>CANTUS010000002.1:33492500-43492500 GCA_947683365.1 Euphorbia pulcherrima
TTAGTTCATACACCCATGCTTAGATGACTTAAGTTTTTGTTTCCATCAAATGGGGGAGATTGTTGGGAAACAATGACCCAGATAAAAATCTTAAAAAAAATCCGGATCAAGTTTGAATGAAACAAAAACAACGTATGTAGTTCTCCCAAATCCAAATGGAAAAATGTAGACAAAGAACAAGATACAAATCATCCATTGAACAACTTAAGAACCTAAGCACTAGAGGAAATCATCCATACAAAGTATGGAAAGGAAACAAATTTTTATCCTTCAAGATCAGTATCCGAAAGAACTGTTTGAAGCCATCTCCGGAAGATAGATCTAGAGCATATAGGTCTAAAAGACATCCGGAAGACCTACATTTCAAATATAGGGAAAGTTTTCAAATATACTTTTCCCTTTACCCTTATTAGTCTATGGAAGTGGAAGATTCTTTCCCCAAGACAAAGACATACTGACAGCTTGCACATTTCAGAGAAAACTCAAAAAGGTCTGACACTAGACAGAGAAAAGCTAACTACCTTTTTCTCCATGACCAATAAAGGAGCGCTTGGAGCACACATCATAGAGCAAATGGTACGAAAGTTGGTGTATCACAAAATGACAAGCAAAACGATCACTAACAACTTTCCAGCCTCAATCCCAAGATTTCAAATGGATCAAAATGTAGCCTAACGGATTGATCAATGGATCCGGAAGCTCCACATTGACCTGATCGAGGGTGAAGATTAAATGAAAGCTCACCAACCACAAATAGCCACATTTATGATCAAAGTCTATAAAAGGAGCTCTTTGCCAAATGAGCAGGTCAACTGGTTGATTTATAAAAGCAAGTAACAAAGCAATACTCATTCAATCAGTTGATAAAATCCCTCTAAGAACCCTTATTTGTAAGGGCACCTAAGTGAGACTATAAACTTGAGAAACTCCAAAAACCAACCCTTTGTTAAAAACCAAAGAGTAAGAATCTCTAACTTGAGTGAGTTGAGAGATTGGGGAAATAGCTTGAAGTAGGTGCTTTGAGTAAAGATCTCCCTATAGGACTCAGCTTAGATTTGAGGTAGAAGGCTAAGTGGTATATCCTACTAAAGATAAGAGGACTCATCTAGTAGTTGGTGCTTCTAGTGGTATATCCTACTTCCAGAAGGGGTTACCATCCGGAGATGAATCTATAAGGCTTGATTCCTGCCAGTTGGAAAGGAATCCAGTAGTGGATAAGCTCAGAGCAAGGAAACTCTGGGGACTGGAAGTAGGCGGGGCTGAACTAGTATAAAATACTTGTGTTTGATTCCCTTTCCGTTTTCTTTATGGGACATTATTGTCATATTTGCATCATCCAGATCCATCTTCCAAATCATAATCAAAATCGCTACACTAAGACTTTTCTAAGTCTATAAATTCCATGAAAAAGGGTCATTCACCCCCCTCTGCCCTTATAAATACTCTCACAGGGACCAACAAAAGTAAGGGTAAATGGCTCTAAGCCCAACTTTAAAATTCATTTTTATTATTTTATTACTGCACATTGCGTTATCATTTGTCTGGTTAAGTGAGCCACTGGTGCCACTTAAATTATAACCTGTGTTTATAAGCTCGCAGGTACAGGCAAAACAACCAGAATAAAAGGAAAGAGTTTCCGAGACAAAACCCAAATGATGTAGTTACTCTATCAAAAATTTGGTAGATAATATCAATTCATTAAGCTGTCAGAATGCCCATTTTATTTTACGAAAATATCGTCTTATTAAGCCGTCGTAGTGCTAAAATTACCACAAATTCCATATTACCACAATTATTCCAAACCATTTGAACAATATGAGTAACATTTATGTCCAACTCAGAATCTCGTTTTCTCTTCGGTACAAAAATCCTATTTTGAATCAGTATACCACAATTCCCGATGGATCTGAACTGGGTGGCGACTCTATTTTATTTTTAAATGAAGTAAAAAATGCTTTATTTTAAAATACTTTTTCCTAACAAAAATGTGTAAATATATTTCTCGTTATAATCACATTTTTGGCCTATAAAAGCCACCGCATTTAAGTGAATTGGATTTTCTAAAACCAAGCCAAACACCGCGGTTTCCTCAAACTACGCCGAATCGCGCCCCGCACATCGCATCCCGCTTGCTCCCATAAATAAAACCTCCCCCACTCATAGTGGCGACTCTGCTGGGGAGAAAATCATTTTTATAAAAACCTAATTTTTATAAAAATTCTTTTTTCAACATGGTAATTAAAATATTGTTCGAATTAAATTTTGGAACTATGGAATATGTGGTAATTTCGTCATTACACGATTTTAGGATTGTATAGCACCTACATTTTTTTACCCCTAAACCAATTTAGGAGTCTTTTGGTGAAGTATCTCCAAGTTCGCTTCGGGCTTGAGGGGTATGGATCTAAACACACCCCTTATGTAACGTACGAGGAGGGCCTTGCTCGCTTAAGGGCAAGACTACCTAAGTATATTATATATGGAAAAGTTTCCTTTGGTTCGCTTAGGGCCATTAGGCTCAGCACACAAAGGCATTGGGTACCCAATCGTACCCAATCCTATGACTGAAACTTGCATATAAATGAATTATATGCAACAGGTTTCCAACAGGTTTACCTAAAACCCTTGAGCTCATGCGAGCAGACTTTGCTAAGTCCTGTACTGGCTTTAAAGCGAAGTAACCCAATGGAGTTAAAAGGGCGGTTGGAGTGACCTAACCTTTTGCTACATGTGCAAGTTTATTAAATATAAATAAACTAAAAATGGACATCATACGCATCATGGTTGTGTGTAAACTAACCACATATTTATGTAGCCACAACATTTGTGTGTGGCATCTCATTTTATTTCCTTAGTCATAGGAACCCAAAATGATTGAGACCAGTGAGTCAATCTAAGCTCAACCTATGAGCCAAAATAGCCTGAGGCTAATGAGTTCACCTTGGCGCAACCCATGAGCTGAAATAATCTGAGACCAATAAGTCCACCTAGGCTGAACCCATGAGCCAAAATAACCAAGACCAGTGAGTCTATCTAGGCTCAACCTATGAGCTAAAATAACTGAGACTAGTAAGTCCACTTAGGCTTCACTCTCAAGCTGAAATCCACAAACCTTTGAGTGATGAACGAGTCAACTCACCTTTCAACCACAGAGTCGGCCTTCGAGTGACTGGCAAGTTAACTCACCTTTCGACCATAGGGTCAGCCTTTGAGTGACTAGCAAGTCAACTCACCTTTCAACCATAGATTCAGCCCATGAGTGATAAGTGAGTCAACTCACCTTTCAACCATAGAGTTAACCTTTGAGTGACCAACGAGTCAACTAACCTTTCAACCATAGAGTTAGCCTTCAAGTGACCAGTGAGTCAACTCACCTGTCAACCATAGAGTCAGCCTCCAAGTGACTAGTGAGTCAACTCACTTTTGACCATAGAGTAAGCCTTTGAGTGACCAGCAAGTCAACTCACTTTCAACCATAGAGTCAGCCTTCGAGTGACCGGCGAGTCAATTCACTTTCAACTATAGAGTCAGCCTTCGAGTAACCAGTGACTCAACTCACCTTTGACCATAGTGTCAGCCTTCGAGTGGCCAATGAGTCAAGTCAAGCTAACTTGATCTTAAACCCTAGTCTTTGGACCGCGTATGTGTAATGTTCCATGAATATTACGAGCGACCTTTACTAATTATTCCTTGAACAGTTGGCATACACCCCACTCTGTATACCCATTCATTCATTCACTTATTCATTTCAGTAGATAAAGATATGTAAGGCTCAGAGCCGCCCTCGACACATTTACTAACACTTGATCTCTTGCATTTCAGGTTAGAAGTGAGAGAGAAGGAGGTTAAGGCGTATCATAAATAGTCTAAAAACTAGAACCCTACCACCAGTTGAATCCCTAGTTAAATTTTTCTCTTATCTAGAACCTGAGACTACAATGGCAGATGATGATGCAATTGGATTATCCTTAGGAGGATCCTGGATGCTCTTGAATTCTATGATGTATAGGAAAGATTGAGCGCTTCTAGTTCTCAGAAGGCCTAAGAACTAGAGACTGAGATAGTAGGAAAAATGGCAGAAATGGAAAAGCTATCCCCAACAAAGGACAAGTTTGTTGCTCTTGGCAATGGGTCTCCACATGCCTATATTGAAGGTTACCTTCGGATAATGACCAGTATGGCAATCTCCAAGGTTCATATCCTTAATTTGTTCTAGGCCACACTCTATGGTCCTACTTTTGAATGGTACATAAGGATGCCAACAGAATTCAAGTCCAACTAGAAATGGTTATTCTCTACATTCTTGGAGAAATATGCTTTTAACTTGAAAGTTAAAACCACTTTACAAGATCTTGAGAGGGTCAAACAATGCTTGAACGAGTCCTTTGAAGAATACTATTTGAGATGGATGGCCTTCTGTGTTCTTGTGACTGGGGCACCTAACCAGGAAGCTTTGATAGTAAAACTCGTGGAAGGGTCCAGCCAAAAATACTGCGATGATATAAAAATGAAGTAGTTTGATACCTTTAATAGTGTGGTTGATTACACTAAGAAGATGAAGAAATATGATGAAGAAGACTGGTTGAAGAAGTAGGAACAACAGGCTTACACTAAGCCTAGGTACTGGGAAAAGGGGGGGATCTTCTAAGCTAAGCCACTCTGAATCCCTGAAAGCTCCGGCTAAAGTTGTAGCAACCACTCAGGTGTAGACTCATCAATCTATCTCTCTATGGGTAGAATCATTGTCACATATATTCACCAAACTGATGAAGTCTAACCAGCTTCAGAGCATTAAACCATTCGTTCCACCTAGTGTAGTGGATAGAGATAGCTTTTATGCCTATCATGTCACTAAGGGGCATTGCACTAATGAATGCACCCAACTAGTGAAAGATCTACAATAGATGATAGAAAATGAGAGGATGAAAGAGCCTGAGAAGAAATCGAGCACACAGACTAATCCACTACTAAACTTTAAGGCCATAGTAAATGCCATCAATGTTCAGGTGGAGGTCAACGAGTATGGTATTGATGTAATGGATAACTTCTGACATGACTCAGGATGGGGAGATAATATGATTTTTGATAACATAGACAGCATCTACATGGTCAATCAATATGTCTTGAGGATGAGGATAGAAGGGACAAACCAGTATCGAGTGCCATCACAACTCATATTCTGTAGGGATTTCATCCCAAATGAGCATGTAGAAGAACTTCTCTGATTCATGCATGAATGAGAAATTATCATGATGAGATTTGCACCCCAATCCCCCCACTTCTTGGAAGGTCCAGCCATGGATTGGTACAACATAATGCCACTCAAAGGACATTAGAACTGGTACTTTATAGATAGATCTTTCCTCCACTATTTCGCAACTTCTCCACCATACCTGGATATGCTTTGGTAGTGGTTGGTACTTTAAGTAGATCAACGCAACACTGGTTAGCTGGATGTTCCTCCTCCATGACCCCTCATGTAAACACCCCCGAATTACATGACTCTAAATTATGTCAGAACAAGTTTGTTCAATTTTGGGAGCTCTTCCGGGGCAGCACACCTAGGAAATCAAGAGTTGTATGATCCTGAACAAGCTTGGAATGATAACAGGGACTAGTAAAGGTACCTCAGCATTAACCTAAATAAGGTGACACTAGAACCACTTGCTAAACTCCATGCGAATGTAGCCTTAGAAATGAACTGCATATATTAAGTAAACATTAAGCTACGCTGACACTATGGCATATGGTGCCCGTATGGAGGAAACATTTGCCAACATACGAGGCATGGTCTCTAACTTTCGCATAGCTATCACAGGAGTCAAGGCTAGGGTAAATGTAGTAGAAGAGGAAGACCTCAAGGAAATCCCAGAGGAAGATCTTGAGGAAGACCCTGAGGAAGTCCCCGAGGAAGATCCTAAGAAAGACCCCGAGGAAGACCCTAGGGAAGATCTTGAGGAAGATCTTGAGGAAGATCATAAGGAAGATCTTGAGGAGGATCCTGAGGAAGATTCAGATAATAATATCCCAGTTTAGCACGCACCAAACTAGGCCTTTAAACCATGAAATGAGCTGTTAGATATGTTGTATACCCTTAAGGCAATTACGATAATATATCTTAATTTTGTAATGGTACGAATAGATTATTTAATTAATAAAGGCATTTAATTTTTTGTATATATCGATGTAATTATAAATATATTATGGCTGTTTAAAATATATTCATTGATGTATGCATGCAAAAGTCCTTGACATATCATAGCATGAAGTAAGAGAAATTATGGTTGGACTAGTATGTGGTCAACTTTCTTGGAAAGAGTCCAAGCAGTTAATCTCCTAAAGACTGAAGGTGATGCCTTTAGCTCGACACATGGATATATCTGGGAGATATATTGGAGACCGCAGCAAGTTAAACACTTGGTATAAATATCAATGTGTTAGTGTTTGTCTTCATGCAATAAGCTTTACGAATGTCCTCATACTTAAGTTGCTAGTTACCTTGTGTGGTATCATTGCTATACTTTGGGTCATTACTATACACTCATTAATTTAGGGTGCTACGAGTGATTTCAGGGTATAGTGATGACAGCACATTAGTAGGCTGAGTAGTCGGAAAGAATCCATCGCTCCGGATATATTAAAGAGTTGTACTCTGGCCACTTGTTGAAGTGATGATTGTCATAAACCTCTGATCATAGTATGTGTTTGATAGAAATGGTTTCTAGTCAAACACATATGGTAAAAGCCAATATACTTCGGTAACAAGTAAATACCTGGGATAGCTTGGAGCAACCTTGTATTAGTGGGTTAACACTTTAACCGAACCCAATAAACCAGATGGTATTAATATCAAAGAATGGAAGGAATTTATCGCACTAGATAACTATTGCATTAATCGGGATTAAGTCATAAGCATAAATGACATTCCGAGTAATGGGGGATTGCAGACCCTTGCTAGAGGTGTACTACAGTCATTTAAGGTAATCGAGTTCTATTCACGGTCTTGAGCATCGAGCTAATGGTTCCATTAGAACAAGGGTTGGTTAAGCCTTAACAGCTCAATACTTCGGGATCCTATAAGGTCACACACATTGGACCTTCATCGGACTAAGTAAAGAACCATTAGATTTATTCTATTACGAAAATATAACATAAAAAATAATTGGATTTTAAATCAATCTTTGACAGACCAAGGAATTTATTTTGACCGGTAGCTAATTAATTAGAGTCATAAATAAATTATAATTGATTAGATCAATTTTGGTTGGACCAAGAAATTTATTTTGACTGATAACTAATTTATTAGAGTTAAAAATAAATATTTATTTGAAAGGATTTAAAGGGGATTTTGCATTGGCGAGTTAAAACTGAAAGGTATGAAATATTTTGTACAAAGTTCGATTGCGCGGAATCCACCGAAAGGTGAGCGAACACTGCTGGGCAGTGTCCGCGGCCGTCCATATTCATGGGCTGCACAAAGGCAGCCCATGAATGCAATGGGCTTGCCTTGCCATATGCAGCGTGCTATGCACGCTGCATGAGATAGGTCCCATCCCACATCGCTAATGGGGAGCAAATTTTTGCTCCCCAAGCCTATATATCGGTTGTCCCTTCTCCTTTCAAAATGCACCAATCTCAAAGCATAAATCCTAAGCGGGATAATTAATCTCTCGGGCAATTGAGCAAGTTATTTTTATGGATCCTGAATTTATTTGGGCACCGCTAGCTTATATTTTTGGGTGAGGCTTCTAGAGTGGTCGAACAACTACTCAAGGCTTCTTAGTTCTTCCTCCTGGGGAGGTTTTAGTTGGTGGGGTTCTTGTGGATAATGATAGAGGCTATCCTACGATTGAAGGCTTGTGCAAGAAGGTTCTGCAAAAGCACGCTTCAACTCGTAAGTTCTTTTTATTTCTCTTTTAATTATTAAGTCTTTTTCTTTAAGTTTTTTTAGACTTAATAATTATTCTTCGGTTTTTTTTGCATGTTTAGTTTATTTTATGTTGAGGTTATAACTTAGAGTTATAACAGGGTTAGTATAAAATAAATATGGTAGGATATAATTTGTAATTATAGTATGCCTAGTCCTTTAGCATGCTAACCTAGGTAGAGAATTATTTAGTTAAGGCTTTATTTAATTTATATGCAACTATTAGGAGTTCCAGGGAACAGGGACAAAATTTTGAATTTCTGCCATGCCCTTATGCATGTTCAATTTGACTGTCCGTTCCCAATAGTGGTACTAGAGCCTGCCTATTTAGTGCATAATTAAGTTAGTAGCAAACTAAATATTATTTTATAAATGAAATGATTTGTTTATTTAATTATTTGGAACAATATATATAAACTTGTGCCTTTCATTTCAAGGTTAGAAAATGGTTATGAATAATTTTGAATAAGACTGCTCAACTTACTCAAATTATACAAGTGTCAATAATTTATTTAAATTACATGGGTTATAGATGCTCCCAATTCACATGAATTGGAAGAACGAAATTTATTAGTTCAAGAGAATCCATTGGTCTTCAAGTTTGTGCTCATATTTGTTTTGGCTAAGGATTGGACTTGGTGTCTACTCCTCTTAGGGCACCTCTCCTACCTGAAAACCTATATCGGTGCAATTTGAATTGACCAATCGGGGGATTAATAAGAACTAATTTATTTCTAGTATATAAGGTGGTGCTTATATATGTTTCTATAACAGAGTAAAAAATTAAATTTATTGAATAAAAGCTTAAAAGAAATGCAATATTAATATAACAAATAAAAGTGTTAATTATCTTGCATATAATCTAGGTTGATGGAATAATTTTAATAAAGAGCTGAACCCACCTAGGGTTAGACCTTCTAAATTAATTCTAAAATTCCCTGAATTAATACAAGTTATTATAATTTTGTCCATCTGATAAAATCCTAGATTGGATGAGACGTTTAACACTAATAAAATCACAAAGTAAATATATTAAGGTAAGTTATAGTCTTTCTTACTCAAATTTATAATACGGTCTCTTTGGGTTATCAAAGTGCTACACAAATCATTCCTTCTAGTCCATATTGATTGGTTGTAAAGTTTGAGATAGGGTCTGCCTTAACAGAGCTGGGGTAGTCCACCATAAACTTGGGGGCTAGGCCTAGATCTAAGACATATTCAAGGAGATGCTAATATAAGAGCACACGTCCCTTGGGATTAGGGAACTTCAATAAATTAACAATTGCATGCGACACAAATGGAATGGGATTCCAACTATGACTTACTATTATGACTTGACTCATAAAATTGGGGGTTATAATAGACTAGTTATAGATGGTACCTACTAAGAAATTTAGCTGGCCTAAAATTCACGAATTCAATAGAATGGGCTATTGTAAATTTCGATGAAAATAGTAGGAAAATGTATTTAATTAAAAGTCCTCATATTAAATACATGTACTTAAACTAATATCTAAACATTTTTCTTTTCTTATATCTTAGGTTGAAAATGGCTTCCAATTTTAATCTCCGTATGTTACTAGACACCAAATTGAATGGCTCAAACTTTTCTGATTGGTTCTGAGCAGTGAGAATTGTTCTCAGATCGAGGGAATTGCCTATATCCTAAGTGAAATTTTCCCTATAGAACCTGATGTTGAGGATCATGTGGAACATGATGCCTGGTTGAAGCACAGGAAAGATCATGAGACTGCCATGTGTATTATGTTGGGGTCCACGAAACCTGAGCTTCAGAAACAACATGAGAACATGACCTTGGAGGATATGGTTCTCCATCTTGAAGAACTCTTTTCGGCGAGGGAGAGGACAGAGAGATATGAGACCTCCAAGCTCCTTTTCGGGACCAAGATGCAGGCTGGCACCTCCACCTCTCAACATGTACTGGAACTCTTAGGATACCTTGAGAAGCTGAATCGATTGGGATTCGAGATGAATCATGACTTTAGCATTGACATTGTGTTGATGTCCTTGACAGATAGTTACTCATGCTTTGTGACTAACTATTACATGAACAGGATTAATTCAACTATCCCTAAATTAATCAACATGCTAAAAATAGTAGAACCTCGGATCAAGAAGGATCAGAAACTTCTACTGTTGGTTGAAAAAGGCAAGGATTCTAAGAAGAAGAAGCAGGCATTGGGTGCCAAGAAAAGAATCAGAAAGAAGAAGAATGAAAAGAAGGCATCTAAGTATGTCTCCTTCTAATGTGGTAAACCAGGACATTGGAAGAGGGATTGCAAAGCTCCTACTTCTGACCATTTGAAGAAGAAGCCTACAGAGGCATCTACTTCAGGTATGTTTGTAATTGAAAACTTTGCTACTTTTCCGTGAGAATCCACTAGGGTATTGGATATTGGTTGTGGTTCTCATATCTATACTTCTATACAGGGACTAAGGAACTGTATAATACTTGCATAAGGGGAGATGGACCTATACGTGGGAAATGGAGCCAGAGTTGCTGCATTAGCTGTATGGAGCTTTAGTCTTGTTTTGCCAAGTGGACTTGTTTTGGTTTTGAATAATTGTTACTAAATTCCAAGTGTTACTAAGAATATTGTATCTGTTGCATGTTTAGTAGCAGAAGGATTTGAAGTTTTATTTTTGAATAATAATTATCAGATTTGTTTGAATAATAATCTTTATGGTTATGGAATGTTGAAAGGTGGCATTTATATTCTTGATACTAAAACAGAAGTTTTCAATATAAACAATATGAAGAAAGTTAAATTAGATAATGAGAATTCCTTCTACTTATGGCATTGCCGTTTAGGCCACATAAACAAAGATCGCTTAACCAAGTTGCATAAGCGTGGAGACTTGGGTCCAGTAGACTTGGAGTCTTATGGAGATTGCAAACCTTGTTTAAAAGGAAAAATGACAAAGTTACCCTTCAAAGGAAAGGGTGAACGAGCCACGAGTACATTGGAACTTATACACACTAATGTGTGTGGTCCAATGAGTGTTCATGCACTAGGAGGATGCTCCTACTTCATAACCTTTATTGATGATTACTCATGATACATTTATTTGTACCTGATGAAGCATAAGTCTGAAAGTTTTGAAAAATTCAAACTATTTAGAACTGAAGTAGAGAAACAGCTTGAGAAAAGTATTAAAACACTTCGATCGGATCGAGATGGAGAATACTTAAGTTAGGAGTTTCAGGGTTATCTAAAGGAAAATGGGATAGTTCCCCAGTGGACCCCTCCTTATACACCCCAACATAATGGAGTGTCAGAAAGGAGGAATAGGACTTTATTAGATATGGTCAGGTGCATGATGAGCCATGCAGTTCTTAGTAAATTCTTTTCAGGATATGCACCAGACAGTGCGATTTATGTCTTAAACAGAGTGCCCTATAAATTAGTTGATTTTGCACCTTATGAAAGATGGTGTAACAAAAATCCATCTCTAAGTCACTTAAGAGTATGCAGCTCTCCTACCATGGTAAAGACTACAGCGTCATAAAAGCTAAATGCTAAGGCTGACAAATGTCTGTTCATTACATATCCAAAGGAAACAATTGGATATCTATTTTACCAACTAAAAGCACAAAAGGTATTTGTGTCTCGAAATGCTCACTTTTTGGAAAAGGAACTTACTTGCAAAAGTCAGTGGGAGCAATATTGAACTTGAAGTTCAAGAGAAAGAGACAAACAATCAACTAATTGACCCCGTTCTAGATACACAAGAGAGTGTGATCTAAGAATAACCTGTTAAAACACAATCATTGCGAAGATCATGTCGTGTTCATAAGGGTCCCGATAGATATGGGTTTATCATCACTAATGATAAGGAACTATATCTTATGGAGGATGATGAACTAAGTATATATGATGAGGCAACGAAAAGCTCAGATTTTGATAAATGGCAAAAGGCCATAAAATCAGAAATGGATTCCATGTACGAGAACCAAGTTTGGAATTTGGTTGATGCACTGCAAGAGGTTAGACCAATTGGGTGCAAATGGGTCTTCAAGAAGAAGACAGACATGGATGGTAATGTAATTACCTATAAAGCAAGGTTAGTTGCGAAAGGTTATAGTCAACGAGAAGGTATTGACTATGATGAAACCTTCTCACCGGTAGCCATGCTCAAATCCATAAGGATACTCCTCGCCATTGCTCCTCATTATGATTATGAGATCTGGCAGATGGATGTAAAAATGGCATTCCTGAATGGGGATTTAGACCGGGATGTGTATCTGACACAACCTGAGGGTTTTACATCTCAGAATGGCTCGAAGGTATGCAAGCTACAAAGATCCATTTATGGACTTAAGCAAGCATCCAGGAGTTGGAATATAAGGTTTGATTAGACAATTCGGGAACTGGATTTCTGCCCATATACAAATGAGCCTTGTGTTTACAAGAAGGTTAGTGAGAGTGTAGTCATTTTTCTAGTATTGTATGTTGATGACATTCTACTAATAGGAAACGACATTTCTCTTCTTCAAAACATTAAAGTATGGTTGTCAAGAAAGTTCTCCATGAAAGAACTTGGTGAAGCAGCATTTATACTAGGTATGAAAATCTACAAGGATAGAACCAAGAGGTTGTTAGGTCTTTCTCAAAGTACATATATAGATAAGGTATTGAATAGGTTCAACCTTGAGCATTCTAAGAAAGGTTATCTCTCGATGATAGAGGGGATTAACCTATCTAAGGCTGAGTGTACAAAGACAGCTCAGGAGACAATGCACATGAAGGATATACCCTATACATCCGTGATAGGATCCATAATGTATGCTATGATATGTACTAGGCTGGATGTCTCTCAAGCTTTGACCTTTACGAGTAGATATCAATCAGATCTAGGTGAAAAGCACTGGATGGCCGTCAAGGCAATCCTTAAGTACTTGACAAGGACTAAGGCTAAGCTCTTGATTTATGGAGAAGGTGATCTCACTATCAAAGGTTACACTAATATGAGTTTTCAATCTGACAAGGATGACTTTAAGCCTTAGTCAGGTTTTGTGTATGTGTTAAATGGAAGGGCAGTATGCTGGAAGAGTTCCAAGCAAGAAATTACTACTGATTCAACCACAGAATTTGAGTACATTGCTGTATGCGAAGTAGCAAAAGAAGCTATCTAGTTAAAGGGATTCATTGGTGATCTCTGTGTGATGCCTGAGGCTATTTATCCAATTACTTTATATTATGATAACAATGGTGCCATAGCTTAGCAAAGGAACCATGGTCTTATCAGAAAAACAGACATGTATCTAGAAAGTATCATACAATCAGGGAGATTATTGATGCTAAGATAATAAGATTAGAATATATACCTACTGATCAGAACCTCGTGGATGGTCTGATAAAGCCATTGACTCAAGTGAAACATGACAAGCATGTTAAAGCATATGGATTAAAACATATGGCTAATTAGCCTTAGTGCAAGTGGGAGTTTGTTAGATATGATGTATGCCCTTAAGGCAATTAGGGCAATATATCTTAATTATGTAACAGTACGAATAATTTATTTAATCAATAAAGGCATTTGTGCTTTTATTTATATCAATGTGTTTCTATACATATATATTATAGCTGGTTAAAATATATTCATTGATGTATGTATACAAAAGTACTTGACATATCATAGCATCAAGTCAGAGAAATTTTGGTTAGACTATATTTGGTGGAACCTACTTCATATGTAATTATGATTATGTCTGAACTATCCCTAGTCATAGTTTCATCAAGAAAGGATATTGATGAAATGGAAAGACTAGCATGTGGTCAACTTTCTTAGAAAGGGTCCAACCAGTCAATCTCCTAAAGACTGAAGGTGGTGCCTTAAGCTTGACACATGGATATATCTGGGAGATATATTGGAGACCGCAGCAAGATAAACACTTGGTATAAATATCAATGTGTTAGTGTTTATCTTCATGCAATAAGCTTTGTGAATGTCCTTATACTTAAGTTGCTAGTTACCTTGTGTGGTATCATTGCTAGACTTTGGGTCATTACTATGCACTCATTAATTTAGGGTGCTACGGGTTATTTTGGGGTATAGTGATGACAGCACATAGGTAGGCTGAGTAGTCGGAAAGAATCCATCTCTCCGAACATATTAAGGAGTTGTACCTGGCCACTTGTTAAAGTGATGATTGCCATAAACCTCTGATCGTAGTATGTGTTTGATAGAAATGGTTTCTAGTCAAACACACTATGGTAAAACGCAATATACTTTGATAACAAGTAAATAACTAGGATAGCTTGGAGCAACCTTGTATTAGTGACGTTCCGAGTAATGGGGGATGGTAGACCCTTGCTAGTGGTGTACTACAGTCGTTTAAGGTAATCGAGTTCTATTCACGGTCTTGAGCATCGAGCCAATGGTTCCACTAGAACAAGGGTTGGTTAAGCCTTAACAGCTCAATACTTTGGGATCCTATAAGGTCACACACATTGGACCTTCATCGGACTAAGTAAAGAACTAATAGATTTATTCTGTTATGAAAATATAACATATATAATAATTGGATTATTATTTGATTGGTTAAAATTGATTAAATCAATTTTTGATAGACCAAGGAATTTATTTTGACCGGTAACTAATTAATTAGTGTCATAAATAAATTATAATTGATTAGATCAATTTTGGTTGGACCAAGAAATTTATTTTGACTGAAAACTAATTTAGTAGAGTCAAAAATAAATATTTATTGGAAAGGATTTAAAGGGGATTTTGCATTGGCGAGTTAAAACCGTAAAGTATGAAATGTTTTGTACAAAGTTTGATTGTGCGGAATACACCGAAAGGTGAGCGAACACTGTTGGGCAGTGTCCGCGGCCATCCATATTCATGGGCTGCACAAAGGCAGCCCAAGAATGCAATGGGCTTGCCTTGCCACATGCAGCGTGCTATGCATGCTGCATGTGATAGGTCCCATCCCACATCGCTAATGGGTAGCAAATTTTTGCTCCCCAAGCCTATATATCGGTTGTCCCTTCTCCTTTCAAAATGCACCAAGCTCAAAGCATAAATCCTAAGCGAGATAATTAATCTCTCGGGGTAATTAAGAAAGTTATTTTTTGTGGAGCCTGAATTTGTTCGGGCACCGCTAGTTTATATTTTTGGGTGAGGCTTCTAGAGTGGTCTAATAACTACTCAAGGCTTCTTAATTCTTCCTCCAAGGGAGGTTTTAGTTGGTGGGCTTCATGTGGATAATTATAGAGGCTATCCAACGATTGGAGGCTTGTGCAAGAAGGTTCTGCAAAAGCACGCTTCAACTGGTAAGTTCTTTTTATTTCTCTTTTAATTATTAAGTCTTTTTCTTTAAGTGTTTTTAGACTTAATAATTATGCTTAGGTTATTTTTGCATGTTTAGTTTATTTTATGCTTAGGTTATAACTTAGAGTTATAACATGCTTAGTATAAAATAAATATGCTAGGATATAATTTGGAATTATGGTATGCCTAGTCCTTTAGCTTGCTAACCTAGGTAGAGAATTATTTAGTTAAGGCTTTATTTAATTTATATGCAACTAATAGGAGTTCCTGGGGACATGGGCAAAATTTTGAATTTCCGCCATGCCTCTTATGCATGTTCAATTTGACTTTTAGTTCCCAACAATAGATGCTTCCAATTTAGATGAATTGAAAGAACGAAATTTATTAGTTCAAGAGGATCCATGGTCTTCGAGTTTGTGCCAGTATTTGCTTTGGCTAAGGATTGGACTTGGTTTCTACTTCTCCTAGGGCACCTCTCCTACCTGGGAACCTATTTCGGCGCAACTTGAATTGACCAAGAGGGAATTAAAATGGACTAATTTATTTCAAATATATAAGATGATTCTTGTAAATGTTTCCATAATGAAGTAAAAATTAAATTTATTGAATAAAAGCTTAAAGAAAATGCAATATAAATATAACAAACAAAAGTGTTAATTATTTTGCATATAATCTGGGTTGATGGAATATTTATAATAAAGAGCTTGAACCCACCTAAGGTTGGACCTTATAAATTAATTCTAAAATTCCCTGAATTAATATAAGTTATTATAAATATGTCCATTTGATAAAATCCTCGTTTGGGTGAGACGTTTAACACCAATAAAATCCCAAAGTAAATATATTAAGGCAAGTTATAGTCTTTGTTACCTAAATTTATAATACGGTCTCTTGGGCTACAAATGTGTTGCGCAAAGGGTTCCTTTTTCGTCAATATTGATCAGTTATAAAAATTGAGATAAGGTCTGCCTTAACGGGACTGGGGTAGTTCACCATAAAATTGGGGGCTACCCACGGGATTGAGATATATGAAAGGAGATATAATATAGGAGCACATTTCTCGTGGCATTAGGGAACTTGAATAAAATAGCAACTGCATATGATGTAAATGGAATGGGATTCCAACTATAACTTACTAATATGACTTGACTCGTAAAATTGGGGGTCGTAATAGACTAGTTATAGATGTTACCTACTTGGAAATTTAGCTAGGCTAAGCTTCCCTAATTCAGTAGAATGTGCAATTGTAAATTTTGAAGAAAATAGTAGGATAAATGTATTTAATTAAAAGACCCTATATTAAATACATGTACTTAATACTAATATCTAAACAGTATTTCTTTTCTTACATCTTGCTTGAAACTTTTATTTAAATACAAACGTTCGCATTGATGACTAATTTTGATTGGATCTAGCTTCAAAGGTTTGTTTAGAAATATTAGGATAGTCCTCAAAGTCTCGGGCTTGGCATGTACGTTGTACAAGCCCAAATCTAAACAACATGATGCAAGCAATTCTGCTTAAAACAAATATGCATGAAACACATAAAAGAAACTAGGATACAATGCCTTGGAGGTTGTTAACATCCCTATTACATTATGTAAGTAGCTGGAAGGAGACAAGGATAAACATCAAGTCAGATGTTAGGATCCATGTTACCTTAGCCATAAGGGCATCATAGCTTCATGGACTTCAAAGTTTATGTCTTTACATCTTAGAGAAAGGATTTCCTATGGTGGAAGATTTGAACCAAAATATTTTGATGGAAAAATTTGTAGACCAATTAGTCAGAAATTTAAATGGTTCAAATGTTAAAGAAGTAAAGGGACACATGGTGTCTAGTCTTGAAGAAGGATTAGAGTAGAGTGAAGAGAAAAGTAAAAAGAATACTGAGAATTTTGTCTAGGAGACAAAATGATTATTTTCAATATTAAATAATGGAAACAAGATCTTCATTTCAATATGTGATATTGTAAATAAGATAAAAATGCCTAAAGTCTCATAGCATGAGAAGAGGAGGCCTGAAGCTTTTACTCCAAGATGTTTGGTATTGAGAATTTCTACATCTCAAGGGAATTCTAAATTGGTATGGAATACCTAATGAGAATCACATATCCATACGAAAGTATGGATATAAATAAGAAGTATAGGTTTCGCAAAAGGAGAGTTGTACCTACGGAAAATCATTCGAGCTTGGTGGCTACTAATGATGTAGGAACTTAAAATCTCCATTTGGCTAAATTTGTAATAAGATAAAGTGATAATCAATTGTCATTATAAAATATTATTTCCTGCTTCACAGCAGATGAAATTTTATTCCAATTTGATAAAAGGTATTATCAGAATTATGAATGATATTTTATTGTAATATGACATATGATATTTTTTAATTACAAAATTATATTCTCAAATACAAATATTGCTAAGAGAAAAATTAGATAATGAGAAATCTTTCTACTTATGGCATTATCGTCTAGGCTATATAAACTAAGATCACTTAACCAAGTTGCCTAAGCATGGAGACTTGGACCCAGCAGACTTGGAGTCTTATGGTGATTGCAAACCTTGTTTAAGAGGAAAAATGACAAAGTTACCCTTTAAAGGAAAGGGTGAACGAGCCACGGGTACATTGGAACTTATACACACTGATGTATACAGTCCAATGAGTGTTCAGGCACTAGGAGGATACTCCTACTTCATAACCTTTTTTATGATTATTCACGAAACAATTATTTGTACTTAATGAAGAACAAGTCTGAAAGTTTTGAAAAGTTCAAACTATTCAGAAATGAAGTAGAGAAACAACTTGAGAAAAATATTAAAGCACTTCAATATGATCGTGGTGGAGAATACTTAATTCAGGAGTTTCAAGATTATCTAAAGGCAAACAGGATAGTTCCTCAGCGGACTCCTTCTTATACGCCCCAACACAATGGAGTGTCTGAAAGGAGGAATCAAACTTTATTAGATAGGGTTCGATCCATGATGAGACATGCAGATCTTAGTAAATCCTTTTAGGGATATGCACTAGAGAGTGCAGTTTATGTATTAAATAGAGTTCCCTCTAAATCAGTTGATTTTACACCTTATGAAAGATGGTATAATAAAAATCCATCTCTAAGTCACCTTAGAGTATATGGCGTCCTGTCATGGTAAAGAGGATAGCATCAAATAAGCTAAGTGCCAAATCTGACAAGTGTCTGTTCATTGGATATCCATGGAAAACCATTTGGTATTTATTTTACCAACCTAAGATGCGAAAGGTATTTTTATCTCGGAGTGCTCATTTTCTTGAAAAGGAACACTTACTTGCAAAAGTCAGTAGGAGTAATTTTGAACTGGAAGTTCAAGAGGAAGAAACAAATAATCAGCTGATTGACCCCATTCTAGATACACAAGAAAGTGTGATCCAAGAACAACCTGTCGAAACATAAGCATTGTGAAAATCAGGTCGTATTTATAAAGGTCCTGATAGATATGTTTTTATCATCACTAATGATAAGGAACTAAACCACATAGAGGATGATAAACCAAGGACCTATGATAAAGCAATGAAAAGCTCAGATTCTGATAAATGGCTTAAAGCCATGAAATCAGAAATGGATTCCATGTATGAGAACCAGGTTTGGAATTTGGTCAATGCACCATAAAAATTTAGATCGATTGAATGCAAATGGGTCTTCAAGAAGAGGACCGATGTGGATGGTAATGTAATTACCTATAAGGCAAGGTTAGTTGCCAAAGGCTATAGTCAACATGAAGGTATTGACTATGATGAAACTTTCTTACTGGTAGCCATTCTTAAATCCATAAGGTTACTCCTTGCCATTACTATTCATTACGATTATGAGATCTGGCAAATGGATGTTAAAACAGTATTCCTGAATGGGGATTTAGATTAGGATGTGTATATGACACAGCTTGAGGGTTTTGCATCTCAGAATGGTTCGAAAGTATGCGAACTGCAAAGGTCCATTTATAGACTTAAGCAAGCATCGAGGAGTTGGAATAACAGATTTGACCAGACAATCCGTGAACTAGATCTCATTCCAAACATTAATAAGCTTTATGTTTACAAAAAGGTCAGTGGGAGTGCAGTTATTTTCTTAGTATTCGATGACAGTCTACTAATTGGAAATGATATTTCTCTTCTTTAAAGTGTTAAAGTATGGTTGTCAACAAAGTTCTCCATGAAGACCTTGGTGAAGTGGCATTTATACTAGGTATAAAGATCTATAGGGATAGATCCAAGAGGCTGATAAGTCTTTCTCAAAGTACATATATAGACAAGGTATTGGATAGGTTCAACCTTGCGCATTCAAAGAAAGGTTATCTCCTGATGAGAAATGGTATTAACCTATCTAAGGCTGAGTGGCCAAAGACAGCTCAAGAAAGAATACACGTGAAGGATATTCCCTATGCATCCGCTATAGGATCCATCATGTATACTATGATATATACTAGGCTAGATGTCTCTCAGGCTTTGAGCTTTACGTGTAGATATCAATTAGATCCAGGTAAAAAGCACTAGATGGTTGTTAAGGTAATTCTTAAGTACTTGAGAAGGACTAAAGATGAGTTCTTGATATATGGAGATAGTGACCTCATAATTAGAGGTTATATTGACGTGAGTTTTCAATCTGACAAGGATGACTTAATGTCTTTGTTGGGTTTTGTGTATGTGTTAAATGGAGGGGTGATATTTTGAAAGAGTTCCAAGCAAGAAACTACTGCTAATTCAACCATGGAATCTAAATACGTTGCTGAATGTGACGCATTAAAAGAAGCTGCCTAGTTAAAGGGATTTATAGGTGATCTTGGTGTGCTGCCCAAGACGATTGATCTAATTACTTTGTATTGTGATAACAATGGTGCTATAGTTCAGGCCAAGGAACCATAGTCTCATAAAAAAATAGTCATGTATCAAGAAAGTAACATATAATTAGGGAGATTGTTGATGCAAAGACAATAAGACTAGATTATGTGGCCACTGATCAGAACGTCACGGATGGTCTGACAAAGCCATTGACTTACGTCAAACATGACCGATATGTTAAAGCATATGGATTAAGACCTTTGGCTAATTGGCCTTAGTGCAATTGGGAGTTCGTTAGATATGATGTATGCCCTTACGGCAATTAGGGATATATATCTTAATTATGTAATGGAATAGATAATTTTTTTAATTAATAAAGGCGTTTAATCTTTTATTTATATTAATGTGCTTATAAATATAATATGGCTTGTTAAAATATATTGATTAATGTATGTATACGAAAGTCCTTAAAGTATCATAGCATGAAGTCAGAGAAATTATAGTTGGACAATATTTAGTGAGACCTGCTTTATGTGCAATTATGATTATGTCTAAACTATACATAGTCATAGTATCATCAAGAGAGGATATCGATGAAGCGGTAAGACTAGCATGTGGTCAACTTTCTTGGAAAGGGTCCAAGTAGTCAATCTCCTAAGGACTGAAGGTGGTGCCTTAGGTTTGGCACATGGATATATCTGGAAGATATATTGGAGACCGCCATAAGGTAAACACTTGGTCTATATATCAATGTGTTAGTGTTTATCTTCATGCAATAAGCTTTATGAATATCATCATACTTGAGATGCTAGTTACCTTTTATAGTACCATCGCTATACTTTGGGTCATTCCCATGCACTCATTAATTTAGGGTGTCACGGGTGATTACGGGTATAATGATGATAACACCTTGGTTAGCTCTATAGTCCGAAAGAATCCATCACTCTGGATATATTAAGGAGTTGTACCTAGCCACTTGTTGAAGTTATGATTGCTATAAACCTCTTTTCAGAGTATGTGTTTGATAGAAATGGTTTCTAGTTAAACACACTATGGTAACAAGTTAATGACTGGGATAGCTTGGAGTAACCTTGCTATTAGTGGGTTAACACTTTAACCGAACCCTATATGAGTGGATGACTTTTTTCCCACCCATAAAGACCTCATGAGATGCACTGCACTGGGGGTGGAAAAATAACAAGGTGCTATGAAGCGTACCAAGGGATTCATCCTCATTTTAGCATGATAAAAAGATGGTTTGATGTTAATGTTGAATTTAAGTCCAATTTAGGTGTTGAAGGATATGGGATCGAAATCCCGTACTTAAAATAGAGTCGCCACCTAGTTCAGCTCAACCAGGAAATTTTGGTCCGATTTTCACACCAGGTGGTAGACCATACCTTAAGTAGAGATTCCGAGTTCAGATGATGTAATCTATTTTACATTAGGCTAAGTTAAAATACTTCATTCTTTCTTATTCGATTTTAATCCACCCTATTTGTTGTGTTTTTGGTTTAGATATTGTTTTCGCATTTGTCAAGCAATCAAAGCGATAAATAAATTATTACAGTCATCTAAAAATAAATGCAGAAATTAAAATTATTACAAGGTTTTAAAATCCTATACATTTGATCTATACGGTAAATAAAATACCTGAAAGCCTAGCATACATCTAACCTAAATCTAACTACAGAAAATGGTTATCACAGATACAATATGTTATACTGGGTATATCACATAAAGAGGCATCCCTAATGGTGGGTTCCGGGGCAGCGCCCCTGATGGTGGGGTCTAAGGGGCAGTGCCCCTTACGGGGTTGAGGGGCAACGCCCCCGATGGGTTGAGGGGCGGTAGCCCCTCGCGGGGTTGAAGGGGCTGGGCCCCCGGCTGGGGTCGAATATAATTTCCCTTTAAAAAAATCATTTTTCAAATGAATTTTAGGGAAAAGTCCATTTTGGACACGATTAATATTTTAACCAAATTATTAGTGAAAATGCCACATCTTATAGGGTTTGGACCATTTTCGGGGAATTCTAGATTCCTGTCGTGGTACTACACATGCAAAATACGAAAAATAAGAAAACTAGGTCAAAGGGGCAACAACAGGGCTACTGCCAAGAACCTCATGCTATCGGTGGCATGGGTGATGTTGTCAGCGGCCTGAGTGAGGCTGTCGGCGGCTTCATATGACGACAGTTATAGTGGAGTCACCAGCGGTATGGGTGATATATCCGGCGATTTCAAAATTTGTAGAAATAGATTCAGAAGGTCGGAAACGACCCAAAACTCCAAAAAAGGAACCCAAAACACCAAATAGCACAACAAATAGCAAGAAAATATGCCAAAGAGCTCAAGGGACTCAGGAATTTACCTCGGGGCCATGAATCCACCTCTTCGTGATCTAAATGACACCTTTGGGAAGCTCGAATGACGATTTGGGTAGTGATACAAAGATTGAACAATGTTTGTCTCTAAAAACCCTATTATATTAATTCTAACCTAGGATTTCTACAAGTTTTAATGTTTTCCTAAGAAATTAAGAGAAGAAAAACCAAGAAAATATGATCCAGGAACAGTTTTCTTACCTTTTTTGTACTTTCTCTCACTAAAAGCTCTCAATCCCAATTTCTACCAAGAGTCCCTCTCTTCTAACCCTAAATGTGGTTTTTTATAGAGCTGGAAATGAATCTGGGTGAGTTGGGCAAAGTTTTCACCGAAATGGCAGAAAACTTAATCAATAGGGAAAAAGGTGCAGACTGCCCGCAAGGGCTCAAATCGGCGGCGGCATCGTGATGCCATCGGCGGCTTTAGGTCCCTGCTGGCAGACTGCCAAATGGGTCCCATGCTTGAGAAAGCTAAAAAAGGGGGAAAATGGGTCAAACCCTAATTTTTTCACTTTTTTAAAGCCACTTTAATATATTTGAGATATTTTAGGGTATTTTGGGCGAGAATCATTAGTTCGAGCTTCCATCGGATGCATAGTCAGACACGCCGAACTGAATACAAGCATTAATAAAAATTCAAAATGATTTTTTAATGAGGATTAAAATTTGAATATACGTCATCATCATCTTGTGAGAGGGACTGTAAAATCCCGTGCTCACACCCTATAAACCAGATGGTACTAATATTAAAGAATGGGAGGAGTTCATCCCATTGGATAACTATTGCATTACCTGGGATTAATTCATAAGTACAAATGATGTTCCACGTAATTGGGGATGGTAGACCTTTGCTAGAGGTGTACTACAATCATTTAAGGCAATCAAATTCTATATACGGTCTTGAACGTTGAGCCAATGGTTCCAATAGAACAAGGGTTGGTTAAGCCTTAATAGCTCAATAATTCTGGACCATATAAAGTCACACACATTGGACCTTCATCACACTAAATAAAGAATTAATAGATTTATTATATTATGAAAATATAACATAATAATTGGACTATTATTCAATTGGTTAAAAATGATTGGATCATTTTCGATAAGCCGAGAATTTATTTTTGACCAGTAACTAATTTGATTAGGGTCACAAAATAAATTAATTATTTGAAGAAGGGATTAAAAGGGAATTTTTGGAATGGGTTGGACCAAGTAAAAATGTTAGACGTTTTGGACTACAAAAGGAGCTGTGGGATTTGTAACACATTCGGTGCGTGAAATCCTGCACCATGGGCTCATAAGTGCCGCAATGCGGCACTTGCGGGAGGCCGTAAGCCTAGGCTCGCTGGCCCTGCCATGGGAGGGATTTGTCGCAAGCAGGGCTTATGAGAAATCTTGCAAGCCCAGCTTGCGAGATGCATAATGTGCGGAGCACGTTATGCATACGGGCTAACCTGTGAGGCTGCAAGCCCCGCGGGTCAAACCTGCTTATGGGATGTGGATATCGGAAATGGGGGAGAAATTTTGCTCCCCTAAGCCTATAAATAGGCACCTCCTTCTCCCATTTCCTATTGCAACAAGTTCAAGCATAGATCCTAAGTCAAGATTCATAAATAAACATTTCCTGGGTTGCTTGAGCAAGTTTATATTTTGAGGGGCCCCGAATATTTTGAGGAACCTCTAGTTCATATTTTCGGGTGGGGCTTTTGTAGTGGTCAGGAAACTACTCAGGGCTCCTTAGTTCTTCCTCACGGGGAGTTTTTGGTTGGTGTGGTTTATGTGGATACTTATAGAGGCTATCCTACGCTTGGAGGCTTGTGAAAGGAGGTTCTGGTAAAGCACGCTTCAACTGGCAAGTTTTCTTTCTTTCTCTTTTAATAATTAGGTCTTTTTCTTTAAGCGCTTTAAACTTAATAATTATGCTTAGGTTGTTTTTCATGCTTAGTTTATTTTATGCTTAGGTTGTAGCTTAGAGTTATAACATGCTTAGGTTATAGCTTAGAGTTATAACATGCTTAGTATAAAATATTTATGCTAGGATATAATTTAGAATTATTGTATGCCTAGCCTATGCATGCTAACCTAGGTAGAGAATTATTTAGTTAAGGTTTTATGTAATCTATATGCAACTAATAGGAGTTCCTAAGGACAGGGACAAAATTTTGAATTTCTGCCATGCTTGTTATGGATGTTCAATTTGACTGTTAGTTCCCAACATGAGCAACAACCTTTCAAGGATTTAGATGAGGAAATAGAAGAATTCAAGGAATCCGACGAGTCAGATCATGAAGATGAAAAGTGAGGTGGATAACTTGGGATGCGAACCAGAGATATTTGTGATGACAAGCTAAACCACTTGTCAGGGGATTTCGAGTACGAAGCTCCTTTCCCTACTGGCATGACAGTTGACTTCCACGGAGCCGAGAGTTACACCTCATCTTTCGAGCATGACTCCTTGGGTGCCTTATGGTCTGCGATAAGTGATGATTCAGGGGCCTTTATGAACTTTGACGTAGGCAGTGAACACATCATTAATATGATTCAAGACGAGGGCCAAGAGCCTTTTAAGGAGTACATCAAGGAGATGATACCTGCAGAAAATGAATTAGCTCGAGCCAGTTATTAGATCTGAAGTCTAAACTTGAGGGAGGTTTATCCCAGATTCTACAATCGAAACACGAGGCCATGTCCTCACATCCGTAAATTTATCCAAAAGATAAATGACTGATATATTCACTATGCCCATTGGCTAGAAAGTTCCGTCTGACTCTCTGAGAAAAAGCAATCGTCTGGTATGAGGGGCTAACATTCTACCAGAAGTCATTCTGTAACACTTTAGTTAGATAATTCATTAATTGGTTTACATGGGTAGACCCACCGGAGGGCATAACTCCTAAGCTAGACAAGCACAAAAACCCATTATTATACTGGAAATAGAAGGTGACTATGGCTATATGCCCAACATCGATGGAATCCGCTAAGGAATATCCGTTGTATATGAACAAGTATGATGACGAATAAGAAGAGGCTATCATGTGTGACAATGAACAAGATTCAAGTGGAAAGGCCTCCTCCTCCATCCACATAATCAGGCAAGACTCCAATTCTATCTTGTGTCAGATCCGCCAAGAGAATCCTACTGCCACTAGAGGACCATGCAAGGAAGTACCATTCATGCAATGGACTTTTGTCACCAAAGAGCCGTCCTCCGTGAACAAGCCAATTGACTTGGAGAAAATACCACTTGATGAATATTTCGACGAGTTCAAAGTCTTCGAAACAACAAACTCACCTACTCAAACGGTTAATCCTGTCACTAGAGGAGGGAAGATCACTAGGTCAGCAGCCCCCACTATGTCAAGAACAGAGCCTCCGGCACCTCCTGCCTTTGTTAAGCCCCCAGAGTGGATAGAAGTCCCAATTATGGACCAGTTAAAGACCACCCCCACCAAGATGAGCATTTGGGATCTTCTCCGTGATTCTAAGGATTACAGACTTGCCATCGTAAAGGAGTTGATGGAGATCAAAATGTCTCCTCTAGCATCGCCAGAACAAGTTTGTGTGCTACTTAACACTAAAACTAGCATTGTTATCCCGGATATTATTTTACAAAGCTCAGATCTGTCGGACAAAGGCATTCACCATAATAAAGCTCTATATTTGAAGGTAAGTGTCTTTGGATGCATCATGCCATGTGTGATGATTGATGACGATTCAGCTCTGAACTTCTGTCCGAAGGGTATTATTCTAATCCTGGGGTTAACTAAAAAAGATTTAAAGAAGTCCACAATGGTCATTAAGGCCTATGACAATTCCAATAGGAATTTCATCGTCATATTTGAAGTCAAAGTCACCATCAGGGAAATCTCCTCTATTGTGCTTTTCATAGTCATCGACATTTCGGTAACATTTTCCATCCTGCTTGGCCGACCGTGGTTCCATGCATTAGGAGGGGTTCCGTCTGGCCTTCACAAAAAATTCAAGATCTCATTCAAAGGGAAGATTATCACCTTAGAAGCAGATGAAGTATGAGTTGTATCTGCTCTAAATATAGAGGAAACTCACATGAAAGGATTCAGCCATAATCGGCCGAGAGTCAGGCAAATAACCAGAGGCACACTGAGGCCCTTAGATCCAAGTATATATGCAAAAGCACCACACTTCTAGAAAAGGGCTAGGTGCTCATAAACAAAGAATGCTAACCTTCAACATATGGAAGGAGAATGGAAGCCAATATGACTCGATTACATGGGTTCCAAAAGAATCACCCACGAGATAGTCTTTCAGAAAAAGTCAGAGCAACCCTAGAACGGAACTCCTAAACCTGTTACCCATCAGGGGAGGACAGTCTCGGGATTTGAGATTTTCTTATATTTGGTCAATTAAGTGTTGTAAAAGCTCCAAAACTTATGTAACAGAGGGAGTAGATCATCAGCCATATGTTGGGGCGGTTTCGGATCAAAATAAACTCGATGAACATATGAGCCTAAAGAAGATCAAAAAGCATTAAGCAAAGAAGAGGAGATCCTTGATAACCTAACCAAGCATATTGAAGCACAACTCAAGATAGTGGAGGAGGCAAGGAACAAGGGAGGTTGCTTAAGCCCAGTCATCAAAGACATGGTCAAGATTATGAAAGGCAAGGCAAAGGTGGAAGAAGAATACAACGAGTATATCCTGCTAAAGCCGGCTGCCATGGGAGAATCATCCACTACAGGACTAGACCCTACCAATTAGGATGAGTCTTTTGTTTCCATTTCCAACTTATTTGAAATGAATAATGTACTTGATGATGATAATAAAATGAATAACTTTGCTTACTTAGATTGTGTTTTTTATTACAATTCCATGCATCAATTCCAGCATTCATCTAGCATTTTTGACATCAACAATGATATGCAAAAGAAACTAACTTAAATACGGAAGGTGACCCAAAATGGTATACATTTCCAATCAATTACCCATCGAACAAGAGAGAGAATTGATAAAACTACAAAAAAATCACATTTTAGCCTTCGCTTGGTCTCATAACGACATGCTTGGACTTGATCGGCACATCGCTGACCACAAGATCCCTACGGATCAAAAAATTTGCCCAGTAAAGTAGAAGATAAGGAGAATGTGACCTGAATGGGCGGAAAAAGTCAATGCAAAAGTTGCCAAATAGGTCAAAGCCAATTTCGTGGAAGTTATCAAATATCCCAATTGGCTATCTAATGTAGTTCTTGTACCTAAGAAGAATGACGACGTCAAAGTGTGTGTCGACTTCAGGGACTTAAATAAGGCTACCCCTAAGGATGATTTTCCGCTACCACACATTGATGATCTGGTAGATAGTGCAGCAAGAGCAGCCATGTATTCCTTTATGGATGGATTCTCGGGATATCATCAAATCCTCTTGAATGTAATAGACAAGTTCAAGACTACATTCATCTCAGAATGGGGAACATATTATTTCAGAGTAATGCCTTTTGGACTTAAAAATGCAGGGGCAAACTACTAGTGAGCAGTCACAACATTACTACATGACTTGATCCACAAAGAAGTGGAGGTTTACGTGGATGACATGCTTGTGAAATCCGCAACGCCATAAGAGCACTCGAAAGTGTTAGAGCAATTCCAAACAAGGATTGAAAAGTATAATCTCTGCCTCAACCCGAAGAAATGCATATTTGGTGTCACATCAGGTAAATTATTAGGGCATGTAGTGAGCAAAAGAGGCATAGAAATGGATCCTAATAAAGCCAAGGCCATCAGGGAAATGCCTAAATCAAAAACTGAGAAAGAAGTAAGAAGTTTCTTGGGGTCCATACAGTATGTCAGCCGCTTTATAGCATGGTTAACTACCACATACGAGCCTATCTTCAAGCCTTTAGGAAGCATCAACTAATAGAATAGAATGACCAATGTCAAGATGCCTTTGACAAAATCAAGGCTTCTCTAATAAATCCTTCTATGCTGAAGCCGCCGATTCTCGAAAAGTCGTTTATTCTATATTTGGCAACAGAAGAAACATCTATAGGAGCTATACTAGTTCAAGAGCATGAGGATATGAAAGAATAAACAATTTATTATCTCAGTAGAAATTGCTAGAATACAAGACTTGATACACCATCATAGAGAAGATGTGTACCGCCATGGCTTAGCTCGCCTGGAAACTCAAGCATTACTTCTAGTCTTACAGAATCCAAGTAGTCACAAAAGAGGATCCAATGAAGTATTTATGCCAGACTCCCTCGCTAATCAAAAAACTGGCAAGATGGCTCTTGTTACTCTCTGAATTTGATATCAAATATGTCTCTAAGAAAATCATCAAAGAGAGGGTAGTGGCTGAATTTCTAGCAAACTAACCACTTGAAGAAGGAGAACTAGAAAACCTGAAGTTGCCCAAAGAATGTTTTGTAACAATGACAGAAAATCCTAGAAAATGGCCAATGTTCTTTAATGGCGCCATTAACAAGCTAGGGGCTGGTTTGGGGGTCATCATCATTACACCAGATGGAGCGCTCATACCTATGTTAAAACGGTTAGAGTTTCTCATCACAAACAACGGGGCAGAATATGAACCCTGTCTATTCAGAATGTCCGCCCTGATCACTCTTAGGGCAGATAAAGTAAAAGCTATTGGTGATTCATCTTTGGTTATCAAACATGTCATAAGGCACTGGGAATTGAAGAAGGAATCCCTCAGACCTTACCTAGAGTCCGTATGGAGGAAAGCCGCAATGTTTAGCAAATGCGAATTCTATCATATGCCCGAGATGAGAATCAAAAGGCAGACATGTTGGCCACTTTGGCCTCTATATGGGAAGGGCCTCAGAAACAGCCAATCAAGCCCCTTGTTCTAGAGACAACCCAATCTCCGTGCTACGTTCACACAATAAAAAGCGATGTGGATAAAGAAGAACCCTGGTACTCTTACATCCTCAAGCTCCTCAAACACGACAAACTCCTAGCTAAAGCTATGGATTCTAATCGAAATACACTGAGAAAGCTTGCAGTGCGATTCTGCCTAATTAAGGGAGATCTGTTCAAGAGGTCATCCAATGGTTTACTCTTAAAGGGCTTGACTCAGTAAGCAGATGAGAAAGTAATGTAAGAAGTACATTCAGGAGACTACGGTCCACATATGAATGGCGCCATGATGGCAAAGAAAATACATAGGATGGGGTACTTTTGGCTCACTATGTTAGCTAATTGTATACGAGAGGCAAAATCTTGCCATGCTTGTCAGATATACAGGGATGTAAGCCATTTTTCCCCATTGATGTTATAAAATTTGGCGACGCCTTGACCATTCTCAGCATGGGGCATCGACATCATCAAAGAAATAAGATCGTCTTCGACCAACGGTCATCGGTTCATTATAGTGGCCATTGTCTACTTTTCTAAATGGGTTGAGGCAAAATCAAATACGAGCATCACAACTAAGAAAATGGCTCTATTCATTCATTGATATATTTTTGCTAGATAAGGCATTCGTCATCATACAATAAGGGATGACAGTGTGCAATTCCAAGGGGAGATAGCAGACCTTATTGAAAATCATTGGGCATCATCACTCTTTACCATATTGGCCACAAGCTAGCAGGGCCGTAGAAGTAGCTAATAAGGCGATTAAAAAGATCCTCTCTAAAATGGTTGCCAACTATCGTGATTGGGCTGATCACTTTCCTTACGCCCTGTGGGGATAAAGGACCAATGTCAAGACCCCTACGGGGCAGACCCCTTTCTCTCTCATCTATAGCATGGAGGTAGTATTGCCTGTAGAGATGGAAATAAGATCTTTCTGAGTAGCCCTCGAAGCAAGGCTACTTGAAGACGAACATGCAAGGGCTTGATATGAAGAAATGACTTTAATCAATGAAAAGCAATTGGTCGCATTGGAAAATCTGCAATTATACCAACAAGGTATGGCCAAGGCTTACAATCACAAAGTCAAATGGAAAGATCAACCTTTAAGAATGGGAGACTTGGTCTTAAAGCAATCTCGCAAGATGCACACAGATGTTTGAGGAAAATTCCAACCTAATTAGGAAAGACCTTATATAGTGAAGAAAGTGCTCAGTAAAGAGGCAATCAAAATATCGTACTTGGACAGCAAGGAGTTTATGAATCCAGTGAATCGTGATAAGCTGAAGCTTTATCTCGTGTAAAAAAATGTCTGTCGAGAGCTAGTGAGGGCTCTCGAGAAAAAATAAAGACCCTAAAACAAAGAGGGTGAGGCCTCAGGTAAAATCCATTTGGAACCTTAGGCCGCAATGGGCATTTCTTGGAAATAAATACCATTTATCTTTCTTATTTGAATGATGTCTTTCATAATAACATATTCATATTAAAAATACTGCATTAGTGCATTAAATGGAAACTGTGAATTGTTTAATAAAACGCACATTTAAGTAGTATTTTCGTCTTCATTTCACATAAACTACATTATAAATAGGGAATGCAAATAAAGGAAGCAAACAACAAGGCCTGAAGCCTTTTTTCTCCAACAAAAATGGAGGATAGCCTATGACAAGCACAATGATCTCCAAGGAAACCATAAAGATGCTCAATCTTGGTAAGCCTCTCCTTTAAGGTGGAGAGCCCATGAGTAATTGCAACCCAAACGCGATAAGCCTCAGTTGGATGGGTGTTGAAAGGTACAAAATAGTTCACTTCCACCTGGGTGCGGCTAATCCATCTCTCGTCATAATGATACGCTCAGGTATAAGAAAGATCAAGACTCGCCAGAGTGCATAAAGATGTTGGGAATCCCTAAGAATGACCATACTGCCTGCAGAAGCGACTGGGAGAAGAAGTAATGATCTCTGAAAGGCCAATAAGGACTACATAACCTCTAGCAACATTAGTAGTCACATGAGTAATTCCCCACCAAGGGCAAACCGAATGGATGTCCTCAATAGTCTGACTCCCCATGAAGTCAACCCACTCCTCAATGGGGAAATCTCTACGAGCATGATTACCAATGTTATCCAGGGAACTCCGAGCCCAATAGTCGTTCGGTCGGTGAACCATGCTCTTAGGGATGGATGGCACCAAAAGCTTATCGCAGAGCTAGAGCTACAAAAATCATAAAAATCATTGTAAAAAAAGCATGCTGGACTAAAAACCTGAAAAGGCGGTCCAGGAAAAAATTAAGGCAAGCTTAATAAATCGAAAACCCAAAAGGGCGGTTTATGCAAAAAGAAAGGCTATGATAAAATTTACCTGGAGGAGGAGCCCACTGCCTCTAGTAATAACTTCAGTCTCATTCCGTGAAGAACTCAAAAAGCTCAGCATCTCGACTAAACTCACAGCAATGGGAGATTTCCCTTCTAACATCTGATCAAAGATGGTCAGGAAGGTGAAACTACAAACCATGGTAGGAGTCTCATGTAGAAAAACTCCCAGCAAGAGTAAACAAATAAGAGGAAGCCAACTTGTATCATTAGGAGAGAGATCCCTGACTATATCGAAGGCCACATCCAACGTCAAACCATTACTATGGATCAATCAACGTCTATTAAATTATTGTAGCTGGAAATAGTTCATCAATGAGTGAAAGAACTCCGGGCAATGCGTCAGAATGACATGGGGCATATTGGCCAAAGATCTCAAGAGCCCGTAAAACTCCTAGTACAAGGGGTATAGCTTGTGATCCCCAAAATGAAAGACACTGTCGATGGGATCCTAGAATCTGATAGCAGCCTGAATCACATTATCCTTAACAAAGACACGACAGTATTCATTCATATATGATAAACCACAAACCCCAAGACGATCCCAACCATTGAGGTTCTTTAGAAAGTTGTTTCGATCTACATGGAACCGAATATAGCTGTCCATGGCAAAATTTTGAAAGTGTAGTAGTTCGCTATATGTAGTTTATGGGGCAATATGCAATATCTGGCAAATTACCCCGATAAAACCCGATTATCAAAAAAGGAAAGCAAAAAAAAGAAGGAAGAAGAAAAGAGAAGACATAAAAAAATGCAAAATTCTTTTATAAAAAAGGGGAATGTTCGTACAAGAAAAATGCCTTGCAAACGGCCCAATGAAAGAAAAAAAAAGAAAAAAAAGCCTTTCTACTGTCTGTCGCTCAAATCCATATGGCTAAGACTACGACGGAGGAGGATGGTCGCCCTGATAAAAGAACCCAAGAAGATCGCCTTACCCCTCGTTCTGCTGCTGCTACTGCGGCTGATCATCCATATGGACCATCCCTAATAGATCTCGAATTTGTCGAATCTCCAGCTGCAATGTTTTAACATAAATCATTCATATGCATTTCATAACATGCCATGCATTGTCATAATAAATAATAAACATACTGCAATATCAAAATTTTAGTTCAACATGAACCGCTATTGCCCTAACATATATCCCCCAATCGGAGATGCTATCAACGACAGGCACCTACAAGAAAAATAGAAATCGAAACAGATTAGAATCATTGTGACCAAAATAATAACGAGAGTAAAGAAACTTAAGAGAGCTCACATGAGTAGTGCCGATCGGGTGAAAAGTCATTATGTGCTCAGGGTCCTAATAAGGATGAATCATTAGGGTATGGGTGCTTAAATCGGGGTGGTACATCAGGAACATAGGCAGCTAGTACTGGTACCCTCGATGGCCCTCTATCATCACCGGACTCTGTGGTAGGACCAATGAAGTGGAAGAACTCCCAACATAAGTGGAAGCAGGCACAAGCCTCTTCCTACCTTGGTGATCCTATAAAAATGGAGCAAAGACAAATTGGCCAAACTCAAATAGAGAAGTTGAAAGAAAGAAATAATAACAAGCAAGTTCAAAGAAAAATATACCATCATATAGATAGTATATAGTGAACCTGATCTAGGGGCGAAGGTCGAAGGGGCATCACCATTGGTTGGATTATGAGGATTCGGTTGAGGCATGACAGGTACAGGATTCATCTTTGCCCATTAAAGCAGTTGTGAGCGGCACAACTCCTCATATCCCCCAACGCACTCCAGAAAGGCACTGGGTATACCATCAAAAACTATCCGTGCAAAGTCAGGCAAGCTCCAAGGCCAAAAAATCCACCGAGGCACCTCCAAAGGAATAGAATGTGAATTGGGAGGAAGATGACAGCCCTAAATGTGATCCCTAAGGTACCACTCCAAGGAGAAAGGAGTCTCTAAAATCAACCGGGTGTTCACCAACTACCCAGCTAATCTCATCACCTCCGGCCAATGAAGCACGTGGCCCCAGGGCCGAGTCTTAATCTAAAAAAGAAAAAGCCAAGTCTCAATACAATTATTATAGCAGATATAGTGATTAAGGAAGGTCAGAAACACTATAAGATATATCCCGTCTGAAGTCAAGGTACGAAGGCGGATGAACAGAGCAGAAGGAGACTTGACCTCCCAGCCATACCAGTAGTGTTGCAGATGAGGATAGAATGAGAGGTTACCACTTCAAAGCAGCTTGATCTTTGGAAGCCTAACCATCTGAAAAAAACCAGATCTCTAAAAGTCAGAGTGTCAAAAGGTAGGCAAGAAGGCTCATAAAGAAGAAAAAGAAGTTAAAACCATACATGGACAATCTGGAGACAAGATTTAAACTTATCAATCCTATTTCTCACACACTGATCAAGGGCCAGTACAGATGACCCAATACAGCTTGGCCCCAAGCATACTCATCAAAGCAGGTCGGATCAATTAAAGAGGGCAGAATATGAAGATTTATGATTAAACCCACAGTAGGAAAACATAGCCATGACAAAGTAGCGGCCATAAAAGCCCTTGCCTCACAGGCAGAAGTCAAGTGCCTCCTATTGTCCAAAGGGTCATGAGTTTCTCGCAAGAAATTCACCCAGGCTTATCCATAGAGTAGCAATAAAAGCTTTAGTGGTCTCTATATTAAAGCTATCATAGGTAAAGCGAGCATTGAAGTGGATCACATTACCACGAAAGGGAAGATCTATGATGGCGCAGTAATCCACCGGAGTAATAGCGTATTCCCCACACTAAAAGTGGAAAGTCTGGGTGGTATCGAACCATATGCTCAAGATGTGGGTAGAAGTACTGGCTGGGACGTACATGTACTTGCAATGCCTCCCGTCAATAATGGTCTTAGCACCAGGGGATAGTACCTCATACCACCTGTAAAATTGGGAAATACTGCCGCCCTCATGGCTAGTAACCTGCATAAATAATGCATGGACTCTAATCACACACAAATTTTCAATAATCCTACGATTACTAAAAGTCATTGCATTCATGTCATAATAAAAAGCAATAAAAGCATGTGCGCAAAACAAAAAATATATAATAAATAAAAAGAGCAGCGAGGCATACCAGAATCTGAGAAAGATGGTCGGAAGTCTCCAAGGCAGGCAGAATAGGATCCACGGGAGTAATTCTGTGGTACTTCTAATTTGATAGAAGCCTGTAAAGTGCATCGGCAGGAACCTCAGAAAGTTCCACTTGCTCGCCGTCGATAATCACATTGCGAGTAGTCACTTGGACGGCAGGTAGGTGCAAGCGGACATTATAAAGCTTGTGCCACATAGAAACCCCGCAAAATTGAAATAAAAGGTGCAGTAAAGGAAAGAAAAAGAGAGAAATCATTGTTAAAGATGGCTCAAAAACAAAAATTTTCGAAGAGGTAAAGCAGAAAATGCAAAAAGAGAGAAGACGAAATTTTGGTGTAAAGAAAATAGGAGACAAGCTGCTATTTTAAAAGCCAGCATGTAATTACCCCGTCGGCTGATTACCTATGCAGCTATTAGCACAGGTCCATCTCGGCCCGATGAGGAATAATGCCTATTTCGTTTAGCGAGCAGACAAATGAGCCAAAAATGGCTGAATTGTCATCCAAAATCCGAAATTCAAAAATCCACATTCCAGGAAAGCTCCGATTTAGCATTTCCTACAGAAAAATCAAAAAGTCAAAGTTTAGTCAAACATAAACAATTAGCCCGCCGGCTATTTACCTATCTATAGTAAAAAATCAAATCTTGTCGAGATCTGGCAAGATTTTATGGGATGATGTAAAATCTTGTCAGATAGGTAATTAGCCCGTCGGCTAATTAACTTCCTATTATAAATATGGGGTCACCCCCCCTCATTTGGAACACACGCAAATTTTGTAAAATCCCAAAATTACTTTTTTGTCCTTTTTCAGTTCCGGGAATCCCAAAAGCCCCGAAACTCTATCAAAATACTCCCAGATCTGAGCCCTATCACCAACACTCAGTATAAGCTCAGTCTCCAATCATTTCAGATTAAGATCCTATAGTGATCTTCGGTCTAAAAATGACTTAAACTTTATATTTCTTTTAGAAATAATCCAAGATTATAGCCATAACTTGGGTTAAATCTATTTCCTAACCATATCATAATCCCTGATAACTTTGGTCCCGCATCGGCTCTCAAGTCATCCTAGATAGACGAAAAGGTAAACTGAGGGTAATTGGTTCTAAGCCCACCTTTCAAATTCATTAAAACACATTTTTATTACTTTAATATTACTTATTGCATTCCATTCCTCCGATTAAGTGAGCTACTGGTGCCACTTAAATTATAATATGTGTAAATAAGCTCCCAGGTACGAACAAACAGCCAGAATGTGAGGAAACTTTATCTAAGTTTCCGGGCCCAGACCCCAGCGTTGCCGTTACTCTGCCAAAAATTTGGTAGAAAATGTCTATTTATTAAGCCGTTATAATGCCCATTTTATTTCTTGAATTTAATTCTTAAATAAAGCAGTTGTAATGCAGAAATCATCATAAATTCGAAAATTTCAAAATTAATCCAAACAATTTGAACAATATGAGTAACTATTATATCCGAACTCAGAAACTTAGTTTCTTTTTAGTATAAAAATCCCATTTTGGGACAGTATACCACAATTCACGGTGGAGCTGAACCGAGTGGCGATTCTATTTCTTTTTTTAAATAAAGTAAAAATGCTTTATTTTAAAAATGTATTTTCTCAGTAAAATGTGTAAACGTGTTTCTCAACATAATCACATTTGTTGCCTACAAAGCCACCGCATTTAAGCAAATTGGATTTCCTCAAATGAAACCAAAATGCGCCTCATGCACCGCACCCCATGTGCATGAACCCCAACCGAAAGGCGTCCGCCCTCTCATTGTGGCGACTCTGCTGTGGATAATTATTTTTATAAAAACCCAATTTTTATAAAAATTCTTTTTGATATAATAATTAAAATATTATTCAAATTAAATTTTGGGACTAAGGAATTTGTGATAACTTCTGCATTACAAAATTTTAGGACTGCATAACATCTGTATTCTTTGCCTCAAGCCAATTTAGGTGTCTTTTGGTTAAGTATCTTCAAGTTCGCTTAGGGCTTGAGAGGTATGGATCCAATCACACCCCTTATATAATGTACAAGGACCTTGTTCGCTTACGGGCAAGACTACCTACATATATTGTATGTAGAAAAGTTTCCTTTGGTTCGCTTAAGGCCACTGGGACTCAGTACACAAATATAAGGTACCCCAAATTGCACCCAATCCTGAGACCGAAACCCACATATAGATGAACCGTAGGCACTTTCTCATAGGTCTACCCAGAAACCTTGAGTGCATGCAAGCAGACTTTACTAAGTCCCTCATTGACTTCAAAGCAAAGTAACCAAATGGAGTTAAAAGGGCGGTAGACACGATCTAACCATTTGCTACCTGCGCAGGTTTATTAAATATAAATAAACTAAAAACGGACAACATAAACATCATGATTATGTAAAAACTAACCACATCTTTGTGCAGCTATGTCATTAATGTGTGCCATGCTATTTCATTAACCAAGACCAATGAGTCCACCTAGGCTCAGCCCATGAGCCGAAATTAGTCGAGACTGGTGAGTCCACCTAGGCTCAGCCCATGAGCCGAAATAAACCGAGACTAGTGAGTCCACCTAGGCTCGCCCCATGAGCCGAAATGAACTAAGACTAGTGAGTCCACCTAGGCTTGGCCCATGAGCTGAAATGAACCCTGGCCAGTGAGTCCACCTAGGCTTAGCCCACAAGCCGAAATGAACCAAGACCAGTGAGTCCACCTAGGCTCAGCACATGAGCTAAAATGAACCAAGACCATTGAGTCCACCTAGGTTCAAACCAGTGAGCGAAAATACTTGATACCAATAAATTAACCTAGGCTCAACCCATGAGCCAAAAGATATCAAAACCTTTGAGTGACCCCAGTCTCAGCTCAACCCTTAGACCAATGAGTCAAAACCCTTTTGAGTGACCCCCATGTTAGCTAAACCATTGGACCAATGAGTCAAAACCCTATTGAGTGACCCCCGTGTCAGCTTAACCCTTTGAGTGACCATAGTGTTAGCTCAACCCTTAGACGAGTGAGTCAAAACCCTTTGAGTCACCCCAGTATCAGCTCAACCCTTAGACCAGTGAGTCAAAACCCTTTGAGTGACCCTAGTGTCAGCTCAACCCATGGACCAGTGAGTCAAAACCTTTCAATGACCCTAGTGTCAGCTCAACCCTTTAACCAATAAGTCAAAACCCTTTGAGTGACCCTAGTGTCAGCTCAACCTTTGGACCAATGAGTCAAAACCCTTTGAGTGACCTTAGAGTCAGCTCAATCCTTTAACCAATGAGTTAAAACCCTCTAAGTGACCCTAGTGTCATCTCACCCTTTGGACCAATGAGTTAACCCACCTTTGACCAGCAAGTCAATTCACCTCAGGATTTCGTGTATGATCCAACTTAGGCCCTTGGTCTTTAAACCGTGTGTTTACTATATTCCATGAATATTGCAAGTTGTCAATTGCTTCTCGAGCGATTGGGATATGCCTAACCTTTTCTTTAATTTGATTGTACATCTCCATCATTCATCCATGCATTTGATCACTTATACATTCATTCATCCGCCCCATAAACAAGGTGAGAAAGGCCTAGAGCCATGCTCGATACACTTACTAACACTTGATCTCTTTCCCTTTTAGGTTGGAAGTGAGAGAGAAATAGGTTAAGATGTATTACGGGCAGTCCAAAAGTCACACCCCCACCACCGATCGAATCTCTAGGTAGATTTTTCTCTGATCCATAACCTGAAACCGTGATGGCAGACGATGATGCAGTTCATTAGTCCCTTAGGAGGATTCTTGATGCCCCAGAATTTCATGATATTTGGGAAAGGCTAAGTGATGCTAATGCTCAGAAAATCTAAGAACAAGAGACCAAAATGGCCTCACTCAATGCAAAAATGGCCAACATGGAGAAATTATCTCCAACAAAGGACAAATCTGTTGCCCCGTCTATAGAGCAATACATGGATATTGATCGATTTCTACCTAAGGAGTTAGAAGCCTTTCCGGCTAACTTGGTGATGCCCTACATGGCCCCATATACTTGCATCGGACCTCCCCACGTGCACGTAGGGAGTTATCTCCGAATTATGACTAGCATGAACATCCCTAAGTTTCATATAGTCAATCTATTTCAAGCAAATCTTCATGGACCCGCCTCTGAGTGGTACATGAGAATGCCAACCGATGTAAAGTATGATTGGAAGAAGCTGTGCTCTGCATTCCTTGTAAACTATGCCTTCAATCTGAAGGTCAAGATGACTCTACAAGATGTCGAAAGAATTAAGCGACAGCTGAATGAGTCCTTCAAAGAGTTTTATCTGAGGTGGATGGTTGTTCGTGTGCTTGTAACCAGGGCACCTGATTAAGACGCTCTGATAGTAAAGCTTGTCGAAAGCTCTATTCTAAAATATGGAGACAAAATGAAGATGAAAAGATTTGACACCTTCAATGACATGGTAGGCTATGCTAAAAGGCTTGAAAATATGAAGAAGAAGATCGAGCAAAGAAGCAAGAACAACAAGCTTACACTAAACCTCGATATTGGGAGAAAGGTGGTTCTTCCAAATAAGGCACCTTCGAATCCTCGAAAGCCGCTCCTAAAGTGGCAGTAGTTACCCAAGTATAGACTCACCAGTCCATCTCTCCATGGGTAGAATCACTATCCTAGATATTCACCAAACTAAGGAAGTCCAACCAACTCCAGAGCATTAAGCTGTTCCTCCACCTATAGTGGCAAATAAAGACAATTTCTGTGCTTATCATATGACTAAGGGGCACCGCACTAACAAATGTGCTCAGCTACTAAAAGATCTACGGCAGATGATAGTCGATGAGAGAATGAAAGAGCCTGAGAAGAAGCCAAGCACTCAAACTAATCCACTGCCAAACTTCCAAGCTACGATAAATGCCATCAGTATTCATATGGAGGCCGACGAATATGGCATCGACGTAATAGGTAACTTTCGACACGACCCAGGATGGGGGGACATCATGATCTTTGACAACATGGATATCATTTACATGGTCAACTAGTACGTCCTAAAGATGAGGAGAGAAGGGCTGGACCGATATCTTATATCACCACATGTCATAAATCACGGAGATTCAGATCCGAATGAACATCTGGAGGAATTTCTTTGATTTATGCATGAACAAGGAATAGCTATAATGGGTTTCACACCATAGTTTCCCCGATTCTTAGGAGGCCCGGCCATGGACTAGTATGACGCGATGCCACTAGAAGAACGTTAGAATTAGTACTTTATAGAGAGATCTTTCCGCCGCTACTTTAGGGCATCTCAGCCACACTCGGATAAGCTTTACTGGTGGTTGGCACCATAGGTAGACCGGCATAATACTGGCTGGCAAGATATCCCTCCTCCATAACCTCCCATGTACACTCATCTGGATTATATGAGTCCCAATTATGTCGGAACAAGTTTGTTCAAATTTGAGAGCTCTTCTAGGGCAGCACATCTAGAAATCCAAGAATTATATGATCTTGAACAGGCATGGAATAGCCATAAAGACTAATAAAGGTACCTCATCCTGAATCTAGATGAAGGTGCACGATACCCATTTGGAGAAATCCGTACCGACATTATAGCATATGGTGCCCGTATGGAGGAAACATTCGCCAGCATACAAACCATGGTATCCGAGTTCTATATAGCCATAGAAGCAGTCAAAGTCGAGCCAAATATGGCAGAATAAAACCTATAAAAGGATCCTGAGGAAGATCCTAAGGAATATCTCGAAGAAGATCCTGAGGAGGACCTCGAAGAGGATCCATAAGAAAATTCTGTTAATTATATGCCAGCTCTGCATGCACCAAACTAGATCTTTGAGCCACAACCTTTCAAAGATTCAAATGAAGAGGGGGAAGAATTTGTGGACTCTAGTGAATCAGATCATGAAAATGAAAGCGAAGTGGATAATTTAGGGTATTAATCAGAGACTTTCTCGAATGATGAGCTATATCACTTACCACAAGATTTTGAGTACGAGGGTCCCTTCCCCAATGGCATGATGGTTAATTATGATGGTGCTGAGAGCTATGCCTCTTCTCTACAGCATGACTCCCCGAGTGCCTTATGGTCTGCAGCAAGTGACAATTCTGGAGACTTTATAGACTTTAACTCAGACAACAAACATGTCATTAACATTATTCGGGATGAGGTGTAAGAACCCTCTCATGAATACATTATGGATAGAATTCTTGTAGAAAATGAACTAGCTTAAAATAGTTGTCGAATCTAGAGCCCAGACTTGAGGGAAGTTTACCCCATATTCTATGATGAAAATACAAGGCCATGCCCTCACATCCGTGAATTCGTGCAAATGATGAACGATGGGTACATTCACTATGCCTATTGGCCCGAAAGGTTCTGCTGGACTCTTCAAGAAAAGTAGTCGTTTGGTATGAAGGGCTGATGTTTTACCAGAATTCATTCTGGAATATTCTGGCCAAGCAATTCATCAACTACTTTACATGGGTCGACCCACTGAAAGACTTAACCCTCAAACTAGATAGGCACGAGAACCCCTTTCTATACTGGGAATGGGAAGCAACCAACTTCGCCTGCCCAACATCAACAGAATCGCCCAACGAATACCCATGGTATACAAAAAAAATACCACAATGCACCAGTCCTTTACAATGATATGCTAGATCTATTCAGCGAAAGCGAACCAGCTGATGGAGCCTCCTCATCCATCTACATGATCAGGCAGGAATCCAATCCTGTCCTATGCTAAATCTTACAAGAGAACCCTATTGTTCAAAAGAAGTAGCCTAAAAAGGTTCCCTTCATGTGGCCCTTCGACGCTAAGGCATCGATTTTTGTGAATAAGCCAATCGACTTAGGAGAGATGCCCCTCAATGAGGATTTTAACAATTTTGAGGTCTTTAAAACAACAAACTCGCCAATCTAGGTGGTCACTCCTATCACTAGAGGAGGAAAAGTCATCGGATCAGTAGCCCTAGCTGCACCAAAAACTGAGCCCCCGATACCTCTTACTTTTGTTAAGCCCTCAGAACTGATAGAAAGCTTAATTGTGGATCAACTGAAGGCCGCTACAACTAAGATGAGTATCTGGGACCTACTCCTGGGCTCGCAAGATCACATTCCCGCTATCGTTAAAAAGCTGATGGAAATTGAAACATCTCCTTTGGCATCCCCAGAACAGGTCTGTGCACTACTCAATAATGAGACTAGCACTATTATCCCTGACATTATCTTCTCAAGCTTTGATCTGCCTAATGAAGGCATTAGCCACAATAAGGCTCTCTACTTGAAGGCTAGTGTGTTCGGGTGCATCATGCCCTGCATAATGATTGATGATGGCTCATCACTAAATATCTGTCCCAAAGATATTTTGTCGATCCTAGGACTAACCAAGAAGGACCTAAAGAAATCCACAATAATCATTACAGCTTACGACAACTCCAAAAGGACCGTCATCGGCACATTCAAAGCTGAAGTCACTATCGACAAAATCTCATCTATAGTACTCTTCACGGTCATAGATATCCTGGTAACTTTTGCTATACTTCTTGGGAGACCATGGTTCCATGCTTTAGCAAGAGTCCCATCCACCCTGCACTAGATGATCAAAATCCCATTTTATGGAAAGATTGTTCCCTTGGAAGCTGATGAAGCCTCAATGGTAGCAGCACTGAAGATGGAAGAAAGCAACATGAAAGGGTTTACCACAGCCACAATTGGCCAAGAAGCGAATAAGCAATCAAAGGTGTACTGGGGCCCATGGATTCAGGGATACATGCAGAAGCACCACACTCCAAGAAAAGAACTAGGCACCCATAAATAGGGAATGTCGACCTTCAATATAGGGGCATGAGAATGAAAGCCCATGGGATTCGGTTATACAGGCTCTCAAAGAGTTGTTCACAAGATGACCTTTCAAAAGAAACTACAATAGCCCTATAAAAGAACCCCCGAGCCTGTTACTCATCAAGGGAAGACCGTTTTAGGATTTTAGATTCTCTTAGACATAGTCAACTACAGTAAAAATGACAAAAGCTTCATAACTAGTGTAAAGAAGGCCAGTCAACAGCTAGATGTAGGGGCAATCCTGGATCAGACCAAGAATGACAAACAGGTGCACCCGAAGAAGGTCAAGAAGCTGAGTAGAGAGGAAGAAATCCTCGACACCCTAATCAAGCACCATCAGGCACAACTTAATATAGTAGAGGAAGCAAGGAACAAGGGAGGTAGCTTGAACAAAGCCATCATGGACATGGTCATGACTATGAAGGGCAAGGCGAAGGTACAAGAGGAAGATGATGAGGATATCCTGCTAAAGCCAGCTACCATAGGAGAATCATCCGCAATAGAGCCAAACCCTATTGATTGGGATGAGTCTTTTGTTTCCATTTCTAGCATGTTTGGAATGAATAATGTAATTTATGATGATAATAAGATGAAGAACTTTGCTTGTTTGGATTGTGTTTTTTATTTCAATTCAATGCATCCATTCCAGCATTCATCTACCATTTTTAACATTAATAATGATATTAATAAAGACATTAATTTAAACATGGAAGATGACCCAAAATTGGTATACATTTACAATCAATTTTCCATCAAACAAGAGAGATAATTGATAGAGGTATTAAAAATCACGTTTTAGCCTTCACTTGGTCTCACAAGGATATGCCAGGACTTGATCGACACATCGCCAAGAACAAGATCCCCATGGACCTGAAAATTCTGCCGATGAAGAAAAAAAAGGAGAATGCACCCAGAGTGGGCCGAAAAGGTCAAAGCAGAGTTGGCAAAATAGATCAAGGCAAATTTCATCAAAGTCATCGAGTATCCCACTTTCCTGTCCAATGTAGTCCTCATACCCAAGGAGAACGGTGATGTCCGAGTTTGCGTCAACTTCAGCGACTTGAATAAGGCAATGCCTAAGGAAGATTTCCCACTACCATACATTGATGTTCTGGTGGATAGCGCGACAAGAGCGGAAATGTATACCTTTATGGATTGATTCTCAGGATACCTCCAGATCCTCATGAACATAATAGATAAGTTTAAAACCGTATTCATCTCAGAGTTGGGAACTTATTATTTCAAAGTAATGCCTTTCAGACTCAAGAAACCAGCGAGTAGTCATGACCTTGCTACATGACTTGATCCACAAAGAATTTGAGGTTTATGTGGATGACATGCTTGTGTAATCCGTTAAACTAGAAGAACGCTCGGTAGTGCTAGAATGATTCCTCACAAGGATTGAGAAGTACAACCTCCGTTTGAACCTAAAAAAGTCCATATTCGGCATGACGTCAAATAAATTAATGGGGCACGTAGTCAGCCAAAGAGGCATAGAAATGGACCCCGATAAGGCCAATGCTATCAAGGAAATGCCCATGCTAAAAATTTAGAAAGAAGTAAGAAGTTTCTTGGGATCCATACAGTATGTTAGTCGCTTTATAGCGCGGTTGACCACCATATGTGATCCTATCTTCAAACTCTTAAGGAAACAGTAGTCGATAGAGTGGAACAACTAATGCAAGGAAGCCTGTAATAGAATTAAAGATTACCTGATGAACCCTCCAGTACTGAAACCATCGATTCTTAGAATGCCACTCATTCTCTACTTGGCGGTAGAAGAAACGTCTGTAGGGGCCATGCTAGTTCAAGAACATGATGACAAGAGGGAACACGCATTTTATTACCTCAATAAGAAATTGTTAGAGTATGAGACTCGATACACCATCATGGAAAAGACTTGTTCCGACATGGTCTAGCTCACCAGAAAGCTCAGGAGTTACTTCTAGTCATACAAAATCCAAGCAGTTGCAAAAGTGGATCCGATGAAGTACTTATGTTAGGCTCCCTCACTAACTAAAAAACTATCAAGATAGCTCTTATTGCTATCAGAGTTTGATATTAAGTACGTAACAAAGAAGACCATCAAGGGTAGAGCAGTGGCTGAATTCCTAGCAAATCAACTACTCGAGGAAGGAGAACGGGAAAACCTAGAATTTCCCTACAAATGTCTCGCAGCCACCACAGAGAACCCTAGAAGATGGACCATGTTCTTTAATGGCACCATCAACAAGCAAGGAGCCAGTTTGGGAGTTATCATCTTTATGCCAGACAGAGCACTCATACCTTTGTCAAAACACTTAGAATTTCTCACCATGAATAATGAGGTTGAGTATGAAGCCTGTTTGTTCGGAATGTCTGCCCTAATCACACTCAGAGCAGTTAAAGTCAAAATTATCGGTGATTCAGCTTTGGTCATCAACCATGTCACAGGGGGCTGGGAACTAAACAAGGAATCCCTTAGGCCTTACTTAAAAGCTCTATGGAGAAAAGACACAATGTTCAGCGAGTGTGAATTTAGTCACATGCCCCACGAGGAAAATTAGATGGCTGATGCATTGGCCACTTTAGCCTCCATGTGGGAAGGGCCCCAAAAGTAGCCAATCAGACCCCTTGTTATGGAGACAGCCCGATCTCCTTACTACATCTACACAATAAAAAACACTGCCGTAGAAGGAACCCGCTGGTATTCTGACATGGCCAAGTTCCTTGAAAATGGTGAATTCTCAGCTAAGGCTATAGATTCCGATAGAAATACGCTAAAAAAGCTTGCTATATGAATCTACCTAATTAAAGAAGATCTATCCAAGAGGACCTCTGACGGCCTACTGCTAAAATGCCTGACATAGTAAGAAGCTGAAAAGTTGATGAAAGAAGTACATTCGGGAAACTACTGTCCACACATGAACAACATCATGATGGCAAAGTAAATTCGGAGAATGGGGTACTTTTGGCTGACCATACTAGCTGATTGTGTTCACGAAGTAAGGACTTGCCATGCTTGTTAGATATACAGAGATCCTTAACAATGCCTTGGCCATTCTTGGCCTGAGACATTCACATCACTGGTGGAATAAGACCTTTGACCAATGGTCATCGCTTCATTATAGTAGTGGTCGATTACTTTTCCAAGTGGGTTGAAGCGGAATCATATATAAGCACCACAACTAAGAAAATGGCTCAATTTATTCAACAACACATCTTTGCCAGGTACGACGTTCCTCATCATATGGTGAGTGACAATGGTGTGCAATTCCAAGGAGAAACAGGTGATCTTATTCAAAAGCACAGGGATTGAGCATCATCGCTCTTTGCCTTATCACCCTAAGCCAACAGAGTTATGGAAGCAGCTAATGAGGAAATCAAGAAAATCCTCTCTAACATGATTTCCAACTATCGAGATTGGGCCAATCATTTTCCCTATACCTTGTGGGGATATAGAACCAGTGTCAAGACTCCTATAGGTCAAACTCCTTTTCCCATGTCTATGGGGTGGAGGCGGTATTGCCCGTTGAAATGGAAATCAAGTCTATATGCATAGCCCTTGAAGCCAGACTTCCCGATGATAAATGGGCAAAAGTGAGGCACAAAGAACTAACCTTAATCGTTGAAAAACAATTAGCCGTATTGGAAAATCTACAGTTATACCAACAGCGCATGGCCAGAGCTTACAACCGCAAAGTCAAGGGGCAGAGCCAACCTTTAAAGATGGGTGATTTAGTCTTGAAGCAATCTCGTAAAACACACATGGATGCTCAAGGGAAATTCCAGCCAAACTAGGAAGGATCGAATATGGTAAAGAAGACTCTTAGTAAAGGGGTGATAAAGATCTCAAATCTGGACGGCAACGAATTCATGAATCCGCTCAATCACGACAAGTTGAAGAGCTATCTTGTGTAAAACAAATTAATAATAATAAAGTCTGTCAAGAGCTGGTAAGGGCTCTTGAGCAAAAATAAAGACTCCAAAATGAAAGAGTGGAGCCTTGGGTAAAATCTGCTCGGAGCCTTAGGCAACTGTGGGCATTTCTCGAAAATAAATACCACTTGTCCTCTGTGATAAATAATATCTTTTATAGTATTTGTTCATGTTAAAAATACTGCATGAGTGCATTAAATGGAATTAGTGAATTTTTTAATGAAACACTCATTCAAATAACATCTTTTCATCCTTAGTACACATAAAGGTGCATTATAAACAGGGATTGAAATGATGAAGACAAACAAAGAGGCCTGATGCCTTTATTCTCCCATAGAAACAAAAGACACATAATGGCAAGCTTAATGACCCTCAAGGAAGCTATAGAGTCTCTGCATCTTAATGAGCCTCTCTCCAAGGGTAGGAAGCCCGCGAGTACTTATAACCCAAATACGATAAGCTTCAGAAGGGTGAATGTCAAAAGGGATGGAGTAATTCATCTCCACCTGAGCGCGACTGGTCCACCTCATATCATGATGATAGACCCGAGTATAGGACAACTCTAGGCCAATCAGGGTGCATAGGGATGCAGAAAACCTCTGAGAATGGTCATAATGCCTGTACAATCAACTTGGAGACTAGGTGATGATCTCAGAAAGGCCAATGAGGACCACACTGCCTTTAGCAACATCAGTAGTCACATTCATGATACCCCACCACGGGCAAACCCAAAGAATATCCTTAGCAGCTTGCTACCCATAAAATCAACCCACTCCTCGACAGTGAAGTCTTTATGCGGACGATTGCCAGTACAAACTATGGAGCCCCATGCCCAGTAGGCCTTCGAATGATAATCCATGCTTCTGGGAATAGATAACATGGAAAGCTTGTCCTAGAGCCAAAGCTACAAAAGTAATAAATGACAAAAAAGATGAGAAGAAAAAAAAGAAAAAGAAGACAAAAGGAAAAGAAAAGATAGCCTGCCAGATTGAAACTGGAAAAGGTGGTCCAGGCAAAAATTAAGGCAAGCGTGATGGATTGAAAACCCGAAAGGGCAGTTTATGTAAAAGGAAGGCTCAAATGAAAAGTTAGATGAAGAAGAAGGATGCTTCCCCTGGTAGTAGCTTCAGTTCCATTCTGAGAAGCACGCATGAAGATCAGCGTCTTAGCCAAACTAATCACAGGGGGAGATTTTCCCTCTAGCATCTAATCAGTGATAGTTAGGAAGGTAAAACTGCAAACTATAGTAGGAACCTCGCAAAGGAAGACCCCTAACAAAAGTAGACAAATGGGTGGAAGCCAACTCGTGTCATTAGGTGAAAGTCCCCTGAGTATGTCAAAAGACACATCCAACCTCAAGCCATCATCACAAGTCAATCAACGCCTATCGAATCTTTGTAACTAAAAATGATTCATCAAAAAATTAGAAAATTCAGGGCAATGTGCCGAGATAACCGGAGGCATATCGGTAGAGGATCAAAGAAGCCCACAGAACTCCTGATACAGGGGCATAGCTCATGATCCCTAAACCAAAACATGTTGTCAACAGGATCCCAGAACTTGACAGCAACTTTGATCACATTGTCCTTAATAAAGATGTGGTAGTACTCCTTCAAGTGTGCTAAACCATAATCCCCAAGACAATCCCAACCATCAGAGTTCTTCAGATAAACATTCACATCAGCATGAAAATGGATGTAGCCTTCCATGCCAAAATTTGGCAAGGGTAATAGTTTGCTATACGTATTATATGGAGCAATCTACCAATATCTAGTAGATTACCCTAATAAACTTGACCAATAATGAAAAGGAAACACAAAGCAAGGGAACAATGAAAATTTTATTTATGCGAAAATGTGTTCATTCAAAAGGAGGCACTACAAACGGCCTAAAAAAAAGCAAAGCAAAACAGAAAAACAATAGAAAAGAAAAAGTTTATCTAATAGCCCTGTAGGAAGAATTCGGGATGATTGCCTTGTCCCTGATGCTGCTGCTACTGCAATTTGTCCACCTGAAGCATCCCCAACTGAGCTCGGAGCCGTCAAATCTCTAGCTGCAACATTTAAACACAAATCATTCATATGCGTTTCATGACATGCCATGCATCATCATTAATATAATAAAATAACAAGCATACCGCCATATCCGAGTTTTGGGTAATTATGAAGCGATGTTGCCCTTAAATATACCCCCAATTAGAGATGCTATCAGCAATAGGCACCTACAAGAATGACAGATCAAATCAAATTAGAACTATCATAATCCAAAATTGAAAGGCAAAAGAAGAAAAGACAGAGGAGACTAACATGAGTGGCGCTAGCAGGATGGAAAGTCATCGGATGCTTAGGATCCAAATAAGGCGGAATGACTGGGTAATGAGTGCTCATGTCAAGGTGGTACATCATGAATAAGGGAGGTTGATACTCAAACCCTCGATGCCCCTCCACCATCGTTGGGCCCTGAGACTGGACCGATGACTCTGATGAGCTGCCCACATGAGTAGAAGTAGTCATAGGTCTCTTCCTACCCTAGTGATCCTGTAAAGACAATAGGGCAAGGTCGGGTCAATTTAACTAAGTGCGATAGTCGAAACAACGACAACCATAAAGGAAAGAAAAACTCAAGCTAGTGAAAGAGGAAGTACCGCCATCTAGACAGCCTCAGGTGAACCTAATCTGGCTTGGCCACTAGGTGCAGAAGTCAAAAGGGTTAGAGGCCTCAGGGAATAAAGCCGAAGGAACATCATCCTCAAGAGGGTTATAGATATCCTGCTGAGGCATAATAGGAATAGGATCAGTATTTGGCCATCCAAGCAGCTGTAAATGGCAGAACTCCTTATATCCCCCAACCTACTTCGGGAAGGCGCTAGGGATACCCTCGGATGCCAATCATGCATAGTCAGACAAGCTATGAGGCTAGAAGACCCACCGAGGCACCTCAGGAGGAATAAAACATGACCTAGAAGGAAGATGCCAACCCTGAATGCGATCTCCCAAGTACCACTCCAAAGAAAAAGGGGTCTCCATGATCGGTCAGGTGTTCACAAACTCCCTAGCTAATCTCATGACCTCAGCAAGTGAAGACCATGCCCCAATGCTGTGTCCTAATCTAAAAATGAAGCCAGACATCGATACCGCAATTGTAGCGAAAATGGCGATTAGAATAAACTAAGAAAATTATGAGACATACCTGCTTCAAAGAAAGGGTACGAAGATGGGCCGAAAGAGTGAAATGAGACTCCATTTCCCAACAACAAAAATAGTATGGCAGTCGAGGGTAGAATAGGAAACCACTACTAGGGATGAGCTTGGTCCTCAGAAGGATCCCCATCTTGAAAAACCAGATCTGCAAGAAGTCAAGAAAAAGATTAGAACACCGAAAATGGACAAAATACTCATAAAGAAAAGATAAAAGGATCGAATTCTTACATAAACAAGACTTGAACTTATCAATCCTGTTCCTCATGCACTAGTCAAGAGCCTAGTATAGGTGACCCAATGCGGCTCGACCCTATACATACTCGTCGAAATGAGATGGATCTATAAAAGCTGATAGAATATGAAGATTCATGATCGAACCCCTGATGGGAAAACACAGCCACGATAAGGTAGTGGCCATGAAAGCTCTAGCCTTGTAGGTAGTAGTCTGATACCCTCTAACCCAGAGACCTATGAAGTCTTGAGTTTCTCTCAAGAAACTCGCCCCAGCTTGTCTCTTGAATATCCAATAAGAGCTTTATTAATCGCTACGTTGAAGCTATAATAAGTAAAGTAAGCATTGAAATGGATCACATTACCATGGAAGGGTAGACATGTGATAGCGCAATAATCTAGCCGAGTGATGGTATACTCCTCACAACGAAAATGGAAAGTATGGGTAGTATCGGACCACCTGCTTAAGATGTAGGTAGATGTACTGGCTGGGATGCATGGATACTTGCGGTGCCTGACTTACTTGTAATTCTATACAATTGTCCCCAAAGACGTCCCGTCAACGATGGCTATGGCATCAGGGGATAACACCTTATACCACTTATGAAAGTGGGTAATGCTAGCGCCGTCATGCTTGGTAACCTAAACAATGTATACACATGTATCACACACCAGTTTTCGACAAATCATAGGACTATCAAAAGTAATAAATCATTGCATTAAATAAATTTTTGCATAAAAAATAAATAAACAATAAAATGGATAGGCATTTGTGCAAAATAAAAACAGCAGTAAGGCTTACCAAAATCCGAGAAAGGTGGTTGAAAGGCAAAATGAAATCCCAAGGACATACCTCGTGATACATCCAATTCAAAGGGAGCCCGTACAAAGCCTTGACTGGAACCTCAGAAAAATCCACTTGTTCGGCATCAATAAGAAAGTGTCGAGTAGTCACTTGAATGGTTGGCAAATCCAAGCGGAAGTTATAAATCTTGAACCACATTGAGACCCCGCAGAATCTGAAAAGAAGCGGTAGAAAAGGGAAGAAGATGAAAGAAATCATTGTTGAAAATAGCTCGGAGGCAAAATATTTCAAAAATTAGGAGCAAAAAACACAAAAGAAAGAAGAAAGAATTGTTGGTGTGAAGAAAATGGGAGCCAGGCTGCTGTTTTTATAGACCGTTGGTAATTAGCCCGTCGGCTAATTGCCTGCATAATTAGCCCACCGGCTAATTGCCTATCCAGCTGTCATACGTTTATGCGCCCCACGCGTTTACACGTAATGGTTATAAAAGTTACCGTTACATAGGTAATTAGCCCGCCGGCTAATTGCGTGTATTTTCAAAATTTTTACAATTTTGCATTTTTCATCCATTTTCTACATTATTTTCAAAACGAGTGGACCTAAAAGCTATTTTTATACAGTCACACATGCATCAAGCATCCAAAAATATTTATTCCGACCCCACATCAATTCTTTAACCTCTTGCAACTCGATAATAAATTTTTAATCAAAGGGGCAAAATATATTTTGTTTTAAAATTTGTCGATTAAAAATACTTTTAACTCATTGCATCCCACACACACTATTTTATTTGTTTCGTACACGAAAAAATTTCTAGCACAAAATTTATGTATGCAAGGGGCAAACTATTAGCACAGGTCCATTCCAGCCCGATGACGAATAATGCCTATTTCGTTGAGCGATCAGGCAAATGAGCCAAAAAGGACCGAATTGTCATCCAAAACCTGAAATTCAAAAATCCACATTCGAGGGAAGCTCCGATTTGGCATTTCCTACTAAAAAATAAAAAAGTCAAAGTTTGGTTAAACATCGGTAATTAGCCCATCAGCTATTTATCGATCTATAGCAAAAAAATTAAATCTTACCGAGATCTGGCAAGATTTTACAGGATCTAATGTAAATCTTATCAGATAGGTAACTAGACCGTCGGCTAATTACCTCCCTATTATAAATACGGGGTAACTCCCCCCCTCATTTGGAACAAACGCAAATTTTGTAAAATCCCAAAATTACCTTTGTGTCCTTTTTTAGTTCCTGGAATCCAAAAAGTCCCGAAACTCTATCAAAATACTCCTAGATCTGAGCTCTATCACCAACACTTGGTATAAGCTCAGTCTCCGGTGTTTTTAGATCAAGATCCCACAGTGATCTTCAAAATAAAAATGACTTAAACTTTATATTTATTTCAGAAATAATCCAAGATTATAGTCATAACTTGGGTTAAATCTATTTTCCAACCAAATCATAATCCGTGATAACTTCGGTCCCGCACCGGCTCTCAAGTCATCCTAGACAGACGAAAAGGTAAACTGAGGGTAATTGGCTCTAAGCCCACCGTTCAAATTCATTAAAACACATTTTTATTACTTTATTATTACATATTGCATTTCATTCCTCCGGTTAAGTGGGCTACTAGTGCCACTCAAATTATAATATGTGTAAATAAGCTCATAGGTACGGACAAACATCTAGAATATGAGCAAACTCTATCCGAGTTTCCGGGCCCAGACCTTAGTGTTGCCATTACTCTATTGAAAATTTGATAGAAAATGTCTATTTATTAAGCCGATATAATGCCCGTTTTATTTTTTGTATTTATTTCTTAAATAAAGCCGTTATAATGCAGAAATCACCACAAATTCCAAAATTCCAAAATTAATCCAAATTGAACAATATGAGAAACTACTATGTCCGAACTGAGAATCTCACTTTCTTTTCGGTATAAAAATCCCATTTTGGGACAGTATACCACAATTCCTGGTGGACCTGAACCGGGTGGCGACTCTATTTCTATTTTTAAATAAAGTAAAAATGCTTTATTTTAAAATATCTTTTCTCAATAAAAAATGTAAACGTGTTTCCCACCATAATCACAATTTGGCCTACAAAGCCACCGCATTTAAGCAAACTGGATCCACTCAAATGAAACCAAAATGCGCCCACGCACCGTACCCCGCGTGTACGAAACTTGACTGAAAGGTGTCTGCCCGCTCATACCAACTGTCATGCATTTATGCATAAACGCGTAACGGCTATAAAAGTTACTGTTATATAGGTAATTAGCTCGCCATCTAATTACGTATTTTAAAAATTTTTGCAATTTTGCATATTTCATTCATTACAAAACGAACGGACCTAAAAGTTGTTTCTACACTGTCATTCATGCATTAAGCATCTAACATGTTTATTTAGACCCCCGGTTAATTTTAATCTCATGCAACTCACTAATAAATTTTTAATCGAAGGAGCAAAATATATTTTGTTTTAAAATTTATCGATTAAAAATATTTTAGGTCATTGCATTCCACAACACACTATTTTGTTTGTTTTGCATACGACAAAGTTTTGAGCACGAAATTTATGTATGCGAGGGGCAAACTATTAGCACGGGTCCCATTCGTCCCGATGAGGAATTATGCCTATTTTGTTCAGTGATTAGACAAAAAGAGCCAAAAGGTACCTAATTATCATCCGAAATCCAAAATTCAAAAATCCACATTCCAAGGAAGCTTTGATTTAGCATTTCATACTGAAAAATCAAAAAGTCAAAGTTTGGTCAAATATTGGTAATTAGCCCGCCGTCTAGTTACCAATCTATAGTAAAAAAATCGTATCTATTGCTATCTTGCTAGGATTTACGGGATTTGATGTAAAATCCTGTCAGATAGGTAAGTACTTATGTAATTAGCCCGCCGGCTAATTACCACCCTATTATAAATATGGGTTCACCCCCCCTCATTTGAAAAGAGATGAAAACTTTCAAAAATTTTCAAAATTCCCATTTTGTCCTTTTTCAATTTCGAGAATCCCGAAAGCCCCAAAACTCTGTCAAAATACTCCTAAATCTGAGTTCTATCACCGATATTGGGTATAAACTCACTCTTCTATCTTTTTAGATCAGGGTCTCATAGTGATCTTCGGTCTAAAAATGACTACACAAATCCCCACGTTTCCTTTAAAAATAATCCACGATTATAGCCATAGCTTGGGTTAAATATAGTTTCTAAACAAATCACCATTTTCTCTAGGCAACTTCGATCCTGCATTGGCTCTCAAGTTGCCCTTGATAGATGAGAAGGTAAACTGAGGGTAAATGGCTCTAAGCCCAACTTTAAAATTTGTAAAATTCATTTTTATTCTTTTATTATTACACATTGCATTCTCATTTGTCTAGTTAAGTGAGCTCCTGGTGCCATTTAAATTATAACCTGTATAAATAAGCTCGCATGTACAGGCAAAACACCCAGAATATGAGGAAACTCTATTCGAGTTTCCGGGATAAAACCCAAATGCTGTCGTTACCCTGCCAAAAATTTGGTAGATATTATCAATTCATCAAGCCGTCATAATGCCCATTTTATTTTATGAAAATTTCATCTTATTAAGCCGTCGTAATGCCAAAATTACCACAAATTCCTTATTTCTAAAATTATTCCAAAGAATCTAAACAATATGAGTAACTATTATGTTAGAAGTCAGAATCTCGTTTTCTCTTCGTATAAAAATACCATTTTAGATCAGTATACCACAATTCCTGGTGGAGCTGAATAGGGTAGCAACTCTATTGTATTTTTAAATAAAGTAAAAAATGCTTTGTTTTAAAATATCTTTTCCTAACAAAGATGTGTAAATATATTTCTCAATATAATCACATTTTTGGTTTATAAAGCCACTACATTTAAGCGAACTGGTTTTTCTTAAACCAAACCAAACACTGCAGTTTCCTCTAACTGCACCAAATCACACCTCACACACCGCACCCCGTGATCTCCCGTAAATACAACCTCGCCCGCTCATAATAGTTTTGAACTTGTCTATTACGTTCATAAGGATCTTGTGCTATTCAGAGAACCCATCCATAAAAGAATACATGGCACCCCTTCTCGCACTGTCTACTAGAACGTCAATGTGTGGCAGCAAAAAGTTATGCTTAGTGGTGGCCTTGTTTAGATCCCTAAAGTTGACACAAACTCTGATGTTGCCATTTTTCTTGGGTATGGGAACTATGTTAGATAGCCAAGTAGGATACTCGACGACATCAACAAAATTGGCCTTGATCTATTTGGCTACTTCTACTTTGACTTTTTCTACCCATTCTAGACGCATTCTTCTCATCTTTTGCTTTACTAGAAACCTTTGGGTATGTAGGGATCTTATGCTCAGCGATGTGCCAATCAAGTCCAGGCATGTCCTCGTGAGACCAAGTGAAAGCCAAGACGTGATTTTTTAGTGTTTTTACTAATTCTCTCTTATTCAATGGGGGCAGTTGTGCTTGGAAGTGTTTGGTTAGAGTATCAGGGATCTCTTCTTCTTTGCTTAGCTTCTTGATCTTCTTTAGATGTACTTATTCATCAAGCTTGATCTGATTGAGGAATGCCCCAGCATCGACCTAATGATCTTCTTCCTTCATCGTACAAGCGACAAGGCTTTTTACCGTGCTTGCTATCAACTACATCTGAGAAGACTTCAAATCTCGGGGGTCCTCCCCTGGTGAGTAACATGTTCGAGGGTTTCATTGTTGTGTTGCTTTGACTTCTTCTAAAAGATTGTCTTACTGGTGACTCTTCTAGTGCCTTTTTAACCGAGTCCCGCAGGTTTCCATTCTTCTGCCCCTACATTGAGGGTCGACATTCCCTGCTCACGGGGCCTAGTCATTTTCTAAGAGTACGGTGTTTCTACTTGTAACTCATAATCCAAGGACCCCAATGTACCTCTGGTTGATTGTTCGACCATTAATCGATTGTTGTTGTTGTAAACCCTTTCGTATGACTTTCCTCCATCTTCAGAACGGCCATAACTAATGCTTCGTCAGCCTCTAAAGTGATGACCTTTCCTTGGAATGGAATTTTAGCCCTCTAGTGAAGAGTAGATGAAACCCCTCCTAGATCGTAGAGCCACGGTCGTCCGAGCAGCATAGAGAGTGTCACAGGGATGTCTACGACTGTAAAAAGCATAATAGAAGAGATCTCCTCGATAGTGAGTTCGGCTTCAAACGTATCGATGATAGTTCTTTTGGAATTCCCATAGGCCTTAATGATCATCGTGGATCACTTTAAATCCTTCTCAGTTAATCCTAGGATTGGTAAAATACCCTTAGGATAGAGATTTAAAGTTGAGCCATCGTCAACCATTACACATGGCATTATGCTCCCTAGAAACACTCGTGTGAGCATGGGCTTTTTGGTGACCAATGGAATGATGATTACTTTTTGCTCTAACCTATTGTGGCCCATTTTATTCCTTTTCTCCTGGTTCAACTCACGTTTGGAGAGTGCCTTTTGACAATTTTTGGACCTTCATTGCCCTCTAAAAGTTGATTCTAATATACTTTAAATTGGTATGGTTTACTATAGCCTAGATCTGGTACCTCGGCCTTCTTTTTGGGTTTTGATCACCTTTCAGGCCCCGCTGGTGCCCCCTCTCTAGCGATGGCAGCTGGCATAGTCGCCAAAATCTGGGCTGCATGAATCACGTGGCTTGGCCTGGTCTCCTAAGCGTGGGAGACCATGTTGTCTTGGTCTCGGCCACATTAGGTGACACGGCCTAGATTTGGCCGCATCACATGTTGCAGCCTAGGCTAGGCCGAGACAGGTTACGGGTCTTAGGCCTTTTCACATCAACAATGCGGCCTTGCGTGGGATGCCCCTTTCCTTTGCATTTTTTTGGTTTTCTTGCTCTGCAAGTAAGATTTTTTTGATTTTTACTTCAAATTAAGACATTTAAAGGATCAATTATGAAATTTGTGCTTTTCTAGAGTCTGTAAAAACCCCAAAATCTCCTGAATTAGGACTTTTGCCCATTTGAAAAAAAATAGACTTTGGAGTTCATAGGGTTTTAAAGAGAGAGAGAGCTTTATAAAGCCATGGAAATCCGTGTAATCCAGATTCCTAAATTTTATTAGGCTTAATCTTTTAGTCTAAAATATTAAAATCGAGTAGAAATCTTAAGTTAAAATGAATTTAAATAGGATTTAGGGACTTTTTCTAACAACACCACTAAATCCCATTTCTAAATTCGTCTCTATTCATTGGTATTTCATCACGAAATCATAAAAAAAGCTCGCCAAGGGTTGATTCGAGTCTCGAGAGTAGATTCACAGCCTTTAGGTAATTTCTGAGTTCCAATCTATTTCTTTAAGTTAATTCTTACTTTTTGGTGTGCTTTTGCCTTGTTTTTTTGGCATTTGGCCCTTATTTTTGACATTTTTGTGACTTTTCGTTGAGATTCTGGTTGACCACTCTGGCGACCGATAGGCAGCCTGAGCGACGTGGCTAGTCGACTCGGTGAGTCTACCCACCGCATCGCTCAATCGGCCTACATGTCGCTCTAGCAGCTCTTCACGTTTTCATCGATATTTTTGTGTTTCTTCGCCACAAGTCAGAAAATCAAAGTTATGTCGATGTTTTAAGTCCAAATCTTCTGAAACAATGTGGGAAACGACTTGAAACGTCAATAATGTTGAGTTTTCTGGTACAAAAATGTCGGTTCTCGCCTGTTTAGGCACTATTTCCAGATGACCACTTCAGTGGGTAGAAGGCCGACTGAGTGACACCTAGGCCGACTCACTAAGTCGGCCTACCATGTCATTCAAGAGGCCTACCACCTCGCTGAGTCGGCCTACTGGCAAAAAATGCTCAAATGGTCGATGTATGTTTCATTTTTTATTTTTTACCATATTTTATCATTTTCTTTCGTTTATAACCCCGATTTTCACCCGAAAAATTCCTGAAAAATCACATCTAATCTGAAATATCATAATATAATTTTTAATCTATTTTTCATAATTTATTAATTATTTAATTGGTTAAATTTTCATTTTGATGGCTTAAAAATGGATTTTTGATTAAATAAATTATTAATAAATCTTTTTGTCATACATAAAATCCAAAAAAAATATTGTGTAAATTCCCTAATCTATTTAAGGTTGTTTAGTTTAGTTTAGTTAATTGTTAGGATTGTTTAGATAATCAATAAATGCCCGGAAATTGTGTTTTTGGTCCAAAAAAATCAAAAAATATGTTTTGCTCCCTTTTTTGCTTTATTTTCTGCATTTATTTATTTATGCATTATTTGTGATTATTCATGGATATTTCGTCTCGTTTGGAGCTGGGTCTATTTTATTAAGTTCGGTTAAGACCCGGTTTCGCCCTTTTATTTATTTACCCTCTTTATTTATTTTCTCGAATTAGAAAAACGTATAGGTATTTGTAATGCCATGTAATAGTTTATTTTCCTGCTTTATTTACTGCTTTTGTGTGATGTATGACCATAAAAATCGAAAACTCTAAACAATGATTGGATTTAAATCGCCTAAGAACTAAAGTCGCTTTTTTTAAGATGTAAATGTCTTGATTCAATAAATTAAAAATAGGTAACCTGAGTCTGAACTTGGAATCTCTGTTTTAAGGTAAGGTCCAACCGCCCGTTAGGAATATCGCACCCAAATTCCTAGTTGAGCTAAATCGGGTGGCTGCTCTGGCTTAAAATGCTAGATTTCATGTCTTATATCTCTTAACATCTAAATTGGACTAAGATTCAACATCAACATCACTTTTATCAGTCTATCTTTTCATCATGCTAAAATGAGGATCAATCCTTCCGGCTCGCTTCACAGCGCTTATTTTTCCTCTCATTCCTACATCTCACGTGGGTCAGGGCGAAAAAGGTCATCCGCTCATAGTGGCGACTCTGCTGGGGATTTCCTTATAACTTAAAACTTGAGAATTGCTTTCATTTTTAGAATGTTGGTTAAAAGATTTTGATGATGTGCTGTAATCATTTTTAAATCAAAGCTTTATTTCTTATGCATTTTGAATCAATCGCCTTAGTTAGATACTAAGTTTAAGGTGTCGTTATATCACCCATGAAGCTCACTTGTATACCTCATCCTCGCCAAGAATTGGGGATATTTGTGAGTGGATGACTCGTTTTAACCAACGTGTAATTCCCATGATAGCACTCATTTGAGGAGTGGTTATGCTACACAGAATCAAGGTAAATGAGACCCTTCTATAGTATTGTTCTGCGATACTAGCAGTTTGAGACTATGAACCACGATAAATCTAGCAATAACAACTTCCCCTTAGGTTCACCAAAACAATTTAGCTTTACGTCGCATACTCTCTTGCCGTTCGTTGGCGATAGAGTTCCCCCCAAATCATTTGAATGGCGTTGCGTGGTAGTCAAAAGGTTGGAAGAGGTTTATTCGCTTTTTGTGTGCTACTTGTGTTATGCTCATTCATGGATACCCCATGCGTAGGCTGCCTGTGGCTGACTTTTATTTTGCTCTTTCTCTTACCTCTACTCTCCCTTCACTTGAAGGGGGAATTTAACAAAATGTTTGAGATCGTTTGAGCCCCAAGGAACCGTATCTAGTTCGCTAGGCAGAGCGAGGGATTCACACGTCTCACGTATTTTGGAGTTAAGCTTCGCATTATAAGCTTTTCTACTCTCTACCTCTCTAAACCACCCTTGTATATACGACATTCATCACTCAAATATTTATGTACTCATTCACTTCATTCATAGTTCAATTCGAGATGATCATCTTCCATTTTTAGAGAGAGAGAGTCAGACCGAGGCACTGCTACCATCTCAATCTAGTTTCGAGCTTATTTTCTGAATTTACCTTGTCTGCCATGTCTCATATTCTGCCAATTAGTGGGATTTTATCTGAGACTTCTTCTCCTCCTCTCCTCCCGCCTAATTAGGGTCAGTCTTCGTTGAGTTCCGAGATTGCCAATGCTATGACAGTGTTTCTCCGATCCAATCAGTTTCAAGATGTGATTCAGGGGTAGATCCAAGATTCGATCTATATAGTTTTGGAAGAGAAAAGAAGTGTTCAAAAGATTTCGATCATTGGTACTCAAGCTCAAGGACAGTCAGAGTTCGCTCAGAGTTGTCCAGTTTAGGTCCCGCCGATTCAGCCGGTTTAGTGGTGCAACAGCTTATTCAGTCTTTGCGAATCCCATTTTAGTTTGGTCAGGATGTCGCACAATCTCAGCCTCTCATGATTACTTATCCAACCCTAAATCCAAACCACACCTTCAAGCCTGATTTTCTCACCGGTATGAGCCAGCTTTCGTTGACCTCAACAACCTTAGATCAATTTCAGCAAGTTCGGTCAATTCCACCAATCTAGTCTCGACCAGGTCTATTCCAACTATATTAGAATTTAGCTCAACCTTAGATGCCTCCAAAGTCCTTCTCTCCTGCTCCTACTCAGTTTATTGTTGCTCCAGGAGGGACTACTTACTCGCAAAAATCCTCCAATTCTATTCTACAAGTTAGTTTTTAAGTTGAAGCCTCATCGCTTGCTTCACCATTCTAGTTTGGCACCTCCTTCATCCAACGGCCAGGTCATGCAACCTTCAGGCATGACACCCAAAGTCGAGGCTCTCTGGCACCAGTTGACTTCTCTTTTATCTAGCAACCAGGTCATACAATCACCGGGCATGACATCTGAAGTTGAGTCTTCCTTGCATTAATTAGCAATTCCTCGACCCAATGACCAGGTCATGCAATCTCTGGGCATGACACCCAAAATAGAGGCTCTAATGCAAAGGTTCTTGCTTTTTAGTATTAAGAGAGGACTGAATGGAAATCCTAAATGAGGTGAAGGAAATGGTAAGTCATGCGATATCCCGTCTTAGGCCAAAATGAAAGAATGACTTACCCAAGAGAAGAAGTTGGATCGCATTCCCCCCAATCAAGTTCGGGTTGATGATCATGCACCCGTACAGATGGCAACTAAAACAAAGCATGACATATACTCATGGAAAGAACCTTTGAGAAGTATATACACAAATTTAAGGAAAGACAGTAAGATTAAACCATTGTACCCATAGCGACCTCCCACAGCCGATGAAAGGGATAGGTTTTGCTAGTATCATGTCCAACCAAGTCACTCCACTGACGAATGTTGGACTTTGTTTTAGGACATCGACTATTTGGTAAGGAAAGGAAAAATAGTCAAGCCTAAAAAAGCATCTAACCATATAGATTCACTCTTGATTTCTGGCACACCAAAAGGTGATAGTGGTCCGCAGGATCTCATTAGGGCCATCTGTTCTAAAGGCAAAGCTCCAGCAATTCAACTCAATATCTTTATAGTTCAGGCTACACCTGTTCAGACATCTAGTTAAAAAGCATTCGTGTCCCCATGGAAACTCCCTCTTAGTGTCCTGTTTGCTAGACCGTGAGAGAGGGGGATTCTTAACTCTCTTCGTGAGTATCGTTCTCCTACACCCGAAGAGAAAAGGAATTTCTGTCGCTATCATGTTTAGGTAGGTCATAAGATAAATCAATGCAAACCTCTAGGCATGGCCATTTTGGGTTTGATAAGATAAGGGAAAATGGATCAGCAGGCTAGAGAGACTGGTACTAAGGAGAAGCCATCACTGAGCTCTGATGGTGAGGTAGGTCCAATCAATTCCAGTCTCCCCGAGGAAATTGTACTGGCCATGGTCTTCTCCAGTTCAGCCGACACCACTATGCAAGCGAATTCTACTACCAAAGTTAGCAAGAATCTCGTGAGGTCTGTAGTGAATGAAGGAGACAAGTCATCGACCAAGCAAGTGAAAATTCTGGATCTCATCCTGGACGACACACCAATGAAAGCTACGAAGGATGCTTAATCTACCAGCACCGCCAACAAAGATCCTATGACTATCTATTCATGTAATTTTCTTCTTTCTAGTATTTAAATGTGAACAACTCTGCCTTTAAGGCATTTTTACTCTATCAAAGACTCTTTTTTTACTTATCTACTTAATGTTTTGCCCGATGGGTCCATGCATTCATTTTATCATCAGCATAACGTGTTTAGTACTTATGATGTTTCTTTAGCTAAAATAAATTTGAGTACAGATGATAACCTAAAATGGTAACTAATTTCTAATTACCTAACCTCTGAAAGAAAATGAAAGATAAAAAGTGCTTATAGATCATGATAACGCTTTCAACTGGCCATACCTAGACATACCTAGGGTTCTTCGCAAGAAAATTGAGCATCACCTTCCAACACCCAGAATAGAAAAAGAAGCTTAGTCCTTCCTTGGAAAGATCCAATATATCAATTGGTTCATCACCGGCCTCATGACTATGCGCAAACCTATTTTCAAACTATTAAAGAAGCATTAGTCAATTATGGAGAAGGAGCATTGCCAGATTACCTCCGACAAAATCAAGTATTACCTTTTCTTCGCCCACCCATTCTCAAATTTCCCACCCCCATCACGACATTGACTCTTCCCACCATCCATTACCTAACAACCATAAGCCTTCACTATTTCTCTCCTCACTGGCCATTCTCGATGAGGGGGACACATATGATCGGCGAGGTTCTACCCTTATCAATAAATGAACACTGCTTCAACATCGTAGAGGCAGGTTGCTTCTCAAAGTAGGAGGAAGCCAAATAGTTCACCAACATTACCGCCAAGAGGATCGTTAACTTCATTGAGAAACGCATCTTCGCCTGGTATGGATTAATTCACCACTAAGTCTTAGAAAATGAGATTCAGTCCCAAGGGGAAACCACTGATTTGATAAAGAAATATTGAACCGAGCATCGCAGGGCGTCCCCTCACAGACCATAAGCTAATAGGGCAACCGAAACCAGAATCCAGCTTATCAAGAAGGACCTCTCAAAGACAACTACAATAAGATACAGAGATTGGATTGATAAGCTACCATTCGCCCTCTAGAGATGTCAAACAGGTGTCGGAGTTCCCATGAATTAGATACATGTCTCCTTGGTTTATGGTATGGTAACCACGATCCCAATCAAAATTGGGATGAAATCCTTGAGAGTCGTGCTAAACCCAAGTCAAAGGGACCCCTATGGACCAAAGCATAGTTCAGATAACTTAAATAATCATCAGATGTACTAGTAATGCATAGCAGTGTACAATGACCGAGACAAGCATCAGGAGTATCCGTCAAAAGCCGACAATCTAATTCTAAAGCAAGTATAGCCTACCGACATTGACTTAAGGGGAAAATTCTGTCCAAATGGGAAATACCTTGAGCAACTAGAAAGGTACTCAGCACAAGGGGCATGATTATCGACGGTAAAGAGTTCATAAACCCTATCAATGAAGACAGGTCGAAGAGTTATCATACCTAACGAAAATAATCAAATCTAGAAAAGCAGCATATAAACAATAATAAATAAAATCAATCACCCGGTGAGTGGTCTTCTACTACTTGGGAAAAAATTAGGGTGTGTCTTGTTGAACGGTATTCTACAAATCGGTCAGGGAATGGTTAGGGCACAAAATAGGCCGCTAGACTGAAAACCCGAAAAGGGCAGTCTAGGCAAAAATTAGGGTAAGACCTGCATAGGCTAGTTAACACCAGAGTTTGGGTAAATAGAAATGGTTATCGTCATTATGTACTCAAACTTAATTCATTTAATGGAAGTGTCATTTTACTGAATTCTTTATGTTTGTGCTAGAATGAATATATTGGGCCCTAAAGGCAAAATGCAAGTAATTCAATAGTAGGGTTCTGTGCAGTCAACCCAATACCTCAAAAAAAAGCAAAGATAAGGGGCAAAAATCCTGATAGACTGAAAACATTGAGGTCTATGCAAAAGCCAAAAAAAGTTTGCTAGATTGAAAACCCGAAAAGTGCAGTCCAGGCAAAAATTAGGACATAAAAGCAAAATAAACAACTCTGATGGACCCAACACAATGTTCGGGTCTATGCAAAAGTTAATACAATCAAAATAAAGATAAATGACTGCCATTGATCATATCTTATCATCATCATCATCAGAGTGCCATAATACATTCTCCAGTCTAGTGGATTCGAATGGCTCAAATCCGTCCTCTACACGTGTCCATTTCAATCTCGACAGTGACTAAGAATCTCGAGTCCGTAGTCTCCTCAAACCATCCTTGGTAGAATTCATTGGTAGTGATAGCATCCAGTCATTCATTATCCAGAATCTTAAATTTCCCTTTGGGCACCCCCTTGTCTTCGACATGCTCAATCCATCAATTAATTTACAGTTGACTTGCGGCTTTGAATAGTTCTTAAGGAGCCTTCTATCACTTGTCATACTAGCAATACAGAATTCATGGGTGTTATCTTAGCCATGGTATCCAAACACACAAGCCTCGCATGTACGCTGCAACTTCCATAGTTCTCCACCAGGGGCATTCCCATCGAATCTATGCGAGATCCCTAATCCTTCACTAGGGGCATTCTTATCTTGTCCATGCTACAAAGCATTTCCATATATCCTCTCTCTCAACAAGAGGCCGGATAGGATAAGTCAATCGAGCAAGCAATCGAATTGAGCAAAATCGATCAGGCGAGATGTCATGTAGCTTAGATGTGGAGGATGATCAATCCAAGCATCTCATGCTCTCATACATCCATGCATAATATCTATAAATGTCATGTCTATTATTCTATACTGATTTCTACAAGAAATAAAGCAAAGAAAAATATCCTCAAGCCATACGCTCGACAACCAAGCAAACACCCATATCAAGGGACATCTTAGAATTGTCTTACAACCTACATTCCAAGATAGAGAACCAAGGGCATATTAGCTAGTCCCAGTGCTCAACCTTGGCAGCTTCTCTAGACTCCTGGAAATCTCAACTCAATTTACATTTTATTGTTCCGTTTTTATTGCTTAATTGAAGGGGCAAAAATATTTTTATTCTAAAAAATTAATTAAGCAATAAAAATGCAACTGATGTTATTTACTAATTCTTTAAAACTTCCTTGACTGGTACACCATATGACAACCAACTTGATGGATCCTAAAATCAGAACTCAGAATTTCTCCCAAGGGCACCTTGATGCAAGTGCCCAAGGGCACCTCAATATAATCATCAGGGGCATCTCAAAACATTTTCCAAACTGCTTTCAAAGATATAGAATCCAAGGGGCATATCAGCTAGACCCGATGGATGCCTCGTACTCTATAAGGCGATTTTGATGGAAAATCGATCCTAAGATCTAAAATTCGAAACTTAAAAAATCTTGTAGGGTCACTTCCGTGAAACTTTCAACCCTTCAGGGGCACCATGATGTAGCTTTCAGTCCTCTAAGGGCATCTCAATACAACTATCGCAAAATTAACCTAATAATGGCTTCCTTGGGCTTCCCGAATATTTCCAAACTTATTTTTGCTCAATATTCCATTTTTGTTGCTGAATAGAAGGGGCTAAATTTTTTTTTGTCTCAACGAAGCCAATTAAACAATTAAAAATGCAATCTGTGATGATTACTAACTTTTCAAATTCTATTTGTGTTAGGTCTATTAGTGGCAACCACTAATAAACCAACCGATTCAGATTTGCCTTCTCGATAGGTCCATTGATAGTGCGTCCCCAAACCACCAGTAGACAACTGATTCAAATTTGCCTTCTCGATAGGTCCGTTGATGGTGCATCCCCAAACCACCAGTAGATAATCGATTCAGATTTACCTTCTCGATAGGTTCGTTGATTATGCATCCCCAAACCACCAGTAGACAACTAATTCAGATTTGCCTTCTCGATAGGTCCATTGATGGTGCATCCTCAAACCATCTGTAGATAATGAATTCAGATTTGCCTTCTCGATAGGTCCCTTAATGGTGCATCCTTAAACTACCCGTGGATTACCGATTCAGATTTGCCTTCTCAATAGGCCCATTAATGGTGCATCCTTAAACCACCAGTAGACAGCCGATTCAGATTTACCTTTTTGATAGGTTCATTGATGGTGCATCCTCAAACCACCAGTAGACAATCGATCTTGATAGGTCTGTTGATGGTGCGTCATCAAACCACTAGTAGATAACCAATTTCGATTTGCCTTCTCGATAGGTCCATTGATGGTGCATCCTTAAACCACCAGTAGACAACCTATTCAGTTCTACCTTCTTGATAGGTCCGTTGATGGTGTGTCCTCAAACCATAAGTTGACAACTGGTTTAGTTCTACCTTCTCGATGGGTCTATTGATGGTGCATCCTCAAACCACCAGTAGACAACTGATTCAAATTTCCCTTCTTGATAGGTCCATTGATGGTGCGTCCTCAAACCACCAGTAGACAACCGATTTAGTTCTACCTTCTCAATAGGTCCATAGATGGTACATCCTCAAATCACCCAAAGACAGCTGATTCAGAATTTTCTGCCTCCGATAGATCCATTGATGATGCGTCCCATGGCCATCCGTAGACAACCGACTTGAGGTTCCATTGTCTCAGGTATCACCTTTTATCCCTCACTCTTTCGTGAAATAACATTTGGCCCGTAAAATGATAATTTTATGAGGGGCAGCCTATGAGCACGGGCTTCATAGTGACCTGCAAATTGAAGATGTCTTTTTGCTCTAACCTGTGACGACCCCGTTTATCCTTTTCTCCTAGTTTGAATTGCATTTGGAGAGTGCCTTTTGATGATTTTTAGACCTTCGTTGCCCCCGAAAAATTGATTCTAATATATTCTAAATCAGTAGGGTTCACCGTTATATAGATCTGGTCCGTTGGCCTTCTTTTTGTGTTTCCATCGCCTTTCGTGCCCCACTGGCACCCCCGCTCCAACGACGGCAGCTGGTGCCATCGCCAGAATTTCGGCCACGTGGTCCATGAGGCAGGCCGCATAGACCACATGGCCTGGCATGCTGGCCCGATCCAGGCCACGTTATATGATGCAGCCTAGATCTGTAGTGACGCAGCCTTAGCGGGGGGTGCCCCTTTCCTCTGCATTTTTTAGGTTTTCTTGCTCTGAAAGTCGGATTTTGTGATTTTTCTGTCAAATTAAGACATTTGAAGGATCAATTATAAAATTTGTCCTTTCTAGAGTGTATAGAAACCCCTTTGAATTAGGACTTTTGCCCATTTAAAAAAATAATCAGATTTTAGAGTTTGTATGGTTTTTGAGAGAGAGAGAGAGCTTCATAAAGCCATGGAAATCCAAGTAATCCAGATTCCTAAGCTTTATTAGGCTTAATCTTTTGGTCTAAAATATTAAAATCAAGTAGAAATCTTAAGTTAAAAAGAATTTAAATAGGATTTAGGGACTTTTTCTCACAAAATCACTAAATCCCTTGCTAAATTCCTCTCTGTTCGGTATTTCATCACAAAATCGTCAAAAAAGCACGCCAAGGGTTGATTCGAGTTTTGAGAGTGGATACACGGCCTTTAGGTAATCTCTGAGTTCCAATCTATATCTTTAAGTTATTTCTTGCTTTTTATTGTGCTTTTGCTAGGTTTTTTGGGCATTTGGCCCTTATTTTTGGCATTTTTATGACTTTTTGGCAAGATTCCACCTGATCACTGTGGCGACTAGTAGGCTGCCTGAGCAACATGGCTGGCCGACACAGCGAGTCGGCCTACCGCGTTGCTCAATCGGCCTACGTGTCGCTCAAGCGGCCAATCACCTTTTCACTAGTATTTTTGGGTTTCTTCCCTCTGAGTCAAAAAATCAAAGTTATGTCGATGTTTTAAGTCGAAATCTTCTGAAATAATATGGGAAACGACTTGAAATGTCAATAATCTTGAGTTTTCGGGCACAAAAATGTCGATTCTCGCATGTTTAGGCACTTTTTCAAGTTGACCACTTCAGTGGGTAGAAGGCTGACTGAGTGACACCTAGGCCGACTCAGTACCGTGTCATTTAAGTGGCCTACCGCCTCGCTAAGTCGGCCTACTAGGAAAAAGTATCCAAATGGTCCATGTATGTTTTATTTTGTGTTTTTTGCCTTGTTTTCTCATTTTCTTGCGTTTTTAACCCCGATTTTCACCCAAAAAATTCCTGAAAAATCACATATAATCTAAAAATATCACAATATAATTTTTAATCTATTTTTTTAATTTATTAATTAATTAGTTGGTTAAATTTTCTTTTTAATGGCTTAAAATGGGTTTTTGATTAAATAAATTATTAATAAATCTTTTTGACATACATAAAATCCCAAAAAAAATTTGTAAATTCTTAAATCTATTTTAGGTTGTTTAGTTTATTATGTTAATTTTCAGGATTGTTTAGATAATCAATAAATGTCCGAAAATTGTGTTTTTGGTCCCAAAAAAAATCCAAAAATATGTTTTGCTCCCTTGTTTGCTTTATTTTTTGCATTTATTTATTTATGCATTATTTGTGGTTATTCACGGATATTTCATCTCGTTTGGAGCTGGGTCCATTTGGTAAGTTTGGTTAAGACCCCGTTTCCCCCTTTTATTTATTTACCCTCTTTATTTATTTTCCGGCAACAGAAAAATGTGTAGGTATTTAGTATAGCCATGTACTAATTTATTTTCTTGCTTTATTTACTGCTTTTGTGTGATGTATGGCCATATAAACCAAAAACTCTAAACAATAATTGGATTTAAATCACCTAAGAACTAAAGTTACGTTTATTAAAATGTAAATGTGTTGATTTAATAAATGAAAAATAGGCAATATCATCCGAACTTGGAATCTCTGTTGTCAGGTACGCTCCAAGCACCCGGTGGGAATATCGTACCTAAATTCTTGATAGAGGTGAATCGGGTGGCGACTCTGTCTGAAAACGTGAGATTTCAAGTCTTGTGTCTCTTAACATCTAAATTGGACTAAGATTCAACATCAATGTCACTTTTATCAGTCTATCCTTTCATCACGCTAAAAGGAGGGTCAATCCTTCTCGCTTGCTTAACAGCGCTTATTGTTCCTCTCGTCCCCACATCTCATGCGGGTCGGGGTGAAAAAGGTCGTTTGCTCATAACTTGCCTTCAAATAAAGAGCCTTATTATGGTGAATGCCCTCATCCGGCAAATCTAAGCTTGAGAAAACAATATCAGGAATGATAGTGCTGGTTTCAATGTTGAGTAATGCGCAAACTTATTCTGGTGATGCTAGGGGAGACGTTTCAATCTCCATTAGCTTTTTCACAATGGTGAGCCTATGATCTTGAGAACCAAGGAGAAGATCCAAAATGCTCATCTTATTGGTAGTGGCTTTTAATTGGTCCAAAATTGGGCTTTCCATACATTATGAAGATTTAACAAAAGTAGGAGTTGCCAGGAGTCCTGCCCTTGACATTGTGGGGGTTAGTAACCTAGTGATTTTCCCTCCTTTAGTGATAGGACTGACAACCTGAGTGGGTGAGCTTGCTATTTTGAACACTTCAAATTCATCAAAATCTTCGTCAAGTGGCATTTCCCCCAAGTCAATTGGTTTGTTCACTGAGGATGGTTCTTTGGTAGTAAAGGGCCATTGCATACAGGGTACCTTTTCACATCATCCTCATGGGACTACAGGGTTTTCCCATAGGATTTGGCATAGAATGGAATTGGAGTCTTGCCTGATCATGTGAATGGATAAGGAAGCTCCTTTGGTTTGTTCACCTTAATCAACCTTGTATGGTGTAACGTCATAGCTGATCGGTTCATCGCCATATTTGTTGATATACCAAGGGTATTCCTTTATCGATTCCACCGACATTGGGAAAATGGCATTGGTCACCTTCCATTCCCAATACAGCAATGGTTTTTCGTGTTTATCTAGCTCAGGGGTTGAGCGCTCTGGTGGATCGACCCTGTAAAGTAATCAATGAATGTCTAGCTAGAGTGTTCCAAAATGACTTTTGGTTGAATGTCAGCCCTTCATACCAGACTATCGCCTTTTCTCAAAGAGTTAAATGGAACCTCTTGAACTAATGGGCATAGTGGATGTACCCATTATTCATCATTTGTACGAACTTACGAATGTGAGGGCGTGGCCTTGTGCTCCCATCATAAAATATGGGATAGGCTTTGCCTAGGTTAGGTTTTGGATTTGATAACTGGCTTGAGCCAAATGATTTTCCATACAAATCCTCTCCATGATATATTCCCAAGCAGGTTCTTGCCCCTCATCTTGGATGATATTAATGAAGTGCTCACTTCTTGAGTCAAAGTTTGTAAAATCCCCAATATCCTGACTTCTAAGAGTTCATCGCTATCTATCGAATTGTCTTCTATAGAAGTTCCATAGCTTTTGGCGCCATCATAATCAACCATCATCCCTTGAGGTACGTATGGTGGGTTGTATTCAAACTCCATAGGGTAGTGGTTTTGATCATTGTCTATGAAGGCTTAAGACTCATAGACCAGATTATCCACTTTGCTTTCCTCTTTATCGTTTGACTAACCAAAGTCTTCAAACTCGTCGACCTCCTCATCTGAATCTATGAAGGGTTGTTGTTCATTTATTGGTTAAAAAACCCAATTTGGCACAAGTTGAATTAGCACATCATCATGAGTTCCTTTGTTAGAATCTACCTCAGGGTCCTCCTCGGGATCCTCTTCACGGTCCTCCTTAGAATCTTCCTCAGGGTCTACCTCGGGATCTTCCTCCATCGTGTTTTAATAAGTGCGATTGTTGGAAATAATGATCTGGAACAATAAATAATCCGTATCAGGTTTGAAGTAAACAAAACACCTAAGTATAAACAGCCTGAAGTCACCTTATCTGGACATATAATCAAAACATCCATAGTCCAAGTCAACTAATAAAGTTAAGACAATTACCTAATCATGAAAGGAAAGCATCCGGTTAGAGTTTGGAAAAGACAAACTGCTAACTCATTTTACACTAACATCAGGGAGGAAGACTAATTGAATAGCATCCGGATGTCAAGAGAAAAAGTCATCCGGAAGTCACAATTATAAAGACAAAAGGAAAAGTTTTGAAAATAACTTTTCCCTCCATCTTTTTTATCTCCAAGTCAAAGAACCTTTTCCCACAAGTAAGACAAAAATGATAGGTTGAACTTTTTAGAAAAAGGACAAAGGACTGACACAAGAAAGAGAAAAATGAGATAGCCTTTTTCACATAGACCAATAAGAAAAGTGCGTGGCACACACATTCCGGACTATTGGCATAAAACTTGGTGAATCACTAAAATACAAGGAAAACAACCATTGACAACTTTTCAGCCTCAATCCCAAGGATTCAAATAGGTCAAAATCTCTATCTAGCAGATTGATCAGCAGCTCTAGAAGCACCACATAGTACCTTATCAACAATGAAGATTTTTTTCAAGTTCAACAAACAACAACAACTACATTTATGATAGAAGCCTATAAAAGGGAAGCTTTATAAGTTGAGAAGGTGCTGGTTGTTCTAAGAAAGCACATAGAAGAGAATTCGCAAAAAGCAATTAGTTAATTAATCCCTCCAAGAATCAAACAATTCCAAATCTATTTTTAAGGATTCCTAAGTGAGTTATAAACTTAAGAAACTCAAAAAATTTAAACCTTTGAGAAAACCAAAGTGTAAAAGATCTCCTACTTAGGTGAGTAGTGAGATTTGGATATAGCTTGAAGCTGCTGCTTTGAGTGAGATCTCAGAAATCTAAGTGGTATATCCTGTAAAAGGCAAGAGGACTCATCTAGGAGTTGGTGCTTCTAGTGGTATATCCTACATCTGAAAGGGGGTACAATCCAGAGACAAATTGTAAGGCCTAATTCCTACTAGTTGGAAAATCCACTAGTGGAAAAGCTTAGAGGAATGAAACTCTGGCGACTGGAGTAGGCGAGGCCGAACAACAATAAAATCATTGTGTTTGATTTTCTAACTCTTTACTTATTTGCATCATATTTTATATCTGCATGATCCGGATCCATCTCATACGGAACATAATCAAACACATTATACAAAGACTTTTTAAAGCTGTTGATTCCGTGAAAAAGGGTCATTCACCCCCCTCTAAGCTTATTTATACCCTCATGGGGGCCAATAAATGGTATTAGAGCAATTGCTCAAAACTATAGATCTAACAATCTCGAGCTACAGGTCTAAATTTTGATCCTAGTATCAGAATGAGTTTCCAAAACTCACAACTCCTTCCCGATGGTATGTCCATTACCTATCCTCCACTCTTCACCGGTGAACACTACATGTTTTGGAAGAATTGGATGAAGAAGTCCATTCAAGCACAAAGCATGCAAGCATGGTTGGTCATTAAAGATGGCCCATATGAGCCTACTCACGAAGTAGAGCGTATCACTACCCGATAGCCCTAAAGTTTGTGGGATGAGAATATTTTAAAAAATTGCAGGAAAATGCAAATGTTATTAACATGCTTCATTATGCTCTTAGTGCATTAGAATTTAACAGGATATCTGGATGTGGGACTGTATAGGAGATTTGGCAAAATATAGAAGTGACCTATGAAGGAACCAATAAGATTAGAGAAGCCAAACTTGACCTACTCCAGTAAAAGCTTGAGACCTTCTAAATGAAGCCAAAAGAGTCAATCCGTAGAATGAAAACTAGATACACAAATATACAGAATGAAATGACGAGGCTCAGAAAGGAAATCTCTAAAGTAGAGACAGTAAAGAAAGTGCTTCGGAGTCTCACCAGGGAATGGCACAACAAGAAGACTACCGTTGAGGAAGCTCATAACTTAAACTTTTATAGTTATGATGAGCTCATTGGCAATCTGATAACTTAATAATTATCCTTGGAGAGATATAGCCAACAAGAGAAAAAGCCAGAAGAAAAGAAGAAGCCCATTGCACTTAAGGCAGACTATGTCAGATCAGCCTCTTTCGGATTAGATAAATTACCAAAAGACTCAAAGTATATTGAAGAAGATATGTCTATGCTGGCCAAGTACTTTGATAAATTCCTAAAGAAAAAGGATAGAAGGAGATCTAGAAGACTTGAATCGAGAAGGCCTAATGAAGGCACCTCAAGAAGGGATAAGCCAAGGAAGGCTTTAGAAGAAAAGAAAGATCTGAAAAAAGATGCTTCCTGCTTTAAATACAAAGAAAAAGGGCATTTCAGAATGAAATGCCCTAAGCTAAAAAGGGAAAAAAAATATAACGAGAAAGCCATGGTGGCCATATAGAGCAACAATGAAGAAAGTAGCAGTTCATCTTCAATAGAAGAAGAGGAGACTTCTCATTATGCGTTCATTGCACTGACTAATCCGAAAGTAGAGTAATCTGAGAGAAATTCATCGAAGCAAGATATTGAGCAAATTGGGAATTCAGAATAAGAGACAGTAAATATTGAGGTACACTCTCACTTTAATTCTATTTCTAACCTTAATCTTGCTAGAGCTTTAAAGGTGGTAATCCATAATGTGAGAGATAACACCAAAGCCATAAAATCTATACAACGACAAGTTCTGGAGATAGCTAAAGATGCTAAAACAATGTCACAAGACATCAACATGATGAGAACCACAAAGCATATGGATGTGGTGGAAGAGAAGTTCCAGAGAAGTCAACTTTAGATCTTAAGTGTTAACTTGATAGGGATAGATAGGGAGCTACCCTAATGAAGGATGCATCTAGAAGGAAACCAGATCCTTCATACAGAGGGAGAAATCAAGGGAGAGTAGGACCAATCAATCCTAATCAAAAGAATCTAGTGCTCCCTAATCTTAAGGAAAGAAAAGTGAGCAAGCAACCTCAAGCACAAAGATTTACAACTGCTCAAAAGGGAAAAGCAAAGGCTATATCAAATAAGCAACCTACCAAGCAAAGAAAGAATTACAAAGCAAAAGTTGCACCACCAACTAGCTTCCAGATACATTCCAAATAGACTAGTATACAAGAAGCCCGATATGTTAGAAACTATGGAAGGGAGGATCTAAAGAAGATCCTGAAGAAGCAAGAGCAAAGCGGACCCATTTTAAGGTGTAGGTTTTATGGGAAAAACAACCATATTACTAAATTATGTAGATTAAAAAATGGTTATTATGATATTTAACCTTGGCCTGAAATGGTTGATAACCCAAGAGGATCTAAATTTGATTGGGTAACCAAACCCACTTGATCTGTATTACAGGCATGCCTTAGATCCACAATAGATCAACATACATGGAACATTGATAGTGGATGCTCAAGGCACATGACTGGTGATGAGAAAGCCTTCATCACTTTAATCCAGAAGAAAGGTGGAAAAGTGAGCTTTAGAGACAATAAAAAAGGGCAAATCATTGGCCATCAAACCATTAGATCTGAAATAAAGATAGAAGATGTCACTCTAGTTGATGGACTAAAGTTCAACTTGCTTATTATGGCACAACTCTATGATAAAGGAAGAAAAGTCACCTTTGACTCCGGAGGATCCTCAATCATTGATAGTAAGTTGATGGGTGTCGAGACCACTAAAAATAAATCCTTGTAAGAAATGAACTAGTTGTTAGTGGCAAGCATGGGTTGAATCCACAGGGAACGGTATGTAACAATGTTCTTTGCAATTGATGACATACAACATGTCCTTGAAGTGATCTCTTGATGGGAATTGGGATGATCAAAAGAAGTAAAGTAGGAATAAAATCAATGAAAGACAATGACTCAACCAAAGGAGAGCAAGATTGAACATCATGGTCATCACGGGACAAGATATATATAGCACCGGGACCTATGATTAGTTATGCTAGTACTCATGCATCGTACAGTACTAGAAACTCTTCCTTACTGTGTATAGAGACTAGACTTCATGCCACGACCTCCCTCTTAGTCACTGTGTCTCAACTTCGCCCCAAAGAGCTCACCAATGAAGAGAAATATAAATTAGAAAAGACTAAAACCTTACCGACAGGTAGTGAAGCACTCCCAATAGGCGTAAGATTACCTTTCTCCAGTCTCGGTGGAGACTGTCGTTACTTTATCCTTCTTCAGGCACAATTATGGATGCAAGAATTAAGATTAACAATAGTCACAGAGACTTACCAAATGGCTGGCCAAACTACACAATGACATTAAGTGATACTCTTACCATAGAACCCTTAAAGTACTTAGATTGGTAAATAGGTCTCCTTGTGAACTTTTGTATTCAATTGTAGTCCTCACACCATTCAAACTTAGCCTTGACATTACTTGGTCAAGTCATAAGGAATTTAGCTAAACATAACTGAATTTAATTGCAAGAAATGTAAAGAAACCTAAAGTAAAGCATGCAAAGAGTAAAAAGACTAGTAAAGTAAATTGCGATTAAAAATAGTATTTGAAAAGAATAATGAACTAATCTAAGGAACAATGAACTAATCTAAAGTGCAATGAACTAATCTAAACTAAGCTTAGGTAGTGGATGTGGGGATTATCGAATGTAGAATTCGGAATGTAGATTGTAGCTTGAATGGATGAATGTACTGGCTTTGGCATTTATAGGGAGTCTTGATTCTTGCTTCCTCTTTTGAGCTGAATAAGACTCTTCGTATCTAGGATTTATTTCCTCTTAGTCTCTATCTTCAAATGGTAGTAAAATCCCTTCCTTTACAAAATTAGGAAAGAGATTAAACTTCCTCCTTAAATTGGGCTCTTCCTGAATAGGCTTTTGCCCGAATTAGGTGTCTCCTAGATCTAGAAATTTACGTGCCTTAGTATTGATGTCATCTTGGTCATTCTGGAATGCTCTGGGATCATCAGGACCAGCTATCACTCCCACTATCTATATCAGGACCTCGATAAAAGGCTCTTTAGGAAGTCCTTGAGTGGCAAAGATTCCTCTTTAAGATTTCTCAATTAGTATTGGATTAGATTTGACTTTTGATTTCTGCTCCTAAATTTGCCATATCGTCAGGACCTCATTTGTTGTGGTGAACACACCATGATCTTTGTGACTGATAACTTTTTAGTAAGACTTCCTCTTTTCATTTCTTCTTATGTTCTGGAAGGCTTCTAGGTCACCGAGACCGGACTAGTCTCGGTGCATCCATCGGGAGTCTCCTTAATTGCTCATTTTCTGCCCAAAAATGCATCTTTTCTCCAAATTCCCTTGAAAACCTGAAAAGATAGAAAATGAAGTAATACTAGCCAAAAAGACTAAAAGCATGGTCTCAATGATATAGAAATAAGCACAAATACATGTTAAAAATGCAACCCATCAAAGTCTAATCAACTCATTCTTTATGCACCTAGAGTAAATAATTTATTGTGATAACATTAAAAATGATAAAAAGAATATATGCTTGGTGTCTAAAGAAGAAGAATCATGGCTACAGCACTGGAGGTTGGGACATGTTAGCATGAACCTCTTGTCCAAATTAGCCAAAAAGGAATTGGCTGTGGGTTTGCCTAAGGTTGCTTTTGATAAGGATCACATATGCACTACATGTCAATTAGGTAAACAGCATTAGAAGAGCTTCCCTTCAATTGCATTCATACCTTCCAAAAGGGTTCTTGAACTCTTGCATATTAATCTCTTTGGTCCAATCAAACCATTGAGTATAGGTAGAAGAGAATACAGCATGGTCATTGTGGATGATTATTCTCGCTATACCTTGGTGGGCTTTGCTAGCTAGCAAAAATGAAGGCTTTGGCCATCATTCGAATAGAAGTAGAGCAGGGCATAAGCATTCCATGCATCTAGAGTGAAAATGGCAGTGAGTTCAAAAATAAGCACTTTGCTGAATTTTGTGACTCCAAGGGCATTGAACATAACTTCTATGCCCCTTTTACTCCTTAAGAAAATAGAGTTATTGAGAGGAAAAATAGAACCATAGTCGAGATGGCTAGAACAATGCTAAGTGAAAATTGTTTGCCAAAATATTTCTAGGGTGGGGCCGTAAACATAGCATGCTACATTTTGAATAGAGCTCTCCTTAGAAAGACCTTAGAAAAGACCCCCTATGAAATCTGGAAGGGAAGGAAAACCAAAATTAGGTATTTCAAAGCCTATGGATGTAAATGTTACATCCTGAATGATAGAGAGCAATTAGAAAAATTTGATCCTAATTCTGATGAAGTAATTTTCCTTGGCTACCCAACACATAGCAAAGCTTACAGAGTCTATAACAAATGAACCCAAACTGCGGTAGAGTCCATACATGTAGATTTTGATGAGACTAACCATGTAGGATGAAGAAATTCAAATTCAAAAGATTTAATTCTGGAAGCTGAAAATACTGGAGAAAAAGAAGAAGTATAGATTCTGGATTCCTTCCAGATCAAGAAGTATAAGCAAGAAGATGAAGGAATCAATCTCAACTCAGAAATTCCATAATGTTATCTTAATCATCATGAGATAAACTTTGTGGATAATCAAGAACAAATTGAAGCAATTGAGGAATAAGCTCCAGACCAGCATATAGATCTTCAAAGAGAAATCCAGACTCATAAAAACCATCTGATGGAAGCCATTTTGGGTGATGTCCAAAATCTAGTTAGAACCAGAGGATAACTTAATAGGATGATGAACCACACTGCTTTTATCGCTCTCATTAAGCCAAAGAAATTTCAAGATGCTAAAGGAGATAAAAGTTGGATGATGGCAATGCAAAAGGAATTAGATCAATTTACTAGAAATGATGTCTAGGATCTAATGTCACCACCAAAAGGAAAGTCAATCATTGGCACCAAATGGGTATTCCGGAACAAGCTAGATGAATCCGGAGTAGTGGTGAGAAACAAGGCAAGATTGGTTGCCCTAGGCTACAATCAGTAGGAAGGGATTGACTTTGAAGAAACATTTGCGCCTGTAGCAAGATTGGAGGCAATCTAGATTCTATGTGCTTTTGCATCATTCATGGGATTCACATTGTTCTAAATGGATGTCAAAAGTGCATTCTTAAATGGAGTTATCTAGGAAGAACTCTATGTCAAGCAACACCCTGGATTTGAAGACTCAAAGCATCCGGATCATGTATACAAGTTGAAGAAGGCCCTCTTTGGATTAAAGCAAGCACCAAGAGCTTGGTATACGGGACTCACTATATTTCTCATATCTAAGGGGTATATCCGAGGGAAGACAAACACAACTCGTTTCATCAAAAAGAAGAAGGATGATATCATCCTAGTCCAAATTTATGTTGATGACATCATCTTTAGAGCAATAGATGAGAAGATGTGTGAAGAATTTAGCACTCAAATGTAGAAGGAGTTTGAGATGTCTGTAATGGGAGAAATTAGTTTCTTCCTTGCTCTACAAATCAAGCAGAGTCCGGATGGGATTTTCATTAATCAATCCAAGCATACCATGGAAATTTTGAAGAATTTTGAAATGGACAAGAGCAAGCCAATGTCCACTCCTATGGGATCAGATACTGTCCTATCAAAGGATTATGAAGGAGAAGAAGTTGATTAGAAGAACTATAGAGGAATAATTAGATCACTACTATACTTGATAGCCAGCAGACCTGACATACACTGTATGATTTGCTACTATGCAAGATATCAATCCAATCCTAAGGACTCACATCTCAAAGTAGTAATAAGAAACCTTAGATATCTCCTAGGAACCACTAAAGTTGGATTATGGTATCCTAGTAATGAAGACTTCACACTTCAAGGCTTCATGATGTAGATTATGGTAGAGACACTCTTGAGAGAAAGAGTACATCCAAAGGTTGTCACTTTCTTGGAGATTGCTTGGTATTATGGTGTAACAAAAAGCAAACATTAGTTTCTTTATCAACCACAGAAGCTAAATATATGGCAACAGGAAGTTGTGTAGCTTAACTTCTATAGATCAAGCAATAATTGGAAGACTATGGAGTTCTATCCGGATGTGTTGAAGTGATGTATGATAGTAAAAGTGACATTGATGTGTCAAAGAATCCAGTGCTCCATAGCAGGATGAAGCATGTAAACATTAGGCATCATTTCATCCAAGATCATGTGATGAAGAAGGATGTTGCTTTGGCATACATTCTAACCAATGAGCAAAGAGCAGATATCTTTACCAAGCCACTGAGTAAATATAAATTAAACAAGCTAAGGGAGTCAATTGGAATATCCAATTTAAAGACAAATCTAGAAGACAATTTGGAATTAGTTCGAAGCTCTATGAGTCAAGGAATTGGGAAAAGAAGAAGAAATTATGCTGACTCTTGATCCGGACTGAAGACTAAAAGCTTAGTAGATAGAAAGAACAAATGGCAGAAAAAGCTCTGAAAAGTAACCATACAGGTTTTGAATTTCAGACGTCCATTGGGTGTTACATGCGTGGTAAAATTAAATGGTTGTTTTAAGAATAAAACGTTCCCATTCTCCAGTTTTAATGCCATTTACTTCTCTTATAAATTTCATCTGCCATGTCATCAATCTAGTTAACTTTAACTGTGCCCAAATTACCATTTTACCCTTACTTTGGAAATTATATAAAAATCCCCTTCTTCTCCATGTGAGGAACTTACTACTGTGACTCTGTAAAAATCAATTTCCAAACCCTAATTTCCTTAAAAACTCTCAAATGGCAGCCATAATGTTGAACAACAAAATCCAAATGCTTCCTCCAATAATCATCTTTGTAGAATATTATCTCAAAGATTAAGACTTCACACCCCTCAAGCTCAAAACCAATGACTCAGTAGTTCCTACTGATTACATGGGAGATAATTTTCTCTTTAAGACAGATCCCTACTCCAAACTGATTGAGGATCAACATCTAGGTGATTTCCTCAAGATTAATTGCCCAACTTATCTAGATTTGGTACGGGAATTCTACTCAAATCTAAGAGTACACTCCTACCATGATGCTCTCAGAACCATGGTTCAAGGGAAGGAAATCACTATCTCTCTGGGATTCTTTGAGAAGTACCTCAACATGAAGAATGATGGAGTTTAACTAAGAAACGATGGAGATGAACTACTTGTGAAGTATCACCCCAAGATGTGGCTTTATGCTAATTTATTTGGAGATAAATTCTCAACCTACGTTCTGAAAATACCAAGATTTTTCAAACACACTCTTGCTAAGTTGATCTTGATCTGAAAGGGCTCTCTAACCATCGTATCCTCCTTCCAACATTGCATATTACAACACTGGGTGGAGAGTAGAGTGGTGAACATGTCGGTACTAATTATTCACTATCTGAAGCAGCACAGAAACTCCCATGGTGCCCTCATAACTAGAATCCTCGTAGCTAATGAAATCAATCTATCCGAATTTCAAGCTACTTAAGGAGAGGAGATTCTTGAGAAGAACTTTAGAAAGCTGAGTTTTGGTGAAACATGGAATAAGGACAAAGCTAAGAAACTAAAGGATGAGAAGAAGAGTAGGGTCAGGAAGGCAGCAAATCCGGCCGAAGATGCTCCTATTCCAAAGAAAGCCAGAACCGCCAAACCAAAAGCATAACTGGATCTTTCTTTAGTTTCGGTGGATGAGGTTGATGAGGATACCCAAATCCTCACTTTACTATTGAACAAAAGCCTAGAGAAGCCTAAACTAAGAGGGAGGTTGATTAAGGCAGCTAATAAGTAAAGAAGGAAGGTGGAATCTCCAGAAGAAAATGAGGAGACTGAGGATGAAGCTCCAGAACCAAAGAGGAGGCATTTCACTAAAAAGGGTTGTACCATTGATGAGATAGTGGCGGCCAAGAAAAGCAAACAACAAAGCCATCCGGGATTGTGATAGATGAAGGAGTAGTGAAGAGGGCTAAAGAAGCTGAATTGGCTAAGGCCAGAAAAACTAAGGGCATAATTATGCCTTGATCTACTCAGGAAGTCACTCCGGATGATCCTCAGTATGATGTTATAAAAGAGGCCATGAAAGACAACAACCAGATCAATAAGCTCACAATAGAAGGACCCAGATGCTCTTCCAGTGCCCAAGCTATCCTCGATGCTCCAACAAACTTGGAAACTATTGCCCAGGATCCAAAAGTACACATGTTTCTCTTCCAGCCCATAATTGGACCACTTTCAGAAAATCTTCTCAATTCGGAAGTCGAGATCACCCATGAAAAAGGACCTAAAAAGGCATATAAAGAGGGTGTTGAGGACACTACCAATACGCCTAGGGGAGTGATTAAAAGTCCTAAAAAGGTAAAAGAAGGGAAGATTGAGGACATTTCCAGTCTTCTGAGGGTTGTGGAGGTAGAAGGAAGAGAAGATGCAGATAATTCAGAAATGCAAATCAATGAGGTAATCCTTGACTCAGGTTCCTTTGATGTAAATGTTGATACTGTTGATATTGTTGAAGTAGCAGATAAAAGTAAGGATGGCTTAGATACACCTACTCAAAATGTATCTAAGGAATAAGAGTCCATCCCAAAACAAATCATTCCGCAGGAGGGACTTACTCTAAGAACCGATGAAAATGCTTCTAAAGCGGATTTAAAGGGCAAGGATAGTCTAGAGGAAAGGTCAGATAAAGTGGCAGAAGAATAAGATCAAGAAGCTTTGGTTAAGGAGGAATCTTCTAGCCCTAAGGCATCCAGGAGCAGCTCATGTACCGGAGAAACCTCAACCTCCTCTTCTAGTAACTTGCAAAAACCTAGAACTATAAATCCCCGGCCAACTAGGCATGAAAAAATGAGGGTGGCTCTAAGGATTATAGAAGAAGCCATAATTGAAAGGAACAGGGAAGATAAAATCTCCAAGGCACTTCAGAGTGACTAAAAAGTTAAAATCTGCGGAGAAGCTTCTGTAAGAAAAATCTAATTCTCTAGATTTATAGTCTGACATTGGGGAGATTGAGGGGAGTGTGAAGAATATAGAGAAGAAGGTAGAGGGTTTCTACTACTAATTTGGTGGCTAAATTATCATTGGCCAAAATCACTCCAGTACTAAATGAGCTACAAATAAGTGTTTCAGCAACAAACCATTCTGTCGATCAAGCCAATACTAGGCTATAAATAATTGCACAACGATACTAGATAAAATCACATCCTCCTCCAAATTGACCACTAAGATCAAGGAATATCTAGATTCCAAGTTTGAAAACTTGTCGAAATTCATTACTGAAAAGGAAGAGAAGTCATAGTTCACTAGCATCGATGAAAACAATAAGCTACATTGGACAAGCTCACCAAATTCATTGAGGAAGATATGCCTAAACTCCTTGCTAAATATATGCTAAATATTGGAACAAAGTTTGCTAGCCAACTGAATGGGCAGGACACAGTCATTAATAATGTCAAGAAGGAATTTCACAAAGACCTTATGACTGTCAACACTAGCATTCACAATTGTCACAGAGATATGGGCAAAGAGTTTGAAAAAGTACTATCCAATTTATACAACCTATCCATCTCTAGAACTTCTTCCTTATATTCAATTCTGGAAAGCCAACTCCTCCTAGTTCTTTAAGATCTTGTCCAACATATTAGGGATACATGCTTCCTTGGACATAAAGGGATAGCTACACACTTGAAAGCACTCTTCCACTACTTTGATGAGAAGCATCGCGAATACATTCTCCACATGCATCCATACCTCACAAAGTCACATACCCAACTCCAAAAAGTATTCCGGCCCCTATATCTAACTCCTGCTATAGTTGACACTATCATCGAGCATAGAAAATATGGTAATCTGGATTATTCCCTATACTCAAAGGCATGGTAGGAGGGCTGGAATGGCAAGACCTATATGGTTATCGACCCCCAAGCTGATGTAAAAAATTGGGGGAGAAAGAAAAGGGGGAGGATAAAGCTGAAGCTGAAAAAGGGGAGAGAAGAAAAGGCAAGGAGAAGAAAGGAGAGAAGTCTGGATTGAAATAAGTAGTAATAGAAATAGCTATGTAATAACTATAATAGCTAGAATTATTTTTCACTTATGTATTTCTGTAACCTGTAATCCAAACTTCATTGATGTTAACCATTGTTAACAGTAGAAGTATATATAGTGAAAATTACTACAAAAATTGCTTCTAAAAGTACAATTTGCAGTTGTACTACAAAAGTCTTAGAAGCTACAATTAAAAAAGGTTGGGGGGAGTTAGGGATGCAAAAATTATGGGGGAGTCAAAATTGTAAATGAATAAGTATCAAGAATCATACTTAGATCATAAAACCCATTTCCTTCTGCTTAGATGACTTAGGTTTTTATTTCCATCAAATGGGGGAGATTGTTGGAAACAATGATCCAAAACAACAAATAAACCAGATCAGGTTTGAAGTAAACAAAACACCTAAATACAAAAAGGTTTAAGTTACCTTATCTAGACATATAATCAAAACATCCATAGTCCAAGTCAATTATTAAAGTGAAGACAATTACCCAAGCGTGAAAGGAAAGCATCCGATTAGAGTTTAGAAAGGAAACAAACTGCTAACTCCTTGTACTATAGCATCCGAAGGAAGACTGATTGAATAGCATCCAGATGTTAAGAGAAAAAGCCATCCAGAAGTCAAAGTTATAAAGACAAAGGGAAAAGTTTTGAAAATAACTTTTCCTTCCATCTTTTTAGTTTACAAGTCAAGGATCCTTTTCCCACGAGCAAGACAAAAATGACAGATTGCACTTTTAGAAAAAGGACAAAGGACTGACACTAGAAAGAGAAAAAGGAGATAGCCTTTTTCACATAGACCAATGAGAAAAGTGCGTGGCACACACATTCTGGACTACTGACGTAAAAGTTGGTGAATCACTAAAATACCACGAAAACGATCACTGACAACTTTTTAGCCTCAATCCCAAGGATTCAAATGGGTCAAAATCTCTGTCTAATGGATTGATTAATGGTTCCAGGAGTGCCACATTTTACCTTATCAATAGTGAATATTTATTTCAAGTTCAATAACCCACAATGGCTACATTTATGATAGAAGCCTATAAAAGGGAAGCCTCACAAGTTGAGAAGGTATTGGTTGTTCTAAGAAAGCATACACAAGAGATTTCACAAAAAACAATCAGTTAATTAATCCCTCTAAGAATCAAACAATTCCAAATCTGTTTGTAAGGATTCCTAAGTGAGTTATAAATTTAAGGAACTCTAAAAACCAAAACATTTGAGAAAACCAAAGTGTAAAAGATCTCCTACTTGGGTGAGATTAGGATATAGCTTAAAGTTTGTGCTTTGAGTGGGATCTCCCTGTAGGACTCTACTTAGGTTTGGGTAGAATCTAAGTGGTATATCCTGCTAAAGACAAAAGGACTCAGCTAGGAGTTGGTCCTTCTAGTGGTATATCCTACATCCAGAAGGGGGTGCCATCCAAAGACAAATTGTAAAGCTTGATTCTTGCCAATCGGAAAGGAATCCAGTACTGAAAATGCTTGGAGGAAGGAAATTCTAAGGACTGGAGTAGGCACGAAAAAACTAGGATAAAATCCTTGTGTTTGATTTTCTAACTATTTGCTTATCTGCATCATATTTTATATTTGCATCATCCTAATCCACCACATCCAAAACATAATAAAACACGTTACACAATGACTTTTAAGAGTCTGTTAATTCCATAAAAAAGTGTCATTCATCCCCCTCTAACCTTATTTATACCCTCGTAGGGACCAATAGTAATATATACCAAGAAAATACAAATAATTTGGCTTTAAAATCACTTAATTTGGAATTAAACTGTGGAAATTATAAGTGTTTTTCAAATTTTATACGTAGCTTCTGCTGCTCATTTTGGTTGCTCTAGAAAGCTAGAGAAGGCAGAAAAAAAGGTGGAGCAAGCAGAAAGCAATTAGAGCAGGCAGAATGTGGAGAAAATATGGGAGAATGAGTCTTAGATGATGTGGCAGAGTAAAATAACCAGAAACTCCTTTTTATTTCTAGAACATTGGCCAAATCTTGCTGGAGATGCCACTTGTGGTAGTGGAATTATCTTTGAAATATATTAATAGGCCACTTGGGCAAAACTTAGTAGATAAGTCTTTGATCTTCTAGAAGGTCCATTATTTTAGCGGTGTAAACTTATTTCTAAATAATTTATGGAGGCAAGTGGCTCATCTAGATACTTCCAGTTGCCACTATAAATATGACAACTCCTCTTTTTGTATTGAGCCCTTATTAGCTCAAAGCCTTCATTGGTTCATCTTTATATTCTGTATTCTCAGCTTAGTTAATATAATATTTATATTTTATGCTTTATTTTATTATTAATTAAGCTAGAGAAGGCAAACCCCATAGGCAAAAGAGACTGAATATGGTTTGAATCTTTCTCTCTCTCTCTCTTTTGTTTTTGACATTATATTGAGTTGATTGTGTTATGTAGAGCTTACTTAACTCATAATTTAGGCCAAACTTATTCATAGTGAGATTAAGAAGCACCGAAAGGAGAATTATGGACACGAAGCTTACATAACTCACACAAGTCTATACATGCTAAAAGTAGAGTAGATTTGTGCTAGGGGTTTCTATTTAACTTAATAGAATGCTTGCCTAAACTTAATGCTTAAAGTGTAGCTTGCAAGAGGTGGTTCCCCGAGTGAAACTTTATAGAATCTAGGTAATAAGTTGGTGTGCTAAGCTTAGTGATTTTAGTTGAAGATACCATAGATCTATATACTATAACATGTCAGAATAGATTGGAGAAGTTAAAATTGTTCATTTGCTTGCTTGTCATGCCAGCCCCCATATAAAATTGTTCACAGCAACTAAACTTTCTATTTTCTTGTAACTTTATTTTTTAGTATTTGCTTTATTATTTTTTCAATTATTTTGGATTTCTAACAACTGTTTTGCTTTAAGTTTTAGCTACTTTCCTTGCTCCCTATGGGAGTGACACTTGGTCTTGCCCTATACTACTAACACAACCTAGTACACTTGCTAGAGCGCTCACCTAGGGCGGGTAACAAGTTTTTGGCACTGTTGCTAGGGAGCAACACTTAAGTTTTTAAATTTTTGAGTAAATTAGTGCTTCTTAACCTTGTTTGTTCAGTTCGTGTAGTTATCTTGCAAAAGGGAGAAGGCAGGAGATTTTTTCCCTACAACCTTTCAGAGCAAGTAGAAGACAAGCAGAGCAAGTAGGATGGCAGACAGAACTTTGCTACCCCTTTCAAAACTCAAGGAGTTTTGTAAACCTTCTTCATCGAGACACATGTCGTGGATAGTGATACCAGATGAGGGAGAAAATTTTGTTCAAATCAAACACTCTGTGATTGAACTTGTTCTTTCAAATGCTCAATTCAAAGGATTGCCTAATGAAGACCCAAATGATTATCTTTATGATTTTCTTAAAATACACAATCTTTTTAAAGTTAATCATGGTGTTTAAAATGATACTCTCAAGTTAAACTTGTTCCCTTTCTCATTGCAGGAAAAGGCGAAATCATGGTTTAGATCTTTGCAACCAGATTTAATCACTTCTTGGAAAGAGATGGCTGAAGCATTCTTTACAAAGTATTTTCCACCTTCCATGGTTGCTAGAATAATAACTGAAATCTCTAGGTTCACTCAATCTAAAGATGAATCACTCCAAGAAGCATGGGTGAGATTCAAGGATTTACTAAGATGGGTGCCAAACCACAGTTTACCTCGGTGGATGCAAATGCAAACCTTTTACAATGGGTTAACCCATGATCACAACGTTCAACTGGAAACCCTTGCAAATGGTGACCTAGAAGAAATGAAGCCCAAAGAAATCTTTTCCCTCATTGAGAAAGTTGCAAACAAAAGCCACAAATGGCATTTTGAGAAGAAATTAGAATTTCTAGAATCTAAGGTTGTCGAAAAAATTTTGGAAAAAGTTGAGGAATTGGCTCAGCAAGTAAACATACTCTTAGTGCAACCAAAATTGTCATTCCAGTAACCAAAGATTCCAACCTAATAACCTCAAATGCCATTCCAGCAACCAAAGTCTCCTTACCATCAACCTCAATTTATCTGCCCCCAACCTCAAAGTGTCATACATCAGCATCAGCAACTATAATTTTTATTCCAACAACCTCACCAACCATTTTAATAACCTCCACATTACTTCCAGCAAGTTATACCATCATTTGAGCTTGAGTAACCTAATTTGAAAGTGATGATGAGGGAGTTTATGGATGAAACTCAAGAATCAATCAAGAACTTGGAGACCCAATTTCAAAAACAAGCGAATATGACGATTTCAAGAGATAAAGTGGTCATTCCAAGCAATATTGAGGAACATGAAGCAAATACGATGGAGTATGGTAAGGTTGTTGATGATTCTAACATGCTTGTTGATGATGTTTATAATGCAGGGGAACAAGCAGAGGAGGAGACTGAGCAACCAACCTGGAGCAACTAGAATATAATCTGAGCAACCAGAGAATCACCTTGAGCAACCATAATATAATCTAGAACAACCAGAATGTCACCATGAGCAACTTATGGACAAAAGAGAGCAACCTAAAGTTCAGTATGAGACTGTTCAAATCCCAAAAGGAAAGATGCTTGCTCAAGAGGAAGTGGTTCTAATGGAACAACAATTCCGAATGTACCAACTGAGGATACCATTTCCCGAAAGAGCAAAGCAATGTCTTATGCATGAGAAGCTTAGCAAGAATTTTCAGGTTCATAGCCAAGACATCATTAAAGATAAGGAGAAATATGTTAAGGTGGATTTCAAAGGAAAAACAGATTGCTCTCTAGTTCTTGAAGATGAGCAATCTACTTAAAAACCTCACATCAATTTCATTGAACAACCTGTCTTCATGCAACCTTTCATTGAAAATCAAATTAGAAGTAAATCATGGAGAGAATTGGACGTGGTACAATAAAAGACTCCATACATCATTGAGCCTTTTTCAACCTTCATTTATAAACCTCCTTGAACAACTTCTACATATTGGTGTCCGATTTAAACACCAATTAAAGCATTTTGACGAGTCCAAGCTCATTTCTCTGACTTTGAAAATATTTATTTCATTTTCCCTTCTTTACTATATTTTTAATCTTGTTGTTCTGCTTTTTTTTGTGTAGGTGGTCAACAAATCGATTATGAAGAATTCTGGATTTTGGTTGCTCTAAGAATCTGAGCAATTGTCAAACAAGCTGCTCCAAGCAATCTTCCCTACAACATTAGAGTAACTTACTAATTCTTATCACTCCCACAGTCTGGTAACACACTTCCATTTTATCTCAACAACATTTCAATTCAAAAAGTGCCAAGATAAGGTAGTTTCCACTTACCCTTTATGCTTTCTGATTGCTGCTGGTTAATATTGCTTAATTTTTGTTCAATACTTTGAGGACAAATCAATCTGTAAGTGTGGGGGGATGATTTATGATTTTGAGATGACTCTTATTTATTGCTTATGTTTATTTGGTATAAATGCTGCTTTTGACTGCCCCTACTTGAGCATTTTGTTTCAACATGAATATTCTATATTTTAATGTTTTAAAATGTGTTTTTGTGATATATTTGTTATGTTTTATTAAAACTTTGTGAAAATTTTTGTTTTTAATTATGTTTTTGATGATTAGCATGAATTTTTTATATTTTGAAAGCAAGTAGTCTTTAAATATACTTAGAATATGGATGTTGATGGTAAAAATTACATTAGCAAGTTTAATGAGGTTGATTAAGCATAATACACTGTAAACTTGGAACTATTTTTCAACAACTTTGGCCAAAATGAACCAACTGAATTAACCCCATTCTTAAGTGAGAATTTGAGCCTTTTCTGATTTGTTTATGAACTATTGTTTGAATTCCTTGTTGAGTGGGCTTACATATGAATGCTTAAGCTATAACTTGATTTGGGAGAAACTTGACAGTTCTTTTCAAGACCACATCATTGATCACTTGCATAAAATGATAAAGGCATTAGGTTTTAACCATCCTTTCAACCAAAAAGCCACCCTTAACATAATTTTCCCCTAGTTAGCCCCTTTGAGCCTTTAACCTTTTTCTTTATGTAACACACAATAATTCGAACCAAAAACCTTTTTAACTTTGATTTTCCCTTCTCACCTTTGATACTAAAGAATTTTCATAAAGAGGCAGGAAGTATGTACAATTGCTAACTTTTGTTTTCTACAAAATTCTTTTTAAGGAAACCTTATGACCATTCTTTAAATTCATTGCAATCAGTATTTCTCCAGCCTCTTATCATCATATTAGTACATTATTTGAAAAAAAAGAAAAAATGAAAAAAAAGAGAAGAAAAAGAAAAAAAAGAAAAAAAATAGTGGTTAACAAGTCAAAACTCTGACTACTGAAACTTTCCTAAGAGCAAGCTCATTTCCTCCTTCATACATCATAAAAGCTTGCTAAGCATATTAAATAAATTCTTTTTACTGTAGCTGGAATGATTGTTCAGTTCTATCCTTGTCTTCATGATTGTTTTGATCTTTCACTCTTATTCCTTGTGCTTAAAACTTCCTTTTGTTGCATGACTTAGTAACTATAATTGTGATACAACTTGTTGCAAGTTCGTTAATGCTTGCTTAGGTAAATTCACTTAGACACAAAAGCCTTTTTTTGATAGACCCAACCCTAAACCTACATTACAACCCAATAAAAGTCCTTTTGATAGTGTTAGTGATCAAGAACTTAGTGGTGGAGATAGGACTAATAATCAAGCATATGGTCTTAAGATTGTTGTGTATAGCCAAGGTGCAAATTCTAAACACTCAGCCTTAAACACTTTGAGCGAATTGAGTAAAATCCATTGTTAAGGCAGTTGGTTTCATAATGGAAATTGTTATTGATGAGCTAGCTCCAATTTTTAGTCTTGAAATGTTTTCGAGACCAAGTTGCTTGCTAAGTGTGGGGTCATTCATCTCCTTCCTTAATCTTTGTATTTTTGTACACTATTCTGTATTTTATAAGAGATAAGTTGATTGAGTCGGAGATTATGCCTTGCATACTAGCCAATGTCCGCTCCATGTGACAACCATATGCCGTAATGTCTGCATGGATTCCTTCAAATGGATCACGCTGCTCGATGCTCACTTGGCTTCTTTGATTCACTTCTAACACCCCATCTGCACGGAGTTCAGGAAATGAGTCTCACACCACTTCATTCAGGTTCATGCCAAGATATCTCTCCCATTCCTCGTGGTTACTCCAGGCTTGTTCAGGATCGTACATATCCTAATCTTCAAGATGTGCCATACCGAAAGAACTTCCAAATTCAAAGAGATTCGGTCCAATATAATTAGGACTCATGTAATATGGGGGAATGTATATAGGGGCTGAGGAGGAGGAATATCCTACTAACTAGCATTCAAGGTTTTAAAAAGCGCTAAGCGCTAGTCGGGCATCCGAGGCTTCGAATGCCTGGGCAGGGCCTTGGCTGCGCCTAGGCAAATTTTTAAAATTTTTATCTTTTATAATTATTACTAAATAAAAGTATAAATTTAACAAAAAAAAATTAATTATAGTACAATAATATTTTATAAAAAATGTAGTTTGGCATATGAAAACATAAGTCTTAGTTAATTTTTACATAAAAACACATCAACATTAAAATCAATTTCTTAAAAACAAATATCCTCACTAATTTTTTGTTGTTTACAACATTCCATTTCTTAGTTTGAGATTTAAAATGAAAGTTGTATGGTGAGAATATTTTGTTGTACATTAGTTTTACCAACTGTGCCACCTTTTTTAATTGAAAAAATTGAACTATAAATATTATAGGTATCAGTATCTTAAAAATTAGGGAAAATCGGACTAGGTGGTGCCTAGGCAGAAAAAATCGAACTAGGCGGTGCCTAGGGGCAATATGTCGGTCCAAGGCCTGAAATGTCGGCCAACGAGCCTCTAAATAGCGCCTAGGAGGGGCCTAGGCGGAGCTAGGCAGGGAGTTTTAAAACACTGCTAGCATTGCATTGATCTACTTGAGGAGCCAACAAGTAGTAAACACCGGTTGCCTCCAGATGTGTAACCATGAAATGGTGCGTGAATGTTCTCTCCATACAATACCAACTCCATCGACCTTCCATTGGCATTGTATTGTACCAACCCATAGCTGGACCTTCTAAGAAGCGAGGGAATTGAGGTGCAAAGTGTTAGATATGATGTATGCCCTTAAGGCAATTAGGGCGATATATCTTAATTATGTATTGGTATGAATAATTAGTTTACTTAATAAAGGCATTTATTCTTTTGTTTATATTGATGTGTTCATATATATTCTGATTGGTTAAAATATATTCATTGATATCTTTGTACAAAGGTCCTTGACATAATACATATCATGAAGTGAGAGATATTATAGTAGGACTATATGTAGTGAGACCTGCTTCATGTGCAATTATGATTATTTCTAAACTATCCCTAGTCATAGTTTTATCAAGAAAGGATATTGATAAAGTAGTGAGACTAGCATGTGGTCAACTCTCTTGGAAAGGGTCAAAGCAGTTAACCTCCTAAGACTGTAGGTGGTGCCTTGAGTTTGACACATGGATATATCTAGAAGATATATTGGAGACCATAGTAAGATAAACACTTGGTATATATATCAATGTGATGACAACACATTCGTAAGACATAATTCATCACTCCAGATATATTAAGGAGTTTTTACCTGGCCGCTTGTTGAAGTGATGATCACTATAAACCTCTAATTAGAGTATGTGATTGATAAAAAGTTTCTAGTCAAACACATTATGGTAAAAAGTAATATACTTCTGTAATAAGCAAATAACTGGGATAGCTTGGAGCAACCTCTCTATTGGTGGGTGAACACTTTAATCAAACCCTACAAACTAGATGGTATTGGTATTAAAGAATGGAAGGAGTTTATCGCATTGGCTATTGCATTAACCAGGATTAAGTCATAAGCACAAATGACATCCCGAGTAATGGGGGATGGTGGACCCTTGCTAGAGGCGTACTACAGTCATTTAAGGTAATCGAGTTATGTTCACGGTCTGGAACCTTGAGCCAATAGTTCCCATAGATTGAAGATTGGTGAAACCTTAACAGCTGAATAATATGGGATCCTATAAGGTCACACACATTAAACTTTCATCGACTAAGTAAAGAATTAACACACTTGATCTATTACGAAAATATTAAAGGGATGGTTGAACTATTACTTGGTTAGACAAGAGATTTTATTTATTGACCAGTAACTAATTTTATTAGGGTCATAAATAAATTAAAGTATTGATTAAAATGATTAGATCATTTTATGGTTAAGCCATGACTTTATTTTGACCAGTAACTAATTTTGTTAGGGTCATAAATAAATTAAAGTTGTGATTAAAATGATTATATCATTTTATGGTTAAGGCAGGAATTTATTTTGACCAACAACTAATTTTATTTGGGTCATAAATATTTTAAAGTGTTGAATAAAATTATTAAATCATTTTATGGTTAAGCCAAGTATTTATTTTGACCAGTAACTAATTTTATTAGGGTCATAAAATAAATTAAAACAAAGAAGGATTAAATTTAATCTCATAGTAAATTCGCATTTAATCTGCATTTAATCATGCACTGAATCTCACATTTAATTCGCATTAAATCTGCATTTAATCCCACATTAAATTCGGGGAGCATTTGCTTCCCATATATAAAGCTAGCCCCTCTTCTTCATTTCTTGCATTATATCTTTCTACGAACTCTGACTTGAGATTCTAACACATTTTCTCAATGTCAACTTAAAAGATAAAATTAAGGAGTCCCTTTGGTTAATATTTTGAGTGGGTTTTGGAGTGGTCTAGAAGCTACTCAAAACTCTACAGGTCTTCCTCATTGAGAGGTTTCAGTTGTTGGGGTTCGTGTGGATACTCATAGAGGCTATCCTATACTTGGACGCAAAACACGCTTCAACTGGTTAGTCCTCTAATTCTCTTTTAATTATTGAGTCCTTTTATTAAGCTTTTTAAGACTTAATAATTATTATGCTTAGGTTATTATGCCTGCTTAATTTATTTTATATTTAAAATATAACTAAGAGTTATAATATGTTCAATATAAAATATTTATGCTAGGATATAATTTAGAATTACGGTACGCCTAGTTTATCCATGCTAATCTAAGTAAAGAATGTATTTAGTTAAGGCTTTAATTAATTTATACGCAACTAATGGGAGTTCCTGGAACAAGGGACAAATTTTTAATTTCCGCAGTGCTTGTTATACATGTTCAAACTGACTGTCAGTTCCCAACGCAAAGCCCATCATAGCAATGCCTTATACATGCATAAATCGGAGGAATCCCTCCACATGCTCATTTGGGTCGGAATAACCTCAGAATAGGAGGTGTAGGGGCACCTAATGCTGGTCTAGCCCCTCTCTTTTCATTCTCAAGACGTATTGGTTGACCATGTAGATGATGTCCATGTTATCGAAGATCATGTTATCCCCCCATCCTGGGTCATGTCGGAAAATATCCATCTCGTCGATACCGTGCTCATTGGCCTCTATATGAACATTGATAGCATTCACCGTGGCTTCAAAGTTCGGTAAAGGATTAGTCCGTGTGCTTGACTTCTTCTCGAGTTCTTTCATTCTCCCTTCAGCCATCATTTGTTGTAAATCTTTCAGTAATCGAGTGCATTCATTAGTGATGCCCCTTGGTTACATTATAAGCATAAAAGTTATTTTTGTTCGCCGTAGCAGGTGATACAACTAGTTTGATACTCTGAAGCTGGTTAGACTTCCTTAATTTGGTGAATATTTGCAATAATGATTCCACCCACGGGGAGATGATTGATGAGTTTGCACCTGAACAATTGCTATGACTTTGGATGAAGCTTTTGAAGACTCGGAGTTGCCTTCTTTGCAAGACCCCCCTTTTTTCCAATATCTACGCTTAGTGTAAGCATGTTGTTCCTATTTCTTTATTCGGTCTTTTTCATCATATTTTTCCATCCTTTTGGCATAGTCTACTACATCATTAAAGGTGTCAACCTTTTCATTTTCATCTGATCCCGGTATCTCTGGTTGGATCCTTCAACGCATCACAAAGTTAGGCGAAAGGGCTTCATATTCCTTTGGCGAGAACTTGTCAATGTCTATATATTGCTCAATAGAGGGATCAATAGACTTTTCTTTTGTTAGGGATAGCTTTTCCATGTCTGCCATTTTTTCCTTTAATGTTGCTATCTTCGCCTCTTATTCCTGGGCCTTCTGAGAACTAGAACTACTCAACCCTTCCCATATATCATGGAATTCTTGAGCATCTAGAATCCTTCTAAGGGACTGTTCAACTGCATCATCATCTGCCATCATATTTTTCGATTCTGGATCAGAGAAAAATCTAGCTTAAGATTCGACAGGTGGTAGGGGCTTGACCTTTGGCCTACCTGTGATACATCTTAACCTCCTTCTCTCTCGCTTCCAACTTGAATTGTAAGAGATCAAGGGTCAGTAAGTATATCGGGTGTGGCTCTAAGCCTTACTTACCTCCGTTCGTTGAAATGAATGAGTGAATGAATAAATGAATGAGTGAATGGATGAATGAATGGGTATATACAAATAGTAGGGGATTGGGTATACTGCGACTATTTTGGGAACAATTAGTAAGGGTTAATCATAATATTCGTGGAATATTACACACACGGCCTGAAGATCGGGATTTTAAATCAAATCTAGTTTAACTCAATGGTTGATTGGATCTGATATGACTATAATAGCTAGGTGGCTCACTGGCCAGGTTTAGTCAATCTGGATGACTAAGTGAGTTGACATTATGGTCACTTAGAGCCTGACTCTATGGTCATAGGTGAGTTCACTCGATGGTCACTGAGGGGTTGACTCGGTGGCCGAGGATGCGTTGACTCGCTGGTCACTTGGAGTTTGACTCAGTGGTCGAAGGTGAGTTGACTCACTAGTCACTTGGAGGGTTGACTGGTGATCGAAGGTGAGTTAACTCACTGGTCACTCAAGGGTTGACTCAGTGGTCAAAGGTGAGTTGACTCACTGGTCACTCGGGGGTTGACTTAGTGGTCAAAGGTGAGTTGACTCGCTGATCACTCGAGCGTTGACTCAATGGTCAAGGGTGAGTTGACTTGCTAGTCACTCAATGGTTTGTATATTTTGGCTCTTGTGCAGAGCCTAGTTAGATTCACTGGTCTTGGTTTGTTTCGACTTATGGGTTGAGCCTAGATGAACTCACTGGTCTCGGTTTGTTTCGGCCCATGGGTTGAGCCTAGATGGAGTCACTAGTCTTGGTTTACTTTTAGGTTCCTATAACTAAGGAAATGAAATGGCATGGCACACATTAATGTCATGGCAGCATAAAGATGTGCTTTGTCTACACACAATCATGATGCTTATGATGTCCATTTTGAATTTATTTACATTTCATAAACCTGCACACATAGCAAATGGTTAGATCGTGCCTACCACTCTTTTAACTCCATTTGGTTACTTTGCTTTAAAGTCAACATGGGATATAGCGAAGTCTACTCGGTTGCACTCCTAGTTTTTTGGGGAAACCAATGAGAAAGTGTCTACGGTTCATCTATATGCAGGTTTTAGTCTTATGATTGGGTCTAATTGGGTACCCTATGACTTTGTGTACCGAGTCCTAGTGGCCTTAAGCAAACCAAAGGAAACTTTTCCACATATAATATACTTGGGTAGTCTTGCCCCTTAAGCGAGCAAGGCCCTCGTACATTATGCAAGGGGTGTGATAAGATCTATATCCCTCAAGCCCTAAGCGAACTTGGAGATACTTCACCAAAAGACACCTAAATTGGTTATTGGGTGGAGAATGCAGTTGCTATACAATCCTAGAATTGTGTAATGCCTGAAATTACCACATATTCCATAATTCCAAAATTTAATTTGAACACTATTTTAATTATTATGTCGAAAAAGAATTTTTATAAAAATCGGGTTTTTATAAAAATAATTTTATCCCTAGTAGAGTCACCACTGTGAGAGGGAAAGATTTGGGTTGCATGCAGGGTGCGATGCGTGGGGCGCGTTCAGTGTAGTTTGAAGAAACCGCAGGATTAAATTTTATTGGTGTATACCTTTTTATAATAAACCGATTGGTTTTATCAAACAGAAAATTATTTTGTTATTTTTTACGCAAACTTATTGAGTGTGAAAAACATAGCTGTTTATAAGCAAAAAATGTGATTATATTGAGAAATATATTTACACATTTTATTAAGAACAGATATTTTTAAATTAAAGCATTTTACTTTATTTAAAAATAAAAATAGAGTCGTCACCCGGTTCAGCTCCATGATGGGATTTTTATGCCGAAGAGAAAATGAGATTCTGAGTTCGGACATAATAGGTACTCATATTGTTCTAATTGTTTGGATTAATTTTAAAATTTTGGAATTTGTGGTAATTTCTGCATTACAATGACTTTATTTAAGAAATAAATTCGAGAAATAAAAAAGAACACTATAACGTCATAATAAATTGATATTTTCTACTGAAATTTCGGCAGAGTAACGGCAGCACTTGGATTTTGGCCAATAGAGTTTCCTCACATTCTAGATGTTTTATCCATACCTGCACACTTATTTATACGCATTATAGTTTAAGTGGCTCCAGTGGCTCAATTAACTAGACAAATGGAATGGAATGTGCAATAATAACAAATAATGGAGATAAATTTAAATGAATTTAAAGGTGGGCTTAGAGCCAATTACCCTCAGCTTACCTTTTCATCTATCCATGATGACTTGAGAGCCGGTGGAGGACCAAAGTTGTCAAGAGAAATTGTGATTTGGTTGGAAAATAGGTTCCTTCCAAGTTATGACTATAATCTTGGATTATTTCTAGAAACAATGCAAGGTTTTTGAGAAATTAAGTCATTTTTAGACCAAAGACCACTGTGAGATCTATATCTAACAGACAGAGAAATGAGTTTATACCAAATGTCATTGATAAAGCTCGAATTCGGAAGTGTTTTGGCAGAGTTTTAGGGCTTTTAGGACTCCCAGAACGAAAATGGAAAGAAATAGTTTTTGTAACGTTTCAACTACTGAAAATGGAGAAGGGGTGTCCCTCTATTTATAGAAGGTGGCTTTTAGCCTGCAGGCTAAAAGACTAGGTAATGAGCCTACGGGCTAATTACCCACTTGAGTGCAAATTTGATTTGAATCTGTTAGTAAATATTTTGAGAGATTTACTGAGATTTGGCCTGATCTTTTCATTGTAGAGGCAATGAGCCCACGGGCTAAAAGACCAATTTTGACAAAAAAAAATTGACTTTTTGATTTTCCAATAGGAAATGCGAAATCGAGGCTTCTCTGGAATGTGGATTTTGAATTTCTGATTTTTGAATAACAATTCAGTCTTTTTTGGCTCTTTTGTCTTATCACTGAACAAAGTAGTCGTCATTCCTCATCGGGCCGAAACAAACCTGTGCTAATAGCAGGTCTCACTAAGCATACCTACTATAATTTCTCTCATTTCATGCTATGATATGTCAAGGACATTTGTACACAGATATCAATGAATATATTTTAACCAGTCATAATATATTTATATATATATATACACGAACACATCAAATGTCTTTATTAATTAAATAAATTATTCATATTAATACAGAATTAAGATATATCGTCTTAATTGCCTTAAGGGAATACATCATATCTAAAGTGATCCCTATATATAGTTACGAGGTAATGAGCTATATAATGAGCTCGCGGGCTCATTGCCTACTTGGTGCAATCTTATCCAAATCTTCAGTGAATCTCGTGAATCTTACCGAGATCTAATTTTTTTTACTATAGATCGGTAATGAGCCCGCGGGCTTATTACGCATTTGTTGCACAAACTTTGAATTTTTTATTTTTCAATAGGAAATGCTAAATCGAAGCTTCCATGGAATGTGAATTTTTGAATTTTGGATTTTTGAGCGACAGTTCAGTCCTTTTAGCTCTTATCGAATCACTGATTGAATTAGGCATTATTCCTCATTTGCCTGGAATGGACTTGAGCTAATAGTTTTCTCCTTGCATATATAAATTTCATGCTAGAAATTTAGTCGTATGCGAAACAAACAAAACGGTGTGTGATGCAGAATGAGTTTAAATATTTTTAATCGATAAATTTTAAAACAAAAATATCGTTTTCCCTTCGATTAAAAATGTTTAAACGAATAAAAAAATTATTGAATTAAATTGATCGGGGGTCAAAAACTAATTTGGAATTATTTTTAATGCTGTAATGCAGAAGATGTTGTGTAAAAATAGCTTTTAGGTCCGCTCATTTTGCAAACAATGTAGAAAATGCATGAAAAATGAAAAAACAAGTTGAAAACAGGTAATGAACCCGCGGGCTCATTGCCTATTTAATGGTAACTTTTATAGCCATTACACGCTAATGGTAACAACGCAGATTGAAAGCGTAAATACGTGCCACGTGGATGCATAATTATCCGATGAGCTAATTGCCTAGGTAATGAGCCCGCGGGCTCCTTACCTGCTGGCTATAAAAACAAATCCGATTCTCCATTTTTTCTCAAATCAATAATTTTTCTTCTCTGTAATTCAATATTCTCTTCTTCTTTCTACTATTTTTGAGATTTCTTAAGATGTTTTCCTTGCTTTTCTTCCCAATTTTTCCGCTCATGTTCTAATTTTTCAGAGAGTCTGTGTGGTTCTAGCTTTACAATGTATGGGTTCTTCACCCAAATCTTCAAATAAATACCCATCTCATGAATATCGGGGGTCAACAAGTGGAGTTGGCTTGGGTATATTTCGAAGCTATGTACAGATTGCTTCCCAATTGAAAATATAACAGGGTTGCGCCCAGCGCAGTGATTTCTATTGCTTTAGAGCCTGAATCTCATCTATCTCGGAACTTGATAGTTCTCTTTTCTTTTTTTATTTTTATTGTTCTTTATTACGCTTTTTTGCTATGCTTTGTTTTGAAATAATGCATGATAAAATTTAAATTTGTTTTATTGTTTTTTTTTATTTTCTTTTATGTGAGATATGCACTTTAAATATGATGCATGAAAAGGTCAATGCCCCTAGATCTTCTTACTTGTTCTAGTCTTAGAGAAAATTCAAGAATAATGCCTTTACAAAATTAGGATGGATGCAAATAATAAATTGGGTTTATTATGCAAAATATGATGCACAATTATTGATCACATGCATATGTATTATTATAATTTTGGATCAATTTTGGGAAACTATGTAATGCATGCTATGACATTACAATTATCAGGTCACCGACCATGATGGTTCCATCATTACTCAGTTCGGGACATGGTACTAGGAACTTTCTCCGGGTGTCAAGGCTTTGGTTGAGGGGACATCTCTAGGTAGGATGATCACCAATCTGAAGTACAAGAAATCAAGGGGCTATCCTTACATTCTTTCAAGTTTTTCCACATATCTATTGAGCAGATGATGGGATAAGACTCACACTTTCCACTTTGGTTATGGTGAGTACACTATCACTCCTGTGGATTATAGCGCCATTACTAGGCTATAGTTCGAGGTTCAAGTTATCCATTTCAATGCCTGCTTCTCTCATCGCCATTCCGATGATCACACCATCGAGGCTTTAATTGGGTAATCTGGGGAGCATAGAGGGATTTCTTGTGATAAGATCATGAAGTTTTAGACATCTAGCCAGGATATGGGTTTGCCTGTTAAGTACGAGGCTGGGGCCTTCATGGCTGCAACTCTTTCCTGGTTGTGCTTTGACAAAGTGGGTTCCAAAGTGAAACTCAATATACCATCGATGTTGATTAATATCCAAGAGTTTAGGCAGTTTGCCTGGGGATGAGCTGCTCTCGGCCATATGCATTGGGCTCTCGATCAGTGTGCAAGAAACAGTATCAGGAAGTTCAATTCTTATCTGTAGATTGTTTTTGCAACAATTGGAAATCCTTATGCTTTTATCATTTCATTCCTTTTTGGATTTCTAATGTTGATGCTATTCTTTTATACCTTTTTGCAGGTTTGGTTCCTTAAGTACCAGATTATAGCAGGTTTGAGGCTTATAACAATTGGAAATCTTCCACGATTTTTGAGACTGTCTCACTATTGGCGCAAGTGGGAGATTGATTCCCTCAGGGTCATCACCACTCTACTTTGCAGACTGACTTCTGAGTTAGTAAGTCATGTGATTTTTCCTTTTTTTTCATGATCCATCACATAATTTGCTCCCTCATCTTTAGTTTTACCATTGTCAGGTTAGGACTTCACCTTAGGGTCACTAGGCTCAGTGGCTCGATTATATGCGCCTTGCTGGGGGGTTTACGAATTCTCACATGATTCTAGAGACTCCCTTCTCTCTTGAGTGGTACCTCGAAGATCAGATTTAGTGTTGCCATCTCACACCTAGGAGTCATTTGATTCCTCCACCCATACACGGTGGGTGTTCTAGCCTGAGAGATCTACCAATATTGCCCACGTTGGCAGTGTTAGGATTGATGCCTCTTTTACTAAGCATTTAGGAGGTTATGAGCAGTTTTTCCATTCCGAGCTTCTCAGTTGGCTGGATGTGGATCCCATTCCCATGGCTTCAAGGCCAGATCTTCATAAAGAACCGAGCAGTGGTGGCCCATCAACATTAGCTAATGCCCTAGCACACAGGCCGACTCTGGTTCATAGGGAATAGTCCAAGCTATGGTACGTGCCCCTTAAATCTCTTTTTACATCTTTTGGCAGTTTTCCATGTTTCCTTTACTTTTGTCTTTTAATAGGATTATTGTGGTAGGAGGGTAGCCAAGCCTGAGAGAGAGTTCTTATGCCTCTTCAGCTCCTTCTCAAGATCAGGTGATGATAGAGGGTCATCAGGGATTTTAGTACCATCAATCTATGTTCTTGATGAATCTTCCCGATCTGAGCACCTATACCTCAGTGATCCATCCTTACCAAGATCCTGAGCATTCGGTGACTTTACACCCAGCTGGGGCCACTAACATGAGTTCCTTTGATTTTTGCTTCTATATTTCAAATCCCCATGGTTTTGACTTGTTTTAGCTTCAATTTCTCAGGTGCCTATAGCTGACAGTATCACTGATTAGAGCTTTAATCAAGGACAATAGTGGTTCATGATGGAGCAAAACTCTGACATGGAGGTATGTTAATTATTATTTTGTATAATGATGAATGGTTATGTCATAAAATACAAATAAATGATTTATGTTGGAATATTGTAGATGGAGATTCGACGACTGCGAGCTCATTTGGGAGAGCTTTGAGTGGACGACCAGTAGCAGTAGCCTCAGCCGAGACGAGGCGATCAACCTGCATTCTTTCCATTAGGCCGCTATCCTCCTCCTTTGTCATTCTTTGGCCCTTACCATCCGGGTTTGAGTAGCAGATAGTAGATAGGCTTTTTCTTTTTCTCTTTTTAGGCCACTTGTGCGGCCTTTCTTGTACGAACATTTTTTTATTTATGAAAGAACTTTACATTATTTCTGTGTTTTGCACTTTTCTTTTCATTAAAAATCAATTTTATCAGGGTAATCTGCAAGATACTAACAGATTGCCCCATAAACTACGTATAGCGAATTGCTACTTCTTCGAAATCTTTTACTATGGAGAACTACATAAACTTCCATGTGAGCTTGAATGTTTATCTCAAGAATTTCGATGGTTGGGACTGCCTCGAAATTTGCATTTTATCACACATGAAGGAATACTGCTGCATCTTTGTCAAGGACAATTTGATTCAAGCCACTGTTAATTTCTGGGATCCTATTGACAATGTTTTCCATTTTAGGGAGACCGAGCTATGCCCCTTGTTTGAGGAATTCTGTAGGCTTCTAAGATCTCTGATCGATCTGCCCCTACTATCCTGACACATCACCCTGAATTTTTGGATGCTCTAATGAATTGGTTCTGATTGCAGCAATTTGATAGGCGTCGATTGATTTGCAACACTCTTGAGAGTGAAGGCTTGAGACTGGATGTGGTTTTTGATATAGTCATAAATCTCCCATCCAGCGATGCAAGTTAGCTTCCACTTATCGGTCTGCTTTTTTTGGGAGTTTTTCTTTATGAGGCTCCCACTATGGTTTTAGCTTTTCTTATTTGACCATCATCGATCAAATGTTAGAGGGGAAATCTCTTGTTGTAGTGAGTTTGGCCGTGACATTGATTTTTATGCGTTCTACTCAGAGTGTTACCTAGGTCACCTCTAGGGGTAGTAGACTTCTTCTTTAGGTAAATCTCATTTTAGCCTTAAATTTTGCATAAATTTTCATTTCAGGTTTTCAATTTATCAGGCTTATAATTTTTTCCTGGATTGCCTTTTCAGATTTTCAATACAACAGGCTATATATTTTTACATATATATCTTCATTTTTTTTCTTTTTTAAATTCTTCAGCTTTGGCTTTGGGATCAGCTCTTCATACTGTCCATTCCTACAAATTTGGATTATTGGTGGAAGGCTTATTGGGCACGGGGCTCGTTGGTTTATATTAGCAATCGCTCCCACAGGGAATTCACTATTAAGGAGTGGGTTGACTTTATGGAGAGTCGTACTCCTAAGGATATCCGCTGGCTTTGTCCCTTGTCAGGAATCACTCATGTGACTATAGATGCTGCTAAAGGTGTACTTCTCATCGGTCTCTTATAGGTTATCACTTACTCTCTTAGTCGCTTATACAGGCAGTATGGCCATTCTAAGGGATTTCCTACATCTTTGTGCACTCTTTTTGACTCTGAGCTTTCTTACCTTCCGGTGTACAGGCATGATGTGAGGTGGAGCAATCGTACTCAGGTGGAGGTGAATTATTCTACTCATTCTGATGTTCGTCTAAGTGAGGCTTATCGCATCTAGGTTACGAGCACTCGTGGGCTTGCCACCTTTAATGAAAGGCTTACTAAGACTAATAGACTCCGTAGCTTCCTCAGAGGCCATTAAGCTTGTCATCTTTTGTCTTTTGATCCCATGGGAGAATAAATGCTTCTAGCCTCATTGTTTGTCTTTTATTTCCATTTCCTATTTTGTAATGCAATTTATGTGTAATAAAGATAGAAATGCTATATGAATGTGTGTTTTATTAAACAATTCACAATTTCCATTTAATGCACACATATAGTACTTTTAACATGAATGTGCTATTATAAAAGATATCATTAAACATGAAGCACGAATGGTATTTATTTCCAAGAGATGCTGATTGCTATCTAAGGTTCCAAATGGATTTAACCTACAATTTCACTCTTTTATTTTTATTCTTTATTTTTGCTCAAGAGCCCTTACTAGCCCTCGACAGACTTTCATCATTATTTTATGCATTCTTTTTACTATATGAGATAGCACTTCAGCTTCTCATGATTGATTGGATTCACAAATTTGTTGCCATCTAGATATGTGATTTTGATCGCCCCTTTACTGAAAGTCCTCTTCACCACAAAGGCCCTTCCCAGTTTAGCTAGAATTTTACATGAGCATCTATATGTGTCTTGTGAGATTACTTTAATACCAGATCAATGACTTTTAGAGGTTGATCTTGCAATTTAACTTTGCAAATGTAAGCCCTAGCCGTGCACTATTGATACAACTCTAAATTCTCCAACGCGACCAATCATTTCTCATAGATCAGGTTCAATTCCTCGTGTCTCACTTTATACATTCGTCTTTAGGAAGTTTCACTTCAAGGGCTATGCGTAAGGACTTGACCTCTACTTCACATGTAATACTGCCTCCATCCCATAGACTAGAGAGAAAGGAGTTTGTCTTGTAGGAGTCTTAACACTGGTTCTGTAACCCCACAAAGCATAAAGCAAATGATCGGCCCAATCTCGATAATTAGTGATTATCTTTTAGAGGATCTTTTTTATTGCCTTATTAGCTGCTTCTATTGCTCCATTGGCTTGCAGTCTATATGGTGAAGAGTGGTGATGCTCGATCCCATATTTTTTAATAAGATTGGTTGTTTCTCATTGGAATTACATGCCATTATCACTAACTACATGGTGAGGAATACCGTATCTAGCAAAAATGTGTCACTGAATGAATTGAGCCATTTTCTTAGTCGTGATGCTTGTGTATGACTTAGCTTCAACCTATTACAGAAGTAATCCATGACTATAATGAAACAATAATCATTTGTCCAAGATGGTCTTATTTTGTGATAATATCGATGCCCCAAGCCGAGAAAGGCCAAGGCGTCATTAAGTTTTGCAATGTCATTGGAGGCAAATGGCTCACATCTCCATATATTTGACAGACGTGGCACGTCTTTTCTTCTTGAATATTGTCGATCAACATGTTAACAAAAAGTATCTCATCCTTTGGATCTTCTTTGACATCATGACACCATTCATATGTGGACTATAGTCGCCTAAATGCACTTCTTTCACTACTTTCTTTGCTTCTTGCTGAGTTAGACATCTTAGTAGCAAGCTGCCAGATGATCTTTTGAGTAGATCTCCTTTGATCAAGCTGAATAGTACAATGAGCTTCCATAATGTGTTCTTGTCAGAATCTATAGCTTCAGCAATAAATTTGCCACTCTTAAGGAATTTCAAAATGTCAAAATACCATTGTTGTTCTTTGTTGACAAAATCTTCTATTGCAAGGATGTAATACGGGAATTAGGTTATCTCCATAATAAGTGGATTGATCGATTATCTCTGAGGTCCTTCCCATACCGAGGCTAGAGTGGCTAATGCATCTGCCATCTGATACTCTTCCTGAGGCATATCATAGAACTCTCATTCGCTGAATGTTGTGACTTTTCTCCATATAGCCTCTAGGTAAGGCTGAAGAGACTCTTCTTTTAGTTACCAGTCACTAATGACATGTTTGATAACTAAAGCTGAATCATCGATAATCTTGACCCTATCCTCTCTTAGTGTGGCTGGCGCGGACATCCCTAATTAACAAGCTTCATATTTTGCTCCATTATTCATTGTGGAGAATTCCAATCATTTTGACAGAGGTATGAATGCCCCATCTGGAGTAATGATGATAACCCCTAAATTGACTCCTCGCTTGTTAACAGCACCGTCGAAGAACATTGTCCGTATCTTTTGATCTTTCATTGTTGTTGTAAGGCATTCATTCGGAAATTCTAAGTTTTTTGGTACTCCATCTTCTAGTGGTTGATTAGCCAGAAATTTCGCCACTACTCTACTGATGAGTTATATTTTTAGCACGTATTTATGCTTATTTCCATATCACTAAGACCATGTTTTTAGTCTTTATGAACGCTATTACTTCCTTTTCTATCCTTTTCAGGTTCAGAAGGCAATTTGGAGAAAACATGCAATATTTAGAAGAAAAGAGCCTTTCACCGATACCTGAGGCAGATTGTTGGAGCGATAGCTAGTTCCGGTGATTCCAGAACACTTCAGAGCTACCATGACAACATCAATACCGGAACACGCCATGTCTAGATTTGAAAGTTACCCGACTCATGCGAATCCTATTCAGGAAGAGCCCGATTCGGGAATCAAGTTTGATATCTTTCCTAATTTCATAAAGGAAATGATTTCACCACCATTTGAAGACCAAGACCAAAAGGAAACGAATCCATCGAGATAAATGCAAAGAGTCCTATTTTTTCACTAAAGAAGAAGCATAAGGAGGAGCACTCAGCTATAAATACCAAGGCTGGCCATTTCGAAAGGGGACATTCGGAGACAATCTACTATCTACCATTCAGTCTTTCTAGTCTAGTTTTAGTCTTTGTGTTCTTTAGTTTCAAGCACATTTTTGATTTATAGCTTTGGTTTTGAACATTTCTAAGTTTAATTAAAAATTCATTTTTAGTTTTATTTCTCTATTTTAATTTCAGTCTTTATATTCTCCACATGATTTACTTTCAGACTCTTTATATTTATGCACATTTAGATTCAGCCATGGTTAGCTAGAACCCTCATGTCTTGACTAATTAATGGTCAAGACTAAGTTTAAATGGTATGACGACTGTAATTGAATACAAAAATCTACAAGGTGACCTATTTACCAATCTCGGTACTTGAAGGGTTTTATGGTATGAACATCACTTGGTCTTGCTATTTAGACTGATCACCTATTTGGTAAGTCTTTATGATTATTGTTAATCTTTATTCTTGCATCCTTAATTGTGCCTGAAGAGAGATAAAGTAACAACAATCTCTATCAAGACTGAAGAAAGGTAATCTTATGCCTGTTAGGAGTGCTTCATTACCTGTCGGTAAGGGTTTAGGCTATTCTAATTTATATTGCTATTCATTAGCAAGATCTTTGGCACAAAGTCGAGAGACATGGAGAGTAAGAGGGAGGTCGTAGCGCAAAGTCCAACCTTTATACACAGTAAGCAGGAGTTCCTAGTACTGCACTATGCATGAGTATTAGTATAACTAAATCTAGGTCTTGCTGCACTTAACTTCTTATCCTATGGTCACCATGATATTCAGTCTTTTTCTATTTTGGTTAAGCCATCATTTCTTATAGATTCATTACTTGCTTTATCTAGTTTTAATCCCTAATTTCTCATCAAGAGTACTTCTAGGTCATGATGTGTGTCATCTTCTAAGAATAATGCTATCAAATACCATTCCTTGTGGATTCAACCCTTGCTTACCACTAACAACCAGTTTCTTTTGCATAAGGATTTATTTTTTATGGTCCCAACACCCATCATCTACCTTTGATAGTCTTTTTAGTTATGTACTCAATATCAAATTCTGATAGTAATGGGAGCCATCTTGCCAACTTCCCTATTAATGATGAAGTTTGACATAAATACTTCATCAGATCCACCTTTACTATTGCCTAGATTCGCTAAGCTTGAAAGTAATGCCTGAGCTTCTTGGTGAGCTAGACCATTGTTGCACAAGTCTTTTCCACCATGGAATATTGGGTTTCATAATCAAGCAACTTTCTAATAAGATAATAGATTGCATGCTCTTTCTTGTCTTTATGCTCTTGAACCAGTATGGCCCCTATGGATGTTTCTTTGATTTATAGAAAGAGGATTAATGGCTTCTCGAGAATCAGTCTGGGGGACTTATTAGATAATCCTTGATTCTGTCGAAAGCTTCCTAACATTAATCATCTCATTCTATTGGTTGTTACTTTCTTAAGAGTTTGAAGATGGACTCACATATAGTAGTCAGTCATGATATAAAGTGGCTGACATACTGTATGGATCCCAAGAAACTTCTTACTTCTTTCTTAGTCTTTGGTACAGGCATTTCCCTAATAGCCTTGGCTTTATCGGGGTCTATCTCTATACCTCTTTTGCTAACCATATGCCCTTAATAACTTGCCTAATGTCAAATCGAATATGAACTTTTGGGGTTGAGGCAGAGATTATACTTCTTGATCCTTGTAAGGAACCAATCTAAGACTGTTGGGTTCTCTTTTCGTGTAGCAGATTTCAATAGCTTGTCATCCACATAAAGTTTGACCTCTTTATGGATTAAATCGTGTAGTAATGTTGTGACTACTCATTTATTGGTTCCTCTAGTATTCTTGAGTCCGAAGGGCATTACTCTGAAGCAATATGTTCCTCATTCTGAGATGAATGCAATTTTGAACTTGTCTATCACATTCATGAGAATTTGGTGATATCCGGAGAACCCATCCATAAAGGAGTACTTGGTAGCTCATGCCGCACGGAACCAATAAATGAGTAGTCACAACATTACTCTGAAGCAATATGTTCCTCATTCTGAGATGAATGCAATTTTGAACTTGTCTATCACATTCGTGAGAATTTGGTGATATCCGGAGAATCCATCCATAAAGGAGTACTTGGTAGCTCATGCCACACTATCCACCAAGACATCAATGTGTGGTAGTAGGAAATCATCTTTAGGGGTGGCTTTGTCATATCTCTAAAGTCAATGCAGACTCTGACATCATCATTTTTCTTAGGTAACGAGACTACATTGGATAGTCAAGTTGGATACTCAACAACTTCTACGAAATTATCATTAATTTGTTTGGCTACTTTCTCTTTGACTTTCTTATCCCATTTTGGTTGCATTCTTCTCATCTTTTGTTTCATAGGACAAATTCTTGGGTCTGTGGTGATCTTGTGTTCGGCGATATGCCGATCAAGCCCAGGCATGTCTTCATGAGACCAAGTGAAGTCTAAAACGTGATTTTTTAATGTTTTTATTAATTCTTTCTCTTCCTTAATTGGCAGTTGATTGGAAATGTGTACCATTTTTGGATCATTCTCCGTGTTTAAGTTAATTTCTTTTGTAATATTATCATTAATGTCAAAAATGCTATTTGAATGTTGGAATGGACACATGGAATCATAACTAGAAGCACAATCTAAACAAGCGAAGTTCTTCACTTTATTGTCATCATAAAATACATTATTCATTTTAAACATATTGGAAATAGAAATAATAGACTCATCCTGATCAGTGAGCATCGAGTCTGCGTTGGACGAGCCCTCCATAGTAGCTAGCTTAAGCAGGATGTCTTCACCGTCTTCTTATTCTACTTTGGCGTTGTCGTTCATGACTCTAACCATGTCCATGATAGTTGGATTTAGATAGCCTCCCTTGCTTTTTGCTTTCCCCACTATCTTGGGCTGAGTTTAAAAGTACTCAATTAGAGCGTTAAGGATTTCTTCTTCTTTTGCTTGGCATTTTGGCCCTCTTCAAGCATGCTAGCTCAATGATCTTCGTCTGATTGAGGGTTTTCCCTAGCATCTTGCTAAAAATTTGCTTTTTCTCTTATCATGTAGGTAATAGGGACTTTGTTGTGTGCCCTTAAGTCAATTAGGGCAATATAGCTTAATTATATATTAGTACAAATAATTTGTTTACTTAATAAAGGCATTGTATATTTTGTTTATATCGATGTGTTCACATATATTATGACTGGTTAAAATATATTCATTGATATTTATGTAAAAAATTCCTTGACATAAACATAGCATAAAGTGAGTGATATCATAGTGGGACTATATTTAGTGAGACCTACTTCATGTGCAATTATGATTATGTCTAAACTATCCCCAGTCATACTTTCATCAAGAAAGGATATTGATGAAATAGCAAGACTAGCATTTGGCCAACTCTCTTAGAAAGGGTGCAAGTAGTTAACCTCCTAAGACTGAAGGTGGTGCCTTGAGGATTTATCTAGAAGATATATTGGAGACCACAGTAAGATAAACACTTGGTGTACATATTAATGTGTTAGTGTTTATCTTCATGCTATAGCTTTGCGAATATCCTCATACTTGAGATATTAGTTACCTTATTTGGTACTATCATTATAATTTGGGTCATTCCTATTCACTCATTAATTTAGGGTGCCACAGGTGATTATAGGTATAGTGATGACAGCATGAGCTATATAGCCGGAATGAATCCATTGCTCCATATATATTAAGTAGTTGTACCTGGCCACTTGTAGAAGTAATGATTACTATAAACCTTTGATCAGAGTATGTGGTTGATAGAAATAGTTTCTAGCCAAAACACATTATGGTAAAAAGTAATATACTTTAGTAAGAAGTAAATAACTGGGATAACTTAGAGCAACCTCGATATTGGTTGGTTAACACTTTAATGAAACCCAAGAAACCATATGGTACTAATATTAAAGAATGGAAGGAGGTCATTGCATTAGACAACTATTGCATAAACCAGGATTAAATCATATGCACAAATGACATTCCGAGTAATGGGGGATGGTGGACCCTTGCTAGAGGCGTACTATAGTCGTTTAAGGTAATCGAGTTCTATTCACGGTCAAGAACCTCGAACTAATAGTTCCTATAGAACAAGGATTGGTTAAACCTAAATAGCTCAATATTACGAGTTCCTATAAGGTCACACACATTGGACTTTCATCGGACCAAGTAAAGAATTAATAGACTTGATCTATTATGAATATTGAATATGGGATGGATAAACCATTACTTGGTTAGACCAGAGATTTTATTTATTGACTGGTAACTAATTTAGTAGGGTCATAAAATAAAATAGTTACTTCAATGAAGAGAGCTAGAAGTCGGATTACCAAGCGAGGGTTGGACCCTATAAAAGTGGGCCCTATAAGCCTAAAAGGACTAGTGGGGGTCTGCGGAAAAAAAGGGGCCAGGCGAGTGCATGGTGCACTCACTGGCCGCAAGCCCCACAAGTCTTGCTTGAGGGGGCTTGTGACCTGGGCTGAGAAAGTGCTATGCGAGCAGCGCTTGCGTAGCCCATAAGGGTCGTTCGCTAGCTAGGCTCGCAGGCGATCCCGTGAGGCCCAACTTGTGGGGAAAAGGCACGCTTACGAGAGCTTGCCTTGCACAAGGCCCCTGAACCGGCTTATGGAGTAAGCTGGGTCATGCTTGGGAAACACACGGATCCACTAGGATCCACATGTTTGCCCAAGGGCGGGATGGGAATTTTCCCATCCCGCATTTAATTCAAGGAGCCCTTACTCCCACTATATAAACCAAGCTCATCTTCTTCATTTCTCGCACCACTTCTTCCTTTGAGCTTTGACATGAGATTCTATCGCATTTTCTCAAGTCAACTTAGAAGAATAAAAATTAAGGAGTCCCTTTAGTTAATTTTTTAGGCGGGTTTTGGAGTGGTCTAGCAGCTATTCAAAACTCTGCAGTTCTTCCTCGGGGGAGGTTTCGGTTGGTGGAGTTTGTGTGGATACTCATAGAGGCTATCCTACACTTGGAGTATTGTGAAAGAAGGTTCTGCTAATGCACGCTTCAACAGGTAAGTCTTATACTTCTCTTTAAATTATTAAGTCTTTTTCTTTAAGTGTTTTAAGACTTAATAGTTATTATGCTTAGGTTGCTTTGCATGCTTAGTTTATTTTATACTTAGACTATAACTTAGAGTCATAATATGTTTAGTACAAAATATATTTATGCTATGATATAATTTAGAATTATGGTACACATAGCCTATGCATGCTAGCCTAAGTAAAGAATTTATTTAGTTAAGGATTTAATTAATTTATATGCAACTGATAGTAGTTCTTAGGGACAAGGGACAAAATTTTTAATTTCTGTCATGCTAGTTATGCATCTTCAAAGTAACTGTTAGTTCCCAACAGTGGTATCAAAGCCTACCTATTTAGTACATAATTAAATTAAAAGCAAACTGAATTTTATTTTCTATGTAAAATGATTTAAAGTTTATTAAATTGTTTGGAATAATAGATGAACTTAGGCTTTCATTTCAAGGTTAGAAAATGGATATAGATAATTTTGAATAAGCCTTGTCAACTTACTCAAAAATTATCAAACACTCAATAAATTATATAAATTATATGGGTTATAGATGCTTTCAATTTACATGAACTGAAAGAACGGAATTTACATCAAGTTTGTGCCCGTATATGTTCTGGCAAGGATTGGACAAGGTGTCCACTCCTCATAGGGCACCTCTCCTACCTGGGAATATATATCGGTGCAGCTTGAGTTAACAAATAGGGGATTAAATATGGACTGATTTAGTTCAAGTATATAAGATGGTTCTTACATATGTTTCTCTACTAAAGTAAATATTAAATTATTGAATATAAGCTGAAAGGAACTGCAATATAAATAGAACCAATAAAAGTGTTAATTATTTTGCATATAATCTAGGTTGATGGAATTATTACAATAAAGAGCTTAAACCCACCTAAGGTTAAACCTTATAAATTAATTCTAAAATTCCCTAAATTGATATAAATTATTGTAAATATGTCCATCTAATAAATTCTAGATTGGGTGAGACGTTTAAACACCAATTAAATCCCAAAGTAAATATATTAAGGCAAGTTATAAGTCTTCCTTACTCAAATTTATGATACGATATTTTCAGCCATAAAGTGTTGCGCAAAGCATTCCTTTTGTCCACATCGACCGATTTTAAAAAATGAGATAGGGTCTGCCTTAACAGGAATGGGTAGTCTACCATAAAATTGCGGGCTAGCCGCATGACTGAGACACATTCAAGGAGATGCTAATATAAGAGCACACGTCCATTGAAATTAGGGAACTTGAATAAATTAGCAATTACATACAATGCAAATGACATGGAGTTCTAACTACACTTTACTAATATGGCTTGACTCATAAAATTGGGGGTCATATTAGACTAGTTGTAGATGCTACCTACTTGGAAATTCAGCTAAGCTAGACTTCTCGAATTCAATAGAATGGGCAATTGTAAATTTTAAAAAATGGTAGGATAAATGTGTTTAATTAAAAGTCCTTATATTAAATATTTGTACTATGTTCTAAAGTTTGAACAAATTTTTCTTTTCTCATATCTTAAGGTTGAAAATGTTTACATACGTGAGTATGTATCCCATTGTGAATGCACCCATTCAAACACTCTCTCATGATAAAAACACTTTTAATGGTCATAAGTATGAAGATTGGTTTGGTCACTGAGAAAGGATTTGAAAATTTTCTATTTGGATTACGTATTGGATGATCCAAGCCTGAAAAAGCCGACCACAGGTTGTTTTGCTTGGGAAATAAATCATTTTGAAAAATATAAAAGGGATTGTACCTATGTGGCTAAGATGACGGTCAAAAGTATGTTTTCAGAATGGCAAGAATTGTACAAAGAGATGGACTTAAAATCTATGCTCTATCATATTAAAAGGGTTCATCATCGTAGAGACTTGATGTTCAAAACAAAGATGTCGGATAATACCTTAGCCACTGAGCATATCATAAATATTTCTAATGCCTTAAATAGTTAAGAGAACTTAGGATACCATACAACGATGATACTGTAAAGACAGCCGTGTTGGAAGCTTTACCCAAAAGGTATAGGGCTTTTTAAAAAGACTTTGCCATACCTAGTAAAAGTTATTCCGTAACCCATATGATAGACATGCTAGAGCAGTTTGAAATTGAGGAAAGGAATGGGCTGCAATATCAACTGTGTGCTGAGGACCTTAAACTTAAGAGGTTGAAAGATTTAAATATCAAAAGATCACTCATTGCTTGTTAAGAAGAAAGAAGGAACCATGAGGTTAATTCTGTTAAAGCTAGTTGGACCATGCAGAAAACATATGTGGCTCTAGTTTCTGAGCATTTGAAGATAAAGCTTAAAAGGGCTTATACTTTAGGTATGTTTATAATTGAGAACTATGCTACTTTTCCTTGTGAATCAACTTGGGTATTAGATATTGGTTGTGGTTCTCATATCTATACTTCTGTGCATGGACTAAGGAACTGTATGTGGCTTGCAAAAGGGGAGATAGACCTACGTGTGGGAAATGGAGCACGGGTTGCTGCATTAGCCGTAGGAAGATTTAATCATATTTTGCGTAGTGGCCTAGTTTTAGTTTTGAATAATTGTTACTATATTCTGAATGTTACTAAGAATATTATATCTTTTGCATGTTTAGCAAAAGAGGGATAGTTTTATTTTCGAATAATGATTGTCAGATTCGTTTAAATAATGTTCTTTATGGCTATGGGATGTTGAATGGGGGCATTTATGTTCTTGATACTAAAACAACAGTTTTTAATATAAACAATGTGAAGAAAGTTAAATTAGATAATGAGTAATCTTTCTACTTATGGCATTGTTATTTAGGTCATATAAACAAAGATTGCTTAACTAAGTCATACAAGCGTGGAGACTTAGGCCCAATAGACGTGGAGTCTTATGGTGATTGCGAGCCTTGTTTAAAAGGAAAAATGATGAAGTTACCCTTTAAAGGAAAGAGTGAAAGAGCCACAAGTACATTGGAACTTATATATACTGATGTGTGTGCTCCAATGCGTGTTTAGGCACTAGGAGGATACTCCTACTTCATAACCTTTATTAACGATTATTCATAATATAGTTATCTGTACTTAATGAAGCACAAGTCCAAAAGTTTTGAGACATTCAAAATATTCAGAAATGAAGTAGAAAAACAGCTTGAGAAAAATATTAAATCGCTTCGATCTAATCGAGGAGGAGAATACTTAAGTTAAGAGTTTTAGGATTATCTAAAGGAAAATGGGATAGTTCCCCAGTGGACCACTCCATATACACCCCAACACAATGGAGTATCCGAAAGGAGAAATTAGACTTTATTAGATATGGTTTGGTCCATGATGAGCCAAGCAAATCTCAGAAAATCCTTTTAGGGATATGCATTAGAGAGCGCAGTATGTGTGTTAAACAGAGTTCCCTCTAAATCAGTTGATTTTACGCCTTATGTAAGATTGTGCAATAAATGGCCATCTCTATGTCACCTAAAAGTATGGGGTTGTCCTGCTATGGTAAAAAGGATAACATCAGATAAGTTGGACGCTAAATCTTGTTAGATATGATGTATGCCCTTAAGGCAATTAGGGTGATATATCTTACCTATGTAATGGTATGAATAATTTTTTTAATTAATAAAGGCATTTATTCTTTTATTTATATCGATGTGTTTATAAAAATATATTATGACTGATTAAAATATATTCATTGATATAAGTATACAAAAGTCCTTGATGTATCATAGGATGAAGTCAGAGAAATTATAGTTGGACTATACTTAGAGAGATCTGCTTCATGTGCACTTATGATTATGTCTAAACTATCCCTAGTCAAAGTTTCATCAAGAAAGGATATTGATAAAGCAGCAAGACTAGCATGTGGTCAACTTTCTTGGAATGGGTCCAAGTAGTTAATCTCCTATAACTGAAGGTGGTGCCATAAGACTGACACATGGATATATCTTGTGGATATATTGGAGACCACAATAAGATAAACACTTGGTACATATGTCAAGGTGTTAATGTTTATCTTTATACAGTAGCTTTGCGAATATCCTCATACTTGAGATACTAGTTACCTTGTGTGGTATTATCGCTATACTTTGGGTAATTCCTATACACTCAATAATTTAGGGTGTCACTGGTGATTACGGGTATAGTGATAAAAGCACGTTGGTAAGCTATGTAGTCGGAAAAAATCTATTGCTCCGGATATATTAAGGAGCTGTACCTAGCCACTTGTTAAAGTGATGATTGCTATAAACCTCTAATCAGAATATGTGTTTAATAGAAATAGCTTCTAGTCAAACACATTATGGTAAAAAGCAATATACTTTGGTAAACAATCAAATAACTGGGATAGCTTGGAGCAACCTCGCTATTAGTGGGTTAGCACTTTAATCAAACCCTATAAACCAGATGGTTCTAATATTAAAGAATGGAAGGAGTTTATCGTGTTGGGCAACTATTGCATTAACTAGAATTTAATCATAGGCATAAATGACATTCCAAGTAATAGGAGATGGTAGACCCTTGCTAGAGCCGTACTATAGTCAGTTAAGGTAATCGAGTTCTATTTACAGTCCAGAACCTCGAGCCAATAGTTCCTATAGAACAAGGATTGGTTAAGCCTTAACAGCGCAATACATCGGGATCCTATAAGGTCACACATTGGGCCTTCATCGGACTGAGTAAAGAATTAATAGATTTATTTTATTATGAAAATATAACATAATAATAATTGCATTATTATTTAATTAGAACAAGAATTTATTTTGACTGGTAACTAATTGTAATAGGATCATAAATAACTTAAAGTATTGGTTGAGATGATTCAATCATTTTTGGTTAAGCTAAATAATTATTTTGATCGGTAACTAATTTATTAGGGTTATAAAATAAATATTTGATTGAAAGGGATTGAAAAGAATTTTTTGGAATAGGTTGGACCTAGTTAAATATTACCCGGGGATTTTCTAAGGATCAGATCGTAGGAAGCATGCGCAAGAGCCTGTAGTGCAGGCTCGGAAGAGCTCGTGCTAGATAGCCTAGGGTGAGCTGCACCGCAAGCTGGGCTTGAGAGAAGCCCACAAGCCTAAGCTTGCGGTGGCACACAGCATGCACAGTACGCTTTGCGCGTGGGCACAACCCGTGGATCCATTTGGATTCGCGGGCCAAACCCACTTGTGGTTTTGCCCATTCCACATCAGAAATGGGGGAGCAATTTATCTATCCCAAGCCTATAAATAGGCTTCCCCATGCCCCCTTTTAAAATGCACCAAGCTCAAAGCATAAATCCTAAGTTGAGATCCCTAAAGTAAAATCTCTCAGGTCCCTTGAGCAAGTTCTTTTTAAGGGGCCTCGAATATTTTTCGAGGAACCTTTAGTTAATATTTTAGGGTGGGGCCTTTGGAGTGGTTTAACAACTACTCAAGGCTCCTTAGTTCTTCCTCTCGGGGAGGTTTTGGTTGGTGTGATTCATGTAGATACTCATAGAGCCTATCCTACACTTGGAGGCTTGTGCAAGGAGGTTTTGCTAAAGCACGCTTCAACTGGTAAGTTTTCTTTCTTTCTCTTTTAATTATTAGGTCTTTTTCTTTAAACATTTTTAGACTTAATAATTATACTTAGGTTGTTTTGCATGCTTAGTTTATTTTATGCTTAGGTTACTGCTTAGAGTTATAACATGCTTAGTATAAATATTCATGCTAGGATATAATTTAGAATTATGGTATGCTTAGCCTATGCATGCTAACCTAGGTAGAGAATTATTTAGTTAAAGCTTTATTCAATATGCAACTAATAGGAGTTCCTAGGGATAAGGAACAAAATTTTGAATTTCCACCATGCTTGTTATGCATGTTCAAAGTGACTGTCAGTTCCCAATAGTGGTATCAAAGCGTACCTGTTTAGTGCATAATTAAGTTAGAAGCAAACTGAATTTTATTTTCTATGTGAAATGATTTAAGTTTTGTTAAATGTTTGGAACAATACATGAACTTAGGCTTTCATTTCAAGGTTAGAAAATGGTTGTAGATGCTTCCAATTTACATGAATTGAAAGACTGAAATTTATTAGTTCAAGAGGATCCATGGTCTTCAAGTTTGTGCCCGTATTTGTTCTGACTATGGATTGGACTTGGTGTCTACTTCTTCTAAGGCAACTCTCCTAACTGTGAACCTATATCGGTCCAGCTTGAATTGACCAAGAGGAGATTAAAATGGATTAATTTATCTCTAGTAAATAAGATGGTTCTTATATATGTTTATATAACAAAGTAAAAATTAAATTTATTGAACAAAAGCTAAAAGGAAATGCAATATAAATATAACAAATAAAAATGTTAATTATTTTACATATAATCTAGGTTGATGGAATAATTATAATAAAGAGCTTGAACCCACCTAAGGTTGGACCTTATAAATTAATGCTACAATTCCCTGAATTAATATAAATTATTATAAATATGTCCATCTGATAAAATCGTAGATTGGGTGAGACGATTAACACCAATAAAATCCCAAAGTAAAGTTATTAAGCCAACTTATTAACTTCCTTACGCAAGTTTATAATACGGTCTCTTTAGGCTACAAAAGTGATGCGCATAGTGTTCCTTTTCATCCACATTGACGGTTATAAATATTGAGATAGGGTCTGCATTAGTAGGACTGAGGTAGTCCACCATGAAATTGGGGGCTAGCCACAGGACTGAGACATATTCAAGGAGATACTAATATTAGGGCACACGTCCTTAGGAAAAAGGGAACTTGAATAAACTAGCAATTCCATACGATGCAAATGGAATGGGATTCCAACTTTAACTTACTAATATGACTTAACTCATAAATTTGGGGGTTGTAATAGACTAGTTATGGATGCTACCTACTACTAAATTTAGCTAGGCTAAACTTCCCAAATTCAATAGAATGGGCTATTGTAAATTTCAAAGAAAATAGTGGGATGAATGTATTTAATTAAAAGACCTTATATTATATACATGTACTAAATACTAATATCTAAAAAAATTTTCTTTTCTTATATCTTAGGTTGAAAATGACTTCCGCCATTAATCTCCATCCGTTACTTGACACCAAACTAAATGGCAAGAGCTTTTCTGATTGGTTCTGAGCTATGAGAATAATTCTCAGATCCGAGGTAATTGTCTATGTTTTAGATGAAACTTTCCCCGTTGAACATGATGTTAAGGATCATGTGGAAAATGATGCCTAGTTGAACCATAAGAAAGATCATGAGACTGCGACATGCATAATGTTGGGGTCTATGAATCCTGAGGTTCAGAAACAACATGAGAACATGAACTTAGAGGGCATGGTTATCCATCTTGAGGAGCTCTTTACTGAGCGGGAAAGCATAGAGAGGTATAAAACCTTCAGACTCCTTTTTTGAACCAAGATGCAGGCTGGCGCCGCTGCCTCTTAGCATGTATTGAAAGTCTTGGGATTCCACGAGAAGTTGAATCAATTGGGATTCGAGATGAATCAAGAGTTAAGTATCGACCTTGTGTTCATGTCCTTAACAGATAGTTATTCAAACTTTGTGACTAACTATTACATGAACAAGATTAATCCTACAATTTATTGATCAACATGCTAAAAATAGTAGAACCTCAGATCAAGAAAGATCAAAAGACACTATTGTTGCTTGAAAAGAGCAAGACTTCTAATAAAAAGAAGAAGTCATTGGGGGCCAAGAAAAGAATCAGTAAGAAGAAGAAAGAAAAGAAGAAATCTAAATATGTCTGCTTCCCGTGTAGGAAACCAAAACATTGGAAGAGGGATTACAAAGCTCCCACTCCTGAACATTTGAAGAAGAATCCTGGAGAGGCATCTACTTCAGGTATGTTTGTAATTGAAAACTACGCTACTTTTCCTCATGAATCCACTTGGGTATTAGATACTAGTTTTGGTTCTCATATCTATACTTATGTGTAGGGACTAAGGAATAATAGGAGGCTTGCAAAAGGGAAGATGAAACTATGTATGGGAAATGGAGCCCGAGTTGCTGCATTAGCCGTAGGAAGCTTTAATCTTATTCTGCCGAGTGGCTTAGTTTTGGTTTTGAATAATTGTTACTTCATTCCAAGTGTTACTAAGAATATTGTTTCTATTGCATGTTTAGCAGCAGAGGGATTTGAAATTTTATTTTTGAATAATAATTGATAGATTCGGTTGAATAATGTTCTTTATGGTTATGGGATGTTGAATCGTGGCATTTATATTCTTGATACTCAAATAGAAGTTTTTAATATAAACAATGTAAAGAAAGTTAAATTAAATAATGAGAATTCCTTCTACTTATGGCATTGTCATTTAGGCCACATAAACAAAGATTGCTTAACCAAGTTGCATAAGCGTTGTGACTTGGTCCCACTAGACTTAGAGTCTTATGGTGACTACGAACCTTGTTTAAAAGGAAAAATGACAAAGTTACACTTTAAAGGAAAGGGTGAATGAGCCATAAGTACATTAGAACTTATACACACTGATCTATATGGTCCAATGAGTGTTTAGACACTAGGAGGATACTCCTACTTCATAACCTTTATCGATGATTATTCACGATATAGTTATCTGTACTTAATGAAGCACAAATCTAAAAGTTTTGAAAAGTTCAAAATATTTAGAAAAGAAGTAGAGAAAAAACTTGAGAAGAGTCTTAAAGCACTTCGATCTAATTGAGGTGGAGAGTACTTAAGTTAGGAGTTTCAGGATTATCTAAAGGAAAATAGGATAGTTCCCCAGTGGACCCCTCCTTATATGCCCCAACATAATGGAGTATCTAAAAGGAGGAATCAGACTTTATTAGATATGGTTTGGTCCATGATGAGCCACGCAGATCTCAGCAAATCCTTTTGGGGATATACAATAGAAAGAGCAGTTTATATATTAAATAGAGTGCCCTCTAAATCAGTTGATTTTACATCTTATGATCGATGGTGTAATAAAAGGCCATCTGTAAGTCACTTTAGTGTATGGGGTCATCCTGCCATAATAAAAAGGATAGCGTTGGATAAGTTAAGTGCTAAATCTGACAAGTGTCTGTCCATTGGATATCCAAGGGAAACTATTAGGTATCTATTTTACCAACCCGAGATGCAAAAGGTATTTGTATCTCAGAGTGCTCATTTTCTTGAAAAGGAGCACTTACTTACAAAAGTCAGTGGGAGCAATTTTAAACTGGAAGTTCAAGAGGAAGAAATAGACAATCAACTAATTAACCCCGTTCTAGATACATAAGAAAGTGTGATCCAAGACCAACCTGTCAAAACACAAACATTTCAAAGATCAGGTCGTATTCATAAAGATCTCGATAGATATGGTTTTATCATAACTGATGATAAGGAACTATATCTAATAGAGGATGATAAACTAAGAACCTATGATTAAGCGATGAAAAGCTCAGATTCTGATAAATGGCTAAAAGCCATGAAAATAGAAATGGATTCCATATATGAGAACAAAGTTTGGAATTTGGTCGATGCATCGGAAGAGGTTAGACCTATCGGGTGCAAATGGGTCTTTAAGAAGAAGACTAACATGGACGTTAATGTGATTACCTATAAGGAAAGGTTGGTTGTGAAAGGTTATAGTCAACATGAATGTATTGACTATGATGAAACTTTTTCACCAGTAGCCATGCTTAAATCTATAAGGATACTTCTAGCCATTGCTGCTCATTACGATTATGAGATCTGGCAGATGGATATTAAAATAGCATTTCTGAATGGGGATGTGGACTGGGATGTGTATATGACACAGCCTAAGGGTTTTACATCTTAGAATGGCTCGAAGATATGCAAACTACAAAGGTCCATTTACAGACTTAAGTAGGCATCCAGGAGTTGGAATATAAGGTTTGATCAGACAATCCGTGAACTGAATTTCTGTCCAAACATTAATGAGCCTTGTGTTTACAAGAAGGTTAGTGGGAGTGGTGTCATTTTCTTAGTATTATATGTCAATGACATTCTACTAATAGGAAACAACATTTGTCTACTTCAAAATATTAAAATATGGTTGTCAAGAAAGTTCTCCTTGAAAGACCTTAGTGAAGCAGCATTTATACTAGGTATAAAGATCTATAGGGATAGATCCAAGATGTTGTTGGGTCTTTCTTAGAGTACATATATAGAGAAGGTATTGAATAGGTTCAACCTTGAGTATTCGAAGAAAGGTTATCTCCCGATGGCAAATGGAATTCACCTATCTAACGTTGAGTGTTTGAAGATAGCTCAGGAAAGAATGGGCATGAAGGATACACCTTATGCTTCCGCAATAGGATCCATCATGTATGCTATGATATGTACTAGGCCAAATGTCTCTCAACCTTTAAGCTTTAAGAGTAGATATCAATCAGATCCAGGTGAAAAGCACTTGATGGCCATCAAGACAATTCTTAGTTACTTAAGAAGGACTAAAGATGAGTTCTTGATATATGGAGATAGTAACCTCGAAATTAGAGGTTACATGGATGTGAGTTTCCAATCTGACAAGGATGACTTTAAGTCTCAGTCAGGTTTTATGTATGTGTTATATGGAGGGTCAGTATGCTGGAAAAGTTTCAAGCAAGAAACTAATACTGATTCAACCATGGAATCTAAATACATTGCTGCCTGTGAAGCAGCAAAAGAAGATGTCTAGTTGAAGTGATTTATTGGTGATCTCGGTGTGGTGCCTGAGATTATTGATCCAATTACTTTGTATTGTGATAACAATGGTGCTATAGCTCAGGCAACGGAACCACGGTCTCACCAGAAAAATAGACATGTATCCAGAAAGTATCATATAATGAGGGAGATTATTGAAGCTAAGATAATAAGACTAGAATATATAGCCACTGATCAGAACCACGCGGATGGTCTGACAAAGCCATTAACTCAAGTCAAACATGACCAGCGTGTGAAAGAATATGGATTGAGACATATGGCTAATTGGCCTTAGTGCAAGTAAAAGTTCATTAGATATGATGTATACCCTCAAGTCAATTAGGGCGATATATCTTAACTATATAATGGTACGAGTAATTTGTTTAATTAATATAGGCATTTAATCTTTTTTTATATCGATGTGTTTATAAAAAATATTATGACTGGTTAAAATATATTCATTGTTATAAGTATACAAAAGTCCTTGACATATCGTAACATGAAATCATAGAAGTTATAATTGGACTATACTTAGAGAGATATGCTTCACGTGTAATTTTGACTATGTCTAAACTATCCCTAGTCATAGTTTCATCAAGAAAGGATATTGATCAAGCAGCAAGACTAGCAGGTGGTCAACTTTCTTGGAATGGTTCCAAGCAGTTAATCTCCTATAACTGAAGGTGGTGCCTTAAGATTGACACATGGATATATCTGGTGGACATAATAGAGACTGCAATAAGATAAACACTTGGTACGTATATTAAGGTGTTAGCTTTATCTTTATGCAGTAGCTTTGCGAATATCCTCATACTTAAGATACTAGTTACCTTGTGTGGTATTATTGCTATACTTTGGGTTATTCCTATACACTCATTAATTTAGGGTGTCATACATGATTACGGGTATAGTGATGAAAGTACATTGGTAAGCTATGTAGTTGGAAAGAATCCATCACTCCGGATATATTAAGGAGTTGTATCTGGCCACTTGTTGAAGTTATGATTGCTATAAAATGCTAATTAGAGTATGTGTTTAATAAAAATAGTTTCTAGTCAAACACATTATGGTAAAAAGTAATATACTTCGCTAAACAAGCAAATAACTGGGATACCTTAGAGCAACCTCACTCTTAGTGCGTTAACACATTAACCAAACCCTATAAATCAGATGGTACCAATATTAAAGAATGGAAGGAGTTCATTGCATTGGGCAACCATTGCATTAACTAGGATTTAGCCATAAGAACAAATGATGTTCCGAGTAATGGGGGATGATAGTCCCTTGCTAGAGGCGTACTACATTCATTTAAGGTAATGAAGTTCTATTCACGATCTAGAACATTGAGCCAATAGTTACTATAGAATAAGGATTGGTTAAGCCTTAACAACTCAATACTTTGGGATCCTATAAGGTCACACACATTCGACCTTCATCGGACTAAGTAAAGAATTGATAGATTTATTCTATTATGAAAATTTAACATAATAATAATTGGATTATTATTTAATTAGAACACGAATTTATTTTGACCGGTAACTAATTATATTGGGGTCATAAATAAATTAAAGCATTGGTTGGAATGATTGGATCATTTTTTGTTAAGCTAAATATTTATTTCGGCTGGTAACAAATTTATTAGGGTCATAAAATAATTATTTTGAAATGGATTGAAAAGAATTTTTTGGAATAGGTTGGACCTAGTTGATAATTACCCAGGGATATTCCAAGGACCAAAACACAAAAGGGGACCGTGGTCTCATAGAACTCTGCTAGGCAGCATGTGCAAGAGCTCACAGTGCGGGCTCGAAAGAGCATGTGTTGGACAGCCAAGTGCGAGCTGTACCGCAAGCTGGGCTTGCGAGAAGCCCGCAAGCCCAAGCTTGCGGTGGCGCACAGCCCGCAGATCTAATTGGCTCCTCGGGTAATTGGATCCTCCGGCAAAACCCGCTTGTATCAGAAATGGGGGAGCAATTTTGCACCCCCAAGCCTATAAATAGGCTTCCCCATGCACCCTTTCAAAATGCACTAAGCTCAAAGCATAAATCCCAAGTTGAGATTCCTAAAGTAAAATCTCCCGGGTCGCTTGAGCAAGTTCTTTTTGAGGGGCCTTGAATATTTTTTCAGGAACCTCTAGTTAATATTTTTGGGTGGTGCTTTTGGAGTGGTCAGTAACTACTCAAGGCTCATTAGTTCTTCCTATCGAGGAGGTTTTGGATGTTGGGGTTCATGTGGATACTCATAGAGGCTATCCTACGCTTGGAGGCTTGTGCAAGGAGGTTCTGCTAAAGCATACTTCAATTGGTAAGTTTTCTTTCTTTCTCTTTTAGTTTTTAGGTCTTTTTCTTTAAGCGTTTTCAGAATTAATAATTATGCTTAGGTTGTTTTGCATGCTTAGTTTATTTTATTCTTAGGTTATAGCTTAGAGTTATAACATGCTTACTATAAAATATTCATGCTAGGATATAATTTTGAATTATGGTATGCCTAGCCTATGCATGCTAACCTATGTAGAGAATAATTTAGTCAAGGCTTTATTTAATATGCAACTAATAGAAGTTCCTAGGGACAAGGGACAAAATTTTGAATTTTTGCCATGCCTCTTATGCATGTTCAAAGTGACTGTCACTTCCCAATAAATCTAACAAGTGTATGTTCATTGGATATCCAAAGGAAAATATTGGATATTTATTTTACCAACCTGAAGCATAAAAGGTATTTGTGTCACGGAGTGCTCACTTTTTGGAAAAGGAACACTTACTTGCAAAAGCAAGTGGGAGCAATCTTGTACTAGAAGATCAAGAGGAAGAAATAGACGATCAGCTAATTGACCCCATTCTAGATATAGGGTAAAGTCTGATCCAAGAACAACTTGTAAAAACATATTCATGGCAAAGATTAGGTCATTTTCGTAAAGGTCCTGAAAGATATGGTTATATCGTCACGGATGATAGGGAACTATATCTCATGGAGGATTATGAACCAAGAACCTTTGATGAAGCAATGAAAAGCTCATATTCTAATAAATGGCTTAAAGCCATGAAATCAGAAATGGATTCCATGTATGAAAACCAAGTTTGGAAATTAGTCGATGCACTAGAAGGGATTAGACCTATCGGGTGCAAGTGGGTCTTCAATAAGAAGACTGACATGGACGGTAATGTAATTACCTATAAGGCAAGGTTAATTGTGAAAGGTTATAGTCAACGTGAAGGTATTGACTATGATGAAACTTTATCACTGGTTAAATCCATTAGAATACTCCTCGCCGTTGCTGCTTATCATGATTATAAGATCTGGCAGATGGATGTTAAAAAACATTCCTTAATGGGGATTTGGACCAGGATGTGTATATGACACAACCTGAGGGTTTTACATCTCTAAATGGCTCAAAGGTATAGAAATTGCAAAGGTCCATTTATGGACTTAAGCAAGCTTCCAGGAGTTGGAATATTAGGTTCGATCAGACAATTCTTGAACCGAATTTCTATCCAAACATTAATCAGCCTTATGTTCACAAGAAGGTTAGTGGGAGTGCAGCTGTTTTCTTAGTAATGTATGTTGATGACAATTTGCTAATAGGAAATAACATTTCTCTTCTTCAAAGTATTAAAATATGGTTGTCAAGAAAGTTCTCCATGAAAGACCTTAGAGAAGAAGTGTTTATACTAGTTATAAAGATCTATAGAGATAGATCTAAGAGGCCGTTAGGTTTTTCTCAAAGCACATATATAGACAAGGTACTGAATAGGTTCAGACTTGAGCATTCAAAGAAAGGTTATCTCCCGATGATAAAGGGGATAAACCTATCTAAGACTGAGTACCCGAAGACATCTCATAAAAGAATGTGCATGAAGGATATACCTTGTGCATGAAGGATAGGATCCATCATGTATGCTATGATATGATATGTACTAGGCCAGATGTCTCTCAAGCCTTAAGATTTATGAGTAGATATTAATCGGATCTAGGCAAAAAGCATTGGATGGCCGTCAAGGCAATTATTAAGTACTTGAAAAGGAATAAAGTTGAATTCTCGATATATGGAGACGGTGACCTCATAATTAGAAGTTACACTAATGCGAGTTTCCAATCTTGCAAGGATGACTTTAAGTCTCAATCAGGTTTTGTGTATGTGTAATATAGAGGGTAGTATGCTAGAAAAGTTCTAAGCAAGAAACTACTGCTGATTCGACCACGAAATTTGAATACATTGTTGCTTGTGAAGAAACAAAAGAAGTTATCTGGTTAAAGGGATTTATTGGTGATCTCGGTGTAGTGCTTGAGATTATTGATCCAATTACTTTGTATTGTGATAACAATGGTGCTATAGCTAAGGCAAAGGTACCACGGTCTCATAAAAAAAATAGACATGTATCCAGAAAGTATCATATAATCAGGGAGATTGTTGATGCTAAGATAATAAGACTAGAATATATACCCACTGATCGATTCCTTGCGGATGATCTGACAAAGCCATTGACTCAAGTCAAACATGACCAGCATGTGAAAGCTTATAGATTAAGACATATGGCTAATTGGCCTTAGTGCAAGTGGGAGTTTGTTAGATATGATGTATACCCTTAAGGCAATTAGGGCGATATATCTTAATTATGTAATGGTACGAATAATTTGTTTAATTAATAAAGGCATTTAATCTTTTATTTATATCGATGTGTTTATAAAAATATATTATGACTAGTTAAAATATATTCATTGATATAAGTATACAAAGTCCTTAACATATCATGGCATGAAGTCAGAGAAATTATAATTGGACTATACTTAGTGAGATCTACTTCATGTGCAATTTTTATTATGTCTAAACTATCCATAGTCATAATTTCATCAAGAAAGGATATTGATGAAGCAGCAAGACTAGCATGTGGTCAACTTTCTTGGAATGGGCCTAAGTAGTTAGTCTCCTATAACTAAGGTAGTGCCTTAAGATTGACACATGGATATATCTGGTGGATATATTAGAGACCGCAATAAGATAAACACTTGGTACATATATCAAGGCGTTAGTGTTTATCTTTATGCAGTAGCTTTGTGAATATCCTCATACTTGAGATACAAGTTACCTTCTGTGGTACTATCACTATACTTTGGGTTATTCCTATACACTCATTAATTTAGTGTGTCACGGGTGATTACGGGCATAGTAAAGAAAGCATGTTGGTAAGCTATATAGTCGAAAAGAATCCATCACTTCGGATATATTAAGGTGTCGTACATGGCCAGTTGTTGAAGTGATGATTGCTATAAACCTCTGATCAGAGTATGTGTTTAATAGAAGTAGTTTCTAGTCAAACACATTATAGTAAAAAGCAATATACTTTACTGAACAAGAAAATTACTGGGATAGCTTGGAGCAACCTCGCTATTAATGGGTTAACTCTTTAACCGAACCCTATAAACTAGATACTACTAATATTAAAGAATGGAAGGAGTTCATCGCATTGGGAAACTATTACATTAGCCAGGATTTAGTTATAGGCACAAATGACGTTCTGAGTAATAGGAATGGTAGACCCGTACTAGAGGCATACTACAGTCATTTAAGGTAATCGAGTTCTATTCACGGTCTAGAACCTCGAGCCTAGTTCCTATAGAACAAGGATTGGTTAAGCCTTAACATCTCAATACTTCGGGATCCTATAAGGTCACACACGTTGGGCCTTCATTAGACTGAGTGAAGAATTGATACATTTATTCAATTATCAAAATATATAACATAATAATAATTGGATTATTATTTAATTAGAACAAAAATTTATTTTGACCGATACTTAATTATATTATGGTCATAAATAAATTAAAGTATTGAGTAAAAAGATTGGATCATTTTTTGTTAATCTAAGTATATATTTTGGCCGGTAACTAATTTATTAGGGTCATAAAATAAATATTTGTGGTAAAGGGATTGAAAAGAATTTTTTTGAATAGGTTGGACCAAGTTAAAAATTATCTAGGGATTTTCTAAGGACCAAATCACAAAAGGCGACTGCGGGCTCACAGCACGCTGCTAAGATGACTTTAAGTCTCAGTCAAGTTTTATGTATATATTGAATTGAGGGGAAGTATTCTAGAAAAGTTGTAGGCAAGAAATTGCTGCTTATTCAACCACGGAATCTGAATACATTATTACCTATGAAGCACCAAAAGAAGCTGTCTGGTTAAAGGGATTTATTGGTAATCTTGGTGTGGTGCCTGAGAGTGTTGATCCAATTACTTTGTATTGTGATAACAATGGTGCTATACCTCAGGCAAAAAACCACGGTCTCACCAACAAAATAGACATGTATCCAGAAAGTATCATACAATAAGGGAGATTGTTGATTCTAAGATGATAAGATTAGAGTACGTCCCAACTGAGCAGAACCTCACGGATGGTCAGACAAAGCTATTGAAATAAGTCAAACATGACCAGCATGTGAAAGCATATGGATTAAGGCATATGGCTAATTGGCCTTAGTGCAAGTGGTAGTTTGTTAGATATGATGTATGCCCTTAAGGGAATTAGGGCGATATAGCTTAATTATGTATTAGTACAAATAATTTGTTTAATTAATAAAGGCATTTAATATTTTATTTATATTGATGTGTTCACATATATTATGATTGATTAAAATATATTCATTGATATCTATGTTCAAAAGTCCGTGACATAAATATAGCATGAAGTGAGAGATATCATAGTGGGACTATGTTTAGTGAGACATGCTTCATGTGCAAATATGATTATGTCCAAAATAGCCCTAGTCATAGTTTCATAAAAAAGGATATTGATGAAACAGCAAGACTAGCATGTGGTCAACTCTCTTGGAAAGATTTCAAGTAGTTAACCTCCTAAGACTGAAGGTGGTGCCTTGAGTTTGACACATGGATATATTTAGAAGATATATTGGAGACCGCCGTAAGATAAACACTTGGTGTATATATCAATGTGTTAGTGTTTATCTTCATGTTATAGCTTTGCGAATATCCTCCTACTTCAGATATTAGTTACCTTGTGTGGTGCTATCGCTATACTTTGGGTCATTCCTATTCACTCATTAATTTATGGTGCCACGGGTACGGGTATAGTGATGATAGCACGTTGGTAAGCTATGTAGTTAGAAAGAATCCATCGTTCCGAATATATTAAGGAGTTGTATATAGCCACTTGTAGAAGTGATGATTACTATAAACCTCTAATTAGAGTATGTAATTGATAGAAAGAGTTTCTAGCCAAAACACATTATGGTAAAAAGTAATATACTTCAGTAATAAGTAAATAACTGGGATAGCTTGGAGCAACCTCATTATTGGAGGTTTAACACTTTAATTAAACCCAATAAACCATATTGTGCTAATATTAGAGAATGGAAGGAGTTCATTACATTGGACAACTATTGCATAAACCGGGATTAAGTCATAAGCACAAATGACATTCCAAGTAATGGGGGATGGTGGACCATTGCTAGAGGTATACTACAGTCGTTTAAGGTAATCGAGTTCAACTCACTCTCTAGAACCTCAAGTCAATAGTTCCTATAGAACAAGGATTGGTTAAACCATAATAGCTTAATACTACGGGATCCTATAATGTCACACACATTGGATTTTCATCGGACTTAGTAAAGAATTAATAGACTTGATCTATTACAAATATTGAATATGGGATGCACAAACTATTACCTGGTTGGGCCAGACATTTTATTTATTGACCGGTAACTAATTTATTAGGGTCATAAAATAAAATAGTTATTTGAATTTAAGAGAGCTAATAGTCGCATTTCCAAGCGAGGGTTGTACCTGACAAAAGTGGGCCCCAATAGCCTGAAAGGACTTATAGGGGTCTGTGGAAAAAAGGGGTCACACGAGTGCATGGTGCACTCATGGGCCGCAACCCTCTAAGTATTGCTTACATAGGCTAGCAGCTTGGGCTAAGCAAGTAGTGTGCAAGCAGCGCTTACACAGCCCATAAGGGTCGTCTACAAGTTGGGCTCGCGGGAGAGCCCGAAAGGCCCAGCCCATAGGGCGAGATTGCCTTGCGCAAGACCGCTGACCCAGCTTACGGAGCAAGCCGAGTCATGCTTGAGCAGCATGCAGATCCAGTAAGATCCTCATGTTTACCTAAGGACAGGATGGGAATTTTCCTATCCCGCATTTAATTCGAGGAGCCCTTGCTCCCTCTATTTAAACCAAGCTCCTATTTTTCATTTCTCGCACCACTTCTTCCTATAAGCTCTTACTTGAAGTGGGTTATTATTTCGAGTCAACTTAGAAGAATAAAAATTAAGGAGTCCCTTTAGTTATTATTTCGAGTGGGTTTTGGAGTGGTCTAGCAGCTACTCAAAAGTCAGCGGTTAGTCCTCGAGGGAGGTTTCAGTTGGTGGGGTTCGTGTGGATACTCATAGAGGCTATCCTACACTTGGAGGCTTGTGTAAGAAGGTTCTACTAAATCACGCTTTAACTGGTAAGTTTTCTACTTCTTTTTTAATTATTGAGTCCTTTTCTTTAAGCAATATAAGACTTGATAATTATTATGCTTAGGTTGCTTTGCATGCTTAGTTTATTTTATACTTGTAACTTAAAAGTTATAATTTGTTTAGTACAAAATATATTTATGCTACGATATAATTTAGAATTATTGTACGCCTAGCCTATGCATGCTAACCTAATAGAGAATTTATTTAGTTAAGGCTTCAATTATTTTATATGCAACTGATAACAGTTCCTTGGGATAAGGGACAAAATTTTGAATTTCCGCCATGCCTATTATGAATGTTTAAAGTGACTGTCGGTTCCTAATAGTATTTGTCATTGTCAACCACATCTGAGAAGATCTTAAATGCTGGGACAGTCTTCACTTGATGAGTAACTGTCTTAGGTGTTCCATTGTACGGTAGTTTTGACTGCTTCTGAAAGGTTATTTTATTAGTCGACCCTCTGATGCCTGTACAACCAAGTCTAGCAGTTTTCCATTCTCCTTCCCCAATATTTAAGGTTGGTATTCCCTTCTTATGGGAACCTAGTCATTCCCTAGGAGTATGGTGTTTCTACATATACCCTTGGATCCAAGGACCCCAGTGACTATCTGGTTGATTGATTGATCCCTTGCCGATTGTGTAGTGATAAATCCCTTCATATGGCTTTTCTCCATTTTTAGAGGGGCTACAACAGATGGTTCATCTACCCCTAAAGTGATAATCTTCCCTTGGAATGGAATTTTAACCTTTTGATGAATGATAGATGGGACTCCTCCTAGAGCGTGGAACCATGGTCATCCGAGCAACATGGTAAAAGCCATTGGAATATCGATGATTTTGAAAAGCACAATGGAAGAGATCTCTCTAATAGTGACTTCTGCTTCAAATGTGTTGGTGATAATTCTTTTGGAGTTGTCATAGTCTTTTATAACCATTGTCGGTTTCTTTAAGTCCTTCTTAGTTAATCCTAGGACTTGCAAAATATCCTTGGGACAGACATTCAAGGCTAGACCATCATCTACCATTACACATCGTGTGATTCGCCCAAAGATGCTTGCCTTCATATAGAAAGCGTTGTTGTGTCGAATCCCCTCATCCAGCAAATTTGAGCTGGAGAAGATAATATCGGTAATTACTGTGCTAGTCATGTATTACACAATGCGCAGACCTTCTCTGGTGACACCAAAGGAGATGTTTTAATTTCCATGAGTTTCTTGACAATAGCAAGTTAATTATCTTGACAACTAAGGAGGAGGTCCTAAATGCTCATCTTTGTGGCGGTGGCCTTTAGCTGATCCATGATCGGGCTTCCTATATGCTTTGAAGACTTGGCGAAAGCTGGGGGTATCGGGTGCTCTGCCCTTGGTACTGCAGGGGCTACTGATTTAGTAATCTTCCCTCCTCTAGTAACTAGACTGATAGTTTGAATAGTCGAGTTTGTTGTTTCGAAGATCTATAACTCATAGAAATCTTCATCAAGAGGTATTTCCCCCAAGTTAATCGACTTTTTCACAGTGGATGGTCCCTTGGCAGTAAAGGCTATTGCATAAAAGGTGCCTTTTTGCATTGTCCTCCTGTGATAATGAGGTTTTCCTGGAGGATTTGGTACAAGATCGGATTGGAGTCTTTCCTAATCATCTGAATAGAGGAGGAGCCTCCCTCGGTCAGTTCTTTTCCTTCAAGCATATCCAGAGCATCTCGTTGATGATCAATTCATTGTCATACTTATTCACATACAAAGGGTATTCCTTGGCGGATCCCATCAATGTTGGGTAGACGGCATTAGTCACTTCCCATTCCCAATACAACAACGGGTTTCCATGTTTTTCCAGCTTGGGAGCTGAGTCCTCTAGTGGATCAACCCATGTGAAGTAATCAATGAATTGCCTAGCTAATATGTTGCAGAATGATTTTTGGTAAAGTGTCAACCCTTTGTAATAGATAATCGCCTTTTCTCGGAGGGTTAAGCAAAACTGTTCAGGCCAATGGGTATAGTGAATGCACCCATTATTCGTCATTTGTACAAACTCATAGACTTAGTGATGTGGCTTCATGTGTCCATTATAAAATATAGGATAGACCTCGCCTAAATCCGGATTTTGAATGCAATAGTTGGCCCGAGCTAATTCTTGCCAAAATGTACTCCTGAGAAGGTTCTTGCCGCTCATCATGGATCATATTGATAAAATGCTCATCACCAGAGCTAACATCTGTGAAGTCACCAGAGTCATTACTTGCTGCGGTTCACCAAGCATTTAATGAATTCGGATCAAGAGACGAAGCATAGCTTTCAGACCCATCTCGGTCGACTGCCATTCCCTAAGGAACATATGGAGGGCTACACACAAACTCTCCAAGCAAGTGATTCAGCTCATCATTTATGAAGACTTCAGATTCATATCCCAGATTATCAACTCCACTTTCACCTTCGTTGTCTAATTCACCAGAGTTTTTTAAAATCCTTGACTTCCTCATCTGAATCTACAAGGGGTTGTTGCTCATTCAATAGCTTAAAGATCTAGATTGGTGCCTATTGTATAGGTACATCATTATCTGTTTCTTCCTCAAGATCCTCCTCAGGATCCTCTTCCGAGTCTTTCTCTGGTTCCTCCTCCGGGTCTTGCTCGGGATCTTCCGCGGGATCTTCCTCAGGTTCTTCCTTGGGATCTTCCTCAAGATTAACCTAGTATACATTTCCTGCCAAGTTTGCCTTAGCCTTTATTCCTTCAATAGCTATACGGAAATCAAAGGCCATTCCTTGCATATTGGCAAATGTTTGCTCCATTTGAGCACTATACATTGTAATGTCTACATGAATCCCTTCAAACAGGTCACACTATTCAATGCTTATTTGGTTTCTCCAATTTTCTTTTGCTGCCATTTTGATGCAAAATTCGGTGAATGGGTCACACACCGAGTTATCCATGTTTAGATCCCTCTACTAATCTTCATGGCTACTCCATGCCTGTTTGGGGTTATACAGTTCCCAATTCAAGAGATGGACCATTCTAGAAGAAGTCCCAAACTCAAAAAGGTTTCCTTTGACATAATTAGGGCTCATGTATTCTGGAGGAGTGTAAATAGTGGGCTGAGGAGTAGGAATTTCCTCCCAACCAGCATTGCATTGGTCCACTTGAGGTGCTAACCAGTTTAAAAGTGCATTTGAGTAGGATTGGGAAGCCAAGAACAAATTTGTGAAGGATCTTTCCATGTAATACCAATTCTAGTATCCTTCTAACCGCATTGAATTATACCAGTCCATAGTTGGTCATTCAAGGAAGTGAGGAAATTGGGGTGCAAAAACCATTATTGTGATCCCTCATTCATGCATAAATTGCAGGAATCCCTCCATGTGCTTGTTTGGGTCAGAATCATCTCAAAATATGATATATGGTGGCACCTGATATTGTTCAAGCCCCTCTCTCCTTATTGTTATAATGTACTGATCAACCGTGTAAATGATGTTAATGTTATCAAACACCATGTTGTCTCCCCATCCTGGTTCATAGAGGAAGTTATCTATCACATTAATATATTGTTCGTTGCTCTCTACATGGATATCAATAGCATTCACTGTAGCTTCAAAATTAGGCAGAGGATTAGCTTGCATGCTCAGTTTCTTTTCAAGCTCCCTCGTTCTCCCATCGGCTATCATTCAATATACATCTTTCAATAGCCTAGTACATTCATTAGTTCAATGCCCCCTGGTAACATGATAAGCATAAAAATTATCCCTATCAGTTGCAGGAGGAGGGACAAATGGCTTAATACTCTAGAACTGATTAGACTTCCTCAGTTTGGTGAATATTTGGGACAAAGATTCCACCCATAAAGAGATGGACTGATGAGTCCGCACCTAAGTGGCAGCAATGATTTTAGTTGAGCTTTTCCTAGATACAGAGTTTCTCTATTTGTAGGATACCCCTCCTCCCAACTCCTAGGCTTAATGTAATCCTACTATTCCTATTTCTTCAATCGGTCTTCTTCATCATACTATGCATTCATCTCCAGCTTCTTAGCGTTTTTGACTACATTGTTAATGGTGTCGAACCTTTTCATTTTCATCTCATCTCAGTACCTCTGACTGGACCCTTTAACAAGTTTGACTATTAGAGCTTCCTAGTCAGGGGCTCTGGTTACTAACACATGAACAGCCATTTATCTCAAATAACAATACTCAAAAGACTTGTTCGGGCATTGTTTGACCCTTTTAAGATCTTACAAGGTGGTTTTGACTTTCAAGTTGAAGGCATAGTTCTCTAAGAATGCAGAGCACAATTTCTTTCAATCGGACTTCACATTTGTTGGCATCCTCATATACCATTCAAAAGCTAGACCATGGAGGGTGGCCTGAAATAGATTGACTATATGGACTTTAGGGATTTCTATACTAGTCATGATGCTAAGATAACTCTCTACATGTGTATGAGGAGACCTAGTGCTAGTATATAGAGCCACATAAGGCATCACAGAGTTAGCCGGGAGGGCTTTGGACTCCTTAGGTGAAAACTTATCAATGTCCACAAACTGCTTGATAGAGGAAGTAATTGATTTATCTTTCATCGGGGATAGCTTTTTAATGTCTTCCATTTTTGCCTTCAGTGTTGCTATTTCTGCCTCTTATTCCTGGACTTTGATTGAGCTAGGAATGCTCAATCTTTCCTAAACATCATAAAATTCCAAGGGATCCCAAGATCCTTCTAAGGGATTGACTAACTGCATCATCGTCTGCCATTGCCACTTTGGGTTCTAGGTCAGAGAAAAATCCAGTTAGTGGTTCAACTAGTGGCAAGGGCCTAACTTTTGGGCTACCTGTGATGCGTGTCAACCTTCTTCTCTCTCACTTCCAACCTGAAATGCAAGAGATCAAGTGTTAGTACATGTCTAGGGTATGGCTCTAAGCCTAACCTACCTTCATTTGTCAAAATTAATGAATGAATGAATACGCGATTATATACATGCTTTGGGGGTTTTGGGTGTGTGCCAATTGCTCGTGGAATAATTAGCCAAGGCTTATTTATAATAATCATGAAATGTTACTTACATGTAGTTCAAAGACTGTGGTTTTAAATAAAATTAGGTTTGACTTGATGGTCGGGTGATATGGGAATGACTTTAATAGTCAGATGACGCACTAGCCGGGTTGGTCAATCTAGATGATTGTATGAGCTAACTTGCTGGTCGCTTGAGGGCTGACTCTATGGTCGAGGGTGAGTTAACTTAATAGTCACTCAAAGGTTGACTTAGTGGTCAAAGGTGAGTTAACTCGCTGGTCACTCAAAGGTTGACTCGGTGGTTAAAGGTGAGTTGACTCGATTGTTACTCGAGGGTTGACTCAGTGGTCAAGTATGAGTTAACTCGATGGTCACTCGAGGGTTGACTCGGTGGTCAGGGGTGAGTTGACTTGCTGGTCACTAGAAGTTTAACTCAGTGGTAAATGGTAAGTTGAATCACTGGTCACTTGAGGGTTGACTAGCTGGTCATGGGTGAGTTGACTCACTAGTCACTCCACGATTGACTTGGTGGTCAAAGGTGAGTTGACTTGTTGGTCATTCGAGGGTTGATTCGGTCGTCAAGGGTGAGTTGACTCGTTGGTTACTCGAGGGTTAACTCACTCATCACTCGAGGGTTGACTCAGTGGTCAGGGGTGAGTTGACCCACTGGTTACTTGAAAGGTTGACTCATTGGTCGAGGGTGAGTTGACTCATTGGTCATTCGAGGGTTAACTCGGTGGTCAAGGGTGAGTTGACTTGCTGGTCACTCGATGGTTGACTCAGTGGTCAAAGGTGAGTTGACTCACTAGTCACTCGAGGGTTGACTCGGTGGTCAAGGGTAAGTTGACTAACTAGTCACCCGAGGCTTGACTCGGTGTTCAAGGGTGAGTTGAGTCGCTTGTCACTCGAGGGTTGACTCGATTGTTAGGGGGTGAGTTGGCTCGCTGGTCACTCGAAAGATTGATTCAATGGTCTATATATTTCTTCTTATAAGTTAAGCCTAGGGTGAACCTAATGATTAATTTCATGTCGGCTCACGAGCTGAGCCTAGGTGGACTCACTGGTCTCAGTAATTTTTAGTCCCTATAGCTAAGGAAATAAAATGGTATGTCAAACATCAATGTCATGGCTGCTTAAAGATGTGGTTAGTTTTCACACAATCGTGATGTTTATGATGTTTTTAGGTTTATTTATAATTAATAAACCTGCACAGGTAGCAAACGGTAAGGTTGTGTCTACCGCCCTTTTAACTCTAATGAGTTACTTCGCTTAAAAGCCAATGGGGGACTTAGCGGAGTCTGCTTAGGTGCACTTATGGTTTTTGGGTAAACCTATAGGAAAGTATCTATGGTTCATCTATATGTGGGTTTCGGTCTCAAGATTGGGTGTGATTGTGTACCCTGCGCCTTTAGGTACTGAGATCTAGTGGCCCTAAAAGGAATCTTTTCCATATATAATATATTTGGGTAGTCTTGCCCTTAAGCGAACAAGGCCCTCGTATGTTACGCAAGGGGTGTGATCAGATCTATATCCCTCAAGCCCTAAAGCGAACTTCAATATACTTTACCAAAAGACACCTAAATTGGTTTTTGGGTGTAAAATGCATACACTGATGCAGCCCTAAAATTCCTGTAATGTCGAATTTTACCACATAAAACATAATTCTAAAATTTAATTTAAATAATATTTTAATTATCATGTCAAAAAAAGAATTTTTATAAAAATCGGGTTTTTATAAAAACAATTAAGATCCCCAGCAGAGTCACCACTGTGAGCGGGCGAGATTTAATGGGAACTAGCAAAAGGGTTGCAGTGTGCGGGGCGCGTTTGGTTCGATTTGATAAAATCTGATTTTGCTTTCATTTGTGTGTTTCTTTTTATAATAAAACGTTTGGCTTTATTAAAGAGAAAATTATTTTTCACATAAACTCATTGAGTGTGAACAACATGGCTTTTTATAAGATAAAAATGTGATTATATTGAGCAATATATTTACACATTTTAATAAAAGAAAATATTTTTAAAATAATGTATTTTACTTTATTAAAAAAATAAAAGTAGAGTAGCCACCTGGTTTAGCTCCATCTGGAATTGTGGTATACCAATCCAAAATGGGATTTTTTATACTGAAAAGAAAATAAGATTCTGAGTTCGGACATAATAGTTACTCATATTATTCAAATTATTTGGATTAATTTTAGAATTTTGTTTTATGTGGTAACTACTTCATTACACCGGCTTTATTTAAAAAATAAATTCAAGAAATAAAACGGGCATTATAACGACATTAAAAATTGATATTTTCTACCGAAATTTTGGCACAGTAGTGACATCACTTGGGTTTTGGCTCAGAAACTTGGATAGAGTTTCCTCACGTTCTGGGTATTTATCCGTACCTGCAAGCTTATTTACACATATTATAGTTTAAGTGCATCCAATGGCTCACTTAACCAGAGAAATGAAATGCAATGTGCAATAATAAAACAATAAAAATGAATTTGAAATTTGGCCTTTAAGCCAATAACCCTTAGTTTACCTTTTGTCTGTCTAGGATGACTTGAGAGTCGATGTAGGACCAAAATTGTCAAAGATTGTGACTTGGTTAAAAAATAGGTTTAACCCAAGTTATGGCTATAATCTTGGATTATTCCTATGAGAAATACGAGGATTTTTAGAAATTGGGTCATTTTTAGACCGAAGATCACTATGAGATCTTAATCTAGAAAGACAAGAAAATGAGTTTATACTTAATTTAGGTGATAAAGCTCGGATTTGGAATTGTTTTGGTAGAGTTTCAGGGCTTTTAGGACTCCCGGAACAAAAATAACAAAATGGATTTTTCGTGTGCGCTAAACTGCTGAAAATAAGAAGGGGATGACCCCTTGTGAGTGGGTGAACTTTTCGTATGACTCTTACGGGTCATCGATTGGATTCGCACAGCCAATATGGGACTCCCGGATTTTAATGCGAGGGGGCGCCGCTAGAGCGCGAGGCTCGTTGTATGTATGAACATACTTAGCATTCCCAACTGGACAAAGGGGTCGAGGACTCCTTTGGGGATTAGCCTTTTTATTAGGGGAGCAGGGTCCCTATTTTATGCAATATTAGAGTCGCCACCCATATCAGCTCTTCTGGGAAATTGGTGGCATAGCTGACCCAGGTAGGATTCCTATACTGTTAGAAGAGAGATTCTAGTTCCGGATGAAATAGTTACTTGCCATTTGAATTTGGATAAATCATATTTTCAAAATCTTTTGTTATTTTAATAAGCAAAAGAAATTAGTTAAGAGATACGACCTTTGCGAGCCTAGCCCATGGAACGAGGGCTCCGAGCAGGGGCTTGCTACTTCATGTTGAAATAGTAATTAAAATGCATGATTGAAATTAATATTTTACCCTCAATAACCTTTCGAGAGTCCTAAAGGCGAGTACGTGCTAAAACTAAATGATTAAGAGAATAGGATTGAGAACCTTGGGATTTGTGGAGACGGTTTATGACTAAAGCCCATCTAAGATAATGGGCTATACCTAGGTATAGTTGGTGTTTGGAAGGACAATATGAGGATGGTTTATAGCTAAAGCCCATAGATGATATTGAACTTAATATCAGGATGGTGTTTGGAGGACAATATGAGGAAGGTTTGTGGCTAAAACCCGTCAACAATATTGATCTGTGTTATTGGTTTGGTGTTTAGGGAGTGAGGCTAAGCCAGTTTATAGCTAAAACTTGCCTAGAGAGGGGTTCTATACCTGAGTATGGTTTTTGGATAAAGGAAGGGGATTTTGGTATTGATTCGGGAAATCCATAAATAAAGGAAGTTTTTGGAGGTTTTCGATGTTTTTTGCCATTGGAACCTGTCCAAAATGAGCAGGGATCGCGCTCTTTTTATAGGAATTTTGGCAACGTCGATTGACACATCTTGGGAGCGTCAATCGATGCATCTAGGTCTGTTGTAGCTTTGATAAGTCATCGCTAGACTCGATACGTGTCCAAGGACCATTGATATATGCATCTGGGAGCGTCAATCGACAAATGTGTAGGTTTGATGAGTCATAGCTAGACTTGACATGTGTCAGCAGCAAGAAGCGTCGATTGACACATATGGGTGCATCAATCAACGCAAATCCAACCGTTGGAGTTTTTTGAAATTTTGACACGTGGTTTCTAATAAAAGGCTAACTTTTGACAGTTGGAAATGTTATTTGGAGTTATAGAGAGAATTCTGTCGAAGCATAAGTTCGGACAAGAAATTACTGGTTTTAGGGGTTTTTTTTCCTTTAGGATACTTTGAGGATTATTCAAGGGATTTTTGACAAGGAAAGAGACATTGAATTCATAGCACTTTTGACATTCGGACACCTATGTGAATACGTATTAACCATCATTAGGCATGGCAGACCATGCTCACAGGCTGCCCCTCACATTTCAAAAGTTTTGACCCTGTGGGAAATTTTGCATACGCGAAGTGAGCGTGGTGAACAAAACTGGTGCTTTTGTGTGTGGTGAGTCACAGAGACACAAGCTTTTTTTAAAAAAAGTTAACATTACTTGATCGAGAATTTTGGAGACAAAAAATTTTGCCGCTTCAATCTAGAGTGTTGACGAAAATCTTTTTAACCTTAAAATCCTACTAGGGATGAAAACGAAAATCAAAGAAGGTAATGAAAGAAAAAAATCTGCTGGGGAAAATGAAAATTAAGATACTTTTAAAAGAATTTTTGCCCCTAGTGACCTGTGTGTTTTTCACAAAATTTTGGCCCGCCAATTTCAAAAACTATTTTAATATGATGCAAAGAGTAAGTGAAGAATTATGCATGCTTCTAGTGTTGGTTAAAGCTATGACGTTGCATATGTTGCTAATTCTCCTTCTCTTTGAGGAGGCATTGTCAGCCATTGTTGACCAGTTTTCTCATCGAGGAGTGTGGCACTATCAGCCACTATTGAGCAGTTTATCTCACCAGGTAGTTGGGCACTGTCTTACCACCATTGAGCAGTTTGTCTTACCATCGAGTTGGGAACTATCTGCCACCATTGAGCTGTTTTGGGCATTGTCTGCCACCATTGACCAGTTTGTCTCACTATCAAGTTGGGCACTGTCTGCCACCATTGACCAGTTTGTCTAGCCATCAAGTTAACCACTATTTGCCACCATTGACCAGTTTGTCTCAGTATGGAGTTGGGCATTGTCCGCTACCATTAAGCGATTTGTCTCACCATCGAGTTAGGCACCATCTTGCCACCATTGAGCAGTTTGTCTCACTAGGGAGTTGGGCACTGTCTTCCGCCATTGATATTTATTTAAGATTTCCTCTCGTAAAGATGTGTGCAAGGTCTTTGCAAGAGCATTGCCTCTACATATTCTGGAGGAGTGGAAGGTTCGATGTTGGTGTTGATGCATTATGTCGCTAGTTGCAATGATTTCTTTAGGAGCTGCTTGCCGTCATTTCTATATGGTGGGTTACCATGATGAATGGCTATGCTTTTTTCCACATGTAGAAGTTGTGCCCTTATTTTTTCCTAAACCGAAGAATAGCGGGGTATCATTTTTCACCCTAATTTTTTGCATAAATCGGCTTTTCAGGTTTTTGATTTATCAGGTTGCCTTAACTTTTGCCTAGATTACCCTTTTAGGTTTTTAACCCAGCAGGTCCTTTCTTTTTTTTTAACTTTTTTTCTTTTTTTTAGTGTCGACTTTCGCCTTTCTCACCTTGCCCCAATTTACAAGAGAAGATGAAATACTCTAGATCTATTTGTTTATTCGCAAGCTTTATCTCTCTGAATCTTCTCGGCCGTCTTAGTCATACACTGGACATCACTTTGATGTTTCATGCATGTGATGGTTTGAGTGATGTATGAACATTGGTCATAGGGACTAGGGTACGTTATAGTCCCAGTTGATGTGTACCAAGGGTACGTGCTAAGTCTTTTGTGGACAAATGTGTAGGGGGATTCTTCCAACCTTATTACTCCATTGTGATGGGTATTTTTCCTAGGAGGGGGCTTTTCCTCTATTACCAACTGGGGGTAGATGAGGTCGTACTCTCTTTTGTGATTTTAAGAAAATCATTAGGTATTCCTAGGGGAAGTTTCTAGGGCTGCATTGCTATATGCTGGGCTGAGTCTGACAGGGTTTTGATTGATGTTAATCGTACATTATGTACTTAAGCTTAAGAACCCTAATCGAGTTTAGGAGCCCTTTTTCCATATTTAATATACTCAAACCTAGTGGCCTTAATCAAGCCGACTAGATTATATCATACTATGCATGGCTGGTGTGTCCCAACTTCATACCCCCATATGAACTTAAGTCAAGTTCAAGAGACATGCTATTGAGAACACCGGGGTTCTGAGTGTGAAAATATGCAGATGCAATGCTGTAAACCTGAATGATTCTGAATTCAAATGACTTTGATTATTTCATCTTCAATTGATCTTTAGAAAAAAAATCAATCATAAAAAGATTTAGTCCCTAGCGGAGTCGCCACTGTAAGTAGGTGAACTTTTTGTATGACTCATACGGATCATCGATTGGATTAGCACGACCAACATGGGACTCTCGAGTTTTAATGCCGGGGTCGCTGCAAGAGCACGAGGCTCGTTATATGTGTGAACGTACTTGGCATTTCCAACTGGACAAAGGGGTCGAGGACTCCTTTTGGGATTAGCCTTTCTATTACAGGAGCACTGTCCCTATTTTATGCAATATTAGAGTTGCCACCCAGATCAGCTCTTCCGGGAAATTTGTTGTATAGCTAATCCGAATAGGATTCCTATACCAATAAAAGAGAGATTCTAGTTCCGAATGAAATAGTTACTTGCTATTTGAATTTGGATAAATCATATTTTGAAAATCTTTTGTTATTTTAATAAGCAAAAGAAACGAGTTGAGAGATACGACCTTTGAGGGACTAGCCCATGGAGCGAGGGCCCGAGCAGGGGCTTGCTACTTCGTGTTGAAATAGTAATAAAAATGCATGATTGAAATTAATAATTTACCCTCAGTTACCTTTCAAGCGTCCTGAAGGCCGGTACGTGCTAGAACCGAATGATTGAAAGATTAGGATTGAGAACCTTGAGATTTGTAGAGAGGGTTTATGACTAAAGCCCGACTAGGATAATGGACTATATCTGGGTATAGTTGGTCTTTGGAAGGTCAATATGAGGACGGTTTATAGCTAAAGCCCGTCGACTATATTAAACTTAGTATCGGGGTGGTGTTTAGAGGACAATATGAGGAAGGTTTGTGGCTAAAATCCGTCAACAATATTGATCTGTGTTATTGTTTTGGTGTTTAGGGAATGAGGCTAAGCCAGTTTATAGCTAAAACTTGCCTAGAGAAGGGTTCTATACCTGAGTATAGTTTTCGGAAAAAGGAAGGGGATTCTGGTATGGATTCGGGGAATATATAAATAAAGAACATTTTTGGAGGTTTTCAATGTTTTTCGCAGTTGGGACCTATCAAAAATGAGTAGGGATCACGCTCTTTTTATAGGAATTTTGGCAGAGTCGATTGACACATCTTGGGAGCGTCAATTGATGCATCTAGGGTGGTTGTAGCTTTGCTGAGTCATCGCTAGACTCGACACGTGTCCAAGGACCATCGATTGATGCATCTGGAAGCATCGATCGACACATGTGTAGGTTTGATGAGGCATAGCTAAACTTGACACGTGTCAGCAGCAACGAGCATTTATCGATGCAAATCCAACAATTGGATTTTTTTGAAATTTTGACACGTGGTTTCTAACACATGGGGCTAACTTTTGACCGTTGGAAATTTTATTTTGATATAGAGAGAGAATTCTTTCGAATGCAGAAGTTTGGACAGGAAATTACTAGTTTGAGGGGTTTTTTCCGTTAGGATATTTTGAGGATTATTCAAGGGATTTTGGACAAGGAAAGAGACATTCAATTCGTAGCACTATCGACATTCGGACACCTATATGAATAGGTATTAATCATCATCAGGCATGGCGGACCATGCTCACACCCCTACTTATAGTAATGAGTTAATGAGCCCCCGCTGGCTCATTACATATGTAATGAGCCCGCGGGCTCGTCGCCTACTTAAGTGCAATCTTATCCAAAATCCTCAGTTAATCTAGCAAATCTTACCGAGATTTGATTTTTTTAACTATAGATAGGTAATGAGCTCGCGGGCCCATTATGTATTTATTGACCAAACTTTGACTTTTTTTTGGTAGGAAATGATAAATCAAAGCTTCCCTGAAATGTGAATTTTTAAATTTTGGATTTTTGAGCGATAATTCGGTCCTTTTAGCTCTCTTGTCTAATCACTAATTAATATAGGCATTATTCCTCATTGGGCCGAAACGGACCTGTGCTAACAATAATCGTCTTCTTAAAATATGGATTTGTTGCTATATACATCAATCTTGATAGTTTTACATATGGGTTGGACTTCATCCGCCTTTAGACAATAGAAGACACCTAGATCTATATCCTCCATACAATAAGATCATTGCAGATCTGCACTACTGGTTGATGTTGTTGGCATAAATTAAGTTTGGCCTAGCATCTTATTTGCTAAGCCCACAACCCAAAAGCCCAAGTCACTTGTTATATCCATTAGCTTAGTCTCTCATCTAACCCTAGCTATTAATTCACCTCGCATTGTTTTGGTCGCTCATTCTCTTCTCTTTGAATACCTAATATCTTTCTCTCTTTCAAATTCTGCAACTTTGTTAAATCGCCATGCGCTCGAGATCATTCTTGAAGCTCCTGGCACTTGAGATGGCACAATTCTGTTAGAGGTTGTTCTGAGGCAGTTATAGAAGTGAGGGGTTACTAGTTGAAACTATAAAGGGAGGCTGAGGGGTTACTAGTTGAAACTATAAAGGGAGGCTTTGGGGTTGCGATTAGGGTATGCATGATATTTGTTTGGCTGGCTATTGTGAGATTGTTTTTGGTGCTTATATTTGTTTTCTCTGTTTTTTTAAGCTTCCAGTAGTTAGGGTTTTCGATTTACTGGTTGGTTGTTCTTGATAAACTGATAGTTCTTGGCCTGAAATCTTTGTATCTTTTGCATTCTTTGCCATTAATAATAGCTACCGAAGTCCTTTGCCCTTAGACGTACCTTGATTAATGGTCCTTCAGTTAAACGTACCAACATGACGGAACTACGTAAAAATTCAGTGCGTTCTTTTGTTTTCTGCGATTTATCTTTTGAATGAATGTTTTGATTCTGAAATTTCTGGTTAAAATCGGAACATTTGGTACGAGATCTATTTTTCCTGATTTTGTGGTTGCATGCATTTGATTTCTGTAGATCTATAAGTTTTTAGGTGAAAACTGCATGTGTTAAATCTTTCGAGATTTAGCATTTTTTTTGTTCGGATCTTGTGAAATCTTGTGTTAAATCTTGTGCTATAAAGATTTGTGTTTGTATTTCTCATGATTTGCAATCTCTTATGCGATTTAGTTTTACTGATCTAATCATGGCATGTTTTTGGCTCTAAAATTGTTTCCTCTGAAAATCTTTGATAACATCTGTATGCTAGTTTTTGTTAGATATTTGACTTTGAAATTGTTAATAAAAGATAATAGGAAATAAATTAGGATTTTTATGCTAGGATTTTATATCAAATATGATAGGATTTGTTTAATTTTGAATTTGAATTGGATAGTCCTATCATGTAAAATCTATAAATAGTGTGTTTGCCATCAATAAAAATATATCAGTTTTTTTTCCTTTCATTTTCTCCATACTTTTATGCTCAATATTTTATAACATAGTATCAGAGCATAATTGATCTTAAGGGATCTTATGATCTAAGAAAACCCACCAAATTATCTTCCTACATATACAAAAACCTTCAAGCCATAACCAAATCCTTATAAACACAAAGCCAAATACCATGGAAGCTGTTGAAGAAGACTATGAAGTTCCTCCTTTAGCAAATAAATCCATTATTTTAAAATGAAAAGCTACAAAGAAATGAAGCTGCAGAAGTTCATTGTTGCAGTAAATATCCAATAGGAGGAGTTGTTTTGACTCCACTTAACGACCAACGACCAACGACCAATGACCAATGACCAATGCCAACAACCAATGAGCAATTCCATGATCATGTCATGATTATAATCATATTTATATTTTACAATAAAATTAACAACTTCAAAGTCAATGAGGAGGGTTCGATATTTGACTTTCAAATTGTTAATAAAAGATAATAGGAAATAAATTAGGATTTTTATGCTAGGATTTCATATCAAATATGATAGGATTTGTTTAATTTTGAATTTGAAATGGATAGTCCTATCATGTAAAATCTATAATTTGTGTGTTTGCCATCAATAAAAATATATCAGTTTTTTTCCTTTCATTTTCTCCATACTTTTAAGCTCCATATTTTACAACAATTCTCTTATTTAGCTTTCTCTGATAATATTGGAAATTGTTCGCTATCTAAGACTGTAATTCTGTGGTCTTCTATCTTCACTGAATTATTTACTCCTTGTTTTTCCTCAAATTCTGAAATCTGTATTTTATTCTTCTTGTTTGGTTTATTTTGCTAGTTTTAAATCATTTTGAGACTGATTTGTTCCTTTCTTTTGTTGGTAATTACCAGTGAAAACCTAGACCTTTCCGTTTGAATCATTGAGAGATGATTATATATTTGTTGCTACTTAAGAGGTAATTTTTTTTAAAAACCTTGTTGTTATTTGCGAATTACATCCATTGTTAAAGAAGAAGAATTATTCACTGTAAGTCATCTCCTTTGTTCTTTTTTCTTGATAAGCAATTTATAAACATATAATTATTGTGCTGTTGACTTCGTATGCTAGTTAATTTTTTTAAGGCATGTCTTTTCTTGTTTGCTGAGTTGTTATATTATAATCATTTAATATTTGTTTTTGAGCAAATAAGAAAGTTATATAACCTGATTCTCATTATTTTTGATAGTTTAGTCTATATAAATCTTTAGACTATCAATCTTTTCTTGTTTTTGATATATTGGTTATATATATGTTTGCTTATCAGTTTTATTTGTGCTAATTATATTTTTGTTTTAGGGTATTGAGTTCATTCCTGTTGCTATACTTTGTTGTCATTTCTTTTTTCTGGGCAATCTGTTTGATTGTTGTTCTGTTTCTTGTTCATTAGAATTATCTTGTCTAGGTTGTTTGTATGATACTAGTGCTAGATTCCTGTCTATTTATATCTTGTTTGCCTTTCTTGCTTCTCTGTCCATTTATTATCTAGTTTTAATCATGTTTATCTTGTCTGTTTTCAAGATGTCTTCTGTTAGGATAATTTAGACAAGTTTGACAGTAAGAGTGACTTTCTTTTGTGGAAAGATGAGATGAAAGCTATGTTAGTTGAGAATAAATGTGTTTGGGCTCTTACAGGTACTGTTAGTCTTCATGATGCCATTTTTTATGATGGAAAATCTGATTTAATGGAATTGGTTTATTCTACCATAATTTTAAATTTGTCTGATAATGTGCTTAGGAGAGTTAGGGATCAAAAGAGTGCTAATTTGCTTTGGTCTAAATTGGATAGCCTATATTTCACCACTAACATTGCTAAAGTTTCTTATCTTAAAGAAAAAAATTTCAGTTTGAAAATGGATCCTCAAAAGAGTGTTGATGAAAATTATGATTTTTTCAAAAACTAACTAATGATTTAGAAGATGCTATTGTTGTAGTTAGTGATGAAGATAAATCAATAGTTTTCTTAATTCTATTCCTGAAAAATTTAAGTCTTTAAAAGAAGCTTTAAAATATGGTGCGGAGAACTTATAAGTTGATGATATTATTTTTGCCTTAAAAATGAAAGAACTTAAATTTGAATCTGAGTCTAAAGGTAAAAATTAGACTAGTGAAGGTCTATTTGTTAAGGAAAATAATAGTAATAAGCCAAATTCTAAGAAAATGTTTAGTCATCGTCAGAATAAGAAGGTCGATAATAAGACTAGTGATAACAATAAGCCTAGGTTGAATAAAAAATATAACTTGTTATCATTGTAAGAAAGTAGGTCATACAAGGAGGTTTTGTGAAGAAAGGCTTAATAAGATTAATAACTAAACTAAAAATGTAGAAAAATGTGGAGCTGTGAATAACATTGCTAAATTTGATGATACTGAAGTGCTTAATGTGTGTCAGTCTTGTGATTTGAATTCTTGGATTCTTGATTCTGGTTGTTGTTTTTACATGTCACCTAGGAAAGATTTGTTTTCAAATCTTGAATTATTTAATAGAGGTAGTAAAGTTTAAATGGGTAATGGTGTCTCTAGTGATGTGTTAGGTGTTGGTTGAATTAAGTTCATATGTGATAATGGCTCTAAATTCATGTTAACCAACGTTATGTATGTTCCTAGTCTTAAGAGAAATTTGATTTCCCTTAGTCATTTAGATAGTAAAGGTCTTGAATATTCTGCTCAAGGTGGAGTTTTGAATATTATTAGAAATAATAAATGTTTTCTTAGTGGAAATATGAATAAACGCCTGTATGTTCTGAATGGTTTTGCTAATGGTTATGCCTCTATTAATTCATATATGCCTGCTATTTGTTACTGTAAACCTATTGACTTGGTTGAAAAGTTTAATCATGAAAGTTTTCAGATTGTTAAATGTAACCCAGTTGCTTGCGATAAAACTGTGGTTAATATTTTTGAAGTTGCTTTGCATGATATTCTTTCTGTTAAGATGGAGTCAAGTGATTTTAATAAGAATTTTGCTTGTTTTGGCTCTCATCTTGTTGCTACTGATTTTCAGCATAGTAATTTATGTTTTAAAGTTGGAAAGCAGTGTATGTATGCTAGTAGTTTATGCAATGCTAAGTCATTTAAAAATAAGCCTAAAGGGAATTGTAATATGTCTTCTAGGTTTTTACCTCTTATGATTTGTATTGTTGTTTTATTGCCCCTATACTGAAGTATTTCTTATTTTCTGATTTCAGGTGTGAAAATTTTAGTGAGGCGCAATTTGACTTTATGTTAAATTGTACCACTAAGTTCTGATTTATTTGGTGCCTAGGTGCAAAAGGCTTAGTAAGGTGAAGCTTGGCATTGTGTCAAATTTGTACTCCAAAGTCTTGGATTGATATTTATAAAGTGCAAAGGACTTTGGCAGTTTGTATTAATCTGGTAGGGAAGTTGCAGCCAAAAGGTGGAGATTGTTGGCCTAAATTAAGTTTGGCCTGCAGCTTATTTGCTAAGCCCACAACCCGAAAGCCCAAGTCACTTGTTATATCCATTAACCCAGTCTCTCATCTTACCCTAACAATTTAATTCACCTCTCCTTGTTTCAGCTGCTCATTCTCTTCTCTGTGAATACCTAATATCTTTTTCTCTTTCAAATTCTGTAACTTCATTAAATCGCCTTGTGCTCGAAATCATTCTTGAAGTTCCTGGCATGTGCGATGGCACGATTCTGTTAGAGGTTGTTATAAGGCTGTTACGGGAGTCAGGCAGTTACTGGTTGAAGCTATAAAAAGAGGCTTTAGGGCTGCGATTAGGGTATGCATGATATTTGTTTGGCTGGCTATTATGAGATATTTTTGGAGCTTGTATCTGTTTTCTCATTTGTTTCTTTAAGCTTCCAGTAATTAGGGTTTTCGATTTACTGCTTGCTTGTTCTTGAGAAACTGATAGTTCTTAACCTGAAATCTTTGTATCTTTTGCATTCTTTGCCATTAATAATAGCTACCAAAGTCCTTTTCCCGTAGACGTACCTTGATTATTGGTCCTTCTGGTAAACGTACCAATAGGAGGGAACTACATAAAAATTCAATGCATTCTTTCGTTTTCTGCGATTTTTCTTTTGAATAAATGTTTTGCTTCTGAAATTTCTGGTTAAAATCGCAAAAGATGTTATGGCGTTAGTAGGTTATGGTTGTGTATATTCGAAATCGTTAGTTGGAGGTTAAGAAAATATAGGTTGCAGCGTTTTATCTTTTGTTTTTAGTTTAAGTCTTGCCTAAGGGCATGTTTGTGGGTTTTTGTCCGGTGTTTTAACTCCGATAAATTATTTTTAGTATTTTTAGGCTTGTCTGTGTTTATTGGTCTATGAAGCATTCTGTGCAATTGTTAGCTAGAGCAGCTGGTTTTTTGACATGTAGGAGACTTGACTTTATAATTATCCACCTTTAATTAGAGCTGTAATTGATTCTAATTTTATATATAGACAGTATTCTTTGATAAAACAAATAGCAAGTAAATTTTTTAAATTATATATACATTTTTAATTAAAAGTTCAAAAGTATATATATGCTAAAGTGTAGAGTAAGTTAATATTATTAAAAACAAAAGTCAGAATTTTTAGTGGATAAATACTGTGGATCTCTTAATTATTTAAATGAGGAACTCTACAATTCGCACAATGATCAATCATGCAACTCTCCCACATGCATAAACATAATTACTTTTATACATTTCTTGATTATTGATTTGCTAAAAGAGAATCGTCTCATGTGATAATCAATCTAACAATTTTTACCACTACTTAATACACGCTCCATATTTTTTTACTTGTCTTCTACTACATTTCACGCTTTTTAAGGAATCAATTAATTAAGGTCGAAAAATACTATTTTACCCTTTAATTAATGTTTAGTTTTCCACTCCATTACAAATTATGATAATGGAACAAATGAGAGTATAATTGGAAAACTAATCCAAAAAGTGCCTAGATATTTAAAAATGACAAGTAAAAAAATATTTAAAAAAGTGGCTAAAATGTCTATTTTATAAAGATGGAGGGAGTAATAGTTTTGGTTTATTGCTTCTCATGTGAAAATGTTTTAATCAATTAGTATATTTAATTAAAACAAATACATGTAATTAGTTAGTTAACTCATTGAACTTATATTAGTAATTTGTGTGATAAGAATTGATACTATTAATTAAGAAAAATTTGCATTATGTATAAATTACTAGTATAAATTCAATTAAACTAATAATCAAAAGTGATTTTTATAGTCAGGTGATTTTAGTGAAGTAGTAAGTTTGTACATAGTCCAAGGTGATTTTTATGGTTATATAAGTTTGTGTTCTTTTATGTCAAATTTTGAAGTTCATGTACTCCTCATAAATTTAAACCCTTATTTTAACTGAAAATCATTAATGATATATGAATTTTATACTTACTAACATAATGGTGCATGAACTTTAAAATCATCAATATACTTTCATCGAATTTTTGCTTGCTTACAAATTTTGTGTAGAAAATAAAATGAACTGAATTCCTTCATTTTTTAGAATCACAAACACACTAGCCGAGTAATTAGACTGAGCTTATGATCTTTAGATATCTCAGGTTCAAATCACATCCGGAGTGAGTGGAGGATTTTTTTTCTATTTAATGTAAGCGCATTTACCCTAATTTTTAAAAAAACACACTCTAATGCAATTTCAATACATAGTTACATGCTTTAACCCAAAAGCTATATTTTCTCCTAAAATATAAACACCATCCATCATACGGTTCCATACTCAAGTGTCTAATGGTGAACAAACCAGTGAATTCCACAGCCCTTAAACCTGTGGTCTTGAGCAACCTTTTGGGCCAATTCCTCTGAGAAGAAGTCTTGTTTAAACTGAAGTAAAACCTCCTTGTCACTGACTATAAGAAATTTAATTTTTAGTTGGAAAAATTTTTGCCACTAAGAGATTAAGTTATGAAAATGAAATTCGCGGCCGTTGCCCCACCTTTTGGGCAAAAAGTTGTTCGCCACAAAAAAGTCTTTCTTCTGTGGTGAAAGTAACATCGCCACTAAATAGAAGCTATAGTGGCGTATCTAATCGCCACTAAAATGATGCAATAGTGGCGAATTAGATCACCTCACTAAAACATAGATATATAATGGAGAATTCACCAACAATTTTTGCACATTTGGTGGCAATTTAGTTTCCCCACAATATGATGTGCTCTTAGTGGCAAATGTTTTGGTGATATTCATCCCAGTATATATTTTAATTTGTGCTATAAGATAACGATATAAGTATAAACTACCATTAAAATAAAAAAAAAGCTCTACTAGGGTTTTTCATGCCCTAGCTCTGATTCTTCTTCTTGGCCAATTTTGATCGACTTGATCAATCTTGGTTGTTCTTGATTTTCTCTCATCATGGACGCTTCATGTATGTCTTTTTACTATAACATTCAGGACATATCAGTCCCAGCTGCAGTTTCGAAGGATTCAAAGGGTGTAGAGAACCCTAATTTGCGAAAATCAGTTGATATTGCCCAACCAAAGCGATAGCCTAGTATTGCAACAATTGTGAAGGGGAACGATAACTCATCGATTTATGCAGCTGCTGCTACGGTTGAGGTCTCGACCAAAGTGGCGTACACATCTATCAAGATTCCACAAGAACTTTTGGATAAAAGAATTGCTATGCTTTCAAATTCTTTAATCGGAAGGCTGATTTTACAGAGGGGGGTGTGCCATACAAGTTGACAGATTTGAAAGAAAGGCTTACCAAGATTTGGGGCTTGAAAGAAGCGTAGAGATTGATCTCGTTAGGTAAGGGATATTATCATATATTTCTTGGTTCTAATGATCTAAAATAAAGAATCTTGATTAAGGGAACCATAGGTTTGAAACCTGGAACTTTTCGTGTTTATCCATGGCAACCATATTTTAATGAGGATGATCAAAAGACTACAAAAGCCCTAGTTTGGGTTAGGTTACATGGTTTACCATGGGAGTATTGGGATGTTGCGATTCTAGCATGTATCTCGAAGGGCATAGGAGGTTTCTCTAGGGTTGATAGGAATACTATTTATAAGCCGGCGAACTTTTACGTGGCTCTTTTTGGATCACTGACTGGATTAGCATAGCCAACACGAGACTCCCGGGTTTTAATGCGGGGAGTCGCCGCTAGACCGCAGGGCTCGTTGTATGTGTGAACATACTTGGCTTTTCCAACTGGAAAAAGGGGTAGATGACTCCTTTAGGAATTAGCCTTTTTATTGCGGGAGCAGGGTCCCTATTTTACCCAATATTAGAGTTGCCACCCGGATCAGCTCTTCCAGGAAATTGGTGGTATAGCTGATTCGAGTAGGATTTCTATACCGATAAAAGAGAGATTTTGGTTCCGGATGAAATAGTTACTTGCCATTTGAATTTGGATAAATCACATCTGGAAAACCCTTTGTTATTTTAATAAGCAAAAGAGATGAGATAGAGAGATACGACCTTTGCGGGCCTAGCCCTTGGAGCGTAGGCCTAGTGGAATTTGGTTACTACATGTAGTGATTAAGAATGTATGGTTGAAAATAATATTTGACCCTCAGTTACCTTTTGTTGACTTCAAGGAGACTGAAAGGCCCGATGCTGACTAGAATTGCGTTTATTTTAGTTTTCCGCAAGATTTCTCTACAGATAACCTATGGGAATTTTATAGTGGGCTTATTTGAGTGTTTGGGGGCTTGTGGATGGCTTCTTGTCTAAAACCTAGTTAGGAGAGGGCCATCTAAACCTTGGTATAGTTTTGGGATATTTTTGGTCTGGCTCAGTATTGCGAGGGTTTGTGATGAGAAATAAGCTTAGAAGCTTTGTATTTCTAGCGAATATATGCTGTGGATGTCTATTGAAATGGCTAGGCAAAACTTTCCGTTTACAAAAATTTTAGAAGCATCGATCGACACATGTGGTAGCATCAATCAACACAACTTTTATCAAAATAGCTCTGTAGTGTCATAGGTCTAGATTCCCTATAAGCATCGATCGACACATGGGAAAGCGTTGATCGATGCAACTTGGGTGGTGATAGCTTTGCTAAGTTATAGTTGTAGGTTTGGTGAGCCTGTAGGGAAATTGATACATGTCCCCGTCGATCGTCGCATATGGGAAGCCAATAAGGGTCGATCGATACTTCTGGTTAAAGTGCCAGCATCTTATTTCCTCAAATGGGTTTTTAGTGTAAAACGCAATCTTCGTTAGTACTGGCTAGTCATCTCCTGAAAAGGTCTTGGACATCATCAGGCCTAGACGGACAGTGCTCACAGGCTGCCCCTCGTATACAACAACTTACCCCATTGAGGTAAAGTTTTTCATACGTGAAGTGGGTGCGGTAAGTGAAATAGTGTGCATGATTTTGTGGGAATTAGTCAACATTATTTGATCAACTAAATTTTTGAAAAAAACTATTTTTGCCCCTTCGATCAATTAATGTTTGATAGGTATTGAAAATATTTAGGAAAAATCATTTGGATTCTTGAGGTGTGTCATTTGAAAACTTTTTTGGGTCCACCAGTGTTTTAGAAAATGATTTTCATGATGCAAAAATGCAATTTTCAAAATTAGGAATTGATTCGCACTACAATTTTATCCTGAGAAGACAAAAAAAATTAGCTATTTTCAGACTTGTGTCGATCAACGCAAAGGGGGGTGTGTTGATCAATACAACCTTTTGAATTTTAAATTTAAATTTTAGGTGGCTACTAGCATTAAAGACATGCCAAGAGATGCATCGATCGACACAACTTAGAGTCCTATAAATTTTGCAGTTTTTCTGCAAACATAACACTTTGCATACAGAAATTCCTTAACTCTAGGTTTTTAATTCAAAACAGCAGCCATGTTGAGCCTTTTTTCTATTTCTTTTCTCATGATTTTCATTTGAATCTCGTCTGTCATGATGTGGATGAAGATTGTGATATCTAGTGATCAGAATCATGCCCCTACGTCGGTGATGATAGTGGATATTCATGGGGAGATGGTTCGAATTCCATTCATGGGTACTGAGGATAATTGCAAGCTTCTCATCAATCAGAGGTTCAATTGTGTGGCCAAAGGCAAGGCTATCCCCCTTGTACTCAAAACTACCCGCCATCTCTCTCGTATTCTAGTAAGTCCCTTAACGTTTCTTTTTCTTTTTGAATTTTCCTTTAAAATTGGCATGCTTTTTAGGGATTTCATGATGATTTATGCTCCATTGAACTTGGTATTGATTCGATGTTATGATAAACTACTTGCATATGTTTCTAGAATTTCAGTACTTTGGCCTTAGTGTTGATCAATGCTTCTGGATCCTTGGAATGCGTCGATAGCACATAAGTGTTAATTGACGCTTCTGCTCGAAACCCTTTTTGCAATTTTAGGTATTCTAGAACTTCTTGTAACTCATGAAAATTTTCATGACATTCTGTTTCGTGTATGCTGCGTTGTTTGTATGAATTTTGGGAAATTTATGATAACTTAATGACTATAAGTCTTGTGTTGCCTTAGTAATCCCGTATTTTGACCACAACTTAGCTAGTCTTAAACAGTCATGCTTAATGACTATAAGCATTTCTTTGATAATGATTTGAGTGGTCTCACACAATAACTATAAGAAATTGATTCTTGGTCTTAGCTTAGTGATCATAAGTAGGTTTTGTGGCCTTCTTGTTGAGTGTCTATTTGCCTATGAAATTTGCTTAGTGACTATAAGCATGGTTTAGGTAGGAGGGTGAATTTTTTTATGCTTAATTACTATAAGTGTTTTTTTTTTATTTTTGGCTTAATGGCTATAAGCCTAATTTGATATTGTATTGTTCTTGTCTTGCAAAGAGTCAATCATTGGAGCGCGAGCAATTTTTTGGACCTTGTCGCTTGGTGGGGAGTTCTTTCCCCCTAGGTGAAGGGTATTTTGGAGCGCTCAGGGCTTTAGCGCGTTCTTTGAGAAGCTTGTCCCGGTGAAGCTTATTCGGTATTCGCATGTGGCCTTGTCACTAATTTTGAGGAGATGGTCCAACTCAACCCACACCTTCCATTTACCATGAGGGGAGTATACCATTACACCGCTAGATTTTATCGCCATTACGGGTTTGCATTTTGATGGGGAGGTCATCCATTTCAACTGTGTCATAAACATGGGCAGTTATGATTCTACGCTAGTGCTAAAGTTGCTGGGGTTTACCAGTGAGAATAAGGAAATTTCTTATAAGGAGTTATACCTTTATTGGTCGGCCCCAGGAAATAGGGCCTTAGTTGATGTTGAAGCCTAGGAGCAGTGTGCTTGTTCATTCATGTTGTATGCCTTGACTAATACCTTGTTTCATGTTTGTAACTCATCCCTTAATTTGAACCTTTTGGGCTCTCTGGTTAAGTAAGAAAAGTTTAAGGGAATGGCCTGGGGTAGAGCTGCATTAGGGCAACTGTACTTAGCTTAAGATCATTGAGCGAGGAAGCATACTGTGGAACTGAAATCTTCCAAGATCATTATTGAGGTAATACCGAGTAGTTTGCTTATTTTGTGTCTTTGTCATTTGTTGACTTTTGTTTTACCTCTTTGCAGATCTGGGGCTTCGAGAAGGGTATTCTTCCCCAGCCGAAGAAGGCCAAGGTTCGAACGGATATTCCCTACTTTCCTCGCTTCCCTGCATGGGGTTTCTTGGGGGAATCGTGATTCTTTCAATGTCGAGAGGAGGATTAAGAACCTCATTTTTTATGAGGTGGACCTCCATACCTTGTGATTTTTTAGGTTATTTTTTTGATGGTTTCTAATGACATGTGTGCTTGTAGGTTAATCATACTCTGTGGGGTGACGCTTTTGGGTGGAGCAGAGTCATGGTGGCCGCTAGAGAGATGGTGCCAAGGCGGCTAATTCTAGAGAGTCCTTCTTTTATGGAGTGGTATCTAGAGGAGTAAGTATCGCAGTGTGACATGCCTTTGAAGGAGAGATCTATGCCACCTGAGCTTCCAAGGTGGCTATTCTAGCCGGAGCTGGCCGAGGACCCTGATACTTTGAAGGGGGATGGTGAGATTGTAAAGCAATATGGCACGGAGGGCGTGTACCCTAGCTTTGTGACTGATTGATTACTCGACTGGCCAAAGGAGGACCATATCACACCTCAGAGGGTATGCCTTTGTCTTCCTATATTTTCTTTTTACGCTTCCCGGGTACTGATCTTGTCTTATTCTATAGGGTAAGAGGGTACAGCGTCTACATTTATCGGGTGATACCTCTTCCCATGTGATAGGTCACCAAGATTACAATGTCCTTACAGGGTTCCATATTTATCAACCTGACTTGTCATTTTACTTTCCCCCTTTTAGGGCATACGATTCGACTAGGATGGCCATGACCTTTACACCCCCTTATGTGACCCACGTGAGTTTAGTATTATGATTTGTGTCTTTATTTTGCTTATGTTGTTGTTGCCTGCTTTATTTGACAGGTGCCAAGGGAAGATAGTGAGAGAGACAAACGTCTCCTCTTTGATTTTCAGAACATTATACTTGGGAAAAACTTTTAAATGGCAATAAGACCTAATAGCATCTATGTGATAAAGATTAATGAATGTCTGCTTATGTATGCATGGTTCATGTGTAAGATAGGATGTCGGGATTGCAGGCAGATGTTGACCATCTTAGAGCCGATTACTAGGTGGCTCCACCAATAGGGACTTCAGGCTATCAGCAGGGCCAATATGGACAGCCTTCTCCTGCTAGTTACTCACAGCATCGATATGGCAATAGGGCGCGGGGTTATATGGCTGGTCATTTTAGCCAGCCTAGCTTTGCAAGGATGACTTCATAGTCCTGCCGACTTTCCCATTCGTGTTAGTTCCCCCACTGGTGCAGCCGCTTTAGGCTATGCAGAGGCAAGGAGTCAAGGAGGGAGTCAGAGATAGCATCGAGGTATAACTAGTATGTCTAGAGGACCCCATTCATTCTGGCACTTTAAGAGGATACGAGTTTTAGGATTTTATTATTATTTTTTATGGGCCCTACGTGGCAATATTATCCAGTACATTGATTGGCTGGATTAGGCGTGCTTTTGCCCCTTTATTATTTTTCTTTCTTTTTATAGATCGATGGGTTCTTCAGGGCCCTGTTTATTTTGGATGGACGATTGCTTTCCCTATTTTTAAAATGATTGCTTTATCACCTTGCGAGTTTCTCTAAAAGTGACGGTCTTTTATGCAATTAGTACTGATTTTGTGAGCCATCATCACTTTTGTTGAGCGACGATCAAGTCGACATGGATAGGATCAAAGCATAATTGGTGAACTATCTCCGGACTCCGAGTTCTGCTGACTGGAATCAGCATCAGGCTGGACGTCTCTTCAATATGCGACATTAATACAATCTTACTCTGGATTATGTGTTTCTGCAAAGTGCACTAAGCTTGTGGGATCCTCTCGATCACATGTTCCCCTTCAATAATCAAGAGTTGTGTCTGCTTTATGAAGAGTTTTGTGCCATTATAGACATCCCTTATAGTAAGGATATCACGGTACCTAATTATAATGTCACTATGGAGAGAAATGACGTGAGTTTCGTCAGGCTTTCCGACCGTCAGAGGAATCGAATCATGTCTACCAACCCTGAACATCTTGGATTGATTTTAAGGGTGGCACTGGAAATATTTTCCTCTATCCCTACAAGTCATCGAAGTTGGGTACCTATCATGACTGTGTTGCTTGTGGGAGGTTTTTGTTTGAATCAAACAACGGGGTCTGTAGTCCTCGATTAATTTTTGTGATTCAAAGAACTCTGGAGGGGTTATCTGCCGTGTCCGTGATTCTAGCTGAAACTTTCGCTTACATGGATTCCATTCATTTGGGCGGAGATGAGGCAATAGGAGGTAGCAAGCTTCTCCTTCAGGTATAGTTGATTTTTTTCTTAATGGGTACTTCATTTATTCTGTTTGCTGAAAGCTTTTCTTTATGGAAAATATGGTTGATGGACACTTGAAGGTGGTTCGGGATCTAGCCAGGCCACCTGGTTCTTACACTCCAAAGGCTTTCTCGAGCCAAGGGATTCAACCCGGGCGATATAGGAATCAATCTTCACATGAATAGTTATACTTTTTGTAGAGGTTGACTGAAAAGGATATTAGGTGGGTTTTCCCCTGTGGAAAATCGATGAGGTGACTACTCAGACCATACCCAGGGGTGTCCAGTTGTTGGGCCTGGAGCGAGTATCTTATTGTTTCCTAGAACGTGTAAGGTGGCAGTATGGTCATCCTCAATTCATGCCTGAGTATGTTTTTGTTTCGCTCGCAAAGCCCTGGAGGCCTTTATGGCTGGACCACGTTCGTACCATGTTGGAGAGTCGCAAGTTGTTTATCATGAATTATCAGCTTCCGTTTAATGAGTCACTCGATGAGACATATTTGGAGTTATTTTTGCCATCAAGGTAACGCCTACTAGAGTAGATAGGCTAGCAATTACTCGCCGCCACAGTCATCACGCGACAGGTCCTAGCCATTAGTTTTATGTTATAACCTTTGTAATAAAGCCCTGAATTTATTTCAGGCATGAATGCTTTGTCTTAATGTATGCATGCTTCCTTTTAATGCATTTCATTTCATCTTACAACTTTCATTATTTTTAGTGTGCATGATTTTATGAAGATACAAATTGTGGGATGATATCCTTATTTCCAATGACTTTTTAACGTGATTTTCTTTAACTTGAATTAGTCTTCAGATGTAATACAACTTGAGCTTGTCCCGGTTGATGGGATTTATGAATTCATTTCCATCCATATCCATGATTTTACGGCCCCTTTGCTCAGAACCCTTTTTTAATACATATGGACCTTCCCAATTCGGGTAAAATTTACCTCTGGGGTAGGTATGAGTGGCATTGACCTACTTTAACATAAGGTCGCCGACTTTTAGGGATGTGTCGACTTTCTTTACTCAGTTATTGTAAGCTCGAGCCACCCATTATTGGTACATCCTCAAACTATTGAGAGCCTATAGATGCCTTTCGTCGATAGTGTTAAGCATTTTGTAACGAGATTTGGCCCATTCATCTTCGCCTAACTTTGGTTTAAGTGCCAGTCAGAGTGATTTGATTTCAATTTCTACAAGAATAACTACTTCCATTTCATATACTAGGGAGAATGGAGTTTGCCCTATTAGGGTTTTGATGCTGGTTCGATACCCCCAGAGAGCGTAAGGGAGATGATTGGCCCAATTTCAATGGGTACATACCATTTTAGACAGAATCTTTTTCACGGCTTTATTTCCACTTCCACTGCCCTATCGTCCTAAGGCCGATATGGTAATGACCGATGGTGCTCAATATTTCCGATATGGTGATGAGCGATGGTGCTCGATGTTGTGCCGTTCTAATAGGTCTGCCATTTCACCATGGAATTGTACCCCATTATCAGACACCACATGATGAGGCACATCGTATCTTGCAAAGATGTGCCTTTGAATGAACTTTGCCATTTTCTTGGTGGTAATCCATGTGTAGGATTCAGCTTCAACCCATTTGGAAAATAGTCTACGGCTACTATGATGAACTTGTGGCCGTGGTTGAAGATGGCCTAATTTCTCGTGTAATAACGATGCCCCGGGCCAAAAAAGGCCAGGGTGTGGCCAAGTGTTGCAGCTCGACTGATGGCATGTCACTGATGTTACCATGAATTTGACACTCATGGCACTTCTTGACTAAGCTTATGCAATCAGCTATTATGATAAGATAAAAGTAACCCATTCGCTGTATTCCAGCATTACCCCGTTTATATGGGGGCCACAAGATCCTGCATGTAAATATCTTGCATGACTCTGTCAGCTTCTGCTTGTCCCAGGCACTTGTGAAGGATTCTATCAGACGATGTCCAAAATAATTTCCCCTTGATGAGCCTAAACTGAATTGCTAATTTCTGTAACAAGGTTATGTCGGCGTCAGTAGCATCCTTAGGTAAGGTACCATTCTCGAGGTATTGAGATATGTCGTTGTACAGGGTAATTGCTCAGTGGAGATTTGTGTGACTGAGGTGAGATAGTACGGAGTACCTGTGACTTCCACTATTATGGTTTCATGGGTTTCCGTTAGCACGGTCCGCTAGGCCCGGTGAGGATTTATACCTATTTCAATCAGTGATCTGACAAGAGAGCCAAGAAGGACCGAATTGTCATCAAAATCCAAATTTCCTAAAAATTCCCATTCATCATAATGTTCCAAGTTGCATCCTCGAAATGCTTGAAATCCATTTTCGAATAATCAAAACAGTCAAGCAGTCAAACTGTTTGAAAACACAAAAAGCCCAATTTTGAGGGCCCAAACAATCGAATTTGGAAAAAATAAGGTGGGGCTAGAGGCCAGAGGCCACTAGATTTGCACATTGAGCTGTTTCAGTCAAAAATTGGTCAAATAGGTAATTAGCTGGCCGGCTAATTACCTATGAACAGTAAAAAAAATCAAATCTCAGTAAGATCCGGATCAGATTTATTGAGATTTTGGACAAGATTTTGTCAGATAAATAATTAGCCCGCCGTCTTATTACCTATATAATTAGCCCACCGGCTAATTACCTCATTTCTATAAATAGAGGACTTCCCCTCTCATTTTGACACAGAGGAAAACGAAATCAAAAGCTAGAGAGAGAAAGTAGAGAGAGAAAGCCCCAAAACTCCGCCAAATTTGAGTCTTATCACCTACATTAGGTATAAGCTCAGTCTAAATTATTCTTATGACTATTTGGATCAAGTTTCCACAATAAACTTCGGTCCAAATACGACTCAATTCTAAAAAATTACGCAAATCACCTTGATTCAAATCCAAGATTATAGTTATAACTTGGGTTAAATCTATTTTCCAACTAAACCACATTTTTCTCTTGACAACTTTGGTCCCGCACTAGCTCTCAAGTCATCATGAACAGATGAAAAGGTAACTGAGGGTAGTTGGATCTAAGCCTAACTTTAAAATTCATTTAAATTCATGTTCATTATTTTAGTATTTCACATTGCATTTTCATTTATCTGATTAAGTGAGCCATTTAAGCCACTTAAACTATAATTGGTGTAAATAAGCTCGTAGGTACAGGCAAAACACCAAGAACGTGAGGAAACTATGTCCAAGTTTTCGGGTCAAAACCCAAGTACTGTCGTTACTCTGCCAAAATTTCAGTAGAAAATATCTATTTATTTTGCCGTTATAATGCCCATTTTATTTCTTGAATTTATTTCTTAAATAAAGCCATTGTAATGCAAAATTACTATATATTCCAAAATTCTAAAATTAATCCAAATAATTTGAACAATATAAGTACCTATCATGTCCGAACTCAGAATCTCATTTTCTTTTTGGTATAAAAATCTCATTTTGGATCAGTATACCACAATTCACAGTGGAGCTGAACCGGGGTGGCGACTCTATTTTATTTTTAAATAAAGTAAAAATGCTTTATTTTAAAAATATATTTTCTTAATAAAATATGTAAATATATTTCTCAATATAATCACATTTTTTGCTTATAAAAAGCCATGTTTTTCACATTCAATAAATTTACGTGAAAAAAATAATAAAATAACTTTCTCTTTAATAAAATCAATAATTTTATTATAAAAGAGGCTCACGCATTTAAGGGAATTGGATTTTCTCAAACCGAACCAAACACTAGGGTTTCCTCGAACTGCACAAATGCGCCCCGCGCACCGCACCCCACGTGCTAACCCTCCTAGATCTCCTCGCCCGCTCACAGTGGCGACTCCGTTGGGGATAATTATTTTTATAAGAACCTAATTTTTGTAAAAAATTCTTTTTTGACATGATAACTAAAATATTGTTCACATTAAATTTTGGAATTACGGGGATATGTGGTAATTTCAGCATTACACAAAATTTAGGATTGCATAACATCTACATTCTTTACCCAATAACCAATTTAGGTGTCTTTTGGTGAAGTATCTCTAAGTTCGGTTAGGGCTTGAGGGCTGTGGATTCGATCACACCCCTTGCGTAACAGGGCATTGCTCGCTTAAGGGCAAGACTACCCGAGTTTATTATATGTGGAAAAGTTTCCTTTGGTTTGCTTAGGGCCATTGGGACTCGGTACATTAAGGCGTAGGGTGCCCAAATCGCACCCTATCCTGAGACCAAAACCCACATATAGATGAACCATAGACACTTCCCCATAGGTTTACCCACAAAACCTTGAGTGCATACGAGCAGACTTCGCTAAGCCCCTCATTGTCTTTAAATTGAAGTAACCAAATGGAGGTAAAAGGGGGGTAGGCACGACCTAACTGTTTGCTACATGCACAAGTTTATTAAATATAAATAAACTAAAAACGGGCATCAAAGGAATCATGGTTGTGTGAAAACTAACCACGTCTTTATGGACTCGGTACACAAAGACACAGGGTGCCCAAATCGCGCCCAATCCTGAGATCGAAACCCGCATATAGATGAACCGTAGACACTTCCCCATTGGTTTATCCAAAAAACCTTGAGTGCACGCGAGCAGACTTCGCTAAGCCCCTCGGTGGCTTTAAATTGAAGTAACCAAATGGGGGTAAAAGGGGGGTAGGCAGGACCTAACTGTTTGCTACATGCACAGGTCTATTAAATATAAATAAACTAAAAACTGACATCAAAGGAATCATGGTTGTGTGAAAGCTAACCATGTCTTTATGGAGCCATAAAATTAATGTGTGTCATGCCATTTCATTCCCTTAGTTATAGGAACCTAAAAGCAAAATAAGACCAGTGAGTCTACCTAGGCTCAACCCATGAGCCAAAATAGCCTAAGACCAGTGAGTCCACCTAGGTTCAGCCCATGAGCTAAAATAAACCAAGACCAGTGAGTCCTCCTAGGCTCGGCCCATGAGCTAAAATAATTAAGACTAGTAAGTCCACTTAGGATCAATCCATGAGCCAAAATAACCGAGACCAGTGAGTCCATCTAGGTTCAACCTATGAGCCAAAATAATCAAGACTACTAACTCCACCTAGGCTAAGTGCATGAGCCAAAATATGCAAACGTTTGAGTGACCATCGAGTCAACTCACCTTTCACCACTGAGTCACCCATTGAGTGACCAGCAAGTCAACTCACCTTGGACCACTGAGTCAACCCTCGATTGACTAGCGAGATAACTAACCTTTAACCACCGAGTCAGCCTTCGAGTGACCAGCAAGTCAACTCTCCTTTGACCACTGAGTCAGCCCCCGAGTGACCAACGAGTCAACTCACCTTTGACCACTGAGTCAGCCTTTGAGTGACCAGTGAATCAACTCACCTTTGACCATCGATTGAACATTCTAGTGGCTGGTGATTCAACTCACCTTTGACCAGCGAGTCAACCTTCGAGTGACCAATAAGTCAACTCACTTTTGACCACCAAGTAAACTCGCCTTTGACAATCGAGTCAGCCTTCAAGTGACCAGTGAGTCAACTCACCTTTGACCATCGAGTCAACCTTCGAGTAACCAGCGAGTTAACTCACTTTTAACCACCGAGTCAACCCTTTTGAGTGACTATTAAAGTCATTTCAAAACCTGACCAGTGAGTCACCTGACTATTAAAGTCATTTCAAAACCTGACCAGTAAGTCACCCAACTATTAAAGTCATTCTGAAACCTGACCAGCGAGTCAATTCGACTAGTGAGTCACCCGACTAATAAAGTAACCTTCAATCCCCGAGTCAATTCAAACTTGACCAATGAGTTGATAAAAATTTGACTGATAAGTCATCAAGCCCTGACCAGCGAGTCATCTATTCCCGATCAATGAGTCTTTTGATCTCGACCAATAAGTGGTCTTAAACCTAACTGTGAGGCCCCAGCCTTTTAGCATTCTTCGAATGGCTAAAACAAGGCAACCCTATGATTGTCGTATTAAATCCCATAGACTTCTTTGGCATTCCCTAGATGACCAAAGCAATTCTAAGAACTTAGGTGATGCAATGATTACTAAATAAATGTCCCACGAGACATAATAGTGAAGCCATTCCTGCAATGACTTGGCCAAAATACCTAGGGGCATTCTATATGACCCTAACTTTTATGCGTTCCTAGAATGACACAATTTTAAGTTATGCTTTCCACGAAAGAAAACTCAACCAAATCTTTGTACTTAAAGTGATCACTTGATCAAGCTTGATATTCCACGAGTATCAAAGACTTTCTCCTTTTGTTACGCATTTCTCGAATGCTTAACTTTTATCAAATATTCCACAAATATTTGACCCCTAGGTAACCCAGTGATTGCTAAAATGATACCCATCGAGGTACAAACCTTTTTAGCATTCCCCGAATGACCAAATATTACCCGAACCAAGGCGATATAGTGATTGCCGAATCAATGTCCAGTGAGGCACAACCTTTTTAACATTCCTTGAATGACCAAAACAATCCTACCTTAGGGGTATCCTAGATGATCCCAATCTTGGTGCATTCCTTAAATGACACTTCCTTGAGTTGTACTTTCCCTGAATGACACTTAAATTTGCGCATTCATGAATGTGGCAAATAGCCCAATTAAACCCCATCACTATATGTGACCACTCAATCTCATTTGATATTCCTTGAATATCGAGACTCATACCCCTATTCGGTATCCTTGAATACCTAACCTCTGTCAAATATTCCCTGAATGTTGGACCAAAACCTATTCAATGTTCGCTAAATATTGAATTTCATGTAAACATTCATTCATGTATGTACATATCATTTATACATTCATAACATCCATTCATTCAATCATTAGAAAAACCATTAGGATCCTTGTAACCGTGGTAGGCCTTAATTTTATTTTTTATGAAAAGAAGCAGGCTAAGATGTATCTCAAGCACTCTAAAGGTTAGACCCCTATCACTAGTTGTGTCTCTTGCTGGATTTTTTCTCCAATTTTGAACCTAAGAAGACAATGGCGGATTATGATGCTATTATCTGCTCCCTCAAAGGAATCTTGGATACTCTAGAATTTCGTAGCATCTTAGAGATCTTGAATTCTCAAAAGTTGCAAGAATAAGAAGCTGAATTGGCAGCATTGAAGGCAAAGATCAGTGACCTGGAGAACTCTTCCCTGAATTTAGGGAAATCCACTACTTCAATCATCAAGCAATATGTGGATATTGAAAAATTTGTGCCCAGCAAATCTGAACCACTTCCAGCCAACTTTATAATGCCATACATAGCTCCCTACCATGGCTCAGGGTCTCCATATGCCTACATTGAGGGTGGTTCCAATCAAAGGTATAAGCATGAAATGTGAATGGAGAGATTTGGAACCTTCAATGATGTGGTAGATTATGCCAAAAAGTTAGAGAAGTATGATGAAGAAAATCAGTTGAAGGAAGATAAGCTCCATGAAATGATGAAAAATGAAAATGCAGGTTATGAACAACTTAATCTTGAGCACCCAGAGTTCGAATACCATTCAGATGAAGAAACTCCAAAAGACTAAGATGAAAGCTCAAATTAGGAATAGTATGGTAGGCCCCAACATCTCAGTAGAAGTGGGAGCTATGCTAAATAGTGAAGATTGCTCTTTTGCTTTTATCTATAGTGCTTTCGAACTAAACAATGTAATAGATAATATTATGAATAAATATGCTTACATATGCAATGTTTCTACTAATGATTCCATGTATTCATTCCAGTATACAATTATATATTAAACATTCATGACGCTCTAATTAAAGAAATAAATTTAGGCACATTTGATAAACCTAGAAATGCTATATATTTCGAATAACTTGACCCCTGAATAAAAGAGAGAGAAAACAAAATAATGAAAAATGTGGACGCCTTTACCTGATTCAATCGAGCATACCTATCCAAGATGTCCTTTCTTCTCGTAGGGGTAAATGAAGAAAAGATCATCAGATAATCTGCTCAAGTCAACAGATAAGTCACCAGACAAGTTATAAAGAGAAGAATCACTCGAACCATGCCTTAAAGCAATCTAGACGAAATCTACTTTGTGCCATACGAGAAAGAATCTAATGGCAGACTCCTAAGCAACTCTAGCATGACGTAGAAAGGACCTCATCAACAACACAATTATAATGAAAACCAAACTAACAAATCTGACGAGACTAATTTCAAACGATTTGCTTTTCCTGATGGGGTGCTACTCAGACAAGAAGAATGAAATTTGATAAGGATCTCGCAGAACACACATGAATAAAGTCAATGGAATGTCTCCGAACAACTATACGAAAATGTCTCAACTTGGGGCATGATATCATTGAAATGACATATCCTTCCTCTAACAAAGAGAACCAAAGTCGAATCATACAAAGATGCATCCACAAAGGGCGACTAGGACAATAAAAATAACCAATAAAGTCAAAATTAAGGGAATTGATCCTAAATCAAATGAAAGTAGTGCATATTGATGTCAGGGGGAAATTCCACCCAAAGGACCAATATGGTGAAACAAATTCTCAGCAAAGGAATGCTACATGTTGAAGGAAACAAGTTCATGAACCTCTCAAAACAAAAATAGGCTCCGGCAATACCATATAAACTATAAAAAATGTGTCTATACAGCTAGTGAGGGCTTTAGGTAAAGCTAAAGACAAAAGAAATAGAGAAATCAACCAGTAAAACCATAGAAGGACTGTTGATAATAGGAGAAAGTTTTTGGAATAGATACCAAACTTTTGTGCCTAAAAATATTTCATTCACTAATGTGTCATTTTACTGAATTATTAAATGTCTGCACTTGATGAACACACATAAATGTTAAATGAAACATTCATGTGAGCACTCTTGTTCATGGTATTGCATGCCTAAAAAATACAAAAAAAGAGCATGCTACATTGAAAACCTGAAAAGGCGGTTTATGCAAAAATTAGGACAAAAAAAGAGAAATAAAAATAAAAAGCCCGATGTACTTCGGTTCGGGCAAAAATTAGGATATAACCTCTACATGCAAGCACAATCAAAGTCACTCATTGCGATGTCTCACCGAATGACAATAAGCACATCATCAAAGCAAAACCTTCACATAGGAGCAATATTATTCATCAACACGAGCATATGAATGTCCCACATCTCCAAAATGTAAGAAGACAATATCATTGTACTCAGCTACATAGAGATTTTAGGAATTGTTGATACATGCCATACTATCTGCACGATCGATCAAAAGAGTAAAAGCTAATCATCATCAATCCAAGCAACTTGAGTTTACCTGCTCAGGCTCATGCTATATGCCACCAGGGGCAAAAAATTTTCAACTTCGGAATTCGTTGGAGCTGAGAAGGACCAGAAAGCTTGCCTTGTTCAAATAGTCAAGTGCATGGCCAGCCCAACAATCAGAGTGTAATGGATGCAAAGCACACATAACTACAATGAAAACGATAAGCTCATCCCTTAAAGCTATGGAGCCTACAGCTAGGATTCAAACCTAAAATTAAATTTTCATCATCATTGAGAATGACGAAAACTAAGAAGCCAATAGTACAGAAGAATACTATTGAGAACCAAGCAAGCAGATGTCATACAGCAGCTGCGCAATTTTATCTTACAATAACAAATTGCATTGCATAAACATGACATACATAACACATTACATGCATATTACAATTTTACATATGTAAAGGAAACAAGTCGTGACGCAAACATTGTTAGTCACCAGCAGATGCTAACTAAATGCATCATGCGCTTGCACAACTCATCATATATCGATAGATGTACTACATCACATGCATCATTAAACAAGAATGCATAAAACTCTTCCAAAAGAATAAGCTTCATCATCCTGATAAAAAAATTAAAGTATAGGCACATCATAGCCGAACTTCACATCTAGTGAGATCTTTACCCCGACACATCATAGCCAAACCTTAGATCTAGTGAGATCTTTACCCCGATACATCATAACTGAACCTTAGATCCAACGAGATCTTTACCCCTACACATTATAGCCAAACCTTAGATCCAGCGAGATCTTTACCCCGGCACATCATAGCCAAACCTTAGATCTAGTGAGATCTTTACCCCAGCACATCCTAGCCAAACCTTAGATCCAGTGAGATCTATACCTGTGCACATCATAGCCAAACCTTAGATCTAGTGAGATCTTTACCTCGGCACATTATAGCCAAACCTTAGATCCAGTGAGATATTTAGCTCGGCACATCATAGCCGAACCTTAGATCTAGTGAGATCTTTTCCCTGGCACATTATAGCCGAACCTTAAATCTAGCAAGATCTTCACTAGACTTTAGATACAGTAAGATCTTTACCCTGGCACATCATAGCCAAAATTTAGATCCAATGAGATCTTTACCATAACCCATCCACGATATGCAGTGTCAAGTCTTGTTTTGTGATGACATGCAGTGTCATGTTGAGTGATTCTAATATCATGCAGTGTCATGTGATGCTATATTATGTTCTATAGTGTCTTATCATACTTGTGATATGTAGTGCCATGTCATTTTGTATTTTGCATGAAATCACAATAGTAGCTCAAAGGCGACAGAAAGTGCCCAACTCCCTAGTGAGCAAACTGGTTAACTACGGTAGACAGTGCCTAACTCCCCGATGAGAAAAACTGTACAATGGTGGCAGATAGTACCTAACTCCCTAGTGAGACAAACTGGTCAACGGCGGTAGACAGTGCCTAACTCCCTAGAGAGAAAAACTGATCAATGGCGGTAGACAGTGCCAAACTCCTCGATGAGAAACTGGTTAATGGTGGCAGACAGTACCATACTCCCCTATGAGACAAACTGCTCAACGGTGGCAGACAATGCCCAACTCTCTAGTGAGATAAACTGCTCAATGGCGGCAGACAGTGCCCAACTCCTTGTGAGATAAATAGCTCAATGGCAGTAGATAATGCCCAACTCCCTAGTGAGACAAACTATTCGATGATGGTTGATAGTGCCACACTCCTCGATGAGAAAACTGATCTAACATAGCTGACAGTGTCATCCTCTAGAAGAGAAAACTGATCAACGGATGCAACACCACAGGTAAGTATGATCCTTTACTTATCTTCTACATCATGCAAAACCATGTTTTAAAATGGGTGGACCAAAATTTTCTATGCACCATTAAGGACTTACGATTTTTACAACCTGTCATTTATTTTTATCCCCAACATATTTTTATACTTACTCCCCAATGAATTTTGTTTAAAGATTTTCATCAACATTCTTAATTGAAGGGCCAAAAATTTTTGTTTTTCAAAATTATCGATCAAGAAATGTTGATTCTTTCTAAGAAGTTTTCATGTCCTTATAACACAAGAACATTGATTTTGACAGTTGCTCTTTCATCCGCATACGTGCAATTTCACCTTCATGGTAAAAATTTTATACGGGAGGGTTAAACTATTAGCATGTCCGCTCGGCCCGATGAGGATTTATACCTATTTCAATCAGTGATCAGACAAGGGAGCAAAGAATGACCGAATTGTCATAAAAATCCCAAAATTCCCATTCATCATAATGTTTCAAGTTGCACCCTTGAAATGCTTGAAATCCATTTCCAAATAATAAAAGCAGTCAAACTATCTGAAAACACAAAAAAACCCAATTTTGAGGGCCTAAACAATCGAATTTGGCCAAAATAAAGTAGGGCCAGAGGCTGGAGGCCACTAGTTTCACTCATTGAGCTATTTCAGTCAAAATAGGGTCAAATAGGAACAGTAAAAAAATCAAATCTCGGTAAGATCTGGATCAGATTTACTGAGATTTTGGATAAGATTTTTTTGGATAGGTAATTAGCCCACCGGCTAATTACCTCAATTCTATAAATAGAGGACTTCCCCTCTCATTTTGACGTAGAGGAAAATGAAAATCAAAAGCTAGAGAGAGAAAGCTCTGAAACTCTGCCAAAACTCCACCAAATTCGAGTCTTATGAACTACATCAGGCATAAACACAATCTAAATTATTCTTACGTCTATTTGGATCAAGTTTCCACAATAAACTTTGATCCAAATACGACTCAATTCTCAAAAATTACCTGAATCACCTTAATTCAAATCCAAGATTATAGTCATAACTTGGGTTAAATCTATTTTCCAACCAAACCATTTTTTCTCTTGACAACTTTGGTCCTGCACAGGCTCTCGAGTCATCCTGAATAGACGAAAAGGTAACTGAGGGTAATTGGCTCTAAGCCCAACTTTAAAATTCATTTAAATTCATTTTTATAATTTTATTATTTCATATTGCATTTTCATTTATCTGGTTAAGTGAGCCATTTGAGCCATTTGAACCATAATTGGTGTAAATAAGCTCGTAGGTACAGGCAAAACACCCAGAATGTGAGGAAAGTTTATCCGAGTTTTCGGACCGAAACCCAAGTATTGTCGTTACTCTACCAAAATTTTGATAGAAAATATCTATTTATTATGCCGTTATAATACCCATTTTATTTCTTGAATTTATTTCTTAAATAAAGCCATTGTAATGCCAAAATTACCATATATTCCAAAATTCCAAATTTAATCCAAATAATTTGATCAATATGAGTACCTATCATGTCCGAACTCAGAATCTCATTTTCTTTTTGGTATAAAAATCCCATTTTGGATCAGCATACCACAATTCTCGGTGGAGCTGAACCGGGTGGCAACTCTATTTTATTTTTAAATAAAGTAAAAATGCTTTATTTTAAAAATGTATTTTCTTAATAAAATATGTAAATATATTTCTCAATATAATCACATTTTTTGCTTATAAAAAGCCATGTTTTTCACATTCAATAAATTTGCGTGAAAAAAATAATAAAATAACTTTCTCCTTAATAAAATCAGTAATTTTATTATAAAAGAGGCTCATGTATTTAAGGGAATTGGATTTTCTCAAACCGAACCAAATAGCGCGGTTTCCTCAAACTGCACAAATACGCCCCGTGCACCACTTGGTAACCCTCCTAGATCTCCTCGCCCGCTCACAATTGTTGTTCAAGGTTTTCCACATAGAGTTAGGGTGGCTAATGAGTGTTCCATTTGATTTTCTTCTCTCAGTACATGTTGAAATTCGCACTTCTCGAAGAGAGATTCCTTTGTCCAAATGGATTCAAGATATGGTCGGAGTGACTCCTCTCTCACCTCCCAATCACCTACTACTGGCCTAATGATAAAGGCAGAGTCCCCGATAACTTCTGCCTCGTCTGCCCCTTGTATGACCAGTGAACTTAGGCTGAACAGACATGCCTATATTCGGTGCCATTATTGGTCACTAGGAATTCTACTCTCTTGGAGAGCGGGATTAATCCTCCTTCACATGAGATAATTATGATACCTAAACTAGCTCCTTTGTAATTTACTGCCCCGTTAAAGAACATGGTCCATCTGCGGGGTTCATTTGATATTGTAGCTAAATGTTGATTTGGGAACTCGAGGTTTTCAATGTAATTAGATTCCAAAGGTCGGTTGGCTAGAAACTCTACCATAGCCTGTCCCTTTATTACTTTCTTGGTGACGTATTCGATGTCGAATTTCTATAGGAGCAACAACCATTGGGATAGTTTCCCGGCCAAAGAGGGTGCTTAACAAAGGTATTTTATGGGATCTACCTAAGCGACAGCTTGTATCTTGTAGGACTTGAAATAGCGTATGAGCTTTTTAGTCAACCATACTATGGCGATGTAGGTCTTCTCAACTATAGTGTACCGAGTCTCACAGTCTAGGAGTTTCTTAATAAGGTAATAAATGGCATGTTCCCTCTTGTCCTCAAGCTCTTATATGAGCATTTCCCCTACGGAGGTTTCTTTAATGTTCAGGTACAGAGTGAGGGGTTTGCCTGGCATAGGAGGATTTAGTACTAGTGTGTTGGATAAGTGTGTTTCGATCTTATCGAAGGCTTCTTAGCACTATATATACCAGGTGACCGGTTGTTGCTTTCTGAGGAGCTTGAATATGGGTTCACAGACAGTGGTTAATTTGGAGATAAATCTACTAACATATTGTAGCAACCCTAAGAAGTTTTTGACTTCTTTCTCATTTTTAGATGCAGGCATATTGAGGATTGCCTTCACTTTGTCTGGATTGATTTCTATGCCTCACTGGCTAAAGATATGACCTAATAATTTTTCGGAGGTCACTCTGAAGACACACTTTTTTAGGTTTAGTCATAGGTTGTACTTCTCCACCCGGGCGAGATAGTGATTGAGCACATCTAGGTGCTCTTCAGGGGTTGGTGATTTACTAGCATATCAGCCACGTATACTTTGACGTCTTTGTGGATTTGGTCATGAAGTAAAGTGGTGACTGCCCTTTGGTAAGTTGCCCTCGCATTTTGTGATGAAGGCCATTTTGAACTTATGGATGACGTTCATTAATATTTGATTATACCCCAAGAAGCCTTCCATGAAGGAATACATAGCCGCCCTAGCAGCACTGTCGATTAATATGTCTATATGGGGTACGGGAAAGTCATCCTTTGGCGAGGCCTTATTGAGGTCACGGAAATCGACACATACCCTGACCCTTTTGTTTTTCTTTACAACAGGTACTACATTGGCTAACCATTTTAGGTATTCCACAACTTCTAGGAATTTGGCTTTGATTTGTTTGGTTATTTCTTCTTTGACTTTCTCGGCCCATTCCGGTCTTAGTCTTTATAGCTTTTGTTTTACTAGTCTAATTTTTGGGTCAGTGGGGTTTATATGTTTCGCAATGGTCTTGTCAACCCCTAGCATATCATCGTAGGATCAAGCAAATGCCCTTACGTGTGACTTTAGTACTTCCACTATTTCTGCCTTAAGCTTGGGACTTAGGTCATTGGAAATTGATATCATTTTAGGATCATCCTTGGTTCCCAAATTTGCTTCTTTTGTAGGAGTATCATGAATACTAAAAATGTTAGATGTATGATGAGATGAATACATGTAATCAAAAGCACCACATAAATAAGAAAAGTAGTCCATTTTATCGTTATTATTAGTTTCGTCATACAAGTGGTTTAATTCAAAAACATCAGAAACTGAGAGATCACTATCAACTTTCGGGATGAGAACTTCCTTAATCGGAGTTCCCGTGCTGCTACTAGTAGTTGTGTCTCCAATCTAGGATTTTCCTTTGATCATAAGCTGAGCTAGTTTGATGATTATCTTGTCCATCCCTACCTTTACCGATGTTTACTCCTGCAGCTTAAATTCGGTCTTCTTGTTCTCGAGATGGGTCTCCACCAGTTTGGACAATCTTGCCAGCAATTCCTCGATGCTAGACTATCGTGGTGGACTTGCCATATTTTATCTTGTAAGAGTTTCTTCTTCAGACGAGGCTTTTCTCTTCTTAGCTTGCCTTTCTGAGTCACTCAAGCGGTGTTGGGGTCTTTGAAGTTTACGACATCGGAGAATATCTCAAAGCCAGGTACCTCTCCTTCTTTGGTTTCAACTGGCTCTGATTTGCCCTGGTATAAGACCTTCCTAAAATAAACAAAGATCTCAAACATTTGGTGTCTTTTGGACCATGACCTTTGTCGGCTGCTACCCCGATAACAAAGTCCAGAGGGGTTGTAGGATCCTACCATGAATTTTAACTCAGGAGGACCTTATTCTTGTGCCTATAGATCGGCTCTTTGAGCTAAGCGTTGATTCATGGAATTCTTCACCCATTCAGACCATTGGGTTGGTTTCTCATTCTTTCCTATTGTGGTTGTGAGGAATCCATCTAGGTGTTCACGGGTGGCACGTATGGCATCCACGGTTGATTCTTCATCTGTCTCAAGGGTTATTATTTTCCCTTTGTAGGGAATCTTCACCTTCTGGTGTGAGGTGGATGGAACACCTCCTAATGCATGGAACCATGGTTGGCCAAGTAGCAGGGAGAACATGATAGGAATGTCGATGACATTGAAAGTCTTGAGGGACTCAACTTCCCCTACTTTCATAATTACCTCAAAGGTCCCTAGGATGGATCTCTTCGAGTTGTCATATGCTTTAATAAGTGTCCCGAATCTTTTAACCATGCCCTCATTCAATCCAAGGATTGCCAAGATTTTTTATGGGCAGACATTAAGTGCAAAGCTATTGTCTACCATGATACAAGGCATTATTTAGTCCAGGATCTCAATTTTCAAGTATAAGGCTTGGTTGTGGTGTTGTCTGTCATTTGGCAAATCCATAGTGGAGAAGACAATGTTGGGGGACTCCGCGGGGGTCCCGTGTTTAATTAGAGCGCATATTTCCGCTGGCGAGGCCAATGATGGTGCTTTGATTTCCATTAACTTTTGTACGATAGCTCTCTTCTACACCTGGGATCCCCGTAGGAGATCCCAGACACTCATTTTGACGGGTGTATTTATCAGTTGTTCGACTATAAGGGTGAGCTATCTACTGGTGGAGTACTTGCGAGGATTGGGTTGACTTGGACTTATGGTTGGTAAACTCTCCCACTTTGGATGACATGGTTAACGTGCTCTAACTGGGCTTTAGAGGTGTCCTTGAGCTTGAACACCACGAATTCATCAAAATATTCCTCCAGGGCGATGTCCTTTAGCCGTATGGGCTTAGTAGCATGCAGAACCGGGGGTTTTCTACCTCTTGGCTCACAGTGAATGTCTATCAGCAAGGCTATGGCGGGGTTTTCCCAGAGGATCTCATTTATTACATGCGCTTGTGGCCAATTTTCTATGATCATGTTAACAATGTCAAACCAAGCCAGGACCAATCCATCTAATATTTCTATGATCTTCGACTGGGGTACCATTGTAAAGAACAGATAAGCCCAGGCTGTGGGTCCGTCTCTAGGGTATGGCTCTATTTTGGGTGGATCTCCTCTTGGCCCTTCATCAGGTTCTTCAATGGTAAAGTGATAAAGGAATGTTTGACTTAGGATGCCCTAAAAGAAGTAATAGCATTACTTGGCTGGATTATTCTAAGTTCGATTATACCATTCCAATGCCCTTCCATCAAGGGTGGTGCCGAAAATTTTAGGCCAATGATGATAATACTTGTTTCTTGAATTCATCATCTCTGTGAATATGGTGAGTTAAATCCAAGGGTTCCCACTCCCAATATACCTAAGTTCAGGTGGTAGTTCAAGAAAGAGCATAGTCTCGTGGGTGGCCTCCCAAGCAACGGCCAATTGATAGGCTGCATTCAATCGTCTGTAGAACCTTTGGCCATCTTATATACTTGTGAATGCCATTAGGTTAATAAGGGTGCTGGATTGAGGCCTCTTTTGCCATGAGGGTCTCCTATTTTCTTGTTGGATCCTCTAGAAAACAAGCCTTTCTGTCAAGTTTCTAGTCCCAATTGCATTGAGTTCTTATTGGTCCCTGTGAGGGTCTTTATAAGGTCAGAGGGGGGTGAATGACCCTTTTTCACAGAATAAACAGACTTTAGAAAGTCTTAGTGTAGCGTATTTGATTATGATCTGGATGATGCAGTTATGACAATACAATCCAATGAATAAATAGTTAAAGAAATCAAACACAAAGGATTTTATCCTAGTTCGGCCCTGCCTACTCCAGTCCCAAGAGTTTCCTTCCTCTAAGCTTTTTTACTAGTGAATTCCTTTCCAACTGGCAGGAATCAAGCCTTACAACTTGTTTTTTGATGGTAACCCCTTTCGGATGTAGGATATAGTCAAAGTCCTTTCGGATGCAGGAACCAAAAAGGGTGGAGGAAAAAGCTATCATTTAAACTTTTCCCTTTGTCTTGATATCTAAGTCTTCCGGATGCTCTTAGACTCAAAATCTCTGGACCTGTCTTCTTCCGGAGATGGTGCAATTAGTTCTTCCGAATGCTGATTTTTGAAAGATTAAAGTTTGTTTCCTTTCCAAACTTTATCCTGATAATTCCAGTGTATGCTTAGGTACTTGATGTCTTTAATAGATGACCTTGTGGTTGGATCTTGTATGGATGTTTCCATTTGGATTTAGGAGATTAAGTTTTTATTTCCTTAAAACTTGATCCGGATATTTTAGTTCAATTTTACGATCCGGATCATTGTTTTCCAATAATCTCCCCCATTTGATGGAAACAAAAACCTAAGTTAACTAAGCATGATGAAGGGGGTATATGATCTAAGTATGATTTTTGACACTTAGTCATTTACAGTTACCCCCCCCCCCCCATAATTCTAGCATCCTAACTCCCCCAACATTTTTCAGTTCTAGCTTCTAAGTTTGTTTAGTACAATTACAGATTGTACTTTACAAGCAATTTTTTTAGAATTAGATTGTTTCACTATATATACTTCTGCTATTAACAATGGTTAACATGAATGAAGTTCAGATTACAAAATACAGAAATATAAAATAGTGAATTAGCTATTTCAACATTTTACAAAATTATAGCTATTCTAATTCCCACCGGATGGTCCTTCTTCCTTTTCCTTGCCCTTGCCAGATCTAGATTCTTGTTGAAATGTTAGACTTATCTCCCCCTTTTTATTTGCAGCTTGGGGATCAATTACCATATAGGTTCTGTTATCCCATGCTTCTTGCCAAGCTTTTGATATACGGAGTAGTCAACATTAACTTTGCTCCTTTCCTCTATGATTTGATCAACTATTGTCGGAGTAAGGTAATAGGGCCGAATGGTTTTCTTGAGTTGAGTATAGGCCTGATTAACTGTAGGATGGATGTGGAGCATAAAATGTTGATCCATTTTATCAAAATAAGGAAATAGTTCCTTTAACAGAGTTGTGACTCCCTTTTGCCCAAAGAATCTGGAATTCCCAATGGCTTGAACAAGGTTGTGGAAAACTAAAAGGAGTTGGTTCTCCAGAATTAATGGTGTAGAGGAAGATCCAGATAGTGAAGTTATTAATTCCGGTTTACAGGAGAGTTATTTCTTCACTAATTCCTCTCTGGATATTATGAATGGTTTCTGATTGGAGCTTTACTTCTTTTATAACTAAGGCTTTCCAGTCATTAATTATTTTCTCCAGTCCGGCCAAGCGACTGACCATCTCTTCACCCATCTCATCCAGCATCTTCTCTTGGATCTGGGGGACAGATTCATCCAGAAAATTTTCAATCATTTTTTAGACTACTTGCTAATCTATGCCTAGTTCCGTGATTGCTGGCTTAGGATCCCTTTCTGCCATGAATTTTGACAAGTTTTCAAACTTGGAATCTAGGTATGCCTTTATTTCATATGATAGCTCGGAGGAGGAGGAAGTAATCTTATGAAGCACTATTCTATAGTTATTTCATGCCAAAGTGTTGGCTCGATTAGTAGTTCGGTTGGCTATGGTAATACCATCCTTAAGCTCAGATATTATTGGATTTATTTGGGACAAGGAGGCTTCAGCTTTTGCACTAGGAGAAGGGAAATCTAGAACTTTTTCTTCCATTTTCTACACTGATTGCTTGATTTCTCCCAACTCCTGCTTTAAGTCTAGAGACTGGAATTCATCTAGAAGCATTTTTTTCAATGGTTTGTAAATGTCTGCAGATGTTCCGGAGACTCTGCTTGATATATCCTTCCTTATTCTCTTCAAGAGCAGCTTCTTGCAATAGTCTAAGCGTGGTAGTGACTTTGGCTTATTTGATATTGCCGGCAGGGATTTTTATGGGACTAGCAGCTTGAAGAGGTTTATCTCCAGATGAACTGGAGGAGTCATCTCCAGAACTAGACTGCTTTTGGAGGGATCATTTTCTTTTTTCTTATCGCTCTCTTCCGAGCTTGAGGGATCCTTTTCTTCTCTGCTTTCATCCGACCGTTAGTCCGGATTAGCCTCGCCCCTTGAGTCTACATTAGAAGTGTGCTCATGGGAACTCAGACCAAGTCCCTCCTCTGGAACAATATTATCTAGGTTAGGCACTTGTTCCTTAGACACATTTTGATTATCAGTGTCTAAGTTGTCCTTGGTTTTATCTGCTATGTCATTACCAATAGTAGGGTCAGTATTAATATTTAATGTAGCTGTGATAGGAGTTACCTCATTGATTGGCATTTGGTGGTCTGGATTTTGAACTGCTATTTCTTCCTTCCTTTCCTCTACTTCAATGCCCGAATGACTAGTAATGTCCTCAGTCATTTCTATCGACGCCTTTACCGGGCTTACAATTGCTTCCACAGGTGCATTGGAACTGTCCCCAATGCCCTCTATAGGTGCCTTTTCAGGACTTTTGTTTTCTCCCCCGGGATTGTTGGCATTTTCCTCAACATCCTCTTCTCGTGCCCTTACAAGACTTTCGAGATCAATGATAGAAGTTTTCGGATTAAGTAGGCTCTCCGAAAGGGGTTCGGTGATAGGTGCAAACATTTCTAGCTCTTCCTCCGGATACTGGCCCTCCTTTAGAAGGACTAAGTCAGTGGGATCAACTAGAACTTTTTGAGTAGTGGTTCTAGAAGATCCGCCGGGTCCCTCTATTCTTTATTGGTTGACGTTATTGTTATCCTTGATGGCAGCTTGGATGATGTCGTACTGAGGGTCTTCTAGATTGACTATCTTAGTAGCTCCGGGCACATTTTTGCCATTGTTAATTTGGCTTTAGCCAACTCTACTTCTGCCATCTACTGCCTTCCTATCTCATTGATTTTAATTCCAATAGCTTTCTTCTTTTTCTCCCAGGCAGTTACTACCTCATCAAATGTTAGCCCTTTCTTAACAAACTTCCTTCTTTCAGATCTTGGGCTTCATCTTCTATTTCTTCATCATCCTCTAGATCAGCCTACATTTCCTCTAAAGTTCCCTTGGCCTTTTTTCTTTTGGCCTCAATTGCCTTAGCCATAACTGGAGGCAGATCATCCACCTCAATCTTAGGAGATATAATATTTCTTCCCTTCTTTGCAGCCGTCTTAATTAACTTCCCCCTAGTTTTTTACTTCGTTAGGGGATTATTTAGTAGTTCCATGAGTGTTTGCTTGTCTTCGTTCACTTTCTCATCCATAAGTACCGAGGCCAATTCCTTCTTTGTCTTAGACATGGATGTTCTGGCTTTCTTAGGTACCGGACCACTTGCTTCCAGATTGGTAGCTTTCTGGTTCTTGTTTTTCTTCTCATCCCTTAGCCTCATAGATTTATCCTCTTCCCAGGTCTCATTGAACCTTGGGTTTAGAAAATTCTTTTCAAGGATTGCTTTTCTATAGACACTGTTAAAACCAGTGAGGTCAATTCTAGAAGCCTAGAGGATTCGGGTGATCAGAGCACCATTGGAATTTCTGTGATGCTTCAAGAAGTGGATTATTAGTACTGGTATATCTACTTCTTTATACTCTGCCTAATGCTGTAACACACAGTGCTAGAAGGAAGACACTATAGTTAATGAGCCCTTCTAGATTAGGACTAACTTCGCCAACACATGCTAAAGGTATCTTGGTCCTCCAATACATTGAGAATTTATTGCCAAAATATCTCTCCGGAAGCCACATCTCCGAATCATACTTTACTTTGGTCTCATCTCCATCTACTCCCATCAGAACTCCGTTGTTCTTCATATTCAAGGAATTCTCAAAGAAGTCTGGAGTGATAGTAATTTCTTTCCCTTGAACCGTAGTTTGCAGGGCATCAAACTTCTTATAGGCTTTCAGATTGTCATAGAACTCCCGGACTAAATCTAGGTATGTTGGGCAGTTTATCTTGAGAAAGTCTGTCAAATGCTGATCATCAAATAGTTTGGAGTAGGGATCAGTTTCAAAGAGAAAGTTGTCTCCCAAAAAGTCAATGGCAATAACAGAATCGTTGGTTTTTAGGTTTAAAAGTTTGAAATCTTCATCTTTCATATCAAATTCTATAAAGACGTTTCTTGTGGGTAGCATTACAGGTCCTTTTGGTGTCCTGATTTCTGCCATTTGAGAGTTTGAATGAAAAATTAGGGTTCTGGGTTTTTAAAATTGTAGAGTAACAGTACTTTGTTGCTCGCGTAGAGAAGAAGGGTGATTTTGAGGGGCTTATATAGAATTTTCAAAGTGAGGGCAGTTTGGTAATTTGGACGCCGGTAGTTTTACTAGATTGATGACATGGCAATTGGATTTTTAAGAGAGAGGTAAATTCAATTTAATTAGAGAAGGGGAACGGTTTATTTTAAAAGATAACTGTTGAATTTACCGCGCATGTAACCCCCAATAGACGTTTGAAATTCAAAAAGTTACAGTTACCTTTAAGAGCTTTTACTGCCATATGTCATTATTGTCTGCTTACGTGGCAGTGTTTCTTTCGGAATAGATTTCTCTCCAATGCTTCTTCTCTTCCAGATTTGTCTTGCCAAGGATCCAAATTGATTTTGGATTGTCTTCCGACCTAACTTCAAATTGGATTTAACATACCAATTGAATCCATTAGCTTCCTAAATTGGATTTAACATACCAATTGAATCCCTTTGCTCATTGGTTTGGATGTACACCAAAGCAACATCCTTCTTTATCACATGATCTTAGATGAAATGATGCCTTATATTTACATGCTTCATCCTAGTATGGTGTACTAGATTCTTTGACACATCAATAGCAATTTTGTTGTCACACAAGACATCCACACATCTGGATTTAACTCCATAGTCTTCAAGTTATTTCTTGATCTAAAGGAGTTGAGCCACATAACTTCCAGCTGCCATTTAGTCTGCTTCTATAGTAGATAAAGCAACTGAAGTTTGCTTCTTGCTGTACCATGATACTAAGCAATCTCCAAGGAAATGGCAACCTCTGGATGTACTCTTTCTCTCAAGAGTATCTCTTCCATAATCTGCATCAGTAAACCCTTAGAGTGTGAAATTTCCATTGCTGGGATACCATAGCCCAACTTTAGTGGTTCCTAGTAGGTATCTAAGGATCCTTTTTATAGCTTTGAGATGAGAGTCCTAAGGATTGGCTTGATATCTTCCACAGTAATAGACTATATAATGTATGCCAGGCCTGCTAGCTGTCAAGTATAGGAGTGAGCCAATTATCCCTCGATAGAGCTTCTGATCAACATCTCCTCCTTCGCATCCTTGGACAGGACTGTATCTGATCCTATTAGAGTGGAGATAGGTTTGCTCTTGTCCATTTCAAATTTCTTCAAGATCTCCTTGGTGTACTTTGATTGATTAATTAAAATCCCATCCAAACTTTGCTTGATTTGTAAACCAAGGAAAAAATTTAGTTCTCCAATCATGGACATCTCAAATTCCTTCTACAATTGAGAGCTAAATTCCTTACACATCCTTTCATCAGTTGCTCCAAATATGATATCATCCACATAAATTTGGACTAGAATAATACCATTTTTCTTCTTTTTGATGAAGAGTGTGGTATCTGCCTTGCCTCTGATATAATTCTTGGATATAACAAATGAGGTTAATCTCTCATACCATGCTCTAGGTGCCTGTCATAAATTGAGTAGCCTCTGGAATCAAAGGTGACTTTTCTTCCTTTATCACAGAGTTACGCTACACTTAGTAAGTTGAACTTCATTCCATGAACCAGTGACATATTTTCAATTTTTAATTTAGATCCAATAGTTCCATGTCCAATGATCTATCCTTTTTGATTATCTCCAAAGCTCACTTTGCCTCCCTTCTTCTGGGTTAATGTGATGAAGGCCTTCTCATCACCTGTCATGTGCCCTGAGCATCCACTATTAATGTACCAAGTGTGTTGATCTACTGTGGATCTAAGGCATACCTGCAAAACAGATCAAGTGGGTTTCGGTACCCAATCAGATTTGGGTCCTCTCGAGTTAATAAACATCTCATGCTAAGGATAAACATCATAATAACCATTTTTTTAATCTACATAATTTAGTAATATGATTGTTTTTCCCACAAAACCTACACCCTGAAATGGGTATGTTCTACTTTTGCTTCTCTTTTATCTTTTCCAGATCCTTCTTCCTATAGTTTCCTTTATATCCAGCTCCTTGTACAGTTGTGGATGGTCCGGAATGTGTTCGGAATCTAGTTAGAGGTGCAATCTCTACTGCATAATTCTGCTTCTGGTTGGCAGGTTGTTGATTGTAAACCACCTTAGCCTTTCCCTTTTGAGCAGCAGTATATCTTTGTGCTTGTGGTTGCCTAGTAACCTCCTTTACCTTTTGATTAAAAAGTTTAGGGTTTCCTTTGGCAGCTTGAGGTTGATTTCTTTATGTAGCTTACCTTGGGTTTTTCCATCTTTATGGAGGATCTGGTCTCCATCTGGATGCCTCCTTCATCAGGGCTTTTTCTCTGTCCAGCTCAATCAAATTTGCACTTAGCATTTACAATTGATTCTTCAGGTAGCTCTCCTCAACTTCATCAATGTGCTTAGCTGTTCCTATCAGGTTGACATCTTGTGCCCAGGCTTCATTATCTTCAGCAATCTCCAACACTTGTCTTCTCAAGGACTTGATTGCTTTTGCATTCTTCTTTACACTTTTGATCACAATAGATAAAGCTCTAGTAAGGTCAAACTTAGAAGCATAATTAGAATAAGAGTTTACCTCAGTGTTTGCTATTTTTGATTTTGATTCTTCAATTTGCACTATTTCTTACTTAGAGGCATTCCTTCTAGATTGCTCTGCTTTCGGATCAGCCATTGCCATGAATGCATAGTTGGCAGTCTCATCTTCTTCTGTTAAAGATGAGCTCCTAATTTCTTCATTGTTGCTCTAGGTAGCTATAATTTCCTTCTTTTTGAACTTCATGGTTCTCTTAAGCTTCGGACACTTCTAAAATGGCCTTTTTCTCCACATTCAAAACAGGCAGCTTCTTTTTTCGGATCCTTATTTTCTTCCGGATTCTTTCTTTGCCTGTCCCTTCTTGAGGTGCCTTCTTTTGATTTCTGGGATTCATACTTTCTTGATTTCCTTCTCTCTTTTGTATGAATCTGTTGAGTTTTCTGGTTAATAGAGCAAGTTAATCTTTGGTGCCTAGTGATTCAGTGATTTGCTCTTCTTCTTCCGGATGAGGCTCATTCGGTGGATTCTGCCTTAAGTGCAATAGCTTTCTTCTTTTCTTTAGGATTTTTCTCCTATTGGCTATATCTCTCCGGGGATAGCTCTTGAGTCAAGAGATTGCCAATGAGCTCATCATAACTATAAACATTTAAGTCATGAGCTTCCTCAATAGTAGTCTTTTTGTTATCCCACCCCTTGGTGAGACTCCGGAGCACCTTTTTCACTATCTCAACTTCAGAAACTTCCTTTCCAAGCCTCTTCATCTCATTCACTAGATTGGTATATCTAGTGTTCATGCTACTAATGGATTCTTTGGCTCCATTTTAAAGGATTCAAGTTTTTGTTGGAGTAGATCAATCTTTACTTCTTTTACTTTACTTGTTCTTTCATAGTTTACCTCAGCTTCTCCCAGATCTCCTTTGCAATCTCATATCCAGTTATCCTGTTGAATTTTGTTGCATTAAGAGCACAATGGAGCATGTTAATAGCATTTGCATTTTCATGCAAATTTTTAAAATCATTCTCATCCCATAAACGTGATGGCTTTTAGGTGATCATACCCTCTACTTCATGAATGGGCTCATATGGGCCATCCATGATAACTAACCATGCTTGCATGCTTTATGCTTGAATGAAGTTCTTTATCCAATTTTTCTAGAACATGTGGTGTTCACCGGTGAAGAGTTGAGGACGGGTAATGGACATACCCTCGGGAAGGAGTTGTGAGTTTTAGAAACTCATTTTGATATTTGAATCAAAATATATGGACCTTTAGCTCGAGATTGTTAAGTCTCTAATTTGAGCACTTGCTCTGATACCACTTGTTGGTCCCTATGAGGGTCTTTATAAGGTTAGAGGTGGGTGAATGACCCTTTTTCATGGAATAAATAGACTTTAAAAAGTCTTAGTGTAGCATGTTTGATTATGATCTGGATGATGCAGATATGACAATATAATGCAATAAATAAATAGATAAAGAAATCAAACACAAAGGATTTCATCCTGGTTCGGCCCTGCCTACTCCAGTCCCTGAAGTTTCCTTCCCTCGAGCTTTTTCACTAGTGGATTCCTTTCCAACTCGCAAGAATCAAGCCTTACAACTTGTCTCCGAATGTAGGATATACCACTAGAAGCACTAACTCCTAGCTGAGTCCTTTAGTCTTTAGTAGGATATACCAATTAGACTTCTACCCCGAATCTAAGCTGAGTCATATAGGGAGCTCCCACTCAAAGCACCATCTTTAAGTTGTATCCCAATCTCACAACTCAGCCAAGTTAGAGATCCTTACACTCTTGGTTTCACAAAGGTTTTGGTTTTGGATTTCCTTAAGTTTATAGCTCACTTAGGAATACTTACAACAGATTTAGCATTATTTGATTCTTGGAAGGGATTGTAAATTGATTAAATTCTTTTGCTTTGTTACTTGTTTTTGTAAATCAAACAGCTAGCCTTCTCATTTGGTGAAGCTTCCCTTTTATAAGCTTCTATCATAAATGTAGCCTTTGTGGGTTATTAAGCTTGCATTTAATCTTCACCCTTGATCAGGTTGTATGTGGCACTTTTAGAGCCATTGATCAATCCGTTAGACAGTAATTTGACCCGTTTGATTTCTTGGGATTGAGGTTGAAAAGATGTCAGGGATCATTTTCCTTGTATTTTAGTGTTCACCAACTTTTATGCCAGTAACTTTTTAGTGTGAGCTCCATGCGCCTCCTTATTGATCTAGGTGAAAAAAGTTGGTTAACTTTTTCAGTCCGATGTCAGTACTTTTATCCTTTTATCTAAAAAGTGCAGGTTGTCACTTTTGTCCTGTTCATAGGGAAAGGACTTTCACTATGTAGACCAAAAAGGGTGGAGGGAAAAGTTGTCTTTGAACTTTTCCCTTTGTCTTTATATCTGAGTCTTTCGGATGCTCTTAGAATCAGAATCTCCGGATCTGTCTTCTTCCAGAGATAGTTCAATTAGTTCTTTCGGATGTTGATTTTTAAAGGATCAAAGTTTGTTTCCTTTCCAAATTTCATCCTGGTAATTCTAGTGTATGCTTAGGTACTTGATGTCTTTAATGGATGACCTTGTGGTTGGATCTTGTTCGGATGTTTCCATTTGGATTTGGGAGATTAAGTTTTTGTATCTTTCAAACTTGATCCGCATATTTTAGTTCAATTTTATGATTTGGATCATTATTTCCCGATAGTTCTATTGGGGTCCCATCCATGATCCCCTGTAATTCTTCCTTATTAACCAAGAATGTGGGGATTCAGGATATAGTGACGGTTGAGCATCCACAACCCTTTCTGGTGGTGGGTCCTAGAAGTACACAAGCTCGGGTGCCCATAGTTGAGGACCAATAGGGATTCTATTACTTGGATAATCAGGATCGTTACCTTACCGTGGGTAATCTGGTCTCAAATGAGCGAACTTTGTTCCTACTAGAGGACATGGGGCCAATCAGATGTGCTCATTTGACATGTAAGCGAATTTGCTGCCACTCAAGTATTCGCAGCCATTCTCTAGTTGTGGATATGTAGATTCTATTAAATGAGCTAGCTCAGGGGGCGTAATTTTTTCACTTAAAGGGCCAGCTTCATCGTGTGACTCATTCTGCTCACTAGGGTTTCTCTGCTACTCTCACCCACATCAAAATGAGGATTCAAGTGAGGTGTGTATCCTTCGAATCTATGTGGGTCTGGCACTCTTGGCATTTCTTCACATCGTGTGGCATGGTGATGGTGGTGCGATAGTTTATGTGCATCGTTCTCTCTTCAGGCATTCTTACATACCTTTCATGAATGGGTCTGAAGCATATGCATTCAGGGGAAAGTGGAAGGACCCAAGAATAAGAGTCGTCATCATTCTTGAAGAATGGCATATGAGGAGCAAATGCCTAGATGAATTTCTCACATATTAGTGGCCAGTCCCATTGGCTGTGAGGGAGGATTTGTAAATACCAAACTTGGGTCGGACCGACAAGGAATGTAGGGAATGAGGCCGGTGCTGTATAGTTCTAGAGTTCAAAGGAAGCATCTTAAGAATTTAATCGGGTTAGATTCTCCTAAAAAACTGGTCTTATTCCCTTCTAAATTAGCTATGTAAAGGAGACCAAGGGCCCTAAGTTCATCTTCATAGGCTGCCACCCTTTCAATCATATGCATCTCATCAAATATTAGGTTGTCATCGAAGCAATGATCCTCATCTTAGTTATCTAGTCCCTATTCTTCTTCTTCTTTGAGGGAGATGGCATTAATGAATAACGCCTCGCAGGGCATTGATTCGGTGTTTTCTTCCTGTCGCCTAGATAAGGTCATGCTCTTAATGGACGACTCTTGGCTTAGTACCAAGTCCAATGAGTTGTGTCTTGCGAAGGTGTCCTCAAGGATGGTGCCTACCTCAAAAAGATCCCAATATCATTCAATTCGTATGATGTCGTACTAGTTCATAGTTTTGTCATCAAGGAAGGTGGCTAGCAAGATTAGGACATGGTGCAATTGAGTTGGCGGAATGAATTAAGCAAGCTCATGAGATCATGCCCAACTTTAATCCCGTCATCTTCAATGTCTATAGGTCCTGCTGCCTTCAGGTCTACCAAGCGTACTATGGTATCGCTTGACTACCACTATTCATGTGTAGGGACCCCTTCATGCTCGATGAGATATATTGCATGATTTTCTAAAGCGAGGGATTCTTGAAAGATCCTAATCCTATTGCTTGGGAAGGTTTCTAAAAATTGATGCTCTAGTTCCATCCAGTTCCATAACTGACTAGGTGATAGGGAAAGATATCAGTCCATCACATCTTCTATGAGGAGTATAGGAAAAGTGATGGCCATACTGTATGGTGGGATATCGTACTTTACCTGGAGGTCATAGAAGTGGTCCAAGAATGTGACTGCATTAGTGTTTACTTTATATCTGAGACCTTCCATTGCTAAGGCCATGAGTTTCCTGGATTCCCATAATTCCTTTGCACTACCCTGTCTAATTCTGTGAGTTCCCATTCAATGTCATTTATCCAAAAATTAGGGTCAAATTAGGAGTTATCTCTTCCACCGTTATCTTCCTTGTGGAGGAGGATAGCATTAACGGGAGATACAAAGTTTGGAAGCTGGTTATTTTGGTACTCGACTTCCATTCTGGTTCTTCCAAGTTCCCTTCTTGAACCATCTTTTGGAGATCTCATAGTAATCAAACACATTCATTAGTTCTGTGCCCGTTCACTACGTGGTATGCACAAAATTTATCTTTGTGAGCCAGCGATGGAGGCACAAAAGGTTTTGAACTCTGCATGAACCTAGCCTTCCTTAGTTTAGTGAATATCTAAGACAGTGATTCAGTCCACGGCGAGATTGGTTGAGGGGGTGTTGGAGCAATTGCGGGGTGACGGCTTCCTTCTTCTTTTCTTCCCTTTTAACATAGGAAGGTTTTGGGTGGTAGGATTTCGGTAGAGCCACCATGTCATACGGCTAATTTTTAGCATAATAAGCTGCCTTTTCTTGCCTGATTCATTCTTCTTCATCGTACTTCTCGCTTCTTTTGGCATATTCCACATCATCACCGAAAGTATGGAATTTCATCAGTTTAATCTCTTCTCAGAATTTTTTATTGCATCCCTCTACCAATTTGATAACCAGGGCGTCCATTTTTGGGGCGCCATCTTTGAAGGGTTCTTTGATAACCTATCAAACTTTTTCCAGGTCTTGCAAGGTTGTTTCTACCCAGACATTGTAGCCATAAGTTTCGATGAAGGCGGTACTGAGAAACTTCTCGATTGATTTTACTTCACTATACATCCTCATATACCAATCTGTAGCAAGATCTCGCAATGTTATTTGGAACAAATTTACCCGGTGGACTTCGGGAATACCCATACTCAACATAATGCATAGGTACCCCTTAATATGAGCTTCTAGGGAACCTGTGCCATCAAATGGTAGGATGTAAGCATAACAAAGTTAGCGGGCAATGGTTTCTCAAATTTCTATGAATCTGTGTATTTAGCCTTGGAAGGCCTTGTAATGCGTTTTAGCTTAGGAAGCATTTCTTTAAAAATTTAGAATTTCTTCTTGATTTCTGTGACTTTATCATCCAGGCCAGTGCCTGAAACCCTGGCGGGCCTCATATTATTTATGACAGCTTCCAAATTTTTGTTGGTCCCTCTGAGGGCCTTTATAAGGTCAAAGGGGGGTGAATGACCCTTTTTTGAGGAATAAATAGACTTCAAAAAAGTCTTAGTGTAGCATCTTTGATTATGATCCAGAAGATGAATCAGGATGATGCAATTATGACAATACAATGCAATAAATAAAGAGTTAAAGAAATCAAACACAAAGGATTTTATCCTGGTTCGGCCCCGCCTACTCTAGTCCCCAGAGTTTCATTCCTCTGAGCTTTTCCTCTAGTGGATTCCTTTCCAACTAGCAGGAATCAAGCCTTACAACTTATCTCTGAATGGTAACCCCTTCTAGATGTAGGATATACCACTAGAAGCACCAACTCCTAGCTGAGTCCTTTAGTCTTTAGTACGATATACCACTTAGATTTCTACCCCGAATCTAATACAAGGAGTTCCCACTCAAAGCACCAACTTTAAGTTGTATCCCAATCTCACAACTCACCCAAATTGGAGATTCTTACACTCTTGTTTTCACAAAGGTTTTGGTTTTGGATTTCCTTAAGTTTATAATTCACTTAGGAATCCTTACAACAGATTTTGATTTGTTTGATTCTTGGAGGGATTATAAACTGATTGAATGCTTGTTCTTTATTACTTATTTTTGTAAATCAAACAGCCAACCTTCTCAATTGGTGAAGCTTCCCTTTTATAGGCTTTTATCATAAATGTAGCCGTTCAGGGCTGTTGAGCTTGCATTAAATCTTCACCCTTGATCAGGTTATATGTGGTGCTTCCAGAGCAGTTGATTAATCTATTAGACTCAATTTTGACCCGTTTCAATCCTTGGTATTGAGCCTGAAAAGTTATCAGTGATCATTTTCATTGGCTTTTTATGATGGACCAACTTTTAACCAGTGGTCCAATCCGTGTGCTCCACGCACCATTCCCATTGGTCTAGGTTAAAAAGGTTGTTACCTTTTTCTCTTTCTACTGTCAGCTTTTTGTCCTTTTCTTTGGAAGGGATATTTGATGATAGCTACGACCAAATGGAGGGAAGGGAATTATTTTGAAATCATTCCCTTTATCTTGAATGGGATCTTCCAGATTATCTTCAGATTTATCCAATTCAGGTGAAGCTTCAATCAGTCTATCTTCCGGATGATGTTGTAGGGAAGTCAGTAGTTTGTTTCCTTTCCAATCTCTAACCTGATGCTAATCCACTTAAGCTTATGTAATAGTCTTTGTTTGAAAGCTTGACTTGGACTTGATGCAAACTTAGTTGTCGGATATAATTACTTAAGTTTTGCTGTACTTAGGTCTTGTTATATTTAGTTATTTGGATAAGTCATTCTTAGGTTTTGTTTACTTCAAACTTGATTCGGTCTGTTTTGTGTTCCGGATCATTGTTTCCGAAAAATCTCCCCCATTTGATGGAAACAAAAACCTAAGTCAACTAAGCATAATAAAGGGGTATATGATCTAAGTATGATTCTTGATACTTAGTCATTTACAATTACTTCCCCATAGTTCTAGCATCCTATCTCCCCCAACATTTTTTAGTTCTAGCTTATAAGTCTGTTTTGGTACAATTACAGATTGTACTTTAGAAGTAATATTTTGAAAATTAGATTGTTTCACTATTTATGCTTCTACTATTAACAATAGTTAACATCAATGAAGTTTTAGGTTACAAAGTACAGAAATATGAAATAGTGAATCTAGCTATTTCAATAAATTTTACAAGTATAATAGCTAATCTAATTCCCTCTAGATGGCCCTCCTTCCTTTTCCTTTCCCTTGCTGGATCCAGATCCTTGATGACTTTGTAGACTCTTCCCCCCCCCCCCCCTTTTGTTTCTAGCTTAGTGGTCTATCACCATATAAATTCTGTTATCCCAAGCTGCTTGCCATGCGTTAGAATAAATAGTATAGTTAGCATTACAGTTGGTCCTTTTAGCAAGAGTTTTGTCAACCATTAGAGGAGTAAGATAGTAGGGCCTGATGGTCTTCTTCAATTGGTCATAGGATTGTTTGATGGTTGATGAGAGTAGATGGCGATGAAACTAAAGTGTAGTATGATCCGGAGATGTGGCTTCTGAAGAGGTATTTTGGGGATAAATTCTCAACGTACTGGCCCCTAATCCTAAGATACCTTCAGCATGTGCTAGCAAAGTTAGTCCTGATCCGGAAGGCCTCATTAACCACAATGTCTTCCATCCAGCACTATATGATACAACATTGGGTAGAATGCAGAGAAGTAAATATGCTAGTATTGCTAATCCAATTTATGAAGCATCATAGAAATTCTCATGGTGCTCTGATCACCCGGATTCTTCAAGCCAATAACATCAATCTCACCGGTTTTAATAGTGTCAGTGGAAAGCCAATTATATAAAGGAACTTCCTAAATCTAAGATTCAATGAAACCCGGGATGAGGATATAGCCAAGAGGCTAAGGGATGAGAAGAAACGCAAGACCAGGAAAGCTACAAATCCATAAGCAAGTGGTTCGGTACCTAAAAAGGTTGAAAAGTTATCAGTGATCGTTTTCCTTGGCTTTTTGTGATGCACCAACTTTTAGCCAGTGGTCCAATATGTGTGCTCCACGCGCCATTCCCATTGGTCTAGGTTAAAAAGGTTGTTACCTTTTCTCTTTCTACTGTCAGCTTTTTGTCCTTTTCTTGGGAAGGGATATTTGATGGCAGCTAAGACCAAATGGAGGAAAGGGAATTATTTTGAAATCATTCCCTTTGTCTTGAATGGAATCTTCCGGATTATCTTCAGATTTATCCAATTTCGGTGAAGCTTCAATCAGTCTATCTTTCGGATGATGTTGTAGGGAAGTCAGTAGTTTGTTTCCTTTCCAAACTCTAACCTGATGCTAATCCACTTAAGCTTAGGTAATAGTCTTTGCTTGAAAGCTTGACTTGGACTTGATGCAAACTTAGTTGTCCGAATATAATGACTTAAGTTTTGTTGTACTTAGGTCTTGTTATATTTAGTCTCTATTTTAAAAATCTCTGCCTAGTCCCGCTTAGGCCCCACCTAGGCCCTATTTTAGAGCTTGCCGCCTAGCTTTCCGTTCCCATGGCGATGTCAGGCCCTAGAACTGATTTATTACCGCCTAGGCACCGCCTAGTCTGACTTTTTCCGTCTAGACGACGCCTAAACTCAATATTTCAAGATATCGATATTTATAATAATTATAGTTTGATATATTTAACCTACTAAAAATAGCTTAATTGGTAAAATGAAAGTACATAAAAGTGTTCTCACAATACAAGTCTCATTTCCATTTTTAAAACATGCTCTAAATTATATTTTTTTAATATTTTATAATTTATTTTTTAGTTGAAAATATATTTTTACGTATAAACAATAAAAATTAAAAAAATTACAAATTCGCCTAAGCCATCGCCAGTCCTCGCTTAGGCCCCGCCTTGGCCCTTTGGAGCCCTCGCCGCCCGACTAGCGCCTAGCGCTTTTTAAAACATTGTATTTAGTTATCCGGATAAGTCTTTCTTAGGTTTTGTTTACTTCAAACTTGATCCGGTTTGTTTTGTGTTTTGAATCATTGTTTCCCAACACTTTTTAACAAAATCCTCATAGAGGATCATATCCTAAACTGCCTGGAGTGTTGCCTTTTGGTAATCGGCCATTTTGTCAACTTGGTCTGTGAGTGTTAGTTTATCAGAATCTGCTTCCTCGGGCGCCTTTCTCTAAGGCTGCTTCTTTTTTATGCCAGTGGGAATGGTACTACAGGCAGCTCTGGTCTTGTAGGCTGAAATAAAAATAGATTAGTATATGCCCTTACGTATGATGCATAAGGCTATAGACATTTCTAGTATAAGTGTAGGATGTGTGCATACGTGTTGTTCATGATGCGTGGGTGCATTTCAGTTGAGCAACAACGCATTGTATCGCTTAAAACCAAGGGTATGCAATATGGTGCGCTCTAGGAGCTGCTTTTCTAGGGTGTATCTCTTAATACCAGGGGTATGTTCGATGGTGCGCTCAAAGAGTGGCTTTTCTAGGGTGTATTGCTTAATACCATGGGTATGCACGATGGTGCACTCTAGGAGTAACTTTTCTAGGGTGTATAGCTTAATACCAGGGGTATGCTTAATGGTGCGCTCTAGGAGCAGCTTTTCTAGAGTCAGATCACTTGATATCAAGGGTACGTACGATAGTGCACTCTAGGAGTGGCTTTTCTAGGATGTATCACTTAATACCAAGGGTATGAGCAATGGTACGCTCTAGGAGCAACTTTTCTAGGGTCGGGTCACTTGATACCGAGGGTATGTGTGATGATATGCTGTAGAAGCAGCTTTTCTAGGGTATATTGCTTAATACTAGGGGTATGTGCGATGGTGAGCTCTAGGAGCGACTTTTCTAGGGTTGTATTGCTTAGTACTGAGGGTATGGGCGATGGTCCATTTGTATGATATGGCTATTTTATGTTATAGCTACACACAAATCGTGGTTAGTGGTGTATGGGTGATGCAATATTTAAGCAGGCAAACATGTACTTTTTAACTCTCCCTTCTAACCTTATTACTCCATGGTGGTGAGTATCTTTCCTAGGTCGGGGGTCTTTCCTCTACTACCAACCTAGGGTAGACAATTATGATTTTAAGAAAACCATTGGGTATCCCTAGGGGAAGTTTCTAGGGCTATATTGCTATATGCCGGGCTAAGTCTGGCAGGGTTTTTATTGATGGTAACCATGCATTATGTACTTAAGCTCAAGAACCCTAATCAAGTTCAGGAGCCCATTTTCCATGTTTAATATACTCAAACCTAGCGGCCTTAGTCAAGCCAGCTAGATTATGTTGTACTATGCATGGCTGGTGCCTCTCAACTTCATGCCTATATACGAACTCGAGTCTATTCTAGAGACACGTTATTGAGAACACAGGGGTTCTATGTGGAGATATATGCAAATGCTATGCAGTATATCCTAAAAATTCAATATTCAAATGACTTTCATTATTCATCTTTAATTGATTTTGGGAGGATCAATTATAAAAAGAAGATAGTCCCCAGTAGAGTCAACACTGTGAGCAGGCAAAATTTTACATGGCTCTTTTAAGATCACCGATTGGATTAGCTCGGTGAACGCGGGACTCTCAAGTTTTAATGCGAGGAGTCGCTGCCAGAGTGCGGAGCTCGTTGTATGTGTGATCATACTTGGCATTTCCAACTACACAAAGGGGTCGAGGACTCCATTGGGGATTAGCCTTTTTATTGCGGGAGTAGGGTCCCTGTTTTATACAATATTAGAGTCGCCACCCAAATCAGCTCTTCTGGGAAATTGGTGGTATAGTTGATCCAGGTAGGATTCCTATACCGATAAAAGAGAGACTCTGGTTCTAGATGAAATAGTTACTTGCCATTTGAATTTTGATAAATCACATCTTGAAAACCCTTTGTTATTTTAATAAACAAAATAGATGATTAGAGAGATACGACCTTTGAGGGGCTAGCCCTTGGAGCGTGGGACTAGTGTCATTTGGTTACTTCATGTAGTGATTAAGAATGAATGGTTGAAAATAATATTTGACCCTCAGTTACCTTTTGTTGACTTTAGGGAGACTGGAAGGCCCGGTGCTGACTAGATTTGCGTTTGCTTCGGATTTTATCACGATATTCGGGAGATAACCTCAGGGAATTTTATATTAGGTTTATTTGATTGTTTGTGGGCTTGTGAATAGCTTTTTAGCTAAAAGCTAGTTTGGAGAGGGGTACCTATACCTTGTTATATTTTTGGTATGGGCTCGGTATTGCGAGGGTTTGCAATGAGAAATAAGCATATGAGCTTTCTATTTCTGGCAGATATAAGTTGTGGATGTCTATTGAAATGGCTGGGCGAAACTTTCCTTTCATAGAAATTTTAGAAGCATCGATCGACACATGTGGTAGCGTCAATCGGCGCAACTTTTATCAGAATAGCTTTGATGTGTCATAAGTCTAGATTCCCTATAAGCATAGATCGACACATAGGCAAGCGTCAATCGATGCAACTTAGGCGGTGATAGCTTGGTTGAGTCATAGTTGTAGGTTTGGTGAGTCAACAGGGAAATTGACACGTGTCCCCGTCGATCGTCGCATATTGGAAGCCAATAAGCATCGATTGACACTTATGGTTAAAGTGCTAACATCTTGTTTCCTCGGAGGGGTTTTTAGGGTAAAACGCGATCTTCGTCAGTACCGGCTAGCCATCTCCTGAAAACGACTTGGACATCATCAGGCCTGGATCGACCGTGCTCACACTATTGAAGGGGATTTTGGATAATATGTCAGGGTTCTAATCGATGTAGATCTTGCTACCACCTTACCTACTACGTTGGGTGTTGAAAAGGAAGGTAAACAGATTTGGATTGATGTGCAGTATAAAAATATACCATATTTATGTAAGATTTGCTCTTCTACTGGGCATTCTTGGAGAGATTGTCGACATAATAATCAGCCGAATGATGCTGGAAAAGTTGTGCGTAAGTAGGTGAATGCTGGGAAGAATGTGCCAGCAGTTAATGTTCTCGATAATAATGTTCCTCTTAGAATTAGGGTCGATTTAGGAAAAGACGAGGCTTTGGAACAAGCCTTTGAGGAAAGCCGAAAATAGCCTGGTCATGTTTCTGCAATTCAGGATGAAACTGTTGTGGTTACTACAATGGTTCTTATCCGATTGAGGTGGAATCTGCTATTTCACCTATTACAGAGGCACCTTTTGAGCAAGTTCAGGTTGGCAATAATTCTCTAAGCTCTGGTGTACTTGTAATTAATCCTGTGGTGGATTTAGATACCAAGATGGACGGGCAATTAAGTGATGTTAGTGAGTCAAGTGATTCGGGTTCTAGGAATTTGGAGTCGGGATCTAGGAACAATGATTCTACTCCTGTTGGGAGTCAGTTGGCTAATCAAAGAAAGAAAATTTGGGGCGATTCAGATTTCGAGGATGAACAAGATTCGATTTCAGCATCTAAGACAGTTTCGGCTTCTACACCAATTGTCCATGAAGGACCATGGCAGGTTCAGAGCGGGAAAAGAGGTGATAAAACATGAGGTGGAGCTAATAGAGGGAGGGGGCAGCCTAGTAGAGGGGCGAGGAGTTAAAATCCGCCCGGAAATCAGGAGCGCAAACCTCCACTAAAGTTTTCTCTTTAGTTGATAATACATTTTTACTACCTAAATGGTTGTTTAACATTTATTACTTTTTGCTATATTTGTTTCTTTTCTTTTATTTAATAAAACGAGTCTGATTCTCCGGCTTCCACCTTTAATAAAAAAAATAAAAAAAATTATTAAAAGTAAATGCACAATAGAATATTTTAAAAAAATTGACTATATCATTAATAAAATTAAGATTTATACATTAAGATATCACAACGTATAAATAAAATATCACAAATGTATCCACGAGTATTAACGAAATTACGAAACGGAAAAATGTGTCCCCTTGTATTTACATCCGTGAAATGCAACTTCCTCGTACGATTTCTTCAATAGTATCTTTGTTGCGTAGTTCTGAAAAGCATGTTACTGTTAATGCTTGTACTTTATAGATTACATGTCAAACTTGCTGAATATTCACAAACTAGAAGCCAAGGATCATCTAACCTTTACAAGTACAGAACCAGAGGGTCTCATATTCTTAGGAGGTTGATCCCATTTGCTGCAGCATTAATTATGAAAATATTCCCTCAACCTTACATGGAAAGCAAAAGAAATGAAGATCAGCAACATATTAGAGCTAATATTAACCTCAACTGTCACAAACTTCAGGTGGCAAGGGCTTGGCCTAGTGGTTGAGCCTTGAAGCTGTGATCCTAGAGGTCGCAGGTTCGAGTCCACATTCGGGCGGGCTGGGATAAAGTTTTGTTATTATTGTAAGCCCAAATGAGGTAAATTATTAAAAAAAAAAACTGTCATAAATTTCAGCTACGAACAGGTTTGTATAGAAAACCAACACTTGTATCTGTCAAATCCACAAATTGACTTAAAATTAGAATAATTCAAAGTAGACTTGCTAAAATCTCAGTAACCATACAATAGGAATATATTAATCACAAGGGATTACCTTTAAGCAAAGGATTCCAGTATAGGCTAGGCTCAAGTGTAAATTACAGTTGACATCAAAATTTAGCAATACATGAATTCATGCCAAAATGTATCACGTTTTAGCAACGTGGCTGATTCGATTGCTGATAATAATACACAAAACACTTGTTAAGGACATGTCCCCGTACAATTCAGCTTTACAATTTCATCTGTTTTTTCACTCTTTACTTCCCGTTGCTTTTATATATATTTCACGGCCTACTCTTTCGGCCATTTTATATAACCCTTCATTGTTTGTTCCCTTAAAATATTAAAATCATTATTCATCTCACATAGTGGATTCCTCCTCTCAACATCATCCAAAAAATTCAGGATTCAAATTTTACCGTTTTTTGACATTGATCATTAATGCATTGCTCACTATGTTGTATATATCATATGAATCTAAAAATGTATACACAAGACAAACGAAATGATGATAGCATTGAAGATTAATGGTATGCATATTGAAATGATGCATATATTTTGAAATGCATCATTTCAATATGAAACTAACACACAAGTCTCATGAGAATTTCTCAAAAATGTCAACTTGTCTTTTAGCAAGCAAATAAAATTTAGCACATCTAAAGATCAAAAGATAAACATACCAATGAGATTGATGCCTTAATGTCTTAACATCATGAACATTATCCTCACTTGACATGTTGGAGAGCCTTTGCCCTGCAAGCCAGCTCTTAATCTTGCAGAATTGAGTTTTAGCATGTCATTGACACTACAAACAGAATATTCCATCACTATTCAAGGTAGATAAACATCCATGGTCAAGAAAAATCAGATGTAGAGCTTATTATATTTCATTCTAAACTTAAAATTCTCTCTTTAGGTGACTCCTTTTCATTTTCTAGCTAGGAAGATTGTGTTATTAGTATAGAAATACACTTGTAAATTGGCTATTAACAATATTCTAATCCACCCAGTGAACTTATAATATGGCTCGTATTGATTTTGTTGTCATAAAACTTTAAAATGAACAAGCACACTGGATCTCATGATTTAGAAAATATCTAATGCTGGAGATTAGAGGGGGAAATTCCGGGTTTGAAAGTTTCAGAGAGAGAGCGTGTTAGTGAACAAGATTTTGGAGGGAATAGGTAGGAATCTTCAATCAGAGATAAGGAGAGAGAGTTAGGAATCAAGAATCAGATGAGTTGAAACTTTTGGAGGCGAACAAATCCAATATATCGATTGTGGGGATAATCAATTTTTCACCACTAAAATGAATATTTTTGTGGCGAAATAAATGTCTGCCACTATAGGCTAATATGTGTGGCGAATTTCTTATTTGACATTGTTGTACTACTTTAGTGGCGAACATATTTTCGCAACTAAGAATACAATTTCTAGTAGTGTCAATCCGATCATCCACAGAGTTCGAGTAACAAACCAACACATGATCTGATTGATGGACACCATACAGTACTGAACTCGAGATTTCGAGACCTTGACCAGTTTCACATTCAAAACTACATCGACATTGGTAGCCAGCGACAACTACACAGAAGGCCAAGCTTAGATAAGAAGGGTATGAGAAATTCGGGAGCTTAACAACCATTGAATCTCCCTAGCTTTGACAGTTGAACCACTCTGGTATTTCACTTCCAAGCAAACCAATACTAAAACCCCTCTCCATCTGTATTATTAAACAAATAGTTGCAAAATAACCAAAGGTTATTCAGAATGAAAGATTTCAGTTCATTTCATTTAATTTTCTATACAAAATGAATTGAGTTCCTCTATTTTTTTTAGGCTTCAAACAAGGGGTAAAAGAATAGTTTGAGAATGAAACCTCACATATCATGCATCAACTTATCCTTCGTTTGGAAACATTCTTTTAAGATGAATTCAATTAATTCTTTTGAAATCGTTTTACATGATTCAAAAAAATTTATACAAAAAATGATTTGAAATAATTGAATTCTTTTCAAAATAATATTTCCAAACACACTTCAAATTCCATAATTTTAGTAAAATAAATCGAAAAATGACGACTTAAATACTTTTCTGGGTTTTGCCTAGAACTCAAATACCATTTGGTGGTTTACATTTTTGACTAATTGGTGTCTAACGTATCTAATTCTGGTATAGCAACTTAACGGACTATCACTACTACATAACTGCTCAATTGCAACATGTTTCAGTGTTGCATTAGGTTGCATTAGCCAATTGCAAATAGTGCCCTTGCATTAGGTCTATTACAATAGTTATCAATATCTATTGCAAACATTTCACGTAATCACATTGACCGCCGCAAAATATAGATTGCAACGGTTTATATTGCTAATGCAACGGCTATAAATATTATAAGCCAATGCATCAGGTTTTTCTAATGCTACGGTCACATATACAATCATTGCAATAGAGGGGCACAGTGCAACGGTTGTACATGACAATAGTTGTAATAGGTTCTCTATTGCAATGGCTCTGTAAAATAACTGTTACAATTGGTCCCTCTATTGCATCGGTTGTAGAAACATCCATTGCCTTTGAGGGGCCTTTTTTGCCATTGCATTAGAGGGACCTTTTTTTGGATTGAAGGGAGCTTCCCTTGAGAATTTAAAGATCATGGACAATTCATAATTTCTCTTCCATATACAAGCAAATTACACATTAAACGATCTGAGCTTCTTTTATTGTGAAGTCACGGATAGCTGTTGCAACTACACTTCAGGATCAATTGGAGACAACCTCTCTGTAATTATAGGGGCAAGACTACATACACTCAACCCCCCCTACCCCGCTTGTGCGGGAGCCTTGTTAGGCATTGGGGTGATGTTGTTGTGTATACAAGCAAATTACAGATATAATCAGCATTATATATGTTATTTTCAAACACAAAGAATGCTAAAATACTAAAAATTGAAGAAATTTTCATGCAAAAACATTTGTTTTCTTTTGTAAAAACATTTAATTCCCTAGCTTGAAACTACATAATAATGCAATTACTTCCTAGAAGCGCAGAACTCCATAAAATTGTTTGGATGGTAATGTCAATCTTGAAGTAGAGGAAAAAGAACAACAAAAGTTTAAACAAAAAACCTATTTGTTAGAGTGAGCGGCTGAGCGCCTTTGAGAGAAGACTGACATCGAGTATCACAAAGAGAAACTACCTGAAAGGGAAATATAGATATTTCATAAGAACTACAATTTTAACTTGAAAAATTTATCTAAAACACAGATTACCTGATTTGCAGCCATCCATGGCCAGCAAATCATGCTCATTCTCCAAACCACGATATTGACATTTCACGTTCTTCTGTCATTAGTTGGACACTTTAATATAATAAAGTCGAAAAAGTCAATGCACCATATAGGCGAAAACTGGATATCCAGACACTAGATATTTAGGCAGCAAATGAATAGGTACTTCAATTGGTCACAAATCAAAAGGGCATTTGAGTTACCAACCAAGCATTAAATCCCACACTAGGTGGGGTCAGCTATATGGATCTTCTGACGCTATAAAGCTCTATCAAAAGCCAAATTTTCGTCTATACCGAGCAAACGCATATCCTTAGAAATAGTTTCCCTCCAAGTAATCTTGGGTCTACCTCTCCCTCTACCCTTACTCTCTGTCCATAAGTTCTCACATTTTCTAACTAGAGCATCTATTGGTCTACGTAGCACATGCCCATACCACCTTAGTCGTCCTTCTCTCAGTTTATCCTCAATATGTGCCACACCGGTCTTTTGGCGGATGCACTCATTTCTAATTTGATCCATCCTTGTATGCCCACTCATCCACCTAAGCATCCTCATTTCGGCCACATTCATCCTTTGAATATGTTACGTCTTGATAGCCCAACATTCACTCCCATATGTCATGGCTGGCCTAACCACCCTTCTGTAGAATTTACCTTTCACTTTCAAAGGTATCTTTTTGTCACATAAGACTCCGGTAGCACTTCTCCATTTCATCCATCCTACATTAATTATATGAGTTACATCATCATCAATCATCCCCACCTCGTAGATAGAGCCCAAATACCTAAATCGTTTGCATTTTGGCACGATTGTATCTCCTAGTTTTACTATTCCTTCGTCTCCCTTCCGTAAGCTGAACTTGGTGTGCAAATACTCCATCTTACTTCTACTTAACTTAAAACCTTTACTCTCTAACGCATTTCTCCACACCTTTATCTTCTTGTTAACCCCTTCCCTTGATTCATCAACCAGTACGATGTCATCCGCAAACAACATATACCATGGGATGTCGTCTTGTATTTTGGTGGTCAACTCATCCATAACTAGGGCAAATAAAAATGGGCTTAGAGATGATCCTTGATGCAATCCAATCGTGATGGGAAACTCCTCTGTCACTCCTTGTCCAGTTTGAACACTTGTTACTGCCCCTTCATACATGTCCTTTATTAAGTTTATGTACTTTACATGAATACCTTTTTTCTCCAGTGCCCACCAAAGTACTTTCCTCGGCACTCTATCATATGCTTTCTCTAAGTCAATGAAAACCATATGAATGTCCTTCTTCTCCCTATATATCTCCATTAGATTTCTCAGAAGAAAAATAGCTTCAGTCGTGGACCTACCAGGCATGAAACCAAATTGGTTTGCGGAAACCTTAGAGATCATCCTAAGACGGTGTTCAATCACTCTCTCCCAAAGTTTCATTGTATGACTCATCAGTTTAATACCTCTATAATTAGAACAGTCTTGTATATCTCCTTTGTTCTTAAATATAGGTATAAGGGTGCTTCTTCTCCACTAGTCCGACATTTTCCTCTCCCTATATATAGAGTTAAATAGTTTGGCTAACCAAACTATTCCCTCATCTCCAAGGCCTTTCCATGCCTCAATCGGTATGTTATCTAGCCCACAGGCTTTCCCTACTTTCATCCTTTTCAGAGCTTCTTTCACTTCATTATGCGTAATTCTTCTTGTGTAATTTAGGTTTTTCTCAACTCCGTTTACCTCCAATCCTGCAATGTCATCTTCCTTTCCATCATTGAATAACCGATCAAAGTAGTTTCTCCATCTCTCTTTGATTTCTCTATCTCCTAACAAGACTCTTTGTGTTTCATCTTTAATGCATTTGACTCCATTCAAATCTTTTATCTTCTTATCCCTCAATTGGGCTAGCTTGTATATGTCTCTCTCTCCTTCACGTGTTCCTAACTTTTGGTACAAGCCTTCAAAGTATTTACCTCGTGCTTGACTAATAGCCTTCTTAGCTTCTTTCTTAGCCCTCTTGTATTTCTCAAAAGCCTTACCATCAGTTCCTTTTGGTAACATCTTATACCAGTACCTCTTCTCCTTTTAACATTCTGAACCTCCTCATTCCACCACCATGCATCCTGAGGGCGAGGTCCTTGTCCCTTAGAAATCCCTAACACTTCACCTGCTACTTCCCTTACACGTTCTCCCATTACTTTCCATATTGAGTTTGTGTCGATTTCCATATCTCCAAATCCTCCATCAAATACCTTTTTCTTAAACTCCAATATCTTGATACCCTTAAGGGCCCACCATCTAATCTTGGGTTCCCTATATTCTTTTCTCTTTCTCCAAATATCCACTTGAGGGCGAGGTCCTTGTCCCTTAGAAATCCCTAACACTTCACCTGCTACTTCCCTTACACGTTCTCCCATTACTTTCCATATTGAGTTTGTGTCGATTTGCATATCTCCAAATCCTCCATCTAATACCTTTTTTTAAACTTCAACATCTTGATACCCTTAAGGGCCCACCATCTAATCTTGGGTTCCCTATATTCTTTTCTCTTTCTCCAAATATCCATTTTCTTGATGTCTAAGACTAATAGCCTATGTTGAGATGTTAGCGCTTCTCCCAAAATAACCTTACAGTCTTTGCACAAAGCCTTATTTCTACTTCTAGTAAGCAGCAAATCTATTTGGCTTTGGTTACCCCCACTCTTATAGGTAATCAAGTGAGAATCTCGCTTTTTGAATCAAGTGTTGGCTATAACCAAATGATGAGCTAGTGCAAAATCCAAAATTGTATTGCCTTCCTCATTCCTAGTGTCGTACCCAAAGCCGCCATGCACTCGCTCATAGTCATCCCTATTATTCCCCACATGTCCATTTAGATCTCCACAAATGACGAGCTCGTGTTCATTTGGTACATGTTGAGTCACTACATCCATGTCCTCCCAAAACGTGTCCTTTATACTTCTATCTAATCCAGCTTGGGTGGCATACACACTAACTACATTCAAGGTAGCTTTTCCAAGTACGAGTCTTAACATAATAATCCTATCTCCAAATCTCTTAACTACATTCAAGGGCATTTGAGTTACATGATCCATAAAAGTATTCAACTATAAAAACGACAATAGTAGCATCTGACTAGATTTTTATTCTGACCAAATGTGTTATTTTCTAATAGTCATTAATTCAGACTGCTTTGAAAAACAACTCCATGATGAATAACTAAACTAATACCAAAATCTAAATCATAGCAAACTAGTTCTTCACCAGAAAAGGAAAATATGGGTAAATTTGGTCCATTAGGTTTTCAAAAACATCAATTTTATCCTATCAAAGTAGAAATAACTAAATGTTCATAACCAAATAAAAAGAAAGAGAGCTTACAATGGGTTAAAGGGCTGTTTCTTCAATCCTCAAACGTGCATCTGCAATGACCTTGCGGCATGCATTGTAGCCCAACTTGACGCAATTGCAAAAATCATAAACATAACAACAAATATCTATAAAAAATTGCTCGGATTCAAAAAGTATTTGAATGGAATAGATGGAACAGATGCAGCTTGCAACAAGCTACAATCATTTGCTTGGAGTTGTTCAAGTCGACATGGAAGCATTGGCAAACTTTGCAATCTCTTGCAGTGGTTAATCACTAAAATTCGTAGTGATTCTAAAATGAAAATGTCAGCTGGGATTTTGACAATTGCAGTTACCCTTAGAGATAGCTATGTTAAAGAGCATAGACCATTCAAAGCAGGGAGCTTCGACAATTTTCGAGCAACCAATAATAGCCTAATTAGGTTAACTGATTGCTGAAGATTAAGGACATTTAAGTTTCGAGGAATCTGCAGCAATCGAAAACTAACAATCATACATAAATCACCAAATATATAATAGCCCAATGTAAAAATAAAGGCTTAAAATCGTCAAAAGCACACGAACTTTGTCTTTACTAACATAATGGTACATAAACTTTAAAACTTGACATAAAAATGCATCAACTTTATACTTTGCTAATATAATGGTCAAAATGACCTTTGACTACAAAAGTTACCATTGACTACAAAAGTTACCATTGACTAATCACACAGCATGTAGTGGTCAAAAACTAACAATCATATATAAATCTCTGAATATATAATAGCCCAATACAAAAATAAACTCCGAATGTAACACATAAAGAGTACATATAGCCAGTGTTTTAAAACTCGGCCCAGGAGGGCGCCTAGGCGGGATATTTTAGAACTCCGTGGCGATTTTACCTAGTCGGGCGTTGCTAGGCGGATTGCCGATTTTATTCCGCCTAGGCGGTACTGGGCGGTCCAATCGGTCAAAGTCGGTGACTTTTTTTTAAAAAATAATTTATAATTAATTTTTTAATACTTAAATAAGAAATTAAAGATATTATATTCATATGATCTTATCAAAAAAACACTTCGTATATCTCTTTCTCAGCTTTTCAAATTCACCCACGATCAAAAATTCAAAAATGAAAACCCTATTCTCAAATATTACTCATCGATCGCATCGTCTAGGCCTTTTCATCTTTGTTGATCAATCTCATACTCAAAGATGAAACGCATCATCTAGGCCTTCTCATCTCTGTTGATTTCAATTTTTGAATCCCTAATCTGGTTCAGCTCGAGGTTAATTTCTTCTGTTTCAATCTCATGTCTATTGTTAACTACTGATGTTAGGGCTCATTAATTAGAGAGATTTCTGTAAAACTATTATTCTAGGTGTAGTTAAACTCAAGGAACTGAATTCAAACTATGGATTTCTTTCTTGGATGAATAGTTAAAGTTTGTTTAGATGAGACTATGTTTCTGGTGTTAGTTCAATTCTATAATATCAAACTAAAACAATAAAACTTGTATGTTTTCAGATTTTCACTGTGTCGAAATATTTTCTTGCTAGATGAAGAATATAATCTAATATATTATACTAGTATCCGAGACTCATTAGGTGTTCAAAATTTTATTAGGGGAGAGCTGTTTCATTTTGTTTAATTGAGAAAAAGATGTAACACTAAGTCTCCTACATATCCTATGCCTTTAATTTTAAAAGTTCCTGCAAATTTGGTTCTTGGAGTATGGACTGATAGTTCTGATTCATCACACGAAATCCGAAACAGGGCTTATGATATGTTTTAGAGACGAAATATATGACTTTGTTTGTATATATATATATATGGTATTAATACTAGCCTGTTATATTTTTATTTGTCTCGTAGAGTATGAATATGAATGCCGGAACTAAATCTTCATCGGGATCTAATATGGCTACGGAAATAACTAGCACACAAAGTACATTGAAAGCTAAGTCAACTGACATAGGTTGGGAATATGCAAAGAAAGCCGACCCAAAAAATCCCGATAAGGTACAATGTTTGTTGTGCAATAAAATAATGAGTGGTGGAATTCATCGAATCAAGCAACATATAGCTCATATAAAGGGTAACATCACTTCTTGTCCCAAGAGTAAAGAGGACGATAAAGCCAAATGCTTGAAAGCTATTGAAGAGTCGCGAAATAAGAAGAATAAAAATTTGTTAGCGGAAAGTGAATTGAGGAAAGAAGTCGTTATTGAAGATGAGATCGAAGTGGAAATGGAAGAGGAAGATGACGGAACAACAAAGAAGAAACAAAAGTTTCTTGAACCCTTTGAGCGTTTTGTATCCATTGATCCAAACGATAATACCTTCAAAACTCAAAAGATCAACCTTGCACTTCAAAAGGAAAGATTACATAAAGTGCATCAATATTGTGCTAGATAGGTATATGAAAATGGCATTCCTTTCAATGCCATTGACAATGATAGCTTCAAGATGTTTGTAGAAGCTGTTGGACAATTTGGCCCGGGTGCAAAACCACCAACTATACACCAATTAAGAGGGCCATTGTTGACGGAAGAGAAGACTAGAACAAAGGGCTTATTAATGAAGCAAGAAGAGGAGGGGAAAAAGAATGGTTGCTCTATCATGACGGATGCATGGAGTGACCGAAAAAGAAGTATTATGAACTTGTGCGTTAATTGTCCGGAAGGGACAACTTTTCTTTCTTCCCATGAATCATCACATGAGTCACATACCGGTCAATACATTTTTGAATTTGTAGATAAGTGCATTGAAGATGTTGGGCCACAATGCATTGTTCAAGTGGTGACCAATAATGCTTCAAACAATATGGCGGCCAAAGATTTGTTAAAGTTAAAGAGGCCATCAATATTTTGGACTTCTTGTGCAACTCACACCATTAATCTTATGCTTCAAGACATTGGCAAACTTCCTAGATTCAAAGATGTGATTGAAAAGGCAAAGAGTTTCACAATATTTATTTATGCACATCACACGACTTTGAATTTGATGAGAAAGTTTACGAAGAAGAGGGATATAGTGAGGCCGGGAGTTACTAGATTTGCATCCTCGTTCTTAACTTTGCAAAGTTTGAAGGATAAGAAGAACGAATTGAGGACTATGGTTACTCATGTTGAGTGGAGTGAATGCAAGCATTCAAAGACCGAAAAAGGGAAAGCGGCGGAGGGTATTGCTTTAAGCCATTCTTTTTGGAGTGGAGTAAGTCTTTGCTTGAAAGTTTTTGAACCTTTATTTGAAGTGCTTCGTCTTGTTGATGGGGACCAAAAGCCATCAATGGGCTTTTTGTATGGAGATATGAAAAAAGCAAGAGAAGAGATTAAGAAGGTATTTAAGGAGCAAGAAAGTTACTATGGTCCTATTCTTGAGATTGTTGATAGAAAAGGTCGTGACCGACTTAATACTCCATTACATTTAGCGGGGTATCTTTTGAATCCTTACTACACATATCATGATCCAACAATAGAAGATGATGCAATTGTCATGGATGGATATGTAGCATGTGTAGAGACCATGTATCTGGGTAATAAAGACCTTCATTGTCAATTGATAAATGAAGATTTGCCCAAGTACTTGAAAAGGGAAGGTGCATTTGGTAAATCAACTGCTTTGATGGGATGCTCTCAAGATAATAAAAATTTTCAACCAGGTTAGAATCTTCTCACTCATCACTAATATTATACTCTAATCTTTTTTTATTTTATAAATTTTAATATAAAAATATCTTAATTGATTATAAATTTTAATGTGTACTGTTATATAAAATAGTGGTCACGTTATGGAACATTTGAGTCATATATGTGGTAGGTAGTACATGTGTTAGATAGACAAGAATGTTGTTTTCTTATGTTATTTGATTTTAATTTTATCCATTATTTTGAGACATGTCATGTTCTCTTGTATTTATCTCTTTTCTATGATTTCATTTTATTTTTTTGCAATCTATTTTGATGGTATTCTTTATGAAAATGTAGTATTTATTTGATTATTTTGTTTTATAGTTACTTGGTGGAGCCTTTATGGAAAACATTTACCGAAGTTGCAAATTTTTGCTAAACGGGTGCTTGGTTTGACGACAAGCTCATCCGGATGCGAAAGGGCGTGGAGTGCTTTTGAAGGGGTAAATGCTTAAATTAAATTTAATGTATTTACATTTAATGGAACTGTTGGCTGGTATTTTTTTAGGTTAAGAAATTAGAACTTGCAAGAAAAAGTAACTTCAATATTGTTATATTTTGATATATTTTGTGGTTATTACTATTGTTTGCTTTTATTGTTAATTAGATCCATACAAAGAAAAGGAATAGACTTGATGTAGAAAGGTTGAACAATCTAGTCTATGTCCAATTTAATGCAAGAATCTTCAACAAAAAGAAAAGAAAACTTGACAAGGATCATAAGGTGGATGTTCTTGTTTCAAATGATGCTGCCAATGCACAAGGTTGGGTTGTTGAGGGTGGGGATGAGGATGATAAAGAAGAAAATCTTGAGCCCAAGGATTCTAATGACAAAGAAGTAAGAGAACTTGAAGAAGATTTCATTTCGGAAGATGAAGAAGAAGTGGATGATATGAATTTTGATTTTGATGATGAAAATGAAAAAGCATTTGATGTTCAACAATATGGAGATGAAGAAATTGATCTTAATGTCATGTGATTATACTTTTAGGTTTGGAAAGAACAGATTAAAACTTATTATGATTAATATTTTAGTTGAACTTATATTTTTATGCATATATAAATATTAAAAAATAAAAAAATATATAAATCCGCCTAGGCCCTAGAAGCTCCGGCCGCCCGACTAGCGCCTAGCGCTTTTTAAAACATTGCATATAGCTTAGGATCTGAACCTGATTTCCATCCCAAAGTTGTGTAATGTTGCTTCCGAATATGTTAAGCTCAACTACATTATGCATGAAATTATTCGATGGCAACAACTTGAATGGATAATATATCCAACGCAGCAACCTTAATTTGCTCGACAGAACTAGAGGATTATATGATTCCAAGTTCGATTGTGAAAATGGATAATGAATATTTAGCAGTCGTAGCTTCGAATCCACAATAAGGCTTCAAAAAACAGCTCAATATTATCAACTTCACACTCATGCAAGGATATGCCTTCTACAGTTTCGTTCCTCTGAAAAATGATGGAAAACTAATACAATTATTGTAATCTCTTTTCAAAAAAAAACCGCTAGTCGCTGGACTATGCCTTCGATAGTTTTAAAAAGCGCTAGGCGCTAGTCGGGCAGTCAGGGCTAACTCGGGGCGGCACGCTTTTAGATAACTCTGTGTAGTCATTCAAGGGATACCTTTGTTTGAAAGCTTTCATACTAGATAGCATCAATTTCGTTTTGTTGGTCCCTATTGAGGGGTGATAGAGGAGTCAGAGGGGTGATTGACTCCTTTTCGATTTAGATGTGAAATAATAGACTTATCTATTAATTTGAATTCAACTCTTACAATTGAATCAAAGTCTATTGATGAATGGTGTTTGATTTGTGATAATATATTTACTTTTAAGTAGAATGTAAATAATTTTAAATGCTTGAAGTAAATAAGGAAAATAAAAAACAAATCAAACACATAATTTTCATACTGGTTAAGCCATGCCTACATTCAATCTCCGGAGTTTCCTCCTCCGAGTTTAAATCCACTATTGGTTACTCCTAAGGCGGAGAAGCCTTTACAATTTGGAACCCTATTGCCTACATAGAGTACCCTTCTCTTGCTGCCTCTGACTCCCCAATCTAAGAGTACCCTTCTCTTGTTGCCTCTGACTCCCCAGTCTAAGAGTACTCTTCTCTTAGATTCTTCTAAAGCCCCTACTTCACCAAGTTGTGTTTAGGATTGAAGACCTCAGCACCCACGCTTAGTCTGTCGTGACTCCAAGACCTCACCAAGCTGCGCTTGCCCACTGTTAATCACCTTCTGAGTGGATTGAAAAGAGATTGATCTTGTACTTTGTTATCAAGAATCACTTTTACAACAAATATGAATTGTTTTGTTCTTGCAAGCTTTTTTTTACGTACAAACTAACATGAGTTATGATTTATTGCTTTTGAGATTTAAACTATGTAATTTGCTTGGGTGTGCTTTCTGTGAAATTGTGCTTCATGTGAAATTGCTCGCCAATTTGCTTGTTGTGAATAGAGACTTATTTATACTCTCATACTTGAAGATGACCGTTGATGCGCGCCTTTGTGAGAGAGTCTTCTTCTGATCGTTGCTGTTAGATAGGTACATTTTTCAGAACGGCTATATTCTAAGGCGTCCTTTACCGTTGTCTCTAAGCAGCTTCTTCCTTAATGACCGTTGGTAGACTAGAGTCTTTCTTCCTGTTAGATGTGTCAAAAACCAGTCAGCTCTATCCTCTGTAGTTTGACTTTCAGCAGTTACTTCTTTTTAATAATTTTAGCTTTTTGCGTGTCAGGTGGCTAAAAGTAGCTTTTGTTCCTTGCTTGTCAACTCACTTGTTTGGTGATGTCTTATCTCTTTTAGTGAAAGTCAGAGATCCAACTTATAGGATTGCAGAGATTAGGACAACCATGCTCGGAAAAGTGAAGTCACGTGAGTTGCCTAGGATTTTTAATTTCTCAGAGATATTTGATACTTTTGAGAAACTTGATATTGGAACTCTTTTCTGTCTTAGAGAGATGTCCTTCTAGGCTTAGCTATTCTTTAAATTGTGTGAAATAGCCTCTGAGACAAGATGTTGGGTTGTGATGCTCCTTTTGGCACGATAGACTCTGAGAAGAAAACTGTTTCTCTTTTGAGTGAGTCTTATGCTCTGTCCTCTGAGGTTCTCTTCTTCCGGCTGTTTTTCTTTGATCATTAGATAGCCCTTGGTGTCATCCTTCAAGAGTTTAAGATATTTGATGATCTTTAAACTCTAAAGTTTCCTTTGTGCTTCTTGCTTGTGAGTGATGAGTTATTTTGCATTCTGAGATTGACTGATCTTGTGAGCTTGAGACTTCTTGAGTTAGAGAGACTGTTTCTGAATTGTTCTTCCGACACAGGAATCTTCCTTTATCTTCTGGCTAGTTAATTCTCTTCTGAGCCTATAGGTTTACTCTGAGATGTCAGAGGATCTTACAGATGGCTTTCAACATTAGTTGATGTGATGTATGACTCCTCTCATTAGAGATCTTCTAAGCTTCTTTGTCTTTTAGCTTTGTGTACCTTCTGAGCGTATTGGTTTAGTCTTTATCTTTTGTTATCTTCAAAACTCTTATCCTAAGTGTCTCGCTTTTGAGAGACTTCTTCTCTGAGCTAGATCCAACATATTTAGTACCTCAACAGGATATACGTTAATTTCATAACTAAAATTAAGGATTTCTTTATCTCTACTTGTCACGATAATTCTACTTCCAAGACCAAACCAACCTTTGCTAACACTTGACGCTTCTAACTGGTCATTGACATTATCGAGAACGACCAATAACTTCATTAGACTCGGTGAATCTTTCATAAAAGTCGGCACTACATGAAGCATTTCTATACTTATATATTGATTCCCTAAGAGTTGAAAGAACATTTTTCGTCTCAAATCAATAGGCCCGTTCAGATTCTTCTCTAACAAATATAAAGTACCACAAATCAGCTATATATTTACTTGTTGTAGTTAATTAATATAGGGACCTAAATAATCATTTTATAGTCTTATAAATATTTAAGTAGCTAATTACGAATTACCAATTGATTTGAAATTAATATCATTATTTCTTTCTTTTCTTTTTGTTACTATTTCAATTAATTCTTCCTTCCTATTTTCAGTTCATGTTTCCGTAATATCTCTCTTTCCTAATTTCTTTTTTTTTTAATTATCCTCCCTAACTTCTTTTCTTTTCTAAACTTTGAACTCAACTAAATCGTTACATTTTCTTAATATAACAAATTCTAATGTCAGGTGTGCCTAGGCGCACGCCTTAGCGCCTAAAGCCTAAAGCCTAAAGCCTGATGCATCCAGGCGTGCGCATTTTGAATATGAGTGCCAAGCACCTGGGTGATGAGGCAGGAGCTCGGGTAAGCATGGAGCCTAAGATATGCCTGAGGCCTACGCAACTGAGATTTCAAAATTATATATTTAATCAATCAATAAAAGATAAATAAAAAAAAAGAACAAAATTTTGAACTTTCAAGAATAGTAACTAATATTACTGTAATTGGAGGAATCAAATCCAGATAGATTGGCTGCCTGTTCCAGAGCAGAGCACCATTTCAGGATCTTATCTCTGCTGTTACTAAATTGCTGCTTCTGTTTCTCAAAAGCTTCCCCAAATTTTCCGGTCAAATCACTAACACGAGAGGGATCAACATTATAGAAAATTGGTACTGCCTTTTGGTCTATTGTTATAGTACACTCCGCGATCTTCACAAGCTCATCAAGGCACCATGGAGAGGAAGCATAGCTTTCTGAGAAAACAATGACAAAAATTTTCGATCCTTCAATCATTTTCTATAGAGGAGAGATCTCTTGTCCTTTGTCAAGATCGTTTTCATCCATTGAACACGTGGAGGTGTTTTCGACGCAAAGTAGCATAGAGATGGCTGGTGAAATTGTGTCCGGTATTAGAGCCTCTAAAACTTAGGAAAACGTCATAACTAGTCTTAAAGGGACTGATTAACAATGGAGTAGAAGCCATTTTTACAACTCAATTGCTCTGTTTATTTTGCTACTAAATTCCTAAATTCGTAGACAAAGATGATACACGTCAACTGGAATATTCTTGTCCAAGACTATGAAATAGATCGCATGTCAACTCTATACAAAATTCCTCAAGTACTGTATCACATGTACAGAGATTGTGATTGAGTATTCCTCATATTTACATACTAGTTCTATTTTTTTTTTTATGGGTAGAAAATTAATATAATTACAAAAGAACACCATTTGGGGATTAAAGCAGAAAATCACTCAACTTAAACATTGATTTAGTGCTATCATAACGGTATGAAACATCAAACCGGTAAAACTAATGGTACCCAGTTCGGCTGAGTTCAATCGAATTATCAATTTTAAAACTAGTGTTGAACAAAACAAGAGTAAACCACAAGAAATTGAAAATGGCAGTATAAAAAACTAAATCCCACAACTTTAGAATAGGCATTTCATCAAACACATGGCAGACCTTGAGAGTGGGAAGTGGAAGTGGGCAAAGAATGGTCAGCGTGAGAGAGATATAAAATGCCTCTTTCAAGCCCGGAAATGAAGCATGCTTCCTCTTTAATCCTATCTACAAGCACAATACAAGCAACCCAAATAAGAATAAAACAAAAGCATAAAACTTTGAGAGGGAAAGCATTTAGTAAATGCATAGAGCTAGAAAGAGGGAAACACCTGCTGATAAAAAGAGGTAGGACAAAGAGCGCTAGGAGTTTGGGGAATTTTCGCCGGCTGACTAGCTGATTCATATGAACTGAATCAGTTAAGAGAAATGAGGAAAAATTTCGAAAATAATGTTATGAGCAAAAGAGCCTAAATGTGAGAATGAAAACAAAAAATATAAATCGTACATCAAATTTTTTTTCTAATTTGCTAGGATTTGTCCGGTTTTACTTCACGTCACCCTGAAAACTTACCTAACTGCCCCTACCCTTATCCTTACCCTTACCCTTACCCTTACAAAACCCTCTAAACCCCTAAAATCCACAAATCCCTCATTTTTATTTAAATAAGTTAGAGAATTTGTTTCGGTTATATATATTTTTGCCAGTTTCTCTCTTTTCAATATCTTATTTTTTTGAATGAATTATTTATATCTATCTAATTCTTCCAAATCTAAAAAATGCTATGTTTATTTTTATTTAATTCTTTCATTTTTCCTAGTCTTATATCCGTTAATTCATAGTTGTCAAGGCGCTAGGCACAGCCCAGGCACCAAGGGGGCTAGGCGTGCTTCAAGGCGAGCTAGGCGAACAAAATTTGCAAAAAAAAATTCTTCCAAAGTGAAGTTAAATGCAATATCAATACTAGAAAAGAATCTAAGGGAATTGTTAGATGTACATATGTGTAAGTAAAGTTTACATATTGCATTAAGAATATCTAGCCCTGAGTTAAACTAGCCATAATAGAAATTGAATTAGGAATATCTAGCCTTAAATTATTGTTAAAAGTTAAAACTCATAAAAATAGATGGAAAATACATATTAAAGTAAGCTAAAACCTTGAAAAATAGAAGTGTACCTGAGGCGCACGAGGCGCACCGAGGTGCACACCAAAAGGTGCGCGCCTAAGGCACGCTACCTCGCCTGAGGTATGGCGAGCCGCAGGACCCTGCGCCCTGCATGAGGCACACCTACCTACTATGCGTTAATTGTTTCTGTCGATTTGATTAGTAACTCCGGAACACAAATTTCTCATTGCTTATAACTATAAGTTGGTCAAAATAGCTGATAAACACTTAAGTCTGATGTAATCTTCAGACTTAACAATAAAAGTTCGGATCGGCATCTCACAGGGAACTCTACCTTAAGGTAGTAGGGTATATTTTTAGGATAGAAGTAACGCATATTCTAGGAGAATAATGTACCTTGGAGCCATTTACAGGCGAAGGTTAATCCTTGTTGAAGAAGGAATAATAAAAATTCTGCACAAATTATTTATGTTTCCGAACAATCCACTGAATCCCACACCTCCGAATCCTGACTTTTTCCATGTTATCACATGCTGGCTTAAACTGAAACGACGCATCCTTTCCGAGGAAAACATCCTCAATGAATGGACGACTTATGTACCAAAGGAGCACATGATCTGATTTATTAAGATCAGATGAATAACAATCAAAGGAGCGGATTGGCCTTGCAGAAGATGATGATAGACAATCACAACAGACGCCAATAAGAGCATCAGTTGCATGATGATCGAATTCAACAGCAGCACAGAACGCGAAAGTAAGGTAAGAAGGATCAGTCACATCCGGGAGCTTAACAACTATTGTATTTCCTTCGCTTTGATTTTTAAACCACTCTGGTATTTCCCTTCCAGGTAAAATCATTTTTAATCTTGTCACCACCTGTGTCAATTATCAGAAAAGAAAACACAAGAAAGTTAAGAAAGAGAGGTCAAACTTAAATGGACTTAAATACCTTTTTGGGTCTTGTTTTTTAACTCAAATGCTCTTTTGGTGTCCGTCCTATTAAATTTGCCTATTTGTTGTCCGACGTGTTCAAATTTACCTATTTGGTATCCCTACATATTCAATTTTAGTGCGACAACTTCACAAAATTAATGAAGGACAACAATTCTATGCATGGTGAGCAAAATATATTCATGCTTCAAATGACAATATAGGTGTTTCACATATTTTGTGGTGTTAGATGGACATTTGATATACTTAAAATAAATAGGCCATATACCAGATAGGCTAATACTTAATGCACCAGGTACCAAATAAGCGAAAAATGAATACGTCAGACACCACATGGGCAATTTCAATAGGTCAAACACCAAAAGGACATTTGAGTTATAGAACAAAATCCAAAAAGGTATTTAAGTCAACTTATATGCTGAGAAGAGGTTTGGAGCTTACATTCTGTAGAGTGGCCAGTTCTTCAACTCTACAGCATACATTTGCCATGATCTTCCGGTGTGCATTATTGCTCAACTTGATGCAATTCCTAAAATCAAAATAATGACTCCTATATGATAAGGAATAGTTGCATTTATATGAAAAATATCTGACAGATGAAATTGATGCAACTTGCAACATCGTGCAATCCTTAGCTTGGAGAGTATGAAGTTTCCTGGGTAGCAAAGGCAAACTCTGCAGTCGCTTGCATTTGTTAATTATTAGTATTGTCAGTGACGGTAAAGATACAATGTCAGTTGGGATTTCTGCAATTCCACTGTCTTCCAGAGATAACTCCTTCAATGAATTCAAGCCATTTAAAGGAGGTAATTTTGAAAGTTTTGAGCAACCATCCAATCTAAGTTCTTGAAGGCATTTCAACTCACAAATGCTTTCAGGAAGAATCAAGAGATGTTCACATTCTCTCATATTCAAAGCTCCAAGAGCTGATGAGAAACGTCTAATTGATGATGGTACTTCTCTTATTGCAGTTTTACTCAAATTTATACTTGTTAAACATCTTCTAATGCCTGGAGCATCAAGAGAAGCAGGCAATGCCTCGTTTTGTACCCACTCTTCCACCCCAGATTCAGAACAACCTATATATTTTACGGTACTTGGAATCTCTGGAAGAATCTTTACATTGAGGCACCCTTTGAGACTAAAATAGTGGAGAGAAGTTGCAAGAATGAGGCTTGGGATGCTTCTCAAGTTTCTGCAGTATGTCATAGCTAAAGTTTTAAGATCTGTGAAAGTTCCGAAACATGGCGGCAACATTTCCAAACTTATGCACTTCGACAGATATATCTTTTCTATTTTTGTAGCTGAAGAGAGATCTGGGAGCCTCATTAAGTGAGCAGAATCACGAAGGTTAAGGAGTTTTAAGTTTGGAAGACACTGCAAAGTAATCGAAAACTTTACACTGGGCATAGTCGAATTGCAACAAAATAGATTAGGATAATAGATAAATGATATGGGAAACAAAAATAACTGCAGAAACGACATAAAAAAAATTCTATAGTTACCTGGTTTTTCACAAACTAACCGTCACTTTTGCCTCTTAAAAAAAGGGTATACATCTCACTTTCTTTTTATGAGTTAATCTATCAATTTCTAAAACAAGGGTTGGAACTCTAGAAAATAAATTTTTCGAGGATTTCTCATTTCTTTGTTGATTTCTTCAGCTCAACTCCTTGCATCAATAAATTAGTTCGAAGTTTATATTATTAAAGGTAGGCTGAGGAGTATATATGAGCCACAATAATTAGTTTGGACAGTGGATATTAGATGAAAATTCCCAAATCACAATTAACAAACTTCAGTTATCTTTATATCTTATAACCGCATGTAAAAAGAATAAACCGTATATCCTACAACTGTATGGTGTCTCTTGGTTAACTGTATGTAAAATTAATAAGTATTTCTTCAGGAAAACCAATTTCATTTCATCATACTCTATTTTATTGCGCGAACACATTCTTATAACAAGGTTAAATTTTGGACCTGATTTCCTTCCCAAAGTTGTATTGCCTTGCTCTTTGGCATCCGAAGCTCAACTAGGTTGTCCATGAAAAATTTAGATGGCAGAGACTTGAATGGGTAATGAGTCCAATGCAGCAACCTTAAATTGCCAGAGAGACATGGAGGACTATATGATTCATCCTTCATTTGCGGATCACCATTAATGTTTAGAAGCCGTAGTTTGGGCATCGATGATAAGGCTTCAAAGTTGAACTGCTTCTTTCCAACTTGAACCATACTCAATACTATGGCTTCAACTGTTTCATTCCTCTAATAATTATAAAGACAAAACAATAACATCAAAACTTCATGCATCTGTCTATCCTATTTTCTAACAGTATTATTCTCAGCATTTTATTAAATAAGCATGAAATATAGCCAGTTACCGCATTTGTAGTCGAAATATGAATGATGTCCTTGTTGTTATACAACCGGCCCACCCTCCGAGCCATTTCCTGACCCATTTCCTTCACTAAATCATGTAACTGTAGTCGATCCCATTTATCCCTACTAATCAAACACTTCTCTTTTAGCCTATTTATTCCCCATTCTGTAGGAAAACCACATCCATCTAAAATCTCTGAGATTCGCTCTATTTCATACCCTTCAAGACAACATAAGTCGAGAAATATGGGCTTCATTGCATCCTCTAGCCCCTCAAAACTTATTTCCAAGATTTCCTGAATACCAACATCTGGAAATTGATTTAATTTATTCAATTCAAGTTCCCAGCCTTGCGGTGGCCTTTTACGCAAATGGGAACCCAACACTGTAAGAGCCAATGGAAGGCCTTGAGCATAATGTAGTACCCTTTTCGACAACTCCATGTAATCCTGCGGGGGATTCTTCTGTTTGAAAGCTTTCACACTCAACAGCTCAAAAGCATTAATTTCGTCTAACCCCGGAACTTCATACACGTAGATGTCATCAACATTGTTAAAGACTTGTTTATCCCTGCTCGTCAAGATGATTCTACTCCCAGGACCAAACCAGCCCTCACCTATACCAAAAGCTTTTAATTGTTTTGGATCGCTGACATCATCCAGAACAACAATAATCTTCAATCTACCCAACGAATCTCTGACATGTGTTGGAACTGCATGAAGCATTTCCATGTTCATATTTTGCATCCCTAACAGGTGACAGAAAAATTTGTTTCTCAAATGAATAAGTCCATGCTTATGTGCTTCTTCCCTAACGCTACGAAAAAAGTGGCAGCGGTCAAATTGACAAGATATCTGACTATAAAGAATTTCTGCAATGGTCGTTTTGCCAATGCCTCCCATGCCCCATAACCCTACAAAACGAACATCTCCCGACCTCATGCTTAAAGTCGGTAGAATCTTCTTAATGTGTGAATCGATCGCAACCAACTCATTTGAAGTAGTATAGAGATTGGGATAAAGTCTCTGAAAAATATCCTCTACAATATCCCCAATAAGTTCCACTTCGTTTCTGTAAAAAGACAGTACTATGAACACAAACCATATATAAACAAGCTGTCTCTAAGTACTTAAATCCTAAAAGGACTAAAAACATGTCAAAACTAGAATAAAAATGAGATTTTCATACAGATTAGATCAACCTGTTCATAATTAAAACACACATAATTATTAAGTTTTTACATCTAAGTTATAACATCAGAGTAAATGACAATTAAGAAGTATATATGCAGAAAAAGAAATGACCTGTAATTACTGGAATCCCATCCAGAGAGATTGGTAGCTTTTTCCAAAGCAGAGAGCCATTTCTTGACCCTTTTTATTTTCAAAGCAGAGAGCCCTGTTTTTACCCCATTCTCGCTATTGCAGAACTGCTTAGTCAATTTCCTGAAAGCTTTTCCGAAATTTCCAGTCAAATCACTAACATCAGAGGGATTAACTTTGTAGAAAATCGGTATGGCCTTGTGTCCAGTTGTTTCCGTACACTCCAATATCTTGACCAGCTCATCCAGGCACCACCGGGAGGAGGCGTACTCTTGTGAGAAAACGATGACTGAAATTTTTGATTCGTGAATCGCTTTCCAGAGAGTTGAGATCTCAGTTCCTCTATCAAGATCCTTATCATCTATGAAACTGTGGATATGCTTTCGCTGCAAAGCAGCATAGAGATGGCTTGTGAAATTCTGGCGGGTATCAGAGCCTCTGAAACTCAGAAAAACATCGAACCTAGCCATTTTCAGAAGAGGAGAAAGAGCAGAATGAAAAAGAAGAAACAATCATAAATAGAAGAGATCTTCAACCAAGTTTGTGTGAAACTGAAAGGAACAGACAAAATGCTTTTGGAACTGTATAATAATTTCTCCGAAATTGCAGATTTATAAGTATTTTTTTATCTTATTTTTAATTTATAAGTTAAATTATAAAAATAATAAATATTTATTTTTTAAATTTTATTTATTTTAAGTTAAAAAATAATAAGTAAAAGTTTTGAAAAACATCCTCTTACATGGCGTTCAATCTATTTGTGGCTCGAGTGGCACTGATAAGTTTTGAAATATCTCATGGCGATTAGAATGCAAGTTGGGCTAGGATTTCGCTTGCCGATGAGGAAGAATGGGAAGAAGACAATGGTCTGCTTTAAATTTATGAACTGAAAGTTATCGAACTGAATTGAATTTATTTTCGTATAAATTTATGATTATGTAAAGTTGAACTGAATTAAAGTGAACTGAATTAAATTAAACTGAACTGGACGAAATTACATTGAATTCAATTGTACTCAAAAGAACAGAGCATTAGCCTAGTTGAGCTTGAAGCCGTGAATATATGATCATACATGTCACGAATTTGAAAAACATATTGTTTGTATTATTTTGGTTAACTCGAGAGAAAAAATGGGACACCAAAAGAATTGACGGTGGGTGGAGTTATGTTTTTCTTTGTTATTATAGTAGATTAATGTAATGTTATCAATACCGATTGGTTTAACTGATTTACTGCGAATCGGTCATGACTATGGTACGATATGCATAAAATCGGTTTTAGTAAAAAACCGGAGAAAACTAGATTGGACCAGAAAAAACGATAAACTGGTGTACCGGTTCAAACCCGGTTTTTTCAAAATTTTCTGGCAACAAGAAAAAGTGTTGCTAAAGATTCAGAAAATCGTTGCTAAAGACACAAACGCGATGCTAAATACCAAGAAAAGGGTTGCACTAGCCACCGAAAACCTTAAATAATATATATTTCTTTCCAAAACCTATCTTGCAACATACAAAAGCATTGCAAAGAACCTAAAAAGAGTTGCAATAGCCACTGAAAAAACTATAAATAATATATATTCAAAAAAAATAAAAACCAGTAAAACTACCAATAATACCGGTTATACTACATACCATTAACCTCTCCGATATGAGGCTCAGTACGGTATTGATAACATTAGATTAATGAGACAAAAAATTTCTAAAGTATTCTAGTAAATTTCTATTTTGTATTTCTAATTTGTTATATTTGAAGAATTCTATAAATTTTATTAAATGTCTAATAAATTCCAAGCGCCAAATTGTAATTTAAATATATAAGGTTCAAACCACAAATAAATTGAAGATTGCATGAATTAGAGTACTTAGAAGGTGTAAAACACTCCAATAACCCATATTCAATTGCATCTCATTTCTTCTCAAACTTCTCATTCTTCCATTTCAGTTTTCTTATCAAAACTCAGGATTTCTTTTATTTTGAGCATAGGAGTCCCAATATTTCCTCTTAAATGTCCTTATACCTAGTTAAGTCTAAATGAAACACCTATAAAATAATGACTTGAAAAGGTTAAGAAGGTAAATGTTCATTTCAGGGGAGGAAAATTAGACGGAGCTTGGAAGTGTTTGGTGGTGGCACAAGCTCTTCCGTCTACTAAATCAATGGAGGGGTTGGGGGATTTCCTGGGGCACGTGCCCTGCTGTACCACCCACCCCCCCCTCGGATTGGGTACACGTTGCAAAAACTCGGATTCAGAAATTAACCGAATGGCTTAAAATAACCCTTATATTTTTTTTAGCTCGTTAATTACTCATTGATCCATTCAATTGGACCAACGATTTAGAACGAGTTAATAAGTGAATGAGTCAGGTAAATTTTAATGATTAAAAAATAAAAATTTCATCTTCAAGTCAACTATGCAAAACTCATTTATCTAGAGTTACATATGCAATTATATAGGGCCGGCCATTAAGGAGAGTCGTGGAGCGACCTCTTAGGGCCACAAGTTTGTAGGGGCCTCATATTTTAGTTTGGTAAAGAACGAGTATGCTAGACAACAAAATATATAAATATACTTGAAACATCTAACATGAATAACCTTGTGTCCTAGTGGTAAAGGCCAGCTAGCATCCTCTGGATTTGGATTCTCTAACGTTGGATGTTGGTTTAGTTGTACATTTTAGGCAAATTTCAACCATCCATTGAGTTTTAATGGTTGAGATTTGATTTTATTGTTTGTAGGGTCCATAATAGAATTGAATCTGAACCATTAAAATTTAAATGATGGTTTAGATTAGCTAAAATGTAAAACTTTATCAATTTCTAACTTTAAAAAATCCTAATCCGCATCCTCTTTAGATTTTGGGTCTAAACCATCGAAGCTTCTTTTTCCAACTCCTTCTCTCTTTGGATATAAACTTGTTCTTTTATAAGTTTGCTTGATTAAAGTTACAGTTCAATATCAAAACTATAGAATATTTTATTTTCATTTCAATTTTCCAAAGTCCTTAATATAATAAGGTCAACATAATGTTATTATAATGCCTTTGAATACAATGTATCTTTTAAAAGTGTAATCACCTATTCGTACTTTTCTACACACTAGAAATGAGTTCTTTGAATAAACAGGGGTTGTTAGTAACGCTAGTGCAAAAGCAGAAAAGTGGAAATCACAAGTATATGGTAGCGATGTAGTTTTAAAAAGATATCATTCCAATGAGGAAAGAAGCGAACTTGATATACCAAAATTTAGGATAAAATAATTAGATGGAATGTATGGGATAGAATAGAGTAGAAAACACCGAAGAGTAGAGAAATACAAAGTATTTAGATAGCTAAGATATTTTGGTTCCAAACCTCTTATTCCTTCGTTTAAAGGTGTAAATATGTCACAAATGTTCCTTTTGTGATCTAGAATTTGTTTATACTCATGCATGCTGTGAACTCTCGGTGGTCGAAGATATATGGATCTCCCTTGGAGCCTTGCGGTGGGGTCCACTGGGGGTTGGTTAATTTAGGCGTAATGGAACCATTTAGTTCAAGTTTGCACATTTTAACTGATTTTAAAGAATAAAAGAATCGAGACCCAAATCTCGATACAAATGATAGTCGCCACCCAAGTTGTCTACTTGAGAAAGAGTTTTGGTACAGTTCCCATCGGGCGGGAGACTCATACCTTTTAAATCAGAGATTCGGGTATTGGATGAGTCACTTATTTCTCATTAAGTTAATTCAAAATTACATTCGCAGCGTAAAACTATTTTCTTTTCATCACTTGAGGAATTATCTCGGAAATCCTATTTTTCTACACTTTTTCACACTCGATTCATATTGGCAAACAATGATCCGGATAATAAAATCCAAAAAACAATATGAATTAGGTTTGAAAGAAACAAAAACAATGTAAGTAGTTCTCCTAAATCCAAATGGAAATATCCAGACATAGCTCAGAACACAAATCATTCATTGGACAAATCTAAAACCTAAGCACTGGAGGAAATCATCCAGACAAAGTTTGAAAAGGAAACAAACTTCTGTTCTCCAACACTAGCATCCGGAAGAACTGATTGAAGCTATCTCTGAAAGAAAGATCCAGAGCATATAGGTCCAAAGGACAACCGGAAGACCTATATTTGAAATCAAAGGAAAGTCTGAAACATTCCTTTCCTTTTTGCCTCTTTGGTCTACATAAGTCATAGATCCCTTTCCCAAGACAAAGACAAAAAGACAGCTTGCACGGTTCAGAGTAAAGTCAAAAGGGTCTGACATCGGACAGAGAAAAGCTACCTACTCTTTCTCCTAGACCAATATAGGCGTGCATGGAGCTCACATCAAATGGAAATTGGTATGAAAGTTGGTGCATCACAAAATGACAAGCAAAATGATCACTGACAACTTTCTAGCATCAATCCCAAGAATTCAAACGGATCAAAATATAGTCTAACAGACTGATCAATGGATTCGAAAGCTCCACATCATAACCTGATCAAGGGTGAAGATTGAATGAAAGCTTACCAACCACAAACGGCTACATTTATGATCAAAGCATATAAAAGGAGCTCTTCACCAAATGAGAAGGTTAACTAGATTGATTTACAAAAGCAAGTGACAAAGCAATACTCATTCAATCAGTTGAGATAATCCCTCCAAGAACCCTTGATTCAAAATCTGTTTGTAAGGATTCCCAAGTAAAACTATAAACTTGAGGAACTCCAAAAACCAACCCTTTATTATAAACCAAAGAGTAAGAATCTCTAACTTGGGTGAGTTGGAAGATTGGGATATAGTTTGAAGTAGGTGCTTTGAGTGAGATCTCCCTATAGAACTCAGCTTAGATTCAAGGTAGAAGGCTTAGTGGTATATCCTACTGAAGATAAGAGGACTCAGCTAGGAGTTACTACTTCTAGTGGTATATCCTACTTCCGGAAGGGGTCACCATCCGGAGACAAATCTGTAAGGCTTGATTCCTACTAGTTGAAAAGGAATCCATTAGTGGATAAGCTCGCAAGAAGGAAACTCCGGGGACTGGACGTATGCGGGGCCGAACCAATATAAAATACTTATGTTTGATTTTCTTTTGCATTTACTTTATTGCACTTATTTGCACCATTCGGATCCATCCTCCGGATCATAATCATCATCCGGATCCATCTTTCGGATCATGATCAAACATGCTACACCTAGACTTTTTCTAAGTCTATAAATTCCACAAAAAAGGCCATTCACCCCCTCTGTCCTTATAAATACTCTCACAGGGACCAACAAGTGGTATTAGAGCAAGTGCTCAAACTAGAGATCTAATAATCTCGAGCTAAAGGTCCATATATTTTGATTCACATATCAAAATGAGTTTCCAAAACTCATAACTTCTTCCCGTGGGCATGTCTGTTACCTGTCCTCCACTCTTCACCGGTGAACACTACAAGTTCTGAAAAAACTGGATTAAGAACTTCATCCAGTCACAAAGTATGCAAGCATGGTTAGTTATTAAAGATGGCTCGTATGAACCTACTTACGAAGTAGAGGGTATGACTACCCGAAAGCTATCAAGCATGTGGGATGACAATGACTTTAAAAAATTACGTGAAAAGGTACATGCTATTAATATGCTTCATTGTGCTCTTAGTGCAGCTGAATCAACAGGATATCCGGATGTGAGACTATAAAAAAGATGTGGGAAAAGCTGGAAGTTACCTATGAAGGAACATCCAAAGTAAGAAAGGCCAAGCTTAATCTACTTCAACAGAAGCTTGAATCCTATAAGATAAAGCCTAAGGAATCAATCAATAGCATGACCACTAGATACATAAATCTAGTGAATAAAATGAAGAGGCTGGAGAAGGAGATTCCAAAAGTAGAAATGGTCAAGAAAGTGCTCCGGAGTCTTACCTAGGAATGGGATAATTAAAAGACTGCCATTGAGGAAGCTCATAACTTAAATTTTTACAGTTATGATGAACTCATTGGCAATCTTCTAACCCAAGAATTATCCTTGGAGAGATACAGCCAACAAGAAAAGAAACCTGAGGAGAAAAAGAAGGCTATTGTTCTTAAGGCAAAATCAACTGGATCAGCTTCATCCGGAGAAGAAGAGCAAATCGATGAGTCACTGAGCACTAAAGATAAACTAGCTTTATTAACCAGAAGGCTGAATCTATTCATATAAAAGAAAGATAGAAAGAAATAAAAAAAGGTATGAATCTCAGAAAACAAGAGAAGGCACCTCCGAAAGAAGTAAGCCTAGAAGGAATCCTAAAGAAAAGAAGGATACGGAGAAAGAAGCTGCCTATTTCGAATATGATGAAAAAGGCCACTTCAGAACAAAGTGCTCCAAACTCAAAAGAACCAAGAAATTCAAAAAGAAGGTGATGGTCGATACCTGGAGCAACAGTGAAGAAAGCAGCAGCTCATCTTCAACAGAAGGAGAGGAGACTACTAACTGTGCGTTCATGGCTCTGACTGAACCGGAAATAGAGCAATCCAAAAGGGATGCCTCTAAGCAAGAAATAGTGCAAATTAAAGAATCGGAATCAAATAAAGCAAACACTGAGGTAAATTCTGGTTCTAATTCTACCTCTAACTTTGATCTTGCAAAAGCTCTTTCTATTGTTATCAAGGGAGTGAAGAAGAACGCGAAAGCCATCAAGTCTCTGAAAAGAGCGATACTAGAATTGGCTGAAGATGCTGAGGTGATGGCACAAGACATCAATTTGGTTAGAGCAACCAATCATATTGATGTAGTAGAAGAAAACTTTCTGAGAAATCAAGTCCATATTCTAAATGCAAATGTAACGGGACTGGATAGAGAAATCAATCTATTAAAGGAAGCATCTAGAAAGAAACCTAAAACAAAGAATCCAAGAAGAGATAATCCCCCTCCTCCTCAGAACAGGGTTCATAGGAACTCAAATCAAAGGATAAATGAAGTAAGAAGACATCCACAAGCTCAAAGATTTACTGCTGCTCAGAAGGGAAAGGCTAAGGTAGCTTATAACCAACAACCTATCAAGGAAAGAAGAAATTATAGAGCTGAAGTTGCACCTCTAACCAACTTTCGGAATTATACCGGATAATCCACTAGTGTGCATGAAGCTGGGTATAAAGGCAACTACGAAAGGGAGGATCTGGAGAAGATCAGCAAGAAGCAAAAGCAAAACATACCTATTTCAGATTGCAGGTTTTATGGGGAAAATAATCATATGACTAAATCATGCAGATTAAAAAATGGTTATTATGATGATTATCCTTGGCCTGAAATGGTTATTAACCTGAGAGGACCCAAATCTGATTGGGTACCCAAACCCATTTGATCCATTTTACAGGTATGCCTTAGATCCACAGTAGATCAACACACATGGTACATTGATAGTGGATGCTCACGGCACATGATAGGTGATGAGAAGGCCTTCATCACACTAACCCTAAAGAAGGGAGGCAAAGTGAGCTTTGGAGACAGTCAAAAGGGTCAGATCATTGGTCATGGAACCATTCGATCTGGATTAAAGATTGAAGTTGTCTCACTAGTTGATAGACTGCAATTCAACCTACTAAGTGTGGCTCAATTATGTGACAAAGGAAGAAAAGTCACATTTGACTCCGGAGGCTGCTCAATTTATGACAGTAAGTCCAATCAACTTATTCTTTATGCACCTAGAGTAAATAATGTCTATTCTATAAACATTAAAAATGATAAGAGAAATATATGCCTGGTGTCTAAAGAAGAAGAATCATGGCTATGGCACCGGAGGTTGGGACATGTAAGCATGAAACTCCTGTCCAAATTAGCCAAAAAGGAATTAGTTGTGGGTTTACCTAAGATTGCCTTTGATAAGGATCATCTATGCACTGCATGTCAACTAGGAAAACAAAATAAGAAAAGTTTCCCTTCCATTTTATACATCCCTTCTAAGAGACTACTTGAGCTCTTACATATTGATCTTTTTAGTCTAATTAAGCCACTAAGTTTAGGTAGAAGAGAATACACAATGGTCATCATAGATGACTATTCTCGATATACCTGGGTTCTCCTGCTAACAAGCAAGGATGAAGCATTTGACCAATTCTCCAAAACATGCATCCAGAATAGAAGTCGAACAGGGCATACACATTGCATGCATCAGGAGCGATAATGGTGGAGAATTCAAAAATCAGCATTTTACTAATTTTTGCGACTCCAAGGGCATTGAACACAACTTCTCTGCCCCTCACACTCCTCAATAGAATGGAGTAGTTGAGAGAAAGAATAGGACTATAGTAGAAATGGCTAGAATAATGTTAAGTGAAAACTGTTTGCCAAAATATTTCTGGGGTGAGGCCGTAAACACAGCATGCTACGTCTTAAATAGAGCTCTCATTAGAAAAACTATAGAAAAGACCCCATATGAAATCTAGAAGGGAAGAAAACCTAAAATTGGATACTTCAAAACATTTGGATGTAAATGTTACATCCTTAATGATAGAGAGCAATTAGGAAAATTTGATCCTAAGTCTGATAAAGCAGTTTTCCTCGGCTACTCAACACATAGTAAGGCTTACAAAGTCTTCAATAAATGAACCCAAACTATAGTAGAGTCTATACATGTAGATTTCGATGAGACTAGCACTACAAGAAAGAAAAGCTACACTCTGAAAGATCAAGTTTCGAAAGCTGAAAATCTGAAGAAAAGAAGGGAAGAGGAATTCCCGACTCATTTCAAATCAAGAGGTACAAAGAGGAAGATGAAGGAATGTCTTTTGATCCAGAAATATAACATGTCAATCTCAATCAACAAGGAATTGACTTTAATGAAGGAGTAGATGAAACTGAAGTGGAGTAAGTTCAAATTCAACATGAAGGCCTAGAAAGGGAGATCCGGACCCACAGAGATCATTCCATAGAGAATATTCTGGATGGTGTTTACAATCTAGTTAGAATCAGAGGTTAGCTCAACCGAATGATGAGCCATGCTACTTTTATCTTTCTCACAGAGCCAAAGAAATTTCAAGAAGCTGAAGGGGATGAAAGCTAGATAATGGCGATGTAGGAAGAGCTAGATCAATTCACTAGGAATGATGTATGGGATCTTGTGCCCTCTCCTAAAGGAAAATCAATTTAGGCACTAAATGGGTGTTCCGGAATAAACTTGATGAATCCAGAGTAGTAGTAAGAAACAAGGCAAGACTAGTTGCTCAAGGCTACAATCAGTAAAAAGGAATGGATTTCGAAGATACTTTCACCCATGTAGCAAGACTGGAAGCAATCCGAATCCTACGTGCTTTTGCATCATTTATGGGGTTCATATCATACCAAATGGATGTCAAAAGTGCATTTCTAAATGGTGTTATTCAAGAAGAAGTATATGTCAATCAACCACCCGGATTTGAAGATCCAAAGCATCCTGACCATGTCTATAGGCTGAAGAAGGCTCTCTATGGATTAAAGCAAGCACCAAGAGCCTGGTATGAAAGATTAACCTCATTCCTTATATCCAAGGAATATACCAGAGGCAGGGCAGATACCACACTCTTCATTAAAAAGAAGAAAAATGATATTATTCTAGTCCCGATCTATATGGATGATATCATTTTTGGTGCCACTGATGAGAAGATGTGTAAAGAATTTAGCTCTCAGATGTAGAAGGAATTTGAGATGTCCATGATGGGAGAGCTCAACTTTTTCCTTGGTCTACGAATTAAGCAAAGTCTAGATGGAATCTTCATCAATCAATCAAAATACATCAAGGAAATCCTGAAGAAGTTTGAAATGGACAATAGCAAACAAATATCTACTCCAATGGGTTCAGACACAATCTTATCCAGGGACTGTGAAGGAGAAGATGTTGATCAGAAGCTATATAGAGGGATGATTGGCTCACTCCTATACTTAACAACTAGCAGACTTGACATACACTATGCAATATGCTACTGTGCAAGGTATCAAGCCAATCCCAAGGATTCTCATCTTAAGGCTGTCAAAAGGATACTTAGATATCTCCTAGGAACCACTGAAGTTGGGTTATGGTATCCTAGTAATGGAGAATTCACACTCCAGGGGTTCACAGATGTAGACTATGGTAGAGATACTCTTGAGAGAAAAAGTACATCCAGAGGATGCCATTTCCTTGGGGATTGCTTAGTCTCATGGTATAGCAAGAAATAAACTTTAGTTGCCTTATCCACCACATTAGCAGAATATATGGCAGCTGGAAGTTGTGTTGCTCAACTCTTATGGATCAAACAATAACTTGAAGATTATGGAGTGCAATCCAGATGTGTGGATGTATTATGTGACAACAAAAGTGCTATTGATGTGTCAAAGAATTCGATGCTTCATAGCAGGATAAAGCATGTCAATATAAGGCATTACTTCATCTGGGATCATGTAATGAAAAATGATGTTACATTGGTATATATTCCAGCCAATGAATAGAGAGCTGATATCTTTACTAAACCACTAAGTAAAGATCAATTTGGGAAACTAAGGGAATCAATTAGGATGTCAAATCCAATTTAGAAAAACTCCGAAAGTTAGTTTTGAATCAAGCCGGACCCTAAGATAGAAACTCACTTCAGAAGATAAGAAGAGTTGGGAAGATGAATTTCGGAAGACTGCCACATTAGCCGACAATAATGACGTATGGCAGTAAAAGCTCATAAATGTAATTGTTACGTTTTGAATTTCAAAAGTCCATTGGCTGTTACATGAGCAGAGAATACATCAGTTAATTCAAAAATAAACCATTCCCCTTCTCTAATTAAACTGAATTTACCTCTCTCCTAAAAATTTGCCTGACATGTCATCAATCCAGTCAAAATAGCCGGAGTCCGGATTACTAATATACCCTCACCTCAAAAATTCTAAATAAACTCCTTAAAAATCCCTTGTCTTCTTCACGCGAGCAACTACTCTACTGTTACTCTGAAAAATTCAAACCTAAAACTCAATCTCCCAAAAACCTTCTCCATAATGGCAGCCAAAAACACCTCCAACACCCTTAAAATCCTACCAAGAAAAAATCTCTTTCAAGTATCTGACTTGAAAGATGCAGGTTTTGAGCCCTTAAATCTCAAAACTTCAGACTTCGTCATCCCTACTGATCATCTAGGAGATGATTACCTATTTAGAACTCCACCTTTCTTCACCCCAATTAAAGATCATAGTCTAAGTGGTCTTCTAAAAATAAACTACCCTACCTACCCAAAGTTGGTGAAAGAGGTCTTCTCAAATCTCAATGCTCATAACTATTTTGATGCCCTATGCATTGAGGTCCAGGGAAAAGTGATAATTCTCACTCTGAAATTCTTTGAGGAGACTCTACACATGAAAAACTCTAGAATAATGTTGTGAAAGGATTGAGATGAAGCTGAAGTTGTGTATGATTCCAAGCTATAGCTATAAAGAACTACTTTGGTGACAAGTTCTCAATGTACTTTCCCAGAATGCCCAGATTCTTACAGCATGCTCTGGCCAAGCTCATCCTGATAAGAAAGGGGTCATTGACTACAGTTTCTTCCCTCTAACACTGCATCCTGCAGCACTGGGTTGGCAGTGTGGAAGTAAACCGGCCAGTCTTGATCATTCATTATCTCAAGACCCATGTAAACTCATATGGCGCCTTGATCATAAGATTTCTCCAAGCGGCAGAAGTGGATCTAACCGGATTTGAAGGGATTTATAGAAAGCCCATCTTATAGAAGAATTTCCTTAATCTCTGCTTCAATAAAGAATGGGATGAAGAAAAGGCGAAATTGAAAAGGGATGAGCGCAAAATTAAATCCCGAAAGATAGTTGATCTAGTAGAAGAGGCTCCTGTTCCCACCAGAACCACCAAAGCTAAGACCAAAAGGAAAGTGGAAATGGTTCCAAAATAGATTGATGAGGACACTTTGGCCCTCACTCAAGTCCTAAGCTCCGAACAACCAAGATCCAGGGGCAGACTAATTAAAGCTGTAGCTAAGAAGGGACAACTTGGGCTTGCTGCAGGCCTACCTTAAATTGCTACAAAAGCAATTGAGGCCAAAAGAAGGAAAGCCAAAAGAACTTTAGCTGAAATGGAAGAAGAGTCAGATGATGAGGAGATAGAAGATTTGGCTCCTCCTCAAAAGCAGCTCTGGAGAAAAGGGCTGACCTTTGATGAAGCCCTTGCTGCTCAAGAAAAGAAAGTTAGTGAAGGTAGGAGGCTAGCTGGAATAATCCTGAATAAGGAAGCAAGGCAGTATAGGGAGAGAGCCGCTTTAGAGAAAGCATAGTCCAGGAAAGGGAAAACTGTTCCCGGTGTAACAAAATTTGTAGGACTAGATGAGTAATACGACAAAATTTAGGTCGCAATCAATGAAAATAATGAAATAAATCAAGGGAAAACAACCGATGGACCTGGTGAATCATCTCAAGTTCCCCTAATTCTTGTACATCCAAAGGACATGGACACTCTGTCAAATATTCTGAAAGCAGATGAATTCATATTTGCTGAAGAATAGGATCACTTCCGGAGAATCTACTTGGATCCAGCAATGCAGTCATCAATCTTAAAAATCTTGAAAAGGCATTGGAGAAGGCTATTGAGGAAAATACCAACATGCCTGAAGGAGAAAAAAAAGCACTGAAAAGGCAACTGTAGGGGTGGTTGAGGACAGTTCTAACCATTCGGAGGCAAGGCTGGAAGAGGAAAAGAAGGATGAGGATCAGATACTACTAACCACTGAGGTAACCTCCGATCTTCTTCTTCTTCTTCTCTATTCTAATTATGAAGAGCATAACTTAGCTACAATCTCTCCAAATGTAGCTAAGGATATAGTGCCAAACCCGGATGCAACAGCTTCGAAGGAGGGAGAAAGTTTGAGATCCAAAGGGCACACTTCTAAAATGGATCCTGCAGGCGAGGCTACTCTGAAGGAAAGGGAAATAAGCAAGGGAGGAGAAGAGAAAGGAGTAATTAGAGGCTCCTATTCGGAAGATGATAGCCCCTCTGAAAGCAGTTCAAGCTCCGGAGATGAATCCAGCTCGTCCGATGATGACTCATCTGGACTCTCTAACAAACACTTCCCTCCTCGCACAAAATTAGTGGCTCTCCCTGATGAAAACTCTAAAGAATCCAAAGTCAATCCCGCTCTTAAACTCCTTTAGGAGGCCACTCTTGAACATCATGAAGAGTGATTTATCAAGAAAAGTCTCCTAACAATATGCACCCATCTAAAAGCTGTGGAGAAGAGTTGCTCAAGCAAAAGTCTAATAAAGCAGTCCGAAAAGATTTGGGTGAGATCAAAGAAAGGTTGAAGTGCCTCCCCAAAATTAAGCAATAAGTCAAGAACTTCCCAACACCCAGAGCTCTAGTGGCAGCTTCCCTTTCTGAGCTCCAGACTCTTTTAAATAAGCTAAAGGAAAGTGTCTCTCACTCAAATCACAATGCCAATCAAGCCAATACCTTGGCCTTTGATAACTGTGCAACAGTGCTCAAAAGAATGTCCTCCTCCACCACTGACCTATCAACAGAACTCAAGGATTATATTGATACCAAGTTTGAAAACTTGTCAAAATTCATGGATAGAGATCTGAAACCCACTCTACTGAATCTAGAAACTGATCAGCAAGTAACTCAGGAAATGCTTGCCAACTTCATAGACAAAACCATCCCTAAGCTCAAAGAGAAAATCCTAAATAATATGGGTGATGAGACGCAAGCAAGGAATTCTAGTATAGAGCAAGCAAAAACTAAATGAAAGAAAGCCGTCTTTAAGGAAATTAAAGATCAAACGGAGTCTATCCACAACATCCGGAAGGGCCTTAGTGATGAAATCAACCTTCTTCAAACCGAAATAAATAAGTTGTCTATCTCCGGATCCTCCTCTTCTCCGGCTACTCTAGAATGCTAGCTTATTCCTACCCTGCGCAATCTTGTTCAAGCTATAGGGGACTCAGGATTCATGAGCCAAAAAGGTTTGACTACTCTTACCAAGGCTATGTTTCCATACTTTAATCCTAAAGACCAAGAGCAAATTATGCACATCATTCCTCAAGTGTCACAATCCTATAATCAACTCCGGAGGTCCCTTCATTCTTACTATTTGACTCTGCTTATAGTGAATCATATTATTGATGAGTAGGCCAAAGGCAACAAAGACTACTCTATCTACTCCTCTGCTTGGCAGCAATCTTGGGACAAACGTACCTATATGGTTATTAGTCCCCTTGATGGAAGCAAAAAGAGGGAGGAAGAAGATCAGAGTCATCAAGGAGAAGGAAGGGGGAAAGGAAAAACGCTGCAAGTCCGGAAGAGTGGTCCATTCAGAGAGGTAGTTAAGCTAGGTAGATAAACTTGTAATAGCTAGATTCTCTTTATATGTATTTCTGTAGCTTGTAATACTAAACTTCATGATGTTTACCATTGTTAGCAGTAGAAGTATAGATAAAGTGAAAAATTCTTAACTATCAAAATAAACACTTCTAAAGTACAATATGCAATTGTACTAAAACAAACTTAGAAGTAGGAGTCATAAAACTATGGGGGAGCTTGGATGCTAAAACTATGGGGGAGCATTATAAAAGTCTAAGTAACAAAAAATTACACATAATACTTACCCCCTGCTTAGATGACCTAAGTTTTTATTTCCATCAAATGGGGGATATTGTTGGGAAATAATGATCCGGATAATAAAATCCGAAAAAAAATCCGAATCAAGTTTGAAAGAAACAAAAACAATGTAAGTAATTCTCCTAAATCCAAATGGAAATATCAGGATAAAGCTCAAAACACAAATCATTCATTGGACAAATCTAAAACCTAAGCACTGGAGGAAATCATCCGAACAAAGTTTGGAAAGGAAACAAACTTCTGTTCTCCAACACTTGCATCCGGAAGAACTGATTGAAGCTATCTTCGGAAGAAAGATCTAGAGCATATAGGTCCAAAGGATAACCATAAGACCTATATCTAAAATCTAAGGAAGTTTGAAACATACCTTTCCTTTTTACGTCTTTGGTTTACAAAAGTCAAAGATCCCTTTCCCAAGACAAAGAAAAAAAGACAGCTTACACGGTTCAGAGAAAAGTCAAAAGGGTCTGACACCGGACAGAGAAAAGCTACCTACTCTTTCTCGTAGGCCAATAAAGGCATGCGTGGAGCTCACATCAAATGGCAATTGTTATGAAAGTTAGTGCATCACAAAATGACAAGCAAAATGATCACTGACAACTTTCTAGCATCAATCCCAAGAATTCAAATGAATCAAAATACAGTCTAACGGATAGATCAACGGATCCGAAAGCTCTACATCACAACCTGATCAAGGGTGAAGATTGAATGAAAGCTTACCACCATAAACGGCTACATTTATAATCAAAGCCTATTAAAGGAGCTCTTCACCAAATGAGAAGTTTAACTGATTAATTTGCAAAATCAAGTAACAAAGCAATACTCATTCAATCAGTTGAGATAATCCCTCCAAGAACCCTTGATTCAAAATCTATTTATAAGGATTCCCAAGTAAAACTATGAACTTGAGGAACTCCAAAAACCAACCTTTTGTTATAAACCAAGGAGTAAGAATCTCCAACTTGGGTGAGTTGAAAGATTGGGATATAGCTTGAAGTAGGTGCTTTGAGTGAGATCTCCCTGTAGGACTCAGCTTAATTTAAGGTAGAAGGCTAAGTGGTATATCCTACTAAAGATAAGAGGACTCAGCTAGGAGTTGGTGCTTCTAGTGGTATATCCTACTTCCGGAAGGGGTCACCATCTAGAGACAAGTCTGTAAGGCTAGATTCATGCCAGTTGAAAAGGAATCCATTAGTGGATAAGCTCGAAAGAAGGAAACTCTGGGGACTGGACGTAGGCGGGGCCAAACTAGTATAAAATACTTGTGTTTGATTTTCTTTTGCGTTTACTTTATTACACTTATTTATATCATCCGGATCCATCCTTCGGATCATAATCATCATCCAGATCCATCTTCTAGATTATAATCAAACACGCTACTTCTAGACTTTTTCTAAGTCTGTAAATTCCGCGAAAAAGGGCCATTAACCCCTTTCTGCCCTTATAAATACTCTCACAAGGACCAACAATTCATGCATTCAATAATTTACAATAAAGCATAAATACTAAAGGGGGGAACAAAAATTACAATCGGGGGAAAATGGTAGAATTGTAAGGAAACCTATATATTTGTTCTAAGTTATAAAACAAAATAAATAAATTCGCTTGCATCCATAAATTTTAGCATAATTTATGGTACATCATAAGTCAACATTTTGTTACAGAAAATATGATTATGTTAGTGTGACGATTTTGCAATCGATAGTGCCTAGGCGGCTTCCAAGATTGAATAGGAATAACGAGTCTTCAATGCATTTTATTGTGAAAACACATTTTACTTTTCGTTGGTTGATTTACTGGATTATTAGTGAAACTGATCGCATGATAAATGGTGATGTTGGGTTCATTTTACAGGATTAAAAGAGAAGTATGGATTCTGCCTAGGGGGCCAGTACCCGTACGGGTGGGGTGGTACCCTTATAGCTACTGGTGGGACCCATATGGGTATGGGTGTTAGGACCCAAAAAGAACCTCATTTTAGTTAAAAAGATCAAATCTATGGAAAAGAGAGAAATAAAATGAGATTTCTCCATATGGGTATGGCCCACTAGTATAGCCACTATAAGGGCATGTAGGTGCCAATAAGGCCCATATTGGTTAGGACCAGACCCAAAATAGATTAAAGGATAGATCAAATCAAATAAATGAAAATGACAATAAAATAAATAAAAAGTGAGTCTCTTTGAAACTTAGGAGCGTACCTCTACGGAGTGAATCCACTTTGGAGCGATCCCAAAATTGAATGGAAGCTTTGTCAAAGTAGAAGGATGAATGAAGGATTTAGAACTATTTTAGGTGAGTGTTTGTGTGGACAGAACCTCCCCTCAATCCTAAAATAAAGCTAGAGAGAAATAAAATATGGACAAAATCCTTGTAGAAAGGTTTTCTCCCTATTTTATTCCTTCTATACCCCAATTACACCCTTACTATAACCTTAAAAACTTGCTAGAATTATTTTCCTATATTACTATTTCATGCTCATATGTTTATCCCCTTAAAAGGTGAGGCAAAGGCCTATTTTTATAGTAGAAAATACACTCTTGTCATTTAATGGTCATTTATGACTGATTTTATGCATTTATGGCTGATTTTATGCATTAAAACAGACTGTTTGGGCGTCGATAGGACTCGTACGGGTGGGATGGACCCGTATGGGTCCTAGTTGGACTAGTTTAGATAATTCTGGGTGGTTTTGGACCAGTATGGACAAGTTGGACCTGTAGGGGTCGGGTGGACCCGTACGAGTTGGATTGGTTTTGACCGAAAATGGCAGAAATCTATCAGTTTTGACCAGATTTGACTAAAAATAACGTTTTTTAGGGACATGGGCATCAGTTTTCTAAGGTTTAGGTTTGACAAAGCTTGACCAATCAACATTGAAACCACTCCAAGTAGATAACACCTATAGATAAATGCATCAAATAGCTCTCATCATCATTTCGTGAGAAGGGCCATTAAAATCCAATTCTCATAAACTGCCCCTCGTAGGATCACTATAGATATAAATCTGTATGATCTCAAGATATGAGCAAGGGTTTAAAAATCATGCATGATGTGATGATATTGGTGAGTTCCTTTCTTGAGGCGAACTTCTTTCCTTGGTGTCCCTTTCTTGAGGCAAACGACTTTCCTTTGAGCTCTTTTCTTAAGGCGAGCATCCCTCCTTTGCATTCCTTTATCCAGGCGAACCATTCTCCTTTGCTGCGCATATCCTTTTCTTAAGGTGGATGACTTTCCTTTTTTTTGCATATCCCTTTCTCAAGGTAGATCGACTTTCTTGAGGTCCCTATCTTGAGACGGACTGCTTTTCTTTGACGATGTATCCCTTTCTTAAGGCGGATGACTTTTCCTAAATGATGGTGTATCCCTTTCTTAAGGCGGATGACTTTCCTACTGTGGATTTTGAATAACCTATTAAAAGACAATAAAAACATTGAGTTAGTTACTGCCTGAGATGACACGTCTTGATTCTTGATTGACTTTGTGGTGAATAAACATTTTTACCCCTTCAATCAAGAATGAAGATGTGTTGGTTGGGATTAGTCCCTAAATAAAATGTAAATTGAGTTTAGATATGATGGGTTTGGCCCAACTGCTTTGAGTTGGAATGCTCCTCGGTGGTGCCCCTAGGGTGGGTGCCCCTAAGGTTTGAAGATAGGGGGTATGACCCTTAACCAATTCCACTATTAGGGAATGCCCCTCGATTAACTTCCTTGAGTGGCTCGACTGGTGGGGGGATGCCCTTTAAAATTACTCTCGAGTAGCTTGACTGGTGGGGGGATGCCCCTTGGATGATTTATCTGCTAGGGAAAATGTTCCTTTGTTCGATTAGGCTCCTAGGAATACTTCTCAAAGTGATTCCCCTAGAATGGTATTATTATCACATATACTCTCTTTCTTGATAAGCCTGCACATGTCAAGTAGTTGTGTTAGTTAACTGTCTTAAAATGGCATACTTTAATTCTTGATTGATTTATGGTGAAAAAAATTTTTTGCCCCTTCAATCAAGGATAATGGCGTGTTGGTGGGGGTTTGCCCCTTAATTAACTGAAAAGATTGAGTGAAGAGATGTTGGGTTGGTCCCAATTTAACTTGATGTGCCCTTAATGTGCCCTTTCTACTGGCTGGCACTCCCTCTTGGCAAGAAATCCAGCTTGAAAATGGAAGTGAGGGCCCATACACTCCTTGGGGATGGGCTTGAGTTGAGCCTGAGTCTGACTAGTTTGCCCCTATGAAGGCCTTTATAATGTTGTGATAAGGGTGGGCTTCTTTTTTTAGGCAAACTCCTTTCCTTGGTGTTCTTTTCTTAAGGCAACCATCTCTCCTTTGTTGTGCGTATCCAATTCTTAAGGCAGATGACTTTCCTTTAATAGATGCTGGTGTATCCCTTTCCTAAGGTGGATGACTTCTCCTCGTATCCATTTGTTGGTCCCTATAAGGGTATTTATAAGGGCAGAGGGGGTGAATGACCCTTTTTTGTAGAATAAACAGACTTTGAAAAGTCTTAGTGTAGCGTGTTTGATTATAATCCTGATGATGCGGATATAACAATATAATACAATAAATAAAGAGTTAAACAAACCAAACATAAAGGAGTTTATCCTGGTTCGGCCCCGCCTACTCCTATCCCCGGAGTTTCCTTCCTTCGAGCTTTTCCAATAGTGGATTCCTTTCCAACTGGCAGGAATCAAGCCTTACAATTTGTCTCCGGATTGTACCTACTTTCGAATGTAGGATATACCACTAGAAGTACCAACTCCTAGCTGAGTCCTTTTGTCTTTAGCAGGATATACCACTTAGACTTCTACCTCAAATCTAAGCTAAGTCCTACAAGGAGATCCCACTCAAAGTACCTACTTTAAGTTGTATCCCAATCTCACAACTTACCCAAGTTGGAGATTCTAACACTCTTATTTTCATAAAGGTTTTAATTTTGGATTTCCTTAAGTTTATAACTTACTTAGGAATCCTTACAACAAGTTTTGGAAATGTCTGATTCTTGGAGGGATGTGAATACTGATTACTTAAGCGAATGTTCTTGTTAATTACTTTTTCAAATCAACCAGCCAACCTTCTCAATGTTTTAAGCTTCCCTTTTATAGGCTTCTGTCATAAATATTACCGTTGTGGGTTGTTGATCTTGAGTTTAATCTTCACCCTTGATCAGGTTGAATGTGGCACTTTCAGAGCCATTGATCAATCCATTAGACAGTAATTTGACCCATTTGAATCCTTGGGATTGAGGCTGGAAAGATGTCAGTGATCGTTTTCCTTGTATTTTAGTGACCCACCAACTTTTATATAAGTAACCTTTTGGTGTGAGCTCCACGCGCCTCCTTATTGGTCTAGGTGAAAAAGGTTGTTAACTTTTTCTGTCCGGTGTCAGTCCTTTTATCCTTTTTCTAAAAAGTGCAAGCTATCACTTTTGTCTTGTTTATGGGGAAAGGATATTTAACTTTGTAGACCAAAAGGTGGAGGGAAAAGTTATCTTTGAGCCTTTACCCATTATCTTGATATCTGAGTCTTTCGGATGCTCTTAGACTCAGAATCTCTGGATCTATCTTCTTCTGGAGCTAGTGTAATTAGTTCTTCCGGATGCTAATTTTAGATTAAAGTTTGCTTCCTTTCTAAACTTTATCCTGATGATTCCAGTATATGCTTAGGTACTAGATGTCTTCAATGGATGACCTTGTAGCTGGATTTTATCCGAATATTTCCATTTGGATTTAGGAGTTTAAGTTTTTGTTTCTTTCAAACTTGATCCGGATAATTTAGTTCAATTTTATGATCCAGATCATTGTTTCCCAACACTATTTCTTAAGGCGGATTGACTTTCTTGGTTGATATTACATCCCTCTCCTAAGGTGGATGATTCTCCTGTTGAAGGTGTATCTCTTTCTTAAGGCGGATGACTCTCCTGTTGATGGTGTATCCCTTTCCTTAGGCGGACGACTCTCCTACTGATGGTGTATCCCTTTCTTAAGGCGAATGACTCTCCTATTGGGAATTTTGAGCTACCTGCCAAAAAAATTAAAAATGTTGCGTTAGTTACTATCCGAAATGATACATCTCAATTCTTGATTGACTTTGTGGTAAACAAAATTTTTTTGCCTTTTAATGAAGAATGAAGATGTGTGGACGGGGGTTAACCCTTAAATAAAATGTAAAATGCGTTTAGAAATGTTAGGTTTGTCCCAACACTAATCGGGGTGCCCCTAGGGAGCTAACTGTTGAGGAGATGGCTTTTGAATGGTTAGTCCATTTGGACTACTGGGGAGAAACTGCTCGAGGGAAATTTCAATTGTTTGGAAGAAGGTGTTCCTAGGACATCCTAGCTGTTAGGGAGTATTCTTGGAAACTGTCTCGAGAAAACTTGACTAGTTGGGGGGTGCCCCTAGAAATTTGCCCTTGGAAGGCTTTGGGGTCGATGCCCCTCGGGTATTCTTCTAACCTGGGGAATGGTTTCTCTAACCGCCTAGCCGTGGGGGACAGAGATTGACTCCTTGTGGGGATAAGGGGAATGCCCCATGAATGTTTCGTTTGTTGGGGAATGAACTATTCTAATGTTTCATCTACAGGGGAAAAACAAGTTGTGTTAGAATATAATATGAAATGGTACATCTTAATCCTTGATTGACTCAGTGATGAACAAAAATTTTTGCCCCTTCAATCAAGTATCAAGATGTATCAGGGTTTTGTCCCTGGTTAACTATAAAGACTGAGTGAAGAGATGTTAGGTCGGTCCCAATCTTGTTTTGTTATGCCTTTGGAGTGGCCTAACTACTGGGGAAAATAGCCTATGAGTGGCTTAACTGCTTGAGAGCAAGTCTCCTAGATGACTTGGATTGTTAGGGGTGTTGGATATGATATAAGCCCTTAAGGCAATTAGGGCGATATATCTTAATTATGTAATAGTACGAATAATTTGTTTAATTAATAAAGGCATTTAATCTTTTGTTTATATCAATATGCTTGTATATATATATTAAAGCTGGTTAAATATATATTCATTGATATATGCAAAAGTCCTTGACATACCATAACATGAAGTCAGAGAAATTATAATTGGACTATATTTGGTGGAACCTGCTTCATGTGCAATTATGATTATGTCTAAACTATCCCTAGTCATAGTATCATCGAGAAAGGATATTGATCAAACGGAAAGACTAGCATGTGGTCAACTTTCTTGGAATGGGTCGAAGTAGTTAATCTCCTAAAGACTGAAGGTGGTGCCTTAAGCTTGACACATGGATATATCTAGGAGATATATTGGAGACCGCAGCAAGATAAACACTTGGTATAAATATCAATGTGTTAGTGTTTATCTTCATACAATAAGCTTTGCGAATGTCCTCATACTTGAGATGCTAGTTGCCTTGTGTGGTACTATTGCTATACTTTGGGTCATTACTATACACTAATTTATTTAAGGTGCTACGGGTGAGTACATGTATAGTGATGACAGCACGTTGGTAAGCTGAGTAGTTGAAAAGAATCCATCGCTCTAAATATATTAAGGAGTTGTACCTGGCCACTGTTGAATTAATGATTTCCATAAACCTCTGATCAGAGTATGTATTCGATAGAAATGGTTTCTAGTCAAACACACTATCGTAAAAGGCAATATACTTCGGTAATAAGTAAATAACTGGGATAGCTTGGAGCAACCTCGCTATTAGTGGGTTAACACTTTAACCGAACCCAATAAACCAGATGGTACTAATATTAAAGAATGGAAGGAATTTATCGCATTGGATAACTATTGCATTAATCGGGGATTAAGTCATAAGCATAAATAATGTTCCGAGTAATGGGGGATGGTAGACCCTTGCTAGAGGTGTACTACATTCATTTAAGGTAATAGAGTTCTATTCACGGTCTAGAGCATCGAGCCAATGGTTCCATTAGAACAAGGGTTGGTTAAGCCTTAATAGCTCAATACTTCAGGATCCTATAAGGTCACACACATTGGACCTTCATCGGACTAAGTAAAGAACTAATAGATTTATTCTATTAAGAAAATATAACATAAATAATGATTGGATTATTATTTGATTGGTTAAAATTGATTGGATCAATTATGGATGGACCAAGGAATTTATTTTGACCGATAACTAATTAATTAGAGTCATAAATAAATTATAATTGATTAGATCAATTTTGGTTCGACCAAGAAATTTATTTTGACTGGTAACTAATTTATTAGAGTCAAAAATAAATATTAATTTGAAAGGATTTAAAGGGGATTTTGCATTGGCAAGTTAAAACCGAAAAGTATGAAATATTTTATACATAGTTCGGTTATGCAGAGTACACCGAAAGGTGCGCGAACACTGCTAGGCAGTGTTCGCGGCAGCCCTTGTTCATGGGCTGCACAAAGGCAGCCCATGAAAAGGGCAGCGCGAGCTGGGCTAGCGGCATGGGCCGCGAGGCCCAGCCATCGTCCAAGGCAAGCCCATAAGGTGGGCTTGCCTTGCCACATGCAGCGTGCTATGCACGCTGCATGTATTTATGGGATGGGAGTAATTACTCCTATCCTACATCACCCACAGGGGGAGCTTTTTTGCTCCCCCAAGCCTATATACAGGCTGTCTCCTTTCCTTTCAAATTGTACCAAGCTCAAAGCATAAATTCTAAGCAAGATAATTAATCTTTCGGGTAATTGAGTAAGTTATTTTTTAGGAGCCTGAATTTATTCGGGCACCTCTAGTTTATATTTTTGGGTGAGGCTTCTGAAGTGGTCTAGCAACTACTCGAGGCTTCTTAGTTCTTACTTCCGGGGAGGTTTTGGTTGGTGGGGTTCGTGTGGATACTAATAGAGGCCATCCTACGATTGGAGGCTTGTGCAAGAAGGTTCTGCAAAAGCATGCTTCAACGGGTAAGTTCTTTTTCTTTGTCTTTTAATTATTAAGTCTTTTTCTTTAAGTGTTTTTAGACTTAATAATTATGCTTAGGTTATTTTGCATGCTTAGTTTATTTTTTGCTTAGGTTATGCTTAGGTTATTTTGCATGCTTAGTTTATTTTATGCTTAGGTTATAACTTAGAGTTATAACATGCTTAGTATAAAATAAATATGCTAGGATATAATTTGGAATTATGATATGCCTAGTCCTTTAGCATGCTAACCTAGGTAGAGAATTATTTAGTTAAGGCTTTATTTAATTTATATGCAACTAACAGGAGTTCCTGGGGACAGGGACAAAATTTTGAATTTCCGCCATGCCTCTTATACATGTTCAATCTGACTGTCAGTTCCCAACAAGGGGGCCCCTTGAAAGAGAAACTTAGCTGATAGGGGGATGCCTCTGGAAATTCCCTTGGGGTGGCTTGACTGGCCAGGGGGATGCACCTCAATTAACTTCCTTGCTGGGGAGGTGTCTTCCTAGATGATTTATCTGTTGGGGATTTCTTCTAGGTTAACACTTCCTTAGTTTGGGCCAGAACCTCTTGTCTTTCAGAGATTATTGCCCGTTATTATTTTGACCGCTTGGCGATCCTTCCCTTGATTGGACCTGCACATGAAAGTATCCAGGTTAGTAATAGTTCTAACATGGATGACCTTGATTCTTGATTAACTTTATGTAAACAAAAATTTTTGCCCCTTCAATCAAGGATCCGGGTGAGCTAGGGGTTTTACCCCAAATTAACTGAAAGAATAGGGTTTAAGAGATATGGGGTTTGCCCCAATTTTGGATTTGATGTTCCCTTACCGCTGGGGAGAGCTCATTTTGCTTGAAAACTATTTTTCCCTAGAGTTGAGACCCATGCAGCCGGGGATCTACTAGGGAGGACCTGCACGCCTGCTAGGGACCTGTACGGGTGGTGAATCTGATGGGAAGGGACATGTACGCCTGATACTGACCCATATGGATGAGGAAGCTATTGGATAGGATGCATACACCTGCTGGGGACCCGTATGGATAAGGATGGGTTTAAGTGGAACCCGAGTTTGACTAGGGTGCCCCTGTAACATTATTGTGTTTCACCCTTATAAAAACCTTATCTTGAATCTGAAAAGAGGATATATACTCCTTTCATGGGCTCATACAAGTAGGGATGGACAGTGTATGCCCAAATGAGACTTATGCTTCTTCTTGGTGTTGGATCTGATGGTGGTGCAGGATACCCTCGTGGTAAGTTCAAACCTCCAAAACTCAAAACTAAACTATGCATGATGCATGATGTATGAACATTTAGTGTTTGTACTTATGTTTGATCCCATTTGCGGAATTTGTTTGCCATAGAGCTTGAGTGATCGGGCTGTGATTTAGACATTCCTGAAGAAGAAAGTCTAATTCTTTGAAATATTGCCCTTGCTTAAATGTGGTTGACACCTTGACCTTTCTTATACAGAAATAGCTCCTTGGAGACCTGTCGTACTACTAAGGTTCATTTGTATTGATCTCCTAGACCCATATTTCTCTTCTTTGATTTATGCCCAACATTCAAAGGATTCCATGGTCTACTTGGTACCTTTTTCCTTAAGGATATTCCCATCGTTGCCTTGTCCATCTTTAGTTGGGATAAAGACTTGAATTTTTGGTAAATTGACTAGTAACCAAATTTTCGAAGCTCTAGATTACTAAAAGACGGGCCCAACTCAGACCAACGAACGAGAACAGATTTGCAATGAAAAACTGATATACGACATACTTGTGATTACTTCACCCCTAAGACATGCATACGTTCATAAGATCACTATTCTTATCATATAGTGCACATTCATTATTAAAATCAAACTTGAGTATATAGGCAATGGTAACAGTTTCCAATGGTTGACCCCTACTGCCTGCAAGTCTTTTTATAGATTTTCCAAAAAGCAACTGACATTTTTCTCTCGATGCCCTAACTTTTGCCTAAGCCACCCTTTCTAGATTTTCAACTTAGCGGGCTTTATTTTTGTGTTGGGATACCCTAATTTTTTCTTGGCTGACATAAGGATCACCAATCAACGGGTATAATTTTATTATCTTTTTTTTGCTGCTTTTCAATGATCTAGCTATTTTCCTAAATTTGGTAACGCTTAAGCTTGCCTTGCCTAATCGGGTTGACAAATTTGCATCCTTCCGTATCCATGATCTTGACTCCTTCTTTGTCAAGGATTTTCTTAATCACAAACGGTCCTTCCTAATTTTCCCTTAGCATTAGCGTTGACTTGTCGTAATTGCTTGAGAACCAAATCACCCACCTTGAGGGGTTACTTTGGGTATTTGACTCTACTTTTATAGGCTCAAGTCATGCGGTGCTGGTACATCTATCAAGTGCCTTGAGTTGCTTTTGTTGATGTTTGAGAGGAGCATGTTTCTTCCCTTATGAAAGAGGAGATCATGTTATTATGGAGGTATGGGAACATTGTGTATGATAAGGGTTCTTTCCTTGGAACAAATGGAGAAAGCATTTTTAGAGGGATGGTAGTCCTTCTTTCGGAATAAATGCAGGAAGTATTTTTGGAGAGACATTTTGGTGGAAAATGTAGGCCCAAAGGAGGCAATTGGAGGCACCTAGATTGATAAGAAATACCCATTTATTGGGGAGATAGGTATTGTTTTGAAAAGAGGGAGACCTATCATGAACATTCCTTATTTTGGTTTGAGGGTGGTGGCTTTTGGCTTTTCTTCTCTTTGAAGTTCTTTGGTCTTCTTTCTTAATGGTAATGTTGGCGTACGATTTATTTTTTATCCATTTGGAGAAGCAGTCGACTGTAACTATGGTGGATCGATGGTTGTTGTATTGAAGATGTCCAAATTTGATGAAAAATTGTGAAGCCGGCGAGAGTCAAGCGTTGCCACAACTATGAGCACTTTTATTTCTCACTTTTTTTTGTATAGATTTAAACCATTGGAAACTTTTACCATCGGGAGTCAATGTGCTCAAGAAGACTTCTTCTAATAAACAAAACATGCAGGCTAAAACATTATAATGATCAGATGAATGCATGGTGTTTTATGAGTGAAACATTAAACAAACAAGAAAATACCAGTCTCATTATTTAATTGAAATATGCATTTAAACACTAGCAATGTTACAAGGTTACCTCATCAAAATCATGCTCCATGTGCGGAGGGTCTTCATTCTCGATCTCGGTAGGATCTATCAGTGAATAGGTAGTCTCCCAATTTGAGCTTCTACTTGTCTTGGCACTAGTCCTCTTTGTCTCTCATCAAGTTCTTCCAACTGTTCAATTCTTTCCCACTTTTCAGCCATTTGATAGGTGATTAAGGAGGATCGGTTCCTTTATACTTCTCTATGTTAGGCATACTAAAGTCATCAGGGACCCAATCCTTTTCCTTTGAGACTTGAATGGGATGTATAGGCTATTAAGCAATCATGATGGCAGCAAGCAACTTTTAAAGCAACTCTTGCAGTTCTAAGGACAAAGATGATGCTCTTTGGTGGGTAGCCGCACCGAAGGGTAAACCTATTGATTGAGGAAAGGTCATCCCCTTAGGTATGATCACGAAATTGGGACCTTAGCTAGATCCCCTAAATTGAAACACTGGCGGCACAAATCCTTGGCTAGGCTGAACAAACTGACTGACGGTTAGCAGAACTATCGGACCCACTAACTAAAATGGTTGGCTGAACTGACCGAATGTACCCACTGAACCCAACTGACCCAACTGAGTGAATAATCCTTCTTAAACTTGGATATCCGGTAAGTGAGACTGAGTGAACTGAGCTTAGAATAATGGGTTGTGAGCAACCCTAGATGGGGTAGGCTACTCACTAACCATTGCTTGAACTGATGGAACCAAAGTAGTCACCACTTGAGAAGTATTGGCCACCCTTTCTTTAGCTAAATTGCCCTTGTCAAAACCAACATCTTATCATTCATGAGGTTGAGAAACTGATCACATCCCAAGAACTGTGAGATGGCATTTGAAATCTCCGGCCTAATATCGGCCCTAGATGCATTTGCCTCCTCCTCAAAACTTGCATCCTCAACCTTGACACCAACGAGTCTATCACTGGTCAAAATATGAGACATCTCCTCAAGCTGATGAGTAGTATTGGGATCAAATTGACCAAATTGACTGCTAGCTAAACCACTCAAAGATGGGACCTCAACCCTTAACTGAATCGGAGAAGGTGGAGAGAGCGCTGGAATGCGGACCAAATGGACTTGAGAATGTTGCCAAGCTTTGACTCTCTCTCTCTCGTTAGATTAGGAACCCAAATATCAGTACATCCATGGGTTTGGTTATCCATGAGTGATGTACAATAATGCATAGTGAGGTCAATATACAAGGTGTTGGAAAACAATGATCCAGATTAAACTAAAATATCCGGATCAAGTATGAAAGAAATAAAAACTTAAACAAAGAATCTCCTAAATCCAAATGGAAGCATCCGGTAAAGATCCAGTTATAAGAACATCCATTGAAGACTACAAATTACCTAAGCATATACTGGAATCATTAGGTTAAAGTTTGGAAAGTATGAGCGTGGGATTTTGCAATCCCTCTCGCGAGATGATGATGATATGTACCCGATTTTAATTCCTCGAAATAAAAGTTCTCTGTAGAATTTTTAATACCAAAATAATATTCCTTGTGAATTTTATACTTGGTAGAATCCAGTTCGGCATGGCTGAAAACGCGTTCAGTAGAAGCTTGAATCGATGATTTACACCCAAATTAAAAATACCCATTAAAATATAATTAAAATTCAAAAAATGCCTTTTGACCCACTTTTTCCCACTTTTGACCACTTTTCATGACTTTTTAGGCTCCTGGGCCAGCTGGCTGTCGGCATGCCAGAGGCTGATGCCACTAGCAGCATCGGCCATGCCGCCGGCGACATCACCATGTCGCCGGAGGCATCAGCCATACCGCCGGCGACATGGGCTAAACCGGGTCCCTGCACAGACAGCCTTTTAGCCACTTTCGGCGGAATTAGTCAAAAAGGTCTCAAAAAATACCCTAATTTGCCTATAAAAACACACCTTAAGCTGAATTGAAAGAAGGGGACTGAAATTTTATGGGGGGCAGAGAGAGGGTGGAAATTAGGAGCTGAAATTTGGCAATTGAGAGGCTACAATTAGAAGGAATAAGGCTAAAATTGAGAGAGAATAGATTTTAGTGAGATAAGAATTAGAAAAGGTAGGAAAAAGGATTCTAATCCATTTTTCCTGGTTTTTCTTCTATGAACTATCTGATTGTGAGCTTAAAATCAGTGGGTCTTTAAGTTAAAATCAACTTGATAGGATTTAGAGATCTAAAACTCTTAAATTAACTACTAAATCATCATTATAAGCTCCTCGGAGGTGTTTTTGTTCAGTTCATGAAGAGTTGGCTTCACGATCCCGAGGTGAAAATCCTGAGTCTCGTAGCTCTTTGGCATTAATATTACTAATTTGAGTTGATTCTTGTTGATTTGTATTAATTTTGGGTTTTCGATCATCTTTGACTGTTGCTTGCTACTGCTGCAAGAAATTGAGGTCGCCGGAGACATGTGATGTCACCGGCAGTATCACTCATATCGCCAGAGACATCACTGATACCACCGGTGGCATCACATTCCCCAGAGACCTCACTTTCTTGTAGGACCCTTTCTTTATGGTACTCAGAAAGCCTTGTAGCCTGTCTGCATACTGATGTCGCCAGAGACATAATTGATGTCACTGGCAGCATCAGCCATGTCGCCAGCGATGTCAACCATGTCACTGGCGGCATCAGTTGTATCGTCGGCGGCATGGCTTTTTGGACAGTAGTTTTATTTTTCGTTTGTTCCCGGACTAGCTTATTTTCCCAAGCTAGAACATATAATGCAATGATGGAAGTTCAAAACCTCCTAAAAACAGATCCTACCCCATAACGTGTGGCATTTTCACTTATAATCCGGTTAAAGCAAAGATTGAATCTAAAATTTGGTTAAAAACAGAATTTCCCTGCAAACATCGTTCAAATCTCATTTTAGCCATCCAACCGGGCTTTTTAATATTGTAAATAAAACATGCCATATCCGTGCTAACCATCTTCTGCAGGTAGATGTATATCAGACATTCGGGTATTTTATTTATTGCATAGAAAAATGTACAGGATTTGAAAGCTTTGTAATAACTTTATTTTCCACACTTATTTTTGAACGGCTGTAAATATTTTATTCGTCCCTTCAATTGCTTGATAAACGCGAAAACAACAAAAAAAACTGAAAACACAAATAAATAGGATGGATTAAACGATTAAGAAAGAATGAAGTATCTTAATTTGGCCTAATGAAAATTAGGTAACATCATCCGAACTCGGAATCTCTACTTAAGGTATGGTCCAACCACCGGTGGTAAAATCATACCAAAATTTCCCGGTTGAGCTAAACCGGGTGGCGACTCTACTTTAAGTACGGGATTTCAATCTCGTATATTTTTAACATTAAAACATGCAAATCAAATCACACACCTCCCCGTCATTTCTAGAGGCCGGCCCACCAGCCCGGCCCCGCTGCCATCGCGCGAAACGTCATCCGCTCACAGTGGCGACTCTGCTGGGGAATGATCTCTTGAACTTATCTTTTCTTAAAGTTTAAAAGATTTTGATGATGTATTGAAATCATTGGCCAAATTTAAACTTCATTCTTTTTTATAATGCTTTCTCCTCACGTGTGTAGATAGTTCCGTAATTTTAGGTGCCCCATTTTACCCGAGAAGCTCACGTAGTATCACTCATGCCCTATTGGAATTAAGGATGCCTAGTGGGTGGATCACTTGTTTTAACCAACACGTAAACTCCTACGATCGCACCTATTTAGGTAGCGGTTGAATAACGCAGAATCAAGGTAAACGAGAACCTTCTACATCAACAACCCTATACCAAAGCTGCGCTAGAAAAAGCCTTAGCACATCATTCCCCTTAGGATTACCCAAAACAAATAAAATAATTAGGATGCGCTTCTTTCGCCATTACCGGTGAAGAAGTCAAACTCCATCCTTCCAAAGAGGCATTATGCGGGAGTCATAAGGTTGGAAGAGGGACGATTTGCATGCTATATGCTCTATGATTATGCACCCCTGTGCATTGGCTTTAAGAGCCGAAAATGAATAAACTTACCCTTGCCACTTCCACCCGTGGAAGAGGTTTAGCTACACACGTAGGACTTCTCTTGTGCCTCCGTTACGTCACCACATATCGCTATGTATGACGTGAGATATAAACGTCCCACGTATGTTGGAGGGATACGCCATCACGTCATCTATAACCAAATCTATGTACAGCCATACATATCATGTACCGCTTCCAAAAATAAAAATCATACATACCATCCATGCCATTTACAACGCATTCATGGCCTAACCCACGGTTCGTGATCCTAAACAGTCTTCCTCCCAAATTCGAACCTTCAGCATGTCTCTTCCTCATAATGACAACTCTACCTCGCCCAGAGAACATGCTAGTCTTCCCCCCACCTCAGGAGCAACAGTTCACCCTTCATCTCTTCGGTCAGAGATCACCACCGCTATCATCCAGTTTCTGAACTTGGATCAGTTCTAAAACATCATTCAGGAACTAGTATGGGTATCCGTCAAGAAAGCCCTAGGAAGTCAGAACTTCAACTAGGTCATGCGATCTCCGTGCATGACACCAGATAATAATGCACTCTGGCAACCACCGCCAATCGCTTATCCCGGACAAAGGGAAGGAGCCTACAGTCCAATTCTTCCGTCATTCTTTAACATCCCGACTCCAATGTTGGTCAGTCCATCATAGTTTAAGATCCCCTCTACCCCGAAGCCTCCTCAGTATGACCAGTTCATGCAACATAAAGTTGAAACCCTCTCGCTTTAATTGGTAACGGCGGGCTGCAATCAGAAAGAGGGAAGGGTCCAACTAGAGGGAAACTAGGTCTTTCAAAACACTGACTCACCCATAACCCCACCTCAAATTCTAGTGGACCAAGAGACCTCCCAGAAACTGGCACCAGCTGCCACCATTCAGCCAAACAATGGCCTTAAGTGTAGCACAAATCCATGGAAACTGCCGCTTAATGTAATCTTCACCGGATTAAGGGAAGCTGGCATTCTTAAACCTCTTTGCGAATTCAATCCTCCCATAAGGGAAGAAGGAAAAGGCTTTTGCGAATATCACATGTTGTTAGGTCACCACACCAATCAATGCAAAGCTTTAGTTCACACCATCCAACGTCCGGTGAGGGGTAAGAAGATTATCGACCCTAAAAGAGCATCCAGTCCCTTACTAGGGTTTGGTGACCAGACACGGATGATTAATCCCAGCTTTCCTAAATAAGGGAATGCGCCGCAAGATCTCATCAAGGCCATCTACTCCAATGGTAGAGGAAAGTCTCGCTCCGACAACAAGGACGAAGAATTATGATTTGCGATCCTTAGAGTGTAAACTTTTTAGCTCCATGAGCAACTTCCATTTTTATTACTTATGTCATGTTTCTATCATTTAATCTACACATTCATATGAGCATACACACGATGCTTCCAGTATTCAACATATTTTATTGAATAAAATTAAGTTGAGTACAAACGTAGGCTCTTATATGGTAATCAAATACAATAATTTAACTCCTATCAAACACATGTGAGATAATAAAGTGCTTAAAGACCACGATAATGCTTTTGCTTGGTCCCTAGATCAATAGTTAGATTATTGAACACCAAGGGTCACTTTCAGAATTAACTCAGCAACCCTGCAATGGTACACCTTCAAGCTACCAAAGAAGTATCAACTGGTCCCCTAAAACGGAGAATCAAGGCATACACCCACTGAGAATTGATGGAGCCCAACCTCTATCTAAATAAACATTGTAGCCGAATCTCAAACTAATGGCGCTGCCACAGAAATGACCAAATTTGCAAAAAAACACATCTTCACCCAACACAAATCAACCCGCATCAAACCCCTCAACCCACAAAAATCAGAGGGTAACCACCTCCTAGAGCATTAAGTCTAAAGGCGAGCACCTTCATCCCACAACCCACAAAGATGATTGTGCAACCAATGTCACGATCGCCTTGCTAAATAAACCAACAAAACAAACTACCACTTTACCTTTCAAAAGCACCAAGTAAAAGGCCCCCAAACCAAATATCACTTGGTCAAAACCCCTAACCACTGGTTCAAGCGACAAGTCCAGGCTTAAACAGGAAGGGCTCTATAAACTGTAGGATGGAGAAGCATTCAAAATAGCACTTAGAATAGCAATCAGAATGACTATCACACCAATCAAGAAGGCTCTGTGTAAACTATAAAACTCCTACAAATTAAACTCCTTACAATCAGAATCAAAGCAAGGTCACCGAACGTAACTTTGAAGTTCAGAATGGATCAGGTAATCTAGGCGAGAACCGAATGGACACTGAGGACCTTGGAGAATCTGCAAATTCACAACCAAGCACACAACAACAAATCAGATACCTAATGCCCTTAGTTATAGACCTGGCAAATGAGGGAAACACGGTCAACCAGGCTGGTCATACTTCCAATATCGATGTTAGGTTCATATCAGATTGAGAAGGCTATCATGTGACCGAAGATGCTATCGAATAAGCAGGGCTATTAAAGTCATGAGCATAGGCAAGAGCGAGTTCATCGATCTGGTCGACCAAGATTGGCTTAAGCATTATCAGGTCTAAACAAAAGAAATAAATCAGAAAAGCGGCACGGCAAAAAAAATATATACAATAATCACCCGCCTTTCGGTCTTTTACTGATCAGACAAAAATTAGGGTGGCACCCGACGGTCGGTATCCTGCAAATCAACCGTACAAAAATTAGGGGATAAGTCAATAACACCTGCTGAACTTAAAACCTGAAAAGGGCAATTCAGACAAAAATTGGGGCACGAGAGAAAAATAGTGAGATGTTAACTTGAAAACCTGTAAAGGCTGGTTAACACCAGGGGTTCCATCAATGGAAATGATTGCCAACATCTTGTACTCAGATTAGATTCACTTGATAAAATGCCGTTCGTGCTGAAACCTCTGTGTTTATGATTATATGAATGTTTGGCGACCAAGTGATGGAAACATCACGAGTAAACTTAATCAAAGACGCTCCGAGCCTATCAGTCAAAAAAAATTCGGATAGACTAAAAAAAACAAAAAAACATCTAGGTCTATGCAAAAGTCAAAATAAGTCTGTTAGGTCAAAAACTTGAAAGGGTAGGCTTTGCAAACGTGAGAGTCAAGATGGAGCCCAAATTTCTCTAATTCCCTCCAAATCTGCGTTCCCCAGGCTCCGTAAGAAGCCTATAGCGGTTAAGTATGGCTCGCCGAAGTAGAATTTGAAGAAATGGCCGAATCTGAGTTTCTGAAAAGTTAATACCGCCGGTGATATAAGCAATGCCGCCGACTACATGGATTATTTTAGGCGATATCACTTGATGCCGCTGGCGATATGGGTATAGGCGGTTTTGAGGTGATGCACCTAGCGATATGAATTATACCACCAGCGGCATGGAGTTTATTGCCTGGGCGACATCAGAAGCAATATTATCATTTTAGACTTGTACAAAACCTCTAAACAATCCGGTACTCCATTTCCAGTACCTTTTCAAACTGCGATCCATTTTTATTCAAAGTAAAAAAGCCCGCAGGCGTAAACCACTTAAATATCCCAAACATTTAACCTACCAAATCAGAACTATACAACAAAACCAAATTTACTCAAACCCTAATGTATCAAGGGTACAAACCAAAATCTGAAATGAAAAGTAAAATGAAAATATAAAGCTAGGCATGCCCGCCACTCCTAGCCGGGCGGGATGAAACATCCTCGGGGCTCACCAGCCAGTCACCCACCTCATCCTCATCTTCCTCCCTGCCTTCTATCATTGGGGCACTATAGGACTCATCAACCACAGCAAATGCACGACGGCCAGCGGACATCTTCACTCCCTAGCGACAGGTGCTACTGGGGTATGTGCGATCCAGATTTTGCTTACTCCTCCGCTCCTGAGCAGTAGCCTCCAACTGACCCTCAAGGTCACTCACACGATGCTGGAGGTCTGCGGTCTCCTCCTCATATCTCCGTCGGGCCGCAACGGCATCTAACAAGGAAAGGGCCAAGAAATCCTGCAAGCCAAGAAAAACATCAATATTGCACATCATTCATAGCATCCATACATGCATCTTTAACATAGGCATAAATAGGGAATGTACCTGAATAAGGAGCGATTACCCGATAAGCGTGTCCTGAAGAGCAAAGTTGTTCTCTATAAGCTGCTCCATATGGCTTCGCACCACCTGAAAAATCCAAAAGGCAAATCATTAGACACCCGCATCCAAGGGTAAACGAGAAAACAATAATTAGGCCTTACGTAAGTGGTGTCTTCTGGCATAAAGATTGGAGCATGCCGGCTCGAACCTATGTTCCTAGCGAGGAACTCACCCCGAGAATTCATCAGCAGGAACGTGGTTTCCATCGGGTTGACCAGACGCCCCTCCATGAAGTTTATCCCCTCCGGTACACTATAGTACCGCATCCCACTCTGGTTATCCTGGCCTCTCTTCCTCGCGAGTTCCTGAAAAACACGAAAAATACATGTCAGCAGTGTTCCTGAACAATTGCAAATCATACACATAAACACAATCATACCTTAAAAGAGAGCTGCCCCCCTTGGGACATTGGCACACTCCCGCCAACTACATCCGCACCTGCCTCATCCTCCCCCTCGGGCTTAATCCCAACATCACCTTCAAGCTCCTCATCTTCCTCGTCCTCTTCCCCCTCGATATCCATAATACCTTTGAGGTGCCTTTTCTCCTCCTCCAGCATTTGCTCATTATGATACTCAATCATATCATTCCTGTGGATGCGGGGACACAAGGGGAGTAGGCGTTGCTGGTGCTGCTCATAGAGGTCAGGGACGCTAGGGATCACTGGGCCATTCCCCTTGATATAATCAGCCTTATCAGTCTCGAAGGTGATCACCAAATGGGGCCACCATAAGCCCCTAGGGGGATCAGTAGGCACCGGTCTATCGGCAACCAGGACGGACCTCCAGCCCCGAACATGCTCACCCAGATACCACTGCTGGGATAAAGGACACTCCATAACGAACCGATGATCATCCACCTCCCTCCTAACCCTCGCAACCTCTGTCATATTCTCCACCCCGTCAAATGGGTCCAGGATGAGCAACACCAACAATCAACTAAAACAACTGATATAAATTCATAAATGCTTAGTTCTAAGCGTAAAGACAAAGGACTAAATCAAAGATCACGTATCGAGCTCAATCTCGCACTCTTCAGGACCTCCCTCTATTTGGTGGGATACTTGGCCTTCCTGCCAATGCCCTCGCACTAGTGGGCGAGAAAGTGGGAGCCCGGCGGTACGGTCTTCTTAAACTCGATCGGCGGGAGAATCTGGTGCTCAAAGGCCCAAGCCTGCATAAATAACAAACAATCAGCTCAAAAATCATCTGCAATAAGTGAGACATGCACAATCAAGAAAAATGCTTTCGAGAAGATATACCTAGAGTAGCAGATGATAGAGACGAAGGGCTTTCACCTTCTTATGGGAGCCTACATCCAGCCTATGGTATAAATGTGCCAAGATGGCCCTTGGCCAATTCTTCTTCCTGATGCCCGCTATATCCTCCACGATGGAAAACAGCATGTCATTGATCTTGCTCCCCGAGATTGGGAAGAATAGCACAGTGAGCAAGGAGATCACAAAGGAGAGGACGCAAGCATCTCTCTTATCCTCAGGCACCACATCTACCCAGGTCCAGTGTTGGTATAACTCACCGTAAGATAGCCGCCCTAAAACAGGCTTCAAACTGAATAGCTCCTTCGCCCGCCTCACCACGGGCCTCTCGACATGGTATTTATCCATATAAGCGTCGAAGTGAACGACCTCATCTATCCAGGGAAGTTCAATCATAACAATGACATCCGAGGGCGTAATCATCTTCCCCGAATGAGAAGTGAAAAGTACGGGTGGTTTTAGACCACCTCTCGGTAAGGGCTGAGACGGCTGAAGGAGAGAGCTTGGGCATTAACATTGGCATAATTCGGGCTAAGTCCCCGAATCCCATTTCGTTAATGGCGAGTGCAAGCTCTGGATCCTCCTCAGAGATATGGTGCCACCACTCGCCGATGGTGCCTATCCCTCTGGTATAAGTCAGCTCATGCAGCTGCAAAAATCAGAAGCAAAATAGATAAGTCCTGCTTATTTTCCCATCACTAGAACCTGATAGAAAGTTGTCGATGTCGCTTCTGCTAGAAGCGATATCACCGACAACATCACTCTATACCGCTGGCGGCATGGATGATATCACCAGTAATATCACTTTCATCAGAAGCGACATCAGACTTCCTTAGGCCTTTCTACAAGGACTGATGCTGCCAGCGACATCACTCATATCGCCGGCGACATCACTCATATCGCCGGCGACATCACTACCTGCAGGCAGAACCTATTTTCCCCAAAATCGCACCCATCATGCCAAAATCACAATCAATCAAATAATAAGCCTAAAAACAGTGAAAATCGAACCTAAAGCATGCAACATCAGTTTGTAAACAATATATTTCAAGCTTATAAACTCCTATCATAGCATGATTTCAAGCCTAAGGCCGAATCAAAACTCAACTCAAAATGAAGAAAGTCGGGTTTTGCAGGATTACCTGGACGTAGGAAAGATGTTTCTCCTTCTTAGGAGTCAGATTAGTGATAGGGGAATTGATCCCATACCTATACATCTTGGCCGTCTCCTTCAGGCCATAAGCAATAGGAACTGAAAGGATTTTCAGCCCCTCGACGAAAGAATCAGGCAGGCTATCCCTAGCCCTAGTGAATTTTCCCTTGAAAGCCTTTGGAATTCTCTTCATGATTGGAAGGATGGAAAAAATGAAAGATTTAGAGAAGGGAACAGAAGGGAGGTATTGTTTCTATACATGCTGAATGAGGAAGAGAAAGGAGTTTTACTTCCTTTTAAACTGCCGCACGAAATTCGAGGAGTTTTGATTTATCTGAAACTGCTTATTCATGCCGCCGTCGGCATCACCTCATACCGCTAGTGACATCACTCATGCCACCGGTGGCATCACCCCCTTCAATTCAAATTTTGAAATTGTTTGACCAGTCAAAGCTGCCACATGGCACTCATGCCGCCAGCAGCATCACTCCATACCGCTAGTGATATCATTCATGCTGCCGGCGACATCGCCTACTTTAATTTGGATCTTGAACTTGTCTGACCAGTCAAAGCTGCCATGTGGCACTCATATCGCTGGCGGCATCATTCGATACCGCCAGGGATAGGACTCATATCGTCGGGGACATCAGACCTCTCCATGCTTTTTTCAGCCATCCACGGCGAAATCCCTGCTCTAGTCCTGACATTTCGAAACTTACACAAAGCCACGATCGTAAACCAAATATGCTCATTCTGTACGCTACCCAGAAGTTGTGGCATGACCTGCTACATGTCAATCCTCTAGTTCATCCCAAACGCCAACTGAAGGTCCCTAATACAGACCCTGTCTATATCACCCTTTAGGTTCACCCTTCAAACGCCAATTGAAGGTCCCTAATACAGACCCTGTATGTATCACCCTCCAGATTCAACCCAGAATGCTAACTGAAGGTCCCTAATACAGTCTCTATATGTATCTCCCTTTGGGTTCACCCTGGAATACCTACTGAAGGTCCCTGATATAGTCTCTGTACGTATCACCCTTTGGGTTCACCCCAGAATGCCTACTAAAGGTCCCTGATACAGTCTCTGTATGTATCACCCTTTGGGTTCGTCCTCAGAACGCCAACTAAAGGTCCCAGCATAACCCTCTTAATGTCACCTTTGGGTTCACCCCTCTGAAACCGTAACACAACCCAGAACTACACTCCATCACTCCATAAAGCATAAGCCCGACCGAAAGGCAATCTCCTCACAAACTGAAAGCCCGACTTGGGGGCAATCACTTCATATAAGCTTGACTGAAGGGTAATCTCCTCACAAAGCATAAGCCCGACCAAGGGGCAAACCTCTCAACAAAACTCAAGCCCGACCAAGGGGCAATTTCTCTGCGAAGCTCAAGCCTGACCAAGGGGCAATTTCTCCGCGAAGCTCAAGCCCGACCAAGGGGCAACCTTTCTGCAAAGCTCAAGCCCAACCAAGGGACAATTTCTCCGTGAAGCATAAGCCCGACCAAGGGGCAATTTCTCCATAAAGCATGAGTTCGACTAAACGACAAACTCTCCACAAAGCTCAAGTCCGACCAAGGGACAAACTCTCCACAAAGCGCAAGTCCAACCAAAGGAGAATCTCTCCATAAAGCTCAAGTCTGACCAAAGGACAATCTCTTCACAAAGCATGAGTCCGATCAAAGGACAATCTCTCCACAAAGCATGTGTCTGACCAAAGGACAATCTCTCCACAAAGCTCAAGTCCAACCAAAGGACACTCTCTTCACAAAGTATGATTCTGACCAAAGGACAATCTCTCCACAAAGCATATGTCCGACCAAAGGGCAATCTCTCCACTAAGCATGAGTCCGACCAAAGAATAAACTCTTCATAAAGCGCAAGTCCAACTAAGGGGCAATCTCTTCACAAAGCATGAGTTCGATTAAAGGATGATCTCTCCATAAATCATGTGTCCGACTAAAGGATATTCTCTCCACAAAGCATGAGTTCGACCAAAGGACAAACTCTCTGCAAAGCGCAAGTTCGACTGAGGGATAATCTCTCCACAAACTGCAAGTCCGACCAAGGGACAAACTCTCCATAAAGCACAAGTCCGACCAAAGGACAAACTCTTCACAAAGCGTAAGTCCGACCAAGGGACAAACTCTCTATAAAGCGCAAGTCCGACCAAGGGACAAACTCTCCACAAAGCACAAGTCCACCAAAGGACAATTTCTCCACAAAGCACAAGTCCGACCAAGGGGCAAGCCAGTCATCCCTCAGGTATCATTCCTATCCCTTGCTCTTTTATGTGATCATACTGACCTATGGCAGCACTGATGCCCCGAGGGGCAGCCTGTGAGCACGGGATTTTAAAGTCCCTCTTGCGAGACGATGATGACGTGTACCCGATTTTAATTCCTTGATATAAAACTTCTCTATAGAATTTTTATTACCAAAATAATATTCCTTGTGAATTTTATACTTGGTAGAATCCAGATCGGCATGGCTGAAAACGTGTTCGGTAGGAGCTTGAATCGATGATTTACACCCAAATTAAAAATACCCATTAAAATATAATTAAAATTCAAAAAGATGCCTTTTAACCCACTTTTTCCCACTTTTGACTACTTTTCACGACTTTTTAGGCTCCTAGGCCCGCTGGCTGTCGGCATGCCAGAGGCTGATGCCACTAGTGGCATCAACCATGTCGCCGACGGTATCACTATATCACCGGCGGCATCAGCCATACTACCGGTGACATCATTATGTCGCCAGCGGCATGGACTAAAATGGGTCCCTACACAGACAGCCTTTCGGCCACTTTTGGAGGAATTAGTCAAAAAGGTCTCAAAAAACACCCCAATTCACCTATAAAAACACACCTTGGGCTAAATTGAAAGAAGGGGACTGAAATTGTATGGGGGGCTGAGAGAGGGTGGAAATTAGGAGCTGAAATTGGGCAATTGAGAGGCTGCAATTAGAAGGAATAAGGCTGAAATTGAGAGAGAATAGATTTTAGTGAGATAAGAATTAGAAAAGGTAGGAAATAGGATTCCAATCCATTTTTCCTGGTTTTTCTTCTTCGAACTCTCTAAATGTGAGCTTAAAATCAGTGGGTCTTTAAGTTAAAATCAACTTGATAGGATTTAGAGACCTAAAACTCTTAAATTAACTACTAAATCATCATTACAAGCTCCCGGGAGATGTTTCTGTTCAGTTCACGAAGAGTTGGCTTCATGACCCTGAGGTGAAAATCCTGAGTCTCATAGCTCTTTAGCATTAATATTACTGATTTATGTTGATTCTTGTTAATTTGTATTGATTTTAGGTTTTCGGTCATCTTTGACTGTTGCCCGCTGCTGCTGTAAGAAATTAAGGTCACCGAAGACATGTGATGTCACCGGCGGTATCACTCATATCGCCAGAGACATCACTGATACCGCCGGTGGCATCACATTCCCCAGAGACCTCAATTTCTTGTAGGACCCTTTCTTTATGGTACTCAGAAAGCCTTGTCACTTGTCCACATATAGATGCTGCTAGAGATATAATTGATGTCGCTGGCGGCATCAGCCATGTCACCAGCGACATCAACCATGTCACCAGCCGCATCAGTTGCATCGTCGATGGCATGGCTTTCTGGAAAGCAGTTTTATTTTTTGTTTATTCCCGAACTAGCTTATTTTCCCAAGCTAGAACATATAATGCAACGATGGAAGTTCAAAACCTCCTAAAAATAGATCCTACCCTATAACGTGTGGCATTTTCACTTATAATCCGGTTAAAGCAAAGATTGAATCTAAAATTTGGTTAAAAATGGAATTTCCCTGCAAATGTCGTTCAAATCTCATTTTAGCCATCCAACCGGGCTTTATAATATTATAAATAAAATATGCCATATCCGTGCTAACCGTCTTCTGCAGGTAGATGTATATCAGACATTCGGGTATTTTATTTATTGCATAGAAAAATGTACAGGATTTGAAAGCTTTATAATAACTTTATTTTCTGCACTTATTTTTGAACGGCTGTAAATATTTTATTTGTCGCTTCAATTGCTTGATAAACGCGAAAATAACAAAAAAGCTAAAAACATAAATAAATAGGGTGGATTAAACCGATTAAGAAAGAATGAAGTATCTTAATTTGGCCTAATGAAAAATAGGTAACATCATCCGAACTCGGAATCTCTACTTAAGGTATGGTCCAACCACCGATGGGAAAATCATACCAAAATTTCCCGATTAAGCTGAACCGGGTGGTGACTCTACTTTAAGTACAAGGTTTCGATCTCGTATCTTTTGAACATTAAAACATGCAAATCACATCACACACCTCCCCGTCATTTCTAGAGGTCAGCCCACCAGCCCGGCCCCGCTGCCGTGGTACGAAACATCATCTGTTCATGGAAAGGAAACAAAATTTAAACCTCCAAGACTAGCATCTGGAAGAACTGATTGCTAAGCATCTAGATAAGGACAAATTCGGTGATACTGAGTCTAAAGACATCTGAAAGACTCAGATATCAAGATAATGGGAAAACCTTCAAAGATAACCTTTCCCTCCACCTTTTTGGTCTACAAAGTCAAAGATCCTTTCCCCATGAATAAGACAAAAAGACAGCTCACACTTTGTAGAAAAAGGACAAAAGGACTGACACCGGACAGAAAAAGGAAACATCCTTTTTCACCTAGACAAATAAAGAGGCGCGTGGAGCTCACACCATAAAGCTAATGGCATAAAAGTTGATGCGACACTAAAATACAAGGAAAATGATCACTGACATCTTTTTAGCCTTAATCCTAAGGATTCAAACAGGTGAAATTACTATCTAACGGATTGATACTCAGCTCTGGAAGCGCCATATCTCACCTGATCAACGATGGAGATTAATTACGGCTTACCAACCCACAACGGCTACATTTATGATGGAAGCCTATAAAAGGGAAGCTTCATAAGTTGAGAAGGTGCTGGTTGATTTCACAATAGCATATATAAGAGAATTTGCTAGAGAACAATCAGATTCAAAAATCCCTCCTAGAACCAAATCATTCAAATTCAGTTTGTAAGGATTCCTAAGTGAGTTATAAACTTAAGGAAGTCCAAAACCAAAACCTTTGTTAAAAACTAAAGTGTAAAGGATCTCCTACTTGGCTGAGTAGTGAGATTGGGATATAGCTTGAAGTAGGTGCTTAGAGTGGGATCTCACTATAGGACTCAGCTTAGATTCTGGGTAGAAGTCTAAGTGGTATATCCTGATAAAGACAATAGGACTCAGCTAGGAGTTAGTGCTACTAGTGGTATATCCTACATCCCGAAGGGGGTACCATTCGGAGGCAAACTGTAAGGCTTGATTTCTACCAGTTGGAAAGAAATCACACTAGTGGAAAAGCTCAAAGGAAGGAACCTTTGGGGACTGGACGTAGGCGGGGCTGAACCAGTATAAATCATCATGTTTGATTTTCTTTAACTCTTTATTTATATTTGCATCATATTTCATATTTACATCATCCGGATCCATAACATCCATAAGCCATCAGATACGCTACATAAGACTTTTTAAAGTCTGTTAATTCCACGAAAAAGGGTCATTCACCCCCCTTTGACCTTATATAGACCCTCACGAGGACCAACACAAGGGAATAAAACACAACACAGGCGAAACACTTTCTTCTAACCTTATTCCTCCCGCCGATTCTGAAGGTATTTTCCTTTGATTACCACGAGGATAACAAAGGGAGACCTAGTCTAATCTCACAGGAAAAGGTACCTAGAGGGTAAAATTTTAAGGCTTTGATAAGAAGGGTGTAGGGACGTAATGACAGTTGATGTAGTAGGTTCCCATCGCACCAAGCCTTCTTGGAGGGAGATGACAATGAGTGTTCCACCCACTAGGGTGTCCCCAATTCCTGGCGGGCATGAGTGACACCTTCGTAAATTTTGCGGAAAAAATAGGGCACCCTAACCTAGCACTAGAAGAAGAGTGCATTTAATTCTAGAGAGAAGGAGGTGAGAAGATAGAGTGTAATAATTTCCAAATGACGAAAAAGAAAGCGGGTTGAATTAATTAAATGATTTTTGGTGCTCATCTTAATCTTTTAAGCTTTTAAAAAATAAACCAAAATTTGCAAGTTAAAAGATTAATTCCCCAACAGAGTTGGCATTGTGAACTCTCATTGGTCGAAGATATGTGGATCTCCCTTGGCACCTTGCGGCGGTGTCCACTGGGGGTTGGTTAATTTAGGCGTGATGGAACCATTTTGTTCAAGTTTGCACATTTTAACCAATTTTAAGAAAATCGAGACCTAAATCTCAATATAAATGATAGAGTCACCACCCAAATTGTCTACTTGGGAAAGAGTTTTGGTACGGTTCCCATTAGACGGGAGACTCATACCTTTTGGAACGTAGATTTGGATATCGGATGAGTCACTTATTTCTCATTTAGATAATTCAAAATTACATTCGCTGTGTAAAACCATTTACTTTTCATCACTTGGGGAATTATTATGGAAACCCTATTTTTCTACACTATTTCACACTCGATTCATGCATTCAACAATTTACAATAAAGCACAAATAATAAAGGGGGAATAAAAATTACAACCAGGGGAAAATGGGGGAATTGCAAGGGAACCTATACATTTGTTCTAAGTTACAAAATAAAATAAATAAATTTGCCTTCATCCACAAAGATTAGCACAGTTTGTGGCACATAATAAGTCAGAATTTTGTTGGCAGTTTTGCGATCGATAGTGCCCGGCCGGCTTCCAGGATTGAAGAGAAATAACGGGCCTTCAACGCATTTTGATGTGAAAACACATTTTACTTTTCGTGGGTTGATTTACCAGATTATTAGAGAATTTGATCGCATCACAAATTATGATGTTGGATTCATTTTATAGGATTAAAAGAGAAGTAGGGATTATGCCTGGAGGACCAGTACTCGTATGGGTAGGGTGGGACCTATAAGGCTACTGATGGGACCCGTACAGGTATGGGGGACCTGTATGGGTCCTATTGGGATCCAAACAGAAGCTTATTTTAGTTTAAAAGATCAGATCTATGGAAAATAGAGAAATAAAATGGGATTTCCCTCTATATGGGTATGGCGCACCGGTATAGCCACCATAGGGGCATGTAGGTGCCAATAAGGCCCATATGGGTCAAGACCAGACCCAAAATAGATCAAAGGATAAATTAAATCAAATAAAGAAAATGATAATAAAATAAATAGAAAGTGAGTTTCTTTGAAACTCAAGAGCGTACCTCTACAAAGTGCATCCACTTTGGAGCGATCCCAATACCGAATGAAAGCTTTGTCAAAGTATAAGGATGAATGAAGGATATAGAACTGTTTTAGGTGAGTGTTTGTATGGACAGAACCTCCCCTCAATCCAAAAATGAAGCTAGAGAGAAATAAAATGTGGATAAAATCCATGTAAAAAAGTTTCCTCCCATTTTATTCCTTCTATACCCCAACTACACCCTTATTATAACCTCAAAAACTTGCTAGAATTATTTTCCTATATTAGTATTTGATTCTTATATATTTCTCCCCTTAAAAAGTGAGGCAAAGGGCTCTTTTTATAGTAGTAAATATGCTCTTGTCATTTAATGGTCATTTATGACTGATTTTATGCATTTATGGCTGATTTTTGTGCATTAAAACAGATTGTTTGGGCGTCGGGAGGACCCGTACGGGTGGTATGGACGTGTATGGGTCCCAATTGGACTGGTATGGACAATTCTGGGTGGTTCTGGATTGGAACAGACTAGTTGGACCTGTACAAGCCTGACCGATCAACCTATATGGATCCGTATAGATCCAGGTCGACCCGTACGGATCCATATGGACCGGTCTAACCGGTTTTGACAAAAAATGGCCAAAATTGACTAGTTTTGACCAGATTTGATCGATTTTGAATGAATTAGCTTTTTTAGGGACCTGGGCATCGATTTTCTAAGGTTTAGGTTTGACAAAGCTTGACCAATCAATATTGAAACCACTCCAAGTAGATAACACCTATAGATAAATACATCATATCGCTCTCATCATTGTTTCGTGAGGAGGACGGTTAAAATCCAGTGCTCACACATGCAAACCTAAACTCATGTTTTATGTTTAGTATGATGACTCTCACATAAACTACAATCATGCAAGAAATAGATCATTATATCCGGTTAAGATTATTCCCGAAATAAACTTGACAAGATTATGATCGTGCTCCAGTTTAGAGAATAAGCATTTGGAATATTTTGCCCCCACTTATGACTCAAGACAAATACGACAAATATTAATCAAATTCACAAACATAATATAGAAACAAACTAAATATAAGAAGCATTGCATATCATGAACTGTTAAACTTAGCCTAGAAGAAGAATTCTCATAAGCTAAGATTCTGAATCTGAAGACAAGTTTTGATAATAACTAAAAATCAAAAGCTGCGTACTCGGAAGACAATCAAGCTCAGAAGACTATAAGACATCAGAAGCAAGATAAAAGACTAGAAGATCAGAAGTCAAGGAACTTGGAAGACCATCATGGCTTTCAAGAGAAGGAAAGCATCTCTAACTGTCAAAGCTCAGATCCCAATGCAACAGCTCATGTGAAGACAAATACTAAAAATAGGCCTCTACTTTCTATGACACAAAAAGATAGGAAATCAGAGAACTTTCTATTGAACCAGCACAACGATAGACTGACTCAGCGGATGACTCAGTAGTGCTTAAGTTTTGATCATATCAATTAAGTTATGTTTGAGTTAATTAAATCAATAATGATGTTAAAATAAATTGTCTATGGTTATTTGTGAGTAATTGAATTCAATGGTAGAATCTCAAGTCTCCACTAACCTAGTTATTTAGTTTTAACTCTGAGTTGTTTTGGACTGAGCTCTGTACTTAGTTCACTGACTAAGCATTGTTCACTTAGAGCTCGGTATTTAGATTGTGTTTCAGTTGTGTTTATTGTTTATCCATTTCGCTAAGTTACTTCTATTTCCAGTAACACTGACCATTCCATTTAAGCAAAAATGGAATCTTACTTTTTGTCCTGTTACTTTTACAAACATTAATGAAAGACGTCATACATAAGACAAAAGGAATTAATGATGTGACAAAGACAAAAAGCCCAGCACTAATAAAGTCAAAGTTTATCCGGAGAAAATCTGCAAGAAGATAAAGTCAAATCGGATTGAAGCAGCTCGTATCTCCTGCAAGTGCACGACTCTACAGCTATGTCAGATTGCTAGAAGGAATGGGAAGATGACACGTAGCAAGTCAGCGCAAGTTCTCTCTAATGGATTTCTGGCATCAAATGACAAAGATTCAAAAGCTTTGATTCAATTTGTATCCTAACGGATTGATTTCTATTCTACAAAGGTGTGATTCTATCTCCTAACAGATCGATTTGAAGAATCAATGGGTGAATAGCTGAGCTGTCAAACTATAGAAGATGCCAAAGCAAGTTCAACAGCTACATTCTTGATTTCAACTATAAAAGGAGGAAGAGGGCAAGCATTAGAACTTGGTGAATACACCTGAATTTTAAAGAAGCCAAATCTCTGTCAAATTCCAAGGTTTACAGAAATTCAATCAAGAAAGCAACTACTTAGCGAAAATGTGCTTTACAATAAGAGAGAATAGAATAGATCAATAGAACTATAATGTTTGATTCATTGTAACTAGATCAACGTTTCTATTTGTTAAATCCAGCTCTTATTTAGACTCCGTTGAGTGTCGGTAGAGGAGGGTATTCTACTCAATGGGTGAGTGATTACAGTGTGAAGGGTACTTAGTTTTAATTGAGACACTCTATGAAAGGCTTCTCCGCCTAGGGTAAAGGGGTTGAGATTAGTGGATTAAAGCCAAGAAACTCTCTTGGGACTGGATGTAAGCACAGGTTGCTAAACCAGTATAAATATATGTGTTCTTTACTTTATTATTGAAGCTTTACCTAGTTTTTGTTCAGCCGCTGACCTACTCAGCGAGATTCATTAATCGCAAAAAAGTTACCTATTTTAATCTAGCGAGTCATTCACCCCCATCTAACTCACTGAGTGTATGCATAAGGACCAACACTTTTAAACACTATAAGAAAGCCGGTGATCTGCCCTTACAAATAAAAATTACAATTACAAACAAACATAAAATCCAAAAAAATTACAATTATTAGGAAACAATGATCCGAAAGAATCAATCCAAAGAAATATCCGGATTAGGTTTGAAGAAAAGGAAAATCTCCTAAGTCCAAGAAGAAAGCAAAGAAATAATCTTCTAAGTCCAAGAGGAAGTCAAAATCATAAGTACTCAAGATTTTCAAACACCTAAGTTCGCAAGGAAAGCATCAAGTTAAAGTTTGGAAAGGAAACAAACTTTTAACCTTTCAAAACAACATTCGGAACATGAAGACTGATTGAAGAGAATCCGAATAAATTAAGTTATGAAGACATACGGATGACTCAATTATCAAGATAAAGGGAAATTATTTAAAATCTCATTTCCCTCCACATTTGGTCAGAAGTCAAAGTACCTTTTATCATGAAGACTGAAAAAGAGACAGCTAGCACGAATTTTAGAAATGGACAAAAGGTCTGACACAAGAAAGAGAAAAAGGTAACAACCTTTTTGATATAGACCAATGGAAATGGCGCGTAGAGCACACATAAAAAGTAAACGACATAAAAGTTGGTGATTTACTAAAATACAAATAAAACGATCACTAGCAACTTTTCAGCCTCAATCCCGAAAATTCAAATGAAACTTTTATTTAGTCTAATGGATTGATCAATGGCTCCGAATGCACCACATCATACCTAATCAATGGTGAAGATTCAAGATCAACCTCAATGGATCACAACGGCTACATTTATGATTAAAGCCTATGAAAGGGTAGCTTCACAAGTTTAAAAGGTGCTAGTTGATTTCCCAAGAAGCTACTTTATTGAGAACTTAAGCTAATCCAATTAGTGAATAAAAAATCCCCCTAAGAATTAGACATATTCAAATATGTTTGTAAGAGCTTTCAAGTGACATTATAAACTTGAAGAGTTCAAAACCCCAAACCTTTGAGAAAATAAGGTGTAAAAGATCTCATACTTAGCTGAAGTACTAAGATTGGGATTTAGCTTAGAATTGGTGCTTTAAGCAGTATCTCCCTGTAGGACTCAACTTAGACTTGGGTAGTTTAAGTGGTATATCCTACTAAAGTGAAAGGACTCAACTAGAGTTGGTATTCTAGTGGCATATCCTACTTCTGGAAGAGGAGTTACCATCCAGAGACAAATTGTAAAGCTTAATTCCTGCCAGTTGGAAAGGAATCACAATAGTAGAGAAGCTTAAAGGAAGGAACCTCTAAGGACTAGATGTAGGCAGGGCCGAACCAGTATAAAATCTCTTGTGTTTGATTTCCTTTACCTTAAGTCTTTGCTTTTGTGCATTTCATTTTATATCTGCATTATCAAGAACCTATAGATCCGGATCAAAAATTAAACACGCTACATAAGACTTTTTAAAGTCTAAAAATTCCATAAAAAGGGTCATTCACCCCCCTTTCACCCTAAAAACTAAGCACATGGATCATTAAGTGGTATCAGAGTAAGTGCTCACTACTAGAGATCTAACAATCTCGATATAAAGGTCTATATTTTGATCAATCAATCAAAATTAGTTTTAATAACTCACAGGTCCTTCTAGAGGGTATGTCTATTACCCGTCCTCCACTCTTCACTAGTGAACACTACACATTTTAGAAGAATCGGATGAAGAATTTCATTCAATCGCAAAGCATGATGGCATGGATGGTCATTAAAGATGGCCCATGTGTTCCTACCTATGAAGTAGAGGGTATAAGTACCAGGAAGCCCTTAAATCAATGGGATGAAAATGATTATAAAAAGTTGTGTGAAAACGCAAATGCTATTAACATGCTTCATTGTGCTCTTAGTGCAGCTAAATTTAACATAATATCAGGATATAAGACTGCACAAGAGATCTAGCAAAAGCTCGAAGTGACCTATGAAGGAACAAGCAAGGTTAAAGAAGCCAGAATTGATCTCCTACAACAAAAGTTGGAATCCTTTAAGATGGAGCCCAAAGAATCCATCAGCAGTATGAATACTAGATATACCAATCTAGTAAATGAGATGAAGAGGCTTGGAAAGGAGATCACAAAGGAAGAGATGGTGAAAAAGATCCTCCGAGGTCTCACTAAAGAATGGGACAACAAGATGACTGCTAATGAGGAAGCTCATGACTTAAAATTCTACAGTTATGATGAGCTCATTGGTAATTTCTTAACACAATAATTATCCTTGGAGAGGTACAGTCAATAAGAGAAGAATCTGGAGGAAAGGAAGAAAAATATATCTCACAAGGAAGAATCAGCCGGATCAGCTTCCTTCGGATCGAAAAAGAAGTCAAAGGAATCCCATTGTAATAAAGAATAAATGGCTATGCTGGCCAAATAATTTAGGAAATTCCTGAAAAAGAAAGAAAGAAAGAAGCTCTAGAAGATATGATTCTAGAAGAATGAAGGAAGGATCCTCAAGAAGAGATAAACCTAGAAAAGATCCGGTAGATAAGAAAGATCCGAAAAAGGAATCAGCCTACTTTAAATGTGGTGGCAAAGGACACTTCAGGTCCAAATGTCCCAAGCTAAAAAAGGAAAAGAGATACAAGAAGTAGGCAATGGTGGCTACAAGGAGCAATAGTGAAGAAAGTAGTAGCTCATCTTCAATAGAAGAAGAGGAAACTGCAAACCGTGCATTTATGGCGCTATCTAATCCAAAAGCAGAGCAATCTAGAAGAAACCCATCGAAGCAGACCACTGAGCAAATCAATTATGAATTAGAATCAGAATCAGAATCAGCAAGTACTGAGGTAAACTCTAACTCTACTCGTGTACCTAACATTGAACTTGCCAGGGCTTTAGGGATTGTGATCAATAATTTGAGAAAGAATACAAAAGCCATTAAATCCCTCCAAAGACAAGTGATGGATCTTGCTGAAGATGCTGGAGCTATGTTACAAGACATTAATTCAATCAGGGCTACAAAGCACATCGATGTTGTTGGAGAAAACTTCCTAAGAAGTTGAATGCAAATATTGAGTGCGAATCTAACCGGGCTAGATAGGGAATTAGCTCTACTGAAGGAAGCTTCTAGAAGAAATGCAAAGGCAACACCCGAAAGAAAATAAAGGTTCCCAAACCAAAAGAAGAATCTAGAACATCCTGAGCAGAAGAAAGTCTAGAGGCAACCTCAAGCATAAAAGCATAATGCTCCACCGGGTAAAAAGTCTCAAAGATTCACAGGTGCTAAAAAAGGAAAGGCTAAAGTAGTCTATGATGATCAGCCCATTAAGCAAAAGAAAAACTAAAGAGAAAAATTTGCCCCTCCAGCCAACTACCAGATCCAAACCAAATAGTCCAATCCTGATCTAGCCAAAGTAGGATATTCCAGAGACTATGGGAAAAAGGATCTACAAAAGATAGAAGAGAAGCTTAAGCAGAAGAAACCAGTTGCAGGGTGTAGGTTTGGTGGAGCAAATAACCATATAACTTAGATGTGTAGATTTAAAAATGGTTATTATGATGTTTATCCTTGGCCTGAAATGGTTGATAACCAGAGAGAACCAAATCTGATTGGGTACCCAAACCCACTTAATCTATTTTATAGGTATGCCTTAGATCTATAGAAGATCAACATACATGGTATATTGATAGTGGGTGCTCAAGGCACATGACTGGTTATGAGAAAGCCTTCATCACTCTAATCCGGAAGAAAGGTGGAAAAGTAAGGAGACAATCAAAAGGGACAGATCATTGGACATGGAACCATTGTATCTGAATTGAAAATAGAAGATGTCTCGCTAGTTAATGGACTAAAGTTCAACCTACTAAGTGTTGCATAACTCTGTGACAAAGCGAGGAAAGTCACCTTTGACTCCAGAGGATGCTCAATCACTGATAGTATGTCAAATCAACTCATTCTTTATGCACCTAATGTAAATAATTTCTATTCTGTTAACATTAAAATTGAGAAAAAGAATATATGCTTGGTGTCTAAAGAAGAATCATGGCTTTGGCACCAGAGGTTGGGACATGTAGGCATGAACCTCCTGCCCAAATTGGCTAAAAAAGAATTGGTTGTGGGTTTGCCTAAGGTAGCTTTTGATAAGGATCACATATGCACTGCATGTCAATTAGGTAAACAACACAGAAAAAGTTTCCCTTCCATCTCCTATATACCCTCTAAGAGAGTTCTAGAACTCTTGCACATTGATCCCTTTGGTCCAATAAAACCAATGAGTTTAGGTAGAAGAGAATACACTATGGTTATAGTGGATGATTATTCTCGTTATACCTAGGTTGCTTTGCTAGCTAGAAAAGATGAAGCCTTTGACCATTTCTCAAAAATATTCATCCAGATAGAAGTAGAACAGGGCATAAGCATTGCACGCATCTAGAGTGATAATGGAGGAGAATTCAAAAATAAGCATTTTGCTGAATTTTATGAATCCAAAGGCATTGAGCACAACTTTTTTGCTCCTCATACACCTCAACAGAGTGGGGTTGTTGAAAGGAAAAATAGAACAATAGTTGAAATGGCTCAAATAATGCTAAATGAGAATAGAATGCCTAAATACTTTTAGGGTGAGGCCGTTAACACAACATGCTACATTCTAAATAGAGCTCTCATTAGAAAGACCTTAGATAAAACCCCATATGAAATTTGGAAGGGAAGAAAACCCAAAATTGGGTACTTTAAAGCCTTTGGGTTTAAATGCTACATCCTAAATAATAGAGAGCAACTAGGAAAATTTAATCCTAAATCTGATGAAGCAATTTTCCTTGGCTACTCAACACATAGAAAAGCTTACAGAGTCTATAACAAATGAACCCAAATAGTGGTAGAGTCAATATATGTAGAATTCGATGAGACTAACCATGCAGAAAATAAAAACCAAGATTCGGATGAGATAAGTCCAAGTGAAACAGAACCATTAAAGGCTCAAGATCCATTCTAGATCAAGAAGTATAAGGAAGAGGATGAGCCAATCAATTTCTATCAAGATCATCTTCCAAACAATGCTGAAATTGATTTTAATGATGAACAAGGAGGAGATGAACAACTGGATGCAGCAGTAGAACAAGTTCCGGAAGTGCATGAGGATCTTTAAAGGGAGATAAGGACACAAAGGAACCATCCAGTGGAAGCTATCTTGGCTAATGTCTAAAATCCAGTTAGAACTAGAGGGCAACTAAATAGGATGACGAGTCATGCAACCTTTATCTCACTTATTAAGTTAAAAAGGTTTTAAGATGTAGAAGGAGATAAAATATGGATGATGGCAATGCAAGAAGAACTAGATCAGTTCACCATAAATTATGTCTGAAATCTAGTACCACTTGAAGGAAAGTCAGTTATTGGCACTGAATGGATATTTCGAAACAAGTTGGATGAATCCGGAGTTGTAGTAAGAAACAAAGTAAGACTGGTGGCTTAAGGTTACAATCAGTAAGAAGGCATTGGTTTTGAAGATATATTAGCAAGACTAGAGGCAATCCGGATCCTATGTGCTTTTGCATCATTCATAGGATTCACCCTATTTCAGATGGATGTCAAAAGTGCATTTCTAAATGGAGTCATTCAAAAGGGACTATATGTCAAGCAACCACTTGGATTTGAAGATTCAAAGCATCCGAAGTATGTTTATAAATTGAAGAAAGCCCTTTATGGATTGAAGCAAGCACCAAGAGCTTGGTATGAGAGACTCACCTAAGCAGACACAATACTATTCATTAAAAAGAAGAAGGGTGACGTTATTCTTGTCTAAATTTATGTGGATGACATTATCTTTGGAGCAATAGATGAAAGGATGTGCGAGGAATTCAACTCTCAAATGCAGAAGGAATTTGAATGTCAATGATGGGAGAACTCAACTTCTTCCTTGGTCTTCAAATCAAACAAAATCCGAATGGGATTTTCATAAATCAATCCAAATATACCAAAGAGATTCTAAAGAAGTTTGAGATGGACAAAAGCAAACCTATGTCCACCCCCATGGGATCATATTTCTTTCAAAGGATTGTGAAGGAGAAGAGGTTGACCAGAAGCTTTACAGAGGGATGATTGGATCTCTTCTATACTTGATAGCTAGCAGACCTGACATACATTATGCAGTTTGCTACTGTGCAAGATATCAAGCCAATCCAAGGGAGTTACATCTCAAAGCAGTGAAGAAAGTTCTTAGATATCTTCTAGGAACCACTGAAGTTGGATTATGGTATCCTAGTATTGGCAATTTTGCCTTGTAAGGATACAATGATGCAGATTATAGCAGAAATATGCTTGAGAGAAAATGCACATCCGGAGGCTTCATTTCTTTGGAGAATGCTTAGTATCCTAGTACAGTAAGAAGCAGACTTCAGTAGCATTGTCAACCACTGAAGTAGAGTATATGGCTGTAGGAAGTTATGTTGCTCAACTCTTATGGATCAAGCAACAATTGGAATATTATGGTGTATAAGCATGATGTATAGAAGTGATGTGTGACAACAAAATTACAATTGATGGGTCAAAGAATGCCGTGCTACATAGCAATATGAAACATGTTAATATCTGACACTATTTCATCTGGGATCATGTAATGAAAAAGGATGTTGTCTTAGTGTACAGCCTAATAAATGAGCAAAGGGTAGAATTCTTTACTGTGCCATTACGTAAAGATCAATACAACAAGCTAAGAGAAGCAATTGGAATGTCAAATCCAATTTGAAGAAGAATCCAGAAGACAATCTGGAATTATAAAGATCCTTGGAAACTCAAGCAAATCCAAGAAGAAGATTCAGTGATTGATCCAGAAGGAATATTGCCAGATCAGCAGACAAGAAAGATACATAGCAGTAAAAGCACAAAAAGGTAACTATACACTTTTTGAATTTCAAACGTTATTGGCCAGCTCACGCGCGGCATAAGTAACAGCTCCTTAGAAATTAAACCGTTCCAATTCTCTGGTTTAAATGCCATTTACATCTCTCCTAAAATTTAATTGCCCTATTATTGATCCAATTAACTTTAACTACATCCAGATTACCATTCTACCCTCTCCTTGAAAGCTCTATAAAAAGCCGCTAAAATCCTCATTCATCTTCATGCGAGTAACTATTCTACCATTACTCTACAATTTTTTCTCCAGAAACCCTAGAATCTCAAATCCTTTTATAAAATCGCAAATGGCAATCACCCAAGACCAAACCACTCCTCCTCCTCCTATAAAAACCTTTAAAGAAGTTGATCCAGTATGGGAATTTTATTCCTCTCAAGTTTAAATCCCCTGATACAGTAGTTCCCTTAGACTACTTAGGTGATAACTTCCTATTCAACAATGAACCCTACTCACAACTCCTAAAAGACCAACATCTTAAGGTCTTCCTCACGATGAACCACCCAACATATCAAGAACTTGTCAGGGATTTCTATGAAAACCTAATGATCCATTCTTATATGATGCCCTCCGGATCAAGCTGCAGGGGAAGGTGATAACCATCACACCGTAATTCTTTGTGACCTACTTTGAGATAACGAATGATGGGATTCTGCTAAGGAATGATGGGGACGAGCTTAAGGTCAGGTGCAACCTAAAGATGTGGCTCCCAATCCAATACTTTGGAGAAAAATTTTCAATTTGTTGGCCTAAAACCCCCAAACTGCTGCAATTTATCTTAGCCAAATTCATCCTGATCCAAAAGGGCTCTCTCACCACCGCATCCTCCTTTCAACACTGCATCTTGCAGCATAGGGTGAAGAGCAGGGTCGTAAACATGCCAGTCCTTATCATTCACTTCATAAAGCAACATAAAAACACACATGGCGCACTTATCTCCAAAATTCTTCATACAAATGGAACTAAATTATCTGGAGCCTAATCCGTCCAAGGAAAAGAAATTCTTGAGAAGAATTTCAAGAAGCTATCCTTTGGGGAGGTCTAGGATGAAGAAAAAGCCAAGAAACAGAGAAAGGAAAGGGCTGAGAAGACCAAGATTCGGAAGGCCGGCAGTTTCATGGAACTAGCTCTGGAAGCTAAAAGGGTTAGAACCACCAAGCCTAGAGGTCAAAGAAAATTGAAGCCTATAATGGAGCAGGTTGAGGAAGTAGATGAGGATAAACTTTCCCTCACACAACTTATGAAAATTACTCCAGAGAAGCCTAAGAGCAGAGGTAGGCTGATAAAAGCTGCAGTAAAGAAGCTAGTTTGTGAACTGAAAGGTACTAAAACAAATGCGGTAGCCGCTGCTGCAATCCAAAAAGGATGGTTGAAGAGTGCTAAGATCGGGATTGAAGATGCCCTAAAAGGAAATTATGAGTCTAATAGTGAAGAAATTGAGAATAAAGAACCTATCTAGAAAAAGCAGTTCATCCAGAAAGGACCCACCTTCAGTGAGGCCCTTAAAGCAAAAAGAGCCAAATTAACCCCAAGAAAGCCTGCTCCAAGGATCACCATTCAAGAGCCTATCCCCAAACTATCCACACTAGATGAAATGGCTAAGAAATCAAAAGGGAAGCAAATTGCCATAAAAGCCAAACTTGACATTCCGGATAATATTCATCTAGAGGATCCGCAATTTGCTGAGATGATGGAAGCTATCCTGAACAATATGAAAGTGAACCAGCTAACCAAGGAGGGTCCCAAAGGCTCTTCCGGAATAACACCTGCAAGTCAATCAATTATCATCGCTTTAAAAGACCTGACACTTCTCCGGGAGAGTCAATATAGTGAGGAAGAATTATACGTCTTCAAGGCACGGACTAAATCACTTCCAGAAAGTCTCTTAATTATAAAACCAATAGCTAAAAATCCTGAAAAGGCATCCGGAGAGAATGTTGAGGACAGTCCCAACATTCTGGATCAAAACTAAAGAAGTAAAAGTTGTAAGTACTAAAAAGGCAATTGAAAGGGGGATTGAGGACAATCCCAATCCTCCGGAAGCTGATAGTAGGGAAGATCAAGCAAAGCTTACAAAATCACAGAATAATGAGGTACTCCCTATCTGTACCTCAAATATTGTTGCTACTACTATGGCTGGTGATGCCACTGCATTTCAAGACAACTTAGATGCAAACATTCAAACTGCATCTAAAGAAGATGAGTCTATCCCGGAGCAAAATGCTCCGATGGAGGGAGTTAGTCTGGGACACACTAAGCACACTTCTAAAGTGGACTCAACGGGCGAGGCCACTTTGAAGGAAATATTGGAGGAAGAGAAAGAAGAAAAGAAGATGGTTGAAGAAAGTGATGAGGAAGAAGAACCCTTCGAATCAGAAGAAGAAACCGAAAGTAGTTCTAGATTCGGAGAAGAATCCACTCCAGAGAGATTGTTAAAAAATCCAACCATTAACCTAATGCCCACAAGGGCAGCGAAAATAAGAATGGCCCTCAATATGTTGGAACAAGAAACCATTAAAGGGCACAAAGAGGATGAAGTTAAGAGAACGCTTTAGGGCATATGGGATCAACTAAAATCTGTTGAGAAATTGATAAAAGAGCAAACTATGACTCCGAATCTTAAGTAAGAACTGGGCGAGATAAAATCTGGGATGAAGTATATTGAAAGAAAGATTGATCAGTTTCCCACTACTGCCCAAGTTATAGAAACTTCCCTATCTTAGATCAATCTGGTTTTAAACCAACTCTCTACTGCAATTACAACGGCTAACAAAACAACAGCTCAAGCCTCCAATGGAGCAGAAATTAATTGCACCACAATTCAGGGCCAGATCACCTCATCCTCCATAGACCTGAAAATAGAGCTCAATGAGTACATAGATCGCAAGTTTGAACGCTTGGAAAAATTCATTCCTACTACCATCACCAAATCATCCAAGGAACTCATATCCGGACTCACAATGCTAAATGAAGAAGCACCAGGTAGCCTAGGAGATTCTTTGCAATTTTCTGGATGAAGCTCTACCAAAGCTCCTGGTGAAACACATGAGTGATGTGAGTGACGATTTCCAATTTCATCTGTCCAGAACAGACAAGCTCATCAACTCTACCAAAGAGTATGTCAATAAAGAGCTCAAGACTCTCAATGAAAGTCTTCAAAATTACCGAAGAGATATTGTCCAAGATATGGAGAAACTCCAAACGGGTATGGCTAACTTATCCTTAACTCCTTTCTCCTCATCTGGATCCTCTCCTACTATTCTAGAAAGCCTTCTCCTGCCCATCATTCAGGATCTTGTATAGCATATTAGGGATACTAAATTTTTTGGCTATAAATGCAACCTGACCCTTCTCAAGGCCCTTTCCCATTCTTTGAACAAGAAGATAGAGATCATGAGCTCAAAATGCATCCTAATCTAGTCAAGTCCTATTCCCAGCTCCGGAAGCTTGTCAAATCTCTGCATCTACTCCCTGCCGCTATTGATGCCATTCTTGAAAAAATTGTTGAACGGAATGCAAAATATTTAGTTTATTCCGGAGCTTGGTAAAAAAAATTGGGATCAGAGGACTTATATGGTAATAGACCCCCGAGCTGATGATGAAAACAAAAAGGGGAGAAGGATCCAGAACCGGGGGAGGCAAGCAAAAGCAAGAAAGGTGAATAATCATCCAAAAGGCAGTAGTTTGTAAAATAGCTATTTTTATACTTGTAAAAATTTGTAATAGCTAGATTTGTATTTTTTTTTCACTTATAGATACTCTATAATTTGTAATCCAGAACTTCCTTGATGTTAACTATTGTTAACAGTAGAAGTATATATAGTGAAAAATACTTATATAAATTGCTTCTAAGTACAACTATCAACTGTACTTAAAAAAACTTAGAAGCTAGAATGCAAAACTGTTGGGGGAGTTAGGATGCTAGAATTATGGGGGAGTAAATTTGTAAATGACTAAGTATCAAGAATCATACTTAGATCATATTATCCCTTTTTGCTTGTACTTTATTGTACTTAGGTTTTTGTTTCCATCAAATAAGGGAGATTGTTAGGAAACAATGATCCAGAAGAACCAATCCAAAGAAATATCCGGATCAGGTTTGAAGAAAACAAAAATCTCCTAAGTCCAAGAAGAAAGCAAAGAAATAATCTTCTAAGTCCAAGAGGAAGTCAAAATCACAAGTACTCAAGATTTTCAAACACCTAAGTTCGCAAGGAAAGCATCAAGTTAAAGTTTGGAAAGGAAACAAACTTTTAACCTCTCAAAACAACATGCGGAACATGAAGACTGATTGAAGAGAATCCGAATAAATTAAGTTATGAGGACATACGGATGACTCAATTATCAAGACAAAGGGAAATTATTTAAAATCTCATTTCCCTCCATATTTGGTCTGAAGTCAAAGTACCTTTTATCATGAAGACTGAAAAAGAGATAGCTAGCACGAATTTCAGAAATGGACAAAAGGTCTGACACAAGAAAGAGAAAAAGGTAACAACCTTTTTGATATAGACCAATGGGAATGGCACGTAGAGCTCACATAAAAAGTAAATGACATAAAAGTTGGTGATTTACTAAAATACAAATAAAACGTTCACTGGCAACTTTTCAGCCTCAATCCCGAAAATTCAAATGGAACATTTATTTAGTCTAAGGATTGATCAATGGCTCTGAATGCGCCACATCATACCTCATTAATGGTGTAGATTCAAGATCAACCTCAATGATTCACAATGGCTACATTTATGATCAAAGCCTATAAAAGGGAAGCTTTACAAGTTGAAAAGGTGTTGGTTGATTTAACAAGAAGCTACTTTATTAAGAACTTAAGCTAATCCAATCAGTGAACAAAAAATCCCCCCAAGAATTAGACAAATTCAAATCTGTTTGTAAGAGCTCTCAAGTCACATTATAAACTTGAAGTGTTCAAAACCCTAAACCTTTGAGAAAATAAGGTGTAAAAGATCTCATACTTGGGTGAAGTACTAAGATTGAGATTTAGCTTAGAGTTGGTGCTTTAAGCAGTATCTCCCTGTAGGACTCAACTTAGACTCGGGTAGTTTAAGTGGTACATCCTACTAAAGTGAGAGGACTTAGCTAAGAGTTGAAGCTTCTAGTGGCATATCCTACTTTTAGAAGAGGGGTTACCATCTGGAGATAAATTGTAAGGCTTAATTCCTTCTAGTTGGAAAGGAATTACACTAGTGGACAAGCTCAGAGGAAGGAACCTCTGGGGACTAGATGTAGGCAGGGCCAAACCAGTATAAAATCTCTTGTGTTTGATTTCCTTTACCTTAAGTCTTTACTTTTGTACATTTCATTTTATATCTGCATTATCTGGAACCTATAGATCTGGATCAAAAATCAAACACACTACACAAGACTTTTTAAAGTCTGAAAATTCTGCAAAAAGGGTCATTCACCCCCTTCTGACCCTAAATAACTAAGCACATGGACCATCAACAATTACAAATAAACATAAACTCAAACAAATAAAAACTCAAATATATAACCAAATAAAATAAAAAGAAAAGAAAAGAAAAAAATAATAATAAATGTTTTCGAGCAGCAACAGTATTGCTCCAAATATCTGCTAGCAACACTGTTGCTGCCCCATTTTATGAGGCTAGTGGAACTTTATCCCTAACTCCAACCCCACTCTAAAAGTGGGGTTGGAGATGCTCTTATGGCCACAAGTTTTTAGGGGTCTCATATTTTAGTTTGGTAAAGAACGAGTATATATACTAGACAACAAAATATATAAATATACTTGAATAACCTTGTGTCTAGGTGGTAGAGGCCCACTCACATCCTCTAGATTTGGATTCTCTAACGTTGGATATTGGTTTAGTAGTACATTTTAATCAATCTCAACCATCCATTGATTTTTAATGATTGAGATTTAATTTTATTGTTTGTAGGGTCCTGGTATATGCCTAATACTACAAAGGCTAATACTACAAAGGCTCTACCCACTTTTCAGAAAAGGCCCAAAGCCTATTAACCTCACAAGAGATCTCTATAAAAGGGGAGGTAACTCAACATAATAGGCAAGTATTGATATCTCATTTTCTCTCTACCAACAAAGTATATAACTTCCCTATACCAACTTACTGACAAAGGGATCGGAGGGGCTATACTAACCCCCCTTATCTCATCTCTTCTTTGCATATCATCAGTTCACATCCTTGGAGCGGACCAACTGTACCAATTGGCGCCCTCTGTGAGAAAAAACCAAACAAATGATCTTAGATTCCTATATTGTTACCTATGAATAAAGAAAATACCCTTTAAGGATTTGCCCAAGAGGTGTCGAACAGTCCCTATAGCATCACCCAAGATCTGAATACTGATGTAATGAAATTAAGCATTAGAGGTGTCGGACAGTCCCCCACAACATTGCATAAACCTGAATTCTGATGTAACTAAATTGAGCATTGGAGATGTTAGATAGTCTGTATGGCGTCAGTCAAGACCTGAACATTGATGAAACTGAACTTAAATTAGAGGTGTCAGACAGTCCCCCTGGCATCGTCTAAGACTTGAATAGTGATGTAACTGAAGTAAGAATTTGAGGTTGGGAGATAACACAAGTAATTGACCAAAAAACTAAAAACATCAGATAAACCACAACAGACCAGAGTATGAAGGAACTGATATAGTCCATATTTGATAAAGCACATTCCCAGCAATATGAAGTTGGTAGGAAACATCAAAATGAGGGGAAAAGCCAACAAAACTTATCGACCGACCTAAGACAATGTATACGAGTATGCTGGATTGGAATGATCAACTCTGACCTTACTTGTCAAAACCAAACACAAACTACAGAGACAATTAGTTTTACCGACCGTCAGTAGGAAATCCTACAAACCCATTCATATTCACTGAATGCCCTAAAAACGGGAAAAGTGTTGATTGACTGACAAACAAAAAGAAAACAAGGTTGACAAAACTAACGACGCCATCCTTCATGCAAAGTCATTATCTCCAAAACCACGGGTAATTCTTGATTAGTTCTTTACTTTCATTAGAATAATTACAATTGTCGACCGATAGACAAAAAGAAAATAAAATTGACTGACTAACAGCATCATTGTTCCTACAAAGTCACTACCTCCAAAACTATATGTAACACTAATAACTATTCTTTTCATTAGCATTATCCTATACGAATGCGTCATTTTATATTATGTTGACCACCAATAATTTGCATTTGAATATTGTAATTATACATTCACTTCACCATCATCCAAAAGGAGGAAACGAGAAGTCTTCAACATTTGTCAGATTTATCAAATCCAAATATATACAATCATCTTACCAATCCAATAACGTATCAAAGAAATTTTGAATTTTAGAAAGGCTTCAGATGAATTGAAAAATTGACGTAACCAAGCGTTTGTCAAATAAAAAATATCGCATACTCAAAACGTTACACCAACAACATGGTTCACCGATGGAAAATTCATTATATGAAAGTCTCGGACATACTATCTGGCATAGGAAAGTCGATCCATCTAACAGACGTGCCTACATACATAATCAAATAAAAATACATCCGACCAATACTATGCTACAGTACCAACCTAAAGCTCAAAAACTCGTATCAGACCTTACATTCATTAGAAGAAAGTCTAACACTACATACCAACCCAAAAGAAAATCTAACATGATAAAACTACATAAACTGTCCGACAATAATAACGACTGGGCATTTGCAAACACAATACCCTTATTCAACATCAATTGAATTTTAAACTTGGGCATATCACCCATCCAATAAAAATTAAAGTTGAGAAGATGGGCGGAGCACCCTTATTCGACATATAGTAAAGATTACAAGAATTAAGGCTAGCACCCAACCAACATAAAATTAGAGAGTATAAAACGGGAATATCACCCTTATCTGACATTAATTGAAAACTGAACATCAGGCATTGCACTCGTCTGACACTAAGAGAAGTTTAAAAGAAATTAGGCGTAGCACCCATCCAATAATAGTTGAAGGTAAAAAAGAATGTAGCGTAGCACCCTTGTTTAATAATAAATTAGGCATAGTGCCATGATCAATCCAAAAAATTGAAAGATTAAAATTGGGCATAGCACCCTTGCCCGATCAACCTATATCCAACACATAAGTGAATATTCTGTGAATTGGTCTTAACACCCTTATCTAACACAAAGTAAAGAATATTTTAAGAATTAGGTGTAGCACTCTTGTCCAACAAAATATTGTATATTAGGATTGCCTATTTGTCTATTCCCTGACTGATTTGTCCAACAAAGGTATGATAATTACTATTCGCCTATTCCTCAGTAAATTCACCTAACAGTGCATGATTTTGGCTATTTGCCTATTCCTTAGCGAATTCATCATTCGCTAATGGATTATTCCAACGAAGACATGATATTGGCTATTTGATTATTCCTAACTGACTCATCCGATGGTGACATGACATTGGCTTTTCACCTATTCCCTAATGAATTCACCCAATGTTGGCATGACATTAGCTATTCACCTATTCCTTAATGAATTAGTCCAACGAATACATGATATTGACTATTCGCCTATTCCCTAGCAAATTCACCCAATGTTGGCATGATTTTGGCCATTTACCTATTTCTTAGCGGATTCGTCCAACGAATGCATGATAGTTGCTATTTGCCTACTTCTCTAATAAATTTGCCCGACGGTGGCATGACATGGGCTATTCACCAATCGGTCTGAAAAAATTATTTCAACAATGAAATTACCGCATGAGATCGTCTATTGGCGCCATTACATTGGTCACCGCTTTTCTGCTGGAAAAATGATAAGCCATTTGACCAACAGTCTAATAATAAATTCACCTAAAGGTAGAAAAATATTACCATTTGTTGGCTTGTCCAACCATTCAAAAATATTGATCAAATGGTCTCAACATCGGTCTAGTGGATTCGTCTGATGACCAAGGAATTCAACCATCGGACTAACAAATTAATGAATTTGACCCAGATTCATCTGATGATCAAAGAATTCAACCAACAGACTAACAAATTAATTAATTCAACCATCGGTCTAGCGGATCCGGCCAATGACCTCATTACTATGGGTTATTCTCTGTTTTGCCCTATAAATCCATTAGACCATTGGTCCAGTACATCTGACCATCATTGTAACAAATTCAACCAATAGTAGCATGGACCAACGATGGCATTACTATAGGATATTCGCTCAACAAAGCCACTCGACCATCCATGTAATGGATTTGTCTGAGGCAAATAGAGAATCAGTAATGACATCTCAATTACTTGTTGGCATTGGTCTTATAAATGATGGTTCAACAAAGAGCCAGCCAATCATTCAACCAATTATAAATGCATTAATCCAATAGGTCACACTAAATCTAAAAATGTTACCCAACAATAAAGCAACATTGGCAATTCTCTACTTTTTCCAAAAACTCAAACATGTAAAGCAACATTGGCAATCTTCTTCTCCATCCAACAACTCAAACAATAGTTTAGCAACATTGACAATTCTCTACTTTATTCAAAAACTCAAACATATTTGAGCATTGCATTCGCCTTAAGGCATCATAACTTCATTATCCGAATGGTCAAAGATGACCGATCAGCATAACTTCATTATTCGAATAGTCAAAGATGGTCGATAATCAATAATCTTAAATCACCCATTGACATCATAAAATTAGTGATTTGTTTTCTTATTCGATAACTCAAACACAGAGCATACCCACAACCAATTAGCATTTCTTAGCAAGAAGCTTTCCAACGCGATAACCAATTAGCATTGACAAACACGTAGCCTTCCAATGTCACAACCTGTTAGCATTAGCAAGCATAAAGCCTACTAACTCCATTACTAGTTGACAATCCCCAAGAATAGAGCATTCCAATGCCACAATTAGTTAGCATTCATAAGCTTAACAAATAATCAAACTCACAAGGCTAAATCAGCAAAATATAACCAACAAAAATACATATAAAAACTTTTTGAATCTGCTACAAGAGCATTGAAAAGAATTTTCCATAGAAGATGATACATGTAGCAAAAGCAAGCTCTTACTACGATAAGGCACATGTCATAATCTGACTACTCAATCGATGGACATCATAAAGATTCAAAAACACTAAAGTGGAAAATTTTCCAAGGAGAATGTAGCATGCGGTATAGGCCCTTTCATAAGGGACAATGTATCCATTCCAACACCAAAGCATATGGAATACTACAGTCAATAAGGTCATTTGTATTATATCCGACTATACTTACATACGACGGCCTCTAACAACTAATGATTGGCCGATATTACGCTTAACTTAATACATAGTCCAACCTAACTTGTACAAAACTAAAAGAGTTCTTTTAGTACTAACTTAAAATGCTAAAAGGTATGGCTTGGATAAGTAGTACAGATTCAACGTGTTAACCAAGTAACACTTAAGTATCACAAGAAAATGATCTTGGGCTTATTAGTGCTATCTTAACATGTTGAGTTCTTGTCAAACAAATGATATACATCAAGGACTTCGACCATTAAGCTAATATGAATTATCCAAAAAATATATGATAACCACGGACGAGGATCAAAGATATCTTCATATGGCTGCTATTGCTTCCAAAACTATACTAAAGAAGTGATCAATAATAAAATATTCTTTACATAAGGGAAAGTTAGACATACTCCCATTGGTTACTCATTATCAAACAATGACATGGCCAACAGACAAACAACCATACTTATCCATTACTAATTTATATATCAAAATATGGAATTATCAGTAATCAATGATTGTTCGACGAACGAGCATCCATACTTATCCATTATTAATGTATATATCAAAATACCAATCTCATCAATCAAGAATTGTCTGACGGTCGGACAACTATACTTACCCGCTACTAATTTATGTATTGAAATATCAGTCTTATCAGCAATTAAGGATTGTCCGACGGATGAACGACCATACTTATCTAGCTTTCACTAGCGTACGTTTTATGAATATTAATTTTATCGGCAATCAAATACAAATAAATACAAAATCTAAAACTATTCAGAAAAGTGACATCCACCAACTGTCCAACAGGTAAACGTCAGACTACTACCAACACACATATGTTCGACATGATACAATAAATTACTTATAACTATAATGTCAACACTTGGAAAACCCTTCAAAGTGTTGGTCCAAATAAAATAACTAATAATCTAACGCAATTAATTAACAGAAACAACAAATACTAACCAACTAAAATCATTAGCATCAGGACCACATCAATATCATAATCCGACCTTATCAAGAGGTTTCCATGGCCATCCAATAGCAAATATATACAGTATTAATAAAAGGAAAGTTATAACACTATTTCGATTGGACATAAAGCTTACTACCAACATAAAATTCATCATGCTATTAGATGGACAATATGTCCCTTACCGATGAAAAATTATAACTTTGTTGGATTGAAGAAACTGCTCCTTACTAATGGAAATTTATCACTTTGTTAACCGGATAAGACATTCCTCTATCCAATCGAAAGCTATCCCCCTAGATATCCAATCAGCACTTCATTCGAATCACAAGACATCCAACACTAGGGAAAAGTTCAACACGATAAGGAAAACTCAGTTTATCTTTCCTTCAACCTATAAATCAAAGCCGAGCGAGATGAGAATTATACAACATAAGACTCAAACTACTATCAGCATATTTCCCATCTATCAAAGTTTTTCAATGCTCCAAATAAGAGCATTGGAAAAACTTACTATAGCAAAAATTACTTAAAAACTCTATATAAGCCTCTACCACGACTAAAGGCTTCACCGATACATAAATAGTCATTTCCTAACACTAAAGGCTTCACAGATATATAAATAGTCATTGCCTAACTAAGGACTAAGGCATTCTCATCATACAATCATCATGTAGTGACTAAAGGATCACTCAATGTTGGTCCCTGTGTGGGTGTTTATAATGTCAGAGGAGGGTGAATGACCCCTTTTACGGAATTTACAGACTTTAAAAAATCTTGTGTAGCGTGTTTGATATGGTCCGGATGTAATGGATCCAAATGATGCAAATGTGAAATAACGTGCAATAAATTAAAAGGTTTAAGAGAATCAAACGCAATGATTTTATCCTGGTTCGGCCCCGCCTACTCCAATCCCCAGAGTTTCCTTCCTCTAAGCTTTGTCCACTAGTATAATTCCTTTCCAATTGGCAGAAATCAAGCCTTACAATTATCTTCAGAGATTCATTCTCCTCCAAATATAGGATATATCACTAGAAGCACCAACTCCTAGTTGAGTCCTTTTTCTTTAGTAGGATATACCACTTAGAATCTACCCAAACCTAAGTTGAGTCCACAGGGAGATTCCACTTAAAGCACCAACTCTAAGCTAGATCATAATCTCAATACTTACCCAAGTATGAGATCTTACAACTAATTTTTTAAGGGATTGGTTTTTGGATTCCTCAAGTTTATGACTCATTTGTTTGGATTTTAGTGTTTTGCCAACTTTTATGCCGTTTGTTTTTAGTGTCAGCTCCACGCGCCATTCCCATTGGTTTATATTGAAAAGGGTTGTCACCTTTTTCTTTTTCTAGTGTCATTCCTTTTGTTCTTTTCTAAAATGCGTGCTAACTATCTCTTTTTCAATCTTCAAGGCAAAGAGGATCTTTGACTTCAGACCAAATATAGAGGGAAAAGGTAAATTTTAAACTTTCCCTTTGTCTTGATAATTGAGTCTTTCGAATGTTATCAGACTAAACACGTCTGGATGCTTCTTCAATTAGTCTTCTCTTCTGGATGCTACTTTCGAGAGGTTGAAAGTTTGTTTTCTTTCCAAACTTTAATCGGATGCTTTCCTTGTGTACTTAAGTATGTGTCTAGATGATTTGACTTGGACTCTTGATTTTTTGTTTTCTTTATAGACTTAGGAGATTATGTTTTTGTTTCTTCAAACTTGATCCAGATATATTCTTGAATTGGTTCTTCCGAATCATTTTTTTCCAACACTCAAGTTCGAAACATGCCATTTATCTAGGCATTCCGAGCACTATGAAATAATAAAAGTGTCCAACTATATCTTCACTTTTGAAAATTGGCCTCCTCATTGCCAACATAAAATTATTATTGTCAGTGCAAGATGGTCATGGCCATCGCCAAATATTACCACCGCTGATGTAAAAAGGCAACATCCTTTACAACCCAAAGCTTTCTTAACGATGTCATTTCCTATACAAAATTTCTTCACCATCTCTACTTCAGAGATCTCCTTTCCAAGCCTCTTCATTTCATTGACCAGATTGGTGTATCTGGTATTCATGCTATTGATGGATTCCTTTGGTTCCATCTTGAAGGTTTCAAGCTTTTGGTGAAGAAGTTCTATTTTGCTTCCTTGACTTTGTTGGTGCCTTCATAAGTTTCTTCAAGTTTTTGCCATATCTCCTGTGTGGTTTTACATCCAGAAATCCTGTTAAATTTGGCTGCACTAAGAGCATAATGAAGCATGTTAGTAGCATTTACTTTTTCATGAAACTTTTTATAATCATTTTCATCCCATAAATTTGAGGGCTTCCGGGTAGTTAAACCCTCTACTTTATAAGTAGGAATATATGGGCCATCTTTAATGGCCATGCATGCCAACATGCTTTGAGCCTGATTGAAATTTTTCATCTGGTTTTTCCAAAACATGTAATGTTTACCAGTGAAGAGTGGAGGATGGTAATGGACATACCCTCCGGAAGGAGTTATGAGTTGTTGAAACGCATTTTGATTCTTGGATCAAAATATAGACCTTTAGCTCGAGATTATTAGATCTCCAGTTTTGAACACTTGCTCTAATACCACTTGTTGGTCCCTGTGAGGGTGTTTATAAGGTCAGAGGGGGGTGAATGACCCTTTTTGTAAATTTACAGACTTTAAAAAATCTTGTGTATTGTCTTTGATATGGTTCGAATGTAATGGATCCAAATGATGCAAATGAAAAATAATGTGCAATAAAGTAAGAGGTTTAAGAGAATCAAACACAATGATTTTATCCTGGTTCAACCCCGCCTACTCCAGTCCCCAGAGTTTCCTTCCTCTAAGCTTTATCCACTATTGTAATTCCTTTTCAACTGGCAGGAATCAAGCTTACAATTATCTCTAGAGATTTATTCTCCTCCGAATGTAGGATATACCACTAGAAGCACCAACTCCTAGTTGAGTCCTTTTTCCTTAGTAGGGTATACCACTTGGATTCTACCCAAACCTAAGTTGAGTCCTCCAGAGAGATTCCACTTAAATCACCAACTCTAAGTTAGATATCAATCTCAATACTTACCCAAGTATGAGATCTTACAACTGATTTTTCAAGGGATTGGTTTTTGAATTCCTTAAGTTTATAACTCACTTTAGAATTCTTACAACAACAGATTTGGAATCTTTATAGTTCTTGGAGAGATTTTTGTTCACTGATTAAATTACCTTGAGTTTTCTTTGTAATAGCTTCTTGTGAAATCAACCAGCACCTTTTCAATGTGTGAAGATCTCCTTTAATAGGCTTTGATCATAAATGTATCCATTGTGTACCGTTGAGGTAGATCTTGAATCTTCATCATTGATCAGATATGATATGGTGCATCTGGAGCCGTTGATCAGTCTGTTAGACTAAATAAATGTCTCATTTGAATTTTTAGGATTGAGGCTAAAAATGTTGTCAGTGATCGTTTGTTTGGATTTTAGTATTTTGCCAACTTTTATGCCATTTGTTTTTAGTGTCATCTCCACGCGCCTTTCCTATTAGTCTATGTTGAAAAGGGTTGTTATCTTTTTATTTTTCCTGTGTCAGTCCTTTTGTCCTTTTATGAAATGCGTGCTAGCTGTCTCTTTTTCAATCTTCAAGGCAAAGAGGATCCTTGACTTCAGACCAAATGTGGAGGGAAAAGGTAAATTTTAAACTTTCCCTTTATCTTGATAATTCAGTCTACCGGATGTTATCAAACTTAATATGTCTGGATGCTTCTTCAATCAGTCTTCTCTTTCGGATGCTTCTTTTGAGAGGTTAAAAGTTTGTTTCCTTTCCAAACTTTAACTGGATGCTTTCCTTGTGTACTTTAGTATTTGTCCGGATGATTTGACTTGGACTCTTGAGTTTCTATTTTCTTTATAGACTTAGGAGATTATGTTTTTGTTTGCTTCAAACTTGATCCAGATATATTATAAATTAATTATTTTGGATCATTGTTTTCCAACAATCTCCCCCACTTGATGGAAACAAAACCTAAGTACATTTAAGCACTTTTATAGGAAGTTTTATGAACTAAGTGTGATTCTTGATACTTAGCCATTTACAGTTTTACTCCCCCGTAATTCTAGCATCCTAACTCCCTCATTATTTTTGCATTCTAGCTTCTAAGTTTTTGAAGTACAATTATTGATTGTACATAGAAGAAATTTTTTGTATAATACTTTTTCACTGTATATACTTTTATTTTTAACAATAGTTAACATCAATGAAGTTTCGGATTATAAGATACAACAGTTATTACAAGATTTTACATGTAACAAATAAATAGCTATACTATGATCTATTCTACTCTTCCATATCCTCATCCATTGCCTCACCATCTTTTCTTGAGCTCTTCTCCCTCATTTTGTTCGCATCAAATTGAGGGTCTATTACCATATAAGTTCTTTGATACCAACTCTTACGCCATGCTCCGGAATACATAGAATAATAAACATTTCCTTAAAGGCAGTTTTCGATAATCATATCTACAGTGATTAGGTTCCAAAGCTATTTATAGGACTTGACAAGATCATAAATCATTTTTAAAGCAAGTTGCCTATCTTCCTCTTCAAAAAAAGGGAACAGTGCTTTAAGAAGTGTTAGACTACACTTGTACCGAAAGAATCTTATATTCCCAATTTTCTAGATAAGGTCTTGAAGGATTGGGAGGAGAAGGCTTTCTGAAATCATAGAGGAGGATCCGGATGAGGAAGAAGGAGTTACTGATAGCTGAACCATACCAGTTTGGAATTTTTCAATTTCCTGGATGATGTCACTCTAGACATTATGAACGCTGGTATTGATATTGCTGAGCTCTTTGTTGAACTGATCCTTGGTAGTGTTGATGAGCGTTTCTATTCCAGAGAGATGGCATTGAAAATATTGGCTCACATCTTCCATATGTTTTTCTAGGAGCTTTGGGAGGTCTTTATCCAGGAAGTGACATAACATGTTGCTCTTCATTCAGCAAGGTTAGCCCGAATGCAACATCCTTTGTGGATTCGGTGATAGCAGTGATAATGAATTTTTCCAAGCTTTTAAACTTGTGATTAGTATGCTCTTTTAGCTCTGCTTTCAAATCAATTGAGGAGGGGGTTATTTGACCCATAATTGTAGCATAATTGTTATCAGCTCCGGTAATTTCTTAAGTTGCAGAATGATTTGCTCCTGCAATATTTGAAGTCAACTGATTTAGCACCGGAGTAATTTTGGAAAGGGAAGTCTCTACTATAAGTTCTGCTGAAGGGAATAAGTCCACTTTCTATTCAATGCTCTTGATTGACCCTTTGATTTCGCCTAATTCTGCCTTAAGATCCGTAGTCATGGATTTTTCTTTCATTAAACTCTCCACGGATTTAAGTTGTGCACATATACCCCAGAGCGTTCTCCTAATCTCATCTTCTCTGCACCCTTCAATAGTGGCTTGCTCCAACAAACTTAGGGCCAGGTGAATTTTCTTATCTCTCGTGGGCTTGGGATTTATTATTGGATTTTTCAGCAATCTTTCTAAAGTAAATTCTTCTCCAGATCTAAAGCTACTTCCGATTTAGTCTTCTAATCAGGAGGATTCTATGTTCTCATCAATTTCTTCATTCTTCTCTTGCTCTTCTTGCTCTTCTTCTGACCTTCCCTTTGGAGTGGCCTTGCCCTTTGAGTCCACTTTCGAAATGTGCTAAGTGGGTCTCTGACCAACTCCCTCCTCTAGAGAAATTGGCTCCGGGATAGACTCATCTACCTTAGAAGCATTTTGAAGGTTTGCATCTAAGTTTTCCTAAATTTTAGTGGCATCATAAGCCATATCAGTAGCAATATTGGAGTTAGAGATAGGGATTACCTCTATATTCTATAGTTCTGAGTGCTCTACTTTAGTCTGCTCTACTTCATCTTTCCCACTATCAGCTTTCAAAGGATTGGAATTGTCCTCAACCCCTCCTTCAATTGCCTTTTCAGGACTTTCCACCTCAATTACTTCAACCACTAAATTTAGGAGGCTTTTTAGGAGCATTGCGTGCCTTAAACACATAAGATCCTCCTTGGGATATACACTATCCTTGAGAAGTGCCAGGTCTTGGGTTGTAATAGTGATAGAGGGACTGATGTTAGTTGCTGTCCCAAAAGAGCCTCCAGGTCCCTCCTTTATGAGTTGATTGGCTTTTAAGTTATCCTTCACGACATCCATCATTTCAGCGTACTGAGGATCTCTGGAAAAATGTTGTCCGAAATGACAGGCTTGGTAAATACCATAATTTCCTTCCCTTTACTGATGTCTGCTAAAATTGAAGCCTTTGATACTAGTTCTTGGAGGTTAATTCTAGCAGCAGGCTTTTTAATGGCTAGTTTAGCCCTCTTAGCCTTGAGAGCTTTAGTAAATGTTAAGCCTTTCTGGATGAGAGATCTTTTTGGAATGAGCTCCTCTTCTTCTATAGTGCTATTAGGCTCACTTGCATTATCAATGATCTCCTTCAGAGATTGCTTGGCTCCTTGTGCTCTTTCGGCTTTAATGGCAGTAGCAACAACTGCAAAGACTTCATCGTCCTCAAGATTGACAGTCTTCTTCTTCTTGTCCGCAGCCTTAATGAGCCTACCCCTTCTAGCCTTATTTGGAGTGCTTTTCATTAATTGGGTGAGGGTTAGAGTATCTTCATTCTGCTACTCCACCAAAGACTTGAGATTGATTTTTCTTTGAGCCTTAGCTCTGGTTGTTCTTGCTTTCTTTACCTCCAGAGAAATCTCAATTAGCCCTCCGGTCTTCCAAACCTTACTCTTTTCCTTCTTTTATTCTCTATGCCTTACGGCTTTCTCCTAATCCCATGTTTTATTAAAGGTCAATTTTCAAAAGTTTTTCTCTAATATGGCTTTCCCTTCTACTGATTCCTCCTTGAATAGATCAATCCCATTTTCAAGTAGAATTCTTGTGATTAGACCTCCATATGAGTGTTTGTGCTGCTGGATGTAATGAATGAGTAGCATTGGCATGTTGATTACCCTGCTTTCTACTCAATGTTGGAGAATGTAGTGCTGGAATAATGACACGGTATTGAGAGATCCCCTCTAGATCAAGACAAACTTTGCCAGAATGAATTGCAGCAATCTGGGGATTTCTAGCTAGTGAGTGGAGCACTTATCCCCAAAGTATCTTGCTAGAAGCCATTGTGTTGGGTTATACTTCACAGTTTGTTCATCTCCATTAGATGAGTAACAAAGAATTTTGGAGTCAGAGTGATCACGTTCCCATCTACAGTGGTCTAAAGCGCATCATAATAGGTGTGGGTTTTAAGATTTTCATAAAATTATTTTACGAAGATAGGGTAGGTAGGATTATGCATTTTTAGGAAATCTTCCAGACTTAGATCTATAAGAAGTTGAGCATATGGTTTAGTTGAGAACATGAAATCTCCCTAAAAGTTAGATGGGGTTATGGTATCAGATGCATTTCGTTCGACTGGAATGCAATGATCATCATAAAGATCCTCCAACTTAAAGATGTTTATTGGAGGTGGAGTTGTTTTGGTTTGATTGTTTGTGGTTTCCATTTGAGAAATTTGGAAGGCGAGACTTTCAGATTTAGGGTTCTAAAAGAAAAATTGCAGAGTAACAGTAGATGAATTACTTTGCGTGTAGAAGATGAGAGAATTCGGGGGGTTTTTATAGAATTCTCAAAGTGAGGGTAGTTTAGTAATCCGAATGCAATTAAAGTTAACTGGATTAGTGATGTGGCAGTTAAAATTGAGGAGAGAAGTAAATGGCATTTAAACCGGAGAATTAGAACGGTTTGATATGTGAAGCAGCTGTTACTTTTATCGCGCGTGAACTACCCAATAAACATTTGAAATTCAAACCATGTATAGTTACCTTTTATCCTTTTACAGCCATGTGTCATTCTTGTTTGCTGAACTGGCAATATTCCTTCCAGATCCATCATTGAATCTTCTTCTTTTGATTTCCTTCCTTGAGTGGCCAAGGATCTTGATAACTCAGGATTGTCTTCAGAATTCTTCTTCAAATTGGATTTGACATTCCAATTGCTTCTCTTAGCTTGTTGTACTAATCTTTGCTCAATGGCTTAGTAAAGATGTCTGCCCTTTTCTCATTTGTTGGGATGTAGACCAAGATAACATCCTTCCTCCTTACATGATCCTGAATGAAATAGTGTCTGACATTAACATGTTTCATCTTGCTATGGAGAAATGGATTCTTTGACACATCAATTGCACTTTTGTTGTCGCACATCACATCAACACATCCTGCTTGTATACCATAATCTTCCAATTGTTGTTTGATTCATAAAAGTTGAGCAACATAACTCCCTACTGCCATGTATTCAGCTTCAGTGGTTGATAAGGCTACTGAATTTTTTTTTGCTATACCATGATACTAAGCAATCTCCAAGAAAATGACAGCCTTCGGATGTGCTTTTTCCCTCAAGTCTGTCTGTTCCATAATCTGTATTAGTGTATCCTTGCAAAGTGAAATTGCCATTGCTGAGATACCATAGCCCTACTTCAGTTGTTCCCAGTAAGTACCCGATCATCCTTTTAACAGACTTGAGATGAGAATCTTTTGGATTTGCTGGATACCTTTCACAATAGCAAACTACATAATGTATGTCACGTCTACTAGCTGTCAAGTATAACAGTGATCCAATCATCCCTCTATAGATCTTCTGTTCTACATCTTCACCTTCTCAATCCTTTCATAGGACAGTATCTGATCCCATAGGAGTGGATATAGGCTTGCTCCTATCCATTTTAAACTTCTTTATAATCTCCTTGGTGTATTTAGATTGGTTAATGAAAATTCCATCTGGACTCTGCTTGATTTGTAACCCAAGGAAGAAATTGAGTTCTCCCATCATTGACATCTCAAATTTCTTCTGCATTTGAGTGTTGAATTCTTCACACATCTTTTCATCTATTGCTCCAAAGATGATGTCATCTGCATAAATTTGAACAAGAATGACATCACCCTTCTTCTTTTTGATGAAAAGTGTTGTATCTACCTTGCCCCAGATGTATCCCTTGGATATGAGGAATGAAGTGAGTCTCTCATATCAAGCTCTTAGTTCTTGCTTCAATCCATAGAGGATTTTCTTTAGCTTGTACACATGGTCTGGATGCTTTGAGTCATCAAATCTAGGTGGTTGCTTGACATAGACTTCTTCATGAATAACTCCATTTAGGAATGCACTTTTGGCATCCATTTGGAACAATGTGAATCCCATGAATGATGCAAAAGCACCTAGAATACAGATTGCATTTAATCTTACTATAGGAGCAAAGGTTTCTCCAAGGTCAATGCCTTCTTATTGGTTGTAGACTTGGGCAACCAATCTTGCCTTATTTCTCACTATAACTCCAGATTCATCTAGCTTATTCCGGAATACCCATTTAGTGCCAATGATTGACTTTCCCTCAGGTGGTGGTACTAGATCCTAGACATCATTTCTGGTGAACTGATCTATTTCTTTTTGCATTGCCATCATCTAGCTTTCATCCCCTTCTGCATCTTAAAACTTCTTTGGCTCAATGAGAGAGATAAAAGTAGCATGGCCATCATCCTATTGAGTTGTCCTCTAGTTCTGATTGGATTTTGAACATTGTCCAAAATGGCTTCAACCGGATGATCCATATGAGTTCGGATCTCTCTTTGAAGATTTGCATGTTGTACTGTAGTTTAATCCTCTTTCGCTTCAACTCCTTCTTCTTGATCATCAATGAAGTTTATCTTATCATGATTGAGGTATCCTTGTGGTGCTTCTGAGTTGAAGATGGATCCTTCATATTCTTCTTTGTACTTCTTGATTTGAAAAGAATCCAGAATCTGCACTTCTTCTTTTTTATCATTCTTAGCTTACATAGTTAAGTCTTTCGGATTGGGACTTCTTTTCCCTACATGGTTAGTCTCATCGAAATCTACATGTATAGATTCTATCACAGTTTGGGTTCATTTGTCATAAACTCTATAAGCTTTGCTATGTGTTGAGTAGCCAAGGAAAATTGCTTCATCAGATTTTGGATCAAATTTTCCTAGTTGCTCTCTATCATTTAGGTGTAGCATTTACATCCAAACGCTTTGAAGTACCCAATTTTGGGTTTCGTTCCCTTCTAAATTTTATAGGGGGTCTTGTCAATAGTTTTTCTAATGAGAGCTCTATTTAAGATGTAGCATGCCGTGTATACGGCCTCACCCCAAAAGTATTTAGGCAATCTATTCTCATTTAGCATTGTTTAAGCCATTTCAACTATTGTTCTATTTTTCCTTTCAACAACGCCATTCTGTTGAGGTATATAAGGAGCAGAAAAGTTATGCTCAATGCCTTTGGATTCATAGAATTTAGCAAAAAGCTTATTTTTGAATGCCACTCCATTATCACTCCGGATTCGTGCAATGCTTATGCCTTGTTCTACTTCTATCCGAATGAATATTTTTTAGAACTGGTCAAAGGCTTCATCTTTGCTAGCTAGCAAAGCAGCCCAGGTATAGTGAGAATAATCATCCACTATAACCATAGTGTATTCTCTTCTACCTAAACTCATTGGTTTGATAAGACCAAAAAGATCAATGTGCAAGAGTTCTAGAACTCTCTTAGAGGGTATATAAGAGATGGAAGGGAAACTTTTTCTGTGTTATTTACCTAATTGACATGCAGTGCATATGTGATCCTTATTAAAAGCTACCTTAGGCAAACCTATAACCAATTGCTTTTTGGCCAATTTGGACAGGAGGTTCATGCTTACATGTCCCAACCTCTGATGTCAAAGCCATGATTCTTCTTCTTTAGACACCAAGCATATATTCTTTTTCTCATTTTTAATGTTAACAGAATAGACATTATTTACTCTAGGTGCATGAAGAATGAGTTGATTTGACTTACTATCAGTGATTGAGCATCCTTAGGAGTCAAATGTGACTTTCCTCCCTTTGTCATAGAGTTGTGCAACACTTAGCAGGTTGAACTTCAGTCCAACAACTAATGAGGCATTTTCTATTTTTAATTCAGGTCCAATGGTTCCATGCCTAATGATCTATCCCTGTTGATTATCTTCAAAACTTACTTTTCGTCCTTTCTTCTGGATTAAAGTGATGAAGGCTCTTTCATCACCAGTCATGCGCCTTGAGCATCCACTATCAATGTACCATGTTTGTTGATCTTCTTTGGATCTAAGGCATACCTGCAAAACAGATCAAGTGGGTTTGGGTACCCAATCATATTTGGGTCCTCTCGGGGTTATCAACCATTCCAGGCCAAGGATAAATATCATAAAAACCCTTTTTAAATCTACACATTTTAGTTATATGGTTCTTTGCTCCATAAAACTTGCATCCCATGACTAGTTTGTTCTGCTTAAGCTTCTCCTCAATCTTTCGGAGATCCTTCTTCCCATAATCTTTAGAATATCCTACTTTGGCCTTTCTCTCTGCATTTAAAACAGGCTGATTCTTTTCCGGATCTTTGTTGTCTTCCGGAGCTCTTCTTTGCTTATCTTTTTTGGAGAAGACTTCCTTCATTCTTCTCGAATCATACTTTCTTGAGCTCCTTATTTCTTTCCTTCTTAGGAATTTATCGAACTGCTTGGCTAACATAGCCATTTCTTCTTTGTTATAGTGAGATTCCTTTAGCTGCTTTTCTGTTCCCGAGGAGACTGATCCGGATGAATCTGCCTTAAGTGCAATAGCTTTCTTCTGTTCTTCCAGCTTCTTCTCATGTTGACTGTATCTCTCCAAGGATAGTTCTTGAGTCAAGAGATTACCAATGAGTTCATTATAACTGTAAAGGTTCAATTTATGAGACTCCTCATTGGCAATCTTTTCGTTATCCTATTCATTGGTGAGACTCCGGAGAACTTTCTTCACCATCTCTACTTTAGAGATCTCCTTTCCAAGCCTCTCATTTCATTGACCAGATTGGTGTATCTGTTATTCATGCTATTGATGGATTCCTTTGGTCCATCTTGAAGGTTTCAAGATTTTGGTGAAGAAGTTCTATTTTCGCTTCCTTGACTTTGTTGGTGCCTTCATAAGTCTCTTCAAGTTTCTGCCATATCTCTTGTGCATGTTAAATTTAGCTGCACTAAGAGCTTAATGAAGCATGTTAATAGCATTTACGTTTTCATGCAACTTTTTATAATCATTTTCATCCCATAAATTTGAGGGCTTCTGGGTAGTTAAACCCTCTACTTCATAAGTAGGAATATATAGGCCATCTTTAATGGCCATCCATGCAAACATGCTTTGAGCCTGAATGAAATTTTTCATCTGGTTTTTCCAGAACGTGTAGTGTTCACTAGTGAAGAGTGGAGGACGGGTAATGGACATACCCTCTGAAATGAGTTGTGAGTTATTGAAACTCATTTTGATTCTTGGATCAAAATATGGACCTATATCTCGAGATTGTTATATCTCTAGTTTTGAGCACTTGCTCTGATACCACTTGTTGGTCCCTGTGAGGGTGTTTATAAGGTCAGAGGGGGTTGAATGACCCTTTTTGTAGAATTTATAGACTTTAAAAAATCTTATGTAGCGTGTTTGATATGGTCCGGATGTAATGGATCCAAATGATGCAAATGTAAAATAATGTGCAATAAAGTAAAAGGTTTAAGAAAATCAAACACAATGAGTTTATCCTGGTTCGGCCCCACCTACTCCAGTCCCCATAGTTTCCTTCCTCTGAGCTTTGTCCACTAGTGTAATTCCTTTCCAAATGGCAGGAATCAAGCCTTACAATTATCTCCGGAGATTCATTCTCCTCCGGATCTAGGATATACAACTAAAAGCACCAACTCCTAGCTGAGTCATTTTTCTTTAGTAGGATATACCACTTTGATTTACCCAAACCTAAGTTGAGTCCTACAGGGAGATTCCACTTAAATCACCAACTTTAAGCTAGATCTCAATCTCAATACTTACCCAAGTATGAGATCTTACAACTGATATTTCAAGGGATTGGTTTTCGGATTCCTCAAGTTTATAACTGACTTGAGAATTCTTACAACAACAGATTTGGAATCTTTCTGGTTATTGGAGGGATTTTTGTTCACATACTGAATTAGCTTGAGTTTTCTTTGAAATAGCTTCTTGTGAAATCAATCCGCACCTTTTCAATGTGCGAAGATCTCCTTTTATAGGCTTTAATCATAAATGTAGTCATTGTGTACCGTTGAGGTAGATCTTGAATCTTCACCATTGATCAGGTATGATATGGCGCATCCAGAGCTGTAGATCAATTTGTTAGACTGAATAAATGTCCCATTTGAACTTTTGGCATTAAGGCTAAAAAGGTTGCCAGTGATTGTTTGTTTGGATTTTAGTGTTTTGCTAACTTTTATGCCGTTTATTTTTAGTGTGAGCTCCACGCGCCATTCCAATTGGTCTATGTTGAAAAGGATTGTTACCCTTTTCTTTTTCTAGTGTCATTCCTTTTGTCCTTTTTGGAAATGTGTGCTATAACTATCTCTTTTTCAATCTTCAAGGCAAAGAGGAACTTTGACTTCGAACCAAATGTGGAGGGAAAAGGTAAATTTTGAACTTTCCCTTTGTCTAATTGAGTCTTTCGGATGTTATTAGACTGAATTTGTTTGGATGCTTCTTCAATTAGTCTTCTCTTCCGGATGCTGCTTTCGAGAGGTTGAAAGTTTATTTCCTTTTCAAACTTTAATCGGATGCTTTCCTTGTGTACTTTAGTATGTATCCGGATGATTTGACTTGGACTCTTGATTTTTTGTTTTCTTTATAGACATGGGAGATTATGTTTTTGTTTTCTTCAAACTTGATCCAGATATATTCTTGAATTGGTTCTTCTGTATCATTGTTTTCCAACACTCAAGTTGGAAACACCCCATTTATCAAGGCATACCAAGCACTGTGAAATAATAAAAGTGTCCAACTATCACTTCACTTTTTAAAATTGGGCTCCTTGTTGCCAATAAAAAATTATTGTTGTCAGTGCAAGATAGTCATGGCCATCGCCAAATATTACCATCGCTGATGTAAAAAGGCAACATCCTTTACAACCCAAAGCTTGATTAACGATGTCATTTCCTATACGAAATTTGAGAAAATAAGATCCAAGAGCGTCTGACGGACTTGCACAAGGGAGAGTCCGATAGAACTACACAAGGGAATGTCCGACAGACCATCATTCTATACGAAGTTTAAGAAAATAAGATCTAAAATAGATGTTACCCATGGGAGCATCCGACAGACCTACACAAGGGAGCGTCCGACGGACCCTCTGTCAATCAGACATTCAAAACATAAGTTTTCCTCGTAATGTTCCCCATACAAGGAAGCTTCTATCAGACCATCCGTAAGTCTCACATTCAAAATATAAAATTATCCATATAGTGTTCGTTATACGAGGAAGCATCCGAGAAACCCCATGTTAGACACACATTCAAAGGATAAAATCATCCCTCGAATATTCATGTCCGACAGGGCCCAAAACACAATGAACATATGAATCAAAGTTAAGAGCTCACTAAAACCCTTCGTAGGAAGAGATGACAGAATGAAAGCAATGACATTTACTACCAGCTATATCTGACACCTTCACCATAACCAACGACAAGACACCTAACATAGACAATATCGCATTTAACAAAGCGAATAGCCAAGTTGGACACTAAGAAGCAAAACAAATTCAATATTGTTTAAACAAGTAATACTAATCCCACATCCAATGAACAAAAATGATGTCACTAGCGTATACTCGTCCGATGAACATAGTCAGAATAAATATCCATTACAAGAAAGACACGTCAAATTGGGATACTTTTCCAATAAACAAAAGTCAACGAGTACTTACTACAAGATTCGTTCGACACAATCAGCTAAAGCCCATAACGTTAAAAGGGAAGGCATGACGAGGCTTATTGTCTAACTATATTCATTAAAAGCTACAAAAACACAATGTTTGTCGAAAGCTACAAAGCACCTCCAAAGACATGCTAATCAATAGGCACCCACATAAAAAAAACTTTTATATCGTTAAGGAAATTCTTTAAAGATATTAAATTACTAAACATCCCGCATTCCTTTAAAATTCACAAAGTCACAAATTTTTGCCCCACGCAAGAATCAATTACTTTGCACCATACAACAACTTCACAAAATATACATTGCTACTTTTTGTGCATCATTACAATACATAAATACATATGATATACTGAAATACATAAATATATTTCCTCTTATACCTGGGAGGGGGACATGTAGTATAGGCCTAATACTACAAAGGCTCTACCCACTTTTCAGAAAAGGCCCAGAGCCCATTAACCTCACAAGAGATCTCTATAAAAGGGGAGGTAACTCAACATAATAGGCAAGTATTAATATCTCATCTTCTCTCTACCAACAAAGTATATAACTTCCCTATACCAACTTACTGACAAAGGCACTGGAGGGGCTATACTAACACCCCCCCCCCCTTGTCTCCTCTGTTCTGAGCAGATCATCAGTTCACGTCCTTGAAGCGGACCAACTGTACCAGGTCTATAATAAAATTGAATCTCAACCATTAAAATTCAAAGGATGGTTCATGTTAGCTAAAATGTATAACTTTATCAATTTCTAACTTTAGAAAATCCTAATCCACATCCTCTCAGATTTTTGAGTCTAAATCATCGAAGCTTCTTTTTCCAACTCCTTTTCTCTTTGAATATAAACTTGTTCTTTTCTAAGTTTGCTTGCTTAAAGTTAACGTTCAATATCAAAACTATAGAATAATTTATTTTCTTTTCAATTTTGCAAAGTCCTTAATATAATAAGGTTAACATAATTTTATTATAATGCTTTTTTTGTTTTCACCACGAGGTGGTCCTGGATGGGTCCCAATTGTGGGCGGCACCTTTAAGCCATGTCCACATTCAGACTAATCCCCGATCGTCAATTTGTGGGTGCCTCAAAGGACAGGATGGCTGGCCCTAAGATTTAAGGTTACTCCATGCACATCATAGGGTTCAATCCTGATAGATGGTTAAGGATGGACTAGTCCTTACCACTAGACCACACCCTTGGGGTTTTTGTTACAATACCTTTGAATACAATTTATCTTTTAAAAGTGTTATCACTTATTCGAACTTTTCTACACACTAGAAATGAGTTCTTTGAATAAACAAGGGCTGTCAGTGTCGCTAGTGCAAAAGCAGAATAGAGGAAACCGCAAGTATATGGTAGTGATGTATTAAAAGATATCATTCCTATGAGGAAAGAAGCAAACTTAATTCACCAAAATTCAAGATAAAATAATTAGATGGAATGTATGGGGATAGAATAGAGAAGAAAACACTGAGTAGAGAAATACAAAGTAATTAGAAAACTAAGATATTTTGGTTCCAAACCTTTTATTCCTCGTTTAAGTGTGCAAATATATATGTCATAGATATTCCTTTTGTGATCTAGAGTTTCTTTATACTCATGCGTGCAAACCTAAACTCCTTATATTTTATGCTTAGTATGATAACTCTCACATAAACTATAATCATGCAAGAAATATATGATTATATCCGGTTAAATTATTCCCGAACTAAACTTGACAAGATTATGATCATGCATTGGTTTAGAGAATAAGTATTTGGAATATTTTGCCCCCGCTTCTGACGCAGGACAAATACGACAAATCTTACTCGAATTCACAAACATGACATAGAAACGAACTCAATATAAAAAGCACTACATATCATAAACTGTTGAACTTAGCCCAAAAGAAGAATTCTCAGAAGCTAAGGTTCTGAATTTGAAGACAAGTTTTGATGAAAACTAAAAATTAGAAGTTGCGTACTCGGAAGACAATCAAGCTCAGAAGACTATAAGACATCAGAAGAAAGACAAAAGACTAGAAGATCAAAAGACAAAGAACTTGAAAGACCATCATGGCTTACAAGAGAAGGAAAGCATCTCCTACTGTCAGAGATCATATCCCAATGGAACAACTCACGTAAAGACAAATACTAAAAATAAGCCTCTACTTTCTATGACACAAAAAGATAGGAAATCAGAGGACTTTCAAATTAAAAGTGAGTGACAACAAGAGAGAAGAAATCTTTTTAGCCACCTGACAAGCTGACACAAGCAAGCTACATGAGACTAAAAGATGAAAAAGTCTGAAAAGTTGCAGAAAGTTGGTAGAGTTAACTCCGGCTAATTCATCTAAAGGAATAAAAGATGAGTCTAACAGAAGATCCAACAGCTCGTAAGTTAAAGAGTTGTTGTGAGACAACTGCTAAAATTGTGACTCTAAGGATGAATCACAATGGGAAGATTTTGAAGACTAGATCCAAGCTTTCATTAACAACTTCCAAATCTCTCAATCTAATCTACAAATCACAAAAGCAACACCAAGTTACTTTATGTAGTTATTTTGTACAATTACATCGGGGAGTGAAATAGAACATGAAATCGTAAGCTCCCAAGGAGTGGGAGGAGCCCTTCCTGATTCCAATTCCTTATTGAGATCAAGATCTTGTTCCATTAGACCTAGTTCGGTCAGATCAGGCGTGGTAACTCATATCCAAATTAACGAGGAAACTAGATTTGGAATAAGAAATAAGTTGTAGAGTTATAACTTTGGATTAAGATTTTCTAAAGCTAGAGATTTGTAAAGTTATATATCTCAGCCAATTATAACCATCCATTAAAATTAAATGGTTGAGATTTGATAGCATCGTGAACCCTTAAAAAATTAAAATTAAATCTCAACCATTAAAATTTAATGTACGATTAAAATTGGCTAAATTATATAAAGTGAATCCAAATCTACGTCCAATTCAGTTACAAAATAAGTTCCAATAACTTTTGTTTATTTCAATTCTTCCATTCAGCTTTCAGAATTTGACATAATTCTTATTTGGATGTTAGGATCCAAATTGAGTGCAACTATTAATGATTTTCTTTGGTGTGTTTGGAACCCTAATTTTTTAAGAAATTCAATTCATTTCATTTTATGTAGAATTTTGTTGATTGAATTGAATTGAACAGCATAAAAAATGTTGATTCCTGACAAGGGTTTATTGTTTTTCCTCTCAAAGTCTTCATGCTTTTGTCAAGTTCTTATTTAGGTTGCTTTCGTTGTGTTTGTAGATAGTTTTAAAGAGGAAGCATGCTTCATTTCCACTGCCCACTCTCGAGGTCTCCATGTGTTTGATAAAATACATATTCTAAAAATGCGGCATTTAGAGCATCTTTAGTAGTTTATATATTTCAATAATTATCTTGACATATAGTCACAAATAGACAATTAATTATAAAATAACTCTATACCAGTTCTTCTATTTTCTCTTTTTTGAACGATGTGTCACAATAAATATTGAATATTATATATTTGATCTTCTACATATAGACAATAAAATGAACTATCAACTCATCAACTTTATTAATATTTTAATGATTAATTTAAAATTCAAATGTTAGTTAGTTCTTAAATAAATAATTAGTTCTTTTTTTAATGCAATCCACTATGAAATAGACAATTTATTGTAGCTAATTTCTCAAAATATATTATCTATTTTTTAAATCATTAATATATCATCAATGTGTGCGTCTATTCTACATGCCACGTAATCATAGAATTCACTGTCTACTAAAAATGCTCTTAATTTTTTATACTGCAATTTTCAATTTCTTGTGGTTTACTCTTATTTTGTTCAACTCTAGTTTTAAAATTGATAATTCAATTGAAATCAGCTGAACTGGTGTACCATTCGTTTTACTGGTTTGATGTTATATACCGTTATGATAGCATTAAATGAATGTTTAAGGTTGAGTGATTTGTCTTATTCATTTGTATTTATATCAATTTTCTACCCATTGAAAAATAGAACTAGTATGTAAATTTGGACCATTATTGTAGTTTAATAATGGAGGAATTTTGCATATTACGTATTTGCTAGAGTAGACTTACGATCTCTTTCTAAAGATGGCAATGGATATTGTATTCATCCATATCTTTTAATCTAAATTTATTTTATATGATCCAAATCCTTTTGTTTTCAAATTCATTTGATTCGGACTCGATTTGGATCCAATAAAAATGGATTTGGATTTGGATAAGATATCCACTTGGACTTGAATTTGGTATATCTATACAAAATCTAAATACTTTGCCTAATCTAGTTTGATCTATCTATACCACATTTATTTTCATTATTTTCCAGATTTTTCATAATTTTTTTAGGACTTTTCAATTTTTTCGAAACCGGTCCCTGAAACGTATTTTCACATTTCTGAGCCCTTCCAATAACATTTTCTGAAAATTTCTTACACTACTTTTATTTTCTTTACTTTCCGGATTTTCCATAATTTTTTGGGAATTTTCGAAATTTTACGAAACCGGTCCCTGAAACGTATTTTCACATTTCCGAGCCCTTCCAAAAACATTTTGTGAAAATTTCTTACACCACATTTATTTTCTTTATTTTCCGGATTTTTCATAATTTTTTAGGATTTTTTCGATTTTTTACGAATCTGATCCCTCAAACGTATTTTCACATTTCTGAGCCCTTTTAAAAACATTTTTAAAAATTTCTTGCACCACATTTATTTTCTCTATTTTCCGGATTTTCCATAATTTTTTGGGATTTTTTTTATTTTTTACGAAACCGGTCCCTGAAATGTATTTTAGCATTTCCGAACCCTTCCAAAAACATTTTTTGAAAATTTCTTGCACCACATTTATTTTCTCTCTTTTCTGAAGTTTCCATAATTTTTTAGGATTTTTTCGATTTTTTAAGAAACCGGTCCCTAAAACATATTTTCACATTTTCGGGCCATTCCAAAAATATTTTTTGAAAATTTCTGGCACCGCAATTATTTTCTTTAATTTTAGGATTTTCCATAACTTTTTTGGGATTTTTTGATTTTTTACGAAATCGGTCCCTAAAACCTATTTTCACATTTTCGAGCCTTTCTAAAAACATTTTCTGAAAATTTCTTGCACCACATTTATTTTCTTTATTTTACGGGTTTTCCATAATTTTTTGGGATTTTTTTATTTTTTATGAAACCGGTCCCTAAAACGTATTTTCACATTTTCGAGTCATTCCAAAAATATTTTTTGAAAATTTATTGCGCCACATTTATTTTCTATATTTTCCGGATTTTCAATAATTTTTTGGAATTTTTCAATTTTTTACGAAACCGGTCCTGAAACGTATTTTCACATTTCCGAGCCATTTCAAAAACATTTTCGTAAAATTTCTTGCACCACATTTATTTTCTTTATTTTACGGGTTTTCCATGAATTTTTGGGATTTTTTAATTTTTTATGAAATTGGTCCCTGAAACGTATTTTCACATTTTCAAGCCATTCCAAAAATATTTTTTGGGAATTTATTGCACCATATTTATTTTCTTTATTTTCCGGACTTTCAATAATTTTTTAGAATTTTTCAATTTTTTACGAAACCGGTCCCTGAAACGTATTTTCACATTTTCGAGCCATTCCAAACATATTTTCTGAAAATTTCTTGCACCACATTTATTTTCTTTATTTTCTGGATTTTCCATAATTTTTTGAGAGTTTTTGATTTTTTACGAAACCGGGCCTCAGAACGTATTTTCACATTTCCGACCCTTTCCAAAAACATTTTCTAAATATTTCTTACACCTCATTTATTTTCTTTATCTTCCGAATTATCCATAATTTTTTTGGGAGTTTTCGATTTTTTTACCAAACAGGGCACCGAAACGTATTTTCACATTTTCGGGGCCTTCCAAAAACATTTTCTAAAAATTCTTACACCACATTTATTTTATTTATTTTCTGAAATTTCCATAATATTTTGGTCGTTTTCGATTTTTTACGAAACCGGGCTTCAAAACGTATTTTCACATTTTCGAACCCTTCCAAAAATATTTTCTGAAAATTTCTTGTACTACATTTATTTTCTTTATTTTTCGGATTTTCCATAATTTTTTGAGAGTTTTTGATTTTTTACGAAACCCGATCCCAAAATATATTTTCACCAAAACGTAATAATAATATTATATATAAATATCCATTACGAATCCATATTCATATGAATATCCTAAAATACCGACAAGGATATCAAAATTCTAAATCCATTAAATGTAGAGCGGATGTGGATTTGGATTAATAAAAATGAATTTAAAATGAATTAATCTAAATCCACTCCATATTCAAACCTTTGTTATCTCTATCTCTTTCATAGTCTTAAACAAGAGTATTCTAGCTCTACGCAATAATAAGAATGGAATTAATATGTAAATTTGAACCACAATTTATTGAGAAAAGTCGAAGATCTAGTTTTTTTTTATTTTTTTCCTCATTTAGGCCTACGTGGAAAGAAAAATTTACAATTTGCCTCGGATGTGACTCGAACCTAGAACTTTTGAAGGTTATAGCTTCAGTGTTAAGCACTAGGTTAACAACTTAGTCAGAAAGATCTAGTTGGTTTTATGAGTTTTAAATTTTTCATAAAATTTAACTTTTTCGTTTAACTTTGATGAATACTCAATCAAACCCTCAACTTTTAAAAGTTGAATTGAACTGAATTGAAGTTGGCTGAACTGAACTGAAATAGAGTGAACTTATTTTAGTGTAAATTTATAACTACGCATAGTTAAACTGCACTGAAGAGAACTAAAGTGGTCTGAACTGAATTGAATTATAGTCCAAGTGAAAAGAGCCTAACTCTATAAATGTGATCAATGTTATCAATATTGTACCATACCGGCTGGTTCGACCGATTTTATCATGAACCGGCCAAGGTTACGGTACGGTATGCATAAAAACCGATTTCAATAAAAAATCGAAGAAAACCAGGTTGAATCAGAAAAAAACCGGTATACCGGTGTACCGATTTAAATCCGGTTTTCTCAAAATCCTTCTAGCAACAAGTAAAAATGTTGCTAAAGAATTAGAAAAGCGTTGCTAAAGACACAAGTGCGTTGCTAAATACCCATAAAAGAGTTGCAATAGCCACAGGAAACTTTAAATAATATATATTTCTTTCCAAAACCTATCTGGCAACACGCAAAAGCATTGCAAAAGATCTAAAAAGCGTTGCAATAGTCACTGAAAACCATAAATAATATATATTCTTTAAAAAATAAAAAATCGGTAAAACCACCAATAATACCGATAATACTAGTTATACCACATATAATTAGCCTCGCCAGTATGAAGCCCGATACGGTGTTGATAACATTGCATGTGATAAGTAATCGATGAATTTTATATATTATTTGCTAGAGTTGACTTACGATCTATTTCATACTCTTAAACAAGAGTATTGCAGTTGTCTAGTTTCATATGTCTTTAAATTTAGAAATTTAACATCCAAAAAAAACAGAGCCATTTAGTTGTGAAAATGGCTTCTACTCCATTTTTAAAGATTAGTTATGATGTTTCTCTAAGTTTTGGAGGCTCTGATACCCGTCAAAATTTTACCAGCCATCTCTACGCTGCTTTGTGTCAAAAACACCTCCACGTGTTCATAGACGGAAACGATCTTGACAAAGGACAAGAGATATCTCCTTCTCTATTGAAAATGATTGAAGGATCCAAAATTGTTGTCGTTGTTTTCTCAGAAAACTATGCATCCTCTCCATGGTGCCTGGATGAGCTTGTGAAGATAATGGAGTGTACTAAAACATTAGGCCATAAGGCAGTACGGATTTTCTATGATGTTGATCCCTCTCATGTTAGTGATTTGACTGGAAAATCTGGAGAAGTTTTTGAGAAACAGAAGCAGCTATTCAGTAAGTGCAAAGATAGGGTCCTTAAATGGTGCTCTACTTTGGAACAAGCTGCCAATCTATCTGGATTTGATTCCACCAATTACAGGTAATTGCAGTATTAATTGTTACTAGACTTGAAAGGTCAAAAATTTTGTTCCTTTGATTTTTTATTTATCTTTTTGGTATTGACCGATTAAAAAATTTAATTTAAAAATCTCATAGTGCTGAAGGCACGCATCAGACTTGTCTAAGGCTCTAGACGTGTGCCTGCATCAGGCTTGAGGCTTCAGGCGCTAAAGGTGTGCGCCTAAGCGCACATGACACTAGAATTAGTTTTTTTAAGGACATGTAATGATTTAGTTATGTTTAAAGATTAGAAAAGAAAGAAGTTAGGGAAGAGAAATTAGGAAAAAAAAAGGAATAAAAGTTAGGAAATGGAAGGAGAACTTAGAAAAAAAAATAAAAATTAGGGAAGAGAAAAATTACGAAAAATGAATTAAAATTAGGATGGATATATTAGCTGAGGGTGAAAATAAGAACTAAAAAATCTAAATGTTGACATTAATTATTTATAATAGATTAATGATTCATAATTGGATGAACATTTGACTTTTGAGCTTCATGGCATTAGAAGATGAATATAGTCGACCCTACTTAATATGTGAATTAAGGTCTAGTTGGTTGGTTGGTAGAATAAATGATTCATAATAAGCTACTTAACTACTAATCACCCTATAAAATAACTACTTAGGTCCCTATACTAATTACAAGTAAATAAATAGCTCATTAATGGTACTTTATATTTGTTATTTATCGTAATTCAATGTAATTGTTGTCTTAACTCATCAAGAGTTGTGTGTGTGTTCATCATATCTTTTGCAGCAATGAAGTGGAACTCATTGAGAAAGTTGCAGAGCATATTATGGAGAAACTCTATCCAATCTCCTTTACTATTTCGAATGAGTTGGTTGGGATCAATTCACACATAGTGCAAATTATGTCATGTTTAAGTATCGGATCGAAAGATGTTCGTTTTAAAGGATTATGGGGGATGGGAGGGGTTGGGAAGACTACCATTGCGGAAATTCTTTATAGCGAAATATCTTGTCAATTCTAGTCTAGTTACTTTTTTGGCAATGTTAGAGAAGAATCCGAAAAGAACAGGCTTATTCATTTGAGAAAAAAAATTGTTCTCTCAACTCTTAGGAAATCCCAATATAAGCATAGAAATGCTTCATGTAGTGCTGACTTTTATCAAAGATTTGTTGGATATGATGTATGCCCTTAAGGCAATTAGGGCGATATATCTTAATTATGTAATAGTACGAATAATTTATTTAATCAATAAAGGCATTTGTTCTTTTGTTTATATCAATGTGTTTCTATACATATATATTATAGCTCGTTAAAATATATTCATTGATGTATGTATACAAAAGTCCTTGACATATCATAGCATGAAGTCAGAGAAATTATAGTTGGACTATATTTGGTGGAACCTACTTCATGTGCAATTATGATTATGTCTAAACTGTCCCTAGTCACAGTGTCATCAAGAAAGGATATTGATGAAACGGAAAGACTAGCATGTGGTCAACTTTCTTGGAAAGGGTCCAAGCAGTTAATCTCCTAAAGACTAAAGGTGGTGCCTTAAGCTTGACACATGGATATATCTGGGAGATATATTGGAGACCGCAGCAAGATAAACACTTGGTATAAATATCAATGTGTTAGTGTTTATCTTCATGCAATAAGCTTTGCGAATGTCCTCATACTTGAGATGCTAGTTGCCTTGTGTGGTACTATTGCTATACTTTGGGTCATTGCTATGCACTCATTAATTTAGGGTGCTACGGGTGATTACGTGTATAGTGATGACAGCACGTTGGTAGGCTGAGTAGTCGGAAAGAATCCATCGCTCCGGATATATTAAGGAGTTGTACCTGGCCACTTGTTGAAGTGATGATTGCCATAAACCTCTGATCAGAGTATGTGTTTGATAGAAATGGTTTCTAGTCAAACACACTATGGTGAAAGGCAATATACTTCGGTAACAAGTAAATAACTGGGATAGCTTGGAGCAACCTTGCTATTAGTGGGTTAACACTTTAACCGAACCCAATAAACCAGATGGTACTAATATTAAAGAATGGAAGGAATTTATCGCACTGGATAATTATTGCATTAACCGGGATTAAGTCATAAGCATAAATGACGTTCCGAGTAATGGGGGACGGTAGACCCTTGCTAGAGGTGTACTACAGTCGTTTAAGGTAATCAAGTTCTATTCACGGTCTAGAACATCGAGCCAATGGTTCCATTAGAACACGGGTTGGTTAAGCCTTAACAGCTCAATACTTCGGGATCCTATAAGGTCACACACATTGGACCTTCATCGGACTAAGTAAAGAACTAATAGATTTATTCTATTATAAAAATATAACATGAATAATAATTGGATTATTGTTTAATTGGTTAAAATTGATTAGATCAATTTTGGATAGATCAAGGAATTTATTTTGACCGATAACTAATTAATTAGAGTCATAAATAAATTATAATTGATTAGATCAATTTTGGTTGGACCAAATTATTTATTTTGACTGGTAACTAATTTATTAGACTGAAAAATAAAAATTTATTTGAAAGGATTTATAAGGAATTTTGCATTGGTAAGTTGGAACCGAAAAGTATAAAATATTTTGTACAAAGTTCGGTTGCCAAAAAATGCGCAGCCCTTATTCATGGGCTGCACAAAGGCAGCCCATGATAAGTGGCGGCTCAATTAATATATATATATATATATTAATTGATTAATTAGTGGGATGGGAGTAATACTCCCATCCCACATCGATGAAAGGGGGAGCATTTTTGCTCCCCCAAGTCTATATATAGGCTATTTCCTTTTCTTTCAAATTGTACCAAGCTCAAAGCATAAATCCTAAGCGAGATAACTAATCTCTCGGGTACTTGAGCAAGTTATTTTTGTGGAGCCTGAATTTATTCGGGCACCGCTAGTTTATATTTTTGGGTGAGGCTTCTAGAGTGGTCTAGCAACTACTCGAGGCTTCTTAGTTCTTCCTCCTGGGGAGGTTTTGGTTGGTGGGGTTCGTATGGATACTGATAGAGGCTATCCTACGACTGGAGGCTTGTGCAAGAAGGTCCTGCAAATGCACGCTTCAACTGGTAAGTTCTTTTTCTTTCTCTTTTAATTATTAAGTCTTTTTCTTTAAGTGTTTTTAGACTTAATAATTATGCTTAGGTTATTTTTGCATGCTTAGTTTATTTTATGCTTAGGTTATAACTTAGAGTTATAACATGCTTAGTATAAAATAAATATGCTAGGATATAATTTGGAATTATGGTATGTCTAGTCCTTTAGCATGCTAACCTAGGTAGAGAATTATTAAGTTAAGGCTTTATTTAATTTATATGCAACTAATAGGAGTTCCTGGGACAGGGACAAAATTTTGAATTTCCGTCATGCCTCTTAGGCATGTTCAATTTGATTGTCAGTTCCCAACAAGATTCACTTAGTAGAATGAAGTTATTGCTCGTTCTAGATGATTTCATTGACCACGACCAATTAGAAGCGTTAAGTGTAGGCGAAGGTTGGGTTGGTTCGGGAAGTAGAATTATCGTAACAAGTAGAGACAAAGAAATCCTCAATTTTATCGACGAAATTTACGTATATCATGTTGAGGTACTAAACAAAATTGATGCTCTTGAGTTATTCAGTACGAAAGCTTTCAAACAAAAGTATCCACCGACTGAATTCACAGAGTTATCGAAAAGGGTGCTACATTATGTTCGAGGCCTTCCGTTGGCTCTTAAAGTGTTGGGTTCTCATTTACGCAGAAGAACGCCAAAAGAGTGGGAGATTACACTGAATAAGTTAAACCAATATCCTGAGTCTACTGTTCAAAAAGTATTACAAGTTAGTTTTCGAAGAGCTAGATGATGTGTTGAAGGACATTTTTCTTGACATTGCATGTTTTCTCAAAGGGTATGTAATAGATTCGGCCGTAAGAATTCTTGATGGTTGCGGTTTTCCTTTGAGTTGGGGAATAAATCGGGTAACGGAAAACTGTTTGTTATCTATTGATGAAGAGGATAGAATAAGGATGCATGATTTAATACAAGAGATGGGTCAGGAAATCGCTGGGAAGAACGGTACTAGGGGATTTTATACCATGTTCCGGGGCATGCTTCCTACTCCCTACATGAGTGACAAGTGTCCTAAAAATGAATAAATTAATAAAAAATTAATAGCATAAATTAATTTTTGAGACACTTGTCACTTATACAGAGGAGTAAGGAGCATAGTATAAAATCTCCGGTACTAGGTTGTTTAATAACAAGGACATTATTCATATATTGACGACAAATACGGTAATAATAATATAAAATTTCTCTAGCTTTTTTTTAAAAAAATTGCCTCATGTAGGCTTATAATAATAATAAGGGAAAAACACCTAAAAATGCACCAATTTATGCAAAATGATAACCAAAATGCCACAAGAATATGCTTGTAACCTGTTTGGAATATTTTGAAAAGTTATTAACCATAATACGCTCATTAGCTCCCATATCAAAGATGATCGTTTGAAAAAACACTAAATTCCTCTCCACAGCAAAGCAACCTCAGATCTCTTTTTAGGTTATTCTCTCTTGTCGTTTACCGATTTAATCAATTACCAATATCTCTAATTTTTCTCTTTTGTGATTTCTCGTTTCTTTGTTTCATCTCTGTTGTTTTGATTTGATTAATGGTGATTCATTCTATCCTGAGAACTGAAAGAGGTTTTTTCAGCTGCTTCTTCCACAATGAACGACCTTTTATCTGTAATTTTTAGCCCAATTTCTGCTTTGATTTTATTTGTTATCTCATTGTCTTGATCCTTTTGCTATTGTCTTTTTGATTGTGATAGCTCTTGAATTTGATCCAACGGCTGTTTCTAGTCTCGGTTCTAGTTTTCTAGCTGATAATATTATTTTTGTGCATCAATTGAAATAATCCTCTGTTAACTTATGTTAGTTAGTAATTGATGGTTAGGGTTGTTTTTGTTGTTGTTACATGGAGCTTTGAATCTCATCTACTGCATTATTTTGGTTGAATTAGTCATATATCAGAAAAATATCATATACGTCTCTGATATATTTCTGATATATATTTGTTATAATTCTAATTTAAGTCTCTTTATATTTGCAATGCTCATTGAACTGTTATATATATATATATATATATATATATATATATATATATATATATATATATATATATATATATATATATATTTTATTTCAACACTGATTTGGATGGTCTTTTGTATCTGTTATACATCTATTACAAGTCTGTCATATATCAGAAAAATATCAATTACATATCTGATATATTTCTGATATATATCTGTTATAATTTTAATATAAGTCTCTTTGTATTTGCAATGCTCATTGAACTGTTATATATATTAAGTCTAATATAAGTCCCTTATAAGTCTATTATAAGTCCCTTATAAGTCTAATACAAGTCTCTTTGTATTTGCAATCCCCATTGAACTGATATATATCTATTATATATCTATTATAAGTTTTATATTAGATTTGTAACAGAAATATATTAGATCTATAACAGGTGGAAAATTTTTTTGGAAAAAGTATATCATAATGTATGGCGTTTCGAAGATAAAAATGAGACAAACAAAAAGCTATAAAGCAGTATGTCGAAAAAATAAACGATTTGAGAGATAAATGCAAAATAAGCCAAAAAAAATTAAAAAATCCTTTCCTGATCCCAGGAAAGATATGAAACTTAAAATAAGCGTATGCAGGTAATATATGAAACTTAAAATGACAGAAAAGATATGATTTCATGGTTGTGTTGTTTTGGTATTTATTTTGGGCAAATGAGTCATATTGGACAATTTCCCTAATAATAAAGGAAAACTTTATCCCACCCACCCCGCCCGAGCCTGGACTCGAACTTGCGACCTCTAGGATCACAACTTCAAGGCGCAACCACTAGACCAAGCCCTTGCCACATATTATTAATAAATTATTAAGCTTTACTTTCTTTTTTTTGTAATTAAAGATTTTTTAAGAGGCTAGGTATTAAATCTATAACCTCTCGCAACTATATTGAAGATGTGTACCAATTGAGCTAATTAAATTAATTGCGTTGTTTTAAAAATCTCCACCTAAGCCCGGCCACCCAACTAGCGCCTAGCGCTTTTTTAAGACTGTCAAAGGCATAGTGAAGCGACTAGCGGTTTTTCCGAAAAGAGATTATATTAACACAGGGCAAACTAACACAATTAACACAATACTTAATTTTTAACCTAATTTTATTTTAATCATTCACTCAAGTTTTAACTCACAAAAATTCACTAACCCCTTAATTTCCTGATATGTCGTTCTACGTTTTTCTTCCCTTCTTCTTTTCGATTTCTATTTCATCATTCACTGTTCATCGTCGATTTAATTCACTTCTCTTCATCGATTTTCTTATCTTCCTATTATGATTTGTTGTATATCACACCATTCATTCCGATGAGAAAAAAATTTCATATTTTCCTTAGCAGAGAACATTCATAAATACACTTACTAATAGCAGTAACATCAAAGATAATCAAGTGAATGATAGATAATATAGTGTAGCTAATTTACAGGTTCAACAGGTTCAAGTCTCAAAGATTGGCTTTGAAAATTTAATTCTCCTAAATTTTGGTTACTAACCAACCTGTATAAATTAATGTGTAATGAATATAAATGTTGGACAGTTAATAACAAAAACATACTTGTTTAATATATTATGTCAAAGTTTTTCATATGGTAGCCTAGGTTAAAAATAAAATTAAGTATGATGTTAATTGTGTTAGTTTGCCTTGTGTTAATATAGTCCAACCCTTCGTTTTATATCATATATTTCAGAGGAATGAAGGGGTAGAAGGCATAGTCTTGTATGAGTGTGAAGTTGATAATATTGAGCTGAGTTTCGAAGCCTTATCGTGGATGTCGAAGCTACGATTGTTAAATATTTTATTATCTGTTTTCACAATCGAACTTGGTATCATATAATCCTCCAAGTCTATCGATCAAATTAAGATTGCTATGTTGGATATATTATCCATTCAAGTCTATGCATCCAATAATTTCATGCAGAACGTAGTTGAGCTCAACATATTCGGAAGCAACATTGCACAACTTTGGGACGGAAATCAGGTTCGGATTCTAAGCTATATGTACTCTTTATGTGCTACATTCAGAGTTTATTTTTGATTTAGGCTATTCTATATTTATATATGATTGTTAGTTTTTTACCATTACATCCTGTGGATTTAGTCAAAGGTAATGTTTTGACCACTATGTTAGCAAAGTATAAACTTAACGCATTTTTATGTCAAGTTTTAAAGTATATATATCATTATGTTAGTAAAGACAAAGTTCGCGTGCTTTTAATGATTTTAAGCCTTTGATTTTACATTGTGGCATTATATGTTCGGTGATTTATATGTGATTGTTAGTTTTCGATTGCCGCAGGGTCCTCGAAACTTAAAAATCTTAAATCTTCAACAATTTGTTAACCTGACGAGGCTACCAGATCTCTCTTCAGCTCCGAAAATCGAGAGCATACATCTTGACTTCTGCACTAGTTTGGAAGTGTTGCCACCATGTATTGGAAATCTCAAGAATCTTGTAACGCTATATCTTATGCGTTGCAAAAACTTGAGAAGCATTCCGAGTCTCATTAGCTCGAATTCTCTCAAAATCTTTAATATCACTAGCGGCTCTAACTTAAAAATCTTTTTCGAGATTCCAAGTAACGTATTAGATTTGCAGTTTTGGGATTTGGGGGTCGAAGAGTGGCCTGAATCTGTCAATTTTCTTGATCATTATATCACTCTAGATTTTACAGAATGTGAGAATCTCAAAAAATCTTCCAGATAATATAACAGCTTCCACTATTCAAAGTATAATACTGGACGATACTGGAATACAAGATCTATCATCAATAATCAGATTCTCGTCATCACTTGAATATTTGTGAAAGAATGTGAAGATCTCATGATAATCCCATACCGCATATGCGAGTTGAAACTTATTGCAACACTTTATATTGATGGTTGCTTGAAAATGTCAAAATTTCCTGCTTTAAATGGTTTGTGTTCTTTAAAAGAGCTATCTTTAGGGGGAACTGGAATTGTTGAAATCCCGACTGACATTGTCACTTTAGAATCACTACGAAGTTTAGTGATTAACTACTGCAAGAGATTGCAAAGTTTGCCGATGCTTTCATGGCGGCTCAAACAACTCCAAGCTAATGATTGTACCTTTGTTGCAAGCTGCATCTCTTCCATCTATTCCATTCAAATACTTTCGAATCCAATTAATTTTCCTGTAGATATTTCTTGTTATGCGTACGATTTTTGTAATTGCGTCAAGTTGGATGACAATGCACGCCCGCAAGATAACTGCAGATGCACGCTGGAGGATCGAAGAAATAGCCCTTTTACCTGTTGTAAGCTCTCTTTCTTTGTAATTGTTGATGAATATTTAGTCATTTCTATTTTGATAAGATAAAATCGATATTTTCAGAACTCTATGGACCAATTTTACCCATATTTTCCTTTTCATGTGAGGATTTAATTTGCTGTGAGCTAGATTTTGGTATGAGTTTGGTTGTTCATCATGGAGTTGTTTGTCAAAGCAGTCTGAATTGATGACTATCAGAAAATGACATTTTTCGTCAGGAAAAAAAACTAGCTAGTCATACGCTACTATTGTCATTTTTTGGACATAAATACATTTGTTTTATGACTCAAATGCCCTTTTGATTTTCGGGTAATTGAAATACATATTCATTTGTTGCCTATCCGGTGTCTAACATCCATAGTTGTTACGGCCTCACGCCCGAGGCACAAGGGCCAGCGCCTCGTGGAGAGTTAGTCGAGGCACGGTTCATCAGACGCACCTTTTGCGCCTCAATGCAAAAGGAATGTTTTTTTAAAAAAATTTAGCATTGCGTCATATATGATATTGACTATTATAATATTATAATACATTAGTAAAAAAGAAAGAAAAATAAGACTAAAGGAGCAATATCTTTTTCATTATATACGCTACCATCAACTAGACTTAACAAAAATGAAAGAAATCAACCCACTAAAATGGTTTCATCGTTTCTTCTAGTGCTAAAGGAGTAAGGGAAAATGATGAAGTAATATTATCTAGTGTTGAAAATATTGTTCCATTCTCTCTAAATGATGATGAGGAGGAGGATGACTTTGAGGAGGATGATTAATAATGATAAGAATGCTAACTGTGATTAGCAATAGAATTAAGTTCAAGTTTATCCTTTAGTTTGTCAAAAAGAATGTGAAGTACCAATTCCTTTTTGGAAAAATGTGTTTTGCTAGCCATACATGGACTCGTCAACCCTCAGGAGTCCATTAAGTTGTTCTACTAAAGATAAGATAGGTCAAACACCAATTAGATGAGAATGTAAAACCTGAAAAGGATATTTGAGTTATAGGAAGAACAAAAACGAAATTATCATTTTTTGATTGATTTGACTAGAATTATCGAAATTGAGAACTAAAATGGTGCTTGATAGTGTAATGTTTAATTTCTCGAACTATTCTTTTAGTTATTTTGAAACTATTTGTTTAATAACACAGATGGAGACGAGTTTTACAATTGGCTTGGCCAGACCCGGCCCTAACAATTTGGGAGCCCTAGGAAAATTAATAATAAAAGTAGTAGCATGGGGCCCTAAAAAAGTATTAAAAACATACTTTTTGTAAAAAATAGAAATTGAACCCTTGCATTCTTACAAATTTAATAAATGCTTACCAACTCTACTAATAATACTTTGTATCTAATTTTATCTTTTAAATAATAACAACTAAATTTTTAAATAAAAAAATATTTTTGGGCCCTTTCCAACTATAGGCCCTAGGTGGTCGCACCCATTGCCCACCCCCAAGGCCAAGCCGGGCTTGGGCTTACTTGGAAGCGAATTACCATAATGGTTCAACTATCAAATCTCAGGGGATTCAATGGTTGTAAAGCTCCCAATTTTCTTATACCCTTGTTATCTAAGCTTGGCATTCGGTGTAGTTGTCGAATTCGAGTGTCATCCTACTGTCGCTGGCTACCAATGTTGATGTAGTTTTGAATGTGAAACTGGTCAATGTCTGGAATTCTCGAGTTCAGTAATGTATGGTGTCCATCAATCAGATCATGTGTTGGTTTGTTACTCCAATTCTGTTGATGATCGGATTGAGGAACTTTTTAGTGACGAGGAGGTTTTACTTCAGTTTGAACTAGACTTCTACAGAAAGGAAACTGCCGATAGGGTTCATAAAAACACAGGTTTAAGGGCTGTGGAATTCACTGGTTTGTTCACTATAAAAGGCCACCGGTTGACACTTGAATATGGAATCTGTGAGCACGGGATTTTATTGTCCCTCTCGCGAGACGATGATGAAGTATACCCGATTTTATTCCTCATGATAAAAATTCTTTTTTTGAATTTTTATTACTAATATAAAATTCTCTACGAATTTTATTTTTGGAAAAATTTAGTTCGGCGTGTCTGGTAACTGTTCGGTGGAAGCTCAGACCGATGATTTGTACCCAAAAAATAATTTAGTCCAAAATACCCATAAAAAGTCAAATAAAACCCTAAAAAATTCAAATCTTCCAGTAGAAATCCCTTTTGGCCGGATTTTATTGCTTTTCCCCGTTTTTGGGCACAATTCGTGCTTACTTTTCAGACCTGTCAAGAGAGTGAGGCCGTTGGCGGCCTCATCGATACCACCAGCGGTATCATCCATACCGGCGGCGGCATAGCCATCAGCTGCAGACAGCTGTGTGCCTTTTTGCTCGATATCCGATGGATAATCGATCAAAGGCAATTTTCAACGGATTTTAGCCTATATAAGCACCATTTTCCAGCCATTTTAAAGGTTCCACTCTCCCTCAACTCAAGATTTCAAGTAAATTTTGAGCATTCTAGCTAGCTTTAGCGGGATAAAGTTTACAAAAGCCAAGAAAATAGGATTCAATTCATATTTTCTTGCTTTTTCTCTACTGAGCTCTCTGATATCTGGGTGCATTTTAAGTTTAGAAATCATTAAAATTAGGATTTAGGGACTAAATCACCCATTACTTCCCAAAATCATCATTTGAGCTCCCCGGAGGTGTCATACGAATCACGAAGAGGTGGATTCACGGCCCCCGAGGTAAAAATTCTGAGCCTCATAGCTCTTTGGCTTCCATTTTACTTATTTGTTGTGTTTTAGTTGATGTTTGTGATTAGTTTTGGGTTTTTGGTCGCTTTCTGGCCAAAAACAGCTGCTGCAAGAAACTGAAGCCGTCGAAGGCAGTTGATACTGCCAGTGGCCCCATTTTCTTGCATGACCCTTTCTTTATGGTATCCAGAAAGTCATGTAGCCTGCCTGCATAGCTGAGATTGCCAGCGGCACCATCCATGCCGCCAGCGGCCTCAATCATGCCACCGCCGACATGGCCTTCTGGACAGCAGTTTTGTTTTCATTTATTTTTTGACCTAGGTTAATTTTTAAAGATAGGATGTACAGTGCAACGGCGGTAGTCCAGAATTCCCCGAAAACGGTCCAAACCCCATAACATGTGGCATTTTCATTAATAATTTGGTTCAAATAACGGTCGTGTCCAAAATGGACTTTTCCCTAAATTTCGTTCAAAAATGATTTTTCAAAGGGAACTTATATTTTAAAATCAAAAAATTTCTAGCTAACCTGGTAGCTCGACCCCAGCCTGGGGCTCTGGCCCCGAACCCCATCTGGGGCGCTGCCCTTGAAGCCCGCGAGGGGCTACCGCTCCTAGACCCCGTCAGGGGCGCTACCCCTTGGACCCTGCGCGGGGCTGCCGCCCACTGACCCCGCGGCCGAGGGTGCCTCTATGTGTGATATACCCTGTATATGTGTCATATCTGTGCTAACCATTTTGTGCAGGTAGATTTAGGTTAGATATATGCTAGGCCTTCGGGTAGTTTATTTATTGTTTAGAAAAATGTATAGGATTTGAAAAAGCCTTGTAATAATTTTAATTTCTGCATTTATTTTTGGATAACTATAATAATAATTTATTTATCACTTTGATTGCTTGATAACGCGAAAACAACATATAAACCGAAAACACAATAAATAGGGTGGATTAAAACCGATTAAGAAAAGATGAAATCCTTTAACTTGACCAATGTAAAATAGATAACATCATCCGAACTCGGAATCTCTACTTAAGGTATGGTCTACCACCTGGTGGGAAAATCGTACCAAAATTTCCCGATTAAGCTGAACCGGGTGGCGACTCTATTTTAAGCACGGGGTTTCGATCTCGTATCTTTTGAACATAAACCATGTTGAACCATTTTCACAACCACCATTACACATATATTTTCAGGAGACCGATCCACCAGCCCGGCTTCGCAGCCGTCATGGAAAAAGGTCGTCTGCTCACAAAATCTTTGTTATCTACCTTGTTAATTAGAACCATCACGTCTTAGCTTAGTAATTGAAATTGAATCTCATACAAGTTTGAGTAATACATATGGTGAGCTAGCTTGAAAATTTTTGGATTAATTTTATAAGTTTACATTATTTTTTGTATTAATTATTTTAAAATTTAAAATCAATAAATATAAAAAAAGTCATTGATCATTGACATGAAACGTCCAAAATGCTGTGTTGGCCACACTATGGTGTAGGCATTTCTGATGAATGCATCTGGCAGTTCAAAGAATCGACAACAAGGCCTGCATTAGTGCTCTGATACCATAAAAATAAAATACTATGATATAACGAGTACAAATTATATATACAAGTATTCTCCAAGTAGATGTAAACCTGAAATTTAACAACAATTGAAATATTTATCAAATCAGGATACATCTAATCTAATAAATTATTCCAACACAATCTCACAAAATCATAGTTTATTCTGCATAGTGTTTTTCATTGTTTGAAATCAATGCCTTCTTTTTTCACTAAAACTTTCCTAGGCAGCAAATGCAATTGTTTATTCTTATTAAGTAAACAGATTCACAAAGATCAAGGATTTTTAAGTTTGGAAGACACTGCACAATAATCAAACAAATGTGTTTTTTAGGCAAAATAAAATAGTATATAAATGATATGGAGATCATAAAATTAAATCGCTATAAATTTAAATTCCAAATATCCTTAATTATAGTAGGGAAAACTTATGTAGCTTTGGGTCATTAATTTCCTAGGATTTAGGAAAGGGTGTAAAACAAGGTTTTAAACTCCACTGATTTAACTTTGAGAGAATTTTTCGTTCAAGTTCAATTCTTTGTTGATTTCTTCATTTTTTTTTCACTCAAGTCCCTGCATCAGCAATTTTTTTATTTAAAAAAAAGTTTACCTCATTTGAGCTTATAATAATAATAAAGGAAAACTTTATCCCACCCCGCCCGAATGTGAACTCGAACCTACAACCTCAAGGATCACAGCTTAAAACCTTAACTACTAGACCAAGCCTTTACCACACCTGTATTAGTATATATATATATATATATATATATATATATATATATATATATATATATATATATATATGCTAAAAAATAGGCCAAGTGGTTCATATAATGACCTACGAAAATTAGTATGGAGATTAAAAATGATGAATTTAGTTGGGTGTATATTAGATAAAAAATTTCGGGTTTTACATAAATACCTATAAATCTCAAATTAATTAGGTCAAGTTGAAAAATATTTACATACATGTGAAACTAATTACAAACTTACACTCCTCTCCAAACAAATAACATGAAACCCTTCCTCATTATCCATGGTTGTTATTGTTTATGCTTTTTTTAATTGTTTTGCTTTATTTTGCATTTATCTTTTAAACCGTTCATTTTTTCGACATGTCGCCTTAGAGTTTTTCGTTCATCTTATTTTTATCTCTGAAATGATACCCACTGTGATATTTTGGAACTCTTTCAACTGGTAGACATCTAGTAGACATATGGTAGATGTCTAGTAGAAATCTGATAGATGTCCAGTCCAATCGCCTAAGGCTACAATTGCTAAATTTCCAAAATAAATATATGCTGATATTTTATGATCTTCTGCAACCGGTTTGCTTCAAATTATCAAGGATTAGTGCAGAATCTTCATCAGCATAAGATTTAGAGCTAAACTTGCAAAACCCAAATGAAGAACAAAAATCAAAATTCGTATTTTAAGCAACAAATAGAGCAAAATCTCATCTGAAACCCAAAGCAGCACTAGATACAATCAAAGAAACAACAGCGCAAACTAACATAATAATTTCATAAAAAAAACTATCAATAACTTAGATATATTAGATATCTACTAGATATCTATCAGATGTCTACTGGTTGAAAAACCTCGAAAATATCACAGTGGGTGTCAAATAAGACGAACGAAAAACTCTAAAGCGGCATGTCGAAAAAACCAACGGTTTGAGAGATAAATAAAAAATAAGAAAGAAAATCAAAAGAAAAAGGGGAGAAACAAGTGGATGGTATGGTATGTAAACAGAATTGAAGGAAAGACATATTTAAGAATAGTTGACTTCGTCATGAATTTGTAAATATTTTAGTAAGGTATGAACAATCTTGATAATTTCCCTTCAAATCACAATTAACAAACTTCAATTAATCATGATATTTCTATGAGTGGACTAGTCCAAATATATATAATATAGTTAGGTTAAATTTCAGACTATTGTTAAATGACCTTAATAGCTCGAAAGTAAAACCGATATTAGAGATAAAAGGAATATGATAATATAAGCTTTCTATTGATTCGTTATGAAATGTATACAATAAGGATCTATTTATTTATAGTAAAGGATTTGGGCATAAGAGTAATTACAATAATTGATTAATACATAATTAACCAAAATACGTGGCAATCCCTTTCTTAATATTGGGACACCTAAGTCCAGTACTAGGATAGTGAGGATTACGATTTCCAAGATTTGGACATCAAATACCATGATGTGGCATTAATTAACACTCTCCCTTTGATGTCCATCAGTGTGAACGGGGCACTGCCTGATTAAAAACTTTACCAAGGAAAACCTAGTGGGATAAAACCTTTGGTCAAGGGAAAAAGAGTACAGTGCTTTACTCCCCTTATTCGCAAGATTATTGAAGATCTTTGAGACGACGCATACCGATATTATAGACCAACTTCTTGAAAGTTGCAGAAGGTAATGCTTTGGTAAACAAGTCTGCCAAATTATTGCAGGAGCGAATTTGTTGAATACTTATTTCACCGTTATTTTCAAGGTCATGTGTAAAGAAGAATTTTGGTGAAATATATTTTATTCGATCTCCTTTAATGTAGCCTTCCTTCAGTTGAGCTATATAGGCAGCATTATCTTCGTATATCGTCGTCGGATTCTCTCTTATCATTGATTTTCCAGAAGCATCTCGGATATGCTTAGTTAATGATCTTAACCATAAACATTCACGACTAGCTTTGTGAATTGCTATTAATTCTGCATGATTTGAGGAAGTGGTTGTAATAGTTTGCTTCTTGGATCTCCAAAATATAGCTGTACTTCCATATGTAATAAATAACCAGTTTGAGATTGAGCTTTGTGGGGATCAGATAAATGTCCCGCATCCGCATATCCAACTAATTCAGGCTTGGGTTCATTTGAATAAAATAAACTCAAATCAATAGTTCCTCGAAGATATCGCATTATATGTTTAACTCCATTCCAATGTCTTCGAGTAGGTGCAGTACTATATCTTGATAATAAATTAACAGAGAATGTAATATATGGCCTTGTATTATTAGCAAGATACATTAATGCACCTATAGGGTACTTCAGGACCAAGAATTTTTTTCATTATCCTCTCGAGGACGGAATGGATCATTTTTCATGTCAAGTTATCGTACTATCATTAGATTGCTCAATGGATGTGCTTTATCCATATTAAATCTTTTCAAGACCTTTTGTGTATAATTTGATTGATGCACTAGAATCCCTTTATCTAGGTGATCAATTTATAAACCAAGACAAAATTTCATCTTTCCAAGATCTTTCATCTCAAGTTCTCTTTTCAAATAATCTACAGCTTTTGGAATCTCTTCAGGAGTTCCGATGATATTTAAATTACCAACATAAATTGAGATGATAGTGAATGCAGATCCTGATTTCTTTATGAAAACACATGGACAAATTTGGTCATTTTGATAACCTTCTTTCAATAAATATTCACTGAGTCGATTATACCATATTCGCCCAGACTGTTTCAATCCATATAGATTTTATCGAATAAAGTTCACGTTTGCCGTATTTTTCTGGCAATTTCAATCCTTCAGGGATTTTTATGTAGATGTCATTATCAAGTGAACCATATAGATAAGCTGTAACAACATCCAATAAATGCATTTGCAAATTTTGTTGCATTTGCAAATTTTGTTGCACTGCAAAACTGATAAGATAGCAAAAAGTTATTGCATCGACTACTGGAGAATATGTCTCCTCATAATCAATCTTAGGTCTTTGGGAAAAACCTTGTGCAACAATTCTTGCCTTATATCTCATAACTTCATTTTTCTCATTTCTTTTTCTAACAAGAACCCATTTATAACCAACTGGTTTTACACCTTGTCGTGTTTGAACTACAGGTCCAAAAACTTTGTGTTTTTCAAGAGAATTCATTTCTGGTAGAATCACATCCTTCCATTTTGGCCAATCACATATGTTTTGACATTCTTGAATAGATTGTGGTTCATGATCCATATTTTCATTTTCAATATTCATTTCAACATTATATGAAAAAATAGGATCTATGACCATTTTGTCTCGACTCCATTGTTTTTCGATACTAACATAATTTATTTGAGTTTCTTCATTTTCAACAACTTCAGGTGTTTTGACTTCAGGTGCTTGTACTTCTTCAGGAAGTGTATTGACATTAGTATCTTTATCCTTAGTAAGATTATCTTTATTATCGATATTTTTCTTTTTCCGAGGATATTTATCCTTTGAACCAATTGGTCGTCCACGCTTTAGGTGGGTTAAAGCGCTATTGTTAGTTTGTTCTTCAGGAATTTCAATACGAATTGGTGCATTTACTGCCGGTATATGCGACTTTGTTACTCGTTTAGGATCAGCAAGTGCATCAGGCAACTGATTTGCTAAATTTTAAGATGAATTATCTTTTGAACTTCTAGTTCAGAATCCTTTGATTTAGGGTCTAAATGAGAAAATGATAAAGTATTCCATGTAATTGTCTTTTCCAAAATTGGACTTTTCTTTTCTCCCCCTAATTTTGGAAAATTATTTTCATTAAAATGACAGTCTACAAAGCGGGCAATAAACATGTCCCTAATTAATGGCTCAAGATATCTTATAATTGAAGGAGATTCATAGCCAACATAAATTCCTAATCTCCTTTGAGGACCCATTTTAGGCCTTTATGGTGGGGCAATTGATACATACACTGCACAACTAAAAACTCTAAGATGAGAAATATTGGGCTCATGACCAAAAGCTAATTGTAGTGGGGAGTAATCATGATAGCTTGTTGGTCTTAAACGTATAAGAGCTGTTGCATGCAATATTGCATATCCCCATATTGATGTAGGAAGATTTGTTCACATAATCAATGGTCGTGCAATTAATTGCAGACGTTTAATAAATTATTCGGCCAGACCATTTTGAGTATGAACATATGATATAAGATGTTCAACTTTTATCATATTGATAATCATTTAATATTTTTAGATTTAAATTCTCCATTATACATGTGACCGTCTAGCTAAAGTTTCAACTTCTAGTATTTATACTTCTTCAAGAAGTTTACTTGCATTAGTAACTATATGGTCTATATTGTGGATAAATTGGTCCACATATATTACATCATATTTGCTGGAGATTAAATTCCAACCTTACTCCTAGAAGGTGTTATCAATTTTTCTTGCGAACAAGCAATACAAAATAATCCATATTTCAAACTTCTGGTTCTTTAATGGATGCCTACATGCATTTTCTACACTTTGTCTCATCATTATCGAACTAGGATTATCTAGTCGATCGTGCTAAATCTATAAAATTCTGATTTATATTTAAATTGGCCTTAGTTACTAGAAACCTGGTTTTAAGACATTTTTTAATGTCTTCTTTCATGATTTTTAGTATGATACTGTGAGAATTTGGAAAAAAAATAATACATTATTTATTATAATTTGTATACTAATTGATAAAGTAATATTTACTTCTTCTCGAGCCTTTAACAATATTTGTCTTTTTGGTACGTTAATGTTAGCTCTACAAGAGAATTTAACAATTTTGTGCTACTAATATTGTGGTAACATTTGTTTTACTCATTTCCATAGTAGAATAATATTTGGCCTCATCAATACATAAACTTACTTCATGACATCAATATTTCATTTCCTTCTACCAATATTTTCATCTGGATTTTTCACTTTTGGTGATCATTATTTTCATTAATCTTTTTGTCCACTTCAGGTGGGAATTGCTAGCACGTTATAAATATTAATTTAAACCGTGGTAATATGTATACACATATTATTAAAACTCTTACAATGATATGCAAGATCATTAATTGTCGACTATTGCAATTTTGGTACCTCTTATTTTATAACTTAAACATAATCAAATAAATAATAAATAGATAAATAAATAAATAAATATAGATTAAATATAACAACCATATTTATGTTTTATATGAACTTTAAATCTCAAAATTCGTCACATTAATTATCAATATAGTTTATCCACATTAGGTGGTTGTTATAATCACTTTAATTTTCTACTTCGGGTAGTTTTTTTAAACTATGTCCATGACCACAAATATCATTTTTCATTATATCAACGATGATATGACATCACATTCACTTTAGGGGATGTAGGTGATCCAATGGACATATCAGGACTTTTCAACAAAGGCTCTTATTTTCAAAAGCAATAAATTAGTTCACCGTATTTCATAAATTCTTTTTCATGTATAGTGTTGCTATTGGAGCATGTGCTACTATGGGAGCACATTATGCCGAAAATAGAAACATCTTCGTTTAATAAATTTCTCATCGATGACATATAACGTTCTTTTGATAAACATATTTTCATGTGGTCATTAATTTCTTTTCAAAGATCTTCATGATCTTTTATAGTCAAATATTCAACTACGGATATTACGTGACTTTTGCCTTTCAGTAAACTCTATCATCATTGTTTAAAGATCTACAGGATCTTGTTATAAATATATACTTTTCAAGATCAATTGAATAAAATTTCAACATCCAGTTGTCATGGAAGTTCATTTCCCGATAACATCAATAGCTACAAACTCAATATTTATAAAATTTAACATATATATAATAGTAAAAATAAATAGACCAACAATATCTCTACCATTTGTAGCTAACACGAAATCACCTTCGAGAGATTTTCTTGACGATCCAACAGTGAAATCAAAGAAAAAAACATTAGAAACCTTCTGACCAAATTTCACAATGATCGAACGGTTAGAGCTCCGAAAATGTTGAAAATCGTCTGGCTGGGAATATTCATCGAAATATCAAAAAATATAATTCTTTTGCTATTCAAAATAGAGCAAGCTCGTGCTGATAACGTGTTATGAAATGACTTTAATAGCTCGAAAGTAAAACCGATATTAGAAACCGAGGAAATATGAGAATATAAGCTTTCTATTGATTTGTTATGAAATATAGACAATAAAAATCTATTTATAGTAAAGGATATGGGCATAAGAGTAATTATAATAATTGATTAATATATAATTAATCATAATACGTGTCAATCCCTTTCTTAATATTGGGACACCTAAGTCCATTACTAGGATAGTGAGGATTATGGTTTCCAGGATTTGGACATCAAATACACAGACCTGATTTTCATCCGAAAGTTTTATTGCCTTGCCGTTTGGCAAAGAATTGAAAGTGTAGCAAGAACAAAACGACGTCGTTTGGACTAGGGTTTATTTAAACCCTCAGCTCAAAGCACCGTCGTTTGGGCTGATAATTAAACATAATATAAAAACCTCCCCTGCGTTCTCCTCCAGCTCCAGTCCACTGCTCTTCTGTTTCTTTTCCATTCACCATTCAAGGACGACGTCGGACTTGGTTCACCGGAAATTTGCCGCCGCACCGTTGTTCGCTGTTCCTTGCCTCCTCTTCCTCCACTGAATTCAGGTTAGTTAGTTTATTTTCTTTTCTTTCAAATTTGTGCTTTGGGATTTTAGGGGTATTTTTAAAATTGGGGTTTAAGGTTTATAATTTTGAATTTTTATGTAAATTAATGTTGAAAAGCTTAACAGGAATAGGGAATTAGTTGGTACTTCGTTTGATTATGAAGTTGAAAATAGCAAATCGGAATGATGTGTTTATTGTGTGTTGAATCGAATTTAGTGAACTGATGTGCATTTATATCGCTCTGATATGTTGTTTAAAGCAAGTGAGATGTGTTCTTTATAATGTGCGTATTGATTCAGTGAACCCTGCATGTCCTCAATGCATTTTGCACATTTTATACCTCCTTTTTATACTAGAGGTATAGGAATGTGTAAAGTTGCGGAAAATATATCGATATGGATCTAGGTTTGAATACTAAGTTAAACAAACAATCAAAAAAAAGGATACGATTTAGGAATTTAAAAAGGAAAATTTCCAATTAAATCATGAGAGAACGGGCATTTATTTGATATTTGGAAATAAAAAAAGGACTTAAGGTTTTTTTCAATACTCTGTTACTGTCAAAATCTAAATGTATATAAAATTTCCAAGTTATTATGCTATTTCGGGTATTGTAACAATATGCCCAATATTAGCCCAATGGAACATCATGCCCAGAAATCAAATAGCTCCCTATATTAATTTAGGTTTTTCATTTTTTGAAATGATTTCTTTTTTACCTCCTAAAAATCTCACCTTTTTTCTTTGCAGCCATGACTAACGAGGCAATCAACAAGAAGAAACACAAGAAGAATAAAACCCAAGAATCCGAATTCAGTTTCAATCTTAATTCTTTCTCTAAATCCAAGAACCTCACCGCTGCAATCACTCTCTACGACGATGCAGTTTCAAAAGACACCCCCCTCACCAACAATCACTTCAATACTCTTCTTTACCTATGTTCAACGTCTCTTTCAAACCCCACGACCAAAGACCTTGCTCTTCAATATGGGTTCCAAATATTCGACAATATGATTTCCAAGGGCATCAAACCCAACGAAGCATCAATCACATCGATTGCAAGACTTGCTGCAGCAAAAGGGGATGGAGATTTCGCCTTTGATTTGGTGAAAAACATGGGGGTTTACAACGAATTGCCTCGACTGAGGACTTATGATCCGGTTCTTTACTGTTTTTGTGACAAATTGGTGGCCGAGAAGGCGTATGAAGTGGAGGAACATATGGCGACAATGGGGGTGGCGTTGGAGGAGGCGGAAATTAGGGCTTTATTGAAAGTGAGTGCTGATAGGGGGAAAGAAGAGAGGGTTTATGCGTATTTGCAGAAATTGAGGAATACAGTTAGGTGTGTGAAACAGGAGACTGCAAAAGTAATTGAAGATTGGTTTTGGGGTTTTGAGGCTAAAGGGCCGGAACTGGAGATTGATTTGGTGAAGGAGGTGGTTGTGAGGAATGGAGGAGGATGGCATGGGATTGGATGGATTGGGAAGGGGAAATGGATAGTGAAGAGAGGGAATGTGGATTTTGATGGGAAGTGTAGTTGTTGTGGAGAACATTTGGCTTGTGTTGATATTGAATATGTTGAGACTGAGAGGTTTGCGAAATCTTTGACTGTTTTGGCTATGGAAAGAGAAGCTAAAGCTAACTTTAGAGAATTTCAGGTAATTATGATTGAATTCTTTGGTTAAAAGATTTAATTTTGGTATGCTTGTGTTTAGCTAATGGATTTGGATTGTTTTGCATTTTCTGTGATCTATCTGTGATTATAATATCTGATTGTTAGCAGCTAGAACTAGAGGTTAGAGTCCGAGTCTTTACAGTTGATTGAATTTTAGCACAATGTAGAGATGTTATGTGCTCATACATTCTTAAAGTGTGATAGAGATAGCTAAACTATTTTTAAGCCTTACCCATTAGCTTAATATGCTTAAAATGGTCAATTATGATTTGCCTCCCAAGCTTGCTGTAAGTTTTTTGGTTACCATATCAACCAACAACAGATCTAACAATGAACTGGAGCTTTCACAATGTCTGGCAATTAGATTCTGCATTGTGTATGTACTTGAGAATGATCGGAGCTACTAACTAGCTTACACTAATCGGTTTTCTCGTAACAGTCTCAGTATTGTTTTTTTTGTTTGTTTCAAAATGTTTGAACTATTTACAGTATACACAAATTGCCAGCCATTCATTCACTACTCTCACCCACGTGCTTGTCCAATCCACATCAAATGTCCACCTGCTCCATAGCAACACAAATGTATTATACGAAATGGAGAAATAATGGGAGACACAATGCTGGAGTCAAATTCTATCTTTACTTTTCGCCCACCACCTCCATCAATTGTCTCATTCCGCCGATTGTCCTCCTGAACTTTGAAAATGTCCTCGTAGCTCCCTAAACTTTCAAAAAATCAAGAGTGATGTCTTTGAAAAGTCAAACCAACCAAAAGCTGACACGTGGCATTTTAGGGGCAGACTGGTGCACTTTTTGATAGTTAAGAGGGCTGCATCGACCTTTTTAAAGTTCAAGGGGACAATAGGGAAAATGGAACAAGTTGAGGGAGCTGGTAATGCATACAATGGTCAAGTTTTGACTATGATGCATACAATTCAAAGTAAGGTAATCCAAATTATCTTACGTTAATTCACTATTTTTGAAGGGCCAAATAGGTCGTTTTCATCATTGGTGGGTTCATTAGGTGTTTATCAATATGAGTTTGATGTGTTTTGTATGCATTGAGCCTTTTTATGTCTTTGTGATACTCTCTCTGATTTCCTGCATACCTTCTATAATAGGATTGGCTTGACAAGAATTCCAATTTTGAAGCAATAGTAGACGGAGCAAATATTGGACTTTACCAGCAAAACTTTGCAGAAGGCGGATTTAGCATTCCTCAGGTTGTTTATTTGTTTCGCTCTTGCCATTATACTTTTATGTGCAATGATTTTTTTTTATTGGCTCAAAATTGGTATAGAACAGCTGGAAGGTGTTGCTAAAGAGTTGTATGATTGGAATGGAAAATGGCCGCTGATTGTATTGCACAATAAACGTGTTCAGGCACTCCTCAAAAATCCTTTTCACAGAAATCTAATTCAAGACTGGATAGAGAAAGATATTCTTTTTACTACTCCCCATGGTTCCAATGATGACTGGTATAAAAATCTAGCTTTCGGGCTTGTTTTTTTGACTTAGTTCACAACAGACCTGGGCATGGGCCAGGCCGGGCTGGGCTGGGCAATTAGGCTCTGTTCTTTTTAACTTATAATTCATTCAGTTCAGTATTTATGAGTACTGCATACATATAAAATTACACTAAAATAAGTATTTATGAGTACTTATCAGTTCAGTTCAGTATTCTCTGAATAAGTTGAAAAGAACAGAGCCTTAGTATCCCAAGCCTAGCCCAACCCTAAAAAATAAAATTTTGGCTCGGGTCAGGCCGTGCCTTTATAAAATAATTAAAACCCAAGCCTGGCCAACGGGCCTTCTAATAAATATTTATAATAAAAAAATTAGAATATTTTCTAATAAAAAATAATTATAATAAAATAATTGTAACTAAATTTGTAATATAGGTCACAAATTAATTTAGATGATAAACTTTACAAAAAAATTTGAAATTTTCAACAACTATTAGCATTATAAATAATAAATATATATCTTTTAATATATTAATTATTAGTTCAGGCCGGGTGGGCCGGGCTTGGGTTTTAGGACTAAAACCAAGCTCATCATATACTTTTTTTAGGCTGGGCCAGGCCCGATCTCCAATTAGATTGTCCAAACCTGGCCCATGAAAGTGGGCATGGGTGGGCCGGCGGGCTTGTGACCAGGTCTAGTTCACGGTTAAAGCTCAAAAAGTTTTCACCTTTGGTTTTTTATGAAGGTATTGGCTTTATGCTGCTGTGAAGTTGAGGTGTTTGCTCGTTACTAATGACGAAATGAGGGATCATATTTTCGAACTTTTAGGCAACAGCTTCTTTCTCAAATGGAAAGAAAGGCATCAAGTATGTAATAATGTTTTTTTTTTCTTTTTGGTCTTAAAGCTGATATTCATATATTCTAATGATGAAAATAAATTGCAGGTTCGATACACCTTCGTGAAAGGCAAACCGAAACTTCAGATGCCACCGCCCTATTCTGTAGTTATCCAGGTATCGTCTCGCTTATAGTAAAAAAAAATTGTTGTGCTTTATGATAAATTTGTGCTAATGGGTCTTCCATTGCTGTTGGCAATATTCATTTGACTTTCGTGTTTTCTTGATTTTTTAGAACTGAGATAAACTAACATATGAATGAAACTTTAAACCATTGGTTCAATGCTTTGAATGCTAAGATTGTTAATTTAATGACTTATGAATATAGATTCACTTCCGTGTACATACAAACAAATTCTTTTCGGTATAATCATAGCATGAAGTTCGAAATTGGAACGAAATGAATACAAAGGAGACATATAGATGTCATTTATTTATAAAAATTGGAGGTAAACAAAACTGAGAATCACAACAGGCGGATTCTAATACAAAAAATAACGTTTTAAGTACTATCTCTATTTCTATCTATCTCCTTTCTATTCTCAAATTTTCAGCAGCAAGCCAGATTCATAACCTTACATTGTTATGGTTGAAAATCTATCATATTGCCTTCCTTCCGAAGTATATTGAAGCGGCCAATTTAAACGGTGCTGCCTTGTCCTTTTCTGCTTACAGTAAAAAAACCGGGATTGTTTGAAGTTGTATCTCTTTTTTGTTTGGTGTTGAACACATAGTTGTTAAAGGTGCGCCTCATGCAGGGCGCAAGGTCATGTGCCTCGCCATACCTCGGGCGCACACCTAGACATGTCTTTTGGTGTGTGCCTCAGGTGTGCCTTGGGGACACTTTATTTTTAGGGTTTCAACTTGCGGTAAAAAGTGTTGTTCGTCAGTTTTTAAGAGTTTTAATAATAATTCAAAGCTAGATATTCCTAATTTAATTCCTATTATTGGTAGATTAATTCAAGACTAGATATTCCTAGTGCAATATGTAAATTTTACATATATATAATATATGTACATCGAACAATTCTCTTAGTTCTTATTCTGGTATTGTTATTGCATTTAACTTCACTTGAAGCAAATATTTTTGTAGACTTTTTGCGCCTAGCATGCCTCGCCTTGAGGCGCGCCTGCCCCTGCCGCCTGGGCTGCGCCTAGCTCCCCGACCGCTATGGTTGAACGAATATCTGTTTAGCTTCATAATGTTTTTTATATGCAAAGTAAAGCTTTTGAATAACCTGACATTTTGATAGTTAATTGCTTGTAAATTGTTATGGAGAGCATAAAATGTGTTTGAATGTGCATAGTTGGAAGTGATTCTATTGCCTTAAATCTTCAGGAATCTGAGAAGGGATGGCACGTTCCAATATCAGCAAATGGAAATGAGGATTCTGCACAAAACTGGCTCTGTATTTCGGGTCCAAGCTGTTCCATGGAACGTGAAGAAGAATCTTGTCATGATAAACCTGCAACAACTCTAACCGGTAAAAGAAAAGAAAGGTCTTCATCTTAGCTTTCTTATGAACTCGGTCTTTTTTTCTTTTTTGTTTTTGATAATTAGATAGATTTTGTTAATTAAATGATGATTGAGATATAATTGAAAATAATGTCGTATTTTTCTGCTATTCTGAACAATTTTTGGTTAAACTTAGGCCCTTTTTTTTGTGTTGGGTCAATGCAATTTCCTAAATTTACCCTTAATTGGGATATTTGAAGGGAATTTATCACTCAAATATGATCCTGTAAATTTATTAAGGAAATCAATCACTTTTTTTGTTTGATATATTAGACAGATACATTAGTCAATTAAGAAAGGAGTCTGCACTTGGTAATCATGCTCTTCAAATGCTTTCTACTGAAATCGCTAATCTTTTAATTATTTTCATTTTTTTTGTCATTATTTGTATTGATTCTAGCGCTTTTTTGGGCTTCTTACACAAATGCCAATAAAAACTAAAAAAATTAGGGCATGCTATAAACTATTTACAAATTAACAAAAACAACATAAAATAGTTACAAAAATATCATGTAGTAGTTATCTGGTAAATATCTAGTAATTGTCTAGTAGTTTTCTAGTAGATCGGTATTAGATATATAGTAGATATCTAGTAAACTTCTAGTAGATCGATATTAGATATGTAGTAGATATCTAGTGGATAATTAGTAGTTATATTTATCATATAACTACTACATGATATTTATGTAATTATTTTCTCGTATTTTTGTTAATTTGTAATTTGTTTGTTTTTTGGTATAACTACTACATGATATTTAGTGGAAACATATTTTTTTGCTAAGCCCGGCCAGAGTCCGAATCCGCTAAAGGCCAGAATTTTATAGGTCGGCCTTCATTTTTGTATCAATCAGAGCCCGGCCCGAAGAATTATAATTTTATTATTATATATTATATAATTTTATTTGTACATTAATTAATAATAATAAAATATATTGGATGAACCTTTGCCCGGATATATCCATTTTTTATTAAAGAGGATTGGGCAGACTTCTTTTAGGCACCATTAATTATCGTTTTATGGGTATTTTGAATTTTGATAAACTATTAAGAATAATCATACTTTGTGAATTATTTATAAATTCACCATTAATTTAAACTATTTATAATTATAGATTCCCTTCAATTCTATTTATATATCATGCCATTAACTTGTTTTTCCCTTTTCTCTTTTAATTTTTTTTTATTTTTCTTTTATCTTTCAAACCGTTTATTTTTTCGACATGCCGTTTTAAATTTTTGTGTTCGTCTTATTTTTATCTTCGAAATGACATCCACTGTGACATTTTTGAATTTTTTTGAACCAGTAGACATGTGATAGAAATCTGGTATATGGTAGATACTATTTTTTGATGGTTTCTTTTATGAAATCGTTATGTTAATTTGTGCAAACCTTGAAATCAAACCACCAACTAAACAGTGATAAACTAGTGGCGAAAATTAAACAAATATCAAGAAGAGAAGAGAATCGAGATACGATTTTCAGATCAAGAAAAGAATGTAAGAGCAGATCCAATAGAGAGAAAGTACAGTATACATGTCATAAGAGAAAAAAGGCTAATAAAAAAATAGATTTCACATATCTATCAGATTTTTATAACATGTCTATCGGATATCTATCACATGTATTGAAAAAGTTTGAAAAGTTACAGTGGATGTCATTTCGAAGATAAAAAAAAAGACGAACAAAAAATTCTAAAGCCTCATGTCGAAAAAATGAACGATTTGAGAGATAAATGCAAAAGAAAGTAAGAAAATTAATTAATTACGAGCACTCTGACATGATATGCTAATGAGGTATATATGTAATAAGTTTCTAGTTTCGCCCAAATTATTTTACGAAGAAGTGTATATTTTTTTGTTAGAGCACCTTTAATTTTTATTTTGTATTCTGTTTCTCTTTTAATATTTTTTTATTATCCTATATCCAATTTTTTTTTGTTATATTAATAAATTCATATAAATTATGTAATTATATATAAGATTTAAATTTCTATATAATTTTTTTCCCATTTATTTTTAATCTATGCACCCAAAAAATTTAAAAGAAAAAATTATGTATAGTACATTTATTTGTTGTTTAACATTTATGAAAGTGGTTGTTTGCACTATTGAACTTGGCATCTATTAATAACCTTTGTCGATCAATACAAATAATTGGTCAGCAAAACAATATATATATATATATATATATATATATATATATATATATATATATATATATATATATATATATATATATATATATATATATATATATATATATATATATATATATAGCCGAATATTGCTTTTAATACAAAATATAATATTTTATGTTGGAGTAATGTCAACCATTCAATCAAAATCAATGGTTAGAAATTACTTAATATAACCTATTATCGTGTTCATTTGGTACAAATCGATTTAATTGTTCCCCAGTTGATTATCATTATTTCATCGAATATTTTGCTAAACCCGGAATATGAGCAGTCATCATGTAGTGTTTCCAATCCATTCTTGTGGGGTCAAAGTTGAACTTCTCGGCTTCTTCAGGATTTTCTTCTTTTGTTGCTATTGATGAACCATACACAGCATCAAGCACACTCTGCTTCTATACACCGCAATGCACAGGAATACTGCTCGCTACCATAGCTAGTGACAGCTCAGCAAAAGCTGTTACAAACCGTTATTAAGCTAGAGTAGCTAGTAGTAGCTTATCTGTATAAGTAGAGATAGAATACTCTTTTCTCTGTAACTTTTTCACAATTAAATAAAGTGAATCCTATCGATTTCTCATTTCTCTCTAATTGTGTTCTTCATTTCCGCATTGAAATTCAATCAAATTCCATGGTATCAGAGCTAGATTCATAGCGAATATGGCAAGAAAAGGAAACAGATTCGATGTTTTACAAAAAGAAACTGGAATTCCAGTTATGGAAGATGAAAATCAAGCAGAAGGAACGCCAGCGCTTTCGAAATCTGACAATCCAGGTGTGGTTCTTGTTCCAACTCTCTTTAATGGCGAAAACTTCTTGCCTTGGAGTAGATCCATTCAAAGAGCGTTAACATCAAAGGATAAACTGGATTTCATCAAAGGAACAAATCTTATTCCCGCAGAAAATTCTCAGATCTACAACCAATGGCACAAATGCGATTTTTTGGTCACTTCGTGGATATTAAACTCTATGACAAAGGAGTTTGCAGAAGCCTTTCTCTACGCTGAAAACTCAAGAAACCTGTGGCAAGAACTTGAGGACAGATTTGGAGGCAGTAATGGACCAAGATTGTACCAAATCAAGAGAGAGGTCAATTCATTGGTGCAAGGTAACAACTCTATAAGATATTACTATACGCAAATAAAAAACTATGGGATGAACTCGATTTGTTAAGGAAAATGCCTTCATGTATATGTGGTGCTGCTGAAAACTGTGTTTGTAACATGACCAAAAGAACAAAAGATTTGAATGAGGAAGACAGATTGATGCAGTTTCTCATAGGCCTAAATAAGGGCTATGATGCTGCTAGAAGCCAAATCTTGCTAATGGATCCCTTTCCAACCATTAACAAGACTTATGTAATGTTGCAAAGGATCGAGAAGCAAAGAGAAGTTCATTTGGAACAACCACTGGAAATAGCCAACTACTCTGGTAAATTCTAGTCCAAATATACAAGCAATCATGGCAAACCAGAAGGAAGGTTTATGAAGAAGGAGGAAAGAAAATGTACTATAACAACACCAATCACACCAAAGATAGGTGTTTCCATCTTATAGGCTATCCAGACTGGTTCCTATGGAGAGGAGAAGGACTAAGCCACAACAGGCCAATGCTGTGAATGATGATGAGGAAGAGAAATACTGTGCAGCTAGTGAAAGCTAGAATCAGTCAAGTGCTGGTATGACATCGCACCAGTTAAATGTTCTTGCTCAGGAGGTTTATAAACTGATGAAGGGAAAAAGTGTCATGGGAACCCCAATTCGCTATAGCTAGAAGGAGGATTTTACTGCTTTTGCAGGGTTCTCAAGTAAAACACTAACCCTAAACTGTTTCTCGAATCAAACAGAATGGATAGTTGACAGTGAAGCAACATCACATATGAGTTCAAACTTGAAATTTTTTGAAAATGTTAGAATTTCAAATTCCAAACATATGGTGGTTTTACCTGATGGAACAAGGCAGCTAGTTACCAAAATAGGGGATGTTAGATTATCATATTCACTAGTTCTTAAAAATTTACTTTACATTAAGCAGTTTCAATTCAATCTATTGTCTGTGGGAAAATTGTTGTCAGACTCAAAATTGGCAATACATTTCAGGCCTGATTATTATTGTCTACAGGACCAAGTAACTTTGAGGATTTTGGCAATAGCCTGGAGGACTGATGGATTGTAAAAATTGAGTGAATCTTCTTACAATAAAGACTGCTTACAGAAGATATCATTTTGCTTAAGCAGTCAATCACAAGGACCATGCATTTGGCATAGAAGACTTGGCCATGCATTTAGAGAAGTACTTTCTCATATTACTAAAATAGATTTCAATTGTAATAAAGCAAACTGTGACATTTATCATATTGCCAAACAGAGTAGACTTCGTTTTCCAAGAAGTTTTATCAAGACAGTAAGGATTTTATAGTTAGTACATGTTGATTTGTGGGACCTTATGGATTACAGTCTCTAACTAGTGCCAAATACTTTTTGACCGTTATGGACGATTATTCAAGGGCAACATGGGTCATTTTATTACAGAAAAGATCACAAGCATTTCATGCATTACAGGTTTTTTTGTTAAATATTGAAAACCAGTTTCAAACAAAGGTTCAAACCATTAGAAGTGATAATGGGAATGAATTTACTCGTCCTGCCTGTGAATCCTTTTTTCAATCTAAAGGAATAACACATCAGAGAAGTTGTGCCTATACACCCCTAAATAAATAGGATTATTGAGAGGAAACACACACATCTACTGAATGTTGCCAGATCCTTTCTATCTCAGTCACAAATGCCCCAAGAGTATTGGGGAGAGGCTATTTTAACGGTTGCTGCCACTATCAATGTATTTCAAAGCAAAATTTTGCATTGGAAATCACCACATTCAGTCCTATATGGGGTTGAACCAGAATATGACAAATTCAAAGTGTTTAATTGCCAATGCCACTACACAAATACTTTACCTCACAAAGACGAATCTGCTAAAAGATCAAGCAAAGCAGCTTTCTTGGGTTTCACACTTGGCAAAAAGGGTTGGAAATTGCCGGATCTTGAATCCAACAAGTTAATCACTTTGAGGGATGTCTCCTTTCAAGAAGATATCTTCCCTTTCTCAGCAAGAAATTATAGTGACAATCCCACTGTATCAGTTCCACAACACACAGCCAAGGTAATCTCAAACCCAACTAATGTCAATACTCCAAATACAGAAACTCACACCACCAGGTATCATAGGCAACTACAAAGACCTGCCTAGTTGAATGATCACATAACAAATGCTATTGTATTACCATCTATCCACACTGCTCTCATGAGAAACATTTACACAACTAAAGAGCCAAAGAATTACACTGAAGCTGCTAAAGACAAAAACTGGGTCACAGCTATGAATGCTTAAGTAACAGCTTTGGAAAGTAACAAAACTTGGCATCTCACTAACTTGCTGCCAGGAAAGAAACCAATAGCCTCAAAGTGGGTTTACAGAATCAAATACACACCAGATGGCTCCATTGACAAGTATAAGGCAAGGCTAATGGCCAAGGGCTACAACCAACAGTTTGGCATTGACTTTCATGAAAGTTTTAGCCCAATTGCCAGGTCAGTCACTGTCAGACTCATTATTGCACTAGCTGCCACAAATAAATGGGGACTTCACCAAATAGATATCAACAATGCATATCTTCATGGTCATTTGGATGAAGACATTTACATGATACCCCCACAGGGCTACACCAAATCATCAACAGGCCAAGTTTGCAAACTACTTAAATCCTTATATGGCCTCAAGCAGGCTGGTAGACAATGGCATAGGGAACTATCCATAAAATTATTAACCTATGGGTTCAAGAGATCCAGCCATGATCACTGTATGTTCACTAAAGTCACAGGTCATTCAATACTGATCCTAGTGATCTATGTGGATGACATCCTCATTAGTGGCTCAAATCCTAATGACATTGCTGATATTAAAACTCATCTTCACTCTCTTTTCACCATCAAGGATATGGGGGAAGCCTCATACTTCCTATGATTGGAAATAGCAAGAACAGCTCAGGGGATTTCAATTGCTCAAACTAAGTATGTAAAGGTATCTTGTCTGATGCTGACTTACTTGATGCAACACCTGTATCCAGCCCACTACCCCATGGCCTGGATTTATCCTAATAGAGTGCAACATTCTCTAATCCTGAACAGTATAGGAGAATCATTGGAAAAGTTTTGTACATTGGCTTTACAAGGCCAGATATATCATATGCAACACAACAGCTGTCCCAATTCATTCAGAACCCTTATGACATCCCCTTCCAAACTGCAATACATCTTCTAAAGTACATAAAAGGAACTCTTCAATATGGCCTGCTTTATCCTTCACACTCTGCTTTAACATTGACTGCTTATTATGATGCCGATTGGGGGATATGCAAAATCACAAGGAAATCCTTAACAGGATATTGTGTATTCTTTGGCAGTTCTTTAATCTCATGGGAAAGCAAGAAATAATCAACTGTGAGCAGATCCACAGTAGTATCGGAATATAGAAGTATGGGACAGGCAACATGTGAGCTACAATGGATTCATTATATTCTGCGGGATCTCAAGGTCACTATTCCATTACCTATTCCTCTCCACTGCGACAATCAGGCAGCAATTGCTATTGCTGAAAATCCTGTTTATCATAAGAGGACCAAACACATAGAGATTGACTGCCATTTGGTCAGATCTAAATTGGAGTCTGGTTTTCTGATGCCTAAGCTTGTAGGTTCAACCTATCAGCTTGCAGACTTATTCACAAAGCCATTGTCTACAGCACATATGGCACCTGCCTTGACCAAAATGAATTTCTTGCCTCTTTTCCACAATTCACACAAGGATCATTGTGATGGGGGGCTGATGAACCATACACAGCATCAAGCACACTCTGCTTCCATACATCGCGATGCGCAGGAATACTTCTCACTACCACAGCTAGTGACAGCTCAGCAAAAGCTGTTACAAACGGTTATCAAACTAGAGTAGCTAGTAGTAGCTTATCTGTATAAGTAGAGATAGAATACTCTTCTCTCTGTAACTTTTTCACAATTAAATAAAGGGAATCCAATCAATTTTTCATTTCTCTCTAATTGTGTCCTTCATTTCTGCATTGAATTTCAGTCAAATTACAGCTATTCTTAATTTCTCCGAGTTTGAGTCCTAAAAACTACACAATCAAATATTAAAAAATACAATTAAGAAATTCAAAATTGATGATGAAATACAAAAAAGATTTTGTAGTTGTGATCGTTCTTACATGCCCTCGAAAAGTATGTAGGGTTTGTAAAGTTGTACTAATCTCATTACAAGTTTGATTTTTTGGTCAAGAACCGTGCACAAGTCTTGGTACTTCTGAAACATCACACTGTTGGCTAGTTACAATCCCTGTTAACCATCATTTTCTTTTATCCCGGTCTTATATTAGATTTTTTTTGCCTAATGCATTAATAGGTATTTGAACTAGTACTGAAAAACCTACTGGGCTCCTGAACTTTCAAAGTTACCCCGTAGCTCCCTCAACTTTAAAAAAGGTCGTCACTTTTCTCTTTGAATGGCACGTGTCAGCTTCTGATTGGAGAGAAAAAATAAAAAAAATGACATATTTGAATTGTCAAACCAACCAGAAGTCGTCATGTGGCATTCAAGGAACAAATTGATGCACTTTTTGAAAGTTGAGAGAGTTACTGAATCACTTTGAAATTTCAAGGAGGCAGTAGATTTTTCGGGAGAAGTTTGGATATCTACTGATGTATTAAGAATAGATATTTTCTTATCGAATTTTCTTAAATATGCCATGAATGTGAGTTGCGATTAAATGTACCTTGAATGGGAGAAGATAACGAAGTGTCATGTACATATGAAAGCTAGCCATAGAGCTCAAAACTGTGCCTTTTCCGATCTTAACATGCTCACCTTCTTTGTTAATCCATGGATTTGCAGTGAAATAACGATAGGTACAATCATGTATTTGTGAAAAATTCGCAATATTTCTTAATGAAGATCCTATATGATATATCATCTTCGAATTTTGATTTTTTTTTCCATGTGCCACCATTGCTACTATTGTCACATTTACCACCATATCAGCTGGTATCTGTATTTTTAAAAATTACTGTACTTTTTAAGCAACAATTACAGTCAATGAAATTCAGATAGATGAAGAATCAATTTTCTGGCCAATCGGGTTGAGCAGTTTTAGATGGTTCATCTCTCAATTAAAATATTTAGTGCTAAAACTCAAAAGAGGCATTATTTTAAGCTACTACTGACTTTTAAGACAAACAAAGGTTTGGTGACATATTGTTATTATATACAGAGAGAAATTGAGACATTAATTTGAACTTACCAAATCAATCGTTGTCGTTGGCAGATCCATACCCTACTATAAGGCTATCAATTGTCCTGTCAAACCAAAGATTTACTCATTAAATATTTGTTAAGTGGTGTGCTTTTATTATAGGACCTACTGATTAATTAAAAAAATAAAAAGAGGCAGGTCGTAAAATATTTCTTTTAAAAAGTGCACAGTAAAATTATTGTGCATAATTCGGCTATACGTATTTTGAATCTCCTATAAATAGAGGAGGGTTTTACTTATTTTAAGAGCAGACCAAAGCTGGGAGCAAGAGAGAAGAAACACAGATAAAAATGTAATATGTGTAGAGAGCCTTCGGAAAAGGGTTCCTAAGAGCTGGGTAAGAGAGAAAATAGTGAGGTTTTGAGAAACACTTGAGTGCCACTATTTTGTAATCTCTTAGTGTACCTACTATTATTTTATAGTGGAAGAATTATTCGGAGTTGATCCCGTGGTTTTTCCCTAATTCATTTGGGGTTTCCACGTAAAAATCTGTGTCTTTTATTTTGCTGATATTATTTTTTCTCGTAATCTATTATCGGGCCTAACAAGTGATATCAGAGCCGAAGGTTGTTTTATCATTAAAATCTGTGGATATATTTTTCAAAAATAAATATACCACGACGACGAGAAAATTACGATAAATCCGGTGGCAGATACGCAATTTGAGTAAATAGTAAAATAGTAACTTGAGTAATAGTATTCATATATAATATTATTCATATTCGACCATCTTTTATGAATAGTATTATTTAATTATACGGGAGACATACTGTTACTATTCTAATATACAAGTTTTATTTGGATATACAATACTATTCACATATATAGTCACTATTTATATGAATAGTGAAATTCATGAATAGTAAAATTTTGCCATTCTTAAATTTTTGACATGGCGAATGACGGTATAATAATCAAATTGACGGATACAAATTATTCAATGTGGAAATCCAGAATGGAGGACTACATCAATTGCAAAGATTTGTACGATCCAATTGAGGGTGACGACGCAAAGCCGAAGGATATGAAAGATCAGCAGTGGATAAAGTTGAAGAAGCAGACATTGGGTACAATACGCCAATGGATAGATGCTAGCCTGTACAACCACGTGAGGAACGAAATAGATCCCAAAGTTCTCTAGAAGAAGCTAGAAGATATGTACGAGGCTAAAACTGCTCAAGGAAAAGTGTTCATGATTCGCAAAGTTGTGAACTTGAAACTGACAGAGGGACGATCAATCACACAACACCTGAACGACTTTGAAGGATTCATAAGTGAGTTGGCAGTCACTAGTATGTCATTGGATGATGAGATGCAAGCATGTCTTTTGATGGGAACTCTACTAGATAGCTGGGATACTCTTGTTGTATCACTGAGTAACTCAGCTCCAAATGGTGTGGTAACAATGTCTATAGTAAAGAATAGCCTACTTAATGAAGAACTTCGTAGAAGAGACGTTGCCAATACCAGTTCACAAGCCCTTGTCACAGAGAATAGGGGCCGAAGCAAGAGTAGAGGTCGTGGGAATGGAAAATCAAAAGATAGATCCAAGTCCCGAGAGAAGAGGTCATGCTACCACTGTAGAAAGCAGGGTCATCTCAAAAGGAACTGCCGTTTCCTTAAACAAGAGAATGCAAACCGAAGTCATGATGATGGCAAAAACACATCTGCTGCAGTCACAATAGAAGATGGAGAGGTGGCTTTAGTATCTCATGATGCAGATTGTTGTCATGTTGGAGATGCAGATACCGAGTGGATTGTGGATTATGGTGCCTCATACCACTGTGTTCTAAAAAGGGAATACTTCTCAACCTATAAAGCGGGCGATTATGGTACTATTAAAATGGGAAATAATAGTGTCTCGCAAATGGTGGGAATCGGTGATATCTGCGTGAAGACAAGTGTCGGATGCACATTAACGCTTAAAAATGTGCGACACGTTCCAGATCTTCGGTTTAACTTATTGTCTGTTAGTGCATTGGACAAGGAAGGTTATCAAAATCATACAGGCGACGGAAATTGGAAACTCACTAAAGGATCGTTGGTGGTGGCGAAAGGAAGATTGTGTTGCTCGCTATACAAAACGCACGCAACAATATGTGCGGGTCAACTGAATACAGTTGGAGATGATGCTTCACCAAATTTGTGGCATAGGCGACTGGCGCATGTTAGTGACAAAGGGTTGAATATACTGGCTAAGAAGTCCCTCATCCCATTAGCCAAAGGAAAAATTAACCCATGTGATCACTGTTTATCTGGGAAGCAACATCGAGTTTCATTTCAGAAAAGCTCTAGAAGGAGAAATAATAAGTTAGAGTTGGTACACTCTGACGTTTGTGGTCCCATGGATACAGAATCCATTGGAAGAAGAAGATACTTTCTAGTATTTAATGAGAATGATATCATCAGTGAAAGATCTACAAGTGATGGTGTTATCGATATTACACCAGAGAGCATTCTATCAGATGATGCCACAGTAAGAAGAATGCATCAATCAGAACAAGATGGAGAAGAAGAGCCAGTTGTGAGGGATCAAGATACGATTGTAGATGAAGATATAAATGAAGAGGGTATTGAGCAGGGGGAGCCAGAGAACCCATTCTACCAGAAGAAGAACCTCAATTACGGAGGTCAATCAGAGAATGCCAACCATCTACAAAATACTCCGGTTCTGATTATATTTTAATCACTGATGAGGGGGAGCTTGAAAGCTTCCAAGATGTGCAATCTTGTAAAGATAAAGATTGTTGGATGAAGGCCATGCAAGAGGAGGTGAATTCTTTGAAGAAGAATGACACGTATGAGCTGGTGAAACTTCCTAAAGGGAAGAGAACACTCAAGAACAAATGGGTGTACAAGCTGAAGAAATATGATGAAGACCTAGTAAGATACAAAGCTCGATTGGTTGTCAAAGGCTTTACTCAAAAGAAAGGTACTGACTTTAATGAGATTTTTTCACCAGTTGTGAAAATAAGTTCAATTCGAGTTATGTTAGGTCTTGTAGCCAGCTTGAACCTTGAGTTAGAACAGTTTGATGTAAAGACCGCGTTCTTGCATGGGGATTTAGAAGAAGAAATCTATATGGAACAACCAGAAGGTTTCAAGGTCAAGGGAAAGGAGGACATGGTTTGTCGCTTGAAGAAAAGTTTGTATGGGTTAAAACAAGCCCCGCGACAATGGTATAAAAAGTTTGATTCCTTCATGGTGAATCAAGGATACAAGAGGACAAAAGCTGATCCATGTGTATATGTCCAGAAATTCCCTGATGGAAAATTTATCATTCTTCTCTTATATGTTGATGATATGCTAGTCGTTGGGCCAGATGCCAAAATGATTAGTAAGTTGAAGTGTGATTTGTCCAAGGCGTTTGACATGAAGGATTTGGGACCGGCAAGGCGAATTCTTGGAATGGAGATTATCCGAGATCGGAGGTCCAACAGGCTGTGGTTATCGCAAGAAAAATATATTGAACGGGTACTAGAAAGGTTCAACATGAAGAATGCTAAACCAGTTAGCACTCCACTTGCCACTCATTTCAAGTTGAGTAAGAAATCATACCATTCAACAGAGAAAAATAGAGAAGATATATCAAAAGTTCCATATTCTTCAGCGGTCGGAAGTTTAATGTATGCAATGGTGTGTACGAGACCAGACATCGCTCATGCAGTTGGAGTTGTGAGTAGATTCCTGTCAAATCCCCAAAAGACACATTGGGAAGCAGTAAAATGGATCTTCAAATACCTGAGAGGAACTTCAAAGTTACGTTTGACTTTTGGAGTTGGAAAAGCTGCACTTGTTGGTTACACAGATGCAGATATAGCTGGTGACCTTGATGAGAGAAAATCTACATCGGGTTATTTCTTTACATTCTTAGGGGGAGCTATTTCATGGCAGTCCCGGTTACAAAAGTGTGTTTCATTATCAACAACTGAAGCAGAGTACGTTGCAGCAACAGAAGCAGGAAAGGAAATGCTTTGGTTAAAGCGATTCTTTCAAGAATTGGATGTGCAAGAAGAAGACTACATAGTTTATTGTGATAGTCAAAGTGCACTAAACTTGAGCAAAAATACTATGTATTATGCACGGACGAAACATATTGATGTAAGATATCATTGGCTCAGACTTGCCATTGAAGAAAAAGAGTTCAAGTTGCAGAAGATTCATACAAATAAAAATGTTGCTAATATGCTGACGAAGGTCGTACCAAAAGAAAAGTTCGACCAGTGCATTGAAACAACCGGGATGGAGAGTCCCACAATGTAGTCGGGAGGGGGAGATTTGTTGAGTGGTGTCCCTTTTATTGTGGGACTCACTGATTAATTAAAAAAATAATAAAAACAAAAAAACAAAAAGAGGCAGGTCGGCAAAACGTTTTTTCAAAAAGTGCACAGTAAAATTACTGTGCACAATTCGGCCATACGCGTTTTGAATCTCCTATAAATAGAGGAGGGTTTTGCTCATTTTAAGAACAGACCAAAGCAGAGAGCAAGAGAGAAGAAACACAGATAAAAATGTAATATGTGTAGAGAGCCTTAGGAAAAGGGTTCTTAAGAGCTGGATAAGAGAGAAAATAGTGAGGTTTTGGGAAACACTTGAGTGCCACTATTTTGTAATCTCTTGGTGTACCTACTATTATTTTATAGTGGAAGAATTATTCGGAGTTGGTCCCGTGATTTTTCCCTAATTCATTTGGGGTTTCCACGTAAAAATCTACGTGTCTTTTATTTTACTGATATTATTTTTTCTCGTAATCTATTATTGTGCCTACCAATATTATTATTCACTTTCACAAAATCTATATTACTTCTATAATATTGCCTGTGAACTATATATATTTATCAATAAGATTCTCAAACGCAGATTATTCTCTAGTAGTCATCACTTTATGGATAATTATTTATTTGAATAAAAAAAATTCAGATTTTACTGTATTTTATTCTTAATTTTGGAAATAAAAATACCAAATAATTTCAAATGTGTGAACAACTGGTTTTAAAATAAATGATTTTTATACAATAATAATAATGATAAAAATTCACTTAGAGCTCATAATCATATACTACCACACTGAATACAACTGATATTGAATAATCACTTTATTGAAAAGTATTATTAATAATAAAAAATTTTTACAATAACAATACTTAGAAAAATACTATATCAGACCCTTGTTAAAAAAATAAAAAAATATTGGTGTAACTTTTAGAAAGAAGTAAAAGAACTAAATGTTATTACTAATCATTCTATTTATTGTTGGGAATTTTAAATAATGTTACTGCTGTTTGTTAAAATGAATTTTTTCAACATTAGTTAAAGAGGTTGAATAATTAGAAAATGAATTACCTTACACCTTCAATCCAACCAGGAAATGGGTCAGAATAAGTACTTGTAATCATAGTGGGACGCATTATTACAAGAGGTAAATTTTCTTTATAATGCATCAAAATCATCTCTCCCATTGCCTTTGTAAATACATATGTATTTGGCCACCCATATCCTCTTGCTCTGTAATTAATTAATTTATTACTTGATGATTAACAACATATTGAATTAAAAGTATGAAAGGAAAAAGAACTAATAAATCTGATTAATTAGTAAGTACCTTTCAAGGCCAAAATCCTTCATTTCTGCAGTAATTTGTTTAGGTGAAGCATTTGAAGATGAAAGTTGATTTACTTTTTGTTCTTGTTCAATATCTATTCTTTTATCTCCTTTTGAGGCTTCTCCCATTAAATATGGCTTCTCTAGTATTTTTCCTTTGCCTTCTCCACACACATAAGCTACAATATATCATTCCATTTTGCTCAAAAAAAAAATCACTCTCCCAAACAGCTTATTAAGGAATGAGAACCGAACATTTATCGAATAATTTACTTGTGTGGTTTCGCGGATTTGCGAATCCAATTTTTTTTAACTTTGTTACACAACGCATCGTGTGAATTACATTGTTATTATTCATGAAAAGCATTCTCTCGCCCTTTATGGGGGAATCAATCAAACTTCATCCTCCAATAGTGCTCCATAGGTTGCCAACGAACTAGTGGCCAATGTCTTACCCTAAGGCAAAACCGCTCTTCAACTCATTTGTCTATTTGGTTCTTCTGATATTCATGTTACTCATTCGGTCATTGTGCTATGCAAATTATTTCCCTTGGATCCATGTGCTATGCAACTATTACTTGTCAGGTTCTTGTGCTCTCCTACATTTGAGAATCTCTATTATTGTAATATAAACTCAAGGGACCAAAAAGGTAATAAGTAGCATAACACAAGGACTAAACGGGGTAATGTGCATACCATATGGATCAAATGAGCAAATGAATTATACTACAATGCCAAAAAGGTGGTCTAACCCTTAGCCTAGTGGTTAAGACGAAACTTGTGACTTTTACAGATCTCGAATATGAGTCACTAAGACATGAGGTTCAGATATTTCTGTATTTAATGTAAGTGTAATCGTATAATGAGTGCAGAGGCTTATCCTAAAATTTTCAAAGAATTTTTCAGCAACCGGGAACGATGTCGGTGAGGGCCCACCCCGACACCTCCCTTGGCGTATATAACATTAAAAATAAATAAAAAGACGTTGGTAATTATTACCAGTGGAAATATGAACAAGCATCTTGATGTTGGAACACTTCTTTGCAAAGTTCAAGACATTCAAAGCTCCAAATGTGTTTATGCTAAGTGCAACATCATATCTTCATTAAAAAAAATCTATTAATTTTGAATTCAGACCAAAAAGTTTAAGAAAAAAAAAAGAAATTACTAATGTATATAATTAATTACCTTTCTTCGAAATTAACAGTGGCAGCAAAATTCACCACAACATCAATTTCAGTCCACATATTTTCTTTCAGTTTACAATCTTCAATTCCTAAATCTTCAATACTTATATCTCCAGGCAGAGGTTTAACCTTTTCTGATATAAATGCATTTAGCCTTGATCCATATTTCTCTCTTAGAACTCTGAATAAATCCTTCCCTATTATCTGTAATTACAAAAATTAATCAAATTTATTTACATTTCGACCGTCTTATATTTATAAATGACACACAAGTTTGTACTTTATATTGTACCTCATCTTGAAGGCGTCGCATAGCCGAATGATCATCGGTAGCTCGAAGGAGATAAAGTTTCTTCACGTTTGGTTGAACTCTCAAAAAATTTTCAACAAAAACTGCAATAAATCAAACAAATTAATTATTTAACAAAATGATCGTAGAAATTAATTAGAGAAATAAATAAGTAAATAGAGATGAAAATGAGTAGTACTCGTAGCAAGAAAGCCAGTGGCACCAGTGACCAAAATGGTCTTATTTTGAAGAAACTCAAATATACTTCCAGACTCCATTTTTGTTGGATTTTTTAGTTGATACAATGTCTACAAAGTGTGACAATAATGTTATATATATATGTATATATGTGGCCTTTCAAAAATACGAGTGTTGAAGCAATTAAGTTTCTCTATACATCATTAATGGCAAATGGTTTCCTCCTGCTACTGCTATCAGGTAACTGTTCACTTTATTTGAATAATGTGGATAAACAGAGTTGAGTTGAGACACAATAATCATTCCACACCGAGATACTCCCTCCATTTCCAAAAGTTTATTACTCTAACTAAATCATCAAAATCAATGGAACATTTATTACACTCTTAAAATGATTAATTTATCCTTCTTAATTTATTCAAAATTTCTCTTCTTTCTTAATTACTACTCATAATCAATTATCTCTCTCCTAATTAATACAAGGGTAAATTAGGAAAGATACGATAAAAAATGCATTAATATTCTAAAATGACAAACTTTTGGAAAAACATAAAAAAAGCTAAAATGTCAAACTTTTGAAAATGAAAGGAGTAACGTTTTGAAATTTAATTGTTTTAGCAATTCATAGGAAAATGTGAAAACAATGTGTTTTCATGGTTAGGGATCATAAATAAATGAGACTAATTATTTTTTAACTTATAATTCATTCGGTTCATTTCAGTAGTCGCAGTTTCCGCTCAGCTTCAGATAAGTTTTAGTTCAGTTTTAGTATTAAAAGGCTGAGCGCGGCCAAAACCGGCTCCATTTATTAAAAAAGAAAATAAAAAGAGAAAAACAACAAAAAAGAAAAGAAAAGAAAAAGAAAAAACATCTCTGGGATGCTAACATAGGCAATCACATCAGATAATCTAAAGAACTCCTAATGGAGGAGATTAAAAGCCCGGACCTCTGTAGTCCCGCTGCACTTGCTCCATAGTAGCAATCTGTAAACTTTTCTTTTTCTGGACCAAAAATGGCTTCCAATTTGTGGCAGCCCCACTTCCACTAGGGCTAGAACCCTTTTTTTTTTCCTCTTGACCGTTTTCCGAGAATTCTCCTGCTCTTCTAGGGATTTACCATGTTGTAAGCATACTTCCAAATTAATCCCCTCAATATTCTCCACCCGTTCTATAACTGATGGGGGGTATTCGTGATGATCTCAGAGTCAATATGCCCATTCTTAAAACTCTCTTCAGAGTCCGAAACGGACTTGAGACTATCTTCCAAGGAATGGAAAGCATTCACTGTTGGAACAACTACAGTATTTTTAAGCCTCTCCTCCAAATCCCGTTGTCTCTGTTTGCTACGTTGAAGGAGTTCCAGGTTGGGAATGGCATCCCTCTCTTTCGGTACATGTAAAACAAGTGCATCCGCATTAATATTTTCAGTCTCACTATTGGTTTCCTCACAGTCATCTACCCAAGATAAGACCTTTTTTCCTTCCCTTTGGACTGGATCATCCTGACACGCACCCTCCAGAGAAGTAACAACTTTCCTGTGTTCAACTCGTTCAGAGCTTCCTGGAACAGCCACAATGCTTTTCTTTCTAGTCCAATCCTTGGGTACTGCTTTCCTTCCTGAAGAAGGCTCCCTAGGCCTCCCTGGCTGTTTCTCTTGATTTTGATTCCTTCGACAATTTGCTGCTGTATGACCGATTGAATGACGAATTGAGTAGAGATCCGGAATGTTCTTGTTCTCAACTGAAACCCAAAAGATCTTTACTACCGTGTCAACCCTAACCTAGTCCATAACCGGTTTTGCAAGATCGATATCCACCAGAATTCGAGCATAGTGCCCAAGTTCCCTTTCGATTGTATTGTGATCGAATATGATTGGGACCCCAATTGCCTGTGCCACACTCGAGAGTAATCTGCGATCCCAAAACTCCCCGGGAAGGTTGTACAAATGAATCCAAACTTGTGAAGATGTTTGTTTCTGAACTGTATGATCGAAACCCGCTTTCCAAATCAAAAACCTCATGATGCCAGACTTTAGGTTCAGATTTCCTGTAGACCAAATCTTTTGAAGAGCCTCTGCCGAAGGCATAATAATGTGAAAAAATCCTTTTCCTAAGGATATTAGTCTCCAATCCATTTTGCGATTCCAAATCGCATTTAGTTTGCTTTTAATTTCAGCGTGCTTCCAAGGCTTTCGCCCTTCACAAAAGTCAGCCTGCCAATTGCCAAAAATTGGCATAGTGAAAATCGCTCTGAGTAGAATTCTTCTGGGATCTTGATGTAACCATCACCAGCGTCGGATACAGTAGCTGAAATCAGTTTCTCCGATGAATTTACCGTGGTCAGGATCAAAACCCCTTGATTAATAACAGCCGCATAAGATTTCAATTACGGGTTAGGGTTTTCAATTTCGCAAGTTGCAGCCTGCTTATTGACTGAAGCCTTGTTCATATTCTTGCAATAGAAAGAGAGATATGAATCGTCCACAAAGAAGAAAAGAAAACTTCACCGGCGGAGATCAGGATCAGTCGGAAAATCAAGGGAAAATTTTAGGGTTTTATTTCATCGCCAGAGGCGTCTTTCAATTGCATATTGTATCTTTCTAATTACCTTTCAGTAATCAATAATTAATTTTATTATAAAGTGATAGTATTTAAAGTATTATAGATTATTGTTATTATTAATATAATAATATTTTGATGTATTATTATTTATATTATTAATTATCTTTCAATTTATTTTCAGTATTTTCAGTTTATGTTCAGCTACAGTTCAGTTTTAATAGCTTCAGTTTCAGTTCAATTTAGTAATGCTACTTATAAGTTGAAAAGAACAGAGCCTAAAAGTAACATGATGAAATTTTATTTTGCTATACCTATAATTTGAGCTAGTAAAGAAAACTATATGTTCAAAATTCTTAATTTCTAAGGTTAGAAAATTGTTAATTCTTATTAATATGCATCATATTAACACAAAATTATTTTAGCTATACATGGACTTCTTAATTTGTAAATCATAGTTACTTGTGAGTACATCCAAATCATCACATAAGATCTTCCCTGCCATAATTTATTGAGATTCAACCGTTTGATCTAATAACTAAGTATGCAAATAAATGCTAACCTATCTGTTTTACCAATGTTTAATCTTTGATGATATTTAGTCATAGTTGAACACAAAAATATGATACAACTCTACCAATCCTTCCTATGTTATATAGTTTATATATATGGTTGAAAATGAAGCTTATTGGGGCGGCATTCCCCATCCCTATCCGTATTAAAGTTTTGGGGAAAAAATTATCCCCATCCCTATTGGAGAGTCAGGGACAATCCCATCCCTCGTTGAGGATTCCCCAATTCTCTATTTGAAATGATTGAAATCCAAACTTTTAGTTAAGGAAACTTAAAACTAAAATAATTTTTTATCGATACTTGAAAAAAAAATTTGTTTAACATCTATATTTAGTGAAAAAATAGCAAAATAAACTAAAAACAACACTTTATAGTTAGTACTAATTTAATTTAAAATAGGGTTGAATGTCAATTTTTGGTCTATTGTCTTTGGTAGTGATATAAGAAAGGCGATCTATTGTCTTTGTTTGGTAGTGATATAAGAAAGGCCAAATACATAGGAAGCTCCCTGAACTTGACATCAAAAATCTACTGTCCCCCTTAACTTTTAGGAGGTTCTCTCAGCCCCCTTAAATTAGTAAAAATGCATCTCTTAGCCACTTATTATTAACGTGGCAGCTCACGTGGCATATGTTGAAAAGTCAAGCATGTGATTTTCTTATTGAATAAAAAAAAAGGACATGCTTAAGATTAGAAAAATTATCAGGGGTATATTAGGAACTTTCCATTCATGTTCAACCTTTCATCCATTTTATCTTCTTCTAATTCTTTTATTTCTTCCATATCTCCAATTCTACAATAAATCAACCTCCATTTGTTTTTTTTACAAAATTAAAAGAATAATTAATCGGATTAAAATCAATCAGTAGCAACCAGACATGAACGAAGGTTACCCCTCCTCCGTAATACTTACTCCCTTAAACCTTCGTTCCCAATTTGGCCTCTGAATAGTACAAAGAAGAAGAGGCAATGTTCTATCCCGCCAACAACACATACCAGTCGATCCCCATGAATCGTTGTCAGAACTTCGTCGGTTATCATTTTTGTAAATTTTTTTTCAATTTCCTCGTTATGAAGGATCAATTATCCAAATTCGAAATTAAGTGAAAATAGTTATTTTTTTCATGTAGATTTTTGTATTTTCTGTTTGATTTGAACATGAATTGAAAGTTTGAAAATCGGGGTATTTTCAATTTAAATGCAGAATGTGCTTGAGCTGTTTTCAATTTGAAGAAGAATGTAAAAAATGTCCATTGGGTCGTCCTATTTTTAAGATTTTTTGAAAACTTTATAAGTTGTGGAACATGTCAAATTTCAATTGGTTTGACTTTTCAAAAATTTATATGTGGCGCAAGCAGGGCGATTCTATGGTGTAGGGTCCATGAACCCCACATTTTTTTAAAAAAATACTTAAAATTATATATGAAAATTATTTTAGACCCCATTAAATTATGATAATGGACCCCATATATTAGAAATTGGCAAATAAATGGATTTTTTACCCAAGTATATTGGACCATTAATAGATTAGCTTTTTACTTCAGTTTCCTAATTTCTTTATCCTTTCACACTTAAATTATTTTATTTTTCATCTGAATATTTATTTACACATATAAAATAAATTTTTTTTGTAAATGATAATTGGACCCCATTAAAGTTTAATTCTGGAATCGCCACCAGGCGCAAGTGGTTTACACTCTCCAGAAGTGAGACTGATTTTGTTGCACTCGAGGGGCTAAGCTTTGCCAACTTAAGGGGGCTTAGAGAATCTTCTAAAAGTTAAGGGGGGCAGTAAATTTTTAATGCCAAGTTCAACGGGCTTACTATGCATTTGGCCTATAAGAAAACTAAAAATTATAAGTCTCGTATTATATCTTATGCTTTAATGTAAATTATTTTTACTTATTTAGTGATTTTTTAAATTTGATGTTTGTACTTATTCAAATTCGAAATATATTTATGTTTATTGGGTCCGAAAATTTATCGGATTGGGTAATGCTATCTCAATCCCCATTAAGGATTTTAGGATTATAAATTTCTCATCTCCGCCGGGTGGGAATTTTTATCGGAAATTCTCCTTCTCCATGGAGCGGATATCCATCGAATCCGGGAAATCCCCCAACTTTCAACCCTATTTATATAGTGGACTGACTTAATCAACTTTATAATAACATACACCATATATAAGATATAACAATTGGAAAAGAAATATTAATTAAATGATTTGTTTGTACATCCAATGGATTAAGTTATATCATTCTAATTGTTTTTAGATCACACATCATATCTATTGTCCCAATATAAAAACACGAGCAGCCCAATATTGTCCATTAATCCAGGTGAACCGTGCTCGCACAATTATCAACTTCTAGCATATTACAACAATCAATTAAGTCTTTCAAATCATTATAAAAAGATCGATACGACGACCGACAAGTTTTATGCTTGGCTCCTGAATCACTGATAACCAACCACATATAAGGAGTACCTTTATAATTCAAGCCTTTTAAAAGCCTAGTTATTACCATAAACTAAACAAACTCGGTGAGTTATCGAAAGGCAACGAATTTCGTCTATCCTAATGTAACTATCTTGGGTTGTAATTCTTTGATCCCAAGTCTCTTTCAATAAAGATGGTTTGTGATTCATAGAGATTTTGTTTAGTGTAGACCTAGATCAGATGTTTAGTTGTTAATGTCGTGCAACGTTCTATCTTTAAGAAGAGTCACTGAGTCAAATAAAATTAGTTTTTTTTTCTTTAATAAGAACTACCTATACATTATTTAAATAAAAGATGGTCTTATACCAAAATAGAAAGTAGTTGCATAATTGAGTCATATAATTTGTCAACTAATTATAGTAGTGGCGCCTCATTTCCAGGCCCAAATAAATACTTATAAGCTTAGTTTTTTATTCTAATTTATGTGGAGCTATAATATGGGAGGATTTTGGAATAATAATATAATAACATAATTAATACTGTAGTATCATTGAATTTTATTTGTATTAGGAGTGGGTTGAACGCAAAAAAAAAGATGAAAGATGTTGATAGATGCAATTTTAATGACCACCAACCAGCCACATGCTGCTTATTAAATTTTGGACCAACTGTATTTACTCTTTTGAGTGACACATCTGATCTTCTATTATACTCTTTGGTTCTTCTTCAACATAAAAACATCCCTATCCATAGTAATGCTTAATATCACTTTATGATTTTATTCAATTTTTTGGGTAGTTTGGCTACCAACCCTCAACTAGTAATGGTGTTACAAAATTGCTTTAGCTCATTGATTTGAACTTTATTGTTAATTAATCATATTTTTTTATTGCAAAAATGCTTTAGCTCTTTAATTTTGACAATTTTATTTCAATTTACTAAACCTGACCAGTAAATCAATATAACTGTATCAAATCACTAGGCTTTGGACATCTGTCAGATGTCTACAGGTTCAAAAAAGTTTGAAAATGTCATAGTTGATGTCGTTTCGAAGATAAGAATAAGACGAACAAAAAACTCTAAAGCGATATGTTAAATAAATAAACGGTTTGAGAGATAGATAAAAATAAGAAAGGAATCAAAAGAAAAAAAAGGAGAAACAAGTGGATGACATATTATATATATAAAATTGAAGAGAATGTGTATTTGTAAATATTTTGACTTGATGGTAAATTTGTAAATAATTTACCAAGTTGGACTATTATTGATAAATAACCCAAAAAATGGCTATGAATTCCAAAGATCGAAAGTTCGATCATTGCAAATAGCACTCTTTAAAAGATCTTTGGCCTTAACTGTAATTTATTCCACAAATTTTAGTTACGAAAAATTATAGCCATCATTTAGGTAAAATAGAAAAATATGATATGTGATTTCACTATTTTTCTAAAATAAGCATGTAGATTATGTTTTTTTTTCAAAACGTGGTCTGCTGTATTAAAAAGTTGGCAAAAATATGATAGAAAATAAATTTTTGTTACAATGTTATGTAAAATATTTTAATCAATTCAACAATCTCATAATGTAATCATATTATTCAAAAATTGTGTAAGATTCAAATATTTTCCCTTTTTAATGATTTTCTAAAGTTTATTATCATCTTATAATTAAAAAAGTATTTGCATTTCTAATTATTTTTTCAAAATTTTCACTGAAGTATTATAATTTTATTGACCATCATGCAAATTTAAATTCAAAACGGAGAAGATTATCCTTTATGGAGACATAATTAATATTTGCAATACTTTATTAGCTAACTTCTTACAACCACAAACTCTATTTTGTAAAACATTTCATGGTTCCCTTTAGAAAAAAGTAAAACCATGTCATTTTTTTGTACTTTATTTTTCATCTCCAATTCAATTCGTTCAAACTTCTTCGCTACTTTTACTGCTTACTTTGCTCTTTTGTTTTGATTACTGGTGATTTATCTGGGCCTACCACATTTGTTCAACATTTCAAAGATTTATCCATAATGCTAGCATAGGAGCATGAATCTAATATCAATTGTAGCAACACGAGGAATTCACATATCCCCTCATTGATATGATATTGTCAAATGTACCACAAAAGGTCTCACACCAAAAATATATACACTTATAGACGATATGGTACATTTGTTCGTTCAAATAATACTGGTATATTATCACCTAGGTAGCACGAAAACGGAAATGAAAATGGAAGCGGACATGAAAAAACGCCGCTTCAAAAAATCTAGGTTTGGAAATGGTTCGTGTGAGCGGACGACGTTCAACGAGGCGACTGCGAAGACGCGCCGGTGGACCGACCTCTAAAAATATCGGGGGATGCAAGTGATCTGATTGGGAAATGGTTTTGCATATTTTAATGCTCAAAAGATACTAGATCAAAATCATGTACTTAAAACAGAGTCGCCACCCGATTCAGCTCAATCGGGAAATTTTTGGTACGATTTTTCCACCGGGTGGTTGGACCATACCTTAAGTAGAGATTCCGAGTTCGGATGACGTTATCTATTTTTCGTTAGGCCAAGTTAAGATACTTCATTCTTTCTCAATCGGTTTGATCCATCCTATTTATTTGTGTTTTCAGTTATTATGTTGTTTTCGCGTTTATTAGGCTGTTGAGGCGATGAATAAGTTATTACAGCCGTCCAAAAATAAGTACGGAAAATAAAATTATTACAAGGCTTTCAAGTCATATACATTTTTCTATGCGATAAATAAAATACCCGAAGGCCTAATATACATCTACCTGCAGAAAATGGTTAGCACAGATATGGTACGTCGTACGAGATATCTCACGAACCACATATAGTTAGCAAACCAAACAAGACCTGAGTTAGCCCGAATGTGGCATATTTTATTTACAGTATTATAAAGCCCGATTGGATGGCTAAAATGAGATTTGAAAGGCGTTTGCGGGAAAATTCCGTTTTTAACCAAATTTTAGACTCAATCGTTGTTTTAACTGAATTATTAGTGAAAATGCCACATGTTATGGGGCAGGGTCTGTTTTCAGAAGGTTTTGGACCTCCATCATTGCAGTGTGTATCCTAGTTTTGAAAAATAAACTTAGTTGGAAACGAACGAAATAAAAATAGCTATCTAGAAAGTCATGCCACCGACGATACGGCTGATGCCGCTGGCGACATTATTGATGTCGCTGGCAACATGGCTGATACCGCCGGTGACATCAATAATGTCGCTGGCGACATCAGTATATAGGCAGGCTACACAGCTTTCTGAGTACCATAAAGAAAGGTTCCCACAAGAAAGTGAGATCTCTGGGGAATGTGATGTCGCTAGCGGTATCAGTGATGTCTCTAGCGACATGGGTGATACCGCTGGCGACATCACATATCTTCGGCGACCTTAATTTCTTGCAGCAGCAGCGTCCAGCAGTAAAAAATGATCGAAAACCCGAAAAAGACACAAATCAACAAGAATCAGCATAAATCAGTACTATTAATGTCGAACAGCTATAAGACTCAGAATTTGTACTTCGGGGCCGTGAATCCACCTCTTTGTGAACCAAAAAGAAACACCTTTGGGGAGCTTGCAACGATGATTTTTTAGTAAAAGTTAAGAGTTCTAAGTCTCTAAATCCTATTAAGTTGATTTTAACAAGAATACCTACTGATTTTAAGCTCACAATCAGAGAGTTCAAAGAAGAAAAACTAGGAAAAATGGATTAGAATCCTTTTTCCTGCCTTATCTAATTCTTATCTCACTAAAATCTATTTCCTCATTCTAACATTAAATTTTCAATCTTAGATGGTTTCTCCTCCTAATTTCTGCCCCCTCTTCCATACAAGCCTAAGGTGTGTTTTTATAGGCAAATTGGGGTGGTTTTCGAGACCTTTTGGACTAATTCCACTAAAAGTGGCAAAATAGCTGTCTGTACAGGGGCCCATTTTAGGCCATGCTGCGGGCGGCATGCCTGATGCACCGGTAATATAGTGATGCCGCTAGTGGCATCAGCCTCCGGCAAGCCGACAGCCAGCGGCCTAGGAGCCTAAAAAGTCATAAAAGTGGTCAAAAGTTGGTTAAAAGGCATCTTTTTGAATTTTAATGATATTATAATGGGTATTTTTTAATTTAGGTGTGCATCATCGGTTCAAGCTCCTATCGAACGCGTTATTGGCCACGCCGAACTAGATTCTACCAAGTATAAAATTTGCAAGGAATATTATATTGGTAACAAAAATTCTAAAGAGAACCTTTATTATGAGGCATTAAAATCGGGTACACATCATCAACGTCTCCTGAGAGGGACTGCAAAATCCCGTGCTCACAGGCTACCCCTCGGGGGATCACTACTGCCATAGGTCAGTATGATCGCATGAAAGAGCAAGGGATAGGAATGATACCTGATGGACGATTTGTTTTCCCCTTGGTCGGACTTGCGCCTTGTGGAGTGGTTGCCCCTTGGTCAGACTTATGCTTTGCGGACTTGTCCCTTGGTCGGACTTATGTTTTGCAGAGTGGTTGTCCCTTGGTCGGACTTATACTTTGTGGAGTGACTGCCTTTTGGTCGGACTTATGCTTTGCAGGGAGATTGTCCGTTGGTCGGACTTGAGCTTTATGGAGAGTTTGTCCTTTGGTCGGACTTGTGCTTTGTGGAGAGATTGTCCTTTGGTCGGACTTGTGCTTTGTGGAGAGATTGTCCTTTGGTTGGACTTGCGCTTCATGGATTGGTTGTCCCTTAGTCGGACTTATGCTTTGCAGAGTGGTTGTCCCTTGGTCGGACTTATGGTTTGCGGAGAGATTGTCCATTGGTCGGACTTATGCTTTTTGGAGAGATTGTCCCTTGGTCGGACTTATGCTTTGTAGAGTGGTTATCCCTTGGTCAGACTTATGCTTTGTAGAGTGGTTATCCCTTGGTCAGACTTATGCTTTGTAGAGAGATTATCCCTTGGTCGGACTTATGCTTTGTGGAGTGATTATCCCTTGGTCGGACTTATGCTTTGCATAGTGGTTGTCCCTTGGTCGGACTTATACTTTACGGAGTGGTTATCCCTTGGTCGGACTTATGCTTTGCAGAGAGATTATCCCTTGGTCAGACTTATGCTTTGTGGGGTGTAGTTCTGGGTCATGTTACGATTTTAGAGGGGTGAACCCAAAAGGGTGATACGTGCAGAGACTGTATCAAGGACCTTCAATTGGCATTCTAGGGTGAACCCGAAGGGTGATACATACAGGATCATGCCGTAATCTCTGGGTAGTGTATAGGATGAGTGTATTGGGTTTACGATTGTGGCTTTGTCCAACTTCTGGGATGTCAGGGCTAGAGCCGAGATTTTACCGAGGATGGCTGAAAAAAGGCATGGAGATAGCTGATGTCGCCAGTGACATTGATGATGTTGTTGGTGGTATAGAATTATGCTGCCGGTGGTATGAGTGCCATGTGGCAGCTTTGACTAGTCAAACAAATTCAAAATTCAAATTGAAGAAAGTGATGTCGCCGGCGGCATGGGTGATGACGCTGGCGGTATGGAGCGATGCCGCCGGCGATATGGATTGGCAGTTTCAGATAAATTAAAACTCCTCAAATTCTGTGTGGCAGTTTAAAAGGAAGTAAAACTCCTTTCTCTTCCTCATTCTGCAAAACCATACCTCTTTGCTCTATTCTTTTCCAAATCTTCCGATTTTCTCTGCTATTCCAACCATGAAGAGAATTGCCAAGGCTTTTAAGGGAAAATCTGCCAAGATTAGGGAGAATCTACCTGATTCCTCTATTGAGGGCCTGAAAATTCTCTCGGTTCCTGTTGCCTACGGCTTGAAGGAGACGGCCAAGATGTATGGGTATGAGATCAATTCCCCCATCACCAATCTGACTCCTGACAAGGAAAAACACCTCTCCTACATTCAGCTAATCCTGTAAAACTCGAATTTCTTCTTTTTGAGTTGAGTTTTGATTCGGCCCTAGGCTCAAAATCGTGCCATGCTATGAGTCATAATCGTGAAATAGATTAATTATAAACAGATATTGCATGTTTTAGGTTTGATTTTTACTGCTTTTAGGATTATGGTTTGATTGATTGTGATTTTTATGGTTTTGGCACGATGGGTGCAATTTTTGGGGAAAACAGGTTCTGCCTGCAGGTAGTGATGTCACCGGTGATATGAGTGATGTTGTTAGTGACATCAGGCCTTGCTAAAAGGCCTAGGGAGGCGTGATGTCGCTTCTATTTAAAGTGATATCATCAGTGACATCATCTATACCGCCAGCGGTATAGAGTGATGTCGCCGGCGACATCACTTCTAGCAAAAGCAACATCAGCAGCCTTCATCAAGTTCCAATGATGAGAAAATAAATAGGGACTTATCTATTTTGCTTCTGATTTTTGTAGCCACACGGACTAACTTATACCGGAGGTATGGGCACCATCGACGAGTGGTGGCACTATATTTTAGAAAAGGACCCTGAGCTTGCGCTCGCTATTAATGAGACAGGATTCAGGGACTTGGCCCAAATCATGCTGATGTTAATGCCCAAGCTCTCCTATTCGGCCGTGATAGCCCTTACAGAGAGGTGGTCTAAAACTACCCACACCTTTCACTTCTCATTTAGGGAAGTGATAGTTATGCCCTCTAACATTATAGCTATGATCGGGCTTCCCTAGATGGACAAGGTCATTCACTTTAATGCCTATATGGATAAATATCATATCGAGAGGCCCGTGGTGAGGCGGGTGAAGGAGCTATTTAGTTTGAAGCCCGCTTCAGGGCGGCTATCTTATGGTGAGCTGCACCAACACTGGACTAGGGCAGATGTGGTGCCAGAGGATGAGAGAGACGCTTGAGTCCACTCCTTCATAATTTCTTTGTTCACCGTATTATTTTTTCTAATCTCGGGGAGCAAGGTCAACTATGGGTTGATATCTACTGTAGAGGATGTGGTGGGCATCAGGAAGAAAAATTGGCCGCGTGCCATCCTAGTGCAGATGTACCATGGGCTAGTTGTGAGAGCCTGAAAGAAGGTGAAGGCTCTCTGAGTCAGCCATTTGCTGTTGTAGGTATACATTTCTTGGAAGCATTTAACTTGATTTTTTTTCATTTCGTATGAATAGTTAATCTGTTGTGGACATTTTGGGCTGATTGGTTGTTTGCTTATGTAGGATTGGGCGTTCGAGCATCAGATCCTCCCTCCGATCAGGTTGTTGACTACTATGCCCTTAGGTTCCCATTTTCTCAACCGATGGTTTGGTGGCATTGGCGGGAAGGCCAAGTATCCCACTAGCTATCGAGAGTCATTGAGGTTTGCGCGGTTTAGCTCGATACATGATGCTTTGGCTTAGACTGCTGTTTCATACATTAGTAAACAAAATGCATTTATGAATTTACATCATACTTACCTCAATCATTTTGGTTGATTGCTGGTACAGCTTATTTTAGACCCGTTTGATGGGGTGGAGAACCTGTTGGAAGTTACGAGGGTCAAGAGAGAGGTGGACGACTGTTAGTTTATGATTGAGTGCCCTCTGTCCCAGCAGTGGTACTTGGGGGAGCACGTCCGGGGCTGGAGGCTTATCCCCATTACCCTTAGGCCTATGCCTGCTGATCCTCCTAAGGGTTTATGGTGGCCCTATTTAGTGATCACATCTGAGGCCGACAAAGCTGATTATATCAAGGGGAACGACCGAGTGATCCCTAGCGTCTCTGGCCTCTACGAGTATCACCAGCAGCGCCTTTTACTCATTTGGCCTTGGATCAAGGATAATGATACGATCGAGTTTCACAACAAGAAGAGGATGGATGAGGAGAAGAGGAAGCTCAAAGGGATAGTTGATGTTGAGGAGGAGGAGGAAGAAGAGGAAGAGGAGGAGATTGAAGGCGATGTTGGGATCAAACCTGAAGGGGAGGATGAGGTAGGCGTAGATGTGGCTGGCGGGAGTGTGCCAATGTCCCAAGGTGCCCCCCGTTCTTTTGAGGTATGATTGCATTTATATACATGATTTACAATTGTTTGGGTTTAGGAATGTTGTTTATGTGTGCTTTTCGTGCTTATTAGGAACCTGCGAGGAAGAGAGGCAGGGATAACCAAAGTGGGATGCAGTATTATGGTGTACTCGAGGGGGTAAATTTCATAAAAGGGCGACTGGTCAACCCGATGGAGACCCGGTTCCTGCTGATGAACTCCCGAGGTGAGTTCCAACCCAGGAACATAAGCCCGAGCTGGCATGCTCTAATTTTTATACTAGAAAGCACCACTTACGTAAGGCCCAATAATTGCTTTCTTGTTTACCCTTGGATGCGGGTGGTTAATGATTTGCCTTTTGGATTTTTCAGGTGGCGCGAAGTCATGTGGTGCAACTGGCAGAGAATAATTTTGCTCTCCGGGATATGCTTATCAGGCAATCGCTGCTTGTTCAGGTACATTCCCTATTTATACCACGCCAAAATAAGATAAGATGCATGTATGGATGCTATGAATGAAGTGCATTATTGACGTTTTCCTTAGTTTGCAGGATTTTTTGACCCTTTCCTTATCAGACATTGATGTGGCCCAATAGAGATACAAGGAGGAGACTGTAGAACTCCGGCATCGTACGAGCGACCTTGAGGGTCAGCTGAAGGCTACCATTCAGGAGCGAAGGAGCAAGCAAAATCTAGATCACGCAGACCCTAGTAGCACCAGTCGCAGGGGAGTGAAGATGTCTGCCGGCCGATGCCCATTTGTTGCAGTCGACGAGTCCAGCAGTGTCCCGATGACTGAGGGAAGAGAGAAGGATAATGTTAATGATTGGCTAGTATACCCTAAGGACGTTTCATCCCGCCCGACCTGCAGTGGCGGGTATGCCTAGCTTTACATTTTCGTTTTGCTTTTTGTTTTAGATTTCGGTTTGTACCCTTGATACATTGGGGTTGGAATAATTTGGATTTGTTGTTTGGTTTTGTTTTGGTAGGCTAAATATTCAGGATTTTTGAATGATTTGCACCCTCGAGCTTTTTACTTTGAATAAAATGGATTGCAGTTGAACAGGGTTTGAAAATGGATTACAGGATTGTTTATAGGTTTTGTATAGGTCTGTAATGATAAAAGCACTTCTGATGCACCTGGAAATTTACTCCATGCCGTGGGCGGCATGACCCATATCATCCAAACTCAAACAGCTAAAATAATATAGAAGAGGCTGCCAAAAGCTCATATCACCGCCGGCATCAGTTGATACCGCCCAAATTGTTTTATATCACCGGTGACATTACTCACATCGCCGGTGGTATCACCTTTCCAGAAATCTGATTGCAGCCATTCTGTCATTTCCTGTCATAGCAACCCACAATCAACAGCTATGGGGTTTTCTATAAAGTCTAGGAAATGCGGACTGGAAGAAGCTTGAAAATTTCAGGCTTTGGGGGTTTCAATATGTCACGGCGTGGCCCGTAAGCCGCGAGTTCCTTTGAGCAGCGCTATCTTTTTGGGATCCAATGGACCACGTCTTTCAATTTTCATCGTTCGAGCTATACTCCTTGCTCAAAGAGTTCTACGCTATATTAGGGGTACCATGTCCTAAATGCATGACACTAGCACTGCTGGAATTTCATTTTGGCATGGATGAGATTCCTCGAGGGTTATGGAATTTGGACTCTGTGGACCCATTTCTATACCGGTTGTTTGACAAACCTGGGTTTCAGCTGGGAGCAGTTTTAGAGTGGTGCCGTGGGGCGACCTGATCTCATCTTGCTTAGCCATCCATGGTGGCATTACTACGCATGGTGGAGTTCATGTGCGGAGTGGGCCTAATTGCTCCGCTCAGTCTGATTTCACTCATCTGCCTTATGTCGACTGGGGCTTCTCCCATGGCTGTGGGGTTGGCCGATGTTTTGTTGAACATGGATGCCGCTTCTGTTGACCCATCACTTATCGGAGACCAGCTCATATTACTATAGGTACCTTTTGTTCTTTCCGATTCTGCACATTTCTTTCCCCAATCCTTTCCTGAATTCGAATTATAGGTATGGCTGATGGAGAAACTGAGGTTGAGGGAAGCTCCACGAGGGAATCCAAAGAAGTACCTACCTATTCATCTGAGGGAGAGGGGGCTTATGCGGGCTAATTTTGATTAGCTGACATATGATGATTGGGTGCTTATTTTGAGGGGTATACTGACGCACAGGTTCAGTAGGTTAGTCCATGGTGGAGGATTCAGGATGTGGTTGTAGAATCTTGGGGAGCTTGTGTTCAGTTGATATGTCTGGAGAAATCTTCATTCTACACCCCTTACCGGTTGTGCCATCAGTATGGCAAGAGGCAAAGGATCTTAATCAAGCTACCCTATAATCAGATCGGGATCTACATAGCTAGGTGGGTCAACCATATCCGAGAGAAGTGGTCTAGTGAAGCTGTATTTGATATTCTAGATTATAATCATGTGGAGACCATTGAGACCGACACACATTACAGAGGATGGCTTCCTGAGATAAGATGCTTGATGACCCGTCGGAAGCGGTCTCGGGCCCGCTTTGAGGGGGAGCTTGTAGAGCAGGGGGAGGAGCCCCTTTTTACTACCACATCTAGGCGGATCTCTAGGTACTATGATGATGACGTGGGAAACTCAGTTTAAGATGCACTTTTATTAGTTCTATCTTTTGCATAGGCTGTCGGGGTGATTGACCTATCAGACTTTGTCTCTTTTTTTGCGCATTTGATATGGAATAAAATGAACCCTGTCCTAAACTTGCTGGAGTTGTCTTAATCCTATGAATATAGGATTCATATAAGTATAAGCATTTAGATTTCAACAAAAGAGATACTTTCGTTAATTGAGATAAAATAAAGTACACGATGTTCGGTTGACATTCCCATTGATTTAACTCCCGGTGGCCACTAGCCTAGATTGGTTTACTAGAAGGCATTCACTTTTTGCTCACATACCCAAACTTTGGCCTAGATCGCCCTTTTTGGGTTTTTGATCTAGCGGGTTTGACTCATCCCCTAATTTTGCATAGCCGGTTTGCAGGATACCGATCATTGGGTGTCACCCTATTTTTTGTCCGATCAGTAAAAGATCAAAAGGTGGGTGATTATCATGTATATATTTTTTTTGTGTGCCGCTTTTTCGATTTATTTCTTTTGAATCAGATATGATAACGCTTAAGCCTATCTTGGTTCACGGGATTCACAAACTCGTTCCCATCCATGTCCATAAGCTTAACTGCCCCATTGCTAAGCACCTTCTTTATCACATATGGTCCTTCCCAATTTGGCCTGAATTTGCCCCTCGCATCAGTGGTAGAATGTTTCAGCTATTTAAGGACCAGATCACCAGCCTTTAGGGGGAATTTCTGGTGTCTTACCCGACTGTTATATACTTGAGCCATGCATTGCTGGTACATCTGGAGGTTGTCAAGGGCCTTTAACCTCTGCTCATCCATCATGTTCAACTGTTAAAATCTCGCCCGGGTCCATTCAGATTCTTTTAACTTAGCCTCTAAAGCGACTCTTAAGGAGGTCACTTGAGTTTTAACTGGCAAGACCGCTTCCATCCTGTAGACCAAGGAGAACAGAGTTTGACCTATCTGGGTGCGAATGCTGGTGCGATATCCCCAAATAGAAAAATGTATCTTATCTACCCAATCCCTGTAATCGGCTATCATTTTAGAAAGAATCGTCTTTACTAATTTTTAAGCTGCCTCAATAGCTCCATTAGCTTGCGGTCTGTATGGGGAAGATCTATGGTGTTCGATCCCATATTTCTCGATAAGAGAAGCAGTTGCTCCTTGAAATTGTACCCCATTATCTGAGACTATATGGTGTGGAAGTCCATACCGAGTAAAGATGTGCTTCTCTATGAATTTAGCCATCTGCTTGGCGGTGACATTAGTGAAGGATTCGACTTCTACCCATTTCGAGAAGTAATCTACTGCTACCACAATGAATCTATGGCTGTTTGTTGAAGAAGGACGGATTTCACCAATTATGTCTATCTCTTATGCCGAGAATGGCCAAGGGGTGGATAAATGATGGAGTTCGGTGGGTGGCAGATTCTGCATATCCCTATAAACCTGGCATTGGTGGCATCGTTTGACCTAGGCGATGTAATCAGCTATGAGAGTGAGCCAAAAATACCCCAACTGCTGGATTTTCTTTGTGAGAGCAAGACCATTCATATGAGGGCCACAGTCACCGGCATGGACTTGGGTCATTACGTTTTGAGCCTCAGAGTTAGTGAGGCAACGGAGAAGCAAGCCTTCGCTGGTGTGCTTGAATAGATCATTATCCATAATACAAAACTGGATAGCGAGCCGCCGTAGGGTTGTATGGTCTAAGTCAGAAGAACCCGTGGGATATTGGCCGGTCTGAAGGAACAGGACGATGTAAGAATACCAATAAGGTTCAGATGAAATAGAGAGGATTGGAGAAGCTGATTGAATGTGGTATGGGGTCTTGGTGGACAACATAATCAAAGGGCAGATAAGCTGCTACTGAGGCTGTTCCCATATAGACGTGAGAGTGGTGAGAGCATCAGCCATTTGATTCTCGTCCCGAGGGACATAGCGGTATAAGCACGAGGTGAATTTCTCAGACAATTCGCAGACAGCCTCAACGTAAGGACGGAGAGATTCTTCTTTAATTTCCCAATCTCCGATAACCTGACGGACAACCAGAGCCGAATCCCCGATGACAGATACGCGGCGAGCTTGAACCTAAAAAAGAGCCTCAAGGCCAAACAGAAAAGCTTCGTACTCAGCGCCGTTGTTGGTGATAGTGAATTCTAAGCATTTGGACAATGAGATTATCTCATTATCCAGCGTGATGATGATGACCCCGAGGCCTACTCTCCAGCAATTCATAGAGCCGTCAAAGTACATTATCCAGATGTTGTCAAGGATTGTAACAGAGGCAAGCTGCTCATCAGGAAACTCCAAATTTTCCTTATAGTCAGAGCTGAGGGGTTGATTAGCTAGGAATTTAGCCACGGCACGCCCCTTAATGACCTTTCGAGTCACATACTCAATGTCGAATTCAGACAGGAGAAGCAACCATCAGGAAAATTTGCCTGCTAGACTGGGGGATTGATAAAGAAACTTCATTGGATCAATCTTGGCCATGGCTTGGACACGATAGGATTAGAAATAATGTCGCAACTTCTTAGTAAGCTAAACCATTGCAGTGCAGGTCTTTTGCCATAATCAAATACCAGGTTTTATAATCTAATAACTTCTTGCTCAAGTAGTAGATGACATGTTCACGCTTATCAGCATATTCCTGGACGAGCATGGCCCCGATGGAAGTTTCCTTGATAGCCAGGTAAAGGATGAGTTGTTTTCCTGGGATGGGGGGTGTCAAAACGGGTGGATCAATAAGATACGCCTTGATTCTGTCAAATGCCACTTGGCAGTGATCGTTCCACATTATGGGTTACTGTTTTCCTAACAGCTTAAAGATGGGGTTTATAAATAGTAGTGAGGTGGGCAATGAACCGACTAACATACTGCAAGGTCCCTAAAACTGATCGGACTTTTTTCTGTCTTAGGTGGCGGCATGTCCCTGATGGCTTTGGCTTTGTTTAGATCTATTTTGATTCCTTTTTGCTAACCATGTGCCCCAACAATTTGCCTGAAGTAACCCCAAACATGCACTTCTTTGGATTCAGGCAAAGGTTAGACTTTTCAATAGGAGTCATGAACCTCCTAAGAATAGCAGGGTGCTCTTCTCGAGCAGCGGACTACACAATCATATCGTCCACATACACTTCCACTTCTTTATGGATCATGTCCTGTAAGAGGGCAGTTACAATACGCTGATAAGTGGCCCGACATGTTTTAACCCGAACAACATCACCTTGAAGCAATACACTCCCCATTCAGCGATGAACGCCGTTTTGATTTTGTCAACAATATTGATCAGAATCTGATTATACCCCAAGAATCCATCTATGAATGAATACATGGCTGCCCTAGTGGCGCTATCAATCAGGACATCGATGTGCAAGAGTGGGAAGTCATCTTTCAGCGAGGCTTTATTGAGATCTCAGAAATCTACACAGACTTGAACCCTACCATATTTCTTCAGAACTGGGACTATGTTGGACAACTAAGTCGGGTATTCTACAACCTTAATGAATCAAGCTTCAATCAACCTTGAGACCTCTATCTTAACCTGATCTGCCCATTCTGGCCTCAACCGGCGGAGCTTCTGCTTGATAGGCCAAAATTTAGGATCAGTTGGGATTCTATGTTCAGCAATTTGTCGATCAACCCCAAGCATGTCTTCGTACGACTAGGCAAAAGCGTTAACATGATCTTTAAGCACTTTTATGATCTCACTTTTTTCCTCGGGAGTTAAATCTTTGGAAATGGTCACGATTTTAGGATTGTCATCTATACTCAGGTTTATTTCACTTAATGATGTATCACTAACGCCAAAAAAGTTATGCGCATTGTTATGTGAATGAATGGATCCATCAGGAAAGACATCAAACAAGTAAGCAGAATGAGAGTTATTAACTACATTAAAAGCCTCGTAAGCAGCATTGTTCACATCAAACACATCAGAAATGTTAAGAATTACATCATCCATATCCTCCTCCATAGCTAGAGGGGCTTTAGTAGCAATATCAATAGGAGGAGCATCCTCTGTATTGTCTGTCAGAATGGCACCTAGGTCATGCTCTAGAGTAGTCTTTTGGGCAATGGTGAGAAATGGCCCCCCGGATAGGTTGGCTTTCTCAGCGAGAGCCCTAGCGAGCTTCCCTACTATTGTTGTCATAGCACCTTCTTCCTCGGTTCTCTCACCCTTCCAGCCTTTCTTCATCAGCAGCGCCATAGCTTCAGTCACAGTTGCCACGGCATTTTCAATTTCTGGATCGATAGACTCTTCACTACCTCCCTCAGGCTCATCTTCAGGATGGATCTTACCTTTTCCTTTAGCCTCATTAGAAATAACATTGACAGGTGTGTCAGGCTCAATGGGCTTAGGTTCGGCCAAAACTATCATACGGCCGGTCTCAAAGTTGTAGACATCTTTAAAGATCTCAAAGCCAGGCCATATTTTTCCACCATACTCGATCGGATCAGGCTCTCCCTTGTAAGGCTTCTTGCCATGGATTTCACAAACAGTGACCATGTGGCAGTAGTAGTAGGGGACGCGGCAATAGGCTTTTCTAGGCTTATATCGCAATCCAGCTCGATGGGTAAGGATTTTTGGCTCCAACGCTTCAATAATTCCCTGCTCAAGTATTCCCCCACCTCTGCCAGGCTTGTAACTAGATGTCTTCATTAGTTTACCCATACCAGCATGAAGGTAGTTGTGCCAAAGATGAGGAGACTTCTGAGCTTTGCTAATCACGGCAATCTGAAGGCCTCCTTTTAAATTAGCTTTGGCTTCCATAACAGCCATAACAGAAGCGGGATCGACCTCTATGGTCACCATTCTGTCTTCATGAATAAGCTTGATTTTCTAGTGTAGTGTGGAGAGAACAGCGCCTAAAGCGTGAAGCCATGATCGGCCAAGCAACAGAGAATAGGTAACAAGAATGTCAAGTACAGTGAAGCATACATTACTTGCCGCACCTTCTACAGTGACTTCTACCTCAAAGGTCCCAATTATATTGTACTTTGAATCATCATAAGCTCTAATAATAGTGCTAGATTTTCCCAGCATGTCCTCCGACAGTCCCAGATGAGGAAGATTTTTAGAGGGCACAAATTTAGAGCGGAGCCATCGTCCACCGTGACACACGGGATAACCTTATCGAGGACTTAGATTCGGATGAATAAGGCCCAGTTGTGGTCCCTACCCTCGAGTGGAAGATCAAAATGGTCGAACACAATCTGAAGGCCCTTTTCTCAGGGGAATGCCTTCTCCAATCATAGCGCACATCTTAACGACTGAGGTGGCCAGATTAGCTTCTAAATTGAGGAGCCGTTTAATCAAGCCCTTGTGATCCCTTTCGGAGTTGATTACCAACTGCCAGATACTATATCGGGATTGGGTGTTTTTTAGCTAAGTAATGAGAGGGTCAACCTCAAGACTGGTCGGGACAGGTGGAGGTAGAGAAGGAGGTCTCGCGGTAGTTCTAACCCTGCTAGGAATTGGGTCTTTGCTTAAGTAGAGATATCGGTCTTCAGGCTGATATACGCGGCCACTCCGAGTAATGTTAAGAACATCAACGAGCAAGACACTCTTATTGGCTCATGTTTCAAATAAATACTGTTACTCCTCAGAGTCTGAATTTATGTTTTACAGCTTATATTTATCTACGTTGAAAAGGTCATTTTGATCAACCTTTAATAATTCGGTGCTTACGACCTTGGTCCTTTGAGCTACTTCCTCATCACCATCGGAGTAGTCCTCCTTTAAAACAAAGGAATCTACACTAAATAATGGCTTTTCCTTAACTTTCATTCTTTTTGCCATGAATGGCTGAGACCTGCGGCTCTCTTGCTTTGGTTGGTTTGGATCAACTTCCATCCCCTAGACAGAGTTGAGCCCTAGGTTGGCTTGATTGATTAGATCAAAAACCAAGTAAGATGGGAGACTCGAACCGATGACCGGGATAGAGTTACAATTGTCCGGTCTCCAAATAAAGAGATCAAAGATTATGGCTTCAGATAAACCAGACTGGACCATGCCAACTTTATTCCCAAAATTTGGCAAAGGATTACTCATAGTGCTCGGAACTCTGTCAAGTTCAGCGATCTTTGCTTCGCTAACCAAGCATTAAATTACCGAGAGCAGGGCTTTGCAATTATTGGTTTGGTGTCCTACCTGAACATGATAGTTATAGAAGTTATTCTTATCCTCGGGTCTAGGTGGGCTGTATTCCTAAAGGGACTGTATGAAACCCACTTCCCTCAAATGTTGAAAGATGACCGTAGGAGCAACTTATAAGGGTTAGCCAAAATAAAGGGGGGGCAAGGAGGTTGGATTGTGGCAACCATCGGCGGAGCCGGAGTGATTATGAGGGCGCAGCAGGGGTTTGAGAAATGGCTTGAACTGCAGCCGATACTTTAGGCTTAGCCGGCGCCGGGGCTGAGGGTTGAGCTTCAATATTTTTTCTAAACCACAGTTTTCCCGCTCTTTCGGCCTTTTAATGCTCTGCCTCATGCTCGATCTTCTTGGCTTTCTAGAATACAGCCTTGTAGGACAGAAAAGAATCAGTAGCCATTTCTTTGCGGAATAGAGGAAGAGACCCTTCGAGGAGTTTGACGATCATTTCCTCGAGGCTTAGCTTGGATTTCATTAAGACTTAGGTTGACATCCACCGATTAAAGTATTGCTTAAAGGTTTCATTGGGCATTTAACGGACCCTCTCAAGATATTGGAGGGTTGTTTCCATTATAGTATTAAAACCATAATGCACTTTCAACACCTCAGATAAAAGATTCCAGTCAGTGACAAAATGCTGTGGTAAGGTGTGATACCATTTGAGGGCAGGGCCCCGAAGGGAGCAAGGAAACATTTCAGCAAGCACCTTATCACTTAACTTCTTCACACGTATTATTCTTTCATACACTATAATGTGAGAGGCAGGTGCTCCAGAACCATCATAATGAGCCATATTTAGCATAGTAAAATTATTAGGGACCCAGTCTTCTTCTCTTTCAGGTTTCTTAGTAATGATGAGGCGGTTGATGTAAGCTTGGATCTCGGGTGTCATGCCCGGAGGCTGCGTGACCTGGTCGCTGACCGGTGTATGAGGGATAGCTAGGGCTTTAGGTGTCGCACCCGGAGAATACGCGACCTAGTCTTTGACAGTTTGAGAAGCTATCATTTGTCGGACAAAAGCGGGTACCTCAGGTGTCACGCCTGACGGTTGCATGACCTGGTCATTGTGTGTCGGAGGTAGTGGAGGATGAATGGTCAACTGGCTGGTAAAAGGATTTTGTGGGTAGGTGGTACCCTTGGGAGTTACAATGAACTGCAAAGGAGTGAAAGAGGGCAGTGGCTGAGAAGCTGGGTAATAGTGAGTAAATACCGGAGGAGCAAAGCTTTGAGCTAAAGGTCTTCGATTAAAAGGCACAATTGATCGAACAGTCGAAGTTGATAGAAAAGCTAAAGCTTGCCCAAACTGGAATGGGCTTGCCATAGGCTGGGTTGATTGAAAAATAGGTGCAACAGGTCTTATCCCTATCGAACCGGTCAATATCTGTGCTGAACCGTTCTAGACTTGAATATTGGATGCTGATACTCGATCGGAATTTCTATCTTCGAGAGCTTACTTAACGGCAGCATGAACAGTGGTTTGGATAGAAGCCTGAAAAGCATCTGAGTTTAGGAATTGTGCCATAGCACTGGCAAAGTCGAAGCCATGCGATGGCTGGGATCTCGTTCCCGAGCTGGAAGTAGGGCCGGAGGGTTCTTCAAGAGGAGGGGTCCCTTCATTTCTTGGAAAAGACATGGCTGGTTGAAAAGGTCTCTGGCTTAACTGAACTTGTTCTGAATCTGACTCCCCACTGGAATCGGTGTGTAGAATCCCTTCGACTTCCCTGGTGACAATTGGGGTGAGAGGATGACAAATCAAGCGGTGTTCTATCCTTTTCCAAACCGGGGTGCGACGATCAGTCCACCGCCTCCTAGCTAAAATGGTAGGCAGTGGATCAGATCATGAATGAGTTTGTAAATGGTATGGATTGTATGCATGCCTTTTATTTTTGGAAGCAGTGCGTGATACGTATGGCTACACATAGATGTGGTTAGAGATGATGCGATAGCTTATCCCTCCAACATATGTCGGATGTTTGTATCTTAAGTCATACATAGTGATATATGGTGACACAACGGAGGCACAAGAGAAGTCCTACGTGTGTTGCTAAACTTCTTCCACGGGCGGAAGTAGTAAGGGTAATTTGATTCATTTCTAGCTCTTGAAGCCGATGCATGGGGGTGCATGATCACGGAGCACATAGCATGCAAATAGTCCCTCTTCCAACCTTATGACTCTCGCGTAATGCCTCTTTGGAAGGATGGAGTTTGGCTTCTTCACCGGTAATTGCGAAAGAAGCGCATCCCAATTACTTTATTTGTTCTGGTGATCCTAAAGGAATGATGTGCTAAGGCTTTTTCTAACGTGGCTTTGGTGTAGGGTTGTTGATGTAGAAGGTTCTCATTTACCTTGATTCCACGTTACTCAACCACTCCCAAAATATGTGTGATCGCAGGAGTTTACGTATTGGTTAAAACTAGTGATCCATCCACTAGGCACCCTCAATTCCAATAGGGCATGAGTGATACTTTCGTGAGCTTCTCGGGTGAAATGGGGCACCTAAAAATTACCGAACTATCTACACGCGTATTTAAGGATAAAACGTCTTAAGAAAAAAAAAGAATAATGTTTTAATTTGGCCAATGATTTCAATACATCATCAAAATCTTTTAAACTTTATGAAAAGAAAGTTCAAGTTTAAAGAGATCAGTCCCCAGCAGAGTCACCACTGTGAGCGGACGACATTTAACGCGGCGACTGCGAAGCCGGGCCGGTGGACTGACCTCTAAAAATATCGGGGGATGCAAGTGATGTGATTAGGAAATGGTTTTGCATATTTTGATACTCAAAAGATAAGAAATCAAAATCCCATATTTAAAACAGAGTCGCCACCCCGTTCAGCTCAACCAGGAAATTTTTTGTACGATTTTCCCACCGGGTGGTCGGACCATACCTTAAGTAGAGATTCCGAGTTCGGATAACGTTATCTAATTTTCATTAGGCCAAGTTAAGATACTTCATTCTTTCTCAATTGGTTTTATCCATCCTATTTATTTGTGTTTTCAGTTATTATGTTGTTTTTGCATTTATCAGGCAGTTCAGGCGATGAATAAGTTATTACAGTCGTCCAAAAATAAGTACGGAGAATAAAATTATTACAAGGCTTCCAAGTCCTATACATTTTTCTATGCGATAAATAAAATACCCGAAGGCCTAATATACATGTACCTGTAGAAAATGGTTAGCACAGATACGGTATGTCATACGAGATATCTCACGAACCATATATAGTTAGCAAACCAAACAAGACCTGAGTTAGCGCGGATGTGGCATATTTTATTTACAATATTATAAAGCCCGGTTGGATGGCTAAAATGAGATTTGAACGGCGTTTGCGGGAAAATTCCGTTTTAAACCAAATTTTAGACTCAATCGTTGTTTTAACTGGATTATTAGTGAAAATGCCACATGTTATGGGGCGGGGTCTGTTTTCAGAAGGTTTTGGACCTCCATCGTTGAACTGTGTGTCCTAGTTTTGAAAAATAAACTCGGTTGGAAACGAACGAAATGAAAATAGCTATCTAGAAAGTCATACTGCCGACGATACGGCTGATGCCGCCGGCGACATCATTGATGTCGCTGGCGACATGGCTGATACCGCCGGTGACATCAATGATGTCGTTGGCGACATCAGTATGCAGGCAGGCTACATGGCTACATGGAATGTGATGTCACTAGTGGTATCAGTGATATCTCTAGCGACATGGGTGATACCGCTGGCGATATCACATGTCTCCGGCGACCTCAATTTCTTGCAGCAGCAACGGGCAGCTGTAAAAAATGACCGAAAACTCGAAAAAGGACACAAATCAACAAGATTCAGCATAAATCAGTAATATTAATGCCAAAGAGCTATGCGAGTCAGAATTTTTACCTCGGGGTCGTGAATCTACCTCTTCGTGAACCGAAAAGAAAAACCTCTGGGGACCTTGCAACGATGATTTTTTAGTAAAAGTTAAGAGTTCTAAGTCTCTAAATCCTATTAAGTTGATTTTAACGAGAATACCTGCTGATTTTAAGCTTACAATTAGAGAGTTCAAAGAAGAAAAACCATGAAAAATGGATAAGAATCCTTTTTCCTGCCTTATCTAATTCTTATCTCACTAAAATCTATTTTCTCATTCTAACATTAAATTTCCAATCTTAGATGGTTTTCTCCTAATTTCTGCCCCCTCTTCCATACAAGCCTAATGTGTGTTTTTATAGGCAAATTGGGGTGGTTTTCGAGACCTTTTTGACTAATTCCACCGAAAGTGGCAAAATAGTTGTCTGTGCAGGGGTCCATTTTAGGCCATGTCGCCGGAGGCATGGCTGATGCCGCCGGCGACATGGTGATGCGACTAGTGGCATCAGCATCATGCAAGCCGACAGCCAACGGGCCCAGGAGCCTAAAAAGTCGTAAAAAGCGGTCAAAAGTTGGTCAAAAGGCAACTTTTTGAATTTTAATGATATTATAATGGGTATTTTTTTATTTGGGTGTAAATCATCGGTTCAAGCTCCTACCGAACGCGTTATTGGCCACGCCGAACTGGATTCTATCAAGTATAAAATTAGCAAGGAATATTATATTGGTAATAAAAATTCTAAAGAGAACCTTTATTATGAGGCATTAAAATTGAATACACATCATCATCGTCTCGCGAGAGGGACCGTAAAATCCCGTGCTCACAGTTAGTAAACATGTAAATAATAAAAATAGAGTGATATACAAAAAAAAATCATAGAATAAGTATTCATATAATTTTTTTTCTTCCATAAATTAGAAGATCATTACTATAATTTAAAAATATGATTGTATATCATAAGAAAAAGTGAAAATTTTGCAAACTATTGAATTGTAAAAGAAAACTCACTTTGGAGGGCGCAGTAGTAAGAAAATAGGAGGATGATTTTTAAAAAATGTTCTCCCAATATTAACGAAAAGAGTTTCCAAGTTTTATTATTTACAGAAAAGGCCCGAAAACTTCTCGTATCCCGTTTCAATTTTTAAAATAAGAAAACGTTAGTGTTTAGGAGTTTTTATGCTTATAAATTATCACCTCGGATTAATTAATGAACCCGATCTACTCAAACTATCAACATGTATGTTAGAAGTCAGGTGGTGTCAGCAACAACATAACATAACTGTTCATTCCAACTGTCAAAGCCTGTCCGATATGTACATATATACGGTTGCTTGCTTTCCACTAGTAAGTCATTTTCACCTCCAGCCATTTCTAGCTACAAGTGGACCAACTCATTTCTCAACTTTACTTTGTTTTAAGGTGTCATTTTTGTATTTAATCACCTACAACATATACTTGTTCCACCTTTTTGTTTGGCAATTTGGGATGTTTCTAATAATCATCCTCGTTCTTTATGAGGCGATTTGGGATGGACATGCAATTTGTAGGGTACGTCATATTTGTGAGAGTTACTTCTTATGACATTTCTCCACTAATAAGTTGAACTCAAGTAACCAAATTATTAAATGTGATATTTAAACATTTAAATAAAGTAGAAATAGATATATATTCAACCATGATAATTTGGGGTCTAGACAAAATAATATTAAAAGCAGTAAAATGGAGTCCTTGATAAAAAAAATATTGCAATAAATATTTGTTTTTTTTAAAAGTAAGAATTGAACTCTTAACCTCTCATAAGTAGACTCAGGCCGGGGTCGGTTGACCCTAATCGGGCCTAACTAAAAAATTAGAAGCCCAAGCCGGCCCAACCCATTGAAAATGAAAATCAGGCTCGCGTCGGGCCAAACTTCAGTAAAATAATCATTCGGGCCTCTTCGGGTTCGGTCCGGGCCTGGCCGGACCTATTATCCAATTAATTTATCCAAACTCGACCCATGAAAGGTGGGCATGGACGGGCCTCGCGGGCCGGTAGGTTAGTGCCAAGTTCTACTCATAAGTTTTACAAGTGCTTTACCAATTAATCTGTCATTTTTTAACGTTTACATTTATCTTTTTAACAATAATAACTAAAACTTCAAACAAAAATTTACTTTTGGACTCCTTCCTACTATAGATCCTAGGCGGTCCTACTCCGCCACCCACCAAGGTTGGGCCTGAATAGATATGTTGTATAATAATGCGAATTGGTCATTATTTATATGGTTTTTTGCCCATGTTGACAATTTTTATACAGTGGGTTGTGCCTAGTGATGCAAACGAGCCGAACACAGACCTAACTTATCTAAGCTCAGCTCGATTTGAAAATAAAAAGATTGACCTCGGCTCGTCTCAAAGCTCGTCGAACCTGGATATTTTAGCTCTGTCCGAGCTTGTGGACAAGCTCAGCTCAAATTCACGAGCTTACGAGCCTAAACGAGCCTTATTATCTCATAAATCTCTTGCCAAAGCGATGAATTTTGTATAGAGAGAGGATGTGCACTGGAGAAGAGAAAGAGGGAAACCTTTTTTATATTAGATGATTAGGTTAAGTTTTTTGAGAAGTAATATAATAAGAATAAGAATAAAAATTAAAACTAATTCACCATATATTGATGAATATATATGAAATTAATAATCTTATAAAGTAATTAAAAAATTATACGAGCCTACTCTCGAGCTTTTAAACTGAATCTTAAAAAGTCCGGCTTGACTCGTTAATATGTCAAGCCGATCTCAAAATCGAATCGAGCCTTATCAAGCTGAGCTTTGACCGAACCGATCTCGAACTACTCACGAACAACTCAACTCAATTACAATCCTAGTTGTATCAGAGTGTCAAATGAGGTGGATACATCACCGTTAACCTCATTCGTTTTCCTCTTTGCAGGCACATGAGACACTGGACCAGAATTATTAGAGAGAATTTTTCAATTTCCAACTGCTAAGGTAAGGCTGGTATCCAACCCGACCCCTTGCCGCCACCCCTATTTGTGCTACATCATATCTATTGACATTTTTACACGAACAAGATTCAACTCGAGTAACAATTACTAATATTTGATATATAAACTAATTTTGTGGCAACAAATTTAGAAAAAAAAAGTATTCAATTACTTCCACATTTTCATTTTTTTTAACTCGGTTTCTTAAAAGAATTAATCAAATTATTATCATACGTTAAAATATGTATTTTGAGTAATTTTCAATTGATTTTTGTATAAAATTTTATTTCCTTTTGTAAAAGATATTTCTGTAACTTGTGATACTACTATTTCTTGCTAGTAAGTAAATGGTCAAACTTAAAAAAATATTCGGTGATTTCATTCATTTATAAAATGGGGTTTGAGAAATATTTCTTTTATAAAATGAGGTTTTAGGTTTCAAAAAATTGGCAAATAGAGGATAGAAAATATTTTTTTAGAATCGTGATGTTACCAAAAATATTTTAATCAATTCAATATTCTCATAATTTTACCTTATTATTTAAAAATTATATATACATCATGATTTGAGCAAGTTTCAGAGATTTTTTTTTCATTTTTTTATGATTTTTTAAAATTTATCATCATATTTTAATTGAAATAAATATTTACAATATTAAAAAAAATTCAAAATTAACACTAATGTGTATTACATTTTTATTAACCAATCTACAAATTTTCGGATAGAAACTGACAAGATTACCCATTATCGTTGCATAATTTAATATTGAGAATCCTCTTATTGCCATTTCTTTGAAACCACAAACCTCATTCTGTAAAAAATAAATTTTCAGACTCCATTTTATAAATGAGTGAAACTACAAATTACCTTTTTAAGTTTACCCAAATTTTTACTACCTGTGATCGTGTAAATCTAATTCCAGCAAAAGGGCAACATTAAGAAACCATAAAAACAACTTAATACTACATTTTCTTAGTTAAGTTTCCTCCCAATTATTTTTCGTTGGCAGCTAGTGTTCTGAAACAGAAAATTAATTAATATCTAAATTTTTTGTTGTACTTTTTTTATCAACTTTTTTCGAACCGGTTTGAATAGTATTTTTTTTATGTGCCCGAGATCGAAGAATTCAAAGTCGATGTCATTTTATGCCAAAAGTCGAAATTATCTCACTATTACAGAGAATAATCGAGTTTTCACGACTTGTGCAACATTAGAAATCAATAAAAAGCGAGTTGCAAGATTTTTCCTTCACGGAGGAAAAGTTCACGAGGGCAAATGAAGCATCAACTAAAATTCATTCAATGAACGAAATCATAGAGAACAGAACGGTAAAATATCTCGTTTAATATTAGGGAAATAAGTTATTAGGTCATTACCTAATTCAAAATCCATTAACTTATTTAATTTCTATTCAAAAGTAATTAATAATTTGGATCGAATCATTTAACCCAACTAATACGATAAGAGGCCAGCCAAATATTCCAAAATATGTCAATAGTAAAATGAAATATTTAGAAACTTACGATATTTAATATGGCATCAGGACCGTAACCATGCTTTTATTACCTATGCAGCGTGCAGTTGATGTAATAAATTGGTAAATAGTTCAAAGATACAAATAATTTTACTGAAATGTTAATTCAATAAAGTATCATAATTAAAGAAATATTGGAAGCATAAATAAATCCTACTATTTGATGGGTGAATGAAAGAAATAACTTATCATAATTAATTCACAATATATATTGACATCATTTCATGATTAAAAGATAAAAAAAAATGAGACGTTGCTTTTCTGAAACAGGATTGGATAACTCAATTACACGTCAATTTCAATTTGGAATCATTTGCCGCTCTCGACAACTGTTCCATTTCTGGCCCCGATTTTGTCTAAAAAAAACTCTATAAAAAGTGATTAATAAACAATATTTATATAAATATATCTAAATTATACATATAATTATATCCTTTAATTCAATTATTTAATAAAAAGTAAGTTAAGTGTAAGAGTTGAATAAATTAAATATAATTAAATTAAATATATAAATTTGTGATAAATGATCATTAGGCTGAGTTCATGAGAGGCTTTGTAAAAAATTAAGTGCTCAACCCCAACTCTTATAAGTTGCCTCAGGTTTGGCCGTTCCCAGACCCGTAACTGTTCCTACCTATTTTTAGAAATATTTATTATGGATCACATACAAAACTGGAGAAGACATTTTCAATCTGATAAGAGAAAAAGTAAGAAAAAAAGTGCATAATATATAAGATGTACCTGGTTTCAGGGTCGGCCTTGAGCATAGATTAGGAGTGCAATGCTCTAAGGCTCATAGTCTATAGATGTCCATATTTTATAATTATGTGTATATTTGTTCACAAGTTTAAGAAATTTTATAAATTTATTCAATGTGAATGAGTTAATTATTAACATACAATAAAAAAATTTTAAAATTATATTTTTTAATTAATATTTATTAGAAAATATTTTAATTTTTTATTAAAAAATTTTAATTAAAGGGCCCTTACTTTTTATTAGTTTAGGGCCCTCAAATTGTTAGAATCGGCCCGCCTGTTTTCAAATGAGTTGATCTTCTAGGCATATGAAAGGGTTAGAGAGGTTGGTTTGTCACGAGCGTAATCATTGATGGTTGAATTAGCAAGGTTGATACGATAAAATGGATGTGAAAACGATAGCATTACTATTAATCACGAGTTGCCTGAGCAAAACGTTATTATGAGTAGGATTGGGATTTTCTAAAGTTAGAAATTGATAAAGTGGTACATTTTAGCTCATTTAAACTATTTATTGAATTTTAATGCTTGAGATTTGATTGTATTGTGAACCCTACAAATAAGTGAAATCAAATCTAAACAATTAAAAATAAATGAATGGTGAAAATTGACTAAACTTTACAACTTTAGGAATCTGCTTCAGAGAATACAAATCCGAATGAGTATATACAAAAAGATGATGACATATGATAACCGCCTTACCAAGTGTTCAAGTGATTCGAAAGAGTCTCTTATCAAGTTAGTTATTCTTTGGTGGCAAATGCTTGGTCTAGTAGTTGAGCCTTGAAGTAGTAATCCTAGAGGTTGCAGGTTCGAGTCCATACTCGGACAGGATGGGATAAAATTTTTCTTTATTATTATTGGAAGCCCATATGAGATAATTTATTTTAAAAGAAAGTTGGCTATCCTTTGCAATAACCTATTCAAGCCTCAACATGGCTATTTGGGCTAATGATCTTTATAAACTTGAATATATAAGTTAGAGCAAGTTAAACCATATTTCCTATTTTTTATTTTTTAAATTCTATTTTATAAAATTTACAGTGTTTTTACTTCAACTATCTTCCCTATTTTCTTTATTATTATATTCTTAAAAAATAATAATATTATGTTATTATTCTATTAATTCTTTTACCCCTAATGGGCAAACAGATTAAATGATATGGCTAATAAATAGTATACACTTATTGTCACTTAAACTAAATTTGGTATTTGATCTGTAATACATGTAACACATAATTGGGAAGGATAAACCGCCAAAAAATGCCAAATCAAGCCTTGAACTCGGTTCTAAAAGAATAAAAAGAAAATCAAATTTGTTACATTGTCTTTTTATAATCTGTAATTCGAGACAGCTTCTAATAGTCATCAGTTCTTGTGTGCCTTTTATAGGATAGGCCCAACATTAGTCAACTAAACACAGGATCATATGGGCTTTTTATATAAATGAGTAAAAAACAACATGGTTTTGATAATCGGACCGGACGACCGGTCGGACTAAATTTGACCGGAATCGATGTCTGGTCCGGTCCGATTTGACTTGATTTTATCGGTCAATGACCGGTTGAACCGGCCGGTTTGATCGGGAACCGGTCGATTCAATCGGTAACTGATTTTCGGTTCTTTTAAATCATGTTTTTTTAAAAATTGTTGGTGGTGGGAACTGAATACAAAACCCCTAACATATGTTTCAATACATGCTCTACCAACTGAGCTACCACACACAAATGGTAACATTTTCTCCTTATATATCTTTTATATTATATATTATTAATTTTTAAATTAATTTAATAATATTTTATTATAAAAAATCATAATAAATATTTTTTTATTTTATAGACTTCACATTTTATTAAATTTAAAATATTTCTTTCAATAATAGCTTTGAATGTTTTTCATAACGAAATAACATATAATTTTTTTAAATAACATTACTCTAAGTTTTTTAATTAAATTTATATTAAATGGATATATAATTTTTTTATTTTACATATTGTGTATAAATTTTAATTCTTTTAATGCGTGATTTTATATATCATAAATCAAATTTATTAACTTTTTTTTATCCAATCTATACAATATGAAATTCGGTTTGCGTTCTTTCATTAGATTATATTAGTTATTATCTTGTGTTTTATTTTTATTTGAAATATAACTTTAAATTATAGAATACTTTATTTAATATTATTAATTTTTATATGGGTATAACTCATATTACATGTTTAATATCAAATTATATAAAATATTTAGCATTTTTACATGTTTTAAGAAAATCCGGTTCGACCACCGATTTAATCCGATTGAACCTTAAATCCATGAACCACTGCCTTCACCAGTTCGGTGGCCGGTCCGAGTCTTAAAACCATGAAAAAAATAAAATAATTTGGGTCAAATGCCATAATTTGGGTCAAAATAATTACAACCTCCCACCCCCTACACCCATAACACTTCTTTTCTTTTTTAATTTATTTAATTTGTTTTGCTTATATCTTTTAAATTGTTCATTTTTTCGAAATGTCGCTTTACAGTTTTTTGTTCGTCTCTTTTTTATCTTCAAAAGTAGATACATGATGATATACTTTTATCAAGTTTTTTTAACTGTCAGATATCCAATAGATATCTAATAGAAGTCCAATAGAAATTAGTAAAACTAGAAGACCTTTAAATAGCACATGAATGTCCAATTTTAATAGGTAGAGGACTCCTAAATTATACATGTAAAATATTAGCATTGGTCTCAATGGTAGTAGTTTATAAAGTTACCACATAACGATGGATGCAACGAAATGTCCAGTGATCTATTGGATATCTATTGGTGATCTATAGGAAATCTATTGGATAAAAAATGATGAAAAGTCATAGTGGATGTCATTTCAAAGATAAAAATAAGACGAACAAAAAACTCTAGAGCGGCATGTCAAAAAAATAAACGGTTTGAGAGATAAATGAAAAATAAGAGAAAAAAAATAAACAACATGACAATTATGTAAAAATAATTGAAAAAAAGGAGTAAGTTAAGATATATTCAATAAGCATGATAATCTTGTAAATATTTTAATAAATCTGTAAATAATTTAGAAAAACGGTCACATTATGACAAATTCTCATTTCTTTAGATCCCCAGATGGACACATAAGGCCCATGAGGCCCAATAGTAATGAACGGTGTCTAGCTGTTTATGGGTAAATGCATCCAAATATCAACTTTTGCAAAACTAATTATTACAAATTGGATTCCAAATAATATTCTATCAAAACGAGCCACACTCGCAGAATGCATTCTCCCGGGCGCTCTTTATCTTCTTTTGCAACCTCTCTTCTATTCCATCTCCACTTCCACCTCTATTTTCGTTATCATTATTATATTTATAAGTAACTCGTACATATATAGAAACTGAAACAGAAAATGCTTGATAGGCTTCTGAGGGGTGACTTGTAATGGCGACCGTCTAGGTCCTATAGCAGAATAAGGTCTAAAATTTATTTTTTTCAGCTTTTTATTTGTAGTGTGTGAAATATAAACATTAATTTAGTTTTAATCAAATGCTACTTCTCTTTTAAAAAATTGTTAAATGTCTAAGTTCAATTTATAACGTCTTTAAAAAGTCAATCTTTTATTATAATTTTCAAATTTGAAAACCAATTACGATATTCTATATTTCTTTTCCTAATGCCCAAACTGTTAAAAACATGCGTGCGTATAAAAGGGCCTCAATTTCTTATCTTGCTTATAGGCCCAACAAGTCAATAACTAGTCTGGCTAAGATGTATTGCATAATATTTTTTTTCTTGGAATTTGTCAAGATGAGTCACTTTTTCCAAATTATATATTTACATCAACGTTGTAGCAACTTAATATTTTTTTTAACATTTTTTTCTATATATATACGTTGTGTATAAGGGGTTGTTTTGGCATTAAGGATTTATTCTCGTTCTTTTATGCGTTTTCTCTCTACTAAATCGACGTTTGATATCTTCTTCTTCTTCTTCTTCTTCTTCTTCTTCTTCTTCTTATGTCAATCTGTTTTTGTTCTTTGAATCCTAAATTGAAGTTGTTTTTATGATTTTCGTCTATATCCTCCTCTACTTTTTTCAGTGCCAAGCATACAGAGCCATCTACAAGCCAAACTTCTGAGGTACCTGAATCTATTGCTTTTGTATTTGAGTTTAGGCTTCGAGGTGTATTTTGATCAATGTATCGGTATACATATTGATACTGATATTGGATTTGAAGAATAAAATTTAGGTTTGTTATTGGAAGAAATTGAGAAAGAAGCAACAAAGAGCATACCTAATTCTATCTAGGTAAGATTATCATTCACTACGGTTGGTGTTATAGAATAATTAGTTCTACATTTATTTTGTCAAATACGTTTTTTTGTTGTTGGTGTTCTTCAACTAATGATCAAGAGAAATAGATTTAGACTTAGGTAGTTTTGAGATTATTGACAAAAGTTGTTTTTGTGTGAAACTGAGGTGCACATCAACTATTCGATAGAATGTTGAAGAAAATTGTGGTGTGAAATTAAAGTGCACACTATGTGTTTGATAAAATGCTAAGGTGGTTGTTTTGTTATTAATGACCAATTTAATTAGTCTACTAGTGGATCAAGCAATTTTGGTGTTAAAAGGTGTGCTTGTATTCCAAATTAAGGTTGAGATTGTCGTTTGTTAGTGACTTAAATTATAATCATGTTGGTTTGGAATCTATTAGAAATCTGATAGATATCCAATGGATAGTTGGTATATCTTAGTTTTTTTTATAATTTTTTTATGGAATTGTTTTGCTAAAATTGAAGTACATATTATGTGTTTGAAAAAATGCAAGTAGTTATTTTGTTATTAATGGCTAATTCAATTAGGATGTTGGTGGAGCAAGCATTTTATATGTTGAAAAGTATGATTGTTTTCTAAATTAAGGCTCAGATCGTTATTGGTTAGTGATCTAAATTATAATCATGTTGGTTTTGAATTTGTTAGACATCTAATAGATATCCAATTGACATCTTGTAGATATCCAATAGATAGGTGATATATCTTAGTTTTGGTAGTTTTTGTATGGAATCGTTATTTTAGTTTGTGTTGCTGTTTCTTTTTACTGATCTAGTGCTGCTTTAGGTTTTAGATGTGAGATTCTGCTATATTCTTTGCTCAAATTGAGAATTTTTAATTGTTGTTCTTCATATGTGTATTCCAAGTTTAGCTCTAAATCTTCTGCTGATGAAGATTCTACACGAATCCTTGATAATTTGAAGCAAGTCAGTTGCAGAAGATCACACAATATCGACGTATCTTTATTTGGGAATTTAGCAATTTAACCTTAGGCATATATTGAATATCTATTGGACATCTATTAGGCATATATTGGACATTTATTGGATATTATTGAATGGAAGAACGATGCAATTCTATTTGAGTCTCAACATATATGATATGGCATTCAATTAGATCACAAATAATTTTGGTGACTGACTGCGAAGATTAACTATCTGTTTTAGTGTTTATTCCTATAGTGAATTAGTTGCTTCCTTTTCAATTAGGATTGAAAGAAACCAACAACTTGATATTTAATTCATTCATTTTTGCTGATATATGGTTGGTATGGTTCAATTTTATTTGCATCAATGTTTGCGTCACTAGCAACATCATCGGTTGTTGGTGTTCTAAGATGGTTTTTCAGGCAGTGGTTAGCAGTATCAGGTTAGCTTAAAAGATAATTTTGGAGTATCTACCGGACATCTAGTGAATAACTATCAGACATCTATTGGACATTTATCAAACATCTACTAGAATTCTATTAGAAAATATATTTTGAAATTTGATATTAGACATCTGTACAAGTATATTTTAAATTTCAATTATCACTTGTTTTGACGTTGATATTAAACATTTGTACAAGTATATGTAATTGACTTGTGTATTTTTAATTGGCGTTTCAATATATTGTTATATGATGTTTTGTATATTGAATATTAATCCTTTCTAAAGTTGTTTCATTTTTTCGTTGGAATAAGTGATACACATTTGTTGTCTATTGGATAATTGTTGGCTGTCTATAGTATTTTGTTAAATTATTCTAGATGTTTCATCAATTTTCTATTAGAATTATATGGGATGTCTATTGGATTTCAATCAAATGTCTATTGGTAATCTATTAGATGTATGATGGATACATACAATATCAGTTTGTTGCTTTTTTAGTTATTGATTGTTGTTGTGTACTTAATTCATGAAAGTTTTTGTGTCCTTTTTTTTATCATGTTGGATCTATCTCAGAAGCATTCCTCCTCAGAGTCTAGAAGATAAAAAATAAGAGTTTTAAAGATAACAAAAGCATTGGATCTAGCTCAGAAGAAGAACTCCTCAGAATCTAAACGATTCAAGAAGTATTGAAGGTTGCGCTCACAACATAAATCAAAGATAAAAGTCAAATCATTAAAGATTGCGCTCATAAAAGAAGATCAAGCTTAGAGGAATCATGGAGGATATCATTCTAAGTCAACACAATTTGATATTATACCTCATAAGCATACAAAATCTCCTTGCAAAGCTTGCATCAGAAAGAGAAATAACTCCCAAGCTCATAAGTCTATAAGTCAAACAAACTCTGTGAAGAAATCACTTGGAAGAAAGTTAAAACCAAACATATAAAAGATGCATAAGCTCATAGGAAAAATACACTACTTCAAAAGCAAAGGTTCCAGAAGACAAATCCACTATAAATGCAAGCAGAACTCAGCACTCTAAAGAAAGGATATATTTAAGGGAAGAGTTTGAAGAATATAAGAGATCTTAGAGTTAAGGACATCATATCTTAACCTCTGAAGTATTACTAGCTGGACAATCATCAAACTAGAGATAAATCTGTCAGAAGAAGGGAATGCCAGAAGTAAAGCACTAAGAAACTAGTTATGAGAAACAACAAGGTTTCCTCAGAATCATGCATGCCAGAAGCTCAAGCTACTGCATCAGAAGTATTCCACCTCAATCAAAGAATAGATCAATTCAAAGGGTCATAATCTCAGACATAAAAGGAATGGCAGCATCAATGTTCTCTAAGTCAACTAATATCTCTGAGAAATTACCCTAGGCAACTCACGTTATTCCACCTTTTCCAAGAATGATAGTCTTAATCTCTATTATCCTATAAAGCTAGTTACCTAAACTTCAATAAAAGAGATAAGACACCACCACAGAAGTGAGTTGACAAGGAAAAGAAAAAAACTACTTTTAGCCACCTAACACCTGACACAAAGAAAGCTGCAAGTACTAAAATGGTGTAACTAACAAAAGTCAAAGTATGGATAGAACTGGCCAATTTTAGACATATCTAATGGGAAGATTGATCTTAGTGTAACAACAAATCCAACAGTCACAAAGGAAGAAGCCGTTTTAGAGACAACTGTAAAATGACTCCTCACAATATAGTCGTTCTGACGAATGTACTTCTCTTACAATGGTCAACAGAAGACTCTCTTACTAAGGCGTGCATCAATGGCCAACTTCAGCATAGATAGTATAAATAAGCCTCTATCCACAATCATCATTGCATCGAGCAATTTTTACAAGTGCACAATTATGTAATCAAAGTAGTGTAAAATACAAAAAGCGAACAATTCATTTATACATCTATTTGTAACCTAAAAGTTCGATTAGAACATACCATTCCATATATTTTGTAAAAAGTGCCTCTTGATAAAAAAAGTACAAGAGCACTAGAACTCAAATCAATCAAATGAAGAAGAAGGTGATCAGGGGCTAGGCAAGGGGAGCTTAACGAGGTTTCTGAGTCATAATAGACTAAGCGGGAGTGCTGAGGTCTTCAATCCTTGTTAGGAAATAATGATCCGGAATCAAGAACATATCCGGACCAAGTTTGAAGAAAACAAAAACATATAATCTCCTAAGTCCAAGAAGAAAAAAAACACAAGAGTGCAAGATAAGTCATTCGGACACATATTGAAGACTTCAAACATCCAAGTCCACAAGAAAAGCATCCGGTTAAAGTTTGGAAAGGAAACAAACTTTTAACTCTAAAAAATAGCATCCAGAAGAAGAAGACTGATTGAAGAGCATCCGGATAAATTGAATATGAAGAACATCCAGATAAGTTTGAGTCTGAAGACATCTAGAAGACCCAACTTACGAGATAAAAGGAAAAAGTTCAAAATTACTTCTTCCCGTCATTTTGGTCTGAAGTCAAAGTTCCTTTTGCCTAGAAGAATGAAAAAGTGATAGCTTGCACGCATTTCACAAAAGACAAATATCTGACTTAGAAATAGAAAAAGGCAACCACCTTTTTAACCTAGACCAATTAGATGGCGCGTGGAGCTCATACTACTAACAAAGCTAGCCTAGAATTTAGTAGTGCGCAAAAAGCTAAACAAATGACTACTGACAGCTTTTTGCATCAATCCCAAAAATTGAAACGGGTCAAATTATATCTCTAACGGATTGATCAATGGCTCCGAAAGTGCCATATCATACCTGATCAATAATGAAGATTCAAGATCAACCTCAACAGTACACAACAACTACATTTATGATTAAAGCGTATAAAAGTAGATCTTCATAGATTGAGAAGGTGCTGGTTGATTTCACAAGAAGCTACTACATTAAGAATTCAAGCTAATTCAATCAGTGAATGAAATCCCCCTAAGAACTAGAAGAACTCTAATATGTTTTGTAAGGATTCTCAAGTGACATTATAAATTTGAAGAATTCAAAACCCCAAACCTTTGAAAACAAAGTGTAAAAGATCTCCTACTTGGGTGAGTAGTGAGATTGGGACTCAGCTTAGAGCTGGTACTTTAAGTGGTATATCCCTGTAGGACTCAGCTTAGATATAGGTAGTTTAAGTGGTATATCCTACTAAAGAAAAAGGACTCAGCTAGAAGTTGGTGCTTTTAGTGGTATATCCTACATCCGGAAGAGAGGTCACCGTCTGTAGATAAGCTCAAGAGGACTCAGCCAGAAGTTGGTGCTTTTGGTGGTATATCCTACATTTGGAAGAGGGGTTACCGTCCAAAGACAAGCTCAAGAGGACTCAGCTAGAAGTTAGTGCTTTTAGTGGTATATCCTACATCCGGACGAGAATAAATCTCCGAAGATAACTGTAAGGCTTGATTCCTGCCAGTTGGAAAGAAATATCACTAATGGAAAAAGCTCAGAGGAAGGAAACTCTGGGGACTGGAGCTGGCGGGGCCGGACGAGGATAAAATCATCATGTTTGATTTTCTTTAACTCTTTACTTTATTTCACGTTATTTCATAACTGCATCATCCTGATCTACTACATCCAGAACATATCAAACATGCTACACAAGACTTTTTAAATTCTATAAATTCCAAAAAAGGGTCATTCACCCCCTCTGACCTTATATACATATGCACAGGGATTAACAAGTGGTATCAGAGCAAGTGCTCACAACTAGAGATCGAACAATCTCGAGCTACAGGTCCAATTTTGATCCAAGAATCAAAATGAGTTTTAATAACTCACAACTTCTTCCGGAGGGAATGTCTATTATCCGTCCTCCACTCTTCACTAGTGAACACTACACTTTCTAAAAAAACTGGATGAAGAATTTCATTCAAGAATAGAGCATGATAGCATGGATGGCCATCAGATATGGTTCATATGTTCCTACTTATGAAGTAGAGGGTATTACTACCCGGAAGCCATCAAATTAATGGGATGATAAGGATTATAAAAAATTACGTGAAAACGCAAATGCTATTAACATGCTTCATTTTGCCCTTAGTGCAGCTGAATTTAATAGGACATCTAGATGTGAAACTGCACAAGAAATTTGGCAGAAACTTGAAGTGACTTATGAAAGAACTAACAAAGTCAAAGAAGCCCGGATTGATCTCCTTTAGCAGAAACTTGAAACCTTCAAAATAAAGCCCAAAGAATCCATCAGTAGTATGAATACTGGATACACCAATCTAGTGAATGAAATGAAGAGGCTCAGAAAAGATATCACTGAAGTGGAGATGGTAAAGAAAATCCTCAGGAGTCTCACCAAGGAACGGGACAACAAAAAGACTGCTATTGAGGAAGCTTATAACTTAAACTTTTATAGTTATGATGAACTCATTGGAAATCTCTTAACTCAAGAACTATCCTTGGAGAGATATAGTCAACAAGAGAAGAAGCTAGAGGAAAAGAAGAAAGTCATTGCACTTAAGGCAGACTCCTCCAGATCAGCTTCCTCTGGAATAGAAAAATGTTCAAAGGAATCTCACTATAGCAAAAAAGATATATGCTAGCCAAATAGGTCAATAGATTCCTAAGAAAGAAAGAAAGAAAGAAAGGAGGAATTCAAGAAGTTATGATTCCAAAAGAATGAAGGAAGGCTCTCCAGAAGGGACAAGCTAAGAAAAGCTCCAAAAGACAAGAAAGATCTGGAAAAAGAATAAGTCTATTTTGAATGTGGAGATAAAGGACATTTTAGATCCAAATGTTCCAAGCTTATAAAGGACAAGAGATATAAGAAGAAGGCAATAGTGGCCACATGGAGCAATAGTGAAGAAAGTAGTAGCTCATCTTCAACAGAAGAAGAAGAAACTATAAATTGTGCATTTATGGAACTAACTAATCAGGAAGCAGAGCAATCCATAATAAACCCATAAAAACAAGTCACTGAGCAAATTGAAGAATTAGAATCTTAGACAGCAAGTACTGGGGTAAACTCTCACTCAAATTCTGTGTCTAACCTTGATCTTGCTAGAGCTTTAGGGATTGTAATCAACAATGTGAGGAAGAACATGAAGGCTATCAATCTCTTTAAAGATAAGTGACAGAACTTGCTCAAGATGCTGAAGTAATGGCACAAGATATCAATCTGATAAGGGCCACAAAGCACATTGACCTTGTTGAAGAAAGTTTCCTAAGAAATCAAGTGCAGATACTAAGTGGCAATGTAACTGGGCTAGATAGGGAGCTAGCTCTGATGAAGGGGGAATCTATAAGGAAATTAGAATCTTCAAAGCAAAGAAGGAACTCAAATCCATCTTCTGGAAGGAATCCTGAACCCCAAAACAGAAGAAATCCCATAAGCAGCCTTAGGCACAAAAATATCATGCTCCGTGAGGACAAAGAACTCAAACTCAGAGATACACTGCTGCTCAAAAGGGAAAGGCCATAGTAGTCTATGATGATTATCAAGCAAAAGAAAAACTATAGAGTAGAAGTTGGTCCTCCAATACACTATATGATCTAAACCAAACTATCCAGTTTGGATCTGGCCGAAGTAGGGTATTTTGGAGATTATGGGAAGTAGGATCTCTAAAAGATTGAGGAGAAGCTTAAGCATAACAAATCAGTCGCTGAGTGTAGGTTTTTTTGGAGCAAATAACCATATGACTAAAATGTGTGGATTTAAAAATGGTTATTATGATATTTATCCTTGGCCTGAAATGGTTGATAACCCGAGAGGACTCAAATTTGATTGGGTACCCGAACTCACTTGATCTATTTTGCAGGTATGTCTTAGATCCATAAAAGATCAACAAACATGGTACATTGATAGTGGATGCTTAAGGCATATGACTGGTGATGAGAAAGCCTTCATTATGTTAATCTGAAAGAAAGGCAGAAAAGTGAGCTTTGGAGATAATCAAAAGGGAAAGATCATTGGACATGGAACCATTAGATCTGAATTAAAGATAGAAGATGTCACACTAGTTGATGGACTAAAGTTTAATCTACTGAGTGATGCATAACTCTATGACAAAGGAAGAAAAGTCACCTGTGACTCCAGAGGTTGCTCAGTCATTAATAGTAAGTCAAATAAACTCATTGTTTATGCACCTAGATTAAACAATGTCTATTCTGTCAATGCTAAAGATGAGAAAAAGAATATATGCTTGGTGTCTAAAGAAGAAGAATCATGGCTTTAGCACCAGGGCTTGGGACATGTAAGCATGAACCTCTTGTCCAAACTAGCCAAAAAGGAATTGGTTGTGGGTTTGCCTAAGGTTTCTTTTGATAAGGATCACATATGCACTGCATGTCAATTAGGTAAACAATATAGAAAAAATTTCCCTTCCATCTCCTATATACCCTCCAAGAGAGTTCTTGAACTCTTGCATATTGATCTCTTTGGTCTAATCAAACCAATGAGTTTAGGTAGAAGAGAATATACTATGGTCATAGTGGATGATTATTCTTGCTATACCTGGGTTGCTTTGCTAACAAGCAAAGATGAAGCCTTTGACCATTCCTAAAAAATATTCATCCGGATAGAAGTAGAATGTGGCATAAGCATTGCATGCATCCGGAGTGATAATGGAGGAGAATTAAAAAATAAGCATTTTGCTGAATTATGTGAATCCAAGGGCATTGAGCACAACTTCTATGCTCCTCATACACCTCAAAAGAATGGGGTTATCGAAAGGAAAAACAAAATAATAGTTGAAATGGCTCGAACAATGCTAAACGAGGATAGATTACCTAAATACTTTTAGGGTGAGGCCGTAAACACTGCATGTTACATTTTAAATAAAGCTCTCATTAGAAAGACCATAGACAAGACCCCATATGAAGTCTAGAAGGGAAGGAAACCCAAGATTGGGTACTTCAAAGCCTTTGGATGTAAATGCTACATCTTAAATGACAGAGAGAAATTAGGAAAATTTGATCCTAAATCTGATGAAGCAATTTTCCTTGGCTACTCAACACATAGGTAAGCTTATAGGGTATATAACAAAAGAACACAAACTATGGTAGAGTCAATACATGTAGATTTTGATGATACTAACCATACAGGAAAGAAAAGCCAAGATCTAGATTAGACAACTCCGGATGAAGTAGAACCATTGAAGGCTCAAGATCCCTTTTAGATAAAGAAGTATAACGAAGAGGATGAGCCAATCAATTTTAACCAAGATCATATTCCAGACAATCCCTTGAATATTTAAATTGATTTCAATGATGGATAAGGAGAAGATGAGGAACTAGATGCATTAGTAGATCAAGTTCCAGAATTGCATAAAGATCTTCAAAGGGAAATGAGGACACAAAGGAATCATCCAGTGGAAGCTATTTTGGATAATATCCAAAATCTAGTTAGACCAGAGGATAACTCAACCGGATGATAAGTCATGTTGCTTTTGTCTCACTCATAGAACTAAAGAAGTTTCAAGATGTAGAGGGAGATAAAAGTTGGATGATGGCTATGCAAGAAGAGCTAGATCAATTCTTTAGAAATGATGTCTAGGATCTAGTACCTCCACCAGAAGGAAATTCAGTCATTGGCACCAAATGGGTATTCTGGAATAAGCTGGATAAATCCGGAGTTATGGTGAGAAACAAAGCAAGACTAGTTGCTCAAGGCTACAACAAGCAAGAAGGGATTGACTTTAAGGAAACATTTGCTCTAGTAACAAGATTGGAGGTGCTTTTGCATCATTCATGGGATTCACGTTATTCCAAATGGATGTCAAAAGTGCATTTCTAAATGGAGTAATTCAAGAGGAAGTATACGTCAAACAACCACCTAGATTTGAAGACTCAAAGCATCCAAAGTATGTATACAAGTTGAAGAAGGCCCTCTATGGATTGAAGCAAGCACCAAGAGCTTGGTATGACAGACTAAACTCATTTCTCATATCCAAGGGTTACATTCGGGGCAAATCAGATACAACACTCTTCATCAAGAAGAAAAAGAGCGATGTCATTCTTGTTCAAATATATGTGGATGATATCATCTTTGGAGCAACAGATGAAAAGATGTGTGAAGATATCAGCACTCAAATGCAGGAGTTTAAGATTTCATTGATGGGAGAACTCAACTTCTTCCTTGGTCTACAAATCAAGCAGAGTCCGGATGGGATTTTCATAAACCAATCCAACTACACCAAGGATATTTTAAAGAAGTTTGAAATGGACAAGAGCATGCCAATGTCCACCCTTATGGGTTCAGAAATAGTCCTTTCAAAGGATTGTGAAGGGGAAGATGTGGATCAAAAGCTCTACAGAGGAATGATTAGATCACTTCTATACTTTACAACTAGCAGACCTGACATACACTATACAGTTTGTTACTGCATAAGGTATTAAGCCAATCCAAAAGATTCTCATCTTAAAGCTGTAAAAAGAGTGCTGAGGTACTTGCTGGGAACAACTGAAGTTGGATTATGGTATCCTAGTAATCGAAATTTTACTTTGCAAGGGTACATTGATGCAGACTATGGAAGAGACGTGCTTGAGAGAAAAAGCACATCTGAAGGCTGTCATTTCCTTGGAGATTGCTTAGTATCTTGGTACAACAAGAGGCAAACTTTAGTAGTATTATCAACCACTGAAGCAGAATACATGGTTGCAGGAAGTTGTGTTACTCAACTCCTATGGATCAAGCAGCAACTAGAAGATTATAGAAGTCAATCCAGATGCGTGGATGTTATGTATGACAACAAAAGTGCAATTGATGTATCCAAAAATCCAGTGCTACATAGTAGGATGAAACATGTCACTATCATGCACCATTTCATCAGAGATCATGTATGAAGAAGGATGTAAACTTGGTTTATATTCCATCAAATGAGCCAAGGGAAGATATCTTTACTAAGCCACTAAGTAAAGATCAATTCAACAAGCTAAGATAGGCAATTGGAATGTCAAATTCAATTTAAAGAAAGATTCAGAAGACAAACATCAGTTAATTTTGATCTTCTAATCAAGAGAATAATGAAAAGACTCTAGATCTGGAAGGAATTTTGCCAGCTAAGCAGGCAAGGAGTGGCAAATGGCAGTAAAAGCGTAAAAGGGTAACTGTATACATTTTGAATTTCAAACGTTTATTGGAGTACACTCGCGGTAAAAAGACATAACTGTTTTAAATTAAACCGTTCTAATTCTCTGATTTAAACGCCATTTACCTCTCTTCTCAAATTTAACTGCCATATCATTGAACCATTTAGTTTTAACTACTTTCAGACTACCATTCTACCCTCACCTTGAAAACTCGACAAAAAGCCCCCAAAATTCTTCTTCATCTTCATGCGAGCAACTAATCTACTGTTACGATGCTATTTTATTTCCAAAAACCCTAAAATTCCCAAATCCTTTTTTTTTCAAACTCTCAAATGGAAAATACCCAAACCCAAACCATTCCTCCTCCTAGAAACATCTTCAAAAATACTAATTTCATGAATGGGGATTTTATCCCTCTCAAAAAAGCCCGAATACAGTAGTTCCCTCAGATTATTTGGGCAATAATTTCTTGATAAGCACTGAACCCTACTCCCAAATTCTAAAAGACCAACATCTCGAGGTCTTCCTCACGATGAACCACCCTACCTATCCAGCTCTTGTAAGAGAATTTTACGACAACCTTATGATCCATTACTACTTTGATGCCCTTGGACAAAGGTATAAGGGAAAGTCATTACACTCACTCTGAAGTTCTTTGTGACTCACTTCCGGATGAAAAATGATGGAGTACAAATGAGAAATGAAGGCGATGAAAATATTGATTCCAGAATGATATTTTGGAGATAAATTCTCTACTTATTAGCCAGAGACTCCTAGGTTGCTGCAATTTGTCTTAGCAAAGTTTGTCTTAATCCAGAAAGGCTCACTCACCATTGCATCTTCCTTTCAACACTGTATTCTTTAGCATTGGGTGTAGAGCAGAGTCTTAAACATGTATGTTCTGATTATGCACTTTATAAAGCAGCATAAGTACACCTATGGCGCTCTAATTACCAAAATACTCCTTGAAAATGGGATAATTCTATTCGGAGTCAAGTCTGATAAAGGAAAGGAAATTTTGGAGAAAAACTTCAAAAAGTTGACATTTGGAGAAACCTGGGATGAAGAAAAAGCTATAAAATAGAGGAAAGAAAAGCAAGGTGCGAAAGACCGGAGGAACTGCTGAGATTGCTCCGGCAGTAAAAAGGGCAAGAATAAATAAGCCCAAGGCACAAAGGAAGGTAAACCATAAACTAGTGTATAGGAAGTTGAAGATACCAATGAAGATGCCACGAATCTCACCCAAATCATGAGGCAAACATTTGTTAAAAAGCCTAGAGGGAGGCTTATCAAAGCTGTTGCAAAGAAGGGTAGAGATATAGAAACTCCGGAGATGATGATTGAGGACCAAACTCCGAAGGTTTCAGCTACCATGCTATCCCGAAGAAAAAGTTAAGGAAATAGAGGCTGATGTCATCGTTCACCCCCTCGGCATATGGTGGTGTAAGCATTCTCCCAATATCTAGCACTAGTGGAAGGGCTACCCCAGTAAGCTGCGGTATGGAAGCATCCAGCATGTCGAATGAAGGTCTAAAAGGCTTGGTGGCTCTCGTATTAGTGAAGATATCATTAGACTCGTGCATGTCTTCATTCCTCACATACTCATAATCCTGAAGCTGAGCCTGGAGTCAGTCTCTCTGGATCTCTACCCCATAAAGGAAATCTCATAGGCTGTCCATGTCTCGGGATATACCCATGAGTCGCGTCTCATCTTGAGCTCTCTGGCTCTGGTAACTGGCTATCTCTCGAGCCATCTGGCTTCAATAATCTGCTAGCTCACGCTCCACTCTCATCCACTCCTTATGCTCAGCACGGTATCTATCTTGCTCCATCACAACAAAAGCCTGCAAGGGTGGACAATCAAAGGGAAAATCAGCCCGATAAATCATGCATTCTTTCATACATGCATAACTCTAACAAATATTTTCAAAATCTCTTCTCTATTTATTGTAGGTAAGGAGATGAAGTCATTATCTAGCTCATAGAATCCTGGGCAAGTAGCAGTTCCCTCATGCTATAATATCCTCGAGCCATACACTCGATCTCAGAAATGGGTACCTGTATGATCAAACATAAAAGCAGAACCAACCTATCCATACGGTCGAAAATCAGCAAACAAAGACTAGTTAAGTTTATAAGTTTGGCATTCTTACATGTGTGGTGTCATCTGAAACATAGTACAGGGGCACCCTTGACTCCTCGATAGGCCTCTACTATAAAAACCCCGATCGATACATCAATGAGAATGAAGTCTCCAGCTGGTTCATCATGATCCTATTGACTCTACCCAGTGAAGGAGCTACCTGAGTAGGCTGGACCAGCTCCATGGAAACGATCCCAGGGTCAGTAGTGTATCGCTGGGAAGGCTCTTTGGGTCCCTCAGTGCTGGCAGCGGGAACCCTGCCTCTTCTTATGGGACCCTTGAAATCATAAAAAAGGAAATGTAACATCAGATAAGCAAAGTGGGTTAGAAATTACAAAAGTATTTGCAAGTTTAAGAAGGATTTAAGAAATATACCCTCCTCTGTCAGCCCATGGTAAAGGACGGTTGGGTCGAAGCTTGAATCAGTAGCTCCGGTATCATCGTACCTCGCGACATCTCCTCCCCTATCATCCTCTGAGGGAGGCTCATCGTCATCATCATTGCCACTGTCAAATCCCTCACTACGCTTTAGCACAATGCCATTATCCTTGAATTTGAAATCCTAAGGAACGTCAGTCCTGGACTTCCTCGGACATTGTGGAATGAGGTGCCTCTGGAAATCAGTGTAATCTCGGCTAACCAAAGGCACCCTATACCTATCATCATCTAAAAACTAGGTTCATACTCCAGCAGGCATGAGATGAGGCTAGAAAACACCAACTGGCACATCCGGGGGAACCCTCCTCTGAGCTATAATACTCATCCTCCATGGATGAACTTGCTCCCTAAAATACAACTACTAGGTGAAGGGGCACTCTAGAATGAATCAACATCCATCCACTGTGCGTCGGACATTCTTGATTTAACGATAATAAGATAATCTCTTCCATGGTTCAGCAACAAGCTGAAAGAAACATCGTAATAAATCACTGTAAGTATCCTCTCATTTGTCCATAGAGTTTTAAAGTAATGGGTAAAAATGCACAGGAAATAATGTTACCCGATGGTGTCTAAGCTGCCGTAAATACTCTTGATACCATATACGCACATCCACCAGCTCCACATCAGACCACCCGCACATCTAGCATATGATGACCCCGTGGGCGGTCGTGCATCGAGCGCAGGGGGATGGACTATTAGGTGCTTGAATGCCCACATCTGCAAATGCATGAAAATAAAAAGATTAGTAATATGAGTAAGCATTGTGGCTAATACCAAAGGATAAAGCAGCTCACCAATATCAACAGCTGCGAGGCCTTGAGTGCATTAGCTCCCCCTCGGGCCGAACAGTCAAGCGTATAGTATATCTGCCAAAGGATGGCTCTTGGCTAGTTCTACCTCTTAAATTCAGTTGGGTTCTCTAGGACACATAGTAATCCAAGAGTAACTTGGCTCGCACCAGAAGGAAAGAAGAGGAATGTCAGCATTGTCAGGAGGAATGACCATAAGTACTGATAAAAGTGGTCCCCACTGATGTCAGTCTCGTTAATCCAATGATCATATAGCTGACTATACCTCACCACACCGTTATCTGACACTGTAATCCCAAATGGACTCTATATCTGAGTGAGGGCAGCCGGCTCTGTGTGGAACCGCTCTAAATAAATGTCAAATTATATGACTCGGCCCTCCAAAGGTAGCTCGTTATAGCAACTATATCTCATGGGGTAATTGTGAGCACGGGATTTTGCAGTCTCTCGTGCGAGATGATGATGACGTATTCCCTATTTTATTCCTCGTAATAAAAATTCTTTGGAGTTTTTATTATCGATATAAACTTCCCCATGAATTTTATTTCTCGTAAGAATTCAGTTTGGCATGTCCGATAACGCATTTGGTAGGAGCTTGAACCGATGATTTGCACCCAAAATTAAATTAATCTCGAAATACCCATTACAATATCATTAAAATTTAAAAAGATGCCCTTTAACCCACTTTTGACCTCTTTTGGCAGCTTTTTTAGCTTATGGGCCCGCTGCTTAGCCTGCAGGAAGCTCATGCCGCTGGCGGCATCGTCCATACCGCCAGTGGTATCACTATATTGCCGGCGGCATAGCCCAAAATGGGCTTCTGCACAGACAGCTTCTTCTTCCTTTCACCAGCTCTTTTTTGCCATTTCGGTGAAACTGGCTAAAAGGTCTCGAAGACTCCCCATTTTTGCCTATATAAACATGCATTAGGGTTTCAAAACCACACAACAACACATCTGAATTTTACTTGAGAGGTTTTAGAGTGAGACCTTTTTTCTTGGGTTTTGTTCTTTGAATTCTCTTAGTTAAAGCTTAAAATCATTAGACTTTAGGTTAAAATCAATTTAATACGAGTTTAGAGACATAAATCCTTAAATTTACTACCCAAATCATCATTGCAAGCTCTCCGGAGGTGTTCCTTGGATCACAAAGAGGTGGATTCACGGCCCCCAGGTAAAATTCTGAATCTCATAGCTCTTTGGCTTCCTTCTTACTTGTTTGTGCTATTGTGTGCTATTTTGTGCTTGTTTTTTGATCATTTTTTGACCATTACCTGCTACTGCTGCAAGAAGCTAAAGTTGCCAAAGGCAAGTGAAGCTGTCGGCAGTATTAACCATGCCGCCAGCGGCATCGTTGATACCACCAGCGACATCACTTTCCACCAGAGGCTTCAATTTCTTGTAGGACCCTTTCTTCATGGTATCCAGAAAGTCATGTAGCCTGCCTGTGTGACTGATACCTCTAGCAACATCACTGATGCCGCCGGTGGTATCAACCATGCCACCGGCAACATGACCTTCTGGACAGCTATTTTATTTCATTTATTTTTGACCTAGTTAAATTTCCGAAGCTAGGGTGTTCAGTGCAATGATGAAGGTCCAGGACCTTCTGTAAATAGACCCCACCTCATACCATGTGGCATTTTAACTAATAATCTGGTTAAAACAACAATCGAGTCTAAAATTTGGTCAAAATAGAATTTTCCCACAAATGCCATTCGAATATCATTTTTAGCCATCCAACCAGGCTTCATAACATTGTAAATGAATATGCCATGTTGATGCTAACTTGAGTCTTGTTTTGTCCGCTAACTATGCACGCTAAGTGGTACACCTCGTACGATGTGCCGTATCTGTGCTAACTATTTTCTGCAGGTAGACTTAGGTTAGATGAATGTTAGACCTTTGGGTTACTTCAAGAAAATTATTAGGGCATGAGGTTAGTCAGAAAGGAATTGAGATGGATCCGGACAAGGCCAAAGCCATCAGGGACATTCCTTCATTGAAGACGGAAAAGGAAGTCCGATCATTTCTACGGTCTTTACAGTATGTTAGCCTATTCATTGCCCATCTCACTACCGTGTGCGAACCCATCTTTAAGCTGTTGAGAAAGCAATAACCCATAGTATGGAATGATCAGTGCCAAGTGTTATTTGATAGAATCAAGGCATATCTTGTTGACCCACCCATTGTGAAACCTCCCATCCCAGGAAAATTGCTGATCCTTTACCTGGCTATTGAAGAATCTTCTGTCGGGGCTATGTTTCTCCATGAGCATGATGATAAATAGGAACACATTATCTACTACTTGAGTATGAAGTTGTTGGATTACAAAACCCGATATTCGATTGTGGAGAAGACGTGCACCACCATGGTTTGGCTCACTAAAAAGTTGCGCCATGATTTCCAATCTTATCGAGTCCAAGCCGTGGCCAAGATTGACCCCATGAAGTATCTTTGTCAATCCCTCACTCTAACCGGTAAATTGTCCCACTGATTGCTTCTCCTATCCGAGTTCAACATCGAGTATGTGACAAAAAAGGTCATTAAGGGGCGGGCGGTCACTGAATTTCTTGATAATCAACCCCTTGACTCTGATTATGTAGAAAACTTGGAGTTTCCTGATGAGCAGCTTGCCTCCGTTACAATCCTCGAGCATGTCTAGACTATATACTTCAATGGTGCTGTGAACTAACTGGGAGCATGCCTCAGAGTCCTTATAGTCACACCGAATAACAAAATAATTCCGTTGTCCAAACTCTTGGAATTCACTGTCACCAACAATGACATTGAGTATGAAGCTTGTCTGTTTGGTCTTGATGCTCTTCTCTAGGTTGGGGCCCACCGAGTATCTATCAATGGGGATTCGGCTCTTATCGTCCGTCAGGTTGTCAGAGATTGGGAAATTAAAGAAGAATCTCTCCGTCCTTATGTCAAGGCTATCCGTGAATTATTCGAAAAGTTCACCTCTTGGTTATACTGCCATGTCCCTCAGAATGAGAACCAAATGGCTGACGCTCTCACCACTCTCGCATCCTTATAGGAAGGGTCTTAGCAGTAGCCTATCCATCCTTTGGTTCTATTGTCCACCAAGACCCCCTACCACGCCCAGTCAATTCACCCTATCCTCGCCTTCTCATCCGAACCTTGTAAGTATTCTAACATTGTCCTATTTCTCCAAACCAGCCAATATCCTACGGATTCTTTTGGCTCGGACTGTACAACCCTAAGGCGGCTCGCTGTCTAATTCCATATTGTGGATAATGATTTGTTCAAATAAACTAGTGACGGTCCACTTCTCAGTTGCTTAACTGAATTCGAGGCTCAGAAAGTAATGGACCAAGTCCATGCCGGTGATTGCGGCCCTCATATGAACGGTCTTGCTCTCGCAAAGAAAATTCAGCCGTTAAGATAATTTTTGGCTCACTCTCACGACCAATTGCGTCGCCTAAGTCAAAAGGTGCAACCAATGCCAGGTTTAAGGTGATATGCAACATCTACCGAACACAAAACTCCATCATTTATCTGCTCCTTGGCCATTCTCGACGTGAGGGATAGACATAATTGGTGAAATTTGTCCTTCTTCAACAAATAGGCACAGATTCATTGTGGTAGCAGTGGATTACTTCTCAAAATAGGTAGAGGCCAAATCCTACACCAATGTCACCGCCAAGAAGATGGCCAAGTTCATAGAGAAGCATATTTTTGCTCGATATGGACTTCCACAACATATAGTCTCAGACAATGAGGTACAGTTTCAGGGAGCAACTGCTGATCTAATCGAGAAGTATAGGATTGAGCACCATAGATCTTCTCCATACAGACCGTAAGCTAATAGAGCTGTTGAAGATTCTTTCTATGATGATAGCTGGTTATAGGGATTAGGCGGATAATCTACCTTTTGCTATTTGGGGATATCACACCAGCATTCGTACCCCGACGTGCCAAACTCCATTCTCCCTAGTCTATGGAATGGCAGTGGTTTTTCTAGTGGAAACTCAGGTGACCTTTCTAAGAGTCGCTCTGGAGGCTAAGTTAAAAGAATCCGAATGGACTCAAGTGAGGTTTGAACAGCTGAACATGATGCATGAACAGAGGTTAATGGCTCTTGATAACCTCTAGATATACTAGCAATGTGTAGCTCGAGCATATAATAGTCAGGTAAGACACCAGAAGTTCCCACTGAAAGCTGGTGATCCGGTACTCAAACAGCTGAAACCTTCAACCACTGATGCGAGGGGCAAATTCAGGCCAAACTAGGAAGGACCTTATGTAATAAAGAAGATGCTTAGTAAAGGGGCGGTTATGCTTATGGACATGGATGGGAATGAGTTTGTGAACCCCATAAACCAAGATAGGCTTGAGCATTATCATATCTAATCCAAAAGAAATAAATCAAGAAAAGCAGCATGCAAAAAATAGATAAAATAAATCACCGGCCTTTTGGTCTTTTACTGATCGAGCAAAAACTAGGGTGACACCCTACGGTTGATATTCTGCAAATGGCCATGCAAAAATTAGGGGCTAAGTCGAACTCGCTAGGTCAAAAACCCAAAAAGGGTGGTCTAGGCAAAAATTAGGGTGTGTGAGCAAAGAGAGAGTGCCTTCTAGAAAACTGATGTAGGTTGGTTAGCACCAGGAGTTAAATCAATGGAAATGCTAACCAAACATCATGTTCTTTGTTTTACTTCAATTAATGAAAATATCTCTTTTACTGAATCCTGAATGCTTATGCTTATGTGAATTTTATATCCATATGGTCAAGACAACTCAAGCAAGCCTAATGCAGAGTCCATGTTATTCTAAAACAAATGCGCAATAAATAAAATAATTCTGATAGACTGAAAAAAATGAGGTCTATACAAAAGTCAGAAAAAGTCTGCTGGATTGAAAACCTGAAAGGGCGGTCCAGGCAAAAATTAAGACAAGGTTCGATAGATTGAAAACTCCATGGGGGCAGTCTATGCAAAAGTTAGAACCAAATAAAAGACATAAAATAATATAAAGTTTGATAGGCCTGTCACCCTGACTGGCCTATGTAAAAGATAGAACTAAAAGAAAGTGCATCTCAAGCTGAACTCCCCGCATCACTGTAATAATATTGAGAAATCCTCCTCAAGGTGGTAGTGAAAGAAGGTTCGTGCCCCTGCTCTGCTTGCTCTCCCTTAAAGTGGGCCTATGATCACTCAGATTGAGTCATCATGCGTCTAATCTCGGCAAGCCATCCTCTGTAGTGTATATCTATCTCAAGGGTCTCCACGTGGTCATAGTCCAGAGTCTCGAATATGGCCTCCCTGGCCCACTTCTCCCGGATATGGTTCACCTATCTAGCCTTATAGACTCCCATTTGGTTTTGAGGTAGCTTGATCGGAACTCTCTGTCGCTTGCCTTGTTGACGACACAACCGATAGTGGGTATAGAATGAAAATCTCTCCAGACTTATCAACTGAACACAGGATCCCCAGGACTCCACAACCACTCCTCGGATCCTCCACCATAAGCTAACCCACTAAATCTGTGCATCCGTATAGCCTCTTAGAATAGGCACCCAGCTATCAAATGTCAGCTGATCAAAATCAGCCCATATAAGCTCTCTCTCCCTCAGATGAATGGTTAAGTACTTCTTTTGGTTCCCTCGTGGTGCCTCTCTCAGCTTCAGCTTCTCCATCAGCCATACCTGTAAACCAATTTTGGATGAGGGCAGAAAAAAATGTATAAGGTGCAGATCTGTGGGATAATGAATACCTGTAGTAGTATAAGGTGGTCACCGATAAGGGTCAGGTCAATAGAAGCAGCATTTGTATTTAGTAGGACCTCAGCTAATCCCATAGCTATAGGGGAAGCCCCTGTTGATATGGGCCTAATAAGTGAAATCAGCCTGAGCGGAGCAAGTAGGCCCACTCCGCACATAAACTCCATAATGAGCAATAGTGCGACCATGGATGGCCAAGCAAGATAGGATCTGGGCGCCCCTCGGCACTACTCTAGAACTTCACTAAGCTGAAAGTCGGGTTTGTCAGGTAGTCGAGACAGAAATGGATCTATAGAATCCAAATTCCACATTCCTCGAGGAATGCCATACCCGCCAAAATGGAACTCTAGGAGTGCCAAGGGCACACGCTTAGGACATGGTACCCCCAATATAGCATGGAATTCTTTGAGAAAGGGGCATAGCTCGAATAATGAGAATCAGAACACGTGGTCCATCTGATCCCAAAAAATATAATGCTACGCGAAGGAACTCAGGGCTTACGGGCCATGCCATGACATATCGAAACCTCCAAAGACCAAATTTTTCCAGCTTTTTCCAGTCAGCATTTCCAAAGCTTTACAGAAAACCCTGTAGTTGCTGGTTGCGGCTTGCCATGATAGAATTTGGCAAAATGGATGAAATTGGGTTTCTGGGCAAGTGATATCGCCAGCGATGTTGTTAAGGCTGCCAACGATATGGGTTAAAATGGGGCGATATCACTTGATGCCGCTGGCGATATGGATTATGGGCGACTTTGTCTATATCATTTAGCAGGGTGAAGTAGGGCGATATCAGTTATGTCGCCGGTGGTATGGGATTATTTCCTAGCAGCATCAAAACCATTTTCATCAGTTCAACCTATGCAAAAACCTGTAAACAAGCCCCATTATCTGTTTCCAATACCTGTTTGATCACAAATCCACATTTTATTCAAAATAAAAGGCCGAAGGTACAACGATCCAAATTTTCCACACGCTAAGCCTAAATAAAACCAAAATCACATCCGAAATCCAAGATTATTCAAACCCAATATATCAAGGGCGTACAAACCAAAGCAAAGATTCATAAAAAGGTAAAAACTATCTAAAACATCCCATCACCACCGGAAGGATGAGAGGAGACCTTCAGGGTCATCTATGAGCCAACGGTTAGCCACATCTTTGTCTTCTTCCCTATCCTCCATCATTGGAATACTGGTTGACTCCGTCGGTGTGGCAGGTGGACGTCGGCCGGCTACCATCTTCACTCCCCTTTAGCTTGTATTACCGGGGTGTGCACGATCCATGTTTTGCTTGCTCCTCTTCTCGTGAACAGTATCATCCAATTGGTTCTCTAGATCGCTTATATGGCGCCGAAGTAATGCATTCTCTTTCTCGTACCTCCGCTGGGCTGCATAAACATTCAATAGGGAAAGGGCTAGGAAATCTTGCAGACAAGGAAAACAACAATAATGCATATTATTCATAGCATCCATACATGCATCTTATCTTATTTTAACATGTCATAGCAGGGAATATACCTGGACAAGCAAGGATTGACTAATGAGAGTGTCCCTGAGAGCGAAGGCATTCTCGGCCAACCGCTCTGCCTTGGTTTGAGCAACCTGAAAAATCCAAAGGGGCAATCAATAGAAGTCTACAAAAGGTTATCACAGGAATATGTTCAGAATTGTGCAGAGCTTACATAGGTAGTGTTCTCTGGTATGAAGTTTAGCGGGTGGTGGCTCGGGCCTATATCTCTTGGCTAAAAATCACCCCTTGAATTCATCAGCAGGAATTGGGTCTCTAGAGGGTTTGATAAGTGTCCCTCCATGAACTCGACACCCTCAAGCACGCCATAGTACTAGGTACCGCTAATGTCATCGCAGCCTCTCTTCCTATGGGGTTCCTGAAAAGCATAAAAGGCAAACATAACCGACCATTTTCAACCCATACAATTGCCATACATGTACAAAAACACAATTATACCTCAAAAGAGCGGTACTTTCCATGAGACATTGGTATGCTCCCGTCGGCTGCTCCTTTACCTACCTTACCCTCTCCCTTAGGTTTGCCCTCCTCTTCTTCACCTTCTTCCTCCTCAACATCGCCCACTATGCCCTTGAGCTGCCTGCTCTTCTCCTACCTCAGCTTCTTATTATGATACTCTATCGTGTCATCCCTCTTGATATGGGGGCACATGGGAAGTAGGGGCTGCTAGTGCTGCTGGTACGAACCCAGAACGCTTGGAATGACCCGATCATTCTCCTCCAAGTAGTTGGCCTTTTCCGCTACAGAAGTGATCACTAAGTGAGGCCACCATAAGCCTGTAGGAGGATCTGCAGGGACTAGTCTCACAGAGGTAGCAATGAACCTCCAATCCCCTTACGTGCTCCCCTAGGTACCACTCCAGGGATAAGGGGCATTCCATCACAAACCGGCGATCATCCACCTCCTTGCAGACTCTAGCCACCTCCACCAAGTTCTCCACCCCGTCGAAAGGGTCATGATTAATCTGAATAAACAACCAAGTAAACAATTAATGTAAGCGCAATTTAAATTCATAAATGCATTGTGTCTACTAATGTTTCGTTTAAGTGTGAAACAAGAATCAAGGTCAAAAGATCGCTTACTGTGCTCAATCGGATACTCCTCAAAGACTCCTAATAGCTCGTGGGGTACTTACTTTTCCCCCAATGCCACCACACCCTCGGGCAAGGAAGTGAGAACCTGGTGGCATAGTTACTTTAAACTCGACTGGCGGGAGGATTTGATGTTCAAAAGCCCAGGCCTGCAAAAAGTGAACAATTCTAAAACATCCAAAATAAGGAAAAGCATGCGAATCAAGCAAAAAGAACCAGTTAAATATTTTTAAGAAGGGTGTACCTGTAGGAGCAAATGGCTGAGCTGGAGGGCTTTCCCTTTCTTCCTAGCGCCCGCGTCTACTCCATGGTAAAGCTGTGCCAAGATGGCCCTGGGCCAGTTCTTCTTATTGATGCTGGCCACATCCTTGACAGTAGATATCAGCCTATAATTAATTTTACTGCTTGAGACTTAAAAGAACAGCAAGGTGAGCAAAAGAATCATAAAAGAACAGATGCAAGCATCTCGATCCTCCTCGAGAACCACACTGACTCCTACCCAATGCTTGTGTAGCTTTCCATATGATAATCGCCTCGAGATAGGCTTCAAGCCGAATAACTCCTTCACCCGCCTCACCACAGACTTCTACGTATGGTACTTATCCATATATACATTGAAATGGATGACCTCATTCTTCCATGGGAGCCCGATCATAGCCACCATGTTGGAAGGTGTGATGGTCACCTCCCCGAATAAGAAGTACACTTTTCCGTCAAAGCCGTCATCGCCGAATGGGAGAGCTTCGGCATCAAAAGGGGCATAATATGGGCTAGATCGCCAAAACCCATCTCGTTAATAGCCACCGTGAGCTTAGGATCCTCCTCTGAGATGTGGTACCACCACTCGCCGATCATACCCATACCCTCGGTATAGGTCAGTCCATGTGGCTGCAAAAATCAAAAGCAAAATAGATAAATCCTGGTTTATTTTCTCATCTCTGTTATATGTTGGAGGGCTGCTGATATTGCTTCTACTAGAATGATGTCACCAGTGATATGGCATTGCCATAAGCAAAAATGGCATCACATCTTCCTGGGCCTCTTTACAAGGCCTAATGCCGTTGGCGGCACCGCTCATATCGCGGTGATATCATAACCTATGGGCAAAACTTAGTTTTGCCCCTAAAAATCGAACCCATTGCTCCAAAACCACAAAAATCACAATTAATCGAATCCAAAGCCTAAAAACAATAAAAATCAAGCCTAAAGCATGCAATAACAGTTTCTCATCAATTAATTTCATGTTTATAACCCCTATCATGGGAAAATTTCGAGCCTCAGGCCGAAATCAAAACTTAACCTAAACAAAGAAATCTGAGATTTATAGGTTTACCTGGATGTAGCAGAGATGTTTCTCCTTATCCGGGGTCAAGTCAGTGATAGGAGAATTGATTCTATAGCCATACATCTTGTCCTTCACCTTTAAGCCATACCCGGTAGGAACCGAGCAAAGTTTTAGCCCTTCGATGGAGGAGTCTGGCAAGCCTTCCCTAGCGACCGATTTTCCCTTAAGAGCCCTTGAAATCCTCTTCATGGTTGGGATTGAAGAAAAAGTGAAAGATTTGGATTGCTAGAGAGAAAGTAGAGAGAAGGGGGGGGGGGGGGGGGGGGGGCTATTTTCGGTTTCTGTGTGCGAAAGAGGAAGAGTTTTACTATTTTAAAACCCCGCGTGGAATTTGAGGAGTTCTAATTTATCTGAAACTGCCTGTCTATGCCACCAGTGGCATTAATTCATATTGCCAACGAGATCAGTCATGCCACCAGCGACATCACCTTCCCCAATTTGAATTTTAAATCCCTTTGACCAGTCAAAGATGCCACGTAGCATCCATACCACCAGCGATCTCGATTCATATTATCGGCGGCATCAACCAAGCTGCCAGCTATATAAAGGCATCACTCAGCAAATCCAGTGGAATCCCGGCTCCAGCCCCTACACCCCAAGACTTCTAAAACCCATGTACTTTTTATTATTACATTTTTACTGTTGATCGAAGGGGCAAAAATATCCTCTATTTCACAAAGTCGATCAAGTAGTAAAAACGTCATTTAAAAATTTGTTTGATCTTGTTTTCATGCTACTCCTTGCAGGTACAACCACAACAGCAAACCTAATATACTCATTCACTATGCCAACCAGAGATTACGGGATAACCCTAAACTACACTCCAACAAATCTACAAAGCATAAGTCCGACCAAGGGGCAACCCCTCCACAAAGCACAAGTCCGACTAAGGGGCGACCAATCCATAAAGCATAAGTCCGACCAAGGGGCAAGCAATCCACAAAGCATAAGTCCGACCAAGGGGCAACCTCTCCGTGAAGCATAAGTCTGACCAAGGGGCAACCTCTTCCAGAAGCTCAAGTCCGACCAAGGGGAACCCAATCCACAGTATAAGTCCGACCAAAGGGAAACCAATCGGCAAAGCACAAGTCCAACCAAGGGGCAACCAATCTACAAAGCATAAGTCCGACCAAGGGGCAACCAATCCATGAAGCATAAGTCCGACCAAGGGGCAACCTCTCCGTAAAGCATAAGTTCGACCATAGGGCAACCTCTCCGCAAAGCATAAGTTTGACCAAGGGGCAACCAATCTATAAAGAGTGAGTCTGACCAAGGGGCAACCAATCCACAAAGCACAAGTCAGACCAAGGGGCAACCAATCCACAAACCTTAAGCCCGATCAACGGGTAAACCGGTCACCCATCAAGTATCATTCCTATCCCTTGCTCTTTTGTGCGATCATACTGATATATGGCAGTAGTGATCCCCGAGGCGCAGCCTGTGAGCACGAGATTTTACAGTCCCTCTCATGAGATGATGATGACGTATTCCCGATTGTATTCCTTATCATAAAAATTCTTTGGAGTTTTTATTAGTGATATAATATTCCCCGAAATTTTATTTCTTGTAAGAATTCAGTTCGGCGTGTTCGATAACGCGTCCAGTAGGAGCTTGAACCGATGATTTGCACCCAAAATTAAATTAATCTCTAAATACCCATTAAAATATCATTAAAATTCAAAACGATGCCCTTTGACCTGCTTTTGACCCCTTTTGGCAGCTTTTTGGGCTTATGGGCCCGCTGGCTGTCAGCTTGTAGGAAGTAGATGCCGCTGGCGGCATGGACCATACCACCGGCGGCATGGCCCAAAATGGGCTTCTACACAGACAACTTCTTCTTCTTCCTTTGACTAGCTCTTTTTTGCCATTTCGGTGAAACTGGCCAAAAGGTCTCAAAGACCCCCCATTTTTGCCTATATAAACATGTGTTAGGGTTCCAAAACCACACAACAACACATCTGAATTTTACTTGAGAGGTATTAGAGTGAGAAAATCAATTTTAGTGAGATAAGAAGTACAAAAGGTAAGAAAAGGGATTCCAATCCATTTTTCTTGGTTTTTCTTCTTTGAATTCTCTTAGTTAAAGCTTAAAATATGTAGACTTTAGGTTAAAATTAATTTAATAGGAGTTTAGAGACATAAATCCTTACATTTACTACCCAAATCATCTTTGCAAGCTCCCCGGGGGTGTTCCTTGGATCACGAAAAGGTGGATTCACGGCCCCATGGTAAAATTCTGAGTCTTATAGCTCTTTGGCTTCATTCTTACTTGTTTGTGCTATTGTATGCTAATTTGTGCTTGTTTTCGATTTTTTGGTCATTTTTTGACCATTACCTGCTGTTGCTTCAAGAAGCTAAAGCAATCAGAGGCAAGTGAAGCCGTCGGCATTATCAACCATGCCGCCAGCGACATCATTGATACTGTCAGCGACATCACTTGCCCCTAGAGGCTTGATTTTCTTATAGGACCATTTCTTTATAGTATCCAAATAGTCATGTAGCCTTCTTGTGCGACTGATACCGCTAGCAACATCACTAATACCGGTGGCAGTATCAACCATACCGCCGGCAACATGACCTTCTAGACATCTGTTTTATTTCATTTATTTCTAACCTAGTTAAATTTCTAAAGCTAGGGTGTATAGTGCAACGATGAAGGTCCAGGACCTTCTGAAAATAGACCCCACCTCATACCATGTGGCATTTTCACTAATAATCCGGTTAAAACAACAATCGAGTCTAAAATTTGGTCAAAACGAAGTTTTCCTGCAAACGCCATTCAAATCTTATTTTTAGCCATTCAACCAGGCTTCATAACGTTGTTAATGAATATGCCATGTTCACGCTAACTCAAGTCTTGTTTTGTCCGCTAACTATGCATGCTAAGTGATACACCTCGTATAACATGCCGTATCTGTGCTAACCATTTTCTGCAGGTAGATTTAGGTTAGATGAATGTTACGCCTTTAGGTATCTTATTTATCGCATGGAAAATGTATAGGATTTGAATGCCTTGTAATAATTTTAAAATCTGTATTTATTTTTGGATGACTGTAATAATTTATTTATTACTTTAATTGCTTGATAAATGCGAAAACAACATATAAATCGAAAACACAATAAATAGGGTGGATTAAAACTGATTATGAAAGAATGGAATATTTTAACTTCGCCTAATGAAAAATAGATAACATCATCCGAACTCGGAATCTCTACTTCAGGTATGGTTTACCACCTGGTGGGAAAATCGTACCAAAATTTCCCAATTGAGCTGAACCTGGTGGCGACTCTATTTTAAGTACAGGATTTTGATCTCGTATCCTTTAACACCTAAATTGGACTTAAATTCAACATCAACTTCAATGTTTCCATCACACTAAAATGAGGATAAATCCCTCGGCATGCTTCACAGCACCTTGTTATTTTTCTGCCCCCATGCAACACATCTCACGCTATCCTCGCGGGAGGGAAAAAGGTCATCCGCTCACAGTAATCGTCATCTTGCCCACTAGAAAATGGAAAGTGTATGTGGTCTTGCTCCAGCGCTTAACCAAGCAAGCTAGGATAATAGGGCTCATCGGCCGACTAGTTGTCGACAACGCATCCAACATCCGGTCTAATCCCAAAACCCAAATGGCCCGAATAAGTGAATCATCATGTAGCGCTGTAGCTTGATTCTTCATGTAACTCCACCAATCCGCACACCGTTAAAGCGATCCCCATGGTTTGGCTTTGAATGGCAACAAAATGAAGTCCAATAATAAATATTTTATCAGTTAAAATTCGTAAAATTACAGAAAAGCTCAATTTTTGGGATCAAGGCAGCCTCAGATGCAATTTTTGACCCCAAAATCCGAATCAGCGTGAAAAATAAAGCGGGGATACCCCCCACCCCAGAAAATTTTTTTGGGGTTCCCTAGCGGCCGGCCACTAGCGCTGCCATCAGCGGTGAGACGCTGCAATGGCAGCGTCTGGGGTGCCGACGTAGCGTCTTGCTAGCCACCGTAGCGTCTTGCTACTCCAGCCGACGCCCATGACCGGGATTCTCCTAAAATCCAAAATTTCATTTTTTGCCCCATTCGGCTCAAATTCGACCCAAAATCTAACCAATTCAGTTCCAAAACACCCATTAATATATCCTAGATGAATTTATACAACCAATGTTATCCAAATTTGGCCTCAAAATCAACAAAATTCAAGTTTGAGTTCATGGCATTATAGTTATTTTTTCTAAGAAAAATGAAGCAAGGCTCGGGTTTTGTTAGTTTACCTGGCACACATAGGCATGTTGTCCTCGTTGGATAAATATTTAGACTTGAGAGGTCGATGTATAACCCATATAAATATCGATGTCTCAAAGGCCGTATGCCCAAGGGGCCGGGCACACCCGTAATCCATGTCGCCCTTCCGGTAGTGTATCGTGGAGAATCGCATAAGGCTTCCTATCTCTTCTCTTGTCATACATTTTTCCATTGATTTGCTCAAAATGTGGGAATGGAAATAAGAAGAAGAAGAGAAGAAGACTATAAGGAATGGAAAAGAAGGAAAGGAATAATACCTTTTTCAGCATTTTAATATCTTAGCTTATTCTCTAGAATATTCCTTTCAGCACAAGGGGAAAAACCCTCCGATCGATTATTTCTTTCCAGCTATCGAATACTTCTAAAATCCATTATTTAATAATTCTACCTTTTTATTGTTAATTGATGGGGCAAAATTTTTTGTTTCCACAAAATCAATTCAGCTATAAAAGGGGACATTTTTATCACATGCTAACTTCTCAAAATTTGTTCTTGACAGGTCTGTTGATGGCAACCCCATCAAACAACCGATTTGAGAATGCCAATGTCAAAATTTCTGTAATGGAGAGACGCAATACCATTCGACTGGGTGTTCAATCCTTAGTTATATTATGGTTACGTAAGGCAACTAGCAGTCAATGTCAAAATTTCTATAATGGAGCGGCACGATGCCATTAGACTGGGCGTTCAATCCTCAGTTATGTTATGGTGATGTAAGGCAACTAGCAGTTCATATCAAAATTTCCAAGTCGAAACTTTTTACCTTCGATAGGTTCGTTGATGATGCGTCCCATGACCATCCATAGACAACCGACTCAAGGTTCCTTTATCTCAGGTACAACCTCCTATCCCTTGCTCTTTCGTGAAATTACATTTGACCCGTCAAATCATAATCTCATGAGGGGCAGCCTGTGAGCATGGGCTTTTCAGTGACCTGCAGAACGATGATGATGTTTTGCTCTGACCTAATGATTGGCCTATTGTTCTATTATTTTGGAGTCAAATTGTGTTTGGCAAGTATTGTTTCTCTTAACCAGTTAATTAACATAGGTGCATTAAATTTATAAAAATATAAAAAAATATATAAAAAATAATAAAATTTCCATCTCCCCCTTCACCGCCTATGGCCCCTGCGGCATCACAAGACACCGTGGGGCCCAGCGAGATGTGCCCCTGTGCGCATCTCACTGTGCCCCATCACATCTCGGCATCGTGGCTACGTCGTCGAGACGTGGCTTGCATGTTGTGAGATGCTGTCACTGCTGCTGTTGTGTCTCGCTGCGTGTTGGAGTGTCTCATTGCTCGAGAGTGGGATGAGTTGCTACCACTATAGTGTCTCAGTTCGAGACACTGCGCGGGCTCCACGGATCGGTTGCCAGTTCATCTTTCTCACTTTAATTTTGGATAAACTCAATTTTTCAATGAATCTTTGCATTTCTAGGAACTAATTGAGTTATTTGGAGTGAGTACGGCCTATATAAACCCATTTAATCACCTAATTCAAGACTTTTTGCCAAATTGAAAGCTTAATTTCATATTTAGAATTTCTTAGGTTTTAGAGAGAGAAAGCCATATAAAATTTTAGAAATCTGTTTAATCTGGATTTTAAAGGATTATTTAGCCTAATCTTTAAAATCAACTAGAAATCATAGGTTAAAATGAGCTTAAATACGATTTAGAGATTTTTTCTCACAAAATCACTAAATTCTGTCACTTAGTTCATCATTATTTTTGTTACTGTTTCAGCGAATTTCACCAAAAATTTGTCACAAAGCTTACCAAACATCCGGTTTGAGTCTCAAAATGTGGATTCACGGCCTCTAGGTAACAAAACTGAGTTCCAATCTATTTTTAATTAATTTATTGAATTATTTGGCTGCCCTTGGTTGTGATTTGTGGTCCTTTTCCCTCTATTCAGTATTTTTTACAAGCATCTTTACCGGTGTTTTTTTAGGTTCGTCTTTTATCCCAAAACCTAGAAATCAAAGTTATTTGTTGTTTTAAGTCCAAATCTATTGAAATATCATGGGAATCGACTTAAAATTTCAGTAACCTTGAATATGCTCTAGTGACCCTTGAGATGCTACGGTGTAGCACCAGTTGCTGCAACAACAACATCTGGGGCTACCACAGTAGCATCTTAGGTGCCACTCTAGCCTCTGGACTGGCAAAAATGCCAAAAGCCCCTATTTTGTGTTTTGGCCCCTTTTTTTTATCATTTTCTTGTGTTTTTTACCCAAATTTTCACCCGAAAAATTTCCAAAAATTTTCATATAATCTGTAATTAACTTAATTAATTTTTAATCTATTTTCAAATTTTATTAGTTATTTTTAATCCAAAAACTGACTCTTTTGAATCTTATCAGAAAGTTTTTGAAAAGGCCGAGAAAATCGAGCGTCTTGAGGAAAAAGAGAAAGCTAACAAGTCAAACATAGGCAAACCCTGGTTTAACAAGAACAACAGTTCTCAATCTTTCGAAGTTGCTCCGATTCTGAATGAGGAGAAGACGACTGCAGTTCAAGTCGTCACTCAAGAGAATGTTTTTGCAGTTTAAGCTACACCTGCCTGGACACCTACTCAGAGAGTGTTTGTGTCTCCATGGAAGCACCCTCTTAGTATTCTATTTGCCAAGTTGCTAGAGAAAGGCATGCTTACCTCTCTTCATGAATATCGTGCTCCCACACCCGAAGAAAGTGGAAACTTTTGTCGCTATCATGTTTAGGTAGGGCACACAATAGATCAGTGCAAACCTTTGGGCATGGCCATTTGGTGCTTAGTGAGAGAAGGGAAAATGGCTCAGCTAGCTAGAAAGACTGATACTAAGGAGAAACCATCACCGAACTAGAGTGATGAGGTAGGTATGATAAATTTCGGTCTACCTGAAGAATTTATATTCGCTTTGGTCTTCTCCAGTTCAGCCAACACCACTATGCAAGCCAGTTCTGCTGCCAAATCTGACAAGAATCCCGCGAGGTCTCTAGCGAATGAAGGAGACAATTCATTAGCCGAACAAGTGAACGTTCTGGATCTCGTCCTGGATGACGCACCAGTGAAAGCTATCAAGGATGCCTAATTTGCCAGTTCTACCACTCAAGACCCTCCGCTTGTAGAGGATGACTATCTATTTATGTATTTTTCTTTTTATTTTGCTAATATTTTGATATGAACAATGTTGCCTATAAGACATCTTTTAATTTAATCAAAGACTCTTATTCTATTTACTCGTTTGATGTTTCGCCCGATGGGTCCATGCATTCATTTTGTCATAAGCATAATATGATTAGTAGTCATGACATTTCTTTAACTGAAATAAGTTTGAGTACATGTGATAACCTAAATTGGTAACCATTTCTAATGACCTAACCTTTAAAAGAAAAATAGAGCATTAAGTGCTTAAAGAACTCGGTAATACTTTCACAAGTGCTTAAAGATCTTGGTAATGCTTTCACCTGGTCACACCTAGCCATGCCCAGGGTTCATCGTCAGATTGCCGAACATTGCATCTTCACACCTAAAGCAGAAAAAGAAGCTCAGTTCTTCCTTGGATTGGTTCAATATGTCAATCGGTTCATCGCATGCCACTATATGCAAACCTATTTTTAAACTACCAAAGAAGCATCGGCCGATTATGGAGAAGGAGCATCGCCAGGTCATCTTCGACAGAACTAAGGCTTACCTTTTCTTCACCTACCCATTCTCAAATTTCCCACCCCCGATACACCATTGATCCTTACTAATATCCAATACCTTCCAAAAACACAAGTCTTCACTATTTCTCTCCTCCTTGGCCTTTCTCAGGGAGGGGGACAGATATGATCAGTGAGATTTTGACCCTCATCAACAAATGAACACTGCTTCATCATTGTAGGGGCGAGTTACTTCTCAAAATAGGGGGAAGCTGAGTCTTTCACCAACAGTACCGCCAAGATGATGGCCAAGTTCATTGAGAAACACCTCTTCGCTCGGTATGGCCTACCTCATCACATCATCTCAGATAACAAGTTTTGATTCCAAGGGGCAACCACCGATTCAATCAAGAATTAGGGAATAAAGCATCATAGAGTTTTGCCTCACTGATAACTAGCTAATGGGGCAACCGAAGCCGCAAACTAGTTTATCAAGAAGTTTATTTCCAAGACTGCCTCAAGAATCAAAGATTGAGCTGATGAGCTAGCATTCCCCTTTAAAGATGTCAAACAAATGTTAGAATTTTTACAAAACGACCACATTTTTCCTATGTCCATAAAATGGAAGCCGTGCTACCAACCAATGCCAAGATGAAATCCTTGAGAGTCTCACTGAATCCAAGTCAAATGGACCCCCCATGGACCAAAGCATAGTTTAGACAGCTTAAACTATCTTAAAATGCACCAGCAACACATGGTGAAGGCGCCCAATGACCAAGCCAAGCATCAGGAGTACCTGTCAAAAGTCAACAATCCTGTTCTAAAGCAACTATAGCCTACCAACACTGACCCAAGGGGGAAATTCTATCCAAATGGGAAATACCTCGTGCAACTAGAAAGGTACTCAACACAAGGGGCATAATTATCGACGGTAGTCAGTTCGTAAACCCTTTATATCAAAGTAGGTGGAAGCGTTATCATATCTATCCAAAAGATTCAAATCAAGAAAAGCCGCACATGAAAAATAAATAAAATCAATCACCCGGTGATTGGTCCTCTACTACTCGGTCAAAAATTAGGGTGTATCCCACTGATCGGTGTCCTACAAATCGATCAGGCAAAAGTTAAGGTGCAAAGATAGCCCGCTAGACTAAAAACCCAAAAAGGTCGGTCTAGGCAAAAGTCAGGGTAAAATGAGCTAAGATAGTGTGTTTGCTAGAAAACATGTATAGGCTAGTTAACACTAGAGTTTGGGTCAATAGAAATGGTTATCATCATCATGTACTCAAACTTACTTCATTTAATGGAAATGTCATTTTACTGAATTCTTTATGTTTGTGCTTGAATGAATATATTTGGCCCAAAGAGAGAAATGTTGCAAGTAAGTTGAACATGGGGTTCCGTGCAGTCAACCTAATTCCTCGAAAGACGAAAAAATAAAAATAAAAGGCAAAAATCCTGATAGACTAAAAACAACAAGGTCTATGCAAAAGCCAAGGAAAGTCCGCTGGATTGAAAATCCAAAAAGGGCGGTCCAGGCAAAAATTAGGACATAAAAGCAAAATAAATAGGACATAAAAGCAAAATAAACAAGTCTGATAGGCCCATCCCAATGTTCAGGTGAATGAAAAAAGTAATACAATCAAAACAAAGATAAATGACTGCCATCAATCGCATCGAGATATCTACATTGTCATCATCATCATCAGAGTGCCTTATTACATTCCCTGATCTAGTGGATTTGAAGGGCTCAAAGCTGTCCTCTGCAAGCGTCCACTCTAATTTTGACTGCAACCAAACATCTCAATTTTGTAATCTCCCCAAACCATCCTTGGTAGAATTCATTGGTAGTGATAGCATCCAGTCATTCGTTATCCAAAGTCTTAAACTTCGCTTCATGCACCCCCGTTATCTTCGACATGCTCGATCTAACAATCAATTTGTAGTCGACTCGCCACTTTGAATAGCTCATGAGGAACCTTCTATCACTTGTTATAATAGTGGCATAGAATTAATTGGTCCTATCTCAGCTATGGTATCCAAACACACGAGCCTCGCGTGTAGGCCGCAGCTTCCATAGCTCTCCACTAGGGGTATTCCCATCTAATCTGTGTGACATCCCTAATCCTCTGCCAGGGGCATTCTTGTCTGTGCCATGATGTGATTCCATATATCCTCTCTTAGAAAAGAGGCCGGGTCAGATAAGTTAATCGAGTAAGCAACCGAATTGAGCAAAATCGATCAGGCCAGCAGTCGTGTAGTGCAGATGTGGAGGATGATTAGTCTAACCCGTACATTCATACATTCATGCATAATAAATGTCATGCATATTATTCTATGATAAATTCTACAGGAAACAAAGCACAAAAAAATATCATCAAGCTATACGCTCGACCTCCAAACAAGAACTCGTATCAAGGGGCATCTCGTAATTGTTTTCAATCCTATATTCTAGGTCGTGCCCAAGGGGCATGTCAACTCGTGTCTTTGAGCTCTACTTTCAACCTCGGCAATTTTTCTGGACTTTCGAAAATCTCAGCTCCTCTTTTATTCTTTCATTTTTATTGCTTAATTGAAGGGGCAAAAATATTTTTATTTCACAAAATGAATTAAGCAGTAAAAATGCAATTCATATTGATTACTAATGCTTCAAAATTTTCTTGATAGGTACACCATGTGGCAATCTAGATGGACAACCAATCCAATGGATTCTAAACTCATAACTCAGATTTCCTCCCAACGGAACCTTGATGCAATTGCCAAGGTGTACCTCGATATAATTATCAGGGGTATCTCAACACATGTTCTAAGCTGCCTTCTAAGATAGAGTATCCAAGGGGCATATCAGCGTGTCCCGATGGGCACCCTAGTTTCTCAGGACTCCCAGAAATCCTAACCCAAATCATATTTCATTCTTCCATTTTAATTGCTTAATTGAAGGGGCAAAAATATTTTTGTTCCCCAAAATCAATTAAGCAATAAAAACGCAACTCATGTCAATTACTAATATCTCAAAACTTTAGTTACAAGCACAATATGTTTAGTCCGACGGTCTCATTGGGTGTTTCAGCAAATCCTCTAGTTCGACGGTCTCCTCAGGAATTTTCAGCAAATCCTTTAGTCCAACGATCTCCTCAGGAGTTCTCGACAAATCCTTTAGTCTGACGGTCTTCTCAGGCGTTCTCGGCAAATCCTTTAGTTCGATGGTCTCCTCAGGCATTTTTGGTAAATCCTCTACTCCAACGGTCTCCTCAGGCATTTTTGGCAAATCCTCTACTCTGACGGTCTCCTCATGCATTTTCGGCAAAACCTTTCAATTCAATGATCTCATTAGACATCCTCGGTATCTTTCAGTGGCATTCTTGGTATGCATTCCAGTCTAAGGATCTCATTAGTCATCCTAGGCATGCGTTTCAATCCAAGTGAACCCTTTATTCCAATGATCTCATTAGAACATCCTTGGCATCTTTCAGTGGCATTCTTGGTATGCATTCCAGTCCAGGGATCTCGTTAGTCATCCTTAGCTTGTGTCTCAATCTAAGTGAACCCTTCAGTCTGAAGATCTTGTTAGAACATCCTCGCTATCTTTCTGTGGCATTCTTGGTATGGGTTCTAGTCTAGGAGTCTCGTTAGTCGTCCTCAGTATGCATTTCAATCCAAGCAAACCTTTCAGTTTGATGATCTCGTTAGACATCCTCAACATTTTCTATGGCATTCTTGGTATGCGTTCCAGTCTAGGGATCTCAATAGTCATCCCTGATATGCGTTTTAATCCAAGTAGGTCTTCTTAGTCCAATGATCTCGTAAGACATTCTTGGCATGTGTTTCAGTCCAAGCAAATAATTTTAGTCCAAAGGTCTCATTGGATTCCCTCTCCAATTGTCTTAGTAGTCTAAGGGTTTCCTTAGATGCTCTTGGTAATCAATTTAGTCCAAGGATCTCTTCAAATTGTCTCGGAAATGCTCAAAGTTCGATGGACTCTTTTAGCACTCTTGACAAATCCAACCCTAAGGCAACTGGCTGTTTAAGTCAGGATGTCTGTAAAGCGGCCAAAAATCTACCTCAAATCCATTAGAGGCAACGAAGGCAATACCAAATCAAATTTCTAAGCCAAATTGATAGGTCTATTGATGGCAACCCAAGTACACAACTGGTTCGAGAATCTGCATTTCAGGTATAACCTTTCTAACCCTTGCTTGTTTGTGAAATCACATTTGACCCGTCAAATGATAATCTCACGAGGGGCAGCCTGTGAGCACGGGCTTTTCGTTGACCCGCGGAATGCTGATGACTTTTTGCTCTAACCTTTTATGGATCAAAAGTTCTACCCTTTTGAGTTGAATCACGTTTGGAAAGCTTCTTTTGATGAATTTGTACCTTTGATCGCGATTAAAAATAATTAAAATGCATTTATAATTAATCGTATTCTTTCACTCATGCGCAGCAATTTGTTTTGCACTTTTCTATAAGATTCAAACATTTTCAATGAATCTTATTTGTATCGTTGGATTTGAGACTCTCTGAGGTTTCCAAAATATCAAGAATTGCCTTAATCGGATAACCGTAGTGAAAGTTATGAGAATTTAAAGTCAGGCCCTAGTTGGGCCCATTCCTCTTCTCAGTCCCCAGATAGGCAGCCCACGTGGCTCACGCGGCCTGGTGTGGTCTTCCATGCCTAGGCCTCATCATATGATGCGGCCTAGATGTGGCTGTGTCATATGACGTGGCCTGGGCCAGGCCGTGTCGCCTTAAGCGGCCTGTCGCATGAGGTGATGCAGACTAGGGCCCGTCGCGTCAGTGACGCTGCCTTGGCATGGCTAACCCTTCTCTCTGCAATTTTTGGGTTTTTATTGCTTTATAAGTCGGGTTTTTGTGATTTTTACGTCAAATTAAAACATTTGGAGGATTAATTATGAAATTTGGTGCTTGATAGAGTCTATAAAAACCCCAAAAATCTCAAGATTTAGGACTTTTGGCTCATTTGGAAAGAAAATTCAGATTTTAGAAATTCTTAGGCTTTTAGAAAGAAAGAGCTTCATAAAGCTATGGAAATTCAAATAATCTAGTTTCCTAGGATTCATTAGGCTTGGTCTATTAGCTTAAAATATTAAAATTAAGTAGAAATCTTGAGTAAAACTGATTTAAATAGGATTTAGGGACTTTCCCTAACAAATCACTAAATCCCTTGCTAAATTGGTCATTGTTCGTCAGTATTCTCGTAACAAAATCGTCAATATCTCGCCAAAGGTTGATTTGAGTCTCGAGAGTAGCTTCAGGGCCTTTAGGTAATTTTTTGAGTTCCAATCTATTTCCGTAAATTGTTTATTGCTTATTCTTGTGTTTTTGACTGCTTTTCCGAGCATTTAGCCTTGTTTTTGGCTTTTTTATGAATTTCTGGTGAGATTCCGGCAAACCACTCTGGCGATCGGTAAGTCGACTCAGTGAGTCGGCCTACCACGTCGCTCTGACAACCTACATGTCGCTTAAGCGGCCAGTCACCTTTTCGCTAGTTTGTTTGGGTTTTCCCCCCAAGCTGAAAAATTAAAGTTATTTCAATATTTTAAGTCCAAATCTACTGGAGTAATGTAGGAAATGACATGAAATGTCAATAATCTTGGGTTTTCGGGAACAAAAATGCCGATTTTCGCCCGTTTAGGCATTTTTTCCAATTGGCCACTTCAGTGGGCAGCAGGCTGCTTGAGTGGCACCTAGGCCAACTCAGTGAGTCAGCCTTCCACTTCACTCAAGTGGCTTACCACCTCACCGAGTCGGCCTACTGGCAAAAAATGCCCAAATGGTCTCTGTATGTTTTATTTTGTATTTTTGGCCCTATTTTATCATTTTAATACTTTTTTAACCCCGTTTAACACCCAAAAAATTCCCTAAAAATCATAAATAATATAGATCTATATAAAATAATTTTTAATCTATTTTTCATAATTTATTAATTATTTAATTGGTTAAATGACTATTTAAATGGCTTAAAATGATTTTTTTCACTAAATAAATCCTCAATAAATCTTTTTACCATAATATAAAATCCAAAAAATATTCTTTCATCATCCTTTATTATTTTAGGTTGTTTATCTTATTTAAGTAAGATTTTAGGTTGTTTAGATATTTAATAAATGCCCGAAAATTGTGTTTTTAGTCTTGAAAAATCCAAAGATATGTTTCCCCCGTTTGTTTGATCTATTTTTCTACCCTTTTATTGTTTATGTATTGTTTGTGATTATTTGTGAATATTTTATCTCATTTGGAGCGAGGACCGTGTTGGTAAGTTCGGTTGAGACTCGATTTTGCCATTTTATTTATTTATCCGCTTTATTTACTTTCCCGCATTAGAAAAATGTATAGGAATTTGTAAAGCCATGTAATAATTATTTATTTGCTTTATTTATTGCTTTTTTTGCGATGTGTGACTATATAAATCGAAAACTCTAAATATTAATTGGATTTAAATCGCATAAGAACTAAAGTCGCACTTATTAAAATATAAAAGTTTTTATTTAATAAATGAAAAGTAAGTAACATCATCCGAACTTGGAATCTCTGTCTTAAGGTACAGTCCAACCACCCGGTGGGAATATCGTGCCCAAATTCCCGGTGGAGCTGAACTGGGTGGCGACTCTATCTTAAAATACGGGATTTCAAGTCTCGTATCCCTTAACATGCGAATTGGACTTAAATTCAACATCAACATTGATTTCATCAGTTTATCTTTTTCATCATGCTAAAATGAGGATCAATCCTCCGGCTCCCTTCACAGTGTTCATTATTTCCCCCCTATCCCGCATCTCATGCGGGTCAGGACGAAAAAGGTCGTCCGCTCACATTTGGTTTAATATCCATTTTAATGGCTTAAAAATGTGTTTTACTAAATAAATCTTTTTATGACAATTAAAAATTCCAAAAATATGTTATGTAATCTCCTTTCTTATTTTTAGGTTGTTTAATTTATTTTATTGATTATTAGGTAGTTTAGATACTTATTTAAATGTCCTAATAATTGCATTTTTATCCCAAAAAATCAAAAAATTATGTTTTTTCTCCCTTGTTTGCTTTATTTTCCACATTTATTTATTTTTGCATTATTTGTGGTTATTCATGTACATTTTGCCACGTTTGGAGCCGGGTCCGACTTGGTAAGCTCAATTAGGACCCGGTTTTGCCCTTTTTATTTATTCATCCGCTTTATTTGTTTTCCCACATTAGAAAAATGTATAGGCATTTGTAAAGCCATGTAATAATTAATTTACTCGCCTTATTTATGCCTTTTTTGTGATGTATGTCTATGTAAACCGAAAACTCCAAACATTGCCCGGATTTAAATTGCATAAGAACTAAAGTCGCGCTTATTAAAATGTAAACGTTTTGATTTAATAAATGAGAAGTAAGCAACATCATCCAAACTTGGAATCTCTATTTTAAGGTACGGTCTAACCACCTTGTGGGAATGTCGTACCCAAATTTCCAGTAGAGCTAAATCGGGTGGCGACTCTGTCTTAAATGCGGGATTTTAAGTCTCGTATCTCCTAACATGTAAATTGGACTTAAATTCTACATCAACATCACTTTTATCAAATCTTATTTTTTCATCATGCCTCAAATGAGGATCAATCCTTTCGACTTGCTTCGCCGAGCTTGTTTTTCACCTTGCCCTTAAGGGTCGGGAAAAGGTCATCCGCTCACAGGTGTCAAATAAGCCTCCAAACAAGAAAACCAAAGATGATGAGGTAAAAAGTTCTCTTTTTACATCATTCCCTATTTATGCCTTTTGATGCATGTGCTTTATTTTACACAAGTGGTTGTGGAGAGAGTGGCTTCCTCTCTATCGGATACTTCTTCTTCCGTGAGACAGTTGAGGTTTCTCCTTTGAGATTGAATGAGCAGTTACTTAGCTTGGCCAGAAAAAATGGCTCGATTTCTAGGGTCCCTATTCACCAGGCTTTGCGTCTACCTCTGCCCCTTCCCTGTGAGGCTGCCAAGTATAGGACAAAATAATTTCGTCAGGTGGCTGCTCTTCTACTTGAAGCGTTCTCCCAGGTTAGTTAATTTTATTCACTGCCTAAAAATATATATCTTTTCTTTTCCCTTAGCCTAATTTGTGAATGTTTTTGCTAGATCATGTCTCGCTCAGCTGATATAAACAACATGGCTGATGAAATCGAGGTGATGGAGGAAAAGAATGCCTTAGCCCAGACTAGGATTAAGCTAATGCTAGATACAAATAAGGCACTTGAGGTGAAGATGAAGAAGGCCGAGGTAGATCTTAAGGTGGCTCATAACAAAGCTCACTCCTTTGAGAATACTCAAGATGAGGCGGTAGAGAGGAGTGGGAAGGCTAAGAAAGAGCTAGCAAAAGCTAAGGAAGACTTGGTGGCTAGCCAAATTAGTATTGAGCTATTTAAAGGTGCTTTGGCCAGCATGTTAAACATGGGCCTTGCCTATGGTCGATGCGTATATGATGCTTGCTTGGCTAGCCATCCGGACTTGCCAGTTGGATTCCTTGCCACCATCCCTTATCCCCAACTAGGCGAGCCTCTTCCTGAGTTAGATCAAGAAAAATCTCCTAAGGGTGGGGAGGATAAGGAAGAGGGAGAGGGAGGCGGTCAAGCGACTAAGGAGGATGATGCTTCAAAGGAGGTCTTGGACAAAGAGGAAAGTAGGTCCAAGCTGCCTGAAGAATATACTACTATTTGATTTTTAGTTTTTTTGTAGTTATTGGTTATTCTATCCAACATTTTGTATAAACAATTGTTATTTTTTTATTAAAACCTTTGAGGCATCATTTATATTTGAAGGTCTTTTATCTGTGCCTTTATAGATTATTGCATGCATGCTTAGTAGGTCTTACATTTCATAGTCGTTTGGATGAATGTTTAGGTCTTATATTCAGCCTTTTATATTTTGCTTGAGTTAAGCGTTTTATTTATGTCGGTCATACGTTGTCAGCCAGTTGTTCATGTTTTAGGGATAATTACCGCCCTAAAATGGTTTTGTCTTAGTTTTAACTAAGTACTTTGTGTGAAACATTTGATTTGAGCTTGAATTATATTATGCCAAGTGTCGTACTATGAAGTGTGGTTAGCATTTGTTACGGCAAATGCATGAAAAAAGGACAATGGTAAATACTTTTATCAATAAAGATTACTTTTACGGGTTTTTGGGTTTTTATGGTCTTATATTATCCCTTTTGTAAAATTGGCTAAGTTTTATACTTATAGACGGTCTTACTTTAAGCCGATAGCCATTGTGACATTATATTGATTGCCGCCTCAAAATGAATTGTCCTTAGTTTTAACTAAGTCCTACGTACGAGATGTTAAACTGGTCTTACAGTATGCCACTAATGATTGAGGTGAATGTATGAGTAAAAGAATGCTTTTATTAATAGTAAGTTGAATACAAGTCCAGGAATTCTATGCATCCGGATAACTACTTGAGGGGAGCCGCCTCGTTAAAAAATTCCTTAAGGGAAAACCCAGTGGGAAGAAATCCTTAAGGAAGGAAAAAGAGTGTGGATGCTAGAATCCCTAAGTATCTACTATGTAATAGGGTCTAAGATTAGCAATGTTCCATGTGCGTGTAAGCTCTTTGCCTTTTATAGTTTCTAGTTAGTATGTAGCTAGCCCAATTTCTTTGAGGATTTTGTAGAGGCCCTCCCAGTTGGCGCCCATCTTGCCTTTCACCTCTAAAGCTTGTGAGGCTGCTGAATCTTTGAGAACTAGGTCTCCTTCTTTCAGATGGATCTCTCTGACCCGGCGGTCATGATATCTCGCAATTTTGGCCTTATATGCCGCCATGAGGATCTATGCTCTCTCCCTTCTTTCATCTAGGTTATCCAGATGGTATTGCATGTTGATGTTATTTTCTTTCTCTGTGTAGTATACCACTCGGTCTGATGGCACCCCAATTTCAACTAGGATGGTCGCCTCCACTCTATAAACTAAAAAATATGGAGTTGCTCTAGTCGTTTTGCAGGGAGTGGTTCTATAAGACCACAACACCCTGATCATTTCATCCAACCACTTTCCTTTTCTGTCAAGCACCCGCTTCTTCAACCCTTCACTTAGGATTCTGTTAGTTACTTCACTTTGGCCATTGGTCTGTGGATGTGCAACCAAGGAGAAATGGTTCTCAATTTTCTAGTGCTCGCAAGAGTTTTTGAATTTTTCTAATATAAACTGGGAACCATTGTCGGCTATGATCTTCTTAGGTACCTCAAACCGGGTGATGATGTTTCTCCATACAAAATCAATAACTCAATCCATAGTAACCAAACTAAGTTCCTTCGCCTCGACCAATTTGGAAAAGTGGTTGATTGAGACTAGTATCCACTTCTTTTGCCCAGCTACTTTCGGCATTGGGACTGTAATATCGATTCCTCAAGTGGTGAAGGGCCAGGCAATCATGATGGGCTTTTAATCCACCTTAGGGATGTATGTCTTCCTAGCGTGTATTTGGCACGATGGCAAGTTTTGACATAAGCTTCCGTGTTAGCCTTGACTATTTCCCAGTAATAATCAGCTAGAGTGATTCTTCTAAGTAATATATTGGCCGCTTGGTGGGACCTACAATATCCTTCATAGATTTCTTCCAAAATCCATTTTCCTAGCTCTAAGCGATGCATTTGAGCCATACATTTGAATAGGACTTTTAGTATAACTCATCACCAACCATAGCAAACTACGTGGATTTCCTTGCAATTTTTTTTGCCTTGACTTTATCTTCTGGGAGCTTATAGCAAGCCATGTAATCATAAATTAGTTGCATCCAGCCAAGCGAATTCTTTTATATCCAAAGGCTCTCGCCTTGTTCTTTAGATGTGGGATGCGTTAAGACTTCACAGGAGCAACTTAGCTCCTACCATGAGTCTTTCCCTACAGCCTTCTTGGCTAGTTCATCTGCTACTTCGTTTTGTGACCGAGAGATATACTGAATCTTCCACTCAGTGCCTTTTGCTTTTAACTTATCTAGCAAGGTGCTTACCTTGGCCAGATATTTTATCATGCCGGCTTGTCTTGTTCCATAGGTCTTGTTGATTTAGTTTATGACTAGCTTAGAGTCACTTTTAATCACGACCACTTCTAGTGGTATCTCAATGGCTAGCTCTAGGCCTTTGATGACCGCCTCATACTCTGCTACATTATTTGTGGATGGGAATGCTACCTTGGCAGTGTAAGGCAGTCTAATTCTTTCGAGTCCTTGGATGTAAACACCGATACTAGATCCTTCTGTGCATGAAGACCCATCTACGTGGATTGTCCAAGTCTTTGATCGAATTGGTCAATTCGGCTTGAGACCTGCAAATTCAACCACGAAGTCTGCCAAGAGTTGAGCCTTTAAGGCAGTCCTGGCTTTAAATCTTATATCAAATTCTCCCAATCGGATTGCCCACTCGTAAGTCATGCTAACGTATTAAGCCTTTGTAGCACCCTTTTTAGAGGGAAGCTAGTTCTAACCCATATGTTGTGAGCTTGAAAGTATGGTCTCAGCCTGCCTGCCGAGTGAATTAGTACGAGGGCAAGTTTTTCAATCTTAGGGTACCTAAGTTTAGCATTCCTTAATACTTTACTAGTGTAGTAAACTGGATGCTGCCCCTAGTCATCTTCTCTTATTAGAATAGTTCTTACTGCCTCATCCGTCGCGGCTAAATACATATACAACATTTCCCCGTGGAGGGGGTGACTTATGAGCGGGGGTTTGGCCAAGAAATCTTTTAAATTGTTGAAAGCCTCTTGGCAATCCTTATCCCACTCGAAATCTATGTCTTTCTTGATTGCCTTGAAGAAGGGCATGCACCTCTTGGCTGAGAAGGAGATGAACCATCCCAAAGCATTAATTCTACCATTGAGGTGATGTACTTCATTCAGGGATTGAGGCAGTTTCATCCGCATGATAGCTTCAATCTTCTCTGGATTTTCTTCGATTCCTCTTTCTGATATTATGAACCCAAGGAATTTTCTTCTTTTCACCCCAGACACGCACTTTTCTGAATTGAGTTTGACCCGGTATGCCTGTAATACTTTAAAAACCTTCTCTGAGTCATCTGCATGTGACTCCTTATTTTTTCTTTCAACAATTGTATCATCCATACAAACTTCTATAGTTTCCTCAATCATATCTTCAAACATTTTGTTCATCAATCGTTGGTATATAGCTCTGACATTATTACGCCTAAATGGCATTACTGTATAACAATACGTTCCTTTTTGAGTTATAAAGGAAGTCTTTTCCTCATCTGCTGGGTTCATAGGTATTTGATGATATCCTACTTTGGCATCAAAGAACGAGTAGATGGCGAAACCGGCTGTGGAGTCTACCAATTGGTCTATGCTTGAGAGAGGGTAACTATCCTTTAGAGTGGCTTTATTCAAATCAGTAAAGTCTATGCACATCGGGTAGTTACCGTTTGATTTTTGGACCAAGACGATATTTGCCAACCATTTAGGATAGTGTACTTCACGAATGTGTTTTGCTCTCAGCAATTTATCAACCTCCTCTTCTATCACTTTATGTCTATCCGGAGCATGTTTTCTTATCTTCTAGCCTACTAGTACTGCCTCTAAGTCGAGGTTGAGGCTATGTTGGATGATCTCTAATCAGACCCTAAGCATATTGTCGTGAGACCAAGAGAATGAGTGTTGTTGGCTTATGAGGACGGAGTTAATGCTTGCCTTAGTTTCCACTGGCAAGTCTTTTGCCACTTTTAATGCTTTACCTGGAGCTACCATGACTACTTCTTATTCACTGATTGGCTCTATTATCGGACTATCTTCATCTTTATCTGAACTAAAACTATCCCAGTCTCTTCTACTGTTTCTATCTACCAGCTCTGCCTTTTTTTGAGAGCGGCCACATATGTCTTGTAGGCCACAGAGGGGTTTCCTATTGCTACTGTCGTCCCCTTTTTAGTTGGTATTTATAATACCAAGTAGATGGGAGATATTTAGGCAAATGATTCACATAGGATCGGGCGCCCCAAAAAAATGTTGAAGCAGACTGAGATCTCGGCTATGGTGAAGTCCACTTCTACTTTATAGACATGTTCTTCGTCCCCAATTTCTACTTCTAGTCTCACTTCCCCTAGAGACACCGTGGAGTGTCTACTAAAGTTTGAGAGGGTGGCGTATCCCAGCTGGAGCCTCCTGTTACTTATTTTCAATTGCTCAAATGCTGATTTCTCTCTCAAATTTATCGACTCCTGGTGTCTACAAGAACTCAGTATACTTTGTATCCTTCCACCATCACTGTTGGAAAATAATGATCCAGAACTTCAATAAAAGTAAAATATCTAGATCAGGTTTGAAAGAAATAAAAACTTAAACAAAGTATCTCCTAAATCCAAATGGAAGCATCTGGTCAAGTTCCAGCTACAAAGACATTCATTGAAGACTACATGTACCTAAGCATACCTTGGAATCATAAGGATAAAGCTTGGAAAGGAAAAAACTTTAAACCTCCAAGACTAGCATCCGGAAGAATAGATTGCACAAGCATCCAGAAGAAGACAGATCCGGAGACACTGAGTCTGAAAGTATCCGGAAGACTCAAACATCAAGACAAATGGGAAAAGTTTCAAAGATAACTTTTCCCTCTATCTTTTGGTCTATAAAGTCAAAGATCCTTTCCCCATGAACAAAGACAAAAGTGAGAGCTTGCACTTTTCAGAAAAAGGACTGACACCGGACAGAAAAAGGTAACAACCTTTTTCACCTAGACTAATAAAGAGGCGTGTGGAGCTTACACCAAATAACTAGTGGCATAAAAGTTGGCGTGACCCTAAAACACAAGGAAAAAAATTACTGACAGCTTTTTATCCTCAATCCCAAGGATTCAACGGCTTTGGAAGCGCCACATTTTACCTGATCAACGGTGAAGATTAATTACAGCTTACCAACCCACAACGACTACATTTATGATGGAAGCCTATAAAAGGAACTTCACAAGTTGAGAAGGTGCTGGTTGATTTCATAAAAAGCATATACAAGAGAACTTGCTAGAGAACAATCAAATTCACAAATCCCTCCAAGAACAAAGTCATTCAAAATCAGTTTGTAAGGATTCCTAAGTGAGTTATAAACTTAAGGAAGTCCAAAACCAAAACCTTTGTTAAAAACCAAAGTGTAAAAGGTCTCCTACTTGGGTGAGTAGTGAAGATTGGGATATAGCTTGAAGCAGGCGCTTTGAGTGGGATCTCCCTGTAGGACTCAGCTCAGATTCAGGGTAGAAATCTAAGTGGTACATCTAGCTAAAGATAAAAGGACTCAGCTAGGAGTTGGTGGTTCTAGTGGTATATCCTACATCCGAAAGGGGGGTACCATCTGGAGACAAACTGTAAGGCTTGATTTCTGCTAGTTGGAAAGAAATCACACTAGTGGAAAAGCTCAAAGGAAGGAACCTTTGGGGACTAGGTGTAGGTGGGGCTGAACTAGTATAAATCATCATGTTTGATTTTCTTTAACTCTTTATTTATATTTGCATCATATTTTATATTTGTACCATCTGGATTTGTAACATCCGAAAGCCATCAAACACGCTACATAAGACTTTTTAAAGTCTGTTAATTCCTTAAAAAAGGGTCATTCACCCCTCTCTGACCTTATATAGACCCTTATAAGGACCAACAACCGCTTTGATCACAAGTAGATCGGTATGTGGCTTTGTCACCATTGTGGCTCTTCTATAGAGCTTGTTGGCTTTTGAGTTAGCTCTTAAATCATTCGGTTGACTATTATGATGTCTGGCCCTTTTATGAGCCGGTTCTTTATCTGCGATGCCATATATCACTATTACCTTCTTTTCCTTACCGGCCCACTGCTTTTTAGCTAGTTTCTCCCTAGAGTCATCTAAGTCCTTATTCTTTCCATCTGATTTTCTAGCTACCCCTTTCATAAACTGGATAAACTTGCTGGCTTTTGATTAGGGTGTTTACTTCTTCTGCAAGAACCCTACAGTTGTCTGTATAATGTCCTTTGGCTCTATGGAACTCGTAGTACTTGTCAATATCTCCACCAAGTGTTTTCCCTTCCGAGATATTAGGAAACCTCACATTTTTCTTTTTCGGCCCGTTATTGATAACCACTAAAATTTTACTTAGAGAAGTGTTTAATTTTGGCTTACCATCTTTGTGCCGGTTATATCGATAGGAGCTCCTACCATCATTGCCTCTACTTTTCTTACCTCGCCTGTCATCCCGTCTGGAGTAGTCTCTATCATTTGAAATCCTTTTATGTGACTGAGTGATCTCATCTACTTCAATTAAATTTTGGGCCATTCCAATCATATGTGTGTATTGAGTCGGCCTGTGGACTATCAATACCTGTTTGAGCCTTTTATTTTGGGTCCCCCTAATAAGGGCTTCTTTTGCTCTTCCAAAATCAAGGTCAATGATCCTTATACAAGCCTCATTAAACCTTTCTAGGTAATCTCTAAGTGACTTGTCTAATCTTTGAATGATATTATGCAAATTCCGGCTGACGTAGCCTGGTCTTACGGATCCTAGGAAGTGTTTCATGAATATTCTTGATAATTGCTCAAAGTCTTTGATTGAATTTGGGGGGAGCCGGAGGAACCAATTTTTGGCCATTCCACCCAGAGTGCTGAAGAAGGGTCTAAATCTATAGGCATCCGGAGCATTGATTAGGTCCATCCGGTCGCAATATTCAGTCAAATGTGCCTTGGGATTTTCTTTCCTATAATATTTGTCAATAATGGGGGGGACGGCATAGTTTGGTAGTTTTTGTGCCAGAATACAGTTTTTGAAGGGAGGGACATTCTTTTCGTTTATAGGCTCCTAATACGAAATGGCGTATTTCTTCAATCTTCTTTTGAATTTTGAGTCACTATCTTTCGAAGAGCTATCTGAGTTAGTTTCTTTCAATGAGGGGGAAGAAGAAGCAGATATGTGCTTTCTGTTTCTCCTCACGCTTTTCCTGTTTAGCATTCAGCTAGCATGCGCCTTTAATTTAGTTGTAATGGTGATTGAGTCAGTTGATATTCTTCATATTTGAGCCCGTGTCCCATTCTGGGTTTCCCCAATTCTGGATAGCATAGGAAGGCCACATTGTATCATCATTGCAATGCCTTGAAAAAGCACCAATTATTCTGAGTTTAATGGCATAGATTCGATGGTAATTGGCGGTGTTGGTACAGGTATGACTTTAGTCTGTCGCGATAGGCCTAATTGTCTTAGTCCTTCTGTTACTAGAGGCATAGGCGCCTGTGTTTGAGGAATAGAGTTAAACTGGGGGAGCAGATTCTTTTGAGTACCTTATTCAATTAGAATTATAGCATCAAAGTTCGGCTTTTCGGATGCACCCAGCCAGCCTGATGATACGTAGTGTTCGAAGGCAGATTTATGCATCTGCTTCTGTTCTTCTGGGGTAAGAGCTGCTTTTTGAGCAATTTCCATGAACCGGCTTAGTGATGCTTTGGAGGAACTTCCTCCAGGAATTGGATTGGTAGGTATGATTAGAGTGTCATAAGCAGTGCTGGTTTTCACAACACCATCTTGGATATTGTTACTAGCATCAATGAATGATTCGCCGACTTTTTGAGACATGTTGGCGATGAAAAACTGGATCTAAGAGGATTTGTTCTTTGAGGAAGTAAAATTCTCACTTGAGCAAATAAGTTTAGTCCATGCTCACTGCACCACTGAAAATATAGTACCAAAATACAGATATTTAAGAATAGATTTTCTGGTCTCACAGCTTCAACCCTCGAGTGATGAACCTGCAAAACACAAACAAACTTGGCGGTGATCGGTGGCTGACCCATGGGGAACCCTTTGATGCTTAAGTTAATAAAGGGATTTTGATAGAATTTAGTAATAGCTTTAGAGAATGTGTACCTTTGATTTTGACCTAAGAGTCTTTATATAGTGTTTGGATTGACCTAATTAGTAATCAAGAATCCTTCTTTGATTAGGAATGAATATAAGAATTATCCTTATTTAGTACAGGATAATTTCTTATATTGTCGTGAGAATCCTTTCTAGTAAGGATCCTATTTAAGATTTATTTCTTCTATTTGAGTATCTTTCTTATTCATTTATCAAGGAAAGAAATAATCTTCCTATTTATCATAAATTAGGCAGAGGAAGAATATATAGATTTAATATGGAACCTTCAAGTAGATTCTATCCATATTAAATCAAGGCAAACTCTACTTCTAGCCGGCTATGAACAGACTTGAGGCCATGTCTTAATGAAGACCGGCTGGAATATTGCGTGAGCTAGGCCCAAAGTATTGAGAGGTCTGTTATTTCTTGAAAATGCGGGCCAGTCGGCCTAAGTTGACCCTATCTCTGTGACTGAGACGGGTAACATTTATTTTTCAAAGTTATCAACAAGTGAGTTAAAGAGGCTGAGGAAAGGATTCTCGAAGAAGAGATGGTAAAGAAGATCCTCATAAGTCTTCTTGGATATAATGTATTCTATTAAGGTAATTAGGGTGATATATCTTAATTATGTATTGGTACGAACAATTTGTTTAATTAATAAAGGCATTTACTCTTTTGTTTATATCGATGTGTTCATATATATTGTGACTAGTATGGGGGGCAAACTTTTACGTGACAGGCACGGGCTCTTGAGTTTTTATGTAGGGAGCCATTATGGTTTGAGCGCGGGGCTCGTCTATGTTTGGAGAATGATTGGCTATAGGGACCATGGGACCCTCTTGAAGACTGGTCTTTAGAGAATTGTTTTGATGAAAACTTTGTAGATTAAAGGAGGGTCGAAAGCCCTGTTTTATAAAGTGTAAGAGTCGCCACCCGGATCAGCTCTTCTGGGAAATAATGGTATAGCATATCCAAGAAGGATTACTATACCTATAAAGAAGAGATTCTGAGTGGGATAAAATAGTTACTTATACATTTGATTATGAGATAATTATGTTTAATTAGTTTATTAAAAACAGTTTTCCTATATGGTAATAATGAAATAAATAAAATAAAGGGAAAATGTTTACACCTGCTGTGAGCACTGGATTTTAACGATCCGTTTCACGAAACTGTGATGAGAGAGCTATATGATGTAATGTCTTACAGGTATTATCCATTAGAGGTGTTCCTACTACTGCAGAGTTGAGTTTGGCAAAAGTTCGGAGACCTAGTCTACCCTTAGGTTCCCGTACGGGTTCTGTTTAGTGGCATAGATGCACTGACAGACCCGTATGAGTAATTACCGTCCATACGGGTGGAGGGGACATGTACAGGTAGGTCACCACCCGTATAGGTCCTCTGATTGCCTAATCAGCCTCTTTCGGAAGTAATCTCTTACCATTTTCGGGAAAAGGCATGTCTTAAATGTGGTTTATTGCATTCGAACATGACTCTCACCCTATAAATAGGCCCTTTTCCCCTCATTTCACGAAACACACATTTTAATATGAAAAATATACTATAGTGAAATTACAGTAAGGTTCTAGCAATTTCTATAGGAATAGAAAAGGTATAGAGGGGTATAGGAAGTATAAAATAGGGAGAAAACCTTTTCTTTGAGGTTTTGTCCACATTTTATTCATTCTTAGCTTTGTTTATTAGGATTTAGGGGAGGTTCTGTTCATACAAATACTCACCTAAATAGTCCTATTTCACCATATACTTTGGCCGGACTCTCTCAACAGCAAATGGACCGCCTCAAAGTGCATTCACGTTGTAAAGAGACTCACATCTCAGTTATTTCATTATTATTGTCTCTCTTCTCTATTATATCTGTTCTTTTTATTTCCTATTTCGGGTCTGGTCCTAACCCGTATGAGCCTTGTGGCACCACAAATCCTCTAGGATATTAAATCGGCGCGCCATACTCATATGGAAGGATATCGTATTTTTATTGTATTTCTGCTCCATTGATATATCCATCTCGAACTGAGTTTCTCCCTGGGATTAGGCAGGAATCGTACGGGTCCCCCATACCCATACCGGTCCTCCCTGGTACCCTTAGAGGTCCCTCCCATCCATACGAATACCAGTACCCCCAGGCAGAACCCAGAATTCTTTTTTAACTTGTTAAAAATCAATCCAATTCACCATATGCCACGCAGTCATTTTCGCTAATAATCCATTAAATCAACCCAGAAAAAGCTAAAATGTGTTTTCACAACAAAATACGTTGAAGACCCATTATTTCTCTCCGATCCTTATCGATTGTAAAACCGCCTCATTAACATAATGACATTTTTCCTAATGAAATGCTAACTTATGATATGTCATAAACTATGCTAACATCTGCGGATGTAGGGGAATTTTTTTTCATTTTATTTTATAACTTAGAATAAATGTATAGGTTCTTTTGCAATTTACCCCATTTTCCCCTGGTTATAATTTTTATTTCCCTATTTATAGCTTTTGCTTTATTGTAATCTGTAAATGCATGTAACGAGTGTAAAAGAGTGTAGAAATAGGAATTTTTGTGATAATTCCCTAAATAATGAAAAATAAATAGTTTTACACCGTGAATGTAATTTTGAATCAACTATATGAGAAATAAGTAACTCATCCGATACCCCGAATCTCTGATCCAATTGGTATAAACGTCCTGCCTAGAGGGAACCGTACCAAAACTCTTTCCTAAGTAGACAACTTGGGTGGCAACTCTATTATTTGTATTGAGATTTGGGTCTCGATTCTTTTATTCATTAAAATTGGTTATTATGTAAACTTCAACTATAAATGTTTTGTCACACCTAAATCCAACCAAACCCCAGTGGGCCTCGCCTCTCACACAGGCGCCAAGGGAGCCCACACGTCTTCGACACCTCACAGTGGTGACTCTGCTGGGGAATAATATTTTAACTTGCAAAATTTTGGTTTGTTTTAAAAGCTTAAAAGATTAAGATGAGCACCGAAAATCATTTACTTAATTCAACCCTTTTTCTTTTTCATCATTTGGGAAAATTATCACACTCTATCTTCTCACCTCCTTCTCTCTTTTGTTAGATGAGCTCTTCTTCTAGCGCTAGGTTAGGGTGCCCTATTATTTTTGTGACACTTGTGAAAGTGTTACCCATGCCCGTCACAAATTGGGGACACCCTAGTGGGTGGAGCACTCATTGTCATCTCCCTCCAAAAAAGGCTTGATGCGATGAGAACCTTCTACATCAACTTCTGATATGTCCCTATGCCATTCTTATCAAAAGTATTAAAATTTTACCTTCTAGGTACCCTGATTTTTGTGTGAGATTAGACTAAGGAAGAATAACCTCAGACTCAGCGGGAGAAATAAGGATGGAACCAATCGCTTTGCATGTGTTGTGTTATATACCCTTGTAATTAACCCTGCCATGCATCGTTGTAATCTGTGCATGCATAATGCATCCCATGGATGTACTGATCTTTTAGTTATCTCCTCAGTCCAAGCTCAAAGGGTTAAATCTTGGCAACGTTCGCAGGTCCGTTTGACTTGAATTTTGGCTCCTCCTCCTTCTCCCTCTCTTCTAACTCAGTTGAGGGTTGCTCTACTTCTGTCTATGGGTATTTTATCCAGCAGCTAGTTTAGTTCAGTAGATCTTTCTACCTATCATCTTAAGGAAATGTCTCGTAGCCCAACTTCAGAGGGCCAGATTAATGTTGAGATTACGAATGTTGCTACTAGTGAGGAGGCAAATGCAACAAGGACTGAGGTTAGGTCAGAGATTGCAAATGCTATCTCACAGTACTTAGGACGTGATCAGTTCCTAGGCCAAATGAATGATAAGATGTTAGGTTCCATCAGGGCAATCTTCGCCGAAGAGATAATGGTCAATGCTCATCATAGCGAACCTGTCAGCATTCCAGCAGTGAATGTTGTGACTAGTGAGCAAGTATCAAGAGATATTCATAATCCCTTCACGCAATTTCAGTTACTACCTATCCGAACTCAGGGAAATTCTTCTAGTTGATTTGGTCAGTTGGGTTTTGTGGGTCCATTCGGGTCAGTTAGCCAGCCATTCAAGTCAGTGGGTACAATGGTTCCACCAACCGTGAGTCAGTTCACTCAGCCTAGTCAAGGGTTTGTACCTCCACCATTTCAGTTTGGGGCATTTGGTCTAACCCCTACTTTATTGATCATAGCTAAGGGGATGACCTTCCCTCAATCAACATGTTTACCCTAGGGCGATTACTCAATCATAAGGATCATCTTTATCCTCAAAATTGCGTGATCTACTTCAAATATTGCTTGCTACCAATCCCAGCTCCCAACCATCATCACTATCTGCCTAAATAGCTAGAGAGGAGGATCGGGTCCCTGAAAACTTTAGTATGCCTAGCATAGCAAAGTATAAGGGAATTGGTCCACCTCAATCTCACATCACCACCTATTAGAGGGTTATTAGGATTAGAAAGTTAAGTGATAAGGTCCTAGCCAAAATGTTCCCTTACACCTTGGAAGGTCCTGCTATCGAATGTTACAATACTCTATCAGATGAGGTGAATAGAAACTGGAAAGCTTTATCGGAGGCTTTTATTGAACATTATGGTTTCAACACCACCATTAAAACTACCTTACAAAATTTGAAGGCTATCAAGGAGGCTCTCAATGAGAAGTTCAAGCCCTACTTCAAAAGATGGATGGGCACTCAAGTTCTATTGAAAGATAGGCTAAGTCTCCCGGAGATGATCGTAAAGTTAATACATGGTGCCCTGCCTGCTTATCGTAAGGTTCTTGGTATGGATAAATTCTCTAGCTATGTTGAGTTCTTTGAAAATCTGAGAAGTGGGAAAGAAATGAGGAATTAGAGAAGGCAAGTGTACCGGCCAAACCTTGGTTCAAAAAGAATGACCTTTCAGCCCTAGCCTAGGCTTCTAAGCCAAAGTCTGGCTCCAATCCTAAAGCAGCGGTAGTGCAAGAAGAAGTGGTTGTAGTTCGTACCATCAAAGATGGAATTTCCCCTTGGAAAGGCATCTCTGCCTGTCATCTCTACTACATTGAGGGCACTTGGCCTTCTTCAGAGTATTAAGCCCTATGTCCTGCTACAGGGACCAGTTTTATGCTTATCACATCCATAAGGGACATCAAACTGGTGCGTGTAGGGAACTACTTGAGGCCATTCATGGTTTGAATAGGGAAAAGAAGATTCAAGAACCCGAGCTTAAGCCCAGCACTATAAATGACCCCCTGCCAAATTTTAAGAAACATGTTACAGCTGTCGAATAAGGCTTGCCCTCCTATCATGTCTTTAATATGATCTCACAAGCTAATCCTATGGTTCACTCGGTAGAGGCTTTACCTGATGAACCAGTCCCCATTGACATCGATGCATTTGAGTTAGGAGGAATTCATGATGAGGAAGCTATATTGATTCAAATGGAACCAATTGATATTGATGCTTATGTATTAGAGAATGATGAGCTCAAAGGACCAGCCTTACTAGTGGAAACTTCTAAAGGGAGAAGTTATATGAAAATTGGGGTATTGCATGTTACCCAAAATGGAAGGATTCCTTTGGAACCTCTCCCAAAAACAAGAAAGGGCAGAGATGTAGATATCTAGGTCATTCCAAATATCAATCAGGGTCCAATCTTCATGCCTGCTCTTGAAAATCAAACCTCAGTAGGCAATGAAAAGAAAGATTCAAAAGTCAGCTTTTGGTAGCTCCTTATTGACTCTAAAGAGCATCGCAAGGGTTTGATAGAAAAGTTGTTAAGCATGGAAGATACACCGTCTACTACTTTGGTCAAAGTGTTTTCATCAATTGAGGGATCTCCTCCTGATTAGGTTAAATCCATCAAGTTTTATCCGTCGGACCTCCCACCCGAAGGGAATAAGCATAACAAGGCACTTTTCATTAAGGTACAAATCTTTGATCGTTCTATCCCATCTGTTATGGTGGATGATGGTTCTGCCCTTAATCTCTGCCCTGCCAAGATCCTTCCTCAGTTAGATCTAGTTGAATCCATGTTGGAAAAGTCCAATACTATTATAAGGGCATATGATGTTACGAAGAGAAGTGTCATTGGGGTGTTTGAAGCTTAAGTTACAGTTGAGGGATGGAAATCCAAGGTCTTATTCACCGTCCTTGACATTCTCATCACCTGCTCATTATTATTAGGATGACCTTGGCTCCACGCATTAGGGGTCATCCCTTCCACACTGCATCAGAAATTTAAGCTCATCCATAATAGCAAGCTAGTAACTATTGAAGCAGATAAACCATCTATTGTAGAAACTATGGAGGCCAGGGAAAAAGAATCTAGTGTGGTTGTAGCTCACCAGGGTACAAAGTTTTCGATTAGGAGGTATATATCACTTAAAATCAAAAAGATCATGATGAAGCATAGTTATATGAAAGGTAATGGGCTCAGAAAGAAACTGCAGGGAATAATAGAACCCATTTTGCCTCTTCCAGGGCCATTTAGACTTGGTTTAGGGAATCGCCCAGGTGCTAGGAGGTCTAAACCCCAGTCCTGCCTTATAATAGGGGCTGAGGACAAGCAAAAGATATTCACAGGTAAGGGAGAACCTATTGAGGTGAGGGGCAAAAGGGTCCCTGGTTTTGAGATCTTCGACAATGTTTATAATTTCAATAAAAGGCTACATGATTGAAACCTCAGTTTCTATGGAAGTATGTGGGAATGCTGAAGAAGATGAAATGAAGGAAACAATTGAGTCCATCACCAAGGCACTAGCAGTACTTATGAGGAAAAATTTGAAAGGAAGTGAGAAGGGAAATCGAATCAGCAAGGTAATCAAAAATTTAGCAAGAGTAGTGGCCGAAGAAGCACATGCAAACCTGCACACCGAAGCTACCAGTTTAGCTGTCAGTATTGCCAAAGCCAATCAACAAGGCTCTCCAAGTGTGGAAGATGATTAAATGATGTAATTTTTAGTGTTGCAAACATTTTTCATGCAAACAATGCCGCATATAAGGCATATCATGAATAATTTGTAGCATCAGTATCTTTATGTCATGAATAAATTGATGCACCTGTCATTCACATTTTGCTCGAGTATTTCATTCTAATGCCGTCATGCATTCATAACAACAACATTCTTAAAAATATAATCATATTCATTAATGAAATTGACTTTGAGTATAACGCAATGGTATAAACATTAAATGGTTAAAACCTATCATCAAAAGAGAGATAGTGAAAAGTGCTTAACAAGCATTATAACAATTAGCCTAGGTCCTTCTTTCTTCACGAGGGGGAAAGGGTATAAGAACACACATCATCAAGAAAGAAGACCAAGAAGACACTTGAAAGCACCAACAGTAGGTTGACTCTGGTTATGAAAAATGGAAAGAGCATCTTGGGTCATAAAGTGATTTCTTTAAGCGCTCTAAAGGGAAGCTGATCATTAATGCCAATAAGTCAATTAAAAAATCTTCTAAAAAATGGTGGCTACTTATAGAGACTGGGCTGATAAACTTCCATTCGTAGTTTAGGGGGGGGTATAGAACTAGTATAAGAACTCCCATCGATCAAACACCTTTCTCCCTGGTATATGGAATGGAAGACATGTTACCAATTGAAACAGAAGTAAGATCTCTAAGAGTGGCACTTGAAGTTAGTTAAAAGAAGAAGATTAGGCAAGAGCGAGGTATGAATAGTTAAATGCAATAGATGCAAAGCGGCTCAAGGCACTTGACCACCAACAGATATACCAGCAGTGCATGGCTCGAGCTTATAACAATAGAGTCAGATACCCGAAACAACCTCTTAAAGCAGGTGATCTAGTTCTCAACCAGCTATGCCAGGTCAACATTGATGTTAGGGGCAAGTTCAGGTCTAACTAGAAAGGGCCGTTTGTTACGAAGAAAGTCCTTGGTAAAGGAGGAATCAAGCTTATGGATATGGATGGAAATGATTCATGAATCCAGTGAATTAGGATAGGCGTAAGCGTTATCATGTCTAGATTAAAAGAATTAAATTATAAAAAACAGCACAAAGAATAAAAGAAATAAAGAATAAATCCCCCTGCGAGTGGTCCTCTACTGCTCGGGCAAAAATTAGGGTGCAGCCCGCTGATTGGTATTCCACAAACTGGTCAGGAAAAAATTATGGCACTCCAACGCAACTGAAGCCCGCTAAGTTAAAAACCCGAAAAGGGCGCTTAGGTAAAATTTAGGGCATCGAGAGAAAAATGTCAGTTGCTTTCTAGAAAATCTGTAAAAGACCAGTAGGCAGTAGGGGTTAACCATTGGAAATTGTTACCATTGCCTATGCACTCAAATTAATCTCATCAATAAACATTTTATGATATTGCTAAGAATCTTGGTCTTATGAATGCATGCATGTCTTTAGGTGAAATAATCGCTGGTAAGTGAACATCAATTTTTCTCCACGTGTTATGCATCATTGTATTCATCTTTACCGCACATTTGCAAAATTTAGAAAAGCCTACTGGATAGAAAACCCGAAAGGGCGGTCTACGCAAAAGTTAAGGCAAAAGAAAGCCTACTGGATTGAGCCGCCAAGGACAATTCAGGCAAAAATTAAGACAGTCTGATGGAGTGAAAACCCGAAAGGGCGGTCCAAGCAAAAGTTAAGACAAAACAAAAAGAGAAAGAAAAGCCTGTGGGGTCGAAAACTCGAAAGGGCGGTCGTGGTAAAAATTAAGGCAAAAAAAATAAATAAAATGCTTGCTAGGTTTAAAACCCGAAAGGGTGGTCTAGGCAAAAGTTAAAGCTAAAGAAGAAAAAGTTCACTGGACTTAGCCGTCAAGGAAAGTACAGCCAAAAATTAGGGAAAAAAGAAAGAAAAATAAATGTTCGATAGGTCATCTCAAATCAAATGGCCAATGCAAAAGCTAGAACATCATACGGTCCCCCTCACTATGAAATCACTGAATAAAATATGGGTTCGCAAAGCAGCAACACTCAATAATCCTAATTCAAGAAAAATCACAGGCATAAAAGCTAAATATCAAAAGTACCAATCCAAAGTTTACAATCAAAACAATGCACAAAGGGCCCAAAAGTATCAACAGTTTATAAAGTAATTATAATCTAAGTTGCCGAAGGATCCTATCCCTGGCGACCTACCCGAGTCTGGTCCTGAGTATCCGCCAGTAAATAATCCATGTCTATAGTTATATGATCCTCAGCCTTGTCAGTACTAGCAGCAGTCTGGGAGGGTCCCTAATCTCTGAAGTCCTTGCAGCAATCCTAGCACCGTCAGCTCCCTCAACATGCTGATCTTTACCCCTTTGAGTCACTCAATATGTAGAAGGATCCAGCGCCTGCCTATCCTCAGCCATCCTCACCAGCTAACCCCACAACATCTTGATCTCAGCCCTTGCCTGAGCAGTCTCAGCCCTAGCCTGGTCAGCCTCAGCGGTGGCTACCCGCAGCTGCTCCTCCAAGAATCTAGCTCTCTCCTCAGAAGCATCCAAATCTTGGGTAGACCTACTCTGCTCTATGGCTAGCAAAGTATGCAATAGAAATCATAAGATCAGTACTCATATATAAATGTCATAGCATGCATCATGCATAGTTTGTTAAATTCTGCAAGAAAAAGAAAATTACCATGGCTAGCGCATCCTAAGCCCGTAGCAGATCCTGCATGGAGAAATAGCCTCTGGCGATCCTCTTGGCTTTGGAAATGGTCACCTAAAAGGAAAAGGTCATATCAGGATAGGATATTTTAAGCAATCATTGTAATAGACAAGGTTAAAGGCAAAGGATTCCTTACATGAGTAGAGCTAGAAGGAGTGAAACCAATAGGCTAGACCGACTCCTCGAGCTCCTTAATAGCTCGCTTCCCCGAATGATAGAGGAGCCGAAAGAAAGTATCTAGCTCAGCTTAGAGGACTCCCTCTCTCATAGATCCAGAAGCATGAGATCGCTTAGCCGACAGCTTAGGGTCAACAGCAGCAGCAGGCCTCTTCCGCATGGAAGCGGAAGGCTGTAGCAATAAAGAATCAGACTCGAGATCATAATCCATTTCAGGAAACAACAAAGTATTCACAAAGGTTAAGTTAGAGCCATACCTAAGAAGAAGGGGTAGCAGACCTAACCAAGCCCCCAGTACCCCGAACTATGGATGGACCCCCGTAGTCACTCCTCAATCCACCATCCTCATCAATGCCATCCGGACTATCACTCTAGTAAAACTTGAAGGGCTCTTCCTCATGGTGAATCCTCTCGTAGGGAGTAAGAAGTGAGGAATTGACAGACTCAGCATAAGAGCCCTCCAGAGATAGCACGCGAGCCTTCTCACCCAGTAGGTACAAACCTTGGTCGGTCCCTGGCATGAGATGAGGCCAATAGATGCCCGTTGGGATTGGGAGAGGAATCTATCTCTCCACCATGGCACTGGTCCTCAACCCTCAGACCCGCTCGCCGAAATACCACTCGTAGGAGAGGGTCACTCTAAGAAAAAATGACGGTCATCCACGCCAGACCGCATTAGCTTAATAGCCCCATATGTAGCTAATCTCTCCCACAGTTCTTGAATAACCTATACAGAATGAATGCACTATAAGTATCATAACCTTGTAAATACAGTTTCTACTAATGGTTTGTTGAAATGTAAAATGCAGGTTTAATAGGGACGAAGTTTATGCGATCTGAGCATAGTTGACGTAGAAACTCCTAGTACTACACTATAGTCAAGGGCTAGCCCTGCCAGAGTCCTGTCCACCTAGTAATGATGTACGGAGTCTCAAGATGCATGGGCAAACCTGGCCTAGTGATGAAGCGGTGCTTAAAAGCCCAAATCTGCAAGAAAAAGTAAGGATTAGTCGTGGCACAGCTCGGATAAAAGGTTGACGATCGGTTACGTCTAATCTATAATACAGTTGTGCTAGAATGGCTCGGCACCAATTCTTGCAGGTCATAGCAGGGAGGTCCTCCAATGCAGAGAGCAAACCATAGATGAGGTTGCTCGAATAGACCGAAAAGAAGAAGGTGGTAAGGAACATCAGTAAGAAGGATCGGGAGTACTGATCCCTCTTATCAGCCATAACAGGATTCGGCTGTCCAATCTAGTAAGCATGCAGATCCCCATGCTTGAGCTTATTCAGCCTGCCCGGATGAAGCCCAAGTAATCAAGCAATGTAGGCCTTCACCTCAGGTTGGGAATGCCACCGGTCGGCATAAACGTCAAAGTGGACAATCTCCCCACTCCACTCCAAGGCTATTGTGGCATACACATTTGAGAAGTAATACTGACCTCCCCAATCGGCAAGTGAAAAGTATGGGTCATCTCCGATCATCTCTCTATCAAGGCTGAAACGGCACCAGGGGCCAGCATCTTAGGACCTTGAGGGATGGCCATGATGATGTCACTAAACCCAAAAGAATCTATGTGGGTCAGTAACTCCGTATCCTTGTATCACGGATCTCCTTATACCATTTCTTGTAGAAGCTCAAGGCTCCCACAGTCTTGTATTGAAACTGCAAAGATAGAATTATAATTCAACAGAGTTAGAACACAACAGATAATCGCAGAAATACAAGTTTCAAATGTTTTGTCCTGGAAAGAAGGACCCGCACGAGTCCACCCCACCCATACGGGTCCACTAGGTGTACCCGTATGAAAAATGGAAACCGTACGGGTCCCCTCTCACCCATACGGATCCCTAGCAAACAGTCCCTTTACGGACAAATATCCCAAAAATCCAAATTCATCCAATCTCAACCAAAGCTCATCCAAAACTATCCTAAAAGCATCTTAGGCTAAAGTTATATGCATCAGGCTCTATTCCAAGGTCTAAAACACCCTAATTCAAGCCAAAATTCAAGAAATTTTCAAAAGGTTCAAAAATGGAAAATGGAGAATCAAGCAAAATTACCTGGAGTTTTAAACCGCAGGTCTTAGGAGAAGGGATCAGGGGCACTTCGAAGACAAGAGTGAGCTCCGGAAATGAGTCTCCTTCTCGAAAAGCATACCCAATGGAAACCAGGCATTCTCGAAGCCCCGAATCGCACACCGGGGGCAAATCCTTGAGTCTAAGGGAGAAATAGCCGGTCTTTGGGATCTTTTTATACATTTTTGGTTGATTTTAGGAAGAAAATTACCAGAGTTACATAATGGGAAGATTTTTGTATGAGGCAGGATATGAGGGAACTAATCAGCCTTTTGAAACCCATATCAGGGACCTGTACGGGTCCTACCCCACCTGTACGGGTTCTAACACTCAAGGACCTTACCCGTATGGGTGGGCCAGGACCCATACAAGCCTTCTCTTACTATCCATGGGCAGATTTTGAACCAGTATTTCAAAAAGCACTAGAAATTCATCCAGTCCAAGTTCGAGGCCAACCCCACTCTTCCTCAAATTTATATTTTAGTTATATTTGGGGCATGCCCCTAGCTCCCCTTGATCCTTGATTGAAGGGGAAAAAATATTTTTATTTTCACAAAAGTCAATCAAGAATCAAGGTAAGCCATTTTCAAATTGATCACTAACAGGGAAATTTTGGTACAGGTCCATCCTAAAACAAGAGTTCTTCCCCACCAAGCGGATCTTACCAAGAAAGGCTTCCCCAGCAGAAGAGGCTCTACTGAAATGATATTATCTCACTACCTAGCTAAGCATACCTTTATCATCAAGAACCCTAGGGGCACCCCACTCTAGGGCCATTCCCTAGTAGAGGAATCAGGTCTCAAGGGCAACCCTCCACCACCCCAGGGGCATCCCCCCATTTCCTAGTAGCGGAATCATCAGATCCCAGCAGTATCCCCCTATTTCCTAGTAGTGGAATCATCAGATCCTAGGGGCATCCCCCACCAACCTAGGGGTATCCCTCCATTTCCCAGCAGCAGAATTAGTCAACCAAGGGGCATTCCCCTCATTCCCTAACAATGGAAAGAGACAATTGATTCCTAGCACTTTTAACATTCGGAAATCTATGTGAATAGGTATTAATTATCATCAGGTAGGGTGGATCGTGCTCACAGGCTGCCCCTCACATTTCAAAAGTTTTGACTGTAATGGAATTTTTGCATACGGGAAGTGAGCGCGACGAACAAAATAGGTGCTTTCGTGTGTGGTAAGTGACATGGAGACAAGGGTTTAAAAAGAGTTGACATTACTTGATCGATAATTTTGAAAACAAAATTTTTTCCCCTTTAACCAAGAATGTTGATGAAAATCTTTTTAAGTTAAAATCTTGCTGGGGATTAAAGAACGCGATGAAAGGAAAATTCGCTGGGAAAAATGAAAATTAAGAGCATTTCAAAAGGTTTTTTGCCGCTAGTGACATCTCATAGTTTTACAAAATTTTGGCCTGCCAATTCAAGACGGTTTTAAGATGATGCAAAGAGCGAGTAAAGGGTTATACCTGCTTCTGGTGTTGCTCATAGTCAGAAAGTTGCATATGTTGATCATCTTTCTAACCTTTGAAGAAGCCCTGTCGCCCACCCTCGAGGAGTTTGTCTCATCAGGGAGTTGGGCACTATCAGCCCCCATTGAGCATTTTGTCTCACCATCGAGTTGGGCACCATCTTGCGACCACTGAGCAATTTGTCTCACCAAGGAGCAAGGCACTATCTGCCACTATTGACCAGTTTGCCTCACCATCAAGTTAGGCACTGTCTTCCACCATTGAGTAGTTTACCTCACTAGGGAGTTGGGCACTGTCTGCTGCCATTGAGTAGTTTGTCTCACTAGGGAGTTGGGCACTGTCTGCCACCATTGAGTAGTTTATCTCACCATTGAGTTTGACACTGTCTGCTACCATTGAGCAATTTATCTCGCTAGGGAGTTGGGCACTGTCTACCACCATTGAGCTATTTGTCTCACCAGGGAGTTGGGCACTGTCTACCACTATTGAGCAGTTTGTTTCATCAAGGAGTTGGGCACTATCTTGCACCATTGATTTGCTATTGTGATTTCCTGCAAAATACAACTTGACATGGCACTACATGTCATAATTATAATGTGACACTACGAAACATAATATGGCAATACATGACACTGCATGTTATTAGAATACCTTAACATGACACTGCATGTCATCAATATAGACATGACACTACATGCCATCATAAAACTAGACATGACACTACATATCATGGATAGGTTGTGGTAAAGATCCCGCTGGATCTAAAGTCTTATTGCGTGCAATATGAAGATCTTGCTAGATTTAAGATTTGGCTATGATATGCCTAGGTAAAGCTCTCGCTAGATTGAAGGTCAGGCCTTGATGTGCCTAGGTTAAGATCTTGCTAGATCTAAGGTTAGGCTATGATGTGCCTAGATGAAGATTTTATGCATTCTTGTATCATGGTGCATGTGATGTAACACGTTTATTGTTATTTTTATATGATGAGTTGTGCAAGTGCATGATGCATCAAGTTGGCATTTGCCCCTAGTTTGATCGGAGGGATTGCATCCTTTAGTGGATATGCTTACTTAAGCCTCTCTTGTATTTTCTTTGTTCTGAGTTGTACCTCAGGTAGTACTAGGTTGTGGCTGGTCGGGTCCGTATTATTTCACATAGTGTCAACAATGTTTAGGTATTTGATGCAGATTGAGCAATTTGTTTGTTTGATCCTAATTTTTGCATAGATCACCCTTTCAGGTTTTCGATCTATTGGATAGCCTTACTTTTTTACTGGACCGCCCTTTCGGGTTTTCAATCCAGCAGGCTCTTTTTTGTTGTTTTTCTGTGTATGCATGTCCTATCATGAACAGAAATGCTTACATGAATTTTTCTTCTAACATTTCAGTGTATTCATTTAATGTATACATATGACACTTCAGCGAAGTAACGTATCAGTCAAAGGATCATTTTTAGGCCCAAAAGTTAATAGTATCTATTCCCAACAACTTTCCCCTTGTTACTAATAGTCCTTTTCAGGTTTTACCAGTTGACTTCTCCCTTTTTTTTGTCTTTATTTTTGCCTAAAATCCCTCACTAGCTTTCAGTAGATAATCATTTTTTTCTTTTATACGAACTTGTTTGAGCCTATTTGAGTTCTGTGATCCCATTAGCTCGTTTCGATGTTTATTGCCCCTATGTCTAAGAGTCTGGCCCATTATATAGGGTTCCCTTCATTTTGGGTGGAATCTGCCCCTATCATCAAATTCTTTTGCTTTTTATGCTTGACTTTGTCATCTCATCCTGAAGTTGTTAGCTCTGAGAATCCTCTAAGCTCCTTTGGTCTTTTCAAATGATTGACCCTTGGATAGCTTTTGGATAGATGATTGTGTGATGTATCAAGGTTCTTTTGCATTACTGATTGCCATGGTGAGGTTATCAGGGTACCTGGTTAAGTAGCAAGGGAGTCTTTCCATGGGGCGTGTCACGGTGGATCTCATTTAGAATTTTTTGAGTAGTTCTCCTTTTGGATAACTTGGCATAACATTTGTACTTGTACTTCATTTTCCCATGTTGTGGGTATGCAAGATATTTTGAATAAGTATGCTTTATAGGATCAGGCAGTTGTATGTGTTTTTGGTAATTTTTTTTATTTCTCTCTCTTTTTCTCGAGGTAAAGTCGTTCAAATTGGAAACCATTTTTGAATGTGCCTAAATCAATTTCTTTAATTAGCGTGTTATGAATACTGTATATGCCAAATGTATGCTAGAATGAACACAAAATGATTATTAGAAACATCACGCAAAAAAAAGTCGTTCATTTCATCAAAGATTACACAGCTTATTTCAAAAGTACTAGAGATGGAAACATCTTTATTTTTAACATGCAGCATGGCTGATTTGGTGTAGCTTCCTCTAGGTTGTTTCTACTTGAAATGTAGTTTAGAACTCTAGAGTTTCTTCTTCTCTATAGTCTCAAGTTTTGGGTACTCAAGATAACTGTGTACCTTCCATGTTTTCTTTTTGCATCATGTAGTCGAATTCATTTTTCTTCCACCGGTCCTCTTCATCATACTTCTCAATCCTCTTGGCATATTTGACCACATAATTAAATGTGTTGAACGTTATCATTTTCATTGCATCCCTGAAAAGAGGGTTGCATCCTTCCACTAATTTGACTATCAAGGTGTCAAGCTTTGGGGCTCTGTCGCCGAGGGCTTGGACCTCCTGCCACCTCTTATAGTATAATTCAAAGGGTTCATCGAGCTTTTATCGTACCCTTTCGAGATCCTAGAGGGTAGTTTTAGCTTTCACATTGTACGCATAATTCTCAATTAAAGCTACACTAAAATATTTCTAGCTTGATTTCACAAGGCTTGGCATTCTCATGTACTAATTGGTCACTGTGTCTCATAAGGTTGTCAGGAAAAGGTTGACTCCATAGACCTCAGGAATGCCCATACTTATCATTACTCATAGGTAACTCTCGATATGTGCCTCGGGAGAACCAGTCCCGTTAAAGGGCGGGATATAAGGAATGACAAAGTTGGTTGGAAGTGGCTTTGGGATAGTGAATTCAAAGTTATGTGGTTCGGTGTATTTTGCAACTAACGGCCCAGTGGTGCGTTTTAGTTTTGGAAGCATTTCCTCAAAATCTGAGAATTTCTTTTCGATTTCTGCTACCTTATCTTCCTGTCCTAATCCCGATATTCGTGTGGCCCTCATGTTACTTATCATAATTTCAAACTTCCTAATGAAATCTTTGGAAAGAATCATGTTTTGTACTGCCTCAAGGGTCGCCTTTTGGTTATTCTTTGCCATTTCAACGATTTGGTAGATGGTAGAGAGTGTTGTTGAGTATTTCATCCTGCATTCTTTCCTGAAATATCCTTTCTTGCGGATCTGAGTTGTATGCTAGAGAGGGGATCAATGTATGCTTGAGGCATGATGCATGTAATTAGGACCTTTATTGTCCTAGTATGGGATGAATATGTGATGCATGTCAAACATTAGGCACATATGATGCTTGATGGTTGATCATATGAATTATCTTTACATGCTTATTGATATGAGATTAATGATATGAGGGGAAGTATTTATATTATGATGTGAAGCGATTGGTAAGATGTGATGAATGAATTCACAAGAATCAAATTTTGATCAATGAATGTAACATATGTATGCATTTGCATATGGTGAATTAAAGAGAAGTTTTTTTTGTTTTTTTTTGCCAAGTCCAGTCGAGGTAAAAATAAGATTATGGTTAACATCCTGGAGATGATAATGTCGTGTGTATTTTGAGTACCTACAGGATCATGGCTAGCATCCCAATAAGCCTAACATAATATAACATGACGTTGCATGTCATAAAAGTACAACATAGGATGACATGACGCTACATATCATAAGCATAACATAATATAACATGCACTGTAATGTCGTATAAGCACAATATAGGATGGCATGACGCTGCATGTCGTAAGGAAAATACAAGATGACATGATGCTGCATGTCCCAAGGAAAGCATAAGATGACATGACTCTGCATGTCGTAAGGGTATCATAAGATGACATGATGCTGCATGTTGAAGCATGGAGTGGCAAATAAAAACATAACTTGTCACTACATGTTGAAAGCATAACAAAGCCTGATACATGGTACTACATGTTGTAAGCGTGGTAATATAGGGCATTGCATGTTATGAGAACGGAATGAAATGGCACTGCATGTTATAGGAATACATGGCACTGCATGTTATTCATATACATGCGATAAATATAATATCGCATGGCATATCATGTTATACATATGAAACTTGCATGGTATTTATATGGTACAAAATTGCACGACATATCATGTTACATATGCAAAACGCATGATATGTCATGGTACATTCATGTAATTTGCATGGTCTACGTATGTTACAAGCATGGCATCACACGATATGTCATGTTATACATATTATACATATAATGGAGCATTAGAAATAAGCAAGGCCTACTGCCTTAGGAATGGTATACGTTGTTTGAGTATACAATATCACAAGTAGGATATAATCATGGTATAAGCATGCATTGACATCCTATAATATGTTATATTCACAGGGCATGTTTGTGGCTATCATGATTTGATCATGGCATAGTCATGAAATACATAGTGTCTAGACATTTTATTCATTGTTAAAATGTCATGGCTGCAAACAGACCATGGTTAGGGATGCATGAGTGTTGTAACATTTAAGTAGGCAAATTATTAGAACACGTACTTTTTAGCCTCTCCCTTCCAACCTTATCACTCCGTCGTGGTGAGTATCTTTCCTACGTTGGCGATTTTCCTCTATTACCAATCGGGGGTAAGTTAGGACGTACTCTCATTTTTTGATTTTATGAAAAGTTAGGGTACCCCTAGGGGAAGTTTCTAGAGTTATTTTACTATATGCTAGGCTAAGTCTGGCAGGGTTTTGATTGATGGTAACCGTGCATTATGTACTTAAGCTCAAGACCCTAGTCGAGTTCAAGAGCCCATTTTCTACACTTAATATACTCAAACCTAATGGCCTTAGTCAAGCTAGCTAGATTATATTATACTAAGCACGGCTGGTATCTCCCAACTTTGTGCCCCTGTACGAGCTCGAGTCAAGTTCTAGTGACACGTTACTGAGAGCACTGAGGTTTCGGGTAGGATAGATGTGTATGCTATGCAGTAAATCCCAAATAAAGTTTCTCTTAAATCCAATATACTTTTATTATTTTATCTTAAATTTCTTTAAAATTATAAAAAAACCAATTCTGGTAAGACCATTCCCCAGTAGAGTTGCCACTGTGAACGGGCGAACTTTTATGCAACGGGAGCCCGGGTTTTTATGCGGGGAGTCGCTGTGGTTCGAGCGTAGGGCTTGTCTATATTTTGAGAATGCTTGGCTATAGGTACCGTGTGACCCTCTTGAAGACTAGTATTTAGAGAATTGTTTTGATGAAAACTTTATAGATTAAAGCAGGGTTGAAAGCCCTGTTTTATAAAGTGTAAGAGTCGCCACCCGGATCACCTCTTCCAGGAAATAATGGTATAGCCAATCTAGGTGGGATTCCTATACCTATAAAGTAGAGATTCTGAGTTGGATATAATAGTTACTTATACATTTTATTCGAGATAATTATGTTTAATCAATTTATTAAAAATAGTTTTCCTATATAGAAATAATGAAATAAATAAATTAAAGGGAAAATGTTTATACCTGCGCGATGGATTCCCCTACCTCAAATGCTCTAGACAATTTAATAATATGAATAAAATGAAAATGAATACAATAAAGTTAGGATTATATCCAATTACCCAATTACCTTTCAAGTGTCCTGAAGGCCGGTACGTGCTAGAACCGAATGATTAGAAGATTAGGGTTGAGAACCTTGGGATCTACGGAGACGGTTTATAACTAAAGCCTGTCAAGGATAATAGACTATACCTTAGTATAGCTGGTGTTTGGAAGGACAATGTAATGATGGTTCATAGCTAAAGCCCGTTGATAATATTGATTTATAGTATCAGGATGGTGTTTAGGGAATAAGGCTAGGCTAGTTTATAGCTAAAACTTGCCGATGGAAGGGTTCAATACTTGAGTATAGTTTTGGGATAAAGGAAGGGAATTTCGGTATAGACCTAGGGAATCCACAAATAAGGGAGGTTTTTGGATGTTTCTGATGTTTTTCGCCGTTGAAAGTAGTTCCCAAATGATTAGGGATCGGTTTCTTTTTGTAGGAATTTGACAGCGTAGATCGATACATGTTGGGAGCGTCGATTGACGCATCTAGGGCAGTGATAGCTTTGCTGAGTCATCACTAGACTTGATGCATGTCCAAGAACCGTCAATCAACACATCTGGAAGTGTCGATCTACACATGTGTAGGTTTGATGAGTCATCACAAGACTTGACACTAGTCAGCAGCAATCAGCTTTGATCGACACATATAGAATCGTCGATCAATGTAAGAGATCTGGAGAAAATTCTGTTGAAGATGGAAGTTTAGACAGGAAATTGTTGGTTTGAGGTTCTTTCCTTTTAGACACTTTAAGGATTATCCAAGGGATTTTGGAAAAGGAAAGAGACATTCATTTCATAGCACTTTCGACATTCGGACATCTATGTGAATAGGTATTAATCATCAATAGGTCGGGCAGACCGTGCTCACAACTGGTTAAAATATATTCATTGATATCTTTGTACAAAGGTCCTTGACATAATACATAGCATGAAGTGAGAGATATTATAGTAGGACTATGTGATTGAGACTTGCTTCATGTTCAATCATGATTATGTCTAAACTATCTCTAGTCATAGTTTCATCAAGAAAGGATATTGATGGAGGAGTAAGACTAGCATGTGGTCAACTCTCTTGGAAAGGGTCCAAGCAGTTAACCTCCTAACACTCAAGGTGGTGCCTTGAGTTTGACACATGGATATATCTGGAAGATATATTAGAGACCGTAGTAAGATAAACACTTGGTATATATATCAATGTGTTAGTGTTTATCTTCATGCAACAGCTTTGTGAATATCCTCATACTTACAATATTAGTTACCTTGTGTGGTACTATTGCTATACTTTGGGTTATACCTATTCACTTATTAAGTTAGGGTGCCACGGGTGATTACAATTATAGTGATGACAACACATCGATAATCTATGTAGTCGGAAAGAATCCATCGCTTCCGATATATTAAGGAGTTTTTACCTGGCCGCTTATTGAAGTGATGATTACTATAAACCTCTGATTAGAGTATATGATTGATAGAAATAGTTTCTAGTCAAACACATTATGGTAAAAAGTAATATACTTCGGTAACAAGCAAATAACTGGGATAGCTTGGAGCAACCTCGCTATTGGTGGGTTAAAACTTTAATCAAACCCAATAAACCAAATAGTACTAAGATTAAAGAATGGAAGGAGTTCATCGCATTGGGAAACTATTGCATTAACCAGGATTAAGCCTTAAGCATAAATGACGTCCCGAGTAATGGGGGATGGTGGACCCTTGCTAGAGGCGTACTATAGTCGTTCAAGGTAATCGAGTTCTATTCACGGTCTTGAACCTCGAGCCAGTAGTTCCTATAGAACAAAGATTGGTCAAACCTTAATAGTTCAATACTACTGGATCCTATAAGGTCACACACATTGAACTTTCATCGGACTGAGTAAAGAATTAATAGACTTGATCTATTACGAAAATATTAAAGGGATGGTTGAACTATTACCTAGTTAGACCAGAGATTTTATTTATTGACCAGTTTCTAATTTTTATTAGGGTCATAAATAAATTAAAGTGTTGATTAAAATGATTAGATCATTTTATGATTAAGCCAGAAATTTATTTTGACCAGTAACTAATTTTATTAGGGTCATAAATAAATTAAAGATGTTGATTAAACTGATTAAATCATTTTATAGTTAAGCTAAGAATTTATTTTGATCGGTAAGTAATTTTATTAGGGTCATAAAATAAATTAAAAAAAAGTATGATTAAATTTGATCTCATATTAAATTCGCATTTAATCCCACATCAAATTCGCATTAAATCTGCATTAAATTCGGGGAGCCTTTGCTCCCCATATATAAAGAGCTCTCATTCCTCTTTCTCAAATGCGCCACAAGCTCATTCGAGCCTTGATTTGAGATTCCAACACGATATCTCTCAAGTCAACTCAAGACCAAATTCTTTTTATTTCGGGTGGGTTTTGGAGTGGTCTAGCAGCTACTCAAAACTCTGCGATTCTTCCTCATTGGGAGGTTTCGGTTGGTGGGGTTCGTGCGAATACTCATAGAGGTTATCCTATACTTGGAGGCTTATGTAAGAAGGTTCTACTAAAGCACACTTCAACTAGTAAGTCCTCTAATTCTCTTTCAATTATTAAGTCATTTTGTTTGACCGTTTTAGACTTAATAATTATTATGCTTAGGATATTATGCATGCTTAATTTATTTTATATTTAAACTATAACATAGAGTTATAACATGTTCAATATAAAATATTTATGCTAGGATATAATTTAGAATTATGCTACGCCTAGCCTTTGCATGCTAATCTAAGTAGAGAATTCATTTAGTTAAGGCTTTAATTAATTCATATGCAATTAATAGGAGTTCCCGGGACAAGGGACAAAATTTTGAATTTCCGCCATGCTTGTTATACATGTTCAAAGTCACTGTCATTTCCCAACAAGTCTCACCAGACCATAGGAGACAAAGAAGATAGCCATAGAATAAGCTCTAGATCTATCCAAGTTAAGCTATGATGAGCTTATGGGATCCTTAATCACTCATGAGATATCCTTACAATCTCATGATGAAAGAAGGATACTCAAGGGAAAGGAAAGGATAAAAGTAACTCTCTAAGAAATAACCTCAAAAGAGGATAAAATCTCAAAAGAGGACTTCTCTAAGCAAAATAGAAGATGATTTCTCAAACGACTCAGAAGATGAAAGACAGAGAAGTATCACTTAGCAAGTGAAACAGAAAATGTCGGGAAGAGAAGAGTCATCAGAAGGAGATGATACAAAGGATGAAGAAATCTCAAATCTCATCCATAACTTTAATAAGAGAATGTCACACAGGAAAGACAACTCTGAAGCAGCCTCCTCCAGAAGATCAACGAGTAAAAGGGAGAGGTTAAAGAAGCAATCTCAGAGGAAGATGAAATCAGCCTTTTATTTGGAGTGATGAAGAAGACTCTAACACAAAAGGTAGCTCAGAAGGAGAAGTACACATGTGCTTCATGGCTAAAGATAGAACTACCTCAAAAGAAAGCTGCTCAGAGGTAGAAACTTGTGATTTATTGCGAACTAATGATGTTTTGCAAACACTAAAGGATATTAGAGCCAGTGAGCGAGGAAATGCTAAAAAGATGATAAAGTTGAAAGAAAGGTCAAAGTATCTTGAAGATGATGATCATGCGATCACAAAGGAAATTGAGATCCTAGCTGAGAATGCAAAGTAGAAGGATGTCCTACTAGAAGGATTTAAGAAGTGCATCAAGAAGCTGGACTCTAAATAAAGAGCTTTGAGGGAAATTATCAAAGCTGCTCACAAGCATAGGAACAAAATCAAAGAAAAGGTATTAGAAGATCCACATTAGAAGCTGCCTCAAAAGAAGGAGCACGGTCACTCAAAAATGCCTCAAAGCTATAGATGAATACCCAAGAAAGTTTGGGTTCCTAAGAGTCTTTAGCTCAATAGAGAAATAGGCTTCAGAATTGCAAGCATCTCACAAGTTTGAAGACAAAAAGTATGATGAAAAATAGAAAGATTCATTAGAAGCAAACTGATCAGAAGAAGGGATTTCATAAGATATCTCAGAAGAAAGCGCTTGAAGATACTTTTAGAATTAACGCTTAATAATCAAGTCAAGTCATCATCTGCCACATCATTTTGAATTTCAAAATGTGTGATCAATCTAAAAGTAAAAAGTGGCAATGATAAAAATGGGAAAATGGTTCGTATAACAGCCATTATTCATACCATGAAGTCACTCATTAAAATTAGACGGTTTATTCCAAAACCGTAAAATTTGTGAAGGCAAGATCACCAAAACACCCTCAAAAATTCCCATTAAAGTTTAGAAAAATTGATGAACTTCATCTTCTTCCTCTTTACAACTACCAAAACCCTTTAAAACCCCATGGGCTCACATGCTGACCTATAAGCAGTGTGCCTTGCACAATGTGCGTCTATCACGTGCAGTGTGCCTTGCATAATGCGTGTCTATCACGCGCAAGGTAGGTCCTTGCGGGCCTACCTTGCTCTACAAGCTAGGCTTGCAGGTTGTACCGCAACCTAGCTTACGTATTGGGCTTGGCATACCTAGCCCAGTACTTCTAGATAGCACTAGTTTAGCTAGACTTGCAGGATCCCGCAAGTGCTGCTTTAGTAGTACTTACAAGCCCGCACCGCTGGCTTCTTAGGAGCAATGCTCGTGAATCCCACAACCCATGGCTGTCACGTAGGTTGCCCAAAAATGTCCAACATTTGAGGGACCTACTTACACATGGTCCAACCCTTGCTCAGTTGGGAAAATTCCCTTGAAACCTTTTTCAATATATAATTTATTTATGACCCTAATAAATTAGTTACTAGCCAAAATAAATTCCTAGTCTAACCAAATAATGGTCCGACCATTAATTAGTATATTCTCGGTATAGACATAGTCTACACAATTCATCACTTAGTCCAATAGAGGTCCAATTCGCCACTTAGTATTAAGAACTTATTGCTCGATGTTCTAGACCGTAAATAGAACTTGATGACTCTAAACGACTGTAGTACTCCTCTAGCAAGGGTCTACCATCTTCCATTATTCGAAAAATCACGTGCCTGTGACTTAATCCCGATTATGCAATAGTTTACCAATGTGATGAGCACCTCCCATTCTTCAAATATGTACCATCTAGTTTATAGGGTTCGGTTAAAGTGTTAACCCACTTATAGTGAGGTTAGTTTAAGCTATCCCATTGTTTGACTTGTTACCAAAGTATATTGCTCACTAAGAAGTGTTGACTAGAAACTATTTCTATCAACACATACTTTGATCGAAGGTTCCAAGCAATTCGTTACTTCAACAAGTCGCCAGGTACTACTTCCACTTTATATCAGGAGTGGTGGATCCTATTTGACTACTTAGCTTACAAATAAGTTGCCATCACTATACCTGTAATCACCCATGGCATCCTAAATAAATGAATGCATAGGAATAAACCACAACTTAGCGACGGTACCGCACAAGGTAATCAGTATTGTGAGCATTCGAACTCCTTTGCGACCCCTTTGAGAAGTCAGGGAGAACGCGAAGGATAAAGCATGGCGAAGGATGCCCTTGATTTTAGGAGGCATGATAAAAAAGAGTTTATTAATTAAATCGGTGTTTAAGTTAATGTTTAAGTCTAGTTTAATTGTTAAAAAGATACAAGATCGGAATCACGTATTTTATGACAGAGTAGCCACCCAATTTAGTTCGACCCCTTTGAGAAGTCAGGGAGAACGTGAAGGATAAAGCGCGGTGAAGGATTGCCCTTGATTTTAGGAGGCATGATAAAAAGATTTGATTAATTAAATCGGTGTTTAAGTTGATGTTTAAGTCTAATTTAATTGTTAAAAAGATACAAGATCGGAATCCCTTATTGTATGATAGAGTCACCACCCGGTTTATCTCTACCGGGAATTTTGGTACGATATTCCCACCGGGTGGTTGGACCGTACCTCAAAATAGATATTCCAAGTTCGGATGATTTTACCTACTCTTCATTACTAATCAAATCAAATCATTTATTTTTTTAAATAAAAGTTTCTTTTCATTCTTATGCGATTTAAATTCCCTAATTTAAAATTTTCGATTAATAATTATCCATCACACAGAGCGGCAAGCAAAAACGATAAATAAATAAAAATAGGAACTTAAATAATTATTATAGGGCTTTAACAAATCCTATTCATTTTTCTATGAGAAAATTGACAAATACGCAAAGGCCTAACATTCATCTAGCATAATCTACCTGCATCAAAATATCGGTTAGCACATATACAACACGTAGCATGGAAAACACCCATTAACATGTGTAATTAAGGGACAAATAATTTCTAGTCAAATATTGAAAATAATTTATTTCGAATTTTTAGAGTGAAAACACATTTTTTAGGCATTAAATGGTTATTTAATCAATTAAATAATAAATAAATTAAACTAATTAGATTAAAAATTATTTACTATAGTTCCAGAATGTTTAGGATTTTAAATAATTTTTTAGGTGATAAAACAGACTGAAAATGCAAGAAAAACGATAAAACATGGCCTAAAACGCAAGAAAAACATAAAACATTGACTTTTTTGAAGTTTTACCCGACTCCACTACAGGTGGCCAGCACCGCCGTTACTGCTCCGACGACGGCACCCCAAGTGCATTGGCAGCCGCCAGAGCAGCAATGGCGGTTGTGGCTGTCTGTAGAGGCCACTGGAAAATTAGAAAAAGAGGGGGGGAAAGGGCTTTTTTGCGTCTAAAAAATCAATTTCACTAAGATTTTAATTCGATTTCAATATTATTTCAGTAGATCTAGACTTAAAATATCAAAATATTATTGATTTTAAGGATTGAGGCAAGAAAACCCCAGAAAAATAAGAAAATGGCAGGACCGCCGCTACTACTCTAGCAGCACCATCCCTTGTAGCGACCCCGACGATTTTCATCGGTTTTGCAAAAACACCCAAGGACAACGGGCAAAAGGCCCCAAAAACACCAAGAACAGCAGCGTTTCAACAAGGAAAGGCAGAAAATAAATAATAGAACTTAGAAATGTTACCTTTAGGCCGTGAATCCAGTCTTTGTGACTCGAGTCAACCCATGGAGAGCTCTTTTTTTGTGATTTGTGTTGAAATAGTGAAGGAATTTGTGATAGAATTAGCGACGAGTTTTAGGTAGTATTTGAAAGAAATAAGTCTTTAAGCCTATTTAATCCTTTTTTAACCTAAGATTTCTAATTGATTTTAGTGTTTAAGCTATGAGATAAAGCCTAAGAACAACCAAGAATCAAGATTAGAGAGGATTAAACCCGGATTCTATGCTTTTCTCAAGCTTTATCTCTCTAGTTCTCAGCTTTCACACTCTTACTCTTAAAATTGAAATTCTCCACTAAAAATTAAGCCAAAAGTCCCTAATTCTCTCTCTTAACTTGGTTTAAATAGTCCCTCACTCAAAAATGCACTAACTTAGGGTGAAAATTTAGGGAAATTACCCAAACCAATAGGAAAAGAGAGAGAAAAAGAAAGATAGCACGGTTAGAGAGACCGGCGCCCGCAGCGCTACCGGCGGCAGCAGTGGCGGCACCACTGTTGAAGTAACGGTGCCACCGCTGGCTGGCGGCGGCTCTAGGCTGGCGGGGTCGAGATAAAGGCCAAAAATTTGGATTTTAGGGATTTAAGATATCTTTGTATTTTTTATTTGATTTATTTAAGCGCGATTAGGTCCAAAATCATAAAAAAGAATATCTCCATGAGCGTTTTGAACAAGAAAAATAAGACGATCGGTCCATAAAAGTTTAGAGCAAGTCCATTATCATTCTATGAAGGCAACCGAAAAGCCCATGCTAACAAGTATCTCTAGGATGAGGATATTCGTAAAGCTACTACAATAAGATAAACACTAATACTTAGATATAATTACCAAGTGTTTATCTTATAGTGGTCTCCAATATATCTCCCATATACATCCATGTGTTAACTCTAAGCACCACCTTCAGCCTAGGAGATCCTATCCAAGAGAGTATGACAACACATGCTAGTTTGTCCGCTTCATCAATGTCCCGTCTTGATGAAACTATGACTAGGGATTATTAGACATTATCATAATTGCACATGAAACAGTTCTCACTCAACATAGTCCCACTATGCTCTTGTAAATCATGCTATGATATGCCAAGGAATTTTGTACAGAGATATGGATGAATACATTTAACCAATCATAATATATATAAACACATTGATACAAATAAAATGTAATGCTTTTATTAATAACAAAACAAGTTCGAACAAATACATAATTAAGACATATTGCCCTAATTACCTTTAGGGCATGCATCATATCTAATAGTTGAAACCGTAGTGATCAATTATAGCTTCAAAGAGGAGCTTCCAGTCAGTAACAACATCAAGGGATAAGGTATTGTACAATTAGAGCACTGCCCACCTTAAAGTGCAAGGGAACATCTTAGCAAGAATCTTATCCCTCATCAACTTCTTCACCCGCATAACTCTTTTATACATCATGACATGCAAGGTAGGCAAACCCAACCCATTGTAAAATGCCAACTAAGGCATATTAAAGTTCTCGGGAACTCAGTCCTTGTCTCTTTCAATTTCCTTATGCTGACCCACATTCGTAATAAAAAACTAATGCCTTAGAGCAGCTAAATAATGTGTCATGCATAGAGGTTGCATGACCTGGTCGTATAGCTAAAATTTAGCTCCTAGCTGCATTAGTGATGGGGTGTCGATGTCTTTACCTGAGGGCAAGAGACCAGCTGGGTATCAAACAAATCTAAGGGTAAGTTCTCAGAGTGATGATGAACTATGGATGAGTCATAGTCTGAGATGGCGGAGGGAACAAAGGCTGAGCCATTCCGCTAGAAGAGCCAGATAATTGATGAGTGAAATTGCCAAAAGAAGGAGGAAATAATGTATTTTGAACTAATGGCCTTACACTTTGAGCTTGATATGCAAAAATTGGAGGAGCAACTGAAGCTTGTAGCTGAGTAGAGCCCTGGATGAATGAACCCAGCTGGAACTGAAAATGAAAAAGCTTGATGTTGATTTGGCTGAAAAAACTAAGCAAATAGCTGGAAAACTGACCCAGTCCAACCCTAGTCTGAACCACTTGCATGTGATCCAAATCTATCAAAGCTGAACCATTCAACACCAACTGGTTTTGTCCCACCCCATTCTGATTCTGAGCATGAATATCTAATTCTGAGGCGTGATTGGAACCCTTGTCCTCACAGAAGATAGCCTTAACAAAATCCTGAATCCACTCGTGCATAGAGTTATAGAATGCCTCCGAGTGGCATTGGCAATATTGGCACCCAAATATGACTAAGCGTCGAAAGGAGGAGTTGAATAAGGAACCAATTATCCCTTAGGTAGAGAGATATTATCTTCTCTGTGTGACATGGTGTGCTGATGAGATCTTGAATAATAGAGAGACTGATCTAAATCTTAACTAAATTTATCACTATAATCTAAATAGGGAAACCCTTCTAAATCCATGGTGCCTTTCGGAGTGAGGGAGAGTCAGATCAAACGACGCTCAAACCTTTTCCAAGTTGGAGATAAACGATAGCGTTGTCTCTTCTAAACTGATTAGGCATAAACAAAAACAATAATCCATACATAAGTCTTATATGGCATTAGTGGCATGATGTACAGATGTTCACCTAGATTGGACTATTAAAAAATGTGTGACACATAGACACATGGCTAAAACAAAAGGGTTTTAGTGCTATGACAAGCAGAAGACTTATCCCCAATATTTATAAGACAAAAGTGTTTCTTAACATATATGAGAATTCGGTGAGATTCATCAAAGTCAACCGAGGTCCCATGGATGTTATTAATTTCATGAATGAGAAATGTTAAGCGTAAGCTGAATGAGAGTTGACTAGCATGAAATCAGTGCATAAATGAATGAGACTAGAAGTAAACACATAGCACATACCACATGAATCATTCCTCTTCCAACCTTATGACTCCCGTGCAAACTTCGTTCAAGAATTCTGGAGGTAAATCTAATGCCAACAAACGGAAATGGAGTATCGATCCTAAAAGCACACATATTGTAAGAAACTGGTATTAAAATAAAATAACTATTATTATATTTTTTAATAAAATAAGAACAAGATTACAAAGGAATTAACAAGAAATAAGAAACTGATAGAAGAACAAATAATTTAAATGCTCTCAAACTTTTAACCGTAACAAAGTTATTGCAAAGGTCCGAAACTTCAGTTTCTTTAAGACAATTATTCATCCGCTACCGGTGAAAAAGTCTCCCAGGATACAACCGCAATCGAAGGTGAACTCCAACCATGTGAAGAGCAAATTACAAGAACCTAACACTAAGTAGCCTTCCCTTGAAAAGAAGTGATAAACTTAGAAGAATATTTTTTAGTATGAAAACCAAAAAATAAACCACAAAGTAAACAAGTAAACAAGAATTAGCTAGAACTTTTCAAGAGTAGAAGAATGAAGAAAGTGTGTAGAGAAAGGCTAGAAGAGTAGGGTATTTGTAGGATAGATGACATTAACATAGATTAAATTGGCTTAAAGAGCATTAACCCTTGTAACCACCAATTTATGGTCATTAACCATGAAGGTTATGAGAAATCATATTGATTAAGGGATTAAAACCCATTAAATTCAAATGAAAATATGGTGAAATAAAAAATGACATGTTAATATTTTTCAGTACCGAATCACCGATTTAGAGTGTCTAAATTTGACAGATGTTCAAACTTTAAACTATAATTTCTCATTCACCGTTAATCCGCTTTAGGCGTATGCTATATTGTTGGAAAGCTGCCAAACGGTAGAATGCAATGACATATTTCATGTTATTTAAATCATAGCTTTTCCATATTGTAATTTATCCTAAAGTAGATAATGCACAACATTATCTTTTATGCCATATTTCCAACAATCCCCCACATGAATGAAAATTGGAAAAGAAAACGAAACACACTTTAAGAAATCAAAGGATGAAAATGCTCTTTGGCCAATATTTGTATAGGATAGGTAGGCTACAGCATTTGAACCTTCCCTTGTGAAAGTATATTTCTTTACCGGCTGACTAGACGCGATGTCCTTGAACTATTATGCCATTTGTGTAAACGATGATATACCCCACATAAATATCAACACATCATGGTTTTTTGGTTCTCATGGTTATGTTCATTATGGTCATGAACATCTCCCCGTTCTGCAAGAGTTTTAGATTACTATGCCCCAATATTATCGTTTGAAGCTACCTACTTCACTCTCACATAGGTGATCTCTTTTGCTCAACCATTGAGGCATATATGATCAATAAAAGCATAGCTTAACCTTCACCCGTTATTGTAATCATTTACATCACAGGAATGGACACAAGGTTACCCCTATAGTGACCACACAAGGTCTTTGTAATTAGGTTATCCCATTGAACCAAGATCTTGGGATCTCCAGTCAAACAATGTTGGGTTATCCTTCATATAGCACCTTAAATATTCATGGGCTTTAGCCCCATTCCTTTAGATGTCTTTTGTACTTGATCTTAATTTAACCCTTTGGTTAGTGGACCCACAATGTTATCCTTTGATCCTACAAAATCAGTAGAGATAACTGGCGTTGAGATCAGTTATCTGACGGTATTATACTGACGATGCATGTGTCTTGACTTACCATTATACATAATGTTTTGTGCTCTTTTAATCGCCGCTTGATTATCACAATGTACACAAATTGCGGGCACAGGCTTAGGCCATTCTGGAATATCCTCTAAGAAGTTATATAGCCATTCGGCTTCTTCTCCCATTTTATCTAAGGCTATAAACTCAGCTTCCATTTGTAGAGAATTCATGGGCCTTGAGGGTGTTTGGTTCGATAGCTTGAGTGAGCATACAAGTGGGGTTGAGCCCATCTAACATAAAACCAAATGGCTTGTGTTAAGGCCTAATCTACTCCACTTATATACCACTCACAATTCTATTATATTCCCCCTCAAGTGCAACTGGGCCTGGACCAGTTGCCACTTGTCAACATTCCTTGGCCTATCACATCTAAGGCTCAAGGTAAACACTGGGTCTAGCCTTCTCTGCTAGCCCAAATTCCACAAGGACTTTAAACATGAACCCAGGATCTTCTAGCTATTGGGCCTTTTTTTGCTCTATTACCATGTAGAGAATTCATGGGCCTCGAGGGTGTTGGGCTCGATAGCTTGAGTTAGCATACAAGTGGGGTTGAGCCCATCTAACACAAAACCAATTGGCTTGTGTTAAGGCCCAATCTACTCCACTTATATACCACTCACAATTCTATTATATTTCCAATGTTGGATATCACCTTACATCTCCAACACCATTATGGAATGTGTTATAATGGTTTGCCTTGAGGATTTCCATGACACTGCTCCTCCTCCTAGAGTGAACACGTATCCACTTGTACCTTTAGAAATCTTGACGTTAGCTATCCAACTAGCATCAGAATGTGCTTCTAGTATAGCAGGTTCTCATGTATAGTGCAGTCCATAATTACAAGTATATCTCAAATACCTTGGTATTCTTATGATCTCGTTCCAATGTCTTTTACCTGGATTACTCGTAAATATGCTTAAACTACTTACACTATAAGCAATATGAGGCCTTATACAACTTGTAAGGTACATCAAACTGCCTATAACCCTTGCATATTCTAGTTAGTCTATGCATTCACCTTTTTTTAGACAAATGTAGACTAACTTCTAACAATGTTTTCCCTATACCAATATCACCTTCGTTAAACTTTTCAAGTATCTTGTCCACATAGTATGGCTGCGTCAATATGAGACCGTTAGGTGAACGTTGAGCTATTACATCAGCTAGTCCCATATCTTTCATGTCAAATTTAGAATTTAACATATTCTTGGCACTCTTTACCATTCTCTCATTGCTTCCAATAGTGAGTATGTCATCAACATACAAATATAGAATAATATATCCTTCATTTAGTAGTTTTGACATATATACATTTGTCACACTCATTTACACGATAGCCATTTGCCATCATGGCATCATTAAATTTCTTATGCCATTGTTTTGGTGCTTGCTTTAAACCATAAAAAGACTTCACCAGCTTACATACTTTCCTTTCTCGGCCTGAAGTTACATAACCCTCGGGTTGTTCTATGTAAATTTCTTGTTTAAGATCTCCATGTAGAAAAGCAGTTTTCACATCCATTTGATGTACTTTAAGATTCCGCAAAGCAAAAATTACAAGTATCATCCTAATGGATATTATTCTCGACACTAGAGAATACGTATCAAATTAATCAAGCCTTCTTTTTGTCTATAACCTCTTATTACTAAACGAGCCTTGTACTTATCAACTGTTCCATCAGCTTTTAGCTTATGTTTAAAAATCCATTTAGAACTTAGTGGCTTAGTTTCAGGAGGAAGGACCACTAATTCCCATGTATGATTTTGCAAGATAGAATCAATTTCACTCCTTATGGCTTCTTTCCATAAAGGACTTTCAATTGAGCTTATAACTTCTTTATACTTTTGAGGTTCCACCTCAACCATATACGTTAAGAAATTCGGACCAAATGATTTTTCAATCCTTGCCCTTTTTACTTCTTCTAGGTTCCACCTCGTGATCCAATTTATTCTCTTCTTGAGAATTTTGAACATCTTCTTCAATCATTGATTGATGGTTGTCCTTTTTATCAACCACTTGTTGATCACCTTGATCGTCACTTTTAATAAGTTCACGAGATCTTTTCGTTCCCACACCCTTGAGTTTTTTCATTCCATGGAAACACGTCTTCAAAAAAAAAGAAGCGTCCTTTGACTCTATCAAAGTGTTCTTGTGTACATCTGGTTTTTTAGAGTCATGCACAAGAAATAGTTATGAATTGCTACTACTTGTATAGCTAATGAAAATACAATCCACTGTTTTTGGACCTATTTTCATACATTTAGGTAATGGAGCAACTACCTTTGCAAGACACCCCCACACTTTCAAGTAATTATAAGAAGGTTTTCTACCTTTCCATAATTCATAATGGGTTTTTGCCTTGTTTCTTACGTGGTATCTTATTCAAAAGATAATTTGCTGACAAAATAGCATAACCCCACAAGTTTTATGGTAAACCGCAACTGGTTAACATTGCATTCATCATCTCTTTATGAGTATGATTATTGTGTTCAGCTACTTCATTTGATTGAGGAAAATATGGTGGTGTTACTTCGTGAATAATTCCATTTTGAGAACAAAACTCACCAAATGGTGCAACATATTCACCACGATCACTTCTTACCTTCTTTATTTTCTTATTAAGTTGGTTTTGTATTTCTTGCTTATAGAGTATAAATTTCTCTAAAGCTTCATCTTTGCTTTTTAGCAAATACACATAACAATATTTTGTGCTATCATCTATAAAGGTAATAAAATATTTATTTCCTCCCCTTGATTGAACAAACTTCAAGTCACAAATATCTGTGTGTATTAAATTGAGTGGTTCTGAATTTCTTTTAGTGGAATGAAATAAAGATCTTGTTAATTTTGCCTCAACACATACATTACATTATGTGTTTTATCAATTTGAAATGTTGGTATATGATTCAATTTAATTAAACGTCATAAAGTATCAAAATTAACATGTCCAAGTCTACTATGTCATAAATTAGATGACTCAATCATATAAGCAGAATTAACATTGTTCTTATTCATAATAATAGAACCATGCTTACAAGAGATTCAATTAAATTTACCCACATACATGCCCCCTTTAGACAAAATAAATTTTTGAGACTCAAAGACCATCTTGAATCCATGTGGATTCAAGAGGCTCCCAGAAATAAGATTCTTCCTAACGTCCGAAATATACAAGATATTTTTTAGTTTTACTTCTTTACTGGAAGTCATTTTCAGAATCACCGTTCCATGTCCGTTGACTTTAGAAGTAGTAGAATTTCTCATATAGAGTTTCTCCCTATTTTCAAAATGAGTCAATCAGGTCAAAGACTCTTTGTCACAACATATATGACGTGTAGCACCAGTATCTAGCCACCACTCTCTTGGGTTAGAGTCAATTAATTTGACTTAAGAAATTACAACACGTAAATCGATGTCAGATACATCTCTTGTAATTTTTTCCACTGCATTTGCCTCATTATTGTTGACCCTTTTCAGCAATCTACAATCAGAGGACTTGTGACCCATCTTATTGCAATTGAAGCATTTTCCATTAAAAATTGGTTTCTTGGAAATGCCTCCATTTGGTCCCATTTTGGACTTGGGTTTAGCAGGTTGCTTGCCCTTCTTGGAGTCTTTAAGGACCTCTACCACGTTGGCTTTCACCATAAATTGATTAGCAACTGAGAATTTCTTCTTTGATCATCTATTATCCTCCTAAATACAAAGGCTAACAATGAGATGCTCAACAAAAATTTCCTTTTGCTTATGCTTGAGATAGCTCCTGAAATCATTCTAAGAAGGTGGTAATTTTTCAATTATTACAGCAACATGAAACGTTTCACTAGTCTCCATACGTTCCACTTGCATCCCCTGGATCAAAAGTTGGATTTCTTGAACATGACAAACAAGAGGCTTAGAATCAATCATTTCATAATTAAGGAATTAGCCTACTAAGAATTTCTTAGAACCCGAATCCTCCGTTCGGTATTTCCTATCTAAGTAATCACACAATTCTTTTGCAGTCCATTTGACAGTGTAGACCTCATAGAGATCAGACACTAAACCATTTAAAATATGGTTTCTACAACGAAAGTCCAAATGATTCCAGCCATCCACTACTAGCTGCAGAGAAGCATCAACCACTCCTTCGGGAACTACTGGAGGGTCCTCTTTCAGTAATTTTTGGTGCCCCCATGCTAGTCAAGTAGAAAAGCATTTTTATTGCCAAATTTTAAAATTCAAACAATTGGATTTCTCCAGGAATTGAAGCAGGATATGATCCCCAAAGTAACTCCATGACCGTTAGGCATAACAACTGTTGAACCCAAAGATCCATTTCCATTAGGTCCAGAACCAATAGGACCAGTTTGTCCATTTTGGTTATTCTGGCCTAGAACAACATTAGAACCATCGCCTCCAGATGGTGGGATAATGTCAGGCATTTTCTCAATTCACAAATCTGAAATACAAATAGAGTAAGTCAGAAAAATTGTAAATGAGAAAAACCAAAGAAATAGAAGAAGAGAAAATTTAGTAAAATAATAAACTATTTTCTTTAATTGAACAACTTTTTCTTCAAAAAAACAGTCTTCAATAATCCAACGTAACATGCACTTAACTTAGAAAAAAATAGAAATAACTATCTTAAAATTGTAAGAAACTGGTACTAAAATAAAATAACTATTATTATATATTTCAATAAAATAAGAACAAGATTACAAAGGAATTAACAAGAAATAAGAAAGTGATAGAAGAACAAATAATTTAAATACTCTCAAACCTTTAACCGTAACAAAGTTATTGCGGAGGTCAGAAACTTCGGTTTCCTTAAGACAATTATTCGTCCACTACCTGTAATTTGTCTCCCAGGATACAATCGCAATCGAAGGCAAACTCTAACCATGTGAAGAGAAAATTACAAGAACCTAAGTAGCCTTCTCTTGAAAAGAAATGAAAACTTTGAAGAATATTTTTTTAGTATGAAAACCAAAAAATAAACCACAAAGTAAACAAGTAAACAAGAATTAGCTAGAACTTTTCAAGAGTAGAAGAATGAAGAAAGTGTGTAGAGAAAGGCTAGAAGAGTAGGGTATTTTTAGGGTAGATGACATTAACATGGATTAAATTAGCTTAAAGAGCATTAACCCTCATAACCACCAATTTTTGGTCATTAACCATGAAGGTTATGAGAAATTATATTGATTAAGGGATTAAACCCATTAAATTCAAATAAAAATATGGTGAAATATAAATATGACATGTCAATATTTTTTAGTACTGAAACACCGATTTAGCACGTTTAAATTTGACAGAAGTTCAAACTTTAGACTACAATTTCTTATTCACCATTAATTCATTTTAGGCGTATAATATATTGTTGGAAAGCTCTCGAACCGTAGAATGCAATTACATATTTTATGTTATTCAAATCATAGCTTTTCCATATTATAATTTAGCCTAAAGTAGATAATCCACAACATTATCTTATATGTCATATTTCCAACACATATTTCGATAGTCCTAAGGGGTAGTTTGTACGGCTTTACTACGTGTGGCTTTGGCAACGGTTGTTGATGAAGAAGGTTTCCGCTACCATAACATAATATACTTCAAGCCTCTCTTTAAATAGGTGCAAACGAGGGAGGTACATTTATGTGTTTATGGCAATGAGTGATCCACCGACTAGGTATCCCCAATTTCAAGAAAGGGATGAGTGATATTTTCACGAGCTTCATGGTTATTTTGGACGCCCTACCCTAATGATCTAACTAAATGCGCGGAATAAAACGTCATAAGTAAGAAAGAAGGGTTAATTTGGCTAATGATATCAATACATCATCTTGAATTCTTAATCTTTTAAACTTTGTTGAAAATTTTAAGTTTCAAGTATAAAAGATTGGTCCCTAGCGGAGTCGCCATTGTGAGCGGTTGACATTTTGGATGCGGCGAAGCAGACCGAGCACCCTTTAAAGAGTGGGTTTAGAGTGTACGATGTAGAAATTGGGTTTTTTTAAATTTTATTCTTTACAAGAAACGAGACCGAAATCTCGTGTTTAAAAAAGAGTCGCCACCCAGCACAGCTTAACCGAAAAATTTTAGGTACGTTTTCCCACCGGGAGGTAGACCATACCTCAAACAGAGATTCCGAGTTCAGATGAGTTATCTACTTTTCATTAACCAAATTAAGTTATTTATGCAAGATAAAACCGTCCTTCTTACTTATGTCATTCTATTATCACCTAGTTAGGATTTTCAGTTTATATAATTCATGCGGTGCGCACACACGAGAAAACAATAAATATATAACTATTACAATCATCCGAAATAGAAAGCACAAATAAATAAAACCTATCTACGAGATCAATACATATGAGATAGGGGGACAAATGCCTATACATGATATCTACAAATATAAATACAAAAAATAAAAAAAATACCTAGGCATACATCTAATCATGCAAAACAAAGGTCGGAACAAATAACATGTAATGTAAAGGCACACGCGAGATTAAAACATGAAGAAACAAATTAAGGCCAGATTCTTAATAAAATCTTGTTTAACTTCCGAAAATCACAGCTTTCACTATGGTTATCCGTTGTAAACGATTCTTGACATTTTGAAAACCTCATGAAGCCTACTATCTAGTATAAAACCAATGTTATCAATACCATACTGGGCCACATACTGGCGAGGCTAGTGGTACGCGATATAACCGGTATTAACGGTATTATTAGTGGTTTTACCGGTTTTTTATTTTTTAAAGAATATATATTATTTATGGTTTTTAGTGAGTATTGCAACATTTTTTAGTTCTTTTGCAATGCTTTTAGGTGTCGCCATAGAAGTTTTGGAAAGAAACATATATTATTTTAGATTTCCAATGGCTATTGCAACGCCTTTCTAGGACTTTAGCAACTTTTTTATGTCTTTAGCCACGCTTTTTAGTCTTTAGCAACGCGTTTTTATCTTTAGCAACGCTTTTAATTCTTTAGCAACATTTTTCTATATCTTTAGCAACATTTTTATTTGTTGCCAAAAGTATTTTGAGAAAACCGGTTTGAACCGGTACGCCGGATTACCTTTACCGGTTCAAACCGATTTTCTCCGATTTTCAATTAAAACCGGTTTCTACACATACTGTACTGTAGCCGTGACCGGTTCACAGTAAAACCGGTCGAACCGGCCGGTATGATACGGTATTAATAACACTGGTTAAAACCATGAAACATGCAGGAAAAGTTCAGGTTCAAAGGCATAACACGAAACAGTAGGTGTATATAATCATAACATGCCCTAGTCTTCATAAAATTTATGAAATTGATAACTTGTGCTATACTTTTCCGTTTTCCATGATTTCTATCATTTTAGAAAGCTCAAAATGTCTACAATCTACTGTTGTAAGGTTAGTCACGAAAACAGTTTGTACCAAGTTCGTATTTACAAAACTGTATACTGCATCTGCATGCAAGAGAAAGTAACCGAAAACTCTGGTTCTCTATTCAAAAGCATTTTTCCTCGGTTCTAATTCTCGGTTCTTGAACATATGAACATGAACACGCTCAGAAATGATATCAAAACATATTTCCGGCAATAGCATGCAATAAATATCAAATTTAAAGGAGATTTTTAAGCCCTCTCAGAGGTTACCTTTCGGAGGCTTATCCAGGATCGTGTGAATCTCCATGACCGATCTTTGAAGCTTTTGATGGATTTCATCGAGCCGAGTCTATCCGAAATGAGTTATGATCCTTTGAAAGATTCAAGAATCACAACCGAAACCCGAAATGAGTGCGGAATCTCGAATAAGAAGGAGATTGGATCCCTCTTGTCTCAAGATCTTACAAGCCGAAATCTATTGCTTACCAAACATAAGCTAACCCATGCTGAGAAGAAAAGGAAAAATGTACATCCTTTGATGCAAAGAGGAAACTCTGATGCAGCAATTAACTACAATTAGATAATACTATGTGAACGGAAAAAAAAGGGTTAACTTCGAAAACCTCCCACGTGGTTTCACTCATTTTCAAAAAGGCCCTTGTGTTATTTTTTTTTCAAATGGGCCTTGTCGTATTAAAAGTTAGTAAAAAACGAATTTTCTCTCAACAAAGTTAGTTGTGCTGAGTTGGCAAAGGGTATTTTCGTCAAATCCTAAATTTTTAAAATTTTAAAGCAAAAAATATGATAATTCACCTTAGCAACTCAACATAACTAACTTTATTATAAAAAAATCCTTTAATTGTTAACATTTGATACGATAAAGGTACTTTTAAAAAAATTAATACAGCAATCCTTTTTAAATTAAGTGAAACCAAAGCGCACCCAAAAAAAAATACATATGTTGTGTGCTATGAGAATGTAGGCAATCCACTTTCCATTAAATGAGGTACGAAATAAATAGAAAAAGGCCAATTTCAAGTCAGATATTTCACCCACCCCTAATGATTACATCCAGGAAATCATACAGTGCACACACATGGCACATCCCACCAAAACAAATTTTGATCTACCATTAACTTTTTAAATAAGATGATATATTTCACCTAAGATCTCCGTGCACCGTACCCCAAAGATGGCAACATTCGTTCTGTTAATGGAATTACTATTCTGTGTAGTAGAAGAAAAATGAATGAAAAAAATAACAAATATGGTAAAGTCTTCATCATCGGAGGGAATAACTTTTTCTAATTATTATAGGAATCACGGAATAGCTATTCCTTTCTTAGATTAAGGAATAGTTATTCCATAAATTCTACAATAACTAGAAAAAACTATTCCCTCCCAACAGTGGAAGAGCCAGAATGCCAATAAAGCGAGTGCGAACTTTCATTCAAAAATTTTTTAGTAAACTTTTCATTCTCTTCCGGTTGCAATTTCAACAAGAAAAATATCCTTTTTTCTAGGAATAGGATTTGTATTAAATCATAGTAACCAACTAGAAAGGCAAGACACAAAGAGTCTCAGCAATATTAGCAACATAAGAATAACAAAAATCCAAACTTGTACATCAACAGCTCATAGAGAATTTTATTGTCATTGAGATACTAATTTGATTTAGTTTAGAAAAAAATATCTTAAATTTGCATTTATAAGATACTAATGCATCTACTAGGGATACACATTAGACAACCATTTTAGGACTTGTTTAGATTTCACAATAAAAAAATACTCCTAATTACTTTGTTCTTTACTTGCATAACATTATGCCAACTAGAGTTTGCTCTAATTCAAAGAGCCACTATTATTGACAAAATAGTAGAGAGTAAGTTCACTTTCATTTTTTCTAAACCCAACCATACCTTGTTTTTAGTATTTATCGTATTTCTGTGATTCCTCCATACCTGAAAATTCATTTCATATAATAATATCTGTTAGTAAATGATTTTCATATTCTATCTATTATTTGAAGGTTATTCTTTTTTATGTAAAGGTTGAGCTCGGCAGAAAACATGCTCCATTTATTAAAAAGAAAAGAAAAAATAACAATCAACAAATAAAATAGAAAAAAAAATCACAGAGATGTAACAAAAGATTTGCAACCTAATGCAAAAATAATGGACTAAAAGTTCCAATCACAATAGAGTGTGAACCTAATGATCTAAAGATCCATAGCAAAATGATCAGCGGGAAGAAGTTCCCCATGATGCACCAAATTCAATCCCCGCAAGAAGGCTGAGATGACTATTCCAAACGGATGCGAGGTCGTGCAAGACCGACACAACGCTAATCGTCTAATTAGACCAAACCGAAATCTAAGCCGATAAACAAAATCTGAAGATCCAAGCCGATGAACTTGTGATCCCTACTGCCCGGGGAAGCACCACCCTATAAGGCTAGGGATTAACCAAAGAAGCCCGCACCGAAAAGCATCAAAGGAGGAGATGCGATACCTTTGTTGAAAAACTGCCGGCCAAATACTGGTTAGAATAACATCGACCCAAAGTCGAAACGTGATAAGTGTAATTTATACCAAGTAAACACTAGTCAATTAACCTTGAAATCTTCATATTTGTGGTAGATTTGTATGATTTATTGGTTTTTTTTATGGAATTTCAGGTCACTACTACATGCAGTAATGATCACTACCAAGAAACTGGAGACTGGTCAAAGTGAGTAGAAAACTAGGCAGAGTGATCACAGTTTCGGCCTAACTAAGGGAGAAGAGCCTCAAATCGAATTAATATGATATTTTGGAAAGTGAAGTTGACCAAAATACCCCCTGGAGTGATGAAGAAATTCTATTGGCTTGTCAAGGACGCCACTTTTGGATAGAAAATTGATTGACATTACTTTATGGCAAGTGGGAGAAGCTCATTGGAGAAAGGTCCACTTTCTAGAAGACTTTAATTGAGCTGATGAAGAGCCACCAACTTGTGGGCAGTGGAATACAACGTGAAGAGGTGGAGTTTATCTTTTGTGATGAATTATTTGACAAGTGGTTAACCACTCTTACAAGCATCTATCTTCTAGAAGGATTGATAGTTATTTTAAAGTACAAGTTGACACTCTAAAATGATCCGCTGTGCATTATAAATATGGGACTTTTCTTCATTTGTAAGAGAGCTTTGGTTGGCCATAGAGCCTCCATTATCTCACCTTCTCTCCACTTTTTTGTATTATTTATTTTCCTTTAATATAATATTTATCTTTCATGTTGTATTTTATATTTATGGGTAATTAAGCCGTAGTGAGCACAACCGACGAGCAAGGCAGATTTTAAGGTTTGATTTCTCTACCTCTTTTATTTTAGCATTATCCTATTTGGATTGTTTTTGTGCTGAACTTAATTCTCATAAGTGAGGCCTAACTTATGTTGAGTGTAATAAGAGGAACTGAAAGGTGAATTGTAACACGGACCAAACACAAAATACATGTCTAAGAGGAACTTAAAAGTGAATTAGATATGCTAGGAAGTTTTTATTTAAAGAATGCTTGCATGATTCATAATGCTTAAGGTTTTATTTGCACGGAGAAATCACACAAGTAAACTTTAAAGAACTAGACAAACGGAAACTATGGGTGATACGTAAGACATGCAAGAAACCTAGATTCTTAGGTGCTAACATGCTAAAATAAAGAGGGGTAATCATTCACATGTTTGCGTGCTTGCTGGTAATGCTTACCTCCTTATAAATTTGTTAGTAGTGACTATTCTAGGCAATCTTTTTATGTTCACAACAACCATTTATTTTTTAGCACTTTCTTTATTAAATTCTCTTCTTTAATATTTTGAACCTTTGAACCACTAATTTACGACTTGATTTAATTGCTTTCCTTGCTCCCTGTGAGATACGACCTTGTGCTTGCCACTTACTACTGATCACGACCTAGTGCACTTGCTAGAGCGCTCACTTTAGGCAGGCAATAAAATGCCTGCCAAATAGAACCCTGTCCGCCTAAACAGTCTCCCATCGAAGGTCTATTGCTCGAATCAACCGTGCCGGAGGAGTGAAATCAACCTAACAAAGCGCAGGTGGAATCTAGGAGCCACCATGTCGTCTTGTCGAAACCCGATGGAAAAAACCAATAGAACCCAAGCCGCAATCACCGAGGTCTGCTGCTTTGGAGATCTAACCGACCAGATGCCGGTAGAGTGAGAAACCCGATCAGAAGTCGATGGGGAAAATCGACAAAACCCCGGCCGCAATCAGCGAGGTCTAATGTTGTGGTCGACCAAATACCGGTGGAGTGAGATCAGGCGCCGCCTAGTTACCTAAACGCCGTCTTGTCGAAGGCCGGTCGAGCGCCGAAGGAGGAAATCAGGGCGGCTAGGGTTCCGAGAGAACCCTAGCCGCCTTCAAAGAAGAGCCCTTTCTTTTTATTTTTACAGCACAAAAGCCTCTATTTGAAGGTTATACTTAAAATTTATTTTTATTAATTTATTACTATGTAATTTTTTTTTTGTAATTATCACTATGTAATTTAAAATGTGTTTTACATTAAAATTAGTTATTATAAAAGCTATGAAATTTAGCTGGCTTTTTTTTAATTGATGGGGCTTGTTTTTGTGAAGGGTATTAAAAGAACAATTAAGATATAAAAAAACAACACATGTGCATCTAAATTGTAAAACACCTCAAAAGTTAAAAAGCAAATAGAACCCAAAAAATACTATTCACCTTCTTCTTTCTTCATATGAGCCTAAACAGAAAAAAAAACCATTTACTGATAAATCAATCTGATTTAGTTTAGCATATTACATTCCTTCCTTCATTAGCTTCCAGCCTGCAAACAATATTTCATTATTTTACACCTCCGCCAATTTATTATCTTTTCCACCTCCTAATTCCGTCTAAAAAACCTCATATATAAGGGGGGATTTCAGGTTTTGACAATTATGAGTTGTAAAGCGATGGGGGTGTATGAGAAGATTTCAGGCACTCAAGGGAGGAGGCCACCGACCTCTACTACCCCTTGGCTCCTCCAATGCCTCCCATGACGAAGTCATTTATCGTATTTGACATTTTTTCATTGGTTTTTCCTCTATTCCACGGAATAGCAATTCCGCAAACCAAACGCCACCTTAATGTCTATATCAATACAGCTTTTGCATCGTCCTCCGAATATTGGCCACCCCTACATGGAAGTAGAATTGAGCATTTGACCGACTTGCTCTACAGTTTGACTGAATACAAAGGTTACTATTAGGGAAAAAAGTACCTTGAGAGTATTCTATCCAAGAGCTCTTCTCCTTCGCATAATCTCAACAAAAAATATGCAAAAAGCAATCTCATTCTTTCGAGTACGAACCATTGCAAAAAAGAGACCATCTATAAGATTATAAGTACTTCTCCGTTATTAAAAACAACAAAGGAACAAAAGCTTCACTGACTTCAATTTCTGCTCGTGAAGGGATCGTTGAAAAGGGGGCCTTCTCTCACCGGTGATTTGACCAGCAGTTCATCATGGAGATTGCTGCCCCTCCATCTACGATTCATTTCTAACACAATGAACGGCTCATTTCATATGTCCTCCTTCGGATCGTTAAGGAGCAGTCAGTTAAGCCGTTTAGGTTTTTCTCTTTTTACTATAGTTGTTTCCGGCAGTCCTTCAAGGGGATAGGCACCCCTTATCTATATGCTTTCTTTGACTGATGCTTTGGCCGACAGTTTGTTAAGGGGACAGGTGCCCCTCATCTATACCCTTGCAACTCCTCCTTAGGAGTGTTTATGAGCAGAAGGCTAGGGCACTTCTATTCCCTAGTAGCTCAGAGTTTTTCTTACCAGCAGCGGTCTCTCGGGCAATAGTGATTGCGATTAGCTACAACCCCTCTCATGATTTAGGTAGTTTCAGTCTTGCCGGAGTTTTGGTTCCTCATTGAATGATATCTCTTCAAGATCTTTCCCTTGAAATGGTTTTTATTATCGGCTTGGGTCTCGAGAGTGGACACATTTCGAATGATGTTTCTTCCTTGGAAGGTGAATTTGTATTATCGGCTTGGATCTTAGTTTTGATCTGAGTTGACAGTTCAATATTTCGATGTTGTGCCTATATGACCTCAAAACTGCTTTGAATCTTACGATGATGTTGGCGTCATTGTTGCTGTTAGGCATCATCATCTCAGCCTTCTCACCGAGATTGACTATGTTTCATCACGGGGTATTCTTGTCGTTCCTTATCATGCTGACAATAATTCAGTTGCTGCTATAGATCTTTAGATCATTATGATCACACTCTGTTGTGATTGGGTTCTTTAGTTCATTTTTATTGCACTAGATTGCAAATGGCTTTGTTAACAACCTAGAGATGTTTTTATTTTTATTTTCTTTTATTTTTTTATTGCTTTTTCTTTTCATTTTAATAAATTGAGCCGATATTTGCCGAGCTCAGCCTTTAATTAAAAAAATGCTTTAGTGACTTACTCCATAGCTATATAGACATTATCATGGTCTTCATATGCATCGTAGAATTGCACTAGATTGTTATGTTGATAACTCGTAAATCGGACTTGTTTTCTGCCTATTTCATTTAATTATTTGAACGGTTTGTTGCTGATTTTTTTATGATTTTGTGCTTATAGATTATGAATGATATTTGGGCTAATTTAGCAAGATTGAGAGACTATAGAAGCATTTTTTGAGATTTTGGAGCAAATTGGAATTAAAGAGCTTTAATTTCCAAATTTAAGATAAAGACTTCCAGAATTAATTTAGAATTTACTCCCTTTTATCCTTTTCCTATTTTATCTTTGCCTTTTTAGTTATTTAGGATAACTCTAATTTCTTGTTTAGTTTTTATATTTAATTAGGAGATCTCTTTTCTATTTATTTTAGGATTTATTTTTAGTATAAATATGGGAGAAATCTCATTTTTAGGATCATTTTTTTTTGTCCTTATGACCAACGATTCCTTCTTCAATGAATTATGTTGTTTTCTTTTTAATTATGTTTAGCTAATTTTTGTTATCTTTCGGTTGAGGATTAAACTTGAAGCTAATTGCATGTTGTGATGCTTGTTCTTAATCTTTCTTTCAAATTTTAGTTTTTAATTAAACAGGTAATTTCTTTCTCACTAGACTTTTGATTTCTTCAATTTAGCCAATTGTCATTTTTAGAATTATAATGAATTGTTATTTTCATTAAATTTATGATGTTCATAGTTTAATGTTTGTATCAAACGTTTTCTTTTACAAGTCTTCGTGGTTTATTCGATTTAAATCAATCTTTATGCTTGATCATCATAATTTTGGTTTAAAATTGGATCTTCAAAACTTAATGTTTTTTGACAATTAAATCTCGTCTGCTTCTTGCAAGTGCGTCTGATAATCGAGGAATTTTGATTTAGATTATCTAAAATCAATCCCATTTTTAGAAAAAGAATTTTACTATGTTGTCCATGGTTATAACCAACTAATTGATATTTCGAAAATTCATTTTTATGCCTATTATTAATTCCAATTAAGCTGAGAGTATCCTTAATCAAAAGAGTTTTTATTCATTTATATCCTTTAGATTTCATTTTTTATATTTTTATTGCAACCAATCTCTAAACCCCTTCCCCCCCCCCCCCCCCCCTCTTTTATATTTATTGTATTCTATTGGTCATTGATTAAATAAAGCTGATTACTTAGTCCTTGTGGAGACGGTCCCGGTTGCCACTACAATAGATTTATTTGTTTGGTGTTAAACGGTTTTTATATTTATTTTTGGCAATTTTGACACCCATCAAATTTTGCCGCCGTTGCTGAGGATTAATACTAATTGGTTTTATTTATTTCTATGACCATGTTTTACCAAGGAAACAACTCAGCCATGACTCTCAAGGAGATGGTGCTGCTCATTGCAGAAAATACGCTTCAATTTCAACAGCAGACGGAATTAACGCTTCAGAATTTACAAAGGCAGATGAGTCAAATAGCCACCACTTTAAGTAAGTTGGAGAATCAAGGTACGTCTCAATCTCAATAGGAATCTAAAAACAAAACAATTAGCCTGGAGTCCAGGGTAAGCGTCTGTGATAACTTGGACTCAAGTTTAAATATTGATTCAGAAAGGCAAATAAACATTGTTGATAATAATGAATCAAATATGAAAATTACTAAATTTATAGTCCGCCAAATTTCTTTTCAAGAATGGTTGTCAAAAACAAAAAAAATAAAAAAGAGGAGGAATATGGTGAGCTAAAGAACATGTTTTTGGATGTTGAGATTGATGACCTGTTTATTGATTCATTTAAACAATTTTCTACTATGGTGGATAATATTGTGAAAGATTCGTTGCTTATTCGTTTGGGAATGATTTTATATAAAGAAATTGATGCTATTAACTCTGATCTTTTGTTGAATATTGAGCTGAAAAAAACTGTAAAGGGATCGGGCATTAAATAACTTGGCTCAGAGAAACCACCATGGGATACCGGTTGAACTAAAGTCTATGTCGAGCTAAACGACTTTAACCAAATGCGCTTTTTGGAAGGCAACCCAAAATTTTATTTTTATTTTTGCTTTCTCTTTATTCTTTTCATTTTTTTAGTTTATTATTTTTTTTATGTTTCAAAGGGTATAAGTGTAGTTTAATAGTTGTCTTTTATCTTGGTTTCAGTCTGAAGAATGTCAAATTTTGCAGCTTATTGATTAATACGAGCCTGTCCAGTCCTAGCGACATCAACCTCAAGTTTCCCCACATCACTTCTACCCACTTCAGGCTGTATCATTCTTGTCCTTCATCTTTATTTGCTTTCTTTTTGACATAAATAAGGACATTTATGGTTTTAAGTGTGGGGGAAGGGATTTTTGTTAAAATTTTTGAATTTTTTTTACACTTGCTTTTTAAGACTGGTTTTGATTTTGATTGTTCTCAATAAGCAGAACTCGAATAAAAGGGATGCCACTTGAATGGACAAATTTAATAATTACCAATTCTAACCTTTTTTTTTTGAATTACCCTAGAGTGTGAAAAGGTAGGTGGAAAATGTTTCCACCGCCATTAAAAACCCTCCCCAAGGATTTTTATTAAATAAAAGAAAATTACAAGAGTCATGGAGAAAAAAATACAGCCATACCGAATTAGTCGATTATTAAAAACAGATATAACAAAAAAACTCAATGTTGAAACCAGTACTGAGTGCGTGAGGCATAATCTTCAGTAATGATTGAGCAATGAAATCCGGGTGGGAGTGCCACCAGTTTTCCCCGTGAGTAACTCCATAACGTGCTAGTTCATCCGCAGCCTGGCTACCTTCTCTGTAAAAATGCGTAGCAATAAAATTCATGGCTTGAAGCTGGCTAAGAGTTTCTTCCCAATGAACCCGCCACTTCCAAGGAACTAATTCTAAATGGGTCTTCAAAAGATGTATAACATATGTGGAATCCGACTCAAGCCATAGATTAGCCCAGCCGAAATCAGTTGTCTTCTGAATAGCCACGATGACTGTGTATAATTCAGCTTTAAAAGCATAAGCTAACTCAAAACGGCCCATAAAAGATCCATGTGGAAATCCCCCACCATTACGGAAGATACCACCGAAGCCAGCACTTCCAGGTGCTCCTAGGGCAGAACTATCAACATTGACTTTCATAAAAGTCGGAGGAGGGGGCAGCCAAGTGATCGAGATAATCTTCCCAACCTTGCCTGATAAAATATCAAATCCAAGCTGTTTTAACACCGCGAAGTCATAAATATTCTTCGTACAACCGACCCGAAAAAATTCCACTTCCTTGAGTGATTTCCAGAAAGTTTGTAAACTTTCCCCCATATCCGGGTTCTTATTTTCAAAATGCGCCAAATTACGAGTCTGCCAAATCACCCAAAAACATGTAAGGATAGCAATATTCCAAACTGTAAATAATTGAGTACCACACCATTTATCCATAGCTCTCGTAATAAGGTCTATCGCACTACCCCCCCCCCTCCCCCGTGTAAATCGTGTTACCAAACAAATTGCCAATAGCAACCCATAATGCCGAAGAAAAGGGACAGCTTAAGAAAAGATGAGTAATAGACTCAGCGCATTGTCCACACAATAAGCACATAGAGACCGAAACAATCCCCTTGGATTGTAAAATGTCATCTGTTGGGACACGACCACGAATAAGACGCCAACATAAAGTGGAGCGCGAAGGAGGCAGGAAAGCCTTCCAAATAAATTTAAACCATGGCACCTCGGGAGAGGAATTAGATAAAAAGTTATACGCACCTTTCGTCGAGAAAATCCTATCCACCGAAGGCTTCCAAACACACAAATTAGTATTAGAGTGACGACGTTTGAGATAAGTAATGTCATTGATAATGCCTTGATCCTGAATCCGAGCCGAGAAATTCCATTTGTTATGAATGAAGTAGTCCGAAACTTGACCAGCAAGATTTAGCTGATCATGCTCCTTAATGTTCAATCACGAAACCAACTCCTCACCACTCCAATCGTCAAACTAGAAGCTAATACGACCCATTCCAATAAGCCATCTAGTATTAGATCTAATAATAGGAAAAATGTCCTTTATAGAACTCCAAATATAAGAGGAAAAAGGCAGCCGCTTAATGTCCCCCAAATTTTGTAAAAAATTCGATTTAAGAAGCCCAGTCACAAACTCGTCACCCCATAAAATTTCCCAACTAAGTTTTTTAAGAAGAGCACTATTGAGGGTATGTAAGCTCTTCACACCGAAACTGCCATTTCGAACCATTTGACAACATATGTTCCACGGGACAGTGACTAGTTTTTAATCCACAATCGAACCCTTCCAAATGAAATTTCTAATAGCACGCTCCATATCTTTAAGCAGTGAGATAGGCCATTTATATATGGAAAAAGAATGAATGAATGAACTCTGAATAACAGAATTGACCAAACAAACACGACCAGCCATAGATAATGAACTCCCTTTCCAACCCGCAAATTTGCTTAAAATTTTATCGGCGATAACTGTAAGAGAACTTTTTCTAGGAGAACCTCAAAATAAAGGGACTCCGAGATAGGAGAAAGGGTTATCCAACACACGGATTACTAATAAAGAAGATAATGATCTCACATGAGAAGAAGTGACCCCCTTACCGAAATAGACCGTAGATTTTCCCCAATTTACAACTTGTCCCGATAAAGAGGCACAGTCATCGAACAACCGTTTAAGGATTTTAAAATTTTTTGTGGTTGCTGCCCCAAAAATTACCACATCATCAGCATAGAGTAAATAAGACGGAAAAGATCCAGATGAATACCTGAAAGGCTTGAATGCACGCTCTTCCTCTAGCCTAGATATTGAACGGCTCAAAAAATCTTCAGCAAGACAAAAGAGAAGAGGAGACAACGGGTCCCCTTGTCTGACTCCTCTAGAACAAGCAAAATAGCCAGACGTCTTACCATTTAACAATAAAGAGATACGACATGAAGATAGAATCTCAAAATCCAACCTCTAAATTTTCTAGAGAACCTGAAAGAATCCAAAACATCCATAAGAAAATTCCAATCAGGAGTGTCAAATGCTTTGCGAATGTCAAACAATTCTAACTTATCAAGCCATATTTTGATATCGAGAACCAATTTAAGAAACGGATGTCCAATTGACTGAAATCTGAAATATGCTTTGTAAGATGCTTAGCCTCGATTGAATACTGAAAAGTGAAACATGATTGTATAATTTGCATGTGCTTAGCTTTAACTTAGCCTATTTTTAGATTCTTTTTAACATTGAAGCTTTATCGAGACCTTACATAATTCCTAGCATTGATCTTGGTGGTTATTTTCTGTTTGTGAGTTCTGAAAATAAATGAAATGAGTCTTACGCGGCTAGTAATTGGGTAAAGTCTCTTTCACAAGACCGCTAGAGGAAGAGCAAACTGAGGCTAACAACCGGGTGAAGACTCTTTCATAGGGAGAGAGAAATATAGGCTATTTGTTTTTAAGGAAAAATATGCAATAGAAAAAGTTAAAAAAAATAGAAAGTTTGCAGTAGAAAAGAAGAAAACAAAAAGATAAGAAAAAAAAATGTTATAACTAGTATCTAGGGACTCCACCAAGTAAAATGTGTAATAACTTCAATATAAAATCGAAATAAATCTTCTAATGGCTATAAAAAAAACTCTAAATAGAAAGCTAAAGTAAACCTCAACTTTAAGAGAAATTAATTGCATGTTTATTTTTATAATTGGTATAAAATTCCTGGGGTTGAGTTTTCAAGCAAGGCTGTAAGCTTTCTAAAAGGAAATCTGTCAATTGGACTACCGTAGCTTTAAAAGGTTCTCTATCAAAATATTGGTGAAAATAAGTCGGTCTTTGTGAAAATGTTTAGGGACTTGTATTTGATTTAGTTCCTTATTCTTTTGAGTTTTCATTGTTTGCTTGAGGACAAGCAAAAGACAAGTGTGGGGGAATTTGATAACTCGTAAATCTGACTTGTTTCTTGCCTATTTCATTTAATTATTTGAATGGTTTGTTGATGATTTATGATGATTTTGTGTTTATTTAGGTTATAAATGATGTTTGGGCTGATTTGGCAAGATTGGAAGACTATTGAAGCATTTTTCAGAATTTTGGAGCAAATTGAAATTAAAAAACTTTTATTTCCAAATTTAAAACAAAGACTTCCAGATTTAATTTAAGTTTTCTTCCCTTTTATCCTTTTTCCATTTTATCTTTACCTTTTAGTTATATAAGAAAACTCTAATTTCTTGTTTAATTTTCATATTTAATTAGAAAATCTCTTTTCTATGTATTTTATGATTTATTTTTAGTATAAATAGGGGGGAAATTTCATTTTTAGGATCATTTTTTATTTGGTCCTTGTGACCAACGTTCCCTTATTTAATGAATTATTTTGTTTTCTTTTTAATTATGTTTAGCTAATTTCTATTATCTTTCGGTTGAGGATTAAACTTGAAGCTAATTGCATGTTGTGATGCTTGTTTTTAATATTTCTTTCGAATTTCAGTTTTCGATTAAACCGGTAATTTCTTTCCCATTATACTTTTGATTTTTTCAATTTGGTCAATTTTTGTTTTTAGAATTATAATGAATTGCTATTTTTCATTAAATTTATGTTGTTCATAGTTAAATGGAAAATTGTATCAAATGATTTCTTTTACAAGTATTCGTGGTTTATTCGATTTAAATCAATCTTTATGCTTGATCATCATAATTTTGGTAAAAAATTGGTTCTTCAAAACTTAATGTTTTTTTACGATTAAATCTTGTTTGCTTCTTGGAAGTGCTTCTGATAATCGAGGGTTTTTGATTTAACTTATCTAAAATCAATCCCATTTTTAGAAAAAGAATATAACTATGTTGTTTATGATTATAACCTACTAATTGATATTTCGAAAATCTATTTTTATGCCTATAGAATCTTTAATCGAAAGAATTTATATTCATTTATATTTTTCATCCTTTAGATTTCATTTTTTATATTTTTGTTGCAACCAATTTATAAAACCCACCTTTTATATTTATTGCATTTTATTGGTCATTGATTAAACAAAGTTGATTACTTAGTTCATGTGGAGACGATCTCGGTTGCCACTACTATAGATTTATTTATTTGGTGTTAAACGATTTTTATATTTATTTTTTGGGATTTCAACACCCGTCATATGTCCAGTTAATGCATCGTAGAATTGCACTTGAAATTGGCCTTTTTCTATTTATTTCTTACCTCATTTGCTGGAAAATGGATTGCCTACATTCTCATTACACAGAACATCTGTATTTTTTTCCGTTCACATATTCTTTTCGTATTGTAGTTCATTGTTGCATCAAAATTTCCTCTTTGCATCAAAGGATGAAAGCTCTCCATTGAAAGCAATAGATTTTGGCTTGTCACGTTAAGAATAATATACGAGCCTGCTCGCGAGCTTTCAAGCGAGATAAGAACAAACTTGGCACAAGAGCAAGAGAAAAACATAAAGAAAATTAAAAAAAACAACACTTCTTCAACCTATATTTTCTTAACCTCCATCTTACGCTATCGAGAATCCACAACCATAAGAACTGTGGCGTATTTCATAACACAAAGCTGTTTTGTTGATCTGAAACAATCTTACTTAAATAAAACAAATCTGGGTACCTTTATATGAAAGATCAACATGTATCTTAGACTGGAATGTGTTAGAGTCCAACCCAACGATAAATCTATCAAATGTGTGTTATGTAGAAGCGAAATTACGATTGAAGAAGATGATCACATAAGTGAGAGTTCAAAAAATATGAGGTGTAGATTATTTTACTCAAAAACCTAAAAACGAGAACTAAGAAAAACAAAAAGACGGTAGAGGAGGAGGAAGAAGAGTGCTCAAAAGAGATTCTTCTTTCTCCTCCAAGCAAAATCTAATTTAGAAAAAGAAGAAGAGAAGACAGCAAAAAGGCGGCTAGGGTTTTTGAGGAGAGCACTCATTGCTTTAATGTCACGATTTTGAAATTTCATTGTATGGTATTCGATTCAAGATCCTCGTAGATTTGAGAATTTCAATCTGCTTTCCGCCTTTATGATTGATTTTTTAATAACAAATCCTTTCAATGGTGTTTTTAAAAAACTGACCCATTGTTGACCATAGTTGTCGGTTATCTAACATAAACTGACTGCAATGCTCTGCGAAAGGGAGGGGTGGTGCGCTATCCATTGGGTTCAGTTCATAAACTGACATATTAATTGGTATTTTAGTCGGTTGTTTTACTAGAAACCGACCATAATACACAATCAGTTCTTTAATTAATGTGGTAGGTTTTGAACCTACGGCTTTAAGATCTTAGCAATGGCATCGCGCGAAGTGCTGCTAGTTCAAAACCGACCTAATGGACAAAAAGAACTGACCCCACTGCCCATTTCTGCACCAGATGTAAGTATAGAAATACCCTGGTGACACTTTCATTGAGTTATCGAATGTTCCTCTTTAGTAGACGTGATATGCATATGAATGCATTTATATGTGAAAACATTACCACCAATGGTTTTGAGGTGTGTACGGTCAATTAAACGTAAGGCTAATTCAATATGTAATCCTTAGTTCAATATGGCACTTGAAGATGATGACCACTTATTTCTGCATTGTCACTTTGTTAGGAGGATTTGGTCTTTGTTTGATCACTCGTTACAGTTGCAGCCTTGTGTCGGCGTTATTGAGCAGATTTCTTGTTGATTACAGCATTGTTATTTATCTCAGCTACAACAGTATTTCACACTTTTGTGGGCAATATGGAATGCAAGGAACAAAGCTATTTGGAACAATATATACACTCAACCTGCTACAGTCATTCACTTTGCAAAGGGGTTTTTTTCTCAATCTTTACTTTTAGGTGCAGCTCACGGTCACGCTACTGGTTCAAAGAACGCCACAAGGTGTAGCCCATGTCGTCTCCAAGTCCGCCCATGCGTCCTCTGTCTGATTGTGATGAGCTATTTCTTTGATACAGAATGAACAACATGCCAACTCAATGTCGCGATGGTGTGCTCCTGCAATTCCCTACCTCAAGTGCAATTCAGATGCAGATCTATTCCATGATGGGGAACATATTTATTACGATGTGATTGTTCGCAGCTCTACCGGTGCTTTTTTTGGCGCTAAATCGGGCTTTCTAGCTCCTCATATATCCATAGAAGAAGAAGAGGCCATCTCCATCCGTGAAGCTCTATCATGGCTAAAGGAACTTCAGTACACTCACATCATTATTGAGATGGATAGTAGGATCTTATTTGATCAATTGTTATCTTATGATCCAGAGTTATCTTATTTCTCTTTGGTTGTTTTTTATTGCCAAACTTTAGCTAGATCATTCTTCTCTTGTCTCTTTAGTTTAGTCTCAAGGAAGGACAATAATGTTGCGCATTCTTTAACGCATGCAGTTGTTTTAGAATTTGTCTCGGGGGTATGGACTGATAACCCTCCTAATTGTATTTGCTCTTTGATTTTTAATATATCATCCTACTTATTAAAAAAAATCATTATTCAAGTATAAACATAATAAACTATCTCTTTGCAAACCTTGTGTATCTTTAGAGAGTGACCTACTTCTATTTTCTTTACTACTTCAGTATGTATCAATTATGTTTACCGAGATTCTATCATATGCTAATTAACAACATTCTATTTCTTTACAAGATTCTGTTATGTTATGATAATTCATGTATAGACTAAACATTATATCAATGATAAAGTTAGCTAGGGATCTTTTCTATATATTTCATGCACATTTTGAGTTATCAAATTCCAACTATTAATTCATTAAGTTTATTTAGAAGAAACCCACTTCTTTCACAATAATTTAAGTTCGACCCTATATACTTTCCCACTTGATATCATGCATATATAAAACCAGATTCCATTATTACTCTTCCTACTGTTACTCTTCCATTATTCCACTATATTACTTTTTATATACCTTGGTGGAATCATTAGCCTTCTTCTTGTAATAGGGACTTTTCATTAGATTTAGATGTGATGCATATATAAAACCAAATTTCATTATTACTCTTCCTATTGTTACTCTTCCATTATTCCATTATTACTTTTTATATAAATTGGTGGATCATTAGCCTTCTTTTTGTAAGAGGGACTTTTCATCAGATTTTTTTTTTTGAAAAACCTCCGGAGAAACAACGTGTTTCTCCAACCGTAAAAGGTTGGAGCAGGGGAAAATTTTGAGGCGGAAGACCCAACTAGGTTGGCCCTTCCACTTACCTACAAAACCCCTACCCCTCTTTTATTAAAATAAGAAAGAAAAATACAGAAAGAGTTATGTGAACCGAAACAGGCTTCGGCCACTTAAGTTATGAAAATAAGCGTCAAAACAAAAGGTAGGAACCGAATCCCACCATCTAAAGTCTACATTCTCTCTACCATAGCTAGCTAAAATATCAGCCACTTGATTCCCTTCCCGGAAAATGTGAGACACCTTCATCTGCATGTTCTCAATTATGCGCAAGCAAGCATTCCAATCATGATAGATTATCCAAGGGACACGTCTGTTCCTAGTCAAAACAGTGTGAACTACATAGGTAGAGTCACTCTCTAGCCACAAACAAGTCCATCCTCGGTTTGCAGCCATTTGAATCGCAACAATGACTGCCTTCAACTCAGCAAGGAAAGCATGATCAGTATCAAATCCATGCATGAAACTCCCAATAAACCGACCGGCAGCGTCTCAAAAGATCCCGCCACAACTAGCCTGATTTGTAACCATGGAAGTATCGGTATTAACCTTCACCCATCCAGGTAATGGCGGAGTCCAGAAAACTGGGATAATTTAAGGAGCTCTAGGCCGACGAGGGGTAGTATTCAGATTGTTGAGAATGGCCAACTCCACAGCAAAGTTCCTAATGGATCCGTTTCCAAATTTGTTGGACTCTCGCAAGAGGCTCCATAAATTCCACAAACAAATGTGTATATTAGGGCGCTTATCCTAAAAAATGCAATCATTCCTAGTGCGCCAGATAATCCAACATAAATTCACCCACGCACCTTGCCAAAGAGTGGTGATTTGAGATGAAAATCGCTGCTTAGCTGCCCATTCAAAATGAGCCCATAAATTATCCTCCTCCATGATGCCCCTGTGAAAAAGACAGTCAATTCCCATCCACAATTGTTTAGTAAAAACACAATCCATAAAAAGATGTTGCAATGATTCTGTAGAAGTATTGCACAAAACACATTTAGAGACAATGACCATCCCTTTTTTAGAGAGCACATCATGTGTAGGTAGATATCCATGAAGCACTCTCCAACATAAGAATGAGTAAGAAGGACGAATGAAGCGGCTCCAAATAAATTTGAAAGTTTCCGATTGCTCCGCTTCCCCGATAAGCCATTGATAAAATAGCTTAACCGAAATGATACCCATACTTCCTGGACGCCAAAGGCAGGTGTCATACTCATCTAAAGGCTGAATATTCAATACTTGATCCCTAATTTCAATAGGCAGTGGCGGAAGGTTCTACTAAGAATTATAATGCCAAAAATCCGATATAGATGCAGTGAGGCCGGGTTTCTCCTGGTTCCCGAGCTAAAGTTGATCCAAAATTAGGGGAATTATCCATTTCGAATTCCAAAAATTAAGAGTAGAATTAGTGCTAGGGATCTAAAGAACATTAGCACGCAATTTGTCGAAAATAAGATGAACCAAACTCCAAATGGAAGAATTTAAAACCGGTCTAGCCAAGCCCGCCTTATTAGAAAACGAGCATGAAGTGTATCATAACAAAGGGATTTCTTCGACAAAATTCCCCAGGATGTCTTTCCTAATAATGCATTATTCATAATAGAAAAATTCTTGATCCCAAGACCCCCTTCCTTAAAAGTCGCCGTACACCGAGACTAAGGAACAACCACCAGTTTCCTCGCATCAACACAACCTGATGAAATAAAATTCCTCACCGATTTGTTAAATTTCTTAATCAAAAGGGTAGGCCATTTGTAAACAATAAAGGAGTGTACAAGAGCTCCTGTAATCACCGATTTAACTAGGGTCAGCCTACCCACCATGGATAGTACACTTCCTTTCCATCGAGAGAACTTAGCCAATAAAGAATCCAAAAGAGGACGAAGATGAATTGCACGGGGTTTGCCCCGAAAAAGAGGTACCCCAAGATACTAGAAAGGGAGTTTCCCAATACGAACACCAGTCAAAGCTGCAAGCTCTAATCTCTAATTTATGGTCACCGCATTACCAAAGTAAACCTCTGTTTTACTCCAATTAACAATCTGACCAGAAATGCTACCATAGAAAGTAAGCGCACTTTTTATGCTACGCATATTCTGGGCTGTCGCCTAGTAGAAAAGGAGAATATCTTCCTCATAAAATAAGTGAGATGGGAGAGAAACCCCTTGAGTGTAAAGCATCAGAGTATTATCACCCTGAAGAACCAAATAAGATAGATATTGGCTAAAAAAATCTTCAGCCAAGCTAAAAAGAATAGGGGAGAGAGGATGTTGAACTCCTCTAGAGCAAGCAAAGAAACCTTTAAGCCCCGAGGGAGTAAAGATCCATATACAAGCAGATGTTAGGATGCTTCTAATAAGATTAGTAAAGAGTTCAGAGAAACCGAACGAATGCAAAACCTCAATTAAGAAGGGCCATTCCATAATGTTAAAGGCTTTTCAAATATCAATTTTCATGGCAAGATTACCATCGAAACATTTTTCCCCAGAAGATTAACCCGCTCAGACGCAAGCGAAATGCATTCATGGATGCTTCTATTACGAACAAAACCAAATTGATTGAGAGAAAGAATATTCTCGGCAATTCCGGCCAGCCTAGTTGCTAAAATTTTAGAGATAAGTTTAAAGGCAAAATTTCCCATAACGATTGGTTTGAAATCGTCGATATTAATTGCGCCATCCTTTTTAGGTATGAGAACCATCATATTAGAATTCAAGCCAGGGGTGATGTAACTAGTATGAAAGAACCATTGAACCATATGACAGACATCCTTGCCTACAAGGTCCCAAAAATGTTGATAGAAAAAACTGGTGCAACTATCAGGACCCGGCGTATTGTCTCCCTTCATCGAGAAAACACAATTACGAATTTCCTCAAAAGATGGTTTATGAATTAAATCCTCGTTGTCACTGCCCAACACCTTAGAAGGAATGATTTTCCTTAATAAATCGAAATCCAACGCCCCCAAATTATCAGAAGAAAAAAGGTTTGAATAAAAATCCACCATGTGGCTTGAAATCGCTACCTAATCCGAAGACAGATTACCCTTAATATTCATAGCAGTAATAGCCGAATGAGATTTCCTCGAGTTGGCGACCCGATGAAAAAATTCAAAATTCCTATCACCAAGTTAGAGCCAATTAGAACGGCTCTTCTCTCTTAGAAAAGTCTCTTTTCGTTTAAGATGAGTGTCCTGTGCTTCTTGGATTTGTAATTCCTCAATATGAAGCTCATCCGTGAGACCTTTGTTAGAGATCTCCATCTGAATTGTAGCCAAATCCACCTTGCAGTTGGTAATATTAATGTCAAGATGTCCAAAGACCTCACAATCCCATCTTTACAGAATAGGGTGCAGGGTTTTCAGCTTTAGCTGAAGAAGCTACTGAGGGGGTAAACCCGAAACATTCCTATTCCAATGATTAGATATAACTTACGAAAGAGAGGGTGATCGATCCACATGGATTGAAACCTGAAATGCGAGACTCATTGACCTCCACGGGAGTAGCTAATAAGAAGAGGATTATGATTAGATTTATAGCGTGGGAGAACCATATAAACTGATTTATCCCAGAAGGAAAAGAAATCCATGGAACCCAAGGCCCTGTTAATTCAGCTCTCAACCCTTTGACTGCCTCTTCTACCATTATTCCTAGTGAAAAAAGGACCAGCGGCAGCCAATTCTGCCAGCTCTCCAACATCAATGAATTCCCTAAATTCCCTACAAGAAACGTTAATAGCTATATTATCCCTTCTTTCATGACTACCAAGCACCGCATTAAAATCTCCAAGCATCAGCCAATTCCCCAGGGAAGAATGTAACTGATTAAGTAAATCAACATAAAGAGCACGTCTCAAACCATAAGAATCACTAGCATAAATACATGCAACGTAATTAATATTACTCATAAAAGAAAAATGGAAAGATATCACCTAATCAGTAATAAGATCAATGGTCGATTGGGCAGCAAAAGTCTCAGCCTGAAACAACCACAAAGACGGAAGCGGCTTGTTATTTTCAGCCACAAGCTTGAAACCAATCCCTCTCCAAAATCTGGGATTAATGTCAGCAAACAAAACCATAGGTTCAACAAGACACAAATACTGAGGACGATCTTCCTTGATCAAATCTCTAAGGACTCTCTGGGTATCCACATTACTGATACCCTTACAATTCTAATAGAGGATTTTAATTGTCGCTTAAGGGAAGACTTCTGTGCCTTCTTTCCTTGAGCCTTTGGTGTTGTCGGTGCCTAAGCATTGGTGTCCTTCTTTCTAGTTTCAATTCTTGCAAAGCTTCGAACACTAGAATCTATGGTAGACTTATCAATCTGATCCCCAGATTTTTCAATCTATTAAACACTAGTATCAGTGGTGGTGTCATTATCCGCCAAATGCAGGATTATTTGCATATTCTCTGCAATTGATGGAGTATTTCTCGCAGCCTCTGCAGAATTCAAAATCAATTTTGAAGAGGTAGTTTGAACCATAGCGAAAGGCTCAGGAATGGGTTCACGAATAGTTATATTGCCAGCCTTAGGAATATTAGGTAATGTCTCAACAAAAATATTTTTAGTATCGCTATCACTTTCCTCGGCCTGATCCTTCCAAGAAAGCACTTTTTCCCCTCTCGCTGGCCTGAATCTTTTTCCAGGGCTTTTATGCTCTTTTCTACCACAGTTTTACGGACTTTCTTGACATGATTAACCTGCTTACCAGTATCATTTGGTTCGCTTTGAGGTTGGTTTCTTCTACAGCTAGACGGAGAATGGCTGATAGATTGACATGTCGTACAGAAATCCAGAATATTCTCATTCTCAACTGAGACCTAGAACATCTTTTTAGCCATATCAACCCTAATTTAGTCCATCATAGGTTTTAATAAATCAACATCAACCAAAATTCTGGCATAGTGTCTAAACTCACCTTTGATTGTATTGTGATCAAAACTAATCGGAACACCAATGCCCTGTGCAACGCTTGTGAGAAGCCTCCTATCCCAACACTCTCAAGGAAGATTAAAAAGACAGATCCAAACCTGCACAGAAGTCTCTTTGTGCTTCGATGGGTCAAATCCAACTTTCCAGACCGAGAAACGCATGATTCTCGGCTTAAGATTCAAGCTTCCAATAGACCATACTTTTTGAAGAGCCTCTACCGATGTCATGACGATATGGTAAAACCTTTCCCTAGTGATATGAGCTTCCAATCCATCTTTCGATTCTAGATGGAATTTAGTTTGAGTTTAATATCCGTATGCTTCCACGGTTTGTCTCCTTTAGCAAGCGTTAATCTTCCAATGGCCGAGTGTTGGCAAGATGAAATTCAATCCTTGTAAAATTCTGTAGGAACTTTCATAGCCTTATAGCCATTACTAGCATAAAAAATGCTTGGAGTAATCGTCTTCCCATTAATATTAGGGTTTCCAGTAGTAGGAACATCATTCAAATTCACTATCGCCATATAGGAAAGATTCTTAGGCGGATTAGGGTTAGCCAATTTTGCATCTAACGAAACATAATTAGGGTTTGTTGATTTCACACCATTCAGATCAGACGTCTGATTAAGGATTGCAAGAACCTGATTAGGGTTTGTGGGAGTCACTATCTTCGGAGCAGAAGAAGGAGCCAGATTAGGGCTTGCCGTAGAAGGTTAGTGGGGCGTTGATTTGTTGCGGCTCTTGCAATAGAAAGAGAGAAAAGAAGCATCCATGATTAAGGCGAAAAAAACAAAAACAAATAAAGATCAAGAAGAAAACTCAGAGAAAAATCGCCTCTAAATTGTCCTCATCGCAAAACCCTTATCGCAAGATCAAGAAGTAACCTTTTCATTACATTTAAAATGCTTCCGTTTTTCATAATCTTTTGGAGAATTTTTTGTAATTTTTTTTGTTTCTTTTAATATACAAGACAGTTTCTATCCATTAATAACGGGGTGCCAACCTAGTCGGGATGTCGGCCCTTTCGAGTTTTCTGATTTCTAACTTTTGATAAAAAGATATTGAGGACATCTCCTCCCTCATTCATCGTCAACCCATTAAAACTATCAAATTAAGAAGCACACAAGAGAAAAAGTTCACATTTGAGATAAAACTAAATAGAAATTACTTAACAATGACAACCTTAACTATATATTCCACTATACTCCATTTCAACAACCACCATTTCACTTCCAATTCTTTCCTAAAATCAAATTTTTAAACCTAACATAACAACATCTACTATACTCAAACTATAAAAAGAAGAGTGAAACCGTAGTAGGTCGAAATGTAGCTTAAAGGGAACAAAAAAACTTGTAGAAAAAAGTGTCATTTTGAAAAGAGCAAAAGCCTGCAGAAATGGAGAGGAGACGGCCGTGACAATGAACTTTAAAACAACTGTTAGAGATGCGGTAAAGGTTAAGGGTAAAATAGTAATTGAATAATTAGATTTAGGTTTAGGGTTTTAGGAGATATATAAATAGATGCAATAGAGAGGGGAATGACAGCTTTAGGTATTTGTACTTTGGGGTCTCAACATTTATTTGAGAAGGGGCATAGCCCTGTGGGAGCCTAGCTCTGGGATTTTACTTCTGTTTGTGTCTTACATTCTAATAGTGTTTGTCGTAGTTGTTTGAGTTGATTTTGGTTGTAATCTTTATACTTTCATCAATACAAGTTTTATTTCAGTTTGTTCTCATTCTCGTATTGATTCTCTATCATTTTGGTATGACCTACTGGATGTTTAAAAATAGCGGGAAAGTGGATCCAAGGGTCCAAAACAAACTTGATTTACATGACCAAAGGCTAACCAAGACAGAGAAAGTGGTGGCTAAGATGGAAGGCTATATGGAGGGGATGAAAGCCAATATGAATGTGATTCAAGATCAGTTAGCTAAATTGGAGAGGATAATAGATAAGAAATATGGCAAGGAAGTTTTAGCAGAAAATTAACTTGAGCCCTTTGAAAGCTTGAAAAAATGGAAAATGGAGAAACTGAAAAGGAGACAGCTTTCGAGATGAGGTTAAAGGCAGGGAAGGATGAAGACTACGAGACCTTCGGAAGCCTGGAAAAAGTGAAGAAAAGAGAAATAGAAAGAGAGGCAGCTACTGAGACAGAAACTGAAGTGCTAAAAGATAAAGGTAAATGGACAAAGCAACAAGAGTTGGTCATTGTTGAGGATTCGGTTTTATCCCCAGAAGAAAGTTCAATCCCCACAATTAGAAAAGAAATTAACAAATTCAATTACATGAGGCCTACTACGAAGAAAGAAGGGGCCAAGAAGTTGAACATTGTGCCTCTTCCACTGCAACTATCATACCAGAAGAATAGGCAAGCAGATAAGTTTCAAGCAAAGAAGAGTCGGCTAAGGCCTGATGAGGCTGCATGTGTTAGCGTGGAGCAAAGCTGGCCAGTGGCGCAGATGTGGTCTGTGACGCGTCTGCTTTTTGGTTTGGGAGCACCGTCCTTGCAACGATGGAGGTATGTCCAAAAGGAAAAAAGTATAATTACTCTCGTGATATCATTTAAAAGGAGTATATGGGCCCTAATTTATTTGGACACGGGTCAAGAAGGGAATTTTGGCCTTAACCCCAATCCAAAGACACTCCAATTTTTACATCACCCATTGAAGAGGGGCAAACTAGGAGCGGTTAATTTCCACAATGGCTCTATAGAGGAATATAAGTTCTCACTTGACGATTATAATTTCAACTTCAATCGCAGCCCAAAGATTCTCCAATTCATACGGCGCAGATGGGAAAAAGGCAAGCACAGAGGATTCAATTTCAACAGCAACCCAGAAATTGAAGGTCAGTGTATGCGTAATTTCATAAATAAGAATGATACAGCTTGTACGGGTGTGAAATGAGTTTATTTGAGTTTTGAGAAATCAAAAGCAAAAAGGGGCAAATTTTGTGAGACTGAGCTAAGTATAGGAAAGAGAAGATAGGGTATTGCAGCATATGCGTGTCTCAGCTAGGAGGAGACAGCGTTCAACAGATCACATGGTAAAGGTGAGGTGTGCCTTTATGATAGTTATGCAGGTCCCATACGTCCTTGTAATTAAATTTACACTTAAAGCTATATGGGCCATCCTTTATTCTCTAAATGAAGTGGGTCATTACCGCAAGCCCAACAAGAAAATTAATTTGGCTAAATTGAAATTGGAGCCTGATTTTGATAAAGATCAAATGCAATTTTATCAACCTAACCACAGAACCTCTCGCCACAATGGGTTCACACCTTTGACAGTAATCGGGCGAACTCGAGATTGACTAATAGAAAAATGGTTCACTTTGGATGGCAACAATAATGGAGGAAAACGAAAGATGCTTTCAATCAAAGCTTGGCAGATAGAGAAGATTAAGAGAGAAACAGTTGATATGATGATGAAGTGCAGTGAACCAATATTGATCACTGTTAGGAACAACATAAATGAGTTGGAGGTTGCTCACATAGACATCAAGGCTCTCGGAATTACAAAGATTCAACTAAGTTGTGAGAATAATTGCAGTCAGAAAGTCATAATTTTTTTTCCTTTTCAATGCTTTATCACATGGAAGATAGCAAGTTGACAGTTGCCTCAACATGCAAAATTTATTTGTTCTTACTCCAGTCTTGAGGACAAGAATCTTTAACGCGGTGGCAATATTAGAGATGTGATAGTAATTGAATAATTAGATTTAGATTTCGGGTTATAGGAGATATATAAATAGATTCAATAAAAGGGGAATGAAAGCTTTAGGTATTTTGTACTTTGCGGTCTCAACATTTATTTGAGAAGGGATATAGCTCTGTGGGAGCCTAGCTCTGGGATTTTACTTATGTTAGTGTCTTGCATTCTGATAGTGTTTGTCTTAGTTGTTCTTGAGTTGATTTTGGTTGTAATCTTTTTATTTCCATCAATACAAGTTCTATTTCAGTTTGTTCTCATTCTCTATCAACAACCTCCGACAGACAATTAAGTTTAATAAATATTATTTACTTCCACAACTGCACCTAAACTTTCATCTCATATACAGACACATATATAAGCACCAAACATAACATTGACACTTAAGTTTTCAGACCATACATTGACAACTAAGTTTGTACAAACAAATGACACATAATGCAATACCTCTTCCATCCTTTTCTTATTGACATATTCATGCAAGGATATATTAAAACACAAAAGAATAAAAAAAATTACAATCTTCGTGAGCCAATTAGAGTTTCAATTTCATTGTAATTTCTTTTCTTTCAAGCTCTACCATCTTCTACACTTGGGTTTCTTATTCTTTTATTTCTCTGTCTTTCCATTTCTTTGTATCTTTCAAATTCACTTTATATTTTATCAGTCAGTTGTAAACCCCATGTATTGGTTCCCTATTCTACAGAATTGAAAAATATTCCCAAAAAAAGTTCTATCATTTGAATTGAAAAGGAGGCAATCGCTTACCTGTAATATACGGTTGGAGAGGAGACAGAGGCGAGTGTCAACGCCTTGCCGGCAACATCAATGACGGTATTGGTGGACAATGAGGAAGAAATTGGAGTGAGAATGACCTAACTGTTTGTGTATTGCCCTTATGCTCGCGGCTGAAATTAAATTAAAAGTGTCAGGAATAATATAAGGGTAAAGCACCTAAATGTTCAACATCGGCAAAATAATTACTTTCACACCCCAAAAAAAAACCTAACTGTTATAGAATTTTTTGAACTATAGCTAACCAAAGTACGCCCTTTATAAACCCCTTATATGCAGACCTGTTCGCTTTATTTTGAAAGTTTTCTTTTCCTTTCTTCCAAAATCTCTCTCGTTTCCTATTATATTCTTCGATCTCGATTCTATTGTTCTTTTCGATTTTATCAAGCAATTTGTGTTCTTCATTCTCGATTTCTTTCTATTTTAAATCAAGGATTTTGTATTCAGTTACTGATGCATTTTGTTCTCTCTATTGCAATTCAGATTTGAAATTGAATTTCATAATTGAAATTTCATCTGTGTTCTTTGTTCTCGATTTCATCTGTGTTCTTCATTCTCAATTTTAGATTTGATTTCTGATTCAAATTTGTTCTTCTTCCGCTTTCTTTGCTCTGCTGCGATTCAGATTTCGAATCGAATTTCATAATTCAAAGATGAACATCACTCCTATTTTGCTTCATGTAAACGGATCATGGATTGATGATCACAGATTTATTAAATTCAATCTAGACAGTGTTTGACAAACTGATTTGCATGTTTTTTTCTACATGTTACGCATATGATACAGACCTACTAGATATCTGTTACATATGTGTTTCATATCTGCTATAAGTCTAACACAAGTGTTGGTGAGGATATAATAGACTTGTAACAGCATTGTATCAGATAAGAAATATGAATGAAGTGTTTCCTTATATCTGTTACATATCTAATACAGACTGACTATGTATCTGTTATATATCTTCTACAAGTCTAATACAAGTGTTTGATGAATATATAACAAGAATTTAATAATATTGAATTAGATAGAATTACTAATGAAGTGTTTGACATAATCTTTATGACTTTTATTTGTTACAATTCTAACACAAACCTGTTACAAATCCTGTTATAAGGCTGTTATATATTCGTTACTAGTGTTTGATGAATAAAAACATAAATTTTCATTAGTCTTTATCTAGACTGGATTATTATTGAAGTGTGTGACATTATTTATCAGTCATTGATCTGTTAAAAGTCTATTATATATCTGTTACAAACTTAATACAAGTCTAATACATGTTTGTTACAAATCTGTTATAAATTTGTTACAAACCTAATACGAACTGGAGTTCTGTAAGAGCATAAGAAAGTTATGAATAGCGTGTGAAAGATATGGAGGGCGTATGAAGGTTATTTAAAAAACATGTTAGGGGCTTTAGGTAATTGAGTTAAACTTGGGTTGAAATTATTTTACCCAAATGAGCCGAATCTGATAGTTTCCCATAATATAAATACTACAATTAGGCTTAACTTGTTAGCTTAAGCTTTCAGGTAAAATGGTTTCATGACATGGTATTAAAGCGGAAAAGGATTGGCAGCCTGAAAGATCCTAGATTCGTATTAAAGTCATGTTGGGGTTGGGAGAAGACCAGACCCAGTGATGACCTTGAGCCTCAAAGAAGATAGGCTAAGGAATGTTTGGCAAGTGACAACTAGTCCAGGTCCAATTGCACTTGAGGCTAAGTGTTGGAGATGTTTGGGTTATCCAACATGGAAAATAAATAACGATTGTGAGTGGTATATAAGTGGTGTAGATTGGGCCTTAACACAAGTCAATTGGTTTTGTGTTAGATGTGCTCAACCCCACTTGTATACCCACTCAGCTTATCAAGCCCAACACTCTCCTACCCCATTAATTCTTGATATAATCATAGCAGCTTAGACCTAAAGGCCAGCTCCATTTATGGAATTATATTGCAACACATAGTGGAATGGGTCTATGCCTCAAAATAAAAGTTCTCTTTAGAATTTTTATTACCAATATAATGTTCCTTGCGAACTTTATACTTGGTAGAATCTAGTTTGGCGTGGCCGATAACGCATCCGGTAGGAGCTTGAATCGATGATTTATACCCAAATTAATCAAATCTCTAAATACCTATTAAAACATCATTAAAATTCAAAAATCCTGCTTTGACCTCTTTGACCCGTGTTTGCAGCTTGTCAGGCTTTTAGGCCCGCTGGCAGTCAGTTTTTTGAAAGCTGATCCATATCGCCGGCGGTATGGCCAAATTAGGCTCTGCAGACAGCTTTCTTCTTCCTCCTTAGGACAGTCTCTTTTTTTCCATTTTGGTGAAAATGGCTAAAAGATCTCAAAGACCACCCCAATTTGCCTACGAAAACACACCTTAGGTTTCAAAAAAAGAGGAGATTAATCTGAAATTAGAACTTACAAAATTCTAGAGTGAGAAGCTTGTTATAGTGAGATAAAAATTTGAAAAGGTAGGAAAAAGGATTTGAATCCATTTTTCTTGGTTTTTCTTCTTTGAACTCTCTGATTGTAGACATTAGAATAAAATCAATCTAAATAGGAATTTAGAGACTTAAGTACTCAATTTACTACCAAATCATCATTATAAACTCCTCGAAGGTGTTCCTTGGATCACGAAGAGGAGGATTCACGGCCTTGAGGTAAATATTCTGAGTCTCAAAGCTCTTTGGGATTAATACTGCTGGTTTGCGCTGATTCTTGTTGATTTGTCTTCTTTTTGGGCTTTCAGTCGTTTTTCGACCGTTACCTGCTACTGCTGCAAGAAATTGAAGTCGCCGGAGACATGTGATATCGCCGGCGGTATCAATCATGTCGCTAGAGACATCGCTGATACCGTTAGTGACATCACATTCCCCAGAGGCCTCACTTCCTTGTAGGCCTTTCTTTATGGTACTCAGAAAGCCATGCAACCTACCTATAGACTGATGCCTCTAGCGACATCACTGATGTCGCCGGCAGCATGACCTTCTGGACAGTTGTTTTATTTCTTTTTTTTCCGACCTAGTTTAGTTTCCGAAGCTAGGATATAAAGTGCAACAATAGAGGTCCAAAAACTTCTGAAAACAGACCCCATCCCATACCATGTGGCATTTTCACTAATAATCCGGATAAAATAACAATCGAGTCTAAAATTTGGTTAAAAATGGAATTTTCCTCAAACGCCGTTCAAATCTCATTCTAGCCTTCCAAACGGGCTTCACAACAATATAAATATTTATGCCATGTTCACGCTAACTCGGGTCTTGTTTGGTTTGCTAACTATACGAGATTCGTGATATATCTCGCACAACATGCTGCATAGGTGCTAACCATTTTATGCAGGTAGATTTAGGTTAGATGGATGTTAGGCCTTTGGGTATTTTATTTATCGCATAGAGAATGTATAGGATTTGAAAGCCCTGTAATAATTTTAATTTCTGCATTTACTTTTGGATCACTGTAATAATTTATTTATTCAATGCTTAATAAACGCGATAACAACATAATAACTGAAAACACAAATAAATAGGATGGATTAAACCGATTAAGAAAGAATGAAATGTTTTAACTTAGCCTAATGAAAATTAGATAACATCATCCAAACTCGGAATCTCTACTTAAGGTACAGTCTACCACCTGGTGGGAAAATTGTACCAAAATTTCTCAGTTGAGCTGAACCGGGTGGCGACTCTATTTGAAGTACGGGATTTCAATCTCTTATCCTTTAACACCTAAGTTGAACTTAAATCCAACTTCGACATCAGTGCTTTCATCACGCCTAAAATGAGGATCAATCCCTTGGCACGCTTCACAGAGCCAACTGTTATTTCCCCCGTGCGGCGCATCTCACTCGGCCCCCGCGGGCAGGGAAATGGTCGTCCGCTCACAGTGCCGACTCTGCTGGGGATCGAACCTGTTTAAACTTGAAAATTAAAATTTTCAACAAGTTTAAAGGATTTTGATCATTTATTGAAATCATTGGCCAAATTAAAAATTTATTCTTTTTTATAACGTTTTATCCTTATGCGTATATATAGTTTGGTAATTTTTAGGTGCCCCATTTTACCCGAGAAGCTCACAAAAGTATCACTCATGCCCTGTTGGAATTGAGGATGCCTAGTGGATGGATCACTTGTTTTAACACACGTAAACTCCTGCGATCGCACCTATTTGGGGAGTGGTTGAGTAGCGTAGAATCAAGGTAAACGAGAACCTTCTACATCAACAACCCTATACCAAAGCCATGCTAGAAAAAGCCTTAGCACATCATTCCTTTAGGATCACCAGAACAAATAAAACATTTGTGACACACTTCTCTCGCCATTACCGGTGAAGAAGCCAAGCTTTATCCTCCTAAAAAGGTGTTGTGCGGGAGTCATACGGTTGGAAGAGGGACGATTTGCGTGCTATGTACTCCGTGATCATGCACCCCCATGCATCGGCCTCAAAAGCCAAAAATGAATCAACTTACCCTTACTACTTCCCATGGAAGAAGTTTAGCAACATACATAGGACTTCTCTTGTGCCTCCATTGCGTCACCACATATCACTATATATGAGGTGAGATATAAACATCCCACGTATGTTGGAGGTATAAGCCATCGCATCATCTCTAACCACATCTACGTGCAGGTATACATATCACGCACCGCTTCCAAAAATAAAAGGCATGCATACCATCCATACCATCTACAACCTATTCATGGTCTGACCCACGGTTCATGATCCTAGACAGTCTTCCTCCCAAGATCTTTGCAACAAGCCATGAATCTCCCTTATAATGATGACCTTGCCCTGATCGAGGACCAAGCTACTTCCACCCCAACCATAGGACCAGTTCTTTCGCAATCTCTTAGCACGGAAATCACCGCCGCCATGACCTAATTTGTCTATTTAGATCTCTTCCACAACACTATTTGGGAACAAATCCAGGCAACAGTGCAGTTATTTGTCAGGTAAGCCCTAGCAAATGAGATGGCCAATTGGATTTCAGAATCAGGCCGTCAGCCTCAATATCAGAGTGGCTTCATTTGGGATGGCTCAGGCCGGGTTCTAGGTAGCCCACCAGGGGCATGACCTGCTCGGTTTATTCAACCTCCTATCCAGTCAGTTCTAACTCGGCCCCAACCAACTTGATCAAACTTTCGTGACTCAGCAAGCTTTCTCTTTCGTACCTCCAAGCCTAAGGTATATGGCCCAAAATTCAATCCTCCTTCCATTTCCTGACAAACTCACCACTAAATCTCAGCTCTCCTTAGAAAATCGGACTGACTAGTAATATCGCCACCGCCTTTTGAAATGGCACCTAGGGGATGACCTGCCAGCCAAACCTTTTTGGCGATGATCTGATGGCTTATCCCTGACTTGATCAACTGACTCCTTAGTCCTAGAGTCAGTTCGGAAGCCACGACCAGGTCACTCGATCTTCAGGCGTGACACCTGAAGCCATGCATCAACCAGCCTACGGCCACGGGGCATGACACATGAGCTGGAAGCTTTTTTGCACCAGCTAGTGCCAGCATGTCAAAGGGAGAGGGAACCCTAAAGAAATAGCAGTCAGGTCTCCAAGGGTTCTAGTATACACCTGGTAGAAGGCTATAATGGGTCAAGAGTGTTGCCATCTAGGGCCCAGAGGAGCCAAAAAGCCTCCCAAGAACCTATCCCAGCTGCCATTATAAACCCCTGGGTTTTACCCCTCAATATGATTTTCACCAGATTAAGAAGGGATGGTCTTATCGAACCCCTTCGTGAGTACAAGAACCTAATGGAAGCTGAGAATGGAAACTTTTGTAGGTATTATATCCAGTGGGGACATCGCACGAATGAGTGCCAAACCTTGGCCCGAGCTATACATCATCTGGTGAAGGAAGGAAAGATAGCAGAGCCGAATAGAATGCCTAGGGTCACAAAGCTCGTCGACCAAGCAAGTACAATCATTTCTGGCATGCCTAAATGAGCGATTGGGCTACAAAGGCTCACTGGGGTTGTCGGTTCTAAGGATAAGGCTGGTGGAAAGAGAAAAATGTACCTTGACAATGAGGCTAGGAGGGCCAGGTTTAAGCGAACTAGGAAGATGGAAAATGTATGGCTTAGAAAAGACGATGATGTCCATGCAACAGGCACCCAAGCTAGCCACCCTCCTGTTGCCCTAGAGAAGGCCTCCGACATTTCACTCTCGATCAATTAGCTCCCAAAGGCATGATCTTGCAAGGCCCTCCGCCTGTGGAGGTTGATGACTTTTAATATGTAATCCTTAGATTTATTTGCTTTGTTTTGTTGACCTTTTCATATACCAAACTTTGAGCTCCCTAAGCAACTTCTATTTTTCTTACTTATGTCATGTTTCTACCATTTAATCCATGCATTCATATGAGCATATGCATGATGCTTCCAGTATTCAGGATATTTTACTATATGAAATTAGTTTGAGTACAAATGAAGATTCTTATTTGAAAATCAAATCCAATAACTTAACTCCTGTCAAACACATATAAGATAATAAAGTGCTTAAAGACCGCGATAATGCTTTTGCTTGGTTCCCAAATCAATAGTCAGATTGTTGAACATCACGGGTCTCTTCCAGAATTAACTCAGCAATCCCACAACAGTGCACCTTCAAGCTACCAAAGAAGTATCAATTGGTTCCCTGAAATGGAAAATCATAGCATGCATTTTCACCCACCCACCCCTTTCCCTTTTTCAAGCCCTATCCAACACTTCTCCGCTCCTTGGCCATTCTTGGAGTGGGGGCATAAACAATTGATGAAACCCATCCTCCATCAAATCAACACTGTAACCGAATCTTACACCAATGTCACCGCTAAGGAAATGACTAAACTTGCAGAGAAACACATCTTCACCTAACACAAATTAACCCACATCAAACCCCTCGGGCAACAAAGATCAGTCCCAAGGGGGCAACCACCATCAAGAACATAAAGTATGAGAGCAAGCACCTTTACCCCCACAAAGTCACAAAGATAAGCGCACAACTAAAGTCGCAATTAGCTTACCGAGTAAACCAGCAAAACAAAATACCATTTCACCTTTCAAAGGCACCAAGTAAAAGGCCCCCAAATCCAATGTCACTTGGTTAAAACCCTCCACCACTAGTACAAGGGGAAAATTCAGGCCTAACCAGGAAGGCCTGTACAAACTACAGACTGAAGGAGCAATCAAAATAGCAATCAGAATGGCAATCAAACCAACCAAGAAGGCTCTATGTAAGCCCTAAAGCTCCCGCAAACAAAACTCCTTGCAAGTTCAAAGCAAGGTTTCCCGATGTAACTTTGAAGGTCAGAATGAATCGGGTGATCCAGGCAAAAATCAAACGGATACTAAGAACCTTGGAGAATCTGCAAAGGCATAACCGAGCGCACAATAGCAAGTCAGATCCTAATACCCTCATCAAGAGTCATAGACCCGACATTGAATTATCTAGAACCTTCTGACACCGATGTTATAAAAAGTTCATATCAAATTGAGAAGGCTATCATGTGGCCAAAGATGATACCGAATGAGCAGGGCTATCAAAGTCATGAGCACGGACAAGAGCGAGTTCATTGACCTAGTCAACCAGGATAGGCTTAAGCATTATTAGGTCTAAACAAAAGACATAAATCAGAAAAGCGGCACACTAAAAAAATAAATATGATAATCACCCGCCTCTCGGTCTTTTACTGATCAGACAAAAATTAGGGGGACACCCGATTGTAGGTATCCTACAAATTGGCCGTGCAAAAATTAGGGGATAAGTCAATATCGCCTACTGAACTAAAAACCCAAAAAGGGTGGTTTAAACAAAAATTAGGGCTTGAGAGAAAAACAGTGAGATGCTAACTTAAAAATCTGTAAAGGCATGTTAACACTAGGAGTTCGATTAATGGAAATGATTGCCAACGTCTTGTACTCAAATTAAATTCACTCAATAATAGTGTCTTTCATATTAAAACCTCTATGCTTGTGATTGTATGAATGCCTGACAACCAATAGAAGGAAACATCATAAATAAGCTTAATCGAAGATGCTCCGAGCTCATCGGTGTTTCTTTAAAAAATCCGGATAGACTGAAAACATCTAGGTCTATGCAAAAGTTAGAATAAGTCTGCTGGGTTAAAAACCCCGAAAAGGGCTATCCAAGAAAAAAATTAAGACAAGGCTCGATAGATTGAAAACCCCTTGGGGCAGTTTATGCAAAAGTTAGAGTAAAAAGAAAAAAAATAGTAAAAAAAAGAAAGAAGAAGAAGTCCGATTTCTCCAGCTCCCTCAAAATCTGCATTTCCCAGACTTTGCAGAAAGCCCCGGACCTATTGATTGTGACTTGCCATAGCAGAATTTGAAGAAATGGGCGAAACTATGTTTTTGGGAAGTTGACACCGCCGGCGATATGGGCAATGTCGCCGGCGATATGGGTTGATTTGCGCGATGTGAATGATACCGCCAGCGGCATGGGTATGGGTGGTTTTGAGGTGATGCACCTGGCGATATGAATGATGCCGCTAGTGGCATGGAATTAATTTTCATGGCCCCATCAAGAGCAATTTCTTCATTTCAGACCTATACAAAACCTATAAACAACCTTGTAATCCATTTCCAATTCATGTTCAACTGCAATCCATTTTATTCAAAGTAAAAAGCCCGAGGGCGCAAACTATTCAAATATTCCAAATATCTAACCTACCAAACCAAAACCAAACAATAATCCAAATTATTCAAAGCCAATGTATCAAGAGTACAAACCAAGATCCAAAATGAAAAGCAAAATGAAAGTATAAATCTAGGCATGCCCGCCACTGCCGATCGGGCGAGATTAGGGCTCACTAGCCAATCATCAACCTCATCCTCCTCTCTTCCCTTAGTCATCGAGACGCTGCTAGACTCCTCAACCGATGCAAACAGGCATCGGTCGGCAGACATCTTCACTCCTCTACGACTAGTGCTACCGGGGTGCATGCGATCCAAGTTTTGCTTACTCCTCCACTCCTGAGCAGTAGCCTCCAACTAACCCTCACGGTCGCTCATGCAATGTCGGAGTTCTGCAGTCTCCTCCTCGTATCTCCGTCAGGCAGCATCGGCATCCGATAAGGAGAGGGCCAAGAAATCCTACAAACCAGGGAAAATGTCAATAATGCACTTAATTCATAGCATCCATACATGCATCTTATCTTATTTTGATATGTCATAACAGGGAATATACCTAAACAAGTAGCGATTGCCCAATAAGTGTGTCCCAGAGAGTGAAATTGTTCTCTGCCAATTGCTCCACATAGCTCCATGCAACCTAAAAATTCCAAAAGGCAAATTAATAAGCACCTGCATCCGAGGGTAAGCAAGAAAGCAAGTATTATGTTCTCAAGCCTTACGCAAGTAGTGCTCTCTAGCATGAAGATCGGAGCATGTCAGCTTGGACCTATGTTCTTAGGCTAGAACTTGGCTCGGGAATTCATCAGCAGGAACTGGATTTCTATTGGGTTGACTAGATGCCCTTCCATAAAATTTATCCCCTCCGGTACACCATAGTATTGCGTCCCGCTCTGGTTGTCCCGACTTATTTTCCTCGCAGGTTCCTGAAAAGCATGAAAAACACACATAAGCAACAATCCTAACCCAAACAATTACAAATCATGCACATAAATACAATCATACCTCAAAAGAGCGGTGCCCCCTTGGGACATCGGTACACTCTCGCCAGCTACATCCGCACCTATCTCTCCCTTAGGCTCGATCTCAACATTTTCTTCAACCTCCATCTCAGCCTCCTCTTCCTCTTCTTCTTCCTTCTCCTCAAAATCCACTATCCATTTGAGCCGCCTCTTCTCCTCCTCCAGCCTTTGCTCATTTCGGTACTCGATTATATCATTCCTGTAGATGCGGGGGCACAGAGGGAGTAGGCACTGCTGGTGCCGCTCGTAGGATCCCGAAACGCTTGGAATGACTCGGTCATTCCCCTCGATATAATCAGCTTGGTCAGCTGCGGACATAATCATTAGATGGGGCCGTCATAAGCCTTTGGGAGGATCGACTAGCATCACTCTATCGGTGATAGGGACAAACCTCCAGCCCTGGACGCGCTCCCCTAATTTCTACTGGTGAGACAAGGGGCACTCCACGACAAACCGATGGTCATCCACCTCCCTCCTAACCCTCGTGACTTCTAGCAGGTTCTCCACCCTATCAAATGGGTCCAGGATAAGCTGCACCAACAATCAACCAAAACAACTGATGTAAGTATTATGTAAATTCATGAATGCTTTTTGTTTACTAATGTTTTGTTCTAAGTGTGAAACAGGGACTAAATCAAAAGATCGCATACCGAGCTCAATCGCACACTCCTCAGGACCTCCCTATACTTTATGGGGTACTTAGCCTTCCCGCCAATACCACCGCACCAGCGGGCAAGAAAATGGGAACTCGATAGTACGATCTTCTTGAACTCAATCGACGAGAGGATCTAGTGCTCAAAAGCCCAGGCCTGCACAAGTAACAATTAATCAGTTCAAAAAACATCCACAGTAAATGAGACATGAGCAATCAATTAAAATGCTTCCAAGGAAGGTATACCTGAAGTAGCAGATGGCAGAGACGGAGGGCCTTCCCCTTCTTTTGAGCGCCCGCATCTAGCCTGCGATACATCTGCGCTAAGATGGCCCTCGGCCAGTTCTTCTTTATGTCCGCCACATCCTCCACGGCAGATATCAGCCCATAGTTGATCTTGCTCCCCAAAACTGGGAAAACAGCAAGGTGAGCAAGGAAATCACGAAGGAGAAGATGCAAGCATCTATATCATCCTCGGGCACCACATCCGCTTTAGTCTAGTATTGGTGTAGCTCACCATAAGATAGCCGCCCTGAGATGGGCTTCAAACTAAATAGCTCCTTCACTCACCTCACTACGGGCCTCTCGGTGTGATATTTATCTATATAGGCATCAAAATGAATGACCTCATCCGTCCAGGGGAGCCCAGTCATATCTACAACATCAGAGGGCGTGATTGACACTTCCCCAAATGAGAAGTGAAAGGTATGAGTGGTTTCAGACCACCTCTCTATAAGAGACGTCACAGCCGGATGGGAGAGCCTTGGCATTAACATGGGCATAATTCAGGCCAAGTCCTTAAAGCCCGTCTCGTTGATGGCCAGCACAAGTTCCGGGTCCTTTTCTAAAATATGGTGCCACCACTCACCGATGGTGCCCATACCTCCAGTGTAGGTCAGTCCGTGCGGCTGTAAAAATCATAAGCAGAATAGATAAGTCCTTGTTTATTTTCTCATCGTTGATACCTCCTGGAAGGCTGCTGATGTCGATTCCGCTAGAAGCGATGTCGCCGGCGACATCACCTTAAGTTAAAATGGCATCACATCTTCCTAAGCCTTTTTGCAAGGCTTGATGCTACTGGTGACATCGCTCATGTCACCGGCGACATCACAACCTGCGGGCAGAACCTGTTTTATCCTAAAAATCACATCCATCGCTCTAAAACCAGAAAAATCACAATTAATCAAACCATAAGCCTAAAAATAGTAAAAATTAAACCTAAAACATGCAATATCAGTTTTTAATCAATCAGTTTCACGCTTATAACTCCTATCATGGCATGAATTTGAGCCTAAGGCCGAATCAAAACTCAACCCAAAAAGAAGGATATTGAGTTTTGTAGGATTACCTAGACGTAGGAAAGATGTTTTTCCTTCTCAGAGGTCAGGTTGGTGATGGGGGAATTGATCCCATACCTGTACATCTTGGCCATCTCCTTCAAGCCATAAGCAACAGGAACCGAGAGAAGTTTCAGCCCCTTGAAGGAGGAATCAGGCAGGCTCTCCCAAGCCTTAGCAGATTTTCCCTTGAAAGCCTTGGCAATTCTCTTCATGATTGGAATAGCAAAGAAAGTGAAAGGTTTGGAGAAGAACGGAGCAAAGGAGGGTATGGTTTCTGCAGAATGAGGAAGGAAGAGTGTTTTACTTCCTTTTAAACAGTCGCGTGGAATTCGAGGAGTTTTAATTTATCTAAAACTACCTAATTCATGCCCCCAGCGGCATCATTTCATACCGCTAGCGACATTAGTCATGCCACCGGCGACATCGCCTCCTCTGATTTGAATTTTGAATTTGTTTGACTAGTCAATGCTGTAGCATGGCACTCACGTCACCGGCGATATTAGCTCTCTCCATACTTTTTTTCAGCCATCCTCGGTGAGATCCTGGCTCTAGCCTCGGCATCCCAGGACTTCTAATCCCTTGTACTTTTTATTATTGCATTTTTACTATTGAATGAAGGGGCAAAAATATTCTTGTTTCCCAAAATCGATCAAGCAGTAAAAACGTCATCTAAAATCTGTCTAATCTTATTCTCATTCTACTATTCGTAGGTACAATCTACAAAGCACAGGTCCGACCAAGGGGTAATCTCTCCACAAAGCATAAGTCTGACCAAAGGGCAACCAATCCATAAAGCATAAGTCCGACCAAGGGGCAATCTCTCCATGAAGCATAAGTCCGACAAAGGGGCAACCAATCCACAAAGCATGAGTTCGACCAAGGGGCAATCTCTCCACGAAGCATAAGTCCGACCAAGGGCAACCAATCCACAAAGCATAAGTCCGACCAAGGGGCAATATCTTTGTAAAACATAAGTCTAACCAAAGGGCAGCCTATCTACAAAGCATAAGTCCGACCAAGGGGCAATCTCTCCGCAAAGCATAAGTTCGACCAAGGGGCAATCTCTTCGCAAGGATCAAGTCCGACCAAGGGGCATCCTTTCCACAAAGCACAAGTCCGACCAAGGGGTAAACCAGTCATCCATCAGGTATCATTCCTATCCCTTGCTCTTTTGTGCGATCATACTGATATGTAGCAGCAGTGATCCCCCGAGGGGCAGCCTGTGCGCATGGGATTTTGCAGTCCCTCAGTGAGATGATGATGACGTGTACCTAATTTTAATGCCTCAAAATAAAAGTTCTCTTTAGAATTTTTATTACCAATATAATGTTCCTTGCGAACTTTATACGTGGTAGAATTCAGTTCGGCGTGGCCGATAACGCATTCGGTAGGAGCTTGAACCGATGATTTACACCTAAATTAATCAAATCTCTAAATACCCATTAAAATATCATTAAAATTCAAAAATCCTGCTTTGACCTCTTTGACCCGTGTTTGGCAGCTTTTCAGGCTTGAGGGCCCATTAGCAGTCAGTTTTTTAAAAGCTGATCCTACCAGCGGCATCACCCTATGCCACCGGCGGTATCATCCATATCGCCGGTGGTACGGCCAAATTGGGCTCTGTGGACAGCTTTCTTCTTCCTTCTTGGGACAGTCTCTTTTTTGCCATTTTGGTGAAAATGGCTGAAAGGTCTCGAAGACCACCCCAATTAGCCTATAAAAACACACCTTAGGTTTAAAAAAAAGAGGAGATTAATAGGAAATTATAACTTACAGAATTCTAGAGTGAGAAGCTAGTTCTAGTGAGATAAGAATTAGAAAAGGTAGGAAAAAGGATTTGAATCCATTTTTCCTTATTTTTCTCCTTTGAACTCACTGATTATAAGTCTAAAATCAGTAGACATTAGATCAAAATCAATCTAAATAGGAATTTAGAGACTTAAGTACCCAATTTACTATCAAATCATCATTACAAGCTCCTCGGAGGCATTCCTTGGTTCACGAAGAGGTGGATTCACGGCCCCGAGGTAAAAATTCTGAGTCTCAAAGTTGTTTGGCATTAATATTGCTGGTTTGTGCTAATTCTTGTTGATTTGTGTTCTTTTCGGGCTTTTGATCATTTTTCGACCAATTGCCTGCTGCTGCTGTAAGAAATTAAAGCTGCAGAAGACATGTGATGTCACCGGCGATATCACTCATGTCGCTAGAGACATCACTGATACCGCTAGTGACATCACATTCCCTAGAGGCCTCACTTCCTTATAGGACCCTTTCTTTATGGTACTTAGAAAGCCATGCAACCTGCATACAGACTGATGCCTCTAGCGACATCACTAATGTCACCTGCGGCATCGGCCATATCGCCGGCGGCATGACCTTTTAGACAGCTATTTTGTTTCTTTCTTTTCCGACCTAGTTTAGTTTCTGAAGCTAGGATAGATAGTGCAACAATGGAGGTCCAAAACCTTCTGAAAACAGACCCCACCTCATACCATGTGGCATTTTCACTAATAATCCAGATAAAATAACAATTGAGTCTAAAATTTGGTTAAAAATGGAACTTTCCTCAAACGCCGTTCAAATCTCATTTTAGCCATTCAATCGGGCTTCACAACGATATAAATATTTATGCCATGTTCACGGTAACTCGGGTCTTATTTGGTTCGCTAACTATACATGATTCGTGATATGTCTCGCATAACGTGCTGCATCAGTGCTAACCATTTTATGCAGGTAGATTTAGGTTAGATGGATGTTAGGCCTTCGGATATTTTATTTATCGCATAGAGAATGTATAGGATTTAAAAGCCCTGTAATAATTTCAATTTCTGCATTTACTTTTAGATGACAGTAATAATTTATTTATTCGATGCTTAATAAACGCAATAACAACATAATAACCGAAAACACAAATAAATAGGATGGATTAAACCGATTAAGAAAGAATGAAATGTTTTAACTTGGCCTAATGAAAAATAGATAACATCATCCGAACTCGGAATCTCTACTTAAGGTACGTTTTACCACCTGGTGGGAAAATCATACCAAAATTTCCCAGTTGAGCTGAACCGGGTGGCGACTCCATTTTAAGTACGGGATTTCGATCTCGTATCCTTTAACACCAAAGTTGTACTTAAATCCAACTTCAACATCAGTGCTTTCATCATGCCTAAAATGAGGATCAATCCCTTGGCATGCTTCACAGTGCCAGTTGTTATTTACCCCATGCGGTGCATCTCACGTGGCCCCCGCGGGCGGGGAAAAGGTCATCTGCTTACAGCCCTCATGGATTTGCTATTAGGCTTTACCCCAAAAGGCCTCATACCTCGAAATGCCATATACCAATGAAGATATTGTCCAACCATATAAATCATTAAATCTTCTTCTTGTAAACCAATCTGGGACGTCGTTATTGGCACCCTAACAATCCTCCTCAAGAACAAAGTGCCTTCAAGCCTCTCCTCGATCGATCATCCATCCGTCCACAAAATATTTTTCATCACACTCTAATGTGGTGAAGGGCACGCCTTATATAAAGCTCTAGCGGTTCATGAATTATTGGTGATCAATTGAACGCACCATTGTGCAACTATAAGGAATTCATCCACATCACGGCTAACTCCAAAGCATGGCTCGGATACCAATTATAGCGGTCCACGAAAGCACTTGGACACGACATATCCCCACACAGGGTATGATGATATTGTCTACTTTGGGCCTAAGCCCTCATGGATTTTTCATTGGGCTCTTCCCCAAGGTCTCGTACCAATGAGGATATTGTCCTACAATACAAATCATTCAATCTCCTTCTTGTTAACCAATGTGAAACATTGTTCCTGTTAGAAAAGATTTGCAGCGAGGCCAAAGGCCCGATTTTCATTAGTAAATATTATTCTTACTTATTCATATTTATATTAATTATAATTAATATTATAATAAATTTTTATTAAAACTATTATTTAATATTGTTATTTTGTATTGATTAGTTATTATTACTATTTATCATTATGCATTACAATAATAATTAGTTTATATCATTTATCACTACTTTTTATTTTTATGTAATTTAATAATTTATTATCTTTATATTTACTGATTTCATTATATTTTAATAATTAAGTACAAGTATTAGTACATATTATTATTAATTTCAATTTAGTTTATTTTGGTTTAATATATTCAGTTCAAATTGTCAGTTTAATTTATATCAGTCTAAAAGAATAGAACCTAAATAAATAAACATCATTATTATCGATAAAAAAAACATATTGTTTGAGATTTGGTTGGAAATACTGTAGTTGGAAGTTAAGTAAGGCAAAGTAAGTACAAATGAGTGGTTAGAAACTTATAAAACAAAATATTGGTAACTTGTAAAAGCTTATATTCCAATTTTAATATCATTATATATCCCTGTTATATGATTCTGGTTGGACCTATTTTGCTAAAGTATTACATAAAAGAATCAGCTGGATTACCCAAGTTTTGTGCAACTCTTTTGGAATATTTGCTCAGATCTTGTCTGCTGTTATATTTTTGCTTTCTTTTCAAGGATCAAGTGCAATTGACCTGTCGGTTGCCCCCGGTTGGGTTGATCGATTTCTTTACTAACAATATCAACCTAAGTCCAGCTCGAACCACACTTTAAAACTTCGAATTTGGGGTGGGTTTACGAAGTCATTTTAAAACCCTGTCCACGGTCCATACGTAATTTTTTGTTTATTGTGGACTAAATAGATACAAAACGATAAATATAAAAATATGTTTAAACCTTACGTATAATTGCATATTTTACTTAAAATATTTAGTATATAGTAAGACTTGTAGTCAAGTTTAATGTTCAATAGGCCAAAATACAAAAATAAAGAAAAAATTATTGATATAATATATAAAATATATAATAAGTAAATCATTAATCATTTGGCCGATCTTAGATATTTATACAAAAACTAAGGCGCCGTCCATAAAAATTTGAGCTTTAGCGGGCTCGGATTCGAGCCGGGCTTAGTAGAATTTTTTAGCCAATGAGAGCAAGCCTGGGCTGGGATCGATAGACCCGAGCCCATGAACAAGTATATGTAGAATCAATATAAACCAAATCTATTCACTTAGGCTTCATTTGTTTGCAAGAAAATAATGTACGCAGGGGAAAATATCATGTAAGAAAGTAAATCATTTTTCTATGTTTGACCACAACAGTGGAAAGTGTATTTTTTGTTTGTTTAAATAATAAAAAATATTTTCTAACCACAAATTGAGGTACTTAATATTATATATTTTAATATACAATTTCAATATTTTTATATAATAATAATAATAGTAATAATGATAAAATATGTGAAATATTAAATTAGTTTTTATTGTATAAAAAATAAGTCATGCAATATATTTCTTATAAAAATAAATATTGGTGGATGTGAGGTGAGGTGGATGAGGTGGGGTGGGGTGGAAATGGTACATGATGACAGTGGTGATGAAGGTAAAATATGCATAGATGAGAAGGGTAGTGGCGTTGATGGACAGAGGAGGGTGGAGATAGTAGTGGCTAAAGAATTAGATGCGACATTAGTGCAGAAATTGCCAGTAGGATCACAATATTGAAGAACCAACCCCACTGCTCTTTATTATGGTCAGTTCAAAATCGATCACATTAATGTCCAGATCATTTAAAACTGACCCTAATGGCCAAAAAGAACCAACCTCTTGACCATTGTTGTTGTGGTGGTGGTGTGGTAGTGATAGAGGTAGAGATGAAAGTAGAGATGACGATGGTGGCAACGTAGTTGAAGATGGAAGTACAGACAGTTGTGGTGGTGGAAAATTTTTTATTAAGGAACTAGTGTCAAAAGCGTTGAAAGTAGACGTGAGTTAATGGTGGTGGTGACAAAGTGTGGGAGGCTAAGGTGGTGGTGGAATGGAAGGCAAAGGTAATGGTTGTGATGCCAGCGATGGAATATTCGATGATGGTGATGACAAATCTGAACATGGAAGAGAAGGCATTATTAGTGAAGGTGGAGTGGTGGGTGGGTAGTGGTGGTGGCAGTGATGGTAGTTACAGTTTTGAGATGGAAGAAATGATGGTGCTAAAGGTGGAGTGCGGGATCAAGAAAGTAAATGTAATAGATGAAGAGAAAATATTTTCTCATTTTTTAGAATGGTAAGACATTTTCCCTTTACTTACACTAGATTTTTATGTTGACTTGCAAAATATTTTCTCTTTACTTCTTTTTCCAGCAAGACAAATGCCTGAAAATTTGAAAAATATTTTCCTACTCAATACTTTTCGGCAAACATAAAGGGTCTATAGGGTCTTACTGTATTAAAAACTTACTATATAATTTAATGGTCTAATACATTAGACCCCTCTATAGCAGGCCCCAAATGCATATAAACCCCTGAATTTTCAGAAGTTTCAATTACTCATTGAACTTGGAAAAAATGCATAAGTTTTCTCCTAAATGACACATCAGCATCAGGTTGGTTTGACTTGTCAAAGATGTAATCTTGTTGTTTTTTTCCTTGAACAAAAGTTGATGCATAACAACCAACAAAGTGTAGCTTAGATGGCTAAGCAGGCTGAGCAAGTTGAAGGAGAACATGGTTCAAATCCCACTAAATAAAGTTGTTGGGAGGGGTGAGGAGCCTGAACTGTTACTAAGCCCCGAACATGATCTCAATGAAGATACTTATAAATATTACCAAAAAAAGTTGATACATGACATGCATGGGGTTATTAAATGCACTTTAAACAAGTTTAGGAGGTTATGTGGAAATTTTGTAAATTAAAGAAGAATAAATGAATTTAGAGCTTACTACAGGGGTTAAGATGTGTTAAGCCTAATTTAATTAAATGAACAAACTATAATATACTTCTTGTTTTAGGCAAACTGACTCAAAAGAAATTTTACTCAAGACATGGTTAAATAGGGAATCCATGTCTCCTTGTATGTAGCTCACTAAAAATTCTATACTTTGACAATTTCAATGAGAGAGAAAGTGAAAAAATAAATGAGAGAGAATAACAAATTAGTAAAATAAATTAAAAATATACATGTGCCATATTTTGGATAAAGTACATGTAAGAGAACATAGAAATGAGACAACCGATTTAATTCCTTAAATTAGTACAAGGCCAGGTTGCCAGCTATTTTTCATCAAGATTCATTTTTTTAACTCTCATAAGGATGTAATATCTCGTTTCCAAGAGACTTTAGCCATAGACATTTTCAACTGGCAGAGGTGCTCTTTTATAATCATCCATCTTATTGCGTGTATATATATATATATATATATATATATATATATATATATATATATATATATATATATATATAGTTGCATTTTTTCTATGTTAAAATATAAGTGATTATTTTTTATCAAAAAGAATCATATAAAACTAATTTACTATCCGAAAAGAAAAGAAAATCATTAGAGAGTGAATAAAATGTTAAAAAAAATTATTATTTTTTGTAAATTTAAATTAATAAATTTAATAAAAATGTCTTATATTATTAAAAAAATTAATAAAATTAATCAATATATTCGACCCAATCTAACGTGAGACAGAGACTTAGCTGATTGATTAATGATATATAATCATTAATCTAATGCATTGGCATTTTATTATGAAAAAAATTATATTATACAAGTGGCATATTTGTTGGTGACCTAACGGTATTAAGTACGTAAAACTTGTGCAGTCCCTGGGTTTGGGCATTTTAGGTGATCAGTACAAGTTACTAGTGACAACAGTAGTCAATTCCATTTCAAAATTGCTGTAGTTTGAATTTCAATAGTTTATTTCACATATTATGTACATTTTTACAGCCTAACGAATTGACCTAACCATGTTATGTTCTGACGAATGATTCATGCAAATGCCTCGTTTCCTAAACGTTAAATTGTTGTTTCTTTTGAATTAATAAATTTTTCTATTTTTACTTTATTTTTTAATAAAGTAATCATACTTTACCTATTATAATTGATTTTAATTTTAATTTAATGGCTATGAATGACAAAATAAATGGCTACTTCATAAAAATAAAGTACTCATAAAATGCGAATGGCCTATTATATGATAAATTATAATTAAGTTATCTACTAAAATATAAGTTAGACTCCACAGTAAAACTAATAAAATAAATATTACTAAAAATCACTATGTATCAATATTAGTATAATTATATTTGTGGTATATACATGAAATTACAAACCAGAAAAAACACTTCTTATTTTTTGAAGAAATTTATAAGAATGATTAATAAATTACAATTAATTAGATACATCTTATACTATTTCTTATTAGCTGCCCATAAATAAATAACAAATTTATTGTGAACCATCTAAGTTCTATTACCATGATATATTCTTTAATGGAGATATAGCCTTTTTGTTTGCAACAATTGATTTTGATTGTTGATATTGATTTTTTAAGAGAGAGAGAGAGAGAGAGAGAGAGAGAGAGAGAGAGAGAGAGAGAGAGAGAGAGAGAGAGAGAGAGAGAGAGAGAGAGAGAGAGAGAGAGAGAGAGAGAGAGAGAGCCACGTGATGAAATATTACAAACAAAATGAAACATCTTTTGGTTTTTACTTTTTTCTAATGAAAATGGATAACAACATAGATTTTGCCTAATTGATTTGAAAATCAAATTGCCCAATTTTTAGGCCAACAGACGACAAGGCAACGACAATAAGCATGAAATAAAATTACCCAAACAATGAAATTAGAAAGATGCCACACATTTCAACAAAGAAACGTTCAAGTTATGTATTGGATAGTAGTAATAAGATTAATGCCGTATATATAATGTAAATAATTATTTAAGTCGAGATTACGCGTTAACAAGATTGATAGTTTAATGCCATTAGGTTTTTTTTTGACAAACCATATTTGTGAATCGGGATGTAAACGAGCCGAACCGTACCAAGATCGAACCTACGTAAGCTTGGCTCGGCTTGAAAAGAAAAATGGCTGAGATCGGCTACTCGTCGAGCTTAAAAAATTTTAGCTCGTTTCGAGCTTTTGACAAGCTCAGATCAAACTCACGAGCTTGCGAGCCTGAACGAGCCTTATGTAGAATTTGAATTTTTATATTAAATTATTAGGTAAAGATTTTTTATGGTTGCGACTTGTGAGAGGGAGATGATTAGGAATATACTATGAGTAGATTTTAGTTAAATTTTTTTTACTCATTCGACTTATAATAGTTACAAAAGAAAACCTCACTTTATCCACCCGTATGTGAACTCCAACTTATGATTTTCAGGATCATAACTTCAAGACTTGAACACTAGGCTAAGACTTTTGCCACATAATATGAGCATATTGCCTTGTTATTAAGGATTTTTAAGAGAAATTGATTTTACAATTTTTTTAATTAAAAACTAACCACACCAAATTATCACTCAAGCCAATGATATGTATTATAAAAATTAAAATCGGACAATACTCATAGTATATTGCAATACATGTATAATTTTTTTTGATAAAAAATAGAGTAATTAATAATATTATACAAGCTTGTTCGTGAGCTTTCAGCCGAGTATTAAGTATTAAGTATTTTTCAGAGTAGGGTTAAAAATGAGTTGAACAGTTCGCGAGAAGTTCGAGATCGACTCAATCAAAGTTTGACTAAAGCTCGATTCGATAGAGCTCGATTCAATTTCAAGATCAACTCAAGATATAAACAAGTCAAGCTACTTAAGATTTGGTTTGAAACCTCGTAAGCAGACTCGTATATATATTATTCTTAATTACTATACATTTTTTTATCAAAAAGTTATATATATATATATATATATATATATATATATATATATATATATATATATATGGTCCTGTTTTAATTTTTATAATGCATATCACTGGGTTTAGTAACAGTGTGGTTAGTTTTTAATTAAAAAAAGTTGCGAAATTAAACTTCTTAAAATTTTCTAATAATAAGGTAATCTGTTGATATTATGTGGTAAAGGTCTTAATTTAGTGGTTGAACCTTGAAGATATGATTCTAGAGATTATAGTTTTGAGTCCGTATATGGGTGAAGTGGCGTAAGATTTTTCTTTATTATTACTGTAAGTCCAATGAGACAAAATTTTTTAAAAAATCTTCATATTATATTCCCGGTCATCTCCCTCTCACATCCATAAAAAATATTTACCTAATAATTTAATACAAAAATTTAATTTCTATATAAAATTCATTTAGGCTCGTAAGCTTGTAAGTTCGAAATGAGCTTGTCAAAAGCTTGAAACGAGATAAAATTTTTCAAACTCGACGAGGAACGAGCCTAACTGAGCAAGGTCGTTTTTCTTTTCAAGCCGAGCCGAACTTATGTACATTTGATCTCGGTTCAGCTCGGCTCGTTCAATCCCTTATTCAGGGTATTTAATTCTTATAAGTTTAATTACAATTTACGTGGTGCCAATTTGTCGGGATTACTAGGCTCTAGCTCTTGATCGATATTTACTTGTGAGAAAAACATATTACGAAATTAGTATTGAGATAATAATATTAATTATTATTGTTGGCATTACTTTTTTTTATAAATATAAATTTTGTAGGTACTGTACCTTCCACCAATTACTTTAATGTTACTTTAATGTACCTGCATTGACCGAGATAAAAATTTGCAATACTTAATTAAATAATAAAATAGATAATATATTAATTATCTTAAGATTTGGTCGGTAAGCTGTCAAGTCTACGACTTATGGTTGTATGTGAATTCAATTGATAGTCTTTTTCATATATATAAATAGGGGAGCAAATCAATACAAACATACACCAAATCAAACTCAAAGTACAAAATCAAATTCTGAAATATGGAGTTAGGAGGCATTATTCAGTTCTTTGAGAACAAATCCATTCTGGTAACTGGTGCTACTGGTTATTTAGCTAAGAGTATGTTATTCCTCTATTTATGCTTTTCTTATATTTCTTTTTTATGTGTTTATTAAAAACTATTCACTTATAAGAATTTTATATATCATTTATGCATGGAACCATTATAATTGCTTCCAGAGCTTAATAATATATTGCTCTAATTTTTACGAATTCTTTATATAGTTTTTGTGGAGAAAATATTAAGGGTTCAACCAAATATGAAGAAATTTTATCTTCTTTTAAGAGCTTCAGATGCAAAATCTGCTATGGAACGCCTTCAAGAGGAGGTAAATAAATGATAATTATATATCATATAAACTTTTATACTGTATAATATACAATATGATATTTTTATGGTAATGATGCTTTTATTTATTTGAAGATCATTGGAAAGGAATTGTTCAAAGTTGTAAGAGAGAAATATGGAGAAAATTTTAATTCTTTTGTATCAGAAAAAATAGTTGCTATTGGTGGAGATATTTCTAATGAGAATTTGGGAATTGAGGACTCAAATTTGAGAGATGAATTATGGAAAGAAGTTGATTTTGTGTTAAATTTTGCTGCCACTACCAACTTTGATGAGAGGTAATCAATAATATTTTTATTATAAAACTTTCTTTATAATAAAAATTTTTTCATTAACTAATTCTTTTCCTTATTTTTTTTTGGAAAATTTTAAGGTATGATGTTGCATTAGGTATAAATACATGGGGAGCTTTAAATGTGCTTAACTTTGCAAAGAAATGTCAAAAAATTCAGATCCTTGTCCATGTCTCTACAGGTATATCTTTTTTCAATTATTTGCTGCTGAAGATGTCAATCTAGTTGAAATATCTGTACTTAATTTTTTTTTTCTGACTTTTCATATCTCTTTTTCTCTAGTAAAAGGAAGTAGGTTACAATTGTAAAATTAATAGTGTTAATTTACAACAGCTTATGTGTGCGGAGAAGAGAGTGGAATAATACTAGAAAAGCCATTTTCAATGGGTAAACCAAAGAAGGGAACAGCTAAAATAGCCATTGAAGTTGAACAAAAGTTGCTTGAAGAAAAATTGGATCAACTTCATTCTGAAAATGCTTCCGAGAAAGCAATTGCTGCATCTTTGAAAGATTTTGGCCTTCAAAGGTACTAATTTACAAAATCAATATTGATTTGGACAAATGCATTAAGACCTCCCTTGATTTGATAACTTTTGTCGGATGTCATCTTAAACTTCAAAACGTTTCAATTAGCTTCTTCAAATTGGCAAAAGTGCACCATTTTACCCCTTCCATGCTACGTGACAACTTCTGGTTGAAGAGGGAAAAATTAGAAATAAATACTACATATTTGAATAGTCAAACCAACCAAAATCTGGCATGCGATGTTGAGAGAGCGAACTGCCGTAATTTTGCCAAGTTCAAGGGGGTTATTTGATTTTTTTAAAATTTACGATGGAATCCAATAAATATGTCAAGTTTAAATTTAAGGAGGTCTTGATATATTTATCCTTTATTTAGCCAAATGCATCAAAAACCGTGAACTTTGCCAACTTTATTTCGATTTGCCCTTTGGAGCATAGATCTATTGCCCAAACATGTCAGAGTTCCAAAAGACATCTAGGGACTACAAAACAATTATATTACGTCATCTCGTTTTATACAGTATGGGCCAATGTTATCAATACCGTACCGTACCTACCAATTCAACTAGTTTTACCGTGAATCGGTCACTGCTACAGTACGGTATGTGTAGGAACCAATTTTAATAGAAAACAGGAGAAAACCGGATTGAACCGGTAAACCGGCGTACCAATTCAAACCGGTTTTCTTAAAATACTTTTGGTAATAAATAAAAGTGTTGCTAAAGATATAGAAATGCGTTGCTAAAGACTTAAAAGCGTTGCTAAAGACATATAAAATGTTGCTAAAGATTTAAAAGCGTTGCTAAAGATAAAAGCAATAACCACTTAAAATCCTAAATAATATATATTTTTTTCCCAAACTTCTATGGCGACATGTATAAGCGTCGCAAAAGATCTAAAAAGTGTTGCAATAGCCACTAAAAATTATAAATAATATTTATTCTTTAAAAAAATAAAAAATCGGTAAAACCACTAATAATACCGATAATACCGATTATACTGCGTACCACTAATCTCACCAGTATGTAGCCCGATACGGTATTGATAACATTGGTACGGGCAATATTGAATTTCTTTAACAACTTTATCAATAAGACAATCTTAATTAGGTCATCATGATTGATATAGAATTTGTGTTAACTATTAACAGGGCAAGAAGTTACGGTTGGCCAAACACCTATGTATTTACAAAGGCAATGGCAGAAATGCTTTTAATACATTTAAAAGAGAAATTGCCTCTTGTTATTATTCGTCCAACTATGATCACTAGTACTTTTCAAGAACCATTTCCCGGTTGGATAGAAGGTATCAAGTAAGTATTTTTTCCACTAATCTCATATATATATATAGGGATTGGAATCCAATTCCAAATATTTTTCTTGGAAGTACATTTTTTTTGCAACTTCCTAGAAATGAATTCTATGAACAATCGACAAGGCTTGAGCAAATCTCACCAAATAAGTAGAAGCTGTAAACCCCCTAAATACACTTGTTGGGAAGGGTGAGGAGCCTTAATTGTTATCAAGCCCCAAACAAAATTATATATCTCAACGAAAATACTTGTAATTATTACCAAAAAAATAAAATCAGATTTAATTCCACATTTTTTCATAATAAATGAAATTCATTAATAAAATGTAATTCAATTCCATATAAATAAATTAAATTATCTACTCCTTATATAAAAGAAATATCATATGTAGCTAACACGACTATTTTCACAATGACAGAACTGTTGATAGCGTAATTGCTGGCTATGGTAAAGGAAAAGTGCCATGTTTTATTGCCAGTCCACAATCAATTATTGATGTGGTGAGATATTGATATTTTTTTTCCAATTTGCTAGAAAAAATAATCTAATAGGATTAAGTTAATGGAATAAGAAAAATTTATGCATTTAATAATTACGGTTGTACAGATACCAGCGGACATGGTGGTGAATTGTACAGTATTAGCAATGGTGACAAGGGCAAGAAATCAAAGTTCAGAAATTATATATCAAATTGGATCTTCATTAAGAAATCCAATGAAATATTCAAATATCAGAGATTATTGTTTGAATTACTTCTCTGCAAATCCATGGATTAACAAAGATGGTAACCCATTAAAGATTAGTAAAGCCATTCTCTTTAGTTCTATGGCTAACTTTCATCTCTACATGACTATCCGTTATCAATTGCCATTGAAGGTTTGTCACTACTTGCTACTCTTTAAAAATTGTTCTTTGTTGTGTGACATATTTAAAATGATTATTTGTTTATAGTCTATCCGAATTTAGTATTTAAAAGTTAACAACATTGGATAGTCTAACTGAAAAGCATTTTGGACCTCTGGTGACCATACACAAATTGGTTAAACTTTGCCCTGTTAGGCATTGGAGTACTAAAATTGAATATCAGAAAACAAAAATGCAATTTTAATAAGTCAAATAAAAAAATACCAAAAAGATATTTACTTCATTAAATATATTGTATTTAATATTCGTGAAACCCGCCAAAATTTGAGATCCGCATGTAAATCCAAGTTGATCTATATAAAGGTGAGCTTAAAGCCTTAAACATACGCTTTCTTTTTTATCACGATGTAACGTAGATGGATTTTAACTTTGGATATCAGCTTTAATCATATAATTTTTTAGGAGTTACGTAAAATATTATAGGATAAATGTATACCTCTGAATTAGATAACTTTTGTCTGATGTCGTTCTCAACTTTTATTTACTTAAGTTACTTCATTCAATTTAGCAAAAGTGCATTGATTTGTTCTATTAATGTCACTTGTTAGCTTTTAATTGGAGTCCTGGAGATAAAAAAAACCATGAAAAATAACATATGTGAAAGTTAAACCAACAAGAAGCTGTTACGTGGTATATTTCGAAGGCAAATTGATGCACTTTTACTTAGTTCAAGGGGTTAATTATAACTTTTTAAATTCATATACCACGGACAAAAGTTATAATGGGGATGTACATGAATTTGACCCTTTTTTATATGTTAACCTTTCCACTTTAAAATTTTTTCAAAAGAAGTTTCTTTGTTTAGCTATTGATCTCTTCTTTCATTTAATTCTCAAACTCAATTGATAATTAAATGTAATTTTGAACATCAAAGAATTTGATTTTAACAATGGTAACTTATGTTATGGATTTAAAAATATTTAATAATTATTTTTCACGGAAATTTCTCTAAATAACAACATCATTTGGATCTTAACTGCGAAATGCAAAATTAATTTTTTTTTATAAATGCATAATTTTAATTTATTTATTTCTGTATTCTATTGCAGGCACTGCAAGTTGCAAATGCTCTGATTCTTAAAAATTATGATGAAGTGTATACAACTCTTGATCGGAAATTGAAACTAGTTATGCGTTTAGTCGAACTTTACAAACCGTATGTTTTGTTCGAGGGCATGTAAGAATCTTTAGATTACTTAAATTATAATATCATTTAGATAAATTTTGGTTAATAATATGGTTTAATCAATTTGGTTTATAATATGAATATAGGTTTGACGATACAAATACGGAGAAGCTAAGGAAAGCAGCAAGGGAGACATGTCCTAGTGATGAGTCGAAATTGTTTTACTGTGACCCAACTGAAATTAATTGGGATCATTACATGATGTCTATTCACATTCCTGGTCTTGTTAAATTTGCTATGAAATGATTAATCAAATTAATTTATGTAGTTCAAAATTGATTGTGATTTATTATTTTGTAATTTGTATTGCTTAGTATAGGGCACACCTATACTAAATAAGTGTGCATGAAATCATGGACTTTAATGTGTCTTTGTATTTTTTTTTTATCAAGTGTATTTTTATTTATTTATTTATATGTGAATAATTAAATGACAAATTTCCTTTTGTATAATAGTATATCACACTCAAAGTGTGAGATACTTTTTGAGCCCCCAAACGCTTTTTGGGCCAGCTCAATTCTCTTGTCCATCGGTTCAATGCACTGGGCTCTTCTCAAAAAGTATCTCCCACTTTGAGTGTGATATACAATTATACGCACATAAAGTGTGTATAATAGTATAATACAATTATACAATTATGTAAGTATAATAGTATTTATGTGTGTACAATAGTATATCAAAGTGTGAGATATTTCAATTAATTTTAGTTGAGTTAGATCATAGTTCCAACATCTTAGCATTTAAGAGCATTAGTCTCAAATCTTTTCGACTACAATCAATTTTAAACCTTTTTTTGTGAAAAAGTAATCCTAGAAGGGGTAGAGAGAATCCCCTTCCAGATGAATATGTAAATTAATATAAATTTATGTCAATCTGAAGGTGAGATCAACAAAATCAGATACTAGAAAGCAACATTCCTCGGTTTACAAATAAGTCTGAAATCGAAATACTCACGGGACGCTTCTTACAGTTAAAATAAAACCAGTATAGGTTTAAACATAAAAACAGGTGATCATCCTCCAAAGCCACGTCATCGAAAATGAATTTATTTTTAGAAGTCCATAACGACCATGCAATTGTGACCATAAGGAGGTTGCAAATTCCATGCTCTTACCGACATTGAAGAAAATTCTCCACTGCTAAAGAAACTGGAGCATCGAGTTTAGGAATGTTAAGTTTATACCAAGCCATTTGAAGATTGAATTCCATACCGATCTACTTCTATTGCAATGCAGAAGAGCATGGTCAGTGCTTTCTGATTGAGAACAAAATGGACAACTATAAGCACTGGATTTTAATATTCTTTCTCATGAAACGATGATGAGAGCTATATGATGCATTCTCTTGCATGTGTTATCCATCAGAGGTGTTCCTACTGCTGCAGAGTTGAATTTTACCAAAGTTTGGAGACCTAGTCTGCCTTAGGGACCCGTACGGGTGTTGCCTGGTGGTACGGATCCACTGGCAGACCCGTACGGGTCCACTGGCGGACCCGTACGGGTCATCCCTTCCATACTCCTAGGGGGGACCCGTATGGGTCCCGTAGGGTTCGTAAGGGTAGGGCACCACCCGTACGGGTCCTCTTGTTGCCTACACAGGCTCTTTTGGAAGGGAATCCTTTCCTATTTTGGGAAAGGCAGGTCATGAATGTGATTTATTGCGTTCAGACCTCATTTTTCATATAAATAGGGCCTTCTCTTCTCATTTTACAAGGACTTCATAATACAAAAATAGTTAGATACCAGTTTCTATAGGGATAGAAAGGTTATAGTTGAGGTATAAGAGGTATAAAGTAGGGAGAAAATCCATTATCTGAGGTTTTGTCCACATTTTATTCATTTCTAGCTTCGTTTATTAGGATTTAGGGGAGGTTCTGTCCACACAAACACTCACCTAAATAGTCCTGATTCATCTACTTTGGCTAGACTCTCTCAACAGTAAAAGGATCGCCTCAAAGTGGATTCACGCCGCAAAGGTAACGCTCCTGAGTTTCAAAGAGACTCACATTTCAGTTATTTTATTATTATTATTCTTTGCGTCCTCTATCATATCTGCTCTATTTATTTCCTATTTTGGGTTTGGTCCTAACCCGTATGAGCCTTGCTAGCACTTTATGTCCTTAGGGATATTAAATTGGTGCGCTATACTCATACGGAAGGAAATCCCATTTTTAATTTATTTTTTCAACCATTAATCTGCGTATTAAAGTGGACAAAGCTTCTTCATGGATCAGACAGGACCCGTACGGGTACACCATACCCGTACTGGTCCTCCCTAGTAGCTGTACAGGTCCCATCCACCCGTACGGGTACCAGCCCCAGGCAGAACCTAGAATCCATTATAATTTGATTAAAAATCAATCCGACTCACCCTTTGCCATACTATCACTTTCACTAATAATCTGGTAGATCAATCCACAAAAGTTAAAATATGTTTTCACAACAAAATACGTTGAAGACCAATTATTTTTCTCCGATCCTAGAAGCCACCCAGGCACTATCGAGCGTAAAACCGCCACGCTAACATAATCACATTTTTCCTAATGAAATGCTGACTTATGATGTGCTATAAACTGTGCTAATCTTTGTGGATGTAGGGGAATTTATTTTTATTTTGTTTTATTTTGTTTTATAACTTAGAACAAATGTATAGGTTCTCTTGTAATTCCCTCATTTTCCCCTAGTTGTAATTTTTATTCCCCCATTTATTGCTTGCGCTTTATTATAATCTGTAAACACATGTAACGAGTGTGAATGAGTGTAGAAAAATAGGGTTTCTGTGATAATTCCCCAAATGATGAAAACAAAAATGGTTTTACGTGGTGAATGTAATTTTGAATCAAATAACTAAGAAATAAGTGACTCATCCGATACCCGAATCTCTGATCCAATAGGTATGAGTCTCCCACCCAATGGGAACCGTACCAAAACTCTTTCCCAAGTAGACAACTTGGGGGGCGACTCTATCATTTGTATCAAGATTTGGGTCTCAATTCTTTTATTCATTAAAATTGGCTATTTGTGAAAAATCGAACTAAAAATATTTTGTCACGCCTAAATCAAACCAACCGCCAGTGGGCCCTGCCTCTCACAAGGTGCTAAGGGAGACCCACACGTCATCGACAGCTCACAATGGCGACTCTACTGGGGAAATAATCTTTTAACTTGTAAATTTTTTTGTTTGTTTTTGAAAAGCTGAAAAGATTAAGATGAGCACCGAAAATCATTAACTTGATTGGACCCATTTTCTTTTTCATCATTTAGGAAAATTATCACACTGTATCTTCTCATCTCCTTCTCTCTTTAGTTAGATGCGCTCTTCTTCTAGCACTAGGTTATGGTGCCCTATTATTTCTGCAACCCTCGCGAAGGTGTTACCCATGTCCGCCAGGAATTTGGGACACTCTAGTGGGTGGAGCACTCATTGCCATCTCCCTCCAAAAGAGGTTCGATGCGATGGGAGCCTTCTACATCAAACTTTCGATATATCCATATGCCATTCTTATTGAAAGCCTTAGAATTTTACCTTCTAGGTACCTATTTCTGTGTGCGATTAGACTAAGGAAGAGTACCCTTGGAAGCGGCGGGAGAAATAAGGACGGAATCAATTGCTTCGCATGTGTTATGTTACATTCCCTTGTAATTAACCCAGCCATGCATCATAGTAATTTATGCATGCATAACGAATCTCATGCATGTATTGATCATTTGGTTACCACCTCAGTTCAAGATTCGACAAGTTTCCTCCCTCTCAAGTTCATCCATGGCTCAGATCGGTCGACCTATTCAGCCATCGAACCCAACGCTCCTTGCAGTTAGTAATAGGTCCTATCTATTTTATCAAGAGGCCATGTTACAAGTTCAATGTAGTAAGGATCTAAGTCAAGTAATTGATTTCGTGGTTATGCCAAAAGGGACCATCCTCCCTTATTTTATGGGTTTACCCTATGGTATGACTCACAATCAGAAGGTTTATCCTTTGACACTCGATGATATCTCACCTTGGGGTACTCCTCTTCTGAGCCTTTTCAAGAAGCTGAAGAAGTATAAGTTGATTGATCTCCTCCAACCATATGTTTGGCCAAAGCCTGAGGAGAAGGGCAATTTCTGCTTGTATCATGTCAGTTCTGGTCACCCGACTAGAGCATGTGGGAATCTCCTCAAAGCCATCATGGTACTCATTGACATAGGCAAAGTTTGTGAACCCCGGAGAAGGGGGGAGCAAGTAGACATGATCAATTCAGGATTAGAAGAAGATGAGGTCTAGAAGCGCATCATGGAAGTCAAGAAAGCGAGTGAAGAACCATCCATGCTTGATCTTATAGCAATCAGGTAGTGGAGTGGGGAAACTGTCCATGACTACTTTAAGAGATGGTTGACAATCTTAGTAGCTATTAAGAGGAAACCTTATGAGAAAGAATTAGCTAATCGATTCATCTTCGAGTTATCTCCTCACCTTTGTAAGATAGCATTCGTGGAATCTTACAAGACCATTTCTTAGAGTTACGAAGTCACTATAGAAGCAAAAAAATGTTTCAAGAAAATGGAAGACAATGACCCCTCAAAGATTGAAGTAGAAAAAGCTATAGATACCCTCACTACTTTGATATACACTATAGTATGCTTAGGGTTAAAAACAGATGCCGATTCAGGAAGCTTTGAAGAATCTGGCCCAAGTCACAAGAGAAACCATGGACGACATACTGACAGAGAAGCCGTTGCAAGATCTGGATTATGACCTGACTCATATCTTGATGAGCGACCAAGAAGACCCTCTGCCTATGGAGGATGATAATGCAATGATATGTAATGAAAATGATGTTGCCTTCGGGTATCCTGATAATAGTGATAGTGATTTTGCTTTCTTATTTGATGTTTTGCCTGACCGCACCAAGCATTCATCTGACCATACGCATAACATTTTTAGCATTAATGGTACTTCATTGCATGACATAAGTTTGGGAACTAAGGAAAATCCAAAAATTGTAACAATATCCAACGACTTAACTCCTATCCAAAAAAGAGAGATGATAAAAGTGCTTAGAAAACATGTTAATGCTTTCGCTTGGTCCTACGAAGACATGCCCGAGGTAGATCACTAAATCACTAAGCATTAAATCCCAACTGACCCCAGATTCAAACCAGTCAAACAAAAGTTAAAGAAGACTGCATCCAAAATGGGCCGATTAGATCAAAGCTGAAGTTGCTAAATTACTGGAAGCTAAATTCTTTGAAGTAATTGAGTATCTGACATGGTTAGCAAACGTTGTCCCTGTCCCCAAGAAAGATGGGAAAGTCAAAATGTGTGTCAATTTTCACGACTTAAATAGTGCTACCAAAGATGATTTCTTATTACCTCATACCAATGTATTGGTAGATAGTGCTACCAAAGCTATAATGTACTTATTCTTAGATGGGTTTTCCGGGTACAATCAGATGTTAATGGACATCATCGACAAGGATAAGATAGCCTTCATCATAGAATGAGGGGTATATTATTATAAAGTAATGCCTTTTGGGTTGATGAATGCAGGGGCAATCAAATAGCCGTAATGGCTTTGCTACATGTCATGATCCACAAAGAGGTTAAGGTTTATGTAGATGATATGTTAATAAAGTCAAACACCAGGGAAGAGCACCCTGAGATTTTAGAAAGGTTCTTGACCAGAATTTAGAAGTATAACTTGCGCTTAAATTCAAAGAAGTGTGTATTTAGAGATACTTTCGGGAAACTCCTAGGCCATATCGTCAGTCAACAAGGGATGAAGGTTGGCCTTGATAAAGTTATAGCCATTCAAGAAATTCATATTCCTAGAACTGAAAGGGAAGTCAGGTTGTTTCTTAGATTGCTTCAGTATGTGAGCTATTTTATCGCCAAGTTAACAACAGTCTGTGAGCCCATCTTTAAGTTGTTGAGAAAGAAATAGCCCATACAATGGAATGAACAATGCTAGATTGCCTTTGAAAATATAAAGGCTTATCTTATGAACCCTCCAATTTTAAAGCCGCAAATGCCCGGTAAGCCTCTGATTCTCTATTTAGCCATAGAGGAGTCATCCGTTGGGGCAATGTTGGTCCAAGAGCAAGAGGATAAAAGTGAGCATACCATCTACTATTTGAGTAAAAAGTTATTAGAATATGATACAAAATACATGATAGTAGAGAAGAAATGTACAACAATGGTATGGTTAACCAAGAAGTTGAGACATTACTTCCAGTCCGACAAAATTCGAGCAGTTGCAAAAGTGGACCAATGAAGTATCTCTGTCAATCCCCCACTTTGGTAGGGAAGCTCTCTCATTGGCTCCTATTATTGTCTGAATTTGATATCGAGTATGTCTCCAAGAAGGTCATTAAGGAGGAGAGTAGTGGCTGAATTTTGGGCAAATCAACCCATAGAGTCTAATTATATTGAAAATCTGGATTTCCCTTATGAGCAGTTAGCAACAGTAAAGGTGGGAAAGGCCGAATGGATCATGTATTTTGATGGGGCCATAAATCAAAAAGGTGCTGGCCTTGGGGTAATCATCATCACACCGCAAGGTGAGGTTATCCCGTTGAACAAGTGATTAGAATTTCCAGTCACCAATAACGGGGCTGAATATGAAGCTTGTCTCTTTGGTCTTGATGCTCTTTTAAAAGTAGGAGTAAGGGAAGTAAGGGTGATGGGAGATTCCACGCTGGTGATAAAGCATATTGTAGGGGAATGGGAAATCAGAGAAGAGTCACTCAGACCATATATGGAAGCAGTCTCGGGCTTGTTAGCACAGTTCAATCAATGCTTCTTCCAATATATACCAAGGGATGAGAATTAGATGGCCGATTCTTTGGCCACCTTAGCCTCGATGTGGGAAGGAGAAGAGGCACAACCCATCCATCCGCTCATAATAGAAACGGATTATTCTCCATTTCATGAGAAGATTCGAGTTATGATTGTAGAGGAGGAAAAGGTTTGTTGGTATGACGACATTAAGAGGATTCTAAAAGAAGGGAAATGCCTTGAAGGGTCATGCGGTTCAGATCTCTTGACTCTCAAAAGGTTAGAACCACAATTTAGGCTAGTTAATGAAGATCTCTTCAAGAGGATGGTTGAAGGATTATTGTTGAGATGTTTAATAAAAGAGGAAGCAGAAAGGGTAATAACTAAGGTACATTTAGGGGATTGCAGCCCGCATATGAATGGGATGGCTTTAGCTAGAAAAATTCAGAGAATGGGGTACTTCTGGACCACAATGAACGCCGATTGCGTCGACAAGGTTAGGAAATGTAACGAGTGCCAGATTTATAGGGATATACAACATTTACCCCATCTGAGCTTCTTAATTTGTCTACTCCTTGGCCATTCTCGGCGTGGGGGATAGATATAATCGGTGAAATTTAGCCATTGTCAGCTAATAGGCACCAATTCATCATAGTCGTAGTTGATTATTTTTCAAAATGGGTAGAGGCCAAATCGTACACTAGTATCATCACTAAGAAAATGGCCAAGTTCATAGAGAAGCATATTTTTACTCCATATAGGGTTCCATATCATGTGGTATTCGATAATGGAGTTCAGTTTCAAGGGGCCACAACGGAATTGATTGAAAATTTCAATACCGAATATCACAGATCTTCTCCATATAGGCAACAAGCTAATGGGGCAGTTGAGGCTGCCAATAAGTTAAGGGTATTTTATCGAAGATAGTGGCTACTTACAGGGACTGGGCTGATAAACTTCCTCATGTAATTTGGGGGGGTATAGAACCAACATAAGAACTCCCACTGATCAAACACCATTCTCCTTGGTATATGGAATGGAAGTTGTGTTACCGATTGAAATAGAAGTAAGATCTCTAAGAGTGGCACTGGAAGCTCAGTTAAAAGAATTAGATTGGGCAAGGGATAGGTACGAGAAGTTAAATGCAATAGATGAAAAGCGGCTCAAAGCACTTGACCATCTACAGGTGTACCAACAGCGCATGGCTTGAGCTTACAACAATAGAGTTAGATACCTAAAACAACCTCTCAAGGCGGGTGATCTGGTTCTCAAGCAGCTACGTTAAGTCAACACTGATACTAGGGGCAATTTCAGGCCTAATTGGGAAGGACCGTTAGTAGTTAAGAAAGTCCTTGGCAAAGGAGGAATCAAGCTTATGGATATGGACGGAAATGAGTTCGTGAATCCAGTAAATCAAGATAGGCTTAAGCGTTATCATATCTAGGTCAAAAGAATTAAATCATAAAAAAGCAGCACAAACAATAAAAGAGATAAAAAAATAAATCACTAGACAAGTGGTCCTCTACTGCTCGGGCAAAAATTAGGGTGCAGCTCGCTGGCCGGTATTCCGTAAATCGGTCAAGCAAAAATTAGGGCACTCCAACGCAAATAAAGCCCGCTAAGTTGAAAACCTAAAAAGGGTGGCTTAGGCAAAAGTTAGGGCATCGAGAAAAATGTTAGTTGCCTTCTGGAAAATCATTAAAAGACCAGTAGGCAGTAGGGGTAACTATTGGAAATTGTTACCATTGCCTATGTACTCAAATTAGTTTCATCAATGAACATGTTATGATTTTGCTAAGAATCTTGGTCTTATGAATACATGCATCTCTTTGGGTAAAGTAATCGCGGGTGTGTGAACATCAATTTTTCTCTACCTGTGAGCATCATTGTTATTCCTTTCATTATACATGTAATCCAATGGAGATAAAGGTACCAGAGAAATCAGGCATATGCAAAATACAGAAAAAGTCTGTTGGATTGAGCTGTCAAGAACAATTCAGGTAAAAATTAAGACAGTCTACTGGATTGAAAACCCGAAAGGGCGGTCCAAGCAAAAGTTAAGATAAAATAAAAGGAAAAGAAAAAAAGGCCTGCGGGGTCGAAAACCCGAAAGGGCGTCATTAGCAAAAATTAAGGCAAAGGAAAAAAAAGAAAGAAAAGCCTGCTGGATTGAAAACCTGAAAAGGCGGTCCAGGAAAAAATTAAGGCGAAAAATAAAGAAAAAGCTTGCTAGGTTGAAAACCCGAAAGGGCAGTCTAGGCAAAAGTCAAAGCTAAAAAGAAAAAGTCCGTTGGACTGAGCCATCAAGGACAATTCAGGAAAAAAATTAGGACAAAAAGAAAGAAAAATAAATGTTCTATAGGTAATCTCACATCAAATGGCCTATGCAAAAGTTAGAGCATCACTCGGTCCCCTCGCTACTAAATCACTAGATAGGAGTAATACGGGCTTGCAAAGCAGCAATGCTTGATAATCTTCATTTATAAAAGGAAAATCCGCATGCATAAAAATTAAATCTCAAAAACATCAAGTTAAATTTTACATCCAAAACAAGCCGCACGGGGCCCAAAAGTATCAACAGGTCAGAAAGTAATCATAATCTAAGCTATCGGAGGATCCTGTCCCTGGCGACCCCCTGGAGTTTGATCCTGTGTATCCGCCAACAGATAATCCACATCTATAAATAATCCTCGGTTTCACCAATATCAGCAGTTAGTTGGGCAAGGGCACTAGTCTCTAATGTCCTTACAGCAGCCCTAGCAGCATCGCCCCCCTCAGTAGACTGATCTCCACCCCTCTAAGTCATATGGTACGCAGAAAGATCATCCTCGGACTCATCATCAGAAGGATCCGGTGTCTACTTGTCCTCAGTCATCCTCGCCAGCTGACCCCTCAGCATCTCAATCTCAGCCCTCGCACGAGCAGTCTTGGCCCTAGCCTGGTCAGCCTCAGCGGTAACTACCCACAGCTGCTCCTCCAAGAGCCTGGCTCTTTCCTTCGAAGCTTCCAAGTCCTGAGCGAACTTGCTGTGCTCCATGGCCAGCAGAGTCTGCAATAGAATCATAAGATCAGTACACATACATGAATGTCATAGCATGCATCATGCATAGTTTGTTAAATTTTGCAAGTAACAGAAACTTATAGAGGCTAGCGCATCCTGGGCCAGTAGTAGATCCCACCAGGAGAAGTAGCCCCTGGCGATCCTCTCAGCCTTAGAGATGGTCACCTAAAAGGAAAATGTCACATCAGGATAGGACATTCTAAGCAATCACAGTAATGGATAAATATTAAAGTAAGGGATTCCTTACATGAGTAGAGCCATAAGGAGGGAAACTGATAGGCTGCATCGTCTCCTCGAGTGCCTTGACAACTCACTTCCCCGAATGATCGAGGAGCTAGAAGAAAGTATCTAGCTCATCTCGAAGGACCCCCTCTCTTATGGACCCAGAAGCATGAGATCAATTCACCGGCGGCTTAAGGGCAGTATGAGGTCTCTCCCGCGTTAAAGCGGAATGCTATAGCAATAAAGGATCATACTCAGAATCACAATCAATTTCAGGAAACATTAAAGTATTCACAAGGGTTAAGTTAAGGAAAATATACGAGAATAAGGAGTAGTAGACCTTGCCGAGCCCCTAATACCCCAAAATATGGATGGACCCCCCACGGTTGCCCCTCGACCCATCCTCATCATCGTCATCATCATCATCATCCTTACTGTCAGCCTAGTGGAACTCAAGAGGAACATCCTCATGGTGGATCCACTCACAAGGAGGAAGAAGCAAGAAATAGATAAACTCTGTGTATGAGCCCTCTAAGGATAGCACTCGAGCTCCCTCGCTCAGTAAGTACAGCCTCTAGTTTGTCCCTGGTATGAGATGAGACTGGAAGATACCCGCCAAGATCAGCGGAGGGATTAGTCTCTCTACTATGGCACTGGTCTTCCACCCTCAAACCCGCTCACCGAAATACCACTCATAAAAGAGTGGCGACTCCAGGACAAAGCGACGGTCATCAACACCAGCCCACATCCGCTCAATATCTTTATGCATATCCAATCTCTCCCACGGGGGATGACCTACATAAAACAAATGCACTGTGAGTATCATAACCTCAGGAATACAGTTTCTACTAATGGTTTTTTGAAATGTAAAATGCAGGTTTAGTAGGGAAGAAGTTTATCCGAGCTAGGCGTAGCTGGTGTAGGGACTCTCTGTACTACGCTATAGTCAAGGATTGGCCCCGTTAAAGCCCTATCCATCTGGATATAATATGCGGCGTCCCGGGCTGCATGGGCAAACCTGACCTAAAGATGAACCGGTGCTCAAAGGCCTAAATCTGCAAAATAAAATAAGGATTAGTCGCAGCACGATTGAATGAAAGGTTAAAGCATAAAAGATCAGTTCAGGAGTTACCAGTAGTATTAAGTGGTAGATCTTGAGCTAAGACTGCTAGCCGCAAACTCTAATGTCTAGTCTAAAATATAATTGTGATAGAATGTCCGGCACTAGTTCTTGCCTAGCACAGCAGCAAGATCCTTCATAGCGGAGAGTAAACCATAATTGAGGTTGCTCGAATAGATTGAAAAGAAGACGGTGGTAAGAAAAGTCAGCAGGAAAGATCGGGCGTATTGATCCCTCCGATCAGTCATAATAAGACTCAGCTACCCGATCTAGTAAGTGTGCAGGTCCCTGTACTTAAGCTTGTTTCTCTCGCCCGGATGAAGCCTAAGTAATCTAGCAATGTAGGCCTTCACCTCAGGTTGGGAATGCCACCTGTCAGCATAAACATCAAAGTGAACAATATCCCAGCTCCACTTCAATCCCATCACGGCACACACATACGAGGGAGTGATAGTGACCTCCCTACTTGGTAGATGGAAGGTGTGGGTCATCTCCGACCATCTCTCTGCTAAGGCTAAAATGGCCCCCAGGGCTAGCATCTTTGGACCTTGAGGAATGGCCCCGATAATGTCACTAAAGACAAACGGATCAATACGGGCCAGCAACTCGATGTCCCCCACGGTACGGATCTCCTTGCACCACTTCCTGCAAAGGCTCAAGGCTCTCACAATCTTATATTACAACTGCAAAGGCAAAATTACTGTCCAACAGGGTTAAAATACAGCAAACATGTCAGAAATTAGAAAAGAATTGCAGAAATCAAAGTAATCAGCATTCTATCCTTAAGGGCAGGACTCGTACGGGTAGGCCCCACCCGTATAGGTCCATAAGAGGCTCTTGTATTAGAATGGGACCCATATAGGTCCCAGCTCTTAAGGACCCTACTCATATGGGTCCTAGCCCACCCTTACGGGCCCTCTCTTGCTATCTAGGGCCAGATTTTTGAACCAGTATTTCAGAAAGCATAAAAAATTCATCCAGTCCGAGTTTGGGGCCAACTCGGCTCCTCCTCAACCCTATATTTCAATTATATAAGGGGCAAGCCCCCTAGCTCACCTTGATCCTTGATTGAAGGGCCAAAAATATTTTTGTTTTCATAAAAGTCAATCAAGAATCAAGGTAAGCCATTTTCGAATTGATAACTAACAAAGATGATTTTGTGTATAGGTCTATTCTAGCATAGAAATTCTTCTCCAGCAAATAAATCTTACCAGGAAAGAGTTCCCCCAGCAGAAGTGGTTCTACCCAAAACATATTTCTTTAATCCCTAACTATGGAGTCAACCAAGTTGCATCTCCCCACCAATCCAAGGGGCAAACCCCTGTCATCGAAAGCCCTAGGGGCACTCTCCCTAAGGGCATTCCCCAGCAGTAGAATCAGTTAATCTAGGGCATCCCCCCATCTCCTAACAGTGGAATCAGTCAAGGGGCATACCCCCATCATCAAAAACCTTAAGGGCACCCACCCTAGGGGAATTCCCTAGTAATGGAACCAGCAGTAATCGGGCTAAACCCGACATTTCCCGCATATAGATTTCAGTTTATTTCATCCACACATCTTCATTCTTAATTGAAGGGGCAAAAATATTTTTGTCTTCACAAAAGTCAATTAAGAATAAAGATGTGTCTGCTTAGACAATGACTAACTCAGTGTTTGATTGTTGTCTCTTTTCAGGTTGTTCAAATTCCCTAGTAGGAGAGTCATCCGCCTTAAGAAAGGGATACACTATTAGTCAGGAGAGTCGATCCGCCTTAGGAAAGCAATACATCATCTGTCAGGAGAGTTATCCACCTTAGAAAAGGGATACACCATCAGCCAGGAGAGTTGATCCGCCTTAGAAAAGGGATACATCAACCAGGAGAGTCGATCCGCCTTAAGAAAGGGACACACTATCAGTCAGGAGAGTCGATCTTCCTTAGGAAAGGGATACACTATAAGTCAGGAGAGTCGATCCGCCTTAGGAAAGGGATACATCATCAGTTATGAGAGTCATCTCCCTCAGGAAAGGGATACACCATCAGCCAGGAGAGTCGATCCACCTTAGGAAAGGGATACATCAGTTAGGAAAGTCGATCCGCCTTAGGAAAGGGATACACCACCAGCAGGAAAGTCAATCCGCCTTAAGAAAGGGATACACACCTTCCCCAGTTAAGTCACTAGGGATGCACAGTAGCAAAGGAAAGTCATCCGCCTCAGGAAAGGGATACGCATTGGCAAGGAAAGTCAACTGGCTCAGGAAAGGGATGTGCATTGGCAAGGAAAGTCATCTGCCTCAGGAAAGGGATATGTAGTAGCAAAGGAAAGTCATTCACCTCAGGAAAGGGATATGCATTGGCAAAGGAAAGTCATCCGCCTTAGGAAAGGGATACACATTGGCAAGGAAAGTCATCAACCTTAGGAAAAGGATATGTATTGGCAAGGAAAGTCATCCGCCTTAGAAAAGGGATACACGCTGGCAAGGAAAGTCATTTGCCTTAAGAAAAGGATGTGCACAACAAAGGAAAGACGTCCGCCTCAAGAAAGGGACACCAAGGAAAGAAGTTCCCCTCAAGAAAGGAACTCACCCATGTCGTCACCTGAGGTATAATTTCTAAACCCTCACTCACATTGTGAGATCATATAGATCCTTATCTATAGTGATCCCATGAGGGGCAATCTATGAGCATTGGATTTTTACTATCCTTCGGACAAAACGATGATGAGAGCTATATAATGCATTCTCTTATAGGTGTTATCCATTAGAGGTGTTCCTACTGCTGCAGAGTTAAGTTCGGCCAAAGTTTAGAGACCTAATCTGCCCTTAGGGACCCATACGGGTGCTGCCTAGTGGTACAGATCCACTGGCAGACCCGTATGGATCATCCCTTCTATATGCCTAGGGGGACCCGTACGGGTCCCTTAGGGCCGTTATGGGTGGGCCCCACCTGTATGGGTCCTCTTGTAGCGTGAACAAGCTCTTTTGCAAGGGAATCCATTCCTATTTCCGGAAAAGGCAGGTCATGAACATGATTTATTGAATTCAGACCTCCTTTCCCCTATAAATAGGGCCCTTCTCTTCACATTTTACATGGAATTCATAATACAAAAATAGTTAGATATTATACACAAATTCTAGTAGTTTCTATAGGGATAGAATGGTCATAGTTGAGGTATGGGAGGTATAAACTAGGGAGAAAATCCATCTTCTTAGGTTTTGTCCATATTTTATTCATTCCTAGCTTCGTTTATTAGGATTTAGGGTAGGATCTAACCATAAAAACACTCACATAAATAGTCCTAATTCATCTACTGTGGCTAGACTCTCTCAACAGTAATGGGATCGCCTCAAAGTGGATTCAGACCGCAAAGGTAATGCTCCTGAGTTTCAAAGAGACTCATATTTTAGTTATTTTATTGTTATTATTCTCTACCTCCTCCATCATATCTACTCTATTTATTTCTTGTTTTGGGTCTGGCCCTAACCCCGTATGAGCCTTGCTGGCACTTTGTGTCCTTGGGGATATTAAATTTGTGCGCCATACTCATACGGAAGGAAATCCCATTTTTAATTTATATATTTATCCACTAATCAGCGTATTAAACTGAACAAAGCTTCTGCCTAGACCAGACAGGACCTGTATGGGTACACCATACCCGTATTAGTCCTCCCTGGTAGCCATACGGGTACCACCCACCCCATACGAGTACCGGACCTAAGTAGAATCCAGAATCCATTTTAATTGGGTTAAAAATCAATCCAATTCACCCTTTTTCATGCAATCACTTTCACTAATAATCTGGTAAATCAACCCACAAAAGTTAAAATATGTTTTCACAATAAAATACATTGAAGACCAGTTATTTCTCTCCGATCCTAGAAGCCGCCCGTGCACTATCGATCATAAAACCGCCATGCTAACATAATCACATTTTTCCTAATGAAATGCTTACTTATGATGTGCTATAAACTGTGCTAATCTTTGTGGATGCAGGGGAATTTATTTTTATTTTGTTTTATAACTTATAATAAATGTATAGGTTCTCTTGCAATTCCCCCATTTTCCCCAGGTTGTCATTTTTACTCCCCCATTTATTGCTTGTGTTTTATTGTAATCTGTAAATGCATGTAACAAGTGTAGAAAAATAGGATTTCTGTGATAATTCCCCAAATGATGAAAACAAAAATGATTTTATGCGGTGAATGTAATTTTGAATCAACTAAATGAGAGATAAGTGACTCATCCGATACCCGAATCTCTGATCCAATAGGTATGAGTCTCCCACCCAATGGGAACCGTACCAAAACTCTTTCCCAAGTAGACAACTTGGGTGGTGACTCTATCATTTGTATCGAGATTTAGGTCTCAATTCTTTTATTCATTAAAATTGGCTATCTGTGCAAACTTGAACTAAAAATGTTTTATCACGCCTAAATCCAACCAACCCCCAGTGGACCCCACCTCTCACACAGGCGACAAGGGAGACCCACACATCATCGACACCTCACAACAGCCATCATCCTGTATTGGCCGACATCCATGTTGGAAAAGAAATAATCTTGTAAGGAGACGACCGTGGAGTAAAATCTAGCCAAAAAATTTAATTTTTGGTTGCAAGATAGAATTTCACAAAATCATAAAATCAACTCTCGGTTTGGACCATCTAGGGGAGAGATAAAAACCATCGCTGAAGCTTGCCGCACTATAAATTTTTCCTTTTCCAATCTCCCATCGAAAGCCATCTATAGTATCCAATAAAACTGGCATGTGCTGCTGACCTGTGGCAGGTGAGGCTGAAAAAATGAAGGGCATGATAAAATAATCCATGACCTGAGCTCTCGGTTACGGTCTTGCATATTAATCCATAGTCGATGCTTCTAGAAGGGTCTTCCCAGTTCAAAATTGTCAAAATTGAAGGTACATCCCTCCTTAACATTAGCTGACTTTCGGTTACAAAGCATATACAAATAAGGGAAAAGGGATTGCAAGGACTGATTCGATGTCTAATTGTCGTACCAAAAAGAGAAGCCAAGTCCATTCCCAATTATGGCAGGGTAGTTGGAGGTGAAGTAATTCCAAAGGTCCTTACTAAGGTAGCAGCAAGTTACTACACTTTGCCAAATAGGCGATAGACGAGATGGGTATGACGTAACAATATCATTCCAATAACGAAAACCATGGCTTCTTATGCAATAAGAATACCATAGATCGTCTTTATTCGGTGACCGGATCTTCCATAACCATTTAAGAAGAAGGCTGTAGTTAACCAATTTAAAGTCTCTAATATACAAGCCACCTGAAAACTTAGGCAAGGTTATTGTTTGCTAGCTAACCTTGCTTAAACCACCAACCTCAGAATCTCCTTGCCAAATAAAGTTTTTCCATCATTCGAACTAATTGTTTATCAATCATACCTGGTAAATTGTATAATGATAGTAAGTAAATTGGTAGGGAAGAGAGGACTAATTTGATGAGGACCACCCTACCAGCATAAGGTAAGCAATTGCCTTTCCAATTTGCCAATCGAGTTTTGAATTTAGCAATCATTTGGTCCTAACTCGCGAAAGGCAACAACTTAAAAGAAAGCGGTGCTCCAAGGTAATTAACTGGAAACTTTTCAATTTTGCGGCCTAGAAATGAAGCACAGGAATGCAAACAACTATCCTCCACATGAATTCCTAATAGTGAACTTTTATGGTAATTGATGCTAATCCCCGAGATTAACTCGAAACATCATAGAATTCTGAGAAAAATTGGCAAAATGGTAGGATCAGCTGGAAGGAAACAAAGCGTGTCATCCACAAATTGCAACAATGATATGTCAAGAAGACTCTCATCTAGTTTGAAACTTGGTAGTAAGCCATCTCAGATACTAACATCAAGAAGCTATTTCAGACCCTCAACAGCAAGGATGAAAAATGAAAGGTGAAAGTGGATCTCCTTGCTTTACCCCATTGTGTAATTTTATTTGTTCACTTGGAGTGCCATTGACCAATATCGAGGTGGTGGAGCCATTTCTACAATTTGACAGCCAAGAGATCCATTTTTTTTTATCATAGCCCATACTAAACATAACAACATCAATGTATGCCCATGCTATGCTATCAAACGCTTTATGGAAGTCGAGCTTGAGGACCAAACAGGATCGTCTCCTCGAATGGATAGAATGGATCACTTTTGAAGCTAGGAAGGAACACTCGTGAATGTTTCTATCTTTGACAAAGGCAAATTGGTTGTCAAAAATCAACATTGGTAGAGTAGGTTGTAGTCGGTTGGCCAAGAGTTTTGCAATTATCTTGTAGATACCATGGATCAAAGCAATAGGTCAGAAATTACCAAGTTGTTAGGAGCCCGACACTTTAGGGATGAGCATTGTATGTGATGATTTAATCGATGATGGCAGCCTCAATGTTACGTGAAATCGGTTCAAAATAGTCATAATTTCCAGCCCAAAATCTTTCATAGAAGTAGAAGTTGAAGCCATCTGGACCCGGTGCTTTGTTTTCATTATAAGAGCAAATGGCAGACCAAACCTCATCCTCTGAGAAGAGGGAAATCAAAATAGTGTTTGATGCGGTTGTTAACTTATTGAAATTGAGATTCCGTAAGGGAAAAGGCATAGTGACAGGTGGCAAGAACAAGTCTGAGTAGAAGTCCCTGATTGCTAGTGTGATGGTATGTAGATCACAAACCAAATTACCATTCACTTGCAATTGGGAGATTCTGTCAAACCAAATTACCATTCACTTTCAATTGGGAGATTCTGTTGTTTCTAAAACGGGCCGAGGCAATGCAATGGAAAAAGGAGGAGTTGTTATCTCCTAATAAGGACCAGTTAACCTATGATTGTTGATGTCTAATACTCTCAAGACTGAGACGATTTTGGAGAAGGGTGGCTCGAGCACACAATAGCTTGGAAGAGACCGAATCTGGTAATGGCTGAGTAATTGAACTCAGAAGTGAGTGAAAAAACTTTAGCCTCAAGGTTTATAATTTTCTATTCTAGCTTGCCGAAATTCAAGGAATGCTATGCCTTAATCCGATAACCCAATTGTTGCAGTTTAAAAGAAAAGTCTCTATAATGAAATAATCCACATATGCTCTCCCACTGAGAACTGGTGAATGGTAAAAAATCCGGGTGGTCCCACTAGTAATTTAAAGAACGAAATGGCTTTGGACATGAGCTAACGGGTAAGTGTGAGTGGAATAGAATTGGCAGGTGGTCCGATAAGTTAGAATTAATAGTGGTGATTGACATTACTGGCCATATATCATATATTTCATACGAGACTAAGACCCTGTCGATGCAAGAGTACGACTGACTGTTAGACCAGGTAAAGTCGCGATGGTGTAAAGGGAGATCCATCAATTTGCTGTCTTTTAAAAAGTCTTGAAAGCATGCAGATGAAGGCAAATTTCTTCGGCTCGAACGTTCCGAAGAAAAAAGAATTTTATTGAAATTCCCATAAACCAGAATCCTCGGATGTTTAATTCCTTCCACATTTGGTTCCGAACCATCGGGTCTGGAGATCCGTAAAGAGCCAAAGCATAAACATCAAAGAGAGAGGAATTCAAATAAACTAAAACCTAATGCATGGAATAAGAGATCACCGTTCCCTGTAGTAAACTTGTGTTCCATGAAAATATAAGACCCCCCGACAGACCTTGAGAAGGAAAGCAATGAAGATCAAAATTTGTTGTGGCCACCGTGTGAGAAATTCCTATGGACTTAGTTTATTGTAAGACGAAAAAATGCAATTTCGCTCTTCTTATCCAGGAGCGTAAGAACGATTATTTTAGCACCATTAAGTGTACCACTTGACAATTCCAACTAATGAAAGACAATGACATAACTAAAGATAAAAACCCTTGAGAGAGACGGACTAGTGACCCGCTCAAGTTTTTGAAGAAGCTTCCATTTTCCGCAAGTATGATCCCCTCATGCTTGTCTTTGAAAAGACCAATCTTTTTACTAATCTCGAGACTAAGTAGATTCTCAGAAATACCTGTAATCTGTGGTTGGGAGTGAATAATGACCCCGTTCCTATTTGCAATGTCTGCACCGAAGGAGCTTGAGCCACTACTTGTAGGGATTCTAGATTCCGATACCCTATGTTCATAATTTTGAGAAGTTCGGTTGCTCAAATATGAAGAAATAGTTTCTCTGACTCTAGATAATGATTTCAGTGGCAAGGGGGTGGTTGGTAAGTTTTCGGCAATGTCCTCTATAATATGTTCTAAGGCACATGGATGAAACTCAATATTTTGTCTGAATTTTTCATCATTAGAACCAAGGTCAACAGCATATCCTTTTCAAGGTTAATTGTTCCAAGGTTGAGATCAGGGGCTCTAAGAAGGGAGGAAACCGATGAGGCTTGATCTTGAGCTTCACAATGTTGACAAGATGTTGCTTGACGGAGAGTAGCTGTGACCTTGAATTTGCAATTCCCAAGTGAGAGGTTGACTTATAATGTTTCCAAGTAGTTGATAGGTGCTGAGATGAGGCAGGAGACGACGTCGAGTCGCGCTGGACACGAGAAATCAAAATCTATGAACATGGGGGTTCTGATGAGTGTGGCTAGTTGACGAATCAGTGCTTCTGAAATGAGGGATAGCGGAATGCCCATAAAATCCACATGGATCAAGCATTCTTTCGGAATAAAGTTTAGTCGAAATGGTGTCACTTCATAAATTAAATCTGCGAGAGAGCGGTAATCTCCATCCAAGAAACCTTTAACAACATCTTTTGAGTAGAATACAAAGGCTACTTGATCACCCCCCATAGGATCAAAAGCCTTTATTGCAAATATACGGTTCTTGATTTCTTCGAACAAGTCTGGAATTCTCGAAATCTTCCCAACCTTAACCATAACAAATAGGGGTATCCATTCGGGTTGTGATACGGGGACCTTCAGGGACATGTCATAATAATATATTACAAAAACATAGTTTAGTATATGAAAATATAAGTCTTAATTAATTCTTACATAAAAACACATAAACATTAAAATCAATTCTTTATATCCTCACAAATTTATAATGGTATGTAGCATACTATTTCTCGGTTTGAGTTTTAAAACGAAAAATTGTATGGTAAAAATATTTTGTTGTAAATTAGTTTTACCAACCGGGCTACTTTTTTTTAATTGAAAAAATTGAACTATAATTATTGTAAGTCCCGATATCTTAAAAATTGGGAAAAAATCGGATTAGGCGGTGCTTAGGCGGAAAAAATCGGACTAGGCGGTGCCTAGGCGGCTACAAGAAATTCAGTGATCTGCAACGGAAGCTGCAATGGAATTTCCGTTGCAGAAGTCTCTTTGCAACGGAATTGCAACAGAGCTGATTCCGTTACAATATACCTTCTTGCAGATTACTTGGCAAGGGTTCGCGTTCCCTTGCAGAACGGCGACGTAAAAAGCTTCCATCGCAGATTCCGTTGCAGATTTACAACAAAATTTCAGCTGGAATTTAGCTTCTGGCAGATTTTCAACTGTATCATCCCTTTTCCATTGCAGATTTGCAAGTGCATCATCCCTTGCAACTTCTTTTGCAGATTTGCAAGTGCAAATCACTTGACAATCAATATATAAATACTAATAATTATTATTTGGATTGAAGAGAGCTACATTATTAAAAATATTGTACTTTTAATTAATACAAATAGTTTTTAAATGAATGTGATAATAACAATTACAATAAATATTATTCTAATAACAATAATTATATTAATTTTAATTTTAATCAAATGCTACAGTCTAAGTAATATAGGCAAAACATAATGTTAGTAGTACCAAACTATTAATTATATTAATGTTTAGTACACAGGATAGCTCACTAACATATCAACAATAACATTAAACTATGCAAAATGAGTTTACCGAGTACTACTAAAATGAAAAATAACAGCAATAACAAAAAAAATATTATATAAGTTGCTTAGCTAGTCCATAGACATGTTTTACATGACATTAAAGACCCCACTTAAACCTCACGGAAGACAATTAAAAGACACTAATTAATCACCTGCTACTTAACTCAAACAATTTGCCATCTTTTTCATATTTCAACCATCCAAGAGCATCATGCAATTTTTATTATATTTTATAGCTATTCATTTCACTGTACCAAACATGAACGTACGATAAATTCAAAAGCCTACCTGTTAACTTTTATGTACACATAACTCGGCACTAAATGAAATTGGATTAGGCGGTGCCTAGCGGCAATAAATCGGCGGAGCGCCTGATAGGGCCTTAGGAATGAAAAGTCCTACGGCAAGCCCCAAAATAGCGCTTGGGCCTAGGCGGAGCTAGGCGGGGATTTATGACACTGCACATCTACATACTCTAAAGGTCCGAAGTCAACGAAAGCAAATGACAAAACAAAGAGTCGACAAACAATTCACAACAATTCAGTCTTGAATGATTCAATATTGTCATGCCACTGGTAAAATCATAAATGGAAATTTGTTCAATTTCATAACCTGAAGTACCATAATTCATGCATTTTAAAGTAGTGCAGAGAATGGAAACAAGACCAATCCAGATGAAATCGGTATAAAAAGCCTCCAAATATCAGAAACAGTACATAAATTTTTTCTAAAGATTGTGAATGCATAGTAAAAGTAATCTCCGCTAAGAAAATAACTTTTCAAAGTCTTCATTTCTAATCATTTTTCGAGCACATACTTAATGTAAAACCAAAGCAGAATGACACTAGGAGAAGCAGGGGAATGCATTTTGAACTGCCTGGAAAGTACAGGCTAAACTCAACCACTTACATCCATCAAGTCAATAGCCCTTTTACCTTTTTTTAAAGAAAGAAGAATAATATATAAGAACTAAATGAATACAATTGAATAAGGATAAACTGTCATTCAAAATTACTTACTTTATTCTCCATGGCAGTAATTATATCGTTCCTAAAGCTGAATACGTGACATACCACTCATGACTTTGTTCATTTATTTTACTAAAATACTAAAAAAAAGGATAAGCACTGAATTTAAACACCATGTTCTAAGTTATGCCTAGATTTTATGTTATTTTCAGCGGATTGGAATCATAAATGTTATGCAGGTAAACTTAATTAAATCCCCAAATCATTGCTAAGAGAGTTTGAAAAAAAATACTTGCATACTTTCCAGGTGTTGTTGTCAATGTTCTACAACAAACAGCTAATTGCTTTTCTAATAGGTCGCCAATTGATTACTATGAAATTAATCCATTGAAATGGGAAAAGCAGGTATACTATAAAAGTCTAAATCAAACATCAAATAATTTTTCATATGTGCATTACAAAACAGATCAGATAATATTGGAGGGCATTCTAAACTCTTTTCCTACAGTTTCGGGTAAGGAAAAACAAAATTCAAACTTCAGAATAAGATAGTAATAATATAAAATCAAAAACAAACTTCAGAAGAACTAAATATATAAGGAAACAAAACAGTAGCTGTAATCATACTACAAAATTCAACAAAATGAAATTTCTAGTTGTACAAGGAAAATCCTGATATCTTTGTGTTCATTGCAGAGGAACGTGAAAAATAGTGTGTGGAAGTCTATCCCTACTATTTTTCTACATTAAAACCCTGCTAAGTAATTTTAAAATGCCTAATTCCTACACAGTTTTGATTTCAATTCACATCCCTTGCCTTGTATACTTCGATTAAACACTTAATCTACATTCATTTCCTCACGCTCTTTTTAGTTTCAGACATGTGCTAAGTAGATTGAAATGGCAAGTATGAAAGTCCACTACCATTTCATAGTTAATTGAAACAATTATTTTATAGTTATTTCCAAAGCAAAATAGGTACACTTTGTCAAATATTAGGATGGAAGTACTCATACGCAATGGACACACCATATTAGTCTAAACGTTATAAATATACTTAACTCAAATACCATGATAATTAAGCTACAGATGAAGGCTCTGTTCTTTTGAACTACAATTCAATGTAGTTCAGTGCCGATCAGTGCAGTTCCGTGCAGTTCCGTGCAGTTCAGTTCAGCTATGCGTAGTTATAAATTTACACTGAAGAAAGTTCAGTCCAGTTCAGTTCAGCCAACTTCAGTTCAGTTCAATTCAGCCAACTTTAGTTCAGTTCAGCTATTAGAAGTTGAAAAGAACAGAGCCTAAACATACACAACGAAATTAATGACAAAGTCTCTACATCTAGTGAGTATTGACTACCACCTATTGCTCACAGAAAAAATTGAACATATAAGAAGAAAATGATTCTCTGATTAACACATCAGGCATCTCAGAGAAAGAACAGGCAAACACGAAGTATCAATTACATCATTAACTTGAATACCAAATTATATCTAATACACATTAAAGGACCAACCAAAATATGTAACTACCTGAAGGTAAAGTAGTTTACTAAAGTCGATACAATGCTTAAATTTATGTTTGTGAAAATGAACCTAACCCAGCCCAAAAAAAATCATCAATATCGACATGCTTAGCCCTCAGCTCTCTAGTACAACGATCTGAAGCTCAGTCTAGCTCACCATCTACATAAATTAGTTAAGACATAAATAGTAGTCATGTTGGGTGTAACATACAAGCGTTAAAAACCCAAATATAAAGCAAGCAATAAGCTTTCCTCCTTTTGGGAAAAAAGTGCCAAGTCTCAAAACTGAAACCAAATACAGGTCAAACAAAAAAATCAAGATCGATTCAATTACAAGACAATATGTTTACAACAGGTCAAACAATAAACCACCTTAGAAGACATCCTATAAATAAGAATTTCAGTCTACATCAAAACATAACTCTGTACACCAAGTGAATTAGTTGTTAGGAAAATTACCTTGATGACTTCAAGCCCTCTTCCTTAATGTCCGTACAATCTAGGGTTTACTACGGAAGATGAATTAGGAGAGGAACAGGTTAGTAAGAGGAGGTGGAAAGGGATCAGAGAACAGATGAGTCATCGCCATGAAATTGATGGATAACTACAGAAAAACCATGGCTATTTCAACTGAAGGAGAAGGGAAGAGTCATCGTCGAAATCGCCATCTGAAGGAGAAATGTCGAAACCCAAAAAAGTTGGGGGAGATATTTATCTACTTATCTTTTCATTTTTTATTTATTTTAATTAACATATATCTACTTTATGTTTTTTTTTATTTATTCAATATTGGCAACGGTTAATTGGTTGTGGGTTTCTAAAATATAATTTCCTTGCAATATGTTGCAACGGGATATATAAAACACTTGCAAATTCCCTTGTAATATTTCCCTCTATTTTTTCCCACCATTTCTTTACAAGGGAATTGCATAACTCTTGCAATTTCCGTTTCAGTTATATTCTATATTTTAATTATAGTAAATCTGCAACGGAATAGAATTTTAGTTGCAGAATCCGTTGCAATTTAGTAAAATTACAAGGGAAAATTTTCCGTTGCAAGCATTCCGCAGTTTGCGTTTTTTCTTGTAGATGTTGGTCCAGCGCCTGATAGCGCCCGAGGAATGAAAAGTCGGACGGCAAGCCCTAAAATAGTGCCTAGGTGAGGCCTAAGCGGAGCTAGACGAGGAGTTTTAAAACACTATATATGATAAATAGAGATTGACAAAATATAGTTAAGAGATGGCCAATTTTAAACCTTTATCTACTGATGCAATTCAATTCAGATAGTTTCAAATCAAAAGAAAATTATTTTAGTAATGACCAGTTTTTTAAAAAAAATAAGTGGCTTTTTGTCAATTTTCTAATGACCAGTTTGATAGACCATCATTTTATACACATTTTCTTGTCTCTTCCTTGGAAATTAAGTGAAAGTTCGGAAAAAAAAAGAACATGCAAAAAACTCTTTGAAAAACTTCGGGAAAAATAACAAACCAAAAATGCTCATCAAATGTTAGAAATCAATTGTTTTAGAGGTAAATGCGAAATAAAATAAAATAAAAATGTGAGAAAGTAGCAGGGGATTGTTTAGTTCGTAAAAATTGGGGTTGTTTTCCGGAAATTCAATTGAAGAAATTTTCTCAAATGGAAAATTAGAGAACATGTTTCCACATAGCACTGAAGATGAAAAAGAGATTAAATACATTCTCCAAATTCTCTTATATGTTTTAATTATGGGTAACTTAAAAGAATAAGATATGTGGTTTTACTTATTTTGTAAAATTGTCCTTTTGAAATTTTTATTTTAAAATGGTGCATATGATTTTAAAAGTTAGTAAAAAAAGAATTTCCGGAATTTTAAAACCATATTTTGAAGGGTAATGTTGTCGATTTTGAATTATAACTTTGCAACTCAGTTAATAAAAATACAATATATATTAGAGATGAATTTTAGAATTTCTGAGAAGTACAAATATTTTATTTAATTAAAAATTGATGATAAATTTAAAAAATCATAATAAAATGAAAAATTTCTAAACTTAGTCAAATCATAATATATAATTCTTAAATAATATAGTTAATATATAGGAATGCTGGATTTATTAAAATATCTAGTGTAGCATTAATAAAAAAAACTATTTTTTAAAAACCGACCATGAATTTTTTTTATTTGCTAACTTTTTAAATCATATGCACCTATTTAAAACAAAATTTTATAAAGACTTTTTTTTTTGACAAAACTGCTAAACCATATGACATATTTTTAAGTTTGTCCTATAAAAAAAAAAAAATCAAATAGTTACGTGAAAGTTACATAATCTGATTTTTGTTGTTGCTGGGTTCAACACCCAGCTACAAAACTTTCTGATTTCTTTTACTTTCAATGCTTTCTACTTTATTTCAACGTGTCATTCTAATTTGATTTGTTTCCCTTAATCCAAACTTTCATCATTTTGAAACTCGAGTAATTTTATATTTTAAATAATTTATACATTATTTATTATCTCAAGTATCTTATGCTACAGTTATTTTTATTACTTTTACACTGATTTGTATTTATTATATAACTTAATGAATTTTAAATGTTTTAAACTCATTGAAATGAGATATTACGTATTAAATAAATAAATGGTATATATTGTGAAAGATATAAGCAGTTTATAGAAAGTTAGTTAGAAAGAAACAGTTAAATTAGTTGTAATTTACTAGTCGTTATTATCAAGGGCATTTTTGTCATTTCACCTAACTTAGCCGTTATATATAACAGCTAAACCTAATCCCCAAATTACTCACTCTGTAATTCATCTTCTTCTCATTTCTATAATTCTCTGTTTACGATTCAATAAAATTAGTTTCAATGGAGTTCAATTCATATTCTTGAGATGGTATCAGAGCGATATTGATCTTTCTTTATTTCTCTCGTTTTCGCATCTTTGTTCATATCTTTAACTGGAGATTAGTTTCTTTCTTTCTTTTAATCATTTCGTTAATCGAAAGTAAATTTTCTTTCTTCAAAATCAATAATGGCAGCTAGAAATCAACCTAGAATAGATGAGGGCAATCCATTTATCTCCATCCTGGAGAGAATCCTTCTCTAGTCTTGGTTACTCCGCTCTTGGATCGTTCCAACTACCATTCCCGGGCAAGATAAATGAAAATGGCGTTAATGTCGAAGAATAAACTGGAGTTCATTGATGGTTCAATAGAAAGGCCAAATCCAAGAGATGCGATGTTTAGCGCATGGCGTAGATGCAACAACATGGTGCTATCATGGCTAATTCGTTCTCTCAATATTCAATTGCTCAAACTTCAATGGGATTCGATACTGCAAAGCGCCTATGGGATAATCTTAAAGAGCGTTTTTTGCAATCTAATGCTTATAGAATAGCTGATTTACGAGGGGAATTTTTTGCAATTTCGCAAGGTTCCAGATATGTAACATACTACTTTTCTTCTCTACAGGTACACTGGGATGAATTTACAAATCTTAGTCCAACTCCTGCTTGTGTTTGTGATGGATGTATGTGCAATATTACTAAAGCTTTTAAAAAGACAAAAGAAAAAAATCTTGTGATATGTTTTCTGAAAGGCATGAGTGGTTCCTTTTCTGGAGTTAAAGCACAGATTATGGCTATGGATCCAATGCCAACAATGAATAAAGCTTATTCATTGGTGTTACAATTTGAACGAGAGTTCTTGGTTACTAATAAAGATTTAGGGGTTCAAGAAGTGGCATCCTTTATTAGAAAGGGAAATTTTGACAATAACAATAGTAGCTATTTTAGGAACAATGCAAGAAATCAAGGAGTCTATACAGGAAATCACTATCTCGGTGAGAGCAGTCACTCAAATAATTCTCAAGGCAGTCAATTGGGAGGTTACAGTAATCACTTTGTCAATAACCATCAAGGCAATAACTTCAGGAGGCAAAATGATGGAAAGAAGATACAATGTTCTTTCTGTAATGCTAGTCACTCTGTGATGAACTGCTGGAAGAAAAGTGGCTACGCTCTACACATAAAATAGAGGTTTGCAAAGGCTAATGCTGTGGCTGAATATGAAGAGATGGAAGTGCAGGAATTCAAAGATCAGGATAGTTTTGAAGGAATTAATGGCTTAACTGGCCATGAGGGGACGAATAGCAATTCTATCAATCCTGTTAACAACATTAGTCCTGCCAAAACTCTAACTTTGGTAGTTTCACTCTAGAGCAACTAACTCAATTGAATCAGATTATACAAAGCCAAACTCAATTTTCCATAAGGTCTCATCTGGCAATGACTGGTAACTCTTTTGTAGGTTCAACGAAGATTGTTGCTCCATAAAACACAACTCCTGCCAATATTGATTGCAGCAATTCTACTTCTTCAAGTATTAACACTAGACCTTCTGATGCTTGGATTGTTGATATTGGTGCTAGTAACCATATTGTTAGATCTATGGAGAATTTTGTTAATGTTAGGTCTATAACTAATTGGCATGTTTTGTTACCTAATAACCTTAGATTACAGGCCACTCATATAGGTGATGTTCATTTTAGTAGAGAATTCATACTTTATGATGTGTTGTTTGTACCTACATTTCATTATGATCTGCTTTTTGTGACCAAGTTAACTGCATCCCTGCATTGTGAACTAGTTTTCTGTTCAAACCATTGTTTTATACATGATATTCTATCCCAGAGGAGGATTTGTTCAACTGAAGTATGCAATGGATTGTACTACTTAAAAGTGACAGATTTCTTGTTACAAAATTTAAGCTTTGGTTTTGCTATTACACAAAATAAAGATGATGTTTAGCATTATAGCCTAGATCATCCTTCGAATAATAGAATAGCTATTCTAAATAAGACATATCCTGACATTTGTATATCCACATACTTTGTATGCGATGTTTGTCCAAAATCAAAGCAAAAAGGAGTTCCTTTTGGCATTTCTAATTCTTGTTCTAGGAATATATTTGATATTGTGCATGTTGATATTTAGGGACCTATTGTTTTATCTCTTGATGGTCATAGATATTTTGTAACCATTGTTGATAATTTCTCTAGATTTACATGGGTTATTATGGTTAAGGATAAATCTGAAGCTAGTTCTGTGATTGTGAATTTTAATGCAGCGATTAAAAATCAGTTTAATTAAAGTATAAAGGTCATTAGATCTGACAATGGTCCTGAATTCAAAATGCCTGATTTCTTCTCTAAAAATGGAATCATTCATCAATTATCATATGTAGAAACACCTGAACAAAATGGCTTAGTAGAAAGGAAGCATCAAAATATTATGAATGTGACAAGAAGTTTAAAGTTTCAAAGTAATTTGCCTGCTATTTTCTGGAACTACTTTGTTGGACATGCTGTGCATATAATCAATAGACTTCCCACACCTATTTTAAATGAATGAAGTCCCTTTGAAAGGTTATATGGAAAAAAAATAGACTATAGTACTTTAAAAACTTTTGGTTTCCTTTGTTATGTAAGTACTTTGAAAAGAAACAGGACTAAACTTGACAGCAGAACTGAAAAGGCTATCTTCATTGGCTTCGAAAGTGGCATAAAAGGATATAGGGTATATAATTTGGAAAGTCATACAGTTGTTACTTCCGGAGATGTCAAATTCCATGAGCCAATCTTTCCATACATCAAAGAGAAAAAAGAAAAGGGTATTGAAGATGAAATGGAGCAAGTTAACATAAACGTTTTGCACAAAGGAAAAGATAAGAGCAACATAGGAAGGTATGGGAGAACACACAATCAACCAGCTTATTTAAGGGATTATCACTGCAGTCTATTAAAGGCCAACAAGGAGCAAATTACAGAATTAGAGAAAGGGAAGCTATATCCTATGTCATCAGTCCTCTCTTTCAATAAGATGTCTCATGAAAACAGGACCTTTTCCATACAAATTTCTGTTGATAAAGAGCCTAACAATTATACTAAAGCATCTAAAACAAAACAGTGGAAAGAAGCTATGCAAACAGAAATAGATGCCTTGAATGCAAACAAGACACATAATATAATATCATTACTTGATGGAAAAACTCCAATTGGGTGCAAGTGGGTCTACAAAGTGAAAAGGAAAAGTGATGGAAGTGTAGGAAGATATAAGGCAAGGTTAGTTGCCAAGGGATACACACAACAGAATGGAATAGACTACTTGGAGACCTTTTCCCCTATTGCCAAAATAACAACAGTTAGAATGCTACTAGCTTTAGCGGCAAAAAGAAATTAGCATTCGGAGTAGTTGGTTATTAATAATGCCTTTCTTCATGGGGAACTAGAAGAAGAAATCTATATGAAATTTCCTTAAGGTATTAATTCAAATATTCCTAATGATGTTTGTAAACTGCAAAAATATTTGTATGGCTTAAAGCAGGCAAGTAGACAATGGAACACCAAATTGACAACATCATTAAAGGACAAAGGATTCACACAATCAATAGCAGACCCTTCACTCTTCGTTAAAGAAGGTAACAACTCTTTCATTGCTCTCACCGTGTATGTAGATGACATAATTTTAGCAAGTAACTATCAAAATGAAATAAATGATATTAAGAAATATTTAAATGAGACATTTAGTATTAAAGATCTAGGAAAGCTTAAATTCATCCTAGGATTGGAAGTTGCTAGAAATAAAAATGGAATTTATTTATATCAAAGGAAATATACACTTGATCTTCTTACTGAATATGGTTTCCTAGATTGCAAGCCTTGTGCTACACCTATTTCTATGGATAAAAAAGATTACAGGTTAACAGACAAAGTGAAAGATAATAAAAATTACAAAAAGTTAATTGGTAAACTGCTGTACTTGATAAATACGAGGCTAGACATATCACTTGCTGTTCAGTAATTGATAAGTGTAATTTATACCAAGTAAACACTAGTCAATTAGCCTTAAAATCACCATATTTTTGGTTAAAATGTATGGTTCATTGATGTTTTTGATGAAATTTCAGGTCACTACTAGATGAAGTAATGGTCACCACCAAGAATCTGGAAACTAGGCAAGGTGAGTAGAAATTTGGCTAGAGTGAGCAGAAAACTGGGCAAGGTGATCACAGTTTCGGCCTAACTAAGGGAGAAGCCTCAGACCGAATTAATCTGATATTTTGGGAAGTGAAGTTGATCGAAATACCCCAGGAATGATGAAGAAATTCTATTGGCTTGTCAAGGATGCCACTTTTGGATGGATATTGATTAATATTACTTTATGGCAAGTGAGAGAATCTCATTGGAGAAAGATCCACCTTCTAGAAGACTTTAATTGACCTGATGAAGAACAACAACTTGTGGGCGGTGGAATGCCACTTGAAGAGGTGTAGTTTGTCTTTTTGTGATAATTAATTAGACAAGTGGTTAACCAATCTTACAATCTTCCACCTTCTAGAATTATTCTTCTGTATGGCTGAGAATTATCTTGGACTATTTTATTGTGCAAGTGGTACATCTAGAATGGTCCATTTCTCACTATAAATATGGAGCTCATCTTCATTTGTAACTTAGCTTTGGTTGGCCAAAAGCCTCCATTGTCTCACTCTCTCTCTCTCTCTCTCTCCATGTTCCAGCTTCTATTTCTTTAAGATAATATTTTCCTTTTATGTTTTATTTACTTTTGCTGCATTTTTTGGGTAATTAAGCCGTAGAGAGCAAGGCAGATCTTATGGTTTGATTTCTCTACCTCTTTCATTGTCGTATTATTTTATATGGATTATTTTGTTTTAAGCTTAATTCTCATAAGTGAGGCCTAACTTATGTTGAGTGTAACAAGAGGATCTGAAAGGTGAATTGTAACATGGACTAAACACAAAATACATGTCTAAGAGGAACTAAAAAGTGAATTAGATATACTAGGAAGTTTCTATTTAAAGAATGCTTGAATGATTCATAATGCTTAATGTTTTACTTGTCGGAGAAATCACACAAGTGAACTTTAAAGAACTAGATAAAGGGAAACTATGGCTAGTACATAAGACATGCAAGAAACCTAGATCCTTAAGGGCTAACATGCTAAAATAAAGAGGGGTAATCATTCACATGTCTGCATGCTCATTGGGGGTTCTCACCTCCTTATAAATTTGTTAGTAGTGACCATTCAATGCAACCATTTTTACTTCGTAGAAATCATTTCCTTTTTAGCATTTACTTTATTAATTTCTCTTCTTTAATATTTTGAACCTTTGAACCGGTGGCGTAGCCAAGATTTGAACTATGGTGGGGCGCAATTTCAATCAAAGAGATCGATGACAATAGAAGTAAACTGACGACGATAATAGTAGTGAATTTATGCAAAAACGGGAATCAATAATATTTTAACACTTTTAGATGGCAAAACTAATATTCGAGAAAATCTAATTAGTTAGTGGGTAAAACTGAATTTGTAACCTCCAGAGTTCTTATGTTTGAGTTACATTTATCATGTGGTGATGATTTTCTTCGTATTTAAAGTAAGCGCAAAATATTAGAATTAAGTTGGTTTTGTAAAAAAATATAATAAAGTCTACGTATGAATGATTAGAGTTAACGTATAAGAAACTGATCAAACAAAATTTATTACTTTTGCAAAATATTGAAATTGCTTAAAAAATATGAAAACAATAAAAATGAATGAAGAAATATATAAAATAGAAATATGATTTTTTTCCTACAAATGACATATTAAGAAATTTTGATGGTTTATAAAAATAATTATATAAGAAAAACAAAAAAAAATGAGAGAGAAAGTAGAAACAATTAAAATGGAAAAAATCACATGTCCCCATTTCGGTGTCCCCTTCTATGTCCTCCATTCATTTTTCAACATGTCTTAAGTTTGTAGGAGATGTGTGATAAAAAGTATGAAAGTAAATCTAAAAAATAATAAAATAATAATTAAAATTGTCACGTATTAGAAAATGAATGAGGGACATAGAAGGGGACACCGAATTGGGGACATGTGATTTTTTTCCAATTAAAATAATGAAAGTTTAGGAATAAAATCGCCTATCCCCACTATCCTATCTCCAACCCTGTCTCCCAATTAATTTCTAACATATGGCAATTGGAATCCTAATAACTTATCCTTTCACCATTAACCTCCTTCCACTGTGGATGTGGTTGACATTAGCGTTAAAGTGGGGTGTTTATTGATTAGGATTCCAATTGCACATGGAAGAAAATAAATAGGGGACATGTGATTTTATTCCGTGGTGCTAGGAATGGAACCAGGGACCATCAATGGCAAGAGACAGCACTCTGCCGCTGGGGCATAATGAATTCTTGGTAATGTCTTACTATATTTTTAATATATAGTATAACTTTAGATACTTTACATAATATATTTACCCCATATTTTCTAAAGATCGATGGGGCACGTGCCCCATCGTCCCCCCTCTCCCTCTGCCACTGCTTTGAACTATTGATTTACGACTTGATTTAATTACTTTCCTTGCTCCTTGTGAGATAGGACCTTGTGCTTGCCACTTACTACTGATCACGACCTAGTGCACTTGCTAGATCACACTCATTTGGTAGACAACAAGTATTTGACGCCATTGTCGGGGAGCAACGTGTAAGTTTTTAAATTTTTGAGTGAATTAGTACTTTTTAACCTGATTTTTTTAGCTTGTGTAGTTCTTCTGCAAAAGGGAGAAGGCTAGAAATTTTTTCAGCAAGCTTTTGGAGCAAGAAGCCAACGAGTGGAGCAACCATGGCAGATTTTAGAACATGTCTGCCCCCTCAAAAACTTAGGGAGTTTTCTAAACCTTCTTCTTTAGGACACATGTCATGCATAGTGATACTAGATGAAGGGGAAAATCCTGTTAAAATCAAACCCTCCATGATTGAGCTTATTCTAACAAATGCTCAATTTAAAGGATTGGCTAACGAGGACCCAAATGATCACCTTTATGATTTTCTTGAAATATGCAATCTTTTTAAAGTTAATCATGGTGTTTCTAATGATATTCTCAGGTTGAAGGTATTTCCTTTCTCATTGCAGGAAAAGGAGAAATCATGGTTAGATCTTTACAACCGGGTTTAATCATATCTTGGGAGGAGATGGATGAAGCATTCTTGACAAAGTATTTCCACCTTCCAAGGTTGCTAGAATGAGAAATGAGATTTCTAGGTTCACACAATCTAAATATGAATCACTCCAAGAAGCATGAGAGAGATTCAAGGATTTACTAAGAAGGGTACCAAACCACAGTTTACCTATATGGATGCAAATGCAAACCTTTTATAATGGGTTAATCGATGAGCACAAAGTTTGACTAGAAACCCTTGCAAATGGTGACCTAGAAGAAATGGAGCCCGAAGCAATCTTTACCCTCATTGAGAATGTGGTGAACACAAGTTTCAAATGGCATTCAGAGGAAAGCTTAGATTTTCCAAAATCTAAGGTTGTGCAAAGACTTTTAGAAAAAGTGGAGGAGTTAGCTAAGCAAGTAAACATACTCTTAGGGGCAACCATAACTGTCATTTCAGCAACCACAATTTTTGTCCAAGCGACCTCAGATTCCAATCCAAAAACCTCAAATGTCATTCCAACAACCTCAGTTTATCTTCCCCTAACCTCAAAATGTTATTCATAAATATCAACAACCACAAATTTTATCCCAACAACCTTACCAACCATTACAACTGTTAGATATGATGTATGCCCTTAAGGTAATTAGGGCGATATATCTTAATTATATAATAGTATGAATAATTCATTTAATTAATAAAGTCATTTAATCTTTTGTTTATATCGATGTGTTTGTAAATATATTATGGCTGGTTAAAATATATTCATTGATGTATGTATACAAAAGTCCTTGACATATAATAGCATAAAGTCAGAGAAATTATGGTTGGACTATATTTAGTGAGACCTACTTCATGTGCGATCATGATTATGTCCAAACTATCCCTAGTCATAGTTTCATCAAGAAAGGATATTGATGAAGCGGATAGACTAGCATGTGGTCAACTTTCTTGGAAAGGGTCTGAGTAGTCAATCTCCTAAGAACTGAAGGTGGTGCCTTAAGTTTGACACATAGATATATCTGGGAGAAATATTGGAGACCGCCGTAAGATAAACACTTGATGTATATATCAATGTGTTAGTGTTTATCTTCATGCAATAAGTTTTCTGAATATCCACATACTTGAGATGCTAGTTATATTGTGTGGTACCATCACTATACTTTGGGCCATTCCCATACACTCATTAATTTAGGGTGTCACGGGTGGTTACGGGTATAGTGATGACATCGCGTTGGTAAGCTATGTAGTCGGAAAGAATCTATCGCTTCGGATATATTAAGGAGTTGTACCTAGCCGCTTGTTGAAGTGGTGATTGCTATATACCTCTGATCAAAGTATGTGTTTGATAGAAATAGTTTCTAGTCAAACACACTGTGGTAAAAGGCTATATACTTCTGTAACAAGTTAATAATTGGGATAGCTTGGAGCAACCTTACTATTAATGGGTTAACACTTTAACCAAAACCTATAAACCAGATGGTACTAATATTGAAGAATGGAAGGAGTTCATCACATTGGATAACTACTGCATTAACCCGGATTAATTCATAAGCACAAATGACATTCCGAGTAATGGGGGATGGTAGACTCTTGCTAGAGGTGTACTATAGTCGTTTAAGGTAATCGAGTTCTATTCACGGTCTAGAACCTTGAGCCAATGGTTCCTTTAGAACAAGGGTTGGTTAAGCCTTAACAGCTCAAAACTTCGGGATCCTATAAGGTCACACACATTAGACCTTCATCGGACTAAGTAAATAATTAATAGATTTATTCTACTACAAAAATATAGCATGTTAATAATTGGATTATTATTTAAATTGGTTAAAAGATGATTGGATCATTTTGGGTAAGCCAAGAAATTTATTTTTGAACGGTAACTAGTTTATTAAGGTCGTAAAATAAATTAATTTTGAAAGAAGGATTAAAAGGGAATTTTCCAATTAGAGTAAGGGGGCTGGATCCTACGGAGATGAGGCCCACGTTTTGGGACCCCATATAGAGGCTAAAGGGCTGTGAGCTCGGCACATGCACGAGCCCACAAGCTGGGTCACACCAGCGCTGCTGGGCAGCGTTGGGTGTGCGCAGCATAGCCCAACCCACAAGATGGGCTTCATTTAAATTATATGCATCTAATAGGAGTTCCTGTGGATATTGAGAAAAATTTTGAATTTCTGCCATGCCTGTTATGCATGTTCAAATTGACTATTAGTTCCCAACAACAACCTCACCATTACTTCCAATAGCTTGAAACATCTTATGAACCTACTGAACAAAGCTTGGAAGTGGTAATGATGGAGTTTATGAAGAAAACTCAAGCATCAATCAAAAACTTGGAGACCTAATTTCAACAACTAGCCAATATGGTGATTTCAAAAGATGAAGTGGTCACTCCAAGAAATATTGAGCATAACTCCATGGAGGAATATGAAGCAAGCATGATGGAGTATGGCAAGGTTGTTGATAATTCTAACATTCTTGTTGTTGATAATGTTTATATTTCGGGGAAGCAACTATAAGAGGAGACAGAGCAACTAGAATATCACTATAAGCAACTTGTGCACAAAAGAGAGCAACCTAAAGTTCAATATAAGACCGCTCACATTCTATAAAAATGCTTGCTCAAGAGGAAACGGTTCTAAGGGAGCAACCACTCCGAATCTATCAACTAAAGATACCATTTCCTGAAAGGCCAAAGCAACATCTAAGGTATGAGGAGCTTAATAAGAACTTGTAGGTGCATAATATAGAGATCATCAAAGGCAAAAAGAAATTTGTTGAGGTGGATTTCAAAGGAAAAATAAATTTCTCCCCAATTTTTGAACATGAACAATCTACTCACAACCCTCACAAACTAAAAGAGCAATATGTCTTCATGCAACCTTTTATTGAAAATCAAATTAGAAGTAAATCATGGAGAGAAGTGGACATACTACAACAAAAGGCACCATACATCGATCTACCTTTTTCAACTTTAATTTATGAACCTCTTTGAGCAATTTGTATATATTGGTGTCTGCTTCAAACACCAATTGAAGCACTTTCGATGAGCCCAAGATCATTTTTCTAACCTTGTAAATATTTATGTCATTTTCCTTGTTTAGTATATTTTAAGCTTGCTATTTTGTTTTCTTTTATAGGTGGCCACCAAATCAAGTGTGGGGAAAATCTGGATAATGGTGGCCCTTACAAATCTGAGGAGCAATCATAAAAATGCTAAGGGAAATCATCCTTACAACACCAAGAGTAATTCACCCATACTTACCTCTTCCACGTTTTGGTAACTCACTTTCACTTTGGCTTAACAATCATTTTAATTCAGAAAAAGTCATGCAAGGTAGTTTCCACTCACCCTCTATACTTGTTGGTTGTTATTTGTCAATGTTGCTTAATTTTGTTCAGTGCTTTGAGGACAAAGCATTAAGTAAGTGTGGGGGCGGAGTAAGTTAGAAAACTATGCATGCTTGCTGCCTTATAATTGTTATATAATGATCACTGCCTTGGAATGCTGGATATTGTAGTGTTTACTATGGTCTAATTATTGCTTATGATCACCCCTACTTAGAACACTTGTTTGAATTTAAGTATTATTTTAAACTGTTTTATTTTTTTATGTTTTGTTTCTGAAATATGTTGTTTGTAAATAGATTCACTTCTCTTTTAAAATTTGTTAATTTTTTTTTTACTTTTTCAAAAGTGTTTTCTGTTTTGGCAATTAGCATGAGAAACTATCTTTTGGAAATTTGTAGCCTAGGTAAAATACTTAGAATTTGGTTAATAATAGTAAAACTACAATTAGCATGTTAACAAGATTGATTAAGCAAGTTAGACACAATTTGAAACTGTTTTTCAATAAATAAGACTAGGATAACCAACTGAATTGAACACATTGTTTAGTGAGGACTAGAGCCTAAAATTTTATTTGATTTATCATTCACTAAAACAATTCTTTGTTTCTGCTCTTAAAAGTTCAAATCTTTTCTTATACATAAAGTGCTTAATTTTCAAAATCATTCTTTACTTAATCAAATTCAGAAATCACTTCTCTTTTAAATGTTAAATTCTTTGATGACATGGCTTACATATGCAACTTATGGGTAGAACTTGATTTGGGAGAATTTGGATATAGTGCTTATTGAGACCACATCATTGATCACTAAATGACATGATTAAGGCACTAGGATTATACCTCTTTTTACCCAAAAAGCCACCCTTATATAATATATCCCCTAGATACCACCTTGAGCCTTAACCTTTTTCTTCATACACACAACAAGTTAAACCCCACAACCTTTTTCTTTTTACTTTCCCTCTATATTTCACCCTTGATTTTACTAAGAATTTTTCAAAACAACAAATTTGAACTACTATTGGTTGTTAACTTTTTTTCATATTATTCTGAAAGAAAAAACTTCAGTGAGCTTTCTTCAAAATTCTATTCCAGCCTTGTGCTTCATTATTACAAAAGAGAAAAAAAGAAAATTGAATAAAGAGAAAAGAAAAATAGAAAAAGAAAAAAAAACAATAAAAAGAAGTCTGATCACAAGTAAGCTAAATTTTCTTGATTATTTCATTTGAATGTTTGCTATGCTTATTTACTCAATCCTCTGTGCTAGAATGATTACCTTGTTGGATATGATGTATGCCCTTAAGGCAATTAGGACGATATATCTTAATTATGTGATAGTAAGAATATTTTATTTGATCAATAAAGGCATTTAATCTTTTGTTTATATCGATGTGCTTGTATATATATTATAGCTGGTTAAATATATTCATTGATTTATATATACAAAAGTCCTTGTTATATCATAGCAAGAAGTCAGAGAAATTATAGTTGGACTACATTTGGTGGAGCCTGCTTCATGTGCAATTATGATTATGTCTAAACTATCCATAGTCATAGTTACATCAAGAAAGGATATTGATGAAGCGAAAAGACTAGCATGTGGTCAACTTTCTTGGAAAGGGTCTAAGCAGTTAATCTTCTAAGGACTGAAGGTGGTGCTTAAGTTTGACACATGGATATATCTGGGAGATATATTGGAGACGGCAGTAAGATAAACACTTGGTATGTATATAAATGTGTTAGTGTTTATCTTCTTCCAGTAAGCTTTGCAAACATCCTCATACTTGAGATACTAGTTACCTTGTGTGTACTATTGCTATACTTTGGGTCATTTCCAAAAACTCATTAATTTAGGGTGTTACAGGTGATTACGGGTATAGTGATGATGACACGTTGGTAAGTTGAGTAATCAAAAAGAATCCATTGCTCCGAATATATTAAGGAGTTGTACCTGGCCACTTATTGAAGTGATGATTGCCATAAACCTCTGATCAGAGTATGTGTTTGATAGAAATGGTTTCCAGTCAAACACACTATAGTAAAAGGCAATATACTTCGGTAATAAGTTAATAACTGGGATAGCTTGGGGCAACCTTGCTATTAGTGGGTTAACACTTTAACCAAACCCTATAAACTAGACGGTACTAACAATAAAGAATGGAAGGAGTTCATCGCGTTGGACAACTATTGCATTAACCGAGATTAAGTCATAAGCATAAATGTGTTGATGTCCTTGATAGATAGTTACTCAGGCTTCGTGACTAACTATTACATGAACAAGATTAATTCTACTATCCCCGAATTTATCAACATGCTAAAAATAGTAGAACCTTAGATCAAGAAACATTAGAAACCTCTATTGTTGGTTGAGAAAGGCAAGGCTTCTAAGAAGAAGAAGTAGGCACTGGGTGCCAAGAAAAGAATCAGTAAAAAGAAGAAAGAAAAGAAGACATCTAAGTATGTCTGCTTCCAATGTGGGAAACCGGGATAATAGAAGAGGGATTGCAAAGCTCCTGCTTCTGAACATTTGAAGAAGAAGCCTGTAGAGGCATCTACATCAAGTATGTTTGTAATTGAAAACTTTGCTACTTTTCCTCATGAATCCGTATTAGATACTGGTTGTGGTTCTCATATCTGTACTTCTGTACAGGGATTAAGGAATAATAGAAGACTTGCAAAAGGGGAGTTGGACCTACATATGGGAAATGGAGCTAGAGTTGCTGAATTAACCATAGGAAGCTTTAATCTTATTTTGCCAAGTGGACTTGTTTTAGCTTTGAATAATTGTTACTACATTGCAAGTGTTACTAAGAATATTGTGTTTGTTGCGTGTTTAGCAGCAGAAGGATTTGAGATTTTATTTTTGAATAATAATTATCAGATTCGTTTGAATAATATTCTTTATGGTTATGGGATGTTAAATGGTGGCATTTATATTCTTGATACTAAAACATAAGTTTTTAATATAAATAATGTGAAGAAAGTTAAATTAGATAAGGAGATTTCCTTCTACTTATGGCATTATCGTTTAGGCCACATAAACAAAGATCACTTAACCATGTTGCATAAGCATGGAGACTTGGGCCCAATAGACTTGGAGTCTTATGGTGATTGCGAACCATGTTTAAGAGCAAAGATGACAAAGTTACCTTTTCAAGGAAAGGGTGAACGGCCACAAGTACATTGGAACTTATACATACTGATGTATGTGGTCCAATGAGTGTTCAGGCATTAGGAGGATACTCCTACTTCATAACCTTTATTGATGATTATTCACTATATGGTTATCTATACTTAATGAAGCACAAGTCTGAAAGTTTTGAAAAGTTCAAAATATTTAGAGCTAAAGTTGAGAAACAACTTGAGAAAAGTATTTAAACACTTTAATCAGATAGAGGTAGAGAATACTTAAGTTAGGAGTTTCAGGATTATCTAAAGGTAAATGGGATAATTCCCTAGTGGACCCCTCCTTATACACCTCAACACAATGGTCTGTCAGAAAGGAGGAATCAGACTTTATTAGATATGGTTCGGTCCATGATTAGCCATGCAGATCTCAGTAAATCCTTTTAGGGATATGCACTAGAGAGCGTAGTTTATGAATTAAATAGAGTGCCCTCTAATTCAGTTGATTTTACACCTTACGAAAGATGGTGTAACAAGAATCCATCTCTAAGTAACTTAAGAGTATGGGGCTGTCCTGCTATGGTAAAGAAGATAGCGTCAGATAAGCTAAACTCTAAATTTAACAAGTGTCTATTCATTGGTTATCCATAGGAAACTAATGGATATTTGTTTTACCAACCTGAAGAATAAAAGGTATTTGTGTCTCAGAATGCTCGCTTTTCAGAAAAGGAACACTTGCTTGTAAAATTTAGTGGGAACAATATTGAACTAGAAGTTTAAGTGGAAAAACAAACAATCAACTAATTGACCCCATTCTAGATAAACAAGAAAGTGAGATCCAAGAATAGCCTATCGAAACATAAACATTGTGAAGATCATGTCGTGTTTATAAAGGTCCCGATAGATATTATTTTATCATCAATGATGATAAGGAACTATATCTGATGGAGGATGATAAACCAAGGACATATGATGAGGTAATGAAAAGATCATATTTTGATAAATGGCTAAAAGCCATAAAATCAGAAATGGATTCCATGTATGAGAACCAAGTTTGGAATTTGGTTGATGCACTGCAAGAGGTTAGACTAATTCGGTGCAAATGGGTCTTCAAGAAGAAGACTGACATGGACGGTAATGTAATTACCTATAAAGCATGGTTAGTTGTGAAAGGTTATAGTCAATGTGAAGGTATCAACTTTGATGATACTTTCTCACCGATAGCTATGCATAAATCCATAAGGGTACTCCTAGCCATTACTGCTCATTACGATTATGAGATCTGGCAAATGGATGTTAAAACACCATTCGTGAATGGGGATTTAGACCGGGATGTGTATATGACACAACCTGAGGGTTTTACATCTTAGAATGGTTCAAAGGTATGCAAGCTACAAAGATCCATTTATGGACTTAAGCAGGCATCCATAAGTTAGAATATGAGGTTTGATCAGACAATCCATGAACTGGATTTCTGTTCAAACGTTAATGAGCCTTGTGTTTACAAGAAGGTTAGTGGGAGTGGAGTCATTTTTTTAGTATTATATGTCGATGACATTCTACTAATAGGAAACGATATTTCTCTTCTTCAAAATGTTAAAGTATGGTTGTCAAGAAAATTCTTCATGAAAGACCTTGGTGAAGCAGCATTTGTACTAGGTATAAAGATCTATAGGGATATATCTAGGAGGCTATTAGGTCTTTCTCAAAGTACATATATAGATAAGGTATTGAATAGGTTTAACCTTGAGCATTCGAAGAAAAGGTTATCTCCCGATGACCAAGGGAAGTTACCTGTCTAAGGCTGAGTGTCCGAAGACAGCTCATGAAAGAATGCGCATGAAGGATATACCCTATGCATCCGCGATAGGATCCATCATGTATGCTATAATATGTACTAGGCTAGATGTCTCTCAGGCTTTGAGCTTTACAAGCAGATATTAGTCAGATCCAAGTGAAAAGCACTGGATGGCCGTCAAGGCAATCCTTAAGTACTTGAGAAGGACTAAGGATGAATTCTTGATTTATGGAGAAAGTGACCTCACAATTAAAGGTTACACTAATGCGAGTTTTCAATCTGACAAGGATGACTTTAAGCCTCAGTCTGGTTTTGTGTATGTGTTAAATAGAGGGGCGGTATGCTGGAAGAGTTCCAAGCAAGAAACTACTGCTAATTAAACTACAAAATCTGAATACATTCCTGCATGCAAAGCAGAAAAAGAAGCTGTCTGGTTAAAGGGATTTATTACTGATCTAGGTATGGTGCCTGAGGCTGGTGATCCAATTACTTTGTATTGTGATAACAATGGTGCTATAGATTAGGCAAAGGAACCACAGTCTCATTAGAAAAACAGACATGTATCCAGAAAGTATCATATAATTAAGGAGATTTTTGATGCTAAGATAACAAGACTAGAATATGTTCCTACTGATCAGAACCTCACAGATGGTCTGACAAAGCCATTGACTCAAGTCAAGCATGACCAGCATGTTATAGCATATGGATTAAGACATATGGCCAATTGGCCTTAGTGCAAGTGGGAGTTTGTTGGATATGATGTATGCCCTTAAGCCAATTAGGGCAATATATCTTAATTATGTAATAGTACAAATATTTTGTTTGATCAACAAAGGCATTTAATCTTTTGTTTATATCGAACGTGCTTGTATATATATTATGGCTGGTTAAATATATTCATTATTGTATGTATAAAAAAGTCCTTGTCATATCATAATATGAAGTCAAAGAAATTATAGTTGGACCATATTTGGTGGAACCTGCTTCATGTGCAATTATGATTATGTCTAAACTATCCCTAGTCAAAGTTTCATCAAGAAAGGATATTGATGAAGTGGAAAGACTAGCATGCGGTCAACTTTCTTGGAAAGGGTCCAAGCAGTTAATCTCCTAAGGATTAAAGGTGGTGCCTTAAGTTTGACACATGGATATATCTGGGAGATATATTGGAGACTGCAGTAAGATAAACACTTGGTATATATATCAATGTGTTAGTGTTTATCTTTATTCAATAAGCTTTTCGAATATCCTCATACATGAGATACTAGTTACCTTGTGTGGTACTATGGCTATACTTTGGGTCATTCCTAAAAATTCCTTAATTTAGGGTGTTACGGGTGATTACGGGTATAGTGATGACAATACGTTGGTGAGCTGAGTAATCGAAAAGTATCCATTGCTCCGGATATATTAAGGAGTTGTACCTGGCCACTTGTTGAAGTGATGATTGCCATAAACCTCTGATCAAAGTATGTGTTTGATAGTAATGGATTCTAGTCAAACACACTATGGTAAAAGGCAATTTACTTCGGTAACAAGTTAATAACTGGGATAGCTTGGAGCAACCTTGCTATTAGTGGGTTAACACTTTAACCGAAAACCAGACGGTACTAATATTAAAGAATGGAAGGAGTTCATCGCATTGGATAACTATTGCATTAACCGGGATTAAATCATCAGTATAAATGATGTTCCGAGTCATGGGGGATGGTAGACCCTTACTAGAGGCGTGCTACAGTCGTTTAAGGTAATCGAGTTCTATTCAAGGTCTAAAACATAGAGCCAATGGTTCCATTAGAACATAGGTTGGTTAAGCCTTAACAGCTCAATACTTCGAGATCTTATAAGGTCACAAACATTGGACCTTCATCGGACTAAAGAACTAATAGATTTGTTCTATTACTAAAATATAATACAAATAATAATTGAATTATTATTTAATTGGTTAAAAGTGATCTATTCATTTTGGATAAACCAAGAAATTTATTTTTGACCAATAACTAATTTATTAGGGTCAAAAAATAAATATTTATTAGAAAGGGATTAAAGGGGAATTTTGCTCTGGCATGTTAAACTGAAAAGTACAAAATATATTTTGTACATGTTCGGTTGCATGGAGTACACCAAAAGGTGTGTGAACACTGCTAGGCAGTGTTCACGGCAGCCCATAAACATGGGCTGCACAAAGGCAGCCCATGAAGGGCACCATGAGCTGGGCTCGCGACAGGGGCCGTGAGGCCCAGCTCACGTGCAAGGCAAGCCCACATGGACTTGCCTTGCAGAACATACACAGTGTGCTATACAAGCTGTATGGGTGGGCTGTGCCCCGCAGGTCATGGTGACCCATGAGCAGAACCCGTGTATGCACATCCCACATTAGAAGTGGGGGAGAAATTTTGCTCCCCCAAGCCTATAAATAGGGTCTCATGCTCCCCCTTTCAAATTGCACCATAAGCTCAAAGGCATAAATTCTTAGCAAGATTCAAAAGTAAAATATCTCGGGTAATTGAGCAAAGTTCTTTTCAAGGAGCTTGAATTTATTCAAGCACCTCTAGTTTATATTTTTGGGTGGGGCTTCTGGAGTGGTCTAGCAACTACTCGAGGCTCCTTGGTTCTTCCTCTCGGGAGGTTTTGGTTGGTGTGGTTCTTGTGGATACTCATAGAGGCTATCCCACGCTTGGAGGCTTGTGCAAGAAGGTTCTGTTAAAGCACGCTTCAACTGGTAAGTTTTCTTTCTTTCTCCTTTTATTATTAGGTCGTTTTCTTTAAGCATTTTTAGACTTAATAATTATGCTTAGGTTGTTTTGCATGCTTAGTTTATTTTATGCTTAGGTTATAGCTTAGAGTTATAACATGCTTAGGTTATAGCTTAGAGTTATAACATGCTTAGGTTATAGCCTAGAGTTATAACATGCTTAGCATAAAATTTACATGCTTGGATATATTTTAGAATCATGGTATGCCTAGCCCTTTGCATGCTAACCTAGGTAGAGAATTATTTAGTTAAGGCTTTATTTAATTTATATGCATCTATTAGGAGTTCTTGGGGACATTTATATGCATCTATTAGGAATTCCTGGGGACATGGACAAAATTTTGAATTTCCGCCATGCCTGTTATACATGCTTAATTTAACTATCAGTTCCCAACATGCCTTACTTGCTATTTGATTGCTCCAATCTTCCATTGATCCCTTTAAGACTGAACATCATTTTCTAATACAAGTGGTGACCCTACATCTTACTGTATAATCATCATGCTCACTTTGTAGAATCCATTTACACACAAAAAAGCCTTTCACCAACACACCCCCAACCCTGAGCCTACATTACAACCCAATTAAAACCTTTTGATTATGTTGTGATCAATACTTTTAAGTGGTGGAGATAGGACCGATAATCAAGTGTTTGGACTTAATGTTTGCTATCTGTAGCTGATGAGTGATTTCTCAAAACTCACCCTTTAAATACTTTGTGTGAATTGAGTGACATCTTTGGTGAGGAAAGTTGGCTTTATCTCGAAATTAGTTATTGATGAATTAGCCTTTTGGATCATTGTCTTAACCTGTTTTTGAGATTAAGTTACATGCTAAGTGTGGGGGTATTCATCATTAACCTTAAACTTTGTATTTTGAATGCATTACTGAATTTTCCTAAGGAAGAATTAATTGTTGATTGTCACTCTTATGTTTTTCTCCTTTTGTCTTTATGTTTTATGTCTTTGTGTTTTGCTTGAGGACAAGCAAATGTCTAAGTGTGGGGGAATTTAATAAGTGCAAATTATACCAAGTAAACACTAGTCAATTGGCCTTAAAATCACTATATTTGTGGTTGAAATGTATGGTTCATTTATGTTTTTGATGAAATTTTAGGTCACTACTAGATGTAGTAATGGTCATCTCCAAGAATCAGGAAACTGGGCAAGGTGAGAAGAAAATTGGCCAGAGTGAGTAGAAAACTGGGTAAGGTGATCACAGTTTTGGCCTAACTAAGGGAGAAGAGCCCCAAACCGAAATAATCTGATATTTTGGGAAGTGAAGTTGACCAAAATACCCCTCGAATGATGAAGAAATTCTATTGGTTTGTCAAGGACGCTACTTTTGGATGGAAATTGATAATATTACTTTATGGCAAGTGGGAGAAGCTCATTGGAGAAAGATCCACCTTCTAGAAGACTTTAATTGAGCTGATGAAGAACTGCCAACTTGTGGGCAGTGGAATGCCACTTGAATAGGTGGAGTTTATATTTTTGCGATAATTAATTAGATAAGTGGTAAACCAATCTGACAAGCTTCCACCTTCTAGAATTATTCTTTTGTATGGCTAAGAATTATCTTGGACTATTTTGTTGTGCAAGTGGCACATCTAGATTTGGTTGGCCAAAAGCCTCCATTGTCTCACACACTCTCTCTCTATATTCCAGCTTCTATTTCTTTATTATAATATTTTCCTTTAATGTTTTATTTACTTTTGCTATGTTTTTTAGGTAATTAAGCCGCAGTGAGGTCGGCCAGCGAGCAAGGCGGATCTCATGGTTTGATTTCTCTACCTCTTTCATTCTAGCATTATTTTATGTGGATTATTTTGTGTTAAACTTAATTCTCATAAGTGAGGCCTAACTTATGTTGAGTGTAAGAAGAGGAACTGAAAGGTGAATTGTAACACAGACTAAACACAAAATACATGTCTAAGAGGAACTGAAAAGTAATTAAATATGCTAGGAAGTTTCTATTCAAAGAATTCTTGTATGATTCATAATGCTTAAGGTTCTACTTGCACGGAGAAATCACACAAGTGAACTTTAAAGAACTAGACATAGGGAAACTACGGCTTGTACATGAGACATGCAAGAAACCTAGATCCTTAAGTGCTAACATGCTAAAATAAAGAGGGGTAATAATTCACATGTCTGCATGCTCACTAGGAGTGCTCACCTCCTTATAAATTTGTTAGTAGTGACCATTCAAGGCAACCATTTTTACTTTATAGCGATCATTTACTTTTCAGCATTTACTTCATTAATTTATCTTGTTTAATATTTTGAACCTTTGAACTACTGATTTATGACTTGATTTAAATGCTTTCCTTACTCCCTGTGGGATACGACCTTGTGCTTGCCACTTACTACTAATCTTGACCTAGTGCACTTTCTAGATCAAACTCAATTGGCAGACAATAACAATTATCTCAATACCTTGACAAGCCATATGAATACCACCTAGTAGCAGCTCATCGAATCTTAAGATACAAAAAATAAAAGCTAAGCCATGGACTTATCTATTCAGCAGACACAAACACACAACTCAAAGCATTTATAGATTAAAATTAGGGAAATTGTAAGGACACAAGAAAGCCAGTTACTAGTTTTTGCATCTTCATGGAGAATCTCTAGTATCTTGGAAGTAAAAGAAACAAAATACAGTATTAAGAAGCTCCAAAGAAGTAGAGTATAGGGCTATAGCAACCACATCAGTAGAAATTCAATGGTTACACTACCTAATGAGAGACTTAAAGGTTGAAAAAAAAGGTTCATCTTTAATGTTTTATGACAATCTATTAGCAATGCACATTTCAAGCAACAATGTGTTCTATAAGAGGATAAAGCACTTAGAGATAGACTGCCACTTTGTGCTATCAAAGGTACAAGATGGATTAATACACTTGATGATAGTATCATATGATAGTCGATTAGCAGACGTATTCATAAAGCACTCCACTCACCAGAATTCCAAAGACAATTCAATAACTTGAAAATTATGGCCATTCAGTAACAAGGATACCAGATTCATATGAGACCATGTTCATCTTGTAGGGGGATGTCAAAGATATAATAAGTTTATAGAAAGTTACTTAGAAGGAAAGAGTTAAATTAGTTGTAATTTACTAGCCGTTATTATTAAGGGAATTTTTGTCATTTCACCTAACTTAGTCGTTATATATAATAGCTAACCCTAATCCCTAAATTACTCAGTCTGTAATTCATCTTCTTCTCCATTCTGTAATTCTCTATTTATGATTCAATAAAATTAGTTTTAATGGAGTTCACTTCATGTTCTTAAGATATATTTTGCAAAGAGCTTTGCTTTCCATCATTAATCAACAGCTAAATGCATTTGTGAACTCGGGCTTTTTGGTGTCCTCGCGGAACGATGATGAAAATTGCTCTGAACTTTCCTCAGCTAGTTATTCTGTTCTTTTCGAGTTGAAACACATTTTTAGAGTTTCCATTTTAACGATTTTGTGACCTTGGACCGCGCTTAAAAATAATTAAAATTGCATTTTAAAATGAACTGTAATCTTTCTCTCGCGTGCTGTAATTTGTTTCATAATTTTATCTTAAACTCGATCATTTTGAGCAAATACTGTTCTTTTTCCTAGATTTTAGACTCTTTGAGGTTTCCAAAATGTCAAGAATCGCTTGATTCAGATAACTGTGGTGAGAGTTATGAATTTCCTAAGTTTTCCTTTTTAAAGCTTTTTTCCCATTTTCCTCCCTACGTTTAGGCCTCGCCGGGCCATCGTCGACAGTGGCGGCGGCCAGCACCACCGCCGGAGCGGCCTTACCATGCCAGTTGGCATGGCCTTCACACGCCTGACCCGATTCTTTGCATTTTTTGGTGTTTTTCTTGCTCACCAAGTTTAATTTTTGTGCTTTTTCAATCAAATTCATGATTTTAAGAGACTAAATGCATTATTTGCACTGATTGAGTCTATAGAAACCCCAAAAATCATCTGTTCAAGGACTTTTGCCATTTTGAACAATTAAATCATTTTTTAGGGTTCTTAGTTGTCTAGAGAGAGAAAGCATAAGAACAAGGTGGAAATCCGATTCTCGGGTTTCTAATTTTTCTTAAGCCCGATCTTTTTGGTTTAAAGACTTTAAATTGATCTATACTTAAGTTTAAAACAAATTTAAATAGGACTTAGAGACTTTTCTCACAAAATCACTAGAATTCGTAACTAAATTCATCGCTAATCTTCACTCTTTTGTCGCCGTCCGTCGCCATTCCTCGCAAAATCATCAAAAGAACTCGCCAAAGGTTGATTCAAGTATCAAGGTGGATTCACGGCCTAAAGGTATAATTTCTGAGTTCCAATTATTTCCTTTGCTTTTGCTGGCATTTTTGCTTGATTTTAGGGCATTCGGCCTTCATTTTGGTCATTTTTAAAATTTTTCCTGCGAGATTCTAGCCGGCTGCTCCAGCGACTGGCAGACCACCTGACTGCAATCAAGTTGCATCAACTGGGGTGGCCACCGTGCCACTTGAGTGGCTTGTTCATCGCTGGAGCAGTCATTCCCCTTTTCGTTGGAATTTTTTGGGATTTTCCCCTCCCGAGTAAAAAAATCAACATTATTTTGCTGTTTTAATTCCAAATCCACTGAAATAATGTGGGAAACGATTTAAAATGCCAATAATCTTGAGTTTTTGGGTGCGTAAATGTCAAACTTCCCCCATTTGAATATTTGTTGTCGTTGGCCACTTTTATGGAAGGCTGGCCACCCAAACGATGCTTAGGCCTTGCCAACTAGGGCAGCCACTGTGTCGTTTGAGCGGCCAACTACCCTACTCGAGCAGCCTGCTAGTAAAAGAAAGCCCAAACGGTCCCTATGTATTTTTTTGTGTTTTTGCTCTGTTTCTATTATTTTATTGCATCTTTAACTCCGCTTAACACCTAAAAAATTCCCTAAAAATCCTAAATATCCTGGAACTAAATCAAATGATTTTTAATGTGGTTGGTTCAATTTATTAATTATTTAATTGGTAAAATTGCTATTTAATGCCTTAAAATGTGTTTTTAAATCTAAAAATTCAAAATAAATTATTCTCTTCCAATATAAAATCTAGTAATTAACCGGACATTGTTTATGCCTTGATTATGCATGTTAATGGGTGTTTTGCCATGATTAAGTGACGTATCTGTGCTAACTTTTCCCGTGCAGGTAGATTTAGGTTAGATGCATGTTACGCCTTCGGATATTATTTATTTCGTATTGAAAAATGTATAGGATTTGTAATGCCTTGTAATAATTAATTTATTTCCTGCTTTCTGCATGATGCGTTGCATGATGAATGACTAATTATATAACCGAAAATTCTAAATTAGGGGATTTAAATAGCGTAAGAATGTAGAGATACTTTTATTGAAAAATAAATGATTTGATTGGATTAGTAACTAAGAGTAGGTAACATCATCCGAGCTCAGAATCTCTTTTTTAAGGTGCGGTCTAACCACTCGGTGGGAATATCATCCCTAAAATCCTGATAGAGCTAAACCAGGTGGCGACTCTATCTTAAAATATGGGATTCCGATCTCCTATCTTTGTAACAATAAAATTGGACTTAAATTGAACTTGAACATCACATGTAAATAATTTTCATCACGCCTCTAAAATTGAGGGCTAACCCTTCGGCATGCTTTACATCGCTTATTTTTCCCTCTTCCTAACTTTAAAAGGGGTCAGGAAAAAAGGTCGCTTGCTCAAAGTGGCGATTCCGCTGGGGATTGTACTTTTAACTAAAATTTGAAAACTTTTTTTTTCAAAATTTGTTAAAAGTATGTGATGATGTTCCAAAATATTTACCGAATCAAAACTTCTCTTCATTCTTGTGCCTTTTTTATCCATTGCATAGATTAGAAAACTAGGTTAGGGTGCCCATTGTTCAGCCATAAAGCTCACATGTATCGCTCATGCCCACCAGGAATTGGGGATACTTTATGAGGGGATCACTCATTTCAATAATGGGTTGTATTTTTAGCTTGTATTTATGCTTATTTCTATATCATTGAAACCATGCTTGTAGTCTTTTTGGCCGCTATTACTTCCTTTTCTATCTTTTCAAGTTTTCAAGGCAATTTGGAGAAAAATGCATTTCTCTGTAGAAAATGAGCAACTAAGGAGACTCTCGATGGACGCACCTAGACTAGTCTGGTCCCGGTATCCTAGAAGCCTTCTAGAATATAAGAAGAAATGAAAAGAGGAAGTCTAGCTGAAAGTTAACAGTCACCCAGATCATATTGTGTTCACCATGACTAACGAGGTCCTGCTGACATGTCAACATTGGAGTAAAAGTCAAAGATGCCAAAGTTGTCCAGAACCTAATTGAGAAAGTGGCGTGAATTCAATGTTGATTAATTCCTTCCATTATCTTAAAGAGGAATCATTGTCACTCAAGGACTTCCTAAAGAGCCTTCCATCGAGGTCCTGATGTAGACAGCGGGAGCAATAGCTAGTCCTAGTGATCCCAGAACATTCCAGAATGACCAAGATGACATCAATACCAAGGCATTCAAATTTTCATATCTGGGATACACTTAATTCGGACAACATCCTATTCAGTAATCGCCCAATTTAAGGAAGAAGTTTAATCTATTTCCTAATTTTATAAATGAAGGGCTTTTACTACCATTTGAAGATAAAGACTAAAAGGAAGATAAAACCCATTCAAGAGATAATAGCAAAGAGTCCTATTCAACTCTAAAGAGGAAGCAAGAGGCAAGACTCCCTATAAATACCAAGGCCGACGCATTCATCCATCATTCCACTACCTTCGATCCACTACCTAAGCTTAGTTTAGATTTAGTTCATTGTTCTTTAGATTAAGTTTATTTACAAATACTCTCTTTTTAATTAATTGCAAGTTTACATTCAGCTTTATTGTTCTTTAGTTTTGTTGTTCTTCAAATTCAATCATGTCTAGTTAATTCCCTTGTGACTTGACCAAGTAAGGGTCAAGGCTAAGTTTAAATTGCGTGATGACCGCAAATGAATACAAAAATCTATAAGGTGACCTGTTTACCATTCTCGGTACTTCAAGGGTTCTATGGTAAGAGTATCACTTAGTCTTGTAGTGTGGTTTGGCCAACCATTTGGTAAGTCTTTGTGATTATTGTTAATCTTTATTCTTGCAACCGTAATTGTGCCTGAAGAGGGATAAAGTAATGATAGTCTCCACCGAGACTGGAGAAAGGTGATCTTATGCTTGTTGGGAGTGCTTCACTACCTGTTAGTAAGGGTTTAGGCTTTTTTAATTTATATTGCTATTAATCGGCGAGCTCCCTGGTGCGAAGTCGAGAGACAAGGTGAGTAAGAGGGAGGTCATGGCGCGAAGACCGGTCTCCGTGCAAAGTAAGGAAGAGTTGTTAGTACTGTAAGGTGCATGAGTGCTAGGATAACTAAACCTAGGTCCTGGTGCAATTTATATCTTGTCCCATGATGACTATGATGCTCAATTTTATCCTACTTTGGTCGAGTCATTGTCTTTAATTGATTTCATCCCTCCTTTAATTAGTTCTAATTCATAAATTCCCAAAGCGGTCACTTCTAGATCACACTGTTGGTAGTCTAGTGAAAATAACATAGTTAAATACCATTCCCTATGGTATTGACATCTGCTCGCTACTAACTACTAGTTTTTTTTATGTAGGGATTTTTTTTGTAGTCTAGACACCCATCAAATTTTGGCGCCATTGCCGAGGAGCAGTTCCAACTAATTTATTTTCACCTTGATTGACCAAGAAGACTCCCTCTGATTATGAGACTTATTTACTAATCTTACAGTCATTGTGACCATGGCTAATAGAGAAAATCAGAGAGATATGATAATAAGAGACCTCATGTGGGTCTCAGTGGATCAACCACCATCCTTTTGCATCGTATATCCCGAGGTGAACGAGGAAAATTTTTTTAAGATGAAGAATGGGTTCATTCAGAGCCTAGCTAAATTCATCGGGAGCCTTGCTGAAGATCTTTACTAGCATCTACGATTATTCAACATGACTTGCACCGCAAGGAAGCCACCAGGAGTCTCTTTGGAAATTGTGAAGATGAAAGCTTTTGGTTTCTCTCTTGAGGAAAAAGCTAGAGATTGGTTTTGCTATCTTGGTCTAAGATCTATCATAACCTAAAGCGAGATGACTAAAGCCTTTTTGGACAAATACTTCCCACCATCGAGAGCTACATCACTAAGGAGATAGATTTGCACCATTCATTAGAGTGACATGGAGAGTCTCTATGACTACTATGAAAGATTTCAACACCTTTTGTCTTGTCTTGCTGTCCACCACATAGGTTTACAAGACCTTCTCTGATTCAATGTTCCTATAAAGGTCTCCAACCCACACAGAGAGACTTGATAAATACATCAAGTGGAGGTTCTCTATTGTACAAGACACTCACTCAAACTTGGGATTTAATTAAGACCACGATAATGTTCAAAAATTTGGATATCTTGATGAATGACCAAGCAGCAGAATAACTAATGGAGGAAATCTTAGAGGAATCCATGAGGAGAGGCATAACTTTTCCCCACATCAATGTGACTTCAATGAGAATTGGAGGGATTATCCATCTATTAGTAGGGGAAGAGACAATAAGAGGAAGCCTCAACCACTTTAGAGCAACCACTTTAGAGCACGTAGAGACCTCAACATCAGTTCCAAGGATATTAAGACCAAGGCCCTCTTATTGATTTTGTAGTTGATCTTGCTGATAGCACCCATAAGCTCTTAAGGAGCATGGATGTCACCATTCCGGGGATGCAAGGGAGCATGCAAATCATTGGGAGGCAGATGAATGAAATTGCAAATTTTCTCACCTGGATTGAATCCATGGAGAGGAAACCTTCTCAGAATGAGAGCTACCCTATTCATAACATCAGTATGATCTCTATACTATCACCGACACCTATACAGGATGACCAAAAGGTCTTGGCTATAGAAATATACGACACTAAGAGCATAAAATAGGAAGTAGTGATCACGTCTTCATTAGTTGGTCATGATAAGAAAGTCAAACCAGGAGCACGAGGATCATGTTGCAGTCGTGCTGAGTAAAACTCCATATGATTCAAGTCTGAATGAAACTCCTGATGCTTCAAGTCTAAGTCAACAAGAGCTAAAACTTACCAAGGGTATCAAAGATGACTACTACAAGGGCAAATCCAATGTGCAAGGTGTACAAGAAACTTCATAAAAAGGCAGAGTGATCTTCATAACCTTAGGAAGACCTCCCATGCAGAACCACAAGTCCTGATGTCCCCATCTCATCTTAATTTATTTCAAGAGAAACATCAATCCCGATGGAAAGACCAGTCCATCACGACTAAGCTATTACCTCAGGAAGTAGTCATGGTATAGAGCATGAAGACCAATTGCACATCCAAAGCGATGATCCTCACCTAAAGCCATATTATAAGGGATTCAAAGCTCGCTCGAATGAATTGAGTCTCAAGGAGGCTAATTACAATACACCATGATCTCTGTGTAGTTCATTGAGCTCACCGGCATCAACCAAAGTGCTCTTAGGAGGCAGCCTAAGCATTTCAGACTCACTATCTCCATTTTTGTTTTTATTTGTGCCTTTTTTATTTTTTTATTAGTTGAATCTAAACTAGGACTTATCCCTCTCTCTAACATTTATTATATGTATAGGTCTCTATATATACGTTAGGAGTTGAAATGTAACATGCTAAAGGATAGGAATGAAGGGACAACAAATGGGAAATGGCTCACGAGCCTTGATTCATGTATCAGCGGGTGATGTGGCAGTCATGATGGAGATTTTTTGATGGTTGTGCACTTAATTGAGGCCATGATTGCTACCAATCCTATTATTACCCATGCGTCGCCTACAACTTCTTCAAGAGGCAGTCCTCTAAGCCCTAGCATGACCACTCTTGGAATTAACCGGGGGTCATTAATGCATTCACCATAATCTCATGGATTCCCCCTCTCTTCATCTATTTCCATTCCTACCAGGAGCTTGTTTGGGAGTTCTATGTGACTCTCAGCTTCAAGAAGGACTACACAAGCTACAAAGAGGAGGGGGTGATCAAGTTTTGTCTCTATAGGAAATATTTCAGTTGGGGTCTCGATGACTTCAATAAAGCTCTAGGGGTGACTGACCCCTCTGATGATATGTGTGATGCTCCTCCCTTTGACTTTAACACTATTGAGACCTACTTCTCTCTCTGTAATAATGATTCTCGAGTCAGCACCTAGAAGTCTAGCGACGCCCACGCCTTTTACATCTATGAGCCCTATCTCAAGTATGCCCATAAAATTCTTGCCTTTGCTATAGGAGCTCTGGGACCCTGAACAAAAAGGAAGTGCACATTTTATGGTGCATGCAAAATGACAAGAAGCTCCATCTGGGAGACTGGCTAGCCAAGAAGTTCCCCTATATCCTTACTCACTCAAGGAGTCCTCCAATCCTAGGCATCGTGATCTTGATGATCACACATGGTATGGACCACATCGATCCTGCCCCCTACACTAAAAGCCCCAAGACCCGCTCTTGGACTTAGAGACTCTTAGGACCATGCTGCTTGTAGAAATGGTTGACAGGACCATAATTATATGCTCTCATAGCCCTCTTAAGATCAATACTACTCCTCCTCCCATTAAGCCACAACCATATAAGTAGGACCAGCCTGCTATAGAGACCCCACTTCTTCTATCGCCTATACCAAGCTCCCCTAGAAGTATAATAGTCTTGAAGACATGTACAAAGACCTTTACGAACGAATCCTTGAGCTCGGTGCTGAAAACTATATCCTTCACTTTCACCGCGACACCCTTGAACTCAATGTGGACTTCCTAATCTAGCATATCGGCATCGCCAGGAAAGGCCAGCGAGACCCTAGAGGCTGAGTCTCTTTGCCTTTCTTCCTCCTTCACCAAGACAGTAGCGTTCTTTTTACCCTCTCTTTTATTTTTCTTTTTCTTTTTTCTTCTTTTTATTTCTTGTTTTTTTTCTTCTTTTGCATTCAGGGCAGTGAAAATTTTAAGTGTGGGGAGGGGAATTATCATTTTTGCTTCTTCTTCTTTATTTTTGCTATTTCAAAAGGACTTGTGTTTTTATCTTTTCTTCCCCCAATGACCTAGTTTGCACTATAACCTGTTATTGAGAAATGAGGATACATAAGATAGAAAATACTATGTAAATAACTAATTAGATAACTAACAAGACTATTTCAATTAATTGTAACTTTTCATCGAGACCTGATTTGAGTATTGTTGTTCCAATTTTAGATCTCCGAAAGTCACTTTGTAAGATTCTTAGTCCCAGTGAGTATAGAAAAGTGTAATATAATTTTATTATTTAAATGCTTTAATCTAGACTTGATTTGATTTTAGATAGTCCCTATGTATCATGAGATCTTCCATCGAGACCTTACAATTCTGGTATCAATCTTGGTGGTTATTTTCTATTGTGAGCTCCATAATCCGTTGAAATGAGGCTTACTTGGCTTGTAACCTTGTATGTCTCTTTCATAGGGCCGATAGAAGAAAGAGCTATCCACGGCTAAAAATCGGGTGAAGACTCTTTCATAAGAAGAGATAGAAGGAAGAGCTATCCACAGCTAAAAACTGGGTGAAGACTCTTTTATAGGGAAAGATAAATTAGGAAGAATTGATGGTTGGAAAATGTAGCAAGGCCTAAGCAAAATGGCAAAGTACATAATGAGACAAAATTAGTTAGTTTTAAAAAAATAGCAAAGCGAAACCCAAACAATCGCTAGATACATCTTAGGGATCCCACCAAGTAAAAACGAGCTTCAAATAAATAAAAGGTTTAGAAGGAGTCACCTCATGATCACTAGGATGAGCTAAAATTCAAATCAAGGTAATTATGAATGATAACAATATTTTATGTACTCGTGCTTTAATTTGGTAAATACTTTTGAGCAAAGTTCTGAACAAGGTCTTCTTCATAATATCTTACATTATAATACTTAATAATCAATGAGGAGCCTCGATATAAGTCTCAGTGAAAGAATTCGGTCTATGTGAAATTGTTTTATATAATCTGAATTTCTCTGCTTCCTGATCTTTAATGCGTACTTGAGGGCAAGCATAGAATAAGTTTAGGGAGATTTGATGGGTTGTATTTTTAGCTTGTATTTGTGCTTATTTCTATATCATTGAGACCATGCTTTTAGTTTTTTTGGCCGCTATTACTTCCTTTTCTATATTTTTAGGTTTTCAAGGCAATTTGGAGAAAACATACATTTCTGGGAAGAAAACGAGCAATTAAGGAGACTCCCAATGGGCGCACCGAGACTAGTCTGGTCCCGGTGACCTAGAAGCCTTCTAGAATATAAGAAGAAATGAAAAGAGGAAGTCTCGCTGAAAAGTTATCAGTCATCCAGATCATGTTGTGTTCACCATGACTGACGAGGTCCCGATGACATGTCAACATTCTGGAGAAGAAGTCAAAGACGCCAAAGTTGACCAGATCCTAATTGAGAAAGTGGCGAGAATTCAATGTTGATTAATTCATTCTAAAATCTTAAAGAGGATTCCTTGTCACTTAAGGACTTCATAAAGAGCCTTCCACCGAGGTCCTGATGCAGATAGCGGGAGCGATAGCTAGTCTAGGTGATCCCAGAACATTCCAGAACGACCAAGATGACATCAATACCATGACATGAAAATTTCCAGATTTGGGAGACACTTAATTCGGACAAAATCATTTTCTGGAAGAGCCCAATTTAAGGAAGAAGTTTAATCTCTTTCCTAATTCTATAAAGGAAGGGATTTTACTACCATTTGAAGATAAAGACTAAAAGGAAGATAAAACTCATTCAAGAGATAATAACAAAGAGTCCTATTCAACCCTAAAGAGGAAGCAAGAGGCAAGACTCCTTATAGTTACCAGGGCCGGCTCATTCATCCATCATTCAACTACCTATAATCCACTACCTATGCTTAGTTTAAATTTAGTTCATTATTCTTTAGATTAAGTTTATTTACAAATACTCTCTTTTTAATTAATTGCAAGTTTACATCCAGTTTTATTGTTCTTAAAATTCAGTCATGTATAGTTAATTTCCTTATGACTTAACCAAGTAAGGGTCAAGGCTGAGTTTGAATGGTGTGAGGACAGCAAATGAATACAAAAATCAGCAAGGCGACCTATTTACCATTCTCGATACTTCAAGGGTTTTATAGTAAACGTAGCACTTAGTCTCACTTTGTGGTTTGGCCAACCATTTGGTAAGTCTCTATGATTATTGTTAATCTTTATTCTTACATCCATAATTGTGCCTAAAGAGGGATAAAGTAACGACAGTCTCCATCGAGATTGGAGAAAGGTAATCTGAAGCCTGTTGTGAGTGCTTCACTACATGTCGATAAGGGTTTAGGCTTTTCTAATTTATATTGCTATTCATCGGCGAGCTCTCTAGCGTGAAGTCGAGAGACATGGTGAGTAAGAGGGAGGTCGTGGTGCAAAGATCGGTCTCCATTCACAGTGAGGAAGAGTTGCTAGTACTGTAAAGTGCATGAGTGCTAGTATAACTAAACCTAGGTCCCGATGCAATTTGTATCTTTTCCCATGATCACTATAATGCTCAGTTTTATCTTGGTTTAGTTGAGTCATTGTCTTTAATTGATTTCATCACTGCTTTAATTAGTTATAATTCATAAATTCCCAAAGAGATCACTTCTAGGTCAAACTGCTGGTTGTCTAGTTAAAATAACACAGTTAAAATAACGTTCCCTGTGGGATCGACCTCTGCAAGCTACTAACTACTAGTTTGTTTTTTTGTAGGGATTTATTTTTTGTGGTCTCAACACCCATCATTCAACTAACACATAAACTCCCGTGGTAGCACTCGTTTGAGGAGTGTTTGAGTTACGTGGAATTAAAGTAAATGAGAGCCTTCTACATCAACAACCAGTTTGAGTACATGACCACGTTGGATAAAACTTAGCAACTTCCCCCTAGGAATTACTAAAACACACATGTTTTAGACTTATGTTGCATACTTCTTGTTGTTTGTTAGCATTAGAGTTAAACCGCAAATTTTTTTATCGGTGCTGTATAGGAGTCATAAGGTCGAAAGAAGTTTTGCTTATCTTGTGCTACTTTTGTTGAAAGCATTCATGCAACATCCATACATAAGCCGCCTGTGGCTGCCCTTTTCATTCTTTCACTTACCTATACTATCCCTTCACTTGAAGGGGGAATTTAATAATACGCATAAGATCGTTTGAACCCCAATGAACCATTCCTATACCGCTAAGGAATAGCAAGGGATTCACCCGTCTCAGGTATATTGGGGATAAGCTTCGAATCATAAAGCCTTTCTATTTCTCCCTCTCCAAACCACCAGGTGTGTATATATAACATTCATCATTCCAAATAAATGTATAAATCATTCATTTCATTCATGGTTTGTTATTGGGCTGATTATGAGAATGGGCTTTTTGGTGACCCTCGGAATGATGATGACTTTTTACTCTAACCTTTTATGGTCTAGTTGTTCCATTATTTTAGAATTGATTTGCATTTGGAAAGTTCTTTATTGACGAATTTGTGCCTTTGACCCCGATTAAAAATAATTAACTCGTGTTTAGATTAACCGTTTCCCTTCCTCACGCACAATAATTTGTTTCATGATTTCCCATTAAATCCAAACATTTTTAGCGAGTCTCGTTTATATCATTGGATTACTGACTCTCCAAGCTTTTCGGAATGTCAAGAATTGCCTTAATCGGATAACTATAGTGAAAGTTATGAGTGTTTCGGGTTCGGCCCTTGTCGGGCCCCTTTCCCTCTCTACGCCGGTGCCCCCGCTCTAGCAACGGCAACCGGCGCCATCATCGAAATGCTTGGCCGTATGGTCCACGTACTGGGATGTGTGGACCACACGACCTTCTAGGCTACATCACTTAAAGCTACCTAGATTGGGCCGCATCAGGTGATGCGGCCTTGGCCTGACCGCATCACCGACAGAGCCTTCACGCGAGGAGCTCTTATTCCTGGGTTTTTAGGTTTTTCTTAGCCTCCAAGTCGGGTTTTCGTGATTTTTCTATCAAATTCCAACATTTGGAGGGTTAATTGTGAGATTTTGCACTTGAGAAAGTCTATAAAAGCCCATTAAATTCAGGTTTCAGGACTTCTTGGGGGGGGGCTGAAATTAAGAAAAATTCTAGCTTTAGAGATTAAGCAAATCTATGAGGAATAGGCTTCATAAAGGGGTGGAAATCTAATCATTTTCGTAAGCTTTATTAGGCTTGATTCTTTAGCTAAATCAACTTAAATTAATTAGAAATCTTAGGTAAAACTGATTTAACTAGGATTGAGAGACTTTTTTCCTTACAAATCACTAAATCCCTTGCTAAGTTGGTCACTGTTTCATCAGGTTTCATTGCAAATCCATCACAAAGCTTGCTAAGCTTTCGGTTCGAGTCTCGAGAGTGGATTCATGACTTTTAGGTAACTTTTTGAGTTCCAATCTTTTTGATCTAGTTATTTATTGCTTTTGCTGTGTTTTTTTGTTGATTTTCTGGGCATTTGGCATCTTTCTTCATCTTTTTGTGATTTTCCAGCGAGACTATGGCTAACTGCTCTGGCGAACGTCAGGCCGCCTGAGGTCGGCCTACCACTTCGCTCAGTCGGCCTACATGTTGTTCAAGCGGCCAATCATTGTTTCACCAGATTTTCTGGGCTCTTTCCCCTCAAACTAAAAAACTAAATTTATTTTAGCATTTTAAGTCCGAATCTGCTGTAATAATGTGGGAAACAACTTGAAGTGTCAGTAATCTTGGGTTTTCAGGCACAAAAAGGTCGATTCTGGCTTGTTTAGACACTTTTTTCGGCAGACCACTTCAGTGAGGTGAAGGCCGACTGAGTGTCATCTAGGCTACCTCACTGAGATGGCATACCATGTCACTGAATTGGCCTACCACCTCACTGAGTTGGCCTACTGTAAAAAACGTCTAGATGGTCCCTGTTTTGTATTTTTAGCTCTGTTTTGACATTTCATTGTGTTTACAGAAAAATCTCCAAAAATCACAAATAATTTGAAATTAGTTAAATTAATCTTTAATCTACTGAAATTATTTTATGAATTATTAAATTGGTTAAATCTTCATTTTAATGGCCTAAAAATGACCATTTTACTAAATAAATGCCTAATAAATCTCTTTATCCTGAATGAAAATCCCAAAAATATTCTGTAAAAATTAAATTTGTTTTTAGATTGTTCAATTAATTTATTTCATTTTTTTAGGTTGTTAGATAATTAGCTAATGACCGTAAATTGTGTTTTGATCCCGAAAAACCCAAAAAATACACTTTCCCCGTATTGTGTGTTTATTTTCCGCCGTTTATTTGTTTGTGCTTTGTCTATTCTTATTCGCATATATCTTTTGCCTCGTTTGCAGCCGGTTCCGAGCCAGTAAGCTTGGTAAAGCCCAGTTTCACCCGTTTATTTATTTATCGCATTAGAAAAATGTACAGGTGTTTGTAAAACCTTGTAATAATTATTTTATTTGCTTTATTTTCCGCTTTTCGTGCGATGTATGGCATATAAATCAAAAACTCCAAACTATAATCAGATTTAAATGGCATAACAGCCGAAGTCGCACCTTATTAAGACAAATGGCTTGATTTAAAAATTGAAAAGTAAGCAACATCATCCGAACATGGAATCTCTATTTTGAGGTACGGTCCAAACACCCGGTGGGGATATCGTACCCAAATTCCCCGGTGGAGTTTAATCGTGTGGCAACTCTATCTTAAAATACAGGATTTTAAGTCTCGTATCCCTAAACACTTAAATCGGACTAAATTACAACTTCAATATCGCTTTCATTATCCATTTTCATCAGGCTAAAGTAAGGATTATCCCTTAGCACGCTTCACAGCGCTCGTTGTTTTTCTGCCCCCCGCCAAATGCAACTCACGCGAACCTCGCCGGTGGGGAAATAGGTCTTCAGCTCACAGTGGCGACTCTATTGGGGAGTTCTTTTTAACTTAAAATTTGAAACATCACTCTCATTTTCAAACTTTGGTTAAAGGATTTTGATGATGTGCCTAAATTGTTTTTAAATCAACACTTTATTTCTTATGCCTTTTAAATCCACCGCTTAGTTAGATTCTAAGTTTTAAGGTGCCATTATTTTCACCCCTGTGAAGGTCACTTTTATACCTTATGCCCGCTAAGAATTGGGGATATTTGTGGGTGGAACACTCGTTTCAACCAACGTGTAATTCCTGTAGTCGCACTCATTTGAGGAGTGGTTGAATTACAAGAAATCAAGGTAAACGAGACCCTTCTACAGTGTCGTTCCACGACACCAACAGTTTGAGACTATAAACCGCGATAAAACTAACCATAACAAATTCCCTTTAGGCTCACTGGAATAATCTAGATTTAGATCACATACTCTCTTATCGTTTCCTAGCGCTAGAGTTAACCCCAGACTATAAATTAGCATTATGCGGGAGTCATAAGGTTGGAAGAGGTTTATTTGCTTTCGTGTGCTACTTGTGTTGTTCTCATTCATGCAAAACTCATGCATAGGCCCCCTGTGGCTGACATTTATTTTTGGTTTTCGCTTACCTCTACTCTCCCCTCACTTGATGGAGGAATTTAACAAAATGCCTGAGATTTTTTGAGCCCCGACGACCCATACCTAGTTCTCTAGGCATGGCAAGGAATTCACATGTCTCACGTATTTTGGGGTTAAGCTTCGTATCATAGCTCTTCTGATCTCTACCTCTCTAAACCACCCCCGATATATATGGCATTCATCACTCAAATTATTTATGTAATCATCCATCTCATTCATTGTTTGATTTGGGCTGATCATCTTCTAATTTCTTAGTTAGATCCAGACGTCCCCATTGCTGCAGCCCTCTCTAGTTACGTCTCGACTGCCGTTTAGTTTACTGTTCAGTGTCTGCTCCTTCAACCATGTTTGATATTCCTTTGTCTAGCGGGTTTCCAACCGAGGGCACTCCTCCGCCTGTCTATTCTCCACCAGTTGATTAGGGGTAATCTCAGTTAGGTTCTGAATTGGCTAATGCTATGGCTATGTTCTGGAATCAAATATATTTTAGGCCACTATTCAAGAGCAAGTTAGATCAGCTCTCAGGGAAGAAAGAGAGTATCAGAGGCTAGCGGGGACTATATTTCAAGCTCTGAAAGAGATAGTTCAGTCTCCGCTAGTTCAAAATTAGTTTCTGGTCTCACCACTTCCTCCTATTCGTCCTATCCAACATAGCCAATTTTAGTTTGGTCAGAGTTCCTCTTAGCTACCCCTGTCATTTGCTCCACCAATCTTTGGTTTTTCTCCCCCTGTGCCTTTTTGGCACATTAGCCAAGCTCCTATATTCCTGGCTTTCTCAGGGGGTTTTACCCCATAAATGGCCATTCCTTTTAGTGGTTTCATCATCTCCTCGATGTCGCCAATGCCATTTGCACCCTCTCCTTCTAATTTTATAGTTACCCTGCATGGAACTACTTACCCCCAGAATCCTTTTGCTCGCCCCTAGATCGAGACCCCAACTCCTTTGCCATTTCAGTTTGGACCATCTTCCACACTCTATGACTAGGTCACGCAACCTCCGGGTGTGATACCATGCCACCAGGTCACGTAGCCTCCGGGCGTGACACCTAAAATGGCGGCATTCTTCAGGTAATTTTTAAATAGGGGTAAGGATAAGGAAGAAGTGAGAGATGATGATTAAGTGCCCAAGAATTTTTCAATGCCCCGGATGGAAGCTTATTCAGGTGAGGGACCTCCCAAGTCCCATATAGTGATGTATGAGTGAATTATGTGTGTCCAAAAGATTGTGGATAAAGTGTTGGCTAAGTTATTCCCGTGTACCCTTTTAGGCCCTGCTCTCGATTAGTACAATACTCTTCTGGAGTGCACAATCCTAGATTGGAAACTCCTATCTAAAGCTTTAATTGCCCACTATGGATTTAATTCCACAATGGAGACCACCATCCAGCATCTTGAGGTAGTCAAACAGAAGCCAGGCAAGTCCTTTAAGTTGTACTTCAGCAGGTGGATGGCCACCCAGGTTTTGTTGAAATAAAAGCTCAGCCTAAAGGAAATGGTTCCGAAGTTGTTAGACTGGGCTCTCCTGATGCTTGAAAAGAGATGGAAACCAACTCATTCATATCTTATCAAGAGGTCTTTGAGAAAGTCAAGAAGATTGAGCGCCGAGAGGAGAAGGAAAGGGCCTACAAGCCGAGTGGCGGCAAACCTTGGTTTAATAAGAGCAATAATTCAGGATGTTTTGGAACTGCTCCCATCCCAATCGGGGAGGGGAATGTCTCTGCAACCCAAGCTATAACTGGACAGAATGCTTCGACTACCTAGGTTACTCCTCGCAAAGGGATCTTTGTATCTCCATGAAAATTGCCCCTCAATGTCATTTTTGCCAAACTATGGGAGACATGCCAACTTAACCCTATAAGTGAGTACAGACCTCCCACCGTCGAAGAGAAGGGAAGCTTCGACAAGTATCATGTTCAGAAGGGGCATTCAACTGATTAGTAATGGACTCTAGCTTTCACCATCACTCAAATGATTAAGGAAGGGAAGATCAAAGAGCCGGCTAGGAGAACCAATGTTGAAGGGAAACCGTTACTGACTTTGAATGATGAAATAGGGACAATCAACTCCGGTCTACCTGAAGAATTTGTGTTGGCTATGATCTTATCCAGTTCGGCCGACATCGTTATGGAAGCCAATTCTATCACTGACAAGAATCCCATGAGGTCTCTAGCGTATGAAGGAGACGAGTTATCAGTCGAGTAAGTGAAAGTTTTGGATTTTGTCCTGGATAACATGCCAATGAAAGCTACCGAGGATGCCTGATCTACCAGCGCCAGCAATCAAGACCCTCCGCATATAGAGGATGGTTTTTCTATCATTTAATTTTCTTTCTTTATGTTTCTGGTATTTTTATGTGAACAATTCTGTCTTTAAGGCATTCTAAGTCAATCTAAGACTCTCTTTTTGCTTATATGCTTGATGGTTTGCCCAATGGGTCCATGCATTCATTTTATCATAAGCATAACGTGTTCAATATTCATGACGTTTCTTTAACTAAAATAAATTTGAGTAGAGGTGATAACCTAAAATGGTAACCATTTTCTAATAACCTAACCTCTAAAAGAAAATGAGAGATTAAAGAGTGCTTTAAAATCATGATAACGCTTTCGCCTGGTCATGCCCAAATACACTCAAGGTTCATTATCAGATTGTCAAGCATCACACCTTCATGCCCAAAATAGAAAAATTGAAGCTCAGTTCTTCCTTGGATAGGTTCAATATGTCAATTGGCTCATCGCATGCCACTCGATACACAAACCTATTTCTAAGATATCGAAGAAGGATCAGCCTATTATGGAGAAAGAACACTGCCAAATCGACTTCGGCGGAGTTATGGCTTACCTTTTCTTCACCCACCCATTCTCAACATTCCCACCCCCGATATACCATACCTCTTTCCTAATATCCATTCCCTTAACCTACACACCATCTTTCATTTCTCTCCTCATTGACCATTCTCGGCGAGGGGGACAAATACGATCGGTGAGATTCAACCTTCATCAATAAATGAACACTATTGCATCAGCGTAGGGGCAGATTACTTCTCAAAATAGGGGGAAGCCAAGTCTTTCACCATCATTACCGCTGAGAAGATGGCCAAGTTCATTGAGAAACACATCTTCACTCGGTACATCCTACCTCATTACATCATTTTGGATAATGGATTTCAATCCCAAGGGGCAACCGCCATATTGATCAAGAGATATGGGTTTCAACACCGCAAATCTTCATCGTGAAACCTGAAAGCTTATGGGGCAACCAAAGCCACAAAGTAGCTTAATAAGAAAATCCTTTCTATGACCATCACTGGATGTCGTGATTGAGCCGATGAGCTATCGTTCACCCTTCGAAGATGTCAAGTGAATGTCAAGATTCTTACAAGTCGAACACCTTCATCCTTTGTCTGTAGAATGGAAGCCATGCTACCAACCAATGCCAAGATGAAATCCTTGAGAGTCGCATTGAATCCAAGTCAAAGGGACCCCCATGGACTAAAGTAAGACCCAAACAGCTTAAGCAGTCTTCAGGTATACCGATCGTGCATAGTGAGGCCAAACAACAATTGAGATAAGTGTCAGAGGTACCATCAAAGGCTGATGATCTGATTCTATAGCAAGCAAAGCCTACTAAAGCTTATCCAAGGGGGAAGTTCCAACCAGATTGAGTAAGACCTCGCGCATTCAAAAAAGCACTTGATCCAAAGGGGCATGAAGATTATGGATGGTAGCGAATTTGTGAACCCGATCGATCAAAACAGGTTGAAGCGTTATCATACCCAATCAAAAGAATCAAATCCAAAAAAGCGGCATAGAAAAAGCAATATGAAATCAATCACCCGGCAAGCGATCCTCTACTGCACGGGCAAAAATTAGGGTGTCGATATTCTACAAACCGATCAGGTAAAAGTTAGGTTGCAAGATAACCCGCTAGACTAAAAATCCAAAAAGGGTAGTCTAGGCAAAAGTTAGGGTAAAAGTGAGCTACGAGAGTGTGTTGGCTAGAAAACCTTCATAGGCTAGTTGGCACCAGAGTTTAGGTCAATAGGAATGTTTATCATCATTATGTACTTAAACTTACTTCATTTAATTTAAATGTCATTTTACTGAATTCTTTTATGTTTGTGCTTAAATGAGTATATTAGGCCCAAAAGGTGAAATATTGCAAGTAAGTCGAACGTGGGGTTCTATGCAGTCAACCCAATTCCTCAAAAGAAAATGAAAGTTAAAAGGCAAAAATTCTGATAGGCTGAAAACATCTGGGTCTACGCAAAAGCCGGAAAGTTCACTGGATTGAAAACCTAAAAAGGGCGGTCCAGGCAAAAATTAGGACATAAAAGTAAAATGAACAAGTCTGATGGGCCCAACACAATGTTTGGGTCTATGCAAAAATTAAGACAAATGTAAAAATAAATAACTGCCATCAGTCACATCGAGATACCCGCATTATTGTCATCTTCATCATAGTGCCTGAATATCTTCTACAATCCGAGGGACTCGAGGGTCTCAGCTCCATCCTCTACGCTTGTGTACTCCATGTCCTCCCGCGATCGAGCATCTTAAGTCCGTAAGACCTAAATTCTCCAAAGTCGTCCTTGGTAGAATTCATTGGTAGTGATAGCACCTAGCTGTTCATCATCTAGAACTTTGAGCTTCGCTTCGTGCATCCCCCTTTGTCTTTGACATGCTCGATTCAGCAATCAATTTATAGTCGACTCATCCCACCTAATCCGTTCATCATCCCTAATCCTCCGCCAGGGGCATTCTTATCTTGTCCGTGCCGTAAAGCAATTACACATATCCTCTCTCTGAGCAAGCAACCAAAATGAGCAAAAATCGACCAAGCAAGTCAATCAGTCATCTTGAAGATGATCAGCCCGAGCATCTCATGCATTCACACATTCATGCATGTCATATCTATTATTCTATGTTGAATTCTATAGGAAACAAAGCATAAAAAAGTATCCTCGAGCTATACACTCGACCTCCAAGGAAGCACCCATATCAAGGGGCAGCTCAGAATGATTTTCTATCCTACACTCAAAGATTGAGTAACCAAGGGGCACATCAGCTTCTCAATACTCAACCTCGGCAGTTTCTCTGGATTCCCGGAAATCCTACCTCTATTTATATTTCATTCTTCCATTTTGATTGCTTAATTAAAGGGGTAAAAATTTTTGTTTCACAAAATCAATTAAGCAATAAAAACGCCACTTATATGATTTACTAATGCTTCAAGACGACCTTGATAGGTACACTATGTGGTATTCCCAGATGAACAGTCAACTCAAGGATCCAAAATCCTAAGCTCAGAAATTTCCCCTAGGGCCACCTTAATGCAAATACCCAGGGGCATCTCGATGCAATCATCAGAGGCATCCCAACACATGTGTTGAGCTGCACTTAAGGGGCATATCAACTAGGCCTGATGGATAACTCAGCAGTTTCTCTGGACTCCCGGAAATCTCACCTCAATTTATATTTCATTCTTCCATTTTTATTGCTTAATTGAAGGGGCAAAAATTTTTGTTTCACGAAATCAATTAAGCAATAAAAACGCAGCTTATATCATTTACTAATGTCTCAAAACCTACCTTGACAGGCACACCATGCGGTAATCCCATTGGATAATTGATCGAAAGATCTAGAATCTAGAATTCAGAAAATCCTTCCAAGGCACCTCTATACAGGTTTCGACCCTCCAGGGGCACTACAATGTAGCTTTCAGTCCTCCAGGGGCATCACGCTGCATCTGTCTCAAAATCAACCTAATGATGGATTCCCCGAACTTCCCGGATGTTTGCAAACTCTTTTTCTCAATATTCCATTTTTATTGCTTAATTAAAGGGGAAAAAATTTATGTTCCATAAAATCAATTAAGCAATTAAAAATGCAATTACCGATAACCACTAACTTCTCAAATTTCTATTCTGGATAGGTCCGTTAATGGTGCGTTCCCAGACCACCTATAGACAACAGATTCAACCTCTACCTCCGAGAGGTCCGAGGTGACTGCTAAAATTGAAAGTCCATTTTTGAAGTGTCTAAGGTGACCATAAAGATGTTTGAAGGTCCGAAGTGACCGTTAAAATTGCAAGTCCATTTTTTAAAGTGTCCGAGGTGACCGTGAAGATGTTCAAAGGTCTCAGGTGACCGCTAAAATCTCAAGCCCATTTTTAAAGTGTCTGAGGAGTCCGAAGTGACTGTTATATTCCGAGTCCATTCTTGAAGAGTTTGAGGTCACCGTATAAATGTTTGAAGGTCTGAGATGACCATGAAATACTAAAGTACCGGATGCAACCAATAACCCGTCTCAAGTCCGTTAGGGGCAACAAAAGCAATGCTGATCAATCTCCTAAATCTATCTAGTTCTTGATAGGTCTATTTATTGCAATCCCAGAAGATAACCAGCTTTAGAATCCTAACCTTAGGTATAGCCTTCTATCTGTTGCTCTTTCATGAGATCACACTTGGGCCTTCAAGTGGTAATCTCATGAGGGGCAGCCTGTGAGTATGGGCTTTTCGGTGACCCTCGAAACGATGATGACTTTTTGGTCTAACCTTTTACAGTCTAGTTGTTCCATTCTTTTAGAATCGAATTGCATTTGGCAAGTTCTTTGTCGACGAATTTATGACTTTGACCCTGATTAAAAATAATTAACTCGCTTTTAGATTAACTGTTTCCCTTCCTTGTATGCATCAATTTGTTTTCCAATTAAATTCAAACATTTTTAGCGAGTCTTGTTTATATCGTTGGATTCCTAACTCTCCAAGCTTTCCGGAATGTCAAGAATCACCTTAATCGAATAACCATAGTGAAATGAATGAGCATTTTGGGTCTGGCCCTCGCTGGGTACCTTTCCTCTACTCGTCGGTGCCTCTTCTTCGGCGACAGCGGCCGACACTATTGCAGGGATGCAGGGCTGCGTGGTCCACGCGTCGGACCACATGGCTCACGCGGCCGTCTAGGCCACGTCACTTAACGCGGCCTATATTTAACGCGACCTGGCCTGGGCCGCGTCGCCTAATGTGGGCTGCCGCATCAGGTGATGCAGCTTTGGCCTGATCGCATCACTGATGCGGACTTCATGCGGGGAGCTCCTGTTCCTACATTTTTTGGGTTTTTCTTGGCCCCCAAGTCGAGTTTTTGTGATTTTTTCATCAAATTCCAACATTTGGAGGACTAATTGTGAGATTTTACACTTGAGAAAGTCTATAAAAGCCCATTAAATTCAGGTTTCAGGACTTCTTGGGGGGAGCTGAAATTAAGAAAAATTTTGGTTTTAGAGATTAAGCAAATCTAGGAGGAATAGGCTTCACAAAGTGGTGGAAATCCAATCATTTTAATTTCCTAAGCTTTATTAGGCTTGATTCTTTAGATAAATAAACTAAACTTAATTAGAAATCTTTGGTAAATTTGATTTAAATAGGATTTAGGGACTTTTTTCCTTACAAATTTCTAAATCCCTTGCTAAGTGGGTCACTGTTTTGTCGAGTTTCATCGTATATCCGTCATAAAGCTTGCCAAGCATTCGGTTTGAGTCTCGAGATTGGTTCACAGCCTTTAGGTAGCTTTCTGAGTTCCAATGTATTTCATCTAGTTATTCATTGCTTTTGTTGTGCTTTTTGGTTGATTTTCTGGGCATTTGGCCTCTTTTCTTTGTCTTTTTATTATTTTTTGATGAGACTCCAGCTGACCACTCTAGCAAACATCAGGCCACTTGAGTGACATGGTAGGCCGACTCAGCGAGTTAGCCTACCACTTCGCTTAGTCGGCCTATGTGTCATTCAAACGGCCAATCGATGTTTCACCGGATTTTCTAGGTTCTTTCCCCCCAAACTAAAAAACCAAAATTATTTTAGCATTTTAAGTCTGAATCTACTGTAATAATGTGAGAAACAACTTGAAGTGTTAGTAATCTTGGGTTTTCAGGGACAAAAAGGTCGATTCTGGCTTGTTTAGACACTTTTTCTGCAGACCACTTCAGTGAGGCGAAGGGCGACTGAGTGTCATCTAGGCCACCTCGCTAAGTCAGTCTACCATGTCACTGAGTTGGCGTACCACCTCACTGAGTCGGTTCACTGGTAAAAAATGTCCAGATGGTCCTTGCTTGCTTTTATTTTGTGTTTTGGCCCTATTTTGTCATTTTAATGCATTTTAGCCCCGATTTTCACCCGAAAAAAGTTCTCCAAAATCTTAAAGAATCTGAAATTAGTTAAATTAATTTTTCATCTACTGAAATTATTTTATTAATTATTCAATTGGTTAAATCTTCATTTTAATGGCCTAAAAATGACCCTTTTACTAAATAAATGCCTAATTGAAAATCCCAAAAATATTTTGTAAAAATTAAATCTGTTTTTAGGTTATTTAGTTAATTTATTTCATTTTTTTAGGTAACTAGATAATTAGGTAATAACCAAAAATTGTGTTTTGATCCCGAAAAATCCAAAAATATGCTTTCCCTTTATTGTGTGTTTATTTTCCGCCGTTTATTTATTTGTGCTTTATCTATTCTTATTTGCATATATCTTTTGCCTCGTTTGGAGCTGGGTCTGAGTCGGTAAGCTCGGTTAAAGCCTGGTTTTGCCCGTTTATTTATTTATCGCTCTATTTATTTTCTCGCATTAGAAAAATATATAGGTATTTGTAAAGCCTTGTAATAATTATTTTTTTCTTTATTTACCGCTTTTCGTGTGATGTATGGCATATAAATTGAAAACTCCAAACTATAATCGGATTTAAATCGCATAAGAACCGAATCCACACTTTATTAAGATAAATGGCTTGATTTAAAAATTGAAAACTAAGCAACATCATGCGGACTTGGAATCTCAATTTTAAGGTACGGTCCAACCACCCCGTGGGAATATCGTAGCCAAGTTCCTGTTGAACTTTAACCGGGTGGCAACTCTATCTTAAAATATGAGATTTTAAGTCTCGTATCCCTTAACACTTAAATCAGACTAAATTTCAACTTCAATATCACTTTTATTATCCGTTTTCATCACGCTAAAATAAGGATTATCCCTTAGCACGCTTTAGAGCGCTCGTTGGTTTTCCACCCCCCGCTAAATGCATCTCACGCGAACCCTGTGGGCCGGGAATTTGTTGTCATCTCACAGTGATAGACTTCCGATTTTTAAAGCTAGATTGAGATGTCGCTGTTGTCTTAATCCAGTTTTGCTCGATTACCACTTGGTTTGCCATTCTTTGGATACAAGATCAGTTTATGAATCTGATAAGTCGATCATGTCAGGGTTTCCTTTCGAAGATACTTCAAGCAAGGATCCACCTCATTATATGTCTCCTCATTCACCTATTCTGAATCAGCAATCCCTCAATTCTATATTTCCAATGCTATGACAATGTTTCTCCAATCTGATCATTTCCGAGATGTAATTTAGGGGCAAGTTCAAGATTCATTTCTTGTAGTTTTGGATGAGGAAAGGAATGTTCATAGGCTGTCAGGGTTTAGGCTTCAAGCTTAGAATGGTCAGTTTAGGTTCCACGAATTCAGATTCAGTCTACTATTCAACCGGTTCAGTTTGTGCAGTAGCCTATCTAGCAGCCGCCAAGCCCATTTCAGTTTGGTTAGGATGTTACACGATCTCAGCCACCCATGTTTACCTCCAAGCCTAATTTTCTCACCACTGTGAATCAGCTTCAATTGACCCCAATAACCCTAGACCAGTTTTAGCCAGCTCAATCAATTTTACTCGTCCAGTCCCAATCGGACCTATTCCAACTTAACCAGAATTTAGCTCAACCACATTTAGCTGTCGCTCCCTTGAGCTTTGCTTTATCAACCTGAGGCACGAAGCCAGCCACTTAAGGTTCGATCTTACCTTCCTCCTAGGGTGACCTTACACCTCGTATAATTGCACATTCTAGTAGGTTCATGTCATCACTAATGCCTCCAATGTTCTCTACTCCTGCTCTAACTTAGTTTATTGTTGCTCTGAGAGGAACCACTTACCCACAAAACCCCTTCGATCCTAATCTGTGAGTCAGTTCTCTAGTTGAGAAGTCAGCACTTACTTCACCATTCTATTTTAGCATAGCTCCCCCATCCTATGACTAGGTCATGCAATCTCCGGGTGTGACACCTGAAATTGAGTCCCCCTCACGTCAATCAGTGATTCCTCGATCTAACGACTAGGTCATGCATTCTTCATGCATGACACCCAAAATGGAGGCCCTTTTGTGTAAGTTCTTGTTCTTTAGTACAAATGGAGGACTAAATAAAAGGCCCAAGGCAAGTGAAAGAATTGGTAAACCACATGCTCTCCCATCTTGGGCCGAAATGAAAGAGTGGCTTGCACAAGTAAAGAAGTTGGATTGCATGCCCCCTAATCAAGTTCATATTATTGATCAACAACCCGAACAGAAAGTAACCAAAATAAAATATGACATATACCCATGGAAAGCATCATTGAGGAGCAAATACACGAAGATAAGAAAAGACGCTAAGATTGGCCCATTACGCCTATGAAGACCTCCCATAACCAATGAGAGGGATAAGTTTTGTGAATATCATGTCCAACCAAATCACCGCACTGATAAATGTTGGACTTTGATTCGAGCCATTGACTATTTGGTAAAATAAGGGAAGATAGTTGAGCTCAAAAGAGCGCCTAATCCCATGGATTCACCCTTGCTTCCTGGCTTACCGAAAGGAAGTAATGGATTGCGGATGTGAGCACTAAATTTTAACAGTCCTTCTCGTGAAACGATGATGAGAGCTAGATACTGCAATCTTTTATAGGTGTTATCCATCAGAGGCATTCCTACAGCTACAGAGCTAAGTTTACCCAAGTCTGGAGACCTGATATGCCATTAAGGACCCGTACGGGTCATGCTTGGTGGTACAGATCCATCAGTGGACCTGTATGGGTCAAGTCCCCCATACGCCTAGAAGGGGCCCATACGGGTACCCTTGGACCCGTATGAGTCCTGTATTTGCCTAAACAGGCTTTATGCCATACAGATCATGTCCATTTCGGGAGAAATCAAGTCATGAATGCATTTTATTGCATTCAGACTTGATTTCCCCTATAAATAGAGGCTTTTCTAACCTCATTTTAAGGGGACAACATATGCAAAGAAAAGAGACAAATAAGAAAAGAAATTATAGCATATAGCTTATGAAATTCCAACAGTTTTCATAGGCATAGAAAGGGTATAGTTGAGGTATAGAAGGTATAAAATAGGGAGAAATGCCATTCTTTGAGGTTTTATCCATATTTTATTCTTTTCTAGCTTCGTTTATTAGGATTTAGGGGAGGTACTTTCCACACAAATACTCACCTAAATAGTCCTAAAATCACCATTTTATTATCTACTTTGGCTAGACTCTCTCTCTCAGCATAAGGATCGCTTCAAAGTGGATTAACATCGTAAAGTTATGCTCCTGAGTTTCAAAGAGACTCATATCTCATTTATTTTATCGTTATTTCTCATATTCTACTCCGTCAATATAAATATGTCATATTTGCTGTTACCATGGTCTGCTCAGCCCGATAAGGAATTATGGCTATTTCGTTTAATGATCAGGCAAAAGAGCCAAAAAGGACCGAATTGTCATCCAAATTTCGAAATTCAAAACTCCATATTCCAGGGAAGCTTCGATTTAGCATTTTCTACTGAAAAATAAAAAAGTCAAAATTTGGTCAAACATAAGTAATCATCACACTAAGTATTTACCTATCTATAGTAAAAATATCAAATCTTATCGAGATCAAGCAAGGATTTATGGGATTAAAGTAAGATCTTATCAGATAGGTGCGAGCATGGTCCGCCGGGCCTGATGATGATTAATACATGTTCGTATAGATGTTCGAATGCCGAAAGTGCTATGAATTGAATGTCTCTTACCTTGTCCCAAATCCCTCAAATAATCTTTAAAGTATCCTAAAGGGAAGAACCTCAAACCAACGATAACCTATTCGAACTTCTGCCTTCGACAGAATTTTAACTAAAACTCCAAATAAAATTTACAATGGTCAAAAGTAATCCCTAGATGTTTGGAACCACCTGTCAAAATTTTAGAAAAATCCAATGGTTGGATATGCATCGATCGATGCTTCTCTACATGTGTCGATCGACACATCTTACTGCTGACACATGTCAAGTCTAGCAATGACTCAACAAACATAAACAAGCGATGATCGACGATTCTTCACATGCGTCGATCGACTATTCTTGGCCATGTGTCATGTCTAGTGCTAACTCATCGAAGCTATGACCGCCCATGAAGTTTTGATTGACACAAGTTGTTGCCCAACTTGCGTCGATCAATGGACCTTACCCAAGAAGTGTCGATCGACACAAGTTGTCACCTAATTTGGGTTGATCGACGGTTGTGTATTCCCTATAAAAGGAAAGTGAGCCCTGCTCATTTCTAACAACTTTCGAAAGGAGAAAGACATCGAAAACTCTCTGAAAAGTTCCTTCATGTGGATTCCCTAAATCCATACCAAAAAGCCCTTCCTTTATTCCAAAACTGTACTCAGGTACAGAACCCTTCCCTTGACAAGTTTTAGTCATAAACTGGCCTAGCCTTATTCCCCAAACACCATCCCCATACTCTAATTTAATATTGACGACGGGTTTTAGCCATAAGCCTTCCTTATATTAACCTTCAAACACCAACTATACCAAGGTATAGTCCATTACTCCCGATGGGTTTTAGTTATAAACCATCTCCGCAAATATCAAGGTTCTCAACCCTAATCTCTCAATCATTCGATTCCAGCATGTACCAGCCTTTAGGAAACTCGAAAGGTAATTGAGGGTCAAATATTACTTTCAATCATGCATTTGAAATACTATTTCAACATAAAGTAGCAAGCCCCTACTCGGGCCCTCACTCCATGGGCTAGGCCCTCAAAGGTTGTATCTCTCAACTCATCTCTTTTTTATGAATCCATCATCATAAAAAAAGATTTTTCATAATAAAAATATGCTTTATCCAAATTCAAATGACAAGTAATTATTTCATCCGAAACCAGAATCTCTCTTTGATTGGTTTAGGAATCCTACCTGGATCAGCTATACCGATAATTCCCCGAAAAAGCTGATGTGGGTGGTGACTCTAATATTGTTTAAAACAAGGACCCTACTCCCATAATAAAAGGCTAATCCCCAAAGGAGTCCTTGACCCCTTTGTCCAGTTAGAAATGCCAAGTATGTTCACACATATAACGATCCCCATGCTCTAGCGGCAACTCCCCGCATTAAAACCCAGGAGTCCTACATGGGCCATACCAATCCAATCGATGATATAAAAGAGTCAATGTAGAAAAGTTTACCCACTCACGGTGGCGACTCTGCTGGGGATGGTCTTACCATAATTGGTTTTAAATAAAATTTTTAAACCAATTTTAGATAAAATAATGAAAGTATATTTGATTCGAGACTTCATGTTTAAAATGTTTATTCATAAAACTTTATTTTGGATTTACTACATAGCATTTTCATCTATCCTACTCGAAACTCTGGTGCTCCCAGCAATATGTCGCTTAAACTTGACAGGAGTTGAGACAGGGGCATGGGGCTGAGACACAAGATATGCGTAGTACAATATAATCTAGTTGGCTTGACTAAGGTCACTAGATTTGAGTATATTAAGTATGTAAAATGAGCTCCTGAACTTGACTAGGATTCTTGGGCTTAAGTACATAAGGCACGGTTACCATTTTTTGAACCCTTTTAGGACTCAGCCCAATATATAGCCAAAATAACCCTAGGAACCTCCCCTAAGGGCACCCAGATTTTTTATAAAATCACAAAACAAGAGTACATCCTCATTTACCCCCAGTTGGTAATAGAGGAAAAGCCCCCACCTAGGAAAGATACTCGCCACGATGGAGGGATAAGGTTGAAAGGGAGTGACTAAAAAGTACGTGTTCTAACAATTTGCTTGCTCAAACGTTACAACACTCATTCATCCCTAACCACAGTTTGTTTGCAGCCATGATATTTTAACAATGAATAAATGTATACACACCATGTATTTTGTGATTATGTCATGATCACATCATGATAACCACATACATTTTCATATGCCCCATTGTAATCCACGATTATATCTTGCTTATGATATTGTAAGACAACATATACCATACCAAAGATAATAAGCCTTGCTTATTTCTAATACTCTATCATGTGCATAGTATGTGTAACATGACATGTCGAGCAATTTCGTACCACGCAAATACCATGCAAGTTTTATATGTATAACATGATATGCCATGCGATATTATGTTTATCCCATATATTACCATGCTTACAACATGCAGTGCCATGTAATTCGGTTCTTATAACATTGAAAGTCATGCTTTGACATGCAGTGTCATATCAGGTTTTGTTATGACTTCAACATGTAGTTCCATGCTTTGATGTGCAGCATCAAGTCATATCTTCCTTGCGACATGCAGCGTCTATCATCTTGTGTTTTACTTGGGACATGCAACGTCATTTCTTATTTTATTTTATTTGTGACATGTAGTGTCATGTCATCTTCTATTTTATTTGCAACTTGCAGCGTCATGTCATCTTGTATTTTGCCTCGACATGCAGGGTCATGTTATATTGTGTTTTGCTTGCAACATGCAGCGTCATGTCATCCTATGTTGTACTTATGTGACATGCAATGTTATATCATCCTATGTTGTACTTATGCGACATGTAGTGTCATGTCATCCTATATTGTACTTATACAACATGTAGAGTCATGTTATATTATGTTATGCTGATTAGGATGCTAGGCCCGATCCTATAGATACTCAAAATACACACGACATTAGCATCCCTAGGATGTTAACCATAATCTTATGTTTAACCCGATTGGACTTGGCAAAAAAACTTCTCTTTAATTCACCATATGAAAATTCATACATATGTTACATTCATCCATCGAAAGTTAAATCTTGTGAATTCATTCATCATATCTTATTGATCCCTTCACCTCATAATATAAATACTTCCGCTCATATCATTAATCTCATATCAATGAACATGTAAAGATGGTTCATGTCACCAGTTAAATCATCTTGCATCAGATGTGCCTAGTGTTTGACATGTATCATTCTAAAAGCATTTGTAATGAAAGATCGCTCCATGATGTCTGAAGACGGTCAGCCAAAACACTATGTTATGGGTACTGCAGCATTGTATTTTGTGGTTCATGAGGGATCACCTTCGGTCAAATTCAGTGGAAAGAACAAACTAGTTGATCACAATTTTCTATACGATAGAAAGGATAATAGTAACCAAGAAGGGATCATTGCAGTAGCTGTGTCCAAAGCCGTAACAAACTTTTTGAAATCAGATGCATTTTCAGAAATGATTGATGATGCAATAGCAAATAGACTTTCTGCAATACCACTATCTAATCAAAGCAAAAACAAAAATGATTTGCCTATTTGGGATAATGTCCCAAAAACAATTGAAGATGTTCCTAATCAACTAGTCAAACGTGGCATATCCCCATGGAAAGAATCATTAGCGATGTTATTTTCCAAGTGTAGAACTGTTGGTCTACTTCAAAGCTTGAGACTTTTCAAGATGCCAAATAAAATATACAAGGATGACTTCTGCACCTACCATGCCATCAAAGGGCACCGAACTAATGAATGCACCCGCCTACTGTATGATTTCAAAAAAATTGATAGATGAGGGCATGATGGAGGAACATTGTAGACTCAACTCTTCATCCCATTCAAGATGAGCTCCTCTTTCAACAATACTCTCTATGAAAGGAAGAGAAATTTAAGCCTTAACTGAAGTATCCTAAGTTGATGTAATCAAGATCAACGATCAAGAGACGAAAGATGTTTTATGGCTCTATAGTCAAAAAGAGAGCACACACAAGGACTATGACATCTAGAAAGAACTGTAACAGGAACGTGAAGCAGTTGACAAGCTGATATTTGAACTCTAAGTCCCACATTTTAACTTATCACTCATATGCATCCTTGATGTCATAGTTAGTTTTGAATGAATAAACTTATTTTGTTTGTTTTCCACATGAATATGCACATACATTCAAGCATTCCTTAAATATGTTTAACATACACAATGTTTTATAACATGGAATCAACTTGGAAACAACTTCAAATCTTGAATGATAAGCTATATAAAGTGACACTACTCCTGTAGGAAAAGAGAGAACAAAAATACACTTGATGACATTTACCGGTTCTTATATAAAAATGATCCTGCAAAAGCTTCAAAGCTCAGCTAGCTCATGAAATATTATCGCAAGAACATAGGAAACAAAAGCCAGAAAACAAAGCCAACACCTTTCTAGTTTTTCTAACATAAAAAGCACATGCCATTAATATTCTGAATCCTCAGCCGATGTTATCCCGCAGAAATAATCATTCCTGAAGCATTACAAGCTTAAATGAAAACCAATCCGTATCCGGAGGCCAAATGCAAGGGGCATAATTAATCCGAAGAGCCTAAATGTCGGGGCAACAACAAAATCTTAAATGCCTTAAAGATCTACACATGAATAACACATCGATTAAGCTTTGAAGCATACATTGGGGCAAATCCAAGTCGAGACCTAAGTCATCAAGTCAACAAGTGTTAAAAAAAGAAGAAAAAGCCTATCTGATGGGAACAGATAAACCCATCATGACAAAAGAAAACTCAAGATGGTCTGCTCAGTCAAAAGAAAAAATGATGAGTTAGGCAAAAGTTAAGACCGTAAGGTGAGAGATATCAGCTAGAAAACCTATCGTGGCTAGTTGATAGCAAAAGTGAATCACTTGAGATAATTTTCATTCCTTCATTGTTTCCACTTTCAATTTCATTAGTGAATTATTTGCATGTTAGACAATTTAATAAATACTCAAATGCATGTGTAAATTCATTTGAAGAATCGATAAACACACATAACATTCAAACCATCATATGCATGAATCATCGCAATTATGTCCAGTCAAAGGCAAATGCACAGATGAATCAAGCTAGTGGACAAATAGATCCAGAGTAAAAGTCAAAACCAAGTCTCTCATCCAAAAGAAAAAAAATAAGAAAATAAAAAAAAGAAGAGAAAAAAGGATCATGCTAGATTGAAAACCTGAAAGGGAGGTCCATGCAAAAATTAAGGCAGTAAGATAGATCGAAAACCTGAAAGGGTGGTCTATGTAAAAGTTGGGATCAAGCAAACAAATCGCTCAATATGCATCAAATATCTAAACACTATTGATACCATGTTCCATAATGCGAACCCATATCGACCACCTCCCAATGCTACCTGAAGTGCAGCTCAGAACAAAGTAACTACAAGAAAGGCTCAAATACGAAAATCCACTAAAAGATGCATTCCCTCCAATTAGACTTGGGGAAAATGCCAACTTGATGCATCACGCACTTGCACTTGCACTACTCATTATATAGTGATGACAATAAATGTGTTACATTACATGCATCGTAATAATAAGAGTGCATAAACCTCTTCCAAATAAGTTCTACCTCGAATTAGGACACAAAAACCTTAGATCCAGCGAGATCTTTACCTAGGCGCATCATAGCCAAACCTTAGATCCAATGAGATCTTCACCTAGGCACATCATAGCCAAATATTAGATACAACGAGATCTTTATAACACATATAATGAACCGTTAATACAATGAGATCTTTACCACAACCCATCCATGATGTGCAGTGTCATGTCTAGTTTTGTGATAGCATGTAGTGTCATGTCTAAGTTTTATTGATGACATGTAGTGCCATGTCGAATTATTCTAATAATATGCAGTGTCATGTAGTGCCATATTATGTTTTGTGGTATCATATTATATTTGCAACATGTAGTGCCATGTCAAGTTGTATTTTACAGGAAATCTCAAATACAGGTCAACAGTGGCTAACAGTGCCACACTCCCCGATGAGAAAACTGATTGATGGTTGTTGACAGTGCAACTCTCCTTGATGAGAAAACTGATCAACGATGGCTGACAGTGCCAGGCTCCCTGATGAGAAAACTGATCAACGGTTGCTGACAATGCCACGCTCCCTGATGAGAAAACTGATCAATGGCGGCTGACAGTGCCATGCTCCTTGATGAGAAAACCGATCAATGGTGGCTGACAGTGCTACACTCCCTGATGAGAAAACTGGTCAACAATGGCAGGTAGGCCTATAGGTACAATTCTCTACTTGCTCCTTGCATCATCTTAAAACCATTTGGAAATTGGTGGACGAAAATTTTCTAAAACTATTACACATCACTAGGGGCATAAAACCTTTTGAAATGCTCTTAAACTTCATTTTCCCAGGCTAGTTTTTCCTTTCATTACCTTCTTTTTCGTTTTCATCCTCAGCAGAATTTCAACTTAAAAAGATTTTCGTCAACATTCTTGATCAAAGGGTCAAAAATATTTTTGTTTTTAAAATTATCGATCAACTAATGTCTACTCTTTCTAAACCCATGTGTCCCCGTGACTTACCACACACAAAAGCATCTGTTTTGTTCACCAGGCTCACTTCACATATGCAAAATTTCCCTTACGGTCAAAACTTTTGAAACACGAGGGGCAACCTGTGAGCATGGTTTGCTTGGCCTGATGATGATTAATACCTATTCATATAGATGTCTGAATGCCGAAAGTGCTATGAATAGAATGTCTCTTTCCTTGTCCTAAATCCCTCAAATAATCCTCAAAGTGTGCTAAAGGAAACAACCTCAAACCAGCGATAACCTATTCGAACTTCTGCCTACGACAAAATTTTCTCCAGAACTCCAAATAAAATTTCCAACGGTCAAAAGTTATTCCTAGATGTTAGGAACCATGTGTCAAAATTTCAAAAAAATCCAACAGTTGGATATGCATCGATCAACACTTCTTTACATGTGTCGATTGACGCATCTTGCTGCTGACACGTGTCAAATCTAGCAATGACTCAGTAAACCTAAACAAGGGACAATGGACGGTTCTTCACATGTGTTGATCGACGGTTCTTAGACACGTGTCATGCCTAGCGATGACTCATTGAAGCTACGACGGCCCGAGAAGTATCGATCGACACAAGTTGCCGCCTAACTTACGTCGATCGATGGACCCCGCCTAAGAAGTGTCGATCGACACAAGTTGACACCTAACTTGCATCGATTGACGGTTGTGTATTACCTATAAAATGAAAGTGACCCCTGCTCATTTCTAACAACTTTCGAAAGGAGAAAGACATCGAAAACTCTCTGAAAAGTTCCTTCATGTGGATTCCCTGAATCCATACCAAAAAGCCCTTCTTTAGCCCAAAATTATACTCAGGTATAGAACCCTTCTCTCGGCAAGTTTTAGTCATAAGCTGGCCTAGCCTTATTCCCCAAACACCATCCCGATACTATAGTTCAATATCATCGACGGTTTTTAGCCACAAGCCTTCCTCATATTGACCTTCAAACACCAACTATACCAAGGTATGGTTTATTACACCTGACGGGGTTTTTGTTATAAATCATCTCCGCAAATCTGAAGGTTCTCAACCCTAATATCTCAATCATTCGGTTCTAGCACGTACTGGCCTTTAGGACACTCAAAAGGCAACTGAGGATCAAATATTACTTTCAATCATGCATTTTAAATACTATTTCAACATGAAGTACCAATGCTCGGGCCCTCACTCCATAGGCTAGGCCCGTAAAGGTCATATCTCGCAACTTATCTCTTTTTTATGAATCCATCATCATAACAAAAGATTTTTCATAGTAAAAATATGCTTTATCAACATTCAGTTGGGAAGTAACTATTTCATTCAGAACCAGAATCTCTCTTTTATCGGTATGGGATTCCTACCCGGATCAGCTATACCAATAATTTCGTGGAAGAGCTGATCCGGGTGGCGACTCTAATATTGTATAAAATAGGGACCTTGCTCCCGTAATAAAAAGGCTAATCCCCAAAGGAGTCCTCGACCCCTTTGTCCAGCTGGAAATGCCAGGTATGTTCAGATATACAACAAGCCCTGAGCTCTAGCGGTAACTCCCTTTATTAAAACCCGGGAGTCCTGCATTGGCCGTGCCTATCCAATCAATGATACAAAAGAGTCAACGTAGAAAAGTTCACCTGCTCACAATAGGTAATTAGCCTGCTGCCTATTTACCATGCCTCTATAAATAGAGGAGTTCCCCCCACATTTTCAACAGACAGAAAAAGGTAAGAAAAATCCATTTGTCCCCTTTTGTTCCGGGAGTCCTAAAAGCCCCAAAACTCTGTCAAAACACTCCCAAACTCGGGCTTTATCACCGACATTCGGTATAAACTCATTTTTCGGTCTTTTTAGATTAAGATCTTACAGTGATCTTTGGTCTAAAAACGACTTAATTCTCAAAATTCCCCGCATTTCTTGTAGGAATAATCAAAGATTATAGCCATAACTTGGGTTAAACCTATTTTCCAATCAAACCACACTCTCTGACAACTTCGGTCCTGCACTGGCTCTCAAGTCATCGTAGACAGACGAAAAGGTAAACTGAGGGTAATTGACTTTAAGCCTAACTTTAAAACTCATTTTTATTACTTTTATTATTGCACATTGCATTTTATATCCCTAATTAAGTGAGCCACTGGTGCCACTTAAACTATAATACATGTAAATAAGCTCGTAGGTATGGACGAACATCCAGAATATGATGAAACTCTATCCGACTTTCCAGGCCAAAGCCCATTTACTGTCGTCACTCTACCAAAATTTCGGTAACGAATATCGATTTACTATGCCGTTATAATGCTTGTTTTATTTCTTGAATTTATTTCTTCAACAAAGCCGTTGTAATGCAAAAATCACCACAAATCCCAAAAATTCCAAAATTAATCCCATTGATTTGAACAATATGAGTACCTATCATGTCCGATCTCAGAATCTCATTTTATTTTCGGTATAAAAATCCCATCTTGGATTAGTATAACACAATTCCCGGTGGATTGAACTGGATGGCAACTCTATTTTATTTTTAAATAAAGTAAAATGCTTTATTTTAAAAATATCTTTTCTTAATAAATTGTGTAAATATATTTCTCAACATAATCACAATTTTTACCTATAAAAAGCCATGTTTTTCACACTCAATAAGTTTACGTGAAAAATAACAAAACCATTGTCTCTTTAATAAAATCCAGCATTTTATTATAAAAGTGGGACAACATTTAAGCAAATCGAATTTTCTCAAACCGAACCAATCACCACAGTTTCCCCAAACTACACCCAAAACGCGCCCCGCGTACTGCACTCCGCGTGCACCAACCATTAAAAACCTCGCCCGCTCACAGTGGCAACTCTGCTGGGGAAAAATTAATTTTTTAGAAACTTGATTTTTTATAAATTTTTTTGACATGATAATTAAAATATTGTTCAAATTAAATTTTGGAATTACGAAATATGTGGTAATCTCAGGCATTACATAATTTTAGGGTTGTATAACATCTGCATTCTTTACCCCCTAACCAATTTAGGTGTCTTTCAGTGAAGTATCTCCAAGTTTGCTTAGGGCTTGAGGGCTATGGATCTGATCACACTCCTTGCGTAACGTACGAGGACCTTGCCCACTTAAGGGCAAGACTACCCGAGTGTATGATATGTGGAAAAGCTTCCTTTGGTTTGCTTAGTGCCACTTGAACTCGGTACACAAAGGCACAGGGTACCCAATCGCTCCTAATCCTAAGACCGAAACCAGCATATAGATGAATCGTAGACACTTTCCCATAGGTTTACCCAAAAACCACGAGCGCACGTGAATAGATTCTGCTAAGTCCCCCGTTGACTTTAAAGCAAAGTAACCAAATGGAGTTAAAAGGGCAGTAGACACGATCTAACCATTTCCTACATGTGCAGGTTTATTAAATATAAATAAACCTAAAAACATCATAACAATCATGATTGCGTAAAAACTAATGACATCTTTGTGCAGCCATGACATTGATGTGTGACGTACCATTTTATGTCCTTAGCTATAGGAACCTAAGATAACTGAGATAGAGAGTCTACCTAAGCTCAACCTATGAGCTGAAATAAATCAAGACCAGTGAGTCCACCTAGGCTCAACCCACAAGCTGAAATAAATGGAGACCAGTGAGTCCACCTGGGCTCAACCCACGAGCTAAAACAAACAGAGACAAGTGAGTCCACCTAGGCTCAACCTATGAGCTGACATAAACCAAGACAAGTAAGTCTACCTAGGCTCAACCTGTGAGCCAAAATAAATTGAGATCAGTGAGTCCACCTAGGCTCAACCCTAGCCAAAATAAAACGAGACCAGTGAGTCCACCTAGGCTCAACCTCTGGGTCGAAATAACGGAGACCAGTGAGTTCACCTAGGCTTAACCCATAAGCTAAAATAAACCAAGACCAGTGAGTCTACTAAGGATCGAACTGTGAGCTAAAATAAGTCGAGACCAATTAGTCCACCTAGGGTTAACCCGCGAGCAAAAATAAACCGAGAGCAGTGAGTCCATCTGGGCTTAACCTATGAGCCAAAATAACCAAGACTAGTGGGTCGATCTAGGCTCAACCCATGAGCTGAAATAACCAAAACCAGTGAGTCCATTTAGGCTCAGCCCATGAGCTGGAACAAACCAAGACTATTGAGTCTACCTAGGCTCAACCCATGAGCCAAAATAACTAAGACTAGTGAGTCCATCTAGGCTCAACCCATGAGCCAAAATAATAGAGACTAGTGAGTCCACCTAGGTTCAACCCATGAGCTAAAATAATTGAGACTAGTGATCCACCTAGGCTCAACCCATGAGCAAAAATAACCGAGATAATGAGACCACCTAGGCTCAGCCCATGAGCTGAAATACACAAACCCCTTCGAGTGACGAGCGAGTTAACTCACCCTCGACCATTAAGTCAACCATCGAGTGACCAGCTAGTCAACTCACCTTTGACTAATGAGTCAACCTTTGAGTGACCATCGAGTCAACTCACCTTTGACCACCGAGTCAACCTTCGAGTTCCTAATGAGTCAATTAACCCTTGACCATAGTGTGAACATTTGAGTGACCAGCAAGTCAACTCACTCTTGACCACCGAGTCAACCATCGAGTGACAAGCGAGTCAACTGACTTTTGACCATTGAGTCAGCCTTTGAGTGACTAGCGAGTCAACACGCCTTTGACCATCGAGTCAACCTTTGAGTGACTATCGAGTTAACTTACCCTCAACCACCAAGTCAACCGTCGAGTGACTAGAGAGTCAACTCACCTTTGACCATCTAGTAAGCCTTCGAGTGACTGGTGAGTCAACTCACCTTTGACCACCGAGTGAACAGCGAGTAAACTCACCCCTCGTCCATAAAGTTAATCTTTGAGTGATCATTAAGTCAACTCTCCTTTGACCATAGAGTCAACCTTCGAACGACCAGCGAGTCAACTCACCCTCGACCCTAGAGTCAACCTTCAAGTCATCAGTGAGTCAACTCATCCTAGACCACTGAGTCAATCATCGAGAGACCATCGAGTAAACTCACCCTTGACCACCGAGTACACCTTTCAAGTGAGCAGCGAGTCATCTCACCCTTGGCAATTAAGTCAACCATTCAAGTGGCCATCAAGTCATCTCACCTTGGTCGAATAAGCCAACCATCGAGTGGCCATCAAGTCATATCACTTTGGACTAATGGGTTAAACTTTGAGTGACCAATGAGTCAACTCACCTTTGACCATAGAGTCAGCCTTCGAGCGACCATTGAGTCAACTCACCCTTAATACCGAGTCAACCCTTCGAGTGACCATTGAGTCATCTAACCTTGGACCAATAAGTCAACCATCAAGTGCCCATCGAATCATCTCACCTTGCACCAATGAGTCACCATCGAGTGGCCATCAAGTCATCGCACCATGGATTAATGAGTCAACCTTCGAGTGACTATCGAGTCAACTCACCTTTGACCAATGAATCACCTGACTATTAAAGTCATTCTAAAACCTAACCAGTGAATCACCAGACTATCAGAGTCATCTTAAAAACCTCACTAGTGAGTCACTTGACTATTAAAGTCATTCTAAAACCTGACCAATGAGTCACCTGACTATTAAAGTCATTCTAGAACTTGACCAATGAGTCACCCGACTATTGGAGTCATCTCAAAAACTTAACTAGTGAGTCACCTGACTATTAAAGTCATTCTAAAACCTAACTAGTGAATCATCCGACTATTAAAGTCATCTCCGACTAATGAGTCACCCAACTACTAAAGTCACCCCGACCAGTGAGTCACCTGAATACCTAAGTCATCATCGACCAATGAGTCAATTAAACCAGTAAGTCACTCGACTAATAAAATCACCTTAAACCCCTGAGTTAATTTAAACTCAACTAGTGAGTTGGCAAAAATTAGACTAGTAAGTTATTTAACCTCGACTAGTGAGTCATCTAATCCCAACCAGCGAGTAATCTATTCCCAACCACCGAATGGTCCTAAACCCGACTGCAAAGCCTAAACCTTTTGGCATTCCCCGAATGACCAAGGCTTTTCCAAGAATTAAGGCAATATAATGATTGCCAAATTAATGTCTAATAAGACACAATAGCTAAGCCATTCCTACAATGACTTGGCCGAAATACCTAGGGGCATTCTACATGACCCCGGCTTTTGTGCATTCCTAGAATGACACTTTTGAGTTATGCTTTCCACGAAAGAAAACTCAACCAAACCTTGACACTTAAAGTGATCGCTTGGCAAAGCTTGATATTCCATGAGCATCAAAGACTTACCCCTTTTATTATGCATTCCTCAAATGCTTAACTTTTATCAAATATTCCACGGTTATTTGACCCCTAGGTAACCTAGTGATTGCTCAAATGATACCCATCAAGGTACAACCCTTATTGGCATTCCCTAAATGACAAAATCTTATCCATAGCCAAGGTAACATTGTAATTGCCGAATCAATGTCAAGTGAGACACAACCTTTTTAGCATTCCCTGAATCACCGAAACTTTCCTAACTCTAAGGAAACATAGCCATTGCCGAATCAATGTGCAGTAAGACACAACCTTTTTTTGGAATTCTTTGAATGACTGAAACAATTCTTACCCTAGGGGCATCTTAGATGATCCCAATCTTAGCGCATTCCTAAAATGACACTTCCCTGAGTTATACTTTCTTAAAAGAGGCTCGAATTTATGCATTTTATGAATGTCGCAAATAACCCAGTTAGACCACATCACTATATGTGACCACCCGATCTCATTTCATATTCCTTGAATATTATGATTCATAACCCTATTTCGTATCCCGGAATACCTGACCATTGTTAAATACTCTACAAAAAATAAAATAACTCTCTAGCTAAATGATCCATGGATGTTTGGTGCCCTTTTCCAGTTCTTCTAAGATCCTACACAATCACATATATTCATTATTAGAGTTATAGCCATAACCCGATATGTTATGCTATGTTAAGTTTAGTCTATAACGTGTATTCTATAAATATAACATGTAGTGCCATGTAACTCTATACTTATAACATGTAGTACCATGTATCCATGTGTATAATATGTAATGCCATGTCATGCTTTGCCATGCAGTGTCATAGCAAGTTATATTTTTGTTTTAACATGCAGTGTCATGTCACGTTATATTTCTATTTTAACATGCAATGTCATGTCACAGTTTTGTTTTGACATGCAGTGTCATATCACGTTATATTTCTATTTTGACATGCAATGTCATGTCACATTTCCATTTTGACATATAGTGTCATGTAATAGTATGTTTCTGTTTTGACATGTAGTGTCATGTCACGCTATATTTCTATTTTGTCATGTAGTGTGATGTCAGATTTAGTTATGCTCTTGACATGCAGCGCCGTGTCATATTTTGAGTTGCCATACCATGCTTTGACATGCACCATCATGTCATCTTGTGTTATGCTTACGACATGTAGCGTCATGTTATACTATATTGTGCTTATTATGGTGCTAGCCTCGATCTTGTAGGTACTCAGAATAGACACAACATTTGTATCTCTAGGATGTTAACCATGGTCTTATGCTTATCCTGATTGGGCTTGGTGTGAGCACGGGATTTCACAGTCCCTCTTACGAGACAATGATGACGTATATTTAAATTTTAATCCTCATTAAAAATTCATTTCGAATTTTTATTAACGTTTGTATTCAGTTACGCGTGTCTGACTATGCGTCCGGTGGAAGCTCAAACCGATGATTCTTACCCAAAATACCCTAAAATATCTCAAATATATTAAAGTGGCTTTAAAAAGTCAAAAAATCAGCTTTTGACCCATTTCCCCCCTTTTTTTAGCTTTTTCAGGCTGTGGGTGTGAGCTCGGGATTTTACAATCCCTCTCACGAGATGATGATAAAGTGTACCCAATTTTAATGCCTCAAAATAAAAGTTCTCTTTAGAATTTTTATTACCAAAATAATATTCCTCGCGAATTTTATACTTGGTAGAATCCAGTTCGGTGTGGCCGATAAGGCATCTGATAGGAGCTTGAACCGATGATTTGCACCCAAATAATAAATACCCATTAAAATATTATTAAAAGTCAAAAAGATGCCTTTCCGCCCACTATTAAACTACTTTTGATGACTTTTTAGGCTCTTAGGCCTGCTGCTTGTCGGTATGCTGGAGGCTGATGCCACCAACGGCACCAGCCATGCCACCGGCGATATCACCATGTCGCCGGCGTCATCATCCATACCGCCGGTGGCTTGACCCGAGAAGGGCCCCTACACAGACAGCCTTTCGACAACTTTCGGCGGAATTGGTCATAAAGGCCTCGAAAAACACCCCATTTCCCCTATAAAAACACATCTTGAGCTGCAATTTAGTGAGGGGGAACCATCTAATGTTAGGAGTTAAATGTTTGAATGAGAAAATAGATTTTAGTGAGATAAGAATTAGATAAGGCAGAAAAAAAAGGATTCCGATCTATTTTTTTTGGCTTTTCTTCTTTGAATTCTCTGATTGCGAGTTTAAAATCAGTAAGTCTTTTAGTTAAAGTCAACTTAATCGAATTTATAAATCAGAAGCACTTAAATTTACTGCTTAATCGTGGTAACAAGCTCCCCGAAGGTGTTTCTTTCGGTTTATGAAGAGGTGGATTCACGGCCTCGAGGTAAAAATCGGGAGTCTCATAGCTCTTTGGCATTAATATTACTGATTTAAGTTAATTTTTGTTGATTTATATTCAGTTTTTTGGGTTTTTGGTCATTTTTACTACCACCACTGCTGACTATAAACTAATGTCACCAGTGATATAATTGATGCCACCAGCGGCATCAGGTATATCGCCAGCGACATCAACCATGTCATCGGCGACATCTGTTGTATCATCGGCGATATGACTTTCTGGACAGCAATTTTATTTTCATTTGTTGCCGGATTAGCTTATTTTTCAAAGCTAAAACATATAAGGTAATGATGGAAGTTCAAAAACCTCTTACAAACATACCCCACCCTATAACGTATAGTATTTTCACTTATAATCCGGTTAAAGCAACGATTGAACCTAAAATTTGGTTAAGAATGGAATTTCCTCGCAAACGCCGTTCAAATCTCATTTTAGCCATCCGACCGGGCTTTATAATATTGTAAATAAAATATGCCATATCCGTGCTAACAATCTTCTGCAGGTAGACGTATAGCAGACATTCGGGTATTTTACTTATCGTATAGAAAAATGTACAGAATTTAGAAGCCTTGTAATAATTTTATTTTCTGCACTTATTTTTTTTACGGCTGTAAATATTTTATTTATCACTTTGATTGCTTGATAAATGCAAAAATAACAAAATAACTGAAAACATAAATAAATAGGATGGATTAAACCGATTAAGAAAGGATGAAGTATCTTAACTTGGCCTAATGAAAAATAGATAACATCATCTAAACTCAGAATCTCTACGTAAGGTATGGTCCAACCACCCAGTGGGAAAATCATACCAAAAATTTCCCGATTGAGCTCAACCGGATGGCGACTCTGTTTTAGGTATGTAATTTCGATCTCGTATCCTTTGAGCATTAAAATATGCAAAATCATTTTCCAATCACATCACACGCATCTCCCCTTCATTTATAGAGGTCGGCCCACCGGCCTAGCGCTCCAGCCGTCTCGCAAAACGTCATCCGCTCATAGTGGTGACTCTGCTGGGGAATGCTCTTTAAACTTGAACTTTCTTTCATAAAGTTTAAAGGATTTTGATGATGTATTGAAATCATTGGCCAAATTTAAGATTTCTTTCTTTTTCTTAAGACGTTTTATCCTTACGTGTGTAGATAGTTCAATAATTTTTAGGTGCCCCATTTTACACGAGAAGCTCGCGAAGTATCACTCATGCCCTGTCGGAATTAAGGATGCCTAGTGGGTGGATCACTCATTTTATCTAACACGTAAACTCCTACAATCACACCTTTTTGGGAATGGTTGAGTAACGTGGAATCAAGGTAGACGAGAACTTTCTACATCAACAACCCCATACCAAAGCCACGTTAGAAAAAGCCCTAGCACTTCATTCCCTTAGGTCTAACCAGAATAAATAAAATAATTAGGACGCGCTTCTTTCGCCATTATCAGTGAAGAGGCCAAAACTCCATCCTTCTAAGGTTGGAAAAGGGATGATTTATGTGCTATGTGCTCTGTGATCATGCACCCCCATCCATTAGCTTTAAGAGCTAGAATTGAATAAACTTACCCTCACTGCTCCCGCCCGTGGAATAAGTTTAGCAACACACGTAGGAGTTCCCTTGCACCTCTATTGCATCACCACATATCATTGTATATGACGTGAGGTATAAACGTCCTATGTATGTTGGAGGGATAAGCCATCGCATCATTTCTAACCACATCGATATGCAGCCATGCGTATCACGCATCGCTCCTAAGGAATAAAAGGCATGCATACCATCCATACCATTCACCAACGCATTCACGGTCTGATCCGCTGCCTACCATTTCAGCTAGGAGGTGGCGTACTGATCATCTTACACTGGCTAGGAAAAGGATAGAACACCGATTGATACGTCATCCTCTCACCCCAATTGTCACCATGGAAGTCGAAGGAATTCCACACACCGATTCCCAAGGGGAGTTAGATTCGGAACAAGTTCAGTTAAGCCAGAATGCTTCTCGACTAGCCATGTCCTTTCTAAGAAATGAAGGGACCCCTCCTCCAGAAGAGCCCTTTGGCCCTACCTCTAGCTCTGGAACAGGATCCCAACCACCACCTAGTTTTGACTTTGCCGGTGCTATAACACAGTTCTTAAACTCAGACGCTTTCCAAGTTTTTAACCAAACCATTGTTCAAGCAGTCGTTAAGCGGGCTCTTAAAGACAGGAATTCCGATCGAGTATCGGCATCTGATATTCAGGCCCAGAATGGTTCAGCATAGATGTTGACCAGTTTGGTAGGGATGAGATCCGTTGCACCTATGTTTCAATCAACCCAGCCTATGGCGAGCCCATTCCAGTTTGGCCAGGCTTTAGCTTTCTTATCAACTTCGACCATCTCGTTAGTTGTGCCTTTTAATTTAAGGCACTTAGCTCAAAGCTCTACTCCTCCAGTATTTACTCACCAAGGCCTAGTTTCTCAGCCACTACCCTCTTTCACACCTCCCCAATTCATTATAATTCCTAAAGGCACCACCTACCCCCAAAAACCTTTTGCCAGCCAACTGACCATTCGCCCTCCGCTACCTTCGACACTCAATGACTAGGTCATGCAACCGCCAAGTGTGACACCCAAGGTAGCCACTTTTGTTCGATAAATGACAGCTTCTCAAACTGTAAATGACTAGGTCGTGCATTCTCTAGGCGCAACACCGAAAACCCTGGCTATCTCTCACAAATCGGCCAGCGACCAGGTCACGCAGCCTCTGGGCGTGACACCTAAGATCCAAGCTTACATCAACCGCCTCATCACCAATAAGAAATTTAAGAGGGATAAAGACTGGGTCCCCGATAATTTTACTATACCGAATATGGCTCATTATGATGGTTCTGGAGCACTTGCCTCTTACATTATAATGTATGAAAGAATAATGCACGTGAAGAAGTTAAGTGATAAGGTGCTTGCTGAAATGTTCCCTTGCTCTCTTCAGGGTCCTGCTCTCGTGTGGTATCACACCTTGCCGCAACATATTGCCGCAGACTGGAATTTGCTATCTGAGGCATTGAAAGTGCATTATAGTTTCAATACTATGATGGAAACAACCCTCCAACATCTTAAGAGGGTCCGTCAAATGACCAACAAAACTTTTAAGCAATACTTCAATCGATGGTTGTCGACTCAGGTCTTAATGAGATCCAAGCTAAGCCTTGAGGAAATGATTGTCAAACTCCTCGAAGGGTCTCTCCCCCTGTTTCGCAAGGAAATGGCTACTAACTCCTTTCTTATAAGGCTGTGTTTCAAAAAGCTGAGAAATTGAGCATGAGGCAGAGCGTGAGAAGGCCAAAAGAGCGGGGAAACCGTGGTTCAGAAAGAATGAAACTCAACACTCAGCCCTGGCACCGATTAAGCCTAAAGCACCAGCTACGATTCAAGCCATTTCTTATACCCCCGTTGTGCCCCTCACAATCACTCCGGCTCCATCTACGATTGCCACAATCCAGCCTCCTCGCCCCCCTTTTATTTTGGCTAACCCTTACAAGTTGCCCTTGCGGGTCATCTTCTAGTGTTTGAGGGAAGCGGGTTGCATACAGTCCCTTTAGGAATACAATCCACCTAGACCTAAAGATAAAAACAATTTTTGGAACTATCCCATTCAGGTAGGACATCAAAGCAACAATTACAAGGCCCTCTCAGTAATTCAACGCTTGGTTAGAGACACAAAGATCATTGAATCGAACAAAGCTTCGAGCACTATGAATAATCCTATATCGAATTTCGGGAATAAGGTTAGCATGGTCCAGTCTGGTTTATCAGAAGTCGTAGTTTTTTATCTCCTTGCTTAGAGGTCGGATAGTAGTAACTCTATCATGGTCATCAGTTCGAGTCTCCCATCTTACTCAGTTTTTGATCTTATCAATCAAGCCAACACAGGAGTTAACTCTATTCAGGGAATGGAAATTGATCCAAACCAGCCGAAGCAAGAGAGCTACAGATCTAAACCATTTATGGCAAAAAGAAAGAAAGTTGAAGAGAAATCACTGTTCAGCGTAGATTCCTTTGTTTTAAAGGAGAACTATTCTGATGAAGATGGGGAAATGGCTCGAGAGACCAAGGCCGTAAACACCAACTTATTCAAGGTTGATCAAAATGACCTTTTTAGCGTGGACAAGTATGAGCTGCAGAACCCAGATTCGGACTTTGAGGAGCAATAGTATCTATTTAAAATGCCAGCCACTAAGAGTGTCTTACTCGACTATGTCCTTAATATTACTCAGAGTGGTCGTGTATATCAGCCTGAAGACCAATATCTTTGCCTAAGCAAAGACCCGGTTACTGGCAGAGTTAGAACTACTGCAAGACCCCCTTCTCTACCTCCACCTGTCCCTACCAGTCTTTAGGTTGACCCCCTCATTACCCAGCTGAAAAACACCCAAGCTCGATATAGCATCTGGTAACTGGTAATCGACTTTGAAGGGCATCGCAAGGGTTTGATTAAATGACTCCTCGATCTGGAAGCTAATACGACCACCTCGGTCGTTGAGATGTGCACCACAATAGGAGAAGGCATCCCCCCGAGAAAAGGCCTTAGATTGTGTTTGGCAGTTTGACCTTACGCTCGAGGGTAGGGATCACAATAGGGCCTTATTCATCCGAATCCAAATTCTCGATAAGGTCATCCTGTGCGTCATGGTGGATGATGGCTCCGCTCTAAATCTATGCCCTCTAAAAATCCTTCCTCATCTAGGACTGTCAGAGGACATGCTTGAAAGATCTAACTGCAATTGGGACCTTTGAGGTAGAAGTCACTATTGAAGGTGTGGCAAGTAATATGCATTTCACTATACTTGATATTCCCGTTACCTATTCTCTATTTCTTGGCCAACAATGGCTCCATGCTTTGGGCGTTGTTCCTTCCACACTACACTAGAAAATCAAGCTAATTCATGAAGATAGAATGGTGACCATAGAGGCCAATCCTGCTTCCGTTATGGCTATTATGGAAGCCAAAGCTAATTTAGAAAAGGGCCTTCAGATTGCTATGATTAGCAAAGTTCAGAAGCCTCCTTCCCTTTGGCACAGCTACCTTCATACCGGTATGGGTAAACTAATGAAGAAATTTGGTTACAAGCCTGGCAGAGGTGGAGGAATACATGAATAGGGAATTATTGAGTCATTGGAGCCGAAAATCCTTATTCATTGAGCTGGATTGGGATATAAGCCTAGAGAAGCCTATCGCCACGTCCCTTCTTACTACTACCGCATGGTCACTATTTGTGAATCCAAGGCAAGAGCCCTTATAAGGGGGAGCTTGAGCCAATTGATTATGGTGGGAGAATGTGGCCCAGCTTTGAGATCTTTAAAGATGTCTATGATTTCGAGACTGGTCATATGATAGTTTCAGCTGAACCCAAGCCTATTGAGCCTGATATGCCTGTCAATATTGTTTCTGATAAGGCTAAGGGGAAAGGTAAGATACATCCCAAGGATGAGCCTGAGAGAAGTAATGAAGAGTCTATCGATCTATAAATTGAGAATGTTGTGGCAACCGTGATAAAAGCTATGGCACTACTGATGAGGAAAGGCTAGAAGGGTACCGGGGAAGAAAACGCTATGACAACAATAGTAGGAAAACTCACCAGGGCTCTTACCAAAAAGGCCGACCTATCTGAAGGGTCATCACTCACCATTGCCCAAAAGATCGCTCTAGAGCGCGACCTGAGTGCCATTCTGATAAATGATACAGAGGACGCTTCTCCCGTCGACATTGCTACTGAAGCCCCCCCTTCACCTGTGGAGGAGGATATGGACGATGTAATTTTTAATATTTCTGATGTTTTTGATACAAATAATGCTGCTTATAAGGCTTTTAATGCAATGAATAACTCCCATTCTACTTACTTGTTTGATGTCTTTCCTGACGGATCCATGCATTTATATAACAACACACATAATATTTTTGGCGTTAGTGATACATTATTAGGTGAAATAAACCTAAGTACAGACGACAATCCCAAAATGGTGACCATTTCCAAAGATTTAACTCCCGAGGAAAGAAGTGAGATCATAAAAGTGATTAAAAATCATGTTAACGATTTTGCCTTGCCATACGAAGACATGCTTGGGTTGGCCAACAAATCACCGAACATAGAATCCCAACTGATCCTAAATTTCGACATGTCAAGCAGAAACTCCACTGGTTGAGACCTAAATAGGTAGAATAGGTTAAGAGAGAGGTTTCAAGGTTGATCGAAGCTCTATTCATTGAAGTGGTAGAATACATGACTTGGTTGTCCAACATCGTCCCAGTTCCGAAGAAGGATGGTAGGGTCCGGGTCTATGTGGATTTCCGAGATCTCAATAAAGCCTCACCAAAAGATGACTTCCCTCTCCCGCAGATTGATGTCCTGATTCATAGCATCACTAGGGCAGCTATATATTCGTTCATAGACGAATTATTAGGGTACAATCAGATTCTGGTTAATATTGTCAACAAAGTCAAAACAACGTTTATCACCAAATGGGGGGTGTATTGCTACAAGGTAATGCCATTCAGATTGAAAAATGCCGGGGCAACTTATCAGCACGATGTAACTGCCCTCTTACATGACATGATCCATAAAGAAGTAGAAATGTATGTGGATGATATGATTGTGAAGTCTGCTACTCGAGAGGAGCACCCTACTATTCTCGACAAGTTCATGACTCGCATTGAAAAATATAACCTCTGCCTAAATCCAAAGAAATGCATGTTTGGGGTTACCTCCAGCAAGCTGTTGGGATATGTGGTTAGCCAGAAAGGGATTGAAATGGATCCAGAAAAAGCTAAAGCCATCAGGGACATGCCTCCACCTAGGACGAAGAAGGAAGTCTGATTGTTTTTAGGGTTCTTGTAGTTTGTTAGTCGGTTCATTGCTTGCCTCACTACTCTTTGCGAACCCATCTTTAAACTATCAAGGAAACAGCAACTCGTGGTATGGAAATATCACTACCAAGTAGCATTTGACAGAATCAATGCGTATCTTATTGATCAACCCATCTTGATGCCCCCATCCCAGGGAAACCACTCATCCTTTATCTGGCCATTGAGGAAACTTCCGTCGGGGCCATGCTTGTCCAGGAACATGATGATAAACACGAACATGCAATCTACTATTGGAGCAAGAAGTTTTTAGATTATGAAACCCGATATTCAATTGCAGAAAAGACCTGTACTACCATGGTTTGGCTCACTAAGAAGCTGCGACATTATTTCCAATCTTATTACGTCCAAGCCGTGGCCAAGATTGATCCAATGAAGTTTCTTTGTCAATCCCCTACTCTAGCCGGTAAATTATCCTAATGGCTACTTCTCCTGTCTAAGTTTAACATTGAATATGTAACCCGGAAGGTCATTAAGGGGAGGGCCATAGCCAAATTCCTGGCTAATCGACCCCTCAGCTCTAACTATACCAAAAATTTGGAGTTTCCTGATGAACAGCTCGCCTCTATTACAACCTCTGATGACGTTTGGACAATGTACTTTGACTGCACTATGAACCGTCGGGGAACAGGTCTCGGGGTCATCATCGTCACCCCAGATAATGAGATAATCTCATTGTCTAAATGCTTAGAATTCTCTATCACCAACAACAACACTGAATATGAAGCTTGTCTGTTCGGCCTTGAGGCTCTTCTTCAGGTTCAGGCCCGCCGTGTATCCGTCACCGGAGATTTGGCTCCAGTTATCCATCAGGTTATTAGAGATTGGGAAATTAAAGTAGAATCTCTCCATCGTTATGTTGAGGCTGTCCGCGAATTGTCTGAGAAATTTATCTCACGCTTGTACCGGTATGTCCCTCAGGATGAGAATCAAATGGTGATGCTCTTGCCACTCTCGAGTCCATATGGGAAGGAGCCCAGCAGCAGCCTCTCTGACCTTTGATTTTGATGTCCACCAAGATCCCATATCATGTTCAATTGGCTCTTCCGATCCTCGCCATTTCATCTGAACCTTGTTGGTATTCTGACATCGTCCTATTCCTTCAGATCGGCCAATACCCTACAAATTCTTCTGACTCGGACCCTACCACCCTACGATGGCTCGCTATTCAATTTTGTATTATGGATAATGATCTAGTTAAGCACACTAGTGATGACCTACTTCTCCATTGCCTCACTAACTTCGAGGCTCAAAATGTAATGACCCAGGTCCATGTCGGTGACTGTGGCTCTCATATGAACGGTCTTGCTCTTGCAAAGAAAATCCAGTAGCTAGGGTATTTTTATCTCACTCTCATAGCTGATTGTATCACCCAGGTCAAACGATGCCACCAATGCCAGGTTTACAGAGATATGCAGCATCTGTCGCCCACCGAACTCCATTTATCCACCCTTGGGCCATTGTAGGCATGGGGGATAGACATAATTGGTGAAATCCGTCCTTCTTCAACAAACGGCCACAGTTTCATTGTGGTAGTAGTAGATTACTTCTTGAAATGGGTGGAAGCCGAATCCTTCACCAATGTCACCGCCAAGCAGACGGCTAAGTTCATAGAGAAACACATCTTCGCTCGGTATGGACTCTCACACCATATAGTCTCAGATAATGGAGTACAATTTCTAGGAGCAACTGCTTCTCTAATTGAGAAGTACGGGATCGAGCACCATAGATCTTCTCCATATAGACCACGAGCCAATAGAGCTGTTGAGGCAGCTAATAAATTGGTAAAGATGATTCTTTCTAAGATGATAGCCGGTTACAGGGATTGGCCGGATAAGCTACATTTTGCTATTTGGGGATATCGCACCAGCATACGTACCCCGATAGGGCAAACTCCGTTCTCTCGGGTCTACGGGATGGAAGCAGTCTTGCCAGTTGAAACTCAGGTTACTTCCTTAAGATTCACTCTAGAGGCTAAATTAGAAGAATCTGAATAGATCCGAGCGAGATTTGAACAGTTGGACATGATGGATGAGCAGAGGTTAAGGGCCCTCGACAACCTCTTGATGTACCAATAATGTATGGCTTGGGCATATAACAGTCGGGTAAGACATTAGAAGTTCCCCTTGAAGGCTGGTGATCTGGTCCTTAAGCAACTAAAACATTCTACCACTGATGCGAGCAGTAAATTCAGGCCAAACTGGGAAGGACCATATATAATAAAGAAGCTGCTTAGCAAAGGGGCAGCTAAGCTTATGGACATGGATGGGAACGAGTTTGTGAATCCCGTAAACCAAGACAGGCTTAAGCGTTATCATGTCTAAATCAAAAGATATAAATCAGAAAAGCGGCACACCAAAAAAAATATATACATAATAATTACCCGCCTTTCAGTCTTTTACTGATTGGGAAAAAATTAGGGTGACGCCCGATGATTGGTATCCTATGAACCAGCCATGCAAAAATTAGGGGATGAGACAAACCCGCTAGATTGAAAACTCAAAAAGGGAAATCTAGGCAAAAGTTAGGGTATGTGAGCAAAGAGTGAGTGCCTTCTAGAAAACTGATCTCGGCTAGTTGGCACCGGGAGTTAAATCAATGGGAATATCAACCAAACATCATGTACCTTATTTTATCTCAATTAATAAAAGTTTCTCTTTTGTTGAAATATAAATGCTTATGCTTATGTGAATCATGTATTCATAGGATTCAGATAACTCCAGCAAGCTTTGGACAGAGTTCATTTTATTCCATATCAAATGCAAAAAAATGAAGAAAAAAGAAAAAAAAGAAAGAAAGTTCGATAGGTCGGTCACCTCGACTAGCCTGTACGATAGATAGGACTGAAAAAAGGATGTCTCAAATCAGACTTCCCACATCATTATCACTGTACCTAAAGATCCATCTCGATGTGGTAATAGAAAGGGGCTCCTCCCCCTGCTCTGTACGCTCCCCCTCAAACTGGGCCTATGACCGCTTCCGACGGGTCAGCAAATGTCTTATCTCAGCAAGCCATCCTCTGTAATGTGTGTTGGTCTCGTTGGTCTCCATATGATCATAATCGAGAATCTCAAATACGGCTTCCCTGGACCGCTTCTCCCAGATATGGTTGACCCACCTAGCTTTATAGATTTCGATCTGATTATGGGGTAGCTTGATTGGGATTCTCTGCCTCTTGGCATACTGACGGCACAATCGGTAAGGAGTGTAGAACAAAGACTTCTCCAGACCTATCAATTGAACACAGGCTCCCCAGGATTCTACAACCACATCTTGAATTCTCCACCATGGACTAACCCATTGAACCTCTGCGTCAGTATACCCCCTCAAAATAGGCACCCAATCATCGTATGACAACTCATCAAAATTAGCCCGAATAAGCCCTCTCTCCCTCAGATGGATGGGAAGATACTTTTTCGGGTTCCCTCGTGGCGCCTCCCTCAACTTCAGTTTCTCCATGAGCCATACCTATCATTCAAAACTCAGGTAAGGATTGGGGAAAGAAACGTACGGAATTGGAAAGAACAAAAGGTACCTATAATAATATGAGCTAATCTCCGATAAGTGACGGGTCAATAGAAGTAGCATCCACGTTCAGCAAAACATCGCAATTCGCACAGCCACGGGAGAAGCCCTTGTCGACATAGGGCTGATGAGTGTAATTAGCCTCAGCAGAGCAATCGGGCTCACTCCACACATAAAGTCTGCCATGAGTAGCAATGCCACCATGAATGGCCAAGCAAGGTGGGATTGGGGTGCTCCACGGCACCACTCTAGCACCGCTCCAAGCTAAAACTCAGGTTTATCGGGAAACTGAGATAGAAATGGGTCCACAGAATCCAAATTCCATAACCCTCGAGGAATTCCATCTGTGCCAAAATGAAAGTCCGACAGCGCCAGCGTAACGTGTTTAGGACAAGGTGTCCCTAAAATAGCGTGGAATTCTTCGAGCAAGGGGCAAAGCTCGAACGATGAAAATTAGAAAACGTGGTCCGTTGGATCCTAAAAAGATAGTGCTGCTTGAAAGAATTCGTGGGTTACTGGCCACACTGCGACATATCAAATCCCCTAAAGCCTAAATTTTTCAAGCTTCTTCCAGTCCGCATTCCCCAGACCTTGCAGAAAACCCCATAGCTTTTGATTATAGGTGGCCATGACAAGAATTGACAGAATAGTCAAAATCAGATTACTAGAAAAGTTATATCACCGGCAATATGAGTGATGCCACCGACGATGTAAATGATGCCGCCGGCGATATGGATCAAATTGGGCGATATCAGCTGATGCCGCTGGCAATATGGACTTTCAGACAACCCTGTATATATTATTTTAGCTGGTTGAGTTTGGGCGATATGGGTCATGCTGCTGGCGGTATGAAGTTAATTTTTTGGCGACATCAGAAGCATTTTTCCCATTTCAGACCTGTACAAAACCTGTAAACAATCCTATACTACGTTTCCAATGTCGCTTCAAATAGTAATCCATTTTTATTCAAAATAAAAAGCCCAAAGGCGCAAACCACTCAAATATCGCAAAACATCTAGCCTACGACAAAACCAAATTATCCAAACCCTAATGTATCGAGGGTACAAACGAAGAACTGAAAAGCAAAACAAAAAATATAAAACTAAGCATGCCCGCCACTATCGGCGGGGCGAGATGAAATGTCATTAGGGCTTAGAAGCCAATCGCCAACATTGTCCTCATCTTCCTCCTTTCCCTCTGTCATGGGCACACTGCCAGACTCCTCGCCCGTAGCAAACGAGCGTCGGTCGATGGACATCTTGACCCCCCTACGACTGGTGCAACCAGGGTGCGCCCGATCCAGATTTTACTTGCTTCTCCGTTCCTGAATGGTAGCTACCAGTTGACCCTCAAGGTCACTCACACGATGTTGGAGGTCTGCGGCCTCCTCCTCGTACCTCCATCGGGCTGCATCGACATCTGACAAGGAAAGGGCCAAGAAATCCTGCACACCAGAGAAAACATCAACAATGCACATCATTCATAGCATCCATACATGCATCTTATCTTAACATAGGCATAAGTAGGGAATGTACCTGAGCAAGGAGCGACTGCCCGATAAGTGTATCCTAGAGAACATAGTTATTCTCTGCGAGCTGCTCCATGTGGCTCCACGCCACTTGAAAAATCCAAAAGGCAAATCATTAGACACCCGAACCCAAATGTAGACAAGAAAACAATTATCAGGCCTTACGTAATTAGTGTTTTCTGGCATAAAGATGGGAGCATGCCAGCTCGAGCCTATATTCCTATGGAGGAACTTGCCCCGATAATTCATCGACAGGAATGTGGTTTCCATCGGGTTGACTAGACGCCCCTCCATGAAATTTATACCCTTCGGTACAACTTAGTATCGGGTCCCACTCTAGTTATCCCGGCCTCTCTTCCTCACTTGTTCCTAAAAAACACGAAAGACGCACATCAGCAACGTTCCTAAACCATTTTAAAATCAGGCACATAAATGCAATCATACCTCAAAAGAACACTATTCCCCCTTGGGACATTAGCGCACTCCCGTTGGCTACATCCGTACTGCCTCATCCTCCCCATCGGGCTCGATCCTAACATCACCTTCAAGCTCTTCATCTTCTTCATCTTCTTCCTCCTTGACATCCATGATACCTTTAAGGCGCCTTTTCTCCTCCTCCAGCCGTTGTTCATTATGATACTCAAGCGTATCATTCCTGTAGATGTAGGAAAATAAGGGGACTAGACACTGCTGGTGCTGCTCATAGAGGCCAGGGATGCTAGGGATCACTTGGCCATTCCCCTCGATACAATCGACCATGTCAGCCTCAAATGTAATCACCAGATAGGGCCACCATAAGCCCCTGGGAGGATCGGCATGCACCGATCTATCAACGACTGGGACAAACCTCCAGCCCCAGTTGCTCTCACCCAGATACCACTGCTAGGACAAAGGACAGTCTATGGTGAACTGACGGTCGTCCACCTCCCTCCTAACTCTCGCAACCTCTATCAGGTTCTCCACCCCATTGAATGGATCCAGGACGAGCTGCACCAACAATCAACCAAAACATCCAATATAAGTTCATAAATGCTTTTGTTCTCTAAAAAAAAGAACTAAGTTGAAAATCGCATACCGAGCCCAACCCCGCGCTCCTCAGAACCTCCCTGTATTTACTCGGCCTTACCACCAATACCTCCACACCAGCGGGCGAAAAAATGGGAGCCCGGTGGCAATGTCTTCTTAAACTCGACCGGCGGGAGAATCTGGTCCTCAAAGGCCCAAGCCAGTACAAATGACAACCAATCAGCATCCGTAAATAATAAGATGTGCACAATCAAGAAAAATGCTTCCGAGAGAATATACCTAGAGTAGCAGATGATAGAGGCGAAGGGCTTTCACCTTCTTTTGGGCTCCATGTCTAGCCCGTGGTACAGCTGATCCAAGATAGCCCTCGACCAATTGTTCCTCTTAATGCCCGCCACATCCTCTACCGCAGTTATCAGCACATAATTAATCTTGCTCCCCGAGATTAGGAAGAACAACACGGTGAGCAAAGAAATCATGAAAGACTGGACATAAGCCTCTCTCTCATCCTCAGGCACCATATCTACCCGCGTCCAGTGTTGGTGTAACTCATCGTTAGACAGCCGCCCTAAAACGGGCTTCAAACTAAATAGCTCCTTCACCCGCCTCACCATAGGCCTCTCAACATGGTATTTGTCCATGTAAGCATCGAAGTGAATGACCTCGTCTATCCAAGGAAGCCTGGTCATAGCAATGACATTGGAGGGTGTAATCATCGCTTCCCCAAAAGAGAAGTGGAAAGTGTGGGTGGTCTTAGACCACCGCTCAATTAGGGCTATCACGGCTCAATGAGAGAGCTTGGGCATCAGCATTGGCATAATCCGACCTAGGTCTCCAAATCCTGTCTTATTATTAGCAAGTGCAAGCTTGGGGTCCTTCTCCGAAATATGGTGCAACCACTCACCAATGGTGCCCATCCCCCTAGTATAAGTCAGTTCATATGGCTGCAAAATCAGAAACAAAATAGATAAGTCCTCCATATTTTCTCATTAGTGAAATATGATCTAAAGTTGCTGATGTCGCTTCTACTAGAAGTGATATCGTCGGCGGCATCATCCCATACCGCTGGCGGTATGGATGATATCGTCGGCAATATCGCTTTAAACAGAAGCAACATCAGACTTCCTTGGGCCCTTTTGCAAGGACTGATGTCGCTAGCAACATCACTCATATCGCCGGCGATATCACTACCTGTAGGCAGAACCTATTTTTTCCCAAAGTCACACCCATCATGCCAAAACCACAAAAATCACAATCAATCAAACAATAAGCCTGAAAATGGTAAAAATCGAACCTAAAGGATGCAATATTAGTTTATAATCAGTCTATTTCACACTTACAACCCCTATCATAGCACAATTTCAAGCCTAAGGCCAAATCAAAATCCAACCCAAAAAGAGGCGATTTGGGTTTTGCGTGATTACCTGAATATAGCAGAGGTGCTTCTCCTTCTCTGGGCTCAGGTTGGTGATGGGAGAATTGATCCCACAACCATACATCTAGGTTGTCTCCTTCAGGCCATAAGCACCAGGAACGGAGAAAATTTTCAATCCTTCAATAGAGGAATCAGGCAGGTTCTCCCTAGCCTTAGCAAATTTGCCCCTAAAAGCCTTGGCGCTTCTCTTCATGATTTGAATAATGAAAAAGAAATTGGAAAATTTAGAGAAGAAGATGTAGAGAGGTACAATTTCTGAATAACAAGGAAGAAAGGAGTTTTACTTCCTTTTAAACTATTGTGCGGAATTCGAGGAGTTTTAATTTATCTGAAACTGCCAATCCACGCCGCCGCCGGCATCACTCCATGCCGCTAGCGACATCACTCATATCACCGGCGACATTGCCCTCTTTCAGTTCAAATTTTGAAATTGCTTAACCAGTCAAAGCTACCACATGGCACTCATGCCGTCGACGGCATAATTCTATACCGCCAGCGCAATCACTCATGCCGCCAGCGACATCGCCCTCTTTCAGTTCAAATTTTAAAATTGCTTAACCAGTTAAAGCTGCCATGTGGCACTCATGCCGCTGGTGGCATAATTCTATACCGCCAGTGACATCACTCATGCCGCCAGCGACATTGCCCTCTTTCAGTTCAAATTTTGAGCACAAGTCCGACTGAAGGACAATCTCTCCATAAAGCACAAGTCCGACTGAAGGACAATCTCTTCACAAAGCACAAGTCCGTCTGAAGGGCAATCTCTTCACAAATCACAAGTCTAATCGAAGGATAATCTCTTCACAAAGCACAAGTCCGACCAAAGGACAATCTCTCCACAAAGCACAAGTCCGATCGAAGGATAATCACTTCACAAAGCACAAGTCCGTCCAAAGGACAATCTCTCCACAAAGTGCAAGCCCGAACAAGTGGCAACCAATCTACAAAACAAAAGTCCGACCAAGGGACAATCTCTCCACAAAACAAAAGTCCGACCAAAGGGCGTCCTTTCCACGAAGCTCAAGCCCAACCAAGGGGTAACTAATCTACAAAACAAAAGTCCAACCGAAGGATAATCTCTTCACGAGGTGAAAGCCCGATCGAAGGGCAATCTCTTCATAAAGCATAAGTCTGACAAAAGCATAAACTCTCCACAAAATAAAAGTCTTACCAAAGGGCGTCCGTTCCACAAAGCTCAAGCCCAACCAAGGGGTAACCAATCTGCAAAACAAAAGTTCGACCAAAGGACAATCTCTTTACAAGGTGAAAGCCCCACCGAAGGGCAATCTCTTCACAAAGTATAAGTCCGACCAAAGGATAAACTCTCCACAAAACAAAAGTCCGACCAAAAGGCGTCCTTTCCATAAAGCTCAAGCCTGACCAAGGGGCAACCAATCTATAAAACAAAAGTCCAACCGAAGGACAATCTCTTTACAAGGCGAAAGCCCGACCGAAGGGCAATCTCTTCACAAGGTGAAAGCCCAACCAAAGGGCAATCTCTTCACAAAGTATAAGTCTGACCAAAGGATAAACTCTCCACAAAACAAAAGTCTGACCAAAGGGCGTCCTTTCCACAAAGCTCAAGCCCGACCAAGGGGCAACCAATCTATAAAATAAAAGTCTGACCGAAGGACAATCTCTTCACAAGGTGAAAGCTCGATTGAAGGGCAATCTCTTCACAAGTTGAAAGCTCGACCGAAGGGCAATCTCTTTATAAAGCATAAGTACAACCAAAGGATAAACTCTTCACAAAGCATAAGTCCGACCAAAAGGCGTCCTTTCTACAAAGTTCAAGCCCGACCAAGGGGCAACCTCTCTACAAAGCACAAAGTTTGACCAAGGGGCAAACCAGTCACCCATCAGGTATCATTCCTATCCCTTGCTCTTTCATATGATCATACTGACCTGTGGCTGCAGTGAACCCCCGAGGGGCAGCTTGTGAGCATGGATTTTGCAGTCCATCTCGCCAGATGATGATGATGTGTATCCTCTTCTAATGCTTCAAAATAAAAGTTCTCTTTAGAATTTTTATTACCAAAATAATATTTCTCGTGAATTTTATAGTTGGTAGAATCTAGTTCGGTGTGGCCGATACCCCATCCGGTAGGAGCTTGAACCGATGATTTCACCCAAATAATAAATACCCATTCAAATATTATTAAAAGTTAAAAAGATGCATTTCCACCCACTATTAAACCACTTTTGACGACTTTTTAGGCTCCTAGGCCCGCTGCCTATCGGTATGCTAGAGGCTGATGCCACCAACGGCATCAGCCATGCCGCCGATGATATCACCATATCGCCGGCGGCATCATCCATACCACCAACGGCATCGCCATGTTGCCGGCAGCATGAGCTAAGACGAGCCCTAATACAGACAACCTTTCGACCACTTTCGGCGGAATTAGTCAAAAAGGCCTCAAAAAACACCCCATTTCACCTATAAAGGCACACCTTGAGCTGCAATTTAGTGAGGGGGAACCATCAAATGTTAGGATTTTAATGCTGGAATGAGAAAATAGATTTTAGTGAGATAAGAATTAGATAAGGCAGAAAAAAAGGATTCCAATCTAGTTTTCCTGGCTTTTCTTCTTTGAATTCTCTACTCGTGAGTTTAAAATCAGTAAGTCTTTTAGCTAAAGTCAACTTAATTGAATTTATAAATCAGAAGCACTTAAATTTACTGCTAAATCTTCGTAACAAGCTCCCCGGAGATGTTTCTTTCGGTTCATGAAGAGGTGAATTCACGGCCTCGAGGTAAAAATCCTAAGTCTCATAGCTCTTTGGCATTAATATTACTGATTTATGTTAATTTTTGTTGATTTATATTCACTTTTTGGGTTTTCGGTCATTTTTACTACCACCACTGCTGAGTACAAACTGATGTCACTGGTGACATAATTGATGCCATTGGCGGCAGCGGCTATATCGCCAGCGACATCAACCATGTCGCCGGCGGCATCAGTTGTATCGTCGGTGATATGACTTTTTGGACAGCAGTTTTATTTTCATTTGTTCTCGGATTAGCTTTTTTTCGGAAGCTAGAACATATAAGGTAGTGATGGAAGTTCAAAAACCTCTTGAAAACAGACCCCACCCCGTAACGTATGGTATTTTCACTTTTAATCTGGTTAAAGCAATGATTGAACCTAAAATTTGGTTAAGAATGGAATTTCCTCGCAAACGCTGTTCAAATCTCATTTTAGCCATCCGACCAGGCTTTATAATATTGTAAATAAAATTTGCCATATCTGTGGTAACAATCTTTTGTAGGTAGACGTATATCAGAAATTCAGGTATTTTACTTATTGCATAGAAAAGCGTACAGGATTTGGAAGCCTTGTAATAATTTTATTTTCCGCAATTATTTTTTTTACGGCTGTAAATATTTTATTTATCGCTTCGATTGCTTGATAAATGTGAAAACAACAAAATAATTGTAAACACAAATAAATAGGATGGATTAAACCGATTAAGAAAGGATGAAGTATCTTAACTTGGCCTAATGAAAAATAGATAACATCATCCGAACTCAAAATCTCTACATAAGGTATGGTCCAACCACTCAGTGGGAAAATCGTACCAAAAATTTCCCATTTGAGCTAAACCGGGTGGCGACTCTGTTTTAAGTATGAGATTTTGATCTAGTATCCTTTGAGCAACAAAATAAGCAAAATCATTTTCCAATCACATCACAAGCATCTCCCCTTCATTTATAGAGGTCGACCTAGGCCCCACAGCCGTCGCGTAAAATGTCGTCTGCTCATAATGGGCCCTATTTGGCAGTCTGCTAGTAGGGGCCTAAAGCTGCTGGCGGCATCGTTATGCCGCCGGCGACTTCACTCAGGCCGCCAGCGGCCTGAGCTATGCCACCGGCAGTGTGAGCCCCTGCAGGAAGTCTGTACTTTTTCCCTGTTGACTGAGTTTTTTGCCATTTCAGTGAAAACTTTGTCCAACTTGCCCAGATTCATTTCCAGCTCTACAAAAGACCTGTTTTAGGGTTAGAAAGGGGGAGGAGAACATCAGTAAACATTTGATAGTGTTTAGAGTGAGATTTTAGAGAGAGAAAGTGGAGAAAAGGTAAGAAAAGGGATTCTAATTCATCGTTTCTTTGTTTTTCTTTGGTAATCTCTTGGATTAAACTTAAAATCAGTAGAAATCTTAGGTTAAAATCAATCTAATAAGATTTTTAGCGAAAAACATTGTTCAATCTTTAAATCACTACCCAAATCATCATTCGAGCTTCCTGAAGGTGTCATTTAGATCATGAAGATGTGGATTCATGGCCCCGAGGTAAATTCCTTGAGTCTCTTGACCTCTTTGGCATATTTCCTGCTATTTGTTATGCTATTTGGTGTTTCGGGTTCATTTTCAGAGTTTTCGGTCATTTTAGACCTTCTGAATCAATTTTTGTAGATTTCAAAACTACTGGCCGTATCACCCATGCCACTGGCGGCTCCACTGCAATCACCGGTATATAAAGTTGCCAGTGGCCTGAGTGAGGCCTGAGTTTCTGGGCAGTAGCCTCGTTGTTGCCCCTTTGACCTAATTTTCTTGTTTTCTATATTTTGCATGTATGGTACCATGACAGGAATCCAGAAAAATGGTCCAAACCCCATAACGTATGGCATTTTCATTAATAATTTGGATAAAATGATAATCATGTCCAAAATGGACTTTTCCCTAAAATTTGTTTAGAAAATGAATTTTTCAAAGGGAACTTATATTTAAGAATCAAACGGAACTTTGCTCGACGCCAACCTGAGGCTCTGCCCCTGGACCCTGCCAGGGGCGCTGCCCCTTGGACCCTACCACCAGGGGCGCTGCCCCTTGACCCCTGCGAGGGCCTACTGCCCCTTTGCCCCCGCCGCAGAGGATGTCGCTTTGTGTGATATACCTCGTACAACGTGCCATATCTGTACTATATTTTGTGTAGGTAGATTTAGGTTAGATATATGTTAGGCCTTTGAGAATTTTTATTTACTGTATAGATAAATGTATAGGATTTGAAAGCCTTGTAACTATTATTTTATTTTCCACATTTTATTTAAATGACTGTAGTAATTTATTTATTACTTTGAATGCTTGATGACGCGCTAACCATTTTATAAACCGAAAACACAATAAATAAGGAGGATCAAAACCGATTAAGAAAGAATGAAACCTTTTAACTTGGCCTAATGTAAAATAGATAACATCATCCAAACTTGGAATCTCTATTTTAAGGTATGGTCTAACCACCCGATGGGAATATCGTACCAAAATTCTTGGTGGTGCTTAACTGGGTGGCGACTATTTTAAAGTACGGGATTTCAAGTCTCGTATCCATTAACAAGCAAATAGGACTTAAATTCAACATAAACATCAATCAATCGATGTTTTCTTCACACTAAAGTAAGGATCAATCCCTCGGTCTGCATCACAGCGCCTTATTAATTTTCCACCCCCTGTGCTACGTATCTTGGGTGGTCCTCATGGGCGGGAAAAAGGTCGTCTGATCATAGTGGCAACTCTATTAGGGAATTGTCTCTTTAAACTTGAACTTAACTTTTTTTCATGAGGTTAAAGGATTTGTATGATGTATTGAAATCATTGGCCAAATTAAAACTTCATTCCTTTTTGTGATGTTTTATCCTTACGCGTGTAGATAGTTTGGTAATTTTTAGGTGCCCCATTTGACCCGAGAAGCTCACAAAAGTGTCACTCATGCCCTGTTAGGAATTGAGGATGCCTAGGATAACTCATTTTAACCAACACAAAAACTCCTACGATCGCACCTATTTGGAGAGTGGTTGAGTAACGTGGAATCAAGGGAAATGAGAACCTTCTACATCCATAACCCTATACCAAAACCGAGCTAGAAAAAGCATGAGCACTTCATTCCTTTAGGATTTCCAATATAATAAAAATAATTGGTATGCACTTCTTTCGCCATTACCTGGGAAGAATCTAAACTCCATCCTTCCAAAGAGGCGTCATGCGGGAGTCATAAGGTTGGAAAAGGGACACATTGTGTGCTACGTGCTACATGCTCACGGATAACCCATGCATCGGTTTCAAGAGCTAAAATAAACCAACTTACCCTTACCACTTCCACTCATGGAAGAAGTTTAACAACATGCGTAGGACTTCTTTTGTACGCCCATTGAGTAACAACATATCGCTATATGTGACGAGGAGTGCGAACGTCCTACGTATATTGGAGGGATAAGCTGCAGCATTATCGCTAACCACATATACGTGCAGCCATACATATCATGCATCGCTTTCCAAAAGTAGAAAAAAACATGCATACCATCTATACCATTTACAACCCATTCATGGTCTAACCCACGGTTGATGATCCTAAACAGTCTTCCTCCCAAATTTGGACCTTCGTGACTAACCATGTCTGTTCCTCACAATGACAACATCACCGTGCCCAAAGAATAAACCAATCCTACCTCGGCAGCAGCTCACCCTCCGTCTCTTGGGTCAGAAATCACCACCGCCATCATCCAGTTTCTAAGCTTGGATCAATTCCAAAACATCATTCGGGAACTAATTCAGACATCCGTCAAAGAAGCCTTAATATACCAGAAATTTGACAAGGTCTTGCAATATCCGGGCATGACACCCACTACTGTGTCTACCCTACAAGATTCATCCATCCTTTGAGCCAGCGACCAGGTCATATAATCTCCGAGCATGACACCGGATAGTGAAACACTCTGACAATCACCACCAACCACTTACCCCAAAAAAAGGGAAGGAGCCTAGAGTCCAATTCTTCCATCATTCTCTGGCGTCTTTCCTTTGATGTTGGCCACTTCATCATAATTTATGCTACTCGTAACCTCGAAACCCCCTCAATACTACCAGGTCATGCAGTCTCTGTGTGTGACACCCGAGGTTGAGACCCTCTTACATTAGCTGATGGCAACTAATTATGATTAGATAGAGCAAGTTTCCAAGAACTACGACATGCGCTCATTAACTAGCGGTGATAAAACAAGCGCATCCTCCTCCTGGGTTGGGTTGGGCAAAAAGACCTCTCAAAATCCAACCTCAACTTCTGCTACCCAATGGAATAACAGTCCTACAGGTAGTATAAACCCATGGGTTTTACCTCTCAATGCGATATTTATCAAGCTAAGAAAGGGTAGGCTTCTCAAATCTGTCCGTGAGTACAAACCCCTCATGACAGATAAAAGGAAAAACTTTTACGGATATCATGTCTTGCCAGGTCACCACACCAATGAATGTAAGGCCCTACTCAACGCCATACAACATTTGATAAGGGATAAGAAGTTTGTGGAACCCGAAAGCGTGCCTAGCAACACTAATTACCCCCCCACTAAAGTTTGACGCCCAAACTGGGGTGATTAATCCTGAGTTACCTAAACAAGGGAGTGGCCCATAGGAACTCATCAAGGCCATCTGTTCTAAGGGCAGAGAAAAATCATGCTCCAATGATAAGGACAAGGAGTTAATCGATGAAGAGGCCAAGGAGATTGTGGCCACAATGATCAAAGCCATGACAGTTTTAGCAAAGAAGCATGGTCAAAGCAAAGCAAAGAACAAGATTATCAAGGCCATGAGGCAGTTCACCGAGGTCCTCACTAGGGAGTCAAGTTAGGTGAGAGATATCTCGCCCAGTACCAAGCAGAATGAGACTTAGCCCGCCATCGACATCAACACAGAAGACCCTCTGCCCGTGGAGGATGAAAAGCCTTGATTTTTAATCTTTAGATTTCTTTACGCTTTTAGTTTAACAATTTTATGTTTGAAACTTTCAGCTCCATGAGCAACTTCTATTTAATTTACTTGTATCATGTTTTGAACCATTTGATCCATGCATTCATATGGGCATATGTATGATGTTTTCAGTAGTCAAGATACTTCATTTGATGAAATTAATTTGAGTACAATTGGAATTTCTCAAGTGGTAACCATTTCCAATAATTCAACTCCTATTAAAAAATGAGAGATAATAAAGTGCTTAAAGATAGCGATAACTCTTTCGCCTTATAATGACCAAAATCAATAGTTAGATTGCCAAGCATCAAGAACGAAGTCTGATCTCATCTAATCTCGCCTAGAATTAACTTCACAACCTCGCAAACCTATTAAAGAAGTTTGGCTTATTTTAAAGAATATCAAGGAATACATTTTTAGTCCACCCATTTCCCACCCCTGACAATTATTCCACGATTTGCCCAAAACTTCCATGCTCTTTGGACATTCTTGGCATTAGGACAGGTACGATTGGCAAACTTTGGTGTTCATCTAAACAAACACAACCATATCATCATAGCTTCAGGGAAAGCCAAATCTTATCGCCAAGAAAATGACCGAAAACTCACAGAGAGACACATCTTCATCCAGCATGAATTAACTCGCCACAAGCACCTCAAGCAAACCAGCTAAATGAGCTACCATTTGCACCTTTTGAAGGTACCAAACAAAAGCTTCCCAAACCAAATGTCACTTGGCTTATGGAAATAAGATACAGTTGAAGCCCTCTGCCCCTGATACAAGGGGCAAAGCCAGGCCTTACCAGGGAGGGCTGTAAAACCATAGACTAAAGGAACAATTAGAAGAGCACTCAAACCAATCGAGGCAATACTTTTTAAACACCAAAACTCCCACAAACCAAGCTCCTTGTAACGTGGTCTGTCGAAATTGAAGTAGGATCACTTGATGTAATTTTGGAGGTTAGAATGAACCGAGAAACCCAGTGTGATGGCCGAACGGATACTAAAAGCCTTGAAGAATCTATGAAGGCACGACCAAGTGCACAACAGCAAGTCAGGTACTTGATACCCTCGCTAAAAGTCATATACCCGGCATTAAGGCATCTGGAATCTTCAAACACCGACGTCAATAAAAAGTTTAGATCAAAGTGGAAAAACTATCGTGCGGCCAAAAATGGTAACGAATTGATGCGGCAATCGAACTCATAAGCAGGGGCGAGAGCGAGTTCATCAGCCAGGACATGCTTAATGTTAGGAATTGACAGTTAGATTGAACATGCATTAGAGGCATGGCGAAAATTCAAAATTTCGTCCTTGTCCCCAAGAACTCCTATTAGTTGCATATAAATTAAATAAAGCCTTAACTAAATAATTCTTTACCTAGGTTAGCATGCTAAAGGACTAGGCATACCGTAATTCCAAATTATATCCTAGCATATTTATTTTATACTAAGCATGTTATAACTCTAAGTTATAACCTAAGCATAAAATAAACTAAGCATGCAAAAATAACCTAAGCCTAATTATTAAGTCTAAAAACACTTAAAGAAAAAGACTTAATAATTAAAAGAGAAAGAAAAAGAACTTACCAGTTGAAGCGTGCTTTTACAGAACCTTTTTGCACAAGCCTCCAATCCTAGAATAGCCTCTATCAGTATCCACACGAACCCCACCAACCAAAACCTCCCCAGGAGGAAGAACTAAGAATCCTCAAGTAGTTGCCAGACCACTCTAGAAGCCCTAGCCAAAATATAAACTAGCGGTGCCCGAATAAATTCATGCTCCACAAAAATAACTTGCTCAATTATCCAAGAGATTAATTATCTCACTTAGGATTTATGCTTTGAGCTTGGTACATTTTGAAAGGAAAGGGGACAGCCTATATATAGGCTTGGGGAGCAAAAAAATTGCTCCCCATCAGCGCTGTGGGATGGGAGTAATTCCCATCCCATATGGGCACTATAAATACACATACAGCGAGCATAGCACGCTGCATGGGGCAAGTTGCATTAATGGGTTGCCTTTGTGTAGCCCATGAATATGGGGGGCTGCGAACACTGCAGTGCAACCAAACTTTGCATAAAATATTTCATACATTTCGGTTTTCACTTACCAATGCAAAATCCCCTTTAAATCGTTTCAAATAAATATTTATTTTTGACTCTAATAAATTAGTTACCAGTCAAAATAAATTTCATGGTCCAACTAAAATTGATCTAATCAATTATAATTTGTTTATGACTCTAATTAATTAGATATCGGTCAAAATAAATTCCTTGGTCTATCCAAAATTGATCTAATCAATTTTAACCAATCAAATAATAATCTAATTATTATTTATGTTATATTTTCGTAATAGAATAAATCTATTAGTGCTTTACTTAGTCCGATGAAGGTCCAATGAGTGTGACCTTATAGGATCCCAAAGTATTGAGCTATTAAGGCTTAACCAACCCTTATTCTAATGGAACCATTGGCTCGATGCTCTAGACCGTGAATAGAACTCGATTACCTTAAACGGCTGTAGTACGCCTCTAGCAAAGGTCTACCATCCCCGATTACTCAGAACGTCATTTATGTTTATGACTTAATCCCGGTTAATGCAATAGTTTCCAATGCAAAAAATTCCTTCCATTCTTTAATATTAGTACCATCTGGTTCATTGGGTTCGGTTAAAGTGTTAACCCACTAATAGTAAGGTTGCTCCAAGCTATCCCAGTTATTTACTTCTTACCGAAGTATATTGCCTTTTACTACAGTGTGTTTGACTAGAAACCATTTCTATCAAACACTTACTCTGATCAGAGGTTTATGGCAATCATCACTTTAACAATTGGCCAGGTACAACTCCTTAATATATCCAGAGTGATGGATTCTTTCCGACTACTCAGCCTACCAAAGTGTTGTCATCACTACACCCGTAATCACCCGTAGCACCCTAAATTAATGAGTGTATAGTAATGACCCAAAGTATAGCAATAGTACCACATAAGGCAACTACCATCCCAAGTATGAGGACATTCGCAAAGCTTATTACATGAAGATAAACACTAATACATTGATATTTATACCCAAGTGTTTATCTCGCTGCGGTCTCCAATGTATCTCCCAGATATATCCATGTGTCAAGCTTAAGGCACCACCTTCAGTCTTTAGGAGATTAACTACTTGGACCCTTTCCAAGAAAGTTGACCACATGCTAGTCTTTCCATTTCTCCAATATCCTTTCTTGATGAAACTGTGACTAGGGATAGTTTAGACATAATCATAATTGCACATGAAGCAGGTTCCACCAAATATAGTCCAACTATAATTTCTCTCACTTCATGCTATGATATGTCAAGGACTTTTGTATACATACATCAATGAATATATTTTAACCAGCTATAATATATATGTATAGAAACACATTGATATTAATAAAAGAACAAATGCCTTTATTAATTAAATAATTTATTCGTACTATTACATAATTAAGATATATCGCCCTAATTGCCTTAAGGGCATACATCATATCCAACAAACTTCCACTTGCACTAAGGCCAATTAGCCATATGTTTCAGTCCATATGCTTTAACATGATAGTCATGTTTGACTTGAGTCAATGGCTTTGTCAAACCATCCGTGAGGTTTTGATTAGTGGGAACATATTCTAATCTTATTATCTTAGCATCAACTATCTCCCTGATTATATGATACTTTTTGGAAATATGTCTGTTTTCTAATGAGACCGTGGTTCCTTTGCCTGAGCTATGGCACCATTGTTATCACAATATAAAGTAATTGGATCAACTGCATCAGGCACCTCACCAAGATCACCAATAAATCCCTTTAACCAGACAACTTCTTTTGATGGTTTTCATATAGCAATGTATTCAGATTCCGTGTTGAATCAGTAGTAGTTTCTTGCTTGGAACTCTTCCAGCATGCTGCCCCTCCATTTAACACATACACAAAACCTGACTGAGACTTAAAGTCATCTTTGTCAGACTGAAAACTTGCATTAGTGTAACCTTTGATAGTGAGGTCACCTTCTCCATAAATCAAGAACTCATCCTTAGTCTTTCTCAAGTACTTAAGGATTGCCTTGATGGCCATCCAGTGCTTTTCACCTGGATCTGATTGATATCTGCTAGTAAAGCTCAAAGCCTGAGACACATCTGGCCTAGTACATATCATAGCATACATGATGGATCCTATCGTGGATGAATAGGATATATCCTTCATGCACATTCTCTCTTGAGCTGTCTTCGGACACTCAGCCTTAGATAGGTTAATCCCCTTTGTCACCAGGAGATAACCTTTCTTAGAATGCTCAAGGTTGAACCTATTCAATACCTTATCTATATATGTACTTTGAGAAATACTTAACAGCCTCTTGGATCTATCCCTGTAGATCTTTATAGATAGTATAAATGCTGCTTCACCAAGGTCTTTCATGGAGAACTTTCTCGATAACCATTTGTTAAAGTTTTGAAGAAGAGAACTTTTGTTTCCTATTAGCAGAATGTCATCAACATACAATACTAGAAAAATGACTGCACTCCCACTAACCTTCTTGTAAACACAAGGCTCATTTGCATTTAGGTAGAAATACAGTTCCTGGATTGTCTAAACAAACCTTATATTCTAACTCCTGGATGCCTGCTTAAATCCATAAATGGATCTTTGTAGCTTGCATACCTTCGAGCCATTCTAAGATGTAAAACCCTCAGGTTGTGTCATGTACACATCCCGATCTAAATCCCCACTCTGGAATGGTGTTTTTACATCCATCTGCCATATCTCATAACCGTAATGAGCAGTAATGGCGAGGAGTATCCTTATAGATTTGAGCATGGCTACTAGTGAGAAGGTTTCATCATAGTCAATACCTTCCCATTGACTATAACCTTTGATAAGCAACCCTGCTTTATAGGTAATTACATTACCATCCATGTCTGTCTTCTTCTTGAAGACCCATTTGCACCTAATTAGTCTAACCTCTTGTGGTGCATCAACCAAATTCCAAACTTGGTTCTCATTCATGGAATCCATTTCTGATTTTATGGCGTTTTGCCATTTGTTAGAATCTGAGCTTTTCATTGCCTCATCATATGTCCTTGGTTCATCATCCTCCATAAGTTATAGTTCCTTATCATTAGTGATGATAAACCCATATCTATCGTGACCTTTATGAACGTGACTTGACCTGCGCAATGATTGTGTTTCGATATGTTGTTCTTGGATCACACTGTCTTCTGTATCTAGAATGGGGTCAATCAGTTGATTGTCTATCTCTTTCTCTTGAACTTCCAGTTCAATATTGCTCCCACTGACTTTTGCAAGTAAGTGTTCCTTTTCTAAAAAGTGAATTCCGAGACACAAATACCTTTTGTGCTTCGGGTTGGTAAAAAAATTTCCAATTATTTCCTTTGAATATCTAATGAACAGACATTTGTCAGCCTTAGCATTTAGCTTATCTCACGCTATCCTCTTTACCATAGTAGGACAGCCCCATACTCTTAAGTGACTTATAGATGGCTTTTTGTTACACCATCTTTCATAAGGTGTAAAATCAACTGATTTAGAGGGCACTTTGTTTAAGAGATAAACCGAGCTCTCCAGTGCATATCCCAAAAAGGATTTACTAAGAACTGCATAGCTCATCATAGACCTGACCATATCTAATAAAGTTTGATTCCTCCTTTCTGACACTCCATTATGTTGGGGTGTATAAGGAGGGGTCTACTGGGGAACTATCATGTTTTCCTTTAGATAATCCTAAAACTCCTAACTTAAGTATTCTCCACCTCAATCCGATCGAAGCGTTTTAATACTTTTCTCAAGCTGTTTCTCTACTTCAGCTCTGAATAGTTTGAATTTTTCAAAACTTTCAGACTTGTGCTTTATCAAGTATAAATAACCGTATCGTGAGTAATCATCAATAAAGGTTATGAAGTAGGAGTATCCTCCTAGTGCTTGAACACTCATTGGACCACATACATCAATATGTATAAGTTCCAATGTACTTGTAGCCCGCTCACCCTTTCCTTGAAAGGGTAACTTTTTCATTTTTCCTCTTAAACAAGGTTCGCAATCACCATAAGACTCTAAGTCTATTGGGCCCAAGTCTCCACACTTATGCAACTTGGTTAAGTGATCTTTGTTTATATAGCCTAAACGGCAATGCCATAAGTAAAAGGAATTCTCATGATCTCATTTAACTTTCTTCACATTATTTATATTGAAAACTTCTATTTTAGTATCAAGAACATAAATGCCACTTTTTAACATTCCATAACCATAAAGAATATTATTCAAACGAATCTGACAATTATTATTCGAAAATAAAATTTCAAATCCTTCTGCTGCTAAACGTGCAACAGATACAATATTCTTAGTAACACTTAGAATGTAGTAACAATTATTCAAAACTAAAACAAGTCCACTTAGCAAAATAAGACTAAATCTCCCTACGGCTAATAGCAACTCTGGCTCCATTTCCCACCCGTAGGTCCATCTCCCCTTTTGCAAGTTTCTACAGTTCCTTAGTCCCTGCACAGAAGTACAGATATGAGAACCACAACTAGTATCCAATACCTAAGTGGATTCTCATGAAAAAGTAGCAAAGTTTTCAATTACAAACATACCTAAAGTAGATGCCTCTGTAGGCTTCTTCTTCAAATACTCAGAAGCAGGAGCTTTCCAATCCCTCTTCCAATGTCCCAGTTTCCCACATTGGAAGCAGATATGATTAGATGCCTTCTTTTCATTCTTCTTCTTATTGGTTCTTTTCTTGGCACCCAGTGCCTGCTTTTTCTTCTTAGAAGCGTTGCCTTTTTCAACCAACAGTACAGGTTTCTGATCCTTCTTGATATGAGGTTCTATTATTTTCAGCATGTCAATTAATTTAGGGATATTTGAATTAATGTTGTTCATGTAATAGTTAGTCACAAAGCCTGAGTAACTATCTGTCAAGGACATCAACACAAGGTTAATGCTCAAGTCAAGATTCATCTCGAATCCCAATCAATTCAGCTTCTCAAGGTATCCCAAGATTTTTAGTACATGCTGAGACGCAGAGGTGCTAGCCTGCATCTTAGTCCCAAAAAGGAGCTTGGAGGTCTTATACCTCTCTGTCCTCTCCCTCTCTGAAAAGATTTCTTCAAGATGGAGAACCATATCCTCCAACGGCATGTTCTCATATTGTTTCTAAAGCTCAGGATTCATGGACCCCAACATAATACACATGGCAGTCTCACGATCTTTCCTGTGCTTTAGCCAGGCATCATATTCCACATGATCCACAACATCAGGTTCTACAGGGGAAATTTCACTTAGGACATAGGCAATTCCCTCGGATATGAGAACTATTCTCACTGCTCGAAACCAATCAGAATAGTTTGAGCCATTCAATTTGGTGTCAAGTAACATACGGAGATTAAAATTGGAAGCCATTTTCAACCTAAGATATAAGATAAGAAAAGTGTTTAGATATTAGTTTAAGTACATGTATTTAATATAAGGACTTTTAATTGAAAACATTTTCCTACTATTTTCTTTGAAATTTACAATAGCCCATTCTATTGAATTCGTGAATTTTAGTGTAGCTAAATTTCCTAGTAGGTAGCATCTATAACTAGTCTATTACAACCCCTAATTTTATGACTCAAGTCATAATAGTAAGTCATAGTTGGAATCCCATTCCATTTGCATCGCATGCAATTGCTAATTCATTCAAGTTCCCTAATCCCAAGGGACGTGTGCTCTTATATTAGCATCTCCTTGAATATATCTCAGATCTGAGCCTAGCCCCCAATTTTATGGTGGATTACCACAGCTCTATTATGGCAGACCCTATCTCAAACTTTACAACCAATCAATGTGGACTAGAAGGAATGCTTTGTGTAGCACTTTGATAGCCCAAAGAGATCGTATTATAAATTTGAGTAAGGAAGACTATAACTTGCCTTAATATATTTATTTGGGATTTTATTGGTGTTAAATGTCTCACCCAATCTAGGATTTTATCATATGGACAAAATTATAATAACTTGTATTAATTCAGGGAATTTTAGAATTAATTTATAAGGTCTAACATTAAGTGGGTTCAGCTCTTTATTATAATTATTCCATCAACCTAGATTATATGCAAAATAATTAACACTTTCATTTGTTATATTTATATTGCATTTCCTTTAAGCTTTTATTTAATAAATTTAATTTTTTACTTTGTTATAGAAATATATATATATATATATATAAGCACCATCTTATATACTAGAAATAAATTAGTTCATATTAATCCCCCGATTGGTCAATTCAAATTGCACCGATATAGGTTCCCATGTAGGAGAGGTGCCCTATGAGAAGTAGACACCAAGTCCAATCCTTAGCCAGAACAAATACGGGCACAAACTTGAAGACCAATAGATTCTCTTGAACTAATAAATTTCGTTCTTCCAATTCATGTAAATTGGCAGCATCTATAACCCATGTAATTTAAATAAATTATTAACACTTATATAATTTGAGTAAGTTGAGCAGGCTTATTCAAAATTATTTATAACCATTTTCTAACCTTGAAATGAAAGGCACAAGTTTATATATATTGTTTCAAATAATTAAATAAACAAATAATTTCATTTAGAAAATAATATTTAGTTTGCTTTTAACTTAATTATGCACTAAATACGCAGGCTCTGATACCACTGTTGGGAACTGACAGTCAGATTGAACATGCATAAGAGGCATTGCAGAAATTCAAAATTTTTTCCTTGTCCCCAGGAACTCCTGTTAGTTGCATATAAATTAAATAAAGCCTTAACTAAATAATTCTCTGCCTAGGTTATCATGCTAAAGGACTAGGCATACCATAATTGCAAATTATATACTAGCATATTTATTTTATACTAAGCATGTTATAACTCTAAGTTATAACCTAAGCATAAAATAAACTAAGCATGCAAAAATAACCTAAGCCTAATTATTAAGTCAGAAAACATTTAAAGAAAAAGACTTAATAATTAAAAGAGAGAAAAAGAACTTACTAGTTGAAGCGTGCTTTTGCGGAACCTTTTTGCACAAGCCTCCAATCCTAGGATAGCCTCTATCAGTATCCACACAAACCCCTCCAACCAAAACCTCCCCAAGAGGAAGGACTAAGAATCTCGAGTAGTTGCTAGACCACTCTAGAAGCCTCACCCAAAATATAAACTAGCGGTGCTCGAATAAATTCAGGCTCCACAAAAATAACTTGCTCAATTACCTCGAGAGATTAATTATCTCGCTTAGGATTTATGCTTTGAGTTTGGTACATTTTGAAAGGAAAGGGGACAGCCCATATATAGGCTTGGGGCGCAAAAAAATTACTGACCATCAGCGATGTGGGATGGGAGTAATTCCCGTCCTACATGGGCATTCTAAATACACATGCAGCGTGCATAGCATGCTGCATGTGGCAAGTTGCATTAAAGGGCTGCCTTTGTGCAGCCCATGAATATGGGCTGCCGCAAACACTGCCGCGCAACCAAACTTTGTATAAAATATTTCATACTCTTTGGTTTTAACTTGCCAATGCAAAATCCCCTTTAAATCGTTTCAAATAAATATTTATTTTTGACTCTAATAAATTAGTTACCAGACAAAATAAATTTCTTGGTCCAACCAAAATTGATCTAATCAATTATAATTTATTTATGACTCTAATTAATTAGTTCTCGGTCAAAATAAATTCCTTGGTCTATCCAAAATTGACCTAATGAATTTTAATCAATCAAATAATAATCCAATTATTATTTATGTTATATTTTCGTAATAGAATAAATCTATTAGTTCTTTACTTAGTCCGATGAAGGTCCAATGTATGTGACCTTGTAGGATCCCGAAGTATTGAGCTGTTAAGGCTTAACCAACCCTTTTTCTAATGGAACCATTGGTTCGATGCTCTAGACCGTGAATAGAACTCGATTACCTTAAACAACTGTAGTACGGCTCTAGTAAGGGTCTACCATCCCCCATTACTCGGAACATTATTAATGTTTATGACTTAATCCCCGGTTAATGCAATAGTTATCCAGTGCGATAAATTCCTTCCATTCTTTAATATTAGAACCATCTGGTTTATTGGGTTTGGTTAAAGTGTTTACCCACTAATAGCGAGGTTGCTCCAAGCTATCCCAATTATTTACTTGTTACCGAAGTATATTGCCTTTTACCATAGTGTGTTTGACTACAAACCATTTCTATCAAAGATCAGAGGTTTATGGCAATCATTACTTCAACAAGTGGCCAGGTACAACTCCTTATTATATCCAGAGCGATGGATTCTTTTCGACTACTCAGCCTACCAACGTGTTGTCATCACTATACCCATAATCACCTATAGCACCCTAAATTAATGAGTGTATAGTAATGACCCAAAGTATAGCAATAGTACCACAAAAGGCAACTAGCATCTCAAGTATGAGGGCATTCGCAAAGCTTATTACATGAAGATAAACACTAACACATTGATATTTATACCAAGTGTTTATCTTACTGCGGTCTCCAATATATCTCCCAGATATATCCATGTGTCAAGCTCAAGGCACCACCTTCAGTCTTTAGGAGATTAACTACTTGGACCCTTTCCAAGAAAGTTGACCACATGCTAGTCTTTCTGTTTCATCAATATCCTTTCTTGATGAAACTATAACTAGGGATAGTTTGGACGTAATCATAATTGCACATGAAGCAGGTTCCACCAAATATAGTCCAACTAAAATTTCTCTAACTTGATGCTATAATTTGTCAAGGACTTTTGTATACATACTTCAATGAATATATTTTAACCAGCTATAATATATATGTATAGAAACACATTGATATAAACCAAAGAACAAATGCCTTTATTGATTAAATAAATTATTCGTACTGCTACATAATTAAGATATATCGCCCTAATTGCCTTAAGGGCGTACATCATATCCAACACATACGTGTTATCTTATCTAAACAAAAGAAATAAATCAGAAAAAAGTGGCACAATAAAAAATAAATGTGGGTATCACCCACCTTTCAGTCTTTTATTGATGAGGCAAAAATTCAAAAATTAGGAGATGAGTCCAAATCGCCTGCTGGACTGAAAACTAAAAATGGTGGTTCAGGCAAAAATTAGGGCACGAGAGAAAAACAGTGAGATGTTAACTTGAAAATTTGTAAAGACTGGTCAACACCAGGAGTTTGATTAATGGAAATGGTTACCAACATCTTGTACTCAAATTATTTTCATTCAATGAAAGTATCTTTCGCACTGAAATCTCTATGCTTGTGATTGTATGAATGCTTGGTGACCAAGGGAAGGAAACATCACAAGTAAGCTTAATTGAAGAATCTCTGAGCTCATTAGTGATTCAAGTCAAAAATCTGGATAAACTGAAAACATCCAGGTCTATGTAAAAGTCGGAATAAGTCTGCTGGATTAAAAACCGAAAAGGGCGGTTCAGGAAAAATTAAGACAAGACTCGATAGATTGAAAACCCCTAGGGGTAGTCTATGCAAAAGTTAGAGTAAAAAAGATAAGAAAAAATAATAAAAATAAAAGAAAAAAAAGAGAAGTCCGAATCTGTAAATCTGGAACTGAAACCACCGGCGACGTGGGTCAAGCTGCCAGCGGCATGATGCTTCCCCTAAAAATTCCAGACATGTTTTGGCCATTTCAAACCTACGCAAAACCTGGAAAAACCTGTACTCTATTCCTAGACATATTTCAAGCCCAAAATCCAAGGTTTTTTCAAACCAAAGCACGAAGGCGCACAAGTTGTTCGAACATCCAAGCCCAAGCCTAAACAAATCAAATCCAAGTCACCCAAAGTCAAAACCACAAACTAAAACACAAGTTCAAGAAAGCAAAACAAACCAAGATCCCAATATAATAGAGGTAACAAATCCAATAAGAAAAGAATAAAATCTAAGACCGCCCGCCTCCGTTAGTCAGACGAGATGAAAAATCTGTGCCGTCCACAAAATATCAGTTGGTAACATCTTCAACCTCCTCTTCCATCCTACCCTCAGTCAATGAAAGACTCCATGAACCTGCAGTTTCGGTGGTAGGGCGTCGACCAACTTTTTTCTTCTTCCCTTTTTAAGCTAGCCTCGGGTTGAGGGGTACGATCTAGGTTGAGTTTACTCCTCCTCTCATGAATGGTGGCATCCAATTATTGCTCCAATTCTCCAACACACATAAGTTCCTGGTTTGCAGCCACCTCTTCCCGGTACATTGCCTGGGCCCGGTCAACATCAGATAGAGACATCACAATAAATTCTTAAAAATAAAACAATGATAACTGTATCATTCATAACATTCATACATGCACTTTTTACTGTTAAAACATCATATGAACATGCAGGTGCCTTAGCAAACAGAGTTTGAGAAACTAGGGTATCTCTAAGGGCAAAGGCATTCCCCGCTATCTGCTCTGCTTCCCCACATGTAACCTATAAAATCCAAAAATGGAAAAATCAAGTGAATTATCTTGAAAAGAAGGATTTCATGAGTGTTCTTAGGAAGCTTACATGTGTGGTTTCGGGAGGAACAAATTCCAGCAAGTGGGTGCTCGGAGAAATCTCCCTAATCCGAAAGTCACCGATAGGGCCTAAAAGTATGAAGGACTTCTCTAAGGCTGTCAAGAGGTGCCTTAGCACTACGTCTGCGCCACCATATTCACCCTAGTCTCGTACCGCGCTTGACTCAGGCCGGCTCCTCTTAGTAGAATGTGCATGAAAACACAACAAAAGCAAAAGCAGATATGAGCATCAATGATGATTTAAAAAGTAAAATGTGGAAATATTGCGATGTTTACCTCGGAGGAATAATATCCCTCGTGAACCAGTATCTTCTCGACACCACTGCCGCCATTGTGATCGTCTTCCTCATAATTGTCATCCTCTTCGTCCCCCTCGCTACTCTTGCCCTCATTAATCACCTCACCAAGGGCCCTCGATTCCCTTTTCTTGTTATGGAACGTGATCATATCATCGGCATGGATACGGGGACAAAGGGGGAGCAACTGCGATGTAAAGTCACTATAAATATTGGGACACTCACGACCACCCGGCCATTTCCCTCAATGAAGCTAGCCTTATCGACCTCATCAGTAATGGTCAAGTGTGGCCACCATAAGCCCATCAGGGGAGCTAAAAGCACATGCCTAATAGGGGGCAAGACAGCCCTCCACCCGCTCACTCTCTCACCCAGGTACCACTTCAGAGATAAGGGGCATTTGATCACAAATTGACTATTATCCACATGCTCCCTCACTTTGTGAGCAGCCGCCAAGTTAGACACTTCCTTGAAAGGGTCCCTTTTAACCTGCATAGACCGACCAGAACAACTAATGTAAGTACAGTCAATGATATACATTTATACTAATAGTTTCTTCAAATTTTAGATAGGATCAAAAGACTGCTTATCGCGCCTATTTTCAAATGCAGCAACACTTCTCTATAACCAGTCTTCCACATACAAAAGCCCTCGATGCTCCCGCACCAACGAGTAAGGAAGTGAGCATCGACCGACACCTCTATCAAGAAGGCTGCTGTAGGAAGAATCTCATGCTCAAGAGCTCATGCCTGTACCCTGTACATTGATGTAAATAGCAGCAACATGGCAAGAAATCCAGGCCTTTCCACAAGGCCTAATGCTCCCGGTAGCATCACTCATACCGCTGGTGACATCAACACCTGCGGGCAGAACTCAGTTTTGCCCCAAAATTGCATCATATCACACAAAAATCATAAAAAACACAATTAACCAAAATTGAAGCATAAGATCAAGTCAAAACAACCCTATAGCATGCATTATAAAGTTTATATGCTCCTATTTTCATTTTTTTAAAACATTATACTAACAGAATTGTGAGTTTATAACTGAAATCACAAAACAAAGTTATTGAGTTTTTGCAACATTACTTGGGTGTGGGAGAGATGATCTTCTTTTTTTGGGACAAGGTTGGTGATAGGCGTGGTTATCTTGTAACCGTACATGCTCTCAGATTCCTTTATGCCATAATCGACGGAAATAGGGCAAATTTCCAGCCCCGGGATAAAAGAATCGGGAAAATTATCCCTAGCCTTGGCAGTTAATTTTCCTTTAAGAGCCTTAGAAATCCTCTTCATGGTTGGAATCAAAATGAAAGCAAAGGATTTTGTTTTTGTGAAAGAAAGAAAGTGGAGAGGGGTTACAGTTTTTGTATGCACAGAATGAAAATAGGCGAAATAGAGTTTAATCCTCTTTTAAAACCCTCGCATGGAATTTGAGGAGTTTTAATTTATCTGAAATGCCCATCTATGCCATCGACGGTATCACTTCAAACTGTCGATGACATCAGTCATGCCACCGGGGACATTGCCTTCCCCAATTTAAATTTTGAATTACTTTGACTAGTCAAAGATGCCACGTGGCATCCATACCGCCAGCGATATCAATTCAGATCATCGGCGGCATCAGCCAAGCTGTGTGCATCATCAAAATACCCCTCTACATCTTTCAACAAATCTAATCGTATTAAGCCTTGATATTCCAAGACTTCTGCACCTCTTGTACTTTTAATTATCATATATTTACTATTGATCAAAGGGGAGAAAATATTTTTCTTTCACAAATTCAATCAAGCAGTAAAAATGTCATTTAAAAATACATCGAATCTTATTTCACTTATCACCCATTGTAGGTACTACCATAAGGGGCAAGCTAAATATCCTCATTTGGGCCTCACCTGCAACGAATGCCAACTAAAGGTCCCTGATGCAGTCTCCATACATGTCATCCTATGGGTTCACCCCTAAAATGCTAACTAAAGGTCCTGATATAGTCTCCATACGTGTCACCCTTTGGTTTCACCCCTGGAACGCCAACTGAAGGTCCTTAATACAGTCTCCGTATGTGTCACCCTTTGGGTTCACCCTTGGAATGCCAAGTGAAGGTCCATGATATAGTCTACGCATGTGTCACCCTTTTGATTCACCTCTGGAATGCCTACTGAAGGCACTGATATAATCTCCGTACGTGTCACCCTTTGGGTTCACCTCCTGGAACTCCAACTGAAGGTCCCCGATATAGTCTCCATACATGTCACCCTTTAGGTTCACCCCTGGATCGCCAACTGAAGGCCCTGATACAGTCTCTATACGTGTCACCCTTTGGGTTCACCCCTAGAACACCAGCTGAAGGCCCCTGATACAGTCTCATACATGTCACCCTTTGGATTCTCCCTTAGAACACCAACTAAAGGTCCTGATACAGTCTCTGTAGGTGTTACCCTTTAGGTTCACCCTTGGAACGCCAACTGAAGGTCCCTGATATAGTCTCCGTACATGTCACCCTTTGGGATCACCCCTAGAATGCTAACTAAAGGTCCCTGATATAGTCTCTATACAGGTCATCCTTTGGGTTTACCCCTGGAATGCCAACTGAAGGTCCTAATACAGTCTTCGTACATGTCACCCTTTGGGTTCAACCATGGAATGCCAACTGAAGGTCCCTGATACAATCTTTGTATGTGTCACCATTTGGGTTCACCCCTAGAATGCCAACTAAAGATCCCTAATATAGTCTCTGTACGTATCACCCTTTGGATTCACCCCTATAATGCCAACTAAATGTCCTAAATATAGCCTCTGTACGTGTCACCCTTTAGGTTCACCCCCTGGAATGCTAACTAAAGGTCCCTAATGCAGTCTCCATAGGTGTCACCCTTTGGGTTCACCCCTGGAACGCCAACCGAAGTTCCCTATTACAGTCTCCATATGTATCACCCTTTGGGCTCACCCCTGGAATGCCAACTGAAGGTCCCTGGTGTAGTCTTCATACGTGTCGTCCTTTAGGTTCACCCTTGGAATGCCAATTGAAGGTCTTGACATGACCCCGTACATGTTGCCCCTCCAAGATCGTAGCGTGACCTTGTACATATAGCTTTCAATTTCAACCACCATCCGATATTCCAAGACTTCTAAAACCCTTATACTTTTTATTAATACATTTTTACTATTGATCAAAGGGGTAAAAATATTTTTTGTTTCACAAAGTTGATCAAGTAGTTAAAACGTCATTTAAAAATCTGTCTAATCTTGTTCTCGTACTACTCTATGTAGGTACAACCATAGCCACAAACCCAATATACTCGTTCATTATGCAAACTAGAGATTATGACATGACCCTATATATATCGATCTCTATATTCATCCCCTAGAACATCATTGGAGATTATGGAATGACCATGCACATTCTGATCTTCAAGTTCACCCATGGAACACCAACTAAAGGTCTCGGCATGACCCCGTACATGTCGCTTTTGGGTTCAGCCCTCTAAGATCGTAGCATGATCGTATACATGCCGCTTTTGGGTTCAATCGTCATCCTATCATCCAAGACTTCTAAAACCCTTATACTTTTTATTATTACATTTTTACTGTTGATCGAAGGGGCAAAAATATTTTTTGTTTCATAAAATTAATTAAGCAGTAAAACCGTCATTTAAGAATCCGTCTAATCTTTTACTTGTCGCTTGTTGTAGGAACTACACTCAACCAAATCTACAAAGCATAAGTCCAACCAAGCGGCAACCTCTCTGCGAAGCTCAAGTTTTTCCAAGGGGCAACCAATCCACAAAGCATAAGTTCGACCAAGGGGCAACCTCTCCACAAAGCATAAGTCCGGCCAAGGGGCAATCGATCCACAAAGAATAAGTCCGACCAAGGGGCAACCAATCGACAAAGCAAAAGTTCGACCAAGGGGCAACCAATCCATAAAGCATAAGTCCGACTAAGGGTCAACCTCTCCGCAAAGATCATGTTCGACCGAGGGGCAACATCTCCACAAAGCATAAGTCCGACCAAGGCACAACCAATCTATAAATCATAAGTTTGACCAAGGGGTAACCAATCCATAAAGCATAAGTCCGACCAAAGGGCAAACTCTCCGCGAAGCTCAAGTCTAACCAAGGGGCAACCAATCTATAAAGCATAAGTCTAACGAAGGGGCAACCTCTCCACAAAGTATAAGTCCGACTAAGGGGCAACCTTAATCTACAAAGCTCAAGCCTGACCAAGGGGCAACTTGATCGCAAAGCTCAAGCCCGATAAAGGGGAAAACCGATCATCCGTCAGGTATCATTTCTAACCCTTGCACTTTCATGAGATCATACTAACATGTGGCAGCAGTGATCCCCCGAGGGGCAGCCTATGAGCACCGGATTCTGCAGTCCCTCTGGTGAGACGATGATGACGTATATTTGAATTTTAATTCTTACTAAAAATTCATTTCGAATTTTTATTAAAGTTTGTATTCAGTTCGGCGTGTATGACTATATGTCTGATGGAACCTTGAATCGATGATTCTCACCCAAAATACCCTAAAATATCTCAAATATATTAAAGTGGCTTTAAAAAGTCAAAAAATCAGCTTTTGGCCTCATTTTCCACCTTTTTCAGCTTTTTCAGGCTGTAGGCCCCATTTGGCAGTCTGCTAGCAAGGACCTAAAGCCGCCGATGGCATCACCATGCTGCCGGTGATTTCTCTCAAGCCGCCGGCTGCCTGAGCCATGCCATTGGTTGTATGAGCCCCTGCGGGTAGTTTGCACTTTTTCCCTATTGACTGAGTTTTTTGCCATTTTAGTGAAAACTTCGTCCAACCCTCCTAGATTCATTTCTAGCTCTATAAAAGACCTGATTTAGGGTTACTAAAGGGGAGGAGAATATAAGTAAACATTTGAGAGGGTTTTGAGTGAGAAAGAGTGAGATCTTAGAGAAAGTGGAGAAAAGGTAAGAAAAGGGATTCTAATTCATCTTTTCTTGGTTTTTCTTTGCCAAATCTCTTAGATTAAACTTAAAATTAGTAGAAATCCAAGGTTAAAATCAATCTAATAGGATTTTTAGAGACAAACATTGTTCAATCTTTAAATGACTAGCCAAATCGTCATTCGAGCTTCCCGGAGGTGTCATTTGGATCCCGAGGTAAATTCCTGAGTCTCTTGACCTCTTTGGCATATTTTCCTGCTATTTATTATGCTATATGGTCTTTCGGGTTCAATTTTAGAGATTTTGGTAGTTTTAGACCTTTTGAATCTATTTCTATAGATTTTAAAACCGCTGGTGGTATAACCCATGCCATCGCCGGCTCCACTATAATGGCTTGCATGTGAAGCCGTCGGCGACCTCACTCAGCCCGCTAGTGACATCACTATGCCGACGGCAATATCACCCATCCCGCTGGTGGCATGAGTTTCTTGGCAGCAACCCCGTTGTTGCCCCTTTGACCTAGTTTTCTTATTTTTCTGTATTTTGTATGTATAGTACCACGACAAGAATCCAGAATTCCATGAAAATGGTCTGAACCCCATAACATATGGCATTTTCATTAATAATTTGGTTAAAATATTAATCGTGTCCAAAATCGAGTTTTCCCTAAAATTCGTTCGAAAAATGAATTTTTCAAAGGAACTTATATTCAAGAATCAAAGGGAACTTAGCTCGATCCCAGCCCCGAGGTTCAACCCCCACACCCCCCTAGGGCCGCTACCCCTTAAACCCCGCGAGGGGCTACTGCCCCTCGACCCCGCAAGGGGTGCTGCCCCTTAGACCCCGCCACCGAGGGCGCTACCGGCCCTCAACCCCGCTGTCGGGGATGCCGCTTTGTGTGATATACCTCGTACAATGTGCCATATCTGTACTAACTATTTTGTGCAGGTATATTTAGGTTAGATGTATGTTAGGCCTTCGGGTATTTTTATTTATTGTATATACAAATGTATAGGATTTGAAAGCCTTGTAACTATTATTTCATTTTCCTCATTTTATTTGGATGACTGTAATAATTTATCTATTGCTTTGAATGCTTGATGATGCACTAACAATTTTATAAACCGAAAACGTAATAAATAGGGAGAATCAAAACCAATTAAGAAAGAATGAAACCTTTTAACTTGGCCAAATGTAAAATAGATAACATCAACCGAACTTGGAATCTCCGTTTTAAGGTATGGTCTAACCACCCGGTGGGAATATTATACCAACAATCCCGGAGGAGCTTAACCGGGTGGCAACTCTATTTTAAAATACGGCATTTCAAGTCTCGTATCCATTAACAATCAAATTGGACTTAAATTCAACATCAACATCAATCAATCAATGTTTTCATCACGCTAAAATGAGGATCAATCCCTCGGCCCGCTTCATAGCGCCTTGTTAATTTTTCACCCCCTGTGCTACGCATCTCACGCCGTCCTTACTGGTAGGAAAAAGGTCGACCGCTTACACTTGGCCTATAAAAGAGAGAGAGAGAGAGACCATGCTCAAATATCTGACTTCTCTTTAATTCACCATACATAAATGCATCCATACATTACATTCATTCATCGAAAGCTCAATCTTATGAATTAGTTCATCACATCTGATCAATAACTCTTTCCCTCATATCATTAATCTCATGCCTAAACATGTAAAGATAATTCATATCATTAGTTAAACCATCCCACATCATGCATGCCTAATGTTTTACATGCATCACTCTTAAAAAAATTTATGACTAACTTTAGCTAAAAAAATTATCATTCAAGATGGTTAGCCAGAGAAGTTTGTTATTGGCATTGAATCATTAGGTTTGGTGGTTCACAAAGAACGACATTTCTTCAAAGAACAATTAAGTTGATCAACATTTTCTCTATGAACAGAATGGATAATCATGACCAAGATGAAATCATTACAGAAGCAGTATCCAAAGCTGTGAAAGACTTTCTAGAATTAGATACATTATTGGAAATGATTGATGATGCAATAGCAAAAAGACATTCCATGATGCCAAATGTCCATACTCCGATGACAAAACATGTCCAACCTCACGATGTCGATCAGATAAATAGCAAAAGTATGGAAAACTTTGAACACTTAACCATTTATGACATACCTTTATCTGATCGAAGCCAAAATGAAAACAAACTTCCTATTAATGATGGCATTATGAAAATGACCGAAGTTGTTCATAATCAACAAGTCATGTGTGGCATATCCCCAGGGGAAGAATCATTGGCAATATTATTCTCCAAGTATAAAAGTGTTGGTCTGCTTCAAAGCTTGAAACCTTACAAAAAGCCAAATGAAATGTATAAGGATAATTTTTGCACCTATCATGTCATCAAGAGGCACCAAACTAATGAATGTAGCCTCCTACTATATGATATCAAACAATTTATATGCAAAGTAAAGGTGGAAGAACCGTGTAGAATCAACTCTTCATGCAGTTCACGATAAGTTCCGCTTTTAGAAGAGCTCCATTATGCCTGAGCTGAGCAAGAAAAGGCTTCAAGTAAAGTAAAGGGAAAAACAATTCGAATCTCAATCCTAGTCAAATTACCAGAAATGGGAACAACACAAGTTTCCCAGGATGGGCAAAGCAAGATTGATGAACAAGAGGAGAAAGATAGTTTATGGCTTCAGGAACAAAAAGAGAGCATACCCGATAACTATGACATACAAAAAGAACTGCAGCAGGAATGTGGCATACTTGACAAGTTGATGTTGGGCTCTAAGTTTGAAATAATCCAGATGTTAAAACTCTGAAAGACCAAGATGAAAGCTCAAATTGGGAATAGTATTGTAAGTGGCAGCTACTCAGAAGAAGTAGGATCTACGCTAAATCAGGAAGATTGCTCTTTTGTTTTATCTCTAGCGCTTTTGAACTAAAACACTGTAATAGATAATATTATGAATAAATAAGCTTACATATGCAATGTTTATGATAATGATTCCATATATTCATTCCAGCATACATTTGACATATTTAACATTCATGATGCTCCAATTAAAGAAATAAATTTAGGCACATTTGACAAACCCAGATATGGGTATATATTTCAAATAACTTGACCCCTAAAAAAGAGAAAAAAAAAGAGAAAGAAATCATGTGGCTGCCTTTGCCTAGTTCAATCAAGCACGTCCAATCAATAAAATGTCCTTACTACTCATAGGGGCAAATGAAGAAAAGATCATCAAAGAATCTACTCAAGTCAATAGACAATTCACCAAACAAAATCGAGAAAGAAAATCACTCGAACCATGCCTCAAAGCAATCTAGACAAAATCTACTCTGTGCCACACGAGAAAAAAATTCAGATGGTAGATTGCCAAGCAGCTCTAGCATGATGCAGAAAGGACCTCTTTGACAATACGATTATAGTGAAAACCAAACCAACAAATCTGAGAAGACTAATCTCTAAAGATTTGCTTTTCCTGATGGTGTGCTACTCAAACTAGAAGCATGAAAGTTGATAAGGATCCTACAGAATACACATGAACAAAATAAAATTAGACAGAAATATCTAGCAAATGGAATTTCTCCAGATAATTGTATGAAAATGTCTCAACCTGAGGCATAACATCATTCAAATGATGCATCCTTCCTCTACCAAAGAGAACCACTGTCGAATCATACAAAGATGCATCAATAATGGATGACTAGGACAACAAAATACATTAAGAAAATTGATCCTAAATCAAATGAAATCAGTGCATGTTGATGCTAGGGGCAAATCCCACCAAAAAGACCCAACACGGTTAAACTGATTCTTATCAAGGAGTGCTACACATCAGGGACATCATAGGAAACAAGTTCATGAACCCCTCGAATAAGAATAGGCTCAGGAAATACCACATTGACTAAAAAAATGTGTCTGCTAAAAGCTAGTGAGGGCTTTTAGGCAAAAATAAAGAGGAAAGAAATAGAGGAATCAACCTGTAAAACCTGAAAAGAACCGTTGATAACGGGAGAAAAAGTTCTTAGGAATAGATATCGAACTTTTGTGCGCAAAAATATCTCTTTGATTAATGTGTCAGTTTGCTTAATTGTTAAATTTCTGCACTTAATGAATACACATAATTGTTAAAAGAAAAATTCATGTAAACGCTCTTGCTCATAATAGTGCATGCACACAAAAAATATTCAAAAAAAGCTTGTTGGATTGAAATCGGAAAAGGGCGATCCAAGCAAAAGTTGAGACAACCCGAAAAAGGTGGTTTATGCAAAAATTAGGGTTAAAGACAAGGGAAGAGAAGAGCATGTTGTGCTTCAGTCAAGGTAAAAGTTAAGGCAACCCGATAATTCAAAAATCGGAAAAAGGCGGTTTATGCAAAAATCAGGGTTAAAAACAAGGGAAGAGTGTGCTTCGATTCCGAAAAAAATTAGGGGATAACCTGTATATTCAAGTACGATCAAAGTCACTCATCGTGATAAATCACCAAATGAAATTAAGCACAGTCACTCAATCCAAAGCCTTCACAAAGGAGCATATTCTGTATCAGCATGAGCGTATGAATCTGCCACATCTCTAAAATGTGAGATGACAATCTTCTTGCACTTAGCTACATAAAGATTCTAAGAACTGTTGATACATGCCATACCGTCTACATAGTCAATCAAAAGAATAAAATCTAACCTCCTTCAGTGCAAGCAACTGGAGTTTAGCTGCTCAGGCTCATGCTATATGCCACTAGGGGCAAAAGTTTTGCAACTCAGGAATTCATTTGATCTGAGAAGGACCTGACAAATTGCCTTTTTCAAATAGTTAAGTACAAAGTAGAGTGCATGACCAACTAAGCACACACAACTACAATGAAACCAACAAAGCTCAACCCTTGAAGCTATAAGAGCCTGCATCTAAGACTCAAACTCAAAGTCATAATTTTCATTATAATTAAGAATGATAGAAACTGAGAAGCCAAAAGTATAGAAGAATACCGTTGAGAATGAATCTATCAGCACCTCATCTTCCAGTTGAATGATTCAATGCATTACATGAACATGGCATGCATTACACATTGGATGCATATCACACGTGCATAGGTAACAAGTTGCCATCTAGACAACGTTAGTCACCAACAAATGCCAACTTAATGCATCATGCACTTGTATAACTCATCTTATATCAATAGATGTACTACATCACATGCATCATTAAACATGAATGTATAAAACTCTTCCAAAAAACTAAGCTTCATTATCCTGATCCAAAATTAAACTATAGGGCACATCATGGCCAAACCTTAGATCCATTAATATCTTTTCCTCAGCACATCATAGCTAAACCTTAGATCTAGTAAGATCTTTACCCCGACACATCATAGCCAAACCTTAGATCAAGTGAGATCTATACCGAGGCACATCATAGCCGAACCTTAGATCTAATGAGATCTTTACCCTAACACAGCATAACCAAACCTTAGATCTAGTGAGATCTTTATCCCGACACATCATAGCTAAACCTTAGATCCTATGAGATCTTTACTCTAGAACATCATAGCTAAACCTTAGATTAATTGAGATCTTTACCCCGGCACATCATAGTTGAACCTTAGATGCAGTGAGATCTTTACCCCGATATATAATAGCCAAACCTTAGATCGTGTGAGATCTTTACCTTGGCACATCATAGCCAAACCTTAGATCTAGTGAGATCTTTACCTTGATACATCATAGCCAAATTTTAGGTCCAACAAGATCTTTACCACAACTCATCCATGATATACAGTGTCAGGTCTAGATTTATGATGACATGCAGTCTCATGCCTGATTTTTTCGATAACATGTAGTTTTATATTGTGTTATTCTAATGACATGCAGCGCTGTGTCAAGTCAAGTGAATTAAGTATTGTCATGTCATGTATTTTGCTAGTGATATGCAGTGCCATGTCAGCTTGTATTTTACATGAATTCTCAATTACAAGTCCCTAGTGGCAGACAGTGCCCAAGTCCCTAGTGAGACAAACTGCTTAATGGCGGCAGATAATGCCCAACTCCCTAGTTAGAAAAAATGGTCGATGGTGGTACACAGTGCCCAGCTCCCTAGTGAGAAAATCTGCTCAATGGTGGCAGACAATGCTCAACTTGATGGTGAGATAAACTGTGCAATAGTGGTAGAATGTGCCCAACTAGATGGTGAGACAAACTGCTCAATGGTGGCAGATAGTGCCCAGCTCCCTAATAAGAATAAAAAAGCTCAATGGCGGTAGACAATGCCTAACTCATTAATGAAAAAAAAACTACTCAATGGTGGCTGATTGTGCTACACTCTCCGATGAGAAAACTTGTCGATGGTTGCGGACAATGAAACACTCCTTAGGGAGAAAATTGCTGAAGTATGTGGCATTTCTTCAGTAGAGAAAATTGATGAAGATGTGGCTGACAGTGCCATCCTTCCCGATGAGAAAATTGATCAAGACAAGGTTGACAGTGCCATCATCATTGACGAGAAAACTGATCAATGGATGCAACATCACAGGTAAGTATGATCCTTCATTTAGCTTCTGCATCATGCAAAACCATGTTTTTAAATGGGTTGACCAAAATTTTCTATGCACCATTAAGGACATGAAATTTTTCCAACCTGCCTTTTCTTTCATCCCCAATATCTTTCCTTTTTACATTTACTCCCCAACGGATTTTTGTTTAAAGATTATCATGAACATTCTTAATCGAAGGGTCAAAATTTTTTTTTTTCAAAATTAACGATTAAGAAATGTTAATACTTTCTAAAAAGTTTCCATGTCCTTCTCACACAAGAACACTGATTTTGGCAATCGCTCTTTCATCCGTGTAAGTGCAACTTTACCTTTACGGTAAAAATTTTGTGCATAAGGGGCAAACTATTAGCACGGTTCGCTCGACCCGATGAGGAATTATGCCTATTTCAATAAGTGATCAGGCAAAAGAGCTAAAATAGACGGAATTGTCATCCAAAATCTGAAATTCATAAATCCACATTTTAGGAAAGCTTCGATTTAGCATTTTGTACTAAAAAATCAAAAAGTCAAAATTTTGTCAAACATAGGTAATCATCCCGCCGGGTAATTACCTATCTTCAGTAAAAAAAATCAAATCTTATAGAGATCTGGCAAGGATTTACAGGATTAAATTAAGATCTTATCAGATAGGTAATTAGTTTGTCTGCTAATTACCACTTCTCTATAAATAGAGGAGTTCCCCCCTCATTTTCAACAGACGGAAAAAGGTAAAAAAATCCATTCGTCCCCTTTTGTTTCAGGAATCCCAAAAGCCCTGAAACATTGTTAAAACACTCCCAAACTTGAGCTTTATCACCGAAATTCGGTATAAACTAATTTTTTGGTCTTTTTAGATCAAGATCTCAAAGTGATCGTTTGTCTAAAAATGACTTAATTCTCAAAAATCCCCGCATTTCTTAAAGGAATAATCCAAGGTTATAGCCATAACATTGGTTAAACCTATTTTCCAATCAAATCACACTCTCTTACAACTTCAATCCCACATCGGCTCTTAAGTCAGCCTGGACAAATAATAATGTGTGACTTATACACAATTTTGAGCTTATCTTGTTAGGAAGGGACTGTCCAAATGAACATACATAACAGGCATGGCGAAAATTCAAAATTTTGTCCCTGTCCCCAGGAACTCCTAATAGATGCATATAAATTGAATAAAGCCTTAACTAAATAATTCTCTACCTAGGTTAGCATGCAAAGGGCTAGGCATACCATAATTCTAAATTATATCCTAGCACATTTATTTTATACTAAGCATGTTATAACTCTAAGCTATAACATAAGCATGTTATAACTGTAAGTTATAACCTAAGCATGTTATAACTCTAAGCTATAACCTAAGCATAAAATAAACTAAGCATGCAAAACATCGTAAGCATATTATTAAGTCTAAAAATGCTTAAAGAAAAAGACCTAATAATAAAGAGAAAGAAAGAAAACTTACAAGTTGAAGCATGCTTTATCAGAACCTTCTTGCACAAGCCTCCAGAGTAGGATAGCCTCTATGAGTAACCACACGAACCCCACCAACCAAAACCTCCCAAAGAGGAAGAACTAAGGAGCCTTGAGTAGTTGCTAGACCACTCCATAGGTGCTGGAATAAATTCAAGCTCCTAAAAAAGAACTTGCTCAGTTACCTGAGAGATTAATCTTTGTGAATCTCAAATTAAGATTTAGCTTTGAGCTTTGGTGCAATTGAAAAGGGCGGACTAGGGTGCCTATTTATAGGCTTGGGGAAACAATTTTGCTTCCCCACTTCTGATGTGGGATGTGCATTTAGCACATCCCACATGCGGGTTTGGCGCTTGGGGCTTGGAGCCCCATGGGCTCAACCCGCGTGCACAGCGTGCGGAGCACGCTATACATCTCGCAAGCGCAGTTTGCAAGATATCTCACGCTAGGCAAGCCCAGTGCTGCCAAGGGCAGCGCTGGCAAGCCTAGCCTCGTGGGCCTCCACAAGTGCCATATTGCAACACTTGTAAGACCACGGTGTTGGATTTTGCGCACCAGGTGTGTGGTGAATCCCGCACCCCTTTTTGCATATAAAAACTGACAATTTTCCTACCGGGTCCTACCCATACAAAAAAATTCCCTGTAAATTCTGTTCAAATAAATATTTATTTTTTGACCTTAATAAATTAGTTATCGGTCAAAAATAAATTCTTTGGTTCATCCAAAATGATCTAATCATTTCTAACCAAATAAATAATAATCCAATTATTATTTATATTATATTTTTGTAATAGAATAAATCTATTAGTTCTTTACTTAGTCCGATGAAGGACCAATGTGTTTGACCCTACAGAATCCCGTAGTATTGAGCTGTTTAGGCTTAACCAACCCTTGTTCCAATAGAACCGTTGGCTCGAGATTCTAGACCATGAATAGAACTTGATTGCCTTAAATGACTGTAGTACGCCTCTAGCAAGGGTCTACAATCCCCCATTACTCGGAACATCATTTATGCTTTATGACTCAATCCTAGTTAACACAATAGTTATCCAATGTGATGAACTCCTTCCGTTCTTTAATATTAGTACCATCTGGTTTATAGGGTTAAAGTGTTAACCCACTAATAGAGAGGTTGCTCCAAGCTATCCTAGTTATTAACTTGTTACTGAAGTATATTGCCTTTTACCATAGTGTGTTTGACTAGAAACCATTTCTATCAGACATATACTCCGATCAGAGGTTTATGGTAATCATCACTTCAACAAGTGGCTAGGTATAACTCCTTAATATATCTAGAGTGATGGATTCTTTCCGACCACTCAGCTTACTAATGTGTTGTCATCACTATACCCCGTAATCACCCGTAATCTTAAATTATTAAGTGTGTAGTAATGACCCAAAGTATAGCAATAGTACCACACAAGGTAACTAGTATCTCAAGTATGAGGATATTTGCAAAGCTTATTGCATAAAGATAAATATTAACACATTGATATATACACCAAGTGTTTATCTTACTGTGGTCTCCAATATATCTCCCAGATATATCCATGTTTCAAACTTAAGGCACCACCTTCAGCCATTAGGAGATTGAATGCTTGGATCCGTTACAAGAAAGTTGACCACATGCTAGACTTTTTGCTTCATTAATATCCTTTCTTGATGAAACTATGACTAGGGATAGTTTAGACATAATCATAATTGCACATGAAGCAGGTTCCACCAAATATAGTCCAACTATAATTTCTCTAACTTCATGCTCTAATATGTTAAGGTCTTCTGTATACATACATCACTAAATATATTTAACCAACTAAAATATATATACAAGCACATCAATATAAATAAAAAAATTAAATGCCTTTATTGATCAAACAAAATATTCATACTATTATATAATTAAGATATATCGCCCTAATTACCTTAATGGCATACATCATATCCAACAAACTCCCACTTGCAGTAAGGCCAATTAGCCATATGTCTAAATCCATATGCTATAACATGCTGGTCATGCTTGACTTAAGTCAATGGCTTTGTCAGACCATCCACGAGGTTTTGATTAGTAGGAACATATTCTAGTCTTATTATCTTAGCATCAATAATCTCCTTAATTATATGATACTTTCTGGATACATGTCTATTTTTTTTATGAGACCATGGTTCCTTTGCCTGAGCTATAGTACCATTGTTATCATAATACAAAGTAATTAGTCAACAGCCTTAGGCACCACACCGAGATCATGAATAAATCTCTTTAACCAGGCACCTTCTTTTGCTGCTTTGCATGCAATAATGTATTCAGATTCTATGGTTGAATAAGCAGTAGTTTCTTATTTAGAACTCTTGCAGGATACTGCCCCGCCATTTAACACATACAAAAAACCTGATTGAGACTTAAAGTCATCCTTGTCAGATTGAAAACTCGCATCAGTGTAACCTCTAATTGTCAGGTCACTTTCTCCGTAAATCAAGAACTCATCCTTAGTCCTTCTCAAGTACTTAAGGATTGCCTTGACTGCCATCCTATGCTTTTCACCTAGATCTGACTGATATCTGCTCATAAAGCTCAAAGCTTGAGAGACATCTAGCCTAGTGCATATCATAGCATACATGATGGACCCTATCACGGATGCATAGGTATATCCTTTTTGCGCATTCTTTCCTAAGCTGTCTTCGGACACTCAGCCTTAGATAGGTTTATCCCCTTTATCATCGGGAGATGACCTTTCTTCGAATGCTCAAGGTTGAACCTATTCAATACCTTGTCTATATATATACTTTGAGAAAAACCTAATAGCCTCTTGGATCTATCCCTACAGATCTTTATACCTAGTATAAATGCTACTTCACCAAGGTCTTTCATGGAGAATTTTCTTGACAACCATACTTTAACATTTTGAAGAAGAGAAATATCATTTCCTGTTAGTAGCATGTCATTGACATACAATACTAAGAAAACAACTGCACTCCCACTAACCTTTTTGTAAACACAAGGCTTATTAATGTTTGGACAGAAATCCAGTTCACAGATTGTCTAATCAAACCTTATATTCCAACTCCTAGATGCTTCCTTAAGTCCATAAATGGATCTTTGTAGCTTGTACACCTTCGAGCCATTCTGAGATGTAAAACACTCAGGTTATGTCATATACACATCCCAATCTAAATCTCTATCCAAAAATGTTGTTTTAACATCCATCTGCCAATCTCATAATCATAATGAGCAGCGTTGGTGAGGAGTATCCTTATGGATTTAAGCATGACTACCAATGAGAAAGTTTCATCATAGTCGATACCTTCACATTGACTATAACCTTACACAACCAACCTTGATTTATAGGTAATTACATTACCATCCATGTCAGTCTTCTTCTTGAAGACCCATTTTCACCCAATTAGTCTAACCGCTTATGGTGCATCAACCAAATTCCAAACTTGGTTCTTATACATAGAATCTATTTATGATTTCATGGCTTTTGGCCATTTATCAGAATCTTAGCTTTTCATTATCGTATCATTTGTCCTTAGTTCATCATCCTCCATGAGGTATAGTTCCTTATCATTAGTGATGATAAAACCATATCTATCGGGGCCTTTATGAACACGACCTGATCTTCACAATGTTTGTCTTTCGACAGGCTATTCTTGGATCTCACTTTCTTGTGTATCTAGAACTGTTTCTTCCTCTTAAACTTCTAGTTCAATATTGCTCCCACTGACTTTTGCATGTAAGTGCTCTTTTTCTAAAAAGTGAGTATTCTGAGACACAAGTACCTTTTGTGATTCAGCTTAGTAAAACAAATATCCAATAGTTTCCTTTGGATAACCAATGAACAGACACTTGTCAGATTTGGCATTTAGCTTGTTTGATGTTATCCTCTTTACCATAGAAGGATAGCCCCATAATCTTAAGTGACTTAGAGATGGCTTCTTGTTACACCATCTTTCATAAGGTATAAAATCAACTAATTTAGAGGGCACTCTGTTTAATATATAAACTGCGCTCTCTAATGCATATCCCCAATAGGATTTACTAAGATCTGTATGGCTCATCATGGACCGAACCATATCTAATAAAGTCTGATTCCTCCTTTCTGACACTCCATTGTATTGGGGTGTATAAGGAGGGGTCCACTGGGTAACTATCTCGTTTACCTTTCGATAATCCTAAAACTACTGACTTAAGTATTCTCCTCCTTGACTTGATCAAAGTGTTTTAATAATTTTCTCAAGTTGTTTCTCTACTTCAGCTCTGAATAGTTTGAACTTTTCAAAACTTTCAGACTTGTGCTTCATTAAGTGTAGATAACCATATCGTGAATAATAATTAATAAAGGTTATGAAGTCGGAGTATCCTCCTAGTGCTTGTACACTCTTTGGACTATATAAATCAGTATGTATAGGTTCCAATGTACTTGTGGTCCATTCACCCTTTCCTTGAAACGGAAACTTTGTCATCTTTCCTCTTAAACAAGCTTCATAATCACCATAAGACTCCAAGTCTATTGGGCCCAAGTCTCTACACTTATGGAACTTGGTTAAGCAATCTTTGTTTATGTGGCCTAAACGACAATGCCATAAGTAGAAGGAATTCTCATTATCTAATTTAACTTTCTTCATATTATTTGTATTAAAAACTTCTATTTTAGGATCAAGAATATAAATGCCACCATTCAACATCCCATAACCATAAAGAACATTATTCAAATGAATCTAATAATTATTATTCAAAAATAAAATCTCAAATCCTTCTGCTGCTAAACATGCAACAGACACAATATTCTTAGTAACACTTGGAATGTAGTAACAATTATTCAAATCTAAAACAAGTCCACTTGGCAAAATAATATTAAACCTTCCTACAGCTAATGCAGCAACTCTGGCTCTATTTCCCACATGTAGGTCCATCTCCCCTTTTACAAGTCTTCTATTGTTCCTTAGTCTCGACACAGAAGTATAGATATGAGAACCACAACTAGTATCTAATACCCAAGTGGATTCACGAGGAAAAGTAGCAAAGCTTTCAATTACAAACATACCTAAAGTAGATGCCTCTGCAGGCTTCTTCTTCAAATGTTTAGAAGCACGAACTTTGCAATCCCTCTTCCAATGCCTCGATTTCCCACACTGAAAGCAGACATACTTAGATGTCTTCTTTTCTTTCTTATTTGTACTAATTCTTTTCTTGGCACCCAGTGCCTACTTCTCCTTCTTCTTAGAAGCCTTGCCTTTCTCAACCAACAGTAGAGGTTTCTGATCTTTCTTGATCTGAGGTTCTACTATTTTCAGCATGTTGATTAATTCAGGGATAGTAGAATTAATCTTGTTCATGTAATAGTTAGTCATAAAGCCTAAATAACTATCTGTCAAGGACATCAACACAAGGTCAATGCTTAAGTCATGATTTATCTTGAATCCCAATCGATTCAGCTTCTCAAGGTATCCCAAGAGTTTTAGTACATGCTGAGAGGTAGAGGTGCCAGCCTGCATCTTAGTTCCGAAAGGAGCTTGGAGGTCTCATACCTCTTTGTCCTTTCCCACTTCGAAAAGAGCTCTTCAAGATGGAGAACCATGTCCTCTAAGGGCATGTTCTCATGTTATTTCTGGAGCTCAAGATTCATGGACCCCAACATGATACACATGGTAGTCTCACGATCTTTCCTATGCTTCAACCAGGCCTCATGTTCCACATGATCCTCAACATCAGGTTCAACAGGGAAAATTTCACTTAGAACATAGGCAATTCCCTCAGATCTGAGAATAATTATCACAGCTCAAAACCAATACAAAAAGTTTAAGCCATTCAGTTTGGTGTCAACTAACATACGGAGATTAGCGTTGGAAGTCAATTTAAACTGAAGATGTAAGATAAGAAAAAGAGTTTAGATATTAGTTTAAGTATATATATGCATTTAATATAAGGTCTTTTAATTAAATACATATGTCCAACTATTTTCTTTGAAATTTACAATAGCACATTCTATTGAATTCGGGAATTTTAGCCCAGCTAAATTTCCTAGTACGTAGCATCTATAACTAGTCTATTACAACCCCCAATTTTATGAGTCAAGTCACAATAGTAAGTTATAGTTGGAATCATATTCCATTTGCATCGTATGCAATTGGTAATACATTCAAGTTCCCAAAACCCTAGGGACGTGTGCTCTTATTTTAGCATCTCCCGAACATGTCTCAAACCTGACCCCCCAATTTTATGGTGGACTACCCCAGTTCTGTTAAGGCAGACCCTATCCCAAACTTTATAACCAATCAATGTGGGCTAGAAGGAATGCTTTACGCAACACTTTGATAGCCCAAACAGACCGTATTATAAATTTGAGTAAGGAAGACTATAGCTTGCCTTAATATATTTACTTTGGGATTTTATTGGTGTTAAACATCTCACCCAATCTAGGATTTTATCAGATGAACATATTTATAATAACTTGTATTAATTAAGGGAATTTTTAGAATTAATCTATAAGGTCTAACCTAAGGTGGGTTCAAGCTCTTTATTATAATTATTCCATCAACCTAGATTATATGCAAAATAATTAACACTTTTGTTTATTATATTTATATTGCATTTCCTTTAAGCTTTTATTCAATAAATTTAATTTTAACTTTTGTTATAGAAACATATATAAGCACCATATTATATACTAGAAATAAATTAGTCCATATTTAATCCCCCGGTTGGTCAATTCAAGCTGTACCGATATAGGTTCCCAGGCAGCAGAGGTGCACTTGAAGTGAGTAGACACCAAGTCCAATCCTTAGCTAGAACAAATACGGGTACAAACTTGTAGACCAATGGATTCTCTTGAACTAATAAATTTCGTTCTTCCAATTCATGTAAATTAGAAGCATCTATAACCCATGTAATTTAAATAAATTATTGAAACTTGTATAATTTGAGTAAGTTGAGGAGGCTTATTCAAAATTATTCATAACCATTTTCTGACCATAAAATGAAAGGCACAAGTTCATATACATTATTCCAAATAATTAAATAAACAATATTCATGTTAGATAGGAAATTATATTCAGTTCGGTTCTAACTTATTTATGCACTAAATAGGAAGGCTCTGATACCACTATTCGGAATTAACACTCAAAATGAACATGCATAACAGGCATGGCGGAAATTCAAAATTTTGTCCCTATCCCCAGGAACTCCTAATAGATGCATATAAATTAAACAAAGTCTTAACTAAATAGTTCTTGACCTAGGTTAGCATGCAAAGGGCTAGGCATACAGTAATTCTAAACTATATCCTAGCACATTTATTTTATACTAAGCATGTTATAACTCAAAGCTATAACCTAAGCCTGTTATAACTCAAAGCTATAACCTAAGCCTGTTATAACTTTAAGCTATAACCTAAGCATAAAATAAACTAAGCATATAAAACAACCTAAGCATATTATTAAGTCTAAAAATGCTTAAAGAAAAAGACCAAATAATAAAAAGAGAATGAAAGAAAACTTACCAGTTGAAGCGTGCTTTAGCAGAACCTTCTTGCACAAGCCTCCAAGTGTTGGATAGCCTCTATGAGTATCCACAAGAACCCAAACAACCAAAACCTCCAAAAGAGGAAGAACTAAGGAGCCTCGAGTAGTTGCCAGACCACTCTAGAAGCCCCACCCAAAAATATAAACTAGAGGTGCTCAAATAAATTCAATCTCATAAAAAAGAACTTGCTTAATTACCTCGAGAGATTAATCTTTACAAATCTCAACTTAGGATTTAGATTTGAGCTTTGGTGCAATTGAAAAGGATGGACTTGGGTGCCTATTTATAGGCTTGGGGAAGAGATTTTGCTTCCCCACTTCCGATCTGGGATGTGCATTTAGCACATCCCACAAGCAAGTTTGACCTGCGGGGCTTGGAGCACCGTGGGCTCAACCCGTGTGCACAGCATGCGGAGCATGTTGTGCATCTCGTAAGCCCAGCATGTAAAATATCTCGCGCTAGTCAAGCCCAGCATTGCCAAGGGCAGGGATGGCAAGCCCAACCTTGTGGTCCTCTACAAGTGCCGTATTGTGGCACTTGCGAGCCTACAGTGCGAGATTACATGCAGCAGGTGTGTTGCGAATCCCGCAGCCCGTTGTACTGACAAAAATTATCTAACAATTTTTCTACCGGGTCTAACCCATTCAGAAAAATTCCCTTTAAACCCTTTTCAAATAAATATTTGTTTTATAACCCTAATAAATTAGTTACCGTTCAAAAATAAATTTCTTGGTTCATCCAAAATGATCTAATCATTTCCAACCAATTAAATAATAATCCAATTATTATTTATATTATATTTTCGCAATAGAATAAATCTATTAGTTCTTTACTTAGTCCGATGAAGGTCCAATGTATGTGACCTTATAGGATCCCGAAGTATTGAGTTGTTAAGTCTTAACCAACTCTTGTTCTAATGGAACCATTGGCTTGAGGTTCTAGACTGTGAATAGAACTTGATTACCTTAAACGACTGTAGTACGCCTCTAGAAAGGATACCATCCCCCATTGCTTGGAACGTCATTTATGTTTTATGACTTAATCCCGGTTAATGTGATAGTTATCCAATGCTATGAACTCCTTCCATTCTTTAATATTAGTACCATCTAGTGTATAAGGTTCGGTTAAAGTGTTAGCCCGCTAATAGCGAGGTTGCTCGAAGCTATCCCAATTATTAACTTGTTACCGAAGTATATTGCCTTTTACCATAACGTGTTTGTCTTGAAAACATTTCTATAAAACACATACTCTGATCAGAGGTTTATGGCAATCATCATCATTATACTCGTAATCACCCGTAACACCCTAAATTAATCAATGTGTTGTAATGACCCAAAGTATAGCAATAGTACTACACAAGGTAACTAGAATCTCAAGTATAAGGATATTCGCAAATCTTATTGCATGAAGATAAACACTAACACATTGATATATACACCAAGTGTTTATGTTACTGTGATCTCCAATATATCTCCCAGATATATCCATGTGTCATACTTACGGCACCACCTTCAATCCTTAGGAGATTGACTACTTGGACCCTTTCCAAGAAAGTTGACCACATGCTAGTCTTTCTGCTTCATCAATATGAAGTAGGTTCCACCAAATATAGTCCAACTATAATTTCTCTTGTCAAGGACTTTTGTATACATACATCAATGAATATATTTAACCAGCCATAATATATATACAAGCACATCGATATAAACAAAAGACTAAATGCCTTTATTGATCAAAGAAAATATTCGTATTATTACATAATTAAGATGTATTGCCCTAATTGCCTTAAAGGCATACATCATATCCAACATATCTAATTAGTCTTTTGGATTGGATGCTACTGATTCATGATTAATTTGTGTTTATTTAGGAGATAAGAAGCAGTTGGGACTGTTTTGAGCATAATTGAAGAAGTTTGAAATGTTTCAGTACATTTTAGAGTTGTTTCAGAAGTTACACTAGAGTTCAGGCTAACGATGATGGGCTGAGCTGGCATATTTTTTAGCTATTTTGGTGAATTAAAACACTTTGTTTCCTAATCAAGTTGAAGATATTCAGACTGATTGCCTTTTTATTTTATTCTTAGTTATCTCTTTTAATTGTTTAGGAAGTTTAGAATTCTATTTTTTTGTTAAGTTTTATTTGGGAGATGCTTTCCTAATAGAATTAGGATTTCTTTTAGCTTAAATAAGGCTGAATTTCTAGCCATAGACATCTTATGAACTGGTTTTTAGAGACCAACATTCTCTATTTCTTTTATTTTAATAAAATTTTTATTTTATTTTGTTTAATTATGTGTAGCTAAATTTCTATCTTTCACTTAAGGAATTACCAACGCTAGTTATATCTTGTGAGGTTTGTTCTTAATTCGTTCTTGAATCTCAATTTTCAAATAAAATCAGGTTTGCTTCTAATTGTTGTCTTTTTATTTACTTTGAACTGATCAATCGGTGTTTTTAAGATTTCAACATATGGTTATTTTCATTATGTTCATGCTATCATAATATAATGAAAAGTTTATAGCAATCGATTTCGTATGTTGTTATTGTTTTATTCGGTTTGATTTAATTATTCGTGATATCATGATTTATTGAGTCAAAATTTGTTCTTCAGATCTTAATGCGTTTTGAAGATTAAATCCTGTCAGCTATTTCTACAAGTGCGTCGGATAATCGAGGGAATTGATTTAGCTATTTACAATCAACCCGATTTTAGAAAAAGAGCTAACTATGCTATTTCATAGTTAAAGCCAATACATTGATATTTCAAGAGTTATCTTTTTGCCCATGATAAATTTTAACTATGCTGCAAAAATCCTTTATCGAGAGAATTTTACATTCATATTTTTGTATTTTATATTTTGCAATTTATTTTCTTTTAAAATCAAACAATTCAAAAACCCTTCTTTTATTTATTTTGGTTTTTTGTTTTATTGGTCATTGATTTGAATCGAATTGATTATTTTACTCTCTATGGATTTGACCCTACTTACTCGACATTATAATTCCAATCAATAGAGTAATAGGATTATTTTTGGTGGATTCGACACCCATCAAATTTTGGCATCGTTGCTGAGGACTAATACTAATTAGTTTTATTTGTTTTAATGACCATGTTTGATCGTGAGAGCAATGCTACCATAACACTTGAAGATATATTAGCAACATTAGGAAGAGCACCAATTGTGTTTTCTTATCATTTTTATGGTGTTAGTGGACACATCCTCGATACATGTCCATTACTTTTTAGCGAGGAGTATCAACTGAAAGCATTTTTTATTCAAGGTAAGTTGGAGAGCAAAGGTAAGATCCCATCTCAAACTGAATTTGAACCAAAAGAAAATGTTTTTACAATAGCGCTTCAAAGTGAAAAAGAAGTTATCGATGATAAATCTGAAAACAACACTGTTAACCTAGAGTCCAGGGTCAGCAGTTTTGAAAATTTAGATTTGAATTTAAAGACTAATTCAGAAAATGAAATAAGTTCTAATGTTAAAAATCAATCAAATCTGAAAATTACAAAGTTAGTAGTCCATCAACTCCCTTTTCTGAAAAGGTTGTCACAAACCAAGATAGGAAAGGAAGATGGTGACTAAACATTATTGAGATAAATGATCCATTCCTTGATTACTTTGATATGATTGATAATATTTCAAATGATTCATTGCTTATGCTTTTGGTGGTAATTTTGCTTGATGACATTTATTTCTCCGATCTTTTGTTGAATGTTGAGCTGAAGGAAACTATTAAAGGATTAGGAATTAAAGAACTTGGCTCAGAAACTCTACCATGGAACACTAGTTGAACAAAGTCTACATTGGGCTAAACGACGTTAAACAAAAATGCTTTTAGGGAAGCAACCCAAAATTTTATTTTATTTTTCTTTTTAATTTATCCATTTCATTTTTAATTTTAATATATTAGTTCTTTTTCTATGTTTTAGAGACATAAATGTAATTTTAGTTTGTTGTCTTCAACTTTCATTTATCTGATGAAATTTTATTTTTTTGCTGGAAATACTTTCATTTGATAGCATAAGTGACACATCATCGTTCCCAACATTCACTTCTGATTATGTCGTTCTAAAAAAATAGTTATTTTTCAAGAATAAAAAGAAGTAGATGTGTAACTTCAAAATCTTTACTTATGGGTTCCAATCCAAATTTGAATGGTAGACAATTCCTCCAACACAACTCCTTCGATGTTACATCTTCCACCATAATGTCTATTTTTCTTAATTAACACTTCTATTTTGTTTTATTTTACACATAAATGAGGACATTTATGATTTTAAGTACGGGGGAAGGATGTATACATTATTGCCTTTATTGTCTTCAAGTGAAAGTAAAAAATTTCAAGTATGTTTTTAAATTTTTGAGCATGTCATATGTTAGTTGCACTTTTTAACCTCTATCTTATTACTAATCGCATCGGCAAACACCATTTAAATTCAATGGGTACACTTAACAAGTAGATAAGTCACTTTTGAACTATTTTTTCTTATGTTTGAGGGCCTTGAACTAGGATTTTTTATGATGGTCGGGTTTGTTACTGTTTCTTTTAGGGTCGAGACACGTAACTCATTGATGTTCACTTGAATCTCTTCCTTATTATGGTTTATTTTATATTTGTGAAAGCAAATTGTAGAAAAAAATAGAAAAAGAAAAAGAAAAAGAAAAAAAGAAAAGGACAAGGAAAAAAGTATGAAAAGAAAAGAAGAAAATGAATCATTGTTCTAACGTACATGCTTTGTTGTGCTTATTATGACCTTTATGTTCTACCCCGTTACATCTTGGTAATACCCATGATCCGGTGAAGTCGAGGAATCGGCTCAATTTCACCTTAAGTGGTTTGCATATAGAGCTTGGATCATAGGGAGAACAACCCTCGAAAGAGCCCTTAAAAGTTCGTACAACTAAGGTGTAATGGGTTTTCAATGAGTTCCATCCACCAAGTTTAATTGGCTTTGTTTTAAAAGCATTTTAACCGACTTGATCCTCATTAAGATTCTCTTTCATCATTTCTAGAGGTTATGAAAAAATGTACGATTATTTCTTGACTCTTTCTAAGTTTCTTATTGAATTTAAGTCTTGTGTTGAAGTGTGGTAAAAATGCAATATAGTGGCTATTCAGATTGCTTGATTGACTGTGATTATGCTCATTCTGTTCTTAATGTTTACTTGAGGATAAGCAAAAGGCAAGTGTGGGGGAATTTGATAATGTGTGAATTATACACAATTTGTGCTTATCTAATTAGTCTTTTGGATTGGATGCAACTGATTTATGATTAATTTGTATTTATTTAGGAGATAAGAAGCTGTTGGGACTGTTTTGAGCTCAATTGAAGAAGTTTGAGACATTTAAGTACATTTTAGAGCTGTTTCAAAAGTTACACTGGAGTCAAGGGTAACAATGATTGGCTGAGCGGGCAAAAACATATTTTTCAGCTATTTTGGTCAATCAAAAGACTTTGTTTCCTGATCAAGTTGAAGATATCCAGACTTATTACCTTTTTATATTATTCTTAGTTATCTCTTTTAGTTGTTTAGGAAGTTTGGAATTCTATTTTTTTAAGTTTTATTTGAGAGGTACTTTCCTAATAGAATTAGGATTTCTTTTAGATTAAACAAGGCTGAATTTCCAGCCATAGACTTCTTATGAACTGGTCTTTAGAGTAGTTAATTTTTTCTATTTTTCTATTTCTTTTATTTCAATAAAATTTTAGTTTTGTTTTATTTAATTATAAGTAGCTAATTTTCTATCTTTCGGTTAAGGAATTACCAAGGCTAGTTACATCTTGTGAGGTTTGTTCTTAATTCGTTCTTGAATCTCAATTTTCGAATAAAATCAGGTTTGCTTCTAATTGTTGTCTTTTTATTTACTTTGAACTGATCATTCAGTATTTTTAACATTTCAAAATATGGTTATTTTCATTATATTCATGCTATCATAATATAATGAAAAGTTTGTAACAAATGATTTCTTATGTTATTGTGGTTTGATTCGATTTGATTTAATTATTCATGCTATCATGATTTATTGAGTCAAAATTGGTTCTTCAGATTTGAATACGTTTTGAAGATTAAATCTTGTCAGCTATTTCTGCAAGTGCGTCGGATAATTGAGGAAATTTATTTAGCTATCTACAATCAACCCGATTTTAGAAAAATAGTTAACTATGCTATTTCATAGTTAAAGCCAATGAATTGATATTTCAAGAGTTATCTTTAGCCCACGATCAATTGTAACTATGCTGCGAAAAACCTTAATTGAGAGAACTTTACATTCATATTTTTTATTTTATATTTTGCAATTTATTTTCTTTTAAAATTAAACCATTCAAAACCCGCCCTTCTTTTATTTATTTTAGTTTTTATTTTATTGGTCATTGATTTGAATCGAATTGATTATATTAGTCTCTGTGGATTCGACCCTACTTACTCAACATTGCCAATCCAATCAATAGAGTAATATGATTATTTTTAGTGGATTTAACACCCATCAAATTTTTGGTGGATTTGTTCAGTTGTTGCTCACACCACGAACACTTGCCTCATTTTATATGGAGAGGTACAACCTGTAAACTTTGTTGCTGAATTTAATGGGCAAGAAAGGAGATATGACCCTCATTCCAACACTTACAACCCGGGATGGCAAGATCACCCAAACTTCAGCTATGGGCAAGGGAAGCAAATCTTTTCTCAAAATCCAACTCAAAGGTAGCACGGGTCCCAACCTTTTGAAAGCAAACCAGTCGTGTGCTTGAAGATATGATGGCAACATTGGTACAATCACAGCAAAAGAATGATGCAAGCATCTGAAACATGGAAAGTCAATTGAGCCAAATGGCCATCACTTTGAGCAAGTTAGAGAATCAAGGTAAGCTTCCTTCTCAAACTGAAGTCAATCCTAAGCAAAATATTTTTGCGATAGCTGTTCAAAATGAAAAAGAATTTATCAATGACAAATCTGGATACATCACTGTTAACCTATAGTTGAGGGTAAACAAATGCAAAAACTTAAAATCAAATTTAAAGACCATTCTAGAAAAGGAGATAAGTATTAATGATAATAAGGAACTAGATTTGAAAGTTGCAGACCACATAACCCTCCAGCCCCCTTTTCCAAAAAGGTTGTCAAAAACCAAGAAGGAAAAAGAGGATGGCGAACTTATGAAAATTTTTGGAAAGATAGAAATTAACATTTCATTTCTTGATGCTATTAACTAAATCCCCAAACATGGTAAATTTCTTAAGGAATTGTATTCAAATAAAAAGAGGTTAAAGGGGGATGAAAGAATATAGGTTAGGGAAAATGTATTAGTTGTTTTAGAAAGAAAGTTTCCTAAAAAGTGTAAAGACCACGGTATGTTTGCTATCCCATGTAAAATTGGTGGTGTTAACATTAATTGCACTATATGTGATTTAGGAGCTGCTATCAATGTTATGCGTTTATCGGTTTATAAGAACTTAAGAGCTAACCCATTGAACACAACTAATGTAGTTCTTCGACTTGCTGATAGGTCTTCAGTTTATCCTGAAGCAGTTTTGGAGAATGTTCTTGTCCAAGTTGGTGACTTCATATTTCCTGTTGATTTTTATGTATTGGACGTGGGTGATGAAAATTCTTCTTACTCTAATGACTTGTTGGTAGGTAGACCTTTTCTTATAACTGTAGGTATAAAAATTGATGTTTGCTTGGGTAACTTGTCAATGGCGTTTCGTGATGAACTTGTGAAATTCACTATGTATGATGCTATGAAATGTTCTAATGATGTGGCATGTGTATGTGTTGTTGATGTGAATGGTTCTTTGGTCCATCATTCAAAGAGATTAGGGGTTGATGTGAATTTAAAATTTTGTAACAAAGACAAAAATTCCTTTCATGGTCATACAAAACTTCATATGAACCAATTTTATGTAGGCTAGAAAGTTTCTCTCCAAAATTCTAGATTGAAAATGTACTTAGGAAGATTACGCTCAAGGTGGAAGGATTTGATTTTTGTTATTACTAATGTTTTTTCTCATGGTGTAGTAGAGATAACAAGTTTGGAAATGAATAAAGCTTTCAAAGTTAATGAGTTTTGTCTCAAACCATTTGATGAAGGTTTCCAAACATTAGGTACTAAAGATTTTGTCTTCAAGAGACAAAGCTCTGGGTCATGATAAGGCAGCGGCAATGTCGAGCTAACGATAATAAAAAAAGGCGCTCCTGGGAGGCAGCCCAATGTCGAGCGTGACTCACTCTTGTATCCTTTAGTTTTTTTCCAGTTATTTCTATTTTTTTTCGTTTCATTTTATAAAGGGTATAAAGTGTAACGACCTTGGGTTATTTTTTGTTTTAATATGGGATTTTACTGCTTGCTGGAGAATAAAAAATTGGGCTTTAATGGAGTTCACCACTTTGGGTCTTAAAACAGTTCATACATAATTGGAGAAAAGCTGGTTTTTTTTATTAGGGATTTTTAATATATTAGAGCTGAATGGGTAATTGGGTCATACAAGAGCAACAATTAACAAAATGGGCCTATATCGATGGAAAATACTCGTTACAACATGCCTATATTCATTATTGATCCAATAACCTACATGAACATCTAACACCCATTTAGCACATACCCATTTCCCACTTAACAATAATGACCCTAACTCACTCTCAACTCTCAGCCCAAATTATTCCTCACCCCATAAATCGTTCAGCTCTTGGCCATTGCCCACTCAGCCACCACCATCTGTTGCCCTCCAACCACAGCTAAACTATCACCGTCAAACTCAACTTCTCGTACACTAATTCCTTCTAGCAAGCCCTCTTGTAAAGAGGAACCATTCTTAATCAGTTCCAATAGAGACTTTGCAAGCTGAAGTTACTCCATTGAAATCAAAAGGCAAGTAATAGAAGGGTCCAAAATGAAAGATTTAGCCTGAATCAAGCTCAGTGAAGTTTCGGGAATTTCTCTCCTTGTCCTTCGCGTTTCACTTTGTTTTTGACATAAATAGTGACATTCATTGTTTTAAGTATGGGGAGGGTTTTTACCTTCTATTTTGTTGGCTGAATCTCCATTATGCTTATTAAGTTGATTGTCCTTACTTGCCTTATATTCTACTGCCACTGTTCTTGCCCAAAATTTGGCTCTTTTCTAAAAATAAAATTGTTTTCCAAAAAACATGCTTTTTTTGGCCCGTTTTGTTTTGAACAACCTTATTAACTTATGAACTCCCTGGAATGATGGTTTGATGGCAGAAATTGCACTTATTTGTGATAGACAGATTTTGGTTTATTGGCTAAATAGTGGCTTTACTGTTTACGATATGTTTCGCTTATTTCAAAAAAGAAAGAAAAAAATGAAAAAAAAAATATAAGAAAAGGAAAAGAAAAAAAAATAAAGAAAATAGAAAAAATAGAAAAAATTATAAGGGACATTTTTTTTATTTCGGCCTTTACATTTTACATTTATGGCACTTTTTGGAGAAATACTTCACTTTTTGCTAGGTGTTCTACATGACAAGGTGAATGGATTGCTACAAGTGATGGCGTAGTGTATTGTATCCAGAACTCGAGATCTTAAACAAAAACACAAAGGTGATTTAGGCAATTAGGACTAACCCTTTCTTTTGGTATATAACCTTTTCTTTCTTGGCCACCCTTAATCATAAATTCCCTTAGATAAGCCCCTTCTAGCCGAAGCCTTTCTTTTCATTCACCATATTACATACCCCTTTGTCCTTTTTTTCATCTCCTCTCCTCTTCTTACCCTTGGACCATGTGAAGCAATTAAATTTTCTGACCATATGCACTTATTTTCTAGGTTGTCCATCTTTTTTATTGTTGGATTTTACTCGTTTTTACGTTCTCATTTCATCAATTGGTTGTTGCTCATTTTCGTCCTCCTTTTTGTTCGTGTTGTGCATCTTCTTCCCTTATCGTCTTTTTGCATCATCATCTCAATACATATCTTAATCTCCTCTTTCTTCACATTATTTTCGGCCAGTCTTCTTCCTTTATTTTTGTTGTCTTCTTCCTTCTTCCTTTATTCTTCAACATTTTGAACTCATCATTTTGAAAATAATTTTCTCCTTTCTTCCTTGTTGTCATCTCAATTATGTAAACCTTCTGCCTTCATGCACTGTTTACTTAGCTCCCTCTTGAAAAAAATGAAAAATGAAAAAAATGAAAAAAAGAAAAAAAGAAAAAAAAGGGAGAATACATTCTTAATTAGGGGAGAAGGTAATATGTGCTTAAAATTTTGTACAGGAAGAAGGAAAAAAGGGATTTTCAATACGATGAGTCTTTTCGCCTTCAAGATCACTTTTGATTTCTACCATTTGTGTTTTTAGTTGTTCATTGTTCCTCTTTTTTATTGTATGCATTTCAATAAATAAAGTAAAATAAAAAAATAGAAAAAATAGAGAAAAATAAAAAAATAGAAAAAAATTGAAAAAGGAAAAGAAAGAAAAAACAAGGAAAAGAAAGAATTGTCAACCTCGCATCAACATTTTATTTGCGCACTTGGGGAGTTTTGCATTCTCATAGATACTTGACATGGTCCACTAGCCCAAAAAAGCCCTTTTTCCATACCCGACCTTAAGCCCCATTACAACCTGATAAAAGACCTACTGATTTGTGTTTTTGTCCTTGCAAATGGGGGAAGTCATTGCTTGTAGTGATCATGCATGCTCTCTGTCATCCCCTTCAACTTGGACACTTTAAGAGTTAAGGTGACAATTTTGTTAAGTGCCTAGCTAAGTGTGTTCTGCTTGGGGTCAAGGATTGATCGTGACATTGGCATATTGTTTTAACTAAAGATTTGAAGACTTTGTAAGTACCAAGTGCAATTGGGCTTTGGAAGTTTTGGATGTTGGGAGTTCTACAGTTAATTGGGCTGTTCCTATAAATGTTTTCACTTGTTGGTTTCTTCTCCCTCTTGTTTGTCTTTTGGATCTTTGGGCGATGAGCTGGTAGAGAAATTAGATTTGGCATTATTGATACTTTGTGTTGATTATTTTGCTTGAGGACAAGCAAAGAAGCAAGTGTGGGGAGATTTGATGATGTGCATATTCCATATATTTTTGTACTGTTTTAGCCTTGTTTTGTGGATTGGATGCTACTGATTTTGTGGTGTTTTGTTAATTTCAAACTATAAATGACGTTCGAGCTATTTTGAATGCGAGAGGAGAAGTCTTAGTCTGTTTTGAGGCAATTTAGCAGCTTTGCAACTTGCCCTGGAGTCTAGGCTATGTAGTTTGAGTTTAAAGTTTTTGGAAGCTGTTAATTGGACCAAAAGCAAGCCTAGAGTTACATAGAAAGCCCAGAGTGACGTTATATGTTGGAGTTAGAAGGAGTTCCCTTGTTGTTGTTTTGCTAACATGGAGTCCAACCTATATAGTTGCTAATTAATTCCAATAAAAGACTGTCTCGGAAATTTAAGCCCTAATCCACCTCTACTTTCCTATTCAAAGAAATTTCAAATTAATATTAGACTTTATTCCCTCTTTATCATTTTCCTTCTTTTATCTTTTGCCTATTTTGTATATTTAGGAAAAACTCTATTTTGGTTTTAGTCTTAGAAATTAATTAGTATTTTATTTCCTTGCTGAAGGGGACTTGATTATTCTATTTAAGCTGGAATATGACCAGCAGAACAATCAACTTTTGGCAGGGTTTTCATAGACAAGAAACATGACTTTCGTTATTTTTCTTTAAGATATCAATGACAAATTTAGCATTATTCATTGGCAATATGAGCAGCTAATTAACTTTTTCTTTCGACTAAGGAGTTAATCAAAGCTAGTTGGTAATTATGAGGCTCATTCTTAATCCTTTTCTCATCTATCAATTTTGTAATCAAACAGGTAATACCTCTTCATTGTTATATTATCAATTCTTCTATCTAGCCGAATGTGGTCTTTGATATTACAGCATATTGTTATTCTCTTGAGTTCATGTTATCATAACGTAACAGAAATTCGGTGACAAATGATTTCTTATGTTTTCATGGTTTGATTTAATTTAATTCCATATTTTGTGCTATCATAATTTGTTGAATTAAAATTTGTTCTTTTTACTTAATGCTTTTTGAAGATTAAACCTTGTCAGCTATCTACAAGTGCGTCTTTAAATCGAGGGATTTGATTTAGCCATCTAAGATCATTCCCATCTTTTCATAAAAGATTTTATTCATGCTATTTCATGGTTAAGCTAATTAATTGATATAATGAGATTTATCCTTTATGCCTGTGATCGATTACCATTTAGTTAAGAGTATCCTTAGCCGAGAGAGTTTTAAACGATACATTTTTATTCATAAAATTTCTGCTTTTACAATTTATTTTATTTACGTCGTTGCTGGGTAATTTAGTACTAATTGATTTTATTTTGATTAATGACCAGGACTGATCGTGGAATTGATAAACTCTACGATTCTAAAATCGAAAAGACCGCACGCACCTTGAGAAAAATAACTGCGAAAACAAAGGAGTAGGAAGTTCGACTAAAATAGGAAAGCTGAATCTTGATTTGGACCAGCAGTTATTAGACGATATAGGTAGCCCCAAAATAGAAGATTTTGATTAGGAACAAAAGATCGAAATGGCAAACAACTTTACAATACGTGAGCTAGCCATTCAAAGTCCGAATACCCCAAATTTTTGCATTAACTTTCCTGAAGCTTCAGCTGACTTCGAGATCAAATTGGGTCTAATCCATCACTTGCCAAGGTTCCACGGAATGGAAAAGGAGGATCCAAATAAGCACTTGAAGTCTTTTTACAGTGTTTGTGTTGGAATGAAGCCTCGAGGAGTTTCTCTACATCAAATTTCATTACACTATTTTCCTTTTTCTTTTGAGGATGCTGCTAAAGAATGGTTATATACTATCTCTGCAGGTACTATCACTTTATGGCTTGCTCTTGAAGCCGCATTCTTGTAGAAATACTTTTTGGCCACTAGAGCAATCGCGATAAGGGTGGAAATCATGTCTATTAAGCAAACGGAGACTGAAACTCTTAATGAGTATTAGGAAAGGTTTCAAAAGCTCAAAGAAGCATGCCCAAATCACGACATCTTGGTGAAAGGGTTGGTTGAGTACTTCTATAATGGATTCCATCCTTTGGAAAGAAAGTTCATTGATGTGGCTTGCAATGGAACTCTAATTGACAAAACGCTTGCCGATGCTATAAAGCTCATCCCAACAATGGCTGCAAGTTCACAACACTTTGGTGACCCGTGCTACATACTACCGAGGAAGGTCAATGAGGTAAATGCTTCATCCATTGAAAATAAGTTGGTTGAATTCACTTCTTTGGTATATGCTGTTAGGAAATTTGAATCGAGCAGCAATTTATGAGATTTGTTTAATTGTTGGTCACACTATAGACACTTGCCCTATTTTCTATGGAGAGGTACAACCTATAAACTCTGTCGGTGGATTTAGTGGGCAACACAGGAGATATGACCCTTATTTAAACACTTACAACCTGGGATGGCGAGATCACCCAAACTTCAGCTATGGGCAAGGGAATCAAAACATTTCTCCAAATCCCCCTCAAAGGCAGCAAGGGTCCCAATCTTTTGCAAGCAAACCAGCCATGTCACTTGAAGATATGATGGAAACATTGGTACCATCTCAGCAAAAGAATGATGCAAGCATCCAAAACTTGGAAAGTCAATTGATCCATATGGCCGTCACTTTGAGAAAGTTAGAGGATCAAGGTAAGCTTCCTTGTCAAACAAAAGTCAATCCTAAGAAAAATGTTTATGCGATAGCTATTCAAAATGAAAAAGAATTTATCAATGATAAATCTGGATATGCCACTGTTAACCTGGAGTCTAGGGTAAACAAATGTGAAAACTTAAAATCAAATTCAAAGACCATTCTAGAAAAGGAGATAAGTATAACTAAATTTGAAAGTTACAGACTGTATAGCCCTCCAGACCCCTTTTCCGAAAAGGTTATCGAAAACCAAGAAGGAAAAAGATGATGATGAACTTATGAAATTTTTTAAAAAGACGGAAATTAACATTCCATTCCTTGATGCTATTAAACAAATCTCCAAATATGGTAAATTTCTTAGGGAATTGTGTTCAAATAAAAAGAAGATAAAGGGGGATGAAAGAATACAGGTTGGGGAAAATGTGTTAGATGTTTTACAAAGAAAGTTTCCTAAAAAGGGTAAAGACCAAGGTATGTTTGCTATCCCATGTAAAATTGGTGGTGTGAACATTCATTACACTATGTGTGATTTAGGAGATGCTCTCAATGTTATGCCTTTATTAGTTTATAAGAACTTAAGAGCTAACCCATTGAACCCAACTAACGTAGTTGTTCGACTTGTCGATAGGTCTACAGTTTATCCAGAAGAAGTTTTGGAGAATGTTCTAGTCCAAGTTGGTGATTTAATATTTCCTGCTGATTTTTATGTATTGGATATGGGTGACGAAAATTATTCTTACTCTCATGACTTGTTATTAGGTAGATCTTTTCTTATAACTGCAGATTCAGAAATTGATGTTCGCATGGGTACCTTGTCAATAGAGTTTGGTGATGAACTTGTGAAATTCAATATGTATGATGCTATGAAATGTTCTAATGATGTGGCATGTGTATGTGTTATGGATGTGAATGGTTCTTTGGTGCATGTTTCAAAAGGTTTAGGGGTTCATGTGAATTTAAAATTTTGTAACAAAGACACAAATTCCTTTCATGATCATATAAAACTTCATATGAACCAATTTTATGTAAGGCAAAAAGTTTCACTCCAAAATTCTATTGAAAATGTACTTAGGAAGATTACACTCAAGGTGGATGGATTTAATTTTTGTTGTTACTAATGTTTTTTCTCATGATGTAATAGAGATAACAAGTTTGGAAATGACTAAAGCTTTCAAAGTTAATGAGTTTCGTCTCAAACCATTTGATGAAGGTCTCCAAACATTGGGTACTAAAGATTTAATCTTTAAAGGACCAAGCTCCGAGCCATGATGAGGCAGCGATAATGTCCAGCTATCCACAATAAAAAGGAGCTCTTAGGAGGCAACCTAGTGTTGAGTATAACTCACGCTTGTTTCCTTTCATTTTTATTTCTAGTTATTTCTGTTTTTTTCATTTCGTTTTATAAAGGGTATAAAGTGTAATTTCTTTATCTTCAACCTTGGGTTATTTTTTATTTTAATCTGGGATTTAATTTCTTGCAGGAGAACAAAAAATTGGGCTTTAATGGAGTTCAACACTTTGGGCCTTAAAACGGGCCTAACATAATTGGAGAAAAGCTGGTTTCTTTGTGAAGGATTTTTAATATATTAGAGCTGAATGGGTAATTGGGTCATACAAGAGCAACAATTAAAAAATGGGCCCATGGTATTAGGAAATACTCGTTACCACACGCCTATATTCATTATTGATCCAATAACCCACATGAACACCTAACACCCATTTACCCACATACCCATTTCCCACTTAACAACAACCACCCTAACTCACTCTCAACTCTCAGCCGCCACCCACTTCTTCCTCACCCCACAATCAGTTAAGCTCTCGATAGCTACTCACTCAGCCACCGCCATCTATTCCCCTCTAACCACAACTGAACCACCACCATCAAACTAAACTTCTCGTAGACTAATTCCTCCTAGCAAGCCCTCAGGTAAGTGGGACCCATTCTAAATCAGTTCCAATAGAGACTTTGCAAGCTGAAGTTACTCCATTGAAATCAAAAGGCGAGTAACAAAAGGGTCCAAAATGAAAGATTCAGCCTGAATTAAGCTCAGTGAAGTCCCCTGGCACCTCCCTCACTTTCGGGTATATTCTTTCCTTGTCTTTCACTTTTAACTTTTCATTTTGACATTAATGAGGACATTCATGGTTTTAAGTGTGGGGAGGGTTGTTACCTTCTATTTTGTTGGTTGAATCTCCATTATGCTTATTGAGTTGCTGGTACTTGCTTGCCTTAGTTTCTACTGCAATTAATCTTGCCCAAAATTTGGCTCTTTTCTAAAAATAAAATCCTTTTCCGAAAAACATGACTTTTTTGGCCCATTTTGTTTGGAACGACCTCATTAACTTGTGAACTCCTTAGAATGATGGTTTGTTGGCAGAAATTGTACTTATTTGTGATAGATAGATTCTGGTTTATTGGCTGAATAATGGCTTTACTTTGTATGATATGTTTCCCATATTTCAAAAAAAAAGAAAATGAAAAAATGAAAAAAATGGAAAAGAATGAAAAAAATATAAAAAAAGAAAAAAATTAAAGAAAATAAAAAAAATTATAAGGGACATTTTATAATTTCGGCCTTTAAATTTCACATCTATGGCACCTTTGGGAGAAATACTTCACTTTTTGCTAGGTGTTCTACATGACTAGGTGAATGGATTGCTACAAGTGTACGCGTAGTCTATTGTATCGATAACTCAAGATGTTAAACAAAAACACAGGTGATTTAGGCAATTATGATTAACCCTTTCTTTTTGTTTATAACCTTTTCTTTCATGGCCACCCTTAATCGTAAATCCCCTAGATAAGCCCCTTCTAGCCTAAGCCTTTCTTTTCATTCACCACATTACATAGCCCTTTGTCCATTTTTTTATCTACTCTCCTCTTCTTACCCTTGGACCATGTGAAGCAATTAATTTTTTTCACCATACGCACTTATTTTCTAGGCAGTCCATTTTTTTATTATTGTATTATACTCATTTTTACGTTCTCATTTTATCAATTGTTCTTGGTTGTTGCTCATTTTCATCCGCCTTTTTGTTCGTGTTGTGCATCTTCTTCCATTATCGTCTTTTTGCATCATCATCTCAATACATATCTTAATCTCCTCTTTATTCACATTATTTTTAGCTAGTCTTCTGTGTTTATTTTGTTGTCTCCTTTTTCAATTGTGATCTTTTTAGGGGTGCCAACCTAGTTGGGTTACCCATTCATAAGCTTTTTTGTTCTCATCTCAATTATGTAAACTTTCTCCCTTCATACACTGTTTACTTAGTCCCCTCTTGAAAGAAATGAAAAATGAAAACAATGAAAAAAGAAAGAAAAGAAGAAAAAGTAAAAATAAAAAAAATTAGAAAAAAGGGAGAATACGTTCTTAATTAGGAGAAGGTAATTTGTGCTTAAGAATTTTTTAAAGGAAGAAGGGAAAAAGGGATTTCCAATACGATGAGTCTTTTCGCTTTCAAGATCACTTTTGATTTCTATTATTTGGGTTTATAGTTGTTTATTGTTCCTCTTTTTTATTGTATGCATTTCAAAAAAAAAACAAAATCGAAAAAAATAGAAAAAAAAAGAAAAAGAAAAAATATAGAAAAAATATAGAAAAAATAAAAAAGAAAAGGAAAGAAAAAAAAGAAAAGAAAGAATTGTCAGCCTTGCACCAGCATTTTATTTGTGCACTTGGTGAGTTTTGCGTTCTCATAGATACTTGACATGGACCACTTGCCCAAAGAAGCCCTTTTTCAATACCCAACCTTAAGCCCCATTACAACTCGATAAAAGACCTACTGATTTGTGTTTTTGTCCATGCAAATGGTGGAAGTCTTTGCTTGTGGTGATCATGCGAGCTCTCTTTCATCGCCTTTATCTTGGACACTTTAAGCGTTAAAGTGACAATTTTTTTAAGTGCCCGGCTAAGTGTGTTTTGCTTGGGGTCAAGGATTGACCGTGACATTGGCATATTGTTTCAATTAAAGATTTGAAGACTTTGTAAGCAATAAGTGTTGGGAATTCTACGTTTAATTGGGTTGTTCCTACAAATCTTTTCACTTGTAGGTTTCTTTTCCCTCTTGTTTTTCTTTTGGATCTTTGGGCAATGAGCTGGTAGAGTAATTAGATTTGGCATTGTTGACACTTTGTGTTGATTATTTGCTTAAGGACAAGCAAAAAGAAGCAAGTGTGTGCAGATTTGATTATGTGCATATTCTACATATTTTTGTATTGTTTTAGCCTTGTTTTGTGGATTGGATGCTACTGATTTGCGGCGTTTTGTTAATTTTAGAGTATAAATTACATTGGAGTTGTTTTGAATGCGAGAGGAGAAGTTTTGGTTTGTTTTCAGGCAATTATAGCAGCTTTGCAATTTGCCCTGAAGTCTAGGCTATGTTGTTCGAGTTTGAAGGTTTTGGAAGCTATTAAGTGGACCAAAAGCAAGCCCAGAGTTAAATAAAAAGCCCAGAGTGACATTATATATTGGAGTTAGAATGAGTTCCCTTGTTGCTGTTTTGCTAACCTGGAGCCCAGGCTATCTAGTTGCTGATTAATTCCAATAAAAGACTATCTCGGAACTTCACGTCCTAATCCACCTCTACTTTCCTATTCAAAGAAATTTCAGATTAATATTAGACTTTATTCCCTCTTTATCATTTTCCTTTTTTTATCTTTTGTCTGTTTTATTTATTTAGGAAAAACTCTTTTTTCGTTTTACTCTGGGAAATTAATTTGATTTCCTTGCTGAAGGGGACCTGATTATTCTATTTAAGCTGGAATACGACCAGCAGAACCAACATCTTTTGGCTGGGTTTTCATAGACAAGAAACGTGACTATTGTTATTTTTCTTTAAGGTTTTAATGACAAATTTAGCAATATTCATTCACAATATGAACAGCTTTCATTCTTAATCCTTTTCTCATCTATCAATTTTCTAATCAAACTGGTAATATCTCTTTATTGTTATATTCTCAAATCTTCAATCTGGCCAATTGTGATATTATAGCATAATGTTATTCTCTTGCGTTCGTACTATCATAACGTAATGGCAATTCGGTTACAAACAATTTCTTATGTTTTCATAGTTTGATTTGATTTATTTCGATATTTTGTGCTATCATAATTTGTTGAATTAAAATTGGTTCTTTTTACTTAATGCTTTTTGAAGATTAAACCTTGTCGGCTATCTGTAAGTGCGTCTTTAAAACGAGGGATTTGATTTAACTTTCTAAGATCATTCCCATCTTTCCCTAAAAGATTTTAATCATGCTATTTCATGGTTAAGCCAATTAATTGGTATAATGAGATTTATCCTTTTTGCCTGTGATCTATTACCATTTAGTTAAGAGTATCCTTACTCGAGACAGTTTTAAACCATACATTTTTATTCATAAAATTCCAGCTTTTACAATTTATTTTATTTGCATTTTCAAACAACCTCCAAACCCCCATTTGTTTATTTTATCAATTTTCTTGGTTATTAAACTAATTCAAATCAATTTACTTATTCCCTATGGAGATGATCTCACTTACCACTTTCACAAATTTCGTTTGTTTTAGAGTAAACGGGTTCTTTACTATTTTTGGCGATTTCGACACTCGTCAAATTAAGCGGGTTGTTATCTTCTGTTTTTTTGGCTGAATTTCTGTTATGTTTGTTGAGTTGCTTGTCGTTGTTTGCCTTAGTTTCTACTACCATTGCTCTTGCCCATGCTTTCGCTCTTTTCTAAAAACAAAGCTATTTTTCTAAAAACATGACTCTTCTAGCCTATTTTGTTTTGAACGACCTCATTAACTTGTGAACTCCCTGCAATGATGGTTTGTTGGCAGAAATTGCACTTGTTTGTGATAGACAGATTCTGATTTATTGGCTGAATAGTGGCTTTACTTTGTGTGATATGTTTCCCTTATTTCAAAAAAAAAGAAGAAAATGAAAAAATGACAAAAAAGGAAACAAAATGTTAAAAAAGGAATAGAAAAAAAATAAAGAAAATAAATTAGATGGGTGTCGAATCCACCAAAAATAAAAATAAAACCCTTTTACTCTAGAACAAATATACTTTGTAGTAGCGGTAAGCGGGATCGTCTCTACAAGGACTAAGCAATTAATCTTATTCAAATCAACTACAAAAAATAAAGCAACAAAAAAACAGGGGGTATAAAGATTGTTTATCGCTAAAAGAAAATAAATGTAAAATACAAAAATAAAAATATGAATGTGAAATTCTCTTGATTAAGATTTTCGCAGCATAGTTCCAATTGATCGTGGGCAAAAAGACAACTCTTCTTTTTTTTGGCTTTAATTATGAAATAGCACAGTTAATTCTTGTTCTAAAACCTGGTTGACTGTAGATAGCTAAATTGCGGGTAATTGGCTCTGAGCCCAACTTTAAAACTCATTTTTATTACTTCTATTATTACACATTGCATTTCACATCCCTGGTTAAGGGAGCCACTGATTCCACTTAAACTATAATACGTGTAAATAAGCTCGCATGAATGGACAAACATCCAGAATGTGAGGAAACTCTATCCGAGTTTCCAGGCCAAAATTCAATTGCTGCTGTCACTCTGCCAAAATTTCGGTAGCAAATATTGATTTACTAAGCCGTTACAATGCCTATTTTATTTCTTAAATAAAGCCATTGTAATGCAAAAATTACCACAAATCCTAAAATTTCCAAAATTAATCCAATTGATTTGAACAATATGAGTACCTATCATGTCTGAACTCAAAATCTCATTTTCTTTTCGGTATAAAAATCCCATCTTGGATCAGTATACTATAAATTCCGATGGAGCTGAACTGGGTGTCTACTCTATTTTATTTTTAAATAAAGTAAAATGCTTTATTTTAAAGATATCTTTTCTTAATAAAATGTGTAAATATATTTCTCAATATAATCACATTTTTTGCCTATAAAAACCATTTTTTCACACTCAATAAGTTTACGTGAAAAATAATAAAACCATTGTCTATTTAATGAAATCCAGCATTTTATAACAAAAGAGGCACACGCATTTAAGCGAACCAGATTTTCTCAAACTGAACCAAACACCGTAGTTTTCTCAAACTGCACCCAAAACGCGCACCATAACTCGCATGCACCAACCATTAAAAACCTCTCCCGGCCACATTTTGCAAACTAAGATTCTGTCTAGACTAGACAGGACCCGTATGAGTCCCCCATACTCGTAGGGGTCCCCACCAGCACCCGTATGGGTCCCACCAGCACCCGTATGGGTCCCACCAGCACCCGTATGGGTCCCACCCCACCCGTACGGGTATTGGCCCCCAGGTAGAACCAAAAATTCCCTTTTTAATCTGTAAAATCAATCTAACATCACAATTTTCCATGCAATTATCTTACTAATCATCTGGAAAATCAACCCTCAAAAGATAAAATATGTTTTCACAACAAAATGCGCTGAAGACCCTTTATTCCTTTTTGATCCTAGAAGCTGTCCGCGCACTATCGATCGCAAACCCGCTACGCTAATTTAATCAAGTTTTTTTTAACAAAATGATGACTTTTGAAGTGATATTAACTATGATAATCTTTATGGATGCAGGAGAATTTATTTTATTTTGTTTTGTTTTGTAACTTAGAACAAATGTATAGGTTCTTTTGCAATTTCACCATTTTCCCCCGTTGTAACTTTTATTTTCCCAGTTATTGCTTGTACTTTATTGTATATTGTAAACGCATGAATTGAGTGTGAAAGAGTGTAGAAAATAGGATTTCCGTAATAATTCCCCAAATGATGAAAATAAAATGGTTTTACGCGATAAATGAAATTTTAAATTAACTAAATGAGAAATGAGTGACACATCTGATACCCGAATCTCTGATCCAAAAGGTATAAGTCTCCTTCCCAATGGGAATCACACCGAAACTCTTTCCCAAGTAGACAACTTGGGTGGTGGCTCTATCATTTGTATCGAGATTAGAGTCTCAATTCTTTTATTCATAAAATTGGTTAAAATGTTCAAACTTGAACAAAAAAATTTTCATCTCACCTAAATTAATCAACCAATCACCCCAGTGGTCCCCGCCGGTAGGCGCCAAGGGAGACCCACACGTCATCAACACCTCACATTGGTGACTTTACTGGGGAATATAATCTTTTAACTTGCAAAATGTTGGTTTGCTTTAAAAGCTTAAAAGATTGAGATGAGCACCGAAAATCATTTACTTAATTCAACTTGTTTTCTTTTTCATCATTTAGGAAAATTATTGCACTTTATCTTCTCACCTCCGTCTCTCTGGACTTAAATGTGCTCTTCTTATAGCGCTAGGTTAAGGTGCCCTATTTTTCAGTGAAACTCATGAAAGTGTCACTCATTCCCTACTAGGAATTGGGGACACTCTAGAGGGTGGAGCACTCACTATCATCTCCCTCCAAAAGAGGCTTGATGCAATGGGAACCTACTACATCAACCTCGTCTACGTCCCTAAGCCATTCTTATCAAAAGTAATAGAATTTCACTATCTAGTACCTTTTTCTAGTGAGATTAGACTAGGTTGCCCTTTTATTATCCTAGTGGTAATTAAAGGAAAATACCTTTAGAATCGGCAGGAGGAATAAGGTTTGAGGACATGGTACGCATGTGTTGTGTTGAATTTTCCCTTATAATTAACCCATAACGCATTATCATAATTTGTGCATGCATACCACATCCCATGCATGTGCTGATCTCTTAGTTACTACCTCAATTCAAGGAAAGAACTGGCAATCTCATCCGTTCCTCATCCCAGCCCACCCAATGGCTCAATTTGGTCACTCTGTCCAGCTAGCAAACCCAATGCTCCTCGCAGCTGGTAGTGGGTCTCACACACTTCCTCAAAAAGCCATTTTAAAAGTTTGTCATAGTAAGGATCCAAGTCAGTATCCCAATTTCATGATTATGCCAAAGGGGACGACCCTCCCTTATTTTATAGTTTTACCCTATGGTATGACCCACGACCAAAAGACTCATCCTATGACTCTCGATGACATCTCACCTTGGGGAACTCCTCTTTTAATGCTCTTCAAGAAGCTAAACAAGTATGGGTTGATAGATCATCTCTGGCCATATGTTCAGCCAAAGCCTGAAGAAAGGGGTAACTCCTGTGTGTGCCATGTCAGCTTCGGTCACCTAATTGAAGTATGTGAAGGTTTCCTCAAAGCTAGCACAATACTAATTGACAAAAGGAAGATTTGTGAATGCAAGAGAAGAGGAGAGGAAATAGCTTCGATCAACTCAGGGTTAGAACAAGATAAGGTATGGAAGCGCATCCTAGAAAATAAGAAACCAAGGGAAGAACCATCCATATTCGATCTTATAGCTATCAAGTAGTGGAGTGGGGAACACGACCGTGATTATTTTTAGAGGTGGTTAATAGCCTTGGTAGCTCTTAAAAGGAAGCCTCATGAGAAGGAATTAGCTGATCGATTCATCTTTAGGTTATCTCCTCACATCCGCAAGATAGCACTTGTGAAAGCATACAAGACCATTCCTAAGAGTTATGAAGCAACCATAGAAGCAAAAAAGTGTTCCAAGAGAATGGAGGACAACGATCCATCAAAGATTAAAGTGGACAAAGCTATCGATACCCTCATTACTCAGATATCCACCATACTATGCTTGGGGGATAAGAAGAAGACACCTATTAAGGAAGCCTTGAGGAACCTAGCCCTAGTCACGAGAAATAATTGCAAGATCTAAACTGCAACTTGACTCACATCCTGATGAGTGACTAAGAAGACCTTCCCCATGTAGAGGATGACAATACAATCATGTGTAACAAAAAATAATGTAGCCTTCGGGCATCCTAATGATAATGATAGTGATTTTGCTTAATTGTGAGATGTTTTGCCTGATGGCACTATGCATTCATCTAACCACACATATAACATTTTTAGCATTCATGACACTTCATTGCATGACATTAATTTAGGTACTAAGGAAACTCTAAAAATGGTAATAATATCCAATGACTTGACCCCTATCGAAAAAAGAGAGATGATAAAAGTGCTTAGAAAACATATTAATACCTTCGCCTGGTCTTACAAAGACATGCCTGTGGCAGATTGCAAAATTGCTAAACATTGTATCCCAATCGATCCCAAGTTTAAACTAGTCAAATAAAAGTTAAGAAGATTATGTCCAGAGTGGGCCGATAAAATCAAAACTAAAGTTGCTAGGTTACTAGAGGCTAACTTCATCAAGGTGATTGAGTATCCAACATGGCTAGCAAATGTCATCCCAATCTCTAAAAAGGATGAAAGAGTTAGAATGTGTGTTGACTTTTCTGACTTGAATAAGGCATATCCGAAAGATGATTTCCCATTGCCACATATCGATGTAGTAATAGACAGTGCTGCAGACCTCCAATGTAATCCTTCTTAGATGGGTTTTCTGGGTACAATCAAATCTTAATGGACATCATCGACAAGGTCAAGTTAGCTTTCATCATATAGTGGAGGGTATATTGTTATAAGGTAATGCCTTTTGGGTTAAAAAATGCGGGGGCAACTTATTAGAGAGCCATGATAGCCTTACTATAAGACATGATCCACAAAGAGGTTGAGGTTTATGTAGATGACATGATAGTAAAGTCTAACACGAGGGAAGAACATCCTGAGATTTTAGATAGGTTTATAACAAGAATCAAAGAATACAACCTCCGATTAAACCCTAGAAAGTGCGTATTTAGGGTTAAATCAGGGAAGCTTTAGGGCCACATCATCAATCAGAGGGGAATGGAGGTTGAACTTGACAAGGTTAGAGATATTCAAGAAATGCCTTTCCTAAAATAGAAAGAGAAGTCAGGTCATTTCTTGGAGCACTTCGATACGTGATTCATTTTATTGCTAAGTTAATGACAGTGTGTGAGCCAATCTTGAAGTTATTGAGTAGGAAGCAATCATTAGAGAGGAATGAATAGTGGCAGATAGCCTTTGATAAGATAAAACTTACCTTATAAGTCCCCCAGTCCTGAAACCTCCCATAGAGAGCCACGATAGCCTTACTATAAGACATGATCCACAAAGAGGTTGAGGTTTATGTAGATGACATGATAGTAAAGTCTAACACGAGGGAAGAACATCCTGAGATTTTGGATAGGTTTACAATAAGAATCAAAGAATACAACCTCTGATTAAACCCAAAAAAGTGCGTGTTTATGGTTACATCAGGGAACCTTTATGGCCACATCATTAGTCAGAGGGGAATCGAGGTTGACCTTGACAAGGTTAGAGATATTGAAAATATGCCTTTCCTAAAACAGAAAGAGAAGTCAAGTCATTTCTTGGAGCACTTCAATACGTGATTCATTTTATTGCTAAGTTAATAACAGTGTGTGAGCCAATCTTAAAGTTGTTGAGCAGGAAGCAATTGATAGAGAGGAATGAAAAGTTGCAGAGAGCCTTTAATAAGATAAAACTCACCTTATAAATCCCCCAGTCCAGAAACCTCCCATGCCTAGTAAGCCATTACTTCTCTATTTGGTCATAGAAGAGTCGTCTGTGGGTGCAATGTTAGTCCAAGAATAAGAAGGCAAGAGCGAGCATGCCATCTACTATTTGAGTAAGAAGTTATTGAAATATGATACAAAATACATGATAGTGGAGAATACATGTACTGAGATGGTATAGATAACTAAAAAGTTGAGACATTACTTCCAATCTTACAAAATTCAAGTAGTTGCCAAGGTAGACCTAATGTAGTATCTTTGTCAATCCCCTACATTGGAAGGGAAACTCTCTTGTTAGCTTATGTTACTATCCAAATTTGATATTGAGTATGTCATAAAGAAGGTCATTAAGAGGAGAGCAGTGGCTAAATTTTTAGCAAGTCAACCCATAAAGTCTGATTGTGTTGAAAACCTAGATTTTCCGATAGATAGTTAACTGCATTGGAAGTAGAGAAGATTGAATGGACCATGTATTTTGATAGGGCTTTAAATCAAAAGGGTGGTGGTCTTGGGGTAATCATCATTATGCCTTAAGGGGAGGTTATCCCACTAAGCAAATAATTAGAATTCTCAGTCACCAATAATGGAGCTGAATATGAAGCTTGTCTCTTTGGTCTTGACGCTCTATTAAAAGTAAGAGCAATGGAAGTAAGGGTGGTGAGATATTTCGCACTAGTGATAAAGCATGTTGTAGGGGGGTGGCAAATCAATGAAGAGTTGCTCAAGCCGTACATGGAAGTGGTCTGGGATTTGTCAGTACAATTTAGCCAGTGCTTCTTCCAATATATACCGAGGGATGAGAATCAGATGGCCGACCCTTTAGCTACACTACCTCAATGTGGGAGGGAGAAGAGGCTCAACCCATCTATTCACTGGTAATAGAAACAGCTCGTTCCCCATTTCATGAGAAGGTTCGAGTTATGATTATAGAGGAGTAAAAGGCTTGTTAGTATGATGATATTAAGAGGTTTCTGAAAGAAGGGGAATGTCCCAGAGGGTTATTAAGCTCAGATCGCATGACTTTCAAGAGGTTGGCGACATAGTTTAGACTAGTTGATGAGGATCTCTTCAAAAGGACAGCTAAAGGTGTATTATTGAGATGTTTAACAGAAAAAGGGTCATAAATGGTAATGAACCAGGTGAACTCAGGGGATTACGGCCCGAATTTAAATGCGATGGCTTTGGCTAGGAAGATTCAGAGAATGGGATACTTCTAGACCATAATGAATGCTGACTGTGTTGACAAGGTCAGGAATTGTCATGAATGCAAGATTTAAGGGGTTATACAGCATTTACCCCCATCCAAACTTCACAATTTATCTACTCCTTAGCCTTTCTCGGCATAGGGGATAGATATAATCGGTGAAATTCGGCCATCATCAACCAATGGAAATTGATTCATCATAGTTGCAGTTGATTATTTTTCAAAATAGGTAGAGGCCGAATCTTACATAAGAATCACTACCAAGAAAATGGCCAAGTTCATATAGAAGCATATTTTTGCTCTATATGGGGTTCCGCACCATGTGGTATCCAATAATAGGGTTTAGTTTCAAGGGGCCATGACTTAATTATTTGAAAAGTTCAATGTCGAGCATCATAAATCTTCTCCATTTAGACCATAACCTAATGGAGCAGTTTAAGATGCCAATAAGTCAATCAAGAGGATTTTTTCTAAGACTATGACTACCTATAGGGATTGGGCTGATAAACTTCCATTTACGGTTTGGGGGTATAGAACCAGTATAAGGACACCCACTGATTAGACACCTTTTTCCTTAGTATATGGAATGTAAGTTATGTTACATATCAAAATAGAAGTAAGATCTCTATGAGTGGAACTCGAATCTCAGCTAAAAGAGTCAAATTGGGTGAGGGCTAGGTATGAATCGATTAATGCAATAGATGAGAAGCCACTCAAGGCACTTGACCACCTACAGATGTATCAGCAGCGCATGGCTCGAGCTTACAACTAGAGAGTTAGACATCGAAGTAGCCTCTCAAGGCAGGTGATTTGGTTCTCAAATAGCTATGCCAAGTCAACACTGATGCTAGGGGCAAGTTCTGGCCTAATTAGGAAGGACAGTTTGTAGTTAAGAAAGTCCTTGGCAAGGGAGGAATCAAGCTTATGGATATGGATGGAAATGAGTTCGTGAATCCAATGAATCAAGATAGGCTTAAGTGTTATCATGTCTAAGTTAAAAGAATTAAATCACAGAAAAAAGAACAAAGAATAAAAGAAATAATGAATAAATTACTCGATGAGTGGTACTCTACTGATCGGGCAAAAATTAGGGTGCAACCCACTAATTGGTATTCTGCAATACGATCAGGAAAAAGTTATGGTACTCCAACGCAGATAAAGCCCGCTAAGTTGAAAACCTGAAAATGGTGGCTTAGGAAAAAGTTAGGGCATTAAGAGAAAAATGTTAGTTGCTTTCTGGAAAATCTGTAAAAGACCAGTAGGCAGTAGGGATTAACCATTGGAAATTGTTCTCATTGGCTATGTACTCAAATTAATCTTATCAATGAACATGTTATGATTTGCTAAGAATTTTGGTCTTATGAATGCATGCATGTCTTTAGGTGAGATAATCGTAGGTATGTGAACATCAGTTTTTCTCTGTAATTTATGCATCTTTGTTGTTATCTTTAATGTGTGTACATTACTCAACAAAAGACAAAAATACCGATAGGCCACAAAAGAAATTGGACCTATGCAAAATTCAAAAAACGTCTGCTGGATTGAAAAATCATAAAGGCGGTCTAGGCAAAAATTAAGACGAAAGAAAAAGAAAGAAAAAGCTTGCTTGATTGAAAACCCACAAAGGCAGTCCAAGCAAAAGTTATAGCAAGGAAAGAAAAGAAAATAAAAGTCTCCTGAACTGAGCTGTCAAGGACAGTTCAGGCAAAATTTAGGACAAAAAGAAATGAAGATAAATTTTTGATATGTCATCTCACATCAAGGAGTTTGATATGATGTATGCCCTAGAGGTAATTAGGGCGATATATCTTAGTTAGTTTTATTTGTACGAACAAAGTTATATTAATAAAGGCATTCTTTTGTTATATTAATGAATGTTAAATTATACTATGACTAGTTTAGAATATATTCATTGATGTGTTTGCAAAAGTCCATGACATAATTATAGCACGTATTGCATAGGCATAGTTGGATTATGTTGGTGAGAACTAGTTCGTGTGCAATTATGATTTGTCTAAATATCCCTAATCAAAGTATCATCAAGACTGGACATTGATGATACGGATAGACTAACATGTGTCATCGTACCTCCTAAATTTGATTTAGAGTAGTATATCTCCTGTCCAAGAGGGTGGTACCTTGGGTTAATAGACGAATGTATCTAGGGAGGTACATTAGAGACCGCTATGAGACAATACTTGATAATCTATATTATGTGATGGTGTTCTAATCGTCTCATTGCAATAGCAATACAAATATTCTTAGACCTGAGATACTAGTTACCTTGTTCAGATGTTTCTATACTCTAGGTAATACCTAAACATTCTATAGACTGGGTGATGCAGAAGATTACGGGTATAGTTGGTTGGATATGATGTATGCCCTTAAGGCAATTAGGGCGATATATCTTAATTATGTAATAGTACGAATATTTTATTTAATTAATAAAGGCATTTAATCTTTTATTTATGTCAATGTGTTTATAAATATATTATGACTGGTTAAATATATTCATTGATGTATGCTTACAAAAGTCCCTGACGTATCATCGCATAAAGTCAAAGAAATTATAGTTGGACTATATTTGGTGGAACCTACTTCATATGCAATTATGATTATGTCTAAACTATCCCTAGTCATAGTTTCATCAAGAAAGGATATTGATGAAGCAGAAAGACTAGCATGTAGTTAACTTTCTTAGAAAGGTTCCAAGTAGTTAATCTACTAAGGACTGAAGGTGGTGCCTTAAGTTTGACACGTGGATATATCTGGGAGATATATTGGAGACCGCAGTAAGATAAATACTTGGTATATATATCATTGTGTTAGTGTTTATCTTCATGCAATAAGCTTTGCAAATATCCTCACACTTCAGATACTAGTTGCCTTGTGTGGTACTATTGCTATACTTAGGGTCATTCCTATACACTCATTAATTTAGGGTGTTATGGGTGATTACGAGTATAGTGATGACAATACGTTGGTAGGCTAAAATTCGGAAAGAATCTATCGCTCTAAAAATATTAAGGAGTTGTACCCGGCCACTTGTTGAAGTGATGATTGCTATAAACCTCTGATCAGAGTATGTGTTTGAAAGAAATGGTTTCTAGTCAAGCATACTATGGTAAAAGGCAATATACTTTGGTAACAAGTTAATAGCTGGGATAGCTTGGAGCAACCTTGCTATTAGTAGGTTAACACATTAACTGAGCCCTATAAACTAGATGGTACTAATATTAAAGAATGGAAGGAGTTCATCGCATTGGATAACTATTGCATTAACCGGGATTAAGTCACAAGCATAAATGACGTTGTGAGTGATGGGGGATGGTAGACCCTTGCTAAAGGCGTACTATAGTCATTTAAGGTAATTGAGTTCTATTCATGGTCTAGAACATCGAGCTAATAGTTCCATTAGAACAAGCGTTGGTTAAGACTTAACAGCTCAATACTTCGGGATCCTATAAGGTCACACACATTGGACCTTCAACGGACTAAGTAAAGAACTAATAGATTTATTCTATTACAAAAATATAATATAAATAATAATTGGATTATTATTTGATTGGTTAAAAAATTGATTAGATCATTTTGGATTAAACAAGGAATTTATTTTTGACTAGTAACTAATTTAATAGGGTCATAAAATAAATAAATTATTTGAAAAGGGACTAGAAAGATTTTTCATAGGTTGGACCAAGTTAAATAACCCAGAGATTTTCTTTCTAAGAAAGGAATTGAACACCAAAAGGGAACTACGGGCTCAAAAGATCTCGCTCTAGGGAGCCTAGCGCGAGATTCACCACATGTTGGGCTTGCAAGAAAGCCCGTAAGCCCAAGCTTGCATAGGCGCACAATGTGCATAGTATGCCATGCACGAGGGTACAACCCGTGGAACCAGTTGGATCTGCGGGTCAAACCCGCTTGGGATGTTTTAGAAGCACATCCCACATCGGTTAAAGGGGAGCAATTTTGCTCCCTAAAGTCTATCAAATTGCACCAAAGCTCAAAGCTCAAAGCTAAATCCCAAGTTGAGATTTCCAAAGATTAATCTCTCGGGGTAATCGAACATGTTCTTTTTGAGGGGCTTGAATTTATTCGAGCAACTCTAGTGTATATTTTCGGGTGGGGCTTCTGGAGTGGTCTAGCAACTACTCGAGGCTCCTTAGTTCTTCCTCTTTTGGAGGTTTTGGTTCTAATAAGAATTTCTGGGGACAGGGACAAAATTTTGAATTTCCTCCATGCCTGTTATGCATTTTCAATTTGATTGTCAGTTCCAAATAGTAGTATCAGAGCCTGCCTATTTAGTGCATAATTAAGTTAGAAGCAACCTGAATATTATTTTCTATTTGAAACGATTTGTTTATTTAATTAGTTGGAACAATATTATATCAACTTGTGCCTTTCATTTCAAGGTTAGAAAAGGGTTATAAATAATTTTGAAAAAGCCTGCCCAACTGACTCAAATTATACAAGTTTCAATAATTTATTTAAATTACATGGGTTACAGATGCTTCCAATTTACATGAATGTATTAGCAATTGCATACGATGCAAATGGAATGGGATTCCAAGTATAACTTACTATTGTGACTTGACTCATAAAATTGGGGGTTACAATAGACTAGTTATAGATGCTACCTACTAGGAAATTTAGCTGGGCTAAAATTCTCGAATTCAATAGAATGGGCTATTGTAAATTTTGAAGAAAATAGTAGGACAAATGTATTTAATTAAAAGACCTTATATTAAATGCATGTACTTAAATTAATATCTAAACTTTTTCTTTTCTTATATCTTAGGTTGAATATGAACTCCATTTTAGAAATCCATCTTAACTACATCCAAGTGTTAACAACAATTAACTACCATAAATGGATCAAGAATGTAAGGGACATTCTTTAGGATAATGAATTGGCATATGTTCTTGAGAATTGATTCACAAAGATTCCTAGCACCGATGCACCGGCTATAATTAAGCAAAGCATGGTTGAAATATCTAAAGGATTTAGTTTATGTGTCACACTTGCTGTTAGATACTATGAATCCTGTGATACGTTCATAGTGCGATCACATGAGTCTTGAAAACATGTTGATCCATCTAAAGAGTTTGCTTGAAAAGGTAAGGTTTGAAAGGTTCAAATTGACCAATGAACTTTCAAACTCCAAGATAAAGGAAGGAACATGTGTTGTAGCACACATCAATAAGATTAGAGATTTCATGGTTATATTGGAATCACTGGGATCTATGGTCAGTCAACCCTTAGGAATGGATATCATGTTGGATTCTTTACCCCTTAGCTATGCTTATTTTATAAAGGAACATTGCTTCAAATTTCATGATTGTACTTTCCCGAAATTAGTTGATGCACTAAGAAAATTCGATGCCTAAAGCAAAGAAATTTCGAGTAAGTCTACAAACAAATACTCCCCAGAAAATGGCCCGGATAAAACTGTTCCCAAAGGAGTAGCTAAAGGGTTTAAAAGGAAGAAAGGAAAGAGGACATATGAGTATGTCTGCTTCCAGTGTTAGATACCAAGATATTGGAAGAAGGATTGTAAAGCTCTTACTTCTGAACATTTGAAGAAGAAGCCTGTAGAGGCATCTACTTCTGGAAGGTTTGTAATTGAAAACTTTGCTACTATTTATAGTGAATCTACTTAGGTATTAGATACTGATTATGGTTCTCATATCTGTACTTATATGTAGAGACTAAGGAATAGTAGAAGACTTGCAAAAGGGGAGATGGACCTACGCGCGGGAAATGGAGCCAGAGTTACTGCATTAGCCATAGGAAGCTTTAATCTTATTTTGCCTAGTGGACTTGTTTTAGTTTTGAGTAATTGTCAATACATTCCAAGTGTTACTAAGAATATTGTATCTGTTGCATGTTTAGCAGCAGAAGGATTTAAGATTTTATTTTCAAATAATAATTATCAGATTCGTTTGAATAATGTTCTTTATGGTTATGGAATGTTGACTGGTGGCATTTTTGTTCTCAATACTAAAATAGAAGTTTTCAATATCAATAATGAGAAGAAAGTTAAATTAGATACTGTGAATTCCTTCTACTTATGGCATTGTCATTTAGGCCACATAAACAAAGATCTCTTAACCAAGTTACATAAACATGAAGACTTGGGCCCAATAGACTTGGAGTCTTATGGCGATTACGAGCCTTGTTTAAGAGGAAAAATGACAAAGTTACCCTTTCAAGGAAAGGGTGAACGGGCCACGAGTACATTAGAACTTATACATACTAATGTGTATGGTCCAATGAGTGTTCAGGCACTAGGAGGATACAACTACTTCATAACCTTTATTGATGATTATTCATGATATGGTTATCTGTACTTAATAAAGCATAAGTCTGAAGGTTTTGAAAAGTTCAAACTATTCGGAGCTGAAGTAGAAAAATAGCTTGAGAAAAGTATTAAAGCACTTCAATCAGATCGAGGTGGAGAATACTTAAGTCAAGAGTTTCAGGGTTATCTAAAAGTAAATGGGATAGTTCCTTAGTGGACCCCTCCTTATACAACCCAACACAATGGAGTGTGAGAAAGGAGGAATTGGACTTTATTAGATATGGTTCGGTCTATAATGAGCCATGCAGATCTTAGTAAATCCTTTTGGGGATATACACTTGAGAGCACAGTTTATGTATTAAACAGAGTGCCCTTTAATAAGTTGATTTTACACCTTACGAAAGATGGTGTAATAAGAAGCCATCTCTAAGTCACGTAAGAGTATGGGCTGTCCTGCTATAGTAAAGAGGATAGCATTTGATAAGGTAACCGCCAAATCTAACAAGTGTCTATTGATTGGATATCTGTTTTACCAACCCGAAGCACAAAAGGTATTTATGTCTCGGAATGCTCACTTTTTGGAAAAGGAACACTTACTTGCAAAAGTTAGTGGGAGCAATATCGAAAGGTCCTGATAGATATGGGTTTATCATCACTGATGATAAGGAACTATATCTTATGGAGGATGTTGAACCAAGGACATATGATGAGGCAATGAAAAGCTCAAATTCGAATAAATTGCTAAATGCCATGAAATCAGAGATGGATTCCATGTATGAGAACCAAGTTTGGGGTTTGGTTGATGCACCGTAAAAGGTTAGACCAATTGGGTGAAAGTGGGTCTTCAAGAAGAAGACTGACATGGATGGAAATGTAATTACCTATAAAACAAGGTTGGTTGTGAAAGGTTATAATCATCGTGAAGGTATTGACTATGATGAAACTTTCTCACCGGTAACTGTGCTTAAATCCATATGATACTCCTCGCCATTGCTGCTCATTACGATTATGAGATCTGGTAGATGGACGTTAAAACATCATTCCTGAATGGGGATTTAGACCGGGATGTATATATGACACAACTTGAGGGTTTTACATCTTTGAATGGCTCGAAGGTATGCAAGCTACAAAGATCCATTTATGGACTTAAGCAGGTATCAAGAGTTGGAATATCATGTTTGACCAGACAATCTGTGAACTAGATTTCTGGCCAAATGTTAATGAGCCTTATGTTTACTAGAAGGTTAGTGGGAGTGCAGTCATTTTCTTAGTATTGTATGTTGATGACATTCTACTAATAGGAAACGATATTTCTCTTCTTCATAATGTCAAAGTATGGTTGTCAAGAAAGTTCTCTATGAAAGACCTTGGTGAAGCAGCATTTATACTAGGTATAAAGATCTATAGGGATAGATGAAAGAAGTTGTTAGGTCTTTCTCAAAGTACATATATAGACAAGGTGTTGAATAGGTTCAACCTTGAGCATTCTGAAAAAGGTTATTTCCCAATGACAAAGGGGATCAACCTATCTAAGGCTGAGTGTCCAAAGATAGCTCCGGAGAGAATGCTCATGAAGGATGTACCCAATGCATCCACGATAGGATCCATCATATATGCTATGATATGTACTAGGCCAGATGTCTCTCAAGCTTTAAGCTTTACTAGTAGATATCAGTCAAATCCAGGTGAAAAGCACTGGATGGCCATCAAGGCAATTCTTAAGTACTTGAGAAGGACTAAGGATGAGTTCTTGATTTATGGAGAAGGTGACCTCACAATCAGAGGCCACACTGACGCGAGTTTTCAATCTGAGAAGGTTGACATTAAGTCTCAGCCAGGTTTTATATATGTGTGAAATGGATAGGTGATATGCTGGAAGAGTTCCAAGCAAGAAACTACTGCTGATTCAACCACGGAATCTGAATACATTGCTGCATATGAAGCAGTTAAAGAAGTTGTCCGATTAAAGGGATTTATTGGTGATATCGATGTAGTGCCTGAGGCTGTTGATCCAATTACTTTGTATTATGATAACAATGGTGCTATAGCTCAGGCAAAGGAACCACGATCTCATCAGAAAAATAGACATGTATCCAGAAAGTACCATATAATCAGGGAGATTATTGATGCTAAGATAATAAGGCTTATTGATCAGAACCTCGCTGATGGTCTGACGAAGCCGTTGACTCAAGTCAAACATGACCAGCAAGTTAAAGCATATAGATTAAGACATATGGCTAATTTGCCTTAGTGCAAGTGGGAGTTTGTTGGAGATGATGCATGCCCTCAAGGCAATTAGGGCGATATATCTTAATTAAATAATAGTACAAATATTCTATTTAATTAATAAAGTCATTTAATCTTTTGTTTATAAATATTTTATGACTGGTTAAATATATTCATTGATGTATATTTACAAAAGCCCTTGACGTATCATAGCATGAAGTCAGAGAAATTATAGTTGGACTATATTTGGTAGAACCTGCTTCATGTGCAATTATAATTATATCTAAAGCATCCCTAGTCATAGTTTCATCAAGAAAGGATATTTATAAAGAGGAAAGACTAGCATGTGGTCAAATTTATTGGAAAGGGTCCAAGCAGTTATTCTCCTAAGGACTGAAGGTGGTGCCTTAAGTTTGACACATGGATATATCTGGGAGATATATTGGAGACCGCAGTAAGATAAACACTTGGTATATATATATTAATGTGTTAGTGTTTTCTTCGTGCAATAAGCTTTGCGAATATCCTCACACTTGAGATACTAGTTGCCTTGTGTGGAACTATTGCTACACTTTGGCTCATTCCTATACACTCATTAATTTAGGGTGTTACAGGTGATTACGGGTATAGTGATGACACCATATTGGTAAGCTGAGTAGTTGGAAAGAATCCATCGCTCCAGACATATTAAGGAGTTGTACCTAGCCACTTGTTGAAGTGATGATTGCTATAACCTCTGATCAGAGTATGTGTATGAAGAAATGGTTTCTAGTCAAGCACACTACGGTGAAAAGCAATATACTTCGGTAAAAAGGTAATAATTGGGATAGCTTGGAGCAACCTTGCTATTAGTGGGTTAACACTTCAACCAAATCCTATAAACCAAATGGTACTAATATTAAAGAATGAAAGGAGTTCATCGCATTGGATAACTATTGCATTAACCGGGATTAAGTCGTAAGCATGAATGATGTTCCGAGTAATGGGGGATGGTAGACCCTTGCTAGAGGCGTACTACAGTTGTTTAAGGTAATTGAGTTCTATTTACGGACTAGAACATTGAGCTAATAGTTTCATTAGAACAAGGGTTGGTTAAGCCTTAACAGCTCAATAGTTCGGGATCCTATAAGGTCACACACATTGGACCTTCATCGGACTAAGTAAAGTACTAATAGATTTATTGTATTACGAAAATATAATATAAATAATAATTAGATTATTATTTGACTGGTTAAAACATGATTATATCATTTTGGATAAATGAAGGAATTTATTTTTGACTAGTAACTAATTTATTAGGGCCATAAAATAAATAAATTATTTAAAATGGGACTGGAAATATTTTTAGCAGGTTGGGCCTAGTTAAATCACACGGAGATTTTATTTCTGAGAAAGGAACCAAACACCAAAGGGGGGCTGCAGGCTCGTAGCACGGTGCTGGGCAGCGTGCTTGAGAGTCCGCAATGCAGGCTCAAAAGATCTCATGTTGGGGAGCCCAGCATGAGATTCACCAAAAGCTGGCCTTGCGAGAAAGCTCACGAGCCCAAGTTTGCGATGGTGCACAGCGTGCATAGCACGCTATGCGCGCAGGTACGACCCACAAATCTACTTAGATCCACGGGTCAAACCCATGTGGGATGTGCTAATAAGCAATTTTTCTCCCCCAAGCCCATATATAGGCTTCACTTCTCCCCCTTTCAAATTGCACCAAAGCTCAAACCTAAATCCTAAGTTGAGATTGACAAAGATTAATCTCTCGGGGTAATTGAGCAAGTTCTTCTTTAGGTGCTTGAATTTGTTTGATCACCTCTAGTCTATATTTTCGGGTGGGGGTTCTAGAGTGGTCTAGCAACTACTCGAGGCTCCTTAGTTCTTCCTCTTTGGGAGGTTTGGTTGGTGGGGTTCATGTGGATACTCGTAGAGGCTATCCTAAGCTTTGAGGCTTGTGCAAGAAGGTTCTGCTAAAGTACGCTTAAACTGGTAAGTTTTCTTTCTTTCTCTTTTTATTATTAGGTCTTTTTCTTTAAGCGTTTTTAGACTTAATAATATGCTTAGGTTATTTTGCATGCTTAGTTTGTTTTATGCTTAGGTTATATCTTAGAGTTATAACAGGCTTAGGTTGTAGCTTAGAGTTATAAATTCCTTAGTATAAAATATACATGACAGGATATAATTTAGAATTATGGTATGCCTAGCCCTTTACATGCTAACCTAGATAGAAAATTATTTAGTTAAGGCTTTATTTAATTTATATATATCTAATAGGAGTTCCTAGGGGCAAGGATAATATTTTGAATTCCCGCCCTGCCTGTTCTGCATGTTTAATTTGACTGCCAGTTCCTAACATAGTTGATGTCTGTACATTGGTAAGCTGAGTAGCCAAGATGGAATCTATCACTCCAATATAGGAATATAAGGGAGATGTACCTTGGCCACTTGTTAGAAGTGACACACTCTTAATCCTTTGATCAAAGTATGAGTTGATAGGATGAGATCCTGATCAACACATTAAAATGGTTGAGTAGTGTACTGTTGCAGCAATACTAAATACTGGGGTAGCTATTATAGCTGCTAGTGGACTAAAACTTAAACTGAGTCCTAGAAACCAGATGGTACTTAACAGTTGATAAAAGGAGTGAATTGTATTGATACTATTATAGAACCAGGATTAATTCACAATGCACGTGACATTCCGAATATTGAGGGGTCATACGCCCTTTGCTAGTGAGGCACTAAGACCGATCAAAGCAATCAGAGTCCACAACAAGCTGGAACTCTGAGCTGGTCATTCCTTAAAGGAATTGAGCTTGGTTAAAATTTTAACTGCTCGATATTATAGGATCCTATAAGGTCACACACTTTGAGTTATGACCGAGCTATGTGAAGAACCATTAGACTAGGTCTAGTCTAGAAGAGCAAGGAAATATGGTTAGATCGTAATATATGGTTAGACCAATATTCATTAGTTGGACCAATGAACTTGTTAAATAGTAAGAAGGTTAAAATAGAAAAGGGGGAAGTAGAAACACAAATAGAGTGGGGTTCGGGGAACCTACGCGAGTGGAATCGCACATGTACTGTTGGATAGTACATGTGCCAGATCTGCGTGCAGGCCAGTTCTGAAGAGCACAAAGGCCCAAAGGCCTTGTGCATGCAGGCTGCCTTTGGTAGCCCGAGGTGCACGCTGTGCAAGCCTATAGTGGGCTGCATAGGCGTGCAGCCCATAAGGGGCTTGCGCGGGCTGCACTGGATGCATAGAGTGTGGCCCACTATTGGGCAGTGCAAGCCTGTGTGGCATGTGCTCCTGCACAGGCCACAGCCCTCCACAGCCCTAGCAAGCTGGGCTTTTGCTCTAGTGCAGGCCGTAGCCCTAGCGAGCTGGGCTTTTGCTCCAGCACAAGCCCAACCACACTGCTGGCCACCTGCCAGCAGTGTTAGGGTTACATTTTAATTAAATAGTCTTAATGTCCTTTGAATAATTCCTAACCACTATTAATACAGGCCTCCTCCTTCATTATTTTTTATCCTTAATTTCATACTCCTTCTCTTGCTCTCTTATTCTCTTAGTTATTCAGGTTCCTAAAAGTAATCCATTGAAAGATGTATTTACTTAGAATAGAAAACTAAGGGAATTTCTTCTAGAATAAATTAGTAAGGAAGATCTAGCTATCTTCCACTTATTTATCCGTACTCCCATTCTAGAAGTTTTTGGTCGGTGGTGCTCGTGTGGACTATTTATAGAGTGCTTCTACTTTAGAGTCTGTGCACATAGCCAAGGGGTCTTTCTACCGACTACGGGATTCACGCTTCAACTAGTAAGTGGTATATTATTATTAGGTCCTTTTAATAAGTGTTTATCACCTAGAATAATTTAGGACTAGCACTATTATCAATCATGTCATGCTTAGGAGATCAAGAGAACTGTATTAAATTTTTAAATTTCTGCTGCGCATGTTTAACTTGCTAAAACCCTTAATCTAGACCAACAATGGTATCATGAGCCAGCCTAATCCGATTATATGATTGACTAGAAGTATGCTAGGTCTGATTTCCTAGGAAATATTTTCGAGTATGCTATTCCATGCCTAGGAATTTATTTCTTGCAATAGGAAATGTTGTGATGACTAGATTAAATGTTGCTCAAACTTAGTCAAGGTAGTTCTCTAAGAATTAAGAATGTTTTACTTGAAATTGTAAATGCTTTAGTTTTTGAATTATATGGAATCATTCTTAAATTAGAAAAGAACGAAATCTTTAATGCAATTAGTCTATGGTTAACTGAGTCAGAAGGGCCCGTGTTTATTCTGGTAAGGATTGGACAAGGCTCCTCATTCACTTCAAGGGGGCCTCTCCTACCTAGGAATTCTCATCGGTTCTAGATTCTAATTACCAAAGGGACTTTTTGAATTAATTGATTTCTAGTATAATGAATTGGATTCATTATATAGTTTCACAAATGAAAGTTTAAATTATTAAATTAAAACTTATAGACATAGGTGGAAGAACTTGAACAATGAACCCCCTTGTTTGTTTTGCATGCTATGCGGAGTCTTAGCATGATGGAATGATTATGAATTACTAGTTGAGCATGACACTAGGTTTGACCTACTAATTCCTTTTACCCCGAAAATTAGTTATAGTTTCATAATCAAGTCCATGTATAAGTCCTGGATTAGGCAAGACCTGTTGCACTAATAAATCCCCATTAAAATATTAAGACAAAATTAGCCTTCCTAAAAATCAAAGTCGGATTCTAGGCCTTTTTATTGAATGAATTTCTCATGCACAGTGTGCCTTCTTCTTTAACATCGCTTATTCATATGATTTGAATTAGGGTTAAGTCTTAACTAGACTAGGTTAGTTATCCGTAATATTAGAGCTAATGCAGGGCTTGAGGCATCATTTGAGGAGTCATATAATTTGTTATGCACGTCCATCAGTTGGAACTCAAAGGGATTAGCAATTGCATTAGATGTAAATGGACTAGATCGTCCTTTGGCTATTTAAGTTAGCTTGACTCGTGATAGTGGAGGTTAGCTTAAATGAGTTATAGATGCTACCTACTAAGGAGAATGGTTAGACCATGTTTCCCGAAAGACAATAGAAGCGGCTATTATGTTTTCGAATAAACCTTGATAAAATAGTAGGAATATGTATTTAATTGAAACACCTTAAATTAAATGCATATACAAGAAATAAGTCTAAAGAAATAATTCTTTTCTTATATCTAGGTTGAATATAACTACAAACATTAACTTTTGTGCTATTCTTGAGAACAAATTGGATGGTACCAATTTTATTGATTGGTTTAGGACGGTGAGGATAGTCCTCAGAGGCGAAGGCCTGGCTTATGTTTTGGATGAGCCCCTTCCTGATGAACCTAATGCTGGCAATCATAAGGAACATGAGGCATGGAAGAAGCATAGGAAAGATTGTGAATCTACAACATGTTTAATGTTGGGAACCATGGATCCTGAGCTTCAGAAACAACATGAGAATATGGATCTCGATACCATGATCATCCATTTTTAGGAACTCTTTTCTGAGCAAGCAAGGACTGAGAGATTTGAGACCTCGAGACTTTTGTTTGGCACTAAGATACAGGCTAGTGTTTTAGCATCTCAGCATGTTTTAAACTTCTTGGCTATGTCGAGAAGCTTGGTCGATTGGGTTTTGTCATGGATCATGAGTTGAGCATAGATCTCATTTTGACTTCGCTCACTGATATTTATTCACGATTTGTGACTAATTATTACATGAACAAGATTGATACGATAATCCTAGAATTGATCAACATGCTGAAAATAGTAGAACTTAAGATCAAGTAGGATAAGAAAAATCTACTGATGGTTGATGAAAACCTTTGAAGGGTAAGACCCAAAAAAAGAAGGGGTTGAAGGCTAAGAAGAAGATCAGTAAAAAGGAAAAAAATAAAAAAGGAGCTGCATGTTTCCAGTGTGAAAAACAAGGACACTTGAAAAGGGATTGCAAGGCACCAATCTCTAAGCATGTGAAGAAGAGCCATGAGAAAGGAACTACTTCAGATAAGTTCATGATTGAAAATTTCACTACCGTTCCTCATGAGTCTACATGGATATTTGATACTAGATGTGGTACTCATATCTGTACTTCTGTGTATGGATTGTGGAACCGTAGAAGGCTGGCTAAAGGAGAGTTGGACCTACGAGTTGGAAATGGAGCACAGGTTGCTGCATCAACTGTAGGAACATGTGGTCTCAAATTACCAAGTGGCCTAGTTTTAGAATTAAATAAATGCTATTATATTCCAGTTATTACTAAGTTTATTATTTCTGTTGCGTGTTCTGCAGTAGAAGGATTTAAAGTTTTATTTAATAATAAAGATTGTCAAATTCGTTAAAATAGTGTTCTTTATTTCAATGGAGTTTGATTGATGGCATATATGTTTTAAATACTAAAGCTGAAATTTTTAATATGAATGATGCTAGAGATTGAAATTAGGTAAAGACAAATCATCCTACTTATGGAATTATCGTTTAGGCCATATAAACGAAACTCACTTAACTAAGTTACATAAAGGCGGTGACTTGGGCCTAATAGACTGGGAGTCTTATGGGGCATGCGAACCTTGTTTGTTAGGCAAAATGATAAAGAAACTCTTTAAAGGTAAAGGGCAACGTGCCACAAGTACATTGGAAATAATACACACTGATGTATATGGTCCAATAAATGTGCAAGCACATGGAGGATTCGTCTACTTCATATCTTTTATTGATGATTACTCACGATATGGGTATTTGTACCATATGAGGCATAAATTAGATAGTTTTGAAAAGTTCAAAGACTATAAGAATGAAGTTGAGAAACAACTTGGAAAGAATATTAAGGAACTATGGCCAGACCGAGGTGGAGAATATTTAAGACAAGAGTTTCAAGATTATCTAAGGGATAACGGAATATTACCCCAATGGACCCCTCCTTATACTCCTCAGCACAATGATGTGTCTAGGAGTAGGAATTGAACTTTATTAGACATGGTTCGGCCCATGATGAGCCAAGCAAGTCTCAGTAAGTCCTTTTAGGGATACGCACTTGAGAGCGCAATTCATATACTAAACCGTGTGCCCTCAAAATTAATTGATACAACACAATACGAAAGGTGGTATGGAAATAAACCCTCTCTTTCTCACCTGAGAGTTTGGGGATGTCTTACCTATGTTAAAAGGATAATGTTAGACTACCTGGGAGTTAGGGCTAACAAATGCTTCTTTATAGGTTATCCTAAAGAGACAGTAGGATATACCTTTTATGATCCTAATGATCAAAAGGTGTTTATTTCTAGGGCCGCTCAGTTCCTTGAGAAGGAAGACTTGCTTGCAAAACCAAGTGGGAGCAACCTTGAACTTGAGGTTCAAGTATGTGAACAAGATGATCAACTGATAGTTCCTACGCTTGATATACAATAGAGTGTGATCAAGGAACAACCTGTTACACAATAACCATTGTGTAGATCTAGTAGGGTTCCCAATGCTACTGAAAGATACGGATTTTTCATCATAGATGATAAACAAATCTTTCTAATGGAGGATGATGAACCTAAGAGCTGCAAGGAAGAAATCGAGTGCTCAAACTCTAATAAATGGTTAAAAGCCATTAAATCAGAAATGGATTCCATGTATGAAAACCAAGTATGGGAATTGGTCAATGCACCTGATGAGGTTAGACCCATATGTAGCAAGTGGGTTTTCAAGAAGAAAAATGACATGGATGGTAGTGATTACCTATAAGGCAAGGTTGGTGGCAAAGGGTTATAGTCAAAGAGAAGGTATTGACTATAACAAAACCTTTTCACCGATAGCCATGCTTAAATCCATGAGGATACTCATTGCCATTGCTGCTCATTATGATTATGATATCTAGCAGATGGATATGAAAACCACTTTCCTAAGTGGAAAATTGGATTGGAATGTATACATGATACAACCGTGGCTCGAAGGAATGCAAGCTACAAAGATTCAATGATGGACTTAAGTAGGCATCCAGGAGTTGGAATATAAGGATTGATGATACGATCACAGAGTTAGATTTTGTATCAAACGCTTATGAGGCTTGTGTGTACAAGAAAGTTAGTGGGAGTGCAGCCATTATTCTTGTTCTACATGTTGATGACGTACTGCTAATATGAAATGACATTTCTCTTCTTCAAATGGTTAAGTCGTGGTTGTCAAGAAAGTTCTCCATGAAAGACCTTGGAGAAGTAGCATTTATACTAGGTGTACAGATCTACTGAGATAGATCCAAGGGGCTGCTAGCTCTTTAACAAGATACATACATAGACAAGGTATTGACTAGGTTCAACCTTGAGCAATCAAGAAAGGGTTATCTACCAATGTCTTATGGAATTAACCTTTCTAAATCTGAGTGTTCGGGGACATAAGAGGGGAGATTACGCATGAATAGAATACCCTAGGCATCTGCAATATGATCTATCATTTATGCTATAGTATGTACATGACCAGATGTCTCACACACATTAAGCATCACGAGTAGAAATTTGATCAAGGTGAGAAGCATTGGAAGGCTATTAAGAGTATCCTTAAGTACTTAAGAAGGACTAAGGAAATGTTCTTGGTAAATGGAGGAAGTGATCTCACTGTAAAGGGATCCACAGATGCGAGTTTTCAATCTAACAGAGATGACTGCAAGTCATAGTTAGGTTACTTATTTATGTTAAATGGAGGGGCAGTTGTTTGGAAAAGTTCTATGTAGGATACAATTGTCAATTCACCCACTGAATCTGAGTACATTACAGGTTCAGAAGCAGCAAAACAAGTAGTCTTGATAAAGAGATTTATTGGTGATCTTGGCGTGGTGTCTAATAGTAAGGATCCAATAGTATTATACTATGATAACACTGGGGCTATTGCTCAGGAAAAAGAAGCACGGTCTCGTTAGAGAAACGGACATGTACACAGAAAATATCATATAGTTCAAGATATGATAAGGGATAAGGATATACAAATGAAATATGTACCCACATATCAGAACCTGGTGGATGGCCTGATCAAGCCTTTGACACAGATTAAGCATGGCCAGCATGTTAATAGTTATGGCTTACAACAAGTAGCTAATTGGCTCTAGTGCAAGTGGGAGATTGTTAGATATGATGTATACCCTAGAGGCAATTAGGGCGATATATGTTAGTTAGTTTTATTTGTATGAACAAAGTTACACTAATAAATGTTGGTCTAGATTAATCATTTTAACATGTAAAATAGGCGCACTGGACTTAAATTCAACATAAACATCAGTGCTTTTATAGCGCTAAAATAAGGATCGATCCCTCAATACACTTCACAGCGCCTAGTTCTTTTTTCACCTCCCATGCAATGCATCTCACGCGGTCCTCGCAGGCCGGGAAAAGGTCATTCGCTCATAGCTCAGTAGGTGGAAGGTGATGAATATTGCCATAAATTTACCATTGATGACACCTCTTAACCTCGGAGACACAATCGGTGATCAGCATTAACCAAAAGTACCCAATTCATTGAATCTTCTTAGCTAAATCTATACTGTTCATGTGTAGTCCACAATCACTCACATAAACCTCCTTTATAACCCGACGAGCCTCGGATTTAGTCAAGCATCAGAGCAACAAACCATCTAAAGTTTGCTTGAAGAGATCATTATCAACGATTCTGAATTAAAAAGCCAACTTTCGCAGAGTAGTGCATTCAGAATCAGCAGCATTCTCGGGATACTAACCATGATGGAGAAATTGAACAATTTTGGCGTACCAGCAGGGTTCATCACTGGTGGTGAAGACTTGGGTAGTGACGCTCAAATGGTAAGGCACCTTCACAGAGACGAAGATCAGAGGGCAAATGGGTTGGCGCTGAGGACCTTCCTACATCAAAGGTAGTGTAGCTAACCAATAGGCCATATAATTTTCATCTCGAGGAACATGCTGATATAGACATGTCTCGAACTGAGCTAATAAATCCCACAAGGCATTGACATAAGGACAAAGAGATTCTTCCTTGATATCCCAATCCCCCGCAACCTGATAGATGACCAAAGCAAAATCCTCAATTATAGAGACATGCTTTGCTCCTATGAGCAGAAGGGCTTCAAGATCAAATATGCAAGCTTCGTACAACTCATTATTAGTAGTGGGAAACTCTAGCTGCTTAGACAGAGGGATGACCTCATTTTTGGGTGTGAATAAGATAACTGTGAGGCCTGTGCCAAATCTATTCATGGAACCATTAAAATACATAGTCTATACAGGGTTCGCTACATCAACTATTGCTAACTGCTTGTCAGGAAAGTCCAAGTTCTCGACATAATCGGATTCGAGAGCTTGGTTTGCCAAAAATTCTACACCTACTCTACCTTTGATAACCTTCTTTGGGAAATACTCAATATCGAATTTGAAAAGCAATAGTAACCATCTTGATAACTTTCTTGCTAAAGTTGGCGACTGACAAAGATATTTTATTAGGTCAACCTTAGCAACGACCTGAACCTTGAATGATTGGAAGTAGTGGCGCAACTTCTTAGTCAACAAAACCATGGCAGCACACGTCTTTTCAATAATTGAATAACGAGTTTCATAATCCAAAGCTTTTTACTTAAGTAGTACACTGTGTGCTCTCGCTTATTATCATCTTCCTGAACCATCAATGCCCCTACAGCAGAATCATCAATTGCTAAATACAAAATCAATGGTTGACTAGAGGTGGGAGGTCGAAGAATGGATGGATGAAGAAGATAGGCCTTGATTTTGTCGAAGGGGATCTGAAAATGCTTATCCCACACAATCGGCTAATGCTTCCTTAGTAGCTTGAAGATAGGCACAAATGGTGGTGAGTTGAGAAATGAACCTACTGACATACTTAATAGAACCGAGGAAGGATTGAACTTCTTTTTCCGTCTTCAGAATGGGCATATCCCTGATCGCTTTAATCTTGTCTAGATCCATTTTAATCCCTCTCTGACTGACCACATGACCCAAGAGCTTTCCTGATATAATCCCAAATATGCACTTCTTCGGGTTAAGGCATAAGTTGTATTTCTCAATGCAAGTCATAAACTTATCCAAGACCACGGGATGCTCATCTTTGGTAGCAGACTTAACCAACATGTCATTCACATAAACTTCTACTTCTTTATGGATCATGTCATGCAAGAGAGTGGTGATAGCGTGTTGATAGTTTGCCCTGGCATTCTTCAGACCAAACGACATGACTCGATAACAAAAGACTACCCATTCTATGATTAAAGTTGTCTTCACTTTGTCGATTATGTCCAATAGAATCTGATTGTACCCTGAGAATCCATCCAAAAATGAGTACATTTCAGCCCTGGCAGCGCTGTCAATTAGCACATCAATGTTGGGCAAGGGAAAGTCGTCTTTCGGTGAAGCCTTGTTAAGATCTCAAAAATCCACATAAACCCTTACCCTTCCATCCTTCTTTGGAACCGGGATGATGTTTGACAACTAGGTTGGATACTCAATGACTTAAACATGCTTAGCTTCAATCATATTAGCAACCTCCGCTCTAACCTTGTTAGTCCACTTCGGTCTCATTCTTTGGAATTTTTGCTTGACAGGATGGAATCTAGGATCGGTTGGAATGCGATGCTCTGCTATATGGCAATCGACACCCGGCAGGTCTATATACGACAAGAAAAGTGTCAACATGATCTTTCAGCATTTTGATTATCTCTCTTTTTATCTCAGGGGTTAAGTCATTAGAAATGGTTACCATTTTTGGATTATCATATGTACTCAAGTTTATTTTACTTAAAGCAATGTCATGAATACTGAACACGTTATGCTTATGATTAAATGAATGCATGGGCCTGTCGGGCGAAACATCAAGCAAATAAGTGAAATCAGAATCTTTCATTGAATTAAAGGCCTTATAGGTTACATTGTTCTCATAGAAAACACTAGAAATATTAAAAGTTACATCATCATAGATAGTCATCCTCCACATGCAGAGGGTCTTGAGCAGTGGCATCAGTGGAGTTGACACCCTAGGTAGATTCTATGAACAGGTCGTCTAGGTCGAGACTCAGAGCTTTCTCTTGTTCGGCAGTCAGCATATCTCCTTCAATTGCTAGAGACCTTGTGATCTTTTTCATAGCTTCGGCTAGAGGATTGGCTTCATCATTCTTCTTCCACTTCTTCTTAAGCAGAATAGATATGGGTTTAGACATAGCAACCACAACATCTTCAATCTCTTGATCAATAGGCTTCTCTTCCTCTAAATTAGGATACAGCTTCCCCTTGTCTTTCTCATCAGATGCAACAACAAACACAGGCTTAATTGGGTTCTCCTCCCCCTCAATAAGGCAACCCTTCTTGATGTCATACACATCTTTGAAGATCTCAAAACCTCGCCAAATCTGACCACCATGCTTGATGGGTTTAGGTTCCCACTTGTAGGCTCACTTTCCTTGAACCTTACAAACATTAATCACACCATAGTACATAGGGTGAGGAAGCCTGTAAATCTTCTTTGGGGTGTATCCAAAACCAGCTTGCTTCGAATGCTTCATGATTGGGATAGGATCAACCATTCCTATATGGCGCTTGCCTAGCCCCAGACCTAGTACATGGTCGTGCCTTTTCATCATTATCCTAGTAGCAGATGAATAATGCTTATAGCAAGGGGCTTTAGGCTTATCATCAAGCACAATAGCCACCCGGAATCCAGACTTCTTTTTGGCCTCCATAATGGCCACCACAGATGCTTGGTCGGCTTTAATGACAAAAAGCCTTCCATCATTCTTTCTTATCTTAATTTTCTGATGGAGCATTGAAGAAATCGCTCCTAAAGTATGGATCCAGGGATGACCCAAGAGCAATGAATAAGTGATAGAATGTCCAAGACAGTGAATTGCACCTTACTAATGACCTCCCCTGAGGTCACCTCAGCTTTAAATACACCAATCACACCTCTCTTTGAATCATCATAAGTGTGGATAATAGTGTTGGATTTTTCGAGCATGTCTTTGGATAAACCCAAGTGAGGCAGAACTTTCAATGGATAGAGATTAAAGGCAGATCCATCATCAACCATGATACCTGAAATGGTTTGATCCAAAATTTGAATATAGATGAAAAGAGCACAATATGGTCAATTCCTTCAAGCGGGAGATCCTTGTAAGAAAACACAACACCCTTTCCACTTCTTAGAACTGGGAGGCCTACTCCTATCATACTACACATTCTGACTGCAGAAGTGGTAGGCTTTGGTTCAATTTGCAAAAGCCTTTTGATGAGAGCCCAACGATATTCATTGGAACTAAGGACTAGCTGCCAGATACTAAAATGGTCTTGAGTAGTCTTTAACTGATTGATAAGTGGATCAATGTCGGGGTTAGTTTTGACCTAAGGAGGTGACATCACCGGCCTAGCTACAGTCTTAACGGGATTCTGGACGGGATCATCCTCAAGATGGAGATGATTATCCTTAGGCTAGTACACTCGATCGCTGCGGGTGATGTTCAGAATTCCATCAACTAACACGCTCTTGGTGGTCAGGGTTTTAAAAGGATAAGGCAAATTATCATAAACCAACGATGAGTCCTGAAGCTCATACTCATCTACATTGAAAGCTTTAAAATCTTCATTATAGTACTCTTCTTTCAGAACATAATCATTAACATTAAATAGTGCCTTTTTTACCATTTCCACATTTTCGTTCTTGGTCTCATCTTCTTACCACTTTTCTTTAATTTCCATGAAGCTTACCATAGGCTTAGACTGTGAGATGTCGAATACAAAGCTTGAAGGGAGACTAGAGCTGATAACCATTACGAACTCCTCGGAGATCATCTTTAAGATGGATTCTTCCTTAAGACCAGAGTTGATCACAGAGACCTTGTCCTTGAAGCTAGGCAGAGGGTTTTCTATAGTGCTCGACTTCCTTGCCGGGTTATCCATCTTCCCTTCTTTAACCATATGATCAATAGTGGAAGCTAGAGTTCTATACTGATTAGTTTGATGCCCCTTCTATACATGAAACTTACTGAAGTTTTCCCTTTTCATCTGATCGAAGAGCCCTACAATCAAGTAGAGGTTTCAATTAACTTGCTTCATACATCTTAGAAAATATGACTCCAAGGGGGAGTTTCCATGGAGACACAAATAATTGATGAGGAGAAGTGACTTGAACTATGGTCACTTCCTCTTGAGCCACGGTTTGCACTGCGGGCAATTTACTTTTAGCGTGAGCTAGTGCGATTTCACCCAACTAATTCTTCTTATACCACGGTCGGTTCCTACTCAGCTTGTTTGCTTTCTCTTTCTTCTCACAAAGGTCGATTTTCTCGGCCTTTTCAAAGACCTTTTGATAAGATTCGAATGAGTCGATTTCCATTTCCTTATAGAGAACCGGGAGAGCCCCATCGAGTAGTTTTGGGATCATTTCCTTTAAACTGAGCTTTTATTTCAATAGAACTTGAGTAGCAATCCACCTATTAAAGTAGGACTTAAAGGGTTCACCTTGCTTTTGCTTAACGGCCTCAAGATGCTAGATAGTCATTTCTATAGTGGTATTGAAACCATAGAGACTAATCAGGGATTCTAAAAGGAGCTTCCAATCTAGGCTTGTTGACTCGGGAGAGTGTTATACCACTCGAGAGCTGGCCCCGATCGAGTACACAAAAATAACTTAGCAAGAAATTTATCCCCGATCTTCTGAACCCGAATAATCCCCTCGTACATCACGATGTGGGATTTAGGAGGCCCCTCACCAGAGTAGGCTTCCCTTTAAGGCATCAAAAAGTTCTTGGGGACCTAATCTTTATCCCTCACTTCTTCCTTTTCCTCATTCTTATTCAGAAGCTGCTTAAAGAATGCCGCCATTTTAGGTGTCGCGCCTAGAGGTTGCGTGACCTGGTCTATTGGTGTCATATCCAGAGGTTGTATGACCTGGTCGTTGTGCACTCAAGAGGCCTCGAATTAAAATTTCAAGGGACCTAGGTTCTCAATCTAAGGCTGACCAAAGGAATTCTAAGGATAAACAGTTCCTTGCAGAGTAACCACAAAATTGGGAGAAGATGGCACAAAAGGTGTCGGAGAAATGATAAAACCGCTAGAGGGAATAGCCATTTGGGTAGTAAAACCCCTGAGAAAGTGGGAAATATGGGAGTCTGAGGGGAAGGCCTCGAGGATATAGGAGGAGTAAAATCAAACACTAGTGGACCAAAAGATGGGGGTGGCTGAACTGAGGAACTCTGACCAAACTGAAATTGGCTTTGTTGGATAGGTCAAATAGGTAGGAGTGGTGGAGCTGAAAACTGAGGTTGAATAGGTGAAGACTGACTAGACCCGTTCTGAGCGCTCTCTATCTGTCCCTAAGCTTGAAACACAGAACTTGATGGCCTCTGAGCATCTCACTCTTCCCTTAGAGCCGATCGGACTGTTCTTGGATGGTAATACAAAACATATCAGATTGCTGAAATAGGGCCATAACATTAGCTAATTCGATGCCTAACTGAGATTGATTCTGATTAGTTGCGGGAGGAGCAAGAGGTGGAGGAGTACCCTCAAACAAGACCCTACTACCTAGTGGAATATCAGACATGGCAGATAGAGGAGATTCTAAAATTGACTGGCGAACCAAATGACCATCAAGACAGAGCCAAAGAGGACTATGGTGGCGAGGATATGACAGCCTAACTAGAGAAATTGGAAGATGATCAGCTCAAATCAAACCATGAATGAAATGGATGATTACATAAGAACTTGAGTGATGAATGCTATATACATGGGGGTGGTTTAAAGAGGCAGAGAGCAGAAAAGCTTATGATAAGAAGCTTAACCCCAAAATACGTGAGATGTGCGCACCCCTTGCCATGCCTAGCAAACTAGATACGGGTTGTTGGGACTCGAACAATCTTAGGCATTTTGTTAAATTCCCCCTTCAAATGAGGGGAGAGTAGAGGTAAGTGAAAGGAGAATAAAGGTCGGCCACATGCGGCCTATGGATGAGGTGTGCATGTATGAGCACAACACAAGTAGCACACAAAAAGTGAATAAACCTCTTCCAACCTTATGATCCCGCACAATGCCATTCAAAAGATCTGGGGGAAACTGTAGCGCCAATAAACGGCAAGAGAGTATGCAACCTAAATCTAAATTGTTTTGGTGAACCTAAGGGGAAGTTGCCATGGCTAGATTTATCGCGGTTCGTAGTCTCAAACTGCTGGTATTGTGGAACTATACTGTAGAAGTGTCTCATTTACCTTGATTCTGTGTAACTCGACCACTCCTGAAATGAGTGCTATCGCGGGAATTATACGTTAGTTGAAACGAGTGATCCACCCAAAAATATCCAAAATTCCTTGCGGGCATGAGGTATACAAGTGAGCTTTATGGGGGTGAAATAATTGCACCTTAAACCTAGTATCTAACTAGAGCGATGGACTCAAAAGGCATAAGAAATAAAGCTTTGATTTAAAAATGATCTCAGCACATCATCAAAATACATTAACCAATTTTCAAAAATGAGAGCAATTTCTCCAAATTCTAAGTTAAAAGGAAACCCCCAGCAGAGTCGCCACTGAGAGCGGATGACCTTTTCCCTAACCTTTAAGGGTGTGGGAAAAATGAGCGCTGTGAAGAGGGCTGGAAGGATTGATCCTCATTTTAGCGTGATGAAAATATAGACTAATAAAAGTGATGTTGATGTTGAATTTTAGTCCAATTTGGATGTTAAGAGATACGAGACTTGAAATCCCATATTTTAAGATAGAGGTGTCACCCGGTTTAGCTCTACCGGGAATTGGGTTACGATATTCCCACTGGGTGGTTGGACCATACCTCAAAACAGATATTCCAAGTTTGGATGATGTTGCTTATTTTTCAATTATTAAATGAAGTCATTTACATTTTAATAAATGCGACTTAATTCTTATGCGATTTAAACCCAATTATTGTTTAAAGTTTCTGGTTTATATAGCCATACATGACTCAAAAGCAGTAAATAAAGCTGGAAAATAAATTATTTCAAGGCTTTACAAATACCTATACATTTTTCTAATGCGGGAAAATAAATAAAGTGAATAAATAAATAAGGGGCGAAACCGGGTCCCAACCGAGCTTACCAACACAAACTCGACTCCAAAAGCGAAAAATCCATATGAATAATCACAAACTATACTTAAACAACAAAATGGTAGAAAAATAGATCAAACAAAGGGGGAAGACATATTTTTGGATATTTCGGGACTAAAGCACAATTATCAGGCATTTAAATGAGCATCTAAACAACCTAATAATCCTTAAAATAAACTAAACAACCTAAGAATAATGAAGAGAAACACAGAAAATATTTTTGGACTTTCAATTATTATAAAAAGATTTATTAAGATTTATTTGGCAAAAAAACATTTTTAAGCAATTAAAATGAATGTTAAACCAAATAAATAACCAAACATGTTAAATAAACTAAAAAAACAGATTCAAATCATTGAAAAAAGACATTTAAAGATCAAAAACTAGAATGAAATGCAAGAAAAGACTGAAAAAGAAACTAAGAAAGGCTCAAAACAAAAAGCAAACGACCGAGGCTATAGCGGTAGCCTTGACCGCTGCTGCTATGGCGTTCACCGCCATAAGGATAGCGGTGGCGGCCATGACGGCGGCGGTCAATGCTATGACTATAGCTTTGGCGTCGTACCTTTATTTTAAGGGCAGAAATAGGCACGTCGCATCCATAAATTCAAAATCATTGAGGTTTTAAGTCGTAATCAATCACATACTAATAGGTCTGGACTTAAAACCCGCAAATAACGTTGATTCTATGGATTTGGGGTAGAAAAACACCCAAAAATCACAAGAAATATCGGGACCTCCATAGGGGTAGATTTCACTCCCATAACTATAGCCTTCACCAGTATAAGGGTAGCGGTAAAGGCTATAGGGAAAGTGGTGAAAGCTATCCCTATAGAGGTTGAACTATTTCCCAACGGTTTCGTAAGAACACCGAAAAAAATGAAAGAACAAGCACCAAAACACCAAGAAGAGCAACAAAATTTAACAAAAAGGATTGTATGGACAAGGGAACTCAGTTTGGTTACCTCTAGGCTATGAATCTATCTTTGGAGACTCGAATCAATCCTTGGTGAAATCCCTTCGATGACTTTGTGACGAAAATCGATGGAATCAGTGACGAAATCAATGACAGATTAGTGATGGAATTTTAGGTGGTATTTAAGAAAAAGTCTCTAAAACCCTATTTAATCTGTCTTAACCTACGATTTCTAATTGATTTTAGTAATTAAGCTACGAGATTAAGCCTAAGAACAACTAATAATTGAGATTAGAATGGATTAAACCCGGATTTTATGCTTTTCTTAAGCTTTCTCCCTCTAGTTCTTCACCTCTCTCTAAAATTTGATACTTTCTTTCAAATTTTAGCAAAAAGTCCTTTAATGTCTCTCCTAAATGGGTTTAAATAGTCCCACACTCAAAAATCCAACAACTTTGATGAATTTTTGGGGAAAATACGTGGCCCAATTGAAGAAGAGAGAGGGAAATGAAGTAGCATAACTTGAAGTAGGTCTTGCCATAAGCAGACGCTACCGATGTAGCATCCACCGCTACTACAATGGCTGCCACCTCCATAATAGTGGCGGTGGCAGCTATATGGTAGCAGGAATGCTATCATGATAGTGAGGTGGTCACAATGGGGGTGACCACCCCATGCTAAGTGAGCTGCAGAAGTGGCGAAGGTCGCCTCTACCATAAGTTGCGGTGACCACCAAAATGACGGCGGTACACGCCACAAGGACGGAGGCCACCACCGCTACTGGAACATGTGCCATCACCGGCGATAGCAGGTCTGGCCGACAAAGGGGGACCATGAAAAAAATAGAAAAAAACATAGATTAAAACACTTTAGGCAACTAAAAGGCATTTAATTCAGGTTTAGGCTCGCTTAAGTCCGAAATTCATGAAAGGGGACACCTCCAAATGCGATTCTAATTCGAAAAAAAAATTGTTAGAATCTTACAAGGTTAAAGCAACAAGTCATCATCATTCCAAGGCACTCGAAAAGCCCGTGCTCACAAGTGCCCAACTCCCTAGTGAGACAAACTGCTTAATGGCGGCAGATAATGCGCAAGTCCTTGGTGAGACAAACTACTCAATAGAGACAAATAGTGCCCAACTCCCTGATGAGAAAAAATGATCAATGGTGGCATATAGTGCTCAACTCCCTGATGAGGAAAATTGCTCAATGATGGCAGACAGTGCCCAACTCCCTGATGAGGGAAACTACTCAATGCTGGCAGACAGTGCCTAATTCCTTGATGAGGAAAATTGCTCAATGGTGGCAGACAGTGCCCAAATCCTTGATGAGAAAAACTGGTCAATGGTGGTAGACAGTGCCCAACTCTTTGATGAGAAAAACTGGTCAACGGAAGCAGACAATGCCTAAATCCCTAATAAGAAAAATAGGTCAATAGTGGTAGACAGTGCCCAACTCCCTGATGAGAAAAACTGCTCAATGGTGGCAGACAGTGCCCCACTCCTAATGAGAAAAACTAGTCAATGGTGGTAGACATTGCCTAACTCTTTGATGAGAAAAACTGGTCAATGGAGGTAGACAATGCCTAACTCCCTGATAAGAAAAATAGGTCAATGGTGGCAGACAGTGCCCAACTCCCTAATGAGAAAAACTGCTTAATGGTGGCAGACAGTGCCCCACTCCTAATGAGAAAAACTTATAAATGGTGGCAGACAGTGCCCAACTCCCTAATGATGAAAACTACTTGATGGTGGCTAATAGTGCCATACTCCCCGATGAGAAAACTGATCAAGCATGGCTGATAGTGCTATCCTCGCCGATGAGAAAACTGATCAACGGATGGAACACCATAGGTAAGTATGACCCTTCACTTATCTTCTGCATCATGCAAAACCATGTTTTAAAATGGGTGGACCAAATTTTCTATGAACCGGTAAGGACATGAAGTTTTTCCAACCTGTCTTTTCTCATACCCCCAACGTCTTTCCTTTTTACATTTTTACTCCTCAATGGATTTTTGTTTAAAGACTTTCATCAACGTTCTTAATTGAAGGGGCAAAAAGTTTTATTTTTAAAAATTATTGATTCAGAAATGTTGATTCTTTATAAAAGATTTTCATGTCCTTATAACACAAGAACACTGATTTTGACAGTCGCTTTTTTATCAGCATACATGCAATTTTACCTCCACGGTAAAATTTCGTACGCGAGGGGCAAATTGTTAGCATGGTCCGCTCAACTCGATGAGGAATTGTGCTTATTTCAATTAGCAATTAGACAAGAAGCCATGAAGGACCAAATTTTCGTCAAAAAAAATATTAAAATCCCAAAAATTCCCATTTGCCATAATATTGCAAGTTGCATCCTTGAAGTCTATTTCAGAATAATTAATACAGTCAACCGGTCAAACTATCTTGAAAACATAAAAAAACCCAATTTTGAGGGCCTAAACGATTGAATTTGGCCAAAATAAGGTGGGGATAGAGGCCAAAGGCCACTTATTTTGCTCATTGGGCCGTTTCAGTCAAAAAATGGTCAAATAGGCTATTAGCCCGCGGGCTCATTACCCGTGAACAGTAAAAATATTATTTGACTGAGATTTTGCAAGATTTGCCTAGATTTTGGATAAGATTATATCAGACGGGTAACTAGCTCGCAGGCTCATTACCTAGGCAATGAGCCCGCTGACTCTTTACCTCTTTCTATAAAAGGGGACTTCCCCCCTCCTTTTTCGCAGATCTAAAATCGACGAAATAAACTATTATGCTAGTTTTGTTTCGAGAGTCCTAAAAGCCCTGAAACTCTTCCAAAACACATCCAAATCCGAGCTTTATCACCTCTATTAGGTATAAACTCATTTTCTGGTCTTTTTAGATCAAGATCTTACAGTGATCTTGGGTCTAAAAATGACCGAATTTCTAAATAATCCCCGTATTTTGTTTAGAAATAATCTAAGATTACAGTCATAACTTGGGTTAAATCTATTTTCCAGCTACATCAAAATATTTAACAACTTTTGTCCTGCACCGGCTCTCAAGTCATCCTGGACAGACGAAAAGGTAAACAGAGGGTAGTTGGTTCTAAGCCCAAATTTAAAATTCATTATTATTGTTATTATTATTGCACATTGAATTCCATTTGTCTTGTTAAGTGAGCCATTAGAGCCATTTAAACTATAATATGTGTAAATAAGCTCGCAGGTACGGATAAACATCTAAAATGTGAGGAAAAGTGTATCCTAGTTTCCAGGCCAAAACCCAAGTGATGCCGTTAGTCTGCTAAAATTTTAGTAGAAAATATCAATTTATTATGCCGTTATAATGCATGTTTTATTTCTTAAATTATTTCTTAAATAAAGCCATTGTAATGCAGAAATTACCACATATTCAAAAATTCTAAAATTAACTCAAACAATTTGAATAATTTGATTACCTATTATGTCCGAACTCAGAATCTCACCTTTTCACTGGTATAAAAATTCCATTTTGGATCAATATACCACAATTCTTGATGGTGCTGAACCGGGGTGGCGACTCTATTTTATTTTTAAATAAAATAAAATGCTTTATTTTAAAAATATTTTCTTCTAATAAAATGTCTAAATATATTTCTCAATATAATCACATATTTGTCTTGTAGAAAGCCATATTTTTCACATTCAATAAGTTTACGTGAAAATTAATCAAATAATTTTCTCTTTAATAAAACTAAACATTTTATTATAAAAGAGACAAACGCATTTAAGCAAATCTAATTTTCTCATACCAAACCAAACATCGTGGTTTCCTCAAACTACACCGAACGCGCCCCGCACCCCGCGTGTATCTTCCTTCTAGATTTTTCATTCGCTCACATCTCTCCAAATGCTCTCAACAATCCTTATAGTGCAAGGCTCACTTCAGATGCTCTTGGCAATCCTTATAGTCTAAGGGTCTCTTAAGAGGCTCTCAACAATCCTTATAGTCCAAGGGTCTCTTCAGATGCTCTCGACAATCCTTGTGGTCCAAGGGTCTCTTTAGATGCTCTCGATAATCCTTGTAGTACAAGGGTATTGTCAGACGCTCTCTGCCATCCTTATAGTCCAAGGGTCTCTTCAGGCGCTCTTGACAATCATTATAGTCCAAGGATCTCTTTAGACACTCCTGGCAAACATTTAGGCAACCAACAGGCTATCTCAAATTCGTTGCGAGGTCTAAGGTGATACCGATTTAAATTTTCCCAAGTCAGAATTTTATTCTCGATAGGTCTAATAATGGAAACCACAATAGACAACCAATTCAAGAATCAAAACTCAGGTATAACCTTCTATGCCTTGCTCTTTCATGAGATTACACTTGGCCCACCAAGTGGTAATCTCCCATGGGGTAGCCTATGAGCACGGGCTTTTGGTGTTATGAGCACAGGCTTTTATGATCGCCATGGAACGATGATGACTTTTTGCTCTAACCATTTAAGGACCAGTTATTCTATTCTTTAGGGTCGAATAACGTTTGGTAAATACCTTTCTTAATGATTTTGGACCTTTGACCGCGCTTAAAAATCATTAAAATGCGTTTAAAAATGAACCATACTCTTTCTTGCATGCATAGTAAACTATTTTGTGATTTTCTCTTAAACCCATCTTTTTCTGGAAGTCCCGTTTTGTTTCCTAGATTCTAGACTCTCTGAGGTTTTCAAAATATTTAGAATCGCTTAAATCGAATGACCATGGTGAAATTTATGATCTTTTAAAGATTTGTGTCTTTTTTCTTTCTTTCCTTCCCCGAAGTCTCGCCAGAGCCACCATCGGCGGAGGCGCTGCCACCGGAGTGGCTAACCGCTTCGGCTATACGGTCACCGCGTGGCCAAATGTGGCCTCAACCCATATAGGTGACTGCACTAGTGGTGCAGTGACTACACAACAGGTGCGGTAACCGTGCCATCGATGCAGTGACCTCACCCGCGGCAGCGGTCAGAATCTGACCGCTGTGCGGGTCTCTAAATCCATCATCGCCTGATTTTTTCTCTTTTTTTGGTCCTAATCCATTTTTTTCCAAAAATTTCAAGCATTTGAGGGACTAATGGGAGTATTTTGATTGAGAGAAGTCTATATAAGGCCATGAAAATAATCTGGTTTAAGGACTTCTGGGAAATTTAGAATTAGAAATAAGTTTTTAAAGTTTTAGCTTTCTAGAGATAGAAAAATCAAGAATGAAGTAGAAACCTGGATTAATATAAATTAATCCGCATTCTTAATCATTCTTAGGGTCAATCTTTTAGTTAATTAACTAAAATCTATTAGAAATCCTAGGTTTAAACGAATTAAATAGGTTTTTAGAGTCTTTTCCTCAAAAATTACCTAAATTCGTTGCTATTTTCGTCGCCTTTTTCTTGACTGTTTCGTCACAAATCATTGAAAAGGACCTCACCAAGGGTTGATTCGAGCCTTAAAGAGCAGATTCACAACCTGTAAGTAATAAAACTGCATTCCTTTATTTATTTACTTGTTACTCTTGTCTTTTTGCTGTTGTTTTGGTCTATTTCGTGGCTTTTTCCCGATTTCTTTCGATATTTTTTTGAAACACTGACGAAAAGCCGGTGACCTCACTGGTGACACTCTGATCAAACCCGTTGCTGCGGTGACAATTGAAATGGCAGTGGTGTTAGCACAGGTCCGTTCCGGGCCGATGAGGAATTATGCCTATTTCATTCAGTGATCAGACAAAAGAGCCAAAAAGGACCGAATTATCATCCAAAATCCAAAATACAAAAATAAAAAATCCACATTTCAGGGAAGCTTCGATTTAGCATTTTAAACTGAAAAATAAAAAAAAAGTCAAATTTGATCAAACATAGGTAATCATTCCGCCGGGTAATTACCTATCTATAGTAAAAAAAAATCAAATCTTAACGAGATCTAGCAAGGGTTTACAGGATTAAAGTAAGATCTTGTCAGATAGGTAACCAGCCCGCTGGCTAATCACCACCCCTCTATACATAGAGGACTTTGCCTCTCATTTGAAGAAGAGACCGAATAAAATCAAAAATCATTTTGTCCCCTTTTGTCCCGGGAGTCCAAAAAGCCCTGAAACTCTGTCCAAACACTCCTAAACTCGAGATTTATCACTGACATTCGGCATAAAATCATTTTTCAGTCTTTTTAGATCAAGATCCCACTGTGATCTTCAGTCAAAAAATGACTTAATTCTCAAAAATTACCGCATTTCTTATAGGAATAATCCAAGATTATAGTCATAACTTGGGTTAAACCTATTTTCCAATCAAACCATACTCTTTGACAACTTCAGTCCTACACCGGCTCTCAAGTCATCCTAGACAGACGAAAAGGTAAACTGAGGGTAATTGGCTCTAAGCCCAACTTTAAATCCATTTTTATTATTTTTATTATTACACAGTGCATTCCATTTCTCTGGTCAAGTGAGCCACTGGTGACACTTAAACTATAGTATGTGTAAATAAGCTCGCATGTACGGACAAACACCCAGAATGTGAGGAAACTCTATCCGAGTTTCTGAGCCGAAACCCATTTGCTGCCATTACTCTGCCGAAATTTTAGTAGCAAATATCAATTTATTATGTCGTTATAATGCATGTTTTATTTCTTGAATTTATTTCTTAAATAAAGCCATAGTAATGCAAAAATTACCACAAATCCCAAAAATTCCAAAATTAACCTAAACGATTTGAATAATATGAGTACCTATCATGTCCGAACTCAGGGTCTCACTTTCTTTTCAGTATAAAAATCCCATTTCAGATCAATATACCACAATTACCAGTGGAGCTGAAGCGGGTGGCGACTCAATATAATCTTTTCTAAATAAAGTAAAATGCTTTATTTTAAAATATCTTTTCTAAATAAAATGTGTAATATATTTCTCAATATAATCACATTTTTTGCTTATAAAAAGCCACTGCATTTAAGCAGATCGGATTTTCTCAAATCGAAATGAATTGAATGCGCCTTGCGCCCTGCGTCCCGCGTGCTTTCCCATTAAACCTCGCCCGCTTATAGTGGCGACTCTGCTGGGGATTTATCATTTTTTCATTATAAAAAACTGATTTTTATAAAAATTCTTTTTGACATGGTAATTAAAATATTGCTCAAATCAAATTTTGGAACTAAGGGATCTGTGGTAATTTCAACATTGCACAATTTTAGGATTGCATAGCATCTGCATTCTTTACCGCTAAACCAATTTAGGTGTCTTTTGGTGAAGTATCTCCAAGTTCACTTAGGGCTTGAGGGGTATGGATCTGATCACACCCCTTGCATAACATACAAGGGCCTTGCTCGCTTAAGGGCAAGACTACAAAAGTATATTATATGTGGAAAAGTTTCCTTTGGTTCGCTTAGGGCCACTGGAACACAGTACATAAAGGCGCAGGGTACCCAATCGCACTCAATCCTGAGACCAAAACCCGCATATAGATGAACCATTGATACTCTCCCATAGGTTCACCCAAAAACCTTGAGTGCACTTGAGCAAGCTTCGCTAAGTCCCCCGTTGGCTCTAAAGCGAAGTAACCCATTGGAGTTAAAAGGGTGGTAGGCACGATCTAACCGTTTGCTACATGTGCAGGTTTATTAAATATAAATAAACTGAAAACGGACATCATAAGCATCATGATTGTGTGTAAACTAACTACATCTTTATGCAGACATAACATTTATGTGTGGCATCTTATTTTATTATCCTGGCCATAAGGAACCTAGTATATTTAAGACCAATGAGTCCACCCAGGCTTAGCCCATTAGCCGGAACAAATAAAGACTAATGAGTCCACCCAGGCTCAGCCTACGAGCCGAAACTAATCAAGACCAGTGAGTCCACCTAGGCTCAGCGCATGAGCCAAAGTATGCAAACCATTTAGTGACCAGCGAGTCAACTCACCTTTAACCACCTAGTCGGCCTTTGAGTGACCAACGAGTTAACTCACCTTTGGCCCCCGAGTCAGCCTTCGAGTGACTAGCTAGTCAACTCACCTTTGACCATCGAGTCAGCCTTCGAGTGACCAGTGGGTCAACTCACCTTTGACCACCGAGTCAGCCTTTGAGTGACCAGCGAGTCAGCTCACCTTTGACCACCAAGTCAGCCTTTGAGTGACCAGCGAGTCAACTCACCTTTGACTACTGAGTCAACCTTCGAGTGACCAATGAGTCTACTCACCTTTGACCATTGAGTCTACCTTCGAATGACCAGTGAGTCAACTCACCTTTGACCGCCGAGGCAGCCTTCAAGTTACCAATGAGTCAACTCACCTTTGACCACCGAGTCAATCTTCGAGTGACAAGCGAGTCAGTTCACCTTCGACCATAGAGTTAACCCCTGAGTGACCAGCAAGTCAATGCATATTTTACCACCGAGTCAGCCTTCGAGTGACCATGGAGTCAACTCACCTTAGGCCATAGAGTACACACCCTCGAGTAATCAGCGAGTCAACTCACCATGACTATCAAGTCAAACTAGATTCAAACCGCGGTCTTCGGACCGCATGTCTGCAGTATTCCATAAATATTGCAGGCTACCCTTACCAATTATTCTGTGAATAGTTGGCATACACCCGACTCCCTATAATTTGAACATATCCATCCATTCATTCATTCACTCATTTATTTATTCATTCACTCATGCATTTTGACAAACCAAGGTTAGTAAGGCTTAGAGCTGCACCCGATACACTTACTAACACTTGACCTATTACATTTTCAGGTTAGAAGCAAGAGAGAAGGAGGTTAAGATGCATTACAAGTAGCCTAAAAGTCAGACCACCACCACTAATTAAATCTCTGGCTAGATTTTTCTCTGATCCAAAATCTGAAATAGCAATGGCGGATGATGATGTGGTTGGACAATCCCTTAGGAGGATTCTGGAAGCTCCGGAGTTTTGTGATCTTTGGGAAAGGCTGAGCACTACTAATACTCAGAAAGCCCATGAAAAGAGGCTGAGATAGCAGCGTTGAAGGTAAAGATGGCAGACATGGAAGAGTTTTCCCCAACGAAAGACAAGTCCATGGCTCCTTCTATTGAGCAATATATAGACATTGACTAGTTCTCGCCAAAACAATCTGAAGCCCTCCCGGCCAACTTTGGGATGCCTTATGTAGCTCCATATACTGGCACTGGTTCTCCTTACGTGCATGTTAAGAGTTATCTTCATATCATTACTAGTATAATCATCCCTAAGGTTCATATAGTCAACCCGTTTCAAGCCACTCTACGTGGACCAGCTTCTGAATGGTACATAAGGATGCCAACGGACGTGAAATCTGATTGAAAGAAGCTATGTTCTGCATTTTTTGAAAACTATGCCTTCAATCTTAAGGTAAAAACTACTTTGTGAGATCTCGAAAGGGTCAAACAACCCCTAAACGAATCCTTTGAAGAATATTACCTAAGCTGGATGGCTTAATTATGACTGGGGCACCCAACCAAGAGGCCTTAGTAGTAAAGCTCATCAAAGGATCCAGCTAAAGGTACCAGAACGATATAAAGATGAAAAGGTTTGATACCTTTAATGATCTGGTAGACTATACCAATAGGCTAGAGAAGTATGATGAAGATGACCGGATGAAGAAGCAAGAACAGCATGCTTACACCAAGCCTAGATATTGGGAAAAGGGTGGGTCTTCCAAACAAGGAAACTTTGAATCCTTAAAAGCTCCGACAAAAGTTGTAGCAGCCACTCAGGTGCAAACTCATCAATCGATCTCCCCATGGGTGGAGTCACTATCACAGATATTCATCCAACCTAGAAAGTTAGACCAGCTTCAGAGCATCAAACCGTTTGTTCCACCTACGGCGGTAGATAGAGAAAACTTTTATGCCTTTCACGTGACCAACATGATCATACCCTTGGTATACACCTGATTAAGAGTCTTTCAAAGAAAATGTCATTAAAGCACTATGCATTGATACATTCGAAGGATCCACCTTCAAAATTCACATGATTCGTAATGAGACCAGTGTTGATCCTATTTACTTAGAAGTCATGGAAGCTAATTAAGCCCTCTATCTAAAGGCTGAAGTATTTGGACGTATCATGCCGTGTATAATGGTTGACAATGGCTCTGCACTCAATATCTATCCAAGAAAGGTGTTACCCATCCTAGGACTTAACGAAGAAGCTTTGAATAAATCCTCCACCATCATTAAAGCCTATGATGATTCCAAACGAACTGTTATTGGTACATTTGTAGTGGAAGTAATTATCGAGGAGTTATCATCCTTGGTAGTCTTCACCATCATCGACATTCCTATAGCATTCCCTCTTTTGCTTTGACATCCATGGTTCCATGCATTAGGAGGAGCTTCATCCACCTTGCACCAGAAAGTGAAGATACCCTTCTAAGGAAAGGTCATGGATTTAGAAGTATATGGAGCGACATCACACTCCTGGTACTAGACTCAGAGTACAAGGCCAAGGGATGAAGACTTTCAACATTGATGTGGAACTTTGAAACCAGCAAGACTTGGCTATAAAGGGACTCATGTTAGATCTAAGTCATGGAAGATAAACTTTATGCAAGCATAGGAAACGCTATACACTAGGATCCCTAAAGCAATTCAGTATGAAGGAAAGATAATACCTGGGTATGAGATTTTCTATAATATGGTAGATTATGGTAAGTTTAACAAAGGGCCAGTTGTCAACATGCTCAAGACCAAGGAAGAACCATTGGACATCATTGTCACTCAAAAGGAGATAGAATCGAGGAAAGAAAACTCCAGCATACTTCTTGATGAACTTCTTATGATGCTACGAGCTCATTTGAAGATAGAGGAATCTAGTACAAAAGAAGAGCAACCGAGCCTATCAAAGACAAAGATAATCAAGCTAGTCGAGGGGAAAGCCAAGATATATGATGAGCCTATCCCGGTTAAAGACCAGTCGAAATATGAAGGGACTTCCTTTGAAAAAGATAAGTCTTTTATATCTATCTCTAATATCTTTGATATTAATAATGTAATGTATGATTCATATAATAAAATGAAGAACTTTGCTTACTCGCGTGATGTTTCCAATAATGATTTCATGCATCTATTCTAGTATACATCTTGCATTTTAAATATCAATGATGCTATAATAAAGGAAATAAACTTAAACAGAGAAGAAAATAAAAAATAGTACCCATTTCTAGAGAGTTGTCCATTGAACAAGAGAGAGAATTGGTAAAAAAATTAAAGAAGCATGTTTTAGCATTCTCTTGGTCATACGAAGACATGCCAAGTGTCAACGGCCACATCGCAGAACATAAAGTTTTGATAAACCCAAGGATTCGTCCTGTAAAGCAAAAATGGAGAAGAATATGACCTGAAAGGGCTGAAAAATTGAAAGAAGAAGTAGCTAGTTACTTTGAAGTCGGTGTCTTAGAAGTTGTACAATATCCAACATGGCTGGCGAACATAGTTCCAGTTTGCAAGAAAGATGGAAGGGTAAGAGTATGCATTGACTTTTAAGATCTATACAAGGCAACCCCGAAAGATGACTTCCCACTTCCATACATTGACGTCCTTGTGGATAGCACCGCCAAAGCCGCTACGTACTCCTTTGTAGATGGATTTTTAGGATATAATCAAATCCTCATGAACATGGACGATAGAATCAAAACTATATTCATTACAAAATGGGGCGGTTATTTCTACATAGTAATGCCTTTTGGTTAAAAGAATGATGGGGAAACTTATAAATGAGCAGTCACTACTCTATTATATGACATGATTCACAAGGAAGCAAAAGTCTACATAGATAATATAGTCAATAACTTCAGAAGAGCATCAAACAGTCCTTGATAGATTCCTCACAAGAATCAATATGTACAACCTTCGTCTCAATTTGAAGAAGTGTGTATTTGGAGTAACATTTGGAAAGCTATTAAGGCACATAGTTAATCAAAGAGGTATCGAGATAGATCCTAACAAGGTCAAAGCCATTAGGAATATGCCAGTACCGCATACCTAGAAGGAAGTAAGGAGATTCCTTGGATCCCTGTAGTACATTAGTCAATTCAATGCATGACTGACCATAATCTGTCGGCCAATCTTTAAGCTATTAAGGAAGCAATAACCATTAGTATGGAACAAGTAATGTCAGGAAGCCTTTGACAAATTTAGGGATATCTTGCTAACCTACCAGTACTGAGGCCACCAGTACCTGGAAAACCCTTTGATCCTATACTTGGCAATTAAGGAAGCATTTGTAGGGGCAATGCTTGTCCAAGAGCATGAAGACAAGAAGGAATACGTGATCTACTATCTCAACAAGAAGTTGTTAGATTATAAGATCCATTACACTATAGTAGAAAGACATGTGCAACAATGGTCTTGATAACCAAGAAGCTCAGACATTACTTTCAGTCTTATCACATGCAAGCCATAGCAAAGGTCGACCTGATGAAGTACCTTTGTCAAAATCCTTCACTCACAGGAAAGCTATCTCGATGGCTATTGCTACTCTTTGAGTTTGACATTGAAATTGTTACCAAGAAAGTCATCAAAGGACGAGTAGTGCCTGAATTCCTGGCAAATCAATGGTAGACTCTGATCTCATGGAAAATTTAGAATTTATAGATGCACAACTAGCATCAGTATATGAACAACCTAGGAATGGATGATGTTCTTCAATAGAGTAGTAAACAAGAAAGGAGTAGGACTCGAAGTCATTATCATCGCAACAGATGGTGAAATCATTCCCTTGCTAAACGATTAGAATTCGACACAACAAATAATGGAGTTGAGTAAGAAGCTTGTTTGTTTCGGATGTAATCACTTTCAACGATGAAAGTTGACTGGTTCAAAATTGTTTATTTAGTCATTAATCAAGTCATAGGTGACTAGGATCTAAAAGAAGAATCTCTAAGACCTCACTTAGAAGCGGTATGGAAGGTAGCGATGTCATTTGATCATTATGAATTTTTCCATATGCCACGAGATTAGAACCAGATGGTAGATGCTATGGCTAATCTAGCATCCATATGGGAGGGACCTAAAAGTCGACCCATTAAGACTCTTATCATGGAAACCATCAATAATCCGGGTTATCCCTCCATCGTAGAGATCTCAGAATAAGACAATGAAGAACCCTAGTACCTGATATTCACGGATATTTGGAAGAAGGGACATACCCTATAGAAACCACTAAACCCTATAGAAACCACTAACTCAGACAGAAACACATTAAGAAGATTGGCGGTGCAATTCCTGCTGTTGAATGGATAATTGTTCAAAAGATCCTCAGATGGTCTGTTACTATGATGTCTGCCACAATCAAAAGTGCGAAGCATAATGAAGTAGATGTATTCTAGAGAATGTGGTCCCTATATGAATGGTGCTATGTTAGCCAAGAAGATTCAATAAATGGGATACTTTCGGACCACCATATTGGCCGACTACATCCAAGAAGGTAGAGCTTTTAATAAATGTCAGATATATGGCAACGTCAGTCATCTTCCATCGATATAACTGCAAACCTTGAGCATGTCTTGGCCTTTCTTAGCATTATTGGTGAAATACAACCTTCATCCACAAATGGAATCGATTCATAATAGTTGCAGTGGATTACTTTTCCAAGTGGATAGAAGCTGAATCCTACACCAGCATCAATGCTAAGAAGATGGAAAAATTCATCAATAATCATATCTTCATTAGATTTGGAATCCCTCACCACGTAGTCTAAGACAATTGAGTTCAATTCAAAGGAAAAACCATAGATTTGCTTGAACAATACAACATTGGCCACCATCGCTCTTCTCCTTACAGATCAAAATACGATGGGCCAGTTAAAGCCGCAAACAAATTCATCAAGAGAATTTTGTCCAAAATGGTAACCACATATAGAGACTGGGTAAGTCACTTGCACTATACTCTATGGGGATATAGAATGAGTGTCAGAACTCTAATAGGGAGACTCTATTTTCACTGGTATATGGGATAGAAGTAGAGATCAAGTCCTTTCAAACAGTGTTAGAATCAAAGCTTTCAGAAAGTTAATGGGCATGAGAGAGGTATGAAGAATTCAATCTCATCAACGAGAAGTGTTTGACAGATCTCACCAATCTTCAAGCCTATTAGCAACGAATGGATAAGGCCTACAACTAGAAGGTCAAATGGCAGAATCAATCGATCAAGGCAGGAGACTTAGTACTAAATCAATCACGAAAAACACACACAAATGCGCGAGAAAAATTTTAGCCTAATTGGGAAGGCCCGTACGTCGTGAAACGAATGCTTAGCAAAGGTGCAATAAAGATAATGGATATGAACGGCAATGAATTCACGAATCCTATCAATCGGGATAAGTTGAAACATTACTTCATCTAGAAAAAGGAAAAGAAGAAACAACATATATATATATATATATATATATATATATATATATATATATATATATATATATATATATATATATATATATTAGGACTAAAATAGCGAATGTAGTTTTTGGTAAAATCCATCTCGGAACCCTAGACAACAATGGACAGTAATTTAGAAACTCATACCATTTACTTTTTTGTCTAGTGAATTTTATTTTTTAATGGCATAATGGTAATGAAAATATGACATGTGTGCGTTAAATGGACATAAATTGTTAAAGGAAATTCATGCATCAGCATATCTCATTTATTATATATCTTACATTACATAAGATAGATGGAAAGAAGAAAAGAAAAATTAGGAAGACATCTTTCTTTTATTCAAATAAAACCACTCAACAATCTAACGGCTAGAACTGGCTAGACGAGAATGAAGGCTCATAGTCATCTCTTTTCTCTCGTCAGCAGTGGCTAACTCTCTAATAGAACTGAGTTAAAGCCTGTAAGCAGCATCTAGACGGATATTGAAGGAAGCAGTGTAATTCATGGGAACTCGCACTCGATTATTTTGCTTTTCCAAAAACATGCTCTACAGTGTGTAGGTGAAATCAAGACATTTGGCAGAGCACCATGCCTCCAAAAGAAACAAATGTAGTAACATGAGAAATCTCCCACCAGGGGCATACCCAACGAATCCCCATAATAGTGTATGATTGCATCCTATCGACCCATTCAGCTATTGTGAAGTTAGTGTAGTCCTTATCATTCTCGGCATCTGAACCAGTGAGAATCACACCCAAAAGCCACTTTGATCAAGCCTTGTCTCAGGAACACTCAGGATACCTAGTTTGTCGAAGAGCCGTAACTACAAAAGAAGTCTACTTCCCCTACGGGGTATTATTTCCTCCATAATGGAAAGATCATATGTATATCAAATTTTTAGCTAAGACCACTTTTATTATAGAAGCACCCTCCAGCATTTGCTCGATCACGGGGACGAGAGCAAAACTACAGATCTAAGTGCCAGTCTCATATAGATATTGGCCCAGTAATAGTAGATACATGAGCAGTAGCCAGCTCACATCAGAAGGAATCAATCTCCGACCCATATTTAGAGCCTCCAAAAGACTCAATCCAGAACCTTGAATCAACCTCTACCTATAGCAATGTGGAAGTTTGAAATAGTTTAGCAATCTACCAGAATAAGAGATGTTATGAGCAGGGACTACCGTTTTCTAATCACAAGGAATTTTTTGAATAGCATAGAATTCCTCATACATAGGTAAAAGTTCCTGGTCCCTACACTAAAAGACATTATTGATCCTATCCCAAAAGCTAATCATAGCATCCAACAGAGACTAATGATTGAATATTCGGTGATAAAATCTCATATGATGCAAGTCACGGCATCAATGAATCACATTCACTCTTGTTGAGAGAATTAAAATAGCTTCTCAAACTGACTTGAAAACTGTTGTTGTCATTCATGGTGATGTAAGAAATCTTGAAATGCGATAGTTCACTATACGTAGTTTATGGGGCAATCTGCCAAAATCTAGCAGATTACCCCAATGAACTCAGAATCATGCAAAATAGATTATGATAAATATTGGATAATTATTCAAAGTGTTCAAAGTGTTGAGGCATAAAAAAATAAAACCAAACTATAGCAATGTACTCAGAAGAATGCCCCACATATGGCCAAAAATCAAAACCCTATCTATTAAACAAAAGACCTACATCTAGTGCCCCTGATCACTAAGGGGAAAAGATTGATGAGAATACACGAACAGATCAAAAGGGATAATAGCTCTAATCTGATATTGTCTTCCATGAGAACCTACAAGAAAGGATCTCATTTACAGACAAGATTCTATGAAATCAGGTATCTAGAAATTTCTTACATGATTAGTCTTGGGAGGATAATAGAGCATCTCAAACTCCTAACTTGGCTCAACCATGCGATCATAGATGGTGCCCTCGGTGTTGAAGAGGGACATAAACATCTTGTTAAGATCAAAAATTCTGTGACCAATTACTGTGCCCTAACCTTTACCTGTAGAAGAAGAAGACTAGGAATTGCTAACACTAGTGCCTCTACCTCTCTTCCAACCCTAGTAGTCGCCCTGAAAAAAAAGGAACATTCAAAAAAACACATTGGCAATCCTACTTGGATAATTCATGAAAAGGAAAATTTTTACCATTTCTCTCTGAGAAGGTCCACCAGGCCCATCGCCACCACCACGTGCCTCAACTGGTGCAGGATAAATGGATTGCATGCAAATAGTCTCTTGCAGAACTTAGTGTATAGGCCAGTCATGTTTGCCAACATCACCTTGACCCCATTCCCACACAGGTCATCATACCTACAGGTACCACTAGGAAAGAATAGCCAAGTAGGAAGCTCAGGTGGAACTAATCGATAATGAGTGTCAAGATCACACCCAACAATCCGCTCTCCCAAATACCACTCTTGCGAGTAGCGACTCTCCATAATCAGGTGCTTATAGACAAAGGGCACGACATTCTTCATCTCATCGGTCAAGTCATCCTCTGAAACTTCCTCTCTAAGCTAAGGCAAAGTAATAATGTACTGTGAATAGATGAAAATTCCCATGCCTCATGGTGGGGTCCACTCGAGGTTGTTTATTGTCTAACTGTGATAAAAAATTAATTAGTTCAAGTTTCCACATTTAACCAATTTTATGAATAAAAAAATCGAGACCCAAATCTCGATACAAATGATAGAGTCGCCACCCAAGTTGTCTACTTGAAAAAGAGTTTTAGTATAGTTCCCATTGGGCGAAAGGCTTATACCTTTTGGATAAGAGAGTTGGGTATCGGATGAGTCACTTAATTCTCATTTAGTTAATTCAAAATTACATTCATCGCATAAAACCATTTTCTTTTCATCATTTTGGGAATTATTACGAGAAGTCTATTTTCTACACTCTTGTATACCCTATACATGCGTTCAACAATTTATAGTAAAACACAAGTAGTAAAACAAGGGGGGGATAAAATTACACCTGGGGGAAAAGGGAAATTGCGAGGGAACCTATTCATTTGTTCTAAACTATAAAACAAAATAAATTTGCCTGCATCCAACAAGATTAACATAGTTTACAGCACATCACAAGTCAGCATTTTTTAAGGAAAAATGTGATTATGTTAGCGTGGTAGTTTTGCGATCGATAGGGCCCGAGCGGCTTCTAGGATCAAAATGAAATAATGGGTCTTCAACGTATTTTGTTATGAAAACACATTTTAACTTTTCATCATTTTAATTACCGGAATATTAATGAAAATGATTGCATTCCAAATGGTGATGTCGGATTCATTTTACATATTTACAAGTAAAAGGGGAAAATGGGGTTCTACCTAGGGGCCAGCACCCGTACGGGTGTGATGGACTAGTACGGCTGCTGGTGAGGACCTGTACGGGTATGGGGGACCTGTATGAGTCATGTCTGGAGCTAGACAAAACCTTATGTTGAGTTAAATATAAAAAAGAAACTAAAGATGAATAATGAATATAATGGAATTTCCTTCCACATAGGTATGGTGCAGCCGTACAACCAATACAGGGGTATGTAGGTACCAACGAGGCCCATATGGGTCAGTACCAGACCCAAAACAAGATAAAAGAGATCAAATGGAATTGAATAGATGGACAATTACAATAAAATAAATGAGATGTGAGTCTCGTTAAAACTAAGGAGTGTACCATTACGTGGTGAATCCACTTTAGAGCAATTCTAATGCCGAATGAAACTTTGTCGAAGTAGATGGTGAAATGATGGATTTAGGACTGTTTAGGTGAGTGTTTGTAAGGATAGAACCTCCCCTAATCCTAAATATAAAGCTAGAAAGGAATAAAACGTGGGCAAAACCAATGTGGAATGGTTTTCCCCCTATTTTACAACTTCTATACCTCTTTTATACCCTTTCTATACTCTCAAAAACTTGCTATAACTATATTCTTATATTGGTATTTGATTCCCATCTTTTCCCTCCTTAAAATGTGAAGCAATGCCTCCTTTTATAGGCATAAAATGTGTGTTAACGCATTAAGTGCCATTTATTATTGATTTTATGCATTTATGGCTGATTTTATACATTTCTGGCTAATTTTATGCATTTATGCTTCATTTTATGCATCTAAACACACTGTTTGGGCATCGGGAGTACCCGTATGGGTGCCCTAGACCTGTACACCGGTATGGGCCATTTTAGGTCATACCAGACTGGTACAGACTGGTTAGACCCATACGGGTTTGTAGACCTGAATGGGTATGGGTCTAGTACACCCATATCGGGTTGACCCATACGGATCTGTATGGATCAGTACAAACTAGTTTAACCGGTTTTAACCGAAAATGCCTGAAATTGATCGATTTTGATTAGGTTTAACCGATTTTGACTAAAACTGACTAGAATTGACCTTTTAGGGACTTAGGCACTGGTTTTCTAAGGTGACAAAACTTGACCAAACAACATTGAAACCACTCCAAGTAGACAACACCTGTAGAAGGATGCAGTATATAGTTCTCATCATTGTTTCATGAGAAGGACTATTAAAATCTAGTTCTCTTAGACTGCCCCTCATGGGATATAGATCTGTATGATCTCATGATGTGAGTGACGATAAGAATCATACCTAAGGTGATGTCATGGGTAGGTCCCTTTCTTGAGGTGAACTCCATTCCTTGGCGTCCCTTTCTTGAGGCGGGGGACTCTCCTTTACTGACGCATAGCCCTTTCTTGAGGTAGATTACTTTCCTTTACAAATGTGTATCCCTTTCTTGAGGTGGATGACTTTCCTTTACTAATGCGTATCCTTTTCTTGAGGTGGATGACTTTCCTTTGCTGATGTGTATCCCTTTCTTAAGGTGGATGACTTTCCTTCCCTTTCTTGAGGTCGATGACTTTCCTTTGCTGATGTGTATCCCTTTCTTGAGGCTGATGACTTTCCTTTGCCCACGCGTATCCCTTTCTTGAGCCAGATGACCTTCCTTTGCTTATATGTATCCCTTTCTTGAGGCGGATGACTTTCTTTTGCTAATGCATATCCCTTTCTTGAGGCAGATGACTTTCCTTTGCTGACGCGTATCCCTTTCTTAAGGCAAATGACTTTCCTTTGCTGATGTGTTTCCCTTTCTTGAGGCGAATGACTTTCCTTTGCTGATGCATATCCCTTTCTTGAGGTGGATGACTTTCCTTTACTGACGTGTATCCCTTTCTTGAGGCGGATGACTTTCCTTTGCCGACGCGTATCCCTTTCTTGAGGTAGATGACTTTCCTTTACTGATCCATTTCTCTGGCAAATTCACTAGGGAAGGTAAGTGTATCCCTTTCTTAAGGTGGATCGACTTTTTAGACTACTGAGGTGTATCCATTTCCTAAGGTGGATGACTCTCCGTTGTTGATGGTGTATTGAATAACCTATTTTAAAAGACAATAGAAACTCTGAGTTAGTTAATTTTTGAGATGACACATCTTGATTCTTGATTGACTTTTTAATAAACAAAAATTTTTGCCCCCTTTAATCAAGAATGAGGATGTGTGGATGGGGGTAGGACCCTGAATAAACTATAAATTAAGTTTGAGAAATGACAGGTTTGGCCTGATTGCTTAGGTATAGAATGCCCCTTCGAGGGTGCCTCTTGGGGGAATATCCTTAAGGTGGGTGCCCCCTGGGTGCTTGAAAATAGGGGGTATGACCCTTGACTAATTCCACTACTGGGGAATAGGGGGATGCCCCTCGGTTGACTTCTTTGAGTGACTCAATTGGTGGTGGGATGCCCCTTGAAATTGCCCTTGAGTGGCTTGACTTATGGTGGGATTCCCCTTGAAATTACTCTTAAGAGGCTTGACTGGTTGAGGGATGCCCCTTAAAATTGCTCTTGAGAGGCTTGACTGGTGGGGGGATGCCCATTGGATGATTTGACTGTTCGGGAAAATATTCTTTTGTTCAATTAGGCTTTTAGGGATACTTCATGAAGTGATGCCCCTAGAATGGTATTGCTATCACGTACACTCTCTTTCTTGATAAGCCAGCACATGTTACATAGTTGTGTTAGTTATCTCTCTTAAAATGCCAAACTTTAATTCTTAATTGATTTGTGGTGAATAAAGATTTTTGCCCCTTCAATCAAGGATTAAGGTGTGCTGGTGGGGGTTCGTCCCTTAATGAACCAAAAATATTGAGTGAATAGATGTTGGGTTGGTCCCAACTTGACTTGGTGTGCCCCTAGCATGCCCCTTCTACTGGCTGGTACTACTTGTTTGTAAGAAATCTTGCTTGAAAATGGAAGTGAGGGCTTGTACGCTTGCTGGGGATAGGCTTGAGTTGTACCTAAGTCAGGCTTGTTTGCCCCTGTAAAGGCCTTTATAACGTTGTGATATGGGTGGTGTTAACTCTTAGTGGTCGAAGATATATTGATCTCCCTTGGCCCCTTATGATGAGGTCCACTGGGGGTTTGTTGATTTAGGCGTGATAGAACCATTTAGTTCAAGTTTGCACATTTTAACCAATTTTAATGAATAAAAGAATCGAGTCCCAAATCCGGATACAAATGATAGAGTCACCACCCAAGTTGTCTACTTAGGAAAGAGTTTTGGTATGGTTCCCATTGGGTAGGAGACTCATACCTTTTGTATCTGAGATTCGGGTATCGGATAAGTCACTTATTTCTCGTTTAGTTAATTCAAAATTACATTCACCATATAAAACCATTTTCTTTTCATCATTTAGGGAATTATTAACGAAATCCTATTTTTCTACACTCTTTCACACTCGATTCATGCGTTTACAATTTAAAATAAAGCACAAATAATAAATAGGGGAATAAAAATTACAGTCGGGGGAAAATGGGAGAATTATAAGGGAACCTATACATTTGTTCTAAGTTATAAAACAAAATAAATAAATTCGCCTACATCCACAAAGATTAGTACAGTTTACGGCACATCGTAAGTTAGCATTTTGTTAGAAAAATGTGATTATGGTAGCATGGCGATTTTACGATCGATAGTGCCCGGGCGGCTTTTAGGATCAGAGAGAAATAATGGGTCTTCAACGCATTTTGTTAAGAAAACACATTTTAACTTTACTTGGGTTGATTTATCGGATTATTAGTGAAACTGATCATATCGCAAATAGTGATGTTGATTGTTTTACAGGTTAAAAAGAGAACTTTGGATTCTACCTGGGGGCCAGTACCCATACGGGTGGGGTGGGACCTGTACGGCTACTGGGGAGGGACGTAGGGGTGTGGGGGGACCTATTTGGGTCCTGTCTTATCCCGGGAAGAACCTCAGTTCAATAATACAGATTTTATGGAGGAAGAATAGAAAAAACATGGGAATTCCTTCCATATGGGTATGGCGTACCAATTTAATATCCCTAAGGACATAATGGTACCAACGAGGCCCATATGGGTTAGGACCAGACCAAAAACAAAATTAAAAGAACAGATGGAGTAGAAGAAATGGAAAATGACAATAAAATAAATAAGATGTGAGTCTCTTTGAAACTCAGGAGCATACCTTTACGATGTGAATCCACTTTGAAGCAATCCCTATACCGAGAGAAAGTTTAGCTAAAGTTTCGCTTTATTTCTCTTTCTATTTCTGTAGTTCGTGATTTTTATTTGTTGATTTTTGGGATTTCGCCATGAACTCTGTTTTCATGTTTGTTGTTTGTTGTTACCATATGTATATGATTTGTATTTGCACCTTTGATTTTGATTATGCTCGCCTGCTACCCAAGTTTTTCCTTGATTTTTTATACTGCTATTGCTGCAATTTTTTTAGAAATGTGCATATTTTGTTCATCATTGTTCTTAATTTTAGTGCCGTTAGATCTTTACATTTTCTAGAAATGAGGAACGAATTTGATTTTTCTTCATCAAGCAGTAGTAAAGATAGCGAGGGATCTCGAAAACTACATTGTAAAACGGTTGAACTTATATCTAGGTTATGCCCTCCTTTGAAAATTGATGCGTTTAACCGCCATCCAAACCTTAGGATTAAGTGTACAGTTGGAAGAAGAATGAGCAATTCACACCAGTCCATTCGGGTATGACTGGTTGATGACATGAGTGTAGAGCATATGAGTCAAGTGAGCCTTGATACAGACTCTTTAAAGGCCCTAGAGGATGTAGAGAACTATAGGGATGAGGTGGGTGCTCATCCAGTCGAGTGGAGGAGGAAGGTTCTCTTGAGGGGGAATAAGAAGAAGAAAGGGATATGACTCCTTGAGTGGATGACATGATCTCATGCATCTATGAGGATCATATAGAGACAGAATCCATGATGTATCCATGGCTAAAGGATTGCCACGTCCTCCTATCGAGTGTAGATCAACGCGTGAACGCTCCTTCCACTAGATACTTCAGCATGTACTTGGATGTTATTAGAGGCGGTTTTGGGTACCCACTTCTACTTCTATTGCAAACCTTCTGAAAGTTTAGGCATTATGGTTGAATTGCATCTGAATGCATGGGTCACCATCAAATGTGTCTTGACCAGGGCTTAAGTTTCAACGTGGCCTTTTTCGCAAGATTTGCTCAGTCAAGCGAAACAAGGATGGAAATCATTACCAGTTTGTGAGGAAGAATGGTATATACCATTTCTCTAACCAGCCATCTTCTGTTCACCATTTCAAAATAATTCTGGTTCTACATCCAGGTGAACGATGAGTACCCTTCATTCCCCACAACTTGGTCGATTGATGTTCCTTCCAAGACAAAGACGAGGGCCAAAGATTCGAATCCTCGGCTATAAGTTTTTTGTTCTTTGGAGCAGGAGTAGTGGAACATCAGTTTTGGCCACGTGTGCCACTATATTCGATTATCATCTCCTTGTCGGGGACCAAATGGCATTGTCTATCTACCTGGGCCGATTCCTGCATCTGGTATATTTCTATACTTACTTGTATTTTATTTTTTATTTCAGGTAATCATGTCTAACCTTAAATCTGCTAATGTTCTGCTAGCAGCCAAGAAGTTGTAGTGCAAAAATAATTGCACCCAAGCGGTGGCTGTGAGTGGAGCTAAAAGGAAGCATGTTGAGCTCTAAGGGTTAAGCAAGCGAGTTACTACGATGCTTATTGACACTCCTCTATACCGGATGTGCAGGTCTCCCGACCCGAGGTATACTTTGTAATTTTTATTTGCTCTTACTTTTAACTTTGTTCTAATGGTCTTTATTTTGCATATTACTCCATCCGGTTAGAGGATGACTGGTGTCATTGTCTCTACTACTCCTTCGTTGAAGCCTACTTTGGCTAAATTTATGGAGGGTTCCTTCCCCAATCTGCCCTACAAGGATGTGGCCATTTAGAGTGCCTTGAAGAGTGTCATCCCCCTCTGAGTGGATGCAGAGGTTTATAAGGATGAGGCAATGATTGTCCTCTCTTCGCTCTTCTTCCATGACATCACTCGTGTATACTTTTTAAGCTCTTTGCTAATCTTTTTCCATTGGATGTGCTAATGTATGCCAGTCTTTTTATTCGTATGTAGGCCATGTCATGTGGCTCGGAGCTCATCCGGAGGGCCCAAGATAAGAGCAAGACCAAACTCAAGCTCAATGAAAAGGAGCTTTTTGAGACCAAGCGTAAGCTGATGCTTGCTCAGAAAAGCATCCTCAAGCTTGAGGATAAGAGGAATGATGCTAAAAAGCTCATGGCGGAGAGTAACTAGATGAGGGACACGATAGAGGGGAAGGTTGCCACCTTGAAGGCGGGTTGGTTGCTACTCGTACGGAGGCGTCCAAGGCTAAGGGGATGGCTGAAATGATCACCGATAAACTCGGTGATTGCAGCTATCTCTATGGAAACTTGATCTTTCAAGCTTGCCAATGCATTAACCTGGATTTTTCTCAATCCATAATTGATGATGTAGACTTCCCCTCATATAATGACTTAGCAGCCCACAAGGCTACTGAAGCGGAGGTAGAGAAGGAAGGTGAAGAGGCCCTAGGCCAAGAGAATCCAGGTGATAGTACTGCTATGGATTCAAAGCTAGCGGTTGATGATGTGATGAAGATGTTGAGAAGACCGTCTAAGAGAACTAAGATGTCGAGTCCATGGACACCACTCCACTGACTGAGTGATTTTTCTTTTTGTTTATATTTATTCAGGCCTTCGGGTCTTAATTTTGTAATATCAGTACAATTACCCTTTGTGGCTTTTTATTTATGCTATTTTCAAATTTCTCTTCACTTACATGTTTGTTGTTTGATTTTACTTGCATTTTTTCTTTGAATATTTTTGACCTATGTATTTTCCCCTCATTTGTTAAAACAAATGAATGCTTTACCTTCAGTCTTAAAGATGGTTATTTTTTCTTGAATTTCCTTAAGAGCTTGCACTCGGTTCCCAGGACGAGTGGTGTAGCTTAGAATTTTTATATCTGCCGTAAGTCTTATTATTTGCTTAGGTGTTTAAAGTATGTATGCAAGCTTATGAATGCCCTAGGTCTTATTAATCGTGCCTGGAATTTTATTACGACTTCAAGTCTTCAAAAATGCCTGTGGTCTTACGATTGCCCTAGGACTTTATATATGCCTGATGGCTCAAGTGTGGCCTAGGACTTTTGAAAATTCCTGAGAGCTTTAAGTGTCCTAGGACTTTTTATAGAGTCGGGTGCACGAATCCAGCTCTAACATCGATTCTGTGATCGTGTAGTGTGCTAAGAGAGTTTGATCATAACTACTAGGATGTACAAATGTATTTAATGAAAAAGTGAATCTTTATTTATTAATGAAATAGAAAGACTACAAAATTCGGGCTTATAATGATATGTCGGATGGAGATCCACTTAGGGAGTGTTGCCTCGTTAAAAACCATGTTATAGAAAAAACCTAGAAGGAAAAAAACTATAATAAGAAAAAAGAGTGTAGGCACTTGGCCCCTAAGGGTTTGCTGCTACATAATACTTCCTAAGGCTAGCTATGTTCCAGGTTCTAGGGAGTTCTTTTTCGTCCATCGTGCTGAGTCAATAGGTGGTGGGTCCTACAACCTGAGTGGCTTTATAAGGTCCTTCCCAATTGGCTCCTAGCTTGCCTTTGCCTTCTCAACTTTTTGAAGCTGTTGCATCCTTGAGTACTTCGTCCCCTTCGTTAAGCTTCACTTCTCTAAATTTCTTATCATCATACCTGGTTATTCTTGACTTGTATGCAGCCATCAATATATAGGCTCTATCTCTATGTTTTTTAGGTTGTTCAGGTGGTGCTTCATGTTAATGTTGTTTTCTTCTTCGATGTAGTAAACCACTCGGTCTGATCGGTGTCGATTTCCACTAGTACGACTGCTTCAACTCCATAAACCAAAGAGAAAGGAGTTTCTCTAGTTGGCTTGCATGGAGTCATCCTGTATGACCATAGAACAATGTTCAACTCTTCTGGCCATGAGAATTTCTTTCCTTCCAGTCATTTTCTCAACCCTTCTCCAAGCATCTTGCTAGTTATCTCTATTTTTCCATTCATCAGTGGGTAGGTTACGGACGAGAATCAATTTTGAATTTTTCGGGCTTTATAGAACTTTTAAACTTTTTAGAGATGAATTGCGACCGGTTATCTGAGACAATGTTGTTGGGGATGCCAAGATTGATGATGATGTGGTCCTAAAAAAATCAATGACTTTCTCAGGAGTTATGGTGCTAAAGACTATTGCTTCAACCCACTTAGAGAAGTGGTCAGTTGCAACAAGTATGAATTTCTTCTGTATGACGGCTTCCGACATCAGCCCAACTGTGAGCACTGGATATTAACGGTCCTTCTCATGAAATGATGATGAGAACTATATGATGCAATCTTTTATAGGTATTATCCATAAAAGGTGTTTCTACTGCTGCAGAGTTGAGTTTAGCTAGAGTTTTGAGACCTAGTCTGCCCTTAGGGACCCGTATGGGTGCTTCCTGGTGGTACAGATCCACTGCCAGACTTGTGCAACTCATTTCCTTTCGTACACCCAGAGGGGACCCATACGGGTGCCCCCGAACTTGTATGGGTGGGGCCCCACCTTTATGGGTCCTCTTGTTGCCTAATCAGGCTTTATGGAAGGAGATCTTTACCCATTTTGGGAGAAGGCATGTCATGAATATGATTTATTGCATTCAGACCTCATTTTCCCCTATAAATCCGAGCCTCTCCTCACCTTTTCATAAGAGACGATACACAAAAGAGACAACACATATACTACATATATTATAGACAAATTCTAGCAGTTTCTATAGGTATAGAAAGGGTATGGTTGAGGTATAGGAGGTATAAAAATAGGGAGAAAACTCATCCCTTGAGGTTTTGTCCATATTTTATTCATTCCTAGCTTCGTTTATTAGGATTTAGGGGAGATTCTTTCCACATAAATACTCACCCAAATAGTCCTGAAATCTCCATTTCATCATCTACTATGGCTAGACTCTCTCAACGATAAAGGGATCGCGTCAAAGTGGATTCACACCGTAAAGGTAACGCTCCTGAGTTTCAAAGAGACTCACATCTCATTTATTTTATCATTATTATTCACCTCTTCTATTATATCTGTTCTTTTCTTCCTGTTTTGGGTCTGGTCCTAACTCATATGAGTCTGGTTGGCACCTTATGTCCTTAGGGATAATAAGCTGGTGCGCCGTACTCATATGGAAGGAAACCTCAGTTTTATTTCATTTCTTCTCCATTAATCTATTTATTATATCGAACTAAGTTTCTACTCGAGATCCGATAGGACCCGTACAGGTCCCCCCAGTAGCCTTATAGGTCCCACTTACCCCGTATGCGTACCGGCCCCCATAATTGGTTAAGATCAATCAACTCACCATTTGTCACGCGATCATTTTCACTAATAATCTGGTAAATCAACCCACAGAAGTTAAAATATATTTTCATAACAAAATACGTCGAAGGCTCGTTATTTATCTCCGATCCTAGAAGCCACCCTGGCACTATCGATCACAAAACCACCATGCTAATATAATCACATTTTTCTGAATAAAACGTTGACTTATGTGATGCTATAAACTGTGCTAATCTTTGTGGATGAAGGGGAATTTATTTTTGTTTTATAACTTAGAACAAATGTATAGGTTCTCTTGCAATTCACCCATTTTCCCCGATTACAATTTTTATTCTCCCATTTATTGTTTGTGCTTTATTGTAATCTGTAAACGCATGTAACGAGTGTGAAAGAGTGTAGACAAATAGGATTTCTGTGATAATTCCCCAATTGATGAAAATAAAATGGTTTTACGCAGCAAATGTAATTTTGAATTAACTAAATGAAAAATAAGTCACTCATTTGATACTCGAATCTCTGATCCAAAAGGTATTAGTCTCCCACCCAATGGGAACCGTACCAAAACTCTTTCCCAAGTAGACAACTTAGGTGGTGACTCTGTCATTTGTATCGAGATTTGGGTCTCTATTCTTTTATTCATTAAAAATTTGCTAACTATGCAAACTTGAACTAAAAAGGTTTCATCACGCGTAAATCCAACCAACCCCAAGTGGGCCCCGCCTCTCACCTAGGCACCAAGAGATACCCACACATCATCGACACCTTATAGTGGCAATTATACTAGGGAAATCATCTTTTAACTTACAAAATTTTGGTTTGTTTTTAAAATCTTAAAAGATTAAGATGAGTACCGAAAATCATTTACTTAATTCAACTCATTTTCTCCATCATTTGGGAAAATTATTACACTTTATCTTCTCATCTCCTTCTCTCTTTAGTTAGATGCGCTCTTCTTCTAGTGCTAGGTTACGGTGCCCTATTTTTCCACGAAACTTACTAAAGTGTCAACCATGATTGCCAGGAATTGGGGACACTCTAGTGGGTGGAGCACTCATTGCCATCTCCCTCCAAAAGAGGCTCGATGCGATGGAAACCTTCTACATCAAACTTCTGATATGTCCCTATGCCATTCTTATCAAAAGCCTTAGAATTTTACCTTCTAGGCACCCATTTCTATGTGAGATTAGACTAAGGAAGAATACCCTCAGAACTGGCGGGAGAAATTAGGACGGAATCGATCCCTTCACATTTGTTGTGTTACATTCCCTTGTATTTAATCCCGCCATGCATCGTTGTAATTTGTGCATGCATACCGCATCCAATGCATGTATTGATTTTTTGGTTACCACCTCAGTTAAAGACTCAGTTAATTTCCTCTCTCCCAGTTCATCCTATGGATCAATTTGGTCGGCCTCTTCAGCCAGTGAACCCAATGATCCTCATAACTAGTAATAGGTCCCACCTCCTTCATCAAGAGGCCATTTTGTAAGTTCATAATAGCAAGGATCCGAGTCAGTTGCCTAACTTTATAGTTATGCCAAAGGAGATAATTCTCTCTTATTTCATGGGTTTACCCTATAGCGTGACCAACGACCAAAAGGTGCATCCTATGAATCTCGATGACATCTCACCTTGGCGTACTCCTCTTTTGAGCCTCTTCAAAAAGCTGAAAAAGTACAAGTTGATTGATCATCTCCGACCATATGTTCATCTAAAGCCTGAAGAAAGGGGCAATTTCTACATGTATCATGTCAGCTTTGATAACCCAACTAAAGTGCGTAAGGATCTCCTCAAAGCCATCACGGTACTCATTGACAAAGGAAAAGTTTATAAACCTCAGAGAAGAGGGGAGGAAGTAGATATGATCAACTCAGGATTAGAGGAAGATGAGGTATGGAAGCGCATCATAGAAGCTAAGGAAGCAAGAGAAGAACCATCCATATTTGATCTTATAGCTATCGGACAATGGAGTGGGGAACCTGTCCACAATTACTTCTAGAGATGGTTAACAATCTTTGTAGCTCTTAAAAATAAACCACAAGAAAAGGAATTAGTTGATCGATTCATCTTTGGACTATCTCCTCACCTCTTCAAGATAGTATTTATGAGAGCTTACAAGACCATTTCTGAAAGCTATGAAATCGCCATAGAAGTAGAAAAATGCTTCAAGAAAATGGAAGACAGCAACCTATCAAAGATTGAAGTGGACAAAGCTATAGATACCTCACTACTTCAATATACACCATATTATGCTTGGGGGGATAAGAAGAAGACACCTATTTAGAAAGCCTTGAAGAATCTGGGCCAAGTCATAAGAGAAACTGTGGACAACGTATTGACCGAGAAACAATTGCAAGATCTGGATCGTGACCTAACTCATATCCTAATGAGTGACCAAGAAGACCCTCCTCTTATGGAGGATGACAATGCAATCATATATAATAAAAATGATGTAGCCTTCGGCCATCTTAATGATAATGAAAGTGATTTTGCTTACTTGTTTAAAGTTTTGCCCGACGGCACCATGCATTCATCTGACCATACGCATAACATTTTTAGCATTCATGATGCTTCATTGCATGACATTAATTTGGGCACTAAGGGAAATCAAAAATGATAACTATATCCAACCACTTAACTCCTATCAAAAAAACAGAGATGATAAAAGTGCTTAGAAAACATTTTAACGCTTTCGCTTGGTCCTACGAGGACATGCCTGGGGTAGATCACCAAATTGCTGAGCATCACATCCCAACCAATCCTAGGTTTAAACCAGTCAAACAAAAGTTAAGAAGGGTACGTCTAGAATGGGCTGATAAAATCAAAGCTAAAGTTGCTAGATTATTAGAGCCTAAATTCATTGAAGTAATTGAGTAACCGACATGGTTAGCGAACATCGTCCCAGTCTCTGAGAAAGATAGAAGAGTCAGAATGCGTATCAATTTTTTGCAATTTAAATAAGGCCTCCCTGGAAGATGATTTCCCATTACCATACATCGATGTACTGCCAGAGTCATAATGTACTCATTCTTAGATAGGTTTTCTGGGTACAATCAGATCCTAATGGAAATCATTGACAAGGTCAAGATAGCCTTCATCACCGAATAGGGGGTGTATTGCTATAAGGTAAGGCCTTTTAGATTAAAGAATGCAGGAGCAACTTATCAAAGAGCTGTGACAGCGTTACTTTAAGAAATGATGCACAAAGAGGTTAAGGTTTACATAGATGACATGTTAGTAAAGTCAAACACTAGGGAAGAGCACCCTAAGATCTTGGAAAGGTTCTTAACCAGAATTGAGAAATACAATTTGCGTTTGAATTCGAAGAAGTGTGTGTTTGGGGTGACTTTAGGGAAGCTCCTAGGCCATATCATTAGTCAACGGGGGATTGAGGTTGATCCCGACAAGGTTAAAGCTATTCAAGAAATGCCTATTCCTCAAACCAAAAGGAAGTCAGGTCATTCCTTGGATCACTTCAGTATGTGATTCATTTTATCGCTAAGTTAACGATAGTTTGCGAGCCAATCTTCAAGTTATTGAGGAAGAAGCCACTGATAGAGTGGAACGAGCAGTGCCAGATAGCATTTGATAAGATAAGGGCTTATCTCATGACCCCCCAGTTTTGAAACCTCCGATGCCTGGTAAGCCACCGATTCTCTATTTAGCCATCGAGGAGTCGTCCATAGGTGCAATGTTGGTCCAAGAACAAGATGATAAAAGTGAGTATGCCATCTACTACTTGAGTAAGAAATTGTTTGAATATGAGACAAATTACATGGTAGTAGAGAATACATGTACGGTAATGGTATGGTTAACCAAGAAGTTGAGGCATTACTTCTAGTCCTATAAGATTCAAGCAGTTGCAAAGGTGGACCCGATGAAGTATCTTTATCAATCCCCACATTGGCAGGGAAACTCTCTCATTGGCTCATATTATTGTCTAAATTTAATATCGAGTATGTCATGAAGAAGGTCATTAAGGGGAGAGCAGTGGCTGAATTTTTGGTAAGTCAACCCATTGAGCCTGATTATGCTGAAAATCTAGATTTCCTCAATGAGCAATTAGTAGCAATAGAAGTGGAGAAGGCTGAATGGCTCATGTATTTCGATGGGGCTATAAATCAAAAGGGTGCCAGTCTTGGGGTAATCATCATCACACAGCAAGGTGAGGTTATCCTACTGAGAAAGCGATTGGAATTTCGTATCACTAATAATGGGGCCAAATATGAAGCTTGTCTCTTTGGTCTTGATGGTCTTTTAGAAGTGGGGGCAAAGGAAGTCAGGGTGATGGGAGATTCCGCACTGGTGATAAAGCATGTTGTAAGGAAATGGGAAATCAAGGAAGAGTCGCTTAGGCCATATGCAGAAGTAGTTTAAGACTTGTCAGTACAGTTCAGTCAATGCTTCTTCCAATATATATCGAGGGATGAGAATCAGATGGCCGATTCTTTAGCTTCCTTAGCCTCGATGTGGGAGGGAGAAGAGGCTTAACCCATCCATCTGCTCATAATAAAAATTGCTCATTCCTCATTTTATGAAGAGGTTTAAGTTATGGCCATCGAGGAGCAAAAGGCTTGTTGGTACAACGACATCAAAAGGATTCTAAAAGAAGGGAAGTGTCCCAAAGGGTCATCAGGTTCAGATCGCATGACTCCCAAAAGGTTAGCGACACAATTCAGACTAGTTGATGAGGATCTCTTTAAAAGGACAGCTGAAGGTTTATTGTTGAGATGTTTAACAGAAAAGCAAGCAGAAATGGTAATGACCCAGGTTCACTTAGGGGATTACGGCCCGCATATGAATGGGATGGCTTTAGCTAGAAAAATTCAGAGAATAGGGTACTTTTGTACCACAATGAACGCCGATTGTGTGGATAAGGTTAGGAAATGCCACAAATGCTAAATTTATGGGGATATACCGCATTTACCCCCATCCAAACTTCACAATTTGTCTACTCCTTGACCTTTCTTGGTGTGGGGGATAGATATAATCGGTGAAATTCGACCATCATCAACCAATGGGCATCGATTCATCGTAGTCGTAGTTGATTGTTTTTCAAAATAGGTGGAGGCTGAATCCTATGCCAGTATCACCGCTAAGAAAATGGCCAAGTCCATAGAGTAGCATATTTTTTTCTCGATATAGGGTTCCACATCATGTGGTATCCGATAATGGGGTTCAGTTTTAAGGAGCCATGATGGAATTATTTGAGAAGTTCAATGTCGAGCATCACAGATCTTCTCCATATAGGCCACAAGCTAATGGGGCAGTTGAGGTCACCAATAAGTCAATCAAGAAAATCTTATCAAAGACAGTGGCTACCTATAGGGATTGGGCTGATAAACTTCCATTTGCGATTTAGAGGTATAGAACCAGCATAAGAACCCCCACTAATCAGACACCTTTCTCCTTTGTATATGGAATGGAAGCTGTGTTACCGGTCAAAACAGAAGTAAGATCTCTAAGAGCGGCACTCGAAGCCCAGTTAAAAGAGTCAGATTGTGTAAGGGCTAGGTATGAGTAGTTGAACGCAATAGATTAAAAGTGGCTCAAAGCACTCAACCAATTATAAATGTACCAACAGTGTATGGTTAGAGCTTACAATAACTAAGCCTGATACCCGAAACAAACTCTCAAAATGGTTGATCTGGTTCTTAAACAGCTATGCCAAGTCAACGCTGATGCTAGGGGCAAATTCAGGCCTAGTTGGGAAGGACCGTTCGTAGTGAAGAAAGTCCTTGGAAAAAGAGGAATCAAGCTTATGGATATGGACGAAAATGAGTTCATAAATCTAGTAAATCAAGATAGGCTTAAGCGTTATCATGTCTAGGTCAAAAGAATTAAATCACAAAAAAAGTATCACAAAGAATAAAAAGAAATAAAGAATAAATCACCCGAAGAGTGGTCCTCTACTGCTCGAGCAAAAATTAGGGCGCAACCCGCTAATCGGTATTCCACAGATCGGTCAGGCAAAAGTTAGGGTACTCCAAAGCAAATAAAGCCCGCTAAGTTGAAAACCCGAAAAGGGCGGCTTAGGCAAAAGTTAGGGCATTGAGAGTAAAATGTCAGTTGCTTTCTCGAAAATCCGTAAAGGACCAATAGGCTGTAGGAGGTAACCATTGGAAATTGTTACCATTGCCTATGTACTCAAATTAATTTCATCAATGAACATGTCATGATTTTGCTAAGAATCTTGGTCTTATGAATGCATGCATGTCTTTAGGTGAAATAATCGCATGTGTGTCAACATCAATTTGTCTCTACATGTAATGCATCATTGAATTCTGTTCACTGCACATAAGTAATCCAATAAAAGATAAAAGTACTGATGGGTCACAAAAGAAATCAGACCTATGCAAAATTCAAAAATCGTCTCCTAGATTGAAAACCCGAAAGGGCGGTCCAGGAAAAAGTTAAGATGAAAGATAAAGAAAGAAAAAGTCTGCTGGATTGAGCCGCTAAGGACAATTCAGGCAAAAATTAAGACAGCCTGCTAGATTGGAAACCCGAAAGGGCGGCCCAGGCAAAAATTAAGGCAAAGAAAAAGAAAGAAAAGCCTGATGGATTGAAAACCTGAAAGGACGGTCCGAGCAAAGGTTAAGGTAAAAAAAGAAAAATACAGAAAAAAAAGCTTGCTATGTTTGAAAACCCGAAAGGGTGGTCTAGGAAGAAGTTAAACCTTATAAAAAAGGAAAAAGTCCGCTAGACTGAGCCATCAAGGACAGTCCAGGAAAACATTAGGATAAAAAGAAATGAAAATAAATGTTCGATAGGTCACCTCACATCGAATGGCCTATGCAAAAGTTACAACATCACTTAGTCCCCTCACTGTGAAATCACTTGATGACACGTATCCCCATGAGGTTTAATCTCAATCCAGCCAGACTTGGTCTCATTGTTAGCTATGCCAAGAAGTAATGCGGGTCTACAAGCGGCAATATTCAATGATCTCAGTTCAGAAAAAGAAAGAAATCAGCATGTATAAAAAGCTAAATGTCAAAAGTACCAATCCAAGTTTGTCCTGAAGTAAGCCATGTAGGGCCCAAAAGTGTCAAATGTTCAGAAAATAAAAGTGCATATCAATCTAAGTTATGGGGCGGTCCTATCCCTAGCGGTCCTCGAGAGTATGGTCTTGCGTATCTACCAACAAGTCATCCATGTTGATCATCATATGGTCCTCAGCCCCTACGACACCCTTGGCAGCAACATCGGCTCCCCCAGTACGCTGATCCACCTCACGCTCAACTACACCCCTCTGAGTCACGGTCGGTGCCACTCAGTAGGTAGAAAGATCATCCTCGGACACAGAATTAGACAGATTCGGTATCTATCTCTCCTTAGTCATCCACACCACCTGGCCCCGCAACATCTCAATCTTAGCCCTTGCCCTGGCAGTCTCCGCTCTAGCCTAGTCAGCCTCAGGAGTGGTTGCCTGCATCTGCTCCTCTAGGAACTTGGCTCTCTCCTCAGAAGCATCTAAGTCCCGAGTGGACTTACTACGCTCCATGGCTAGCAGAGTCTATAATAGAAATCATAAGATCAGTACACATACATAAATATCATAGCATGCATCATTCATAGTTTGTTAAATTTTGCAGGTAAAAGAAACCTACCGAGGCTAGCGCATCCTGAGCTAATAGGAGATCCCAAATGGAGAAGTAGCCCCTAGAAATCCTCTCAGCCTCAGAAATGGTCACCTAAAAGAGAAGGTTACATCAGGATGGGACATTCTAAGCAGTCACTATAAAGGATAAGATTAAAGTGGGAAATTCCTTATGTAGGTAGAGTTGGAAGGGGTAAAACCAATGGGTTGGACCGACTCTTGGAGCTCCTTGACTACTCGCTTCCCCGAATGATCCAGGAGTTAGAAGAAGGAATCTAACTCTGCTCGGAGGACTCCCTCCCTTACGGTCCCTGAAGTGCGGGACTGCTTTATCCGTGGCTTAGGGTCAGTAGGGGCAACAGTAGTAGGCCTCTTCCGCATGGAAGCGGGTGGCTATAATAATAATAATAAAAGATTACATTCAGGTTCATCATCAATTTCAAGAAATAATAAGGTATTCATGAAGGTTATGTTAGGGAGATACCTGAGAAGAAGGGGTAGCAGACCTAGCTGGGCCCTCGGCACCCTAAAATATAAAGGGACCCCCGTGATTGCCCCTCGATCCACCCTCGTCGTCATCACCATCACTGTCACTCCAGTGGAACTCAAGGGGGACTTCAGTGTAGTGGATCCTCTCATAAGGAGAAAGGAGAGAGGAATCAATAAACTCTATATAGGAGCCTTCTATCGATAGCACTTGAGCTCCTTTGCCGAGCAGGTACAACCCTTGGTCTCTCCCAGGCATCAAGTGCATCTAAAAGATGCCCACTGGGATCGGTCTCTCTACCTTAGCACTGGTCCTCACCCTCAGACCTACTCATCAAAATACCACTCAAGGAAGAGCGGTGACTGCAGGATAAAGTGGCGGTCGTCCATGCCAGCCAGCATCCTCTCAATATCCCCATAGGTATCCAACCTATCCCATGGATCTCGGATGACTTGCATAAAATAAATGCACTTTAAGTATCACAACCTCATAAATACAGTTTCTACTAATGGTTTATTGAAATGTAAGATACAGGTTTAGCATGAAAGAAAGTTTACCTGATCAGAGCGCAGCTGGTGAAGGAACTCCCTATATGACGCTATAGCCAAGGCCTCATCCACCTGTAAATGATGTGAGGTGTCTCAAGCTGTATGGGTAAGCCTGGCCTGGGGATGAACTGGTGCTCAAAGGCCCAAATCTGCAAGACAAAGTAAAGATTAGCTGCAGCACAGTTTGAATAAAAAGTTAAAGCATAAAAGATCAGTTCAAGAATCACCAGTAGGATGAGATGGCATATCTTGAGCTTGGATTGCTGGCCCCAAACTCCAACATCCAACCCATAGTGTAACTATACCAGGATGGCCCGACACCAATTCTTACATGGCACAACGGCAAGATCCTCTACAGTAGAGAGCAAACCATAGTTGAGGTTGCTCGAATAGACTAGGAATAAGATGGTAGTATCTGCAGTAATGGGACGCGGCTGCTCGACCTAGTAATCAAGCAGGTCCCCATACTTGAGCTTCTATCCCTCTAGGATAGAGCCCAAGTAATCTCTCTATATAGGTCTTCACCTAAAGCCGAGAATGCCACCTATCGGAATAGACATCAAAATGGACTATGTCCCAGCTCCAGTCCAGTCCAGTCCAGTCAAGGCGCACATATCAGAAGGAGTGATGGTAAGCTCCCTCATCAGAAGATGGAAAGTATGGGTTGTCTCCGACCACCTCTCTGCTAAAGCTAAAATGGCACCCAGGGCCAATGTCTTTAGAGCCAGAGGGATGGCCCTAATAATATCGCTGAACCTAAAAGAATCTATGCGAGCCAATAGCTCGATATCCCCCGCGGTACAAATCTCCTCATACCACTTCTTACAAAAGCTCAGGGCTCCCACCGTCTTGTACTAAAACTGCAAAGGCAAAATTATAGTTCAATAGGGTTAGGTTACAGTAGATAAATCAAAAATTAGAAAAGAATTGCAGAAAGCAGATAATTCAGTATTTTGTCCTTGAGGACACAACCCGTACAGGTCCTCTAGGAACAGTAGCATCACGAAAAAACTTCCCACAAATCCAAAATCATCCAAATTCAACCAAAGCTCATTCAAATCAGTTCCTAAAGCATCCTAGGCTAAAGTTACGTGCACCAAGCTCTATTTCAAGTTCTAAAACACCTTAAATCATGCCAAAATTCGAGAAATTACCAAAACAACAAAAATGGAAAAATGGAGAATTATGGGAAATACCTGCAGTTTAGAGGCATGAGTGTCAGGGGAAGGGATCAAAGGCACTTTAGAAGCGGAAGTGAGCCCCAAAAATGAGTACCCCTCTCGAAAAGCATACCCAACCAAAATCGAACATTCCCAAAGCTCCGAATCACCCACCCGGGGAAAATCTTCGCGTCCAACAGAGAAACGGCCAGTCTTTAGGATCTTTTTATACATTTTGATCAAATTTTTGGAGAAAATCGCCGGAGTTTGCAATATGGGAAAATTTTGTGTAAGGCGGGATATGAGGGGTCTGATCAATTTTTGAACCCCCAAAATAATGACCCGTACGGGTCCCAGCCTACCCGGAAGGGTCCTATTCTTCAAGCTTTCCACCTATACAGGTCCTGGCCCACCCGTACGGGTCCCCTTTTGTCATCCAGGGGCAGATTTTGAACCAGTACTTCATGAAATCACCAAAGATAAATCTAGTCCAAACTCAGGGTTAATCCCACTTCTCCTAAACTCTGTATTTCAATTAAATTAGGGGCAAACCCCCTAGCTGACCTTGATCCTTCAATGAAGGGGGAAAAATTTTTATTTTCACAAAAGTCAATCAAGAATCAAGGTAAGCCATTCTTGAATTGATCGCTAAAAGGGATAATTTTTATATATAGGTCCACTCAGGCATAGGAAATTTTCCCCAACAAATAAATCCTGTAAGGAGAGACTTCCCCAGCAAAAGAGGTTTTACTAAAGGACATTACTCTAACCCCCAATAGGAGTCAACCAAGGGGAATCCCCCACCAATCCAAGGGGCATCCCCTCACCAATCCATGGGCATCCCCCTATTCCCCAGCAGCGAAATCAGCCAATCCAAGGGCATCCCCCCATTATCGGGCCCTTCAAGGGCCATTCTTTGAGAGGCACCCCTCCAAGGGGCATTTCATTCCAAAGCAATCAGGCCAAACCTGACATTTCTTACACTTAGTTTACTATTTATTTGAGGGCTAACCCCCATCCACACGTCTTTATTCTTAATTTAAGGGGAAAAAACTTTTGTTCATCTCAAAGTTAATCAAGAATAAAGATGTGTCTGTTTAGACAATGACTAACTCGATGTTTGATTATTATCTCTTTATAGGTCATTCAAAATCCCCAGTAGGAGAGTCGATCTGCCTTAGGAAAGGGATACATCAATCAGGAGAGTCATCCTCCTTAGGAAAGGGATACATTAGCTAGGAGAGTCATCCGCCTAAGGAAAGGATACACTAGTCAAGAGAGTCATCCGCCTTAGGAAAAGGATACACCATCAGCCAAGAAAGTCAATCCGCCTTAGGAAAGGGATACATCAGTCAGGAGAGTCATTCTCCTTAGGAAAAGGATATATCAGTCAAGAAAGTCAATCCGTCTTAAGAAAGGGATACACCACCTTCCTCAGTAAAGTCATCAGGGATACAAACCATCAAAGGAAAGTCATCCGCCCTAAGAAAGGGATACGCATCAGCAAGAAAAGTCATCCGCCTCAAGAAAGGGATATGCATTGGCAAGGAAAGTCGTCCGCCTCAAGAAAGTGACACCCAGGAAAGAAGTTCACCTCAAGAATGGAACTCACTCATGTAATCACCTCAGGAATGATTTCTAAACCCTCGCTCACATCGTGAGATCATATAGATCTATACCTGTAGCGATCCCACGAGGGGCAGCCTGTGAGCATTGGATTTTTACAGTCCTTCTCATGAAATGATGATGAGAGCTATATAATGCAATCTTTTACAGGTATTATCCATCAGAGGTGTTCTTGCTACTGCAGAGTTGAGTTTGGCCAGAGTTTGGAGATCTGGTCTTCCTTTAGGGACCCGTACGGGTGCTGCCTGGTGGTACGAATCCACTAGCAAACCCGTATGGGTCATTTCCTTCCATACACCTAGAAGGGACCCGTATGGGTCCCCCCGAACTCATACAGGTGGGGCCCTACCTGTAATGGTCCTCTCATTGCTTGATGAGGCTTTATGGAAGGAGATTCTTACCTATTTTGGGAGAAGGTATGTCATGAATGCGATTTATTACATTCAGACCTCATTTTCCCCTATAAATAGGAGCCTCTCCTCACCTTTTCATAAGAGATGATACACAAAAGAGACAACACATATACAACATATATCATAGACAAATTCTAGCAGTTTCTATAGGTATATAGTTGAGGTATATGAGGTATAAAATAGGGAGGAAACCCATCCCTTAAGGTTTTGTCCACATTTTGTTCATTCCTAGCTTCGTTTATTAGGATTTGGAGGAGATTCTGTCCACACAAATACTCACCCAAATAGTCCTAAAATCCCCATTTCAGCATCTACTTTGGCTAGACTATCTCAACAGCAAAGGGATCGCCTCAAAATGGATTCACACCGTAAAGGTAATGCTCCTGAGTTTCAAAGAGACTCACAGCTTAGTTATTTTATCATTATTCTCTGCCTCTTCTATTATATTTGTTCTTTCATTCCTGTTTTGGGTCCGGTCCTAACCCATATGAGCCTTGTTGGCACCTTATGTCCTTAGGGATATTAAGCTGGTGCACCATACTCATACGGAAGGAAATCCCATTTTTATTTCATTTCTTCTCCATTAATTTGTTTATTATATCAAACTGAGTTTCTTCTCGAGACCTAATAGAACCCGTATGGGTCCCCCTATACCAGTACTAGTCCTCCCCAATAACTGTAAGGGTCCCACCTACCTGTACGGGTACCGGCCCCCAAGCAGAACCCAGAATTCTCTTCTAATTGGTTAAAATCAATCAACTCACCATTTGCCATGTGATCATTTTCACTAATAATCCAGTAAATCAACCCACGCAAGTTAAAATATGTTTTTGTAGCAAAATACGTCGAAGGCTCGTTATTTCTCTCTGATCCTAGAAGCCGCCCCGGGCACTATCGATCACAAAACCACCACGCTAACATAATCACATTTTTTCAATTAAATGCTGACTTATGAGATGTTATAAATCTTGCTAATCTTTGTGGATATAGGGGAATTTATTTTTATTTTTGTTTCATAACTTAGAACAAATGTATAGGTTCTCTTACAATTCTCCCATTTTCCCCGGTTGTAATTTTCATTCCCCCATTTACTGTTTGTGCTTTATTTGTAATCTATAAACGCATGTAATGAGTGTGAAAGAGTGTGAAAAAATAGGATTTTTGTGATAATCCCCCAAGTGATGAAAGCAAAATGGTTTTACGCGGCGAATGTAATTTTGAATTAACTAAATAAGAAATAAGTGACTCATCCGATACCTGAATCTCTGATCCGAAAGGTATGAGTCTCCCGCCCAATGGGAACTATACCAAAACTCTTTCCCAAGTAAACAACTTGGGTGGTGGCTCTATCATTTGTATCGAGATTTGGGTCTTGATTCTTTTATGCATTAAATATTAGCTACTTGTGCAAACTTGAACTAAAAAGGTTTCATCACGCCTAAATCCAATCAACCCCTAATAGGCCCCACCTCTCACCCAGGCACCAAGGGAGACCCACACATAATCGACACCTTACACCAGCAATGTCGACCCCTCAAGTAATGAATGGCCACCTGGTTAGGTGAGGTTTCTACACCATATGTAGGATGTGTGACTTTCTAGCGTGTATCTGAACTTGGTGGCAAGACTGTACATACTCGGCTAAATCCATGTCCATATTTAGCCAGTAATATCCCAAGAGTTTTTCCCTCTATATAATAGTGGAGGCCGCTTGGTGAGATCCATAGGTTCTTATATTTGTTGAATTATGTACTTCCCTTCTTCCGATGTGATGCATTTGAGTAAAGCGTCTGATTAAGAGCATTTGTTAACACTTGGTTAATGACCAAGTATCTTGGCAACTTCTTCACAATCTTTGTTGCTTCAGCCCCTTCTTTTGGAAGAATGTCTTTGTCTAGGTAATTGATCAATGGTTGCATCCATCAGGGCTCTTTTTGTTCTATCCGCATCAATTCTTGGTTCTCAACTGTTAGAGCAGAGATGACCTCATATAGATAACTGAGGTTTCTCCAGTTGTCTTTGCTTGCTGCACCTTTAGCCAACTCCGCTTTCTCGTTCTCCTCTCTGGGGATATGTTGAAGCACCCAAATAATGCCTTTTACTTCTAACTCTTTCAATAGCATCTCTACTTTGGCCATGTATTTCACCATTCCTTCCTCTTTTGTTACATAATTCTTGTTGATTTGATTAGAAACCAACTTTAAATCACTCCTAATGCTTAGTTTATCTGGGGCTATATCTCTGGCTAGCTCTAGGCCTTTGATCGTGGCTTCATATTCTGCGACATTCTTGGTGACTGGAAAGGCTAGTTTTACCTCGTAGCCTATCTAAATTCATTGGTCCTTCTATCCATATTCTGACTCCTGCTCCTTCCAGTGAGAAGGCTCTGTTGATATATATGTACCATGACTTGGTCTTCAGACTAGAAGAAGGTTCAACCACTACGAACTCTATGATAAAGTCCGCCAACACCTGTGCTTTTATTGCCTTTCTTACTTTAAATCGGATGTCATACTCACTAAGCCGGATGGCCAATCCAGCTAGTCTTCTTGATGTTCTAGGCCTTTGCAGTACCTTCTTGAGAGGGAAATTGGTTCTCACAATAACCATTTATGCTTGGAAGTATGGTCTAAGCCTCTCTATTGCTGATACTAAGGCTAGAGCTAGCTTCCCAATCTTCAGGTATCTGAGTTCTATATTTTTTAGCACCTTGCTAGTGTAGTAAATTGGGTGTTGATTCCCTTTGACTTCTCTAACGAGTACTGATCCAATAACTTCATCTATTATTGTTAGATACATGATGAGGCCTTCATCCTTCTCTAGCTAACTCAAGGGTGGTAGTGTGCTTAAGAATTCTTTGATGTTTTCAAAGGCTTCCTGAAATTTTTATCCCATCTAAATGCTTTATCTTTCTTCATGGCTTTGTAGAATGGGAGACATCTCTTTTTCAAAAAAGAGATGAATCGGCCAAGTGTGTTCACCCTTCCATTCAGCTTCTAGACCTCATTCAATGTCTTGGGTGGCTCCATCTTCATGATCTCTTCTATCTTTTCTTAGTTTGCCTTGATTCCTCTTTGAGAGATGAGAAAACCAAGGAACTTACCCCTTTTCACACTAAAAGTGCATTTCTCTAGGTTCAGCTTGAGCCGGTACTGCTACAACATTTTAAACATGGCTCTGATGTCCTTTGCATGTTCTTCTAGGATTTTACTCTTGATTATCATGCCATCGACATAAACTTCTACTGTTTCACCTATTTGGCATTTGAACATTTCACTCATAAGGCATTGATAAATAGCTCCAGCATTCTTCAAGCCGAATGGCATGATAGTGTAGTAGTATGTCCCTTCATATGTGATAAAGGATGTCTTTTCTTTTTCAGCCAGGTCTATGGGAAATTTGTGGTACCCTGCCTTTGCATCAAGTAGTGAGTATATAGCATACCCGGCTATTGAGTCCACTAACTAATCAATGTTGGGGAGTGGGTAGTTGTCCTTAGGTGTTACCTTGTTGAGATCCGTAAAGTCCACACACATTCGTTAAGCTCCATTGGCCTTCTTCACTAAGACTACATTCGCTAGCCATTAGGGATAGTGCACCACTCGGATGTATTAGCTTTTAAAAGCTTTAAGATTTTTGTTTCAATTGCATTTGTCTATTTGGTGCATGATTACACTTTTTTTGCTTAACCGGAGGTACTTTCGGATCGAGATTCAAGCTATGCTAGATTATTTTAGGTGGTACTCCAATCAATTCCTCATTCATCCATTAAAAGGCATGTTGTTCTTATTAGTATGCAGCTTATGTCAGTTTTTATCGGCTCTAAAAGATCGGTGGCTATCCCTAACTGCCAATTAAGTCTAACGGTCAATGTTTCTGCAAGGCCGACTGGCTGAGTTCTTTCCTTCTTATCTGGTTTCATGACTGCTTTATCTATCTTCAACGATGCCAAGTAAGTTTCTTGGGCTATTTGTGGATTGCCTACAACTATCATGACTCCGTTTATGGTATGGATCTTAAAGAGCAAGTTCTTAATTGATATTAATGCATCAGACTCGGCTAGGAAAAGTCTCCCCAAGATGATGTTGTATCTGATTGGTACAAAAGTAATTATGAAATCTATCTTTGTTCTCCATTTAATTTTATAATCCCCAAGCTCAATTTCAAGAGTGGCTTATCTGAGTATTGGAACTGAATGGCCACTAAGACCCATGAGTGGTGAGTGGGTCGATAGCATACGGCTATGATGAACTGCCAGCTTATCTATAACCTCTTTTCTAATTAGGTTGATCGAGCTACATGTGTCTACAATGATCCGTCTACTGTGTATCCCTCAACTAAGGCTTTTATCACCATTGGATCCGCATGCGGGCTTTTTACAAGACTTTACTCCCATAAGGGTCTATTGAGTTTTGAGTAGTCTATCCTTTGCGCTCAAAACTCTTTCCTTTTGTTGGGGACTCTCAAGCTCTGCTTCGCCTGTGATCACCGTTACAAGTCATTTTTACTTATATAAGGACTTGTCTTCAACATCCTTCTTTGATCTAGAACTACTATCTTTGGTGATTCCCTTCACGAACTATGAGAGTTTCCCTAGTCGATCAAGGTATGGATCTCATCTACTAGAACATGACACTCATCTGTGTCATGGATCCTAGAGTTGTGAAATTTGTAGTATTTCTTGGTGTCTTTCCTTATAAACTGATTAGGGGTTACCCTTTGGTACTTGATGGATCTCCTATCATCACTATTTTGTACGGCCAACTGAATATCGCACAAGGGAGCATTTAATTCTGGCCTATATATTGTTTGGCTTAAAGACTACTGGTAGTAGTTTCCCCCTCTTTTCTTGGTCTTCCGGTCTTTAGGCTGAGTCTTTTCAGATGGCTTGTATGGCCTATCAACTTCAACAACTTCAATTAAGTTCTTCGCGATAGTGATCATCTGATCCAACCTTTTAGGTTGCCTCTAAATGACCTATGCACCAAGTCTTTCATTCCTTGTGCATCTAATCATGGCCTCCCTTGTAGTGTTGTACTCTAGGTCTCACACTTGCAAGTAAGCCTTGTTGAATTGCTCCATGTAAGAGTGGAGTGACTCATCCGGTCTTTGAGTGATTTTGTTGAGGGTATGAGTGATGGTTCTAGTCATAATGCAGCCAATGAACTGTGTGCAAAATTTATGTCTCAAGGCATCCCAGGAATTGATGGACTTGGCTAGTAACAAGTCAAAATAATAGGTCGCCGGTCCAATTAGAGTATTTAGGAAATTCTGCAAGTATGAGCTTCATAGGTGTAAGCTATATCCAGCTTGTTCTTGTATGTTCGAATGTGGGTTCAAGGATCCGTGTCACCACTGTAGTTGTCAATGAATGGTATCTTGAAGTGGGAGTTGAGTGGTTCTGCGAGAATTTTAGCATAAATGAGGAGTCGGATGTCTCTAGTAGAGGCTCTTGTAAATAGATAACATAACTATTGAGCTCTTCCTTTATCATCTTCTGAAACTCGAGATCATCCTAATATCTAAACTTCTTAAGCTTCAATTGTGAGTTGAGGGGAGGTGGAGGAGGGAGATGAGTGGACTGATTGGGGCCTAAGTATATGTACCCCCGGATGGAAGTAGCCATATGGGGTAGGCCCATGAGGGTGATGTGTGTCGTATACAGGCTCATTCTGCATGATCTACTCTGCTTGATGTGGTTTTGACATTTTGATTAGATCCCTCCACAACGGAAGCTCCACTCTTCTATCCATAAAGTATGAGTTAAGGTTGTTGATGTTCTACGTGGTCTGAGTTGAGAAGGCGCCGACTCCATACTCTATTACAGCATGACTAGCTAGATGGGCATTGTGTGGCCTTATCAGGTGAGCATTGTTCGACTTGCCCTGGTAAGTGTTGAGTGATCCCACTGAATGGGCATTGTAAGGCCCAACCGGATGAGTGATATGACTAATCGAGGCCTCTGCCTCATGGTGAAGCGGTCTGCTTGTTGTATATCCAGCCATTCCTTCCTTCATTAGCCGAATAGGTTCCTTCATAGTTGATTCTGATCCTCGGGGGATACTTGATAACGTTAAGTAAAGCTTTCAAAGAATGCCATCCCTATAGCTCAATGAGCTGGTGAAGTTACAGTAGAATCTGTCGTCGGAATAGTAGAGGAGAGTTATATTGGTGCCGTTGGTTGGGAGGCGATGCTCGTCCCTGAGTCATCGACGTTGTCATTGGTCGCTTGATCAAGATTCTAGTTATTGTCAACCTAGTTGAGGTTTATGTTCATCAGAGAACAAAATTCTTGGCAGAGTAAGTAAGTTTGTCAGCGCTCACCGCACCACTGAAAGATTAGTCAAAGCGTGAATTCTTCAGACTAACCTTCAGAAAGAGTATGGAGATTTTCCTTCGCTGGAGAGGGTGGCTGCAAGACATATAAGGCATCAAAGTGACTAGCTGTGTGACCGGTGTAGCCTCTGCAATGCTTAAGTCAGCGATAGTAAAAAAAGGAGGCACGAGAATGAGAGAGAGAGGTTTTGTGAGTTTAGAATGTGATACATAAGTTATGGGGGTGACCCCATACTTATAGTGTGTAGTTACCTTGTCATGATATGTGTATATTTCCTCTGTTGGTGGTGAGGAGTCCTTATCAGGTAAGGATCCTATTTAGGCACGATTTCCTCTATAAGAGGTTTTTTCTTATTTATCCGTTTAGGAAAGGATATTGTTCATGTTTATCTGTTTAGAAAAGGGGAGTTATGAACGGACTTAATCTATCAATTAAGGTGGTGTGAATCTGGTTCTTCAATAGGCTAGCTGGATGGCGATCCGGCCATGAGGTCAGCTCGTATTCTAACACAACGTGGTTCCTCCATCCGATATCTATAAAAAACAAAATTATCAATTATCTCAATAAAAAATCTTTTTTTATCAATCAATAAAAACTTTTTTAAAAATGATAGAAGCTCTCATACAATAAATTTAATTAAAATTAAATTTAAAAGGCCTAATCATCTTTCTGAATTTTTAAAATTTTCTTTCATCCTTTTAAACTTGTTTAAATTGTACCTCATGACACATTTCTGTTGATGTGGTAGAGTAAGCTGGCTAACTTGGCAATGCTTAAAAATTATAAACTCACGCGCCACGTCAGCAGAAAGGAGTTATAAGATGCAGTTTAGACAAGTCCTCGGAGGTGAAAGGAATTTTGAAAGTTTAGGAATCAAACAGCTATGAGCTCTCTATTTACTCCCATCTTCAATCTATCCTTGTGGATTTCGGAAACTCATCATGGCTATGGTTCTCGAATTACGACACCCTCCTCTTCCCTCTCATCTCAAAACCGCTTGTTTTGATCTTTCATTTTATGTCCATGTTAAAAACAGTATCTGCATTGATTTTGTATTTGTATATTGGCAGGAAGTGCTATCCTAATATGTAATGGCCCCGTCTTTATCATTCTACATGTTGCTGTCCCCTATCTTGCTAAAAATCGATGGCTGTGATGTTTATTCTGCAATTATTGCTAAGTTGTTTCTGCACGTAATCTGTTTGTTTCATTTCTCATGTGAACTAGTCTTTTATTGTCTCCTTTTATTAGGAATTTAACTCCAAGAATCCGGTTGTGGACTTTTCCTATTTTGCTGGTGAATTACTTGGCCTCTTTCTCTTTCTGGGCTTCTTATTCTTATTCTGCCACGGCTTTTGAGCAAGTATCTACCTCTAACGATTTGCCTCAACAAACAAGGTTCACTACTATACTAATGTAGCTATCATTTTTTTCTTTTTCTTTGCAACATATTTAAATGGCACTATAGCCAGTCTTTGAGTTCTTTTGGACAGCCTTCAGAATTAGCACTTTACTAATTTCCATGCCTATTTATTAATGCTCTCATGTGCAATGTTCCAATTCTTTGACAACTAATAATCCTACTATTATAGAGTTCTTTTTCATGTTAGCAGTTATTCCTCTACTTTACACTGAGATTTCCTCCTCCCTTTTGTGTTATTATACAAGGTGACCTTGGTTAAGCCAGGATTCGAGCACAATGATGGTCCCTTTCTGTCGATTTCAACAAACACACACATTAAAGTTGTTAAATTTTTAGACTGACCGACTTGTGTAAATGTGGCTTAGGCCCATATTGAAACCCAAAATCCTTCAAGTCCACAACTCTCTCAGCCTGAGTATAAAAGGGAGCCTTACAGCTAAACTAGGGTTCTTCTAATCTAAAACAGCCGCTCAATACACTCTCAAAAGTTCCTCTCTGTATTTGTTTTTCCTCCAGTGATTTCATATGACCTTTGAGGCCTTTTTCCGTTTGTAACTAACTCGGTTTTTAACGGGCATATATCTAGTCGTTGTAACCGCCTTCGAAGACCTATATAAAGAGGTATTTGCGTTTGTAGTTGGGTGTGAGATTTGTTTTAATTTTTCTGAGCGATTGTGTTCTTAGGTTTACTGTATTTGAGGATTTCACAGTTGTAAAGACTTTTTAGTGCTAGTTCTCTTTTGTATATGCATAGGAGTGCTATGCATATGGTTTAGTGCTAGGTTTTGACTTATAGTAACCTGTAATTGCTGTTCTTGGCTGAGTTTGACATCAATATAAGTCTCTGCAATATTTGTTCGATAATTCTGGTTGTGTTCTTCCTTTTCCTTTATATGTTTTTTGTTCTTGCATATTCAATATATGGTTACATCTTGGCTTAAATCTCAACAAATTGGTATCAAGAGCTAGGTTTTACTCTAAAGATCGATTAAAATTTATAAATGCATGTATCAGATTCATAGTTCTTACGATTTGTCAAAGATTTAGAGTATATTTGCATAATTGATTGATTTTTGTTGAATAATCGTAGCATGCATATATATTTACCTTCATTTTAAATCTTGAAAATTGATTCAGTGTATTAGAAAAAGGGATTATAATAGGTTGTCTCATTTAATCCTTTTCTTTCAACGTGACCCGGGTATTCTAAAATTTGGTTTTTTTGTTAACAAATTGCTTTCTTTTATATTTTTTCTCGTTGACTAAATTCTTACTCTATGTTTTTTTCTCAGTTTCTTGTGTGTTTTTTGGGCCGAGGGATCACTACAATCTGGTGAGGTTTCTGAATTGGCTGTGTCTTGAATAAATTCCTCTTTAATTGCTACTAGAGACCCACTGTAAGTATCTCTTCAACCCCCTTATAATACACTGTTAAAGGAAGACTACTCTGTAAGAATTTCTAAACTCTCCTCTTTAATTTTCTTGCAAAATTGCATATCTGGTTTTGATGTGTGGTAGAATTAGATATTGCATATTAGGTATTAGGATTGATTGATTCTTTGTTTCGAATAATCTAAAATCTTTACTTCTATCCATGTTAAAGAAATTTTTGACTGAGATTGCATGTATTGATAATTGATTGTAATAAATTGCTTAATCCATATTTGAATCTTGGATTGCTTCCTGATTGTTTCTTGAAATACTCTTTGAAATGTTCTTTAGGATTAGGTTTCATAGCTTTACCTAGAGTGCTTTCTGGTCTAGAAATAGGATTCTTTAGAAATTTCTCTCTGTTAGGCAATTCTGTAAAGTCCTGCTGTCTAAATTTCTGTATCTTGATTAGTATATTAATCTCAATTCAAACCATGTCTATAGCAAGAGTTAACTTGGAAAAGTTTGATGATAAAATGGATTTCACACTTTGGAAAAGTAAAATGAAAGTAGTTTTTGTCCAAAAAAAGTGTCATAGGGCCTTAAATGGCATAGATTCTTTGTTTACTGATCTTACACCTGAAGAGAAGCAAGATATAATGGAGTTAGCATACTCCACTATTGTCTTAAACTTGTCTGATTCAGTGTTATAGAGAGTGAGGGATTGTGATGAAGCCCATCAACTCTGGACTAAATTAGAGACCTTGTATAAGACTAAAGACTTGTCTAAAGTGTCATATTTGAAAGAAAATCTGTTTAGTTTGAAATGAACCCCACTAAAAGTATTAATGATAATCTTGATGAGTTTCTAAAACTGATAATGGACTTAGAAAACCCTGATGAGAAATTTTCTGATGAAAATCAAAGTACAATTTTGTTAAATTCCATTCCTGATTCTTATAGAGAAATAAAAACTGCCTTAAACTATAGTAGGAGCCTCTAAGTGTCAGTGATATCATTAATGCTTTGAAATTAAGGGAACTTGAACTAAAAGGTGACACTATAGGTAAAAGTCAGTCTAGTGAGGCTTTATTTGTTAAGGGTAAGAAAGGAGGTCATAAGAAAGGAAATAAAAGGAAAGATTCATTTAATAATCAGAGTAAACAGAAACCTAATAGTGATCAGCCTAATCTTGATAATAATAGACCTAAATCACATAAAGATTTAACCTGCTATTATTGTAAAAAGAGAGGTTATATTAGGAGATTTTGTAAACAAAGGCTAAATAATCAAAATGAGACCAATCAAACTGGAGCAGTTAATAATACTGCTAAATTAGGAGATATAGAAGCCCTAGTTGTTAGTAATAACAAGGATCAAGAGTCTTGGATTTTAGATTCTGGTTGCACCTTTCACATGGCACCTAATAAAGACTGGTTTTATGAATATGAACACATAAATGGTGGTAAAGTCTTAATGGGTAATAACATAACCTGTGAAGTTCTAGGAATAGGATCTGTGTTGCTTAATGTGAAAAATGGCAGTAGGGTTCTCTTGAAAGAGATTAGGCACATTCTTGGCCTTAAGAGAAATCTTATATCTGTTAGTTTCTTAGATAGTGAAGGACTAGCATATAAGGCTGAAGGTGGAGTCATTAAGGTCATTAAAAATGATAAATGTCTCTTAGAAGGAAATCTAGTCAATGGTCTTTACTATCTAGAAGGGTCAGCCCTTGTAAATTCTACCTATGCCTTAACCAGTAATGAAGAAACTGTGTTATGGCATAAGATGCTTGGTCATATTGGGAATAAGGGTCTCACATATTTTCAAAAGCAAGGAGTCCTTAAAATTCCTATTTCTACTAGAATTCAACTTGTGAAACTTGTATTATGGGCAAATCCCATAGACTGAGTTTTAGTAACTCTAGCAACACATCTAGTAACTACCTTGACTATGTTTATAGTGACTTATGTGGCTCATTCTATGTCCCTGAATCTATTTCTGGTTATCAATATTTTGTGTCCTTTATAGATAATTTTTCAAGAAAAGTGTGGATTTACTATTTAAAGAATAAAAATGATGTTTTTGATAAATTCTTGGAGTGGAAACAACTTGTGGAAAATCAAAAGAATCTTAAGATTAAAATTCTTAGAACAGATAATGGCCTAGAATTTATCAATGACCAATTTAATTCATACTGTATTGAAAATGGTATATAAGGCATAGAACTTGTACCTACACACCATAACAAAATGGAGTGGTTGAAAGGTACAATAGGACCCTTTTGAACAAGGTTAGATGTATGTTGTTTGAGTCTGGTTTTAGTAAAAGATTTTGGGTAGAGGCTGCCCAAACTGCTTGTTACTTGATTAATAGATCTCCTAGTGCTGCCATTGATTTTAAATGCCCTAATGAGGTTTGGTATAATAAACCAGTTAATTTGAGTCACCTTAAAGTGTTTGGATGTGCTGCCTATATACATAATAAGGATTCTAAGCTAGATCCTAGAGCTAAAAAATGTGTTTTCATAGGCTATCCTTCAGGAATTAAGGGATATAAATTCTGGTCTTTGTCTGATAATAAAGTTATAAGTAGGGATGCTGTTTTTAATGAAAATGAGTTTCCCAAACTTAAAAATAACACTGTTAATTCTCAAACTAATAATCAGCAATCTTGGTTTGAAGTGGAGCTTGATAGGATTGAACAGAATAATGAAAATATTAATCCTGTTAATGAACCTCAAGATGAAAGTAATAACTTGAATGAAAATGATTTAAATAATCAACTTGAAGTTATTAATAATGAGCAATATGATATAAATTCTGGACCTGATAGTTATCAATTAGTTAGAGATAGACCTAGAAGAGAGATTAGTCCTTCTAAGTATCTTGACTCTACTGTTTATGATTATAGCTATTCTAAATTTATTGATTTTGCTGTAAATGTTGTTGATTGTGTTGAGTTTACTGAACCTAGAACATACATTGAGGCTAAACAATCTAAAGATTGGGCTAAGTGGTAGGCTGCTATAAATAGTGAAATTGAGTCTTTGTATAAAAATCACACTTGGATTTTAGTTCCTAAACCTAAAAATAAAAGAGTTATTCGCTGTAAATGGGTGCTTAAAAGAAAACCTGAAGTCCCAGGTGTAGAAAAAGAAAGATTCAAGGCTAGGGTATTGGCTAAGGGTTTTAGTCAGGTTGATGGTGCAGATTTCCATGACATTTTTTCACTCGTAGTAAAACACGTGTCAATTAGAATCATTTTGTCTTTGGCTACCTTATTTCACCTAGAGTTGGAACAGTTAGATGTTAAAATTGCGTTTCTCCATGGTAATCTAGATGAAGAAATCTATATGTCCTAACCTGAAGGTTTTATAGAGAAAGGCAAAGAATCCTATGTATGTTTATTAAAAAAATCTTTGTATGGCCTAAAACAGTCCCCTGGGCAGTGGTACCTTAGATTTGACCAATTTATGCTTAACTTGAAATTTAGCAGAAGTATGTATGATTCCTGTGTTTGTTTCATGAAATTAAATAATAATTCTTACATTTACTTACTGTTGTATGTTGATGATACGTTAATAGCATGTAAACATAAATCTGAAATTAACAAGTTAAAGCTTAAATTGAACTCTGAGTTTGAAATGAAAGATCTAGGTGAGGCCAAAAGAATTTTAGGAATAAACATTATTAGGGATAGGAATAAAAGAACTCTTTACTTAACTCAAACTGATTATGTTGATAAGGTATTAAAACATTTTGGCTTAAGTAAAACTAAGTCAGTGCCAACACCTTTAAGTACACAGTTTAAACTAAAGGCTAGTTCAACACCATTAGATAAAGAAGAAGCAGAATTTATGTCTAAAATACCATATCAGAATTTAGTAGGGTCATTTATGTATGCAATGGTTTGTACTAGGCCTGATTTGGCTTATGTTGCTAGCGTTGTAAGTAGATACATGAGCATTCCCAATAAGAGTCATTGGTTTGCTGTTAAATGGTTATCTAGGTACTTAAAAGGGTTTAATACTATTAGTTTATTGTATAAAAGAGTCCTTGATGATAACCTTAGAATAGAAGGCTATTGTGATTCTGATTTTGCAGCTGACCTAGATAAGAGAAGGATAGTTACAGGCTACTATTTTACACTAGGAGGAAACATCATTAGTTGGAAGTCTAGTTTACAACATATAGTTTGCCCTTTCAACAACAGAGACTGAATACATTACCTTGATTGAAGCAGTTAAGGAAGCCCTATAGTTGAAAGGAATATTAACTGAATTTGGTATAGAATGGTCTAAGGTCAAAATACAATGTGATTCTCAATCTGCAATTCATTTATGTAAAAATGCCATGTTTCATGAAAGAACTAAACATATAGATATAAAGTTGCACTTTGTTAGGGACATTGTTAATTTTGGATCTGTTTGTATTGAGAAAATACACAATAATGTAAACCCTGCTGATATTTTGACTAAGTCTGTGCCTATTGCCAAATTTCAGGGTGCTTTAGAGTTGCTACAAGTGCAACAGTTTCAAGGAGGTTGAAAGCTTGGAATTCAAGTTCTGCTATTTTTTGTTTTGTTGTTTATTTGCTGCTGTTGTTAGGTTTTTTGTATTAGTTAGCAAATGTTTAAATCTAGATTGCAATAGGTAGATATCTAGGTTGTAATGGACTTGCATTTGGTGAATGCTTTTTAGTAACAGTACAGCAGAAGCTAAAGTTGATGTCCGATTTGGTCCAAAGCCAAGGTGGAGATCTATAAATGTGGCTTAGGCCCATATTGAAGCCCAAAATCCTTTAAGTCCATAACTCTCTCAACCTGAATATAAAAGGGAGCCTTACAGCTAAACTAGGGTTCTTCTAATCTAAAACAGCTGCTCAATACACTCTCAAAAGTCCCTCTCTGTATTTGTTTTTCCTCCGGTGATTTCATATGAGCTTCGAAGCCTTTTTCCGTTTGTAACTAACTCGGTTGCTAACGGGCATATTTCTAGCCGTTGTAACCGCCTTCGAAGACCTATATAAAGAGGTATATGCGTTTGTAGTTGGGTGTGAGATTTGTTTTAATTTTTCTGAGCGATTGTGTTCTTAGGTTTACTGTATTTGAGGATTTCTCAGTTGTAAAGACTTTTTAGTGCTAGTTCTCTTTTGTATATACATAGGAGTGTTATGCATATGGTTTAGTGCTAGGTTTTGACATATAGTAACCTGTAATAGTTATTTGTGGCTGAGTTTGACATCAATATAAATCTCTGCAGTATTTGTTCAATAATTCTGGTTGTGTTCTTCCTTTTCCTCTATATGTTTTATGTTCTTGCATGTTCAATATATGGTTAGATCTTGGATTAAATCTCAACTTGTGTATAAAAAAATCATTCAATAGTTAGAGAATGTAAGAGTAGAGAGTGGTATATCTAAGATTACATGAAGTGAACTCATTTAGAAAGATATGTGTTTGTTTGACACCGATGAACATATTATAGAGAAAAGTACAACACCAACTCGAATCAAGAAAGTTCATTACTACAAACCTCAAGAAAAATTTGTTGGATCATAAACTTGATCCAAGTTAAAAAAACTCAAGAAACCCAAACCAAATAAAAATGAGTCCAAGCCCACAAATCCAAATTGTAGTAAATTATTTAGATATTTTTAAGTATGTAGATTTTAGTTTGTGGATGGAAAATTTATGATGTGTTAAAAAGTTGTGTTAGGTTTGATGAATGGTTAGAAAGTGTGAAATGTGGAGAGTTAGTTGGAATTTATGGTAAGTAAGTGTAATATGTGGAAGGTTAGTTGAAAGTTGTGGTTAGTAATGTGTTAGTTGTAAAATGTGGTTAGTATTTTGTAGTTGTATTATTTAGGTGACTTGGCTAATTTATAAGCCTTGTGCTATGATACATATTCACCTATAAATAGGTGAGTGTTTAGTTGTTTATGCATCAACAAAAATAAGAACTTCTTTAGAGAGAAAAGAAGTAAAGAGTGAGTTGTAGTATTGTATTTTGAGTGTGAGTATTCTTGTAATATTTTTTAGTTTAATAAAAGTTGTTCATTTGAGTGTTTTAATTTCCAACAAAGTGGTACCAGAGCTAGGTTGAAAGCTCGAGTCCTCCTCCCGAAAAGAATTTTTTTCCCGAGTGCGAAAAAATAAAGTTGAAACTGCCCAGGCGTTGCAGTAGCTAAAAAGCCCAGAAAGTGTCGCAGTAGACTGCCAAAAGCGTTGCAATACATCCAGTGTGTTGCAAAAGACTCCAGAAGTGTCGCAGTAGACTGCAGAAGTGTCGCAGCAGAGTCCAGAAGTGTCGCAGCAGACTCCAGAAAGTGTCGCATCACACTCCAGAAAGTGTCGCAATAGCTCCTATACGTCTAGAAAAGCTATTTGAGTAAGATGGCGAATAACGTGACATCCTTTCAAGTTCCAACACTCAACAACAACAACTACGACAATTGGAGTATCAAGATGAAGGCTCTTCTCGGTGCTCATGATGTTTGGGATATCGTAGAGAGAGGATTCAAGGAGCCCGAAAATGAAGCCTCTCTCACTCTAGATCAAGCTACAACTTTGAAGGATTCCCGAAAGAGAGACAAGAAAGCTCTCTTCCTCATCTATCAAGCATTAGATGATGACGGTTTTGAAAAGATTTCAAGTGCAACTTCTGCCAAGCAAGCATGGGAGAAGCTACAAACCTCTTATAAAGGAGGCGAAAAGGTGAAGAATGTCCGTCTCTAAACACTAAGAGGTGAGTTTGAATCCTTGCCCATGAAACCATCCGAGTCTATCTCCGATTACTTTTCAAGAGTAGCAGTCATTTCTAATCAATTGAAAAGAAATGGTGAGAAGTTAGAAGATGTAAGAATAATAGAGAAGATACTCCGCTCGTTGGATCCTAAATTTGAGCACATCGTGGTGACGATTGAAGAAACCAAAGACTTGGAGGAGATGACGATTGAAGAACTCCAAGGATCACTACAAGCCTATGAAGAAAAGCATAAGAAGAAGCAAGGTATCTCTGAGCAACTCCTCAAGTTACAACTTAAGGATACGAGTTAAGGCCAAGGCAATGGTAGAAACAACCATGGCAGAGGCAGAGGCAGAGGCAGAGGCAGAGGACGAGGCCGCGGACGAGGAGGAAGCCGTGGTCGTAGACGGAGTTGGAATTACAACAATAATTCCAACAACTATGAGAAAGGAGAAAGCTCCATGCAAGGTCGGGGAAAAAGAAATTCGAACTCGAGGTATGACAAATCTCAAGTCCGATGCTATAATTGTCAAAAGTTTGGGCATTACGCTTCAGAATGTAGAGCTCAAAATGATCAAGTTGTAGAGAAGGCAAATTTTGTGGAGGAGAAGATCGAGCAGAAAGAAATGCTATTATTAGCATACAACAATAACAGTGATCATCAAGATAACACATGGTATCTTGACACCGGTGCAAGCAACCATATGTATGGAAAAAGAAGCTTATTCATGGAGCTGACTGAAGAAGTAAGTGGTGATGTCTCATTTGGAGATGACAGCAAGATATCGGTGAAGGGGAAAGGTAACATCCTCTTTCGTGCTAAAGATGGTAGCCACCAATTAATTTCAAATGCCTACTATGTGCCTAATATGAAGTGCAACATTCTAAGTTCGGGCCAACTCTTAGAAAAAGGCTATGATATTCACATTAAAGATTGTAGTCTTTTAATAAGAGATGGCAAAGGAGATCTGATTGCTAAAGTACAAATGTCAAAGAATAGAATGTTTCCTTTGAACATTCAACACGATGTTGCGAAGTGTTTGAAGGTGTGTTACAAAGATGCATCATGGCTATGGCATCTTCGATTTGGTCATCTCAACTTTGGAGGATTGGAGTTGTTAACCCAGAAGGGAATGGTTAGAGGTTTACCATGTATCAATAATCCTGATCAATTGTGCGAAGGATGTCTACAAGGGAAGCAATTCAGAAGAAGCTTTCTAAAGGAGTCAGACTATAGAGCCAAGAAACCGCTCGAGCTCATCCATGCCGACGTGTGTGGTCCTATCAAGCCAAGTTATCTCGCTAATAGTAATTACTTCCTTCTTTTCATTGATGATTACTCAAGAAAAACATGGATATATTTCTTGAAGCAGAAATCAGAAGTCTTTGGAGTGTTTCAGAAGTTCAAAGCAGCCGTGGAAAAGGAGAGTGGTCATAAGATCAAAGGCATGAGATCTGATCGAGAATGAGAATTCACATCCAATGAATTCAACGAGTTTTGTGCAGCATATGGAATCTATCGACCCTTAACGGTTCCTAGATCCCCCCAACAAAATGGTGTGGCAGAAAGGAAGAATAGAATAATTCTTGACATGGCACGGAATACGCTTAAAAGCAAGAAACTACCCAAGGAATTTTGGGCAGAAGCAGTGGCATGTACAGTCTACCTATTGAATCGTTCTCCTACAAGAAGCATGTGGGGAAAGACACCACAAGAAGCATGGAGTGGAAGAAAGCCCGAAATTTCCCATCTTCGAGTCTTCGGGAGTGTAGCTCATGTTCATGTACCAGATGAGAATCGAACCAAGCTTGATGATAAAAGCAAAAGTTTTATTTTCATCGGTTATGACTCAAGCTGAAAAGGCTATAAGCTATACAATCCGAATGAGAAGAAATTTATGATCAGCCGAGATGTGATATTTGATGAAGAAGGAGAATGGAACTTCGATTCTCAAATGGAAGACTTCAATTTTTCTCCATTTGAGGAAGATGAGCCGACAACACCTGAGCAACCAAGACAACTTCAACAAGGCCTTACAACTCCACCAACTTCTCCTACTCATAGAGATGGGTCATCATCATCATCATCATCAACATCTCCATCCTCAAGCGAGACTGAAGATGAAAGAGAAGTGCATCATATGAGAAGTCTTCGAGAACTTTATGAGGTGACTGAACAACTAGACAATCTTATGTCTATTTGTTGACTGCGAGCCAGTGACATTTCAAGAAGCTGCAAAAGAGAAAAAGTGGAGAGGTGCAATGGACGAAGAAATCAAGGCCATTGAGAAGAATGATACATGGGAACTCACTTCACTTCCCAAAGGACACAAGGCGATAGGTGTCAAATGGGTGTATAAAACAAAGCGGAATGCCAAGGGAGAGATGGAAAGACACAAGCCAAGGCTTGTTGCAAAAGGCTATTGTCAAAAGGCTGGAATTGACTACGATGAGGTATTCGCTCCAGTTGCTCGATTGGAAACTGTCAGACTAATAATTTCTTTAGCGGCTCAAACCAAGTGGAGAATTCATCAAATGGATGTAAAATCGGCGTTCCTAAATGGAGTTCTTGAAGAGGAAGTTTACATCCAGCAACCACCAGGTTATGAAGTCAAAGGCCATGAAGAAAACGTGTTGAAATTGAAGAAGGCTCTTTATGGGCTAAAACAAGCACCAAGGGCATGGAATAGCAGAATTGACAAGCACTTCCGAGAAAATGGCTTCAACAAATGTCCCTTTGAGCATGCTTTGTACATCAAGATCAAAGATGGAGATATTTTGATCGTGTGCCTCTACGTGGATGATTTGATATTCACTGGAAGCAACCAAAGAATGTTCGATGAATTCAAGAAAGTAATGACGAATGAGTTTGAGATGACAGACATAGGGCTCATGGCGTACTACCTCGGTATAGAAGTAAAGCAACAAAAGGATGGAATTTTCATTTCACAAGAAAGCTATGCCCAGGAGATCTTGAAAAGGTTCAAGATGGAGAATTGTAAGCCGATAAGCACACCAGTGGAGTACGGGATCAAGATGTCCAAACATGAAGAAGGTGAGAGTGTAGATCCAACACTTTTCAAAAGTTTAGTTGGAAGTCTACGCTATCTTACCTGCACGAGGCCAGATATCCTTCATGCAGTCAGGTTAGTTAGCCGCTATATGGAATCACCAACAACTACCCATTTTAAAGCTGCTAAGAGACTTCTTCGCTATTTGAAAGGTTCAATCGATTTTGGCTTGTTCTATTCAGTTTCTAATGATTACAAACTTGTTGGATATAGCGATAGCGATTGGGGTGGAAACGTAGATAATCGTAGGAGCACTAGTGGATTTGTGTTTTTCATAGGAGATACTGCTTTCACATGGATGTCAAAGAAACAACCAATTGTAACTTTGTCTACATGTGAAACTGAATATGTTGCAGCAACCTCGTGTGTTTGTCATGCAATTTGGCTCAGAAACTTATTGAAGGAGATCGGCTTGACCCAAGAAGAACCGACTGAGATCCGTGTTGACAACAAATCAGCTATTGCCTCAACAAAGAATCCTGTATTCCATGATCGAAGCAAGCACATCGACATCCGCTACTATTATATAAGAGAGTGTGTTGCAAGAAAGGAAGTACAAGTTGAATATGTCATGACACAAGATCAAGTTGCGGATATCTTTACTAAACCACTGACAAGTGAAAACTTCATCAGACTGAGAAGTTCACTTGGGATGACAAGATCAACTTTAAGAGGGGGTGTTGGATCATAAACTTGATCCAAGTTAAAAAAACTCAAGAAACCCAAACCAAATAAAAATGAATCCAAGCCCACAAATTCAAATTGTAGTAAATTATTTAGATATTTTTAAGTATGTAGATTTTATTTTATGGATGGAAAATGTATGATGTGTTAAAAAGTTGTGTTAGGTTTGATGAATGGTTAGAAAGTGTGAAATGTGGAGAGTTAGTTGGAATTTGTGGTAAGTGTGATATGTGGGAGGTTAGTTGAAAGTTGTGGTTAGTAATGTGTTAGTTGTAAAATGTGGTTAGTATTTTGTGGTTGTATTATTTAGGTGACTTGGCTAATTTATAAGCCTTGTATTATGATACATATTTACCTATAAATAGGTGAGTGTTTAGTTGTTTATGCATCAACAAAAATAAGAACTTCTTTAGAGAGAAAAGAAGAAAAGAATGAGTTGTAGTATTGTATTTTGAGTGTGAGTGTTCTTGTAATATTTTTGAGTTTAATAAAAGTTGTTCATTTGAGTGTTTTAATTTCCAACAAAATCTTCTATTGAAAGAAGATATTTAATCAAAAGTCTAGAAGCTACAACTGATTATTTGATTCTAGAAGCTACAAGCACCTACCTAAACTGTGGCAAAAATTGCTAGTATTAATCGACATAGTATGGTATAAATAAGGAGTATAGGAATATGCAATTGCGTAATCAACAAAGTGTCCAGTATGAGTGAAGTGAGTTCAGAAGCCAAGTGTCCTGTAACTTGTGTAAGCGTGAGTGGCCAAATGCAAGTGAGTTGTTATTAGTGAAAACTAGTAGTATACTGTGTGTGTGAGAAAATTATAATTAATAAAAGTTGTTTTTATTAAATCATTTGGCCAATAGTTTCTCCATCTATTTCAACAGATATGGCCTTGGATAGAGTTTCATGGCGTGAAATCATTCATATAGCCGGCATACCTTGCGTGAGATTAAGGCTTGGTTGTTGTTGTAAGAAAGAAGTTGTTGTCTCCTTCCTTGTCTCTCCCTGTTAATTGTTTACAAGTGGCTCTTTGTCTTCATTTTAAGTTCTCAAACCAGATTCTCTCTCAAAAATTATGAGAGGGGCATAAGATTTTTTTCAGTTGTTGTAATAGTTAGAGAATCTTTAATAATACTTGCCTTCTTGAAATTAATTTTTTTGCGCCAGCTTTTCAACAATTTTGCATTTTGCAGATGACGGCCTTAAGCTTTGGTTTGGTTGCCTTGTCTATCATAGCTTTTTTGTTTCTACCAGTCGCAAGGGGATCAATCCTTCTTTGTCTTATAGATATACAGTTCGAACATGCCATAGAATATCATTCATGGTTCACAATGTTTCTTCTGACCCTTCATGGACTTGGCTATATGATTGTGTGGACTATTCGAGGCATTCAGCTGTCATCTGTGAGTTCTTTTACTAGGTTTTCTTGCTTTTATACAACCATAGATGTTTATGTTTGCACGTCAGTTTCTTGATTGAATCATGTTGATTCTTTTACCAACTTTGATCCCTTTAATTTGGGATGACATAACTATTATGTATGTGGGGCTTTCTGAGAAAAGAAAAATAAAGCTTGATCCTGAAACTACCAATTCCTTGTATGCAGTGCAGATAGTGGATTGGAAAAGTGATACTGGCGCAAATTTCGCTGGGGTTATCAGCTATACTTTTGGTCTATTAATGTGGATTACAACACTCCCCGCTGTGAAAAAGCGAGCCCTTGAGATTTTCTTTTATACTCACCAACTTTACATACCTTTTTTCTTCTTCTTTGCCCTGCATGTTGGTGATGCGGTCTTTAGCATATCTGTTGGAGGAATAATTCTTTTCATGCTTGATCGTTTTCTAAGATTTTTTCAGTCGCAGAGAACAGTCAACATAGTTTCAGCAAAAATGATTCCATGTGGTACAATGAAGCTTGAGTTTGCTAAACCCAGAGGTAGGCCTATTTCTTTCGGCATTCATTATTTGTTTGACCTTTTTCTGGCCATGTGCGCTAATATCTGATGGAATTAAAACACTCAATGAACAACTTTTATTAAACTCAAAGGTATTATAAGAACACTTTCACTCAAAGTATAAAACTACAACTCACTTCTTTACTTCTTTTCTCTCTACGAAGTTCTTATTTTTGTTGATGATAAACAACTAAACAACTCACCTATTTATAGGTGAATTATACAACTCTTAACTAATACAATTACTCACCACCACCTCCAACTAATACAATTAATAGCCAACTTATTTAGTTAATTTAATGGCCTCCAAATTGGTTGTAGTTAATAGCCTCCAATTTGGTTATCACACACAAAAATCTACATACTTAAAATACCTAAATAAATTTACTACATTTTGGATTTGTGCGCTTGGACTCCAATTGATTGGATTTGAATTTTGGGCTTCCATTGATATGGATCAAGTTTATAATCCAACACCCCCCCCCCCCCCTTAAACTTGATCTTGTCATTCCAAGTGAGCTTCTCAATCTGATGTAGTTTTCGCTTGTCAGCAGCTTAGTGAAGATATCCGCAATTTGATCTTGTGTCTTCACGTATTCAACTTGTAATTCCTTTCTTGCAACACACTCTCTTATGTAATGGTAGCGGATGTCAATGTGTTTGCTTCTATCATGGAATACAGGATTCTTTGCTAAGGCAATGGCTGACTTGTTGTCAACACGAATCTTAGTCGGCTCCTCTTACATTAACCCAATCTCCTTCAATAAATTTCTCAGCGAAATTCCATGATAGACGCACGAGGTTGCTGCAACATATTCTGCTTCACATGTAGACAAAGTTACAATCGGTTGTTTCTTTGACATCCATGTGAAAGCAGTGTCTCCCATGAAAAACATGAATCTACTATGTTTCTTCGGTTATCTACGTCTCCACCCCAATCGCTATCGCTATATCCGACAAGATTGTAATCATAAGATACCGAATAAAACAAGCCAAAGTCGGTTGTACCTTTCAAATAACAAAGAATTCTCTTAGCTGCTTTGAAATGGTGACTCCATATAGCGGCTTACTAATCCGACTGCATGAAGGACATCTGGCCTTGTGCATGTAAGATAGTGTAGACTTCTAACCAAACTTTTGAAAAATGTTGGATCTACACTTTCCCCTTCTTCATATTTGGACATCTTGATCCCGCACTCCACCAGTGTGCTTATCGGCTTGCAGTTATCCATCTTGAACTTTTTCAATATCTCCTTCGCATAGCTTTCTTGTGAAATGAAAATTCCATCCTTTTGTTGCTTTACTTCTATGCCGAGGTAATACGCCATGAGCCCCATATCTGTCATCTCGAACTCCTTTGTCATCACTTTTTTGAATTCATCAAACATTCTTTGACTGCTTACAGTGAAGATCAAATCATCCACGTATAGGCACACAATCAAAATATCTCCATCTTTGATCTTGATGTACAAAGCGTGCTCATAGGGACAGTTGTTGAAGGCATTTTCTCGGAAGTACTTGTTGATTCTACTATTTCATGCCCTTGGTGCTTGTTTTAGCCCATAAAGAGCCTTCTTCAACTTCAACACCTTGCCTTCATGGCCTTTTGCTTCGTAGCCTAGTGGTTGTTGAATGTAGACTTCCTCTTCAAGAACTCCATTTAGGAAGGCCGATTTTACATCCATTTGATGAATCCTCCATTTATTTTGAGCCGCCAAAGATATGATTAGTTTAACTATTTCCAATCGAGCAACTGGAGCGAACACCTCATCATAATCGATTCCAGCCTTTTGACAGTAGCCTTTGGCAACAAACCTCGCTTTATGTCTTTCAATCTCTCCCTTGGCATTTCACTTTGTTTTCTACACCCATTTGACATTTATTGCCATGTGTCCTTTAGGAAGTGAAGTGAGTTCCCATGTGTCGTTCTTCTTAATGGCCTTCATTTCTTCGTCCATTGCATCTCTCCATTGTTTCTCTTCTGCAGGTTCTTGAAATGTCACCAGCTCACAATCAACAAATAGACAGAATAATGTAAGATTGTCTAATTGTTTAGTCACCTCATAGAGTTCTCGAAGACTTCTCGTACGATGCACTTCTCTTTCATCTTCAGTCTCACTTGAGGATGGAGAATGCGATGACGATGACCCATCTCCACGAGTAGGAGAATTTGGTGGATTTTTTAGGCCTTGTTGAAGTTGTCTTGGTTGCTCAAGCGTTGTCTGCTAATCTTCCTCGAATGGGAAAAAATTAAAGTCCTCCGTTTAAGAATTAAAGTTTCATTTGCCTTCTTCATCAAATATCACATCTCGACTGATCAAAAACTTCTTGTCATTCAGATTGTATAGCCTGTAGCCTTTTGAGCTTGAGTCATAACCGATGAAAATAAAACTTTTGCTTTTATCATCAAGCTTGGTTCGATTCTCATCTGGTACATGAATATGAGCTACGCTCCTAAAGACTCGAAGGTGTGAAATTTCGGGCTTTCTTCCGCTCCATGGTTCTTGTGGTGTCTTCCCCCACACACTTCTTATAGGAGAACGATTTAAAAGGTAGACTATACATGCCACTGCTTTCGCCCAAAACTCCTTGGGTAGTTTCTTACTTTTGAGCATACTCCGTGCCATGACAAGAATTGTTCTATTCTTCCTTTCTGCCATACCATTTTGCTGGGAGGATCCAGGAACCGTTAAGGGTCGTCGGATTCCATGTGCTGCACAAAACTCATTGAATTCATTAGATGTAAACTCTCCTCCTCGATCAGATCTCATGGCTTTGATCTTATGACCGCTCTCATTTTCCACGACTGCTTTAAACTTCTGAAACACTCCAAAGACTTCTGATATTAGCTTCAAGAAATATGCCCATATTTTTCTTGAATAATCGTCAATGAAGAGAAGGAAGTAGTTACTATTAGTGAGAGAACTTGGCTTAATAGGACCACACACGTCGATATGGATGAGCTCGAGCAGCTTTATAGCTCTATAGTCTGACTCCATTGGAAAGCTTCTTCTAAATTACTTCCCTTGTAGACATCCTTCGTACAATTGATCGGGATTATTGACACATGGTAAACCTCTAACCATTCCCTTCTTGGATAACAACTCCAATCCTCCAAAGTTTAGATGCCCAAATCGAAGATGCCAAAGCCACGATGCGTCTTTATAATAATTCTTTAGACACTTATCAAAATCATTTCTGATATTCAAAGGGAACATTCTATTCTTCGACATCCGTACCTTGGCGATTAGATTTCCTTTGCCATCTCTTATAAAAAAGACTACAATCTTTCATATGAATATCATAGCCTTTTTCTAAGAGTTGGCCCAAACTAAGAATGTTGCATTTCATACTAGGTACATAGTAGACATTTGAAATCATTTGGTGGATATCATGTTTTGCTCTAAAAAGGACGTTACCTCTTCCCTTCACTGATATCTTGCTGTCATCTCTAAATGAGACATCGCCGCTTACTGCTTCATTGAGCTCCACGAACATGTTCCTTCTTCCACACATCTGGTTGCTTGCACCGGTGTCGAGATACCATATGTTGTCTTGATGATCATTGTTATTGTTATATACTAGTAATAGCTTTTCTTTCTCCTCGATCTTCTCTTCCATAAAATTCACCTTCTCCTTGACTTGATTGTTACGAGTTCTACATTATGAAGCGTAATGCCCAAACTTTTGACAATTATAGCACCAGACTTGAGATTTATCATACCTCGCATTTAAATTGCCTCTTCCGCGACCTAATGCGGAACTTTCTCCTTTCTCGTAGTTATTGCTAGAATTGTTGTTGTAATTCTAACTTTGTCCATGACCACGGCTACTACCTTGTCCGAGGGCCTCATCCTCTGCCTTTGCCTCTTCCATGGTTGTTTCTACCATTGCCTTAACCTTCACTCGTATCCTTGAGTTGTAGCTTGAGGAGTTGCTCAGAGATACCTTATTTCTTCTTGTGCTTTTCTTCATAGGCTTGTAGTGATCCTTGGAGTTCCTTAATCGTCATTTCCTCTAAGTCTTTGGTTTCTTCAATCGTCACCACGATGTGCTCAAATTTGGGATCCAATGAGCAGAGTATCTTCTCTATTATTGTTACATCTTCTAACTTCTCACTGTTTCTTTTCAATTGATTAGAAACGGCTGCTACTCTAGAAAAGTATTTCGGGATAGACTCAGATGGTTTCATGTGCAAGGATTCAAACTCACCTCTTAGTGTTTGGAGACGAACCTTCTTCACCTTTTCGACTCCTTTTTAAGAGGTTTGTAGCTTCTCTCATGCTTGCTTAAAGGAAGTTGCACTTGAAATATTTTCAAAACCGTCATCATCTATTACTTGATAGATGATGAAGAGATCTTTCTTGTCTCTCTTTCGGGAATCCTTCAAAGTTGTAGCTTGATTTGGCATGAGGGAGGCTTCATTTTTGGGCTCCTTGAAACCCTTCTCTATGATATCCCAAACATCATGCGCATCGAGAAGAGCCTTCATCTTGATACTCCAATTATCATAGTTGTTGTTGTTGTTGAGTGTTGGAACTTGAAACGATGCCACGCTATTCGCCATCTAACTCAAATAGCTTTTCTAGACGTATAGGGGTTGTTGCGACGCTTTCTGGAATCTTTTGCAACACACTGGACGTATTGCAACGCTTTTGGTAGTCTAATGCGACACTTTCTAGGCTTTTTAGCTACTGCAACGCCTGAGCAGTTTCAACTCGATTTTTCAGCACTCGAAAAAAAATTTCTTTTCAGGAGGAGGACTCGAGCTCTCAACCTGGCTGTGGTACCACTTTGTTGGAATTAAAACACTTAAATGAACAACTTTTATTAAACTCAAAGATATTACAAGAACACTCTCACTCAAAATACAAAACGACAACTCACTTCTTTACTTCTTTTCTCTCTAAAGAAGTTCTTATTTTTGTTGATGATAAACAACTAAACAACTCACCTATTTATAGGTGAATTATACAACTCTCAACTAACACAATTACTCACCACCACCTCCAACTAATACAATTAATAGCCAACTTATTTAGTTAATTTAATGGCCTCCAAATTGGTTGTAGTTAATAGCCTCCAATTTGGTTATCACACACAAAAATCTACATACTTAAAATACCTAAATAAATTTACTACATTTTGGATTTGTGGGCTTGGACTCCAATTGATTGGATTTGGATTTTGGGTTTTCATTGATATGGATCAAGTTTATAATCCAATATCTTATCTTATAGACCTACAGTACAATGCCCTCAACTTTATATTCCTTCGTGTTCGAGAAATATCTTTCCTGCAATGGCATCCTTTTACGGTCTCATCCAGTCCCCTGGATGGGAAATGCCATTTTTCCATCCTTGTAAAAGTTGTAGGCAGCTGGACATCGAGGCTCAAAGAAATTATCTCAAATGTGGTTCCTATGGAATCTCATATAAAGATACCTCTGCCATCTTGTTCCAAAATATCGATATCAATAGAGGGTCCTTAGGGGCATGAATTGCCATACTATTTGAGGTGTGTGTTCAATCTTTCTGTAACTTGCATGCCTACATGATCATGTTAATGTTGATATAGCGGCTAGATTTCATTTTTTTTCCTCAAAAAGGTTTTATATGTTAAATTTCCATGCACATCTTAAAAACAACTGGATATATAATGAATTGTCAACGCTTTTTATTCATACCAGAAAGTAGAGAAATGCTTCTGTTTATGGGCTTACAGATGGGAATGATCTCTACCTTCATGATTGAACGGAAAAAACCTTGTTGGTTGGTATTGTGCTGGACTAATTTAAAAAGATTACCTGCTATAAAAAGAGAAATATTCCTGCAAAATTTACTATTATAGTGCTAACGAAAAAAAATTAATAATCTAATGCTACCAAAAAGGTTACTATTCTAATGATTGTTCATTTAAATGGATTCTAAATGAACTAAGAAAAAAATACAAAAATTAATTCGGTGGCAACCGTGATTTTTTTTTGTATTATTTTTGCACCATATTTTCATAGTTGATAAATAGTGAGTTTTGAAGGGCAACTCTCATAGTCATTCTCACCGTTCATATTTTTCTAAGTTTGCAACTCTCTTAATTTCTCTTCCTCATGTCTGCGCTTTTTTTGGAAGAAAGAAAAACAAACCACGAGTGAACTAAGGTGACTAATTAGTTCACTCGTGGTTTGTTTATCTTTCTTCCAAAAAAAAGCGCAGACATAAGGAAGAGAAATTAAGAGTTACAAACTGAGAAAAATATGAACGGTGAGAATGACAATTAGAGTTGCCCTTCAAAACTCACTATTTATCAACTATGAATATATAGTACAAAAATAATTAAAAAAAATCAAAATTGCCACTTGTATTTTTGTCGTGGTTTATTTAAAATACATTTAAAGGAACAATCATTAGAATAGTAACCTTTTTGCTAGCATAGATTATATTTTTTTTTGCTAGCACTGTAATAGTAAATTTTACAGGAAAATTTCTCTTTTTATAGCAGATAATCTTTTTATATTCCCAATTTTTACTTTTGTTTCATCTTTGTAATCTTAACTCATCCCTTATTGTTTACTATTTCCTCTTCTTATTCTTAATTCATTCTTCTGTTTTACTTCTTAACCCTTCCCAAATCCTTCCCATGTTTATCCAATTTCAACTTTCATTTAACCATAGCTCCATTCAAAAAGTTCAACTAGGACACCACCTAGCTTTCCTCTTTGTCCCATTCACCGGTATAGAAGCCCGATAATAATAATTCTGGCTATTCATTCGAGGAACCGAACTTAATTGCCGGGGAAAATTATCAATTTTTGATTGATTATGAAGATTCGTTTATGCAAGTACCACTGTGAGGATTTTGCTTATTGTTATTAATGAAAAATAGCATATCAGTCTGACATATTTGTTCACACGGAAAAAAGATTTGGATTCTCTAAAGTTCAAACTTAATTTTAGTGGTTTGTAGGATTCACAGTGCAATAAATCTGAACCATTAAAATTCAATGGATTGTTGAGATTGAGTGAAAGGTACAACTTTAGAGAGTTTGAACTTTAGAGAATCCAAATCCAGTGGATGAGCTTGGTTGACTTGTTAGGCTGTACCTGAATTTTGTGTAATGTTCGAAATTGCAGAAATTTTTGGGTGCGTGTTGAAGCATTGGGGCAAGGTGGATGTGGGTGTGATAGTCTTGAGGAAAGTGTTGCAAGAGAAATCAGGTCACACAATATCCGGAGAGAATCCATTTCAACAGCCACAGATTTTATTTCTAGCAATGTTTTCCATTTCATTTAGGGATAGATAGTAACACTACAAAGACGTCACCTAATTAATAAATACATAGTAAAAGGGAATGGTTCTTATCAATGAGAAAGAATTGTCTAAATAAGCAGTTGTCAAGTCTAGCTCAAGCATTAATAATGGTTGGTTACTTGGTTTGAGTGCAGTATTACCAACGATATTCCTTTGGGCCTGCAGCTCTTTAGCGAAGAAGAAGAAGAAGAAGAAGAAGAAGAAGAAGAAGAAGAAGAAGAAGAAGGCCTCTATGTGAGTGAGTTTACTTCATAGTTTAGTTCCTTTTGAAGGCCTCTATGTAGTAAATTTATTTAGGTATTTTAAATATGTAAATTTTTTGTGTGAGATAACCAAATTGGAGGCTTTTAACTACAACCAATTTAGAGGCCATGAAATTAACTAAATAAGTTGGCTATTAATTGTATTAGTTAGAGGTAGTGGTGAGTAAATGTGTTAGATGAGAGTTGTATAATTCACCTATAAATAGGTAAGTTGTTTAGTTGTTTTTCATCAAGAAAAACAAGAACTTCTTTAGAGAGAAAAGAAGTAAAGAGTGAGTTGTAGCATTATACTTTGAGTGAGAGTGTTCTTGTAATATCTTTAAGTTTAATAAAAGTTATTCATTTGAGTGTTTTAATTCCAACAAAGTGGTACCAGAGCCACGTTTGAAAGTTGATTACGCTTTCGTAAAGTTCTATTTTTGATTACAAAAGTTGAATTTCAGGAACTCTAGACGTTGCAGTAGCCCAGAAAGTGTTGCAGAAGATAGAAAAAAGTGTTGCAGAAAGCTGCAGAAAGTGTTACAATATGTCTAGTGTGTCGCGGAAGACTCCAGAAGTGTTGCATTAGCCTTTGTACGATTAGAATAGCTATTTGAGTAAGATGGCGAATAGCGTGGCATCGTTTCAAGTTCCAACACTCAACAACAACAACTATGATAATTGGAGTATCAAAATGAAGGCTCTTCTCGGAGCACATGATGTTTGGGATATCGTAGAGAAAGGCTTCACCGAGCCCAAAAATGAAGCCTCTCTCACACAAGATCAAGCTATAACTTTTAAGGATTCTCGAAAGAGAGACAAGATAGCTCTCTTCCTCATCTATCAAGCATTAGATGACTTTGGTTTTGAGAAAATCTCAAGCGCAACCTCCGCCAAGCAAGCATGGGAGAAGTTGCGAACCTCTTACAAAGGAGTTAAAAACGTGAAGAAGGTTCGTCTCTAAACACTGAGAGGTGAGTTTGGATCCTTGCACATGAAACCATCCGAATCTATCTCCGATTACTTTTCTAGAGTAGTGGCCATTTTGAATTAATTGAAAAGAAATGTTGAGAAGTTAGAAGATGTAAGGATAATCGAAAAGATACTTCGTTCGTTGGATCCAAAATTTAAGCACATTGTGGTAACAATTAAAGAAACTAAAGACTTAGAGGAAATGACGATCGAGGAACTCCAAGGATCACTACAAGCCTATAAAGAAAAGCACAAGAAGAAGTAAGTTATCTCTGAGAAACTCCTCAAGCTACAACTCAAGAATATGAGTGAAGGTCAAGGTAATAGTAGAAACAACCATGGAAGAGGCAGAGGTAGAGGATGAGGCCGCGGACATGGTGGTATCCGTGGTCGTAGATGAAGTTGGAATTACAACAATAATTCCAGCGATAACTATGAGAAAGGAGAAAGTTCCACACAAGGTCGCGGAAGAGGCAATTCGAACTCGAGGTATGACAAATCTCAAGTTCGATGCTATAATTGTCAAAAGTTCGAGCATCATGCTTCAGAATGTAGAACTACTAACAATCAAGTCGAGGAGAAGGTGAACTTTATGGAAGAGAAGATCGAGGAGAAAGAAACCTTATTACTAGCATATAACAACAACAATGATCATCAAGACAACACATGGTATCTCGACACCGGTGCAAGCAACCACATGTATGGAAGAAGGAACATGTTCATGGAGCTCAATGAAGTAGCAAGCGACGATGTTTCATTCGGAGATGATACAAAAATATCAGTGAAGGGAAGAGGTAACATCCTTTTTAGAGCAAAAGATGATAGCCACCAAATGATTTCAAATGTCTACTATGTGCCTAGTATGAAATGCAACATTCTTAGGTTAGGTCAACTCTTAGAAAAAGGCTATGATATTCATATGAAAGAATGTAGTCGTTTTATAAGAGATGGCAATGGGAATCTAATCGCTAAGGTGCAGCTGACAAAGAATAGAATGTTCCCTTTGAATATTAGAAATGATATTGAAAAGTGTCTAAAGACTTATTACAAATACGCATCGTGGCTATAGCATCTTCGATTTGGGCATCTAAACTTTGGAGGACTGGAGAAGTTATCCAAGAAAGGAATGGTTAGAGGTTTACCATGTATCAACAATCCTGATCAATTGTGCAAAGGATGTCTACAAGGGAAGCAATTCAGAAGAAGCTTTCCAAAGGAGTCAGACTATAGAGCCAAGAAGCCGCTCGGGCTCATCCATACCGATGTGTGTGGTCCTATTAAGCCAAGTTCTCTCGCTAATAGTAACTACTTCCTTCTCTCCATTGACGATTATTCAATAAAAACTTGGGTATATTTCTTGAAGCAGAAATCAAAAGTCTTTGGAGTGTTTCAGAAGTTCAAAGCAGTCGTGGAAAATGAGAGTGGTCATAAGATCAAAGCCATGAGATCTGATCGAGGAGGAGAATTCACATCTAATGAATTCAACAAGTTTTGTGCAGCACATGGAATCTGTTGACCCTTAACAGTTCCTAGATCCCCCCCCAGCAAAATGGTATGGCAAAAAGGAAGAATAGAATAGTTCTTGACATGGCACGGAGTATGATCAAAAGCAAGAAACTACCTAAGGAGTTTTGGGCGGAAGCAGTGGCATGTGCAGCCTACCTATTAAATCGTTATCCTACAAGAAGTGTGTGGGGAAAGACACCACAAGAAGCATGGAGTGGAAGAAAGCCCAGAATTCCTATCTTCGAGTCTTCGGGAGTGTAGCTCATGTACATGTACCGGATGAGAATCGAACCAAGCTTGATGAAAAAAACAAAAGTTTTATTTTCATCGATTATGACTAAAACATAGAACTTGGATTCTCAAACGGAGGACTTCAACTTTTCCCCATTCGAGGAAGATGTGCATTCAACACCTGAGCAACCAAGACAACTTCAACAAGGCCTCACAAATCCACCAAATTTTCCTACTCATAGAGACGGGTCATCATCATCATCATCTCCATCCTCAAGTAGGACTGAAGACGAAAGAGAAGTGCATCATACGAGAAGTCTTCGAGAACTCTATGAGGTGACTAAACAACTAGACAATCTTACATTATTTTGTCTATTTGTTGATTGCAAGCCAGTTACGTTTCAAGAAGCTGCACAAGAGAAAAAGTGGAGAGATGCAATGGACGAAGAAATAAAGGCCATTGAGAAGAATGATACATGGGAACTCACTTCACATCCCAAAGGACACAAGGAGCTAGGTGTCAAATGGTTCTATAAAACAAAGTGGAATACCAAAGGAGAGATCGAAAGACACAAGGCAAGGCTTCTTACAAAAGGCTATTGTCAAAAGGCTGGAGTTGACTATGATAAGGTATTCGCTCCAGTTGCTCGATTAGAAACTATTAGACTAATCATTTCTTTGGAGTCTATAAACAAATGGAGAATTCATCAGATGGATGTAAAATCTATTGGGAACTGATAGTCAGATTGAACATGTATAAGAGGTATGGCGGAAATTCAAAATTTTATCCCTGTCCCCAGGAACTCCTATTAGTTGCATATAAATTAAATAAAGCCTTAACTATATAATTCTCTACCTAGGTTAGCATGCTAAAGGACTAGGCATACCGTAATTCCAAATTATATCCTAGCATATTTATTTTATACTAAGCATGTTATAACTCTAAGTTATAACCTAAGCATAAAATAAACTAACCATGCAAAATAACCTAATCATAATTATTAAGTCTAAAAACACTTAAAAAAAAGACTTAATAATTAAAAGAGAAAAAGAACTTACCAGTTGAAGCGTGCTTTTGTAGAACCTTCTTGCATAAGCCTCCAATCGTAGGATAGCCTCTATCAGTATCCACACGAACCCCACCAACCAAAACCTCCCCAGGAGGAAGAACTAAGAAGCCTCGAGTAGTTGCTAGACCACTCCAGAAGCCTCACCCAAAAAATATAAACTAGCGGTGCCTGAATAAATTCAGGCTCCACAAAAATAACTTCCTCAATTACCCGAGAAATTAATTATCTCGCTTAGGATTTATGCTTTGAGCTTGGTGCATTTTGAAAGGAAAGGGGACAGCCTATTTATAGGCTTGGGGAGCAAAGTTTTGCTCTCCCCATCAGCGATGTGGGATGGGAGAAAAACTCCCATCCCACATGTATTATTATTCACATGCAGCATGCACGTTGCATGTGTGGGCTTGCCTTGTGCAGCCCATGAACATGGGCTGCCTTTGTGCAGCCCAAGAACATGGGCTGCCGTGAACACTGCCCAGCAGTGTTCGTACACCTTTCAATGTATTCCGCGTAACCGAATTTTGTATAAAATATTTCATATTTTTCGATTTTTAACTCGCCAATGCAAAATCCCCTTTAAAATCCTTTCAAATAAATATTTATTTTTGACTCTAATAAATTAGTTACCAGTCAAAATAAATTTCTTGGCCCAACGAAAATTGATCTAATCAATTATAATTTATTTATGACTCTAATTAATCAGTTACAAGTCAAAACAAATTCCTTGGTCTATCTAAAATTGATCTAATCAATTTTAACCAATCAAATAATAATCCAATTATTATTTATGTTATATTTTAGTAATAGAATAAATCTATTAGTTCTTTACTTAGTCCAATGAAGGTCCAATGTGTGTGACCTTATAGGATCCCGAAGTATTGAGCTGTTAAGGCTTAACCAACCCTTGTTCTAATGGAACCATTGGCTCGATGCTTGAGACCGTGAATAGAACTCGATTACCTTAAATGACTGTAGTACGCCTCTAGCAAGGGCCTACCGTCCCCCATTACTCGAAACATCATTTATGCTTATGACTTAATCTCGGTTAATGCAATAGTCATCCAGTGCGATAAATTCCTTCCATTCTTTAATATTAGTACCATCTGGTTTTTTGGGTTTGGTTAAAGTGTTAACCCACTAATAGTGAGGTTGCTCCAAGCTATCCCGGTTATTTACTTATTACCGAAGTATATTGCCTTTTACCATAGTGTGTTTGACTAGAAACCATTTCTATCAAACACATACTCTAATCAGAGGTTTATGGGAATCATCACTTCAACAAGTGGCTAGGTACAACTCTTTAATATATCTGGAGCGATGGATTCTTTCCGACTACTCAGCTTACCAACGTGCTGTCATCACTATACCCGTAATCACCCGTAGCACCATAAACAAATTAGTGTATAGTAATGACCCAAAGTATAGCAATAGTACCACACAAGGCAACTAGCATCTCAAGTATGAGTACATTCGCAAAGCTTATTGCATGAAGATATACATTAACCAATTGATATTTATACCAAGTGTTTATCTTGCTGCGGTTTCCAATATATCTCCCAGATATATCCATGTGTCAAGCTTAAGGCACCACCTTCAGTCTTTAGGAGATTAACTGCTTGGACCCTTTCCATGAAAGTTGACCACATGCTAGTCTTTCCATTTCATCAATGTCCTTTCTTAATGAAACTATGACTATGGATAGTTTAGACATAATCATAATTGCACATGAAGCAGGTTCCACTAAATATAGTCCAACTATAATTTCTCTGACTTCATGCTATGATATGTCAAGGACTTTTGTATATATACATCAATGAATATATTTTAACCAGCTATAATATATATATATATATATAAAGAAATACATTGATATAAACAAAAGAACAAATGCCTTTATTGATTAAATAAATTATTCGTACTATTATATAATTAAGATATATCACCCTAATTGCCTTAAGAGAATACATAATATCCAATAAACTCCCACTTATACTAAGGCCAATTAGCCATATGTTTTAATCCATATGCTTTAACATGCTGGTCATGTTTGACTTGAGTCAATGGCTTTGTCAGACCATCGGCAAGGTTCTGATCAGTGGGTACATATTCTAATCTTATTATCTTAGCATCAACAATCTCCCTGATTATATGATACTTTCTGGATACATGTCTATTTTTCTGATGAGACCGTGGTTCCTTTGCATGAGCTATGGCACCATTGTTATCACAATATAAAGTAATTGGATCAACAGCCTCAGGCACGACACCGAGATCACCAATAAATCCCTTTAACCAGACAGCTTCTTTTGCTGCTTCGCATGTAGTAATATATTCAGATTCCGTGGTTGAATCAGCAGTAGTTTCTTGCTTAGAACTCTTGCAGCATACTGCCCCTCCGTTTAACATATACACAAAACCTGACAGAGACTTAAAGTCATCCTTGTCATATTGAAAACTCGCGTCAGTGTAACCTTTGATAGTGAGGTCACCTTCTCCATAAATCAAGAACTAATCCTTAGTCCTTCTCAAGTACTTAAGGATTGCCTTGACGGCCATCTAGTGCTTTTCACGTGGATCTGATTGATATCTTCTTGTAAAGCTCAAAGCCTGAGAGACATCCGGCCTATTACATATTATAGCATACATGATGGATCCTATCACGGATGCATAGGGTATATCCTTCATGCACAATCTCTCTTGAGCTATCTTCGGACACTCAGCCTTAGATAGGTTAATCCCCTTTGTCATCGGGGAGATAACCTTTCTTAGAATGCTTAAGGTTGAACCTATTCAACACCTTGTCTATATATGTACTTTGAGAAAGACCTAACAACCTCTTGGATCTATCCATGTAGATCTTTATACCTAGTATAAATGCTGCTTCACCAAGGCCTTTCATGAAGAACTTTCTTGACAATCATACTTTAATGTTTTAAAAAGAGAAATGTAGTTTCCTATTAGCAGAATGTCATCAATATACAATACTAGAAAAATGACTACACTCCCACTAACCTTCTTGGAAACACAAGGCTCATTTGCATTTAGGCAGAAATCTAGTTCTCGGATTGTCTAATCAAACCTTATATTCCAACTCCGGGATGCCTGCTTAAGTCCATAAATGGATCTTTGTAGATTGCATACCTTTGAGCCATTCTAATATGTAAAACCCTCAGGTTGCGTCATATACACATCCCGGTCTAAATCCCCATTCAGGAATGTTGTTTTTACATCCATCTGCCAGATCTCATAATCGTAATGAGCAGTAATGGCGAGGAGTATCCTTATGGATTTAAGTATGGCTACTGGTGATAAGGTTTCATCATAGTCAATACCTTCTCGTTGACTATAACCTTTCACAACCAACCTTGCTTTATAGGTAATTACATTACCGTCCATGTCTATCTTCTTCTTGAAGACTCATTTGCACCCAATTAGTCTATCCTCTTGCGGTGCATCAACCAAATTCCAAACTTGGTTCTCGTACATGGAATCCATTTCTGATTTCATGGCCTTTTGCCATTTATCAGAATATGAGCTTTTCATTGCCTCATCATATGTCTTTGGTTCATCATCCTCCATAAGATATAGTTCCTTATCATTAGTATGATAAACCCATATCTATTGGGACCCTTATGAACACGACCTGATCTTCACAATGATTATGTTTCGATAGGTTGTTCTTGGATAACACTCTCTTGTGTATCTAGAACGGGGTCAATCAGTTGATTTTGTGTTTCTTTCTCTTAAACTTCCAGTTCAATATTGCTCCCACTGACTTTTGCAAGTAAGGGTTCCTTTTCTAAAAAGTGAGCATTCCGAGATACAAATACATTTTGTGCTTCGGGTTGGTAAAACAGATATCCAATTATTTCCTTTAGATATCCAATGAACAGACATTTATCAGCCTTGGCATTTAGCTTATCTGACGTTATCCTTTATACCATAGTAGGAAAGCCCCATACTCTTAAGTGATTTAGAGATGGCGTTTTGATACACCATCTTTCATAAGGTGTAAAATCAACTAATTTAGAGGGCACTTTGTTTAAGATATAAACCGCGCTCTCTAGTGCATATCCCCAAAAGGATTTACTAAGAAGTGCATGGCTCATCATGGACCTGACCATATCTAATAAAGTCTGATTCCTCCTTTCTGACACTCCATTATGTTGGGGTGTATAAGGAGGGGTCCACTGGGGAATTATCCTATTTTCCTTTAGATAATCTTGAAACTCCTGACTTAAGTATTCTCCACCTTGATCCGATCGAAGTGTTTTAATACTTTTCTCAAGCTATTTCTCTACTTCAGCTCTGAATAGTTTGAATTTTCAAAACTTTCAGACTTATGCTTTATCAAGTACAAATAACCGTTTAGTGAGTAATCATCAATAAAGGTTATGAAGTAGGAGTATCCTCCTAGTGCCTGAACACTCATTGGACCACACACATCAGTATGTATAAGTTCCAATGTACTTGTGGCCCGCTCACCCTTTCCTTGAAAGGGTAACTTTGTCATTTTTCCTTTTAAACAAGGTTCGCAATCACCATAAGACTCTAAGTCTATTGGGCCCAAGTCTCCACGCTTATGCAACTTGGTTAAGCGATCTTTGTTTATGTGGCCTAAACCGCAATGCCATTAGTAGAAGGAATTCTCATTATCTAATTTAATTTTCTTCACATTGTTTATATTGAAAAATTCTGTTTTAGTATCAAGAACATAAATGCCACTTTTCAACATTCCATAACCATAAAGAATATTATTCAAACGAATCTGACAATTATTATTCGAAAATAAAATTTCAAATCCCTCTGCTGCTAAACACGCAACAGATACAATATTGTTAGTGACACTTGGAATGTAGTAACAATTATTCAAAACTAAAACAAGTCCACTTGGCAAAATAAGACTAAAGCTCCCTCCGGCTAATGCAGAAACTCTGGCTCCATTTCCCACGCGTAGGTCCATCTCCCCTTTTGCAAGTTTTCTACAGTTCCTTAGTCCCTGCACAGAAGTACAGATATGAGAACCATAACTAGTATCTAATACCCAAGTGGATTCTCACAAAAAAAGTAGCAAAGTTTTCAATTACAAACATACCTGAAGTAGATGCCTCTGTAGGCTTCTTCTTCAAATGCTCAGAAGCAAGAGCTTTGCAATCCCACTTCCAATGTCCCGGTTTCCCACATTGGAAGTAGACATACTTAGATGCCTTCTTTTCATTCTTCTTCTTACTGATTCTTTTCTTAGCACCCAGTGCCCGCTTCTTCTTCTTAGAAGCCTTACCTTTTTTAACCAACAGTAGAGGTTTCTGATCCTTTTTTATCTGAGGTTCTACTATTTTCAGCATATTGATTAATTCAGGGATAGTAGAATTAATCCTATTCATGTAATAGTTAGTCACGAAGCCTGAGTAACTATCTATCAAGGACATTAACACAAGGTCAATGCTCAAGTCATGATTTATCTCGAATCCCAATCGATTTAGTTTCTCATGGTATCCCAAGAGTTTCAGTACATGCTAAGAGGCAGAGGTTCCAGCCTACATCTTGGTCCCGAAAAGGAGCTTGAAGGTCTCATACCTCTCTGTCCTCTCCCTCTCCGAAAAGAGTTCTTCAAGATAGAGAACCATATCCCCAAGGGAATGTTAGCTCAGGATTCATGGACCCCAACATAATACATGGCAGTCTCACGATCTTTCCTGTGCTTTAACCAGGCATCATGTTCCACACGATCCTCAACATCAGGTTCTACAAGAAAAATTTCACTTAGGACATAGGCAAATTCCCTTGGATCTGAGAACTATTCTTACAGCTCAAAACCAATCAGAAAAGTTTGAGTCATTCAATTTGGTGTCAAGTAACATACGGAGATTAAAATTGGAAGCCATTTTCAACGTAAGATATAAGAAAAGAAAAGTGTTTAGATATTAGTTTAAGTACATGTATTTAATATGGGGACTTTTAATTAAATACATTTTCCTACTATTTTCTCTGAAATTTACAATAGCCCATTCTATTGAATTCATGAATTTTAGGCCAGCTAAATTTCCTAATAGGTAGCATCTATAACTAGTCTATTACAACCCCCAATTTTATGAGTCAAGTCATAATAGTAAGTCATAGTTGGAATCCCATTCCATTTGCATCGCATGCAATTGCTAATTCATTCAAGTTCCCTAATCCCAAGGGATGTGTGCTCTTATATTAGCATCTCCTTGAATATGTCTCAGATATGGGCCTAGCCCCCAATTTTATGGTGGATTACCCCAGCTCTGTTAAGGCAGACCCTATCCCAAACTTTACAACCAATCAATATGGACTGTAAGGAACGCTTTGCGTAGCACTTTGATAGCCCAAAGAGACCATATTATAAATTTGAGTAAGGAAGACTATAACTTGCCTTAATATATTTACTTTGGAATTTTATTGGTGTTAAACGTCTCACCCAATCTAGGATTTTATCAGATGGACAAAATTATAATAACTTGTATTAATTCAGTGAATTTTAGAATTAATTCATAAGGTCTAACCTTATATGGGTTCAGCTCTATATTATAATTATTTCATCAACCTAGATTATATGTAAAATAATTAACACTTTTATTTGTTATATTAATTGCATTTCCTTTAAGCTTTTATTCAATAAATTTAATCTTTTTACTTTGTTATAGAAACATATATAAGCACCACCTTATATACTAGAAATAAATTAGTTCATATTAATCCCCCAGTTGGTCAATTCAAATTTCACCGATATAGGTTCCCAGGTAGGAGAGGTGCCCTATGAGGAGTAGACACCAAGTCCAATCCTTAGCCAGAACAAATACGGGCACAAACTTGAAGACCAATGGATTCTCTTGAACTAATAAATTTCATTCTTCCAATTCATATAAATTGGGAGCATCTATAATCCATGTAATTTAAATAAATTATTGACACTTGTATAATTTGAGTAAGTTGAACAGGCTTATTCAAAATTATTCATAACCATTTTCTAACCTTGAAATGAAAGGCACAAGTTTATATATATTGTTCCAAACAATTAAATAAACAAATCATTTCATTTAGAAAATAATATTTAGTTTGCTTGTAACTTAATTATGCACTAAATAGGTAGGCTCTGGTACCATTATTGAGAACTAACAGTCAGATTGAACATGCATAAGAGGCATGGCGGAAATTTAAAATTTTGTCCCTGTCCTCAGGAACTCCTATTAGTTGTATATAAATTAAATAAAGCCTTAACTAAATAATTCTCTACCTAGGTTAGCATGCTAAAGGACTAGGCATACCATAATTCCAAATTATATCCTAGCATATTTATTTTATACTAAGCATGTTATAACTCTAAGTTATAACCTAAGCATAAAATAAACTAATCATGCAAAATAACCTAAGCATAATTATTAAGTCTAAAAACACTTAAAAAAAGACGCAATAATTAAAAGAGAAAAAGAACTTACCAGTTGAAGCGTGCTTTTACAGAACCTTCTTGCACAAGCTTCCAATCGTAGGATAGCCTCTATCAGTATCCACACGAACCCCATCAACCAAAACCTCCCCAGGAGGAAGAACTAAGAAGCCTCAAGTAGTTGCTAGACCACTCTAGAAGCCTCGCCCAAAAAATATAAATTCGCAGTGCCCGAATAAATTCAGGCTCTACAAATATAACTTGTTCAATTACCCGAGAGATTAATTATGTTGCTTAAGATTTATGCTTTGAGCTTGGTGCATTTTGAAAGGAAAGGGGACAGCCCATTTATAGGCTTGGGGAGCAAAGTTTTGCTCCCCATCAGTGATGTAGGATGGGAGAAAAAATCTCATCCTACATGTATTATTATTCACATGCAGCATGCACGCTGCATGTGTAGGCTTGCATTTGGATAGACTAAGGAATTTGTTTTGACCGGTAACTAATTAATTAGAGTCTAATAGATTAGTTACCAATCAAAATAAATTTCTTGGTCCAACCAAAATTTATCTAATCAATTATAATTTATTTATGACTCTAATTAGTTAGTTACCGGTCAAAATAAATTCATTGGTCTATCCAAAATTGATCTAATCAATTTTAACCAATCAAATAATAATCCAATTATTATTTATGTTATATTTTTATAATAGAATAAATCTATTAATTCTTTACTTAGTCCGATGAAGGTCCAATGTGTGTGGCCTTATAGGATCCGAAGTATTGAGTTGTTAAGGCTTAACCAACCCTTGTTCTAATGTAACCATTGGCTCGATGCTCTAGACCGTGAATAGAACTCGATTACCTTAAACGACTGTAGTACGCCTCTAGTAAGGGTCTACCATCCCCCATTACTCGGAACGTCATTTATGCTTATGACTTGATCCCGATTAATGCAATAGTTATCCAGTGCGATAAATTCCTTCCATTCTTTAATATTAGTAACATCCAGTTTATTGGGTTTGTTAAAGTGTTAACCCACTAATAGCGAGGTTGCTCCAAGCTATCCCAGTTATTTACTTGTTACCGAAGTATATTGCCTTTTACCATAGTTTGTTTGACTAGAAACCATTTCTATCAAACACATACTCTGATCAGAGGTTTATGGCAATCATCACTTCAACAAGTGGCCAGGTACAACTCCTTAATATATCTAGAGCGATGGATTCTTTCCGACTACTCAGCTTACCAACGTGCTGTCATCACTATACCCGTAGCACCTTAAACAAATTAGTGTATAGTAATGACCCAAAGTATAGCAATAGTACCACACAAGGCAACTTAGCATCTCAAGTATGAGGACATTCGCAAAGCTTATTGCATGAAGATAAACACTAACACAATGATATTTATACCAAGTGTTTATCTTGTTGCGGTCTCCAATATATCTCCCAGATATATCCATATGTCAAGCTTAAGGCACCACCTTCAGTCTTTAGAGATTAACTGCTTGGACCCTTTCCATGAAAGTTGACCACACGCTAGTCTTTCCATTTCATCAATGTCGTTTCTTGTTGAAACTATGACTAGGGATAGTTCAGACATAATCAGAATTGCACATGAAGTAGGTTCCACCAAATATAGTCCAACTATAATTTCTCTGACTTCATGCTATGATATGTCAAGGACTTTTGTATACATACATCAATGAATATATTTTAACCAGCTATATGTATATATATATATATATATATATATATATAAACACATTGATATAAACAAAAGAACAAATGCCTTTATTGATTAAATAAATTATTCCTACTATTATATAATTAAGATATATCGTCCTAATTGCCTTAAGGGCATACATCATATCCAACAAAATCTGCCTTCCTAAATGAAGTTCTTGAAGAGGAAGTTTACATTCAGCAACCACCAGGTTACGAAGTTAAAGGCCATGAAGACTAGGTGTTGAAATTAAAGAAGGCTCTTTATGGGCTAAAACAAGCACCAAGGGCATGGAATACAGAATAGACAAGTACCTCCGAGAAAATGGTTTCAATAAATGTCCATATGAGCATGCTTTGTATATCTAGATTAAAGATGGAGATATTTTGATCGTGTGCCTCTACATGGATGATTTGATCTTCACCGGAAGCAACCAAAGAATGTTCGATGAATTCAAGAAAGTGATGACGAAGGAGTTTGAGATGACAGACATGGGACTCATGGCATACTACCTCGGCACAGAAGTAAAGCAACAAAAGGATGGAATTTTTATTTCACAAGAAAGCTATGCAAAGGAGATCTTGAAAAAGTTCAAGATGGATAACTGCAAGCCGATAAGCACATCGATGGAGTACGGGATCAAGATGTCCAAACATGAAGACGGGGAGAGTATAGATACAACACTTTTTAAAAGTTTGGTCGGAAGTCTACGTTATCTTACTTGCACGTGGCCAGATATCCTTCATGTAATCGGGTTAGTTAGTCACTGCATGGAATCACCAACAATTACTCATTTCAAAGTCGCTAAGAGAATTCTTTGCTATTTAAAAGGCACAGCTGACTTGGGCATATTCTATTCGGTTTCTAATGATTACAAGCTTGTTGGATATAGTGATAGTGATTGGGGTGGAGACGTAGATAACCGAAGAAGCACTAGTGGATTCGTGTTTTTCTTGGGAGATACTGCTTTCACATAGATGTCAAAGAAACAACCAATTATAACATTGTCTACATGTGAAGCAGAATATGCTATACCACCTCGTGCATTTGTCATGCAATTTGGCTCAGAAATTTATTGAAAGAGATCGGCTTGATGCAAGAAGAACCGACTGAGATTCATGTTGACAACAAGTCAGTCATTGCCATAGCAAAGAATCCTGTATTCCATGATCGAAGCAAACACATTGACATACGCTACCATTACATAAGAGAGTGTGTTGCAAGAAAGGAAGTGCAAGTTGAATATGTGAAGACACAAGATCAAATTGCAGATATCTTCACTAAGTCACTCACAAGCGAAAACTTCATCAGATTAAGAAGCTCACTTAGGATGACAAGCTCAAGTTTAAGGGGGGGTGTTGGATTATAAACTTGATCCATATTAATGTAAACCAAAAATCCAAATCCAATCAATTGGAGTCCAAGCCCACAAATCCAAAATGTAGTAAATTTATTTAGGTATTTTAAGTATGTAGATTTTTTATGTGTGATAACCAAATTAGAGGCTATTAACTACAACCAATTTAGAGGCCATTAAACTAACTAAATAAGTTGGCTATTAATTGTATTAGTTAGAGGTGGTGGTGAGTAATTGTGTTAGTTGAGAGTTGTATAATTCACATATAAATAGGTGAGTTGTTTAGTTGATTTTCATCAACAAAAATAAGAACTTCTTTAGAGAGAAAAGAAGTAAAGAGTGATTTGTAGCATTGTATTTTGAGTGAGAGTATTCTTATAATATATTTGAGTTTAATAAAAGTTGTTCATTTGAGTGTTTTAATTCCAACAAGTACAACTGTAAAGGAGGATGGAAATGGAGGGACAGCAAAAAACCGAATCTGAATATACTTGTTGGAGCTATGGTTGCTGGCCAGTTTCAAAGATGTTCGCCGACTCTCGCAGGGAACGCATGTTTGGTTGTAGCACTTGTGGCACTATTGGGACCGCTCGAATTGACAAGAACACCATCTTCTCTGCTGTGCCTCCCATGTTTCCTCCACCAACACCCTTGAAACCATAAGCCCCTCCCAGTTCAAAATAGCAAGAAAAAACATGTAGGTGAGATTGGCTTGAAAAGTTAGAGGGAGGACCTAGGGCGTGGTGAAAAGTAATTACTTGAAATGAAATTGATCTGTTGCACGACACAATATTCCTTTTTCCATTTTGATTTTGCGGTATATATAAATTTGTATTCTTCATTATCAAGTATGCTATGAAGCGCATGTACTTATAAAGTTATTATTGAACTTCCAAGGAGCATAACTGAATTAGGGCATCAACTGGTTTGACTTCTCGTTAGTTCTCTCAATTAGCATGGTCATAACAGTATTGTTTGGAGGGATGTTTTAGTAATGAAACATCAAAAATTGAAGAAGACTCTAGGTTGTAGTTCTGTTGAAGTTAATGGTGTGGTTCATGAATTTCGTAAGGGTGAAAAAACACACCCCAAAAGTAGCGAGCTATATAAATTGCTAGAGGATATGGCACAACATTTAAGAAACCACGGATTGGACCATAACATTGTAGGCTGATATATATGTTTGAATAGGGCAGATCAATATTTCTTCCAGTCCATAAGGATAGAACTATTCACATGACTCCATGTTGCAGTTCTATCGAAGTTAATGGTGTGGTTCATGAATTTCTCAAGGGTGACAAAATACACCCCAAAAGTAGCCTGCTATATAAATGGCTAGAAGATATGGCACATCATTCGAGAAACTATGGTTTGGACCATAACATTGTAATCTAGTTTATTTTAAAAAAATAACCATAAACTCTAAAGCAACATGTTAAAAAATAAATGTTTGAGAGATAACATAAAATAAAAAAAAACAAAAATAAGGTAGTTATTACAAATATTAGGTTTTTGCATAGAACTACTGATTACCATGGTTTTGAAAATCGGACCGGACCGGTCAGTCGGATCGGGTTCGATCGGAACTGGTGCCTGGTCCGATCCGATTTGACTGGATTCTTGATATAGTCAAGAATCGGTCAACGACTGGTTGAACCTATCGGTTTGATAGGGAACCTGCCGGTTCAACCGGTAACCGATTTTCGGTTATCTTAAATCATATTTTTTTTTAAATTATTGGTGGTAGGAATTGAACACAAAACCTCCAACATATGTTTCAATACATGCTCTACCAACTGAGCTATCACACACAAGTGGTAAAATTTTCTCCTTATATACTTTTATATTATATATTGTTAATTTTTAAATTATTTTAATAATATTTTATTATAAAAAAACCATAATAAATATTTTTTTTATTTCATATACTACACATTTTATTAAATTTAAAATATTTCTTTCAATAACAGTTCTGAATGTTTTTCATAACGAAATAACATATAAATTTTTTAAATAACGTTACTTTAAGTTTTTTGATTAAATTTATATTAAATGAATATATAATTTTTTTATTTTACATATTGTGTATAAATTTTAATTCTTTTAATGCGTAATTTGTATATATCATAAATCAAATTTATTAACTTTTTTTTTATCCAATGTATACAATATAGAATTCAGTTTGAATTCTTTCATTAGATTATATTAGTTATTATCTTGTGTTTTATTTTTATTTGAAATATAACTTTAAATTATAAAATATTTTATTTAATATTATTAATTTTTATATGAGTTTAACTTATATTACATGTTTAATATCAAATTATATAAAATATTTAATATTTTTATATGTTTTAAGAAAATTCGATTCGACCACTAATTTAATCCAATTAAACCTTAAATCTATGAAATACTATTTTCACTGATTTAATGATCTATCCGATTCTGAAAACCATGTTGATTACGCATATGCTTAGCATTAGCATGGAAGATATAAATGTAATAATGAATCTTGAGAGTAATATTTATATATGATGCAACTTGACCTAAGATTAGGTTGGATAACTAGGCTACTTATGAAAATTCACAAACAAAAAGGTCAAATGCTTTAATCAGTTTTGTCAACTTATCTTATTCTGGCCTCTTAAATTATTAAAAAGTATACAAGTTTATTTTTTAACACTATAAAAGAAAAAAATAATATATTTAATAAGTTAAATCAATTAACGAATAAATTTATGTAATGTTTTCTGAAAGTTAACCAAGTATACAGACATTTTTAAAGTTGAGTAGGAGAAGGGTGAAATAAAAAAAGGTTCCTTGTTGTTTATAGGGTTGTAATTGAATTGAGCAATTTATGAGCAATTTGAAATTAGTGTAGTTAAAATTCGGTCAAAGCTTGACTTGATAAGGCTCAACTCAAGTTTGAAATCAATTCGAGACATTAATAAGTTAAACCAAACTTTTTAAGGTCCATTAATAAAAAAGAGTTTATTGAATAAATAAGATTAGTAAGTTAACGAACTTAAATTAAATTTATTCATAAATTCAAATCAAACTAAAATATTTCAAACCGACGGAGCTCAATCAATTTTATTTTTAAAGCCAACAGGTTTAAATGGGTTCAGTGGGATCGTTGTTATCGCATAATTGCATAGTACCGTAACTCTATTATATAAAAGAAAATAATTATTGATTATTTTATTTTATTTGAATTACCGCAGTACAGTCCCCTCTCTCTTTCTGGCTCCCACCGCGTCTCCAATCTCTCGTCCGCCTGTTTCTCCAATTCCAGGTAAAAATCTCTATTCGTCTTTCTGTTCTCTCCTCAGCTGTTAACTTTTGTGATTCTTCCGTCTTCTTATTTTAAGATACACTGACTATAGGTCTTCGTTTGCCAAGTCTGGGACTGCACCCCCAGCCTTCTATTGGCATAGGGTCGCCTGGAACAATCCCCAATCCCCTCCTTCCGCCTCTGAGTGTTTTCCAGTTTTATATTCTAAGTATTATTTACCAGGATAATTACAAATGCTTTTGTATTCTAGTGTCAATGTTTTGGCTTCTTGTGTTGCTAAAGAAATTTTTGTTGCTAGTCTATTCATGAAAGTTTGATACTTTGTACAGAATCATTCATGGTAGAAAACAAATATGCTATTAAAGCATTGAGAAGTAGTGATGCCGTTCATAGTTTGTTAGAGAAGAAATAAAATAGAAGCATAACAATTATTAATGGGAAAAGGCAGGCAAGCTGCTTGGGGATATGTCTAAAACAGATTCACGCTGTCTCAACTCCGTAACTAGAGGTAGCCAGTATGGAGATTCCAGGAATATTCATGATTACCAGGTTCTTGCGTCAACCCTCAAGTCCTGTGCTGGCGTCTTTGCCATTAAATGGGGCAAGGTTCTTCACGGCAGCATTGTGAAAATAGGTCTTCTTTCCTGTCAGTATGTTACCAAATCACTCCTGAATATGTATGCCAAATGTGGAGCTATAAGTGATTGCGTAAAACTATCTGGTGAGGTGGGTAATTGTGATCATGATCCTGTCTTTTGGAATATTCTCTTATCTGGGTTTGCTGGTTCTCGGAATCATGATGCTGAAACTTTAATGTTGTTCAATACAATGCATGTTGCCACTGAAGTTAAGCCTACAACTGTTACCGCTGCTATTATTCTTCCTGTGTGTGCTCGAATCGGAGATTCATATGTAGGTAAGAATATGCACGGCTTTCTGATCAAGTCTGGAATGGAGACAAACACACTTGTTGGAAATGCTCTTGTGTCAATGTATGCTAAATGTGGGCTGGTTCACAGGGATGCATATACAGCTTTTAGTAGCATTCTTGACAAAGATGTCATCTCGTGGAATGCAATTATTGCAGGATTTTCTGAGAATAAGTTATCACACAATGCATTTAGCTTGTTCACTTTAATGTTGAGAAACCAAATCATACCAAATCATGCAACCATTGCAAATATTCTTCCTGTGTGTGCTTCATTTGATAACGATACTGCTAGCCACTTTGGGAATGTTATACACTGTTATTCCTTGCGGCATGAATTGCTTGCAGATGTTTATGTATGCAATGCCCTGGTAAGTTTTTATTTGATGGTTGGATTAGTAAGAAAAGCAGAGTTGTTGTTTCGGAGGATGGAACTGACAGATCTAGTATCATGGAATGCTATTATTTCAGGATATGCATCTAATGGAGAGTGGTCCAAAGCTTTAGATTCATTTCGGGAAATGCTTTCTCTGGAGAATAATGGGCCAGATTCTGTCACAGTTGTCAGTATTCTTCCAGCTTGTGCGCAACTTAAAAATTTGAAGGTTGGGAGAGAGACCCATGGTTATGTTCTTCGACATCCTTGCCTTTTTCAGGAAACATCAGTTGGCAATGCGTTAGTTAATTTTTATGCAAAATATGGCAACAGAGAGGCAACATTTTCTACATTTTGCATGATGCACCGTAGAGATATGATATCGTGGAATTCTATGTTTGAAGCCTTCAGGGAGGGTGGAGATAATGCTCAGTTTTTAGAACTGTTGCAGTGGATGCACAGGGAAGGAGTTAGACCTGATTCCATTACCATCTTATCCATACTTCATTTTTGTACCAATATTATAGACGTAGAGAAGGTTAAAGAGACCCATTGCTATGCGCTTCGGTGTGGCCTTTTATTTAATTCTACTGAGCCTACTACTGGAAATGCAATACTTGGCGCATATGCCAAGTGTGGAGACATTGAGTATGCATTTAAGGTTTTCCAGAGTGTGTCAGACAAAAAGAATGTGGTTACCTTTAATTCAATGATTTCTAGTTGCGTGAACTGTGGATTATATGATGATGCACATATGATCTTCAAAGAGATGCCAACCACTGATCTAACCACTTGGAATCTAATGGTTCGAGGATGTGCTGAAAATAACTGTCCTGATCAAGCTTTTTGTCTTTTCCGTCAGCTACAAGATAGGGGGATGAAGCCTGATGCAGTTACCATTATGAGTCTCCTTCCCGCTTGTGCGCAAATGGCTTCAGTCCATTTGATGAAGCAATGTCATGGCTATATGGTTAGAGCTTGTTTTGATGATGGCCACTTGGAGGGAACTCTTTTGGATGTGTATGCAAAATGTGGTAGCATAGGTTATGCTTTTAATTTATTCCAATCAACTCCAAGGAGAGACCTTGTTATCTTCACTGCTATGATTGGTGGGTATGCAATGCATGGTATGGGACAGGAAGCAATAAATATTTTCACTCATATGCTAGAACTCGGGATCAAACCAGATCATGTTGTCATCACTACTGTTTTATCTGCATGCCGTCATTCTGGCCTTTTGGAACAAGGCTTACATGTATTCTATTCAATGGGGAAGGTCTTTGGAATGAGACCAACCATGGAACAATACTCTTGTGTAGTGGATCTACTTGCTCGTGGAGGTCGGATTCATGAGGCATATGCTTTAGTTACCCGAATGCCTGTTGAAACTAATGCAAATGTATGGGGGACACTGTTAGGTGCCTGTAGGGTCTATAATGAGGTGGAATTAGGCCATGTTGTGGCAGAACATCTGTTTAGAATTGAAGACAGCAACATAGGAAACTACATAGTTCTGTCAAACATGTTTGCGGCGGATTCTAGATGGGATGAGGTTATGGAAATAAGAAAACAAATGAAAATGAGAGACCTAAAAAAGCCAGCAGGATGCAGTTGGATTGAAGTTGAGAAGAGGAAAAATGTCTTTTTGGCTGGAGACTCTTCACACCCTGAGAGATGCAACATCTACAGCACTCTAAGCACCTTGGGTTTGCAAATGAAAGAGCCAACTCAGTTAAGGCAACAGTCAGACTTGCAATTTTTGGAGTGTTGGTAATGGAAGGAACAGAGTTTCATGTAATTTTGGAAAGAAGAACCGTGCTGCTTTGCATGCTCTGGAATTCCGCTTGATCGATAAACAGAGCTTATCTTCTCAGGTAATAACAAACATATGTCTCATAAATATGCTCTTGAAAATAAAAAATTAACACTAATTCACGAATAAGTTATCAAAATATAATGATGGTAACTAAACTTTTTTGCATTACAATTATTTTGAGAATTAGAATACTTTTGTGCAAATGCATTTCAACTTTTCCTCTAGCTAAAATGGAGCTCCTACTCAAGTGTGATTTAGTGGATTTTTTTGTTTGTTTGATTCTGTTCAGTCTTTCATCGCTGGTTTGGCTGCATCAGGGACTCTTACTCCGGTTCTGAAGTTAATTACAAATGCCGTGTTTGCTGATTCTAGGAATGGTCTTCTGAAAGGAGCTAGTATGTTCAATTGCTTTCCCATTTGTTTCTTATAAATAATTTTCGAAGAGGAATCTCCATTTATGATGATTTTGATATACTTGCAATGATACATTATTTGTTAATGCTCAATCGGTTTCTGAATCTTTGCTAAATTATTTGTTATTTTGCTATACTGCAGTTTTATTTTTATTCCGTGTCTGCATTTTTTGAGCTTCTATGTGTTCTGGTCTGTGAATATGCATTTCCAGGACTGCTTGTAGTGAAGTATTACATTCAAAGGCAGCTTTAGAAGGATCTAAAACAGTTCTAGATGATCTTGTTGCTGGTGGTGTCAAACCATCACTCCAACATCCATGCCTGTTTTATATTAGGATACAAATGCTCCATTATCTGTGGTTAATTATCAATCCATCTTGAAGAGAATTCAACTTCAAAGCAATATCTGAACGCTTGCACTCCTGAGGGCTGAGGTCACTTGTACTTGGATCCCATCTGATCCTAAGCAAGTAATCTTTAAAGCCCCATATTAATATGGGGTCCCACATAAGAAAATATTTATGAGGAAATTTGAACTAATATATACATGTTGAGCTGAATATAGGTAGTACAACTTAATATTTAAGAATTATCCCAAGCTGATAAATACGGCAAAACTTGTGAGATGCACAACAATAAGGATGAGATTAAGCTCATAGGATAAGGGCACATGAACGAAACCTATTATTTGGAAATGTTAAGGTAGCATGTGCCATGTGGCTTACTGGAAATGAAGCTAATAAATAGTTAAGCTGAAGGAAAAGTGTGTCTGACTAGCAAATCTTGCTTGCCATCATGAAAATATTGGAACTTTAAAATATTTTCCTATATGTGAGTACATCATCTATCTTATGCATATAAGGTTGTTATGCTCTTAACTTTGCACTTGCCAATTCTCACATCTAGTTTTATAATATTATTTGTTCTGTGCATCTTTGAGCAATTTTGTATCAATTTAGCGAATGAGAAGCTGCAACAACATGTCAACCAGGTTTTATGGTTTTCATTTCTAGCATTTATTTGAACCTGAATCAGCTTTCATTCATTCATGTAAATTAAAATTGTGTTTGCCAGCATGTTTTCAAGATGGAACAAGAAGAATACACAAAAGAAGAATTTGATTGGAGTTGCATAGAATTCATTGACAATCAGGATGTTCTTGATCTTATTGAAAAGGTATGATGTTATTTCATAACTAGTGATCGAGTGTCAAACATAGTAATTGTTATAGCAGCACTGATTTTGTTTAAATAAGGGTTGCAATTAACCTTTGTATCAATTTTTCAAAAAACTTTGACGTGAAAGTGCATGCTGTTGAATCAATTTGCTTTTCCATTTTAACTCATTAGAAACCAGGTGGCATAATTGCTCTTCTTGACGAGGCTTGGTATGTTTGTTCTTTTGAAAATAATAAAATAAGTGGAAGAGAAAATATCACAATTTCATAAACACTATTCTTATTTTGTTGCGGCATGCTTCTTCGTAACACTTGTTTATCCTTGTAGCATATTTCCAAGATCAACATATGAGAGATTTGCAGGAAAGCTTTATCAGACTTTCAAAGATCATAAGCGCTTAAGCAAGCCGTGGGGCGGACCCTTGGAAATTAACACCGCAGATTCCGCCACCGACAATGACCGAAGCAGAAACTTACGGGACCTCGACCGAGCAGCTCTCTCCAGGCCTGTGGATGAGACTCAGCAGAGCTGGCTTCTTGGTCCTACTGAGCAGAAGAAGAAGAAAAAGTATGTAGATCTTGGCTGCATCATCGTCAGTCGCAAGACCTTCGTCTGGACCGTCAGTAATCTCGCTTTACTGGCCGGATTTATCACCCTCATCGTCAAGACTGTGCCCCGCCACCGCCACTCCAAACCTCCCCCAGATAACTACACTCTCGCCCTCCACAAAGCCCTCATGTTCTTCAATGCTCGACGATGTAATTGTTACTCTCCCACTCAGTGTAATTTCTGATTTGATCTGATCTGATCTGATCTGAAATTGGATCCCGTTCCTAATTTTTTCTCCTCGATTTGCAGCTGGAAAACTGCCGAAGCATAACAAATGTCTCCTGGAGAGGAAATTCGTGTCTGAACGATGCAAAATCTGCGACTGGTACTATATTCAAAGATCTTGTGGGCGGGTATTATGACACCGGAGATGCTATCAAATTCCATTTCCCAAAAGCTTTTGCTACGACCATGTTGAGTTGGAGTGTGATTGAATATAGTGCCAATTATGAAGCTGCTGGAGAGCTCGTCCATGTCAAAGAAATTATTGAATGGGGAACTGATTACTTCCTCAAGACCTTCAACCACACTGCTGATACTATCAACACCATTGCTGCTCAGGCAATTCTCTATCGTCTATCTTTCTGCTAATTATAGTGATCTTTATTAAATTCATGCTATTGTTTTAGGGGAACAAGTATTGGTTTTCTTGCCTTAATTAGGGCCCTGTTGATTGATTACTATTTCTTCTTTTACCCATAAAATTGTCAATGTGTTACTAAATTGATGCTATCGTTTCAGGGGAAAATATAGATTTTTTTTACTTAATGAGTGTCATGATGATTGAGTTCCATTCTAAATTAACGCCATCAAAATCATTAGTGCTTTGCAGACCAATTTAGTTGCATTAGCCTATCTTCTTATGCAGTTTCATTCCTAGTTTACTACTATGTAAACTGGAGATGCATAGATCAAATCTGAACCCAATTGATACGATCCACTTACCAAATAAAATGTGTACATCTTTTTGGGATCTGATATATGTACCCGCTTTCCATAATCGACAGGTTGGTAAAGGGGATACTTCTGGAGGAAATACTGAGCCTAATGATCATTATTGTTTGATGCGGCCAGAGGACATTGATTATGAACGTCCTGTTACCCAGTGCAGTACTTGTTCTGATCTCGCTGCAGAGATGGCTGCAGCCTTGGCATCTGCTTCCATTGTTTTCAAAGATAACAAGGCCTCTTCTCAGAAACTTGTCCACGGCGCCACTACTTGAGGGATCAGTGTGGCAGCAGATACAGTGTAGGTACAGAAGCTGCCACTTTCTATAATTCAACAGGCTACAGGGATGAGTTCATCTGGGGGCCCTCTTGGCTCTGCTATGCTACGGGAAATTCCTCCTATCGTCGACTCGCTACACATCCTAGTGTGGCTAAGCATGCTGGTGCTTTCTGGGGAGGCCCATTCTATGGTGTCCTTAGCTGGGTTAACAAGCTTACTGGTTCTCAGGTGTGCTGTAAAGTTTTCAAAGTTTTCAAATTTCCTGTCGATGTATATAGTATCACTAACTTGCTATTTGTATCTCTTCGGCATTATTGATTCTTTGATTGTGTTTGAGTCCGTGATTTGTATCTGTGGAGAATTTAATTTATAAGTTTTAGCAAGATTCAATTTTACTGAAATTCAAAGAATTTATTCTTCAAGATTCGCTTTCTCTTTTTCTTCTTGTTTCTTTATTTCATGAAGCAGCATCTTTCACTAAATTTTCGATTTGAAATAGTGGATCAGTTTTTGTCTTTCTGGATGCAATTTATAACTTTCTCAATCAATTCTGCATCTGTGCATGTCAACAAGTTAACCAGGATGCATTGTCTTGTATTATTAATGTCAACAGTATTCCTGAAATTTGATTTTTGGGGATATCATTTCGGTTTTGCTAATAAGTCTTTGGGATGGTGTGATGAGGTGCTATTGAGTCGTTTGAGATTGTTCTTGAGCCCTGGATATCCGTATGAAGAAACATTAAGGACATTTCACAATCAGACTAGTATAATAATGTGTTCCTAGCTACCAATTTTCACAAGCTTTAACCGAACCAAAGGTAAACTGTTTCTTACATGTACTTGCCTAAATAGATATTAATGGTCTTGTAAAATGCACTCTTGGGATCTCATTTTAATTTATCTCAAATGTCCTGCCAGTTGAACCACGGATGCACCTGGATGGCACTGTGGACCAAATTTCTACTCGACTGATGTCCTGCGCAACTTTGCCAAGACACCATTTTATTTTGATATACTGATATATCATGGAACCTCTTTAACAAATAGCGATCAATAATGGCAGACTGACTACATTCTCGGTCGGAAAATGAGTTATGTTTGAAGGGATACAAAGGCGGAAACCGGTTAAAATTTCTCAAATCCGCGATAGTACCTTGTTTCAGGAACGATTCGAATGGTTTAAAAGGGGTGAGATTACATAAAATAAAAACTCACTTGAAGTCTCTTTTGAGACGGGCGCAACAAAGCTCGCATAGTGGAAGCTTCTCTAACGTCACGTGCGAACTGCTATGGAACCCGGGACCGTTGCTAGACGTAGAGGATGAAGAGGTTGAGAGAAAACTCCAAATACCCTATATTCTATTTGATGCTCGCTATGTAGAAATTAGGGTCTCTCTATTCATTTAATTATCTATTTATAGCCTAATTAACTAATTAGGTTATGGTAAATTTATTTACAAATTCGCCCATTAAAATTCTAATTTAATAATTAAACCCTATGAATTTAATTCCTTAAATGAATTTTAATTGTCAATTTCATAAACTTTCAATTTAACTCATAGATCAATTAAAAGAATACATTTAATCAATTAAATTGTCATACTATAAATTAATATAATTAATTAAACTTAGTCAATAAATTAGTTTAGTATGTAATATGATTAAATTTATTTTGATTAAATTATTATCCATATAAATTTATTCAATTTGTCAATTAAACAAATATGGTATGTTAAAACTTTTACTCAAGTTAATTTAACTTTAATGTATAACATAAATACAATACGTTACTCGATTAACTAAATTAATTATTCGGAGTTATTAAGATTATACAATTACATTGACGTAACACGTCAATTAATTTATAATCAATTCTTTACCAAGCCTTGTATCGCATGTATAAGAAATTTCAGTTCAGCAGTTCTATTGCACGATCAGATGGGTTTGTTTGTATGTTGGCAATGGGCTTAACCCATAGACTGTAAGCGGGTCCTAGCTAACCATTACAGCCCCTAATTGGGACAGATTACAGCCGTCTAGAAATATACTTAACCCAGTAGTTATCTCACAAAGTCCTTTGCCTATTAATATCGATATAATGAACATAGGCATGGTACCGTTACCCTCTCTAGCCGTTCATAATATTTCTTGATCTAGAATGAAATGATTCTTTCAAATAAGTTCTCAACTCATTTGGGCATGTCTTAATCGCTTTCATTCATCAAGTGGCCAGTGATTCGATTCGATTTGCTAATCGAATGGCAATCCCATCACTTTAACACTACTACTAACATGATCATGAAATATATCGAGCATACTCGTAATTGTAATCCAATATTGAAGGACCCGTTAGTAATATGCGACAACATATTCAATTCCACATTAATAATAAGCTGAAATCAAGTCTAATGACTATTGAGATCTACCTAGCAAGTTGTCTATGACATACAACCATGTGACCTTGCTATGTGGATCGGTCCTGCCCCATGTTATCCACATGTGTCTATGTTCATGATTTATTTCTCAAATAAATCAACCAACATACAAGCCTATGGTTTTATTCATTTCCATGATTAAAACAGACTTGGGACATTTATGATTTATTATCAAGAGATAGCACAAGATATATAATAGAAAAGATTAATGGCTTTAAAATGTAACACACCTAAAAAAAATCGTGGGTTTTAGTAATCATTATCTGAAACATGTACATCATCCATCCCCCAAAATAAAATTGAGTACAACTGTAAAGGAGGATGGAAATGGAGGGACAGCAAAAAAACCGAATCCGAATATACTTGTTTGTGCTATGGTTGCTGGCCCTGACAAGCACGACGGTTTCAAAGATGTAGCCACATGAGAAATGCTTCAACCAACATACATGAGTGTATTCTTCTTTATTAAGTATGCTATGAAGCGCATGTATATATTAAGTTATTATTGAACTTCGAAGAAGCATGACCGATGTAGCACGGAAACAGAAACGAAAACGGAAACTGATACGGAAACGGAAACGGAAACTGGGAAACGCCATTTTTAAAAAATATAGGCTTGGAAACTGTGGGGAAACGAATACAGACATGGATACAGAAACGGAAACGGAAACGCCGAAACGGCATGTAACTGGAGTTTCCGTGCTTCATAGAGCATGACTGAATTAGGACATCAACTGGTTTGACTGCTCATTAATTCTCTCAATTAGCACGGTATTTTTTGGAGGGATATTGTGAGCGGACGACGTTCTACACGAAGGCTGCGAAGCCGGGCCGGTGGATCGGCCTCTTTAAAATAATAGGGGAATGTGTGATGTGATTGGAAAATTGTTTTGCATATTTTAATGCTCAAAAGATATGATATTGAAATCCCGTACTTAAAACAGGGTCGCCACCCGGTTCAGCTCAACCGAGAAATTTTTGGTACGATTTTCCCACCGGGGTTGGACCATACCTTAAGTAGAGATTCCGAGTTCGGATGATGTTACCTATTTTTCATTAGGCTAAGTTAACATACTTCATTCTTTCTTAATTGGTTTAATCCATCCTATTTATTTGTGTTTTCGGTTATTCTGTTATTTTCGCTTTTATCAAGCAACTGAGGCGATGAATAAATTATTACAGTCATCCAAAAATAAGTGCGGAAAAGAAAATTATTACAAGGCTTCCAAGTCCTATACAATTTTCTATGCGATAAATAAAATACCCGGAGGCCTAATATACATCTACCTGCGGAAAATGGTTAGCACAGATACGGTACGTCATACGAGATATCTCATGAATCATGTATAGTTAGCAAACCAAACAAGACCTGAGTTATTTCGGATGTGACATATTTTATTTATAGTATTATAAACCCCGGTTGGATGACTAAAATGAGATTTGAATAGCGTTTGCGGTGAAATTCCATTTTTTAACCAAATTTTAGATTCGATCGTTGTTTTAACTGGATTATTAGTGAAAATGTCACATGTTATGGGGATGGGGTCTATTTTCATAAGGTTTTGGATTTCCATCGTTGCGCTGTGTATCCTAGTTTTCAGAAAATAAACTAGGTCAGAAATAAATGAAATAAAACAGCTGTCCAGAAGGTCATGCCGCCGAAGACATGGCTGATGTCGCCGGCGACATGGTTGATGTCGCTGGTAACATGACTGATGCCGCCGGCGACATCATTGATGTCGCCGGTGACATCAATAGGTAGGCAGAAAGGGTCCTACAAGAAAGTGAGATCTCTGGGGAATGTGATGTCACTAGCGGTATCAGCGATGTCTCTAGCGACATGAGTGATACTGCAAGCGACATCACATGTCTTCGTCGACTTCAATTTCTTGCAGCAGCAGCAGCAGGGAACAGTAAAAAAATGACCGAAAACCCGAAAATGAACACAAATAATATTAATGCCAAAGAGCTATAAGACTCAGAATTTTTACCTCGGGGTCGTGAATCCACCTCTTTGTGAATCAAGAAACGCCTCTGGGGAGTTTGTAACGATGATTTAGTGGTAAATTTTAGAGTTTTAGGTCTCTAAATCCAATTAAATTGATTTTAACTACAAGACCTACTAATTTTAAGCTCACAATCAGAGAGTTCAAAGAAGAAAAATCAGGAAAATGGATCGTAATCCTTTTTCTTGCCTTATCTAATTCTTATCTCACTAAAATCTATTCTCATTCTAACATTAAATTTTCCCATCAATTCTCTTCCTAATTTCTGCCCCCTCTCCTCCTCCTTCCATAAGAGCCTAAGGTGTGTTTTTATAGGCAAATTGGGGTGGTTTTCGAGACTTTTTTGACTAATTCCACCGAAAGTGGCAAAATAGCTGTCTGTGCAGGGGCCCGTCTTGGGCCATGCCGCCGACGGTATGGCTGATGCCGCTAGTGGTATCAGCCTCCGACAAGCCGATAGCCAGGGAGCCCAAGAGCCTAAAAAGTCGCAAAACACGGTCAAAAGTGGGTCAAAAGGCATCTTTTTGAATTTTAATGATATTTTAATGGGTATTTTTTAATTTGGGTGTAAATCATCGGTTCAAGCTCCTACCGAACGCGTTGTTGGCCACACCGAACTAAATTCTACCAAGTATAAAATTCGCAAGGAATTTTATATTGGTAATAAAAATTCTGAAGAGAACTTTTATTATGAGGCATTAAAATCGGGTACATGTCATCATCGTATCACAAGAGGGACTACAAAATCCCGTGCTCACAGGCTACCCCTTGGGGTATCACTGCTGCCACATGCTGATGGATGACTTCGTTACTCCTATGTCGGACTCTAGTTTTGCGGAGAGATTGCCCCTTGGTCGGACCTATCCTTTGTGGAGTGGTTGTCCCTTGGTCGGACTTATGCTTTGTGGAGAGATTGCCCTTGGTCGGACTCGCACTTTGTGGAGAGTTTGTCCTTTGGCCAGACTTGTGCTTTGTGGAGAGTTTGTCCTTTAGTCGGACTTGAGTTTTATGGAGTGGTTGTCCTTTGGTCAGACTTGAGCTTTGTGGAGTGATTGTCCTTTGGTCAGACTTGTGCTCTGTGGATTGGTCGTCCCTTGGTCGGACTTCTGCTTTATGGATTGGTTGCCCCTTAGTCGGGCTTATGCTTTGCGGAGAGATTGTCCTTTGGTCGGACTTGTGCTTTGTAGAGAGGTTTCCCCCTTGATCGGGATTTTGCTTTGTAGAGAGATCGTCCCTTAGTTGGACTTGCGCTTTGTGAATAGTTTATCCTTTGGTCGGACTTGTGCTTTGTGGAGAGTTTGTCCTTTGGCCGGACTTGAGTTTTGTGGAGTGGTTATCCTTTGGTCGGACTTGAGTTTTATGGAGTGGTTGTCCTTTGGTCGGATTTGAGCTTTGTGGAGTGATTGTCCTTCAGTCGGACTTGTGCTTTGTGAATTGGTCGTCCCTTGGTCGGACTTGCGCTTAGTGGAGAGATTGTCCTTTGATCAGACTTGTGCTTTGTGGAGAGATTGTCCTTTGATAGGACTTGTGCTTTGTGGAAAGTTTATCCTTTGGTCGGACTTGTGCTTTGTGGAGAGATCATCCCTTGGTCGGACTTACGCTTTATGGAGAGATTGTCCTTTAATCAAACTTGTGCTTTGTGGAGAGATTGTCCTTTGATCGGAGTTGTGCTTTGTGGAAAGTTTGTCCTTTGGTCGAACTTGAGCTTTGTGGAGAGTTTGTCCTTTGGTCGAACATGTGCTTTGTGGAGAGTTTATCCTTTGGTCGTACTTGAGCTTTATGGAGTGATTGTCCTTTGGTCGGACTTGAGCTTTGTGAAGTGATTATCCTTTGGTCAGACTTGCGCTTTGTGGAGAGATTGTCCTTTAATCGGACTTGCGCTTTGCGGAGAGATTGTCCTTTGATCAGACTTGCGCTTTGTGGAGAGACCGTCCCTTGGTCGGACTTACGCTTTGTAGAGAGATTGTCCCTTGGTCGGACTTGCACCTTATGGAGAGATTGTCCTTTGGTTGGACTTGCGCTTTATGGAAAGATTGTCCTTTAGCTAGACTTATGCTTTGCAGAGAGATTGTCCTTTGGTCAAACTTGAGCTTTGTGGAGAGTTTGTCCTTTGGTTGGACTTGAGCTTTGTGGAGAGTTTATCCTTTGGTCGGACTTGTGCTTTGTGAAGAGTTTATCCTTTGGTCGGACTTAAGCTTTGTGGAGTGATTGTCCTTTGGTCGGACTTGAGCTTTGTGGAGTGATTTTCCTTTGGTCGGACTTGCGCTTTATGGAGAGATCATCCTTTGATCGGACTTGTGCTTTATGGAGAGATTGTCCTTTGATCGGACTTGTGCTTTGTGGAGAGATTGTCCTTTGATAGGACTTATACTTTGTGGAAAGTTTATCCTTTAGTCGGACTTGTGCTTTGTGGAGTGGTTGTCCTTTAGTCAGACTTGTGCTTTGTGGAGTGGTTGTCCCTTGGTTGGACTTGGGCTTTATAGAGAGGTTGTCCCTTGGTCGGACTTGGGCTTTATAGAGAGGTCGTTCCTTGGTCAGACTTGAGCTTTGTGGAGAGGTCGTTCCTTGATCGGACTTATGCTTTGTGGAGAGTTTGTCCTTTGGTCAGACTTATGCTTTGTGGAGAGTTTATCCCTTGGTCGGACTTAAGCTTTATGGAGAGATTCTCCTTTGGTCAGACTTATGCTTTTTGGAGAGATTACCCCTCGGTCGGGCTTATACTTTATGGATTGGTGGAGTGTAGTTCCGGGTCACGTCATAATCTTGGAGGGGTGAACCCAAAGGGGACATGTAGAGGGTCATGCCAGGACTTTCAGTTGGCATTCTGAGGGTGAACCCAAAGGGTGATACGTACAGAGACTGTATCAGGGACCTTCAGTTAGCATTCAAAGGTGAACCCAAAGGGTGATATGAGCAGAGATTATATCAGAGGCCTTCAGTTGGTGAACCCAAAGGGTGATACGTGCAGAGACTGCATCAGGGACCTTCAGTTGTTTTTTTGGGGTGCCAGGGCTAGAGCCGGTATTTTGCCAAGGATGGCTAAAAAAAGGCATGGAGATAGCTAATATCACCGACGACATGGATGATGTCGCTGGTGGAATAGAATGATGCCGCCGATGGCATGAGTGCCACGTGGCAGCTTTGACTGGTTAAACAAGTTCAAAATCCAAATTTGAAGGAGGCGATGTCACCGGCGGCATGGGTGATGTCGCTGGCGGTATAGAGTTGTGCCGTCGGCGGCATGAATCGGGTAGTTTCAGATAAATTAAAACTCTTCGAATTCTGCGCGGTAGTTTAAAAGTAAGTAAAACTCCTTTCTTTCTTCATTCTGCAGAAACCGTACCCCTTTTGCTCCCTTCTTCTCCAAATCTTTCGATTTTCTCCGTTATTCCAAACATGAAGAGAATTATCATGGCTTTTAAGGGAAAATCCACTAAGGCTAAGGAGAATCTGCCTGATTCTTCCATCTAGGGTCTGAAACTTCTCTCGGTTCCTGTCGCTTATGGCTTGAAGGAGACGACCAAGATGTATAGGTACAGGATCAATTCCCCGATCACCAATCTGACCCTAGAGAAGGAAAAGCACCTCTGCTACATTCAGGTAATCCTGCAAAACTCGAATTTCTTCTTTTTAGGTTGAGTTTTGATTCGGCCTTAGGCTCGAAATCGTGCCACGATATGAGTCATAAGTGTGAAATAGATTGATTATAAACTGATATTGCATGTTTTGGGTTCAATTTTAACTGTTTTTTAGGCTTATTGTTTGATTGATTGTATTTTTGTGGTTTTGGTGCAATGAATGCAATTTTCGGGGAAAATAGGATCTGCCCGCAGGTTGTGATGTCGCCGCCGATATGAGTGATATCACCAGCGAAATCAAGCCTTGTAAAAAGACCTAGAAAGGCCTGATGTCATTTCTGCTTAAAGTGATGTCGTCGGTGACATTGCTTCTAGCAGAAGCGATATCAGCAGCCTCCCATCAGGTTCCGGTGATGAGAAAATAAATAGGGACTTATCTATTTTGCTTCTGATTTTTACAGCTGCACAAAATGACCTATATTGGAGGTATGGGCACTATTGGCCAGTGGTGGCACCATATTTCTGAGATGGATCCTGAACTAGCGTTAGCGATCAATGAGACGGGGATTTGGGGACTTGGCCCGAATTATGCTGATGTTAATGCCCAAGCTCTCCCATCCGGTCGTGACAGCCCTTATAGAGAGGTGGTCTAAAACCACTCATACCTTTCACTTCTCATTTGGGGAAGTGATAATTACGCCCTCTGATGTTGTAGCTATGACCGGGCTCCCCTGGACGGACGAGGTAATTCACTTGGATGCCTATATGGATAAAAATCACATCAAGAGGGCCGTGGTGAGGCAGGTGAAAGAGCTGTTTGGTTTGAAGCCTGTTTCAGGGCGGCTATCTTATGGTGAGCTGCACCAATACTAGACTAGGGCAGATATGGTGCCTGAGGATGAGAGAGACGCTTGTGTCTGCTCCTTCGTGATTTCCTTCCTCACCATGCTATTTTTCCTGATCTCGAGGAGCAAGATCAACTACGGGCTCATATGTGCCATGGAGGATGTGGCGGGCATTAGGAAGAAGAACCGAGGGCCATCTTGGCCCTGATGTACCACGAGCTAGATGAGGGTGCTCGGAAGAAGGGGAAGGCCTTCACCTCTGCCATCTACTACTTCAGGTATATCTTCTTGGAAGCATTTTACTTGATTGTGCATATCTCATTTACTGAGGATGTTTTTGAGCTGACCAATTATTACTTGTGCAGGTCTGGGCTTTTGAGCATCAGATCCTCCCGCAGTTGAGTTCAAGAAGACCATACAGCCGGGTTCCCATTTCCTTGCCCGTTGGTGTGCTGGTATTGGCGGGAAGGCCAAGTATCCCACGAAGTACAAGGAGGTCTTGAGGAGTGTGCGATTGAGCTCGGTATGCGATCTTTTAATTTAGTCCTTGTTTCACATTTAGGACCAAATATTAGTAAACAAAAAGTGTTTACATTATACTTACCTTAGTTATTTTGGTTGGTTGTTGGTGTAGCTTGTCCTGGACCCGTTTGACAGGGTGGAGAACCTGTTGGAGGTTATGAGGGTCAGAAGGGAGGTGGAAGACCGTCGATTTGTCATGAAGTGCCCTTTATCTCAACAGTGGTATTAGGGGGAGCGCGTCCGGGGTTGGCGGTTTGCCCTAATCGCGGATAGACTAGTGCCCGCCGATCCTCTTAGGGCTTATAATGGCCCCACCTAGTGATTACATATGCGACTAACCAAGCCAAATATATCAAGGGGGATGGCCGGGTCATTCCGAGCGTTTCGGGCTCCTACGAGCTGCACCAGTAGTGCCTACTCCCCCTGTATCCCCGCATCTATAGGAACGATACGATTGAGTACCATAATGAGCAAAGTCTGGAGGAGGAGAAAAGGTGCCTCAAAGGTATTGTGGACGTCGAAGAGGAGGAAGAGGAGGAGATTGAAGGCAATGTTGGGATCTAGCCTGAGGGGGAAGATAAGGTAGGCGCAGATGTAGCTGGCGGGAGTGTGCCGATGTCCCAAGGGGGCAGTGCTCTTTTGATGTATGATTGCGTTTATGTGCATGATTTACAATCATTTAGGTTTAGGAATGTCGCTTATGTGTGTTTTTTCGTGCCTTTCAGGAACCTGTGAGGAAGCGAGGTCGGGAGAACCAGAGTGGGACGCAGTACTATAGTGTACCGAAGGGTATGAATTTTGTGGAAGGATGTCTGGTCAACCCTATAGAAACCCAGTTCCTACTTATGAACTCCCGAGGCGAGTTCCATCCCAAGAACATAGGCTCAAGCCGGCATGCTCGGATCTTTATGCCAGAAAGTACTACTTATGTAAGGCTTGATAATTGCTTTCTTGTTTATCCTTGGATGCGGGTGGTTAATGATTTGCCTTTTAGATTTTTTTAGGTGGCGCAGAGTCATGTGGAGCAACTGGCAGAGAATAATTTTGCTCTTCAGGACACGCTTATCGAATAATCACTGCTCATTCAGGTACATTCCCTATTTATGCCACGCGAAAATAAAATAAGATGCATGTATAGATGCTATGAATGAAGTGCATTATTGACATTTTCCTTGGTTTGCAGGATTTCTTGGCCCTTTCCTTATTAGACGCTGATATGGCCCGGCGGAGATATAAGGAGACTGCAGAACTCCGATGTTGTGTGAGCGACCTTGAGGGTCAGTTGGAGGCTACCGTTCAGGAACAGAGGAGCAAGCAAAATCTGGATCGCGCGCACCCTGGTAGCATCAATCGTAGGGGAGTGAAGATGTCCGCCGGCCGACGCCTATTTATTATGGTCGAGGAGTCTAGCAGTGTCCCGATGACTGAGGGCAGAGAGGAGGATAATGTTGATGATTGGCTAGTGAGCCCTGAGGATGTCTCATCTCGCCCGGCCAACAGTGGCGGGCATGCCTAGATTATGCTTTCATTTTGATTTTTATTCCGGATTTTGGTTTGTACCCACGATACATTTGGTTTGAATAATTTGGATTGTTGTTTGGTTTTGGCTTAGTAGGCTAGATGTTTGGGATATTTGAGTGGTCCGTGCCTTCGGGCTTTCATTGAATAAAATTGATTGGCACTCGCACCAGCTTTCAAAAATGTATTACAGGGCTGTTTGCAGGTTTTGTATGGATCTGAAATGATGAAATTGCTTCTGATGCAGCCAGGAAAAATTAATTCCATCCCGCTGGCGGCATCATTCATATCACTGAGTGCGTCACCCCAAAATAGCCCATACACATGTCGCTAGCGGCGTCAATTGATATCGCCCAAAATAATCCATATCGCCGGCGGCATCGCCCATATCGCCGGCGGTATCAATTTCCCAGAAACACAGATTCGGCCATTTCTTCAAATTCTGCTATGGCGAGCTACACTTAACAGCTATGGAGCTTCCTGAGGAGCTTGGGGAACGCAGATTGGAAGGAACTGGAGAAATGTGGGCTCCATCATGACTCTAACGTTTGTATAGACTGCCCTTTCAGATTTTCAACCTAGTAGACTTATTCCGACTTTTTCATAGACCTAGATGTTTTCAGTCTATCCGAATTTTTTTACACTGATGAGCTCGGAGCATCCTCGATTAAGCTTACTTAAGATGTTCCTAACACTTGGTCGCCAGACATTTGTAAAATCATAAACACAGAGGTTTTAGTACAAAAGACACTTTTATCGAGTGAATCTAATTTGAGTACAAGATGTTGGCAATAATTTCCAACAATGGATCCCCTGGTGTTAACCAGCCTTTACAAGTTTTCAAGTTAACATCTCACTGTTTTTCTCTCGTGTCCTAATTTTTGTCTGAACCACCCTTTTTGGGTTTTCAGTTCAGCGAGCGATATTGACTTATCCTCTAATTTTTATACTGCCGATTTGCAGAATACCGAGCGTCGGGTGTCACCCTAATTTTTGTCCAATTAGTAGAAGACTGAAAGGCGGGTAATTATAATATATATTTTTTTAGTATGCCACTTATCTGATTTATTTCTTTTGTTTAGACTTGATAATGCTTAAGCCTATCCTGGTTGACTAGATCGATGAACTCGCTCTTGTCTGTGCTCATGACTTTTATAGCCCTGCTTATTTGGTACCATCTTCGGTCATATGATAGCCTTCTCAATCTAATTTGAACTTTTTATTAGTGTCAGTGTCGGAGGGTTTCAGATGCTTCAATGTCGGGTTTATGATTCTTAGCGAGGGCATTAGGCATCTGACTTGTTGTTGTGTACTTGGTTGTGCCTTTGCAGATTCTCCAAGGTTCTTAGTGTCTGTTCGATTTTCGCGTGGATCACCCGATTCATTCTGACCTTTAAAATTACATCGAGTAACCTTGCTTTGATTCTAGTTTACTTGGCAAGCTAGTCACGACTTCAGTTGTGCGCTTATTTTTGTGGTTCATAGATGGCCCTTCCTATTTAGGCCTAAATTTGCCCCTTGTACCGGTGGTAGAGGGTTTTGACCAAGTGATATTTGGTTTGGGGGCCTTTTACTTGGTACCTTTGAAAGGTGAAATGGTAGCTTAAAGGTGTACCGTTGCGGGGTTGCTGAGTTAATTCTGGAAGAGACCCGTGGTGTTCAATAATTTGACTATTGATCTGGGGACCAAGCAAAAGCATTATCGCTGTCTTTAAGCACTTTATTATCTCACATGTGTTTGATAGGAGTTAAATTATTGGGTTTGATTACCATATAAGAGCCTTCATTTGTACTAAAATTAATTTCATACGGTAAAATATCCTGAATACTGGAAGCATCATGCGTATGCTCATATGAATGCATGGATCAAATGGTAGAGACATGACATAAGTAAGAAAAATGGAAGTTGCTCGTAGAGTTCAAAATCATCAACCTCCACAGGTGGAGGGCTTTGCAAGATCAAGCTTTTGGGCGAGAATTGATTGGGAGTGAAGTGTTGGGGGCCTTCTCTAGGGCAAAAGGAGGGCGTTTAGATTGGACTGCAGCCCTTGTCGGAAAAGCTTGGGTGGCTGTTGCCTAGACATCATCGTTTTTTCTAAGTCAAACATTTCCCATTCTCCCAGCTCGCTTAAATCTGGCCCTCTTAGCCTCATTATGAAGGTATATTTTCCTCTTTCTATCGGCCTTATCCTTGGAACCAACAACCCTAGTGAGCATATGTGGCCCATTTGCTCATTTAGGCATACTAGAAACGGTCATACTTGCCTGGTCGACGAGCCTTGTGACCTCAGGCATTTTATCCGGCTTGGCCATTTTTCCTTCTTTCACCAGATGATTTATAGCTCGGGCCAGGGTTCGGTATTCATTCGTGTGACGTCCCCACTAGGCATGATACCCACAAAAGTTTCCCTTTTTATAATCACGAAGGGGTTTGATGAGACCTTCTCTTCTTAATCTGGTGAAAATCACATTGAAGGGTAAAACCCAAGGGTTTACAATGTTAGTTGGGACAGGTTCCAGAGAGGCTTTTCGGTTTTCCTTGACCTAAGATGGCAACTCTCCTAGCCCATTATAGCCTTCTGCCTGGCGTATATTAGAACCTTTAGAGACTCGGCTATTATTTCCTTGGGGTTCCCTTTCCCTTTGACAAGCCGGCACTAGTTGGTGCAAGAAAGCTTCCACCTCATGTGTCATGTCCCGAGGTTGTACGAGCTGGTCGTTGGCTGTCTGATGCATGGCTTTAGGTATCACGCCTGGGGATTGCGTGACCTGGTCGTGGCTTCCGAACTGGCCGTGGGGATAAGGAGTTGGTTGATCAAGTCAAGGACCAGCCATCAGATCATTGCCAAAAAGGTTTGGCTGGTAGGTCATCCCCTGAGGTGTCGTGTTAAAAGATGGCGGCTGCATCGCTGGTCTGGTTGATCCTCTAGGGACAGCTGAGATTTGCTGAGTGACCTCATCAGGCAATGGTAGAAGGATTAAGTTTTGGGCCATATGCCTTAGGCTTGGAGGTAATAAAGAGAGAGTTGGCTGAGTCACGGAAGTCTGGTTAAGTTGGAATAGACTGGGCTGTGGCCAAGTCTGAACTAACTGGATGGGAAACTGAGTAAACCATATTAGCTACACTTATATTGAATAGAACAGAACATGATCTGAACCATTTCAGGTAAATTCATTCTGATACTGGGGCTGACAGTCTGATTCTGAAATCCACCTGGCGTTCTCACTTGTTAGGGCTTTCCTGACAAACAACTGCACTGTTGTCTGGATTTATTCCCGAATAGTGTTATGGAAGAGATCTGAATAGATAAATTGGGTCATGGTGGCGGCAATTTCTGACCCAATAGACGGAGGGTGAGCTGCTGTTTCTGAGGTGGGGGGAACACTAGTTTGTTCTCTAGGTGAGGCAGAGTTGTCATTGTGAGGAAGAGACATGGCTGGTATTGAAGGTCTGGGTTCAAGAGGAAGACTCTTTAGGATCATGAACTGTGGGTCGACCATGAATGGGTTGTAAATGGTATGGATGGTATGTAAGCTTTTTGTTTTTGGAAGCGGTGCGTGATATGTATGGCTGTACGTAGATGTGGTTAGAGATGATGTGATGGCTTATCCCTCCAACATACGTGGGACATTTGTATCTCACATCATACATAGCGATATGTGGTGATGCAATAGAGGCAGAAGAGAAGTCCTAGGTGTGTTGCTAAACTTCTTCCACAGGTGGAAATTGTAAGGGTAAGTTAATTTATATTTAGCTCTTGAAGTCGATGCATGGGGGTGCATGATCACGAAGCACATAGCACGTAAATCGTCCCTCTTCCAACCTTATGACTCCCGCGTAACGCCTTTCTGGAAGGATGGAGTTCATCTTCTTCACCGGTAATGGAAAAATAAGTGCATCCTAATTATTTTATTTGTTCTGGTGATCCTAAAGGAATGACGTGCTAAGGCTTTTTCTAGTGCGGCGTTGGTATAGGGTTGTTGATGTAGAAGGTTCCCGTTTACCTTGATTCCACGTTACTCAACCACTCCCCAAATAGGTGTGATCGCAGGAGTTTACCTGTTGGTTAAAAGGAGTGATCCACCCACAAGGCATCCTCAATTCCAACAGGGCATGAGTGATACTTTTGTGAGCTTCTCGGGGTAAAAATGGGGCACCTAAAACTTACCGAACTATCTATATGCGTATTTAAGGATAAAATGCCATAAGAAAAAGAATGAAGTTTTAATTTGGCCAATGATTTCAATACATCATCAAAATCTTTTAAACTTTATGAAAAGATAAGTTCAAGTTTAAAGAGATCATTCCCCAGCATAGTCGCCACTGTGAGCGGATGACGTTCTACGCGACGGCTGCGAAGCTCTTTAAAATAACTGGGGAATGTGTCATGTGATTAGATAATGGTTTTGCATATTTTAATGCTCAAAAGATACGAGATCGAAATCCCGTACTTAAAACAGAGTCGCCACCCATTTCAGCTCAACTGGGAAATTTTTGGTGCGATTTTCCCACCGGGTGGTTGGACCATACCTTAAGTAGAGATTCCGAGTTTGGATGATGTTATCTATTTTTCATTGGGCCAAGTTAACATACTTCATTCTTTCTTAATCAGTTTAATCCATCCTATTTATTTTTGTTTTCGGTTATTCCGTTATTTTTGCGTTTATCAAGCAATTGAGGCGATGAATAAATTATTACAGTCATCCAAAAATAAGTGCGGAAAATAAAATTATTACAAGGCTTCCAAGTCCTATACAATTTTCTATGCGATAAATAAAATACCCGAAGGCCTAATATACATCTACCTGCGGAAAATGGTTAGCACAGATACGGTACGTCGTACGAGATATCTCACGAATCATGTATAGTTAGCAAACCAAATAAGACCTGAGTTAGCTCGGATGTGACATATTTTATTTACAGTATTATAAACCCCGGTTGGATGGCTAAAATGAGATTTGAACGGCGTTTGCTGTGAAATTCCGTTTTTTAACCAAATTTTAGATTCGATCGTTGTTTTAACCGGATTATTAGTGAAAATGTCACATGTTATGGGGTGGGATCTATTTTCAGAAGGTTTTAGACCTCCATCGTTGCACTGTGTATCCTAGTTTTCGGAAAATAAACTAGGTCGGAAATAAATGAAATAAAACAGCTGTCCAGAAGGTCATGCCACCGAAGACATGGCTAATGTCGCCGGCGACATGGTTGATGTCGCTGGTGACATGGCTGATGCCGCCGGCGACATCATTGATGTCACTGGTGACATCAATAGGTAGGCAAGCTACATGGCTTTCTCGATACCATAAAGAAAGGGTCCTACAAGAAAGTGAGGTCTCTGGGGAATGTGATGTCACTAGCGGTATCAGCAATGTCTCTAGCGACATGAGTGATACCGCTGGTGACGTCACATGTCTCCGGCGATGTCAATTTCTTGCAGCAGCAGTAGGGAACAGTAAAAAATGACCGAAAACCTAAAAATGAACTCAAATCAACCAAAATCAGCACAAATCAGTAATATTAATGCCAAAGAGCTATGAGACTCAGAAGTTTTACCTCGGGGTCATGAATCCACCTCTTCGTGAACCAAGAAACGCCTCGGGGGAGTTTATAACGATGATTTAGTGGTAAATTTTAGAGTTTTAGGTCTCTAAATCTAATTAAATTGATTTTAACTACAAGACCTACTAATTTTAAGCTCACAATTAGAGAGTTCAAAGAAGAAAAATCAGGAAAAATGGATCGTAATCCTTTTTCTTGCCTTATCTAATTCTTATCTCACTAAAATCTATTTTCTCATTCTAACATTAAATTTTCTCATCAATTCTCTTCCTAATTTCTGCCCCCCTCTCCTCCTCCTTCCATAAGAGCCTAAGGTGTGTTTTTATAGGCAAATTAGGGTGATTTTCGAGACCTTTTTGACTAATTCCATCGAAAGTGGCAAAATAGCTGTCTGTGTAGGGGCCCGTTTTAGGCCATGCCGCCGCCGACATGCTGATGCCGCCGGCAGCATGGCTGATGCCGCTAGTGGCATCATCCTCCGGCAAGCCGACAGCCAGCGGGCCCAGGAGCCTAAAAAGTCGCAAAAATCGGTCAAAAGTCGGTCAAAAGGCATCTTTTTGAATTTTAATGATATTTTAATGGGTATTTTTTAATTTGGGTGTAAATTATCGGTTTAAGCTCCTACCGAACTCGTTATTGGCCACGCCGAACTGAATTCTACCAAGTATAAAATTCACAGGGAATTTTATATTGGTAATAAAAATTCTAAAGAGAACTTTTATTATGAGGCATCGTCTCGCGAGAGGGACTGCAAAGTCCCCTGCTCAGAGATATTTTAGTAAATTCAAGTAGTAATCAGAAAGATCTACAATACTTGTAGGAGTGAAATACCATTGCCAAAAGTTAAAGGATCTGCAAGTTTAGTAAATTGCGAACTTTTTTGATTGGATTGGCACGGCCAACACGGGACTCCCTGGTTTTAATGCGGGGAGTCGCCGTCGGAGTGCGGGGCTCGTTGTATGCATGAACATACTTGACATTTCCAACTGGATAAAGGGGTTGAGGACTCCTTTGGGGATTAGCCTTTTTATTGCGGGAGCAGGGTCCCTATTGTATACAATATTAGAGTACCCGGATCAGCTCTTCCGGGAAATTGGTAGTATAGGTGATCCGGGTAGGATTCCTATACCGATAAAAGAGAGATTCTGGTTCCAGATGAAATAGTGACTTGCCATTTGAATTTGGATAAATCATGTTTTTGAAAAATCTTTTGTTATTTTAATGAGCAAAAGAGATGAGTTAGGGAGATACGACCTTCGCGGGCCTAGCCCTTAGAGCGTTGGCTCGGCATGACTGGGTTACCTTGTGCGGTGATTTAAGAATGCATGGTTGAAAATAATGTTTTGACCCCAGTCACCTTTTATTTGTTGCAGGATGACTGGAAGGCCCGGTACTGACTAGAATCGTGTTTGCGTTTGGATTTCTTCAAGATTTCTATGGAGATAACCTCGAGGAATTTTTATAGTGGGCTTGTTTGACTGTTTGGGGATGTGTGGGCAGCTTTTTAGCTAAAAGCTAGTTTAAAGAGGGGTGTCTATTCCTTGGTATAGTTTTGGGATATTTTTGGTGTGGACTTGATACTACGAGGGGCTTTTTAAGGAGAAAACGGCCTGAATTGGCTTGTCTTTCCTTTTTCGGACGATTGAATGTTTTTCGTCATCGTTGTCGTTGTTGGCCGGAGCGCGCTTTCCTTTTATAGGAATTTTAGGAGCGTCGATCGACACATATGGGAGTGTCAATCGATGCAATGGGTGTCAGAATAGCTTTGCTGAGTCATAGGTCTAGATTCCCTATGAACATCGATCGACACAATAGGGAAGCGTCGATCGACGCATTTTGGGCGGTGATAGCTTTGCTGAGTCATGGTTGTAGGCTTGATGAGTCAGCATAGAAATTGACACGTGGCATCGTCGATCGTCACAATAGGATAGCATCGATCGAGGCAATATGGGGTGTAAGTAGTGTCGATCGACACTAATGCTTAGGATGTCAGAATCTTGTTTCCTCAGAGGGGTTTTTAGGGCAAAAAATTATCTTTGTCAGTATCGGCTTGCCTTCTCCTGAAAAAGGTTTTGGACATCATCAGGCCTGGGACGGACCATGCTAACATGGATATAATCTTTTAACTTGTAAAATTTTGATTTATTTTCGAAAAGATTAAAAGATTAAAATGAGCACCAAAAATTATTTCCTTAATTTAACCCATTTTCTTTTTCATTATTTAGAAAAATTATTATGTGGAGAAAAATTGTGAGAGAATTGAAAATGTTAAGTTCGGTAATAATATCATGAATAAACTTATCTTACATATGCCACTAATATACCGGGCAGCCAACGTAGGTTGTCAGCATAGCAAGTTTTTTCTTTTCTTTTTTTTAAAAAAAAAAAAATTGATTTGTATAGATGAACGGTTGTATTAATTATTGCGTAACAAATTGACCTAACCACGTTATATTCTGAAGAATGGTTCAATGTATATGAGTATCACTTTGCCTTCTTTTCGCTTATTATTACTAATGTAGTAGGCCGTGTGATATATGGATGAATTATTTTTAATCAGTATATTAATGAATAAATTTATTTTTTAATAATATATATAATGAAAATAGAAATAAAAAATATTAAAGTTAAAAATATATTATATTATTTATTAAATTAAATTGTGGAAAAAAGAATTACATTAATTATTAAATAAGATTATAACTAATAGAATAGAATTAAATAAAATCAATAACAATAAATTAAATTTTAAAAAACTATATTTAGAAGATATATTAGTTGATATATATATTTAATGGATCGAATTTATTTAATCGAATAATTAAAAATATTTCATTATTATTCATAAGCATGTGTAAGTACTATTATAAAATTTAAATTTATTCATAAATAAGATTATAATTTAAAATTTTATACAGTTGATATTATGGAAGCAAAAAATAGTCAAATATGCAGTTGGTATTATAAAATTTAAATTTATTCATGTGATTCCCTATCAAATATTTGGTGATAAAAAAATTGTCACATTAATTTCTAAATCTATTTTTAAAATTTAATTTATTGTGATTTTATTAAATATTTATTGTGATAATAATAGAATTTTTTAATTATTTCACTTGATCAAATAATTAAGCATATTCCATTATTATCCATAAGGAGTAAAAACTATTAAATAGGTTTATAATCAATCAATTTGCAATAATTTTTTCCACTTTGGAGAAAATAATATAAGAATTGCAAAATTTGATAAAAAAATTGGAAAGGTAAAAATAAGAAAAAATAACGCATGTTTAAAATAAAAATAATTCAATAATACAAAATAAATAATACATAATACCAAATAACAATTTTGCCCAACTTGAGAATACTTCAACAAATATTAATCTTTCTTTAAAAAGAGATACATATCAATTATTCTCATCCTTCTTAATCCTTATATGTTTTGCTCGATTGCTCAAAAGTTGTGCATTATCTTCATCTATCAATATCGACGGTGTTAGAGTTTCATTTCTTATCTCTACAGGTGTGACAGGATAATTGACCTCATTTTCTGATAACGAATCATTCCAAAAAGATATATATAAATAAATGAAAGACATAATTCAAATCATAGTAGATAATGAATCATTTGTACTTATAACATAAATGTTAGAAGTACCTTGAAATTTTCATTTGCATTTGGGAATACCACAAAAATAAAAAAAAACTCATTACCTATGTATTCTCAAGCACGTATCAACCGCATAACAACGAAAATTCGTTCATTATTAGTTGAATTCAAATTTAGGACTTCTTAAGACAAATGAGATTATATTTGTTCTACAAATTAACCCCAAAACATTGTTGATATTCTATTATGCCTGCATTTTGATTTTATAATAAAGTTTTTAACAATAAGGAACAATATATGCAAATAACATGAAAAATTGTAGATAAATACTCATGGTCTTAAAGTTCCTGATTCACCAAAACACTATTATTTCCATTCATGAAACGACTTTGCTCAGCACCGCGGCTGGCAATTTCACCAATTACATCTGTCAAAAAATCCGTGTATTTAATAAATAGTAACAATAAATAAATAAATATTTATGCTTGGTTTTTCTCTATCCACCATGGGAGCGCCAATCTTGTCCTCTGTCTAAATGAGAGTGTTAATCTCATCGGGATGCCGATCTTAAAGTGTTTTACAATCTCCACCTCGCATCAAACAAATAAATATATCAACTAGAAACATAATGAAAATTATAAATAAGTTAAAGGAACTTGAAAACCGTTAAGCTGAATCATGTGGAACACTGTCGTTAAAGGATACTTGTAGTTGCTTTCAGGATTAAACAACTTCTTCAATCGATAGCAAAAGGGGAGAAAAAGAATTTTGTGATCATATTACATAAGTAAAAATAAAGTGAAAGAAATGGTACATTAGAAACACAAATAGGAAGGAACTTTTTATAATGAAATGAAATAACTATTTGAGGATAAATTAAGGCTGCTATTAATTATGAAATAAATTATGAAAATTAGGTTTGAAAGGTTTTAATAATAACCAACTTTAAATATCATTATTATAGAAATAAATCAAAGTAAACCGACATTATAATGCAAAACTGTTATAGTAATTAATAATTATTTCACCTTTTTAAATAATATTTCAAACGGACATATATAAGAAAAACTCATCAAAATAATAAACATTTCACTTCTAATATAATGAATTCTTATAAGAAAAACTTATAAATATAATAAACTATAATATAAATACGTACTTATTATTAATATTGTAATAGAATAAAATAAATTTAATAAATAAATTAAAATATTTTTTAAAAATGTATAGGGATAAAGAAGTCCTAATAAATTATTATTATTATTATTATTATTATTATTATTATTGCTGTTAATATTATCATTTTTTTTAAATCTTTCCTTATTCCAATATATCATGATTCTAAGATAATCAGGTAAGTAAATGTTATGATTGAATTTGTTATTTATATATTCACGTCTGAGAAATTCTCATTAACATTGAAGTCTGTGTAACTATAGGCTCACTATATTATGTTATACTTCCAGCAATAAACAAATTTGACAACACTTAAAATATATGTTTTTCGAAAAACTACTAAAATCAGAGAAAATTTTCTCATATTAAATTATGAGATAAATTCTAGAATAATTCCATACTGCAAAGGATTAGATGCATATCAACATTTTTTTATTCAACATAGCAGAAGAGGAGTGTATATAGTGATGGTAACTCGTCTAGTCTTGAAAATAAAGATGAGACGAATAAAAAAGTTTAGAGCGACATCTCAAAATAATTAAAAGTTTGAAAAATAAATAAAAAATTAAAAAATGATGGGAAAGTAAATGAGTAATTTATCCGTTTAATTTATTCAATACAGGCCTTTAGAATATATTTTTTGTCTTATTTTTAAGGGCTCTTACAAAAAATATCACTCTTCACAAAATAATTTAGACTAAAAGAAAAAAAATTCTAACTAATTTACGTTGCCTCCTATCTACGTTGTATTGTTCATGACGTTTTTTTATTTTATTTATTTTTTTACATTTATTTTTCAAACCGTTTATTTTTTTGACATATCGCTTTAAAATTTTTTGTTCATCTCTTTTTTATCTTCAAAAGGACATACACTATGACTTTTTCAAACTTTTTCAACTGATGGACATGTGGTAGATGTCTGGTAAACGTGTTATAGAAGTATGATAGATATTTGGTAGAAGTCTAGTAAATGTGTGAAATTTATTTTTTTCCTTAGCTTTTATTCTCTTATGATTTGTATATTGTACTTTCTCTCTATTGGATCTCTTCTTGCGTTCTTTTCTTGATTTGGCAATTGTATCTCGATTCTCTTCTCTTCTTGTTATCTGTTTAATTTTCGCCACTAATTTATCATTGTTTAGTCGGTGGTTTAATTTCAAGATTTGCACAAACTAACATAACGATTTCATAAAAAAAACCATCAAAAACTAATATCTACCATATGTCTACCATACTTCTATCACATGTCTATTGGACATCTATCCGATTTCTACTGGTTCAAAAAATTCGAAAATGTCATAGTAGATGTCATTTCAAAGATAAATATAAGACGAACAAAAAACTTTAAAGCGGCATGTCGAAATAATAAACGGTTTGAGAGATAAATGAAAAATAAGAAAAAAAAATCAAAAGGAAAGGGAGAAAAACAAGTGGATGGCTTGGTATGTAAATAGAATTGAAGAGAATGTGTATTTATAAATAGTTTGACTTGATGGTGAATTTGTAAATAATTTACAAAGTATGACTATTCTTGATAGTTATTCTTATTTTTATGTTTAAACTAATATTGAATTCGAAATTTTTTGACAAAAAAATTTCGATAGTCTTATACTTGATATAAGAGCTAGTTCTTATTCCCATTTTACAACTTTTTCATGTAGGCTTCATGTGTAGTATAAGAGTGGTACTATGCATTCATACAATCCATTAATCCTTTATGTTCAAAGCATTTCTCAATTTCACAGCAACGACCTATGACATTAATGTCTCATACATAGTATAAGAGTGGTATAAGACTTTTATACAACCTATTTTTCATTTATTTTCACAAACAAATTTTAAAGTGCTAGCAAAACCCATGATATATAGGTCTTATACATAGTATAAGAGCTCTTATACATGGTATAAGAATGGTATAAAGCTGCGAATAAAATCGATTCAAGCCAAATTCAACTCGAATAGAATAGGTGAACTTTTATCTTATGACAACAGTTTAGTAAATAGTAGGTAATCGGAGAAAGACACAATTTATCAGAAACAAAAATGGCAAATACCAATTTGTATTGTATTTACATCAACAAATTCTCAATTGTATTAAAATTCAGTAAAGATTAACAACATTCCAATCATAATAAAAGTGACAGAATATATCATAGCTCAAAACATCATTAACAGAAAATTATAATTCATAATTAAAAAAAAAACATGAAATTGAAGTAGTAAATCAACTTATCTCACATCCATCATACAAAATCAAAATCTTCAATTCTTGTTCTTGAGCCTCTCAATGCACTGATTCAACTACTCGATCCTGACGACCAGAATGGTAACAGAAGAAAAGAGCAATAGTGATTAGAATCTCAAAAGGAGTGCAGGAAAAGGATCACAGCCAATTAAGACAAGTCTCATACTTCCAGTATTTGAGGTGTGGGTGTTGCGGGTGACGGTGAAAAGTCCCTTGCGAAGGCCGTCGAGGTCAGGGATACGGGTGAGCATTCGGCTAAACCCAACCGAATAAGTAAAACCAAAGTACCGAACTTCATTAAAGATATCAGCCGAATTAAACCTAACTACTTTCAAAACCCAATTGTCCGAACCAAAAATATTTCGATTAAAATTCATTTTTTCCTTACCGAAACTAACTAAAATTCAATTAATTTTTTGTTAAACAAAAAATATAATATTAAACATTCATAGTCATTCCAATAATATCCAAATTAAATATTCAAAATCCATTCTAATCATAAATAATGAAGTTAGTATTTTTACACATAAATAATGAAGTTAGTAAACATATTACAACAAACCTTATAGTTTTAGATGTCCACAAATTATTTTCATAAAACTTCTCAATCTTTAAGGTCAGCTAATGGTCATAATCTTTTCTTCTGATATCATTGTCTAGATTAAATTTATTAACAACCAGTTCACTTCAGAAAATCTGCAGTGATCATCCCAATGCTTTTTGGGATAGAAAAAAAGCATATAGTGTCTTTATCAAATGAAGAGGAATTCAATGAAAAATTAATTCCTACTTGGACAAGAAGTTAGTAAATATATTACAACAAATTAAAGAATTTATGTATTAAACAAATGATAATTTACGAATCACATGCCGAGGGGCGGACGTACGCACATGAGGGTGGTGGCCCGGGCCCCTCCTGAAGCTTTAAATATTTAATATTATTACGTAAATGTAGCATCGCAGTTTGTTAGTGGAGTTGGTTGAGCAAAGTCAGGGCCTCCCTTGATTGTTTGGGATTGAGTTTGTGCCATCTGCATTTACTTTTACCTTACCATTCTTTTCTTTTCTCTATTTCCAGTTTCACTTTGTTTAGTTTTGTCCGTTCTTAATTTTTTTTACTCTTTTTACATTTTTTCATTTTTCAATTTTCAATGTGGTTAGTTTTATTAATTGTTAATTTTTTTTACAACAATGTAATGAATAAAATTTGGGAAAATTAATTTAGCAAATATTTAGATGGAGTTAGTTTTATTTTTTTTGGAACTTTTTTGCTAAAATATTTAGAATATAATTGGATGAAAGTTAGTTTGCTTTTCAATAAATATGTAGTAAATATTGTTTAATAATTAGTTGGCTGATAACTTAGAACTAGCTAAAGAAGATTATACTTAATCGAAATTTGAAACTATTGAAGAGTCGAGTCCGATTAAGTAATCAAATTTTATATTATTTAATGTATTGCATCAATATAAATGTTGACCGTTGGTTTTCGGCCCCCCCTTATTTCTAACTCAGCGTCCGCCCCTGCACATGCCTACTAAACATATAATTTATCTATTATTTGGTTTGGTTTTTAACATTTTTTACTTTTAAAAAGCTAAAAAATGAATTTTTTTAATTCATAAAGAACCGAATATCAAACCGAATTAAATAAATTTCCAAAACCTATAATTCGATTCTATCGGAGTTATGCACAACATCTAGTCAAGGATCGTGAGGAGGAGGACAAATTTGGTACAAATAGGAGAAATGGTGAAAAACGTATAGATATTGATGGAGGGGAAGAAGGGACAGTGGAAAAGAAAGATACAAATTCACATATATAAAAAATTAGAAAATAGGGTTTGTGATATAATAAGTTGGTCTGACTTAAGATATTATTTTCATTTTATTTTTCTCGTAGGAGCTTACAATAATAATAAATGAAAACCTTATTCCCCTCCGCCTAAATGTGAACTCCAACCTGCGACCTCTAGGATCACAGTTTCAAAGCTCAACAACTAGACCAAGCCTATGCCACTAAGATATTATTTCTATAAAATCCCCTAAATTTAATATATTATTGAGATGGGTTAAACTTTACACCTTTATCAAAATTAAACTTGGGCAAACTTAAAAAAAGTACCTTATGGTTTCACTCATTTGTAAAACGAAGTCTGAGAATTTTTTTTGCGGTCTGTGGTTTCAAAAAATTGACAAAAAGAGGATTCTTAATATTAAATTAAGTCAATGGGTATTCTTGTTCGTTTTTATTCAAAATTTAGTGGACTGGTCAAGAAAAATGCAATACACATCAGTCAAATTTTTTAAAAAATGAAAATTATTGTTTAATTAAGGGCAAACTTAAAAAAAGGACCATATGGTTTCACTTATTTGCAAAATGAGGTCTGAGGAATTTCTTTTGCAAAACGGGTTCTGCGGTTTCAAAAAATTTGCATATAAAGGATCCTCAATATTAAATTATGTCACGAAAATGAGAAATCTTATTGGTTTTTATCTGAAATTTCGCGGAATGATTATTAAAAATACAATACATATCAGTGAAAAATTTTGAAATTTTTTAAATAGTGCAAATAATGTTTTAATTAAATTATGATAACAAACTTTAAAAACTCATAAAAGAAAAAAAAATCTCCGAAAATTATTCAATTCATGACTTATAATTTTCAAATAAGAAGGTTAAATTATTAGAATGTTGAATTGCTTAGAAAATTCAATATAACACCACAATTCTGAAGTCATAGGCCTCAATTTGAAAAAAAATTAAATTACAGGCCCCATTTTGCAAAAAAATCCTCAGACCCTGTTTTGCAAATAAGTAAAACCACACGATACTTTTTTCAATATTTTCCCTTTAGTTAAAGTATCACGATGAACTTTAAAAAAATGGAAAAAATATCTGAAACTTACTAAAATTAAAATTTTTTTATCACATCACTATTATGAATAAAAAGATATTTTTTAAAATCACAGACCTTATTTTAAAAAAAAAATTTTAACCCCATTTTATAAATGAGTTAAACCACTTGATACTTTTTTTAAAGTTTATCCTTTAAGCTTTAGAGAATTTTAAAAAGAATAAAAAGGAATCACGTTAATTTAGGACCATGTTCTTTTCAACTTCAATTTGATTCAGTTCAATTCAATCCATTCAGTTCAGTTCGTATTCATTTAGTTCATTTCAGACTTTAATACATTAACTAATATGAATATCTTTATATGATATAATAATTAATTCAAAAATTATTAATAATAATTATTATACCAATGAATAACAATAAAAATACTAATAACAAAAAATAATTATTAATAATAATAAATATAATATTGGAAAGATATTTATAAAAATGACTATAAATTTATTATAATAACAATTGTAATGATCATAATTATAATCATACATATGCTGAAGTCTTAACCTAATATTTAGGGTTGAACTTGTGGTATTTAGAGTTCTCATGTTCGTACCATATTGAAGGGGGAAAAATCAGTTGTCCCCAATATGGTGTCCCCAACTATACCCCCCATCTAATTTTTGACATGTGTCAAATAAATCCTACTCAGCCTAACAACCCACTTAACGTTAATTAACTTTGCTCAACTCTCATCCTCACATTGTTAACTGCTTCAAACCTTATTTCTCTTAACTCTCAACCACTGTAGTTTTCTCTTCAACACATGCTAGGATTCAGTTTTCCGTAATTACTGATTTCTATCTCGAAGGAGTTCTATGGTGAATTCAATTTCGATTTTTTATTGTTACGTATGTTTCTTTTGTTCTAATTTTTTGATTGATCAATCTCTATTCCATTGCAAAACCAACAAGTCTTTCAATGCTCTCCGTACACAATCCCTTTTCTTGGATTCATTTCTCTATTATTTGACCTTTAATTATTTTGAGCAAAGAAATATTCAAGATTGCTGGAAAATATGGCATAAGAGGGGTAAAGTATGCCGATTACTATGGAGTGGGCAATAATTGGTGAGAACTATTTATTTCTTTGTTTCCCTGCATCTGAACCAGAATCCAATTCTCAATAATAAACTAATCCTTCATTTTCGTATGACTGAGGCGAAATCACATTCAAATTAGAAATTGTCAGGCACAACCAGATTCTTGTAAAACAAATATCATTCAGCTCAGAATCACTCCTTTATTATTCTAAGAAGAAAATCAAGGCCAAGTTAACATTACCAATAATTGATTTAAAGCCCTAATTTCATTTCTATTCTCCAGTGAAATTGATTGCTACAATATAAGGACTCAGAGATCAAATTATATATGTTTTTAATTTCACAGTGGAAAACTGAAACAATTGAGAGTCTTTATATGTACTTGAACAAAAAGAAAAGTGATATTTAACCGGACCTCTTGGATTAAGTGGGAAGAAGAAGCCAGAAAGAAATCGGTTTTAGGAATAGTAACAATCGCAAAATCAAATTAGAATGTGTGAAAGATTCGGCAGACAAATAGGTAGTTAAGAGAAATTGGGAGAGTTTTGCTAGTTTGAAGCAGTTAACAATGTTAGGTTTCCGGTTGAGCAAAGTTAATTAACGTTAAGTGGGCTGTTAAGGTGAGTAGGATTCACTTGACACATGTCAAAAAGTAGATGGGGACATAGTTGGGGACACCATATTGGGGACCGCTGATTTTTTCCCCATTCAAGGTAGATTTTTCATTCTATTTAGTGTAAGCGCAATTGTACAAATTTTTAAAAACCATAATCATAATCATAAATAATTATTAGTATTGTTTAGGGTTATGGTTAGGGGTTAGGGTCAGTATTGTCTGTTACAATTATAAAAATAATTAATTATCATTGACAAAAGAATAATAGTTAAATTTGATCATGTGTATTTTATCGTAACAAATTTAAATGTTAAGTGTAATATTTTTTAGTAGTCACTTTATTTATTATAATATATTAATTTATTATTAGTTATTAGTATAATTTTTTATTGTTATATTTATGAATAATTATTTATATATTTTTATAAAAGATGAAGGTCGACGGAGCCAATAACTTTTTATTTTTAATATTTATTATATTAAATATTATTTGAATAATTATTTATAATTAGTAATAGTTTCATTTCAGTTTAAATTTATTTAATTTAACTCGCTTTAATTTAAGTTCATTCAGTCCAATTATAATCATTTCATCGATCAAAATACCTTCCTTTTTTTAATAAGATAAAAAGATAACAACAACAATCATTTTGCCTCATTACCTATATCATATTGCCCAATGTTTACACCAACCGACATAGCTGCACTTTCAAATGTTGCAACCATTCTTTTTATGTACATAATATTTACTTATGTTGTATAAATACATGGAAAAATAATTGTTTTGTATGATTACTATTTTTAATCAACTAATCAATAATTTGCATTTTGTCGGTATTAAACTGTTAAAAATGAAGTTTGATTCTATGATAATAAATCATAAAACAATGGTAACTTTGTATAAAATAAAATAATCAAATGAAACACTTTATAAATAGGCTTAATGCATTAGTAAGAACTTGGACTTGTCCCAGAAGACTTATTGCCTCCCTAAACTTTTAAAATGATTTTGTAGCTCCATTAGTTAGAAAAAAGTGCATCATTTGGCTTCTAGAATTTCATGTTTAGCTTCTGATTGGAGAAAGAAAATTTAAAAAATGACATCTTTGAAAAGTCAACTCAACCAAAAACTGACACGTGGCAGTCAAGAAGCAAAGTGTTATAATTTTTTAATGTTAAAGGATCTACAAGGTCACTTTAAAAGTTCAAAGAGACAACAAGTTTGTTTGGGTTGGGATAAGTTTAGCTCCACACATCTCCAATACTCCCTTCAAGTGCAACTGGGTCTGGACCAGTTGCCACATGCCAAACATTTATTAACCTATCTTCTCTGAGTCTCAATGCCATCAACGGGTGTAGTCTTCTCCGCTAGTCCTACTCTACCATGACTTTAATACCAACTCGAGATCTTATGGCTGTCAGACATTCCTCTGCTTTGATAGCATATAGAGAATCCATGCGCTTCAAGAGTGTTGGGTTTGATAGCTTGAGTGAGCACACAAGTGAGGTTGGGCCCTTCTAACACAAAATCAATTGGCTTGTGTTGATGTCAATCTACACCACTTATATACCAATTTTTTATCTTATTTTTTTTCGTACGTGGGATTCTCCACATTAAATGAGGCAATACAAATACTAATATACCCTTAATACAATTATTCTTTTTAATATATGAATAAACTCTTCATTTTATTTTTGGTATTTACAACAAAGGACAAAAGAGTAAATAAGGGTAAAAATAAAAAAAATTGAATAAATGCATTATAATCCAATAAATGAAAGATATTTCAAAACAATTTACTCTCCAAAACTGTCATTTATTAAAATAATGGAGCGAGTAACTTATTAAAATATTTGATAATGTATAAACTAATTAAGTTATGATAAAAGGGATAGTATATCTCTCAGGTGAAAGGTCATGATGAGTTCAATACAAAACTTATTCGAATTCTATATTTTATCAAAATTCCAGACAAATGTAAAAGATAAATCCTGGTTAAAATACGTGTTTTGTAGTGTTGTTTTAACTTATTAGCTGAGATTAAATTTGTAACTTTAGAGGTACGAGTCACATAAGTCAGCAGGGTGAAGATTATTTTTGTATGAGCATATTGGTGCAGGATTAATAGCAAATAGTTCCTGAATAATTAGTATTAAGAGTCAACATCTTTTGTCTAATGTCAAAATATGTTATTTTATTAAAAGTTTGAAAATATTTTCGTGACAACAACTCAGGCAACAATTTCAAATAGACAACAACTTGAAAACTGCATGTTGTATAATTCTGACAATAAACTATAATTTTCGCAAGACCAAAATACTAACTAGTCTCGCTAATGTCATTTAAGTGTTATGATAGTTAAGAAAAGAAGATATAAGTGATGATTATTATTATGAAAAAAATGAAAAAGTTTGGAGGACATTAATTGCCATAATTAAGATATGGTTGGTAAGTTGTCATGGCTACAACGTGTAATTGTTTATAAATAAAAGCGATAGCCATTTTCACAAATAAAAAGGGGACTGAATTCATAATTCTGAAAAATGGAGTTAGGCAGCATTATTCACTTCTTCGAAAACAAGACCATTTCGGTCACCGGCGCTACTGGTTTTTTAGCTAAGAGTATGTTTTTTTTTCTTCTTTGATATGTGTCTTTATTATATTTCTCTATTTCTTATGAATTTTCTTATATAGTTTTTGTGGGTCCAACCAAACATGAAGAAATTTTATCTGCTTTAGCTTCAGATGCTAAATCTGCTATGAGACGCCTTCAAGAGGAGGTATACATATATATATATAGTTTTATTTTGTATAATATATATACATTGTGTAGTTATGATGGTGATGCTTTGTTTAATTATTTGTAGATCACTGGGGTGGAATTATTCAATGTTCTAAAGGAGAAATATGGGGAAAATTTTATTTCTTTTATATCAGAAAAGCTGGTTCCTGTTGGTGGAGATATTTCTCATGAGAATTTAGGAATTGAGGACTCCATTTTTAGAGATTCACTGAGGAAAGAAGTTGATTTTGTGTAACTTTGATGAAAGGTAATTAATCATTTTCTTAATTAAAAAGCTTTATGTATACTATAATAACATCTTTTTTTTCTTCATTAACAGTTTTTTTTTCTTTTATTTTTGTTTTGAAATGTTAAAAGGTAGGATGTAGCATTAGGCATAAATACATTGGGAGCTTTAAATGTGCTAAACTTTGCAAAGAGAAGTCATAAAATTCCAATGCTTGTCCATGTCTCTACAGGTATATATCCTTGAGGTCTTTTTTTTTATTATTGTTATTATATTTCAGCACATGTTCAATTAAATGCCGAAGGCGCCGATCTAGTGTTAATATTTAAATTTATATATTTTTAGTCTATTTTCGTGTTTTTATTTTCACTAGTAAAAGGAAGTATATGTTGCAACTAAAATATTATTAGTGTTAATTGGTAACAGCTTATGTATGTGGAGAGGATAAAGGGATAACAGTAGAGAAGCCATTTCCAATGGGTAAAGCAAAGAAAGGAACAGCTAAAATAGAGATTGAAGTTGAACAAAAATTAGTTGAAGAAAAATTGGATCAACTTCATACTGAAAATGTTTCTGAGAAAACAATTGCTGCAGCTTTAAAGGATTTTGGTCTACAAAGGTAATTATTTAGAAAATCTAATTCAATAATTATGAGATTGTATAAAAGGTTAAGATTTAAACATCTTTATTATTGTTAGCTTAAATTAAATTACAATTTATTTGGTCATACTCATATATTTATATAAAAACTAAGTCCAACACATAAAATTTCGAGCTTTAGTAGGCTTAAGTTCGGGCCAAGCTTTCTAAGAAAATGGCTGCACAAAGTCGATCCATTGGAGTGAGCTTAGGCCGGGCCAAACGGGTACTCAACCCATAAATAGGTCTACCTTATGTATCCCAATTGTGCCTTTTTGCACATGGCTTAATGTGTTTGGTTGCAATAGGTGTGTTAAACAAACAAGTAAATTCATGTTGGCCTAGTGGTTAACAATGAAGCTGTGACCTTTAGAGGTTTCAGGTTCAAATCACATTCAGGGCATATTGGGGATTTTTCTTTCCATTTAATGTAAGCCCATATGAGGCAAAAAAAAATTTAAAAAAAAGAAAGTTCTCAAAATCGCATTTCCAAAGCTCCGATGAATCAGATGGGTAACATATATATATATATAAGTTCCGGGTACCAAATTTATTGACAATATAATCTTAATTATGCCATCATTTTCTAATTATTATCATGAACAGGGCAAGAAGTTATGGGCGGCCAAACACATACGTATTCACAAAGGCAATGGCAGAGATGGTTTTAATACATTTGAAAGAGAAATTAGCGCTTGTCATTGTTCGTCCAACCATGATCACTAGTAAGTACTCTTAAGGAACCCTTTCCTGGATGGATCCAAGGTGTAAAGTAAGTGTGTTTTTCTCTAATCCAAACAATTTTGTCAATAAGTTTCATTATTGTATATATCGGAAACACATGGCCTGCTCTTTTTATATAATTGAACTGTTCTTTTTATCCCAATTTATTTACTTTATATGTTATTTAGCTTAGGACCTCGAAATCTCTGGATTGGGACTGTGGAAACATTTATCCGAAAACTTAAGCATGTGTTGAAACTCACATTCTAACTTTATGGTGGCGTTTGGTTCGCGGAAATCCTATTCCTTGGAATAGAAATAGAAATGAGTGGAAATATGTCAAATATAGTAGAGTATATGTCTAAAATCCGTTAACACACGGAAAAGCTTTTCCTAGTTTATATACTTCCCACGGAAAAGCTATTCCTTCGTTTTAAAAGGAATAACTTTTCCGTGAAATGTATATAAACTAGGAAAAACTTTTTTGTGCGTTGATGGATTCTAGGTGAATAATGTGTCATATTTGACATCTTTTCATACAATTCATTTCTATTCTACGAAATAGGATTTCCGCGAACCAAACGAGCCCTATAATTTTAAGATATGCTAATACCAATTTTTTTCAAAATGACAGAACTGTTGATAGCGTAATTGCTGGCTATGGTAGGGAAAAGTGCCATGTTTTATAGCCGGTCCACAATCAACTACTGATGTGGTGAGCCATTAATTTTATGCACCTAATCAACTCTTTTTTTTTCAATTTTATAAAATAAATTATCTGACCAAAGTTATTAATAATTACAAAAATATATGTGTACAATAATATTTTACAGATACCCGCAGACATGGTGGTGAATTGTACAGTATTAGCAATTGTGACAAGGGCAAGAAATCAAAGTTCAGAAATTGTATATCAAATTGGATCTTCATTAAGAAATCCAATGAAATATTCAGATATCAGAGATTATACTTACAATTACTTCTCTGCAAATCCATGGATTAACAAATACGGAAACCCATTAAAGATTAGCAGATGCATTCTCTTTAGCTCCATGGCTAGCTTTCATTTCTACATGACGATCCGTTATCAATTACCATTGAAGGTTTGTTACTTACTCTTTCAATAACTAAATAGTTTATTTTTCATAGAAAAAAGTGTCAAATACTTCTTTGAACTTGTAGTATAAAACACGCAAACACCACGGGGAGTTGTGCTTTATACTATAGTTATACCTCACTCCGGCGCATGTATAAATGCAGTGTAAAGGGTGAACACTGAAGTGACTTGTGCTTTATACCGCTTTTATTATATTGTTATTATACCAAGTATAAAGCATTTGAAGTGCGCTTTCATAGAATCCTTCCAAGCGATGCATGAAAGGGGTGTTAAGCATGCAATGTGCACTTTATACTGCATATGTAAAAGCGAAGGCTAATCTAGAATCTTGATTGCATATAAGAGGTGAGCTTAAACATATAAAAGTTTTAGAACAAAAATAAAAAATATTACCAATTTTTAATAAATCACCCTTTTAATTTGTACATTTTAAATATTGAAATTTTAAAAGGTTTTCACATTTTTTGTTTATTTCTTCATACTTTGTTGTTTCATTTTTTTCTCAAACTCCAGATAATAATTTTTAAGTTTGAAACATAAAATTATTTAATATCCTCCATAATAACTTTTGGTCTATATTTATATATATTTAGAATATCGATTTCGAAAAAGCTTTCTAAATATTACTTTGCCTCCAGTAGACTAACTCACCTGTGAGGGATTTAATCCCAGAAATTCAACTCAAAGATTATAGAAACGTAAACAAACGAATAAGTAAAGCAAGAAAAGAAACAACCTCATAAATCGAACAAGACTGCAAAGCTTTATTGATGAATCTGAACAGGCGATTATACAAAACCCAGAAAATCCAAACCCTAGTGCTCAAACTATGCGTATAAAGCTCTACAACGCATAAAGAGAAAACAACCAGCACTAATGGCTACTAAATCGCTCTACAAAGTCATCAAATCCAGAGAATAGAACACAAACCCTAAATCGCTCTCAATCTATCTAAACAGTAGTGATACACCTCAATATATATAGCTCCTTGAGGCGGTTACAATAGGAGAAATAGCCGTTGATAATCAGGATAATTATCAACGGAACTAATCAAAGAGGAAGATCACCGTGGAAATGAAGAGAAAGAGATTGAGAGCTTTTAGCGGCTTGATCTCTGTGAATGGGAAGAGTAACCCTAGTAAAAGTAGAGCAAGCGCCTCATATACCAGGCCTTTGTGTCTTTGTGGGCTTCGGGCTATAACTAGGCCTAAAAGTCACAATTTCTTAACAAATCTCCACCTTGACTTTGGTCCACGCCTCATCAACTTCAGCTTCACAGTCAAGTTGCTAGATTCATCCGCCAGAAATCCGAAAGAGGAAAAAAAATTACATCCTAGTGAATAAAACTAACCTATTACAATCTAGGTTAACTATTTACTAACGAATACAATAAGTAACAAAACAGTAAAGCAACTTCTTCAGGCTTGTTTTTCCTGAAATTGCTCCACTTGTAACAGCTTTAAAGCACCCTAAAATTTGATAACAGGCAGAGATTTAGTTAAGATATCCGCACGGTTAACATCAGTATGAATTTTCTCAATACTTACTGATCTAGAATTAACTATGTCTCTAACAAAATGCAACTTAATATCTATATGCTTAGTTCTCTCATGAAACATGGCATTTTTACATAGATGTATTACAGACTGAGAATCACAATGAACTTTAACTAAATCTTTTGCTACACCAAATTCAGACAAGATTCCTTTTAACCACAAGGCTTCCTTAACAGCCTATGTTAAGGCAATATACTCAGCCTCTGTGGTTGAAAGAGCAACAATATGTTGAAGGCTAGATTTCCAACCTATGATATTACCACCCAGTGTAAAACAATAACCAGTAACTAACCTTCTTTTATCCAAGTCAGCAGCAAAATCAGAATCACAAAAACCTTCTACCCTAAGATTACCATCAAGGACTCTCTTATACAACAAACTAACATTGTTAAAACCCTTTAAGTATCTAGACAACCACTTGACAGCAAACCAATGACTTTTATTGGGATTGCTCATGTATCTACTAACAACACTCACAACATAAGCCAAATCAGGTCTAGCACACACCATAGCATACATAAAGGAACCTACCAAATTCTGATATGGAATTTTAGACATAAAAAAATATTCATCTTTATCTAATGGTTTAGAACTAGCCTTTAGTCTAAACTGTGTACTTAAAGGAGCTGAAATAGATTTAATTTCACTTAACCCAAAATGTTTTAAAACTTTGTCAATATAATCAGTTTGAGTTAAGTAAAGAGTTCCTTTATTTCTATCCCTAATAATGTTTATTCCTAAAATTCTTTTGGCCTCACCTAGGTCTTTCATTTCAAACTCAGAGTTCAATTTAAGCTTTAACTTATTAATTTCAGATTTATGTTTACACGCTATTAACATATCATCAACATAAAGCAGCAAGTAAATGTAAGAGTTATCATTTGATCTCATGAAATAAACACATGAATCATACTTACTTCTGCTAAATTTCAAGTTAAGCATAAAATGGTCAAATCTAAGGTCCCACTACCTAGGGGACTATTTAGGCCATATAAAGATTTTTTCAATAAACATACATGGGATTCTTTGCCTTTCTCTATAAAACCATCAGGTTGGGACATATAGATCTCTTCTTCTAAGTTACCATGAAGAAAAGCAGTTTTGAAATCTAACTGTTCCAACTCTAGGTCACATAAAGCAGTTAAAGACAAAATGATTCTAATTGAAACATGTTTTACAACAGGGGAAAAAATATCATGGAAATCTATACCATCTACTTGACCAAATCCCTTAACTACTATTCTAGCTTTGAACCTTTCTTTTTCAACACCAGGAATTTCAGGTTTTCTTTTAAACACCCATTTACAGCCTATTATTCTTTTATTCTTGGGCTTAGGAACAAAAATCCAGGTGTTATTTTTATTCAGAGATTCAATTTCACTTATCATAGCATCATGCCACTTACTCCAGTCTTTAGACTGCTTAGCCTCAATGAAAGTTCTAGGTTCAACATATTCAACACAATCAGCAACATTCACAACAAATTCAACAAATTCAGAATAACTACAATCATAAACAGTAGAGTCTAGATATTTAGATGGCCTTACTTCCCTTCTAGGTCTATCTCTAACTAATTTTTAGTTATCAGATTCAGAATTAGGTTGATTTTGTTCATTAATAACAACTTCAGTTTGATTATCAAAAACATTTTCATTCAAGTTATTAATATTATCTTGAGGTTCATTAGCATGATTAATATTTTCATGAATATTTTCAATCCTATCAAGCTCCACCTCAAACCAAGATTGCTGATTATTAGTCTGAGAATTAACAGTGTTATTTTCAAGTTTAGGAAACTCATTTTCATTAAAAACATCATCCCTACTTATAACTACTTTATTATCAGACAAAGACCAGAACTTATAGCCCTTAATTCCAGATGGGTAGCCTATAAAAATACACTTCTTAACTCTAGGATCTAACTTCGACTCTTTACTATGAATATAGGCAGCACATCCAAAAACTTTAAGATGACTCAAGTTAACAGGTTTATTGTACCATATTTCATTGGGACATTTAAACTCTATGGCAGAACTTGGGGATCTATTTATCAAGTAACAAGCAGTTTGGGCAGCTTCAGCCCAAAACCTTTTACTTAAGCCAGATTCAAACAACATACATCTAACTTTATTTAATAAGGTTCTATTGTACCTTTCAGCCACCCCATTCTATTGAGGTGTATAGGTAAAAGTTCTGTGTCTTATTATACCATTTTCCAGACAATAAGAATTGAACTGATTGTTAATAAATTCTATGCCATTGTTAGTTCTAAGAATTTTAATCTTGAGTCCTTGTTGTTTTTCAACTAACATTTTCCTTTCCAAGAATTTATCAAACACATCATTCTTATTTTTAAGAAAACAAATCCAAACTTTCCTAGAAAAGTTATCAATAAAAGACACAAAGTGCTGAGATCTAGAAATGGACTCAGGAACAAAAGAGGAACCCCATATATCACTGTGAACATATTCTAAACAAGTTTTAGATGTATTTGTTGAATTACTGGAACTCTGTCTATGTGATTTACCCATAATACAAGTTTCACAAGATTGAATTTTATTAGACACAGGAATCTTAAGGACTCCATCCTTTTGGAGATGCGTAAGTCCCTTATTACCAATGTGACCAAGTCTCTTATGCCATAAAACAGTTTCATCATTACTGTTTATAGCATAAGCAGAACCATCTAGATAGTGAAGTCCATTGATAAGACTCCCTTGTAAGAGACATCTGCCATTTCTAGTGACTTTAATGACTCCACCTTGAGCCTGATACACTAAACCTTTACTATCTAAGAAGTTAAGAGATATAAGGTTCCTTTTGAGGCAACGTATATGCCTAACCTCTTTCAAAAGAACTCTACTACCAAGTTCCACATCAAGTAATAGAACCAATACCAAGAATTTCACAGGTTGTGTTATTACCCATCAAGACTTTACCTCCATTAATGTTTTCATATTCATAAAACCAGTTTTTATTAGGTGTCATGTGAAAAGTGCAACCAGAGTCTAAGATCCAAGACTCTTGGTCCAACAAGGGCTTTTATATCTCCTGACTCAGCAGTGTTATTAACTGCTCCAGTTTGATTGGTGTCATTTTGGTTATACAATCTTTGCCTACAGAATCTCCTAGTATGACATTTCTTTTTACAATAATAGCAAGTTAAATCTTTATGTGATCTAAACTTATTCTCTTCATTATTATTAGACTAATCATTACTAGGTTTCTGTTTATGAGAGTTACTATAAGACTCTTTCCCTTTATGACCTTTCTTATGACCTCCCTTTTTCCCTTCAACCACTAGAGCTTTACTAGACTGACTCTTGCCTTTAGTATCACTTTTTAGTTCTAATTCCCTTAACTTCAAAGCATTAATGATATCATTCATACTTATAGAATCTCTAACATATTTTAAAGCAGTTTTTATTTCTCTATAAGTATCAGGAATGGAATTCAACAAAATTATACTTTGATTTTCATTAGAAAACTTTTCACCAGTATTTTCTAAGTCCATAACTAATTTTTGAAATTCATCAATGTTATCATCAACTCCTTTGGTGGGACTCATTTTAAAACTAAACAGTTTTTCTTTTAGATACGACACTTTAGACAAATCAGTAGTCTTATACAGGGTCTCTAGTTTAGTCCAGAGTTGAGGGGCTTCATCACATTCCCTTACTCTTCTTAAGACAGAATCAGAGAGATTCAGAATTATAGTGGAGTAAGCCAACTCCATTATATCCTGTTTCTCAACAGGGGTCAATTCAGCAGATAAAGAATTAATGCCATTCAAGGCCCTATGACATTTCTGCTGAACTAAGACAGCTTTCAATTTGTTTTTCCATAAAGCAAAATCCATTTTACCATCAAATTTTTCTAAGTTAACCCTAGCAATTGACATAGTTTGAACACAGACAGGAACACTTACAATTATAAAGAACTCAAGACAAAGAGACTTGACAGAAGAGCCTATGAGGGATGAGAAACTATAGAATCTTGACTTAAGAGAAGACACTAGACTAGGCAGAACAATATAGTTTAAGCCTAAATAGCACAACAAGCCAGATTCAACAGAGTTCACCGAAATAATACCAAGATCAAGGTAATTATTGATAATTCTATTGCAAGAAATTATCAAATCAGGCAAACATACAATCAAGAAATCTTTAAACATGGAAAGAATATAAAAGATTCAGAACTGTTAAACACATAATCAATCAATCCTAATGCCTATCACGCAAAATTCTAATCTACCAACACATCATTATCAGGCATGCCAATTTACTGAAATTTAAAGAGAGTAGGGTTAAGAAGTTCTTACAGGTTGGTCTTCCTTTAACAATGTTTATTAAGGGGTTTTGGGGATACTTATAGTGGGATCTCCAGCTTAAGCTATTAAATAATTTTGAAAAGATGAAATCCAAGAATCCAATTGTATTATCCCAGACACAAAATCCCTCGATAATAAAACACAAGAAAGAATACAAGTAAGAATCTAATCAGAAAAACAAATGAAGGAAAGTCAAAACAAAGATTAGGTTAAAATCTTTAAACAAAAGGAGATAATCAGAATGTTATTAAAACACCAAATCTGATTTTGCATGTGAGATTTATTACTAAAGATTTGCAGAAATCAAACATGCAACTAGGTTAAAATTTTTAAAACCTAAAAACTACTAATATGAAAACATGCATTGCATTTCAATAGCAAATCCAGGAGTTTAAAAAATGCTCTGATACCAGTTTGTGAGGGATTTAGTCCCAGAAATTCAACTCAAAGATTATAGAAACGCAAACAAACGAATAAGTAAAGCAAGAAAAGAAACAACCTGAAAAATCGAATAAGACCGCAAAGCTTTATTGATGAATCTGAACGAGCGATTACACAAAACCCAAAAAATCCAAACCCTAGTGCTCGAACTATGCGCATAAAGCTCTACAACGCATAAAGAGAAAACAACCAGCACTAATGGCTACTAAATCGCTCTACAAAGTCATCAAATCCAGAGAATAGAACACAAACCCTAAATCGCTCTCAATCTATCTAAACAGTAGTGATACACCTCAATATATATAGCTCCTTGAGGCGGTTACAATAGGAGAAACAGCCGTTGACAATATGGATAGTTATCAACGAAACTAATCAAAGAGGAAGATCACCGTGGAAATAAAGAGAAAGAGATTGAGAGCTTTTAGCGGCTTGATCTCTGTGAATGGGAAGAGTAACCCTAGAAAAAGCAGAGCAAGCGCCTTATATACCAGGCCTTTGTGTCTTTGTGGGCTTCGGGCTAAAACTGGGCCTAAAAGTCACAATTTCTTAACATCACCATATAATAACAACATTTCGGATCTGAATTACTAAACGCATTTTATATTTCTTCATTACTTATGGTAGGCACGGCAAGTTGCAAATGCTCTAATTCTTAGAAATTACGAGGAAGTGTATGCAACTCTTGATCGGAAATTGAAACTAGTTATGCGTTTTGTGGAACTTTACAAACCGTATGTTTTGTTCGAGGGCATGTAAGAATTGTACATTAGTTAATTTAATTCATAATGTCATTTAATTGTTTTTTATACTAATAGTTTTGATTTGTGGATGAATATAGATTTGACGATACAAATACGGACAAGCTGAGGAAAGCAGCAAGAAAGACATGTCCTAGTGATGAGTCAAAATTGTTTTACTGTGACCCAACTGAAATTAATTGGGATCATTACATGATGTCTATTCACATTCCTGGTCTTGTTAAATTTGCTATGAAATGATTAATCAACATATCAAATCTCATTTAATCGTGATTTATGATTGTAGTAATCTACATTGCTTAGTTTAAGGCCACACTTAGAAAATAATTGTTCCTGAATAAAGGATGTGAGGGTTTATGTAAAACTCCCAATGTAATATCTGGGGAATTTTAAAATCGAACAATTACATTTTGAGGCGTCTATAACATTTATCCTGTTTTAGGTTTCAGATTTTCTTTATATGTACTCTTCATAACCTCTTTTTTTTTATTTGATTTGAATTTGAATTTTTCATATCAGATTCAATTAATTTCTAACTTTTTCAACACGACCTTTATTGTTGGTTTTAAAATTTTGCCCCTAAAATATGATCCATATTGATAAATTGTTATCAATTTTTTGCAAAATTAATTGTAACTATTCATAGCACATTAATGGAAGCGGTGTAAAGTATGCAAAACGTTGCAAAGATGTGTGTTTTATGTGTGCTTGTACCTCACTCGCGATGACTATACCCAAGTTCACATTGCCTGTTTTATTCATGTGGTATACTAGCAATAAATAATCGGATAAAGTGCATGAGATTATACCTCTATCTAGTGCAAGGATTCTTTGCTAGCGCACAATTGTACCTCTTTATTGCTATGTTTTATACATTGGTAATGGAAGAAACTTAGCTTCAAGTAGCTAATTGTATTTTCAGGTAGCAAATGTATTAGCCAAATGGTTAAGAGTCGAGTCACATCCGAGGTGGAGTTTATATGTATTCTTTTTTTAGGTAATAAGTATTTACAAAATTCTTCATTGAGATAATCTTGTTTGTGGCTTAATCATAATTAAGGCTTCTCACCCCTCCCAATAAATGTATGTTGTAAGATTCGAACCTTGATCTCCTCCAACTATCTCAGCCTGCTTTACCAACTGACTAACACCTTATTGGTTTATTCTTTCTATATAAGCAAATTTTTTCGTTAAGAAAGTTTTATTTCCTTGAAGTTTGGATTATTCTGAAGCCCAATAAAGCAATACATTAACCCAATTATTGATGTAATTAAGCTCGAATATCTTTAACAGTTAAAAACTATTATGTTTTTAATACAAATGATAATGAAGCTACAAAATACACGGACTCTCCGTTTGAAAATATTAATTTTCAAGGAATTCAAATAATTTGAAATCAGATTAAAAAATTTTATACCCAAAATGATTTGAAATGAATTGAAATATTCCTTCGAGAAGAATGTTCTCAGATACGATATAAGACGGACAAAGTAAAATGCTTAATACATAACACATTTTTTTTCTTAGTTACTTTATTAGTGATATAATTACTAACTAGGTCTAGTAAGGCTTAATTGATCAATACTAATACAAATAGTTAAACGATAATTCAGAATTATCGTTTAAAAGCATATTTAACAATACCAGGAATATGAGTATTTATGAGATAGTCTTCCCAATCGATATCTTTAGCATCAAAGAAAAATTCTTCTCTCTGTAGACCATTTTCTTTAGCTTTCTCAACTAGCTTTTCTATGTTGGAGTCTGCAAATCTGAAAAAAAAAACATTTTATTGTTTTGTACGATAAAATTAGAAAAATAAATCTTGGGTATTTAGGGAAATAATTAAAATTTATTTCTTCTAAAAGTGAAGCCGTACTCTTGGCAACAAAGTAATAGTAATAGGAACAATATTAAGCATTATGTAGGAAATATGAATTAAAAGATAAAAAAAAGGGCGACTTACATCCCATGGAAAAATAGGTAAGGCTCGTAAAGTTGAACTAATCGTCTCACAAATCGGAGCCGTGTAGCCAAAATATTGTGGTTTCCCCCAAATTGATTGCACGATATCTTGTTTACCAATTTTAGGCCCTGTATTGTATTGTATTGTATTAACAATGACATTTTGAATAAAACCGGTTCAAAATCAACTCAAGTCTCATTGAATATAATTATAAATATTTAATTCACACGTGTAAAAAATTTGTAAGTTGTAGAATTATAAAATAACTGAAAATGATAGATAGATAAAAAAAAAAAAAGACTTTGCAGTATATTAACTTAAAATAGTTATAGTGCAAAAATAAGAGAGCACCTTTAACAGTGGGATGTAACGGATAGATATATATCTATGGAAATTGGGAATACTTGTTAAGATGGTAGGATTTGTAACTTTGATAGGTTTGCCATCTTCGTTCAAATAGGGTTTATTCATGAAGTAATGACAACAATACTTTTTAAAATCCGAGTATCTGATGGGATTTCTCAATGATGATCCCACATGGTATATTCTACCATTCCCCTTTTCAGTTACCATTGCTACTATTATTGCATTTATCACCATGTCTGCTGGTATCTGCGTCATCATTCAAATAGAGACATTAATAATTTCGGACAAAACTAATAAATTTGTATTAAATTTTGCTTTAAAATGTATGTATATATTCCAAATTTTATAATAGCAATATCAATAACTTTCGTATTACAGCAAAATAAAATAGCAATATCTTTTATACGAGGTCATTTTCAACCCTGGTCCTCAACCCATTATAATGTTTTCTTTTAATAAGTTTGGGATTGATGAAAGAAATAATGCGTCAAATTTTAAAAGTCTAAATTTTACCTACAACTACATTCTTAACTTATATTGTGTAATACATAATTGTATTTGTTATAATTAAATACTAAAATCTTAATCAGCTATGTCCGAAAATTCAAGACAATTATTAAGTATAATATATAAGTATGTGACAAATAGAGTTATTATTAAGCAGTTCGAAATTGGGTATTTATATAAAAACAAGTCCAGCCCATTAAAATTTGAGCTTTACTAGACTCGGGCTTAGACCTTTCTAGTGTTTGCCTATTGCAAAGTCAAAACATTTCTGTTTGTTCTAAAAAATATTTAGATTTTAATGTATATCAAGAATAGGTTGTTTTAGCTAAACATGACATGACACAATTGGATTGGGATCGGAGAGTTACTACTTTAGGATATTATGCTAGAATTTCAGATATTTTTTTTGGAAGAAGTGGGAGACTACTTTATTGTTTCATGCATAAAACCCCAACATTAATTGTGATATGCCATTTTGTACTTTGATTAGTTTATGAGTATGCACCTAATTAAGATCAACGTTCTCTCCAACTTTTATATTTGAGTATAAATTTATAAATAAGAAGAGTTGGATTAAACTGGATTTAATTTTATTTAACGAGAACAATGGCTTATTTATGCATGTAGAAGTAGGGAATAGAAAAGGGACATACAAGATCAACAACAGCAGAAAGATCAGCAACAAAGAATTTCAATTTGCCTTTCCCATACCCTACAATCAAGGCATCGATTGTTCTGCAACCAATTTTAAGCTCATCACAAACGCATAACTCTCAATCAATAGTAGGAAAAAATAAAAAAAATATTTACCGAAAGAGAGAGAGAGAGAGAGAAAAGAGTTAATAAGTAAATCAATTGCACAAGTACAGTACACAAATATTATGAAATGTCATTTTCGTGACCATAAGTACTACGCGTCTCCATAATCTTGATTTTTAACTAATACTAATAATTTAAACGGATAATGTCATGATGAATGTTTTACCCCTTTATCTTACCCTTTCTTTTTTATCAACTTTGGCCTCAACTTAAAAAAGGCGATGAACATTTAATATCAGCTTTTCGTTGGTTGGTTTGACTTTTTAAAAATATTAAACCGATCAAGCAAAAGCTAACACGTGAAGAGACATGCTAGTGCGCTATTACTAAATTGGAGGAGTTAGCAGCAACAAATTCAAACTCAAGCTCATAAGAGCAATTGGCCACAAAACAAACGACTTCTTATATATGCTGAAACATCTATTATCTCGTTTCTAATTTTTTAACTTTTAAATGACTAGATGATTTTTTTCTGCTTAATCTTGATTTTCATAAAACCCCTTATAAATAATAACTAAAAATTGATGAGCATTGAATACAAACCTGACACCTTCAATCCAACCGGGAAAAGGTTGTTTAAAAGTACTAGTAACCATGGTTGGACGTATGATTACCACCGGCAGATTTCCTTTCAAGTCTTCAACTATCATTTCTCCCATTGCTTTTGTAAATACATATGTGTTTGGCCATCCATATTTTTTAGCCCTATTAATAGTTTCAAACCCAAAAAAACAATAATGTTGATATATTTTCTACAAATTTGACAAAGTTAAAAATAAAACTGATGAGCGTAATCATAGTTGCTTCTAACTTGTTATCTCCTTCAACCAACCCCAAGTATAGAAATAAAATCACATTGGTATGAAGGTATATATCTATACCTTTGGATGCCCAATTTTTTCATTACATCTCTAATTGTTGTTTCAGTAGCCTCTTCAGCTCTAAGCTCATAAAGCTTTTTATCAATCAATTTCTTTTCTCTCTCAATATTTAAATCCGAAACACCCGCAAGTGTCTCGCCCATGCGATAAGAGTTCTCGTCAATTAACCCCGATCTTTCTCCACAAACATATGCTGAAACAATTCACATAAATCGAAGATCCATCGTATACAACTCATGCCATTCGAGATGCGTTAAAAACCAATCATAACAAATAGGCCTAAGACATCGAGACACCCAATAGTTGTCCCTCAATGCCCATTTATCCCCTAAATTTTCAAAAGTTCAAGTTACCCCTTCAATTTGAAAAAATGCACCAGTTTAGCCCTGAAAGCCACATGTCATCTTTTGGTTGGTTTGACTTTTCAAAGATAACATTTTCCAGATTTTTCTCTCTTCGACCAGAAGCCGGCACGTGGCATTTAGGGGTTATGAGGTGCCTTTTAAATAAGTTCAGGGGGTTACGTGGAACGTTTGAAAGTTCAAGGGAAAATAGGTGTTTAGAGACAACTATAGAGGGTTATTAGACCTAACAAATAAGACGACTAACCAGTGGATACATGAACAAGCAACCGCAGTTTAGGGCAACATTTTGCAAAACACAAGACATTTTTAGCTCCCAATGCATTGGTACCAAGTGCTACATCATATCTGAAGTATAAAATAATTACGACATTTAAATTACAAGTACAAAATTTTTTTAATTGAATATGGGAATAGAATGAAGGTATAGGTAGTTTACCTTTCATCAAAGTTGGTAGTAGCAGCAAAATTGAGCACAAAATCGAGTTCGTTCTTTATCTCTTCGATTAAAGACGAGTCTTTAATTCCGAAATCTCCGTAGCTAACATCGCCTCGAATTACTCTAATCTTTTTGCTAATGATACAGTTTAGATTTCCTCCATACTTTTGTTTTGCAACTTTGAACAATTCCTTCCCTATTACCTATATATACATTGGTATTATTTTCTTATTAGTGAAACTCTTATAGGAACCCAACTTAAGAAAAGCAAAATAAGGGAAAATTTTCCAAATAAAAATGAAATTACCTCATTATGAAAACGTTCATTAGCAGAAGTGGAATTTGCAGCTCTTAGAAGAAGATAGAGCTTCTTGATATTTGGTTGAACCCTCAAAATCTTTTCAATGAAAACTGCATATTAATATATAAATTAAACCAAAAACTATTTAATTATTATGTATATAATATTTAATTGCACCGAAAAAGAAGATGAAGAATTTTGAAATTACGCTTTGCAAGAAACCCAGTTACACCAGTTATTAAAATGCTCTTATTCTCAAAATACTCAACAATGTTCTCTAATTCCATTTTCACCCACAAAACAAATTAAGTTGCAGAGAAATTAATTTTATATTTGGGAAATTAAGTTTGGTTTTTTATGAGCCTTGAACCATCTACTATATATATAGAGAGATTTGGGGATCAATTATTGGATTTTAGATTCAAATTTCAACATCGTTGAATGGTTACGTATTTATTATGAATTAAATTGATTAGACCTAAATTCATTTACGTATAAGCAACTAAAAAAATATTATATATTCGACCCGTCCTTATCATGGAGATAAAAAAAGCGAAATTGTTATATTTGACCAATCATGCAAAATAAAAACCAAAAGAATCCAACAAGAAATAAAATACTACCTTCCCTTAATTAACTTTCATATTTCCTTTTTTTCACGCTCATGCCATTTATTTTTTTTTCAATTTTTTTAAGTTTATTTTTCATTTATCTCATAATCTATTATTTTTTCAATAAATTATTTTAAACATTTTTTTTATTTCATTTTAATCTTCGAAACGTCATCCATTGTGGTATATTTTTTTTAAAAAAATTTGAATATTTTACAAACATATTAAATATCTGTTACAACTAAGTTATATTAGACTAATAAGTTATAACAGACTTATACTAGACTTGTAACAGATATATATAAAATATATAGTAGATTTATAATAGTTAAATGAATATTGTAAATATAAAGAGACTTATACTTGACTTTTAATAGACTTGTAACAGATATGTATCAGATATATAATAGATATACAACAGTTAAATGAGCATTGCAAATACAGAGAGTATATTAGACTTGTAATAGATATGTTTCAGATATATAGTAGATTTATAACAGTTCAATGGACATTACAAGTACAAAGAGACTTATATTAGACTTGTAACTAATATATATATATAATAGTTCAATGAGTATTACAAATGCAAAGGGACTTATATTAGACTTATAACAGATTTTGTGTTAGGTTTGTAACGGATATTTATCAAATATATAAGAGATATATAATAGTTCAATGGGCATTGCAAATATAAAGAGACTTATATCAGACTTATAACATATTTGTATTAGGTTTGTAATATATATATATATATATATATATATATATATATATATATATATATCAGATATGTACAGTAGATATATAACAATTCAATGAGCATTGTAAATACAAAGAGACTTATAGACTTATACTCCCTCCGTTTTTTTAACTGTCGCTTTAGAGCCAAACAATTTTTTTAATAAATGTCACTTTCAAATTCTAATGTAATTTTTTTATCATCTTTCCCATTTTATCCTTATTTAATGCACATTGTAAATGACAAAAGATAAAACGGACTAATCATCTTTTCAAACAATTAGTATTTTTATTCTCTTAATTAATGTTATCTTAGTATGTACAAACTTATCCAAAGTGTCAGTTAAAAAAAGGAGGCATTAACAAATTTGGAATAGGTTTGTAATTGATATATATATCAAATATATAATATATATTAACAATTCAATGATCATTACAAATACAAAGAGACTTATTTTAAATTTGTATCAGGTTTGTAACACACACACACACACACACATATATATATATATATATATATATATATATATATATATATATATATATATATATATATATATATATATATATATATATATATAAATTTAATGAGCATTGCAAATACAAAGAGACTTATATTAGAGTTATAATAGACTTATACTAAACATGTAATAGATATATATTAGATATATAGGTGATACATAATAATTCAATGAGCATAGCAAGTATAAAGAGACTTGTAACATATTTGTATTAGGTTTGTAACAAATGTGTAACAGGTCGAATTTTTTTTAGAAAAAATATATCACAATGGATGGCATTTCGAAGATAAAAATGAGACGAACAAAACAGTCTACAGCGGCATGTCAAAAAAATTAACGGTTTATGAGATAAATGCAAAATAAGCCAAGAAAATAAAAATAACAACCTTAATCGGATGATATCATCAAATGCATATGAAGGTTATTGTAAAGTTAATTAAGTTTATGACATTTTAATAGAAGATATGTAAGTATTTTATAAAAGTTTGACATATAATTATTTTATAAAAGTAGCTGGTTTAAGTGTTTAACCCATAAAAAAGGATATGTATATTCCTAAAGTTGACTTTTGTGGTCAATTTCACTCAAAATATTTTTTTTTGTATTTTTTCATTAATTTGATCACTTGGTTCATTTTTGCTAGACACTCTTGTTAATTAAATAACTATTATAATATATTATTATTAACTATTACTTCCACCATTATAATGTTTAACTTGTGTTTCTACAAGTTCTTGTTTATATCTATAAATAATACTTATTTTATAAAATAAAGATAATAGAATATAATATATATTACTCACATTCTCTCTTTCTTTTATATATTCTATTACATATTATTGTATACTCACTTTATTTATAACAATAACTTGATTATTTATTTGAAGACTTAAAATCGAGTCTAAGAGCAATTTAATTCAATGCATATATATAGACTATAGTATTAGTTATTTTTTAGACATTTAAATTTAATATTGACATATGCCCTTTTTAGAAAACAGGAGAGGAAATAACATTAATCAAAGAAATTTGCAATACATCAAAGAGGAGTAATAAATATTAATGTTATTCATTTTTTTTGTTTAGTTAAGCTTAATATCTAGAAAATTCTAACTACCAAACAATAGCTGAGTTTTTATAATAAGAAGTGTGGGGTAATGAGTTCAATCCCCACAATTAGGAGTGAGCAAATGTCGATTCAGTCTAAAAACTGGATCAAATCGAATCGACTCAAACGAAAACCCGAATTAGTGAAAATATTAAAATCGAAAGCGAACTGAATATAGTTCGATTCAGTTAAACCGAACCGACTATAACTCGGTTCGGATTCAGTTATAACCGAATTGATCAAAATTTATAATTTACAACATGATTTGTAATTTATTTTTTTATTTAAGGTTATATAAGAGAGACGTAAAGTAATTTTATCTTAAAATATTTTGAATTTGATGTTAATTAGACTTTAAAATTTATATTTAGAACAACAACAAATATAAATATTGATATATATATATATATATATATATATATATATATATATTAAAATATACTATTTATTAACTTATTCAGTTTTTGTTACAAAAACCTAAACCGAAACCCAAATTTTAAGAATTAAAACCGAAACCAGACTGAAATAAATTCGATAAATTTCAGTTAAGTTATTTTTATTTGGTTTCGATTTAAATTTCGATTCTGGTTCAATTTTGCACACCCCTATCCGCAATCTACAAAATTGGCAAAAAAAATATCCATTGTTTCTAAAATATATATCTAGAAATATGTACAAAATTGCACCGAATTTATTTATATACAAGAAAACTATAGGTAATTATGTAGCATATTAATTAATTAATGGGTTAACTTCAAAAAAACCCATGTGCTTTCATTCGTTTTTAAAAGGGCCCTTACGTTATTTTTTTAAAAGGGCCATGTGGTATCAAATGTTAGCAATTAAAAGATTTTTTTCATAACAAAGTTAGTTATGTTGAGTTAGTAAGGTGAATTATCATATTTTTTTGCTTTTAAATTTTAAAAATTTATGGTTTTACGAAAATACACTTTGTCAATTTAGAATAACTAACTTTGTAGAGATAAAATCCGTTTTTTGCTAATTTTTGATACCACCAGGGCCCATTTAAAAAAAATAACACAAAGACCTTTTTGAAAATGAGTGAAACCATACGGAATTTTTTTAAGTTAACCCATTAATTAATTAAGAAAAATTTCAAGTTACGTATTCTGAAATGATACTATATTGGATAATTTGGGAAAAGAATTAAGGCTAAAGCATTTGACTGGCAAGATTTGCAAAACAATTACAGTTTTCGTCCAAAAAACCGCTTCTGACATGAAAATTTTTAAACAATTGCTAACCTTTAAATGCCCAATGTAAACACAGAAAACTCACCAAAGATTAAGTTTTTCAAGAAATTTATTCTCTTATCAATTTTCTCCCGTCGGCGATTCAAAGATTCAGTCCTAATTTTATTTTTCGATTTCATCTGTTTTATGCGTTTTCAATTTCAGATTTGATTTCTGATTCAAATCAGTTATTCGTTTGCGTTTTCTTTGCTCTACTGTGATCCAGATTTCGAATTGAAATTTGGAATTCAAATATGAACACCACTGCTGTTTTGGAATTCTCTCCCGTCGTCGATTCAAAGTTCCAGTCCATATTTTATTTTGCTTTTCGATTTCGTTCTGTGTTCTCAATTTCAGATTTGATTTCTGATTCAAATCTGCTCTTCATTCGTGATTTCTTTGTTTTACTGCGATCCAAATTTTGAATCAAATTTTGGAACTCAAAGATGAACACCACTCCTGTTCTGCTTCATGTAAATGGATGATAGACTGATGATCATAGATTTATTAGATTCAATGTAGACAGTGTTTGGCAAACTGATTTGCATGTTTTTTTTTACTTGTTACACATCTAATACAGAACTGCTACATATCTGCTACAAGTCTAATACAAGTGTTTGAATAGGATATAACAAACTTGTAACAATATCGTATCAGATAATAGTGTTATTGAAGTTTTGCTTTGTAGTTACATATCTAGTACAGACATACTACATATCTGTTATAAATCTGCTACCAGTCTAATAAAAGTTGTTGATGAGGATATAACAGACTTCTAATAGTATTGTATCAGATAAGAATGTTAATGAAGTTTTGCTTTGTATTTGTTACATATCTAGTACTAAACTACTACATATTTAGTACATATCTGTTACATATTGTTATATATCACCTACAAATCTAGTAAAAGTGTTTGATGAATATATAAAATTCTTGCAATAGTAGACAAGAATATGAATGAAGTGTTTCTTTGTATCTATTACATATCTAGTAAAAGTGTTTGATGAATATATAAAATTCTTGCAATAGTAGACAAGAATATGAATGAAGTGTTTCTTTGTATCTATTACATATCTAGTACAGACCTATTACATATCTGTTATATATCTACTACAAGCCTAATACATGTGTTTGATGAATATATAACATGCATGTAATAATATTGAATTAGATGAAATTATTAATAGTGTTTGACATATTCTTTTATGTCTTTTATCTGTTACAATTCTACTACAATTATATATATATATATATGAGCACTATGTAACCCATTAGAGTGTTCCAAGTTTGTTACTAGACTGTTATATATATGTTACAAGTGTTTGATGAATAAAACAGTAGATTTTCATTAGTTTTAATTTACATTGGATTATTATTCAAGTGTTTAGCATAATTTAACAGTCATTAATCTGTTGCAAGTCTATTACATACCCGTTACAAACCTAATACAAGTCTAATACATATCTGTTACAAGTTTGTTACAAAGACTGTTATATATCTATTAGAAGTCTGTTACAAACCTAATACAAATCCGGAATTCGGCAAGAACGTAAGAACGTTATGAAGAGCGTGTGAAAAATATGAAGGGCGTATGAAGGTTATTCAGAAAACATATCAGAGACTTTAGGTTATTGGGCTAAACTTGGGCCGAAATTATTTTGCCTAAATAAGCCAAACAACAATTTCCCTTTTAAATACCAAACCAAACTGAAATGACATACTTAGGTTCACTTTGGACCAAATTCAATTTTATTAGGTTTAGTATTAGAATCCTCATCTTTATTTTATTTATTAGGTTATCGATTTATGTACTTCAATTAAGTTTTCAATCGATCTGAAAAATGCTCATGAATAGTTAAGAATTTATATAAGTTTTTTTTATATATAAATCATGATTTTTGAAGAGTCGAGAGTAGAAAATTTCGGAGGAACATGTAATTTTTAATACAAAAATCTAATGAAAACCAAGAAAATGAAAATATTTTAACTACCCTGAAGAGAATAGGAAAATAATGGAAAAATAAAAATTTGGTAAATTAAAAATAGGAGATGAAGTAATAAATTATGGGGGTAAAGCATTTAGGCAAGATCTGAAAAATATTTACCTAATTAACTCAAAAAAATGCATGTAACTGAAATAAATTTTTTTAATAAATACTAACCTTTATATGCCCTATATAAATGCATATACTAAAAAGAAATCGCGTTATTCAGGAAATTAAGCCTTCATTTTTTCTCAATTCTCTCTCGTCATTGATTCAAAGTTCTAGTCTCGATTTGATTTTGCTTTTCGATATCATCTGTGTTCTTCATTATCAATTTCTTCCTAAGTCAAATAAAGGATTTTTGATTCAAAATCTGTTCTTCATTCTGATTTCTTTGATCTACTGCAATTCAGATTAGGAATCGGATTTTGGAATTCAAAGATGAACACAACTCATATTTTGCTTCATGTAAACGGTCATGGACTGATGATCATAGATTTATCTGATTTGCATGTTCTTACGCACCTATTATACGTCTAGTACATACCTACTACATACATGTTACATATTTGTTATTTACCTACTACAAGTCCGTTGGGTCTAGCTCAGAATAGAAGTCTCTCAGAAGCTAGATACTCAAGAAAAGAGTTTTTTTTTAAGATAACAAAATGTGAGCGGATGACATTTCAGACAGCTGCGAAGCGGGTCGGAGAATCGATCTCTTAAAAATAAAATGTGGGCGTGATGTGATGATGGTAGAAAATGGTTTTGCATATTTTAATGCTTAAAAGACATGAGATTGAAATCCCGTATTTAAAACAGAGTCGCCATCCGGTTCAGCTCAACCGGGAAATCTAGGTACGATTTTCCCACCGGGTGGTAGACCATACCTTAAATAGAGATTTCGAGTTCGGATGATGCTATCTATTCTACATTGGCCAATTTAAAAGTATCATTCTTTCTTATTCGGCTTTAATCCACCCTATTTTAGTATTTTTTGATTTATATGTCATGTTAGTGCGTTATTTAGCAAGCATTCAAAAACGATAAATAAATTATTACTGTCATCCAACAAATAAAAATGCAGAAATTAAAACAATAATTACAAGGCTTTCTAAATCCCATACATTTGTCTAAAATAAAAAATAAAATATCCAAAGGCCTAACATACATCTAACCTAAATTTACCTGCATCAGCAAAGGTTAATATAGATACGGCACGTATATGAGATATATCACACATGGCGGTGCCCTCGGCAGCAGGGTCCGAGGGGCGGCAGCCCCTCCCGGGGTCCAAGGGGCAGGGCCCCCAACAGGGTCAAGGGGCCCCACGTGGGGTTCGAGGGCAGACTCCATTTTGGATAATAAGTCCCCCTTGATAAATTCATTTTTCGAATGAATTTTAGGGAAAATTCTATTTTAGACGTGATTATTATTTTAACCAAATTATTAGTGAAAATGCCACATGTTATGGGGTTTAGACTGTTTTCGTTGAATTATGGATTTCAGTCGTGATACTGTACATGCAAATATGAAAAAAATGAGAAACTAGGTCAATTTCGATGGAGCCCTCGGTGATTTGGCAAAATTGCCGGCGGTTTTAAAATCTGTAGAAACAGATTCAGAAGGCTGAAAACGACCAAAAACTCCAAAATAGGAACCCCAAAATGCCAAATAACATAACAAACAACAAGAAATAATGCCAAAGAGCTCAAGAGACTTAGGAATTTACCTCGGGGCCGTGAATCCACCTCTTCGTGATCCAATGACACCTCCGGGAAGCTCAAAATGATGATTTGGGTAGTGATTTGAAGATTAAAGAATGTTTGTCTCTAAAAATCCTATTAAATTTAGTTCAACCTAAGATTTCTACTGATTTTAAGTTTATTCTAAGAGATTATATGAAGAAAAACCAAGAAAATATGAATTAAATCCATTTTCTTACCTTTCTCTCTCTAAAATCACTCTTTCTCACACCTAATGCTCTCAAATTTTTCTCTAGATGTTATTCTCTCAAACCCCTTATTCTGATGTTTTAAGGGCAAAAAACGAGCTAAAAACTGACTTTTTTCGATTATCCGACGAACATCAAAGAAAAAGCAAAAGCTGGTAGACTATTGCAGGGGCTCATGCCGGCGGCGGCAGGATTCAGGCCGCCAGCGGTTTGAGTGTAGTCGCCTGCGGCTTCAGGCCCCTGCTGGTAGTCTGCCAACTGGGGCCCAGTAGCTTAAAAAGCCAAAAAGCAGATATTTGGACTTTTAAGGGTATTTTATATATATATATATATATATATATATATATATATATATATATATATATATATATATATATATATTAGGATATTTTAAGATATTTTAAGATTTTGTGAGATACTTTGGATGACAACCATCGGTTTGAGCTTCTATCGGACGCATAGTCGGACACGCTGAACTGAATTGAAACGCTAATAAAAATTTGAAATGAATTTTTAATAAGGATTAAAATTTGAATATAGGTCATCATCGTCTCGCGAGAGGGACTACGAAATTTCTTGCTCACACAAAAGATAAAGACTGCGCCAACATGCTCAAAGGGTACACAAAGTTAAAAGACTTAGAAGCTCAGAAGATCTCAAATAAAAGAAGTCATTCATCATATCAACTAATGTCAAAGGCCATCTCAGAGTTAAATGATTATCTCAGATAAAGGATCTAGCAAACTATCGCTTGGATGATAAAGGAAGAATTTTGTGTCGGAAGAATAAATTTTGAAGACAACAAAGACTCAATCTCACAAGATCAGTCAAACCTCAGATTGCTACATAACTCAACATTCAAAAGCAAGAAGCACAAAGGAAACTTCAGGGTTTAAAGATCACTATAATATCTTGACTTTCAAAAGCATGACACTAAGGGCTATCTAAATGATCAAAGAAAAGCGTCGGATGGAGAAAATCCCAAAAGATTAAGCATAAGAATCACTCAAAAGAGAGAAATAGTTTTCAACTCAAAAGTATGTTATGCCAGAAGAAGTATCACAATCTAACACCTTGTCTCAGAGGCTACTTTACATAATTAAAGAATAGCCAAGGTCAGAAGGACATCTCTCTGAGATAAAAATGCTTCAACATCAAGTGTCTTAGAAGGATGAAATATCTCTAAGAAATTGACAATCCCTAGGAAACTCACGTGACTTCACTTTTCCAAGAATGGTTGTCCTAATCTCTGCTAAAGTTGGATCTCTGACTTACACTAAAAGAGATAAGACATCACCAACCAAGTGAATTGACAAGTAAAGAGCAAAAGCTATGTTTAGCCACCTGACACCTGACGCGCAGAAAGCTCAAAGTACTAAAACGGTGTAACTGCTAAAAGTCAAACTACAGAGGATAGAGCTGATCGGTTTTGGACTCATCTAACGAGACGAAAGACTCCAGTCTACCAATCAATCCAATGGTCATTACGGAAGGAGTTTTTCAAAGACAACGGTAAAGGGATGCCTCAAAATATAGCTTTTTTGAAAAATGTACCTATATAACAACAACGGTCAAAAGAAGACTGTCACAAAGGCGCGCATCAATGGTCATCCTCAAGCATGAAAATATGAATAAGTCTCTTTCCACAATAAGTAAATAGTCGAGCATTTTACTGAAAGCACACTCAAGCAAATTACAATAGTGCAAATCTCAAAAGCAAATAAATCATAATTCATATTAGTTTGTACAATAAAAGCTTGTAGGAACAAAATAATTCACATATGTTGTAAAAGTGATTCTTGAAAACAAAGTACAAGATTACTCAAATTCTTTCAAATCCACTCAGAAGGTGATCAAGACTAGGCTAACACAGCTTGGTGAGGTGTTGGATTCATAACAGACTAAGCGTGGATATTGAGGTCTTCAATCCTAAACACAACTTGGCGAATTTGGTGATTTAGAAGAATCTAAGAGAAGGGTACTCTTAGATTGAGGAATCAGAAGCAGCAAGAGGAGGGTACTCTGTGCGAGCAATATGATTCTAAAATTGTAAAGGCTTCTCTATCTCAGAAGGAGTGATCATAGTGGATTTAAGCTCGGAGGAGGAAACTCCGGGGACTGTATGTAGGCAGGGCTGAACCACTATAAAAATTTTGTGTGTGATTTTCTTTACATTGTCTTCATTTACTTTGTGCACTTTATCAATATCTATATACTATCAACAAGTAAATAACATTCAAATATCAAGCACCATTCATCAATAGATTTTGAATCAGACTACAAAAGTTGAATTCAGTTAAATAAATAAGTCTACCATTTCTCACCTAAGATGAAAAGAGTCAATCACCTCAGCCCTCTGACTCATATATCGCCCCTCATTAGGGCCCAACTAGTGGTATCAGAGCTTAGCTCATTAAATTTAAGACTTAAAAATCTAGAGTTTAAAGATCCCCATGGGTGTTAAATGTGAAAGAATCTTACCAGGAGTGATTAATCAAACTACTCAAAAGGATTAAGTGTAATTAAGCCCCCTCATTCTTTGGCTAGAACTATGCCTTTTGGAAAAATCGTATGATACACTTCATACAATCCAAATACATATATTCATGGTTAGCAATAACTAATTGGCCTTATAGAGCAACTATAGTTTAAAAGAGGGGAGTGCTTCCTAAACTTAAAAAAATGGAATAAGAAAAATATCAAAAGAAATCAGAGTAATGCAACTACTATTAACATGCTTCATTGTGCTTTAGATGCTGTAAAATTCAATAAAATCTCAGGTTGCAAAATAGCTCAAAAAATCTAGAGAAAGATGGAAGCGAGCTATGAAGGAAATGACAAGGTGAAGAAGTCCAGGATCAATAAAAAGCTAAGGGAATATGAGCTGCTCGAAATGGAGGAGGGTGAATTCATATCCAGCATGAACTCTAGATTCACAAATATTAGAAATGAATTGGAGAGACTCGAAAAAGGATTCACAGAAGAAGAGATGGTCAAGAAATTCCTCAGAATTCTCACCAAACAATGGAAGATAAAGAAAACAACCATTGAAGAAGATCAAAATCTTTCAAATCTGGGCTATGATGAATTACTGGGATCCTTGATCACTTATGAGATATCTCTACAATCTCGTGAATGAAGAAGGATTCTCAAGGCGAAGGAAAATATGACAACCCTACATGGAGAATCATTAGAAAAAAGATATAGAAGATGAGGAAATAAGAAATCTTACCCAACGCTTTAGAAGAGAGATGCTAAAGAGTGAAAAATTCACTGATGAAGATTTTAAGGATAAAGAAATAAAACATTTTGTCAAAATCTTAAGCAAGAAGATACTAAAGAAAGAAGAAGCTTCAGATAGAACCTCCTCAAGAAGAATCAAGTCAATGAAAGAAAAGTTGAAGAGAAAATTTTAAAAGAAAATGAAATCAGCATTTGTCTGGAATGGTGATGAAGGAGAGTCCGAAAGCTTAGAAGATGAAGCACACATGTTTCATGGCAAAGGATACAATCACTTCAGAAGAAGAAAGCAGCTCAGAAGTGAAAACCTATGATTTGCTACAGACTAATGATATTTTGCAAATACTAAAAGAGAATAAAGTCATTGAGTAGGTATATATGCAAGAAAGATGCAAAAATTGCAGAAGAGGGAAAAAGATCTTAAAGAAGATGATGATGCCATCACTAAAGAAATTTACATCCTCACACAAATTACCAAGAGAAGGATGATCTACTAGAAGTATTCAAGCAGTGCATCCTTAAGTTAGACTCAGAAGAAAAATCTCTTAGAGAAGCTGTTAAAATGTCTCTGAAGCAAGAGCATAAAATAGTGGAACCTCAAAAGGAATGAAAGGGATTACACCAGAAGATGCCTCAGAAGAACATAAGATTGCCTAAAAAGGTTTGGCCACCAAAAGGACTGTAACTGGGTAGGAAGAAAGGTCTAGGAGTAGTGGGATATTGCACTAACTCTCAAGGCTATAACTGTGATGGTCTACAAAAGTCATCACAAGGACAGAAGAAATCTCAAAAGGTGACACTTCAAGATAAACTCTTGTCTCGGAAGGGTATTACTGAAAATGACTACCATTATGACATGTGTCAATCTGGTCAAGTCATCACCTGCCATATCATTTTGAATTTCAAAATGCGCAGTTAAATAAAAGGTGAAAAGTAACAGCGGTAAAAATTGAAAAAGGTTCATATAACCACCATTAATCATGCCATAAAGACACTCATTAGTAATTAACATTTTGTACCAAAACCATAACGGTTATGAAGCAAAAATACCAAAGAGCCCTCAAACTTCCCGTTGTAGTTTATAAAACGAATCAACTTCATCTTCCTCTCTCTTATTCAAACCAAAAACCCTTCAAAAAACCTTTGCAACTGTTTCTCAGAAAAGAACAACAATGACGACTTCTGAAAATCCTCAAGCTCAAATCAAACCAACTCAATTCAAGAATGCCCCTTCCAAAATCAAGCCTCAACCATCATTTTTAGACAGATTTCTACTAACAACCTCTCCCTTCTTAGAAATTCTCAAAACACATAAAATGCAGAGATGGGTCCAAATGGATAAACCAACCTACCCAGGTCTGGTATTGGAATTTTATAATAACATGCTAGAATTAATGTTAAATCCAGATGTAATTATCACTGAAGTAAGAGGAAATGGAGTAAATGTTAAACCAGAGCTCATTGCAGAACTCCTTGGATTGTCAAATACAGGGATACTCAATAGAGAAACTAAGAATGACTGAGAGCCTCACCCTAGATACGAAAAGAATTATGGTTTTCCTAGTTGATGGATTGGAAAGAGATCTGCTTGCTATATAGGAGAAGTTGACATATATATATGCAATATGCCTTGGTAAAGGTACTGCTTCAAAAGAAAAGGACCTTCAACATCTGTCAACAACAGAACATTACAATATGCAGTTTTTGATGCAAAAGAAGAAGATAAATCTTCCAATCCTAATTCTTCAACACATGAAGACTAAAAAGTACAACATGGGAGGTCCTGCCACCGAGATTTTGAGGAAAGTAGAAGTGAGCTTTGGATTGTGGAAACGAAATATAGAGCCAACATAGGAAGATCAAACTTCTTTAGGCTGAAAATCAACAAAGAAGTGAGTAAGCCTAAGAATAGTTCTGCCATAGTGGGAAGATTCCTCAAAAGCATTATTGAGACACATGTATTAGAAAAGAAGGCATACCTTATAATTAGCCTAGGGAATGCAAGTACAAATATTGTTGGTTTACTAAAAGGTGTGGAAGAAGATCAGTAGATAGCTCCTAAAAAGAATATTATTAAAGAGAAAACCATTATGTTCTCCAAGGAGATGAGGAGATTCGAAAGAAAAGTTCTCAGAAGGGAGGCCAAGCAAAAAATTGTGAGATCCTCAGGCAGTGAATCTGAGGAATAAGGTAACAACTTAAAACTTGTTCCTCTAAGAAAAGGATATCTAGGAGATGCTCCTAGAAAAATCTTTCTAGAGACAACAAAGAAAGGCCAGAAGGGGCAGAGAAAGCTAAAGCAAAAGAAGAAAGAAGGCATTGTTAAAAGAGAGGAGGAGCCTGGTGATGAAGCAGAAGTAGAACACCAATTAAAGCTGGCTTTTAAGCTGAGCAATGCTGAAGCCAAGAACAAGGGAACTCATAGACATGAAGATCTCCTTTGGGAAAGAAAGCAGTCAAACATAAGAATTATGGCAGATAAAAGAGAGGTTGAATTACTTGAGAAAAGGATCCTAACTAATGAAGAACTATCTTCGAAGCTTAAAGGGATTGCTGAGGCTGAAGTACCAGAAGAAGAGTTAGAATTTGATGAAAAAATTCATATAAGCCCATTGAAACAACCAATCCCGAAAATAGAGAAAAGCGCTAAAAGATGAGACTTAAAAAGGATCTCAGAGATCAAAAGAAAAGAGCTGTTGTAATGAAAAGAAGGGAAACTTCTCAAACTAAAGCAGGAGACTACTCATACTATAGACCAGAAAGAGAATCCCTAAGAATAGTAAGGGTTCTTGGTCTCTTGCCTTCCTCACCAGAATTAAAGACTCCAGACTGCTCACCCCCTCAAACTCCACCTCCACCACCTTCTCCTAACCATCTGGCACAAGTTGTCAACATTGCTAGATTGGTCATGGATGAACTTAATGCTGAGGATGAATAACCATCATCTAAATAGGTAACTAGTAAAGTTGAAAAAATCCAATAGGAAGCATGTGAAGCCCACGAGGGAGTTGATGCTGCAAATTTTGAGAAGGTCGATGAAGCTAGTGCAGTTGAGACAATAGTTGGCAATGATGCTCATGACTCAATAATGTCAAATGTTGATGAAGATTTAGTTGATAAATGCCAAGGCACCTTGGAAAGGATAAATGTCGAATATAAGGGGATGAATGATAGAAGTCAACCAACTCGATAGTGTGCTACAAATGTTGTTCAGGATGTAGAGGTTAAAAAGAGCTAAGATCATATGAATCCCAATGAATATAAGTTTAAAGACTTATCTAAGGATGATGTGACTAAAAAATCAAAAGAAAATCCTAGCTCATCAAGCTCATCAAACTCTAATTCTGAGAACAAGAAGAAGGGCAAAGCTTAGAAGCCAATAAAGAAGAAAAGCTCAAAGGAAAACAAAGAGAACACTGACTCAAAAATATAAAATGTGTCAATTATGTTTGCAATCGCGAGGCAGTATAGTGAGATCATTGGTCTGATTTTGAAGCTACATGATGATTTGATAAAATCTGAGCTAAATAAGATCAACCTTGATTTAATCTCACTATGCACAAAGTTGCGAAATCAAGCATCAGATATTTGATAAAAAGATGAAGGAGACTCCATCAGTGCGATATATGGCTATCGGCCTTTTTAACAATATGCTACCCACTTGGATGGAGAATCTGGAATCCATGGTAAAAATTATTGCCATATCTGCTATCTCCTCTGAGAGAGATGAACTATCCGCCAAGCTTCTTCATGATCAACATAAAGAAATAAGAAAGGAGATGAGAAGACTTGATAACCAACAGGTTGATATCATGCAAACATTTTGAGCAAACCTTGAGTACAATACAACTCTGGTAAGGGAAGAATTTAAATATGCAGCTCAGAATACCATTGAGACCATTGAGTTTGGGTTCAAATAGCTTAGACTTGAGAAATGGATGGTGAAGAGCAATACTAAATGACTTGGAAGAGACATCAATCTCTCTAAAATTCACAAAGAAGTTAAAAAATCAAGCACTGTCCTCGAGCAAAATCTCAACAGCATTCATCAAAAGACTACTCAAAGTCTAAAGCAAAAATATAGGGAAATATTCCAGAATGCTATAAAGAACTAAACAAGGCCATAAGAGATGCACATCTGAACAAAAAGTAGGCTACGACCAAATCAAAGGAAGAAATCAAGACTGGGATTAAAAACATTGAGAAGAAGATGAAGCTTCTATCCACGAAGACTGAGCCTAAAATAATAGCCCCTCTCCGAGACTTCTATAATCATCTAATAAAAAGCATGATGATCAGATAACAAAGCCTCTAAGCTATCTATAGATGTCTAAAAGAGTAGATAAACGAAGAAGGCAGAGAGCACTTCACAAGTATAACTGCCTCAAGGAGTACCGCCTCTGAAGTATACAAGAATTACATTGATTGCATCAAGGGAGATCCTAATATTGTGAGGAAGCACTGCATAGCCAAGAAAAAGGGACTGCCAGAATTTGATAGGCACAAAGGAAACTGGGAAAATAAATGGTGCAATCATCTGCAATCCCCATGTTCATTGATCATCCTTTTAATGATATAAAAAAGGGGGAGATAAGCGCAACAAAGAGAAAAGCATTAGAGACCTTCCCAACACTCTCAGAAGATAAAGTAATTGAATAAATGCGTTAGAATAAGCAATATCTAGTCTAGATTAGCTTAATTTTTGTAATAGTTATAGATATTTCATGTACTTGTATTAAAATGATGAGCTAACACATTGTTGACTCTGAAATGAGTAAAAAGATCTTACTGCTTCTTAGTAAAATCTCTAATTGTACTCTTGAAAATCGACATAAATTATGGGGGATCTAACTTCTAACATATTGCTTTGTCAAGTTTTGTTTTTTTTTTTTTTATCTTTGTAGGTTTTTCTTATCATTAAAATGGGGGAGATTGTTGGATTTAGCTCAGAAAATAAGTCTCTCAGAAGCTAGACACTCAAGAAAAGGGTTTTTTTTTAAGATAACAAAAGATAAAGACTGCACCAACATGCTCAGAGGGTACACAAAGATAAAAGACTTAGAAGCTCAGAAATCTCAAATAAAAGAAGCCATTCATCATATCAACTAATCTCAAAGGTCACCTCAGAACTAAATCATTATCTCAGAAGAAAGATTTAGAAAACTATCGATTGGATGATAGAGGAAGAAATTTGTGTCGAAAGAACATATTCTGAAGACAACAAAGGCTCAAGCTCAAAGATCAGTTGTGAGTGGATGACATTTCGAACAGGCTGTGAAGTCGAGCCAGCGGATCGATCCCTTGAAAATATTTGTGTGATCGTGATGATAGAAAATGGTTTTGCATATTTTTATTTTCAAAAGATACGAGATTGAAATCCTGAACTTAAAATAGAGTCGCCACCCAGTTTAGGTCAACCGGGAAATTTTGGTACAATTTTCCCACCGGGTGGTAGACCATACCTTAAGTAGAGATTCCGAGTTCGGATATTTATTTTACATTGACCAAGTTAAAAGTTTCATTCTTTATTAATTAGTTTAATCAACCCTATTTATTGTGTTTTTGATTTGTATGTTATGTTTGCAAATTTTAGCAAGCAATCAAAGCGATAAATAAATTATTACAGTCATCAAAAAATAAATGCGGAAATTAAAATTATTATAAGGCTTTCAAATCCTATACATTTTTCTAAGCATAAAATAAAATACTTGAAGGCCTAGACATACATCTAATCTAAATCTACCTGCGTGAAAAGGTTAGCACAGATACGACACGTTGTACTAGATATATCATACATAGCGGTGCCCCCGGCAGTGGGGTCCGAGGGGCGGCAGCCCCTAGTGGGGTCTAAGGGGCAACGCCCCTAGCGGGATCATGGAGTAGCACACCCGATGGGTTTGAGAGGCGGTAGCCCCTCGCAAGGTTTCAGGGTAGCACCCTAGATGGGGTTCGGGGGTAGAGCCCCGTGATGGGGTCGAGCTGTGACAAGAATGGGCTAAGAGTAGCAAAACTGTGACGCCCAACACATCCCTGTGAATCTGATACTGATGGTGCCTTTTCACCTTAGAAATGCATTTGGCAATTTGATTTTGGCGACAAATAGATCACTTGCCGAATCCTGAGGTTTTATGTGCAGTGGTCACAAATGGTAAAGCTTATATGCGATTGGCTTGCACTTGGTACAATTGAGGCTGGGATGCTTGGAAATTCGATGGCCTATTCTGAGCGTATCTTCGTATGACCAGGCATAAGCATTATCAAGATCTTTAAGCACTTTTATTTTCTCACATTTGTTTTTAACAGGAGTTAAATTATTGGAAATAATTACCACTCGAGAGATTCCATTTGTACTCGAATTAATTTCATGCAATAAAGTATCTCGAATACTAAAAATGTCATACGTATGCTCATGGAATGCATGGATCAACTGGGGAAAACATAAAACAAGAAAACAAAATGAAGGTTGTTCGTTGAGCTGAAAGTTTCAAAGGTAGAATTTTTCAAAATATAAAATTTTACACATCAAAATTGTCAACCTACATAGGCGAAGGGTCTTCGTTACGGACGCTGGCGGTGAGGCCATCCTTGGTTGGTTCCATCAATGTGTCATCCTTGTCAAAAGCTAGAGTCTCATTCTGCTCAGCGGTTGGCGAGATGTCCTTCACTTGACTTGCCCTCTCGATGAGAACCTCGATGAACTGCTTCATAGCTTCGGTTAATGGGTTACTCATTTCACCTTTTTCATGCTTTCACCCTTCCTTCGTTAAAACTATCATGGCCTTAGTCATTACAAGGATAGCCTCCTTGAATTCTTCATTGCTCAATTTCTCATCTTTAGCCTCATCATTAGATCACAACATTCCCTTTCCTTTAATCTTGCCTTTGGAACGGATGACCTTGATGAGTTCTCGTGGCCCATTCCCTTGTTTAAGTAAGCTAGAATTGGTCATTCCTAACTAGTTGCTGAACTCCGGTAGGGGCAAATTAATAGCGCTAGGTGCTCTTTCGAGTTCAACAATTTTCCTTTCCCTCACCAAATGGTGGATGGCACGAACCAAAGTCGTACATTCATTGGTGCAGTGACCTGGCAGGACATGATATGAACAGAAGTTTTTCTTCTAATCTTTCATGGGGGGTCTGTATTCGTGAAGGGATTTAAGAAGGCCGACCTTTCTTAATCTGGCGAAGATTACATTAAGAGGTAGGACCCATGGGTTTATGCTACCCATTGGATTGCTGCTTGGATGGATAGTGGCAGCTGAGGTCGGTTTCTGAGAGGCCCTTTTATTTATCCCGACCTAATATGGGGAATCACTTGATTTATCATAGCCAACTGACGGACGTGTGCTGGAGTTATAGGGAACCCGACCTTCATTTCTTTGGAGTTCCCCCTCTTTTTGATTATAATTAGCTGCCACCAATTGATGCAAAAAGGTTTCAACTTCGGGTGTCATTCCTGAAGGTTGAATGACCTGGTTGCATGAGGAGGGAATGTTTCCTTGTGTTGCAAGTGGTTGAGATTGCTTAGCTCCCTCACAAAGTTTCGGCTGGGAATTGAACTGGTTTTGTGGGGAGGTAGCCCCTTTGAGTGTGACACCAAAATGAGTAGGTGTCATGCATGCGGGTACCGCAAATTGTGATGGAGTGACCATTATCGGGGACAAGCCATGGGAAAACAAGGGAAGAACTAAATCTTTGGCTTATTTCCTCTATTTAGAGTTTGTAGATAATGATCATTTTAGGAGAGTTTCCACTTCATTTGTCATGCCCGGAGATTGTATGACCTGGATGCTAGATTAGGGGACTATCGACTGGCGGGTGAGTGCTTCAATTGTAGGTGTCACACTCGAAGATTGCATATCCTGGTCGCAAACTCCAAACTAGCCATATGGATAAGGAGGTGGCAAACCAAGTCGGGGACTAGATACTTCGGTATTGAAAGGGTTTTGAGGGTAAGTCAGTCCTCGGGGTGTTATGATAAACTGAGGAGGATTGGGAGTGAAAAACTATGGAGGCACTGCAGGCTGGGCCAATCTACTCCAAGAAGTTGAGAATCAGTGGATAGAATCATTAGAAAATGGGGGGGGGGGGAGAATTGAGCTTTTGGCTATAGGCCTTGGGTTTTGGGTTAAGAAAGAGAAGACTGGTTGGGCCGTTGAGATTTGAAGATGAGTTGAGGTTTGTCCGAATTGGAATAAGCTAGACCGGGGTTGGGTCAGAGTTAACTAAACTAGAGGCTGAGCAACCTAAACTGGTTGTGCCCCTGTCGGGCTGGACAGAACCTAAGCTGAACCATTCTGAACTAACCCATTTCGATTCTGAGTTTGAATGTCTGATTCTAAAACCTGGTCGGAATCCTTGTTTTCCAGGGCTTGCCTGATAGATACTTGGATAGTTTCTTTTATATTTTCCTTAATTGTGTTTTGGAAGAGATCCGAACTGATAAATTAGGCCATGGCAGCGGCAATTTCAGAGCTAAGAGATGGTGGAGGAGCTTCTCCTAAGATAAGGGTAGGCACGGTCCGCTCCTTGGACAGGGCAGCATCATCATCATTGTGAGGAAGAGACATGGTTAGTTGCAAAGACTCAGATTGGAAAGCCAGACTGCTCAGAATCATGAATTATAGGTCAGACCATGTGTGGGTTATGAATGGTATCGATGGTATGCTTGCCTTTTGGTATAATAATCGATGTGTGGCATGCTTATTTTTATGGCTGCACGTAAATATGGTTAGCGATGATGCAAAGGCTTATCCCTCCAACATACATGGGATGTTCATACCTCTCGTCTCACATGATGATTTGTTGTGACTCAATAGAGATACAAAAGAAGTCCTACGGATGTTGTTTGTTGGTCCCTATGCATACACTCACTGAGTCAAGGGGGGTGAATGACTCACTCTAGAACTAATAAAACTTTTTCTCGACAATAGCTTCCTCCGCTGAGCGAGGTCAGCTCACTGAGTGAAAACTAGAAAATGCGGTAAAGTAAAGAACACTATGATCTTTATATTAGTTCGGCAACCTGTGCTAACATCCAGTCCTGAGAGAGTGTCTCAGATTTAATCCACTAATCTCAACTCCTTTACCCTAGGCGGAGAAGACTTCCTCAAATTCCCCAATTACAGTAAGTACCCTCCGAACTATAATCGCTCACCCGCTGACTAGAATACCCCTCTTCTATCATCAACTCAAAAAGAGTCTAAATAAGAGCAGGACTCAACTTCTAAAAACATTGATCCAGTTATAAATGATCTAATATTACAATTGATTGATCTAATCTATTCTCTCTTATTCTAAAGTATATTCTATCTGAGTTGTGCCTTCTTGCTTGAACTTCTTTTAAAGCTTGGATTTTGAAAGAGTTTAGCTTATTGAGAAATTCAGGTGTAATCACCAAGTTCTAACGCTTGCCTTCTTGATCCTTTTATAGTTGAATTGAGATTAGCGATGCCTTAAAAGTCTTAAGCTGTCTATAAACATTGGAAGAAAAGTTCTTCACCAACAGCTCGTAGATTTCTTGAGATATAGCATCTTGCTCTCTAAGAAAAGTGAATAAGCCTACCAAAGCGTAGGATTGAGAGAGATTAACATGATATTGAGCGCTCAGTCCTTCCTTGGATATCTAGGTGAGACTGGCCAGAGCCTTGGCCTGATTATTTTCTTTGAGAATCTGCTCTAGTATGGGAGTGCTCCTTATATGAGTATTGACTTAATCATGGATCTTATTTCCCCATCGTTAATGACATTTGCTTGAACTTACTTGATTTGGTCTCTGATATGACCAAGTTTCTAGTGAAGAGTAGGCTCCAGTTCAGCATCTGCCATAACTATGTCATTGCTCAAAGCATCTAAAATATTCAGCCTCTTTAAGGCCTTAAGCACAGCTCCCCTTAAGTCTCTTACTCCTTTTAGCATTTCATCCTTCATAGTCTTTAGCTCAGTAGATAAACCATGTTGCCTAGTTACTACCATGATTAGAGCATTAAGACCATCAACTATAACATTTAAAAGAGTTGTATTGTCTTCATCTTCCTTGCTGAGTATGCTATATCCATCAAGTACCTTCAGCATTGCTTCTAACAGAGGGTTGAATTTATCAATCATAGAATTCTCGAAGTCCCTCTCATCATTAAGCACCTTGCAGCTGCTCTCATAGATCTTTGCCATCTGCTTCTTGAGCTCTAGAACCTCTAACTTCAATCCTCTAGCCTGCCTACCTGCAATAGATAATACAGGAAACACATGGGAAACTATTGCCTTTACCAAAGAAAATTGACTAGGAACAGACTTAATGTGCTTTCATCTCCTCAACAACATCCATAAACCCTTGCACTGGCTCTACAGCCTTTGCAATCCTCCTCAGACAATAACGATTTTGTTATTTTAGCATCAATCTCAGCATCAGTCCTTAGTCCTGGAAACCTCGCTCTCCCCATTCTCCTTATATCTCCCAATAACTCAGCTTGCGGGTTAAACTGGAGTTGTGGTTATAGTTGTTGAGCTTGTTGTGGTTGTTCAAGAATCTCCTCTATAATTGGAGGCCCTCTGACAATTAGGGGTCCTTCCAAAACTAAGGTTTCATGCACCAGGGATCCTATAGGGGAAAGATATGGTATGATGGTTGTTTGGTCAGAGTCTGGGTTATTTTGGTCAGAGGCTTGGTTGTTTTGGTTTGAGATGGATATGGATGGTGTTTGGCTTTCTGGTAAGGGTAAGACAGATATTAGTGTAGGTGAAAGTGGTGTTTCAGTGGATGTATTTAGGAAAATAAAAGGTTCTATGGTTTCTTCCTCCTTTTCTTCCACAACACCTTTAACAGCGGACTTGCTGACCTGAGTTAGAGAATCCTCAGCCAGCTGAGCTCCGTGCTCAACTTCATCATCCTCTTCCTCCTTATCTTCCAGGTCTCCCTCATCCTCATCTATCACAACCTTCATCTTCTTAAATAGCCTCCTCTTCTTTTCTTTCTTCTCTTCCTTAGCTTCCTCAGTAGTCAGAGTGACCTACTGGTCGAAGTCATGAACATTGAATTCAATAGCCTCAACCTCTACAACTTCATCTTCCTCCTCCTGCTCTTCTTGATTTTCAATTCCCTCAAGAGCTCCTATCATCTCTTTAACCACTTCTGGTGCCTCCCTTTCATCCAAGCTAGCTACCGCATTTTGCAAAATCTGTTCAGTGCTAGCCTTAGCTCTAGCTATTGCTTCCTCAGCCTTCCTTATGATAGTAGTTTTAATTTCCTCCTACTTCTTCCTTATTCTTTCTTCTTCTACAGCTTTCACTGTATCAACTTGTTCAAGATCTTAGACTACTCCAGTCCCTCTTTTCACCATTAATTTCTTCTTAGGTTGACCTACTTGGGGAATAGGAACTGATGTAGCTTCCTTTGCCTTTGTAGTTACCTCATCCAGCTAAGTAACAACAACCTTCCTCTTCTTCTCCCTTTTCAAGGGCATCTCTTCCCTTAACTCTTCCTCACCTTTCTTTTCTTCTTCTATCTCCTTCTGAGCCAACTCATGAGATTTCTCTTCTTTAGTTCCCTTTGATGATCTTGTTTTCATAGGAACAACTGCTGGAACTGAGCTTCATGAACTTACTTTTTTAGCTTCCTTCTTGGAGCCTCTCTTGACCTCCTTCATAGCCTGCTTCTCAGATATATCCTCTCCTTTCTCAGCTTTGAGCTTTGTAATCCTCTCATGCTCTTTAGCCACAAAAGAATCCAAGATCATGTCCTCCTCATAATGCTAGATAGGCTTCATTTCTATGATAGCCTTGGGATCCTTCATTCTTACTTCTCCTAGCTTCAGCTTGATGTACTTAGTGTTGGAAGGCCTCTCATTAGCTCTAAGTCCATAAAAATAAGCATTGCTCAGTATTTTGGACTCAATTACTTTCATCTGAATGTTGCTTTTGGCAGCCCATCCTTCCATATCGATCTTATACGCCCTGAAAATATCCATAAACAATTGCCCATACACCATGTGCTTGGTAACTTTAAGAAATCTGTGCAGAATAGCCATGGGCCAATTTATGCTCATGCCATGGGTCAGCGCATAGACGAATACCCTTTCAAACTTAGAGCAGCTCCCTGTAGATCCAGTCTTGGGCAACAAAACTTTAGTAACAAGTTCATGTTCTTACTTTCCTTCTTTGGTGAACATAGAGGCGATGAGTTCACCAGCCTTGTAATCATCTAGAACCTCATAATCTATGGGAATATCAACATGGTCTTCATCATTTATGACTCTTAGCCTGATTCCTCTCTCGTGCATCCCTAATAATCCTGCTATCATCTTGGGAGTAACATAGACTTTCCTCCCCATTATCGTGGTCATGAAAAGATCCTTCTGACCTTCCACCATGTGGATTCCATGGTAGAATCTCTGAGCAATCTCCTCATAGTAGCCATTTGGAAGCTCAAAGAACCCTCTCAAGTGGTGCTTTCGCACCCACTTGCCAAATCTATTATCACTTGAGAAACTGAGCATGTCTACTGTGGTTGGCTTCTCCACTTCCATTTTCTCCATGAAGCACCATTTTATTGGAATGTACTTATTTCCTGCTAGAATTCTGAGTTCTTCAATTTTGTCCATACTTATTGCCATCTGAGTGACATGATCTCTTATGGTTAGCTAATGAGTATCTTTCTTGTTCGTCATAAAAAGATCAGTTTTCCTTCCCAAAGTTCTTGTCATTGCGAATTAATTTGATGAAGATTAGAGATTTTAGCGATTTAGGAAGAAATTTGCAGAGAAAGGAATTTTGGTAAAGTAACCTTTCCTCTTTCTGAATTTCTCCTTAAATAGCCAAAGTCTCTTCGCTTAAACCTGCAAAGCTATGTGTATGACTCAAAATTCATGGTCTTAAGATTTAAAGGTGAGATTTCATAATGCATACTATAGGATAAACGAATGCGAGAAACATGGGATAACTGCTACTAAATATGGATCGTTTTATAACTTGCTATCATTTCTATCAATTTTAAATTTGAAAGATAATCGGTGACAATTAATGATGTGTCCAAAATTTAAGTGGCAAAAAGAAATACTTAACCTAATTCACTGATGCGCAGAGTGTTCCCTAGTTTGGTTGGCTCCAGAATAGGTCAGAGTGGAATGTATTTCTCTAAATTGGACTAGACATTTCGATCAGTTATCTGAGCGTGTTGAATTGATCCTTTCCAATAGGCTTTGTGAATATGTCAGCTCACTGTTCTTCAGTAGGAATGTGTGTGAGCTTGACTTCTCCTTTTAGCACATGATCCCTTATGATGTGATGTCTAATATTGACATGCTTAATCCTGCCATATTGAACTGGATTCTTAGATAGGTTAATTGCACTCTTGTTATCGCACATGACTTCAAGACAATTTGACTTTATACCATAATCCTCTAGTTGCTTCTTGGTCCATAGCAGTTGTGCTACCCAACTTCCTGCACCCATGTACTTAGCCTCAGTTATACTCAGAGCCACAGAATTCTGTTTCTTGCTATACGATGTTACTATACAATCACCAAGGAAATAGCATCCTCCCATGGTGCTTTTTCTTTCAAGTTTGTCTCTTCCATAATCAACATCTATGTATCCTCTTAGAATGAAATCTGCATTACTTGGATACCATAATCCTGCATCAATAGAGCCTAGTAAATGCCTGAGAATTCTCTTAACAGCAACTAAGTGAGATTATCTGGGGCCAGCTTAATATCTCGCACAATAACATACAACATATTGAATGTCAAGCCTACTAGTAGTTAAGTAAAGTAGAGAACTAATAATACCTCTGTAGAGCTTACTCTCCACAGGTTTACCTTCCTCATCTTTACTCAGAAAAGTATCAGTGGCCATGGGTGGTGACATTGTATCCATGTCAAACTTCTTGAGTACTTCCTTAGCATACTTAGCTTGGCTGATGAAGATTCCATCTTTACCTTGATTGATTTGCAAACCAAGAAAGAAATTAAGCTCTCCTATCATTGACATTTCAATTCTTTCTTCATCTGCTGGCTGAACTCTTTGCATAGCTTTTCATCAGTTGCTCCAAATATGATATCATCAACATATATTTGGACTAGCAGCACATCTTGATGCTTCTTCTTGATGAACAGAGTTGTATCTGCTTTTCCTCTAACATAACCTTTGCTGATTAAAAAGTTAGTCAATCTCTCATACCAAGCTCTTGGAGCCTGTTTCAGTCCATATAGAGCTTTCTTTAGCTTAAAGACATGATTTGGAAACTTTGGATCTTCAAAGCTTGGGAGCTGTCTGACATAGACTTCCTCTTGAGTATAACCATTAAGAAATGCACTCTTAACATCCATCTGAAACAACTTGAAGTTCATATGAGATGCAAAAGCACAGAGAATTCTTGTGGCTTCAAGTCTTACTACTGGAACAAATGTTTCTCTATAGTCAATGCCTTCTTGTTGATTGTAGCCTTGGGCAACTAGTCTGACCTTGTTTCTGACAACATTTCCAGCTTCATCTAGATTGTTCTTGAAAACTAATTTGGTTCCTATGATCGACTTTCCTTTGGGTTTCTCTACCAAATCCCGAACTTCATTTCTTTTGAATTGGTCTAGCTCTTCTTGCATTGCAATCATCCAGTTATCATTAAACTCAACATCTTCAAACTTCTTTGGTTCAATCAATGAAACAAATGCTAAATGGCTCATCATCCTATTCAACTGACCTTTAGTCAACACTGGATTTTGCACACTGTTAATAATATTCTCAATTGGGTGATCTCTCCTTGCTCTGACTTATTTTGGTAGATCAGGATCCGCTCATTGAGCTACTGTCATTGGTTGATCATCTACATCATTACCAAAGTTGATTGATTGATCCAAGTCAACTTCTTTATCTTCTTTTTTTAGATCAGGAATAATAATGGGCTAACTGATTGATTTATTGACTTGTTCCTTTTCTCTTTCATCATCACTGGCTTCTTTACCTGTATTATTAGTTTCATAGAAATCTACATGCATGGACTCCTCTAAGATGCCAGTCCTCTTGACATACACTCTATATGCACTACTATGTGTTGAGTAACCCAGAAAGATTCCTTCATCAGCCTTGGGGTCAAATTTAGCCAATTGGTCTTTAGTGTTTAATATGAAGCGTTTACAACCAAAGGCCTTGAGATGACCAACCTTAGGCTTGCGCCCCTTCAAAGTTCATAAGGAGTTTTGTTCAAAACTAGGCAAATTAAAACCCTGTTTAGAATTTAATAAGCTGTGTTAACAGCCTTTCCCCAGAAATACTTTGGCAGATTGTTATCACTCAGCATAGAACGACCCATCTCTGCAATAGTGCGATTCTTTCTCTCAACAGCCCTATTCTATTGATGTGTATGAGGGGCATAAAAATTGTAGTCAATACCATGCTTAGAACAGAATTCCTCAAACTGCCTGTTTCAAATTCTCTTCCATGGTCACTACGGATTCTATTGATTTTAAGGTATTTTTCATTCTTGATCTGGGTAGCCAACCTAGAGACTGATTCAAATGTCTCATCTTTGCTTGCTAGCAAGATAACCCAAGTGAACCTGGTCAGATCATCTACAACCACAAGAGCGTATTTCATTCCACCTAGACTTGTTGGCACAACAGGCCCAAACAAATCCATATCTAGAAGATCAAGGGGATGAGAAGAAGATATATTAGCTAATGATTTAAAGGTCTTCCTAAATTGTTTCCTAAGTTGGCATACTGAGCAGAGTCTATCTTTTTCAAAGGCTAGATTGGGTAATCCCTCAACAAGTTCATTTCTGGCTAATTTGGAAAGATTGGTCATATTGATATGTCCTAACCTTTTGCGCCATAGTCATGAGTTTTTCTCCTTAAAAATTAAGCATATATCATTGGAGCCGGGGGATAAATCAAACATATAAACATTATTAATTCTAGGAGCATAAAGAATAGTTTGGTCAAAGTTACCATCAATGACTGAGCAGCCCGCTGAGTCAAATATCACTTTCCTGCCTTTGTCATACAGCTGAGCAACGCTTAGAAAGTTGAACTTAAGGCCTTTCACTAAAGACACATTATCAATTGAAGGCTTCACTCCTACAGTGCCATTGCCAATAATCTTTCCCTTTTTGTTGTCTCCAAAACTGACACTTCCATTCCTTCTTTGCTCCAATGTGATGAATTACTTTTCATCACCTATCATATACCTCGAGAATCCACTATCCAAATACCACATTCTTATGTCAACAGTGGATCTCAGGCTCACCTACAAAACAATTAAGTTTTCTTAGGTACCCATGCCTTTTTTTGGCTAGGTCCTCCCTTGTTAGTAGTGGTCATCCTTGACCAATCATACTCATCATATTAACCATTTTTGTGCCTACACATGAGTGTAGAATGTCCTTGCTTTCCATAAAAACTAAAAGTGACCTTCGGATTAGGCCTGCCCACTTTACTCTTTTGAAAAACCTTCTTAGAGTGGTGAGTGTGGTGAGTGTGGTTACTCTCAGTAAAGAAGCTAGATTGAGGAGGGACCTGCACCTTTTTCAAAGCTGTTAATTCAGAAGCTAGCTCATCCAATCTTCTAATGAGTTTGCTGTTATGTCCATTTTGGTACTCAGCTTTTTCCATCAAGTATAGGATATCAAGTGAGGTAGATAATTAATATCTTCTAGATCATCACACCTCCTCTGAAGTACTTTGATGTATTTGGTTGACTTCTTAATCATATTAATAACATCATTATATACTATAGCAAGCTCATCTGAAGATAAAGAGGGCTCAGAATTTACCTCTCAGTGATTTCCTTTGTCTCTGCCTTGGTCAGCTGATTGTCTGGCAGCAGAAGTAGATGGTTAGTTAGCTGACTCTGAGTGAACTAGATCATCCTTAGCCATGAAACACACATTGGCAGGATCTTGTGCCTCTTCATCTGAGGATGATGTCTCTTGTTTAGAGTCACTCCAGGTAGCAGTAAAGGCTTTCTTACTCTTCTTTTTCTTGAACTTATCCTTCTTACCCTTAGGACAGCTCGATTGAATAAGCCCCTTCTCACCATATTCAAAGCATTTGATATCCTTGTTATGCTCTTTGTTAAATTCCTTTCATGGTCTATCGACTACTCCCTTCTGATACTTGCCTGTCTTTCTGAACTTTTGAAAGTTCTTATCTTTTCCTAAGTATCTTCTAAAATTCTTGGTCATTAGAGCTATCTCTACTTTTCTGTCATCTGGATATCCTTCCTCAGAGGTATCTTCTTCTTCATCATCATCAACTCTCAAAACAATAGCTCTACCAGAGCTCTCTTTTTCTTTGGACCTGTACTTCTTAGACTCATCTTCATATTGCTTGAAAGACATCTCATGAGTCAACAGAGTTCCAATCAGCTCATCAAACTTGTAGGTCTTTAAATCATGAGCCTCTTCAATAGCACTCTTCTTAGCTTCCCAATCTTGAGTCAAACTTCTAAGGATCTTCTTGACAGTCTCTTCTTTTATGAAGGTCTTGCCAAGTATTTTTAGCTCATTTACTATATTCATGAACTTGGTGTTCATGTTAGAAACTTAAGCCCTTCCACTGGATTCTCCTTTTTACACCATGGTCTTTGTCTCAAAGATTGTGAAATCTATGAAATGAGAACCACTCTAATACCACTTGTTGGTCCCTATACGTACACTCACTGAGTTAGAGGGGTGTGAATGACTCACTCTAGAACTAATGAAACTTTCTATCGATCATAGCTTGCTCCGCTAAGTGAAGTCAGCTCGCTGAATAAAAACTGGAAAATGCAGTAAAGTAAAGAACACTGAGATTTTTATACTGGTTCGGCAATATATGCTTACATCCAGTCCTGAGAGAGAGTCTCGGCTTTAATCCACTAATCTTAACTCCTTTAACCTAGGCAGAGAAACCTTTCACAAATTCCCTAATTACAGTAAGTACCCTCCAAACTGTAATCGCTCACCCGCTGACTAGAAACCCTCTTCTATCAGCAACTCGTAAAGAGTCTAAACAAGAGCTAGACTCAACTTATAAAAACATTGATCTAGTTATAAATGATCTAATATTACAGTCGCTTGATCTAATCTTTTCTCTCTTATTCTAAAGTAGATTCTAGCTGAGTTGTGCTTTCTTGCTTGAACTTCTTTTAGTGCTTGGATTTTGATAGAGTTTAGCTTCTTGAGAAATTCAGGTGTAATCACCAAGTTCTAATGCTTACCTTCTTGCTCCTTTTATAGTTGGATTGATAAAGTAGTCTTTGAACTTTTCTTGGCATCTTCTGAAGTTGACAGCTCAGTAATTCGCCTGTTGCTTCTTCAAATCAATCCGTTAAGAGATAGAATTGCACCATTATGAAATACATTTCAATCCTTTAGATTGAAATTCGAGTTCCAATATGAATTCTTTATCATTTGATGCCAGTGTTCCGTTAGAGAGACCTCACGCTGACTTGCTATATGTCTTCATCCCATTCCCACCAGTATTCTGACATGTTGCAGAGCGCGCGATACAAGGTTGGTAGATCTACTGAATTGCCCAAATTGGCAAATGACTTTTTGCAGCTTTGTATTGGAAGATTTTGTCATTTTCTTCATAAATCTGAGTCTTGTCAAAACATTAATTCTTTTTGTCTTTGTCTCATTGATGTTCCTGTAAAAAGCAACACTAAAAGCAAAGATACCTTTTTACCTTAAATGGTAAACTTAGTAGCGTTGATATACTTAAAAGAAACTTAGCGGAAAAGATAAATCTTAAAGCATACAGCTGAAACAAAATCAAAATATCAAGTGTTGAGTGAATATTACTAAGTCAGCGATTAAGTAGATACTCAGCCTAGAAACAGCTCAGAGTTAAACTAAATAGCTAGGTCAGCGGAGACTTGAAATTCTACCCTCAAATTTTCTAACTCCCTTACAACCACAGACTATTTATTTTAACATCATTATTGATTTAATTATCCCATTCTTAACTTAATTGTTATGATCAAAACTTTAGCACTACTGAGTCATCCACTGAGTTAGTCTAACTCGTGCTTGGTTCAATATTGCTAAACCTCTTCCATGAATGGAGATTGGTAAGGGTAAGTTGATTAAGTTTTGGCCTTTGTAGTCGGTGCATGGGTAATGCATGAGCACGTAGCAAATAACACGCGAAATATCCCTCTTCCGACCTTATGACTCTTGCGTAATGCCATTCAAAAAGGATGGAGGTTAACTTCATCGCCAACAAACGGCAAAGAAGTTCGTCCCATTTATTTTTTATTTATTGTTTTGGTCCCTAAGGGAAATGACTATGATGGCTTTTCTAATGCGGCTTTGGTATAGGGTTGTTGATATAGAAGGTTCTTGTTTACCTTGATTCTCTATTACTCAACCACTCCCCAAATAGGTGCTATTGCAGGAGTTCACTTGTTGGTTAAAATAAGTGAGCCAACCATTAGGCATCCTCAATTCCTATAGGGTATGAGTGATACTTTCATGAGCTTCTCGGGTAAAATGGGGCATCCTAATCCTACAAAACTATCTACGCAAGTAAGGATAAAACGTTATAAAAAATAATAAAGTTTTAATTTGGCCAATGATTCCAATACATCATCTAAATCTTTTAAACTTATTGAAAATTTTAAGTTTCAAGTTTAAAGAGATTGATCCCCAGCAGAGTCGTCACTGTGAGTGGACGACATTTCGAACAAGCTGCAAAGCCGGGCTGGCGGACTGATCCCTTGAAATATTTTTGTGATCGTGATGATAGAAAATGGTTTTGCATATTTTTATGTTCAAAAGATATGAGATCGAAATCCCATACTTAAAATAGAGTTGCCACCCTGTTCAGCTCAACAGGGAAATTTTGGTACTGTTTTCCTATCGGGTGGTAGTCCATATCTTAAGTAGAGATTCCGATTTCGGATGATGCTATCGATTTTACATGGACCAAGTTAAAAGTTTCATTCTTTCTTAATCATTTCAATCCACCCTATTTATTGTGTTTTTGATTTATATGTTATGTTCGCGCGTTTTAGCAAGCAATCAAAGATATAAATAAATTATTACAGTCATCTAAAAATAAATGCAGAAATTAAAATTATTACAAGGCTTTCAAATCCTATACATTTGTCTAAGCATAAAATAAAATACCCGAAGGCCTAGCCATACAAATCTACCTATATAAAAAGGTTAGCAAAAAGGGGTCCGAGGGGTGGCAGCCCCTTGCGGGGTCTAAGGGGCAGCGCCTCTGGAGGGTCAAGGGGTAGCGCTCCCGATGGGGTCGAGGGGCGGTAGCCCCTCGCGAGGTTCCGGGACAGCTCCGTGGACGGGGACCAATGGCAGACCCCTGGTTGGGGTCGAGCTACCAGGTTAACTTTAAAATTTTTTATTTTGGAATAAAGGTTCCCTTTGAAAAATTCATTTTCTGAACGAATTTTAGGGAAAAGTTCATTTTGGACACGATTATTATTTTAACCAAATTTTTAGTGAAAATGCCACTCGTTATAGGGTTTGGACCGTTTTTGGGGAATTCTAGATTCCCGTTGTGGTACTATACATCCTACTTTTAGAAATTAAACTAAGCCAAAAATAAAATGAAATAAAATCTGTTGTTTAGAATGTCATACCGCCGCTGGTAATTTCACTCGCACAGGCCAATGAAGTAACTTTCTAGGTACTATAAAGAAAGGGTCTCACAAGAAAATAGAGCCATTGGGGACAAAGGAAGCCCCTAGCGGTATCACTGATATCACTGGCGATATGAGTGATACCTCCGGCGACTTCAAGTGTCTCTAACGGCTTCACTTAGCAGCAACAATTAACAATAAAAAATGACTGAAAACCCAAAACTAAGCACAAAACAGCAAATAAACACGACAAGCAAGTAAAATGGAAGCCAAAGAGCTATGAGAATCAAAATTTTTTACATCGGGGCCATGAATCCACCTCCTCGTGTTCCAAATGACACCTCCGGGGAGCTAGAAATGATGATTTAGGTAGTAAATGGGGTATTCAAGGCTCTAAAACCTATTAAATTGATTTTTAGGCCAAGTTCTTTTCAACTTATATTTAGTCCAGTCCAGTCCAGTGCAATTCAGTTCAGTTCAGTTTAGTTCAGTACTGCTACTTATAAGTTAAAAAGAACAGGGCCTTAATCCTAAAGTCTACTAATTTTAAGTTAATATCAAAGAGTTCAATGAACAAAAACCAAGAAAAGATAGAGTGATTCCTCTTTTCTTACCTTTTCTTCACCTTATCCCACTAAAACTAATTAAAAACTCCCTAAAATTCAAGTGTGTAAATGTCAACCCTTCTTTCAGCCGTAAATGACCCCTTTATATTGTCTAAAACCGGTGGAAAATTGACTTTAATCAATTATCCGGCGGGTATCGAGCAAGCATGGCAAAAAGCTGTCTGCTGCAGAAACTCATGCTGCCGGCGGCATGGATGATACCGTCGGCAGTATCGCTGAAGCCGCTGGCTGCTTCAACTTCTACCAGGTTTGAAAAGTAAGCATGGCCTAGCCTAAAAAGGTAGAAAAAGTGGTTAAATCCGCCTAAAAAGGGGTTTAAGCGGGATTTTTGGGTAATTTGGGTTATTTTTGAATATTTTAGGGTATTTAGGACTAAATTATTTTTTAGGTGCAAATCATCGGTTCGAGCTCCCACCGGACAGGTTATCAGACACGCCGAACTAAATTCTACCAAAAATAAAATTCGTGGAGAATTTTTTATCGGTAATAAAAATTCTAAAAAATATATTTTATCATGAGGAATAAAATTGAATATATGTCATCATCGTCTCGCGAGAGGGACTGTAAAATCCCGTGCTCACATCAGTCAAGCATCAAATTGAAAAATAACTCAGCACTCAAAAGTAAGAAACATAAAGGAAACTTCAGAGTTTAAAGATCACCATAATATCTTGACTTTCAAAAGCATGACAATAAAGGCTATCTAAATGATCAAAGAAAAGCGTTGGACGGAGAAAAAACCAAAAGATTGAGCGTAAGACTCACTCAAAAGAGAGAAATAGTTTTCCTCTCAGAAGTATATTGTGCTAGAAGAAGCATCATAATCTAGCACCTTGTCTCAGAGGCTACTTCACACAATTAAAGAATAGCCAAGGTTAGAAGGGCATCTCTCTGAGATGGAAAAATGCTACAATATCAAGTTTCTCAAAAGGATCAAATATCTGTGAGAAATTGACAATCCCTAGGCGACTCACGTGACTTCACTTTTCCAAGAATGGTTATCCTAATCTCTACAATCCTACAAAGTTGGATCTCTAGCTTTCACTAAAAGAGATAAGACATCACCAACCAAGTGAGTTGATAAGGAAAGTGCAAAACCTACTTTTAACCACCTGACACCTGACACGCAGAAAGGTAAAAGTACTAAAATGGCATAATTGCTAAAAGTCAAACTATAGAAGATAGAGCTGATTGGTTTTGGACTCATCTAATGGAAAGAAAGACTCCAGCCTACCAATCAATCCAATAGTCACTAAGGAAGGAGCTGTTCAAAGGCAGCGATAAAGGGATGCCTCATAATATAGCTATTTTGATATATATCCCCAACTAACAACAATGGTCAAAGAAGACTCTCTCACAAAGGCAAGCATCAATATTCATCCTCAAGCATAAGAGTATAAATAAGTCTCTATCCACAACAAGTAAATAGTAGAGCATTTTACAAAAATGACACTCATGGAAATTACAATAGTGCAAATCTGAAAAGCAAAGAAATTATAATTCATATTAGTTTGTACAAAAAAAGCTCGCTAGAAAAAAATTCATACCTGTTGTAAAATTGATTCTTGATAACTAAGTTCAAGATCACTCAAATTCTTTCAAATCTACTCAGAAGGTGATCAAGACTAGGCAAGCGCGGCTTGGTGTGGTATTGGATTCACAACAGACTAAGCGTGGGTGCTAAGGTCTTCAATCCTAAATGCAACTTGGTGAAGTTGGTGATTTAGAAGAATCTAAGAGAAGGGTACTCTTAGATTGAGGAATCAGAAGCAGTAAGGGGAGGGATACTCTGTGTGGGAAATAGGATTCCGAAACTGTAAGGCTTCGCTGCCTCAGAAGGAGTGATCATAGTGAATTTAAGCTCAGAGGAGGAAACTCCGGCGACTGGTTGTAGGCAGAGTCGAACTAATATAAAAATTATGTTTTTGATTTTCTTTACACTGTTGTGAGCACGGGCTTTTAGGTGACTCGTAGAACGACGATAAGTTTTTTGCTCTAACCTTTTATGGGTTAGTCGTTCTATCTTTTGAAGCCAAATCACATTCGAAAAGCTTCTTTTGGCGAGTTTGTGCCTTTAACCGCGATTAAAAAATAATTAACATGCATTTAGAATTAACCGTTTTCTTTCCCTCGCGTGCAGTAATTTGTTTCACAATTTTCTATAAGATCCAAATATTTTCAGCAATTCTCATTTATATCGTTGGATTCTTGACTATTCGAGCTTTCCAAAATGTCAAGAATCGTCTTCATCAGATAATCGTAGTCTACGTCATGAGCGCTCGTTACTTTCTACCCCCCATGCTACTCATCTCACGTGGTTCTTGCGGGTGGGAAAAAGGTTGCTAGCTCACAGTGGTGACTTTACTGGGGATCGAACCTTTTAACTTAAAATTTGGAAAATTGCTTTCCTTTTTGAAAATTGGTTAAAGGATTTTGATGATGTGCCTAAATCGTTTTTAAATCAAAGCTCCATTTCTTATGTCTTTTGAATCCACCTCTTAGTTAATTTCTAAGTTTTAAGGTGTCATTTTTATCACCCCTGTGAAGCTAACTTGTATACCTTATGCTTACCAGGAATTGGGGATATTTATGGGTGGAACACTCGTTTCAACCTACGTATAATTCCCGCGGTCGCACTCATTTGAGGAGTGGTTGAGTTACATTGATTCAAGGTAAACGAGACCATTCTACAGTATTGTTTCACGACACCAGCAGTTTGAGACTATAAACTGCGATAAATCTAGCTATAATAACTTCCCCTTAGGTTCACCAAAACAATCTAGATTTAGGTCGCATACTCTCTTGTCGTTTCCCGGTGCTAGAGTTACCCCAGATTCTAAATAGGCATTGCGTGTGAGTCATAAGGTTAGAAGAGGTTTATTTGCTTTCGTGTGCTACTTGTGTTGTGCTCATGCATCTACACCTCATGCATAGGCCACCTATGGCTGACTCTTAATTTCTATTTTCGCTTACCTCTACTCTCCCCTCGCTTGAAGGGGGAATTTAACAAAATGCCTGAGATCACTTGCATCCCAACGACCCATATCTAGTTTGCTAGGCACTACAAAGAATTCGCATGTCTGCCGTATTTTGGAGTTAAGATTCGCATGATAAGCCTTTCTGCTCTCTACCTCTCTAAACCACCCCAATATATATGGCATTCATCACTCAGATTATTTTATAATCATCCATTTTATTCATTGTTTGATTCGGGCTGATCGTTAGTTAAATCAAGACATCCTCATTGCTGTAGTCCTCTTTGGCTCCGACCTCATCGCCGTTTGGTTCACCGATCAATGAGTTCAGCGTCAGAATCAGTTGTTCCTACCATGTCTGATCCGCGTTTGAATGATGCACCTCAAGAATATACTCCTTCCCCTTCTCCCTCCCCACCTCATCAGAGTCAGAGTCAGGTCAGGGTTAGTCTTAGATGGGTGTAGAGTTAGCCAATGTTATGGCTCAATTTCTTTAATCTGATGTCTTCAAAAATGCCATCTAAGATCAGGTTCAATCGGCTCTTAGAGAAGAAAGGAATATTCAGGGACCATCAGGTTCATTCTCTTAAGCTAAGGGATAGTATGGGATCATTTAGATGGGGCAGTTCAAGACAGTTCATGTTAGAATAGTTTGGGTCAGATTTCGTCAGTGCAAGTTCCGCCTATCTTTCACCCAATACCGCCTATCCAACCTATCCAACAAAGACAATTTTAGTTTGGTCAGAGTTCCTCTCAGCCTCCCTCTCCTTTGTTCCACCAACCTTTGGCTTTCCTCCTCCAAACCTGAGGCCTTCCCCTCTAGCTCCTGCTTTCCCCGCTTTCTCAGGGGGTTTTACTCCACAGATGATTGTACCTTCCAGTGGTTTTACCCTTCCTCCGGCACCCACGATGTTGTTTTTGCCCTCGCCTCCTAGTTTCCAGATCTCCCCAAGGGGGACTGTTTATCCCCCAAATCCTTTTGCTCCTAACTTATAAGCTCATCCTCAAGTTGAAATTCCAGCTCCTCCTCCCTCATTCTAATTTAGAGCATCCTTAGTGTACAACGACCAAGTCACACAGCCTCCGAGTGTGACACCATGCAACTAGGTCACGCAGTATCCGGGCGTGACACTCGAAATGGTGGCTTTCTTTAAATAGCTTCTGGGTAAAAATGAAGAGAAGGAAGAGGTGAGGGATGAAGATTGGGTTCCTAAGAAATTTTCGATGCCTCGAATGGAAGCCTACTCCAGTGAGAGACTTCCCAAATCACACATTATGATGTACGAGTGGATTATGCATGTTCAGAAAATTGGGGACAAAGTTCTTGCTATGTTGTTTCCGTGTAATCTATCAGGGCCAGCCCTCGAATGGTACAATACTCTCCTAGAGTCAACAATCCTAGATTGGAAGCTCCATTCTGAAGCCCTGGTTGGTCACTATGGATTCAATTCTACCACGGAAATGACTATTCAGCACCTTGAGGCCGTTAAGCAAAAGCAAGGTGAATCCTTCAAGTCATATACCAATAGGTGGATGGCCACTCAGGTTCTGTTTAAACAAAAGCTCAGTTTAAAGGAAATGATTCTGAAGCTTCTCGACGGAGCTCTCCCGGTTCTCCGTAAGGAAATGGAAACTGACTCCTTCGAGTCTTACACAGAATTCTTTGAGAAAGCCGAGAAGATCGAGCACCGAGAGGAGAAGGAAAAAGCTAACAAGCCAAGCAGCGGCAAACCCTATTTTAATAAGAACAACAATTCTCAATCTTTCAAAGTTGCTCCAGTTCCGACCGAGGAGAAGACAGCTGTCGTTCAAGTCAATGCTCAGGAGAGCATTTCCATAGTTCAAGCTGCACCTGCTCGAGCGCTTAATCCGAAAGCATTTATATCTCTATGGAAACTCCCTCTTTGTGTTCTGTTTGCAGAGTTGCTAGAGAAAGGCATACTTAGCTCTCTTCATGAATGTCATGCTCCTACGCCGGAAGAAAGAGGAAACTTTTATCGCTATCATGTTCAGAAAGGGCACACAACCGATCAATGCATACCTCTAGGAATGGCCATTTGGTGCTTAGTGAGAGAAGGGAAAGTAGCCTAACCAGCTAGAAAGACTGATGCAGAAGAGAAACCATCACCGAACTCGAGCAACAAGGTAGGTGCAATCAATTCTGGTCTACCCGAAGAATTTATATTAGCTGTGGTCTTCTCCAGTTCAGTTGAGACCACTATAAAAGCCAATTCTACGGCCAAATCTAATAAGAATCTTGCAAAGTCTCTAGCAAATGAAGGAGACAAGTCATCAACCGAGCAAGTGGAAGTTCTGGGTCTCGTCTTGGATGACATGCTAATGAAAGCTACTGAGGATGCTTAGTCTGCCAGCTCTACCAATCAAGACCCTCCGCTTGTGGAGGATGACTATCTATTTATGTAATTTTCTTTTTCTAGTATTTTAGATGTGAACAATTATGCCTTTAAGGCACTTTAATTCAATCAAAGACTTTGCTTTTGCTTATTTGTTTGATGTTTCGCCCGATGGGTCCATGCATTCATTTTATCATAAGCATAATGTGTTCAATATTCTTAACGTTTATTTGATTAAAATAAATTTAAGACATATGATGGTAACCATTTTCTAATGACCTAACCTCTGAAAGAAAATGAGAGATAAAAAGTGCTAAAAGATCGTGATAACACTTTCACCTGGTCACACCTAGCCACACTTAGGGTTCTTCGCCAGAAAACCGAGCATCACCTTCCAGATACCCAGAATAGAAGGAAGCTCGGTCTTTCCTTGGATAGATCCAATATGACAATCGGTCCATCGCCGGCCTCATGTTTGTGTGCAAACCAATTTTCAAGCTACCGAAGAAGCATTGGCCAATTATGGAGAAAGAGCATCGCCAGATCATCTTCGACAGATTCAAGGCCCACCTTTTATTGGCCCACCCATTTCCCAAGTTCCCACTCCCGATAAACCATTTATTCTTACTCATCTCCCAATCCATTCCAACTCCACAACCCTACTACGTTTCTCTCCTCCTTGGCCATTCTCGGCGAGGGGTACACAGATGATCGACGAGATTCGACCCTCGTCAATAAATGAACACTGCTTCATCATCGTAGGGGCATATTACTTCTCAACATAGGGGGAAGCCGAGTCTTTTGTCGACATTACCGCCAATAGGATGTCCAAGTTCATCAAGAAATGCATATTCACTTGGTATGTACTACTTCACCGCTTGGTCTCAGAAAATTAGTTTCGGTTCGAAAGGGCAAACCACTGACTTGATCAAGAAATATGGAACCAAGCCCTGTAGATCTTAACCCAACTGACCATGAGCTAGTGGGGCAACCGAAACTACAAATAAGTCTATCAAGAAGTTTCTTATCACAAAGATCAAAGATTGAGCCGTTGAGCTGCCATTCACCCTTCGAAGATGTCAAACAAAGGTAAAAAATCTCCCACACTAAACACCTTTTTCCTTTGCCCATAAAATAGAAACCGTTCTACTAACCAAAATCGAGATGAAGTCCTTAAGAGTTACAGTCGAAGGGACCCCCATGGACTAAAGCGCGGTTCAAACAATTTAAACAGTCTTCATATGTATTAAAAGCATAGTGAGCCCAAACAACAACCGTGTCAAAGCATCGGAAGTATCCGTAAAAAACCGACAATCTAGTTCTGAAGCAAGTGGAGCCTTCCAAAGCTGATCCAAGGGGGAAGTTCTAACCAGATTGGGTAAGACTTCGCATATTCAGAAAATCACTCGATCTAAGGGGCATGATTATCAATAGTAATGAGTTCGTAAACCCTACCAAGCAAACCAGGTCAAAGCATTATCATATCTAACCAAAAAGAATCAAATCCAGAAAAGGGGCACATACGAAAATAATATAGAATTAATCACCCAGCGAGTGGTCTTCTACCACTCGAGCAAAAATTAGGGTGTATCCCACTGATCAGTATTTTACAAAATGGTCAGGAAAAAGTTAGGGTGCAAAATAACCCGCTAGACCAAAAATCCGAAAAGGACGGCCTAGGAAAAAGTTAGGGTAAAGTGAGCTAAGAAAGCTTGTTGGCTTGAAAACCTATATAGGCTAGTTAACACCGGAGTTTGGGTCAATAGAAATGGTTATCATCATTTTGTACTCAAACTTCATTCATTTAAAGGAAATGTCACTTTTACTGAACTCTTGTGTTTATGCTTGAATGAATATATTGGGTCCTAAAGGCAAAATGTTGCAAGTAAGTCGAATGTAGGGTTCCGTGTAGTCAACCCAATTCCTCAAAAGATCACAAATGGCAAAAATCCTGATAGATTGAAAAGAAGTGAGGTCTATACAAAAATTGGGATAGTCCACTGGATTGAAAACCTAAAAAGGGCGGTCTAGGAAAAAATTAGGATATAAAAGCGAGAATGATCAAAGTCTGATGGGCCCAACACAATGTTTGGGTCTATGTAAAAATTAAGACAATCAAACAAAGATAAATGACCGCCATCGATCACATTGAGATATCTTCATTATCGTCATCATCGTCAGAGTGTCTGAATACATTCTCCGATCTAGTGGATTCGATGGGCTCAAATCCGTCCTCTACTCGTGTCCACTCCAATCTCGACCGCAACCAAGCATCTCGTGTCCGCAATATCCTGAAACCATCCTTGGTAGAATTCATTGGTAGTGATAGCGTCCAGTCATTCATTATCTAGAATCTTGAACTCCGCTTCATGCACCCCCTTTGTCTTCGACATGCTCGATCTAGCAACTGATTTGCAGTTGACTCATCACTTTGAATAAATCCTGAGGAGCCCTCTATCATTGGTCATACTAGTGACATAAAATTCTCTAGTTTTGTCTTAACCATGGTATCCAAGCACGTGAACCCATGTGTACGCCGCAACTCCCATAGTTCTCCACTAGAGGCATCCCCACCTGATTTGTGCGACATCCCCAATCCTCCTCCAGGGGCATTCTTGTCTTGTCCATTCCATAATGCTTTTCCTTTTTTTCCTCTAGCAAGAGGTCGGGTTGGATAAGTCAATCGAGCAGGCAACCGAATCGATGTAACCATCAAGCGAGCAGTAATATAGCTCAGATGTGGAGGATGATCGGTCCAAGAAGCTCATGCATGGACGCATTCATGCATAATATTCATAAATTTCATGTCTACTATTCTATTCTAAATTCTATAGGGATCAGAGCATAGAAAAGTCACCTCAAGCCACACACTCAACCTCGGCTGCTTCTCCGGACTCCCGAAAATCTTAACTCACTCTATATTTCTTTCTTTCATTTTTACTGCTTAATTGAAGGGGCAAAAATATTTTTGTTCCACGAAATCAATTGAGCAATAAAAACGTAATTTATATCATTTACTGATGCTTTAATATTTTCTCGATAGGTACACCAAATGGCAATCCAGATGGACAACCAACCCTATGGATCCTAAAATCATAACTCAAAGTCTCCCCTAGGGGCACCTTGATGCAGATGCTCAGGAGTACCTCGATATCATCATTGAGGACATTCCGACACATTTTCTAAACTATTTCCAAAGATAGAGAATCGAAGGGGTATACAAGCTAGACCCGATGGACACCTTGGTAATTTCTCCAGACTCCTAGATAGGTACGCCGTACAACAATTCCGATGAATTATCGATCCGAAGATCCAAAATCAATTAAGCAATTAAAATGCAACTCATGTCAATTGCTAATGTCTCAAAACTACCTTGATAGGTACGCCGTACAATAATTCCGATGGATGATCGATCTGAAGATCCAAAATTTGAAATTCAGAGAATTCCTCTAGGGGCACCATAATGCAGCTTTCGGTCCTCTAGGGGCATCCCGATACAACTGTTGCAAAATCAACCTAATGATGGATTTCCTGGACTTCCCGGATATTTCTAAACTCATTTTTTTCAATATTCCATTTTTATTGCTTAATTGAAGGGGCAAAAATTTTTGCCTTGACAAAATCAATTAAGCAATTAAAAACGCAATCAACAATAACTACTAACTTCTCAAGTTTCTATTCTCAATAGGTCCATTGATGGTGCATTCCCAGACCACTAGTAGATGACCGATTCAGCCTTACCTCCTTGATAGGTCCATTAATGGTGCGTTCCCAGACCACTAGTAGATAGCCGATTCAGCCTCACCTCCTCAATAGGTTCATTGATGGTGTGTCCCAGACCGCCAGCAGACAACTGATTCAGCCTCACCTCCTCGATAGGTCCGTTGATGGTGCATTCTTAGACCACCCGTAGAGAACTGATTCACTTTCCTTCTTGATAGATCCGTTGATGATGCATCCCCGAACCGTCCATAGACAATCGACTCAAGAAATCCCTACTCCTCTTTTTCCTGAAGCAACCAATAATCCATCCCAAAACCATTTGGGGGAATCAAAGCTGATACAGAATCTTACAACTCAGAAAATTTTTATCCTTATAAGTCTGTTAATGGTGCATTCTCAAACCACCAGTAAACAACTAACTCAAGATTTTTGACTTTGAGAGGTCCGTTGATGATGCATCCCTGTACCTTCCGTAGATAACCGACTCAAAGAATTCTCTATCGTCGACTGGTTCGTTGATGACACGTCCCTGTACCGTCCATAAATAACCATTTCAGGAATTCCCCTTTTATCCCTATCTTGTTACTCCTAAAAGATCTATTGACTGGAATCCTGGTAGACAATAGGCTCAGGAATTTGTAAATCAGGTATAGCCTCCTATCCCTCGCTCGTTCGTGAAATCACATTTGACCCGTCAAATGGTAATCTCACGAGGGGTAGCCTGTGAACACGGGCTTTTCAGTGACCCGTGGAATGATGAAGACTTTTTTTCTCTAACCGTTTATAGGTCAGTTGTTCTATCTTTTGAAGTCGAATCACATTCGAAAAGCTTCTTTTTACAAGTTTGTGCCTTTGACCGCGATTAAAAAATAATTAATATGCATTTAGAATAAACTATTTTCTTTCCCTCGCATGCAGTAATTTGTTTCACAATTTTCTATAACATTCAAACATTTTCAACAAGTCTCATTTATATTTTTAGATTCTTGACTCTCCGAGCTTTCCGGAATGTCAAGAATCGTCTTAATCGGATAACCGTAGTGTAAGTTATGAGCGTTTGAAGTTCGGCCTTTTCAGGCCATTTGCCCTGCCCTTTTTTCTCCCCACCGGTGCCCGTGCTCTGGCGATGGCGCCGGACAGGCTGGCCGTGTGGTCCACACGGTGGGCTGCGTGGACCACGCAGCTAGCAATATGAGCCATGCGGTGGGCTGCGCTAGCACAGTCTCCCATACGAGGGATACCGTGCCCTGGCCCATCTATGCCGTGTCACATGATGCAGCCTGGATCTGGTCGCGTCAGGTGACGCGGCCTTGGCGCGGGCATCCCTCTTCTCAGCATTTTTTGGGTTTTTGTTGCCTTGCAAGTCGGGTTTACCCTCAAATCCAACCATTTAAGGGATTAATTGTGAAAATTTGCACTCTTTAGGGTCTCTAAAAACCCCAAAAAATTCAGATTTGAGGACTTTTGGCTCATTTGAAAAGAGAAAACTAAGATTTTAGAATTTTTAGGCTTTTAGAAAGAGCAAGTTTAATAAAACTATGGAAATTCAAATGATCTAGTTTTCTTAAGTTTTATTAGGCTTAATCTTTTACCTAAATATTAAAATCAAATAGAAATCTTAAGTAAAAACTGATTTAAATAGGATTTAGGGACTTTTTTCCTCACAAAATCACTAAACCCCTTGCTAAATCAGTCTTTGTTTGTCGGTATTTCTGTCACCAAATCGTCAAAAGCTCGCCGAAGGTCGATTCGAGTCTCGAGAGTGGATTCTCGACCTTTAGGTAACTTTCTGAGTTCTAATCTATTTCATTTAGTTATTTATCGCTTTTTGCAGTGTTTTTGGTAGTTTTCCGGGCGTTTGGTCCCTTTTTTTCGACCTTTTTGTGATTTTCTATCGACCGCTCCGGCGACCGGCAGTCGCTCAGTCGGCCTACGTGTCGCTCAAGCGGTCAGTCACTATTTCACCGGATTTTCTGGGTTCTTTTCCCCCAAGATGAAAAATTAAAGTTATTTCAACATTTTAAGTCCAAATCTACTGTAATAATGTAGGAAACGACTTAAAATATCAATAATCTTTGGTTTTCGGGCACAAAAATGTCAATTTTGGCCTGTTTAGACAATTTTGCCGGTAGACCACTTCAGTGGGCAGAAAAGTCGATTGAGTGTCAACTAGTCACTGAATCGGCCTACCACCTCACTGAGTCGGCCTACTGTAAAAAATGTCCAAATAAGCCTTTGTTTGTTTTATTTTGTGTTTTTGGCTTTGTTTTATCGTTTTCTTGCTTTTTTGACCCTGATTTCAGCCCGAAATTTTTTTGAAAAATCACATTTAATCCGTAATATCATAATATAATTTTTGATTTGTTTTTATTAATTTATTAAATATTTAATTGATTAAATCTCCTTTTTATGGCTGAAAAATGATATTATTAACTAAATAAATCCCAATAAATTTTTTTGCTATAATATAAAATCCCTGAAATATTTGTTGCTGTTCTCCCTTATTATTTTAGGTTGTTTATTTTATTTTAACGATTATTAGGATGTTTAGATTCTCGTTTAAATGCCCAAAAATTGCGTCTTTAGTCCCGAAAAATCCAAAAATATGTTATCTCCATGTTATGTGTTTATTTTTCGCATTTATTTACTTATGCTTTATTTGTGATTATCCTCGTATATATTTTGCCTCATTTAGAGCCGGGCCCGAGTTGGTAAGCTCGGTTAGGATTCTGTTTTGCCCTTTTATTTGTTTATCCGCTTTATTTATTTTCCCGCATTAGAAAAATGTATAGGTATTTATAAAGCCCTGTAATAATTAACTATTTGTTTGCTTTATTTACCGCTTTTATGTGACGTATGACATATACATCGAAAACTCCACACAATAACCGAATTTAAATCGCACAAGAACAAAAGTCGCGTTTATTAAAATATATATGGTTTGATCTAAAAATTAAAAAGTAAGCAACATCATCTGAACTTGAAATCTCTGTTTTAAGGTACCGTCCAACCACCCGGTGGAAATATCGTATCCAAATTCTCGATAGAGCTAAATTGGGTGGCGACTCTATCTTAAAATACGGGATTTCAAGTCCTGTATCCCTTAACACGCAAATTGGGCTTAAATTCAACAGCAACATCATTTTCCATTATCGTTTTCATCACGCTTAAAGTAAGGATTCAACCTTAGGACGCTTCACAGCACCCGTGGTCCTTGCGGGTGGGAAAAAGGTCGCTAGCTCACAACTATCTTCATTTAATTTGTGCACTTTATCAATATCTATATCTTGTCAACAAGTAAATAAAATTCACGTATCGAACACCATTCATCAATAGACTTTGAATTAAAACTACAAAAGTTGAATTTAATTAAATAGATAAGTCTACTATTTCACGCCTAAAATGAAAAGGAGTCAACCATCCCCCTCTAACTCCTATATAACCCCTCAACATGGCCCAAAAAAGTCTAATAGGAGTATTTGATGAGTATATAACTGACTATTAACAGCATTGCCTCAAATAAGAATGTTGTTGAAGTGTTCTTTTATATATGTTATACATCTAATACGTACCTACTACATATCTGCTACATATCTGTTACACATCTAGTATAGGCTTACTACACACGTGTTACATATATGTTATACAATTGCTACAAGTCTAATAAATGTGATGAATATATTACAGACATATAACAGTATTGTACTAGATAGAATTATTAATGAAGTATTTGGCAAAGTCGTTATGTCCTTTATTTGTTACAAGTCTACTACATACCTTTTACAACACTAGTATATATATGATACATGACTTCTTTTTTTGAAATAAAGGTAAAAAAAGATATGTGCGTATGAATATGAGTACTATATAACCAATTAGAATGTTTGAAATCCCAGAAATGCATATCCAATCCATTTTCATCATTAGAAAGGAGTTTCATATGTTATTTGAACAACATGTTATATGTGTGTTACAAAGTTGTTATATATATGCTATCTGGAAAAATGTAAGAATGTAAGAAAGTTATAAAGAGTGTGTGAAAGATATGGAGGGCGATGAAGGCATTCAGAAAATGAATCAAGGGCTTTGGGTAATTAGACTAAACTTTAGTCGAAATTATTTTGTCCAAATAGATCAAATCCAAAAGATTCCTATTAAAAACCGAAATTACCAAGGCCAGCATTTTGTTTTATTTATATGATAATTTGATTAATATAGTCCATTTCTCAAATCGTATTTATATTTACACTTCGTTGAGATAATCTTTTTCTAGGCTTAATCAGTCTAGGCTTATCACCATCCCTACAAATATATTCATTGATATTCTAACCTTGTTCTCCTACCACGCACTCAGCTTGAGTTGCCAACTGACCTTCACCTTTTATAATTTGGTTCTACTCTAGGTCTTTTTAGATTTTGCTCCTCATTCTAACCTTGGTTCTGCTGGGTTGCACTCCATCTGAATCTAGTCAAAGATACATGTTGGTATTTCATGTTAGGTACCCAGATCTATATCTTTTAAGCAAGATCGTTCTGCAAAACCGGTTAGTGTTATGGAGCAAGTCAATGTTCTTATGGTCGTGGTTCTCCGATAGCGTGAAATATAGCTTAAGAAAATAAAGATTGCAGAATTGTTATAGTTTAGTTTTCTTTATGTTTTTCTCTTGCTCTTATGGCAAGTTTTTTTATCTCCTAGTATGGTGAGGTCACGTTTCTTTGATTTTGGCAGGATATTTTATTTGATTTATGTATCAATCAAAATGTACTCCAAGAATCAGTCAGGCCCGTTCATACCTTCTTCGTGGCCTATGGGCGAGATAAAATCGGGGCCCTATTAATGAGTAAATTTAAAAATAAAATATATGATATTGTACTTCTATTGCAATATCTAATAAGAGATCAAACAAAAACATCAAATTTCACATTATAAAGTAGAAAATAACATTATAACTAAAAAAAATCATAGTGATCAAATAAGACAACGTCTATGAGTGTTCCTAGCTGCAATAACCAATTCAGATATTTAACCGCAATATCATTTGAAATAAATCAGAAACAAAGACAATTTTTCATGTGGCTCAAAGAAAAAATGAAGAATTATTTATAGGTACTAAAGGGATTGAATGAGTATGAAATTTGGAGAGTAATAACAATGGTGAGATTAATGCCCTTCATTTTCTTTTTTTCAAGTTTAAAAAAGAAACGTTAAGAGATAATAATGGTGATTATAGAGATAGGAATAGTTAATGAGATAAGAGGTTAATTTAATAATTGATATTTATTTTTATTTAATAATTCAAACAAAGCCAACGCATGTTTGTAATTAACTAATCACTTTAGATTTAATAGTATTTTATTTTTAATGTTTTCTTAATAAAAAAATGATTTAATTAACTTAAACTCTAATTACGTAAAAATAGTTTAGTAATCACAAAAAATGAGCCCCTTTTATCGTTGAGCCCCGACCGTCGCCCCTATTGCTCTGGCCAAGAGACGGCCCTGATACCTGATACCAGTAATTAATAAAATTTTCCTATTTATTCAAAAAAAATATAATCACTTTTATCTCATTTATCACCTCAAAACCCATTGAAAACTTAAATTATAATATTTGAAACCTGAAAGCCAAACAAGATAGTTTCAGTCAAATTTAGTTCGATCTGATTCCGTTATCCAATTCAATTCAGTTTTTGAGTTTTCTTGTCCACTACCGGTGCCAATTATTTGAAAGTACAGATTGAGCACCAGCCAACTTCTACCTATTAGCAATCACCTGATCCCCAACCCAATCTCCAATGAAAATGCCATCATAATCACCAACTTCCACTGACTTCCATTCAGCTGGATATTAATATAACCCATCAACCCACAATTCCTTTTACTCAACTATGGCCCTAGTCATAATTTCAGTTAAACTTAAATAAATTAAATAGTTTTAGTATAAATTTAACCGCGCCAAAGAAATAATGTATCATCATAAACAAAACTTAATTCTATACGAGACATAAGAGTAATTTTAGCTCATAATCTATTCACCTGTCATATAATATTACTGTAAAGAAAATGACATTTAGCTACCCCAGTTAATAACAGTAATTGAAAATGCAATTAACCTAGATTATAGGACCATTGTACACCTAAAAGATTGCTAGTCTATGAAATTATTGTACCCCTAATGGGATTGATTGTAACTATTTTTTTTAGCTTGTTCACTCTTCCGATCATCTTATCACGGCAAGTTTAATGGTACTTTATATTTAGGTCATATTTGAAGTACGGTTGAAATCTAACTCTACTCTAAATTTTTACTGTAAATATGAAGTAGGGTATTACTCCAAATTTAGAGTAACCCTTGTCTTACTTCATATTTGGAGTTAATTATTTTAATATTACTTTTTACCTTTTATTATTTAATTATAATAATTTATTTGATAAAAAATTAAAATATTGATATAATAATAATAAAATATTATTGGATATAGATATTTTTTTAGAGTAGAAGAATGGAGTAATGAGTTGGAGTGAATTTACTATAGGAACTGTATATATAGAGTTAATACCGTAAAAATAAAGTTTAGAGTGAATGATATAGAGTAATGAGTTGGACATGACCTCAATTTTTTAGGCCGCCACAACTATGAATCTCATATCTCATGAGGTCACTTTACTCAGTCGAAAATAATATAAAAGCTACGACTGAGTCTTACATATTAGCTTAAACTCTTGTGTTGTATTAACTTCAAGCGCAAGGGACATTGGTTAATAATATAAAAGTTATGATTGAGCATTACTTATTAGCTTAAGTTTTAAGTTAAATGGTTCCGTAACAATTCAAAGCTAAATCAAAGCGACCTCTTTATAAAAAAAAATTAAAGCGACCTCTAAGATGTAACTCAGTGGGTATTGTAGATTGAAGGAGTGTTCTGTATAACTTATAAGCAGGTCAAACTAACTTATTAGTTGGTTGTGGCTTTTAAGCTCTATGTTAAATGTTTCTCATTACTTATTATGGGTGACTTCGGCCCTACACCCTTTTTTCACATCAAATCCCATTTTTTTTATAATCTGATGTTGCTATAGTGTCCACATCTCCAACCATTCACTCCAAATTTTTACACTAATTATAATATTATTATTTTATTATTTTCTACCCAACTTACTACCAAACAACAATTAAAAATCCAAAACAAAACCTAATCAAAAAAATTAAAAAAACAAAAAAAATAATAGAATAATAAATAGAGTTGCTACAATTCCACGCCATTATTAGTGTGGTATTATAGCAATCCTCTTATACGTGGCTTTTAAGCCAAAAAAATAGCAATCCTATTATATGTGGCTTTTAAGCCAAAATAAAAAAGCTAAATTAAAGAGGTTGAAAAAAACTCCTTATGAGCCACCAAGTCTGTCCATGTATTTTACCATAACACCCTTATTTAATTATATACACCAAAAATAACTTATCTCTACCCATGCTTTTTTGTCATTTCATCGTTCCCAAACTTAAAAATTCCTTATAAGTTATTTTATTAAACACTTCAACTACTTATAAATTAAGTTTCTTAAAAGTTTAAAAGTTAAAAAGTGCTTATAAATCATAAGCTAAAAAGCCACTACAATGAGAAACACCATACCCTATAAGTCTGTCGGGTGAGATTTAAGTTTGACTCTCACTGAATATATTTGTAAGGACAAATGTGTAGCCTTACATGTGATTATACCCTAAATAAGATTATCTAGATGAAGATACGTGTCATTAATAAAAAAAATGGGCATCAAAGTACAAGTAACATATGATGCATGGACACTCCAGAACCTGGCGTGTCCCAGTATCGGACACGTATCGGACACCGACACTCTCCGAACACTCGTCGGACACGTATTCGACACTCCAAATTTCAAACGGACACTCCATGTAGGATAGACACTTCTCGGACACTCCGCAGACACACCTTGGACACTCCACGTAGACGTTAATGAATCTCCTTTGCGGAAATATGTGATAAAAATAGAAAAACTAGAGTGAGGGTGGGATACAACATTCAAATGCAACAATGTGAGCAAGAAAAGTATGGGTTATACATTAGAGTTAAAGCACATTTGTTGCACATAACTAGTAAAGATATTGACATGTAAAATAAAGTTACAAGACATGACATAGCAACTATTTTTTATTTATTTTTTGTTGTTTTGTAATTGATTAAAGGACTACGGATGATATGGATTTTAATATATATGAATATTTATGTTTGACAATTTATTTTAGTCGCCATATCCCAACCGTGTCTAAATGCATATTTTTTCAATTTGTCGTGTCCGAGTGTCCGTGTCCGTGTGATGTAGTTGAAAGATATTCTATGTATTTGGAGTTGCAAGGGTCATTTAGGTGATAAATAATTATGTACGATTAATAAGAATCATTAGGAGTCATTTAATTTAGTATATGAAGAGTCGTTTTGTATAGATATAAATATGTAATTGTACGGAAGAGCAAATCAGTTTTTGATATATGATGATTTTTATTCAATAAGATGCGTCTTATTATTTTTCTAAATTCTCGTAGAGGTTGCGATTTCTAGAGTTTTTAGAAGCCTAACTATCTTAGAGGTTGCGATTTCTAAGGTGGTTAGAAGGATTGGTTTCTGTTGAGGTTGCGATTTCAACGGATTCCGATTTTTTATCTCTGATACCAACTGATGCAGCGGAAGGAACGAAAAGAGATAAACAATCAGAATTCATTGAAATCGCAACCTCAAAGGGAACCGATTCTTCTAAAAACCTTAGAAATTGCAACCTCTAAGATAGTTAGGCTTCCAAAAACTCTAGAAATAGCAACCTCTAAGAGAATTTAGAAAAAAAAATAAGACGCATCTTATTTAATTATTCATCATCATATATAAAAGCTGATTTGCTCTTCCGTACAATTACATATTTATATCCATACGAAACGACCATTCATATACTAAATTAAATGACTCCTAATGACTCTTGTTAATCCTACATAATTATTTATAACCTACATGACCCTTGGAACTCCAAATACATAGAGTATCTTTCAACTACATCATTAGAGTCATTATGATGTGGTTGAGAGGGATTCAATGTATTCGGAATTTCAAGAGTCATGAAGGTTCCAAATAATTATGTAGGATTAATAAGAGTCATTATGATGTGGTTAAGAGAGATTCAATGTATTTGGAGTTTCAAGAGTCATGTAGGTTATAAATAATTATGTAGGTTTAATAACAGTCATTAGGAGTCATTTAATTTAGTAGATTAAGAATCGTTTTGTATGGATATAAATATGTAATTGTACGGAAGTGCAAATCAGTTTTTGATATGATATGATGAATATTTGAATAAGATGCGTCTTACTATTTTTCTAAATTCTCGTAGAGGTTGCGATTTCTAGAGTTTTTAGAAGCCTAATTATCTTAGTGGTTGCGATTTCTAAGGTGGTTAGAAGGATCGGTTTCCTTTGAGGTTGCGATTTCAATGAGTTCCGATTGTTTATCTCTTTTTGTTCCTTCCGCTGCATTAGTTGGTATCAGAGCCTAATGACAATGGAGATTGTCGAAGAGGAGGAGACCCGCAATATTGCATCAGTTTCATAGCCTAACGACAGTCGAAGTATTGCTCCGTCGTAGGAGGGACCGATTATATCGAAGAGGGGGAGACTAACAATGTTGCATCAGCGAAGATCGTATCTATCCTTTTTATTTTTATTTTCTGCTTTTTTTATAATTATAAAAAAATATAAAAAAAAGTTTACGATTTTTTTTTAGTTTTCTATTATCATTAAGAAATTCGAGGACGAATTTTGTCCAAGAGGGGGAGAATGATGTGGTTGAGAGGGATTCAATGTATTCGGAGTTTCAAGAGTCATGAAGGTTACAAATAATTATGTAGGATTAATAAGAGTCATTATGATGTGGTTAAGAGGGATTCAATGTATTTGTTGTTTCAAGAGTCATGTAGGTTATAAATAATTATGTAGGTTTAATAAGAGTCATTAGGAGTCATTTAATTTAGTAGATTATGAATCGTTTTGTATGGATATAAATATGTAATTGTACGGAAGTGCAAATCAGTTTTTGATATGATATGATGAATATTTGAATAAGATGCGTTTTATTATTTTTCTAAATTCTAGTAGAGGTTGCGATTTCTAGAGTTTTTAGAAGCCTAATTATCTTAGTGGTTGCGATTTCTAAGGTGGTTAGAAGGATCGGTTTCCTTTGAAGTTGCGATTTCAATGGGTTCCGATTGTTTATCTCTTTTTGTTCCTTCCGCTGCATCACCGTGTCGTGTCGGACACTCGGGGCGTGTCCGTATAATCTAGCAAGTAACCACATGGGTAGTGAAGCTAACATAGCATATTAGCATGACTCACATTTGATGGAAAACTCGACAATATTGCAAGTGTTTTGGTACGGCTCTAACCAAATTGAAGAGCCAAATGAACTAGACCGCTATGATCGTGACACATCAGCTAATGATCACAGCAAACACAAAAAAAAACACAAGTTTAGAGTGTGATTTGGAAGATTTGTAAACAAAACAAGAGCAGTATCTCAAACTTGATATTTGTGCCTGGTTTTGCTGCTGGAAAGAAGAAAAGTTGATTCAATCTTGTAAACCTGAATCAATTATGGTTCAATAAATTGGGCAATGTCCTTTCATTATGTGTAAATTCAGCTAAGAAATAGTCAATAAAGTTTCGTTAGCATTTTATCTAATAATTATATTGCCCAAATAATAGATGCTTGACTACGGAATTTAAGAGGGCAGTGTAAAGGAGATTGCTGCCATATTTTAAGCTGCTTATATAGACACGATTAGATGATAAATCATTTTAAGGTACTTTACAGACTTCCATGAATGTGTGACAGCAACATACACAAAAAGAATTAGATAACCACCAAGTGTAAGAAGAGAATGTAATTAAAAATTAATTTGCATTTCTACATCAATGTTTTTGAAATACGTAAAATTAATTTATAAAATTAATTTATGAGTTTTGAAAAAGCCATTAAATGATCTATGCTCATCTCTACCCACTATCTATAGATGTACCAATTGAACCAAATAACAATATTTTTTATTTACTTTATCCTTATCACCATTGTATTGAACCTCACCCCATTGACCTAATGGGGATGAAAGACAAAGTAACTTTTACTTTGTAAATAAAACAAAGTCATCGTAGCCTTCACCGTAGGGTATTTTATCAAGAGTAATCAAACTTGGTAAAGTATTTACAAATTTACAATCAAGTCAAACTAATCTTAAATCTACATTACTTTCTATTTACATACCATACATTTCCCCTTTTTCCTTTTGATTTTCTTTTTTATTTTTCATTTATCTCTTATATCGTTTATTTTTTCGTCATGCATCTTTAGAGTTTTTTGTTCGTCTTATTTTTATCTTTGAAACAATATCCACTGTGAATTTCGAACTTTTGAACCTATAGACATCTGATGGATATCCAATATATATATGATATATCTTAGTTTTGACAGTATTTTGTGGAATCATTATGTTAGTTTGTACTGCTATTTCTTTGACTGGATCTAGTGCTGCTTTGTGTTTCGAGTGTGAGATTTTACTATATTTGTTCTTCAAAATTAAGAAGTTCTGATTGTTGTTCTTTAGTTCTAAGTCTTCTTATGTAGACTTTGCACTAATCCTTGATTATTTGAAGCAAACTAGCTGCAGAATACCATAGAATATCGACGTATCTTTATTTGAAAATTTGTAAATTCTACCCTTAGGCGATTCTCAAGTCAAGTGAAGTGTATAGAAAGTAAGAAACAAGGATTCAAATACGATATTGATTATCTAATCAATCATATATTATTATGTAATAGACATCTAATATATATTTAATAGATAAAAGAGAGACGAACAGAAAAATGAACGGTTTGAAAGATGAAATTAAAAAATGGACCGTATCACATGTTGAGGGGAACGTATGATATGGAATTATCTTACCCTCGTGTGGTATTTGATCCAAATTATTTTATGGATGGAGGTGTGCTTTCTAAAAGCCTCTAAACTGATTTATCAATTTAAATTCCTTTTGTTGTGTAATATTTTACACCAAATAAGATGTATTAAATATGGTTTACACGGAAATGAGATTCTTTGTTACACTCTGCTAAACATGAAAAGCCTTTTGCTTATATATCTTCTTCTTCTTCTATAATGGTTAACCTGCTAAATCTTCGACTAAGTTCAAGACCACCAGTGACTGTAGTTGGTGTATCCGGGATAATATCGTTAGCATTGGACTTGAATATAATCGATCAACAGGTAATGGTTCGAACCCCTAATCGTCTCGTAAATGTTTGTACTTTTTCATTCCCGTAAAAAATATGCATATAATGATTCAATTCTAGTAGATATATGACAACACTAGGGACTTAAATACCTTTTTAGCTCGTGTTCTATATATTTCAAATGCCCTTTTGGTGCCTGACGTGTTCAGTTTTTGCCTATTTTGTACCTGACATGTTCAACTTTTGTATGACAACTTAATGAATTACTGGGAGTCGGCAGTTTTATCCACAATCAGCAAAATATATCCATTCTCTAAATGACGATATACACGTTTTTTTTGGGTTGTCAAGTGGACACTTGATGTAATAATGAAATAGTTCATACACAAAAATGAGCAGATATTGAATACGCGAGATACCAAATAGGCGAAAAGTGATCACGTCAGGAAAGGATGAAGGGAGAGTGGGGTACGGTGGGGGCAGTGCCCCACCGGTCGCGGGAAAATGGTTGTATTTAGTGTAGGTTGATATACAAAATACATACATTATAGGTGAAACATTAGTAGACGGATTAGCTGTGCCCTAGTGGCATGAATTGAGTGGGCATAGCGGTTATGGGGTTTGAGGGGGCGTGTGTTCGATTCCTTGCATTGACTTTTTCTTTCTTCTCTTGTAATTTTTAAGTGCTTTAATTCTTCATCTAAATTAATCAATTATCTTCTCAAATCAATTAAATTATTATTTCATCTTCAGTTTTTCCCTTTTAAAAATTTAAAAATTTTATTTTATTTAGGGGAATTGTCATATTCAGCCGTAAATTAATTTCAGCCCAAGTTTAACTTAATTACCTAAAGGTCCTCACATATTTTTTTAATAACCTTCATACGCTCTCCATATCATTCGTACGTTGTTCATAACTTTTTTACGCTGCAGATTGTATTAGGTTTATAACAGATTTGTAACAGATATATAACAGCTTTGTAACAGACTTATAACAAACATGTATTAAACTTGTATTAGGTTTGTAACAGATATATAATAGACTTGTAACAGATTAATGGCTGATAAATAATGCCAAACACTTCAATAATAATTCAATGTAAATCAAATCTAATGAAAATTTACTATTTTATTCATAAAACACTAGTAACAGATATATAATAGCCTTTGTAACAGGTTTGTAGTAGAATTATAACAGATAAAAGTCATAAAGATTATGTCAAACACTTCATTATTATTTAATATTGTTATATTCTTGTTATATATCCATCAAACACTTGTATTAGACTTGTAACAAATATAAAACATATATGTAACAGATATGTAGTAGGTCTGTATTAGATATGTAACATATTCAAAAAAACACTTCATCCATATTTTCTATCAGATACAATAATACTATAAGTCTCTTACATCCTCACCAAACACTTGTATTAGACTTGTAATGGATATATAACACATATGTAACAGATATGTAGTAGGTCTGTATTATATGCGTAACAAGTAGAAAAAACATGCAAATCAGCTTGCCAAACACTGTCTACATTGAATCCAATGATCATCAGTCCATGATCCGTTTACATGAAGCAAAACATGAGTGGTGTTCATCTTTGAATTCCAAAATTCTTGCGTAATCTGGATCACAGCAAGGGAAAGAAATTGCGGATGAAAAACATATTTGAACCAAAAATCAAATCTGAAATTGAGGAAGAAGAACACAGAACTAAAATCGAAAAGGAAAACAAAATCGGGACTGCAACTTTGAAATCTGGAACGAAGAACAAAATCTAATAAGAAATCATTGATTTGAAATAGAAAAGAATTGAGATCGTTGATTTGAAATCTGTGATCATTAATCCAGATGCGTTTACATGAAGCCAAATTGGAAGGGTGTTCATTACTGAATTCACAGTACATCAAAGAATTCGTTAATGAATAATAGATTTATAACAGAAATCAAATCTTAAACTCAGAACGAAGAATACAGAGGATTTCAAATAGGAAAACAAATTTTGGATTGAAATTTGAATCTTAGATGACGGAGAGAATTGAGAAGAGATGAGATGAGAGAACTGATATGTTTTCTGTTTTTTGATCTTTGTGGGAATTCTATGCCCAGAATTTGTCAGGGCCAGTATAGGGACTTAAGTCTTCTTTGTCTTTTGTTTTTAGTCTTGTATTTCCTTTCCATTATTGCCAGAAAAAAGGTTAGCAGGTTGTTAATTAATTCTGTTTTGGTTACACGAATTTTTTAGGTCAAATGGGTAATTTTTTTGCAAACCATGGCTAGTTAGGTGCTTTGACCTATTATTTATTTCTCCTTTTATTTTCATTGTCTTTCTTTTTTTAATTGTTTAATTAATTTTATTTATTTCTCCTTTTATTTTTACTAGTGTAGTATCCCGTGCGATGCACGGATAGGTCATTTGTAACTAGTATATCAATGAATAAATTTATTTTTTAAAATATATATATATATATATATATATATATATATATATATATATATATATCTTGAAAAAAAATAGAAAATATTAAAGCTAAAATATATTATATTGTGTATCAAATTAAATTGCGGAAAAAAAAGTCACATTAATTATTAAATAGTATTATAATCAATAGAATAGAATTAAATAAAATGAAGAACAATAAATTAAATTTTAAAATATGTATTTAGGAGATATATTAGTTGATAGATAATACTTAATGGATAATTATGAAATTTGAATTCACTTGATCGAATAATTAAAAATATTTCATTATTATACATAAGAAGGAGTAAGTACTATTATAAAATTTAAATTTATTCTTAAAGAAGATTATAATTTAAAATTTTATACAATTATCTTGTGATTCATTGTCAAATATTTAATGAAAAAAAATTGTCTTGATTCCTAAATCTATTTTTAAAATTTAATTTGTTGTGATTTTATTAAATATTTATTGTGATAATAATGAGATTTTTCAATTATTTCACTTGATCGAATAATTAAAAATATTCTATTATTATCCATAAGGAGTAAAAACTATTATAAAAGTCAAATTTTTTGTTAAATAGGCTTATAATCAATCAATCAATCGGCAATGACTTTTTCCACTTTGAATAAAATAATATAAGAATTGCAAAATTTGCTAAAAAAATTGGAAAGGTAAAAATAAGAAAAAATAACATCTATTTAAAATGAAACAATCCAACAATACAAAATAAATAATACATAGCATCAAATAACAATTCTGCGAACCTTAACAATGTCTCAATACTAATCTCTCTTTAAAAAGAGATACCTATCAATTATTCTTCTCCTTCTTAATCCTCATATATTTTGCTCAATTACTCAAAAGTTATGCATTATCTTCCTCTATCAATATCAACGGTGTCAGAGTTTCATTTCTTATCTCTACAGGTGAGACAGAAGAATTGATCTCATTTTCTAATATCGAATCATTCCAAACAAAAATATATAAATAAATAAAAGACCTAATTCAAATAATAGTAGATAATAAATCATTTGTACTTATAATATAAATGTTAGAAGTGTTGAATTATTGATGTATCAGCCGCCTGTTACTATACAGGAGGCTGATATATAATTGATGTGGGATCCACGTCATTAACGTTTAATGTAATTTGTTTCTTACGTATTTACCGTTTTTACCGTTGGATTTCTCTATAAATAGGAATTTAATTTCTTCATTTGTGATATACCTCAGATATAAGAAATAAAAGTTTCTCTCAAATTCTCTCTCTGCCTTCTCTTATTATTGTTGTAATTTCCTTGCATATATAGTCAATTCCCAATACGTTATCAACACGAGCTTGCTCTATCGATCAAGGATATCACAAAATAAATTCAAAGTAAGGCATAATTGTTTTATTTTCTATAAATATATATTGTACCTATAATTCTTAATATGTCTAATATCAAAAGTTTAAACTTTACTCCTCTTGATGTATCAGGAAAAATTATCTTACTTGGGTGCTGGATGCAGAAATGCATCTAGAATCAATGGGTCTTAATAATACTATTATTGAAAATAATAATATTACACCTCAGTATAAGGCAATAGCTCTAGTTTTTCTCCGTCGTCATCTTGATGAAGCACTTCAATCAGAATATTTGACTGTCAAAGATCCTGCAGATCTTTGGAGACAATTAAAGGAGATGTTTGAACACCTTAAGAAAATAGCTCTACCAAATGCCCAGTATGAATGGATAAACTTAAGGCTTCAAGATTTTGAATCTGTTAATGCATACAATTCTAAACTTTTCCAAATTACATCAACATTAAGATTATGTGGAAAGGAAATAACTGATGAGGATTTATTGGAAAGGACATATTCTACTTTTCGTTTGAATAATATGGTGTCACAGGAACAATATAGAGCAAAAGATTGTAAGAAATATAGTGAACTAATTACTGCTCTTCTCCTAGCAGAACAAAGAAATCAACTCCTGCTGAAAAACCATGAATTACGACATACCGGAACAAATCCATTCCCTGAAGCAAATGCGATAATTCATAATAATTTTAATGGACGTGGCCGCAGAAATGGTCGTGGTCGTGGTCGAGGTAGAGGTTGTGGTAATGAGCGTGGTAGAGGATATAATAATAACAATTTCCACTAGAAGTGGAAACATGTTAATAATAATAATAATAACAATAATTTCTACCTGAAGTGGAAAAATACAAATAACCATCAGAAGTAGAATAATCAAATTGAAAGATTTGATAAAAGAAATAATAGTCAAGATGATGAAAATAAATGCCATAGATGCGGTACAACTGGTCATTGGTTAAGGACTTGTAGAACCGCTAAACATTCGGTAAACTTACACCAAGCATCCCTCAAGAAATGTGCGGAACCAAAAACCAATTTTATATTGGATGATAATAAGCCCACTAATGACCCTATTGATATCCCCAATATGGAGATGGATGATTTTAGGTTACTCAGCACCAGTGGCAAGGAAAAATTTGAATAATTAATTCATATATTTTGCTTAATTAATATATTATAATTTTTATGTTATTGTTGGTTTGCTTTTGTTATTGTTGATTAATATACTTTTTATAATGTTTATTTATAAATAATAATGCATCTTTCGTTTCTTCAATGAAGAAAATGATTTTTTTTTCCGGTATTATATGACTTCAAGGAAAATGAAGCAAATTTATGTATTGCAGATAGTGCTACAACCCGTACTATTCTCAAAGAGGCAAGAATTTTAATACTCTCAAAAGGGGTGAAACTGTTGTTACCACAATATCGGGACAAACAAAAATGGTTGAAGGCTCCGGAAGAGCTAGTATTATATTGCAAAGGGGAACAAAACTTATTATAAATAATGCAATATTTTTCCTAAATTCTCACAGAAATTTATTAAGTTTTAAAGATATTCGCAGAAATGGATATCATATTGAAACTGTGAGCAAAGACAATAAAGAATGTCTTTATGTTACAAAAATAATTTCAAGAAATGTATACTTGAAAAATTTTATACTCTTTCACGTGGCTTATATTACAGATATATTAATATGATTGAAGCCAATTTAACTATAAACTAGAAGTTTATAGATTCATATACTTATAAAATTTGACATGATCGACTGGGTCATTCTGGTTCGATAATGATGAGAAAAATTATTGAAAATTCACTTGGGCATCCATTGAAGAACCAGAAGTTTCTTCAAAATAATGAATTATTTTGTGCTGCTTGTTCGCAAGGAAAATTAATAATAAAGCATTCCAAAAGTAAGGTTGGAATAGAATCGCTGGCATTTTTAGAGCGCATACAATGTGATATATGTGGACCAATTCATCCACCATGTGGACCATTTGGATATTTTATGGTTCTAATTGACGCTTTAACTAGGTGGTCACATGTATGCTTATTATCTTCACGAAATATGGCATTTGCAAGGTTGCTTGCTCAAATTATAAGATTACGGACACAGTTTCCCGATTATCCTATTAAATCAATTTGTCTTGATAATGCTGAAGAGTTCACAACCAAAACATTTAATGATTATTGTATGTCGATTGGAATAAAAGTTGAACATCCTGTAGTATATGTTCGTACACAAAATGGTCTAGCAGAATCATTTATTAAACGTCTGCAATTAATTGCACAACAGCTAATTTTGCAAACAAATCTTCCTACTACAGTTTGGGGTTATGCAATATTACATGCAGCATCTCTTATATGTTTAAGACCAGTAAGTTATCATGATTATTCTCCATTATAATTAGCTTCTGGCCATGAGCCTAGTATTTCTCATTTTAGAGCTTTTGGTTGAGCGGTATATGTGCCAATTGCTCCACCACAAAGGACTAAAATGGGTCCTCAAAGGAGATTAGGAATTTATGTTGGCTATGAATCCCCTTTAATAATTAAATATCTTGAGCCATTAACAAGCAATATGTTTGCTGCACGATTTGCAGATTGTCATTTTGATGAAAGCACTTTCCCAAAATTAGGGGGAGATATAAGAGCCCAATATTGGAAAAGAAAATAATATGGAATGCTTCATTACTTTCTCATATGGATCCTAAATCAAATGATTCTGAACTAGAAGTTTAGAGAATAATCCATCTTTAACATTTAGCAAATCGATTGCCTGATGCACTCGCTAATCCTAAAAGAGTAACGAAATCGCATATACCAGCAGTAAATGCGCTAATTCGTATTGAGATTCCTGAAGAACAACCTATGGATAATACTCTAACACACCTGAAGCGTGGACGACCTATTGGTTCAAAGAATAAAAATTCTAAAAGGAGGAGAGTTATTGATAATGAAGATATTCCTATTGAGGATATAAATATAAATACACTTCCTGAAGAAGTGCACGCACCTGAAGGGCAAATCCATGAAGCTATTGAAAATGAAGAAATTCAAAGAAATTATATCAATAAAAGAAGATGGAATCGCAATAAAATAGTTATAGATCATATTTTTTCATATAATGTTGCGATCAATATTGAAAATGAAAATGTGGATCATGAGCCAACATCTATTGAAGAATGCCAAAGTAGAAATGATTGGCAACAATGGAAAGAAGCAATTCAAGCAAAGCTGAATTCTCTTGAAAAACGCAAAGTATTCGGACCAGTAGTTCGAACACCACAGGACGTAAAACCTGTCGGTAATAAATGGGTTTTTATTAGAAAGAGAAATGAGAAATATGAAATAATAAGATATAAAGCCAAATTAGTTGCACAAGGTTTTTCCCAATGACTTGGAATAGACTGTGAGGAGACATATTCTCCGGTGGTGGATGCAATAACTTTTAGATATCTTATTAGTTTTGCAGTGCAAGAAAATTTATAAATGCACTTGATGGATGTTGTTACAGCTTACCTTTATGGTTCGCTTCATAATGATATTTATATGAAAATCCCTGAAGGATTAAGCTGCCAGAAAAATATGGCAAACGAGAACTTTACTCGATAAATTTATAAAGATCCTTATATGGATTAAAACAATCTGGGAGCATGTGGTATAACTGTCTTAGTGAATATTTATTGAAAGAAAGATATAAAAATGGTCCAATTTGTCTATGTGTTTTTATAAGAAAATTAGGATCTAATTTTATTATCATCTCAATTTATGTTGATGATTTGAATATTATTGGAACTCCAGAAGAGATTCCAAAAGCAGTTGATTCTTTAAAGAAAGAATTTAAGATGAAAGATCTTGGAAAGACAAAATTATATCTTGGTTTGCAAATTGAGCACCTTGAAAAAGGAATTTTAGTGTATCAATCAAACTATATAGAAAAGATCCTGAAACGATTTAATATGGACAAAGCACATCCATTGAGTAACCCAATGGTTGTACGATCACTCGATGTGAAAAAGGATGTTTTTTGTCCTAGAGAAAATAATGAAAAAGTTCTCAGTCCTGAAGTACCATATCTAAGCGCAATAGGTGCTTTGATGTATATTGCTAATAACGCCAGACCAGACATTGCATTCTCTGTTAATTTATTATCAAGATACATTGGAATGGAATTAAACATATAATGCGCTACCTTCGAGGAACTACTGATTTAGGGTTATTTTATTCATATAAGTCTAAGCTTAAATTAGTTGGATATGCGGATGTGGGTTATTTATCCGACCCACACAAATCTCGATCTCAAACGGGCTATTTATTCACATATGGAGGAACAACTATATCTTGGCGATCTACAAAACAAACAATTATAGCCACTTCCTCAAATCATGCGGAGTTAATAGCAATTCACGAGGCAAGTCATAAATGTGTGTGGTTGAGATCATTAATCAAACATATCCAAGAAGCATGTGAAAAAATTACGGTCATGGAAGATCCAATGACAATATATGAAGATAATGCTTTTTGTATTGCTCAATTGAAGGAAGGCTATATTAAAGGAGACAGAACAAAGCATATTTCACCAAAATTTTTCTTCACTCACGATCTGGAAAAGAATGGTGAAATCAGTATTCAACAAATCCTCTCTTGTAACAATTTAGCAGATTTGTTTACCAAGGCTTTACCTTTCTCAACTTTCAAGAAATTTATTTGCAGCATTGGAATATGCCGTCTTAAGGATCTCCAGTTAACTCACGAACAGGGGGAGTAAACACTCTACTCTTTTTCCCTTAACTGAGGTTTTTATCCTACAGGGTTTTTCCTTAGTAAGGTTTTTAACGAGGCAGTGTTTCATTCGCGGAAGATGATACATCAAAGGGGGAGTGTTGAATTATTAATGTATTAGCCGCCTGTTACTATATAGGCGGCTGATATATAATTGATGTGGGATCCACGTTATTAATATTTGATGTAATATGTTTCTTAATTTTTTACCGTTTTTATTGTTGGATTTCTCTATAAATAGGAATTTAATTTCTTCATTTATGATATAACTCAGATATAAGAAATAAAAGTTTCTCTCAAATTCTCTCTCTGCCTTCTCTTATTATTGTTATAATTTCCTTGCCTATATAGTCAATTCCCAACAAGATGTACCTTGAAGGTACTTCTTAAATCTTAAAGTGCTAAAGTACTTCCCATTATGTTAGGATGCCCATCTTAAAGTGTTTTCCAATCTCCACCTCACATCAAACAAATAAATATATCATCTAGAAATATAATGGAAACTATAAATAAGTTAAAGGAACTTGAAAACCATTAAGCTGAATCGTGCAGGGCACTGTCCTTAAAAGATACTTGTAGTTGCTTTCAGGATTAAATAGCTTCTTCAACCTATAGCAAAAAGGGGGAAAAATAATTCTGTAATCAAATTACATAAGTAAAAATAAAGTGAAAGAAATGTTACATACCAAACACAAATAGGAAGGCCCCTTTCATAATGAAATGAAATATAGCTATTTGAGGATAAATTAAGCCTGCTATTGTGAGCACGGGGATTTTGCGGTCCCTCTCGCGAGATGATGATGAAGTATCCCCGATTTTATTCTTCATAATAAAAATTCTTTAGAGTTATTATTATCGATATAAAATTCCCCCTTGAATTTTATTTCTAGTAAGAATTCAGTTCGGCTTGTTCGATAACACTTTCGGTAGGTGCTTGAACCGAAGATTTGCACCCAAAATTAAATTAATCTCTAAATACCCAATAAAATATCATTAAAATTCAAAAAGATGCCTTTTGACCCGCTTTTTGACCCCTTTGGCAGCTTTTTGGGCTTATGGGCCTGCTGGCAGTCAGCTGCAAGAAGCTAATGCCGTCGGCGGTATCGCTCATGCCGTCGATGATATCACCATGTCGCCGGCGACATGGCCAAATCGGTCTTCTATAGAGTGCTTTCTTCTTCTTCCTTGGGCAGACTCTTTTTTGCCATTTCGGTGAAAATGGCTGAAAGGTCTCGAAGACTACCCATATTTGCCTATAAAAACACACCTTAGGGTTTCAACAAAAAAAACAACAACACATCTGAATTTTACTTGAGAGTTTAAGAGTGAGAAAATCAATTTTAGTGAGATAAGAAGTAGAAAAGGTAAGAAAAGGGATTCTAATCCATTTTTCTTGGTTTTTCTTCTTTGAATTCTCTTAGTTAATGTTTAAAATCAGTAGACTTTAGGTTAAAACCAACTTAATAGGAATCTAGAGACATAAATCATCAAATTTACTACCCAAATCATCTTTGCAAGCTCCCTAGAGGTGCTCTTTGGATCACAAAGTGGTGGATTCACGGCCCTGAGGTAAAATCCTGAGTCTTATAGTTCTTTGGCTTCATTCTTACTTGTTTGTGCTTGTTTTCGGGTTTTCAGTCATTTTTGACCATTACCTGCTGCTGCTGCAAGAAGTTGAAGTCACCGGAGGCCGCCGGCGGTATCAATCATGCCACCAGTGGCATCGTTGATACTGCCAGTGACATCACTTGCCTTCAGAGGCCTCATCTTCTTGTAGGACCCTTTCTTTATAGTATCCAAAAAGTCATGTAGCATGCCTGTGTGACTGATACCTCTACCGACATCAGTGATGCCGCTGGCAGTATCAATCATGCCGTCTGCAATATGACCTTATGGACATCTATTTTATTTTGTTTATTTCCAACCTAGTTATATCCCCGAAGCTAGGGTATACAGTGCAACTACAAAGGTCCAAAACCTTCTGAAAATAAACCCCACCTTATACCATGTGGCATTTTCACTAATATTTCGGTTAAAACAACGATCGAGTTTAAAATTTGGTCAAAAACAGAATTTTCCCGCAAATGCCGTCCAAATCTCATTATTAGCCATCCAACCGGGCTTCATAACAAATGAATATACCGTGTTCACGCTAACTCGAGTCTTGTTTTATCCACTAACTATGTATGGTAAGTGATACACCTCATATGACGTGCCGTATCTGTGCTAACCGTCTTCTGTAGGTTGATTTAGGTTAGATGTATGTTAGGCCTTCGGGGATTTTATTTATCGCATAGAAAATGTATAGGATTTGAAAGCCTTGTAATAATTTTAATTTCTGCATTTATTTTTGGATGACTGTAATAATTTATTTATCGCTTTGCCTGCTTGATAAACACGAAAACAACATATAAACCGAAAACACAATAAATAGGGTGGATTAAAACTGATTAAGAAAGAATGAAATATTTTAACTTGCCCCAATGAAAAATGGATAACATCATCCGAACTTGGAATCTCTACTTAAGGTATGGTCTACCACCTGGTGGGAAAATCATGCCAAAATTTCCCGGTTGAGCTGAATCGGATGCCGACTCTATTTTAAGTACGGGATTTCGATCTCGTAACCTTTAACACCTAAATTAGTCTTAAATTCCACATCAACATCAGTGCTTTTATCACGCTAAAATAAGGATCAATCCTTCGACATGCCTCATAGTGCACTGTTATTCTTCCGCCCCATGTGCGACACTTCTCACGCGGGCCTCGCGGGCGAGAAAAAGGTTGTCCATTCATAGTGGCGACTCTGCTGGGGATCTATTCTTTAAACTTGAACTTGACTTTTTCATAAGTTTAAAGGATTTTGATGATGTATTGAAATCATTGGCAAACTTAAAACTTCATTCTTTTTTATAATGTTTCATCCTTAAACATGCGTGTAGATAGTTCGGTAATTTTTAGGTGCCCTATTTTACCCGAGAAGCTCGTGAAAGTATCACTCATGCCCTGTTTGGAATTGAGGATGCCTAGAGGGTAGGTCACTCATTTCAACCAACACGTAAACTCCTGCGATCGCACCTATTTAGGGAGTGGTTGAGTAACATGGAATCAAGGTAAATGAGAACCTTCTATATCAACAACCCTATACCAAAGTAGCATTAGAAAAAGCCTTAGCACTTCATTCCTTTAGGATTACCAGAACAAATAAAACAATTGGGACGCGCTTCTCTCGCCATTAACCGATGAAGGGGCCAAAACTTCATCCTCCTAAAGAGGCATTACGCAGGAGTCATAAGGTTGGAAGAGGGATGTTTCATGTGCAAAATGATACGTGCTCATGCATGTATCGGCCTCAAGGGCCAAAAAATAAATCAACTTACCCTTACTACTTCCTCCCGTGGAAGAAGTTTAGCACCATGCGTAGGACTTCTTTTTGTACCTCCATTGCATCACCATAAAACACTATATAGGCGCGAGATATAAACGTCCCATGTATATTGGAGGGATAAGTCATCGCATCATCGCTAACCATATCTACGTATAGCCATACATACAATGCACCGCTTCCCAAAAACAAAAAGCATGCATACCATCCATACCATTTATAACCCATTCATGGTCTGACCCATGATTCATGATCCTAAACAGTCTTCCTCTCAAATCAGGACCTTCGCGACCAGCCATATCTCTTCCTCATAATGATAACATTGTCATGCCTGAAGAACAAACCAATCCTACCTCGGCAGCAGCTCACCCTCCGTCTCTTGGGTCAGAAATCACCACCGATATCATCCAATTCCTAAGCTCGGATCAATTCCAAAACATCATTCAGGAATTGATTCAGACATCTGTCAAAGAAGCCTTAATAAACCAAAACTTCGAATAGGTCACGCAATATCTGGGTGTGACACCCACTACTGTTGCTACCCTGCAAGAGTCATCCATCCTTTGAGCCAGCGACCAGGTCATACAATCTCCGGGCATGACACCCGATAGTGAAACACTCTGGCAATCACCACCAACCTCTTTACCCTGAACAAAGGAAAGGATCCTAGAGTCCAATTCTTCCGTCGTTCTCTGGCATCTTACCTCCGACGTTGGTCACTCCATTGTAATTTATGCTACCCGCAACCTCAAAACCCCCCTCAGTACGACCAGGTCATGCAGTGTCTGGGCATGACACCAGAGGTTAAGACCCTCTTACATTAGTTGATAATAGCTAATTATCATTAGAAAGAGCAGGTTTCCAAGAACTATGGCATGCGCTCATTCATTGGTGGTGATAAAACAAGTGCATCCTCCTCCCGGGTCAAGAAGACCTCTCAAACGTCAACCTCAACTTCCACTACCCAATCGAATAGCAGTCTTGTAGGTAGCATAAACTAAAATGGATTTTACCTTTCAATGCGATATTTGCTGAGCTAAGAAAGGATAGGCTTCTCGAGTCTGTCCTTAAGTATAAACCCCCCATGAGAGACGAAATGAAAATTTTTTGCGGATATCATGTCTTGCCAGGTCATCGCATCAATGAATGTAAGGACCTACTCAATGCCATAAAACATTTGATAAGGGATAAGAAGTTCGTGGAACCTAAAAGGGCGCCTAGTAACGCAAATTACCCACTACTAAAGTTTGACGACCAAACTGGGGTGATTAATCCTAGGTTACCTAAATAAGGGAGTAGGCCACAGGAACTCATCAAGGCCATCTATTCCAAGGGCAAAGAAAAATCATGCTCTGATGACAAGGATGAGGAGTCAATCGATGAAGAGGCCAAGGAGGTTATGGCCACCATGATCAAAGCCATGACATTTTTAGCAAAGAAGCATGGTCAAAGCGAAGCAAAGAACCCAATTATCAAGGCCATGAGGCAGTTCACTGACGTCCTCACCAGGGAGTCGAGTAAGGTGAGAGACTCCTCGCCTAGTACCAAGCAGAATGAGACTCAGTTCGCCACCGACATCAACATCGAAGACCCTCCGCCTGTGGAGGATGAAAAGCCTTAATTTGTTAATCTTTAGATTTCATTATGCTTTTAGTATTGAGCTATTTCATGTTTGAAACTTTCAGCTCCATGACCAAATTCTATTTAATTTACTTATGTCATGTTTTTACCATTTGATCCACGCATTCATATGAACATACGCATGATGCTTCCAGTATTCAGGATATTTTACTGTATGAAATTAATTCGAGTACAAATGAAAACTCTCAAGTGGTAATCATTTCCAATAATTTAACTCCTATCAAACACATGTGAGATAATAAAGTGTTTAAAAACCATGATAATGCTTTGCTTGGTCAGATTGCTGAACACCATAGGTCCCTTCCAGAATTAACTCAACAACCTCGCAATGGTACACCTTCGAGCTAACAAAGTAGTGCTAACCTGTTCCCTGAAATGAAAAAATCACGGCATACATTTTTGTCCACCCACCCCTTTCCATTCTCAAACCCTGTCCAAAACTTCACTACTCCTTAGCCATCCTTGGCGTGGGGGCATAAACCATTGGTGAACCCCGACCTCCATCACTGTAGCCGAATCTTACACCAATGTCACCACCAAGGAAATGACCAAACTCGCAGAGAAACAAATCTTCACCTAAAACAAATTAACCCACCTCAAACCCCTCGAGCAACAAAGATCAGTCCCAATAGGCAACCATCATTAAGAGCATAAAGTATGAGAGCAAGTATCTTTACCCCAAAAGTCACAAGCCAATCACACAACTGAAGTTGCAAAATAGCCTGTCAAGCAAACCAGCTAAACAAGCTACCATTCACCCTTTCGAAGGCACTAAGTAAAAAGCCCCCGAACCAAACATCACTTGGTTTATGGAAATAAGATACAGTTGAAACCCTCCATCATTGGCGCAAGGGGAAAATTCAAGCCTAATCAGGAAGGACTATACAAATCACAGACTGAAGGAGCAATTAGAATAACAATCAGACCAATCAAGAAGGCGCGTTGCGAGCACCAAAACTCCCACAAACTAAACTCCTTGCAATGTGGCAAGGTTACCCGATGTAAATTTAAAGGTCAGAATGAATAGGGTGATCCAGTGTGATAACCGAATGGACACTAAAAACTTTAAAGAATCTGCAAAAGCACGACCGAATGCATAATAGCAAGTCAGATACCTAATACCCTTGCCAAAAGTCGTAGACCCAGCATCGAGGCATCTGGAACCTTCTAACACCAGCATTAAGAAGGAGTTCAGATTAAATTGAGAAGGATGCCGTATGGCCTAAGGCGGTACCGAATGAGCAGGGCAATCAAAGCCATGGGCACGAACGAGAGCGGGTTCATTGACCTAGTCAACCAGGACAAGCTTAAGTGTTACCACACCTAATCAAAAGAAATTAATTAGAAAAAGTGGCACAACAAAAAATAAATATGATAATCATCTGCCTTTCGGTCTTTTATGGATCGGGCAAAAATTAGGGTGACACCCTATGATCAGTATTTTGCAAACAGGCCGTGCAAAAATTAGGGGATGAGTCAATATCATCCACTGAACTAAAAACCCAAAACGGGCGGTTCAGGAAAAAATTAGGGCACGAGAGAAGAACAGTGAGACGTTAACTTGAAAACCTGTGAAGGCTGGTTAACACCGGGAGTTTGATTAATGGAAATGATTGCCAATATCTTGTACTCAATTTAAATTCATTCGATAAAAGTCTCTTTCATACTGAAACCTCTATGTTTGTGATTGTATGAATGCCTGGCAACCAAGGGAAGGAGACATCACAAGTAAGCTTAATTGAAGATGCTCTGAGCTCCAATATTTTATTTTAAAAATCTGGATAGACTAAACACATCTAGGTCTATGCAAAAGTTAGAATAAGTCTACTGGATTGAAAACCTGAAAAGGGTGGTCCAGGCAAAAATTAAGACAAGACTCGATAGATTGAAAACCCCTTGGGGTAGTCTATGCAAAAGTTAGAGTAAAAAAAGACAAGAAAAAATAATAAAAATAAAAAGGAATAAAGATAGCAAAAGAGAAGCCTGAATTTCTCCAGTTTCTTCCAGTCCGCATTTCCCAAGCTTTGCAGAAAGCCTCGTAGCTGTTGGTTATGGCTTGCCATGGCTGAATTTGGCAAAATGTTTGAAATTGGATTTCTGGGCAAGTGATGTCACCATCGATGTTGATCATGTCACCGGCGATATGGACAAGGGATGGGGCGATATCACTTGTTGCCGCCGATGGTATGGAGTATAGGCAGCTTTGCCTATATTATTTTATAGGGTGATGTCGCTAGCAACATCAGTAATGCCGCAGGCGATATGGGAGAATTTCCTGGCGACATCAGAACTATTTTCACTAGTTTAGCCTGTGCAAAAACCTATAAACAGCCATGTAACCCATTTCCAAAACCTGATCAAACGCAAATCCATTTTATTCAAAATAAAAGCCCGAAGGCGCAAGTCATCCAAACATTCTAAACACCTAGCCTAATAAAACCGAAATCAAGCAATAAATCCAAATTATTCAAACCCAATGTATCAAGGGCATACGAACTAAAGCTAAAAGAAAAAGAACTAAATAGCTATTTAAACCATCCCATTGCCACTGAATGGATAAGAGGAGACATCCGGGTCATCCATGAGCCACCGGTTAGCCATATCTTCATACTCGTCCCTATCCTCCATCATTGGAACGCTATTGGACTCCTCAGGTACAGTAGGCGGGTGCCGGCCGGCCAACATCTTCACTCCTCTGTGACTAGTACTACTGAGGTGCGCGCGATCCAAATTTTACTTGCTCCTCCTCTTATGGATAGTAGCCTCCAATTGACCCTCAAGCTCACCCACACAAAGTTGGAGTGCTGCAGCCTCCTCCTCATATCTCCACCGGGCCGCATCGGCATCCAATAGTGAAACGGCCAAGAAATCCTGCAGACAAGGAAAATAACAAATATGCATATCATTCATAGCATCCATGCATGCATCTTATCTTATTTTAATATGTCATAACAGGGAATATAACTGAATGAGGAAGGATTGACCAATGAGAGTGTCCCTAAGAGCGAAGTCATTCCTGGCCAACCACTCCACCTCACTTTGAGCAACTTGAAAAATCCAAAGGGGCAATCAGAAGAGCTCCACAAAAAGGTTATCACAGGAATATGTTCAGAATTATGCAGAGCTTACATAGGTGGTATTTTCTGGCATGAAGATCGGTGCATGCCGGCTTGAGCCTATATCTCTGGGCCGAAACTCATCATTTCAATTCATTAGTATGAACTGGGTCTCCAGAGGATTAGACAGGCGCCCCTCCACGAAATCAACACCCTTGGGTACGCCGTAGTGTCGTGTCCCGCTGTAATCATCTCGGCCTCTCTTCCTTGGGGGTTCCTGAAAAGCATAAAAGGAAAGCATGCACAACCATTTTCAATAAGAACAATTACTAATACATGTATATAAACATAACCATACCCTAAAAAATGGCGCTCCCCGTGAGACGTCGATACATTCTCGATAGCCATGTCCTTACCTACCTTGCCCTCTCCCTCGGGTTCATCCTCAGGTTCTTTTTCTTCCTCCTCATCCTCTTCTCTTCCTCCTCAACATCGTCCACTATGCCCCTGAGCCGCCTTTTCTCCTCCTCCATCTTTTGCCTATTATGATACTCGATCGTGTCATTCTTATTAATATGAGGGCAAATGGGGAGTAAGCGCTGCTGATGCTACTCATAGGAGCCTAGAACGCTGGGGATGATCTGGCCATTCCCCTCAATATAATCGGCTTTATCAGCCGCCGATGTGATCACCAGTTGAGGCCACCATAAGCCTTTAAGAGGATCAGCGGGCACTAGTCTAGCAACAGTAGCGATAAACCTCCAGCTCCGAACATGCTACCCCAAGTACAACTGCAGTGATAAGGGGCACTCCATCATAAATCAACGATCATCTACCTCTTTCCGGACCCTGGCCACCTCTATCAAGCTCTCTACCCCATCAAAGGGATCGAGAATAACCTAACCAAATAACCAAGCAAGTAACCGATGTAAGCATAATGTAAATTTATAAACGCTTTTTGTCTATTAATATTTCGTTTATGTATGAAATAGGAATCAAGGTCAAAAGTTCGCCTACCGAGCTCAATCACACGGTCCTCAAGGACTCTTGGTAGCTCGTAGAATACTTGGCTTTCCCACCGATGCCACCACACCACTTGGCAAGAAAGTGAGAACCTAGTGGCACGGTAGCCTTGAACTCAACCGATGGAAGGATCTGATGCTCAAAGGCCCAAGCCTACACAAGTAAACAATTAGTCAGTCCAAAACATCTATAGTAAATGAAGCACGCACATCAAACTAAGAAAATCAAGCAAAATGCTTTTGAGGAAGGTATACCTATAATAGCAAGTGGCTGAGGCGGAGGGCCTTCCCCATCTTCCGATCACCCGCATCCAGTCCATGGTACATCTGCGCTAAGATGGCCCTTGGCCAATTCTTCTTACTGATGCCTGCTTCATCCTCAATGGCGAATATCAGCCTATAGTTGATCTTGCTCCCCGAGACCGGGAAGAATAATATGATGAGTAAGGAAATCATGAAAGAGCGGATGCACGCATCTCTATCATTTCGGGCACCACATTCGTTCTAGTCCAGTATTAGTATAACTCGCCATAGGATAGCCGCCTTGAGATGGGGCTTCAAGAAAATTGCTGCTTCACTCACCTCACCACAGGCTTCTCGTTGTGATACTTGTCCATATATACGTCAAAATGAATGACCTCATCCGTCCATGGGAGCCCGGTCATAACCATAACATCGGAAGGATGATAGTCACCTCCCCAAACAAAAAGTGAAAGGTATGGGTGGTTTTGGACCACTTATTCGTAAGAGCCGTCACGGTCGGGTGGGAAAGCTTCGGCATTAGCATGGGCATAATTCGGGCTAAGTCTCCAAAACTTATCTCGTTGATGGCCAGCGTAAGTTCAGGATCCTTCTCCGGTATTTGGTGCCACCACTTGCCAATTATACCCATACCCCTAGTGTATATCAGTTCGTGGGGCTACAAAAATCAGAAGTGATTAGATAAGTCTTAGTTTGTTTTTCAGATCTCTATCATCTGCTAGAAGGCTGCTGATGTCGCTTCTGCTAGAAGCGATGTCGCCGGCGATATCATCCATACTATTGGCGGTATGGATGATATCGCTGGTGGCATCACCATAAGTAGAAAAGGCATCACATCTTCCTAGGCTTTTTTATGAGGCCTGATGCCTCTGGTGATATCACTCATGTCGCCAGCGATATCAAACCTGCGGGTAGAATCCAGTTTAGCCCCAAAATCGCACTCATCATGACAAAACATAAAAATCACAATCAATCGAATCCTGGGCCTAAAAATAGTAAAAATCGAACCTAAAACACGCAATATCAGTTTATAACCAATCTATTTCACGCTTATAACTCCTATCATGGCACGATTTTGAGCCTAAGGCCAGAATCAAAACTTAACCTAAAAAAGGAATTTCGAGTTTTGCAAGATTACCTGGACGTAGAAAAGATATTTCTCCTAATCCTGGGTCAGGTCGGTGATAGGGGAATTGATCTTGTAGCCATACATCTTGGCCGTCTCCTTCAAACCATAAGCAATAGGAACCGGGAGAAGTTTTAACCCATCGATGGTACAGTCAGGCAAATTATCCCTCGCCTTGGCAGCCTACTTCCCTTTAATAGCCTTAGCGAGTCTCTTTATGATTGGGGTCGAAAGAGAACAAGAGATATGATTTTTAAAGAGAAAAGAATGAGAGGAGAAGATGGAAGGGGTCGGTAGTTCTGTCTGCACAATGGGGGAAGAAAAAGACTTTTACTCTTTTAAAACCCCCTCATGGAATTTGAGGATTTTTAATTTATCTGAAACTGCTCATCCATGCCGCTGCCGGCATCAGCTCAAACCACCAACGATATTACTCATGCTGCCCGTGACATCACCTCCACCAATTTAAATTTTGAATTTGTTTGACCAGTCAAAGCTACCATGTGGCACTCACATCGTTGATGGCATCAAGTCAATTCACCAGCGGCATCACCCATATCGCTGGCAATATCAACTCCTGTCCCTGTACTTTTCAGCCGTTTTTGATGAAATCCCGGCTCTAGCCCCGATATCTCAAACCTTTGTACTTTTTATATTTTTACTGTTGATCGAAGGGGCAAAAATATTTTTGTTTCAAAAATCGATCAAGTAGTAAAAAACGTCATTTAAAATCTGTCTAATCATGTTTTCATTCTACTCCTTATAGGTACAACCACAACCGCAAACCTAATATACTCGTTAACTATGCTAATCGAAGATTACGGCATGACCCTGTATATACCGATCTCTGGATTCATCCCCCGGAACATTATTGGAGATTATGGAATGACCCTGTACGTTATGATCTTCAAGTTCACCCCTAGAACGCCAACTAAAGGTCCCTGACATAGTCTTCATATGTGTCACCCTTTGGCTTCACCCCCTAGAATGCCAACTGAAGGTCCCTGATACAGTCTCCGTACATGTCACCCTTTGGGTTCACCCCCTGGAACGCCGACTGAAGGTCCCTGATATAGTCTCCGTACGTGTCACCCCCTAGAATGCCAACTGAAGGTCCCTGATATAGTCTTCGTACGTGTCACCCTTTGGGTTTACCCCCTGGAATGCCAACTGAAGGTCCCTGATATAGTCTCCGTACGTGTCACCCTTTGGGTTCACCCCCTAGAACACCAACCGAAGGTCCCTGATATAGTCTCTATTCATATCACCCTTTGGGTTCACCCCTAGAATGCCAATTGAAGGTCCCTGATATAGTCTCTGTACATATCACCCTTTGGGTTCACCCCTAAAATGCCAATAAAAGGTCCTTGATACAGTCTCTGTACATGTCACCCTTTGGGTTAACCCCCTAGAATGCCAACTGAAGGTCCCTGATACAGTCTCTGTACATGTTACCCTTTGGGTTCACCACTAGAACGCCAACCGAAGGTCCTTGATACAGTCTCTGTATATATCACCCTTTGGGTTCACCCCCGAAATGCCAATTGAAGGTCCCTAATACAGTCTCTATATGTATCACCCGTTAGGTTCACCCCTAGAATGCCAACTAAAGGTCCTTAATATAGTCTCTGTATGTATCACCCTTTGGGTTCACCCCCTGGAACACCAACTGAAGGTCCCTGATACAGTCCCTGTATGTGCCACCCTTTGGGTTCATCCATAGAACGCCAATTGAAGGTCCCGGCATGACCCCATATATGTCGCCTTTGGGTTCACCCCTCTAATATCGTAGCGTGACCCACTATACGTCGCTTTTAACCGCCATCCTATCATCTCCAAGAATTCTGAAACCCTTGTACTTTTTTTTACATTTATACTGTTGATCAAAGGGGTAGAAATATTTTTTGTTTCACAAAATTGATCAAGTAGTAAAAAAATCATTTAAGAATCAGTCTAATCTTTTACTTGTCCCTTGTTATAGGGACAACACTCCACCAACCCGCAAAGCATAAGTTTGACCAAGGGACAACCTATCCACAAAGCACAAGTCCGACCAAGGGGCAACCAATCCATAAAGCACAAGTCCGGCCAAGGGCCAACCCTTCCGCAAAGCTCAAGCCCGACTAAGGGACAACCTATCCACAAAGCATAAGTCCAACCAAGGGGCAACCAATCCATAAAGCATAAGTCTGACCAAGGGGCAACCTCTCTGCGATGCTCAAGCCTGACCAAGGGGCAATCGATCCACAAAGCACAAGTCCGACCAAGGGGCAACCAATCCATAAAGCATAAGTCTGACCAAGGGACAATCTCTTTGTGAAGCTCAAGCCTGACCAAGGGGCAACCAATCCATAAAGCACAAGTCTGACCAAGGGGCAATCAATCCATAAAGCATAAGTCCAACCAAGGGGCAATCTCTCCTTGAAGCTCAAGTCCGACCAAGGGGCCACCAACCCATAAAGCTCAAGTCCGACCAAGGGGCAAACCATTCATCCATCAGGTATTATTCCTATCCCTTGCTCGTTCGAGCGATCATACTTACATGTGGCAGTAGTGATCCCCGGAGGGGTAGCTTGTGAGCACAAGATTTTGCAGTCCCTCTCGCAAGACGATAATGACGTATCCCTAATTTTATTCCTCATAATAAAATTCTTTGGAGTTTTTATTACCGATATAAAATTCCCTGCGAATTTTATTTCTCGTAACAATTCAATTCGGCGTGTCTGATAACGCGTCCGGTAGGAGCTTGAATCGATGATTTGCATCCAAAATTAAATTAATCTCTAAATACCCATTAAAATATCATAAAAATTCAAAAATATGCATTTTGACACACTTTTTAACCCCTTTGGCAGCTTTTTAGGCTTGTGGGCTCGTTGGCAGTCAGCTGTAGGAAGATGATGCCGCTGCCAATATCACTCATACCGCCGGTGATATCACCATGTCACCGGCAACATGGCTAAATCAGGCTTCTACAAAGTGCTTTCTTCTTCTTCCTTGGGCAGACTCTTTTTTGCCATTTTGGTGAAAATGGCTGAAAGGTCTCAAAGACCACCATATTTGCCAATAAAAACACACCTTAGGGTTTCAACAAAAAAACAACAACACATCTGAATTTCACTTGAGAGTTTTAGAGTGAGAAAATCAATTTTAGTGAGATAAGAGAAAAGGTAAGAAAAGGGATTCTAATCCATTTTTCTTGGTTTTTCTTCTTCGAATTCTCTTAGTTAATGTTTAAAATCAGTAGACTTTAGATTAAAATCAACTTAATAGGAATTTAGAGATATAAATCCTCAAATTTACTACCCAAATCATCTTTGTAAGCTCCCCAGAGGTGTTCCTTGGATCACGAAGAGGTGGATTCACGGCCCCGTGGTAAAATCCTGAGTCTCGTAGCTCTTTGGCTTCATTCTTACTTGTTTGTGCTTGTTTTTAGGTTTTCAATCATTTTTGACTGTTACCTGCTACTGCTGTAAGAAGTTAAAGCCGCCGAAGGAAAGTGAAGTCGCTGGCAGTATCAACCATGCCACCAACGGCATCGTTGATACCGCAAGTGACATCACTTGCCTTCAGAGGCCTCATCTTCTTGTAGGACCCTTTCTTTATGGTATCCAAAAAGTCATGTAGCATGCCTGAGTGACTGATACCGCTAGCGACATCACTAATGCCGCCGGCAGTATCAATCATACCGCCGGCGACATGACCTTCTAGACATTTATTTTATTTTGTTTATTTCCAACCTAGTTATATTCCTAAAGCTAGGGTATACAGTGCAGTGACGAAGGTCCAAAACTTTATGAAAATAGTCCCCACCACATACCATGTGGCATTTTCACTAATAATCCGGTTAAAACAACGATCAAGTTTAAAATTTGGTCAAAATGGAATTTTCCCGCAAATGCCGTCCAAATCTCATTTTTAGCTATCCAACTAGGCTTCATAACAAATGAATATGTCGTGTTCACGCTAACTCGAGTCTTGTTTTGTCCACTAACTATGCATGCTAACTGATACACCTCGTATGACGTGCCGTATCTTTGCTAACCGTCTTCTGCAGGTAGATTTAGGTTAGATGCATGTTAGGCCTTCAGATATTTTATTTATTGCATAGAAAATGTATAGGATTTGAAGCCTTGTAATAATTTCAATTTTTGCATTTATTTTTGGATGATTGTAATAATTTATTTATCGCTTCGCTTGCTTGATAAATGTGAAAACAACATATAAAATGAAAACACTATAAATAGGGTGGATTAAAACTGATTAAGAAAGAATGAAATATTTTAACTTGGCCCAATGAAGAATAGATAACATCTTCCGAACTCGGAATCTATACTTACGGTATGGTCTACCACCTAGTAGGCAAATCATACCAAAATTTCCCGGTTGAGCTGAATCGGGTGGCGACTCTATTTTAAGTACAGGATTTCAATCTCGTAACCTTTAACACCTAAATTAGACTTAAATTCCACATCAACATCAGTGCTTTTATCACGCTAAAATAAGGATCAATCCTTTGGCATGCCTCACAGCACACTGTTATTCTTCCGCCCCACGTGTGATGCTTCTCACGCGGGCCTCGCGGGCGGGAAAAAGGTCGTCCGCTTATAGCTATTAATAATGAAATAAATTATGAAAATTAAGTTTGAAAGGTTTTAATAATAACCAATTTTAAATATTATTATTATAGAAACAAATCAAAGTAAATGGAAATTATATTGTAAAACTTTTATAGTAATTAATAATTATTTTACCTTTAAAATAATATTTCAAACGGACATATATAAGGAAAACTCATCAAAATAGTAAACATTTCACTGTTAATATAATAAATTCTTATAAGGAAAACTCATAAATATAATAAATTATAATATAAATGCGTACTAATTATTAATATGGTAATAAAATGAAACAAATTTAATAATGAAATCTAAATAAGTCCATTGCATCTTAAATGGATTTATATCTCATGTAAAATCCGTCTTCAGTTGCACACTAAGTGAGTTGATATCATCCATCGAATTATATTTCTACTTTAACATAACGAACAATATACTTTTCTACTATTATCTTGTGAGCTCCTGTCAAAATTTGATGAGGAAAAATGAGTAACACAGATTATTAAATAAGAAGGAGTAAGTAGTGCTACGAAATTCAAATTTATTCTTAAATGGGATTATAACTAACAGAAATAAATAAAATCAAGAACAACAAATTAAATTTTAAATAAATAAATTTATGAGATATATATTATTTTGATTTGTTTCTATAATTCACCCTAATTAATTATTTCCTTATAAAAAGTAGTTATTGCTATTAATTATTATCATTTTTCTAACTCAAACCTATTTAAGAAATATATTAAAATCAGATTCATAAAACTCCAATTTAAATTCATGAAAAAATATCTAATTTAATAATTATTATACACGGTAATAAAATCTCTCATATATAGTGTAAAAGCAATTAAAGTAAAAAAAGTTCTTATATGTCAACAAATAATTGGAAAAGTTAGCAATAACATATCAAATATTCACATTGATAAAAAAAATAAGAATCAACTTGTAAAAAAAATTTCATAAAAATTGAACAATATGAACAACAAATTAAAATTTAAAAAATATGAATCTATTGATTATAATCCTATTTAATAATTAATGTGACTTTTTTCTCATCAAATATTTTATTATTATTATCATTGTTGTTGTTATTATTATTATTTTAATTTTATTTCAATTTTATATTTTGGTATTGTTATGATTATTATTATGAATATAACTGAAATAAAATTTTATTGTTTAAATATATAAATTTGTTATTTTGATTGTATTCATTAAAAAATAACATTAATATAGTAATGTTAATGTGACTCTATAAGATGTGTCCACGCTAACAGCACCAATGAAAGGTAATCTAAGTCAGACGCATTCAAAATATCATTATTATAGTAATATTTTCAAATAATATTAACCATTATTATTAGACCATTATTATAGTAATATTAATGTGACTCTATAAGAATTAATGTGGCTCCTTAATGTGACTTTATAAAAATTAATTGACTACTTTTTACTTATCAAATATTTTATTATTATTGTTATTGTAATTATTGTTATTTTAATTTTAAAATCAACATGTGTTATATCTTTAGTATTGTTATGATTAGTATGAATATTAACCAATTTTAAATACTCATAAAATATTTTATTATTACTATTGTTGTTGTTGTTGTTATTATTATTTTAATTTTATTTTAATTTTATATTTTGGTATTGTTATGATTAGTATGAATATTAACCAATTTTAATTACCATTATTATTTTAATTTTGTAATCAACATGTGTTATATTTTTAGTATTGTTATGATTATAATGAATATTAGCCAATTTTAAATACTCATCAAATATTTTATTATTAGTATTGTTGTTGTTGTTATTATTATTTTAATTTTATTTCGATTTTATATTTTGGTATTGTTATAATTAGTATGAATATTAACGAATTTTAATTATTATTATTATTATTATTATTATTATTTTGTAATCAACATGTGTTATATTTTTAGTATTGTTATGATTAGTATGAATATTAACCAATTTTAATAACTAATTTCTATAATAATAGTATTATATATATAAGAGTAATATGAATTGGAATAAGATAATAAAATGAAATAAATTTAATAATAAAATGTTACTATATTTTTTAAAGATGTAGGGGTAAAAAGGTAATTTAGGACTTCTCTTCTTTATATATATATATATATAATCTTTCTTTTTTGTAATGTTTTGATTAATAGAAAGTTGTTCTTACATCAATTTCTCGAAAATATTTGTGATAATCAATAATTTCTTAACTATAGGTCCATACCTCGACAAACCAAAAACAAAATTCTTCAAAACATTAAATCATAGGTATATGTAGTAACTATTAGAAATAATATAAGGATTGTTGCAAAAATCTTATTTGAATATAAGTATTCTGAACACCGTAAACATGAAAAAATATTTATTTGTTTCTTGGTCATGACCAGTATAATCGTCAATCTACCACCGACTATTTTCTTCCGATTGAAATCGTGCCCCTCCGGTGCTCGACTCCTGGCTCCGCCACTGACGTCAGGCACTGAATAGGAAATTTATATAGGTCAGATACTAAAAAGGCTTTTAAGTTACAGAACAGAACCTAAAAAGTTATTTAAGAAATAAAAGTTGGGATGAAAGAACACGAATATATCAAATCAATGAAATAAATACAACAAGGGTATTGCACGATAATGAAGTGAAGGAGCTTACAAGAACAAAAGGATGCCAAGTCAAAATTATTCATATCCGAAGATTCATCCAATTCAAGAAAACTTTCAACGACTTCCCTCAAACGAATTCTATGCAAAAGATTTCCATTTTACAATTTTGTTCTTCCAATTTTATGATGCCGATGAAAAAGACACACGAATCGATAGAAAATAGAAGAAAAACCTTGCAAAGAAATAGAAGGCACTGTCGATATTCATTTGGTGACTTGAATTGCGCCTCTAAATGAGCACATCTAAATCAGTATAACAAGTCAAACTCCACGAGCACTTTTCACGACGAATCAATTACTCTACTTCAATTTAGATATTCCGTTGATGTTGGAGTATCCGGGACTATTTCTTCACTTCGCCGCTTTTTTAATATTAGCACAAATTTGAAACTCGAGTCCACAAGATTATACATCTAAAAAATAACATGAATTTCTTATTCTTTTCAAAATTTGTGCAATGGCGATTACATCATTAAATACGAAAAAAATCCTCACCCTACCCCAGATGTGACTCGAACCTAAAACCTTTAAAGCTCTGATGCAATGATATGTAAAGGGATGAAACTGTGTCGAGTTCATATGTGTTCTTAGTTGCAATTTAAGTTTAATTAGTTTAATTAAGTTGCTTGTTAATGAAACAGTGCGTAGCATCGGTTAAGCTATTATTGACTAGGAAAGAGAAGAATCTCGTAATCGGCTATAACTCGCTCATCTCTGTAATCGATGCTCATACTTAATGAATGAATGAATTGAATCCCTCTTCTCCCCTTAGAATTCCTCTCTGTTCTCATCCCTATTTCTGTTACTACTTTCACTTACCGATCAATTAGTGGCCGATCTCTGTTCGCCGGAATTTTCCCTGTAACATTTGGTATCAGAGCTGACGTTCCTCGGATCAGCTTCCTCAATGACGATGCCTGACGACCTAATGGAATTGATGGATAAACGCTAGGAAGAGTTGAGTTTGAATTTGAGTTCTTCGATTCCAGCTATAATTACTGAAGGGCTCTCCAAATATTATGTTGATGACAACGAGTTGAAGCCCCAGTCTGACTTTGAGCCTCAGCTGCCTTTGGAGAAAGTGAAGGTAATTGCGATCATAACCGCGAAGGCGGAATTGCCGGTTAAAATTTTCTTGAATTCGGAATAGAATCATTTCAAGAACCATTGATAGAGTTTCTAAACTATTTTATTTTAACAAATAAAAACTTACCTGATTAGTTTCCTTAATAGACGGATGTCATGAAGCTCACAAGTGAAAGCTCTCGAATCTCACATGCTCAAACTACTATCGAACCGGGACCGATGCTAACCCTAAAACCTCATAGATGAAAACGTGTTCATCACCTTGTGAGGCTGCTCACGTTTTAGTCATATAGGAAATTAGGTTTTTCTTTTTTTTTCTATTTATAACTCTAATTATTCAATTAGGGCTAGGATTAATTTTATTATGAATTTTATCCAATAAATTCTAAGTTTAATAATTAAACCTCAAAGTTTAATTCCTTAAACAAATTGAATTGTCAACTTTCTTAATTCACAAATCCATAGAAAAAATAAAGCATTACAATTGAATCAAACTATGTGGCATACTACAAATTAATTCAATCAACTTAACTAGTTAATTAATTAATTTTGTATGTCAACTTTATTGATTAAATTTATCCAATTAAATTATTTTACATATTAATTTATTTAATTATCAATTAAATAAGCACCATATGCAAATATATTTAATCAAGGTAATTTAACTTTTACAAAATAATACAAACTATATTATATTATTCCATTAACTAAATTAATTTCTTGGAGTTACATAGATTATTCAATTACATTGACTTGACGTGTCAATTAATTAATACTCTATTCTTCATCTATTCTTGTAACATTGCATGTACAAGGAATCCCAGATCAATAGTTCTAAATGCACGATCCTTTGGGTCTGTCCTTATGTTGGTAATGAGGTTCTTCCATAGACTGTAAGCGGATTCTAGCAAACCATTATAACCCCCAATCAGGACAGAGAACAGCCGTCTCTAAAAGATACTGAACCCAATAGTTATCTCACAAAAGTCCTTTGCTAGCTTACATCAATATGATGAACAAGAGGCATGGTGTTTATGACCCCCTTATGGAGTTCATCGTATTTCTTGATCTAGAGTAAAATGATAAAATAAGTCAACGACTTATTGGACGTCCTTATCCTTTTTATTCATCACGTGGCCGGTGATTCATTTCGGTTTATCAAACCAATGGCAATCCTATGACTTCAACACTACTATTAATATGGTCATGAAATATACCGAGCATACCCGTACTTGTAATCCAATATTTAAGGACCCAATAGTAATACGCCACAACATACCTACTCCGACATTTATATAATTTATTGAAATCAAGTCTAAGGACTATTGAGACCTACTCAGCAAACTGTCTATGACATACAACCATGTGACTTTACTATATGGATCGGTCCAGCCCCATGTTCTCAACATGTGCCTATGTTCATGATCTACTTACCAAGTGATATAGTAACTACATTGCTATAGATCATCCAACATACAAGTCTTTCGTTTTATCCATTCCCATGATTAAAACAGACTTGGGACATTTATGATTATCAATCAATGGATACTATACTCATGTTATGACACAAGATATACATGCAGTAGATTATTGCCTTTATAATGTGACACCATTAGTATATACATAATGTAAGAACCAATGCCTGAGAACTAGAGCACACCAACATTTCCAACAATCTCACACTTGAACTAGTTCACAGTAGGCATTGCCCCGATCTTTATAGATCTGACCTAATCCATTAAGCTCCATCCACAATGGACTTTTGGTTAGACGATCACAACATTGTTCTTGTGTCAACCCCATGTAATGACATGTCTCAGACATATTGAACACGTGTTCGAACTTATGACCGGGTCCCTATAGCTTGTGCAATGGCCCCCATTTTTTAACTCGGAAAACATCAAGTATATCTAGGATCCATCCATCCTAACTTACTTATGAACTTCCTAATCCAAACACCTCCACTTGTAGCAATACATGGGTACTATGCGTCCAGTTGTAGAATTATTAAATACATTGTATAGAGCTTTTAGCTCATTATACAACTTTCAACAATCATAACATTTGCTAGAATGCATCCGGTCTTCAGGAATAAACCTATTTGATTTACATTGTAAATCTAAATATCCATGATCAAATTCAATGCCGTAAATTTTCCTCATTTGGATCATCTGATCTAATCTATTTCATAGATAATAATTAATCAGATCAAATCTAAATTCATAGATTTCCATCCTAGAGATCATTCTCTTGGATATAATCTAACAACTTAGATCTACATTCAACCAGAATGTCACGATTTTGCCTAAAGCTTACATTGCAAAGTGTTCACTATAACTTTAGTGAACTACTTTCAATCTACCCAATCATAACTACACTATCACAATATAACATTTGGAAACGTGGCCGCATTACTGATTAATATCACACACACAAATTGTCCATAAAAGCATCATTGGATTGCTACTTGAAGATTCAATAGCTTCCAATGGGTTCTAAGTCTCTTACTCATGATATATGATAAGAGTCATCACCATTCGAGAGAAACTACATTTCTCCGATTTATGATCGAACCATCATGTCTTTTAGGTCAACTATATCTTTACAACTTATGCTTCAACCACGTGAAACTTAAATATAAAATTTGATCTGTACTTTCAAAATTTTGTGCGCCTTGAACTCACAAATTCAACCGTGCGCCCACTACTTTTCTCAAAGAATCGCATCCCTTAGAAAAGCACCCTTACAAGCCTCAAACATTATATTTAGGTAGGATTGTAGGTGCAATACCCTTTGGTTTCCAATGGGTAGTTAAAAAATAGGCTCAAGTAGATTTTCTTGTGCCAATATGACATCAATATCATGACATAGATATTCAATCTCATGTCAACCATTAAATTCAGACTCACAATTTCAAAATCTAATAAAGACACATTAGGCTTCAGCCTATCCATATTTCATATAGTGCTCTTTTAGTAGCCTCAGTCAGAGTGTGATGTTGCTAACCAGTAGTCAAACGAGATATGTCCTCAATCAGGTCTTAGGAGACTATTCAAACTAGGTTTTAATATGCTTGCATTCTTGGTTACACCAAAAACCTTGATATTATAACCGATGTATTTCTCAACTTTATTCTCAGAGTCACATAACAAGGTCCACAAATCTAATCTCATTAGCTATGCTAATAAAATTCATCCCCAAGAATAACTGATAAATGTGTCTATTTCCAGCTATCACGCTTTTGGATTTATATACACTCCCACTGCATTTTAGGTCCATTGTGTTAGCCTCTTATTCAATAACTTCGTTGACTAGCATATACGCCTAAGGCCCTACACATGCTTCCACTGCACTTCAGGCTCACCAGGCCATTTGCTAAGTCTACAAGTCTATTGAATAGCTTATACTTTATTTCACCAAGTGTTCAAAGAACTCATGATCAAATGATTATCAATCAAGTGATCCTAAGCTTTCTATGGAAAAACTTAGACATTTGTTTCTTGTTAACTCGGTCTAAATAACTTTTGGATATAGGCTAGATCAAGCATCTCATGCTTATCCCTTTTGCATTTATGTTATAGATCAAATTCATTTTGATCAACTCAAGAAAACGACTATTCCTAACATTTAAGTTTGGGAATAACAATTCTCAGACATACCAATTATATTTATTATCAATGAAAAATTGAATATCTAAAATCATCCTTGACTGAAATAGAAATAAAGTTCTCACTCTAAGTGAATACAAAATTTCATCATTTCGGAATCAAAATAATTAAGGGTTAACTTAAAAAAACCCTTGTGGTTTCACTCATTTTCAAAAAGCCCTTGTGTTAATTTTTTTTCAAAAGGGCCCTTATGGTATCAAAAGTTAGCAAAAAATGGATTTTCTCTCAACAAAGTTAGTTATGCTGAGTTAGAAAGGGTAATTTTGTCAAACCCCAAAATTTTCAAAATTTAAAGCAAAAAAATATGATAATTCGCCTTGTCAATTCAACATAACTAACTTTGTTATGAAAAAAACCTTTAATTGCTAACATTTGATACCACAAGGGTCCTTTTGAAAAAACAAATAACTCAAGGGCCTTTTTGAAAATGAGTGAAACCACAAGGGGGTTTTTGAAGTTAACCCAATAATTAACCAACTATATTTAAGTGACATTCTTTAATCTTAATGGTCGTTTCTTGAACTCCACTTATGATTTAAGAATTCACTTATCTAGATCTCATTTATCTCTCATCTTAAGTTCTTGCACATTATCAATGTTAGAACCACATCTAGTATCAAATACGCATGATGTTGAAGAGAAATAATCATATCTATAACATAGACTCCTCTATGAAAAATATTCAATTCTTTTCATAGACTCTCCCGATGTTCTTCCAATCTACTTGTATTTGATAAGAGTATGCTTCGGATGCAGTACAAACTTAACTTCTTATTTAGTCATGAGCCCCTTGAACATCAAGGCCCAAGGTTTCAAAAGTGCTAGGCGCTAGTCGGGTGGTCGGGGCTTCGAACGCCTAGGCGGCGCCTAAGCGGATTAGTAAATTTTTTATTTTTTATAATTATTAATAGATAAAAGTATAAATTCAATTAAAAAATTAATTATAATACAATACTATTTTACAAAAAACATAGTTTAGCTTATGAAAACATAAGTCTTAGTTAATTTTTACATAAAAACACATCAACATTAAAATCAATTCCTTAAAAACAAATATCCTCGCTAATTTTTTGTGGTTTATAGCGTACTATTTCTCGGTTTGAGATTCAAAATAAAAATGTATGGTGAGAATATTTTATTGTACATTAGTTTTACCAACCGTGCTACCTTTTATTAATTGAAAAAATTGAACTATAATTATTATAGGTATTAGTATCTTAAAAATAGGGGAAAATCGGACTAGGCGATGCCTAGGCGGCAATATGTCGGTCCAACGCCTGACAGCGCCCGAGGAATGAAAAGTCGGGCGGTGAGCCTCAAAATAGCGCCTAGGGGAGGCCTAGGCGGAGCTAGACGGGGAGTCTTAAAACACTGTCTATGCCCTAAATTTGAATCGGTCATCCACCATCAACTCATCTATGGCTTGTAGCTCATAATGAAATGGTCACATGATTTAAATAGGAATGCCAAGACAGTTCTAACTATGAACTCTCATGAAACTGGTGTACTAAGATGAACAAAACTCTTGATGCGTTTCTCCATCTTCTACACATAAGTACTCATAAAGATTATAGCATACGTCTTGTAGGACTGAAACACCTTAGTGATCAAGAACCTCTCTTGATAAAATTGCTCATGAAATGCCTCGTTAAGTGACCTTATCATAGCATAGGCTTGTATCTCCTCTAATTGTTTACACAATTCATGAAACTTTCTAGCCAACACAAGGTGTTTCACATCCCGGCCATCCCTCTTGAATTTACATACCACCCAAATTTGAGCCGGTATAGTATCCCTGCCCGTGGGCTTAGGCCTATCTACCACACATTCCTTCGATCCATGTCTCAAAACTATCCACTAGTTCTTGAGGCTAATCAAGGAAGTGTTGCCTAGATAGCCAGTCCTTTTAAGGATGTACTGTAGTTTGAATGATTGATTATTTTATTGCTGAAATTTATTTGTTATCTACACAGAATAATCAGTACAAAGTTGAAAATAGAAGTCTTTAAAGCCATTAAACAAATTAATTAATCCAAATTCATTTAGGTTGATGATTTTATTGGATTTATTCCAAGATCCATAACCCTCCAATAATGAGTCGAGCTGAGCTCGAACAAAAACTCATTATTGAATGTCTGGTAGGATAAACTATCCAATCCTTTTCTCAAAAGGACTCTTGGTTGATGGGCCTATTGGTACTTTATCCATCGGTGTTCTGGGCCTAACTGAGTTAGAACAGAAACCCATTGAGTCAAACCGTCATTCCATATGTTAGTCATACCTAAGTATTCTATCCCTACGCGGCCCACCGATAACATAATGCACCCTACTGAGCATAAGGTACAATAGCTTCAATGGATGGCACAGGTGCGAATCCGGAAAACACTTTTAAGCGACTCAATATTTTATGGATTATTTAAGTATTGTCGGCTTATGTAATGAATCGGGCCCATATAATTATTGTAGATACAATGTATCGATATTCTATATATAAAATGAGGTTCAATGTACAAAAGCATAATTTAGAACTTCTATGGGTATTGACAAATATTGAATATTTAAACCAAATCTCATTTGGACCCATAGAATTCTCAAATGCGAATTTGACAAACCAACTGTCATACTTATATATACCAATATAATTCATGATCATGACAATTATAATTACATCTACTATATTTAGCCGAGATACTTGGTGAAATCGCTTAGTTTTGAAACTTGAAGCCTGTTATGGCCCAATGGTTTAGCAACCATTATGCAAAATATACAATTTTGCTCCCACTCGAATTAGGGCATCACTGTTTCAAAATTTAGCACCCCAACTATGACCGGTACCGCGGTCTATTGGACTAATTTAAAATTTAACATATTCAACTTTTATTGAATATAAATGCCACAAGTTATAACTTATTAAACTTCAATTAATTAAAATTTACAATTTATTAAAATTTATAATTTATAATATTAGAATTTATGATCACAGATTAACAAAATAACATGAGTGTTATTTTGATACAATCTGGTTCAGCCGCAAAATGGACTTTGGATAATTTTAAACATTAAAATTTTATGACCCCGAATTAATAAAACAACCGAAACTTTATTTTAAAATAATTTGGGTCAACCATTTGAAACTTCAAAACGGACTTAAAATAATTTTAAGACCATTGTAATTTAACATCGAATTAATTAATAAGCTCCTTCAATTTAATATATAATCCACGTTAAATCATTGGCCACAGATAAATTTAAAATATTCGTTATTTTTCAAACACGATATGATTTAACCGTTTTATCAAAACGAACAATGGCTAAAATTATTTCGGCAGTCCCCAGATCATGGACAACCTGTCCACATTGGGCGTCTACATGGACGCCCAAAATGGGACTTAGTATGGCGAGATGCCACAATGCATCTCTGGGCAGAATCCATATTTCGGATTCTGCCGACATGTTTATATTTTTTTATATATTATTTATTATGTTAAATTAATTAAATTCAACTCAATTAATTAAAACCCTAATAAATACAAAAAGACAACCTAGCCACTATGATCAAATTAATAATTTGGAAAAATAATAAAAATCTAAATCAATGATTCGGAAACATTTTCTATCGAATAGAAAATTTTCACCAATCAACAAATTTGATCTTTTGACTAAATTTAATATCGATTAATTACAACCATTAATTTAATAAATTAATCTTGTACACTAATCAACTTGAGGAAAAAATACAAAAACCTCAAGAACAATTCCTTAAACTTTTTTCATCAAACTAGAAAAACCTTTTGAATCTTGAAATCCAATATAACTTTCTTTAAATCAAATTAAACCATTTCTTAAGAATCTTTAAAATTGATTTAAGAATAATATCGAAATTTCAAGAAATTCACTCAACATTTTTCCTATCAGATTGAAAACCTTTAAACAATCAAGAAACTCACTAATCTTATTGAAACCTCCTCACTCATGATACCAATTGAAGGGAATTACGATCGAAATTATAACCGCAAAGGCAGAATTGCCGGTTAAAATTTTCTCGAATTCGGAATAGAATCATTTCAAGAACCATTGATAGAGTTTCAAAACGATTTTATTTTAACAAATCCTTAAGAGACGGATGTCATGAAGCTCGCAAGTGGAAGCTCTCAAATCTCACTTGCACGAACTACTATCAAACCAGGACCGGTGCTAGCCATAGGGACGAAGAACAAGTAGAAAAATACCAAGAATCCTAAAACCCCATAGATGAAAACGTGTTCATCACCTTGTGAGGCTACTCACGTTTTAGTCATTTAGGAAATTAGGTTTTTCTTTTCTTATTTTTCTAGTTATAACTCTAATTATTCAATTAGGGTTAGGATTAATTTTATTATGATTTTAACCCAATAAATTCTAAGTTTAATAATTAAACCCTAACTTTTAATTCCTTAAACAAATTTAATTGTCAACTTTCTTAATTCACAAATTAACCCATAGACTAAATAAAGCATTACAATTTAATCAAACTATGTGTCATATTACAAATTAATTCAATCAACTTAACTAATTAATTAATTAATTAATTTTGTATGTCAACTTTATTGATTAAATTTATCCAATTAAATTATTTGAAATATGAATTTTTTTAATTATCAATTAAATAAGCACCATATGCAAATACATTTAATCAACTTAATTAATATAAACTACATTATATTATTCCATTAACTAAATTAATTTCTTGGAGTTACATATATTATTCAATTACATTGACTTGACGTGTCAATTACTTAATAATCAATTCTTCATTAATTCTTGTAACATTGCATGTACAAGAAATCCCAGATCAGTAGTTTTAAGTGCACGATTCTTTGGGTCTGTCCATATGTTGGCAATGAGGTTCACCCATAGACTGTAAGCGGATTCTAGGAAACCATTACAACTCTCCATTAGGACAGAGAACAACCATCTCTAAAAGATACTGAACCTAGTAGTTATCTCACAAAGTCCTTTGCCACCTGACATCAATATGATGAACAAGAGGCATGGTGTTTGTCACCCCCCTTATGCAGTTCATCGCATTTCTTGATCTAGAGTATAATGATAAAATAAGTCAACGACTTATTGGACTTACTTATCCTTTTTATTCATCAAGTGGCTGGTGATTCATTTCGGTTTATCAAACCGATGACAATCCTATCACTTCAACACTACTATTAATATGGTCATGAAATATACTGAGCATACCCGTACTTGTAATCTAATATTTAAGGACCCGTTAGTAATATGCCACAACATACCCACTTCCACATTAATAATAAGTTGAAATCAAGTCTGAGGACTATTAAGGCATACTAAGCAAACTGTCTATGACATACAACCATGTGACCTTGTTGTGTGGATCAGTCCAGCCCCATATTCTCAACATGTGCTTATGTTCATGATCTACTTACCAAGTGATATAGTAACTACATTGCTATAGATCATCCAACATACCAGTCTTTCGTTTTATCCATTCCCACGATTAAAACAGACTTGGGACATCTATGATTATCAATCAATGGATACTCTACTCATGCTATAGCACAAGATATACATGCAGTAGATTATTGCCTTTGCAATGTGACACCATTAGTATATACATAATGTAAGAACCAATGCCTCAGAACTAGGGCACACCAACATTTCCAACAAAAAGGTCCAGCAGTACCGGTGGACGATTTTCAGATGTTGATGGAGTTAGAGCTAGCTGATGAAGAAAAAGCCTTTGAGTTTGGGTTTAATCTAGGCTTTGAACTCCAGCCGCTAGTTGATAAAGATTGTAAGTTGTTGAACGGTGGAACATACAAGTTTGTTCAGGTAATTAGTTTCGAAAGCTACTGTACTGATTTGAGCTCTGAAGATGAAGTTGAATGTGAGATTAGTGTTGAAGGTGAAAATGAAGAATTTGTGAATGGAGATCTTGAAATAGAGAGTGAAGGCGAAGTGAGTGAAATAGATTCTGATCCAGGAGAATGCGAAGGAGAAGGAGGAGCTATTTCTGAAGAAAAGCTTGTGTATGTAGTTAGAACTCACATTAAACAAGATTCAAATGTAGAAGAAAATGTAACAGAGGTGGGAAAGTCAATGTATTACTTGAATATTAGCAAAAGAAAAGAGCTAGAAGGGATGAAAGTTGTAGAAGCCTTTTTAAAGGTTGTACCCGATGCTAGAAAATTTGGAGATCTTATCATTCCTATGAAAGGAATAATAACTGCAGAAAAATTCAAAGCTCTTTGTACTGGTGAGGAAAGCTCTCATACTGTGTCTCTCTCTATTGCAAGGTACGTCGAATTCATCCTATTATGATAGAAAATAGAGTATAAGGTGGTGAATCAATATGTGGTGAGAAATTTGATGCTAATTGTTTTATCATTGGTTCGATGTGTTTGGGAAATCTGAAAATAAAACTGATGTTAGGCTAGTTTTAGACTATTTTGCTGAAATGGATGTGGATTTTGAGGTCATGAGTCATGCTCTAAAAATTTTCCACTTAGAACCTTGTTTAAAGGCACTGAAGCTCAATCTGTATCGAAGGAAGATGGGCTTAGAAGTTTCTAAAACTAAAATGTTGATACATGGTTTAGAATGGCTTGATGCAGCTATGGATATCCATATTGTTGGAATTAAAACATTCAAATAAACAACTTTTATTAAACTCAAAAATATTACAAGAACACTCTCACTCAAAATACAAAAATACAACTCACTCTTTTACTTCTTTTCTCTCTATAGAAGTTCTTATTTTTGTTGATAAAAAACAATTAAACAACTCACCTATTTATAGGTGAATTATACAACTCCCAAATCCCAACTCCCACAATTAATAACTACAACTCTTAACTAACACAATTACTTACCACCACCTCCAACTAATACAATTAATAGCCAACTTATTTAGTTAATTTAATGGCCTTCAAATTGATTGTAGTTAATAGCCTCCAATTTGGTTATCACACACAAAAATCTACATACTTAAAATATCTAAATAAATTTACTAAATTTTGGATTTGTGGGCTTAGACTCCAACTGATTGGATTTTGATTTTGGGTTTCCATTGATATAGATCAAGTTTATAATCCAACACCCCCCCTTAAACTTGATCTTGTCATTCCGAGTGAGTTTCTCAATCTGATGTAGTTTTCGCTTGTGAGCGGCTTAGTGAAGATATCCGTAATTTGATCTTGTGTCTTCACGTATTCAACTTCTACTTCCTTTCTTGCAACACACTCTCTTATATAATGGTAGCGGATGTCGATGTGTTTGCTTCGATCATGGAATACAGGATTCTTTGCTAATGCAATGGCAGACTTGTTGTCAACACGGATCTCAGTCGGCTCCTCTTGCATTAACCCAATCTCCTTAATAAATTTCTAAGCCAAATTGCATGATAGATGCACGAGGTTGCTGCAACATATTCTGCTTCAAATGTAGACAAAGCTACAATTGGTTATTTCTTTGACATCCATGTGAAAGCAGTGTCTCCTATGAAAAACACGAATCCACTAATGCTTCTTCGGTTATCTACGTCTCCACCCCAATCGCTATCGCTATATCCATCAAGCTTGTAATCGTTAGATATCAAATAAAACAAGCCAAAGTCGGTTGTACCTTTCAAATAACGAAGAATTCTCTTAGCAGCTTTAAAATGGGTGGTCATTGGTAACTCCATATAACGGCTTACTAATCCGACTGCCTAAAGGATATCTGGCCTTGTGCATGTAAGATAGTGTAGACTTCCAACCAAACTTTTGAAAAATGTTGGATCTACACTTTTACCTTCTTCATGTTTGGACATCTCGATCCCGTACTCCACCGGTGTGCTTATTGGCTTGCAGTTATCCATCTTGAACTTTTTCAAGATCTCCTTCGCATAGCTTTCTTATGAAATTAAAATTCCATCCATTTGTTGCTTTACTTCTATGCCAAGGTATTATGCCATGAGTCCCATATCTGTCATCTCGAACTCCTTCGTCACCACTTTCTTGAATTCATCGAACATTCTTTGGTTGCTTTTGGTGAAGATCAAATCATCCACATAGAGGCACACAATTAAAATATCTCCATCTTTAATCTTGATATACAAAGCATGCTCATATGGACATTTATTGAAACCATTTTCTAGGAAGTACTTGTCTATTCTGCTATTCCATGCCCTTGGTGCTTGTTTTAGCCCATAAAGAGCCTTCTTCAACTTTAACACCTTGTCTTTATGACCTTTGGCTTTGTAACCTGGTGGTTGCTGAATGTAGACTTCCTCTTCAAGAACTCCATTTAGGAAGGTGGATTTTACATCCATTTGATGAATTCTCCATTTGTTTTGAGCTGCTAAAGAAATTATTAGTCTGACAGTTTCCAATCGAGCGATTGGAGCGAATACCTCATCGTAGTCAATTCCAGCCTTTTGACAATAGCCTTTTGACAATAGCCTTTTTCAACAAACCTTGCCTTATGTCTTTCGATCTCTCCCTTAGTATTCCGCTTTGTTTTGGACAACCATTTTACACCTACTGCCTTGTTTCCTTTGGGAAGTGAAGTGAGTTCCTATGTATCATTCTTCTCAATGGCCTTGATTTCTTTGTCCATTGAATCTCTCCACTTTTTCTCTTGTGCAGCTTCTTGAAATGTTACTGGCTTGCAATCAATAAATAGACAAAATAATGTAAGATTGTCTAGTTGTTTAATCACCTCATAGAGTTCTCGAAGACTTCTCGTATGATGCACTTCTCTTTCATCTTCAGTCCCGCTTGAGGATGGAGATGATGATGATGATGATGATGATGATGATGAGCCATCTTTATGAGTAGGAGAAGTTGGTAGAGTTGAGAGGCTTTGTTGAAGTTGTCTTGGTTGCTCAGGTGTTGTCTGCTCATCTTCCTCGAATGGGGAAAAGTTGTAGTCTTCCATTTGCGAATCAAAGTTCCATTCTCCTTCTTCATCAAATATCACATCTCGGCTGATCACAAACTGCTTCTCATTTAGATTGTATAGCCTATAGCCTTTTGTGCTTGAGTCATAACCGATGAAAATAAAACTTTTGCTTTTATCATCAAGCTTGGTTCGATTCTCATCTGGTACATGAACATAAGCTACGCTCCCAAAGACTCGAAGGTGGGAAATTCTGGGCTTTCTTCCACTCTATGCTTCTTGTGGTGTCTTTCCCCAAACATTTCTTGTCGGAGAATGATTTAATAGGTAGACTGCACATGCCATTGCTTCCGCCCAAAACTCCTTGGGTAGTTTTTTGCTTTTAAGCATACTTCGTGCCATGTCAAGAATTGTTCTATTCTTCCTTTCTGCCACACCATTTTGCTGGGGGGAGCTAGGAACCGTTAAGGGTCGACGGATTTCATGTGCTGTACAGAACTCGTTGAACTCATTGGATGTAAATTCTCCTCCTCGATCAGATCTTATGGCTTTGATCTTATGACTGCTCTCCTTTTGCACGACTACTTTGAACTTCCGAAATACTCCAAAGACTTTTGATTTCCACTTCAAGAAATATAACCAAGTTTTTCTTAAATAATCATCAATGAAAAGAAGGAAGTAGTTACTATTAGCGAGAGAACTTGGCTTAATAGGACCACACACGTCAGTATGGATGAGCTCGAGCAGCTTCTTAGCTCTATAGTCTGACTCCTTTAGAAAGCTTCTTCTAAATTGCTTCCCTTGTACACATCCTTCGCATAACTAATCGGGATTGTCCATACATGGTAAACCTCTAACCATTCCCTTCTTGGATAACAGCTCCAATCCTCCAAAGTTTATATGCCCAAATCGAAGATGCCATAGCCACGATGCGTCTTTGTAACAAGTCTTTAGACACTTTGCAATATCATTTCTGATATTCAAAGGGAACATTCTATTCTTCGACATCCGTACCTTGGCAATTAGATTCCCGTTGCCATCTCTTATAAAAAGACTACAATCTATCATATGAATATCATAGCCTTTTTCTAAGAGTTGGCCCAAACTAAGAATGTTGCATTTCATACCAGGCACATAGTAGACATTTGAAATCATTTGGTGACTATCATCTTTTGCTCTAAAAAGGATGTCACCTCATCCCTTCACTGATATCTTGATGTCATCTACAAATGAGACATCGCCGCTTACTACATTTTTGAGCTCCACGAACATGTTCCTTCTTCCATACATGTGGTTGCTTGCACCGGTGTCGAGATATCATGTGTTGTCTTGATGATCATTATTGTTGTTATACGCTAGTAATAGCGTTTCTTTCTCCTCGATCTTCTCCTCCACGAAATTTGTCTTCTCGTCAACTTGATTGTTAGGAGTTCTACATTCTGAAGCGTAATGCCCAAACTTTTAACAATTATAGCACCGGACTTGAGATTTGTCATACCTTGCATTCGAATTGCCTCTTCCACGACCTGGTGTGGAACTTTCTCCTTTCTCGTAGTTATCACTGGAATTATTGTTGTAATTCTAACTTCGTCCACGACCACGGCTACTACCTCGTCCGCGGCCTTGTCCTCTGCCTTTGCCTCTTCCATGGTTGTTTCTACTATTGCCTTGACTTTCACTTGTATCCTTGAGTTGTAGCTTGAGGAGTTGCTCAAAGATACCTTGTTTCTTCTTGTGCTTTTCTTCATAGGCTTGTAGTGATCCTTGGAGTTCCTCGATCGTCATTTCCTCTAAGACTTTGGTTTCTTCAATCGTTACCACGATGTGCTCAAATTTGGGATCCAACGAGCGGAGTATCTTCTCTATTATTCTTACATCTTCTAACTTTTCACCATTTCTTTTCAATTGATTAGAAACGGCTTCTACTCTAGAAAAGTATTCGGAGATAGACTCGGATGGTTTCATGTGCAAGGATTCAAACTCACCTCTTAGTGTTTGGAGACGGACCTTCTTCACCTTTTCGACTCCTTTGTAAGAGGTTTGTAGCTTCTCCCATGCTTGCTTGGAGGAACTTGCACTTGAAATCTTTTCAAAATCGTCATCATCTAATGCTTGATAGATGAGGAAGAGAGCTTTCTTGTCTCTCTTTCGGGAATCCTTCAAAGTTGTAGCTTGATCTGGTGTGAGAGAGGCTTCATTTTTGGGCTCCTTGAAACCTTTCTCTACGATATTCCAGACATCATCCGCACCGAGAAGAGCCTTCATCTTGATACTCCAATTGTCATAGTTGTTTTTGTTGAGTGTTGGAACTTGAAACGATGCCACGCTATTCGCCATCTTACTCAAATAGCTTTTCTAGACGTATAGGGGCTGTTGTGACACTTTCTGAAATCTTTTGCAACATACTAGATGTATTGCAACACTTTTGGCAGTCTACTGCAACACTTTCTGAGCTTTTTAGCTACTGCAATGCCTGGGCAGTTTTAACTCTATTTTTCCGCACTCGGAAAATTTTTTTTTTTCGGGAGGAGGACTCGATCTCTCAACCTAGCTCTGGTACCACTTTATTGGAATTAAAACACTCAAATAAACAACCTTTATTAAACTCGAAAATATTACAAGAACACTCTCATTCAAAATACAAGACTACAACTCATTCTTTTACTTCTTTTCTCTCTAAAGAAGCTCTTATTTTTTTTTGATGAAAAACAACTAAACAACTCACCTATTTATAGGTGAATTATACAACTCCCAACTCCCACAATTAATAACCACAACTCTTAACTAACACAATAACTTACCACCACCTCCAACTAATACAATTAATAGCCAACTTATTTAGTTAATTTAATGGCCTCCAAATTGGTTGTAGTTAATAGCCTCCAATTTGGTTATCACACACAAAAATCTACATACTTAAAATACCTAAATAAATTTACTACATTTTGGATTTGTGGGGTTGGACTCCAATTGATTGGATTTGGATTTTGGGTTTCTATTGATATGGATCAAGTTTATAATCCAACACATAATTCAATTAATTAATTGTCTCAAAAGGCTAGTGGTTCAAATGAAGTGGGATGACTGGGTTTTACATAGGATGTGCAACTCCTGCGACATTAGCATTATTATTTCCCTATTATGGTGTTCTTACATTAGAATTTGCAGATCCTACTGTGGCTAAGATGCCTATTCAGACTCATTCCAAAGAGCTAGATGATTTAATTGGATTTTCGTATCTTATGGCTATAAAAGGGTTAAAGGAGGAGTCATTTGAAAACTTATACAAAACTACCAAAGACATTTTGGGTTATAAGGTTAAAAAGGCGGTGACCTCTGATACAAGTGAGGACACTTGTTATCTTTGCGTGACGGGGAAGTATGGATTGACTACTAATATGGAAGGAGTCATGAAGACTCGGGAGGTGAGTAAAACAGAAGTTGATAAATTAGGCTATGTTAGTGATCCTTATGGTTTGAAACTATTGGTAATGGGGAAGTTACAAGCTGGTACAGAACTTCTTAATACGGGCTTTGACGACGGGAATGAACTCTATGAGTTCAGGACAGATGAAAAGCAAGCAATTGATAAGCTTGATAAGGTTCCAATATTAATAAAGAAGGATAGGGTGGCCATGGTGACAACTACACCAGAGCATGCATTTGGTTCATCCGCGTTATGCAAAGCTGGAAAATTTGTTGTCATTTTTCCAAGAGCTTATCATGTTAGCTATGGGTTTAACTGTGGTAAGGCAGCTAACCTTGTTACACTTCGATGGCTGAAAAGTGCTGAAGATGCTGCTGTTCGAAGAAGTACAATTAATTATCCATCGATGGTGTTTCATTTCCAGTTACTCTACTATCTTGTTCTTGAGCTACCTACAAGAATCCCTCTGATCATTGATCACAATAATGCCCTGCTTCATAAACTTCGAAAGGGATCAACAATAGTATATGTAGGAATTTATATTTATTATATATTCGATTAATATATGTATAAATATAAATTAATAATTCCTTTTAGAGAATACAAATATTTAGACGTTTGTAACTTGAAATACAAAGTAACATACTATATATATATATATATATATAAAAAGATTAGAGGGGGGTGGTGTCCTGAATTACGGCTTCTATTAGAAACGTATATTAAAATCATCAGATTTATCTAAAATAATAGAAGTTAATTCAAGATTATAAAATTTTATTTCGTCTTCTAAGTGTTCTTTAGTAATTCTAAGAGAATTGATGTGATTAATATATTCTTGTCTATGCTTTCTATGCCAGTTATATAAATCAAAGTATCCAGTATAATTTATTAGATCTGTATTACAAATTTCTAAACTATTCTGATAGAATTCTAACTTATTATTTAGTCTTCTTAATTTATCGTCTAAGTATTCTAAAATTAATTGAATTCTAAGGATTTTATCCATCTAAATTCTGAAATTAGTATCAGCACTTTCTAAAAGAACTAAAGAAGTTAATTCTAAATTTAGTTCTCGTATTTCTCTTTCTAGATTTGGAATTCTTTCATTATATAGAGCTAATTCTCTAGTATATCGTTCCAAAGTAGTTCTCATCCAGCTTACTAGATGCTGACAGAATCTATAAAACCTGGAATTCTCATTATTAAGTTCTTCAGTATGTCTTTCTATTCTATCAATATAAAATTGTTGTATAATTCTACTTCGTCTTAATTCAAATTCTTTTCTTTCTAGTCTATCTTTTAATTCTAAAATTCTATTCATTTAGATTCTAAAATTAGTATCTGAACTCGCTGATAAAATCAGTGAGGTTATTTCTAAATTTAATTCTTTTATTTCTGCTTCTAAGTCTGTTAATTCTTTGTTATTACGTTTTAATTCTTCGGTATATCTATATATAAGTCTAACTTTCCAGCCTACCAGAGTATGGATATGATTACTAAGTCCTGCTCTGCAAAGTATGCCAGTTTCTAACCTTATCTGAGTAGTATAGGATTCTATCTGTTCTGAATAAAAGAGTATTAAACGCTTTCTTCTAATAATTTCTATATCATTTCTTTCTAATTTCTCTTTAAGTCTTAAAATTCTCAGCATCACAAATATTTTCTCGTCACTTATCTGAAGAGATCACTTAAAGTGCAGTTCAGTAAGGAGAGGATACTTATTTGAAGGTATAAAATCTAAGTATTAAAAATAAACTGAGTATGTAAAGTATACCTCTTAAGTTTATGTCCTTCTATGATGGTTTCTGCAAATATAGGCTTGTAGAGAGAATTGAGAGAAAACAAGAGAGAGAGAGAGAAAGAGAGAGAGTGAAAGTTTTGGTGTGTATGTTTTGCAGCAAAAACCTTCTAATTTATAGACTTGAAAAGTAAAGTATACCGGTTACCTGTTGGTTACCGAATCTTTTCTGTGACGTCATTGCTTACGTATTTGAGCATTATTGCAATTATGACTGTATGTGTTATTATGGAGTATGATGTCATTGCTTACGTCTTAGTGCAAGTATGACTCAGCTATAATTATTATACTTGCTGTGGTCATTGCTTACGTCTTTTGAAATTATTGCCTTTTATTAAGTATTTGCATTTATTACTGATTATAACTTTTCTATTTAATTATTATTATAAAGTCTGATTATGTGGGAGTATATCTGAGATATTATTATAATTTCTTTCAATTATATAGAGTATGATAATTTCTCCATGGCTTAACCTTTTACTGAAATTAAATTCAGAGAGATTTTAAAAAGAAAGCTTCTGTTAAAAAACACCTAACCTGGATTTCTCATATCCAGATAATCTGTGAACAGATTTTTTAATAAGGAAATTTAAATTTTAACCAAAAACTTCTTTCAAAAATATAAATCTGAATATTTAATTTCAAAATGTTCCTATTACTTCCAGATTCCTTTAAACTTAAAAATTCTTCTGTATAAATTTAGCTCATCCAACTGGTACTTTTGAAAAAAGGGACTTACATCCTTTGCCCAGAAAATTTCCCAAGGCCTGTTGCTATTTTCTGAATTGAAAATTCTTAAGTTTGAAGAAAAATTTCAGTAATGCTGAAAATGAAACCGAGCCAACAAGAAATATTATAAAATTATTATTATTAAAACAAAAGTATATTACATATAAAAGTATTAAAATTCTTACAACAGTATTATCAAAGTATAGAAAAATAAAAACTTATCGGAATTTCTTTCTAAGAAGAAAACTTCTTCCCAAGAAAAAACTCTCTAAGAAGAAACTTCCTACCCAAGAAAAAAAACTCTCTTCTAACTTCTAACAACTTCTTATTTATAATGTCTATTGGTGGGGACCTCTTCCCACTAATATTCTCAACTTCTTCTTTAAGTTCTCCAGCTGTCTCTTCCTGTCTGTTCACGAAACTTCTAGAGCGGTATGTGCTGGCTCTTTGTAGTGGAAGCTGAGCTGTCTTCCTTTTGGGCTTCTGGTTGGGCTTCTTTGTTAGATGTCTCAAAAGTCTCATTCTTCTGCCCGAATTCTAGATCCATAATATTATCATTAAAGTCTATATTGGGCCTCAGCATATGTTTTGGCAGTGGATTGGGCATCTCAAAAACATTGCCAAACCAATTGGACCAACCTTCTGAGGGCTGTGTATCTAAGGCTTCTATTCCGTCTTTTGCTTTCTCTACTGCTTCTTTTATATCCAAGCTTATTTCTTTATTTATTTCAGTCTTCTCGCATAATTTCTCCAATTTTTCTAGTATCAGGTCTTCTTTAGTCTTTCCTTTATCACTTACGACACCTGAGTATGATGTCTGGTTCTTACTATGTTCTAGTCTAGTTTCTAAGTCCTGTATCTTCTTCTTTAGAAGATTCTCTTGTTCTTCTTTGTTAAGTATCTGTCCTTCTAGATCATGTATCTTTTTCTTCATGGTTATTATCTCCTGGGGAATGTCTTTAGATGTTCCCTCTTGAGGTGCTTGTATATCTGAAGTATTTAGAGTCTGTCCCGTTATTTCAGGGCTTGTATAGAAAGAGGTTAAGTATTTCTTAGCTTCTGTATAAGCCTCCTGTATTGATGCATATTTCTTGTATTTGGGATCCTTATGTTTGGTATTCTGTATTACCTATTCCCAAGTCTTGTATATTCCCGGTTGAGGGCCAGTATATACAACGTATGCTATGTTATTATTATTTCTTTGTGTGAAGTATAAGCTGAAGCCGTTTATAGCGGCTATCGCGTGTTTATCATCTTTTCTTTTTACTGCTACCCAAAGATTGTCTAGCAGAATTCTTTCAGTATCATTGAGTATGGTTCCTTTGGGGTAATTAAACGCCCAAGAAGTCTCACCGAAGTCTGCAAAATTTAATTTATCAGAAAAGACTAATGCCTTAGCCTTTGGTTGGTTTCTGTTGACCATGGTTAGGTCTTCTGGTAGAAGTCTATTGTCAGGTATAATCGGAGTATTTATTAATTCGTCTATAGTCGGTCTGGAGGATGTATTTCCTTGGTATCTGGGTATTTTTCCTCCTCTACCTCTATCCGAGGCTCTCATTTTATTTGTTGTTCTTTCTTCCTGTATCAAGTATTTCCTGAAAAAACAAGTTATCAAACTGTAAGAGTCTAGATAGTATATCAGCAATGTTATTATGTTCACCCTGTATATGTTCTAACGTAGGCTTGTATGCTTTCTGTAATAAAAGTGAAGTTAATTTATGCCATCTTTTATAAGAAGATCTTTTCTTTTCCTTTTTCAGATTATTATAGTATTTAACTATAGCAATGCAGTCTGTTCTTATAGTGAATTCATTCTTACCAATTATAAAGAATTCAAAAGATTCTAATGCATAGTATATTGCTAATAGCTCAGAGTCTATTGTACTAATTTCTCCCTTTTCTTTAAAGGATCCACTAGTATATCTACAAATTCTTTCTTCTGTCTTATTGGAAGTCTTATGGGGTTTGCTTATCAAAACTGCTCCCCATCCAGATGCTGAACCATCTGTTTCTACTATTAAGTAATCTGTATCTAATGGTATTTCTAACTTAGGTAATTTCTTTACCTTTTCTTTTAGAGTTCTGATTATCTCGTGGTCTTTATAATTTAATTTCTCAAAAATTTCTTTTCCTGTTTTCAAGTATAAAGGTTTTAAGTATTTGGATAAGTCTTTTATAAAAGGTCTAGCATAGTTCAACAATCCTAAAAATTGTTGAAGCTGTTTCTTTTCCTTTATATTTTCTGGGAATTCTAGTATTTTTGTAGTTATATGTGGTTGTAATTCTATCTGTCCTTCTCCTATTACAACTCCAAGGAAATTTATCTTAGTTCTTCCCAATTCTATCTTTTTCTTAGATATTATCAATCCGTTCTCTTCAAATTTCTTAAATACTTCTTTTAAATGTCTATTATGATCTTTAGCTGTTTTACTAAAGACTAGTATATCATCTATGTATACTGCAGTAAAGTCTGTAAGTCTCTCGAATATCTTATCCATTCTTTTCTGAAAAACTGCAGGTGCATTCTTTAGACCTAAAGGCATTACAGTCCATTCCCAATGTCCTATGGGATTTGGACAGATAAATGCGGTCCATTCTATAGATTCTTTATGCATTCTAATTTGATAGTATCCAGATTTCAGATCAAATTTACTCATAAACTTTGATCCTTGTATTTTATTTATAAGCATTTCTTTGTTAGGTATATCATAGCCGTTATTCTCAGTATTATCATTCAGCTGTTTATAGTTTATAACCATTCTAGGTTTTCCTCGTTTCTTTTCTGCATTATTATTAACAAAGAAACTAGGTGATCTGTGTCTAGATTCTGATCTTCTAATGAAATTATTTTTTATAAGTTCTTTTAAAGCTTCTTTATACCATTCTAATTCTTGATTATTAGCAGGTATAGCTTTAGCTCGTATAGTTATATCAGGATTTATGATTTCTAATTTGTATTCAGTAGGATTTCTATTCCAGTATTTTTGAGGATTTTCTCCTATTATTTCTAATTTCTCAAGTCTGGATTGGTATTGTAGAATCTCATTGTCTAAGGTTATATTATTTAGTTGATTCGAGTATATGTAGTCTGATTCTATTTCATAGAAGTCTAACTGGTTTTCTAAATTTTCTTCATAATTCTCTGTTTGTATATTTGTATTAGGTATATTGTTTTCTTCTACTAGTCCTCTACTCCCCTCAAAAAAAGTTTTAGGAGTGATAGGTATAGAGAAGTTATTAAAACTAAAACTTATATAGTCTTTGGTTATAACTGCCATTCTATTATCATGTATAAGATAGTCTAATCCTAGTATAGCTAAATATCCCAATTGGTATAAATTTCGTATAGGAATATCTGTTATTGTAGTTATTAGTTTATCCTTATTTATATCTGTCATTTCTATTTGTATTTCCGGTATGTATTGTGAACAAGTAGTAATACTACCGTCCATTTGTCTACCTATAGTAGGTTTATCTAAATTATGTTTGTATTTTGAAGGTATTAGTTTATCATCTATCTTAGATGTTGAACATCCAGAGTCTATCAGTGCTAATCCTTGTATTTTAAAATCTTGTATAATACATGTTATTTTAATAGTATAGCTAGTATATGGTGCTTCATAAGGATGTCTATTAATTCTATGGTAGTGAAATCTTTTTTCGTATAAGTCTAATAAGATTTCATCAGTTATATCTAACTCTAATAGTTCTAAGACATTCTGTTGGTTATTACTTTGTATATATAAGTGTTAGAATAAAATATCAATAACAAAACAATAAAAAACTGAACTTAACCTTTTAACAGTAAAATGAAAGGATTCTATTGATGCATGAATCGGTTTTCTTAAGATAGAATTTGCCCCGTATACATTACTGTCTCCCAGAATACAATAACAGACATTGGATGAACTCAATCGAGTGTAGAATATCACCGAGATGAAAAACTAAGGAACTAAGAATGAACTTAAGACAAAGGCAATATTTTAAACGTCTGAGAGCTAGCAAAGGAAAGCACCAATTCTCAATATTCTTGTATATTTCCTCAACTGAAATCAAACCGTATATATAGCCAACGAAAAGAATAAAAAATAGCAAAAATTAATTACTATTATGCAACCAAGGAAGTGATAAGAAATAGCAGTAATGAGTTGCTACTACATAGCTGAGGAAGGGATAAGATATAGCAATGATGAATTGCTATCAAGGTTTAAAAAGTGTTAGGCGCTAGTCGGGTAGTTGGGGCTTTGAATGTCTAGGCGGATTCGTAAATTTTTTATTTTTTATAATTATTAATAGATAAAAGTATAAATTCAATTAAAAAATTAATTATAATACAATACTACTTTACAAAAAACATAGTTTAGCATATGAAAACATAAGTCTTAGTTAATTTTTACATAAAAACACATCAACATTAAAATCAATTCCTTAACAACAATTATCCTCACTAATTTTTTGTGGTTTATAGCGCACTATTTCTCGGTTTGAGATTCACAATGAAAATTATATGGTGAGAATATTTTATTGTACATTAGTTTTGCCAATCGTTCTACCTTTTTTTAATTGAAAAAATTGAACTATAATTATTATAGTTATTAGTATCTTAAAAATTAGGGAAAAATCGGACTAGGCGGTGCCTAAGCAGAAACAATCGGATTAGGCGGTGCCTAGGCAGCAATATGTGGTCCAACACCTGATAGCATCCGAGAAATGAAAAGTCAGGCGGCGATCCTCAAAATAGCGTCTAGGCAGAGCTAGGTGGGGAGGTTTAAAATAGTGATTGCTATTCCATTGATCATATACAATGAAAAGTAAAATTTATTATAAAACCAAAACTTCCCCCACTAAGTTATTTTTTTATTACTATTATTATTATTATTATTATATTTTCTTTTATTTTCAAACAGTATATTCTTCATTTAATGGGTTCGACCTTCCACAAAGTTTGGACTCTGGTGTCAAAAATGAGGGACATGTGCACCGAAAAAAGTTGTCCAAACAGAGACTTATTTTACGTGCCACTTATGGAATTTTGAGTCCTGATTGTATCGCTGTTGTTCAGCAAGGGGATTCAAACACAAAATCATGGGGAGACACTTTTAACTATGTGAATTTATGGGACTGGGAGGATGAGGGGGTTGAACCAGTTGCATCACACAATAATATTGAAAGTAACACAAAATTCTGGTCAACAAAAAAAAATGCAAACACGGGCTTGGACCTGCCAATTTAAAGGATGGACGTAATATAAAACATGATCCTGATGATTTTAAGATTCAGAATCTGACTTCTTCAGCTACTGTAATTCATTAGTTCTTTAAGGAGCTTGGGAAGAGTGTGGAAAAGAAAGAAAAAGAGACAATGAAAAATGTACTATCAAGTGTGCAAGTAATTCCTGCAACTAACACTAGAGCAGCAGATGCACGGGTTAGGACACTAGTTAATTTTTATCTAATCTCCATAAATGAACCAGGACATGTATACATTCAACAAGCTGCCACAATAGAACTCTCAGGAAAAATTGCAGGACTTCCAATTCTTGTCGTTGTGTTACATAGAAAGATGGTCAATAGGGAAGATTGGTTGCCTTCAGGTTTCTGCTTCAATTGTAATCTGCAGCTCAGTTTTCAATATTTGACCTTGAGGCAAGGTCTTAAGGGGGAAGGACTGTTGTAGTTCTTAGTTGCGGTTTAAGTTTAATTAGCAGTTAATAGTAGTTAGCTTAATTAAGTTGCTTTTTAATTAAACGGTGCGTAGCATCGGTTAAGCTGTTATTGAATAGGAAAGAGAAGAATCTTGTAATCCTCTGTAATCGATACTCTTGCTTGATGAATGAATGAATCGAATCTCTCTTCTCCCCTCAGAATTTTTCTCTGTTTTCATTCCTAATTCTGTTACTATTTTCACTTACCGATCAATTTATCTCCGATCTCTATTTGCCAGAATTTTCCCCCTAACATGTTCTGGCTGGATGCTTCAATTTGAAAGCTTTATAAGTTTATTTTGGGTGGAAATGGACCACTAAACATAACTAAGGGTTACCCACGAGTAATACTTTTTTTTTTTTCAAAATCAATTGTTTAGTGCCTCAAAATCGGGATTCATGATAATTCTAAAACTTATATATATATTTCCTTTTGAATTGATTTTATTATAGTCCTAATTAGATAGTTCAGTTGTACTAGAATTTTAGGTTTGAGTCTATTTAGTAATTTATTAGATAAAAAATGTTATCTAATTAGGACCTTTAGAATAGATTTTTATTAGCATTAGGATAATTAGCCTGTAAAAGGCTTTGATATAATATGATTTAAACAGTTTTTATTTTCATGATTATTATTGAATAAGGTGTGTTTTGTTAAAATTTTCTTAAAATTTTTAGGGTCTGTTTAGGATTGATGTCAGAGCTGCTGTCATGAAAAGTTTCACTTACAAATTTTTAATAGAATAACATATTTTGACATTCGACAAAAAATTTGAACTCTTAATACTAATTAGTTACAAACTGTTTTCTAAGAATTTTCAGAACTTTTTGAGACGACAGCTTGGAAAAGCTTAAAAATGAAACTTTTCGGAAAAGTTGTCTAGGAAAGCAATCCCAAACTAACCCTTAATAGATGCGATTACCAAAGGTTTTTTAAGAGTCAATTTTCTATTAGAGTTGAAATTTCATCAAACTATAATTATAAAACTATCGGTCATATTATTCGTTCTTTGAATTACTTCAAAGTCAATTTTAATCAATAGGCTAAGATATTCACGATAAAATAACATGAATTTCACAGCACCGAAAATAGTGAAAAGGTAATTATAACCGGAAACAAATTGAGTCAACTATGTAACTGTTAAAAAGAATAAATTGGAATATAACTGCTCCAACCTCCTGCCAGATATTTCCGAAACAGTCGAGAACTAGCAAAATTTGAAGCCGGGAAGCAGTCATCTGCAATTCTCAACCAGCATTGAAGGCGTGGCGAGTTTCTAGTACAACGAGAGGAGAGCTAGATTTCGTGAGCGTTGTTATTTGCTGCCTATAATTACTTGGTACCGCCCATGTTACTTACAATTTTACCCTTTTGAAAACTTCTCATTTAATTTCAATCAACAAATTAACGCTTATTTTTACATAAATTAACACCATATTAAAGCCACCCCCAACCCTCCACCCACGAGCTCCAACACCCACCTTTAACGGAAACATTGAAATCATACCCATGACAGATTATAGTAGTAAAAACAAAACAAAACAAAACAAAACATCAACCCATATTTGAAGTCATTTGACTTGGGCAAACACTATCAAAATACTCTGACAAGAAAATTTCTATAATAATATGATAGAGAACAATTTCATAGTATTAATGCCCCAAGTCTCAATAGGGTCAAGCAGTGATTATAGCAGCCAGCCTGGCTACTTTGGAAGACCATACCAGAAACGAAGATGCGAAAAATGGTGTTCATACACAGCAACTTTTAAAATTAGAAAGGCAACCATGGCTGATCAAGCTCTGATCTAGTAACTGGATTGAAGAGCTTAAGGAATACGGAGGGTGTGGGAGCTGGTGGGTGGCGTTAATGGCGGTTGTCAGGTTAGCGTGGCGTTAATGACCAGTAAAAATGGGCTTTAATTTAGTGAGTAAAAGTAAAAGATTATTTTTTAAAGGGTAAAATTGTAAGTTACAATGGCGACACTAACTAATTTTGGACGGCAAATAACAATCCAGCACTTGAATTATTCCTGTGAATCCAATTGATAGGGAAACCAATCAGAAAAAATGCAAAACCATAAAGATTAAACCTTTTTGGGACAAGTTGGGATCTGAAGCAATCAGAGACACGAGCGAATCTTGGAGAAGACAAGTTCGGTTGAACAGATTCCATACATACAAAGACCCCTTCCTTGTGATAAGGAGCAATTTCTAGCACTTGTCATCCCTGTTGGAATTAAAACACTCAAATGAACAACTTTTATTAAACTCAAAGATATTACAAGAACACTCTCACTCAAAATACAACACTACAACTCACTTCTTTACTTCTTTTCTCTTTAAAGAAGTTCTTATTTTTGTTGATGAAAAACAACTAAACAACTCATCTATTTATAGGTGAATTATACAACTCTCAACTAACACAATTACTCACCACCACTTCCACCTAATACAATTAATAGCCAACTTATTTAGTTAATTTAATGGCCTCCAATTTGATTATCACACATAAAAATCTACATACTTAAAATACCTAAATAATTTTACTACATTTTGGATTTGTGGGCTTGGACTCTAATTGATTGGATTTGGATTTTGGGTTTCCATTAATGTGGATCAAGTTTATAATCCAACTGCCCCCCTTAAACTTAATCCTGTCATCCAAGTGAGCTTCTCAATCTAATGAAGTTTTCGCTTGTGAGCGGCTTAGTAAAGATATCCGCAATTTGATCTTGTGTCTTCAATATTCAACTTGCACTTCTTTTTTTGCAACACACTCTCTTATGTAATGGTAGCGGAAGTCGATGTGTTTCCATCGATCATGGAATACAGGATTCTTTGCTAAGGCAATGGTTGATTTGTTGCCGACACGGATCTTAGTCGGCACTTCTTGCATCAAGCCGATCTCTTTCAATAAATTTCTGAGCCAAATTGCATGACAAACGCACAAGGTTGCTGCAACAGACTCTGCTTTACATGTAGACAAAGTTACAATCGGTTGTTTCTTTGACATCCATGTGAAAGTAGTATCTCCAATGAAAAACACGAATCCACTTGTGCTTCTTCGATTATCTACGTCTCTACCCCAATCACTATCACTATATCCAGCAATCTTGTAATCATTAGAAACTAAATAGAATAAGCCCAAGTCAGTTGTACCTTTCAAATAGCGAAGAATTCTCTTAGCGGCTTTGAAATGGGTGGTTGTTGGTGATTCCATGTAACGACTAACTAACCCAACAACATGAAGGATATTTGGCCTCGTGCAGGTAAGTTAGCGTAGACTTCCGACCAAACTTTTGAAAAGTGTTAGATCTACACTGTCCCCTTCTTCATGTTTGGACATCTTGATCCCGTACTCCACCGGTGTGCTTATCGGCTTGCAGTTATCCATCTTGAACTTTTTCAAGATCTCCTTTGCATAGCTTTCTTGTGAAATGAAAATTCCATGCTTTTGTTGGTTTACTTCTATGCCGAGGTAGTATGCCATGAGTCCCATGTCTGTCATCTCAAACTCCTTCGTCATCACTTTCTTGAATTCATCGAACATTCTTTGGTTGCTTCTGGTGAAGATCAAATCGTCCACGTAGAGGCACACGATTAAAATATCTCCATCTTTAATCTTGATATATAAAGCAAGCTCATATGTATGTTTATTAAAATCATTTTCTTGGAAGTACTAGTCTATTATGCTATTCCATGCCCTTGGTGCTTGTTTAAGCCCATAAAGAGCCTTCGTCAACTTCAACACCTTGCCTTTATGACCTTTGGCTTCGTAACCTGGTGGTTGCTGAATGTAGACTTCCTCTTCAAGAACTCCATTTAGGAAGGCGGATTTTACATCCATTTGATGAATTCTCCATTTGTTTTGAGCTGCTAAAGAAATTATTAGTATGATATGACACTTTCCAATCGAGCAACTGGAGCGAATACCTCATCGTAGTCAGTTCCAGCCTTTCAATAATAGCATTTTGTAACAAGCCTTACCTTGTGTCTTTCAATCTCTCCCTTGGCATTGCACTTTGTTCTATACACCCATTTGACATCTACTGCCTTGTGTCCTTTGCGAAGTGAATTGAGTTCCCATGTATCATTCTTCTCAATGGCCTTGATTTCATCGTCCATTGCATCTCTCCACTTTTTCTCTTGCGCAGCTTCTTGAAATGTCACTGGCTCGCAATCAACAAATAGATATAATAATGTAAGATTGTTTATTTGTTCAGTCACCTCATAGAGTTCTTGAAGACTTCTCGTATGATGCACTTCTCTTTCATCTTCAGTCTCGCTTGAGGATGGAGATGATGATGATGATGATGACCCATCTCTATGAGTAGGAGAAGTTGGTGGAGTTGTGAGACCTTGTTGAAGTTGTCTTGGTTACTCAGGTGTTGTCTGCTCTTCCTCGAATGGGGAAAAGTTGAAGTCCTCCATTTGAGAATCAAAGTTCCATTCTCCTTCTCAATCAAATATCATATCTCGGCTGATCATAAATTTCTTGTCATTCGGATTGTATAGCTTGTAGCCTTTTGAGCTTGAGTCATAACCGACGAAAATAAAACTTTTGCTTTTATCATTAAGCTTGGTTCGATTCTCATCCAGTACATGAACATAAGCTACACTCCCGAAGACAAGAAGATGGGAAATTCCAGGCTTTCATCTGCTCCATGCTTCTTGTGGTGTCTTTCACCATACGCTTCTTATAGGAGAATGATTTAACAAGTACAGTGCACATGCCACTACTTTCGCCCAAAACTCATTGGGTAGTTTCTTGCTTTTGAGCATACATTGAGCCATATTGAGGATTGTTCTATTCTTCCTTTTTGCCACTTCATTTTGTTGGGGGGATCTTAGAATCGTTAAGGGTCAACGGATTTCATGTGCTATATAAAACTCATTGAGTTCATTGGATGTGAATTCTCCTCCTCGATTAGATCTCATGGCTTTGATCTTATAACCACTCTCCTTTTCCGTGACTGCTTTGAACTTCTAAAACTCTCTGAGGACTTCTGATTTCTACTTCAAGAAATATAACCAAGTTTTTCTTGAATAATCGTCAATAAAGAGAAGGAAGTAGTTACTATTAACAAGAAACTTGGCTTAATAGGACCACACACGTCGGTATGGATAAGCTCGAGAGGCTTTTTGGCCCTAGAGTTTGACTCTTTTGGAAAGCTTCTTCTGAATTGCTTCCCTTGTAGACATCCTTGGCACAATTAATCAGGATTGTTGATATATGGTAAACCTTTAACCATTCCCTTCTTGGATAATAGCTCCAATCCTCCAAAGTTGAGATGACTGAATCGAAGATGCCATAGCCACGATGCGTCTTTGTAACACGCCTTCAAACACTTCGCAACATCGTGTTGAACGTTCAAAGGAAACATTCTATTCTTTAACATTTGTACTTGAGCCATCATATGTCCTTTGCCATATCTTATGAAAAGACTACAATCTTTCATGTGAATATCATAGCCTTTTTCTAAGAGTTGGCCCAAACTTAGAATGTTGAACTTATATTAGGCACATAGTAGATATTTGAAATTAATTGGTGGCTACCATCTTTAGCACGAAAGAGGATGTTACCTCTCCCTTTCACCGATATCTTGCTGTCATCTCCAAATGAGACATCACCGCTTACTTCTTCAGTGAGCTTCATGAATAAGCTTATTTTTCCGTACACGTGGTTGCTTGCACCAGTGTTGAGATACCATGTGTTGTCTTGATGATTATTGTTGTTGTTGTATGCTAGTAATAGCATTTCTTTCTCCTTGATCTTCTCCTCCACAAAGTTCACCTTCTCCTCGACTTGATTGTTAGGAGTTCTACATTCTGAAGCATACTGCCCAAACTTTTGACAATTATAGCACCGGACTTGAGATTTGTCGTACCTCACATTTGAATTTCCTCTTCCGCGACCTTGTGTGGAACTTTCTCCTTTCTCATAGTTATCACTGGAATTGTTGTTGTAATTCTAGCTTCATCCACTACCACGGCTACCACCTCGTCCTCTACCTCTACCTCTTCCGTGGTTATTTCTACCATTTCCTTGACCTTCGCTCGTATCCTTGAGTTGTAGCTTGAGGAGTTTCTTAGAGATACCTTGCTTTTTCTTATACTTTTCTTTATATGCTTGCAATGATCCTTAGAGTTCCTCGATCGTTATCTCTTCCAAGTCTTTGGTTTCTTCAATAGTCACTACGATGTGCTCATATTTAGGATCTAATGAGCGGAGTATCTTCTTGATTATCCTTTCATCTTCTAACTTCTCACCATTTCTTTTCAATTGATTTGAAACGCCTGCTACTCTAGAAAAGTAATCGGAGATAGACTCGGATGGTTTCATGTGCAAGGATTCAAACTCACCTCTTAGTGTTTGGAGATGGACCTTCTTCACCATTTCAACTCCTTGATAAGAGGTTCGCAACTTCTCCCATGCTTGCTTGGCGGAGGTTGCGCTTGAGATTTTCTTAAAACCAACGTCATCTAATGCTTGATAGATGAGGAGGAGAGCTTTCTTGTCTCTCGTTCGGGAATCCTTCAAAGTTATAGCTTGATCTTATGTGAGAGAGGCTTCATTTTTGGGCTTGGTGAAGCCTTTCTCTACAATATCCCAAACATCATGTGCTCCGAGAAGAGCCTTCATTTTGAAACTCCAATTGTCATAGTTGTTGTTGTTGAGTGTTGGAACTTGAAACGATGCCACACTATTCTCCATCTTACTCAAATAGCTATTCTAATAGTACAGGGGCTAATGCAACACTTCTGGAGTCTTTTGCGACACACTGGACGTATTGTAACACTTTCGGCAGCTTTCTGCAACACCTTTTCCTGTCTTTTGCAACAGTTTCTAGGCTACTACAACGTCTAGGGTTCCTGAAATTCAACTTTTGCAATAAAAAATGGAACTTTTTGGAAGCGTAATCAACTTTCGTATGTCGCTCTGGTACCACTTTGTTGTAATTAAAATACTCAAATAAACAACTTTTATTAAATTTAAAGATATTACAAGAACACTCTCACTCAAATACAAAACTACAACTCACTTCTTTACTTCTTTTCTCTCTAAAGAAGTTTTTATTTTTGTTGATGAAAAATAACTAAATAACTCACCTATTTATAAGTGAATCATACAACTCTCAGCTAACACAATTACTCACCACCACCTCCAACTAATATAATTAATAGTCAACTTATTTAGTTAATTTAATGGCCTCCAAATTGGTTGTAGTTATTAGCCTCCAATTTGGTTATCACACATAAAAAAATCTACATACTTAAAATACCTAAATTAATTTACTACATTTTGGATTTGTGGGCTTGGACTCCAATTGATTAGATTTGGATTTTGGGTTTCCATTAATATGGATCAAGTTTATAATCCAACAATCCCATCACAATTGGCATGGCTCGTCTGAGGAGCCCTGTAGGTGCCTAAGCGATGAGTCTAGAGCTAAAGCCGCACCTTTGACAACTATAGGAATAACATGAATCCAAAACCTATATCCGAGAATAGGTACAAAGACATTCAACCAATATGTTGGGCAGAAAAAATAAAATACCTTCATTGCTTACCTGTACGCTGTAGGCATCCATCTTTACAGCCGACTACCTAGAAGTTCGAAAATCCAGCTAAAATCGTAATTTTTCAGGAAACTCTATAAGATGAAAGCATTTGCACGCCTCTTGTGTAAACAATTTCAGTTTCTTTCATCATAAATGCATCATTTCGCACACCAATAACATCATTTACATCATGTTCTCTAGGACTAGCTTCTAAGCATAATGGCACATTATCTTCCCTAATGTCTTATTAAAGGAAAAACTGGATGCCTTCAGGCTTCCAGAATGTCCCACATTAACAATACCCTCATAGCCAGAAGAACCTAGAACCTTCTCAATCACCAAAATATCTGTAACGGTAGCCCTGGCAGTTATACCCATATGCTCTTCCATATTACAACTTTAGGTTAATGTTTTCTTCACCAACAACTACCCGATTCTTGTTCTTTTTGTGACTAGACGACACTATAGGGGAATAAGTATCCATTAGATTGACTATATTCTTGCTACCTAGAAATCCGAGCAAAATTTGGTAATGGTTCTTTCTTTCGATCACAGCTTGAGGCTCAGAAGCATTTATTTTTTCTGCCAGCTTAGTAGGAGGTTTTACTGCATCTGGATTTGCTGAATATCGAGGACTACTATTTAGGTTGCCAATTATTTGGCTGAAGCTGCTTCAAGTAATAACTGTGAAAGGCTCTCTGCCAAGTTTACCTGTCGACCATAAGGACTTCTCTTTAACTCGTCAAGCTTTGAATCGGTTAACCTATGACCAATTTCTATTGTTTTGAAATGGAAAGTAGCAACTGTCCCACCCATGGAGCAGGCAAACAACTAATAGCCATTAGGACTCCTAAAGTATATGAAGAAAATATGATAAATATTCGAGGGCTTATTGCAAAAAATCTACTGTCTCCTTGAACTTTTAAAGTGAGACCCTATAGCTCCCTCAACTTTCCAAAACTAGCACCACTTTGCACTTCGAACGCCATATGCCAGCTTTTGATTGTAGAGAGAAAATAAGAAAAATGACATATTTGAAAAGTCAAACCAACTATAAGCTGACACGTGGTGTTTAAGGGATAAAGTGGTGCAGTTTTTAAAAGTCGAGGGAGCAACATGATCACTTTGAAAGTTCAGGGGAGCAGTATGTTTTATAGAACAAGTTCAGTTACCTGAAAAATGCATTAAGCCAATATTAAAGCCCATAAAAAGCCAATAATTAATATTTTTGGAAAAGATCAAGTTACCAAGACAAATCGACAACACTTTAGGTAAAAGAAATGTTTTGCCACAAAAAGAGGACAGGGGCTCCCAGTTGTCCATACAGTTATAGTGCGATCTTGGCTTCTAATAGCAATAACATTGTATGATTGTGATTCTTTGCCCCCAATCTTAGTGGCCCCGTTAGCCCACCCAAAAGGCGCGGTTTTCACTTGAATTTCTTTTAAACATTATATAGTTCAATTTCACGACAGTAATGGGCTCATTTATTGGAATTAAAACACTCAAATGAACAACTTTTATTAAACTCGAAGATATTACAAGAACACTCTCACTCAAAATACAAAACTACAACTAATTCTTTCCTTCTTTTCTCTCTAAAGAAGTTCTTATTTTTGTTGATGAAAAATAACTAAACAACTCACCTATTTATAGGTGAATTATACAACTCCCAACTCCCATAATTAATAACCACAACTCTTAACTAACACAATTACTCACCACCACCTCCAACTAATACAATTAATAGCCAACTTATTTAGTTAATTTAATGGCCTCCAAATTGGTTGTAGTTAATATCCTCCAATTTGGTTATCACACTTAAAAATCTACATACTTAAAATACCTAAATAAATTTACTACATTTTGGATTTGTGGGCTTGGACTCCAATTGATTGGATTTGAATTTTGGGTTTCCATTGATATGGATCAACTTTATAATCCAACACCCCCCCTTAAACTTGATCTTGTTATTCCGAGTGAGCTTCTCAATCTGATGTAGTTTTCGCTTGTGAGCAGCTTAGTGAAGATATCCGTAATTTGATCTTGTATCTTCACATATTCAACTTGAACTTCCTTTCTTGTAACACAATCTCTTATGTAATGGTAGCGGATGTCAATGTATTTGCTCCAATCATGGAATACAGGATTCTTTGCTAAGGCAATGGCTGACTTATTGTAAACACGGATCTCAGTCAGCCCCTCTTGCATTAATCCAATCTCCTTCAATAAATTTCTAAGCCAAATTGCATGACAGACGCATGAGGTTGCTACAACATATTCTGCTTCATATGTAGACAAAGTTATAATCGGTTGTTTCTTTGACATCCATATGAAAGCAGTGTCGCCCATGAAAATCACGAATCCACTAGTACTTCTTCGGTTATCTATATCTCCACCCCAATTGCTATCGCTATATCCAACAAGCTTATAATCATTAGATACTAAATTAAATAAGCCAAAGTTGGCTGTACCTTTCAAATAGCGAAGAATTCTCTTAGCGGCTTTAAAATGGGTGGTTGTTGGTGACTCCATATAGCAGCTTACTAATCCGATTGTATGAAGGATATATGGCCTTGTGCAAGTAAGATAGCTTAGACTTCTAACCAAACTTTTGAAAAATGGTGGATCTACACTTTCCCCTTCTTCCTATTTGGACATCTTGATCCCGTACTCCACCGGTGTGCTTATCGGCTTGCAATTATCCATCTTGAACTTTTTCATGATCTCCTTCACATAGCTTTCTTGTGAAATGAAAATTCCACCCTTTTCTTGCTTTACTTCTATGCCGAGGTAGTATGCCATGAGTCCCATATCTCTCATCTCGAACTCCTTCGCCATCACTGTCTTGAATTCATCAAACATTCTTTAGTTGCTTCCAGTGAAGATCAAATCATCCACATAGAGGCACACAATCAAAATATCTCCATCTTTAATCTTGATATACAAAGCATGCTCATATGGACATTTATTGAAACCATTTTCTCATAAGTACTTGTCGATTCTTCTATTCCATGCCCTTGGTGCTTGTTTTAGCCCATAAAGAGCCTTCTTCAACTTCAACACCTTGACTTTATGACCTTTGGCTTTGTAACCTGGTGATTGTTGAATGTAGACTTCCTCTTCAAGAACTCCATTTAGGAAGGCAGATTTTACATCCATTTGATGAATTCTCCATTTGTTTTGAGCCACCAAAGAAATGATTAGTCTAACAGTTTCCAATCGAGCGACAGAAGCGAATACCTCATTGTAGTAAATTCCAGCCTTTTGATAATAGCCTTTTGCAACAAGCCTTGCCTTGTGTCTTTCGATCTCTACCTTGGCATTCCGCTTTATTTTGTACGCCCATTTGACACCTATTGCCTTATGTCCTTTAGGAAGTGAAGTGAGTTCCCATGTATCATTCTTCTCAATGGCCTTGATTACTTCATACATTGCATCTCTCCATTGTTTCTCTTGTGCAGCTTCTTGAAATGTCACCGGCTCATAATCAACAAATAGACAGAATAATGTTAGATTGTCTAATTATTCAGTCACCTCATAGAGTTCTTGAAGACTTCTCGTACGATGCACTTCTCTTTCATCTTCAGCCTCACTTGAGGATAGAGAATGTGATCGTGATGACCCATCTCCACGAGTAGGAGAATTTGGTAGAGTTGTGAGGCCTTGTTGAAGTTGTCTTGTTTGCTCAAGCATTGTATGCTCATCTTCCTCGAATGGGAAAAAATTAAAGTCCTCCGTTTGAGAATCAAAGTTTCATTCGCCTTCTTCATCAAATATCGCTTCTCAACTAATAAAAAACTTCTTATCATTCGGATTGTCTAGCCTGCAGCCTTTTGAGCTTGAGTTATAACCGATGAAAATAAAACTTTTGCTTTTATCATCACGCTTGGTTCGATTCTCATCTGGTATATGAACATGAGCTACGCTTCGAAAGACTCAAAGGTGGGAAATTCCGGGCTTTCTTCTGCACCATGCTTCTTGTGGTGTCTTTCCCCACACACTTCTTGTAGGAGAACTATTTAATAGGTAGACTGCACATGCCACTACTTCCGTCCAAAACAACTTAGGTAGTTTCTTGCATTTGAGCATACTCCGTGCCATATCAAGATTTGTTCTATTCTTCCTTTCTGCCACACCATTTTGCTAGGGGGATCTAGGAACCGTTAAAGGTTGACGGATTCCATGTGCTGTACAAAACTCATTGAATTCCTTAGATGTGAATTCTCCTCCTCGATCAGATCTTATGGCTTTGATCTTATGACCGCTCTCCTTTTCCATGACTGCTTTTAACTTCCGAAACACTTCAAAGACTTCTGATTCATGCTTCAAGAAATAAACCCAAGTTTTTCTTGAATAATCATCAATGAACAGAAGTAAGTAGTTACTATTAGCGAGAGAACTTAGCTTAATAGGACCACACACGTCGGTATGGATGAGCTCGAGCGGCTTCTTGGCTCTATAGTCTGACTCATTTGGAAAGCTTCTTCTAAATTGCTTCCCTTGTAGACATCCTTCGCACAATTGATCGGGATTGTTGATACATGGTAAACCTCTAACCATTCCCTTCTTGGATAACAGCTCCAATCCTCCAAAGTTTAGATGCCCAAATCGAAGATGCCATAGCTACAATGCATCTTTGTAACAAGTCTTTAAACACTTTGCAATATCATTTCTGATATTCAAAGGGAACATTCTATTCTTTGACATCCGTACCTTGGCGATTAGATTCCTATTGCCATCTCTTATAAAAAGACTACAATCTTTCATATGAATATCATAGCCTTTTTCTAAGAGTTGGCCCAAACTAAGAATGTTGCATTTCATACCAGGTACATAGTAGACATTTGAAATCATTTGGTGGCTATCATCTTTTGCTCTAAAAAGGATGTTACCTCTTCCCTTCACTGATATCTTGCTGCATCTCTAAATGAGACATCGCCGCTTACTACTTCATTAAGCTCCACGAACATGTTCCTTCTTCCACACATGTGGTTGCTTGCACTGGTGTCGAGATACCATGTGTTGTCTTGATGATCATTGTTGTTGTTATATGCTAATAATAGTGTTTCTTTCTCCTTGATCTTCTGCTCCATAAAATTTGCCTTGTCCTCGACTTGATTGTTAGTAGTTCTACATTCTAAAGCGTAATGTCCAAACTTTTGACAATTATAGCACCAGACGTGAGATTTATCATACCTCACTTTCGAATTGCCTCTTCCATGACCTAGTGTGGAACTTTCTCCTTTGTCGTAGTTATTGCTGGAATAGTTGTGGTAATTCCAACATCATCCACGACCACAGCTACCACCTCATTCGCAGCCTCGTCCTCTGCCTTTGCCTCTTCCATGGTTGTTTCTACCATTGCCTTGACCTTCACTCATATCCTTGAGTTGTAGCTTGAGGAGTTGCTCAGAGATACCTTATTTCTTGTGCTTTTCTTCATAGGCTTGTAGTGATCCTTGGAGTTCCTCAATCGCCATTTCCTCTAAGACTTTGGTTTCTTCAATCATCACCACGATGTGCTCAAATTTGGGATCCAACGAGCGGAGTATCTTCTCTATTATTCTTACATCTTCTAACTTCTCACCTTTTCTTTTCAATTGATTAGAAATGGCTGCTACTTTAGAAAAGAATTTGAAGATAGACTCGGATGGTTTCATGTGAAAGGATTCAAACTCACCACTTAGTGTTTAAAGACGGACCTTCTTCACCTTTCCGACACCTTTGTAAGAGGTTTGTAGCTTCTCCTATACTTGCTTGAAGGAAGTTACACTTGAAATCTTTTCAAAACCGTCATCATCTAATGCTTGATAGATGAGGAAGAGAGCTTTCTTGTCTCTCTTTCGGGAATCCTTCAAAGTTGTAGCTTGATCTGGCGTGAGAGAGGCTTCATTTTCGGGCTCCTTGAAACCTTTCTCTACGATATCCCAGACATCATGCGCACCGAGAAGAGCCTTCATCTTGATACTCCAATTGTCATAGTTGTTGTTGTTGAGTGTTGGAACTTGAAACGATGCTACGTTATTCGCCATCTTACTCAAATAGCTTTTCTAGAAGTACAGGGGCTGTTGCGACACTTTCTGGAATCTTTTGCAACATGCTGGACGTATTGCAACGCTTCTAGTGGTCTACCACAACACTTTCTGGGCTTTTTAGCTATTGCAATGCCTGGGTAGTTTCAACTCTATTTTTCCGCACTCGAAAAAAAAAATTCTTTTCGGGAGGAGGACTCAAGCTCTCAACCTAGCTCTGGTACCACTTTATTAGAATTAAAACACTGAAATGAACAGCTTTTACTAAACTCAAAGATATTACAAGAACACTCTCACTCAAAATACAAAACTACAACTCACTCTTTACTTCTTTTCTCTCTAAAGAAGTTCTTATTTTTGTTGATGAAAAACAAATAAACAACTCACCTATTTATAAGTGAATTATACAACTCCCAACTCCCACAATTAATAACCACAACTCTTAACTAACACAATTACTCATCACCACCTCCAACTAATACAATTAAAGCCAACTTATTTAGTTAATTTAATGACCTCCAAATTGGTTGTAGTTAATAGCCTCCGATTTGGTTATCACACACAAAAATCTACATACTTAAAATACCTATATAAATTTACTACATTTTGGAGTTGTGGGCTTGGACTCCAATTGATTGAATTTGGATTTTGAATTTCTATTCATATGGATCAAGTTTATAATCCAACATAGAAATCAAATGTAGCGGCCATTCTCTCTCTAGAACGGGTGCAGAATGCCTTGGCTTCTGAAAACCATTAGTGGTAGTTATGAAATGCCCACATGGAGACCAACTGAGTCGCCTGAAAAATGTATATCCAAGCTGAAAAGTAAATTGTACAATTAGAGTACTTGAACCTATACCTATTTGGGAACTCATTTTTTACAAAGCCCGGGTCGACCCCGAGTCAACTAATCCCGAAGTTTTATGAATCGGGTTTGGTTTTTATATAAATACCCAAGCCTGGCCCAACCCGACGAATAATAATTCTATCTATTAAATATGTGTATATGATATGTAATAATTGTTTTGGATTTTTATGTTCCAATATATTAAACTTTTGCAATATCTCTTACTACTATTTATTTAATTATTTACGTAAAATGTGTAATTATAAGTAGGATTTAGATATATTTTTATAAAATTTATCCTCTGACCTTTTCAAGTTTACCTAAAAATTAAAATAAAAAATTATTTATGGGCTTTGGTCCGAGCTTGGGAATAAACTCCTAAGCCCGGCCCGAGTAAAGCCCCGAAGTTTTAAATTGTTGACAGGGCCGTGCTTGAGTTAATGTTTTTAGTAAAAAGTCCGATGAGGCCCAGTCCAGCCCAGCCTAATCCGCCCGACAAACGGGCTTGAAGCTAAGAGTGTAGAACGAAATAATCAAATAAATCAACAAAAGGAAAACAACAATACCGATTTTGCCCAATGGCCGTCTGTTCTATGAGCCAAAGTCCAGTCACTTGTTAGAGTGACCCCTAAGAACGGCAGTGGGCATGCCGTTGCTCGTGTTCCAAATATGGACAGTATTGTCCAAACTTCCACTACCTAAAATCGAGTCATCTGGAGACCAATTGCGATCCACCTACTTTAAGCACGGAAAAAACTCCCCAGTTAGACAATACTAAAAAAAAGGACTATCACATACCCAAACTTAAAAACTAAATGGACAGTTATGTACAGAGCAAGAAAAAGAACAATGTAATGCATAGTTTTCAATACGCAAGGAGCAGCCCAAGCACGCCCGAAGGGGAGGCGGGCTCCTGAGGTACGCTAGTAGCAAAATTTGTAAAAAATATTTGCTTGAAAAGTGGAGTTAAATGCAATAATAGTACTGGAAGAAGAACTGAAAGAGTTGTTACATGTACATATTAAAGGGATTTTTCCTCCTAAATTAACGACAAAGGCGGAAACCGGTTAAAATTTTTCAAATCCGCGATAGGACCTTATTTAAGGAACGATTCGAATGGTTTAAAACAGGTAAAATTACATAAAATAAAAACTCACTTGAAGTCTCTTTTGAGACGGATGCAATAAAGCTCGCACAGAGGAAGCTTCTCCAACATCACGTGCGAACTACTATGGAACCCGGGACCGTTGCTAGACATAGGGGAGGAAAGGTTGAGAGAAAACTCCAAATACTCTATTCTATTTGCTGTTCACGTTTACTGCTATGTAGAATTAGGTATTTCTTTTCTTTTAATTGTCTACATATCGACTAATTAAATAATTAGGGTTAGATTAGATTTATCTATAAATTGGTCTATTAAAATTCTATTATAATAATTAAACCCCATGGATGGATTTAATTCATTAAATAAATTTTAATTATCAATTTTATAAACTTTCAATTTAATCCATAGACCAATTAAAAGAATACATTTAATCAATTAAATTGTCATACTACAAATTAATATAATTAACTAAGCTTAGTCAATAAATTATTTTAGTATGCAATATGATTAAATTTATTTTGATTAAATTATTACCCATCTGAATTTATCCAATTTGTTAATTGAACAAATATCATATGTTAAAACTGTTAATCAAATTAATTTAACTTTAATGTATAACATAAATTCATTATGTTATACCATTAACTAAATTAATTATTCAGAGTTATTAAGATTATACAATTACATTGACATAACACGTCAATTAATTTATAATCAATTCTTCATCAAGCCTTGTAACAATGCATGTACAAGAAATCCCAGTTCAGCAGTTCTATTGCACGATCTGATGGGTCTGTCCTTATGTTGGCAATGGGCTTAACCAATAGACTGTAAGCGGGTCCTAGCTAACCATTACAGCCCCTAATTGGGACAGATTATATTGACATTGAAATAATGAACAGAGGCATGGTACCGTCACCCTCTCAAGCAGTTCATAATATTTCTTGATCTAGAATGAAATGATTCTTTCAAATAAGTTCTCAACTCATTTGGACATGTCTTAATCCCTTTCATTCATCAAGTGGCCAGTGATTCAATTCGATTTGCAAATCGAATGGCAATCCTATCAGTTCAACACTACTACTAACATGGTCCTTGTAATCCAATATTGAAGGACCCGTTAGTAATATGCAGCAACATATTCAATTCCACATTAATAAAAATCTGAAATCAAGTCTAAGGACTATTGATATCTACATAGCAAGTTGTCTATGACATACAACCATGTGACCTTGCTATGTGGATCGGTCCAGCCCCATGTTATCAACTTGTGCCAATGTTCATGATTTATTTCTCAAATAAATCAACCAACATACAAGTCTATGGTTTTATTCATTCCCATGATTAAAACAGACTTGGGACATTTATGATTTATTATCAACGGATACTCTAATTTAAATATAGCATAAGATATATAATAGAAAAGATTAATGCCTTTAAAATGTAACACAAAATGTGACTTGTCTATTACATATCAAAAACACATGTCTAGAACTAGGGCACACCTAACAATCTCCCACTTGCACTAGTTCCAAGTAGGAATCTCCCTAATCCCTATAGACCTTGTATGACCATCATGCTTCGCCTGCATAAGCGGTTTGGTCAATGGGTCAGCAAAATTATTATCAGTGTCAACCCGTTGCAATGATCTTTCACCCTCATCGACAAACTGCCTTATTAGGTGATATCTCCTGGGTACGTGCTTGGATCTTTTGTGTGATCGGGGCTCCTTAGCTTGTGCAATGGCCCCGTTGTTATCACAAAAGACATCAACTGGGTCTAGGATAGATAGGACTACTCCTAACTCAGTTATGAATTTCCTAATCCAAACTGCTTCCTTAGCAGCATCACATACAGCTATGTACTCGGCTTCTGTAGCAGAATCAGTAATCGTCATTTGCTTGGCCGACCGCCAACTTATGGCCTCGCCATTGAGAAGAAAGACGTATCCAGACTGTGATCTTCTTTGATCTCTATTAGACATGAAGCTTGCATCAGTATACCCCGATACTATGAGCTCTTCCTAATCTCCATATACTAAAAACACATCCTTCACTCTCTTAAGATACATAAGGATGGATTTGACTACAGTCCAATGCTCCCTGCCGGGATCAGACTGGTACCTGCAAGTCAAACTAAGCTAAAATGCAACATCAGGTCTAGTGCATAACATAGCGTACGTAATCGATCCAACTGCTGAGTATATGGAACTCGATTCATGTACTCACGATCCTCTTTGGTCTTAGGACAATCAACCTTACTAAGATCTAAACCATAGCGTATGGGCAAGAATCCATTCTTTGCCCTATCCATCTTAAATCTTCTAAGGATTTTCTCTATGTAAGCACACTGACTGAGTCTGAGAAGTCGCCTAGATCTATCTCTATAGATCCTAATTCCAAGAATCATTTCAGATTCTCCCAAATCCTTTATTGCAAATCACTTATTCAACCATTGCTTCACAGAATGCAATGCTATAATATCGCCTCCAATGATAAGGATATCATCAACACACAACACTAGGAAGGTTAACATGCTGCCACTAACTTTCTTGTACACTCATCAATGTTCTGTATGAAACCAAATTCTTCTATGGATTCATTGAGCCTTTGATTCCAAGACCTAGATGCTTGCTTCAACCCATAAATGGACCTTTGAAGCTTGCATACACGGCCAGGAAACTTTGGATCGATAAAACCCTTAGGTTGTGTCATATACCCATCCTCGAGAAGCTTTCCATTCAGAAAAGTAGTTTTGACATCCATTTGCTATATCCCATAGTCATACCATGCAGCTATAGCAAGAAGAATCCTAATGGACTTGAGCATTACCACTGGTGAAAAGGTTTCATCGTAATCAATTCCTTGAACTTGCCTGAAACCTCTTGCAACTAGCCTACCTTTGAAGGTGTTGTCAGCTTTCAACTTGAAACACCACTTACAATTTATTACCTTACCACCCTCAGGTGGATCTACCAAGTTCCATACTTGGTTATCGTACATAGATTGTATCTCAGCTTCTCTAGCCTTTCGCCATTGATCTGAGTGTGGGCTCTCAATAGCCTCATGATAAGTCCTTGGTTCTTCATGGTCCAGGACCATGTAGTCCCCATCATCAGTCACGAGTAAATTTGATTTCTCTGGTTGATGACGGACCCTATCAGACCTTTTAGGTTCCTGAGCAACCGGTTCGAACTGTTTAGTTTCCTAAACTATTGGTTCGATTTCCATAGCAACTTCAGTTTTCACTGTTGGAGTCTCAACTGAATGAACTTGTGGCGTTTGAACTTTATTGAGTTCAAGACTATTTCCTTTGATCTCTTTATTGAGAAACTCCATTTCCATGAAAGCTCATCCCCTGGCCACAAAAACTCTATTTTCAGCAGGATCTAAGAAATAATAACCCCTTATTTCCTTGGGATAACCCATAAATTGGCATTTAATAGATTTGGACTCTAGTTTATCACTTGTCGATCTTGACATATGCATCACAGTCCCAAATCTTTATGTATGACAAATTAGGCTTACGACCCTTCCATATCTCATACGGTGTTCCTACAATCGACTTGCTAGGAGTAACATTAATAATGCAAGTGAATGTCTCTAAGGCATATCCCCAAAAGGATACAGGAAGCGAGGCTTGACTCATTATTGAGCGAACCATGTCTAACAAGGTTCGGTTCCTCCTTTCAGACACACCATTCCATTGAGGTGTACCAGGAGGTGAGCTGTGAAACTATTCCACACTCTCTCAAAATGAATCAAATTCTTGGCTCAAATATTCGCCTCCTCTATCAGAGCGAAGCGCTTTAATTTTCTTGCCAAGCTAGTTTTATACTTCGTTCTTGTAGTCTCTAAACTTTTGAAAAGTTTCAGACTTTTGCTTCATCAGATATACATATCCGAATCTACTGAAATCATCAGTAAAAGTCATAAAGTAGAGATAACCAGATCTAGCACTAACACTCATTGGCCCACATACATCTGAATGTATTAGAACGAATAACTCAGACGTCCTTTCATTCGGTTAGTTGAACAGCGCCTTAGTCATCTTCCCACACAAACAAGGTTCGCATGTGTCATATGATTCTAAGTCAAATGAACCTAGCACTCCACTAGAGTGAAGTCTAGCTATGCATTTTTCATTTATGTGACCAAGTCTACAATGCTAGATATAAGTCAGATTAGAACCATGTTGTTTTATCTTTTTGGTATTTATTTAATAGATTGGGAGTTCATGTTTTAGATCGAGGATATGTAAAACATTTTTAAGAAATGCAGTTCCATAAACAATATTGCCACAAATGATAGAAATTCCACCACGTCCAATATTAAAACTGAAACCAATAATATCCAAACAAGAAACTGAAATAATATTCCTATGCATAGCAGGTACATAAAAAGCAATCTTTCAATTCTAAAACTAGCCCACTAGGCAAATCTAAAAAGTAATATCCAACTTCCATGGCCTGAACCTTAGCGCCATTGCCAACTCAAATATCTACTTCACCATCTGCCAGCAATCTTCTATTTCTCAGCCCCTACACATTTGAACAAATTGAGAACCACATCCAATATCAATGACCCAAGATGTCGAAATAGCAACATTAATCTCAACAACATAAATACCTGAAGAAGGCACGCTATTGCCCTTCTTCACTCACTCCTTAAGCTCAGGACAATTCACTTTCCAGTGTCCTTTTTCATGACACTCATGACACTCATCGGAAGGAGAGGGACGCTTGCCGTTAACCCCATCCCCTTTCTTGGTGTTAGGCTTAGCCTTGACAGCTTTGGCCTTACCCCCCAGAACTGGCTTTTGGCCTTGTTAATGCTCCCATTACCCTTATTAACCATAAGCACCTCAGGAGTCTTCCTCTCTATATTTTGCTCGGCTACCTTGAGCATACCGTGCAGCTGATCAATCATTTTCTCACAACCCTGCATATTGTAGTTCATAATGAATTGGTTGAAGGCAGCAGGAATAGAGCCTAGTATAATATCTATTGCTAACTCTCTTGGCACTGGGGACCCGAGTTGAGATAAAGTCACCAAGCTCTTCATCTTTAGCACATATGTGCTAACAAAAGTGCCAGGCTGAATTTTAGCACTGCGGAACTGAGTTGTGATCATGCACCGCTCCTGACGAGCCTGCTCCTGAAACATTTTCCTCAGACTTTCATTCATCTCATGAGAATGTTGCTCCATAAACTGCTTCTGAAGCTTAGAAGTCATAGTAGCCAACATCAAATAGGATACCTCACGAACATCCTTCGCATGTTGCTCATATTGAGCGATCTGCTCAGCAGTGACGCCACGTCCTGTTGGGCGAGCCTTTGGAAAGGTTGTGTTCAGAACATATTCCTTGTTCTCCATTCGTAGAACTATCAACAAGTTCATGGACCAATCAGGTAATTTGTTCCTGAAAGCTTCTCCTTTTCCAAGATTGACCTGATGGAGTTGTTGTTATTAGCAGCCATTTTCTAGTTTTTAGTACCTGAAAAACTACACAAAAGAAATTGCAACGTTTCCATAAAGGACTTTTAAATCAGAAATCAAACAATTAATCAATCCAAATTAATTTTGAAGGTGCATCAAGTTTAAGCTTTATTCCAAGATCCACAACCCTCCAATAATGAGCCGAGCTGAGCTCGAACAAAAACCCATTATTGAATGTTTGGTAGGATGAACTATCCAATCCTTTCCCAAAGGACTCTTGGCTGATGGGATTATTGGCATTTTACCCATCTGTGTTCTTGGGCCTAACTGAGTTAGAACAAAACCCGTTGAGTCAAACCGCCATTCTACATGTTAGCCATACCAAAGTATCCTAACCCTACGCGGCCCACCGATAACACAATGCACCCTGCTAAGCATAAAGTACATTGTGCCTCAATGGGTGCCGTAGGTGTGAATCCGAAAAACACTTCAAACGACTCAGTATTTGATGGATTAATTTATTTGGTTGTCATATAACAAATTTGGGCGGTGTAGTACAAGGACAAAAAATTCTTCTTAAAACCTTTTAAAACAAAATTTATCAAATGTCATATCAATTATACTTGTTATAATTTAGCCAAATAATTGTTGAAATCATCAACTTAGCCAACTGTGATCTCAAGCCTATTAAGGCCCATATAGCTTTTAGCTATATAGCAAAATTATCAATTTTGCTCCCACTTGAATTTTGTGGATCACAATTTCTAACCTTGATATACCCTTTTGCATTGGTACCACAATCAAAAGGGTGAATTTCACCTTTAAGCATATTTCATTCATGTCAAGTTTACCCAAAAGCCTAAAAAATTAAATATGTAAGTTCTTTGTCAAAACCTTTTCAAGGAACTTTTCTATTGTCAAATTCAATCAAATTTTATCAAAATTTATCCTTGAATTTCTATCAAGAAAAATCCTTATGAGTTCCAATAATCAAATTTATCAAATTATTAAGCCTTGGAACCTATGGCATTGGATCACTAAAATTCCCAAAACAATTTTAATGAAAAAATGATCCAATCCACCGTTCTTATAAAAGACGGATTTTCCAAATATTTTTACACAAAAATTTGAAACAACATGCATATAAACAAGAAAACAAACCCAAAATTCTGACTCTGAAATATCATGGCAGCCTGTTTCGGGATAGGCTATCTTGGCTGCCCAATCCACAGCAGCTCCTGGTGGAGCTGCTGCCACTGGGGCCACGGCAGCAGCAAAATTGCTACTACACAAGGCAGCAGCAGCTGCTGCCAACGCTGCTGCACATAGCAGCAGATCCCGCAAGGGACCTGCTTACGGGATCTGCTGCTAATGCAACAGCTATGTTGTTGCCATGGCAACAGTTCCCGAAAGGAACTGCTGCTAGCGCAGCAACACCAGTTAGCTACTGCCATCGCAGCAGAAATCGAAGTCGCAAAACCTTCATTTTTTTAATAAATATATATTCTGTTATATTGATTTAGGTCAGATTTAATCAATAAACATCAACACAAAAATCACAGCCAATAAGAGAAAATTAAATACAAGAAAATAAATAAATTTTTTATCTTGTAAAAATACATGGGAAAAAATAACAAAACCCGTGAACGAACATTTACATAAACCATTTCTATCAAGAACAGGAATCTTTATGTAACAAAATCCATCAAATCAACCTAAAAAGAACCTCGCTTTGATACCAATTGAAGAGATTTTTCCTCGAAAAATTAACGACAAAGGCAGAAACCGGTTAAATTTTCTCAAATCCGCGATAGGACTTTATTTCAGGAACGATTTGAATGGTTTCAAACAGGTGAGATAACATAAAATAAAAACTCACTTGAAGTCTCTTTTGAGATAGATGCAACAAAGCTCGCAGAGAGGAAGCTTCTCCAACGTCACGTGCGAACTACTATGGAACCCGGGACCGTTGCTAGACTTAGGGGATGAAGAGGTTGAGAGAAAACTCTAAATACCATATTCTATTTGCTGCTCATTAGGTATTTCTTTTCTTTTAATTGTCTACATATAGGCTAATTAACTAGTTAGGGTTAGGCTAGATTTATTTATAAATTGGTCCATTAAAATTCTAATATAATAATTAAACCCCATGGATTTAATTCCTTAAATAAATTTTAATTGTCAATTTTATAAACTTTCAATTTAACCCATAGACCAAGTAAAAGAATACATTTAATCAATTAAATTGTCATACTACAAATTAATATAATTAACCAAGCTTAGTCAATAAATTATTTTAGTATGCAATATGATTAAATTTATTTTGATTAAATTATTACCCATCTGAATTTATTCAATTTGTTAATTAAATAAATATCATATGTTAAAACTGTTAATCAATTTAATTCAACTCTAATGTATAACATAAATACATTATGTTATACCATTAACTAAATTAATTATTAGGAGTTATTAAGATTCTACAATTACATTGACATAACACATTAATTAATTTATAATCAATTCTTCATCGAGCCTTGTAACATTGCATGAATAAGAAATCCCAGTTCAGCAGTTCTATTGCACGATCCGATAGGTCTGTCCGTATGTTAGCAATGGCTTAACCCATAGACTGTAAGCGGGTCCTAGCTAACCATGACAGCCCCCAGTTGGGACAGATTGTAGCCGACTAGAAAGACACTAAATCCAGTAGTTATCTCACAAAGTCTTTTGCCTATTGACATCGATATAATGAACATAGGCATGGTACCATCACCCTCTCTAGCAGTTCATTATATTTCTTGATTTAGAATGAAATTATTCTTTCAAATAAGTTCTCAACTCATTTGGACTTGTCTTAATCCCTTTCATTCATCAAGAGGCCAGTGATTCAATTCGATTTGCAAATCGAATGGCAAACATATCACTTTAACACTACTACTACTAACATGGTCACGAAATATATCTAGAATACCCATACTTGTAATCCAATATTGAAGGACCCGTTAATAATATGCGACAACATATTCAATTCCACATTAATAATAAGCTAAAATCAAGTCTAAGGACTGTTGAGATCTACCTAACAAGTTGTCTATGACATACAACCATGTGATCTTGCTATGTGGATTAGTCCAGCCCCATGTTATCAACATGTGCCTATGTTCATGATTTATTTCTCAAATAAATCAACCAACATACAAGCCTATGGTTTTATTCATTCCCATGATTAAAACAGAATTGAGACATTTATAATTTATTATCAATGGATACTCTAATCTAAATATAGCACAAGATATATAATAGAAAAGATTAATGCCTTTAAAATGTAACACAAAATGTAACTTGTCTATTACATATCAATAAAACATGTCTAGAACTAGGGCACACCTAACACATATGTATGTAAAATTTACATATTACATTCGGAATAACTAGCCTTAAATTTATCTATCCATAATAGGAATTGATTTAAGATTATCTAGCCTTGAGCCGGGTTGCACACCTGGCTATGGTTTATGAGGCGTGCCTTTACGGACACTAAGAGAGCAAGAAAAAGATGTACACAATGTACTAGATACTAGTCGATGTGACAGTATTGAAGCAATTACATTACCACATCTGCAGTGTGTCCTTTCAAAGTGATTGCAACTACCGAATTAGGTAGAGGCTGAATTAGGCTTCTTTTCGTGAGTTAAAATCTGTTGGGCCCACCGTGCCGCACCCAAACTCCATATTAGTATGATATTGTCTGCTTTGGGCCAAGCCCTTACGGTTTTGTTTTTGGGCTCCTTCCCAAAAGGCATCATGCTAATGGAGTTATTGTGAACACTTATGCATTGCTTAAGTTTCTCCAAATCTTTCCATATGGGATATCGGTTTGCCCCTAACAATCTCCCCCCAAACCAAAGATCACACAACTTGTGACCTCCCCTCCAGCGAAACTCATTTATCTGCCAACCATCTTGTACCGCCGCAACCACTTTGCAGGATACGCCACCTGAACAACCATGCAAGGAAGACTTTTGACACAAGGCATCAACAGCAGATCTCCAATTCGTAAGGGTTATATTGGTCTTGGTCCTAGTTTGGAGAACTACTCACAGAGTAGTCCATCATTCCACTTGCCAACCTCAAACCTTGGGCTTTGATACCAGTTGTTAGGCCCATCGTGTCGCACCTAAACTACACATTAGTATGATATTATCCGCTTTGGGCCAAGTCCTCACAGTTTTGTTTTTGGGCTCCTTCCAAAAAGGCCTCGTACTAATGGAGTTATTGTGAACACTTATACATTGCTTAAGTTTCTCCAAATCTTTCCATGTGGGATATTGGTTTGCCCCCATCAATCTCCCCCCAAACCAAAGATCACACAACTTGTGACCTCCCCTCCAGCGAAACTCATTTATCTGCCAACCATCTTCTACCACCGCAACCACTTTGCGGGATACGCCACCAGAACAACCATGCCAGGAAGACTTTTGACACAAGGCATCAGCTGCAGATCACCAATTCGCAAGGGACATATTGGTCTTGGTCCTAGTTTGGAGAACTACACATAGAGCAGTCCATCATTCGACTTGTCAGCCTTAAACCTTAGGCTCTGATACCAGTTGTTAGGCCTATCATGCCGCACCCGAACTCTACATTAGTATGATATTGTCCACTTTGGGCAAAGCCCTCCCGGTTTTGTTTTTAGGATCCTTCTCAAAAGGCTTCATACTAATGGAGTTATTGTGAAAACTTATACATTGCTTAAGTTTCTCTAAATCTTTCCATCTGGGATATTGGTTTACCCCCAACAATCTCCCCCCAAACCAAAGATCACACAACTTGTGACCTCCCCTCCAGCGAAACTCATTTATCTGTCAACCATCTTATACCGCCGCAACCACTTTACGGGACATGCCGCCTGAACAACCATGCCAGGAAGACTTTCGACACAAGGTATCAACTGCAGATCTCTAATTTGCAATGGTCATATTGGTCTTGGTCCTAGTTTGGAGAACTACTCATCGAGCAGTCCATCATTCCACTTGCCAGCATCAAACCTTAGGCTCAGATACTAGTTTTTGGGCCCATCGTGCCGCACCTAAACTCTACATTAGTATGATATTGTCCGCTTTAGGCCAAGCCATCATGGTTTTGTTTTTAGGCTCCGTTCTAAAAGGCCTTATACTAATGGAGTTATTGTGAACACTTATACATTGCTTAAGTTTCCCCAAATCTTTCCATGTGGGATATTGATTTGCCCCAACAATCTCCCCCCAAACCAAAGATCACACAACGTGTGACCTCCCCTCCAGCGAGACTTATTCATCTACCAACCATCTTGTACCGCTGCAACCGCTTTACGGGACACGCCGCCTGAACAACCATGCCAGGAAGACTTTCAACACAAGGCATCAATTGTAGATCTCCAATTCGCAAGGGTCATATTGGTCTTGGTCCTAGTTTGGAGAACTACTCATCAAGCAGTCCATCATTCTACTTCCCTACCTCAAACGTTGGGCTCTGATACCAGTTGTTGGGCCCATCATGCCACACCCGAAATCCACATTAGTATGATATTATCCGCTTTAGGCGAAGCCCTCACAGTTTTGTTTTTGGGCTCCTTCCCAAAAGGCCTCATACAAATGGAGTTATTGTGAACACTTATACATTGCTTAAGTTTCTCCAAATCTTTCCACGTAGGATATTGGTTTACCCCCAACAGTCTCCCCCCAAACTAAAGATCACATAACTTGTGACCTTCCCTCTAGAGAAACTCATTTATCTGCCAACCATCTTCTACTACTGCAACTACTTTACGGGACACTCCGCCTGAACAACCATGCCAGGAAGACTTTCAACACAAGGCATCAACTGCAAATCTCCAATTCGCGAGGGTCATATTGGTCTTGGTCCTTGTTTGGAGAACTACTCACCGAGCAGTCCATCATTCCACTTGCCAGCCTCAAAACTTGGGTTCTGATACTAGTTATTAGGCCCATCGTGCCGCACCTGAACTTCACATTAGTATGATATTATCCGCTTTGGGCTAAGCCCTTACGGTTTTGTTTTTGGGCTCCTTCCCAAAAGGCCGTAAACTGATGGAGTTATTGTGAACACTTATACATTGCTTAAGTTTCCCCAAATCTTTCCATATGGGATATTGGTTTACCCCCAATAATCTCCCCCCAAACTAAAGATCACACAACTTGTGACCTCCCCTCCAGCGAAACTCATTTATCTACCAACCATCTTGTATTGCCGCAACCACTTTGCGGGATACGCCGCCTGAACAACAATGCCAGGAAGACTTTCGATATAAGGCATCAACTGTAGATCTCCAATTCGCAAGGGTCATATTGGTCTTGGTCCTAGTTTGGAGAACTGTTCATCGAGCAGTCCATCATTCTACTTTCTAGCCTCAAACCTTGGGCTCTGATACCAGTTGTTGGGCCCATTATGCCACACCCGAACTCTACATTAGTATGATATTGTCCGCTTTAGGTGAAGCCCTCACGGTTTTGTTTTTGGCCTCCTTCCCAAAAGGCCTCATACTAATGGAGTTATTGTGAACACTTATACAATGCTTAAGTTTCTCCAAATCTTTCCATGTGGGATATTGATTTGCCCCCAACAGTCTCTCCCTAAACCAAAGATCACACAACTTGTGACCTCCCCTCCAGCAAAACTCATTTGTCTGCCAACCATCTTGTACCGCCGTAATTACTTTGCGGGATACGCCGCCTGAACAACCATGCTAGGAAGACTTTCGACACAAGGCATCAACTGTCGATCTCCAATTCGCGAGGGTCATATTGTTCTTCGTCCTAGTTTGGAGAACTACTCACCGAGCAGTCCATCATTCCACTTGCCAACCTCAAACCTTGGGCTCTGATACCAGTTGTTGGGCCCATCATGCCCTACCTGAACTCCACATTAGTATGATATTGTCTGCTTTAGGCCAAGCCCTCACAGTTTTTTTTGGGCTCCTTCCCAAAAGGCCTTATACTAATGGAGTTATTGTGAACAATTATACATTGCTTAAGTTTCCCCAAATCTTTCCATGTGGGATATTAGTTTTCCCCAACAAAATCATCAGAACCTGGAGCAATATGCCTACCATGCTTAGCCCATCTAAACCAATTCACAAATCCAAAATGATCACCAAGTGTTGCAAGAAGCCTCTATTTTAGCTACTGACTTTTAAGTCCCTGCTAATATATTCAGACCTGCATTTTAGATGTGGCATTAAGTACAACATTTAAATAGTGGTAATACCATGACTGCAGAACCCATAACGAACTAAAATACATAGTATTAACATTTGTTAATCATATTATAGGAAATGAAGCAGCAATTGAGAGATTCCACACAAACTCACGGCAAACCGAACATCGTCTTAACAATCACCATTTTTAGTTTATAACAAGCTTAAATGCATTCACCCAAGACACAACTTCTCTCTATTAAGACCATGTTCTTTTCAACTTATTTTCCATTTAATTCAGTTCAGTTCAACACTATAGAGTTATAAATAGTGAAATACGTTTAGTTGGATACAACTACTTATAATTTGAAAAAAAGAGAATATAAACAAGTGAATAGGTGTTCAACTTCATACACCAATTCAAGATTACAGAATCTTATTATCTATCACTATTCACATTTTACGCAAAATTAAACATATCAAGGAAGAAACAAAATAGAATTTCACATCACATTCAAAATAGTGGCAATAATGAGATATCTCTTTGTTAATAACAGCCAAAAACAAGAATAGTGAGCACAAAAACAAGTGGCATCAGTGAAGAAGTAATCTTAGATGCTTGTTTCCTCCCTTATTCTAAAAATGCCAACCCGATGACTTCTGTGATGCTTACTTAAGGATAAAAAGATCATAATTCATACCTTACGTTAACCTGCACAGTGTAGCAAACCTGAGAGCACAGGTTGAATATCAATGGAGAACCAACTGGGTTTTTCTTCAATCATCTTAATTACGTTCACGGAAAACCCAAAAACCGTTATCTTATAATTTCCTTAGCTAAAAAATCACATCTTTTCCGCCCCCTAAAAACCCTAATTGCATCACAACCTGCTAATTGCTTACTGCCAGAATAAGCAAAAGGGGGAAAAATCCAAGCTTCTTTGAATTTGGTACTTCAAGAACCCACTAACAGAAAAATTGGGGGATTTTTTAGCAGCAAACACCCTAATTAAACAAACCACATTAGAATTTTACTTTCTAGAAATAAAAAAGAAAATGAAGAAATTGGGAGTTTTGGTCACCGGAAAAGCTCTAAATTGATGTTCAAAAATATATATGTACGAATAAAAACAAAGCTTCCTTGTAAAGCTAATTGTGGGAACTACGAGGACAAAAAACACATAAAAATTAGAGTTATGCTTTATTCCGCCCCCTAATTTTCTTCTTTTCGCCCGCATAAACCCTCCTATGGATAATTTTGCCCCTCTGAAAATTTTCACTCCTACCTATAATACTATCATACGCTCTTAACTCCCACAATTGGTGTCCTCTCCTATTCTTCTTCAATTAACTCACCATCTAAAAACTTCACCCTATAGCGCAATATTTAGCTTTAAAACTGCAATGTTTCTCCCTCTACCCTAATCTTGCTAGCAGCAACGAAAACTTGGCCTTAAAACTGCAACTTTCACCCCACTACCCCAATCTTGCGAGTTACAACAGAACCTTATATTTGAAACTGCAGCATTCATCTCTCCATCCCCCTAACCTAATATTGTGAGGTGTTATGATTAATTCATAAAATAGCATGGCAGAGCGACAAAGGGAGACTCGAAAGACAGAAAATGGAGTCCAGGTATGTTATCGATTGTCAATTCAAATAAAAACGTGTTTATTGGTGGTACATATAGATGAATAAAATGAGATTTAGCAACATTCTGTAAAATTAAGGGTGCCGTACTCAAATGGATTCCTCCTCAGTGGTAAGCCATTCTAAAATTATGCGTTCATCCACTAGTGATGATGCAACTTCATACGACACTTCCAATGGATAGTCATGTTTTATACCCGGCTTGCAAATGCGACTTAGATCAACTTAACTTAGTTTGTATGTTTTGCTTCTTAATATAGACTGCAGCCTCATTGGCATAATATAATCAAGTTGAGTTGATGTTATAGAAGAAGTTTGGTACACTATTGCATATATTTAGAGCATCTCTAGACTTTAGTAGATAGTGTGGATTCGAGGATTATGTGGCATGTGGAATGGACCCCCACATTGATGGCATGTCAATGATTTTGAAAATAAGCAATATATTTGAATGAACTAACTACAGTAGATTGTCTATTTCATAGTTGATTGCATTAGAAAAATAATCAATTGGTTATTACTCAAATTATATCTTTAACAACTAACCAACATTTGAATTTTAAATTAACCATTAAAATATTAATAAATTTGATGACTTGACTTTCTATTTGATTTTCTACATGTAGAAGATCAAATATACAATGTTCAACATTTATGGTTCCACCTCATGTAGGAAAGAGAAAATAGACGAGCTAGTGTAGAGCTAGTTTTTACACGATTGTCTATTTTTGCATATTTTTCAAGACTATTATGGGAATAGATAAACTACTTAAGATGCTCTAAGTTCTGAAATATGGATTTGGGTTTATGTAATAAATGCAAAAATGTAGAGGACATGGGAAGTCAAACCCTCTTGCTGCTATTAGATAGTTGAACATGGGAATGACCCCAGAATAACGTAAGACGGCTGCAGGCAAGGAGAAGGATTAGTACTCAATATATTCTGGGCTTTAACAGACACCTGATAGTGGTGAGGCTTGCTCAGAGCAATTGGACTCTAATTTAGATGAATCTAACTCCGTAATCCTATGTTGGATTAAGAAGGGTGCAGTTGATCGTTTTGTTAGTCCTTTATCCCTGTCAGGTACAACAAGCAACACATATCTTAATGTTTGGTCTCTTCATAAATTTATATTATTAACATTCTGTAGTTGAATGTTATTGAAGGGAATAGAAAATGGGCCAAGATAGTTGTAGATGATAAGTGGATAGTTAGGTGGTCGTTGCCCGATGGTCCGATGGATAGCAGCCTGATTCCAAGATATCTAGGGCATGTAGCCTCTAAAATGTCGGATAGGGAGAAGAGAGGGGTCCTAAGTTGTCAAAATAAATGAGCTATTTCAAAGATGCTGAGAGCGTGGTAACAAAGAATGTCGGAGAATCTGTCGGATGCTCGAACACTTATTGACCAGACTGGGTTATCACATCTCAGTTGTATAATGTTCAGTCATGTGGATGCCGCATTGGTTGGTGTGTTTATAGAGTGTTGGCAGCCGAATACAAACAGTTTTCACATGTCATTTGGTGAGATGATAATAATGATGCACGACGTGTGGCATATTCTGCGTATTCCAGTCGAAGGTCAGATGATCTACGATGATCCTAGTATAAATGAAATGCAGAATTCTTGTATAGAGCTAATGCAGGTTAATCGGGAGGAGCTTGCAGACAAACATTGGGGTCGTGGTGGGGTCATAATTGATTCGATCTTTAAATAATGTAAGACGGGCAGGATTTCTGAGGCCTAGGCAACCGAATGGCTATGGATTCTACTAGGTTTAACCTTGTTTATCGATAAGAGAGGTAATCGAGTCAACCCGTCCATGCTATGTGAGTTAAAGGAGGGATTAGATGGAGTTAAAACATATTCTTGGGGTGCAACTAGTTTAGCTTATCTCTACCGCCAGCTAGGTATTGCTAGCAGAGGGGATTGTCACAGTGTCGCTGGTTGCCTGACCCTATTGTAAGCATGGATATACGAGTATTTTCAAGCATTCCAGCCTCAACGAGAATGTAATGTGGTAGAAGGCGAGTTAAGTCGAGCTTATATTTCAGCTAATGAACCGACAGATAAATCCATCACCCTGCTACACTCAATTCATTGCCTCCTCGATAAATTGACTGCATCTAAGGTATCTATGTAGTTACATTAACAACTATGAATTGAAATTTTATGCAGTTCTTAGGTTCACGATGGTGGATATAATGCATTTCTTATTTGTAGTCAGGTGACATGGTTACCCTACAGTTGTGAACCAGCTTCTTTTATGCCAAGGACCATCTTCACAAGTTGGGTACGTTACCGGGATGTGATCGAGCCATACATGCCCGGATGGGCGTTACGTTAGCTTGGCTTTATGCAGTCCATTCCACCCAATATGCACAGACCGTTGAATGTTGTATGGTGCTGGAAATCTAACAATTATAAGGTTGAGCGTGCTACAGTTGTTGCAGTGGATGCCTTAGCACAGTTTCCCAATGCATATATCCTGCCTGTTAGTTGTCACCGATCTACTCATGAAGATCCAGCTGCATGTGATGAGAAGTACACTGACTGGTATATAACATATTCGCATCCTCAGCTCTTGGATGATGATGTGGTTGAATCAGCAATGCTACCTTGATCCAATAGTGAATATGTAAGTTCCACGATTATTATACATGATCATTCGCGTTAAATCACCCAATTCATGTTCTTAATACATAAATGAACATACTTTGTTATTGCGTATTTGTAGTGGGTGAGTCGCTTGCCTAACAGTAGCCAAAACATGCTCAAGGATTTGAGTCAGGTTAAGGCAGCACAATACGCAGCGGCGATTGCAAAGTACATAAAGGATTGGCATTCAGCCAATTGATGTATTTTATGAATGTTCACTTAAGAAAGAATTGTAACATCCATTCATTTTTTTAATACATTCAAGAATAATACAATTGTTTGATGTTGAATTTTATTACATCCAAACACACATAATTATGGTGAGTTGATACAAGGGATTCAATGTTCCTGCGGTTATAGTTTTGAAGAGTCATGAGTCACAAGTTACAATAGCTATGTAGCCTTTAAAGGTCAGGTCATTGAATCATAATTTAAAGAGTCACTCTTTATTAGCTTAGGTATGATATTAGATATAAGATACGCAAGAAAGTTTTCCACACTATTGGGATAGAATATGGAGAGAGCGTATTTTAGATGAGAGATGTTGTAATATATAGAGCATAAGAGTACAAAAGGAATTGAGAGGAAAATTTTAATAATAATTTTATTGAGAACCTAATATATACAAACAATACGTGATAGGATACTCACATCCGATATCAAACAGTAATATAAAATCCTAACTTATCATTATCCGTCAATTTCAGAAGTCAAATTATAACACTCCTCCTTGACTTTGAAGTTGTGAAATTGTATAGGAATATAGATATAGTTATAATCGTGATAACTCTATGAATATAGGTTATGGCAAAGCAATACTGCAGATGTAGTATCCTAGAACACATATGCATGTGGCACATATGAGCGCAATTTCATTATGAATATGGATGCCTATTTATAGGCTTACAAGGATAATTAATATGAAATTATAAGATAAAACTTTAAATTTCAATTCTAAACAAAATCTCTAATTGTTACAAATAATTCAAATCTACTCTAATCAAATCTAATAATAAGTAATATTATTATTTGCATATTATCTAAACAAACAGCTTCGAAAGTTCTATATCAACAAGAGATATTGTGGCTGAAATATTTTAGAAGAGCGAAGCCACATATATACCATTTTGGTCGTCATAAGTCGCATTATGTCGTACCTTTTCGTCATAAGTCAAATTTTGTCTGTTAGCGTAAGTTGCATTTAAAGGAAGGAAGAAAGTTATAATTCTCGTTATCTGCTGCTCTATGTTGTTCATCATGATTTACATTTGTATTAATTAGGAAATAGATTAAGTATAAAAGTTGTAAGGTAATAATTAAGAAGAAGAGAATTTTATAATAAAGTGAAGGGATAAATTAGTCATTTTAATAATGTAATAAATGTTTTATTGATTTTAGTAATAATCTTAAAATGACATACATTTTGTACCAGAGGGAGTAATACATGTTGCTTGATTATTAGTCATCAAATACCAAACACATCATTATTAGATAATTAAAACCATTAATTACTCCACTAAGACTTCAACAACCTTATTTCTTCTCTTATACTTGAATTCTGCCTGAACAAAATACTATATAAGTTCGGTTTATAGAACATTTTATACAATAATTAAAGATAATTGTACGTATATAAAAAAGAAAAAGTTGAAAAAGCATGTACACATACTTGTAGAAGTCAATATTGTAACCAATGTGTAGATTTTGGGCACATACTAAAGTCATCAAGGCTGGATTTTGTGCAAGACACTGATTCAGTCTTCGTGCACTGTTCATTTACTAAAGTAAGAAATATTGAAAATAAACTTAATGTCAGTAGTATGAGGAGTTACAGTAGGTTCAATGCATTCGATGGTTACAATCCTAAGAGTCACAACGGTTACAAGAGTTATGATTGTTATTAAGAGTCATTTACTTTCTTAGTTAATTTCGTATTTATTCTGATGTTTGAATAGTCTCATTGCTTTAGTATAAACATGTAACATTTCATTGAGTTTAATAAGAGATAAGTATTATTCAGCCATTATTCTCTCTTCTAAAAATACGCTCTCTCCATATTCTCTCCTAATAAAGTGGTATCAAAGCATCAACGAGTGACCAAGAGCGCCAGTGAGGGATTGAAAAAAACCCGTGAGTGACAAGCAAAAAAATTCAGAATCATGATGAATAACATGATTAAATTTCCCGAACTGACCAAAGATAATTATGATGTTTGGTGCGTGAGAGTGAGGACATTACTGGGTTCCCAAAATGTTTGGGATATGGTCGAGACAGGCTATGATCAGCCTGAGAATGAAAAGCAATTGAATGCTCTACAGATGGAGTCTTTAAAGAAGATGAAGAATGAAGACCATCAAGCACTCTCTCTCATTCATATGTGTTTAGATGAGAATATGTTTGTGAAAGTTTCTACTGCTTCTAGGGCAAAAGAAGCATGGGAAATCCTGGAGAAAACCTTCAAAGGGAAAGACAAGGTGATCAAAGTTCGTTTACAAACTATGAGGAGTGATTATGAGAATCTAAAGATGAAAGATTCTGAATCGATTGAGGAATTCTTTAATTGAGTTCAGTTGATTTTTAATCAAATAAAGATGTATGGTGAGACGTTGGAAGATGTTCGGGTGATAGAAAAAATTCTGCGTTCGTTAATGATAAAATTTGATTATGTGGTGGCTACAATTGAAGAGTCGAAAGACTTGGAGATTATGATATTAGATCAACTCTTGGGCTTTCTACAAGCCCATGAGGAAAGTTTGAAGAAGAGAGAAGAGCCAGTCACTCAGATGGTACAGGCAAAATTAAAATTTTTTGATATAGAAGAGAAGAAGTAGCAAGTTTCCCAAGCAAAATTTAGTAGAGGACACGATCGAGGAAGAGGCCGTGGTCGTGGTGGTTAAGGTTAGTCTCAATTTTGATTAAGAGGAAGCTACGGAAATGTTTGTTGACAAGTAACGGACATTTTCACAAAGGCGTTGAAGTTTGTTGATTTTAGTAGATTGAGATTTGCTCTTGGGAGTTATAAAGACATAAGTTTAAGAGGTGGTGTTGAAAATAAAATTAATTTCAGTATTATGAGTAGTTACATCAGGTTGAATGCATTCGGTGGTTACAAATTCCAAGAGTTACAATGGTTACAAGAGTTATGATTGTGTTTAAGTGTCATTAGTGGTATTTACTTGTGTTAATTCTGATGTTTGAATAGTCTCATTGGTCTAGTATAAACATGTAACCTTTCTTCAAGTTTAATAAGAGACAAGTGTTATTCGACCATTATTCTCTCTTTTAAGATATGCTCTCTCCATACTCTCCCCCAACATGTGGAGCAATTGAATGCTCAATAGATGGAGTCTTTGAAGAGGACGAAGAAGAAAGACCAACAAGCACTTTCTCTCATTCATATATGTTTGGATAAGAACATGTTTGTGAAAGTTGCTACTGCTTCTAAGGCAAAAGAAGTAAGGGAGATCATGGAGAACACCTTCAAAGGGAAAGAGAATGTGATGAAAGTTCGTTTGCAAACTCTGAGGAGTGATTATGAGAATCTAAAGATGAAAGATTCTAAATCAATTGAGGAATTCTTTAATAGAGTTCAATTGATTGTTAATCAAATGAAAAGATATGTTGATTGTTAATGAAATTATTGTTTCTTATGGTTTATTCTATTCACTTCAAAACAATAGCAAGCTATATGGATTCAGTGACAGTTATTAGGGAGGAGATATTGATGATCGAAAAAGCACAACTGGTTTTGTGTTCTTTATTGGAAATTCAGTTTTTACTTGGAGTTTGAAGAAACAAGCAATTATCACATCGTCCACATGTGAAGCTGAGTATGCGGTAGCAACATCTTGTGTGTGTCATGCTATATGGTTGAGTAGATTATTAAAAAGTCTCAATTATGCTTAAGAGGAAGCCACTAAAGTGTTTATTGACAAAAAATTCACAATTGCATTAGCAAAGAATCTGATCTTTCATGAGAGGAGCAAGCACATTGTCACGAAGTATCATTACATCCGGGAATGTGTCAATAACAAGGAAGTTAAGTTGAAACATGTGTCTTCCAAAGATCAAGTTGCGGGCATTTTCACAAAGGCATTGAAGTTTGTTGATTTTAGTCCATTAAGATTGCTTTCGGGAGTTATGAAGACATAAGTCTAAGAGGGGGTGTTGAAAATAAACTTAATGTCAGCAGTATGAGTAGTTACAGCAGGTTCAATGCATTCGATGATTACAAGCCTAAGGGTCACAACGGTTACAAGAGTTATGATGGTTATTAAGTCATTTACTTTCTTAGTTAATTTTGTATTTATTCTGATATTTGAATAATCTCATTGCTTTAGTATAAATATGTAACCTCTCATTGAGTTTAATAAGAGACAAGTATTATTTAGCCATTATTCTCTCTTCTAAAATACGTTATCTCCATATTCTCTCCCAACAACAAACTCATATACCAATCTTCATCTTCACCATTTTCCTCTCCAATCTTTTATTATTTCACTTCTACTTAATTACTTATACTATGCTTTGCTAACCATGCTTTTCTACATGCCTATTCATATGCATATCTTCATTATGAGATGGGCGACATCCATGCATCCCGACTTTTTATTGCATAACTCAATCTCAAAATTTTCTTAAGCTCAAGTTTATAAAATCTCTTTTTTCTAGGCTTGTTCAAGTGGCTAATGGCTCATGTATTATCCAACCCATCTTTTGTGGGTGGGAAATGATTTGGCCCCAACATTGAGAGGTCTAAAAAATTTAATGGAATAAGCCTAAGTTATACCTAAAAACAAACACACGCACAACTGGTTTTAAGACTAAACAAGCCGTTATTTCTCAATTGAGGCGTCACATTCGAAAACTTATTCACTGGACTCCTGTTGTTCAAATATAGAGCACATGCCACAACTTCTGCCCAAAACACCTTTGGCATAGCTTTACTCTTTAACATACTTGCGGCCATATTCAGAATGGTCCTTTTTTCCATTCCGCCACACCATTCTACTGTGGTGAATTCAAAATTTTTTGCATGTTGATCTAAGTCGCTCACTGGTGTCTTAAGTCGCTCGCTGGCGCTCCCTGAATCATGTTGTTCATCAGGATTTAGAATTTCTTTATTTATGGCCCTAAGTCGCTCCTTGTCTCTCACTGGCGCTCTTAATCACTCCCTGCCACTCTGATGCAATGATTCCACTTTCTTAGGAAAATTGAATCACGTTGTCCATCATGATTCAGAATTTTTTTATCTATCGCTCTAAGTTGCTCTATGTCTCTCACTGTCGCTCGATGCCGCTTTGATACCACTTTATTGGGAAAATATTTAATCATGTAGTTCATAATGATTCAGAATTATTTCATTTCTCTCTTTGAGTTGCTCACTGGCGCTCTTCGTGAATACATTCAGAATTTTTTCATTTGTCTCTCTCTTGTAGCTCAGTGGTGTTGTAAGTCGCTCACTGGCGCTCTTATTGAATACTTATAGCATTACATATTTAATTTTATATTACAAAACAAAATGCTACTTAAAGACACATAATTATGTAACCCGAGACCGTTTGGTTGCTTGTAATTTTGAATACATTGAACCCTGCATAATAGATATATTCAGTGATTAAGTTTATTATTTCAACATGTACACACTATATCACTGTTTTATTTCACCAAAGTAGCGGCTGTGAAACAACTCGCATGCAACTCTTTGGCGGAACCGAATACCGTCACATTTTTCCAGCCCAAACTCGGGGGGAGCCCAATGATCGATGTTTGTCTGATGCGCGAAAGAATGTGCAAATAAACATATAAGTGCTCCACAATCACCTAAACCAACCTCCTGTCGGGGGACACCAGCAACCCTGGACCAAGATATTACTCTCTTCTTAGCATTCATATTCGTAGCCTTGAAGTATTCGGCTAGTTCCATTGCTCTACTGATGCATTCAAGATGAGGCTGTATCCAACTTCCAAGTTTCTGCTCAGACATATTTTTGGTGAGGCTGTCATATAGATATAGATGCATCTCCTCAAGCTTGAGAACACCAAGCACCCAGTGCTGCTCCTTGCCTATGTTGACAAGAATCAACACTCTTGAGACTTCACACCACGGTCGCTTGTAGTTTGCGTACCATCAATTCGTTTCGTAAAAAAACTTCGTTCTTTCCATTCAGGTTGTCAGCTGTCATTCAGATAATTTTCAATATTAAGAAGGCTGATGAACTCTGCGTTTATGGTTGTCTAATCAATAGTAGGAGCCATTTTAGTGAAATACTTCCTCATAAGAGCGAACTAGGACGTGATATGCTATTCAAAGAACATGATTGAAAGCATCATGCAAAATGAAAGGATTTTCGAACGGAAAGGTAAAAATGTAAAACATGTTGACTTACGTCATTTTAAAAATATCGGCCAATTTTCTCAATTATTTCAAACCAACCCTTGCCAACTTCTTCTAAAGAACCATAGACAGACCTGCAGGATCCGGGGTCGGACTTATTCTTCCATTCATTGTATGCACTTTTCAAACCCACGTATTCCTTCAAAGGCATTCCTTTGGCCTCTTGCTTCTATACGCGTTGGTGTTTTTTCCCTTGCTCTGTCCAAGGAGACCATTTGTACTTGCCTCTACCTGTTTTTCTCTTTGGCCATGCTGCGATGGTCTTGTGATTGCTCTCCTAATAGTGTTAATCAAGACTGCCTAAGCTTGCACAAAATTCATGTAAAACTTAGTTAATATAGTTCGAAGGCATTACTATGCACCTCCTTATCTAGTTCACATAATGAAGCAACAAGATTTAGACTATATTGATGCACCGACCAATGACATATTAAGACATTAGCTAATAAACATACATAATCAAAATTCATTGAAATATTACATTGTTTCCCAAATTTGTTGACCCATCACCACCTGCATCAACATCCGCTTGTTCTTCATTTGTATCCTATCATGACATATTCAATCAGCGAACTTTGGATAGCCCGGGGACATACACATTTTCAGCAGTCACAATTATCATTACTGATACCTTATTATCATTAATGCCATCTATCGAAGCAACAACTTCTAATCCAATGTTTACTACATTGACATCCCTTCCTCAGTACTTGTCTATAGAGATTTAAACATTACGAGACAGATACATTATGTGACTTCCTTTTTGAGGTCTGTTGCACAAGAGCTAGAATAAATACCTTAAACTGAGCAGCATCTAATTCAACAGGTTTAGTATCCAGAATAGGCTCTTCATGATTCATTCTAATTTCAAAAGATTTGGCTTCTTCGCAATATACCTCTTCCATGTGCTCCTGATTTGTGGGCTATTATAAGACCACCAAACACGAAATTAGTAAAGTTACATTACATTTTATCAATCGTAAATTGTTAGAAGTAAATGCAATGGAACCACGACATACTTCAACATTTGTTGTCCCGCTAGTGATTGGACGTTCATTTAAATCAACACGTCCACGATTTGCATCTTCTTCTCCAACATCATTTCCTCCATCATCATCAAATCGCACATGACTGCTATTCATGTAAAGAGATTGTAAGCACAGGATTTTGCAGTCCCTCTCGCGAGACGATGATGACGTGTACCCGATTTTAATGCCTCAAAATAAGAGTTCTCTTTAGAATTTTTATTACCAAAATAATATTTCTTGTGAATTTTAAACTTGGTAGAATCCAGTTCGGCATGGCTGATAACGTGTCTGGTAGGAGCTTGAGCCGATGATTTACACCTAAATTAAACAATACCCATTAAAATATAATTAAAATTCAAAAAGATACCTTTCCACCCACTATTAAACCACTTTTCCCAACTTTTTAGGCTTTTTGACCCGTTGGTTGTGAGTATGCTGGAGGATAATGTCGCCACCGACATCATCCATTCCGCTGACGGCATCACCATACCGCCGGTGGCATCAGCCATACTGCCGGCGACATCATCATGTCACCGGCAGCATGGCCTAAAATAGGTCCCTCCACAGACAGCCTTTCGGCCACTTTCGGCGGAATAAGTCAAAAAGGTCTCGAAAAACACTCCAATTTGCCTATAAAAAGGCACCTTAAGCTGCAAAATAGGGGGGATTGCAATTATAGAGGGAAGGAGCTAAAATTGGGCAATTGAGAGGCTGAAATCGAGAGAATAGATTTTAGTGAGATAAGAACTAGAAAAGGCAGGAAAAAGGAATCTAATCCATTTTTCCCGATTTTTCTTCTTCGAACTCTCTGATTGTGAGCTTAAATCAGTGGGTCTTTGGGTTAAATCAACTTGATAGGACTTAGAGACTTAAAACCTTTAAATTAAAAATCAAATTATCTTTGCAAGCTCCCCGGCGGTATTATTGTTCAGTCCACGAAGAGATGGATTCATTACCCCGAGGTGAAAATCCTGAGTCTCATAGCTATTTGGCATTATTATTATTGGTTTGCACTAATTTTTGTTGATTTATGTTCATTTTTGAGTTTTCGGTCACTTTGACTGTAAACCGCTGCTGCTGCAAGAAATTGAAGTCGCCGAAGACATACGATGTTGCCGGCTGTATCACCCATGTCATCAGAGACATCGTTGATACCACCGTTAGCATCACATTCCCTAGAGACCTCGCTTTCTTGCGGGACCCTTTCTTTACGGTTCTTAGAAAGCCCTGTGTCTGTCTACATACTGATGTCACCCGTGATACAATTGATGTCACCGGTGGCATCAGCCATGCCGCCAGTGACATCAACCATGTCGTCGGCGGCATCAGATGCCCCACCGGCGGCATGACTTTCTGGACGGCAGTTTTATTTTCGTTTGCTTCCAAACTAACTTATTTTCTAAAGCTAGGGTATATAGTGTAACGATGGAGGTTTAAAACCCCCTGAAAACAGACCCCACCCCACAACGAGTGGCATTTTCACTTATAATCCGATTAAAGAAATGATTGAATCTAAAATTTGGACAAAAATGGAATTTCCCCGCAAACGCCATTCAAACCTCATTTTAGCCATCCAATTGGGCCTTATGACATTGTAAATAAAAAATGCCATATTCGTGCCAACCATCTTCTGTAGGTAGATGTATATCGGACATTCGATTATTTTATTTATTGTGTAGAAAATGTACGGGACTTGAAAACCTTGTAATAATTTTACTTTCCGTACTCAGTTTTCTTTTGTTACTGTAAATATTTTATTTATTATTTTAATTGCTTGAGAAATGCGAAAACAACAAAATAACAGAAAATATAAATAAAATAGGGTGGATTAAACTGATTAAGAAAGAATGAAGTATTTTAACTTGGCCTAATGAAAAGTAGATAACATCATCCAAACTCGAAATCTCTACATAAGGTATGGTCCGACCACCCGATGGGAAAAATCGTACCAAAACTTTCCCGGTTGAGCTGAACCGGGTGGCGACTCTATTTTAAGTACGGGATTTCGATCTCGTATCTTTTAAGCATTAAAATATGCAAAATCTTTTTCCAAACACATCACACTCATCTCCTCGACACTCCTAACGGGGCGGCCCGACCGGGCCCGGCCCCACACCGTAGGCCCACGAAGCCTCGTCCGCTCATAGTGGCGACTCTGCTGGGGATTTTCTTTAAACTTGAACTTTCTTTCATAGTTTAAAAGATTTTAATGATGTATTGAAATCATTGGCCAAATTAAGACTTCATTCTTTTTTATGACATTTTGTCCTCACGAGTGTAGATAGTTCGGTAATTTTAGGTGCCCTATTTCACCCGAGAAGCTCACAAAGTATCACTCATGCTCTGTTGGAATTGAGGATGCCTAGTGGGTGGATCCCTCGTTTTAACCAACACGTAAACTCGTACGATCGCGCCCATTTGGGTAGTGGTTGAGTAACGTGGAATCAAGGTAAACGGAAACCTTCTACATCAACAACCCTATACCAAAGCCGCGCTAGAAAAAAGCCTTAGCCCATCATTCCTCTTAGGATTACCCAAAACAAATAAAATAATTGGGACGTGCTTCTTTTGCCATTACCGGTGAAGCAGCCAAACTCCATCCTACCAAAGAGGCGTTACGCGGGAGTCATAAGGTTGGAAGAGGGCCAATTCGCGTGCTATGTGCTCTGTGATCATGTACCCCCCATGCATCGGCTTTAAGAGCCAAAAATGAATCAACTTACCCTTACCAATTCCACCCATGGAAGAGGTTTAGCAACATACATAGGACTTCTCTTGTGCCTTTATTGTGTCACTACATATCGCTCTGTAAGACGTCAGATACAAACGTCCCACGTATGTTGGAGGAATAAGGCATCACATTATCTCTAACCATATCTACGTCCAGCCATACATATCACGCACCACTTCCAATAAAAAAAGACACACATACATACCATCCATACCATTTACAACCCATTCATGGTCTGACCCACGACTCATGATCCTAAACAGTCTTTCTCTTGAACTGAGACCTTCACAACCAGCCATGTCTCTTCCTCACAATGACAACTCTACCTCACCCAGAGGATAGACTAGTCTTCCCCCTACCTCAGGAGCAACAGTTCACCCTCCGTCTCTTGGATCAGAGATCACCGCTGCTATCATCCAGTTTCTAAACTTCGATCAGTTCCGAAACATCATTCAGGAGCTAGTGTGTGTCCATCAAGAAGGCCCTAGGAAGTCAGGACTTCAACCAGGTCATGCGATCTCCGGGCATGACACCCGATGGCAATACACTCTGGCAATCACCGCCAACCGCTTACCCCAGACAAAGGGAAGGATCCCAGAGTCCAATTCTTCCACCATTCTTTAACACCTTACCTTCGATGTTGGTCACCCGATCATAATTTAAGGTCCCCACTACCCTGAGGCTTCCTTAATACGACCAGGTCATGCAACATGAAGTTAAAGACTTCTCACATCAATTGATGACAGTAGGCTGCTATCAAAAAGAGGGAAGGGTCCAATCAGAAGAGGACCAGATCTTTCAGAACACAGACTCACCCATACCCCTACCTCAAACCATGGTGGGCCAAGAGACCTCTCAGAAATTAGCACCAACTGCAATTATTCAGCCAAACAATGGTCTTAAGTATAGCACAAATCTGTGGAAACTGCCGCTTAATGTAATCTTCACCGGATTAAGGGAAGCCGGCATTCTTAAACCTCTTCGTGAATTCAGTCCCCCCATGAGAGAAGAAGGAAAAGGCTTTTGCAGATATCACATGTTGTCGAGTCACCACACCAATCATTGCAAAGCTTTGGTCCGTACCATCCAAAGTCTGGTGGAGTATAAAAAGATTACCGACCTTGAAAGGGCATCCTGCCCCTTGCCAGGGTCTGGCAACCAGACACTGACGATTAATTCCAGCTTTTCCAAATAACGGAATGCACCTCAAGATCTCATCAAGGCCTTCTACTCCAATGATAGGGGAAAATTGCCCTCCGACGGCGAAGACGAAGAATCCCGATTTGCAATCCTTAGAGTTCAGACTTTTTAGCTCCATGAGCAACTTCCATTTTTTTTCTTATGTCATGTCTTTATCATTCGATCCACTTTTTCATATGAGCATACATACGATGCTTTCAGTATTTGAGATATTTTTATTAGATGAAATTAAGCTAAGTACAGATGTAGGCTTTCATGTGGTAATCAAATCCAATAATTTAACCCCTGTTAAACACATGTGAGATAATAAAGTGCTTAAAGACCATGATAATGCTTTTGCTTAGCTCAAATAATCAGATTATTGAAACGCCATGAGTCTCTTCTAGAATTAACTCGATAACCCTACGACGGTACACCTTCAAGCTACCAAAGAAGTATCAACTGGTCCTCTGAAACAGAAAATCAAGGCTTACACCCAACGGAGCCCAACCTCCATCAAATAAACATCGTAGCCAAATCTCAGACCAATGTTGCCACTAAGAACATGTCCAAATTTGAAGGGAAACACATCTTCACCCAGTATAAATCAACCCCATTAAACCCTTTGACTAACAAAGGTCAGGGGGCAACCACTTCCTAGAACACCAAGTCTAAAGGCAAGCACCTTCATCCCACAAGCCATAAAGATGATCGCGCAACCAATGTCGCAATTAGCTTACCAAATAAACTGACAAAGCAAACTTCAAAAGCACCAAACAAAAGGTCCTCAAACCGAACATCACTTGTTCAAAACCCATCACCACCGATACAGAGTGCAAATTCAGGCCTAAACAAGAAGGGCTCTGCAGACCACAGATTGAAGGAGCAATTAAAATAGCGATCAGGACGACAATCAAACCAATCGATGAAGCTCTAGGTAAGCGCCAAAAACTCCGGTAAACTAAACAGCTTGCAATAAGGTTAGCCAAAATCAAAACAAGATGAATGTTAGAATGAATTGGGTGGTCCAGCCAAAAACTGAGTGGACACCAAGAATATCTGTAAAGGCACAACCAGGCGCATAATAGTGAATCAGATACTCAACACCCTTACTGAGAGTCATATGCCTGACACTGAAGCATCTGAAAACTTTCGATACTAGTGAAAAGTTCAGACCAAATTGAGAAGGCTATCATGTGGCTAAGGATGGTACCGAAGTCATAAGCATAAGCAAGAGCGAGTTCATCGATCTAGTGGACTAGAACATTCTTAAGCATTATCATGTCTAAATAAAAGAAATAAATCAGAAAAGCAGCACATTAAAAAATATACAATAATCGCCCGCCTGTCGGTCTTCTACTGACTGAAAAAAAAATTTAGGGTTAAACCCGACGGTCGGTGTCCTACAAATCGACTGTACAAAAATTAGGGGATAAGTCAATAACGCCTGCTGAACTGAAAACCCGAAAAGGGCGGTTCAGATAAAAATTAGGGCACAAGAGAAAAATAGTGAGATGTTAACTTGAAAACCTGTAAAGGCTGGTTAACACCAAGGGTTCCATTAATGGAAATGATTGCCAACATCTTGTACTCAAATTAGATTCACTCGATAAAAGTGTCTTTCGTACTGAAACCTCTTTGTTTGTAATTGTACGAATGTTTGGCGATCAAAGGATGGAAGCATCATAAGTAAGCTTAATCGAAGATGCTACGCACTCAAAGGTTGGAATAAGTCTGTCAGGTCGAAAACTTGAAAGGACAGTCCATGCAAACTATAGGGTCAAGTTGGAGCCTAAAATCTGCGTTCCCCGGGCTCTACAAAAAACCTCATAGCTTTTGATTTTCCATGACAGGAATGGACAGAATAATCAAAATCACACTGCTGGAAAATTGATACCGCTAGCGATCTTAATGATGCCGCCAGCGATATGGGTTATTTTGGGAAATATTAGTTGATGCCGCCAGCGATATGGGTATAGACGGTTTTCAAGCGACGCACCTAGCAATAATAATGATACCGCCGACGACATGGATTATTTTAGGCGATATCAGTTGATGCCGCTAGCGGCATGGAGTTAATTTTCTGGACAGCATCAGAAGCATTTTTATCATTTCAGACTTGTACAAAAACCTATAAACCATCCTATGCTATGTTTCCAATGCCTTATCAAACAGCAATTCATTTTTGTATTCAAAATAAAAATCCCAGAGGCGCAAATCACTCAAAATGTACCAAAACATCTAGCCTACGACAAAACCAAATTATCCAAACTCCAATGTATCGAGGGTACAAACAAAGAACTCAAAAGCAACACGAAAATAAAAAAAAAAAGCTAAGCATGCCCGCCACTACCGGCCGGGCGGGATTAAATGTCATCAGGGCTTGCAAGCCAATCGTCAACATCGGCCTCGTCTTCCTCCCTTCCCTCTGTCATAGGCACACTACTGGACTCCTCAGCCACGATAAATGCACATCGGCCGGCGGACATCTTAATCCCCCTACGACTGGTGCCCCTGGGGTGCGCACGGTCCAGGTTTTGTTTACTTCTTCGTTCCTGAGTGGTGGCTGCCACTTGACCCTCGAGATCACTCACGCGACGCTGTAAGACCGCAGTCTCCTCCTCGTACCGCCGCCAGACTGAATCAGCATCTGTCAAGGAAAGGGCCAAGAAATCCGGTAAACCAGAGAAAATATCAGCAGTGCATGTCATGCATAACATCCATACATACATCCTATCTTAACATGTGCATAAAATACCTAAACGAGGAGCGACTGTCCAATAAGGGTATCCAAGAGAACAAAATTGTTCTCTGCAAGCTGCTCCACGTGACTCCGCGCCACCTGAAAAATCCAAAAGGCAAATCCTTAGACACCCGCATCCAAAGCTTAATAAGAAAATAATTATTAGGCCTTACGTAAGTAGTATTTTTATGCATGAAAATCGGAGCTTGCCGACTCGAGCCAACATTCCTATGGGAGAATTCGCCTTGGGAGTTCATCAGCAGAAAGGTGGTTTCCAAGGGATTGACTAAACCCCCTCCACAAAGTTTATGCCTTCCGGCACACCATAGTGCCGGGTCCCACTTTAGTTATCCCGGCCCCTCTTTCTCGCGGGTTCCTGCAAAACATGAAAGCTACATGTCAACAACGTTCCTAAAAGAATTCAAAATCATACACACAAGCACAATCATACCTCAAAAGAACATTGCTCCCCTTCGGATATTGGCACGCTCCAGCCAGCTACATCCGCACCCACCTCATCCTCCCCCTCAGGGTCGACCGCAACATTCCCTTCAAGTGCCTCATCCTTATCATCCTCCTCCTTATCAACGTCCACAACACCTTTGAGATGCCTCTTCTCATCCTCCAACCATTGCTCGTTGTGATACTCAATCGTATCATTTCCATGGATGTGAGGGCACACTAGGAGTAGACGCTGTAGAAACTGCTCGTAGAGGCCAGGAACACTAGGGGTCACTCGGCCGTTCCCTTTAATATAATTAGCTTTGTCAGCCCTAAAAAATGGGGCCACTATAAACCACTGAGAGGATTGGCAGGCACCGGTCTAGCAGCCACCGAGACGGGCCTCCAGCCCCGGACACGCTTGCCTAGATACCACTGCTGGGACAGAGAGCACTCGATCACGAACCAGCGGTCATCTACCTCCCTCCGGACCCTTACGACCTCGGCCAAGTTCTCCACCCCATCGAATGGGTCCAAGAGGAGCTACATTAAAACAACCAATATAAGTCCATAGGCGATTTTTGTTTCATCTAAATGTAAAAAAACAAAGACTAGATCAAAAATTGCATACGAGCTCAACCACACACTCCTTAGGACCTCCCTATACTTCGTAGGGTACTTGGCCTACCCACCGATGCCCCCGTACCAGCGAGCAAGGAAATGAGAGCCCGGCGGCACAACCTTCTTAAACTCCACCGACGGGAGGATCTGATGCTCGAAGGCCCAAGCCTGCATAAATGACGACCGATCAATTCAAAAAAAACGTCATGCAATAAATGAGAACGCATACTATCAAGAGAAATATGTCTAAAAAGTTATACCTAGAGTAGCAGGTGGCAAAGGCAAAGGGCTTTCTCCTTCTTCCGGGCTCCCACGTTGAGCCCGTGGTACAACTGGGCCAAGATGGCCCTCGGCCAATTCTTCCTCCTAATTCCCGACACATCTTCCACTGCGGTTATAAGCACGTAGTTGATCTTACTCCCTGAGATTGGAAAGAACACCACAGTGAGTAGAGAAATCACAAAGGAATGGACACAAGCCTCCCTCTCCTCCTCAGGCACTACGTCCACCTGGGTCTAGTGATGGTACAACTCACCATAGGACAGCCGCCCAGAAACGGGCTTCAGACCAAAAAACTCCTTCACCCACCTCACCACGGGCCTCTCAACATGGTACTTGTCCATATAAGCATCAAAATGTATGACCTCATCCGTCCAGGGGAGGCCGGTCATGGCTACTACATCAGAGGGGGTAATTGTAGCTTCCCTAAAAGAGAAATGAAAGGTATGGGTGGTCTCGGACCACCTCTCAGTTAGGGTCATTACTGCAGAATGGGAAAGCTTAGGCATCAGCATAGGCATTATCCGGGCTAAACCCCTAAACCCTATCTCATTAATTGCAAGCGCGAGCTCGGGGTCGTTCTCCAAGATATGGTGCCACTATTCACCGATGGTGCCCATTCCCCCTGTGTAAGTCAGCTTATATAGCTATAAAATTGAAAAAAAAACGGATCAGTCCTGCTTATTTTTTATCAGAAAAGCTGCTGATGTTGCCTCTGTTGAAAGCGATGTCGCCGGCGGCATCACTCTATACCGCTAGCGGTATGGTTCATGTCGCCGGTGACATCACCTTAAATAGAAGCGACATCAGACTCCCATAAGCCCTTTTACAGGGACTGATGTCGCCAGCGACATCACTCATGTTGCCAGCGACATCACTATGTGCGGGAAGAACCAGTTTTCTTCCAAAATCGCACCCATCATGCCAAAATCACAAAAATCGCAATCAATCAAACAATAAGCCCAAAAAGGGTAAAAATCGATCCTAAAGCACGCAATAAGACCAATCTATTTCACATTTAAACCTCTATCATGGCATGATTTCAAATTTAAAGCCAAATTAAATCGAATCCAAAAAGAAGTGATTCGGGTTTTTGTGAGATTACCTCAACATAACAGAGGTGCTTCTCCTTCTCCGGAGTCAGATTGGTGATAGGAGAGTTAATGCCGTAGCCATACATTTTACCCATCTCCTTTAAGCCATATACAGTTGGAATAGAGAGGATTTTCAATCCCTCAATGGAGGAATCGGGCAGGCTCTCCCTAGCCTTGGATTTGCCACTGAAAGCCTTAGTGATTCTCTTCATGATTTCACAAACAAAGAAAGAAGTCAAAAAAGCTTTTGGAATTATCTGACCAGTCAAAGCTGCCACGTGGCACTCATACCATCGGCGGTATCAATTCATGCCGCCAGCAATATCAGTCATGCCACCGGCGACATCGCTCCTCCAAATTAGGTTTTTACACAAGCCCGACCGAAGGGCGATCTCTTCAAAGTGAAAGTCCGACAAAAGGACAATCACTGTACAAAATGCAAGCCTAACCGAAGGGCAGTCTTCTCATAAAATGAGGGCCTAACCGAAGGGCAATCTCTTCAAAGTGAAAGTCCGACCAAAAGACAATCACTCTACCAATCACAAGCCCATCCAAAGGGCGATCTCTTCGAAGTGAAAGTCCGACCAAAGGACAATCACTGTACAAAATGCAAGCCCAACCGAAGGGCAACCTCCTCACATAATGAGGGCCCAACCGAAGGGCGATCTCTTCAAAGTGAAAGTTTGACCAAAGGACAATCACTATACCAAACACAAGCCTAACCGAAGGGCGATCTCTTCGAAGTGAAAGTCCGACCAAAGGACAATCACTGTACAAAATCCGAGCCCAACCGAAGGGGAGTCTACTCACAAAATGAGGGCCCAACCGAAGGGCAATCTCTTCAAAGTGAAAGTCCAACCAAAGGAAAATCACTCTACCAAACACAAGCCCAATCAAAGGGCGATCTCTTTGAAGTGAAACTCCGACGAAAGGACAATCACTGTACAAAATGCAAGCCCAATCGAAGGGCAGTCTCCTCACAAAATGAGGACCCAACCGAAGGGCGATCTCTTCAAAGTGAAAGTCCGACCAAAGGATAATCATTTTACCAAACACAAGCCCAACCGAAGGGTGATCTCTTCTAAGTGAAACTCCGACCAAAGGACAATCACTGTACAAAATACAAGCCCAACCGAAGGGTAGTCTCCTCACAAAATGAGGAACCAACCGAAGGACGATCTCTTTAAAGTGAAAGTCTGACCAAAGGATAATCACTGTACCAAACACAATCCCAACCGAAGGACAATCTCTTCGAAGTGAAAGTCCGACCAAAGGACAATCACTGAAATCAATGCAAGCCCAACCAAAGGGTAGTCTCCTCAAAAAATAAGGGCCCAACCGAAGGGCGATCTCTTCAAAGTGAAAGTCCGACCAAAGGACAACCACTGTACCAAACACAACCCCAACCGAAGGGCGATCTCTTCGAAGTGAAAGTCCGACCAAAGGACAATCACTGTACAAAATGCAAGCCCAACCGAAGGGCAGTCTCCTCATAAAATGAGGGCCCAACCGAAGGGCGATCTCTTTTAAGTAAAAGTCCGACCAAAGGACAATCACTTTACCAAACACAAGCCCAATCGAAGGGCGATCTCTTCGAAGTGAAAGTCCGACCAAAGGACAATCACTGTATAAAATGCAAGCCCAACTGAAGGGCAGTCTCCTCACAAAATGAGGGCCCAACTGATGAGCGATCTCTTCAAAGTGAAAGTCCGACCAAAGGACAATCACTGTACCAAACACAAGCCCAACCGAAGGGCGATCTCTTCGAAGTGAAAGTCCAACCAAAGGACAATCACTATATAAAATGCAAGCCCAACCGAAAGGCAGTCTCCTCACAAAATAAGGGCCCAACCGAAAGGCGATCTCTTTAAAGTGAAAGTCCGACCAAAGGACAATCACTGTACCAAACACAATCCCAACCGAAGGGCGATCTCTTTGAAGTGAAAGTCCGACCAAAGGACAATCACTGTACAAAGTGCAAGCCCTATCGGAGGGCAGTCTCCTCACAAAATAAGGGCCCAACCGAAGGGCGATCTCTTCAAAGTGAAAGTCCGACCAAAGGACAATCACTGTACCAAACACAGGCCCAACCAAAGGGTGATCTCTTTGAAGGGAAAGTCTGACCAAAGGACAATCACTGTACAAAACGCAAGCCCAACTGAAGGGCAGTCTCCTCACAAAATGAGGGCGCAACTGAAGGGCGATCTCTTCAAAGTGGAAGTCCGACCAAACGATAATCACTGTACCAAACGCAAGCCCAACCAAAGGGCGATCTCTTCGAAGTAAAAGTCCAACCAAAGGACAATCACTATACTAAACGAAAGCCCGACCAAAGGGTGATCTCTTCAAAGTGAAAGTCCGACCAAAGGACAATCACTATACCAAATACAAGCCCAACCGAAGGGCGATCTCCTCAAAGTGAAATTCCGACCGAAGGGCAATCACTGTACCAAACACAAGCCCAACCGAAGGGCGATCTCTCCGAAGTGAAAGTCCAAACAAAGGGCAATCACTATACCAAACAAAAGCCCGGCCAAAGGGCGATCTCTTCAAAGCAAAAGTCCGACCAAAGGACAATCACTATACCAAACACAAGCCCAACCGAAGGGCGATCTCTTCAAAGTGAAAGTCCGACCAAAGGACAATTACTGTACCAAACACAAGCCAAACCGAAGGGCAATCTCTCCGAAGTGAAAGTCTAACCAAAGGACAATCACTATACTAAACAAAAGCCCGACCAAAGGGTGATCTCTTCAAAGTGAAAGTCCAACCAAAGGACAATCACTATACTAAACACAAGGTTCGACCGAAGGCAATCTCTTCAAAGTATAGCCCGACCGTAGGGCGATCTCTTCAAAGTGAAAGTCCGACCAAAGGACAATCACTATAAAAAATAAGCCTGACCGAAGGGCAATCTCCTCATAAAGTGAGAGCCCGACCGAAGGGCAATCTCCTCACAAAATGAGGGCCCAACCGAAGGGCGATCTCTTCAAAGTGAAAGTCTGACCAAAGGACAATCACTGTACCAAACACAAGCCTAACCGAAGGGCGATCTCTTCGAAGTGAAAGTCCGACTAAAGGACAATCACTGTACAAAATCCGAGCCCAACCGAAGGGGAGTCTACTCACAAAATGAGGGCCCAACCGAAGGGCGATCTCTTCAAAGTGAAAGTCCAACCAAAGGACAATCACTCTACCAAACACAAGCCCAATCAAAGGGCGATTTCTTTGAAGTGAAACTCCGACGAAAGGACAATCACTGTACAAAATGCAAGCCCAATCGAAGGGCAGTCTCCTCACAAAATGAGGACCCAACCGAAGGGCGATCTCTTCAAAGTGAAAGTCCGACCGAAGGATAATCATTGTACCAAACACAAGCCCAACCGAAGGGTGATCTCTTCGAAGTGAAACTCCGACCAAAGGACAATCACTGTACAAAATACAAGCCCAACTGAAGGGCAGTCTCCTCACAAAATGAGGGACCAACCGAAGGACGATCTCTTTAAAGTGAAAGTCTGACCAAAGGATAATCACTGTACCAAACACAATCCCAACCGAAGGACGATCTCGTCGAAGTGAAAGTCCGACCAAAGGACAATCACTGAAATCAATGCAAGCCTAACCAAAGGGCAGTCTCCTCACAAAATAAGGGCCCAACCGAAGGGCGATCTCTTCAAAGTGAAAGTCCGACCAAAGGATAATCACTGTACCAAACACAACCCCAACCGAAGGGCGATCTCTTCGAAGTGAAAGTCCGACCAAAGGACAATTACTGTACAAAATGCAAGCCCAACCGAAGGGCAGTCTCCTCATAAAATGAGGGCCCAACCGAATGGCGATCTCTTTTGAGTGAAAGTCCGACCAAAGGACAAAGATTTTACCAAACACAAGCCCAACCGAAGGGCGATCTCTTCGAAGTGAAAGTCCGACCAAAGGACAATCACTGTACAAAATGCAAGCCCAACTGAAGGGCAGTCTCATCACAAAATGAGGGCCCAACCGATGAGTGATCTCTTCAAAGTGAAAGTCCGACCAAAGGACAATCACTGTACCAAACACAAGCCCAACCGAAGGGCGATCTCTTCGAAGTGAAAGTCCAACCAAAGGACAATCACTGTACAAAATGCAAGCCCAACCGAAAGGCAGTCTCCTCACAAAATAAGGGCCCAACCGAAAGGCGATCTCTTTAAAGTTAAAGTCCGACCAAAGGACAATCACTGTACCAAACACAATCCCAACCGAAGGGCGATCTCTTTGAAGTGAAAGTCCGACCAAAGGACAATCACTGTACAAAGTGCAAGCCCAACCGGAGGGCAGTCTCCTCACAAAATAAGGGCCCAATCGAAGGGCGATCTCTTCAAAGTGAAAGTCCGACCAAAGGACAATCACTGTACCAAACACAGGCCCAACCAAAGGGTGATCTCTTTGAAGTGAAAGTCTGACCAAAGGACAATCAGTGTACAAAACGCAAGCCCAACTGAAGGGCAGTCTCCTCACAAAATGAGGGCGCAACTGAAGGGCGATCTCTTCAAAGTGGAAGTCCGACCAAACGATAATCACTGTACCAAACGCAAGCCCAACCAAAGGGCGATCTCTCCGAAGTGAAAGTCCAACCAAAGGACAATCACTATACTAAACGAAAGCCCGACCAAAGGGTGATCTCTTCAAAGTGAAAGTCCGACCAAAGGACAATCACTATACCAAATACAAGCCCAACCGAAGGGCGATCTCTTCAAAGTGAAATTCCGACCAAAGGGCAATCACTGTACCAAACACAAGCCCAACCGAAGGGCGATCTCTCCGAAGTGAAAGTCCAAACAAAGGGCAATCACTATACCAAACAAAAGCCCGGCCAAAGGACGATCACTTCAAAGCAAAAGTCCGACCAAAGGACAATCACTGTACCAAACACAAGCCAAACCGAAGGGCAATCTCTCCGAAGTGAAAGTCTAACCAAAGGCCAATCACTATACCAAACAAAAGCCCGACCATAGGGTGATCTCTTCAAAGTGAAAGTCCAACCAAAGGACAATCACTATACTAAACACAAGGTTCGACCGAAGGCAATCTCTTCAAAGTATAGCCCGACCGTAGGGCGATCTCTTCAAAGTGAAAGTCCGACCAAAGGACAATCACTATACAAAAATAAGCCCGACCGAAGGGCAATCTCCTCATAAAGTGAGAGCCCGACAGAAGGGCAATCTCCTCACAAAATGAGGGCCCAACCGAAGGGCGATCTCTTCAAAGTGAAAGTCTGACCAAAGGACAATCACTGTACCAAACACAAGCCTAACCGAAGGGCGATCTCTTCGAAGTGAAAGTCCGACCAAAGAACAATCACTGTACAAAATCCGAGCCCAACCGAAGGGGAGTCTACACACAAAATGAGGGCCCAACCGAAGGGCGATCTCTTCAAAGTGAAAGTCCAACCAAAGGACAATCACTCTACCAAACACAAGCCCAATCAAAGGGCCATCTCTTTCAAGTGAAACTCCGACGAAAGGACAATCACTGTACAAAATGCAAGCCCAATCGAAGGGCAGTCTCCTCACAAAATGAGGACCCAACCGAAGGGCGATCTCTTCAAAGTGAAAGTCCGACCGAAGGATAATCATTGTACCAAACACAAGCCCAACCGAAGGGTGATCTCTTCGAAGTGAAACTCCGACCAAAGGACAATCACTGTACAAAATACAAGCCCAACCGAAGGGCAGTCTCCTCATAAAATGAGGGACCAACCGAAGGACGATCTCTTTAAAGTGAAAGTCTGACCAAAGGATAATCACTGTACCAAACACTATCCCAACCGAAGGACGATCTCTTCGAAGTGAAAGTCCGACCAAAGGACAATCACTGAAATCAATGCAAGCCCAACCAAAGGGCAGTCTCCTCACAAAATAAGGGCCCAACCGAAGGGCGATCTCTTCAAAGTGAAAGTCCGACCAAAGGATAATCACTGTACCAAACACAACCCCAACCGAAGGGCGATCTCTTCGAAGTGAAAGTCCGACCAAAGGACAATCACTGTACAAAATGCAAGCCCAACCGAAGGGCAGTCTCCTCATAAAATGAGGGCCCAACCGAAGGGCGATCTCTTTTAAGTGAAAGTCCGACCAAAGGACAATCACTTTACCAAACACAAGCCCAACCGAAGGGCGATCTCTTCGAAGTGAAAGTCCGACCAATGGACAATCACTGTACAAAATGCAAGCCCAACTGAAGGGCAGTCTCCTCACAAAATGAGGGCCCAACTGATGAGTGATCTCTTCAAAGTGAAAGTCCGACCAAAGGACAATCACTGTACCATACACAAGCCCAACCGAAGGGCGATCTCTTCGAAGTGAAAGTCCAACCAAAGGACAATCACTGTACAAAATGCAAGCCCAACCGAAGGGCAGTCTCCTTACAAAATAAGGGCCTAACTGAAAGGCGATCTCTTTAAAGTGAAAGTCCGACCAAAGGATAATCACTGTACCAAACACAATCCCAACCGAAGGGCGATCTCTTTGAGGTGAAAGTCCGACCAAAGGACAATCACTGTACAAAGTGCAAGCCCAACCGGAGGGCAGTCTCCTCACAAAATAAGGGCCCAACCGAAGGGCGATCTCTTCAAAGTGAAAGTCCGACCAAAGGACAATCACTGTACCAAACACAGGCCCAACCAAGGGTGATCTCTTTGAAGTGAAAGTCCGACCAAAGGACAATCACTGTACAAAACGCAAGCCCAACTGAAGGGCAGTCTCCTCACAAAATGAGGGCGCAACTGAAGGGCGCTCTCTTCAAAGTGGAAGTCCGACCAAACGATAATCACTGTACCAAACGCAAGCCCAACCAAAGGGCGATCTCTCCGAAGTGAAAGTCCAACCAAAGGACAATCACTATACTAAATGAAAGCCCGACCAAAGGGTGATCTCTTCAAAGTGAAAGTCCGACCAAAGGACAATCACTATACCAAATACAAGCCCAACCGAAGGGCGATCTCTTCAAAGTGAAATTCCGACCAAAGGGCAATCACTGTACCAAACACAAGCCCAACCGAAGGGCGATCTCTCCGAAGTGAAAGTCCAAACGAAGGGCAATCACTATACCAAACAAAAGCCCGGCCAAAGGGCGATCTCTTCAAAGCAAAAGTCTGACCAAAGTACAATCACTATACCAAACACAAGCCCAACCGAAGGGCGATCTCTTCAAAGTGAAAGTCCGACCAAAGGACAATTACTGTACCAAACACAAGCCAAACCGAAGGGCAATCTCTCCGAAGTGAAAGTCTAACCAAAGGACAATCACTATACCAAACAAAAGCCCGACCAAAGGGTGATCTCTTCAAAGTGAAAGTCCAACCAACGGACAATCACTATACTAAACACAAGGTTCGACCGAAGGCAATCTCTTCAAAGTATAGCCCGACCGTAGGGCGATCTCTTCAAAGTGAAAGTCCGACCAAAGGACAATCACTATACAAAAATAAGCCCGACCGAAGGGCAATCTCCTCATAAAGTGAGAGCCCGACCGAAGGGCAATCTCCTCGCAAAGTGAGAGCCTGACCGAAGGGCAATATCCTCACAAAGTGAGAGCCCGACCGAAGGGCAACCTCTTCACAAAGTCAAAGCCCAACCGAAGGGCGATCTCCTTACAAAGTGAAAGCCCAACCAAAGGGCAATCTCTTCACAAAGCATACGTCCGACCAAAGGACAATCTCTACAAAGCTCAAGTCCGACCAAGGGATAAGTCCAACCAAAGGACGGTTTCTCTACAAAGCTTAAGTCCGACCAAAGGATAACCTTTACACAAGTCCGACCAAAGGACAAATTCTCTGCAAAGCATAAGTCCGACTAAAGGACAAATTCTCCGTAAAGCACAAGTCCGACTATAGGACAAATTCTCTACAAAGCACAAGTCCGACCAAAGGACAAACCTCTTTACAAAGCACAAGCCAGACCAAGGGGCAAATTCTCCATAAAGCACAAGTCTGACCAAAGGGCAAATTCTCCACAAAGTGTAAGTCCGACCAAAGGACAATCTCCACAAAGCATAAGTCCGACCAAAGGGCAACTAATCTACAAAGCATAAGTCCGACCGAGGGGCAACCAATCTATAAAGCGTAAGTCCGACCGAGGGGCAACCAATCTACAAAGCATAAGTCTGACCGAGGGGCAACCAATCTACAAAGCATAAGTCCAACCGAGGGGCAACCAATCTATGAAGCGTAAGTCCGACCAAGGGGCTACCAATCTACAAAGTGTGAGTCCGACCAAGGGACAACCCAGTCATCCCTCAGGTATCATTCCTATCCCTTGCTCTTTCATGTGATCATACTAACATGTGGCAGTAGTGATCCCCCGAGGGACGGCCTGTGACCACGGGATTTTGTAGTCCCTCTTGCGAGATGATGATGATGTGTACTCGATTTTAATGCCTCAAAATAAAAGTTCTCTTCAGAATTTTTATTACCAAAATAATATTCCTTGTGAATTTTATACTTGGTATAATCCAGTTCGGCATGGCCGATAACGCGTCCGGTAGGAGCTTGAGCCGATGATTTACACCCAAATTAAACAATACCTATTAAAATATAATTAAAATTTAAAAAGATACCTTTCCACCCGCTATTAAACCACTTTTCCTGACTTCTTAGGCTTTTTAACCCCGATGGTTGTCGGTATGCTGGAGGATGATGTTGCTAGCGACATCATCCATGCCATCGGTGGCATCACCATACCGTCGGCGGCATCAGCCATACCACCGATGACATTATCATGTAGCTGGCGGCATGGCCTAAAATGGGTCCCTCCACAGATAGCCTTTCGGCCACTTTTGGCGGACTAAGTCAAAAAGTCTCGAAAAACACCCCAATTTGCCTATAAAAAGGCACCTTAAGCTGCAAAATAGGGGGGACTGAAATTGTAGATGGAAGGAGCTAAAATTGGGCAATTGAGAGGCTGAAATCAAGAGAATAGATTTTAGTGAGATAAGAACTAGAAAAGGCAGGAAAAAGGATTCTAATCCATTTGTCCCGATTTTTCCTCTTCGAACTCTCTGATTGTGAGCTTAAATTAGTGGGTCTTTGAGTTAAATCAACTTGATAGGACTTAGAGACTTAAAACCTTTAAATTAACAATCAAATTATCGTTGCAAGCTCCTCGGAGGTGTTATTGTTCAGTTCACGAAGAATTAGATTCACTACCCCGAGGTGAAAATCCTGAGTCTCATAGCTCTTTGGCATTATTATTATTGATTTGCACTAATTTTTATTGATTTGTGTTCATTTTTGAGTTTTTGATCACTTTGACTGCAAACCGCTGCTGCTGCAAGAAATTGAAGTCACCGGAGACATGCGATGTTGCCGGCTGTATCATCCATGTCGCCAAAGACATCGTTGATACCGCCGTTAGCATCACATTCCCCAGAGACCTCGCTTTCTTGCGAGACCCTTTCTTTACAGTACTTAGAAAGCCCTGTGCTTGTCTGCATGCTGATGTCACCCGTGACACAATTAATGTCGCCGGCGGCATCAGCCATGCCACCAGCGACATCAACCATGTCGTCGGTGGCATCAGATGCCCCACCGGTGGCATGACTTTCTGGACAGCAGTTTTATTTTTGTTTGCTTCCAAACTAACTTATTTTCTAAAGCTAGGGCATTTAGTGTAACGATGGAGGTTCAAAACCCCCTGAAAACAGACCCTACCCCACAACGAGTGGCATTTTCACTTATAATCCGATCAAAGCAACGATTGAATCTAAAATTTGGATAAAAATGGAATTTCCCCGCAAACGCCATTAAACCTCATTTTAGCCATCCAATCGGGCCTTATCACATTGTAAATAAAATATGTCATATTTGTGCTAACCATCTTTTGCAGGTAGATGTATATCGGACATTCGGGTATTTTATTTATTGCATAGAAAATGTACGGGACTTGAAAACCTTGTAATAATTTCACTTTCCACACTCATTTTTCTTTTGTTGCTGTAAATATTTTATTTATTGTTTCAATTGCTTGAGAAATGCGAAAACAATAAAATAACAGAAAATACAAATAAAATAGGGTAGATTAAACTGATTAAGAAAGAATGAAGTATTTTAACTTGGCCTAATGAAAAGTAGATAACATCATCCAATCTCGGAATCTCTACTTAAGGTATGGTCTGACCACCCGATGGGGAAATCGTACCAAAAATTTCCCGGTTGAGCTGAACTGGGTGGCGACTCTATTTTAAGTAGGGGACTTGGATCTCGTATCTTTTAAGCATTAAAATATGCAAAATCATTTTCCAAACACATCACACTCATCTCCTCGACACTCCCTAAGCATCATCCGCTCACAGAGATACTGATGTACGAATTTTTCTGACTTCGTCCTCTAATGTTGATATTCTTTGGTTAATTGCAGACAAATGAGTCAAGAAAAGCCTATTGAATTTGTCGCTGCACAATTTCTTTATCTCATCAACCATGTTCGACCTCATAAGCGTCTTCCCATGGTCCATGATAGAACCATGCCCTCCCTCCAAAATACCGTTCAAACCATGAGAACTATGTGAAATACCCTCATTTTGTTCTTGTTCATAATTTGCCTCTTTTGGTTATCCGGCTTCTACCCTTTCGTAAACTTTGAATATACCATCCAGATCTTCATGTTTCCCATCCACATGGTTTTAGAGATGGACAGACCAATCACACTCCTTCACACAATCCTCAGCTTAAAGAGAAACCGTAGATCGAGGTGAAGCCCATAGTAGAAAACAGAATGCAATGGAATTATAGTACTATACATATGTTTGAACCGAAGGATAATGCACTTACCTGGAGCATAGATTTCTAACAATTTAGTTGAGGCACGCTTTCTAATGCAATTCCATCTACACATGAATGGTTGTATATGGTTTCCAGCATGGGTGAAAAATGTGTGAACTGCAGGCGAAATCTCCACTATCCATGCCTATGACTTCATTTCCAAGTTAGAGAGATGAAAATAGATCACGTAACCAATTGCCATGCACATGCACAACAGATAACATACCTAAAATACTATTGCAAGTCTATATAATTGGTAGCCCACAACCTTACCTCTTACCTTTTTACCTGAGGCATATTCCTCGACCTTCTCTCCTCTCCCATTTATAGCAACACTCAAACTCCTGTGAGTTTGCTCCCAAGCCACCAAACCCTAAAGAAACTCATCAAAAAGCTTCGGATATTTTGCAAGGACCATAATCTAATCCTTGATGATGCGATTGTTGCTTTTCTCAATTAGATTTCTAGTTACGAACAATAACTTAGCCATCAATACGGCATCTTCATCATCATAAGGACCCTAAGTCCGTTCATTAAAAATTCTCTCTACATTGTTGTGGGAGATGTGTTTTAGCCTGGGAAAATACTTTTTTTGAATGTATCCTTCTTTGGTAGCTTGGACAACCTTTGAATAAATAGTTCCTTGTCTCCAAATCATAACCTAGTAAGTAGGCCGAACTCCTAATCTCCAATCTTGACCTCTACTCCAGCAATAATGAACCAAAGCTCCCTTTGGTTGGCGATGTCCTTTTCAATTTCTCATACAAGTACGGAGTGGGAAGTGTGGCCTGAAAATGTAGAGAAATTGACATCCATTAATTGACCAAAGCATGATTCTTTGAAAAGTTTCCTCTGCTCTACGGACAAAATAAGCTCTATCAACTCATGGAATTTGATGTTGAATCGCACAGACACCTATGGTAGCCCTCCACCAGTAGCCCTCGGGTACTTAAAAGTAGGGTTATGCAGCTCTGTGCATCTTCCTCCTAGGCCTTCTGATTGTTGCGACGCGTTCTAAAAACTGTAAGTTCTGACAACTGATAACAATCTCATATAGGATTGAATTCATACCTCATCATGAATTGACTTTTATGTGGTTAAGGCCCTAGCACAAGTAGCGGCCTCATCACGCACTAAAGATTCATTATTTATTCCTATTCCTATTGCCGCTGCCCTGGCAGGCTGTCAAAATGAAAAAAAACACAAAAAATTTATCATTCATGATTCCTATATTACATGGAATAACTATTCTGTGAACCAAATGCCATGAAGGTGCTATCAATTCAAGATAAATCTCACTTTGTAGCTTACTTCAATGGTAAGTTCTGGCAACTAATAACAATCTCATATAGGATTGATTTCATACCTCAACATGCATTGACTTTTATGTGGTTGAGGCCCTAGCACAAGTAGCGGCCTCCTCACGTACTAAAGATTCATTATTTCTTCCCCTTCTTATTGCTATTGCACTAGCAGGCTGTCAAAATGAAAAAACACAGCAAAAATTTGTCATTCATGATTCCCATATTATATGGAATAACTATTCCACGAACCAAATGCCATAAAGGTGCTATCAATTTCAAGATAAATCTCACTTTGCAGCTTACTTAAATTGCAAGTTCTGACAACTGATAACAATCTCACATAGGATTGAGTTCATACCTCATCATGCATTGACTTTTCTGTGGTTGAGGCCCTGGCACAAGTAGTGGCCTCATCATGCACTGAAGATTCCTTATTTCTTCCCCTTCTCGTTGCTGCTGCACTGGCAGGCTGTCAAAATGTGAAAACACACCAAAATATATAAACTCAACTATAGCTTAAATTAAACAAGAGTAAGCATAAACTAACAATTGACTCATATACTCTTAGTATTTCTCACTCTCCTAACTCTCTTATTCCTCCTAACCTCTTACATTTTTCTCTTACACACTTTTCCAGCATATTACAATTGCCCTTTATAGGCATATCAATAAACTAACTTCATGGCATCTAATGATGCTACGTAGTACTTTAGACTTTGTAAAATACAAATTCTATGATTTAGAAAACAAAGTCCAAGTCTTTTAAAAACACTAAATTATGCAAGCTTTCACATGTCCCGAACTCATTTTTCTCCTATTACATGTAATAACTATTTCGCGAACCAAACGCCATGAAGGTGCTATCAATTTCAGGATAAATCTCACTTTGCAGCTTACTTGGTATAAGAAAATAAGGTATTGCAATAATTTATAGATGCAAAAAATGGGTTACTTCTTGGTCATATATAGTGTGGACAAGAATGTACCCGTCTTCTTTTGGTAGTTGGTCCTTCCTCCCGTGCATTTTTCGAATCTCGACCTTTTGAATCCTTAGCCTAGGGTTGAATAAAAATTAATCGTTATGATAAATTGATGAATTGAACCAATTGAGAGATAGTTGTACCTTGCATTTACGTTCCTTCGCGGCTTTCTCTCCAGATCTGAATTTCACTGGCGGGTTCTTCTTTAATCTAGCCATTAAAACCGATGAAGAAAGATTGTGCAATGTACGAGGGTTATGCAAGAGCTAGAATGACCGTAGAAATTCTAATCCGGTGTAATGGAGGGAAATATGCACTTCATTGTATCATTCAACTGTAGCCAACTTAAGTAGCATTATCTGCCCTATATCCAAACGGCGTCATTTTTATTGTGCACTTCTTCCAAACCCTATTATGTGGTGGCCTTATGTCTATTTCATTGCTTTGTAATCCTATACCCTATTTAGTATCAATAGTAGCTTGCTTCATGTTGGTCAGTTGGTGCCACTTTTGGCTTGACATTACATTCAACATTTCAAATTTGCAATCACTTTAGTGCGTTGTTGTTGGAAAATCGTAAACGGACCATATTTTGACTAATTCTTGATTGAAACGTAACTTACATTAAATCATGATTATAAGAATTCTATTAAGAGTAGCACAAAACCCATACACAAAAAAATACACTTACATATTCACCCTTTTAATATTAATATTTCCCTTTGCTCCTCCCAACTCAATATTGGTGTCCTTTTGTAGGACACTACACAACTCACCTCTTTCTCTTATTCTTTTAACTCACGTCCCTTTTCTATCATCTTTTTCATCAAATTAAGTTTGACTTACACTTTAATAGTTGTTTCATACAACCCATTAATAATAATAAAAAACCAGCGAATATTTCATTTCTTGACATTACAACACAAATTAAGTATACAGTTCCTAAATACAACAGCTTAGATTAGCAAGTTTATATAGCATCGATGAAACATTCCCACTACCATTATGTTCCTAAACTTTTTACCTTCCTCCCCTAAAAAAGGATATACACGATGCACCACCATGTGATTAACCTTTTTATGTCCTGCAAAATATTCTACAAATATGCAAGTATAAACTCCATTGTCATCTGATCCTGCTTGTGCCGATAGAACACTGGCAACCCTTGACCAGGTAAGATTCTTGTTTATAGAGTGTCGATGATTAAAATATCCTGAATCATCCATAAAATCGATAGTCATGGACAGACGAGCTTATATCTAAACCTCCAAGCTATGATCAGACACAAGTTTCTCAATCCTATTTTACACATACACATGCATTTCCCGCAGCTCCAGAATGCCAAGTAGCCATTATTCTCCATTATAGTGCATGGGAATGAGTACTCTCCTAACCTCCTACCACGGACGGTTGTGGACTCCAAATCCTCAGACATGCTCTGTAAATACATGCTAAAAGGGCATACTTGTAGCCATATTATTCTCTGAAACTCCTTTAATCATTATAAGGGCAAAGAATTCAGCACCGACTGTTATCCATTCCAGATTGGGTTCATTCTCAATGTAGTATGCTCTCAGTATATTTATCCATGCAGAAATGTGCTGTTAAGTTATAATGTTGTCAAACACAATATATATATATATATATATATATATTGAACAAAGACACAATTTCACAACATAATGTACTTATAGCATACTTACGGTTACATTCAGACCTTGCCCAGTGGTTTCAAACATTTTGAACCATCCGCTACCTACCTATCGTAGGACACCACATAGATATTGGATACCAGGCTTCGTGTTCTTTTTCTTCCACTCCACGTATTCTTGATAAAGCTTATCATATATTTCCTCCTCCACTGGCTTTTTTGTTGTTGGTACCTCTGATACTCTATTAAGTCATTTAAAATGAGAGAAAAACAACTAAAATAAACTAAATAGACTAAAACCAACATAAACCGTTCGAAGCAACCTAAGGTGTGATGGTAGCATAAGGTAGCACCGTATTTCGCACCATTTTATGGGTATAAAAATAGCAACGAAATGCACAATAAGAGACATATTTGGGATTTCACATTACCTCAACACACACAAGTTCTTTTGTAGAGCAATGAACATTGACATTTGTCTCTTCCTATTGCTGCTCTTTTTGAAATGGAAGTTCACCATAACAATCATTTTGGCCCATTGTTGGATGCAGCGTCTGTAATTTAGAAACTTCTCCTTCTATTCCTATGATTCGATCCAAAATCGGTTTCAGTTCAGATGAGACAAGCCTGCTCACTGCAGTCCACCATTCCTTAGCCTCTTCAATAACTCCCCCCTTATTTGTATGCGCACCCTGGATATTCACATCTGTCCCATTTGTTTCAGCCTTTAATCGCATACGTTTGTCTGCTTCATTGGCATCTATATCAACCTGTTAGAAATTCAGAAACAAATGGTCCAACTTTGAATGTTTCCCCTGAATATTGTCTCATTGATGTGCAAAATGATACAATGACACGCTTGTCGTACTAGACTATTGCAAGTATCGTGGATAGAATGGCATGCCTTTCATTTAGATTGTCTGGGTGAGGCATCATCGTTATCCCCAGCTCCGTATGCTGCATGCTCAGTATACCTTGTGGCGTTCTTCCTCGCCAATCTCTTGTACCTGGATAAATTAAGGAAAAAGTATCCACTTTCAGATATATTGGTCTAAAAACTGCGTTTGATGAATGCTTTGTTGTCTCATATATGAAATCATTGCGAATGGGGTAATATTGATACTACTGGAGGAATAATCACAGATAAAATGACATCGATTACTGTTACCAAACTTTTCAGAAAATAAAGAAATCAAAATATTATTAATACATATAAATAAGAAAAGAAATTGAATTAAGAATGCATGGAAATCGGCATAAGCAACTACAGATAGGATAAAAGGATTTATGTTTTCTTTCTAAGTAACTAGATCGAATAGTTGTTACAGATATTTATAGGGATGAAGTAGTATACTGATTTGCCCATAATTCCACGGTAATTTTATCAATTGAACCATTAAATATATAATATGTATTTTATATCCTATACTTCATCAATATTCAAATTTGTGTTTTGAATTAGTCCGGTCGATTTTAGGAAGTGTATGTTGCTCCTAGTTCCAAGGCACTAAATATGTTATGTTAATTTGCTCCACGATTAACGAGCTTTCCATTTCTATGACATTGACTACCAAATACTTACATTGACATAAATTGGTGACATAATTTTTTATTATATTATTTACCAACCAAATGGAAATGTCTCTGCAAGCATTTACGGATGTTATTGAGCTTGAATATATTCTACTGCCCGTTCTTACACAATCAGCATCTTGTTAATGAGTTTGAGGTGCAACAGTAGGCTATAACACATGATGAATAATGAAAGCCAAGAATGGTATGTCACATTACATTTAACAGGAGCATAAATAAAAATACTCATCTCACAGAGGTCTGAGTTCACACCTTATCGTGCATTGAAGTGTCTCTAATTGAGGCCCTTGCTGTTGATACCTCATCATGCAATGAAGTTTCTTTAGGTATTCCCCTTTCTGATTCTGCATTGGCAGTCTGTATAGAATGTCAATATACATAAACTATAAGCCTTATGAAAATTAATGGAATAGTTCATACCACATCATTCCTATAAATTTCATTACTTCTTCCCCTTGCTGCCTCCACATCAGCAAATAAAATATCTTCACCGTTGTCGTCTTCTTCTGGACAATTACCTATTGAGTCATCTCATATATTACAATTCATAGCATATTCACATATAGTATGTATAGGCACATAACCATCACCAAGCTATATAATTATACAAGTAAAGTAGCTCATAAACAACATACACGTGTTGAACTATGGAAGCAAAAACTTCAAATATAAGCATTAAGCATAACACATACCTTTTGGGTCTGCTTCCTCTTGTTCAACTTTATAATGAAAAATATTATTGGGGTATCTCACTTTCAAGGGAGGGGGATTTTCAACAAAAAATATATCATTGGCAGTATCACCGGTATTGAAATACCTCATCTTCGTTAAATCATCGTCAGCATTTAATTCGTCATACCCACAACAACCAGAAATCCCCCTCATTTTATACCATATTTGACATCTCCTCCCATATCCTAATTTTATAGCTCCATGTTGTAAATAATAATAACCAAATTCGTCTGGATTCGATTTGAACATAGTCACTTCACTCCCTACATATAATATTTCATCTTTATTGCTACCCCATTCAGCAAACCATCGACCACCATGGTGTATCATTAACATAAGATCACCTATGTCCACACTAATGAGGAAAATAAACAAAAAAGAAATAAACTTACAAATAATATCAAAGTACAGAAAAACATTCAAAATCCAGTCACATGCTCACAAATCATTTAAAATAGAAATAAATTTCAATGAGAATGTCATTAGATACATGGACAAAAAAAACCCTATATTAAGTATAGATGCCAAGAGCATCTAACGACCATGAAATCACCTAAATTGAACGTCAAAATCTTTGCTTCACCATAAATGGTATAAAAGTAGCTGAATTTGACAGAATTTTCTTCAAATCAGGAAATGCACGAAACCTAGACTGCGCTTTCAAACAAGTACGGTGAAGACTCGTGGAGAGATCAATGAGAGATTGGTGATTACCTTATTAAGTTTTTGCTTCAGGTTGGATTTCTAGCTCAGAAGACATAGTCCTGATAACTCTGAAGAGAAATAAGTTGAAATGCGTTAGTCCGGGATATTTTTAGTTTTAAATAGCAAGAAAGTGAGGATACTATTATAACCCTAGCCACATCATCTTTTAAACTGAAAATTTGGTGACGTGGACAGAGATATCCTTTCATCAAAATTACATGACCTTCCAACTGACCCAGAGAGAGAAATTGTATACACTAATAAACCAAATTCAAAATTTACCACTTAATATTAAGCGGAGTATGAGAAGATAGAAGTTATGCTTTCAGAATTGCAATCGTTTACCGAAGAACCCTAACCGTAACCCTCAAATACTCTATAATTTTTGCCTAATTCCGCTAATGCGAGTTCATCTATAGATACCCATAAAACAAGAAAGAGTCTATCCATTAAAGATGGACAAGGAAGCCTGAAGCATACCAGAGATGTGAATTGGAATGATGAGGATGAAGGTGATAATATCCCACTAGCGGAGAAGTTTAAGAAAAGGAAGAGAATGGATTCCGGTGAATCAATCCCTGTAAAGGACAGACACTCGCTTGTGGATATTTTAGATGATGAAGATAAAGAATCTGAGATCGATAACGACACTATGATGCGGAAGATCAGACATATTGCTAGATTAAGGTTTCCAGGTCTGAAGAAAGACAGTGAAATTGACGTTGCTTTGGCCAGCACATTGCTTTATGAGGATGTGCAGAGGGGAGTAGGAAGCAGCAAAGAGACTATGCCAACAACTATCAAATCTCTAAACATCATTGTCCAAAAGATTTCTCTCACACAGACAGGTGTGTTTGACACAGTTGAACAACTTAACAGCATTATGGTTGGACTACCAACAGTAACATCTCTGAAGAATGCTGTTTTGGAAGATATCAGGCTATATGTGGATCAAGCAGTAAGGAAAGCTAGCTCCGTGGATGAAAGCATCAGAGAACTTCGCAGACTTTTCTCCAATTTCGATGATGAATAGGCTAGACTCAAGGAGCAGGAAGATAAGGTGCCCTAAGGGCTTATAAAAAGTTTGATGGTCAGTTGGAAGAGATGAATAAATTTACTGCTTCACTAGATTCAATCTCAAGGAAAGTAGATGCAAATTCTAACAAGCTGGACTCAATCCTGAATGCTATAAATGAAGATATGAAGCAAATATTATAGGAAATGGAAGAGAAGAATGACTCAGCACATGGCAGCACAAAGGCTGCAATCATTTCATAAGTTGTATCTTCTAAGGCTGAATTAGTGGAGGCTATGAAGAGGATGAAGGTTGTTGATCCTGATATTAAGATGGAGGGCAGTGAGAATGTACCCCCAGTTCACTCCAAGCTAAATTTGCTTAAAGATTCGGTAAATTGACTGAACAATGAAAGAAAGAAGGACAGATACCAGATCGACCTTATTCTCCACAAGTTTAACTGCTACATGGAGTCTCAAAGGTGTGTGAATGGAGGACTGATGCTGACCTGAAATTTTTAGAGTGTAATAATCATTTTACAATCTTCAATGCTGGTTCCAAACTTATTTTAGTTGAAGTAATTCTATTAAACCTTAATTGCTAAGATAAACAAATTAAACAATTGTGCAGACTAGAGGGCGGTGGACGATAACATCAGTATAGTTTGTAAGTTGCTTCTATCTAACTAGGATGAAAATTAAGTGCATGAATATGGTGAATCAATATTCTACTTTTATCGTACTCAAATTCGTAAACACTCTTCGTTCAAATTTAACTCTCAAACAAAGTTTATATGCTTTGTACCTCAAATTGTTTTTCGATCAATTCAACCCATCCTTTTCACCAACAATTATAACATAACTTTTTTATTTAACTATGCTCAGTATTCGTAATTATAGAAAACAAATTAGCTCCTTAACTAGAAACAACATCAATTGTGGGACCATTTTCAGTTAAATAAATAACACCAAAATTAGGGGTCAATACATTTGATTCAGTATCGTATACCATAATTCTGAACATAGCATTATTAATCAACCATTTTGCCTTGTTTAATGAGAAAAGTACTCAAAATGGCCTGTGCAAATAATGTAAATAACACCAAGGGTTTTTAGGTGATAATTTACGTTCAAATTCAAATGTGTTATACGTATAATACAAGTACAAATGGAAATTGCGCTTGCTGGCTAAACGATAGAAATTTTTACACCTAGTAATTCTACAACTCACAATAACTAGAATAATAAGTAACAAACCATGTTACCACCAGTAACAAAATGCAGGCTGATTAAGTTGGACGAGAAAAATGTTCGAATACCACTATAACATACTTCTTAGAATGTTTGATGAGCCATTACGGTAGCTACGACTAAGCCCATTCATGTAAAAAGTAAAAATAAACCATTACATGGAAAAGTCGACCACGGATGTTGTCGGCTTTTCCATGTAATGTCCAGATTGTAAGAGACCACATTATGGATATAACCCTAACACCAACTCCTTTAGTTGTCAATGTGGTATGTGTTTTTACATGAAATTTAAAAAGAAATTAGTCCCAAACTTTCATTACACTAAAAACTGCAAAAACCTAACACATGAAACGTCCTTTCTATACCATAGATACTAATCCTATTAAACTCAGACATAATTAAAATTTCTAATTCTTTTTTATCATCTCTCTGAGGAATGGGTAGATCCATTATTGTGAATGTGGGATCGGGACTAGTTGATTTCTATAGCCATTCTAATACGGCGCGACTTGAAGTAAATTTATCCAACTTAATTAATTACATAAGATAATTAGCAATGGGTCAAAATATCGTCTCATTCTCAGGTTAAAGAGAGTAAAACTATTAACTAAGGATGCTAGATTTATTTTCCGGTCAGGTGGGCAGGGTCGGGATTATTTTTAAATAAATTTTGTAGTCGTGGGATTTGGTGTCACTTAGGTCTACTAAAGGTTAAAACTAAGTAATTAACAGCTTCGATCCTAATTCTATATATTTTTTCTCTGAGGAGAGAGAGCGTATGAATAAGTTGGAATGGTAGATATATTATGGCGCTTCTTGAATCGAGCCGAGTTGATTTCTATAGACCTTTTATGAGGGAGCGACTTGATGTAACCTTATCCGACGTAATGAATTGCATACAAAAATTTGTGATTGGTCCCAACTTCGTTTTATTCTCAGGTTAAAAGAGGACATTGATTCATTGAGTATGCTACTGTCATTTTTCAGGCTTGTGAGTAGAGTCGGGTTGATTTTTCACGCAATTCTATGGTCCTGGGACTTGATGTAACTATGGTTGACTAATGGTTAAACCTAAATAATTCATAACTTGCATTCTAATTCTCTTTTATCATCTCTCTGAGGAACGGGTAGATCCATTATTGTGAATATGGGATCGGGAACAATTTATTTCTATGGTCGTTCTAATACGGCGCGACATGAAGTAACTTTATCCGACTTAATGAATTACATAAGGTAATTAACAATTCGTTAAAATATGGTCTCATTCTCAGGTTAAGGAGAGTAAAATTATTAACTGAGGATGCTAGATTCATTTTTCGGTCTCGTGGGTAGGGTCGGGATTATTTTTAAATAAATTTTGTAGTCGTGGGACTTGGTATCACTTAGGTCGATTCAAGGTTAAAACTAAGTAATTAATAGCTTTGATCCTAATTCTATATATTTTTTCTCTTCTTTTATTGTTGGTTTATAAATATATATAAATTATTGATTTATTCTAGTAATTGTTCTTGACATTTTATTGGTGCCCTTTGATACTTGATTTAATTATTATCTAGTGCATCTAACGAGAACATTACTTCAATATAACTGGCCTAAGTCGGTACCAAAGAAAAATCTTTATTTAGTGATAATATAATTTTAAGTCTAACGAATATTTATTTATCGATGTTTTACTGAATTTTTCGGGGTGGTTATATGAAATAATGTCACGAAAATGAGTTATCTTATTCGTTTTTTATCTGAACCTATGCGGGATGGTTATTACACACATCGGTGAAATTTTTTGATAATTTTTTCATCAGGATAATGTTTTTATGAATTAACTTATGATACCAAACTTTTAAACACCATAAAAAATAAAAGAAAAAACCCAAAAACTACTCAAATAATGGCGTATAATTTTTAAACAGTAAGGTTAAATTATTCGAATGTTGAACTATTATAAATACTCAATGTAATACTACTATTATTAATGCATATACCGCATTTTGCAAATACTTGAAACCACAAACCCAATTTTGAAAATTAAAATTCCCCATTCCCCTTTCTCCATACCCCATCTGCCGTAGTAAATTCATACGGTTGTAAGATTCGCTTTGTTTACAGCCGAACCCCAACGTGAAAATAAAACTAATCAATGTCCATTGAAAAGGAACCAATACAAATCCATACATATGTTTAAGTCTCATTTTGTCGCTATAAATTCAAACTGGTGTAAGATTCACTTTGCTCCGAGCCCAAAGGCCTAAAAAAGTGGTGTTAGAATGATTAACCATACAGACATTTTCCACTCCCTAACTTGAAAATAAAACTAATCTGGGTCCACTATAAAAGAACCAATATACTTCCATATGTATGAATAAGTCTCATTTTGTTGTGGTAAATTCAAACTGACATAAGATTCCTTTCGTTTTTGAGCCCGAGGGCCTAAATAATTAGTGCTACCACGATTGATCAGATATTTTCCACTCACTAATGTGAAAATATAACTGGTCAGGGCCCATTGGAAAAACACCTATATAAATCAGTATGCATGTCTAAGTCACATTTTGTCGCCATAAATTCAAACGGATGTAAGATTCGTTTTGTATCGAGCCCAAATGCCTAAATAATTAGTGCTAGTACGATCAATCAGACATTTTTCACACCCTAGTGTCAAAATACAACCTTGTAGGGCCCATTGGAAAAGTACCTATATACTTTCAAATGTATGGTTAGGTCGTATTTTGTAGCCATACATTAAATGGGATAGAAGATTCGTACTGTTTTGATCCTGATGGCCTAATTAATTAGTGCTACCACGATTACTCAGACATTTTTCGCTCCCAAGTGTGAAAATATTACTGATCATGACCCATTGGAAAAACACATAAATTTATCCATATGTATCCTTAAGTCGCATTTTATCGCCGTAAATTCAACAGTTGTAAAGATTCGTTTTATTTCGAGCCCGAAGTCCTAAATAATTAGTGCTAGAATGAACAATCAGACATTACTATAGATAGGAGAGATTATGTCGGTGATCTAATGTTTGTTTTGGTCAATTGACCCGAATCTAAGACCTTTCAATGCCTGGAGGTGGACGTAATGTACGGGGCTTAGTCAGGGGGCATGTAATGTTCTTATATGTGCCTCAATTGTGGTGTACATTTCGTATGTACTTCCTACAATGCTATATGGTTATTATGTTTTTCATGAAAGAAAAGATACAAAATGACAACAAAAGGTCATCTTCATTTCTTATCTCTTTCATGAAATGGATATTCGATTTCACGAGTAGTTATGTCAAATATGCAAAAATCTAAGGCCGACATACTGTTGTACTAAACACCAAGAAATGTCCATACGAAAAAGTAATACCTAGATAAGTATTTGAAGCAAAAAAACAAAATAACCATATAGCATTGTAGGAAGCATATATGAAATGGACACCACAATTGAGGCACATACAAGAACATGACGTCCCCCATGGATGGAGCCCCGTACATTACTTCCACTTCCAGGTGATCAGAGGTCCTGGATTTGGGTCAATTGACCAACAAACTTTGATCACCGGTATAATGTCTCATATCCATAGTAATATTGTCAAGTAAGAAGCATTAAAGGCAACTACGAACACTATCACAGGTTGTTTGGGGAAGGCATAAAGTAAATTGGATTCTAGTGAAAAACCAGTCAATTCTTTAACATCACTTGTTCAAAAAGGTTAAAATTTTAAAATAGAGGTGGTAGAGAGAAACGCGATTCTAGAATAGGAAAAGCCTGCCTTTTGTAGGTGGATAAAATAAAATAACGGTCCCAACTCCATCATGACTAAAAGATAGAGCATTGAAATTGTTAGTACATTTCGGTCAATCTCAACCTTCCAAATCGAAACACAATATCAATCATTGAATCTAAATGGATTACTGAGATTGACTGAATAACTTTTCCACATCCAATATGGGAGTAATGCCAGTTTCAGCTGCAATAACTAAAAATAAATTCAATCCATTTGACCGGATGGGATGAATCAATCAGAGGAGAGATTTTGTCGTTCAAACTTCTTCAGTACCGTTGGATGACTGCCACATACCCCATTCTCATATAATAATGTATAAAGTGACTACGTTTCAATATTCTATTGGGAATACACTTAAATCCCCGGACCCACTGGCGGAAATTTATTGCAGTCTTTAAGGTCATTAATCACTCCCCACTTTTTGATGTACTCCCTAATTTTAAGTTATTAAATTAAATTACTTACTGAAATAAACATTAATTGATGGAATAAGAGAGCATGGGAAACTATAAATTGATCGCACAACTAACTATAAAATGATACGAATGAGATTATATAGTTATATTTTTATATAACTAAACCCACATGTTGCATTTAAGTACCAAACGGTCCTCCTAAATTCAAATGTGTGTTAATTTCACTTTGATTCAAGCAAAAAAAAGAAACAAATTAAAGACATCATGCTATAATATAAAATTTAGGGTAAATAATTATAACCTCCTTCAGGTTTGACATAATACACTACTACCTCCCTGAGTTTTTAAAACCTAATTTATACCTCCCTATGGTTTGCATTTTCTCATTACTACCTCCCTATACTTTTATTGTATTGTTAGGTCTCTTTACATGTTATTATGTCATTATTTTATAAAAAATTAACCGAAATATACATTTATGATAAAACTATTATTGTTGTGCTATTTTTATATTCAATTTTCCTTTAATTTGTCCATTTTATGTATGTTTTTTCTAATGCAATCATAAGACTAGAATGTAATAAAATGTCAGAAAATAAGCAAAACAAACATCTTATTTATGAAATATCTTTAAAAACCAGTACATACGATCACAAGTTAAGCAAAAATTGTAAAAAAGTGTATGGACGTCAATAATTTTGAATAAAAATGCTTAACAATTGATAGAGGGAGGTAGTAATGAGAAAATGCAAAACATAGGGAGGTATAACTTAGGTTTTTAAAACACGGGGAGGTAATAGTATATTATGTCAAACCTAAGGGATGTTACAATTATTTACCCTAAAATTTATCACTGATTAATATATTACATAAAAACGATTCAGGTTCCATATGAAAATAATCACTTGATAATTTTTTAAATTTTTTAATACTGGAAATTTTGTTAATTGAAAAATGATGATAAACACTCTATAAAAATATACAAAAAAAAGTGTAAATCTACGAAACTTACTCATGTCTGACATATAATGAGAATTATGAGAATGTCGAGATATTTTATGCAGAAAGTTTCTATTTGATCCTCTACATGTTGCCAATCAAATCTAATACAAGCTTGGATAACTAAATTATTTAAGTTTCTTTATTTTTTTATTTTCACAAATGTAATACAGTAATATTAAAGGGTTAAATGGGTATGGCAACCTTTTAAAGTAAAAAAGGTCTTGCATATTTTACCAAGTCATAAATTTGAAAGGTTGGATTTGCTCTAGACCCCACAATCTACTAAATACGACAACAATAATACCAACAGGCCAAATTTCCTCACGGGCAAGATTTATGCTGGATAATATGGTAAATAATGCCCATTGAGTAGGCCTGAAATAGAAAAGACATCACAAGTGTATTACCGTCTTGAACTTGAAAATCCCCATGTAACCCGCCATAATGTTTCTATATAAACCATTAACATTTACCTCAAAACCACCCCTTGTCTATCCTATATTCTGATTCCTTGTTATTAAACCCTTTTGGTAAAATGGCTAGCCAATCATCACAATAGCAGCCAATAAATGAATATAATTTATGTGTTGAACTAGAACATGCATTGTCTAAAGCTATTTCTCTGATTGACGACGAGAGTTACAATGTTTTTCCAAACGCCCTTGAAGAACTACGACTGTGTGTGGTGGCTATTTAGGAAGAGCGAACCGCCTTGCAGGAGTAGCAGATGGTGATCGAAGCTTGCCAAACTAAAATTATGGCTGCCATGGATGCAGTTATGGACCAAATTACTGACATTCAGGTGTCCATGACTATTGACCTGGCCTCCCTATCTTTGGATGTGGAGGATATGTTAGAAATATTCTGCCGAATTCCAAATTAGGTTAGTCAGTGCTCTTGATCATCTCCATCATCAACTTACAGGCCCACCTAAGTCTTATTTAATGTTCCTATATGCTTCTATGCTGTTGTTGGTATGCTAATGTTTATGAATGGGGTTTGGCATTTGGATGTATCTTTTTGTTACCTTTTCAGACATATAAGTGTATTACTCGTACTACTTAAATATATAAGTTTCTTATTACTTTTGCCCATCTGCATTGCTTTCCTTATGACTGCTAGTATCCCCTTGTTACCGAATAATAACGGCAAGAAATGGTTTTGAATACAGTATATCAAACTGCAGCCCTTATGTCATGTTATGGGATACTTGTAGTAGTATAAAGATTGTTGTACGAGAAATCGTATAAATTATCCATTACTATTTCAGTATATATACGAAAACCAATCCCTTTCAGTATGCCAAAAGCACAACCATGTATTTACCTCTTAGTAATCAGCCAAAAATACAAACTTCGGTAAATTCAAAAAACCCAAGTCTTGGAATACGGGAATTTAAATGCATATCAGGTAATCTGGATTTCCGCTTCATTAGTAGGGGTATGTATCTATATCTATTGAGTATCTTGGTGGTTGAGTGAAATCCTACAATATAATATCAGGTCATATCCGGAATTAAAACCAATTTAAATACACATAAATTGAAATGATTAAATGCATACCCGGTAGGTTGGATTTCTCCCTAAATACTACTCCAGCTCTAGTACTACAGCAATTGCTTCACTTGTTTGTTATGTTGGCGGTGGGCTTGAGTCCAAATCACTAAGTATTTGGCACTCCCACCAGTACAACCTTGATGTACGATTTAGACTACACCACGCGAGTGAAGAAAACATTAGTTGTCATGATTCATGGGGTGTTTCTCATAGCTTTGCCTTTTGGGCTTTTTAAGAAGCTCCAACTTGAAGCTTTTTTCTTTTAGCTTTAAAACCTCTTATAAGCCAAAAATAAGCTTTCAAAAACACTTAAACTAAGAGCTTAAAAGCTAAAACTAACTTATGATCCGATTATAAGCTTTGAGAAACACCCTCTCAGTACTATTTTACCCCTGGTCACTCTCAATATATCAAATCCAAATATTTGACTTAATTGAATTTTTTCCACTAACTACATAAAAATATGCTTTTAATTAATTGGGCTATTGTTGGGAATAAAACTCATTTCACACACAGAGAACATAAAATGAAAATTCATTATTAATTTTCTCACTAAGCTAAAACGTCCGTTATTATTAGATATACGGATGGAGCGAGTACATTTTTTCAATTTACTTACTATTAGTGCTCCACATGACTATGATTATTTGGATTTCACATATTGAGTGGAAACAGACTTATTGCCACCTACGATAATCATATGACTAATATACTTTATTACTATTAGTATTCAATCAAGATAATCTCATTCTCATCCACCCATTGACTTTTAATGGTAAAGAAACAAAAAACAACCACGTACAACATAAACGAAAAATTTTAAGGTGGTTAATAATGTCACTTGGTATTTGAAGTGGCTCTGGTCATCACCTCAAATGTTTATCGACTATTGAAATACTATTCACTTAAATAAAATAATTAAAGTTATAATTATAGTGATTTTATATAATTATAATTTTCCAGATTGAGCTAAATTGAAGAATGTGTTTGAAGTGGGGTTGGATAATGTGATACTGTAGCAACTTCAAATTATGGAGTGACGTCAAATTTGAAGTGAAAAATAAGGTGTTATGTTGGAGTTGTGGAATGAAAATAGCTCATTAAAGTGAATACAATTTAAAGTAATATTGCAATATAGTCATGCACACACGGTAGGTTGGATTTCCAATGATATCTTGGTAGTTGAATCCTTTAGTATTTGGTTACTACAATTTTCCATGGTAAATTGCATTTCACATATTGAGTGCAGACAGACTTAGTGCCACCTAGACCAAACATTCGTTGTAGTGATCATTCTATACAATCTGAATCACCCATTGACTTTTAATGGTAGATAAATAAAAAGATAAACAACCACATCACATATGGAAAAAAGATAAAGGTGTGAGTAAAAATAGCTTCTTTGTTGGAATTTCCAACTAGGAGGGAAAAACTGATCCATGTAACAAGGGGTAATTGTGCAATATCAATATGCCGCTGGGCTAGAAGAATAACTTGACAATTGATGGTAAAAAGCATAACTCATACCCTTGTATGTGGTGGTAAAATAGGCCTTTGCGACTGAAATGACACTCAATTACATAAATCGAAATGACTGCACTTCCGAAACCGAATTGCATACACTCAACCTCTATTGGATAACCCTTATCCCCTTTAATTTGTTCTCTCAAACAATTTTTTCCCATACCCATGCAACCCCTACGCCTTGAATTTGAGTGATGAGTAACTACAACAGAGAATCTCCCCGTGTCTTATCTGGGAATGATGAAGAACAGACATAAATTGGAACCCCAAATCTCTATCCAAACGATATTACCTAGAGTTTCATTAATGCAAATGCCAGTGTCCTCCAAAATTCCAGATACCAGTTTGGACAAGCTCTTCGATATGTGACTGCTCTCACATCGTCGAGAACTTACACTGTGGTTCCAAATGCCATTATAGAGCTGCATGAGACCATTCACATGATTCAAAGATAGCAAGCTGATCTGCAAAGGCAAACCGGTGTGGTGCTCAGAAAGATTGTGCTTTTAAGGGAACGGATGGACGAAGATCTACACGAAATGACTGGGGAACTTGAACATCTTATTCGGATAGTGGATGGATTGCAAGGGATTGTTAACCAATTTTGCCAATCCTTCCTATCATCATCCAGAAGCCTAGAGCAAACATTTGACAACTCTTTCTACCTATAATAATAAATAGTATGTTAAAGTATGGAATATTTTATATTTTGGTAATTAGAATCTGAACCATTTAATATGTTACTAGTATTATGTATTTGTCGTTTTATCGGTAGTACGTTAATATATAAGTTGCTATTTTAATTTTTTTCATGTTCTTTACAATTTAGCCGTTCTTATGTATAATTTGGTTTAGAATGCATACAATTCCATGATGGCTGATATAGGATTCCACTTCAGGTTCAATTCGAAACATCCGCTATGTACTAATAGCCCCCCTCCTCTTAATCCACATGTGTGGGAGCCTTGTATGGCACTGGGGTAATGTTGTTGTATAGGGCATTTATGAAATAGATGCTAAGTCATCTTGCCTATCCACTAATCACTTGTGGTTGAGTAAATGATCCTGAAATTATTTCATTTAATATGAATTTGCTAGTGAAGTAACAATATTCGTAATGGGAATCATGAATAAAGAATTGCAAGAAACATCTCTTGAGTTTTGATAGGAAGCATATGTTTGAGATTAAGTAGGTTTTACCATATCTTTGAGCTTCAGTTGGTTATACCATTTGCCATGAACCAAATCTTGAATTTTTACATGGAGAAGATGTTTGTTCTTTTAATGATTATACCATCCTGTAACCAATTACTGACTGTTGATATCAATTTCACTTGTGTTCTTAAACGGATTGTACCATATTGTAGGAAACTAAGCTTTAACTTTGATACGGTTTTGGGTTAACTTAAAAAAAAGTACCTTGTGGATTCACTCATTTGCAAAATGGGGATTGAAGAATTTTTTTTTTGCAAAACGGGGTCTGTGGCTTCAAAAAATTTGCAAATAAAGATCCTCAGTATTAAATTATGTCACAAAAATGGGTAATCTTGTTCATTTTTATCTGAATTTTTTTGGGATGGTTATTAAATATACAATATACATGGGTGGAGAATTTTGAAATTTTTTGAATAATGCAAATATTTTATTTAATTAAATTATGATAACAAACTTTAAAAAATCATAAGAAAATAAAAAATCTCTGAAAATTACTCAAATCATGACGTATAATTTTTAAATAATAAAGTTAAATTATTAGAATGGTGAATTATTAAAAATATTTAATGTAACACTACTATTCTGACTCCATAGGCCCCTTTTTGCAAATTTTTTGAAACCACAGACACCATTTTTTGAAAGAAAATTCCTCAAACCGCCTTTTACAAATGAGTAAAATCACACGGTACTTTTTTAAAGTTTTAAGTGATAGTGACACCAAAACCCTCTATATTAGAATAGCTGGAAAATTCATATAGATTCGTTCCCACGAGTCAAAACTTATAAAATTTACCATAATTAATCATGTTTCAGTCCATAATGTCAAAATAAAATGACCATTTTCAATTTATATAATTTACTTAATAAGTCGCATTAACTTACACTAAGTCCCTGTAGAATCCAATTGGTGTTCAATTCATGTTGATTCTGGACCACATGCCCAAAAATTAATTAATTGGGGGAAATAATTCTCCTACCAACATGGCAAATTTGGCGTGAATTAAAGTTCGATATTATTTTTGGCGGGAATGCTTGCCATGATGCGCACTAACTAAACATCATGCATAGACTAGACCTGAATTGGAAAAGACAACACATGTGGGAAACCATCTTCCACTTGAAATCCCCATTTAAACCACCATACTACTTCTCTCTATAAACCAATTCCTTTTTTACTCAAAACCACCCCTCTTCCTTCATACCACTACATTCATATTTAATCGGACATCGTATAATAATGGCTGGTCAATCTTCAAATGGATATAATGTCAATCTTTAGTTCGATAAGGCATTAACCACAACAATGTCTCTCATGGAAAGAAAAACTTTCAAGGTGGTTCAGGAAGCCCTTCAGGATATGCAGAAGAAGGTAGATGCTCTTCCAAGGGAGCAAGTTGTATTATAAGACCAGCAGAATAGGGTTAAAATGCGCCAAATTAAAATAATGGCTGCAACGGAAGAGGTGGTGAGTCAAATAACTACCATGCTGGTTTCCATGTGTCATGAACTTAAGCAATTGTGTTTGGAAAAGGATGATCTGGTACACACAGTCCGTCAAATTGAAAATGAAGTTAACCAGTGTTTTTATCGGCTCCATCTTCATCTCACAGTGCGTCAAATTTCTGATTCTCTATAGTTATGTTTTTATGTTTGCTTGTTATTAATGAATGTGGACGAATGGACTAGATTTGGTGTTCATTGTATGGCCTTTCGTATGCCGTTTGAATATATTATTTACCTAAGTGTCTTGTTATTTTATCCGGTCTTTTTTTATTTTATTTAGACACGTACCTTCCCCTTATAGCTGATAAGAAACCCACAGAAAGGTAACTGAAAATATCGTATGTATTTAATACAAGGTTGTGAAAATATCATATGTATTTAATACAAGGTTGTGAAGCTATTCCAATGTGGAATATAAAATAATTACTGCATTGCGATATTGATGAACTTACAAGTTGCATGGTTATCAAGTGATAGTTTTTTGGGTCTGTCGAAGTGTGAGAGACATTAAATATTATTGTAGTGTAAATAATTATGGATTTGTGCCCTGAATAATGCCCATGGGACAACAAGGCACCAGAGCATTGCTAGTGACATTAAAAAGAAGTCTATACTGTAGTGTCACTTTAACCATGGGCAAATAAGTTGCTACAGCAATACATTTTTTGTATTTATACAAAAGCGTTGCACCGTTGTAACGTTTTTCCATTCAAAAAATTGGGCCCGCCTTACTTATACTTGACTGTCATATGGGAAGTTTTGACTTGGTCAAAAACGTTTCTCTTTAGCAACGTGTTTTACTATTCAATCATTTCTTTTGGAAGCCAAAATGTTGCTTTACACAGAGATGTCTCAGTGGCTGCTAAAAGCAACGTCTTGACTTGGTCAAAACGTTGCCTTGTAGCGACAATTTTGACCAGTCAAATCGCTGCTTTTGGCAGCAATAATTTTTCTACTAAACAAACGTTGGAACAACGCAACATTTTTGTTGGAAAAATAAAATTTGTACTGTAGCAACGTTTTTGATATAGTAGTAAAGTGGGGCTATAGAATTCTTTTCCTTTAAACTACCGTGCATAATCAATGATTATGTCCCTCATAGGTGGAAAAAATTGAACAACTTTATCCATGTTCAAATTATTTAGGCTAATCATAAGTCGACTTATGTAACGTTAAGTCCCTCTACATTAGCATGGCTTTAAAATTCATGTTTTTTGGTATAACGAGGTAAGTATAAATTAAATTAAAGCAAATATAGTACTTTTTAGGAGTACTAATTTTTTGTTTTCATAAATCATGTAATTCCATGTTTCTATTTCATGGTTTTTATATATATTTACTATATCCATTGTTGACTTCATAAATTCTCAAAAGAGAATAATATTACCAAAAAAAAATTAATTAAAGTGAATGAAATAAAATGCAATTAACAATGACATGTATGAGAGGAGTATTGAATTCTAAATTAATGGATTCCTCTAAACTTTCTGATCCTATAATCCGAAATGCGTTCAAGTTTTCAGGGGCATATGTGCAATAATAAGAAGGTGAAGGGAAAATATAATTAGTTGACAGTAGGCGGGATTATGTCATGAAATTTTAAAGTACCATTACATGTGGCGGCAAAGTGGACCTCTATAAATGAAAGTAGACTATATTACTAAAACTGAACTGACGGCACATCTCAAATTGATGGTTGTACACGTAACCTATGGTGAAAGCTCCTAAAGATGTACCGTTCAGTCAACATCAACTTCTCATTGGGTGTTAACTGTTGAGATTGAAGTTGCTCTTAAATGGGGACCTATGGAGATGTAGAATGGAGCACCAACAAAGCTTCATTCTTTGCCTCAAAAATAAGTGGAGCAACAGTGTTGCCCCAAATATGGAGCAACACTGTTGCTCCCCAATCCATTTTTATATTATTTTTTTCTTTCATTATTTTATTTAGTCAATTACGTAATATTTATGTGTATTAGTTAGTAGATACTAAGAATAATAATAATAATAATAATAATAATAATAATAATGATAATAATAATAATAAGTTTAGTAGAGAGGAATAAAATACTCGTATAAATAAACACTATAAATAATATACAATTTTAGGGGAAAAAGTAATGGCGATGGCTGTAAATTCAATCTCAACACGTTACCCCAAGCACTGAAATGATATCTATTCAAGAAAACACTAACTATTATTATTTGGATTACATATGACTGGCACACAAATTATCCTACTAGTATCATGAAAACAAATAACCTAACCAACTGTGCGATATGAACAAACTTGCGACAAGAACTTAACACTTATTTAGTACTTCTTCAACATATGCTTTCTTCAGCCTGAATCTTACATCATGAGAATCCACAACCTTAAAAGATCTCCATTGTACTATATAAAGCCAACCAGTTTTGTAGACCTGGAATGATCTCATTTTTTCCCGTCAATAAAGAACGCTATTGGAAATGGAAATTATATCAGAACATTGGCATAATCAACGGTGTTGAGTTTCGATTCTAATTTTCGATTTAACTCGCATGATTGCTCCAAGCTTAAGAAATTTCAAAAAAAAATAGGGCTGAGTCCATTGGAAAAAAGGGGCAAAAAAATGAGAATCTTCCCAAAAAAAGTAGCAGACTCAGCCAGAAGAATAATTTGATATTTTAAAATTAAGAGAGGACAAGTGGATCAGATGGCCCTGATGAGGTCGTCGACCGAGATTTCAAAGTCGCCACATCAATAGTTGATGATGCCTCATCTCCGGCAGACACATGACCGTTACGTCATTCTCTTATGCGGTGATCATCCCATTATGTTCTCCCTTATACGGAGTTGAGGTCAGTTCTCTTTAGTTAATGACAGGTAAGAAATGGTATGACCCACCAAAGGGCGAAGAATGTTCATTAAATGAATATCAGGAGGGATGGCGCGCAACAAGAATCTAAAGGAGGCCATGCCACACCACAACAAAGAAAGCGTCCCTCGATCGTAAATTAACATAATCCCATAATGAAGAACAATGTAGGAATAAAAATAAAAACACCACGTACAGCAAACAGGGCTCTAAATATTTTGTTGGTAACTAGTAGTGGAGGTGCGGGGAAGATCGGTACCAAAATGTGAAGAATTATCCCCCCTTTGTAGGCACAAAGCGAGTTGGAAATGGAGTAATTCTCAAAAGTTGTACATTTCAGCCAATCCCAACCGTCCATTGACTGCCAATTTCGATATTTTGTGCTATGTGGACCCTAACACCCAATAGAACTGAATCTGGATACCCCTGTTTTTCTAGCTATTTCCACCATTAATTAATTTTGTCACACATTTTAAATTAATACTATATTACACCAAAAATATTTTATTAATCATGAATTTTAAATTTTCAAATGAATACTTTCTGTATAATTGTAACAAATGTTAATTATAGAGTATACGTGACTAGTGTATTTGATTAAACAATACATAATTATTTATTTTAAATTAATCAAATTTTTTATAGCTTCGGAAACTTTCATAATAATGTAAAATCTACTAATCAATTTCAGTAAAATGGAATGAGGTATACAGGGTGCCACCATCCTTTTGCAAGATATAGGAGTACTAATTAAGTGGGGGTGGATACAACTTCTGAATGAGTTTCTCCAGATATGACAAAATACCAAAAAAAATGAGAAACTGTTTGAAAAAGTGAGAAACATAATTACCCCAAGTTGTTATGTAGTCCCGAAAATTGAGGGGTTTTGAGAGTGAACAGTCGCACCCACCACAAACATTTACTAGCACTTCTTTTTTAGGCTCACACGATGTTGCGAGCGTGACAATCCCGTAATCCAAGACATGGGTGGGAGTGCAAATCATAACTCTTTTTCCTGTTACTGTAAGTATTTACTTACTGTAGGGGGTTGGTTGGAATACAAAGAGGCGATATCTTTACTATTTTTGTTTGGTTGCCCCAATTAGTGTGAATTAAAGTCCCATTTTGTTGTAGATGGGTTTTTTTAGGACTTAGACCCACTTATTTATTTATCCTAATGATATGAAAAATGGACCCTAATTGTTTCACTGTTGCAATACGGATTGAATAAATTTCAATTATGTTAGTCACCCTTCATTTTTTTGGATTGGGGTGTATTAATTTAGTACCCATTTTTTTCTACTTACTCCAAACTTGCATGCCATGTTACTATCTCTCACATCTCTTCTGTAATTAGTTGCATTCCTGCACAATTATTTACTTGTAACCTTTAGTTGACCTAAGTTCCGCCAAGTCCCACAAACATAGCATTGCTTTAAAAATCATCCTGACTCTAGCCACGAGCCCGAATAATATATTTCCTCCCCTTAACCTAAAAATAAAATGATATTGGGACCAGATTAAAATTATCTATTTTAATGCATTAAGTCGGATAAAGTGACTTCAAGTCGCTCCGTAATATAATGGTCAAAGAAATTAACTCAGCCCGTTCCCCCAGCCACTATAATAGAACTACAGATCAGACTTATTCATTCTGACATTCCTAAAAGGAAAAAGAAATTGAATCAGGACCCAATCTAATAATTATTTACTTTTAACCTTTAGTCGACCTTAGGTGACACCAAGTCCCATGACCATATAATTGCTTTTAAAATCATCCCGAGTCTTCCCACGAGCTAGAAATATGAAACTAGCATGCTCGAATAATTAATTTCCTCCTGTAACCAGTGACTAAAATGATATTGGGACCAATTCCAAATTACCTTATGTAATTCATTAATTTGCATAAAGCGAGTTCAAGTCGCTCCATAAGAGATTGGCTTGAGAAATCAACTCGGCCCGTTCCCACAACTACAGTAATGGATCTACCATTCGAACTTATTCATTATCTCACCCCTCGGATAAAAAAATGAAAAGAGTTAGGATCCAAGCAATTATTAAATTATGATAACAATTTTAAAAATCATAACGAATATTAAAAAAATCTCCGAAAATTACTCAAATCATGACGTTTAATAATAAGGTTAAAATACAAGAATGTTGAATTATTAGTCATATTAATTATAACACAACTATTATGAATCCATAGGCCGCCCTTTTGCAAATTTTTTTAAACCACATACCCCATTTTGCAAATGAGTGAAACCACAAGGTATTTTTTGAATTTTACCCTTCCTTTTATTTTCTGATTGAAGAGTAAAAGAATGATTACGTTTGAGTGGTGCTACCATTTTTTAGGTAACTTTATTCATTTTAATGAACTACATTACATAATTTCACTTGGGACCAACATCGATTTATAGTAAATCAACTCTATGGTCGTGTGACTTGATGGCACTTAGGTCGACTCACGGTATAGTACTCCTAATTTTTTTTATTTTTGTTTGAGGGTTGGAAAAGTAATTATCAAACATGCTAAGCTGTAGTTATGGGTTTTAGGGACGAGTGTGAATGGATTTTATAGCCATTCTAAAGATGGGATGTGTGTAAGTTGTACAATTAAGTCAATCTCAACCATCCACTGGATTTGAATTCCGCTGGACTTATACATTTATTAAGACTTAGTGGATTGTTGGGATTCAATGAAATTTACAGTACAACTTTATGTTTATCCCCTCCCAACTTTATATAATCGTTTTGGATTATAATGTATAAAGCTGGAAAATGGTAAAGTGTTACAATTGCAGTCAATTTCAATCTCAACCGTTGATACTAGATGAATGATTGAGATTGACTAAAATTTACAACTTTACTATTTTCTAACTTTACAAAATCTAAATCCCCCTTACGTTGTGTGTAACTAGAGCCATTAGATACTTATTTTTCTTTATACTCCGATATACAGCTGTTAGTTTGAAATGTGTTATCATATTGATTTCAGTAGTAGAGTGTACTCATTTCAGTTACAGTAATTGATTGTCCTTTCAGTTGTAGGCGTCTATTTTCCCGCCATATAAATAGGTATTATAAATTTTCATGACTTATTCCCGCCCATTGTCAAGTTGTTTTGCTACCCGTTGACATCATATTATTGCACACTTGCCCCCAGAATTGCTTCCAAAATCATCCAGAATCTGCCCACGAGCCCGAATAATGTAACTAGCATGCCCAATTAATCAATTCCCTCTGCTTAACCTCTTAATTAAATGATATTGGGAGGGACCCATTGCAAATTATCTATGATAATGCTCTAACTCAGACGAAGTCAGTTTGAGTCGCACCATATTGGAATGGGGATAGAAATCGACTAGACCCGTTCCAACAAGCACAATAAAGGATCTACCATTAAGAATTATGCATTCCTTAGCCCCTAAAAGAAAAAATAAAAAGAATACGATCCATGGGATGAAATTAGTTAGTGTTAGGGTTTCATTGACCTATTTGGCACCAAGTCCCACGACAATATAACTAGTTCCAAAATCATCCTGAATCTTCCCACGAGCCCGAATAATGTAACTAGCATGCTTAATTAATAAATTCCCTCCGCTTAACCTCTTAATTAAATGATATTGAGAGGGACCTATTACAAATTATCTATGGTAATGCTCTAAGTCGGATGAAGTCAGTTCGAGTCGCACTGTATTGGAATGAGGATAGAAATCAACTAGACCCATTCCAAAAAGCACAATAATGGATCTACCATTCAGAATTGTGCATTCCTTAGCCCGTAAAAAAATAAAAAGAATTACGATCCATGTGATGAAATTAGTTAGTGATAGGAGTTCGTCGACCTAAGTGGCACTAAGTCCCACGATAATAGAATTGCTACCAAAATCATCCAGAATCCGCCCACAAGCCCGAATAATGTAACTAACATGCTCAATTAATCAATTCCCTCCGCTTAACTTTTTAATTAAAAAATATTGGGAGGGACCCATTGCAAATTATCTATGGTAATGCTCTAAGTCGGACAAAGTCAGTTCGAGTCACACCGTATTGGAATGGAGATAGAAATCGACTAGACTCATTCTAACAAGCACAATAATAGATCTATAGTTCAGAATTATGCATTCCCTAGCCCCTAAAAGAAAAAATAAAAATAAAAATAATTATGATCTATATATTTAAATTAGTTAATGTTAGGGGTTCATTGACCTAAGTCGCACCAAGTCCCACGACAATAGAACTGCTTCCAAAATCATCCCGAATCCGCCCACGAACCTGAATAATGTAACTAGCATGCTCATATAATCAATTCCCTCCACTTAACCTCTTAGTTAACCATATTGGGAGGGAACTACTACAAATTATCTACGGTAATGCTCTATGTCGGACGAAGTCAGTTCAAGTCACACTGTATTGGAATGGGAATAGAAATCGACTAGACCCGTTCCAACAAGCACAAAAATCAATGTATCATTTAGAATTATGCATTCCTTAGTCCCTAAAAGCAAAAATAAAAAGAATTACAATCCATGTGATGAAATTAGTTAGTGTTAGGGGTTCATCGACCTAAGTGGCACCAAGTGCCACAACAATAGAACTGCTACCAAAATCATCCCGAATCCGCCTACGAGCCCGAATAATGTAACTAACTTACTCAATTAATCAATTCCCTCCACTTAACCTCTTAATTAAATGATATTGGGAGGGACCTATTGTAAATTATCTATGGTAAAGCTCTAAGTCGAACGAAGCCATTTTGAGTGGCACAGTATAGGAATGGGGAAAGAAATCGACTGGACCCGTTCCAAAAATCACAATAATGGATCTACCATTCAGAATTGTGCATTCCTTAGCCCCTAAAAGAGAAAAAAATTATGATCCATAGGATTGAAATTAGTTAGTGTTAGGGGTTCATCGACCTAAGTGGCACCAAGTCCCACGATAATAGAATTGCTTCTAAAATCATCCCGAATCCGCCCACAAGCCCGGATAATGTAACTAGCATGTTCAATCAATCAATTCCCTTCGGTTAACCTTTTAATTAAATGATATTGGGAGGAACCCTTTGCAAATTATCTATGGTAATGCTCTAAGTAAGGCAAAGTCAGTTCGAGTCGCATCGTATTTGTATGGAGATACAAATCGACTGGACCCATTCCAACAAGCACAATAATAGATCTACCATTCAGAATTGTGCATTCCTTAGTCCTTAAAAGAAAAAATAAAATGAATTACGATCCACGTGATGAAATTAGTTAGTGTTAGGGGTTCATCGTCCTAAATGGCACCAAGTCCCACGATAATAGAAATGCTTCCAAAATCATCTCGAATCCACCTACGAGCCCGAATAATGTAGCTAGCATGCTCAATTAATCAATTCCCTCTGCTTAACCTCTTAATTAAATGATATTTGGAGGGACCTATTACAAGTTATCTATGGTAATGCTCTAAGTGGGACGAAGTCAGTTTGTGTCGCATCGTATTGGAATGGGGATAGAAATTGACTGGACCCATTCTAACAAGCACAATAATGGATCTATCGTTCAGAATTGCGCATTTCTTAGCCCCTAAAAGAAAAAATAAAATGAATTATGATCCATGTGATGAAATTAGTTAGTGTTAGGGGGTTCGCCGATGTAAGTGGCACCAGGTCCCACCATAATAGAATTGCTTCCAAAATAATTCTGAATCTGCCGACGAGCCCAAAAAATGCAACTAGCATGCTCAATTAATCAATTCCCTCCGCTTAACCTCTTAATTAAGTGATATTGAGAGGGACTAATAGCAAATTATCTATGGTAATGCTCTAAGTCAGACGAAGTCAGTTTGAGTTGCGCCATATTAGAATGGGGATAGAAATTGACTGAACCCATCCCAAGAAGCACAATAATGGATCTATCATTCAGAATTATGTATTCCTTAGCCCTTAAAGGAGAAAATAAAAATAATTACGATCCATGTGATGAAATTAGTTAGTGTTAGGGGTTCATCGACCTAAGTGGCACCAAGTCCAACAACGATAGAATTGCTTCCAAAATCATCTTGAATCCTCCCATGAGCCCAAATTATGTAACTAGAATGCTCAATTAATCAATTCCCACCGCTTAACCTCTTACTTAAACAATATTGGAAGGAACCTATTGCAAATTATGTATGGTAATGCTCTAAGTTGGATGGAGTCAGTTCGTGTCTCACCATATTGGAATGGGGATAGAAAACGAGTGGACTTATTTCAACAAGCATAATATTGGATCTACTGTTCAGAATTGTGTATTCCTTTGCCCCTAAAAGAAAAAATAAAAAGGTTTACAATCAATGTGATGAAATTAGTTAGTGTTAGGGGTTCATCGACCTAAGTGGCACCAAGTCCTATGACAATAGAATCGCTTCCAAAATCATCCTGAATCCCCCCACGAGCCCGAATAATGTAACTAGCATGCTCAATTAATCAATTCCCTCCGTTTAACCTCTTACTTAAACAATATTGGAAGGAACCTATTGCAAATTATGTATGGTAATACTCTAAGTTGGATGGAGTCAGTTCGTGTCTCACCATATTGGAATGGGGATAGAAATCGACTGGACTTATTTCAACAAGCATAATAATGGATCTACTGTTCAGAATTGTGCATTCCTTAGGCCCTAAAAGAAAAAATAAAAAGAATTATGATCCACGTGATAAAATTAGTTAGTGTTAGGGGTTCGTCGACCTAAGTGGCACCAAGGCCCACGATAATAGAATTGGTTCCAAAATCATCCCGAATCTGCCCACGAGCCCAAATAATGTAACTAGCATGCTTAATTAATCAATTCCCTCCACTTAACCTCTTAATTAAATGATATTCGGTGGGACCTATCACAAATTATCTATGGTAATGCTCTAAGTTTGACGAAGTTAGTTCGAGTCGCACCGTACTAGAATGGGGATCGTAATCGACTGGACCCATTCCAACGAGCACAATAATGGATCTACCGTTCAGAATTGTGCATTACTTAGCCCCTAAAAGAAAAAATAAAAGGAATTATGATCCATGTGAAGAAATTAGTGAGTGTTACAGGTTTGTCAACCTAAGTGGCACCAAGTCCCATGATAATAGAATTGGTTCCAAAATCATCCTGAATTGGCCCACAAGCCAAAATTATGTAACTAGCATGCTCAATTAATCAATTCCGTATGCCTAACCTCTTAATTTAATGATATTGGGAGGGACCTATTGCAAGTTATCTATGGTAATGCTTAAAGTTGGATGGAGTCAGTTCAAGTCCCACCGTATTGGAATGAGGATAAAAATCGACCAAACCCGTTTCAACAAGCATAATAATTGATCTACCATTCAAAATTGTGCATTCCTTAGCCCTTAAAAGGAAAAATAAAAAAGAATTACGATCCATGTGATGAAATTAGTTAGTGTTAGGTGGTTCATCGACCTAAGTGGCACCAAGTCCCACGATAATAGATTTGCTTCCAAAATCACTGCGAATCCTCCCACGAGCCCGAATAATGTAAGTAGCATGCTCAATTAATCAATTCCCTCTACTTAACCTCTTAATTAAACGATATTAGGAGGGACCTATTGCAAATTATCTATGGTAATGCTCTAAGTCGGATGAAGTCAGTTTAAGTCGCACCGTATTGGACTGGGGATAGATATCAAAGAGGACCCATTCCATCAATCACAATAATGGATCTATCGTTCAGAATTGTGCATTCTTAACCCATGAAAGAAAAAATAAAAAGAATTATGATCCATGTGATGATATTAGTTAGTGTTAGGGGTTCGACGACCTAAGTTGTTCCAAGTCCCACGATAATAGAATCGCTTCCAAAATCATCACTAATCCTCCCACGAGCCCAAATAATGTTACTAGCATGCGTAATTAATCAATTCCCTCCACTTAACCTCTTAATTGAATGACATATGGAGGGACCTATTGCAAGTTATCTATGGTAATGCTCTAAGTTGGATGAATTCAGTTCAAGTCGCACCTTATTGGAATGACGATAAAAATCAACTAGACCCACAATAATGGATCTACCATTCAGAATTGTGCATTCCTTAGCCCTTAAAAGAAAAAATAAAAAGAATTATGATCCATGTGATGAAATTAGTTAGTGTTAGGGGTTCATCGTCCTAAGTGGCACCAAGTCCTACGATAATAGATTTGCTTCCAAAATCACCGCGAATCCTTCCACGAGCCCGAATAATGTATGTTACATGCACAATTAATCAATTCCCTCTACTTAACCTCTTAATTAAATGATATTGGAAGGGAACTATTGCAAATTATCTATGGTAATGCTCTAAGTCGGACGAAGTCAGTTCGAATCGCACCGTATTGGACTAGGGATAGAAATCGACTGGACCCATTCCAACAATCACAATAATGGATCTACCATTCAGAATTGTGCATTCCTTAGCCCCTGAAAGAAAAAATAAAAACAATTACGATCCATGTGATGAAATTAGTTAGTGTTAGGGGTTCATCGACCTAAGTGGCCCCAAGTTCCACGATAATAGAATCGCTTCCAAAATCATACCTAATCTGCCCATGAGCCCGAATAATGAAACTAGCATGCTCAATTAATCAATTCCCTCCACTTAACCTCTTAATTGAACGATATTGGGAGGGGCCTATTGCAAGTTATCTATGGTAATGCTCTAAGTCGGATGGAGTTACTTCGAGTCGCCATGTATTAGAATGAGGATAAAAATCGACTAGACCCGTGCTAACAAGCACAATAATGGATCTACCATTCAGAATTGGGCGTTCCTTAGCCTTTAAAAGAAAAAATAAAAAAGAATTATGATCCATGTGATGAAATTAGATAGTGTTAGGGGTTCATCAACCTAAGTGGCACCATGTCACACGGCAATAGATTTGCTTCCAAAATCACCGCAAATCCTCCCACGAGCCTAAATAATATAAGCAGCATGCCCAAATAATCAATTCCCTATGCTTAACCTCTTAATTAAATGATATTAGGAGGGACCTATTACAAATTATCCAAGGTAATGCTCTATATCGGACGAAGTCAGTTCGAGTCACACCATATTGGACTGGGGATAAAAATTGACTAGACCCATTCCAACAATCACAAAATGGATCTACCATTCAGAATTGTGCATTCCTTAGCCCCTAAAAGAAAAAATAAAAAGAATTTCGATCCTTATGATGAAACTAGTTAGTGTTAGGGGTTCGTCGACCTAAGTGGCACCAAGTCCCACGACAATAGAATCGCTTCCAAAATCATCCCTAATTTGCCCACGCGCTTGAATAATGTAACCAGCATGCTCAATTAATCAATTCCCTCTGCTTAACCTCTTAATTGAATGATATTAGGAGGGACCTAATGCAAATTATCTATGGTAATGCTCTAAGTCGGACGAAGTAAGTTCGACTCGCACCGTATTGGAATGGTGATAGAAATCGACTAGACCCGTTCAACAAGCACAATAATAGATCTATCATTCAGAATTGTGCATTCCTTAGCCCCTAAAAGAAAAAATAAAAAGAATTACGATCCTTGTGATGAAATTATTTAGTGTTAGGTGTTCGTCGACATAAGTGGCACCAGGTCCCACAACAACAGAATTGCTTCCAAAATCATCCCAAATCAGCCCACGAGCCCGAATAATATAACTAGCATGCTCAATTAACCAATTCCCTCCGCTTAACCTCTAAATTAAATGATATTGGGAGGGACCTATTGAAATTAGCTATGGTAATGCTCTAAGTCGGATGAAGTTTGTTCGATTTGCACCTTATTGGAATGGGGATAAAAATCGACTAGACCCATTCCAACAAGCACAATAATGGATCTACCATTCAGAATTGTGCATTCCTTAGTCCTTAAAAGAAAAAATAAAACAAATTATGATCCACGAGATGAAATTAGTTAGTGTTGGGGGTTCATCGTCCTAAGTGGGACCAAGTCCCACTACAATAGAATTGCTTGCAAAATCATCCCGAATCTACCCACGAGCCCGAATAATGTAACTAGCATGCCTAATTAATCAATTCCCTCCACTTAACCTCTTAATTAAACTATATTGGAAGGGACCCACTGCAAGTTATCTATGGTAATGCTCTAAGTCAGACGAAGTCAGTTTGAGTCGTACCGTATTGGAATAGGGATAGAAATTGACTCGACCCGTTCCAGCAAGCACAATAATAGATCTACCATTTAGAATTGTGCATTCCTTAGCCCCTAAAAGAAAAAATAAAAAGAATTATGATCCATGTGATGAAATTAGTTAATGTTAGGGGTTCGTCGACCTAAGTGGTGTATAGTCCCACGACAACAGAACTACTTCCAAAATCATCCTGAATCCGCCCACGAGCCCCGAATAATGTAACTAGCATGATCAATTAATCAATTCCCTCCGCTTAACATCTAAATTAAATGATATAGGGAGGGACCTATTGTAAGTTATCTGTGGTAATGCTCTAAGTCGGACGAAGTCAGTTCGAGTCGCACCATATTGGAATGGGGATAGAAATTGACTAGACCCATTCCAACAAGCACAATAATAGATCTACCATTTAGAATTATGCATTTCTTAGCCCCTAAAAGAAAAAATTAAAAGAATTACAATCATTGTGATGAAATTAGTTAGTGTTAGGGGTTCATCGACCTAAGTGGCACCAAGTCCCATGATAATAGAATTGCTTCCAAAATCATCCCAAATCCGTCCACGAGCCCGAATAATGTAACTACCATGCTCAATCAATTAATTTCATTCTCTTAACTTTAATTAAATGATATTGGGAGGGAACCATTGCAAATTATCTATGGTAATGCTCTAAGTCGGACGAAGTGAGTTCGAGTCGCACCGTATTTGAATAAAGATAGAAATTGACTGGACCCATTCCAACAAGCACAATAATGGACCTACCATTCAGAATTGTGCATTCTTTAGTCCCTAAAAGAAAAAATAAAATGAAATACGATCCATGTGATGAAATTAGTTAGTGTTAGGGGCTCGTCGTCCTAATTGGTACAAGTTCCCACGACAGTAGAATTGCTTCCAAAACCATCCTGAATCCACCCGCGAGCCCGATTAATGTATCTAGCATCCTCAATTAAAACTTTCCCTCCACTTAACCTCTTAATTAAATGATATTGAGAGGGATCTATTGCAAGTTATCTATAGTAATGCTCTAAGTTGGACAAATTCAGTTCGAGTCGCACCGTATTGGAAGGGGGATAAAAATTGACTAGACCCACTCCAACAAGCACAATAATGGATCTACCGTTTAGAATTGTGCATTACTTAGCCCCTAAACGAAAAAATAAAAAGAATTACGATCCATGTGTCGAAATTATTTAATGTTAGGGATTCGTTGACCTAAGTGGCCCCAGGTCCCACGACAACAAAATTGCTTCCAAAATCATCTTGAATCAGCCCACAAGCCCAAATAATGTACTAGCATGCTCAATTAATCAATTCCCTCCGCTTAACCTTTTAATTAAATGATATTAGGAGGGACCAATTATAAATTATCTATGGTATTGCTCTAAGTCGGATGAAGTCAGTTCGCGTCGCACACTTTTGAATGGGGATAGAAATCAACTGGACCTGTTCCAACAAGCACAATAATAGATCTACCGTTCATAATTGTGCATTTCTTAGCCCCTGAAAGAAAAAATAAAAAGAATTATGATCTATGTAATGAAATTAGTTAATGGTAGGGGTTCGTCATCCTAAGTGGCACCAAGTCCCACGACGATAGAATTGCTTCCAAAGTCATCCTGAATCCACCCACAAGCCTAAGTAATGTAATTAGAATGCTTAATTACTCAATTCCCTCCGCTTAACCTCTTAATTAAATGATATTGGGAGGAACCTATTGTAAATTATCTATGGTAATGCTCTAAGTCGGATAGAGCCAGTTCGAGTCTCACCGTATTGGAATGGGGATAGAAATCGACTAGACCCATTCCAAAACGCATAATAATGGATCTACCATTTAGAATTGTGCATTCCCTAGCCTCTAAAATAAAAAATGAAAAGAATTACGATCCATGGGATAAAATTAGTAAGGGTTAGGGGTTCATCGACCTAAGTGTCACCAAATCCCACGATAATAGAATTGCTTCCAAAATCATCCCAAATCCGCCCACGATCCCGAATATTGTAACTAGCATACTCAATCAATCAGTCCCGCCACTTAACCTCTTAATTAAAGGATATTTGGAGGGACCTATTGCAAATTATCTATGGTAATGCTCTAAGTCGGATGAAGTCAGTTTGAATTGCACCGTAATGGAATAGGGCTAGAAATCGACTGGACCCATCCCAACGAGCACAATAATGGATCTACCATTCAAAATTGGGCATTCCTTAGCCCCTAAAAGAAAAAATAAAAAGAATTACGATCCTTATGATGAAATTAGTTAGTGTTAGGGGCTTGTCGACCTAAGTGGCACCAGCACGACAATAGATTTGCTTCCAAAATCATCTCAAATCCGCCCACGGGCCCCAATAATGTAACTGGCATGCTCAATTAATCAATTCCCTCTGCTTAACGTCTTATTTGAATGATATTGGGAGGGACCTATTGTGAATTATCTATGGTAATGCTCTAAGTCTGACGAAGTCAGTTCAAGTCGCACCGTATTGGAATGGTTATAGAAATTGACTGGACCCGTTCCAACAAGCACAATAATGGATCTACCGTTCAGAATTGTGCATTCCTTTGCCCCTAAAAGAAAAAATAAAAAGGTTTACAATCAATGTGATGAAATTAGTTAGTGTTAGGGGTTCATCGACCTAAGTGGCACCAAGTCCTATGACAATAGAATTGCTTCTAAAATCATCCTGAATCCCCCCACGAGCCCGAATAATGTAACTAGCATGCTCAATTAATCGATTCCCTCCGTTTAACCTCTTAATTAAACGATATTAGGAGGGACCTATTGCAAATTATCTATGGTAATGCTCTAAGTCGGATGAAGTCAGTTCGAGTCACACCGTATTGGAATGGGGATAAATATCGACTAGGCCCATTCCAACAATCACAATAATGGATCTACCATTCAGACTTGTGAATTCTTTAGCCCTTAAAAGAAAAAATAAAAACAATTATGATCCATGTGTTAAAATTAGTTAGTGTTAGGGGTTCATTGCCCTAAGTGGCGCCAAGTCCCACGACCATAGAATTGCTATCATGTGATGAAATTAGTTAGTGTTAGGGGTTCGTCGACTTAAGTGGCACCATGTCCCACGATAATAGAATTGCTTCTATAATCATCCGGAATCCGCCCACGAGCCCGAATAATGTAACTAGCATGCTCAATTAATCAATTCCCTCCGCTTAACCTCTTAATTAAATCATATTAGGAGGGACCTGTTTCAAACTATCTATGGTAATGCTCTAAGTCAGATGAAGTCAGTTCGAGTTGCCCTTTATTGGAATGGGGATCGAAATCTACTGGACCCGTTCCAACAAGCACAATAATGGATCTACCGTTCAGAATTGTGCATTCCTTAGCCCTTGAAAGAAAAAATAAAAAGGATTATGATCCATATGATGAAATAAGTTAGAGTAAGGGGTTCGTCGACCTAAGTGGCACCAAGTTCCATGACAATAGAATTGCTTCGAAAATCATCCTGAATCCTCCCACAAGCCCCGAATAATGTAACTAGCTTGCTCAATTAATCAATCCCCTCCGCTAAACCTCTTAATTAAACGATATTGGGAGGGACCTATTGCAAATTATCTGTGGTAATGCTCTAAGTCGGATGAAGTCAGTTCTAGTCGCACCGTATTGGAATGGGGATAGAAATCGACTGAACCAATTCTAACAAGCAGAATAATGGATCTACCGTTTAGAATTGTGCATTCCTTACCCCCTAAAAGAAAAAATTAAAAGAATTACGATCCATGTGATGAAATTATTTAGTGTTAGGGGTTCGTCGATCTAAGTGGCGCCAAGTCTCACGACCATTGAATTGCTATCTTAATTTATTTATGGTGTAGTCACTAAACCGCGGTGAATGTAAAACCCATTTGTTTCATTAAAACTAGATAATTACCTAATAATTACTCCAGTACACTAATCTCACATACTCCATAATTAACATTAGAGCTAAAAATATCAATTATAAAAAATAACAATTCATAACTTTTGTGTGTGTTATGTTAGGTTAAATTGTTAAGCAAAATATAATAGGATATTTAGGGTAGATAGTTAGAAAAATAATTGCCACATCCATTTTCATGTTTCGTGAAATCTTGCAAAAAAACGTGCAAGTTCTAATCGTTAGAAAAAAAATTACAGAGATTGCTGTAAATATTGAGAAGGCAGTAAGCATTTAGAATTACTTTAAAACAATAGTTCTTTACATTATGAATGAATTATTGAAAACAATCTTCCATATTGTATACTTAAATTACAAGTATTATTTACGAGTTTAAATATTAGAACATTTATGAGTGTAAATGATAGTTAATATAGTATTATGCACATAAATTTTTATGAATGATAATTCTAATAATTTTTTCCCCAGATTTCAAATGGAATGAAAAATAATTCCAAATTTTATCTAGTTATTTCTACCATTAGCTAATTTTTCCCACATTTTAAATTAACATATGAAAACAAATTGAGTAATAATGAATTTTATTTTTTCAAAATGAAATTTTATGTATAATTGTATGGTTATTAAAATTGTAGTATTATGCAGAGATATTTTTTTTAAATGATAGTTCTAATAATATTTTTTTCGAGATTTAAATTATAATGAAAAATAATTCCAAACTTTTTCTAGCTATTTCCACCGCTAATTAATTTTGTCACACATTTTAAATTAATACTATATTACACCAAAAATATTTTATTAATCATCAATTTTAAATTTTCAAATGGATACTTTCTATATAATTGTAATAAACGTTAATTATAGAGTATACGTGATTAGTGTATTTGATTAAACAGTACATAATTATTTATTTTAAATGAATCAAGTTTTTTTGTAGTTTTGGGAACTTTCATAATCATGTAAAATCTACTAATCAATTTCAGTAAAAATAGAATGAGGTATACAGTACATATTTAAATAATGTGGGGTGCCACCATCCTTTTGCAAGATATAGGAGTACTAATTAAGTGGGGGTGGATACAACTTCTGAAGGAGTTTCTCCATATATGAGAAAATACCAAAAAAATGAGAAACAGTTTGAAAAAGTGAGAAACATAATTACCCCAAGCTGTTATGTAGTCCAAAAAATCGAGGAGTTTTGAATGCTAACAGTTGCATCCACCACAAACATTGACTAGCACTTCTTTTCGAGGCTCACGCGATGGTGCACATGTGACAATCCCATATTCCAAGACATGGGTGGGAGCGCAAATCATAACTCTTTTTTCTGTTTAGTACTATAAGTATTTACTTACTATAGGGGGTTGGTTGGAATATGTAAAGGTGATATCTTAACAATTTTTGTTTGGTTGCCCCAATCAAGTCCCATTTTGTTGTAGATGAGTTTTTTTGTGACTTAGGCCCTCTTATTTATTTATCTTGATGATATGAAAAATGGACCCTAATTGTTTCATTGTTATAATACGGATTGAATAAATTTCAATTATGTTAGTCACCCTTCATTTTTTGGATTGGGGTGTATTAATTTAATACCCATTTTTTTCTACTTGCTCCAAACTTGCATGCCATGTAGCTATCTCTCACATGTCTTCTATAATTAACTGCATTCCTACCCAATTGCACAAACAATATCGTATAATTAATTAGTATACGAATTGAACGATCTCATTTTTTCAATTAATCTTGATTTCGGTAATTAATTTGATTTCGTAACTCAAAATTGGGGAGAATAACTAAAATTAGGGAGTGATTAATGACATTAAAGACGGGGGTAAATTCTCCCAAGTGAGTCCAGGCATTTAATTATATCCCTGTTGGATTATTGACGCGTAATCATTCATACATTAGTATATGAGAATGGGGTAAGTAGCAGTCATCCAACGGGGACTGAAGAATTTTATACGACAATATAAAATTTATTTTCATTTATTGCAACTGACCCCTGAATTACTGCCCATATTGGAAACGGAAAAGTTAGTCAATCTCAACCATCCGTTTAGTTTTGTATAATTTCAGTGGAAGGTTGAGACTGATAAAAAATGTATTGTACCAATTTCCATGCTCTCTCTAGGAAATGGATTCTGTACATTAAATGTTGAGTATAGTAAGAAAGAGAGTGTTAAAATTTCTTCTAGTGTTGAAAAATGATAGAAAATTCTCAACTATTCATTTTATGACCAATGGTTCGGAATAACTCAACTGTTCTCCCTAATCCTTGCATGAATGACAAGTGTCCCAGGAACTACTTTATACTACTAGTATTTCTTTTACATTATTTTGTTCATTTTTGGGGGGCACTTGTAAATCATGTAAGGAGTAAGGAGCAATTACTCCACTATTCATGATGGCTTGGGAACCGTTGCCCGCATGGCGCGAGTTCACGGTGCCTTAATTCTCTGTACCATTAAATAGGGGAGTTATTTTATTTTCCCACCTATAGAAGGTAGGCCAGTCCTCTTATTCAATCGCAGTTATATATACCTTCTCTACTACTCCTATTTGTCTAAAAATTTATCCTTATAGAATGAGTGATGTTGAAGAATTGACTGCTTTATCATGGGAATCAGATTTACATCCCACCTTTGCCATTTCTCCTATCGTATTTCTGATCGTGTTTGTAGTTGCCTTCAATGGTTCTTATTTGGCAATATTCATACGGCTCATTATGATTGTGCCGGCTATCAATTTTTTATACTCAGTTGACCTAAAATCGAGACCTCTCATCGCCTTGGGGTGAACGTAATGTATGGGCCTTTGCCCAGGGGGGACGTAATGGTCTTGCCTCTTCCCAGGGTGTTATTGTATCGTAATGCCTAGGATCCGATGGTGATTATGTTTTTTTTTGCTTCCTGGGGGCATTTGATGTCGCACCCTAAGCATTTAATGGGTAGGCCTTGTGACTCGTCTTTCCTTTTTCTTCTCTCCATTTTCTTTGGTCTTACTCTATCCCTTGTTGCATGTGTTAATTTCAGATTTGGACTCTCGAAAGTTTTACATCTTAGTCAATCTCAACCATCCATTGAGTTTTAATGGTCCAAATTTTATTGCATTGTGGACCCCCACGAACCATCAAAACTAAATCTGGACCATTAAAACTCATTGAATGGTTAGGGTTGATTGAAATGTGCAACTTTAGAGAGTTTGAACTTTAGAGAATCCAAATCCGTTATTTTCTTATCTATATTTTTGTTGTATGGATTCAAAATAAAAATATGTGATTTAATACCTAATTGGATGTGTAATGGCATTGTGCAAGTTATTGTATCATTTGGAATGTATTTTAAATGCCATATATTCCTACTTCAGATCGGCTATAGAAGTCAACTCGGCCAGTTCTCACAAGCACAATAACAGAACTAACGAGTAGACTTATTAATTCTTTCATTCATAAACGAAAAAGGAAATAAAATAGGGATCCAAGCTATTAATTATTTACTTTTGGCCGTTAGTCGACATAAGTGACACCAAGTCCCACAACCATAAAAAAATTTTAAAAGTCATCCCGATTCTCCCCACAAGCCCAAAAACTGAAACTAGCATAATCAATTCCATCCCCTTAACCTGGGAATATAACGATATTGGTAGCAACTATAAAGTATCTTGTGTAATGCTTAAAGTCGGCTGATGGGTCTTCAAGTCGCTCCGTAGTAGTATGGCTGTAGAAATCCGCTCGACCCGTTCCCCCAACTAAAGTAATTGAAATAATGATAATACTTGTTAATTCTTTCATTCTTAAAAGAAAAAAGAAATAGAATCAGGATCTAAGCTATTAATTATTTACTTGTAACCTTTAGTCGGCCTAAGTACCACCAAGTCCGACGAACATAGCATTACTTTAAAAATCATCCTGACTCTGGCCACGAGCCCAAATAATATATTTCCTTCCCTCAACCTAAAAAGAAAACGATATTGGGACCAGATGAAAATTATCTATTTTAATGCATTAAGTCGGATAAAGTGACTTCAAGTCTCTCCGTAATAGAATGGCCATAGAAATCAACTCGGCCCGTTCCCCTAGCCATAATAACGGAACTACAGATCAGACTTATTCATTCTGTCATTCCTATATGGAAAAAGAAATTGAATCAGGAAACAATCTATTAATTATTTACTTTTAACTATTAGTCGACCTTAGTGACACCAAGTCCCACGACCATATAATTGCTTTTAAAATCATCTCGACTATTCCCACAAGCCCAGAAGATGAAACTAGCATGCATGAATAATTAATGTCCTCCCGGCAACCAACGACTAAAATGATATTGGGTTCGATTGCAAATTGCCTTATGTAATTCATTAATTCAGATAAAGCGAGTCAAGTCGCTCCGTAAGAGATTGGCTTGAGAAATCAACTCGACCCGTTTCCACAACCATAGTAATGGATCTTCCGTTTGAACTTATTCATTATCTCACTCCTCAGATAAAAAAAATGAAAAGATTTGGGATCCAAGAGATTATGAAATTATGATAAAAATTTTAAAAAATCATAACAAATAATAAAAAAAAATCTCCGGAGATTACTCAAATCATGATGTTTAATTTTTGAATAATAAGGTTAAAATACAAGAATGTTGGATTGTTAGTCATATTAATTATAACAAAACTATTCTGAATCCATAGGCCACCCTTTTGCAAATTTTTTTAAACCACATACCCCATTTTGCAAATGAGTGAAACCACAAGGTATTTTTTGAATTTTACCCTTCCTTTTATTTTCTGATTGAAGAGTGAAAGAATGATTATGTTTGAGTGGTGCTACCATTTTTTATGTAACTTTATCCATTTTAATGAACTACATTACATAATGTTCAAGTGGGACCACTATTGATTTATAGTAAATCAACTCTATGGATGACACTTAGGCCGACTCACGGTTAAAATTAAATAGTACTCCTAATTTTTTTTTTGTTTGAGGGTTGGAAAATTAATTATAAATCATGCTAAGTTGTAGTTATGGGTTTTAGGGACGAATGTAGATGGATTTTATAGCCATTCTAAAGATGGGTTGTGTGTAAGTTGTACAATTAAGTCAATCCCGACCACCCAGTGGATTTGAATTCTATTGGACTTAAACATTTATTAAGACTCGGTGGATGGTTGGGATTCATTGAAATTTACAGCACAACTTTATATTTATCCCCTCCCAACTTTATATATTCATTTTGGATTCTAATGTATAAAGCTGGAAAATGGTAAAGTGTTATAATTGCAGTCAATTTCAATCTCAACCATTGATACTAGATGAATTGTTGAGATTGACTGAAATTTATAACTTCACCATTTTCCAACTTTACAGAATCTAAATCCCTCTTACGTTGCGTGTAACTAGAGCATTAGATACTTTTTTCTTTATACTCTAATATACAGCCATTAGTTTGTGATGTGCGGTCATATCGGTTTCGGTAGTAGAGTGTACTCATCCCTGGAAAATACAAAAGGGTTGCAGAGGTATGAAAACAATTGTTTGAGAGATGGAAAAGGATTCTCTAAATTTGGGACTTGGTACATTTGTACATTGTAGTCAATCTCAACCATCCATCCAGTTTTAATAGTTGAGATTTAATTCCACTGTGGGCCCCACAAACAACTAAAATTCAATATGAACTATTAAAACTGGATGGATGGTTGAGATTGACTGAAATGTACAAATGTACCATTTTTCAAATTTAGAGAATTTTTATCGAAGAGAGACAGGTTTGAAGGAGACGAGGGCTACCCTATGGAGGTTTCTTGTGTAGACATCGGCGTGAGAGGTGCACTCATTTCGATTATAGTAATTAAGTGTCCTTTTAGTCGAAGGGGTCTATTTTCCCGCCACATGCATGGGTATTATAAATTTTCATGACTTATTCCCTCCTATTGTCAAGTTGTTTTGCTAGCCCATCGACATCTTATTATTGCACATTTGCCCCTTGTTACATCAACAGATTTCAGATAATAAGATCGAGCAGGTTACAATAGTACTATTTTTTTAATTCAATAATACTTCTATGATCTAATTATATTTTATTTCATCTTTTTTTTACTAAAGAATATGTCATATTAGATTGAATCAGTGGCAATTATAGCTCTAATCAATGGTGGACAAGAACATAAACATGTCCCCCTACTAGTCGAGGAACCAGCTGCTTTAGCTAGCAAATGTGCAGCCTGGTTCGCAGAAGGACAAACATTTCATTTGGATATTAACAATCATTCAATTAATGATTTAATTTATTTTGTGACAACTTTGACTCCTACACAATGGTATTAATACAAGGGCAAATAAGGTATAGTGGCATTTTGGTAAAAAGGGTATTAATAATCTAAAATTCTAAATAGACAACTGATGAAAAGAGAACTACTTGCAACGACTAAAATTAGTGGATGGCTGAGATTAAATGTAATTTAACCCCACCAATTCCAAACTATATAGAATGCAAATCCGATTGAGAACATTAACTCAATATGTGCTATAAAATGGGGATAATTCTTCACATTTCAATTATCATCTTCCCCGCACTTCCACGAGCATTTTCCAGCACAATATTAGTATGGGTTTCTTCGGTCATTTTCATACTTCATTTTCCTTCATTAATGCTCTTACTCATCCCATTCTTATTAATAATTCCGACTCCAATATATTAGCGATTAGCGATCGAGGGGCCCATGCTGGGTAGTGGTGTGACATGGACTCCTTTGGAATCCTTTTGTGGGCCAAACCTCCCAATATTCCTTTAATGAACATGCTTCGGCTGCTACTCAGCAACAGGACTTGGCGTATTTCACTCATATTCCTTGTTTATTTTCCATGTAGGTTTTCCCCAACATCTCCAACAAACTCTACACAAGGGAGGACGTAATAAGCTGATCTCGGTACAAGGGAGGACGTAACGGACCGGTGACTGCCAAAGATTAAGGCATCACTTGATCCGTCATCCTCTCTTAAATTATTCTTCTTCGGGCTGAGTATACTCCTTTATTTTGTACCTTTTTTGAAGTAGATTCAGTCTATTTTTTTAAAATTTCTGTAGACCAAAGTAGTCAATCAAAATTAGGGTACGGTCAATGAATTCGGAAAAGTTATACCAGAGATAAAAATCTGAACATGAGACCATTGATTATGCCCACACATTGACGTAGCTCTAGTTTGAATAGATTGTTTAGTTGGAGGCAAAAACTAGATTATTCCAAATCTGCAAAACTAGTTGGTTTTATGGAGTAGGACGGTGTTCTCATGGTGGTGGATTCTTCATTATGTTTGATTGAGGATACTAAAAATATAGGTTGAAGGAGTATTTTTTGTATGCAATTTTCTTTATGTCTTCCTCTTGCTCTTGTGAAATGTTTATTCCTATCTCCAATGAAAATACATTTTTTATGATATTGGTACGATATTTTTTATTTATTTTTGTATCAGTTTTGAACTATAAAAAACATCATTAATTGATGTATTCGTGAAACAATTTTCCCTCCTAGCGGGAAATTCCCGGCAAACTAGCTATTAATTATTTGGTTCTAACCGTGAAACATGTGAATTAATCAATTTCCTCCGCTAAACATGTGAAATAAACGATATTCAGAGGGACCAATTGCAAATTATCTCGTGTAATGCTCTAAGTCGCACCATTTTAGAATGGGTATAGAAATCGATTTAACTCATTCTAACAATCACTTTAATGGATCTAATGTTCAGAATTATTCATTCCTTCACCCCTAAATGAAAAAATAAAAAGAATTACGATCCAAGTGATGAAATTACTTAGTGTTAGATGTTGGTCGACCTAAGTGGCACCAAGTCCCACGATAATGGAATTGACTTTAAAATCATCCCGACTCCATCCACGAGCCCGGATAAAGTAACTACCATGCTTAATTGATCAATTCCCTCTGCCTAACAGTAAATTAAACGATATTGGGAGGGACCCATTGTAAATTATCTAATGTAATGCTCTAATTCAAATGAAGTCAGTTCGAGTCACACTGTATGGGAATGGGGATAGAAATCCAATGGATCCGTTCTAACAAGCAAAATAATGGGTCTACCGTTCATAATTGTGCATTCCTTCCCCACTAAAAGAAAAAATAAAAAGAATTATGATCTAAGTGATAACATTACTTTCTCGACCTAAGTGGCACCAAAGTCCCACAACTATGGAATTGATTTCAAAATCATCTCGACTACGCCCACAAGCCCGAATAAAGTAACTAGCATGCTCAATTATTCAAATTCCCTCCGTTAAACCTATGAATTAAATGATATTGGAAGGGACCAATTGCAAATTATGTAGTGTAATGCTCTAAGTTGGATAAAGTCAGTTCGAGTCACACCGTATAAGAATGGGGATAGAAATCCAATGGACTAGTTCCAACGAGCACACTAATGGGTCTACCTTTCAAAATTGTGCATTCATTCACCCCTTAGAGAAAAAATAAAAAGAATAATGGTCCAAGGGTCTGAAATTACCTAGTGTTAGACATTGGTCGACCTAAGTGGCACCAAGTCCAACGACCATTGAATTGATTTCAGAATCATCCGGACACCGCCTACGAGCCCGAATAAAGTAACTAATACGCTCAATTAATCAATTCCCTCCGCTAAACATGTGAATTAAATGATATTGGGAGGCACCAATTGCAAATTATCTCTTGTTATGCTCTAAGTCGGATGAAGTCAGTTCGAGTCGCACCGTATTAGAATGGGGATGGAAATCGACTTGACCCGTTCCAATGAGCACTTTAATGTATCTAACATTCAGAATTGCACATTCCTTCACCCCCTACAAGAAAAAATAAAAAGAATTATGATCCATGTAAGAAATATATTTAGTGTTAGGCATTGGTCGTCCTAAGTGGCACGAAGTCCCACGACCATGGAATTAATTTCAAAATCATCCCGACACCGGCGACAAGCCCGAATAAAGTAACTAGCATGCTCTATCAATCAATTCCATCCGCTAAACATGTGAATTAAATGATATTGGGAGGGACCAATTGCAAATTATCTCGTGTAATTCTCTAAGTGGGATGAACCTGGTTCGAGTCGCACCATATTAGAATATCGAAATCGACTTGACTCATTCCAACAAGCACTTTAATGGATCTAACATTCAGAATTATGCATTCCTTCACCCCTAAAATAAAAAAATAAAAAGAATTACGATCTAAGTGATGAAATTACTTAGTGTTAGGCATTGGTCGACCTAAGTGGCGCCAAGTCCCACGACCATGAAATTAATTTCAAAATCATCCCGACTATGCCTATAAGCCTGAATAAAGTAACTAGCATGCTCAATTATTCAAATTCCCTCTGCTAAACCTTTGAATTAAATGATATTGGGAGGGGCCAATTGCAAATTATCTAGTGTAAGGCTCTAAGTCTGATGAAGTCAGTTCGAGTTGCACCGTATGGGAATGGGGATAGAAATCTAATGGACTCGTTCCAACGAGCACAAGAATGGGTCTACCGTTCAGAATTGTGCATTCCTTCTCCTCGAAAAGAAAAAATTAAAAGAATAACGATCCAAGGGATGAAATTACTTAGTGTTAGACATTGGTCGACCTAAGTGGCGCCAAGTCCCACGACCATGGAATTGATTTCAAAATCATCTCGACACCGCCTATGAGCCCGAATAAAGTAACTAGCATGCTCAATTAATCAATTCCCTCTGCTAAACATGTGAATTAAATGATATTAGGAGGGATCAATTGGAAATTATCTCGTGTAAGGCTCTAAGTTAGATGAACATGGTTCGAGTCACACCGTATTAGAATGGGGATAGAAATAAACTTAACCCATTACAACAAGCACTTTAATGGATCTAAAGTTCAAAATTATGCATTCCTTCACCCCTTAAAGAAAAAATAAAAAGAATTAGGATCCATGTAATAAATATAATTAGTGTTAGGCATTGGTTGACCTAAATGGCGCCAAGTCCCACGACCATGGAATTGATTTCAAAATCATCCCAACACCGCCTAAGAGCCCGAATAAAGTAACTAGCATGCTCAATTAATCAATTCCCTCCTCTAAACATGTGAATTAAATGATATTGGGAGGGATCAATTGCAAATTAATCTCGAGTAATGCTCTAAGTCAGATGAACATGGTAAAAGTCGCACCATATTAGAATGGGGATAGAAATCTACTTGACCCGTTCCAACAAGCACGTTAATCGATAAATGTTTAGAATTATACATTCCTTAACCCCTAAAAGAAAAAATAAAAAGAATTACAATCTAAGAGTTGAAATTACTTAGTGTTAGACGTTGGTCGACCTAAGTGGCGCTAAGTCCCACGACCATTGAATTGATGTAAAAATCATCCCGACACCGCCTACTAGCCCTAATAAAGTAACTAGCATGCTCAATTAATCAATTCCCTCCGCTAAACATGTGAATTAAATGATATTGGGAGGGACCAATTGCAAATTATCTCGTGTAATGCTGTAAGTTGGATGAAGTCGGTTCGAGTCACACGGTATTAGAATTGGGATAGAAATTGACTCGACCCATTCCAACGAGCACTTTATTGGATCTAACGTTCAGATTATGCATTCCTTCACCCCTATAAGAAAAATAAAAAGAATTATAATCCATGTAATAAATATATTTAGTGTTAGGCATTGGTCGACCTAAGTAGCGCAAAGTCCCACGACCATGGAATTGCTTCCAAAATCATCCCGACTCCACCCATAATCCTGAATATTGTTATTAGCATGCTCAATTAATCAATTCCCTCCATTAAACATGTGAATTAAACAATGTTAGGAGGGACCAATTACAAATTATCTAGTGTAATGATTAAAGTCGGATGAAGTCGGTTCGAGTCACACCGTACGGGAATGGGGATAGAAATCCAATGGACCCATTCCAACAAGCACAATATGGGTCTGCCTTTTAAAATTGTGCATTCCTTCACCCCTAAAAGAAAAAATAAAAAGAATTACGATCCAAGTGATGAAATTACTTAGTGTTAGGCTTTCGTCGGATGGTAATGCTCTAAGTGGCACTAAGAGGTAATTAAATTATTTAGTGTTAGGCGTTCGTTGACCTAAGTGGCACCAAGTGACTTGACCATGGAATGGCTTCCAAAATCATCTCGACTCTGCCCACGAGCCCGAATAATATAACTAGCATACTTAATTAATCAATTCCATCCGCTAACCTCTTAATTAAACGATATTGGGGTCAATTGTAAATTATCTTGTGTGATGCTCTAAGTCGGATGAAGTCTGTTCGAGTCGCACTGTATTAGAATGGGGATAGAAATCAACTGGACCCATTCCAACAAGAACACTAATCGGTCTACCATTCAGAATTATGCATTTCTTCACCAGTAAAAGATTTCATTACTTTGATCATATTGGTTCCAAGAATGAAATCTGTTAAATCGTGTAATTCCCATTTTCTAGTTTCATGTTATGGATATATTATATGTTTTAAAATGTGAAGTTTATCTATTATATGACTTCATCTATTGTAATTTGCCTAAATTATCAAATTTAGCAATCACTATTAACAAAATTAGGTTAAGTGATTGAAATTAAATGCAATTAAGCATCAAACATATGATAGAAGTGTTGAATTCAAAAATAATATATTAATCAAACTTTTTCATCCTATCATCCGAAATGTGTACATGCTTTCAAGGGCAGATGTGCAATAATAAGAAGGTGAAGGGCAAGAATAATTATTTGACAAGTGGCAGGAGTACGTCGTGAAATTTTTAAATATCCTTGCATGTGGCAGCAAAATAGGCCTCTATGACTGAAAGTAGACTCTACTACTGAAACCGAAATGACCTCACATCTCAAACTAATGGTTGTACATGTAACATCTGGATTGGATTCCCTAAAGTACAAAAATAGTGAAGTTTTACATTTTAGTCAATCCCATCCATTCATTGAATCCTAATGGTTGAGACTTTATGATTAAGAATCAATGGAGGGCTGGGATTGTCTTAATTATACAACTCTACCACTGCCCAACTATAGATAATCAAAATTCGTGTTGGATAACCCTCATCTCCTTCAAACCATTCCCTTAAACAATTTTCTCCATACCTCTCAAACCCTTTGCCTTCTAATTCTAGGGATGAGCAGCCATACCAACGTGTCTGGATTAACCTATGTCTTATGTGGGGATGATGAAGAACAAACACAATGTGGAACGCCAACCCTCAATCCAAACGATATTGCCCAGAGTATCATGAAAGCAAGTGGTAATGTCCTTAAAAATTCAACATACCAGTTTGGAGAAGCTTTGCAATGTCTTAATGCTATCATATCATGTAAAACTTATAGAGTGGTCCTAAATTCCGCTGTAGAGCTGGAGAGATGCATTTTCAGTCTTCAACTGCAGTAATTTGAACTTCAAAGGCAAACCGATGAAGTGCACAGAATGATTTTAAATTTAAGGGAACCGATGGATGATAATCAGCACTGAATTAAAGCCGAAATTGATTATCTTATTAAGACAGTTGATGGATTACAACGGATGACAAACTAGCTTTGTCGGTCCTTCCCATCACCATCAAGCAGGCCAGAATAAACAATCTACCACTCTATATACCTATCATAAACTGCTTGTTAGAGTATGGACTTCTTGTACTTTTGTTCTTTTTATTATCACGGTACCTTAATATGTGAATCTTCATTTTGTTACTATAGTATTTATGCTGCTGGTCCGTTTTCATATTTATGATGGTATTTTAATATTTAATAGTATGTCTTTTTCAATTTAGCATTTATTATGTCTAATGTGGTTGTGAATGTATATGATTCAATGATGATTGATATATGACTATCTAGGGCATTATAAAATACAGAGTAATTCATCTTGCCCATTATTATTACTCGTGGTAACTTGATTGATCTGGTATTTATTATAGTATGGATGAATGAATAATCATTATTCATTAGACTAGTTATGGGCAGCATGATCAAAGATCTGCAGGGACCAACTCTTGAGTTTTGATAGCAAGTGTACTTTTACGTCGGAATGGATTATACCATATTGCAGGAAGTAGGAACCAACTCTTGAATTTTGATATCAATCCTATGTTTGTGCTTAAGTTGGTTTTACCCTATGACATGAACCAATTATTTAATTTTGATTTGAAGTGGATGTTTGTGCATGCTTAAGTTTATTGTACCATCTTTCATGAACCAAATCATGAATTTTGAGATAAAGTTCAAGTCTGTGCTCAAATAGATTGTACCATATTGCAGGTACCAACTCTTGAATTTTGATCTCAATCTTATGTTTGCTCTTAACTTTGTTATACCCTATTCTACAGTGGACGCAACAGGACATCATTTAATGCACATGAAACACCTTCTAAATTGCGAGTTGTTTAAATTAGATGATCTGGTGTCACTAATCTTGCAATAAATAATCTCTTAGTTCTGGAAAACACTGATACGAGTTGAAATTAACGATAGTGATAAATTGAATAGGTTTGTGTGTTCATATCGGTACCCCATGATATATTATATCCTGTAGATTGACTCCAATATAATATAAAAGATGCAGTTCACTAACCTAGTCTAACCCTCATAACACTGATTAGATTTCAATGTCTCCAAGTTATAAGTTTAATAGTACTGGTAGGTAATTAGAATTTCTCTTTGTGTGTTAGAGTGGCTTCATTTTATCGTTATTACATTGACTACTTTAAGTGTAATTTTCAAAACTGTAATTACAGCAGCGGCATAAATTATAATCCTGATTATATGGTAATTCTCTTAAAATGCCAGTTTCTTCAAGTAACAAGTTAAGTAGAAAGTAACATAAATAAAATCTCTCATTATTAGTGTAGGTTGCTCCGAGTTACTAATGGACACAAAATGCATTAGTGAAATACATTAACAGAGGCTCAATTCAATTGGTTGAGAGGAACGGATGTTTTTAACATTAATGGGTGTGACTCTTCAGGTTACTACCTATTTAACACACTCAAACACCGCCCATGTAAAGTGTTTCATCTCTATCATTACTGGAATATATAAGGATGTCTTCCTCCTCAAAATCCACTTCATCTGACATATATGAGTCATTATCAGTGGATCAACATCTAAATATTCTGATTGTATATGTTCGAAAACTAGACCCTGACTATGTTGAGGCTTGTCTCATGGATGAGGTTCATCGTGTTATACAATGGTGCCCGGAAGTGTATGCAGATCAACAGCAAAGCACTCACGACCGAAGACCTCTTGCAGGGTACCCATGGTCACGCAAGTATAGTGACCCCGACCATGCATGGAGTTGGGAGTTCTATTTGTTATGCAGTCATGGAAGTTTGACTCCAATTCCTCCATACTATAGATTGTATCCCATTCATCAAGAGAGTGTGCGTAGAGCTTGTCTTTTTCATGAACCAATTGGACATGACACTGATGATTGCGTTGCATGGAAGGATCACTACTAAATGTTGGTGGATTTTAAAATGATTAAGGACCCGGACAGTGCTTGAACGGTCACATTGAAAAGGTAAATGTATTTAAGTTATTAGTTTCTGTTTAAGTAATAAGTAGTAGTGGTAAGTATTTTTCAGGTTGAATCTGAAATGTAAATTCTCAGCGATAATGTATGTCATTTTGTCTAGTATTTGTGCATCTCAAACCCACTCCATTTCCAGCTTCAAATTTTGAAGTATGAACAGAACCACTTCAAGCATAACTTAATTATTTTTGTACTTTTTGCTTTTTCTTTTCTTTTCTTCTAATTCTAATTGGTTTTGTTTTGATTTAGGTATATTTGAATAAAATAATAATATTTTTGTTTTAAAGTAGAAATTTAAAGTGAAGGGTTGGAAAATAAACACTGTGGCAACTTTAAATTATAGATTTTAAAGTGAAAATTGGCTGGGGTGGGTTGGAGTTAATTAGCACACCGATTGCGGAAATATAATACCATTGTTAACGATACTGGTATTGTTGTACCTACAGGCTCCATATAATCCAAATAACAAAAATAAGAAAACAAAGGTCTTCAACGACATACCAATCAATTTCAATTTTTTTATTTTGGCTTCTAATTCCTTACGTAATTCTTCATTCCTTTCTTTCATCTGCTGGATTGAACACACGGCGCACCTTATTTTTGCCTCCACTTTCAATATGCGGCAATGGACTTGTTCATTTTCATACATCTTCAGTTTCTTTAAAATTTTGAGTGCTTACTCTCTTCCCCTCGGGCAAAGTTCTAGGTCGATCCATTTAAAGAAGTTACAATCCCCTGATGCACCGAATCTCCCACAGCCATAGAATCATCTCCCAATGTTGTCTTATATACATGCAATCCTAGTAGGTGATGGTAAACGACACGCACACTTGAGTTTTAGTCCGAGAGGTGTAATATACCTAGAACTTGATGATTGCAAACTCATAATCGCTGAATGAGCTTGATGACATGTAAACCACACCAACACTCGTTTGAAATTTGAAATTTGAAATTAGGGATTTGTTTAGAAGGAAGTGAGGGGTGACATTTATATATACTTACATGTGGGAGAAGTAACAATGACATCGTTTGGATTGTAGTCTGGGAAAGAATTGATTTCCATTTTCTAGAATTGAACACGTAACTCTTAGATCGTGCAAGGACTGGCTAATCAATGTTACCCATCTTTGGTTTATTCTATTGGGTTCAACAATCTTAAGACCAATAGCCCAACTTTGCGAAATGACTTGGTTTTGCAACATATTCCATATTACCTCATATTAACCACATTGCAACCCAGTTATGGGAGAGTTTTAATATAGTTTGAGCTTTGTGAAGTTACAATAACTTGATGGTTAGTCAAGTGGGTTTTGTAGCACATTAATGGTGGGATTTAAGAGCATTTGAGAGTATTGCTGGAAGTGAGTGGAAACTAAGAGGGGTAAAATTCCCAATAAGAGGGGGGTATATGTGGTCGTCATGAATCAATTCATGTGCAGCATATAGGATTATTGGATTTGAGCCCGATAGCCGAACTTTTTAAAATGACTTGTTGTGTAAGAATATTAACACACCCATATGAAAAATTAAGTCAGCCTCATTCCAGCCTAATTGAGAAGATTTATAAAACAATTTGCTCAATTTAATCGCACTAAGTGGATTCTTTTTCGTAATTGTTCTGAATCCTAATGTAGTTGAGCCAGATATGGCAACTCTACTAGACAGCCTTTTTTCTTAAAACATTCACATACCTGGATGACAAATATAATCCATAACCAACCGATAAGATTTTTAGGTGGTAGGCTTTGTGTCGTAATAAGTGGCATTGAGGTGATTTTTAAGCAGCCAAGTTCCATACTCTAATAGATTTGAGAAGGACTGCCGAGATATGCGGGATGGCAAGGTTTAGAAACAAATTAAGGAAACCATACTACCTCGTAGGTTAAGTTGATTTTAATTCTACTGGGTTCGCCAAGATGACTTGGATCTCCCACATATTAACAAATGCATTGGACCTATTAACCGTATTCCATCCTAATCGAGACAAATTTGTAATAAATTTTTGTCGAGCTAAGTCGCATTAGATGTATCGGTATGCTAGTTTTCTACAAGTTCATAGGCTTCTACACTCCCGAACAAGTTCATCTAAAATTATCAACTTGCATGGTATTTGCAAAATAAACTTTAAAAGTAGTTTATAATATTACACTTCATCAGTAAACCTAAATCTATTACAGTACTTACATAAAAACAACATCTTGTAACATGTTCTAACACATTTACGAGGTCACATGTTCCAACACTTCATTAGTTTAAATGCATACATTTAAAAGACAGGTTGGAATACGAAGAGGTGCTTAACAAGGCGTGATTATTGGTTGGGATATGAAGAGTTGCTTAATAGTGAATAGGAGTGGTTAGTATTATTGGTGTTGTGTGCAACTTTCCCCCTATATAACCGACTATAATCCATAACAAAAATAAAATTTTCAGATTAGTAATAAAAATAATGTCTTCTCCATGCCCATTTCCTACTATAATTCTTCGTCTTCCTCATAAGCAATACCTTGAGGAATGTCTACACAAGGAAGAATGTCGCGTTGCCATGAATGATCCAAAATATAATCGTGATGTTAGACAACTACGATGAAAAGGCCATTATTATCTTTCAGGTGAAATGGAGGGACGTAAATATTCAGACCCAGGCCATACGCTAAGTGTCATGTATAGAGAATTAGCACTCAGAGGCAAAGTGCTGCTTATTGCTCCAGACTACAAGCACTATCCCCTTCGACAGTAGAATCTTTATAAAGCATGCCTATATCATCGATGGATTGGACATACAACTGATGAATGTCAAGCATAGAGGGTTCGCTACTAGGACATGGTGGAGTTGAGAGTGATTCCTACCCTGACGATTACATGTACACATAAATTTAATAAAAAAGAACAGTGGGCAATAATTTAATACAATGCATGTTTAAATTGTTTATTGTTGTCTGTCTTACATTATCAAGATTATGGATTCGTCTTAAAACAAAATAGATAAGCCAAAACTTATACATGGACAACTCTGGCGGCAATGTCGATGAATCAATCTTCCACCAATATTGGTTCTGCGCTAGAGATGTTCCTATCACTAATACATATGTGCATGTCAATATGGATATATGACTCAGATTATATAGGAGGCAAAAATTTAATAAATGGCTCACCCAGTGTATGTAAATGCATCCCAATTTCTTCTTCTGGAAGTGTATAATTTATCCCAACCGTCAATACTACATCTGTGATTTTTATGCTAGTAATGTGCTATAGTCGGCACCGAAAAATCTTTAGTCAAGTTTAGGCATATATAGTGTTTTAACTCTACCAAGTGATAAATCACTATATCAACCTTCGGCCTTGTTGAAGTTGAGGGTGTTGTTAAAGGCATGACAGTTAGGCATATTGCAGGGTTGAGTGTGAAGCAAAAGACGGCTACATTGTAAAATATATCAATTGGGAACAAGTCTTCCACAATTGCCATCCAATGGTTTTCCATGCATTAGCCTCCATCCCATATTATACGATCGATTACTTGTCCGATATTCTGATTGTACAATATGGACCGTTGTTTGTAAATATTTCATATGCAATGGACTGTCTTGTGTACCTCCAGCTATCCTGATTACAATGTACATAGCTTGCGACTACGCGGAACCAACAGTTCCCATCAAATTTAGGGTTCATGTAACCCTCAATAAATGGTAGGATCACCGGTGTTATTTTTCCTACTCAGGTGAAGTCGGTAATATCTTTACATGCAAAATATTTTGAATCAGTTTTCCCGATAAATCCATTTCGTAATCATAATAATCTAACACCAGTTACACATACCAGTAGGATCGAGTGACTTAGTATGGGGTTGAGTAGACCCACATGAAAATGATGTACTTGGTGGCTACCCATGCCCTTGCCCACGCTCATGCCCACGCTCACTCTCACCATACTCAAAACCACTAGGATCCTATTTCGTGGATCTACTACCCTTCGGTCGACCTCTAACATTCATCTTCACCTCTAATTCATGCACATTTATCTTTCCAGTGTTAACTTTATTATGTATTGAAAGGGATATTCTTCGCACATTTTCAGGATCACTTTCTTTCACCTTCTCAATGAGGGTGTCAAGATAGTGGTGCTCCTCTATTAATATATCCTCGTATGCTAGAACGTTAGGTTTGCCTTTATCATCGATTAGAAGTGTTCTCCAAAAGGGATGCACTTGGTGAACGCTGATATGAGTGTTTGAGTCAACTGCTTTCTTTAGTTCACATGTACAAGGAATCTGAAGGGTGTGTCTCAAAAAGCATTTGTAATGATAATTAACTTTATAGCTCAATTCTCTCATCCTGCTCAGCTCTTCGTTAAGCTCTTTCAAACAATGTTGGGAGACTTGATAGGTAAGGAACATAAAGGGAAAGCCACTGTAGTAGGCATATTTACGGCTTTTTGATTTATTAAGCTTAGACCTAACGGTAATTGATGATAGTTATAGGAAGTGAATCAAATTAGGAACTTATTTAAAGAATTGAAGCAACTTTAACATTTTGGAAAAAGTCAATTTATGGGAGGCAGCAAGCATATAGCATAACCTATATATTTAGTTTCATCATTGTGAGTCTTACACATAGTTATGAACATATTGTCCCACCTAATGTGCACAATAATCTGATTCGAATCGACCATGTTGGTTCACAATTTAATGAAAACTATAAATGCGAGAATATAAATATGTACCTTATCTCAATTATCTGCAATTCTATTTGTTTGTTTCCTTTCTTCCACACTATATCTAGCGCACCCTTAGATGAGTTAAGCCATTGCTTTAGTGCAGCATGTTGACTCTCGACTCTGCATGTTGTGGTGTTACCGAAGTGCAGCACCTTGTTCATCCAAGCTCTAACAAATTTCTCCTTATGGACTAACCTGGTGGACTTAATGTACGGCATCACCGCAAGATGGTTCGATAGGGAATCTCTCGCAAATTCTACATCCTGTTCAAATTTCTCTTCACTTGTAGCTTCCAAAGTTCTACTAAACACCTTTTTCTTGACATGTACAGCATATATCTTGTCCTTTCCAAAAAGATGATAAACCTTATCTTCGACATCCTTGTTGATGTGCCAAGTATAAAGCAAGTGGGTTGTTTGTGGAAATATCTCCTTTATCAAATTCATCAAACCTAACTCCCTGTTGGGCAATGACAGTCGGATGGAGGTTATGACCGAGCAACATTTGCAACTTATCTAACACCCAATGGTAGGTCGCCTCAGTCTCACCCTTCACAAGTACATAAGCAATTAGGAAGTTATTTTTACATGGAGTCCTTCCTACGATCTCCACCATGGGCATCTTGTTCCTGTTGGTCTTCTATATTGAGTATATGCCAATGAACCAAGGGAAGTTCTGAAGTAAATGAATAGAGTCGGGGTGTGCAAAAAAGAAATGGGTCACCACGTTTGAATCTTGGTCAGACTGCTTCTAAATCACATATTTGTATTGTTTACATAAATGAAACAACTAACCCGCAATATCCCTGTTCGTAAAACTTTTCTTGCGCATCTTATCCCTGTAATTGTAAACCTGTTTCAGTTCGTGTGCAACTTTTAATTTTCACTCAATAGCCGTATGAATAGAATACGGCTTTGCTTGGGCCTTCGTCATGTCACGAACAATTGCTTTGGCTTTGGGACTAAGTTTAGGGAACTTTACACACACTTGTAGTGCATGGTTGTGCATCCCCTTATGCCCTTGGAGTGGACGGATACCCTAAATGTCACACCCTTGTACATGTTGTACATATAGTGAGAATTTGCACCTGGTCATTTTAGTCAGGTTCATCTTTCTCACAGCTAGATTCTTGTCTATCGTTTTGTCCCTTTTGCCATACGTACATTTGAGCAGCTTCTTATGGGGTCCACCCTTATGCGAAGAAATACATAACTGGAATCCATTTTTGATTGCAGTTTGTTTAGCCCACCCAACTGCCTCTCCTTCGGACTTGAAAATAGTGTTGGAGTCGAACTTCCCATTATAGTCAATCCCATTGCCCTCAAACTCTAGCACTCTTACCTGCACCACACTCCTTTATTCAATATGACTCATTGAACATTAATTATAGTTTTCATGCAGAATAATTAGCTATAAAAAAATCCATTACAACTGGTGGTTCTGGTGGCTCTCTATAAAGCTTCTATCGAACGCGACCTATGTAATTTAATGATTTTGGTTGGCGATTACGCAATATTGAATGTATTTGTCATTATGATTTGTAGGAGTTAATGTATGAGTAATGGTGTTTTACACTGAGGTTGTATCCAATGCATTACACATGCATGAAGCTCATAGATGTTAGACATGTTGTATGGTTTGTATTCAGAGAGTCACTTTGTATTGCTACAGGTACAACCCCAATGATAAGCTTAGCTTATAAGACAAGAGCAACTATTTTAATCTTTATAATCCACTTCATTTTTTCGCGACATTTTATGGTATATAAACAAAGTGAGATCCTGTATATTAGTCCCCTAGAATTACTTCAATACAATGTATAAGTATCATTTTAACTTGTTGCTTTTGGTCGCTCTGGATTTTATTTGTTGATTTTGGTCTCTCTTTTGACATATTCAAAAGAGTGCGACCTATTAATATTATGGGATTTTAGTAGAATTAGGTCACTCTCATTTTAATTTGTTGATTTAGGTTGCTCTCCTGAAACTTTTAGGAGACTGCGACCTATTTATATGAAGGGAAATTTAGTGTAGTTTTAGGCGAGAAAATGAGCCGTATGAGACTTAGGACTGTCCACTGGTTTTGCACCCACAATGGAAATGGCCTACCAGTGGATGGTCCTGATCTATTCTGAATCTTTACCATTAGTAAGATGCATTAACTGAATGCGGCATACACTAATAATCGAAAAAATTAACTCATACACTATTTCTTGCCGATGGACCGCCGTTATTCGGTCTTGATTGACCTCCCCGGCCTGGGTTTTCCGTTGGAGTGGAGTTATAATCAGTTGAATCCATTGGACTTGTGTTACGATTGGTTGATTCTATTGGAGTGGAGTTATAATCAGTTATTTCCATTGGAGTTGAGTCACGGTCGGTTGGTTGAGGATCTTTTTCTAGTTCTAATCCTACGTACACCTTCACTGCATTGAGTAATGATCTGAATCGAAGTAACTGGATGATTCATCATGACTGATGATATCATCAATTAAGTCTTCCCAATCTATTTCCTCCCTGGATGCCATTTGAACAGATACCATACTTTTGAATTAAGAAGAATAGAAAGGATGAGTCATGAGATAAGTGTGTTAAATTTAAGAAAATTTTCTGCTTGAATAGAGGGGGAAGTGAAATTTCATAAGAGAGGGAAAAGAACTCGCAATTTGGTAAGAGGGGGAAAAGGAAAATTTAGAGAATTGAGAACTAGAGAGAGAACAAGAGAGAAAAGGAGTGGAAATTATGAGAGGGACAAAATTGTCCATATGGGGATATATGCGGCCAAAAAGAAGTAAAATGTGGGCGAAATAGAGTACGCGACAAAAATTAAGGAAAATAAAGAAAAATGTTTCTTCAAACTTACGACTTATAACTTATGACCTAAAAGATACTTATAAGGACATTTTAATTTAAAAGTCAGACAAGGAAGTGTTCCTTTTCTGGATCACTATTTACCGCTATGAGCTAGCAACCAATTTCCCGCCCGCAAGGATCGCGTGAGATGCGTAGCACGGGGGGCGGAAAAATAACAAGCACTATGAAGCGTGCTAAGGGCGAATCCTTATTTTAGGCATGATGAAAATACTAATGGAAAATGATGTTGAAGTTGATATTTAAGTCCAATTTAGGTGTTAAAAGATACGAGACTTGAAATCCCGTATTTTAAGATAGAGACGCCACCTGATTTAGCTCCATTGGGAATTTTGGGTATAAAATCCCCACCGGGTGGTTAGACCATACCTTAAAATAGAGATTCCAAGTTCGGATGATGTTGCCTATTCTTCATTTTATTAAATCAAACCGTTTATGTTTAAATAAATGCTACTTTGGTTCTTATGCGATTTAAATCCGGTTATTGTTTGGAGTTTTCGGTTTATATGCCATATATCAAACAAAAGTGGTAAATAAAGCAAATAAAATAATTATTACAAGGCTTTATGAATACCTATACAATTTTCTAATGTAGAAAAATAAATAAAGCGATAAATAAATAAATGGGCGAAATTGGGTTTTAACCGAGCTTACCAACTCGGACATGGCTCCAAACGAGGCAAAATATTCACAAATAAGCATAAATAGAGTATAAATAAATAAAAGATAGAACATAAACACATGAAAACGGGGTTTAAAATATCGAAAAAAGATTAATGTGGTTTTTAGGTGAGAAAACCTCGATTTAAGCCAAGTTTACTATTTAACCAGTTAAAAGATCAATTTATCATCTTATGATCTACAAAATCAAATTCCGAATTCAAGGAAATAATTTACAAATTAAAAATATAATGGAAAACACAAAAATCGGGCAAAAATGAAAGAAAACTGACAACAAACAAGCTGTAGCTAAGATCCGGCGGTCAAGGCTGTAGTGACAGCCTTGACCATCATCGCTATAGCGGTGGCCGCTATGGCGGCGGCGATCAAGGCTGTGACTACAGTCTTGACGCCGGATTTCAGTTTCAAGAAGGTTCCTGGGTGTTTTTGGCCTATAAATTCGAAATTATTGGGATTTTAAGTCGTAATTAGTCACTAATGGGATAGATCTGGACTTAAAATGTACAAATAATGTAGAGCTTACAGGTTTAGGATGGAAAACACCCAAAAAATCGAGAAATAGTGAGACCTCTATGAGGATCGCTTTCACCACTGTATCTATAGCCTTCACCGCTATAGGGATAGCGGTGAAGGCTATCCTTATAGAGTTCGTCCCCTTTTCCGAGTTTACTCAAGAACACCAAGGGGAAAACAGCCAAAAACAAGAACAGCAACTAAAATGAGATAAAAGTAAGGAAATAGATAAGGGAACTCAGTTTTGTTACCTCTAGGCCGTGAATCTATCTTTGGAGACTCGAATCAACCTTTGGGAGGTGTCTTTGATGATTTTCAAATGAATAGTGACGGAAATCGATAGAAGTAGTGATAAAATTTAGGTAGTATTTGGAAAACAAGTCTCTAAACCTATTTAATCCATTTTCCCTAAGATTTCTAATCAATTTTAGTGTTTTAACTAAGAAATCAAGCCCAAGAACAACTAAAAATCCCAGACTAGGGGTGATTAAACCCGGATTTTTGCCTTTCTTAAGCTTTCTCTCTCTAAGTTCCTAGTTTCTAGGTTTTTTTGATTTAAAATCTTTGAATTTCAGCCAAAAGTCCCCCAAAATCTCTCTCTTCAAGGGTTTAAATAGTCTCACATTTGAAATTCACCTACCTTGGATGAGAAATCGGGTGAAAATACGTGGCACCATCTAGAGAAGAGGGAGAAAATGAGTGGCACGGCCTGGGTTTGGTCGTGCCACAGCCACCGTCATAGCCATAGCGGTGGCCGCCACGCCACATCGGTCACCGCCATAACCATGGCGATGACGACCATCATGGCGGTGGAGACACTGCTATGATGACGGCGTGGCCACCCCGTGCGACGGTCATCGCTGTTACAATGGCGGTGAACGCCACACGGACGGCGGTGACCGCCATAAGGATGGCGGTCACCGCCTTCGCCGGAGCGGTTCGCCGCTACGGGCGATGGCGGCTTCGGTTGTCGGAGGAGGACGACGGGAAAAGCCTAGGGTTTCTAATTAGGTTTTAGGGTTTTTGATTAGGGTTTAGGGTTTCTAGGTTAATTAGGTTAATTTGGGTTTTGGATTAATTAGGGTAGATTAGGGTGCCAACTTCCGACGCCTATAACTTTCACTACGGTTATCCGATTAAGACGATTCTTGACCTTCCGGAAAGCTCGGAGAGTCTAGAATCCAACGACATAAACGAAACTCACTGAAAATCTTGGGTCTTATAGAAAATCATGAAACAAATTACTGCGCACGAGGGAAAGAAAACGGCTAATCCTAAACACATATGAATGATATCTAAGCGCGGTCAAAGGTCAGAAAATCATCAAAGGGGACTTGCCAAACGTGATTCGACCTTTAAAGAATAGAACAACTAGACCATACGAGGTCAGAGCAACAAGTCATCATCGTTCCAAGGGTCACCGTAAAGCCCGTGCTCACAGCCGCCCCCTTTTTATGATTACTACCCTTTACGATGACCAAAATGTCCTTATTATCAATAAAATTAATATTATACTTATATCTTAATATTTTATGAATTAAAAATAAACTATATTTAATTTTAAATTAACTAATATTTTAACTAAATAAAAATAAATGTATTGATCATTATAAAAATTCAAAACCTAAAAAGTAAATAAAAAATAATTCTTATTAAAAATCATATGAGGAAAACAATTAAATTATGAAAAGGAAAATAAACAAAAAAATCCTAAAATAAAATTGAAAATAAAGAAGATCAAAATCTATATATTCTAGATATAAAATCGATTAAGCATTGAAAATCTTAATATATCATTAAGAGATTTATAGTGGTTAATGTATTTTGAGTTTACTAGTCGAATTTAACAGTGAAAATTTATTTCGTAAACTTTGTGATCACCATCAAATCTATTACAAGTCTCTTTTAAATGTTTTCTAATATTTACTGATCTATTCATGTTGGTTATTGAATAATTCGCTCTTTTATAAATGCAATAAATAAATAAAAGCATTGTGCTTTTATTTCCAACTAATACTAACTCAAGAAATACAAATATATGTTAACAATTTAGTTCATTATTTTGACTTGTAATTATATTACTCATGAGTATAATAATAATAATTGATTTAGTATTTTTAAAATATTTTATATATTAATTTTTTATTTTAAAATTATTTAGATGAAATATCATTTTTTAATAAATAAATATAAAAGACATATAAGTAATTTTGGATGGTAAGTATGAAAAAGGAGCGGTAAATAACATTAATTATTTTTTTATAATGAATAAATATAAAGGGCATATAAAGGATTATGAGAGGCGGTAAGTGTAAAAGGGAAGACAAATATCAATACCCTTTTCTTTTTCTTTATTTTTAACTTAAAAACTTCTTATAAGGAGAAAAGTAAAAAATAACTAAAAAATAACTTTTTACTTTTATCTTTATAAAAACTTTTAAAAAATAAGTTAAAAGCAAGAAGTTTAGAAAAACACTGTGAAATTTGGAGTTTAATCGTCCAAATCTAAAGCCAAGAAGATTATGTGTCTGTCCGTACGCATTTTTTTAGACAAAAAACAAAAATACAGAGAAAGTAAAAGGATAAAAAAAAGAATATTAATAAAATTGTAGATAATGTAATGTAAATTATAATGTTAACATTTATGAAAGATGAAGAATTGAAAGGGACATTATGGTCACTAATCGCTATAAATAATTTATGTAAACATTTATTTGGCAAGTTGCCTATTGTTGAAACAATTTATAAGCTAATTTAAACCTTTTATAAATAATGAGAAATTTCTCGTAATAAACATAAGTTCTACTAATTGAGGAGGGAAAGAGAGTAGAGGGTGAAACCGAAACTTTTAGGCCTAACTATAAAATGAATTCGATCCTTGAAATAAATGAATAAAAATGTAGAATTCCGTATGAATTTCTTGTCTTCTGATTAGAAGTTTGGAGCAAATAATTTAAAATTTTTTTTAAAATTATTCTCTAAAATGCTCTTGTTACGAAGTAATTATAGAATTTGAATTATATAGTCAATTAAATCACTAGAAAAAGATAATAAAAAATTATTTGTCGAGCCGGGCTCAAGTTGAGGCTAGATTTTGTAAAATAATGAATGTTAAAACGCAATTTATTTAAATGGCCTCGGATCTAACCCGACAAATACCTTAGCCCATGAATAAGTCTATTCATCACACGTTTTTAAAGAAAATATAAATCATTTTCTTATTTATTATACTTTTATAAAATAATACTTTACTCATCAAAACGTCATCTGCTTAGCTCCAACTACTTTCAGATTCGATCCAAGCCGCGCACCTAGCTATAGTGCGTGAGTCTCCCAATAAGAATTTTTTGCATTCACTAAGACTCGAACTCGAGACCTTGCTTAAACGATAAAAGTAACTTACCACTTGGACCAACATAAGCCTTTTTCTTGATATACAAAGATTTTGTGCCATTCTCTATCTCTCTCGATAAATTTAACACCAAAAATTTGGGGAAATTGTCACTTATACTTCATTTGGATAAAATAATTTCATCCCAAGTTTAGTTCAATTACGTAAATGTCCTAATATGTTTTTTCAATATCCTTCATACGCCCTTCATAACTTTCATACGCACTCCATAACTTTTTTACGCTTCAGATTTATTAGGTTTGTAACAGATACATAACAACTTTGTAACAGACTTGTAATAGACATGTATTAGACTTGTATTAGGTTTGTAACAGATATATAATAGACTTGTAATAGATTAATGACTGACAAATAATGTCAAACACTTCAATAAGAATCCAATGTAAATCAAAACTAATGAAAATTTACTATTTTATTCATCAAACACTAGTAACAGATATATAAACAGCCTTGTAACAGACTTTGTAGCAGGTCTGTAGTAGTTCCGTATTAGATATGTAACAAATTCAAGGAAATACTTCATTCATATTTCCTATCTGGTACAATACTGATACAAGTCTGTTACATCCTCATTAAACACTTGTATCAGACTTGTAACAAATATATGACACATATGTAACAGGTATCTACTAGGTCTGTATTACATGCATAACAGGAATTGTTGAATATAATGAGTGCCAACATGAATGAACTGTTGAGATTATTGTGGTTTGTTGTTGCTATTGCGATTGCTCATATTGGGGTTGCAGTATATACCCAGAATCCTGAACTTGTTGAATTTGCATACCCTGATCTTGATAAATCAGGGGGTTTTGTCGATTTACAGCATTGCTAAGGCTAGTATCACTGGAATTTAATTAAAAACAACAATCAACAACATAATCCAAGTTCCAAATTCCAATCAAGTAAATACTAACATTCCTGTAGAATTCAATTCATATATCCTCAAAGCATCAATCAAATTTAATAATGAGCAGGATTAAAATACCTTGAAACAGAATCTGGCGAAGGCAATTCAATAGCGCTGCTTGATGGCTTCTGTTGTGTCTGAGGAACCACCGTATGCGGTTGCAATTGAGGCAGAGGAGGCTCTTCCTGTAGCCAATTGGAACACTATGGTCTGATCTCTCATCATCAGAGTAAACCCGATTTTGATAATCGACGGTGGCCGCTATCACCGGAGAAACAACGGGAACACCTGGAATTGCCAAAGAAATTGGCCTCGCAAAAGGCACCATTCCAATTTTGCTTGCTGTAGACTTGTTCCCCGACGAGGTAAACGCAGAAGGCAGCAACGCCGGTGCCGAGGCCATGAAGAAGAATTAGGAATGAAGGGGAGCGTATTTTAGTTAGTAAAAGTTTAAAAAATTCTATATCAACATAACGCATTTTTATAAGGCATGTAAGTAATTAGTTTGCAGATGTTAAACTTAGATGTGCTTTACCCAAAATTTTGTGCTATTCTCTACCAAAGATTTTGTGTATTTGTCCCTCAATTAAACCAACAAAAAGATGCCCACAAACCTCTCTTTGAAAGCTCTTTCAAAGCGCCAATTAAAATCATCCTTCAAAACTGCCACTACCCAATTCTATGCTCTATTTCACACTTGCTACCCTCTCTTTCAATCCCATGCCACTCCTACTGCCACTGCCTTAAATCATGATTCACCATTGTTTCAAACTGAACTTCAATGTGCAGACCACGTGTTTGATAAAAGTCCCCAAAGAAACGCTATGCGCTGTTATAATCACTTGCTTTTTGAGCACTCCCGCAATAACTCACACCACAAAGTCATCAATTTGTTTGTGGTTATCCATCGTTTGGGACTTCTCATTGATGGGTCAACCCTTTCTTGTGTTCTTAAAGCTTGTGCAAGCTTAGTTGATGTGAATTTTGGGGTTCAGGTGCATAATTACTGTGTGAAATCTGGGTTTCTGAATGATGTTAGTGTTGGTACTTCTCTTGTTGATATGTATATGAAGAGTGGAAATGTTGAACAAGGAAATAGAGTTTTTGATGAAATGGGTGATAGAAATGTGGTGTCTTGGACATCATTGCTTGCCGGTTATGCTCAACATGGACTTAATATAGAGGCATTAAAACTGTTTTTCACAATGCAAAGCGAGGGGATCGAACCGAATCCATTTACGTTTGCTACTGTTTTTGTTGCTTTAGCAGATGCAGCTATGGTTGATACTGGACTTCAAGTCCATTCAATGGTGATAAAAAACGGATTCAATACAAACACATTCGTCTGCAACGCTTTAATTAGCATGTATTCAAAGTCAGGGATGATTAGAAATGCCAAAACTGTTTTTGACACTATTGTAAGCAGGAATACTGTGAGTTGGAACAGTATTGTGTCTGGTTACATAACGAACGGGTTTTATTTCGAAGCTTTTAAGATGTTTTACCGTCTGAGACTTGCTGCTGTAAAACCGAACAACACGACTCTCGCATCAGTGATTCAGTCATGTGCTAAAATCAAGGAATTGGGTATCGCTAGGCAAATTCATTGTGAGGTTATAAAGAATGGATTTGAGTTCGACAGAAATATCAGCACTACATTGATGGTTGCTTACAGTAAGGGGAAAGAAATGGATTCTGCCTTTCGGGTATTTTCGATAATCTATGAATTTCAAAATGTGGTCTCTTGGACAGCTATGATTAGTGGATATTTACAGAACGGCTCAGCAGAAAAAGCTGTGAAACTTTTTTGTGAAATGAGCCGAGAAGGTGTTAGACCAAATGACTACACATATTCAACTATCCTTAAATCTCAACCGTTTATCTCCCCTTTCGAAGTACACGCCCAAGCCATAAAGAGTAATTACGCTAAATCCCCTACAGTTGGAACTGCTCTAATGGATGCATATATGAAACTCGGAAATTTCGACGAAGCCTGGAAAGTTTTTCGAAGAATACCCGAGAAAGATATTGTAGCATGGTCAGCAATGCTTTCTGGGTATGCTCAAATCGGAGAGACCGAGTCTGCTGTGAACGTTTTCATTTTAATGGCAAAGGAAGGGGTCAAGCCTAACGAGTATACCTTCTCGAGCGTCATAAATGCCTGTGCTGCCCCTACAGCAGCAGTACAACAAGGAAAACAAATCCATGCCTGGTCAATAAAGTCGAGATTTTACAACTCTTTGTGTGTGAGCAGTGCTCTTGTGACTATGTATGCTAAAAGAGGCGATATCGAGAGTGCGAATGAAGTTTTTAAAAGACAAAGGGTTAGAGACTTAGTTTCATGGAATTCAATGATAACTGGGTATGCACAACACGGCCATGGAACTAAGGTACTCGAGGTATTCAACGAGATGCGAAAACAAAACACGGAAATCGATGGTGTGACATTGGTTGGCGTGATTTCGGCGTGTGCACATGCTGGCCTAGTCTATGAAGGTCAACGATACTTCGATGTAATGGTCAAAGAACACGGCATTAAACCAACAATGGAACATTATTCCTCCATGGTTGACCTTTACAGCAGGGCAGGAATGCTTGAAAAAGCGAGGGAAGTTATAAACAACATGCCATTTCCTGCTGATTCGACCGTGTGGAGAACCCTATTGGCTGCTTCACACGTTCAGCGAAATGTAGACATGGGAAAGTTTGCTGCAGAAAAGCTCGTATCACTAGAGCCACAAGACTCGGCTGCATATGTACTGCTATCGAATATTTATGCCGCAACAGGGGACTGGAAAGAAAGAACGAAAATTCGAAAATTAATGGGTACTAGAAAAGTGAAAAAGGAAGCTGGGTATAGCTGGATTGAGGTTAATAATAAGACACACTCTTTTTTGGCTGGTGATGTTTCTCACCCAATGTCTGATAAAATTTATGTGAAAATCGATGAATTAAAGATGAGGCTGAAGGATGTTGGATATTCGGCGAATACCGACTTTGTGTTGCAGGATGTTGATGAAGAACACAAGGAAAGTATTCTTTTTCGACATAGTGAGAGATTGGCTATTGCTTTTGGATTGATTGTTACACCTCCTGGAAGTCCTTTACAGATAGTGAAGAATCTTCGAGTTTGTGGGGATTGTCACACTGTTATTAAGCTGATTTCGATGATTGAAGAGAGGTATATTGTAGTTAGGGATTCGAATAGATTCCATCATTTTAAGGGAGGAATCTGCACTTGTGGAGATTATTGGTGAGCTAGGTTGCACCGACACGGAAACAGAAACGACATGAAAACCAACACCGACACTGGGAAACAACATTTCTAAACAATATTAGGCTAATTTAGGCTAGGAAACTGGGGGAAACGTGTTAACTGTCGGTTTCCGACACCGACACGAAACGTGAAAGCGCCAGTATCTAGGAGTTTCTGTGCTTTCTAGCTGGTGAGCTGAGATTGTTAAAACTGCCAAGAATAAGAGTTCCATTGGTGAAAAGTTGGAATCTTTTACATGTGTGGAATTTTGTATTGACGTGAGAATTAAATAGAATATTGCAACACAAGTGGACTTAGTTGCTCTTGTGGGGATAACGAAGTTCCAACTATTCAAAAACTTCGTTGAAACACAATAAATGGCATGATGAGCAAAAACTAAGGAGAATGTTTATACTGTGCTTTCCTTTCTTTCAAATATATGTGATTCGGCCTATGTTATTTCACTTTATTAAAACATGTCATTGACAATTGGTAGGATGAAAAGGAATTAAAATAGTCATAATTATCGAAATAGTAAGATATGATTCGATTCGATTCACCCTAAATAAAATTCGAACATATTTTGGGCCTTTTTAATCGGCAGGGTTGCTTATTTGGGCCTTTTTAAGCGATTTGGATTCCAATTAAAACTCTATTACTGTGTTTCAACAAGTGGAGCTGCACTTACGTGCTTTTTTATTATTATTATTTTTCCAGGACCTACTGGATTGCTCGAAATCAAATTAAGGCTGGAAAGAAAGGCAGCGTTAGCAAGCAAATATAACCAAGCAAATTAATACATTTGGTATATTTGGCGGATTTAGATTCTCTAAATTTAAAAAAGAACTTGAGAGAACATCTGGTTAAATTTGATCTCTTCATTCAACTTTGGAAGGTAAATTAAATTTTTCTCACTACCTCTCTCTAACTTAGAGCATTTAAGGTAAATCCATATTTGACAGAATGAAATTCTTATGCATGTGCAACATTTACAAATTGCATAAGAATCCGCATGAGAGGCTAAATTTGGTAATAATAAGAGTGAACATTAATAATACAAAATCTTACTCATTGCTGCTACTTGCTCTCTTGCTCATTGCATTTCGTAAGTTCCTCACTCTTCTATATTTCTATTTTTCCGGAATTTCATTTTTGTTACTTAAAAAGCTGTTGTGTTGTGTATATAGATATGCATATGGTTGCGGGTGATATATATGAAAATAAAGGATCGATGGTATCTGGAAATTGCACAGTTGATATAGATGGCAAGAATGATCCAGTCTGTTCCTCACCTTTTTGCCAAGGCGGCCCACGTGGGCGTAGATGTGTCTGTCTTAAATCCATGGTCATCCTCACCACTAAATTTCAATCCAAGGGCCCAAACCTGATGACACGGAGGTCATACTTAGTTTATAGGTATGGTGATGTGTCAAGTATCATATGATGTGTCCCTTTTATTTATGACATGTTAATCTTCGATGAACACCTCAGCCACCGTCAAGTTTCGGGCACCAACTCCGGCGGAACAGCCATTTCCGACTGGCGACCGGCTATGTCACTAGTCGACGATTCCGGTGACAATTCCATCTTTTACAAACGGTCCGACGACTAACTCCACCGTGCAGGGACGGCCGTAGGGAGGGGTCGGCTGGTGCACCGGCCCGACCCCGTCTTCGGAAAACTCAATATTTTTTTAGCAGTGCCCCACCTTTGGATCGCCGGGAAAAATGGAGTATAAGTGAAAAGGAGAAAAGAATGGGAGGTAGAAAGGTAGAAGAGGAATTGAAGAGTGCTTTAGAGCATCTCGAATAGATTATGAGTTCTAAATTAATGTGGCATATGAAATAGAAATTTAAATTGATGAGATGTCAAAATAGATAAGAAATTCTAAAATCTAACTACAATAGCTTATGTATTTAATTAGTAATTGTATTTTTTTAAAATAAAATAATAAAAAAAAACTAAACAACTTATTAGATAACCTCTAATAATTAAAATATTATTATTCAATCTTTTATTTGATTGTCTGTTTGTGGAAGATTAAATAGATAATGTTTAAAATTTAAATGACACCTCATATTAGAAAGAGTAATTAAAAGATCTATTGAAGAGTACTTTTTAAATTCAATATCGATTTTTACTTATGTATCAAAAAGAGAAATAAAATAAAACATCTATTGGAGATGCTCTTAATTCTATCTGCTGGGTCCACTTAGCAATTAAATATTCCCTTCATTTTTTTAAAATAGACATTCTAGCCACTTTTTCAAATATTTTTTTACTTATCATTCTTAAATATCTAGACACTTTTTAGATTATTTTTCCAATTATACCCTCATTCATCTCATTATCATTAATTGTAATAGAGTGGAAAACTAAACATTAATTAAAGGATAAAATAATATTTTTCCGCCTTAATTAATTTATTCCTTAAAAAATGTGAAATATATTAGAAGATAAGTAATAAAAGACGGAAGAAATAGTTTTAACGAGTTTGTCATATTCTAATTAATGAATTTGAATAATTAATGCATTTATTTTAAATTTCTTTTCTATAAGTTTAATGGAAATGAATCACATGAAAATTTCTTCTTCTTTCTTTAAATCGTGATAGCATAATTACGGGATAACGTAAATGGAAAAAATATTAAACTAGTTTACCTAAGTCATGCCTTTTTTTATTGATAGAAAATAATCAATTTGAAAATTCGAACAATCTAAAGAAAAAGTTAAATAAATTAAAGATATTTATCTTTCCTTAAGTGAACTTGGTAATATTATATTGATAATTTATATATTAATAATTTTTTATATCTTTAATTTCTAACCTTCATCTTATTATCATTTAATAGTGGGTATTATTTTAATAAAAAAATATTGCTTCTCCTTCCTTTTCTAACTCTAAAATACGTAAGACATTTTTATCTTCTTTCTTAATCAATTATCTTCTTCTTCTTTTCCTATTTTTTAGCTACCCTTATAAATTTAAAATCCCTAATTTCTAGCTGCATGATAATATTAAAATCATAGAGTTGGCAAAATGAACTCTTTTGATAACGGTGTACAGTATAGGTAGATGCCCCTAAAAGATATTGTGCACGCATGAGTCATGCGCGCACAGTATCTTTTAGGGGCATGCACTTATACCGTACACCGTTACCAAAAGGGTTCATTTTGCCCACCTAGGGTTTTAGTATTGTCATGCAGCTATAAAATATGGATTTCAAATTGGTAAGGGTAGTTAGAAAATAGGGATTTTAAATTGATAAGGGTAGCTAGAAAATAAAAATTTTAAATTGGTAAGGGTAGCCAGAAAATAGGGAGAGATGAAGAAGATAATTGATTAGGAAAGAAGATAAAAATGCCTTGCGAGTTTTAGAGTTAGAAAAGGAATGAAAAACAATAATCTTTTTTATTTTTATTAAAGTGATACCCACCGTTAGATGATAATAAAATGAAGGGTAGAGATTAAAGGTGTGAAAAATTATCAATATATAAGTTGTCAATATAGCATTATCGATAGTTAAATATAATTACCATTAACAAAAATTTTGCTGTAAGATTATATTTTATTTTCTTCATTATTCTTTTAATTTCATTATTTTATTCCGCTAATTATCTCTTAACTTTTAATTCTCCATTTTACTTTTAAAGGAATAAATAAGAAAGTAAAAATATAAATATGAAATTTAAATAATATATTTGTAACAATTTCTTTAAAAATTACACATTTATGAAATAATTATGTAAGATTAAAAATTTCTAACGCGGTAAGAGGTTGACTCAATTCAATTTTTATACTAGTAAGTACATGATAATTTTATTTAAAATAATTTTAAAAGTTTAAAATTTATTTTACTTTAGAAAAATTAAGATTACATAATAATGATAATGGCGATAATAAATTAGGAAATTATTATAATTACTTGTTACCATTTCAAACATGAAATTAAGAAATTACCATGTTTACGTCCTTAATTTAAAATGTCAAGAATTAATGTAATTATTCCTGCAAACAAACATCAATTAAGCAGATATTATCTTTTTTTTTTCTTATTTCCAATGGAGGAAATTAAATGCTATAAGGCATGCTATTTAATTATTTTTTTTTGTCAATTTTGAAACTAATTAGGAGAATATAAAAAGTCTTTTGACCATATTAGTTTGTGTAGTCAAACTAGTTTTTCAGTTGAACCCGCGTGTTTTTGAATTCACAGGCCGGTTTAACTGAATATTGACCGATTTCTTACTCCATTCTAAACCGTGAAGAAATCGACCGAACTTATCACCTGTTTCTGTTAAACCCGACTCAATTGATCGATCCGATTTTCACAACTATGGTAACCACAATATGTTAAAAAATGATATGCAAAATATTTTAAAATGATATAGTGGAGAGAATTTTTCCTTGAAATATAACATGAAATGGAGAAAATTTTTCCGTCCAAATACAATTAAGACAAAAAAGACGTGAAGTGGAGAGGCTTTCCTTCCAAATATAAAAGTGTATGCATTTTCATTTTTCATATCATTTTTATCTCAATCTTAATTCACTTGCTATTATGTTAAGTACTATTTATATTATTATTAACAGAAATTATAATGAAAATTAATTTTAATCATATTAATGAATGAAAATTAAAAAATTATTAAAAAAACAACATACTTAGAGACAAAAAATAAAATGCATCATTTTAATTTAAATATGTAAGTAATGCTTATTTCTTTAAGTTTTCAAGATTATGAAGTTGTGAGCTATTGAATTTACATAAACATACCATGAGAGTTTATAAACCAAATGCACTATAAGTTGTCAACTTATTTGAAACCATTTGTTTTAGTGAAATCATGTGCAAAAATTGACAAAATTGAATTTTTAGATGAAAAAAAGATATAATGTAAGCACAAGATGGAAGTTTATGAAGTTGTGATCTATTGTATCTACTTTTACATTCTACGGGAGTTCATGAACCAAATGCATAATAAGATGAAAACTTATTCGAAACCATTTATTTCGGTACAATCAAGCATTAGAGTTTACATAATTTCATTTTTGCCCAACATATTAGATGTAAGCACGGGATGACAAGCTATAAATTTGTGATCTACTGTATTTACTTTTACATTGTACTAGAGTTTATGAACCAGATTCCCATTAAGATGGAAACTTATTTCAAACCATTTATTTCGGTGCAATCGAGCGTTAGATTTTAACGAATTGTATTTTTAGACGAACAAAATAGAATGTAACCACGGGATGACATGCTATAAAGTTGAGATCTATTGTATCTACTTTTACATTGCACGAGAGTGTATGGACCAAATGCACATTAAAAAGGAAATTCAAACAATTTATTTCAGTTCAAAGAAAGAAGTGTAAGAGTTTACATAATTGCATTTTTAGCCGAGCATAACAGAATGTAAACACTGGATGACATATTATGAATTTGTGATCTATTGTATCTACTTTTACATTCCACGAGAGTTTATAAACCAAATGCACATTAAGATGAAAATTTATTTCAAAAACGATTTATTCTGGTGCAATCAAGCATCAGAGTTTACCGAATTGCATATTTTATCGAACAGAATAAAACATAAGCACATGATGATATATTATAAAGTTGTAATCTATTTTTACATTCCACGAGAGTTTATGAACCAGATGCACATTAACACGAAACTTATTTCAAAAAACATTTATTTCGATGCAATGAAGTGTTCGACTTTATATAATTGAGTTTTTAATCAACCATAATAAAATGTAAGCTCGGGATGACATATTATAAATTTGCGATCTACTATATCAACTTTAAAATTCCACAAGAGTTTATGGACCGGATGCACTTTAAGATGGAAACTTATTTCAAAAACCATTTAGTTCGGTGCAATGAAGTGTTAGAGTTTACAGAATTGCATTTTTAATCAAACATAATATAATGTAAGCTTGGGATGACAGATTATAAATTTGGGATCTACTGTATGTACTTTTATAATCAACGAGAATTTATAAACCAAATGCACATTAAAATAGTAACTTATTTCAATAAGCCATTTATTTTGGTGCAATCAAGCTTCAGAGTTTACATGATTTATGTCGATTAGAATAGAATGTAAGCACAAGATGATGTATTATAAAGTTGTGATTAACTTCATCTACTTTTACATTCCCCTGGAGCTTATAAACCAATTTCCTACTAAGATGAAAACTTATTTCAAAACGTTTATTTTGGTGCAATCAAGTGTTAGAGTAAACAAAATTGCATTTTTAAATGAACAGAATATAATGTAAGCATGAGATGACACATTGTAAAGTTGTGATCCACTGTATCTACTTCTACATTCCACGATAGTTAATGAACCAGATGCACATTAAGATGGAAAATTATTGTTTATAAACTCTCGTGGAATGTAAAAATTGATACAATACAAAACTCCTGTGAAATGTAAAAGTAGATACAGTAGATCACATTAATAAACAAATAATTTTCCATCTTAAACTCTCATGAATCTTGTTAATGTTAATGTGCATCTGATTTTTGAAATAATTTTTCATGTTAATGTGCATCTGATTCATAAACTCTCATGGAATATAAAAGTAGATACAGTAGATCACAACTTTATAATTTATCATCACGTGCTTATATTTTTTTCCGTTCGACAAGAAATGCAATTTAGTAAACTCTGACGCTTGATTACACCGAAATAAATGGTTTTTAAAATAATTTTTCATCTTAATGTGTATTTGGTTCATTAACTCTTGTGGAATGTAAAAGTAGATACAATAGATCACAAATTCATAATATGTTATCTAGTGTTTACATTTTATTTTGCTCGTCTAAAAATGCAATTAAATAAACTCTTACACTTTGCACCAAAATAAATTGTTTGAAATAAGTTTACTTTTTAATGTGCATCTGTTCCATAAGCCCTCGTAGAATGTAAAAGTAGATACAATATATCACAACTTTATAATATGTCATCTCGTGGTAACAATCTATTTTGTTTGTCTATAAATGCTATTTTTTAAATTCTGAAGCTCGATCGCACTAAAATAAATGGTTTGAAATAAATTTCCATCTTAGTGGGCATCTGGTTCATAAACTCTAGTACAATGTGAAAGTGAATACAGTAGATCAAAACTTATAATTTGTCATCTCGTGTTTACATCTAATATGTTCGGCAAAAAATGAAATTTTGTAAACTCTAATGCTTGATTCTACCGAAATTTATGGTTTCAAATAAGTTTTCATCTTATTGTGCATCTGGTTCATATACTCTCGTACAATGTTAAAGTAGAAACAGTAGATCACACCTTCCTAAACTTCCATCTTGTGCTTACATTATATCCTTTTCATCTAACAATTCAATTTTAGTCAATTTTTGCACTTGATTTCACTAAATAAATTGTTTCAAATAAGTTTCCAGCTTAAAGTTCAATTGGTTTATAAACTCTCATGGTATGTTTATGTAAATTCAATAGCCCACAACTTCATAATCTTGAAAAATTAAAGGAATAACCATTACTTACATATATAATTTAAAATGATGTGTTTTATATTTTTCTCCAAGTATGTTGTTTTTTTATTAATTTATTAATTTTCATTAATTAATATGATTAAAATTAATTATTATTATTATTATTTCTATCAATAATAATAATAATATAAATAGTACTTAACATAATAAATTAGGTGCTTTCTATGGTTATTTTATTTTTTACAAAGTATTCATTACTTTGCACTTTTTCATCATATGTTGAGTGGTGATTATTTTAATCTAATAGTAAAAAAGGCAAAGTAATGATTAAATAAAGTAAGCATAGAATATGCCAATAAATTAAAGTTGAGATAAAAAAAATATATGAAAAATGAACACAAGTACACTTTATACTTAGAGGGAAAAGTCCCTCCACTTCAAGTCTTTTTTTTCTTAATTGTATTTGGAGGGAAAATTCCCTCCATTTCATGTCTTTATATTTGAAGGAAAAATTTCCTCGATTTTATCTACCACATTTTAGAATATTTGACATATAATTTTTAACATATTATGGTTACTATAGTTGTGAAAATTAGACCGACCAGTCGGACTGGATTTAACCAAAACAGGTGGCAAGTCCAATCAGTTTCTTCACGGTTTAGAAATGTATATGGGTTCAAAACCTTTCGGTCCAGTTGAAAAACCGATTTAACTACACAAGCTAATATTATCAAAAGACTTTTTATATTCTCCTAATCAGTTTCGAAATTAACAAAAAAAATTATTAAATGGCATTGCCTTTAGCATTTAATTTCCTTCATTCGAAATTAGAAAAAAAAGATTGTATTGTTATAAATATTGTATTTCAATAATGTTAATTGGATGACTAAATACCTTAATAAATCTTCGAATATATGTCTCTTCATTCCCTTCCAATATGCCTATAAATTAAGGTGTTACGTACTTCATTTGATAATAGAAATGAGTTCTATATTACATGTTTTCTCTCCATCTTTCTATTTGTGTGGTGGTTCTTATACATATATTCTTTACATTTTCATATTATTTATAACATGTTATCAGCACGAATTTGCTCTTCGGTTTTATTCATTAAAGTGACGGGTATCACAAAGACGTCGAGAATTCAATCGATGGATGTTGGTCCCTGTGTGTATGTATTTAGAGTCAGAGGAGGGTGAATGACATTTTTTCATGGAATTTATAGACTTATAAAAGTTTGTGTAGTGTGTTTAATTTTTTTCCCAATGAATTGTACCCGGATGATGTTGATATAAATTATAATACAATAAAGTAGAGAGTTTAAGAAAATCAAACATAAGCGTTTTATCTTGGTTCGGCCCCACCTACTCCAGTCCTTGAAATTTCCTCCTCCGAGCTTTGTCCACTAGTGTGATTCCTTTTGAACGGGCAGGAATAAAGCCTTATAGTTATCTTCGGAGATTTATTCTCCTCTGGATGTAGGATATACCACTAAAAACACCAACTTCTAGTTGAGTCCTCTTGAGCTTGTCTCAGGACGAAGACCCCTCTTCCGAATGTAGGATATACCTCTAAAAGTACCAACTTCTGGCTGAGTCCTCTTTCTTTAGTAGGATATACCACTTAAACTACCTAAGTCTAAGCTGAGTCTTATATGGATATACCACTTAAAGCACCAACTCTAAGCTGAGTCTCGATCTCAATACTCAGCCAAGTATGAGATCTTTTACACACTGTTTTATCAAAGGTTTGGGGTTTTGAATTCTCGAAGTTTATATAGTACACTTGAGAATCCTTACAAAATAGATTGGAAATAGTATAGTTCTTGGAGGGATTATGGTAACTGATTGAGCATTGGATTTCTTAAGATGTTATTCACTTTAGAATCAATCAGCGTCTTATTAACTTGTGAAGCTTGATTTTTATAGGCTAGGATAAAAAAATATAGCCGTTGTTTTCCATTGGGATGTTCTTTAATCTTCACCGTTGATTATATATGAGGTGGCTCTTCTGATGCCATTGATCTATCCGTTAGACCCATTAAATGATCCGTTGAGTTGTTGGGATTTGAGAGACAAAAGTTGTTAGTAGTCGTTTGTTTGGCATTTTGTGTTTTGCCAAATTCCAGGCAACTTTTTCTTTTATTTGGACTCCACAACCCTTGCTATTGGTCTATGTGAAAAGTTTGTTACCTTTTTCTCTTTACATGTCAGTCCCTTTGTCCTTTTCTAAATTGTGTGTAAGCTGACACTTTTTCAATTTTCAAGACAAATAGTACTTTTGACAGAGACCAATATTGGAGGGAAAATATGTTATTTAAGTATTTTCCCTTTGTCTGACATTTGAATCTTCCGGATGTCTTTAGATTTCAACTTATCCAGATGATACTTCAATCAGTTGACTTCTCCACATGCTGGCTTCTTATTCTTAGGGGATCCTATCTTTGTTTTTGAAACCAGATGCATATTTCCATGGACTTAGTGACTTGTTTTCTTTTAATGCTAAGTCCAGATGTGATCCTTTTGTGCTTTATGGTTTGTTTCCTTCAAACCATGATCCGAATGATCTATGAGTTTTGTTCCCTTTAGGTCCTTGATCACGATGCATTCCTCTTGATTTTTTGGATAGTTGGTTTAGAATTTGGATTTTGCTTTCTTTCAAAACTGTGATCCGGATGCTGTCTTCTTGAATTTTTGCAAGGGCTTCTAGATGCTTGATTTTCAACAATCTCCCCCATTTTGGTGGAAACAAAAACCTAAGGACAAAATCATATGGATATGTATGAGCTAAGTATGATTCTTGATACTTAGTCATTTACATAGTTTCTCCCCTAAAATACTAGCATCCTAACTCCCCCAATATTTTTGCACTTTAGCTTCTAAGTTTTTTAAGTACAATTAATGATTATACTTAGAAGCAATTTTGAGAGATGATTTCACTATATAACTTCTACTGTTAATAAATAGTTAACCTCAATGAAGTATAATTTTATAGATACAGAGAGTTATAAGTGAGAAGAGATACATAGCTAGCTATTACAAAATCCTTGAGTGAATCTAGCTATGGTTGTGGCTTTTTGCCCTTCTTTGCTTCTGCTCTAGTTTCTTTCTGTTTCCTCTTCTCCCCCTTTTTTTATTGGCATCAATTGGAGGGATAATTTCAATCACTCTCCTCCTATTCCATTGTCGTTCCTAAGGTTCGAAGAGGAGTGTGTCATCTTGATTCCCAGCCAGCTTTTACTCCATAATTTTATCTATAGTTGAAGGCACAATATAGATAGGCTTGAGGGATTTTCGGAGTTCAGCATAAGATCTTATGAGATAAGGATGATGCTTAAGAGCATATTCTCTATCTTCCTCTTCAATGTATGGGAGAATTCCTCTGATAAGGGATGGGATGCATTTATAACCCCCATATCTTGTTTGGCCTATGTGTTGAACCAACTGCTGGAAGAATGGGAGAAATCGGCTTTCATGGATATATCCAGAAGGAGTTGATATGGATGGAGCTGATCCGGATGGAGCTGTGATGCTTAAGTTTGATAGAGAGGATCCAAGCTGATGGACTTCTCCCATTATAGTTTTGGCACTGCTGTGGATGCCAGATCTCAATATTGAACATATCCCTCCAATTTGCAAGTGTTTTCTCTGTGGAGTGGAGGCCAAATTGATAATCAATCCCTAAATCTTCTGATGCCTTTTCTAGGATGGATGGTAGTTATTTACTGAGGAATTTTGCTAGCTGATCTTTGAGGGCTTTTTGCTCAGAAGCAATAATATTGATTTCGGAGGATATTAATCTTTGAGTTGCAGCAGTTGGGATAGACTTTAGTAAGTCTTCAAACTTCTAATCCACGTATTATTTTAGTCCATTTGAGGAGTAGGTTACATGCTTAAGAATAGTACCCTTGCATGACTCAACTCCGGATGAAGCATGTAATACACATTGCTTAGCTTCTGAAATCCCATCAAATTTCTTTTCCAAAGCCGGAGTGACTTTGGATAAAGTTTTCTCTGCTATATGATATGCATTTTGAGGATTGCATGCTTTCTGCTCAATCTCTGTTAGCTTACTTCTTACCTCTTTCAGTTCAGACTTTAGATTCTGGGAAATTGATAAGTTCTGAGTTGAGGATTTATTTTTTCCCATTCTTGCATAAATATCTCCGAGGATAGGCTCAATTTATGACTTTTGCTCCTTCTTATCCTTAGTAGCTGCTTCTTGTATTAATTACCAAGCCATTCTCATTTTTTCAGCTTTTGAAGTTAGAGTGATAGGAGTCCTTGATCTAGGTCTAAGTTCAAAGGTTGGAGTGGATGAGCTTTCATTCTCATCCTCTTCCTCATCTTTCTCTTCCTCACCAAATCCTTCATTAGAATTATTATGAGTGGGAGGACTTTTCGGGCGAGACCCTTACAAGTCATCGGTCGGATTGGTGTGGCCAACGCAGGACTCCCGGGTGTTTATGCAGGGAGTTCCCGCTAGAGCATGGGGCTCGTTGTATGTGTGAACATACTTGGCATTACCAACTGGACAAAGGGGTTGGGGACTCCTTTGGGGATTAGCCCTTGTTAAATGCAGGAGCAGGGTCCTTATTTTATGTAATATTAGAGTCACCACCCAGATCAGCTCTTTTAGGAAATTAGTGGTATAGCTGATCCAAGCAGGATTCTGGTTCCGGATGAAATAGTTACTTGTCATTTGAATTTGGACAAATCATATTTTGAAAAATCTTGTTATTTTAATAAGCAAGGATATGAGTTGGAGAGATACGACCTTTGCAGGCCTAGCCCTTGAAGCGTAGGCCCAGCATGACTGGACTAACGCATGATAGAAAGTAATATTCTTGAACCCTCAATTACCTTTTGTTTGCTTCAGGATTACTGGAAGGCCCAGTACTGACTAGGACCGTGTTTCTGCGAGGAATTCCTTAAGGTTTCTGCAGGGATAACCTCGGGAAATTAGGCAGGAGGACTTTTTGAGTGTTTTTGATATGTGCGGGTAGCTTTTTGACTAAAAGCTATTTTGAGGAGGGGTGTCTATACCTTGGTATAGTTTTGGTATAGGCTCGATATCTTTGAGGGACGAAAAGAGCTCAAAGGACTTCTGACTTTGGAATTGGGAGGTTTTTTGAAGGTGATTGTTGATTGGAAATGCTGAGGGCAGCTTTCCACTTATAGAAACTTTAAAAGCCTCGATCGACGCTAATAGGAGCATCGATTGATGCAATGCTTGTCAGAGTAGCTTCACTGAGTCATTGGGTCTAGATTCCCTATTAGCGTCGATCGTCGCATATGGGTAGCATTGATCGATGCAAGTTGGGTAGTGGTAGCCTTGCTGAGTCATGGTTGTAGGTTTCATGAGTCATCAGGAAAATCAACACGTGGCAGCGTCAATCGTCGCTATGGGATAGCGTCGATCAAGGCAATTAGGGTTATGGCCAGTATCAATCGGCGCTGATTTTTAAGATGTTAGAATCCTGTTTCCTCGGAGGGGTTTGTAGTTTGGAATGAAACACGCTCTTTGTCATCATCGATCTGCCATCTTCTAAAAAAGGTCTCGGACATCATCGGACCTAGACGGACTGTGCTCACAGGCTACTCCTCGCGTACAACAACTTATACCATAGAGGTAAAGTTTTTGCATACGCGAAGTGAGTGCAGTCAGTAAAAGAAAGTGTGCGTGCTTTTGCGAGAATATAGTCAACATTATTTGATCGACTAAATTTTGAAAAAATATTTTTGCCCCTTTGATTAATTAATGTTTGACTAGTTTTGAAAAATAAAACCCGAATTAAGATTCTCACAGTGTTTGTTTATTTGAAAATTTTTGGGTCCGCCAGTATTTCAGAAAACGATTTTCATGGAAAATGCAATTTTAAAAAATCCTCGGGTTTTAATTGGCACTGCAATTTGTTCCCAAAAAAAGTAGAAAAATGCCATTTTTTAATATGCGTCGATCGACGCATGGGGCTTGTGTCGTGGATTGACTAACATTTTCCCCTTTTGCAGATTTGTATGAGAAGGGAATTCTTCCTTGGCCGACAAAGACCAAGATTAGTAAAGACATTGCCTACTTTCGTCGGCTCCCTTCCTAGTTGGTTGCCTGGGGGAACCTGGATTCTGCCGAGGCTGAAAGGCGAATCAAGAATCTTTCTTTTAATAAGGTGAGGTTTGTGTGTATGTTTTTATTGTTTCACTTTCAGCATGTACTGATAATGCTTGTTTGCAGATCAATCATGCCCCATGGGGGAACCCTTCTAGCTGGAGTAGGGTTATGACTGCTGCTGGCGAGGTGGTGCCAAAGCGGCTAATTTTGGAGAGTCCTTCTTCCCTCGAGTGGTATTTAGGGAAATGGGTGGTGCAATGTGACAAGCCTCTAAAGGAGAGACTGGTGCCACCCGAGCTCCTAAGGTGGTTATTCTGGCCAGAGTTGGCAGAGGAGACTCTCGACATCTTGAAGGGAGAGGGCGAGATGGTGGAGTTGTACGACGAGGTCGGCTATTATCCTGATTTTATGACCGAGTGTTTACTTGGTTGGACCCTAGAGGATCAGGTCGCGCCACAAGGGGTACGTTTCTATTTTTAATATCCATCTGTGCTGTTTCTTCGAGTACTGACCCCATTTTATTTTACAGGGCAAAAGTTTAAGGGGTCCACACATGTCAGGTGAGGCTACTTCCCATATGATGGGGCATTGAAATTATTAGGTTCCTGTGGGGTTGCATATTTATTGACCTAATTTAGCAGTATACTTCCCCTCTTTTAGTGCGGATGACTCGACCAGGGTGGACATGACCTTCACACCTCCTCATGCGACTCATGTAAGTTTTGACATTCGGTTATACGAATTATCTTTATTTTTATGCTAAATGTGGTTTGTTTAATAGGTGCTAAGAGAGGATAGCGAGAGAGATGGACGCTTGCTCTTCGACTTTTAGAACATCATGTTGGGGAACAACTTTGAGATGGTGGTAAGGCTCAGTAATCTTATTCCTTTCTTTTCCAATGAATATGCATGGATGAGTGCTTATGCATGAAGTGTTTGCAGGGAAGAATTCAGGCGCAGAACGCGGACTTGGACTAGCTTAGAGTCGGTTATAGGGCACCTTCACCAATGGGATCTTTAGGCTATAGTTAGTACAGGCAGGCTCATTCTTCGGCATTTGCGCTGAACCAATCTGGTTATGGAGCGCAGAGTCATATGATCGGCTATTCGAGTTGGATGGTTTCATAGGGGTGAGTTCCCAGTTTCCATCAACTCCTCCGTTCATTATTCCTACTCTTCAGGTTTTATCGAGCTAGGGGGAGCAAGAAGGGGCAAGAGAGAGTGCCGAGGTACCGCAACCGAATTTTGACACCCCTCTCCACTCAGGCGGATATGATTCTTAGATTTTAGCTCAGCGTAAGATATATATATTTTTTATGGGCCCTATGTGGCAATTTTATCCAGTACATTTGATGGTTGGATTGGGTGTGCTTTGCCCCTTTATATTTTTCTTTTTCTTTTCATGGATTGGTGGGTCCTTTGAGGCCCTATTTATTTTCTAGATGGATGACTTCTTTTTGTTACTCTGACGTGCTAAATCCATTTTTGTTGTTCTTTCCTGAGAAAGAATTTCTTTTCATGCAGTTGGTATTGATCTTACGATCCATTCTTACCTTTATCGAGCGATGATTAAGTCAGTATGGATAGATTCAAAACACAACTAGTAGGCTAACTTCGAACTCTGACCCGGCTGATTGGGATCAGCTTCAGGTTGAGCGATATTACTACAACATATCCTGGATGACGCGTTTCTTCAGAGTGCAATAAGTTGCTGGGATCCATTAGACCATGTATTTTGCTTTAATAATCAAGAGTTTTATCCTCTCTACAAAGAGTTCTATGCCATAATGGACATCCCCTGCAATTGGGATATTGCGGTGCCTAACTACGGGGTCACCATGGAGCAGCAAGACGTGAGTTTCCTTAGACTTTCTGACCATCAAAGGGGTAGAATTGTGTCCACCAATCCTGAGCAGCCCAGGCTAATTCTAGGCGTGGCCTTAGAGATTTGTTCCTCCATCACTACTTGACACCGAAGTTGGGTTCCTTTTATGGTTGTGCTGTTGATAGGGGGTTTTCTATGTGAATCAAACAATGGGATATGTAGCCCCAGGTTGATCTCTATGATCCGTAAAACTTTAGAGGGATGGTCTCCCATGGCTATGGTCTTAGCAGAAACTTTTATTTACGTGGACTCAATTCACTCGGGTGACGATGTGATAGTGGGAGGAAGCAGGTTTCTTCTTCATGTATGCTAAAAATATTCTCGTTGGTCACTTATCATGATCTTTTGTCCGTAATAGCTTATTGATGAGGTTATCTTACTGCAGGTGTGGCTAATGGAGCGCTTGTAGATGATTAGGGCACCAATGGGACCACTGGACTCCTATACCTTAAAAAAGACTTTTGGGGTCGAGGAACGCAGCCTGGGTACCATAGAGGTCAGTCCTTGGGCGAATGGCTGTATTTTCCACAGAGGTTAACTTTTAGGGATATCAGGTGGACCTATCCTTGGTGGAAGATTGCTGAGGTGATTACCCATACAGTGGCTCAAGGCGTTCAACTATTGGGCCTAAAGCGAATATCGTTTTATTTCTCAGAACGTATAAGGTAACAACATAGCCATTCTCAGTACGTGCCTGAGTATGTTTATGCTTCGCCCGCAAGACCTTAGGGACCTTTGTTGCCAACCCATATCTGAACCAAATGGGAGAAGCGTACGCTGACTGTTATGAATTGTGAGTTATTGTTTAACATATTCCTTGATGAAGTGTATGTGGAGTGGCTCTCTAGCATCAAGGTAGCGCCTTCTGGAATAGAAAGGCTGGTGATCACCTGCCGCTACTATAATCATATGGCAGGTCCTAGCCACTAGATTCTATTTTTACAAACATGTATAATAAAGCCTCGACTTTGTTTCAGGCGTAAATGTAATGTATGCGTGCTTCTTTTTAACACATTTCATTTCATCTTACAACATACACTTTTAATGTTCACGATTTTTCAAAAGATACAAATTATGGGATAACATTGACTTTTCAATGTGATTTTCCTCTATTCCACACTGACCTTAAAACATTATATAACTTCAGTTTATCCCGAATAATTGGGTTTATGAACTCGTTTCCCTCCATATCCATGATTTTTTATAGCTCATTTGCTAAGGACTCGTTTTATCACATACGGACCTTCCCAATTGGGGTGGAATTTCCCCCTAGGGTCGGTATGGGTGGCTTTGACTTGTTTTAGCACAAGGTCGCCTGCTTTAAGAGGCGTGTCAACCTTTCTTACTCGATTATTGTAGGCTTAGGCCATTCGCTGTTGATACATCCTCAAACTGTCAAGGGCTTCCAGACGTCTTTCGTCGATGGCTTTAAGTATGTTGTAGCGGGACGTAGCCCATTCATCTTCATATAGCTTTGGCTCAAGCACCATACTAAGCAATTGGACTTTGATCTCCACGGGGAGAACCACCTCCATTCTATACTCCAAAGAGAACGGCGTTTGACTTGTCAGGTTCTTGACCCTGGTGCGATAGCCTCAAAGCGCATAAGGTAGATGATCGGCCCAGTCTTGATGGGTAACCACCATTTTGGACAAAATTTTCTTTATGGCCTTATTAGCCACCTCCACTGCCCCATTGGCTTGAGGGCAATATGGTGACGAGCGATGATGTTCGACGTTGTGCCGTTCTAGTAGGTGGGCGGTCTCTCCCTGGAATTGCACTCCATTATCAGATGCCATATGGTGGGGTACACCGTATCGTGCAAAGATATGCCTTTGAATGAACTTTGGCATCTTCCTAGCGGTGATTCCTGGGTATGATTCAGCTTTGACCCATTTTGAAAATAGTCTATTACTACTATGATGAACTTGTGTCCATTGGTCAAGGATGGTCTGGTTTCTCCTATGATATCAATGACCCAGGCCAAGAAGGGACAGGGCGTAGCCAGGTGCTAGAGTTCGATCAACGGTAGGTGACTGATGTTACCTTGAATCTGGCATTTATGGCCAGTGTTTTAAAACTCATAGCCTAGCTCCGCTAAGGCCCCGCCTAGGCGCTATTTTGAGGCTCGCCGCCTGACTTTTCATTCCTCGAGCGCTATCAGGCGTTGGACCGACATATTGCCGCCTAGGCACCGCCTAGTCCGATTTTTCCCCCAAATTTTAAAATACTGATACCTATAATAATTAAAGTTCAATTTTTTCAATTTAAAAAAGGTAGCATAGTTGGTAAAACTAATGTACAACAATATATTCTCACCATACAATTTTCATTTTGAATCTCAAACCAAGAAATAGTACGCTGTAAACCACAAAAAATTAGTGAGAATATTTGTTTTTAAGGAATTGATTTTAATGTTGATATATTTTTATGTAAAAATTAACTAAGAGATGTTTTCATATGCTAAACTATGTTTTTGTAAAATATTATTGTATTATAATTAATTTTTTAGTTGAATTTATACTTTTATCTATTAATAATTATAAAAAAATAAAAAATTTGCAAATCCGCCTAGGTGCCACCTAGGCCCCACCCAGGCCCCCGCCTAGGCATTCGAAGCCCTAACCGCCAGACTAGCACCTAGTGCTTTTTAAAACCTTTTTCATGGCACTTCTTGACTAGGTTCGTAAATCGGCTATCATGGTTTGCCAAAAGTACCCCATTCATTGTACCTTTTTAGCGAACATTATTCCATTCATATGGGGACCATATGCCCTTGCATGTATCTCTTGCATGACTTTGTCAGCTTCTGCTTGTCTAAGGCATTTAAGGAGGATTCCATTAGAAGATATCCGAAACAATCGCCCGTTGATGAGTCTAAAGTTAACTGACAGCTTTCGTAATGTTATTCTATTGGCATCGGTAGTTTATGCGGGGGAACATCCCATTTTCGAGGTATTGGAGTATATCATTGTACCAAGGTGTTGGTTCAGCAGAGATCTGCGTGACTGAGGCAAGGTAGTATGGAGTGTCCACTACTTCCACTACTATTGGTCTCATGTGTTGTTGTTCTGGGTTTTCCCACATTGAGGCCAGAGTGGCTAACGAGTCTACCATCTGATTTTCTTCTCTCAATACATGATAGAATTTGCATTTTTCAAAGAGAGATGCTCTGGCCCATATGAACTCTAAATATGGGTGAAGTGATTCCTCCTTTATTTCCCAATCTCCTACTACTTGTCTGATGATGAGAGCGGAGTCCCCGATGACTTCCACTTCTTCTGCTCCTAATGTAAGTAGTGAGTTTAAGCCAAATAGACATGCTTCATATTCAGCACCATTGTTGGTTACTGAGAATTCTAACCTTTTAGAGAGTGGGATTAGCCCTCCCTTGAGGGATACAATTATGATTCCTAAACCAGCTCCCTTGTGGTTCACCGCCCCATCAAAGTATATGGTCCACTGCCGGGGTCCCTTTAATATCACGGCCAATTGTTCATCTGGGAATTCAAGGTTTTCAACATAGTTGGATTCTAAGGGTTGGTTAGCCAGAAATTCTGGCACGGCTCATCCTTTGATCACTTTTTGGGTGACGTACTCAATGTCAAATTTCGAAAGGAGCAACAACCAGCGAGATAGTTTCCCGGCCAAGGAGGGCGCTTGGCAAATGTATTTTATGGGATCTACCTTTGTAATGGCCTGGATTTTGTAGGACTGAAAGTAGTGTCGAAGATTTTTCATTAACCAGACCATAGTGGCACATGTCTTTTCGACTATAGTGTATCGAGTTTCATATTCCAAGAGTTTCTTATTGAGGTAGTAAATGGCGTGTTCTTTCTTGTCTTTGTGCTCTTATACCAACATTACCCCTATGGAGGTTTCTTCAATGGCTAAGTATAAGGTGAGAGGCTTTCCTGGTGTGGGCGGTTGTAACACTGGCAGGCTAGATAAGTAAGCCTTGATCTTATCGAAGGCTTCTTGACATTGCAGGTTCCATTCAACGGGCTGTTGCTTCGTGAAAAGCTTCAATATAGGCTCACAAATTATGGTTAATTTGGTGATAAATCTGTTGACGTACTGTAATAATCCAAGGAAGCTTTGGACTTCCTTTTTAGTTTTTAGCAGAGGCATATCGAGGATCGCCTTTACCTTATTAGGGTCAATTTCTATGCCTTATTGGCTAACAATGTGGCCTAGTAACTTCCCTGAGGGTACTCCAAAGACACACTTTTTTAGGTTGAGTCGTAGGTTGTACCTCTCTACTCGGGCAAGGAAGCGAGCAAGCACAGCTGGATGCTCCTCAGGAGTGGGTGATTTTACCAACATGTCATCCATATACACCTCGACTTCTTTATGTATCATGTCATAAAGCAAAGTGGTGACTGTGCTTTAATAGGTCACTCCAGCATTTTATAGTCCGAATGGCATCACTTTATAACAGTATACTCCCCATTCTATAATGAAGGATGTCTTGAATTTGTCGATTACATTCATCAAAATTTGGTTATATCCTGAGAAACCGTCCATGAATGAATACATGGCTGCTCTGGCTGCACTGTCGATTAGCACATCTATATGGGGCAAAAGGAAGTCATCTTTAGGCAAGGCTTTGTTGAGATCTTAGAAATCAACACGGACTTGGACCCTGCCATCTTTCTTCGCCACTAGTACTACATTTGTCAACCATTTCGGGTATTCCATGACTTCCAGGAATTCGGCTTTAATTTGTTTAGCTATTTCTTCTTTGACTTTTTCAGCCCATTCGGGTCTTAGTCTTCACAATTTTTGCTTGACCGATCGTATCATCGATGGGGATCCTATGCTCTACAATAGTTCTATCAACTCCGAGCATGTAATGGTAGGACCAAGCGAATGCCTTTACATGTGATTTGAGTACTTCTACCAATTTTGCTCTAGCTCGGGATCAAGGTCAGCGGAGATTGTTACCATTTTAGGATCATTTCCGTGTCCCAAATTTGTTTCTTTTGTAAGATTATCATGAATACTAAAAATGTTTGATGTATGATGAGATGAATGCATGTAATTGAAAGCATCACACAAGTAAGCAAAGTCGTTCACTTTATTGCTATTATAATTCTCACGGTATAAGTTGTTTAGTTCAAAAAATATCAGAGATTGAAATGTCTTCATCAGGCTCGGGAGTCTCCTTTTCCGGACTTTTCGTGCTGCTACTAGCGACGGTGTCTCCCACCTTGGATTTTCCCTTAATCATAAGCTGGGCTAACTCAGAGATTATCTTGTCTATTCCTTCTTGTGAAGGTTCTGCTCCTTACGCCTTTGCTTCGACCTTCCGATCTTCGAGATGGGCTTCCATTAGCTTACCCAATCTCATGGTTAATTCTTCTATATTCGACTGGTTTTGTCATCTTCTGTCTCTTGGAAGTCTCCTCTTTAGGTGGGGTTTTTCTCTTCTTCATCTACCTTTCGTGAATGGTTAGGGTAGCGGTGTCTCTGAAGTTCGCAACATAAGATAATATTTCAAAGCCAGGCACTTCTCCCTCTTTGGTTTTGATTGGTTCTAGCTCGCCCTGATAAAGAATTTCCCCGGGTTGAACAAATACTTCTGACATTTGACGTCTTCTATACCACATCTTTTATCGATTCCTACCCCGATAGCCAAGTCCGGATGGGTTGTAAGTTCCTATTGCAAACTTAAATTCTAGGGGCCCTTGCTCTCATGCCCCTAGGCCTGCTCCCAGGGTAAGGCATTAGCCCATGTAGCTCTTCACCCATTCAAACCACTGAGGCGGTTTTTCGTCTTTTCTTCTAGTGGCCATGAGAAATCCGCCAACTCGTTCTGGAGTGGTGCGTATCTTCACCTTTTGGTGTAGAGTGGAAGGGACGTCTCCCAGTGCATGGAACCATGGTCGGCCTAGCATGAGGGAAAACGTGACAGGAATGTCTATTACGGTGAAGGTTATGAGGGATTCTATCTCTCCTGCTCTTACTATTGCTTCAAAGGTCCCTTAGATGGACCTTTTAGAGTTATCATATGCTTTAATGACAGTTCTAGATTTCTTGAGCATCCCTTCATTTAGTCCCAAGATATGCAAGTTGAGTGCAGAGCCGTCATCTACCAGGACATATGGCATTATTTGGTCTAGTACTTCAATCTTTAGGTATAGAGCTCGGTTGTATCGCAGCCCATCATCTAGTAGATCTGCATTAGAGAAGACAATGTCTGGAAATCCGGCAGAGATTCCACGATCGATTAAAGGGCACACTTCTGCCTATGAGGCCAGTAAAGGTTCTTCCATTTCCATTAATTTCTGCATGATAGCCCTTCTGTCAGCCTGAGACCTACGTAGGAGATCCAAAATGCTCATTTTGATGGATGTATTTGTTAGTTGTTCGATCATAGGGATACCAACTCCTTTTATTGGGCTATCTGTTGGTAGGGTACCAACAGAGCTAGGCTTGACTCGGATTTGGGGTTGGTAAATCCTCCCACTCCTAGTAAAATGGTTGATGGGTTTGAGGGAACCTTCGGGGGGTATTTTCAGGTTCAAACACTGTAAATTCGTCGAAGTTTTCTTCTAGGGGAATGTCTTGCAACCGTATGGGGTTGAAAGTACGAGAGACCAAAAGTTTTATCTTCCTTGGCTCACAATGTACGTCGGTCAGCAAAGCTATGGCGGGTTTGCCCGAAGGATTTCATCCATTACATAGGCCTGTGGTTCATTTCCTCTGATCATGTTGATAACTTCAAAACATGCCAAGACAAGATTATCCAGTATTTCTATAATTTTTGGACGAGGGACTGTTGTAAAGAAAGGGTAAGCCTAGGCTGCTGGCCCATCCCTTGGGTATGGTTCCATCCTGGATGGATCACCTCTTGGTCCTTCTTCCAGTTCCTCTATAGTAAAATGGTAGAGGAACGCCTGGCTAAGGATACCCCAAAAGAAGCAATAGCGGTGAGTGGTTGGATTATTCCATGTCTGGTTATACCATTCCAGTGCCCTTCCTTCAAGAGTGATGCTAAAGATTTCAGGCCAACGGTGGTATTGTTCATCCCTCGAGTTCATTACCTCGGTGAATATGGCGAGGTAGATTTGAGGGTGCCCACTCTCGTCATACCCGAGTTCTGGAGGCAATTCCGGGATGAGCATGGTCCTATGAGTGGCTTCCCAGGTAATCGTTGATTCGTATTCTGCGTTAAGCCTCCTATAAAACCCTGGATCATCTTGTATGCCCATGAATGCCATTGGGCTCACAAGGGCATTGGATTGATGCCTCCTCCGCCATGAGGATCCCCTGTTTTATTGTTGTACCCTTTGGAAGACTAGTCTTTCCGTTAAGCTTTCGGTCCTAATCATGTTGAGTTCCATGGAAGTCCTATCCATGATTCTTTATAGTTTTTCCCACACGGATTGAGGATATGGGGATTTGGGTCTCGATAGTGTATTTTCAATCCCTTCTGGCTGAGAATCCAAGAAGTGTACCAGTTTTGGGGCTCCTAATTGAGGGTTTGCAGAAATCATTCTAACATAACTGGTTGGCATTGGCTCCTCAGTAGGTGTGGGGTATGGTGATGGCCTACCTAGTATTATGCAAGGGTAGGTGGTGCTTTTAGGAAGATTTTTCGGTAGCGAGTGAGCAAGTCTGATAGCATATGGTGGTGTGGTTCTTTCATTTGATGGGCCAGTACTTGGCGAGCCAACCCCATTAGACTGACTGCTTTCTCCCATCTCAAAGTGTGGCTTTTGGTGAGGCACGTGTCCCCTGATTCCCGTAGGTCATGTATCTCTTCGCACGTGGTGATTGTGGTGCAACAGATTACATGGGTTGTCCTGTCTCCTGACCCATTTATGCATCTTTCATAAACAGGTCTAAAGCGTATGCTTTTAGGAGTAGGTGGGAGGATCCAATAATATGACCCATCATCATTTCTAAAGAATGGCATGTGTAGGGCAAATGCCTGAATGAATTTTTGGCACATCAGTGGCCAATCCTATCGTCGGTGAGGCAAAATTCGAGAGTACCAAGCTTGGGCCCGATCGATCAAGAATGTTGGAAACAGAGTTGGCGCTCCCAAGAAGCTAATTTCGTATAGTTCCAAGGTTTGGAGGAACCATTCTATAAATCTGATGGATGGGCATTTCCAAAAAAACTGGCTCCATTTCCTTCCTAATTTACTATATTAAGGAGACCACGTGCTTCGAGCTCTTCCCCGTAAGCTGACACCCTTTCTATCATGTGTATTTCGTCGAATATGGGGTTGTCATCAAAGCAAGGGTCCTCATTTTGATTATCCAACCCTCATTCTTCTTCGTCTTCACCAAGTGATATAACATTAATGAACAATGCGTCATAAAATTTTGATTCGGCCTAATCCTCCTGAGGTTAGGATGTTGCCGTGGTCCTAATGGTTGATTCATGGCTCTGTGCTATGTTCCAAGAATTGCATTTTGTGAAAGTACATGCTAGCCTAGCATTTACGTCAGAAAGATCCTAATACCGTTCAATTAGCAACCTATAGTACCAATTGTGGACTTTGTCATCCAAGAAAGTAGGTAGCGGAACAGGGGCCGCAGAATTACTGACTTGCCTGAATGAATTGAGGAGGCCAACCAGGTCAGGCCCTACCTCAATCCTATTGTATTTGATGTCTATGAGGCCTATGGTCCTTAGGTTAGTCAGGCGGACTAGAACATCGTTCGATTGCTATCATTTGGGGGATGGAGCTTCTTCGTGCTTAATAAGGTATATTGTCTGACTGGTCGCATCAAGGGATTCTTGAAAGATCCTAATCCTGTCGCTAGGGAAAGCCTCCAAGAATGGATGCTCCAGTTGTACCCAATCCTATAATTGTCAAGGCGATAGGGTATGGTACCAATTCGTCACATCTTCTCTGAGAAGTATGGGGAATGCAGTGACTATACCGTGAGGAGGTATATCGTATTTTACCAGAAGATCGTATAAGTGGTCCAAGAACGTGACTACATCAGTAGCCCCTCTGTACCAGAGTTCTTTCATGGCTAAAGCTGAGAGTTTTCTTGACCTACACAATTCTCTTGCGCAGGCATCCACCTGATCTATTTCTGTGAGTGCCCATCCCATATCATTTTCCCCAAATCCTGGGTCGAATTGGGTATTATCTCTTTCTCCGTTATCATTCTCGTAAAGGAGGATAGCATTTACAAGGGACTCAAAGGTCGAAAGCGGGCTATTTTGAGTACTGGGCTTTCGATCCGGCTCTTCTACATTTCCTTCTTAGATCATCTTTTATAGGTCATGTAGTAATCAGAAACATTCGTTTGTCCTATGTCCTTTCATCACTTGGTATGCGCAAAAATTATCTCGATCGACCGGTGATGGAGGTACAAATGGTTTTAGGCTCTGTATGGCCCCAGTCTTCCTTAGTTTGGTGAAGATTTGGGACAAGGATTCCGTCTACGGTGATATTGGCTGAGGTGGAGTTGGAGTGATCACGACAGTGATGGCTTCTGTTTTCTTTTCCTCCCTTTTAGTGTGTGAGGGCTTTGGCTAGTAAGACCTTGGAGGAGCCACCCTATCATACGGCTTGTTTTTTGCATAATAGGCTGCTTCCTCTTGTCGGATGCGTTCCTCCTCATCATATTTTTCAATTCTCTTGGCATATTCCACGACATCTCCGAAAGTGTGGAATTTTTTCATCTTCATTTCTTCCTACAATTTGGGGTTACATCCCTCTGCTAGTTTGATGACAAGAGCATCCATTTTTGGGGGTCCATCAACCAGTGACTGGATTGTGACCCATCTGCGGTAGTAAGCCTCAAAATGTTCGTTGATGCCCTAGCTCACCTTTTCCAGATCCCGCAAGGTTATTTCCACCCTAACATTGTAGGCATAGTTTTTAATAAAGGCCATACTGAGTAACTTCTAGTTCGATTTTACTTGACTGGACATTCTCATGTACCAATCGGTGTCGAGGCCATAAAACGTAGTTCAGAACAAATTTACCTAATCAACTTTGGGAATGCCCATGCTTATCATGACACGCAGGTATCTCTTGATGTGTGCATTAGGGGACCCTATGCCGTCAAATGGCAGGACATAAGGCATGATAAAGTTTGCGGGTAGCGGTTCTGGTATTATGAGTTTAAACTTCTCCGAATCTGTATACTTCGCACTAGAAGACCCCGCAATGCATTTCAGTTTTGGGAGCATTTCCTCGAAATCTGAGAATTTCTTCTTAATTTCTGCCACTTTGTCATTGGAGTCGGAACGAAAAATTTTAGTGGCTCTCATATTATTGATAATGGTTTTGAATTTCCTGATAAAATCCTCAGAAAGGATCATATCATGTACTGCTTTGAGAGTCGCCTTATGATTGTCAGCCACTTCGTTGCTTTGTTCTATGAGCGTGGGATCGTCGGAATCTGATTCCTCAGGAACTCTTCTCTGAGGTTGCTTCTTCTTAGGTGCCAGTGGAATTGCCCTAAGTGATTTTGGCGTTCCAAGATGAAATGAGCATAGATTAGCTCATGCCTTTATGTGTGATGCATGGACCTATAGGTTTTTATTATATTTTATGAAGCGCATGATGTGCGAATCCTGAATGATGGTGCATGGTGTGCCATAGGAGTGGTGACTCTAGCATTTTCGTTTAGTATTAGGATTACGTGCGATGGTGTGCTTCTAGGGGCAGCTTTTCTTTTCACTTTGTACCAGGGGTATGTGCGATGGTGTGCTCTAGGAGCAGCTTTTCTGAGGTTATATCGCTTAATACCGAGGGTATACGCGAAGGTGAGCTCTAGGAGCAGTATCGCTTAATACCGAGGGTATGCACAATGGTGTGCTCTAGAAGTGGCTTTTCTGAGGTGATATCGCTTAATATTGAGGTTATGTGCGATGGTGCACTCTAGGAGCAGCTTTTTTGAGTTGGTATCACTTAATACCGAGGGTACGCACGATAGTACGCTCTAGGAGCGACCTTTCTGAGGTGGTATCGCTTAATACTGGGGGTATGCATGATGCTGTGCTCTAGGAGCGGCTTTTCCTAGCTTTGTATTACTTAATACCAGGGGTATGTTCGATGGTCCAATTGTATGATATGGCTATTTTATATAATGGCTGCATGCAAATCATGATTAGCGGTGTTTGTGTGATGCGATGTTTAAACAGACACACTATTAAAATATGTATTTTTTTATCTCTCCCTTTCGACCTTAGTACTCCATTGCGGTGAGTATCTTTCCTAGGTGGGGGGTTCTTTCTTCTATTACTAACCTAGGGTAGGCGAGGACGTACTCTCTCTCTCTCGTGACTTTTAAGAAAATCATTGGGTGTCCCTAGGGGAAGTTTCTAGGGTTGCATTGATATATGCTAGGCTGAGTCTGATAGGGTTATGGTTGATGGTAATCGTGCATTATGTACTTAGGCCCAGGAACCCTAATCGAGTTCAAGAGCCCGTTTTCCACGTTTAATATACTCAAATCTAGTGACCTTAATCAAGCCGACTAGATTATATTGTACTACACACGGCTAGTGTATCCCAACCTTGTGCCCCTATACGAACTTGAGTAAGTTATAGAGACACGCTATTGAGGCCACCGGAGTTTTGGGGTATATACAGATGTTATGCAGTAAACCCTAATAATTCCAAATTCAAATGATTTTCATTATTTCATGTTTTTAAGAAGAATATAGTCCCCAGCAGAGTCGCCACTATAAGCGGGCAGACTTTTTAGGCGGGACCTTTTTCAAGTCACCGGCCGGATTGGCGTGGCCAACATGGGACTCCCGGGTGTTTATGCGAGGAGTCACCGCTAAAGCGCGAGGCTCTTTGTATGGGTGAACATACTTGGCATTACCAACTAGGCAAAGGGGTCGAGGGCTCCCTTGGGGACTAGCCCTTACTAGATGCGGGAGGAGGGTCCCTATTTTATATAATATAAGAGTCACCACCCGAATCAGCTCTTTCGGGAAATTAGTGATATAGCTGATCCGAGCAGGATTCCTATATCGATAAAAGAGAGATTCTGGTTCCGAATGAAATAGTTACTTGTCATTTGAATTTGGACAAATAATATTTTGAAAAATCTTGTTATTTTAATAAGCAAAGATATAAGTTGGAGAGATACGACCTTTGCAGGCCTAGCCCTTAGAGCGTGGGCCCAGCATGACTGGACTAATGCATGACGGAAAGTAATATTCTTGACCCTCAGTTACCTTTTATTTACTGCAGGATTACTAGAAGGCCTGGTAATGACTAAAACCGCATTTCTGCAGGCAATTCCTTAAGGTTTCTACAGGGATAACCTCAGGAAATTAGGCAGGAGGACTTTTTGAGTGTTTTTGATATGTGCGGGTAGCTTTTTGACTAAAAGCTATTTTGAGGACGGGTGTCTATACCTTGGTATAGTTTCGGTATAGACTCGATATCTTTGAGGGACAGAAAGAGCTCAAAGGACTTCTGATTTTAGAATTGGGAGGTTTTTCGAAGGTGATTGTTGACTGGAGATGCCGAGGGCAGCTTTCCTCTTATAGAAACTTTGGGAACATCGATCGACGCAATGCTTGTCAAAGTAGCTTCGCTGAGTCATTGGGTCTAGATTCCCTATTAGCGTCGATCGTCGCATATAGGTAGCATCGATCGACGCAAGTTGGGTGGTGGTAGCCTTGCTGAGTCATGGTTATAGGTTTGATGAGTCATCAGGAAAATTGACACGTGGCAGCGTCAATCTTCTCTATGGGATAGCGTCGATCAATCCAATTAGGTTTATGGCCAGTGTCGATCGGCGCTGATTTTATTGATGTTGGAATCCTATTTCCTCGGAGGGGTTTATAGTTTAGAACGAAACACGGTCTTTATTAGTACCGATCTGCCATCTCCTGAAAAAGGTCTCGGACATCATCAGGCCTGGATGGGTCATGCTCACAATTAACATCCCTTTCCTCTTCGCTATTTTCATCATTCTGACTATCATCTCTCCTTTATTCTTCTTCATCATTAATGACCTCGCCCTTTGAGTTTACTGATGTAGCATTCTCATTGGAAATCAGATTCGTTCCCTTCTCTGGTGCATTCAGTTCCAGGCTAGGCTCAACTTCCTTGAATGTAATGGGAGACACAGTTGCATTCAAGTTGCCTTGATTTTCAGCAAGCTCAATTGAAGTTGAATTAAGATCATTATTCAAATCAATATTTACCTTTTTGGCTTGCTTTACTGGATTGGTTATTGCTGCTTGATTTTTAGGTAAGTTAATGTCCTCAACTTCCTATTCAAGTGCATTTTCTAGTCTTTATGTATTCATAACTATAGGATTAAAAGGAGATTCCAAAAGATTTGCTTGAAAGTTAGAACTTTCTTGCTCCAGAGGTACTGCTAGATTGACTGCTCCAGATGAGCCTCCAGTCCTTCTTTAGTTGGAATGGGCCTATGCTCCTTTTGGTTTGCCTGGACAGCTTCCATCATTTCATAAAATTCTGGATCCTTCGGATGTTGTGTGTCTGCATTATCTCCATTTCCTTCCTTGCTTTCATAGCTTCAGAGAATGTTGGCCCCTTTTTAGTTAGCTTTTTCTTTGGGGAAACTTCTTTTTTAGCTTCATCAAGAGCTTGAGCAACACCCCTCTTTCTTCCTGTTTTAGCTGCAGCAGCTTTAGTTGATTTCTTCTTGGGTTTCTCTAGAGATTGTTCGAGAATTTGAGTAAGGGTCAGATTATCCTCATTAATTTATTCATCAGATTCTTCTTCTAGGTTAATTTTCTTCTGAGCCTTGGGCCTGCTGGATCTTGGCCTCTTAACCACATGAGCTTTTTCCACAGTATCTCCTGCTTTATAGACTCTGCTCTTTTCTTATTTTTCCCTCTTTTGTCTTAGGACCTTCTCTATCCCAAACTTCACCAAATGACAAATTTCGGAAATTCTTCTCGTAAATGGAATTTCCTTCAACTGCCTCCTTTCCGGTGATGTTAATCCCGTTAGCAATGAGATTTTAGTGATCATGCCTCTATGGGAGTGCTTATGATGCCTGATGTAGTGAATGAGTAATGCCGGCATATTCAAAATCCTGCTCTCCACCCAATGTTGGATAACACAGTACTGAAAAGAAGAGACAATAGTGATGGACCCTCTCCGGATCAAGATAAACTTGGCCAAGACAAATTGAAGCAGTCTTGGAGTTTGTGGCCATAGGGTGGAGAATTTATCTCCAAAGAATCTTGCCAGAAGGCAGAGATTTGAGTCGTACTCCACTATTTGTTCATCACCATCTGTCGTCATTTGTATCCCATCATTCTTCATATTGTAGTGTTTGACAAAACATTCCAGAGTGAGGGTGATTTCCTTTCCCTTCACTGTTATCCTCAGTGCATTATAATAAGTGTGAGTTTTGAGGTTTTTGTAGAAATCCTTCACTAGAACAGGGTAGGTAGGATTTTTGGATTGGAGGAAGACTTCCAAATTTTGATTTTTTAGGAGTTTGGCATATGGGTCTATGGAGAACATAAAGTTGTCTCCAAGATAATCCGAAAGGATAATTGTGTCAGAACTCACACGCTTGACAGGAATGAAGTCCATGTCAAGAACGTCTTCTACCTTGAAAACATTTATTGGAGGAGGGGATGATTTAGCTTGGGTATTTGCCATTTCAGAGTTTGAAGAAATTTGTGAATTTAAGGTTTTTGAGAAAAATTGTAGAGTAATAGTATATAAATTACTGGTGTGAAGAAGAAGAAGAGAAAATTTGGGGCTTTTATAGAATTTATAAGGTGAAGGTATTTTGGTAATCCGAAAGAAGTTAAATCTAACTAGATTGATGACTTGGTAGTTAATTTTGAGGACAGAGGTTAATGGTATGTAAACCAGAGTTTGGGAACAGTTTATTAATTTTATAACTGTTGGATTTTATCGTCCAATAGCTGTACAATAAACGTTAGAAATTCAAAAGTGTACAGTTACTTATAGTTATTTTTCACTGCCTTTTCTGCCATTTGTCACACTTGTCTACTGAGAATGCAAGATTTTTCTTTCAAACTAAGAAGTTTTGCGTATCTCCATTTCTTCTTTGACTTCTTCCTCCGGAGTTAGCTTCTAGAGCAAATCTCACTTTTCCTCATCCAGAACCCCTATTTAATTTCGGCTTTAACGCTTCAACATTCATCTTTGAGCTTGTTGACTTGGCATAGTGTGTTGCCAGAATCCTTTAGAGGGTCATCTTCAGGTTGTGAACATGATCTGGATGGTTTGAGTCTTTAAATTTGGATGATTTCTTTAGCACATATCTCTTCTTGAATGACTTCTTGGAAAAAGCTTATTCTTGAGGGTTGATCTAGATTTTCTGGTATGGTCATCATTTTGCCTTCATATCTTTATCTTATGGTTGTAGAGATTATTTTTTGCCAATTTTTGTTCTTGAGACATTACCAGATCAGTTTTAGAAGATTTATCTCCTCCTGAATTATGTCTTCCGGATTTTGACTTGTTTTCTCATCTGGGTTAGTGTGATGAAAGTATTTCACCATGATTCACCTGCCTTGATCATCCACTATCAATTTGTCAGGTTTGTTGATCTTTGTATGGATTCAAGACATACCTACAAAATAGATTCAGTGATTTTGGGTCCTTAATCAGACTTGGGTCCTCTCAGGTTAGCCGCCTTTTCAGGTTGTGGATGACTGTTATTATTATTTTTTATTCTACATACTTTAGATGTATGATTATTGTGAGCACTAGATTTTAATGGTCCTTCTCACGAAACGATAATTAAAGCTAGATAATGCAATCTTTTATATGCGTTATCCATCAAAGGTGTTCCTACTACTGCAGAGCTGAGTTTGGCCAAGTCTGGTGACCTAAACTGCCCTTAGGGACCCGTACGGGTCATGCTTGGTGCTACAGATCCACCGATAGGCCCGTAAGGGTCAAGTGACCCATACACCTGGGAGGGACTTGTACAGGTCCCATCAGACCTATACGGGTCCTGTATTTGCCTAAACATGCTTTATGGCATTCAGAGATCATTACCATTTCGGGAGAAATCAAGCCATGAATGCAATTTATTGCATTCAGACTCGATTTCCCCCTATAATTTGAGGCTTCTTTTTAACTCATTTCAAAAGAAGACATGCAAGAAATTATAGCATATAGTTTATGAAATTCCAGCTATTTTCATAGGTATAGAAAGGGTATAATTGAGGTATAGAAGGTATAAAATAAGGAGAAAACCCATTCTTTGAGGTTTTGTCCATATTTTATTCATTTCTAGCTTCGTTTATTAGGATTCAGGGGAGGTTTTGTCCACAAAAATACTCACCTAAATAGTCATAGAATCACCATTTCATCATCTACTTTGGCTAGACTCTCTCTCAGCACAGGGATCGCTTCAAAGTGGATTCACGTCTCAAAGGTACGCTCCTGAGTTTCAAAGAGACTCACATCTCATTCATTTTATCATTATTTCTCGTATTCTACTCCTTCTATATAAGTCTCTACCTATTTACGAACTGAGGTTTCGTCTGGGACCAAACAGGATCCATACGAGTCCCCCCACCCGTACGGGTCCTCACCAGCACCTGTACGGGTCCCCAGCCACCCGTTTGGGTATTGGCCCCCAGATAGAATTCAAAATTCCTATTTTAATCTATAAAATCAATCTGACATCACCTTTTGCCATGCGATCATTTTCACTAATAATGCGGTAAATCAACCCACAAAAGTTAAAATTTGTTTTCACAATAAAATGCGTTGAGGACCCATTATTTCTTCCCGATCCTAGAAGCCATCCGAGCACTATCGATCATAAAACCTCTACGTTAAGATAATCACATTTTTTTAACAAAATGCTAACTTATGACGTGCTATAAACTGTGCTAATCTTTGTGGATGCAGGAGAATTTATTTTATTTTATTTTATAACTTAGAACAAATGTATAGGTTCTTTTTCAATTCCCCATTTTCCCCCTGGTTGTAATTTTTATTCCCCAAGTCATTGCTTGTACTTTATTGTAAATTGTAAACACATGAATTAAGTGTGAAAGAGTGTAGAAAAATAGGATTTCCGTAATAATTTCCCAAATGTTGAAAATAAAATGGTTTTACGCGGTGAATGTAATTTTAAATTAACTAAATGAGAAATAAGTGACTCATCTGATATCTGAATCTCTGATCCAAAAGGTATGAGTCTCCCACCCAAAGGTAACCATACCAAAACTTTTTTCCAAGTAGACAACTTAGGTGGCGACTCTATCATTTGTATCGAGATTTGGGTGTCGATTCTTTTATTCATAAAATTGGTTAAAATGTGCAAACTTGAACTAAATGGTTTCATCACGCCTAAATCAACTAACCACCTCAGTGAGCTCTACCGCAAGGCGCCAAGAGAGATCCACACATCATCGACACATCACAGTGGCGACTCTGCTAGGGAATTAATCTTTTAACTTGGAAAATTTTGGTTTGTTATAAAAGCTTAAAAGATTAAGATGAGCACCGAAAATCATTTACTTAATTCAACTCGTTTTCTCTTTCATCATTTGGGAAAATTATTACACTCTATCTTCTTATCTTATTCTCTCTAGCTAGATGTGCTCTTCTTCTAGTGCTAGGTTAAGGCTCCCTATTTTTCTACAAAACTCACGAATGTGTTACCCATGCCCGCTAGGAATTGGGGACACTCAAGTGGGTGGAGCACTCATTGCCATCTCTCTCCTGGAGGCTTAGTGTGATGGGAACCTACAACATCAACCTCTATTACGTCCCTACACATTCTTATCGAAAGCCATAGAATTTTACCCTTTTAGGTACCTTTTTTGGGTGAGATTAGACTAGGTTGCCCTTTATTATCCTTGGGGTATTAAAAGGAAAATACCTTCAGAATTAGCGGGAGGAATAAGGTTGGACGACACGTTTCGCATGTGCTGTGTTGTAATTCCCTTGTAATTAACCTACCATGCATTATTGTAATTTGTGCATGCATCCCATGCATGTACTGATCTTTTGGTTACTACCTCAGTTCAAGGCAAGAACCGATAATCTCATGCAGTCCTCATCCTAGTCCGTCCCATGGCTCAACTCGGTCAGTCTGTACAGCCGACAAACCCAACGCTCCTCGCAGCTAGTAGTGGGTCTCATGGGCTTCATCAAGAGGCCATTAATCCAGTTCACCAAAATAAGGATTCGAGCCAGTTTCCCAACTTTGTGGCTATGCCAAAGGAAACAACCCTCCCTTATTTCATGGGTTTACCCTATAGCATGACCCATGACCAAAAGGTTCATCCTATAACTTCTGATGACATCTTACCTTAGGATACTCCTCTTTTGAACCGCTTCAAGAAGCTAAAGAAGTATGGATTGATTGATCACCTTCGTGCATATTTCAGCCAAAGCCTGAAGAAAGGGGTAACTTCTGTGTGTACCATGTCAGTTTTGGTAACCCAACTAAAGTACGTGAAGGTCTCCTCAAGGCTATCACGGTACCGATTAATGAAGGAAGGTTTGTGAACCAAGGAGAAGAGGAGAGGAAATAGCCATGATTAACTCAGGATTAGAAGTGAACGAGGAGTGGAAGCACAATCTAGAAACCAAGAAAGTGAGGGAAGAACCTTCCATGTTCGATCTTATAGCTATCAGGCAGTGGAGTGGGGAACCCATCCATGTTTATTTCCAGAGATGGTTAACTGTCTTAAAAGGAAGCCTCATGAGAAGGAATTAGCTAATCAATTCATCTATAGGTTATCTCCTCACCTTCACAAGATAGCATTTGTGAAAGCATACAAGACTTTTAATGAATGTTATGAAGCAGCCATAGAAGCAGAAAAGTGTTCCAAGAAAATGGAGGCTAGTGACCCATTAAGGATTGAAGTAGACAAAGCTATCGATACCCTCACTACTTCAATATACACCATCTTATGCTTGGGGGATAATAAGAAGACAACTATTCAGAAGGCCTTGAGAAACCTGGCCTAAGTCATAAGAGAAACCGTGGATGATGTGTTGACCGAGAAATAATTACAAGATCTGGATCGGGACCTAACCTACATCCTGATGAATGACCAAGAAGACCCTCCGCTTGTGGAGGGTGACAATACAATTATATGTAATGAAAATGATGTAGCCTTTGAGCATCCTAATGATAATGATAGTGATTTTACTTACTTGTTTGATGTTTTGCCTGACGGCACCATGCATTCAACGGACCACATGCATAACATTTTTAGGATTCATGACTTTTAATTGCATGACATTAATTTGGGTACTAAGGAAACTCCAAAAATGGTAACAATATCCAATGACTTAACCCCTATAAAAAAAATAGAGATGATAAAAGTGCTTAGAAAACATGTTAACGCCTTCGCCTGGTCTTATGAAGACATGCTTAGGGTAGATTGCTAAATTGCTGAACATCATGTCCCCACAGATCCCAAGTTTAAACCAGTCAAATAAAAGTTAAGAAGATTGTGTCCAGAGTGGGCCGAAAAAATCAAATATGAAGTTGCTAGATTACTGGAGGCTAAGTACATTGAGATAATTGAGTATTCGACATGGTTAGCAAATGTCGTCCTAGTCCCTAAAAAGGATGGAATGTGTGTCGATTTTCGTGACTTGAACAAGGCATCTCCGAAAGATGATTTCCTATTGCCACATATCGATTTACTAGTAGACAGTGCTGCCAGAGCTGCGATGTACTCATTCTTAGATGGGTTTTCTGAGCACAATTAGATCCTAATAGACATCATCGACAAGGTCAAGATAGCTTTTATCACAGAGTGGGGGGTTATTGTTATAAGGTAATGCCTTTTGGGTTAAAAAATGCAGGGGCAACTTATTAGAGAGCCGTGATAGCTTTACTACATGGGATGATCCATAAAGAGGTTGAGGTTCATGTAGATGACATGCTAGCGAAGTCTAACACGAGGGAAGAGCATCCTAAGATTTTAGATAGGTTCTTAACAAGAATTGAGAAATATAACCTCCGTTTGAACCCAAAAAAGTGTGTGTTTAGGGTTATATCAAGGAGGCTCTTAGGCCACATCATCAGTTAGAGGGGAATCAAAGTCAACCTTCACAAAGTTAGAGCTACTCAAGAAATGCCTATTCCTAGAGCTGAGAGAGAAGTCAGGTCATTCCTTTGATCACTTCAGTACGTAAGTCATTTTATTGCCAAGTTAATGATAGTGTGAGTCAGTCTTCAAGTTGTTGAAAAAGAAGCAGCCGATAGAGTGGAATGAACAATGCTAGATAGCCTTTGATAAGATAAAAGCTTACCTTGTGAGTCCCCCAGTCCTAAAACCTCCCATGCCGGGTAAGCGATTAGATCTCTATTTGGCCATAGAAGAGTCATTTGTGGTTGCAATGTTAGTCCAAGAACAGGAAGGCAAGAGCAAACACGTCGTCTACTATTTGAGTGAGAAGTTATTAGAACATGAGAAAAAATACACAGTAGTGGAGAAGACGTGTACTGTGATGGTATGGTTAACAAAGAAGTTTAGGCACTACTTCCAATCTTACAAAATTTAAGCAGTTGCAAAGGTAGACCCAATAAAGTATCTTTGTCAATCCCCCACATTGGTAGGGAAACTCGCTCGTTGGCTTTTGTTACTATCTGAATTTTATATTGAGTATGTCATAAAGAAGGTCATTAAGGGGAGAGCAGTGACTGAATTTTTAGCAAGTCAACCCATAGAGTCTGATTATGTTGAAAACTTAGATTTTCCCGATGAGCAATTAGTAGTAGTGGAAGTAGAGAAGACCGAATGGATCATGTATTTTGACGGAGCTATAAATCGAAAGGGTGCCTATCTTGGGGTGATCATCATTACACCTCAAGGTGAGGTTATCCCACTGAGCAAACGATTGGAAGTCCCAGTCACTAATAATGGAGCTAAATATTAAGTTTGTCTCTTCGGTCTTGATGCCCTATTGAAAGTAGGACCAAAGGAAGCAAGGGTGATGAGAGACTCTGCACTAGTGATAAGCATGTTATAGGGGAGTGGGAAATCAAAGAAGCTTAGGCCATACATGGAAGCGGTTTGGGATCTATCAGTACGATTCTGTCAGTGCTTCTTCCAATATATACCGAGGGATGAGAATCAGATGGCCACCTCTTTGGCTACCTTGGCCTCAATGTGGGAGGGAGAAGAGCCTCAACCCATTCGTTCGTTGGTAATAGAAATGGGTCGTTCCCCATTTCATGAGAAGGTTTGAGTTATGATTGTAGAGGCATAAAAGGCTTGTTGGTACGACGATATTAAGAAGTTCCTAAGAGAAGGAGAATGTCTCAGAGGGTTATCAATTTCAGATCGTGTGACCCTCAAGAGATTGGCAACATAGTTTAGACCAGTTGATGAGGATCTCTTCAAAAGGATAGCGGCGGGTTTATTATTGAGATGTTTAACAGAAGAAGAAGCAGAAAAGGTAATGATCCAGGTACACTCAGGGGATTACAGCCCACATATGATTGGATTGGCTTTGGCCAGGAAGATTCAGAGCATGGGGTACTTCTGGACCACAATGAATGTCGACTGTGTTGACAAGGTCAGGAAATGTCATGAATGCCACATTCATGGGGATATACAGCATTTACCCCCATCTGAACTTCACAATTTATCTACTACTTGGCCTTTCTCGGCGTGGGGGATAAATATGATCGGTGAAATTTGGCCATCATCAACCAATGGACATCGATTCACCATAGTCGTAGTTGATTATTTTTCAAAATAGGTAGAGGCCGAATCTGACACCGATGTTACCACTAAGAAAATGGCCAAGTTCATAGAGAGGCATATTTTTGCTCAATACGGGGTTCCACATCATGTAGTCTTTGATAATGGGGTTCAGTTTCAAAGGGATGTGATTGAATTATTTGAGAAGTTCAACGTCGAGCATCACAGATCTTTATCGTATAGGCCCCAAGCTAATGGAGTAGTTGAGGCTGCTAATAAGTCGATCAAGAGGATTTTGTCCAGGGCAATGGCTACCTACAGTGATTGGGTTGATAAACTTCCATTTGTAGTTTGGGGATATAGAACCAGTGTAAGGACACCCACTGATCAGACACCTTTCTCCTTGGTATATGTAATGGAAGCCGTATTACCTACCGAAACAGAAGTAAGATCTCTATAAGTGGCACTCGAAGCTTGGCGAAAAGAATCAGATTAGGAAAGGGCTAGCTGTGAACATTTGAACGCAATAGATGAGAAGCGACTCAAGGCACTTGACCACCTACAAATGTCTCAGTAATGCATGGTCCGAGCTTACAACAACAGAGTTACATAACCAAAACAACCTCTCTAGGCGGGTGATCTGGTTCTCAAATAGTTATGCCAGGTCAATATTGACGCTAGGGGAAAATTCAGGCCTAATTGGGAAGGGCCATTCGTAATGAAGAAAGTCTTTGGCAAGGGGGAATCAAGCTTATGGATATGGATGGAAATGAGTTCGAGAATCCAGTGAATCAAGATAGGCTTAAGCATTATCATGTCTAGGCCAAAAGAATTAAATCACAAAAAAGCAGCACAATGAATAAAAGAAATAAAGAATAAATCACCCGATGAGTGATCCTTCACTGCTCGGGCAAAAATTAGGGTACAACCCGCTGATCAGTATTCTACAAGCCGGTCAGGCAAAAGTTAAAGTACTCCAATGCAAATAAAGCCCGCTAAGCTGGTAACCCGAAAAGGGCAGCTTAGGCAAAAGTTAGGGCATCGAGAGAAAAACGTATGTTGCTTTCTAGAAAATCTTTAAAAGACCAGTAGCCAGTAGGGGTTAACCATCAGAAATTGTTACCATTGCCTATGTACTCAAATTAATCTCATCAATGAACATGTTATGATTTGCTAAGAATTTTGGTCTTATGAATGCATGCATGTCCTTAGGTGAAATAATCACAGGTATGTGAACATCAGTTTTTCTCTGCATTTTATGCATCTTTATTATTATCCTTACTACACGTACATTACTCAACAAAAGGCAAAAAATACCGATAGGCCACAAAAGAAATCAGGCCTATGCAAAATTTGGAAAACGTCTGTTGGATTGAAAACCCGAAAGGCAGGTCCATGCAAAAGTTAAGAAGAAAGAAAAAGCAAGAAAAAGCTTGCTGGATTGAAAACCCGAGAGGGCAGTCTAAGCAAAAGTTAAAGCAAGAAAAGAAAAAGAAAAGTCCGCTGAACTAAACCGTCAATGATAGTTCAAGCAAAAATCAGGACAGAAAGAAATGAAGATAAATGTTCGATAGGTCATCTCACACCGATAGGCCTACGCAAAAATTAGAACTCGATTCAAAAGCTCTAGTTTTGTCAATTGTAATAATCAAAGCATCATTTATAATTGTTATGTCTCACAACTAGGATTCCTTGAACTTAGTTCTCCTATTGTGAAGTAATAGGATATCACGTATCCCCAGAAGTGCTAATTCCAACTAGCCAACCTTGGTAATTCTCGTCAGTTGCATTGGGCTAATTCATGGCGATCAGGAACTTAGAGTGTTCAACAATTAGATCACTTTCTTGCGGTGCACGCTATATGGGCTTCATTGTTAGTTATGTCAAGATGCAACATGGGTTTATAGACAACGACATCCATTAGTTTCAGTTCAGAAAAAGAAAAGTTCAGCATGCATAAAAGTTAAAAGTATAAGTCCATGTTTACATAAAAATAAGCCACATAGGGCCAAAAGTATCAAATGTGCAGAAAGTAATAGATGCAATCTAATCTAAGCTGTTGGGGGGTCCTACCCCAGCCACCTCTCTGGTGTCTGGTCTTGTGTATCTGCCAGCAGATTGTCCGTGTTTATTGTCACATGATCCTCTGCCCCACTAGTGTCTGTAGTAGGCAGATCAGACGCCCTGACCTCTAAAGCTCCCGCTACACTCCCAACTGTTGTACCAGTCTCCTCTACTCGCTCCTCAACTCTAGCCGCCTGAGTCACCATCAGTGCCACTCGATATGCTGAGCTATCATCATTAGATATAGAATCAGACAGCTTAAGTGTCTATCTATCCTCGTTCATCCAGGCTAGCGAGCCCCGCAGCACCTTAACCTCGGCCTATGCTCAAGTAGCCTCTGCTCTAGCCCGGTCAGCCTCAGTAGTGGCTACTCGCAACTGCTCCTCCAGGAACCTAGCTCGCTCCTCAAAGGCATCCAAGTCCTAAGCGGACTTACCACCCTCTATAGCTAGTAGAGTCTATAATGGAAACCATAAGATCATTACATATATATAAATGTTATGGCATGCATCATGCATAATTTGTTAAATTTTGCAGGTAAAAGAAACTTACCGAGGCTAATGTAGTAGGTCCCCGGACAGAGAAAAAACCCCTAGTGATCCTCTAAGCCTCAGATATAGTCACCTGAAAGAGAAAATCACATCAGAACAAGGACATCCTAAGCAGTTATTATAAGGACGAGATTAAAGTATAGAAATACTAACATGAGTAGAGCTATATGGGGTAATGCCAATGGGATGAGCCGACTCCTCGAGCTCCTTGACAACTTGTTTCCCCTAATAATCGAGGAGCCGGAAGAAAGTATCTAACTCTGCCCAGAGAACCCCCTCTCTCACACTCCCCAAAGCACGAGACTTCTTCATCGGCGGTTCTAGGTCAGCAGAGGCAGCAATAGTAGACCTCTTCCTCATGGAGGCAGGAGGCTACAATAATTAATAAATTACACCAGGGTAACAGTCAATTTTGAGAAGCAATAATGTATTAACAAAGCCTAAGTTAGGAAAATACCTGAGAAGAAGGTGTAGCAGACCTAGCTGGGGCCTCAATACTCCGAACCATGGAAAGCCCCCCTCAGTCGCCCCTCGACCCACCCTCGTCATCATCATCATCGTCATCTCCATCACTATCGTTCTAGTGGAAATCAAGGGGTACGTCCTTGAAATAGATCCTCTTACAGGGAGGAAGGAGCTTTGAGTCAATGAACGTAGCATAGTAGCCCCCCACAGACATCACTCGGGCCCCTTCACCCAAAAGGTATAGCCCCTGATCTATCTCAGGCATCAGGTGTGGCTAAAAGAATCCTACAGGGATAGGGAGAGGGATCGACCTCTCTACAACAGCACTAGTCCTCCAATCTCGGACCCTCTCACCAAAATACCATTCTAAGGAGAGCAAAGACTCCAGCACAAAGCGACGATCATCCATGCCAGCCCTCATTCGCTCAATATCTCTATGTAAGACCATCCTCTCCCATGTGTCTCGAATAACCTGGATAAAGTAAATGCATTATAAGTATCATAACTTTGTAAATATAGGTTCTACTAATGGTTGTAAAAATGTGAAATACAGGTTTAACACGAAAGAAGTTTACCCAATGAGAGTGTAGCTTGCGAAGGAACTCCCTGTACTTCATTGTGGTTAGGGCCTGATGTTGCCAAGGCCCCATCCACCTAGAAATAATATGAGCCATCTCGGTTTGCATGGGCAAACCTGGCCAGGGAATAAGTCGATGCTTGAAGGCCTAAATCTACAAAACAAAGTGAAGTTAGTTGCCAAATAGTTCGAGTAAAGGGTTAAAGCATAAGGGATCAATTTTAGAATTACCCGTAGGTTCAGATGGCAGATCTTGAGCTTGGACTGATGGCCTCAAACCCCAACATCCAACCTAGAATACAACTGTACCAGGATGGCCTAACACCAATTTTTGCCTGGCACTACGACAAGATTCTCAACAACTAAGAGCAAACTATAGTTAAGGTTTCTTGAGTACACTAGGAAGAAGACGGAGGTGAGGAAGGTCAATAGGAAAGACCGAGTGTACTGATCCCTCCTCTCCATAGCAATAGGGCTCGGCTGCCTAATCCAGTAACTATGGAGCTCTCCATACTTGAGCTAGTCCATTCCTCTAGGAAAAACCCCAGTAGTCTCTCTATATAAGCCTTCACCTCAGGTCAGGAGTGCCATCGGTTGGCATAAACATTGAAATGGATGACATTCCTGCTCCAACCCAATCCTGTTAGTGCACACATATCTGAGGGGGTGACGGCAACCTCCCCGATTAGTAAGTGGAAAGTGTGTGTCGTCTCGGACCATCTCTCTGTCAAGGCCGATATAGCACCAAGTGCCAGCATCTAGAGGGCCTTGGGAATGGCTTGACAATATCAGTAAACCCAAATGAATTAATATGGGTCAGCAACTCAGTGTCCCCGATAGCTCAGATTTCCTCAAACCACTTTCTGCAGAAGCTCATAGCTTCCGCAGTCTTGTATTGGAACTACAAGGGCAAAAACATAGTTCAACAGGGTTAGAATGCAGTGGATGAATCAAAAATTGGGAAAAATTTATAGAAAATAACGAATTGGACATTCTGTCCCTTAAGAAAGGACCCGTATGGGTCCGCCCCCACCTGTACGGGTCCGAGTATGCCTCCTGTACCAAAAATAGGACCCATACGGGTCCCTTACAAGTAGTCCCTTGTCGGAAAACTTCCTAAAAAATCCAAATTCAACCAAATCTCAACAAAAGATCATTCAGATTATCTTAAAAGCATCCTAGACTAAAGTTACATGTACCAGGCTCTATTTCAAGATCTAAAACACCCTAAATCATGTCAAAAATTGAGAAATTCAGAAAATCTTAAAAATCTCAAAAATGGATGAAGTTGAGAATTGAGAAAAATAGTAGAAGTTTTGAGGCATAGGTGTCAGGAGAGGGGATCAGAGGCACTTCAGAAGTGACAGTAAGGACAAGAAATGAGTCCCCCTCGCGAAAAGCATACCCTACCAAAACCAGGCATTCCCGAAGCTTCGAATCGCCTATCCAGGGCAAATTATAATCGATTTTGGGAGAAAATCACCGAAAAATTTAATATAGGAGAGTTTGGTGTAAGGCCGGATGTGAAGGGTCTATTTCAGCTTTAAAACTCCTCACTAGGACCCCGTACGGGTCCCGCCCCACCCATATGGGTCCCACATCTCCAAATTCCCACCCGTATGGGTCATCTTTTTCCATCAAGGGGTAATTTTTGAGCCAAAACTTAATGAAAGCACCAAAGGCACATCCAGTCCAAACTAGGGGCCAGCCCCACTTCTCTTAAACTCCGTATTTTAGTTAATTACGGGGCAAAACTCCTAGCGCATCTTGATCTTCATTGAAGGGGCAAAAATTTTTGTTCACCATAAAGTCAATCAAGAATCAAGGTAAGCTATTTTAAAATGACTACTAACATTGACAATCTTTCATGTGGAAGTTCACCTAAAGTATAGGGAATTTCCCCAGCATGCTAGTCATCCAGACGAAAAAAAAATTCCCTAGTAGCGGGTTTAGACGATCGAGGGGCTTCCCTTATTCCCCAGCAGTGGAATCAGGAATCTAGGGGCATCCCTCCATCATCGAGCTCTCGAGGGACATTCACCCTAGGGGCACTCCCCAGTAGTGGAATCAATCAAGGGGCATTCCCCCCAAAAGATACCCTTCAAGGGGCAATCCATTCCTAAGCAATCATGCCAAACCTGACATTTCCAAAAATTTAGTTTACAGTTCATTTAGGGACCAATCCCTACCAACACATCTTTGTTATTGATTTAAGGGGCAAAAATTTTTGTTCACCATAAAGTCGATCAAGAATCAAGATGTGTCATCTCATGTAATAACTAACTCAATGTTTTTATTGTCTCTTAATAGGTTATTCAAATTCCCAGTAGGAGAGTCATCTGCCTTAGGAAAGGGATACGAGGAAAGTCATTTGCCTTAGGAAAGGGATACACGAGTAAGAGAGTCATCCGCCCTAGGAAAGGGAATCATCACCAGCAGCCAGAAAGCCATCCGTCTTAAGAAAGGATGCACACAGTAAAGGATGCATCTTCCCTAGTAAAGTCGCCAAAGATGCATCATCAATAGGAAAGTAATCTGCCTTAGGAAAGGGATACATCATCAACAGGAAAGTCATCCGCCTTAGGAAGGGATACATCATCAACATGAAAGTCATCCGCCTTAAGAAAGGGATACGAGAAGTCATCCGCCTTAGGAAAGGGATACATCGTTAGCTAAGAAAGTTGATATACCTTAAGAAAGGGATACATCATCTATCAAGAAAGTTAATCCACCTTAAGAAAGGGATACAAGAGAAGCTATCCACCTCAGGAAAGTTATACGAGGAGAAGCCGTTGTGAGCACTGGATTTTAAAGATCCTTCTCACGAAACTATGATGAAAGCTATATGATGCAATGTCTTTTAGGTGTTATTCATCAGAGGTGTTCCTACTACTGCAAACTTGAGTTTGGCCGACTTTCGGAGACCTAGTCTGCCCTTAGGTACCCATACGGGTTCTATCTAGTGGAATGGATCCACTGGCAGACCCGTACAGGTGATTGCCTTCCATACGTGTGGAGGGGACCTGTACGGGTCCCCTAGTACCCGTACGGGTCCTCTGATTACCTCTTTTAGAAGCTATCTCTTACCTTTTTGGGAAAAGGCAGGTCTTGAATGTGGTTTATTGCATTCAAGCCTGACTTTCACCCTATAAATAGGGCCTTTTCCTTTCATTTTACAACACACACACATCATGTATGAAAAATATATTAAAACTTTAGCAATTTCTATTGGTATAGAAAAGGTATAGTGGGGGTATTGGAGGTATAAAATAGGGAGAAAACCCTTTCTTTGAGGTTTTGTCCACATTTTATTCATTCCTAGCTTCATTTATTAGGATTGAATGGAGGTTCTGTCCGCACAAATACTCACCTAAATAGTCCTATTTCACCATCTACTTTGGCCGGACTCTCTCATAGTAAAGGGATTATCTTAAAGTGGATTCACGCCGCAAGGGTAACGCTCCTGAATTTCACAGAGACTCATATCTCAGTTATTCTTTTATTACTTTCTGCCTTCGTTATTATATTAGTTCTTGTTATTATTTTCCGTCTGGTCCTAAACCGTTTGAGCCTTGTTGGCACCATATATCCTCTAGGATATTAAATCGGTGCGCCATACTCATATAGAGGGAAATCCCTTTTTATATGATTTTTTTTGCCATTAATCTGTTAATCTGCAAATTAAACTAAACTGAGTTTCTTCCTGGAAAAAGACAAGACCACCCAGAATCCATTTTTAAACTGGTTGAAATCAATCCAACTCACCATTTGCCATGCGATCATTTTCAATAATAATCTGGTAAATCAACGCACAAAAGTTAAAATGTGTTTTCATAACAAAATACGATGGAGACTCATTATTTCTCTCCAATCCTAGAAGCCGCCCGGGCACTATTGATTGTAAAACCGTTACGCTAACATAATTACATTTTTCTTAATAAAGTGTTGACTTATAATGTGCTATAAACTGTGCTAACGTCTGTGGATGCGGGGGAATTTATTTTTATTTTGTTTTATAACTTATAACAAATGTACAGGTTCTTTTGCAATTTCCCTCATTTCTCCCCCAATTGTAATTTTTATTCCCCTATTTACTGCTTGTGCTTTATTGTAATATGTAAACGCATGTAATGAGTGTGAAAGAGTGTAGAAATAAGATTTCTATGATAATTCTCTAAATGATGAAAGCAAAAACGGTTTTACGTGGTGAATGTAATTTTGAATCAACTAAATGAGAAATAAGTGACTCATCTGATACCGGAATCTCTGATCTAATAGGTATAAGTCTCTCACCCAGAGGGAATCGTACCAAAACTCTTTCCCAAGTAGATAACTTGGGTGGCGACTCTATCAATTGTATCGAGATTTGGGACTCGATTCTTTTATTCATTAAAATTGGCTTAAAATGCAAACTTCAACTAAAAAATGTTTTGCCACGCCTAAATACAACCAAACCTACAGTGGGCCCTGCCTCTCACACAAGCACTAAGTGAGACCCACACGTCATCGACACCTCACAGTGGCGATTCTGCTGGAGAATTAATCTTTTAACTTGCAAAACTTTGGTTTGTTTTAAAAGTTTAAAAGATTAAGATGAGCACCGAAAATCATTTACTTGATTCAACTTGCTTTTGTTTTCATCATTTAGGAAAATTATCATACTCTATCTTCTCACCTCCTTCTCTCTTTAGTCAGATGAGCTCTTCTTCTAGAGCTAGGTTAGGGTGCACTATTATTTCCATGACACTCGTGAAGGTGTTACCCATGCCTGCCAGGAATTGGAGACACCCTAGTGGGTGGAGCACTCATTGTCATCTCCCTCCAAAAGAGGCTTGATTCGATGGGAACCTTCTACATCAACTTCTGATATGTCCCTACACCATCCTTATCAAAAGCCTTAGAATTTCACCTTCTAGGTACCCTGATTTCTGTGTGAGATTAGACTAAGGAAAAATACCCTCAGACTCAGCGGAATAAATAAGGACGGAATTGATCGATTCGCATGTATTGTGTTATATACCCTTGTGATTAACCCCACCATGCATCATTGTAATTTATGCATGCATACCACATCCCATGCATGTACTGATCTCTTGGTTACCACCTCAGCTCAAGGTAAGAAATCAACAATCTCGTCCAGTGCTCATCCCGGTTACTATCATTGCTCAGTTTGGTCAGTCAGTTCAACCAGCGAACCCAACACTCTGCATAGTTAGTAGTGGGACTCATTTGCTCCGTTAATAGGCTATCTTACAATTTTACCGTAGCAAGGACCTGAGTCAGTGGCCAGACTTTGTGGTTCTGCCAAAAGGGATAATCCTCCCTTATATTATGGGTTTACCCTACGACATGACCCACGACCGAGTGATCCATCCTATGACTCCAGATTACATCTCACCTTGGGATACTCCTCTTTTGAACATCTTCAAGAAGCTAAAGAAATTCCAGTTGATTGATCACCTCCGATCATATGTTCAGCCAAAGCCTAAGGAGAGGTATAATTTCTACATATATTATGTCAGTCCTGATCATTCGACTAGGGTATGTGAGGATCTCCTCAAGGCCATCACGGCACTAATTGATAAAGGAAAAGTTTGTGACCCAGTAGGAGAAGGGAGAAAGTAGCCATTATTAACTTGGGACTAGAAGAAAGTTAGGTATGGAAACACATCATGGAGGCCAAAAAAGAAAGAGAAGAACCATCCATATTTGACCTTATAACTATCAGACAGTAGAGTGGGGAACCTATCCACGATTACTTCTAGAGGTGGTTAATGATTGTCGTAGCCTCCAAAATGAAACTTCAGGAGAAGGAATTAGCCTACTGATTCATCTTCGATTTATCTCCTCACCTTAGCAAGATAGCATTGGTAAAAGCATACAAAACCATCCCTGAGAGCTATGAAGCAGCTATAGAAGCGAAAAAATGTGCCAAACAAATGGAAGATAGTGACCCATCAAAGATTGAAGTGGACAAAGCCATAGATACCCTCATTACTTTAATATACACCATCCTATGCTTGGGGGATAAGAAGAAGACACCAATTCAGGAAGCCTTGAGAAACCTGGCCCAAGCCACAAGGTAAGCTGTAGATGATGTGTTGACCGAGAAGCAGTTGCAAGACCCGGATCATGACCTAACTCATATTCTGATGAGTGGCCAAGAAGACCCTCCTCCTGTGGAGGATGATAATGCAATTGTATGTAATGAAAATGATGTAGCCTTCAGGCATCCTAATGATAATAATAGTGATTTTGCTTACTTGTCTGATGTTTCACCTAACGGCACCAAGCATTCGTCTGGCCATACGCATAACATTTTTAGCATTCATGATACTTCATTACATGACATTAATCTGGGTGCTAAGGAAAATCCAAAAAATGGTAACGATATCCAATGATCTGACCCCTATCAAAAAAAGAGAGATGATAAAAGTGCTTAGAAAACATGTTAACGCTTTTGCTTGGTCTTACGAAGACATGCCAGGGGTAGATCGCCAAATTGCTGAGCATCACATCGCATTGCATCCCAACCAACCCTCGGTTCAAACCAATCAAACAAAAGTTAAGAAGGTCACATCCAAAATGGGCCGATAAAATCAAAGTTGAAGTTGCTAGATTATTGGAAGCTAAATTCATTAAAGTAATTAAGTATCCGACATGGTTAGCAAATGTTGTCCCAGTTCCTAAGAAAGATGGGAGAGTCAGAATGTGTGTCAACTTTTGTGATTTAAATAGGGCATCTCCTAAAGATGATTTCCCATTACCGCATATCGATGTACTGGTAGATAGTGCTGCTAGAGCCGTAATGTACTCATTCTTAGATGGGTTCTCTGGGTACAATCAGATCTTAATGGACATCATCGACAAGGTTAAGACAACCTTCATCATAGAATGGGGAGTGTATTGTTATAAGGTAATACCTTTTGTGCTGAAGAATGTAGGGGTAACTTATCAGAGAGCAGTAACAACCTTACTTCACGATATGATCCATAGAGAGGTTAAGGTTTATATAGATGACATGCTAGTTAAGTCTAATATGCGGGAAGAGCACCCTGAGATTTTGGAGATGTTTTAAATGAGAATTAGGAAGTACAACCTGTGTTTGAATCCGAATAAGTGTGTATTTAGGGTTACATCGGGAAAACTCCTGGGTCACATTATCAATTAGAGGGGAATTGAGGTTGATCCTGATAAGGTTAAAGCCATTCAAGAAATGCCTATTCCTAGAACCAAAAGGGAAGTCAGGTCATTCCTTGGATTGCTCCAGTACATGAGCCATTTTATTGCCAAGCTAACGACCGTATGTGAGCCAATCTTTAAGTTGTTGAGAAAGAAGAAGCCGATAGAATGGAATGGGCAATGCCGGGTAGCATTTGACAAGATAAAGGCTTATCTAATGAACCCCCTAGTTTTAAAACCTCCAATGCCTGGTAAGCTCGCTAATTCTCTACTTAGCCATAGAAGAGTCGTTTGTGGGTGTAATGTTAGTTCAAGAACAACAGGATATGAGCTAGCATGCTGTCTACTACTTAAGCAAGAAGCTGTTGGAATATGAAATGAAATACACCATAGTGGAAAAGACCTACACCACAATAGTATGGTTGACCAAGAAGTTGAGGTATTACTTTTAGTCCTACAAGATCCAAGCAGTTGCAAAAGTGGACCCAATGAAGTACCTTTGTCAATCTCCCACGTTGGTAGGGAAACTCTCTCATTGGCTCCTATTATTATCTGAGTTTGATAACCAGTATATCACGAAGAAGGTCATTAATGGGAGAGTAGTGGTTGAATTCTTGGCAAGTCAACCTATAGAGTCTAATTATGTTGAAAATCTAGATTTTCTCGATGAACAGTTAGCAGAAGTGAAAGCTGAGAAGGCCGAATGGATCATTTATTTTTATGGGGGTATGAATCAAAAAGGCGCTGGTCTTGGGGTAATCATCATCACGCTGCAAGGTGATGTTTTCCTACTGAGTAAGCAATTGGAATTTCCAGTCACTAACAATGGGGCTGAATATGAAGGTTGTCTCTTTGGTCTTGATGCTCTTTCAAAAGTAGAGGTAAAGGAAGTCCGGGTGAAGGGAGATTCTGCATTAGTGATAAATCATGTCATAGAATAATGGGAAATCAGGGAAGAGTCACTCAGGCCATATGTGGAAGTAGTTTGGGATTTGTCAGCATAATTCGGTCAATGCCTCTTCCAGTATACACTAAGGTATGAGAATCAGATGGCTGACTCTTTTGCTACCCTAGCTTTGATGTGGGAGGGAGAAGAGGCTCAGACCATCCGTCCACTTATAGTAGAAACGGCTCATTCTGCATTTCATGAAAAGGTTCAGGTTATGATTGTAGAGAAGCAAAAGGTCTATTGGTATGATGACATTAAAAGGATCTTGAAGGAAGGGAAATGCCCCAAAGGGTGATCGGGTTTAGATTTCCTAACTCTCAAAAGGTTAGCAATGCGATTCAGACTAGTTAATGAGGATATCTTTAAAAGGATAGCTGAAGGGTTATTATTGAGATATCTGACAGAAGATGAAGCAGAAAGCGTAATGACTCAGGTGCACTCAGGGGATTACGGTCCGCATATGAGTGGAATGGCTTTGGCTAGAAAAATTCAAAGGATGGGGTACTTCTGGACCACAATGAACGCCGACTGTGTTGACGAAGTTAGAAAATGCCATGAATGTCAGATTTACGGGGATATACAGCATTTACCCTCATCCAAACTTCATAATTTGTCTACTCCTTGGCCATTCTAGGCGTAGAGGGTAGATATAATCGGTGAAATTCGGCCATCATCAACTAATGGGCACTGATTCATCATAGTCGCAGTTGATTACTTTTCAAAATAGGTAGAGGCCAAATCCTACACCAGTGTTACCGTCGAGATAATGGCCAAGTTCATATAGAGGCATATTTTTTATAGTTACGAAATTCTGCACCACATAGTTTCTGACAATGGAGTTTAGTTTCAAGGGGCCATGGCTGAATTTTTTGAGAAGTTTAACATCGAGCATCACAAATGTTCTCCATCTAGGCCACAAGAAAATGGGGCAGTTGAGGCTGCCAATAAGTTAATGCATCATTGTTATTCATTCCTTTCACATGTAATCCAATAGAAATAAAATGTTCTAAAGAAATCAAGCATATGTGAATTCAAAAAAAAGTCTGCTGGATTGAAAACCCGAAAGGGCGGTCCATGCAAAAGTTAATACAAAAGAAAAGAAAAGCCTGGGGGATTGAAAACTTAAAAGGGCTGTCTCGGTAAAAATTAATGAAAAAAGTAAAGAAAAAGCTTGCTAGGGTGAAAACCCGAAAGGGCGGTCTAGGAAAAAGTTAAAGCTAAAAAGAAAAAGTCCACTAGACTGAGCTGTCAAGGATAATAAATGTTTGATAGGTCACCTCGCATCAAATGGCCTATGCAAAAGTTAGAACATCACTCGGTCCCCTCACTATGAAATCACTAGATAAAATAGGGGGTTCACAAAGCAATAATATCAATACTCTCAGTACAAGCAAAGTCAGCATGCATAAAAGTCAAATGTCAAAAGTACCAATTCAAGCCATGTAAGGCCCAAAAGCTCCAATAGTTTAGAAAGTAATCATGACCTAAGCTACTAGGGGATCCCATCCCTGGTGACCCTCTTAAGTCTGGTCCTGGGTATCCACTAGTAGATAATCCATGTCTATGGTCATGTGATCCTTAGCCTCATCAGTATCAGCAGCTGGCTGAGCAAGGGCCCTAGTCTCTAAAGTCCCTGCAGGAACCCCAACAGCATCAGCACCCTCAATAGACTGACCTTTGCCCCTCTGAGTCACCCCATATGTAGAAAGATCATCATCGAACCCATCATCAAAAGGAACCAGCATCTGCCTATCCTCAGTCACCCTAGCCAGCTGGCCCCTCAGCATCTCAATCTCAGCCCTCGCCTAAGCTGTCTCAGCCTTAGCATGGTCGGCCTCAGTGATAGCTGCCCGCAGTTGCTCCTCCAAAATCCAGGCCCTCCCCTCCAAAGCATCTAAGTCTTGGGCGAACTTACTGTGCTCCATGGCTAGTAGGGTCTACAATGGAAATCATAAGATCTGAACACATATATAAATGTCATAGCATGCATGCATAACTTGTTAAATTTTGCAGGGAAAAGAAACTTACTGCATGTAGTGCATCCTGGGCCAGTAGCAGATCTCACATAAAGAAATAACCTCAGTTGATCCTCTCAGCCATAAAGATGGTCACCTGAAAGGAAAAGGTCACATCAGGACGGGATATTCTAAACAATTGCATCAATAATAGTAGAATGCTAAGATAAAGGATTCCTTACATGAGTGGAGTTGGAAGGAGTGAAACCAATAGGCTAGACCAACTCCTCAGGCTCCTTGATAGCTCGCTTCCCCGAATGGTCAAGGAGGCGGAAGAAAGTATCTAGCTCAGCTTAGAGGATGCCCTCCCTCACAAAGCTGAAAGCTCAAGACCATTTCGCCAGAGGCTCAGGGGCGAAGGCAGTAGCAGCATCAGATCTCTTCCACATGGAATCGGGAGGCTTTAGTAATAAAGAATAAGATTTAGAATCACAGTCAATTTTAGAAAGTAGTAAAAGTATTCATAAAGACTAAGTTAGAGGCATACCTGAGAAGAAGGGGTAGCAGACCTAGCCGAGCCCCTGGTGCCCTAAACTATAGATGGACCCCCACAATCAACCCTACGCCCATCCTCCTCCTCGTTATCATCATCATCATCCTCACCATCACTCTAGTAAAACTCAATAGGGACATCCTCATGATGGATCGTCCCACAAGGAGGAAGAAGAGAAGAATCAATGAACTCAACATAAGGGCCCTCTACAAACAGCACACAAGCCCCCTCGCCCAATAAGTACAGCTCCAGGTCGGTCCCCAGCATAAGATGATGCCAGAAGATGCCCGTCGGGATCTGGGGAGAAATCAGTCTCTCCACCTTGGCACTGGTCCTCCACCCTTAGACCCGCTCACTAAAATACCACTCGTAGGAGAGTGGTGACTCCAGGACAAAGCGGCGGTCATCCAAGCTATACATCCTTTTGATAGCCCCATGCATGGCTAAACTCTCCCATGGGTCTCGAATAACTTGTATAGAATGAATCCACTATGAGTATCGCAACCTCATAAATACAGTTTCGACTAATGGTTTGTTGAAATGTAAAATACAGGTTTAATTGGGAAGAAGTTTGCCCGATCTGAACGTAGATGGTGTAGGAACTCCCTATACTACACGGTAGTCAAAGGCTAGCCCTACCAAAGCCCCATCCATCTGGATATAATATGCGACGTCTTGGGCTGCATGGGCAAACCCGGCCTGCGGATAAACCGTTGCTCAAAAGTCCAAATCTGTAAGATAAAATAAAGATCAGTCACAGTATAATCTAAGATTAAAGCGCATGAGATCAATTTAGAATTTACTAGTAGTATCAGGTGGTAAATCTTGAGCTCAGACTGCTCCCCTCGAACTCCAACATCCAGCCCGTAGTATAGCTGTGCCAGAATAGCCCTACACTAGTTCTTGTAGGGCACAACAGCAAGGTTCTCCATAATAGAGAGCAAGCCATAGTTGAGGTTGCTCGAGTAGACAAGAAAGAAGACAATGGTAAGAAATGTCATCAGAAAAGATCGGGCATATTGATCCCTCCTATCAGCCGCGATAGAACTCGGTTATATGATCCAGCAAGCATGCAGGTCCCCATACTTAAGCTTGTTAGTCCTGCCCAAGTGAAGCCCAAGTAATTAGGTAATGTAGGCCTTCACCTCAGGCCGATAATGCCATCGGTTGGCATAAACATCAAAGTGGACTACATCCCCGCTCCACTCAACGCCCTTCATGGCATATACATCCGAGGGAGTGATTGTAACCTCCCCAATAGGCAAGTGGAAAGTATGGGTCATCTCCGACCATCTCTCCTTTAGAGCTAAAATGGCACCGGGGGCCAACGTCTTAGGGGCCTGAGGGATGGCCCTAATAATATCGCTAAAGCCAAGTGAATCGATGCGGGTCAGTAACTCCGTATCCCCCATGGCATGAATCTCCTCATACAATTTCTTGCAGAAGCTCAGGGCCCCCACAGTCTTGTATTGGAACTATAAAGATAGAATCATAGTTTAACAGGCTTAGAACACAACAGAAAATTCAAAAATCAGAAAAGGATTGCAGAATTTAAAGTGACAACATTTTGTCCCTAAGGACAGGACCTGTACGGGGTAAGCCCCACCCGTAGGGGGTCTGCAAGTGGACCCTGTATCATAAATAGGACCTATATAGGTCATCCCTCACCTGCACAGGTTCCCTGCGAACAGTCTCTCTATGAAGAAATCATCCAAAAATCCAAAATTGTCCAAATTCATCCAAAGCTCATCCAAAACTATCCTAAAAGCATCCTAGGCTAAAGTTACATGGATCAGGTTACAAGGTCTAAAACACCATAATTCATGCCAAAATCCGAGAAATTTTAAAAGGTTTGAAAATGGAAAATGGAGAATGAAGGGAAATTACCTGGAGTTTCAAAGCATGGGTCTCAGGAGAAGGGATCAGTGGTACTTCAAAGGCAAGAGTGAGCCCCAGAAATAAATCTCCTCTATAAAATGCATACTCGACAGAAATCGTGCATTCTTGAAGTCCCGAATCACCCACCGGGGCAAGTCCTCAAGTCTAAGGGAAAAGCGGTCGGCCTGTGGGACCTTTTGATACATCTTTAGTTGATTTTAGGAGAAAAATTGCCGGATTTGCAAAAAGCAAAGTTTTGGTATTTGGAGGGATATGAGGGGACTGATCCGACTTTTGAACCCCCCCGTTGGGGACCTTACAGGTCCTAACCCACTCGTACGTGTCCTGATGTTTGAGCACCCCACCTATACGGGTCCTAGCCCACCCATACGGGCCCTCTCTTGCCATCTAAGGGCAGACTTTTGAACCAGTGTTTCACAAAACACCAGAAATTCATCCAATTCACGCTCGGGGCTAACTCCGCTCTTCTTCACTCCTATATTTCAGTTATTGTGAGCAAACGACCTTTTTCCCGCCTGTGATGACCGCATGAGATGCGTAGCACATGGGGCGGAAAGATAACATGCACTATAAAGCGTGCCGAGGGATTAGCCCTTATTTTAGTGTGATGGAGATATTGAAGTTGATGTTGAATTTAAGTCTAATTTAGGTGTTAAAGGATACGAGATCGAAATCCCATATTTAAAATAGAGTCGCCACCCGGTTCAGCTCAACCAGGAAATTTTGGTACGATTTTCCCACCAGGTGGTAGACCATACCTTAAGTAGAGATTCCGAGCTCGGATGATGTTATCTATTTTACATTATGCCAAGTTAAAATATTCCATTCTTTCTTAATCAGTTTAAATCCACCCTATTTATCGGTGTTTTCAGTTTCATGTGTTGTTTTTGCTTTATCAAGCAATCGAAGCGATAAATAAATTATTACAGTCATCCAAAATAAATGCAAAAATTGAAATTATTACAACGCTTTTAAATCCTATACATTTTCTATGCGATAAATAAAATACCCGAAGGCCTAACATACATCTAACCTAAATCTACCTGTAGAAGATGGTTAGCACAGATATGGCACATCATACGAGGTGTATCACTTAGCATGCATAGTTAATGGATAAAACAAGACTCGAGTTAGCATGACCATGGCATATTCATTTGTTATGTTAGAAAGCCCGGTTGGATGGCTAAAAAAGAGATTTGAACGGCGTTTGTGGGAAAATTCTGTTTTAACCAAATTTTAGACTCGGACGTTGTTTTAACCGAATTATTAGTGAAAATGCCACATGGTATGAGGTGGGGTCTATTTTCAGAAGGTTTTGGACCTTCATCGTTACACTGTACACCCTAGCTTCAAGAATATAACTAGGTCAAAAATACATGAAATAAAACAGCTGTCTAGAAGGTCATGACACCGGTGGCATGGTTGATACCACAGGCGGCATCAGTGATGTCGCTAGCGGTATCAGTCACACAGGCAGGCTACATGACTTTCTAGATACCATAAAGAAAGGGCCTCTAGCAGCTTCAGCTTCTTACAGCAGCAGCAGGTAACGGTCAAAAATGACCGAAAAACTGAAAAAAAAAAAAGCACACACAGCAAACAACATCAAAAATAAGTAAGAATAATGCCAAAGAGCTATGAGACTCAGAATGTTTACCTCAGGGCCATGAATCCACCTCTTCATGAACCAAGGAACACCTCAAGGGAGCTTGAAATGGTGATTTTGGTAATAAATTTAAGAGTTTAAGTCTCTAAATTCCTATTAAGTTGATTTTAATCTTAAAGTCTACTGATTTTAAGTTTTAACTAAGAGAATCAAAGAAGAAAAACCAAGAAAATTGGATTGAAATCCCTTTTCTTACCTTTTCTCCCCTTATCTCTCTAAAAATGAGCTTTCTTACTCTAAAACTACAGGCTAAATTTCATATATGTGTTGTGTTGTGTTGTCTACCCCTTTTGAAACCCTAAGGTGTGTTTTTATAGGCAAATATGGGTGGTCTTCAAGACCTTTCAGCCATTTTCACCGAAATGGCAAAAAAGAGTCTGCCCAAGGAAGAAGAAGAAAGCATTCTGTAGAAGCCCGATTTAGCCATGTCGCCGGCGACATGGTGATACCGCCGGTGGCATGAGCAATACCGTCGGCGGCATCAGCTTTCTGTAGGTTGACTCCCAGCGGGCCCACAAGCCCAAAAAGCTGCTAAAGGGGTCAAAAAGCGGGTCAAAATGCATCTTTTTGAATTTTAATAATATTTTAATGAATATTTAGAGATTAATTTGATTTTTGGTGCAAATCATTGGTTCAAGCTCCTATCGGACGCGTTATCAGATATGCCGAACTGAATTCTTACGAGAAACAAAATTCGCGGGGAATTTTATATCGGTAATAAAAACTCCAAAGAATTTTATTATGAGGAATAAAATCGGGAACACGTCATCATCATCTCACGAGAGGGACTGAAAAATCTCATGCTCACAAGCTCATTTACACATATTATAGCTTAAATGGCTCTAGTGGCTCACTTAACCAGAGAAATGAAAATGCAATATGCAATAATAGGATAATGAAAATGATTTTAAATGAACTTTGAAAGTTGGGCTTCAAGCCAATTACCCTTAGTTTACCTTTTCGTCTGTCCAGGATGACTTGAGAGCCGGTGCAGGACTGAAGTTGTCAGAGGTTGTGATTTTGTTGGAAAATAGATTTAACCCAAGTTATGGCTATAATCTTAGATTATTCCTATAGAATATGGGGAGTTTTTTTGGGAAATTGAGTGGTTTTTAGACCGAAGATCACTGTGAGATCTTGATCTTAAAAGACAGAAAATCAAGTTTATACCGAATGTCAGTGATAAAGCTCGGATTCAGAAATATTTTGATAGAGTTTCGGGGCTTTTGGGACTCCCGAAACTGAAAAGGGACACAATGGAAATTTTGGGGATTTTATAAAATTTCTGCCGTCTGTTGAAATGACGGGGTGACCCCGTATTTATAATAGAGTGGTAATTAGCCGACGGGCTAATTACCTATCTGACAAGATTTTACTTTAAATCCCGTAAAATCTTGCCAAATCTCGGTAAGATTTGATTTTTTTTACTGTAGATGGGTAATTAGCCAGCAGGCTAGCTACCGATGTTTGACCAAACTTTGACTTTTTGATTTTTCAGTAGAAAATGCTAAATCAAAGCTTCCCTGGAATGTGGATTTTTGAATTTCGGATTTTGGATGACAATTCAGTCCTTTTTTGCTCTTTTGTCTAATCACTGAACGAAATAGGCGTAATTCCTCATCGGGCCGAAACGGACCTGTGCTATCAGTGCTATAAATCACAAAAAATTTGTGAGTGTATACTTTTTTAGGATTGATTTTAGTTTTGATGTGTTTTTCTATAAGAATCGATTAAAACTTATGTTGTCATATGTTAAACTATGTTTTTCAATATGTTGTCACAAAATTATTTATTTTTTATTGAATTTATACTTTTATCTATTAATAAATATTAAAAAATAAATAAATCGCATATCCGCCTATGTAACGCCCCCCCTATAGGGAGCGCCACCGTAACAATAAACACCCAATAAACATCTCTACTCCACTATATAGAGTTCAATACTTATAGATTTAATACGTACAAATATCAATATAAAGTTTTAAACTCCAAATTATTCACCAAATGTTAATTATTCTCCAAATATTTCTCAATGTCACTTTACATTTCTCACTCTCTAGTACATGCCATTATTCTACAAACCATAATATTACATTAAAATATAAATCCACCTCGAATCTTTCCTTAATTGCTCTTTAAGCTGATCCACCTGTACCACTTTGGTCCAAGCTATCTACAAGTTCTCCACCTACGCGTAGAAAATCAACTACACGCTAAGCAATTTGCTTAGTGGTGTCCATAAAAAAAAATAACAACTTTGAATATTTTTAAAATAGAAACAGAATATATTTATAAGTCAAAAACAAATTAACCAACTTTATGGAACCAAATCACAAAACTTATATAGTCATCATTTCAAAGTATAATCAAATTTATATCCAATTTTTTTTTCAAACACTTTAACCACATATTGCCCAAAGTAAACAAGTCCTGAATAACGGTAAAATGGATACGGGAGCGGACAAGCCCAAAGCCAAAGCTTCAAAATCAATATATCGGTCAAGCCCGAAGCCGAAGCTTCAAAAATCAATATATCGGTCAAGCCCGAAGCCGAAGCTTCAAAAATCAATATATCGGTCAAGCCCGAAGCCGAAGCTTCAATATCAATATATATATATATATATATATATATATATATCATAATATCGGCCAAAGCCCGAAGCCAAAGCTTCAATTGTTTGTACAGTACTGTACCCCCCTTTATTGGCGCCAATCTACCCTAACCCGTATTCTACTCGTTTAATAAGGGCAATAAATCAAAGTAACATCTTAAAAATTCCAGTATAAACCATCAATCACAATTCAACATAACTTCAGTAATTAAGAAATCCAAATCCCAAATTTTTAAGCATCAAACTTCAATTAAAACTCAATAAAATCAATATCATACTTTCCAGAATTTTTCCAGGTTTCATAACCTGACTTCCCCTGCATTTTTCACTATCAAAACATCATCCAATCGAAGAACTTTCTTCTAAACACAATTAGCCACATGTCTCAGCTTTCCAAAACCACCAGAATCACAGAAATCCAAATTTTATAACCAAAGTTATGATCAAAAAACTAAACAGTGTACAAAGCTGAGATTTTCTGAAACAGATTTCATGACTCAACTTCAAACGAAAATTTCACATTAAAAACGAACGAAATTCAACAAGATTCTTCTGAACATATGTTCTTTACTTTCTTTAGATATCAATAGAATCAAGAATCGTTCAAATCGGATTTATATAACGAGAGAAAACATTAAAACAAAACAGGTATATAATCTAGAAAATTTCCCGAAAAACCGAGAAATCGAAATTCGGGACACAAACCTTTTTCTATGCTCTTTCTAGCTCTCTTCTACCCCTTTTGCCTTTGATTTACTTGCAATAGCTTCCTCTACAACAGCCATATATAATTCTATCAAGATATTGGATAAATAAACTTTCTAATACCATAAGTATGATTAATCTACCATAAATTCTACTAATTAAGCTTTAATTTCACTAAAAATCACTCACCTCAAACTTGGGTTACTATTCATCCGAACCTTAAAATCTGAAATCCTCCTCTTCTAGTCTTGATTGACTGAAATTGATGATGATAGAGGGCTTAAGGATCGATTTCTAATAAGAATTCGAAGTTGAATCGAAGAAATCGGAAGTTTTTGGATTATAGAAAATTTTTAGTAAAGGAAAGGAATGAGGAAGGAAATGATGAAGATAAGGAAGAGAAGAAGATAAGCTGGTAAGTTATGTATATATTTTCTTTTCTTTTTTTTTAATTTCCAATAATGCCCCTGATCAAATAATTCAATGTCCATTTCATCCCTCTTACTTAATTAGCTCTTATTTCCTCATGCCTTATATCTAATAACAATAATAACAATAAAAAATAATTTTCATGATATATTAATACCATAGTAATTTATTATAAGCAAATTTTGGAAATTTCGGTTCGTTACAATTCTCCCCCTCTTATGAATTTTCGTCCCCGAAATTTCCTAAAAATAATTGCGGATATTGAGTTTTCATTGTATCCTCCAGTTCCCAAGTTGCTTCTTCAACCTTATGATTCCTCCAAAGTACTTTTACCAAAGGTATAGACTTGTTTCTCAATTGTTTAACCTCTCTCGCTAAGATTTGTATCAGTTCCTCTTCATACGTTAGGTCAGATTCGATTTCTACGACATCAGGAGATAAGATATGTGATGGATCTGATCTGTATCTCCTTAACAATGACACATGGAACACATTATGAATTTTGTCGAGTGTTGGGGGTAGTGCCAACCGATAAGCTATCGGTCCAACCTTCTCTATAACCTCATATGGGCCAATGAATCTCGGACTGAGCTTGCCTTTCTTGCCAAATCGCAGGACTTTCTTCCAAGGAGATACTTTGAGAAACACTTTATCTCCCACTTCATAAGTAATGTCTTTTCTTTTTAGATCAGCATAAGATTTTTGTCTATCCGATGCAGCCTTCAATCTTTCTTGAATAAGTTTTACCTTCTCTTTTGTCTCCAGAATCAAATCCACTCCCACAATCTTGTTTTCACTAAGTTTGGTCCAATATAATGGAGTTCGACATTTCCTTCCATACAATGCTTCATATGGCGCCATTTGTATGCTTGACTGATAGCTGTTATTATAGGCAAACTCCATGAGGGACAAATACTTATCCCAACTTCCTTCAAATTCAATGATACAACTTCTCATCATGTCTTCCAACACCTGAATTACTCTTTCAGATTGACCATCAGTTTGTGGATGAAATGAAGTACTGAAATGAAGTTTGCTACCTAAGGCCTCTTGCAACTTCTTCCAAAATCTCGAAGTAAATCTTGGATCTCGGTCAGAAATGATTGAAATAGGCACTCCGTGTAGCCTTACTATCTCATCTATATATAACTGAGCCAACCTATCAAGTGAATAATCCATCCTAACTGGAAGAAAGTGGGCAGACTTTGTCAATCTATCTACAACAACCCACACTACATCATGTTTCTTCTGTGTAAGTGGTAAAGACGTCACGAAGTCCATTGTGATTCTTTCCCATTTCCATTCTGGAATTGTTATAGGTTGCAACAATCCAGAAGGAACTTGATGTTCTGCTTTCACCTGTTGACAAGTTAGACATTGAGCAACATAGTTAGTAATGTCTTTCTTCATCCCATTCCACCAATAATGGCTCTTCAAATTTTGGTACATCTTGTTTGCTCCTGGATGCATCGCATAAGGACTACTATGCCCCTCTTGTAAGATATTCTTCTTTAATTCTTCATTGTTTGGCACACATAGTCTATCTTTAAAATATAGAAACCCATCTTCTCGAACCATATAGTCGTCTACGATACCCGCTTGTGTCCGTGCTCGAATAATCTTTAAGTCATCATCTTCATTTTGTGCTTGCTTAACCTATTGTAGTAGTACAGGTTGAATCTTCAATTCTGCAATTAAGGCTCCACTACTGGTAAGAGCTAACCCCGTATTCATAGCCCTTAGTGCCATCATTGTCTTTCGGCTGAGAGCATCTGCCACTACATTAGCCTTTCCTGGATGGTAATCAATAAGACAATCGTAATCTTTAATGAATTCCATCCACCTTCTTTGCCTTAAATTCAACTCTTTCTGTGTTGGCAAATATTTCAAACTTTTGTGATCTGTATAAACATAACATTTTTCTCCATAAAGATAATGTCGCCAAATTTTCAAGGCAAAGACTATTGCAGCCAATTCCAAATCATGAGTAGGATAATTCCTTTCATGATTCTTCAATTGCCTGGAAGCATAGGCAATCACTTTTCCTTCTTGCATCAAAACACACCCAAGACCACTATGTGAAGCATCACTATAGATTACAAAATCTTTTCTAGGTTCTGGTTGGGTAAGGATGGGTGCTTCTGTTAACATCGCTTTCAACTTCTCAAAACTTTCTTGACACTTGTGATTCCACTCAAATTTTGCATTCTTTTGAAGTAGTTTCGTCAGTGGGGCAGCAATGACTGAAAATCCCTTCACAAATCTTCTATAATATCCTGCTAAGCCAAGGAAGCTTCTGACTTCCGTAGGGTTCTTTGGTGGTTTCCATTCGACAACTGCTTCTATCTTCTTAGGATCCACTTTAATTCCTTCTGCAGAAATAACATGGCCTAAGAAAGAAACTTCTTCAAGCCAAAACTCACATTTGCTAAGTTTGGCATACAATTTATTTTCCCTCAAAGTTTGGAAGACTATTCGCAAATGTTGATCATGCTCTTCCCGTGACTTAGAATATACCAAAATATCATCAATGAAAACCACTACAAACCTGTCTAAATATAAGTAAAAGACACGGTTCATAAGGTCCATAAATGTTGCTGGTGCATTAGTTAGACCAAATGGCATCACCAAAAATTCATAGTGCCCATATCTTGTTCGGAAAGCCATCTTTACAATATCATCATCTTTCACTCTCATCTGATAGTAGCCCGATCTCAAATCAATCTTGGAGAAGTATTTGGCACCCTTGAGTTGATCAAATAAGTCTTCAATCCTCGGTAATGGATACTTGTTTTTCACTGTCAATTTATTCAACTCCCGGTAATCAATACATAATCGGAGCGACCCATCTTTCTTCTTAACAAACAACACTGGTGCACCCCATGGGGATATACTCGGGCGTATGAATCCTTTCTCTAACAATTCTTGCAACTGAATCTTCAACTCTTTTAGTTCAGCAGGCGCCATTCTGTATGGTGCTTTGGATACTGGTGCGGTACCCGGCAATACATCAATTGCGAATTCTACCTCTCTTTTTGGTGGCAACCCCGGTAGTTCTTCTGAAAATACATCAGGAAAATCACATACCGTAGGAATATTCTGTAATTCTAACTCACCCTCCTTAAATTCTAGAGCGAAGATTAGGTAGGCCTGACATCCCTTCCTAACCAGCCTTTTAGTCTTCATAAAAGAAATTATGTTACAGAGATAATCTGATCTTTCCCCCACGATAACTATTTCTTCTCCATCAGAAACTTGAAGTGACATTCTTTTGTTTTTGCAATCCACCATAGCTCGATGTTCCGACAACCAATCCATTCCCAAGATAACATCGTAATCTCGGAAAGGTAACTCAATTAAATTTGCATTGAAAAGTTGATGTTGAATCATAATAGGGCAATTCATGTACACTTTGTTTACTATCACACTGTGTCCTAAAGGATTAGTCACTTCAATATTTTCTCCTAATTCTTCTACACGCAATCCTTTCTCTTGTGCTAATGCAGTACATAAATATGAATGAGATGAACCAGGATCTATCAAAGCATAAACATCATGATTAAAGAATGAAAATTTACCGACAATAACTTCGGTAGATTCTCTAGTCTCAGGCCCTCGGATTGCATAACTTCGCGCCATTCCTCTCGGTCTACCACTCTGCGGTGCTTGTTGAGCCACATCATGTCCACTTGAACCACTAGCATTTCCTCTTCCCCTTCCTCTTCCACCTTCCATTGTAGGAGTAGGAACTACTGTAGGTGTAGATGTACTTATCTGTCTTTGAGGACAATTTGCAATCAAATGTTCCCTCGAGCCATATTTAAAGCAGACTCTACCTTTTCCCCAACATTCCCCTGTATGCATCCTTCCACAATTAGAACATTGTGGAGTATTTCCTCTGCCTCTACCTGAAGGTACACTAGCCGCTGACCCCGTACTTATGGTTTGTCTCGGTGAAAACCCTCTAAAATAAGATTGTGTTTGTTCTGATGTTCCCTTCTGTCTCTTACTTGGAGATTCTGAACTAGCTGGACCCTGTGATCCCTTTTGAAATCCTGACCTTTTAGCCATTCTTTGTTGTCTATCTGAATTAATCTTCTCGATGCCCGTAGCAGCATCAACCAAGTCATTGAACACTCTGATCTTTTGTGCAAGTAAATGCACTCTAATTTCATCATTCAGCCCATCCTCGAATCTCTTACATCGCCTCACTTCACTGTCAACGATATCACGAGCATACCTCTCGAGTTTGAGGAATTGAACTTCATATTCTGATACAGTCGTTTGTCCCTGTCTCAAAGACAAAAACAATTTCCTCTGCTCATCTTTGAATCTTTCGCTAACGTATTTCTTGTCAAATTGTTCCAAGAAAAGACCCCAAGTGATTTCTCCGGGTCGCCTTTCTCTCACAATATTATCCCACCACCTCCTAGCTTGTTCTTTGAGTAGACCTTGAACACAGTCTAATCTTTCTTCATCTGTAAAATGAAGCCTAGTCATACACCATTTAGTATGATCAAGCCAATCTTCTACAATTACAGGATTCACTGTATCCCCTTTGAAATCATCAGCTGGAAGCTTCTTGATTCTTTCAAGAGGAGTTCTCTCCTCTCTTCTTTCAACATGAAGTACTACAGGAACTTGAGGAATTTGTATGTTTCGTAGTACTTGTGTGATTACTTCAGTAGTCATATGCTGAAGTAAAGCAGCTTGTGCTGGAGTAGGTTGTTCAGGAAAGCCATGAACTGGTGGAGGTTCATGTCTTTGTTCATCCCCTTGTCTAATACGGACCGTACTCTCAGCATCCTCTTCCTCAATCTGGTTGTGACTACTACTAGCCATAATTTATTCCTGAAAATTGGACCAAAGTGGATCAAACAACTAACATAACATATTTATATATTAAATGGCATGTACATACTAGTCCTAGAATCGCCTAAACCTCAGCTCTGATACCAACAAATGTAACGCCCCCCCTATAGGGAGCGCCACCGTAACAATAAACACCCAATAAACATCTCCACTCCACTATATAGAGTTCAATACTTATAGATTTAATACGTACAAATATCAATATAAAGTTTTAAACTCCAAATTATTCACCAAATGCTAATTATTCTCCAAATATTTCTCAATGTCACTTTACATTTCTCACTCTCTAGTACATGCCATTATTCTACAAACCATAATATTACATTAAAATATAAATCCACCTCGAATCTTTCCTTAATTGCTCTTTAAGCTGATCCACCTGTACCACTTTGGTCCAAGCTATCTACAAGTTCTCCACCTACGCGTAGAAAATCAACTACACGCTAAGCAATTTGCTTAGTGGTGTCCATAAAAACAATAACAACTTTGAATATTTTTAAAATAGAAACAGAATATATTTATAAGTCAAAAACAAATTAACCAACTTTATGGAACCAAATCACAAAACTTATATAGTCATCATTTCAAAGTATAATCAAATTTATATCCAATTTTTTTTTCAAACACTTTAACCACATATTGCCCAAAGTAAACAAGTCCTGAATAACGGTAAAATGGATACGGGAGCGGACAAGCCCGAAGCCAAAGCTTCAAAATCAATATATCGGTCAAGCCCGAAGCCGAAGCTTCAAAAATCAATATATCGGTCAAGCCCGAAGCCGAAGCTTCAATATCAATATATATATATCATAATATCGGCCAAAGCCCGAAGCCAAAGCTTCAATTGTTTGTACAGTACTGTACCCCCCTTTATTGGCCCCAATCTACCCTGACCCGTATTCTACTCGTTTAATAAGGGCAATAAATCAAAGTAACATCTTAAAAATTCCAGTATAAACCATCAATCACAATTCAACATAACTTCAGTAATTAAGAAATCCAAATCCCAAATTTTTAAGCATCAAACTTCAATTAAAACTCAATAAAATCAATATCATACTTTCCAGAATTTTTCCAAGTTTCATAACCTGACTTCCCCTGCATTTTTCACTATCAAAACATCATCCACCGAAGAACTTTCTTCTAAACACAATTAGCCACATGTCTCAGCTTTCCAAAACCACCAGAATCACAGAAATCCAAATTTTATAACCAAAGTTATGATCAAAATACTAAACAGTGTACAAAGCTGAGATTTTCCGAAATAGATTTCATGACTCAACTTCAAACGAACATTTCACATTAAAAATGAACGAAATTCAACAAGATTTCTTCTAACATATGTTCTTTACTTTCTGTAGATATCAATAGAATCAAGAATCGTTCAAATCGGATTTATATAACGAGAGAAAACATTAAAACAAAACAGGTATATAATCTGAAAAATTTCCCGAAAAATCGAGAAATCGAAATTCGGGACACAAACCTTTTTCTATGCTCTTTCTAGCTCTCTTCTACCCCTTTTACCTTTGATTTACTTGCAATAGCTTCCTCTACAACAGCCATATATAATTCTATCAAGATATTGCATAAATAAACTTCCTAATACCATAAATATGCTTAATCTACCATAAATTCTACTAATTAAGCTTTAATTTCACCAAAAATCACTCACCTCAAACTTGGGTTACTATTCATCCGAACCTTAAAATCTGAAATCCTCCTCTTCTAGTCTTGATTGACTGAAATTGATGATGATAGAGGGCTTAAGGATCGATTTCTAATAAGAATTCGAAGTTGAATCGAAGAAATCGGAAGTTTTTGGATTATAGAAAATTTTTGGTAAAGGAAAGGAATGAGGAAGGAAATGATGAAGATAAGGAAGAGAAGAAGATAAGCTGGTAAGTTATGTATATATTTTCTTTTCTTTTTTTTTAATTTCGAATAATGCCCCTGTTCATCGGATGGGACGGGCTGGATCGAATTTAGGTCGAATTTCGTCGGACTTTTGACTAAGAGCATCAACCCAAACCTGCCTTGGCCCACTCTTTAAAACTTCGGGCTCGGGTCGGGCTTACGAGGTCATTCCTAAGCCCGGCCCAAGGCACGTAGATAATTTTTTAATAATTTTTTTTGTGAATTTTTAAAAAATAAATTGATAAAATTATATATAACATTATTTATTTGAAGTTCTTAATATATTATACAATTTATTGTATTTAAATTTGAAAATTCATTAGTATAAAATATAAAAGTTGAAAATAATTATTTAATAAAATTATAATATATATAAAAAAATTATATTATTATTCGTCGGGCCGGACTTGGGTATTTATACAAAAACTAAATCCAGCCCATAAAATTTTAGCCTTTAAGAGGCTCGGGCTCGGGTCGGACTTAATAATAAAATAGGTGTCCAATAACATGTCTACTCTCAAAGGACCGTATACCCGTAACCCATCGCCTCTCAAGTCTGAACCCATTTTCAACGCTTCATAATTTCGATCCACCTCTCTGCCTCTTTAATCTCTCCTCCCTTCTCTTTCCATCAACCAAGACCACTCTTTCAGTCACTTCTCAGGTAATTGTTTGCTCTGTTCGGTCTGTCTGTTTGGGCTCTTCTTCAATTTATAATTTGTGATACAATTTATGGACCAAAAACTCAAAAATTTTATTGTTCGAAGATTAGCAACGAAGAAATCAAAGGAATATATATGCTACATTTTACCGAAAAAGGAATTATTAATTTTGATACATAATTTCTTTTTGCTGATTTCATTGCATTGAAGAAGTAATTTGGTGATGAAGTGGCTGTGTATGACTGGGTTTCAACGTGGAGCTGAAATGGTTGGAATTGCAACAAATTATGGGAGAGTGAGACAAGCTTTTTGACTATTAAGTAGATTAGGTTCATGAATGTTGTGTATTTAGTGTGTTTGAAGCTCTAATTCTTGCTTACAATAGATACAAAGTTGAAACAAATTTGATACTTGGTCCATACCCGTTTCGAACTCTTTTTCGGACCTGGATCCGTGAGATCTATTGGGTTCGGATCTGGATATCATAATTATAGAGCTGGCAGATCCGGGTTCAGCGTGTAAATACGGATCCGGATCGAGGCCAATCCGGATCCGGGTCGTTGCCATCCCTAACTATGACACGATAAGGACATTTGTACACAGATATCAATGAATATATTTTAACGAGTTACAATATATAGGAACACATTGTCCATTATTTCGATGGGGTCAAAGATTCACCATTCTTTGGCTTTAAATATTATGGACTAAAGCAAAATGACTCATTCAACTGTCTGAACTTCTTTTATTATGAAGTCACGGATAGTTGTTGCAAATCCACTTTAGGGTCAATTGGAAACAACCTCTCTGTAATTATGGAGGTAAGGTTGTGTACACTCGACCCCGCTTACCCCGCTTGTGCGGGAGCCTTGTTAGGCGTTGCGGTAATGTTGTTGTACAACATATATGAACACAATGATATAAACAAAAGTGAAATGCCTTTATTGAATAATCAGTTCATACAAATACATAATTAAGATATATCGTCTTAATTGCCTTAAGGGCATACATCATATCTAGCACTTGGGTGTTAGGGGATTCTAGTTCACGCGAATGCTAAGTGGTGCGACTATCAGTTGTTTGTAGTTTGGAATGTGGCTATCTTGTCTAGTGTTTGGCCATCTGGCGCACTAGGAATTTAGCTTGCTTTGAGGGTGAAAATCCTACAATTGGTATCTACTTAAGGCTTATGTGGATGGCCATGAAGGAAGTGGAGTTCTTCAAAGTGGGTAGCACGAAACAAATAGGGGATTTCAGGCTTTCGAAGTATCTTGGTTTTCAAATTTTTACCATCTAGGGCGGACAGAGTTATAGAGGTCAAATGGCATACTCCACCACCAGGTTTTATGAAGGTCAATATTTATGGTTTTGCTATTGGTTCACCCGGTACGGCAGGCTATGGTGGACTTTTCCAAAACTACAGAGGTTTTCTGCATGGCTCTTTTTCAGGTAGTCTGACGTCGGCTTATGCGTTTGAGGCAGAGTTAGCGGTAGCCATTCATGTTATTGATAAGGCTTTCTCCTTCGGATGGAAAAAAGATTTGGATTAAGAATGACTCCATGTATGTTGTGTATATTCTTCGGTGTAAGAGTACGAATGTGCCATGGACTCTACGGACTCTGTGGGATAAATGCTTGCAACAGATGTCTCGGATGGTCCCATGGATTACTCATATCTACGAAGAGGGTAATCAAGTTGCATATGTGAGGGCTAGGCACAGAGTTTAGCGTGGGGACGCATGGTGGCACTCCCACCCAGACTTCATTAATTGTTTTATTGCTAATGATTTTGTTTGTAGGTCGAATTATCGGTTTGTACATTAGTATGACTCTGATGAACCTTGTGTTACTTTTTCATTTATTTAATTTGAGCTTAACTAGTTTTGGTAGGTTAGACTTGAGGAAAGGTTTTGGATTTGGGTCGAGTAAAATGATGGTACTTGTGGTATGGTCCGTTAACTCCTGATTTTCTGGTTGAGTTATGTTAGAGTCGAAACCACTTTAGCCATTTATTCCCCTACTCTTTCTTACATACAACATTAACCACTATTTTTCCCCACATTCGATTTGACCTTATTTTTCTAGTTGGTCTCCCTCTTTTATAAAAAAATAATACAAATAAAAAATAAAATATACTTTTATCAAAAGTTTTGAAGAAATCTATTGAGTAGCTTGCAATTCATCATTAAACATTACACTACCCTCGTATGCATAAAATCTACCAACAAAAGTATAAAAAAGAATGAATAAAATAACTACAAAGAAATAATAATAATAATAATAATAATAATAATAAAATCAACAATAATAATAAAATTCCAAATAAAGTAAAACTTCTCCGTTGATTAAATTATTGGCGTCTTCGTGATGCCCATCACCATACATATTTTTCATTACATCAACTAAATGATATTCTTGTTGTTGATCGAAAGAGGAATTAAGTCGTGCTAATAACGTGTTGTAAATAATATGGGTATGAAATAACATGAATAATAGAAAAGTACACTAGTAGAGAATATATGGAGAGAAAGTATGTGACATGGAATTATATTCTTCATATTCACATTTGTATAGCTTACAATAACCTACATTTACAGGTAAATGACTTGAACTTATAAGGTCATAAGTTACATGATATAATGGTAAGAGTTATGGACAATTAGTCATCCAATTAATATATATTTATAACACATTGCTCGTTTTGAGCGGTTTAAATTCAAAACGTGAGAACATTACCCAAACTTCTATTACCCAAATGTTCTCTAAAGTTGAAAAAAAACAATAGAGAAGAACATTTAGGTAAATCTTGTCCCTCTATTTAATTTTGGAAGGTTAGGATTTAATCCACATTTTTCTAAATATTCTTTCTCTCATAACCTTTATTTCTATTTCTCTCTAACTTTAGAGAAAAGTTAATGTAAGAGAATCCAAATCAATATTTGGCAATCATGAAAGTGGAGACGAATCACATATTTCATTCTTATACATTACAAATGGCATAAGAATCTACCTGAGAGGGGTAAATTTAGTAATAATAAGAGAGAACCATTTATGATACAAAATCTCATGTAATCCGGCTTAGATTACAGTAAGAAGTTATTTTGATTTATATAATTATATAAATGGAGGCATGTAGCTTAAGGATCCTAACATATGCATTAGTTGTTGCTCACATACATTACAAAAACATGGACAAGTCTTCATTGATGCTACTTACTCTCTTTCTCATAGCATTTTGTAAGTTCTTCACTCTTCTATATCTCTATTTATACGGATTTTCGTTCCATACTAAAAAAGTAGTTGTGTTATGTATACAGATATGCATACGGTTGCGAGTAATAAATATGAAAATAAAGGACCGATGGTATCCCAAAATTGCACAATTGATGAAAATTGCAAGAACCATCCAGTTTGCACCTCACCTTTTTGCATACTGTGTCTGTCGTGATCATATGTGCCAATGTAAATATCAAGCCCAAACTTCGCTTAGAACTATTGTTATTCCGGTTCAAGAATAGTTGTAAATGTCTCCTAATAAATAAATCTATGCTTTATTAGTATAAATCTTTGAATGAATTCTCTATATCATGAGCATTTCCGGAATTCGTCTAGTTTTCTTGATAACTTTTTATTTCATGTTATATTCAAAAAGAATTATATTATGAATGAAAATAAGAAAAAATCGGAATAAATTTTTTGTCCCCAATATTGTGTTCTCTCCCATGTCTCTCGTTTATTTTTGACACGTGTTCATTTTTCAGTTTCCCTCTTTTGCTTCTTAGTTTCTATCATGAAATATGATTCTGTTCAATGCAAATACACCACATATAAAAAGATATAATAAAACACATGCAAGGAGACCCGAATTGACATAACATTTTAATAATAATAATAATAATAATAATAATAATAATAACAGTAACAGAGAAAAAAAGTTTTCTCTAGAGAGAAATCGCATTAAGACCAATTGGACCCCTCACAACACTATGACCATTGCTCGTTTTAAACGGTTTAAATTCAATCCCGAAGGTCATTTTTTGTCCCGCGGTTGTCAAATTGACTGTTGCAGGCCTAACCGGCTGCTAGGCCCAATAATAGATTACGAGAAAAATAATAGCAATAGAATAAAAGACATGCAGATTTTTACGTGGAAACCCCAAATGAATTAGGGAAAAACCACGGGACCAACTCCGAATAATTCTTCCACTATGAAAATAATAGTAGGTACACCAAGAGATTACAAAATAGTGGCACTCAAGTATTTCCCAAAACCTCACTATTTTTCTCTCTTACCCAACTCTTAGGAACCCTTTTCCTAAGGCTTTCTACACAGGTTACATTTTTATCTGTGTTTCTTCTCTCTTGCTCTCTTCTGCTCTCTGCTCTTAAAATGAGCAAAACCTCCTCTATTTATAGGAGATTCAAAACGCGTATGGCCGAATTGTGCTCAGTAATTTACTGTACACTTTTTGAAAAACACGTTCTGTCGACATGCCTCCTTTTTCCTTTTTCTTTTTTTTATTTTTTTTAAATTAATTCAGTGGATCCCACCATAAGGAGGGACACCACTCAACAAATCTCCCCCTCCCGACTACATTGTGGGACTCTTCATCCCGGTTGCTTCAACGCATTGATCGAACTTTTCTTTTGGTACGACCTTTGTCAACATATCAGCAGTATTGTTGTTTGTATGAATCTTCTGCAACTTGAACTCTTTTTCTTCAATGGCAAGTCTAAGCCAACGATATCTTACATCAATATGTTTCGTCCGTGCATGGTACATAGTATTCTTGCTCAAGTCTAATGCACTTTGACTATCACAATAAACTACGTATTCTTCTTGTTGAACACCCAATTCGGTAAAGAATCGCTTTAACCAAAGCATTTCCTTTCCTGCTTCCGCTGCTGCAACGTAATCTGCTTCGATTGTTGATAACGAAACACATTTTTGTAACCGTGATTGCCATGAAATAGCTCCCCCTGAGAATGTATATAAGTAACCCGATGTAGATTTTCTTTCATCAAGGTCACCAGCCATATCTGCATCTGTGTAACCAACAAGTTCAGATTTTCTAACTCCAAAAGTCAAACATAACTTTAAAGTTCCTCTCAGGTATCTGAATATCCATTTTACTGCTTCCTAATGTGTCTTCTAGGGATTTGACAGGACTTTACTCACAACTCCAACTGCATGTGCAATGTCTGGTCTCGTACACACCATTGCATACATCAAACTGCCGACCGCTGAAGAATATGGAACATTTGACATATCTTCTTTATTTTTCTCTGTTGAAGGGTAGGATTTCTCACTCAACTTGAAATAAGCGGCAAGTGGAGTGCTAACTGGTTTAGCATTCTTCATATTGAACCTCTCTAGAACCCGTTCAATATATTTTTCTTGCGATAACCACAGCCTGCAGGACCTCCGATCTCGGATAATCTCCATTCCGAGAATTCGCCTTGCTGGTCCCAAATCCTTCATGTCAAACGCCTTAGACAAATCACACTTCAACTTACTAATCATTTTGGCATCTGGTCCAATGATTAGCATATCATCAACATATAAGAGAAGAATGATAAATTTTCCATCAGGGAATTTCTAGACATATACACATGGATCAGCTTTTGTCCTCTTATATCCTTGATTCACCATGAAGGAATCAAACTTTTTATACCATTGTCGCGGGGCTTGTTTTAACCCATACAAACTTTTCTTCAGGCGACAAACCATGTCCTCCTTTCCTTTGACCTTGAAACCTTCTAGTTGTTCCATATAAATTTCTTCTTCTAAATCCCCATGGAAGAACGCGGTCTTTACATCAAGCTGTTCTAACTCAAGGTTCAAGCTGGCTACAAGACCTAGCACAACTCGAATGGAACTCATTTTCACAACTGGTGAAAAAATCTCGTCAAAGTCGATACCTTTCTTTTGAGTAAAGCCTTTGACAACCAATCGAGCTTTGAATCTCACTAGGTTTCCATCATCTTTCTTCAGCTTGTACACCCATTTGTTCTTGAGTGTTCTCTTCCCCTTAGGAAGTTTCACCAGCTCGTACGTGTCATTCTTCTTCAAAGAATTCATCTCCTCCTGCATGGCCTTCATCCAACAATCTTTATCTTTACAAGATTGTACATCTTGGAAGCTTTCAGGCTCCCCCTCATCAGTGATTAAAATATAATCAAAACTGGAGTATTTTGTAGATGGTTGGCGTTCTCTGATTGACCTCCTTATTTGAGGTTCTTCTTCTGGTAGAATGGGGTTCTCTAGCTCCCCTTGCTCAATACCCTCTTCATTCATATCTTCATCTACAATTGTATCTTGATCCCTCACAAGTGGCTCTTCTTCTCCATCTGGTTCTGATTGATGCATTCTTCTTTCTGTGGCATCATCTGATAGAATGCTCTCTAGTGTAATATCGATAACACCATCACTTATAGATCTTTCACTGATGATATCATTCTCATGAAATACAAGAAAGTATCTTCTTCCTCCAATGGATTCTGTATCCATGGGACCACAAACGCCAGAGTGTACCAACTCTAACTTATTATTTCTCCTTCTAGAGCTTTTTTGAAATGAAACTCGATGTTGCTTCCTAGATAAACAGTGATCATACGGGTTAATTTTTCCTTTGGCTAATGGGATGAGGGAATTCTTAGCCAGTATATTCAACCCTTTCTCACTAACATGCGCCAGTCGCCTATGCCACAAATTTGGTGAAGCATCATCTCCAACTGTATTCAATTGACCCGCACATATTATTGCGTGCGTTTTATATAGCGAGCAACATAATCTTCCTTTTGCCACCACCAACGATCCTTTGGTGAGTTTCTAATTTCCATCGCTTATATGATTGTGATAACCTTCCTTGTCTAATGCACTAACAGATAATAGGTTCAACTGAAGATCTGGAACGTATCGCACATTTTTAAGTGTTAATGTGCATCCGACACTTGTCTTTACATAGATATCGCAGATTCCCACCATTTGTGAGACACTATTATTTCCCATTTTAATAGTACCATAATCGACCGCTTTATAAGTTGAGAAGTATTCCCTTTTTGGAACACAGTGGTATGAGGCACCATATCTACAATCCACTCGGTATCTGTATCTCCAATATGACAACAATGTGCATCATGAGATACTAAAGCCACCTCTCCATCTTCTTTTGCAGCTGTAGCAGATGTATTTTTGTCATTATCATGACTTCGGTTTGCATTCTCTTGTTTAAAGAAATGACAGTTCCTTTTGAGATGACCCGACTTTCCATAGTGGTAGCACGACCTCTTCTCCCGAGACTTGGATCTATCTTTCAATTTTCCATTCCCACGACCTCTACTCTTGCTTCAGCCCCTATTCTCTATGACAAGGGCTTGTGAACTGTTACTGGGAACGTCCCTTCTGCGAAGCTCTTCATTAAGTAGACTATTCTTTACCATAGACATTGTTACCACACCATTTGGAGCTGAGTTACTCAATGATACGACAAGAGTATCCCAGCTATCTGATAAAGTTCCCATCAAAAGACATGCTTGCATCTCATCATCCAAGGACGTATCGGTAATTTCTAACTCGCTTACGAATCCTTCAAAATCATTCAAGTGTTGTGTGATTGATCGTCCCTCTGTCAGTTTCAAGTTCATGACTTTGCGAATCATGAACACTTTTCCTTGAGCATTTTTAGCCTCGTACATATCCTCTAGCTTCTTCCAGAGAACTTTGGGATCTGTTTCGTTCCTCACGTGGTTGTACAGGCTAACATCTATCCATTTGCGTACTGTACCCAATGTTTGCTTCTTCAACTTTCTCCACCGCTGATCTTCATATCCTTCGGCTTTGCGTCTTCACCCTCAATTGGATCATACAAATCTTTGCAATTGAGGTAGTCCTCCATTCTGGATTTTCACATTGAATAATTTGTATCCGTCAATTTGATAATTACATCGTCATTCGCCATGTCGAAACTTTAAAAATGGCAAAATTTTACTATTCATGAATTTTACTATTCATGTAAATAGTGACTATATATGTGAATAGTAGCGTATACGTAAATAATACTTGTATATTGAAATAGTAATAGTATGCCTCCCGTATACTTAAATAATACTATTCATAAGATGTCCAAATATGAATAGTATTATTCAAATTACTATTTTACTATCCACTCAAATTGCGTATCTGCGACGGTTTTTCGAACGGATTGCGCCACCGGATTCCCCGTAATTTTCTCGTCGTCGTTGTATATTTATTTTTGAAAAATATATCCACAGATTCTACTGATAAAACAACCTTCGGCTCTGGTACCACTTGTTAGGCCCAATAATAGATTACGAGAAAAATAATGGTAGTAGCATAAAAGATACGCAGATTTTTACGTGAAAACCCCAAATGAATTAGGGAAAAACCACGGAACCAACTCCGAATAATTCTTCCACTATGAAAATAATAGTAGGTACGCCAAGAGATTACAAAATAGTGGCACTCAAGTATTTCCCAAAACCTCACTATTTTTCTCTCTTACCCAACTCTTAGGAACCCTTTTCCTAAGGCTTTCTACACAGATTACATTTTTATATGTGTTTCTTCTCTCTTGCTCTCTTCTGCTCTCTGCTCTTAAAATGAGCAAAACCTCCTCTATTTATAGGAGATTCAAAACGCGTACGGCCGAATTGTGCACAGTAATTTTATCGTGCACTTTTTGAAAAACACTATCGACATGCCTCCTTTTTCCTTTTTTTTAATTTTTTTAAATTAATTCAGTGGGTTCCACCATAAGGAGGGATACCACTCAACACCGGCTACCTTAACACCATCCGGGTATTCCACCTTAGCAGTGTAAACAGTCGGTCCAATACCCTAGTAAGTAACTGTCCTATAGATAGTTGCATTTCCATTCATTCGGGACACACCAATTGAAGGGTAGTTAAAGTCATAGGACTTTCCCGTGTAATGTCGGCAGTAATTTGGCAATCCTATCAAGTTTTTCAATTCTGCAGTACTTGCACCTGTACTACGGAGGAAATTTATAACATCATAGGCATTGAACTCATAAACTAAACCCGGATTTAGCTTATTTATCGGGTTTATATGTCCCGATCCATAGTCAAAAGGCGTAGTCTTTGCTCCATTTGGATCTCTACCCATCACTTTTCCTGTGTTGTCTATCATAGTAGCTGCAGTAACAACAAGAAAAATTAGAGTAAGGGTCCGTCCTAACATTTTAAGGGTCCTTGGCGAAATTAAAAATATAGGTCTTTTATTGAAAATTTTTTATTTATTATATTAATATATATTCTAATGAATATTAAATAAAAATTAGGGTAAACTTTAAAAAAGTATCTTATGGTATCAATTATTTGTAAAATGGGGTCTGTGAATTTATTTTTTTTACAAATGGGGTCTATGGTTTCAAAAAATTTGCAAAAGGGGCCATATGGATTCAGAACAGTGGTGTTACGTTGAATATTTTTAACAATTCAACATTCTAATAATTTAACCTTATTATTTAGAAATTATAAGTCATGATTTGAATAATTTTAGGAGATTTTTTCATTTTTTATGATTTTTTAAAGTTTTTTATCATAATTTAATTAAAAAAATTATTTGCACTATTCAAAAAATTTTACTGATATGTATTATATTTTTAATGACTATCCCGCAAAAATTCAGATAAAAATGAACAAATTACCCATTTTCGTGACATAATTTAATATTGAGGATCCTTTATTTACAAATTTTTTGAAACCACAGATTTTGCAAAAAAAAATTCTTCAAACCCCGTTTTACGAATGAGTGAAACCACATGATACTTTTTTAAAATTCACCCTAAAAATTACTGTATAGTTATAATTTTAACTTAATAACTTATTTCATTTACATTGAAAATTTTAAAAAATTTATATATATAAACCCGTATAAAAAATTATGGCCCACATTCTACTGTAGGGGCCTTGGCCGTTGCCCGTTGCAACTCTGGCTTGTGCTTGTGGCCGGCTCTGATCAGAGCTCAAAAGAATGAATATTGTACCCAATTTTCTTTTTCTAAGTTGGAAAGCTAACCAGTGGTCATTATTGCAGACATTGTCGCTGCGGGACTCCAAGAAGGTCGACAAGATTTTAAGATTGCCGCAACTGCTGAGACGTGCGGGCAAGACATAGAAGTACCCGAGATTATGTTATAGTTTACTGCTCGCCCGCCTGTTCCTGTAGTGGCCACTGGAGACCAAGCTGCCAGAATATTCAGACCGGGTGCTGTTATATCGGGCTGCAATTTGCTCAAAAATTCATACTTTTTTTAAAAAGATTTGCACAATTGCACTTACATTAAATTAAAAGAAAAATCACTACCCTGGTTCAAATCTGGGACTGCTAGAGGCTACACGTTCAGTTTGGGTAGAGCAAAATTCAGTTTAGTTCAAAAGTTGAACCCAACCTAACCGAAAACCATTAAGGAGAAAACTATAAACCGAAAAGCAAACCGAAATAATTTGATTCAGTTAGGCTCAGTTTTCAGTTTTGTTCGATTTTCTTTCTTTTTTGCTCTGTCATACTAATACCAAAACCCGAAACCGAAAATCTGAAATTATATGTTAGAGATGGGATTATAGTTAGGGGTATAATAGTAATTAACTAAGCAGATAAGGGTTTAGGGTTTTAAGGAATATATAAATAGAGTTAAGGGTAGGAAATAGGCAGCTTTGGGTATTTTATATTTGGAGTCTCAACATTTGTTTGAGAAGGGGCATAGCCCTCTGGGAGCCTATATCTTGGATTTTACTTTTGTTAGTGTCTTGCTTAGAGTGTTTGTTTAGATGTTCTTGAGTTGATTTAGGTTGTAATCTTTATAGTTCCATCAATACAAGTTCTATTTCAGTTTGCTCTCATTCTCATATCAGTTCTCTTTCATTTGAAAATCGAACCGAATATATTTGGTTTGGTTCATTTTTGTTTTTTTACTCTGCCCTAGGTTCAGTCTAAACCACTAGACTAAGACATCCAACACTACTCCAAAAAATCATTTGACTGGGTTAGATCGAACTTACTTTGATGATATCAGGAGTTATCATGTTCGGTCCTTGTGAAGAAAAGCATCCATTTCTCGTGCGGGTTTAGTGTTCAAAACAGTTAATGTTGGGGCTATCCGAGCAAACGGGGTACCTGTCGAGAGAAAAACGTATTTTATTTGATAGTATGGGTGCTTTTCGTGAATTTTTTCGGTTTGAGAAACTTACTTTTCGGTCTTCATGTATGCTTGAAGCTGTAGTGCTTCGTCTTGACCAATTAATGTGCATGGAATGGCAGCTTGGAAACCGATTTTCTTAACCAAGGGATCGATTAGTATCACCCCGACACTTCCGCATTCTTTGCAGGAACACCCGGGGCAGCAGCATCACTTCCGGATATCAAATCATACGAGCTTTTCATTTGCACAGGATTCAAAGAAAATCCCTAAAATGACATCAATGTCAAATTTCGGAAAATTTGGGACATAGACAGGCCGTTTCCGAGGGGTAGCCAGTAGGGCAACAGCCCAAAGCCCATAGCAGAAATGAGCCCAAAACAAAAATTTTTAGCTTCTTATAGTGTGGGAAATATAAACAGATCAAATGGTACTTTTCTTTAAAAAAATTGGTTAAATTTTGGAAGTTCAATTCATAACCTATTTTAAATGTTAATCTTTTATTATAATTTTCAGAATTGAAGGCCTTGTTTTCTTTGCTTAGTGCCCCAATGTTATGAACCAGTTCTACGCATTAAAAAGTCCAAATTTCTTATCTTGCCCATAAGAGTTTTTATATAGGGCACCGAGTATATAGTACTCTTTCCACTCATTGATTGACACCTACCGACATTTTATATTATAAGTGTCAATTAATGAGTAAGAAGGTTACTCTGTACCCGGTATCTGTATAATTTCCCCGCTCATAGACCTCCAAGAAGTTAGAAACGGACCTGCGTAGAAGTGTAAACTAGATAACTAGAAATTCACCTTCAAGACTTTCAAGTCGGAAAGATAGACATTGGTATCGAATTCCCGGTCAATAGAACTAGCCGCAACAGTAAGAATCCAAGGAGCCACATTGGTAGCAGTCCCCGAGAAGAACGAATTACCTGCCGAGCAAGAAACAACAATGCCTTTCCTGAAAGCATGGAAAGCACCATGGAGATGGCATTATTGAAGTAACGAGGCTGAGGTGGCAAAGGGCCAAGCGAAAGTGAAAGAATATCGTCACCATCCTCAATTGCATCATCCATAGCAGCAAGAATATCAGTATCAGTATCACTGCACATGTCGAACCAGCACGATTTGTATATGGCAAGCCTTGCATTAGGCGCACAGCCTCTCGCAGTACCTTTGGCTAGGCCTAATAGGCTAACATCTGGAACTTCGGTTCCTGCTATTGTTGAAGAAGTGTGAGTTCCGTGTCCATCTGCATCTCTAGCTGATCTAAAAAATTGTTTTCCGAAGTTTTTTAGTGGTCCTATTTCTGCTTCGAGCCCTTTGTAATAGAACTTTGCGCCGATTATCTTTCTGCGAATCCAAGCTAACATTAGAGTCGTTCGAGATAAAAAAAATGACATCTTTGAAAAGTCAAACCGATCAGAATCTGACATGTGGTGTTAAGGGGGCAAACTGGTGCACTTTTTGCCAATTTCAGGGATTTAATTGCAACTTTTGAAAGTTCAGGTAGCATCCGGCAAAAAGTTATCAAGTTTAGGGAGTTTTGAAGTATTTGGCATAATAATGTTTGATAAATCAATAGCACCTTGAGATAATTTTTTTTAAGAATTTTGAAGAGGCTAGGTATTGAACCTACGACCTCTCACTATTAACATTGAGTGATGTACCAATTGAGCGGTAGCAACTCAAGATAATACCTGTTGCAATTAGTTGATGTAAAATTTTCTCCAGCAACAAAAAGCTACTTTGAATCTAATAGGCACAGGGCTTAAGTTTTTGTCATTGAAGCTCATTGACTCGGACCAAACTCCTGCAAAATGACACGTGGCAACACTAGAAATAAACTTCCAATAATATGTTGACACGTACTCCTCAGAATTAATGAAAATGTATCAATGACACCAACAATAACATGGGCTAATTTTGATGAATTTAGAGACATTTGATAGTTGTTGAACGAATTTACTCCAAGAAAATTCCATGAATGCGTAGTGTGGAGTCTATTCATCCTACTTTCAAACACTGATACAACATTTTCACTCTCTGCAAAATCATTTGCATAATCTAATATAGTTAGGTCATGTTCTTTTCAACTTCTGAAAACTAAATTGAACCGAACTGAAGTTAGTTGAACTGAACTGAATTTATTTGAGTATAAATTTATAACTACGCATAGTTGAACTAAACTGAACTGAACTGAACTGAATTGAATTACAGTCCAAGGCAGGGCCGGGGCAATCGGGGGACAGCCGAGGACCCAACGAATTAAGGGGCTCATTTTTAGTGATTATTAAACTATTTTTAGTTAATTAAAGTTGAAGTTAATTAAATCCTTCTTTTATAAAAAACATCAAAAATAAAATATTATTATATCTAAAGTGATTACTTAAACAACCACCACAACTTCCTCTCAAAGTGAAGAAAGAAGCTCGGGGTCCTGAGTTCGATCCCCAGGTTCATCAAAGATTAAAATGTTCTTATTTCCTCAAAAAAGTGATTAGTTAATTACAGACGTGGGTTAGCTTTGTTTGAATTATCAAATAAAAATAAGTATTAATTATTGAATTAAACCCTTATCTCATTAACTTGTATGGTTTCAATTATAGCCATCATTATCCTTTAACGTTTCTTTTTCTTTGAATTTTCTTTAGTTCTGTTCAACTTCCAAGATTGAAAATAAATATTCAAAGGCATTAATCTTCCTTACCGTTGCTATTATTCTCCAAATCTGATACTTCAATCCCTTTATTCTCTACCTATAATTTTTTACTTATAATTTAAAATTTGATGTTTTTATTTGATCTCTTATTAAATGTTGATAGAATTGTAATATTTTACGTTTTATTTAAAAAACTTTACTCATTCATAGGGCCTCGATTTTTATCTCGCCAATAGGCCCTGAAAAAGGTAAGAACGGGCCTGATCCAAGAGAATAGGGACTTAATTATCAAAATATCATTAATTTGTATTGAACAAAACAAAACGCAAACCTGAAAGTTTCCCAACTTGGTCTTGTGTAAGCATGGCTGAGAAGCCTCTGAAGCTTTTTGTATAATGGTGTAATGCAGCCTCTTTTGCTCCTTGGAAACTGAAATCTCCAATTGAAAATCTTATTGTTAGAATAACTCGAATTACACATAATATACAGATAACATAACATAACATAACATACGGCCTACGAAGCACTAAAACTCCTAGACACTCGTTTCGTGTCAGTGTCAGAAACCGACACTTTGACACGTTTACCCCAATTTTCTAGCCTAAATTAGCTTAATTGTTTTTAGAATGGTGTTTCCCGGTGTTGGTGTCCGTTTCCGTTTCCGTGGCAGTGCTACCTAGCATACGGCTCATCTACTCAAAATGTGGCTCGATCGTGTACTTGTTTTGCATCATAAAAATCAGAATATATATATATATATATATATATACACACGCACACATAGTTGCCTTCCAGTAACTGAAGAAAGGATCCTATGGTTAGCATTGATCACAGATTTTGAATTGGGATGAGAGTGTTCTCCCATTTAAACTATGTAATGCTGTAAATTTAACACAAATCAATAGGAAACTAAAAAAATGGATAAATAAATTGAATTTTCATCAAATAATATATATTTTCCATATCGTTTGGTTTCTGAAGATGCATAGAGCTATGTAACAGTAATATTATATGATTATATGATCCTCTTGATCATTTACATAAACAAAAAAAAATGACTATTGTAGTTTAGTAATTGTGTAACTAAAAGATTTACACCTTTTTAGTGGAAGTGCCACTTCCATGCACTAAGCTTGTAAGTATACTAAAAAGGAGAAGAACAAAAATACTGTGAATTCTCATTATTAGAGCACAAAAATAATGTTAATAATATTAATTGCTGAAAATTAGCATATGGTGAACTCATAATAGAACCATACATTTATATAATTGAAATGCCGGCTTTTTTGGGAATATTTTTTTCTTATTACATGTATTTATATACTTGTATAAGTCCATTTGTCACATAGAAGATATTATAATAGTAGAAAAAATGCAGTTACTTCCTCAAATAAGAAAGAACATATTCATTTGGCAATTTGGATAACTAATGCTTGCACTGAGCCAATAACTCTTTTGACATGTTCTTATAGTTGCCGGCTTTTGCTAAGATAAAATGTATGATTCTTAAATTGAACTTGGGTTATATTGTCCGGATCCAAATTTTTTACAATAATCAAGATTAACCTTATATTATAGGATATATGGCTGTTTTATTGTGACAATAAATTTGTTTCCTCCCTTATCTGTACTAACACTCCCTCCAATATTTTTTTACTTGTTTTTTTAGTTTTCTTAGTCAATATCTCAAATTTCTTTTTACTTGTTATTTTCAAAATCTAGGCATTTTTTCCATTATCTTTCAACTTTACCCCCATTTGTCACACCATCATTGACTTCAGTGGAGTGAAAAACTAAGCATTAATTAGAGAGTAAAATTATATTTTCATACCCTAACTAATTGATTTCTTAAAAAACGGTGAAATATGTTAGGAAGACAAGAAAAAAAAAATATGGGGGAGTATCAATCTTGGGTTAACTGATCATAGGTTTATGGACCCATATGCATGTGTCATCTAGGGACTTTTACAAAAATGGGCTACAAAAACAAAAAAAAAAATTGGTCCAAAAAGATAGCCAATTACAACAAAACAGGGCAAAAATTTTACATCTATACATTGCTTGACAAAATTCTTACAGATCAAGAACAAAACGGAAGATGATTACGACTATCTCTTCAAGTTGGTCCTTATTGGAGATTCTGGAGTTGGGAAATTGAATCTACTTTCTTTATTTACTCAAAACGAGTTCTATCTCGAATCCAAATCCACTATCGGAGTTGAATTTGCTACTCGCAGCATCCAAGTCGATGACAAGATCATCAAGGCCCCTATTTGGGATTCCGTGGGGCCAAAAGAGGTTTTTTTTTCTTTTTCTTTTCACCTCCTTTATCCCATGAACTCTTTAATTTTAAGGGTTTAAGATCTGTAATCTCATAGTTTAGTTTCGATTTGAATTTGCGTGGGTTATTATAATCTTTTGTTCCCGGATGAGATAAATTGTAGTAAATCAATTTAAAATCGATCTGAAATTGGGCGTTTTCCATTGGAGCTTTTGCAAGGGTTTTTTCATGTGTTTCTAGTTGTTTTTTTCTGCTTCTTCCATTGTTTACATTGAGCTATTGTTGAGAGGAGTAATTATTTCCCCCCAATTCTATTCTGAATTATCTCTTGCAATTGTGCAGATGAAGTTAGTAGAAATGCCTGAATGAAGTTTGATTAATGAGTATTTAATTTATATTAGATGTCTATAGAATTTATATTGGATTTCTATTGGTTCTTACATATTATAAATTCCTTGTCAAGTCTATAGATGAGGGAATTGTGAATTGTATTGTTCTTTTTGTTGAATAGGTGGAAGAGTCTTTTCTCATTCTTTGGTCCCTAGCATGCAATGGAGACTTAGAAGTCCATTCCAAAATCAAAATGAGCCAGTGTCTTATCTATCTCATTCATATGCATTTTCTGTCTAGTGTTTGGGGTTATACAATTACTAATTGGGGGAATTTTAGTGCAAGGAGAAATAGACAACAATAAATCATAATAAGGTTATACAGTAGCATGACACTACAAGCCACTATCTTAGTATCTTGAAGCTTATATTTGTTCAATTCATCATTATACCTGCCATCAAATGTCAATATTTCATCTGTTCAATCTCAAATGATACTGACTATTAAGTTCCTTTATGTAAAATTGAAGTTTGATTAATGAGTATTTGATTTATATTGGATGTCTATATGATTTATATTGGATGTCAGTTGGATTTCTATTGCTTCTTAAATATTATTAATTCCTTGTCAGGTTCTGTAGTTGAGGGAAGTGTGAATTGTATTGTTCTTTTTGTTGAATGGGAATGTGAGAACATGTAAATTATATTGTCAGGGATACAATTTTTTCAATTTGTTTGATTAATAAGTAATTGTTTGGAAGCACGGTGTAACTTATTCTTAAGTCTTTTATAATTATAATTAAAGCAGTATTTGAATAGATTTGTTACATTTTCTTCATCGAATATCTTACTATAATATTGATATTTTGTTTCAAAATAAATTGCAGCGACTGTAGTATCTTTATGCTGAGCTTTTTGGAGTTTATGATTGAGAAGAAAACCAATGTCATATCAATTTGATATCCAAATCCATAGAACACGGTTGGCTAACTTTGAGCTTATACAGGCATGGAAGTGAATATCTAGAACATAAACTTAAGAGTCATGAGCAGTATATCGACACAATAGACAGTCAATAGAGATTGTTCTGATGATCAATTATGTTTGAATTATGGAAATCTTGTGTAGTTAGGGATCTAAGTAGTTGGAATTGATGTTTGTTTGAACATACTTGAATTTTAATAGTTATGATATTGTGTTTGTCAGTCAAAAATCTTTTATCTTTTATCATAATATGTTACCTCTTTATAATTCAATTGGAAAACTATGACACTTATAGTAGATATTAAGCATATTCTACATACCGACAATCAATAACTAAAAAAGCAACAACTGATATTGTATGCATTCATCAGACATCTAACAGATTACCAGTAGACACTCGATAGAAATCCAATAGACATCCGATATTAATCCAATAAAAAACTGATGAAACATCCAGAATAATAACAAAATAATATAGACAACCAATGTATATCACTTATTCCAACGAAAAAAGAAACAAAAACTGAAAAGGATCAATACCCAATATACAAAATATCAGATAGCAATCTATTAGAAATTTATTGAAACACGAATTGAAAACACACAAGTCAATATGTACATGTACAAATGTCTAATATCAACTTAAAAAAAGTGACAATTGAAATTTAAAATATACTTGTACATATGTCTAATATTAGTTTCAAAATAGATTTTCTAATAAAAGTCTAGTAGATGTTTTGTAGATGTCCAATAGATATCCAATAGATGTCTGGTAGATATCAAATAGATATCCAATAGATGTCTAGTGAATACTCCAAAAATTTCTTTTGAGCCAACTCGATGATGTTAACCACTGCCTGAAAAGTCCATCCTAGAAGACCAACAATCGATGTTGTTGTTAGTGACTCAAACATTTCTACAAATAAAATTGAAACATGCCATATATCAACAATAATGAATGAATTACAAATTACATTATTGGTTTCTAAGATTCAAGCCTAATTGAAAAAGTAGTAACTAAGTCACTATGGATATAAACACTAAAACTGGCAGCAAATCTTTGCAATCAATCACCAAAACTATTTGTGATATAATTAAATGTCATATCATATCTACTGAGACTCAAATAGAAATATAATGTTCTTCCATTTAAGTCAGAAGCATACCAATAACAAGCACTGATTAAGGGATTCTATGCTTAAAACCAAAATTAAGCTGAAGTTCAATAATATAAAAAAACATGATATTCAGCAACATGATAGATATAGACATCCAACAAAATCTGGGTAGATAACTAGTTTACGTCTAATGGACACCGGATAACTATTGCAAAGAAGCCAACCATGATCTAGTAGATACATAGTAAATAACTGATAGATATCTAATAGAAATCTAATACAAGTACCACATAAAAAATCAATGAAATGTAAGGCATAGAATAAAATCAAAAACAAAGCATAAAAACTGATTACCTTCAACATAAAACTATAGTGTTGTCACACACAAAAAAATACTCAATTTTGAGCATGTTTCGAGCAACAAATAGAGCAAAATCCCACACCTGAAACTCAAAGCAGCAAGATCAACTCAAAAGAAACAACAACACGAACTAACATAACAATTCCATAAAAAAAACTGCCAAACTAATATATATCACCAATCTATTGGATATCTAATAGATGTCTATTGGATATCTATCCGATGTCTAATATATTCCAAACCACACATGATAACAATTTAGGTGACTAACCAACACCGATCTCAGCCTTAATTCGAAATACAAGTGTGAGCGGGCGAGGTATTAGAGGGATTGCATGCGGAGTGCGGTGTGCAGGGCGCAATTTGGTTTGGTGCAGTTTGAGGAAACCGCGTCGTTTGTTTCGATTTGAGAAAATCCGATTCGCTTAGATGTGTATGCCTCTTTGATAATAAAATGCTTGATTTTATCAAAGAGAAAATTATCTTATTATTTTTCACGTAAACTTATTGAGTGTGAAAAGCATGGCTTTTTATAAGCCAAAAATGTAATTATATTGAGAAATATATTTACACATTTTAATGAAAGGACATACTTCTAAAATAAAGCATTTTTACTTTATTTAAGAATAAAATAGATTAGAGTCACCACCCGTTACAGCTCCACCAGAAATTGTGGTATATCGATCCATAATGAGATTTTTATACCGAAGAGAAAACGAGATTCTGTGTTCGGACATGATAGTTACTCATATTGTTCAAATTATTTGGATTAATTTTGGAATTTTGGAATTTGTGGTAATTTTTGGATTACAACGGCTTTATTTAGGAATTAAATTCAAGAAATAAAACGGGCATTATAACGGCTTAATAAATAGAAATTTGCTACCGAAAATTTGGCAGAGTAACAATAGCGCTTGGGTCTCGGCCAGGAAACTCAGATAGAGTTTCCTCACATTCTGGATATTTCATCCGTACTTGCGAGCTTATTTACACATATTATAGTTTAAGTGGCCCTAGTGGCTCACTTAACCAGAGAAATGAAGATGCAATATGTGATAATAAAGTAATAAAAAAGGATTTAATGAATTTTAAAGTTGGGCTTAGAGCCAATTACCCTCAGTTTACTTTTTCGTCTGTCCGGGATGACTTAAAAGCCGGTGCGGGACCGAAGTTATCGAGCGTTGTGATTTGGTTGGAAAATAGATTTAACCCAAGTTATGGTGATAATCTTGGATTATTTCTACAGGGAACGTAAAATTTAGGTCATTTTTAGACCAAAGATCACTGCGAGATCTTGATCTAAAAAGACCAGGAATTGAGCTTATACCAAGTATCGGTGATGAAGCTCGAATCTGGAAGTGTTTTGACAGAGTTTCTGGGCTTTAGGGACTCCCGTAGCTAGAAAAGGACATAAAGGTAATTTTGGAAATTTATCAAAAATTTCGTCTCTTCTGAAATGGGGGGTGAGCCCGCATTTATAATAGGGTGGTAATTAGCCGGCGGGCTAATTACATAGGTAATTAGCCGGCGGGCTAATTACCTATCTGACAAGATTTAAATCAGATCCCGTAAAATCTTGCCAGATCTCGGTAAGATTTGATTTTTTACTGTAGATAGGTAATTACCCGTTGGGAGGATTACCTATGTTTGATCAAATTTTGACTTTTTGATTTTTCAGTAGAAAATACTAAATCGGGGCTTCTCTGGAATGTGGATTTTTGAATTTCGGATTTTGGATGACAATTCGGTCATTTTTGGCTCATTTGTCTGATCGCTGAATGAAATAGGCATTATTCCTCATCGGGCCTGAACGGACCTGTGCTATCAGTTTGCCCCTCGCATACATAAATTTCGTGCTAGAAATTTTATCGTATGCGTAACAAACAAAACAGTGTGTGTTATGAGTTAAAATATTTTTAATCGATAAATTTTGAAACAAAATATATTTTGCCCCTTCGATTAAAAATGTATTAATGAGTTGCATGAGGTTAAATTGACCGGGGGTCGAAACTAATATTTTTGGATGCTTAATGCATGAGTGACTATGTAAAAACAGCTTTTAGGTCCACCCGTTTTATAAACAATGCAAAAAATGGATGAATTATGCAAAATTGCAAAAATTTTTAAAATATACATAATTAGTTGGCGGGCTAATTACCAATATAACGGTAACTTTTATAGCCGTTACGCGTAAACGCATAACAGCTGGATATGTAATTAACCGGCGGGCTAATTACCTGTATTCTATAAATACAGCAGCTTGGCTCCCATTTTCTCTACACAAACATTTCTTCTTCTTCTCTCTTGCGGGTTTTACTCCCTTTCTTCGAAAATTTTTGCTTTCTAGCCATTTTTTATGATGATTTCCTTCATTTTCTTCCCCTTTTTGCCCCTTCTTTTTAGATTTTGCGGGGTGTCCATATGGTTCAAGCTTAATAACATCTGCTTAGATCTGCCAACCGTCCAAGTGACTACTCGGAACGTGCTTATCGATGGCCAGCAAGTGGAATTATCCGAGGTTCTTGCCAATCCTTTGTACGGGCTCCTGCCAAACTGGACGTATCACGGGATCCATCTGGGGAATCCTATTCTACTGCCTTGAAGCCTTCCGGTCATCTTTCTCGAATTCTGGTAAGCTTTTACTGCTGCTTTTATTTTACGCAATGACTTATCCATTTTATTGCTTGTTTATTTTACGCAATGGTTCAATTATTTTCAATAATCGTATGATTTATCGAGAATTGGTGTATGATATATGTGTATGTGCATGGTCTCAGGTAACCAGTTATGAGGGTGCTAGCACTACCCACTTCTATAAGTGGTATAAGGTGCTATCTCTCAACGCTAAGGCCATTGTCGATGAGACGTCCTTGGGGAGGATGGTGAGGAATTGCAAGTATGTGAGGCATCGCAAGTATCTGTACATCCCACCTGGTACTGCTGCCTACATTTTAAGCAGGTGGTCTGACACCACTCATACTTTCCACTTTCACTGCAGGGAGTATACCATTACTCCACTGGATTACTGCACTCACAAGTCTCCCTTTTCACGGTAATGTGATCCACTTTAATGCTTGCTTTACCTACCACAGCTTCAATGTGGAAACCATCGAGGCTTTGGTCGGCTACTCTGGGGATAAGCCTAGTCGAATTTCTTACGAGAAACTCATAACCTTCTGGATTACTAGGGATAGAGATCATTTGACTTTCGCCTGCGAGGCTAGAGCTTTTATGGCCGCTACTTTGTCGTGGCTATATTTTCCCATCGGGGGTTCGATCATGAATCTCCATATCCTGCCGGCCTTGATTGATCCGACCCATTTTGATGAGTATGCCTGGGGCCGAGCCATATTGGGTCATCTGTATTGGGCCCTTGGCCAGTTTGCGAGGAACAGGATCAGCAAGTTCAAGTCTTGCCTCCAGATTGTCTATGTAAGAATTTAGCTCTCTCTCTTCTTTATAAGCATTCTTGGCTTATCTTTTGGCGCTCTAATTTCTTTTATCTTTTTACAGATCTAGTTTTTTGAGATGGGGATCCTCTAAGGGACCAAGCTCGTGCGAGGTAGCTTCCCATTTTATCCTCGGCTGCCACATTACTGGCGAGGTTAGGAGATGGAGTCTCGATCTGTGCTTTCCTCTCATCTTCGCGATTTGTCTTCGGAGAGGGTATGCTTTATGATTCTTTGACCTGCTTTGATTTCTATATATGCTACAATCATTGTATCATTGTTTGGTCTTTTCTTTCTTACAGATTAAGACGCAGCCTGGGATCATGACCTTTACTGGCAAGAGGTCATGAGGTGAGCTGGGGAGTTTGTGAACACCCCGACTGGTCATAGAGACTTCTTTTTCTCTGGAGTGGTACTTGGGAGAGCGCATTCAGGGTTGGCATCTCCCTACCAGGTCACATTCCATCCCTCTAGAGGTGCTCTGGTGGATTTTCTGGCCATGTAGCTCGCCTGACTTTGCGCGTTTGGCCACTGGTAGTTCACCCAGCGCCTTCCTAGAGTTCTATGACTCACAACTACTTCGATGGCCGAAGATGGATATTCCTGTCGAGCCTGAGCCAGACCTCCATAATCCTTCTAAGGGTGATGGGCCCTCAACTTCTACCCCTAGAGGCCAAGCGGGATTGCCTGAGGCTGTCTAGATGACAGTACGCCTTCTTCATCTGGATGACAGGCGGGATTGCTTGGTTTTTTTTCTATAGGACCACCAGGGTAGGAAGAGGCCTGCGACCACTTTGGCTCACGTGGGTAGCTCTTCCGCATCATCTATCCTGTCTCAGGGTTCGGAGATGGTGGAGGGACATCGAGGGTTTCAGTATCAGCTACCCATGTCTTTGATGTACTGTCCTGACCTGAGTACTTATATGCTAGTGATTTCGTGCCCTATCTAGATCCTGAGCATCCGGTGGCCTTCTATCCGGCTGATACCAATCATGTGAGCTTGTTTTGCCTTTTCTTCTATTACTTTCTTAGAATCTTGGGCCGTGATGGTTCTAGCTTGTCCCTAACTTTTTTGTTCTCACAGGTCCCCATTATTGATAGTATCTCCGATTAGGGATATATTCAAGGGCAGCAGCGGTTCATGGTGAACTAAAATTCTAATATGGCCGTACGTTCGATCCCTATTATTTTAATACTTTAATGATTATGCATAGTATATCATGAAATGCATATGAATGATTTGTGCTAAAATGTTACAGCTAGAGATCTGTCAACTTTGGGGGTCTATTGGGGATGCTCCAGGTGGACTACCTATAGCAGCTGTCGCAGCAGGGACAGGGTGATACCCCCGGATTCTTTTCGCAGGGTGGTCACCTTCCTTTCGATCCTAGCCACCCGGGCTCCAGCGGGTAGTAGATAGGCTTTTTTTCATTTGGTTTTGCTTTTTTCTTTGGGCCTTTTGCAGTGCCTCTTTTTTTATACAACTACATTTTTATCTATGAAATAATTTTCCCTTTATTCCTTCGCTTCGTGATTTCTTTTGTTGTTGATCGAGTTTATCAGGGTAATGTGCCAGAGATTGGTAGATTGCCCCATAAACTATGTATAGTGAACTGCTACTCTTTGAGATTCTGTCATAGAGGACTACATCTATTTCCGTGCGGACTTGAATGTTTATCTAAAGAATTCTGATGGTTGGGACCATCTCGGGGTTTGCGGTCTGGTGCATATGAAGGAATATTGTCGCATCTTTGTCAAGGACAACCTGATTCAAGCTGCCATTAGGTTTTGGAACCCTGTCGATAATGTGTTTCATTTTAGAGAGCAAGAGTTATGCCCCTTGTATGAAGAATTACGTGGGCTTCTAAGGTCTTCAGCTAATATGCCTTCAGTCATTCCGACGTACCGTCTTAAGTTTTCAGATCCAATGATGAATCATTTTCAGTTACAATGATTTGATAGGTGTCGATTGATTTATGATAAGGGCTTGAGATTGGATGTGGCTTTCCACATAGCCAGGGGACTCTCCCCTAATGACGCGACGCTCATTTGCCTACTTTTGTTAGGGGGTCTTCCTTTTCGAGGTTCCCACTATGGTTTGCAGTTTTGCCTTCCTAACTATCATCAATCATATGCTAGAGGGGAAATCTCCCATTGCAGTGGGTTTGGCTGAGACACTGATCTTTGTGCGCTCCTCCCAGAATGGAACTGAAGTGACTACTAGGGGCAGTAGACTTCTCCTTCAGGTAAATTTTATTTGAGCCTTTCTTTTTGCATGAACCACCCTTTAAGGTTTTCGATTCATCAGGCTTGCCTTAATTTTTGCCTGGACCACCTTTTTAGGTTTTCAATCCAGCAAGCTTATTTTTTTTATCTTTTTTTCTTATTTATTTTTTTAATTATTATTTATTTTATTTGTTGCTCTTATAGCTTTAGTTCTGGGATAAGCATTCTATGTTATCTGTTCCCACAAGCATGAATTATCATACGTGGGCCTACTAGGCATGGGGCTCCATAGTTTGCATTGGCAATCATTCTCACAGAGATTTCACCTTTCAGGAGTCAATTTTATGGGTAGCCAAGCTGCTGAGGATATTCGTTGGGTTTGCCCTTGGTGGGGTATCACGCATGTGACTACCGACATTACTAGAGGCGGCGTGGTCCTCATCAGCCTTTTTGAGGTTATTACCTACTCTTCTGGTGGCTTATGTAGGCAGTACAGCCATTCTTAGAGGTTTATTGCATCCCTATGCACCCTGATTGGCCTAGAGCTGTCATATACTCGGGTCTATTATCATGACATAAGGTGGACCAGACGCACTCAGGTGGAGATGAACTACTCTGTGCCTTTTGACATTCATCCTTCTGAGGCTCATCGTATCTGGGTTGCGAGTACTCGCTGTCTTCCTACCCTTGGAGAGAGGCTCATTGAGACGTAGAGACTCTGCAGCTTCCTTGAGGGTCTTTGAGCTTACCATCAGGTGTCTTTCGTTCCTGTAGGAGAATAAGGCTTTAGGCCTTGTTGTTTTTTTTTCTTTCCCGTTTGTTGTTTGCGATGTATTTTTATGTGTAATAAAGATGAAATGATGTCCTTTGGATGCATGTTTCATTAAACAATTCGCAGTTTCCATTTAATACACTCAATTAGTACTTTTAACATGAGCATATTACTACTAAAGATATTATTTAAATAGGAAGGGTAAGTGGTATTTATTCCCAAGAAATGCCTATCGTTGCCAAAGGTTATGAATGGATTTTACCTAAGGCTTCGCTCTTTTATTTTTGGGGTCTTTATTTTTGCCCAAGAGCCCTCACTGGCTCTTGGCAGACCTTTGTATTATTTCTTCCTCACACAAGATAGCGCTTCAACTTATCATGATTTACAGGATTCAGGAATTCGTTGCCATCCAAGTCTGAGATTTTTACTGCCCCTTTATTGAGAGTCTTTCTTACTATGTACGGACCTTCCTAATTCGGTTGGAACTTGCCTCAAGCATCTGTATGCATTTTATAAAATTGCTTTAAGACCAGATCACCCATTCTTAGAGGTCGGTATTACCACTTGACTTTTCGGTTGTAAGCCCTGGCCATACGTTGTTGGTACAACTATAGATTTTCTAGTGCAGTCAACCATATTTCATCTATCAGAGTCAATTCCTCGTGTCTCTCTTTTACCCATTCATCTTCGGGAAGTCTGGCTTTGAGAGCTATGCATAAGGATTTGATTTTTGTTTCAACAGGTAATACCGCCTCCATCCCACAGATGAGAGAAAAAGGAGTTTGACTCGTGGGGGTTTTGACATTAGTTCTGTATCCCCATAAGGCATAGGGTAAATGATCTGCCCAATCTCAGTAGTTGGAAATCATCTTGGAGAGGATTTTCATGATTGCCTTATTAGTTGCTTCTATAGCTCCGTTGGCTTGAGGGCAATAGGGTGAGGAGCGGTGGTGTTCAATCCTGTACTTCTCAATAGGGTCAGTTGTTTATCCTTGGAATTGTACACCATTGTGGCTTACTATGTGATGAGGAATGTCGTACCTGGCAAAGATATGTTGCTGAATGAATAGGGTCATCTTCTTCACTGTGATGTTCGTATATGATTCTGCTTCAACCCATTCAGAAAAGTAATTGATGGCCACTATAAAGAAGCAATGGCCCTTAGTCGAAGATGGTCTTATTTCGCCGATGATATCGATGCCCCAGGCTGAGAATCGCTAAGGCGTCGTCAAGCTTTGCAACATTATCGGAGGTAAGTGGCTCACATCCCCGTATATCTGACAAGCATGGCAAGTCTTTGCTTCTTGAATACAGTCAGCCAGCATGGTTAGCCAAAAGCATCCCATTCTTTGGATCTTCTTTGCCATTATAACACCATTCATGTGTGGACCATAGTCTCTCGAATGTACCTCTTTCATTACCCTTTTAGCTTCTTGTTAGGCTAGAAACTTTAATAATAGGCCGTCGGAGGACCTCTTGAACATATCTCCTTTAATCAGGAAGAATTGCACAGCTAGCTTTCTCAGCGTATTTCTATCGGAACTCGTAGCCTCAACCAAAAATTCACCATTTTTGAGGAACTTGACAATATCAGAGTACCAGGGTTCTTCCCTATTTATGGCGTCGTTTATTGTATGGACGTAATATGGAGCTCGGGTTGTCTCCATAATAAGAGGCTTGATTGGCTGCTTTTGGGGCCCTTCCTATATGGAGGCTAGAGTAGCCAATGCATCTACCATTTAATTTTCCTCGTGGGGTATGTGATGAAATTCACATTTGCTAAACATTGTGGCTTTTCTCCATATAGCCCCTAAGTAAGGTCTGAGGGATTCCTCCTTTAATTCCCAGTCGCCTGTGACGTGCTTGATGACCAAGGTTGAATGGCCGATGATTTTTACCATGTCCGCTCTGAGAGTGATTAGGGCATACATCCCTAATAAACAGGCTTTGTACTCTGCCCCGTTATTCATGGTGAGAAATTCCAATCGTTTTGATAGAGATATGAGTGCTCCGTTGGGCATTATGATGATGACATACAAACTAGCCCCTCGCTTGTTAACGGCGCCATCAAAGAATATGGTCCATTTTTTAGAATTTTCATAACGGTTACTAAACATTCATCAAGAAATTCTAGGCTTTCCTGCTCTCCTTCCTCAAGCGGTTGATTCGCTAGAAATTCGGCCACTGCTCTACCTTTGATGGTCTTCTTACTGATGTACTCGATGTCAAATTTTGATAGTAGTAAAACCCACCTGGCCAGTTTTCCACTTAGCTAGAGAGCCTGGCACAAATACTTCATTGGATCCACTTTTACGACTGTTTGGATTCTGTATAATTGGAAGTAATGCCTGAGTTTCTTGGGGAGCCAGACCATAGCAGAACAATTTTTCTCCATGATGGTGTATCGGGTTTCATATTCTAGCCATTTCTTGCTAAGGTAATAAATCGTGTCTTCCTTCTTATCTTCATGTTCTTGAACCAACATGGCTACAACTGATGTCTCTTCTATTGCTAAGTAGAGAATGAGTGGCTTTCTGAGAATTGGTCGGCTTCAACACTGGAGGGTTTATTAGGTAAGCTTTAATTCTGTCGAAGGCTTCCTGACATTGGTCGTTCCACTCTATTGGCTGTTGTTTCCTCAAGAGCTTAAAGATAGGCTCGCATATGGTAGTTAACCGTGCTATAAAGTGACTGACATATTGTATGGACCCCAAGAAACTTCTAACTTCTTTCTCAGTTTTTGGCACAGGCATTTCTCTAATGGCGATAGCTTTATCAGGATCCATCTCTATGCCTCTTTTGCTAACCACGCGCCCTAGTAACTTACCCTATGTGACGCCGAATATGCATTTCTTCGAGTTGAGGCAGAGATTGTATTTCTCAATCCTCATAGGGAATCGCTCTAACACTGCCAGATGCTCCTCTGGCGTAGCGGATTTTACAAGCATGTCATCTTCATATACTTCAAACTCTTTGTGGATCAGGTTGTGCAGTAATGTTATGACTACTCGTTGGTAAGTTGCCCCTGTGTTTTTGAATCTGAAAGGCATTACCCTGAAATAATAGCAGGTTCCCCATTCTGAGATGAACGCAGTTTTGAACTTGTCTATTACATTCATGAGGATCTGGTGATATCCCGAGAACCCATCCATAAAGGAATACATAGCTGCTCTAGCTGCGCTATCTACCAGAACATCGATGTATAGTAGTGGGAAATCATCCTTAGGGGTGGCCTTATTCAAGTCCCTGAAGTCAACGCAAACTTGGAAGTCACCATTCTTCTTGGGTACAGGAACTACATTGGACAGCCAAGTGGAGTATTCGACAACCTCGATGAAATTAGCCTTGATCTGCTTGGCTACTTCTGCTTTGACCTTTTCGGCCCATTCTTGGCGCATTCTTCTCATCTTTTACTTCACCGGCCAAATTTTTAGGTCTGTAGGGATCTTATGCTTGGTTATGTGTCGATCAAGCCCTGGCACATCTTCATGAGACCAAGCAAAGGCTAAAACGTGATTTTTCAATACTTTTATCAATTCTCTCTCTTGTTCAATGGGCAATTGATTGGAAATGTATACCATTTTTGGATCACCTTCCGTATTTAAGTTAATTTCTTTTGTAATATCATTGTTGATGTTAAAGATGCTAGATGAATGCTGGAATAGATGCATAGAATTATAATTAGAAACACAATCTAAATAACCAAAGTTCTTCATCTTATTATCATCATAAAGTACATTATTCATTTCAAACAAACTGGAAATAAAAATGAAAGACTCATCCTGATTGATAGGGTCCGGCTCTGCATCAGATGATCTTCCTATAGCAGTTGGCCTCAACAGTATGTCCTTGTCATCTTCCTCTTGTACCTTCACCTTGCCTTTCATGGTTGTGACCATGTCCATGATGGTTTGGCTCAAGTTACCTCCTTTGCTTTTCACTTCTTCCAGTATCTTGAGTTGCGCTTGAAGGTGGTTGGTGTTGAGGATCTCTTCTTCTTTGCTCAGCTTCTTGTCCTTCTTTGGGTACATCTGTTCATTAAAATTGATCTGACTTGAGATTACCCCTACTTCAGGTTAATGATTCGCTCCTTTTAACACGCAAGTTATAGGACCCCCAGCTTGCTTGCGGTAGCTGACCACATCTGAGAAAATCTCGAACCCTAGAACCGTCTTTCACCGATGAGTGATAGACTCAGGTGCCCCATCGTAGGGTTGTTGCATTTTCTTCTGAAAGACTGTCTTGTGGGCAATTCTTCTAGGGCCTGTGTAACCAAGTCCTGCAGGCTTCCATTCTCCTGCCCCTATATTGGTCGGCATTCCCTATTCATAGGCACCTAGTCCCTTGCTAGGAGTGTGGTGCTTCTGCATGTATCCCTGAATCCATGGGCCCCAGTGCACTTTTGACTGCTTATTTTATTCTTGGCCAATTATGGCCGTGGTAAATCCGTTCATATAGCTTTCTACCATTTCTAGTACTGCCACCACTGATGCCTCATCAGCCTCTAGAGTGACGATCTTTCCACAGAATGGGATCTTGATCTTTTGGTGAGGAGTGGATGGAACTCCTCCTAGAGCATGGATCTATGGCCATCCGAGTAGCATAGAGAAGGTTACTGGGATGTCTATAACTGTGAAAAGTACTATGGATGAGACTTCAGTAATAGTAACTTCTACTTTGAATGTGCCAATAACGATTCTCTTGGAGTTATCATAGGCCTTGATGACTATGGTGGAATTCTTCAAATCCCTCTTGGTTAGTCCTAGGATCGGCAGAATATCCTAGGGACAGACATTCAGAGATGAGCCATCATTAACCATTATACAGGGCATGATGCACCCGAAAACACTAGCCTTCAAGTAGAGAGCCTTATTATGGCAAATGCCTTCGTCGGGTAAATCTAAGCTCGAGAATACAATATCGGGGATAACAGTGCTAGTCTCGCTATTGAGTAGTGCGCAAACCTATTCTGGTGATGCCAAGGGGGATGTTTCAATTTCTATCAGCTTTTTGAGGATAGCAAGCCTGTGATCTTGAGAACCCAGAAGCAGGTCCCAGATACTCATCTTAGTTGTAGTGGCCTTTAATTGATCTACACTCGAGCTTTCTATCTATTCTAAGGGCTTAACAAGTAGGAGGTACCAGGGTTTCAGCTCTTGGTGCAGCTGGGGCTACTGATCCAGTGACCTTCCCTCCTCTAGTGATAGGACTAACTACTCGGGTTGGCGAGGTTGTCGTTTCGAAGACCTCAAACTCGTCGAAATCATCATCAAGTGGTATCTCTCCCAAGTCAATAGGCTTATTTGTGGGAGCTGGTGCTTTGGCGGCGAAAGGTCACTACATGAAGGGAACCTTTTCAGGCTGCTTTTCTGGAATGATAGGGTTCTCTTGTAGAATTTGACACAGGACAGGGTTGGATTCCTGTCTGATCATATGTATGGATGAAGAGGCTCCGTCGGATGGTTCTCTTTCATCAAACATACTTGGCGCATTAACATGGGCGTGACTTGCTTGTAGTTATATTTATTCATGCACCATGGGTATCCTCTGGTTGATTCCACTAACGTTGGACAAAAAGCGTTGGTTGCTTTGCATTCCCAGTATTATAAGGGGTTTCTGTGTATGTCTACTCAGGAGTTAAGTTTTCTAGCGGGTCAACCCATATGAAGTAGTCTATGAATTGCTTAGCTAAAACATTTCAGAATGATTTCTGATAAAAACGTCAGCCTTTTATACCAAATGACTGCCTTTTCTCGAAGAGTCCAGCGGAACCTTTCGGGCCAATGGGCATAGTGAATGTACTCATCATTCATCATTTGCACAAATTCACGGATGTGAGGGTATGGCCTAGTACTTCCATTATAGAATATGGGGTAAACTTTTCCTAGATCTGAGTTTTGAATGCGATAACTAGCCTAAGCCAATTCATTCTCAGTGTGGATTCTTTCCATGATGTACTCCCGAGAAGGTTCTTGCTCCTCGTCTTTAAATCATATTAATGATATGTTCACTGCCTGAGTTGAAGGCCATAAAGTCGTTGGAATCGTTGCTTACTGCAGACCATAAGGCGCCCGGGGAGTCATGCTCCAAAAAGGAAGCGTAGTTTTTAGCACCATCGTAATCGACCATCACGCTATTGAAGAAAGGAGCCTCATATTCAAAATCTCCCGGTAAGTGATTTAGCTTTTCATTTGAAAAGGTTTCTGATTCATACCCCAGGTTATCTACTTCGCTTTCATCTTTGTGATGCGATTCGCTAGAGTCCATAAATTCTTCCACTTCCTCATCCGAACCTTCGAAAGGCTGTGGCTCAAAGATCTAATTTGGTGCGTGCTGAGCTGGGACATCATCATTAGAACTTTCTTCTGGATTCTCTTCGAGGTCTTCCTTAAGATCTTCCTTAGGATCTTCCTCGAGGTCTTCCTCGGGATCTTCCTTAGGATCTTCCTCGGGATCTTCTTCGAGATCTTCCTTAGAATCTTCTTTGAGATCTTTGTTGGGATTCATTTTGGCCTCGACTCCTTCTATAGCTATATGGAATTTAGACATAATGGTTCGTATGCTGGTGAATGTTTCCTCAACACAGATTTCATATGTTGTAATGTCAGTACAGATTTCTCCAAATGGGTCTCTAGCTCCTTCATCTAGGTTCAAGCCGAGATACCTTTGCTGGTCTTCGTGGCTGTTCCATGCCTGTTCAGGATCATATAGATCCTGGATTTCTAAATGTGCTATCTCAGGGGAGCTCCTAAATTCAAACAAACTTGTTCTGATGTAATTTGGAGTCATGTAATCCTGGTGAGTGTACATAGGAGGTTGTGGTGGATGGATGTCCTGCCAGCCAGTATTATGTCAGTCTACCTGTGGTGCCAACCACCAGCAAAGCTCATCTGGGTACGGTTGAGATGCGCTGAAGTAGTGGAGGAAAGATCTCTCCATAAAGTACCGGTTCCAACGTCCATCCAGTGGCATTGCGTCGTACCAGTGCATGGCTAGGCCTTCTAAGAATCTGTGGAGTTGAGGCATAAAACCCATCATAGCTATTCCCCATTCGTCCATAAACCTAAGGAATTCCTCTACATGTTCATTCAGGTTGGAGTCTCCTTAGTACATGAGGTGTGGTGGCACTTAGTATTGATCTAGCCCTTCTCTCCTAATTTTCAGGACGTATTGGTCTACCATGTAGATGATATCTATGTTATCAAAGATTATATTATTCCCCCATCCTGGGTCGTGTTGGAAGTTATTGGTTACATTGATATTGTATTCGTCAGCTTCTATATGAATAATGATGGCATTTACCGTACCTTGGAAGTTTGGTAGGGGATTAGTCTAAGTGCTCGGCTTCTTCTCAGGCTCTTTCATTCTCCCATCGGCTACCATCTGCTGCAGATCTTTTAGTAGTCAGGCGCATTCATTAGTGCAGTGCCCTTTGGTTACATTATAAGCACAGAAATTATATCTGTCTGCCACGGTAGGTAGAGTAAATGGCTTGATGCTCTGGAGTTGATCAAATTTTTTAAGTTTGGTGAATATCTGTAACAGTGATTCTACCCATGGGGAGATAGATTGATGAGTCTGCACTCAAGTGGCCGCTACAACCTTGGCCTGAGCCTTTAGGGACTCAGAATTTTCTTGCTTGGAGGATCCCCCTTTTCCCAGTATCGAGGTTTAGTATAAGATTGATGTTATTGCTTCTTTTCTCGATCTTCTTCCTTATACTTCTCAAGTCTCTTGGCATAGTCTACCACGTCATTGAAAGTGTCGAACCTTTTCATTTTCATTTGATCGCGGTATTTTGGGCTAGAGCCTTCGATAAGCTTCACTATCAGGGCATCTTTATCGGGTGCCCCGGTTATAAGTACACAACTTGAAGGACTTATTTGGCCATTGTTTGATTCTTTCAAGGTCTTACAAGGTATTCTTGACCTTCAGATTGAAGGCATAATTCTCCAGGAATGCCGAGCATAGCTTCCTTGAATCAAATTTCACGTCTGTTGGCATCCTCATGTACCACTCAGAGGCAGGGCCTCGTAAAGTAGCTTAGAACATATATGAACTTTGGGTATGTTCATGCTAGTCATGATTCAAAGATAACTTTCCACATGTGTGTGAGGAGGGCCAGTACAAGTATAAGGGGCCATGTAAGGCCTCACAAAGTTAGTCGGGAGGGCTTCAGACTCCTTTGGCAAGAACTAATCAATATCCACATACTGCTCGACAGAAGGAGCAATGGATTTATCTTTAGCCGAAGACAGTTTCTCCATGTCTGCCATTTTTACCTTTAACGCCGCTATTTCCATTTCTTGCTCTTGGGTTTTCTGAGCATTAGCAGCACCCAGCCTTTCCCAGATATCACAGAATTCTAGAGCATCAAGAATCCTTCTAAGGGACTGTCCAACTATATCATCGTCTGCCATTGCGGTTTCAGGTTCTGGATCGAAGAAGAATCCAGCTAGAAATTCAATTGGTGGTGGGGGTATGACTTTCGGGCTTCCCGTAATACGTCTTAGCCTCTTTTTTCTCATTTCCAACCTGAAAATGCAAGAGACCAAGTGTTAGTAAGTGCACCAGAGGCGGCTCTAAGCTTCCTTTACCTCAGCTCATCGGGATGCATGAATGAGTGAGCAAATGAATGAGTAAATATGTACGAATAATAAAGGGGTTGGATATGTTGGATATGATGTATGCCCTTAAGGCAATTAGGGCAATATATCTTAATTATGTAATAGTACGAACAATTTGTTTAATCAATAAAGGCATTTAATCTTTTGTTTATATTGATGTGTTTGTATATATATTATAGCTGTTTAAATATATTCATTGATGTATGTTTACAAAAGTCTTTGACATATCATAGCGTGAAGTCAGAGAAATTATAGTTGGACTATATTTGGTGGAACCTGCTTCATGTGTAATTATGATTATGTCTAAAGTATCCCTAGTCATAATTTTATCAAGAAAGGATATTGATGAAGCGGAAAGACTAGCATGTGGTCAACTTTCTTGGAAAGGGTCTAAGTAGTTAATCTCCTAAGGACTAAAGGTGGTGCCTTAAGTTTGACACATGGATATATCTGGGAGATATATTGGAGACCGTAGTAAGATAAACACTTGGTATATATATCAATGTGTTAGTGTTTATCTTCATGCAATAAGCCTTGTGAATATCCTCATACTTGAGATACTAGTTGCCTTATGTGGTACTATTGCTATACTTTAGGTCATTACTATGCACTCATTAATTTAGGGCATTACGAGTGATTACGGGTATAGTGATGACAGCACGTTGGTAAGCTGAGTAGTAGGAAAGAATCCATTACTTCGGATATATTAAAGGAGTTGTACCTGGCCACTTGTTGAAGTGATGATTGCCATAAACCTCTTATCAGAGTATGTGTTTGATAGAAATGGTTTCTAGTCAAACACACTATGGTAAAAGGCAATATACTTCGGTAACAAGTTAATAACTGGGATAGCTTGGAGCAACCTTGCTATTAGTGGGTTAACACTTTAACCGACTATAACCCAGATGGTACTAAGATTAAAGAATGGAAGGAATTTATCTCACTGGATAACTATTGCATTAACCGAGATTAAGTCATAAGCATAAATGACGTTCTGAGTAATGGGGGATGGTAGATCCTTGCTAAAGGCATACTACAATCGTTTAAGGTAATCGAGTTCTATTCACAGTCTAGAATCTTGAGCCAATGGTTCCATTAGAACAAGGATTGGTTAAGCCTTAACAGCTCAATACTTCGAGATCCTATAAGGTCACACACATTGGACCTTCATCAGACTGAGTAAAGAACTAATAGATTTATTCTAGTACGAAAATATAACATGATAATAATTAGATTATTATTTGGTTGGACCAAGGATTTATTTTTGACAGGTGACTAATTAATTAGGGTCATAAATAAATTGGCCAAATTGATTATATCAATTTTATAAGCCAAGGAATTTATTTTTGACCGATAACTAATTTATTAGGGTCATAAAATAAATATTTATTTGAAAAGGATCTAAAGGGAATTTTTTTCGGGACCCGGTAGAAAATTGCTGGACAATTTTTGAACTGCAAAAGGGACTGCAAGCTCATAGCACGCTGTTGGGCAGCATGCTCGAGAGCCCACAATGCGGGCTTGGAAAATCTCGCGTTGGGCTTGCGGTGGCACACAGCATGCATGCACGTTGTGCGCGCGGGTGCAACTCCATTCCCCCTTTCAAATTGCACCAATCTCAAAGCTAAATCCTAAGTTGAGATTTGCAAAGATTAATCTCTTGGGTAATTGAGCAAGTTATTTTTTAGGAGCCTGAATTTATTCGGGCACCTCTAGTTTATATTTTCGGGAGAGGCTTCTGGAGTGGTCTAGCAACTACTCGAGGCTTCTTAGTTCTTTCTCTTGGGGAGGTTTTGGTTGGTGGGGTTCGTGTGGATACTCATAGAGGCTATCCTACGCTTAGAGGCTTGTGCAAGAAGGTTCTGCTAAAGCACGCTTCAACTGGTAAGTTTTATTCCTTTCTCTTTTTATTATTAGGTCTTTTTCTTTAAGCGTTTTTTGACTTAATAATATGCTTAGGTTGTTTTGCATAATTAGTTTATTTTATGCTTAGGTTATACCTTAGAGTTATAACATGCTTAGGTTATAGCTTAAAGTTATAACATGCTTAGGTTATAGCTTAGAGTTATAACATGCTTAGCATAAAATATACATGCTAGGATATAATTTAGAATTATGGTATGCCTAGCCCTTTTGCATGCTAACCTAGGTAGAGAATTATGTAGTTAAGGCTTTATTTAATTTATATGCAACTAATAGGAGTTCCTGGGGACAGGGATAAAATTTTAAATTTCCGCCATGCCTGTTATGCATGTTCAATCTGACTGTTAGTTCCCAACAAGATATGTGCCAACTGTTCGAGGAGCAATCGGTAAAGGTAGTCTATGATATTTATGGAACATCATAAACGCAGGGTGCAAAGACCGAGGGCTTGAGTCAGGTTAGACTCAGTATCCTACGGTATCTCAGGGGTGAATTGACTCATTAGTCCAAGGGGTGAGTTGACACTAGGGTTACTCAAAGCATTTTGACTCATTGGTCCAAGGGGTGAGCTAGCACTAGGGTCACTCAAAGGGTTTTGACTCATTGGTCCAAGGGGTGAGCTGACACTAAAGTCACTCAGAGGGTTTTGACTCATTGGTCCAAGGGCTGAGCTGACACTAGGGTCACTCAAAGGGTTTTGACTTATTGGTCCAAGGGGTGAGTTGACACTAGGGTCACTTAGAGGGTTTTGACTCACTGGTCCAAGGTGTGAGCTGACACTATGGTCACTCAAAGGCTTTTGACTCACTGGTCCAAAGGGTGAGATGACACTAGGGTCACTCAAAGGGTTTTGACTCATTGGTCCAAGGGGTGAGCAGATAGTAGGGTCACTCAAAGGGTTTTGACTCATTGGTCCAAGGGGTGAGCTGACACTAGGGTCACTCAGAGGGTTTTGACTCATTGGTCCAAGGATGAGCTAACACTAGGGTCACTCAGAGGGTTTTGACTCATTGGTCTAAGGATGAGCTGACACTAGGGTCGCTCAAAGGGTTTTGACTCATTGGTCCAAGGGGTGAGCTGACACTAGGGTCACTCAAAGGGTTTTGACTCATTGGTCCAAGGATGAGCTGACACTAGGGTCACTCAGAGGGTTTTGACTGATTAGTCCAAGGGGTGAGCTGACACTAGGGTCACTATAAGGGTTTTGACTCATTGGTCCAAGGGGTGAGCTGACACTACGGTCACTCAAAGGATTTTGACTCATTGGTCCAAGGATGAGCTGACACTAGGGTCACTCAGAGGGTTTTGACTCATTGGTCCAAGGATGAGCTGACACTAGGGTCACTCAGAGGGTTTTGACTCATTGGTCCAAGGATGAGCTGACACTAGGGTCACTCAAAGGGTTTTGACTCATTGGTCTAAGGGGTGAGCTGACACTAGGGTCGCTCAAAGGGTTTTATAACTTTCAGCTCGCAGGTTGAGCCTAGGTGGACTCACTGCTCTCAGTTTATTTCGGCTTGCGGGTTGAGCCTAGGTGGACTCACTGGTCTCTAGTTTGTTTTAGGTTCCTATAACCTAGGAAATAAAATGGGATGGCACACATCAATGTCATGGATGCACAAAGATGTGGTTAGTTTTCACACAATCATGATGTTTATGATGTTCATTTTAGTTTATATATATTTAATAAACCTGCACATATAGCAAACGGTTAGATCATGCCTACCGCCCTTTTAACTCCATTTGGTTACTTTGCTTTAAAGCCAAGGGGGCACTAGCAAAGTCTGCTCGCGTGCACTCAAGGTTTTCGGGTGAACCTATGGGAAAGTGTCTATGGTTCATCTATATGAGGGTTTTGGTCTCAGGACTGGGTGCGATTGGGGTACCCTGTGCCTTTGTGTACCCATTCCCAGTGGCCCTAAGCGAACCAAAGGAAGCTTTTCCACATATAATATACGTAGGTAGTCTTGCCCTTAAGCGAACAAGGTCCTTGTACGTTACGCAAGGGGTGTGATTGATCCATACCCCTCAAGCCCTAAGCGAACTTGGAGATACTACACCAAAAGACACCTAAGTTGGTTTTGGGGTAAAGAATGCAGATGCTATGCAATCCTAAAATTTGTGTAACGTTGAAATTACGACATATTCCGTAATTCCAAAATTTGATTTGAACAATATTTTAATTATCATGTCAAAAGAGAATTTTTATAAAAAAATCGGGTTATTATAAAAATAATCATTTCCCCAGCAGAGTCGCCACTGTGAGCGGGCGAGGTTTTCAAGGGATTGCACGCGGAATGGAGTGCGCGGGGTGCGATTTGGTTTGGTGCAGTTTGAGGAAACCTTATCGTTTGGTTCGGTTTGAGAAATTCTGATTCGCTTAGATGCGTGTGCCTCTTTGGTAATAAAATGCTTGATTTTATCCAAGAGAAAATTATTTTATTATTTTTCATGTAAACTTATTGAGTGTGAAAAACATGGCTTTTTATAAGCCAAAAATGTGATTATATTGAGAAATATATTTATACATTTTAATGAAATGAAATATTTTTAAAATAAAGCATTTTGACTTTATTTAAAAATAAAATAGATTAGAGTCGCCACCCAATTCAGCTCCATCGGGTATTGTGGTATACTGATCCATAGTGGGATTTTTATACCGAAGAGAAAACGAGATTCTGAGTTCGGACATGATAGTTACTCATATTGTTCAAATTATTTGAATTAATTTTGAAATTTTGGAATTTGTGATAAATTCTGGATTACAACGGCTTTATTTAAGAATTAAATTCAAGAAATAAAACGGGCATTATAACGGCTTAATAAATAGAAATTTCGGCAGAGTAACTGCAGCGCTTGGGTCTCGGCCCGAAAACTCGGATAGAGTTTCCTCACATTTTGGATGTTTCATCCATACCTGCGAGCTTATTTACACATATTATAGTTTAAGTGGCCCCAGTGGCTCATTTAACCAGAGAAATGAAGATGCAATATATGATAATAAAGTAATAAAAATGGATTTAATGAATTTTAAAGTTGGGCTTAGAGCCAATTACCCTCAGTTTACCTTTTCGTCTGTCCAGGATGACTTGAGAGCCGATGCGGGACCGAAGTTGTCAAGCGTTGTGATTTGGTTGGAAAATAGATTTAACCCAAGTTATGGCGATAATCTTGGATTATTTCTACAGGAAACGTAAAATTTAGGTCATTTTTAGATCGAAGATCACTGCGAGATCTTGATCTAAAAAGACCGAGAACTGAGCTTATACCGAGTGTCAGTGATGAAGCTTGAATCTGGAAGTGTTTTGACAGAGTTTCGAGGCTTTAGGGACTCCCGGAACTGGAAAAGGACATAAAGGTAATTTTAGAAATTTATCAAAAATTTCGTCTCTTCTGAAATGGGGGGTGGCCCCGTATTTATAATAGGGTGGTAATTAGCCGGCGGGCTAATTACCTATCTGACAAGATTTTACATCAGATTCCGTAAAACCTTGCTAGATCTCGGTACGATGAGATTTTTTTACTGTAGATAGGTAATTACCCGGCGGGAGGATTACCTGTGTTTGACCAAATTTTGACCTTTTTTTCAGTAGAAAATGCTAAATCGGGGCTTCCCTGGAATGTGAACTTTTGAGTTTCGGATTTTTTATGACAATTCGGTCCTTTTGACTCTTTTGTCTGATCACTGAACGAATAAGCATTATTCCTCATCGGGCCGGAAAAGACCTGTGCTAACAACAAGCACACCTTTCAACACAAAAATTATTTGATCCACCAGCAGCCTAATTAAATTGGTCATTAATAACAAAACAACTACCTTAGCATTTTATCCAACACATGGTATGCACTTCAATTTCAACAAATAGGTTGTATTGTTGCAAAAAGAGTACCTCAAGTAAAATGAACCCACCATTAACAACAAAGATAACATAATCAGCTGTCCAAATTTGGAATCAAAAGCTGAACTAAAAGCGTATCCTCTCATCTCTCTACTAACCTAAATTGGTTTGGGAAAGAACAAGTGACCAAAATTGGAACGCGAAGATCAAAACAGGAGCTTAATCAAAAGGGTTTTTTTTAATGTAAATTACACAATGAAAATTAAGGCATAATATAACAAGCATTGAAAATAACAAAGGACTCATTAACCAAAACTTCAAACTAAAAGTAAGCAAAGATATGAAGCAAGGCTTGAATTGATTAATCGAAATCACATTTAGGTTTAGAATCAAAACCGACCTCTTTAGGCTCGAAAACTCGTTCTCTATTGATAGGAATAACTGATCGATGACAATGAATTAAAGGAATCGCCGATCAAAATGAAGATTCAGAAGATTGTTGATGAGAGAAAGATGACGATAGCTTTTCATGATTTGATTTTGTGAAATGGGAGAAGAAAGCGTAAGGTTATATACAGCGTAAAGCTGTAGAAATTTTGCTAATAAAAATTTAACTGAAAATGTAGAGCTGTTATAATAAAAATGTAATTATTTAAAAAAAAAAAAAGTGACCACGACAAATTTCCACCAATGAGCATAAAAAGACAAGAAAATGTGAGAAATGGGTCAAAGCCACCCTACTTGGCGTATTCGACAGGTTGGAAAAATATATAATATTAATAAGACAACGAAATTTGTGTTTTAGAAACAAATATTAAGAAAGTTACCACATTGAAGGGCCTTGATATACTATTTATTGAGTTACGCATATTTGATAAGTAAGAAAGCATGAAATTCCATAAACACTAGCTATGGGTTGAGTGACAGAATGAGAAAGTATCCTTGATTATTGACATAATTTCTACAAGTGCAATTTCTTCTTAACAAATTAATACAAGCACACTCGGAAAAAACTACTTTGGCAACTATGATGATGAAATCCAAAAGTACTTGCAGTTGCAGTACTCATCCTAATTCCCAAATGGTGCACCAAAACTAATTCAATTTCAAATTTCTCGGTAACAGCAATCAACTAGTCTATAAGAACTTGAAAAGCAAATATACTTAACAAAACCAACCAAAAATGAGAGTCCCAAAAATATAACTAATGATCCGTATTACGTGTAATTTAATATTACTAAGTAAAAAACCAAAGTTTGGAAGTCCCAAAAACACAACTTGCCATTCAGTTAAAGAAACAATGTAGAAACACATAAAGTCACCTAGAATGCAACTTACCAGGATCATGAAAATTTCCGCCAGAACCAAACAAGGTAATATAAACAATATTTTTATACCGAATCGAATCAAGTATCAATTTGGAGAAGAAGCATGATAAAATATAGTGTCATGACCTTTCTTTACACAATTTCAAACAAGGAATTTATAACTTTTCCATCTCAATACAAAGGGAAAGCCAACTCAGCTTTTCCCTTTTGATTATGTCAAACAGTCAGTCTGTGACAACTAAAATACAAATTATAGAGGACCAAACTCATAAATGCCCGTATGATATTAACCTTCCTCCCCAAACTCCTTTGTGAATCTCTCGTGAACTTCCAGATCCGATTTGCTCACAGTTGGCCTCTGTCTTGCAAGGACCTTATCGAAATCTGTTCTTGTAATTGGCGGGGGGAGGATCTACATGAAAACAAATCAGAATTCCATTACTTCTAATATATCATGTTTCTATTTTGGGTAAACTTAAAAAAAAAATGTCTTGTGGTTTCACTGTTTGTTGAATTCTTTTTTTCAAAAGGGGGTCTATGATTTCAAAAAATTAGCAAACAAAGGATTCTCAACACCTAAATGGGTAATCTTATTCATTTTTATCTAAAATTTTGCACATTGGTCATAATTTTGAAATTTTTTGAGAAGTGAATATTTTGTTAATTGAAATATGATGATAAACATTAATAAATCATCACAAAATTAAAAAAAAATCTTGAAATTTACTCAAAACGAGACATATAATTTTTCAATATTAAGGTAGAATTATGAAAATGCTGAATTGATTAATATACTCTCCGTAATATCACTTCTCTTAACTAACACAAAAATATTTTTTTTATCCATTTTTTGAAATCACACCCCATTTTGGAAAAAAAAATCCACATACTCCCTTTTGGAAAAGGGTGAAACACAAGGCATGTTTTTAAACTTTACCCTTTTACTTTTATCAAGAGTTTCATTGAGAGGTTATTGAGGCCTTACCTTCTCTGCAAGGCCTTGAGCAGCTAGCTCCTGCATGGTAATTTGGACAGCACCCTGCTGCTTCGGTCCACATGGGACCCACATGCCATTTGGCGTATTGACGAAGAACATAGCATCCTGTGTCTTACGAACTGGCTCAAAGAGGACATCTTTCACCTATCAAGATAAAAATACAGGATAGATATTGAGTCAAGCATGCTTCTCAAGAACACCGGGAGACGCCAATTCTAAAAAATATAGTTTAGGAGACTGGGGAAACACGTAAATAATGAAAATAAAGGGGTATCTTTATATAAAAATTATAAATGTGTACTCACATAATTTTATTCTAGTAGAAAATAGAAGAAAAGCACAATAATTGAAAGAAACATTATTTTACTCCACAAAAAGCTTAAAAAATTGCAAATTATTGATTGAGAGTATTTGTCAAGAAAGAAATTTTTGTTTAGAAGAGTAACAGTCAAAAAATTTGATGATAATTTGCCGGGAACGGTTTCCCTAGTCATAAGGAAACGAGTTTCCACGTTTTACTAATTACAAAAACAGCCCCAAAACGTATCTAAACGTTAGTGTATATGTTAGAGATGTGATTATAGTTAAGGGTAGCATAGTAATTAAATAGTGAGTCATGTGTTAGGGTTGTTTAGAGATATATAAATAGAGTTAGTAAGGGAAATGAAGGCAACTTTTGTTATTGGTTTTTTTTTAACTCCCCTTACCAACTCTACTTATATATCTCTAAATGACCCTAACATAGGACTCGTAGTTTAATTACTATTCTACCCTTAACTATAATCACATCTCTATAAGTATAGAAGTTTCTGTGCAACCTAGATGCTTCTCATGACAAAAAAGAACAGAAAACAAAGAAGAAGCCAAAGCTCAGTGCTTACACAAACAGCAATATCTGAACCAGAAAAACCCTCGGTTTTGCGAGCTAAGAGTTCAAAGTCACTTTCAGTCAAGTTGTGAGGAGTATCTCCAAGGTGCACCTGCTCAATATTTGAGAAGCTCAAAAACAAAATATAGTCATTTGGCAAAAATATATTTCAAAGACCAAAAGCTAAAGATACTTTGAACATATGCTGACGAGCCTTTTGATCTGGTAGAGGGATATATATACGCTTGTCAAAACGCCTCCTGATAGCCTGTGGTGAATAAGATATAAGCAACAGAACTGATTGAATGATGAATTAAAAAACATTGGTTGAGTAATATCCCTGCCTGATCTAGAGCATACGGTGTGTTTGTTGCTGCAAGAACAAGAACTTTCTGCTCATTGTTCCCTACACCCTGAAATATAAAATCAAAAATTAGGTCAACTCAAATAAGAATATTCATCCGCATCATCTTGAACTCAAGGTGGCATTTAGAATTGATACAATCTAGAATATACGGCGAATCAACATGGCTAGTAAAAAAAGAGATAAATTGGTGCGAGAAAGCAAGTTCTTTTAGTTTATTTAATGTGGCTCTACTTCATAGATGTCATCAAATAAAGAGAAACAGTGGTTAGAATAGAATATGTAATTTGAAAGCAATTCACCAGATCATAACTCTTGCATCAAAAAGCAGCATTAAAAAAAGATAGGTTATTTCTTTGAACTACGGAAAGAATTCAAGGATTTATTTCAAACCTAAGCACAATTGTAATAGATTAGAGCCTTTTAGGATAAAAAAAAAGAATTATCGAGAAACTGACAAAAACAATTCACCATACATTAATGATCTAGAAGTTAATATAAAAATCATAAATTATGCTCATAAACGTTGCCAGATATACCAACCTGCCCTCATTATCCAAGTTGTGGATACTAAGACTACCAAAAGCACAAACATAACTTCAGAAACAATATCAGATAGCACCGAAATTTAACTGCAGAATGGATGGGGATTCCTAAATTTAAGATATCAATTAAATTTGACAGAAATGGCCAAAAGAAGCAAATTGCAAAACCAATAATCCAGCTTCTTTCATAGTACAATTATGCAAGGATTAAGGAAATATGGTAAGGGTCAAGGGTTCAAGGTTTAAGGTCCCAATAAATTTGTCATATGCAAATAGAGCTGTTACACAATTTACAAAAAATAGATTAAGAATCCTAGAAGAATCCTTAGGGTTATCAATACTGTCACCTCGAGGAATAATCCCAACCCAGGCATATAAAACGGCAGAGGTATTTTGAAAAGGTGTGATTTTGGTTGAAAGGGGTGAGGAATTGATTGAACGAGATGAGAAAAAAAAGGAACTAAAACGAAGAATAAATATATTTTCAAGAGCAAAACGGTTCCACTACCCTGGCATGCTACCGCACATCTTCCACAAACCCATAAAGAAGGAACGGAACATGGCAAAAATACATACATCAGAAGCTTAAAGAAAGAAAAATATTCTTCTTCACCTCCAGTAAATGAAGGAAAAAAATACCTGCATCTGCACAAGAAGTTCTGTCTTAATTCTTCTTGAGGCTTCACTCTCATTGCCTTCACCACGTTGGCCACATAATGAGTCTATTTCATCAATGAAAATAATTGAAGGCTGACTTTCTCGTGCCATTTGAAAAAGATTTGAAACAAGCTTTTCACTCTCCCCCATCCACTTTGAGACCAAGTCTGAAGAAGAGATGCTATTGGAACAAAACAAAATAATATTCAGCAAAACACAACCTGAAGAGATAAAAGTACACTGTCACAACTTGGGACTTGAATTGTTAGGAACAGAAAAGATTTAGGGAGAGAATAGAAGAGATTAGGAAAGAAGAAGAAGTTTAGAGGGAGAAACAGATTGTAATTGTATTTTCATTAATTGTTCATTTCACTACATTACATAGGTATTTATACTAGTGTCTATAACAACCTTCCTAACAACCCGCCTAATACAAAGACTTAACTACCCTTCACAATACCAGACATAATTCCTTGATATCCTGACATACACTTCAAAAAATACAGAAAAAAGAAACAAGAAAGAAAAAAATTGGAGATGCAGAAACTAATAGATAAACACAACTTTTTCTTTCTGAAATGGAACATTTACCTGAAAAATGTAGAGTCTGCCTCAGTAGCAACTGCCTTGGCCAAATACGACTTTCCAGTTCCAGGTGGCCCATACAAAAGAAAAGCCCTCCAAGGTCGTCTCTTCCCTAAAAGACAGTTGCTGGATTACACTTCAATCATATAAATCTATAAACGGAAAAAATTATTAATCAAACATTAAGATAGAAGTTAAATGGAGTAGAAGTTAAAAAGGCAGCAAAAGAAACTGAGTTCAGTCTCCCATACAACATAGATATAGTAATAACAAACAACTAATGTCTTTATAATTACCTTTCATCTAACAATTTTCAGTTACTTCCAAAAAATAAACATATGCTATCAGTCCATTACCATGGAGATCAACTAATGAGTCTTCCTATTTATGTTTTTAAGAACGTGGTGCCACAACGAAAACCATAGTTGTGAAGGCGCTATGCACAACCCAGGCGCCAGGGGGCCTAGGCACGCCTAAAGGCAAGGCGCAAAAAAGGCGCGCGCCTGACGTACGCTAGGCGCACAAAATTTGTAAAAAAAAAATTTCTTGAAAAGTGAAGTTAAATGCAACAACAATACTAGAAAAAGAACTATGAGAATTTCTAGATGTACATATGTATGTAAAATTTACCTAATTGCATTAAGAATATCTAGCCTTGAGTTATATAGAAATTGAATTAGGAATATATAGCCTTAAATTATTGTTAAAACTCTTAAAAATAGATGGACAATACATATTAAAGTAAGCTAAAGCTTTGAAATATAAAAGTGTACTTGAGGCGCGCCTGAGGCGCACATCAAAAGGCGCGCCTAGGAGCACAAGGTGGGTGCCCAAGGTACGCTACCTCGCCTGAGGTATGGCCCTCCGCCCTGGGTGAGGCGCACCCTTTAACCACTATGATGAAAACAAAAAATTGTATTGATGTTTTTTTCACGAATACTAAGTGAACCCTGAGGAAGATGCAGTAGTGCAAACAAGATAGATGTGTGCCATATGTAAAGGTCAATCATCAAAGAGATTAATGGGTACATATTCTTTAACCTAGTATGAAGCTGAATATGGTATTGTTTAACTACTGAACATATTCAACAAATTACCTACTAGCCCAGGCATAAACCTAAAACATCAAAGCCACAAAGCAGGAATCGTAAGGCTATGGATTTGTAAATGAGGTTCACTAAGAGACATTTTCTCTGTAATTTCTATAATTGTTCTCGCATAAATTTTGAAGCATACAAGTCTATAGGATAACAAATGAACTACAGATATTTACGAATATACCAACTTTAACCACTTCAGTTCCGAATGTAGTCTTGGAATGCCTAACCATATGATATTGATTATTAATTATTAATTATCAGGTCAAAAAGATAATTTCAATTGATCGAAGACAATTTTTAAGTTAAGTGAACAGGGAGAACTAGTCAACTAGATATTAAAGGCAACATAGATATTTGATGAAAGGTAGAAAAACCAATGATAGGGCTTCAGTTGGTATCATAAGAGGAAAGAGTGATAACTTTATTTTAATACACATATAAAAGTAACAGTGCTATATGCATATTGATAGAGGAAAAAATTCAATGGTCATGAAGCAAATGATTATGCAAGAAGAGTACTATCTGGTAATGGAGCAATGAAAATTTCTTGCTAGAGCTAGAGCATTATCCTATTTCTTATGTTTTACATGTCAAACGGTAAGCACACAAACGCTAGTCCAATATAACCCAACTAAATAAGACATATGTGACTAAACAAATAAAAGCAATTCCCCAAAAGTTTATACATGAGCAGCCCTAGGTAAAACGATGATAATCCTCCAAAATCAGCCCATAACACTCATTCCAATTTCAATGCATAATTGAATATCCAAATAAAGTTCACAAAGGAGCGTAAATACTGAAAACATGACATTATCAAACCCAAAATTGTCTTCAGCACCCAAAAACTCCAAATAAAGCCACAAATGAGAATGAAAATCAGTAAAATTCTTGCAATAACGTAGAATCAGAATCAGACGGAAGAAAATTAAAGCAATCACAATTTGTATAACCATAAAATTCAATATCTGTTACCTTTGCCCATTAATATACTCGTTGCACAAAATCAACGCCAAACCAAAGAATACCTGTAAAAAATTGGGGAAACTTAACAGGCAAAATGACAGCTTCCTGTAGAGCCTGTTTGGCACTCTCAAGTCCAGCCACATCATTCCACTTGACATTAGGCTTTTCCCTAATAATCGCAGAATTTAATCCAGCCCTCAATTTAGTCTGCTCAGGATCCTCCCCATCTTCTCCATCCTTGGGCTTGGTCTTAGGTTTCGTAGCAACAGCTGCATCGCCATTAGACGCAGGACCAGGACCCCCTTCATCAAGCACAGCACGGATCTCTTCAGCCCGACGAAGATACTCCGTAAATTTCTGAGTAATTGCTTCCCGAATCTTATTATTCTTCTCGTACTTCAAGTGGGTCTTAAAGTACTCGAGCGCGTTCATGTACAACGGAAAAGCCTTGGCATAGTTACCGGCATTATCTGCATCGACGGCTTGCTTCACGTACTCTATAGCTTGCTCCTTAAAATTGCTATACATCTCTTTGCGAAATCAGGAAATGTTTGTCGATCAATCAACAGCAGATCGCATGTGAAATTAGGGGATTAGAATATAGAAACCCTAGAATCTGTATTGATGGATTGATTGGTTATCAATTGTTAAATTGAAGCTGAAATCCTGAAGAGATTTGGATTGATACTGAAGATGAAGAAGGAGAAGAAGAAAGGGAAAAGGAAAGTAGAAATGGGAATTTTTGGCTAAGACGATGAAGCCATTTCAAAGTAAGCAAGCGTGTGAGAGGCGAAGAAGAGGAAACTTATGTTATTTTCGCCTTTATAATTTATTTAGTTTAATTCAGTACTTATCAATACTATATATATATATTTATATTAAAATAATTACTTAATAATTTTATTTTATTCAGTGCTATTATTTATAAATTGAAAGGAACTGAGTCATATTCTTATGTCTTTATAATTGACTAATGTAGTTCCCGTGAGATGCACGGATATGTCATTTGTAATAAGTATATCAATGATAAGTTTATTTTGTAATATGTTCTATCGTATATCAAATTATAGTGCAAAAAATCTCTTTACATACAACATTTGCAGCTTCATCTGTTACTTGTCCATCATTATCAAGAGAAAAGGGCAGGAGTTATCTAATTCTCTTTTTTCCAAAGAAAGATGAGCAGTTTAAAGAAAGAGAGATAGATAAGTGAAAGAATAAGAAATTCTTCTCGAGTTATGTGCATTTCTCATTCAAATATTTAAAGTAAATAATTGATAGGATGATATCTTTACATAAGAAACTAAAATAAATTTAATTTTTTTTCTTAAATAAAATTATAATCAACAAAATAGAATTAAATAAAATCAGTAAAAATATTTTAAATTTTAAGAAAATAGATTTAGGAAATACATAGTTGAAGATATACTTAAATGATAATTATGAAATTTGAATTCACTTGATCAAATAAATAAAAATAATCAATTATCTTCCATTAGAAGGAGATACTATTATAAAATTATCCACAAAAAAGAGTATGTACTATTATAAAATTCAAATCTTTTCTTAAATAGGATTATAATTTATACTTTTTTGTCAATATTTTATGAGGAAAAAAGAGTCACACTAATTCTTAAATAAGGAGTAAGTACTATTATAAAATTCAAATTTTTTTTCTAAATAGGATTATAACCAACATAATTAAATAAAATTAAGAATAACAAATTAAATTTTAAATAAATAGATTTAGAAGATGTATTAGTTGACCTAATAATTTAAAATATTGCAATATTGACAATGATTCAACAAATACTAATCTTTCTTTAAAAAGAGATACATATCAATTATTCTCCTCCTTCTTAATTCATTATCTGTTTTGCTCGATTGCTCAAAATTTATGCATTATGTTCATCTACAGATAGGATTATAACTAAATAAAATTATAATAAGTATATCAATGATAAATTTATTTTGTAAATAGAATTATAATATATTCTTAAACAAATTTAGAATTTAGAATTAATGTGACTCTACAATAATTAATGTGGCCCATTTTTCCTCATCAAATAATTTATTATTACTATTGTTCTTGTTGTTTTATTATTTTAATTTAATTTTAATTTTATATTTCAGTATTGTTATGATTAATATGAATATTAATCAATTTTAAATGTCACTATTATAGTAATATAAATTGAAATAATATAGTAATTAAATAGAACAAATTTAATAATGAAATTGAAATTTTTTTTAAAGGTACAGGGACAAAGAGGTCTTCTTTGCATATATATATATATATATATATATATATATATATAATTTAAACAAATTTACTTGCCAAAAATAATATACTTACTTGTTTACATTCCACCAATTCTTCGATTATTTTTACTTGTACTGATTCATTTGTTGTCTCTTCAGACACAAATTATGTATTTTGAGATGATGTTTGAGTTATCCTTTCAGAGCCCGATTGACTAACAGAGAGCAATCTAAACTCAAACTATAAGAAATTGATATCAGAGAAATTATAAAGTACAATATTTTTATGTTGGTTATATTTAAATATTTAAATTATATTAATAGCAAAAAAACTGTAATTTTTTACCTTGATATAAATTCCGATACCTCAGGAAGGTTCGGATTAATTCACAATTTGAATGCATGCCAAGTATTAGCCACCTCTTACTTACCTACATTGTTAAAACAATATTAAAACTGAAATTTACAATTTATTTGTGAAATTTTTTTAATTAAATTGAAATACTGCAATTTTAGTCAAAAGCGATTTTAAAAATTATAGTTGAACGCATAACAATGATAATTCGTTCATCATTAGATGAATTGAAATGAGATAATATTTGTTCTACAAATTCACCCAGAACGTTACTGATATTCTACTCCGCCTGCATTTTGATTTCATAATAAAGTTTTAATTAATAAGGAACAATATATGCAAATAACATGAAAATTTGTAGATAAATACTCATGGTCTTGAAGTTCCAAATATAAGAAAGCACTGTTAGTTCCATTCATGAAACGACTTTGCACATCACCACGGCTGACAATTTCACCAATTACATCTGTTAAAAAATACGTGTATTTAATTAATTGCTAATTATAGTTTAAATATAGAGTTGAAACTAAATTAAAATAATAATAATAAAATAATATTACAAAACATCAAAAAGTGTAGAATATTTTGTTCGTTATGCAGTTTTACTAAATATTTAGTGTGATAAATTTTTTAATACTCAGTTACAGATAATTTATTAACATACCTTTTCGTCTTGTAAAATCATTTCAATAGTAAATATTGCATTTGGTTTATTTCATTCTAGAATGGTCCAAAGGCATAGAACACGTACTTTGAGGGTCCATTGCATCTTCGTTGGATTTATATCGCATATAAAATCCGTCTTCAGTTGCACTCTAAGTGGGTTGATATCATCCACAGAATTATGTTCTTGCTTCAATATAATGAACAATATGCTTTTCTACAATTATCTTGTGCTTTCCTGTCAAAATTTGATGAGGAAAAAGGAGACACACGGATTCCTAAATAAAAAGGAGTAAGTACTGCTACGAAATTCAAATTCATTCTTAAATAAGATTATAACCAACAGAATTAAATAAAATCAAGAATAACAGATTAAATTTTAAATAAATAGGTTAGGAGATATATATTATTTTAATTTGTTTCTATAATTCACCGTAATTAATTATTTCCTTATAAAAAGTAGTTATTGCTATTAATCATTATCATTTTTTAAATCGAACGTATTCGAGAAATCTATTAAAATCAGATTCATAAAATTCTGATTTAAATTCATGAAAAAATATCCAATTTAATAATTATTGTAGACGGTAATATAATATGCTCATAGATAGTGGAAAATAAAATCAATTAAAATAAAGAAAGCTCTTATATGTCAACAAATAATTGGAAAAGTTAGCAATAACATATCAAATATTTACATTGGTAAAAAAAATAAAAATCAACTTGTAAAAAAAATTTCATAATAATTGAATAATATGAACAATAAATTAAAATTTAAAAAATATGACTCTATTGATTATAATCCTATTTAATAATTAATACAACTCTTTTTTCTCATCAAATATTTATTATTATTATTATTATTGTTGTTGTTATTATGATTATTTCAATTTTATTTTAATTTTATATTTTGGTATTGTTATGATTATTATTATGAATATAACTGAAATATAATTTTATTGTTTTAATAAATAGATTTGTTATTTTGATTTTATTCATTAAAAAATACCATTAACATAATAATATTAATGTGACTCTATAAGATGTGTCTACGCTAATTGCATCACTGAAAGGTAATCTAAGTCAGATGCGTTCAAAATATCATTATTATAGTAATATTTTCAAATAATATTAACCATTATTATGTGACCATTATTATAGTAATATTAATGTGACTCTATAAGAATTAATGTGATTCCTTAATTTGACTCTATAAAAATTAATTGACTACTTTTTACTTATCATATATTTTATTATTATTATTGTTATTATTATTATTTTAATTTTGTAATCAACATGTGTTATATTTTTAATATTGTTATGATTCGTATGAATATTAATCAATTTTAAATACTCATCAAATATTTTATTATTACTATTGTTGTTGTTATTATTATATTAATTTTATTTTAATTTAATATTTTAATATTATTATGATTAGTAGGAATATTAATTAATTATATATATATATATATATATATATATAAATACGAGTAATATAAATTAGAATAATATAGTAATAAAATAAAATAAATTTTAATAATAAAATATTATTATTTTTTTAAAAGATGTAAATTACTAATTACTATCTCGGTTTTTATGTATTTTTTCACATCTTCCTGTATTTTTTTTGGTTGCCCTTTTTTTCCCATATCTTCCCTATAATTTGCATATGTATGGATCAAATAGGTATTTCAACATATAGTCGACCAACGAATCGTTTCTAAAGAATAGTCGATAACCTTTTTTAGCTGTTATATGTTAAAAATGGCAGAATTATAAAACAGATCGAGGAAAAATATTTTAGCCTAAAAATAGAGCGTAAAACATTTTCCACAGCTGCTCTACCTGAAGACGCTTCAACGCACTCCCAATTGTTTTCCGTTTCTTCACAACCTCTGCTCCAACCTTGCCACTCACCTGTAACTTCTACTTCCTTTGATTTCTATTTTTCTTTTTTTTTCATAGCCATATTTTGATTGATTTAATTTGAGTTGGTGATAGTCTTTCTCCCCTTCGATTCTGTGATTTTTTCTGGGTTCGATAGTATTCTAAAGAACTCCATCTGAAATTATTTCGTTTGATATTTGAGAAAGTATACAATATTTTTCATAAATTTTCATCCAAGTTATATACTGTTGTACATCCTTGTCTTTAGGAACTGAATTCTGAATTCCTTAATTGATTGTTTGTTTTTAATGCTGAATTATGATAGAAGTTGTGATTGCTGCTATTATTATGAATTTGTAAAAGGTTGAAGGCTCCATTAAAACTAAAATTACATGTTAGCTAGTTTGCTTTTAGCTTTAGTGGTACCTGTACAAATCATTGATAAGAAAATGATGTAGATAAGAACAAGGAAGAAACGTGGGATTTAATGGAGACCCCCCTGCTGCAATTCTCAATCTGCTGCAATCAGATTATTGTGCCATTGCTAAAGCACGACATCGCCCAAGCTTGGACATGGGATGATCTGCTGTTTTGTTTTTTTCTGGGCTTTATTTTTTGCTTTGTTTCCTGTTTGATGTACCTTTTTTACCAAAACAAAAGAACAAGGAAGAAACGTAATATAACAGAAAGCAAATAAATGAAAAACATAATATATTCATATTGAGGGCAGAATAAAGAATATGAGTTGGAATTGGGCTCTTGTTGGAACCTGCAGTATGTTTAAAGTAGGGGAAAATGTTTGAGCTTATATTAGAGTTGGGTTTTCAACTTATAATTTGCTGCTAATCATTCAATCAAGCTTGTCGGTTTAGGTTTTGGTACTTCTGTTCTTGAATGGGTCGCTTCTTTTGCTGCTATGTATGAACCTGTTACCCCCTAATTTCTCTTTCATTCAAATCTGGAGTTTACATCTGTTCTATTGATTTGCTTGTTGTTTGATTTCATTCTTTACTACTGTCTCTGCTGTATGTTCTTCGTTTTCTGAATTGGATTAATCAAATGCGTTGCCTGATGTTCTTGTTTCTCTACAAGTGAGAATTTGAAATCAATTGCTAATAACTTAGAAGATGTTCACGATGTTTGATTCAACTTCTTCTTTGCTCATTTTTCAACTAAACTGAATTGATTTCGTTTGTTAATTTCAATTCTTAATTAAATAATCTTCAGGGAAGATGCACAAGAGCCCTAATTATATAATCCCTATGAATGAGATTTGATTGTTTTAGTATCTGTTTATGTTCATACCTGTAATTACTTGAATTGTTTGGTAAACTATACTTAATTTTTTATAATTGTATTTTGTTTATTTATAATTGTATCATTTTGAAATTGAACTACTATTTTAAAGAATAGTTGCATATATTTGTGTATGTATTGTTTTAGCCTATGTCAATGGGTGATCAACAAAAAGAGACAAAAAGCAATCGAAAACAATTTAGATGGACTATTACAATGTCTTCTATGGCTCTTCAAATACTCGCCAACGAGGCAATCAAAGGTAACAAACCATCGTCTACATTTAAGTGTACTTCATTTATCCATATTGCAAAAGAAATGAGTGAAAAGTTTGGTGAACCTTGTCTTAGTGAGCACGTTGAAAACCATCTCAGAACTATTAAGACAAATTGGAGGATTATTGATACACTAAAAAATAAGAGTGGATTTGGATGGGATGAAAACATGAAGATGATAACTGTCGAGCAACAAGTTTACAATGAGGAAGTTGCGGTAATAAAAATTAATTTTGTCACTTCCTCATTGTAAACTTGTATATATATATATATATAAAAGTGTGTATATATATATATATATTACTTACTATTTATCTGGTTGAATATATGAAATGATTATTTTTTATGTAGGCACACCCGACTCATGGAAAATTTTAAAACAAAAAGATAGCCATGTATGATGAAATGGCAATTGTTATTGGAAAAGATAAGAGGTGTTTATGCAAAATCTTTCTCTAATGTCAACATGGATGAGACTATAAATTTGGATGATATTGGGCATGATGATGATGATATTTCTATGTTTGAGGAGGTGCCAACACCGAAGGGTACTGCAGCTAATTCATCTAATAATTCTAAGAAAAGGTCACACAGGAAGAGAAGTCATGCTGATGATGATGGAAATGATGAAAAAATGTACGCACAACTATCTAATATTGCTTCTACAATTTGAGAGCTTGGGACATCCGCAAAACAAGGTGAAAATTGTTTGTTGATAATCTTTTGTAAGAAGTTATGAATATGGAGGGTTATGACGAGGTTATTTTGTCTCGTGTCTTCGATTATTTGGTTGAGCATGAAATGATAGTAACAACTTTTTTGGCTAAAAATCCATGACTCAAAAAATTATGGGTTGATGAATTTTTAAGCAAATAAGAAATATAACTATATGAAGAAACGAGATCGATAGACATTTTTGTGGATTGGGTTTAAGGACATTTATTTAAATTTTAGACCTTATGGATTTGACATAATTAAAATTTTTATTATTACGTTTTATGACTTATTTATGAAAATTTTTTTTTATTGTAATTTTGTTACTGTTGATATAGATATTTTAGTATAAACATATACAAAGTTAATATGGTTGTAAAATATTTTTCAGCACTGTAACTAACCACCCAAAGATATTTTTTACTGTTGTAGTTAAATATAGAAAAACATTTTATTTTCCTGTAAATAGGGCCTAAATATGAGACCATAATTTAAGTGAAATTTGTCAATCATCATTTTATAGGAGTAAATTGTATGAAATTAAACTAACTCTATATTTTATATATGCTATATAAAGTATAGGAATTTTTTTAAAAATGAATTTAATTGAGTTTATTTGTTCCAATCAAGTCGTACAAGAGAGAATTATTCAGATAAAGATTTTTAATTGATTAATGATGTGTTGAATTATTTATTTTCAGGTGCTTCCGGGTCTGATTTTATAAGCACATTTGATGCCAATCTTTATCTTTTTTTTTTTGATGAAATCTTTATCTTTAGTACCATATATAATATGGCTATGAAATTAGATTATAATAAGTAGGCCCGTCTGGTAATGCAAGAAATAGTTTTTTTATGACATTTTCCTATTTGAAAAGGAAGAGAAGAGGAGATTCAACAGATGTTTGGTAAAAAATATTTTACGGGTGAATACGTTATTATATTAATTAGAAGCAACAACAACTTTAATTAAGGTTCTATTTTTTTAACTTATTTTTTATTTAGTTCAGTTCAGTTTAGTATCATTCAGTTCAGTTCAGTTTTAGTATTCAGTATTTAGTTTCAGTATCTAGCATTCAGCATTCAGTATTCAGAATTCAATATTTAGTTTCACATTATATCAATATTATTAATGTATATTATTATTCATATATATTAAAAAGCAATGAATATTAATGATAATATATTTTAATTTAAATTTTAGTTTATTTCTATTTATACATTATATAAATATTATTAATTAATATCAATAATTACAATAATAATAAAGAAAAAGAAACCAATAATAATATTTTTAAAATTATGAATTATTATTTCTAACATAAATAATTTTGTAAGAAAAATAAATAAATAAATAAAGTAATAATATTTTATAAATATTGATAATAATTAAAATAATAAGGTAATATTCATAACAATAATTATAATAAATAATAATAATAATAATTTATAATGGTATATTTAATTATTATTATATGTAACAATTAATAAATTTTATTAGAATGTATAGTATTATTTAAAGTATTATTAATTATTATGTATTTTAATATTTTTAAAATATTATTTATATTATTAATTATAATTCAGTTTCAATATTTTCAGTTTTAGTATTGTTCAGTTTCAGTATTTTCAGTTTCAGTTCAGTTCAGTTCAGTACCATTCAGTTCAGTTCAGTAACAATCAGTTCAGTTTAGTTCAATACACCTACTTATAAGTTGAAAAGAACAGGGCCTAAGTGTGAACACGAGTGAAACTATGTCCCTTACCTGTCGAAGAATCAGTTGCTCTAGCTAATAAATTCGCAACATGGTTCTCAGACTTATTAACATAAGAAAGTCTAATAGCAGAAAAATGTCTAAAAAGAGTCAACGATTCAGAAAAAATCAAGCTTATCGAAGAAGCAAAAGGCAGATAAAGGAGAGCTAATGAAGCGATCGCTCAGGACCTCAAATTTTTATTTAGGTATAGTATGTGTATAAATTTAATATATATTAAATAAGGTGCAAAATTAAATTTGTTTTGATGCACTGGCATGGTGGTAAGGAGGAGTTTTCCTATCCACCATTGTGCACGGGTTCGGTTCCTGCAACCCATTATTTAATCTTTTCCCCTTAAATTGTTATCAAATTAGACAATTCTTCAAATACTTCATTAGACGCATTTTTTTTTAAAAAAAATTCTTTTAAAGTGTTTCATACAAAAATGAAAAATAAATTTTAATATATTTATTTATGTAAAAAGCTCTATATTAAATTTAAAAACGTGACTATATAAACATTTAGATTAATCTTTTTTTATAATAAAATACATACAGTTTTAATTCTCTTTTTATTAGTTTTATCTAAGGAATCTTTCAATATAAACCAGGGCAAATTAACAATAGTTTTAAGTTATTATTTTGTAATAAAGGGTTACTCAATGTAACCATAAAATTTGGGGAAATTGTTAAAAATATATGGTTTAAGTTTCATATTTACTAAATTAACCTTTTATATTTTCTTCGCATTCTATGATCAATTTTAAGTTTTCATTCTTCTCTTATACGTTCCACTACTATTAACGTTATTATTAACGCTACTGTTCATGCACTATTCATTTTTTTTCATCTTATTTTGACATTATCTTTCAAACCGTTCATTTTTTTTCGACATGTCGCTTTAGAGTTTTTTTTCGTCTCATTTTTATCTTCGAAACGTCATCCATTGTGATATACTTTTTCGAATTATTTTTTCGGTTGTTCGATATCTGGTAAGTAACTGGTAGAAATCTGGTAAGAATCGTATTTTTATATGTTTGAATTTCTGTTTTTAATTCAACAGAATCTGGTAAGTAACTGGTAGGTAACTGGTAAGAATCGTATTTCCATATGTTTTTAATGTATGTTTTTAATATATGTTTTTAATTCAACAGAATCTGGTAGGTATTTGGTACTTAGCTAGTAAAAATCCTATTTTCATATGTTTTTAATTTCTGTTTTTAATGTAACAAAATCTGGTAGGAATCTGGTAGGTAACTGGTAAGAATAGTATTTTCATATGTTTTTTTATTTCTGTTTTTAATTTAATAGAATCTGGTAGGTATCTGGTAAGAAACTAGTAAGTAACTGATAAAAATCATATTTTCATATGTTTTTAATTTCTGTTTTTAATTCAACAGAATCTGGTAGGTATCTGGTAAGTATCTGGTGAGAAATTAAAACATACATTAAAAACATATGAAAATACGATTTTTACCAGTTACGTACCAAATACCTATCAGATTCTATTGAATTAAAAACATACATCAATAACATATGAAAATACGATTCTTACCCGTTACCTACCAGTTACTTATCAGATACTTACCAGATTCTGTTGAATTAAAAACAGAAATTCAAACATATAAAAATACGATTCTTACCAGATATCTACAACTTACCTACCACATATCGAACAGTTGTAAAAAAAGTTTCAAAAAAGTATATCATAATGGATGGCGTTTCAAAGATAAAAATAAGACGAACAAAAAACTCCACAGCAGCATGTCAAAAAAATGAACGGTTTGAGAGATAATGACAAAATAAGATGAAAAATTAAAAAAAGCGAATAGTACATGAATAGTATATGTGAACAGTACTATGAATAGTGTAGAGTATGAGTAGAACGTATAACTTTAATTTTAAAATTTATTTGGTTGGTAAAAATTATGATCTAAATGTTGGAATGAAAAGAAACTTTATTTTTAGTATATATTTATAAAAAGGCCTAAAATTTGCATGGTTTTCCATTTAGAAAACAATAAATATTAAATTAATTATTTCAAGTTATATTTTTAAGATTTTTATTCCTAATGAAAGCCATTATATTCTTATATCTTTTAAAAATATCAATAATAATAAAATCGAAATGTAAAAGTCGATTAAAATTTACTTCAAATAATATTTGGATAACCAGAATTTCAAATGATAATGTCATATTCTAAAAAGTATATGTATATATATTCAAGTTTTTTAATGTTTATTAGTGAGTTATAAAGCTTGATGCTGAAATTTTTTTGAACATATTTCATTTTATAAGGGCCTCTATTTCATTTTTTGCTCAGGACCCCGAAAATTTTCGAGACGACCCTGAGGCAGATTATTGTTCAACGTGTTAACCGCCGCATCAGATTCTAAGCAAATGTGGTCAAGACCGATTTCCTTCAATCAACTAAGAGCTTCTTTGCAGCTTAAGGCTTCACCTGTAAAGGGGTCACCTCCTCCTTGAAGAAGAGCGGATCTAACAACAATTACCCTTCCTGTGTCATCTCTCACTACACAACCATGCATTATTGCGTTACCCGAATCAAATAAGTTAGCATCGATATTGCACTTAAGCCACCCTGATTGAGGATGTTTCCATCGATGGATTGAGGGGCCAAGAACTGTCGGTGAAGGTTTCAAGTTGGCTGATTGCCATTCGGCTAAAAAGGTTAAGCCGTGTCGAAGTACTTGTGGAGTGGAGCGCAGCTTATTATTCCACACATAGTGATTCCTCCGAGCCCAAATAGATCAAAGCAAACAAGCTCTCTTAGCCACCATCTTATCTCCTTTAGCTCGCACCCAACTCCACCAATCAACTATCGAATTAATATGGATTGGCCAACCTTCCCCATAGAGCTCGTTCCTGACCATCATTGCAATGGGACAATTGGTAAGGGCATGGTAATCATTCTCAATAGCATCATTACACAAAGGGCATAAGGTGTTCACCTCAACATGACGCTGTCGCAACCTGACCAACGTTGGTAGAGTATTTATCTCAACCTTCCAAATAAACAGATGAATTCTAGGTGGAATAGGAATATCCCATAGGAAATAGTAAAATTTGAAATACATCTAAAGTCTTTTTTTATATGGAGTTTATCTACTTTTTCGAACTATAGCAAAATACAACTTTTATAGAATCCTTATGTAATTTGAATTTTAATTATCCCAAATACCCTTAAAATAACGTATACAATTTAATTAATTAAGTTATTTTTTTTATGTAATGTTATGTTATGTTATGTTACGTTATTTTTATTTTTGTTTTAAAATTTTATTTATTATTATTGATTTAACAATATATTTAAATATATCCATTTAAGTAATTTTATGTCTTTAACAGTAAACAACAACAGTTGTAGCAACAACACTTTTGTCAAACGGGGTCGTAGTGTTCTTACAATCAAATAACAAAATTTTCTTTTTCATTTCTTTATATCAAAGCCACATTTGTACATAAAAATATATTGGGAAATTATAAAAAATATACATATCTCATTAAAATATTTATAAAATTCATCGTTAAGTCAAACTAATTATATATATACAAAAAATATAAAAAATTTATAAATTAATAAAATCAGGAGAAAATAATTATATAAATATTATGTAGTAGTTGTATGGTAAATATCTAGCAATCGATCTACCAGATATCTAATACCGATCTACTAGATGTTCACTAGATACTATATATCTAATACCGATATACTAAATGTTTATTAGATAACTACTAGACGATTATTAGATATTTATCAGATAACTACTACATGATATTTTTGTAATTATTTTCTGCTATTTTTATTAATTTGTAAATAGTTTATGGTGTCACTAAATTATTTTAGTTTTTATAGGCATTCATGTAAGAAGCCCAAATATATTCTAGAGAAAAATATTTTTCGAATTTTCTAAGGTTTGTTTTATTTGAAATAATTTTTAGTTCCGAAATATTTTCTTAATTTACAACAAATTTTTTTTATATTTTGCCATATTTTTATTGAGGGATTGAGGCCATGTTCTTTTCAATTGATAAGTAGGTGTACTGAACTGAACTGAACTTATTGGTACTGAACTGAACTGAATGAAACTGAACTGAACTAAACTGTATTGAAACTGAACTGAATGATACTGAAACTAAAAATACTAATACTGAACAATACTGAAACTGAACAATACTGAAACTGAATTATAATTAATAATATAAATAATATTTAAAAAATATTAAAATACATAATAATTAATAACACTTTAAATAATACTATATATTCTAAATTTTTTATTAATTGTTACATATAATAATAAAAAATATACCATTATAAATTATTATTATTATTATTATATTTTATTTTAATTATTGTTATTATTATATTTTATTGTAATTATTGTTATGAATATTACCTTATTATTTTAATTGTTATCAATATTTATAAAATATTATTACTTTTATTTATTTATTTATTTTTCCTACAAAATTATTTATCATAATAATAATAATTAATAATGTTAAAAGTATTATTATTAGTTTCTTTTTCTTTATTATTATTTATAATTACTGATATTAATTAATAATATATATATATATATAATGTATAAATAAAAATGAACTAAAATTGACATTAAAATAATATTTTCATTAATATTCATTACTTTTAATATTTATAAATAATAATATACATTAATAATATTAATATAATAAAAATTTAATAAATTAAATATTAAAATTAAATTAAATTAAAATATATTAAATTAAATTAATTAACACTGAATTAAACTGATAGTATGGAACTGAAATTAAGCATCAAAATAATGTTTAGGTAAAATAATAGATGCCCAGTTTCCATTTACCAAGGCTTTGGGGAGCGCCGACGGAAAATGGGAAAGAAAGAGAAGAAGCAGCGGCATCACCACCATAACAGAGGAGCTTCTTACTACCTTCACGACGACGAAGAAAACGACTCTTCTTTTCCTTTCCCTGAACCCCAACTTGATCCCGCACAACAACAAGATGAAGAAATAGACGATGATGATGGTGCTGTGGATTATACTGATGCAAAATCATCCTACAACAACATTCCTTCCAAATTTTCCCTTTACCAACAATCCGTACAGGTTTAAAAACCCCTTCAATTTAGTGTTTTTTTTTGCTAAACCCTAAAACAACTAAATCTACTACCTATGTTTTAAGCTTAATTGTATACAGTTTGTGTATTGCAGTGATTGTTATTGATTATGTGGACCTTTAATCGGTCTGCTAGTCATGTTTATTTGTTTTTGCTGAACCCCGACAAAAACCCAATTTTCAAGTTTGGTTCTTACTACTGTATATAAATTTGGTTAATGTATAGTGTAGAAATGGAAGAACATAATCAAGGACTTCAATACCTTTTTGGGTCAAATGCCATTGCTTATTTGGTGCATAATGTATTCATTTTCTACCTATTTGGTGTTTGACATGTGAATTAAGGGATCATTGACGGTTGACAAAATTCTATGCATGATCAAGAAAACATATAACATGACGATATATGTATTTCACGTTTTTCGTGCTGTTATATGGACACTTAATGTACTAAAATTAAATAGGTCATGCGCCGAATAGGCCAATATTGAATACGTTGGGTACCAAATAGGCGAAAAATGATGGCACCAAATAGTCAAATGTCCATAGGACATATACCAAAAGAGCATTTGACTTATAGAGTAGGATGCAAAAAGATATTTAAGTCCATAATCAAGTAGTTTTGTTTTAAGCAATTTGTGTAGTTCAGCGACTGTAATGGATAATGGTGACTTGTAATGCGTTTGCAGTCACCAAAAGGAGATATAAGCTATTTGCAAAAGTTCTTTTTGATGTACATTGGAGGGAGGGTTCCTCTCCATTTCCAGGAAGATTTCTGTGGAACTGCTCTTCTTAGGTAAATTACTCGGCTTTTCTATGTTTCAATCTTGCACTGCATTGATCCAAATTAAAGTTAGTGTATCGTAACTTGAATAGAAATGTGTTAAATGTTAATAAGTGCTTCATTGTTTCTAAACTCGCTTCGATTCATGCTATATACACGAATTTAATGGGAATGTCAAGTTGAATTAATGTGACTTTGCTTGTCGAGTTGTACAATGAATGATCATGCTGATCCTTTGTCCGATTTATCTTTTAACTTGTCTCTCCTTGAGAGCTAATGAGTTTTGTATTTTCCTTAAAACCCTATTAAAGAATAAGTTTTTGAAGGGGGAACCAGGTTCTTGTATGGTTTATATGGATACTAAGCATAATAGGGTTGCTAAGACCTTTCAATTCATAGTTTGAGTCGTCAAGTAGCAAACAAGGGCTGTCTTTAAAGAGCTTTGAATCGATTGTGTCTAGATGGGACGCGAAAAAGATTTCAACTGAATTATGAATAGCTGCTAATATAGTGCTCCCTCCCATTTTTAATGTCTTTTTAAGGTTGTTTGTCAATACCAATGCTACATTAACTAAGGCAATACAAGTACTAATTTACCCCTTTGGCAGCTTGGCGTTTGTTCTTTTGAAAGATGATTAGATACTTTATTCTTTTTGTCATTTACAATGTGCATTAAATAAGGGAAAAATGGAAAAGATGTTTAAATAGTTGGGCCAAAGGACCTTTTTGGTCCCTATGGTAGAACTCATTTGCTCATTTAGTCCCTATGCTATTAATGTTACCTAATTTGTCTATGTTCTATGCAATTTGTTACCTTTTTGAACCTCGTGCTATGCAACTATCACCCATTAAGTCCCTATACTATGCAATTTGTTACCATTATTGTAGACTCTTTATTGATGTAACTATGCATAATATGCACCAAAGGGACCAAAAGGGTAATAGATTGCATACCACAGGGACCAGATAGATAACATGTATATCAGAAGGACTAAATGGGTACATTGATCATACTACAGGACCCAAAAAGGTGGTTCTGCCTTGAAATCTGAAAATGACCAAGTATTTTACATTTTTTCCAGTGCTCTAAAAAGACAGATATTAAAATAGGGAGGGAGTAATGTAAGAGGTTTTTCTATTTTTGGCAGCGCTGAATGGCTACGAAGTGACGCGAGAAGAACTGCAGTAGGAGTGGATTTGGACCTCGAGGCACTAAATTGGTGCATTGAAAACAACATAAATAAAATCGGAGCTGATTGTAATTCCCGAATATTTCTCTTCCATGGGAATGTCTTGCAACCTTCCGAGGCTAAATTACTCAGGTCCGAGCCACAAGAACTTATTAGTAACATTACATTGGAAGAGCGCAAAAACGAGCAAGACAATTACTTGAAGCAAAATGTTCCATTACCTTCAAGAGATATTGTGTGCGCGTTTAACTTTAGCTGCTGCTGTCTCCACAAACGAGCAGATCTTGTTCTGTATTTCAAACATGTACTCGATGCATTGTCCAAAAAGGGTGGAATTTTCGTGATGGATTTATATGGTGGAACCTCATCAGAGGGCAAGTTAAGACTTAAAAGGAAATTCCTGAATTTTACGGTATACAGCGACAGTTACTTGTTTAACTCTCTGTGTGTGTTTTGCTATTGAATTTTCAATTGAAATGTGCAGTATATTTGGGAGCAAGCTGAATTCGACATTATAGAGCGAAAAACAAGGATAAGCCTCCACTTTCATCTCCAGAACCAGCAGAAAAAGCTTCGACACGCATTTTCGTACAGCTGGAGGCTGTAAGTTATGTGTTTTTATATCGATTTTTTCGACTCTATTGTACTAACTTGTGCCAGAAAAACCCACTGCCCCCTCAACTTTCAAAGTGACCCCGTAGCTCCCTCAACTTTCAAAAAGTGCTCCTTGAACACCACGTGTCAGCTTCTGATTGGAGAGAGAAAATAAGAAAAATGAAAAGTCAAAGCAACCTGAAGGTGACACATGGTGTTGAGGGAGCAAAGTGGTGCGTGCACTTTTTGAAAGTTGAGGGAGCTAAGAGGTCACTTTGAAAGTTGAAGGGAGCAGTGGGTTTTCTGGGACAAGTAAAGGTACCTGGAGATGCATTAAGCCTATACCGATCAATGTTGGTGTTCAGGTGGTCTTTGCCGGAGATCAGAGAATGCTTAGAAGATGCAGGATTTAAATCAGTTCACTTTTGGCTGAGGCAGATGCCAGACAGTGAAGATAACAGAGCAACTGAAGGATTCGGCGTAGGGCGAGACATAAAATACGAGCAAGTCGAAAGGTTTGAACAACAAGATTCTTGGAATGCTTATGTAGTTGCTGTTGCAAACCAAAATTGACTTTGTTTTTTAATATTTTAACTATATAATACACCAACTGGGTTCTCGGAGGTTTTTTGAAACACCAAGGTTTATTGCATTTTCTGTTCAGATTGTTTATAGGCGGAATCGTCTGGCTACAAGGATTTCCATATAAACAAGAGAAATGTAGTTCTTGAGGTGCAGAAATTCATATGTATTTTCGTGGACATGCGAAAATTCTAAAATTGAATGCACAATTAACATTTAGGCCAGAGAATAATGGGGCAAGTTTCCATTTAGGCCAGAAAATTAGTTTTTGTTTTATTTCGGTTACAAATTAAAATATTGATGAAATGAGACTATATCATACGTAGCAAAAATGGCCTAAAATGTGCCTGTGGTTGTTTTCTTTCATTATCACTCGAGTTTTATTGTATTTTTGTGCTAAGTTTCAGTTGAAAAAGAGTCAAATCATGTAGAACATTAAACGAGCATGTCATGCTCTGTGAACTTATGGAATATTGGTTATGAAAGATCGCTAAGTTGAGCATGTTCTCTAGTTTAGACAAAATCAATTTCTTTAAGTGGCTCGGTATATTGACCGCACTTTCATGACCATGTCCATATTGTTATTTCTTGATGGACATATATAATTATTGTTCCTATTTCTTTTGGTAAAATATAATTATAATAGTATAATTATTGTTCCTATTAAGAAAAAAACTTATGATACTTCAAATAAAAGGACTTTTCAAAGCTATTTACATACAAATAAGTCTCCAATTTTGTAAATTATAACATCTAGTTTTTAAGTGCCCACAAATCCACACTACAGAACTTCACTTATCTTAATTACATTATATAACTTTTAATATTTGTGCTTACTTGAATATAAGGCTACGTTCTTTTCAACTTATAAGTAGAAATGCTGAACTGAATTTATTTTAATGTAAATCTATATGTATGCAGTACTAATAAGTGCTGAACTGAATGAATTATAAGTTGAAAAGAACATAGCCTAACACCCTCTTTAACAACCTTATCTTATCAATTTAATTTGAATTTTGTAACTTAAAATGATCATATCTCATAAACCGTTAATTTTTTCAACACGAGTCTTTCAAATATTTTGTTCGTCTTAATTTTATCTTTAAATCGACATCCAATTCGACTATTTTTTTAGCAAATTTTTTTATCACAACCCTTATACCTGGTATAAGAGCTCTTATATCATCCTTTTACCACTTTTAACAAGGGCTTCTTACAGAAATACCTATAAAAACTAAAATAATTTGGGCATGCCATAAACTATTTACAAATTAACAAAAATAACAGAAAAAATTTACAATAATATCATATAGTAGTTATCTGTTAAATATCTAGTAATCGTCTAGTAGCTATCTAGTTTACATCTAGTAGATCGGTGTTAGATATGTAGTAGATATCTCGTAGATCGATTACTAGATATTTACCATATAACCACCACATAATATTTATTTAATTATTCTCATGTTTTTGTTAATTTATAAATTATTTTTTTTTGTATACATATAATTAATTTGACTTAATAATAAATTTTATAAATATTTTAGTAAGACATGTATATTTTTTTTACAATTTTCCTTTTATCAACCTCCCTTTCCTATTTGCCCTAGTTCAGTACCTCATGTCTATAAATTGTATTTAAGGCCCATTATTTAATTAGAAATCACTTCAATCTCTTACAATATTTCTTAGAACAATAAAATAGTCTTAAAAGTTCATTTAATACATACAAGGATGTTTATTTTATGTTTGTTTAAAGTATTTCGTGTTTTATATAAGTTAAATTGATTTCACTGAAATAGACTCATCTTGTAGCTCTATTTTGGACACATTTATTTAAATAAATATAAATTTTACAAGACATAATTGATATTTGTCTACTATATTGAGCTACGAGAAATTGTTAAAAATATACTATTTAAGTTTTATATTTAAATTTTTACTTTCTTGTTTATTCATTATACTCTCTAACCAATTTTAAATTTTTATTATTAAGGAATATGCTCCACCACTATTAATACTATTCATGCATTGTTCACTCCCACTCTTCACTATTTTTTTAATTTCTCATCTTATTATGACATTATTTCTGAAATCGTTCATTTTTTTGACATACTACTTTAGAGTTTTTTATTCGTCTCATTTTTATCTTCGAAACGCCATCCATTGTGATATACTTTTTTGAAAACTTTTTTCGGCTGTTCGATATCTGGTAAGCAACAGGTAAGAATCATATTTTCATATGTTTGAATTTCTGTTTTTAATTCAACAGAATCTGATATATATTTATGAAGTGTAGTAAAAACTAGGTATAAACATAAACTTGGTGGATTGAACAAATTTCCAATAAAAATATAAGATTTCTACCAAGTTCCTACTAGTTACCTACCAGATTTCGAACAGTTGAAATTTTTTTTTTCCAAAAAAGTATATCACAATGGATGACGTTTTGAAGATAAAAATGAGACGAACAAAAAACTCTAGAGCAATATGTCAAAAAAATGAACGGTTTGAGAGATAATGTCAAAATAAGATGAGAAATTAAAAAATAATGAATAGTGCGTGAACAATGCAGGTAAGCAGTAGTGTGAATAGTAGAGACCAAGGGTAAAACATATTAATTTAATTTTAAAACTTATTTAGTTAGAAAAGTGAGACCTAAATGTTGAGATGATTAAAAACTTAATTTTTAGTATATTTTTATAAAAAGCCATACTAATTAGTCCTATCATTCAAATTTGCATAATATTACAAAGTCATAATTGTCTGTTAACAACAAGTTAATTAAAAATTGTTTTCATGCAAAGCATAATATACTTGTGATGAACTCTTAGTATGATGGTTAAGACTAGAGGTTTTAGATTTGAATCACATGGACAGCGGATAAGAATTTTTCTTCTTATTTAATGTAAGTGTATTTACACAAAAATTTTAGTAATAGTTTAATAATTGTTTTCATATTTTATTTTTGCTTGAAAAGATAATTTGTATATAATATAAGAAAAACGAGTTAAAATAATATGATAAGTGACTTATTATTAAACAAATTATAGTGAAAAATTAAAAAAAATGATTAGTGATAATCGCGAACCTTTTTGATTAGATATAAACATGGACCTCTAAGCCCTAATGAAAAATTATATACAGCATAAAGTAACAGTATAAAAGATACTAGACGTTGCTAGTTGTTGCATATGTTATTAGCTTTTATTGATGGTTATTTTATATTTACAATAGCTAAAAATAGTGGTAATTAAACAGTTTCAATTTTTGTTTACATATAAAAAAGAGATAAACACCACAGATTAATGAGTTATCAAACTATTCTGAGTAATTATTAAAAAAAAAACCAGAAAAAGAAGACAACCTAAAAAAGAGATAAATAATAATGAGAAATTTTTTTAATCTGAAATTTAACTTTATAGCAAGTAATTTTTACCTTAATATTAATTTAATTGTCATCCATGCATCACCTTCCGACAAAGCATAGTGCAAGCAGGTCCCTAATCTTGAAAAACATTTTCATGCTTTCAACTTTGGAGCTGGTCAAGCCTACCTCAATAACAACTATTATTTTTCAACTCAAATATGTAACATTGACATTGATATATAGTCGTTTGTATATATTTTGGGTCTTCAGAGAAAAAGAAAAAAAAGAAAAAGTCATAATGTAAGATTTTGTGTTCAGACATACAAAGGCTTTATTAAACTACACCTTATCATTTTTTTATGGCCGAATTTTGCCTGTGTTTCCAATTAAATACATCTTATAGATTATGTAAACTTTCAACAATTGAAGGAAGTTAATAGCGCTAAAAAATATTTATAAGTTTTTGTGAGTTAAAAATGTAATTCCTTTATTCGTCTCAAAATGATAATTGATTTGCTATCCATCAGGTCAACCTATTAAGTCACAAAATCATTTTGACATATCATCATAAATTTACTGCTGCCTACTGGTGTATTTGGAATTAACATATTGGAAAGAATTAAATTCAATTTCATGTAGGAAACTCAAAAATATTTTCCGCTTGAATTTTGAAACTACGGTTACATCAGTGTATTAAAATATTAATCAATGGAAAATACAAATCATTGAAAAATACGAGAAAAAGAAAATATAAAGTAAATAGAATAGCAAGAGCAGAAAATACAATATTGTCAAACAACAACGAAATCCTTGTAATCCAAAGTAGCAATGAAGCGAACAAATTTTCTCCATTAATGGAGAAATAGATCTTAAAAATAAAAGAAGAAAATTCATCAACTTCACCACCATTTGATCGGATCTTTTATTTTAATCAATCAAAAGTTCAAAACCCTAATGAGAAAACTCCAGTAATTATTATTACTATTCTTTATCTGCTAATAAATTCACCACCAAATCAAAGCAACAGTGCTCCGTAACAAACGGTTCCCTCTTTTGCCTCTCTTTTTGCTTAGCTGCTGAGAATTTTTTGTGACTGAGCACAGCCTTAATTAGGGTGATTAGCAGATTTGATTAACCAAAATCATCTATATATTATATATTATACTGGCTTTTTACACACGTATATATGGATTAGGATCCTATTCTAGGGTTTACCGTTGAAATAAAAGTACTCCTAACGTATTTGGAAAGACTCGCTTATACAATTTCACCTTTTATATCCTCAACGTTTTCGAAGGTGCAATTTTACCCTTATCTTTTTTCCCGGCCAATTAGATTGCGCCACATCAACACCAATAATGACATGACGTGGAATCTCGAGAGATTCATGCTAGCGTCTTTCAGCCATCATGCGCGGTGTGTTAGTACATAACTCCATGTTTTTCTACCGGGAGTCGGATATTTGGAATACCCTGCTTTCAAAAGACGATATCTGTCTCATTAGAAGGGTACTACAAATAGCAGACTCCCTGTAAAATTTTCCCATAGCCAACGCATCAACATAGCTAATGATGCGTCAGTTATCCGATTGTATGGACCACTATAGTATTGACTAACCCTAGAAATTTTTGCACCATCGAAAACGTTGAGAGTATAACTGACCCTGTCCAAATACGTTAGAACTATTCTTAACCCAACCCTAACCCTAGATTAAGAATCCTAATCCTAGATATATGTATATATTAGCCAATAAAGTCACCTTCTTCTTCATCATTATCAGATGGAGTAGCGCTAATGCAATCCTTATTAAATTCATCATCAAAACCTTCAAGAGAAGGATGAGGAGAATGGCCTTTACCGAAAGACCGAATGTGGTCTTTAAGCGATCTTTTGTGCTTGAAATCAGAACCACAAATACAATACCATAATTTGCCGCAGTTCTTCTCATGTGTTCTCCAGTCTCCTTTAACTGCAAAAGATTTCCCGCATTTTCGGCACATAAACGGCTTTGAGCCGTGTTTCCTCTTGTAATGTGTTTGTAGAGTTCTAAAGTCTTTCAATGGCTTTGCTCTTGGATGGTTTATGTTGTTTTTGCAACCTTGTGCACAACAATAACATGGTAACCTTAGCATTGCTGCTGGTTGTGTACCTTTCAATGAGTCTGGTCCCCTTCTAAATTCTGATCCATGTCCCCACATATGCATCTGGTCAAAGTAATCGTTATCTTGTAAAAAAACGAAGTAACCATAGAAATAAATCACCACATAATAGCCTTAGACGAGTAATAACCCTTACCCAAAAGGCAATTCCCTTTAGTAGAGGTACCTTTTGGGGGTAATTGGGCTTTATTTTACATAGTTTCAGAATTGGTTGTAATAATGGGCAAGCGTTGATGTTTACTTCGCAGTCCAATGGATTTGGACGTGAAGGGTTGTGTTAGATGTCCATATTACTCGAGATATGAGCTTTGTAGCTCTTAATATACGATATTGTTTGCTTTTTTGGGGGGGGGGGGGGGGGGGGGGGCCCTCTTATAGTTTTACTTAGTGAGTTACATATAGTTTTACTTAGTGATATCACATACACACACAGCTCTGATAGTGAGTTAAACATAGTCTTGCTTGTTGGACCCTTTTAGCTATAAAATAAGTGTCACGTGCGTATAGTATTTTAATAATCAAGTGTATTACGCTTGGTCACTAAATAAGTTTTTTTTTTGTACAAAGATAAGAGTATTTCTCTATATAGGAAATCCCAGGTTCAAATTATATTAAAAGATATTCAACTAGTAGGAAAATATTAGAAGAAAAACATCTTCATTTTGTAAGGATCAAATTTGCTCCTAAATTCATGTAAAAGAATCAAAGTAGATGACTATTTAATCACTTGTAATTCTTCCATCCCCTTTTATTATGTTTATATTTATTTCTTCTTTAATCATTATTAACATCTTTATGGTATATATTGTTTAGAGAATATTGAACAACCACTTTCATCTTTTCAATCACTTTCAATTACTTAATTATTGTCACTTCCTTTTCTAATTTTATGAGATGTCTACTTCACCAAAAACTCTCTTCTCCATTCCTAATTAAGCTTAACTCTCATAGCACAAAGTAATTAATAATCGACGACCCTTTGCTTATTTGTTTCAGTAATGAATTATCAACTATAATTATTCCCATGCATAAATGACTCAGTGATACCAATTGGGTGTAGCTCAATTGGTACACCACTCAATGTTAGTAGTGGGAGGTTCTAAGTTCAATACCCAGCCTCTTCAAAATTCTTAAAAAAATGACCCCTTAATAGCTAAATATTTTTTCTTTTTCGAAAAATGACTACTTATAGTTTTTTTGTCTTCTATATAAGAATTGGAAAAACAAAATGCTTAACCACAAGGGTGTGGTTCACTGATAGAGACTAATTCATCCTTAAGTATTCACCAGGGTACGAACCCTGAGATGTGCATGGAGCAACCTTAAATCTTGGGGCCAGCCATTCTGCCCTTCAAAGGACCCGCAAATTGACGATCAGAGATTAGTCTGGATGTGGACATGGCTTAAAGGTGCCGCCCACAGCTGGGATCCATCCTAGACCACCTCTTGGTAAAAAAAAGGAAAAACAAAATGCTTCAATTAATTACTATTTTAATTAGCCTTCATTTTATTATGATAGGGTGACAAAGACTTGGTCTAGTGGTTGAGTCGTGAAGCTGTCATCCTAAATGTCGTAGGTTCGAGTCCACACTCGGGCGGAGTGGGATAAGATTTTTTCCTTTGTTATTATTGTAATCCCATACGAGGCAAATTTGAAAAATTTTTTTTATTAGGATATGTATTAATTAAGTATTGTTATATCAAGCACATATTGTGAACGCTATAGTATCTTATACCAAAACTCATTATAGATTGTTTCAATGCTAATTAAGCTAATGAACACTCGAAATAAGTTTCATTAGATTGCTTATTTACTTAAAATAATATAATAAATATATATACTTAATTAAAATTTAACAAAATTGTTCAATCCAAAAGCTTAAGTTGCTAGTGTAGAGTTGTTATTACATATATTTATAGTAACGTTTGTAATAATTTTATGGCTTTTATTTTAATGGCTATTCATATCAGTATATCACGATAGAAAAATCCTTTCGTGTATATACATGACTTTGTTTTTCAATATTAACCGATATTGGAGTTTTATTCCAGCAACATTTGTTTGCTGTAAAATATTTCCTAAAGTCAAATCTAACATTTATTATAGCATTTCAGTTTTTATCTTAATTTAATTAAAATTGTTCAGAGTAAAAAGAAAAGGAAAGGAAATAAAACTAAAAACTTGAATCTCATTTTCTAATCAGTGTCTGTCTTACTTCTTACTAATAAAACAAGCAATAAATACATGTATATTTTTAGCTGTTAATGAGTGGCGATATTTTAGGATCATAGCTACCTACTTTCCTTACGAATTATCATTAGTTGTGATAATTATTGATTGAAAATATATCCCACTTTTTCCATTTAATTTTACTCCTACACATATTGTCTTTTCTTTAATTACTTGTCCCCACAAAAACATTACAATTCTCAACTGTGTTTACAATCATTGTAAGAACAACATCCCAATAACAGGAAATTAAAGAAAAAATTAAGAAAGTAAGAGATCATGATTAATTCATAAAAACTAAAAAAATAAAATAATTACCTGCATGTTATTGTACCTATTGAAGGTCTTGCTGCAAATAGAGCATTCAAATTGCATAGGTCCAACAAGGATCTGAGCTGGAGTTGGGATCCAAAATCTGCTTTCTGAATTGAAATTAGAGAAGCCATTAAAGCTTAATTTCTTGATGGGTTTTTCTTCTTCTCGTTTAAAGTCAAAAACTTTGCTCTCAATTTCTTGGTTTTGAAGATCATAATTAGAAGAAGAATTTGGCAATCCAATGTGCAAAGCAACTGTTACTTTCTCTTCTTTAACTTCAAAGATATTATCTTTCAATGATTTTTTCTCTTTTAATTTGCTTAAAAGGGGTAAACATTGAATGGGATCTTCATTACAGGAAGAAGATGGCGAAGAAGAAGATGAAGAAGGTTTTAGCCATTCAATAAAAGTTGGAGGATTGAAGAAGAGATTTTGGCTATTGATTTTGGTTTCAATAGGATTGAAAAAACCCATTTGTTAAATTGGGGGAGAAATTTGATCAGATGAAAAATTGTTAAGGAGTTTTGGAATTGGTGTGGGAAAGCTTAATATGGTTGGGTTTTGAAAATTGAATTTGGTCTGTGATTTAGGGATTTTGTTTAATAATTTAATTAGTCCTATTGTTTTCAACCTTAGAGAAAGAGATTAGTGGTGGGGTTAAAGAAAATGACATGCAAAAATAGGACTGATCAATTAATGAAGAGAATCCTATAATAGTTTTTTGGACTATTTTTGTTGGGTTATACACGTTAATTAAGTTGTACACTGCTGGATCACAAAACCCTTAATTTTTATTTTGGGGGTTAAGGACTCAAAGAGCTTCCGGCGACAATTCAGAGCTTTGGGTAATTAGGCGATTAGGGTTCTCTTTTGAACCCTATCTGCCCTGATATTCTCTATTAGTATTTGGTCAGATTTTTGATTTCTCACTATAGTTTGACTGAACGGCGATTAGGCGGCTGGGCCTAGCTGTTCAGTTTTTTTCCACCGGCGTTTGGACGAATTTTCGATCTCATTCTGTTGTTTGACAGGAAGGCGATTAGGCGGCTTGGCTTAGTCGCCCAGATTATTTCCACCGCGTCTGGTCGGCTTTTTCATACATCACTAGACTTTTCGACAGGAGGGTGCTTAGGCGGCTAGGGTTCAGTTTGGCCGGCGTTTCGACTAGGGATCGATGGTTTTCCTTCTTCGGATTTCTTCTAACCGGCGTAGTTCCGAAAGTTCTTTGGAGAGTCCAGGTGCCCTTCCCTTATAGCCTACTTCCAACGGCGGTTTGGCCGACAGTTTTCGTTGCTCAGGTGGTGCCTTTTCGGGCAGTAGTGATTGCAAGTTCTCGATTATCAGCTTGGATCTTCAAAGTGGTTTCTTCCTTGGTCAGTTGCGGTTCTCCTTGGAATGTGAATTTGTTTATCGGCTTGGATCTCAGTTTTGATCTGAGTCGTCGGTTAGATGTTTTGACGTTGTGCATGTCTTGCTACGACCTTGAATCTGCATCCGTTAAGACTTATCATCTCAACCTTCTTGCGGGGATTGACTATGGTGGATCACAGGGAACTTCATATCGCCGTTCATTTTTGGTATGGGTCTTTGGGATCACACTCTGTTGTGATTGTGATTTTTAGTCCATTATTATTGCACTAGGTTGCAAATAGTTTTGTTACATCCTATGGATGATTTTATTTATCTTTTATTTTTTTTCTTTTTTGATTGTTGCTTTTTCTTTTCTTTTTAATAAATGGAGCCGGTCTTTTGGTGAGCTCAACCTTTATATAAAATTTTTTTTTGTTGGGTTGTACACAACTTAGACATTATTATATAATTTATTAACATGTTTTTTTATATTTAAAGGAGAATTTCTTACACATTGAAGTATAAATAACATATTCACCGATAAAACCCAATAAATTAAATTAATTCTCCTACCAAGATAAAAAGAAACATAACCTTGTTGTATTGAGATATAGGAAAAAACACTTATTACAGGAGCAAGAGGAACACCATAAAAAATTAATCCACAACTATAACAAGTGTGGCATACTCTAACACCAACTAATTTTGAAAATCTGAAATATTATAGCTAGGAAAACAAATGTGAGTATTTAAGATGAAAGATTGACATATATCTTTGATTAAAAATAAATGACACATAATATCCAATAATAATCAACCAAACTCATATAGTGTAACAAGGAATCAATAAAAGAAGAAAATGACGACCTAGTGGAATTTTAATAAAATATTATTAATAAATTATTTCATAAAAGAAACTAAACGTACTAAATAAATAAAAAAATGTCGACTAGGAGGAAGAGTTCTTTTTTTCTCCTCAAAATTATTCATATAATGGAAAGAGATGAGAGGAAGGTATTCATCTTTACTTGTAATCTTTTGTCACCGAGTGTCCGGGAGTTTGTTCTATAATTGTTTTTTTCTCATTAATTAACAATTTTAAGTATTTAGTTATAACTATTTCAAAGGTATAGGTTTCTCAAAAATAAAATGTTTCTACTTTTCAATAAGAGAGCTATTTTTAATTTGAGTTGATACCTGTTTTTTAAAATTTGCGCAGCTGCAGTTACATTAAATAGAAAGAAAAATCATCACCAACTCCCCGAATGTGGTTTGAACCTGAGACCTCTAGAAGCTACAAGTTTAGTCCTACTATACTAAGCTAATACTTCACCTCAAGTTGATACATATTAGTGTATATATCGGTACTGCATCTTAGTGTATATATCTAAATATCTTTACCAAATTTGAACATTTGATTTCTATTGAAAAATCCATTAATTTATCATATATAGACACTGCAGCAACTCAGTTTTTATATTCCATTATAATAAAATTACATTTATTGATTTGAGTTGGATTAGTTAATATATTTATGTATAATAGTCGGTATTCTAGAACATCCACAATGCATGTAATTTTACAATAATAAATAATAAAATAGTTATATTTAGAATTCTTTTTTAATAAAAAGAAAGCGGAAATTTCGAGATCAATTTTATTAAAAAAAAGAAGAAAAGACATACACACACCATACATCTTTGTATTGTGGACTATGGAAACCGATTTCCTTAGCTCGGGGAAGTCCTTCTATTACACATTTTTTCTTTACTGATGATATGCTTTTATTTGCTGAGGCAAACATAGAGTAGATGGTGCGTGTTCGGCAGGTGATTGACTATTTTTTGTCGATTTTCAGGTGCTAAGGTCAGTAATGGTAAGTCTAGTGTGGTGTTCTCTAGTAATACACCTAGATGGGCTGGTAGAGAAATGGCTACTTGGATGGAATTTCAGATGAGTCATATTGGGGAATTCCGGTAGAATGAAGTCATGTTGGAGAAACGCAACCTTTTTCAGTGAAAATAATGTGAAAATGTTCGAAATCAAACATAATCGATTCAAATGTGATTTTGAACATAAAAAGTACAAAATTTCTTTCAATTATTAACCAGATTACATAATCATGGCCAAAACGCTCCATAACACGATTTTTTCACTATTTTAAATACTTTAACCGTAAATTCGACAAAAAAATTCATGGAAAATTGTTCTAAACAAAAATTTCAGAATTTCAGAACAAGGACAAAGAGAATTTACGTAAAAAACACAGAAAAACATAGCAAAAATCTTCACTCAAATATCAATGAAGGAAACCGGATAAGAACGGATCGAATTGTGTACCTTTTCGGTGCCCGAGATCGAAGAGTGCCGCTATGACATCATTCGTCATTTTCAGAGAATTAGTTTCAATCTTTGAAACTTATGAACAATGAAAAACGCAGGCTTAAAAAATAAATAAGATTCAATCTAAAAGTGTGAGTCACAACTTCATAATTATCCAGGCATTACTCAAATGGATTTCATCAACAAAGATTGAGAGACCTTTTTTCGGACATTCAAGGCTTCATTCTACCGGAATTCCCCAACAAAGATTGAATCTTATTTGGCGGTTCTACCAAATAGATCAATCGGATAAAATCAGAATTAATAATCAAGAACTTAGAATGAAATTTCGTTGTGAAGAAAAGTGAACCAGATAGCAACCATATTAAAGACAACGTTGCCAATGCTAGGTTTTTATAAGCCTGAAATGAGAAGTTGCAACGCTTCAAAACAGAAGCATTGTGAAAAGACGTGTCCATTCGAGCAGTCGCAACGGTTTAGAACAGAAGCGTTGCAAAAAATCATGTCTATTCGAGCATCCGCAATAGTTCAAACAACAGCGTCGTAAAAGGCAGCTCCCGGACCCTCGTAAGCTAAGTATTGTGATAGAGCTCGAACAAGCTTGCACTATGCACTCTCCTCACTGGTTCGATGATATATTATAATTGCATTGGTCAACTAGTTGATCCAATTACACTAAAATAACAATAAGCCACATGCTAGGGATGTATCTTGGTTTCCTGTTCACGGAGAATAGATAAGAAAAAAGCAAATTCTCAGGTTTAATTGAAAAAATTTAGGCTCGTTTGAACAGCTATAATGCAAGATATTTGTCACTGGCTGGTCGTTTCACCCTCATTAAATCGGTTTTATCCTCGATACCGTACTATGTTATGCAGACGGCTAAACTGCCAGATTCAATTTACAGACTGAGGAACTTATTCGACATTTTCTTTGGGGGTGGCACGGGAGAAAATAGAAAGATTCATTTGGTCAATTGGAATGAGGTGTGCAAGACGATTTATGAAGGGGGACTTGGCATAAGGCAGCCGTGAATCATGAATAATGCGTTCTTAATGAAGCTTGGGTTTTCTTTATTGACTAATGCTGCACCAATTTCTCTATCGCTACAATTAAACCCCATAATCAAGTGTCGAAGATATGGAGAGCTATTGTTCAGCTAAAAGATGATGTGCTTTTAGGGGCTAAATGGAGCGTTGTCAGGGGGATGAAACTCAATTTTGGTCTGATGCGTGGGCCAGGGATTTGGGACCTTTGAGCCACGTTGCTTTTTGCCTGTTATCGGAGGAGGAGCTAAATGTAAAGGTGTGTGACATGTTGCCGAGTGATGGAAGTTGGAATTAGAGTGCTTTCCAGGATAAACTTCCTACCTCATGCCTATTTCACATAGCGACATATTGTGGTGATCGGTTTGTCGAGGGAAGAGATATTTGTTATTGGAATGGTACTTCATCGGGTAAATTTTTAGTTAAGTCAGCTTATATGCAGGTGAGTGAAAGTGGATGTAACGAGCAGTGTGAGATATAGAAGGTTGTTTGGGGTTGACAGGGACCGGAAAGAGTTCGGCTCTTTTTATGGTTATGTGCTTGGGAGCATTTTCTAACAATTACCGAGAGGGTAAGAAGGCATATAACTTCTAAAAAATCATGTAAGTGGTGTAGAGGCTCGAATGAGGATGTACTTCATGTTTTGAGAGATTGTCTTGGTGATGGGTGTCGAGACCACAAAAAATAAATCCATGCACAAAATAAACTGGTAGTTAGTAGTGAGCAGAGGTCGAATCCACAAGGAATGGTATTTGACAACGTTATTATTAGAAGATAACACAGCGTGACCTAGAAGTACTCTCGATGGGAATTTATAGATTAGAACCAAATAAAGCAGGTAATAAAACAATGAGAAACAATGACTCGACCAAAGTAGGGCAAGACTGAACATTATAGTGTGTTGGGAACTAACAGTCAGATTGAACATGCATAACAGGCATGGCGGAAATTCAAAATTTTGTCCCTGTCCCCAAGAACTCCTATTAGTTGCATATAAATTAAATAAAGCCTTAACTAAATAATTCTCTACCAAGGTTAGCATGCAAAAGGGCTAGGCATACCATAATTCTAAATTATATCCTAGCATGTATATTTTATGCTAAGCATGTTATAACTCTAAGCTATAACCTAAGCATGTTATAACTCTAAGCTATAACCTGATCATGTTATAACTCTAAGCTATAACCTAAGCATAAAATAAACTAAGCATGCAAAGTAACCTAAGCATATTATTAAGTCCAAAAATGCTTAAAGAAAAAGACCTAATAATAAAAGAGAAAAAAAGAAAACTTACCAGTTGAAGCGTGCTTTAGCATAACCTTCTTGCACAAGCCTCCAAGCGCAGGATAGCCTCTATGAGTATCCACACGAACTCCACCAACCAAAACCTCCCTGAGAGGAAGAACTAAGAAGCCTCGAGTAGTTGCTAGACCACTCCATAAGCCTCACCCGAAAATATAAACTAGAGGTGCCCGAATAAATTCAGGCCCCTCAAAATTAACTTGCTCAAATACCCGAGAGATTAATCTTTACGAATCTCAACTTAGGATTCAGCTTTTGAGGTTGGTACACTTTGAAAGGGGAGCATGAGAGCCTATTTATAGGCTTGGGGAGCAAAATAGCGCTCCCTAAAAACCAACGTGGGATGTATTGCACATCCCACGTGGGTTCTACCCGCAGATCCATATGGATCCGTTGGTTCTACCCGCATGTAGCGTAGCATGCTGCATTTGGCTACCACAAGGTAGGCTCTTGCGAGCCTTCCTTGCATGCAAGCTGGGCCTCGCAGCCCATGCCGCGAGCCCAGCTCGCGGTAGGCCCTATGGGCTGCAGCGAGCAATGCCATGCATTGCTCATACACTTTTCAGTGCACTCCCGCGCACCCAAGCCTGTACAAAAATACCCTCTTGTACTTTCGGGCCATTTAACTCGCCAAGGTAAAATACCTTTTAATCCCTTTCAAATGAATATTTATTTTTTGACCCTAATAAATTAGTTACCGGTCAAAGATAAATTCATTGGCTTATAAAATTGATATAACCAATTTAGCCAATTTATTTATGACCATAATTAATTAGTTACCTGTCAAAAATAAATTCTTGGTCCAGCTAAATAATAATCTAATTATCATCATTTTATATTTTCACAATAGAATAAATCTATTAGTTCTTTACTCAGTCCGATGAAGGTCCAATGTGTGTGACCTTATAGGATCCCGAAGTATAAAGCTGTTAAGGCTTTACCAACCCTTATTCTAATGGAACCATTGGCTCAAGGTTCTAGACCGTGAATAGAACCCGATTACCTTAAACGACTATAGTACGCCTCTAGCAAGGGTCTACCATCCCCCATTACTCGAAACGCCATTTATGCTTAAGACTTAATCCCGGTTGATGCAATAGTTATCCAATGCAATAAATTCCTTCCATTCTTTAATATTAGTACCATCAAGTTTATAGGGTTTGGTTAAAGTGTTAACCCACTAATAGCAAGTTGCTCCAAGTTATCCCAGCTATTAACTTATTACCGAAGTATATTGCCTTTTACCACAATGTGTTTGACTAGAAACCATTTCTATCAAACACATACTCGGATCAGAGGTTTATGGCAATAATCACTTCAACAAGTGGCTAGGTGCAACTCCTTAATAAATCCGGAGCGATGGATTCTTTCTGACTACTCAGCTTACCAACGTGCTATCATCACTACACCCGTAATCACCTATAACACCCTATATTAATGAGTGTGCAGTAATGACCCAAAGTATAGCAATATTACCACACAAGGTAACTAGTATCTCAAGTGTGAGGATATTTGCAAAGCTTATTGCATGAACATAAACACTAACACATTGATATATATACCAAGTGTTTATCTTACTACAGTCTCCAATATATCTCCTAGATATATCCATGTGTGAAACTTAAAGCAACACCTTCAGTCCTTTAGGAGATTGACTGCTTGGACCCTTTCCAAGAAAGTTGACCACATGCTAGTCTTTTCGCTTCATCAATATCCTTTCTTGATGAAACTATGACTAGGGATAGTTTAGACATAATCATAATTGCACATGAAGCAGGTTCCACCAAATATAGTCCAACTATAATTTCTCTAGACTTCATGCTATGATATGTCAAGGACTTTTGTAAACATATATCAATGAATATATTTAACCAGCTATAATATATATACAAACACATCGATATAAACAAAAGATTAAATGCCTTTATTGATTAAACAAATTGTTTATACTATTACATAATTAAGATATATCGCCCTAATTGCATTAAGGGCATACATCATATCCAATATAGTGATCATGGGACGAGGAATTAATTGCACCAGGACCTAGATTTAGTTATACTAGTACTCATGCACCGTACAACACTAGCAACTTTTCCTTATAGTGTATGGAGACCAGACTTCACGCCATGACCTTCCTCTTACTCACTTTGTCTCTTGACTTCGCGCCAAAGAGCTAGCCAATGAATAGCAATAAATATTGAAAAAGCCTAAATCCATACTGATAGTTAGTGAAGCACTCCTAAGAGGCATAAGATTACCTTTCTCTAGTCTCGATGGAGGCTGTCGTCACTTTATTCCTTTTTAGGCACAATTACGGATGCAAGAATTAGAATTAAAAATAATCACGAGACTTACCAAATGGTTGATCAGGCCAAATAATGAGACTAGGTGATATTCTTACCATAAAACCCTTGAAGTATCGAGATTGGTAAATAGGTTGCCTTGTGAACTTTTGTACTCAATTGCCGTCCTCACACCATTTAAAATCAGCCTTGACCCTTACTTGGTCAAGTCATAAGAAATTTAGTTGACATTACTGAATTTAAATGTACGGAAATGTAAAGAGAATGAAAGTAAATCATGCTGAAAATATAAAGACTGAAATTGAAATGAAACTTAAAAGCGATTAAACTAGAAATGAAATTGCTTATTAAGCTGAATCCGAAACCAAAACTTGGAAATCCAAAGTGCAGAAAGTAAAGAGACAAAAAACTGAAACTAGACTAGAAATGAATTGATCGAGACTATAGCGTAAGATGAGATGATCCTTCGAAGTGCGCTGGCCTTGGTATTTATAGCTAAAGCCTCTCCTTATGCTTCCTCTTTGGTGATAAAACATGACTCTTTGCATTCTAGGTCTTATTTCCTTTTGGGTTGTTTCTTCAAATGGTAGTAAAATCTCAGTCTTTATGGAATTAGGATAGAGATTAAACTTTCTTCTTGAATTGGACTCTTCCTGAATAGGATTTGCCCGAATTAGGTGTCTTCCAGATCTGGAACTTAGCGTGCTTTGGTATTGATGTCATCTTGGTCGTTCTAAAATGTTCTGGAATCAACGGGACTGGCTATCGCTCCTGCTGTCTGCATCAAGTATCGGTGAAAGACTCTTTTCGTCTAAATTTTGCATGTTTTCTCCAAATAACCTTAAAAACCTGAAAAGACAAGAAAGGAAGTATCAGCAGCCAAAAAGACTAAAATCATGGTCTCTATGATATAGAAATAAGCACAAATACATGCTGAAAATACAATGCATCAAATCTCCCCACACTTATTCCATACTTGCCCTCAAGTATGCATAAAAGATCAGAAAGAAGAGAAATTTAAACTGCGCAAGTAACCTTAAATAACTTTACAGAGACCATTTTCTTTCACCGAGACTTATATCAAGGCTCTTCATTAACTATTGTGTATTCCAATGTAAGATATCGTCTAGAATCTTTGTTCAGAACTATGCCTAAGAGCATTTTACAAATTAAAGCACGAGCACACAAAATATTGTTATTCTTTAAAATTACCTTGATTTGAAATTTAGCGCGTCCTGGTGATCATGAGATGACTCTTTCTAAACCTTTTATTTGAAACCCATTTTTACTTGATGGGGTACCTAAGATGTATCTAGCCATTGTTTAAGTTTTGCTTTGCAATTTTAAGAACTTTACTAGCTCTTCTAGGCCCTTTTTATTAAATTTGCCAACTCATTTTGTCTCATCATGTGCTTTGCCACTTTACTTAGGTCTTGCTGCATTTTCCAACCATCAATTCTTCTTATTCTATCTCTCCTTATGAAAGAGTCTTCTCCCGATTTTTAGCCATGGATAGCTCTTTCTTCTATCTCTCCTTATGAAAGAGTCTTCTCCCAATTTTTAGCTATAGATAACTCTTTCTTCTATCGGCCCTATGAAAGAGATAAACAAGGTTGCGAGCCAAGCAAACTTACAACAGAAAGTTACCACCAAGATTGATACTAGGATTGTATGATCTCGATGGAGGATCTCATAATACATAGGGACTAACTAACAGCAAATCAAGTCCAGATTAAAGTAAACAATTAAATCATGTTATACTATTATGTACTCTTCGGGACTAAGAATTTTACAAAGTGAATCAGAAATCTTAGATTGGAATATCAATATTCAATTCAGGTCTCGATGATAAGTTTCAATTAATTGAAGCAGTCCTGTTAGTTATTTAATTGGTTATTTACACAGTATTTCTTATCTTGATTATCATCATGTCTCAATTACAGGTTAGAGAGTAAAACAAGGTCATTGCAGGAATGAAAAGATGAAACACAAGTCCTTGTGAAACTTTTTCTTGATGCAAAAAAATGAAAAAATATACAACGAAAAAGAAAAACAAAAAGACTAAAAATTAAAACTAAAAACCAAGAAAAAGTTCAAAATGAAGATGCAAAAAGGATAAATCCCCTCCCCACACTTAAACTGCCCTCAATGCAAAAGAAAAAAAAGAGAAAGAGGAAGAAGAAAAAGAAAGAGAGGGCAAAAAGAATGGTACTGTCCTGGTGGGGGAGGAGAGAGGATAAGAGAGTCAGGCCTCAGCAATCTTGCCTCTTGATGCTGATATGCTAGATCAGGAAGTCCACATAGAGTTCAAGGGCGTCGCAATGGATTCAGAAGTTCTGATCATCGCCACCGAGCTTCATTATGCTTTTTTTACAGATCCTTGTACATGTTCTCTAGGCAATTGTATTTCTGGATGAGCTCGGTGTAGGCCGCAGAAGGAGTGTGGTCATCATGAGCAGGATGGTCTGGTTGGGGGTCCTCAGGAGCAGGTAGAGAAGGCTTTTCTTCAGGAGGACCAGGAGGGCGTATAGCTACAATCCCGTCAATCATTTTTATAAGTAGCATGTTCCCAAGAGTCTCTAGGTCTAAGAGCGGAGTTTTAGGTGTCTTGGTGTAATGGCCAGGCTCAAAATGCTCCATGCCGAGTACAATCATTGAGATCACGATGGCTAGGATTGAGGGGCTCTTAGGGTGAGTGAGGATATATTAAAACTGCATCGCCAGCCAGGTTCCCAGGTGGAGCCTCTTTTTATTCTTCATGCACCACAAAATATGCACTTTCTTTTCATTTAGGGTCCCGGAGCTTCTATGGCGATCAGAGAAAATTTATGCAAGGATTCTGTGGGCATACCTGAAGTAGGGCCTATAGATGTAGTAGTCTCTAAAGTCACTGGACTTCTAAGTGGTGACTCAGGGATCATTATTACAGTGGGAGAAGTAGGTCTCTACGGCATTGAAATCAGAGGAAAGAGTATCATACATATCATTAGAGGGGTTAGTCACCCCTAAAGCCTTGTTGAAGTCATCGATACTCCAACTCACAGTCCTTCCATGGAGACGAAACTTGATTAACCCCTCCTCTTGGTAAATAGTGTAGTCCTGCTTAAACTGGAAAGTAGCATAAAACTCCCAAACAAGTTCTTGGTAGGAGGGGAAACAGATGAAGAGTAGGGGCAACCACAAGATCGCGGTGAAAGCATCATTGATAACCTGATTGATGCCGAGAGTAGTCATGGTCTCTTTGCAGGCAAACTTGCAGGGATTTGAGGACTGGCCCTTGAAATGAGCATAGGTGGTACATGGAGCAGATGATCAAAGGAGCTATGGATCTTGCTCTTCGCACTAGGAGCAGGGGCCTTCTCTTCCTTGGCCACTTTGGCCTTCTTCAAACTCTAGCCATTCTTTGTGATGCTTCTAGTGAGCATCTTCCTCTTGGCAGGGAGAGAGGCCGGTGTGTAATCGATTCCCTCACTAGAGTTGATCTCGACGGGGTCATCTTAGGGCCTAACCTTTCCCTGAGCTATCTTTTCCTTTTTCACTAGAGTCTCGCTGGACTCCTCGTAGTCAATGGCAATGGGGAATATGGTAGATATAGGATCAATGATGAGTGGGGGCTCGCCAGGGGTAGTAGTGGTGATAAAAGAGGTGGCGGGAGTAGGAACGCCATGGCTTGGCATCCCCATGGTCTTTTGGAGAGTGACCACGATGGTGGTAGCAGAAACAACCGTAGTAGGCATTGTGGTGGTGGTGGTGGTAATAACAATGTCAGAGGCGGCGGGAATAGGGTTCACTGTGGTAGCGATGGTGGTAGTAATAGTGGAAAAAGTCACCACTGCCGGAATAGCAGCGACGGGAATAGCATTGACGATAGTGGTAGTGGTGGTGAAAGGAGTGGTATCGATAGCGATAGAGCTGATGAGAATGTTGGTTGTTGCTGGGGTTTGTGTGGTGCTGGTTTCTTAATTTGAAGCCATTTATAATGAGTGAGTGGTGGTGAAAAAGGAAATTTGCCAGAGAAGAAGTTCTTAGGGAGCTTGAGAGTTCAAAAGATAGCGTGACTATTGAGAGTGAGGAGAGAGGTTTAAGTAGTGAATTAAGGCATGCAAGGGGTTGGCTCATAGGATATTAATAAGGGTAGTGGCAATCATGGCCTCGATTAAGAACAAACCGTCATAATCTTCCATGATATTCATATAATTACCACGTCATTCACTATACATGTATCGGGGCGCGTGAGCCAGTTCACATCCCTTGTCCTCTCAATCACGTCTCTTGGCGTGTGAGACTTTGGCTCCTAGAGTATGTACAGAGACCTATATATGCAATAAATAACAGAGAGAGATTAGTCCTAGCCTATATACAACTAATAAAGGCTAACTACAAAATAAAAGAGAGGGATAAAGAGTAAAAAATGCTTGGGTTGCCTCCCAAGAGCGCTTTGTTTAGTGTCGTTGAGCTCGATGTACCGTACCAAGCTCACGGTGTGGTGTCAAGGGTCTCTGTGAGAATGATCTCTTTAGAGTGAGCTTGGAATCCTTCATAGTAGGGCTTTAATGTCCTAATATGCCTTGTGTTCGGTCTCGATGGGTAAATGACATGCTTTCCTATAGATAACTCTGTAAGGTGACATCTCAATAGGGGCTTTCCATGCTGTACGGACTGCCCAGAGAGCTTCAAAGAGAAGGAGACTCTAGTCTTTCTTGTTGGAATTGACTGTTTTCTCCAAGATGAGATTAACTCCTTTGTTGCTCACTTCAGCATGTCCGTTTATCTATAGGTGGTATGCCATGGAAGTCATGTGCTTAACTCCCCATTTTGTCAGCAACGCCGAGATCATTTTGTTGCAAAAATGTGTATCGCGATCACTGATAAGTAGTCTTAGTGTCTCGTATCTACAGATAATGTTGTCCTTGATGAAGTTCGCTACGGTCTTTCCATCATCGTTCCTGGTTGCCTTGGCTTATATCCACTTGGAGGCGTAATCAACTGCTAGGAGGATGTACTTGAACCCATAAGAAGGAGGAAAAGGGCCCATAAAATCAATACCTCAGATATCAAAGATCTCGATGACCAAAATAGGAGTCATTAGGAGCTGATCTCGACGTCCAAGGTTACCAACCCATTGACAGTTGTCGCATGCCTTGCAAAACATATAGGAGTCATAAAAGATCTGGGGCCAATAAAATCCGCACTCCAGAATGCATTATGCTATTCTCCTTGGCCCATTGTGACCTCCAAAAACCTTAGAATGACACGCTTGCAAGAGTCTCGGTATCTCTTCCCTGTAAACACATCTTCTCAAAACCAGATCGTTCCATTGTCTCCATAAATAAGGATTATCCTAAAAAATACCTCCAAGCTTTCTTCTTCATTTTCTCCTTATCATTGCGTGTGAAATCTTTCGAAAATTTCTTGATTGCAAGAAAGTTGATAAGGTCTTAATACTATAGAGTCTCGGTGATAACAAAGAGACTTTCCCCCGGATATTCATCCTGGAGTTCCCTTGGTTCCTCTGAATTGGTCAACCTACTGAGATGATCAGCCACCAGGTTCTCAGTCCCCTTCTTATCTTTGATCTCGATGTCAAATTCTTGAAGCAAAAGGATCCATCGAATAAGTTTAGGTTTAGCGTCTTTCTTTGTCATAAGTTACCTCAAAGCAATATGGTTTGTGTATACAATGACCTTGGAACAAAGAAGGTAGGAACGAAATTCCTCCAATGCAAAAATGATTGCAAGAGTTCTTTCTCAATCTTGGTGTATTTCTGCTGAGCTGTATCAAGGGTGTGGGAGGCATAATAAATGACATAAGGTTCTTGGCCAACCCGTTGTCCCAATACTGTTCCCACTACTTTATCGCTTGCATCGCACATGATCTCGAAAGGCTAGTCTCAGTTGGGTGCTTGGATGATAGGCGCGGAGACTAGCTTTTTCTTGATAGTGTCAAAGGCTTCTTTGCAAGGATCTCTAAACTCGAAGTTAGCGTCTTTCTAGAGTAGTCTACATAGGGGTTCGGTGATCTTTGAAAAGTTCTTGATGAACCTGCGATAAAAACCTGCATGCCCAAGAAAAGGTAAGGTAAGGATTGAATAACATGAATTTTAGCTTTATCTACCTCAATACTGCTCTTAGATACAATATGACCCAATATCATACCTTGGTCCACCATGAAGTGACACTTCTCGTAGCTAAGTACTAAGTTAGACTTAATACAACGTTTAAGGATCTTACCAAGGTTATCGAGACATGCGTCAAAAGAATCACCATATACTGTAAAATCATCCATGAAGACTTCAATGATGATCACCACATAATAAAAAAAGATACTTACCATACACCTCTAGAATGTAGCGGGAGCATTGCAGAGACCAAAAGGTATCCATCTATAAGAAAAGGTGCCAAAGGGACACATAAATGTTGTCTTCTCTTCGTCTTCTGGTGCCATCAGGGATCTGATAGAAACCTGACATTCCATAGAGATAGTAAAAATGATACTTGTCTGCTAGTCTCTCCAATATTTGATCAATGAATGGCAATGGGAAATGGTCTTTCTTGGTCATAGTGTTGAGCTTGCGGTAGTTAATGCAAACTCTCTACCCATTCTGAATTCTTGTTGGGACCGATTCTACTACTTCAATTGTTACCACCATGATCCCTATCTTCTTTAGGACAACTTGTACCGGCTAACCCACTCACTATCAGAGATAGGGTAAATGAGGTTAGCATCCCTGAGCTTGATCACCTCTTTCTTCACAACTTTCATCATGGGTGGATTGAGTCGTCTTTGAGGTTAGCGGTAGGTTTTGGTGTTCTCTTCCAGCTTGATCTTATGCATGCAAGTGGCAGGACTAATCCTCTTGATATCAGCTATAGTCCATCCAATTGCCTTCTTGTTTTACTGGAGCAAGAAGATCATCCATTTTTCTTCATCGGGACTCAATTTACTAGAAATGATCATCGAGAGTCTATCATTATCCCCCAAGAAAGCATACTTGAGGTGACTCGGCTTTTGAGTTCAAGTTCCGATGGTTGGATGATGGAGGGAGTAAGCTTTCTAAAAGGTTGTAGAGTGAGCTTGGGTCTAGGTCTTGATGTAGATTGAGATGAATCAAGACTGTGGATAGCCTTTTTCACCTTCTCATCCAAATCAGTGTCACCAAGACTCTCAGTGTTAAGTGCTTCATTCAACACGGCCATATATTCATCTAAGAGATTGAACTCAAAACTTTATTGGATGATGGGATCAAGACTATTAATGCTGCATAGGCTCGAATCTTCTTCTGGGGTCTTCATGGCATCATAAACATTGAAAGTGGCTACTTCCCCATTGAATTCCATAGTGAGAGAACCATTATATACATCAATTTTGGTCTTGGCAGTGCTCAAGAATGGTCTCTCTTGCAGCAAATTTGAGTTCCCCTTCTTGTCTGCATCACACATATCAAGAACATAAAAGTCAGCGGGAAAAACAAAATCATTTACCTTGACCAATACGTCCTCCAAGATTCCCTCATGGTAAATAATAGAGCAATCCGCGAGTTATGAGATAGCCCTGGTCTCCTTGAGAGGCATATTATGGTTGGCTAATATCTGCTAGTTGATAGAGGAAGGCATAACGTTTATAGATGCACCGAGGTCGCACATAGCCTTTTGAATCCTAATCTGACCTATGGTACAATTGATCGCGAACATTCCCTAGTAATTCATCTTAGGGGGTAGTTTGTGTTGGATAACAGCAGATACATTCTCCCCCATCACGACCTTGTCTAGGTCATGCTGCTTCTTTTTATTGCTGCACAACTCCTTGAGGAATTTCACATATTTAGGTATCTGTCTAATCACATCGAGCAATGGGATGTTGATTTCAACTTTCATCAAGGTCTCAAAGATCTCCTTTTCCTCTTTTAGTTTCTTGATCTTTGCTAGTCTTTTTGGAAAAAGAGGTCTGGTCTCGATAGAAACCACTGGTTCTTCCTCATCAACTAGTATCTTCGTGATTCCATCCTCTAATTCAGTTCTCGATGGTTCTAGTTGAACCTCTTTCTTTTTCCTTAGCATGATTGCACTAACATTCTCTCTTAGATTGTCCTTTGTTTAAGACGGTAGTCTCCCCATGTTCTCTATCTTGAAGAGAGTGCTAGCTATCTAGGCCATCTATTTTTCCAAGTTTAAGAAGTTACCTTACTGTCCTTGTATTCGATCGTCTACCAACTCAAACCGCTTATTAGAACCCTCAGCGAGAGTAGTGATAACTTCATAAGGACTATGTTATGGCTGCTGAGGTGGGTTGAGTTTTACTTGTTGAGGAGGTCTCGGTACGATCGCATTTTGCTGATTCCTCACCATGAGCTAATTTTATGGTCCCTGTGGTTGTTGGCGGTCATTATTTCCCCAAGCGAGTGCTGGCTGATCTCGCCACCCCATCTGATTTCTCTGTGGTGGTGGGATGTAAGGCTGCTTATCCCCTTAATTACCATAGTTACTATAGCTAATGTAGTTTCCATATTTGCTATAGTTTCCCATGGCATTGACTTGCTCAAATTCAGGGTCTACTATGCAAGGGCACTCTTTAGTGGCATGGTTGGTCTTTTTGAAAGTTCGCACTCCTTTACAACTCAGTCTGGACAACTATCTTGTGTACAAGTTTAGCGAGTCTCTCTAGTTTGTCAATGAGATCATAGGACCCTATCCCATTGACTACTCTTGAAGTAGACTTCCCTTCACAATCACCAAACTGTTGGGCAATTTCTGCCATAGTCCTGATGAGCTCCCAAGCCTGAGTTAGGGTCTTATTAATGAGAGCACCCCCACTAGCGGAATCCATCTTAGATCACTGAGAGAACGAGAGTCCCTAATAGAAAGTCAGGACTAAGGCCTGATCAGTAAATCCATGGGGTGGACATGCTACCAAAAGGTGCTAGAATGGCTCATAATACTCATGGAGACTCTCAGTGTCTTTCATCTTGGCCGAACAGGTCTATCTCTTCAAAGTGGTAACTATTGATACTGGAAAGTACTTGTCAAGAAAGAGTCTCGACATCTGGTCCCATGATGTAATGGATCCTAGTTTTAAATGACAAAACCAATCATTGGCTAAGTCCTCAAGAGAAAAAGGAATGGACTTCAATTTTTCAAGGTCTAGATCAACCTTGGGAGGCTTCATGGAGCGTCAAATGGAACTTCTACAAGTGTTTTTAAGGGTCATCAGTGGCCCTTTCGGCGAATATGGGTAAGCTATGAACAAACTAAGATCTCATCTCAAAGTTGTTATCATCAGTCTCAGCCAAATAAGTGATACAAAGTGGATGTTGATCCACCGGGATTCGTGTAAGGTCTTAGATTGACTGTTCTTGATTAGCCATGGTCATGATGGTTGTTTCAGGTTTTAAATCTGAGTCATTTGGATCGTCAAACAGTCCTTCTATATTGATTGAGTTATCGTTGGGTCCGCTTGAAGTTTTTGCCTGATGTTTAGACTCTCTACGCTCTCAAGCTTGCTTAGTACGAGCTCTTTTAGATCTTTAAATTTTGGGATCATAGAGGAATTCGCTACCACGACCTGTGGCTATGGTCATCCACGTCAAATAACTAATCAAAAGGAACCGTTCCTTAGCAACAACGCCAAAATTTGATGGGTGTTGAGACCACTAAAATTAATTCCTACACAAAATAAATTGGTAGTTAGTAGTGAGCATAGGTCAAATTCACAAGGAACGGTATTTGACAATGTTATTCTTAGAAGATAACACACAACGTGACCTAGAAGTACTCTCAATAGGAATTTGTACATTAGAACCAAATAAAGCAGGTAATAAAACAATGAGAAACAATGACTCGACCAAAGTAGGGAAAGACTGAACATTATGGTGATCATGGGACGAGGAATTAATTACATCGGGACCTAGATTTAGTTATATTAGTACTTATGCACTGTACATCACTAGCAACTTTTCCTTATAGTGTATGGAGATCAGACATTGCGCCACGACCTCCCTCCTACTCATTGTGTCTCTCAACTTCGCGCCAAAGAGCTCACCAATGAATAGCAATAAATATTAGAAAAGCCTAATTCCTTACCAACAAGTAGTGAAGCACTCCCAACAAGCATAAGATTACCTTTCTCCAGTCTCAATGGAGACTATTGTCACTTTATTCCTTTTCAGGCATAATTACAGATGCAAGAATTAGAATTAACAATAATCCTAAGACTTACCAAATGGTTGATCAGGCTAAACAGCGAGACTGGGTGATAGTCTTGCCACAAAACCTTTGAAGTACCGAGATTGGTAAATAGGTCGCCTTGTGAACTTTTGTACTCAATTGCGGTCCTCACACCATTTAAACTCAGCCTTGACCCTTACTTGGTCAAGTCATAAGAAATTTAGCTAGACATTACTGAATTTAAATGTATGAAAATGTAAAGATACTAAAAGTAAATCATGCTGAAAATATAAAGACTGAAATTGAAATGAAACTTAAAAGCGATTAAACTAGAAACAAAATTTCTTATTAAATTGAATCCAAAACTAAAACTTGTCCAAAGTGCAGAGAGTAAAGAGACTAAAAACTGAAACTAGACTAGAAATGAAATGATTGAGACTCTAGCATAAGATGAGATGATCCTTTGAAGTGTGCTGGCCTTGGCATTTATAGCTAAAGCCTTTCCCTATGCTTCCTATTTTGTGACAAAACATGACTCTTTGCATTTATCCTCTGGGTCTTATTTTTTTTTAGTCTCTTTCTTCACATGGTAGTAACATCTCCGTCTTTATGGAATTAGGATAGAGATTAAACATCCTTCTTGATTTGGACTCTTCTTGAATAAGATTTGCCCGAATTAGGTGTCTTCCAGATTTGGAACTTAGTGTGCTTTCGTATTGATGTCATCTTGGTCGTTCTAAAATGTTATAGAATCATCGGGACTGGCTATCACTCTTACTGCCTGCATCAGGTATCGGTGAAGGACTCTTTTTGTCTAAATATTGTATGTTTTCTCTAAATCACCTAAGAAACCTGAAAAGATAAGAAAGGAAGTAATAGCAGCCAAAAAGACTAAAATTATGGTCTCTATGATATAGAAATAACCACAGATACATGCTGAAAATACAACCTATCACTTGGGGCGCAAGAGGTGTGGGGGAGTTTAATACATCATAATCGGCTATCGGTGACTTATTTCAATGGTTGAGCAGCAACTTGTGAGCTATGCCACAATTTGGACATGAAAACTAGGGGTTACTTTTCGGTATTATATGTTTGCTATGTTGGAAAAATTGGAATGCATTAGGACTTTATTTACGGTTGTAGTAGATATGGTAGATGCTTTTATGAAGTAAAAAATGAATGAGGTGTACACAGTAGCTACTCGAGAGTGGATTTTAGTTGCTTATAACCGCCTTCTTTAGGATGGGTTAAATTAAATTCGGATGGCGCAGTTAAAGGTTGTGATTTCAAGGCATCCTCAGGTGGAGTAATCAGAGGTAGTAGTGGAGAGTGGCTAGGGGGGTATGCTCGGAATATTGGAACTTGCTCTATAGCACGTGCGAAGCTGTAGGGGGGGGAGGTTCTTGATGGTCTGAATCTAGCATGGGACAAAGGGTTTCGACAGGTCTTGGTTGAAGTAGATAGCAAGTTTGTGGTTGAGGAGGTTAGGAAGGTGGAGCATCAAGGGAGCAGCTACCATAGTCTAGTTCAAAGTATTCAGAGCTTGTTAAACAGAGATTGGACTGTTCTCTTCCAACATGTGTATCGGGGAGGGTAATCGGTGCACGGATTTCTTAGCATCATTTGGAGCAACACTTTCGTTAGGGTTCCATTACATGGAACATCCTGTTCAAGGTGTGATGCATATCATTTCTGAAGACATATTGGGAGTATCATTTCCTAGGCTTGGCCTAATTTAGCTGTACTAGTATTTCTTTCTTTACTAAAAAAGAAAAGACATACACATAAAAAATAAACGGTTAGTGAAACTAATATGGAAATGCTTAGTAGAACTAAATCCTAGAAGTAAACAAAAATAAAAGGGTAAATTTTTTTAAAAAAACCCTATGGTTTCGGCCATTTTCAAAAAGAGGATCATGAAATTTTTCTTTTCAGAACGAGGACTATAGTTGAAAACGTTAGCAAAAAATGGGTTTTTCTCATGACGCCTCAAAATTGATGACGTGGCGAAGGGTATTTTCGTAATATAAAGTTTGATAAAAAAATTTCAGTCAACTCATCTTCCCCTCAAAATATGATGAACCCTAAAAAATCAGCTCTAAACAAATCTCAGAAAACTAAGATTTTAAATCTTAATTCAAATCAAACAAATAATAGTTCTATGGACGTAAAGCAAACTTAATCGTAAAAGAAAGAAAATCAAACAATAGTCAGAATTTATCCAGATATCCATTGTGAATTTTTATGGTGAAACACAACAAATGGAAGTTCAAATCTACCCAACCTCAAATAAAAATCAGAAAATCTAACAATCAAATGAAGGAAATACAAACAACGCCATTGGAAAATCAGTCAGATCGTCGCCTTGCAGTCCTCTATATGGCTCATCTTCTTAACCATTGCAGTGGGCTCAAATGGCAATTTGGCAACCACTTTTTTTAAGTAAAGGTTGAGCTTGGTAAAAAAATGACTCCATTTATTTAAAAGGAAAAGAAAAAGCACCAACAAAAAAAGAAAACAAAAGAAAAGAAAAATAAAAAAACTTCCGTAGGATGTAACAAAGCTAAAAATTGCAACGTGTACAATAATAATGAACCAAAGATCCCAATCACAACAGAGTGTGAACCTAATGATCTAAAGATCTATAGCAGAAGTGAACAGCGGGAAGAAGATTCCTATGGTGCACCATAGTCAATCCCATGAAGGCTGAGATGATAAGTACTAACGACAATGATAATGAATAACATCACCTAGCAAGCACTGCTGCCCGAAAAGGCACCACCTATGCAACTCCTCAGGCAACGATGAACTATAAAGGACAGAAAAACTTGATACCCTTGTTGAAAACTGCCAGACAAACCATCGGTGAAAGCAAGCAAAGCACCTGGACCCTCCAAGGACTGCCAGAATGACGCCGATAAAAGAAATTCGAGAAACAAACCGTCGACCCCCAGTCAAAACCCCGACCAAACCGAACCCTAGCCGCCAATCACCCTCCTGTCGGAAAACCAATCTGTGAAAAGCTGACCAAACGCCGGTGGAAGCCGCCTATTCGCCCTACTGTTTAAAGGAGAAGCCTTGTCAAAAATGCCGGTGGAGAAAATCTGGGCGACTAGGATTCAGGAGAACCCTAGCCGCCTAATCAACATAGTTCTTAAAGAAAAAACTCCGATGGAAGCCGCCTGATCACCCTCATATTGAACGGCAGAGAGAGATCCGAACAGCCTTGTCAAAAATGCTGGCCAAACACCGGCGGAGAAAATCTAGGCGGCTAGGGTTTGGGGAGAGAACCCTAGCCGCCCTTTGAGAGAACCCCCTGTCAAAAGTCGCTCTCAACTACTTTACCTTAGTGAGTTGAGTAATCCAAAAATGACGAAGGGAACCAAGGCAACAACTTTTCCATATTTGAATTTAAAAAGGGAAAGGTCTCAACTGAACTCCATTAAAGAGGTATAAATGCTGTCAATTTTTTAAGCTTAGACTTCTTGGTGGTGATTTTGGGGGTTTCAATTTTCATAATCTCAAGTTTCTTAGAAGCTTTATTAATGGAGGATTTAAGGGATTTATAGGAGTTGGTATGGTAAATTAAGATCTAGGAGATGGCTTTGGATGAAACGGCAATTGAGACAAAGATTCTGACCACCATGAGGCTGGAGTACTTGAAAGATGAAAGGAACTAGAGAGGAGTAGTAGGCCTTCCATTGTGTTTGTCCTTTTATTGGAGACTCTGTAGCCCTTGCTATGTCTTGAATAGCCCATTAAAATTGCTTCATCAGATTTATAATCAAATTTTCCTAATTGTTCTTTGGTGTTTAGTATGTAACATTTGCAACCAAAAGCTTTAAAATATCCTATCTTGGGTTTTCTTCCTTTCTAGAGTTCATAGGGAGTTTTGTCAAGCTCTGCTCTTACAAGAGCACGATTTAAAATATATCATGTTATATTGACATCCTCACCCATAACTATTTTGGAAAATTATTATCACTAAGCATGGTCCGAGCCATTTCAACTATTGTTTTGTTTTTCCTTTCAATAACCCCATTATGCTAAGGTGTATGAGGAGCATAAAAGTTGTGCTCAATGCCTATGGCTTCAAAGAATACAGCGAACTACCAATTTTTGAATTCTCTGCCATGATCACTTCTAATGCGTGATATGATTATATCTTGTTCTACCTCAATAAGAATGAAGAGTTTAGAGAAGTTAGAAAATGCTTTATCTTTACTATTTAACAACATAACCCATGTATATCTTGAGAAATCATTGACTACAACGATTTTGAATCTGCTGCCTCCGAGGCTCACTGGTTGAACAAGACCAAATAGATCAATGTGTAGGAGTTCTAAAGGTCTTTTAGATGAATAATCGATTTTGGATTTAAAAATTTTTCTTGTTTGTTTTCCTAACTGACATGCAGTGCACAAATGATCCTTTTCAAAAGCTATATTGGGCAACCCTTCAACAAGTTTTTATTTGACTAATTTGGATGGAAGGTTCATGCTAACATGTCCCAACCTTTTGTGTCATAGCCTAGATTCATCCTTCTTAGACACCAGACATATGTTTTTATTACTTTTACAAGATAACTTAATCATATAGACATTGTTAGATCTAGGAAAGAGAATCACACAACAGAAAGTTCTTGGAAACAAAATGCGAAGTCAAAGCAAAGATGTTTGTGTTCTTAGGGGAAGCTGGAAAACACCAAAAGGACTCGCTCAAGGTGGATTATATGAAGAACTTCGCACCCGCCACACTAATAAAATATATCTCCAAGGTATCAATAAATTTATCAATGCATCACTGGCGCTAGGTCAAATACCTGTGCTCACAATAGGCTCAGGCTACTATGAATTGAATGTTAATCAACATATGAAACGTGCGAGAAAACTTGAAACCTTAATTCACCTCTATATCGAGAACTCTATGGACATTGTAAATGTTGTGCTTTTTGGATTGTGTCAAGGATCGATATATTCCACTTGTATGCTGCTTATGTTCATATCCATTGTGTTATCTCCAATCCTTCTAAACAAGTAACAAATGCTACTAGGCATGCAATAGTTGTTCCTTGCCAAACATTTTTTGGCCTGTCTCGTCTGAGGTCAATGTCATTAACTTATCTACTATTCTCTTTTAGCCCAAACTCCGTCGGCATGCTATTCGGTTTGTCATGCCTTATTTTATTCTAATACTACATAAAATTGTAAATCAAAAGTTGCAAATGAAATTTTGATTGCGTAACCAGAAATCACTTTTAGGGCATTAATATTTTTGGTAGACTTAAATACACGACATATGGTTTGACTATTTTACGAAATGGTAATTGTGAATTTTTTATATTTAAAATATGATCAATAATTTTAAAAGTTAGCAAGAAAAAAGGAAAAATATATTTCTTGTTAAAAATATTATTGTTACATAGGGTATTTTAATCCATTAAATATTCTCATAACCTAATCATATTGTTTAAGAATATTTATACAAGATTGGAATAAGTTTAAAAAAATTCAACTTATCATCTTTTAATTAAATAATATTTTCAATTCTAAATTTTTTTTAAAATTTCTTAGTAAGGTGTATAATGTTTTTATATACCAATTTATGAAATTTCAGTTTAAAATGGATAAAAAATACTCTTTGTCGCGACATAATATAATATTGAGGATATTTTTTTTCCTTTATTTGCTAACTTTTAAACCACAAATCATGTGTTAGGAAAAATTTCCAGTACCCTTTCACAAAACCATGATTTTCAGACTCGGACCGGCCACTGAACCGGTGAAGGAACAGGTTCACTAATTTTGGATTAAATCGAATTTAGTTCGGATTAAACCGGATTTTATAAATTGGAGGAAAAAATTTAATAAATATTATATTTAGTTATAAAAATCATACATTTATAAAATAAGTGTGTTGAAATTAAGAATTATAAACATAATATATTAATTAAAAATATAAATACACTTATAATACCTTTTAAGCTAACACTTAAAAGTTATTTAAATTAAAAAAATGAAAATTTATCTAATAAATATAACATTATAATCTAATTTTTAAAATAGAAAAATTATACATAGTGTTACATGTTTAATTACTTTGTTAATGCTTTTTATGTTGTACAAAAAGTAGATACTACATGTGTAATTAGTAAGTCCTTTTGTTTCCAAATCAAAATAAATAAATATGAATAAATATTACCTTGGTAAAATAAAAAGTACAGTATGAAGTAAATGGGAAAGTGGGACAGAAAAAGTAAAATGTACAGTATTTACAGCTATAAAAGCTGACAAATTTATCAAAATAAAATAAAGATACATCTGTCAAACCCCTTTTTTGAACTGAACCGAAAGCTTTTTTTGCGTGACCAACCGATTTAATTAGGATTTGATCGAATTTTAACCAGACACAAAATCGTATGAAAATCGACCGAACCTGCCACCCATTTCGGTTGAACCGAATCCAACCGACCGATCCGATCTAATTTTCACAACCAGGCACAAAACAGTCAAACGACAATTCCGATCTTTTTAGTTTTCCCTAATGTTTTAGTATACCTAAACAATGGATTATATGGATAAATATATCTCAAGGATAAGAATGGAAATTTTTACGGTGGAAATTTTTATTCATATACACAATATAAACGCAATAAAAAAATGTTAAATGTTTGGAAATTTTTATTCATAAACATAATATAAACGCAATAAAAAAATGTTAAATGTTGTATATAAATTTTGTAGGAAAAATATGTAACAGTTAATATCAATGTTGTATGTATAATTTTGCAGGAAAAATAAGTAACATTTAATACCAAAAAAGAAAAAGATAAGAATGGAATGATTATAAATATAGGATGGAATGTTTTTAGCTCTTGCGAAAAATCTTTGAAGTCTTTTCAAGAAATGAAGTCTTTTCTTCTAAGGTTTCTTTTATATATATTTTCTAAATGTAAGGTACGTCTTTTAGGGACCAAGGGTCTTTTCTCATAACTCATCATCTCATACACTAATTTTTCTTTCAAAAAATTCTGAGGACATAATCGAAGACTTCATTTAAATGGCTAGAAATTTTTTTATTGAATAATATTGTCTACAAATAAAATCAGAATCAATTATAACTCTAATTAAAGGTGGATAAATATAAAGTCAAATCTTCATATATGTTGAAGAATCAACTGCTCTAGCTAAAAATTATGCAGATTGATTCATAAACCGATAAATATAGACAAACCTAAAATTACTAAAAATAATTTATCGGAGTTAGAGTACTGGACAAAATACACAAACATAACACAATCATGCCCTTAAGCAAGACTTAAACTGAAAACAAAAGATAAAACGCTGCAACCTATATTTCCTTAACCCCCAACAAACGATTTCGAATATCCACAACCATAACTTGCTTATGCCATAACATCAACCAGTAGTGCAGACCAGAAACGATCTTGTTGTACGAAGATAAATCTAGGTGTTTTCTGTGAAAGATCAACAAGTATCTTGTCTAGAGGCGGATGGAGTCCAACCCAGTTATAAAACTATCAAGATTGATGTATGTAGCAACAAATCCGTGTTTGAAGAAGACGATCGTGTAGTTGATAATAAGAAAGTAGTTGATGCAGACTATTCTCACATAATACACCGAAAATTATTAAGGATAATTAAAAATTAGAGAAATTTCATTTAATTGTATTTATTCTTTTCCATATTTGTTTATACTTGATGAGCAAGTATTCTTGATGGACAAGCATACTTGATGGGAAAATATTCTTGATGGGCAAGTACTAGAATTAGTTTTTTGAAAACCCCCACAAAGAACATTGTGTCCCTCGGGAAGGAAAAAGTTTGAGACGGGAGAAAATTTCAGGGCGGACGTCCTAATTAGGTTGGTGCCTCTGCTAAACTACAAAACTTCCGCCTCTCTTTATTAATAAAACCCCAACTGCCGCTCACAAGATGGAAGTGTCAGTGAAGTCAAATACAGCCTAATTGGTGAAACACCAAAAGCAAAAATCTATTACAAGAGCAAGCAAAAGAAGCTACCTATTGCTAAGTAAGACGCTCAGAAAATTAAATACATCAGAAGCAACAAAATTAAGATTCCTTCGTCTATAGTTGAAGAAAAATCAGCATAGGTGGATGCAATAACCAAGATGATCCTCAGTGTCAAGGACCCCTTCGAACATGAACTTATTCCTCCTCTTCCAAATGGCCCACGCAATCATGAACCATAGAGACGTACCAAACTCACGACCAATACCCGGGGAGAAATAAGCACGCCAAGATAATAAAAATTCGTATCCCTTCCACGCCATTGTAACGAAATTCCTAACAACGAAAAAGCTTGAGCCCACGCACGATAACTGCCCACATAATGAAATAGAGCATGTTCCATTGATTCCATTTCATCGCAAAATGGACACTTCTCATCCACAATTACTTGGCATCTACGGTTAAAAAGAAAGACTTTCATTGGGAGACGATTATGAAGCACTAACCAACCAAAGAATTTAACTCTAGGGAGAAGGCACACATCCCATACCAATATGAAATCGCTTTCTAGCTTAGTCCATTGGGGCGTCCCATAGAAGCATGAACAAAATGAGCCAGCCGAATAGACATTGTTTGCTCCCAAATCCCATAGGAACCGATCCCCCACCTCCTGAAATATAGCTGCTGCCCCAATGAGGCACCGTTCTCAGCCGCCAAAACCATCGCAGGACAGGTTTGAGCTATCCAATTCCGAAGCTGGGTACACCTATCTCTACTCGAAATCCTCAAATTACGTTTCCAAAAAGGTCTAGAAAAAGCCTCTTCCCCAAATATAAGATTGCACCCATCCTGAACCGTGTATCCTTTCCTATTGTAAATGAGAAACAAATCCGGGAATAGGACAGATAACGATACCATGTAGAGAGAAATAATATTGAAACCTACATGGCTGATATGACCAACATAGCTGTGTAATTGACTCTCGCCGGGAGCCCAGTTGATGATGATGATATTGTTCACATAATAACTCAACTTGGCGATGATTACTCTGCTATCTATCAATCCTTACGAGGTTGTGATAATTTTGTGTCTCTTGATGAGCTTTCGAGTATTTTGATAGATTGTGAGCAACAAATAAACGAATGTATTTATTCCTCTGAGGGACTGGTAGCAACAACCAATCATACACAACGTACTTGTGGTGATCGCAGTGGTTTTAGCTACCATATTGGTGGCTCATATGGTTTTCGTGGCGGCCATGGGAGTTTTTCTAGTCGCTCCAACAATGATTCCATAAATCGTTCTGCACGTTACTATAAGTTTTGTAATTATCCGAGTCATGACGCAAAGTTTTGTTGTAAACTTCAACATTTTTTAAAAGAAAATCATGTTTCTTTTGGCAATACATCATCTAATGGCCCATCTGCCAATGTTGCAGTTTCTACTGGTGGAGGGTTTCTACTTAAGACTTAATGGCTTGTTGATAGTGGTGCCTCTCACCATGTTACTAATGATCTAACATCTCTTAATAGCTTCATGGAATATGGTGGTCTTGATGATGTTCGTTTGGGTAATGGTAAGACTTTAACAATTTTTCACACTGGTAGGTCAAGTTTGTCAACATCTTCTCGTGCTGTTGTTCTATCCAATGTTCTTTGTGTTCCAAATCTTAAAAACAACCTTCTTTATGTTTCTCAATTATGTTGTGCTAATCATGTTTTTGTTGAATTATTTTCCATTTATTTTCTTGTTAAGGATGTGCGCACGGGGAAGCCACTACTTTAGGGAGTCCACAAAAATAATCTCTACTCTATTACTCTAATGACCAAGCCAAATGTTCTACAACTTCATGCCACCAATGTTGTTTTTTGTTCCCTAGCCGATCTTCATCATCGTCTTGGTCATTCGAACAGTAAAACCTTGGGTGTAATAGTCCGTGGTTGTTCAAAACTTTCTCATTTCAATTCATGTTCAAAATTTCATTGTCATTCATGCAATATCAATAAAAGTCACAAACTACCATTTTCTTTTAATACTTTAACTAGTGGTGCACCATTTGATCTCCTTTATATTGATGTATGGTCTACATCTCAAGGTTCTTTGGATGGCTATCACTATTATGTTATTTTGTAGATCAATATACTAAATCCATATGGTGGTATCCTTTAAAATGTAAATCTGATGTATTTGACATTTTCCACAGTTTAAACGTCTTGTGGAAAATTATTTTCAGTGTTCTATCAAATGTGTTTTCTCTGATAATGGTGGTGAGTTTATTAGGTTGCTTCCTTTGTTCAACTCTTATAGGATTTCACACTTTACAACTCCCCCATACACGCTTAAACAGAATGGAACAGTTGAATGGTGTCATGATCATATTATAGAGACAGGTTTATCTCTCCTACTTACATCTGGTCTTCCTTTATCTGTTTGGTCGTTTGCTTTCTCAAACTGCAGTTTATCTTATAAATCGTTTTCCCACTCCATTGTTAATTGTTCTCCCTACGAAGTTTTGTTTCACAGATCTCTTAATTATCTCAAACTCAAACTATTTGGGTGTCTTTATTTTCCTTGGTTGCGTCCATATCATATTGCAAAGTTGTCTCCTCGTTTTGCCTCATGTATTTTTCTAGGCTACTCCAACTCTCAATCTACCTATAAATGCTATGAGTTAAACTCTGGTAAGATTTATCTCTCCAGACATGTCAAGTTTCAACCTTATACTTTTCCCTATGCTACAAAAGATATACCTCCTTTTCACCCAAAGTCTTTCATTCCAACACTCCCACCAACGCATCTCTATTCTAGCACCATGACAATAGAATTGTTGGGAACTGACAGTCAATTTGAACATGCATAACAGGCATGGTGGAAATTCAAAATTTTGTCCCTTGTCCCTAGGAACTCCTATTAGTTGCATATAAATTAATTAAAGCCTTAACTAAATAAATTCTCTACCTAGGTTAGCCTGCATAGGCTAGGCATACCATAATTCTAAATTATATCCTAGCATAAATATTTTATACTAAGCATGTTATAACTTTAAGCTATAACCTAACCATAAAATAAACTAAACATGCAAAACAACCTAAGCCTAATAATTAAGTCTAAAAATGCTTAAAGAAAAAGACCTAATAATTAAAAGAGAAAGAAAGGAAACATACCAGTTGAAGCGTGCTTTAGCAGAACCTCCTTGCACAAGCCTCCAAGTGTAGGATAGCCTCTATGAGTATCCACACGAACCCCACCAATTGAAACTTCCCAATGAGGAAGAACTATAGAGCTTTGAGTAGCTGCTAGACCACTCCAAAAGCCCACCTGAAAATATTAACTAGAGGTTCATCAAAATATTCGAGGCTACTAAAAAAAGACTTGCTCTTAAGTCAACTCGAGAGATAGCACATTGGAATCTCAAGTCAAGACTCAAATGAGCTTATGGTGCAATTTGAAAGGAGAATGGAGAAGCCTATTTATAGGCTTGGGGAGCAAAATATTACTCCCCATTTTGCAATGTGGGATGGGAAAAAACCAATCCCATATGCGGGTCAGCCACGTCTATCCAATAGGATCCACAGGCTGCCCCACCACACACAGCGTGCATGGCACACTGTGTGTGCCACAAGCTGTGCTTGCGGGCCTCTCACAACCGCAGTTTGTGGTAGTACTCACGCTGGGCTCCCCAACGCGAGCTCTTCCGAGCCCGCACTATGGGCTCTTGTGCACGCTGCCCAATAGCGTGCCATGAGCCTACAGTTCCCTTTTGCGATCCAGTCCTCGAACAATTTTTTGGGTAATTTTTAACGAGGTCCAACGTACTTGGAAAAATTCTCTTTCAATCCTTTTCAAATTTAAATTTTATTTATGACCCTAATAAATTAGTTACCAGTCAAAATAAAATCTTGGTTTAACCAAAATTGATCTAATTATTTTAATCAATATTTTAATTTATTTATGACCCTAATAAAATTAGTTACCAGTCAAAATAAATTCTTGGTCTAACCAAACAATAATCCAATTATTATTTTGTTATATTTTCGTAATAGAATAAATCTATTAATTCTTTACTCAGTCCGATGAAGGTCCAATGTGTGTGACCTTTTAGGATTCTGAAGTATTGAGGTGTGAAGGCTTAACCAATCCTTGTTCTATGGGAACTATTGGCTCGAGGTTCTAGACCGTGAATAGAACTCGTTTACCTTAAATGACTATAGTACGCCTCTAGCAAGGGTCCACCATCCCCCATTACTCGGAACATCATTTGTGCTTTTGACTTAATCCTGGTTAATGCAATAGTTGCCCAATGCGATGAACTCCTTCCATTCTATAATATTAGCACCTTCTGGTTTGTTGGGCTCGGTTAAAGTGTTAACCCACTAATAGCGAGGTTGCTCCAAGCTATCCTAGTTATTTACTTATTACCAAATTATATTGCTTTTTACCATTATGTGTTTGGCTAGAAACTATTTCTATCAAACACGTACTCTGATCAGAGGTTTATAACAATCATCACTTCAACAAGTGGCCAGGTACAACTCCTTAATATATCCAGAGCGATGGATTCTTTCCGACTACATAGCTTACCTACGTGATGTCATCACTATACCCGTAATTGCCCACTCAAGGAAACTAGTATCTCAAGTATGAGGATATTTGCAAAGCTATTGCATAAAGATAAACACTAACACTATGATATATTTACCAAGTGTTTATCGCATTACGGTCTCCAATATATCTTCTAGATATATCCATGTGTCAAACTTAAGGCACCACCTTCAGTCTTTAGGAGATTAACTGCTTGGACCTATTCCAAGAAAGTTGACCGCATGCTAGTCTTACTGTCTCATCAATATCCTTTCTTGATGAAACAATGACTAGGGATAGTTTAGACATAATCATAATTGCACATGGAGCAGATCTCACTAAGTATAGTCCAACTATAATTTCTCACTTCATGCTATAATACATGAAGGACTTTTGTACACAGATATCAATGAATATATTTTAACCAGTCATAAGATATATATATATATATATATATATATATATATATATATATATATATATATATATATATAAATACATTGATATAAACAAAAGATTAAATGTCTTTATTAATTAAACAAATTATTCGTACTAATACATAATGAAGATACATCGCCCTAATTTCCTTAAGGGCATACATCATATCTAACAAGTATCACCTTCTCCATCACCACCTCAAAATAATCCTCAGCCCAACCTGTCGCCTCTTACTACTTTGGATGGATTCCATTATAGTTCTCCAATCAATTCAAACTTCGCTAGTTCTGGTGGAGTTGACGATGCCACACTTGTCATTCTATCTACTCCCTCTACTTCCATTTCCTTTGACCGACCCGCTCATGATAAAAAGTTAAATTCTCATTACTTTAATGAACATTTTGTTAACAATGTTGATTCTATTGTTGTGGCCGAGCCATTGAATTATTTATAGGCATGAAAAGATGCTAAGTGGCGAGAGGTAATGGATGATGCGTATTCTACCTTGATGTGCAATCAAACCTGGGTTCTAGTTCCCTGTACACAATGACATCCTATTTAGTGCAAATGGGTCTATCACATTAGAAGAAAATCTGATAGAAGTATTGATAGGTGTAAGGCTCGTTTGGTGGCAAAGGGATTTCTACAAAAACATGGTTGGGACTATTCAGGAACATTTAGTCATGTTACTAAGCCAGTAACTATTCGTACAATCCTTACTCTTGCGCTTGCTCACTCTTGGCCCTTAAGGCTACTTGATGTCAAAAATGCTTTCTTGAATGGTACATTACATGAGGAGGTCTTTATGGAGAAACCTTCAGGATATCATGACAAAGATAATCCAGATTACGTCTATCAGCTTCGTAAGGCCCTCTATGGTTTAAAATGAGCTCCTCGTGCTTGGTATATCGAATTTGCTGCTTACTTGCTTACATCTGGCTTTCGAAAATCTTGGGCTGATGTTTCCATATTTATTCCAAGGGGGCCACTATACTTTATTTTTTGGTATATGTTGATGACATTATACTGACAAGCAATAATAATGTCTTTCTAGTTGCCTTTGTTCTACAGCTTTCTCAGCGATTCTCCTTGAAGGACCTTGGTTCCATGAATCATTTTCTGGTCATAGAAGTTAAACCTATTTCTGGGGGCATATTCTTGTCTCAATGTCAGTACATTCACAACATCCTTAATGATCATAAAATGACAGAAGCTAATGCCACTGTTATATCATTATCAACCTTAATACCGCTACAACTAGCGGATTGTACAACTAAAGCTGACAATACTTCCTATCGTCAACTTATGGACTCTCTTAAGTACTTGGCATTCACTCTTCCAGATATATGCTTTACTGTTAACAAATTATCTCAGTATATGCATGCTTCGATTGTCACCCATTGGCAAGATGCGAAACACATTCTTCGCTATCTCCATGGAACCACATCGCACGGTCTCTTTCTTCGTACAGGTGTTCCACTCGAACTAATAGTGTACTCTCACTTATATTAGGGTGGTATTCATGATGGTGGTAAATCAACCATGATGTATGTTATTTATCTTGGATCTAATCCTATCTCTTGGAAGTCAGCTCAACAAAAAACCATGTCTCATTCTTCTACTAAAGCCGAATATCGTGCTCTTTCTCATGCCACTGATGAAACTTTATGGATTCAGAATCTTCTCAAGGAACTTGTTGTTTCCCTCAATCGTATTCCTATCCTCTATTGTGATAATCTTGGTGCTACATATGTCTGTAAAAATCCAGTTTTCCATTCACGGATGAAACACCTAGCTCTAGATTATTTCTTTGTTCGTGATTTAGTTGCTGCTAATCGTCTCGATGTTCGACATATTCCATCATCTGAGCATCCAACTGATCTTCTTACCAAGCCTTTGGGTGCATCTCTCTTCTACAAATTTCGTGCCAAGCTTGGTGTGTTTGTTGGACCACCAATCTTGCGGGGGCATATTAAGCATAATTAGAAATTAGAGAATTTCATTCAATTGTATTTATTATTTTCCATATTTGTTTATACTTGATGAGAAAGTACTCTTGATGGGAAAATATTCTTGATGGACAAGTATACTTGATGGGCAAGTACTAGAATTAGTATAAAATACTCATTGGTTGTAACATATCAAACACATCAAATATGTAATATCATTTCTCTCTACAAAAATAAACTAAAGAAAAAAAAGAGACAAGAGAACAAAGGACTGGGAGGGAGAAAAAGCCTAGTTGAACTTTTTCTCCCCTAACAAATAAACTTATAAACGAAGAAGACAAGGATCCTCAAATCAACGGCAACTAGGGTTTTAAATAGATAAAAATTTAATGTTTTAAGTTTATTTGAAACTATAGGATGATTTTATTTCTTATTTTATAAAATGGTTCAATATTGGTTTTATGATATTAAGTTTAATTGCATTTCAATGAGTTTGACACAAAATAATCTTAAATTTCAGCTACGAGTTTAAATTATTATTATTATTATTATTATTATTATTATTATTATTATTATTATTATTATTATTATTATTATGGGGTTCTTATAAAAATTTCAGATAAAAAATTAAAATAATTTGGTAGTTTATAAAAACAGAGAAAAATATATACATAAATACGGTGCAGTGTTTATCTTATAAATATCTTGTAATCGTCTAGTAGTTGTTTAGTAGTTATCTAGTAAATCATAACTTCAAAACATACATAACATATGATATCTAGTATTTATTTAGTAAATCACTGTTAGATATCTCGTATGTCTTACTTTTGATAGTTTTTAATGGATCTAATGACACCTAATATATATAATATATGACAATTTTATAATAATATTTACATCTAGTAGTTATCTAGTAGATCACTGTTAGATATCTAGTTATTCGTCTAGTATATCTTAATTTTGACTGCTTTTTATGAATCTAATGACACCTAACATATATATATATATACTAGATAATTACTAGACGAATACTAGATATTTACCGGATAAATAGCAGACTGTATTCATGTAAATATTTTCTCCTGTTTTTGTTAATTTGTAAATTGTTTATATTTTTTTATATACATGTAATTAGTTTGACTTAATGGTAAATTTTGTAAATATTTTAGTGAAACATGTATATATTATTATTATTATTATTGTTATTATTGTTTCAGCGGGTATTCAAGCCTCACCCCCATTTCCTTTGTGGTGAATATTTTAGTCTTACTAAATTGAAACTGTGATATCGAGAGGTCTTATATTTGACTCACAATAAGAGTGAATTGGTATTCTTGTTTATATTGAACCGTAAATGCATTTGCATAATTTTTAAAAAAATATTATGTAGCAACAGTTGACCCTTTCATAAGATAATGATTTAATTGATATTCACGAGAATAATCTTAATGTAAAATTGGGTTCAAAGAAAAACTCTGTAAGAAATTTGAATGGGAAATTTTTTAGTATGTTCATTGAGGAACTAAAAGGTTGAATGCTCTTTTATACCCCTAAATTGAGCGTTTTCGCCTTTTATATCCTTTAACTTTTAAGCGGATCTCTAAACTACCTCAACTTATAAAGTGTACGTCCGTGCTATCTCAATCCAACGTGACAGCTAGGGTGTTTGAATTTCACTAAAGGGGCGCGTTGTTAACTTCAAGTTGAATAAAAAATTAAAAAAAATCAATATTAAAATTTAATTCTTCATCTTCTACCCTCCCATCTCTTTAACCTCTCAATTTTTAACCAAAGATTCATACCTCAATGGCTAAATTCACTAATAAGGTATTTGATAAATTTATGCTTATTGATTTCGTTATTATTTTGATCTATCCTCCTCACTATTCTTGCTTTTTATGGGTATAGAGGAAAATAATTTCAAAATTTCCGCTGAGATCGCTGACGCTTGCAATGGCACCATTAAAGCTAACGAGTAAGAGTACGTGAAGCTGAAGCCGGATGGGCGAGGGAGTAAAAGGCAAAGAGTATGCGTGGAAGAACTTGTGAGCGAACGATGTTTTCGGGTTGGGGCCGAAGCCCTATCTTGTTATTTTGGATTGAGTCAATATGGGTCAACCGAGGCAACTTTTCATTTCGGGACAATAAAGCATTGTTTAGAGGCAACCGAGGCAATTTGGTGACTTGACCGGGGGTTTAAAGAAAACATTTTAGAATTAGAAGAAAAGAATATAAAACCGTTCTATAAAACAAATTTAGAAAACAATATTTGAAAGATTCATGAACCAAAATCCATGAGTTAAAACATATAGTCGCTAGGAAATTCTAGTATAGCGTCTTCCCCAAGGATAAAACTACACCTTAATTCAATGATTTGGGGTCCGGACGAGTTACTTGTTATTTACCCAAATTAAATTACAAACAGGAAATCAAACCAATATTATTTATTTAATGGCAAACATATCGCATACGTTCATTTTAAGAAACGAGGTGAGAAAAAGAGTTACTTTAATAAGATGTACCATCTAAGTGGTCATGACATCATATTTTATCAACAACCACATGCTTATAACACTAAAAATCAATAAAATACAAATCAGATTAGGTTCTGGCAATTATCCTGCAAAATAAAGGTTAAAACAGAAAAAAAACATATTGCCCTAAATAATAGCGGTGCCCCTATCTAGGATCATGGTACCGTCCTCTAGAGACATCGGTACCGTGATCTATAATGAATTATATATTACAGAAAAATCACAGAATTGTAGACAAGTGAGAAATTTCACCAAAATCAGGAATTTGAATAGAAAGTTTAATGGAAAGTGTACCAGGTGTATTAAGAAAATATTCCTTAATGCAAACTCACCACAAAAGAACTCTTACCCGCTCTAAAGTGTAGAAAATAAAGAAATTGATAAAACTGAATTGAAAGTATTAAGTCCCAAATTGTGTACCTATTGATTTTAGACTCATTTTGTGCTAGATTCAAAGAAAATCTCTGGAATCACCTCCAGAAGAACTGGATGGAAAATATGATAAAAAAGATGTAAAAAAAGCTCACTAAAGAAAAAAAAAGAACAATAGAATTCTTTTCGTTACTCTAAACTTTACTAGAACTCGAATGATAATTAAAACAATGGAAAAAGGTGGATATTTGGCAAAGGGATGTGTTAGAGTGATTTAAGAATGAATTTGAATGAAAGTTTAGTGAAGAAGAAGTAGGGAAATAATTAAATTTCTCTCTTTGTTCCAAACCTTGCTAAAACTCGGAAACAATCAAACAAAATTTCGTTGCTTTGGTATGAAAATTTTGGACCTGAAATACTGAATTTCATGTCCTATTTATAGCCTTTTTTTGGCTCAAAATCGGGTTAATATTAATTTCCTACTAAACGGGAAAATGAAATTATTTTAGAAAAATATTCTTCCAAAATAATCGATGGCGGTAATGTGATTGAGACAATGGTACCGTTATCCATTGAAAATTTTGAAAAAAGCGATTTTTCTGTTTAAGAAGTAACTGATCGCGGTACCCTATTGATGACAGTGGTACCGCTATTTATGGATGGTAATACCCCTATTGATGACAGGAGTGCCCCTGTCAATGCCTTAAATAAAAACTAATATTTAACACAGGCCGAAAATGGACATAATGTTCTTCTTCGAGGCTAACTTACAGAAATTGATTTCAAACCTGATATGTTAGGGCAAAATAAAGTACAATACTAGTCTTACATCATCGACTTAAGGTACTACAAAATTCCATGCTTGTAGACTGCCCTCGTAGGACATAACAGACTTGGGTCTTTATGATCATGCAAAAGAGAGTATGAAATAAGGTAAGAGATCATACGTGAGAGAATTCCATTGGAAATATAATCATTGCCAAATTGACTTTGTTTGGAAACAAAAAGTCTTGCCCCTTCAATTAAGAATGATTATATGACAGGGCTTCTACTGGAGATATACCACTCTGCTAGGATATGGTCAATATTCTTACTTGGGAGGAAATATGACTCTGGAGGGAGTCCATGGAAAAAGTGACCTCATGGGGAGAAGTTAATAATTTTGCTGGGGGTAATGTGTAAGTGTGCCACCGTAGTAGGGGAAGAAGGGTTATTCCTACCGATTTACAGGGGAAAAGGTTATATATAAGTGAACTTGTGAATCAACATGGGGATGTGACTTATTGAGGAAATTGGCTGTGAAGTAGCTCGACAATAGGGGATAATATGGTTTGGTTGTCTTGATCTAGGGAGATTTAGCATGTAGAAAATCAATAGAGTGAGACCTACACATAAGAGGTTTGGCTTGTGAAGAAGCATGTGGCATCAAAATAGTTGACTACCACCCTAAAAGATTTGGCAGTACGATATGGGGACCTAGCATGTGGAAAGTCACTAGAGTGAACCCAAAATATATTTTAGCTGTACAACCAGGGATCTAGCATGTAAAATTAATGGAGAAAAATCCACCCAAAAGATAATTTGGTTGTGGGATCAAGGATCTAGCCCCTGGTAGCACAGGTCCATTCAGGCTCGATGAGGAATTATGCCCATTTCATTCAGTGATCGGACAAAAGAGCCAAAAAGGACCGAATTGTCATCCAAAATCCAAAATTCAAAAATCCACATTCCAGGGAAGCTTCGATTTAGCATTTTCTACTGAAAAATAAAAAAGTCAATATTTGGTCAAACATAGGTAATCATCCCGCCGACTAATTACCTATCTACAATAAAAAAAATCAAATCTTACCGAGATCTGGCAAGGATTTACGGGATTAATGTAAGATCTTTTCAGATAGGTAATTAGCCTACCCCTTTATAAATAGAGGACTTCGCTCCTCATTTCAAAAACAGACGGAAAAATTCAATAATTTATTTTGTTCCCTTTTGTTCCTGGAGTCCCAAAAGCCCCGAAACTCTGTCAAAACACTTTCATATCCGAGCTTATCACCGACATTCAGTATAAACTCATTTCCCCGTCTTTTTATATCAAGATCTCACAGTGATCTTTGGTTTTAAAATGACCCAATTTCTCAAAAATCCCCGCATTCCGTATAGGAGTAGTCCAAGATTATATCCATAACTTGGGTTAAACCTATTTTTCAAGCAAACCACACTTTCTGACAACTTCACTGGCTCTCAAGTCATCCTGGACAAATAAAAAGGTAAACTGAGTGTAATTGGCTCTAACCCAACTTTAAAATTCATTTTTATTACTTTTATTATTGCATATTGCATTCCATTTCTCTGGTTAAGTGAGCCGCTGGTACCATTTAAACTATAATACGTGTAAATAAGCTCGCAGGTACAGATAAGCATCCAGATGTGAGGAAACTTTATCCGAGTTTCCTAGCTAAAACCCAAACGCTGTCGTTACTCTGCCAAAATTTTGGTAGCAAATATCTATTTATTTATGCTGTTATAATGCCCGATTTATTTCTTTAATTTATTTCTTAAATAAAGCCATTGTAATGCAGAAACTACCACAAACTTCGAAATTCCAAAATTAATCTAAACAATTTGAACAATATGAGCACCTATCATGTCCAAACTTAGTATCTCAATCTCTTTTCGGTATAAAAATCCCATTTTAGATCAGCATACACAATTCCCGGTGGAGCTGAACCGGGTGGCGACTCTATTTTATTTTTAAATAAAGTAAAAATGCTTTATTTTAAAAATATCTTTTATTAATAAAATGTGCAAATATATTTCTCAATATAATCACATTTTTTGCTTATATAAAGTCACTGGATTTAAGCAAACCAGATTTTCTCAAACCAAACCGAGACGCGCTCTGCGCGCCGCACCATGCGTGCATCGACCCGCTTTAAAACCCTGCCCCTCACAGTGGTGACTCTGCTGGGGAGGATTATTTTTATAAAAACCCAATTTTTATAATAATTTTTTTGGCATAATAATTAAAATATTGTTCAAATTATATTTTGGAATTACAGAATATGTTGTAATTTCAGCGTTACATAAATTTTGGGATTGCATAGCATCTGCATTCTTTACCTCCAGTGACCAATTTAGGTGTCTTTTGGTGATGTATCTCCAAGTTCGCTTAGGGCTTGAGGGGTATGGATCTGATCACACCCCTTGCATAACGTACGAGGGACTTGCTCGCTTAAGGGCAAGACTACCCAAGTATATTATATGTGGAAAAGTTTCCTTTGGTTCGCTTAGGGCCACTGGGACTCGGTACACAAAGGTGCAGGGCACCCAATCACACCCAATCCTGAGACCAAAACCCGCATATAGATGAACGATAGACACTTCCCTATAGGTTTACCCAAAAACCCGGAGTGCACGCGAGCAGACTTCGCTAAGTCCCCCATTGTCTTTAAAGCGAAGTAACGAACTGGAGTTAAAAGGGTGGTAGACTCGATCTAATAGTTTGCTACATGTGCAGTTTTATTAAATATAAATAAATTAAAAATAGACATCATAAGCATCATAGTTGTGTGAAAACTAACCACATCTTTATGCAGGCATGACATTAATGTGTGCATGTCATTTCATTTCCTTAGCTATAGGAACCCAAACATAACCAAGACCAGTGAGTCAACCCAGGCTCAACCCATGAGCCAAAATAAACCAAGACTAGTGAGTCCACCTAGGCTCAGTCCATGAGCCAGAACAAACCAAGACCAGTGAGTCCACCTAGGCTCAGCCCATGAGTTGGAACAAACCAAGACCAGTGAATCTACCTAGGCTCAGCACATGAGCCAAAATATACAAACCTATCGAGTGACCAGTGAGTCAGCTCACCTTGGACCATAGAGTCAATCCTCGAGTGACTGGCGAGTCAACTCACCATGGACCATAGAGTCAATCCCCGAGTGACCAGCAAGTCAACTCACCTTGGATTATAGAGTCAATTCCCGAATGACCAGCGACTTAGCTCACCTTGGACCATAGAGTCAACCCTCGAGTGACCAGTGAGTCAACTCACCTTAGACCATAGAGTCAATCCCCGAGTGACCAACGAGTCAACTCACCTTAGACCATTGAGTCAATCCCTGAGTGACTAATGAGTCAACTCACCTTGGACCATAGAGTCAATCCCCGAGTGACCAGCGAGTCAGCTCACCTTGGACCATAGAGTCAACCTTCGAGTGACCAGCGAGTCAACTCACCTTGGACCATAGAGTCAATTCCCGATTAACTAGCGAGTCAACTCACCTTAGACAATCAAGTCGTATTAAATTTAGATTCAAACCTTACTCTTCAGACCGCGTGTCTGTAGTATTCCACGAATATTACAGGCGACCCTTGACGGTTGTTCTATGAAAAGTTAGCATACACCCAGCTTCCTACTATTTGTACATATCTGTCTATTCATTCATTCAACCATTCATTTATTAATTCACTCATGCATTCCGATAAGCTGAGGTAAGTAAGGCATGGAGCTGCACCCGGTACACTTACTAACACTTGATCTCTTACATTTTCAGGTTGGATGCAAGAGAGAAGGAGGTTAAGATGCATTACGGGTAGCCCAAAAGTCAGACCACCACCACGAATCAAATTTCTAGCAGGAGTTTTCTCTGATCTGGAACCTGAAACCACGATGGTAGACGATGATGCAGTTGGATAGTCCCTTAGAAGGATTTTGGATGCTCTAGAATTTTGTGATGTTTGGGAAAGGCTGAGCGCTTCTAATACTCAGAAAGCCTAAAAATAAAAGGCGGAGATAGTGGTGTTAAAAGCAAAGATGGTAGATAGGGAAATGATATCCCTGAAAAAAGATAAGTCTATTGCTCCCTCCATCGAGCAGTATGTAGTCATTGACCAGTTCTCACCGAAGGAATCAAAAGCCCTCCCGGCTAACTTTGTAATGCCTTACATAGCTCCATATACTAGCACTAGGCCTCCTCATGCGCATGTGGAGAGTTATCTTCGGATCATGACTAGCATGAACATCCCTAAAATTGATATAGCCAATCTATTTCAAGCTACTTTATATAGACCAGCTTCTGAATGATACATAAGGATACCGACAGATGTGAAATCTGACTGGAATAAGCTATGTTCTGCATGTCTAGAGAACTACACTTTTAATCTGAAGGTTAAAACTAATCTGCAAGATCTCGACAGGGTCAAGCAACCCTCAAATGAATCCTTTGAATAATACTACCTGAGATGGATGGCTATTTGCGTGCTTGTGACTGGGGCACCCAACTAAGAGGCATTGATAGTAAAGCTCGTCAAAGGATCCAACCAAAGGTACCAGGATGACATGAAGATAAAAAGGTTCGATACCTTTAATGACGTGGTAGACTATGCCAAAAGACTAGAAAAGTATAAGGAAGAAGACCAGATGAAGAATCAAGAACAATAGGCTCACATTAAACCCAGATATTGGGAAAAGGGTGGGTCTTCCAAACAAGGCAGCTCCGAGTCCTCAAAAGCTCCATATAAAATTGTAGCAGCCACTCAGGTGCAAACTCATCAATCTATCTCCCCATGGGTAGAGTCACTATCATAGATATTCACCAAACTGAGAAAGTCTGACCAGATTCAGAGCATCAAACCGTTCATTCCACCTACTGTGGCAGACAAAGACAACTTTAGTGCCTATCACGTGACCAAAGGGCATCGTGCTAATGAACGCGCCCGGCTACTGAAGGATTTACAATAGATGATAGCCAATAGGAGGATGAAAGAGCCGGCAAAGAAATTAAGCCCGTAGACTAATCCCTTACTAAACTCTGAAGCTACGATGAACTCCATCAATGTCCAGGTAGAGGCTGACGAGTACGGTATTGACATGACGGATAAATTCTGACATAACCCAGGATGGGGGGATAATTTGATTTTCGATAATATGGAAATCATCTACATGGTTGATCAATGTGTCTTTAAAATAAGGAGAGAAGGGCTGGACCAGTATTGAGTGCCACCACACCTCATATTCTGAGGAGATTCCGACCTGAATAAGCATATAGAAGAATTTGTTCGATTTATGCACGAACAAGAGATTGCTATGATGGATTTTGCACCTCAAATCCCCCATTTCTTGGAAGATCCAACTATGGACTAGTACAATGCAATGCCACTTGAAGGACGTTGGAACTGGTACTATATGGAGAGATCCTTCCTTTATTACTTCATGGCTTATCAGTCGCACCCGGATACACATTTTGGTGGTTGGCACCTCAAGTAGACCGACGCAATATTGGTTGGCAGGATGTTCCTCCTCCTCAGCCCCTCATGTATACTCCCGCCAAATTATATGAGTCCTAACTATGTTGGGACAAATCTATTCAAATTAGGAAGTTCTTCCGTGACGACATGCCCAGGAAATCAAGAGCTATATGATCCTAAAAAAGCTTGGAATAATCACGAGGACCAGCAAAGGTATCTCACCATTAAGCTAGATGAGGTAACGCAAGACCCATTCACTGAACTCTATGTAGATGTGGCATAAAAAATGAACCAAAGGAACCAAGTGAGCATCGAGCTGAGCGATCCATTTGAAGCAAACAGTGCGAACATTACAGCATAAGGTACCCATGTAGAGGAGACATTCGCCAATATAGAAGGAATGATCTCCTACTTGTGCATAGCTATTGCAGGAGTCGAGGCTGGAGTAAATGTAGTAGGGGATGCAATAGAAGAAGATCCTGAAGAAGATCTTGAGGAAGACCCTGAGGAAGACCCTGAGGAAGACCCTGAGGAAGACCTTGAGGAAAATCCCAAGGAAGATCCCGAGGAAGGTTTTGATGACGATATACCAATTCAGCATGTGCCAATTTAGGTCTTTAAACTAATGAATGAGCAACAACCTTTTGAGGATTCAGATGAGGAAGTAGAAGAATTTGAGGACTTCAATGAGTCAGATCATAAAGGTGAGAGTGAGGTGGATAACTTAGGGTATGAACCTGAGATCATTATAGACGACGAGTTAAACCACTTGCCAGGGCATTTCGAGTATGAGGCACCTTTCCCAATGGCATGACGGTCGACTATGATGGTGCTGAGAGCTATGCCTTATCTTTAAAGCACGAGTCCCCGGGCTCCTTGTGGTCTACAGTGAGTCATGAATCCAGAGACTTCACAGACTTTGACTCAGACAGTGAGCACTTCATTAAAATGATTTAAGATGAGGGATAAGAACCTTCTCAAGAATACATTATGGAGAGAATCTGTATTGAAAATGAATCAGCCTGGGCTAGTTATCGCTTTCAAAACCCGGATCTAGGCGAAGTGTACCCCATATATTATGTCGGGACTAGAAGGCCATATGCCCACGTTTATGAATTTGTCTGGATGATGAGTAATGGGCACATTCACTACGCTAAGGCCCTATTCTTTTTAACTTATAAGTAGCAGTACTGAACTGAACTAAACTAGACTGAATATAAGTTGAAAAGAACAGGGCCTAAGTGGCTAGAATGTTTCAAGGTAATTCTCAGGGGTAAGGTTGGAGCATGGTATGAGGGACTCACGCTCTATAAAAAATAATTCTGGAATGTCCTTGCTAAGGGGTTTATTAGGCATTACACCTGGGTACATCCACCAAGAGATCCTACTCGTGAAAGGGATATGGACGAGTAACTCCCACCAAACTTGCAGTGGGGAGTCAATGAAGAATGCCCCTCACATATGCTGAATCGCAGCGGAAAGATTACTAACTTACCCTAAAGCGACAATGATTAAGATCCAACTGATGGAGCTTTCTCATCCATTCATATGATTGGGTAAGACTCCAACCCCATTCTATGCCAAATCCAATAAGAGAACCTCGTTGTTCTGGAAAGACAGCCTGAAAAGGATCCCTTTATGCAATGGCCCTTCGCCACCCAAGGACCATCTTCCTTGAACGAGCCAATTGACTTGGGAGAAATACAACTTGATGAAGATTTCAATGAATTCAAAGTCTTCAAAATGGCAAGCTCGCCTACCTAGTTTGTCAGTCCTATCACTAGAGGAGGGAAAATCACTAGGTTAGTAGCCCCTACTGTGCCAAGAACGAAACCTCCGGCACCTCCTACTTTTGTTAAATCCTTGAAATAGATAGAAAGTCTGATTGTGGATCAGTTAAAGGCCACCACCACCAAGATGAGCATCTGGGACCTCCTTCTAGGTTCTCAGGATTATAGGCTTGCTATTGTTAAAAAGCTGATGGAGATTGAAACATATCCCCTAGTATCACCGAAATAAGTTTGCGCGCTTCTTAACACTGAGACTAGAACTATTATCCCTGATATTATTTTCTCAAGCTCGGATTTACCCGATGAGGGCATTTGCCACAATAAGGCTCTCTACTTGAAGGCGAGTGTTTTTGGGTGCATCATATCGTGTGTAATGGTCAATGACATCTCATCACTGAATGTCTATCCTAAGGATATTCTGCCAATCCTAGGACTAACCAAGAGGGACTTGAAGAGGTCCATGATGGTCATCAAGGCCTATAACAATTCCAAGAGAACCGTCATTGGTACGTTTGAAGCTGAAGTCACTATTGGAGAATTCTTGTCTATTATGCTTTTTACAGTTATAGACATCCCGGTGACTTTCTCTATGCTGCTCAAACGACCATGGTTCCATGCTCTAGGAGGGGTTCCATCCACTCTTCACTAGAAAATCAAAATCCTATTCCACGAAAAGATCGTCACTCTAGAGGCTGATGAAGCATCAATGGTGGCGGCACTAAAAATAGAAGAAAGCCATATGAAAGGTTTACCATAGCCACGATCAGTCAAGAATATAATAGGCAACCAAAAGTCCATTAGGGCCCTTAGATTCAAGGTTACATGTAGAAACACCACACTCCTAGAAAAGGACTAGGTGCCCATGAGTAGGGAATGCCGACTTTCAATATAGTAGCAGGAGAATGGAAACCTACATGACTCGGTTATAAAGGCTCCAAGAGAATCACTAACAAGATGACCTTTCAGAGGAAATCAGAGCAACCTTACAATGGAACCCCCCGAACCTATTACTCACCAGGGGAGGACAATTTCAGGATTTGAGATTTGTTCAGATGTAGTCAACTATGGCAAGCATGGTAAAAGCTCCATAACTTGTGTGATGAAGAAAGCAAGTCATCAGCCAGATGTTGGGGCAATTCTGGATTAGACCAAGCTCGATGAATAGTTACACCTAAAGGAGATCAAGAAGTAGAGCAAAGAAGAGGAAATCCTTGACACTCTAACTAAGCACCTTTAAGCACAACTCAAGATAGTGGAGGAAGCAAAGAGCAAGGGAGGTTGCTTAAGCCAGGCCTTCATGGATATGGTCAAGGTCCTGAAAGGCAAGGCAAAGGTGGAAGAGGAACACGATGAGGACATCCTGCTGAAGCCACATGCCATGGAAGAATTGTTCGCTGTGAAGCCAGACCCCACCGATCAGGATGAGTCTTTTATTTCCATTTCCAATATGTTTGAAATGAACAATGTATTTTATGATCATAATAAGATGAAGAACTTTGCTTATTTGGATTATGTTTCTAATTACAATTCCATGCACCATTCCAGCATTCATCTAGCATCTCTAACATTTTCTTTTGAAAATCCCCTGGAGGAACAGCGTATCCCTTCAAAGGAAAAAATCTTGGGGCAGGTGAAAATTTTGGGGCAGACCTCCCAACTAGGTTGGCACTTCTGCTTGCCTACAAAACACCTACCCCTCTTTTATTAAATAATAAAAATAAAATGAAGAGTATAAATAAAGTTATGTGAACCAAAATAGGCTTCGGCCACTCAATTTATGAAAATAAGCATCTAGATAAAAGGATGAGACCATATACCACCACTTGTACTCTACATTCTCCCTACCATGATTCGTCATCAGATCATCCACTTAATTTCCTTTATGAAAGATATGCGACACAATGATCTGCATGTTATAAATAAGGCGTAAACAAGCCATTCCCTATAGATCTGCCATGGAACCTGTCTATTTCTAGTCAAAATAGTATGAATGACAAAGGTTGAGTCACTCTCGATCCACAAGCGGTTCCACCCTCGGTTAGCAGCAAATTGAATCACAACCATGGCTGCTTTCATCTACGCTAGGAATGTATGATGCGTTTTGAATCCAAGGGCAAAGCTCCCAATGAAGCGACCAGTATCATCTCTAAAAACACCACCACAACCAGCTTGATTTGCAACAATAGAAGCATCAGTATTCACCTTAACCCAACCCATCGCAGGAGGAGACCAAAAAATCAGTACAATCTGCGGGGCTCTTGGACGTCTAGGCTCAATATTCAGATTATTAAGAATAGCAAGCTCCACCACGGAGTTTCTAGTGAATCCATTTCCAAACTGATTAGACTCGAGCATTAAATTCCATAAATTCTACAAACAAAAGAGAATATTAGGACGTCTGTCCTCTAAAATGCAGTCATTCCAAGTGTGCCAAATAATCCAACAAAGGTACACCCATGCACTTTGCCAAAGGATTGAAATCTGAGGAGTAAACCACTGCTTTGCTGCCCATTCAAAACGATCCCATAAATTATCCTCCTCGTTGATGTCCCAACAAAAAAGGCAATCGATTCCCATCCACAATTATTTACTAAAAACGCAATCCAAAAAAAGATTGTGTAAAGTTTCTATAGAATTATTGCACAAAACACATTTAGAGACAATAGCAATTCCTTTCTTAAAGTGGACGTCATGAGCAGGGAGATATCCATGAATCGCTCTCCAGCACAAAAATAAATGAGAGGGTGGAATAAAGCAGCTCCAAATAAATTTGTAGGTTTGAGATTGAGCAGTTTCCCCGACAAGCCATTAACAAAATAGTTTTACCGTAAAAATGCCCATACTCCTCGGATGCCATAAACAAATATCCAAATCATCATGTAGCTGAATATCTAATACTTGATCCCAAATCGCATTTGGCAGAGGTGGTAAATTTTTCTAAGAATTATCTCGCCAGAAATTCGAGATGATCCCCATTAGGCCGCACTTCTCCAAATCCCCGAGATTCAACTGATCCGAGATTAACGGAATAAGCCATTCTGAATTCTAAAAGTTGAGTGAGGAATTATAGCTAGGAATCCAAAGAACATTAGCTCTTAATTTGTCATAAACAAAATGAACCGAACTCAAGATAGATGAGTTCATAACCGATTTAGCCAATCCCGCTTTATTAAAAAAACCATCACGGAGAGTATCAAAATAAAAAGATCTCTAGCACAATAGACCCCAAGCCGTCTTTCCCAATAATGCATCATTCATAATGAAGAAATCTTTAATCCTAATACCACCTTCCCCAAATTTAGACGTACACAATGACCAAGGTACCACAATAAGTTTCCTCTCATCAATACAACCCGACCAAATGAAATTCCCCACCGCTTTATTGAATTTTTTTAGCAGCGTAACAGGCCATTTATAAACAATAAAAGAATGAACCAACGCACCTATAATGACATATTTAACAAGAGTCAGTCTACCCGCTATAGAGGGAGCACTCCCTTTTGATCGAGAAAATTTGGCAAGCATGGTGTCCAGCAGGGGACGAAGGTGAGCAGCCCGCGGTTTACCTCAAAAAAGTGATACACCAAGATACTTAAAAGGTAAAATCCCAATTCAAACTCCAGTCAAAGATGCAAGCTCAGTTCTTCGATTTCTAGCCACCGCATCACCAAAGAAAACTTCAGTCTTACTCCAATTGACAATCTGGCCTGAGTTCCATAGGAAGTAAGTGCATTTTTTATATTATGCATATTCTAAGAAGTCATCTAGCAGAAGACAAGAATATCATCCACATATAATAAGTGGGAAGGGAGAAAGACCCCTAGGGTGTATTGCATGGGAGTGATGTCGCCCTAAAGAACCAAGTGAGATAAGTACCTACTAAAATAATCCTCTACTAAGCCAAAAAGGATAAGGGAAAGACGATCCCCAGGACGAACCGCTCTAGAGCAAGCAAAGTACCCATTTAGCCCTGAAGGAGTAAAAATTGAGACACGAGCGGAGGATAAAATGTTTCTAACCATATCCATAAAGAATTCAGAAAATCCAAAGGATCGTAACACCTCAAGTAAGAAAGACCATTCCCTGGTGTCAAATGCTTTACAGATGTCAATTTTCACTGCTAGATTCCCACCAAAGCATTTTTCCCAAGAAGGTGTACTCCCTCAAAAGCCAGAGAAATACATTTGTGGATGCTTCTATCACGAACAAAGCCAAATTGATTGGGAGATAAAATAAGCTCAGCAATGCCAGCTAGTCTGGTACCTAGAATTTTGGTGATAATTTTAAAACCGAAATTGCCCATGACGATCAGCCTAAAATCCTCAATATTAACTAACCCATCCCTTTTAGGTCTAAAAACCATCAGATTGGAATTTAGCCCCGGAATAATAATGCCATTTTGAAAGAACCACTGCACCATTCGACATGCATCCTTGCTCACCAGGTCCCAGAAGTGTTGATAAAAATTGCCTGTAAAGCCGTCAGAGCCAGGATCGCTGTGAGCACTGGATTGTAATAGTCCTTCTCATGAAACTATTATGAGAGCTATATGATGCAATATCTTACAGGTTTTATCCATCAGAGGTGTTCCTACTGCTGCAGAGTTGAGTTTAGCCAAAGTTTGGAGACCTAATCTGCCTATAGGGATCTATACGGGTGCTGTCTAGTGGTACGGATCCATTGGCATACCCATACGGGCATAGTCCTTCCATACGGGTCCTCTTATTGCCTGATCAGGATCTTTCAGAAGTTATCCCTTTCCTATTTCAGGAAAAGGCAGGTCTTGAATGCGATTTATTGCATTCAGACCTGATTTTCCCCCTATAAATAGGGCTTTTTCCTCACATTTGAACAAACAACTCATATGAAACATATACTATAGAGAAATTATAGTAGGATTCTAGCAATTTCTATAGGTATACAAAAGGTATAGTGGAGGTATAGGAGGTATAAAATGGGGAGAAAACCCATTCCTTGAGGTTTTGTCCACATTTTATTCATTCCTAGCTTCATTTATTAGGATTTAGGGGAGGTTCTGTCCACATAAATGCTCACCTAAATAGTCTTATTTCACCATCTACTTTAGCCAAACTCTCTCAACAGCAAAGGGATCGCCTCAAAGTGGATTTACGCTGTAAAGGTAACGCTCCTGAGTTTCAAAGAGACTCACATATCAATTATTTTATTATTATTCTCCACCTCTGTTATTATATCTGTTCTTCTTCTTACTTTGGGTCTGGTCCTCACCCATACGAGCTTTATTGGCACCATATGTCCTTAAGAATATTAAATCGGTGCGCCATACTCATACGGATGGAAATCCCATTTTTATTTTATTTCACCTCCATTAATATATACATTTCGAACTGAGTTTCTGCCTGGGACTAGACAAGAGCTGCATGGGTCCCCCCTATAGTCGTACGGGTCCCCCTGATAGCAATATGGGTCCCATCTACCCGTATAGGTTCCGGCCCCCTAGGCAGAAACCAGAATTCATTTTGATTCGGTTAAAAATCAATCCAACTCATCGTATGCCATGTGATCATTTTCACTAACAATCCAGTAAATCAACCCACAAAAGTTAAAATGTGTTTTCACAACAAAATACGTTGAAGACTTGTTATTTCTCTTCGATCCTAGAAGCCGCCCGGGCACTATCGATCGTAAAACTTCCACGCTAACATAATCTCATTTTTCCTAATAAAATGCTTACTCATAATGTGCTATAGACTGTACTAATGTCTGTGGATGCAGGGGAATTTATTTTCCTTTTGTTTTATAACTTAGAACAAATGTATAGGTTCTTTTCCAATTTCCCCCAATTTCCCCCGGTTGTAATTTTCACTCCCCCATTTATTGCTTGTGCTTTATTGTAATTTGTAAACACATGTAACGAGTGTGAAGGAGTGTAGAAAAATACGATTTCTGTAATAATTCCCCAAATGATGAAAATAAAAACTATTTTACGCGATGAATGTAATTTTGAATCAACTAAATGAGAAATAAGTGATTCATTCGATACCTGAATCTCTGATCCAATAGGTATGAGTCTCCCAGCCAATGGGAACTATACCAAAACTCTTTCCCAAGTAGAAAACTTGGGTGGCGAGTTTATCACTTGTATCGAGATTTGGATCTCGATTCTTTTATCCATTAAAATTGGCTATTTGTGCAAACTTGAGCTAAAAAAAAGGTTTTCATCACGCCTAAGTCCAACTAACCCATAATGAGGCCCCCTCTCACATAGGCGCCAAGGGAGACCTAATGTCATCGGCACCTACAAGCACTATCCCTGCTCATCGAGAAAATGCTATCTTGGATTTAATCATTAGTAGGCATTTGAGTAAAAAAAGCATTATCGGCCTCCGTCACATGTTTTGGGACAATTTGGCTGATCAAACTAAAATTTGGTGGCTCAGAACTTTCAGTCGAAAAGAGATTTGAGTAAAAAGTAACCATATGATTGGAGATGGAAGCCTGGTTATTTGAAACCACCCTATCAATATTCGTTGTAGTAATGGAAGAATGCACCTTCCTACAATTAGCAACCCGATGGAAAAATTCCGAATTTCTATCACCAAGTTGAAGCCAATTCTATCTACTCTTCTCTCTTAGAGAAGTCTCTTTTCATTTGAGATGGATATCTAGATTGGCTTAGGCTTGTAACTCCTCAAGATGTAAATCATCAGAAATACCACCATTAGAAATCTCCATTTGGACTCTAGCCAAGTCAGCCCTGCAGTTGGCAATATTGACATCTGGTTGAACGAAAACCTCCTAGTTCCAATTCCTTAAAATAGGACGTAGGGTTTTTAGCTTAAGTTGAAGAAGCTGTTGGGGAGGAAGATTAGGGAAAATCCTATTCCAGTGATTTGAGACAACCTGATGAAGAGTAGGATGGTTGATCCATATGGATTAGAATCTGAAATGTGAAACACGTGGAGCTCCACGAGAGCAACTAACAAGGAGAGGGTGATGATCAAATTTATACAGGGAAGAATCGAACAAATCGATTTATCCTAAAAAGAAAAGAAATCCATAGATCGCAAGCCCTATCAATCCGACTTTCAACTCGCGGATTACGTTTTCTGCTATATTTCCAAGTTAAAAATGGCCCAGCCGTGGTTAATTCCGCCAACTCCCCCCGTCAATGAATTCACTAAATTCCCTACAAGATACGTTAATAGGTAAATTACCACATCTTTCATGACTACCAAGCACCGCATTAAAATCCCCAAGAATCAACCAATTCTCCGCAAAAGAATGCAATTGGTTCAACAAATCAACATATAAAAAACGTCTTAAACCATAAGAGTTACTACCATAAATGCATGCAACATAATTAATATTAGCCATAAAAGTAAAATGAAAAGATATCACCTAATCAGAGATGAAATCTATAGTCGGCTGGGCAGAAAAAAATTCAAATTGAAGCAGCCACAAAAGAAGAAAATGGCTTACTATTCTTAGCCACAAATTTGAAACCAATCCCTCTCCAAAGTTTGGGATTAATATCCGAAAACACAACCATATCATCTACTAAACACAAGAACTAAGGACGATGCTCCTTAATCATATTGCTAAGAACTCTTTGGGTATACTGATACCCCTATAATTCCAATAGAGGGTTTTAATCATCGCTTAAGAGAAGATTTCTATGCCTTCTTCCCTTGTGCTCTTGAAGTAACCAGTGCCTTAGCGTTTGTTTCCTTCTTTTTTGTTTTAATTTGCGTAGAACTATGAATGCTCGAATCTGGTACGGTTTTACCATTCAGATTGTCGGTCTGAATTTTTTCTATGGGCTCCTTATCCTCCATAGATAGGATGATTTGCATGTTCACCGATATGGATGGGGAATTAATGGCTACCTCAATAGAACCAGAAGCCGAATCTAATGAGGTGGTCTATTCAGGAATAGAAGGCTCAATAATAGGTTCACGAATTGTTATATTATCGGTCCTAGGGATGATGGATAATACTTCATCCACATTAATATTCTCAGAATCACTGTCACTTTGATCGCATTGATCTACCCAAGAAAGCACTTTTCCCTTCCCTTTGACCAGGATCTTTATCCGACATTCTTTTGGTGATAGTGTTGTTCTTCTCTCCCGAGCTTTTCGATTCTTTCCTAAGCCGAATATTCTATTTCCCCGATTCTTTAGCCTTATATGAAAGACCACCCTGCAGTTGGTTTCTTCTACAGCTTGATGGTGAATGACCAATTGATTGACAGGTAGTACAGAAAACATGAATATTTTCATATTCCACTGATACCCAAAGGATATTCTCAGCAGTATTAATTCGAATCTAGTCCATCACAGGTTTTGATAAATCAATATCCACTAAAATTCTAGCATAATGCCCCCTTCAATCGTATTATGATCAAAGCGAACAGGAACCCCAAGGCCCTGAGCAACACTTGAGAGAAGTCTTCAGTCCCAAAATTCCCTATGTAAATTAAACAGATGGATCCAAACCTGGGCAGTGGTTTATTTATATTTAGAAGGATCAAAACCATCTTTCCAAACTGAGAAGCACATAATTCATGGCTTTAGGTTCTGGCTGCCAGTAGTCCAGACTTTTGTAAAGCCTCGATCGACGGCATGTTGATGTGGCAAAATTCTTTCCCCAATGATATGAGTTTCTAGTCCATCTTTTAGTTCTATAGGGAATTCAATTTGAGCTTGATATCCGCATGTTTCCATGGCTTATCTCCTTTCGCTAGCGTCAATCTGCCAATAACCGAGTGTTGGCAAGACAAAATTCAATCCTTGTAGGATTCTGCCGGAATTTTCATGGCTTTGTATCTATTACATGCATCCATGATGATTACAGATACCATCTTTCCATTCAGATTTCTAATCGAAAGCGACGCTCCATTCTGATTAACAACCGCTGGAAAAGAAAGAAAATTCTTAGGCAGACTAGGGTTAGGTTTGCGGATTGCAAAACTTTTATAGGAGATGAATCCTGATAAGGAGTTAATTTGTTAGGGCTCTTGCGGTAGTAAGAAAGAAATGAAGCATCCATGATTGCAATGAGAAAGAAAGAAAATCAAGAGGGATCAAGGATGGCTGGAAATCGAATTCGGATGATTGGTCATAATGAAACCCTAACAAAGCTTTTTTTGTACAATTGACCTCCTCATCAAAATTTTCTTTTCCTCTCTGGCATCTTTAACATTAATAATGATATTACAAAATGAATTAACTTTAATACGGAAGATGATCCGAAAATGGTATACATTTCTAATCAACTGCCCATCGAACAAGAGAGAGAATTTATAAAAGTACTAAAAAATCTCATTTTAACATTTGCTTGGTCTCATGAGGACATGCCGAGACTTGAATGGCACATTGCCGAGCACAAGATTCCACATACCCGAAGATTCACCCAGTAAAGCAAAAGATGAGGGGAATGTGTCCAAAATGGGAAGAAAAGGTCAAAGCAAAAGTAGCCAAACAAATTAAGGCTAATTTCATGGAGGTCATCGAGTATCCCACTTGGCTATCCAATGTAGTCCATATGCCCAAGAAAAATGGTGATGTCAGAGTTTGTGTCGACTTTAGGGACTTGAATAAGGCTACCCTTAAGGACGATTTTTCGCTACCACACATCGACGTTCTGGTAGACAGCACGGCAAGAGCGACCATGTATTCCTTTATGGATGTGTTCTCTAGCTACCACAAGATTCTCATGAATGTAATAGACAAGTTCAAAGCTACGTTCATCTCAGAATAGGGGATGTATTATTTCAGAGTGATGCTATTCTACATCAAACTTCCGATATGTCCCTACACCATTCTTATTGAAGGCCTCAGAATTTTACCCTCTAGGTACCTTGATTTTTGTGAGAGATTAGACTAAAGAAGAATACCCTCAGAATCAGTGGGAGAAATAAGGTCTAAATTGATCGTTTTGCATGTATTGTGATTAACCCCACCATGCATCGTTACAATTTGTGCATGCATACCACATCCCACGCTTGTAATGATCTTTTGGTTACTACCTCAGCTAATGCTCAAAGGATTAAAACATTTTTCAACATTCTCAGGTCTGTTTGACTTGTATTCCAGATCCACCAACATCATCCCTTCCTTTCTCTCAAGTTCAGTTAAGGGCTGCTCTGCCTCAATCTCGGGTTCTTCATTCAGTAGTCAATTTGATTCATTTGGTCCTGACTCTACTCATCAGCTTGAAGAAATATCTCGTATCCTGACTCTAGAGGGCCAGATTGATGTTGAGGTTGAGGATGTTGCTATTGGTGAGGAGGAAAATTCATCAAGGATCGGTGTTAGGTTGGAGATTGCAAATGCCGTCTCACAATATCTAGAAATTAATTAGTTTCTTGACCGGGTGAATGATAAGATGCTGGCTTCCATTAGGGCAATCTTGGCCGAGGAGAGAGCAATCAATGCTTCTCATAGTACACTTGTCAGTACTCTAATAGTGAATATGATGGTCAGTGAATAGCTTCCTCTTTCAAGAGTTACTCATAACTCATTCACTCAGTTTCAGTTGCCACCTGTGCGGACTTGTGGGGATTCTTCCAGTCTATTTGGTCAGTTGGGTTCTGTTGGTCCATTTGGTCCAATCAGCTAGCCATTACAGTCATTAGGTACCATAGTTCCATCGTTCATTAATCAATTTGCTCAACCTAGCTAAGGGTTCATATCGCCAACATTTCAGTTTGGGATGTCCGACCCAACCCCTAATTTTGTAGTCGTACCTAAGGGGACAACCTTTCTACAAACATCAGGTCTACCCTTGAGTGCAGCTACTCAGTTGGATAGATCATCCTTATCTATGGAGTTACGTGATTTACTATAGAAGCTGCTCGCCACTAGTCTCGGCATTTAACCGCCATCATTGCCAGTTCAAGCTGTTAGGGAGGAGGTGTGAGCACTAGATTTTAACGATCCTTCCCATGAAACTATGCTAAGAGCTATATGATGTAATATCTTGTTGGTGTTGTCCAACAAAGGTATTCCTACTATTGCAGAGTTGAGTTTGGCTGAAGTCTGGAGACCTAGTCTGCCCTTAGGTACCCGTACGGGTTCTGTCTAGTGGTATGGATCCACTGGCAGACTCGTACGGGTGATTACCTTTTATACACTTAGAGGGGACCCATAGGGATCCCTTAGTACCTATACAGGTGGGGCTCCACCCGTACGGGTCCTTTGATTGCCTAATTAGCCTCTTTCAGAAGTAATCTCTTACATTTTTTGGGAAAAGGCAGGTCTTGAATGCGGTTTATTGCTTTTAGACCTGACTCTCACCCTATAAATAGGCCTTTTCCTCTCATTTCAAAGGACACACATTTCATATGAAAAAATATACTATAGAGAAATTATAGTAAGGTTCTAGCAATTTTTATAGGTATAGAAAAGGCATAGTGGAGGTATAGGAGGTATAAAATAGGGAGAAAACCCATTCCTTGAGGTTTTGTCCACATTTTATTCATTCCTAGCTTTTCATTGGGATTTAAGAGAGGTTCTGTCCACACTAAATAGTCCTATTTCACCATCTACTTTGGCCAGACTCTTTCAACAACAAAGGGATCGCCTTAAAGTGGATTCCCGCCGTAAAGGTAACGCTCCTGAGTTTTAGAGAGACTCACGTTTCAGTTATTTTATTATTATTCTCTTCCTTGCTATTATATCTGTTCTTATTCTTATTTTGGGTCTGGTCCTAACCCAGATGAGCCTTTTTAGCACAACATATACCTAAGGGTATTAAATCAGTGCTCCATGCTCATACAAAAGGAAATCCCATTTTTATTTCATTTTTTCATCCATTAATCTGCTAATCTCGAACAAAGTTTCTGCCTGGGCTAGACAGGACCCATACGGGTATACCATACTCGTACCGGTATCCCTGGTAGCCATACGGGTCCCACCCACCCATATGGGTACCAGTCCTAGGCAGAATCTAGAGCCCAGAATTCAGTTTAATTTGGTTAAAATCAATCCAACTCACCACAAGCCATGCTATCATTTTCACTAATAATCCGATAAATCAACCCACAAAAGTTAAAATGTGTTTTCACAACAAAATACATTGAAGACTTGTTATTTCTCTCCGATCCTAGAAGCCGCCCGGGTACTATCGATCGTAAAACCGCCACGCTAACATAATCGCATTTTTCCCAATAAAATGCTTACTTATGATGTGCTATAGACTGTGCTAATGTCTGTGGATGCAGGGGAATTTATTTTCATTTTCTTTTATAACTTAGAACAAATGTATAGGTTCTTTTGCAATTTCCCCCAATTTCCCCCGGTTGTAATTTTTGTTCCCCCATTTATTGATTGTGCTTTATTGTAATATGTAAACGCATATAACGAGTGTGAAAGATTGTAGAAATAGAATTTCTATGATAATTCCATAAATGATGAAAACAAAAATAGTTTTACGCGGTGAATGTAATTTTGAATTAACTAAATGAGAAATAAGTGACTCATCCGATACCCGAATCTCTGATCTAATAGGTATAAGTCTCCCACCCAGAGGGAACCATACCAAAACTCTTTCCTAAGTGGACAACTTGGGTGGCGACTTTATCGTTTGTATCTAGATTTGGGTCTCGATTCTTTTATTCATTAAAGTTGATTCATTGTGCAAACTTGAACTAAAAATGTTGTCATGCCTAAATCTAACTAAACCCTAGTGGACCCCACCTCTCATACAGGCACCAAGGGAGACCTACATGTCATCAACACCTCACAGGAGAATTGGGTCCCCGAAAACTTTAGTATGCCTAGCATAGTAAAGTATAAAGGAATCGGTCCACCTCAATCTCACATTACTACCTATCAAAGGGTGATGAGGATAAGGAAATTGAGTGATAAGATTCTGGCCAACATATTCCCTCATACTATGGAAGGCCCTACTGTTGAGTGGTATAATACTTTATCCGATGAAGTAACTAGAGATTGGAAGGCCTTATCCATGGCTTTCATTCAGCAGTATGGCTTCAACGCCACCATCAAAACTACCATACATAATTTGGAGGCTATCAAGCGGGCACCCAATGAGAAATTCAATATTTTCAGAGGTGGATGGCAACTCAAGTTTTGCTGAAAGATGGCTTGAGTCTCCCTGAGATGATCGTAAAATTGATAGATGGTGCTCTGCCTGTTTATCGCTAGGTTCTTGGTATGGACAACTTCTCTAGCTATGTAGAGGTCTTTAAGAAGGCCCAAAAAATGGGAAAGGATTGAGGAGTCGGATAATGCGAGTGTGCCGGCCAAACCTTGGTTCGAGAAGAATGACCCTTCAGCCCCAGCCCAGGCTTCTAAGCTAAGGTCTATTCTGATTCTAAGACCACTATAGTACAAGAAGAGGTGGCTATAGTTCGTACCATTGAAGATGGTATTTCCCCTTGGAAGGCATCCCTATTGGCCATCTTCACTAAGTTGAGAGCGCTTGGTCTCCTCCAAAGTATCAAAACCTATGTTTCACCCAAGCCTGAGGGCATGGATCAGTTTTGTGCTTATCACATTAGCAAGGGTCATCGTACTAGCGCTTGTAGAGATCTACTTGAGGCTATCACGGTATAATTAGGGAGAAGAAGATTCGAGAATGCAAGCTCAAACCCAGCACCCTGAATAACCCCCTGCCAAATTTCGAGCAACAAGTTATAGCCGTTGAGTCTAGGTTACCCTCCCACCATGTCTTCAGTATAATTAAGTAGGCTAACTCTGTGGTCCACTTAGTCGTGGTATTACCTGATGAACCGGTCCCCATTAACATCAATGCATATGAACTAGAAGATCCTTACAATGGAGAGACTATGTTGGTGCAACCAGAACCCATTAATATCGATGCTTATGAACTCAAAGGGCCGACCTTGTTGGTGGAAACTTCTGAGGGGAGAAGTTACATGAAAGATGGAGTATTGCATGTTATCTGAAGCAGAAGGTTTTCTCCTATTCCCCTCCCAAAGAGAAGAAGGGCCAGAGATGTGGATATCCAGGTCCTCCTAAGTGTTAATCAGGGTTCGACCTTTGCACCCGCTGTCGAGACTCAGGTTCCGATTGATGTTGGAAAGAAAGATTCGAAAGTGGATCCTCTTATCCAATAGTTGCAAATTACCCTAGCCAAGTATAGTATCTGGCACCTTCTCTTTGACTTTGAAGATAATCGGAGGGGTTTAATAGAAGAATTGCTAAGCATAGAAGCTACACTCTTTACTACTCTAGTTGAGGTCTTTTTCAGTTATTGGGGGATCATCTCCCAGTCAGGTTGAACCCATTATGTTTTATCCGTCAGATCTCCTACTTGAAGGAAACAAACATAGTAAGGCACTCTTAATCAAGGTGCAAATCTTTGATCGGTCTATCCCATATATTATGGTGGATGATGGTTCCACCCTTAATCTCTGCCCTACCAAGATCCTTCCTTACTTGGGCTTAGATGAATCCATGTTAGATAAATCCAATACTATTATAAGGGCATATGATGATACAAAGAGGAGTGTCATTGGGGTCTTTGAAGCTGAGGTTATAGTTGTAGGAGTGAAGTCTAAAGTCTTAATCACCGTCCTAGACATCCCCGTCACTTACTCGTTATTATTAGGCCGTCCTTGGCTCCATGCATTAGGGGCTATCCCTTCCATAGTCCACTAAAAAGTCAAGCTCATCCACAATGGTAAGTTAGTGACTATTGAACCCAATGAACAATCTATTATCATAGTTGTGGGAGTCAAGGTAAAGGAATCTAGGGTGGCAGTAGTTCACCGGGGTTCAAAGTTTTCGGTTAAGGGATACATATCTCTTAAAATTGAGAAGATTATGATGAAACAAGGTTATGTAAAAGGTAATGGGCTCAGAAAGAATCTTCAGGGCATGCTGGAACCCCTTTTACCTCTTCCATGGCCATTCAGACTAGGTTTGAGAAATCGCCCAGATGTTAAGAAGTCCAAACCCTAGGCCTGCCTTATGATAGGGGCTAAAATCAGACAAAAGATATTCACGGGTGAAGAAGAACCTGTCGTTGTAAGGGGCAAGAAAGTCCTTGGTTTTGAGATCTTTAATGATGTGTATGATTTTAAGAAAGGCTACATGATTGAGACCTTAGTTTTTATGGAAGTATATGGGAATACTGAAGAAGATGAAATAAAAGAAGCAGTTGAGTCCATCACTAAGGCCTTAGCCGTACTTATGAGGCAGAATTGGCAAGGAAGTGAGAAAGGAAATCCCATCAGTAAGGCTGTCAAAAGCTTAGCAAGAGCAGAAACGCATGCAAACCTGCACACCAGAGTTACTAGTTCAGCTTCCAGTATTGCTCAGGTTGATCAACAAAGCCCTCCACCTGTGAAGGATGATTCAAATGATGTAATTTTTAATGTTGCAAACATTTTTTATGCAAACAATGCCGCTTATAAGGTATATCATGAATAAGTTGTAACATCAGTATCTTTTATTTTAGACATGTCACGAATAAATTGATGCATCTCCCATTGACATTTTTCTTGAGCATTTCATTCTAATGACATCATGCACTCATAACAACAACATTCTTAAAATATTATCATATTTATTAATGAAGTTGACTTTGAGTATATCATAATGGTATAAATATCCATGGTTAAAACCTATCAACAAAAGAGAGATACTAAAAGTTTTTAACAAACATGATACCAAAAAGCCTTGGTCCTTCTTTCTTCATAAAGGGGGAAAAGGGTATAGGTCGTCAAGAAAGAAGACCAAGAAGACTCATGAGAGCATCATCAACAAGATAGCTATGGTTATGAAAAAAGGCGTCTTAGGTTACAAAATTATACTCAAACCCCTCAATCGCTCTAAAGAGAAGCTGATCATTACTGCCAATAAGTCAATCAAGAAGATCTTATCCAAGGCGGTAGCTACATATAGAGACTGGGCTGATAAACTTCCATTTGCAATTTGGGGATATAGAACCAGCATAAGAACACCCACTGATCAGACACCTTTCTCCTTGGTATATGGAATGGAAGCCATATTACTAGTTAAAATAGAAGTAAGATCTCTAAGAGTGGCTCTCGAAGCACGGCTAAAAGAGTAAGATTAGGGAAGAGCTATATATGAATAGTTAAATGCAATAGATAAAAATTAGCTCAAGGCACTTGACCACCTGTAGATATACCAGCAACGTATGGCTCGAGCCTACAATAATAGGGACAGATACCCGAAGCAACCTCTCAAAGCGGGTGATCTGGTTCTCAAACAGCTACGCCAAGTCAACACTTACGCTAGGGGTAAGTTCAGGCCTAATTGGGAAGGACCATTCATTATGAAGAAAGTTCTTGGTAAAGGAGGAATCAAGCTTATGGATATGGATGGAAATGAGTTCGTGAATCCAGTGAATCAAGATAGGCTTGAGCGTTATCATGTCTAGGTCAAAAGAATTAAATCATAAAAGAGGAGCATAAAGAATAAAAAAGTAAAGAATAAATCACCTGGCGAGTGGTCCTCTACTGCTTGGTCAAAAATTAAGGAGCAGCTCGCTGATCGGTATTCCACAAATCAGTCAAGAAAACATTAGGGCACTCCAACGCAATAAAGCCCACTGAGCTGAAAACCTGAAAAGGGTGGCTTAGGCAAAAGTTAGGGCATCGTGAGAAAAATGTCAGTTGCTTTCTAAAAAATCTGTAAAAGAACAGTAGGCAATAGGAGTTAACTATTCTTTACCATTGCCAATGTACTCAAATTAATCTCATAAATGTACATGTTATGATTTTGCTAAGAATCTTGGTCTATGAATGCATGCATGTCTTTAGGTGAACTAATCGCAGGTATGTGAACATCAATTTTTCTCTACATGTTATGTATCATTGTATTCATCTTCACCCACACATTTGTAAAATTCAGAAAATCCTACTGGATTGAAAACCCGAAAGGGCGGTCCAGGCAAAAATTAAGGCAAAGAAAGAAAAAGAAAAAGTCTGCTGGATTGAGTTGCTAAGGATAATTCAGGTAAAAATTAAGACAGTCTGCTGGATTGAAAACCCGAAAGGGTGGTCTAGGCAAAACTTAAGGCAAAGAAAGAAAAAGAAAAAGTCTACTGCATTGAGCCGCCGAGGACAATCTAGGCAAAAATTAAGACAAAAAGGCTTGTTGGATTGAAAATCCAAAAGGGCGGTCCAAGCAAAAGTTAAAGCTCAAAAGAAAAGAAAAAGTCCATTGAACTAAGCTGCTAAGGACAGTTTAGGCAAAAATTAGGCCAAAAATAAAATGTTCGATAGGTCATCTTACACCGAGTGGCCAATGCAAAAGTTAGAACCCCAGCTGTGATTACCGATCATCTCACATTGAATGAATCGGCCAGACTTAGTCTCATTATTAGTTATACCGAGAAGCAATTCAGGTCCACAAATACAACATCCAATGGTCTCAGTTCAAAAGGAAAAAATTCAGCATGCATAAAAAGTCGAAGGTCAGAAGTATCAATCCAAGTTTACATTCAAATCACGCCACGCAGGGCCCAAAAAGGTTAAATGTTTAGAAAGTAATCATAATCTACGCTGCTGGGGGATCCTATACCTGGCGACCCTCTGGAGTGCGATCCTATGTATCTGCTCGCAGATAATCTACATCTATTATCATATGCTCCTTGGCTTTACTAGTACCAGCAGCTGGTTGGGCAGGAGCCCTAGTCTCTGATGTCCCTACAGTAGCCCTAGTAGCATCGGCTACCTCAATATGCTGATCTCCACCCCTATGAGTCACTCAGTATGTAGAAAGATCATCCTCAGACTTAACCTCAGATGGATCCTGCGTCTGTCTGTCCTCAGTCATCCGTGCCAACTGACCCCTCAGCATCTCAATCTTAGCCCTCGCCCGAGCGGTCTCAGCCCTAGCTTTATCAGCCTCAGCAGTGGCAGCCTGTATCTGCTACTCCAAGAATCTGTCTCTCTCTTCTGAAGCATCCAAGTATCGAGCGGACTTAACATGCTCCATGGCCAGCAAAGTCTGCAATGGAATCATAAGATTAGTACACATATATAAATGTCATGGCATGCATCCTGAATAGTTTGTTAATTTTTATAGGTTAAAGAAACTTACTGAGGCTATTGTATCATGGGCTAGTAATAGATATCGAACAGAGAAATAACCTCTGGCAATCCTCTCAGCCTCGGAAATGGTCACTTGAAAAGGAAAGTCCTATCAGGATAAAACATTCTAAGTAGTCACTATAATAGATAAGGTTAATGGATAGAATTGGAAGGGGTGAAACTAAAGGGCCAGACCAACTCCTTGAACTCCTTGACAGCTTTCTTCCCCGAATGATCGAGGAGCCGGAAGAAAGTATCTAGCTCTGCTTGGAGGACTCCCTCTCTCATTGACCCAGAAGCGCGAAATCGCTTCGTCGGTGGCTTAGGAATAGTAGCAGTAGCAGGCCTCTTTCGCATGGAAGCGAGAGCTATAACAATAAAAGGCCATAATTAGAATCACGATCAATAGCAATCAATAACAAGGCGTTCGTAAACGATAAGTTAGAAGGGTACCTGAGAAGGAGTAGTGGATCTGGCTGAACCCTCGGTCCTCCGGACTATGGATGGACCCCCACATTGTCATCATCATCATCATCATCATCATCCTCGCTGTCAGTCTAGTGGAACTCGTGAGGGACATCCTCATGGTAAATCCTCTCACAAGGGGGAATGAGTGAAGAATTAATAAACTTAATATAGGAGCTCTCTATCGATAGCACACGGGCTCCCTCGCCCAATAGATACAGCCTCTGGTCGGTCCCCGACACCAGGTGCGGCCAGAAGACACCCACTAGGATCAAGGGAGGGATCAATCTCTTCACCACAGCACTGGTCCTCCACCCTCAGACCCGCTACCCAAAATACCACTCATAGGAGAGTGGTGACTCCAGGACGAAGCGGCCATCATCCACACCAGCCCGTATCCGCTCAATGACCCCATGTATATCTAATCTCTCCCATAGGTCTCAGATGACCTACACAAAGTAAAATGCACTATAAGCATCACAACCTCGTAAAAACAATTTCTACTAATGGTGTGTTGAAATGTAAAATGTAGGTTTAGTAGGGAAGAAGTTTACCCAATCGGAGTGCAACTGGTGAAGGAATTCTCTGTACTGCGCTATAGTCAAGCCATGGCCCTGCCAAGGCCCCATCCACCTAGATATAATGTACGGTGTCTCAGGCTGCATGGGCAAGCCCAGCCTAGGGATAAATCGGTGCTTAAAGACCCAAATCTACAAGACAAAGTAAGGATTAGTTGTAGCATTGCTTGAACAAAAGGTTAAAATACAAGAGATTGGTTCGGGATTTACCAATAGAATCAGGTGGCACCCCAAACTCTGACATCTGACACATAATACAACTGCACCAGAATGGCCCGACACCAGTTCTTGTAGGGCACAACAGCAAGATCCTCTATAGTAGGGAGGAAACCGTAGTTGAGGTTGCTCAAATAGACCAGAAAGAAGATGGTAGTAAGGAATGTCAGCAAGAAAGATCGGGCATACTGATCCCTCCTATCTGCGATAACAAGACCGGCAGCCCAATCCAGCAAGCATATAGGTCCTCATACTTGAGCTTGTTCATCCTGCCCGGATGAAGCCCAAGTAATCTCTCAATATAGGCCTTCACCTCAGGCTAGAAATGCCATCTATCAATGTAGACATCAAAATTGACAATATCCCCGCTCTAGTCCATTCCCATCGAGATGCACACATCAGAGGGAGTGATAGGGACCTCCCCAATCGATAGATGGAAAGTATGGTTCATCTCCGAACGCCTCTCTACCAAGGCTGAAATAGAACCTGGGGCTAGTGTCTTTGGAGCATGAGGGATGTCCCTGATAATGTCACTGAACCTAAAAGAATCTATACTGGTTAGCAGCTCGGTGTCCCCTGCGGTATAGATCTCCTCGTACCACTTCTTGCAGAAGCTCAGGGATCCCACAATCTTGTACTAAAATTGCAAAGACTAAATTATAGTTCAATGGGGTTAAGATATAGTAGACAAGTCAGAAATCAGAAAAGAGTTACAGAAATCAGAAAACACAACATTTTATCCCTGATGATAGGATCCGTGCAATTCCAGCCCACTCATACGGGTCCTCATAAGGCTCCCGTACCAAAAATGGGACCCCGTACGGGTCCCTATAAACAGTAGCATTATGAAAAAAATTCCTAAAAATCCAAAATCATCTAAATGCAACCAAAGCTCATCCAAAACTATCCTAAAAGCATCCTAGAATAAAGTTACATGCATCGGGCTCTATTTCAAGGTCTAAAACACCCTAATCCATGCCAAAATTTGAGAAATGTGCAAAGAGTTTGAAAATAGAAAATGGAGAATTAAGCGGAATACCTAGAATTTGGAGGTATGAGTCTCAGGGGAAGGAACAAGGGGCACATCAAAAGTAGGAGTGAGTCCTAGAAATGAGTCTTCTTCATAAAAAGCAAACCAAACTAAAACTAGGCCTTCTCGAAGCCCTGAATCACCAATCGATGGCAAATCCTTGCATCTAATGGGGAAACGGCCAGTCTTTAGGATCTTTTTATACATTTTGATTTATTTTAGAGAGAAAATCGAAGGAGAATGCAAAGCAGGAAAATTTTGTATAAGACCGAATATGAGGAGACTAATTAGCTTTTAAAACCCCCATTAGGGACCATACGGGTCCCACCCCACCCATACAAGTCCTAACTCTCAAGGTCTACACCCGTACGGGTCTTGGCCCACACGTACGGGGCCTTCTCTTGCCATCTAGGGGTAGATTTTAAACTAGTGTTTCATAAAGGCACCAGAAATTCATCTAGTCTGAACTCGGGGCCAACCCCACTTTCCCTAAACTCTATATTTTTAGTAAATCAGGGGCAAACCCCCTAGCTCACCTTGATCCTTGATTGAAGGGGCAAATTTTTTTGTTTTGACTAAGTTCAATTAAGAATCAAGTTAATCCATTTTTGAATTGATCGCTAACAAAGGAAGTTTTTCTACAGGTCCATCCGCGTGTAGAAAATTTTCCCTAATAAGCAAATCTTACAAGGAGAAGTTTCCCCAGCAGAAAAGAATTCACCAAAAGAGCATTACTCTACTCCCCAGCAGCGGAACCAGTCAACTAAGGGGCATCCCCCCATTTCCCAATAGTGGAACCAATCAATCTAAGGGGCATCCCCCCCATTTCCTAGGAGCGAAATCAGCTCAATCCAGGGGCATCCCCCATATCCTAGTAGCAGAATCAAATCAATCTAGGGGTATCCCCCTATTCCCCAGCAGCAAAATCCCTCCAAAGGGCATTCTTTGAGAGGCGCCCTTCCAAGGGGCACTTCATTTCTAAGCAATCGGGCCAAACCTGACATTTCTCGCACTTAGTTTACAGTTTATTTAGGGGCCAACCTCCATCCACACTTTCCTTTTTTTGATTGAAGGGGAAATTTTTTTTGTTCATCATAAAGTCAATCAAGAATAAAGATGTGTCTGCTTAAACAATAGCTAAAAAAGAGTTTGATTGTTGTCTTTTACAGGTTACTCAAGATCCCCAGCCAGGAGAGTCATCCGCCTTAAGAAAGGGATACACATCACCAAGATAGTCATCCGCCTTAAGACATGGATACACATCAGTTAGGAGAGTCAACCGCCTTAGGAAAAGGATACATCATCAGTCAGGAAAGTCGATCCACCTTAAGAAAGGGATACATCAACCAGGAGAGTCATCCACCTTAAGAAAGGGATACACACTAGTGGGATAGGTGATCTGCCTTAGAAAAGGGATACACCACCAGTCAGGAAAATCGATCCACCTCAGGAAAGGGATACAACATCAGCTAGGAAAGTTAATTCGCCTTAAGAAAGGGATACACATTCCCTAGTAGAGTCACTAAGGATGCACAATAGTAAAGGAAAGTCATCCACCTCAAGAAAGGGATATGCATTAGTAAGGAAAGTCATCCGCCTCAAGAAAGGGATACGCATTAGCAAGGAAAGTCATCCACCTTAAGAAAGGGATACGCATTGGCAAGGAAAGTCGTCCGCCTCAAGAAAGGGATACAAATTAGCAAGAGAAGTCATCCGCCTCAAGAAAGGAATGCCTAGGAATAGAGTTCGCCTTAAGAAAGGAACCTACCTATGTCATCACCTCAGGTATGATTTCTAAACACTCGCTCACATCGTGAGATCATACAGATCTATATCTATAATAATCCCACGAGGGCAGTTTGTGAGCACTGGATTTTAATAGTCCTTCTCATAAAACTATGATGAGAGCTATATGATGCAATATCTTACAAGTGTTATCCATTAGAGGTGTTCCTACTGCTACAGAGTTGAGTTTGGCCAAAGTTCGGAGACCTAGTCTGCCCTTAGGGACCCGTATGGGTGCTGTCTAGTGGTACGGATCCACTAGCAGACTAGTACGGGTATAGTCCTTTCATACGCCTGGAGGGAACCTATACAAGTGGGGCCCTACCAGTATGGGTCCTCTTATTGCTTGATTAGGCTCTTTCGGAAGTTGTCCCTTTCCTATTTCGGGAAATGGTAGGTCTTGAATACGATTTATTGCATTCAGACTTGATTTCCCCCCTATAAATACGGCCTTTTCCTCACATTTTAATAGATAACTAATATGAAACATATACTATAGAGAAATTGTAGTAGGATTCTGGATATTTCTATAGGTATAGAAAAGGTATAGTGGAGGTATAAAATAGGGAGAATACCCATTCCTTGAGGTTTTGTCCACATTTTATTCATTCCTAGCTTCGTTTATTAGAATTTATGGGAGGTTCTGTCCACACAAATACTTGCCTAAATAGTCCTATTTCTCCATCTACTTTGGCCAGACTCTCTCAACAGCAAAGAGATCGCCTCAAAGTAGATTCACGTCATAAAGGTAACGCTCCTAAGTTTCAAAGAGACTCGCATCTCAGTTATTTTATTGTTATTCTCCACCTCTATTATTATATCTGTTCTTATTCTTGCTTTGGGTCTGGTCCTCACCCATATGAGCCTTGTTGGCACAACATGTCCTTAGGGATATTAAATCGGTCCGCCATACTCATACGGAAGGAAATCCTATTTTTATTTTATTTTTCCTCCATTAATTTGTACATTTCGAATTGAGTTTCTATCTGGGACTAGACAGGACCCGTACGGGTCCCCCATACCTTATCGGTCCCCCCGATAGCCGTATGGGTCCCACCTACCCATACAGTTATCGGCCCCCAAGCAAAACCCAGAATTCATTTTAATTTGGTTAAAAATCAATCCAACTCACCGTATGCCATGCGATCATCTTCACTAATAATCCGGTAAATCAACCCACAAAAGTTAAAATGTGTTTTCATAATAAAATACGTAGAACACTTGTTATTTCTCTCCGGTCCTAGAAGCCGCCCAGGCACTATCAATCATAAAACCGCGACGATAACATAATCACATTTTTCTTAATAAAATGCTAACTTATAATGTGCTATAAACTGTGCTAATGTTTCTGGATGCAGGGGAATTTATTTCATATGGTTTTATAACTTAGAATAAATGTATAGGTTCTTTCACATTTCCCCCATTTTCCCCTCATTGTAATTTTTATCCCCCTATTTATTGCTTGTGTTTTATTGCAACCTGTAAACGCATGTAACGAATGTGAAAGAGTGTAGAAAAATAGGATTTCTATGATAATTCCCCAAATGATGAAAATAAAAATGGTTTTACGAGGTGAATGTAATTTTGAATCAACTAAATGAGAAATAAGTGACTCATCCGATACCCAAATCTCTGATCCAATAGGTATGAGTCTCTCGCCCAATGGGAACCGTACCAAAACTCTTTCCCAAGTAGACAACTTGGGTGGCGACTCTATCACTTGTATCGAGATTGGGGTCTCAATTCTTTTATTCATTAAAATTTGCTATTTGTGCAAACTTGAAATAAAAAAAGTTTTCCATCACGCTTAAATCCAACCAACCCCCAGTGGGCCCCACCTCTCATATAGGCGCCAAGGAAGACCCACACATCATTGACACCTCACAAGCGCTATCCCCACTCATCGATAAAATTCTATCGCGGACTTCATCAATGGTAGGCATCCGAGTCAAAAAAGCATTATTGACCTCAGTCACTCATTTTGGGACAATTTGGCTGATCAAACTGAAATATGGTGGCTCAGAACTTTCAATCGAAAAGAGATTTGAGTAAAAATTAACCGTGTGATTGGAGATGGTAGCCTGGTTAGTAGAAAGCGCCCCATCAATATTCATTATAGTAATGAAAGAATGCACCTTCTTAGAATTAGCTACCTAATGGAAGAATTCTGAATTTCTATCACCATGTTGAAGCCAATTCGATCTACTCTTCTCTTTTAGAAAAGTCTCTTTTCATCTGAGATGGATATCCAGGTTGGCTTGGGCTCGTAACTCTTCAAGATGTAAATCATCACAAATAACACCATTAGAAATCTCCATTTGGACTCTAGCCAAGTCAGCCCTGCAATTGGTGATATTGACATCTAGGTGACCAAAAGCCTCCCAGTTCTAATTTATTAAAATAGGACGCAGGTTTTCAGCTTGAGCTGAAGAAGCTGTTAAGGAGGAAGATTTCACAAAATCCCATTCCAGCGGTTTGAGATAACCTGATGAAGAGTAAGATGGTCGATCCACATGGATCGGAATTTAAAATGCGAAACATGAGGAACCCTACAAGAGAAACTAACAAGAAGAGGATTAAGATCAGATTTATATAGGGAAGAACTGAATAAATCAATTTATCCTAAAAAGAAAGAAATCCACAGATCCCAAGGCCCTGTCAATCTGACTTTCAACGCACTAATTACCTTTTCTGCCATTATTCTAAGTGAAAAATGGCCCAGCCGTGGTTAATTTCGTCAACTCCCCCCATCAATGAATTCATAAAATTCCCTACAAGAGTTGTTAATAGGTAAATTACCACGTCTTTCATGACTGCCAAGCACCACATTAAAATCCCCAAGAATCAACCATTTCCCCGCAAAAGAATGCAACTGGTTCAACAAATCACATATAAAGAGCATCTTAAACCATAAGAGTTACTGCCATAAATGTAGGCAACATAATTAATATTATCCATAAAAGTAAGATGGAAAGATATCACCTGATCAGAGATGAAATCGAAATTCAAACTGAAGCACCACAAAGAAGGAAGTGACTTATTATTCTCAGCCACGTATTTAAAACCAATCCGTCTCCAAAGTCTGGATTTAATATCCAAAAACACAACCATACGTTCTGCTAAACACAAGAACTGAGGATAATGCTCCTTAATCATATTGCCAAGAACTCTTTGGGTATCATCATTACCGATACCCCTAATATTCCAATAGTGGGTTTTAATCATTGCTTAAGAGAAGATTTCTGCGCCTTCTTCCCTTGAGCGCTTAGAGTAACCGGTGCCTTAGAATTTGTTTCCTTCTTTTTTGTTTTAATTCGTGCAGAACTATGAATACTCGAATTTGGTATGGTTTTACCATTCAGATTGTCGGTCTGAATTTTTTCGGTGGGCTTCTTATCCTCCATGAATAAGACGATTTGCATGTTTATAGCTATAGATGGGGAATTAATGGCTACCTCAATAGAATTAGAAGTTGAATCTAATGAGGTGGTATATTCCGGAATAGAAGGCTCAACAACCGGTTCATGAATTGTTAAATTACCTGTCCTAGGGACGATGGGCAATACTTCATCCACATTAATATTCTCAGAATCACTATCACTTTCCTTGCATTGATCCCCCAAGAAAGCACTTTTTCCCTTCTCACTGACGGGGATCTTTATTCGGTGTTCTTTTGGTAATAGTGTTATTATTCTCTCTCAAGCTTTCCGATTCTTTCCTAGGCCGAATATTCTGTTTCCCCGATTCTTTAGCCTTATATGAAGGACTGCCTTTCAGTTGGTTTCTTCTGTAGCTTGATGGCGAATGACCAATTGATTGAAAGGTAGGGCAGAAAATAGGAATATTTTTATATTCCACCGATACCCAAAAGATATTCTCAGCCATATCAACCCGAATCTAGTCCATCACAGGTTTTGCTGAATCAATATCCACCAAAATTCTAGCATAATGCCTAAACTCCCCTTTAATCATATTGTGATCAAAGCGAATAGGAGCCCCAATGCCCTGAGCAACACTTGAGAGAAGACTTCGGTCCCAAAATTCCCAAGGTAAATTAAATAGACAGATCCAAACCTGGGCAGTGGTTTTTATATTTAGAAGGATCGAAACCTGCTTTCCAAATCGAGAAGTGCATAATTCCTAGCTTTAGGTTCAGGCTGCCAATATTGTAGAATTTTTGTAAAGCCTCAGCCGATGACATGATGATATGGTATAATCCTTTCCCCAACGATATGAGTTTCCAGTCCATCTTTCGATTCCACAGGGAATTCAATTTAAGCTTGATATCCACATGTTTCCATGACTTATCTCCTTTTGCTAGCGTCAATCTGCCAATACTCAAGTGTTGGCAAGATAAAATTTGATCCTTGTAGAATTTTGTCAAAATTTTCATGACTTTGTATCCATTACATGCGTCTGTAATGCTTGCAGATACCACCTTTTGGTTCGAATTTCTAGTCAAAAGCGATGCTCCATTCTGATTAACAACCGTCTCAAAAGAAAGAGGATTCTTACGCGGACTAGGGTGAGGGTTTACGGATTGCAAAACTTTCACAGGAGACGAAACCTGATGAGGAGTTGATTTGTTATGGCTCTTGCAGTAGTAAGAAAGAAATGAAGCATCCCTGATTGCAATAAGAAAGAAAGGAAATCAAGAGGGATCAAGGATGGAAAGATATCTAATTTGGAAGATTGGTCATGATGAAAACCTAGCAGTGCTTTTTCGTACAATTGACCACCTCATCACCATTTACTTTTCCTCTCTAGCATCTTTAACATTAATAATGATATTATAAAAGAAATTAACTTAAATACAGAAGATGATCCGAAAATGGTATACATTTCTAATCAACTGCCCATCAAACAAGAGAGATAATTAATAAAAGTACTAAAAAATCTTGTTTTAGCCTTTGCATGGTCTCACGAGGGCATGTTAGGACTTGATTGGCACATCTCCAAGCACAAGATCCCATGGACCCAAAGATTTGCCCAATAAAGCAAAAGATGAGGGGAATGCATCCAGAATGGGCATAAAAGGTTAAAGTACAAGTAGCCAAACAGATTAAGGATAATTTCATGGAGGTCGTATAGTATCCCACTTGGCTATCCAATGTAGTCCCTGTGCCCAAGAAAAATGGCGACGTCAGAGTTTGTGCCAACTTCAGAGACTTGAATAAGGCTATCCCTAAGGACGATTTTCCACTACCACACATCGACATTCTGATAGACAGCGCTGCAAGAGTGGCCATGTATTCCTTTATGGATGGGTTCTCTAGCTACCACCAAATTATCACGAATGTAACAGACAATTTCAAAACTGCATTCATCTTAGAATGGGGAAAGTATTATTTTAGAGTGATGGGTTTCAGACTCAAGAACGCAGAGACAACCTACCAACGAGTAGTCACAACATTACTACATGGCTTGATCCACAAAGAAGTGGAAGTCTACGAGGATGACGTGCTTGTAAAATCCTCCACACTAGATGAGCACCCAATAGTGTTAGATCGATTCCTCAAGAGAATTGAGCAATACAATCTCCATCTTAACCCAAAGAAGTGTGTATTCGGTGTTTTGTCAGGCAAATTACTAGGGCATATGGTTAGTAAGAGAGGTATAGAGATGGATCTCGATAAGGCCCACACTATTAGGGAAATGCCTATACCAAAAATCGAGAAAGAAGTAAGAAGTTTCTCAGGGTCCATACAGTATATCAGCCACTTTATAGCATGATTAACTACCACATGCGAGGCTATCTTTAAGCTCTTAAGGAAGCTGCAACAAATAGAATGGATCGACCAATGTCAGGTAACCTTCGACTAGATCAAGGCTTATCTAATGAACCCTCCTATGCTGAAGCCGCTGATTCTCGAAAAGCCACTCATTCTCTATTTGGCAATAGAAGAAATGTCTATAGGAGCTATATTAGTTCAGAAACACCAAGATAAGAAAGAACATGCGGTTTATTATCTCAGTAAAAAGTTGCTAAAATATGAGACTCGATACACCACTGTGGAGAAAACTTATGCTACCATGGTCTAGCTCACCAAGAAGCTTAGACATTACTTACAGTCCTACCGAATCCAAGTAGTCATAAAGGTGTATCCAATGAAGTATTTATGCCAGGCGCCCTTGCTAACCAGAAAACTAGCAAGGTGGCTCTTATTACAGTCAGAATTTGATATTGAGTACGTCACTAAGAAGACCATCAAGGGGAGAACAGTCTCCGAGGCGAATCAACCACTCGAAGAAGGGGAGCTGGAGAACCTAGAATTCCTTGATGAATGTTTTGCAACAACTATAGAAAATCCTAGAAAATGGACCATATACTTCGACGGTGCCGTTAATAAACTAGGAGCTGGCTTGGGAGTTATCATCATTACGCCAGATGGAGCGCTCATGCCTCTATCAAAATAATTAGAATTTATCACCATGAATAATAGGGTAGAATATAAAGCCTGTCTATTTGAAATGTCAGCTCTGATCACTCTTAGAGCGGACAAAGTAAAAATTGTTAGTGATTCGGCTTTAGTCATCAAACATGTCACGAGAGACTGGGAACTAAAAGAGGATTCTATCAGACTTTACCTAGGGGCTATATGGAGGAAAGCCATGTTAGATATGATGTATGCCCTTAAGGCAATTAGGGCAATATATCTTAATTATGTAATAGTACGAATAATTTATTTAACCAATAAAGGCATTTGTTCTTTTGTATATATCAATGTGTTTTTATACATATATATTATAGCTGGTTAAAATATATTCATTGATGTATGTATACAAAAGTCCTTGACATATCATAGCATGAAGTCAGAGATATTATAGTTGGACTATATTTGGTGGAACCTACTTCATGTGCAATGATGATTATGTCTAAACTGTCCCTAGTTATAGTGTCATCAAGAAAGGATATTGATGAAACGGAAAGACTAGCATGTGGTCAACTTTCTTGGAAAGGGTCCAAGCAGTTAATCTCCTAAAGACTGAAGGTGGTGCCTTAAGCTTGACACATGGATATATCTGGGAGACATATTGGAGACCGCAACAAGATAAACACTTGGTATACATATCAATGTGTTAGTGTTTATCTTCATGCAATAAGCTTTGCGAATGTCCTCATACTTGAGATGCTAGTTGCCTTGTGTGGTACTATTGGTATACTTTGGGTCATTGCTATGCACTCATTAATTTAGGGTGCTACGGGTATAGTGATGACAGCACGTTGGTAGGCTGAGTAGTCAGAAAGAATCCATCGCTCCGGATATATTAAGGAGATGTACCTGGCCACTTATTGAAGTGATGATTGCCATAAACCTCTAATCAGAGTATGTGTTTGATAGAAATGGTTTCCAGTCAAACACACTATGGTAAAAGGCAATATACTTCGGTAATAAGTAAATAACTGGGATAGCTTGGAGCAACCTTACTATTAGTGGGTTAACACTTTAACCGAACCCAATAAACCAGATGGTACTAATATTAAAGAATGGAAGGAATTTATCGCACTGGATAACTATTGCATTAACCGGGATTAAGTCATAAGCATAAATGACGTTCCGAGTAATGGGGGACGGTAGACCCTTGCTAGAGGCATACTGCAGTCGTTTAAGGTAATCAAGTTCTATTCACGGTCTAGAACATCGAGCCAATGGTTCCATTAGAACAAGGGTTGGTTAAGCCTTAACAGCTCAATACTTCGGGATCCTATAAGTTCACACACATTGGACCTTCATCGGACTAAGTAAAGAACTAATAGATTTATTCTATTACAAAATATAACATAAATAATAATTAGATTATTATTTGATTGGTTAAAATTGATTAGATCAATTTTGGATAGACCAAGGAATTTATTTTGACCGGTAACTAATTAATTAGAGTCATAAATAAATTATAATTGATTAGATCAATTTTGGTTGGACCAAGAAATTTATTTTGAATGATGACTAATTTATTAGGGTCAGAAAATAAATAATTGAAAAGGGATTAAAAAGGCAAATTTTGCACTGGCGAGTTTAATTGGACCGAGAGTATAAAAATATTTTGTACAGACTCGAGTGCGCGGGAGTATACCGTAAGGTGTGCAAGCAATGCTGGGCATTACTCGCGGCAACCCATAAAAATGGGCTGCACATGCGCAGCCCAAAAGCAAGGCAAAGCCCACAAGGGCTTTGCCTTGCCATGTGCACAGCGTGTGACACGCTGTGCATATGGGATGGTGCACATGGGATGGGAGTAATTACTCCCATCCCACATCGCTTAGAAGGGGGAGCAAAATGCTCCCCAAGCCTATATATAGGCTTTCCCCTTTCCTTTCAAATTGTACCAAGCTCAAAGCATAAATCCTAATCGAGATAATTAATCTCTCGGGTACTTGAGCAAGTTATTTTGGTGGAGCCTGAATTTATTCGGGCACCGCTAGTTTATATTTTGGGTGAGGCTTCTAGAGTGGTCTAGCAACTACTCGAGGCTTCTTAGTTTTTCCTCCTGGGGAGGTTTTGGTTGGTGGGGTTCGTGTGGATACTGATAGAGGCTATCCTACGACTGGAGGCTTGTGCAAGAAGGTCCTGCAAAAGCACGCTTCAACTGGTAAGTTCTTTTTTTTTCTCTTTTAATTGTTAAGTCTTTTTCTTTAAGTATTTTTAGACTTAATAATTATGCTTAGGTTACTTTTGCATGCTTAGTTTATTTTATGCTTAGGTTATAACTTAGAGTTATAACATGCTTAGTATAAAATAAATATGCTAGGATATAATTTGGAATTATGGTATGCCTAGTCCTTTAGCATGCTAACCTAGGTAGAGAATTATTTAGTTAAGGCTTTATTTAATTTATATGCAACTAATAGGAGTTCCTGGGACAGGGATAAAATTTTGAATTTCCGTCATGCCTCTTATGCATGTTCAATTTGACTATCAATTCACAACAGTGGTATCAGAGCCTGCCTATTTAGTGCATAATTAAGTTAGAAGCAAACTAAATATTATTTTCTAAATGAAATGATTTGTTTATTTAATTGTTTGGAACAATATATATAAACTTCTGCCTTTCATTTCAAGGTTAGAAATTAGTTATGAATAATTTTGAATAAGCTTGCTCAACTTACTCAAATTATACAGGTGTCAATAATTTATTTAAATTAAATGGGTTATAGATGCTCCCAATTTACATGAATTGGAAGAACGAAATTTATTAGTTCAAGAGAATCCATTGGTCTTCAAGTTTTTGCCCGTATTTGTTCTGGCTAAGGATTGGACTTAGTGTCTACTCCTTATAGGGCACCTCTCCTACCTGGGAACCTATATCGGTGCAATTTGAATTGACCAATTGGGGGATTAATATGAACTAATTTATTTCTAGTATATAAGATGGTGCTTATATATGTTTCTATAACAAAGTAAAAAATTAAAATTATTGAATAAAAGCTTAAAGGAAATGCAATATAAATATAACAAATAAAAGCGTTAATTATTTTACATATAATCTAGGTTGATGGAATAATTATAATAAAGAGCTAAACCCACCTAAGGTTAGACCTTATAAATTAATTCTAAAATTCCCTGAATTAATACAAGTCATTATAATTTTGTCCATCTGATAAAATCCTAGATTGGGTGAGACGTTTAACACTAATAAAATCCCAAAGTAAATATATTAAGGCAAGTTATAGTCTTCCTTACTCAAATTTATAATACGGTCTTTTTGGGCTATCAAAGTGCTACGCAAAGCGTTCCTTCTAGTCCACATTGATTGGTTGTAAAGTTTGAGATAGGGTCTGCCTTAACAGAGCTGGGGTAGTCCACCATAAAATTGGGGGCTAGGCCCAGATCTGAGACATATTCAAGAAGATGCTAATATAAGAGCACACGTCCCTTGGGATTAGGGAACTTGAATGAATTAGCTATTGCATGCAATGCAAATGGAATTGGATTCCAACTATGACTGACTATTATGACTTGACTCATAAAATTGGGGGTTGTAATAGACTAGTTATAGATGCTACCTACTAGGAAATTTAGCTGGGCTAAAATTCACGAATTCAATAGAATGGGCTATTGTAAATTTTGAAGAAAATAGTAGGAAAATGTATTTAATTAAAAGTCCTCATATTAAATACATGTACTTAAACTAATATCTGAAAACTTTTCTTTTCTTATGTCTTAGGTTGAAAATGGCTTCCAATTTTAATCTCCGTATGTTACTTGACACCAAATTGAATGGCTCGAACTTTTCTGATTGGTTTTGAGCAGTGTGAATAGTTCTCAGATCTGAGGGAATTGCCTATGTCCTAAGTGAAATTTTCCCTATAGAACCTGATGTTGAGGATCATGTGGAACATGATGCCTGGTTGAAGCACAGGAAAGATCGTGAGACTGCCATGTGTATTATGTTGGGGTCCATGAATCCTGAGCTTCAGAAACAACATGAGAACATGCCCTTGGAGGATATGGTTCTCTATCTTGAAGAACTCTTTTCAGAGAGGGAGAATGAGACCTCCAAGCTCCTTTTCGGGACCAAGATGCAGGCTGGCACCTCTGCCTCTCAGCATGTACTGAAACTCTTGGGATAATCTTGAGAAGCTGAATCGATTGGGATTTGAGATGAATCATGACTTGAGCATTGACCTTGTGTTGATGTCCTTGATAGATAGTTACTCAGGCTTCGTAACTAACTATTATATGAACATGATTAATTCAACTATCCTTGAATTAATTAACATGCTGAAAATAGTAGAACCTCAGATCAAGAAAGATCAGAAACCTCTACTGTTGGTTGAAAAAGTCAAGGCTTCTAAGAAGAAGAAGTAGGCACTGGGTGCCAAGAAAAGAATCAGTAAGAAGAAGAATGAAAAGAAGGCATGTAAGTATGTCTGCTTTCAATGTGGGAAACCGGGACATTGGAAGAGGGATTGCAAAGCTCCTACTTCTGAGCATTTGAAGAAGAAGCCTACAGAGGCATCTACTTCAGGTATATTTGTAATTGAAAACTTTGCTACGTTTCCGCAAGAATCCACTTGGGTATTAGATACTGGTTGTGGTTCTCATATCTGTACTTCTGTGCAGGGACTAAGGAACTGTAGAAAACATGCCAAAGGGGAGATGGACCTACGCGTGGGAAATGGAGCTAGAGTTGCTGCATTAGCCGTAGGAAGCTTTAGTCTTGTATTGCCAAGTGGACTTGTTTTAGTTTTGAATAATTGTTATTACATTCTAAGTGTTACTAAGAATATTGTATCTGTTGCGTGTTTAGCAACAGAGGGATTTGAAATTTTATTTTTAAATAATAATTGTCAGATTCATTTGAATAATATTCTTTATAGTTATGGAATGTTGAAAGGTGGCATTTATATTCTTGATACTAAAACAGAAGTTTTCAATATAAATAATATGAAGAAAGTTAAATTAGGTAATGAGAATTCCTTCTACTTATGGCATTGCCGTTTAGGCCACTTAAACAAAGATCGCTTAACCAAGTTGCATAAGCATGGAGACTTGGGCCCAACAGACTTGGAGTCTTATGGTGATTGCGAACCTTGTTTAAAAGGAAAAATGACAAAGTTACCCTTTAAAGGAAAGGGTGAACGAGCCACAAGTACATCGGGACTTATACACACTAATGTGTGTGGTCCAATGAGTGTTCAGGCACTAGGAGGATACTCCTACTTCATAACCTTTATTGATGATTACTCACGATACGGTTATTTGTACTTGATGAAGCACAAGTCTGAAAGTTTTGAAAAATTCAAACTATTTAGAGCTGAAGTAGAGAAACAGCTTGAGAAAAGTATTTAAACACTTCGATCGGATCGAGGTGGAGAATACTTAAGTCAGGAGTTTCAGGATTATCTAAAGGAAAATGGGATAGTTCCCCAGTGGACCCCTCCTTATACACCCCAACACAATGGAGTGTCAGAAAGGAGGAATTGGACTTTATTAGATATGGTCAGGTCCATGATGAGCCATGCAGTTCTTAGTAAATCCTTTTGGGGATATGCACTTGAGAGCGCGGTTTATGTCTTAAATAGAGTGCCCTCTAAATCCGTAGATTTTACACCTTATGAAAGATGGTGTAACAAAAAGCCATCTCTAAATCACTTAAGAGTATGGGGTTGTCCTGCTATGGTAAAGAGGATAGCGTCAGATAAGCTAATTGCCAAGGCTGACAAATGTCTGTTCATTGGATATCCAAAGGAAACAATTGGATATCTGTTTTACCAACCTGAAGCACAAAAGGTATTTGTGTCTCGGAATGCTCACTTTTTGGAAAAGGAACACTTACTTGAAAAGTTTAGTGGGAGCAATATTGAACTGGAAGTTCAAGAGGAAGAAACAGACGATCAACTGATTGACCCCGTTCTAGATACACAAGAGAGTGTGATCCAAGAACAAACTGTCGAAACACAATCGTTGCGAAGATCAGGTCATGTTCATAAGGGTCCCGATAGATATGGGTTTATCATCACTAAAGATAAGGAACTATATCTTGTGGAGGATGATGAACCAAGGACATATGATGAGGCAATGAAAAGCTCAGATTCTGATAAATGGCAAAGGCCATGAAATCAGAAATGGATTCTATGTACGAGAACCAAGTTTGGAATTTGGTTGATGCACTGCAAGAGGTTAGACCAATTGGGTGCAAATGGGTCTTCAAGAAGAAGACAGACATGGACGGTAATGTAATTACCTATAAAGCAAGGTTGGTTACGAAAGGTTATAGTCAACGGGCAGGTATTGACTATGATGAAACCTTCTCAACGGTAGCCATGCTCAAATCCATAAGGATACTCCTCGCCATTGCTGCTCATTACGATTATGAGATCTGGCAGATGGATGTAAAAACAGTATTCCTGAATTGGGATTTAGACCGAGATGTGTATATGACACAACCTGAGGGTTTTACATCTCAGAATGGCTCGAAGGTATGCAAGCTACAAAGATCCATTTATGGACTTAAGCAGGCATGTAGGAGTTGGAATATAAGGTTTGATCAGACAATCCAGGAACTGGATTTCTGCCCAAATACAAATGAGCCTTGTGTTTACAAGAAGGTTAGTAGGAGTGCAGTCATTTTTCTAGTATTGTATGTTGATGACATTCTGCTAATAGGAAATGACATTTCTCTTCTTCAAAACGTTAAAGTACGGTTGTCAAGAAAGTTCTCCATGAAAGACCTTGGTGAGGCAGCGTTTATACTAGGTATAAAGATCTACAGGGATAGATCCAAAAGGCTCTTAGGCCTTTCTCAAAGTACATATATAGACAAGGTGTTGAATAGGTTCAACCTTGAGCATTCTAAGAAAGGTTATCTCCCGATGACAAAGGGGATTAACCTATCTAAAGCAGAGTGTCCGAAGACAGCTCCAGAGAGAATGCGCATGAAAGATATACCCTATACATCCGCAATAGGATCCATCATGTATGCTATGATATGTACTATGCCGGATGTCTCTCAGGCTTTGAGCTTTACGAGCAGATATCAGTCAGATCCAGGTGAAAAGCACTGGATGGCCGTCAAGGCAATCCTTAAGTACTTGAGAAGGACTAAGGATGAGTTCTTGATTTATGGAGAAGGTGATCTCACTATCAAAGGTTACACTAACGCAAACTTTCAATCTGATAAGGATGACTTTAAGTCTCAGTCAGGTTTTATGTATGTGTTAAATGGAGGGGCAGTGTGCTGGAAGAGTTCCAAGCAAGAAACTACTACTGATTCAACCACGGAATCTGAATACATTGCTGCATGTGAAGCAGCAAAAGAAGCTGTCTGGTTAAAAGGATTTATTGTTGATCTCGGTGTGGTGCCTGAGGCTATTGATCCAATTACTTTATATTGTGATAACAATGGTGCCACAGCTCAGGCAAAGGAACCACGGTCTCATCAGAAAAACAGACATGTATCCAGAAAGAATCATATAATCAGGGAGATTGTTGATGCTAAGATAATAAGATTAGAATATGTACCCACGGATCAGAGCCTCGCGGATGGTCTGACAAAGCCGTTGACTCAAGTCAAACATGACCAGCATGTTAAAGCATATGGATTAAAACATATGGCTAATTGGCCTTAGTGCAAGTGGGAGTTTGTTAGATATGATGTATGCCCTTAAGGCAATTAGGGCGATATATCTTAATTATGTAATAGTACGAATAATTTATTTAATCAATAAAGGCATTTGTTCTTTTGTTAATATCAATGTGTTTTTATACATATATATTATAGCTGGTTAAAATATATTAATTGATGTATGTATACAAAAGTCCTTGATATATCATAGCATGAAGTCAGAGATATTATAGTTGGACTATATTTGGTGGAACCTACTTCATGTGCAATTATGATTATGTCTAAACTGTCCCTAGTCATAGTGTCATCAAGAAAGGATATTGATGAAACGGAATGACTAGCATGTGGTCAACTTTCTTGGAAAGGGTCCAAGCAGTTAATCTCCTAAAGACTGAAGGTGGTGCCTTAAGCTTGACACATGGATATATCTAGGAGATATATTGGAGACCGCAGCAAGATAAACACTTGGTATAAATATCAATGTGTTAGTGTTTATCTTCATGCAATAAGCTTTGCGAATGTCCTCATACTTGATATGCTAGTTGCCTTGTGTGGTACTATTGCTATACTTTGGGTCATTGCTATGCACTCATTAATTTAGGGTGCTACGAGTGATTACGGGTATAGTGATGACATCACGTTGGTAGGCTGAGTAGTCGAAAAGAATCCATCGCTCTGGATATATTAAGGAGTTGTACCTGGCCACTTATTGAAGTGATGATTTCCATAAACCTCTGATCGGAGTATGTGTTTGATAGAAATGGTTTCTAGTCAAACACACTATGGTAAAAGGCAATATACTTCGGTAATAAGTAAATAACTAGGATAGCTTGGAGCAACCTTGCTATTAATGGGTTAACACTTTAACCGAACCCAATAAACCAGATGGTACTAATATTAAAGAATGGAAGGAATTTATCGCACTGGATAACTATTGCATTAACCGGGATTAAGTCATAAGCATAAATGACGTTCCGAGTAATGGGGGATGGTAGACCCTTGCTAGAGGCGTACTACAGTCGTTTAAGGTAATCAAGTTCTATTCACGGTCTAGAACATCGAGCCAATAGTTCCATTAGAACAAGGGTTGGTTAAGCCTTAATAGCTCAATACTTCAGGATCCTATAAGGTCACACACATTGGACCTTCATCGGACTAAGTAAAGAACTAATAGATTTATTCTATTACAAAATATAACATAAATAATAATTGGATTATTATTTGATTGGTTAAAATTGATTAGATCAATTTTGGATAGACCAAGGAATTTATTTTGACCGGTAACTAATTAATTAGAGTCATAAATAAATTATAATTGACTAGATCAATTTTGGTTGGACCAAGAAATTTATTTTGAATGATGACTAATTTATTAGGGTCAGAAAATAAATAATTGAAAAGGGATTAAAAAGGGGAATTTTACACTGGCGAGTTTAATTGGACCGAGAGTATAAAAATATTTTATACAGACTCGAGTGCGCGGCAGTATACCGAAAGGTGCGCAAGCAATGCTGGGCAGTGCTCGCGGCAACCCATAAAAATGGGCTGCACATGCACAGCCCAAAAGTAAGGCAAAGCCCACAAGGGCTTTGCCTTGCCATGTGCATAGCATGTGACACGCTGTGCATATGGGATGGGAGTAATTACTCCCATCCCACATCGCTTAGAAGGGGGAGCAAAATGCTCCCCCAAGCCTATATGTAGGCTTTCCCCTTTCCTTTCAAATTGTACCAAGCTCAAAGCATAAATCCTAAGCGAGATAATTAATCTCTCGGGTACTTGAGCAAGTTATTTTTGTGGAGCCTGAATTTATTCGGGCATCGCTAGTTTATATTTTGGGTGAGGCTTCTAGAGTGGTCTAGCAACTACTCGAGGCTTCTTAGTTTTTCCTCCTGGGGAGGTTTTGGTTGGTAGGGTTCGTGTGGATACTGATAGAGGCTATCCTACGACTGGAGGCTTGTGCAAGAAGGTCCTGCAAAAGTACGCTTCAACTGGTAAGTTATTTTCTTTTCTCTTTTAATTATTAAGTCTTTTTCTTTAAGTGTTTTTTGACTTAATAATTATGCTTAGGTTATTTTTGCATGCTTAGTTTATTTTATGCTTAGGTTATAACTTAGAGTTATAACATGCTTAGTATAAAATAAATATGCTAGGATATAATTTGGAATTATGGTATGCCTAGTCCTTTAGCATGCTAACCTAGGTAGAGAATTATTCAGTTAAGGCTTTATTTAATTTATATGCAACTAGTAGGAGTTCCTGGGATAGGGACAAAATTTTGAATTTCCGTCATGCCTCTTATGCATGTTCAGTTTGACTGTCAATTCCCAACACGCCACACTATTCAGCGAATGTAAATTTTTTCATATGCCTCGAGAAGAGAACCAGATGGTAGATGCATTGGCCACTTTAGCCTCCATGTGGGAAGGGCCTCAAAAATAGCCAATCAACCTTTTGTTATGGAAACAACTGATCCCCATACTATGTTTGTGCAATAGAAGGCGCCATGGGTAAGGAAGAACCCTGGTGTCTGACATCATCAAGTTCCTTGAAAATGGTGAATTCTTAGCCGAGGCTACAAATTCTGACAGGAATATGTTGAGGAAGCTCGATGTACAGTTCTACCTAATTAAAGGAGATCTGTTTAAAAGGTCATCTGACGGTTTACTGTTGAATTGTCTGACTCAACAAGAAGCAGAGAAGGTAATGAAGGAAGTACATTTAGGAGACTGCGGTCCATATATAAACGGCATCATGATGGCAAAGAAATTTAAAGAATGAAATATTTTTGGCTAACTATGCTAGCTGACTATATTCAAGAAGCTAAGACTGGCCATGCTTGTCAGATATACGGAGATGTAAATCACTTGTACCTAACGACATTGCAGAGTTTGACAATGCCTTGGACGTTCTCAGCATGGGGCATTGAATTCATCGGTGAGATAAGACCATCTTCGACCAGCAGCCGTCATTTCATAATAGTGGTAGTCGATTACTTTTCCAAATGGGTTAAAGCAGAATTGTATATGAGCATCACGGTCAAGAAAGTGGCTCAGTTTATTCAGCAGTATATCTTCACCAAATACAGCATTCCTCATCATGTAGTGAGTAACAATGGTATGCAATTCTAAGGGGAAACATCCGGTATTATTAAGAAGCACGGAATTGAGCATCATCGCTCTTCACCCTATCGCTCTCACACCAACGGAGCTGTAGAATCTGCTAATCAGGCAACTAAGAAGATCCTCTCCAAGGTGATCTCTAATTATCGAGATTGGGCAATCATTTGCCCTATGCCTTGTAGGGATAAAGAACTAGTGTCAAGACTCCTACATGTCAAACTCCTTTTTCTCTCATCTACGGAATAGAGGCAGTATTGCCCGTTGAAATGGAGATCAAATCTTTGGGCATAGCCTTAAAGCGAGACTTCCTGAAGATGAATGGGCAAAGTCAAGGCATGAAGAATTGACTTTAATTAACGGGAAATGATTAACTGCGTTGGAAAACCTATAGTTATACCAATAGCGCTTGGCTAGAGCTTACAACCGTAAAGTTAAATGGCAGGATCAACCTCTGAGAATAGGTGATATGATCTTAAAAAATTCTTGTAAGACACACACGAATGCTTGAGGGAAGTTCCAACTAAAATGGGAGGGGCCGTACATAGTAAGGAAGACTCTCAGTAAAGGGGTAGTCAAAATCTCAGATTTGGACAGCAACGAATTTGTAAATCCAATAAATAGCAACAAGCTAAAGCGCTATCTCGTGTAAAAATAGAGAAAAAAAGAAAAAAAAATGTCTGTCAAGAGCCAATGAGGGCTGTTGAGCAAACATAAAGACCCCAAAATAAAAGAGTGAGGCCTTGGGTAAAATCCATTCAGAACCTTAGGCAATGATGGGCATTTCTTGGAAATAAATACCATTTATCCTTCCTATTTAGATAATATCTTTTGTAGTAGCACATTCATGTTAAAAATACTACATGAATGCATTAAATGGAAACTTCAAATTGTTTAATAAAACAAGCATTCAAATAGCATTTCTTGTCTTTATTACACATAAAGTGCATTACAAACAGGAAATGGAAACGATAAAGGCAAACAATGAGGCCCAAAGCCTTTATTCTCCCACAAAGAAGAATGACACATAATGGCAAGCTCAATGATCTCCGAGGAAACTACAGAGTCTCTTTATCTCAATAAACCTCTCCTCAAGGGTGGCTGGCCCACGAATGCTGGCAACCCAGATGCAGTAATCCTCAAAAGGATGGATGTCAAAAGGTACGGAATGGTCCACCTCCACTTAAGAGCGATTGATCCACCTCACGTCATTACAATAAATCCGAGTATAAGAAAGCTCAAAATCGAGAAGGGTGCACAAGGATGCTGGAAACCCTTGAGGACAACCATATTGCCTGCATAAGCGATCGAGAGAGTAGGTGATAATCTCAGAAAGACCAATGTGGACTACCCCATCTATAGCAACATCAGTAGTCACATGCATGATACTCCACCAAGGGAAAACCCAACATATATCCTTAGCGTCTTGACTCCCCATGAACTCAACCAACTCCTCGACAGTGAAGTCTCTATGGGAATGGTTATCGATGTAAACTAAGGAGCCCCGTGCCTAGTAGGCCTTCGGTTGATAATCCATGCTTGTGGGAATAGACAAAACAGAAGGCTTGTCCCGAAGCCAAAGCTACAAATAAAACAAAACAAATATAATAAAAATAAATAATAACAAAAAGAAAAAAAAGAAAAAAAGATGGCCTGGTAGATTGAAAACCTAAAAAGGCAATCCAGACAAAAATTAAGGCAAGCCTGATGAATTGAAAACCCGAAAAGAGCTGTTTATGAAAAAAAAGGCTCAGATAGAATTTACCTGAAGGAGGAGTCTACTACCCCTAGTAGTAGCTTCAGTCCTATTTCGGGAAGAGCGCACAAAGATCAGTGCCTTGACTAAAATCACCGCAACTAGAGATTTCCCCCTAACATCTGATCAATGATAGTCTAGAAGGCAAAGCTAGAAACTATACTTAGAGCCTCATAAAGAAAACCCCCCAGCAAAAGTAGACAAATGAGTGGAAGCCAGCTCACATCATTAGGAGAAAGACTCCTAACTATGTCAGAAGCCATGTCCAACCTCAAGCCCTCGTTGTAAATCAACTGGTGTCTATCGAATCGTTGCAATTAGAAATGGTTCAGCAATGGATCAGAAAACTCAGGATGATGCATCGGAATGGCCGGACGTATATCGGCTAAAGATCTTAAAAGTCTACAAAATTCCTCATACAAGGGGCATTACTCATGATCTCCAAATTGGAACATGTTGTTAATAGGATCCCAGAACCTAACAGTAGCCTAGATCAAATTGTCCTTGACAAAAATGCGACAACTTTCCTTCATATGCAACAGAATATAAACCCTAAGATGGTCCTAACCATCAGAATTCTTTAGATAAACATTCAGATCTGCATGAAAGTGGATTTAGTTCTCCATGGCAAAATTTCAAAGTGTAGCAATTCGCTATACGTAGTTTATGGGGCAATCTGCTAGTATCTGGCAGATTACCCCGATACGCTCCATTATCAATAAAAGAAGAGAAGCACAAAGCACGAGAATAATGTAAAATTCTTTCATAAATAAAATTTGTTCATATGAGAAAAGGCTCTGCAAATGGCCTAAAAGAAAAAATGATGAAAAGGAAGCCTATCTACTGTCCACTGCTTGAACTCAGATGGCTGGGATCAAAAGACAACGGAGGAAGGGGATAACCACCCTGTGGTAAGAACCCCAAAGGATCGCCCTATCTATGCTGAGACTGATGCTGTTGGTCATCTACCGGGACCATCCCCAACTGAGCTCAAAGCCGCCGGATCTCCAGCTGCAACATTTTAACACTAATCATTCATATGCATGTCATGACATACCATGCATCATCATTAACACAATAAAGTAATAAATATACCGCCATGTCAGAATTTTGGTTCATCATGAACCACTGCTGCCCTTAGATGTATCCCCAGTCGGAGATGCTATCAGCAATAGGCACCTATAAAGAAAAATAAGGGACCAATATGAATCAGAACTGGCATGACCTAAAAGCAAAGGAAAAATCAAAAAGCTCACATGAGTAGAGCCTGCCGGGTGGAAAGTCACTGGATGCTCAGGGTCCAAGTAAGGCTGAATCACTAGTGTGTAAGTACTCAAGTCAGGATGGTACATCAAGAATATGGATGGCTGATATTGAAACCCCCGATGTCCCTCCATCATCACCGGACTTTGAACCGATGAAGCTGAAGAACTCCCAAAATGGGTAGAAGTGGACGCAAGTCTCTTTCTACCTTGATAATCCTGCAGAAACATCAAAGCAAGGGCGAATTAGACCAACTAAGAATAAAAGTCGGAAAATAATGAAGAAATCCGAGTCAATGAAAAAGAGATATCGTCATCCGGACAGTCCCAAGCAAACCTGATCTAGCGCCCACTAGGGGAAAAAGTGGAAGGAGCATCACCCTCAAAAGGGTTGTGAATATTTGGCTGGGGCTTGATAGGAATAGGGTCTGTCTCTGGCCATCCGAGTAGCTCTAAATGACAGAACCCCTCGTACCCCCCAATTCACTTTAGGAAGGCGCTGGGTAAGCCATCAGAAGCTAACCGTGAAAAGTCAGATGAGCTACGAGGCCAAAAACTCCATCGAGGCACATTAGGAGGGATGGAACATGACCTGGGAGGAAGATGCCAACCCTGAATACGCTCTCCAAGGTACCACTCCAAAGAGAAAGGAGTCTCTATAATCAACTGGGTGTTCACAAACTCCCCAGCTAATCTCATGACTTCCGGCCAGTGAAGCTCGTGCCCCCAAGGCTGCATCTTGATCTAAAAGAAGAAAAAGAGGCCAAGCATTGATACAAAGATTATAGTAGATATAGCAATTTTAGCAAGTCAAAAATGCTATGAGGATATACCTGCTTTGAAGATAGAGTACGAAGGTGGGTAGAAAGAGAAGAAGGAGACTCGATCTCTCAGCCGTACTAGTAGTTTGGCAAATGAGGACAGAACGGATAACATCCACTCCCCACCAGCTTGGTCCTTAGAAGAATCCCCATCTGTAAAAACTAGATCTGAAAAGTCAAAGAAAATCAAAACTTCAAGAGACAAGCGAGAATGCTCATAAAGAAACAAAAGGAAGTTAGGTCCTTATATAGAGAATCTGGAGACAAGATTTGAACTTGCCAATCCTGTTCCTCACACACTGATCAAGGGCCCAGTATAAATGACCAATGCAGCTCGGCCCCAGGCATACTCATCAAAGTAGGATGAATCACTTAAAGTGCGCAGAATATGGAGATCCATGATCGCACCCCCAATGGGAAAACACAGCCAGGACAAGGTAGCGGCCATAAAGGCTCTAGCCTCGCAAGCAGAAGTGCCTTCTATCCCTAGTGGTCTAAAAGGTCATGAGTTTCTTCCAAGAAACTCACCCATACTTATCCCTTGAATATCCAATCAAAGCCTCAGTGGTCTCCATATTAAAGCTATCATAAGTAAAACAGGCATTAAAGTGAATCACGTTACCGTGGAAGGGAAGACTTGTGATGGCATAGTAATCCAGCGGAGTGATAGTGTACTCCCCACAACAGAAATAAAATGTGTGGGTAATATCGGACCATATGCTCAAGATGAGGGTGGAAGTACTTGTTAGGATGTTCGAATACTTGCGGGACCTCATGTACTTGCAATTCCTCATCATCCTCCCCAAGGATGTCCCTTCAACAATGGTCTTAGCGCCAGGGGATAATACCTTATACCACTTGTAAAAATGGGAAATACTACAACCTTTATGGTCAATGACGTGCAAAAACATAATGCATGTACACTAATGACACACCAGTCTTTAATAAATCACACGATTATCGAAAGTCATTGGATTTTATAAACTTATGCCATAATCAAAGAGCAAGAAGATGATAAATAAAAGCAAAAAATATATAAATAATAAATGAGCAATAACGTTGTAAAAAATGCGATAATGGCGATAAGGCTTACTAGAATCCAAGAAAGATGGTCGGAAGGCTTCAAATCAGGTGGAATTAAATCTCTGGGAGCAATTCCATAATACTTCCAAGTCTAAGGAAGCCCGTATAAGGCCCCTGCAGGAAGCTCAGAGATTTCCACTTGTTGGCCATCAACAACCATATGTTGCCTAATCACTTGGATGGCCAGTAAATCCAAGAAAAACATTGTATAGCTTGTACCACATCGAGACCCCACAAAGTTAGAGTAAAAGGGGCAGAAAAGAGAAGAAGGTGAAAGAAATCATCGTCAAGAATAGCTAGAAAGCAAAAAATTCCGAAATAAAGAACCAAAATTCACAAGGAGAGGAGAGAATTGTTGGTGTGAAGAAAATGAGGAGCAAGCTACTAGTTTTATAGCCCGCGAGCTAATTACCTTTCCAGCTGTCACGCGTCTACATGTTGAACGCGCAAAAGTGTAACGACTATAAAAGGTACTGTTACATAGTAAGTTAGCCTGCTGGCTAATTACGTGCATTTTGAAAATTTTTCCAATTTTGCATATTTCATCCATTCTCTGCACTGTTTATAAAATGAGCGGACCTAAAAGCTGTTTTTACACTGTTATTCATGCATTAAGTACCTGAAAATATTTATTTTGACCACCTCGGTCAATTTTTGAACCTCATGCAACTCATTAAAAATTTTTAATCGAAGGGGGAAAATATATTTTGTTTCAAAATTTGTCGATTAAAAATATTTTAACTTATTGTATTCCACACACACACACTATTTTGTCTGTTTTGCATACGATAAAATTTCTAGCACAAAATTTATGTATGCGAGGGGAAAACTGTTAGCACAGGTCCATTCCAGCCTGATGAGGAATTGTGCCTATTTCATTTAGTGATAAGACAAAAGAGCCAAAAAGGACCGAATTGTCATCCAAAATCTAAAATTCAAAAATCCACATTCTAGGGAAGCTTCGATTTAGCATTTTCTACTGAAAAATCAAAAAGTCAAAATTTGATCAAACATATGTAATCATCCCATCGACTAATTACCTATCTACAGTAAAAGAATCAAATCTTACCGAGATCTGGCAAGGATTTACGGGATTAAAGTAAGTTCTTGTCAGATAGGTAATTAGCCCGCTGGCTAATTACCACCCCTCTATAAATAGAGGACTTTGCTCCTCATTTCAAAAACAGATGGAAAAATTCAAGAATTCATTTCGTACCCTTTTGTTCCGGGAGTCCCAAAAGACATGAAACTCTTTCAAAACACTTCCAAATCTGAGCTTTATCACCGACATTCGGTATAAACTCATTTCCCCATCTTTTTAGATCAAGATCTCATAGTAATCTTCAGTCTAAAAATGACCCAATTTATCAAAAATCCCCGCATTCCCTTTATGAATAATCCAAGATTATAGCCATAACTTGGGTTAAATCTATTTTCCAAGCAAACAACACTTTCTGACAACTTCGGTCTGACACCGGCTCTCAAGTCATCCTGGATAGACGAAAAGGTAAACTGAGGGTAATCGGCTCTAAGCCCAACTTTAAAATTCATTTTTATTACTTTTATTATTGCATATTACATTCCATTTCTCTGGTTAAGTGAGCCACTGGTGTCACTTAAAGTATAATACGTGTAAATAAGCTTGCAGGTATGGATAAACATCTAGAATGTGAGGAAACTCTATCCGAGTTTCTGGGCCAAAACCCAAACACTATTGTTACTTTGTCAAAATTTTGGTAGCAAATATCTATTTATTTATGCTGTCATAATGCCCGTTTTATTTCTTGAATTTATTTTTTAAATAAAGCCATTGTAATGCAGAAATTACCACAAATTCCAAAATTCCAAAATTGATCTAAACAATTTGAACAACTTGAGTACCTATTATGTCCGAACTCAGTATCTCAATCTCTTTGAGGTATAAAAATCCCACTTTGGATCGGTATAACACAATTCCTGGTAGAGCTGAACCGAGAGGCGACTTTATTTTATTTTTAAATAAAGTAAAATTGCTTTATTTTAAAAATATCTTTATAAAAAAATGTGCAAATATATTTCTCAATATAATCACATCTTGGGCTTATATAAAGTCACTGCATTTAAGCAAACCTGATTTTCTCAAACCAAATCGAGACGCATCCCATGCGCCCATCCCGCGTGCATCGACCCGCTTTAAAATCCTGCTTGCTTACACCTGGAAAATCATCAGAGTGAAAACCACTTGAAATATAATTTGGTAGTGCAATAAAGGATCTAGCTTGTGGGAAGTCACCGGAGTGAAATCCACCGAAATATAATTTGGCTCTACGATCAATAATCTAGCATGTGGAAAATCATCGGAGTGAATTCCACCTGAAATATAAGTTGGCTTTACGATTAGGGATGTAGCATGTGGGAATTAAGTGGAGTTAAATCTACTGAAATATAATTTGGCTGTACGATCAAGAATCTAGCCTATGGGAATTCACCGGAGTGAAATCCACCTGAAATATAATTTAGTTGTACCATTAGGAATCTAGCCTGTGGAAATTCACCAAAGTGAAATCCACCCAAAATATGATTTCGATGTACAATCAAGGATCGAACGTGTGGAAATTCATCGGAGTGAAATCCACTTATAATATAATTTGGTTGTGTGATCATGGATCTAGCTTATAGAATTCATCGGAGTGAAACCCACTTGAAATATAAATTGGATGTATGATTACGGATTCAGCTTATGGAAATTCACCTGAGCGAAACCCTTGCGATATATAATATAGCTGTACAATCAGGGATCGAGTCTGTGGAAATTCACCAAAGTGAAATCCACCCAAAATATAATTTGGCTGTACGATCAGGGGTTGAGCTTGTTGATAAGTGTTAAAACAACACTTACATTGTGGCTAAACGCAATCCAATTATAAACATTTCATGAGTTTTATTACTTCGTTTATAAGATTTCACGTCGTTTGTTGTTATTTTAGATGTATTTTCAGGAACTAGGTGAATCTTGCAAAGAACTTGCTCGGAAATGGAATTTGGATCAAAATGATGGAAAGATTGCAAAAATAGACTTACTTTGAGGAATATTTACAATCAAAGTCAACGAGAAAGATTCATGGAAGATACATGTTTGTGGGCGCGACCCTGGATCACGATCGTGTTTTTGCAATGCCAAGAAGCAATTTATTTTGTGAAGACTAGATAGGAGCGTGATATATATTCATGCTCACGACACCCTGATTATTTGGCTGCGCATATTTCCTTCCAACATCCATTCAACCGCCATTTGGATAAGGCACCTCTTCATCAACCAATAGGATGAAGAGATGTGACTGTTCACCCTCTATAAATAGGGGTATTTCAACCAGTAGATAGAGGGGGGATGCCTGATCATAATTGTCAGTCATTTAGTCATAGATAGGGAGAGAAATAAGAGAGAGAAATCTACATTGTTCTTAGGTTTCTAAGTTATTTTTGAGAGTGTTATTTTGAGTGTACTTGCAAAACACTAATGAATAAAATTCATTGTTCTTCATCAATTATTTTTATCTTATTTACAATAATTTGTCTTACTCGGAAGATTAGTGCATTTGACTATTCACATAGAAGAAAGACCACGAGCAATGTTTGACACACAGATAAAGAAAGCGATTTGATCTAACTTAATTCTTTCGTTTCGTTTGCTGTGTCTTCCTAATTTCTTAAATTTGATTCCTAGCATTTTTCGTTTCTACTTGTGTGTAGAATACTTTTTGATTGAAGTTCATGATATATGGTGCTTTTTATATTGAGTTCATTTTTATTCGCTTTTGTGAATTCGAGTAAGATTTGTTGTACTTGTCTTGTGTCATAAGCAGGGGCAAATTATTCTAAATAGTTATTTTAAAAAACAGTGCATAATCATAATATTTGTTATGTATAGTTTAGGAATAGTCTTATTCAGATATAATCGTCTATGTCTTGCATGATTATAGTTTATGTGAGTCATCATACTAAGCATAAGATATAAGGAGTTCAGGTTTGCATGCATGAGTATAAACAAAACTCTAGATCATGAAAAGGAATATCTATGATATATTTGCACATGTAAATAAAGGAATAAAAGGTTTAAAACCAAAATAACTTAGTTGTCTAATTGCTTCGTATTTCTCTACTCTTTAGTGTTTTCTACCTCTATTCTATCCTCAAAACCTTCCATCCATCTATTTTATACTTAATTTCGGTAAATTTGATTTGTTTCCTTCTTTGTAGGAATCAATATCTTTTAAAACTACATCGCAATAGAATACTTGTGGTTTCCTCTTTTTTGCTTTTGCACAAGCAGCACTAAAAACGCCTGTTTATTCAAATAATTCATTACTAGTGTGCAGAAAAGAGTGAACAAGTTTTTGGCACCATTGCCGGGTAAAGAAATGCAAAATTTTTGCCAAAATTTGGTTTTAAAAAATGTTTCAGAAAAAATTTTGGGATAATTTTTGTCGGGATCACATGACATAAAATCTCATTGATTCTTCCATTGATAATATTTTGTAGAGTTGATTCACATGTAGAACCTTTGAAAGACATTTTAGATGAATTAGAGGAGCAATTAGAAGACCGTGAAGACTCAATTAGTATAGATGAACCTATCCCACCTTCAATAGAGAAACTGCCTTTAGTAGAACTTAAGCAATTATCTAATCATATTAGATATGCATTTTTGGGAGAAAACAATATCTTATGTAGTTAGGAAGATAATTAAGAGTATTGGTTGGCAAATTTAGATATTCGTGGAATTAGCCCTAACTTAGTTATGCATTCTGTAAATTTAGAAGATGATAGTAAACCAAGGATAGAAAGAAAAAGAAGATTGAATCATAATCTAAAGGAAGTAGATAAAAAAGAGGTTATCAAACTTTTGGATGCAGGAATTATTAACCCAGTTTGAAGAGTGAATAGGTAAGTCCAGTTCAGTGTGTACCAAAAAAAGGGTCGTATAACTGTTGTTCAAAATGATAAAGGAAATTTGATACCTACTAGGACAACTACAAGATAAAGAGCTTGTATTGACTATAGGAAATTAAATTTCGCTACTAGGAAAGTCCATTTTCCTCTACCATTGATAGACCAAATGTTAGAAAGAATATCTTGTCATGCTTTTTATTATTTTTTGATGGATTTTCTTGTAATTTTCAAATCTATATAGGACATAATGACCAGGATAAAACCAATTTTTTCTTGTCCTTTTTGTACCTTTTACTTATAGAAGAATGCCTTTTGGTTTATGCAATTCCCGTACTACTTTTCAAAGGTGTGTCACTACGATTTTTATTGATTATATTGAAGATATTATGGAAGTCTTCATGGATGATTTTTTCTATGTTTGGTGATTCATTTGATGCATGTTTGCAAAACTTAGATAAGTTATTGCCTTGATGCGAAGAAACTAATTTGATTTTAAATTGGGAGAAATGTCATTTATGATTGATGAAGGAATAGTCTTAGAACATAAGATTAATAAAAATTGAATTCATGTTGATGTTGCCAAAATAGAAGTGATCGAAAAATTCCTTTAATGTTAAGGGAGTGAGATCCTTTTTGGAACATGCTGGTTTTTATAAATGGTGTATTAAGAATTTTTCAGTCATTGCCAAACCTTCGGCCAATTTACGTTCAAGGACGCATAATTCCATTTTTTCAGAAGAATGTCTCAAAGAGTTCGACACTTTGAAATAAGCTTTAGTTTTAGCTCCGATTATTATCAAACCAAATTGGGGTTTGCCTTTTGAATTGATGTGTGATGCTAGTGATTTTACTATAGGATGTGTTTTACATCAGAGAACAGATAAGAAATTACATGCAATCTATTATACAAGTCATACTTTTTCTAGTGCACAATTGAATTACACAACAACAAAAGAAGAAATGCTAGCAGTAGTTTATGCATGTGATTAGTTTAGATCATATTTATTAGGGTCTAAAGTAATTGTCTACACTAATCTTGGTGCATTGAGATATTTATTTTCTAAGATGCTAAACCTAGATTGATAAGATGGTTCTTCTTTTGCAAGCATTTTGATCTTGAAATTAGGGACAAAAAGGGTATTAAAAATACAGTTGCAGACCATTTATCTCAATTGGAAGATGTTAATGGACCAATAAGAGAACATAGTACTAATAATGAACTTTTTCTAGATGATAATTTAATGTTATTACAGCAAGCTAATGTTCCATATTATTCTGATTATGCTAATTATTTTGTTACTCATACTTTGCCATATGATTTAGATTAGCATGATAGGAAAATGTTTATTCATGTTAGTAAGTCATTTATATTGGATGACCTCTTACTTATTTAAAGTATGTGCTGATGGGATTATTCAAAGATGTGTTGATGACATTAATTTTGAGTCAATTTTAAGTCAATGTCATGATAGTGAATATGGAGGACACCACAGATCAACAAGAATGACTGAAAACGTTTTGCAAAGTGGATTTTATTGTCCTATATTATTTAAAGATGCACGAAGATTTGTTTTATCTTGTGATAAGTGTCAAAGAATAGGAAATATAAATCACCGAGATGAAATTCCATTGAAGAACATCTTAGAAGTTTAAATATTTGATGTTTAGGGAATAGATTTCATGGGACCATTTCCAGTTTCAGAGGACACAAATACATCTTAGTTGTAGTTGACTATGTTTAAATAGGGTAGAAGCTAGCTCTTGCTCTATGAATGATTTGAGTGTTGTAGTCAAATTTCTTAAGCAAATCTTTAGTAGATTTGGAATTCCTAGGATGATAATTAGCGATGGAGGTTCTCATTTCATAATTAAATCTTTTGAGAATTTGACGCAAAGATATGAAGTGTGACACCTTATCATCAAAACTAGTGGACAAGTTGAGATATCAAATCAGGAAATCAAATCGATTTTAGAGAAGACGATATCTACTCGTAGGAAAGATTGGTCGACTAAGTTAAATGATGCATTATGGGCATATAGGATAGCTTACAAGACACCAATTGGTATGTCACCATATCAGTTGATCTACGGAAAGACTTTCCATTTACGGGTTGAATTAGAACATAAAGCTTTATGGGCTTTAATGAATCTAAACATGAATTTAGATAAAGTAGGAGAGCAAAGGAAGTTGGACTTGAATGCATAGGATGACCTAAGATTCATGTCATATGATATACCAAGATTTACAAGGAAAAAACGAAATGGTGGCATGATGCTAAATTGAAGGAAAAGAGATTTGTGAATACGAGAGCCATGAGAGCCGAACCCTACCCTAACCCTAGCCACTGCCGCCGCCCTACCACTACCACCACAATTAACCACCGCCGCTATCCAAACCCCTTTCCCCTCCACCGTTGCCAAACCATATCAACCACCGCTTTTAAATAACCCTACGGCGAGTTCGATCATCTTACTCACCCATACCACCCAAATTCTACCGCCCGCAATAACCAGACTTACATTATAATAGCCAACCCTATCCCATCGAAGCCAAATTCTGGTAAGCTATATTTTGAGAATTTTCCCAATGGTTATGATTTGATGGCCATGAAAAGAGTTTTTTGAAGGCTCGAGTCAATGGATGGGTTTGTGTCGCAAGGAGGAGGAATGCGAGGAATTTGAATTTAAGATTCATTAACCTAGATGAATTACTCCCTGCACATGAAGCGTTACACAAACTTAATTATGTTCTGATTGGAACTATTAAGTTACATGTGTTTAAAGCAAGGTTTGATCGTGCCAATAATTTGAAAGAGCAGAGAAAGATTCAGCGGACTATTCCTATATTTTCGTGATTCATCATATGATGAGAGATCATATGCGATAGTGGTGCACGATACTAGAAAATCAAAAGAGAAATCGGGTTCAGAGATTTAAAAAAATATGCCTAATAATCGAGAACCTATTCTAAATTCGAGAATTGATGAGCCAATGGAGAAGGCAAATTCAAGTTCGGAAGAAACCCTAAATCAGACCGATGTAATAATTCTAACTACCCCCTGGAAAGGTAATTCTTATTCGGTTCGAGCAAAACTTATGGTGCATATTTAAAACATCTTTGAGTTGATGGGAGACCATGGATTTGAAATAGCTTTTGCTGCCCCGGTGGGGGTGATCATGTTATTGTTTCCTTTAACTTGAGGAATTTGATGATTAGTTTTATAGAGAATGAATGGAAAGTGATGAACCATGTACTATCCTCAGTATAGTATCTTAACGCGGACTTTGCCCCTGTAGAATGTATTATGTATTTAGATTTTATGGGGATTCCCCTGACTATTGTGTGCGATCGAGTGATTCGCGAGATGGCTGGCAAATTCGGATGAGTTGTGGCTATTGATTATGATTTTAAGAGGCCAGAGAGACTGGATATGGTGTCTTATCTTATTTCGATTTCTGTGGGAACAACCAACCAAAACTTTAAAATTTTGATGGGATCTACTAAGGTGACAATCTTCACTAATCTCCGGCAATGGGTAGGCTACTAGAATTATAACGATAACACCTACTCAGACTCAAGTGATTCAGATGAAGCGATAATGGCCTCATATAGCTCAGATTCAACTGCTGAAGTGGGAGATTCGATTGAGACAAATCAATATAGTGAAGGAATTCTGCTTGAGAGGATAAATACAAATAAGGAAGGTTCCAATACTAGGAATACTTTATTTAGAGGAAGCTAAGGAGTAAATGCTAGTACTTCGATACAGGGGGTCTCTAACTCATTGGGACCGGATATTGAGAACATGAATAGAGCCATTATCAGGGGGAAGATAATAATCCAAGAGAAAAGGAAGAGATGCTAGTGTTTCGGATAGGAGAATAGTTGGGTTTGTTTAAGGAATGCGACAAGGGGCTAATTGTAAATGCCCTCGAAATGCATTGAGAGGTACTTCTCATCAAGGTTTGTAAATTTTTTTATGTCATTAAATCTATTAAGTTGGAATTGTTGGGGTGGGTTGACAAATAGCGCCAAGCAGAATTTTGTTCGATCGTGTATTGGAAGATGGCATCTAGAGATTATTATTTTAATTGCAACAAAAGCGGTAGCAGTATCATATATGGTAATACAGAAATTTTGGGGACACAATGATTTTTTGTGTCATTCAATTTCGGCTGAAGGGCTATCAGGGGGTATAGTTATTTCTTGGAACTCTCGATTACTTAACGGTGTTGTAATTCAATCTTCAGATAGGTGGTGTATTTTGCATGTTGTCTCAAGTCAAATAGATGTCCATGTTTTATGCTTGTATGGTCCTATTAGCACGGGTATAAGACATCAACTATGGCAATAATTGACGCCGATTAGGCGAAGTTTTAAAAAATATTAGTTTGTGGTGATTTTAATAAGGTTTTGTGTGGGACAGATCGGAGGGGGTAATCCCTAATTCTATGATACAATTTCAAGACTTTGTCAACAAATATGTTTTATACGATGTTCCATTACATGGCAGGGATTACACATGGGCTAATAGTTTGTCGTACTCAAGAATAGATCGACTGTTGGTTAATTGCTCATTACTGGACTTATGCCGAGACTGAGGTTGATGACTATTGATTCTTCTCTCTCTGATCATTTCCTGATTGTCTTTCAATCACATGCTATGTGTAGGGGAGGGAGTAGGATTTTTAGATCCTTGAATTGCTGGTGGGACAATGCTGACTTTTTACCTTTTCTGAAAAATAAATGGAATGAGATTCGAGTTTGGAACCCGAATAGGGACATAGACTTTAAATTAGGTCAGTTGAGAAAATTCATCCAACCTTGGCATTCTTTGAATTTTGGGGGCCTTGAACGACGCATTAAGGAATTGGAGAATCAGGTACTTGATCTTACCTCCAGTTCAGTTTTGCGTCCTATTGATGTTTCAGTTGGGTTGGTGTTACAGATGGCGAAATCCTCCCTCAATGAGCTTCAGGGTAGTTTAGAGAAGGTTGACCACCAAGGATCTAGGGTGACCTAGACCATACTTAGAGATAATAATACGACTTTCTTTCATCATAGGGCTTCAAAGAGATGGAGGAGGAATAGGATAAATCAATTGGAGATAGATGGGAGTATGATTTAAGACCCGGCAACTATTGTGAACTCCATATGTAATTTCTATGTCAATCTTTTCTCAAGAGGAGTTAATGTTCCTTTCGATTTAAGGGAGTTGTTGTTTCGTACAGTTGATGAGCCAAATACTAGACTTCTTGTGGCTCCATTTTCAGGGGAGGAAATAGGAAATACGATTAGGTCATGTAATGAAGGGAAGTCACCAGGATTAGATGGATTTAACTTCTACTTTTACAGAAGTTTTGGGATGAAATGAAACTTGAAGTTATAGATCCTTTTAAAAAATTTCATGAAACTGCATAGCTTCAAGATTCTGTTAAATCTTCCTTCATAGTATTGATTCCTAAAGTCCCGGGTTCATCGTTACTGAGCAACTACAGACCAATAGCCCTTATTTATGGAATATACAAAGTTTTGGCTAACATATTACAACCACTTCTTCAGGGATTAATATCCGAGAATCAGTTTGGGTTTATTAAAGGACGTAACATTCACGAATGCTCGTTTGTTGCCTCAGAGATTGTGCACTCGATTCATTAGAGACAAAAGTCAGGGTTGGTTCTGAAATTATACTTTCACAAAGCCTATGATTGTATCTTATGGCCTTATATTGATGCAATCTTCCGTCGAATGGGTTTTGGTGATAAATGGATTCACTGGTTATCGAGCTATCAGGAGAACTCAGTGATATCTATTCTTATTAACGGTGAACCGTGTGATCTGATTCATCTGGGTAGGGGGGCTAAAACAAGGGGATCCTATTTCCCCATTTATCTTTGTGATTGCTATAGAGGGTCTGAAATAGCTTTTAGATGTAAGTATTCTTGTTACCTGGATTTAAAGTAGACGGTTCAGAAAGGGATATGTCTCTTCTCCAATTTGCTGATGATACATTGTGCTTCTTACCCGCAGATGAGTCTCTTTTACCTACTTTTATCTATATTTTTACGATTCTTTGGGCTTAAATCGGGCATGCGCATTAATTATCATAAGAGTTCTATTATTGGTGTTAATGTTTGTGATTCAATGGTCAGTCCTTGTGTGGGTAAATTAGGGTGTAAAATTGAGAAATTTCTAGTCACATATTTAGGTTGCCCGCTCAGTGTGAAATGTGTCCCTGTATCTTTTTGGAACGTGTTGATTGATAAGTTTCAAAGTCAATTGTCAAGGTGGAAGGGTCATCCTCTGTCTTATGTTGGTCGGTTGGTCTTAGTGAAATCGGTCCTTGCATCTTTACCGGTCTACTTGCTTTCTTTGAATAGGCTTCCTTCGTCGGTTCATATTAGGCTCAATCAACTCATGCAAAATTTTTTATGGAATGGAGATGCGAATTTGAGGGGTATTAGTAAAGTTAGTTAGGATACCATATCTTTAACAAAAAATTTAGGCAGGCTATTTATTAGAAGTCTGAACCTTGTTAATTGTAGCTTGTTGCTAAAATGGCTGTAGAAAATGAAGGCTTTGGATCATGCTCTCTTTGGTTTGAAATTTGTGTTAATAGATATGGGTTCACCTCGTGGTTTTCGGTTGAAAATTCTGATCCAAATAGATTATCTCACATATGGCGGGACATTATTTCTTGTTGTATTAAAAACAATGCGTTTTGGGTTTTCTTTTCTTGCCAGGTCCAAGTTGAGGTGTGGAATGGATTACTATGCTCTTTTTGGCATGACAATTGGACTTCGAATCAACCCCTATCCATGTTATTTCGGGATCTCTATCATCTTTGCAATAAGAAATCTATTTCGGTGCTTGAGGGCTGCGGTTTTGTATTTGGTGCTGTTGTCCCTATACGTCCCTTTTGGAAATGAAGACTCAGGATTTCCGCAATGGAAAGATGCGATCATCTTAGGTACTAGATTACCTAAGGCTACCCATCGTTGTTTTTAGAGATAGGAGCTGAGAATGGGGCTAGACAACAAAATCACCCACAATTTACAGAAGTGTTAGATCGGTTCAAATGGGAGCTAAGCGAAAATAAACAATATTCGACATCTACATTTTCCCATGGTTTCTATTTGCGTTGGCCAAAGCCAGAAAAGGATTTCATGTTAATCCTGGAAGCATACCTTATTCCTAAAGTCCGGTTCTTTGGCTGGCTAGTGTTCCATGATCACTAGCCAACGAGAAAATTTTTGTTTAATCGTAGATGCCAATTGGTGACTGATGAGATTTGCCTATTTTGTAATAACCCAGAAATGACTGATCACGTGCTTTTTCATTGCTACGGGAGTTATAGGATTTGGAGCCAAGCATTCCGTCTATTTGGGATTTAACTAACCATGCCATCATCGGGATATGATTTTCTAGTGATGTGGCGCTGGCATTTTTCTCCAGGGTCTAGTAGAGATTTTGGTACCTCTCTTTGGTTCCTTATTGCATGGTCATTATGGAAGCGAAGGAACAAGTTCATTATTGAAGGAGTTTTGAGCACGGATGACCACTTTGTTTCTTGTATTTATCTTTGCCGGTTTACATTTAAGCATTTAGGGAGGAATTTGTGTTTTTAAGCCTCCAATGTTTTTATTTCTCCGCACTTGCTACTCTCTTGTACCTGAACTTTACTGATCTCATCTCGAGATCCGGATTTTTTACTTTAAGAAAAGAGGAGTAGATGTTTTGTAGGCAAGCGTATGCATCAACCTAGTTGGGACATACTCCCTGAAATTTTCACCTATTCCAACCTTTTTTCCTTTGGAGGGACACGACGTTCCTCCTAGGGATTTTCAAAAAAAAGGGAAAGAGATTTCATGTTAGAGACAAAGTTTTGTCATACAACTTAAGATTTTTTCTAGGAAAACTTAAGTCAAGATAAAAAAAAGTTTTCAAAAAAAAAAATAAGTCAAGATGGTACGAACCCTTCATTTTGGTGCATGTGTTTGAGAATAGGGCATTGGAATTGAAAGACAATAAGGGAGAAGTTTTTCGAGTTAATGGTGTAAGTTGCAAATTATGTCTTGAAAATAATATTGAAGATCGATACTCCAATATTCAACACTTGGAACCACCTTAGAATCCTTAATGTATGTTATTTTGTTATTTTATTATTATTTATTTTTATTTTAAGTTTATGTTGTATAAATTATAAAGTACAAGAAGCAAAAGGCATATCGCGATCGCGATTATATTCACGCTCGTGTCTTAAGACAATCAAACCTAATGTGTCCATATTTATAAAAGTCACATTCACAATATGAAGGTCACGATTGCGACACATATATTTATCAAAAGTCTCAGACACGATTGAATCGCGAATGTAACGGTTATAAGTGCCAATAACGACTATAAACAATTAAATTTTGAGAATTTAATCCATTCGGGTAGTTTATTTTATCACCAATAAATTCCCAACAATCATATTTTCACCCAAGAATTATAACTCTTCAATTATTTGCCTATAAATTGTGCATTTCTTTCAGAATTCTTTACAAATCTTTCTCACAAAACTTCCTACTCGCCAAACCTTGCAATTCTTACTCTCATTCACTTTGAAAATGCCTCATATTAAGAAATCACCAGGTCAAATTCCACAACAAACCCTTCAACAAAGATTTAATTGACCTTTTCAATTAAATTCTAAAGTAGAAAGGAAGCAATATCAAATTCAAAACAAGAAGGAGATAACTGATGTGATCAGGCGACCTTTTCCGTGAAAGCGAAAAATAAACCGCGGCGAAGCGAGCCGAGGGAGAGATCCTCACTTTAGGCATGATGAAAGTATTGGTGAAAATAATGTTCAAGTTGATATTTAGGTCCAATTTATAAGTTAGTGGAGGCGAGATCAGAATCTCGTCCTTAAGGTAGAGTCGCCACCCAGTTTAGCTTAGCTGGGAATTTTTGGTACGATTTTTCCATTAGGTGGTAGATCACACCTCAATTAGAGATTCTGAGATCGGATGATGTTGTCTATTCTTCATTTAATAAATCAAATAATTTATTTTTCAATAAAAGTTTCCTTCTTTCTTATGCGATTTAAATCCTCCTAGTTTAAAATTTTCGTTTTATATATCCATTCATCACACGGCGCGACATGCAAAAAGAGATAAATAAAAGCAAGAAATTAATTATTACATGGCTTCAAAAATTCCTATACATTTTTCTAGTGTGGAAAAATAAATACTGAGAGACCGAAATCTAGTCTCAACCGAACTTACCGACACCGAAAAGGCTCCAAACAAGATAAATTACACACAATAATCACAAACAATGTATAAATAATCAAAGACAGGAATTAAAATTTATTACGGATAAAAACATTTTTTGATTTTTAGAATCAAAAATGCATTTTTTAAAGGTTATTTAATCAACTAAATAATAAATTAAATAATTTAGGAAGATAAAAAATTAAATAAAAAGTTCTCAGATTTTTAGGAAATTTTTCAGGTGTTAAACCGGATTAAAAACGCAATAAAACGATAAAACAGAGCCAACAATAAAATATACAGGGACCATTTGGGCATTTTAGCCAGCATGCCACCTCAGTGACGTGGTTGGCTGCTTGAGTGATAAGGCTGGTCACCTCAGTGAGGCGGCCAGCCGGGAAAAATACCTAAAAGGGTGAAAATCAGCATTTTTACACTAAAAAACTCAAGATTATTGATGTTTTAAATCATTCCCTCACATTATTTCATTAGATTTGGACTTAAAACATTGAAATAACTTTATTTTTTGACCAAGGAGGGAAGAAACCCAAAAATACCAGTGAAAAGGTGGCTGGCCACTTGAGCGACAAGCAGGCCACTTGAGTGACGTGCCTGGCCACCTCATTGAGGCAGCCAACTGTGTCACTCAAGCGGTCTGCTGGTCGCCGGAGCGGCCAGCAGGAATCTCGTCGGAAAATCGCAAAAAATATCAAAAAAGACGGACAAATGCCCAAAAACCAACCAAAAACGCAAGAAAAAGCAAAGAAAAATAAATAGGAAGATGAAATAAATATATTAGAACTCAGAAATTAAACCTTTAGGTCGTGAATCTATCCTCGAGACCCAAATCAACCTTTGGGAAGCTCTTTTTGATGATTTTTTGATGAACAGTGATGGATTTAGTGACATAAATAGTACGGGATTTAATGATTTTGCGAAAAGTCTCCAAATCATAGTTAAAATTTATTTTATCTTGAGTTTAAATCAATTTTTAGTTGTTTAAAACTAAAAGATCGAGCCTAATAATGTTTAAAAACCTCAAAAAATGTGTATTAATTCGGATTTCACTACCTTAAAAGACTTTCTATCTTTAGAAACTAAGAACCCTAAAAAATTTGATTTAAATGTTCAAATTGGCAAAAGTCCAAAATCTGGTAATTTTTTATCCTTTTATAGACTCTAGCAAGTGCAAATCTCAAGATTGGTCCTTCAAATATCTCAATTTGGCAGAAAAATCATAGAAATTTGACTTGAAGAGCAAGAAAAATTCAAAAATCGCCAGAAAATGGCTAGGTCGTGCCAAGGCCACGTTTGTTGACGCAGCCAAGCACAGGCCGCATCAGGTAACGCAGCCTGGGCCTGCCACAGAGTCGTCTCCCAAAAGGGAGGCCACGCCAAAAAGGTGCCAGGTTGCGTCAACGATGGCTGCGCCGACAAGGCTAAAAAAAGGGAAATGGGATGGGGGACACTTATGCGAAATTTTGGGGTTTCGATGACTATCTATAATTTTATTTCATTTTTTATTTATTATTTATTAAAATTTAAATTTTTTAGGGGCGACAATGGTCCAAAAATTGTCAAAAGCCACTTTCCAAATTCGATTCAAACCAGGAGGTATGGAACAAAGGGGCCTCAAAAGGTCAGAGCAATTTCCATCATTGTTCTGCAGGGACACTAAAAAGCCCGTGCTCACAACTGATATGATTTTCCTTGACTCAAATCTTTTATAGTCTACATATTTGAAGAATGAAGTGGAAGGTTACTTGGATAATCTTTGTTTGAGTACTTTCAAGAATATGAAGTTTCCTCAAATTGATGAATATGTTGTTGAGTGTTTGGCGACTTTTGATTTTGTCAACAATCGAAATTGATCAATTAAGTTCTGTAATGAAGGAAGGGAGTTCACAGTTACAAGAGAAAAGATGAAGAGTCGGTTCGGTTTTTTTGGAGGAGAACTCTTCAATTTCGAAAAGTTATGAGACTAATTCCGTTTGGGAAAATCTCACGGGAATTAAGCAATTCGAAGCAAATAATTCTCCAAACAAGTTGATACATGACAATGTTATTCTTTTTCTACACAAATTTCTAGCCACTTCAGTGTTTCGTAGAACGGATAGCACAAAGGTTCAAAAGAGGGATCTTCACATCCTTTATTGTGCTTTGAAGAAGAAAAGGTTTAATATTTTGGTTATTATTTGGGAGGCAATAAAAAAGAATTAGTAAGTACCAAAGTCACTATTAGTTGAAGTAACATTATTACCATTAATATACTTGGAGTTCGAGAAAAATTGCATTACCAAATGAAGCCCGAAGAATGGTTTCACTACATGGATGGCAATTACATGAAGAATGTGGGGCTAATGCAATAAACCACCGTCGGTTTTTCATTTCTTCCTTATTCTACATGCATGAAGAAGTTGAGTGTGGCATATAATGTTCTAGAAGCAGGTCCCTCGGTACCAAAAACAAGGAGTAGGGGCAAAAAGCATGCCATTGAAGAAGAAGAAAAGGATGGAGATAAAGATGATGAACAAGACTGGAGGACACGAGTGTCTTCTAAATTGGAGGAATGTCAAAAAGAAATTCATAAGGTAAAACAAGATATGATTGGCATAAGGAAGACGAATTGTTCTTTGATAAGGAAAATTCTTTCATTTTTGAAGTGACAAAATATGCAATTCACACTAAGCCTAATCGGGGTTTTTTTCTTTGTACTTTGTAATTTCTTTTGTTTGTGTTTTTAGGACCTACTCTTCTTTTTAGGATTAGTTTGGTGTGACTTTGCACAATGAGGACATTGTGTACTTTGAGTGTGTGTGTGTGTGGGGTGGGGGGGGGGGGGGGGAGGAAAGAGTAGTTTGTTTTATTTTTTGTATTGTGCCCAATAGTTTTTGTTTTCACATGTAAATATGAATAAGAAAATGAAAAAATCGTATTGTGTGTATAAAAAAATGTCAAAAATGATGAAGAATATAATTGAAAGTGTGTGTTTATACATTGTCTTTACTAACTTTATTTTTTTTACAAGGAGACTTAAATGTTTCTTTCTAGTCTATAGTGGTTTATAACATGATGGAAGATGAGTGATAAGTCTTATTCAAAGCATTCAAGTGAAGTTTTGGAGTCAACTTCGTGCAACATGAGTGAGTAAGCCTCATATAGTCATTATTATATATTAGGCTTATGTTATAAGTGGAAAAATTTCTAAGTTTGTATGTCTACGTATGGTATGCAATGTTATGACTTTGTTTGTGGTTTATTTTAAATCATATCAAGAATGGAAAAGAGATAGGATATGGAGGAACCTATAGCCATAATACTTGAGGTATTGATCAATATAGGATGAGGGTATTGCATTTGAGAGACAAAATATTGAAAGGATAGCCAATGAGCTATGCAAAAGGTGAGGAATCGTACGGAGTATAAAACACAATCATTCATTAAGAGAAAAGGTTAAGCATAACACAGAAAATGGGTGCACACACTAGAAAATGGTAGGAAAAATTCTATGCAATTGGCAAGTATGAAAAATTGGTGCATTTCGAGTAGTATGGAGCATAAAATGCAGCTACTTTCATTAAGAGTATATACAATGTATATACACTATATTGCCAAAGTGAGAAGTAGTATGGACCATAAAATGCAATCACTTATTAGTGTTAGATAACCTAGGTTACTTAAAAATGCCTTAAGATCATACCAAAATACTGTGCTTTCTTTGTCAAAAGTATCTTAGATTTTGATTATAATATAAAGGGATGGTTTTGAACAAGCATATAATTCTACCATATGAGGAAATGACTTAGTAACCTCTCTACGAGTAACAAAGGTACGCATTTGACTATATAAATTGCACATTACTTGTGGAAATTTTCAAAACTATGCTTTAAGTATAATGCTAAAAGGGGATGGAGTTTGTCTGATTTTGCTAATCGGGACATTAACTTCAAGCTTGGCAAGTTGAGAAGTTATATAAGATCATGGCAAAAACAAAATTTTGGTAATCTTGAGGAACAGATTAAGGAGTTAGAGGAACGTGTGATTGGACTTACATCGAGTTTGGTAGTGCGGCCCATTGAAAATACTGAGGGGTCGGAATTGCATACTGTAAGAATGGACTTACTAGCCTGTAGGAGAAACCTAGAAAACATAAGACATCAATAATCGAGGGTGACATGGATGTTGTCGGGGGACGAGAATATGGGTTTCTTTCATAGAATTGCTTCTTCTAGAGCTCGTGTTAACCATGTTAGTCAACTTGAAGAAGATGGAGAATTGATTTCTGAACCAGATCTTATTGTGAAAATAAGGAATTTTTATTCGGAGTTATTTATAGAAAATAGAGTGGTTCTGTTTTCTTTAGGGCGGATGGATTTTAGAAGTGTAGACTCTGATTTGAATTCGAGACTGACAGTTTTTTCGGAGGATGAAATTTGGCATGCTCTTTGTTCGTGTGGGGAAAATAAGGCTCTGGGACTTGATGGCTTCAATTTTCACTTTTACAAATGGTTCTGGGCGGATTTAAAAGAGGAGATTAGGCTTCTTTTTGATAGATTCTACACTACATGTAGGTTGCTTGAAGATATTAAGACATCAAATAGGGTTTTGATTCCAAATATTTCGGGGTCACGCGCTTTATGAAACTACCGGCCGATTGTATTGATTCATGGGGTTTATAAATTAGTAGCGAAGGTATTAGGAAATCAATTGCAACCTTGTCTATCTGAGCTGATATCAGATTCATAATTTTGTTTCGTTAAGGGAAGAAGTATACATGAGTGTTCGTTTATAGCATCCGAGGTGTTACACTTAATTCATTCACGAAGATAGGCTTATATGGTGTTGGAACTAGATTTTCAAAAGGCATATGATAGTGTGTCCTGGACTTTTATAGATGAGGTGTTAAGGAGAATGAGATTTGGAGATAAATGGGTTTCCAGGTTGAGGAAGTGTAGTAAAAATTTATCAACTTTTATTCTTATTAATCACACACCTTGTGATCAAATTCGTCTCCGTCGTGGTGTCAAACAAGGAGACCCATTGTCTCCATTTATCTTTTTATTAGCTGTTGAAGGTTTGAAACAATTATTGGATGCCAGTATTAGGGAGGGACTGCTACCGGGGTTTCAGCTAGAGGATTCGGAGTTGGATACTTTGGTGTTATCGGCCGATGGATCTGTTGTACCAGTTTTTATTAGAGTTCTCCGCTGTTTGGAGTTGATTTCAGGCTTAAAGATTAATTACAACAAAAGTTTGTTAATGGGGGTGAATGTTCAGGATGCGGTTTTGACCTCGTGTGAGAATTTTATTGGGCGTAAAGTGGAAGATTTTCCAATTACTTATTTAGGCACACCTCTTAGTTTGAAACGGCTGCCTGTCTCAGCTTGGACACCGCTGGTACTAAAAATTTAGAATAGACTTGCGAGTTAGAAAGGAAACTGCTTATCACATGGAGGGAGGATAGTGTTGATTAAATCGGTCCTGGCTTCACTTTCGATTTATTTAATGTCCCTACATAAAATGCCTATGGAAATCAATAACAGACTAACCCGATTAATGAGGAACTTTTTATGGAAGGGTAATCCTGATGGCAGAAGTTTATGCAAGGTGTGGTGGAGTACCATCGTTCTCCCGAAGGAGTTAGGGGGTCTATATATAAGGGATTTTAGGCTACTCAATTGTAGCTTGCTTTTGAAGTGGTTGTGGAGAATGCGAAATGTTAATCATTAATCCTTTTGGTATAAAATTTTTGTGCCCCGAAATGGTTTTTGCTCATGGAGAGAGGTGGAAAATTGCGACACTAGAAGGTTATCTCCTATATGGAAAGGGGTGTACTCTTTTTGTATTTTGGATGAACGGTATTGGAACTTATTTAAGAAATCCAACCCTGTGATTGTTAGGAATGGTGTTACATCGTCCTTCTGGCATGACAACTGGACGTCTGATCAACCCCTGTATTCACTATTTTTTCGATCTATATGTTATCTATAACAGGAAATTCTGCACGGTGCGATAGGGATGTGAGTTTTTATTCAGAATGGACACTTTTGGTCGACCTTTTTGGAAGCAAAACCTACGTATTTCGGCAAGAGAGCGATGTTGCCAACTGAAATAGTGGATCGTTGTGGCGTATCCTGCTTATTTTGAGGGGAACGGGATGATCATAGGTGGGGATGTTCATAGAGACTGTGTGTTCCCTATGGTTGCTGATTGGTTTATTTGGTTGGGTGAATCGCATAATAGGTATACGGCAGGTTCATTTTGTCATTGTTTTTATCGCCAGCCGTGCTGCACAAAATCGATATTGAATTTCAAGCTATTGTGGGAATCCAATCTTTTGCCAAAGATTTGATTTTTCGGGTGGCTAATTTTTCATGGGCGCTTGCCTACAAAATTCTTTTCAATTAGCAGAGCCTGTAGGGTAATAGACAACGATGACTACCCCTTTTGTGGTGTTTCTAAGATGATGTCTCATGTGCTATTCTTTTGTCCTGGGAGTTTGTAAGTGTGGCACCAACTATTCTGGCTATTTGGAATGTCGGTCACTATGCCATTATCGGGTGGTGCATTCATTGAACTATGGCGCTCTTATTTTGATTCTAGTTCGGGTAGAGATTTTGCTACCACATTGTAGTTCGTGATTGCTTAGTTGTTGTGGAAGCAAAGGAATGCCTACATCTTTGAGGGCACTCTTAGATCGAAAGACATCGTAACATCGAGTATTTACTCTGCTTGGTTCTTATTTATAAGTAGGAAGCATAGTATGGGTTTTCTTATTTTGGATGTATTTATTTTTCCACAACATTTACTCTCGTGTAACTAATTTGTTGATCACTCCTTGTGATTAGCTTTGGAATAATAAATTGCCTAGGTTTAGCCATATTGGCTTCCCCTGGGCGTTTTCATTCCAAAAAAAAAGTATAATGCTAACAGGAGGAATATGAGTACTTATTGCAAAAATCTTAAGTTATGTAAAATTAAAATAGACTTGATTGATTCTTCTTTAATGTTTACCTTGAGGACAAGGCAAAAGTTAAGTGTGAGAGGTGTGACAAGTGTTAAAACAACACTTATCTTGTGGCTAAACATAATTCAATTATAAACATTTCATGAGTTTTATTACTTCATTTATAAGATTTTACATGGTATGTTGTTGATTTCTTATTCATTTTCAGGAATTTGATGAATCTTATAAGGAATTTGCTCAAAAATGTAATTCAGATCAAAAAAGAAGAAAAGATTGCAAAAATGGACTTATTTTGAGGCAAATTTGGCTAAGGATTTGATGTATGGAATAGAGTCAAAGTCAACGAGAAAAATTCATGGAAGACCCCTGCTCGCGGGTGTGACCTTGGATCACGATCGTGTTTATGCAATGCTAAAAAGCAGTTTCTTTTGCAAGGACAAGACATGAGCAAAAAATATATTCATGCTCACAACACGCTAATTATTTGGTTGCACATATTTCATTCCAACTGCCATTGAACATCCATTAACCGCCATTTGCATAAGGCACTTTTTCATCAACCAGTAAGATGAAGAGGTGTGAATTTTGACCCTCTATAAATATGGTATTTTGGCCAGCAAATAGAGGGGGGATGCCTGATCAAAATTGTTTGCCATTTAGCCATAGATAGAGAGAAAAACAAGAGAGTGAAATTTACATTATTCTTAGGTTTCTAAGTTATTCTCGAGAGTATTATTTTGAGTGTACTTGTAAATAATTATGAATAAAATTAATTGTTCTTCATCAATTATTATATCTTATTTACGATAATTTGTCTTGCTTAGAAAATTACTGCATTTGAAGATTCAAGTAAAAGAAAGACCACTAGTGAGATTTGTGTGTGCACGGAATTTTGCAGTCCCTCTCGCGAGACGATGATTACGTATATTCATATTTTTAATCCTCGTTACAAATTCTTTTTGAATTTTTAGTCACAGATGAAATTCAGTTCAGCGTGTCCGACTACGTGTCTGGTGGAAGCTCGAATCAATGATTTACTCACAAAAGTAAATTTAGTCCTAAATATCCTAAAAAAATTCAAAATATCTCTAATTAAATCAAAAATCCTGCTTAAAGACATTTTTGGGTGGATTTGACCCTTAATCCACTTTTTAGGCTAGGCCATACCTCTTTTTAAAACTTGTGCAGTGTCTTGAAGCTGCCACCGGCTTCAATGATACCTCGGCGGAATCAACCATGCCGCCGGCGGTCTGACTTTTATAGGCAGACAGCTTTTTGCCAGGCCTTTGCTCGATACCCGCTGGATAATCGAGAAAAGTTAGCTCTTTCAGTATTTTGACTATAACAAGGCCATTTCCAGATGAAACAAAGGGTTAGCAACTCATAACTTGAATTAGAGAGACAATTTTAGTGAGGTAAGGTGAAGAAAAGGTAAGAAAAGAGGAATCCTTCCATCTTTTCTTGGTTTTTCTTTATTGATTCTCTTAAAAATTAACTTAAATTAGTAGAACTTAGGTTTAAAATCAACATAATAGGATTTAGAGACTTAAATCTTTAGTTCACTACCCAAATCATCATTTCAAGCTCCCTGAGGGTGTCATTGGATCACGAAGAGGTGAATTCAAGGCCCAGAGGTAAAATCCTGAGTCTCATAAGCTCTTTGGCATTTATTCTTGCTGTTTGTTGTGATTCCTTGGTGTTTTGTGCTTAGTTTCAGGTTTTCGGTTGTGATTCCTTGGTGTTTTGTGCTTAGTTTTAGGTTTTCGGTCGTTATTTGACCATTAACTGTTGCTGCTGCAAGAAAGTGAAACTGTCGGTGGTATCATTCATATCGCCAGCAACATCAATGATACCACCAGTAGCTCCATTTGTCACCAATGACTTTATTTTCTTATGGGACCCTTTCTTTATGGTACCCAGAATGTCAGTTTGCAAGCTTGTATGAGTAAAATCGTGGGCGACATCAGTGTTATTGCCAGCGGCTTCACCCACGCCGGCAGCGGCTTGACATTCTGGCAGTAGATTTATTTTCTTTTTGTTCCGACCTTGTTTAAATTCCGAAGTTAGGATGAATAGTACACTAATGGGTAACCCAGATTACCCCGAAAATAGTCCTCACCCTATAACATGCGGCACTTTCATTAATAAACCAGTTAAAATGACAATCAAGTCTAAATGTAAAATGAGATTTTTCATAATGCCGTTCAAGAACTATTTTTTGCCATCCACCCGGGCTCCATAATTTGTAACGTGATCATGCTAACAATCTAACTCGAGTCTTGTTTTGTCTACTAACTATGCATGGTATGTGTGATATATCTTGTATACATCCAGTATTTGTGCTAACCTCTCCATGCAGTTAGATTTAGGATAGATGCATGTTAGGCCTTCGGGTATTTTTCTGCTTTAGACAAATGTATAGGATTTGGAAAGCCATGTAATTATTCTTTTAATTTATGCACTTTATTTGGGATGACTGTAATAATTTATTTATCGCTTTTGAATGCTTGCTAAATAACTCTCTAACACAACATATAAATCGAAAATACTAAATAGGGTGGATTAAAACTGAATAAAAAAGAATGATACTTAAAAATTGGCCAGTGTAGAATAGATAACATCATCAAAACTCAAAATCTCTATTTAAGGTATGGTCTACCGCCCGGTGGGAAAATCATACCTAAATTTCCCAGTTGAGCTGAATTGAGTGACGACTCTATCTTAAATACGGGATTTCGATCTAATATCTTTTAAGCATTAAAATAGGAAAAACCATTTTCTATCACACCTCACGCTCATTACTTTTAAGAGGTCGGTCCTCCGGCAAGCTTCGCAGCCGTCCGAAATGTCGTCCGCTTACAATTTGACACTTAGATTAATAAAATGGTTTACTCTAACTTAATTCTTTATTTTCGTTTACTTTATCTTAATAATTTCTTAATTTCATTTCCTATCATCTTTCCTCTCTACTTATGCGTAAAAATTTGTGATTGAAGTTTATGATAAGTGGTTCTTTTAATATTGAGTTCGTTTCTATTTGCGTTTGTGAATTTGATTAAGATTTGTTGTATTTGTCTTGGAACCATACGGTACCTAATGAGGCCCGTACGAGTCCATACCAGACCCTCAAAAATTGAGGAGTATACCTCCATGTAGTGAATCCACTTTGAAGTGATCTCAATACCGAATGGAAGCTTTGTCAAAGTAGAAGGGTTAGAAATGGATTTTGGTGGGTTAAGACTCAAGACAACACTCTCACAAATCCTATCTTTGTGATTGAGGTGGTAGAAAATGTGGACAAAACCAAAACCAAGGTTTTCTCCCTATTTTCTCTACCCTTTCTCACTTCTATACTTCTATACCTTTTTTAGTGGCTGGAAACTAGCTATAATAACAACCTATCAATTTCTCCTTTCTTCATCCTCGTTTTATGAAGAATGTAGGCCAGAACATATTCCCCAACATCACTCGTTTATGGTATGATTAAAATCAGGGGCTAATTGATCATCGGGTGGACTGGTACTAGACAGGTGGATCGATACGGGTCCAAGGTGGATCGCGACAAGTCTAGATGGATTGGTACGAGAGGTATTGGACAAGTATGCAAATAAGCGGGCAAGTATGAAACTTTTAAGGACCTAAGCGCTATTTTTACTAGTTTTCTAAGGTTATAACTTTGACAAAGCTTGAGCAAACAATATTGGAACCACTCCAAGTAGACATAACCTTTAGATAAATACATTATATAGCTCTCATCATCACTTCGCGAAACAGACCGCTAAAATCCCGTGCTCACAGACGATAAAAGAGGAGGCAAGTGAGTTTAGGGTTTTGAGATGTGTAATGGGGAGCACTCCCCTATTTATAGAGTGATACTTCCTAGTGAGTGTAGAATCATGTTACCTTGCTGGCGTGGGGAGTCCTTTGTGATCTTGTTTGGGCGTGGCTTCCTCTATAGGAGGATTCTTCCTGTTTATCTGATCAGAAAAGAGATAATATTCCCATTGATTTGGATAGGAAATGAGTTCGAGAAGGACTCTATCGCTGACCTATGTCGGTCCAGCTTAAATTTTCCACTAGACTAACTGGACGGTCATCCGACTTCGAGGCCAGTTGGCGATTAGGTGTCACGTTGTTCTTTCACGCAGTATCTGTGATATATCGGATTATCAACGCCTTTATCTAAGAATGTGAATACTACAAAATCCATAAATTAAAGAAAAATATACGCAAAAATTTATTTGATTTATACGTGGGTTAAAAAATAGTAGCAAAGACAAGTTAATTGCTAGCATCTACTTCGACAAAAATATGTGGCAATCGAGCATACAATGCGGCAATCTTATTGTTGGATTATAAATTTTGGGTATGGCCCCAAATAATAGTTGCAATTTTGAAATATTGCCGACAAAGATGATATCTTCACCGGATTTTCAGGAACATCAAACAAACTAGAGTGTAATATTAGTTTCATCATTTTCCCTTTAAACCTATTCTTTTGTTTCTTTTTTCCTGTACGTTAATCATGCATTTAAAAGATCCATATTTTTCCCAAAATAAGTTTCATATCTAGACCTTCAATTGTCAATCCATACATATTAATTTCAACATTTTGTTTTGGATCTTAGTTATAGAGGAAATATTGATATGTTCTATAGGGACTTTTCTTCACCTACTGTGAGAAACTGAAAACCGTAAGAAAGGGTAACATTTGAATTAAAAAATTAATATCAATACAAACGAAATCCAAATAATTAGGCTCCTATTATGTCAAACTGATATAAAATGTATTCCCATTCATTAGTTAAATAAAAAGACAAAATAGAAATAGAAATATAATAGGTTAAAAATTATCTCTAACTATTTGAACTAAATTCTTTTAACTAGGTGGAAGTGAAAGTGATATACCGAAATGAGACAGAGAAGAGATGTGAGGATTGGTTAGTGATAATCCGGAATTTATCACATACTGCATGGAGCGAACTGGTGGCACTTGAGTGTCAGCTGGTCTTGCAGCTGGATAATTATTTGGTCTGTTGAGTGAAGAGTCAAGGTCAAATAACTTTGATGTAGACATAGAGTTCACTGCTAACTCCCCTTCCTATTTAGATATATATAGATTTGTTCAACTGACCCGCGGTCCACCAAGCCCGTCCAGACCCATTCTCTATCGATCGGACTTGGACAAATATATAATAACAAAAACCCGGCTGGACCCAAGCCCACAGAGGCCGAACCATAAATTGAATTGAGCTTAAATTTTATATAAAAACCCAAATCTAATCCTACCAATATATATATATAAATATAAAATAAATAATCTACATTTATATTTGTAAACTATCAAATTATATACATATATTTCCAACAAAAATGATGTAGCTTCCAACAAAATAATTATTTACGTATATAATTGATGGGCGGCTGGGTTGTATTATATTGTTAAAGGAGATGCTACTGGGTCTCTTTACCGATTCAATTCCTTTTATATATATATATAATTACTAATTTTTTTTAATAATATTTATATATAATTTATTAATTGATGGGCGGGCTGGATTGGGTCTGGAAATTGAGTTCAAAACTCAGGCCCGGTGGCGGGCCTAAATGTACTGTTAATACGGGTTGGGCTGGGCTAGGCTGGGCTAGGCCTAGGCATAGCAAATTTTTTATCGATCCGACCAAGCCCGGCTTGAGCCCGACCTAGTCAGCCCATTGAACAAGTCTTATTAAATAGGAAGATTATCCTTTCCTAAACAGATGAGTAAGAAGAATCATCCTATAGAGGAAGCAAAGCTTAATTTGGATACTTGGCCAACAAGGACTCCTGCCACCAACAAGGAAACAGACTCCATTAATCGGGAAACACCCCTCTATATATAGGGACTCACCTGATGTTCAGGTATCACATTATAAAAAAACCCTAAACTCTCTTTCCTGCTCTTTTAAACCGTTACTTATTTAACCATCAGAGAGGCTACGCCGGTCACACGGCTAGTCACCCTGACGCTCTTTCTGTCTTGCAGCCATCATCTTCAGCGAAGGACAGACCCCGATTCATATTCTAAAGGTTAGTCTTGAGACCCTCTCTTTGACCAATCTTTCAGTGGTGCGGTGAGCTTGGAGAAACTTACTTGCTCAGGTGAGAATTTTGTCCTCCAACGAACTCAAAGAGCCCTAACGAGATGGACAACACCCAAAATTTGGACGGTGCGATGAACGATAACACTAATAGTGGGAGAAATTATCTACAACAACTATTATGAATCTGCTTCCTCCTATACTTGTTGTATGAATAGGTCCAAACAAGTCAATGCGAAGATGTTCTAGAGGTCTTTTAGATGAGAAGTCAGTTTTAGATTTAAACTCTTTCTAGTTTGTTTTCCAAACTGACATGTAGTGCATAAATGATCCTTTTCAAAAGATATATTGGGTAGACCCTCAACAAGTTTTTGTTTGGCAAGTTTAGATAGAAGATTCATACTAACATGTCCCAATTTTCTATGCCATAGCCATGATTACTCCTCTTTTTACATTAAGCAGATATCCTTATTTGTTTTGCATGATACATCAATCATATATACATTTTTTGATTTAGGTACATAAAGAAGAATAGAATTGGACTTACACTCAATGATTAAGCAACCATTGGAATCAAATACTACCTTTCTGCCTTTCTCACAAAGTGTTGCAACACTCAGAAGGTTGAACTTTAGTCCAAATAGAAGTGATACTTCTTCTGTAGGGATCTCAGAGCCTATGGTTCCACTTATGACAAATTTTCCCTTCTTGTATCTCTAAAACACTTCCTCATTTCTCTACATGTAATGTGATGAATGACTTTTCATCACCAATCATATGCCTAGAGCATCCACTGTCAATATACCACATTTTCTTGTTGTCCATGGATCTCAGGCTTATCTATAAAATAAATTGAAAGGATTAAGTACACAATCCCGGTTGGGTCTTTCATTGTTAGCAATTAAATTAGGCCATGGATATTCATCGTAATATCCATTTTGGAATCTGTAGACACTTGTGTTGTGGTTTCTTCTTCCACAGAATTTGCATTGATTTCTTGCTTTATCCTCTCTCTGTATGTTGTTGGTTGACATATATCAAACGGTTCATGCTACTTCAGAATAGGTTTCTTGAGAGTGGCGTTCGTCTTTTGAGGTTGATTCTTCTCAGAATCTTGATTGATCCTCTGAGGCTTCTCTTGATGAGAAGTAGATGCTTTGTTACACCGTAGTTCCTTTAATCCAGCTTGTAGTAGTGAAACCTCTCTCTTGAGAGAATTTTCATTTACTACAAGTTACGTGATATTCTTCTTGGTGAATTGATCAGCCATGCTTCTTTCATGATCTTCAACTCTGAGAATTTCAAGATCAGCAGCTTGTTTCTCATCATTCTTTTGTAGTTGAGTCACCTTCTTCTGAAGCTCTTTAAGAGTTTTCTTATTTCTCTTAACAAGCTTGTAGATGTTCATCAGCATATGCATAACCTCATTAGGTAAGATATGATGTGAATTTACCTCATCTTGAACTTTAGACTCTATTTGCACTTCAGTTCTTTGCCTTCCATGGCTATTTGAGCATTCTGCTTCAGAGTCTAGAGCATCGATTGCCATGAAACAGATTTAAGCTGTTTCCTGCTTCTTTTCATCTTCTGAATAGTTGTCCCCTTAACTGGTTCTTCAGGTGGAAACTAAGGCTTTCTTCTTATCCTTTCTCAAACTTGGACATTGAGCTTTTATATGTCCTAGCTGATTGCATTCAAAATAGTTCATGTTCTTATTGTACTCACTTTTGAGGACTTTTGGGTAAAGTCTCTCCTAGATGAATTTCTCTTTGATAATCCTTCTTTTAGAAGGAGTCATACTTCTTCGAGCTCTTCTAAGGATATCTACTTCCACTGCTCATCATCCTTCTGAAGTTTCTAGTGAACATTGCCATTTCTTCATCCTCTGAGGAGTTTCCTTCCGAGGAGACATCTTTGAGAATAATGGCTTTCTTTCTTTTAGATTTTGATTTTTCCTATTTCTCAAAGGTTTGTATGGAGAACTCATGAGTGATTAGAGATCCAATAAGCTCATTGTATCATAAGTAGTGAGATCTTGAGCTTCTTGAATGGCTGTCTTATTGGCTTACCAGTCTCTAGTCAAGCTTTTGAGGATTATCTTGACTTGCTCCTCTTCTGAGAATTTGTTAACCAGTCTTTTATGTTCATTCACAATGTTTGTGAATCTGGCATTCATGCTTGATATGGATTAATTTTCTTCTTTTTCAAAGAGCTCATAATATCTAAGATTTTGATTGATCTTAGATTCCTTCACCTTATTGGTTCCTTCATAGGTTACCTCCAGCTTCCTCCATATTTCTTGCAACGTCTCGTAACCTGAAATTTTATTAAACTTATCTGCGTCTAAAGCGTAGTGAAGCATGTTAATAACATTTATGTTACTTTAATAATGCTTAACTTCTAATTCAGTCCATTGGTTTTCAAGTTTGGGCTAGGGTTGGTCATTAACAGTTATAATGGCACTGAAAGGGCCATTTACAATGGCTTGCCATGCATAATAGTCTTGAGACTATTTGAAATTCTTCATACCAAAATTAGAATCCAACACAAGCTTAATGCTAAAATGGCAAGTTTTTTTAGAAAGATAATATATCTCATATGTAGTATCAACTAGCGCAAACTCCAGCTGATGAGTAGATGGAGGGAGTCCTTGAGTCACCTGTCTACCAACTCCCATTATAATGACAAAAGCAGTGCCCAGGGCTGTCTGAATATGACTATCAATCATCTATGCTTGGCCGACAAGCAGAGCCACTGGCACCTGATCAATAGGGGGAGCCATCTGTGCTGCGATGAGAGTCCCACTGCTACCTGAAGCCTTTCTCTCTTACAAGAGAGAACCTATTGCGAAATAATATCATTCCGAGCAAAAGAATCAAGCAGGGTAAATTACAATTCATAAATCACGAGTTTATACCTGAGGTGCTGGAAGAGTATCAGGAAAGGGGATCAGAACTGCCATGAAGTCTATATAAGTCCCCACTACAATATCATTCCGGTAACCTCTACCATCCCACAAAGGTGCCTTCTCCTCCTCCTCCACTAGATGTAGGTAGAACAAATTAGCTAGAGGATCAGCAGGAATCTCCCTCTCAGTAACGGAGGCCACAGTCCTGAAGCCTCTCACTCTCTCACCTAAGCACCACTCTAGTCACATAGGGCACTCCATCATAAAGAGCCAATAATCATATAGCTCTTGAGTAGCTGTAACCAAATCCTAGTGGCATAAGCCCTCCCATTGCTCTCGGTGAAGCTATAAAAATGTCAAAATTTAGGGTAAAATTCTTCAAAACCTTGTGTCAATACAGTTTCTATGATTTATAAATCAAATTTTGTAGATACTTGGTCGAGAGTGAGGCCTCGTAGGTAGGCCCAAAGAGCAGTTGTATCCCTCGACTCCTTCCAAGACCGAGTCCAGGAGAAGAGAATAGATGCCCCCTAAGCTATCTCACCCGCTAACTCGGGTGGAGGAAGGACCTTGTACTCAAAGGTCTAAACCTGTAAAATTCAAAGTGGTTTAGTACCAAAAGCATCACCAAAGAAATAAAAGTACAAAGATCAAGTTTAGAAGAATACCTGAAGGAAAAGATAACCTTCCTTCAGCTTTATCAGGTCTCCTTAACCGCTAGCATTGAGGCCTAAATAGAGCTGACCAAGCGCCACTTAGCACCAATTCACCTTGGGGACCTGAGTTAGATCCGCCAAAGTTGAAAGAAGCCTATGGTACACATGGCTCGATCCCTATGGAAAGCAAACCATAGTAAGTAACCCAATGAGGAAAGACTTGATATACTGCTTCCTTGAGTCAGTAGTCAAACCCCACTACACTAGCCAATGATCGCATAGCTTGGTATAATCCAAGCAACTAGAAGTGGGCCTCACGCCCAAATGCTCCTCTATATAGTCCAAGACAGGCTCCTCCAGGTGGAACCGGTCTGTATAAACATCAAAGTGAATAACATCACCTCGGAATGGCATCCTAGTCATTGCCGCCATATCAGATGGAGTGATCATTATCTCCTAACCGGCAAGTGGAAGGTGTGGGTAATGTCCGACCACCTCTCCACAAGCACCGTCACAGCAACCAAAGAGGTGTGGGTCCCCTTCAGATGAAGGCTTTCCACTTGCTCCCCAAATCCATCATCTGATACCCCCTGGCGAACCTCAGTATTAGTGATATAGTCCCACAACTTCCGATTGAAGGATAGGGACCCCAGAGTCTCACTCATATGCTCCTACGAAATAGAAAACCATAAATCATGATAAGTATCTTTATATATTAGTTTTACGCATTTATACATGTTTGCATCAAGTTTTGTTCTAAATAGAATTGCACTTAACTATGAAAATCAGAAAAAAAAACCTAAATCTAGCATTATCACCGGTACGCTATCGCCAATACCGGTGTGCCCTTTATCGATGTCGGTACCGTTATCCCATGAAAATGGTACTGCTATCGATAGCGGTAGAAGGCGAACAAACCCTTAGCTGTAGGGAAAATCCAAAAAATGCAAAAAATCAATGAAATCGAATTCCCGAGGCCTAGAATTTCATTCCTAAAGGTTCTCTAACTACTCAAAGTCCAATCACCCTAAAATCTAATCAAACATGCATATTTTGTTCAAATCAAGCTTTATTCGAAGTTTCTAAACCTAAGAATTTGAAAATCAAACTTTAGCAAGTTATAAATTGCAAAATTCATTTACTAACCGCTCTATGTGAAGCATGGGAAGTGTAGGCATCTCTGAGAGAAGGCTCAAATCCCTGATCAAGCTCGAGGTGCTTCTCCTCAGCCTCAAGACAATATGCTCGAGAAACGGACATAACTCGGAGCTCTGACCTGGGAATTATGGCCAGAGACTTGGGGACACTCCTCACATTCTTGGAACCCGCCTTGTGAAACATTGTAATGAACGGAAGGAAAATCAGAGTGAAATTGAGAGAGAAAGACTAAAAATTCGAAGAAGGGCGATTTGTGTTAAAAAAACAAGTGAGAGGCTGTTTAAGCAGAATGGCGCTATTTATAGTTTTTGGATATTATAGATACCGGTACCAGTATCTAGCCATAATGGTAATGACATCACCAACACCGATACCGGTATCATGCTTTTTCTTTGCATAAATTCCTTGCTCAGTACCCATCATTAAGGCATTCTTCACACATCCCTACAAGTAAAACAAGTATTTTCAATTCCCTAAGCAGAATCTCTCAAAGAACATCGCACCATCTTGAGGTATGACATCTTCAGCGGGATAAACCTCAAACTTTATTATATGGTAATAATCATAGTTTCGACAAATTTCTACAGGTTAGGTCCCTAACCATACAACCGAACTTTATTTTGTGGTAGAAATCATAACTCCATCAAATTTCTAGAGGCTAGGTTCCTGACCATACAACCAAACTCTATTTTATGGTAGAAATCATAGCTCTGGCAAATTTCTACAGGCTAGGTCCTTGACAGTACAACCAAATTTTATTTTTGTGGTAGAAATCATAGCTCCAGAAAATTTCAACAAGCTAGGTCCTAACTATATAGCCGAATTTTATTTTTGTACAGATTTTTCCTCTGGCAAAAGCCTACAGGCCAGGTCCCTAACCGTACTGCCGAACTTTATTTTTATAGAGATTTTTACTTTGGGAAAAGCCTACAGGCTAGGTCCCTGACCGTACTGCTAAATTTTATTTTCATAGAAATTTTTTCTCCGGCAAAAGCCTACATGTTGGTCCCTGTGCGTATATGTTTAGGGTCAAAGGGGGGATGAATGACCCTTTTTACAGGATATTGGACTTTTGACAAGTCAAGTTTAGCGTGCAATTTAATGTTCTGGATTTATGTATTCCGAATGATGCAAGTATTAAATAAAGTGCACTTAATGTAAAGACTGAGAGCAAAAGAAAATTGAACACGGTGATTTTTATACTGGTTAGGCCCTGCCTACGTCCAGTCCCTAGACTTTCATCCTACGAGCTTGATCCACTAGTGTGATTTCTTTTGCAGGCAGAAATCAAGCCTTCACAGTTGTCTCCAGAGATTTCTTCTCCTCTAGATGTAGCATCAAACTAATCCTAGCCTAGCTGAGTCCTTTGCATCTTATCTCTATAGAATCTCCCTTCTTATGGATGTAGGATATAACACCAAAACACCCACTTTTGGCTGAATCCTTTCCACTTTATCTCTGGAGAGTGACTTCTCTTCCGAATGTAGGATATACCACCAAAACCACCACCTTCTGGCTAAGTCCTTTTTCTTTAGTAGGTTATACCACTTAAACTACCCAAGTCTAAGTTGATTCCTACAGGGATGTACCACTCAAACTCTCTAGTTCAAGCTAAGTCCTAATCTCAGTACTCACCTAAGTAGGAGATTTTTACACCTTTGTTTTGATAAGGGTTTGGTTTTGAATTCCTCAAGTTTATAATCTTACTTGGGAGTTCTTACAAACAAATGTGAGTGGTTTGTTCTTAGATGGATTGAGTAACTGATTATGTAGCAATTTCTTGAATATAGTATCTTCTAAAAACAATCAACACCTTCTCACTTGGTGAAGATTCTCTTTTATAGGCTTGACTTATAGATGTAGGTGTTGGTTAAGGTTGAATCTTCACCGTTGGTCAGAGAGGACATGGTGCTTTTAGAGCCGTTGATTAGTCCATTAGACTCATTGATTGGCCCATTGAATTTGTTAGGATTTGGAGAAACAAAGTTGTCAGTCGTTGTTTATTTGGCTTTTAGTGCTCAGCCAACTTTTATGCAACTTTGTCCTTTATGTGTACTCCATGTGCCATCTTATTGGTCTATGAGAAAAAGGTTTCCTTTGTCAGCCTTCTTGTCCTTTGTCTGAAATAGTGCAAGCTATCACTTTTTCTCTTTCAAAGGTAATTTTGACTTATGACCGTTATTGGGGGGAAATAGAATATTTGAATTTTTCCCTCTTATTTAGAATTGATTCTTCCAGATGTCTTTAGACTCATTCTAATTTCGGATGATATTCAGTTGTGATATGTTCTAGATCCGGTCTTTAAAGAGTTAGATGTTTCTTTCTTTTCTAAACTCTAACAGGATGCCTTTGATTTTGTCTTCCTTAAACTGGATTAAGTGTACTTAGGTTTCGAAAGTTTTTATGTTCTAGACTTTAGTCCGGATGCTCTTTCTTAGTCATTTGCTTCTGTCCTGAGCCGAATGAGATCCTGTGTTTTTTGTTTTCTTCAAAACCTTTAGATCCAGATGCTTTCTTGAGGTTTTTGTAGAGTCTTCTGGATGATTGATTTCCAACAATCTCCCCTATTTTGATGGAAACTAAAACCTAAGTACAGAAGCACATATTTTAAGGGATATATGATCTAAGTATGGTTTTTTATACTCAGTCATTTACAAGGTTTCTCCCCCATAATTCTAGCATCCTAATGCCCCAATTTTTTTGCCTTCTAGTTTCTAATATTTTCTAGTACAATTGATGGTTGTACTAAGAAGCGATCTTGATAGTATGTTTTCACTATATAACTTCTATTGTTAATAAGTTTTAACATCAATGAAGCATTGGATTATAAGTACAGAAGATTATAAGTAAAAATGATTACATATGACATAGCTAGCTATTACAGATGAGTTGTAAATTAAAATAGCTATACTATGGCAGCTTCTTCTGCTGTTCTTTTTTCTGTTGATCTCTCTCAGCTATGGCAACTTTTTCTCTTTGCCCTTCTTCAGCTTCTCTTTTTCATTCTATTAATCTTTCGCCCCTTTTTGTTTGCATCAACCGGAGGACCAATCTCAATAAACTTTCTTCTGTTCCATTGTCTTTCCTAGGCTCTGAATATTAGTGTATAATCCAAATTACCTGCTAGTTTTTGTTCTACAATTTTATCTACTGTCAAAGGAATAATGTAGATTGGCTTAAGGGATTTCCAGAGTGCAACATATGAGTTTGTTAGATAGGGATGCATCTTTATAGCATACTCTTGATTTTCTTCATCAAAATAGGAAAACATTCCCCTGATTAGTGTCAGCATACACTTGTAGCCTCCAAAACTTGTATCCCCTATATGTTGGATGAGCTGCTGGAAGATGCAAGAAGTAGACTATCATGAATGAATCCAGATGAGCCAGAGGTAGATGGAGCATTCAAATGGAGATTTGATAGTTATAATCCAAGTTGTTGGATTTCTTCTGAGACTGTCTTAGCATTACAGTGAAAGTTGTCATTTAGATTTCGGAGCTCAACATTAGATGCTTCTTGCCAATTTCTAATGGTTTTTTCCATGGAAAGTAGACCAATTTGACAGTCACTCCCAATGTCCTCAGCTACTTTCTGTAGAATGTTTGGCAAGTCATCCTTGGTGAACTTCATAAGCTGCTCCTTTAACTTTTAATGCTCAGTTGTAAGAGAGTTAATTCCAGAAGTTGTAGCATTAGATCCATCTATGATAGCAGTAGAGATTGGTTTAGCAGTTCAGCCAAAGTTTCCCTCATGAGATCCTTGAGTTCCCTTTTCATATCATCCGCGATGGATTTGATAGTTTCAAGGACATCATCTATGCAAGATTCAATTTCTATTGCAGCTTTGGGAGCCGCAGTTTTGGCTTCAACCACATCCTTTGATGCCTGCTCCATGATTGGATTGTCTTTAGGAATATTTTTCACTTTCTGGCAAGATCAGTAAGCTTGCTCCGGATACTCTCCAATTCAGTAGTCAAACTTTAAGGAATTTGGAGACTTTAGGTAGAGGACTCAATATTTCCTAGTCTGGTATAGATATCCCAGAGTATAGGCTCAGGCCTAGATTCTTTGCTCCCTTTTTCTTTTGTGGTTGCTTCTTTTAGTAATTACCAGGCCATCTTTAATTTTTCAGCTTTTCTTGCTAGTTGAGCGAGAGTGTTGATTCTTGGCCTTATTTCAAATGATCTCATGGGCAAGAAGCTGGGCTAGAGCTGCCTTCAACATTTTCATCGATTTCTTCTTCACTATTCTTACTCGCATCACTACTCCCATCTTTTTCCCCCTCTTCCTGATCATTACTTTGTATTACCGGATCCTCCGGAATGACCTCATCCATTGAGATAACTAGAGTAGCATTCTCATTGGGGCTCAGATCGATTCCCTCCTCTGGATCACTTGTCTCCAAGATAGGCTCATCTTCCTTTGATGTATTATGATGTTTATTTGCACCCAAGTTGCCTTGGTTTTCCATAGTTCCATCAGATTCAGTAATATTAGCATTAAGATCAATGCTTACCTATGTATTTTGCTCTTCAAGAATGATTCTTTCTCCATTTGATTTTCTATTGGACTTTGAAAAACTGTAGCTTCATCTCTCTCTTCAATTCTCTCAGCAGTTAGAAGTGATTTTGGAAGAGGTTGAGATCATGGTTGGAGGTTTAGCTCATCATTAATTTCCTCTCTAAATCCTTTCTTTAGGTGCTGAATATCCATTGGTGATACAAAGATTGGTAGAGTAATTACTGAGGGAGGATTAGTTGTTTCAGTCACTCTAGATGGGCTTCCGGGTCTTTCAATTTCTTTGGATGATCCTCTAGGTCCATCTAGTATAGGAGCTAGATTATTGATGTGCTGATTTTCCTTATTTGCAGCCTTCTTAACTTGTAGTGCTTGAGAGAAAGTGGAAACCCTCTTGATTAACTTCCTTTTAGGCTCCGGAGAAGCCTCTAGTTCCTTCTCGCTATTACTGTTGGAGGTGTGTTCCTCTTCCGGATCTTCTGGTTGCTTTCTCTTCTTAGCAACATCTTTTGCAAGCTTTCTTTTATGCTTAGGGGATTTACGGAGGATTTGGTTTAATGTCATGGTATCCTTATTAACTTCCTCAATTACTTCTTCCTCCATATGCTTAAGTTCAATCTTCTTTTCAGCCTTAGGTCTGGCAGTCCTTGGCTTCTTTGTAGCCGAAGCTTTCTTCATGGTGCTTCCGGCCTTTCTTACTCTACTCTTCTCTTATTTTTCCCTCTTCTGACTGAAGGCCTTTTCTTCATCCCATTTTTCATCAAAGGCAAGTTTTAGGAAGTTCTTCTCTAGTATGGCCTTTCCTTCAAATGACTCTTCTCATGTCAGATCTTTTGCATTCTCAAGCAGATCTTGGTAATTAGAGCACTATAGGAGAATTTGTATTGCTTTAGGTAGTGGATGAGAAGGACTAGAATGTTTACTAGAGTGCTCTCATTCTAGTGTTTTATAACACAATGTTGGAAGGCTCAGGTAGTATTGACAATTCCCTTCCAGATTATAATTAGCCTGGCCATTACAAAATGAAGTACTCTTCGTGTCTTTGGCCAGAGTGTTGAGAATTTGTCTCTAAAATACCATTTCGGAAGCCACATCATTGGATCATATTTAGCTCCTTGTTCATCCCCATCAATTCTCAGCAAAACTCCCTCATTCTTTATGTTGAAATGTGTTGTATAGAAGTCAGGAGTGATGGTGATGACTTTTCCTTTCACTCTTGTTCGAAGTGCATCATAGAAGGAGTGGACTCTTAGGTTCTTATAGAATTCCACAACAAGAGCAGGATAGGTGGGGTTGTTCATTTGGAGGAAGACCTCTAAATGTTGGTCTTTTAAGAGAAGTTTGGAATAGGGTTCAGTGGTGAATGTATACTTATCACCTAGATGATCGAAGGGGATTATGGTATCTGAATTTTTAAACTTTAGAGAGATAAAGTCTTTATCCTGGAGATATGCCTCCTAGAACATGTTCTTAGGAGGAGCAGGAATGGAGGTTTGATTTTCTCTGTTGGCCATTCAGAGATTTGAAAAGAAGGTTTGAAAGGTTTTAGGGTCTCTATAGAATTTTTTACATAGTAACAATAGGTAGTTGCCCGCATGAAGAAGACTGTGATTTTGGGGGCATTTTTTATAGAGTTGTGAGGTGTCTATGACATGTGGGTCTCCCTTGGCACTTGGGTGAGAGGCGGGGCCCACTGGGGGTTTGTTGGATTTAGTCGTGATGAAACCTTTTTAGTTCAAGTTTGCACAATTAGCCAATTTTAATGAATAAAAGAATCGAGACCCAAATCTCGATACAAATGATAGAGTCACCACCCAAGTTGTCTACTTGGGAAAGAGTTTTGGTATGGTTCCTGTTGGGCAAGAGACTCATACCTTTTGGATCAGAGATTCGGGTATCGGATTAGTCACTTATTTTTCATTTAGTTGATTCAAAATTACATTCACTGCGTAAAACTGTTGGTTTTCATCATTTGGGGAATTATCACAGAAATCCTATTTTTCTAGACTCTTTCACACTCGTTACATGCGTTTACAGATTACAATAAAGTGCAAGCAATAAATGGGGGAATAAAAATTAGAACTGTGAAAAAAGGGGAATAGCAAAAGAACCTGTACATTTGTTCTAAGTCATAAAACAAAATGAAATAAATTCTCATGCATCCACAAAGATTAGCACAGTTTATAGCACATCATAAGTCAACATTTTATTAGGAAAAAGTGATTATGTCAGCGTGGCGGTTTTACGATCGATAGTTCCCGGGCGGCTTCTTAGATTGGAGAGAAATAGCGAATCTTCAACGTATTTTGTTGTAAAAATACATTTTAACTTTTCTGGGTTAATTTACTGGAATATTATTGAAAATGATTGCATGGCAAATGGTTAGTTGGATTGATTTTTACCGATTAAGAAAGGGACTGTGGATTCTGCCTAGGGACCAATACCCGTATTGGTGGGGTAGGACCCATACAACTACTGGAATGGACCGGTACGGGTATGGGGGACCCGTACGGGTCCTGGGAAGAAACTCAATTTAATTTAATGAGCAGATTTATGGAAGAGAAACAAAATTAAAATGGGTTTTCCTTCCGTATGAGTATGGTGCACCAGTTTAATATCCCTAAGGACATAAGGTGCCAACAAGGCTCATATGGGTTAGGACCAGACCCAAAATAGGAATAAAAGAGAAGATATAATAGGAGAGACAGAGAATAATGATAAAATGACTGAGACGTGAGTCTCTTTGAAACTCAGAAGCATACCTTTAAAACGCGAATCCACTTTGAGGCAATCCCTATGCTGGGAGAGAGTCTAGCTAAAGTAGATGTTGGAATAGGACTACTTAGGCGAGTATTTATGTGGACAAAAACTCCCCCAAATCCTAATAAATAAAGCTAGGAATGAATAAAATGTGGATAAAACCTCAAGGAATGGGTTTTCTCCCTATTTTATACCTTTTATACCTCAACTATACCCTTTCTATACCTATGGAAACTGCTAGAATATATTTTCTCCATAGTATCTATTTTTGTATATATTTGGTATCCTCTTCTATCCATGAAAAGGTGAGGAAGGGCCTCTATTTATAAGGGGAAATTAGGTCTGAATGCAATAAATCACATTCATGACCTAATTTCTCCAGAAATAGAAAGAATTTCCTTCCAAAAAGCTTGTATAGGCAACAACAGGACCCGTACGGGTAGGGTAGGACCCGTACGGGTCCGGGGTGACCCATACGGGTCCTTTCTAGGCGTCTAGGGTGAAATGACCCGTACGGGTTCACCGGTGGATCCGTACCACCAAGCAGCACCCGTACGGGTCCCTAAGGGCAGACTAGGTCTCCAAACTTTGGCCTAACTCTACTCTACAGCAGTAGGAACACCTCTAATAGATAACACCTATAAAAGATTGCATTATCTAGCTGTCATCATTGTTTTATGAGAAGGACTGTTAAAATCCAATGCTCACAAGAGTTTTAAAGATGAGGGCATTTTGGTAATTCGGAAGCAGTTAAGTTTAAGTTTGATGGATGAGTTGGCAGTTAAATTTGGAGAGAGAAGTTAATGTCATGTAAACTAGAGAATTATAGCAGTTTTATTCCATTTGTAACTATTGTAAGTTATTGCGCGTGAACTTCTCAATAAATGTTTGAATTAAAAAAACAGGTACAATCACCTTTTTCGCGCTTTTCTTGCCATTTGTCACTTGAGTCTGCTTAGTTGGCAATATTCTCTTCTAGATGCTTATTTGGTCAGCTTCTCTCTTTTTCCTTGATTGTTGGAGACTTGATAACTACATATCTGTCTTCTAGAGTCTTCTTCAATTTGGATTGGATCTTTCATTTGCCTCCTTTATCTTGTTGAATCTGATCTTTACTAAAGGATTTAGTAAAGACTCTTGCTCTTAATTTGTCACTTGCTTTTCCAGATGTATCAGTTGGTCATGAGTAATGAAGTGAGCCTCCTATTCTAAGCTCTTGGTGACAGCTCTTTGTCATAAATCTCTTCTGGATTAATTTGGAAGTACTAAGTCCATCCAGAGTGTGGAAGTACTTAAGTTTCCAATTGCTTCAGTCTTGCTTTGCTTTTTACCATATTCTCTGAATTTATTTCACTTATTCCAAATATCCAGGTCATGCCAATAGCTCATTCTCCTTCATTTCATGGTAATAGATTTTTCTTATACCATTTATAATGATTGGATCTAGTTTTTCCTGAATGGCCACCATCTTGAGCTTCTTTCTTTTGTTCCTTCTTGTTAGATGAAGTTTTAGAGCTTTTACTGATTTTGCTTTTATTCGGACCTGGATTGTTTGGACCTTTATCTTTGATTATCTCCACTGCTTCTTTCTCTACCCTTCTCCGGACTAAAGTGATGAAGACTTTTTCATCACCATTCATGTGCCTTGAAGATCCATTATCAGAGTATTATATCAGATGATCTTGAGTGAATTTAAGGCATACACTGATTAATTAGATTTGGGTATCCAATTAGATTTGGGTCCTCTCTCATTATTGATCATTTCCGGCCATGAATTGGCATCATAATAACCATTTTTAAATCTACACATTTTGGTTATATAGTTGGTTTTACCATAAAATCTGCATCCGGAGATTGGCTTGTTCTGTTCAAGCTTCTTCTCAATCTTCTTGAGATCTTCCTTCCCATAATCTTCAGAGTATCCGGCCTTGTATAGTGATGATTCTCCTTGTTCTTTTTGAATTTGGTAGTTAGCTGGAGGAGCGATTTCCACTCTGTGATTTTTCTTCTTTTGCATGGCCATCAGATGATCATAAATCATTACACCTTTCTCTTTTTGAGCTAGAGTAGTGTATCTCTGTGCTTGGTGTTGTTTGCTGACATTCCTTCTTCTTTAGTGTAAAGGATATGGCTTTCTTCTGATAGCTGGCTTTGGAGTTCCTCTGGTAGCTTCCCTCATCAATGCTAGTTCCCTATCTAGCTTAGTTAGATTTGCACTTAATATCTGAACTTGATTTATCAAGAAATTCTCTTCAACAATATTAATTTGCTTTTCACTTCTTATTAGATTTATGTCTTCTAACGTTGCCTAGCATCTTCAGCTAGCTCTATCAAGTGTCTTTGAAGGGATTTGATTGCTTTTGCATTCTTCTTTACAATGTTGATCACGACTCCCAAAGTCCTGGTAAGTTTAAGGTTAGAAAAAGAATTAGAGTGATAGTTTACCTCTGTACTAACTGACTCTGATTCTGATTCTTTTGACAACTCAGGGATTTGTTGAGTTATTTTCCTTCTGGATCATTTTGCCTCCGATTCAGCTATTGCCATGAATGCATATTTTATAGTCTCCTCTTTGTTTGATGTTGGTGAGCTACTGCTTTCCTCACTGTTGCTCCAGGTGGCTACCATTACCTTCCTCTTATGTTATTTTTTCTTTCTTAAGCTTAGGACAAGTTGGTCTAAAGTGTTCTTTCTCACCACATTCAAAGTAGGCTGTATCCTTTTAATGATTTTATTTATCTTTCGGATACTTTTTGTACTTGTCTCTTCCAGAGCTTCCTTTATTTCTTCTTTTGGAGTCATATTCTCTTGGAGTCCTTCTTGACTCTCTTTCTCCTTTTCTAATCAATCTATTGAATTGTCTAGTCAGCATAACCATCTCTTCTTTATTGTAAAGAGGTTCGTTTGATTCTTTTATGATCCGGATAAGACTGATCCAAAGGAATCTGCCTTGAGAGCAATTCCTTTCTTCTTCTCTTCTAGCTTCTTTTCTTGTTGGCTATATCTTTCCAGGAATAGCTCTTGAGTTAGGAGATTGCCAATGAGCTCATCATAGCTATAGAATTTCAAGTTATGAGAGCCTCCTCGATGGTAGTCTTTTTGTTGTCCCATTCTTTGGTGAGACTCCAGAGAATTTTCTTTAGCATCTCCTCCTCTGTAATCTCCTTCCTTAGCCTCTTCATCTCATTTACTAGATTTGTGTATCTAGTGTTCATACTACTGATGGATTCTTTAGGCTCTATCTTGAATACTTCAAGTTTTTTGCTGGAGGAGATCAATTCTGGCTTCTTTGACCTTGTTGGTTCCTTCATAGGTTACTTCAAGTTTTTTCCATATTTCTTGAGCAGTTTCGTAGCCTGAGATCCTGTTGAATTCTGCTGTCCTCAAAGCATAATGAAGCATGTATATAGAATTTGTGTTTTAACCTAACCTTTTATAACTGTTTTCATACCATTGATTTGATGGTTTTCTGGTGGTGACACCTTCAACCTCAATGGTTGGAACATAGGGGCCATCCTTTTTGACCATCCATGCTAGCATGCTTTGAGCTTAAATTAAATACTTCATTCAGTTTTTCTAGAATGTGTAGTGTTCAATGGTGAAGAGTGGAGGATCGGTAATTGACATACCCTCCGGAAGAAGTTATGAGTTATTATAACTCATTTTGATACTTGGATCAAAATTGGACCTTTAGCTTGAGATTATTATATCTCTAGTTGTGATCACTTGCTCTAGTACCAATTGTTGGTATATTTTTAGGTCAAAGGAGGGAGGGGGGTGAATGACCCTTTTTGCAGGATATTGAATTTTTGACAAGTCAAGTGTAGCGTCCAATTTAATGTTCTAGAGTTATGTGTTTCGGATGATGCAAGTATTAAATAAAGTGTACTTTATGTAAAGATTGAGAGCAAAATAAAATCAAACACGGCGATTTTTATTCTTGTTCGGCCCTACCTACATCCAGACCCCGAAGTTTCCTCCTCCGAGTTTAATCCACTAGTGTGATTTCTTTCGCAGGCAAAAATCAAGCCTTTACAGTTGTCTTCGGAGATTTCTTCTCCTCCGAATGTAGGATATACCACCAAAATAATCCTAGCCTTGCTGAGTCCTTTGCGGCTTATTTCCATAGAATCTCCCTTCTTGCGAATGTAGGATATACCACTAAAGCACCAAATTTTGGATGAGTCCTTTGCACTTTGTCTCCGGAGAGTGACTTCTCTTCTGGATAAAGGATATACCACCAAAATCACCAACTTCTGGATGAGTCCTTTTTTTAGCAGGAGATACCAATTAAACTACCTAAGTCTATGCTGACTCCTACATGGATATACCACTCAAACTCTCCAATTCAAGCTAAGCTCCAATCTCGCTACTCACCCAAGTAAGAGGTTTTTACACCTTTGTTTCGATAAGGGTTTGGTTTTGAATTCCTTAAGTTTATAATATCACTTGGGAATTGTTATAAACAAATTTGTTATTAGATGGATTGAGTAACCGATAATGTAGTGATTACTTGAATATAGTAGCTTCTCAAAAACAATTAGCATCTTTTCACTTGGTGAAGCTTCTTTTTTATAGGCTTGACTTATCGATGTAGCCATTGGTTAAGGTTGAATCTTCACCATTGATCAGATATGAAGTGGCGCTTCCGAAGCCGTTGATTAGTCCGTTAGACTCATTGATTGGGCCGTTGAATTTGTTGGGATTTGGAGAAACAAAGTTATCAGTCGTCATTTATTTGGCTTTTAGTGCACAGCCAACTTTTATGCAACTTTTTCCTTTGTGTGTACTCCACACGCCATCTTATTGGTCTAGGAGAAAAAGGTTTCCTATGTCAGCCTTCTTGTCCTTTGTCTGAAATATATCAAGTTGTCATTTTTTCTCTTTCCAAGGCAATTTTGACTTGTGACCATTATTGGGGGGAAACAAAATATTTGAATTTTTCCCTCTTATTTAGAATTGAGTCTTCTGGATGTCTTTAGACTCATTTTAATTCCTAATGATATTCAGTTGTGATCTGTTCTAGATCCAGTCTTCAAAGAGTTAGCCATTTGTTTCCTTTCCAAACTCTAACAGGATGCCTTTGATTTTGTCTTCCTTGAACCGGATTAGGTGAACTTAGGCTTTGGGAGTTTGTCTCTTCTAGACTTTGGTCTGAATGCTCTCTCATAGTCATTTTCATTTTGTATTGAGCCGGAAGAGATCTTGTGGTTTTTGTAATCTTCAAAACCCTTAAATCTAGATTCTTTCTTGAGGTTTTTGTAGGGTCTTCTAGATGATTGATTTCCAACATTATAGGCTAGGTCCCTGACTGTACAGCCGAATTTTATTTTATAGATATTTTTGCCCCGACAAAAGCCTATAGGCTAGGTCCCTAACTGTACAACCTTTATTTTTGTAGATATTTTTGCTCCAGCAAAAGCCTTTAGGCTAGGTCCCTGACCGTACATCCAAATTTTATTTTTGTAGAGATTTTTGCCTCGGCAAAAGCCTACAGGCTAGGTCCCTGACTGTACAGTCGAATTTTATTTTCATAGAGATTTGTTGCTCCAGCAAAAGGCTACAGGATAGGTCCCTGATTGTACAGCTGAATTTTATTTTTGTAGAGATTTTTACCCCAACATTCTACAAGCTATTTTCCTAGTAAAGTAGCCAGAATCCTTTTCCCCAGCGGATCATAATATTGTTTTCCCCAACATTACTTTTTATCTATGTTGGTGTACTAATATCTTATCCCCAGCTCTCCACGGAGTCTTATTTTATCCCCAACAGGGCAAATTATTATTTCCTCAATTGAGTGACATCTACCTTACAGATTTTTGCTCCACATAATCATTCTTGATCGAAGAGGAAAATATTTTTATTCCAACGTAAGTCAATCAAGCAATGATTATATCTCCCCACAGAGAAATCTCAGGTATGATCTCTTACCTTTTACGTACTCTCTTTCGCACGATCATAAAGACTCCGGTCTATTATTTCTTTCAAGGGGCAGTTTATGAGCATGGAATTTTGCTATGCCCTTAGTCGATGATGAAAGACTGGCTTTATACCTTATTTTATCCTAATATGTTAGGTTTGAAGTTGATTTTTTGGAGTTAGCCTCAACAAAGAGCATTTGGTCCCTCATACCCCTATGAAAAGTGCTAAAAAACTATCAATAGGGGTGCCACTATCATCAATAGGGGTACCGTCATTAATATATAATAATATCATTATCTATTATAATGGTTCCGATGTTTGTTGTTTCCCGATGAATTTTGACCGACTCAATTCAAATTTCCTGTTTAAAATTGGCCAATAACAATATCGTTATCTCCAAAAAGGTACTGGTATCACTTTTTAGGTAGAATATCATTCCGAATTAAATTTAATATTCCCATTTACTTGGAGAAATAATTAGCTTACCCGATTACCCCTCTCATTTTCACCTATAGATAGAGGCCAAAATCAGTTTTCTAAACACACAATTCATATCAACCAAATATATTATGCAAAATTAGCTCTAGAAAAGCCCTTATCAAAGTTTCCGTCCAAATCATTTCCGATTTTTTAGTAAGTTTAGAATTAAAAGTGAATTTTCTTTCGTCTCTTTATTTTTTACTGACTTTGAATAACTCTTTCCAATCCAATTACTCTCCACAAGGCTATTCCTATTTAATTTTGAATCTAACAACGGGTCCAAAACAAAATGGTATACAATCTTAGACTAGTCTTATGGGGGCATGCAAACCTTATTTATTAGGTAAAATGACAAAGAAACCATTCAAGGGAAAAGGGAAACGTGCCACACATACATTGGAAATAATACACACAGATGTATACGATCCAATAAATGTGCAAGCTCATGGAGGTTTTGTCTACTTCATATCTTTTATTGACGATTACTCACGATGGGGATGTTTGTACCTTATCAGGCACAAATCTGATAGTTTTGAAAGATTCAAAGACTACAAGAATGAAGTTGAGAAGCAACTTGGAAAGAATATTAAAGCACTACGGTCAGACTGAGGCAGAGACAATTAATCCAAAAGTTTCAAAATTATCTAAGGGATAATGGAATATTACCCCAATGGACCCCTCCTCATACTCCTCAGCACAATGGTGTGTCTGAGAGGAGGAATGGAACTTTGTTAGACATGATGAGCCAAGCAAGTCTCAGCGAATCCTTTTGAGGATACGCACTTAAGAGAGCGCTTTATATACTAAACTGTGTGACCTCAAAATGAGTTGATACAACACCATATGAAAGGTGGTATGGTAAGAAACCCTCTCTTTCTCACTTGAGAGTTTAGGGATGTCCTATCTATATTAAAAGGATAATGTCATATAAGTTAGGAGCCAGGGCTGACAGATGCTTGTTCATTAGTTATCCTAAAGAGACAATAGGATATACCTTTTATGATCTAGAGGAACAAAAGGTGTTTGTTTCTCGGACCGCTCAGTGCCTTGAGAAGGAACACTTACTTGAAAAAGCTAGTGGGAGCGACCTTGAACTTTAGGTTTAAGTAGGCAAACAAGACTATCAACTGATAATTCCTACGCCTGATACATAAGAGAGAGTAATCAAGGAACAACCTGTTATACAACGACCATTGCAATGATATGGTAGGATTCCCAATGCTCTTAAAAGATACTAATTTTTTAACATGGATGATAAACAAATCTTTCTAATGGAGGATGACGAATCGAAGACCTACAAGGAAGCAATAGAGAGGTTAGACTCTGATGAATAGTTAAAATCCATGAAATTAGAAATGGATTCCATATATGAAAACCAAGTATCGAAATTGGTTGATGCACCTGATGAGGTTAGATCCATAGGTTGCAAATGGGTTTTAAAAAAGAAAACTAACATGGAGGCTAATGTAATTACCTATAAGGCAAGGTTGGTGGCAAAGGGCTATAGTCGAAGAGAAGGTATAGACTATGACGAAACCTTTTCACCAGTAGCCATACTTAAATCTATAAGGACACTCTTGGCCATTGCTACTCATTATGACTATAAGATCTGGCATATGGATGTAAAAACTGCTTTACTAAATGGAAACTTCAATCGAGATGTATATATGGTACAACCTAAGAGTTTTACATCTCAGAATGGCTCAAAGGTATGCAAACTACAAAGATTCATTTATGGACTTAAGTAGGCATCCAGGAGTTGGAATATAAGGTTTGATGATACGATCAAGGAGTTAAATTTTATATCAAACGCAAGTAGGCATCCAGGAGTTGGAATATAAGGTTTGATGATACGATCAAGGAGTTAAATTTTATATCAAAAGCTTAAGAGCCTTGTGTATACAAGAAGATTAGTGGGAGTGCAGTCATTTTCCTTATGTTATATGTTGATGACATACTACTAATAGGAAATGACATTTATCTTCTTCAAACAGTTAAGTCATGGTTGTCAAGAAAGTTCTCCATGAAAGACCTTGATGAAGCAGCATTTCTATTAGTTATAAAGATATACATAGATCCAAGAGGCTGCTAGGTGTTTCACAAGATACATACATAGACAAGGTATTGATTAGGTTCAACCTTGAGCAATCAAGGAAGGGTTATCTTCCAATGTATGATGGAATTAACCTTTCTAAATCTGAGTGTCTAGCGACATAAGAGGAGAGATTGCGCATGAATAGAATATCCTATGCATCCGCAATAGGATATATCATGTATGCTATGGTACGTACACGACCTAATGTCTCACATATGTTGACCATCACAAGCAAATTTCAATCTGACCCAGGTGAAAGGCAATGGATGGCCATTAAGAAAATCCTTAAGTACTTGAGAAGGACTAAGGAAACATTCTTGGTTAATGGAGGAGGTAATATCTCAGTAAAAGGTTCCAATCAGACAAAAATGACTACAAGTCACAGTCAGGTTGCTTGTTTATGTTAAATTGAGGGGCAGTTGTTTGGAAGAGTTCCAAATAGGATACTATTAGATATGATGTATGCCCTATAGGCAATTAGGGCGACATATCTTAGTTAGTTTTATTTGTACAACCAAAGTTGTATTGAAAAAGGCATTCTTTTATTATATCAATGACTGTGAAAATATATTATGACTGGTTTAGATATATTCATTGATGTGTTTGCAAAAGTCCATGACATAATCATAGAATATATTGCAAGGGCATAGTGGGACTATGTTGGTGATATTACGGGATCCTATAAGGTCACACACTTTGAGTTATGACCGAGCCATGTATAGAACCATTAGACTAGGTATAATTTAGAAGAGAAAAATTATGGTTAGACCAATATTCACTGGTTGGATCAGTGAACCTGATAAATAATAAGGAGGTGAAAATAAATAAAGGGGATTTAGAACTGGAATTTGGCGAGATTTATTAATAGTAGATATTAATTAAATCTACGTGAGAAAGCTTATAAATGTACTATGAGATAGTACATAAATAAGCCTGCCCATGGGCTACGCGCAGCACTGATAGTACATAAATAGGCCTGCGTATGGGCCACATGGCAGTACTATTTGGAATAGTTTTGCACGTGGCCCATGGAGCACATATAAGCGGGCTATAAGATGCAGCCGCAATGCGCGCTGTGCAAGCCCAAAGGGCTGCTCATGTGCACAAACCTTATGGGCTTACACGGCATGTAACGCAGCCCATAATGGGCTATGCTACACGCGGTCCTGCACACAATGCGCAGGCCTACATGCATGGCGCAACCTTGTGGGCCTGTGCTCCTACGTAGGCCTACAATGATTGCTTGTCGAATGTTCAGCAGTCCCCCAGTCCAATTAGGAGCTTGCTTTCGAAGCAACCTCCCAGTGTTTGAGTTAGATGATAACTCTGCTTAAGTTATTAATTAACCTTTTTGCCCTTTTCATTTTAATTCTGATTGGTTGAGGTTAGGGACTTTATTGTCTATTGAGTTATTCCTAACCACTATAAATATAAGCCTCCTCCTTCATTATTTTTCATCCATAAGTCATAACTCCTTCTCTTGGTCTCTTATTTTCTTAGTTGTTCTGGTTTTTTGTCGTTATTATTGTAAGCCCATATGAGGCAAATGTTTAAAAAAATTAGTACGGAAGATATAGTTGTCTTCCGCTTATTTATCGGTACTCCCTTTCTAGAAGGTTTTGGTCAGTGGTGCTCATGTGGACTATTTATAGAGGGCTTCTACTTTGGAGTCTGTGCATGTAGCTGAAGGGTCTTTCTGCCGACTACGGGATTCACGATTCAAATGGTAAGTGGTTAAATTATTATTAGGTCCTTTTAATAAGTGTTTATGACCTAGAATAATTTTAGACTAGTAATATTGTCAATCATGCCATGCTTAGGAGATCCTTGGACTTTAGATTAAATTTTGAATTTCCATCATGCCTGCTTTGCATGTCAAACATGCGAATCTAGACCAATAGATACAACTATTGATTGAACCACATAATTATATTACATTGTTACTTCGGAAGTAGCAAAATAAAATGTCTGGAAAAAGAAATTTATTGGTGATCTCAGCGTGCTATCTAACACTGAGGATCTAATAGTAATATATTATGATAACACTAGGGCTATTTCTCAGCCAAAAGAACCACGGTCTTGTTCAAAAAATGGATATGTATATAGAAAGTATCATATAGTTCAAGATATGATAAGGGATACAGATGGAATACATACCCATTGATTAGAACCTGGAGGATGGTCTGACCAAGCCCTTGACATAGATTAAGCATGACCAGCATGTTAATAGTTATGGCTTACGACATGTGGTTAATTGGCTCTAGTGCAAGTGGGAGATTGTTAGATATGATGTATGCCGTAGAGGCAATTAGGGCGATATATCTTAGTTAGTTTTATTTGTATGAGCAAGTTATATTAATAAAGGCATTCTTTTGTTATATCAATGACCGTGAAAATATATTATGACTGGTTAAGAATATATTCATTGATGTGTTTGAAAAAGTCCTTGACATAATCATAGCACATTTTTCAACTAGTTCATGTACAATTATGATTTGTCCAAATATCCCTAGTCATGGTATCATCAAGATTAGACATTAATGAATACAGATAGACTACCATGTGTTATCATAACTCTTGAATCTGATTCAAGTAGCATATCTCCAGTGCTAGAGGGAGGTACCTTGGGTTAACACATGAATGTGGTCAGGGAAATGCATTGGAGACTGCTATGAGACAACACTTGGTAATCTATATTATGTGTTAGTGTTTTCATATAATTGTAGTAGCAACTCGAATATCATAAGACATGAGATACTAGTTACCTTGTTCAGGCGTTGCTATACTTTGGAACATAATTAAACATTCTATAGACTGGGTGATACGGGTGATTAAGGGTATAGTTGATGTTTATCTGTTGGTAAGTTGAGTAGTCAATATAGAATCTATCACTCCATTATAGCAATATAAGGAAGATGCACCTTTGCCAATTATTGGAAGTGACACACTCGTAATCCTTTGATCGGAATATGAGTTGATAGGATGAGATCCTAGTCAGCACATTAATATGGTTGAGTGGTGTACTTTTTGTAGTAAGACTAAATACTGGGGTAGCCATTGTGGCTACTATTGGACAAACACTTAACCGAGTCCTAGAAACCAGATGGTACTTAACCATTCATAGAATGAGTGAATTATATTGATACTATTGCTGAACTGGGATTAAGTCACACTGACGTGACGTTCCGTATATTAGGGGGTCATATGCCCTATGCTAGAGAGCCACTATGATCAAAGTCATCGGAGTCCACAACGGTTTGAAACTCTGAGCCAGTCAATTCATGAAAATGAAATTGAGCTAGGTTAAAATTTGATGGCTTGATATTATGGATCCTATAAGGTCATACACTTTGAGTTACGATCGAGCCATGTAAAGAACTGTTATACTAGGTCTAATATAGAAGAGTTAAATTATGGTTGGACCATTTTTTTTGTTAGACCAATATTCGCTGGTTGGACCAGTGAGCCTGTTAAATAATAAGGAGGTTAATAAAAAGCGGGAAGTAGAAACACTAATTAAGCGAGATTTTAAGAACCTGCATGAGTGGACTTGCACATGTACTGTTGGACAGTATATTCACATAGTCTGTATGTGGGCCCAAGCAGCACTACGTGTCCATAGTTTAGGGCACGAGGAGCTCGGCTAGGTCTGATACCCCTTCTTCTCAGGTATGTCTCTAACTTGGCCTTTGTGAATACTTTGTTGCTTTTTAAAATTCACTATGATCTTGAGTCTTGAATCTTTGTTGCTATAGCCTCCCGCTTCCATGCGGAAGAGATCCACCGCTGCTGCTGCTCTCGCCCCTGAGCCGCTGGTGAAGAGGTCTCAGACTTCTAGATCTATGAGAGAGGGCATCCTTCCAGTTGAATTGGATACTTTCTTCCAGTTCCTTGACCATTCGAGGAATCGAGCTGTCAAGAAGCTCAATGAGTCGGTCCAGCCTATTAGTTTCACTCCTTCTAGCTCCACTCATGTAAGGAATAATTTACCTTTAACTTTGTCCATTACTGTAATTGCTTAGGGCGTCTTATCCTGATCTGATAGTTTCCTTTCAGGTGACCATTTTCGAGGCCGAGAGGATGGCCCGGGGTTATTTTTCTATACAGGATATACTGTTGGCCCAAGATGCACTAGCTTCAGTAAGTTTCTTTTACCTGCAAAATTTCAACAAACTATGTATGATTCATGCTATAACATTCAAATATGTGTACTAATCTTATGATTTCAATTGCAGACTTTGCTGGCCATGGAGCGCAGTTGGTCCGCCCAGGATTTGGATGCTTTTGAGGAAAGAGCCAGATTTTTAGAGGAGCAGTTGCGGGAAGCAAGTGCTGAGGCCGATCAGGCTAGGGCTGAGACTGCTTAAGCGAGGGCCGAGATTGAGACACTGAGGGGTCAACTAGCAAGGATGACTGAGGATAGGCATATGCGGGTTCCTTCTAATGATGAGTCCGAGGATGATCTTTTCGCATATTTAGTGACTCAAAGAGGCGTAGATCAGCATATTGGGGGGAGTGATGCTACTGGGACTGCTGCGGGGAACTCGGAGACTAGAGCCCCCACCCAACTAACTACTGGTGCTAGTGATGACGAGGACCATATGACTATAGATGCGGATTATCTACTGGCGGATACTCAGGACCAGACTCAGGAGGGTCGCTAGGGATAGGATCCCCCGGCAGCTTAGATTATGATTATCTTCTAAACTGTTTTGATACTTTTGGGGCCCTGTGTGGCTTATTTTGATTGTAAACTTTGGATTGGTACTTTTGATATTTGACTATTATGCATGTTGACTTTTCTTGAACTGAGATTGTCGAGTATCGTTGCCTTGTGAACCCGTATTTTGTCCAGTGATTTTATAGTGAGGGTTCCAAGTGACGTTCTAACTTTTGCATAGGCCACTTGATGTGAGGGGACCTATCGAACATTTATTTATTTTTTCTTTTTATCTTAATTTTTGCCTGAACTGTCCTTGACGGCTAGACCAGCTAACTTTTTCTTTTTAGCTTTAAATTTTGCCTAGACCGCCCTTTTGGGTTTTCAACCTAGCAAGCTTTTCTTTTTCTTTTTGCCTTAATTTTTACCGAGACTGGCCTTTCAGGTTTTCAATCCCGCAGGCCATCTTAATTTTTGCCTAAATTGTCCTTGACGGCTCAATCCAATAGACTTTTCTTTTTGGCTTCACTTTTGCCTGGACCGCCCTTTTGGGTTTTCAATCCAGCAGGCTGAATATTGCAAATGTGTGGTAAATACGAATAAAATGATGTATAACACGTACAGAAAAATTGATGTTCATATACCAGCGATTATTTCACCTAAAGACATGCATGCATTCATAAGACCAAGATTCTTAGAAAAATCATAACATGTTCATTGATGAGATTGATTTGAGTACATAGGCAATGGTAACAATATCCAATGGTTAACCCCTACTGCCTATTGGTCTTTTATAGATTTTCAAGAAAGCAACTGACATTCTTCTCTCGATGCCTTAACTTTTGCCTAAGCCGCCCTTTTCGGGTTTTCAGCTTAACGGGCTTTATTTGCGTTGGAGTGCCCTAATTTTTGCCTAATCGGTTTGCGAGATATTCATCAGCGGGCTTTACCCTAATTTTTGCCAGAGCAGTAGAGGACCATTCGCTGGGTGTTTTTTTCTTTATTTCTTTTATTCTTTGTGCTTCTTTTCTATGATTTAATTCTTTTGACCTAGACATGATAACACTTGAGCCTATTTTGATTCACTGGATTCACGAACTCATTTCCGTCCATATCTATATGCTTGATTCCCCTTTACTAAGGACTTTATTCATGATGAATGGTCCTTCCCAATTAGGCCTGAACTTGCTCCTAGTGTCAGTGTTGACCTGGCATAGCTGCTTGAGGACCAGATCACTCACTTTAAGAGATTGTTTTGAGTATCTGGTTTTGTTGTTATAAGCTCGAGCCATGCACTGTTGGTACATCTAGAGATGGTCAAGTGCCTTGAGCTGCTTTTCATCTATCACATTCATCTTTTCATACCTGGCTCTTGCCCAATATAATTCTTTTAATAGTGATTCAAGTGCCACTCTTAGAGATCTTACTTCTTTTTCAACCGATAACAGGGCTTCCATTCCATATACCAAGGAGAAAGGTGTTTGATTGGTAGGAGTTCTTACACTGGTTCTATACCCCCAGACTGCGAATGGAAGTTTATCCAATCTCAGTAGGTAGCCACACTCTTTGAGAAAGTCTTCTTAAGAAAATCATCTTGTGACTCGAGATGCGCTTTCCATTTCTTATAATTAGAGTCGGTCTGCTATCGGTGCTTCTTGGTCTTCTTTCCTGATGATGTGTTCTTTTGTATGCTTTTTTCCTTCCATGAAGAAAGAAGGACCTAGGCTAACTGTCATCATGTTTGCTAAGCACTTTTCATTATCTCTATTTTGATGATAGGTTTTAACCATTGGACATTTATACCATTGCGTTATACTCAGAGTTAACTTCATTAATGAATACGATGATATTTTAAGAATGTTGTTGTTATAAGTGCATGACGTCATTGAAATGAAATACTCGAGTGAAATGTGAATGATAGGTGCATCAATTTATTCATGACATGTTAAAAATACTGATGCTAGAACTTATTCATGATATGCCTTATAAGCGACATTGTTTGCATAAAAAATGTTTGCAATATTAAAAATTACATCATTTGAATCATCCTCCATAGGTAGTGGGCCTTGTTGATTAACAACTAAACCAGTAGCCCTGGTGTGCAAGTTTGCTTGTGTTTCTTCGGCCACTACTTTTGCTAAGTTGTTGACAACCTTGCTGATGGGGTTTGCTTTCTCATTTCTTTTCCAATTCTTCCTGATAAGTATCGCTAGTGCTTTAGTGACGGACTCGATTACCTCATTCATTTCATCTTCTTCAGCATTCCCACATACCTCCATAGAGCCTGAGGTTTTAATTAGGTAGCCTTTCTTGAAATCATATACATCATTGAAGATCTCAAAACTGGGGACCTTCTTGCCACTTACTTCGACAAGTTCTTCTTCGCCTGTGAATTCCCCTTGTTTGACTTCAGCTCCTATCATAAGGCAGGACTGAGCTTGGACTTTTTGGCACCTAAGCGATTCCTTGCAGATTCTTTCTAAGTCTTTTACCCTTTATGTAACCCTGCTTCATCATAATCTTCTCGATCTTAAGTGATATGTACCCCTTTACTAAGAACTTCATACCTTAGTCAGCTACAGCCACCCTAGATTCCTTTTCCTTAGCTTTCAAAGCCTCTATGACAGATGGTTTTTCAGCAGCAATGGTTACTAGCTTGCCATTATGGATGAGCTTAACTTTCTGATAGACTGTAGAAGGGACATTACCTAATGCATGGAGCTAAGGTCGACCTTACAATAATGAGTAGGTGACGGGAATATCGAGAACAATGAATAAGACCTTGGACTTCACTCCCCTAACTGTAACTTTAGCTTTAGAGACCCCAAAGACACTCCTTTTTGTATCATCATATGCCTTTATGACAGTATTGGACTTTTCCAACATGGATTCATCCAACCCTAAATAAGGAAGGATCTTGGCAGGACATAGATTAAGGGTGGAACCATCATCCACCATAACACATGGGATAGAATGATAAAAGATTTGCACCCTAATGAAAAGTGCTTTACTATGTTTATTCCCCTCGGCTAGGAGATCTAATGGATAGAACTTGATGGTGAGAACACCTCCACCAGAGTAGTAGTCGGTGTAGCTTCCATACTTAACAACTTTTCTATCAGACCCTTGTGATGTTCTTTAGAGTCAATAAGGAGATGCTAAATGTTGTACTTAGCAGGGGTAACTTGCAATTACTAGATGAGAGGGGTGACTTTTGGTTCTTTCTTTTCATTGCTGACTGAAGCAGATGTAAAGATTGGAGCTTAATTAACACTAAGAATGACCCGGATATCTACATCTCTGCCCCTCCTTCTTTTTGGTGGAGGATCTGGACAAACCCTTCCACTTTAGGTGACATGCAATACCTCATTTTTCACACAACTTCTCCCTTTAGAAGTTTCCACCAACAAGGTGGGTCCTTCAAGTTTATCACTTTCTAATAAATAAGCATCGATATCAATTGGCTCCGGTTGAACCAACATAGCTTCCTCATGATGAACTCCTTCTAACTTGAATGCATCTATGTCAATGGGGATTGGTTTATTAGGCAAGGCCACTTCTAAATGAACCATAGGATTAGCTTACGAGATCATATTAAAGACATGATAGGAGGGTAAGCCTAAAATGACAGCTATAACATGTTTCTCAAAATTTGGCACGGGGTTATTCATGGTACTAGGCTTAAGCTTGGGTTCCTGAATCTTCTTTTCCCTAATCAGATCGCAAATAGCCTCAAGTAGATCCCTACAGGCACCAGTGTGATGCCCATTGCTGACATGGTAAGCACAAAACTGATCCCTGTCTTCAGGTTTGGGTGGGACAAAGGGCTTGATACTCTAAAGAAGACTGAGTGCCCTCAACTTAGTGAAGATGGCGGACAGAGATGCTTTCTAGGGGAAATACCATCTTTAATGGAGCAGATTGTAGCTACTTCTTCTTGTATTATCGCTGTTTTAGGATCAGAGCCAGACTTTGACTTAGAAGCCTGGGCAGGGGCTAAAGGGTCATTCTTTTTGAACCAAGGTTTGGCCGGTACACTTGCCTTCTCCAATTCCTCAATCCTTTCCCAATTCGCAGGTTTTTCAAAGACCTCAACATAGTTAGAGAATTTATCCATACCAAGGACCTTACGATAAGCATGCAGTGCACCATCCATTAATTTTACGATCACCTCTGGGAGACTTAGCCTATCCTTCAATAGAACTTGAGTCGCCATCCATCTTTCAAAGTAGGGTTTGAAATTCTCATTGGGGGCCTACTTGATAGCCTCCAAATTCTTTATGGTAGTTTCAATGATGCCATTAAAACCATACTACTCAATAAAAGCCTCCGATAAAGCTTTCCAGTTTCCGGTCACTTCATCTAATAGAGTGTTGTACCATTCGATAGCAGGACCTTCAAAGGTGCAAGGGAACATTTTGGCTAGGACCTTATCATTTAACTTTCTAATTCACATAACCCTCTAATAGGTGGTGATATGAGATTAAGGCGGACCGATTCCCTTATACTTCACTATGCTAGACATACTAGAGTTTTCAGGGACCCAATCCTCCTCTCTAGCTACACGGATGGATAGTGACGATGGTTGGGAGCCGGGATTAGCAGCAAGAAATTTCTGAAGTAAGTTACGTAATTTTGAGGATAAAGATGATCCCTCCAATTGAGTAATTGCACCCACGGGTAAACCTGTTGATTGAGGAAAGGTCGTCCCCTTAGGTGTGACCACAAAATTTAAAATTGTACAAGATGCCACAAACTAAAATGACGGTAGTACAAATCCCTGACTAGGTTGAGCAAACTAACTAATGACTGAAGGAACCACTGTACCCACTGACTGGAATGGCAAGTTAGCTAAACCGAATGGACCTACAGAACCTAACTGACTAAAATGATCGGAAGAGTCCCTATGAGTCTGTACAGGCGACAACTAGGACTAGGTGAATGGATCATGAATCACTCCCGATACTTGCTCACTAATCACCGCATTCACTACTGGAGCACTGATAGGTATGCTATGAGAAGCATTTGCCATTCTTTCCTCGATCATGATTGCCCTGATGATGGCTAACATCATATCATTCATTTAGTCCAAGAACTGATCGCTTTCTAAGTATTTTAAGATGACATTTGTGATCTCTGACCTAACCTCGGTCCTCGATGCATTTGCTTCCTCCCAAGTACCAATATTATCAACCGCAACATCAATCTGGCCATCTGGAGTTAGGATGTCTAACATCTCCTCAGGATGATTTGCAGAAAGATCAATTAGACTAAACTAACTACTAGATGAAATACCCATAGACAAAGACAGAGTAACCCTTAATAGAACTGGAGGAGCTCAAATGCAAGTTAAACGGACTTGAGATTGTGGCTAAGCTTTTTCCCTTTGAGGTTTGGTTTTGGCTGAGATAATAACCAAGAGATCAGTACATGCATGGGATGCATGCATAAATTACAATGATGCATGGTGGGGTTAATCACAAGGGTATGTAACACAACGCATGCAAATTGATCGGTTTCGTCCTTATTTCTCCCTCCGAGTCTGAGTGTATTCTTCCTTAGTCTAATCTCACATAGAAATCAGGGTACTTAAAGGGTAAAATTCTATAGCTTTCGATAAGAATGGTGTAGGTACATATCAGAAGTTGATGTAGAAGGTTTCCATCACGTCAAGACTCTTTTGGAGGGAGATGGCAATGAGTACTCCACCCACTAAGGTGTCCCCAACATCCCTGGTAGTCATGGGTATCATCGTGAAGAGTGTCACAGAAATAATAGGGCACCCTAACCTAGCGTTAGAAGAAGAGAGAATCTAGGTAAATAGAGAAAGAGATGAGAAGATAGAGTGTGATAATTTTCTAAAATGATGAAAACAAAAGTAAGTTGAATCAAGTAAATAATTTTCGGTGCTCATCTTAATCTTTTAAGCCTTTAAAATAAACCAACATTTTGCAATTTAAAAGATTATTGCCCTAGTAGAGTGACCATTGTGAGGTGTCGATGACTTATGGGTCTTTCTTAGCGCCTGTGTGAGAGGCGGGGCCCACTAGGGGTTTGGTTGGATTTAGGCGAGACAAATCATTTTTAGTTAAAGTTTGCATAATAAGCCAATTTTAATGAATAAAAGAATCAAGATCTAAATCTCGATACAACTGATAGAGTTGCCACCCAAGTTGTCTACTTGGGAAAGAGTTTTGGTACGGTTCCCTCTAGGCGGGAGACTCAAACCTATTGGATCAGAGATTTGGGTGTCGGATGAGTCACTTATTTCTCATTTAGTTGATTTAAAATTACATTCACCGCATAAAACCGTTTTAGTTTTCATCATTTAGGGAATTATCACAGAAATCCTATTTTTACACTCTTTCACACTCATTACATGCGTTTACATTTTACAATAAAGCACAGGCAATAAATGGGAGAATCAAAATTACAACCGAGGGAGAAATAGGGGAATTGCAAAGTTTATAGCATATCATAAATCAACACTTCAGCGTATTTCATTGTGAAAATGCATTTTAATTTCTGTGGGTTGATTTACCAGATTATTAGTGAGAATGAACGCATGGTAAATGGTGAGTTGGATTAATTTTTAACCAGTTAAAATGAGTTCTAAAATCTGCCTGGGGCTGGTACCTGTATGGGTGGGTGGGACCTGTACGACTACCAGGGAAGACCAGTTTAAGTATGGTGTACCCTTATGGGTCCTTTCTAGTCAAGGCAGAAACTTTGTTCAGTTCAGTTTACAGATTAACAAATTGGGGGTATAAAAATAAAATAAAACTTGCCGTATGAGTATGGAGCACCGATTTGATATCTTTGGGGATATATGGTGCTAACAAGGCTCATACGGGTTATGACCAGACCCGAAACAAGAAGTGAAAGGAACATATACAATAGAAGAAATAGAGAATAATAATAAATAAATAACTGAGATGTGAGCCTCTATAAAACTCAGTAGCATTACCTTTGCATTGTGAATCCGCTTTGAGATGATCCCTTTACTATTGAGAGAGTCCGGCCAAAGTAGATCATGAAATACGACTATTTAGGTGAGTATTTTTATGGACAAAACCTCCCCAAATCTTAGGAAAAGAAGCTAGGAATGAATAAAATGTGGACAAAACCTCAAAGGCTATTTTATACCTCCTATACCCCCACTATACCTTTTCTACACCTATTGAAATCACTAGAATTTTAGTGTAATTTTCATATGAGATGTGTGTGTGTAAAATGTGAAGAGAAGGGTCCTATTTATAGGGGAAAGGAGGTCTGAATGCAATAAATCGTTTACATAACCTGCCTTTTCCTAAAATAGGAAAGGATTCCCTCCTAAAAGAGCCTATTTAGGCAACAAAAGGACCCGTACGGGGTGGGGCCCCACTCATACTGGTCCGACCCGTACTAGGCCCCCCCAAACATATGGAAGGAATGACCCATATGGGTCCACTGGTTGATCCCTACCACCAGGCAGCACCCGTACGGGTCCCTAAGGGCAGACTAGGTTTCCAAACTTTGGCCAAACTCAACTCTGTAGTAGTAGGAACACCTCTGATGGACAACACCTGAAAGACATTGCATCATATAGCTCTCATCATAGTTTCATGAGAAGGATCGTTAAAATCTAGTGCTTACACTAGTGTGAGATTCGGCCTCTAGTCATTTTGAAAAATAATCCACTATGATAATTATGAATCGATGTCTGTTGGTTGACGATGATCGAATTTCACCAATTACATCTATTCCCCACTCCGAGAAAGGCCAATGTTAGGCATCTCAGCAATAACCCTTCGGCTGTCCTTTAAAAGAGATCTTTATATATTAATCTAAATTGTATTGGTAATCTCTTCAGGGTCACGCGATCTGAACTCAACGATCCTTCAGAGCATCTTCCTTCTCTTAGAAACTTCTTAATGTCATCACACCAGTAGGCCTTTTGCTCTTCGACAATCATAACTTGAACTTTCTCATAAAATAGGGAATGAGAGGTTTCCATTACTAAAGGGTGGATGGGTTGGGGTTTCCACTCCCTCCCGTATAGATTCCAAGGAAGCCAGCAAGTCAGTCATCTGATTTTCATCTCTTGATATATGTTAAAAGAAGCATTGGATAAATTGTACTAATAAATTCCAAACTGCCTCCATATATGGCCTGAGTGATTCTTCTTTGATTTCCCACTCCCCGACTACTTGTTTTATCACTAGCACGGAATCACCAATCACCTTTGCTTCTTTTTCCCCTACTTTCAATAGAGAAGTAAGGCAAAAGAGACAAGCTTCATATTTGACTCCATTAATGGTGACCGGGAACTCTAGGCGCTTGCTTAAAGGGATAATCTCACCCTTGGGGTGTAATGATGTTCACCCCAAGACTAGCACCCCTTTGATTCACGGCCCCATCAAAGTACATAATCCATTTAGCCTTCTCTACTTCTACTGTTGCTAACTGCTCATCAGGAAACTCTAGGTTCTCCATATAATCAGATTCTATACGTTGGCTTGCTAGGAATTCAACCACTGCTCTCCCCTTTATTACTTTCTTTATGACTCAATATCAAAAAGAAGCCAATGAGGGAGTTTCCCTTCCAAGACAGGGGATTGACAAAGATACTTCATTAGGTCTACCTTGGCAATCGCTTAAATTCTCTAAGACTGGAAGTAATGCCTCAACTTTTTGGTAAATCATACCATTACAATGCACAGATTCTATAGATTGGCTTTTCAGGAATTCAGCCACTACTCTCCCATTGATTACTTTCTTTTGACATACTCAATATCAAACTTAGACAACAAAAGAAGCCAATGAGATAGTTTACCTACCAAGGTAAGGGATTGACAAAGATACTTCATCGGGGTCTACCTTGGCAACCGCTTGAATTCTGTATGATTGGAAGTAATGCCTCAACTTCTTGGTCAACCATACCATTGCAGTGCACGTCTTCTCCAAAATTGTGTATCATGTCTCATACTCTAATAACTTCTTACTCAAGTAGAATATAGCACGCTCGCTCTTATCATCTTATTCTTGAACTAACATTGCACCTACAAAAGATTCTTATATGGCCAAATAGAGAATGAGTGGTTTAATGTGGATTAGAGGTTTCAAGACTAGGTGACTTATAAGGTAAGCCTTTATCTTATCAAATGCTATCTGGCACTACTCATTCCACTCTATCGGCTGCTTCTTTCTCAACAACTTAAAGATTGGTCACAAATTGTTGTTTGCTTGGTGATGAATTCGCTTACATATTAAAGCGATCCAAGAAATGACCTGACTCCCCTTTCGGTTCTAGGAATAGGCATTTCTTGAATAGCTCTAACCTTGTCAAGAACAACCTTGATTCCCCTCTAACTGACAATGTGGCCCAAGAGTCTTCCTGATTTAACCCTAAACACACACTTTTTATGTTCAACCGGAGGTTGTATTTCTCAATTCTTGTTAAGAACCTATCCAGGATCACATGATGTTCTTCCCTCGTGTTAAACTTCACTAGTATATCATCTACATAAACCTTAACTTCTTTGTGGATCATGTCATATAATAAAGCTTTCACAGCCCTTTGAAAAGTTGCCCATGCGTTCTTCAACCCAAAACGCATTATCTTATAACAGTATACTCCCCCTGTAATGAAAGTTGTCTTGACTTTTTCGATATTTTCTATTAGGATATGGTTGTATCAAGAGAAGCCATCTAAGAATGAGTACATCACGGCTCTGGTGGCACTTTCTATTAGTACATCGATATGTGGTAGTGGGAAATCATCCTTTAGAGATGCTTTATTCAAGTCCCGAAAGTCGAAACACATCCTAACTTTTCTATCCTTTTTAGGGACTGGGACAAGATTCGCTAACCATGTCAGATACTCGATTACCTCAATGAACTTGGCCTCTAGTAACCTGGAAACTTCACCTTTGATCTTATCAGCCCATTCTGGGCACAACCTCCTCAACTTTTGCTTTACTGGTTTAAAGTTGGGATCGGTGGGGATCTGTCTCTCGGTGATTTCTCAATCTACTCCAGGAATCTTTTTATAGGACTAAGTGAAAGCATTAATATGCTTCCTAAGCACTTTTATCATCTCTCTTTTTTCAATAGGGGTCAAGTCATTGGTTATTTTCACCATTTTTGGATTTTCTATAGTACCCAAATTAATGTCATGCAATGAAACGTCATGAATGCCAAAAATGTTATGTGTGTGGTCTGATGAATGCATGGTGCCGTCCGGCAAAAAATCAAACAAGTAAGCAAAATCATTATTATTATCATTAGGGTACCCAAAGGCTACATCATTTTCATTACAAATAATTGCATTGTCATCCTCCACAAGCAAAGGGTCTTCATGATCATTCATCAAGAGGTAGGTCAGGTCGCAATCCAGGTCTTGTAATTATTCTTTAGTCAATACATCATCCACGATGTCTCTAGTGGCCTGGGCTAGGTTTCTCAAAGCTTCCTGGATGGGTGTCTTCTTCTTATCCCCCAAGTAGAGGATGGCGTGCATTGAAGTAGCGAGAGTATCGATGGCTTTATCCACTTTGATCCGTGATGGGTTATTGACTTCCATCTATTTAGAGCATCTTTCTGCTTCTATAGTTGCTTCATAACATTCAGGGATGGTCTTGTATGCTTCCAGAAATGCTATCTTACGGAGGTGAGGACATAACCCAAGGATGAATCGATCGGCCAGCTCCTTCTCATAAGGTCTTCTTTTGATAGTTATTAGAACACTCAACCATCTCTAGAAATAATCGTGGACGGGTTCCCCATTCCATTGCTTGATAGCAATTAAGTCCATCATTGACGGCGCTTCCCTAACCTTCATAATTTCTAGAATGCGTCTCCATACCTCATCTTCTTATAATCCTAAGTTGATCATGGCTACTTCCTCTCCTCTCATCCTGAGTTTGCAAATCTTCCTTTTGTCGATCAACACAGTGATAACTTTGAGGAGATCTTCATAAACTTTTTTCAGCTGACCGAAGCTGACATGATATACACATAAATTGCCTTTGTCCTTAGGCTTTGGCAGAACATAGGGCTTGAGGTGATTGATCAACCTATACTTCTTCAGCTTCTTGAAAATCTTCACAAGAGGATTTCCCCAAGGTGGGATGTCATCAATAGTTATAGGATCGACTGCGTGGGTCATGGGTTGATCGATTATGTAGCTCATGGCTTGATCGACTGTGTGATCGACTGCGTGGGTCATACCATAGGGTAAACCCATGAAATAGGGGAGGTTTGTTCCCTTTAGCATAACCACAAAGTTGGGAAATTGACTCGAATCCTTACAAAAGTAAACTTGCAAAATGGCCTCTTGACAGAGCAAGTCAGACCCACTACTATCTAAAATGACCGTTAGGCTAGCTGGCTGAACAGATCGACTGAATTAAGTCATGGGATAAACTATGATGGGGACTGGATGAAGTTGCCAATTATTGCCTTGAACTGAGGTAGTAATTGAGAGATCAATACATATATAGGATAGGGTATGCATGCTCAATTTACAACAATCCATGGTGAGGTTAATTACAAGGTAATATACAACACAACACTTATGAAGCGTGTCCTTCAACCTTATTCCTCCCGCAAATTCTGAAGGTATTTTCCTTTATTCATCACAAGGATAATAAAGGGAAACCTAGTCTAATCTCACTATAAAAAGGTACCTAAAGGGTTAAATTCTATTGCTTTCAATAAGAACGGTGTAGGGATATAACGAAAGTTGATGTAATAGGTTCCCATCGCATCAAGCCTCTTTTGGTGGGAGATAACAATGAGTACTCCACCCACTAGAGTGTCCCCTGGCGGGCATGAGTGACACTTTCATAAGTTTTGCGGAAAAAATAGGGGCATCCTAACCTAGCGCTAGAAGAACAGCGCATTTAATTCTAGCGAGAAGGAGGTGAGAAGATAGAGTGTAATAATTTTCCCAAATGATGAAAAAGAAAATGGGTTGAATTAAATAAATGATTTTCAGTGTTCATCTTAATCTTTTAAACTTTTAAAACAAACCAAAATTTTGCAAGTTAAAAGAGTATTTTCCCCAAAAGAGTCACCACTGTGATGTGTGGGTATGATATGTGGATCTTCCTTGGTGCCTTATAGCGGGGTCCACTAGGGGTTGGTTGATTTAGGCGTGATTAAACCATTTAATCCAAGTTTGCACATTTTAACCAATTTTAATGAATAAAAGAATCGAGACCCAAATCTTGATACAAATGATAGAGTTGCCACCCAACTTGTCTACTTGGGAAGGAGTTCTGTTATAGTTCTCATTGGGTGGGAGACTCGTACCTTTTAGATCAGGGATTCGGGCATCGGATGAGTCACTTATTTCTCATTTAGTTAATTCAAAATTACATTCGCCGCGTAAACCATTTTCTTTTCATCATTTGGGGAATTATTACGGAAATCCTATTTTTCTACACTCTTTCACACTAGATCCATGCATTCAATAATTTACAATAAAGCACAAATAATAAAGGGGGGAATAAAATTACAACTGGGGGAAAATGGGGGAATTACAAGGGAACCTATACATTTGTTCTAAGTTATAAAACAAAAATAAATAAATTTGTCTGCATCCACAAAGATTAGCATAATTACACACATAACAAGTAAGCATTTTATTAGGAAAAATGTGATTATGTTTGCATGGCGGTTTCGCAATCGATAGTGCCCAGGCGGCTTCTAGGATCGAAGAGAAATAATGGGGTCTTCAATGCATTTTGTTATGAAAACACATTTTAGCTTTTGTGGGTTGATTTACCAAATTATTAGTGAAAATGATTGCATATAAAATGGTGATGTTAGGTTGATTTTACAGGTGAAAAAGGGGACTTTGGGTTCTGCTCGGGGGCCAGTACTCGTACAGGTGGGGTGGGACCTATAAGGCTACTGGTGGGACCCTTTCAGGTGGGAGGGACCCATACTGGTCCTATCTGGTCTAGGAAAGAACCTCAGTTCAGTTTATAGTAGAAAAGATTTTATAGAGGGATGAACAACAATGAAAATATAATAATAAGATATGAGTCTCTTTGAAACTCAGGAGCGTGCCTTTACGCCGTGAATCCACTTTAAAGCGACACCAAGATAGACTCTAGCCAAAGTAGATGATGAAATGATTATATGAGGACTATTTATGTGAGTATTTGTTTGGACAGATCTCCCCCAAAATCCTAATAAACGAAGCTAGAAATGAATAAAATGTGGACAAAACCTCAAGGAATGGGTTTTCTCCCTATTTTATACCTTCTGTACCTCAACTCTACCCTTTCTATACCTATAAAAACTGCTGGAATTTTATGTAAATTATTTGATTTGATTTTTTATCTTCCTCCTCCAGAAAATGAGGCAAAAAGCCTCTATTTATTGGGGAAATCAAGTCTGAACACAATAAATTGCATTCATGATTGATTTCCTCCAAGAATGGTATGATCTACCTGCCATACTGCCTGTTTGGGCAAGTATAGGACTGGCATAGGTCTAGTAGGACTCGTACAGGTCTAGGTGGGACCTCATTTCTGTCCCTCCCAGGCTAGTGAGGGGTTTTAGCCCATACAGGGTCAACCAGTGGATCTGTACCACCAAGAGTGACCCGTACGGGGTCCCTAAGGGAAGACTAGGTCTCCGAACTTGGCTAAACTCATCTCTGCTGTAGTAGGAACATCTCTGATGGATAACACCTATAAAGAATAGCATTATCTTGCTCTTATCCTTGTTTCGTGAGAAGGACCATTAAAATCCAGTGCTTACAATTGTTCAAGCCATTTCAACTATACTTATGTTTTTCCTTTCTACAACCTCATTCTATTGAGGTGTATGAGGAGCAGAGATGTTATGCCCAATGCCTTTGGATTCACAGAATTTAGCAAAGTGCTTATTTTTAGTACTCTTCCATTATCACTCCGGATGCGTGCAATGCTTATGCCCTGTTCTACTTCTATCCTAATGAATATTTTAGAGAAATGGTTAAAGGCTTCATCTTTTCTAGCTAGCAAAGCAACCCAGGTATAGCGAGAATAACCATCCACTGCAACCATAGTGTATTATTCTCTTCTACCTAAACTCATTAGCTTGATTGGACCAAAGAGATCAATGTGCAAGAGTTTAAGAACTCTCTTGGATTGTATATAGGAGATGGAAGGGAAACTTTTTCTAGTTTGTTTACCTAGTTAGCATGTAGTACAAATATGATCCTTGTCAAAAGAAACCTTAGGTAAACCCACAACCAATTCTTTTTTGTCTAGTTTGGACAGGAGGTTCATGCTAACATGTCCCAACCTCCGGTGCCATAGCCATGATTCTTCTTCTTTAGACACCAAGCATATATTCTTTTTCTCATTTTTAATGTTAACAGAATAGACATTATTTACACTAGGCGCATAAAGAATGAGTTGATTGGGCTTACTATCACTGATTGAGCATCCTCTGAAGTCAAAGATGACTTTTCTTTCTTTGTCATAGAGTTGAGCAACACTTACTAGGTTGAACTTCAGTCCTTCAACTAGAGAGACGTCTTCTATCTTTAATTCATATCCAATGGTCCCATGTCTAATGATCTGTCCCTTTTAATTATCTCTAAAGCTTACTTTTCCACCTTTCTTACGGGTTAAAGTGATGAAGGATTTTTCATCACCAATCACGTGCCTTGAGCATCCCCTATCAATGTACCATGTTAGTTGATCTTTAGTGGACCTAAGGCATACCTACAAAACAAATTAAGTGGGTTTGGGTACCCAATCAGATTTGGGTCATCTCAGGTTAACAACCATTTCAGGCCATGAATTGACATCATAATAACCATTTTTAAATCTACACATTTTAGTAACATGGTTATTGGCTCCACAAGACCTACACCCGTCAACTGATTTGTTCCGCTTAAGCTTCTCCTCAATCTTTTAAAGATCCTTCTTTCCATGGTCTCCGGAGTACCCTACTTTGGATAGATCCATACTTAATTGTTTGGTTTGGGTCCGGTAGTTGACTAAAGGAGCTATTTCCACTCTGTGATTCTTTCTTTGCTTCAGTGGGTTCGGATTATAGATCAGTGCAGCTTTTCCCTTTCGAGTAGATGTATACTTTTGTGTTTAAGGTTTTTCATTTTGAGGCGCTGTGTACTTTTGTGATTGAGGCTGCCTCCATACTTTCCTTGGTTTTAAAGGTTCTGGATTCCTTCTTTGATTTAAGGGTCCTGGTTTTCTTCGAGGAATTGGCTTTGGATTTCTTTCGGCAGCTTCCTTCATCAAGGTTAGTCCTCTATCTAACCCAAACACATTTGCACTCAGTATTTAGACTTGATTCTTCAGGAAATTCTCTTCAATAGTGTCCATATGCTTTGTGCCTCTTATAAGATTGATATCTTATGCAATTGCTTTAGCATCTTTTGTTAGCTCCATCACTTGTCTTTGAAGGGATTTGATAGCCTTGTTGTCCTTCCTTACATTGTTGATTACAATCCCTAGAGCTCTAGCAAGATCATTGTTAGAAATATGATTAGAGTGAGTGTTTACCTCATTACTAGCTGACTCTGACTTTGATTCACCGATTTGATCAGTGATATGCTCAGTTGTTCCTCTTTCGGATGGTTCTGCCTTCAGCTCTATAAGTGCCATAAATGCATAGTTAGCAATCTCTTCCTCTTCTTCTGTGGAGGACGTACTGTTGCTTTCATCACTATTGCTCTAAGTGGCTACCACTACTTTCTTTTGTATTTCTTTTCCTTCTTGAGCTTAGGGAATTTGTCTTTCATATGCCCTTTTTCACCACATTTAAAACAGCCATTTCTTTTTCCAGATCCTTCTTTTCTTCCGGACCATTTCTGTACTTGTCCTTCTTGGAGTAGCTTTCTTTCTTTCTTCTGGAGTCAAACTTTCTAGAGCTTCTCCTTGACTTCCTTTCTTCCTTTTTCAGGAATCTATTGGATTATCTAGCTAGCATAGCCATTTCTTCTTTGTTGTAAGTAGATTCCCTTGAATGCTTTTCTGATCCAGAGAAAGTTGATCCGGATGAATTTGCTTTAAGAGCAATTCCTTTCTTCTTCTCTTCACGCTTCTTTTCTTACTGACTGTATCTTTCCAAGGTTAGTTCTTGGGTTAATAGATTACTAATGAGCTCATTATAACAATAGAATTTTTAATCAAGAGCTTACTCAATGGTTGTCTCCTTGTTATCCCATTCCTTGGTAAGAGTTTGGAGGATCTTTTTTACCATTTCTTCCTCAGTGATCTCCTATCCAAGCGTTTTAATTTCATTAACCAGATTAGTGTATATGGTATTCATGCTACTGATTGACTCCTTTGTTCCATCTTGAAGGTTTAAAGTTTCATTTGTAGGAGATCAATCTTAGCTTCCTTGACTTTGTTCATTCTTTCATAGGTCACTTCAAGCTTCTACCATATCTCTTGTGCAGTTTCTCATCCTGATATCCTGTTAAATTCTGCTGCACTAAGAGCACAATGAACCATATTAATAGCATTTGAGTTTTCATGCAATTTTTTAAAATCGTTCACATCCCATTGATTGAAGGGCTTCCTGGTGGTATTACCCTCAACTTCATAGGTAGGGATATATGGGCCATCTTTAATGGCCATCCATGCTATCATTCTTTGGGTCTGAATGGAGTTCTTCGTCTAGTTTTTCTAGAACATGTAATGTTCACCGGTGAAGAGTGGAGGTTGTGTGACACCCCCTTATAAACAATTTAGGGAGTGCCTCAATAACTCTAATCACCTAACAAACATCTCTTTAACACTATATGAAATTCATTACTAAATCTCATCATTTAAATATAAACTTAACTTAAGCCTTAATATATATAAATTCAATATAGTATCTACAAACTCCAAAGTATATACTCAAAATTCCCCATAATACATTTCACTTTTCCTATACCATTATGTACATACCATTACATACCAATCCATAAAGATATATCAAAGCTTCAACCACCTCAAAATGCTCTCTTAACTTGCACTTCTTTATGCAATGCCTCCACTTCGGTCCAAGCTATCTACAAATATCCACAAAACCTACGTGTAGAAAAATAACTGCACGCTAAGCTTTTTGCGTAGTGGTGTACATAAAATATACACAACAATTTTGAACATTTATAACACTTTAAAATAGAAACAAAGTATGTGCATAAGCCAAAAATAAATTAAACAACTTTATAAAACCTAAAGCATAACATCTGTTTACAAAATAAAATAAAAATTATATCCAATTATTTCAAATTTAAATAATGAAGTATTACCAAAGCAAGCCAAATACAATAACCACTTCATAAGAACTAAGACACAAAAATCATTCATATAGAAATCAATATATAAAAAAATCGAGCTCTTCATGTACTCCAGATTCAATAAATACTTTACTCAACTTTTCAAATGTATTAACCTTATATTGCCCAAAGTAAACTAGCAAAGAATAATGGTAATGGATACGAGAGCGGACAAGCCCGAAGCCGAAGATTCAATATCCTTATATTTTGTTTTATCGGTCAAGCCCGAAGTAGAAGCTCCAATATCAGATCACAGAATATCGGCCGAAGCCCAAAGCCGAAGCTCCTATAATTTTAACAGAATATATTTTAGAATTATAATACCGGCCGAAGCCCTGAAGCTAAAGCTCCAATTGTTTATACAGTACTGCACCCCCCTTTATTGGCGCCAATCTACCCTAACTCGTTTGCCCCTACCTATTTACTATAGGCAATGTAAAACAGTTTAGGCAACAAAACCAACAACCAAATGGTTAAAAGAAAAGCAAATGCTTAATTATAATTCAATAAAACATTAGCAATTCGTAGCCAACCAAACATTTCCCAGAATTGATAGCTTTGGATACCTTTAGAAATCAAATTTCACTCTAATGAGCAATCTCAAAGTCCAATCAAATGCCACAATTATGTTACACTATGTCAAGAGTTCAGAAAGAAACCTTAAATTCTGAAATTTAAGCATTATACACGAAATGAAACTCATCTAAATCAACCAAATTCATTCTCTAGGAATTCAGTTTTGTCACTCAACTTATTTGGTATAAATGGACCAGAAAAAGGGGAATTTAACTAAACTTTATTCTAATAATAACTAGAAAATTGTCTTATCTTTCCAACGCCATAAATATCATAAAAATCCAATTTATACAACTCAACTTATGCTAAAAACAATTAACTGTGTGTAATCTGGAAAATTACAGAAAACAATTTTCATGATTCCACTTCAACTATAAATTTGTCATAGTAAATAAACAAATTTGACAAAACTTTATACTAGACTTAGGTTCATATATGTCTTAAGAATCCAAAGAAATAAGAATTTTCAAAATCGATAGCATAAATCAAAAGAAATTCAACATATAAGCAACTCTGTTCAAATCTAAAAATTCACAGAAAATAGAGTTTGTTCACCAACTCAAATCGAGCTTTTGAACCCATAAACAAAGCAATTTAACTAAACTTTCTTGCGGTAAAATATTCCATTACGCCATTTAAAATCACAGGAACTGGAATTACTCAATTTCAATTCATAAATAAAGTGAAAACATCCAAAGAGTAAAAAGTACACAAACCTCTTAAATCTCTTCCACTATCCCTTTACTATATCTTTCCTATTCTTTTTGCTTGCACTATCTTCCTCTATAGTAGCCATATATAATTCCATCAAAATATTGCAAAGATAATCCTTCTAATACCTTAAATATGCTTAATCTACCATGAATTCTATTAATTAAGCCTTAATTTCATCAAAAATCACTTACCTCAACTTCAAACCCCAATAACCATGAACCCTAGAATCTAAAATAGCTTCCTCTAACCTTTCTTTGCCCGAATTGATTAGTATAGTATGCTTAGACAACAAATTTTAGCAAGAAATCGGTATTGAGTCGAAGAAAAATGGAAACTAGTAGTTATGGAACCCATGAATTAGATTCCGAATAGGAAGGGAAAAAAGTACAAGAAAGGAATATCGAGAAAGTGCTAGAAGGTGCCGAAATTTTAGAGATTTCACATATATATATATAAAGGTTTCATTAACTACTAATATGCCCTTGATCAAAGTACAAAATTCATTATGCATCCTTTAAACTTAATAACTCTTATTCTATCTTAAGTTATAAAAGATTAATACTAAAATAAATATAGTGATATCATATTTTCCATTACAATTTTATGCTACAATGCTTCTACAAAATTTAGCTTTTAAATTTCGGGTAATTACAATTCTCCTCCTCTTAAGAAACTTCATACCAAAAATTACCTGAAAATAGTTGCAGATATTGAGTTCCTATAACTTCCTACGTCTCCCAAGTTTTCCCTTCTATCTAGTGATTCCTCCAAAGTACTTCCAATAATGAATTGACTTTTTTCTCAATTGTTTATCTTCTCTCGCCAAGATCTTCAAAGGTATTTCTTAAACTACTTATATGCTTAATACTCTTACCATCTTATTCAAAGTACAAAATTCATTATGCATCCTTTAAACTTAATAACTCTTATTCTATCTTAAGTTATAAAAGATTAATACTAAAATAAATATAGTGATATCATATTTTCCATTACAATTTTATGCTACAATGCTTCTACAAAATTTAGCTTTTAAATTTCGGGTAATTACAATTCTCCTCCTCTTAAGAAACTTCATCCCGAAAATTACCTGAAAATAGTTGCAGATATTGAGTTCCTATAACTTCCTACGTCTCCCAAGTTTTCCCTTCTATCTAGTGATTCCTCTAAAGTACTTCCAATAATGAATTGACTTTTTTCTCAATTGTTTATCTTCTCTCGCCAAGATCTTCAAAGGTATTTCTTAAACTACTTATATGCTTAATACTCTTACCATCTTATTCAAAGTACAAAATTCATTATGCATCCTTTAAACTTAATAACTCTTATTCTATCTTAAGTTATAAAAGATTAATACTAAAATAAATATAGTGATATCATATTTTCCATTACAATTTTATGCTACAATGCTTCTACAAAATTTAGCTTTTAAATTTCGGGTAATTACAATTCTCCTCCTCTTAAGAAACTTCATCCCGAAAATTACCTGAAAATAGTTGCAGATATTGAGTTCCTATAACTTCCTACGTCTCCCAAGTTTTCCCTTCTATCTAGTGATTCCTCCAAAGTACTTTCAATAATGAATTGACTTTTTTCTCAATTGTTTATCTTCTCTCGCCAAGATCTTCACAGGTATTTCTTAAACTACTTATATGCTTAATACTCTTACCATCTTATTCCTCATTTCCCCATAGATTATTAGATATCCATAATCTATCCCTTAAAATTAGACCAAAGTGGATAATCAACTAACACACATTTTATCCCAAATGACATGTACATCCTAGTTCTAGAATTGCCTAAACCTCGCTCTGATACCAATAAATGTTACACCCCCTTATTAAAAATTTAGGGAGTGCCTCAATAACTCTAATCACCCAATAAAAATCTCTTTAACACTATATAAAATTAATTACTAAATCTCATCATTTAAATATAAACTAACTTAAGCCTTAATATATATAAATTCAATATAGTATCTACAAACTCCAAAGTATATACTCAAAATTCCCCGTAATACATTTCACTTTTCCTATACTATTATGTACATGCCATTATATACTAATCCACAAAAATATATCAAAGCTTCAACCACCTCAAAATGCTCTCTTAACTTGCACTTCTTCATGCAACGCCTCCACTTCGGTCCAAGCTATTTACAAATCTCCACAAAACCTACGTGTAGAAAAATAACTACACGCTAAGCAATTTGCTTAGTGGTGTACATAAAATATATACAATAATTTTGAACATTTATGACACTTTAAAATAGAAACAAAGTATGTTCTTAAGCCAAAAATAAATTAAACAACTTTATCAAACCTAAAGTATAACATCTGTTTACAAAATAAAATAAAAATTATATCCAATTATCTCAAATTTAAATAATGAAATATTACCAAAGCAAGCCACTTAAATATGCTTAATGTACCATGAATTCTACTAATTAAGCCTTAATTTCATAAAAAAATCACTTACCTCAACTTCAAACCCCAATCACCATGAACCCTAGAATATGAAATAGCTGCCTCTAACCTGTCTTTGACCGAATTGATTAGTATAGTATACTTAGACAACAAATTTTAGCAAGAAATTGGTATTGAGTCAAAGAAAAGTGGAAACTAGTAGTTATGGAACCCATGAATTAGATTCTGAATAGGAAGGGAACGAAGAACAGGAAAGGAAGATCGAGAAAGTGTAGAACGTGCTGAAATTTTAGAGATTTCACATATATATAAAGGTTTCATTAGTTACTAATATGCCCTTGATCAAAGTACGAAATTCATTATGCATCCTTTAAAATTAATAACTCTTATTCTATCTTAAGTTATAAAAGATTAATACTAAAATAAATGTAGTGATATCATATTTTCCAACAATTTAAGCTACAATGCTTCTACAAATTTTAGTTTATAAATTTTGGGTCGTTACAGGTCAGGTAATAGACATACACTCTAGAAGAAGTAGTGAGTTATTATAACTCATTTTGATTCTTTAGTAAAAAAAAGACCTTTAGCTCGAGATTGTTAGATCTCTAGTTGTTAGCACATGCTCTGATATCATTTGTTAGTCTCTTGTAAGTGTTAACTAGGGTTAGAGGGGGTGAATGACTCTTTTTGAGGAATATTCAAACTTTTAAAAAGTCTTAGTGTAGCGTGATGTGAGCATTGGATTTTGCTCGCCTCGATGTTGAGATATATATGGTTATCCTTTATTTGAGTTTCTACAAGTACTGGTCCAAGAAAGCCTAATCGGATTTTAATGGGCCTTAAGTCAACCGAAATAATTACGAGACCACGTTCATTTAACCCGTGTTACTCATCCATAAATGACTTGATAATCCCCTAATGCCTAATACCCCAATTATATTAAGTTGATAATTAGTAAAACTAATTAAAAATAAAAAAAAACAAACAAAAAAGATAGCATATCTTTTTGTCTTGGAAAGGTTAAAGTAAAAGGAGTGAAAGTTAAAAAGGTAAAAAAGAAAAAGCCTTGCACCAAAAAGGAAATGAGAATAAAAAGGAGGTACTTTTTGGTCATAAATGTAAAGGAGCTTAGGGTTGAAAAGACTTATAAAAGGGACCTTTTTACGAAAAAGGAAGAGGACGTCATTGGATTTGTGGGTGACAGCACAAACAGAACAAAAAAGAAGGTTTTTGGAGTGGCACTAAGGGCATCTCCAACCCGCCCTAAAAATAGGGTCGGAGCAACACTGATCCTCCCCCAAATCAAATTTTATTTTATTTTTTATACTTTTTCTTTTATTTAATATTTAGTTGAGTTTATATTTGAGAGGAATAAAATAATAATAAAAAGTTAGTGAAATAAAAATTTAAATTATAGAGTTTTAGGACAAAAAGAGATGAGTAGGATTGAAGATACCCTAAGGAGCTGATTTTGGATTGAAGATTTAGAAAGGAACGACACTAAAAATAAAATATAGGCTCTCATTTGAGAGTGAGTGGCGGGACATTCTGAAAAAGAAGAGAAGAGCTTGGTAAGGGGGTTAGACTTACGAATTCATATTGGGTTCTAACTTCATCTAGTAGCTTCTTTGTTCATTCATGGACTAACCCATTTTCAACAACCTTCTAACATTTAACCGCAAACAAAGCTTCATTCAATCAAACACCAAACACCAAATATAAAATTAAAATTAAAATCAAAGCCAAAATCATTCCAAATCCTACCTAGCACAGGTATAAATGGTTTCGACGGTTCATTTCGGGTAGATCCAGCTCGATAAAATTCGATAAAGGCTTCAAGAATCGGGCCTCGAAAATTCACCTAGATCCGACTACAAACATCAAAGATGACCTTTGAGACGTATTAAATTCCTTTACTTTCATGCTTAATCTAAACCTCTTTATTCTTATATTTAGTCTACTTGCTTTAGTGTGGTATTGGTGTTAGTAGAATATATGTATATTATGGGCATTTTTCATTGTTTTTATGGATAACTTATTAGCATTATTGTTAGTAGTAGTACGGCTATGGATTTTGTAATTAATATTATGCGTTTCATGGTCATTAGCTTTGCTGTTAGTAGTGTTACGTGATTGGTATACGTGGTATTGTTCTCTATTTTCTGTGTTTTCGTGTCCTATAATTATTATTATTATTATTATTATTATTATTATTATTATTATTATTATTATTATTATTATTTTGGTTATTGTCATTATTAATGATACCCGTGTATGTATATATCTATATGTCTACCTACTTTTATTTTTACCATTATTATTATTATTATTATTATTATTATTATTATTATTATTATTATTATTTAGTAATGTCAATTTATTAGTATAGTTTTTTGTTCTTTTCTTTGCTTTTATTACTTTACTAATGCTACTATTTTTGTAGTCATATTGTATTTTATTATTACTACTATTATTATACTATACCATTTATATGCTTTCTATGGGCGTCATTTGGATCTTGAAGAGGTGGATTCATAGCATCGAGGTAAATCCTTATGTCTCTTAAGCTCTTTTTGGCATGTTGCTTGTTGTTTTGGTGTTTTGTTTGTGCTTCTGCAAGGAATTGATCTCGTTAGCAGTATAAATGATGTTGGTAATGATATGGTGATGTCATTACCGATACCATAATGCCCCTAACGATATTAATGTTCTTGCAGGACTGTTTTAGTACACGGAACGTCGTGCAGGTAACTGTTTAGATATGTGATATCGATGCCCCGTCATGACATGGCTTTTCGGGCAGCAGCTTTGTTTCCTTTTCCGTTTGACCTAGATTTAATTTTCTTTTATTTAGTATGAACCATTCTATGATGGGAAACCCATTTTTCCCGAAAACAGTCCCAATATATTTCATGCAGCATTTTCACTAACTAAAATTGAGAAACCGGGTCTAAAATACTGATTTTTCTAAAGAAAATCCGCTTTTTAATCATTTTCTCGGTAATGAAAATTCATGCTAACCGAGTCTTGTCTTGTAACTGACTATGCATGTTAATGGGTGATATGCCATGTTATGTGCCGTATTTGTGGTAACCCTTTTCAGTGCGGGTAGATTTAGGTTAGATGAATGTTAGGCCTTCGGGTATTTTTTATTTTCCGCATAGAAATATGTATAGGATTTGATAAAGCCCTGTAATAATTATTTACTTGCTTTTATTTATCATTTTGCATGATGTGCTGCGTGATGAATGGCTAATTATAAATCGAAAACTCTAATTAGCGGATTTAAATGGCATAAGAACGAAATGACGCTTTTATTGAAAAATAAACGATTTGATTTTGTAACGAAGAGCAGGTAACATCATCCGAGCTCGGAATCTCTATTTTAAGGTACGGTCTAGCCACTCGGTGGGAATATCGTACCCAAATTCCCGATAGAGCTAAATCGGGTGGCGACTCTATCTTAAAATTTAGGATTCCGATCTCGTATCTTTTTAACCATTAAATTGGACTAAAATTCAACTTTAACATCACTTTCATCAAAATTTCACGCCTCTAAATCGAGGATCCTCTTTCTGGCTCGCGTCATCGCGCTCATTATTTTCTCCCTTCCCACCTCTCACGCAGGGTCGCGTGAAAGAGGTCGTCCGCTCACACGTGATATATATGATCCGAAAGCTGACTGATCTAAGCTCCTGATAATGCAAATATTTAATACAGATGTGCTTGAATGTAAAGTTTAGAGTTAGAGAAATCAAACATAGTTGTTTTATCCTGGTTCAACCCTGCCTACCTCCAATCCCCGAAGTTTCTTCCTCCGAGCATAAATCCGCTAGTTATTAGATTTCTAACCACGCAAAAACCAACGCTTTACAATTTGCATCCATTTCTCCTCCGGCTGTAGGATATCCCACTAAAGACACCAATATTTAGTTGAGCCCTTTACGCGTTGTCTCATGAAGATAACCTCTATTCCAGATGTAGGATATACCACCAAAAGCATCAACTTTTGCCTGAGTCCTCTTTCTTTGGTAGGATATACAACTCAAACTCTACCTAAGTCTAAGTTGAGTCCCATAAGGATATACCACTCAAACTATCCTAGTTCAAGCTGAGTTCCAATCTCAATAGTCACCCAAGTATGAGATTTTTACACTATATTTTATCAAAGGGTTGGGTTTTTGGATTCTTCAAGTTTATAATCTTACTTAAGAATCCTTAAAAACAAATTAGAGTGTTTAGTTCTTGGAGGGATTAAGTTTACTAATTGAATAGCTTGAAATCTTAATGTAATAGCTTTTGTAAAACCAACCAGCCTCTTCTCACTTGGTGAAGCTTCCCTTTTATAGGCTTGGGGCATAAATGTAGCCATTGTGTACCATTGGTATGATCTTGAATCTTCACTGTTGGTCAGATATGAAGTGGTGCTACCGGAGCCATTGATTAGTCCATTAGACTTATTAATTGACTCGTTTGAATTATTGGGATTGGTGAGACAAAGGTGTTAGTCGTCATCTATTTGGCTTTTTCTGTACTGCCAAATTTTAGGTAGCTTTGTCAGTTGTTTGAGCTCCACGTGCCAAGCCATTGGTCTAGGCTAAAAAGGTTGCTACCTTTTTTTTCTCTTTCCATGTTAGTCCTTTTGTCCTTTTCTGAATTGCATGCAAGCTGTCACTTTGTCTTTTTCCAAGGCAAAAGGGCTTGTTGACTTCAGACCAATGTTGGAGTGAATTTGTTTATTTGAATATTCCCTTTGTCTTGAGGGTTGAGTATTTCGGATGTCTTCAGACTCAATCTTAGTCCGGATGCTATTCAATAGTGATTTTGTTCCGGATGCTGTCTTCAAAGGGTTAGAAGTCTGTTTCCTTTCCAGACTTTAATCGGATGCTTTCTTCTTGGTCTTAAGGATTTGTTTTATTCAATATCTTGTCTGCATCCTTTCTTGGACTTAGGAGTTTTTTTTACTTCAAACATTGATCAGGATGTTTGGTTTGAGTTGTCTTCTTTCGGATTATTATTTTCCAACAAGTACTATTCTGCCATTTTTATTTTAATTCCTATTGATTGAGGAATGGATTTAATTATCCAATTAAATTTCCCTAACCATTATAAATAGGGCCTTCCTCCTTCATTATTTTTCATTCATTCTTTTTCTCTCTATTCCTCTCTTAGTTGTTCTAGTTCTCATAAGTAATCTGTCGAAAGACGTATTTACTTTGAATAGAAAACTAAGGAAATTCTTCTAGAAATAATTTGTAGGGAAGATCTAGCTGTCTTCCACTTATTTTTTTTGTACTCCCTTTCTAGAAGGTTATGATCGGTGGTGCTCGTGTGGATCAATTACAGAGGGCTTCTACTTTGGAGTCTATGCACGTATCTGAGGGGTCATTCTACTGACTTTGGGATTCACGTTTAAACTGGTATGTGGTTAAATTATTATTAGGTCCTTATAATAAGTGTTTATGACCTAGAACAATTTTAGACTGGTATATTGTCGATCATGCCATGCTTAGGAGATCCTTAGACTTAGATTAAATTTTGAAATTTTGCCATGCCTGCTTTGTATGTTCAAATCCGCGAATCTAGACCAACACAAACTCAACTAACAAGATTACGAATAAACACCAATTTGAAATTACTTGAATGAGAGTAGAATGTCCCGGCTTTTTACGCAAGACCAATACCACTAATTCTATTCAAACTCACACGCATAACAACAAAATAAACTCAATAAAAAAAGCACGGCATATCATATATTCAATCATAAAATGTATTAAGAAGATGTAGAGAGGAAATGTTATATGAAACGAATAAGAATTAAGTATGATGCAATAAAAAAATTAAAGAATTTAGTTAGATCAAACCGCCTTCTTAGATGGGTTGTCAATCCTCGATCATGGCCCTTCTTTTACTTGAATCTCTAAATGAAATAATCTTTGGGACAAAATAAATTATTGATAATAGAACATCATATTTGATGAAGAACAATAAATTTTATTCATAAGTGTTTTGCAAGTACACTATAAAACAACACTCTTGAGAATAATTAAGAAACCTAAGAACTACGTAGATTTCTCTCTCTTATTTTCTCTCTATCTATGGCTAATGTCTGACAATTATAAAATCATAGCATCCCCCTATTGCTATAGCCAAAATGCCCTGTTTATAGAGGGTGAAAAGTTGCATCTCCTCATGCCATTGGTTGATGAAAAGGTGCCTTATCCAAATGGTAGTTAATGGAGGTTTAAATGCCTTTTGGAAGAAAATCTACACAACCATTATCTTAGTCTATCGCGATCGTGACTGAATGTCGCCCTCGCGACTTTATCATGAAAAACCTTCTGTCTTCAAATTAGCATAGTCGTAATCATGGTTCTGGATGTCGAGGTCAAGAATAACTATTTTGCAAGAGTCTTCATGTTGACTTTAACTTCTTTCCATGCATCCAACACTTTGCCAAATTTATAGCAAAATAAGCCCATTGCTGCTAACTTCTTGTACTTTTAGTCCAAAATCCATTTTTGAGCAAACATTATAAGATTCACCTATTTCCTGAAATGCATCTAAAACATTAACATACCACGTGAAATCTTATAAATAAAATAATAACACTCAAGAAATGTCTATAGTGGGGAATTGTTTAGCCAAATGATAATTGTAGTTTTAACACTTATTAGTCTAGTAATAGAGAGTCCCTCTAGGAGAGTCTAGCCAGTTTGCATGTCTCCTCCAGGAAATTGTCTCATGCTTCTGTCACCCATGGTGATCTTTTTTACTCTAAGACTATTAAGTCACAACAAATAGATACTATTCTAACACCACTTGTTGGTCCTAGAGGGGTGATATGGAGTTAGAGGGGGGTGACTACCTCCTTTTTTAAAGTAAGTAAATAATAAAGTTTACGCTTCTGAAGCAGTGAAATAAACTATAAATAAAAAAGGTCATAGAATCAAACACTGTGATTTTATACTGGTTCGAACACTGCCTACCTCCAATCCCTAAAGCATCCACTTTTGAGCTTTAATCCACTATATTTAACTCTTTCCGAGGCGGTGAAGCCTTTATAATTGGAATTCTTTAGAACTATGAGTACCCTCCTCTTCCTATTTCTAATTCCCTAATTCAAGAGTACCCTCCTCTTCAATTCTTCTAAATCATAACTTATCCCTAAGTTGTATTTAGGTTACAATAAGACCTCCACAAGCACCTTGCTTAGTCTTGAGAGTGGATTGAAAGGATTTTAGTGATCTTTTACTTTGCGTTATCAAGATTCACTTTTACAACATGTTTACAATGGATTGTTTTAAGCTTTCTAAATGAAAAACTAATTTGAGATGATTGTTTGCTTTTGAAAGTTTTTGCAGATTTTATTATGAGATTATAATTGTTAGTGAAAGCTTCAATAATTTTCTTGTTGTTGGTAGAAGCCTTTTTTTAGGTAGTCTTCAAGATCTTCCCGTTGTGACTTATCATCAAAGTCACAAACTTAGCTATTGTCTCAAAACAGCTCTTTTCCTTTAGAGCCATTGGATCTTCCGTTAGACACATCTTCTATTCTATTAGGCATATTTGTGAGAGTCAGCTCTACCAGCTTCCTATAACTTTTCAAACTTTTACATCTTTTAGTCTCATACAACTTGCTTATGTCAGCTTATCAGGTGGTTAAAAGTGTTTCTTCACTCTTGTTGTCAACTTACATTTTGAAATTCCTCTTACTACTTGTTATGAAACACTAATCACCTATCTCATTGGATCATAAAAAGTAGGGGTCTATTTTTAGTATTTGTCTTCACGTGAGTGGATACATTGGGATCTAAACTTGACTATAAAAGATGTTTTCCTTCTTTTATAAGCCATGATGGTCTTCTGAGATCCTTGGATTTTGATCTTCTAGTCTTTTATCTTGCTTCTGAGATTCAGAGTCTCCGAGCTTAATCATCTTCTGAGTGTGTAGTTTCTGATTTTAGTTATCTTTAAAACTTGGCTTCTGAGAATTCTCCTTTTGGGCTAAGTTCAACAAAGTCATCTGAAATAAAGCTTTATTAGGATGCATAACAAAGATTGAAGCTTTACCTTCATCGTTTGTGACATGTTTGCATAGCTCAACATTCGGCTCTTTCATTATGCGAGAGGATATGTGATTTACAGAACCCAACTCAAGATTATCGGCTCGCCGAAAGAGGTTTTCATAGAATTCCATGATATGTTCTTGCAGACCATGATCACACTACAACCTTTCTCCATTTTAATGTAGTAAAAAATACATTGTATTTTTTTGTTTCATAGAGGATACATAGTGTTTTCATAAAAAAAGGATGCATAATGTTATGAAAAAAAAATCTAGTGTTGTTATCTCCCAATCATAGCCACTGCACACTTGCCCTTCACTTCTAGTGTGTCTCCCTATCCTTGTACAGAGAAGTTAAATGAGATCGAGCCTACATATACCCGGTTTTTGATCCCGGATGATGACTATGCTTACTCTCAGGAACCTGGTTTCACCATATTAACACTATAGTAGAATTAACTATCTTTATTGCCAAACCCATATATTAAACAATCGCTAAATAATTTTTTTTTCTAATCTTTTCATGCCATGTCTACTTAATTTTTTTAAAAAAAAATTTGTGTAAGTGTACTTATATAATAATATTCACTATATTAATGATATAGTCAAAAGAAAAGTATTGACCACTGAACTAAGATGTTGGAACCTGTTCTTGGAGGAAAAGATTCTCAGAAGATGATGGTTTTGAAGATAAGAAAACTCAAGATTCAGAACTCAAAATTGGTAAAAGACAACTTCATCTTAGAAGTAACAAAAAGCCTTCAGTAGAAAGACTCAGATATGCATCAGTAAACTACTTTAGAAGATGAAGACATAATTAGCCTCCGGGAAGATATAAAATGTATGAAAAGTCTTAGTATTTAGTAATCTCAAATGATGCAACACATATTAGAAGTATAAGGATTTGGTTAACTTCAGTATCTACATCAAAACACTCATCAACACTCAAAACACTAAAAAAAGATCAATACAGTTGTGAGGTGTCAATGACTTATGGGTCTCCCTAGGCGCTTGCATGAGAGACGGGGCCCATTGAGGGTTTGGTTGGATTTAGGCATGACAAATCATTTTAGTTAAAGTTTGCACAATAAGCCAATTTTAATGAATAAAAGAATCGAGACCTAAATCTTGATACAATTGATAGAGTCACCACCTAAGTTGTCTACTTGGAAAAGAGTTTTGGTACAGTTCCCTCTAAGTGGGAGACTCATACCTATTAGATCAGAGATTGGGGTGTTGGATGAGTCACTTATTTCTCATTTAGTTGATTCAATATTGCATTCACCGCGTAAAACCATTTTAGTTTTCATCATTTAGGGAATTATCACAGATTCCTATTTATACACTCTTTCACACTCGTTACATGCATTTACATATTACAATAAAGCACAAGTAATAAATAGGGGAATAAAAATTGCAACCAGGGGAAAAATGGGGGAATTGCAAAGATAACATATACATTTGTTCTAAGTTATAAAATAAAATGCAAATAAATTCCCATACATCCACAGACATTAGCACAATTTATAGCACATCATAAATCAACACTTTAGCATATTTTGTTGTGAAAACACATTTTAATTTTTATGGGCTGATTTACCAGATTATTAGTGAACATGATCGCATGGCAAATGGTGAGTTGGATTGATTTTTAACCAGTTAAAATGAGTTCTGGAATCTACCTGGGGCTGGTACCCGTAAGGGTGGGTGGGACCCGTACGGTTACCAGGGAGGACCAGTACGAATGTGGTGTACCCATACGGGTCCTATCTGTTCCCGGAAGAAACTTTGTTCAGATTAGTTTATAAATTAACAGATTAATAGATTGGGGCATGAAAATAAAATAAAAAGAGATTTCCTTCCATATGAGTATGGCACACCGATTTGATATCTTTGGGGATATATAGTGCCAACAAGGCCCATATGGGTTAGGAAAAGACCTGAAACAAGAGATGAAAGGAACAGATATAATAGAAGAAATATAGAATAATAATAATGAAATAACTAAGGTATGAATCTCTTTGAAACTCAAGAGCATTACCTTTGCGGCGTGAATCCACTTTGAGATGATCCTTTTACTGTTGAGAGAGTCCGGCCAAAGTAGATGATGAAATAGGACTATTTTTGTGAGTATTTATGTGGACAGAACCTCCCCTAAATCCTAATAAAAGAGGCTGGGAATGAATAAAATGTGGATAAAACCTCAAAGGACGGGTTTTGTCCCTATTTTATACCTCTTATACCCCCACTATACCTTTTCTATACTTGTAAAAATTGCTAGAATGTTAGCATAATTTTCATACTAGATGTGTGTGTGTAAAATTTGAAGAGAAGGGTCCTATTTATAGTGGAAAAGAGGTCTTAATGCAATGAATTGCGATTATGACTTACCTTTTCCCGAAATAAGAAAGGATTCCCTTCCAAAAAGAGCTTGTTTAGGCAATAAGAGGACCCGTATGGGTGGGCCCCCTATAAGGGTCCTAGGGGACCCATACGGGTCCCCCCTAGGTGTATGGAAGGAATGACCAATACAGGTCCGCCAGTGGTTCTGTACTACTAAGCAGCACCCATACGGGTCCGTAAGGGCAGACTAGGTCTCCAAACTTTGCCCAAACTCAACACTACTGTAGTAGGAACACTTCTGATGGACAACACCTGAAAGACATTACATCATATAACTCTCATCATAGTTTTGTGAGAAGGATCGATAAAATCCAGTGCTCACAGACTGCCCCTCGTGGGATCATCACAGACACAGATCTATATGATCTCACGATGTGAGCGAGGGTTTAGAAATTATACCTACGGTGATGATATGGATTAGTTCCTTTCTTAAGGCGAAATTCTTTCCTTTGCTAATGCGTGCCCCTTGTAACTCTACTGGGGAATGTGTATCCCTTTCCTGAGGCGGATGACTTTCCTTTTGCTACCGTGCATATCCCTTTCTTGAGTTAGATGACTTTTCTTTTACTACCTTGCATAGCCCTTTCTTAAGACGGATGACCTTCCTTACCAATGTGTATTCCTTTCCTAAGGCGGATGACTTTCCTTGCCAATGTGTATCCCTTTCTTGAGGCGGGTGACTTTCCTTGCCAATGTGTATCCTTTTCCTGAGGTGGATGACTTTCCTTGCCAATGCGTATCCCTCTCCTGAGGTGGATGACTTTCCTTGCCAATGTGTATCCCTTTCCCAAGGTGGATGACTTTTCTTGCCAATGCGTATCCCTTTCCTGAGGGGAATGACTTTCCTTTTGCTACCATGCATATCCCTAGTGACTCAATTAGGGAGGGTGTGTGTATCTCTTTCTTAAGGAGGATAGACTTTCCTGGCTGATGATGGTATTTCCCTATCCTAAGGTGGATGACTCTCCTGACTGATGATATATCCCTTTCCTAAGGTGGATGACTCTCCTTTTGCTGATGACTTCTCTAGGGAAGATGTGTGTATCCCTTTCTTAAGGTGGATCGACTTTCCTGGCTGATGGTGTATCCCTTTCCTAAGGCGGATCGACTTTCCTGACTGGTGTATCCCTTTTCTAAGGCGGATTGACTTTTCTGACTGATGGTGTATCCCTTTCCTAAGGCGAATCAACTTTCCTAACTGGTGCATCCCTTTTCTAAGGTGGATTGACTTTCCTGACTGGTGATGCATCCCTTTCCTAAGGTGGATGACTCCTGTTGGGGAATTTGAATAACCTGAAAAGAGACAACAATCAAACACCAAGTTAGTCATTGTCCAAGCAGACACCTCTTTATTCTTAATTGAATTTTGCGAAAATAAAAATATTTTTCCCCTTCAATTAAGAATAAAGAAGTGTGGATGAGATAAACTGAAAACTATATGCGAGAAACATCGAGTTTGGCCCGATCGCTGCTTATGCCGCTGCTGGGGAATGCCCCTAGGGTGGGTGCCCCTAGGGTCTGACAACTCTATTACTGGGAAGTGACGAGGATCCCCCTAGATCTGATTTTGCTACTGGGAAGTGAGGGGGATGCCCCTGAATCTGATTCCTCTATAGGAGAATGAACCTAGGGTAGGTGCCCCTTGGATTCCTGTTATTGGGGTGTGCCCCTTGAGTGATTCCATGATTGAGGAGGAAGGGATATCCTTTGGGCAAAGCCTCTTCCACTGGGGAAACCCTGTCTTTGTAAAATTTCATTTATTGGGGAAGAACTCCCGTGCTAGGATGGACCTGTACACAAAAATTTTCCTGATCAGTGCTAAATTCAAAAATGGCTTACCCTGATTCTTGATTGACTTTTGTGAAAACAAAAATATTTTTGCCCCTTCAATCAAGGATCAAGGTGAGCGAAGGGACTTGTCCCAAATATAACAGAGATGTAAGATTGAGAGGGAGCGGGGTTGGCCCCAAACTTGGACTGGATGAATTTCTAGTGCTTGCTGAAACACTGATGCAAACATCTGCCCCCTGGATGGCAAGAGATGGCCTGTATGGGTGGGCCAGACCTGTACGAGCATAATTCATGAAAGCCGGGACCCGTATGGGTGGGGTGGGACTCGTACGAGTCCCTGACGGGAGTTTCAAAAGGCATATGAGCCGCCTCTCCCTTAGACTCGAGGACTTGCCCCCGGTGGATGATTTGGGGCTTCAAGAATGCCCAGTTTCCATTGGGTATGCATTTCGAGAAGGAGACTCATTCCTAGGGCTTACTCCTATCTCTAAAGTGCCACTGATCCCTTCTCCCGAGACCCACGCCTCAAAACTTTAGGTAATTCCACTTGATTCTCTGTTTTCTAATTTTGAACCTTTAGCAATTTTTCAAATTTTGGCATGAATTAGGGTGTTTTAGACCTTGGAATAGAGCCTGATGTATGTAACTTTAGCCTAGGATGCTTTTAGGATAGTTTTGGATGAACTTTAGCTGATATTGGATGATTTTAGATTTTTTTAGGACTTTTCGCAGAGGGATTACTTGCAAGGGACCTGTACTGGTGACGCAGGACCCGTACGGGTCCTGCTTTTTATACGGGTACTCATATAGGACCCGTAGGGGTGGGGCTTACCCGTATGGGTCCTGTCCTCAGGGACAAAATGCAGGCTTTTTTGCTTTCTATAATCTTTTCCCCATTTCTGACTTTTTTACTATATTCTAACCCTGTTGATATGTAATTCTATCTCTATAGTTCTAATATAAGACTGTGGGGGCCCTGAGCTTTTGTAGGAAATGGTATGAGCAAATTCGTGCTATAGCGGACACGGAGTTGCTGACCCGCATCGATTCTTTCTGCTTCAGTGACATTATCAGGGCCATCCCTAGGGCCTCTAAGACGTTGGCGCCTAGTCCTATTTTAGCTTTGATTGAGAGGTGGTCGGAGACGACCCATACTTTCCACTTGCCTATTGGGGAGGTCACCATCACTCCCTCGAATGTGTGCTCCATTACGGGCCTGGAGTGGAGCGGGGATGTGATCCATTTTGATGTTTATGTCGTTCGATGGCATTCTTGGCATGAAGTGAGGGCCTACATTACCAGACTACTTGGGCTTCATCCGGGCAGGATGAATAAGCTCAAGTACAAGGATTTGCATGCTTATTGGATCAGGTAGCCGTGTCCTATTACGACCAATAGGAGGGACCAATACGCCCAGTCTTTCTAGCTGACATTTCTTACCACCGTCTTCTTCCCAGTCTACTCGAGCAACCTCAACTATTGTTTGCTCTCTACTATAGAGAACCTTACCGTTGTGCCAGCCAAGAACTAGTGTCGGGCTATCCTAGCATAACTATACTATAGACTAGATGTCAGAGTCCGGGGTGAGCAGTCTGAGCTTAAGATCTGCCATCTGATACTATTGGTAAATCCCAAGCTAATCTCTTGTGCTTTAACCTTTTGTTTGAACTTGTGTTATAACTAATCCTTACTTTATCGTGCAGATTTAGGCTTTCAAGCACCGGTTGATTCCTAGACCAGGTTTGCCCCAACAGCCTAAGATGCCACACATCATATCTAGCTGGATGGGGCCTTGGCAGAATCAGCCCCTTACCACGGCATAGTATCGAGAGTCTTTACACCTGCTGTGCTCAAATCAGGTAAACATGCATTTTACACTTCAACAAACCATTAGTAGAAACTGTATTTACTAGGTTGCAATACTCATAGTGCATTTATCTTGTATAGGTTATTTGAGACCCATGGGAGAGATTCATCATATATGGAGCTATCGAGTAGATGAGGGCTGGCGTGGATGACCGCCGCTTTATCCTAGAGTCACCACTCTCCTATGAGTGGTATTTCAGTGAGAGGGTCCGGGGGTAGAGGACCAGTGCCATGGTGGAGAGACCGATTCCCCCCTCCCCCAATCTTGGAAGGCATTTTCTGGCCTTATCTCATGTCGGGGACCTATCAGAGGCTGTATTTATTTGTCAAGGGAGCTCACATACTGTCTGTAAAGGGCCCTTATGCTGAGTTTGTTAATTCTACCCTCCTTCTGCCCTGTGATAGGATTCACCATGAGGATGAGCCTCTAGAGTTTCACTGAAGCAATAGTGAGGATGATGATGATGATGATGGCAAGGTGGGCGGACTGAGGGGTGACCATGGGGGTCTATCCATAGTTTAGGGCACCAGGGGCTCGGCTAGGTCTGCTACCCCTTCTTCTCAGGTATGTCTCTAACTTGGCCTTTATGAATACTTTGTTGCTTTTTAAAATTGACTCTGATCTTGAGTCTTGATTCTTTATTGCTACAGCCTCCCACTTCCATACGAAAGAGATATGCTACTGTTGTTGCTGTTGCCCCTGAGCCATCGGTGAAGAGGTCTCGGGCTTTTAGATCTGTGAGGGAGGGCATCCTTCGAGCTGAATTGGATACTTTCTTTCAGCTTCTTAACCATTCAGGGAATTGAGCTATTAAGAAGCTCGAGGAGTTCGATCCAGCCTGTTGGTTTCACTCCTTCTACCTCCACTTATGTAAGGAATCCTTTACCTTTGGCTCTGTCCATTATTGTAATTGCTTAGGGCATCTTATCCTAACGTGACCCTTTCCTTTCAGATGACCATTTCTGAGGCTGAGAGGATAGCCCGGGGTTATTTTTCTATCCGGGATCTGCTGTTGGCCCAGGACACACTAGCTTTAGTAAGTTTCTTTTACCTATAAAATTTCAACAAACTATGTATGATGCATGCTATGACATTCATATATGTGTACTTATCTTATGATTTCCATTACAGACTTTGCTAGCTATGGAGCACAACCAGTCCGCCAAGGATTCGGATGCTTCTGAGGAGAGAGCCAGATTTGTAGAGGAGCAGCTATGGGTAGCCACTGCTAAGGTCGATCAGGCTAGGGCCGAGACTGCTCGAGCAAGGGTCGAGATTGAGATGCTAAGGGGTCAGCTAGCAAGGATGACTGAGGATAGGCAGACACCGGTTCCTTCTGATGATGACTCCGAGGATGATCTTTCCGCATATCTAGTGACTCCGTGGGGCGTAGATCAGTGTGTTGAGGGGAGTGATGCTGCTGGGGCTGCTGTAGGGACCTCGAAGACTAGGGCCCCCGCCCAGCCAGCTACTGGTGCTGGTGATATCGATGACCATATGACCATAGATGTGGATTATCTGCTGGCGGATACTTAGGACCAGACTCAGGTGGGTTGCTAGGAACAGGATCCCCCGGTAGCTTAGATTATTATTATCTTCTAAACTGTTTGATACTTTTGGGGCCTTGCGTGGCTTATTTTGAATCTAAACTTTAGATTGGTACTTTTGATATTTGACTATTATGTATGTTGACTTTTCTTGAACTGAGATTGTCGAGTATCGTTGCCTTGTGAACCCGTATTTTGTCCAGTGATTTTATAGTGAGGGGAGCAAGTGACGTTCTAACTTTTGCATAGGCCACTTGATGAGAGGGGACATATCGAACATTTATTATTTTTTTCCTTTCTTTTTGTCCTAATTTTTTCCTGAACTTTCCTTGACGGCTTAACCCAAAAGGCTTTTTCTTTTTAGCTTTAACTTTTGCCTAGACCACCCCTTCATGTTTTCAACCTAGCAAGCTTTGCTTTTTCTTTTTCCCTTAATTTTTGTCGAGAATGCCCTTTTGGGTTTTCAATCCCATAGGCTGTCTTAATTTTTTCCTAAATTGTCCTTGACGGCTCAATCCAGCAGACTTTTCTTTTTGCCTTAACTTTTGCCTGGACCACCCTTTCGGGTTTTCAATCCAACAAGCTTTTCTGAATATTGAAAATGTGTGGTAAAGACGAATACAATGATGTATAAAACATAGAGAAAAATTGATGTTCATATACTAGCGATTATTTCACCTAAAGACATGCATGCATTCATAAGACCAAGATTCTTAGCAAAATCATAACATGTTCATTGATGAGATTAATTTGAGTACATAGGCAGTGGTAACAATTTCCAATGGTTAACCCCTGCTGCCTGCTGGTCTTTTACAGATTTTCAAGAAAGCAACTGACATTTTTCTCTCGATGCCCTAACTTTTGCCTAAGCCGCCTTTTTTGGGTTTTCAGCTTAGCGGGATTTATTTGCATTGGAGTGCCCTAATATTTACCTGACCGGTTTACAGGATACCGATCAACGGGCTGCACCCTAATTTTTGCCCGAGTAGTAGAGGATCGCTCGTCGGGTGTTTTATTCTTTATTTCTTTTATTCTTTGTGTTGTTTTTATGATTTGATTCTTTTGATCTAGACATGATAACATTTGAGCCTATCTTGATTCGCTGGATTTGTGAACTCATTTCCATCCATGTCTATAAGCTTGATTCCCCTTTTACCAAGGAATTTCTTCACGACGAATGGTCCTTCCCAATTAGGCCTAAACTTGCCCCTAGTGTAAGTGTTGATGTGGCGTAGCTGCTTAAGGATCGGATTACCCGCTTTAAGAGGTTGTTTTGGGTATCTGATTCTATTGTTATAAGCTTGAGCCATGTGCTATTGGTATATCTTGAGATGGTCAAGTGCCTTGAGTCGTTTTCATCTATCGCATTTAACTATTCATACCTGGCTCTTGCCCAATCTGATTCTCTTAACTATGATTCAAGTACCACTCTTAGAGATCTTACTTCTGTTTCAACCGATAACATGGCTTCCATACCATATACAAAGGAGAAACGTGTTTGATAGGTGGGAGTTCTTACACTGGCTCCACACCCCCAAACTGTGAATGGAAGTTTATCCGCCCAATCAATATAGGTAACCACTGTCTTTGACAAAGTCTTCTTGAGGAAATCATCGTGTGACTTGAGATGCTCTTTCCATTTCTTATGATCAGCATCAGTCTATTGTCAGTGCTTCTTGGTCTTCTTTCCTGATGATGTGTGCTTTTGTACGCTTTTTCATTTCATGAAGAAAGAAGGACCTAGGTTAATTCTTATCATGTTTTCTAAGCACTTTTTATTATCTCTCTTTTGATGAGTAGGTTTTAACCATTGGACATTTATACCATTGTGTTATACTCAGAGTTAACTTCATTAATGAATACGATGATATTTTAAGAATGTTTTTGTTAAAAGTGCATGATGTCATTGGAATGAAATACTCGAGTGAAATGTGAATGATAGGTGCATCAATTTATTCATGACATGTTAATAATACTGATGCTACAACTTATTCATGATATGCCTTATAATTGACATTGTTTGTATAAAAAATGTTTGCAATATTAAAAATTACATCATTTCAATCATCCTCCATAGACAGAGGGCCTTGTTGATTGACAGCTAAACCAGTAGCCCTAGTGTGCAAGTTTGCTTGTGTTTCTTCAACCACTACTTTTGCTAAGTTCTAGACAGCCTTTCTAATGGGGTTCCCTTTCTCATTTCTTTTCCAATTCTTCCTCATAAGTACCGCTTGTGCTTTAGTGATGGACTTGATTGCCTCATTCATTTCATCTTCTTCAGCATTCCCACATACCTCCATAGAAACTGAGGTTTCAATTAGGCAGCCTTTCTTGAAATCATATACATCATTGAAGATCTCAAAATCGGGGACCTTCTTACCACTTACTTTGACAGGTTCTTCTTCACCTATTAATTCCCCTTGTTTGACTTCAGCTCCTATCATGAGGCAGGATTGAGGCTTGGACTTTTTAGCGCCTGGGCGGTTCCCTAAACCAAGTCTGAATGGCCATGAAAGAGGCAAGAGGGGCTCCAGCATTCCCTGTAGATTCTTTTCGAGTCCTCTACCCTTTACATAACCCTGCTTCATCATAATCTTCTCGATCTTAAGTGATATGTACCACTTTACGGAAAACTTCATACCTTTATGAGCTACAGCCACCCTAGATTCCTTTTCCTTAGCTTCCATAGTAGCTATGATAGATGGTTCGTCTGCATCAATAGTTATTAGCTTGCCATTATGGATGAGCTTAACTTTTTGATAGGCCATGAAAGGGACAACCCCTAATGCATGGAGCCAAGGTCGACCCAATAGTAATGAGTAGGTGATGGGAATATCGAGAACAGTGAATAAGACCTTGGACTTCACTCCTTCAATTGTAACTTCAGCTTTGAAGACCCTAATGACACTACTCTTTGTATCATCATATACCCTTATGACATTATTGGACTTTTCCAACATGGATTCATCCAACCCTAAATGAGGAAGGATCTTGGCAGGACATAGATTACGGGTGGAACCATCATCGACCATAACACATGGGATAGAACGATCAAAGATTTGCACCATAATGAAAACTGCTTTGTTATGTTTATTCCCCTCGACTGGGAGATCTGATGGATAGAACTTGATGGGTTCAACCAGATCAGGAGGAGATCCCCTGATTACTGAGAATACCTCCACCAGAGTAGTAGTTAGTGTAGCTTCTATACTTAATAACTTTTCTATCAGGAGCTGCCAAATCCTGTACTTAGCAAGGGTAACTTGCAATTGCTGGATGAGAGGGGTGACTTTTGGTTCTTTCTTTTCATTGCCAACTGAAGCAGGTGTAAAGATTGGAGCTTGACTAACACTTGGAATGACCCAGATATCTACATCTCTGCCCCTCCTTCTTTTTGGTAGAGGATCTGGAGGAACCCTTCCACTTCAAGTGACATGCAATACCCCATTTTTCATATAACTTCTCACTTCAGAAGTTTCCAGCAACAAGGCTGGTCCTTCAAGTTCATCACTCTCTAATACATAAGCATTAATATCAATTGGCTCTGGTTGAACCAACATAGCTTCCTCAACATGAATTCCTTCTAACTCGAATACATCAATGTCAATAAGGATTGGTTCATCAGGCAAGGCCACTTCTAAATGAACCATATGATTAGCTTGTGAGATCATATCAAAGACATGATGGGAGGGTAAGCCTTACTTGATAGCTGCAACCTATTTCTTAAAATTTTACAGGGGGTTATTCATGGTATTGGGCTTAAGCTCGGGTTTCTAAATCTTTTTTTCCCTAATCAGACCGTGAATATCCTCAAGTACATCCCTACAGGAACTAGTGTGATTCCCCTTGCTGACATGGTAAGTGCAAAACTGATCCCTATCTTCAGGTTTGGGTGGGACATAGGGCTTGATACTCTGAAGAAGATCGAGTGCCCTCTACTTAGTGACTACAGCTACAGCTACCTCTTCTTGTACTACCGCTATTTTTGGATCAAAGCTGGACTTTGAATTAGAAGCCTGGGCAGGGGCTGAAGGGTCATTCTTTTTGAACCAAGGTTTGGCCGGTACACTTGCCTTCTCCAATTCCTCAATCTTTTCCCACCTCTCAGCTTTTTCAAAGACCTCAACATAGCTACAAATTTATCCATACCAAGGATCTTATGATAAGCAGGCAGTGCACCATCCATTAATTTTACAATCATCTTTGGGAGACTTAGCCTATCCTTTAATAGAACTTGAGCGGCCATCCATCTTTTGAAGTAGGGTTTGAACTTCTCATTAGGGGCCTGCTTGATAGCCTCCAAATTCTATATGGTAGTTTTAATGGTGGCATTGAAACCATACTGCTCAATAAAAGCCTCTGATAAAGCTTTCTAGTTTCCGATCACTTCATCTGATAGAGTGTTGTACCATTCGATAGCAGGACCTTCCAAGGTGCAAGGGAACATTTCAGCTAGGACCTTATAACTTAACTTTTTGATTCTCATAACCCTCTGATAGGTGGTGATGTGAGATTGAGGCGGACCGGTTCCCTTATACTTTGCTATGCTAGGCATACTAAAGTTTTTAGGGACCCAATCCTCCTCTCTAGCTGCTTGGACGGATAGTGATGATGGTTTGGAGTCGGGATTAGCAGCAAGCAATTTTTGAAGTAAGTTATGCAATTTTGAGGATAAAGATTATCCCTTTGATTGAGTAATCGCACCTGAGGGTAAACATGTTGATTAAGGAAAGGTCGTCCCCTTAGGTGTGACCACAAAATTTGGAATCGGACCAGATGCCCCAAACTGAAATGGAGGTAGTGTAAACCTATGACTAGGCTGAGCAAACTACCTGACGACTGAAGGAACCACTGTACCCACTGACTAGAATGGCAAGCTAACTGAACCAAATGGACCTACAGAACCTAATTGACCAAACTGATCAGAAGAGTCCCCATGAGTCTATACAGGAGGCAATTGGGACAGGGTGAATGGATTATTAGTCACTCCCTAAAATTGCCCACTAATCACCGCATTCACTACTGGAGCATTGACATGCATGCTGTGAGGAGCATTGGCCATTCTCTCCTCAGTCATGACTACCCTGATGGCGGCTAACATCCTATCATTCCTTCAGTCCAAGAACTAATCACTTCCTAAGTATTGTGAGACGGCATTTGCGATCTCCAACCTAACCTTGGTCCTTGATGCATTTGCCTCCTCCCCATTAGCAACATTCTCAACCTCAACGTCAATTTGGCCATTTAGAGTCAGGATGCGAGACATCTCCTCAAGATGATAGGCAGAAAAATCAACAGGACTAAAATGACTGCTGGATGAAATACCCATAGACAGGACATAGTAACCTTTAATAGAACTGGAGGAGCTGGAATGCTAGTCAAAAGGATTTAAGATCATCACTAAGCTTTTTCCCTTTGAGGTTTGGTTTTGGCTGAGGTGATAACCAAGAGATCAATACATGCATGGGATGTGGTATTCATGCACAAATTACAATGATCCATGGTGGGGTGAATCATAGAGGTATGTAACACAACACATGCGAATCGATCAGTTTCATCCTTATTTCTCCCGCCTAGTCTGAGGGTATTCTTCCTTAGTCTAATCTTACATAGAAATTAGGGTACCTAAAGTGTAAAATTCTATGGCTTTCGATAAGAATGGTGTAGGGACATATTGAAAGTTGATGTAGAAGGTTCCCATCAAGTCAAGCCTCATTTGGAGGGAGATGGCAATCAGTGCTCCACCCACTAAGGTGTCCCCAATATCCCTAGCGGTCATGGGTATCACCATTACGAGTGTCACGGAAATAATAGGGCACCCTAACGTAGATCTAGAAGAAGAGTGCATCTAGCTAAAGAGAGACAAAGATGAGAAGATAGAGTGTGATAATTTTCCCAAATGATGAAAATAAAAGCGGGTTGAATCAAGTAAATGATTTTCGGTGATCAACTTAATCTTTTAAGCTTTTAAAACAAACCAACATTTTGCAAGTTAAAAGATTATTTCCCCAACGGAGTCGCCACTGTGAGGTGCCGATGACGTGTGGGTCTCCCTTAGTGCATGTATGAGAGGTAGGGCCTACTACGGGTTTGGTTGGATTTAGGCGTGACAAATCATTTTTAGTTAAAGTTTGCACAATAAGCCAACTTTAATGAATAAAAGAATAAGGACCCAAATCTCGATACAATTGATAGAGTCGCCACCCAAGTTATCTACTTGGGAAAGAGTTTTGGTACGGTTCCCTCTAGGTGAGAGACTCATACCTATTGGATCAGAGATTTGGGTGTCGGATGAGTAACTTATTTCTCATTTAGTTGATTCAAAATTACATTCACCGCATAAAATTGTTTTATTTTTCATCATTAAGGGAATTATCACAGAAATCATATTTCTACACTCTTTCACACTCGTTACATGCGTTTACATATTACAATAAAGCACAAGCAATAAATGGGGGAATAAAAATTACAACTGGGGGAAAAAATGGGGGAATTGCAAAGAGAACCTATACATTTTTTCTAAGTTATAAAACAAAATGAAAATAAATTTCCCTGCATCCACAGATGTTAGCACAGATTATAGCACATTATAAATCAGCACTTCAATGTATTTTGTTATGAAAATACATTTTAATTTTTGTGGGTTGATTTACCAGATTATTAGTGAAAATGATCGCATGGCAAATGGTGAGTTGGATTGATTTTTAACCAGTTAAAATGAGTTCTTAAATCTGCCTGGGGCTGGTACCCGTATGGGTGGGTGGGACCCATACAGGTATGGTGTACCCATACGGGTCCTAGCTGGTCCAGGCAGAAACTTTATTTAGTTTAGTTTACAGATTAACAGATTAACAGATTGGGGGCATAAAAATAAAATAAAAAGGGATTTCCTTCCGTATAAGTATGGCGCACCGATTTGATATCTTTAGGGATATATGGTGCCAACATGGCTCATATGGGTTAGGATCAGACCCGAAATAAGAAATGAAAGGAACAGATATAATAGAAGAAACAGAGACTACTAATAATGAAATAACTGAGATGTGAGTCTCTTTGAAACTCAGGAGCGTTACCTTTATGGCATGAATCCACTTTGAGATGATCCCTTTGCTGTTGAGAGAGTCCGGCCAAAGTAGAATATAAAAAAGGACTATTTAGGTGACATTTTGTGTGGACAAAACCTCCCCTAAATCCTAATAAAAGAAGCTAGGAATGAATAAAATATGGATAAAACCTCAAAGGACGGGTTTTCTCCCTATTTTATACCTCGTATACCCCCACTATACCTTTTCTATACCTACAAAAATTGCTAGAATTTTAGTATAATTTTCATATGAGATGTGTGTGTGTAAAATGTGAAGAGAAAGGTCCTATTTATAGGGGAAAGGAGGTCTGAACGCAATAAATCGCATTTATGACCTGCCTTTTCCCGAAATAGGAAATGATTCCCTTCCAAAAGAGCCTATTTAGGCAATAAGAGGACTCGTACGGGTGGGGCATTCGGGTCCCCCCCAGTCGTATGGAAGGAATGACCCGTACGGGTCCGTCAGTGGATCCGTACCACTAGGCAGCACCCGTACGGGTCCCTAAGGGCAGACTAGGTCTCTAAACTCTGGCCAAACTCAACTCTGCAGTAGTAGGAACACCTCTGATGGACAATACCTGAAAGACATTGCATCATGTATCTCTCATCATAGTTTCGTGATAAGGATCGTTAAAATCCAGTACTCATAACAATTTTTACATCACCGGAAGCTACATCAAACTCAAAAGAAGGTAATCTAAGTGAAGTAAAAAAAATTCAGATGTCTGAGATATAATAAATCTCAGAATAGTTTCAAGAACCAGAATTCGAGGAGATGGAAAACTTCATAATCAAGACACAAATGAAGGAATCCCCCTAGAAAAGATAAAACAACATATGAAGGAAAAATATCTCAGAAGCTAGCAATCCAAGTAGAAGGAAAAACAGAGCTAAGAAAATCAACACTCTGAGACATAAAAAGAATCAACATCAAAACTCTTAGAAGGTGAGGCAACTAACCCGCATAACGAATAGGAAGATCCCTAGATTACTCACGTGAAAAGATATTTCCAAGATTATATGTCTCGATATTGACAATCCTACAAAGTAGGACTTCTAACAATTAGAAAAAGAGATCAGACATGATCAAGAAAGTGAGTTGACTACTTAGAAAAAAAGATCAACTTTCACCCACCTGACACCTAACGCATGCAAAACAGCAGAGCCAAAATTGTGCAAGAACTAAAGTTTCTGACACAAGATAGAGTTGACCATCTTCGATTTATGTAATGGAACGATTACTCGGTTTAACGAATTGCTCCAGCGTTCTTAAAGAATAGAGTTGCTAAGAGACAACGTACAAGACTAAATCAAGATTCAACCGTTTTGAGGACAATACTTGCTCAACATCAACGGCTATAAATTGTACCCCCTTTAGCGCGCATCAACGGTCATATTTAACCAAGAAAGTATGAAAAGAACTCTATCAACCACAAGAAATTTTGACGAGCTTACCATCAAGCACACATTCGATACAATTATCAGTGCAAATAAAAAAGCAAACAAAACTTCATCAAATTAGTTTGTAACTCAATAGGAAGCTCATTAGAACAATCAATTCATGTTTGTTGTCAAAATGATTCTTGAAACAAAAGTACAAGATACTTAATCATTCTTTCAAACACTTGTGTAAAAGACTGAGTTCTTGATCCTATATATAACTAAGAGAAAAATTGTGATTTAGAAGAATTCTAGAGTCTTAGACTGAGAATTAGAAAACAACAATAGAACAGTACTTTGTGTTGTAAAGAACTCCAGTTTGTGAAGGTTTCCCGACCTCAGAAGAAGACTAAATCAATATGAAAATCTATTGTGTTTTATTTTCTTCCTCTTATCTCCATTTGAATTGATTACCTGGGCATTTAAATCTTATTATCATATCTTATAATATATTTTATATAGATCTTTCATCCTTCACTAATAGCATCATTAGAAACATATTTGCTTAACTGAAGAAATCTCTTGAAGTCTCAAAGGGTCATTCCTTCTGACTAATCAACTGTTGTCAAACAAATTGATCATATCTGATATATAATTACCATTGTTGTGTAGTTAACAAACACGTTGGTAATCACAAAGACCTTTGTCACAAGCCACATATATTTAATAATTACTTTTTACTTTGAAAAAAAAATAATTACTTTTTCTTTTGAAAAAAGTTCAACGAAAAGTCATTATTCGGGCAAAGTGTGTTTACATTTTTTTTTTAATCAATAAAGGTGCGTTCACATTTTAGCACATTAATCAATTAATTTACCCTATGGATTCGATATATCCTTAGCTATAATTTTTTGGCATTAGATGTCATTGTATATACAAAATACTTATAATGCTTTCATTACCAATAACTTTTTGTCCGTGATTCATATTAAAGGAAAAAAGAATGAAGTTGCATTTTATTATTTTCCCACTTAGTAGCCAATCATGATTATTAGCTTCATCAGTAAAGCAAGCGGACGGAGTGCGGATTAGTCTGACGGACACCGGTCATAAAACCAAGAAAATAAAGTTCTATTGAAATAATATTGCATGTGTTATAAATATATTAATTATAGTTATTAATTGGATGATTAAATAGGCTAATGAATTCTATAATATATGGCTTTTGATTTCCCTCTCTAATGCCTATAAATTAAGGTGTTATGCTTCATTTGATGATATAGTGAAATGAGATGATTTATGTTCTATACTTGTGTAACATCCCATTTCACACATCATTTTAGTCCTTTATGCATATATATTAGAAATTATTAAATGAAGTATAAATATATAATAAATATATTAATTTTGATATATTTGGTTTAAAATATATTAGATATATACATATATACACTTAAATATATAAAAGGGATTTGAAATTTTGTGAAAATAAAAGTAGAAATTATAGTTGGTAATTAAATTAGTACTTGAGTTGTTTATTATTGGTATAAGTATAGCATAGTATAAGTCTAAGTATTATATAAGCAAAAGAAGGGCATAATGGTCATTTAGCCTAGAAAAGTGATAAGGAAGAGACTAAAATATAGTTATAGTGTACGTATATAAATGAATTAGATGCACATGACATATTTGTATAAGTTATTATTATTATTATTATTATTATTATTATTATTATTATTATTATTATTATTATTATTATCATTATTATCATTATTATTATTGTAATTAGTAAAGATGAATGAGGGTAGAATTATCATTATGCTCTATATATGTATTGGAAAGAGGTTAAGATAATATCAGATTTTGAGTCTAGAAAGATCAGGAAATGAGCCTTGGAAGAGGAAGAGGTTTAAGACAAAAAAGGAAGAAGACAAAGCAAGAGAGGAGTCAGGTAATTTTATCTTTTGTGATTCGATTTTTATGATGTTATAAACAGAATTAGGAGATATGGTAAACTAGAAATTTGTTCATATATGTCTCATGAAGCTCTCTGTAAAATTTGGGAGTTTTTGAATAATTAGGTTTAATTCTGTGAATTTTACAAACAAAGTACTCATAATCGCAGGATTAATGAAGCAAGGTCAGATTCAAAGGCCTACTGCGATTTCTATAGTGAATGGAAAATTCTGATTTTTGGATATGTTTTTCCCTTGTGTGTATAGTTTAAGTAGGAAAAAGAATCAGGTCAATTCATGTTGTGTAGAGAGAGTTATACTCGTTTTATTACGCTGCTATCTAGGTAAAGCGAGACTGAAACAGGTTTTGATGGGAAATTCCCTGTAAATCGTATAAGGCTTTAAAAATTTTAAGGATTTAGTATGTTATGGAATTGTGTAATAGGAATTGAACAAAAGAAGAATCATCACATTTGAGTAAGTGAGTTGAAAGTTATGAATTTTAAAGTGAAGTGAGGCCACAAGAACACTAGTTCTAAGTGCAGAAAATAGGACATATTTAGAGTTTAAAATACAAAATTCATAACAAATGGAAAAGTGATAGGAAAATTATGAAATTTTAGTATGTTATAAAGCTATGAGTTAAGAGTAAAATGAAACTAGAATCAGGTCATTTGGTTGAGTACTTTGAGAGATATGATTGATTAAAGTCAGTAAGGTCATATAGATAGAAATTCTAGTTTATGTTAATCTTTATATATATACAAAAGGAAATAAGATGTATATATGTATGTTTGATATATGAATATGTATGTTATAGGAGCTCAAAATAGTGAAGGGATTCCAAAGAAAGGTCCAAGTCGTTCAGAGAGAATTAGCTCGGATAATCTGTGAGTATAAACATGATATGAATATATGGATGAAATGTGTCGATGTGTTAATTGTATGAATATGTGAATGTGATATGAATTGTATTGATGTATGGTTAAATTTGATATAATTTGTGTAAATTGTCTTAATGTGAATTGAGTGATATGATTATTTTGATTTGAAATTGTATTTGAATAGTGTTACATGTATTGTGTGGTTATATTTGATATGAAATGTAAGTTGCGTTGAGAGGGTATTGATATGTGAATTGTGGCGACAAGTGAATACTTGTGAACGGTTAATGTGAATTATTGGATAAGTATGAGTGAGTATAAACATAAAATGTATTTGTGATTGTGATTTGTGTTGATATGTGACTATATATGTGAGTGGAACATGATATATATGAAGTGTGTTGACATTATTTGAGTGTGAAATGAATTGTATTGAAAATGTATTGTTATGTGAATATAAGCTTGAATTGAATTGTTAAGTGAATCATGTGCATATAAGTTTATAATGAGAATTGTATTTGATAAAGCCGAAATTATATAATATATGTATGTGGAATATACGCTAAAATTTAATTGCATTAGTATATGCTAATTGTAAGTTCAATGGTTCGTATAACAGACATTTGCACTTGAATATATGAAAAGTATAAGAGACGTTGTGATATAGCCGATCAAACATTGCAATACATGTTCTGTTCATCTAGACCTATATGGTCAACCGACTGCAATATCTGACAAATGGACCGAAAGGTCAACCAATTGTTACATAGCTGGCCAGCAAATCAATTGACAATTGTTATAAATGTTACATGTATCCTGGGGCAATAGTTTGGCTGGTGTTGTCACAACAATTAAACAACCAGTTCATTCATTCTCATATAAGTGTAACTGTATATTGAATTTATTAATGTATATATGTGATTTGCTATTGAATTTGTAATGTGTGTATATATGGGATTTGCTAAATTCATAGATTGTTTATATTCACTAAGTTGCGCCTCATATAAAGTGCTAAATTTTTCAGAGCTGATAAAGTATGTACTAGAAGCTCATTACCTGTAGATATCATGGACGAAAGATTGGCTGGCTGTGTTCCGTCTCACTCTCTCTCCTCACATGACAAGTATATAGTATAGATCGTGGTCGGGTTTTGGTTTTACTTTGTATAAGATTGTTTTGTAAAAAGATATAATTTTAGAAGTAATTATATATATATATATATATATATATATATATATATATATAAAGAAGTATAAGTAAAAAAAATATTTATATGGTGTGATTATGATTTTGGTGATTAGTATATGACATAGGTTGTTTCAACTTGTTTCTTCTCCATCTTCCTCTTGTTCTATACTTTATGATTTATGTTCTTATTTATATTCACATTATCTACACCAATTGCTCTTTTGATCAATACCAATAAGATTATCATTTACTTGATGTGATGAAAAACATGTGTGGTGATGAGTAGCACGAAGACGACAAGAATTCGATCGGGGAAGTTTTATTTTGTTTGAAATTTTATTGTTATTATTGATTTTATTATTATTATTATTTATTCATAATAATTTTAATAATTCTTTTGAATTCTTGTATTGATCGATTTTATGCACGAGACGAATAGTGATTCATTCAATGACAATTTGCAATCTACCTAATCGGTTTCATAAAATATTTAAAAATATTTTGGGGATGAGTATAATTTATTTTTTTAGTTCAATCATCTGTTTTCTTTTCTTTATATTAAGTTATTTTTTTATTGTGATAATTTTTATATTCTTGAAGAATATATATGTAATTATCTCCCTGAATGATATATGAAATAATTTTGAATATCTCTATTCATGAAGAATATATATGTAATTTTATCCCTGAAGGATATATGAAATAATTTTGAATATTTATATTTATGAAGAATATGCATGTAATTTTATCGTTAGAGGATATATGTAATTTTAAGTTTTATATTCCTGAAGAATATTTATAAAATCAAATCCCCGAGGGATATAATGATTATTTTTAATTTGTATATTCTTAAATATATATATATATATATATAGACTTATATCCCTAAAGGATATATTATTGTAATTTATATTCATAAAAAATATGGACTTTTGGACGATACTTTGTTGAAACAATTGCTCATAGGACTATAAAAATTATAATAGTTGACAATCAAAGATCCTGCAGATCTTAATATATGGACATTGAAGAAAATACATCTTACAATCTGGAATATATATGAACATGCTAGTAGTTTCCACCTGAAGTGGAATAAAATTGATGAATTAGTACCTAAAGTGAAAAAATCAAATTGAAGATAATTTCCACATGAAGTGAAAAAATAAAATTGATCATGAAAAATATTTTCTACCCAAAGTAGAAAAATAAATAAATTTATAATTTTCACCAGAAGTTGAAAATAATTTCACTGAAGTGAAAAAAATTGATAAATAATTTTCACCGGAAGTGGAGAAATGAAATTGACAAGTATTTGATTAATTGAATTAAAATAATGTCTTGACTTATGTTAGAATCTACCCATCTGAAATCATCGAGCAATTTTAGAGTTTTGACTGTTGGAGTGTCGATGGGAATTTCAAAAATTTATACATATGAGAAATGATATTTCATTCAACAATGGTTTACAATCTGCTCACCCGAATTCATTGAAACTTTTGGTAAAATCCATTGTGAGGTTTTTTTTATGAAATTCTTGTAATCTTTATTTTAAGGTTTTTTTACTATTTGTTGTATTGTATTTGAGTTAAAAATTGAGATGTATAAAAATTGTTATATAGTTGACTATAAAGATCTCGCTGATCTTTTGCAAAAGAGCTACAAAAATGAAATATGTTTTCATTTGAAATTATCAGATGTGCTAGCAATTTTCACCCGAAGTGAAAAAATTAAAATTGATGAAAAATTTCATTTGAAGTGAGCAAATAAAATTGATGAATAATTTTTCCCACAAAGTGGAAAAGTAAAAGTGATGTATAATTTCGGCCAGAAGTGGAAAAGCAAAATTAAGGCCTAATAACCATCAAAAGTGGAAAATCAAATTAAAATATTTTGATAAAAGGAAATGAATTTTTCCCGATATTGATTGACGTCAAGGCTAGTGAAGCAATTGTAAAAAGCTCTAGAAGAGTCGATGTATAATACTTTTATGATGAATGAAACAAAATATTACCAAATATTGTGTTAAGGGGAAACACATTTTGTAAATGCGTGTATCAAGGGGATAAAAATTAGTTCAATGCTCCAGAAGAGGTAGTATTAAGGTACTTAAGAAATAAAAATTATTGAATGCTCCGGAGGAACTAATATTATATGTTAAGGGGACAAACAAGTTATTGAATGGTCTGGAAGAGATGATTATTATGAATAATACATTATATTCCCCAACTTCTCACATATGTTTATTGAGTTTTAAAATATTCGTATAAATGAATATTATTAAAAATGTGAGTGAAGCAATTAAAAATGTCTTCATGGTATGTATATTTTCTGGCCAGTTTAATTATAAAATTGAAGTTTATATAATGAAATAAATTTACGCATGAAAATGAAAGAAAATATGTTACCATGATATTGGGTGAACATGAAAATTGATGAATGCTCCAGAAGAGCCAATATTAATGTAATAAGGGGATATAAATTTTAAATACTCAAGAATAGGCAACATAATGTACAAAGAGAAAAAAACTGTTGAATGTTTCGAAAAGAGTAAGTATTGATAATGTATTAATGGAAAGAGCCAATATGAGAATTTCAAGTGGGATAAAGATAATTATAAATAATACATTATTTCTCTCTAATCCTTACAAAAGATTATTAAAAGTTAAAAGTATTCGCGAAATAAATATTATATTAAAATTATGAGTGAAGACATTAGAATGTCTTGATGGTACAAACAAATTTATAGGCCAATTTGATTATAACCTCAAGTTTATATATGGAGATACTTATAGTATTTGGCACGATCAACTATGTAATTTTAGTTTGATAATAATGAGAAACATTTGTAAAAATGTATACGGACGTCTATTAAAAGAACCAGAAGTTCAATCTAATTTGTGTTGCTTGTTCGCAAGGAAAATTGATAATAAAACTTTCTAGAAGTAAGGTCAAAATATAATTTCTAACATTTAAACGCATACATTGTGCTATATATGGACCAATTCATCCATGATTAAACCATTTAGTTTTTAATGCAATCACTTCCTGAAGAAGTACAAGAACCTGAAGTTGATATTTAACTAAACGGTCACATGTATGTTTTTGTATATTAATTAAGATTAAATTTGAACATCATGTAGCATATGTTCACACTCAAAATGGTAGGGTAAAACCATTTAACAAATTTAAATATAAGTGTGGAGATACGTAAAATTGCAAGCAATTATTTTTATATGAACAATAAGTTATTTTGTTATTTCCCCTATAATTAGCTTTGGTCATGATCAAAATTTTCTCATCTAAGAGTTTTATGGTTATGCAGTCTACGTGCCTATGGCTTCATAAAAATAGACCAAAATGGGTCCTTAAAGGAGATTATGAAATCTTCTTGGATGTGAATATCCATCAATAATTAAGTATCTCGAGTCTTTAAAAATAATATGATTACTGCAAGATTTGCATATTGTAATATTGATGAAAGGAATTTTCCAAAATTAGGGGAAGAAAATAAAAAGACAATTTTGGAAAAGAAAAATTTATGAAATGCTTCATCTTTAATTTTTATGGATCCTAAGTCAATTCGTATTGAAATTTCTAAAGAATAAATTAAAATAGCTATATAACACGCTTGAAGCGTGGATGACCAATTGGTTTAAATGATAAAAATCCTAGAGAAAGAAAAATTAATCGACAATAAATATAATCTCACTAAGGATAAGCGTACTAATATAAATATACTTCTTGTAGAAGTACTAGCACCCGAAGTGCGAGCACCTGAAGTACATACACGCTTGAAGTGTTGAAAATGAAGAAATTTAAATAAATTATGTTAAGTTCTGAAACGATGGTTGTATATCATATTTTGCCCATATATGTTGCAACGAGCATGAGAATGTGACTATAGATCCTGAAATATAGTATTTTTGAAACATGTCAAACCAAAAGTGATTCACAAAATGAAATTTAAGATGCACTTCAAGAAGAAGTAATTGTTGTACTACTTATCCTATATTAATATTTGTTATATTTTTATACTTATATTTTCTTGAGACGTTCTTGCATGGTAGAGGTATGACTTTTCTATATTAATTTTTTAGTGCAAGGAAAATTTAATAAGTTATTGATTAATATTATTACGGCTAACATATATGATATTTACATGAAAATTTTGAAGGTTTTAAATTGCAGGAAAAGTATGGCAAATTATAATTTTATTTACAAGTCAAAAAAGTCGGATTAATACGATTGGGATGCATGTGGTTAATCAATAGCCAAAGAAGGTCTAATGATAATTTATGAAGAAAATGCCGCTCGTATCGCTCAATCAAAGTAATTCAAACATTAAAGGAGATAGACCAAGCATATTTCATCCGAATTCTTTCATACTCACGATCTTATGAATATGAATCAAGTTGACATCTAAACGGATAGATCAAGTAAGAATTCAGCCGGACTTTTCACAAAGTCCATATCTGCTTATATTTCAAAAGACTTGTGCATTATATTGGAATGCATATATTCAAAGATATGTCTTAACGATTGTATTTTTTAGGGGAAGTATAATTGCATATGAATATTGTACTCTTTTTCCTTCGCTAAGTTTTTATCCAACTGGGTTTTTCTTAGCAAGGTTTTAATGAGGCATATTCATATTACATAGTCATCCAAATGGGAAGTGTTATAAATATATTAATTCTATTTATTAATTGGATGACTAAATAGGCTAATAAATCCTATAACATATGGCTTTTGATTCCCCTCCCTAATGCCTGTAAATTAAGGTGTTATGTTCCATTTGATGATATAGTGAAATGAGATGATTTATGTTCTATACTTGTTTCTTCTCCATCTTCCTCTTGTTCTATACTTTATGATTTATGTTCTTGTTTATATTCACATTATTTACAACAGCATATATATTTTACTCATATTTTACAAATTGTTTTATTAAGATGACTTTGCATCACGAGAGAGATATTGTTTTGTCTCTTCTCAATGACTTTATTTTGTATTCTATCCTTTTTGTTTTTATTATAAACAATATTCCGAGCCCTTTATTCTTGGTAGGATGAAAAAAGTGAAAGATTAGTTAAACAAAGGATTCTTACAACTAACCCTCAGGATATAAATTTTGATCTGGCTCCGCCGTGGGTGGTGGCATCAAGACAGAAACAGCGTCAGGACGACTAGCCATGTGACAAGTATAGCCTCTTTGATGCTTAAGTAACAGAAAGAGAGAGGAGGCAAGTGAGTTTAAGGCCTTTGAATGAGATACCTGAGCAAGGGGTGATCCCATATTTATAGTGTGGTGCTTCCTAATTAGATTAGGACTATATTTACTTGCTGATGTAGGGAGTCCCTACTGGCCAAGGTTCCCGTTTAGATGTAACTTCCTCTATAAGAGGATCATCCTAATTATCTAATCGGGAAAGAGATATTATTCCTAATTATCTGAATAGGAAAGGAGTTGGAAATGGACTATAGCACTGATCTTAGGTCGGTTCAGCTTAGATCCTCCATTCCGTTGGTAGGATGAACATCCATCCTTGAGGCTAGCTGGCAGTTGGATGCCACGTTCTTTCACGCAATATATGTGATATACCTGATTATTAGAAGTCCCCTCCCCCCAAGTCTGGTCAAATCCATCAAGTTTTGATTCAACCGGGTCATTGTTTGGTAGGATTCTCCATCTTTTTGTTTCTTATTAGACACCAAATGGTCATCCGGTGTCAACCCTTCACATTCTTTTTGGAGCAATTATTGATAGCTGGTGCCAGTAGCTGCGTATCATATATTGTGTTTGTCGTGGATGGATTGACATGTGCCCTTGATCCGATGTTGCGTTTAAAAAATGTCTTTTCAACTATTCGCTCTCCCCTACAAAAGCTCATTTCGGAGGAGTTTTTGCATTTTTCTTTCTCATCTTCTCAAAATATTTTCAGCAGCAGTGTTGAGTTTTTTGGTAGTGTTCTAGAGTCTACCGGCGTTTTTATCTTTCCTTCAACGTCTTATCCTTCCCGGTATGTTTAATTTTCCATATTTGCCTAATTTCGAAATAGTTGCTACTGCTCGTAATTTTGAGAATGTATGAATTTCTGGATTTCCTTTGGTGATGAACATGCTTTCTGTGGTCTGAGATATTTAATACCTAGCTTCGCGTTGATCCTTTCTGGAACTAGCTTTTGTTTCTTTATTGCATTTCAATTTTTGAAATTTTCATGAACTGTTTTGCTCATTTTGCGCAAAAACATGAGATTATTGAATTTTGTATGCTTTTCTTTTTGTCGTTCTGGTATGCTTGTTGTTTTTCAGGCCTTTTAAATATTTGTTTTTAACAATTTAGGCATGCAAAATTGGTTTGAATGTTCTTCATCTAGTAGTGAGGATTCTAGTGAATTGCATTGTGAGGTGACTGAGCTTATAGCTAGATCATCTAGGCCTTTGAGATTTGACGCGTCTGATCGCCGTCCAAACCCTAACATCAAATGGAAAGAGGGAATAAGAAAGAGTAATGTGATCACGGACTTTTCAGTTGTCTTGGAACGATGATGACTTTTCTACTCGAACCTTTTATGGCTCCGCTGGATTTATTTTGTTCGAATCTCGCTTGGAGATATTCCCCTTTGATGATTTTTGGACTTAATCAAACCTAATTTAATTTAAATACCTTAAAAATATTTTAAAAATAGTTAAAAATTTGCTTTTTCCCTTTTTTGTGGCCCCCACCTTGCTGGCTGGAGCTGCTATCGTCGCCGCCGCAGGCAACAGCAAACACTCCAGTGGCAGCTATAGCCACCTTTATAGCTGTAGCTACCACCGGGGTGGCCACCCCCTTTGTGGCCACCCTACTCCCCCAGATTGGTGCTCACCGCTATCTAGGGAGCCTCCACCGCCGTAGCGATGGCGGTCACCGCAGCCGTGGTGGTGGTGACCACCGTAACGACGGCGACCACCTTAGCACGGGCTGTACCAGCCTATGCCACTTTGCTCCCTTTCTCTCCTTTTGATTGGGCCATATTTTTTCCCTGTAAAATCACCCAAAGTTGGTGTATTTTTGAGTGAGGAACTGTTTAAACCTGCTTAGAGAGTGATTTTAGGACTGTTTTCTCACAATTTGGAATTAAGATCTGATTTTGAGAGAAAATAAGAACAAGAGAGAGAAAGGGAAGAACTAGAGAGAGAAAGCTTAAGAAAAGCATAGAATCTGAGTTTGATCCTCGCTAATCTCGATTCTTAGTTGTTCTTAGGCTTAATCTTGTAACTTAAACACTAAAATCGGTTATAAATCATAGGTTAAAATGAATTAAATAGGTTTAGAGACTTAATTTCCAAATATGACCTAAATTCCTTCACTAATTCTGTTACGATTTTCCTCACTATTTCATCACAAAATCATCAAAGGGATTTCACCAAGGGTTGATTTGAGTCTCTGAAGATAGATTCACGGCCTAACAAATCTGAGTTCCTTTACATATTTACTCGCTTTTCTGTTGTTGTATTGGTGATCTTTAGGGTCTTCTACCCGTTTTCCCTTTGGTACTTTTACAAAACCAGAAAAATCCCCGGAACCGACACAAGAGTGACCCTCACTGCCGCTGCTCTAGCCTTCACTGCCACACCTATGGCAGTGTAGGCTAGAGTAGCGGCGGTGACCTCTACTCTTGTGGAGGTCCCGATGATTTTTTGGTTTTTTTGGGTTCTTTTCCCCTAAATATATAAATTAAATATCATATTGAGTGTTTTAAGTCTAGATCTACTAAAATAGTGTTAATTTCAACTTAGAATATCGATGATTTTGAGTTTATGGGTGTAAAAATACCCGAATTTGCATTGAATGCCAGTTCAAATTACCATTGCTAGAGGGGGAATCACCCCGTCGTCGCTTCAGCGGCCACCGTTGTGCCGGTTGCGATCACCGCCCCTTCGACGGCGGTCACCACCGGAGCAGTGGCGGGGACGACCAACCTTATAGTAATGGTGGTTTAGACTGGTCTTTGGCCCTTTTTGGTTTCGTTTTTCAGTCTTTTCTCTTTATTTTTCTCACTGATTCACACCCAAAAAATTTTCTAAGAATCCTAAATATTCTGAAATAGATTAAAATTTTCTATGTTATTTTATTTGATTTATTTGTTATTTAATTGATTAAATTGCCTTTAAATGCCCAAAAGATGTGTTTTCAACTCTAAAACTTCATAATAAATTATTTTCTCTTAAATAAAAATCCAATAATTATCTTGTGCCTCGATTATGCATGATAATGGGTGTTTTTGCCATGTTACGTGCCGTATCTGTGCTAGCCAGTATTTGGATGCAGGTAGATTTAGGGTTAGATGTATGTTAGGCCTTCGGGTATCATTTATTTTATCGCATAGAACAAATGTATATGAATTTGCAAAGCCTTGTAATAATTTATTTATTTCTTGCTTTTATTTATTTATCGCTTTTTGCATGCTATGCCGCGTGATGAATGGATATTATTAACCGAAAACTCTAACATAGGGGATTTAAATCGCATAAGAATGAAAGAAACCTTCATTGAAAAATAATTGATTTGATTTATGAAATGAAGAATAGACAACAACATTCGAGCTCAGAACCTCTAATCGAGGTGCAGTCTACCACCCAGTGGGAAAATCATACCCAAAAATTCCCAATCGAGCTGAACTAGGTGGCGACTCTACCTTAAGGACGAGATTCTAATCTTGCCTCCTCTAACAAGTAAATTGGACCTAAATTTAACTTCAACAAGTATTTTCATCACACCTAAAAAGAGGATTTTTCCCTTAGCACACTTCACTGCGTCCCGATTTTCGAAACCTGCTCACAGTGGCGACTCTACTGGTGATTTTCCTGTTAACTTAAAATTTGAAAACTCTTTTCTTTTTCAAAATTTGTTAAAGGATTTTATGATGTGTCGAAATTGTTTTATAAATGAAAACTTCTTTCTTTCTTATGCTTTTTTATCTATCTTGTAGATTAGAGGACTCTAGGTTAGGGTGCCCATTATTCACCCTGTGAAGCTCACTTGCATCACTCATGACCGCTAGGGGTTGGGGATATTTTATGGGTGGATCACTCATTTCAACCAACACATAATTCCCCCGATATCACTCATTTGAGGAGTGGTTGAGTTACATGGAAACAAGGTAAGTGAGAGCCTTCTACATTATCAGTAGTTTGAGACCATGAACCGTGTTAGATAATCTATAGCAACTTCCCCTTAAGATTTACCAAAACATGCCTGATTTAGATTTAGCTCACATACTATATCGCCGTTTGTTGGCGTTAGAGTTAAGCCCCAGATTTTTGAATGGCATTGCATGGCAGTCATAAGGTTGGAAGAGGTTCCACTTATTGTGTGCTATTTATGTTGTGCTCATTCATGCAAAAAACCATGCATAGGCCGCCTGTGGCTGACCTTTATTTTCTTCTTTCGCTTACCTCTACTCTCCTTTCGCTTGAAGGGGGAATTTAACTAAATGCCTCAGATCATTTGGATCTCCGAAGAACCGTACCTAGCATACTAAGGAGTGATGAGGGATTCGCACGTCTCATGTATTTTGGGGATAAGCTTCACATCATAAGCCTCTATCCCTCTAAGCCACCCTGTGTATGTAACATTCGTCATTCAAATAAATGTAGCAAGCATCCATTTTATTCATGGTTCAATTTGGGCTGATCAGCTTTTGGTTTCTTAGCTAGGTCTAGACGTCCTCGCCATCACAGTCTAGTTTGGTCTAGGCTCGATTATCGTTTGATCCTCTGTCCTATTGGTTCAAGTTTAGTGGCTCCAGAATCTAATTTTTCAGTAATGTCTGATATTCCGCTAGTCAGCGGGGTTCCGTTTGAGAGTACTCCTCCTCCTATTCCACCTCCTAATTAGAGGCAGTCTTAGTTAGGTAACGAGATCACCAGTGCTATGGCTATGTTCCTTCAGTCCGACTTATTTCACACTTATATCCAAGAGCAACTCCATTCAGTGTTAAGAGAAGAGAGGAATGATCAGAGGCCATTAGGGCCAGTGGTTCAAGCTCAGGGATAGCCAAAGCTCGCTCAGAATGGGTCAGGCCATGTTCTACTAGTGTTGACTCAAACTCTGATTCCCTTGGTTTCCCTTTGGCCACCTATTCAACTGAGTCAGTTTCGGTTCAGGCAAATTTCAATCCCACCACTTCCGTCCTTTACTCCACCAACCATTGGTGTTCCACCTCTAAACCTGAGGCCCATAGCTCAAGCTCCTATTTTCCTCACTTTCTTAGGAGGATTTACTCGGATGACTGCACCTTCTAGTCATTTTATCCTTCCCCTGATGCCACCGACATCCTTTGCACCATCTTCTCCTACTTTTGTGGTCACCCCGAGGGAAACCGCTTACTCTCAGAATCCTTTTGCCCGTCCTAAGGTTAAGAATCCAACACCTTCTCCTCCTTTTCAATTTAGAGCCATTTCAGTTCCTAATGACCAGGTCACACGATCTCCGGGTGTGGCACCAGAAGTGGATGCATTGTTAAGGCACCTTATGGCTGTGAGAGATAAGAAAGAAAAAGAGAAAGACCAGGATTGGGTTCCCAAGAACTTTTCCATGCCAAGAATAGAACCTTAAACTGGTGAGGGGTCTCCTAAGTCCCATATTGCCATGTACAAATGGATCATGGGAGTCCTTAGGATCGGTGATAAAGTCTTAGCCAAGTTATTTCCTTGTACTTTGAGTGGGGCAACTCTTGAGTGGTTCAATACGATTCCCACCAATTTGGTTCTGGATTGGAAGCTTCTCTCTGAGCATCTGATTGGTCATTATAGTTTTAACTCGACCATGGAAACCACTATTTAACATCTTCATGTAGTTAAACAAAAGCAAGGCGAGATTTATAAGTCCTATTTCAATTGGTGGATGGCCACCCAAGTTCTTTTAAAGCAGAAGCTCAGTTTGAAGGAGATGACCTTAAAACTTCTTAATGGATCTCTCCCAATCTTTTGAAAAGAAATGGAAACGAATTCTTATGACTGGTAAAGGTTTTTGAGAAAGCCGAGAAGATTGAGCATCGTTAAGAGAAAGAGAGGGCGAATAAGTTGAGTGGGAAATGGCCTTGGTATAAAAAGAATGATTTAAATGAAGCTATGCGTGCCCCTGCTAAAGGTAAAGCACCTACAGTGCAAATCGTGGCTCAAGAGGAAGTGCCTCTTGGAAACTGCATCTTGGCATCATCTTTGCTAGAATGTATGAAGCAGGCAAGTTAAAATCCCTGTGCAATTATAGGGCTCCTCGACCAGACGAGAAAGGGAACTTCTGCAAGTTCCATGTACAGAAAGGGCATCAAACTGATCAGTGTAGAGTTTTGGCTTCCACCATCACTCATATGGTTAAGGAGGGGAAGATTGAGGAACCGACTAGGAAACCAAACACTATAGAAAACCCTCTGTCCAACTTTGAGGGCAAGGTCACTATGATCAACTTTGGTCTTAGTAAAGAATCTCTTCCAAAGATGATCTCTAAGGAGTTCATGATGGTTATCAGCTCTGGTCTCCCTTCAAAGTTTGTGTTTGACATGATCTCCCAATCTAATCATGTGGTAAGCTCTATGGAAATTGAGGAAATGGGGCAAGAAAATGAGGCCAAAATTGAAAGTGGGGAAATGGCTAAGGAAGCACCGTTTAATGTACTATAAGGGGAATATTATGATGAGGAGCTCGAGGTTTTCAACAAGGATGACTATGAGCTTTAGGACATTGCACTAGCTTACGAGGAGCTCGCTTACTTGTTTAAAACTCCGACCACTAAGAGTGTAAAGGTTGATGGTATTCTAAATATCACTCGGAGTGGTCGAGTATACTAGCCTAAGGATAACTGCCTCCATCTTGAGAATGACCCCATCTTGAAGCCTGTTAGAACCACAGCTAAACCGATGACTCTGCCTCCTCAGTTTGAGATGAGTCCTAAAATCGACCCTCTTATCACTCAGTTAAAGACTATTCAAGCTCGTTTTAGCATATGGCAGCTAGTCCTAAGTTCTGATGACTACCACAGAGCTCTTATCAAAAGGCTTTTGAAAATTGAAGCAACTCCTACCATTTTAGCGGTCAAGATGTGTAGTATGATAGGGGAAGGACTCCAAGTTCTAAGAAGTTAGGATGGTGTTGTGTTTTCCTACAGAGATCTCCCGCCTGAGGTATTGACCAGAATCGTGCTCTATTTATCTGTGTCCAGATTCTAGATTGAACCATCCCTTGTGTCATGGTCGACAATGGGTTTGCTTTAAACCTTTGTCCGGTAAAGGTACTTCCTCACTTAGGTCTATCTGAGGCCAAGCTTAAAAACTCCAACACCATCATCTGTGCTTATGATGATTCAAAGAGGGATGTTATTGGTGTGTTTGAAGCTGAGGTGACCACGAGGGAAGTCACTAGCAAAGTGCAGTTCACTATCCTGGATATTCCTATTTCTTATTCGTTGCTCTTGGGTCACCCTTGGATCCATGCTTTGGAAGCGGTTTCTTCAACGCTCCATCAGAAAATCAAACTGAGGGAGAATGACGGAAGGCTCTGTGTCAGTGAGGCTGATCAAGTGTCTATGATGGTCATTATAGAGGCCGTGGAGAAATCTGGATTCTGAGTGGCTATCATTCATAATGAAAAGCCTAAAGTCCCTTGCTATAGGCGCTATTCATTTGTAGCTAGAAAAATGATGAAGCAGAGTGGCCATGTGCTAGGTCAGGGGTTAGGCAAGGGCTATGGAGGAATGATTGATCCAACCTCAATCCAAAAGCTCCCATTTCATGCTGGATTTGGGTACACCCTAAAAAAAGTTTACAGGCATCTTCACCCCATGTACTATGGTGTGATCGATATTTGCGAGGTCTAAGGAAAGAGAGCCTACAAGGGGGAACCTAAACTCGTTGAGTATGATGGCCAGATTTGGCCAGGTTTTGAGATTTTCAAAGATGTGTATGATTTTAAGAAAGGCTGCCTTATTAGGGAGGATGAGAACCTTGTCAAGCATGTGTCTATTATTGAATCCGATGAGAAAGGCAAAGGGAAGCTGTATCTAAAGTCAAACAAAGAGAAGTCTGCTGATCAGGAAATCAAAGATGTCGTGACCGTTATGTCTAAAGCCATGTCTGCTTTGTTGAAAAAGAAGTGGAAGAAGAATGATGAAGCCAATCCTTTGGCTGAAGCTGTGATGAAGATCGTGAGGTCTTCAGCGAAGGAAGGAGACAAGATGAATGCTGAACAAGAGAAAGTTGTGGGTCTCAACCTAGACAACCTGCTCATAGAACCTACTAAGGTGTCAACTCTACTGATGTCACTACTCAAGGCCCTCCACATGTGAAGGATGACTCTATCTTTGATGATGTAACTTTTAATATTTCTAGTGTTTTTTATGAGAACAATGTAGCTTACAATGCTTTTACTTCAATGAAAGATTCTAATTTCGCTTATTTTCTTGATGTTTCGCCCGACGGGCCCATGCATTCATTTAATCATATGCATAATGTTTTCGGTTCTCATGATGTTTCCTTAGCTGAAATAAAATTGAGTACATATGGTAGCCCCAAAATGGTAACCATTTCTAATGACTTAACCCCTGAATTAAAAAGAGAGATAATCAAAGTGCTAAAAGATCATGTTAAAGCTTTCGCTTGGTCGCATATGGATATGCCTGGTGTCGATTATCATATCGCCTAGCATCGCATCTCGACGGATCCTAATTTCTATCCTGTCAAGTAAAAGTTCTGCAGAATGAGACCAGAATGGGCTAACAAAGTTAAGGCAGAAGTTGCTAACATGATTGAAGCCAAACACGTCGAAGTCCTTGAGTATCTAACCTGGTTATCCAATATTGTCCCAGTTGTGAAGAAAGATGGAAGGTTTGTGTGGATTATCGAGATCTGAATAGGGATTCACCAAAGGATGACTTTCCTTTACCGCACATTGATGTACTAATCGACAGCACCGCTAGAGCCGTAATGTAATCATTTATGGATGGTTTCTTAAGGTACAATCAGATTATGTGGATGACATGCTGGTTAAGTCTGCCACCAGGGAAGAGCTCCTTGTAGTTTTTAAAAAGTTTATGATTCTCATTGAGAATAGAAAAGGAAGTTCAATCTTTCCTTGGGTCTATTCAGTATGCCTTAACCCGAAGAAGTGCATTTTTAGGGTAACGTTAGGGAAGCTCCTGGGTCATATAGTTAGTCAGAGAGATGTTAAAATAGACCCAGACAAAATTAAAGCAATTAGGGACATGTCCGCTTTGAAAATAGAAAATGAAGCTCAATCTTTCCTCGAGTCTATTCAGTTTGTCAGTGCTTTATCAATCGCCTCACCACCGTTTGCGAGCCGATCTTCAAATGACTAAGAAAACGTCATCCAATCATATGTGATGAGCATTGTCAAGTTTCTTTCGATAGAATCAATACCTACTTTCTTAGCCCACCCATCCTTTGACCACCCACACCTGGCAGGCCACTGATTCTATACTTGGAAATAGATGATTTAGCAATAGGGGCAATGTTGGTTTAGGAGGATGATAGCAAGAGTGAGCAAATATACTACTTAAGTAAGAAACTGTTTGATTACAAAACTCATTATTCAATAGTCAAAAAGACTTCTACCGCCATGGTTTGGTTAACGAAGAAGTTACGTCCCTACTTTCAGTCATATAGAGCCCAAGCTGTCGCTAAGGTCGACCCAATGAAATACCTCTGTCAATCGCTGGCTTTAGCCGGCAAGCTCTAGAAATGGTTACTATTGCTCTCTGAGTTTGATATTGAATATGTCACGAAAAAAGTTATAAAAGGTCATACAGTTGCTGAATTTTCGGTGAACCAAGCTCTCGAATCTGACTATGTCGAGAACTTGGACTTTCCAGTCGAGTAATTAGCTATGATCAATGTGGTATAGTCAGTTTGTACTATGTACTTTGACGGGGTCATGAACAAGTTTGGAGTTGGACTCGGAGTTATCATTTTCACTCCAGACACAATCAAGTTTAGAGTTTTCAATAACCAACAATGGCGCAGAGTACTAAGCCTGTTTATTTGGTCTAGAAGCCCTTTTACTAGTAGGGGCAAAGCACGTTTTGGTAATTGGAGATTTAGCTTTGGTAATCCGTTAAGTTGTCAGGGATTGGGAAATTAAAGAGGAATTGGTCCGACCTTACGTAGACGTGGTTTGGGATTTGTCAGCAAAATTCGAGGCCTATTTATACCAGCATATGCCAGGTGATGAGAATCAAATGGCCGATTCATTCGCCACCCTAGCCTCGATGTGGGAAGGACCCCAACTCCAGCACATTTGCCCTTTGATTTTGGTTTCCGCAAAGGTTTCTTAAAATTTACGTGATATTGCCCAAGTCTTCACCATCTGTGATGAACCCTATTGGTATTCAGACATTGTTCATTTTCTTTGACATGATCAGTAGCTAAAAAATTCTACCAAATCAGATTGTACTACATTGCGTAAGTTGGCCTATCAATTCAGGATTATCGATGATGGCCTATTCAAGCACACTTCAGATTGTTTGTTACTTCATTGCTTGACTGAGTCCGAGGCTCATCGTGTGGAGAGTGAAGTTCATGAGGGTGATTGTGGTCTGCACATGAATGGGATGGCCCTAGTAAAGAAAATTCAGAGAATGGGATACTTTTGGTTAACCCTTATAGTTGATTGTGTCTTCGAGGTTAGAAGATGTCATCAATGTCAGATATATGGCGATATTCAACATCTTCCACATACCGAGCTTCACATTTTATCTACTCCCTGGTCATTCTCGGTGTGGGAGATAGATATCATTGGTGAGATTCGTCCATCCTCGACTAATGGTCACCGTTTTATCATAGTCGCGGTGGATTATTTCTCTAAGTGGGTGGTGTTGGTCCCTATGCATACACTCACTAAGTCAGAGGGGGGGTAAATGACTCACTCGGGAACTAATAAAACTTTTTTTCCATAATAGCTTACACCGCTGAGTGAGGTCAGCTCACTAAGTGAAATTGGAAAATGCGGTTAAGTAAAGAACATTGAGATTTTTATACTGGTTCGGCAACCTATATTTTCATCCCGAGAGAGTGTGTCAACTTTAATCCACTAATCTCAACTCCTTTACCCTAGGCGGAGAAGCCTTTCACAAATACCCTAATTACAGTAAGTACCCTCCAAACTGCAATCGTTCACCCGCTGACTAGAATACTCTCTTCTATCAGCAACTCATAGAGAGTCTAAACAAGAGCTGGATTCAACTTATAAAAACGTTGATCAAGTTACAAATAATCTAATATTACAATTGATTTATCTAATCTATTCTCTCTTGTTCTAAAGCAGATTCTAGTTAAGTTGTGCTTTCTTGCTTGAACTTCTTTAAAGCTTAGATTTTGAGAGAGTTTAGCTTCTTAAGAAATTCAAGTGTAATCACCAAGTTCTAAGGCTTTCCTTCTAGCTCTTTTTATAATTGGATTGAGAAAGTAGCCGTTGAACTTATCTTGGCATCTTCTGAAGTTGACAGCTCAGTAATTCACACGTTGCTTCTTTAAATTGATCCGTTAAGAGATAGAATTGCACCATTGTGAAATACATTTCAATCCGTTAGATTGAAATTTGAGCTCCAATTTGAATTCTTTGTCGTTTGATGCCAGTCTTTTGTTAGAGCAAACTCGCATTGACTTGCCATGTGTCTTCATCCCATTCCTTAGGTATTTTGATATGTTACTGAGTGCGCGATACAAGGTTGTTAGATCTGCAGAATCGCCCAAAGTGGCAATTGACTTGTTACACCATTGCATTGGAATACTTTGTCATTTTCTTTATAATTTTGGGTCTTATCAAAGCATTAACTCTTTTTGTCTTTGTCTCATTAATGTTCATGCAAAAAGCAACACTAAAAGCAAAGATATCTTTTTACCTTAAAAGTTAAGGTCAGCAGCATTGACAGACTTAAAGTAACTCAGCAGAAATGATAAATCGTAAAGCACATAGCTGAAACAAAATCTAAATATCAAGCACTGAGTGAATATTACTGAGTTGGCGACTAAGTAGATACTTAGCCCAAAAACAACTCAGAGTTAAACTAAATAGCTAGGTCAGTGGAGACTTGAAATTCTTCCCTTGAATTTACTAACTCCCTTAAAACCATAGACTATTTATTTTAACATCATTATTGATTTAACTATCCCATTCTTAACTTAATTCTTCTGATCAAAACTTAAGCACAACCGAGTCATCCACTACGTCAGTCCAAACTCATGCTTGGTTCAATAATCTCCCCCATTTTGATCAATGGCAATTAACTAAGCGAGAAAATCAATAAGATATTTAGATCATAGTTACCTTATATATATACTTGATATGTCTTTGTTCAGCATCTTTAATCTGCTTAGAGTGAGTGCTAACTCCCACATAATTCTTGAATCTTCTGAGTTCAGCATTCCTCAATGCTTCTCATATATTTCTACAAAGGATCAAAGCATATATATATATATATATAGAAGAGAATATCTGAAGTTAAGAAGATCTTAACTTTAGAACAAAAACTGTAATCTTTCATTGATTAATAACTTGAGTATAGATGACAATGAGTTAACCTATACTAAGTTTTACATTGAGCTCTAATGATTACAAATATTCTATTCTAATCTTTTGGCATAGGCAGAGCTCCCAAATTCGTTCTCCTTTCTTCATATGCTTGTTGATCCCATCTGGTCTTCTTTTCCTTGGGTAGTGCAATCTCCTTGCCTTTCCTCTTCCTTGTCTCATGATATTCTCTTTGTATGCGCTACAGATCCTTGGACAGGTTATATAAGAATTTAGCAATCCTCTGCTCTCTTGCCTTTTCCTCCTTCTCACGCTTCTCGCGATCCTTCTCCTCCATTGCCATTGCACCCAAAATGGCATGGGCTCGATGATCAAACGAGCTCAGAGATGCCTCAAAACTCTCAAGCTATCCATAAACATTGGATGAAATGTTCTACGCCAACAGCTCATAGATTTCTTGAGATATAGCATCTTGCTCTCTGAGAAAAGCGAATAAGCCTACCAAAGTGCGGGATTGAGAGAGATTGACTTAATATTGAGCACTCAGTCCTTCTTTGGATATCTGGGTGAGACTGGCCAGAGCCTTGGCCTAATTATTTCCTCTAAGAGTTCTCTCCATTATAGGAGTGCTCCTTATATGAGTAGTGACTTCATCATGGATTTTATCAATTGCTTCCCTATCATTGATGACATTTGCTTGAACTTGGTTGATTTGGTCTCTGATATGACCAAGTTTCTGGTGAAGAGTAGGCTCCAGTTCAGCATCTTCCATAACTGTGTCACTACTCAGAGCATCCGATATATTAAGCCTCTTTAAGGCATTAAGCATAGCTCCCTCTACGTCTTTCACATCTTCAAGCATCTCCTCATTCACAGTTCTTAGCTCAGTGTATAACCCATGATGCTTGGTTACCACTGTGATCAGAGCATTTAGGCCATCAACGATAGCATTTAAAATAGCTATGTTGTCTTCATTCTCCTTGCTGAGTAATCTATATCCATCAAGTACCTTCACCGTTGCTTCCAATAAGGGATTAAGCTTGCTTATCATTGAGTTTCTAAAATCCCTTTCATCATTAAGCACCTTGCAGTTACTCAAATATATCTTCTCTATCTGGTTTTTGAGCTCTCTAACTTCTAACTTCAATCCACAAGGCTACCTACATGCAATAGATAATAAAGACAACACATGGGAAACTATTGGGTTTACCAGTGAGAACTGAGTAGGGACAGATTTGAAGTGGGCTTTCATTTCCTCAATAGCTTCTATAAATCCCTGCACTGGCTCCATAGCCTTTGTAATTCTCCTCAGGACATCCTCAGACAATAATGGTTTTACTATCTCAGCATCAATTTCAGTATCTGTCCCTAGTCCTAGAAACCTTGCTCTCCCCATTCTCCTTATATCTCCTAATAGTTCAGCTTGAGGGTGGAATCGAGGTTGTGGTTGTAGTTGTTGAGGTTGTTATAGTTGTGGTTGTTCAGGAATCTCCTCAATAATTAGAGGTCCTCTGACTGGTGGAGGTCCTTCTAAATATAAGGTTTCATGCACCGAAGATCCTATGGGGGAAAGTTATGGTATGATGGCTGTTTGTTCAGAGTCTGTGTTATTTTGGTCAAAGGCTTGGTTGGTTGGTTTGAGTTTGATGTGGATAGTGTTTGGCTTTCTGATAGGGGTAAGGCAGATATTAGTGTAGGTGAGAGTAGTGTTTTAGTGGATGTGTTTAGGAAAGTGAAAGGTTCTACGGTTTCCTCCTCCTTCTCTTCCAGAGCACCTTCAACAGCGGGCTCGCTGACCTGAGTTAGAGAATCCTCAATCAGCTGAGCTCTGTGCTTAACTACATTCTCCTCTTCCTCCTTATCTTCGAGGTCTCCCTTATCGTCATCTATCACTACCTTCATTCTCTTCAGCAAACCCCTCTTCCTATCCTTTCTGGCTTCCTTGGCTTCCTCAACAGTCAGAGTGACCTATTGGTCAGAGTCATGAACATTGAATTCTACAGCCTCAACCTCTACAACTTCATCTTCCTCCTCCTGCTCTTCTTCATTTTTAATTCCCTCAAGAGCACCTATCATCTCGTCAATCACTTCTGGTACTTCTTTCACAGCCAAGCTAGCTATATCTTTTTGCAAAATCTGTTTAGTGCTAGCCTTAGCTCTAGATGCTACTTCCTCAGCCTTCCTTCCGATAGTAGCTTTTATTTCCTCCTGCTTCTTCCTAATTCTCTCTTCCTTAGTAGCCTTTACTCTCTCAACTTCTTCAAGATCTTGGACTACTCTAGTCCCTCTTTTCACCATCAACTTCTTCTTAGGCTGACCTGCTTGAGGAGTAGGAACTGATGTAGCTTCCCTTCCCTTTGTAGCCACCTCATCTAGCTGAGCATCTTCAAATTTTTTTTCTTCTCCCTATTTAGGAGCATTTCTTCCCTTAATTCTTCCTCAGCCAGCTTTTCTTCCTCTATCTCCTTGGGGGTCAACTCACAAGACTTTCCTTCCTTAGTCCCCTTAGATGATCTTATCTTTTTAGGTGCATGGGCAACTATAGGAATAGAACTCACTGAGCTCCCTTTCTTGGCCTTTTTGGAGTCCTTCATGACCTCCTTCTTTCCTCCTCGCTTTTTAGGAACTTCTTCTCCCTTTTCAGCTCTGAGCTTGGTAATTCACTCAAGCTCGCTAGCCACGAAAGAATCCAAAGTTTGATCTTCCTCATGGGGCTGGATAGGCTTCATTTCTATGATTGCTTTGGGATCCTTGACTCTAACCTCCCCTCTTTTTAGCTTTATGTACTTTGTATTGGAGTCTCTCATTTGCTCTGAGTCTATGAAAGTGGGAATTGCTGAGTACCCTGGACTCAATTATCTTCAGCTGAATACTGTTCTTTGTTGTCCATCCTTCCATGTCGAGCTCATAAGCTCTGCAAATTTCCATTACAAGCTGTCCATATACCAAATTCTTAGTGACCTTAAAAAATCTATATAAAATGGCTAGAGGCCAATTGATAATATCCCATACGGTAAGGCATATACAAACACCCTTTCAAATTTCGAGCAGCTCCCTGTAGAGCCTATTTTGGGTAATAAAACTTTGGTAACAAGCTCATGGGCTTGCTTTCCTTCCTTTGTGAACATTGAGGCAGTAAATTCACTAGCCTTATAGTCTTTTGGGACCTCATAATCTATAGGAATATCTACAGGCTCTTTGTCCTTTATCACCCTCAGCCTGATTCCCCTTTCACGCATCCCTAACAGCCCAGCAATCAGTTTGGGAGTAACATATACTTTTCTCCCCATCATGGTAGTCACAAAAAGATCCTTCTGACCTTCTACCATATGGATTCCATGGAAGAATATCAAGACAATTTCTTCATAGCAGCTGTTTGGAAGTTCAAAGAAACCTCTCAAGTGGTGGTAGCATGCCCACTTCCCAAATCTCTCATCGCTGCATAAGCTCAGCATATCTATAACCATTGGACTGTCCACTTCTATTTTCTCCATAGAACACCATTCTGTAGGGATTTATTTTGTCCCAGCAGGGATATGTAGATTCTCTCTTTTATTGAATCCAACTGCTACTTGAACAATATCATCTTCTGTTGTAATCTAGCAAGTATCTTTCTTATTTCTGACAAAAAGATCAGATTTCCTTCCTAATGTGCTCGTCATTGAATTTGCTTTGAAAGAAATTATAGAATTGGGGATTTAGAGAGGAAATTGTAGAGAAAGGAATTTTGGTAAAGTAACCTTTCCTCTTTCTGTATTTCTCCTTAAACAGCCCAAAACTCTTTGCTTAAACCTGCAAAGCTACGTGTACGACTCACAATCCATGGTCTTAAGATTCAATGGTTAGATTGCATAACATATACCGTAGGATTAATTCACACAAGAAACACAGGATAACTGCTACTGAATATAGATCATTTCATAACTTGCTACCATTTCTATCAAGTTTAAATTTGAAAGATAACTGATGACAATCAATGAAGTGACCAAAATTCAAGTGGCAAAAGAAATACTTAACCTAATTCACTGAAGCTCAGAGTGTGCTCTAATTTGGTCAGCTTCAGAATAGGTCAGAGTGGAATGTATTTCTTCAAATTGGATTGGACCTTCCGATTAGCTGTCTAAGCGTGTTGAATTGATCTTTTCCAATAGGCTTTGTGAGTATTTCAGCTCGCTGTTCTTCAGTAGGAATGTAGGTGAGCTTGACTTCTCCTTTTAGCACATGATACCTTATAAAGTGATGTCTAATATTGACATGCTTCATCCTAACATGTTGAACTGGATTCTTGGATAGGTCAATTGCACTCTTGTTGTCACACATGACTTCAAGACAATTTGACTTTATACCATAATCCTCCAGTTGTTGCTTGATCCATAGCAGTTGTGCTACACAACTTCCTATAGCCATGTACTTAGCCTCAGTTGTACTCAGAGCCATAGAAGTCTGCTTTTTGCTATACCATGTAACCTAATAATCACCAAGGAAATGACATCCTCCTGTGGTGCTTTTCCTATCAAGTTTATCTCTTCCATAGTCAGCATATGTGTATCCCCTCAGAGTGAAGTATGCATTACTTGGATACCATAATCCTACATAATAGAGCCTAGAAAACACCCGAGGATTCTCTTAATAGCAGCTAAGTGAGATTCTCTAGGGTCAGCTTGATATCTGGCATAATAACATACAACATATTGAATGTCAGGCCTACTAGTAGTTAAGTAAAGTAGAGAGCCAATAATACCTCTGTAGAGGTTACTCTCTACAGGTTTTCCTTCATCATCTCTACTCAGAACTTTATCAGTGGCCATGGGTGTTGACATTGGCTTGGCTTTATCCATGTTAAACTTCTTGAGTACTTCCTTGGCATATTTAGCTTGGCTGACGAAGATTCCATCTTTGCCTTACTTGATTTGTAAACCAAGAAGGAAATTAAGCTCTCCCATCATTGACATTTCAAATTCTTTCTTCATCTGCTGGCTGAACTCTTTGCATAGCTTTTCATCAGTTGCTCCAAATATGATATCATCAACATATATTTGGACTAGCAATACATCTTGATGCTTGTTCTTGATAAATAGAGTTGTATATACTTTTCCTCTGACATAACCTTTGCTGATCAAAAAGTTAGCCAGTCTCTCATACCAAGCTCTTAGAGCCTATTTCAGCTCATATAGAGCTTTCTTCATCTTGAAGACATGGTCTGGATACTTGGGGTCTTCAAAGCCTGGGGGTTGTCTAACATAGACTTCTTCTTAGATATAACCATTGAGAAATGCACTTTTGACATCCATTTGAAACAACTTGAAGTTGATATGGGATACAAAAGCACAAAGAATTCTTATGGCTTCAAGTCTTGCTACTGGTGCAAAAGTTTCTCCGTAGTCCATGCCTTCTTATTGATTGTAGCCTTGAGCAACTAGCCTGGCCTTATTTCTGACAACATTTCTAGCTTTATCTAGCTTGTTCTTGAAAACCCATTTGGTCCCTATGATTGACTTTCCTTTGGTCCACCAAATCCCAAACTTCATTTCTTCTGAATTAGTCTAGCTCTTCTTGCATTGCAACCATCCAATTGTCATCAAACTCACCATATTCAAACTTCTTTGGTTCAATCAATGAAACATATGCTGAATGGCTCATCATTTTGTTCAGTTGACCTTTAGTCAGCACTGAATTCTGCACACTATCAAGAATCTTATCAACTGGGTGATCTCTTCTAGCTCTGAAAGTCTTTTAGTAGATCAGGATCAGCTCGCTAGACTACTGTCATTGGTTGAGCATCTACATCATCACCAAAGTTGATTGATTGATCCAAGTCAACTTCTTCATCTTTTTTTTCTGGTACTGAATCAGGAATAATAATGGGCTGACTAACTGATCCACTGACTTGTTCCTTTTCTCTTTCATCATCACTGGCTTCTCTACCTAAATTATTAGTTTCACCAAAATCTACATGCATGGACTCCCCTAAGATGCCAGTTCTCTTGACATACACTCTATATGCCCTACTGTGTGTTGAGTAACCTAGAAAGATTCCTTCATCAGCCTTGGGGTCAAATTTAGCCAGCTGGTCATTAGTCATTAATATGAAGCATTTACAACCAAAGGCCTTGAGATGATCTACCTTGGGCTTGCGCCCCTTCCAAATCCCATAAGGAGTTTTGTTCAAAACTGGGCGAATTAAAACCCTCTTTAGAATGTAACAAGTTGTGTTAACAACCTCTCCCCATAAATACTTTGGCAGATTGTTATCACTCAGCATAGAACGACCCATCTCTGCAATAGTGTGATTCTTTCTCTCAAAACCCCATTCTGCTGAGGTGTATAAGGGGCAGAAAAATTGTGGTCAGTACCATGCTTAGAATAGAATTCCTTAAACTGCCTGTATTCGAATTCTCTTCCATGGTCACTACATATTCTATTAATTTTAAGGTCTTTTTCATTCATGATCCAGGTAGCCAACCTAGAGAATGATTCAAATGTCTCATCTTTTCTTGCTAGCGAGACAATCCAAGTGAATCTGGTTAGATTATCTACAACCACAAGGGTGTATTTCATTCCACCTAAACTTGTTGGCAGAACAGGCCCGAACAAATCCATGTGTAGAAGATCTAGGGGACGAGAAGAAGATATATCAGCTAATGATTTAATGGTCTTCCTAAATTGTTTCCCAAGTTGGCATGCTGAGCAGAGTCTATCTTTTTCAAAGGCTAGATTAGGTAATCCCTCAACAAGTTCATTTCTGGCTGATTTGGACAGATTGGTCATATTGATATGTGATAACCTTCTGTGCCATACATGAGTTTCCTCCTTAGAAACTAAGCATATATTGTTAGAGCCAGGGGATATATCAAACATATTAACATTATTAATTCTAGGAGCATAAAGAATAGTTTGGTCAGAGTTACCATCAATGACTGAGCAGCCCGCTGAGTCAAATATCACTTTCCTGCCTTTATCACAAGCTGAGCAATGCTTAGCAAGTTGAACTTTAGGCCTTTTAGCAGAGACACATTATCAATTGAAGGCTTGACTCCCACTGTACCATTGCCAACAATCTTTCCTTTTTTGTTGTCTCCAAAACTAACACTTCCATTTCTTCTTCGCTCCAACGTGATGAATTGCTTTTCATCACCTATCATATGCCTCGAGCATCTACTATACTAATACCATATTCTGCTCTCATTAGTGGATCTCAGGCTCACCTGAAAAATAGTTAAGTTTTCTAACGTACCCATGCCTTTTTCTAGCTGGGTCCTCCCTTGTTAGTGGTGCTCATCCTTGACTAGTCATACTCATCATAGTAACCATTTTTGTGCCTACAAATGACTGTAGCATGTCATGGCTTACCATAAAAATTACAAGCGGCCTTAGGATTAGGCCTACTCACTTTACTCTTTTGCAAAACCTTCTTAGAGTAGTGAGTGCAGTTACTCTGAGTATTCTTGCTAGGTAGAGGAGGGACCCGCACCTTTTTTAAAGCTGTTAATTCAGCAGCTAGCTTATCCAATTTCTTAGTGAGTTTGTTGTTGTATCCGTTTTGGTATTCAGCTTTTTCCATCAGGTATAGTATATCAAGTGAGGTAGAAGAATTAACATCTTCTAGATCATCACACCTCCTCTGAAGTACTTTGATGTATTTGATTGACTTCTTAGTCACATTAAAAACATCATTAAGTACTATGGCAAGCTCATGTGAAGACAAAGGGGGTTCAGAATTTACCTCAGAGTGATTTCCTTTATCGCTGCTTTGGTTAGCTGATTGTCTGGCAGCGAAAGTAGCTGGTTGGTCAGCTGACTCTGAGAAAACTAGATCATCCTTGGCCTTGAGACATACATTGGCAGAATCTTGTGCCTCATCAACTGAGGATGATGACTCTTGTTTAGAGTCACTCTAGGTAGCGTTAAGAGCTTTCTTACTCTTCTTCTTCTTGAACTTGTCCTTCTTAGCCTTAGGACAACTCGACTGAATATGCCCCTTTTCACCACATTCAAAGCATTTAATATCATTGTTATACTCCTTTCATGGTCTATCATCTGCTCCCTTCTTATACTTGCCTATCTTTCTGAACTTTTGAAAGTTCGTATCTTTTCCCAAATATCTCCTAAAATTTTTGGTCATTAGAGCTATCTCTTCTTTTCTATCTTCTGGATATCATTCCTCAGAGGAATCTTCTTCTTCATCATCATCGGCTCTCAGTGGCTCTGCTAGAGCTCTCTTTCTCCTTGGACCTGTGCTTCTTGGACTCATCTTCATACTGCTTTAAAGACATCTCATGAGTCAGCAAAGTTCCAATTAGCTCATCAAACTTGTAGGTCTTCAAATCATGAGCTTCTTCAATAGCACTCCTTTTGGCTTCCCAATCTTAAGTCAAGCTTCTAAGGATCTTCTTGACAGTTTCTTCTTCTGTGAAGGTCTTGCTAAGTCGTTTCAGCTCATTGACTATATTCATGAACCTAGTGTTCATCTTAGAGATATCCTCCTTGGGCTTTATGTAAAACCATCCATAATCCCTCATAGGGATATTGATCTTGGACACTTTTACCTTATCAGTGCCTTCATAAGTCACTTCTAATTTCTTCCATATCTCCTTGGCAGTCTCGCATCCAGAAACATAATTAAACTCAGTAGCATCAAGAGTATAATAAAGATAGTTGATAGCAGCTGCATTTTCTTTTAGTCTAGCTAAGTCCTGATTATCCCATACAGTAGAGTATTTGTCAATTCGTACTCCATTCTTCACATGTGATGGGACATATGGCCCTTCTACAATAGCCATCCAATCATGCATACTCTGGGACTGAATGAAATTGGTCGTTCTATTCTTCCAGTAAGTATAATGCTCTCTATTAAACATTGGAGGCCTGGTTACTGACATGCCTTCAGGCAGAATATAAGCTTGAGCCCTTCCACTAGATTCTCCTTTGTACGCCATGGTCTTTATCTCAAAGATTGTGAAATCTGTGAAATGAGAATAGCTTTGATACCACTTGTTGGTTCCTATGCGTACACTCACTGAGCCCAAGGGGGGTGAATGACTCACTCAATAACTAATGAAACTTTTTTGCGATAATAGCTTGCACCGCTGAGTGAGGTCAGCTCACTGAATGAAATTAGAAAATGTGGTAAAGTAACAAACACTGAGATTTTTATACTGGTTCTATCAGCAACTCATAGAGAGTCTAAACAAGAGCTAGATTCAACTTATAAAAACATTGGTCTAGTTATAAATGATCTAATAGTACAATTGATTAATCTAATCTACTCTCTCTTGTTCTAAAGCAGATTCTAGCTTAGTTGTGCTTTCTTACTTAAACTTTGGATTTTGACAGAGTTTAGCTTCTTTAAAAATTCAGGTGTAATCACCAAGTTCTAATGCTTGTCTTCTTGCTCCTTTTATAGTTGGATTGAGAAAGTATCCATTAAACTTATCTTGGCATCTTCTGAAGTTGACAGCTTAGTAATTCACCTAGTGCTTCTTCAAATTGATCCATTAAGAGATAGAATTACACCATTGTGAAATACATTTCAATCCGTTAGATTAAAATTCAACCTCCAATTTGAATTCTTTGTCGTTTGATGCCAGTCTTCCATTAGAGAGAACTCACGCTGACTTGCTATATGTCTTCATCCCATTCCTCAGGTATTCTGACATGTTGCAGAGTGTGCAATACAAGGTTGGTAGATCTGTAGAATTGCCCAAAGTGGCAATTGACTTGTTGTAGCATTGCATTTGAAGACTTTGTCATTTTCTTCGTAATTTTAAGTCTTGTCAAAGCATTAATTCTTTTGGCTTTTTCTCACTAATGTTCCTACAAAAAGTAATACTAAAAGCAAAGATACCTTTTTACCTTAAAAGGTATAGTCAGCAGTGTTGACAGACTTAAAGTAACTTAGCGGAAATGATAAATCATAAAGCACGTTGCTGAAACAAAATCTAAATATAAAGCACTGAGTGAATATTACTGAGTCAGCGACTAAGTAGATACTCAGCCCAGAAATAACTCAGAGTTAAACTAAATAGCTAGGTCAGTGGAGACTTAAAATTCTACCCTTGAATTTACTAACTCCCTTACAACTATAGACTATTTATTTTAACATCATTATTGATTTAACTATCCCATCCTTAACTTAATTGTTATGATCAAAACTTAAGCACAACTGAGTCATCCACTGATTCAGTCAAAACTTGTGCTTGATTCAAAAGGTGGAAGCCGAATCATTCACCAGTATAGCCGCCAAGAAAATGGCTAAATTCATCGAAAAACACATCTTCACTCGGTATGGCTTGCCTCACCACATCGTGTTGGACAATGGGGTTCAATTTCAAGGGACAACCACTGATCTGATCGAGAAATATGGAATTAAGCACCATAAATCCTCACCTTACCAACCTCAAGACAATGGTACAGTCGAAGCCGCTAATAAGTCTATCAAGAAAATCCTCTCTAAGACTATTGCTAGTTATTGAGATTGGCCCGATAAGCTTCCATTTGCTCTCTAGGGGTACCGAACAAGCATTAGAACTCTGATGAGCCAAACACCGTTCTCTCTGGTATACGGAATGAAAGATGTCTTACCCGTAGTAATTGAGATAAAATCTTTGCGAGTGGCACTTGAATCCAAGTAGAGGAGGCTGAATGGACAAGAGTGAGATTCGAACAACTCAATACTATAGATGAGCAATGCTTGAAAGCTTTAGACAGTCTTCAGATGTACCAACATCGCATGGCCATGGCCTATAATAATCGGGTCAAACATCACAACTATTTGTTAAAAGTCAGCGATCTTGTTCTGAAGTAGGTCAAGCCTACCAACACTCACCCAAGGGGGAAGTTTCGAACGAATTTAGAAGGAGCCTATATAATTAAGAAGGTTCTCGGTAAGGGTGGCATTAAGATAATGGACATGGATGGTAATGAGTTCACAAACCCTATCAATCAGGATTGGTTGAAGCGTTATTATATCTAAATCAAATTAATCAAATCAGAAAAGCGGCACACGAGAAAATAAATAAAGTAAATCACCTGGTGAGTGGTCCTCTACTGCTCGGGCAAAAAATAGGGTGTATCCCGTTGTTTGGTATTTTACAAGCCATTCAGGAAAAATTTAGGGTGCAAGAATAGCCCGCTAGACTGAAAATCCGAAAAGGACGGTCTAGGAAAAATTTAGGGTAAAAGTGAGCTAAGAGGTTATTATCTAGAAAACCTTTTTGGGCTAGTTAACGCCGGGGTTTGGGTCAATAGAAATGGTTATCATCATTATGTAGTCAAACCTTATTCAATTAATGGAAATTTCTCTTTTACCGAATTCTTATTTTTATATGCAAATGAATATACTAGGCCCTAAAGGCAAAATGTTGCAGATAAGTTGAGTTCAACGTCCCTTACGATCCATCCTATAGCTAGCAATAACAATAAAAAAATATAATAATAATAATAATAAAAGGCATAAAATTTGATAGACTGAAAACATCAAGGTCTGTGTAAAAAGCTGGAAAGGTCCGCTGGATTGAAAACCCCAAAAGGGCAGTCCAGGCAAAAGTTAGGACATAAAAAGCAAAAAATAATGTCTGACAGACCCTACACAATGTTTGGGTCTATGTAAAAGTTGAGAAAAATAACATAAAGATAGTATGATCCTCATCAATCGCGCCGAGGGGCATGCACCCTTATCATCGTCATAATCAGAGTCATAGAACCGAGAGATCCTCTCTTTTACTGTGGATGGAAAAGGTTCGAGCCCCTCTTGCTCATCTCTCCATGCATGCTATGATCTCTGTCACTTCTCTTGGGACCATAATCTCTAAATATCACAAAGCCGTCCTTGGTAGGTACCATCGGTAGTGAAGACATCCAGCAGGTCACAATCCAGAACCCTATATCTTGCCTCTCATCCCCACACCTCTCTAACATGGTCGATGAAGCTAGAATGAACGGCTGACTTATAAACCCTATCAAGTGGATTAGGACCCTCTGTCGATCTCCTCACTAACGACACAAGCGATAGGGCGAGTAGTGCATAAACTGCCACAGCCCTATGAGCTGCACACAGCTACCCCTAGAGTCCACCAACATGTCTGTAATCCTCTACCAGTGACACGTCCATCGTATGTATGCACCCTAGTAACCCTCCATAACCCCTTCCCAATCTTCAAATGTTAGGGCATCATGGCTAGGTATAACCAACCTCCTCCCATGATGGCTCCGAGGCTGATACTTACTTGAATCGCCCTCTTCAATTGAAGCCAGTTTCTCTAAAAGCCATAAATGCATGTCAGTTTTAGATTCAAATTCAGTCAATTTTATTTTTAGATTCAAATTCAGTTTAGGTTTCAGATTCAAATTCAGTTAGTTTTAATTTCAGATTCATATTCAGTTTGGATTTTAGATTCAAATTCAGCCAGTTTTAGTTTTAGATTCAAATTTGGACTGGTTTTAGTTTCAAGTTCATCTTGTTTCAGAATTCAAATTTAGATTCAGTCAAAGCGTTACCTGTAGTATGGAGAAATGATCCCCGATGAGGTCCGGGTCAGCAGCAGTAATTTCTAAATGGATTATGGTCTCAGCCAACCCCATGAACAAGGCGGAGGCACCCTCCAAAATAGGCTCGATGATAGAAACCAGCCGAAAAGGGGCAATGGTACCAACATCAGAAATGAACCATGCCATCTATAGCAAAGCCACCTTGTAAGGATAAGAAATGTGCGATCTAGGGGCAGCCATACACTAGTCAAGCACCATGCTAAGATCAAATCTAGGTGATCCAGGGATCTGGGAGAGGAATGGCGCTACAGAATCCAAGTTCTATAACGTATTCAATCGATCCTCAGCCCCATAAATCACCTACGGTATAGCAAATCGTCTGCCTCGAGGGGAGAGTACCCCAAGGATAGGATGGAACTCCTCCACCATGGGGCATATCTTGAAATCTAAGAATCAAAACACACGGTCCATCGAGTCCCAATAGTTGAACGCCGCACGAAGGAAAGCCACATTCACCAGCCTACTAGCAATGTACCTGAGCCCTTGCAATCCGAAGTCCTTCAGCTTCTTCCAGTTCTGCTCTCCCAAGGTCCTCAGAAAATGCCCAATCGAGTGTTGTGTGTCGCTATCTACAATCCTTAGCTTCTAATCACCTATCAAGTAAATTCACGAGATTATTAAATCCCCGCAGTTTTGAGTCGATCAGTTCCCTAACAAGCATCTATCATGTCTAGCATTCATCTAGCGCACAAATAGTTCAGATAATCAAGAAAGCAACCAAGCAAGCAAATGGCACATCACACGAATAAATCATTTGTAAAGTTACCAATGTATTAGGTGAATATCAAAACAAAGTGTAGAAATCAGTCTAGTACAATCCAGCAATGATCATGGAGTCCTCCCCTTGATCCCTCATAGGAGGTAATCAGGAAACTCCTCACTATCGCTATCCTCCTTGCTACCATCCTCCTCGATATCCCTTTTTGTGATATGGGGAACTGATGTATATCCAGCTGACGGTCTTGGTGGAATAGCTGACCTCATAAAGCTAACTCTCATAGCACCTATCGGTACAAATATGGGATCTCAAGCCCCGGTCCCCTTACGTCAATTGGGACTCCACCGCCAGCTTCCCATATTGACCTCAGCCTTGCCCCCTAAGCCGAGCCTCAAAGTCATCTCTTTGTATCTTCAGTCTTCGAGCATGATCGCTACACTGTGTCATCTTCAGAGAATGAGCAGCTCTCTCATTCGCATATTGAGCTCTCTCCAATGCCATCTGACTCTGGAAGTCCGACAGCTCACGCTCGACTCTGATCCGACTCTCCTTGCTAACTCAGCTCCTAGCATAATGAAAATCTGCAAACATTAATGATTATTGGAAGACTATTAGCCCGATAAAGTAATTCATTCATATATGCATTCATGATAATATATGTTGTTTATTTCAATTGTTACAGGAAAGAAGGGAGTGAGAGATTACCCCGACTATGGATTCTTGGGACAGCATCATGTCCATCATCAAAAAGTATCCCCGGGCTATACGCTCGGCCTTAGAAATAGTTACATGCATATATCGGAATCAAAGTTAAACTGATCACCACAGTCGGACATCACTAAGAATCATAATCAACTATAAGGGAAACAGTCAAAATCCTTACATGAGTGGTATTATGAGGGGTAAAGAAGATCGGCATGGTGGTCTCCTCAATGTTCCTAGCCTCGCGCACTCCCAATTGGCTCAGTACTCGAAGCTCTAGCTCCATAGTATTCCCCATAAATCCCTCAATGAGTCCTTGGTGTGGGATCCCCTAAGTATGAGGAATCTTGATGGAAGCAGTCTTAGGCCCAACCTCTGGCCCTCATAATATCTCCTCTGGCCCGCTATAGCAGTACCAGTAGCTCCCCTTCTCTTTTTACGGGTGGTCTAAAAAAGATGAAAAAGCAAAGAATTAGTTAAATCAGTAAAATAAGCATCATTAGAAAGTAGAGTGGATTCGCAAATATTCAGAATGCGTACCTTCCTCAATTGAGGTAAGAATGATCCAGGGTTGGCATCACCGAAAGGTTCCTCAGCATCAAGGGGCATGCCGTCATGGTCCATAGCCATGCCACCATCATCAACATCCGAAGAGGGCTCATCATCATCATCATTATCACTATTTGATGTGTCGATGATATATGGGTCTCCCTTAGCGCCTGTGTGAGAGGTGGGGCCCACTGGGGGTTTGGTTGGATTTAGGCGTGATAAAACATTTTTAGTTCAAGTTTGCACAATAAGCTAATTTTTAATGAATAAAAGAATCAAGACCCAAATCTCGATACAAATGATAGAGTCGTCTCCTAAGTTGTCTACTTCAGAAAGCGTTTTGGTATGGTACCCTCTGGGCGGGAGACTCATACCTATTAGTTCAGAGATTCGGGTATCGGATGAGTCACTTATTTCTCATTTAGTTGATTCAAAATTACATTCACCGCATAAAACCGTTTTTGTTTTCATCATTTAAGGACTTATCATAGAAATCCTGTTTCTACACTCTTTCACACTTGTTACATGTGTTTACATATTACAATAAAGCACAAGCAATAGATGGGGGAATAGAATTTACAACCGGGGGAAATGGGGGGAAATTGCAAAGAGAACCTATACATTTGTTATAAGTTATAAAACAAAAATGAAAATAAATTCCCCTGCATCCATGAATATTAGCACAGTCTCTAGCTCATCATAAGTCAGCAATGTATTGAGAAAAATGTGATTATGTTAGCATCGAAGTTTTACGATCGATAGTACGGTGACTCCTAAGATTGGAGAGAAATAACAAATCTTCAACGTACTTTATTATGAAAACACATTTTAACTTTTGTCGGTTGATTTACCGGATTATTAGTGAAAATTATCTCATCGTATATGGTGAGTTGGATTGATTTTTAACCAGTTAAAAATGAATTCTGGGTTCTGCCTGGGGGGTTGGTACCCGTACAGATAGGAGGGACTCATAAGGGTACCAGGGAGGACCGATACGGGTATGGGGGACCCATACAGGTCTTGTATGGTCCCAAATAGAAAATCAGTTTGAGATGGATATATTAATGGAGGAGAAATGCAATAAAAAGGGGATTTCCCTCCATATGAGTATGGCACACCAATTTAATATCCTAGAGGATTTGTGGTGCTAATAAGGCTAAAACGGGTTAGGACCAGACCCAAAATAGGAAATAAAAAGAACAGATATAATAGGGAAGATAGATAATAATAATGATATAAGATAGATAATAATAATGATATAATTGAGATGTGAGTCTCTTTGAAACTCAGAAGAGCTACCTTTAAGGCTTGAATCCACTTTGAGGCGATCTCTTTGCTGTTGAGAGAGTCTGGCCAAAGTAGAAGGTGAAATAGGACTATTTAGGTGAGTATTTATGTGGACAGAACCTCCCCTAAATCCTAATAAATGAAGTTAGGAATGAACAAAATGTGGACAAAGCCTCAAAGAAAGGGTTTTCTCCCTATTTTATACTTCCTATACCCCTGCTATACCCTTTCTATACTTATAGAAATTGCTAGAACTTTAGTATATTTTTCATATGAGTTGTGTCCGTTATGAAATGAGGGGAAAAGCCCCTATTTATAGGGTGAGAGTTAGGTCTGAATGCAATAAACCACATTCAAGACTTGCCTTTTCCCAAAAATGGTAAGAGATTACTTTCGAAAGAGGCTGATTAGGCAATCAAAGGACCCATACGGGTAGGGCCCCTCTCGTACAGCTACTAGGGGACCCGTACGGATCCCCTCTATATGTATGGAAGGTAAACCTTCGATGGGTCTGTCAGTGGATCCGTACCACTAAATAGAACCCGTATGGATACCTAAAGATAGACTAGGTCTCCGAACTTCCACCATACTCAACTTTGCAGTAGTAGGAACACCTCTGATGGACAACACCTGTAAGATATTGCATCATATAGCTCTCACCATAGTTTCGTGAGAAGGATCATTAAAACCCAGTGCTTACAGTCTGCCCCTCGTGGGATCATTATAGATACGAATCTGTATGATCTCACGATGTGAGCGAGGGTTTAGATATTATACCAGAGGTGATGATATGGGCGAGTTCCTTTCTTCAGGAGAACTTCTTTCCTTTACTGATGCGTAACCCTTATAACTCTACTGGGGAATGTGTATCCCTTTTCTGAGGCGGATGACTTTCCTTTTACTACTATGCATATCCCTAGTGACTTAATTGGGGAGGGTGTGTGTATATCTTTCTTAAGGCAAATCGGCTTTCCTAACTAGTGGTGTATCCCTTTCCTAAGGTGATGACTCTCCTTTAGCTACTGATGATGGTGTATCCCTTTTTTAAGGGGGATCGACTCTCCTGTCTAGTGTATCCCTTTCCTAAGGCGGATCAACTTTCCTGATTTGTGGTGCATCCCTTTCCTAAGGCGGATCAACTTTCCTGATTTGTGGTGTATCCCTTTCCTAAGGCCGATGACTCTCTTTATCTACTGATGATGGTGTATCCCTTTCCTAAGGCGGATCGACTTTCATGACTGGTGGTGTATCCCTTTCTTAAGGCAAATCGACTTTCCTGTCTGGTGTATCCCTTTCCTAAGGCGGATTGACTTTCTTGACTGGTGGTATCCCTTTCCTGAGGCAGATGACTCTCCTGCTGGGGAATTTTGAATAACCTGAAAAGAGACAACAATCAAACGTCAAGTTATTAATTGTCTAAGCAGACACCTCTTTATTCTTAATTGACTTTTGTGAAAACAAAAATATTTTTGCCCCTTCAATTAAGAATAAAGATGTGTGGATGAGATAACTATGTGCGGGAAATATCGCTGCTAGGGTCCAATCGCTACTTGTTTCGCTGTTAGGGTGGGTGCCCCTAGGGTCTGACAATTCCGCTACTGAGAAATGGGTGGTTGCCCCTAGGTCGGCGGGGGAATGCCCATGAGATTTTATAATTCGGCTATTGGGAAATAGGGGGATGCCCCTACGATCTGATGATTCTGCTACTGTGAAATAAGGGGATGCCCCTGGGGGAATGCCCCTAGAATCTGATGATTCTGCTACTGGGAAATAGGGGGATGTCCCTGGGTTGGTAGGGGGATTCCCCTAGGATCTGATGATTCTGCTGCTAGGAAATAGTGGGATGCCCTTGAGACCTGATTCCTCTACTAGGGAATGACCCTAGGATGGGGTGCCCCTAGGGTTCTTGATAATGGGGGTATGCCCCTTGAGTGATTCCTCGGCTGGAGAGGGAAGTAATATCCTTTGAGTAAAGCCTTTCCTGCTGGGGAGGCCCTTCCTTGTAAGATTCATTTGCTAGGGAAGAACTTATGGGCTAGGATGGACCTATACACAAAAATTTCCTGGTTAGTGATTAACTCGAAAATGGCTTATCTTGATTCTTAATTGACTTTATGAAAACAAAAAATATTTTTGCCCCTTCAATCAAGGATTAAGGTGAGCATAGGGACTGGTCCCAAATATAATTGAAATATAAGGCTAAGGAGGCATGGGGTTGGCCCCAAACTTAGATTGGATAAATTTCTGGTGCTTTTTGAAACACTGGTTCCAAAATCTGCCCCTGGATGGCAAGAGAGGACCCATACATATGGGCCAAGATCCATATGGGTAGGGTCCTCGAACATTGAGACTCGTACAGGTGGGGTGGGATGTACGGATCCCCAATGGGAGTTTCAAAAGGCTGATCAGTCTCCTTATATCCCACCTTGTACCAAAACTTTCCATTTTGCAACTCCGACAATTTGCTTCCTAAAATCAACCAAGAATGTATAAAAAGATTCCAAAGACCGGCCATTTCTCACTTAGACTCAAGGACTTGCCCTCAATGGGCAATTTGGGGCTTTGAGAATGCCCGATTTTTGTCAGTTACGCCTTTCGTGAAGGAGACTCATTTTTTAGGCTCACTCCCATCTCTGAAGTGCCCCTGATCCCTTCTCCTAAGACCTATGCTTCGAAATTCTAGTTAATTTTACTTGATTCTCCATTCTCCATTTTTGGACCTTTTGAAAATTTCTTGAATTTTGGCATGAATTGGGGTGTTTTAGACCTTGGAATAGAGTCTGATGCATGTAACTTTAGCCTAGGATGCCTTTAGGATAGTTTTGGTTGAGCTTTGGATGAATTTGGATTTTTGGGATATTTGTTCACAGAGGGACTGTTTGCAGGTGACCCATAAGGGTAAGGGGGGACCCGTATGAGTCCTTTTTTTCATACGGGCACACCTCGTGGACCCATTTTAGGTGGGGTGGACTCATGTAGGTCCTTCTAGAACACTTAAAACTTGTATTTCTGCAATCCTTTTCTGATTTTTTTTACTTTTCTAACGTATTTTAACCTTGTTAAACTGTAATTCTATTCTTGCAGTTTTAATATAAGACTATAGGATCCCTGAGCTTTTGTAGGAAATGGTACAAGGAGATCCGTACCGCGGGGGATACTAAGTTGCTGGACCGTATATATTCTTTTAGGTTAAGTGACATCATTAGGGCCATCCCTCAGGCTTCTAAGATGATGGCCCTAGGCGCTATTTCAGCCTTGATAGAGAGGTGGTCGAAGATGACCTATACTTTTCATTTGCTGATTGGAGAGGTCACTATCAGTCCCTCGGATATGTGTGCTACGACGGTCTTAGAGTGGAGTAGGGGTATTGTCCACTTCAATGTTTATGCTGACCGGTGGGATTCTCAGACTGAGATGAAGGACTACATTGCTAGATTACTTGGGCTTCATCTGGGCGGGATAAACAAGCTCAAGTATGGGGGACATGCATGCTTATTGGATCGAGCAGCCGAGTCCTATTACGTTTAATAGGAGAGATCAATATGCCTGGTCTTTCCTACTAACATTTCTTAGCACCGTCTTCTTCCTAGTGTATTTGAGCAACCTCAACTATGGTTTGCTCTCTGCTGTGGAGGGCCTTGCTGTTGTGCCTTACAAGAACTGGTGCCGGGCCATTCTTGCACAGCTATACTATAAGTTGGACATCAGAGTTTGGGGTGAACAGTCTGAGCTCAAGATCTGCCATCTAATACTACTGGTAAATCCTGAATTGATCTCTTGTGCTTTAACCTTTTGTCTGAACTGTGATACAACTAATCCTCACTTTATCTTGAAGATTTGGGCTTTCGAGCATCGGTTGATTCCTAGGCCATGCTTGTCCCTTCAACCTAAGATGCCGCATATTATATCTAGGTGGATGGGGTCTGGTAGGGCCAGCCCTTGACTACAGCACAGTGTTAGGAGTTTCTACGTCAGCTGCGCTTGGATTGGGTAAACTTTTTCCCTATTAAACCTGCATTTTACATTTTGACAAACCATTAGTAGAAACTATATTTACAAGGCTACAATACTCATAGTTCGTTCATTCTATATAGGTTATTCAAGACCCGTGGGATAGATTAGCTACCTATAGGGTTATCCAGCGGATGTAGGCTGGCATGGATGACCGCCACTTTATCTTGGAGTCACCACTCTCCTACAAGTGGTATTTTGGTGAGTGGGTCCGAGGGTGGAGGAATAGTGCTATGGCGGAAATACCGATCCCTCCCCCGATCCTAGTGAGTGCCTTTTGGCCTCATCTCATACCGGGGACCGACTAGGGGCTATACTTATTGGGCAAGGGGGCTTGTGTGCTATCTGTGGAGGGTTCCTATGCTGAGTTTGTTGATTCCTCACTTCTTCCCCCCTGTGAGAGGATTCACCATGAGGAAGAGCCCCTCGAGTTTCACTGGAGTGACAGTGAGGATGATGAAGATGATGACAACGACGAGGGTGGACTGAGGGGCGACCGCTGGGGGACATCCATAGTTTGGGGTACCAAGGGCCCAGCTAGGTCTGCTACCCCTTCTTCTCAGGTATGCTTATAACTTGACCTTTGTGAATACTTTGTTGTTTCATGAAATTGATTATCATCTCTAGTCTGATCTTTTATTGCTATAGCCTTTCGCTTCCACGCGGAAGGGCCTACTGCTGCTGCTACTGCCCCTGAGCCGGTTACGAAGTGGTCTCGTGCTTTCTGGTCTATAAGGGAGGGAGTCCTCTGACCTGAGCTAGATACTTTCTTTCGGCTCCTCAACCATTTGGGGAAGCGAGATGTCAAGGAGCTCGAGGAATCGGTCAAGCCTATTGGTTTCACTCCTTCCAGCTCTACTCATGTAAGGAATCCTTTGTCTTAATCTTCATCCATTACTATGATTGCTTAGAATATCCTATCCTGATGTGACCTTTTCCTTTTAGGTGACCATCTCTGAGGTCGAGAGGATCGCTAGAGACTATTTCTCTGTGCATGATTTGACACTGGATCAGGATGCGTTAGCCGCGGTAACTTTCTTTTTCCTGCAAAATTTAATGAACTACAAATGATGCATACTATAACATTTATTTATGTGCACTGATCTAGTGATATCTATTGCAAACTTTGTTGGCCATTGAGCATAGTAGGTATGCCCAGGATTTGGATGCTTCTTATGAGAGAGCCAAATTTTTAGAGGAGCAGCTGCGGGCAGCCACTACTGAGGCTGACCAGGCTAGGGCCGAGACTGCTCAAGCGAGGGCTGAGATTGGGACACTAAGGGGCCAGTTTGCGAGGATGACTAAGGATAGGCAGACGCCGGTTCCTTCTGATGATGAGTCTGAGGATGAACTTTCTGCATACTGAGTGACTCAGAGGGGTAGAGATCAGTATATTGAGGGGGGCAATGCTGCTAGGACTGCTACAGGGACTTTAGAGATTAGGGACCCTACTCAACCAGCTTCTGGTACTGATGAGGCCAAGGATCATATGACTATAGACATGGATTATCTACTGGAGGATACTTAGGATCAGACTCAGGAGGGTCGTCAGGGATAAGATCCCCCAGTAGCTTATATTATGATTACTTTCTGAACTATTGATATATTTGGGCCCTGTGTAGCTTATTTTGATTGTAGACTTTGGATTGGTACTTTTGACATTTGACTTATATGCATGCTGATTTTTCTTGAATTGAAACCATTGAGTATTTCTGCCTTGCGAACCCGTATCTTATCCAGATATTTCATAGTGAGGGGACCGAGTGATGTTCTAACTTTTACATAGGCCGATTCGATGTGAGATGACCTATCAAACATTTATTTTTCTTTCTTTTTATCCTAATTCTCGCCTCAACTGTCCTTGATGGCTCAGTCCAGCAGACTTTTTCTTTTTTAACTTTAACTTTTGCCTAGACCGCCCTTTCGGGTTTTCAACCTAGTAAGCTTTTATATTTTTGCCCTAATTTTTATCGAGACCGCCTTTCAGGTTTTCGGCCTCGTAGACTTTTCTTTTTCTTTTTGCTGTCTTAACTTTTTCCTAGACTGTCCTTTCAGGTTTTTAATCTAGCAGACTGTCTTAATTTTTACCTGAATTGTCCTTGACGGCTCAATCCAGTAAACTTTTCTTTTTGCCTTTACTTTTTCCTAGACTGCCCTTTCGAGTTTTCAATCCAGCAGGTTCTGAATTTTGCAAATGTGTGGTAAGGATGAATACAATGATGCATAACACGTAGAGAAAAATTGATGTTCATATACCAGCGATTATTTCGCCTAAAGACATGCATGCATTCATAAGACCAAAATTCTTAGCAAAATCATGGCATGTTCATTGATTAGATTAATTTGAGTGCATAAGCAATGGTAACAATTTCCAATGGTTAACCCCTACTGCCTACTGGTCTTTTGCAAATTTTTTAGAAGGCAACTGGCATTTTTCTCTCAATGCCCTAACTTTTGCCTAAGTCACCCTTTTCAGGTTTTTAACTTAGCAAGCTTTATTTGCATTAGAGTGCCCTAATTTTTGCCTGACCAGTTTGCGGAATACCGATCAGCGGGCTGCACCCTAATTTTTTACCGAGCAGTAGAGGACCACTCGCCGGATGATTTATTCTTTATTTCTTTTATTCTTTGTGCTGCTTTTTTATGATTTAATTCTTTTGACTTAGACATGATAACACTAAAGCCTATCTTGATTCACTGGATTCACGAACTCATTTCCATCCATATCTATAAGCTTGATTACTCCTTTACCAAGGACTTTCTTCACAACAAATGGCCCTTCCCAATTAGGCCCCAACTTGCCCCTAGTGTTAGTATTGACCTGGCATAGCTACTTGAGAACCAGATCACCCATTTTGAGAGGTTATTTTGGGTATCTGATTCTATTATTGTAAGCTCGAGCCATGCGCTGCTAGTACATCCTGTACAGAGTCGATCTGCCTTAAGTCGCTTTTTATCTATCACATTCAACTGTTCATACCTGGCTCTTGCCCAATCTGACTCTTTTAACTGAGCTTCAACTGCCACTCTTAGATATCTTACTTCTATTTTAACCAATAACACGGCTTCTATTTCATATACCAAGGAAAATGGCATTTGACCCGTGGGAGTTCTTATACTAGTTCTATACCCCCAAATTGTGAATGGAAGTTTATCAGGCCAGTGTTTATAAGTAGCTACCATTTTTTACAGGATCTTTTTGATTGACTTATTAGCATTAATGATCAGCTTCCCTTTAGAGGTTCTAAAGAATTTGGGTACTGTTTCGTACTCTAAGATTCTCTTTCCATTTTTCATAACCGGAGTCAGCCTATTGTTGATATTTTCATGAGTCTTCTTAGTCTTCTTTCTTGATGATGTGTGCTCTTTTACCCATTCCCCCTTGGGAAGAAAGAAGGACCTAAGCTAATTGTTATCATCTTTGCTCAGCACTTTTCATTATCTCTCTTTCGATGATAGGTTTTAACCGTTGGACGTTTATAATATTACATTATACTCAAAGTCAACTTCATTAATGAATATGATGGTATTTTAAGAATGTTGTTGTTATGAGTGCATGACATCATTAGAATGGAATACTTGAGCAAAATGTGAATGATAGGTGCATCAATTTATTCATGACATGTTAAAAATAAAGATATTAATGCTACAACTTATTCATAATATGCCTTATATGCGGCATTGTTTGCATTAAAAATATTTACAACATTAAAAATTATATCATTTGAATCATCCTCCACAGGCGGAGCCTTGTTGATCGGCTTCTACAATACTGATAGCCCCGGTGTGCAGGTTTGCATGTGCTTCTTCGGCTAATGCTCTTGCTAAATCTTTGACCTCCTTGCTGATGGGATTTCCCTTCTTACTTCCTTTCCAATTCTTCCTCATAAGTACTGATAGTGCCTTGGTGATGGACTCGATTGCTTCCTTCATTTCATCTTCTTCAGCGTTCCCTCATACTTCCACAGAAACTGAGATTTCAATCATGCAGCCTTCTTGAAATCATATACATCGTTGAAGACCTCAAAACCAGGGACCCTTTTGCCCCTTACCTCAATAGGCTTTTCCTCACCTGTGAATATCTTTTGCTTGACCTCAGTCCCTATCATAAGGCAGGACTGAGGCTTAGATTTCCTAGCACCTAGGCGATTCCCCAAACCAAGTCTGAATGGCCATGGAAGAGGTAAGATGGGTTCCAGCATTCCATGTAGATTCTTTCCAAGTCCTTTACCCTTTACGTAACCCTGCTTCATCATAATCTTCTCAATTTTAAGAGATATGTATCCCTTAATTGAAAACGTTAACCCCTGGTGAGCTACAGCTACCCTAGATTCCTTTTCCTCACTTCCATAGCTGCGATATCAGATGGTTTGTCAGCTTTAATGGTCACTAGCTTACCATTGTAGATGAGTTTGACTTTCTGGTGAACTATGGAAGGGACAGCCCCTAATGCATGGAGCCAAGGTCATCATAACAACAATGAGTAGGTGATGGGAATGTCGAGGATAGTGAATAAGACCTTGGACTTTACTCCCCTAATTGTAACTTCAGCTTCAAAGACCTTAACGACACTTATCTTTATAACATCATATGCCCTTATAATAGTATTGGACTTTTACAACATGGATTTAGCCAGTCCTAAGTGAGGAAGGATCTTGGTAGGATACAGATTAAGGGTGGAACCATCATCCACCATAACACATGGGATAGAACAATCAAAAATTTGCACCCTAATGAAAAGTGCCTTGTTATGCTTATTCCCTTCGGTTGGGAGGTCTGACGGATAAAACTTAATGGGTTCAACCTAATCAAGAGGAGATCCCCCAATCACTGAAAAAACTTCAACCAAAGTAGTAGATGGTGTAGCTTCTATGCCCAACAACTTCTCTATCAAACCCTTGTGATGGTCTTTTGAGTGAATGAGAAGCTGCAAATGTTGTACTTGGTGGGGGTAACTTGGAACGGTTGGATAAGAGGGATGACTTTTGAATCTTTCTTTTCATTGCCAGCTAAGGTTTGAGTTTTAATATCAGGCATGAAGATTGGACCCTAGTTGATATTTGGAATGACCTGGATATCTACATCTCTGCCCCTTCTTTTTTTAAGAGAGGGTTCGGAGGAATCCTTCCACTTTGGGTAATATGCAATACCCCATTTTTCATATAACTTCTCCCTTCAAAATTTTCCATCTACAAGGTTGGTCCTTCAAGCTCATCATTCTCTAATATATAAGCATCGATATAAATTGGCACTGGTTGAACTAACATGGCTTTCTCATCATGAATTCTTTCTAACTCAAATGCATCGATGTCAATGGGGACTGGTTCATCATACCGAGTGAACCATAGGATTAGCTTGCAAGATCATGTTAAAGGCATGATAGGAGGGCAAGTGTGATTCGACAGCTGTAACCTGCTTCTCAAAATTTGATAGGGGGTTATTCATGGTACTGGGCTTAAGTTTGGGTTCCTGAACCTTCTTTTCCCTAATCAAACCAACATTTTGCAATTTAAAAGATTATATCCCTAGTAAAGTCTCCACTGTAAGGTGTCGATGAGGTGTGGGTCTCCCTTGGCGCCTGTGTGAGAGGCAGGGCCCACTGGGGGTTTGGTTGGATTTAGGCATGACAAAACATTTTTAGTTAAAGTTTGCACAATAAGCCAATTTTTAATGAATAAAAGAATTGAGACCCAAATCTCGATACAAACGATAGAGTCGCCACCTAAGTTGTCTACTTGGGAAAGAGTTTTGGTATGGTTCCCTCTAGGCAGGAGACTCATACCAATTAGATCAGAGATTTGGGTATCAGATGAGTCACTTATTTCTCATTTAGTTGATTCAAAATTACATTCACCGCGTAAAACCGTTTTTGTTTTCATCATTTAGAGAATTATCACAGAAATTCTATTTCTACACTCTTTCACATTCGTTACATGCGTTTACGTATTACAATAAAGCACAAGCAATAAAAGGGGGAATAAAAATTACAACTGCGGGAAAATGGGGGGGAAATTGCAAAGAGAACCTATACATTTGTTCTAAGTTATAAAATAAAAATGAAAATAAATTCCCCTACATCCACAGATATTAGCACAGTCTATAGCACATTATAAGTCAGCATTTTATTAAGAAAAGTGTGATTATGTTAGTGTGGTAGTTTTACGATCGATATTACCCGGGCAGCTTCTAGGATCGAAGAGAAATAACTAGTCTTCAACATACTTTGTTGTGAAAACACATTTTAACTTTTGTGGGTTGATTTACCAGATTATTAGTGAAAATGATCGCATGGCATAAGGTAAGTTGGATTGATTTTTAACCAGTTAAAAATTATTTCTGGGTTTTGCCTGGGGGGCTGGTACCCGTATGGGGTGCCAGGGAAGACCAGTACGGGTCCTTTTTGGTCCCATGCAGAAACTCAGTTCGAGATGGATATATTAATGTAGGAGAAACGCAATAAAAATGAGATTTTCCTCGTATGAGTATGGCGCACCGATTTAATATCCTAGAGGATATGTGGTGCCAACAAGGCTCATATGGGTTAGGCCCAGACCCAAAACAGGAAATAAAAAGAATAGATATAACAAGGAAGATAGAGTATAATAATGAGATAATTGAGATGTGAGTCACTTTAAAACTCAGTAGCATTACCTTTGCGGTGTGAATCTACTTTGAGGCAATCCTTTTACTATTAAGAGAGTCCGGCTAAAGTAGATGGTGAAATAGGAGTATTTAGATTAGTATTTGTGTGGATAGAACCTCCCCTAAATCCTAATAAATGAAGTTAGGAATGAATAAAATGTGGGCAAAACCTCAAAGAAAGGGTTTTCTCCCTATTTTATACTTCATATACCCTTTCTATACCTATAGAAATTGCTAGAACTTTAGTATATTTTTCATATGAGTTGCGTCCGTTATGAAATGAGGGGAAAAGGCCTTATTTATAGGGTAAGAGTCAGGTCTGAATGCAATAAACCGCATTCAAGACCTGCCTTTTCCCAAAAATGGTTAGAGAATACTTCCGAAAGAGGCTGATTAGGCAATCAGAGGACCTGTATGGGTGGGGCCCCATCCATATGGGTACTAAATATGGGTCCCCTCCATATTTATGAAAGGTAGTCCCAATATGGATTTATCAGTGGATCCGTACCACTAAATAGAACTCGTATGGGTGCCTAAGGCCAGATTAGGTCTCCGGACTTCGACCAAACTCAACTCTGTAGCGGTAGGAATGCCTCTGATGGAGAACACCTGTAAGACATTGCATCTTATAGCTCTCATCATATTTTCATGAGAAGGATTGTTAAAATCCAGTGCTCACACGCCATCATATCCATCACAACCCTCAGTCACCATACCGTCGCCTCTAAGGTCCTTGAATACATCGAAAGGAGTCAATCTTGGGTAGGTAGGAATAAGTCGATCCAAATGGGGGGCATAGTCATGACCAACTGATGGCACCTTGACTTGATCCTCATCAATATATGGTGGCTGGTCTCACAGAGGCATAATATGAGGCAAGAAAGTACCAACTAGCACATCAGGGGGAACTCTCCTACGGCTAGTAATGCTGGTCCTCCATCTCTAGATTCGCTCCCCGAAGTACCACTCCTGGCTCTAGGGGAACTCTAGTACAAAGAGACTGCCATCCACCCTTCTTTGGATATCCTTGATATAGTCGTAATATAGGAGTTCACTCCACGGCTCCGCAATCAGCTAAAAAATGACAATGAATCACTGTAAGTATTTCTCCTTTTAATACATACAATTTCAAACTAATAGTTTGAAATGAATGCACAGAAAGAAATTCTTATTACCTAATGGCGGCAAAGCTGCCTCAAATACTCTCTATACCAAGCATGGTTGCCATTGTCTTTGTCCTTCCATACTACCATCCACCGGGTAAAATAATGGGCGTCATCACGCGGCTGACCATCTAGACCGAGTGGAAGAATGATCCTACGTACATAAGCCCATACCTGCAAGGAGAATGATAAATTTAGTAAACCTCTGAGCATCAAAAATTCAAGGATCTTTTATTTCAGTAAAGTCACTCACCTGAATCTATAAAGGCTCGGTCTTGAATTCACTAATCTCTCCACGAGCCAAACAATCAAGGGCATAATAGATTTACCCAAGTATGGCCCGAGGCCAATTCCACTCCCCGGAAAATGCTCATATCCTCCAGTGCACTAAGGAGCCCCAAGCTAATAGTGATCGAGGAGGAAGGAAAGAAAAGGGTGGTAAGCAGCGTGATAACAAAAGATCGGAGGTATTGAACCAGCTTGTCTCCCCTAACATCGGTTGCTCGAGTCCAATAATCCTCAAGCGCGGCATACTTCAGTTTATCCTTTACCATTGGAGGAACACTGAGGAGAGCCTCTATCATAGCGCAAGAAGTCAGGTGGTCGTAAAATTTGTTGAGATACAAATCAAAATAGATCACTGGACCCTCCCACCGAAAGCCCGTGATCGCCACTATATCCAAAGGGGCAACTGTCATCTCCCCGATCGATAAATGAAAGGTATGGGTGGTCTCACTCCACCTCTCAACTAGACACGCCATGATGATCTGGCTCATCGGTCTAGATCCCATTAGCAAATCCTCTATCAACGGTACAAGCCCGATAGCAGTAATCGCATTGATAAACGAGAAATCTAGGCTTGAATTGACCTTCGCCTTTATCTTCACCCACCATTGGGCATAACGCCTCAAAGAACCCATGGATTTGCAATACTGGCTCTGCAACAAATTCAAACACCCAAAGTCAATACCGGAGAAGCAAAATTATACGTTAAAGTATACAAAATCAGAGGAACAATTTTCAACATCAAGATCACCTTGGAATCAAACTTTGACATCAAAATCGGACTTGGGGCAAAAAAATTGGTCAAAGTAGCATATTTATAAAAAATTTCCGAGCACCTCAAGCAGCAGCTGCCGCCGCCGCCGACAGCGGCGGTGGCAGCATGAACGCCAGCCCTTGCCATTTTCTCCCCTTTTCTCCCAAAACATCCAAAATTAAATACCCAAATTCAGTCCAAATTCACCCAAATCAGTTTCTAAAAAATCACAAGTACATTCCAAACACATTTCATCAACCAATTTCACCAAAATTCAATCCTAAACTCCCTAAAATTCAAAATTAGGTCACGGGCATGAAGTTTAAAATTTGAATTTTTGATTGAGTTTTGAGCCGGTTTACCTGGATTCTGGAGGCATGTTGGGCAATTTTGCATGCATTTGAGGTTGGTTATAAGCTACACCCCAATATATTCTTGGTGAAGTTCGTACGCTTTGGACACTAAAAGAACGCGCAAGCCATGGTTTTCTATGGGTAAAGAAGCATGGTTAACTCCCCGGGTTCCTTTCTCTCGCAATTTGTTAATCATTTTTGAGTAAAAATCCAGATTGAATCAAGTTTTGGTGTTGTTTGGCTTAAGAAAAAGAAAGAAAGAAAAGAAGAAGATTAAAAGAAAAGTGCAGGTGAAAACGAAAGAAGAAAAATAAAATGAAAGGGAATAGTTATGTGGTTTTTAATTACAAGCCTTGGCACACTTCCCAAAATATTCTCCACTCAAAGGGGCAAAATCAACTAAACAGCAATTTTTCCGGACTCCCAGATATTTCTAAACTCAATCATTTTAGTCTTTTTTGTTTTTATTGTTAATTGAAGGGGCAAAAATTTTTGTCTTAACAAAATCAATTAAGCAATAAAAAAGCAAAAATTTTCCAACTATCACTAACTTCTCAAAATTTCATTCCTAACAGGTCTGTTGATGGCAACCCTAGAAAAACAACCGAATCAAAAATCTCACTTAGCAAAGATTTTATTGTCGAGAAGCCCGTTGATGATGCAGCTCTAGACCATCCGTAGACATCCGACTTGAAGAATTCTATATCCATGAGGGGTCCATTGATAATGCATCCCTTGATCGTCCCTAGACAACCTACTTAAAGATTTTTCTATCCCCGAGGGGTTCATTGATGATGTGTTTCGCAAACCATCCGTAGACAACCGACTCAAGGACTCACTGTTTTAGGTATAACCTTCTATACCTTTGCTCGTTCCTGAGATCACACTTGGCCTGCTAAGTAATAATCTCTAGAGGGTCAGCTTATGAGCACGGGCTTTTCGATTACCTTGGAATGATGATGACTTTTATACTCGAACCTTTTACGGCCCCATTGGATTTATTTTCCCAGTTCAAATCTCGCTTGGAGATATTCCCCTTTGATGATTTTTGAACTTAATCACACCTAATTTAATTTAAATACCTTAAATATATTTCAAAAAACCTTAAAAATTTGCATTTTCCCCCTTTTTGTGGTCCCCTACCTCGCTGGCTGGAGCTACCATCGGCGAACACTTCGGCGTCATGGTGGCAGCTACTGCCACCTTTGTGGCGATAGCTACCACCGGGGTGGCCACTCTTGTTGTGGCCACCCCGCTCCCCAAGATTAGCGGTCACCACCATTTAGGGAGACTCCATAGCCGTAGCGGTGGTGGTGACCGCTACCTTGGTGGCAATGACCGCCTTAATAGCGGTGGTCACCTTGGTACGGGCTATACCAGCTTGTGCCACTTTGCTCCCTCTCTCTCCTTATGGTTGGGCCACAATTTTTCCTCGAAAATTCACCTAAAATCTTTGTATCTTTTAGTGAGGAACTATTTATACTCTGCTTGGAGAGAGATTCTAGGACTTTTTTCTCACAATTTGGAATTAAGATCCGATTTTGAGAGAAAATAAAAACAAGAGAGAAAGGCAAGAACTAGAGAGAGAAACCTTGAGAAAGCATAGAATCTGAGTTTAATCCTCTCTAATCTCAATTTTTAGTTATTCTTAGGGTTAATCGCGTATCTTAAACACTAAAATCGGTTAGAAATCATAGGTTAAACTGGATTAAATAGGTTTAGAGTTCCATCACTATTTCTATCATAATTTTTGTCACTATTTTGTGATAAAATCATCAAAGGTATATCACCAAGGGTTGATTCGAGTCTCCGAAGATATATTCTCGCTCTAGAGGTAACAAATTTGAGTTCTTTACATATTTACTCACTTTTCTGGTTCCTTGGTTGTTGCTTTTGTGATCTTTGGGGTCTTCTACCCGTTTTCCCTTTGATACTTTTACAAAACCACAAAAATCCTTGGAACCGCCCCAAGAGTGACCCTCATGATCGCCACTCTAGCCTTCACCACCACACCTATGGCGTTGAAGGCCAAAGTAGCGGTAGTGACCTCTACTCTTGTGAAGGTCCCGGTGATTTTTCGGTTCTTTTGGGTTCTTTTCCCTCAAATCTATAAATTAAATATCATTTTGAGTATTCTAAGTCCAGATCTACTGAAACAAAGTTGATTTTGACTTAGAATATCGATGATTTTAAGTTTATGGGTGTAAAAATACCCGAATTTGCGTTGAAAACTAGTTTAAATCATCATTGCTAAGGGGGAATCATCCCCGCCATCACCCCGGCGGCCATCACTGTGCCATTGTTGATCACCGCCCCTCCAGTGGTGGTCACCATTAGAACAGTGGCGGGGACGGCCACCCCTCCAGCAATGGTGGTTTAGACTAGTCTTTGGCCCTTTTTGGTTCGTTTTTCAGTCTTTTCTCTTTATTTTTCTCACTGATTCACACCCAAAAAATTTTCTAAAAATCCTAAATATTTTGAAATAGATTAAAAAAATTTATTTGATTTATTTGGTTTATTTGTTATTTAATTGATTAAATTGCCTTTAAATGCCCAAAAAATGTGTTTTCAACTCTAAAAATTCATAATAAATCTTTTTCTCTTAAATAAAAATCCAATAATTATCCGGAATTATTTGTGCCTTGATTATGAATGATAATGGGTGTTTTTACCATGTTACATATCTGTGCTAGCCGGTATTTAGATGCAAGTAGATTTAGGGTTAGATGTATATTAGGCCTTCAGGTATCATTTATTTTATCGCATAGAACAAATGTATAGGAATTCGCAAAGGCCTATAATAATTTAATTATTTCTTGCTTTTATTTATTTATCGCTTTTTGCATGCTACGCCGCGGGATAAATGGATATTATTAACTAAAAACTCTAAAATAGGGGATTTAATTCTCATAAGAACGAAAGAAACCTTTATTGAAAAATAATGGATTTGATTTATGAAATGAAGAATGGACAACATCATCAAACCTCAGAATCTCCAATCAAGGTGCGGTCTACCACCCGGTGGGAAAATCGTACCCGAAAATTCCCAATCGAGGTGAACTAGGTGGCGACTCTACCTTAAGGACGAGATTCTGATCTCGCCTCCTCTGACATGTAAATTAGACCTAAACTTAACTTCAACAAGTATTTTCATCATGCCTAAAAAGAGGATTTTTACCTTAGCTTGCTTCACTGTGTCCCGCTTTTTGAAACCCGTAAAAAGCTCACCCTCTTACAAGTAACTCTATTGACTTGGCTTTTGTGTGAATGGATAATGGCATAAGCACTGAGCTCATGAGCGACGTGAGTAAGCATGCAGACTCATCAAAGGTCCTTGAGGACATAGAGGAATACATGGATGAGGAGGATACTCATCTGGAGGTTGAGGGGGAAGTAAGCACTAGCAGCCGAATAGGTGACGGTGATGGTGAGGATTTTGAATCGGAGGAGGAGAGGGAAAGGTAGCTGACTTCCTGAGTGGATGATATGGTATCAGGAATCCATCTAGGTCATATAGAAAATGAATCTAGGATGTATACCAAGTTTCAAGACTATCATGTTCTCCTCCCTTCTATGGATTAGCGGGTCAATGCACCACTGGTTGGGTACTTTGAGATGTACATATATGTGATAAGAGGCAGATTCAGATATCCTTTTCTGGCTTCTATGGCTAACTTGCTGAAGGTGTGTGGCTTGTGCCTGGCTCAGAATCACCCGAATGCATGGGTGGATATAATGGGCCACCACCATCTTCGCCTTGAGTTGGGCTTGAATTTTCACAAGATCTATTTTGTTAAGCGGAATAAGAATGATGACCATTGTCAGCTGGTGAGAAAGGCTGGTCTGTATAAGTTCTCTCACCCCCCATCATCCGTCCATAACTATAAAGAGTTCTAGTTTTATATCCTGGTGAACAAGGAGTACCCCAGCTTTCCTACTGATTGGTTAGTGGAAGTGACTACTAAAACCAAGACTAAGAGTGGCGATCCGGATGAGAGGTTAAAAATCTTCTGGTCCTTGGAGTAGTGAGATTGGAGTTTGAATGTTGCCGCTTGGGCCTCTATATAGGGTTTTCATTTAATTGCTTGCAATCTGGCGGGTAATGGATCTATTTATCTAGAAGGGCCTATTCCTCCACCCGATATTTATCTTGATCTTAATCTTTTTTCTTTATTTTCTTTTGGGTAAAAATGTCTGACCTTGAAATTGTTGATGATATTTTAGCAGGAAAGAAGTCCTCTAGAAGAATAATCGCTCCCAGGTGGTGGCAATTGGAAAGAAGAAGGCAACTGGTCTTCAAGGGTCACGCAAGCGATCCTCGGTAACCATCCCAGATCCTCCTGTCTCCCAACGCACCTGGATTTCTCCTTTTGAGTTATGATTTTCACTTTGTTTTCCATTCGTCTTTTTGTTTCTTTTGCTTAAGTTTTGTTTTATGAGTGTAGGCACCTACATCCGGGGAGAAGGGTGACATTTCCCAAGCTGCAACATCTCTGCCTAATCATGTGCTGGCCGAGTTTATGGTGTAGACCTTTTTAGGAAAACCTTGCACCGATATTACCATCCAATTGGGCTTAAAAGATTCCTTCCCCTTACCGATGGATGCCGCCGAGTATGTCAATGAGCCGACTGCTCTACTCTCTACATTCTTTTATCAGGACCTCAGAAAGGTGTGGTAGCTATTTATTGTCTTAATTTATTCAATTTTTTATTCTTTGGATTTTTACTATATTTTTCCAATGGTCTTTCAGGCCATGTCACGCACCTTCGAGCTCATCAGAAGGGCTAGGGCGGAAACCAAGCTTGAGGATAAGCTAAAGGCAAAGGAGACAAAGCTCTCGAATACTAAGCGTAAGCTTACCCTCTTGGAGAAGAGCTGTGTGGCGGCTGTAGAGAAGAGGAATGTTGTGAAGAAGGCACAGGTAGAGGCGGAGAGCAATGTTTCTTCGTTGGAGGCTGAGTTGGCAATAGGGCTGCTAGTGGTGACAAATGTGAAGAAGCAGTCACAGACAAGTTGGGTGACTGCAATTTTCTACATAGCGACCGTGTGATGTAGGCTTATCAGGCTTGCTATCTTGATATTCCAGATGCCAACTTGGATGAGGTGGACTTCCCCTATTACGCTGATTTTGCTGCTCACCTAGATGCTTAGGCGAAGGCTGTAAGGGAGGAGGATCCGGCTGGGAAAGGTCCCCTCAAGGAGATATCCTTTAAGAGGTTGATCAGGGGGGTGACAATGAAGCTCTTAAGGCCACCAAGCTGGATGCGGAAATGATCTTGAGTCAGACCGGGGGGCCGTAAATCCTAGGAGTGGGCTAGACATTATGCCACCTGCTGGGGAACTAGCGTTTTGATTTATTTACTTATTTTTTTATAGGGCTTTGAGATTTCATTTGTAAAATTTGTACAATTCGCTGCTTGTTTGTGGCTTTTTAATATATATTTTGCACTTTTACCTTCCTTCATTCATTTGGTTGTCACACGAAATGACTTGTGATTTTTCTTCTTGTTCTTTTGCGAATTGCGCCCCCATCCAGTATAAGAGATGGATGGCTTGGCATTTATCCTAAGAGTTTTTAGTCGGCTTAATCAAATGAGCAGCTAGATTTGTGCATGTGTTGTGCTAAGGGTTTCCACTTTGTCATACAGACTAATGATTTAACTTAGATGGCTTTGGAAATGCCTCTAGTCTTATTTGATTGCTTAGGCTTTTAAGTATGATTGAGGGCTTATGTGTTTCCTAGGTCTTTTTAAATATGCCTGAGAGCTTATCTATTGCCTAGGTCTTTTTAAATATGTCTGAGGGCTTATATGTTGCCTAGGTCTTTTTTAAATATGCCTAAGGGCTTATATGTATTGCCTAGGTCATTTCTTAAAGTCGGGTGTGCATTTCTGGTCTAGATGGGCCCATTTAGACAATGAGTTGAGTGCTTAAGAGAGTTTGATCAGAATTTCTAAAAAATGCACAATTGTTTGAGATGAAAATAAAATATTACAAGATCTGGGCTTATGATGTTGTGTGTGATGAAGATCTACTAAGAGAGTGTTGCCTCGTTAAAAACCTTGCTACAAAAAAAACTATGTGGGAAAAAATCTATAATGAGGGAAAAATAGTTGAGCCACTTGGTCCCTGAGGATTTTTAGCTACAAAGTACTATTTAAGGCTAGCTATGTTCCATGTTCGTGGGATTTCTTTTCAATCCATCATGCTGAGTCAGTAGGTGGCAGATCCTACAACTCAGGTGATCTTTTAAGGTCCTTCCCGATTGGCTCCTCGCTTTCCTTTACCTTCTCTAATTTGTGAGGTTGTTAAATCCTTAGAATAGGTATCCTTCTTTCAGCCTAACTTTTTTGACCTTCTTGTCATGGTACTTGGTAATTTCGGATTTTTATATTGCCATTAGGATGCATGCTCATTCTCTGCATTCCTCCATACTGTCTAAGTGATTCTTCATGTTGATGTCATTCTGCTCTTCAGTGTAGTACACCACTTGGTCTGCGGGAGCTCCTATCTCAATTGGTATGACTGCTTCGACTCCATAGAACATGGAGAAAGGTGTTTCTTCAATCGGCTTGCATGGAGTTATTCTATAGGACCAAAGAACGTTGTTTAGCTTGTCTAGCCATGAGCCCTTCCTTTCATCTAGTAGCTTTCTCAGGCCTTCTTCAATGGCCAGGTTGGTCACCTCAGTCAGCCCATTCATCTGGGGTGCACCACGGATGAAAAATGATTCTCGATTTTGAGGCCTTTGCAGAATTTTATGAATTTCTCCGAGAAGAACTATGACCCATTATCTGAATCGATCTTGTGGGGGAATCTAAAGCAGACTATGATTTTTTCCCATACAAAGTCAATAACTATCTCAGGGGTTATGGTGCTAACCATTAGTGCCTCCACCTACTTATAGAAGTGGTCAATGGCGATGATTATTAATTTTTTCTACCGGATGGCTTCTGGCATAAGACCTACAATGTCAATCCCCCAAGTGATGAATGGCCACTCAGTTGTTAAGGACTTTTGCACTGCATGTAGTAGGTGTGATTTTCTGGCATGAATTTGACACTAGTGTCAAGTTTGCACATACCCTTTGGAATCTGTCTCCATGGTTGGCCAATATTACCCCTTGAAGCTTGGCTCTTCACACAATGGTAGAAGCCATTTGGTGAAACCCACAGGTCCCCTCGTGGATCTCTTGTATAACATACTTTCCTTCTTCTAGAGTAATGCATCTCAATAATGCATTGGAGTATGTCCGTCTATATAATACCTGGTTGATGACTAGGTACTTGGAGGATTTTTTCACTATCTTGGTAGCGTCTATTCTATCATCGAGATGCACTTCTCCAAGTAATTGATCATTGGTTGCATCCATCTAAGGTTTATTTATTCAATCAGCATCAAGTCTCTTGACTCGATTGTTGGGGAAGAAATCACCTCATTGGGGCAACTAAGGCTTCTCCATCCATCCTAGCTGGTTGTTGCTTTAGCCAATTTGTTCGCTTCTAAGTTCTTAATTCATGGGATATGCTCTAATGACTACACATTGCCCTTGGCTTCAAGTTCTCTCACCAATTCCTGAACTTTAGCCAAGTACTTGACCATTACATGTTCCATTATTGTGTAATTCTGGTTGATTTGGTTTGAAACCAGATTCGAATCACTTGTAATACACATCCAGTCCAGGGCAATTTCTTTTGCTAATTCAAGTCCCTTGATCATGGCTTGGTATTCCGCAACATTGTTTATTACTTGAAAGGTGAGCTTCGCTGCATAGCCCATCCTAATCCTTTCTGGACCTTCTATCTATATCCCAATTCCAGATCCTACTTGTGAGGAAGCTCTATCCACCTTCATGGTCTATGACTCAGTTTCAAGGCTTAATTGAGGTTCTAGTCCGACAAATTTTATGACAAAGTCTGCTAGCACTTTGAGGTTTGAGGGCTTTGCAAGCCTCAAATTGAATGTTGAACAATCCTAGTCGAAACACCCACTCGGCTAACCTTCCGGATGTCTCTGGTCTCTGCAACACTTTCCTTATGGGGAAGTTGGTTCTCACTATGATGGTGTGAGCTTGGAAGTAGGGCCTTAACCTTATTACGGCTGAGACTAGGACTAAGTATTACTTCTTAATCATTGGGTATTGGAGCTCTGCGTTATTTAGTACCATGCTGCTGTAGTATACCGGATGTTGGCCACCTTCCACTTCTTTTACTAGTACTAATCCAACAGCTTCATCTGTCGCTGCTAGATACATGACCAGCTCTTCATCCTTCTTTGGTCTACTTAATAAAGGAGGTCTACTCAAGAACTTTTTTATGTTCTCAAATGCTTCCTAGTAGTGAGTATCATAGTTAAATGCTTTATCTTTCTTGATGGCTTTACAGAAGGGGAGGCACCTTTTGGCTGAAAAAGAAATTAAACGACCAAGTGTGTTAACCCATTCATTCACCTTCTGGACCTAATTGATGGTTTTGGGAAGCTCCATCTTCAGGATGGCTTTTATCTTCTCTAGATTTGCCTCAGTTCCTCTTTGAGAGATGAGGAACCCTAGAAACTTGCCTCCCTTTATCCCAAACATGCATTTCTAAGGATTGAGTTGAAGTTGGTATTGTTGAACTATTTTGAATACGCTAAAAAATATCTTCTACATGTCCTTCAATGTTTTCGCATTTGATGATCATGTCATCAACATATACTTCAAAATTCTACCTTATTTGGCCTTTGAACATCTCTTTCACCAGGCATTGATAGGTGGTTCCAACATTCTTCTAGCCAAATGGCATCACTCGGTAGTAATATTTCCCTTCATGCGTAATGAATGAGGTTTTTTATTCATCTGTCGGATCCATAGGTATTTGATGGTACCTAGCTTTGCATCCAGAAGTGAGTAAATTGTGTATCTGGCTGTTGAGTTAACTAGCTAGTCAATGTTAGGGAGTGGATAGCTATCTTTTAGCATTACTTTGTTCAGATCAGTAAAGTCTACAGACATTCGCCATGCTCCATTTTCCTTTCGCACAAAGACCACATTGGCTAGCCACTAGGGGTAGTGTACCACTCAGATGTGATCAGCTTTTAAAAGCTTTAGGATTTTTGCCACAATTGCTTTCTGCCTATCTGGCGCATGGTTACGCTTCTTCTATTTGATTAGGGAGACAGTTGGATCAATATTAAGGCTATGTTAAATAACTTCAGGCGACAATTCTGTTAGGTCTTCAGTCATCCAAGAGAATGTGTGATGTTCCTCAATTAGCACGCAGCTTATATCCCTTTCATAGGTTTTAGAAGATCAGCAGCTACATGTAATTATCTATTGGTTCTAACTGTTAGTGTTTCTAAGATGTTAACTGGTTGAGCACTCTCTTTTTCTTTTGGCTCCATAATAGTTTCATCCATTTTTAGCGAAGCTAGGTAAGTTTCATGGGCCACTTGTGGATTCCCTTCTATGGCTACTACTCCTTCCGTAGTAGGGATCTGTATGATTAGGTCCTTGATTGAGATAACAACATCATATTCCGCTAAAAATGGTCTATCGAGAATGATGTTGTATCTTATTGGGGTGTCTGCTATCAAGAAGTCCAATTTTGCTCTCCACTTGGTCTTTTGGTCTCCCGTCTCAACTTCTAAGGTAACTTGACCCATCGCTAGAACCGAATTGCCACTAAGCCCTATGAGTGGCGAGTGTGCTAGCAGCATTCAAATGTGGTTCATTTCTAGTTTGTCTAGGGCTCCTTTTCTAATCAGGTTCACTGAGCTACCCATGTCAACCACGATGCGCTTGATGGTATATCCTTCAACTAGAACTTCCAATTTTATTGGATCTGCATGTGACTTCTTCACTAAACTCTGCTTCTGGAAAGGTCTGCTTAGTTCTGACCCCATCTCCATATTGGATCTCTTGTGGTTAGAGTTCTTGGCCTTTTTTAGAGGTCCTTTAAAACCGGGGCCTCCTGTAATCACCATTACAAGCCCCTTTGATTTTCTTGAGGACTTATCCTTGCCATCCCTCTTGGTTTTTACATTGCTATCTTTTGTAATCCCTTTAATGAACTAGGAAAGCTTTCCTTGCTCAATTTAAGTATGTATATCATCTACTAGGACTTGGGATTCATCTATATCATGGACTCTGGATTTATGGAACTCGCAGTATATATGGTTGTCTTTACCCAGATTCTAGTCAGGTGTGACTCTTGGGTATCTGATCAATTCTATGTCGCCACTTTTCTGAATGGCTACCAAGATTTTCTGTCACCACTTTCTTAACTACTCTCAGTAGCTCCCTCCCCTCTTCCAGCTCTTCCGGTCTTTGGAGGTAGTGTTATCAGTCAATTTATGTCTATCAACCTTGTCAACTTCGATCAGGTTCTTAGTGATGGTCATCATTTGGTTAAGCTTATTTGGTTGCCTCTGGATGAGTTCTTCCTGGAGCCTTTCATTGCTAGTGCCTTTGATTATAGCTTCTCTGGTTATGCAATAGTCAAGATCTCGTACCTGCAAGCAGGCTTTGTTGAAGCTTTCGATGTAGGAACAGAGAGAGTCACTTGATTTATACATGACGCCAGTGAGAGTATGGATGGTGATTCTAGTTGGGATGGATCCTATAAACTGCATGTAGAATTTCATTCTAAGGTCTTCCAACGGTCAATTAATTCGATGGGTAGCATGTCAAACCAATATGATGTTGGACCAATCAAGGTGTTTGGGAAATTTCTGCAAGTATGGGCTTTTATCGCTTATGCTATGTCCATCTTATTCTTGTATGTCCAAATGTGAGTGTAGGATCCTTATCGCCGCTATAGCTATCGATGAATGGTAGCTTGACAAGGGATTCAATGGTTCCGCCAGGATTCTAACGTTGAATGGACAATCAGATGTCTTAAGGGTTCCTGTAGAGATACAGTGTACTCATTGAGCCACTTTTGAACATTTTTCTAAACTTTGGATCATCCCAATATCTGAACTTCTTTTGCTTCCCCTACATTGGGAGAGGAGGAGTCGTAGGATGATTTCCCATCTAGGTGTGGTAGTTGTAGGGTGGAGAGAAGTATGTTTCCCCCATATGGAAGTTTCTGGTTGGAGTGTGTCCTCGAGGGAGATGGATACTGCCTACGGGTTCTGATTACACGCTATCCCAGTACTTGGATTATCGGGCTTTGGACATCCTGATAAGATCTCTCTGTGATGGGACTTCGTTTTGCATGGCCGAATCGAGAGTGTTGTTGTTCTGTGTAGGCTGAGTTGAGAAAGCAGCAACCATTCATGATTCGGCTATAATGTTGCTGACCGGACAGTGTTGAATGACCCCTCTGGGTGGGTGTTGAGTGACCCCGCCAGGTGGGTGATTGAATTAATAGAGAGGTCTATTATGTGAAGTTCACAGTGTATCTAACCATCCCTTCCTTCATCATGCCAAATAGATTTCTTCGTAGCTGGTTTTGGTCTTTGGGGACACCTGATATCATTGAGCGAAGCTCTTAGAGATTGTTACTCCAGTCGCTGAGTAACCTGGTGGGGCAACGGTGGTATCCACTGCTGGGATAGTGGAAGAAAAAGATGTCATAGTGGTTGGATGGGATTTGATAGTCGTATCCGAGCCATCAGTGTTGTTGTTAACCATCCGGTCAAGGTTCTGGTTGTTGTCCATCTATTTAAGGTTTTTTGTGTTCGTCGAAAGACAAAATTCTCGCTGGAGCAAGTAAGTTTGTCCACGCTCACCGCACCACTAAAAGATTAGTCAAAGAGAAGGTTCTTACAACTGACCTTCAGAATAGGAATCGTGATCTGGCTCCACCGTAGATGGTGGCTGCAAGACAAAAAGAGCATCAGGGGTGACTAGTTGTGTGACTAGCGTAGCCTCTCCGATGCTTAAGTAACGGTAAGAGAGGGGAGGCAAGTGAGTTTAGGGTTTTTGAATGAGAACCTGAGCATGGGGGTGATACCATATTTATTGTGTGGTGCTTCCTAATTAGATTAGGACTATACTTTCTTGCTGGTGTGGGGAGTGCTTGCTGGGCAAGGATCTTATTTAGATGTAACTTCCTCTATAAGAGGTTTCTTCCTTATTATCTGATAAGGAAAGAGATATTATTTCTGTTTATCTGAATAGGTAAGGAGTTAAAGATGGACTCTAGCGCTGATCCTTAATCGGTTCAGCTTAGATCCTTCATTCATCTGGCCTCAAGGTCAACTGACAGGTAGATGTCATGTTGTTCTTCCACGCAGTAGCTGTAATATACTGGATTATCAAAGGGTACCAACTAGGGCTGGCAACGAATCATGGACCCAAATCCATTTTAACGGATCTGGATCCTAATTTTTCAAATCCGTCGGGTCCGGGTCCAGGTCCATAAAGAACGGATACGGATCCAGTATCGGTTCTAAGTATAGGACCTGAATCCGGACCCGGATCCTTATGTATATACATATTAATTAAAAAAACCTAATTATAACACACCTCTATCTCTTTCGCTACCTCAAACCCTAATTCCATTCCCCTGTTCTGTCTCTCAACCCATTTCAAGTTTTTAATCTTCATCCTCGTTCTCCTTTTGTCGTTGCCTCTCCCACTTTCAGCTCCGGTCTCGGAAATCACTCTTTGAGAAAACTCCGTTAGACAACTTCATCCTAGCCTAAATCGCTTTATTTGAATTTGAAGTGGAAAGTTTTTGTTTTTATTTTCCCTTGTAATTTCGATGGATCCTGCCTCTGCCCCTTTTGACATGTCTTTTGTATCGTCATATTTGTGTTTCCTTGAGTTGTCTGGTCAAATTGATTAATTGAATGAATTTTTTGTAACATAACTGGACTAATTTCAATTTGACGGATTGGAGCTATGAAAGAATGCTGATTTTGTTAATTGAGGATTAATGTTTCCTTCGTTTTGTAATTGAGTTGAAGCTAATTGAACAATTTCATTCCTTATTTCCGCAAAATATTGGATTGTCAATATCAACTCTATAGACCCCTTTTCAACCCGTATTTAGACCCGAATCCGTGAAATCTATTGAATTCAGATATGGATACTCAAATTATAGACCCCGTCAAATCTGGAGCGGATACGGATTCAATGGGTAAACACGAATTCGGGTCAGGTCCATACTAGATCCGATCTGAATCCGACCCGTGGCCATAGCTAGTACCAACTTATTCGAATGCCTTGCCTACTAAGATAAAGACCTCCACTTTTAATAAAAAAAATATTATTTTCTTTTATATTAAATTTAATTCTTGTTTGCAAAAGTTATGCTATTTGTTTTTAGATAGAACGAGGATTTACGTTAACGTTGAGGCGGCATTTTGGAATTAACCACCGAAACATGTAATAATTAGTTATTTGGCGCGTAAGGTTTTTTTTTAAAAAAAAATTGTCACATGTTGCCTTACAATATTAATAAATGAAATGGGCTTTTACAAAAAATCACTCTTTTTTATAAAATAATTTAAATCTTAAGATGAAGTTTTAAAAAAATATCCTTCTATATAAATTAGTTAAGAAAAGCTGAAAATAATTATAAAACTGCAGCCGTATTCTAAAACATGCGCACAACATGTATATTTTTAACTTATTTGATTTGTTTTTGTATTTATTTTTTAAACCTTTTATTTTTTCGACTCGCCGCTCTAAAATTTTTTGTTTGTCTCTTTTTTATCTTTAAAATGACATCCGCTGTGATATTTTTTTCAAATTTTTTTGAATTGTCACATATCCAATAGACATCCAATAGAAGTCCAATAGAAATTAGTAAAAGGTAGAAGAACTTTGATTCAAAACACTAGATAAATTTTTAATAGATCAAAACCTTAAAATATACTTGTACTAATGTCTAATATCAACTTCAAATCAGATTTTTTCAATACAAGTCAGGTAGCTATCTTGTAGACGTCCAATAAATATATGATAGACATTCAATAGATATGTGGTAGACGTCCAATAGATGTCCAATCGTCTAGGCTTGAATTGCTAAATTCTAAAATAAATATACACCGATGCTGTATGATCTTCTGCAACTGGTTTGCTTCAAATTATCAAAAATTAGTGCATAATCTTCATCAAAAGATTTAAAGCTAAACTTGGAAAACCGAATGAAGAACGAAAATCAAAACTTCTCAATTTGAGCAATAAATAGAGCAATATCCCACACTTGAAACCTAAAGCAGTACTATATCTAGTCAAAGAAACAACAGCACAAAAGTAACTTAACGATTCCATAAAAACATTGTCAAAACTAAGATCTACCACTTGTCTATTAGATATCTACCATGCGACTATTGGATATCTACCACTTGTCTATTAGTTAAAAAAATTCGAAAAATCACAGTGGTTGTTATTTTAAAGATAAAAATAAGACGAACAAAAAACTCTAAAGTGGCGTGTCGGAAAAATAAATGGTTTGAAAGATAAATGAAAAATAAGAAAGAAAATCAAAAGAAAAAGGAGAGAAACAAGTTGATGATATATATAATTAGAGAGAATGTATATTTAAGATTAGTTTGACTTAATGGTGGATTACTATTCTTGATAAATAGTCTAAATGAAAACCTTATCCCACCTCGCCGAAGTGTGGATTCAAACCTACAACCTCTAGGATCACAACTTTAAGGCTCAGCCACTAGACCAAGACTTTGACAAGTAATAATTAGTTATGGCCTATTGAAAAATGTAAATTGAATTTTTTTATTGAGATTATACTGATCGACGTTCATATGTTATTTGGGGCAAAACATAAATTTCAACACTTGTAATCAACAATAATTGAACATTTGCGATTATAAAGTCAGGATTTTTAGAGATGTTGGATGGATATACGTGACTATCATTACATTAAAACAGATCCAATAGTTATAAATAACCCGTTTCTCAGGCAATCCTGACCGGGCTCGGGTCGAGATTCATCAGACTTTTTACTAAAAATATCAATCAAATATGGCCTGGCCCACACTTTAGAGCTTCAGACTTAGACCGAACATATAAGGTCATTTTCAAGTCCGACCTATGAATCACAAATTATTTTTTATTCTAATTATTTTTGGACTAAATAGATAAAATATGTCTAATGTTATATAAAACTATATTATTTACTTGAATTTTTTAATGTATAAATTGTAGTTAAAATTCAAGAGTGAAATAGTAGATATATAGACAGGAATGTGTGTCCAGTCTCCAGCTAAAAGAAAAGCTTTACAAAATTATCTTAAAATTAACTAAGTAAAATGCTACTGAGGATAGAATTTCAAACATTAAAACATTTATAAAACACTCAAACTATCAAAAGTTTAAAACAATTTCTAAATATAATACATGATATATAATTAATAAAATATTATTCATCGGCCAAGTTCGGATCGTACTTGGATTTCTATATCAAAATCAAGTCCGGCCTATAAAATTTTATGCTTTAACAAGCTCGGGCTGAACTTAAATATAAAAATAAGTGTTCAAGCCCGGCTCATGGGATCGGGCTTAGGTCTAGTTGTAATTTAAATGTGTTATTTGTGTACAGAAAGGGTGTGTTAATATGGCCTCACCAAAGGAAAAACTTTTTTTTATTGAAAAAAAAGGTGAATTTCATTTAAACTAAAATATGCGGTGAATCCTGCTGATATAGTTGTATTTTATATTTAAGTTCATTTGCATGTAATTTGAGTTTCATTTTGGTTGTTATAGATTGTTCTATATTATAGTGTATAAATGCATATTTTAGGGTGTAATTTTTCATTAAATACAATTAATGAGAAATGTGAAATAGCTCAAATCCTTTAGATCAAGAGATAAATCGGCAATAGAGACCAGAAAAATCAAATAAAATCACTCCAAAATCAGAAAATGTAATCTTACCATATCCGGAGAAACTTGCCATAAGATTAAGGGAAAACATAAAAGAAATTTAAACATACAATAACAATTCTGTAACCTATAATTCTTAAGCTCTATAATCATAAGAACTCCAACGTGCTCTATAGCATCAACTAGTTTGGTAGATCTAAAACAATCTTACTTAAAAGAGATAAATCTAAGTATGTACCTGAGATGAAAAATCAGTATGTATATTTAACTAGATCTATATGGCGCCAAATCCGTTGATAAATCTATCAAAAACGTGTTGTGTAGTAGCAATCCACAATTAAAGAAGACGACCGTTTGGTGCAAGTTCAATAAGATATTAGATGTAGACGTTTCACACAAGAAACTAAAAATATGAAAACTATAAAAGATCAAAGAGGGTGGAGAGGAGGAAAAAAAACTCTAAAAACGAAATTTTTTTCTTCATATTTATTGCAAATTTATTTACATAACAAAGAGGAGATAATAACAAGAAAGGCGACTAAGTTTTGGTAAGTTTTTTTACAAGAAGTATCATGTATCTTTCTTTTTTTTAATCAGAACTAATATCTATAACGCATTTCGTTAGCACTCAATGAGCTAAACCCGTGAAATTAATTTTTCTAATAGTTACTATTGACTAATTTTTTCAACATCAAACTTTCAGCTGAATAAAAGAAATTCAAACCACATAATGGACATTCCAATTTCTAGTTAGGAATTGATTTTGGAGCTCTACTTTTGTGAAAAAAAAATACCTAAATTGTATTACTTTGATATTATCATTCAATTTGGTCGCATTCCAGACATAATCTACGAGTCACCGTGACCATAAAATGGTTGCATAGAGAAATTTCCAAGTGGCCGAATAAAAATATATATTTTTTACTTTGACCTAATTTTTCTTCATATATTCAATTATGTAATCATTGGTTTTATTATTTTTCTTTTGTGCCTATACTTAGTCTTTGTTTAGTTATTACAAAAAAAAAAAAAAGTATTTGTTCATTTATTTTCTATCTTAAGAATAAAATAATCAATGAAAAAATAGAAAATGATGCATGCGGATAATAATTCAGTGGAATATATATAAATTGTATTTCCGAACTAACAGTAGAATTCAAATGGGTTAAAATAATGGTGGATATTACTATTATAAAACTGGATATGTGAAAGTTGGCCAGAAGGCCCATCTTAGTGAACAAAGCCCATAGACCCTTAAAGCCCGGTTCTTTGAAGATTGGAGTATATAAAGCCTCATTTAACCGGATTTGGGTTCAAACCCTCACTACTCTCTTGCAAGCTACCTCCTTCTGTTTCAGCGATTATCCTTTCTCATTCTAGATTTGCTTCAGCTAATCAATCCGTTGTAACCACCTCATTTACCAACGGCTAGATTCGCTGTTACCGCCTTAATCTCCTATATAAAGAGGTAATCGGTTTCATTGTTTGTGTGTGAGGTTTTCAGTTTGAGATAGCGAGTTAGGGTTTTGGTGATTTAAGCTTTGTTCTATAAAATTTGTAGCACGAGTTCGTTATATGTGTAGTAGAGAGTTTTACGCATATGTTTTTAGTGTTGGTTTTATAAAGGCTTGTATTCTGTTCTGTAAACTAGGATATCTTCATCAATAAAGCTTCGAGCAGTTTTGTTTGCAATGGTTGAGTTCTTCTTCTAATTCTTTTTCAATTACGTTCGTATTAGATATTTGATTTAGTTAAATCTGGGATTAAATATATCCCTACAAATTGATATTAGAGATGTTTAATCGATTGATTTATCGATTTCAGATCTTGCATGTTATTTTAGAATCATTGTTAGTCTTGCATGCGTTAAATCTGTTCTTTAGAAATCTAATTCGAGAAATTAGGGTTTCTGTTCTTGCATGCAATAAAAGATTGATTCTGCCTGTAATTAAAATTCTTTTTGCGATAATCACTAATTCAGATTGTTATCTCTATTCTTTCTTGTTTTGTTTCACTTTTCTGAGATTCTTTACTAATTCATGTTTTGTTCTTCTCATGTTCCTTTGTTTTTCTGGAAATCGCGCTTTCTTCTGGACTTGAGTATGTGCTAATTTCAATTGGCAAAATGAAGAAGACAAACAACGGGTAAAAGTTTTTGTAATCTCTGGTTTCTTCTTTACAAAAGTAATAACTATAAGAGGTAATAAATCTAAACCCTAAACTCTTTATCTTCTATGAATTATTGCTGCTAAAAGGAGCCACTGTAAGTTGAATCCTTCCCTCTCCTGTTTAAATTTACTGTTACATATCTGGGAATTTGATGTGTTAGTAGATAAGCAGTTGACATGTCTGCTCTAGGAGATTAAGTGTTCTTCCATGCTTCTTGTTTACATTGCTTTTAATGTAATTCTTGTATGAAGATTGTTTCTAATTTTCTTTCCTTCATTGATTTAAAGTTTGTTAACGCTGTGAAAGATTTCTTGAATGACTTATATGTTAATATTGCATTCTATTGTGATCTAGGATTGATTGATAGGTCTAATAATAGGATTAGCATAGATATAAGTCAGGTTAGAAGTCTTCTTTCTCTGTGTCCTTCTTTAAGGTTAGCATTTAATAAATTTGTTAAATCTGTATTATCTTTCTACATCACTATTAGGTTTCTTTTGGCTTTGTTAAACCATTTAAATTAGTTTAAAATCATGTCAGTTGCTAGAGTTAACCTAGAAAAATTTGATGGAAAGATGGATTTTTCTTTATGGAGAAGGAAAATCAAGGCTATTCTAGTCCAGCAGAAGTGTCATAGGGCCGTGAATGGCATAGATACACTTCCTGTTGAACTAACACCTGAAGAGAAACAAGACTGGATGGAATTGGCATATTCCACAATAATCTTGAATCTCACTGACTCTGTTTTAAGAAGAGTTAGGGACTGTGATGAAGTCCCTACACTCTGGTCTAAACTTGAATCCTTGTATATCACTAAAGATGTGTCCAATGTTGGTCCCTGTGAGGGTCTAAAAAAGGTCAAAGAGGGGTGAATGACCCTTTTTCATGGAATTAATAGACTTTAAAAGGTCTTTGTATAGCGTGTTTGATTATGTTTTGGGTATGATGGATCCGGATGATGCAGATAGGAATATAATGCAAATAAATAAAGAGTAAGAAAATCAAACACAGAGTTTTATCCTAGTTCGGCCCCGCCTACTCCAGTCCTCGGAGTTTCCTTCCTCTGAGCTTTTCTAACTGGCAGTAATCAAGCCTTACAATTTGTCTCAGATGATAACTCCTTCCGGATGTAGGATATACCACTAGAAGCACCAACTCCTAGCTGAGTCCTCTTGTCTTTAGCAGGATATACCACTTAGACTTCTACCCCAAACCTAAGCTGATCCTACAGGGAGATTCTACGTAAAGCACCAAATTTGAGCTATATCCCAATCTCACTACTCACCCAAGTATGAGATCTTTACACTTTGGTTTTCTTTAAAGGTTTTGGTTTTGGACTTCCTCAAGTTTATAACTTACTTAGGAATCCTTACAAACAGATTTGGAATGGTTTGATTCTTGGAGGAATTAAGTAACTAATTGCAATGGCTGATTCTCTTGTGTATGCTTTCTCAAAACAACCAACACTTTCTCAATGTGTGCAGCTTTCCTTTTATAGGCTTCAATCATAAATGTAGCCGTTATGAGTTGTTGAAACTGGATTTAATCTTCACCGTTGATCAGGTGATATGTGGCACTTTCGGAGCCGTTGATCAATCCGTTAAACTCAGATTTTGACCCGTTTGTATCCTTGGAACTGGGGCTCAAAAATTGTCAGTGATCATTTTCCTTTCATTTTAGTGATTCACCAACTTTTACTCCAGAAGTCCGGATGTGTGATCTATACGCGCCTTTTCTATAGGTCTAGGTAGAAAAGGTTGTTACATTTTCTCTTTCATGTGTCAGTCCTTCTGTCCTTTTCTAAAAAGTGCTATCTGTCTCCTTTGTCTTTCATAAGGGGAAAGGATCTTTGACTTTCTGACCAAATAGGTGGAGGGAGAAGTTATTTTTGAAACTTTTCCCTTTGTCTTTTAACTGTATCTTTCGAATGACTTTCGTCTTGATATTTCTGGATGCTTATACAATCAGTCTTCTTCCGGATGCTAATTTGGGCGGTTCAAAGTTTATTTCCTTTCTAAACTTTTACTGGGTGCTTCCATTAGTTGCTTGGGTACTTGTAGTCTTCAGTGAGTGATTTTGGATTAGATGCTTCCTTCTTTGGATTAAGGAGATTACAAGATTTGTTCCTTAATATTTTGATTCTATTTTTTGTTTTCTTCAAACCTGATCTAGATTGTTCTGGAATTTAATATTTTTGGATCATTGTTTCCCAACAATCTCCCCCATTTGATGGAAATAAAAACTAAGCACATGGAAAAGGGGTTCTATTATCTAAGTATGATTCTTGATACTTAGACGTTTACAAGTGTTATTCCCCCATAATCTAAGCATCCTAACTCCCCCAATATTTTTAAATTCTAGCTTCTAAGTTTTTTAAGTACAATTACAGATTGTACTTAGTAGCAATTTTTAGTATCAATTTTTTACTACATATACTTCTGCTGTTAACAATAGTTAACCTCATGAAGTTCAGGATTATAATTACAGAAATATATATAAGTGAAATTAGAACTAGCTATTACAGATTTTTACATTGCAACAAATAGCTATTCTAAGGATCAGATTTTCATTTGCTCCCTTTTCTGGACGATGACTCTCCCTCTTTGCTTTTTCCTTTTCTGTTCTCCCCCTTTTGGTTTTCATCATTATCATATAAGTTCTGCCATCCCAGCTCTTTTGGCATGCCTCAGAGTAGACAGAGTAATCCACATTACCTTGTAAGCATTTTTCTATGATAGTTTCAACCGTTGCCAGAAGAAGATGGACTGGCCTGAGTAGAGTTCGTAGCTCTTTATAGACTCTGGCCATATCTGGAATCATCTTCAAGGCATGAGTTTGGTCCTCCTTGTCAAAGTAGGGAAATATGGACTTAAGGAGTGTTAGACTGCACTTATAGCCAAAGAAACCAATCTCTCCAATATGTTTGACCAAGTCATTGACTATTGGAATTAGAAGACTATCCGGATAAGAAGATAGAGATCCGGATGGAGAGATGGATAGATTTGCCATACTTGACTTTAGAAGATCAATATCCTGGCAAATATCTCTCCGGATGTTGTGGAGACTGGAATTGAGAGTTGTAAGGTCTTTGTGAAATTCCTCCTTTAGATTATCAATCAAGGTATCTGTCCTATTGATTTGACCAGCAAATACGGTGCTTATATTACCCATATGTTTAGCAAGAAGTTTGAGCAGTCCCTCATCAAGAAAATTGCTAGCATCTGTTGGGCAGCTTGATGTTCCTCACTGAGTGAGGTAAATCCGGAGGCAATCCCTTTTCCTCCCTTAGTAACTACTCCGAGAATGAATTTTTCAAAGTTTTCAAACTTGTGATCCAGATACTCTTTTAGCTCATTTGTTATCTTAGTGGAGGCAGAGGTCGTTTTATCCATTAAGGTGGCAAGGTTGTTGTCATCTCCAGTGAGAGCTTAAACTATAGAGCAATTTGCTCTTGCAATACTTGTATTTATTTATTCCAGCACCGGAGTAATTTTTGAGAGAGAGGTTTCAACCATAATTTCAGCAGTAGGGAAAGCTTCTACATTCTTCTCAATATTCTGAACACTACCTTTTATCTCTCCTAATTCAGATTTTAAATCCAGAGTCATAGATCTATTCTTCATTAAGCTTCCAACTGATCTTAGTTGTTCGTAGATGTTCTGGAGCAGTGGCTTGAACTCATCATCCTTCTATCCTTGCAAAGCTGCTTGTTCCAGCAAAGTCAGTTCGAGCTAGATTTTCTCATTGCGGGAGACATTATAGTCCATAAATGATTTTAGCTCGGGCTTCTTTTTCTCACCGGACAAGGATGATTCTTCTGATTTAGAACTGCCAGTCTCTTCAGATCTAGAAGATTCTTCCTTACTCGACCCTGTTTTAGTATATTCTTCTTTTTCCTGTTCTCGCTCTTCCAACCTTTCCTCCGGACTAGCCTCACCCTTAGAGTCCACTTCAGAAGTGTGCTCTTTGGAACCCAGACTAGTTCTCTCCTCTAGAACATTGTGTTCTGGGATGGAATGGTTATTCTTATATGCAGTTTGAGTTTCTGCACCTAAGTTATCATGTGTTTCAATGGCATCACCAGCTAAAATTTCAGTAGCAAAAGATGTGTTTGGGGGGATGATTACCTGATTGTGCTGATGTTGCTCCGTTTGTTCATCTTCATTTTGTATCTCTATCTCAGTATCCAGAAAACTAGAATTTTCCTCAGTCTCCCCATCCTTTGCCTTTACAGGACTTCCCATTTCCTCCTCTGTATCCAAAATGATGGTATTTTCCTCATTATTTCCTCCAATTGCCTGGATAGGACTTGCTATCACCACTGTCTCATTGCCTGGAATGGTGGAATTATCCTCACCATTACCTCTAGTTGCCTTTACAGGACTTTCCAGCTCCACCAATTCTAGTTCTACATTTAGCAAGTTATCTAAAAGAGGCCCTGATCTGGCTTAGAAGTTAAATAGATCCTCATCCTAATACTTGGCTTCTTTGAGAACCATCAGATCTTTTAGTGCTAAAAGGATAGGTGGGCTATCTGTGGCTGCTACTCCGGATGAGCCTCTAGGTCCCTCCTTAGTCAGGTTATTGATCTTTTGGTTATCCCGGACTGCTGACATCATATCGTCATATTGAGGATCCTCCGAAAAATTATTATCCAGAAGGACTAGTTTCTTGGTAAACACAACCAGTTCTTTTCCCTTTGCTTAAGTCCGTTGGTGTAACTGATTTAGGAGATGGCTCTCAAATTAAAATCCCAGTAGCGGGCCTTTTAATGGAGAGCTTTCCTTTCTCTACCTTTAAAGCCTCATGAAAAATTAATCCCCTCTTCTGGAGTTGGCTTTTCTTAGGGATAGTCTCTTCTTCCTCTATTTCCTCTTCATCCTTATTCTCTTTCGGTTCACACACAGGCTTCCTCTTTTTATCTAATGCCTTAATGAGCCATCCTCTTGGCTTTTTAGGCTGTTCTGGTGTTGTTTTCATCAATTGTGTGAGAGGAATTCTATCCTCATCATCTTCCTCAATAGCCGGCTTTAAGTTGATCTTTCTTTGAGCCTTGGGCTTAATGGTTCTGGCTCTTTTTGCTTCCGACTCTTTTTGCTTCCGGGGTAATTTTAACTCCGGCCTTCCTGACCCTTGTCTTTTCCTTCTTTTCTTCCCTAAGCCTGATAGCCTTTTCTTCATCCCAGGTTTCTCCAAAGCTAAGTTTCTTAAAGTTCTTTTCAATGATCTCCTTTCCTTGAATCGATTGAGCTCCGAATAAATTTACTCCATTGGCAAGAAGGATTCTGGTGATGAGAGCTCCATGGGAGTTTCTATGCTGCCTTAGGAAGTGGATGATCAAAACAAGCATATTCATAACCCTGCTATCTACCCAGTGCTGCAGAACACAGTGTTGAAAGAAGGAAGCAGTAATTATAGATCCTTTCTGGATTAGAACTAGTTTAGCCAAGACATGTTGAAGATTTCTTGGTGTTTGAGGCCAATAAGTGGAGAATTTATCTCCAAAGTAGCGAGATGGGAGCCACTTCTTTGGGTAGTACATTATCCAGAGTTTATCCCTATCGTTCCTTAATTGAACTCCGTCATTCTTCATGTTCAAATTGTCCACAAAGAATTGCGGCATTACAGTGATGATTTTTCCTTGAATAGTAGTTCTGAGAGTGTCATAGTAGGAGTGTACTCTCAAGTTGTCATAGAATTCTTTGACCAACTCTGGATAAGAGGGACAGTTGATCTTTAAGAAATCCATAAGGTGTTGATCCTTTAAAAGCTGTGTATAGGGCTCTGTGTTAAAGAGAAAGTTATCCCCGAAATACTCTGGTGGCACTACAGAGTTAGGGTTCTTTAATTTCAAAAGGATAAAGTCTTCATCTTTAAGATCAGATTCAGTAAAGATGTATTTAGGAGGCGGAGGAGTGAGTTGAGTAGATGCCATTTGTAAGTTTAAAAGGATTTGAAATGTTAGGGTTTCTTGAGAAAAATTTGCTGAGTAATAGTAGAGAATTACTTGCATGAAGAAAGAGACGGATTTTTGGGGTTTTTTATAGAATCCCAAAGTGAGGGTATAATTGTAATTCAGACACCGTTAATTTTGACTGGATTACTGATGTGGCAGGTAAGAATTGATGAGAGAGGTAAATGTCGTTTAATCGGAGAATCGTAAAGGTTTATTTGAAATCCAGCTGTTTCATTTTACCGCGCATGTAATACCCAATAGACGTTTGAAATTCAAAATGTGTACAGTTACTTTTATATGCTTTTATTACCATTTATGAAGTCTGTCTGCTGAGTTGGTAGTATTCCTTTTGGATCCAGATTATCTTCATTTCTTCTTCTCTTCCTAATTCCCTGACTTATAGATCTTTGAATTAATTCCAGATTGTCTACCAGATTTTCCTTTAAATTGGATTGGACATTCCAATTGACTCCCTTAGCTTGTTGAATTGATCTTTACTTAATGGCTTAGTAAAGATGTCTTCTCTTTGCTCATTGGTTGGAATGTACACCAATGCAACATACTTCTTTATAACATGATCCCGGATAAAATGATGCCTGATGTTGACATGCTTCATCCTACTATAGAGCACTGAATTCTTTGACACATCAATAGCACTTTTATTCTCACACATTACCTCAACACATTCAGATTGAACACCATAATCTTCTAACTGTTGCTTGATCTATAGGAGTTGAGCTACACAACTTCCAGCTGCCATATATTCTGCTTTTGTGGTTGATAAGGGAACAGAAGTTTGCTTCTTGATGTACCAAGATACTAAGCAATCTCCAAGAAAGTGACAGCCTTCGGATGTACTTTTCCTCTCAAGAGTGTCTTTTCCATAATTTGTATCAGTGAAGCCTTGGAGTGCGAAATTCCCATTACTAGGATGCCATAACCTAACTTCAGTGGTTCCTAGGAGATATCTAAGGATTCCCTTTACTACTTTGAGATGTGAATCCTTAGGATTGGATTGATATCTTGCATAGTAGCAAACTGCATAATGTATGTCAGGTCTGTTAGCTGTCAAGTATAACAATGATCCAATCATTCCTCTATAGAGCTTCTAATCTACTTCTTCTCCTTCACAATCCTTTGATAGGACTATATCTGATCCCATGGGAGTGGACATTGATTTTCTTTTGTCCATTTTAAACTTCTTTTGAATCTCTTTATTATACTTGGATTGATTAATGAAAATTCCATCCGGACTCTGCTTGATTTGCAAACCAAGGAAGAAATTGAGTTCTCCCATCATTGACATCTCAAACTCCTTCTGCATTTGAGTGCTAACTTCTTCACACATATTTTCATTTGCTTCTCTAAAAATGATATCATCTACATAGATTTAGACTAGAATAACATCACCCTTCTTTTTCTTGATGAAAAGTGTTGTATCAACTTTGCCCCTGATGTATCCCTTGGATATGAGAAATATAGTAAGTCTCTAATACCAAGCTCTTCGTGCTTGTTTCAATCCATAAACGGATTTCTTCAGCTTGTATACATGATCTGGATGCTTTGAGTCTTCAAATCCAGGTGGTTTCTTGACGTAGACTTCCTCCTGGATAACTCCATTTAAAAATGCACTTTTGACATCTATTTGGAATAATGTGAATCCCATAAATGATGTAAAAGCACATAGAATCCGGATTACCTCCAGTCTTGCTACCGGAGCAAAGGTCTCTTCAAAATTAATGCCTTCCTATTGATTGTAGCCTTGGGTAACTAATCTTGCCTTGTTTCTCACCATAACTTTGGATTCATCAAGCTTGTTCTGGAATACCCATTTAGTACCAATGATTGACTTCCCTTTTAGTGGTGGCACTAGATCCTAAACATCATTCCTGGTGAATTGATCTAGTTCTTCTTGCATTGCCATCATCCAGCTTTTATCTCCTTCAACATCTTGAAATTTCTTTGGCCTAATAAGAGAGATAAAATTAGCATGGCTCATCATCCGATTGAGTTGTCCTCTAGTTCTGACTGGATTTTGGATATCATCCAAAATGGCTTCTATTGGATGATTTCTGTGAGTCCGGATTTCTCTTTGAAGTTCTGCATGCTGGTCTAGAGCTTGTTCCTCAACTGCTTCAACTTCTTCTTAATTATCCATAAAGTTTATCACATGGTGATTAAGATAACCGTGTGGAACTTCTGAGTTGAGAGTAATTCCTTCATCTTCATCCTTGTACTTCTTGATTTGGAAAGAGTCTAGAATCTATACTTTTTCTTCTCTAGTGTTTTCAGCTTCCGGAGTTAGATCTTCTAAATTTGAACTTCTTCTTCTTGCATGATTAGTCTCATCGAAATCTACATATATAGACTCTACCACAGTTTGTGTTCGTTTGTTATAGACTCTGTAAGCTTTGCTATGTGTTGAGTAGCCAAGGAAAACTGGTTCATCAGATTTAGGATTAAATTTTCCTAATTGCTCTCTATCATTCAGGATTGTAGCATTTACATCCAAAGGTTCTGAAATGCCCAATTTTGGGTTTCCTTGCCTTCCAAATTTCATATAAGGACTTTTCTAAAGTCTTTCTATTGAGAGCTCTATTCAAGATGTAGCATGTTGTGTTTATGAACTCACCCCATAAATATTTAGGCAAACTATTCTCGCTTAGTATTGTTCTAGCCACCTCAACTATGGTTCTATTTCTCCTTTCAACAACTCCATTTTGTTGAGGAGTATGAGGGGCATAAAAATTATGTTCAATGCCCTTGGATTTGTAGAATTTAGCAAAGTGCATGTTTTTTAATTCTCCTACATTATCACTCCGGATGCGTGTAATGCTTCTGCCCTATTCTAATTCTATCCGGATGAATATTTTTGACAAGTGGTCAAAGGCTTCATCTTTGATACCTAGCAAAGCGACCTTGGTATAGCGAGAATAATAATCCACAATGGCCATGGTGTATTCTCTTCTACCTAAACTCATCGATTTAATTAGACCAAATATATTAATATGCAAGAGTTCAAGAACTCTCTTGGAAGGTATGTATAAGATGGAAGGGAAGCTATTTCTATGTTATTTACCTAATTGACATGCAGTGCATATGTGATCCTTATCAAAAGCAACCTTAGGCAAACCCATAATTCCTTTTTGGCTAATTTGGATAGGAGGTTCATGCTTACATGTCTCAACCTCTGGTGCCATAGCCATGATTCTTATTCTTTAGACACTAAGCATATATTCTTTTTCTCATTTTTAATGTTAACAGAATAAACATTATTTACTCTATATGCATAAAGAATGGATTGATTTGACTTACTATCACTGATTGAGCATCCTTGGAGTCAAAGGTGGCTTTCCTCCCTTTTACAAGAGTTGAGCAACACTCAGTAGGTTGAACTTCAGTCCATCAACTAGTGAGACATCTTCTATTTTTAATTCAGATCCAATGGTTCCTTGTCCAATGATCTATCCCTTTTGACTGTCTCCAAAGCTTACTTTTCCACCTTTCTTCTTGATTAAAGTGATAAAGGTTTTATCATCACCAGCCATGTGCCTTGAGCATCCACTGTCAATGTACCATATATGTTGATCTACTGTGGATCTAAGGCATACCTGCAAAACAGATCAAGTGAGTTTGGGTACCCAATCAGATTTGGGTCCTCTCGGGTTATTAACCATTTCAGGCAAAGGATAAACATCATAATAACCAATTTTCAATCTACACAATTTAGTAAGATGATTGTTTTTCCCACAAAACCTACACCCTGAGATAGGTATGTTCTGCTCCTGCTTCTTCTGGATTTTTTCAAGATCTTCCTTTCCTTAAATTCCCATGTATCTGGCTTCTTGTATGCTTGTTTGTCTAATATGTACCCGAAATTTGGGTTCTAATTAATATGTTCTAATTCCATAGTTCTTTCTTTATTTAGCAGGTTGCTTACTATGGACTGCTTTGGGTTTTCTTTTTTTAGCAGCTGTGTATCTCTGTGCTTGAGGCTGCCTCTGAGGTTTCTTCTCTTTTTGATTTGAGGGTCCTGGATTCTTTTTAGCAATAGAGGTTTGATTTCTTTGTGTTCCTTGCCTTGGATTTATTCTTTGTTGCGAAGGACCAGGTTTCCTTTCAAATGCTTCCTTCATTAGAGTTAGCTCCCTATCTAACCCTATTAAGTTCGCACTCAAGATTTGCACTTGATTCCTCATGAAGTTTTCTTCAACCACATTAATGTGCTTAGTAGCTCTTATTAAATTAACATCTTGTGCCAATGCTTCACTATCTTCAGCAAGTTCCATCACTTGTCTATGTAGGGATTTGATAGCTTCTGTGTTCTTCCTCACATTCGTGATCATAATCCCTAAAGCTCTAGCAACTCTAAAGTTAGAAATAGAGTTAGAGTGAGAGTTTACCTCAGTACTAGCTATCTCTGATTCTGATTCTTCAATTTGCACAGTGTCTTGCTTGGATGGATTTCTTCTAGATTATTCTACTTCCAGTTCAATCAGTGCCATGAATGCACAGTTATCAGTCTCTTCATCTTCTGTTGAAGATAAGCAGCTGCTTTCTTCATTATTGCTCCATGTGGCCATCATTGCCTTCTTCTTGTGTTTCTTATCCTTTTTAAGCTTGGGGCATTTGGTTCTAAAATGGCCTTTTTCTTCATATTTGAAACAGGCGGCTTCTTTTTCTAAATCCTTCTTTTCTTTCGGATCCTTTCTTGGACTGTCTCTTCTAGAGGTGCCTCCCTTGGATCTTTTGGACCTGTACCTTCTGGAGTTCCTCCTATCTTTCTTGTTCAGGAATCTATTAAAGTATTTGGCCAGCATAGCCATATCTTCTTTGTTATAATAAGATTCCTTCAACTGTTTGTCTGATCCAGAGCAGGGTGATCCAACAGAGTCTACCTTAAGTGGAATGGCCTTCTTCCTTTCTTTAAGCTTTTTCTCATGTTGGCTATATCTCTCCAAGGATAACTCTTGAGTTAGGATATTACCAATGAGCTCGTCATAACTATAGAAGTTTAAGTCATGAGCTTCCTCAATGGCAGTCTTTTTATTGTCCCATTCCTTGGTGAGACTCCAGAGCACCTTCTTGACCATCTCTACTTTAGAGATTTCCTTTCTGAGCCTCTTTATCTCATTCACTAGATTTTTATATCTAGTGTTCATGCTGCTAATTGATTCTTTTGGCTCCATCTTCAAGGATTCCAGTTTTTGTTGGAGTAAATCAATCTTAGTTTCTTTGACCTTGTTTGTTCCTTTATAGGTCACTTATAGTTTCTACCAAATCTCTTGTACAATCTCACATTCGGATATCCTGTTAAATTCTACTATACTAAGAGTACAAGGAAGCATATTAATAGCATTTTTTGTTTTCACACAATTTTTTATAATCATTCTCATCCCACAGACTTGAGGGTTTGTGGGTAGTTATACCTTCGACTTCATGAGTAGGTTCATATGGGCCATCTTTAATGGTCATCCATGCCATCATGCTTTATGCTTGAATGAAGTTCTTCATCTGATTCTTCCAGAACATGTAGTGTTCACTGGTGAAGAGTGGAGGATGGGTAATAGGCATACCCTCCGAAAGGAGTTGTGAGTTTTAGAAACTCATTTTGATTCTTGGATTAAAATATGGACCTTTAGCTCAAGATTGTTAGATCTCTAGTTTGAGCACTTGCTTTGATACCACTTATTGGTCCCTATGACGGTCTAAATAAGGTCAGAGGGGGGTGAATGACCCTTTTTTACTGAATTAATAGACTTTATAAAGTCTTAGTGTAGCGTGTTTGATTATATTCCAGGTATGATGGATCCGGATAATGCAGATATAATGCAAATAAATAAAGAGTAAGAAAATCAAACACAGAGTTTTATCTTAGTTCGGCCTCGCCTACTCCAGTCCTCAGAGTTTCCTTCCTCCAAGATTTGCCACTAGTGGATTCATTTCTAACTTGCAGGAATCAAGCCTTTCAATTTATCTCTGGATGGTAACTCCTTCCAGACGTAGGATATACCACTAGAAGCACCAACTCCTAGCTGAGTCCTCTTGTCTTTAGTAGGATATACCGCTTAGATTTCTACCCCAAACCTAAGCTGAGTTCTACAGGGAGATCTTACTCAAAGCACCAACTTTGAGCTATATCCCAATCTCACTACTCACCCAAGTATGAGATCTTTACACTTTGGTTTTCTTCAAAGGTTTTGGTTTTGGACTTCCTCAAGTTTATAACTTACTTGGGAATCCTTACAAATGGATTTGGAATGGTTTGATTCTTGGAGGGATTAAGTAATTGATTACAATAGCGGATTCTCTTTTGTATGCTTTCTCAAAACAACCAGCACCTTCTCAACTTGTGAAGCTTTCCTTTTATAGGCTTCTATCGTAAATGCAGCCGTTGTGAGTCATTGAAATTGAATTTAATCTTCACCGTTGATCAGGTAATATGTAGCACTTTCGGAGCCATTGATCAATCTGTTAGACTTAGATTTTGACCCATTTGAATCATTGGGATTAGGGCTGAAAAGTTGTCAGTGATAATTTTCCTTGTATTTTAGTGATTCACCAACTTTTATGCCAGAAGTCTGGATGTGTGATCTACACGCGCCTTTTCTATTGGTCTAGGTAGAAAAGGTTGTTACAATTTCTCTTTCCAGTGTCAGTCCTTCTGTCCTTTTCTGAAAAGTTCTATCTGTCTCTTTTGTCTTTCATAAGGGGAAAGGATCTTTGACTTTCTGACCAAATAGGTGGAGGAAAAAGTTATTTTTGAAACTTTTCCCTTTGTCCTTTAATTGTATCTTTCGGATGACTTTAGTCTTGATATTTCTGTATGCTTATACAACCAGTCTTCTTCCGGATGCTAATTTAGGTGGTTTAAAATTTGTTTCCTTTCCAAACTTTAACTAGATGTTTCCATTATGTGCTTGTGTACTTATAGTCTTCAGTGAGTGATTTTGGATTAGATGCTTTATTCTTTGGATTAAGGAGATTACAAGATTTGTTCCTTAATATTTTGATTCTAGTTTTTTTTTCTTCAAACCTGATCTAGATTGTTCTGGAATTTAATACTTCTGGATCATTGTTTCCCAACATCCACTATATCCTATTTGAAAGAAAAGCTTTTCAGTTTTAAAATGAATCTAGTTAAGTCAATTGATGAGAACCTAGATGAATTTCAAAGATTCATAATGGAACTTGAGTCGGTTGATGAAAAGTTTTCTGATGAAAATCAAACTATTCTACTTTTAAATTCTATCCCTGAAAATTACATAAATGTTAAAGATGCTTTAAAATATGGTAGGGAAAAGTTAAAGGTAGAAGATATTGTTAGTGCTTTGAAACTCAGGGAACTGAAATTAAAAGGGGACACTAAGTCTAAAGGTCAGTTTAGTGATGCTCTTACTTTTAAAGGTAAGAAGGGCAATAACTCTAAAAAGGATAAAAAGGGTAAGTGGACCAACAAATAGTTTAATCCTAAGACTAGTAATAACCATAACAATAATCAGGATGAAAACAAGTCTAAATTTCATAAGGACCTAACCTGTTATAATTGTAAGAAAAAGGGTCATACTAGGAAATTCTGTAGACTTAGGTTAAGTCAACATAATGGTAATAATAATGGAAATAACAATGAAGGTGGAGAAGTTAATAACACTGCTGAACTAGGAGATATAGAGGCCATAATTGTTAGTCAACACAAAGATCAAGAATCTTGGATTCTTGACTCTAGTTGTACCTTTCACATGACAGCTAGGATTGAATGGTTTAAAAACTATGAAAATATAAAAGGTGGAAAGCTTTTAATGGGTAATAATTCAACTTGTGAAATCCTAGGAATTGGGAGTGTTGAGTTAGTTAGGGATAATAGTGAAAGAATTCTTCTAAAAGAATTTAGACATATCCCTGGTTTAAAAGTGAACTTAATATCACTTAGTTATCTTTATAGAAAAGGTTTGAGATATGTAGCTCAAGGTGGAGTCCTTAAGGTTGTTAAAGGTACCAAGTGCCTTATAACTGGAATCTTGTAAATGGACTCTGTTACTTTGCTGGAACCACTTTAGCTGGGTCTAGTTATGTCATAAAATAGTCTAAAAGGATTGATTTATAGCATAAGAGACTAGGACATATTGGAAATAAAGGTCTTGGTCTGTTACAGAAAACTGGAACCCTGAATATTCCTAAATTTGATAAAATTGATAATTGTGAAACTTGTATTATGGGTAAAACTGTTAGACATAGTTTCACTACTACTAGCAATACATCTAATGCTTGTCTTGACTATGTATATAGTGATCTATGGGGATCAAGCTATGTACCTATTTCTCTTTCAAGGGCACAGTATTTTTGTGTCCTTTATTGATAATTTCTCTAGAAAAGTGTGGATCTATTTTCTTAAGAATAAATTTGATGTGTTTGATAATTTTCTAGCATGGAAAACTTTAGTTGAAAATCAACAGAACATCAAATTGAAAATTCTTAGGACTGATAATGGTCTTGAGTTTGTTAGGCCTCAGTTTAATAATCACGGTCAAGAATCTAGAATCATCAAGCATAGGACTTGTTCTAATACCCCTCAACAGAATGGTGTTGCAAAGAGGTATAATAGAACTCTCCTTAATAAAGTTAGATGTATGTTATATGAATCAGGGTTAAGTCCTATGTTCTAGGCTAAAGCAGCCCATACTGCTTGCTATCTTATAAATAGGTCTCCTAGCTCTACAATTGAATTTAAATGTCCTAATGAATTATGGTATAAAAAGACTATTCACTATGATCATCTTAGAATCTTTGGATGTGCTACTTATGTACATACCATTGATTCCAAGCTTGATCCTGGAGCCAAGAAAGGAATTTCGTTAGGATATCCTTCTGGAATTAAAGGATATAAAGTCTGGAGTCTAACTAAAGATAAAGTTATAATTTCTAGGAATGTAACTTTTAGTGAAAAGGAATTCCCTAGTTTAAATAAAAACAAATTCAGTTAGATAAGCAGAACTCTTGGTTTGAGGTGAAGCTAGATAGGTTAGAACAAAATGTGAATGTTAATGAACCTAATCAACCCACTGAAAATTAGAATAATAATAATCATGATGTTGTTAATGATAACCAAGTTCAAACTGAAGTTCTAACTAGGAATGGTCCTTCTAGTTCTAATTCCAGTGATTATTTATTAGTTAGGGATGGGCTTAGGAGACAAATTAGACCTCCCAATTACCTTGACAGAAACATCTATGATTGCAATTATTCTGAGTTTGTTGAGTTTGATGCTTGTGTTGCTGATTGCATTGAGTCTAGTGAACCTTGGACATTTATAGAAGCCCAGAAGTCCAAGGACAGGTCTAAATTGCATGTTGCCATGTTAGACGAGATTGAATCTCTCAACAAGAATAAAACCTAGATTCTGGTTCCTAAACCCGAGAATAAGAGAAGGGTAAACTCTTAAAAAGTACCTTATGGTTTCACTCATTTACAGAACGGGGTCTGAGGAAGTTTTTTTTTGCAAAATGGGGTCTGTGGTTTTAAAAAATTTGCAAAAAGGGGCATTTGACTTCGAAATAGTGATGTTACATTGAATATTTTAAATAATTTAACATTCTAATAATTTAACCTTATTATTTAAAAAAGATATGTCAGAGTTTGAGTAATTTTTAGAGATTTTTTTATTTTTTATGATTTTTTATAGTTTGTTATCATAATTTAATTAAAAAAATATTTACACTAGTAAAAAAATTTCAAAATTTTTTGCTGATATGTTTTGTATTTTTAATAACCATCCCGCAAAAATTCAGATAAAAATGAACAAGATTACTCATTTTCGTGATATAATTTAATATTGAGGATCCTTTATTTGCTATTTTTTTGAAACCACGAAACCCGTTTTGCAAAAAAAAATTCCTCAGACCCTGTTTTGCAAATAAGTGAAACCACAAGGTAATTTTTTGAAGTTTACCCAATAAGAGAATTATTGGTTGTAAATGGGTTTTTAAGAGGAAGCCAGAAATTCCAAGTGTTGAGAAAGAGAGATTCAAAGCTAGAGTTGTAGCTAAAGGTTATAATCAAGTTGATGGAATAGATTTTCATGACATTTTTCCCCTGTAGTAAAACATGTGTCAATTAGGCTTATTATGTCCATTACTGCTCTCTTTGACTTAGAAGTAGAACAGTTAGATGTTAAAACTGCATTCTTACATGGTAATTTAGAGGAAGAGATTTACACATCTCAACCTGATGGGTTCTTAGTCAAAGGTAAAGAGTCTGATGTTTGTTCTTTGAAAAAATCTTTGTATGGCTTGAAACAGTCACCTAGGCAGTGGTACTTAAGGTTTGATCAGTTTATGCTAAAATTGAACTTTAGTAGAAGTAAATATGACTCTTATGTGTATTACATAAAGTTAAATGATGATTCATATATTTACTTGCTTCTATATATTGATGACATGCTTATTGCCTATAAAAATAAACATGAGATTAATAAACTGAAACTTAAGTTGAATTCTGAATTTGAAATGAAAGATCTAGGTGAAGCTAAAAGAATTCTAGGAATAAATATTGTTAGGGATAGGTCTAAGGGAGTCATGTATTTAACTCAAAATGATTGCATTGATAAAGTGTTGACTGTTTTTGGGCTAAATGATGTTAAATCTGTTTCTACACCACTTTAAGTTGAAAGCTAGTACTTTACCATTGGATAAAACTGAATCTGATTTTATGACTAAAATTCCATATTAAAACATTGTTGGATCTCTCATGTATGTCATGGTATGTACTAGGCCTGATCTTGTTGGTCCCTGTGACGGTCTTTATAAGGTCAAGGGGAGGTGGATGACCCTTTTTCGAGGAATATAAAGACTTTAAGAAGTCTTAGTGTAGCGTGTTTGATTATGAACCGGATGATGGATCCGGATGATGCAGATATGACAATATAATGCAAAAGGTAAAAGTTAGAGAAATCAAACATATAAGATTTTTATCCTAGTTCAGCCCCGCCTACTCCAGTCCCTAGAGTTTCCTTCCTCTGAGCTTTTCCACTAGTGGATTCCTATCCAACTGGTAGGAATCAAGCCTTACAACTTGTCTCCGGATGGTAACCCCTTCCGAATGTAGGATATACCATTAGAAGCACCAACTCATAGCTGTGTCCTTTAGTCTTTAGTAGGATATACCACTTAGACTTCTACCCCGAATCTAAGCTGAGTCCTACAAGGAGTTCTCACTCAAAGCACCAACTTTGAGTTGTATCCCAATCTCACAACTCACCCAAGTTGGAGATTCTTACACTCTTGTTTTTCACAAAGGTTTTGGTTTTTGGATTTCCTTAAGTTTATAGTTCACTTAGGAATCCTTACAACAGATGTGGAGTTTAATTGATTCTTGGAGGGATTTATAAGCTGATTGAATGCTTGTTCTTTGTTACTTGTTTTTGTCAATCAAACAGCCAACCTTCTCATTTGGTGAAGCTTCCCTTTTATAGGCTTCCATCATAATTGTAGCCGTTGTGGGTTTTTGAACTTGTAATAAATCTTCACCCTTGATCAGGTTATAGATGGCGCTTTCGGAACCGTTGATCAATCTGTTAGACTGTAATTTGTCCCATTTGAATCCTTGTTATTGATGTTGAAAAGTGGTCAGTGATCGTTTTACTTGGGATTTTGTGATGCACCAAGTTTTACACCATTTGCTTTTTAATGTGAGCTCTACGCGTCCTCTTATTGGTCTAGGTGAAAAAGGTTTTCAACTTTTTTAGTCTAGTGTCAGTCCTTTTGTCTTTTCTCTGAAAAATGCAAGCTGTCATTTTGTCTTTGTCTTAGGGAAAGGATCTTTGACTTTATAGACCAAAAGGTGGAGGGAAAAGCTATCTTTGGAACTTTTCCCATTTGTCTTTAAGCATGAGTCTTCTGGATGTCTTTAGACTCATATTCTCCGGATCTGCCTTCTTCCAGAGATATAGCAATCAGCTCTTCCGGATGCTGTTCCTGAGGGATTTAAGCTTGTTTCCTTTCCAAGCTCTACTCTGGTGATTCCATGTGCTTAGGTATTTAAGGTCTTCAATTAATAGCTTTGTAGCTGGATCTTTGTCCGGATGTTTCCATTTGGATTAGGGATTTACATAGTTTAAGTTTTTGTTACTTGGGACAGTTTTTGTTTCTTTCAAACCTGATCCGGATTGATTTAATTTTGTGATCCGGATCACTGTTTCCTAACAGATCTTGTATATGGTGTTAGTGTTGTAAGTAGGTATATGAGTAAACCTGGAAAAATGCATTGGTTAGCTGTTAAGTGGCTTGCTTGGTATTTAAGGAGTTCTGTTTATACTTGATTGTGTTATAAAAGTATTTCTGGGAATAATGTCAGTATTAAAGGATTTTGTGATTCTGATTTTGCAGTAGACCTTGACAAAAGAAGGTCTGTTACAGGATTTTGTTTTACTTTAGGAAATAACTTAGTTATTTGGAAATCTAGCCTTCAACACATAGTTGCACTGTCCACTAGTGAGGCTGAATATATTGTATTAACTGAAGCTATTAAGGAGTCTTTATGGGTAAAGGGTATTGTAACTGAGTTAGGTATAAGTCAGGATGTTGTTAAAAAGCATTGTGATTCCTAGTCTGCTATTCACTTGTGTAAAAATGCTATGTATCATGAAAGAACTTAACACATAGACATTAGGTCACATTTTGTGAGGGACATCATTAATTTTGGTGTTGTTTGTATTGAGAAAATACATACAGATGTTAATCCTACTGATACGCTTACTAAAACTATTCCTATTGTAAAATTTCAGGAAGGTTTGAAGCAGTTAGGAGTTGTCCAGTTTGTAACTTGAAGATTTAAGCTTCTAAACTATTGTTATTTTACTTTCTTGTATTAGATTGTAGTTTAGAGTTTGTTGCATTTGTTGTTTTTGGCTTTTTTTGTTTTGTAGCAATACGTATGGGCTTTAGGTAGATAGATTAGGATGTAATGGTCTTGCATCTTGGTGAATGTATCTACGCAACAAGACTGTAATGAAGCTGATATTGGTGAAGATGGTCCTTTAAGCCAAAGGTGGAGATTTGTGAAAGTTGGCCAAAACGCCCATCTCAATGAACAAAGCCCATAGACCCTTGCCCGGTTCTTTGAAGATTGGAGTATATAAAGCCTCCTTTAACCGGATTAGGTTTAAACCCTCACTTCTCTCTCGCAAGCTACCTCCTTCTGTTTCTGCGATTATCCTTTCTCATTTTGGATTTGTTTGAGCAAATCAACCTGTTGTAACCGCCTCATTTACCAATGGCTACATTCGCTGTTACCGCCTTAATCTCCTATATAAAGAGGTAATCGGTTTCGTTGTTTGTGTGTGAGGTTTTCAGTTTGAGAGAGCGAGTTAGGGTTTTGGTGATTTAAGCTTTGTTCTGTAAAATCTATAGCACTAATTTGTTATGTGTAGTAGAGAGTTTCACGCATACGTTTTTAGTGCTGATTTTATAAAGGCTTGTATTTTGTTCTGTAAACTGGGATTTCTTCATCAGTAAAGCTTCGAGCAGTTTTGTTTGCAATGGTTGAGTTCTTCTACTGATTCTTTTTCAATTCTGTTCGTATTATATATTTGATTTAATTAAATATGGGATAAATCCCTACCGTATATACAATTTCAATTATTCTACATAGATTACGGGGATTCAAAAAGCCCGTCTTTGAAAGGGTTTGTTTTTATACATAGTATTATATATTGATTGATTAACACACCACTATTATGACGGTGTAAGTAGATATAATATAAAATTTCGGTTCTTTTTTTTTATATTAAATGGATGAGTATACGATTAAAGATGATTTCATAAGCATGTAATGGTGACATCAAAATTAATTAAATTTCGGTGTGTAAAGTATAATTGTTCCAAAACTAAAGTAAGTCAATATGTGCTGGTATTTGGTGACACTTCATTTGGTCAAGTCACTAGAATTTTGAACCAAAAGTTTATATATTACTAATAAACATTTTAAGTTGACTTAGTCTTTCTCTGTCTTTTTATTTTCTCATCCATCCAAAATAATGGGCAGATTTAAGGGGTTAATTAAATACTTAATTCTATCTAATTAAATCCGTTTTTTACCAAACAATTTGTGATTTCGACCTACTTGCCCGCTTAACTACATGTGTCTCACTGCCAATCCAATATCAACTATATATATTTTAAATATTTAATATGTCTTTTTAAAAAATTTTACGACATGTTTTGATATAAACTTTTACTTAGCTTCGAAATTTGTTGAAAGTATTAGTACTTTAGTGTAATTTGATCAACTAGTTGATCAATGCGAACGTGATTTTTCATCGAATAATTTCGGAGAGTGCGGAGTGCATGTTGGTTCAGTTCTATCACGATATTCAGATTTTGGGGTGCAGGGGGCAGCGCCCCTGGTAGTGGGGTCCAAGGGGAGGCAGCCCTGGCGTGGTTTGGTGGCAGCGCCCTAGGCTGGGATCGAGCTAAAAGTTCCCTTGTGAAAAATTCATTTTCGGATGAATTTTTTGAGAATTATGTAATATAATTCTGACTCCCGAAAATACACATTTGGACACGAAAATTCGTGTCTTTTGGACACAACCCCTCGCGAATCGTCACAACAACTCGCGAATCGCCGCGATTGCTCATGAATTGTTTATAAAAACAAAGGCATTGGCAACGCAGACAAGATTCGGTTCATCATATTTTCACAACAAAAATTCATTCTAAGTTCTTGAATTAATCTGAGTTTATCCGATTGAAAAATATGGTAGAACCGCCAAATAAATTTCAATCTGAACGTGTTTTCACGACTTCAGATTCATCCGAGTATATTTCCCCAACACAAAGTGCATTAGGTTGCCCCCTGAATATCACGTGTCAACTTCTTGTTCGAGCACCAAGGAAGCTGACATGTAATGTTTATGGGCAAACTGATGTACTTTTGCCAAATTCAGGAGATTAGTAGAAACTTCAATTTCAGGGTGCCACTTAGCAAAACTTATCAAATTAAGGGGGAAAATAATTAATTATCACCCTTAAATACCCTCCTTTTGATCTAAATACTTTCTTAAAATAAAAAATTATCCACAAAATTCATAATATAATATATATAAATATAATTTCAAGAAAATGGTACTGATAACATGCGCATATAAAGTTTATCTGAAATGTTATAATGTACAATACGATATCATTGGGACAGGAATAAGAAAAATTTCTTTGAATGCATGTAACTGAGGTGGATTGATGAATTGTCATTTGGTTTGTAAATCTAAGAGAAACAAATGTCCAGAGGTTTTGTACTTGAACTAAACGGGAGAATTGTTTATTTGATAGAAAAGTGGAAGTATTTATTGAACTAACCAAATGTCAAATAATTCCTAATATCTCATCATGACCCTTTAAAAAATGCTTAACTGCCAACTTGGACTGAAACTCCTGCATTCTTAAATTTAATTAATATCGGCACTAGTTAGGTTAAATCATTGACTTCATTACCTACCTTAGGTTTTATATCTACTATCTTTATTATTCTCTTCAACTTAAATTATGTATGATTCATCTTAGACTACATAATGTTTTTGACTCATGTTCTATCAACTATCAAGTAATTGCCTTTTAAGTCATCTGATTTTACAATAATTTTACGGTGCGCGCCGGCGTACGGTATCGTAGGATAAATTTATCTATAATAATTAATAATTTATTATTATTTTTAATTATCTTCTTATTAATGTAGCCATAACAATTAATGGTTTATTATTAATTTTAATTATTTCCTTATTGTATTACTCAAAATTATTTATCATTACTTATTTTTTATTTACAACTTCCTATACATATCACGTACGTTTATTAATTATTCTTCTGAATTTATATGAATTTCTTTCAATTTATTTATTAATTATTTTTTATGGATTTTAACATATAAATTAAGAAATTGAAACAAGTAGGCTCAAAATTAACGAGATTTGGCTCTTCTAAATTTATTGTTGATTGTAATTGCAATTGATGTGTTTGAAGTTCAGATTCAGCTCTTAGGTTTTGGGTTAAGTTCATGTGTTGAAACTTTTGTTAATTAGTAAATTGAAATATTTTGTTTCTAGCTTCATTAGTTTTCTTAATTATCATATCGATTTCTAATTTAATAGATTAAATTATATTTAGTCTAGTTATTTATATATTATTTAAATTCTTGATTTCACACTACTTAGAAATTATGTTACCTATATAAAAATAATAGTATGCAGGTTTTAAATTGTATGAACATCTTAATTTTTATTCAAAATAATTGAAATTATGGATTTAAATTTAAGCCCAACTACGGAAGAGTCTGAGCAGTATTCTCACGAGAATATATTTGATGAGGTAAACTCTATTTATTTTAAAGAAAATTGTGTGCATATTTTTCAAGTTATCATACAAATTTAAACAATTCTAGTTCGATATTTATGGTATATAAATTGGTCAATTTGAACAAATTTACGAATTAAAGCGATTATTATTATGGTGATATTGGGTTGGAGAAGAAGGACGGAATGAAGACAATGGAGAGAAAGACGCATGAGAAAAAAAGGAATTTCTTTTTTGGTTAAGGGAGGAGATTTAATTGTTTATTTATTTTAAATAAATAATATTATAATTAATGAGTTTAAATAGAAGGAATTGAGAGAAAAAAAGGAAGGAGATTAATTGTTTTAATTATTTCAAATGAAATAAAATTACAATTAATAAGTTTAGATAAAGTTAGCGTACGCAGTGGTACGCCGCCGCGTACTGTAGCCTCATTTTAAATAGGATATGGACCAAAAGTAGGAGTGAACAAATGTCGGTTCGATTCAAAAACCGAACTAAATCGAATCGAGAATCAAAGAGAGTAAATGTAAGAACCGAATACCGAACCGAATTTATTTCGGTTCGGTCCAAACCGAACCAAATTATTTCGGTTTGGTTCAATTCGGTTCGGTTTTAAACCAAATAAATTTTTTATTAATTTTTTATTTTTAAATATAAATTTAATATATAAAATGACTAAAAATCAACATAAATATCTTTCAACACAAATACATTATTGTTAATTTGAAAAGAAAAGCTTTATTGTCAAGTATAAAATGTAAAATGAACTAAAAACATAAAATAAATTAACATAAAATAAATTAAAAAATAAAAAAATCCAATTCGGTTTGGTTCGGTTCGCTTTTCGATTTTTGACAAAAAAAACCAAACGGAACCAAAAACCAAACTAATGAAAATATATAAACCAAAAACCGAACAGAATAAGTTCGGTTCGGTTCAATTTATACCGGTTCGGTTTGGTTTTCGATTTTTTGCTCTCCTATAACCAAAAGGGCAACATAGAAACGAGCCGTTTTTCAATTTATTATAGGCTATTTATTACGATTGGTCATACCTTACTAAAATATTTACAAAATTGCCATGCTTGTTAAATATTTCTTAATTTTTTTTAAATTTAGGCAATTGCTTCTTGTTCTTTTGATTTTTTTTCTTATTTTTCATTTATCTCTTAAACCATTTATTTTTAAACATATTGCTTTAGAGTTTTTTGTTCGTCTTATTTTTATCTTCGAAATGATATCAACTGTGACATTTTTGAAATTTTTTAACTAGTGGATATTTAGTAGATCACTGTTAGATATCTAGTAGATTTTGATTTTTGGCAGTTTTTTTGTGGAATCTAATGGCATCTAAAATATATTTAAAAGATATATAATAGATGTGTATATGATGATTTCATAAATTAGAAATAGACATGTATCTTTTTTATGATGATTATTTTATAAGATATAACATCTATTAGATATCTAGTAGACATCTTGTATATTTGTATCCCTTTATTATTTTTTGTTACAAGACATCGAACAAAAATCTATTAGACATCTAATAGAAATCTATCGGAAATCTAATGTGTGTGTGTGTGTATATATATATATATATACTAGTTTATTAGAGATATGTTATAGATATATGTTAAAAATCTATTCGAAGTTATGATCTACTAGACAACTACTAGACATCTACTAAAAAATATAGTTCTTTTAGTTTTACTGATTTCTATGAGACTTCTACTAAATATCTGACAGTTCAAAAAAAATTGGAAAAAGAATATCACACTGGATATCATTTCAAAGATAAAAAAGAGACGAACAAAAAACAAGGTAAATTTTTTTAAAAAAAAGACATATGAAACTTGTGGTGTTTAAATTGTGAGAATCGTTTTACTATGCAACATATTCATGTAAATTATTTTTAACTTGGTCCAATTATTTTCAGAATTGTGGCCTATTTTATAAGAAGCCCTTCATGATACCATGATACTTATCTCGAAACACATTGTGCAGGCGCACTAATAAACCCAATAGTGTGTAGAGAATCTGTGTGCCTTGAGAGTATTGGACTTGATAGCTTGAGTGAGCATATAAGTGGGGTTGAGCTCATCTAACACAAAATCAATTGCATTGTGTTAAGGCTCAATCTATATCACTTATATACCACTCATAAACCTTATTTTCAAACATGAACTCAGGATCATCTAGCTATCTAGGACTTCATCTGCTCTCAGGGGCGGACGCAGAGTTGGATATGAGGGGAGCCAACCCTAACAGACATGATTTAAAAAAATGCGATTGAATAATATCAATACTTATATTCATGCAAAATAATACAATATCAGTATAATTCATAGTATTTTGTAAATTTAATTTGTGGCATTTTTGTTAAAAAATTAAGAGAAAACCAAAATAAACAAGAGTGTGGGAGTACCTAAAAAATTAAGAGACAATAATAAAAAATAAAGCGTGGGTGGGCGCTAAAAAAAACAGAACTTTAAAAACAATGATGCAGCCAAGGTTTGATCATACACCCTTTTCTACCCAAACAACCTTGCCCAGTCAACTCTACCATGATATTCCCTTGACATATATGTATATGTAATAGTATATATTTTTTATTTTAGGGGGCCCGGACCCTATGGCTTAACACATGGGTCCGTCCCTGTCTGCTCTGATATTAGAGTAGTGGGCCTGAAGAGTGTTGGAATTGATAGCTTGAGTAAGCATATAAGTAGGGTTGAGTCAATCTAATACAAAGCCATTTGGCTTGTGTTAATGCTTAAATCTGTACTACTTATATACCACTCATAATCCTTATTTATTTCTCATGTGGGATATTCCACACATCTCCAACATAACGAACTACATATGGCTATCTCTTCCTCCGGAAAATGAAGAAAGGCTATTATAGAAGGAGACTTGTCAATCCTAGAAAAAAATCTTTTTTTATGTAGCACACAAAATATAAAAATATTGAAGAAAATACTATGATTCCAAATGTTAAGTAAGGTATATGAGTCAAAACTACAGAATTGTAGGTGGTAAAAAGGGGTAAATTACAACCATGATCACTTTAAGGGAGCATTTGGTTCACACAAGGAAACCGAAAGGGAATCAGGAAAGGGAATGAAATGGAAAAGAATAACTCATTATTCCCCTATATGTTTGGATATAGTCTGGAAAGGGAATGAGAATACTTTTTATTCCCTTTATTGTTGTTTGGTCTAAATGGGGGGATAAAAAATATTTTTATCAACTTGTATAATTTTTTTGTTCAACTTAATCAATTGTCATGAATTGATATAAAAATCCCAAATGAACATAATCATTCACTCCCAAAAAAACCTCATAAATAAATTACTAAAATTTCAAACAACGAATAAAAATAGAAGTCATGTAACATAATGTTTAAACATTACAAGTTCACTCTAAGCTATTAGCTTCTCTAATCATTATATTTCATTTCCACCGAGAAGATTTTTTACAAACACGACTTTCAGAGCATGAGGGCACTTGGAAAAAAGCATGAGCTTGCTTGTATCGGCATGTAGAATTTGACCTACTTTCAAAGCTTGTTGTTGAATAATACCTTCCAAAATAAGTAGCTCATCCAACACTTTCTCACTTTTTTTAGCTATATGTTGCTCACATTCATGAGCATATTTCTCACGTTCATTAGTACAAACCACACTAGCCATGGTCGAAAGATGCACATTCATATCCTTCATAAAACCTTGCAAGCTTAATAATTCAGAATCGATATAAGCTTTCTTCTTACCTTTATGCTTCAAAGAGTTCTCTCTTTTCATTTTCTTTGACGGAGGGGCAGATTCTGACGTTTGAAAGACATTATCACTAGCATTAGTATCATCCTCATTACTTGAATCAAGCACGACTTGACTGGGCACAGTTTTCTCCATATTTTGAACCGCATCAGAAAAACCCTCGGCTGACTTTCCAGTGGCATAATCCTTGCTGTAAATCTCCATCAAGGTATTCAAGTAAGGAAAAGGTTTCCCCGTATAACTTTTTACAATTTGGATGACTCTGACAATTTAGCAAACAGTAATTCAAATCATCAATCAATTGCAAAAAAATTAATCATAAGAAAATATTTATCATACCTTGTAATACTCATCATACACCGTTTTCTCCACAGAAATTGTATTTTTTCATCATCCCACTTGAAACCACTTGTACTTAGCATTTGAGCAATAGCTTTAAATTTTGTAACAAGTGTTTTAATTCTTGAATCAATATGCGATAAAGCTTTTAAACCACAATTTGGAAGGGTCTTTCCAATCATTTCTTCCAACCGAACCATATATCCATTTTGGAATCCATTATCGCACTTCCATTGCGGATCATTAGCTAATTCAGACAAAGCATCTACAATTACGTTATCTTCATCGGTAGTCCAATAACGCTTATATTTACCTCTTCCACCTCCACTTGAAATATTTTCATCCATCTTATTTAAATATGCAAAACAACGATACTAGTTAAGCTATTAAAGAAAAATACAAATTAAACAACAAATTCGATTAAACAATAAAACAAATTAAACAACAGTATATCAAGCCAAATAGTATCAGTAGTTGAATAATCCAAAGGCAACCATTGAAGTAGAAATCAACCTTCTCTAATGGCAAAACTAATTAACGCATATTCAGTAGAAAATGAATATGGAAGAATCCAATCAAAGACAAAACATAAAAATTGATGAACAAGCTAAACCACTATCAAAATCAAAATCAGAAAAAATCATGGATGAAATCAGAAACAGAAAAAAGAATTTAACCACTAGTGGCGGTGATGAAGAGGAAAACGAGTTTGCCGGGATTTGAGCGAAAAGATGAAAGAGCATCCCCGGTGAAGAAACAATCGTAAAAGAAGAAATATGGAAGAGGAAACAATAACGTTATAATAGAGGTGTTTATAACACGTTGGAAACTGATACAAGAAAGGGAATGGCATTCTTTAAGTTATTGGGGGGAATGGGCTTAAAGACTTTTGGGTAATGTAAAACCTTAAAATGGGTAATAAATTTTATTCTTTTATTAAAATAAACACTAATAAAGGGAATCAAATAATTTCTTTCCCTTATCCTTTCCTGAATACCCCTAACCAAATGACCCCTAAGTTCAGAGCTTGTGCATCCACGTCACTAACATTTGATTTGCGCAAAGAAAAAGTCACTTAAGTTTTGCTTTGGTCATCAAATCATCAGAGTCACTTCTTAATCCGCTTGACAATGAAATAATGATGTGACAAATCTGTTAGAAATTCTTGAAATGTATGGTTATGAAATTGTTAATTTCTTATTAATGTGCATCATATCAACATGCAATTATATTGGTTATTTATGGATAGATAGACTTGGTTATTTCATTCATTGTGAGCCAATTTATTTGGTTAATAAATGAAATAAAACTTACAGTTAACCTAAATACGTAATAATATAAGGGACTTAGGAGAATACTATTTTTTAGCACAAAAAGAGATGTGCTTAAAGTCCCAAATATACCCATCAAGAGAGAAAACATTTTTTTCTATTTAAGACATTGAGGGATTTAGTTTAGGAATGCCTCTAAACCAACGGTTTGTGTTTGTCTACCCAACGATTGTCAAAGTATTTTCGTAACAAAAACGATCGTATATATGGATCAAGGTATTCCCGATTTCAATTCTCATTGATTTGACTTGATGTGATTTTGGGAAATATGTAATCTCGCAATTCTAATTGTAATTTCTAATTTGTAATTTTTCCCACAAAATCAACGATGAGTTTAACCTATCAATGAGCTGCCATGTCAATTCCACTGATGTGTCACTAACATACAGGGTCGTTCCTAAAGGTTGACCAATATGGGTGAATGCCCACGGCTCATAGAAAATTGACACCAAAAATAAAACATTTTCAAAATTAAGCGAAATACGATCTTTCAAAAAAATTTCTATTCACCTAACTTTCTATTTCTTTAGCTCGTTCCCACATTTTAGGTTTCATTTTTTACGATAATTCTCTCTTCTTTCTTCGATCATCTCGCTTCTTCCTCTTTCATTTTTCTTCATAGTTTCTATCACAATTTTTATCTGTCTCTACTCTGATGGATTTTGATTTCTTGTTTTTTTCTTCTAGTTTTTAATTTTGGCTGGTTTTCTTATTTTGGCAATTTTCTAGTTTTTCCAATCAATGACAGTTCAATCATGTTGTTCTTTTTGTCTTTGATTTTTGTTTATCTGTTTCGTTTTGAGATTTGTGTTTTGTGAATCTTACAAGTTTTGTTTATGTATTGAGATTTGCTTTTTGTGAAGGAGATTTTAATTGTTCGGATTACAGCTTTTTAGCTACATATCTGTTGTAATCTTGATGGATGAAATTGTTGTCACAATACGAAATCATAGATCTACATAATTAAGATATGAATTTGTCGTGTTGCTTCTCCAATTTTGTTAGTTTTGCTTCCATTTTCATTGAAATGACAGAGGCAACAAAACAAGGACAAAGAAGAAAGAGTAACAGTATTTGCTTGAGAGTTTGTCAGAGTTAAGAATATAATTAAAATTTATTCTTTGCGTTTACAAAATACTCTATTTTCCAACAAAAAACATGGCATGAAGGCTTTGTACCTGGTATAAGAATGGTATAATGATTACATGTCGCTAATTTTTCATTTAATTTTACAATAGATATTAAACTACCAGCAAAAATCATGTTTTCAAAGCCTTATACCTGATATAAGAGTGATTTAATGCATTTATATAGTCATTCCTCCTTTATGTTTACTACATTACTGATTTTCCATTAAAAAAAACCATACTTTGAAGGCCTTGTCTTGGTACAAGACCTCTTTTACCTCTCTTAATTTTTGATGCAGCAAATATGTTTCAGTGGTTAGTACAAGAGCTCTTCTACAACTCTCATACATGGTATGAAGGCCTTATGCTGATTATGATAGTGGTATATGACTTTTATACAGCCCCCTTTTCATTTATTTTTTAGAACAAATTATAAAACGTCAGCAAAAACCATAGTATATAGGTCTTAAACATGGTATAAAAGCTCTTATAACAAGTGTAAGAGTATCTTAAAGCTACAAGTAAAAATTAAACTTTAAAGCTAACAACGACAATCAGAAAATAATAAAAAAGGGTAAATGAAAAGGAAAATCACTCATTCCATTCATATGGAAACAACTAAACGGCAGCGGAATCTACAATAGAATACTTCCTTGAAAATTAATTTAAAAGCACAACAATCGCCTCTTTCAACAACCTAACAAAGGCATTATCATTGTCACTCATAGTTGTTAATTCCAACAATTTCACACCATATATGTATTATTTAAAAGTTCCCGATCCAAACACATTTGATACCTACAATGTTTGTGTCTCCATCTTTGGCCATGCCTCTTCTTAATAGCAAATTACTCATAGTCTTCTTCTTTCTCCCCTTATATACAATTTGTACATAAGTTCTACAACAACAATAGAAAAATCAAACAATAAAGGATACATTATCAATTGTTATTGTAGTTAAAAAATATTGAGCAAGCTTATATGACCTAGTTATCAAGCAAGCGTTTATTTTGCAACTCTTATAAATCTAATTAAATAATTTTGTACAAATTGCTTGCGTATGAGATCTTTTACCACTTTTATACATGGTATAAGACCTCTTTTACCATTTTTAAAAATTTAATGAAACAAATATTTTTAAATAGTTAGTTTAAGAGCTCATTTTATTACCACTCTTATATTTGATATAATAAATTTTTTATGACTCTTAAACTTGAATAAAACAAATATGTTTATATGGTTGACATAAGAACTATTTTACCAATCTTATGTCTGGTATAAGACCCCCTTTACCACGGTAATAAATTTGTTTTAAATTGTTGGTACAATATCATTATTATGTACCAGGTACTAGACCTTTTATACCTGTTTTTTACAACTTTTTAATTTCCTTCTTGATGGTTGATAGTCATCTCATCATGCTCAAAATAAAACTACTGAGAAGCATATGTCTAATTCAACAAACAACTAGTGTGCATGATCATTATATATATTTCACACAACTATCAATCATGGAATTCCAACTCACAATCCAAAAAAAAAAACAATCAAACCATTCTTTTTTACAAAAATGCCAATATATAATGACGGTAGTAAATCTTAATACAATTGAGATAGAGACAATTATACCTTGTTTTGACCATTTTTTCTCAGAGATTTCTCTTGCCTCTTGATCTTGCCTCTTGATTTTGCAGTAGTTTTTCGTTGATTGTAGTTTGTAATCGATTTGGGAAAAAAATATTAAAGAGGATGAGAGAGAGAGAGAGAGAGAAGAAAATGGGTTGAATTCGTAAAAAAAATCGAATTTGAGTAGTTAGTTTTATATTGAAGAGAAGGAATCGACAGTTTTAAAATTTAAAACTTAATATTTCGTAAATAAGAAAATGGAAAGGTAAAAGTGTGGGCTTCCAAAAAAGATGGGTTGAATAAGGAAAAACACCTAATTGTGCAACTTTTGTGAAATAATTACCTTTTTGGCAAAAAAAAAATGCCACCAACTGTTATGGAATTTATAATTAATCACTAACCAAAATACACTCTATATAACCCACGTTATGAACATCAATTTTCTTATTCCAGAAATTTTTTATTCTTTTATTATCAATTCTCTAGGGTTTCCTATTGAATATTGGTTCTTCGTCCTTCTCTCGATTCTGAGAAGTGTGCGTTTTTTATACTCAATCAAACTACTGCATTTTTTCTGTTGTTCAAAAAATTTTATTTAATTCCTTTTGATTCGATCTCTGCTGCATTTTTTTTATCTATTTTTATGTGAACGAACAGGGGTCCACTCGGGGGGTGGGGGGTTAATTGGAGTGATGGTATCCAATTTTAGGAATAAAAGAATCGAGACCCAAATTCCGATACAAATGATAGAGCCGTCACCCAAGTTCATACTTAGGAAAAAATGTTGGTACGGTTCCCTTTGGGATGAAGATTCATACCTTTTGGATCAGAGATCCGGGTATCGGATGAGTCATTTATTTCTCATTTAGTTAATTTAAAAGTAAAACAGTCTTCATTCATTATTAGGGGAAGTATTACGTACGCTAACTCTCTATATACGTTTCATGCGTTTCAACAGTTTATAAATATTTGCAAACAAGGGGGGATAAAATTATTACAACCGGGGATAATAAGGGATAGTGCAAGGGAGCCTGTTATATTTGTTATAAGTTATAAAAAAAATTCACCTTCATTCATAAAGATTAGCACAGTTACGGCACCCATAAAAAAGTTAGTTAAACAATTTTCAAATATGTGTTAATGTTAGCGTAGCGGTTTTGCGATTGATAGCGCTCGGGCAGTTTCTAGGATCGAAAACAAATAATGGATCTTCAACGTAATTTGTTGTGAAAACACATTTTAACTTTTCGTTGGTTGATTTACCAGATTATTAGTGAAAATGATCGCATGGAAAATGGTGGTGTTAGGTTCATTTTATATATTTACATGAAACAAATATTATGTCTAGGATTACTGGACCCGTACGCCTAAGGAGGACCCATACGGCCCCTAAGGGACCAAACGGGTATAGAAACTAGACCCGTACGGATCTAGTCCAGGCCCAAACAAAATGTCAAAAGCTCCAAATTAAAAAGCAAATTAAAATAGATCAAAACATGTGGGATTTCATCCCCGTACGGGTATGACACACCTGTACGGCCATAAGGGGCCATACAGGTGCTAAACAATGGCTCGTACGGGTCTGGACCAAACCCAAAAAACAATTTTAAAGGCAGATCACAACAAAGGTATTAAAATGATAGAAAATAAAGATAGAGTGAGTCTCTTTGAAACTCAAGAGCGTACCTCTACGCAGTGAATCCACTTTAAAGTGACCTCAATATCATTAGGAAGCCTTGCCAAAGATGGATTTGGTTTATATGGTGGTTGGTTGGGTAATATTTAGTGACTTGAGTTCTTCTAAATCCTAAAATGTAGTCAGAATGGTATAAACCCTTTTGACAAGGTTTTATCCCTATTTTATTCTCTCTTTACCACTTCCATACCCTCACTATACTATACCAAACTGTTGGAAACTAATTGCATATAGTGTAATTGCTTGGTAAACTTCCCTTCAAAATGTGAGGCAAAGGCCTCTTTTTGCAGCCATAATTTAGCCTCGACAACACTTATTGCTCATTTGGGCAAAATATGGTATGTGTAAGCACGAGCTTTTCGGTCGCTCCTGCGGAATGATGATGGAAATTGCTCTGACCTAAACTCGGCCAATTTCCTATTTTACTGGTTCGAAACACACTTGGAAAATTCCCTTTTGGATGATTTTGGACCTAAACCTGACCTTAAAAAATCACCAAAAAAAATTAAAAAACATACAAAAATATTAAAGAAATGAAAATAGGTTTTCCCCACTTTTTTTCCCGGTCCGACCGCTAGAGCGGACGTCTGCGGCGGCTCCGGCGACGGCGCTGCACCACCGGCCTCTGTTGTATTGAACATTCTCCATAAGCCGACCGAAACTAATCATCAAGACAATCACTTTCGCCTCAACATAAAGTTTCGCATACCATTTGTGAGAAAAATGGACGGAACTCACCCCTCCAGCTAAAAGGAATGAAAATTTGAGTTAACAACAATATTGCAGCAAACAAAAAATGGAAAAATGTAGAAAAGGAATATAGTGTAAATTGCCCGCGCGGACAGTTTACATTGCCAACTGCCCGCATGAACATTTTGCACGAATACAAATTTTGCAATTTTGGGCAGAAGGCCCCTTGCGACAAGACACAACAATTTTGCATGAAATTCATCCCCAGCAAAATTTCAACATTAATCAAGCATAAACCAAGGCAAGATTCAAAGTTAAAGCTATTCTCAAAAGATCCTTTTTTCGGGTTTAATCCAAGTTGTTCTAAAAGGGAATTGGTTTCAAACTATCATTCAATAAGGGTTCGACATACCAAAGTTCAATCCAAGCATCATGAAAAGCATCACGCGATTCTAGCCTAAAAGGGTCGATCAAAGGTGCAATTCGGGTTCTAAGCCTAAAGTTTTTGAAATTCAAAGTCAAAGCCTAAACCAACTCCAAATTCTATCAATGTATTCGAATCCAAAACTCAAAATTGAGGAGGGAAATGAAACCTACAAGTCAACGACAAAGGTGGTTCGGAGCGTCGAGGGAGAGCAAAACATGGTCGTTTGGACCAATCCCGTGATAAGCCATATCAACGGGGAGTTTAAAACAAGTTTCAATTAAGATCTCTCGAACATTAATCGGGGTCCCATCCATATTCACACAGTTCAAGTACTCGTTGGGGTTAAGAATTGGGCGGTAGTTATAGAGCTTATAATACATAGAAACACCAAAAAATTGGAGCAATAGTGTCATGAGCGGTAGCAAAGCAAAAGAAACATGTTTAAGGCTCGGATTTGGGGTTGGAAAATGCAGAGAAATTGCAAAAATCTGGGGGAGAAGATGGTGTGCACAATCTGTCCTAGAACTGAAAATTTATAGAAGGTGCAACCAATCTGCGCAGATAGTTTGTAGTGCAAAGTGCCCGTGCGGACACTTTGCTCAATTTTGATTGGCTGACAAAACCGCCGCGTGACGGATAACTCCTATCCTAATTTATTTTGAACTTGAAAGCGCTAACTATTCATACAGGTAGTTTACCCTATAAACTACACACACGGGGACTTTGCACCATGCACTTAATTTTCATTCATTCCCTGCATTTAAAATATTTTAAAATGAGTGGACCACAAAATTCCTTGAGCACACACTCTCATCCATCATGAAATATTAAATTCAAATGCTGAATTTTGACATCTTCAAGAATCCCCGCATCATAAAAGAACTTTCGAAACTAATTTCTCGTTAATATACTAATCAAAAGGGAAAAATATTTTGTTTCAAAAATTAATCGATTAAGATGTCAACTCATTCATACACACTAAAATCATTTTTTGTTTGTTTCACATATAAATAAATTTCACCCATGTAATTTATGTATGCGAAGGGTAAACTGTTAGCACTGTCCGCTTCCGCCTAATGATGATATAAACCTTCTTTGTCACAGAGAAGAGACAAGAGCCACATTAGAGCCATATTACCAATTTGTCTCAAGGTTAGACCTCAAAACCTCAAAACTCACATTCTGCAAAATGCTCTGATCATTAAATCGGGCTAAAAATCAAAAAGTCAAAGTTGGGCCAAACCTACGAATTGTCCGCACGTATAATTTACACCCTACCACGTGGCAAATCTACAATCTACATGCATGGATAGTTTACCCTGTAAACTACCTGCACGAACAGTTTGCACTTACTATAAAAGGAAGCAATTGCTCTGGCAAGAAGCAGACATTGAGTAATTGGCCAAAAAATCACTTTCAAACACCTTTTCCTACAAAAATACTAGCCCCTGAGAGTATTCTCCGGTGAGCTTTGAGCATCCCAAAAATCTCCGAGCCTTCGAGCCAAAATTTCCTTTTTATACTTTGTCTATACTCGGTATAAATCTCTTATGAGTTGCCTCGAAACTCCACCAAAACCAAGCCTCGACAATTTAGACTCCATGAACTAAATCATGTCGAAACTCTGCTCAAATTCAATCCACTATTTGAAACCTCAATATTGGATTTTATCTTTACGGTAATTACGCTTCAAAATCGGATCTCGCGTCATCATGGACAAACGAAGAGGTAACCAAGGGTAATGTTGCTTCTAAAGCCATCTTTTACATAATTCATCCATATTCATTTTCATTAATTTATATTTACTTCTAAAAAGCTCGCTAACTGGTGTTCAAGCTTGCAGGTACAGACAGAACCCTGCCAAATTTATTACTTTATCTCTCATGATGTGACCATCAAATTTTAATTTTGTCCTCAAAATAAAAGCATGATTAGTAACTATTTTTATGAACTCAAAATCTATATTTTATAGGTATAAAAATCCTCAACCGAATCGGTATACCACAGTTCCCGGTGAAGCTATACCGGGTAGCGACTCTCTTTTTTATAAAATAGGGCTTTTGACTCTATTTAATTTGAACAAAAAAGTTTTCATAATACTTTTATCTCTCCACGGAGTTTTTCCAAAATAAAAAGCCATGAACCTGCCCACTCACAACAGTATGTTGTATCTAGATAGCAGTATTGTGATCTTTGACAGTAGTACCATTATTGTTTTGGGTGGAACACTATTTTTTCTATTTTAACCTCTATTTTGCATGATAATTGCCCGAAACCCCAATTTGATATGTATATTATTGATATTCTATATTATGAGCAAGCGGTAATTGTTAAAATATGATGTCATGATCGCTTAGGCGATATATTTTGATTAAGATAACTCTATTTCTCACCTCTTTCTTAAATCAACCTAGGTAATATGTTTCTCATCAAATACATGATACTGGTTTAAGTAGTTTGTAATTTGATTTGGCTTAATAACAAGTAACTCGTTCGGACCCAATTCTCTGAATTGAGGTATAGTTTTGTCCTTGGGGATGACGTCGCTATACTAGAATTTACAGGAAAGAGCTGATCCAGGTAGAGACTCTATATTTTAATTCACGGATTTAGGTCCATGAATCTTTTGAAACTATTTTCTAAATTTGATTCATTAAATGGTTATATTTTCTAGTCTACCAATTCTAAAACGTTTTCCTTAAATCCCCAGTCGAGTTACCAAGTTGGCTCGGTTGTCCCTAATTAATGTCTCAATTGACACGAAAGGAAAAGTTGCCTCAGTTGACTCGTATTGACCCGATCCAAAATAAATGAAAGAGGGACCGGCTCATCCGCCGAAAACGGCGTCCGCTCACACTATGCCACTGACCAATACCTATATCTATGACTCATATCAATGACCCATAACCATGCCATATATCAATGACCCATAACCATGACCTATATTCTATAAATATGTTTTCTGATTCCAAAATATTTTTATAGCTTGTGAGCCAATTAGGAGTGTAGGAAATTGACTCTAGAAGCTAAATGCAATTGAATGAGTCGATGATATAGCTTTAAATGAGTCTAAATTAGTTGAAGTCCTTGACTTATGCTATTTATTAAACGGTTCTATCATGTTTTGTAACAAAATTTCTGCATATTAAGTTACGAGATAGATGTATAAATAGTTGATTTTACGATGAATAAAAGAAAATTTCCTTTCCTTAATTTCTTGTACGCTTATTCTCTGTATTTAACAACATTAGCCCTCAAAACCTATATCTAACACTATAATTACTTTTTTGTTTCATTAATGATTGCTAGAGTACCATATATCAATATGACAATTGGTAGTTCCTAGTTGCCTTTCTTATGTTTAAAAAATAGTTATTTTCAACATTTTCACTCTTTATGTAGTGAAATTGAATTTGTGGTATATAGAGGTTCTAGGTTTGAACCACATTCCCGTTTAGTAGAAATTTTTAAATCTATTTAATGAATGACAACTAAACAATATTTCGTTAAAAAAAACTTTATACTGTTAAATAAAATATAATCTAGAGGGCATTTTAGCCAAATTCAACAATTTTTTACTAAAAGTTGGGCCATACCAAATATACAATAACATAAAGGTCAACTTACTCAAATACATAAAAATAAATGGGCTAATAGTTGGGCCATACTAATGCAAATATTACGAAGCTCACAATACAAGTTTGATTTTCCTACATGAATAGTATTTTATTACACTTTTATTCTATATTTGGTTTTTATCCCCTGCTACTAACCACCTTCTCTCTTCTCTCTCGATAAATTTGATTTTCTTAACTTAATACGGCTATATTTTACAAATCGTTATTTTTTACACGGACCTTAAAAATATTTTGTTCGTTTTAATTTTATCTTTTAAACAATATTAAACTCGATATATTTTTTAACAAAAAAAATTTGCAAAGATTAAATTGGTTAAGCATATTAATTTGTGGTATAAAACTAGTATAAGAGCTCATATACCATATTTATATCTAATAAAAGAGCTATTATATAAGGTTTATACTCGGTATAAGAGATCGTATACCAGTTTTCAATGATAGAAACGTTTTTATACTTGCTATAAATCTCTTGTATAAAAACTTTTTACCAAAATATAAAACTAGTATAACATTTCTTATACATTGTATACAACTGATATAACAGCTTATACCAGGTATAAAACTGGTATAAGAGCTATTATACTAGTATTATACCACATATCAATATGTTATACCATTTTATAACAACGTTATTCCAGTTTTGATTTTTGCAAACTTTTTTTTTTGAAAATATATCGAGTTTGTTCTTGTTTTAAAGATAAAAAAAATAAAACGAACAAAATATTCCTAAGGCTTGCGTAGAAAAAATTAAATGTTTGAGATATATGGTGGTTTTAAGTTAAGAAATTAAAATTAATTAGGAGAGAGAATGTAGTTAGTAGTGAGGGTTTACATATAGTTAAAAAGAATAAAATTAATAAGAAAAATTGGACAATAGAGAAAAGTAAATAAAAAGGGGAAACTTTAAAAAAATGTAATGTGGTTTGACTGTTTTGTAAAAATGTCTTTTTAGAATTATTTTTTTCAAGAAGGTGACTCTCGAAAGTTAGAAAAAAATGATTCCCAAAATTTTGAAACCACATTTTGAAGGATTATCATGTCCATTTTGAAGTGAAATTTTGCGCCATAGTTAATAAAAATACAATACACCTTAGTGATGAATTTTAGAATTTTTTGAGAAGAACAAATAATTTTTTAATTAAAAATTGATTATAACTTTAAATAATCTTAACCAAATGAAAAATTTCGGAAACTTTCTCAAATCTTAATAATTCTGAAATAATATAGTTAAAATATAGAAATGTTTAATTTATTAAAATAAACGGTGTAGCATTAACAAAAAAAACTAATTTTCAAAAACAGACCTTGTGTTTTTCCTTTTTTGCGAAATTTTGAAACCACAGACACTCTCTCGAAGAAAAAAAAAATTCATAAAGACCTTTTTGCAAAACGAACAAATCACAGGTCAAACACCCAATAAAAAAGGCACATTGGTACAATTTCTTCAATATAAAATCCTATTGTTTTCAAGGTTTTTAATTTATTTTTACGTGAATTCTGAAATTGGATTTTGAAGTGCTACCGTCAATTAACAAATCTGTGATTAACAGTTGAAATAGTTGTTGGACCAAGTCGAAGCTCAACTTAGCTGCCAAGATTGTTTTAGCTTGAACATTAGAACCAGTCATTGTCTAGTCATAAGAACAAGGACATTCATATATACTTTTTCCTCTTGAACCTTTGTCACAGTTTTTAATTAACTGAATCACCAACTTTAAAGATATATACAGGAACAACATATTATTCGGTACATACCATATGTATCCACACATTAAATGTTTCATTGTCATAATACTCGTTTTACATAACCTCATATTTAAAAAGTCACCAGTTTTTCATGGAAAAAGTTGTGTGAAACTGATATAAGAGCTCTTATTCTAGTTATAAGACTGGTATAAGAGCTTATAGACCAAGTATAAGACTGGTATAAGAGCTCTTATACTAGGCATAAGACTGGTATAAGAGCCCTTATAACAATTTACCATGAAAAAACATTATAAACTATTATAAGAGCTCTTATACCTGTTTACCATTAAAAAAAATTAGTATAGAATTGGTATAAGAGCTCTTACATTAGTATTATATCTAATATAAGAGCTCTTATATCGGTTTACTAGGGAAAGTGTTAAAAATTATCGCGAATTCTTTTGTTTTGGAAAATTTTTCTATTTTGATCTTGTTTCAAAGAAAACAAACAAAATATATTAAAGGTTCGTGTCAAAAAAAATTAACGATTTATGCTATATAATCGTTTTAAGTTGAAAAATTTAAGTTAAATAGGATAAAGAATGTGGTTACAAAAGAAAATAGTAAACAAGAAAAGTAAGTTTATTTAACTCCTTTGAGTGCAAACTCTGGAGAGGTTAGCTCAGGGAAATACCAGTAAGAATATTCAGAGTATTTTAGAATCAAACAGAAAATTCATAAAATATCGGTGTTATCAATCAATACTTAAGAAAGCAATCTTTACCTTCCACAAGCCATCAGGTATATTTAATTATGTTTAAATTTCAATTATTATTTATGTCTAAATTTCAATTATTATTTATGTCTAAATTTCAATTATTATTTAGATTTATTATCAATAAATTATCAGTAATAGCAGCAGAAATCAGTGCAGAAATTAGTGGTATCATAGCCCGATTAGAAGAAATATTATGAATTTTAGCAAAGATTTAAGAATAACAATTTTGAAAATGAATATTGAAGAATTTATAATAGAAATTAGTTCAGGGTTATATAGTATAAAAAACTTAAGACGATTATTATTAATAATAATAAACAACAATGAAACTCAAGTTAGAATTTTTAAAATAGAATATTTGATGTATAAAATAAATAAGTATAAAAAGTTACTAAAATCCCTTCAAAAATGAATAGAGATATAGAAAAATTTGCTTACTATCTATGTCAAATAGATTATACTTCTGAAAAATATAAGTTAAGTTTAAATCTTATGATCCAGGAAATTAATAGCCAGTTAGAATTTATTCATAAAGAAGAAATACCTACAGTAATAGAAATAACATGAATAGATCAGGGATTCCAAGTAATTTCAGAAGAAATAAGTAATAAAATAAAGATATTAGAAGCCTTAATAAATTTAATAAGAAGAGAAGACTAATTATGGAAAAACTATTAGAAGAGATTAAATCCATCGCTCAAAAATCATTAATATACAATCAAGATATAATCATCATATTATAAGTTGTAGAAATGCTATAACTATTATAGAATTTAAAGATAGTCAATACGAAAAGGTTTATAAGATTGCGACATTTAGAGAAAATAATAAAAAGGAATTACTAGAAAAAATTGTAATATTAGAAAGTCAAATAAGGATATTAAATAATAACAAAATAGCACAAGAAAAGGTAATACTAGAATGTCACAAAACTATAAATGAATTAATAAATAATGGAAGAAAGTAAATAAGTAGAAAATACTACTCAAACTTTAAGCTTTAAACCTGAAACATATTATAAAATACAGGAAGAAAAAGAAGAGTTATCAATAAACAAGATTTTTAAAACTAGATGGTTTGATAGAAATAAAGAAATAAGATATGTAGTTCAAAAACATGAAAATACTATAGATATAACTATAATAAATGAAAAAGCAAGAATTAATTTAATATCAGATGAAGTAGTAAAAAGAGAATTAGCTAAATTATCTAACAAAGAATCTAAAAGATATAAAAATATATACTTTAGTGGAATTGAATTTACAATAAAAGCATATTTTCAGAAAAATATAAATACACCTATACAAATATATATACTAGATGATAGAATACTAAATAATCTACAAGACGCATTAATCTGAGTAATAAGAGGAAATCTAATTTATCAAAAATTAAAATTTACTATTCAACCAGACTTCAGTATTTTTTTATAAGATAAAAATAAAGACTTAGCCCTAACGCTATATTATAAATTAGAAGGAATAAATATGCCCCCAGGAAGTAAAGTAATAAGTGTAGAAACAAAAATGATATATGCCTTAACTGGTAATCACCACATAAGAAAACATTATGAAAGAGATATACTAGTACCAAAATTATATCAAGAAATATTAGAACCTTTAGAACACAAATAATACTCTTAAATAACAATCCTTGAAGACATATGTATGGATTTCAGAAATACACAAAGTAAACCTATTCAAAAATTAATACCCATAATAGAAAACGCCAGATTAAGTTTTAGAAAAGAAATAATAGATTCCCCAAGAAAAATGAATCTTATAAATACCTACAAATTTAGAATAAAAATTGTGTTATTTACAGGAATATTAGCAAATGACTGCATAGCTGAAATAAATGAAGAAGCAAAAAGTTGTATAAATATAGACAAGGTAAATAAAAAGAACTGTTAAATGATAGAACCACGAACATATATTTACCCAAATAATTCTAGAGAACTTATTATAACTCAAGTAGCTAACATAAGATTTAAGATTCAAGATTTAGAATACGATACAACCATTGGAGTAGCAGCAAATGTTAGTAATAATTGCGACCTAATACTAGGACATGATTTTTAGAAAACATATAATATGAACTTCACCCTACCAAAATAACAATAAAGGATCAAGGGAAAATAAGGGTTATAGACAGAATATGAATTCACAACAACAGATTAAAAATAAAGAGAAAGAATTAGAAATCATTAAAGATTTTTTAAATACAACAATAATTGAATCACAGATAAAATATTTACAACTTAAAGAAGAACAGGAAAGGTTGAAAAATGAAATAAAACAAATAAAAAATTTATTAGAAAAACCCCAGAAAAAATGGATCCATTGTAAACAAGGATGAATAAAAAGAAAATATATTCATGAATAATGACAAAAAATTAGATGAAATTTGGAATGAAGTTGTAGTAAAAGAATAATTAAAAACCATAATAAAATTATTGACAGACATACAAGAAAATTTAAAAGAAAACTCCTTTCATATACAACAAATAGTTAAACAAGAAATAACAACCCAATGGAATACTTTAGAAGTATCAACTTTCAAAATAATATTAGAAAGATTAAATATGTTAGTAGACAAAGAAAAGGGTATAGCCCAAGAAAAACCAGACGAAAAATTAGAGGAAAAACGGGAATCCCCTAATAAAATATTTACAGAAGAATTAAAATCTAAAAAGAAAAAACCTGTAATAGGATTTAATTATAAGTATGGATTTTAATTCCAAAAACCGGAAGAACATACATCTTTTTGGTATAAATCAGAATGGAAAAAACTAAAATGAATGAGCAAATAGAAGAGTTAAAAAATTTATTATCTAATTTAAATATACATGAAAACTTTAAAATAGAAAAAGATGATGAAACAAATGAAATTATTTTTAAAGAATCTGATGAAGAAAGTAATTTCGAAACAAAACCTATTAAACAAGAAGAAGCCGAACCAAGTCACAGATATCAATCTAACTAGGTACCACCAATAGAAACTATGAGAAAAACAGGTAAAAAACAACGATATACCTATTACAATAACAAATTCAAAAAAATACCAGAACCATATAAACCAAAGGTTAAACATATAAACAATGATTTAATATTAGATCTAGATTGTGTAGAAAATGGAGAAGATTTATTACAAAATTAGATCTCTAGACATACTTTTGAATTAGCCATTAATGAAGCATTAGAAAATCTAAACCTAGAAAGTAAACATTATTACTTATTATTCCATACTAGTGGAGATGTATATAATTATTTAAATAAATTATCAATACCAACTGAAGGTAATCAACACCCAATAGAATATGTTAAATACATTGGAAACGAAATTAATAAGGAATTTTTTGGAAAACATAGTGATGTAGCTGCCAGTAGAGAACACGAACAATTTATATCAAAATACATATTATACAATATACAACTTTGCAACATATGTGAATTTAACATATTTGCATGTCAATATAGAAATTATTATAATAAACTCGACTTAACAGAAAGAAACCCATTTTTAGAAATATTTATTAACAAATTACCTTGGCCAATAAATGAAGAAGTAAACAAAAGATATAAAAACCAAGTAAATATTACAATCCCAAAAACGTTAGGATCTATAATAAAAATAACTAAAGAATACATAATGGAAAAATGCACTGAATCAGAAAAAGATAAATTACTCGGAAACAAATTTAGGATTAATTGCTGTAACAATTTTGTAGAAGTACCACAAAAGTTTGGATCCTCCAACCTCTCTAGGGGGGGAAGATCTACACAATATAAACGAAAATATCAATCATACAAATATTATAAACCTTATAAATACAAACAAAAGAAATATAAACCGATTCCAAAAAGAAAATTTCACCCAAAAAATAGAAGACGATATTTCAAAAGAAGAAACCATATTAAAAAACAAAAATATTGTCCTGAAAAGAAAAAGAGTTGTAAATGTTGGTTATGTTAAGAAGAAGGACATTACGCAAATGAATGTCCTCAAAGAAATAAAAAGAAAGAAAGAATTAAATTATTAAACTGGATAGAAGAAATAGATTTAGAACCCATAGAGTCAAAAGTAGATAATAATGATGAATTGTATTATTTAGAATCCACTGACGAATCAGATGAATCAGAATTATTTAGTGATCCATATGAATCTGAATAGTACCTATATTAAAATAATAATAGGGAATAAACCAGTATTAGCCTACATAGATACAGGTGCATCTCTATGCATAGCATCAAGAAACTTTATACCTAAAACTTTTTGGAAAAAAGCTCCTAAACCAATAAAAGTCAGAATAGCAGATCAAACCTTATTAGAACTAAAAGAACTAGTAGAAGAACTCACTATTATTATATCTGGAAAGAAATTTATTATATCAATCTTATACCATTTAGAATCAGGAGTTCCTATAATACTAGGTAACAATTTTTTAAGATTATATCATCCATTTTGCCAATATTTATTCCATATAGAATTAACTTGCCCTAAGCTAAAAGATCAAGATAAATAAATAGTAAAAATACCCATAGAAAAAACAAAGTTAGAAAATATAAAACAAAAGTTAAAAATAATAATCTACAAACTAGAAGAAGATTTAGAAAAAGAATTAGAAGATGAAATAAATAAAAAAATAGAAGAAAGATTTACTGATGATTTATTAGGAATAAAAAATACAAATGATGCTTTAATTGAAATAAAATTAAAGGATCCTACAGCAGAGATAAAATGCCCTAATAACATACCTTGCACAAAAAGAGACGTAGAAGAATTTGAAAAAGATATGGATGAGTTAATAAGAAAAGGAGTAATTAAACCCAGTAATAGCCCTCATAGTGCTCCAGCATTTTACGTAGAAAATCATGCTGAAGAAAAAAGAGGAAAAAGAAGAATAGTTATTAACTATAAAAAAATGAATGAAGCAACCATAGGAACACTAAAAGGATTAGAAAATATCTGTTCCATATATATTGATGATATTATAATATTCACATCTGGATCCAAGAAAGATCACTTAGTATCAGTTATAAAAATAATAGATAGATGCAAAGAAAAAGGGATAATTCTATCTAGACCAAAAGCTATAATAGGAAGAAAAGAAATATACTTTTTAGGATTAACCATCTCTAACGGAGAATTAAAGTTACAACCCCACATAGTAGAAAAACTAAATCAATTTCCAGATCAAATAACAGACAAAAAACAATTACAAAGGTTTTTAGGAAATCTAAATTATATTAGTGATCAGGGTTTTCTAAAAAATCTAGCACAACTAAGACGAAATTTACAAAAGAAATTATCAGAAAAAATTAAATGGTCATGGTCAACAAAAGACACTGAAAATATAATTACATTAAAAAAGAGTTGTCAAAATTTACCATCCTTATACAATCCCATAGAAAAAGATTTATTAATCATCTCTACTAATGCTAGTGAAGAATATTGGGCACCAGTATTGACAGCATTACCATTTGAATTATTACAAATTTACAAACAAGAGAAAGGAAAAGAGTTAATGGAAGAAACTCTTTCTACTCTCACCACATTATTTAAAATTAAATAATTTATTTCTTTAGAAAGAATAGCTAAATATATTTCGGGAACATTTACAGATACCCAAAAAAGATATACTACCCATGAAAGGGAAACATTAGCTTTATTAAATACCGTAAGAAAATGGAAAATAGAATTATTACCAAAACCTTTCATTGTCAAAACGGATAGCAAATATGTCACTACTTTTAATCGAAATAAAATAAATACTCATTATAATCAAGGAAGATTAATCCGTTGGCAACTAGAATTATCTTATTATGAATTTCAGGTAATATTAATAAAGTCCGAAGAAAATTACGGAGCAGACACCTTGACCCGAGAATGGAGTCAGCCATAGCAGTCATTAGCAACCAATTGAAACAATAGAATAATCAGTTGGAGCAGGCATTATCCAATGTAGAAAAAATAAAGGCAGAAATAACACAGCTAGAAAATACTCTTGCACTAATCAAAGGATTATCCGGGGCCGATACCGTAAGCACCCCAATAAATAACCATTCAGTATTAGTCAGCTTGCCTACGGATAAGAAATTATCTTGGGCAGAAGAAAGCAAAGTATCAGAAAAGCAAGAAGCATCTACTAGTAATATACAGCCTGAATCCAGTAAAGATACAGGCAAATCAGTATTAATCACTCCCGCTGATATAACAGCAGGATTACCACAGTTAGCTAAACAGCCTAATAAAACTTATTATGTAATACATAATGGGCCAAATCAAGGCCTGTTTGACGAATGGGCTAAGGCCGCCATATTCATTCAAGGACAACCCGGTATTATTCATCAGAAATATCCATCTTTCGAGTCAGCAAAAAAGGCCTTGGAAGAAACTAGTAATATTTATGGTACCAATAAAGAAAAAATACTGTCCACCAAAATACCAGAAACAAAACTGTTTTAGGCAGGATCCCAATCATTGCTCAAATAAAAACCGCTTCAGAAATAAACGAGATGAAAGAAACATCCTTTAACAAATATATTTAATGGTCACAAATAATCCAGAATTATAAGGATGAAGATCGAAGCAGAAATATATATCCTACCACTAAGGATCAAATGAAAACCAAGATGGTAATATTACCCGAAGCTAATCTCATAGACGCATATGAATTATCAGTACATGGATTAATAGATACTATCTATTTAAACAAGTTAGAAGTTTTAAAGTATTTTCTAGAAAAATTTAAAAGAGCTGTCACTTTATATTACAAAAATTACGCAAAAGGAAGAATGATTTTTCTAAGATACTTCAGCAGCATTCCTATTTTTTCAGAAGAAGACAAAGAACTAACACCTTCATTTGCCTATATTTTAATGGGAATATCCAATGGACAATATCCAGATATTGAAGCAAACAAAATTCCTATTACTTATGAAGAAAGGGTATTATGGAACCAAACCCTCTTCTTCATAATAATCAGGCAATTAACAAATATAGAAGGAGCATACAGAATTAATTACAAGTCCGATTACTGGTTATTAGCTACTCATTCCAAAAAAGAAATACCCATGGACGAATCAATGAAAGAAATATTTTATGAGTATCAGAAAAAATTTCTTGAATTAAAAATTCCCAATCTCGACAATCAGTCAAAATTAATTTTATGTCAAAGAAGCCAAAATTATCTGGAGCATTCATGTGAAGTATGCGGATTAATGGAAGAAGAATCTAACCACAGTGAAGCAGACGAAACCCCACTAGTTGAATAAAAACAAAGAAGATGTAGACACATGTAATAATCTGTCTAAAGGATAAGAATACCTATCTTATCCTATCTTTTTACTTTTCTTTTATTTTTTGTCGTAATGTATAATTATTACATTAGAATAACTGGCATTTGCCGGTAGGTTTTCTTTTTGCCAGTTTTATATGTAATTTTGTTTTGTATATAAGGGAGCTAAGACCCTTGTTCTTGGCAGAGCTTTTTCAGTTAAATAAACTTTAGTTTATTTAAAACCTTTGAGTGCAAAATCTGGAGAGGTTAGCTCAGGGAAATACCAGTAAGAATATTCAGAGTATTTTAGAATCAAATAGAAAATTCATAAAATATCGGTGTTATCAATCAATACTTAAGAAAGCAATCTCTACCTTCCACAAGCCATCAGGTATATTTAATTATGTTTAAATTTCAATTATTATTTATGTCTAAATTTCAATTATTATTTAGATTTATTATCAATAAATTATCAGTAATAGCAGCAGAAATCAGTGCAGAAATTAGTATATCATGTGTGATATTTTAAAATTTGTTTGATATCTATTAGATTTCTAATATAATCTAACACACACACATATGGATGTAAAATAATAAACTTTTGTTCAAGTGATTTTAATTTAAGTGTTGACACAAGTTTATTGATGAATTATGGTGTTTGATGTATGTTATTTACTTGTTAGCAAAATATGATTACTGTAAATAGCTCAAAGTAAATAAGTGCAAGGCAAAGAAAAATCGAACACAAGATTTCTATACTAGTTTGGTGTATTGGCTACATCCAATCCCTAGAGTTTCCTCCTTCGAGTTTAAATCCACTATATGAGCTCCTTCTGAGGTGGAGAAGCCCTTACAATGCTGGAATCCTATCCACACACAGAGTACACCACTCTTGCTGCTTCTGATTCCTTAATCTAAGAGTACCCTCCTCTTAGATTCTTCTACCTCACCAACTTCGCCAACTTGTGAGCAGGGTTGAAGACTTCATCACTCCATGCCTGGCCCTGACAATTCGGGGGTGTTGAACCAAGCACGAGTTTGGACTGACTTAGTGGATGACTCAGTAGTGCTTAAGTTTTGATCATAACAATTAAGTTAAGAATGGGTTAATTAAATCAATAATGATGTTAAAATAAGTAATCTATGGTTGTAAGGGAGTTAGTAAATTCAAAGGTAAAATTTTGTGTCTCCGCTGACCTAGTTATTTAGTTTAGTTTTTGAGATGAGTATCTACTTTAGTCACTGACTTAGTAATATTCACTCAGCGCTTGATATTGAGATTTTGCTTCAGCTGTGTACTTTACGATATATCATTTTTGCTGAGTTACTTTAAGTCTGTCAACGCTGCTGACTTTACCATTTAAGGTAAAAAGGGATATTTGCTTTTAGCATTGGTTTTTTTAGGACATTAATAAGATAAAGACAAAGAATTAATGCCTTGACAAGACCCAGTTTATTGAAGAAAATGACAAAGTCTTCCATGATCAAGCTGTAAAAAGTCTTTTGCCAATTTGTACAATTTTACAGATCTACCAACCTTGTATCGCGCACTTTAAAACATGTTAGAATACCAGAGGGCATGGGATGAAGACATGTGGCAAGTTAGCGCGAGTTCTCTCTAACGGAAGACTGGCATCAAACGACAAAGGATTCAAATTGAAGCTCGAATCTCAATCTAACGAATTGATTTTCTATCTCACAACAGTGCAATTCTATCTCTTAACGGATTGATTTGAAGAAGCAATGGGTAGATAGATGTGCTGTCAATTTCAGAAGATTCCAAGATAAGTTCAACGACTACTTTCTCAATCCATCTATAAAAGGAGCAAGAAGGCAAGCGTTAGAACTTGGTGATTACACCTGAATTTCTCAGAAGCTAAAACTCTGTCAAATTAAAAGCTTTAAAGAAGTTCAAGCAAGAAAGCACTACTTAGTGAGAATCTACTTTAGGACAAGAGAGAATAGAATAGATCATCTAATTATAATATTTGATTATTGTAACTAGATCAACGTTTTTATAATTTGAATCCAGCTCTTATTTAGACTCTTAGTGAGTTGCTGTTAGAAGAGGGTATTCTAGTCAGCGGGTGAGCAATTGCAGTTTGAAGGGTACTTACTGTAATTGAGGAATTTGTGAAAGGCTTCTCCGCCTAGGGTAAAGGAGTTGACATTAGTGGATAAAAGCCGAGACACTCTCTCGAGACTGGATGTAAGCATAGGTTGCTGAACCAGTATAAAAATCTTAGTGTTCTTTACTTTGTAGCATTTTCCACTTTTTCACTCAGCCAGCAGACCTCACTCAGCGGAGCCTTTAATTGTCACAAAAAAGTTTCATAAGTTCTTGAGTAAGTCATTCACCCCCCCTCTGACTCGGTGAGTGTACGCATAGGGACCAACTAGTGGTATCAAAGCAGTTCTCATTTCACAGATTTCACAATCTTTGAGATAAAGACCATGGCGTACAAAGGAGAATCCAATGAAAAGGTCCAAGCTTATATTCTGCCTAAAGGCATGTCTGTCACCAGGCCTCCTATGTTCAGTGGTTAGCATTATACTTACTGGAAAAATAGAATGACTAATTTTATTCAGTCCCAGAGTATGCACGCTTGGTTGGCTATTGCAGAAGGACCATATGTTCCATCACATGTGAAGAATGGAGTAACTGTTGATAAGTACTCTACTAAATGGGATAATTAGGACTTGGCCAGACTAAAAGAAAATGTAGTTGCTATCAACTATCTTCATTGCGCTCTTGATGCAACTGAGTTTAATTTTGTCTCTGGATGCGAGACTGCCAAAAAGATATGGAAGAAGTTGGAAGTGACTTATGAAGGAACTGACAAGGTGAAAGAGTCCAAGATCAATGTCCTTATGAGGGATTATGAATGGTTCCATATAAAACCCAAGGAGAATATTTCCAACATAAACACTAGGTTCATGAACATAGTCAATGAGCTAAAGAGGCTTGGCGGGACCTTCACAAAAGAAGAGACTGTTAAGAAGATCTTGAGGAGTTTGACTCAGGAATGGAAAGCAAAGAAGAGTGCCATTGAAGAAGCTCATAATTTGAAGAACTATAAGTTTGATGAGCTGATTGGAACCTTATGGACTCATGAGATGTCTTTAAAGCAATATGAAGATGAGTCCAAGAAGCCCAGGCACAAGAAGAAAGAGAGATATAGCAGAGTTGTAGTTCTGAGAGCTGATGATGAAGAAGATTCCTCTAAGGAAGAATATCCAGAGGACAGAAATGAAGAAATTGCGCTGATGACCAAGAATTTTAGAAGGTTCTTGGGGAAGACAAAAACTTTCAAAAGTTTAGAAAGACAAGTAAGTACAAGAAAGGAGCAGATGATAGACCACGAAAGGAGTTTAATAAAGAGCATAAAAAGGATATCAAGTGCTTTGAATGTGGTGAGAAGGGGCATATTCAATCTAGCTGCCCTAAAGCTAAGAAGGACAAGTTCAAGAAGAATAAGAATAAGAAAGCCCTTGCTACTACCTAGAGTGTCTATGAACAAGAGTCATCATCCTCAGATTAAGAGGCATAAGATTCTGCAAATGTGTGTCTCATAGCTAAAGATGATCTAGTTAACTCAGAGTCAGCTGTCCAACCAATTACTTTTGCTGTCAGAAAATCAGCTGACCTGAGTAGAGACAAAGGAAACCCCTCTGAGGTAAATTCTGAATTCCCTTTGTCTTCAGATGAGCTTACTGCAGTACTTAATAATGTTATTAATGTGACTAAGAAGTCAACCAAATACATCAAAGTACTTTAGAGAAGGTTCGATGATATAGAAGATGTCAACTCTTCTGCTTCACTTGACATCTTATACCTGATGGAAAAAGCTGAGTACTAAAATGGATATAACAGCAAACTCTCTAAAAAATTAGATGAGCTAGCTGCTGAATTAACAACATTGAAAGAGGTGTGGGTCCCTCCTCAACCTAGCAGGAGTACTCAGTATAACCGTACTCACCACTCTGAGAAGGTTTCTCAAAAAAGTAAACTGAGTAGGCCTAATCTAAGGCCTCTTGTAGTTTTTGTAGAAATCCAGGATATGCAACAGTCATGTGTAGGCACAAAAATGGTTACTATGATGAATATGACTGGTCAAGGATAACCACCACTAACAAGGGAGGACCCAGCCAGAAAAAGGCATGGGTACTTAAGAAAACTTAATTATTTTACAGGTGAGCCTGAGATCCACTAATGATAGAAGAATGTGATATTTGGATAGCGGATGTTTGAGGTATATGACAGGTGATGAAAAGAAATTCACCACATTGGAGTGAAGAAGAAATGGAAGTATCAGTTTTAGAGACAACAAAAAGGGAAAGATTGTTGGCAATGGCACAGTAGGAGTCAAGCCTTCAATTGATAATGTGTCTCTGGTGAAAGGCCTAAAGTTTAACTTGCTAAGCGTTGCTCAACTGTGTGACAAAGGCAGGAAAGTTGTATTTGAATCAGCGAGCTGCTTAGTAATTGATGGTAACTTTGACCAAACTATTCTTTATGCTCCTAGAATTAATAATCTTTATATGTTTGATTTATCCCATGGCTCTAATGATATATGCTTAGTCTCTAAGGAGGAGAATTCATGGCTATGGCACAGAAGGTTAGGACATATCAATATGACCAATCTATCTAAATTAGCAAAAAATGAACTTTTTGAGGGTTTACCTAATCTAGCCTTTGAAAAAGATAGACTCTGCTCAGCATGCCAACTGGGGAAACAATTTAGAAAGACCTTTAAATCCAGAGGTAATATATCTTCTTCTCGTCCCCTTGATCTTCTACACATGGGTTTGTTTGGGCATATTATGCCAATAAGTCTAGGTGGAATGAAATACACCCTTGTGGTTGTAGATGATCTGACCAGGTTCACTTGGATTGTCTTGCTTGCAAGCAAAGATGAAACATTTGAATCATTCTCTAGGTTGGCTTCCCGGATCATGAATGAAAAAGATCTTAAAATTAATAGAATCCATAGTGACCATGGAAGAGAGTTCAAGAACAGGCAGTTTGAGGAATTCTGTTCTAAGCATGGCATTGACCATAATTTTTCTGCCCCTTATACACCTCAATAGAATAGGGTTATTGAGAGAAAGAATCGCACTATTACGGAGATGGGTCGTTCTATACTGAGTGATAATAATGTGCCAAAGTATTTCTGGGGAGTGGTAGTTAACACAACTTCTTACATTCTAAACAGGGTTTTAATTCGCCCAGTTTTGAATAAAACTCCTTATGAATTTTGGAAGGGGCACAAGCCCAAGGTTGGTCATCTCAAGGCATTTGGTTGTAAATGCTTCATATTAAATACAAAAGACCAATTGGCTAAATTTGACCCCAATGTTAATGAAGGAATCTTTCTGGGTTACTCAACACACAGTAGGGCATACAGAGTGTATGTCAAGAGGACTGACATTTTAGAGGAGTCCATGCATATAGATTTTGATGAAACTAATAATGCAGGTAGAGAAGCCAGTGATGATGAAAGAGAAAAGGAACAAGTCAGCGGATCAGTCAGTCAGCCCATTGTCATTCCTAATCCAATACCATAAAAAGAAGATTATGAAGTTGACTTAGACTAATCAATAAACTTTGGTAATGATGTGGATGCTCAACCAATGACAGTAGCTCAGCTAGCTAATCCTGATCTACCAAAAGAAGTCAGAGCAAGGAGAGATCACCTAGTTGATAAGATTCTTGATAGTGTGTAAAATCTAGTTCTGACTAGAGGTAAGATGAACAGAATGATGAGCTATTTAGCATTTGTTTGATTGATTGAACCAAAGAAGTTTGAATATGCTGAGTTTGATGACAACTGGATGATTGCAATGCAAGAAGAGCTAGACCAATTCAGAAGAAATGGAGTATAAGATTTAGTGGAGAAACCCAAAGGAAAGTCAATCATAGGCACCAAACAGGTTTTCAAGAATAAGCTAGATGAAGCTGGTAATGTTATAAGAAACAAGGCCAGATTAGTTGCTCAAGGCTACAATGAACAAGAAGAGATTGACTATGGAGAAACATTTGCACCAGTAGCAAGACTTGAAGCTATAAGAATTCTCTGTGCTTTTGCATCCCATATGAACTTTAAGCCGTTTCAAATGGATTTGAAGAGTGTATTTCTTAATGGTCATATTCAAGAAGAAGTTTGTGTCAGACAACCCCCAGGCTTTGAAGATCCAAAGTATCCAGATCATGTCTTCAAGTTGAAGAAAGCTCTATATAGACCGAAACAAGCTCCAAGAGCTTGGTATGAGAGACTGACTAACTTTTTAATCAGCAAAGGTTATGTCAGAGGAAAAGCAAATACAACTATGTTTATCAAGAAGAGGCATCAAGATGTGTTGCTAGTCCAAATCTATGTGGACGACATCATTTTTGGAGCAACTGATGAAAAGCTATGCAATGAATTCAGTTAGTAGATGAACACAGAATTTAAAATGTCAGTGATGGGAGAGCTTAATTTCTTTCTTGGTTTGCAAATCAAGCAAGGTGATGATGGGATCTTCATCAGCCAAGCTAAGTATACCAAGGAAGTACTCAAGAAGTTTAACATGGATAAAGCTAAGGCAATGTCAACACCCATGACCACTGATACTATTCTGAGTAAAGATGAGGAAGGTAAACCCGTAGAGACTAAGCTCTATAGAGGTATTATTGGTTCTCTACTTTACTTAACTGCTAGTAGGCCTGACATTCAATGTTGTATGTTATTGTGCAAGATATCAAGCTGGCCCCAGAGAATCTTACTTAGCTGCTGTTAAGAGAATTTTTAGGTATTTGTTAGGCTCTATTGATGCAGGTTTATGGTATCCAAGTAATGCAGACTTCACTCTGAGAGGATACACAGATGCTGACTATAGAAGAGACAAACTTAAAAGGAAAAGCACCACAGGAGGTTGTCATTTCCTTGGTGATTGTCTAATAATATGGTATAGCAAGAAGCAGACTTCTGTGGCTTTGAGTATAGCTAAGGCTGAGTATATGGCTGCAGGATGATGTGTAGCACAACTACTTTGGATCAAGCAGCAACTGGAGGATTATGGTATATAGTCTAAGTGTCTTGAAGTCATGTGTGACAACAAGAGTGAAATCGACCTATCTAAGAATCTAGTTCAACATGGTAGGATGAAGCATGTCAGTATTAGACATCACTTCATAAGGGATCATGTACTAAAAGGAGAAGTCAAGCTCACCTACATTCCAACTAAAGAACATCGAGCTGACATATTCATAAAGCCTATTGAAAGAGATCAATTTAATACTCTAAGACAGCTGATCCAAATGTCCAATCCAATTTGAAGAAATACACTCCACTTTGACCTATTCTGAAGTTGACCAAATTAGGGCACACTCTGAGCTTCGTGAATAAGGTTAAGTATTTCTTTTTGCGCTTAAATTTTGGACATGTCATTAATTGTCACTAGTTATCTTTCAAATTTAAACTTGATAGAAATGATAACAACTTATGAAACGATCCACATTCAGTAGGAGTTATCCCGTGTTTCTCGCTCTCATTAATTCTATGGTATACTTTGTGCAATCTCACCATTTATCTTAAGACCATGGATTATGAGTCATACACGTAGCTTTGCAGGGATTAACCAAGAGTTTTTGGCTATTTAAGTAGAATTTTAGAAGAAGAAAGGTTACTTTACTAAAATTCTCTTCTACAAACTTCTCCCAAAATCCCTAATTCTCTAATCTTCTTCAAAGCAATCTCTAATGGCGAGTACATTAAGAAGAGCTTCAGAACCCAGTTCTGATAATCTGCATTTCATTTAGGATAAGGATGAAGACTGTTGGATTACCACTATGGATCATTGGGCTCAAGTAGCCATTAACATTAAGGATATGAAAGATTTATATATTCTAGCAAGAACACGATATACTCCAACTGAGTGGTGTTCTATGGAGAGAACTGAAGTGGATGCTCCAACAACTGCTGATATGCTCAGTTTTTTGAGTGATGATCGGTTTGGGAAGTGGACGTGCCAACACCATCTACGAGGGTTCTTTAAAATACCCAATGGTTATTATGAACAGATTGTCAAGCACTTCTACAAAGGAATTCACATGGTGGAAGGATTTTAAGACATGTTTGTAACCACCATGATGGGAGGTGTATGTAACCCCAAAGCTACTTATTGGGTTGCTAGGTATGTGACAGAGGGGGATTAGAATGCATGCTGTGAAGGACAAGGATGATGATAATATGGACATCCCTATCGATTATGAAGTCCCCTCTGACTATAAAGCAGGTGAAGTAATTGCTTCTATATTCATAAAGGAAGGAAAGTAGGCTCATGAGCTTGTTACTACAGAGAGTTGTTCAAAGTTTGAGAGAGTGTTTGTTTACGCTCTGACTTAAGGAATGTGCATCAACATGCCTCTGGCTATTTTGCCTAGGTTTCTAAAGGTGTCCAAGAATATGGTCTATGGGCATCTAGTTATAGAGATATGCAGGGCATATGAACTTGATATAGAAGGATGGGCGCAGAAGAGCAAAATCACACTGAATGTAATTGAATCTAGGATTTTGAGCAATGATCACTTTCATAGATTGAAGTGTGGGGAGAAGCCCAAGAATAAAAATATATCAAGCTGAAGAAGGGAGAGGTCAAAATGAGGATCCTAGGGCTATTGTCCTAATAAGGAAAATCAGACCTGATGAGGAAGATCGGACTCTTGATGAGTTTGTTGCAAAGAAGATAGAAAGGATTACCAAGCTCAGAGCTAAGAAGGGAGAAGATATAGCTGGAAATAAAGTTGTGAAGAAGGAGGTTAGGAGAGACTCCAAGAAGGAAATCAAGAAAGGGTGCTCAGTGAGCTCAGTTCCAACAGTTATTCCTAAAAAGATCAGATCATCAAAGGGAACTAAAGAAGAAAAATCTTATGAGCTGACTCCAAAGGAGATAGAGGAGGAAAAGCAGGCTGAAGAGGAATTAAGAGAAGAAATGCCTTTGAAGAGGGAGAAGAAGAGGAAAGTAGATGAAGCTCTGTTGGATATGGTAACTACTAAAGGTAAGGAAGCTACATCAGTTCCTATACCCTAAGTAGGTTAGCCAAAAAAGAAGTTGATGGTGAAGAAAGGGACTGGTATAGTCTAAAATCTTGAAGAAACTGAGAGGTGAAGGCTGCTGAGAAGAAAGAATCAGAAAGAGACAGGAGGAGATTGAAGCTGAAATTAGAAGGAAGGCTGAGGAAGCAGTACTTAGAACAAATGCTAATACTGAGAAAATTCTGCAATCTGCAGTAGCAAGCTTGGCTGAGAAAGAAGTACCAGAAGTTATTTAAGAGATGATTGGGGCTCTTGAAGGAAGTGAAAATCAGGAAGAACAAGAAGAGGAAGATGAAGTTATAGAGGTTGAGGCTGCCGAATTTAATGTGCTTAGCTCTAACTAGTAGGTCACTCTGACTATTGAAGAAGCCAAGCAAGCTAGGAAGGAAAGGAAGAGAGGCTTGTTGAAGAGGATGAAAGTAGTCATCGATGAAGATGAAGGTGATTTGGAGGACAAGGAGGAAGAAGCTGTAGTTGAGCACAGAGCTCAGCTGACTGAGGAATCTCAAACTCAAGTCAGTGAGTCAGCTATTGAAGATGCTGATGGAGAGAAGGAGGAGGAAAACCAAGTGCCATTCTTTTTCCAAAACCCATCTACTAAAACACCACTCTAACCTACACCTATCTCTGCCCTACCTTTACCTAAAAATAAAACACCATTTGTTGGTCCCTGTGAGCATCTTTATAAGGGCAGAGGGGGGTGAATGCCCCTTTTTTGAGGAATAAACAAACTTTGAAAAGTCTTAGTGTAGCGTGTTTGATTATGATCCGGATGATGGATCCGGATAATGCAAGTATGACAATATAATGCAATAAAAAAGGAAAGAAAATCATACACAGTGATTTTATACTGGTTCAGCCCTGCCTACGTCTAGTCCCCGTAGTTTTCTTCCTTCGAGCTTATCCACTAGTGGATTCCTTTCCAAATGGCAGGAATCAAGCCTTACAATTTGTCTTAGGATGGTAACCCCTTCTGGATGTAGGATATACCACTAAAAGCACCGACTCCTAGCTGAGTCCTTTAGTCTTTAGTAGGATATACCACTTAGACTTCTACCCCAAATCTAAGCTGAGTCCTACAGGGAGGTCCCACTCAAAGCACCTACTTTAAGTTGTATCCCAATCTCACAACTCCCCAAGTTAGAGATCCTTACACACTTGTTTTAACAAAGGTTTTGGTTTTGGATTTCCTTAAGTTTATAACTCACTTAGGAACCCTTACAACAGATTTGGATATGTTTGATTCTCGGAGGGATTATGATTACTAATTGCTTAAGCAAAATGTTCTTGTGAATAGCTTTTTCAAATCAATCAGCCAACCTTCTCATTGTGTGAAGCTTCCCTTTTATAGGCTTCTATCATAAATGTAGCCGTTGTGGGTTGTTGAAGTTGTATTAAATCTTCACCCTTGATCAGGTTGCATGTGGCGCTTTCGAAGCCGTTGATCAATCCGTTAGATAGTAATTTAACCCATTTGATTTCTTGGGATTGAGGCTGAAAAGATGTAAGTGATTGTTTTCCTTTTATTTTAGTGTTACACCAACTTTTATACTGGTAACTTTTTGGTTTGAGCTCCACGCGTCTCCTTATTGGTCTAGGTGAAAAAGTTTGTTAACTTTTTTAGTGTCAGTACTTTTTTCCTTTTATCTGAAAAGTGCAAGCTATCACTTTTTTTTGTTCATAGGAAAAGGATCTTTGACTATGTAGATGAAAAAGGTGGAGGGAAAATCTATCTTTGAAACTTTTCCCATTTTGTTGATATATGAGTCTTTCGGATGCTCTTAGACTCAGAGTCTCTGGATCTCTCTTCTCCCGGAGCTAGTGCAATCAGTTCTTCCGGATGCTAGTCTTGAAGGATAAAGTTTATTTCCTTTCCAAACCTTATCCTAATGATTCCAGTATATGCTTAGGTATTTGATTTCCTCAATGGATGACCATGTGGTTGGATCTTTTTCGGATGTCTCCATTTGGATTTAGAAGATTAAGTTTTGTTTCTTTCAAACTTGATTCGAATATTTTAGTTCAATTATAATCTGGATCATTGTTTCCCAACAATATCTCCTATTTGATGAAAACAAAAACCTAAGTCAATTAAGCATGATGAAGGGGTATATGATCTAAGTATGATTTTTGATACTTAGTCATTTACAGTTACTCCCCCATAATTCTAGCATCCTAACTCCTCCAACATTTTTCAATTCTAGCTTCCTAGTCTATTTTAGTACAATTACATATTATACTTTAGAAGTAATTTTTGAGAATTAGATTGTTTCAGTCTATATACTTCATGGTTAACATCAATGAAGTTCCGGATTACAAAATATAGAAATATATAATAGTAGATCTAGCTATTACAACATTTTACATTATAAGAATTATAGCAAGTCTAATTCCCACTAGATGGTCCTCCTTCCTTTTCCTTGCCCTTATTGGATCTAGATCCTTATTGACTTGTTAGACTTATCTCCCACTTTTTTTTGCAGCATGGGGATCGATTACCATATAGGTTCTATTATCCCAGGCTTCTTGCTAAGCTTTTGAGTATACAGAGTAGTCCACATTACCTTTTCTCCTTTCTGCAATAATGTGATCAACTATTGCCGGAGTGAGGTAGAAGGGTCAGATGGTTTTCTTAAGTTGAGTATAGGCCTGTTTGATTGCAGGATGGATGTGGAGCACAAACTCTTGATCCTTTTTGTTATAGTAGGGGAAGAGGACCTTTAGCAGAGTTGTCACTCCTTTTTGACCAAAGAATCCGGAATCCCCAATGGCTTGAACAAGATTGTGAAAGACCGGAAGGAGTTAGCTTTCTAGAATTGCAGGAGAGGAAGAAGATCCGAATATTGAAAGCTTGTTTAGTCCAGTTTGGAGGAGAGTTATTTCTTCACTGATTCCTCTCCGGATGTTATAAATGGATTCTGTTTGGAGCTTGACTTCCTTGGTGATGGAGGCTTTCCTGTCATTGATTGTTTTCTCTAATCCGGCCAAACGGCTTCTCATTTCTTCACCCATCTCATCTAGAATTTTTTCTTGGATCTGGGGGAGAGATTCATCCAAAAAATTTTCAAGCATTTCCTGGACTACTTGCTGATCTATTCCCAGTTCCATGCTGGCCTGCTTGGGATCCCTTTTAGCCATGAATTTTGATAAGTTTTCAAACTTGGTATTTATATACTCCTTAATGTCTATTGAGAGCTTGGAAGATGACGATGTAATTTTGTCTAAGACTGAGCCATAATTATTTGATGCCAAGGTGTTAGCTTGATTTGCAGTCCGGTTGGTTGTGGTAACATTTTCTTTAAACTCATTTATGATTGGATTTATTTGAGATAAGGAGGCTTCAGCAATTGCTTTGGGGAGTGGGAAAATCTAAAGCTTTTTCTTATATCTTCTTCACTGAGTGCTTTATTTCTCCCAACTCATTCTTTAAGTCCAGAGATTGGAATTCATCCAAAAGCAATTTTTCAACTATTTGTAAATGTGCAGATGTTCTAGAGACTGCTTCATATACCCGTCCTCATTCTCTTTAGGAGTAGCTTCCTGTAAGAGTTTAAGTGCGACTAAGACTTTGGCTTGTTTGGTATTGCTGGCAGGAATTTTTATAGGGCTAGCAGCTTGAAGAGGTTTGTTTTCGGATGAGCTTGAAGAGTCATCTCTGGAACCAAAATTGCTTCTGGAGGGCTCATTAGCTTTTTCCTTGTCGCTCTCTTCCGAGCTTAAGTGATCTTCTTCTTCTCTTATTTCATCCAACCGTTCCCCTGGACTATCCTCGCCCCTTGAGTCCACTTTAGAATTATGCTCGGGGGAACTCAGACCAAGTCCCTCCTCAAGAATATTATTATCCGGGTTAGGCACTGGTTCCTTAGACACATTTTAATTTTCAGTGTCTAAGTTATCCATGATGTTATCTGCTGTGACATCACCAACAGCATGATCAACATTAATATTTAATATAGCTATGGTAGGAGTTACCTCATTGATTGGCGCTTGGGCCAGGATGGTTGCATCTTCTATGATTACTTCATTTCCTTCTACCTTAACCCCCGGATGACAAGAAATGTCCTCTGTCACCCCTTCAAGTGCCTTTTTAGGACTTTTAATACCTCCCCAGGTGTGTTGGAAATTTTGTCAACACCCTCTATAATTGCCTTTATAGGACTTAGTTCAGCTTGGATTTCAGCTTTCGGATTTAGTAGGTTCTCCGAAAGAGGTTCTATGATTGCTCGGAAATTAAATGACTCTGATTCTGGAATCTTTGATAGTACAGCCATGGCAGTTTTATCTACGAGAATGGGTGTGGCAGAGGATTCTCCGGGTCCCTCAATTATGAGCTTTTTTTTATTGATGGTAGTGTTTTCTTTTATGGCTTGCCTGATCTCCTCAAACTATGGATCATAAAGTTGTATCACTTCAGTGTTAAAATCAGGACACTATTTTTAGAGATCCCTTTCGGATGAGTACTAACTTAGCAAGCACATGTTGTAGGATTCTTGGTCCCTGTGGCCAGTAGGTGGAGAATTTTTCTCCAAAATACCTCTCTAAAAGCCATAACTCTGGCTCATTCTTCACCTTCAATTCATCGCCATCCACTCGCATCTGAACTCCACTATTTTTCATGTGGAGATATTTTTCGAAGAAATTAGGCATTATTGTGATTTCCTTGTTTTGAACCTTAGTTCACAGTGCATCAAACTTCTTGTGGGCACGAAGGTTGTCGTTGAATTCGTTTACCAACTCTGGATAAGTTGGGCAGTTAATCTGGAGAAATTCTTTCAAACGTTGATCCTCGATCAAGTTAGAATAGGGCTCTGTTTTGAATAGGAATTTGTCGCCCAGATAGTCAGTGGGTACGACTGAATCGTTGTTTTTGAGTTTTTGGGTTGGAAGAATCAAGGGACCAGCTTCTGTGATGATTGCTGCCATTTTAAAGAGTATGAAGAAATTAGGGTTCTGGGTTTTTAAATTTGCAGAGTAACAGTACTTAGTTGCTCGCGTAGAGAACAAGGGTGATTTTGAGGGGTTTATATAGAATTTTCAAAGTGAGGGCAGTTTGGTAATCCAGACGCCGGTAATTCTGCTGGATTGATGACATGGTAATCAGATTTTTAAGAGAGAGGTAAATTCAGTTTAACCGGAGAAGGGGAACGGTTTATTTTAAATGATAACTATCAAAATTACCGCACGTATAACCCCCAATAGACATTTAAAATTCAAAAAGTGACAATTACCTTTAACGGCTTTTACAACCATATGTCATTACTGTCTGCCTACGTGGCAGTGTTTCTTCCAGAATAGATTTCTCTCCAATGCTTCTTCTCTTTCGAATTTATCTTGCCAAGGATCCAAATTGATTTGGGATTGTTTTCCGGATTAACTTTAAATTGGATTTGACATACCAATTGATTCCCTTAGATTCCCAAATTAATCTTTACTTAGTGGCTTAATAAAGATGTCTGCTCGCTGCTCATTTGTTGGAATGTATACCAAGGCAACATCCTTTTTAATTATATGATCCCGGATAAAATGATGCCTTATGTTTACATTCTTCATCCTGCTATAGAGTACTGGATTCTTTGACACATCAATAGCACTTTTGTTGTCACACATCACATTCACACATCTGGATTGAACTCCATAGTCTTCAAGTTGTTGCAGTTGATCCACATAACTTTCAACGGCTATATATTCTGCTTCTGTAGTAGATAAGGCAACTGAAGTTTGCTTCTTGTTGTACCATGACACTAAGCAGTCTCCTAGGAAATGGCAACCTTCAAATGTACTCTTTCTCTCAAGAGTGTCTCTACCATAATCTGCATCAGTGAACCCTTGGAGTGTGAAATCTCCATTACTAGGATACCATAGCCCAACTTCAGTGGTTCTTAGTAGGTATCTAAGGATCCTTTTTACAGCTTTGAGATGAGAGTCCTTTGGATTAGCTTGATATCTTGCACAGTAATAGACTGCATGATGTATCTCAGGCCTGCTAGCTATCAAGTATAGGAGTGAGCCAATTATCCCTCTATACAGCTTCTGATTAACATCTTCTCCTTCACAATCCTTGGATAGGACTGTATCTGATCCCATTAGAATGGACATAGGCTTACTCTTGTCCATTTCAAACTTCTTTAAGATCTCCTTGGTGTACTTTGATTGGTTAATGAAAATCCCATCCGGACTTTGCTTGATTTGTAAACCAAGGAAGTAATTGAGTTCTCCCATCATGGGCATCTCAAATTCCTTCTGCATTTGAGAGCTGAATTCGTTACACATTCTTTCATCAGTTGCTCCAAATATGATATCATCCACATAAATTTGGACTAGAATAATATTATTTTTCTTCTTTTTGATGAAGAGCGTGGTATCTGCCTTGCCTCTGATATAACCCTTGGATATAAGGAATGAGGTGAGTCTCTCATACCAAGCTCTTAGTGCTTGCTTCAGTCCATAGAGAGCTTTCTTTAGTTTGTAGACATGATTCGGATGCTTTGAGTCCTCAAATCCAGGTGGTTCCTTTACATAGACTTCTTCCTAGATAACTCCATTGAGAAATGCACTTTGGACATCCATTTGGAACAATGTGAATCCCATGAATGATGCAAAAGCACGTAAAATCTAGATTGCTTCCAGTCTTGCTACAGGGGCAAATGTTTCTTCAAAGTCAATCCCTTCCTATTGATTGTAACCTTGGGCAACCAATCTTGCCTTGTTCCTTACCACAATTTTGGTTTATCAAGCTTATTCCGGAATACCCATTTAGTACCAATGATTGACTTTCCCCTTGGTGGTGCCACTAGATCCCGTACATCATTCCTGGTGAATTAATCTAGTTCTTCCTACATTGCCATCATCTAGCTTTCATCTCCTTCAGCATCTTGAAATTTCTTTTGCTCAATGAGAGAGAAAAAACCAGCATGACTCATCATCCTATTGACTTGTCCTCTGGTTCTGACTGGATTTTGGACATTATCCAAAATGGCTTCTACTGGATAATTTCTGCGAATCCGGATCTCCCTTTGTAAGCCTTAATGCTAAACTGGGACTTACTCTATTTCAGCTTCAACCACTCCTTCTTGGCCATCATTGAAGTCAATCTCCTGTGGGTTGATGTTTACTTGTTGTACTTCTGGATCGAAAGATATTCCTTCATCTTCCTCTTTGTACTTCTTGATTTGGAATGAATCAGGAATTCCTTCTCCCTTCTTTTCTCCAGATTTTTCAGCTTTTAAAACTAGATCTTCTAGAGTTGAACTTCTTTTACCTGCGTGGTTAGTCTCATTAAAATCTACATGTATTGACTCTACCATAGTTTGGGTTCGCTTATGGAAGACTCTGTAAGCCTTACTATATATTGAGTCGCTAAGGAAAATTGCTTCATCAGATTTAGGATCAAATTTTCCTAGTTGCACTCTATCATTTAGGATGTAGCATTTACATCCAAATGCCTTAAAGTACCCAATTTTGGGTTTTCTTCCCTTCCAGATTTCATAGGGGGTCTTTTCTATGGTTTTTCTAATGAGAGCTCTATTCAAGATATAACATGCTGTATTTAAAGCCTCTCCCCAAAAGTATTTTGGCAAATAATTTTCATTCACCATTGTTCTAGCTATTTCAACTATGGTCCTGTTCTTTCTCTTAACAACTGCATTCTGTTGAGGAGTGTGAGGGGAAGAGAAGTTATGCTCAATGCCCTTGGAGTCACAAAATTTAGCAAACTGCCTATTTTTTAAATCTCCACCATTATCACTTCGGATGCGTGCAATGCTTATGCCCTGTTCTACTTCTATCCGGATGAATGTTTTTGAGAATTGGTCAAAGGCCTCATCTTTGCTTGCCAGCAAGAGCACCCAAGTATATCGAGAATAATCATCCATAATGACCATGGTGTATTCCCTTCTACCTAAACTCAATGGTTTAATTGGACTAAAGAGATCAATATGCAAGAGCTAAAGTACTCTTTTGAAAGGAATGTAGGAGATGGAAGGGAAGTTTTTGTTATGCTATTTACCTAATTGACAAGCAGTGCATAGATGATCCTTATTAAAAGCAATCTTAGGCAAACCCAATACTAATTCCTTTTTGGCTAGTTTGGACAGGAGGTTCATGCTAACATATCCCAACCTCCGATGCTATAGCCATGATTGTTCTTCTTTAGACACCAAGCAGATATTCTTTTTCTCATTTTTAATATTAACAGAATAAACATTGTTTACTCTAGGTGCATAAAGATTAAGTTGATTAGACTTACTATCATGGATTGAGTGGCCTCCGGAATCAAATATGACTCTTCTTCCTTTGTTACAGAGTTGGGCTACACTTAATAAGTTGAACTTCAGTCCATCAACCAATGAGACATCTTCAATTGTTGATTCAGATCTAATGGTTCCATGTCCAATGATCTGTCCTTTTTTATTGTCTCCAAAGCTCACTTTGGCTCCTTTCTTCTGGGTTAATGTGATAAAGGCCTTCTAATCACCTGTCATGTACCTTGAGCATCCACTATCAATATACCAAGTGTGTTGATCTGTTGTGGATCTAAGGCATACCTGTAAAATAGATCAAGTGGGTTTGGGTACCCAATCAGATTTGGGTCCTCACGGGTTAATATCCATCTCAGGCCAAGGATTAACATCATAATAACCATTTTTAATCTACATAATTTGGTAATATGATTGTTTTTCCCATAAAACCTACACCCTAAGATGGGCCTGTTCTACTCTTACTTCTTTTTTTATCTTTTCCAGATCCTCCTTCCTATAGTTTCCTTTATATCTAGCTTCTTGCACACTTGTGGATGGTCCAGAATGTGTCCGGAAGCTAGTTGGAGGTGCAATTTCTGCCGCATAATTCCTCTTCTAGTTGGCAGGTTGTTGGCTATAATTCACCTTAGCCTTTCCCTTTTGAGCAGCAGTATATGTTTGGCCTCGTGGTTGCCTGCTTACTTCTTTCACCTTTCGGTTAGAAGGCTTTTAAATTCCTTTGGCAGCATGTTGTGGATTTCTTGATGTAGCTTTCACTGAATTTCTCCTTCTTTATGGCAAATTAGATTTCCATCCGGATGTCTCCTTAATCAGGGCTATTTCTCTATCCAGCCCAATCAGCTTGGAACTTAGCATTTACACTTGATTCTTTAGGTAGTTCTCCTCAACTTCATCAATGTGCTTTGCTATTCTTATCAAGTTGACATCTTGTGCCAAGGCTTTATTATCCTTAGCAATCTCTAATACTTGTGTTCTTAAGGATTTGATTGCTTTTGCATTCTTCTTTACACTGTTGATCACAATAGATAAAGCTCTAGCAAGGTCAAGATTAGAAGCATAATTAGAATAAGAGTTTACCTTAGTGTTTGCTATTTTAGATTCTGATTCTTTGATTTGCACTGTATCTTGCTTAGAGGCATTCCTTCCGGATTGCTCTGGTTTTAGATCAGTCAGTGGTATGAATGCATAGTTAGCAGTCCCTTCTTCTTCTGTTGAAGATGAGCTGCTACTTTCTTCACTATTGCTCCAGGTTGCCACCATTGCCTTCTTTTTGAACTTCTTGGTTCTCTTAAGCTTGGGACATTTTATTCTGAAATGACCTTTTTCTCCATATTCAAAACAAGCAGCTTTTTTTCCAGATCCTTCTTTTCTTCTGGATTCTTTCTAGGCCTGTCTCTTCTAGATGTGCCTTCTTTTGATTTCCAGGATTCATACTTTCTTAATTTCCTTCTATCTTTCTTTTTTATGAATCTGCTGAGTTTTTTGGTCAATAGAACAAGTTGATCTTTGGTGCTTAGTGATTCAGTGATTTGCTCTTCTTCTCCGAATGAAGCTGATCCGGTGGATTCTGCCTTTAGTGCAATAGCTTTCTTATTTTCTTCTGGCTTTTTCTCCTATTGACTATATCTTTCCAGTGATAGCTATTGAGTTAAGAGATTCCCAATGAGCTCATCATAACTATAAACATTCAAGTCATGAGCTTCCTCAATAGCAGTATTTCTGTTATCCCACTCCTTGGTGAGACTCCGGAGCACCATTTTTACCATTTCAACTTCAGAAACTTCCTTTCCAAGCCTCTTCATTTCATTCACTAGATTGGTATATCTAGTGTTCATGCTACTGATGCCTTCTTTTGGCTTCATTTTGAAGGATTCCAGTTTTTGCTAGAGTAGATCGATCTTTGCTTCTTTCACTTTACTTATTCCTTCATAGGTTACCTCCAGCTTCTCCCAAATCTCCTTTACAGTCTCACATTTGGATATCCTATTGAACTTTATTGCACTAAGAGCACAATGAAGCATGTTAATAGCATTTGCGTTCTCACGCAACTTTTTAAAATCATTCTCATCCCATAAACGTGATGGCTTTCGGGTGATCATACCCTCTTCTTCATGAGTAGGCTCATATGGGCCAACCTTATTAACTAACCATGCTTGCATGCTTTAGGCTTGAATGAAGTTCTTCATTCGATTTTTCCAGAACTTGTAGTGTTCACTGGTGAAGAGAGGAGGGCAGGTAATGGACATACCCTCTGGAAGGAGTTGTGAGTTTTGGAAACTCATTTTGATATTTGAATCAAAATATATGGACCTTTAGCTAGAGATTGTTAGATCTCTAGTTTGAGCACTTGCTTTGATACCACTTGTTAGTCCCTGTGAGGGTCTTTATAAGGGCAGAGGGGGGTGAATGCCCCTTTTTTACAGAATAAACAGACTTTAAAAAGTCTTAGTGTAGCGTGTTTGATTATGATCCGGAGGATGGATCCGGATAATGCAAGTACGACAATATAATGCAATAAGTAACGGAAAGAAAATCAAACACAATTATTTTATACTGGTTTGGCCCTGCCTACATCCAGTCCCTGGAGTTTCCTTCCTCCGAGCTTATCCACTAGTGGATTCCTTTCCAACTGGCAGGAATCAAGCCTTACAATTTATCTCCGGATGGTAACCCCTTCCGGATGTAAGATATACCACTAGAAGCACCAACTCCTAGCTAAGTCCTTTAGTCTTTAGTAGGATATTCCACTTAGACTTCTACCCCAAATCTAAGTTGAGTCCTACAAGGAGATCTCACTCAAAGCACCTACTTCAAGTTGTATCCCAATCTCACAACTCACCTAAGTTGGAGATCCTTACACACTTATTTTCATAAAGGTTTTGGTTTTGGATTTCGTTAAGTTTATAACTCACTTCAGAATCCTTACAATAGATTTGGATTTGTTTGATTCTTGGAGGGATTATGACTACTGATTGCTTGAGCAAAATGTTCTTGTGAATAACTTTTTCAAATCAATCAGCCAACCTTCTCAATGTGTGAAGCTTCCTTTTTATAGGCTTCTGTCATAAATGTAGCCGTTGTGGGTTGTTGAACTTGTATTAAATCTTCACCCTTGATTAGGTTGTATGTGGCACTTTTGAAGCCGTTGATCAATCCGTTAGACAGTAATTTGACCCATTTGATTTCTTGGGATTGAGGTTGAAAAGATGTTAGTGATAGTTTTCCTTGTATTTTAGTGTTACACCAACTTTTATACCCGTAACTTTTTGGTGTGAGCTCCATGCTCCTCCTTATTGGTCTAGGTGAAAAAGTTTGTTAACTTTTTCAGTTTGGTGTCAGCACTTTTTTCCTTTTATCTGAAAAGTGCAAGCTGTCGCTTTTATTTTGTTCATGGGGAAAGGATCTTTGACTATGTAGACTAAAAAAGTGGAGGGAATAGCTATCTTTGAAACTTTTCCCTATTTTGTTGATATCTGAGTCTTCCGGATGCTCTTAGACTCAGAGTCTCCAGATTTGTCTTCTTCTGGAGCTAGTGCAATCAGTTCTTCTAAATGTTGGTCTTGAAGGATTAAAGTTTGTTTCCTTTCCAAACCTTATCCTGATGATTCTAGTATATGCTTGGGTATTTAATTTCTTTAATGGATGACCATGTGGTTGGATCTTATCCGGATGTCTCCATTCGGATTTAGGAGATTAAGTTTTTGTTTCTTTCAAACTTGATCCGGATATTTTAGTTCAATTTTATGATCCGAATCATTGTTTCCCAACACCATCCACATCCACCTATGACCAAACACCTAACCCAGACTCTGACCAAATAGCCATCATTCCATACCTTTCACCCATTGGATCTCTAGTGCATGAACCATTACTTTTGGAAGGACCTCCAATTGTCAGAAGGCCTTCAATTATAGAAGAGATTCCAGAACAACCACAATAGCAACAACCACCTCAACAACTATAACTACAACCCTAATTTAACCCCCAAACTGAACTTTTGGGAGATATAAGGAGAATGGGCAGAGCAAGGTATCCAGCACTTAGAACAGATGTTGAAATAGATGCTGAGATAACAAAATCCTTACTGTCTAAGGATGTCCTGAGGAGAATTACATAGGCTGTGGAGCCAGTGCAAGGTTTCCTTGAAGCTGTTGAGGAGATGAAAGCCCACTTTAACTCAGTCCCTACCCAATTCTCATTGGTAAACCCAATAGTATCCCATGTATTGCCTTTATTATCTATTGCAGGTAGGCAAGCTGGCGGTTTGAAGATGGAAGTTGTAGAACTCAAGAAGAATATGGAAAAGATCTATGAGAGTAACTGCAAGGTGTTGAATGATGACAGGGATTTTAGGAATTCAATGATTGACAAATTCAACCCTCTTTTGGAAGCTATGCTGAAAGTGCTTGATGGGTATAGCATATTGAGCAAAGAAAATGAAGACATCACAGCTCGCTTGAATGCAGTTGTTGATGGCATTAATGCTCTGATCACAGTGGCAACCAGACATCATGGGTTACATACAGAGTTAAAGATTGTGAAGGAAGAGATGCTGAAAGGAGTTAAGGACTCAAAGAGAGCTGTGCTTAATGCCTTGAAGAGGCTAAATGTTTCAGATGCTCTAAATAGTGACATTGTTATGGCAGATGATGAACTCGAGCCTACACTTCACCAGAAGGTTGGTCACATTAGAGGTTCAAGCTAATGTCATTAATGATGGAGAAGCACTTGATAAGATTCATGATGAAGTCACTACTCATATTAGGAGCACTCCCATGCTAGAGCGGATACTTAGAGAGAACAATCAGGCTAAGGCTCTGGACAGTCTCACCCAGATATCCAAAGAAGGACTTAGTGCTCAATATCAAGTTAATCTCTCTTAATCCCGTGTGTTAGTAGGCTTATTTAACTTTCTTAGAGAATAAGATACTATATCACAAGAAATATACGAGCTGTTGGCGCAGAACTTCTCAACGAATGTTTATGGTCTCCTCGAAACCTTTGAAGCATCTTTGAGCTTGTTTGATCATCAAGCCCAAGCCATTCTAGATGCAATGGCAATGGGGGAGAAGCGTGAGTAAGAGGAAAGGGAGAGAGAATAGAGGATAGCTGAATTCTCTTACAATTTGTCCAAGGATCTGGAGCACATTCAAAGAGAATATCATGAGACAAGGCAGAGGAAAGGCAAGGAGATTGCTCTGCCCAAAGAGAAGAAATCCAGATGGGATCAGAAGTTTTAGGAGGAAAGGAGAGCAAATCTGGGAGCCCCACCTATGCCTAAATAGATAGAATAGAATCTTTGTAATCGTTAGTGCTTATCGTAAAACTTAGTATAGATTAACTCATTGTTGTCTGTACTAAAGTTATTGTTTAATGAAAAGATTACATATTCTGTTCTAATTTAAGATCTTCTTAACTTCCTATATTTTTTCTACTACATATATATGTGTCAATCTTTTGCAGAAAATTATGAGAAGTGGTGAGGAATGCTGAACTTAGAAGATTCAAGAATTATGGGGGAGTTACCATTCACTCTGAGTAAAATGAAAAGATATATATAGCATGAGTATAAGGTAACTCTGATCTAAATATCCTATTGATTTAATTCTCACTTAGTTAATTGCCATTGATCAAAATGGGGGAGATTGTTGAACCAAGCACGAGTTTGGACTGACTCATTGGATGACTCAGTAGTGCTTAAGTTTTGATCATAACAATTAAGTTAAAAATGGGTTAATTAAATCAATAATGATATTAAAATAAATAGTCTATGGTTGTAAGGGATTTAGTAAATTTAAGGGTAGAATTTCGTGTCTCCACTGACCTAGCTATTTAGTTTAACTCTAAGCTATTTCTGAGCTGAGTATCTACTTTAGTCGCTGAGTTAGTAATATTCACTCAGCCCTTGATATTTAGATTTTGTTTCAGCTGTGTACTTTACGATATATCATTTTCACTAAATTACTTTAAGTCTGTCAACGCTGCTGACTTTACCATTTAAGGTAAAAAGGGATCTTTGCTTTTAGTGTTGCTTTTTACAGGACATTAATGAGACAAAGACAAAAAGAATAAATGCCTTGACAAGACCCAATTTAATGAAGAAAATGACAAAGTCTTCCATGATCAAGCTGTAAATAGTCTTTTGCTAATTTGGGCAATTCTGCAGATCTGCCAACCTTGTATCATGCACTCTGCAACATGTCAGAATACCAGAGGGAATGGGATGAAGACACATGGCAAGTCAACATGAGTTCTCTCAAACAGAAGACTGGCATCAAACAACAAAGGATTCAAATTGAAGCTCGAATCTTAATCTAATGGATTGATTTTCTATCTCACAATGGTGCAATTCTATCTCTTAACGGATTGATTTGAAGAAGCAACGGGTAGATAGATGAGCTGTCAATTTCAGAAGATGTCACGATAAGTTCAACGGCTGCTTTCTCAATCCATCTATAAAAGGAACAAGAAGGAAAGCGTTAGAACTTGGTGATTACACCTGAATTTCTCAGAAGCTAAAACTTTATTAAATTACAAGCTTTAAAGAAGTTCAAGCAAGAAAGCACTACTCAACGAGAGTCCACTTTAGAACAAGAGAGAATAGAATAGATCATCTAATTGTAATATTTGATTACTGTAACTGGATCAACATTTTTATAAGTTGAATCCAACTCTTGTTTAGACTCTTAGTGAGTTACTGATAGAAGAGGGTATTCTAGTCAGCGGGTGAGCGATTGTAGTTTGGAGGGTACTTACTATAGTTGGGGAATTTGTGAAAGGCTTCTCCGCCTAGGGTAAAGGAGTTAAGATTAGTGGATTAAAGCCGAGACACTCTTTCGGGACTGGATGTAAGCACAGGTTGTCGAACCAGTATAAAAATCTCAGTGTTCTTTACTTTGTAACATTTCCCAGTTTTTCACTCAGCCAGCTGACCTCACTCAACGGAGCCTTTAATTATTGTGAAAAAGTTTCATAAGTTCTTGAGTGAGTCATTCAACCCCCCCCTCTGACTCAGTGAGCGTACGCATAGGGACGAACAGGGGGCCCTAGGCAAATTTATATTAAAAGTAGCAACATGGGACCCTCAATAAAAAAAATGTATTAAAAACATACTTTTTGTAAAAATTAAGAATTGAACCCTTGCCCTCTCACAACTTTAATGAGTACCTTACCAACTCTACTAATATTAATTTGTATTTAGTTTTATCTTTTAAATAATAACAACTAAATCTCTAAAAAAATATTTTTGGCTATGAGCCCTAGGCAGTCGCACCCGTTGCCCGCCCCTAGGGCTAGGCCTGCATCAGTCTCGCGTACTATGTTATGACTTACAAGCCTCACTAAGTCCCCCTTGCCTAACTTCTGATCACCTTCTTCTTTAGTGGATTGATTGATGAATTTGTGCTCTTGTACTTTGTTATCAAGAAACATTTACAATAGATATGAATTGAGTTGTTCTAATCGAGCCTTTGAATTACAAATAGATATGATAATGAATTTGTTTGCTTTTGAGGATTTGCACAGTTATGTTATGATGTGTGCACTTGTGAAATTGCTCGACACATTGATAGTTATGGATAGATGTGTATTTATACTCTCTTTGCTGAAGTTGACCGTTGATACGCGCCTTGATGATAGAGAGTTTTTTTTACTATTATAATTAGACAGAGACATTCCTTAGAATGGTTATCATCTCAGGAGCCTTCTAGACATTGTCTCAAAATGGCTTCTTCCTTTATGACTGTTGGATTTGTATAGTTGGACTGAGATCAATCCTTCCGTTAGATAAGTCCAAACTTGGTCAGCTCTATCTGTACTCTGACTTCTGCCAATTACCCATTTTAGTACTTCCAACTTTTCATGTGTTAGGACTTAGGTGGCAGAAAGTAGCTTTTTGCTCTTGCTAGTCAACTCACTTTGCAGAGGTGTCTTGTCTCTTTTAGTGAAAGCCAGGTAACTGGCTCTTTAGGATTTGAGAAGATTAAGACTACCATTCTTGGAGAAAGTGCAATCACGTGAGTTGCCTAGGGATTATCAATTTCTTAGAGATATTAGTTGGTTCTGAGAATATTGATTCTACCGATCCCTTTTATCCTTGAAGTAATGTTCTTCTGAGCATGTTTTTCTCTAAGTTAATGTGAACAACTTCTAATGTGGTAGCATGAGCTTTTGATGGATACGATTATGAGGAATCCTTGATGTTTCTTAGAATCAGTTCTCTAGTGCCCTTCTTTTGGCATGATACTTCTTCTGACAGATATTCTTCTTGATTAATGATTGTCCTTGGATTGATGCTTTAGAGGTTAAGATATGGCTTATATAGTGGATTTGCCTTCTGAATCCTCTAGTTCTGACGTAGTCTATTTTAGCCTTTGAGCAGTCTATCTTTGCTTAATGAGCCACTGTATCTTCTCATCCATTTTACCTCTCATGATCTCTTTGTGAAGTCTGATTTTGTCTTGTAAGCTTTTGATGTTGGGAGATATTCTTCTTTGATTGTGAGATGTGCAAGGAACACACACACACACACGCATGCACTTATATATATATATATATATATATATATATATATATATATATATATATATATATATATATATATATATATATATATATATATATATATATATATATATATATAGTGTGTGTGTGTGTATGATGATTTAATAAAAGGGAACATCTATTAGATATCTAATAGACGCGTATGTTCTACGATTATCATGTTATAAAATGGAACATCTAACAGATATATAATAGATCTGTATCTTTTATGATTTTGGTTAGGATATATCTAACAAAAATATATTAGTAATCTAATATATATTTACCATAAATCTAACATATGTGTACATTATTGTTTTGAACAATACGAAATCTAGTAAAATTTTTATTAAATATATCTTAGAAATTTATTAGATATATGTTAAAAATCTATTTGAAGTTCTATTATAAATATGTTAGGTACATGTTAGAAATCTAATTTTGAATTTCTGACTAATGAGACATTTATTAGAAATTTGTCTAGTGTTTTAATTCCAAGTTCTTCTAGTTTTATTGATTTCTGCGGGACTTCTAATCGATATCTAACACCTAAAATATGTTTTGGAAAAAATATCATAGTGAATGTCGTTTCAAAGTAAAAGAAAAGAAACGGACAAAAAAACTTTAAAGTGACATGTCAGATAAATAAAAAATAATGTAAAAAATAAAAGAAAATTAAGGGTACTTATGATGGGCGTTTGTAGAAGATTAATGACCTAGTGCATCAAGAACCCCCTGAACTTGTCCCTAATCGCCCATCGCCCCCCTGAACTTTCAAAAGTTCCTCTTATGACCCCTTTCGACTGACATGGCATGTCATTTGGCAATGCTTGAAAAGTCAATGCCATGTCCAAAAGGGGTCATGGGGTGCAATTTAGACAAGTTCAGGGGACGAGAGGAACTTTACACAAGTTTAGGGGGCGAGATGAACTTTTGAAAATTCAAAGGGGCGATGAGAGATTAGGGACAAGTTTAGGGGGCTGCTGATATATTTAGCCAAGATTAATTGGAAAGAAGTTTAGGGAAATACCACTACAAGAAATCAGTTCATATGTGACGACAAAATCTGTCACTAAAATTCTTGTCACAGAAAAGTTACTATCTATTACAATAAAATTTTTACCATAAAAAAAATTTGATTTATGAAATTTTGTTGTAAAGTTGTCACATATAATAGATTTTTTATGACAATTATTTCTGATCGTAACTAATATTTTTCATTACAACGTAAGTTGTAACCTATAATATAGAAATTATTACAATGCAAAATTTATCGTCACAAAAAATATTTATGTGACAACATAAAAATCTTGTTACGAATAATGTATTAGTTTCATGACAATAAATTTAACTTGAAATAAAAAAAATACTCCAATTACAAGTTACAATTGTAACAAAAAATGTTCAATATATGGCAATAACTTTTTATTGTCTCAAAAACAATTTATTTGACAACATAAAAGTTTGTTGCAAAGAAACAAAAAAATATTTCAGTTATAAGTAAAAGTATAACTGAAACTATTCAATATGTAACAAAATATTTTTATCGTCACAAAAATTCATGTGTGACAACATAAAAGCTTGTTGCAAAAAATATATTACTTTGTGACAATAGTTTAACTTGAAACAAAAAATAAGTTGTAACTAAAGTTATTCAATACGTGACAACAAATTTTTTATTGCCACAAAACTATATGTATGACAACATAAAAAGCTTGTTATAAAAAAATTATAGGCAATAAGGAATGTTATATAAAAAAATATATGAAGTGCATTGAAAAGTTATGAAAAAGTTATATATTTGATGAAAAGTTATAAAAAATGTACTGAATGGGTATAAGAAAGTTATAAAAAAGGTAAATGAAGGATATAAAAATGTATAAGTTATTTAAAAGTAATATAAAATGTACAAAAAAATTATAGATAATTTAAAATGTATAAAAAAATTGTAAGTTATTTAAAAAGTTATATAAATGCATAGGAAATGTACAAGAAAGTTAGGTTGTTTAAGATTGAAGTTGTGACCTCTAGACGTCTCAGGTTTGAGTCGTATCCGAGGCGGGATGAGAATTCTTCTTTCCATTTGATGTATGCCCAATGAAGCAATTTTTTAAAAAGAAAAAGAAATTAGATAAAAGGTATATAGAAAATGTATAAAAGGTAAAATGAACCCTAAACTCTAATAATAAATATTAAATTATTGAATAATATAGTTAAATATAGTTATAAATACTATTATTTTAAGATATTTTATAATTTATTCACTATTATCAATATTTATTATTCATTAATATTATTAATTACTTATTAGTGATTTTTCCTGATTTAAGAATATATCAATACTATCATAACCGTATTAGATATCATATCGATGATGCTACTGGTATGCGACATTATCGATTTATCGGATTTTACTAATGGTACTATCGGAATATAATTTTCTTAATATTTAATTATTATTTATTTAATACAAATTTTAAAACTTACTATTTAAAAAGAATCAAATGCTCTAATTAAGTATCTATCAAATTTAATTAATTCCAAACATTGCAAAAAGGAAATTTATATTTGTTTCCAATTAAATTTACAAATAAAAACGGAAATATTGAATATAATACGTAGTAATAATAATTTGAATCACATGACCATTAAATACTATTGCCAAATCTGAATTCATTCCATGATTAAAATTCAAAGCCATATGAAATTCAAGATTTTACTTTATTTTTTGTACTATTTTGTATACATATGGCCTTTTCACATTCATGTTTCTCAATTTTGACCGATCATCTTCAATTCTCAAATCATTTTTCTTACTTGCGGATCCCTTACTTTTTTTACAAGTTATTCTAGTTTTACACCTATAAATGTACTGATTTTCTTTATGAGAGTGAAGCTAAGTGTTATGATGTTTTATGGCATCCATGTTTATGATATTTTATAGATTGAAAACCTAAAGGTAATTACAGTTCAACTTTTTTGAATAACCAAAATCTCTGAAAAAGCCATTGCTTAATTATTTATATTGTCTTCTTACAGTGTCAGTATGCTAATATCTTAGTCTATGTAAAAAAGCCTATTTGTTAAGTCTAGTGTATAAGCTAGCAAAAGAAGTTTAAGCCTATTGATAGTTATTTTGTTTGATTCCCGTACATTTTGGTCCATTGATGCCCTTAGTTATTTTAAATTAGTATGGTTGACTTTCAAAATAGTAATACATATATAATGGTTTTGTAGGAGTTATGGCATGGTAATGGTGAAATCATATGGTTATGATATACAGAATTCGTTGCTGCGACAGAAAGTTTTGCTTTTGGATAACAATGGTACTCCTCAATTCTACAGTGGAGAGATGAAATAAAGCTTTTTGTAAATGAAAATGTTATTGTATATTTGTTCTAAATTTATTTTAATACATTACTTTTTAGTGTTTTATATTTAATGCTATTTTATTTTAAGAAATATAATGTAAATATTTAAATATAATTATATATTTATTGATACAATATTAGGTTGTCATAATTATAATAAAAGTTGTAACAAATATTCTATTATGACAACTTAATATTGTATCCATAAATAAATTGTGATAAGATAAAAAATTGTAATAGATAAATATATGTTACAATGAAAGTATTGTTACCCAATTATATTTACGTGACAACATAAATAGTCACAAAACAGTTCTTTTGTGACGATAAATTAAAGTTGTCATAAGATTTCAAGTAAATTTGTCACATAATACATGACAATTTAATGCATCTGTGACAAGTAATTTAATATTTCATTACGACAAATGTTGTAACAAATGTGAAAAACGTGACAAGAATTTTTTTGTCACGAACAATGATAACTTTCCCGTGACAGGTAACCTTATTGTTACAATTGAATATATGTGACAACCCAACTTTTTGTAACTCAGTTTTACTTGACAACAATTTATTGTTACGACAAATTTTGGATGTTTTGTGACAATTTCATTTCTCACAAATTGTTAGATTTTTTTTAGTGTACACACCATTACATCAAATAGTGAAATAATTACATAAGAAGAAAACAAGGACTATTAAAACAAACTTTTTTAAAAGTTTGAATATACAATTTACGTTCATCATATATGTTATGCAATTGGCTTGTATTTTTTATATTTTTTTTCTTATTTTTCATTTATCTCACAAACCTTTAATTTTTTTATGCCACATTAGAGTTTTTTTGTTCTTTTCATTTTTATCTTTGAAATTATATCGTTGATGATTTTCTTATAAAAAAACTATAACAAAACAATTGTAAAACTAAATGTTGTTCCTAAACAAAATTTATAGTTTTCCATAGTATACTTAAATTATGTCAATTTGATGCCTTTTTTTGTTATAATTATGAGTATCTAGCGAAATTTGTTTTATAACTGTATCAAAACTATAATAGAAATTATATAAAAACTATAATATAACGGTAAAAAAAACTATAATAGATACTACATGTTGTTACCCATATCTTATGGTTCTTTTGTAGTTCTTTTATAATTTTTCTATACATGATGTCAAATTATTGTAATTTTGTTACCACTATTTATACTTAATTAACTTTGTGTTGTAACTATGACAAAACTATATTAGAAGAGTTGAAAAGCATAAATAAGAAGCAATGCTACTAAAAAATAAGGAAGAACATATATTCTAATGGTTTTCTATCATTCCTTGCAAAAGATATTGTTATGCATGAAATAAAGACCTCAGTTTTGACTTAAAATGCTGAATCGAGTTGCAACTGGCTCAAAGAGCAGTGGATAGATTGTATCGGATTCACACCCTGTTGTTTTTAACTTATATTTCATTCAGTTCAATTAAGTTTTAGTATTCGCAGTTTTCGTTCAGTTTCTGAAAAAGTTTCAGTTCAGTTCAGTTCAGTTTCAGCAATCAATAATTGATAATAAATTTTATTATAATATAATATAATAGTATTTAAAGTATTATAGATTAGGGTAAACTTAAAAAACATGCCCTATGGTTTGACCGTTCTGCAAAAAGGTCCTTGTGGAATTTTTTTTTCAAAAGGGTTTCTGTAGTTTTAAAAGTTTGCAAAAACATGATTCAGTTATTTCAATAAATTCAATATTCCTATATTTCAGTTATATTATTTGTGAATTATTTATCAAGATTTGAGTAAATTTCGGAAAAATTTCATTTTATTATGATTTTTTAAAGTTATCATCAATTTTTAATTAATATAAGGGTTAACTTTAAAAACCTCACGTGGGTTCACTCGTTTTTAAAAACGCCATTGTAATATTTTTTTTTTCAAAAGGGCCCTTGTGGTATTAAATGTTAGTAAATAACGGAATCTTTCTTGACGCGGTTAAATAAGCTGACGTGACAAGGGGTGTTTTTGGAAACAAAAATTTGACCAAGAATATTCAGTCAACCCTTTTTCTCCTTTATTCCCAAATGATGAACCCTAATTTATCTTCTTCAATTCAAGAAAACTGAGATCAACTAAAAACAATTATCAACACCACCCAACCATTACTTCTTCTCTAATCTCATATTTTGAACAATGACAAATGAAAAAATATAAAGGTCTGCCATTTTCTCAGTAGCTGCTATGGCTTCTAATGTCTTTAAATCTCTATCAAATTCTTTTAATTGATAATTCCAACTCTTTAATAATTCCATAACAGAAGGTCTGCCATTTCCTCACTTGTCTCCTTTCTCTTTAATAATTCCAACTCTTACCCCTATAAACCAGCTCTCATTGATGCCGATTTGTCCTTAACCTTGTCTTTTTCTCAGATTAAATCCATTGTTCTCCAGTTTTCCCATGCATACGGTTAACTCTAAAATGATGTCGTTTTGATTTTTGCTCTTAATTCCTACCGATTCCCAATTTGTTTTCTTGCTTTAACCTCCATTTGGTGCTATTGCGATTGAAATTCTCAGTTGAATCAGTTTAATAAAGAGTTGAATTTGTTGAATTTTGGGATGAGATAGAGATGAATTTTGAGAATTAGGGTTCATCAATTTCGGGGGAAGAAGTAAAAGGTTAACGGATTTTTTTTGGTCAAATTTTAAGTTACCCCAAATACCCTTTGCCATGTCAGTATTTCTGACGATGTGAAGAAAAATTCTGTTTTTTACTAACGTTTGATACCACAAGGGTCCTTTTGAAAAAAAATAATAACACAAGGGCATTTTGAAAATGAGTGAAGTCACAAGGGTTTTTTTAAGTTAACCCTTAATATAAATATTTGTACTTTTTTAAAAATTCTAAAATTTATCACTAATATGTATTTGTTGTAAAACATCCTTAATAGTTCGAGTAGCACAAAGATAATAAGAACATAGTGACAGAGAGAATATGATAACAGAACTTTATATTTCTGAAAATGAGTTGTTGTGCATACAATGAGAAATACTACATCTATTTATAGGAATAAAGGGGAAAAGTTAAATACAAATATTAATGATATTTATCTAATTAGAGTTTAAGTTTATAGAAGAGACTTGGGCATCAAGTCCTTTACTTGGAAAAGGACTTCTAACACTCCGCCTTTGATGTCAATCATTACGAACGGGACACTGCCTCATTAAAAACCTTATCAAGGAAAAACCCTGTGGAACAAAAACCTTGATTAAGGGAAAATGAGTACAATGTTTACTCCACCTGTTCGCAAGAGTATTGAAGATCTTTGAGACGACGCATTCCAATATTGTGAACCATCTTTTTAAATGTTGCTGAAGGTAAACCCTTGGTGAATAGATCTGCTAAGTTGTTGCATGAGCGAATTTGTTGAATGCTTATTTCACCATTCTTTTCAAGGTCATGAGTGAAGAAAAATTTAGGTGAAATATGTTTGATTCTATCTCCTTTAATGTAGCCCTCCTTCAGTTGAGAAATGCAGGCAGCATTATCTTCATATATCATTGTAGGATCTTCTTTAGCCTTTGATTTTCCATATGCATCTTGGATATGCTTTGTTAATGATCTTAACCATACACATTCACGACTGGCCTCATGAATTGCCGTTAATTCTACATGATTTGAGGAAGTAGATGTGATTGTTTGCTTTGTGGATCGTCAAGATATAGCTGTACTTTCATATATGAATAGATAACCAGTTTGAGATCGAGCTTTATGTGGATCAGATAAACATCCCGCATTTGTATATCCAACTAATTTAGGCTTGGATTCATAAGAATAAAATAAACCCAAATCAACAGATCCTTAAAGATAGCGCATTACATGTTTAACTCCATTCCAATGTTTTCGAGTAGGTGCAACACTATATCTTGATAATAAATTAACTGAGAAAGAAATAGCAGGCCTTGTATTATTTGCAAGATACATTAACGCACCTATTGCGCTAAGATATGGTACTTCAGGACCAAGGATATCTTCATTATCTTCTCGAGGGCGGAATGGTCATTTTTCACGTCAAGTGATCGTATAACCATGGGATTGCTCAATGGATGTGCTTTGTCCATATTAAATCATTTCAGGATCTTTTGAGTATAATTAGATTGATGTACCAAAATTCCTTTATCTAGGTGTCCAATCTATAAACCAAGATAAAATTTTGTCTTTCCAAGATCTTTCATCTCAAATTTTTCTTTTCAAAGAATCTGCGGCTTTTGGAATCTCTTCGGGAGTCCCTATGATATTTAAATCATCAACATAGATTGAGATAATAGTGAATGCGGATCCTGATTTCTTTAAGAAAACACAAGGACAAATTTGATCATTTTGATAATCTTCTTTCAATAAATATTCACTAAGGTGGTTATACCACATGCGCCCAGACTGTTTTAGTCCATATAATGATCTTTACAACTTTATTAAATAAAGCTCTTATTTGCCATATTTTTCTGGCAATTTCAATCCTTCAGGGATTTTCATGTAAATGTCATTATCAAGCGAGCTATATAGATAAGCTGTGACAACATCCGTTAAATGCATTTGTAAATTTTGTTGCACTGACAAACTAATAAGATAACTAAAAGTTATCGCATCTACTACAGGAGAATATGTTTCCTCGAAATCAATTCCTGATCTTTGGAAAAAACCTTATGCAACAAGTCTTGCCTTATATCTCACAACTCATTTTCTCATTTCTCTTTCTCACAAAAACCCATTTATAACCAACAAGTTTAATATCATGTGGTGTTCGAACTACAGGTCCGAAAACATTGCGTTTGCTAAGAGAATTCAATTTTGACCATTGTATTCAATCACTTCTGTCCTTACATTCTTGAACAGATTGTGGTTCATGATCTATAATTTCATTTTCAATGTTCATTGCAACATTATATGCAAGAATAGGATCGATAATCGTTTTATCTCTATTCCATCATTTTTTGATACTAATATAATTTATTTGAATCTCTTCATTTTTAACAACTTCAGGTGTTTGCACTTCAGGTGCTTTTACTTCTTTTTGAAGTGCATTTATATTAGCATCTTTTTCCTTAAGAATATTCTCATTATTTTTGATATTTTTCCTTTTTCGAGGATTTTTATCCTTTGAACCAATTGGTCGTCCACGCTTCAAGTGTGTCAAAGTATTACTATTAGTTGGTTCTTTGGGAAATTCAATACGTATTGGCTCATTTACTGCAGATACATGTGACTTTGTCACTCGTTTTGGATCAGCAAGTGCATCAGACAATCTATTTGCTAAATTTTGAAGATGGATTATCTTTTGAACTTCTAGTTTAGACTCCTTTGATTTGATATCCATATGGGAAAGAGATGGAATATTCCATGAGATTTCCTTTTCCTTTTCCTTTTCCAAAATTGAACTTTTCTTTTCTCCCCATAATTTTGGAAAAGTATTTTAATCAAAATGGCAATCTGCAAGGCGCGCAGTGAACATATCTCCAGTTAATAGTTCAAGATATTTAATTATTGAAGGAGATTTATAGCCAACATAAATTCCTAATCTCCTTTAAGGGCACATTTTGGTTCATTGTGGTGGAGCAATTGACACATATACTGCATAACCAAAAACTCTTAGATGAGAAATATTGGGCTCATGACCAAATGCTAATTGGAGGGTAGAATAATCATGATAACTTGTTGGTCTTAAACATATAAGAGCCGCTGCATGCAATATTGCATATCCCCATACTGATGTAGGAAGATTTGTTTGCAAAATCAATGGTCGTGCAATTAGTTGCAAATGTTTAATAAATGATTCTGCCAGACCATTTTGAGTATGAACATGAGCTACAAGATGTTCAAATTTTATCCCAATTGACATACAAAAGTCATTAAAAGTTTGGAATGTAAATTCTCTAGCAATATTAACACGAATTGACTTAATTTATAATTAGGAAATTATGCTCACAATCTAATTATTTGAGCAAGTAATTTAGCAAAAGCTAAATTTCATGATGATAATAAGGATATATGTGACCATCTAGTTGAAACATCAATTAAAATCATAAAATATCTAAATGGTCCACATGGTGGATGAATTGGTCCTCATATATCACATTTTATGCGTTCTAAAAATGTTGGAGATTCAGTTCCAACCTTACTTCTGGAAGGTTTGATTATCAATTTTCCGTGCGAACAAGCAGCACAAAGTAATTCATTATTTCGAAGAAACTTCAGGTTCTTCAATGGATGCCCATGTGCATTATCTATTATTTTTCTCATCATTGTTGAGCCAGGATGACCTAGTTGATCGTGCCAAATTCTGTATGTTTCTGAATCTATAAGTTTATAGTTAAGTTGGTTTCAATCATATTTATAAATGTATAGTAAAACCCAGATGGAAGAACATAAAATTTTTCAAATAAATATTTCTTTCCACAAATTATATTTGTTACATAAAGATATTCTTTAATGCATTCTCTCACTGTTTCGATATGATATCCATTTCTGCGAATATCTTTGAAACTTAATAAGTTCCTATGAGAATTTAGGGAAAATAATGCATTACTTATTGTAACTTTTGTTCCCCTTGGTAAAGTAATATGAGCTCTTCCGGAGCCTTTAATTATATTTGTATTACCAGATATGGTGGTAACTGGTCTTTCATTCATACTTAAAGTAGAAAATATTTCATCTCCTTGAAATTTGTATAGGTGGTGGCACTATCCATAATGCACAAAATTGCTTCATTTTCTTTGATGTCAATGGATACTGGGAAAGAACTCATGTTTCAATTCTGCCAACACACAAAAAATAGTTAGAAATATTTTCTCAACAATCGCAACGGTCCAAATAAAGAAATAGATGTTAAGAAGCTTATGTCAAAATTTCACGATAATCCAATGGTTAGAACTCCAGTAAAGTTGAAATTTGTCTGACTGGGCAGATTGAAGAATAACCGAAAAAAATAGAATTTTTTTTGTGATTCGAACTAGAGCAAACTCGTGCTGATAATGTGTTGTAAAATAACCTTAATAGTTCGAGTAGCACAAAGATAATAAGAACGTAGTGACAGAGAGAATATGATAACAGAACTTTGTATTTCTGAAAATGAGTTGTTGTGCATATAATGAGAAATACTACATCTATTTATAGGAAAGATAAAGGGGAAAAGATAAATACAAAGATTAATGATATTTATCTAATTAGAGTTTAAGTCTATAGAAGAGACTTGGACATCATGTCCTTTACTTGGAAAAGGACTTCTAATAGTATTGTATTTTTTATAAACAAAGCTGCAAAATTTTACTTCAAAATAGACAAGATTATCCTTCTAAATGTGGTTTCAAAATTTTGAGAAGCATGTTTTTACAAACTTTTGAAACCACATGCACCCTTTTGAAGAAATTTTTTTTCACAAGGACCTTTTTACAAAACGGTCAAACTACAAGGCATGTTTTTAAAGTTTACCCTATAGATTATTGTTATTATTAATATAATAATATTTTAATGTATTATTATATATATTATTAATTATCTTTCAATTTATTTTCAGTATTTTCAGTTTATGTCTAGTTGTAGTTTAGTTTCAGTATCTTCAGTTTCATTTCAGTTCTGTTCAGTACTGCAACTTATAAGTTGAAACCAAGGTAGCCTAAGTTAAACTTAAGTCAAAGACCAAACAAAAAAGATACCCGGTATCTTCTATATTCTTACTAATTAATGCAATAAACCGGTATTAGCATACATAGGTATAGAAGCATCTTTATAGCATCAAGAAATTTTGTACCAAAAACCTTTTGAAAAAAGGCTTCTAAACCAATAAAAGTTAGAATAGCAGATCAAACCCTATTAGAATTAAAAGAGTTAGTAGAAGAACTCATTATTCTTATATCCGAAAAGAAATTTATTATACCAACCTTATATCATTTAGAGACAGGAGTTCCCAACTCTTAGATACTCGTATCAAGGTTGCCTTCCTACTTAAGTCATCTGGCCCGCCTAATAAAAGCTATCTATAAAGAGAACCTCTTTAACAATCTCTCTTTTGTAATCCATGATACATGCTTTGGTCACTAAATTATTTATAAAATTCACCATTAAATGAAACTAATTACATATATAAAAAAACATAAATAATTTACAAACTAACAAAAACAGGAGAAAATATTTACATCAATACCATATAACTACTACATGATATTTTTGTAATTATTTTACGCTGTTTATGTTAATTTGTAAATAGTTCATGGCGTGCCCAAATTATTTTGGCTTTTATGGGCATTTGTGTAAGAAACCCTTTATAATACTTCTTTTACAATTTACTAATTTTTTTGTTAATTAATTGATGTAATTGTGTAGTAGTTTTACTTTAATTAACTTTCGCCCCGTTTGTTTGCAGGAAAATATTATGTAGGGGAAAATATTTTGTAAGAAAATAAAATATTTTCATGTGTTTAGTTACAACACTGAAAAATATTTTTCGGTGTTGGATTGCAATGGTGTAAAATATTTTCCGTACCTAAATTTACATATATTAATACAATGCATATGCTTATACTTAAACATTTTAATAAAAATATCCATTAAAATTGTAGTATATATGTGAAAATTAAAAAAAATAGATGTGAATAATTTTTTAAATATAAATACAGATAATAATTATTTCAAAATACAAGGTCCAAACTTAAAATAAATGTTTTCAAACCCAATCCATTAGAAAAAGGCTACCCATCGTGTTTCTTCATCATGATCATATTCCTTATTTGCCTAAAAGACCAAAGGTTTCACACCAAAATGTTCGGTACAATCTATCACTCCTATTCAACTCATTATTTATGTAAAATTTCCTGTCACAATCCGCCTTAAGATCATGTTCTCTCATTGTTCTAGTTCTTTTTCTTTTACTAAGAAATCTCTTCAACACAATCAAAACTGTAGGGGCAGCATCAGTCAATATTGTTGCATTTTTTATCCATATACACTGCACATCACCGAACAAGCCTCAAAATTAATAAACAAGTAGAATGTGAATAGGAAACAAACTAATTAATAATCCAGCCAAAACAATTAAAAACGTTTCATAGTAATTGTCAAGCAATCAGATCACATATAGATGTGTTATGTATAGGCCTTATTCAACAAACCAAGAAAACTCATACGAGAAAAGGGAAAGAAAGTTGAGCTGATGGTTAATGCACAGAATACTCCAACCAAAAGTAGCACAAACACTTCAAAGTTTTCTTTCCATATTTATGTATGCATTGGTTTTGCAATCTTGCAAATCTTTGTTTAGGTCTTATCCTTATGATCTTCTTATGTTTTAAATATTTTTCAATTTATGACAAAGGATTATGAATGCATCATCTTCTGACTTCAAACTATGGTCTGTTGACTTCACTGTGGTTGGTTTTGGAACAAGGATAAATTCATGATTTTGCCAATTTCAGTGCAAGAAATTGGATTCATCACATGTTATAAAACAAATTTAACGCAATGCTATTAAGGACTTGATGACCAAATAATGTGCTCAACAAGTAAGTTACATATATGGTTATGATTTTGTAATAATTAGATGACCATTTATATTTGTATGTATTTATTATTCTTGGTGAACAAGTAGTTACACAACTATAAATACTTGTAAATGTAGCTGATTATTCACAACTCAATAATACAATTTATAATTTATTTATTCATCTTTTCTTCATTAATCATTTTTATCATGGTATCAGAGCATCGTTCCTGGTGACTCAAGATTTCAGTCTTCTGCTCGTATTTTCCATTCAGTCCCCATGGACGGTAAAAGTAAAAACACAACCGCCAAGGACTCCATTGATGCTATCATTCACAATCGATCCAAGGCTGTACAACATATCAATAATCATGGTAGCAATGACATATGTGCTAATGCATCAGGTCTATTTTCTTTTAATGCATCAATTAATTCTGTTTTTACAAAGCCATGGATTCTTGACAGTGGGGCCACTGACCATATCATTTCTGATTCTAAATATTTCACACAAAAACATACACCTTCAATCACCTCAGTAAACTTACCCAATGGTTCTACTTCTCCTATCACATTCACAGGCAGTGTTCAATTTAATCATGATATACGCTTAGAACAAGCATTATGTGTTCCATCCTTCAATTTGAATCTTATTTCCGCTAGTAAGTTGACCAAATCTCTCAATTGTCGTATTATTTTTTACCTGATAGTTGTATCTTGCAGGACTTGGTTACGGGGAGGACGATTGGTTCGGGTGAGCAATGAGGTGGTCTTTATTACATGTCACCTTCCATTCTGGTACTAAACTCCTCACAAACTTTTCTTTATTTCGATATATGGCATATGCATCTTGGACACCCATCATCAAAATGCTTAAAAATGGCTTCTCCATTACTTTCATCTAATAATAAAATGTTATTTCACAATAACTGTAGCATTTGTCCTATGGCTAAACAATCTAGGCTTCCTTTCCCATCCAGTTTGATAAAAACAAATTCTCCTTTTGAACTTATACATTGCGATATTTAGGGAACACATAAAATTGCAACTCATTCCATTGCCAAATATTTTTTAACAATTGTCGATGATTTTTCACGTTGTACATGGATTTTTCTTATGCAACAAAAGTTTGAAACACAACGTTTTCTCAAATCATTCATTGCCTTTGTATCTACACAATTTGATAAATTTGTTAAAAAGATTCGATCTGATAATGGTCCTGAGTTCATTTCCATGCGCCAATTTTTTGAAGAAAAAGATATTGAGTGTCAGTTTACATGTGTTTACACACCCCAACAAAATGGGGTTGTTGATCGAAAACACCGTCATATCATTACATGTCGCTCATTACTTATTGTTCCAATCAGGACTATCACTTCAATTTTGGGGTGACAGTGTTCTCACTGCAGTACACCTTATAAATAGGTTACCTACACTTCTTCTTTTTGGCAAAACTCCCTATGAGCATTTGCTTAATAAGCTTCCCTCATTTGACCATCTTCAAGTATTTGGGTGTCTATGTTATTCCACCACTGTATAACCTAAACAAAAATTTGACCCTAGAGCTCGTCAATGCATCTTTGTTGGTTATCCATCTACTCATAAAGGCTATAAGTTATATGACATTGCTTCTTCCACTTTCTTCATCAGCCGAGATGTTGTTTTTCATGAAACTATATTCCTATATCAGCATCATCATCCTTCACCTACATCTACACTTTTGCCAAATTTAGCTATTGATCTTTCTCCTTCACCTGTTTTACCAAATTTAGCTCTTGATCTTTCTACTTCACCAAATCTAAATAATGAGCCAAACATAGAAAGTTCTTTGCCCTCAACTGAGTCACATATTATCAATCAACCGCATAATGTCGATCAGTCGTAACCTGTTGATCAGTTACATCGTGTCAATCTACCCATAAATCAGCTTCCTTCTCCACCATCAATTCGACAATCTTCTCGAAATCGTCAAGCTCTAGTGTGGCATAAAGACTACTTTGTTCCTACTCAAGCCAATCAGTTCATCGCCATTCTAATGTCCTCTAAAGTTACAAAATATCTCATTTCTCACTTTTTATCATATTCAAAATTTTCACCTACACAACGCACTTTTTTTTGCGAACATCACAGTTCCAAAAGAACCCACTTCTTATAAACATGCCAACCTTGATCCTCACTGGCAAAAAGCCATGGCTGTAGAATTAAATGCATTAGAAGAGAACAATACTTGGAGCATTGTGTTACTTCCTGCAGGTCACAAGCCTATTGGATGTCGATGGGTCTATAAGATCAAATACAATTCTGATGGGAGTATTGAGCGCTACAAGGCGCGACTAGTTGCCAAAGGATATACACAAATTGAGGGTCTTGATTATCATGAAACATTCTCTCTACCTGACAAACTTACCATATTGCAGTGTCTCTTAACTATTGCTGCTGCTCGTAATTGGTTCACATACTAATTAGATGTCCAAAATGCATTTTTACATGGTGACTTACATGAAGTTGTTTACATGGAACTTCCTCCCGGACTTCACGGACAGGGGGAGAATCAGGTGTATCGGCTCAATAAATCTTTATATGGATTGAAACAGGCATCTAAAAATTGGTTTAGCACTTTTTCTCATGTTATTCAACAATATGGCTATCAGCAATCCAAAGCTGACTATAGTCTCTTTACTAAAACAGTTGGTTCATCTTTTACTGCCATCCTTCTATATATGGCCGATATTCTCCTAACATGTAACGATGATCATGAAATCAAGGTTCTCAAAAAATCCTTACTTTGACATTTTCGGATTAAGGATCTAGGCCAACTTAAATATTTTCTTGGCATAGAGTTTTCTAGGTCAAAAAATGGAATCTTTATGTCCCAATGAAAATATGCATTGGATATTTTAGCAAATGCAGGACTCACTGGCTTAAAACCTAAAAAATTTTAGATGGAGCAACACTCAAAGTTAAATTCTGAAGATGGTGACTTGCTTGACAATCCAACTAAATACAGATGAATGGTTGGTAGACTAATTTATCCCACTGTTACAAGACCTGATATAGTTTGCTCAGCACGAACATTGAGTCAGTTCATGTAATCACCACAAAAGCCTCACTGGAACGCAACCATTCGTGTCTTAAGGTATATCAAAGGAACTCCTGGACAAGGTTTATTACTACCTTCCAATAATGTTTTAGATTAAAAGCTTTTTATGACTCGAATTGGGGAGGATGTCATAGCACTCATAGATCTGTTATAGGATATTGCATATTCCTTAGCAATCCATTAATATCTTAGAAATAAAAAAAGTAGACCAATGTCTCACTATCATCAGCAGAAGTTGAGTATAGAGCAATGGCAAACACTTGCTTAGAGTTGACATGGTTACGATATATCTTGCATGACTTGAAAGTCTCGACCGAAAATGCAACACCTCTCTACTGTGACAACCAAGCAGCACTACATATTGCTGCTAATCTTGTGTTTCATAAATGCACTAAACATATCAAGATTGACTGCCACATTGTACGTGAGAAACTATAAGCCTAATTGATTAGTCCATCTTACATTCTGACACGATGTCAATTGGCCGATATATTCATAAAAGCATTGGGAAAAGAACAGTTCATTCTTTTGTGAGACAAGTTGGGACTTCAAAACATTCACTCACCAACTTGATGGGGAGTGTTAAGGACTTGATGACCAAGTAATGTGCTCAACAAGTAAACTACATATATGGTTATGATTTTGTAATAATTAGATTACCATTTGTATTTGTATGTATTTATTATTCTTGGTGAACAAGTAGTTACACAACTATAAATACCTGTAAATGTAGTTGATCATTCACAACTCAATAATACAATTTACAATTTATCAATTCATCTTTTCTTCATTATTTATTTTTATCAAATGCTATTGAAGTTGCCCTAAATTCTTGAACCTTCCTAAGAATAAAATCTTGAACCAAACCATGTACTTCGATTGAGCTATTTTTCAAGTCCTTGTTCTCATAAATTTTCACTTAAATGACATTCCTCTACAATCATATTTCAACAAATTCTGCTATCTATCAAAGGTTCTGGTAATTATTTAAGATATTTGAGATTGGTTTCTAAGGGATTATTTCAAAGGGAATAAATGATGATAAGTATTAAGAAGGCTAGGCTGAAGGTTTTAACCTTAAACCAAAAAAGAAGAATTCACAAGCTAAACTTGTTGGAAAAACTGAGTTTTTCCTGGGATTTTCAAGTTGAAACTTGAAGGCTTTAAGACCCAAAGTTGAGAGAAATCTCAATGATATATTTTAAATTGATGAATAATGTGTTCTGCTTACGAAGAATAGGCTTTTTATAGCCACTTACAAAGGGCTTACAAAATAAAATATTGCACAAGTGGACAACAAAATAATACAAGTTAATATGATTGGACATCTGAAAAAAAGGATAATTACGGTAGCTTCTCCACTTGGGTTAGCCAATCACATCATCCACTTGCTCCCTTATCTCTGCCACTTTTAGAGATTTAAAATGAAAGGACTGAATTCAACCGAGCCAACCATGTTGCTCGAGGCGGCCTTGACTCACATGCTTTTAGACTCAGCGCTTGAGGTGTTCTTGTGCTCATTCAGGAGAACTTTTGGTGATCCAGCCATCCTCTCCTCCAGGCGGCATTGAGATGCCTTGCATGCTCAACTAGTTCGTTTGACTGAGACTTGATTTCCAGCCGTCCTTGAAGCTCTAGCTGGATTAGTGTCTCCAGAGGTCATTAGTGTCTCCAGCCGTCATTAGTGCTCTAGGCAGACTTGTGGTTCCAGCTGACCTCAATACTTCAGGCGTCCTCGGAGGTCTCATTGCTCAAGGAGACTTTAATGTTTGAGACATACTCAAAGGTCTCACTACTTTAAAAGGGCTTAATGTTTTAGATGGCCTCAATGTTCCAACCGGACACAATGATCCATGAGGCCATATTTCTCTAGATGATCTTGGCGGTCTCAATGAATAAGCATATGATCCTTCCTCCAGATGAAACCTCTTTAATGTGTTATCTTTGCTTCTTCATGCTCAACTTATCGAGAAGGTCCCTTTCCTTGAGCCAATTGTTTGGTCGAGTTGTCCTTTCATGGACTGGTTGAGCCGTTCTTTGTTAAGACAACTCTGAGATGTCCTCATCATTCTCCCCTTCTTTAGAAGAGTTAGCGACCATAGGCGTACCAGGGAATGGTAGAAGCACATCTTATTTGTAGTGAGACAAATGTTTGATATTAAATGAAGGAGATATTTTATCTAACCACAAAGGCAATTCAAGGGCGTATGCATTTTGACTTATCTCTTTGATGATCTGGAAGGGACCATACTTGCAAGGACCTAGCTTGCTATTGGTAGCATTAGCAAGTCTCTCAAGGCTTGAGTAAACAAGTACTAGATCTCCCTCCTCAAATTCTCCCTTCTGGCGGTGCTCATCCATCCTTGCTTTCACTTGGACATTATCCTCCTCAACTCTAGCCCTCACATCAACATATACCTCCAGAATTACTCAAGCCATCTGCTCAAGAGGTAGGTTGAGCTGTCCAGCTATCCATGCGTTAACATGATCTAAGGCAGAACTTTCTCCTTGCTTAGGAACCCATTGAAAACATCTCTCGGTTAGTGGAGCCATGATCGTACTAGAGTTGAGAATGAACCTCCTGTAGAAGGTTGCTAATTCATGAAAACTCATCACCTCCTCAATATTGAGTCAGCCACTCTCTTATGACCATGCCTTTCAAGCAGTCCATCTGGATCCATCTCTACTTACAACATACGCAAGGAGGGCTATACTACTCAACTTAAACTCAAACTTCTAACCGTAATACTAGCACCTCCTCAAAAGTTCAAATACCTCATCAATCTGTTCCTACTTCAACAACTCTTTAACCTACTTTATTAAAACCTCATCCTTCTTAGGACTCATCATATAGTGTGGCAAGTTGGGTAGGATAGCACCCGACACCAAATCCATGTGGTGTTGGATATCCCTTAAAGGTGGTTGTCCAGCCGGCAGTTCCTCTAGAATGACATCTCCAAACTCCTCAATCAACTCTTTCAGCTCATTCGGGACGTTATTAGCTCCTTCAGCCAATTTCTTTAAGGTGGTCGCAATAACCAAAGAGACCTTCTGAATTTCTTCGCACTCCTTCAATAATGCACTTTTGGTGCTACATATAGCAATGGTGCTTTTTAAGCCGTCCAGGCGGTCATCTTTCAGTGGAATCAGAACATACTTTACCTTATCCTTGGTAAAAGAATAAGTATTCTTCCTCCCAGAGTGTGCTACATCATTATCAAACTGCTAAGGCCTCCCCAACAAAATATGACATGCAACAACATCACAATTAAATTCATCAACATAACTCCCTATTGTGATTGGGACTTGGCATCTTTGAGTCACCTTCAACTCTCCAACACTCTTTATCCAGCCAATAATATAAGGTTTCGGATGAGCTTCAGGAATCAAGCCAAACTTCCTCACTGCTTTCTAACCGATGATGTTTTCTTGTCTACCTCCATCAATGATCAGGCTACACTTCTCTCCTAGCACAAGACCTATAGTTTAAAATAATTGGTTGTGTTGTCCTTGATCGAGCCGGTTGGACATCAACAACCTCTAAATGACATAGACATTATGGATATCAGCCACGCCTCCTTCTTTAAGCGGATCACTGTATACCTCCTCAACATTCTCTGCATATTCTTCCTCCTCGCCATCATACCTCTCTGCCATATTAACTGTCTTTTTCTTAGGGCACTCATTAGAATGATGACCGAGCTCATTACATCAAAAACACCTAAATAGAGCTGGCTTAATATAAGGATTGTTGGGTTTAGGCAGATTGGAGCTCAAGGCGGTATTCCTCCTAGACTCCACAACTGGTTCCTTTCCTATAGCTTGCTTACTCCCACTCCCACCAGCTAAATTTTTCACCTCATTCAGGCGGCCTTAGAGAGCTTTGAAATGAACTAGAATCACCTCCAGCCATCCGTCGAGAAGTGTCACAAGGATGGCTCAAATCCATCTCCGCCTTAGGCGCCAAATTTCGGGCATCTTGAACACTCAATATCATCTACACTCCAATCTTCTCCCTTATGTTTGGTCGCAACCCATCAAGATAATGGAAAGCTCTTTGCACTTCTATCTTAGATAAACCTGCTCGAGCTGAAAGCCTCAAGAATTCAGCAGTATACTCATGCACACTTCTCCCTCCTTGACAACATCGATTGTAAGCCTGGTAAATGTGTTGCTCATAGTCAGGTGGCAGAAACCTTCCTCTCAACATCACCTTCATCCTTTGCCAGGATTTTATAAGTTCCCTTCCACTCGTCCTCCTTTGTTCATTACATTGTTCCCACCACACGGATGCTCCTCCCTTCAGCCAGTAGGCTACCAACTTCACTTTTCTATGATCCGGCACACGAGTATAGTCAAAGAGCCTCTCCACCTCTGTGAGACAGTCTAAGAACCCCTCAATATCAAGGTCCCCACTGTATGAGGGCAAGTTAACCTTGATTTTAAGAAAATCATCCTCTTCAAATCTTCTTCCACATGGCTCCTCCTCAAATCTAACTCCTCGAGGCCTCAGTCTCACTCTATCTCTATAGTCATCCCCGCCATAAATTGAGGCATCCATCTCCCTTCTCAAATGCTTAGAAGGGTTCCTCCTCGTATAGTCAACATATTCCTCCTCACTAAACTCACTGCCATCAGCCCACGGATCACCTTTATGCCTCACTTGAAAAATTGGGTTTCTTTGATGAACATTGGGTGGAACAACTTCATCTTCAACCCCTTGAACAAGAGTGTTCTTAGGTGGTGGTGCATGAATCTGGGCATCTACTCCTCCTCCTCCTCCTTGAGGATTTGTTTGAATGGGATGAATAATTCCAAGGAGCTCTTGCCGAAAATCAGCAAAACCGTCAGTAATAGTGTTCCTCAAGTTCTGAGTCTCAGTTTGAAACTCTTGCCTGAATTCATCCATCTTTGTCTCCAACACTTCCACTCATTCTTGAATTGCTTTTTGCTGCACCATGGTCTCAAGAAGATTTTCTAAAGGGAAACTTAAGGCTCTAATACCAACTGATAAGGATTTAGAAGGCTAGGGGTGAAGGTTTGAACGTTAAACCAATAAAGAAGAATTCTCAAGCTAAACTTGCTGGAAAAACTGAGTTTTCCCTAGCATTTTCAAGCTGAAACTTGAAGGTTTTAAGACCCAAAGTTGAGAGAAATCTCAATGATATATTTTGAATTGATGAATAATGTGTTCTGCTTACAAAGAGTAGGCTTTTTATAGCCACTTACAAAGGGCTTACAAAATAAAATATTACACAAGTGGACAATAAAATAATACAAGATAAATATGATTGGACATCTGACAAAAAGGAGAATTATGGTAGCTCTCCACTTTGGTTAGCCAATCACGTCATACACTTGCTCCCTTATCTCTGCCACTTTCAGAGATTCAAAATGAGAGGACTGACTTCAATCGAGCCGTCCATGTTGCTCGAGGCGGCTTTGACTCACATGCTTTTAGACTCGGCGCTTGAGGTGTTCTTGTGCTCATTCAGGAGGACTTTTGCTGATCCATCCGTCCTCTCCTCCAGGCGGCATTTAGATGCCTCACATACTAAGCTAGCTGCTTTGGTTGAGACTTGATTTCCAACCATCCTCGATGCTCTAGCCGAATTAGTTTCTCCAGCCGTCATCAGTGCTCTAGGCAAACTTGTCGTTCCAGTCGGCCTTAATGCTTCAGGCGTCCTCAAAGGTCTCATTGCTCCATGCGGCTTTAATATTTGACACGTCCTTAAAGGTCTCACTGCTTTAAAAGGGCTTAATGTTCTAGACGACCTCAATGTTCCAGCCGGACCCAATAATTCATGAGGCCACATTTCTCCAGATGACCTTGGAGGTCTCAATGAATAAGCATATAATCCTTCCTCCAGACAAAACCTTTTTAATGTGTTATCTTTGGGCCCAATGTTTGAGGCTTCTTCATGCTCAACTTGTCGAGAAGGTGGCTTTCCTTGAGCCGGTTATGACTTATTTGGTCGAGTTGTCCTTTCATGGACCGGTTGAGCCATCCTTTGTTGAGACAGCTCTGAGATGTCCTCATCAAAAGATGCTAGAATTGGTAAAGAAAGACCCAATTTTCATTATGGGTTATGGAGTCTGTCAGTGCTTGAAATCGTATCTTCAAAATTCAACTCTGATGATTAAACTGATGAAAAAAATTAAAAGAACGTGGAAAAGAATAACACCTCAGCGAATTTCTAACCCCAACAACGAGGAGAAAAAGATTGAAATAAGTAGAGATGGTAGAGTGGTTGTGGCACGTTTGATGGAGAGCGGCGCTAATAAGATACGTAGCGTCTTTTTTAGCGTTTCACTGGTAGAGAAAATGTTTCCCTGTTTCTTTCTAATGAAAACATTTTCCATTATTTGTAAAGAGTTTTACTGTTGACTAATCTAATACTTTCCTTTGACTCATTTTACAAGTAAAACAAACACTGGAAAACCTGGAAAATATTTTCCTGTAAAATATTTTCTTGCAAACAAAGAGGGCCTTAGAGTGTGTCAAACTGATGTAATTTGTTATAATGTGTAGTTAGTTAACGTTGTGTCCTACCTACGTAAAAACTATATCATCATTGTACAATAATTTCGCACATTACTACATTATACATCAAATTCTGGACTTCAAGAATATAAACCAAAGTAACGGCTCATCAAACCATTTTAGTAGAAAGAACATAATCCCAAAAACATATCATTAAATCTAAACAAAATATTTATTTGGTATAAAAAAATGCAGACCCAGAAAACTAATACATACCTGTAATGTCTCATTATCCTAGCACATTCAATCAACTGAACAATATGAAATATGATCATTATTCAAAATGTAGTTAAAATTAATTGAATTTGATTTCGTTTTCAAAGTTTTGTAATAGATATATGTTTTGATGACAAGAGAAATCAACTAATTTAATTCCAAACTATCTTAATTTTACCAAATTTCAGTGCTTCTTCAAATACAAACGATATATAATCTGATGACTTTGAAAAACTAGACAAGATGCAAGCCAATATAAAGAAAGACATAATAAATTGCATTAAAAGAGAGGAAAATAGGAATTTTTTAGAATTGCAGTGGATACCTAAATTGCATTAGAGGTTTGGTTGGAGCTGAGTAAAGAGAATAAGTCTGATGAAGACTTTAGTAGTGAATTGGGCCATAAATGGGCAAAATATTGACATTCAAAAATTTATCTATTTATCAAAATTAATGGCTCATGTTTGTTATATTTTTTTATAACTTTTTTGTTTTAAAATTATGTTTATACATTTGTCATTTTGTTCGTTCTTTTAAATTTTTTCCTTATTTTTCATTTTTTTCAAATCGTTTATTTTTTCGACATGCCGTATTGAATGGTTTGTTCGTCTTAATTTTATCTTCGAAATGATATCTATTGTGGCATTTTTGACTTTTTTTTTATCTAGTAGATATTCAATACATATCTAATATATCTTAGTTTTGATAGTTTTTTATGAAATATATATATAGACATCTAATAGATCTTAGTATGGTTTGTTGAATATTTGACTAAGTCCTTCTTGAATAATTCTCCACCAATTGGAGTTTATTTGGTCTTTGATTTTGTCTGTAGTTTGGTTTTATTTAAAAGACATTCTCCTACTTAATTGCTAATTAATTTTTATTTTTTTTACTATATAATGTAATCTTAATTATCAATAAATTAATATCCTTAGACTTCTCCTACTCGTCTGTTTCATTTCATGCATAATAAAAATTCATTATTGTTTATTTAGCTTGTTCATTCTTTTCTAATTAACACCAACAGTGGTAATCAGATCCCTCTTTTTAAGGGACCTAAAATCAATTAATTTCATTCTTCTCTTATGGATTCAACTGAAACTCCATTTACTGCACTAACACCACCTGTCTTCAATGGAGAAGGATATTATGTCTGGGCAGCAAGAATGGAGGCTCATTGTAAGCGGACGACCTTTTTCCCGCCCACGAGGACCGTGTGAGATGCGTATCAGGGGGGTGGGAATGTAACAGGCGCTGTGAAGCGTGCCGAAGGATTGACCCTTATTTAAGCATGATGAGAAGATGACCTTGATGTTGAATTTAAGTCCAATTTGCTTGTTGAGGGATAAGAGACTTGAAATCCCGTATTTTAAAATAGAGTCGCCACCCGGTTAAGCTCCACCAGGAATTGGGGTACAATATTCCCACCGGGTGGTTAAATCGTACCTTAAAATAGAGATTCCATCGGATGATGTTATCTATTTTACATTAGGCCAAGTTAAAATATTTCATTCTTTCTTAATCGGTTTTAATCTACCCTATTCATTTTGTTTTTCGGTTTATATGTTGTTTTTGCGTTTGTCAAGCAATCAAAGCGATAAATAAATTATTACAGTCATCCAAAAATAAATGTAGAAATTAAAATTATTACAAGGCTTTCAAATCCTATACACTTGTCTATACAATAAATAAAATACTCGAAGGCCTAAACATACATCTAACCTAATCTACCTGCACGAAAATGTTAGCACAAATATGACACAATGTACGAGATACATCACACATAGCAGCATCCCCAACGGTAGGGTTGAGGGGCGGCAACCCCCTCGCGGGGGTCCGGGGGCAGCGCCTTGAGTCGTGGGTTCGAGGGGCGGCAGCCTCTCGAGGGGTCCAAGGGGTAGCGCCCCTGGCGGGGTCTAGGGGCAGAGCCCCAGGCTGGGGTCGAGCTATCAGGTTAGCTCAAAAATTTTTGATTTTTGAATATAATTTCCCTTTGAAAAATTCATTTTCTGAACGAATTTTAGGGAAAAGTCCATTTCGAACACGATTGTTATTTTAACCAAATTATTAGTGAAAATGCCACATGTAATGGGGTTTGGACCATTTTCAGGGAATTATCTTCCCGTCATGGTACTGTACATGCAAAACACGAAAAACGAGAAACTAGGTCGAAAGGGCAATAACGGGGATGCTGCCCAAAAACTCATGCTGCTGGCGGCATGGGTCATACCGCCGGAGGCATGGCCGCCGGCGGATTCACATGCCGGCGGTTACATTGGGGCCGCCGACGGTTTCAAAATCTGCAGAAATAGATTCAGAAGGTCGAAAACGACTGAAAACTCCAAAACAAACCCGAAACATAATATAGCACAACAAACAACAAGAAATAATGCCAAAGAGCTCAAGAGACTCAGGAGTTTACCTCGGGATCGTGAATCCACCTCTTCGTGATCCAAATGACACCTCCGGGAAGCTCGAATGACGATTTGGGTAGTGATTTGAAGATTAAGCAATGTTTGTCTCTAAAAATCCTGTTAGATTGATTTTAACCCAGGATTTCTACAGATTTTAAGTTGAAACTAAGAGATTGGATGAAGAAAAACATGAATTTAATCTATTTTCTTACCTTTTCTTCCCTTTCTCTCTCTCTAAAATCTCTCATTCTCACTCCTAAAACTCTCTCAAGCTCTTATTGATGTTCCCTTCCCCCCTTTTTCTAACCCTAAATCAGATCTTTTATAGAATTGGGAATGAATCTGGATGAGTTTGACAAAATTTTCATCGAAATGGCAAAAAACTCAGTCAACAGGGAAAAAGTGCAGACTGCCCGCAGGGGCTCATACCGCCGGTGGCATGGCTCAGGCCGCCGGCGGCCTGAGTGAAGGCAGACTACCAAATGAGGCCCACAGCCTGAAAAAGTTGAAAAAGGGGGGAAAACAGGTCAAAACCTGATTTTTTGACTTTTTTAAAGCCACTTTAATATATTTGAGATATTTTAGGGTATTTTGGGTGATAATCATCGGTTCGAGCTTCCACCGAACGCGTAGTCGAACACGCCGAATTGAATACAAACGCTAATAAAAATTCTAAATGAATTTTTAATGAGGATTAAAATTTGAATATATGTCATCATTGTCTCATGAGAGGGACTGTAAAATCCTGCGCTCACACTCATCTGGAGGCAAACGATCTCTGGGAAGCTGTTGAGGAGGACTACAAAGTTCCTCCATTACCTGCGAATCTAACTATGGCATAAATGAAGAATTACAAGGAGAAGAAATCGAGAAAGTCAAAGGCAAGAGCTACGTTATTTGCTTCCGTCTCTCCAGAAATTTTTATGAGAATCATGACGAAAAAATTAGCTCATGAAATCTAGAATTTCTAGAAGGAAGAGTTTGAAGGAGATGAAAGAATTAAGGGAATGGGAGTTCTAAATCTAATCAGAGAGTTGGAGCTTCAGAAGATGAAAGACTCTGAATCAGTGAAGGATTACTCCATCAGATTGCTTGGAATCGCAAATAGAATAAGGTTACTCGATTCTGAATTCCCCGACTCTAGATTGGTTCAAAAATTCTTGTAACTGTACCTAAAAGATTTGAAGCAACAATTTCCTCATTGGAAAATACTAAGGACATGTCAACTATTAGTTTGGCATTTTTGAAGAGTGCTTTGCACGGACAGTAATAGAGAAGAATTATAAGAGAAGAAGGAAGAGTTGAAGGAGCCTTTTTCACAAAAGCGTCAAAAGGAAAGAGAAATAATGTCAAATGCAGTCATTGTAGAAATCATGGTCACAAAGAAAGAGAATGTTGGCGTAAAGGAAAACCTTTGTGCACTAAGTGCAAAAGATTCGATCATTTGTCAAGGACTTGTAGAACTCAAGGAAAACAAGAAATTGAAAATCAAGCCGAAACAATTGAAAAGGAAGAAGAATATCTTTTTTAGTTGATGAGAGGGGCATCAACATGTTGAATCAGAAGGGCATCATTCAAATTTGGAGAGAAGGACTCTAATAGTCAAAAGTCGATGAGAAGGGCATCGACATATTGGATGGTGATTAGGGCATCATTCAATATGGAGAGAAGGGCTCCATAAATTTCAATTGAGAATCAACAGGCCTTAATCAAAGGAGGAGTGTTGAATATTTGACCAAGTCCTACTTGAATAATTCTCCACCAGTTGGAGTTTACTTGGTCTTTGATTTTATTTTGAGTTTGTTTTTATTTAAAAGATATTCTCCTACTTAATTGCTAATTAGTTTTTTTTACCATATAATGTAATATTAATTATCAATAAATTAATATCCTTAGACTTCACCTACTCGTCTGTTTCATTTCCTGCATAATGAAAATTCATCATTGTTTATGTAGCTTGTTCATTCTTTTCTAATTACCACCAACAGTTTTGTCCTTTACAAAATCTAGTAAAATTTAATTAGATATCTGTTATAGATATATGTCAGTGTTGGTCCACTTGGGTGATTTGGAGTCAGAGTAGGCTGATTGACTCCTTTTTTGTAAGTCTTAGTGATTTGAATAGATTAATAAAACAATGCTTCTGAGATATTAAACACAGATAAAAACAGATGAAAGTCCTTAGAGAAAATCAAACACAATGATTTTATACTGGTTCGGACTCTACCTACATCCAGTCCTCAAAGCGTCTGCTTCTAAGCTTTAATCCACTATTGATCAACTCCTTCTGAGGCGGGGAAACCTTCACAATCTAGAATTCTTTCATCCAAGAGTACTCTTTCATGACTCTAATTCTCCATTCAAAAGTACCCTCCTCTTGAATTCTTCTAGATACCAATTTATCCCTAAGCTATATCTAAGATAGAAGATATCAGCAAGCACCTTGCCTAGTATTTTGGTTACAAGTGGATGAAAGTGTTTTAGTGATCTTGTACTTTGTTTTCAAAAATCACTTTACAACAGATTGGAAATGTGAATTGTTCTAAGCTTTTCAATTTTGTGTCAAGCGGATTTGATATTTTGTTGTTTGCTTTTTTTTTTTTTAGATTTTGTAGATTGAGAGTGATTGCAATAATTTAATGAAAGTTTAAATATTTTCTTCTTGATGGTAGAGGCCTTTATATAGGTAGTCTTCAAAATCCTCTCATTGTGACTGATCTTCAGAGTCTCAATCTTGGTCTTTGTCTCACAACAACTCTTTTCCTTAAGAGCCGTTGGATCTTCCATTAGACGACATATCTTCTTTTCTGTTAGACTCATTAGCGTGAGTCAACTCTACCAACTTCTGCAAGATCTCAGACTTTTGCACCTTTTAGTCCTATACAACTTTACTTGTGTCAGTTGTCAGGTGGCCAAAATTAGTCATTGATTTCTTGTTGTCAACTCACTTTTTGAAAATCCTTTAAACCTTTTTTTATTAGGCTAATCACCTATTTTTTTGGATCATAAAAAGTAGAGACCTATTTTTAGTATTTGTCTTCACGTGAGTTGTTGCATAGGGTTCTGAGCTTGATTGTAGAAGATGTTTTCCTTCTTTTGTACGCCTGGATAGTGTTTCGTCTTCTGAGATATTCTATAGTCATCTTCCAAGTTTGTCTTGCTTTTGAGATTATCCACCCTCTAAGTGTGTCTATCTTCCGGGTGCACAATTTCTGATTTTTTGTTATATTCAAAACTTGGCTTCTGAGCTTCAAAACTTAACTTCTGAGAATCCTTCTTCTGAGCTAGTTTCAACAGTTAGAGATCTATATAAAGTTCTTGTCTACTAGACAACCACTAGACATCTATTGGACGTCTACTAGACATCTATTAGACATGTACCAAAAATCTATTAGAATATCTATTTTGAAGTTGATATTAGACATATCTGAAAGTTAATTTTAAATTTCTGGTCTATTAAATATCTATTTAGTATTTTGATTCCAACTTCTTCTATTTTTACTGATTTCTATTACACTTTTATTAGATATCTACTAGATATCTGACAGTTCAAAAAATATGGAAAAAAATATCACAGTGGATGTCGTTTTAAATATAAAAAAGAGACGAGCAAAAAACTCTAGAGCGACATAAAAAATGAATGATTTAACAGATAAATGTAAAATAAATAAAAAAAATAAAAATAACATGAACAAATCGCATGTTTTGTATAGGCATATAAATGTAAATTATTTTTTATGTGTGTGGCATTGGTCCAAATTATTTTACAGAGGGTGGTGTTTTCTATAACAACCCCTAAAATTCACGGAGATGGTAATTATGAAACAAAGTGATTATAATTATGTTATGGTATAAAGCTTTATCTCAAATATATGTGAAAATTTAGATCATTTTTTTTGTAAATTGCTCCTAAATCATCCTTGCCAAAAAAAAAAAGCCGACCAATCCCGTATAACCTTATGTTATTATTTTTATAGTAATATAAAAATTTAAAATGCATGTAAAAAATACTATTTAAATAAAGCATTCATTGTCTTCCGTCAAAAAATATATCAATCCATGTTTATTGATAAAAATTGAATAACATTTTTCCAATTTGTGTTTGATTAAAAAAGAATTGCGAATTGAAATGAAAAAAAAAGAATAAAGCAAAGTAAAGGAGAAATATAAGAACGAAAAAAAAGAAGAGAAAAAGATTCCAACATATAAACAACCTGCAAATATGAGGGGAGTGGATTCTATAACTATCGAAAATGCCAATAATATATAAATTAATGGTTTTTCTTTATCCTACGAAATTGGTTATATTTTTGCAGAGAATTATTATTATTGCATGTATTTGACACCTTGCAAACATGCACTATTTTCAGGTATTTACAGTCGTCACTTTCCTTGCCAAATGGACCGTTTTTTTTATAATCTCTTGCACTTTCTCCAATTGAAATAAATTTTTGGAAAGATTTATTTTGTTATTACTTGGAAAAATCAATTTTAGACCTAATTAAACTAATGAAAGGTAGATCAATTTTTTTGGTTGATTATTGTAGTTTATGGTTTGCCTATTACGGCTATTACTTGTGGTTCTGTCAGTTGCTTTTGATAACTATTTGCATGTAAATTAATTAACAATATTTGTAACCAAATACTCGAAATTGATCATATTTGAAGGCAAAAAGTAAAATGTTAGAAAAAAAATTTCATAGACAATTAGGCTCTGTTTTCTTAGACTATAGTTCAATGTAATTCAGTTTAATTCAGTCCAGTTCAATTCATTTCAGTTATACGTAGTTATAAATTTACACTAAAATAAATTTAATTCAGTTTGATTCAAATTAACTTTTAAAAGTTGAAAATAACATTTATTCGTCTATCTAATTTTAATGGATGTCTTCAATAATCAATATTGACTAAATTACCACGATCGTTATTTCGAAAAATTAATGTAATTTACAGAAGTAACCTTTTGGATATTATTGGTTGAAAGTATATATAATTACGAGAAAAATATAAACAACAAATAGTGTTTTGATATGCGAAATAAATTCAGGGCTATTTATATAAATGTATTAAAATTAAAATTTTAGGGCTATTTATATAAATATATTAAAATTAAAATTTCCTTTCACCCCAATATTTGATCAATAACTTTCTCTGAACAAATAAGTTTTAAAATATCCAAACATAGGTTTCAAAGCAAACGTTTCACCTTCTTTACTCCTCACTCTCTTTAGCTTTTAAAATTCTCGAACTCCTATCTAATAGAAACGATCTCGACTCAAGAACACATCTAACATCAACGATCTCGACTCAAGAATACATCTAACAGCAACGATCTCCTTCATTCCTAACAGCAACGTTCTCCTTCGCAATTTCTCACAGTCCAGGTAAGGTTTTTTCTTGAATTATTTTATTGTTTTATTATGTTTTTCTCTGTTTTTGAATTTGATTTGATTTTCGTTTTAAATCTCTGATTTGATTCGGTTATCTGGATTAGGTTATTTTGTTTTCAGATTTGGTGGATAAAAAGTTGAATCTTTGATTTATTTTCAGATTTGAATCTATGTTGGATATAAAGAGTTTGCACATAAGGTGTTTGATAAATTGTCTAAGTGGTGGTGAGATTGTGGGATATAGAGTTCTTAGAGTTTTGTTTACAAGTTCATCAGGCTTTGATTTGATTTACAACTTATTTGTTTGATTCGAGCTTTTGACTTTCTGTTTTGAATGATAACAATCAAAGATATTGATGTGTTTTTTATCAGATTTGTATTTGATTTTGCATTTTCAATTTTTTTGCGTATCTGGTAGTTATTTGATATTTACCTGGTAAGAAACTGATAGTTTTCTAAATTCGCAATATTCATCAAGCTAGTAGGTAAGTGGTAGATATCTATTACGAACCTGGTAGAAATCTTATATTTCATTGAAAATTTGTTCAATCCATCAAGTTTATGTTAGTAACATGTTTCTACCATATTTCATATATTTACTAGCATTCTACCAAATACTTATCAATACTTACCACATTCCTACATATTCATTCAAAAACTTTTTTACAAATGGTCAATATCTGGTAAGTAACTGGTAGATATCTGGTAAGAACCTGGTATGAACCTTATATTTCATTGGAAGTTTGTTCAATCCACTAAGTTTATGTTTGTAACAACTTTCTACATTATTTCATGAATTTACTAGCATCCTACCAGATACTTACCAGATACATTCAAAAACTTTCAACTGTTGAGTTAAAAACAATAATTACAAGATACCTACCAAATTCTGTTGAATTAACAACAGGAATTAAAAACATATGAAAATACGGTTCTTACTAGCTACCTACCAGTTACTTACTAGATACCTACCAAATTATGTTGAATTAAAAACAGAAATTAAAAACATATGAAAATATGATTCTTTCCAGTTACCTACCTGTTACCTACTAGTTACTTACCAGATATCTACTAGATTTTGTTGAATTAAAAACAAAAGATTGATTTTTTGATCTTATTGTAACTATATAGTAGGAAAGTGGTGGGGTGCTAGTATTTAATTGAATCTATTGTTGCTCGTTCACATTCTTTGTATGTTTTGTAGATAATCAACTTTTATCATCTGTTAAGTATCTGATAGGTAAGTGGTAGTTACATGGTAGGATGGTGCTATGTATACGAATATGTTTTAATCATTCTTAATATGTAGTAATATGTTGTTATATGATCAGTTTATGTCTAATGTAGTTTTGTTGTTGCATTTGTCATGAAATATATGCTACTTTTACAAAGTAAACTATGATTCTCCAATTTTTTGATCTTATTGTGAATGTGTAGTAGGAAAGTGGTAGGGTGCTGGCATGTAGTAGTATATGTTATTGCTCATTAAAATTATTAGGAATACCTCCAGATATTGAAGATCAAGATTCTTTCGTCGAATGCTATTGTAAGAGTTGGGAGACCGATGAAACATAGAATTAGGGCTACTTATGAGCTAGAGAGGACTGTTAGTGTGCGTTGCAGCTCTTGTGGGGTTAGTGGCCATAACAAGAGAACTAGTCAGGGAGCCAAGTGATGTTTTGTATTCTTGTTCCAAATAAGATCATTTATACCTTTCATTATAAGTTATATAAACTCGGCTTTTGTACATTTGATTGTTGAGAAATCATTTTTAAGATATCAATTTACTGTTTGTTCATTCTTTAATGATACTTTTGATAATATTTGGTTACTTCAGGTATTGATACCAGATTGTTACCAGTTTTCTATTAGATTTGAAGTAATTTATCTTTTTGATGAATTCTTGGATATTATCAGTTTCCTACATGTTTAACATTAACATAAATTTATTACAGAGCACTATGATTTCTTTTATTGATTACAATTAATTTTTACTAGAATGATTTTTCATACCAGGTATCTACCACTTACCAACCAGTTTTCTACTTGTTTTGTATTCCATTACTTGTGTTTTGTTTTTTTTCTTTTTGTTATTTGTAAATTTATTGTAATCAATCTGTATTTTAATAAGGTTATTTACAAACTTTTTCTTAATCAAATAAAAACTGAGTACATAAATTCTTCACGATCTAAAATTTTAAATTAAACTATTGAAAACTTATTCTAAATCACATGAAAATAAAAAAATAACTTATTCTGTTCTGAATCAAACTACAACGAACCATACATGTCATTATATGTGTGATACAACATCTCCTTTACATTATCATTTAGCGCATTCCGTTGAATGAATTCAGTCACATCTTGGTTTGATGTGACATGTACAATAACTTTGTAATTCTCCTTAGGCAGAATCATAAAGTTTCAAACCATAATAATTACCTATTTCCTATCAGTTTTGTACCAATTTCTCAGCAGATGCATAGCACATTTAACACAGTTGTTCTTCATACCAGATAATTACAGTTACATAACTGATTCAATCACTTTAAGATATGTTGTTTAAAGTTTATTTCTATGGGATGATCTCCAGCAAAAACTTGAAATTCAATTTTCAAATCTTCTAACTTCTCATATAGCCTTAAGCTATCAAACAGAAGTTTTCTGAAATCACCAAAACTTGAAGAGCTAGAGATCGCAACACCAGCAACTTTATATCCGACGAATTTGAAGTCGTCAATCTAAGAACCATAATAGTACATCAAAACAGGAAGACGATCCCATTCTATATAGATTAAAAACAAAAATCAAATAAGATGCAAAAACAGAGAAAAAGAAAACTAATCGATGCACCAAGGTTCAATAAAAAAAGAATGTAAATGAGCAACAACAGATTCAATTACATAGCAGAACCCTACCACTTTCCACTACATACTCACAATAAGATCAAAAAATCAAAAAATAGGAGAATCATAGTTTACAATGTAAAAATAGCTTATATTTCATAACAAATGCAATAATAAAATTACATTAGACATGTACTGGTCATATAACAACATATAAATACATATTAAGAATGATTAAAACAAATTCATATACATAGCATCATCCTACCACGAAACTACCACTTACCTACCAGATACTTACGAGATGATAAATGTTCATTATCTACACATCAAACAAACAATGTAAATAAAAAAACAAATTCAATTATATACCAACACCGTACCACTTTCCTACTACATACTCACAATCAAAAAATAAAAAAATAGCATAGTCATAGTTTACTTTGTAAAAGTAGCAAATGCAACAATAAAACTACATTAGACATATATTCATCATATAACAACATATAAATACATACTGAGAATGAATAAAACAAATTCATATACATAGCAACATCCTACCAGGTACCTACCAGATCAATACCAGATAAAAAATGTGCATTACCTACACAACACATAATAGCAATCTCACAAACCACTCAGGAAATTCATCAAACATCTTATGTGCAAACAATTACAGCAGATAATATTTTGAATTCAAGAGTTTATAACGAAATCGTAATCAAATCCAAACTAAATATATCAAACCAGTAAAACAATTTATCAAACACATTATGTGCAAAATTCTTAACGCATACAAATCTTTAAATCAAACGTTTATAACATGTTTGAAATCAAAATCAAACAAAATAGATCACAAAAGTAAAACGATAAACCAAACTTTTCATTCACACAGAAACAAAACATTAGATCCAAAACGATTTCAAAAATCAAAAACAAGCTAATTGCAATTTCGAAATTAAACACACAAACCTGATATAAGTAGAGAATAACTTGAATTTTATAGATAAGGACCGCAATAACAATGAACAGAAAAGGATTGCTGGACAAAGAACTATAATTCTAATGCAAGAAATTGCTCTTCGAGAGAGAATAAGACGCAGAGAAAATCGTTGAAGAGAAGGAAACACAAAGTGAATTTTTCCAAAACAGAGGCAGAAGAGGAGAAGTAACGAGCTTATATAGAACGTATGGAGAAAAATTGAAAACTTAAATTTGGTCAGAGAGTGCAAAGAAAATATAAAAGGTTAATTTGGTAAATATGAAACTTAAACTATATATTTTTTATAATTTCCCATAAATAAATGTTAGAAAAGAATTAATGGTATATTAAACATTTGTTTTTATAAAAGTACAATTAAAATCATAATATCTATATTTCAATAAGATGTAAAATGATACCATATGATATTTGATTAGTTGTTAAATCATGCTAATTTAAGTTTATGATCTACTGAAATAGGTAGATTCTAAAAAGGCGAATTCTTGTCAATCAGTTGGGGTTAGTTAAATACTTTCTAAAAATATCGTACCTGAATCTGATATTTGAGAATAGATCTTGACGGAGTCTTAGTTGAACCTTTAACCTAATTCCTGCAAAATAGAACACGAACTTTGGGGCAATCGGTGGTTACCCCATGGGGGACCCTCTGATTCTTAAGTTAGTAAAGGGTTCTAAAGAATAAGAGAGTTTAGTAAGAGCTTTAGTGCTTAGAATTGTGTACCTTTAAATCTGACCTAAGGGGCCTGTATATAGTCGCAGGACCTATTCCAATCCTAGTGGAAGTGGAAGTCTTAATTAGGATGAGTTTATAACTCTGTGATTATTGTGAGCGGATGACATTTCAGATGGCTGTAAAGACGGGCTGGAGGACCGACCTCTTAAAAACAGTGAGGCATGGAGTGATAGAAAATGGGTTTTGCATATTTTAATGCTAAAAAAATACGAGATCAAAATCCCATATTTAAGATAGTAGCCACTCGGTTCAGCACAACCGGGAAATTTAGGTATAATTTTCCCACCGGGTGGTTGACCATACCTTAAGTGGAGATTCCGAGTTCGGATGATGCTATCTATTTTACAATGGCCAAGTTAAAAGTTTCATTCTTTCTTATTCGGTTTTAATCCACCCTATCTATTGTGTTTTTGATTATGTATTGTGTTAGCACATTATCAAGCATTCAAAGTGATAAATAATTATTACAGTCATCCCAAATAAAGTGCGGAAATTAAAGAATAATGACATGGCTTTTAAAATCCTATACATTTATCTAAACAATAAAATACCCAAGGCCTAGCATACATCTAACCTAAATCTACCTGCACAAAATGGTTTGCACAAATACAGTACGTATATGGGATATATCACATATAGCATGCATAATTAGTGAACCAAATGAGACTCGAGTTACTGTGATCATATCATATTTATTGTATAATTTTATGGATCCCGGTCGGATGGCTAAAATGGTGTTTGGACGGTATTCGTGAGAAAATCTCATTTTGTTTACATTTTAGACTCGATTGTTATTTTAACTAGATAATTAGGGAAAATGCCACATTTTCTGGGGTGAGGACTATTTTTGGGGAGTTCTGGGTTCCCATCGTTGTACTGTACATCCTAGCTGCAGAAATTAAACTAGCTCAAAATAAAAATGAAAATAAACCTGCTGCCCAAAATGCCATACCGCCGGCGATATGAGTGAAGCTATCGGTGGCATCATTGGAGCCGCTGGCGATTTCACTTACACAGGCCTGCTGTGAGCACTGGATTTTAACAATCCTTCTCATAAAATAATGATGAGAGCTATATGATGCAATCTCCTATAGGTGTTATCTATTAGAGGTGTTCCTACTGCTGCAGAGTTGAGTTTAGCTTAAGTTTGGAGACCTGCCGGACCCATACTAGTGGAGCCCCACCTGTACGGGTCCTCTTGTTGCCTGATCAGGCTTTGTGGAAGGAGATCCTTACCTATTTCGGGGGAAGGCAGGTCATGAATGCGATTTATTGCATTCAGTCCTCATTTCCCCTATAAATAGGGCCCTTTACTCACCCTTTCATAACAAGAACTCATATACAACATATACTGTAGAGAAATTATATTAGAATTCTAGCAATTTCCATAGGTATAGAAAGGGTATAATTGAGGTATAAGAGGTATAAAATAAGGAGAAAACCCGTTAATTGAGGTTTTGTCCACATTTTATTCATTCCTAGCTTCGTTTATTAGGATTTAGGGGAAGTTATGTCCACACAAATGCTTACCCAAATAGTTCTAGAATCTCCATTTCGTCATCTACTTTGGGTAAACTGTCTCAACAGCAAAGTGATCGCCTCAAAGTGGATTCACGGAATAAAGGTAACGCTCCTGAGTTTCAAAGAGACTCACACCTCATTTATTTTACCATTATTATCTATTTCTTCTCTTATATCTATTCTTTTATTCCTGTTTTGGGTTTGGTCCTAACCCATATGAGCCTTATTGTCACCCTATGTCCTTAGGGATATTAAACTGGTGCGCAATACTCATACGGAAGGAAATCCCATTTTTATTTCATTTCTCCTCCACAAATCTATTTATCAAACCGAATTGAGTTTTTGCCTGGGACCAGATAGGACCCGTTTAGGTCCCCTATACCCATACCGGTCCTCCTCGGTAGCTGTACGGGTCCCACCCATCCATACGAGTACCGATCCCTAGGCAGAACCCAAAATTCATTTTTAACGGGTTAAAACCAATTAACTCACCATTTGCCATGCGATCATTTTCACTAATAATCCAGTAAATCAACCCACAAAGGTTAAAATGTGTGTTTTATAACAAAATACGTTAAATACTCATTATTTCTCTCTGATCCTAGAAGCCATCCGGGCACTATCAATCGTAAAACCGCCACGCTAACATAATCACATTTTTTTAATAAAATGCTTACTTATGATGTGCTATAAACTGTGCTAAATTCTGTGGATGCAGGGGAATTTATTTCATTTTATTTTATAACTTAGAATAAATGTATAGGTTCTTTCACAATTTCCCACATTTCCCCCAGTTGTAATTTTTATTCCCCCATTTATTGCTTGTGCTTTATTGTAATCTATAAACGCATGTAACGAGTGTGAAAGTGTGTAGAAAAATAGGATTTTTGTGATAATTCCCCAAATGATGAAAATAAAAAACGATTTTACGCGGTGAATGTAATTTTGAATCAACAAAATGAGAAATAAGTGACTCATCTGATACCCGAATCTCTGATCCAAAAGGTATGAGTCTCCTACCCAATGGGAACCGTACCAAACTATTTCCCAAGTAGACGACTTGGGTGGTGACTCTATCATTTGTATCGAGATTTGGGTCTCGATTCTTTTATTCATTAAAATTAGTTAAAATGTGCAAACTTAAACTAAAAAGGTTTCATCACACCTAAATCCAACCAACCCCTAGTGGGCCCCGCCTCTCACCCTGACACCAAGGGAGACCCACACATCATCGATACCTCACAGTGGCGGCTCTACTGGGGATTATAATCTTTTAACTTATAAAATTTTGGTTTATTTTTAAAGCTTAAAAGATTAAGATAAGCACCAAAGATCATTTACTTGATTCAACCCGTTTTCTTTTTCATCATTTGGGAAAATTATTACACTCTATCATCTCATCTCCTTCTTAGTTAGATGCGCTCTTCTTCTAGCACTAGGTTAAGGTGCCCTATTATTTCCACAACACTCGCAAAGGTGTTACCCATGCCCGCCAGGAATTGGGGACACCCTAGTGGGTGGAGCACTCATTTTCATCTCCCTCCAAAAGAGGCTTGATGCGACGGGAACCTCTTACGTCAACTTCCGATATCCCTACACCATTCTTATAAAAAAGCTTTAGAATTTTAACTTATAGGTACCCTGATTTCTATGTGAGATTAGACTAAGGAAGTATACACTCAGAATTGGAGAGAGAAACAAGGACGGAATCAATTACTTCGCATGTGTTGTGTTCACTTGTAATTAACCCCACCATGCATCATTGTAATTTGTGCATGCATACCGCATCCCATGCATGTACTGATCTTTTGGTTACCACCTCCATTCAAGATTCTATAAATTTCCTTGCTCCCAGTTCATCTTATGGCTCAATACCAGCAAACCCAATGCTCTTTGCAGCTAGTAATAGGTCCTACCTACTTCGTCAAGAGGCCATGTTGCAAGTCAATCGTAGTAATGATCTGAGTCAGTTGCTCGACTTCTTGGTTACGCCAAAGGGGACAATCCTCCCTTATTTCATGGGTTTACCCTATGGCGTGACCCATGACAAAAAAAGGTTCATCCTATGACTCTCAATGGCATCTCACCTTGAGGTACACCTCTTGTGAGCCTTTTCAAGAAGTTGAAGAAGTACAAGTTAATTAATCATCTCCGACCATATGTCTAGCCAAAGCCTGAGAAGAGGGTAATTTTTTGCTTATATCATGTCAGATCTAATCACTCGACTAAAGTATGTGAGGATCTCCTCGATGCCATCATGGTACTAATTGATAAAGGGAAAGTTTGTGAACCCCAGAGAAGAGAGGAGGAAGTAGATATGAGCAAATCAGGATTAGAGGAAGATGAGGTATGGAAACGCATCATAGAAGACAAGAAAGCAAGGGAAGAACATCCATATTTGACCTTATAGCTATCAGGCAATGGAGTGGGGAACCTATCCATGATTACTTCTAGAGATGGTTAATAGTCTTGGTAGCTCTTAAAAGGAGACCTCAGGAAAAGGAATTATCTAATCGATCTATCTTCAGATTATCTCCTCACCTCTGCAAGATAGCATTTGTGAAAGCTATAAGACCATTCCTGAGTGTTATAAAGCAGCCATAGAAGTAGAAAAGTTTGCCAAACAAACGGAAGACAGCAACTCCTCAAAGATTGAAGTGGACAACGCTATAGATACCCTCACTACTTCAATATACACTATATTATGTTTGGGAGATAATAAGAAGACACCTATTCAGGAAGCCTTGAAGAACCTGGCCTAAGTCACAAGATAAACTATGGACAATGTATTGACTAAGAAACAATTGTAAGATCTGGATCGTGACCTAACTCATATCCAGATGACCGACCAAGAAGACCCTCCGCCTGTGAAGGATGATAATGCAATCATATGTAATAAAAATGATGTAGCCTTCAGGCATCCTAATAATAATGATAGTGATTTTGCATACTTGTTTGATGTTTTGCCTAACAGCACCATGCATTCATCTGACCATACGCATAACATTTTTAGCATTCATGACACTCCATTGCATGACATTAATTTGGGCACTAAGCAAAATCCACAATGGTAATTATATCCAACGACTTAACTCCTATAAAAAAAGGAGAGATGATAAAAGTGCTTAGAAAACATGTTAACGCTTTTGCATGGTCCTACGAGGACATGCCTGGGGTAGATCTCCAAATTGCTGAGCATCGTATCCTAACCGATCCCAGGTTCAAACCAATCAAACAAAAGGTAAGAAGGTTACGTCTAGAATGGGCTAATAAAATCAAAGTTGAAGTTGCTAAATTATTAGAAGCTAAATTCATTGAAGTAATTTTATAGTCGACATTGTTAGCAAACGTTGTCCCAGTCCATAAGAAAGATGGAAGAGTTAGAATGTGTGTCGACTTTCGCAATTTAAATAAGGCTTCCCCAAAATATGACTTCCCATTGCTACATATCGATGTACTGGTAGATAGTGCCTGTAGAGTCGCAGTGTACTCGTTCTTAGATGGGTTTTCTGGGTACAATCAGATCCTAATGGACATCATTGATAAGGTCAAGACAACCTTCATCATAGGATGGGGGGTGTATTGCTATAAGGTAATGCCTTTTGGGCTAAAGAATGTAGGGGCAACTTATCAAAGAGCCATGACAACATTACTACATGACATGATCCACAAAGAGGTTGAGGTTTATGTAGATGACATGCTAGTAAATTCAAATACTAGGGAAGAATGCCCTGAGATTTTGGAAAGTTTCTTAACCAGAATTGAGAAGTACAACCTACATTTGAATATGAAGAAGTGTGTATTTGGAGTGATGTTCGGGAAGCTCCTAGGCCATATCGTCAGTCAGTGGGGGATCGAGGTTGACCCCGAAAAGGTTAAAGCTATTCAAGAAATGTCTATTCCCAGGATCGAAAGGGAAGTAAGCTCATTTCTTAGATCGCTTCAATATGTGAGTCATTTTATCACCAAGTTAATGAGAGTGTGTAAGCATATCTTTAAGTTATTAAGAAAGAGACAGTCAATAGAGTGGAATGAGCAGTGCCAGATAGCATTTGATAAGATAAAAGCTTATCTTATGACTCCCCTAGTTTTGAAACCTCCAATGCCCGGTAAGCCGTTGATTCTCTATTTAGCCATAGAGGAGTCATCCATAAGGGCAACGTTGGTCCAAGAGCAAGATGATAAAAGCGAGCATGTTATCTACTATTTAAGTAAGAAATTGTTAGAATATGAGACAAAATACACGGTAGTAGAGAACACATGCGCAACAATGGTATGGTTGACCAAGAAGTTGAGGCAATACTTCTAGTCCCATAAAATTCAAGCAGTTGCAAAGGTGGACCCAATGAATTATTTTTATCAGTCCCCCACATTGGTGGGGAAGCTTTCTCATTGGCTCCTATTATTGTCTGAATTTGATATCAAGTATGTCATGGAGAAGGTCATTAAGGGGAGAGCAGTGGCTAAATTTTTGGTGAGTCAACCCATAGAGTCTGATTATATTGAAAATCTAGACTTTCCCCATGAGCAGTTAGCATCAGTGGAGGTGGAAAAGGCTAAATGGATCATGTATTTTGATGGGGCTATGAATCGAAAGGGTGCTGGTCTTAGGGTGATCATCATTACACTGTAAGGTGAGGTTATCCCGCTGAGCAAGCGATTGGAATTCCCGATCACCAATAATGGAACCAAATTTGAAGCTTGTCTCTTTGGTCTTGATTCTCTTTTAAAAGTAGGGGAAAAGGAAGTCAGGGTGATGGGAGATTCTGCACCAGTGATAAAGCATCTTGTAGTAGAGTGGGAAATCAAAGAAGAGTCGCTCAAGCCATATGAGGAAGAAGTTTGGGACTTATCAGTGTAGTTCAGTCAATGCTTCTTCTAATATATATCGAAGGATGAGAATCAGATGGTAGATTCTTTGGCTAACTTGGCCTTGATGTGGGAGGGAGGCGAGGCTCAAGCCATCCGTCTACTTGTAATAGAAATTGCTTGTTCCCTATTTCATGAGAAGGTCTGAGTTATGATTATCGAGGAGCAAAAGGTTTGCTGGTATGATGACATCGAAAGGATTCTAAAAGAAGGAAAATGTCCCAAAGGGTCATCAGGTTCAAACCACCTGACTCTTAAAATGTTAGTGACACAATTCAGACTAGTTGATGAGGATCTCTTCAAAAGGACAGCTGAAGGTTTATTATTGAGATGTTTAATAGAAGAGGAGGCAGAAAGGGTAATGACCCAGATACACTCAGGGGATTGCGGCCCACATATGAATGGGATCACTTTGGCTAGAAAAATTTAGAGAATGGGGTACTTCAGGACCACGATGAACGCCGAATGTGTGAATAAGGTCAGGAAATGTAGCGAATGCGAAGTTCATGGGGATATACAACATTTACCCCCATCCAAAGTTCATAATTTGTCTACTCCTTGGCCTTTCTCGGTGTGGGGGATAGATATAACCGGTGAAATTCAGCCATCATTAACCAATGCCCACTAATTTATTATAGTTGCAGTTGATTATTTTTCAAAGTGGGTGGAGGCCGATTCCTACACCAATATCACCGTAAAGAAAATGGCCAAGTTCATAGAGAAGCATATTTTTGCTCGATATGAAGATCCGCACAATGTGGTATCCGTTAATGGGTTCAATTTCAGGGGGCAACGATGAAATTATTTGAGAAGTTCAATGTCGAGCATCATAGATCTTCTCCTTATAGGCCATAAGCTAATAGGGCAGTTGAGGCCGCCGATATGTCAATCAAAAAGATTTTGTCAAAAATGGTGGCTACCTATAGGGATTAGGATGATAATCTTTCATTTGCAATTTGGTGGTATAGAACTAGTATAAGAACTCCCACTGATCAAACACCTTTCTCCTTGGTATATGGAATGGAAGTTGTGTTACCGGTCGAAAAAGAAGTAACATCTTTTAAAGTGGCACTCGAAGCCCGATTAAAAGAGTCAGATTGGGCAAGGGCTATGTATGAATAGTTAAATGCAATACATGAAAAGTGGCTCAGGCACTTGACCACCTACTAATGTACCAGCAGTGCATGGCTCGACCTTACAATAATAGGGTAAGATACCTGAAACAACCTCTCAAAGCGGGTGATCTGGTTCTCAAACAACTATATCAAGTCAACATTGATACTAGGGGCAAATTCAGGCCTAATTGGGAAGGACCATTTGTAGTTAAGAAAGTCCTTAGAAAGGGAGGAATCGTGCTTATAGATTTGGACTGAAAGGAGTTTGTGAATCCAGTGAATCAAGATAGGCGTAAGCGTTATCATGTGTAGGTTAAAAGAATTAAATCATAAAAAAGCACCATAAAGAATAAAAAAAGAAAAAAAGAATAAATCACCCGACGAGTGGTCCTCTACTGCTCAAGGCAAGAATTAGGGTGCAACCCGCTGATTTGTATTCCATAAATTGATTAGGCAAAAATTAGGGTACTCCAACGCAAGTAAAGCCCGCTAAACTAAAAACCCGAAAAGGGTGGCTTAGGCAAAAGTTAGGGCAGTGGGAGAAAAATGTCAGTTGCTTTCTAGAAAATCTGTAAAAGACTAGTAGGCAGTGGAGTTAATCACTGAAAATTATTATCATTACATATGTACTCAAATTAATCTCATCAATGAACATGTTATGAGTTTGCTAGGAATCATGGTCTCATGAATGCATGCATGTCTTTAGGTGAAATAATCGTAGGTGTGTGAACATTAATTTTTTCTCTATGTGTTATGCATCATTGTATTCTCTTCGCTACACATATGTTGTCCAACAAAAGATAAGAATATCAATGGGTCACAAAAGAAATTAGACCTATGCAAAATTCAGAAAAAGCTTGCTGGATCGAAAACCCGAAAGGGCAGTCCAGAAAAAAAAATTAAGGTAAAGAAAAAGAAAGAAAAGTCTGCTGGATTGAACTGCTAAGGACAATTTAGGCAAAAATTAAGACAGTCTCCTGGATTGAAAACTCAAAAGGGTGGTCTAGGCAAAAGTTAAGACTCAAGAAAAGAAAGAAAAGCCTGTTGGATCAAAAACTCGAAAGGGCGGTCCAGGCAAAAATTAAGGCAAAGAAATGAAAGAAAAGTCTGTTGGATTGAAAACCCGAAAGGGCGGTCTAGGAAAAAATTAAGACAAAAGAAAAGGTTTGCTGGATTGAAAACCCGAAAGGGCGGTCTAGGCAAAAATTAAAGCTCAAAAGAAAAGAAAAATTCCGTTGAATTGAGCCGTCAAGGACAATTAAGGCAAAAATTAGGACAAAAATAAAATGTTCGATAGGTTATCTTACACCAAGTGGCCTATGCAAAATTTAGAACACCATTTGTGATTACTGGTCATCTCGCAACCGGCCAGATTTAGTCTCATTGTTAGCTATACAGAGAAGTAATTCGGGGTCCACAAGTGAGATATTCAAAAAAGGAAAGGTTCAACATGTCTAAAAGGTTGAATGACAAAAGTATCAATCCAGGTTTACATCCAAATCATACCATGCAGGGCCTAAAAGTGTTAAAAGTTCAGAAAGTAATAAAAGCACATCATAATCTAAGCTGATGGGGGATCATGTCCTTGGCAATCCTCTGGGCTCTGATCCTGTGTATTCGCCAGTAGATAATCTATATCTATCATATAATCCTCAGCTCCATCGGCACCAATTACTAGCTAGGTCGGGGCCCTGGTCCATGAAGTCCCTGTGGTAGTCCTAGCAGAATCGGCTCCCTCAGCATGCTGATCTCCGCCCTTTTGAGTCACTATTGGTGCCACTTGGTATGTAGAAAGATCATCCTCGGACTCAAAATTAGATTGATTTGGAGTCTATCTGTCCTCGGTCATCCTCGCTGGCCTTGCAACATCTCAATCTCGGCCCTCCCCCGAGCAGTCTCCGCCCTAGCCTGGTCAGCCTCGGTGGTAGCTACCCACAGCTGTTCCTCCAAGAACCTGGCTCTCTCCTCTAAAGCATCCAAGTCCCAAGTGGACTTACTATACTACTTGGCGAGTAGAGTCTACAATAGGATCATAAGATCAGTACACATACATGAATGTCATGGCATGCATCATGCATAGTTTGTTAAATTGTACAAGTAAAAAGAAACTTAACGAGGCTAGTGCATCTTAGGTTAATAATACATCTCAGACAGAGAAATAACCCCTGGCAATCCTCCCAGCCTTAGGGATGGTCACCTGAAAAGGAAAATACATCAGGATGGGACATTCTAAGCAGTCACTATAGTGGACAAGGTTAAAAGCGAGGACTTCCTTACATGAGTGGAACTGGAAGGGGTAAAACCAATGGGCTGAACCGATTCCTCAAGCTCCTTGACTAATAGCTTCCCTAAATGATCAAGGAGTGGGAAGAAGGTATCTAGCTCCACTCAAAGAACTGCCTCTCTCATGGACCAAAAAGCATGAGACCACTTCGTCGGAGGCTCCGGAACAGCAGCAGCAATAGTAATAGCAGGCCTCTACCGCGTAGGAGCAGGAGGCTATAATAAGAAAAGGCCACACTTAGAATCTCAATCAATTTCAAGAAATAACAAGGTGTTCACAAAGTTTAAGTTAGGAAAATACCTAAGAAGAAGGGGTAGCAGAGCTAGCCGAACTCTTAGCCCTCCGAACTATGGATGGACCCCCACGATCGCCCCTCGATCCACCCTCATCAACATCACTTTCACTCCAGTGGAACTCGAGAGGGACTTCCTTATAGTAGATCCTCTCAAAAGGGGGAAGGAGAGAGGAATCAATGAACTCAGTGGAGGAGCCCTCTACTGATAGCACTCGAGCTCCCTCACCCAGCAAGTACACCCCTTGGTCTATCCCTGGCATCAGATGTGGTCAAAAGATGCCCACTGGGATTGGGTGAGGGATCGGTCTCTCTACCACGACACTGGTCTTCCACCCTCAGACCCGCTCACCAAAATACCACTTAAAAGAGAGTGGTGACTCCAGGATTAAGCGGCGGTCATCCACGCCAGCTCGCATCCTCTCAATATCCCTATAGTTATCCAACCTATCCCATAGGTCTCGGATGACCTGTACAAAGTAAATGCACTATGAGTATTATAACATTGTAAATACGATTTCTACTAATGGTTTGCTAATATGTAAGATACAGGTTGCGCATGAAAGAAGTTTACCTAATCAGAGCGGAGCTGGCGTAGGAACTCCTTGTACTGCGCTGTAGTCAAGGCTTGGCCCTGCCAAGGCCCCATCCACTTGGATATAATGTGAGGTGTCTCAGGCTACAAGGGCAAACTCGACCTAGGGATAAACCATTGCTCAAAGGCACAAATCTTCAAGGCAAGACAAAGATTAGCTGGAGCACAGTTCAAATAAAAGGTCAAAGCATAAAAGACCAGTTCAAGAATTACAAGCAGGATAAGATGACAGATCTTGAGCTCAGACTACCGATCTTGAACCCCAACATCTAGCCTATAGTGCAACTGTGCTAGGATGGCTCGACAATAGTTCTTGCCTGGTACAGTGGCAAGATCCTCTACAGCAGAGAGCAAACCATAATTGAGGTTGCTTGAATAAACCGGAAAGAAGATGGTAGTAAGGAATATCAGTAGGAAATACTGGGCATACTGATCTCTCCTATCCGCAGCAATGGGACTCGACTGCCCAATGCAATAGTCATACATGTCCCCATACTTGGGCTTGTCCGTTCCTCCTGGAGGGAGCCCAAGTAATCTCGCTATATAGGCTTTCACCTCATGCCGAGAATGCCACCTATCGGGGTAGACATTGAAATGGATGATGTCCAATCTCTAATCCAGTCCCGTCAAGGCATACATATCCAAAGGGGTGATGGTGAACTCCCTGATCGATAAATGGAAAGTATGGATCATCTCTGACCACCTCTCTACTAAAGCTGAAATAGCACTAGGGGCTAATGTCTTTGGAGCCTAAGGGATGGCCCTGATGATGTCACTAAGTCCAAAAGAATCTATGCAGGCTAATAGCTCGATGTCCTCTATGGTATGGATCTCCTAATACTAGTTTTGTGGAAGCTCAGGGCTCCTATAGTCTTGTACTAAAATTGCACAGATAAAATTACAGTTCAATAGGGTTAGGATACAACAGACAAATAAGAAATCAGAAAAGAATTGCAGCAAGCAAACAATTTAGCATTCTGTCCCTAAGGACAGAGCCTGTACGGGTCCATAAGTGGCTCCTATACCAAAATTGGACCATACAGGTCCCCCCACACCCGTACGGGTCCCTACAAATAGTAGCATCATGAAAAAACGTCCCTAAAATCCAAAATCATCCAAATTCAACCAAAGCTCATCCAAGACTATCCTAGAAGCATCCTAGACAAAAGTTGCATGCATTAGGCTCTATTTTAAGGTCTAAAGCACCCTAATTTATGCTAAAATTCGAGAAATTCCCAAAGAATTCAAAAATGGAAAAAATAGAGAATTATGGGAAATACCTAGAGTTTGGAGGCATGAGTATCGGGAGATGGAGCAAAGGGCACATCAGATATAGGAGTGAGTCCTAGAAATGAGTCTCCATTTCAAAAAGCATACCCGATCGAAACTAGGCATTCCCGAAGCTTCTAATCATCCACCTGGGGCAAATCCTCATGCCTAATAGGGAAACGACCAGTCTTTAGGATCTTTTCATACATTGTCAGTTTTAGGGAGAAAATTGTCGGAGATTGCAAAATGGGAAAATTTTGTGTAAGGCGGGATATGAGGAGTTTGATCAACTTTTAAACCTCCCCTACAAGGACCCGTATGGTCCCACCCCACCCGTACGAGTCCTAATCTTCAAGGTTCCCACCCGTATGAGTCCTTTCCCACCTATACGGGTCCTCTTTTGCCATTCAGGGGTAGATTTTTGAACCAAAGATCCATAAAAGCAATGGAGATGCATCCAATTCAAACTCGGGGCCAACCCCTACTTCTCCTAAACTTTGAATTTTAGCTACATTAGGGGCAAACCCCCTAACTCACCTTAATCCTTGATTGAAGCGGCAAATGTTTTTTCACAAAAGTCAATTAAGGATCAAGGTAAGCCATTTTTAAATTGATCACTAATGAGGATAATTTGTGTATAGCATAGGAAATTTTTTCCAGCAGATAAATCTGACAAGGATGGACTTCCCTAGCAAAAAAGGTTTTGCCAAGGAATGTTACCCTCCTCCCCAACAATGGAGTCAACTGATGGGCATCACCCTACAAATCTAGGGGCACCCAAACCATCTAGGGGCATCCCCTCATCACACCAAGGGCACCCCCATTCCCCAGCAGCTGTATTAGCTAATCCAGAGGCATCCCCCCTTTATCGAGCCCTCCAAGGGGCATTCTTCGGGAGGTGCCCTTCCTAGGGGCTTTGCATCCTAAAGTGATCAGGCCAAACCCAGAATTTCTCACACTTAGTTTACAGTTTATTCAAGGGCCACCCCCCATCCACATATCTTCACTCTTGATTGAAGGGGAAAAAAATTTTGTTCATCAAAAGTCAATCAAGAACAAAGATGTGTCTACTTAGACAATGACTAACTTAGTATTTGATTGTTGTCTCTTTACAGGTCATTCAAAATCATCAGCTAGGAGAGTCATCCTCCTTAGGAAAGGGATACATCAGCTAGGAGAGTCAATTCACCTTAGGAAAGGGATACAACAGCTAGGAGAGTCATCCGCCTTAGGAAAGGGATACATCAACAAGGAGAGTTGATCCACCTTAGGAAAGAGATACATCAGCCAAGAGAGTCATCCACCTTAGGAAAGGGATACATCATTGGTCAAGAAAGTCGATCCGTCTTAAGAAAGGGATACACTAGCAGGAGAATCGATCTACCCATACACCTTCCCTAGTAGAGTCACTAGGGATACACATCAGTAAAGGAAAGTCGATTTGCCTCAAGAAAGGGATATGCATTGGCAACGAAATTTGATCTGCCTCAAGAAAAGGATACGTATTTGCAAGGAAAGTTATCCGCCTTAAGAAAAGGATATGCATTGGTGAGGAAAGGCATCCACCTTAAGAAAGGGATACGCATTGGCAAGGAAAGTCGTCCATCTCAAGAATAGGGGCACTTAGGAAAGGAGTTCGCCTCAAGAAAGGAACCCACCCCTGTCATCACCTCAGGTATGATGTCTAAACCCTCGCTCATATCATGAGATCATACGGATCTATATCTGCAGTGATCCCACGAAAGGCAGTCTGTGAGCACTGGATTTTAATGATCCTTCTAACAAAATGATGATGAGAGCTATATGATGCAATCTCTTATAGGTGTTATCCATCAGAGGTGTTCCTACTGCTGTAGACTTAAGTTTGGCCAAAGTTTGGAGACCTAGTCTACTTTTAGGGACTCGTACGGGTGCTGCTTTCCTTCAGTACACTTGGAGGGTCGGACTCGTATAAGGGGAACCCCACCCATACGGGTCCTCTTATTGCCTAATTAGGCTTTATAGAAGGAGATCCTTACCTATTTTGAGAGAAGGCGGGTCATGAATGCCATTTATTGCATTCAGACCTCATTTCCCTTATAAATAGGGCCCTTTACTCACCTTTTCATAATAAGAACACATATACAACATATACTGTAGAGAAATTATATTAGAATTCTAGCAATTTCCATAGGTATAGAAAGAGTATAGTTGAGGTATAGGAGGTATAAAATGGGGAGAAAACCCATCCATTGAGGTTTTATCCACATTTTATTCATTCCTAGCTTTATTTATTAGAATTTAGGGGAAGTTTTGTTCACATAAACACTCACCCAAATAGTTCTAGAATCTCCATTTCGTCATGTACTTTTGCTAGACTCACTCAACAACAAAGGGATCGCCTAAAAATAGATTCAAGCCGTAAAGGTAACACTCTTGAGTTTCAAAGAGACTCACACCTTAGTTATTTTACCAATATTATCAGCTTCTTCTATTATATCTGTTCTTTTATTCCTGCTTTGGGTCTGGTCCTAACCCCTATGCGCCTTGTTAGCACCCTATATCCTTAAGGATATTAAACTGGTGCGCCATACTCATACGAAAGGAAATCCCATTTTTATTTCATTTATCCTCAATTAATCTGTTTATTAAACCGATCTGAGTTTCTGCCTGGGACAAGAAAGGACCCGTACGTGTCCCCTATACCTGTACCAGTCCTTCCTGGTAGTCGTATGAGTCCTACCCACCTGTACGGGTACCTGTCCCCAGGAAAAACTCAGAATTCATTTTTAACGGGTTAAAATCAATCAACTCACAATTTGCCATGCGATCATTTTAACTAATAATCCGGTAAATCAACCCACGAAGGTTAAAATGTGTTTTTTATAACAAAATACGTTTAAGATTTGTTATTTCTCTCCGATCCTAGAAGCCGCCCAGGCACTATCGATCGTAAAACTGCCACGCTAATATAATCACATTTTTTCTAATAAAATGTTGACTTATGATGTGGTACAAACTCTGCTAATCTCTTTGGATGCAGGGGAATCTATTTCATTTTGTTTTATAATTTAGAACAAATGTATAGGTTCTTTCGCAATTTCTCCTATTTTCCCCCAATTGTAATTTTATGCCCCCATTTATTGCTTGTGCTTTATTGTAATCTTTAAATGCATGTAATGAGTGTAAAAGAGTGTAGAGAAATAGGATTTCTATGATAATTCCCCAAATGATGAAAATAAAAAACGGTTTTATGCAGTGAATATAATTTTGAATCAACTAAATGAGAAATAAGTGACTCATCCGATAACCAAATCTCTGATCCAAAAGGTATGAGTCTCCTACCCAATGGGAACTGTACCAAAACTCTTTCCCAAGTAGACAACTTGGGTGGCGATTCTATCGTTTGTATCAAGATTTGGTTCTCTATTCTTTTATTCATTAAAATTGGCTAAAATGTGCAAACTTGAACTAAAAAGGTTTTATCACGCCTAAATCCAACCAACCCCTAATGGGCTCGCCTCTCACCTAGGTGCCAAGGGAGACCCACATGTCATTAACACCTCACACTTGCGAAATAACATTTTGGGAACCATAAAGAAAGGGTCCCATAAGAAAATAGAGCCATTAGTGACAAAGGAAGCCTCTAGCAATATCACTGATGTCGCTGGCGACATGAGTGATACTGGCGGCAGCTTCACTTTTCACTGGTGGCTTCAATTTCTTACAACAATAATAGTTCATGGTTGAAAATGACCAAAAACCTAAAACTAAGTACAAAAGAGCAAATAAACACAACAAACAACAAAAATAAATGCCAAAGAGCTATTAGACTCAAAATTTTTACCTCGGGGCCTTGAATCCACCTCTTCGTGATCCAAATGACACCTCTGGGAGCTCAAAATGAAGATTTGGGTATTGAATAAGGGATTTAAGTCTCTAAAACCTATTAGATTGATTTTTAAACCTAAAGTATTCTAATTTTAAGTTAAATATCAAAGAGTCAATAAAGAAAAACCAAGAAAAGATGGAGTAATTCCTCTTTTCTTAAATTTTCTTCGCCTTATCCCACTAGAACTACTTTATCTCAGTAAAAAATCCTCTCAAATTCAAGTTAAGAGTTTCTAACCCCTTCATCTGCTGAAAATGGGTCCTTACATAGGCTAAAATTCGGGTAGAGCTAACTTTTCTTGATTATCCGGCGGATATCGAGCAAGCATGGTAAAAAGCTGTCTACCTGTAGAAGTCAGGTCGTCGATAGCATGGATGATGCCGCCGGCGGTATCGCTAAAGTTGCGCGCGGCTTCAGCCTCTGCCAGGTCTGAAAAGCAAGGTATGGCCTAGTCTAAAAAGGTGAAAAAGATGGTATCTGTCCAAAAAGAGATTAAGCGGGATTTTTTTAAGTAATTAGGTTATTTTTGAATTTTTTAGGGTATTTAGGACTAAATTAATTTTTAGGCGCAAATTATTGGTTTGAGCTCCCACCGAACGCGTTATCGGATATGACGAACTGAATTTTTTCCAAAAATAAAATTCATAAAGAAATTTTTATCGGTAATAAAAATTTGAAAAGAATTTTTATATTGAGGATTAAAATTGAATATATGTCACCATCATCTCGCGAGAGAGACTACAAAATCCCGTGCTCATAGGCTGCCCCTCGGGGGATCATAGCTGCCATAAGTCGGGGTGAACCTAAAGGACGACATGTACAATGACTATACCATGATCTTCAGTTGACATTCGGTGAGGTTGAACCTAAAGGATGGCCTGTACACTGAGTATACTATGATCTTCAGTTGACGTTCGGGGGTGAACCTAAAGGATGACTTGTACGGAGACTATATCAAGACCTTTAGTTGACGTTCGGGGGTGAACCCAATGGATGAAACATACAAAGACTGTATCACGACCTTCAATTGGTGCTCGGTGGTGAACCTAAAGGATGACATATGCGGAGACTATATCATGACCTTTAGTTGACGTTCGGGGGGTGGACCCAAAGGATAACACATACAGAGACTGTATCATGACCTTTAGTTGGCGCTTGGGGATGAACCCAAAGGATGATATGTATGGAGGCTGTATCGAGACCTTTAGTTGGCGCTCAAGGGTGAACCTAAAGGATGACATGTACAGAGACTATATCAGGACCTTTAGTTAGTGCTCGAGGGTGAACCATAGGAGGACACGTATGGAGACTATATCATGACCTTCAATTGACATTCTGGGACTAACCCAAAGGATGACACGTACAGAGACTGTATCTCGACCTTCAGTTGGGGTTCAGGAGTGAATCAAAGGATGACACATACAGAGACTGTATATGACCTTCAGATGGCGCTCGGGGGTGAACCCAAAGGATGACATGTATGGAGACTATATCGGGACCTTTAGTTGGCATTCAGAGGTGAATCCAAAGGATGATATGTTTAAAGACTGTATCATGACCTTCAGTTGGTGCTCGGGAGTGAACCCAAAGGATGACATGTACGGAGACTATATCATGACCTTCAGTTGACGTTCGGGGGGTGAACCCAAATGATGACATGTGTAGAGACTATATCAGGCCCTTTAGCTGACGTTCAGTGTGGCCAATGGCCCAAAGAATGAGGATATTTAGTTTGCCCCTTGTGGTTGTACCTACAACGAGTGATAAGTGAAATAAGATTAGAAAGACTTTTAAACGATGTTTTTACTGCTTGATGGATTTTGTGAAAAAAAATATTTTTACCCCTTCGATCAACAGTAAAAATGTGATAGTTAAAAATAAAAGGGTTCGAGAAATCCTAGAATGTCTGTGCTAAAATCCCGTTGAATTATTAAAAAGACTTCTGAAATATCCCTAGAAGATTTTATGCCGCCAGTGACTTGGTTGAAACCTCCGGTGGTATGGGGTGCCATATAGCATCTTTGACTAGTCAAAGAAATTCAAGATTGCCCCTCATGAGAGTGAAGCTGCAGGCGGCTTGGATGATATCACCGATGACATGAAGTGATACCACCGGCGACACAGAGCGGCAGTTTCAGACTTAATCATACTCCTTGATTTCTGCGCCGGTGTTTAATACGAATTAAAATTCCTTATTTCCCATTCTGAATGGCAGTAGCAAAAAATTCTCCCTCTCCCATTCGAACTTCTGTATATCTTCTTCCTTTCCATTCCAAATGTTTAAGAAAGTATTTGGACGAAAATCTGCTATATTGAGGCCTGAAGATTTACCCACTTCCTCCATTGAAGGGCTGAAAGTTTACCTAGTTCATGTGGCATATGGTTTGAAGCAATCTGACAAGATGTATGGGTATGGGATTGCTACTCCCATAAACGATCTAACTCCCGAGAAGATAAAACATGTCTCCTATGTCCAAGTAATCCTGAAAAACCCGAATCTTTTATTTCGTTTATTTTGATTTTGGCCTTAGGCTCGAAATATGCCATGATAGGGTTTAAGATTATGAAGGTTAGAGTACATAAATTGAAATTACATGCTATAGGGTCGATTTTGCCTAATTTCTACCTTGGTTAATTGATTTATTGCATTTTGGTGATTTTGGTTTGATTTTAGGCCAATTTGTGATTCTGCTCGCAGAATCGATGCTTCCCGCGGCTTCATTCATGCTACTAGAGGCTTCAAGATTTCTAGAAAGGCAAAACACTTGCCATGTCACTACTATTTATAGCAATATCACCGGTGACATCATCCATACCACAGGCGGTATTGCTAATGCCGTCGGTGATATCACTACTTCAGTAGCGATATCAGCCAGTTCCAAAACCTAAGAATACGAATAAAATACCGATCACTTATCTGTTTTTTGCTTGGTTATATTTTAGCAGCGAGCTCATGTGCAGCGGGGGCATGGGTACCATTAGTGAGTGGTGGACTCAAATTAATGAGAAGGACCCTGTGCTTAGAGAAGCTATAGATGCTATAGGTTTCAGGGACCTGGCTAGGATTCTACCCAAGAGGACGCCCAAGCTCTACCATTGGGCCTTGACCGTATTGACTAAGAAGTGGTCGGAGACCACTCACACTTTCCACCTTATGATCGATGAGGTGACCATCACTCCTTTTGATATGGTGGCAATGACCGGGGTGTCCTGGATCGAGCATGTCATCCATTTTGATGTTTATATAGAGAAATATTATCTTCAAAAGCCAGTGATCAAGAGAGTGACCGAGCTCTTTGGCTTGAAGCCTACTTCGGGGCGACTATCTTATGAAGAGCTATAAGCAAACTGGATGGTGGTTGGGGTAGTTCCTGAGACCTAGAGAGACCCCTGTATCTGCTCTTTTGTCATCTTGCTGCTGACGGCGCTATTCTTTCCCTTTTCTAGCAGCAAGATTACTTACGGGCTAATTTCTACCATTGAGGATGTGAAGAAAATCAAGGAAAAGAATTGGCCCAGGGCCATTGTCACAAAAATATACGTGGATTGGACACGGGGTCTAGGAAGAAGGGTAAGGTCCTTCGGCTTGGCCACTTACTAGTGCAGGTTTGTCTTTTTAAGAGCACTTAATCATTCTCCTTTATGCTTTTACATGTTTTTGCCCCGTTTTCCTCTTTTGGATGTTTTGGACTGACCAACTGTTGATTGTGTAGGCTTTGGCCTTTGAGCACCATATTCTTCCATCGGTGAAATTCAAGACCAAGGTGCTGGCAGGTTCGCATTTTCTTGCCTAGTGGTACAGGAGTGTCGGGGGGTTCAGCAAATACCCCACCAACTATAGGGATACACCGAGGAGCTTGCAGATCAGCTTGATATGCGACTTTGACCCTTATCGATGTTTCACACTAAATAAATCATTAGTTAACAAAATGCATTTATGAATTTACATTGTGCTTACTCGGTTGTTTTTCTGATTATTTGGTAAGGTTGTCCGGGGACCCATTTGATGAGGTGTCCAACCTGTTGGTCCCTATATGTACACTCAATGAGTCTGAGGGGGGGAGGGCGAGTGACTCACTCAAAAACTTAGTAAAATTTTTTTGTGATAATAATAAGCTCCGCTGAGTAGGTCAGCTAGCTGAGTGAAATCTGGAAAAACTTCAAAGTAAAGGACATAGATTTTTATATTGGTTCGATAATTGTGCTAACATCCAGTCCTGAGAGAGTGTCTCAGCTTTAATCCACTAATCTCAACTCCTTTACCTAGGCAGAAGAAGCCTATCACAAATTCCACAATTACATTAAGTACCCTCTAAACTGCAATCGCTCACCCGCTGAGTAGAATACCCTCTTCTATAAACAACTCAATAAGAGTCTAAACAAGAGCTGGATTTAACTTATAAAATGTTGATCCAGTTACAATAATCAGATATTACAAATCAATGATCTATTCTATTCTCTCTTGTTCTAAAGCAGATTCTAGCTGAGTAGTTGCTTTCTAGAGTGAACTTCTCTAAAGCTTGTAATTTGGCAGAGTTTTTACTTCTAAGAAATTCAGGTGTAATCACCAAGTTCTAACATTGATGGATTCAAAAAGTAGCCATTGAACTTACTTTGGCATCTTCTAAAGTTTACAACTCTTCTATTCACCCGTTGCTTCTTTAAATCGATCCATTATAAGATAGAATCACACCATTGTGAGATAGAAGATCAATCCTTTAGAGACAGATTGAAATTCGAGCTTCAATTTAAATCTTTTGTCATTTGATGTCAGTCTTGCTTTAGAGAGAACTCGTGCTGACTTGCCACATATTTTCTTCCCATACCTTTTGGTAATCTGACATGTTGTAGAGTGCGTGATATAATGTTAATAATATGCAGAATTGCCCAAATTGGCAAACGACTTTTTGCAGCTTAAATTTGGAAGATTTTGTCTTTTTCTTCATTAATCTAAGTCTTGTCATGGCATCAATTCTTTTTATCTTTGTCTCAGTAATGTCCTGCAAAAAGCAACACCAAAAGCAAAGATCCCATTTTGCCTTAAATGGTAAAGTCAATACCTTTGACAGATATAAAGTAACTCAACAAAATAATATATCGTAAAGCACAATTGAAGCAAAATCTAAATATCAAGCACTGAGTGAATATTAATTTAGTTAGTGACTAAAGTAGATACTCAGCCCAGAACACTCAGAGTTAAGCTAAATAACTTGGTCAGCAGATAATTGAAATTCTACCCTCAAATTCAATACCTCACATACAACCATAGATTATTCATTTCTACATCATTATTGATTTAATTAACTTAAACTGAACTTAATTGTTATGATCAAAACTTAAGCACCACTGAATCATCCACTAAGTCAGTCCAAACTTGTGATTGGTTCAACACAGCCATATCGAGGTGCTCACAGTCTGGAAAGATGTGGATGACTGAAGATTCATTGTGGAATGCCCTCGTCCTTAAGTGGTATTTAGGGGAGTGAGTGCACAGCTGAAATGCCCTCTGTCCATTTTGATTTCGATCCACCGAACAAATCATTTGTTAAACTCTGTCTATCTCCGTTGCTTCCGGCATCCCCAATTTCCTCAACATAATCTGTAATTCATGCGCCAATATGAATCCATCTCCATCTTCATTAAACACCTTGAACACCTCTGTCAGATCTGATTCTTCTTGCTCTATTCTGTCCTCCATCTGATTGTCATAACCCAAGAACACTGCATCGAGTGATTGATGTAAAACTACAAAATCTTCGAAATCCAATCCATATTCTCCTGGCTGGATGTGGCCTCTAATTGTTGATTCTAGCTCGTTGAAGTCTGCATCAAGGCCTAAAAGGCTAAGCACTTGGATGAAATTGTTATCATTACATATGTACTCAAATTAATCTCATCAATGAACATGTCATAAGTTTGCTAAGAATCTTGGTCTTATGAAATCATGCATCTCTTTAGGTGAAATAATCGTAGGTGTGTGAACATCAATTTTTTCTCTATGTATTATGCATCATTGTATTCTCTTCGCTACACAAATGTTGTCCAGCAAAAGATAAGAATATCGATGGGTCACAAAAGAAATCAGACCTGTGCAAAATTCAGAAAAGCCTGCTGGATCGAAAACCCGAAGGCGTCTAGGAAAAAATTAAGGCAAAGAAAAAGAAAGAAAAAATTAAGACAATCTGCTGGATTGAAAACCTGAAAGGGCAGTCCAGGCAAAAGTTAAGACTCAAGAAAAGGAAGAAAAGCCTGCTGGATCAAAAACCCGAAAGGGCAGTCCAGACAAAAATTAAGGCAAAGAAATGAAAGAAAAGTCTGCTGGATTGAAATCCCGAAAGAGCTGTCTAGGAAAAAATTAAGACAAAAGATAAGGATTGCTAGATTGAAAACCAAAAAAGGCGGTCCAGGTGTGAGCACTGGATTTTACCTATCCTTCTCACGAAACTATGATGAGAGCTATATGATGCAATGTCTTTCAGGTGTTGCCCATCAAAGGTGTTCCTACTACTGCAAAGTTGAGTTTGGCCGAAGTCCAGAGAGCTAGTCTGCCCTTAGATAGCTGTACGGGTTCTGTCTGGTCGTACAGATCCACTGACAGACCTGTACGGGTAGATCCCTTCCATACTCGTGGAGGGGACCCATACTGGTCCCCTAGTACCCATAAGGGTCCTCCAATTTCCTAATTAGCCTCTTTCGGAAGTTACCTCTTACCATTTTCAGGAAAAGGCAGGTCTTGAATGCCGTTTATTGAATTCAAACCCAACCCTCACCTTATAAATAGGGCCTTTTCCCCTCTTTCCACATATACATAACTTATGTGAAAAATCTACTAAAACTCTAGCAATTTCTATAGGTATAGAAAAGGTATAGTGGGGGTATAGGAGGTATAAAATAGGGAGAAAAACCTTATTTTGAGGTTTTGTCCACATTTTATTCAATCCTAGCTTCTTTCATTAGGATTTAGGGGAAGTTCTGTCCACACAAATACTTACCTAAATAGTCCTATTTCATCATCTACTTTGGCCGGACTCTCTCAATAGTAAAGGGATCATCTCAAAGTGGATTCACGCCGCAAAGGTAATGCTCCCGAGTTTCGAAGAGACTCACATCTCAGTTATTTCATTATTATTATTCTTTATTTCTTCTATTATATCTATTCCTTTAATTTCCTATTTCGGTTCTGGTCCTAACCCGTTTGAGCCTTATTGGCACTATATATCCCCAAAGATATCAAATCAGTGCGCCGTACTCATACTGAGGGAAATCCCTTTTATTTTATTTTCGTGCAATTAATCTGTTGATCTATAAACTGAATTTAACAAAGTTTCTGCTTTACACCAGATAGGACCCATACGGGGCCACCTTACACCCGTACCGATCCTCCCTGGTACCCGTACAGGTACCCCCCATCCGTACGGGGACAAGCCCCCACTTAGAATCCAGAATTTACTTTTAATTGGGTAAAAATCAATCCAACTCACCACATGCCATGCAATCATTTTCACTAATAATATAGTAAATCAACCCACAAAAGTTAAAATGTGTTTTCATAACAAAATACATTGAAGACTTATTAATTCTCTCCGATCCTAGAAACCGCCCAGGTACTATCAATCGTAAAACCGCCACGCTAACATAATCACATTTTTCCTAATGAAATGTTGACTTATGATGTGCTATAAACTATGCTAATCTTTGTGGAAGTAGGGGAATTTATTTTCATTTTGTGTTATAATATAGAACAAATGTATAGGTTCTCTTTGCAATTTCCCCCATTTTTCCCTGGTTGTAATTTTCCCCCCATTTATTGCTTGTGCTTTATTGTAATGTATAAACGCATGTAACGAGTGTGAAAGAGTGTAGAAATGGGATTTCTGTGATAATTCCCTAAATTATGAAAACTAACATGGTTTTACGCGGTGAATGTAATTTTGAATCAACTAAATGAAAAATAAGTGACTCATCTGATACCCGAATCTCTGATCCAATAGGTACGAGTCTCTCGCCTAGAGGGAACCGTACCAAAACTCTTTCCCAAGTAGACAACTTGGGTGGAGACTCTATCAATTGTATCAAGATTTGGGTCTCGATTGTTTAATTCATTAAAATTAGCTTATTGTGCAAACTTTAACTAAAAATGTTTTGTCACGCTTAAATCCAACCAAACCCCCAGTGGGCCCTGCCTCTCACAGAGGAATCAAGGGAGACCCACACATCATTGACACCTTACAGTGGCGACTCCGCTAGGGATATAATCTTTTAACTTGCAAAATGTTGGTTTGTTTTAAAAGCTTAAGAGATTAAGATGAGCACCGAAAATCATTTACTTGATTCACCTCGTTTTCTTTTTCGTCATTTGGGAAAATTATCACACTCTTTCTTTTCATCTCCTTCTCTCTTTAGCTAGATGTGCTCTTCTTCTAGCGCTATGTTAGGGTGCCCTATTATTTCTCTGACACTCACAAAGGTGTTACTCATGACCACTAGGGATATTGGGGACACCTTAGTGGGTGGAGCACTCATTGCCATCTCCCTCTAAAAAGAGGCTTAATGCGATAGGAACATTCTGCATCAACTTTCGATATGTCCCTACACCATTCTTATCGAAAGCCATAGAATTTTACCCTCTAGGTACCCTGATTTCCATGCGAGATTAGACTAAGGAAGAATACCCTCAGACTAGGTGGGAGAAATAAGGACGGAACCAATCGCTTCGCATGTGTTGTGTTACATACCCTTGTGATTAACCCACCATGCATTGTTGTAATTTATGCATGCATACCACATCCTATGCATGTACTGATCTCTTGGTTATCATCTTAGTCAAAACTAAACCTCAAAGGGAAGAGCTTGGCGATAATCTCATATCCATTTGACTCGCATTCTGGCTCCTCTAGTTTCTTTAAGGGTTACTTCGTCTCTGTCTACGGGTATTTCATCCAGCAGTCCATTTAGTCTAGTTGATCTTTCTACCTATCATCCTGAGGAGATGTCTCATATTCTAACTCCAGATGGCCAGATTGACGTTGAGGTTGAGAATGTTGCTACTAGGGAGGATGCAAATGCATCGAGGATTGAGGTTAGGTCGGAGATCACAAATGCAGTCTTATAGTACTTGGAAAGTGATAAGTTCTTGGACCGAATGAATGATAGGATGTTAGCCGCCATCACAGAAATCATGACTGAGGAGAGAATGGCCAATGCTCCTCATAGCATGCCTATTAGTGCTCTAGCAGTGAATGCAGTGATTAGTGAGCAAGTATCGGGAGTCACTTATAATCCATTCACCTAGTCCCAGCTGCCACTTGTAAGGACTCGTGGGGACTCTTTCAATCAGTTTGGTCAGTTGGGTTCTGTGGGTCCATTTGGTTCATCTAGTTTGCCATTCTAGTCAATGGGTATAATGGTTCCTCTAGTCATCAGTTAGTTTGCTCAGCCTAGTTAGGGGCTTATACCGCTGCCATTTCAGTTTGGGGCATCTGGTTTGATCCCAAATTTTATGGTCACACCTAAGGGGATGACCTTTCCTCAATCAATAGGTTTACCCTTGGGTGGGGATCATCTTTATCCTCGGAATTGCATGACCTACTTCAAAAATTGTTTGCTGCTAATCCCGGCTCCCAACCATCATCACTATTCATCCAAGCAGCTAGGGAGGAAGAATGAGTCCATAAAAACTTTAGTATGCCTAGTATAGCAAAGTATATTGGAACCGTCCACCTCAATCTTACATCATTACCTATCAAAGGGTTATGAGAATCAGAAAGTTAAGTGATAAGGTCCCATCCAAAATGTTCCCTTACACCTTGGAAGGTCCTGCAATCGAATGGTACAACACTCTATCAGATGAAGTGGCCAGAAACTGGAAAGATTTATCGGATGCTTTTATTGAGCAATATGGTTTCAAAGCCACTATTAAAACTACCATACAGAATTTGGAGGCTATCAAGCATTCCCCTAATGAGAAATTCAAACCCTACTTTAAAAGGTGGGTGGCCACTCAAGTTCTATTGAAGGATAGGCTAAGTCTCTTGGAGATGATCATAAAATTAATGGATGGTGCCCTGCTTACTTGTGGTAAGGTTCTTGGTATGGATAAATTCTCAAGCTCTGTTGAGGTCTTTGAAAAAGCTGAGAAGTGGGAAAGGATTGAGGAATTGAAGAACGCAAGTTTAACGGCCAAACCTTGGTTCAAAAGGAATGACCTTTCAGCCTCAGCCTAGGCTTCTAAGTCAAAATCCAGCTCCGATCCTAAAACAGCGGTAGTGCAAGAAGAAGTAGCTGTAGTCCACTCCATTGAAGACAGTATCTCCCCCTGGAAAGCATCCCTGCCCGCCATCTTGACTAAGCTGAGGGTACTCGGTCTTCTTCAGAGTACCAAGCCTTATGTCCTGCCCAAACCTAAAGATAGGGATCAATTTTGTACTTATCACGTTAGTAAGGGGCATCGCACTGGTGCCTGTAGAGACCTACTTGAGGCTATTCGTGGTATGATTAAGGAAAAGAAGATACACGAATCTGAGCTTAACCCTAGCACCATGAATAACCCCCTGCCAAATTTTGAAAAGCAGGTTGCAGTTGTCAAGTTAGGGTTGCCCTCCTACCATGTCTTTAATATGATCTCGCAAGCTAATCCTATGGTTCACTCAGTAGTGGCTTTACCTGATGAACCGATCCCTAATGGCGTCAATGCATTCGAGTTAGAAGGAATTCATGATTAAGGAAGCAATCAAGTCCATCACCAAGGCACTAGCAGTACTTATGAGGAAGAATTTGAAGGGAAGCGACAAGGTAAATCCCAACAGCAAGGTTGTCAGAAACTTAGCAAGAGCAGTAGGTGAAGAAGCACATGCAAACCTGCACACCAAAGCTACTAGTTCAGTTGCCAGTATTGCTCAGGTTCACCAATAAGGCCCTCCACCTATGGAGGATGATTTAAATGATGTAATTTTTAATGTTGCAAATATTTTTGATGCAAACATTGCTGCTTCTAAGGCATATCATGGATACGTTGTAACATCAATACTTTTAAGCATGTCATGAATAAATTGATGCATCTCCCATTCACATTTCACTCGAGTATTTCGTTCTAATTACACCATGCACTCATAACAACAACATTCTTAAAATATCATCATATTCATTAAAGTTGACTTTGAGTATATAGCAATGGTATAAATATCTAATGGTTAGAACCTGCAAAGTAAAAGAGAGATAATAAATGTGCTTAGCCAACATGATAACAATTAGCCTATGTCCTTCTTTCTTCTTGAAGGGAAAAAAGCATACAAGAGCACACATCATCAAGAAAGAGGACCAAAAAGCACCAACAACAAGCTGACTCTAGTAATGAGAAATGGAAAGAGCATCTTGAGTCACAAAATGATTTCCTCAAGAGCTCTAAAGGGAAGCAAGTCAATCAAGAAGATTTTGTCAAAGACAGTGGCTACTTATAGAGATTGGGCTGATAAGCTTCCATTCACAGTTTGGGGGTATAGAACCAGCGTAAGAACTCCTATCGATCAAATACCTTTCTCCTTGGTATATTGAATGGAAGCCGTATTACCGGTTGAAACAAAAGTAAGATCTCTAAGAGTGACACTTGAATCACAGTTAAAAGAGTCAGATTGGGCAAGAGCTAGGTATGAACAGTTGAATGCGATAGATGAAAAATAGCTCAAGGCACTTGACTACCTCCATATTTACCAATAGCTCATGGCTCGAGCTTATAAAAATAGAATCGGATACCCGAAATAACCTCTTAAAGTGGGTGATCTGGTCCTCAAGTAGCTACGCCAGGTCAACACTGACGCTAGGGGCAAGTTCAGGCCTAATTGGGAAGGACCATTTATCATGAAGAAAGTCCTCAGTAAAGGAGGAATCAAGCTTATAGATATGGATGGAAATGAGTTCGTGAATCCGGTGAATCAAGATAGGCTCAAGCATTATCATGTCTAGGTCAAAAGAATTAAATCATAAAAAAGCATAAAGAATAAAAGAAATAAAGAATAAAACACCCGGCGAGTGGTCCTCTACTGCTCGGGCAAAAATTAGGGTGCAGCCCGCTCATCGATATCCCTCAAACTAGTCAGAAAAAAATTATGGCACTCCAACACAAATAAAGCCCACTAAGCAGAAAATCCAAAAAAGGCGGCTTAGGCAAAAGTTAGGGCATCGAGAGAAGAATGTCAGTTGCTTTCTAGAAAATCTGTAAAAGACCAGTGGGTAGTAGGGGTTAACCATTGGAAATTGTTACCATTGCCTATATACTCAAATTAATCTCATCAATGAATATGTTATGATTTTGCTAAGAATCTTGGTCTTATGAATGCATGCATGTCTTTAGGTGAAATAATAGCTGGTATGTGAACATCAATTTTTCTCTACATGTTATGCGTCATTGTATTCATCTTTACCATACATTTGCAATACTCAGAAAAGCCTACTGGATTGAAAACTCGAAAGGGCGGTCCAGGCAAAAGTTAAGGCAAAAGAAAAAGAAAAGTCTGCTAGATTGACCCGTTAAGGATAATTCAGGAAAAAATTAAGATAGTCTGCTGGATTGAAAACCTAAAAGGGTGGTCCAGGCAAAGGTTAGACAGAACAAAAAGAAAAAGAAAAAGCTTGCTAGGTTGACAACCCAAAAAAGCGATCTAGGCAAAAGTTAAATCTAAAAAGAAAAAGGTCCATTGGGCTAAGCCATTAGGGACTGCTCAGGCAAAAATTAGGACAAAAAGAAAGAAAAATAAAGGTCCAATAGGTCACCTCACATCGAGTAGCCTATGCAAAAGTTAGAACATCACTTAATCCCCTCGCTACAAAATCACTAGGTACGGGTTCACAAGGCAACAATACTCAACAATCTCTGTTCAAGAAAGATCCATGAGCATAAAAGAAGTATCAAAAGTACCAATCCTAAGTTCATAATAAAAAACAAGCAACACAGGGTCTAAAAGTATCAAACAGTTAAGAAAGACAATCATAACCTAAGCTGCCGGGGGATCCTATCCCTAGTGGCCCTCCTAAGTCTAATCCTTAGTATCTGCCAATAGATAATCTACATCTATGGTCATATGGTCCTCAACGTCACCAGCACCAGTAGCTGGCTAGGGGGGTCCCTAATCCTTAAAGTCCCTGCAGTGGTCCTAGTATCATCAGCTCCTTCAGTGCGCTGATCTAAGCCCCTTTGAGTCACTTGATAGGTAGAAAGATCATCTTTGGACTCATCATTAGAAAGAACCGGCGTCTACCTATCCTCAGTCATCCTCGCTAGCTGACCCCTCAACATCTTAATCTCGGCCCTAGACTGATCAGCCTCAGTAGTGGCTGCCCATAACCGCTCCTCTAAAAATCTGGATCTCTCCTCAAAAGCATCCAAATCCTGGGAGGACCTACTGCGCTCCATGGCCAGCAAAGTCTGCAAAGGAAATCATGAGATCAGTACACATATATAAATGGCATAGCATACATCATGTATAATTTGTTGAAATTTTATAGGTAAAAGAAACTTACTAAAGCTAGTGCGTCCTGGGCCAGCAGTAGATTTCGGATAGAAAAATAACCCCAGGCTATCCTCTTACCCTCGGAAATGGTCACCGAAAGGAAAGGGTCACATCAGGTAAGACATCCTAAGCAATTACAGTTGTGAGCACTGGATTTCAATGATCCTTCTCATGAAACGATGATGAGAGCTATATGATGATGCAATGTCTTTTAGGTGTTATCCATCAGAGGTGTTCCTACTGCTGTAGAGTTGAGTTTGGCTAAAGTTTGGAGACCTAGTTTGCCCTTAGGGACCCGTACGGGTGCTGCCTGGTGGTATGGATCCACTGGCGAACACCGTACGGGTCATCCCTTCCATACGCCAAGGGAAGACCCGTACGGATCTCTTGTTGCTGAAATAGGATCTTTTAGAAGGGAATCCTTTCCTATATAGAGAAAAGGAAGGTCATGAACACAATTTATTGCGTTCATACCTCCTTTGTCCTATAAATAGGGCCCTTCTCTTCACATTTTAACACATACACACATCTCATAAGAAAATTAGACTAAAACTTTAGCAATTTCTATAGGGATAGAAAAGGTTTAGTGGTGGTTTAGGAGGTATAAAATACGGAGAAAACCCTTCCTTTGTGGTTTTGTCCACATTTTATTCATTCCTAACTTCTTTTATTAGGATTTAGGGGAGGTTCCGTCCATGCAAATATTCACCTAAATAGTCTTATTTCATCATCTACTTTGGCCGAACTCTCTTAACAGCAATGGGACCATCTCAAAGTGGATTCACGCCGCAAAGGTAACGCTCCTGATTTTTAAAGAGACTCACATCTCAGTTATTTCATTATTATTATTCTTTGTTTCTCCTATTATATCTATTCCTTTAATTTCTTGTTTTAGGTCTGGTCCTCGTATGAGCCTTGTTGGCACCATATATCCCCAAAGATATCAAAACGGTGCGCCATACTCATATGGAAGGAAATCCCTTTTTATTTTATTTTTCTACCACCAATCTGTTAATCTACTAATCTATAAACTGAACTGAACAAAGTTTCTATCTAGAGTAGATATGACTTATACGGGTACACCATACCTGTACCGGTCCTCCTTGGTAGTCGTACGGGTCCTACCAACCCGTACGAGTGCCTGCCCTAGGCAGATTCTAGAACTCATTTTAACTAGTTAAGAATCAATCCAACTCACCATATGCCATGCGATAATTTTCACTAATAATCTGGTAAATCAACCCACAAATGTTAAAACGTGTTTTCACAACAAAATACACTGAAGTGCTGATTTATGATGTGCTATAAACTATGCTAACGTCTGTGGATGCATGAGAATTTATTTTCATTTTGTTTTACAACTTAGAATAAATGTATAGGTTCTCTTTGTAATTCCCCCATTTTCCCTCGGTTGTAACTTTTATTTCCCCATTTATTGCTTGTACTTTATTGTAATATGTAAACGCATGTAACGAGTGTGAAAGAATGTAAAAATAAGATTTCTGTGATAATTCCCTAAATGATGAAAACTAAAATTGTTTTGCACGGTGAATGTAATTTTCAATCAACTAAATGAGAAATAAGTGACTCATCCGAAACCCGAATCTCTGATCCAATAGGTATGAGTTTCTCGCCCAGAGGGAACCGTACCAAAACTCTTTCCCAAGTAGACAACTTGGGTGGCGACTCTATCAATTGTATTGAGATTTGGGTCTCGATTCTGTTATTCATTAAAATTGGCTCATTGTGTAAACTTTAACTAAAGATGTTTTATCATGCCTAAATCCAACAAAACCCGCAGTGGGCCCCACCTCTCATATAGACGTCAAGGGAGACTCACACTTCATCAACACCTCAAAGTGGCGACTTTGCTGGGGATTTAATCTTTTAACTTGCAAAATGTTGGTTTGTTTTAAAAGCTTAAAAGATTAAGATGAGCCCCAAAAGTCATTTACTTGATTCAACCCGCTTTTGTTTTCATCATTTGGGAAAATTATCACACTCTATCTTCTCATCTCCTTCTCTCTTTAGCTACATGCGCCCTTCTTCTAGCACTAGGTTAGGGTACCCTATTATTTCCACGACATTTGCAACGGTGATATGCATAACTGCCAGGGATATTACGGATACCTTAGTAGGTGGAGTACTCTTTGCCATCTCCGTCCAAAAGAGGCTTGATGCAATTGGAACCTTCTACATCAACTTTTGATATGTCCCTATGCCATTCTTATCAAAAGCCTTAGTATTTTACCCATTAGGTACCCCAATTTCCGTGCAAGATTAGACTAAGGAAGAATACACTCAGACTCGATGGGAAAAATAAGGGCGAAATCATTTGCTTCACATGTGTTGTGCTACACATCCTTGTGATTAACCCCACCATATAACATTGTAATTTATGCATACATACCACATCCGATGCATGCACTGATCTATTGGTTATCGCCTGAATTCAAGAAAAAAATCGACAATTTCATCCATTACTCATCTCAATCCCTATCATAGCTCAGCTTGGTCAATCAGTTCAACTAGTGAACCCAAAGCTCCACATAGTCAGTAGTGGGACTCATTCGTTCCTTCAAGAGGCTATTTTGCCGTTTTGCCACAAACAAGGATTCGAGTCGGCTGCCAGACTTTATGGTTATGCCAAAGGGGATAATTCTCCCTTGTTTCGTGGGTTTATCCAATGGCATGACCCATAACCAAGTGGTTCATCCTATGACTCTTGATGATATCTCACCTTGGGGTACTCCCCTATTGAGCCTTTTCAAGAAGCTAAAGAAATATCAATTGATTGATCATCTCGGACCATATGTTCCGCCAAAACCTGAGGAGAGGAGCAACTTCTACATATATCATGTCATCCTTAATCATCCAACTAGGATATGTGAGGACCTCCTCAAAGCCATCACAGCACTAATCGACAAAGGAAAAGTCTGTGAGACCCGAAGGAGAGGGGATTAAGTAGCCATGATCAACTCAGGATTAGAAGAAAGTGAGGTATGGAAATGCATCACGGAGACCAAGAAATAAAGAGAAGAGCCATCCATGCTTGACCTTATAGCTATCAGATAGTGGAGTGGGGAACCCATCCATGACTACTTTCAAAGGTGGATAACGATCACGATATCCCTTAAAAGGAACCCGCAAGAGAAGGAATTAGCTAACCAGTTCATCTTCGGGTTATCTCCTCACCTCCATAAGATAGAATTTGTGAGTACATAGAAAACTATCCCTGAGAGCTACCAAGCACCTATAGAAGCAGAAAAATGTGTGAAATAAATGGAAGACAATGACCCATAAGAGATTGAAGTAGACGAAGCCATTGATACCCTTACCACTTCAATATACACTATCTTATGCTTTGGGGGCAAGAAGAAGACACCGATTCAGGAAGCCTTGAGAAACTTGGCCCAAGCCACAAGGGAAACTGTGGCCGATGTATTGACCGAGAAACAGTTGTAAGACCTGGATCACAACCTGACTCTCATTCTGATGATTGTCCAAGAAGGCCCTGCGCCTATGGAGGATGACAATGCAATTACATGTAATGAAAATGATGTAGCCTTCGGGCATCCCAATAATAATGATAATGATTTTTCTTACTTGTTTGATGTTTCACCTAACAGCACCATGCATTCATCTGACCATACATGATACTTCATTACATGACATTAACTTGTGTACTAAGAAAAATCCAAAAATGGTAACTATTTCCAGTGGTTTGACCCAATCAAAAAAAGAGAGATAATAAAAGTGCTTAGAAAACATGTTAACGCCTTTGCTTGGTCCTACAAAGACATACCTGGGGTAGATCATCAAATTACCGAGCATTGAATCCCGACAGATCCCAAGTTCAAACTTGTCAAACAAAAGTTAAGAAGGTTACGTCTAGAATGGGCTCATAAGATTAAAGCTGAAGCCACTAGATTACTCGAAGCCAAATTCATTGAAGTAATTGAGTACCGCATATCGATGTATTGGTAGACAGCGCAGATAGAGCCGCAATGTACTCATTCTTAGATGGGTTCTCTAGGTATAATCTGATTCTAGTGGACATCATTGATAAGGTCAAGACAACCTTCATCACAGAATTGGGAGTGTATTGTTATAAGGTAATGCCTTTTGGGTTGAAGAATGCAGGGGTAACTTATCAAAGAGCTGTGACAGCTTTACAACACAACATGATCCATAAAGAGGTTAAGGTTTATGTATACGACATGCTAGTAAAGTCTAATACAAGGGAAGGGCACTCTGAGATTTTGGAAAGATTCTTGACTAGAATCAAGAAGCACAATCTGCACTTAAATCCAAAGAAGTGTGTGTTTAGAGTCACATCTGGAAAACTATTGAGCCACATCATTAGTCAGAGAGGAATCAAGGTCGAACCTGATAAGGTTAGAGCTATTCAAGAAATGCCTATTCCTAGAACCAAAAGGGAAGTCAGGTCATTCCTTGGATCGATTTAGTACGTAAGTCATTTTATTGCCAAGCTAACGACCGTATGAGAGCCAATCTTTAAGTTGTTAAGAAGGAAGTCGCCGATAGAGTGGAATAAACAATGCTAGATAGCATTTGATAAGATAAAGGCTTATCTTATGAGTCCCCCAGTTTTGAAGCCTCTGATGCCCGATAAGCCGTTGATTCTATATTTGGCCATAGAAGAGTCATCTATAAGGGAAATGTTGGTTCAGGAGCAAGAGGATAGGAGCGAGCATGCCATCTACTATTTAAGCAAGAAATTGTTGGAATATGAGATGATATACACGGTAGTAGAGAAAACTTGTACAATGATGGTATGGTTGACTAAAAAGTTAAGGCACTACTTTCAGTCCTACAAAATTCAAGCAGTTATAAAGGTTGATCTGATGAAGTATCTTTGTCAATCCCCCACATTGGCAGGGAAACTCTCTCAATGGTTCCTGTTACTATCTGAGTTTGATATTGAGTATGTCACAAAGAGGGTCATTAAGGGAGGAGCAGTGGCTGAGTTTTTGGCAAGTCAACCACTAGAGTCGGACTATGTTGAAAATCTGGATTTCCTTGATGAGCAGTTAGCAAAAGTGAAGGCTGAAAAGGCCGAATGGACCATGTATTTCATTGGGGCTATGAATCGAAAGGGCACGGGTCTTGGAGTAATCATTATTACACTACAAGGTGAGGTTATTCTACTAAGAAAACATTTAGAGTTTTCAGTCACCAATATCGGGGCCGAGTATGAAGCTTGTCTCTTTAGTCTTGATGCTCTCTAAAGTCAGGGTGAAAGGGGACTCTGCATTAGTGATAAACCATGTCGTGGGAGAGTAGGAAATTAGGGAAGAGTCACTCGAGCCATATATTGAAGTAGTTTAGGATTTGTCAGAACGATTCAACCAATGCCACTTCTAGTATATACCGAGGGATGAGAATCAGATGGCTGATTCCTTGGGTACCCTAGCTTTGATGTGGGATGGAGAAGAGGCTCAACCCATCCGTCCGCTTATAGTAGAAACGACTCATTCTCCATTTCATGAGAAGGTTCAGGTTATGGTTGTAGAGGAGCAAAAGGTCTATTAGTACGATGATATTAAAAGCATTCTAAAAGAAGGGAAGTGCCCCAAAGGGTCATCAGGTTCAGACCGTTTAGCTCTCAAAAGGTTGGCAACCCAGTTTAGACTAGTCGGTGAAGATCTCTTCAAAAGAGAAGCTGAAGGTTTATTATTGAGATGTTCGATAGAAGAAGAAGTAGAAAGGGTAATGACTCAGGTACAATCAGAGGATTGTGGTTCGCATATGAATGGGATGGCTTTAGCTAGAAAGATTTAAAGAATGGGGTACTACTAGACCACAATGAACGCCAACTGCATCAACAAGGTCAGGAAATGTCATGAATGTCATATTCACGGGGACATACAAAATCTCCCTTCATCCAAGCTTCATAAGTTGTCTACTCCTTGGCCTTTCTTAGTGTGGGGGATAGATATAATCGGTGAAATTCGGCCGTCATCAACCAACGATCATCGATTCATCATAGTCGCAGTTGATTATTTTTCAAAATGGGTAGAGGCCGAATCTTACACCAACATCATCGCCAGGAAAATGACCAAGTTTATAGAGAGACGTATTTTTACAAGATATGGAATTATGCACCATGTAGTTTCTGATAATGGGGTTCGGTTTCAAGGGGGCACGGCTCAATTATTTGAGAAGTTCAACATCGAGCATCATAGATCTTCTCCATATAGACCACAAGCTAATGGGGCAGTTGAGGCTACCAATAAGTCAATCAAGAAGATTCTATCAAAGACAGTGGCCACGTACAAAGACTAGGCTGATAAACTTCCAATCGCAGTTTGGTGGTATAGAACCATTGTAAGAACTCCCACCGATCAAATACCTTTCTCCTTGGTATATGGAATTAAAGCCATATTACTAGTCGAAATAGAAGTAAGATCTCTAAGAGTGGCACTTGACTCATAGTTAAAAGAATCAGATTAGGCAAGAGCCAGGTATAAACAGTTGAATGTGATAGATGAAAAGCTACTCAAGGCACTTGACCATCTCCAGATGTACCAGCAGCGCATGGCTCGAGGCTATAACAACAGAATCAAATACCCAAAACAACCTCTCAAAGCGTGTGTTCTGTTCCTCAAGCAGCTACGCTAGGTCAACACTGATGTTAGGAACAAGTTTAGACCTAATTGGGAAGGTCCATTCGTTGTGCAGAAAGTCCTTTGTAAAGTGGGGAATCAAGCTTATGGACTTGGATGGAAATGAGTTCGTGAATCCGGTGAATCGAGATAGAATTAAATCATGAAAAAGCAGCGCAATGAATAAAAGAAATAAAGAATAAAACACCCGCCAAGCAGTCCTCTACTACTCGGGCAATAATTAGGGTGCAGCCCGCTGATCGGTATCCCATAAACAAGCCAACCAAAAATTAGGGCACTCCAACATAAATAAAGCAAGCTAAGCTGAAAACCTGAAAAGATCGCCTTAGGCAAACGTTGGGGCATCGAGAGAAAAATGATAGTTTCTTTCTAGAAAATCTGTATAGACCAGTAGGTAGTAGGGGTTAACCATTGGAAATTGTTACCATTGCCTATGTACTCAAATTAATCTCACTAATGAACATGTTATGATTTTCCTAAGAATCTTGGTCTTGTGGATGCTTGCATGTCTTTAGGTGCAATAATCACCGGTATATGAACATTAGTTTTTTCTCTGCGTTTTATGCATCATTGTATTCGCCGTTACCACACATTTGGAATATTAAAAAAAACCTGATGGATTGAAAACCTGAAAGGGCGGTCTGGGTAAAAGTAAAGGCAAAAACAAAAGTCTGCTGGATTGAACCATCAAGGACAATTTAGGCATGAATTAAGACAGCCTGTGGGATTGAAAACCTGAAAGGGCAATCTCGGCAAAAATTAAGGCAAAAAGAAAAAGAAAAGGTTGGTAGGTTGAAAACCCGAAAGGGTGGTCTAGGCAAAAGTTAAAGCTAAAAAGAAAAAGGTTTGCTGGGCTAAGCCGTCGAGGACAGCTCAGGAAAAAATTTGGACAAAAAGAAAGAAAAATAAAGGTTCAATAGGTGACCTCACATTGAGTGGCCTATGTAAAAGTTAGAACATCACTTAGTCCCCTTGCTACAAAATCGCTGAGTACTGGTTCACAAGGCAACAATACTTAATAATCTCAGTTCAAGAAAAGTCAGCATGCATAATAATCAAATATCAAAAGTACTAATCCACAGTTCATAATCAAGAGCAAGCCACGCAGGGCCCAAAAGTATCAAATAGTTTAGAAAGACAATCATTACCTAAGCTGTCGGGGGATCCTGTCCTTGGTGACTCTTCTGAGTCTGACCCTAAGTATCCACAGCAGATATTCCACGTCTATGGTCAGATGCTCCTCAGCATCACCACCACCGATAGCCAGCTGGGTGGGGTCCCTAATCTCTGAAGTCCCCACGGCAATCCTAGCAGCATTAGCTCCTTTAAAACGCTGATCTAAGCCCCTCTAAGTCACTCGATATGCAGAAAGATCATCCTCGGACTCATCATCGAATGGCTCAGGAGTCTACCTACCCTCAGTCATGCAAGCCAACTGTGCCTAAAAAACCTAAGTCTCTCTCCTAGCTCTCTCCAAGTCTGCCTCCAACGCAAGGATCCGATCTAACTCTATAGTAGCTGCCCTCAGCTGCTCCTCCAGGAAGCTAGCCCGATCCTTGGCAGCCTCTAAGTCTCGAGCAGATCTATCCCGCTCTATACCCAACATGGTCTGTATAAAAATCATGAGATCAGTACACATATATAAATATGATAGCATGCATGCATGGTTTGTTATATTTTACAGGTAAATAAGAAGCTCACTATCGCTAAAGCATCCTGTGCCATCATCAGATCCCTGGTTGAGAAGCACCTCCATACAATCCTCTCTACCTCAGCTACATACACCTATGGAAACCAATCTAGTCAATTCAGAGTGCATATCATAAATTTAACAAGGATATAAGCTAAGAATTTGGCATAAGGGCTTACATGGGTCGCGCTAAGAGGAACGAAGCGGATGGTATGGACTGACTCCTCCAACCCGCGTTCAGCGTGCTTCCCTAAATGGTCGAGAAGCTAGAAGGTAGGATCTAGGTCAGTCTGGAGGATGCCCTCCCTGAAGCCTCTGATAGTCTTAGCCTGCTTCCTCGGCAGAGCCTGATCCACTGGTGCCTCAGGGGAAATAGCAGTGGCAGTAGCAGCAAGTTGCTTCCGCTTCTAAGTAGAAGACTATAATTCAAGTTTACAAACTGTCAGACCAACGATTGGTACAAGTAATGGTAAAAGAGTAAATGATTCATAGAGCTGAGTCAAAAGATATACCCGAGTAGAAGAGCCCGAGGGCATGGGAATGCCCTCAGTCTGACGAACCAGGAAAGGTCCCCTACTATCACCTCTGGCTCCATTGTCGCCACCCTCATCATCATCATCGCCGTCGTCGTCCCTATAGTGGAACTCGAGAGGAATATCTCCCAAATGGACCCTCAATCATGGCTAGAGTAGTGAGGTATAGATGAAATCAGGATAAGAACCCTCAACAGAGAACACTCGGGCTCCCTCGCCTAATAGATATGACCCCTAGTCCGTCCCTGGCATCAAGTGTGGCTAGTATAGGGACAGGTGGAGGGACGTGCCTCTCCACTATAGAGCTCATCCGCTAGTCACGGACCTGTTCACCTAGATACCACATAAAGGATAGTGGTGACTCCAGAATGAATCAACGGTCATCCACCCACTACCGCATATCCTCGATCTCATCATGGATGACCATGTGCATCCAAGGGTCCTAAATAATCTACATATAATCAGAATGCTCAGTAAGAACCTTAAATTTCTAAATACAGTTTACCACTGATAGTTTGTTAAATTAAAAATACAGGTTCAGGCTTAAAAGGCTTACTGGATGGGAGCGCAGCTGGCGGATGTGCTCTCGATACTCTACAACGGTCCCGGGCTACTGCTGGTAGGGACCCATCCACCTAGATATAATATGAGGCATCTCAGGCTAACCGGATAAGCCTTGCCCGGGGATAAAATGGTGCTCAAATGCCCACATCTGCAAGAAGAATGAAAAGTCAGTCGCAGGCAGTTTCAATATAAGGCTAAAAGCATAAGGAAAGTTTAGTGTTTACCAGAAAGAGTAGATGGCTGTTCTTCAGCTTAGCCTGCTAGCCCCGCACCCTGACGTCTAGGCCATAGTACAGCTGACCAGAATAGCCAGCACCGGTTCTTGCCATGCATGCTAGCAAGATCCTCCATAGCAGAAAATAAACTATAGTAAAGGTTCCTTGAGTATACAGGAAAGAAGACGGTCGATAGGAGGCTCAAGAGGAAGGACCTAGCATACTGATCCCTCCTATCTGTAATAATGGATCTCTGCTGCACTCGCCAGTAAGTATGTAGCTCCTCGTACTTGAGCTTGTCCTTCCTACCAGGACGAAGCCCAAGAAGTCTCTACACGTAGTCCCTGACCTCAGCCCGTGAATGCTAATGATCGACATATATGTCGAAGTGGATGATATCTCCTCTCTAAGTTAACTCGGTGAGTGTTCACATGTAAGACGGGGTGACAGTAACCTTCACTATCGGCAAATAAAAGGTATGGGTAGTCTTCGACCACCGCTCAGCCAATGCAGTGATGGTATTAGGAGCCAAAGTCTTTAGCCCCTTAGGAATGTCCTGAACAATATCAGAGAAGATTAACTCAGCATCCCCATCGGTCTTGATCTCCTCGTACCACTTTCAGTAGAAACTCGGGGCCCTAATGGTCCTAAAAGGGAACTGTAAAAGTAAAATAGTGGTATAATAGGGTTAGGATACAGTGATTAAGTCAGAACTTGAAAGAAAAGTGCAGTATATGGAGTTTTGGACATTCTATCCTATATAAGGGTACCCGTATGAGTAGACCCTACCCTTACGGATACCATACCCGCACTCGTATGAAAAGCGAGACCCATATGGGTCCCCCACACCGGTATGGGTCCCCGTAAATAGTGCTTGTCGGAGGAAAAGTTCTTGAAAAGCCATTTTCACCAAAACTCAACCAAATCTCAACAAAAACTATCCTAAAAGTTTCCTAGACTAAAGTTACATGTATAAGGCTCTATTTCAGCACCTAAAACACCTTAAAAGCATGCCAAACCAAAGGAATTCCTAATTGGGGGAAATAAAAAATGGTGGATTTTGACTGACTTACTTGGACTTTAGAGGGGTACGATTCTGGAGAAGGAACATTGAGGACCTCAAAGGAAGGATTTAAGCTAAGAAAAGAGTCTGTTTTTAGGAAGGCATATCCAATGGCCACTGGACATTGCCAGAGTTCCGAATTGCCAATCTGGGGCAGTTCCTCGCATCTCAAATAGAAACGACTAGCATCGGCAATCTTCTTATTCATCTTTTGGGTGATTCGGGTGAGAAATCGCCAGAATTTGGGAGAATTGGAAGTTTTGGTGAATAGAGGGAATAAGGACTATTCGTATTTTTTAAAACTGCTCCAAAGCACACGTACTAGCGCCCCACACCCATACGGGTCCCTTATCAATAAATTACCGCCCGTACGGGTCCCCTTCTATCACCAAGAGGCAGTTTTCAAGTCAGAACATCATAGGCATACCTAGTCTAGATTAGGGGACCAACCTTGCTTCTCTTAAACCAAGTATTTCAGTTAATCATGGGGAGAAACCCTTAGCTCAACTTGATCCTTGATCAAAGAAGCAAAAATTCTCATTTTGGCAAATCGATCAAGAATCAAAGTAAGCCGTTTTTGAATTAATCACTAACCAAGAAATCTTTATATACAGGTCTATCCTAGCACATGAGTTCTTCCCCAGGAAACAAATCTTAATGGGAAAGACTTCCCTAGCGGAAGAGGCTTTAGTCATAGGATATCGCTTCCCTCCCTAGCCGAGGAATCACTCGAGGGGCATCCCCCCATTTCCCAGTAGAGGAATCATCAAGAACCCTATGGGCATCCCACTCTAGGGTCATTCCCTAGTAGAGAATCAGATCCTAGGGGCACCCCCCACCAACCCAGGGGCATCCCCCCCATTTCCAAATAATGGAATCATCAGATCCTAGGGGTATCCCCCCACTGACCCAAGGGCATTGCCCCCTCCCTTAATAATGGAATCAGTTAATCTAGGGGCATCCCCCTATTGTTCGGCCCTCCTACGGGCATTCTTTGAGAGGCACCCCTCAAAGGGGCATTTCATTACTGACTGATCGGGCCAAAACCAACATTCCCCACATATAATTTTCAGTTATCTCATCCACGCTTCTTTATTCTTAATTAAAGGGGCAAAAATATTTTTGTTTTCACAAAAGTTAATTAAGAATAAAGAGGTGTCTACTTAGACAACTACTGAGTCAGTGATTGATTGTTGTCCCTTTTTAGGTTATTCAAAATTCTCCAAGAGGAGAGTCATCCGCCTTAAGAAAGGGATACACCAGAATCGGTCAAGAAAGTCAATCTGCCTTAAGAAAAGGGATACACATATCTTTTCCAAAGAAATCATCAGCAAAAGGAGGGACATCCACCTTAGGAAAGGGATACATCATCAGTCAGGAGAGTCATCCACCTTAGGAAAGGGATAAACCATTATTAGCTGGGAGACTCATCCGCCTTAAGAAAGGCATACACCAGAATCGGTTAGGAAAGTCATCCACCTCAGGAAAGGGATATATATTGGCAAGGAAGGTCTTTAGCCATACGAAAGGGATATGCACGATAGCAAAAGGAAAGTCATCCACCTTAGGAAAGGGATACGCATTGGCAAGGAAAGTCATATACCTCATAAAGGGATATGTACGGTAGCAAAATGAAAGTCATTTGCCTCAGGAAAGGGATATGCACGGTAGCAAAAGGAAAGTCATCCACCTTAGGAAAGGGATATACATTGGCAAGGAAAGTCATCCACCTCAGGAAAGGGATATGCGTGGTAGGAAAAGGAAAAGTCATCCACCTCAGGAAAGGGATACATATAAGCAAAGGAAAGTCATCCGCCTCAAGAAAAGGATATGCATCAGCAAAGGAAAGTCATTCGCCTCAAGAAAGGGATACACATCAGCAAAGGAAAGTCATTCACCTCAAGAAAGCGATACACATCAGCAAAGGAAAGTCATCCGCCTCAAGAAAGGGATATACATCAGTAAAGGAAAGTCATCTGCCTTAGGGAAGGGATACGCTTCGGCAAAGGAAGGTCATCCACCTCAAGAAAGGAATATGAATTGGTAAAGGAAGGTCATCTGCCTCAAGAAAGGGCTACGCATTGGCAAAGGAAAGTCATCCGCCTCAAGAAAGGGATACACATTAATAAAGGAAAGTTGTCCACTCCAAGAAAGGGACCCCTAGTAAAGAAGTTTGCCTTAAGAAAGGAACTAAATCGTATAATCACCACAAGTATAATTTCTAAAACCTCGCCCACATCGTGAGATCATACAAATCCGTATCTGCAGTGATCCCACGAGGGACAGTCTGTGAGCATTAGATTTTAATGATCCTTCTCACAAAATGATGATGAGAGCTATATGATGCAATGTCTTTTAGGTGTTATCCATCAGAGGTGTTCCACTGCTGTAAAGTTGAGTTTGGCCAAAGTTTGGAGACCTAATCTACCCTTAGGGACCCTTATGGGTGCTGCCTGGTGGTACGGATCCACTGGCAGACCCATACCTATCATCCCTTCCATAAGCTTAGGGAGGACCCATACGGAGCCCCCCAGGACCCATACGGGTGGGGCCCCACCCATACGGGGTCCTTTTGTTGCCTAAATAGGCTCTTTTACAAAGGAATCCTTTCCTATTTTAGGAAAAGGCAGGTCATGAATTCATTTTATTGCGTCTATACCTCCTTTCCCCTATAAATAGGGCCCTTCTATTTACATTTTAACACACACACACACATCTCATACAAAAATTATACTAAAACTCTAGCAATTTCTATAGGGATAGAAAAGGTATAGTGGGGGTATATGAGGTATAAAATAGGTAGAAAACCCCTTTGATGGTTTGTCCACATTTTATTCATTCCTAGCTTCTTTTATTAGGATTTAGGGGAGATTTATCCACACATATACTCATCTAAATAGTCCTATTTCATCATCTACTTTGGCCAGACTATCTCAATAATAAAAGGACCATATCAAAGTGGATTCACACCCCAAAGGTAATGCTCCTGAGTTTTAAAGAGACTCACATCTCAATTATTTCATTGTTATTATTCTTTGTTCCTCCTGTTATATCTGTTCCTTTCATTTCTTATTTCGGGTCTAATCCTAACCTATATGAGCTTTGTTGGCACCATATATCCCCAAAGATATCAAATCGGTGCGCCATACTCATACGGAAGGAAATCCTTTTTGTTTTATATTTTTCTTCCACCAATCTATTAATCTGCTAATCTATAAACTAAACTGAATAAAGTTTCTGCCTGGACTAGACAAGACCCGTACGGGGTATACCATACCCATACCGGTCCTCCCTGGTAGCCATACGGGTCCCACCCACCTGTACGGGTACCAGCCCTAGGCAAATTCTAAAACTCGTTTTAACTGGTTAAGAATCAATCCAACTCACCATATGCCATGCAATCATTTTCACTAATAATCTGATAAATCAACCCACAAAAGTTAAAATATGTTATAAACTGTGCTAAAGTTTCGGGATGCAGGGGAATTTATTTTCATTTTGTTTTATAACTTAGAACAAATGTATAGGTTCTCTTTGCAATTCCCCCATTTTCCCCCGGTTGTAATTTTTATTCCCCTATTTATTGCTTGTGCTTTATTATAATATGTAAACGCATGTAACAAGTGTGGAAGAGTGTAGAAATACGATTTCTATGATAATTCCCTAAATGATGAAAATTAAAATAGTTTTACATGGTGAATGTAATTTTGAATCAACTAAATGAGAAATAAATGACTCATCCGATACCCAAATCTCTAATCCAATAGGTATGAGTCTCCTACGTAGAGAGACCATACCAAAACTATTTCCCAAGTAGACAACTTGGGTGGCGACTCTATCAATTGTATCAAGAATTTGGGTCTCAATTCTTTTATTCATTGAAATTGGCTTATTGTGCAAACTTTAACTAAAAATGTTTTATCACGCCTAAATCCAGCAAACCCCCAGTGGGCCCTTCCTCTTACTCAGGCGTGAAGGGAGACCCACACGTCATCGACGCCTCACAACAGTAATGGACAAAGTCAAAGGTAAAGGATTCCTTACATGAGTAGAGCTAGAAGGAGTAAAATTGATAGGCTAAACTGACTCTTTGAGCTCCTTGATAGCTTGCTTCCTTAAATGGTTAAGGAGTCGGAAGAAAGTATCTAGCTCAGCTCAGAAGATGCCCTCCCTCTCAGATCCGGAAGCTCGAGGCCACTTCATCGGTGGGTCGAGGGAAATAGCAGCAGCAGCGTTAGATCTCTTCCACATGAAAGCGGGAGGCTGTAGCAATAAAAATCAGACTCAAGATCACAGTCGATTTTAGAAAGGAGGAAGATATTCACAAAGGCCAAGTTAGAAGCATACCTGAGTAGCCCAAGTGCACAATACCCCGAACTATAGATGGAACCCCACAGTCGCCCCTCTGTCCACCCTCCTCCTCCTCCTCCTCATCATCATCATCCTCCAGTGAAACTCTAGAGGCCAATCCTTATGATGAATCCTCTCACAAGGTAGAAGAAGGGAGGAATCAATGAACTCAACATAGGGCCCCTCTACAGATAGCACGAGAGCTCCCTCGCCTATAAGTATAGCCCCTAATCAGTCCCAAGCATGAGATGAGGCTAGAAGACGCCTGCTGGGATTGGGGAAGGAATCGATCTCACCACCATGGCACTGATCCTCCACCCCTAGACCCGCTCACCAAAATATTATAGTAGAGTGATGACTCTAGGCCAAAGCGGTGGTCATCCATGCCAGCCCGCATCCACTCAATAGCTCCATATGTGACCAATCTCTCCCATGGGTCTCGAATAACTTGTACAAAATAAATGCACTATGAGTATTGCAACCTAGTAAATATAGTTTCTACTAATGATTTATTGAAGTGTAAAATGCAGGTTTACCCGATCTGAGCACAGCTAGCTTAAAACTCTCAGTACTGCGTTGTGGTCAAAGGTTGGTTTTGCCAAAGCCATATCCATCTAGATATGATATACGACATCTCAGGCTGCAGGGGCAAACCTGGTTTGGGAATCAACCAGTGCTCGAAAGCCCAAATTTGCAAGATAAAGTAAGGATTATTTGTAACACAAGTTCAGAGAAAAGCTTAAAGCACAAGAGATCAGTTTGGGATTTACCAGTAGTATTGAATGGTAAATCTTAAGCTCAGACTACTCACCCTGGACCCCGATGTCTAGTCTATGGTATAGCTATTCCATAATGGCCCGGCACCAGTTCTTGTAGGGCATAGCTACAAGATCCTCCACAGTGGAAAGCAAACCATAGTTGAGGTTACTCGAGTGAACAGGGAAGAAGACTGGAAGGATTGAGCGTACTGGTCCCTCCTATCAGCCGTAATAGGACTAGGCTGTGTGATCTGGTAAGCATACAATTTCTTGTACTTGAGCTTGTTCATCCCGCTTGGATGAAACCTAAGTAATCTACCAATGTAGGCCTTCACATTAGGCCAAGAATGCCACCGGTCGGCGTAAACATTGAAGTGCACCACATCCCCGCTCTACTCCAGGCCCGTAGTGGCGCACACATCCGATGGAGTGATAGTGACTTCCCCAATAGTCAAGTAGAATGTATGGGTTGTCTCCAACCACCTCTCTATCAGAGCTGAAATGACACCCATCGCCAGTGTCTTAGGAGCCTAAGGGATGGCCCTAATAATGTCACTAAACCCATAGGAATCGATGACGGTCAATAACTCCGTATCCCATGCAGTGCAGATCTCGTCATACCACTTTTTGCAGAAGCTTAAGGCTCCCATAGTCTTCTATTAAAATAGTAAAGACATAATTACAGTTTAACAAGGTTAGAACACAGCCGCGAAGTCAGAAAATTGAAAGAGGATTGTAGAGTAGCCAACATTCTATCCCGGAGGGGAGGACCCGTATAGGTAAGCTCCACTCGTACGAGTCCCAAAGGAGCACCCGTATAAAAAATAGGACCCGTACGAGTTCCCCCTCACCCGTACGGGTCCCCAGCAAGGAGTCCCTCTATGAAAAATCTCCCAAAAATCTAAAATCATCCAATTTCAACCAAAGTTCATCCAAAACTATCCTAAAAGCATCCTAGGCTAAAGTTACATGCATCAAGCTCTATTCCAAGGTCTAAAACACCTTAATTCATGCCAAAATTTGAGAAATCGCGAAAGGTTTAAAATTGGAAAATGTAGAATCAAGCGAAATTACCTAAAGCTTTAAGGTGTGGGTCTCGGGAGTAGGAATCAATGGCACTTCACAAATAGGAGTAAGCCCCAAAATGTATAACTGATGGAAACCGGGCATTCTAGAAGCCCTGAATCACCCACCAGGGTAAGTCCTCAAGTCTTAGGGAGAAAAGGCCAGCCTTTGGGATCTTTTTATACATGTTTGGTTGATTATAAGAAGAAAATCGCCAGAATTGTAAAATGAGAAGTTTTGGTAGGAGGCAGGATATGAGGGGGCTCATTTGCCTTTAGAAACCCCCATTAGGGACCCCTATGGGTCCTACACCACCCGTACGGGACCCACTTTCGAGAACCTTACCCGTATGGGTCTGGCCCACCTATACGGGCCCTATCTTGCCATCCAAGGATAGATTTTTGCATCAGTGTTTCAGCAAGCACTAGAAATTCATCCTATCCAAGTTTGGGGCTAACCCATTCCCTTTCAACCTTATATTTCCGTTATATTTGGGACAAGTCCCTACGCTCACCTTGATACTTGATTGAAAGGGCAAATCTATTTTTTATTTTCACAAAAGTCAATCAAGAATCAAGGTAAGCCATTTTTTATTTAATCACTGACCAGGAAATTTGGTGTACAGGTCCATCCAAACAAAGGAGTTCTTCCCCAGCAAACGAATTTTACAAAGACAGGGCCTCCCAAGCAGAAGAGGCTTTACCCAAAGGATATCACTTCCCTCCCCAGCCGTGGAATTGCATAAGCGGCATACCCCCATTATTAGGAATCCTAGGGGCACCTCACCTTAAGGACATTCCTCAGCAGTAGAATTAGTTAATCCAAGGGCATCCCCCACTTCCCAGTAGTAAAATTAGGTTCCAGGGGTATCCCTCCATAGACCCGGGGGTCATCCCCCCATTTCTCAGCAACGAAGTTATCAAAACCTAGGGGTATAACATCGATCAGGCCAAACCCGACATTCCTCACACATAGTTTACAGTCTATCTTATCCATACATCTTTATTCTTAATTGAAGGGGCAACAATATTTTTTGTTTTCACGAAAGTCAATTAAGAATAAAGAGGTGTCTACTTAGGCAAATGACTAACGCAGTGTTTCATTGCTATCGCTTTTCAGGTTATTCAAAATTCGCCAGTTAGAAGAGTTGATCGGCCTTAAAAAAGGGATACGAGGAGAAGTCATCTGCCTTAGGAAAGGGAGATGCAAATTAGGAGAGTCAATCTACCTTAGGAAAGGGATACACTAGATAGGAGAGTCAATCCACCTTAAGAAAGGGATATGAGGAGAAGTCATCTGCCTCCGGAAAGGGATACCCTAGTTAGGAGAGTCGACCTGCCTTAGGAAAAGGATACGCTAGTCAGGGAGTTGATCTGCCTTAAGAAAGCGATACGAGGAGAAGTCATCCACCTTAGGAAAGGGATATATCATCAATTAGGAAAGTCATTCACCTCAGGAAAGGGATATACCTGTTAGGAGAGTCAATCCCCCTTAAGAAAGAGATACATACACCCTCCCTGGTTGAGTTACTAGGGATATGGACGGTAGCAAAAGGAAAGTCATCCGCCTCAAGAAAGGGATATGCACGATAGTAAAAGAAAGGTCATCCGCCTTAGGAAAGGGATGCACCGGTCAGGAGAGTTGATCCGCCTTAAGAAAGGGATACGATGAGAAGTCATCCACCTTAAGAAAGGGATATGCATGATAGCAAAAGGATAGTCATCCACCTCAGGAAAGGGATACGCCAGCCAGGAAAGTCGATCCACCTCAATAAAGAGATACACATTCCCTAGTAGAGTTATAAGGGGTATACATCAGCAAAGGAAAGAAGTTTGCCTCAAGAAAGGAACTAACCCATATCATCACTACAGGTATAATTTCTAAACCCTCGCTCACATCGTGAGATCATACAGATCCTTATCTATAGTGATACCATAAGGGGTAGTCTGTGAGCCCTAGATTTTAACGATCCTTCTCATGAAACTATGATGAGAGCTATATGATGCAATGTCTTTTAGATGTTGTCCATCAGAGGTGTTACTACTACTGCAGAGTTGAGTATGGCCGAAGTTCGGAGACCTAGTCTGCCCTTAGGTACCCGTACGAGTTCTATCTGGTAGAACAGATCCACTGGCAGACCCGTATAGGCAGATCCCTTCCATATGCGTGGAAAGGACCCGTATGGGTCCCCTAGTATCCGTACGGGTGGTCCTGTGATTTCCTAATCAGCCTCTTTCGAAAGCTATCTCTTACCATTTTCGGGAAAAGGTAGGTCTTGAATGTAATTTATTGCATTTAGACCTGACTCTCACCATATAAATAGGGTCTTTCCCCCTCTTTCAACACACACACATCTCATATGAAAAATATACTAAAACTCTAGCAATAGCTATAGAAAAGGTATAGTGGGGGTAAAGGAGGTAGAAAGTAGGGAGAAAACCCTTCCTTTGAGGTTTTGTCCACATTTTATTCACCCCTAGCTTCTTTTATTAGGATTTAGGGGAAGTTCTGACCACACAAATACTCGCCTAAATAGTCCCATTTCATCATCTACTTTGGCTGGACTCTCTCAACAGTAAAGGGATCATCTCAAAGTGGATTCATGCCGTAAAGGTAACGCTCTTGAGTTTCAAAGAGACTCACATCTCAGTTATTTCATTATTATTATTCTCTATTTTTTCTATTATATTTGTTCCTTTCATTTCCTGTTTCAGGTATGGTCCTAACCCCTATGAGCCTTGTTGGCACCATATATTCCCAAAGATATCAAATCGGTGTGCCATACTCATACGGAGCAAAATCCCTTTTATTTTATTTTTATGCCATTAATTTATTGATCTGTAAACTGAACTGAATTGAGTTTTAGCCTGGGACTAGAAAGGACCTATATGGGCCCCTTCACACCCCGTACTGGTCCTCCTTAGTACCCGTACGGGTATCCATCATCCATATAGGTACCAGCCCGCAATCAGAATCCAGAATTCACTTTTAATTGGGTAAAAATCAATCCAACTCACCACATGCCATGTCATCATTTTCACTAATAATCTAGTAAATCAACCCATAAAAGTTAAAATGTGTTTTTATAACAAAATACAGTGAAGACTTGCTATTTCTCTCTGATCCTAGAAATCGCCGAGGTACTATCTATCGTAAAACAACCACGCTAACAAAATCACATTTTTCGTAATGAAATACTGACTTATGATGTGCTATAAACTGTGCTAATCTTTGTGGATGCAGGGGAATTTATTTTCATTTTGTTTTATAACTTAGAACAAATGTATAGGTTTTCTTTGCAATTTCCCCCACTTTTTCCCGGTTGTAATTTTTATTCCCCTATTTATTACTTATGCTTTATTGTAATACGTAAATGCATGTAACGAGTGTGAAAGAGTGTAAAAAGAGCATTTATTTGATAACTCCCTAAATGATGAAAAATAAAATGGTTTTATGAGGTGAATGTAATTTTAAATCAACTAAATGAGAAATAAGTGACTCATCAGGTACCCAAATCTCTGGTCTAGTAGGTATGAGTCTCCCACCCAGAGGGAGCCGTACCAAAACTCTTTCCCAAGTAGACAACTTGGGTGCGGACTCTATCAATTGTATCGAGATTTGGGTCTCGATTTAAAATTGGCTTATTGTGCAAACTTTAACTAAAAATGTTTTATCACGCCTAAATTCAACCAAACCCCCAGTGGTCCCTGCCTCTCACATAGGCACCAAGGGAGACCCACACGTCATCGACACCTCACACCAAGAAAAAATTAAAGCTCAAATGAAAAGAAAAAGTCTACTGAATTGAGCCGCCAAGGACAGTTCAAGCAATAATTAGGACAAAAATGAAATGTTTGATAGGTCATCTTACACCTAGTGGCAGATGCAAAAGTTAGAACACCATTTGTGATTACCATTCATCTCACAACCGGCCAGACTTAGTCTCATTGTTAGCTATACCAAGAAGTGATTCGGGTCAATAAGCGCGATATTCAGAAAGAGGAAAGGTTCAACATGTCTAAAAGGTTCAATGACAAAAGTATCAATCCAAGTTTACATCCAAATCATGCCACGCAGGGCCCAAAAGTGTTAAAAGTTCAGAAAGTAATAAAAGCACATCATAATCTAAGCTGCTGGGGGATCCTCTCCTTGACTATCCTCTGGGGTTTGATCCTGTGTATCCACCAGTAGATAATCAATATCTATCATCATATGACCCTCAGCTCCACTGACACCAGTTGCTTGCTGGGCCAGGACCCTGGTCCCTAAAGTCCTTATGGCAACCCTGCTAGAATCGGCTCCCTCAAAATGTTGATCTCCATCCGTTTGAGTCACTATCGGTGCCACTCGGTATGCAGAAAGATCATCCTTGGACTCGAAATCAAATGGATTTGGCATCTATCTATCCTCGGTCATCCTCGCTAGCTGGCCCTATAACATCTCAGTCCCGACCCTCGCTCGAGTAGTCTCTGCCCTAGCCTAGTCAGCCTCGGCGGTTGCTACTCGCAGCTGCTCCTCCAAGAACCTAGCTCTCTCCTCCGAAGCATCCAAGTCCCGAGTAGACTTACTGCGCTCTATAGCCAGTAGAGTCTATAATAGAATTATAAGATCAGTACACATACATGAATGTCATGGCATGCATTATACATAGTTTGTTATATTGTATAGGTAAAAAGAACCTTATCGAGGCTAGCGCATCCTGAGCTAATAATAGGTCTTGGATAGAGAAATAACCCATGGAAATCCTCTTAGCCTTAGGGATGGTCACCTTAAAAGGAAAATCACGTCAGAATAGGATAAATCTAAGCAGTCACTATGATGGACAAGGTTAAAAGCGAGGAATTCCTTACATGAGTGGAACTGGAAGGGGTAAACCAATAGGCTAGACCGATTCCTCAAGCTCCTTGACTACTCACTTCCTTGAATGATTGAGGAGTCAGAAGAAGGTATCTAGCTCCACTTGAAGAACTCCCTCTCTCATGATCCTATAAGCGCAAGACCACTTCATCAGTGGCTTAGGAACAACAGCAGTAGTAGCAGGCCTCTTCCGTATAGGAGCGAGAGGCTATAACAAGAAAATGCCACACTTAGAATCATAATCAATTTCAAGAAAACACAAGGTGTTCACAAAGTTTAAGTTAGGAAAATACCTGAGAAGAAGGGGTAGCACACCTAGTCAAACTCTTAGCCCTCTAACTATGGATGGACCCCTACAGTCACCCCTCGATCCACCATCATCATCATCATCATCACCACTATCGCTTTAGCAAAACTCGAGAGGGACGTCCTTGTAGTGGATCCTATCACAAAGGGAAAGGAGAGAGGAATCAATGAACTCAGCATAAGAGCCCTCTATTGATAGCACTTGAGCTCCCTCGTCCAGCAAGTATAACCCCTAGTCTATCCCCAGCATTAGATGCAGCCAAAAGATGCTCCCTGGGATCAGGGGAGTGATTGGTCTCTCTACTACGGCACTGGTCCTCCACCCTTGGACTCGCTCACCGAAATACCACTTAAAAGGGAGTGGTGACTCTAGAATAAAGCGGCGGTCATCCACGCCAGCCCGCATCTTCTCAATATCCCTATAAGTATCCAACCTATCCCAAGGGTCTTGGATGACCTACATAAAGTAAACGCACTATGAGTATCACAACATTATAAATACTATTTCTTCCAATGGTTTGTTAAAATATAAGACACAGGTTGTGCATGAAAGAAATTTACCCTATCAAAGAGCAGCTGGCGCAGGAACTCCCTATACTGCACTATAGTCAAGGCCCGGCCTTGCCAAGGCCTTATCCACCTAGGGATAAACTAATGCTTAAAGGCCTAAATCTGTAAGGCAAGGTAAAGATTATCTGGAGCATAGTTTGAATAAAAGGTCAAACCACAAAAGAACAGTGCAAGAATTACCAGCAGGATAAGATGATAGATCTTGAGCTCAGACTGCCAGCCTTGAACCCCAACTTCTTGCCTGTAGTGCAACTGTGCTAGGATGGCCCAACACTAGTTCTTGCCTGGTACAGTAATAAGATCCTCTATAGTAGAGAGCAAACCATAATTGAGGTTGCTCGAATAAACCAAGGAGAAGATGATAGTAAGGAATGTTAGCAGGAAAGATCAGACATACTGATCTCTCGTATCCACAGCAATGGGACTCGGCTGCCCAATCTAATAGTCATGTACGTCCCCATACTTGAGCTTGTCCGTTCCTCCTAGACGGAGCCTAAGTAATCTTGCTATATAAGCCTTCTCCTCAGGCTAAGAATACCACCTATCGGTACAGACATCAAAATGGATGATATCCCCTCTCCAATCTAATCCCTTCAAGGCACACATATTCAAAGGGGTGATGGTGACCTCCCCAATCAGCAAATGAAAAGTATGGGTCGCCTTCGATCACCTCTCTGCTAAAGTTGAAATGGCACCAGGGGCTAATGTCTTCGGAACCTAAGGGGTGGCCCTAATGATGTCACTAGGTCCAAAAGAATCTATACATGCTAATAGCTCAGTGTCCTCCATAGTATAGATCTCTTCATACCACTTTCTGCAGAAGCTCGGGGCTCCTATAGTCCTGTATATAAATGGCAAAAATAAAATTACAATTCAATAGGATTAGGATACAGCAGATAAATTAGAAATTAGAAAAGAATTATAGCTAGCAAAGAATTCAGCATTCTGTCCCTAAGGGTAGGACCCGTATGGGCCTGCCCCACTCATAAGGGTCCATAAGTGGCTCTCATACTAAAATGGGACCCATACAGGTCCCCCCTCACCCGTATGGGTCCTTGTAAATAATAGAATTGCGAAAAAATGTCCCTAAAATCCATAATCATCCAAATTCAACCAAAGCTCATCCAAGACTATCCTAAAAGCATCCTAGACTAAAGTTGCATACATCAAGCTCTATTTGAAGGTCTAAAGCACCCTAATTTATGCCAAAATTGGAGAAATTCCTAAAGAATTTAAAAATTGAAAAATGGAGAATTATGGGAAATACCTGGAGTTTGGAGGCATGAGTATCAGGAGATGGAACAAAGGGCACATTAGAAATAGAAGTGAGTCCTAGAAATGAGTCTCCTTCACGAAAACATACCTGACCAAAACCAGGAATTCCAGAAGCTCCAAATCGACCACTTGGGGTAAATCCTCGCTCCTAATGAAGAAATGGCCAGTCTTTGGGATCTTTTATACATTTTGATCAATTTTAGGGAGAAAATCATCGGAGATTGCAAAATGGGAAAATTTTGTGTCAGACGGGATATGAGGAGTCAGATCAACTTTTAAACCCCTAGACAAGGACCCATATGGGTCTCAATCTTTAAGGTTCCCACCCGTACGGGTCCTGGCCCACCCATACGAGTCCTTTTGCTATTCAAGGGCAGATTTTTAAACCAATGATCCATGAAAGCACCTGAGATTCATCCAATCCAAACTCAAGGCTAACCCTCACTTCTCCTAAACTCTGTATTTCAGTTACATTAGGTGAAAACCCTCTAGATCACCTTAATCCTTGATCGAAGTGACAAAAATTTTATTTTCATAAAAGTCAATCAAGAATCAATGTAAGCCATTTTTAAATTGATCACTAACGAGGATAGTTTGTGTGTATAGGTTCACCCTAGCACATGAAATTTTTTCCCAGCAAATAAATGTTACAAGGATGGACTTCCTTAGCAGTAAAGGTTTTACCAAGGAATGTTACCCTACTCCCCAGCAATAGAGTCAACCGAAGGGCATCACCCTACCAATCTAGGGGCTCTCCTCACCATCTAGGGGCATCCCCTCAACATGCAAGGGGCACCCCCCATTCTTCAACAGCGGAATCAACTAATCCAAAGGCATCCCCCCATTATCGAGCCCTCCAAGGGGCATTCTTCGAGAGGCGCCCTTCCAAGGGGCATTCCATCCCATAGTGATTGGGCCAAACCCGACATTTCTCGCACTTAGTTTATACTTTATTAAAGGGCCACCCCTATCCACACATCTTCATTCTTGATTGAAGGGATAAAAAGTTTTGTTCATTAAAAGTCAATCAAGAATAAAGATGTGTCTACTTAGATAATGTGCGAGCAGTGGATTTTAACGATCCTTCTTATGAAACTATGATGAGAGCTATATGATGCAATGTCTTTCAGGTTTTGTCCATTAAGAGGTATTCCTACTACTGCAGAGTTGAGTTTGGTCGAAGTCTGAAGACCTAGTCGACCCTTAGGTACCCCATACGGGTTTTGTCTAGTGGTATGGATCTATTGAAAGACCCGTACAGGGATTACCTTTCATACTTGTGGAGGGGACCTATATGGGTCCCTTAGTTCCCGAGCATATGGGGCCCCACCCATACGGGTCCTCTGATTGCCTAATTAGCCTCTTTCGAAAGTAATCTCTTACCATTTTTGGGAAAAGGTAGGTCTTGAATGCTGATTATTGCATTCAGAACTAACTTTCACCCTATAAATAGGGCCTTTTCCCTTCATTTCATAACACACAGCTCTCATATGAAAAATATACTAAAACTCTAGCAATTTCTATAGGTATGGAAAAGGTACAGTGAGGGTATAGGAGGTATAAAATAGGGGGAAAACCATTTCTTTGAGATTTTATCCACATTTTATTCATTCCTAGCTTCATTTTTTAGGATTTAAGGGAGGTTTTGTCCATACAAATACTAGCCTAAATAGTCCTATTTCATCATCTACTTTGTCCGGACTCTCTTAATAGTAAAGGGATCATCTCAAAGTGGATTCACGCAGCAAAGGTAACACTCCTGAGTTTAAAAGAGACACACATCTCAGTTATTCTATTATTATTTTTTGCCTTTGTTATTATATCAGTTCTTGATCTTATTTTGGGTTTGGTTCTGACCCGTATGAGCCTTGTTGGCACCACATATCCTCTAGGATATAAAATCGGTGCGCCATACTCATACGGAGGGAAATCCCTTTTATTTTATTTTTTTGCCATTAATCTATTAATCTATAAATTAAATTGAACTAAGTTTCTACCTGGGACCTGATAGGACCCGTACGAGTCCCCCCATACACGTATCGGTCCTCCCTGGTACCCGTATAGGTCTGCCCCATCCGTACAGGTACCAGTCCCCCAGGTAGAACCCAGAATTCATTTTTAATTTGTTGAAAATCAATCCTACTCACCATATTACATGCGATCATTTTCACTAATAATCTAGTAAATTAACCCATAAAAGTTAAAATGTGTCTTCACAATAAAATACGTTGAAGACTTGTTATTTCTCTCCGATCCTAGAAGCCGCCCGGTTAGTATCGACCATGAAACTGCCATGCTAACTTAATCACACTTTTCTTAATAAAAGGCTGACTTATGATGTGCTATAAACTATGCTAACGTCTGTGGATGTAGGGGAATTTATTTTCATTTTGTTTTATAACTTAGAACAAATGTATAGGTTCTCTTAAAATTTCCCCTATTTCTCCCCTAGTTGTAATTTTTATTCCCCTGTGAGTGGGTGGACATTTTGTCTAGATGGTTATGCACGCAGAGTGCGGTGCACGGGGTGTGATTCAATTTGATGCAGTTTGAGGAAACCGCTGTATCGAGTCTGGTTTGAGAAAATCCAGTTTGCTTAAATGCGGTGGCTTTGTGGGCCAAGAATGTGATTATACTGAGAAATATATTTACACATTTTATTAGGAAAGATATTTTTAAAATAAAGCATTTTTACTTTATTTAAAAATAAAATACAGTCACCACCCGGTTCAACTCCATCGGGAATTATGGTATAATGATCCAAAATGGGATTTTTATACCGAAAAGAGAATGAGATTTTGAGTTCGAACATGATAGGTACTCATATTGTTCAAATTGTTTGGGTTAATTTTGGAATTTGTGTTAATTTCTGCATTACAACGGCTTTATTTAAGAATTAAATTCAAGAAATAAAATGGCCATTATAACGGCTAAATAAATAGATATTTTCTACCAAAATTTTGGCAACATAACGGCAGCACTTCGGTCTTGACTCGGAAACTCGAATAGAGTTTCCTCACATTCTGGATGTTTCATCCACACCTGCGAGCTTATTTACACATATTATAGTTTGAGTGGCTTTAGTGGCTTACTTAACCGGGGTAATAAAATGCAATATGCAATAATAGAGTAAAAACGAATTTTAAAGTTGGGCTTAGAGCCGATTACCCTCAGTTTACCTTTCGTCTATCTAGGATGACTTAAGAGCCGGTGCGGGACCAAAGTTGTCGAGAGTTGTGATTTGGTTGGAAAATAGATTTAACCCAAGTTATGGTTATAATCTTGGATTATTTCTACAGGAAATGTAAGATTTAGGTCATTTTTAGACTAAAGATCACTGTGGGATCTTGATATAAAAAGATCAGGGAATGAGCTTATACCGAGTATCGATTATGAATCTCAAATTTGGAAGTGTTTTGACAGAGTTTCGGGGCTTTAAGGACTCCTGGAATCGGAAAAGGACATAAAGGTAATTTTTGAAATTTATCAAAATTTTTGTCTCTGCTGAAATGAGGGCTGACCCCGTATTTATAATAGGGTAATAATTAGCTGGCGGGCAAATTACATAGGTACTTAGCTGATGGGCTACTTACCTATCCGACAAGATTTTACATCAGATCCCATAAAATCTTGCCAGATCTGGATAAGATTTGATTTTTTTTACTGTAGATAGTCAATTACCCATCAGGAGGATTACCTATGTTTGACCAAACTTTGACTTTTGATTTTTCAGTAGAAAATGATAAAGCGGAGCTTCCCTAGAATGTGGATTTTTGAATTTCAGATTTTGGATGATAATTCTGTCCCTTTTGACTCATTTGTCTGATCGCTGAATGAAATAGGCATTATTCCTCATCGTGCCGGAATGGACCTGTGCTAACAATTTGCCCCTCTCATACATAAATTTTGTGTTAGAAATTTTATCGCATGCGAAACAAACAAGACAGTGTGTGTGTGAAATACAATGAGTTAAAATATTTTTTATCGACAAATTTTAAAACAAAATATTTTTTGCCCCTTCGATTAAAAATTATGAATGAGTCGTATGAGGTTAAAAATTGACCAAGGGTCAAAATATGTATTTTTGGATGCTTAATGCGTGAGTTACTATGTAAGAACAGTTTTTAGGTCCGTTCATTTTGAAAATAATGCAGAAAATGGATGAAATATGCAAAATTGTAAAAAAATTTAAAATATACATAATTAGCCGGCGGGCTAGTTACCTATATAACGGTAACTTTTATAGCCATTAAGTGTAAACGTGTGGAACACGTAAACACCTGACAGCTGAATAGTTAATTAGCCGGCGGCTAATTATATAAAAATAGCAGCTTGGCTACCATTTTCTCGACACAGAAATTTCTTCTTCTTCTCTCTTGCAGGTTTTACTCCCTTTCTTTGAAATTTTTTGCTTTCTAGCCATTTCCGACGAAGATTTCCTTCATTTTCCCCCTTTTCCCCCTTCTTTTTAGGTTTTGCGGGGTGTCCATATGGTTCAAGCTTTATAATATCCGCTTGGATCAGCCAGCCGTTCAAGTGACTACTCAAAACATACTTATCGATGGCTAGCTAGTGGAATTATCTGAGGTTCCTACTGATGTTTCGTACGGGCTCCCGCGCGAACTGGATGTATCAAGGGATCCATCTAGGGAATCCTATTCCACCTGCCTTGAAGCCTTCCAATCATCTTTCTCGGATTCTAGTGAGCCTTACTGCTGCTTTTATTTTATGCAATGACTTATCCATTTTATTGCTTATTTATTTTATGCAATGATTTTTTTTGATAATCGTGTGATTTATCAGAAACTGTTGTGTGATATATGTGTATGCATTTTCCAGGTAACCAAGTATGAGGGCGGTAGCATTACCCACTTCCATAAGTGGTAAGGTGTTATCTCCTAGTGCTAAGGCCATTATCGATGAGATGTCCTTGGGGAGGATGGTGAGGAACTACAAGTATATGAGGAATCGCAAGTATCCGCACATCCCACCCGGTACCTCTACCTATATTTTGAGCAGGTCGTTCGACACCACCCATTCTTTCCACTTTCATTATGGGGAGTATACCATCACTCCGCTGGATTACTGGGCTGTCACAGGTCTCCCTTTCCATGGTAATGTGATCCATTTCAATGCTTGCTTTACTTACCATAACTTCAATGTAAAAACCATCGAGGCTTTGATCGACTACTCTAGGATAAGCTTGGCAAATTTCTTGCGAGAAACTCATGACATTCTGGACTACTGGGGATAGAAGGCATTTGATTTCTGCCTGTGAGGCTAGAGCTTTTATGGCCGCCACTCCATCATGGCTATGTTTTCCCACCGGGGGTTCGATCGTGAATCTCCATATCCTGCCAGCCTTGATTGATCCAATACCTTTTGATGAGTATGCCTAGGGCCGAGCCTCACTGGGTTATCTCTATTAGGCCCATAACCACTGTGTGAGGAATATGATTGGCAAGTTCAAGTCGTGCCTCCAGTTTGTCTATGTAAGAACTTAACTCCTTCTCTTCTTTATGAGCATTCTTGGCTTATCTCTTGGAGCTCTGATTTCTTTCATCTTCTTCCAGATCTAGTTTTTGAGATTGGGATCATCATAGGGACCAAGCTCATGCGAGGTGGTAGCTTCCCATTTTGTACTCAGCTGCCACATCACTGGCAAGGTTGGGAGATGGAGTCTCGATCTGTGCTTTCCACTCACCTTCACAATTTGTCTTCGGATAGGGTATGCTTTAAAATTCTTTGATTTACTTTGATTGCTATATCTGCTATAATCTTTGTATCATTATTTGGTCTTTTTTTCTAATAGATTAAGAAACAGCCCTAGGGTCATGATCTTCACTGGCTAGAGGTCATGAGACTAGCTAGGGAGTTTATGAACACCCGAATGATCATAGAGACTCTCTGGAATGGTACTTAGGAGAGCACATTCAGGGTTGGCATCTCCCTCCCCCCCCTCCCCGGGTCATGTTTTATCCCTCTAGAGGTGCCCCAGTGGATTTTTTGGCCACATAGCTTGCCTAACTTCACGCGCTTGGCCTTTAGCAATTTGCCTAGTGCTTTCCCAGAGTGGGTTGGGGGATACCAGGTGTTCTGGCACTTACAACTGCTTGGATGGCCAGAGACGGATCCCATTCCTATCGACCCTGAGCTGGACTTTCATAATCCTTCTGAGGATGATGGCCTTTTGACTTCTGCCCCTAGAGGCCAGGCAGGATCGCCTAAGCCTATCTGGATGATGGTAGGCCCTCTTTATCGGCTTGATTTTTTTCTTATCCTTTTATTATTGTGTTGATTTTGCCTTGTTGTTTTTATAGGATCACCAGGGTAGGAAGAGACCTACGACTACTCCGGCTCATGTGAGTAGCTCTTTCACATCATTGTCCCATCTTAGGGTTTGGCGATGGTAGCGGGACATCAGGGGTTCTAGTATCTGCCGCCCATGTCTCTGATGTACCATCCCGACCTGAGTACCTATATGCCAGTGATTCCACCTTATCTAGATCTCGAGCATTCGATGGCCTTCCATTTGGCTGATACCTCTCATGTGATCTTCTTTTGCCTTTTCCTCTACTTCCCTTATAATCTGGGATCATGATGGTTCTTGACTTTTCCCCAATATTTCATTCTTGTAGGTCCCCATTACTGATAGTATCTCTGATTGGGGATATATTCAAGGGCAGCAGCGGTTCATGATAAACCAAAACTCCAATATGGCGATACGTTCGATCCCTATTATTTTAATGACTATGCATGGTATGTCATAAAATGCATATGAATGATTTATGTTAAAACATCCAGCTGGAGATCCAATGACTATGGGGTCTATTAGGGATGCTCTAGGTGGATGACCTACAGTAGCAGTCATAGTAAGGACAAGGTGATCCTCCCGGATTCTTTCCTTAGTACTAGATAGGCTTTTCTTTTTTATTGCATTTTTTCTTTCTGGGCCATTTGTAGTGCCTTTTTTTCTTATACGAACACATTTTTATTTATGAAGGAATTTTCCCTTTATTCCTTTGCTTCAAGCTTTCTTTTGTTATCGATCGAGTTTATCGGGGTAATTTACCACAGATTGGCAGATTGCCCCATAAACTATGTATAGCAAACTGCTACTCTTTGAGATTTGGCCATGGATAACTAAATGCATTTTCGCGCATATTTGAATGTGTATTTGAAGAATTCTGACGGCTGGGATCGTCTCGGGAATATTGTCGCATCTTTGTCAAAGACAATGTGATTCAGGCTGCCGTCACATTTTTGGGACCGTGTCGATAACGTGTTCCATTTTAGAGATCACGAGTTATGCCCCTTGTATAAAGAATACAGCTAACATGCCTCTAGTCATTTCGATGCATCGTCTTGAGTTCTCTGATCCACTAATGAATCATTTTCAGTTACAACGATTCGACAGGTGTCAATTGATTTATGACAAGGGCTTGAGGTTGGATGAGGCTTTTGACATAGTCAGGGGACTTTCTCCTAGTGATGCAAGTTGGTTTCCACTCATCTGTTTACTCCTGTTAGTGTCTTCCTTTTTGAGGTTCCTACTATGGTTTGCAGCTTTGCCTTCCTGACTGTTGTTGATCAAATGCTGGAGTGGAAATCTCCCGTCGCGGTGAGTTTGGCTGAGATATTGATCTTTGTGCGCGCTTCCCAGAATGGAACCAAAGCTACTACCAGGGGCAGCAGGGTTCTCCTTTAGGTAAATTTTATTTGAGCCTTTTCTTTTGCATGAACCGCCCTTACAGGTTTTCAATCCATTAAGCTTGCCTTAATTTTTGCCTAGACCGCCTTTTTAGGTTTTTAATCCAGCAGGCTATCTTTTTCTTTTCTTTTTTTTTCTTTTTCTTATTATTATTTTTTGTTGCTTTTGTAGCTTTGGCCCTGGGACAAGCTTTCTATATTATCATTTCCCACAAGCATGGATTATCATTTGAAGGCCTACTGGGCGCGGGGCTCTATAGTTTGTATTGGCAATCATCCATATAGAGACTTCACTATCGAGGAGTGGGTTGATTTTTTAGGTAGCCAAGCTGGTGAGAATATTCTTTGGGTTTGCCCTTGGTGAGGTATCATGCAAGTGACTACTGATGTCGCTAGGGGTGGTAGTGGTCCTCATTGGCCTCTCTAAGATGATCACTTACCCTCCTAGTCGCTTGTGTAGGTAGTATGGCCATTCTCATGGGTTTCCGGTATCCCTGTACACCCTGATTGGCTGAGAGGTTTCCTATACTTGGGTCTATCGTCATGATGTGAGGTGAACCAGTTGCACTCAGGTGGGGATGAACTACTCCGTGCCTTTTGACATTCATCCTTCTGAGGCTTATCTAATCTAGGTTACGGGTACTTATGGGCTTCCTACCCTTGGAGAGAGGCTCATTAAGACATAGAGACTCCGCAGTTCTTTTGAGGGTCTTTGAGCTTACCATTAGGTGTCTTTCATTTCCATGGGAGAGTAAAGGCTTTAGGCCTCATCGTTAGTCCTTGTCTTTTCTGTTTGTTTTTTGCAATGTATTTTTACGTGTAATAAAGATGAGATGATGTTGTTTTGGATGTGTGTTTCATTAAATAATTTGCAGTTTCCATTTAATGCATTCCTTTAGTATTTTTAACATGAATATGTTACTACTAAAGATATTATTTAAATAGTAAGGACAAATGGTATTTATTCCCAATAAATGCCCATCATTGCCTAAGGTTCCGAATGGATTTCACCTAAGGCTTCGCTCTTTTATTTTGGGGACTTTATTTTTGCCTAAGAGCCCTTACTAGCTCTTGAAAAACCTTTGTATTATTTGTTCTTACATGAGAGATCGCTTCAGCTTGTCACGATTTACCGGATTCACGAACTCGTTGCCGTCCAAGTCTGAGATTTTCACTGCCCCTTTACTGAGAGTCTTTCTTACTATATACGGGCCTTTCTAATTCGGTTGGAACTTGCCCTAAGTGTCCATGCGCGTTCTACAAGACTGATTTAAGACCAGATCACCCGGTCATAGAGGTTTGTCTTACCCTTGACTTTTTGATTGTACACCCTACCCATACGCTATTGGTACAACTGTAGATTTTCTAGTGCAGTTAACTATTTTTTATCGATTGGGATCAATTCCTCCTATCTCGCTTTTGCCCATTCATCTTTGGGAAGTCTGGCTTTGAGAGCTACACGTAAAGATTTGATTTCCATTACAACGAGTAACACTTCCTCCATCCCATAGATGAGAGAAAAAGGAGTTTGACCCATAGGGGTTTTGACACTAGTTCTGTATCCCCATAAGGCATAGGGCAAATGATATGCCTAATCTCGGTAGTTGGAAATCATCTTGGAGAGGATTTTCTTGATTGCCTCATTAACCACTTTTACAACTCCATTAGCTTGAGGGCGCTCAGGTGAGGAGCGGTGGTGCTCAATCCCATGCTTCACAATAAGGTCAGCTGTTTCTCCTTAGAACTATACACCATTGTTGCTTACCATTTGGTGAGGAATGTTATACCTAGCAAAGATATATCACTAAATGAACCCAGCCATCTTCTTGGCCGGAATGTTCATGTATGATTCTTCCTTGACCCACTTGGAAAAGTAATTGATGGCCACTATAATGAAGCGATGATCATTAGTCAAAGATGGTCTTATTTCACCAATGATGTCGATGCCCCAGGCTGAGAATGGCCAAGGCATCGTCAAGTTTTGCAATATTATTGGAGGTAAGTGGCTCACATCCCCGTATATATGACAAGCATGGCAAGTCTGTGCTTCTTGAATATAGTTAGCCAACATGGTTAGCCAAAAGTATTTCATTCTTTGGATCTTCTTTGCCATCATGACACCATTCACTAGGGACCGCATTCTCCCGAATGTGCCTCTTTCATAACCCTTTCAGCTTCCTATTGGGCTAGACACTTTAATAATAGGCCATCAGAGGACCTCTTGAACAGATCTCCATTAACTAGGCAAAATTGCAGAACTAGCTTTCCCAGCGTATTTTTATCGGAATCTATAGCCTCACCTAAAAATTCACCATTTTTAAGGAACTTGACAATGTCAGAGTACCAGGGTTCTTCCTTATTTAAGGCATCATTTATCGTGTGGACATAATACTAAGCTCGGGTTGTCTCCATAATAAGAGGCTTGATTGGCTGCTTTTGGAGCCCTTCCCATATGGAGGCTAGAGTACCCAATGGCATCTTCCATTTGAGTTTCCTCGCGGAGCATGTGATAAAATTCACATTCGCTGAATATTATGGCTTTTCTCCACATAGCCTCTAAGTAAGGTTTGAGGGATTCCTCCTTTAATTCCCAGTCGCCTGTGATGTGCTTGATGACCAAAGCCGAATCGCCGATGATTTTTACCTTGTCTACCCTGAGAGTGATTAGGGCAGACATCCTAAATAAATAGGCTTCGTACTCTGCCCTATTATTTGTTGTAAGAAATTCCAATCGCTTTGACAGAGGTATGAGTGCTCCGTCGGGCGTTATGAAGATGACCCCTAAACCAGCCCCTCGCTTGTTAACGGCGCCATTCTAAGATGAATGCGGTTTTGAACTCGTCTATTTCATTCATGAGGATCTGGTGATAACCCTAGAATCCATCCATAAAGGAATACATGGCTGCTCTAGCTGCACTATCTACCAGAACATCGATGTGTGGTAGCAGGAAATCATCCTTAGGGGTGGCCTTATTCAAGTCCCTAAAGTCAACGCAAACTCGGATGCGCCATTCTTCTTGGGTACATGAACTACATTGGATAGCCAAGTGGGGTATTCGACAAGCTCGGCAAAATTAGCCTTGACCTGCTTTTCTACTTCTGCTTTAACCTTTTCTGCCCATTCTAGGTGCATTCTTCACATCTTTTATTTCACTGGTCGAATTTTTAGGTGTGTGGGGATGTTGTGCTAGGTGATGTGCCTATCAAGGCCTAGCATATCTTTGTGAGACCAATTGAAGGCCAAAATGTGATTTTTAAATACTTTTATAAATTCTCTCTCTTTTTCGATGGGCAGTTGATTAGGAATGTATACCATTTTTGGATCATCTTCTGTATTTAAGTTAATTTCTTTTATAATATCATTATTGATGTTAAAGATGCTAAATGAATGTTGTAATGCATGCATAGAATCGTAATTAGAAACACACTCTAAATAAGCAAAGTTTTTTATCTTGTTATCATCATAAAGTACATTATTAATTTCAAACAAAATCGAAACAAAAATAAAAGACTCATCCTGATTGGTAGGGTTTGGCTCTGCAGCGGATGATTCTGCTATGGAAGTCGGCTTCAACATGATGTCCTCATTATCTTTCTCTTGCATCTTTACCTTGCCTTTCATGGTTGTGACCATGTCCATGATGGTTTGGCTTAAGTTACCTCCCTTGCTCTTCACTTCTTCCACTATCTTGAGTTGCACTTAAAGGTGTTTGGTCAGGGTGTTGAGGATCTCCTCTTCTTTGCTCAGCTTCTTGACCTTCTTTGGGTACATCTGTTCATCAAACTTGACCTGACCTAGGATTGCCCCTGCATCTGGCTGATGACTTGGTCCTTTCAACACGCAGGTTACGGGACCTCCAGCATGCTTACTATAGCTGACCCCGTCTGAGAAAACCCTAAACCCTTGAACCATCTTTCCCTGTGAGTGACAGGCTCAGGTACCTGTTGTAGGGCTGTTGTAATTTTTTTAAAAGGCTGTCTTGTGGGAGATTCTTCTAGAGCCTATATAGCCATGTCCTATGGGCTTCCACTCCCCTGCCCCTGTACTGAAGGTCGACATTCCCTATTTATAGCACCTAGTCCCTTGCCAGGAGTATGGTGCTATTGCATGTATCCTTAAATCTATGGGCCCCGGTGCACCTCAGATTGCTTGTTTAATTCTTACCCAAATGTGGCTGTGGTAAATCATTTCATTTGACTTTCTCCCATTTCTAGTGCCGCCACCACTGATGCCCTCAAGAGTGACGATCTTTCCACGAAACGGGATCTTGATCTTTTGGTGAAGAGTGGATGGAACTTCTCCTAGAGCATGGAACCATGGCCACCCGAGTAGCATAGAAAAGTTTACTGGGATATTTATAAACGTGAAAAGTACTATAGAAGAGACTTCGCCGATAGTAACTTCTGATTTAAATGTGCCAATAACGGTCCTCTTGGAGTTATTGTAGGCCATCATGACTGTGGTGGATTTCTTCAGGTCCCTCTCGGTTAGTCCTAGGATCGGATAAATATCCTTAGGATAGACATTCAGTGATGAGCCATCGTTGACCATTATACAGGGCATGATGCACCCGAAAACACTAGCCTTCAAGTAGAGAGCCTTTGTTATTGTGAATGCCTTCATTGGGTAAATCCAAGATCAAGAAGATGATGTCGGGGATAACAGTGCTAGTCTCACTATTAATTAGTGTGGAGACCTGTTCTGGTGATGCTAGGGGAGATGTTTCAATTTCCATCAGCTTTTTGACGATAGCAAGCTTGTTATCTTGGAAACTTAAGAGTAGGTCCCAGATACTAATCTTACTTATAGTGGCCTTCAGTTGATCCACAATTGGGCTTTCTACCTGTCGAGGGTTTAACAAAAGTAGGAGATACCGATGGCTCAACCCTTGGCACGGCTGGGGCTACTGATCTAGTGACTTTCCCTCCCCTAGTGATGGGACTGACTACTCAGGTTCATGATTTTATCGTTTTGAAGAGCTTGCACTCATCAAAATCTTCATCAAGTGGTATCTCCCCTAAGTTAATAGGCTTGTTCATGGGAGTTGGTGCTTTGGTAGTAAAAGGCCATTCCATGAATGGAACTTTTTCAGGCTGCTTTTCTGGAACGACAGGGTTCTTTTGTAGGATTTAGCATAGGACGGGGTTGGATTCTTACTTGATCAAATGAATGGACGAAGAGGCTCCGTCGGATGGTTCTCCTTTATAAAACATACTTGGCATATCAGCGGAGGTGATTTGCTTATCCTTATACTTATTCATGTGCCATGGATATTCTTTGGCTAATTCCACTGATGATGGGCAGATAACATTGGTTGCTCTCCATTCTTAGTATTGTAAGGGGTTTTTGTGTCTGTTTAACTCAGGAGTTGAGTTTTCTGGTAGGTTGACCCATGTGAAGTAGTTGATGAATTGCTTAGCCAAAACATTCTAGAATGATTTCTGGTAAAATGTCAGCCCTTCATACCAAATGACTGCCTTTTCTCGGAGAGTCGAGCAAAACCACTCGGGCTAGTGGGCATAGTAAATGTATCTGTTGTTCATCATTTGCACAAATTTATGCATGTGAGGGAGTGGCCTTGTGCTTCTATCATAGAATATGGGGTAAACATCGCGTAGATCTAGGTTTCGAATGCGATAACTAGCCCAAGCCAATTCATTTTTAGCATGGATTCTCTCCATAATGTAATCCTAAGAAAGTTCTTACCCCTCATCTCCAATCACATTAATGACATGTTTGCTATCAGTCGAAGTCCGTAAAGTCTTTGGAATTTTCACTTGCTGTAGACCATAAGGCACCTGGGGTGTCATGCTCTAGAGAGGAGGAGTAGCTCTCGGCACCATCATAGTCAACCATCATGCCAATGAGGAAGGGAGCCTGGTACTCAAAATCGCCTAGTAAGTGATTCAGCTTATCATTTGAAAAGGTTTTTGATTCATACCCCGAGCTATCTACTTCACTTTCATCTTCGTGATCTGATTCACTAGAGTCCATAATATTCTTCCACTTCCACATTTGAATCTTCGAAAGGCTATGGCTCAAAGACTCAGTTTAGCTCATGCTAATCTGGGATATCATCACCAGAATTTTCTTCTGGATCCTCTTCAGGGATCTTCCTCGGGATCTTCCTCAAGGACTTCCTCGAGATCTCCTTCGAGATCTCCCTCGGGATTCAATCTTGCCTCAACTCCTTCTATGGCTACACAAAATTTAGACACTATAGTTTGTATACTGGTGAATGTTTCCTCCATACGGGATCCATATGCTATAATGTTAGCACCGCTTCCTTCAGACGGGTCTCGTGTACCCTCATCTAGATTCAGGCCAAGTTACCTTTGCTAGTCTTTCTATCTATTCCATGCCAATCCAGGATCATACAGTTCTTGGGTTCCTAGATGTGCTGTCCTAGAGGATATCCCAAATTCAAACAAGCTTGTTTTGATGTAGTATGAACTCACGTAATTTAAGGGAGTGTACATAGGAGGTTATGGAGGAGGGATATCCTATCAGCCGATATTATGCCAGTCTACCTATGGTGCCAACCACCAGCAAAGCTCATCCGGGTACAGCTGAGATGCCCTAAAGTAGTGGAGGAAAGATCTCTCCATAAAGTACCAGTTCCAACATCCTTCCAATGACATTGTGTTATACTTGTCCATGGCTGGGCCTTCTAAGAATCTAGGGAATTAAGGCACTAACCCATCATAGATATTCCCTGTTCATGCATAAACCGAAGGAATTCTTCCACATGTTCATTAAGGTCGGAGTCTCCTCAGTATATGAGGTATGGTGGCACTTGTTATTGATCCAGCCCTTCTCTCCTCATTCTCAGGATGTAATGGTCTACCGTGTAGATGATATCCATGTTGTCAAAGATCAAATTCTCCCCCCATCCTAGGTTACATCGAAAGTTGTTCATTATATCAATACCATATTCGTCAGCTTCTACGTGAATACCAATGGCATTTACTGTAACTTGGAAGTTTGGCAGGGGATTAGTCTGAGTGCTTGGTTTCTTCTTAGGCTCTTTCATTCTCCCATCGGCTATCATCTACTATAGATCTTTTAGTGGCCTAGTGCAGTTGTTGGTGCGGTGCCCTTTGGTTATATGATAAGTATAGAAATTACCTCTATCGGCCGTTGTTGGCAGAGTAAATGGTTTGATGCTCTGGAGTTGACCATATTTCTCTGTTTGGTGAATAAATGTGACAGTTATTCTTCCCATGTGGAGATAGATGGGTGAGTCTGCACCTAAGTGGCCGCTACAACCTTGGTTGGAGCCTTTAGGGACTCAGAATTGCCTTAGAGGATCCGCCATTTTCCCACTATCGAGGTTTAGTATAAACTTGCTGTTCTTGCTTCTTTGCTCGATCTTCTTCCTCAAACTTTTCAATTCTCTTGGCATAGTCTATCACGTCATTGAAGGTGTCGAACCTTTTCATTTTCATTTCATCGCGGTATTTCAGGCTAAAGACTTTGACAAGCTTTACTATCAAGGTATCTTGGTCGGGTGCCCCGGTTATAAGTACACTAATAGCAATCCACCTCAGGCAAAATTCTTTAAAGGACTCATTTAGCCATTGTTTGATTCTCTCAAGGTCTTGCAAAGTAGTCTTCACCTTCAGATTGAAGGTATAATTTTCCAGGAATGTCGAGCATAGCTTTCTCTAATCAGATTTCACGTCCGTTGGCATCCTCATATACCACTCAGAGATAGGGCCTTGTAAACTAGCCTATAATATATTGACTATATGAACTTTAGGGATGTTTATGCTAATCATAATATGAAGATAACTTTCTACATGTGCATGAGGAGGGCCAGTACCAGCATATGGGGCCATGTAAGGCATCACAAAGTTAGCTAGGAGGGCTTCTGACTCTTTTGGTAAGAATCGGTCAATATCCATATACTGCTTGATGGAGGGGGCAATAAATTTATCTTTAATTTAGGACAGCTTCTCCATGTCTGCCATTTTTACCTTTAACGCCGCTATTTCTGCCTCTTACTCCTCGATTTTCTAAGCATTAGCAGCACTCAGCATTTCCCAAATATCACAGAATTCTGGAGTGTCAAGAATCCTTCTAAGGGATTATCCAACTGCATCATCATCTGCCATTACGGTTTCAGGTTTTGGATCGGAGAAGTATCTGTCTAGAGATTCGATTGGTGGTGGGGTATGACTTTTGGGCTTTTCGTAATATGCATTAGCCTCCTTTTTTCTCATTTTAAACTAGAAAATGAAAGAAATTAAGTGTTATTAAGTGCATCAGAGGTGGCCCCAAGCTTCGTTTACCTTAGCCCATCGGGATCCATAAATGGATATATAAATGAGTGAGCAAATGAATGTGTAAGTATGTACAAATAATAAAGGGGGTTGGGTATTGTTCGAGGAGCAACCGGTGAAGGTAGTCTATGATATTTATGGAACATCACAAATGCACGGTTCAATGACCGACGGCTCGGATCAGGTTAGACTCGATAGCCCAGGGGTGAATTGACTCATTGGTTCAATGGTGAGCTGACACTAGGGTCACTCAAAGGGTTTTCACTTATTTGTTCCAAGAGGTGACCTGATACTAGGGTGACTCATAGGGTTTTGACTCATTGGTCCAAGGAGTGAGCTGACACTAGGGTCACTCAAAGGGTTTTGACTCATTGGTCCAAGGGGTGAGCTGACTCTAGGGTCACTTAAAGGGTTTTGACTCATTGATCCAAGGGGTGAGCTGACACTAGGGTCACTCAAAGGGTTTTGACTCATTGGTCAAAGGGGCGAGCTAACACTAGGGTCACTCGAATGGTTTTGACTCATTGGTCAAAGGTGTGAGCTAATACTATGGTCACTCAAAGGGTTTTGACTCATTGGTCCAAGGGGCGAGCTGACACTATGGTCACTCAAATTGTTTTGACTCATTGGTCCAAGGGGCGAGCTGACACTAGGGTCACTCAAAGGGTTTTGACTCATTGGTCCATGGTGTGAGCTGATACTAGGGTCACTTGAAGGGTTTTGACTCATTGGTCTAAGGTATGAGCTGACACTAGGGTCACTCGAAGGGTTTTATCTCATTGGTCTAAGGGGTGAGCTAACACTAGGGTCAATCGATGGGTTTTGACTCATTGGTCCAAGGTGTGAGCTAACACTAGGCTCAGTCGAAGGGTTTTGACTCATTGGTTGAAGGTGTGAGTTGACATTAGGGTCACTTAATGGGTTTTGACTCATTGGTCCAAGGTGTGAGCTGACACTAGGGTCACGCAAAGGGTTTTGACTCATTGATCCAAGGTGTGAGCTGACACTAGGGTCACTTAAGGGGTGTATATCTTTTAGCTCACGGATTGAACCTATATAGTCTAATTACTCTCGATTATTTTGGCTCATGGGTTGAGCCTTCTGTGGTCTCGATTAATTCAGCTTGCGGGTTGAGATCGGGCCGACTTACTATTCTCAATTAATTTTAGCTTAAGGGTTGAGCCCAGGTGGACTCACTGGTCTTGGTTTATGAGATGGCATGGCACGCGATAATGTCATGGCTGCACAAAGATGTGGTTAGTTTTCACACAATCATGATGCTTATGATGCTCATCTTTAGTTTATTTATATTTAATAAATCTACACATGTAGCAAATGGTTAGATTGCGCCTACCGCCCTTTTAACTCCATTGGGTTACTTTACTTTAAAGCCAACGGGGGACTTAGCGAAGTCTGCTCATATGCACTCAAGGTTTTCCGGATAAAACTATAGGGAAGTGTCTATGGTTCATCTATATGCGGGTTTCAGTCTCAGGATTGGGTGCGATTTGGGGTACCCTGCGCCTTTATGTACCAAGTCCCAGTGGCCCTAAGCAAACAAAAGGAAGCTTTTCCACATATAATATACATAGGTAGTCTTGCCCTTAAGTGAACAAGGTTCTCGTACGTTACGCAAGGGGTGTGATTGGATCCATACCCCTCAAGCCCTAAGCAAACTTGGAGATACTTCACCAAAAGACACCTAAATTGGTTTTGGGGTAAAGAATATAGATGCTATCCAGTTCTAAAATTTGTGTAATGGAGAAGTTGTCACAAATTCCTTAGTTCCAAAACTTAATTTGAAGAATATTTTAATTATCATGTCAAATAGAATTTTTATAAAAATCAAGTTTTTATAAAAATAATAATCCCCAGCGGAGTCGCCATTGTGAGCGAGTGGATGTTTTATCTGGATGGTTGTGCACACGGAGTGTGGGGCGTGGGGCGTAATTTGGTTCGATGTAGTTTGAGGAAACCGCGACGTTTAGTCTAGTTTGAGAAAATCGAGTTTGCTTAAATGTGGTGGCTTTGTAGGCAAAAAATGTGATTATAGTGAGAAATATATTTTTACATTTTATTAAGAAAGATATTTTTAAATAAAATAGAGTCGCCACCTGGTTCTGGTCCACCGGGAATTGTGGTATACTGAGCAAAAATGGGATTTTTATACTGAAAAGAGAATGAGATTCTGAGTTTGGACATGATAGTTACTCATATTGTTCAAATTATTTGGGTTAATTTTGGAATTTTGAAATTTGTGACAATTTCTACATTACAACAGCTTTATTTAAGAATTAAATTTAAGAAATAAAACGGGCATTATAACAGCTTAATAAAGAGATATTTTCTACCAAAATTTCGGCAGAGTAATGGTAGTGCTTGGGTTTTGACCCGAAAACTCGAATAGAGTTTCCTCACATTCTGGATGTTTCATTCGTATCTGTGAGCTTATTTACACATATTATAGTTTAAGTGGCTCCAATGGCTCACTTAACCTGGGAAATAAAATGCAATGTGCAATAATAGAGTAAAAATGAATTTTAAAGTTGGGCTTAGAGCCGATTACCCTCAATTTACCTTTTCGTCTGTCCAGGATGACTTGAGAGTCGGTGTGGCACCGAAGTTGTCGAGAGTTGTGATTTAGTTGCAAAATAGATTTAATCCAAGTTATGGTTATAATCTTGGATTATTTCTATAGGAAATGTAAGATTTAGGTCATTTTTAGACCGAAGATTACTATGGGATCTTGATCTAAAAAGACCGGGGACTGAGCTTATACTGAGTGTCGGTGATGAAGCTCAAATTTGGAAGTGTTTTGACAGAGTTTGAAGGCTTTAGAGACTCCCGGAACTAGGAAAGGACACATGTAATTTTCAAAATTTAACAAAATTTTTGTCTCTTCTGAAATGAGGGGGTGACCCCGTATTTATAATAGGGAGATAGTTAGCCGGCGGGCTAATTACCTATCTGATAAGATTTTACATCAGATACCATAAAATCTTGCTAGATCTCGATAAGATTTGATTTTTTTACTGCAGATAGGTAATTACCTGGCAGGAGGATTACCTACATTTGACCAAACTTTGACTTTTTGATTTTTCAGTCGAAAATGCTGAATCGGAGTATCCCTGGAATGTCGATTTTAGAATTTTGGATTTTGGATGACAATTTGGTCCCTTTTGACTCATTTGTCTGATTACTGAATGAAACAGACATTATTCCTCATCGGGCTGGAACGAACTTGTGCTAACACCCCCCATTTATTGCTTGTGCTTTATTGTAATATGTAAACGCATGTAACATGTGTGAAAGAGTGTAGAAATAGGATTTCTGAGATAATTCCCTAAATAATGAAAACAAAAAAGGCTTTACACGGCGAATGTAATTTTGAATCAACTAAATGAGATATAAGTGACTCATCCGATACCCGAATCTCTGATCAATCGGTATGAGTTTCCTGCCCAGAGGGAACCGTACCAAAACTATTTCCCAAGTAGACAACTTAGGTGATGACTCTATCATTTTTATCGATATTTGGCTCTCGATTCTTGTATTCATTAAAATTGGCTTATTGTGCATTCTTCAACTAAAAATGTTTTGTCACGCCTAAATCCAACCAAACTACCAATGGGCCCTACCTCTAGCACAAGCACCAAGCGAGGCCCATACGTCATCGACACCTTACAGTGGTGACTCTTCTGGGGATATAATCTTTTAACTTGCAAAATTTTGGTCTTAAAAGCTTAAATGATTAAGATGAGCACCAAAAATTATTTACTTGATTCAACCCTTTTTCTTTTTCATCATTTGGGAAAATTATCACACTCTATCTTCTCATCTCCTTCTCTCTTTAGTTAGATGTGCTCTTCTTCTAGCGCTAGGTGAAGGTGCCCTATTATTTCTGCGACACTCACAAAGGTATTACCCATGCCCTACAGGAATTGGGGATACCCTAGTGGGTGGAGCACTTATTGTCATCTCCCTCCAAAAGAGGCTTGATGCAATGGAAACCTTCTACATAAAACTTCCGATATGTCCCTACACCATTCTTACCGAAAGCCTTAGACTTTTACCTTATAGGTACCCTAATTTCTATGTGAGATTAGATTAAGGAAGAATAACCTCAAAATTGGTGGGAGAAATAAGGACAAAATCGATCGCATCGCATGTGTTGTGTTACATTCCCCTGTAATTAACCTCACCATGCATCATTGTACATGCTTCATGCATAATCGAACCCATGCATGTATTGATCATTTGGTTCCCACCGGAGTAAGAGTCAAAGATTGGCAACCATCTCAAGTTCATTTGGTCCGCATTCCAGTTTCTATACAACCAAACTATTAAGGGTTGAATCTCCGCCTCCATCTCTGCAGTTCTGACAGTTGGGTTCAGTTGGTCTATATGGTCAATGGATACGATAGTTTCACTAGCCGTCAGTCATTCTATTCAACCTGGCCAAGGATTCGCTCTATTAGTGTTTCAGTTTAGGGGATCTATCCAAGGTCCTAACTGCATAGCCACCTAAGGGGACAACCTTCCATCATCCAACAGGTCTAACCTTTGGTGTGACTATAAATGCTCAAAAACTTTCACCTTCAATCTAACCACAAGAAGGGAAGATTGGGTCCCCAAAAAGGGTGAAAAGTGGGAAATACTTAAGGAATTGGAGTACATTGATAAAGCAGAAAGAGGACTAGGGCCAATACAAGTAAAAGCTCCATATTGGGAGACTACCGATTCATCGATTGATCCTACTGAGATTAAAGATGAAGACCCACATCAGGAGGATGATTTCAAGGATGTGGTAACCTTTTAATGTTGCTAGTATAAACAATGCCACTTATAAAGCATATCACAAATAAATTGATGCATTCACATTATGTTTGAGCATTTCATTCTTACAGATATCGTGCACTCATAAAATCAATATTCTTAAAAAATTCATCATATTTATTAAAGAAATTGAATTTAAGTACATTGCAATGGCATAAGGTTCCAATGGTTAAAACTTACCACCAAAAAAAGAGAGAGATAAAAAGTGTTTAGCAAATATGATAGCCTTGGGTCTTAGCTCATCTTTTTCCATAAAAGGGGAAGAAAATACACATTATTAAGAAAGAAAGCCAAGAGTCCAAAAGAAAAAGAAAGGAGGAAGACATACTTCACATGAAAAACACTGTTGAAGGAAATGATCTTACAACATAAATCCAAAATCAATGCAAGCTTAAATCCAATGCTCTTCCAAAACCTTCAAAAGGGTAAACCACCATGTCCAACAAATGGGAATTTCTTATCAATGTAGGTACCTCCCTTGGACCTATATTCCTATCAAAATATCCCTCCAAAAATGCTTTCTCTGTTTGTTCAAAAGGAAGAAGATCCCTCACCCTACATAATGATCCCAAACCTTCCCCACAATGACATGACCTCATTCTTTCACAAAAGAGAAAAAAATGTCCATTCCAACACTAAATGGCCCAAGCTTACAACAATAGAGTCATATACCCAACGCAACCCCTCAAGGTGGGTGATCTAGTTCTCAAACAACTACAGCAAGTTAATACTGATGCTAGGGGCAAGTTCATGCCTAATTGAGAAAGGCCATTCATGGTTGAGAAAATCCTGAGTAAGGAAGGAATTAAGCTCAGGGATATAGATGGTGAATCCAGCGAATCAAGACAGGCTTAAGCGCTATCATGTCTAGGATAAAAGAACTAAATCACAAAAAAGCAATACACGAAAAATAAATAAATAAATAAAGAATAAATCACCCCGCGAGTGGTCCTCTACTACTCGGGCAAAAATTAGGGTGCAACCCGCTGATCGATATTCCATAAATCGGTCAGGCAAAAGTTAGGGTACTCCAACAAAAATAAAGCCCACTAAGTTGAAAACCCAAAAAGGCGACTTAGGCAAAAGTTAGGGCATCGAAAGAAAAATGTCAGTTGCCTTCTTGAAAATCTGTAAAAGACCAGTAGCCAGTAGGGGTTAACCATTGGAAATTGTTACCATTGCCTATGCACTCAAATTAATCTCATCAATGAACATGTTATGATTTTGCTAAGAATCTTGGTCTTATGGATACATGCATGTCTTTAGGTGAAATGATGACTGGTATGTGAACATCAATTTTTCTCTACATGTTATGCATCATTGTTATATATTCCTTTAACATGTGATCGAATAGAAATAAAAAGTTCCAAAGAAATCAAGCATATGTAAATTTAGAAGAAGTCTATTGGATTGAATACCCAAAAAGGGCAGTCCATGCAAAAGTTAAGACAAAAAAAAAGAAAATCCTACGGGATTGAAAACCCAAAAGGGCTATCTTGGCAAAATTTAAGGCAAAAAGTGAAGAAAAAGCTTGCTGGGTTAAAAGCCCGAAAGGGCGGCCTAGGCAAACATTAAAGCTGAAAAGAAAAAGTCCGTTGGACTGAGCCGTCAAGGACAGTTCAGGCAAAAATTAGGACAAAAAGAAAGAAAAATAAATGTTCCATAGGTCACCTCGCATCAAATGGCGTATGAAAAAGTTAGAACATCACTCGGTCCCTTCATTATGAAATCAATAGATAAAATACGGGTTCGCAAAGCAGTAATACTCAATACTCTCAGTTCAAGGAAAGTCATCATGCATAAAAGTCAAATTACAAAAGTACTGATCCAAATTTTACAATTAAAATAAGCCACATAGGGCCCAAAAGTACCAACAGTTCAGAAAGTAATCAAAATCTAAGCAACAGGGGGATCCTGTCCCTGGCGACCCTCCTGAGTCTGGTCCTGAGTATCTGCCAGCAGATAATCCAAGTCTATAGTCATGTGATCCTCAGCCTCATCAGTATCAATAGCTGGCTGAGCAAGGGCCCTAGTCTCTGAGGTCCCTGTAGCAGCCCTAGCAACATCAGCACCCTCAACAGACTGATCTCTGCCCCTCTAAGTCATCCAGTATATGGAAAGATCATCCTCGAACTCACCATTAAAGGAATCTGTGCCTGCCTATCCTTAGTCATCCTAGCAAGCTGGCCCCTTAGCATCTCAATCATGGCCCTCGCCCCAGCGGTCTCAACCCTAGCCTGGTCAGCCGCAGTGGTAGCTGCCCGCAACTGCTCCTCCAAGAACCAGGACCTCTCCTCCAAAGCATCTAAATCCCAGGCAGACCTACTCCGCTCTATTGCCAGCAAAGTCTACAATAGAAATCATAAGATTAGTACACATATATAAATCTCATAGCATACATCATGCATAGTTTGTTAAATTTTGCAGGAAAAAGAAAGTTACTGCAGGTAGTGCATCTTGGGCAAGTAGCAGATCCTGCACAGAGAAATAGCCTTGAGCGATCCTCTCGGCCTCAGAGATGGTCACCTAAAAGGAAAAAGGTCACATCAGGATAGGATATTCTAAACAATTGCAGCTGGTAAGGGATGGATGCTAAGAAGAAGGATTCCTTACACGAGTAGAGTTGGAAAGAGTAAAACCAACGGGCTGGACTGACTCCTTGAGCTCCTTGACAGCTCACTTCCTAGAATGATTGAGGAGTGAGAGGAAAGTATCTAACTCAGCTCAGAGGACGCCCTCTCTCACAGATCCAGAAGCTCGAGACCGCTTCGCTAGAGGCTTAGGGGCAACAGCAGCAGCAGCGGCAAATCTCTTCTGCGTAGAAGTGGGAGGTTGTATTAATAAATAATAAGGTTCAGAATCGCGGTCAATTTTAGAAAGCAGTAAAACTATTCACAAAGGCTAAGTTAGAGGCTTACCTGAGAACAAGGGGTAGCAGACCTAGCCAAGCCCCTAGTGCCCTAAACTATGGTTGGACCCCATGATCACCCCTCAGTCCACCCTCGTCGTCATTATTATCATCGTCCTCACTATCACTCCAGTGAAACTCAAGAGGAACATCCTTGAGGTGTATCCTCCCATAGGGAGGAAGAAGAGAAGAATCAATAAACTCAGTATAGGAGCCCTCTACAGACAGCATGCTAAGCCCCTCACCCAGTAAGTATAACCCCTAGTTAGTCCCCGGTATGAGATGAGGCCAAAAGATGCCCGCTAGGATCGGGGGAGGGATGGGTCTCTCCACCATGGCACTGGTCCTCCACCCTCGAACCCGGTCACTAAAATACCACTCACAGGTAAGTGGTGACTCCAGGATAAAGCGACGGTCATCCACGCTAGCCTGCATCCACTCGATAGCCCCATGCGTGGCTAATCTCTCCCATGGGTCTCAAATAACCTGTATAGAATAAAAGCATTGTGAGTATCACAACCTCGTAAATACAGTTTCGACTAATGGTTTATTAAAATGTAAAGTACAGGTTTAGTAGGGAAGAGGTTTACCCGATCTGAGCGCAGCTAGCGTAGGAAATCCATATACTATGCAGTAGTCAAAGGCTGGCCGTGCCAAAGCCCCATCCATCTAGATATAATATGCGGCATCTTGGGCTGCATGGGCAAACCCGGCCTTGGGGTAAACCAATGCTCAATGGCCCAAATTTGTAAAATAAAATAAGGATCAGTCACAACATAATCTAAGTGAAAGGTTAAAGCACAGGAGATCAGTTTGGAATTTACCAGTAGTATTAGGTAGCAGATCTTGAGCTCAGACTACTCACTCTAGACTCTAATATCTAGCCCATAGTATAACTGTGCCAAAGTGGCCCTGCACTAATTCTTATAGGGAATAGTAGTGTGGTCCTCCATAGCAGAGAGAAAACCGTAGTTGAGGTTTCTCAAGTAGACAGGAAAAAAGACACTATAAGAAATCTCAGTAGAAAAGATTGGGCATACTGATCTCCTCTATCAGCCATAATAGGACTCGGCTGCCTGATCCAATAAGCATGTAGATCCCCGTACTTGAGCTTGTTCATCCCGCCCAGATGAAGCCCAAGTAGTCTAGCAATGTAGGCCTTCACCTTATACCGAGAATGCCACCTATCGGCATAAACATCAAAGTGGACCACATCCTCGCTCCACTCCAGGGTTGTCATGGCTCACACATCCGAGGGAGTAATGGTAACCTCCCTAATAGGCAAGTGAAAAGTACGAGTTGTCTCCGTCCACCTCTCTGTCAGAACTAAAACGACACTCGGGGCTAATATCTTAGGGGCCTGAGGGATGGCCCTGATAATGTCACTAAAGCCAAAGGAGTTGGGTTAGCAACTTCGTATCCCCTATGACATAATTCTCCTCGTACCATTTCCTATAGAAGCTCAAGGCTCCCACAGTCTTGTATTGAAACTACACAGGCAGAATTATAGTTCAGCAGGGTTAAAATACAGCAGACAAGTCAAAAAACAAAAAAAGATTGCAAAAATCAAAGTAATAGCTTTCTGTCCCTAAGGAAAGGACCCGTACGGGTAAGCCCCACCTGTACAGGTCTACAAGTGGTACCCGTATCATAAATGGGACCTGTACGGGTCCCCCCTCACCCATACAGGTCCCCTACGAGTACTCCCTCTGCAGAAAAATCTCCACAAAAATCCAAATTCACCCAAAGCTCATCCAAAACTGTCCTTAAAGCATCCTAGGCCAAAGTTACATGTGTCAGGCTCTATTCCAAGGTCTAAAACACCCTAATTCATGCTAAAATCCGAGAAATTTTTAATGGTTCAAAAATGGAAAATGGAGAATCGAGTGAAATTAGGTGGAGTTTTAAATTGTGGGTCTTAGGAGAAGGGATCAGTGGCACTTCAGAGATAGGAGTGAACCCCAGAAATGAATTTCCTCCGCAAAATGGATACTCGATGGAAACCAGGCATTCTCCAAGTCCCGAATCGCCCACCGGGGGTAAGTCCTTAAGTTTAAGGGAAAAGCGGTCGGCCTATGGGATCTTCTTATACATCTTTAGTTGATTTTAAGAGAAAACCATCGGGGTTGCAAAAAGGGAAGTTTTGGTATATTGCGGGCAATGAAGGGACTGATCAGACCTTTGAACCCCCCGTTAGGGATCCGTATGAGTCCCACCCCACCTATATTAGTCCTGATGTTCAAGCAACCCACCTGTATGGGTCCTGGCCTACCCGTACGGGCTCTCTCTTGCCATTCAGGGGTAGACTTTTGAACTAGTGTTTCAAAAAACACCAGAAATTCATCCAATCCAATCTCGAGGCCAAGCCTGGTCTTCTTCACTCCTATATTTTAGTTATATTTAGGATAAGTCCCTATGCTCACCTTGATCCTTGATTGAAGGGGAAAAAATATTTTTATTTTCATAAAAGTCAATTAAGAATCAAGGTAAGCCATTTTTGAATTGAGCACTAATCAGGAAAATTTTGTGTACAGGACCATCATAGCATAGGAGTTCTTCCCCAGTAAACGAATCCTATCAGAAAGGACTTCCCCAGCTGAAGAAGTTTTACCAAGAGATATCACTTTACTCCCTAGCAGCGGAATCAACCAATCCAAAGGCATTCCCCCCACTCCCTAATAGTGGAACAAATAAATCAAGGGGCATCCCCCCATCGTCCAGCCAAGGAATCAAGTCTCAGGGGCATCCCCCATTTCCCAGCAGCAGAATTAGATCCTAAAAGTATTCACCCCATTTCCCCATAATAGAATTGTCAGACCCTAGGGGCACCCAACCTAGGGGAATTCCCCAGCAGCAAAATAAGCATCGATCGGGCCAAACCTGACATTTCCCACACATAGTTTTTGGTTTATCTTGTCCACACATCTTTATTCTTAATTGAAGGGGCAAACATATTTCTGTTTTCACAAAAGTCAATTAAGAATAAAGAAGTGTCTACTTAGATAATGACTGACTCGGTGTTTGATTATTGTCTCTTTTCAGGTTATTCAAAATTCCTTAGTAGGAGAGTCATCCGCCTTAGGAAAGGGATACACCATCATCAGCTAGGAAAGTCGATCCACCTTAAGAAAGGGATACACTAACATCAGTCAGGAAAGTCAATCCACCTTAAGAAAGGGATACGAGGAGAAGTCATCCACCTTAGCAAAGGGTTATATCATCAGTCAGGAAAGTCGATCTGCTGTAAGAAAGGGATACACCAGCATTAATCAAAAAAGTCATCCACCTTAGGAAAGGGATATATCATCAGTCAGGAAAGACATCCGCCTCAAGAAAGGGATACGCATTAGCAAGGAAAGTCATCCACCTCAGGAAAGGAATATGCAAGTCAGGAAAGTCGATCCACCTTAAGAAAGGGATACACCAATAGTAAAAGGAAAGTTATCTGCCTCAGGAAAAGGATACACACTCCCCAGCAGAGTCACAAAGGTTAAGCACAGTAGAAAAAGGAAAGTTATCTGCCTCAGGAAAAGGAAACACATTCCCTAGTAGAGTTTCACGGGATCGCATCAGCAAAGGAAAGAAGTTCGCCTCAAGAAAGGAACTAACCCATATCATCACCTTAGGTATAATTTCTAAACCCTCGCTCACATCATGAGATCATATAGATCCGTTTCTGCAATGATCTAACAAGGGGCAATCTGTAAGCACTGGATTTTAATTATCCTTCTTACAAAACTATGATGAGAGCTATATGATGCAATGTCTTTTAGGTGTTGTCCATCAAGAGGTGTTCCTACTACTGCAGAGTTGAGTTTAGCTAAAGTCCAGAGACCTAGTCTGCCCTTAGGTACTGGTACGATCTAGTAGTATGGATCTACTGAAAGACCGATATAGGGATTAACTTCCATACATGTGGAGGGGAGCCGTACAGGTCCCCTAGTACCCATACGGGTCCTCTAATTTCCTAATAAGCCTATTTCGGAAGTAATCTCTTACCATTTTTGGGAAAAGGCAGGTCTTGAATGCGGATTATTGCTTTGAGACCTGACTTTCACCCTATAAATAGGGCCTTTTCCCTTTATTTCGTAACACAAATCTCAAATGAAAAATATTCTAAAACTATAGTAATTTCTAGAGGAATAGAAATGGTATAGTGAGGGTACATGAGGTATAACATAGGGAGAAAACCCTGTCTTTGAGGCTTTCTCCACATTTTATTCATTCCTAGCTTTGTTTATTAGGATTTAAGGGAGTTTTATCCACACAAGTACTCACCTAAATAGTCCTATTTCACCATCTACTTTGGCCAGACTCTCTCAGCAGTAAAGGGATCATCTCAAAGTGGATTCACGCTGCAAAGGTAACGTTATTGAGTTTTAAAGAGACTCACAGCTGAGTTATTCTAATATTATTTTTCACCTTCATTATTATATCAATTCTTGTTCTCATTTTGGGTCTGGTCCTAGCCCATATGAGCCTTCTTGGCACCACATATCCTCTAGGATATAAAATCGGTGTGCTATACTCATACAGAGGGAAATCCCTTTTATTTTATTTTTCTGCCATTAATCTGTTAATCTTTAAATTAAACTGAACTGAGTTTCTACCTGGGACCAAACAAGACCCATATGGGTCCCCCCCATACCCGTACTGGTCCTCCCTAGTACCCGTACGGGTCTTCCTCATCTGTACGGGTACTAGTCTCCCAAGCAGAACCCAGAATTCATTTTTAATTGGTTAAAAATCAATCCAACTCACCATATGCCATGCGATTATTTTCACTAATAATCCGGTAAATCAACCCAAAAAAGTTAAAATTTGTTTTCACAATAAAATACGTTGAAGACTTGTTATTTCTCTCCGATGCTAGAAGCCACCCTAGCACTATTGATCGTAAAACTGCTATGCTAACTTAATCACATTTTTCTTAATAAAATGCTGACTTATGATGTATTATAAACTGTGCTAACGTCTTTGGATGTAGGGGAATTTATTTTCATTTTGTTTTATAACGTAGAACAAATGTATAGGTTCTCTTGCAATTTCCCCCATTTCTCCCCCGGTTGTAATTTTTATTCCCCTATTTATTGCTTGTGCTTTATTGTAATATGTAACACATGTAACGAGTCTGAAAGAGTGTAGAAATAGGATTTCTATGATAATTCCCTAAATGATGAAAACAAAAATAGTTTTATGCGATGAATGTAATTTTCAATCAACTAAATGAGAAATAAGTGACTCGTCCGATGCCCGAATATCTGATCCAGTAGGTGTGAGTATCCCGCCTAAAAGGATCCATACCAAAAATCTTTCCCAAGTAGACAACTTGGGTGACGACTCTATCATTTGCATTGAGATTTGGGTCTCCATTCTTTCATTCATTAAAATTGGCTTCTTATGCAAACTTCAACTAAAAATGTTTTATCTCGCTTAAATCCAACCAAACCTCAATGGGCCCCACCTCTCACAAAGGCACCAAGGGAGACCTATACGTCATCGACACCTCACACGATGACTAACTCTATATTTGATTGTTACCTCTTTATAGGTCATTCGAAATCATCAGCCAGGAGAGTCATTTGCCTTAGGAAAGGGATACATCAGCCATGAGAGTCGATTCGCCTTAGGAAATGGATACATCAGCCAGGAGAGTCATCCACCTTAGGAAAGGGATACATCAACAAGGAGAGTCGATTCGCCTTAGGAAAGGGATACATCAGCCAAGAGAGTCATCCACCTTAGGAAAGGGATACGTCATTGGTTAGGAAAGTCAATCCGCCTTAAGAAAGGGATACACCAGCAGGAGAGTCGATCCAACTTAAGGATACACACCTTCCCCAGTAGAGTCACTAGGGATACACATAAGCAAAGGAAAGTTGATCCGCCTCAAGAAAGGAATACGCATTAGCAAGGAAAGTCGATCCGCCTCAAGAAAGGGATACACATTGGCAAGGAAAGTCATCCGCCTCAAGAAAAGGATACTCATTGGCAAAGAAAGTCATCCACCTCGAGAAAGGGATACGCATTAGCAAGGAAAGTTGTCCACCTCATGAATAGGGGCACCTAGGAAAGGAGTTTGCCTTAAGAAAGGAACCTACCCCTGTCATAACCTCAGGTATGATGTCTAAACCCTCGCTTATATTATGAGATCATACAGATCCACATCTGTAGTGATCCCATGAGGGGTAGTCTTTGAGAACTAGATTTTAACTATCCTTCTCATAAAAGGATGATGCAAGCTATATGATGCAATCTCTTATAGGTGTTACCATCACATGTGTTCCTACTACTGTAGAGTTGAGTTTGGCAGAAGTTTGCAGACCTAGTCTACCCTTAGGGACCCCATACGGGTGCTCCCTGGTGGTACAGATCCACTGGCAGACCCATAAAGGTCATTTCCTTCTATACGCCTAGAGGGGACCCGTACCCGGATGGGTGGGGCCCCACTCGTACGAGTTCTCTTATTGCCTGATCAGGCTTTATGGAAGGAGATCCTTACCTATTTTAGGAGAACGCAGGTCATGAATGTGATTTATTGCATTCAGACCTCATTTCACCCTATAAATAGGGCCCTTTACTCACCTTTTCATAACAAGAACACATATACAATATATACTATAGAGAACTTATATTAGAATTCTAGCAATTTCCGTAGGTATAGAAAGGTAATAGTTGAGGTATGTGAGGCATAAAATTAGTAGTAAACCCATCGATTAAGGTTTTATCCACATTTTATTCATTCCTAGCTTCGTTTATTAGGATTTAGGGGAAGTTCTGTCCACATAAACACTCCACCCAAATAGTTTTAGAGTCTCCATTTCGTCATCTACTTTGGCTAGATTCTCTCAATAATAAAGGGATCGCCTTAAAGTGGATTCACGCCATAAAGATAACACTCCTAAGTTTCAAAGAGACTCACACCTTAGTTATTTTATCGTTATTATCTGCTTCTTCTATTATATTTGTTCTTTTTTTCCTGTTTTGGGTCTGGTCCTAACCAATATGAGCCTTGTTGGCACCTTATGTCCTTAGGGATATTCAACTGGTGCACCATACTCATACAGAAAGAAATCCCATTTTTAATTCATTTCTTCTCCATTAATCTGTTTATTAAATCGAACTAAGTATCTACCTAGGACCATACAGGACCTGTACGGGTCCCTTATACCTATATCGGTCCTCCCCGATAGTAGTACAGGTCCTACCCACCCGTACGGGGTACCGGTACCCAGGTAGAAACCAGCATTCATTTTTAACGGGTTAAAATCAATCAACTCACCATTTGCTATGCGATCATTTTCACTAATAATCTTGTAAATCAACCGACAAAGGTTAAAATGTGTTTTTTATAATAAAACACATTCGTTATTTCTCTCCGATCACAGAAGTCGTCCGGGCACTAACAATCGTAAAACGGCCACGCTAACATAATCACATTTTTTACAATAAAAGATGACTTATGATGTGCTACAAACTGTGCTAATCTATATGGATGTGTTGCTTATGGTTAGCTAATGACATTTTTTGCAATAAAAGATGACATATGATGTGCTGCTTTTGGGGCCCTTCCCATATAGAGGCTAGAGTAGCTAATGCATCTGCCATTTGAGTTTCCTCATAGGGCATGTGATGAAATTCGCATTTGCTGAACATTATGGCTTTTCTCTATATAGCCTCTAAGTAAGGTCTGAGGGATTCCTCCTTTAATTCCCAGTCTCTTGTGACGTGCTTGATGACCAAAGCCAAATCACTGATGATTTTTACCTTTGTCTACCCTGAGAGTGATTAGGGCAGACATCCCAAATAAACAGGCTTTATACTCTGCCCCATTATTTGTCATGAGAAATTCCAATCGCTTTGATAGAGGTATGAGTGCTCTATTGGGCGTTATGATGATGACCCCTAAAACAGCCCCTCACTTGTTAATGGCTCCATTAAAGAACATGGTCCATTTTTTAGGATTGTCTATTGTTGTTGCAAAACATTCATCAGGAGACTCAAGGTTTTCCTATTCTCCTTCCTCAAGTGGTTATTTTGCAAGAAATTTAGCCTTCCCTACCCTTGATGATGGTCTTCTTCATTACGTAATCGATATCAAATTCTGACAGTAGCAAGAGCCACCTAGCCAATTTTCTAGTTAATGAGGGAGCCTAGCATAAATACTTCATTAGATCTACTTTCATGACGGCTTGGATTCTGTCTGATTGGAAATAATGCCTGACCTTTTTGGTGAGCCAGACCATGGCGGAACAAGTTTTCTCCACAATGGTTTATCGAGTTTCATATTCTAGCAATTTCTTGCTAAGGTAATAAACCATTTGTTCCTTCTTATCTTCATGTTCTTGCACCAACATAGCCCCCAATGATGTCTCTTCTATCGCTAAGTAGAGAATAAGCGGCTTTTCGAGAGTTGGTGGCTTTAACACTAGAGGGTTCATTAGGTAAGCTTTTATTCTATCAAAGGCTTCTTGACATTGGTTGTTCCACTCAATTGGCTGCTATTTCCTCAAGAGCTTAAAGATAGGCTCGTACATGGTAGTCAACCGTGCTATGAAGCCACTGACATATTGTATGGACCCTAACATACTTCTTACTTATTTCTCGATTTTCGACACATGCATTTCCCTGATGGCGTTAGCTTTATCAGGATCCATCTCTATGCTTCTTTTACTAACCAAGTACACTAAAAAATTGCTTGATATGACACCAAATATGCACTTCTTTGGGTTGAGGTGGAGATTATTTTTGTCAATTCTTGTAGGGAATCACTCTAACACTGTCGGATGCACTTTTGGTATAGCAGATTTCACAAGTATGTCATCCATATATACTTCGACTTCTTTGTGGATCAGGTCGTATAGCACTGTTGTGACTACTCATTGGTAAGTTGCCCTTGCATTTTTGAGCTCGAAAGACATTAACCTGAAATAGTATGTCCCTCATTTTGAGATGAATACGGTTTTGAACTTGTCTATTACGTTCATGAGGATCTGGTGACATCCCAAGAATCCATCCATAAAGGAATACATGGCTGCTCTAGCTGCGCTATCTACTAGAACATCGATGTGTGGTAGCAAGAAATCATCCTTAGGGGTGGCCTTGTTCAAGTCCCTAAAGTTAATGCAAACTCAAACGTCGCCATTCTTCTTGGGTACATGAACTACATTGGATAGCCAAGTGGGGTATTCGACAAGCTCAATGAAATTAGGCTTAATCTGCTTGGCTACTTCTGCTTTAACCTTTTCTATCCATTCCAGGCGCATTCATCGCATATTTTGTTTCACCGGTTAAATTTTTAGGTTTGTGGGGATCTTGTGCTAGGCGATGTGCCTATCAAGGCCTAACATATCTTCGTGAGACCAAGTGAAGGCTAAAACATGATTTTTCAATGCTTTTATCAATTCTCTCTCTTGTTCGATGGACAATTGATTGGGAATGTATACCATTTTTGGATCATCTTTCATATTTAAGTTAATTTCTTTTGTAATATCATTATAAAGATGCTAAATAAAAGCTATAATGGATGCATAGAATCATAATCAGAAAATAATCTAAATAAGCAAAGCTCTTCATCCTATTATCATCATAAATTACATTATTCATTTCAAGCAAACTGGAAATGGAAACAAAAGACTCATCCTAATTGGTAGGGTTTGGCTCCGCAGCGGATGATTTTACTATAGCAGCCGGCTTTAATAGGATGTCCTTATCATCTTTCTCTTGCATCTCTGCCTTGCCTTTCATGGTTGTGACCATGTCCATGATGGTTTAGCTCATGTTACCTCCCTTGCTCTTTACTTCTTCCACTATCTTGAGTTGTACTTGAAGGTGTTTGGTCAGGGTGTCAAGGATCTCCTCCTCTTTATTCAGCTTCTTGACCTCCTTTGGGTAAATCTATTCATCAAACTTGATCAGACCTAGGATTATCCCTGCATCTGGCTGATGACTTGCTCATTTCAATACACAGGTTATGGGACCTCAGCGTACTTACTATAGCTGACCACATCTTAGAAATCCTCAAACCCTGGAACTGCCTTTCCCTAGTCAATGATAGGCTTACGTGCCCATTGTAGGGTTGTTGTAATTTTTTTAAAAAGACTGTCTTATGTAAGATTCTGATAGGGTCTATGTAGCCGTGTCCTATGCGCTTCCACTCCCCTACCCCTGTATTGAAGGTCGGCATTCCCTAATCATGGGCACCTAGTCTCTTGCCAGGAGTGTGGTGCTTTTGCATGTATCCTTGAATCCATTGACCTTGGTGCACCTCTGATTGCTTGTTTAATTCTTGCCCAACTGTGGCTGTGGTAATCCTTGGATATGGCTTTTTGCCATTTCTAGTGCTGCCACCACTGATGCCTCATCATCCTCTAGAGTGACGATCTTTCAGTGAAATAAGATCTTGATCTTCTAGTGAAGAGTGGATGGAACTCCTTCTAGAGCATAGAACCATGGCTGCCCGAGCAGTATAGAGAAGGTTACTGGGATATCTATAACCATGAAAAGTACTATCAATGAGACTTCATCAATAGTAACTTCTGCTTTGAATATGCCAATAATGGTCCTCTTAGAGTTATCATAGGCCTTGAAGACTGTGGTGGATTTCTTCAGGTCCCTCTCGATTAGTCCTAAGATCAGCAGTATATCCTTAGGACAGACATTCAGTGATGACCCATCGTCGACCATTATACTGGGCATGATGTGCCTGAAAACACTAGCCTTCAAGTAGAGAGCGTTGTTATTATGAATGCCTTCATCGGGGAAATCCAAGCTCGATAAGATAATGTCGGGGATAACAGTGCTAGTCTCATTGTTAAGTAGTGCGTAGACCTATACTGGTGATTCTAGGGGAGATGTTTCAATTTCCATCAGCTTTTTGACGATAGCAAGCTTATGATCTTGGGAACCTGGGAGTAGGTCTCAGATACTTATCTTAGTTACAGTGGGCTTTAATTGATCCATAATTGGGCTTTTTACCTGTCCTGAGGGTTTAACAAAAGTAGGAGGTGTCGGGGGTTCAACCCTTGGCGCGGCTGGGGCTACTAATCTAGTGACTTTCCCTCCTATAGTGATAGGACTTACCACTCGGGTTGGCGAGTTTGTCATTTTAAAGACCTTAAACTTGTCAAAATCTTCATTAAGTGGTATCTTCCCCAAGTCAATAGGCTTGTTCATGGGAGCTGGTGCTTTGGTAGCAAAAGGTCATTACATGAATCAAACTTTTTCAGGCTGCTTTTCTGGAACGACAGGGTTCTCTTATTCGATTTGGCATAGGATGAGGTTGGATTCTTGCCTGAACGTATGAATGGATGAAGAGGCTCCATTGCATGGTTCTCCTTCATCAAACATGCTTGGCGTATCATTGTAGGCAATTTACTTGTCCTAATACTTATTCATGTACCATGTGTATTCTTTGGCTGATTCCACTATTAAGGCGATAGTGTTGGTTGCTTCCCATTCCCAGTATCATAAGGGATTTTTGTGTCTGTCTAACTCAGGAGTTGAGTTTTCTGGCGGGTTGACCCACGTGAAGTAGTCGATGAATTGTTAGCCAAAACATTCTAGAATGATTTCTGGTAAAACATCAGCCCATCGTACCAAACGATTTCCTTTTCTCAAAGAGTCAAGCAAAACCTCTTAGGGTAGTGGGCATACTAAATGTATCCATCATTCATCATTTATACGAATTCACGCATGTGAGGGAGTGGCCTTGTGCTTCCGTCATAGAATATGGGGTAAACATTGCATACATAAGGGGTTTCCAAATACAATAACTAGCCTAGGCCAATTCATTTTTAGCATGGATTCTCTCCATGATGTACTCTCGAGAAGGTTCTTGCCCCTCATCTCGAATCATGTTAATTACATGTTCGCTATCCAGTCAAAGTCCGTATAGTCTCCAGAATTGTCACTTGCTGCAGACCATAAGGCACTTGGGAAGTTATGCTCTAGAGAGGAGGTGTAGCTCTCAGCACCGTCATAGTCAACCATCATGCCATTGGGGACGTAGCCTCGTACTCGAAATCTCCCGATAAGTGATTTAGCTCATCATTTGAAAAGGTTTTTTTATTTATACCCCAAGTTATCTACTTTGCTTTCCTCTTCGTGATCTGATTCATTGGAGTCTACAAATTCTTCCACTTCCATATTTGAATCTTCGAAAGGTTGTGGCTCAAAGACCCAATTTAGCTCGTGCTAAGTTGGGATATCATCACCAAAATTTTCTTTTGGATCCTCTTCGGGGTCTTCCTCGAGATCTTCCGCAAGATCTTCCTTAGGATCTTCTTCGAGATTTCCCTCGGGATTCATTCTGGCCTCAACTCCTTCTATGGCTACATAGAATTCAGACACCATGGTTCGTATGCAGGTAAATGTTTCCTCCACACGGGATCCATATGCTGTAATGTTATCACGGATTCCTTTAAATGGGTCTTATGTACCTTCATCTAGATTTAGGCTAAGATACCTTTGCTGGTCTTTATGGCTGTTCCACACCTGTTTAGGATCATACAGTTCTTGGGTTTCTGGACGTATTGTCCTAGAGGAGCTCCCAAACTCAAACAAGCTTGTTTTGATGTAGTTTGGACTCATGTAATACGGGGTAGTGTACATAGGAGGTTATGGAGGAGGGATATCCTATCGGCCGGTATTATACCGGTCTACCTGTGGTGCCAACCACCAGCAAAGCTCATTCGGGTACAACTGAGATGCCCTTAAATAATGGAGGAAAGATCTATCTATATAGTACCAGTTCTAAGATCCTTCCAACAGCATTATGTCATACCAGTCCATGGCTGGGCATTCTAAGAATCTGGGGAATTAAGGTACAAAACCCATCATAGATATTCCCTATTTATGCATAAACCAAAGGAATTCCAGCACATGTTCATTAGGGTCAGAGTTTCACCGGTATATGAGGTATGGTGGCACTTGGTATTGATCCAGCCCTTCTCTCATTCTCAGGATGTATTAGTCTACTATATAGATGATATCTATGTTGTCAACGATCATATTGTCCCCCCATCTTGGGTCATGTCAGAAGTTGTCCCTTATATTGATACCGAATTCTTTAGCTTCTACTTGAATACCGATGGCATTTTCTGTAGCTTAGAAGTTTGGCAGGGGACTAGTCTGAGTGCTTGGTTTCTTCTCAAGCTCTTTCATTCTTCCATCGGTATCATCTACTGTAGATCTTTTAGTAGCCGGGTGTATTTGTTGGTATGGTGCCCTTTGGTAACATGATAAGCATATAAATTGTCTCTGTCTGCCACGGTAGGGGAGTAAATGTTTTGTTGCTCTGGAGTTAATCATATTTTCTCAGTTTGGTGAATATCTGTGATAATAATTCTACCCATGGGGAGATAGATGCGGGAGTCTGCACTTTAGTGGCTGCTACAACCTTGGTTAGAGCCTCTGGGGACTCAGAATTGCCTTACTTAGAGGACCTGCTCTTTTCCCAGTATCGAGGTTTAGTATAAGCTTGTTATTCTTGCTTCTTTGCTCGATCTTCTTCCTTATACTTTTCAATTCTCTTGGAATAGTCTACCACATCATTAAAGGTGTTGAACCTTTTCATTTTCATTTCATCGTGGTATTTCGGGCTAGAGCCTTCGACAAGCTTTACTATTAAGGCATCTTGGTTGGGTGCCCCATTTACAAGTACACAAACAGCCATCCACCTCAGGTAAAATTCTTTGAAGGACTCATTTAGCCATTGTTTGATTCTCTCAAGGTCTTGCAAGGTAGTCTTCACCTTCAGATTGAAGGCATAATTTTCCAAGAACGCCGAGCATAGCTTTCTCCAATTAGATTTCACGTCCGTTGGCATCCTCATGTACCACTCAAAGGCAGGGCCTTATAAAGTAGCTTGGAATAGATTGACTATGTGAACTTTGAGAATGTTCATGCTATTCATAATCCGAAGATAACTTTCTACATATGCATGAGGAGGGCCATTACCAGTATATGGGGCATGTAAGGCATCACAAAGTTAGCCGGAAGAGCTTTTGACTCTTTTGGTAATAATTGGTCAATATCCATATATTGCTCGATGGAGGGGGCAATAGATTTGTCTTTAGCCGGGGACACCTTCTCCATGTCTGCCATTTTTGCCTTTAATGCTGCTATTTGTGCCTCTTGCTCCTGGGTTTTCTAAGTATTACCTGCACTCAGCCCTTCCCAGATATCACAGCATTCCGGAGCATCAAGAATCCTTCTGAGGGATTGTCTAACTGCATCATCATCTGCCAATATGGTTTTAGGTTTTGGATCAGAGAAGAATCTGTCTGGAGATTCAATTAGAGGTGGGGGTGTGACGTTTGGGCTTTCCGTAATACACCTTAGCCTCCTCTTTTCTCATTCCCAACCTAAAAATGCAAGAAACCAAGTGTTAGTAAGTGCACCGGAGGTGGCTCGAAGCTTCATTTACCTCAGCCCTTTGGGATCCATGAATGGATGCATGAATGAGTGAGTAAATGAAAGAATAAATATGTACAAATAATAAAGGGGGTTAGGTATGTATCAATTGTTTGAGGAGCAATCGGTGAAGGTAGTCTGTGATATTCACGGAACATCACAAATACAAGGTTTAATGACCGAGGGCTTGAGTCAGGTTAGACTCGACAGCTCAGGGGTGAATTGACTTATTGGTCTAAGGGGTGAGCTGACACTAGGGTCACTCAAAGGGTTTTAACTCATTGCTCCAAGGGGTGTCCTAACACTAGGGTCACTCAAAGGGTTTTGACTCATTAGTCTAAGGGGTGAGCTGACGCTAGGGTCACTCAAAGGGTTCTGACTCATTGATCTAACGGGTGAGCTGACATTAGGGTCATTCAAAGGGTTTTGAATCATTGCTCAAAGGGGTGAGCTGACACTGAGGTGACTCGAAGGGTTTTGACTCATTGATCCAAGGTGTGAGCCGATACTAGGCTCACTCGAAGGGTTTTGACTCATTGGTCTAATGGGCTAGCTGACACTAGGGTCACTCAATGGGTTTTGACTCAATGGTCTAAGGGGTGAGCTGACACTAGGGTCACTCAAAGGGTTTTAATTCATCGGTCTAAGGTATGAGCTAAAACTAGGGTCACTCAAAGGGTTTTGACTCATTGGTCCAAGGTGTGAGCTGACGCTAGGGTCACTCAAAGGGTTTTGACTTATTGGTCTTAGGGGTGAGCTAGCACTAGGGTCACTCAAAGGGCTTTGACTCATTGGTCTAAGGTGTGAGCTAACACTAGGGTCACTCAAAGGGTTTTGACTCATTGGTCCAAGGGGTGTGCTGACACTAGGTCACTTGACGGGTTTTGACTCATTGGTCTAAGGAGTGAGCTTACATTGGTGTGAGCTAACACTAGGGTCACTCGAAGGGTTCTAACTCATTAGTCCAAGGTGTAGCTGACACTAGAGTCACTCAAAGGGTTTTGACTCATTGGTCCAAAGCGTAAGCTGACACTAGGGTCACTCAAAGGATTTATATCTCTCAGCTCATGAACTGAGCCTATGTAGTCTAATTAGTCTCTATTATTTCAGCTCATGGGTTGAGCCTGGGTGGACTCACTAGTCTCGATTAATTTGGCATGTGGGTTGAGACTGGGTGGACTCACTGTTCTCGGTTAATTTTGGCTCAAGGGCTGAGCCCAACTAGACTCACTGGTCTCATTAATGTCGTGGCTACACAAAGATGTGGTTAGTTTTCACACAATCATAATGCTTATGATGCCCATCTTTAGTTCATTTATATTTAATAAACCTGCACATGTAGCAAATTATTAGATCACGCCTACTGCCCTTTTAAATCTATTGGGTTACTTTGCTTTAAAGCCAATGTGGGACTTAGCGAAGTCTACTCGCGTGCACTCAAGGTTTTCCGGGTAAACCTATAGGGAAGTGTCTATGGTTCATCTACATGTTGTTTCGGTCTCAGGATTGGGTACGATTTAAGGTACCCTATGCCTTTATGTACCGAGTCCCAGTGGCCCTAAGTGAACCAAAGGAAGCTTTTCGAAATATAATATACGTAGGTAGTCTAGCCCTTACGCGAACAAGGTCCTCCTACGTTACGCAAGGGATGTGATTGGATCCATTCCTATCAAGCCTAAGCTGGGCTTTTATAATCCTTCTGAGGATGATGGCCTTTTGACTTCTGCCCCTAGTGGCCAGAAGGGATCACCTGAGGCTATCCGGATGATGGTACACCCTCTTTACTGGCTTGAATTTCATTCTTGTCCTTTTATTGTTTTGCAAATTTTTCCTTATTATTTTTCTAGGATCACCAGGGTAGGAAGAGACCTACGACTACTCTGGCTCATGTGAGTAGCTCTTCCGCATCATGTATCCCATTTTAGGGTTTGGTGATGGTAGTGGGACATCAGGGGTTCCAGTATCTACTGCCCATGTCTCTGATATACCATCCCAACCTTAGTACTTATATACCGGTGATTCCGCCTTATCTGGATCTCGAGCATCCGGTGGCCTTCCATTTGGCTGATACCACTTACATGAGCTTCTTTCGCCTTTTCCTCTACTTCCCTTATAATCTGGGATCGTGATGGTTCTTAACTTATCCCCCCATTGCTAATAGCATCTCCGATTGGGGATATATTCAAGCCCAGCAGAGGTTAATGATGAACCAAAACTCTGATATGGCGGTACGTTTGATCCCTGTTATTTTAATGACTATGCATGGTATGTCATGCAATGCATATGAATGATTTATGTTAAAATGGTCTAGCTAGAGATCCAACAACTTTAGGGTCTATTAGGGATGCTTTAGGTGGATGACCTGCAGCAGCAGTCGCAGCAGGGACAAGCCGATCCTCTAGGATACATTCCTCCGTATTAGATAGGTTTTTCTTTTTTATTGCCTTTTTTTCTATGCCATTTGCATCACCTTTTTTTCTTGTATGAACACATTTTTATTTATGAAAGAATTTTCCCTTTATTCCTTTGCTTCGTGCTTTCTTTTGTTGTCGATCGAGTTTATCGGGGTAATCTACCAGAGATTGGCAGACTACCCCATAAACTACGTGTAGTGAACTGCTACTCTTAGAGATTTTGCCATGGATAACTACATCCATTTTCATATATATTTGAATGTTTATTTGAAGAATTCTGATGGTTGGGACCATCTCGGGATTTGCGGTCTAGCGTATATAAAGGAATATTATCGCATCTATATCAAGGACAACGTGATTCAAGCTGCCATCACATTTTGGGACCGTATTGATAATGTGTTTCGTTTTGGAGATCACGAGTTATGCCCCTTGTATGAAGAATTCTATGGGCTTCTAAGGTCTACAGCTAATATGCCTCTAGTCATTCCAACACACCATCCTGAGTTCCCTGATCCACTGATGAATTGTTTTCAGTTACAATGATTCGATAGGGATCGATTGATTTATGACAAGTGCTAGAGGTTGGATGAGGCTGTGGACATAGTTAGGGGACTTTCTCCTAGTGACGCGAGTTGGCTTCCGCTCATCTGTTTACTCTTGTTTGTGTCTTCCTTTTTCGGGTTCCTACTTGACTGTTGTTGATCAGATGCTGGAGGGGAAATCTTCCATCGTGGTGAGTTTGACTGAGATATTGATCTTTGTGCACGCTTCCCAGAATGGAACCAAAGCTACTACCAGGGGCAGTAGGCTTCTCCTTCAAGTAAATTTTATTTGAGCCTTTCTTTTGCATGAATCGCCGTTATGGGGTTTTCGAACCATCAAGCTTGCCTTCATTTTTGCCCAGACCGCCTTTTTCAGGTTTTCAATCCACTAGGCTATCTTTTTCTTTTCTTTTTCTTTTTTTTCTTTTTCTTATTATTATTTTTTTATTGCTTTTGTAGCTTTGGCCCTGGGACAAGCTTTCCATGTTATTTTTTCCTACAAGCATGGATTATCATCCGAAGGCCTACTGGGTGCGGGGCTCCATAGTTCGTATTGGCAATCATCCACATAGAGACTTCACTATCAAGGAGTGGGTTGATTTTATAGGTAGCCAAGCTATTAAGGATATTTGTTGGGATTGCCCTTGGTGAAGGTATCACGCATGTGACTACTGATGTTGCTAGAGGTGGTGTGGTCCTAATCGGCCTCTCCGAGATCATCACCTACTCTCCTGGTCGCTTGTACAGGTAGTATGTCCATTCTCATAGGTTTCCGGTATCCCTGTGCACCCTGATTAGCTTAGAGCTTTCCTATACTTGGGTCTATTGTCATGATGTAAGGTAGACCAGTTGCACTCAGGTGGGGATGAACTACTCTGTGCCTTTTGACAATCATCTTTCTGAGGCTTATCGTATCTAGGTTGTGGGTACTTGCAGGCTTCCTACCCTTAGAGGGAGGCGCGTTGAGATGTAGAGACTCCGCAACTCTTTTGAGGGTCTTTAAGCTTACCATCAGGTGTCTTTCATTCCCGTGGGAGAATAAATGCTTTAGGCCTCGTCATCATCCTTATCTTTTCTGTTTACTTGTTGCAATGTATTTTTACGTGTAATAAAGATGAGATGATGTTGTTTGGATGTGTGTTTCATTAAACAATTTGTAGTTTCCATTTAATGCATTCCTTTAGTATTTTTAACATGGATATATGACTACTAAAGATATTATTTAAATAGTAAGGACGAATGGTATTTATTCCCAATATATGCCCATCGTTGCCTAAGGTTCCGAATGGATTTTACCTAAGGCTTCGCTCTTTTATTTTGGGGTCTTTATTTTTGCTCAAGAACCCTCACTAGCTCTTGACAGACCTTTTTATTATTTGTTCTTACACGAGATAGCACTTTAGCTTGTCACGATTTACCGGATTTACAAACTCGTTGCCGTCGAGGTCTGAGATTTTCACTGCCCCTTTACTGAGAGTCTTTCTTACTACATACGGGCCTTCCCAATTCGGTTGGGACTTGCCCCAAGCATCCGTGTTTGTTCTACTAGAATAATATAAGACCAGATCACCCGTTCATAGAGGTATGTCTTACCCTTTAACCTTTTAATTATACTCCCTGCCCATACTCTATTGGTAGAATTATAGATTTTCTAGTGCAGTTAACCATTTTTCATCGATCGGGATCAATTCATCCTGTCTCGCTTTTGCCCATTCATCTTTGGGAAGTCTGGCTTTGAGAGCTAAGCGTAAAGATTTGATTTCCATTATAATGGGTAATACTGACTCCATCCCATAGATGAGAGAAAAAGGAGTTTGAACTGTAGGGGTTTTGACTCTAGTTCTGTATCCCCAAAAGGCATAGTGCAAATGATCTACCCAATCTCGGTAGTTGGAAATCATCTTGGAGAGCATTTACTTGATTGCTTTATTAGCCGCTTCAACAGCTCCATTAGCTTGAGGGCGATAGGGTTAGGAGCAATGGTGCTCAATCCCATGCTTCTCAATAAGGTCGGTTGTTTCTCCTTAGAAATGTATGTCGTTGTTGCTTATCATGTGGTAAGGAATGTCATACCTGGCAAAGATATGTCACTAAACGAACCAAGCCATCTTCTTGGCTGTGATGTTCATGTATGATTCTTCCTTGACCCACTTGGAAAAGTAATTGGCGGCCACTATAATGAAGCGATGATCGTTAGTCAAAGATGGTCTTATTTCGCTTATAATGTCGATGTCCTAGGCTGAGAATGGCTGAGGCGTCATCAAGTTTTACAACATTGTTGGAGGTAAGTGGCTCACATCCTCGTATATCTGACAAGCATGGCAAGTCTTTGCTTCTTGAATACAGTCAGCCAGCATGGTTAGCCAAAAGTATCCCATTCTTTAGATCTTCTTTACTATCATGACACCATTCATTTGGGGACCAAATTCTCCTGAATGTACCTCTTTCATTATCCTTTCAGCTTCCTGTTAGGCTAGACACTTTACCAATAGGCCATCAGAGGACCTCTTAAGCAGATCTCCTTTAAGCAGGCAGAATTGCACAACTAGCTTTCTCAACGTATTTTTATCAGAATCTATAGCCTTAATTAAAAATTCACCATTTTTAAGGAACTTGATAATGTCAGAGTACTAGGGTTCTTCCTTATTTATGGCGTCATTTATCATGTGGACATAATATGGAGCTCTGGTTGTCTCCATAATAAGAGGCTTGAATGGCTGCTTTTGGGGCCCTTCCAAATGCAGGCTAGAGTAGCCAATCCATCTTCCATTTGAGTTTCCTCGCGGGGCATGTAATGAAATTCGCATTTGTTGAACATTATGGCTTTTCTCCATATAGCCTCTAAGTAAGGTCTAAGGGGTTCCTCCTTTAATTCCCAGTTGCCTGTGACGTGCATGATGACCAAAGCTGAATCACCGATGATTTTTACCTTTATCTACCCTGAGAGTGATTAAGGCAGACATCCCAAATAAACAATCTTCGTACTCTGCCCCATTATTTGTGGTGAGAAATTCTAATCTCTTTGGCAGAGGTATGAGTGCTCCGTCGGCCGTTATGATGATGACCCCTAAACCAACCCCTCACTTGTTAATGGTGCCATCGAAGAACATGGTCCATTTTCCAGGATTCTCTATTGTGGTTGTAAAACATTCATTAAGAAACTCCAGGTTTTCCTATTCTCCTTCCTCAAGTGGCTGTTTTACAAAAAATTCCGCCACTGCCCTACCCTTGATGGTCTTCTTTGTTACATACTCAATATCAAATTTTGACAGTAGCAAGAGCCACCTGGCCAATTTTCCAGTCAATGAGGGAGCTTGGCATAAATACTTCATCGGATCTACTTTCACGACTGCTTGGATTCTGTATGATTGGAAGTAATGCCTAAGCTTCTAGGTGAGCCAGACCATGGTGGAACAAGTTTTCTCCATATTGGTATATCGAGTTTCAAATTCTAGCAATTTCTTGCTAAGGTAATAAACCGCGTATTCCTTCTTATCTTTGTGTTCTTGCACCAACATAGCCCCCACTGATGTCTCTTCTATTACTAAGTAGAGAATGAGTGGCTTTCCGAGAATCGGTGGCTTCAAGACTGAAGGGTTTATTAGGTAAACTTTTATTCTATCAAAGGCTTCCTGACATTGGTCATTCCACTCAATTGGTTGTTGTTTCCTTAACAGATTAAAGATAGGCTCGCACGTGGTAATCAACCGTGCTATAAAGCGACAGATGTATTGTATAGGAACCTTCTCACTTCTTTCTCAATTTTTGGCACAGGCATTTCCTTGATGGCGTTAGCTTTATCAGGCTCCATCTCTATGCTTCTTTTGCTAAATATATGCCCCAGCAACTTACTTGATGTGACACCAAATATACACTTCTTTGGGTTGAGACGGAGATTGTATTTCTCAATTCTCATAAGGAATCTGTCTAACACTACCGGATGCTCTTCTGGCGTGGCAGATTTCATAAGCATGTCATCCACGTATACTTCCACTTCTTTGTAGATTAGGTCATGTAGCAATGTTGTGACTACTCGTTAGTAAGCTGCCCTTGCATTTTTGAGCCCGAAAGGCATTACCCAGAAATAATAGGTCCCCCATTCTGAGATGAATGCAGCTTTGAACTTGTCTATTTCATTCAGGAGGATCTGGTGATATCACAAGAATCCATCTATAAAGGAATACATGGCTGCTCTAGCTATACTATCTACCAAAACATCAATGTATGGTAGCGGGAAATCATCCTTAGGAGTGGCCTTGTTCAAGTCCCTAAAGTCAACACAAACTCGGACGTCACCATTCTTCTTGGGCACATGAACTACAATCGACAGCTAAGTAGGGTATTCGACAAGCTCGACAAAATTAGCCTTGATCTACTTAGCTACTTCTGCTTTAAACTTTTTTTCCTAATCTGGGTGCATTCTTCGCATTTTTTGTTTCACTGGTCAAATTTTCAGGTCCGTAGGGATCTTATGCTAAGCGATGTGCCTATCAAGGCCTAGCATATCTTTGTGAGACTAAGTGAAGGCTAAAGCGTGATTTTTAAATACTTTTATCAATTATCTCTCTTGTTCGATGGGCAATTGATTGGGAATGTATACCATTTTTGGATCATCTTCCATAGTTAAGTTAATTTCTTTTGTAATATCATTATTGATGTTGAAGATGCTAAATGAATGTTGTAATGGATGCATGGAATCGTAATCAGAAACACAATCCAAATAAGCAAAGCTCTTCATCCTATTATCATCATAAAGTACATTATTCATTTCAAACAAACTAGAAATAGAAACAAAGAGTCATCCTGATCGATAGGGTTTAGCTCCGCAGCGGATTATTCTCCTATGGCAGACGGCTTCAATAGGATGTCCTCATTGTTTTCCTCTTGCATCTTCACATTGCCTTTTAAGGTTGTGACCATATCCATGATGGTTTCGCTCTAGTTACCTCCCTTGCTCTTCACTTTTTCCACTATATTGAGCTGCACTTGAAGGTGTTTGGTCAGGGTGTCGTGGATCTCCTCCTCTTTGCTTAACTTCTTGACCTTCTTTGGGTACATTTGTTTATCAAACTTGATCTGACTTGGGGTTGCACTTGCATCTGGCTGATGACTTGCACCTTTCAACACGTAGGTTATGGGACCTCCAGCATGCTTACTATAGCTGACCACATCTGAGAAAACCTCAAACCCTGGAACCATCTTTCCCTGGTGAGTGACAGGCTTAGGTGCTCGTTGTAGGGCTATTGTAATTTTTTTTAAAAGATTGTCTTATGGGAGATTCTTCTAGGCCCTGTATAGCCATGTCTTGTGGGCTTCCACTCCCTTGCCCCTATATTGAAGGTTAGTATTCCCTATTCATAGGCACCTAGTCCCTTGCCAGGAGTGTGGTGCTTTTGCATGTATCCTTGAATCCATGAGCCCCGGTGCACCTCTGTTTGCTTGTTTAATTCTTGACCAACTGTGGCTATGGTAAATCCTTTCATATGACTTTCTCCTATTTCTAGTGTTGCCCCCATTGATGCCTCATCAGCCTCAAGAGTGACAATCTTCTCACGGAACGGGATCTTGATCTTTGGGTGAAGAGTGGATGGAACTCCTCCTAGAGCATGGAACTATGGCCGCCTGAGTGGCATAGAGAAGGTTACTAGGATATCTATAACTGTGAAAAGTACTATAGATGAGACTTCACCGATAGTAACTTCTGCTTTGAATTTGCCAACAACGGTCCTCTTGGAGCTGTCGTTGGCCTTTATGACTTTGGTGGATTTCTTCAGGTCCCTCTCGGTTAGTCCTAGGATCGACAGAATATCCTTAGGACATACATTCAATGATGAGCCATCGTTGACCATTATATAGGGCATGATGTGCCCGAAAACACTAGCCTTCAAGTAAGGAGCCTTGTTATTGTGAATGCCTTCATCGGGTAAATCCAAGCTCGAGAAGATGTCGGGGATAACAGTGCTAGTCTCACTTTTGAGTAGTGCGCAGACCTGTTCTAGTGATGCTAGGGGAGATGTTTCAATTTCCATCAGCTTTTTGACGATAGCAACCTTGTTATCTTAGGAACCTAGGAGTAGGTCCCAGATACTCATCTTAGTTGTAGTGGCCTTTAGTTGATCCATAATTAGGCTTTCTACCTGTCCTGAGGGTTTAACAAAAGTAGGAGGTACCGGGGGCTCAACCCTTGGCGCGGCTAGGGCTACTAATCTAGTGACTTTCCTTTCTCTAGTGATAGAACTGACTACTCGGGTTAGCGAGTTTGTCATTTTGAAGACCTTGAACTCATCAAAATCTCCATCGAGTTGTATCTCCCTTAAGTTAATAAGCTTGTTCATGGGAGCTGGTGCTTTGGTAGCAAAAGGCCATTGCATGATTAGAACTTTTTCTGGCTGCTTTTCTGGAATGATAAGGTTCTCTTGTAGGATTTGGCATGGGACGGGGCTTGCCGGATCATATGAATGGATAAAGAGACTCCGTCGGATGGTTCTCCTTCATCAAACATACTTTGCGTATTGTCGTAGGCGATTTGCTTATCCTTATACTTATTCATGTACCATAGGTGTTCTTTGGTTGATTTCGCGTTGGGCAAATAGCGTTGGTTGCTTTCCATTCCCAGTATTGTAAGGGGTTTCTATGTCTGTCTTACTCAGGAGTTGAGTTTTCTGGTGGGTTGACCCATCTGAAGTAGTCGATGAATTGCTTAGCCAAAACATTCCAGAATGATTTCTGGTAAAATATCAGCTATTCATACCAAATGACTACCTTTTCTCAGAGAGTCGAGCAAAACCTCTCAGGCCAATGGGCATAGTAAATGTATCCGTCATGCATCATTTGCACGAACTCACGAATGTAAGGGAGTGGCCTTAAGCTTCCGTCATAGAATATGGGGTAAACATCGCCTAGATTTGGGTTTTGAATGCGATAACTAGCCCAGGCCAATTCACTTTTAGCATGGATTCTCTCTATAATGTACTCCTGAGAAGGTTCTTGCCCCTCGTCTCAAATCATGTTAATGACATGTTCGCCATCCAGTCAAAGTCCATAAAGTCTCCGGAATTGTGACTTGCTGCAGACCATAAGGCGCCTAGGGAGTTATACTCTAGAGAGGAGGAGTAGCTCTCGGCACCATCATGGTCAACCATCATGTAATTAGGGAAGGGAGCCTCGTACTTAAAATCTCTTGGTAAGTGATTCAGCTCATCATTTGAAAAGGATTCTAATTCGTACCCCATGTTATCTACTTTGCTTTCCTCTTCGTGATTTGAAGAGTCCATAAATTCTTCCACTTCCTCATTTGAATCTTTGAAAGGCTATGGCTTAAAGACCTAGTTTAGCTCGTGCTAAGCTGGGATATCATCACCGTTATTTTCCTCTGGATCCACTTCGGGGTCTTTCTCAGGATCTTCATCAAGATCTTCCTCGGGATCTTCCTAGGGATCTTCTATAAGATCTCTCTCGGGATTCATTCTGGCCTCGACTCCTTCTATGGCTACATAAAATTTGGACACCATTGTTCGCATGATGGAGAATGTTTCCTCCACATGGGGATCCATATGCTGTAATGTTGGCACGGATTCCTTTAAACGGGTCTCATGTATCCTCATCTAGATTCAGGCCAAGATACCTTTACTGGTCCTTGTGGCTATTCTATGCCTATTTAGGTTCATATAGTTCTTGGGTTTCTGGACGTGCTTTCCTGGAGGAGCTCCCAAATTCAAACAAGCTTGTTCTGACTTAGTTTTGACCCATGTAATCTGGGGGAGTGTACATAGAAGGTAGTGGAGGAGGGATATCTTGCTAGCTGGTATTATGCCGGTCTACCTATGGTGCCAACCACCAGTAAAGCTCATTCGGGTACAGCTGAGATGCACTAAAGTAGTGGAGGAAAGATCTCTCCATAAAGTACCAGTTCCAACGTCCTTCCAATGATATTGTGTCATACTAGTCCATGGCTGGGCCTTCTAAGAATTTGGGGAATTAAGGCACTAAACCCATCATAGATATTCCCTCTTCGAGCATAAACTGAAGGAATTCTTCCACATGTTCATTAAGGTTGGAGTCTCCTCAGTATATAAGGTATGGTAGCACTTGCTATTGATCCAGCCCTTCTCTCCTCATTCTCAGGATGTATTGGTCTACCATGTAGATGATATCCATGTTGTCAAAGATCAAATTCTCCCCCCCATCCCAGGTTATATCAGAAGTTGTTCGTTACGTCAATACCATATTCATCAGCTTCTACATGAATACCGATGGCATTTACTGTAGCTTAGAAGTTTTGTAGGGGATTAGTCTGAGTGCTTGGTTTTTTCTCAGGCTCTTTCATTCTCCCATCGGCTATCATCTGTTGCAGATCTTTTAGTGGCTAGGTGCATTTATTGGTGTGGTTCCCTTTGGTTACATGGTAAGTATAGAAATTATCTCTGTCTACCACGATAGGCTGAGTAAATGGTTTGATACTCTGGAGTTGATCATATTTTCTCAGTTTGGTGAATATCTATGACAGTGATTCTTCCCATGGGGAGATAGATGGGAGAGTCTACACCTGAGTGGCCGCTATAAACTTGGTTGGAGCCTTTAGGGACTTAGAATTGCTTTACTTGGAGGATCCACCCTTTTCCCAGTATCGAGGTTTAGTACAAGCTTGCTGTTCTTGCTTCTTTGCTCAATCTTCTTCCTTATAGTTTTTAATTCTCTTGGCATAGTCTACCACATCATTGAAGGTGTTGAACCTTTTCATTTTCATTTCATCGCTATATTTTAGGCTAGAGCCTTTGACAAGCTGCCCCGGTTACAAGTACATGAATAGCCATCCACCTCAGGTAAATTTCTTTGAAAGACTCATTTGGCCATTGTTTGATTCTCTCAAGGTCTTATAAGGTAGTCTTGACCTTTAGATTGAGGGCATAATTTTCCAAGAACACCGAGCATAGCTTTCTCCAATCAGATTTTACATCCGTTGGCATCCTCATGTACCACTCAGAGGCAGGGCCTCGTAAAGTAGCTTGGAACAGATTGACTATATAAACTTTGGAGATGTTTATGATAGTCATAATCTATAGATAACTTTCTACATGTGTATGAAGAGCACTAGTACCAGCATATGGGGCCATGTAAGGCATCACAAAGTTAGCTAGGAGGGCTTCTAACTCTTTTAGTTAGAATTAGTCAATATCCACATACTGCTCGATTGAGGAGGCAATAGATTTGTCTTTAGCCGGGGACAACTTCTCCATGCCTGCCATTTTTGCCTTTAACGCTGCTATTTCTGCCTCTTGCTCCTGGATTTTCTGAGCATTAGTAGCACTCAGCATTTCCAGGATATCACGGAATTCTAGAGCGTCAAGAATTCTTCTAGATTGTCCAACTGCATCATCATTTGCCATTGCGGTTTCAGGTTTTGGATCGAAGTAGTATCCGTCCAGAGATTTGATTGGTGGTGGAGGTATGACTTTCGAGCTTTCGGTAATACACCTTAGCTCCTCTTTTCTTATTTCTAACCTGAAAATGCAAGAAATCAAGTGTTAGTAAGTGCACCAGAGGTGGCTCCAAGCTTCATTTACCTCAACCCGTCGGGATCCATGAATGGATGCATGAATGAGTGAGTAAATGAATGAGTAAGTATGTACAAATAATAAAGGGGTTGGGTATGTGTTAATTGTTTGAGGAGCAATCGACAAAGTTAGTCTATGATATTCTTGGAACCTCACAAATGTGTGATTCAATGACCAAGGGCTAGAGTCAGGTTAGACTCGATAACCCAGGGGTGAATTGACTCATTGGTCCAAGGGTTGGGCTGACACTAGGGTCTCTCAAAGGGTTTTGAATGATTAGTCCAAGGGTTGACCTAACACTAGGGTCACTCAAAGGGTTTTGACTCATTCATCCAAAGGGTGAGCTGACACTAGGGTCACTCAAAGGGTTTTAACTCGTTGATCCAAGGGGTGAGCTGACACAAGGGTCACTTAAAGGGTTTTGACTCATTGGTCAAAGGGGTGAGCGGACACTAGGTCACTCGAAGGTGTGAGCTGACATTAGGGTCACTCGAAGGGTTTTGACTCATTGATCCAAGGGGCAAGCTGACACTAGGATCACTCAAAGGGTTTTAACTCATTGGTCCAAGATGTGAGCTGGCACTAAGGTCACTCAAAGGGTTTTGACTCACTGGTCCAAGGTGTGAGGTGACACTAGGGTCACTCAAAGGGCTTTGACTCATTGGTCCAAGGGGTGAGCTGACACTAGGGTCACTTAATGGGTTTTGACTCATTAGTCCAAGGTGTGAGCTTACACTAGGGTCACTTAAAGGGTTTTGACTCATTTATCGAAGGTGCGAGTCGACACTAGGGTCACTCGAAGGGTTTTGACTCATTGGTCCAAGGTGTGAGCCGACACTAGAGTCGCTCGAAGGGTTTTAGCTCATTTATGCAAGGTGTGAGCTGACACTACGATCACTCAAAGCGTGTATGTCTTTTGGCTCATGGGCTGAGCCTATGTAGTCTAATTTTTCTGGGTTATTTCAGCTCATGGGTTGAGCCCAGGTGGACACACTGGTCTGGGTTAATTCGGCTCGCAAGTTGAGATTGGGTAGACTCACTATTCTCAGTTAATGTCTGCTCAAGGGCTAAGCCTAGGTGGACTCAGTGGTCTCAATTTATGAAATGGCATGGCACGCGTTAATGTTATGGCTGCACAAAGATGTGGTTAGTTTTCACACAATCATGATGCTTATGATGCTCGTCTTTAGTTTATTTATATTTAATAAACCTGCACATGTAGCAAATGGTTAGATCGCGCCTACTGCCCTTTTAAGTCCATTGGGTTACTTTGCTTTAAAGCCAACGGGGTACTTAGCGAAGTCTGCTCGAGTGCACTCAACGTTTTTTGGGTAAACCTATAGGGAAGTGTCTATGGTTCATCTATATGCCGGTTTCGGTCTCAGGATTGGGTACGATTTGGGGTACCCTGCGCCTTTGTGTACTGAGTCCCAGTGGGCCTAAGCAAAGCAAAGGAAGCATTTCCACATATAATATACGTAGGTAGTCTTGCCCTTAAGCGAACAAGGTCCTCGCACGTTACACAAGGGGTGTGATTGGATCCATACCCCTTAAGCCCTAAGCGAACTTAGAGATACTTCACCAAAAGACACGTAAATTGGTTCCAAAATTTGTGTAATGCAGAAGTTATCACAAATTCCTTAGTTCCAAAATTTAATTTGAATAATATTTTAATTATCATGTCAAATAGATTTTTTTATAAAAATCAGATTTTTATAAAAATAATAATTCCCAGCGGAGTTGCCACAGTGAGCAGGTGGATGGTTTCTCGGGATTGTTGTGCACGCGAAGTGTGGGGCGCAGGCTCGATTTGGTTTGATGCAGTTTGAGGAAACCGCGGCGTTTAGTCTGGTTCGAGAAAATCCAGTTTTCTTAAATATGGTGGCTTTGTAGGCCAAAAAAGTGATTATAGTAAGAAATATATTTACACATTTTATTAGGAAATATATTTTTAAAATAAAGCATTTTTACTTTATTTAAAAATAAAATGGAGTCGCCACCAATTTCTGCTCCACCGAGAATTGTGGTATATCGATCAAAAATCAGATTTTTATACCGAGAAGAGAATGAGATTCTGAGTTCGGACATAATAGTTACTCATACTATTCAAATTGTTTGGGTTAATTTTGGAATTTTGAAAATTGTGGCAATTTCTGTATTACAACAGCTTTATTTAAGAATTAAATTCAAGAAATAAAATGGGCATTATAACATCTTAATAAATAGATATTCTCTACCGAAATTTTGGCAAAGTAATGGCAGTGCTTGGGTCTTGACCCGAAAACTCGGATATAGTTTCCTCACATTCTGGATGTTTCATCCGTACCTACGAGCTTATTTACACATATTATAGTTTAAGTTGCTCCAGTGGCTCACTTAATCGGGGAAATAAAATGCAATGTGCAATAATAGAGTAAAAATGAATTTTAAAGTTGGGCTTAGAGCCGATTATCGTCAGTTTACCTTTTCGTCTGTCCAAGATGACTTGAGAGTCGGTGCGGGATCGAAGTTGTCGAGGGTTGTGATTTAGTTGGAAAATAGATTTAATCCAAGTTATGGTTATAATCTTGGATTATTTCTACAGAAAATGTAAGATTTAGGTCATTTTTAGACCGAAGATCACTATAGGATCTTGATCTAAAAAGACCAGGGACTGAGCTTATACCGAGTGTCGGTGATGAAGCTCGAACTTGGAAGTGTTTTGACAGAGTTTGAGGGCTTTAGAGACTCCCGGAACAGGGAAAGGACACAAATGTAATTTTGGAAATTTATCAAAATTTTTGTCTCTTCTGAAATGTGGGGGTGACCCCGTGTTTATAATAGGGTGGAAGTTAGTTGGCGGGCTAATTACCTATCTGACAAGATTTTACATCAGATCCCGTAAAATCTTGCTAGATCTCAGTAAGATTTGATTTCTTTTACTGTAGATAGGTAATTACCCGGCAGGAGGATTACCTATGTTTGACCAAACATTGACTTTTTGATTTTTCAGTAGAAAATACTAAATCAAAGCTTCCTTGGAATGTGGATTTTTGAATTTCGGATTTTGGATGACAATTCAGTCTCTTTTGACTCATTTGTCTTATTGCTGAAGGAAATAAACATTTTTCCTCATCGGGCCGGAACGGACCTATGCTAGCATCCCCTATTTATTGCTTATGCTTTATTGTAATATGTAAATGCATGTAACAAGTGTGAAAGAGTGTAGAAATAGGATTTCTGTGATGATTCCCTAAATGATGAAAACAAAAATGGTTTAACGCGGTGGTAATTTTGAATCAACTAAATGAGAAATAAGTGACTCATCCGATACCCGAATCTCTGATCAATAGGTATGAGTCTCATGCCCGGAGGGAACCGTACCAAAACTCTTTCCCAAGTAGACAACTTAGGTGGCGACTATATGATTTGTATCGAGATTTGGGTCTCGATTTGGGTCTCGATTCTTTTATTCATTAAAATTGGCTTATTGTGCATTCTTCAACTGAAAATGTTTTGTCACGCCTAAATCCAACCAAACCCCCAATGGGCCCCACCTCTCACACAGGTGCCAAGCAAGACCCACACATCATTGACACCTTACAGTGGTGACTCTACTAGGGATATAATCTTTTAACTTCCAAAATTTTGGTCTTAAAAGCTTAAAAGATTAAGATGAGTACCGAAAATCATTTACTTGATTCCACCCGTTTTCTTTTTCATCATTTGGGAAAATTATCGCACTCTATCTTCTCATCTCCTTCTATCTTTAGTTAGATGCGCTCTTCTTCTAGCGCTAGGTTAAGGTGCCCTATTATTTCTATGACACTTACAAAGGTAATAACCATGCCCGCCAGGAGTTAGGGACTCCATAGTGGGTGGATCACTCATTATCATCTCCCTCTAAAAGAGGCTTGATGCGATGGGAACCTTCTACATAAAACTTTCAATATGTCCCTACACCATTCTTACCGAAATCCTTGGAATTTTACCTTATGGGTACCCTAATTTCTGTGTGAGATTAGATTGAGGAAGAATACCCTTAAAATCGGCAGGAGAAATAAGGACAAAATCGATCGCTTCACAAGTGTTGTGTTACAATCCCTTGTAATTAACCTCACCATGCATCATTGTACATGCCTCTGGCATAATTGAACCCATGCATGTATTGATCATTTGGTTCCCACCTGAGCAAGAGTCAAAGCTTGGCAACCATCTCAAGCTTGGCAACCAAATTCAGTTCTGTTAAGGATTGAATATCTACCTCTATCTTTGCAGTTCTGACAGTTGGGTTCAATTGGTCTATATGGTCAATGGATACCATAGTTCCACCAGCCATCAGTCATTCTATTCAACCTAGCCAAGATTTATGCTGTTACTGTTTCAGTTTGGGGGATCTAGCCAAGGTCCAATTGTGTAGCCACACCTAATGGGATAACCTTCCATCATTAAACAGGTCTAACCTTTGGTGTGATTACAAATGCTCAAAAACTTTCACCTCCGGTCTAACCATAAGAAGGGAAGATTGGGTCCTTAAAAAGGGTGAAAAGTGGGAAATACTGGAGGAATTAGAGTACATTGATGAAGCAGAAAGAAGACTAGTGCCAATACAAGTAAAAGCTCAGTATTGGGAGACTACCAATTCACCGATGGATCCTACCGAGATTAAAGATGAAGACCCTCCACATCAGGAGGATGATTTCAAAGATGAGGTAACCTTTTAATGTTGCTGGTATTTTGATGCAAACAAAGCCACTTATAAAGCATATCACAAATAAATTGATGCATTCACATTATGTTTGAGCATTTCATTCTTAAAGATATCGTGCACTCATAAAATCAATACTCTTAAAAATTTCATCATTTTTATTAAAGAAATTGAATTTGAGTACATCGCAATGGCATAAGGTTCCAATGGTTAAAACTTACCACAAAAAAGAGAGAGATAAAAAGTGCTTTACAAACATGATAGCCTTGGGTCTTAGCTCATCTCTTTCCATAAAAGGGGAAGAAAATACACATCACTAAGAAAGAAAGCCAAGAGTCCAAAAGAAAAAGAAAGGAGGAAGACATACTTTATGTAAAAAACACCATTGAAGGGAAAGATCTTACAACAAATCCAAAATCAAGGCAAGCTTAAATCCAATCCTCTTCCAAAACCTTCGAAAGGGTAAACCATCACATCAAACAAATGGGAATTTCTTATCAATGTAGGTACCTCCCTTGGATCTATATTCCCATCAAAATATCTCTCCAAAAGTGCTTTCTCTATTTGTTCAAAAGGAAGAAGATCCCTCACCCTACATAATGATCCTAAACCTTCCCTACAATGACATGACCTCATTCTTTCACAAAAGAGAAAAACATGTCCATTCCAACACTAAATGGCCTAAGCTTACAATAATAGAGTCAAATACCCAAAGCAACCCCTCAAGGCGGGTGATCTAGTTCTTAAATAACTACACCAAGTTAATATTAATGCTAGAGGCAAGTTAGGCCTGATTGAGAAAGGTTGTTCGTGGTTGAGAAAATCATAAGTAAGGAAGGAATTAAGCTTAGGGATATAGTGGTGAATCCAGCGAATCAAGACAGGCTTAAGCGCTATCATGTCTAGGTTAAAAGGACTAAATCACAAAAAAGAAACACATGAAAAATAAATAAATAAAGAATAAATCACCCAGCGAGTGGTCCTCTACTACTTAGGGAAACATTAGGGTGCAACCTGTTGATCGGTATTCCATAAATCGGACAGGCAAAAGTTAGGGTACTCCAACAAAAATAAAGCCTGCTAAGTTGAAAACCCGAAAAGGGTGGCTTAGGCAAAAGTTAGTGCATTGAGAGAAAAATGTCAGTTGCCTTCTGGAAAATCTATAAAAGACCAATAGGCAGTAGGGGTTAACCATTGGAAATTGTTACCATTTCCTATGTATTCAAATCAATCTCATCAATGAACATGTTATGATTTTGCTAAGAATCTTGGTCTTATGGATACATGCATGTCTTCAAGCGAAATGATCACTAGTATGTGAACATCAATTTTTCTCTACATGTTACGCATCATTGTTATGTATTCCTTTAACATGTAATCCAACAGAAATAAAAAGTTCCAAGGAAATCAAGCATATGTAAATTCAGAAAAAATCTATTGGATTGAATACCCAAAAAGGGCGGTCCAGGCAAAAGTTAAGACAAAAAAATAGAAAAGCCTACAGGATTGAAAACCCGAAAGGGCTGTGTAGGCAAACATTAAAGCTAAAAAGAAAAAGTCCGCTGGACTAAGGCTTCATGGACAGTTCAGGAAAAAATTAGGACAAATAGAAAGAAAAATACATGTTCGATAGGTCACCTCACATCAAATGGCCTATGAAAAAGTTAGAACAATCACTGGATAAAATACGGGTTCGCAAAGTAATAATGCTCAGTACTCTCAGTTCAAGGAAAGTCAGCATGCATAAAAGTCAAATTACAAAAGTACCGATCCAAAGTTTACAATCAAAACAAGCCACATAGGGCCCAAAAGTACCAACAGTTTAGAAAGTAATCATAATCTAAGCTATAGGGGAATCCTATCCCAGGCGACCCTCTTGAGTCTGGTCCTGAGTATCTGCTAGTAGAAAATCCACGTCTATGGTTATGTGATCCTCAGCCTCATTAGTATCAGTAGAGGGCCCTGGTCTCTGAGGTCCCTGTAGTAGCCCTAGAAACATCAACACCCTCATTAGATTGATCTCCGCCCCTTTGAGAAACCCGATATACAGAAAGATCATCCTCGAACTCATCATCAAAAGGAACCGGCGTCTGCCTATCCTCAGTCATCATAGCAAGCTAGCTCCTCAGCATCTCAATCTTGGCCCTCGTCCAAGAGGTCTTAGCCTTAGCCTAGTCAGCCTCAGTGGTAGCTGCCCACAACTGCTCCTCCAAGAACCGGGACCTCTCCTCCAAACCATCTAAATCCCGGGTAGACCTAATCAGCTCCATGGCCAGTAAAGTCTATAATAGAAATCGTAAGATCGGTATACGTATATAAATCTCATAGCATACATCATACATAGTTTGTTAAATTTTACAGGAAAAAGAAAGTTACTGCAGCTAGTGTATACTAGGCCAGTAGCAGATCCCGCATAGAGAAATAGCCTCGACCGATCCTCTCGACCTCAGAGACGGACACCCGAAAGGAAAAAGGTCACATCAAAATAGGATATTCTAAACAATCACAAAAGTAAAGGATGAATGCTAAGAAGAAGGATTCTTTATATGAGTAGAGTTGGAAAGAGTGAAACCAATGGGCTGGACTGACTTCTCGAGTTCCTTGACAGCTCACTTCCCCGAATGATCAAGGAGTTAGAAGAAAGTATCTAACTCAGCTCAGAGGGTGCCCTCCCTCATAGATTCATAAGCTTGAGACCGCTTCACCAAACGCTCAGGGGCAATAGCAGCAGCGGTGGCAAATCTCTTGTGCGTGGAAGCGGGAGGTTGTATTAATAAATAATAAGGTTCAAAATCACAGTTAATTTTAGAAAGCAGTAAAAGTATTCGCAAAGGCTATTTTAGAGGCATACTTGAGAATAAGGGGTAGCAGACCTAGCCAAGCCCCTGGTGCCCTGAACTATGGATGGACCCCCACGATCACCCCTCAGTCCATCCTCCTCCTCATCATCATCATCGTCCTCACTATCACTCTAGTGAAACTCAAGAGGGAAATCCTCATGGTGGATCCTCCGCAAAGAGGAAGAAGAGAAGAATCAATGAACTCAGCATAGGAGCCCTCTACAGATAGCATGCTAAGCCACTCGCCTAATAAGTACAACCCTTAGTTAGTCCCCCGCATGAGATGAGGCCAGAAGACACCCGCTGGGATCTGGTTAGGGATCGGTCTCTCCACCATGGCACTAGTCCTCCACCCTCGGACCTGCTCACCAAAATACTACCCGCAGGAAGGTGGTGACTCCAGGACAAAGCAACAATCATCCATACTTGTCCACACCCTCTTGATAGCCCCATGTGTGGCTAATCTCTCCCATGGGTCTCAAATAACCTATAAAAAATGAATACATCGTGAGTATCGCAACCTTCTAAATACAGTTTTGACTAATAGTTTATTAAAATGTAAAGTACAAGTTTAGTAGGGAAGAGGTTTACCCGATCCGAGCGTAGCTGGCGCAGGAACTCCATGTACTATGTAGTAGTCAAAGGCTGACCCTGCCAAAGGCTCATCCATCTGGATATAATACGCGGTATCTCGGGCTACATGGGCAAACCTGGCCTTGGGATAAACCAGTACTCAAAGGCCTAAATCTGCAAAATAAAATAGGGATCAGTTAGAGCACAATCTAAGTGAAAGGTTAAAGCATAGGAGATCAGTTTGGAATTTACCAATAGTATTAGGTGGCAAATCTTGAGCTCAGACTACTTACCCTGGACTCCGATATCCAGCCCATAGTATAACTGTGCCAGAGTGGCCTTGGACCAATTCTTACAGGGAATAGCAGTGTGGTCCTCCATAGTAGAGAGCAAACTATAATTAAGGGTTATCAAGTATATAGGAAAAAAGACACTGGTAAGAAATGTCAACAGAAAAGATCGAGCATACTGATCTCTCCTATCAGCCACAATAGGACTCGGTTGCCTGATCCAATAAGCATGTAGATCACCATATTTAAGCTTATTCATCTTGCCCGGATGAAGCCTAAGTAGTCTGGCAATGTAGGCATTCACCTCAGGATGAGAATACAACCTATCGGCGTAAACATCAAAGTGGACCACATCCCCACTCCAACCCAGGCTTATCGTGGTGCACACATCCGAGGGAGTAATCGTAACCTCCCTAATAGGCAAGTGAAAAGCACGGGTCATCTCCGACCACCTCTCTGTCAGAACTAAAATGACACTCGGGGCCAACGTCTTAGGGGCCTGAGGGATGGCCCTAATAATGTCACTAGAGCCAAAGGAGTCAATATGGGTTAGCAACTCCGTATCCCCTATGACACAAATCTCCTCATACTATTTCCTGTAGAAGCTCAAGGCCTCCAGAGTATTGTATTGAAACTACACAGGTAGAATTATAGTTCAACAGGGTTAAAATACAGCAGACAAGTCAAAAATTGGAAAAGGATTACAAAAACCAAAGTAACAGCATTCTGTCCCTAAGGACAGGACCCATACGGGTAAGCCCCACCTGTACATGTCTGCAAGTGGTACCCGTATCATAAATGGGACTTGTACGGGTCCCCCCTTACCCATACGGGTCCTATCTCACCTGTACGGGTCCCCTGCGAGTAGTCCCTCTGCGGAAAAATCTCCCTAAAAATCCAAATTCACCCAAAGCTCATCCAAAACTATCCTTAAAGCATCCTAGGCTACAGTTACATACATCAGGCTCTATTCCAAGGTCTAAAACACCCTAATTCATGCCAAAATCTGAGACATTTTTAAAGGTTCAAAAATGGAAAACGGAGAATCGAGCAAAATTAGGTGGAGTTTTGAAGCGTGGGTCTCAGGAGAAGGGATCAGTGGCACTTCAGAGACAGAAGTGATCCCCAGAAATGAATCTCCTCCATGAAATGCATACCCAACTGAAATCGAGCATTCTCGAAGTCCCAAATCGCGCACCGGGGGCAAGTCCTTAAGTTTAAGGGAAAAGCAGCCGGCCTGTGGGATCTTTTTATACATCCTTGGTTGATTTTAAGAGAAAATCATTGGGGTTGCAAACAAGGGAAGTTTTGGTATATGGCGGGCTATAAGGGGAATGATCGAACCTTTGAACCCCCTGTTAGGGACCCGTACGGGTCCCATCCTACCCATATAGGTCCCGTTGTTTGAGTAACCCACCCATATGGGTCTTGGCCTACCCGTACGGTCCCTCTCTTGCCATCTAGGGGCAGACTGTTGAATCAGTGTTTTAAAAAAACACCAGAAAATCATCCAATCTAAGCTCAGGGCCAACCCTGCTCTTCTTCACTCCTATATTTTAGTTATATTCAATACAAGTCCCTATGCTCACCTTGATCCTTGATTGAGGGGAAAAAATATTTTTGTTTTCACAAAAGTCAATCAATAATCAAAGGTAAGCCATTTTTGAATTGAGCACTATAGGGCCATCATAGCACAAGAGTTCTTCCCTAGCAAACGAATCCTATCATAAAGGACTTCCCCAGCTGAAGAAGTTTTACCAAGAGATATCGCTTTACTCCCCAGCAGTGGAATCAACTAATCTAGGGGCATTCCCCCCACTCCCCAGTAGTTGAACCAGTAAATCAAGGGGCATCCGCCATTTCCCAGCAGCGGAATTAGATCCCAGAAGCATTCCCCCCATTTTTCCATAACAGAATTGTCAGACCCTAGGGGCAGCACCCATAGGGGCATTCCCTAACAGCAAAATAAGCATCGATCGGGCAAAACCTGACATTTCCCACACATAGTTTTTGGTTTATCTTGTCCGCACATCTTTATTCTTAATTGAAGGGGCAAAAATATTTTTATTTTCACAAAAGTCAATTAAGAATAAAGAAGTGTCTACTTAGACAACGACTGACTCGGTGTTTGATTGTTGTCTCTTTTCAGGTTATTCAAAATTCCCTAGTAGGAGATTCATCCGCCTTAGGAAAGGGATACACCATCATCATTTAGGAAAGTTGATCTACCTTAAGAAAGGGATACACCAACATCAGTCAGGAAAGTCGATCCACTTTAAGGAAGGGATACGAGGAGAAGTCATCCGCCTTAGGAAAGGGTTATGTCATCAATCAAGAAAGTCGATCCGCTGGAAGAAAGGGACACACCAGCATCAATCAGGAAAGTCATCCACCTTAGGCAAGGGATATATCATCAGTCAGAAAAGTCATCCACCTCAACAAAGGGATACACATTAGCAAGGAAAGTCATCCACCTCAGGAAAGGGATATGCCCGTCAGGAAAGTCGATCCACCTTAAGAAAGGGATACACTAGTAGCAAAAGGAAAGTTATCCACCTCAGGAAAAGGATACACACTCCCTAGTAGAGTCACAAGGGATAAGCACAGCAAAAAAGGAAAGTTATCTGCCTTAGGAAAAGGATACACATTCCCCAGTAGAGTTGAACAGGATACGCATCAGCAAAGGAAAGAAGTTCTCCTCAAGGAAGGAACTAATCCATATAATCACCTTAGGTATAATTTCTAAACCCTCGCTCACAACGTGAGATCATACAGATCCGTATCTGCGATGATCCAACAAGGGGCAATCTGTAAGCACTAGATTTTAATGATCCTTCTCATGAAACTAGGATGAGAGCTATATGATGTAAGGTTTTTCAGGTGTTGTCCATCAACAGGTGTTCCTACTACTGTAGAGTTGAGTTTGGCTAAAGTCTAGAGACCTAGTCTGCCCTTAGGTACTGGTACAGGTTCTGTCTAGTGGTATGGATTCACTGAAAGACCCGTACTGGGATTACCTTCCATACGTGTGGAGGGGACCCATATGGGGTCCCCTAGTATCCGTACGGGTCCTCTGATTTCCTAATTAGCCTCTTTCGGAAGTAATCTCTTACCAAGTTTGGGAAAAGGCAGGTCTTGAATGCGGATTATTGCATTTAGACCTGACTTTCACCCTATAAATAGGGCCTTTTCCCTTCATTTCATAACACACATCTCAAATGAAAAATATACTAAAACTCTAGCAATTTCTGTAGGTATAAAAAAGGTATAGTGAGGGTATAGAAGGTATAAAATAGGGAGTAAACCCTTTCTTTGAGTTTTCTCTACATTTTATTCATTCCTAGCTTTGTTTATTAAGATTTAAGGGAGGTTCTATCCACTCAAATACTCACCTAAATAGTCCTATTTCACCATCTACTTTGGCCGGACTCTCTCAACAATAAAGGGATCATCTCAAAGTGGATTCACGCCGTAAAGGTAACGTTGCTGAGTTTCAAAGAGACTCACATCTCAGTTATTCTAATATTATTTTCTGCCTTCTTTATTATATCAGTTCTTATTCTTATTTTGGGTCTGGTTCTAACCCATATGGGCCTTGTTGGCACCATAGATCCTCTAGGATATAAAATCGATATGCCATACTCATACGGAGGGAAATCCCTTTTATTTTATTTTTCTGCCATTAATCTGTTAATCTGCAAATTAAACAAAACTGAGTTTCTGCCTGGGACCAGACAAGACCCGTACGGGTTCCCCCATACCTATACCTATCCTCCCTGGTACCCATACGGGTCTCCCCTATCGGGTACTAGTCTCCTAGGCAGAACCCAGAATTCATTTTTAATTGGTTAAAAATCAATCCAACTCACCATATGCCATGCGATTATTTTCACTAATAATCTGGTAAATCAACCCAGAAAAGTTAAAATATGTTTTCACAACAAAATACGTTGAAGACTTGTTATTTCTCTCCTATACTAGAAGCCACTCTAGCACTACTGATCATAAAACCGCCATGCTAACTTAATCACATTTTTCTTAATAAAATGCTGACTTATGATGTGCTATAAACTGTGCTAATGTCTATGGATGTAGGGTTATTTATTTTCTTTTTGTTTTATAACTTAGAACAAATGTATAGGTTCTCTTGAAATTTCGCCCATTTCTCCCTCGGTTGTAATTTTTATTCCCGCATTTATTGCTTGTCCTTTATTGTAATATGTAAACGCATGTAACGAGTGTGAAAGAGTGTAGAAATAGGATTTCAGTGATAATTCCCTAAATGATGAAAACAAAAATAGTTTTATGCAATGAATGTAATTTTCAATCAACTAAATGAGAAATGAGTGACTTATCTAATACCCGAATCTCTGATCCAATAGGTATGAGTCTCCCGCCCAAAAGGAACCGTACCAAAACTCTATTGCATGTAGACAACTTGGGTGCCGACTCTATGATTTATATCGAGATTTAGGTCTCGATTCTTTCATTCATTAAAATTGGCTTATTATGAAAACTTACACTAAAAATGTTTTGTCACGCCTAAATCCAACCAAACCCCAATGGGCCCCGCCTCTTACACAGGCGCCAAGGGAGACCCACACATCATCGATAAGTTACACAATGACTAAATCGATATTTGATTGTTGTCTCTTTGCAGGTCATTCGAAATCATCAGCCAGGAGAGTCATCTGCCTTAGGAAAGGGATACATCAGCCACAAGAGTCGATCCGCCTTAGGAAATGGATACATGAGCTAGGAGAGTCATCCGTTTGAGGAAAGGGATACATCAGCAAGCAGAGTGGATCTGCCTTAGGATAGGGATACATCAGCCAAGAGAGTCATCCACCTTAGGAAAGGGATACGTCATTGGTCAGGAAAGTCAATCCACCTTAAGAAAGGGATACACCAGTAGGAGAGTCAATCCGCCCTAAGGAAAGGATACACACCTTCCCCAGTAGAGTCACTAGGGATACACATCAATAAAGGAAAGTTAATCTGCCTCAAGAAAGGGATAAGCATTGGCAAGGAAAGTCATCCGCCTCAAGAAAAGGATACGCATTGGCAAGGAAAGTCATCCACCTCGAGAAAGGGATATGCATTGGCAAGGAAAGTCGTCCACCTCAAGAATAGGGGCACCTAGGAAAGGAGTTCACCTTAAGAAAGAAACCTACCCCTGCCATAACCTCAGGTACGATATCTAAAACCTCGCTCATATTGTGACATTATATAGATCCGTATCTGTGGTGATCCCATGAGGGGCAGTCTTTGAGCACTAGATTTTAATGATCCTTCTCAATAAACGATGATGTGAGCTATATGATGCAATCTCTATAGGTGTTATCCATCACAGGTGTTCCTACTACTGCAGAGCTGAGTTTGGCCGAAGTTTGGAGACCTAGTCTACCCTTAGGGACTCGTATAGGTGCTGCCTGGTGGTACGGATCCACTGGCAGACCCGTACGGGTCATTTCCTTCCATACATTTGGAGGAGACCCGAACCCATATGGGTGGGGCCCCACCCCGTACGAGTCATCTTGTTTCATAATCAGGCTTTACGGAAGGAGTTCCTTACCTGTTTTAGGAGAACACAGGTCATGAATGTGATTTATTACATTCAGACCTCATTTCCCCCCTATAAATAGGGCCCTTTACTCACATTTTCATTAGAAGAACACATATATAACATATACTATAAGAAATTATATTAGAATTCTAGCCATTTCCACAGGTATAGAAAGATAATAGTTGAGGTATATGAGGCATAAAATAGGTAGAAAACCCGTCCATTAAGGTTTTGCCCATATTTTATTCATTCCTAGCTTCATTTATTAGGACTTAGGGTGAGTTCTTTCCACATAAACACTCCACCCAAATAGTTCTAGAATCTCCATTTCGTCATCTACTTTGGCTAGATTCTCTCAACAATAAAGCGATCGCCTTAAAGGTAATGCTCCTAAGTTTCAAAGAGACTCACACCTTAGTTATTTTACCATTATTATCTGCTTCTTCTATTATATTTGTTCTTTTATTCCTATTTTTGGGTCTGGTCCTAACCCATATGAGCCTTGCTGGCACCCTATCTCCTTAGGGATATTCAACTGGTGTGCAATACTCATATAGAAGGAAATCCCATTTTTATTTTGTTTCTCCTCCATTAATGTATTTAGTAAACCAAACTGAGTTTTTACCTGGGACTAGACAGGACCCGTACGGGTCCCCTATACCCATACCGATCCTCCCCGTTAGCCGTACGGGTCCTACCCATCCTTATGGGTATCAATACCCAGGTAGAACCCATAATTCATTTTTAACGGGTTAAAATCAATCAACTCACCATTTGCCATGCGATCATTTTGACTAATAATCTTGTAAATCAACCCTCAAAGTTTAAAATGTGTTTTATAATAAAATGCATTAAAGATTTATTATTTCTCTCCGATCCTAGAAGCCGTCCAGGCATTATCAATCGTAAAACCGCCACGCTAACATAATCACATTTTTTGCAATAAAAGATGACTTATGTTGTGCTACAAATTGTGCTAATCTCTGCGGATGTGGGGGAATTTATTTCATTTTATTTTATAACTTAGAACAAATATATAGATTCTTTTGCAATTTCCCCCATTTTCCCCTAGTTGTAATTTTTATACCCCCATTTATTGCTTGTGCTTTATTATAATCTGTAAATGCATGTAACGAGTGTGAAAGAGTATAGAGAAATAGGATTTCTGTGATAATTCCCCAAATGATGAAAATAAAAAATTATTTTACACAGTGAATGTAATTTTGAATCAACTAAATGACAAATAAGTGACACTTCCGATACCCGAAACTCTGATCCAAAAGGTATAAGTCTCCAACCCAATGGGAATCGTACCAATACTCTTTCCCAAGTTGACAACTTGGGTGGTGACTCTATTGTTTGTATCGAGATTTGGTTCTTGGTTCTTTTATTCATTAAAATTAGCTAAAATGTGCAAACTTGAACTAAAAAGGTTTCATCACCCCTAAATCCAATCAACCCCTAGTGGGCCCCACCTCTCACCTAGGTGCCAAGGGAGACGCACATGTCATCGACACCTCACACCTATGAAATAACATTCTAGGTACTATAAAGAAAGGGTCCCACAAGAAAATAGAGTCATTGGTGACAAAGGAAGCCTCTAGATGTTGCTGGCAACATGAGTGATGCCGACGGTGGCTTCACTTATCACCAGCAGCTTTAATTTCTTGTAGCAGTAGCAGTTAACGGTCGAAAAATAACCAAAAGGCCAAAACTAACCATAAAATAGCAAATAAACACAATAAACAACAAAAATAAATGTCAAAGAGCTATGAGACTCAGAGTTTTTACCTTGGGGTCATGAATCCACATCTTCATGATCCAAATGACACCTCCGGGGAGCTCAAAATGATGATTTGGGTAGTGAATAAGGGATTTAAGTCTCTAAAACCTATTAGATTGATTTTTAAACCTAAAGTTTGCTGATTTTAAGTAAAATATCAGAGAGTTCAACAAAGAAAAACCAAGAAAAGATGGAGTAATTCCTCTTTTCTTACCTTTTCTTCACCTTATCCCACTAGAACTACTATATCTCACCAAAAAATCCTCTCAAATTCAAGTTGGGAGTTTCTAACCCCTTCAACAGCTGAAAATGGGTCCTTATATAGGCTAAAATTTAGGTAGAGCTGACTTTTCTCAATTATCCACGGGTATCAAGCAAGCATGGCAGCAATCTATTTGTATATAGAAGTCAAGCTGCCGACAGCATAGACGATGCCGCTGGCGGTACCGCCGAAGTCGCATGCGGCTTCAGCCTCTGCCAGGTCTGAAAAATAAGGCATGGCCTATCTTAAAAAGGTGAAAAAGGTGGTATCTGCCCAAAAAAAGATTAAGCAGGATTTTTTGAATAATTAGGGTTATTTTCAATTTTTTAGGGTATTTGGGACTAAATAAATTTTTGGGTGCAAATCATTGATTCGAGCTCCCACCGGACGCATTATCAAACACGTTGAACTGTGTTTTTTTCAAACATAAAATTCATAAAAAAAATTTATTGGTAATAAAAATTTGCAAAGAATTTTTATGTTGAGGATTAAAATTGAATATATGTCATCATCGACTCGCGAAAGGGACTATAAAATCCCGTGCTTATAGGCTACCCCTTGGGGGATCACAACTGCCACAAGTCAGTACGATCTCACGAAAAGAGAAAGGGTTTAAAAATTATACCTGCCAGATGGTGAGCTAGGTCTGAAGGATGATGGGGGCGTTGAATTAAAGGATGACATATACACTGATGGGTACAGAGACTCTATCATAATCTACAGTTGACATTCTAAAGGGGAGAACCCAAAGGATGACACTCACCCAGATTGTATAACGGGCTTTAGTTGTCGTTTGGTGAGGGTGAACCAAAAGGATGACATGTATGAAAACTATATCACGACCTTCAGTTGACGTTTGGTGAGGGCAAACCTAAAGGACGACATGTAAACTGCCTATACCACGATCTTTAGTTGACGTTTGGTGAGGTTAAACATAAAGGGCGGCATATACACTGACTATACCACGATCTTTAGTTAACATTCAGGCCTGAACCCAAAGGATGACAACTATAGAGACTATATCAAGACCTTTAGTTGATGTTCGGGGGTGAACCCAAAGGATGACTCATACGGAGGCTGTATCACGACCTTCAGTTGGCACTCGGTGGTGAACCCAAAGGATGACATGCATGGAGACTATATTACAGCCTTTAGTCGACTATCAGGGGGTGAATACAATGGATAACATGTATGAAGACTATATTACGGCCTTCAGTTGGCACTCAAGGGGTGAACCTAATGGATGATACCTATGGAGACTATATCACAACCTTTAGTTGGCTCTCGGGGGTGAACCCAAAGGATAAGATGTACAGACACTATATTAGGACCTTTAGTTAGTACTAAGGGGTGAACCCATAGGATGACATATTTGAAGACTGTATCATGACCTTCAGTTGACATTTGGGGGTAAACCCAAAGGATGATACGTATGGAGACTGTTTCCCGACCTTCAGTTGGTGTTTAGGGGTGAACCCAAAGGATGACATGTACGGATACTATATCACGACCTTTAGTTGGCATTCAGGGGTGAACCCGAAGGATGACATGTACAAAGACTATATCAGGACCTTCAATTTGTGTTTGGAGGTGAACGTAAAGGATGACACGTATAGAGACTATATCACGACCTTCAATTTGCGCTCGAGGGTGAACCCAAAGGATGACATATACAAAGACTATATCATGACCTTTAGTTGACATTTGGGGGTGAACCCAAAGGATGACATGTGCAGAGACTATTTCTAGCCCTTTAGTTGACGTTCGGTGCGGTCGGAGGCCCAAGGAATGAGGATATTTAGTTTGCCCCTTGCGGTTGTACCTACAATGAGTGATAAGTGAAACAAGATTAGAAAGACTTTTAAATGACATTTTTACTGCTTGATCAATTTTGTGAAATAAAAATATTTTTGCCCCTTCGATCAATAGTTAAAACATGAAAATCACAAGGGTTCGAGAAATCCTGGAATGTCTGTACCGAGATCTCGTTGAATTATCAAAAAGGCTTCTAAAATAGCCCTGGAAGATTTGATGCTGCCAGCGGCTTAGTTGAAACCGCTGGTAGTATAGGGTGCCATGTGACATCTTTGACTGGTCAAAGACCTTCAAAACTGCCCCTTGTGAGAGTGAAGCCGCCGGCGTCTTGGATGATATCGCCAGCAAGATGAAGTGACACCTCCTGCGATATGGAGTAGTAGTTTCAGACTTAATTTAACTCCTCGATTTCTAGCTGGGTGTTTAATACGAATTAAAATTGCTTATTTCCCATTCTGAACAGTAGTAGCGAAAAATTCTCCCTCTCCCTTTCAAACTTGTCTATATCTTCTTCCTTTCCATTCCAATTCTTGAAGAAAGTATTTGGACAAAAATCTACTATTATGAGGCCTAAAGATTTACCCACTTCCTCTATTAAAGGGCTGAAAGTTTGCCCGGTTCACTTGGCGTACGATTTGAAGCAATTCAACAAGATGTGTGGGTACAAGATTGCTACTTCCATAAACGATCTAACTCTCGAGAAGAAGAAACATATCTCCTATGTCCAGGTAATCCTGAAAAACCTGAATCTTTTATTTCATTTATTTTGATTTCGGCCTTAGGCTCGAAATATGCAATGATAGAGTTTAAGATTATGAAATTAAGAGTACGTAAATTGAAATTACATGCTATAGGGTCAATTTTGCCTGATTTCTTCCTTGGTTAATTGATTTATTGCATTTTGGTTGATTTTGGGCGAATCTATGATTCTACTCGTAGAATCGATGCCGCCGGCGGCTTCATACATGCCGCTAGCGGCTTCAGGCTTTCTAGAAAGGCAAAAAACTTGCCATGTCACTGCTGTTTACAGTGATGTCACCGGCAACATCATCCATGCCACTAGGGGTATGGCTGATGCTATCGATGATATCACTACTTCAGAAGCGATATCAGCCAATTCTAAAACCTAAGAATACAAATAAAATACCAATAACTTATCTATTTTCTACTTGATTCAATTTTTACAGCCGCACTAGCTCACATGCACTACGGGCATAGGTACCATTAGTGAGTGGTGGACTCACATCGATGAGAAGGACCCCACACTTAGAGAGGCTATAGACGCTCTAGGTTTCAGGGACCTGACTAGGATTTTACCCAAGAGGATGCCTAAGCTCCCCCATTGAGCCTTGTCCCCATTGACCGTAAAGTGGTAGGAGACCACTCACACTTTCCACCTTATGATTAGTGAGGTGACCATCACTCCTTCTAATGTGGTGGCAATGACTCGGCTATCTAAGACCAAGCATGTCATCCATTTTGATGTTTATATGGAGAAATATTATCTTCAAAACCCTTTGATCAAGAGAGTGACTGAGCTCTTCAGCTTGAAGCCTACTTCGGGGTGGCTATCTTAGGAAGAGTTGCAAGCGCACTGGATGGCAGTTGGGGTGGTTCCTGAGACCTAGTAAGATGCCTATGTTCTCTCGTTTGTCATCTTGCTTCTAATTATACTATTCTTTCCCTTTTCTAGCAGCAAGATTAATTACGGGCTAAGTTCTACCATTGAGGACATAAAGAAAATCAAGGAAAAGAATTGGTCAAGGGCCATTCTCGCACAAATATACCGCAGATCGGACGGGGGTTCTAGCAAGAAGGGCAAGGTCCTTCGGGTTGGCCACTTACTAGTGCAGGCATGTCTTTTCAAGAGCACTTAATCATTCTCCATTATACCTATACTTGTTTTTGCCCATTTTCCACTTTTGGATGTTTTGAACTGACTAGCTGTTGATTTTGTAGGCTTGGGACTTTGAGCATAATATTCTTCTGCCGATGAAATTCAAGACCAAGTTGCCGTCAGGTTCACATTTTCTCGCCCAGTGGTGCGAGAGTGTCAGGGGGTTCAGTAAATACCCCACTAGCTATAGGGTCACACTAAGGAGCTTGTAGATCAGATCAGTATGCGAATTTGGCCCTTATCCATGTTTCACACTAAACAACCCATTAGTTAACAAGATGCATTTATGAATTTACATTGTGCTTACTTGGTTGTTTTTCTGATTGTTTGGTTAGGTTGTCCGGGACCCCTTTGATGAGGTGTCCAACCTGATGGTCTCTATGCGTACACTTAATGAGTCAGAGGGGGGAGGTGAATGACTCACTCAAAAACTTAGTAAACGTTTTTCGCGATAATAATGAGCTTTGCTGAGTAAGTCAGCTGGCTGCGTGAAATCTAGAAAAACTTCAAAGTAAAGGACGCAGAGATTTTTATATTGGCTTGATAACTTGTGCTTACATCCAGTCCCAAGAGCGTGTCTCGGCTTTAATCCACTAATCTCAACTCCTTTACCCTAGGCGGAGAATCCTTTCACAAATTCCCTAATTACAGTAAGCACCCTCTAAACTACAATCGCTCACTCGCTAAGTAGAATACCCTCTTCTATCAATAACTCAATAAAGGTCTAAACAAGAGCTGGATTCAACTTATAAAATGTTGATTCAGATACAATAATAATATATTACAAATCAATGATCTATTCTATTCTCTCTTGTTCTAAATCAGATTCTCGCTGAGTAGTTGCTTTCTTGAGTGAACTTCTCTAAAGCTTGTAATTTGGCAGATTTTTTGCTTCTAAGAAATTCAGGTGTAATCACCAATTTCTAATGCTTGCCTTCTTGTTCCTTTTATAGATGGATTCAGAAAGTAGCCATTGAACTTGCTTTGACATCTTCTGAAATTGATAGCTCATCTATTCACCCATTGCTTCTTCAAATCGATCCATTAAGAGATAAAATCACACCGTTGTGAGATAGAAAATCAATCCTTTAGAGACAGATTGAAATTTGACCTTCAATTTGAATGCTTTGTCATTTGATGCCAGTCTTGCATTAGAGAGAACTTGCACTGACTTGCCACGTGTCTTCTTTCTATACCTTATGGTAATCTGACATGTTGCAAAGTGCATGATGTAATGTTGTTAATCTGCAGAATTGCCCGAATTGGCAAATGACCTTTTGTAGCTTGAACTTAGAAGCTTTTGTCTTTTTCTTCATTAATCTGAGTCTTGTCAAGGCATTAATTCTTTTTGTCTTTGTCTCATTAATGTCCTACAAAAAGCAACACTAAAAGCAAAGATCCCATTTTTACCTTAAATGGTAAAGTCAGTACCTTTGACAGACATAAAGTAACTTAGCGAAATAATATATCAGAAAGCATAGCTGAACTAAAATCTAAATATCAAGCACTGAGTGAATATTAATTTAGTCAGCGACCAAAGTATATACACAGCCCAGAACACTTAGAGTTAAACTAAATAACTAGGTCAGCTTAGAATTGACATTCTACGATCGAATTCAATTACTCACATACAACCATAGATTATTTATTTTAACATAATTATTAATTTAATTAAATCAAACTAAACTTAATTGTTATGATCAAAACTTAAGCACGACTGAATCATCCACTGAGTCAGTCTAAACTTGTGCTTGGTTCAACACAATCATGTCCAGATGCTCACAGTCCAAAAAGATGTTGACGATCGGAGATTTGTTGTGGAATGCCCCCTATCCTTAGAGTGGTATTTAGTGGAGTGAGTGCGCAGCTAGAGAGATGTTGACCCTTCTGCTAGACTAGTGCCTCCAGCACCTCCCATGGCCCTCTAGTAGCCCTACTTGACTATCACTGTCGAGGCTAATAAAGGCGCTATCCTAGATAGGAATAGGCATATCATAGAGAGCGTCCCCGGTTCTTATGATGGTCATATGCCATATTTGCTCCCTTTGTGCCCATATATTCATGCCAATGACACGATTAAATATCACACAAAGAAGTAGGGGGAGGAGCTGACACTACTAGCGGGTGGCCATGTGAGCAGTGATGAGGAGGAGGAGGAAGAGGAGGGTGCTGTTGAGGGTGACCCTAAGGGGGCAAAGAGGCAGACCACGATATGTTGATGGCCTATGAGGATCACTACTCTTCTTTTGTAAGATCATGCTTGTTCGAATACTTTGTCTCATTGAATCTAAAATTCTAGCTTACACTTGACTTTGTGTTGTTTGTGTCTTTTAGGTGCCGGCAAGGAAAAGGACTAGGCTCGAGACCAGCGGTGTGCTAGGTCGAGGTATGCCTGAGGATAGCGGCATAGTAACAGGGCACCTTTCAACGGCTTTGGAGGAGTCCTTCCTACTTTTGGGCCCAAAGGGCGATTTCAGCATGAGGAACATAACTCCTAGCACTCATTCAATGGATTTCATGCCTCAACGTACTACACGTATAAGCTTTTGCAAAAACATGAATCTACTCCTTTTATGTGTGTAATTTCTCTTTTGGGGTCGGACTTTGATTGCCACTTCTTTTTTAGATTCTTTAGGTCACTCGCCAAGAGGCGGAGCGACTAGCGGGGAATGCTTTTGCACTCAGAGACACTCTCGTCTCCCAAACCTTATTTGCCAAGGTGAATGCATGTTAAAATGATACTGTAACTTAAATATTTGATGTATGGATGCTATGATTCTTGTGGATTGTTATTATTTCTTATTTCTTGTAGGAATTCATAGCATTGTCACTTTCGGATGCCAACTAGGCTCAGGCGAGGTACCAAGAGGCTGTAGCTGTAAACCAAGAGCTTAGGTGACGGGTTTGTGAGATAGAACAGAAGTTAAATGCCACCGTGCATAAGAGGAGAAGCAAGCATAACCTAGACCGCACTCCTCCAACAGTGACCAATCGAAAAGGGAAGAAGGTGACAGCTGGTCGTGCCCTACTATTAAGCCTGCCAAGTCAAGTAGTGTCCCAATGACTAAGGGGAGAGATGAGGATGAGGATATCAACCATTACTTTATAGACAAAACATAATTCACATCCCACCTGACCGATGATGGCAGGCTACTCTAGATTTATTTTCATTTTCTACTTTGGCTACTTGGTTTGTACCTCTATTACATTGGGGTTTGGATAATTTGGGTTTATTTGGATGATTTTGGCTTTTTATTTTGGTTATTTGGTACATTTGTGCCTTTGGGCTCTTGCTTTTGGAATAAATGGATTTTTCAAGCTTAATATGTGTTTGAAAGCAGATTAGAGAATATTTGCAGGTTATGTATAGGTCTAAACTGGCCATAACAGGCCTAAAATTTATAGAAAATAGTGACATTTTGCCAGTGACTTCACTGATGTCACCGTCTATCTGAAAAATCTGATCTGCTAACTAATATAGACAACACTACCTGTAACCCATATCGCCGGTGGTTTCAACATCAAACCGCCACCTCTTTCATCTATACCGCCAGTGGCTTTAGCCATATCACCGATAGCTTCACCCTCAGAAATACAGATTTTAACCATGTTCCAGATTCCAGCCATAGAGAGCTTTCTAAAAACCCTAGGGGAAGTAGACTAGAAGAAATTATGAAAAATCAAACTTTAAGGATTCCGTTACGTGGTGTTGTGGCCGGTTAACCCAAAGTTTCTTCATGCAGCATTGATTTTTTAGGACTAGATGAATCATGTGTTCCGCTTTTCCTCGTTTGAGTTATGCCCCTTGTTCGAGGGGCTTCACGCTAAATTGCCCGTGAGATTTCGGAGTTATACTTTAGTATAGATGGCATGCCAAGGGGGCTGTGGAACTTGGACTCGGTATACCCCTTTCTACCCTGAGTACCTGATCAACTCGGATTTCAGCTTAGTATAGTATTAGAGTGGTGCCGAAGGCCCCCTAGATCTCATCTCTCTTGGTCTTCCATGGTTGCACTATTACTTATGGCTGAGTTTATGTATGGAGTGCACCCAGTTGCCCCACTTTAGTTGATTTTGCTTATCGAGCCTATATTAGCAGGGGTTTCCCCTATAGTTGTAACGTTAGCAGAGACCTTGCTAAACATGGAAGCTGCTTTTATTTACCCGACTCTTATCGGTGATCACCTTATATTGCTATAGGTAGCCTTTCTCATCAACCTTTAGTTATTCACTTCTTCTTTCTCTCATCTGAAGTTGATATGGAAGTGCGGTTAATAGAGAAGTTCAATTGGAAGCAAGAGCCATAGGGGAACCTAAAGAAATATTTTCCCATTCATCTCAGAGAAAGAAAGAGGGCTCATGTGAGGGGATTTTAATCAGTTGATAGCTGACAGTTGGGTGTTAATCATGAGGGGATATGATGACTCATAGATACAGTGGGTTAGCCCTTGGTGGAAGATTAATCCTGGGGATCTTGCGTTCAATTGCTAGGTCTGAAGAGGATTCCTTTCTACACCCTATACCGGCTTTACCGTCAGTATGGCCGATGCTAGCGGGTTCCGACCAAGCTACTTGAGAACCATAGCGATGTCTACAAGATCAAATGGGTGAGCCATATTTAGGATAAATGGGCAGGGGAGGCTATCTTTGAGAGTCTAGACTATGCTCATGTGGAGACCACTAAGACTGATGAGTACTATAGGGAATAGTTTGCTGAGACTAGTCACATGACAACTCGATCTGAGAGATCATGGGCCTGCTTGGAGGGGGAGCGAGCTGAGCAGGGATTTGAGCCTTTTCACATGACCACTATGACATGTCAATGATGTGTGGGTCTCCCTTGGTGCCTGTGTGAGAGGCGGGGCCCATTGGGGGTTGGTTGGATTTAGGCGTGACAAAACCTTTTTATTTCAGGTTTGCACAATAAGCCAATTTTAGTGAATAAAAGTATTAAGACCCAAATCTCGATATAAATGATAGAGTCGCCATGCAAGTTGTCTACTTGGGAAAGATTTTTGGTATGGTTCCCTCTGGGAGGGAGACTCACACCTTTTAGATCAGAGATTCGGGTATTGGATGAGTCATTTATTTCTAATTTAGTTGATTCAAAATTACATTCACCGCACAAAACTGTTTTTGTTTTCATCATTTAGGGAACTATCACAAAAATCCTATTTCTACACTCCTTCATACTTGTTACACACATTTGTATATTACAATAAAGCACAAGCAATAAATAGGGGAATAAAAAGTACAATCGGGGGAAAAATGGGGGAAATTGCAATAGAACCTATACATTTGTTCTAAGTTATAAAATAAAATGAAATAAATTCCCCTGCATCCACAGATATTAGCACAGTCTATAGCACATCATAAGTCATCATTTTATTGGGAAAAATGTGATTATGTTAGCATGGTAGTTTTACGATTGATAGTACCCAGGTGGCTTCTGGGATCGGAGAGAAATAATAAGTCTTCAATGTATTTTGTTGTGAAAACGCATTTTAACTTTTGTGGGTTGATTTTCTGAATTATTAGTGAAAAAGATTGCATGGCAAACGGTGAGTTGATTGATTTTAACAAAATTAAACTAAATTTTGGGTTCTGGATTCAACCTGGTGCTGGTACCCATGCGGGTGAGTGGGACCTATACGACTACTAGGCAGGATTGATACGAGAGTGGTATACCCGTACGGGTCCTATCTGGTCCAGGCAGAAACTTTGTTCGAGATAACTAGATTAATGGTAGAAAAATAAAATAAAAATATGATTTCCTTCTATATAAGTATGGTGCACCGATTTAATACCCTTAGGGATATGTGGTGCCAACAGGGCTTATATGCGTTAGGACCAGACCCAAAATAAGAACAAGAACATATATAAATATAGAGGCAGAAAATAACAATAAAATAACTAAAATATGAGTCTCTTTGAAACTCAGGAGCATTACCTTTACGGCGTGAATCCACTTTGAGGCAATTCCTTTATTATTGAGAGAGTCTGACCAAAGTAGCTACTGAGATTGGACTATTTAGGAGAGTATTTGTGTGGACCGAACCTCCACTAAATCCTAATAAACGAAGCTAGAAATGAATAAAAAGTGGATAAAACCTCAAGGAATGGGTTTTCTCCCTATTTTATACTTCCTATACCCCCACTATCCTTTTTTGTACCTATAAAAATTGCTAGAACGTTACTATAGTTTCCCTGTAGTATATTTTCCATATGAAAAATGTGTGTGTTGAAATGAGAGGAAAAGGCCTTATTTATAGGGCGAGAGTCAGGTTTGAATGCAATAAACCGCAATCAAGACATGCCTTTTCCCAAAAAAGGTAAGAGATTACTTCTGAAAGAGCTGATCAGGCAACTAGAGGACCCATACAGGGTGGGAACCCACCTGTATAATACTAGGGGACCCGTACAGGTCCCCTCCCAGCATACGAAAGGTAATCACCCGTATTAGGCTGGTAGTGGATCCTTAATACTGGATAGAACCCGTACGGGGTACCTAAGGGCAGACTAGGTCTCCAGACTTTGCAAACTCAACTCTATAGTAGTAGGAATACCTCTGATCGATAACACTTATAAGACATTGCATCATACAGTTCTCATCATAGTTTTCTGAGAAGGATTGTTAAAATTCAGTGCTCACAGATATGGATCTGTATGATCTCATGATATGAGCGAGGGTTTAGAAATTATACTTGAAGTGATGACATGGATGAGGTCTTTCTTCAAGGTGAACTCCTTCCCTTGGTGTACCTTTCTTGAGGTAGATCGCTTTCCTTTACCGATGTGTATCCCTTTCTTGAGGCGAATGGCTTTCCTTTGCTGATGCATATCCCTTTCTTGAGGCGGATGACTTTCCTTTGCTAATGCATATCCCTTTCTTGAGATGGATGACTTTTCCTTTATTGACGTGTATCACTAGTGACTCTACTAGGGAAGACAAGGATCTACTTTCCTATTTAATCTTCGTGTATCCCTTTCTTAAGGCGGATCGACTTTCTAGGCTGATGCGTATCCCTCTCCTAAGGCAGATGACTCTCCTGACTGATGATATATCCCTAGTAGCTTTGCTGGGGAAGATTTGTGTATCCCTTTTTTGAGGCGGATGACTCTCCTAACTGATGATTTTGAATAACTTGTAAAAAGACAACAATCGAACACTGAGTTAGTCGTTGTCTAAGCAAACACATCTTTATTCTTAATTGACTTTGCGATGAATAAAAAATAATCCCTGTTCAATTAAAAATATTAATGTGTGGATGGGGGGTGACCCCTGAATAAAACTATAAATTAAAAGCAATAAATGTCGGTTTTGGCTCAATCGCTCTGGAATGAAATGCCCCTCGGCAGGGTGCCTTTCAAAGAACTCCCTAGGGAGGGGTGGATGATGAGGGGATGCGCCTAGATCTAATTCTACTATTGAGAAATGAGGGGATGCCCCTAGATCTACTTCCGCTATTGGAAAATGGGGGGATGCCCCTAGGTCTACTTTCGCTGTTGCGAAATGGGGGGATGCCTCTAGATCTACTTCCTCTGCTAGGAAATGGGGGTTGCCCCTGGATCTACTTCCACTGCTAGGGAATTGAGGGATGCCCCTAGATCTACTTCCACTGCTAGGGAGTTTAGTAATACTCTTTGGTGAATTCTTTTTTGCTGGGGAAATTTCTTCTTGCAAGGATCATTTACTATGGAAAATTTTCGTTGTTTGGGAGGACCTGCACATGAAAATCATTCTGATTAGTAATTAATTCAAGAGTGGCTTACTTTGATTCTTGATTTTGCAAAAACAAAAATCTTTGCTCGTTCAATCAAGGATCAAGGTAAGCTAGGGGGGTTGCCCATATTCTACTAAAATATAGAGTTTAGGGAAAGTGGGGTTGCCCCGAGTTCGGACTGGATCAATTTCTGGTGCTTTCTAAAATCTACCCTTGAATGGCAAAAGAAGGCCTGTATGGGTAGGCCAGGACCTGTATGGGTGGGGTCTTTCAAAGTTGGGACCCGTAGGGGTGGGGTTGGACCATTACAGGTCCCCATCGGGGGTTTCAAAAGGCAGATCAAACTCTTTGCATCCCGCCTCATACAAAATCTTCCCATTTTGCAATTCTGGAAATTTTCTTCCTAAAATCAACCAAAATGTATAAAAAGATCCCAAAGATCGGCCATTACTCCCTTAGACTCAAGGATTTGCCACCGGTGGGCTTTTCAAGGCTTAGAGAATGCCCGGTTTCCATTGGGTATGCTTTTCACGAAGAAGACTCATTTATGGGGCTCACTCTTACCTCCGAAGTGCCCCTAATCCCTTCTCCTAATACCCATGCTTCCAAACTCTAGGTAATTTTGCTTGATTCTCCATTGTTTATTTTCAAACCTTTTGGAAATTTCTTGAATTTCGGCATAAATTAGGGTGTTTTAGACTTTAGAATAGAGCCTGATACATGTAACTTTATTCTAGGATCCTTGTAGGGTAGTTTTAATTGAGCTATGACTGAGTTTGGATGGTTTTGGATTGTTTCGGGAATTTTTATGACGGGACTATTTACGGGGGGGACCCATACGGGTGGGGTGGACCCGTATGGGTCCTATCCTTTGGGACATAATGTTGAGTTTTCTGATTTCTGTAGTTCTCTTCTAATTTCTAACTTATCTGCTGTATTCTAACCCTGTTGAACTATAATTTTGTCTTTATAGTTCTAGTACAAGGCCGTGGGAGCCTTAAACTTCTGCAGGTAGTGGTATAAGGAGATCCGTGCCGCGGGGGATATGGAGTTACTGACCTGCATCGATTCTTTTGGGTTCAATGACATCATCAAGGATATCCCTTTAGCTCTAAAGACGCTAGCCCCAGGTATTATTTCAGCCTTGATAGAGAGGTGGTCGGAGATGACCCATACTTTTCACTTCCTGATTAGGGAGGTCACTTTCACTCCCTTGGATGTGTGAGCTATAAAGGGCTTAGACTGGAGTGGGGATGTTGTCCACTTTGATGTTTATGCCGATAGGTGGCACTGCCGGTCTAAGGTGAAGGCCGATATTGCTAGATTACTTGGGCTCCGTCCAAGGGGGACAAATAAGCATAAGTACGGGGACCTGCATACTTACTGGATAGGGAAGTCGAGTCTTATTGCAGCTGAAAGGAGAGATTAGTATGCTTGGTCCTTCCTGCTAATGTTTCTTACCACCGTGTTCTTTCTAGTTTATTCGAGTAACCTCAACTATGGTATGCTCTATACTATGAAGGACCTTTCTTCTGTGCTCTATAAGAACTGGTGCCAGGCCATTCTGGTATAGCTATACTATAGGTTAGATGTCAGAGCCTGGTGTGAGCTGTTTGAGCTCAAGATCTGCCACCTGATACTATTGGTAAATCTTAAACTATTCTTGTATGCTTTAACCTTTTGTCTGAACTGTGCCGAACCTTTTGTCTCACAGATTTGGGCTGTTGAGTACCGATTGATTCCTAGACCAAGCTTGCCCCTTCAGCCTAAGGCGCTACATATTATATCCTAATGGATGGGGATTTGGCAGGCTCAGCCTTTGACCATAGCATAGTATCCGGAGTTCATTCGCCAGCTGTGTTTAAATCGGGTAAACTTCTTCCCTATTAAACTTGTATTTTACATTCTAACAAACCATTAGTAGAAATTGTATTTATGAGGTTATGATACTTATAGTGCATTCATTCTGTATAAGTTATTTGGGACCCATGGTAGAGATTAGCGATGTATGGGGCTATTGAACAGATGCAGGCTGGCGTGGATGACAACCGCTTCATCTTGGAGTCACCACTCTCTTTTGAGCGGTATTTTGGTTAGAGGATCCGAGGGTGGAGGATTAGCACCATGGTAGAGAGACCGATCCCTCCCCCAATCCCAATGGGCATCTTTTAGCCTCACCTCAAGCCGGAGACTGACCAGGGGTTGTACCTATTGGGCGAGTGGGCTTGCGTACTATTCTTGGAGGGCTCCTACGCTGAGTTTGTTAATTCCTCACTTCTTCCTCCTTAAGAGAGGAATTATCATGAGGATGAGCCCCTTGAGTTTTACTAGAGTGATAGCGAGGATAAAAATGATGATGATGATGAGGAGGGTGGATCGAGGGGCGACTGCGGGGGTCCATCTATAGTTTAGGGCACTAGGGGCTCGGCTAGGTCTGCTACCCCTTCTTCTCAGGTAGGCTTCTAACTCAGCCTTTGTGAATACTTTGTGCTTCCTAAAATTGATTAAGATCTAGAGTTTGATTCATTATTGCTACAGCAATCTACTTCTATGCAGAAGAGGCCTGTCGCTGCCTTTGCTGGTACCACTGCCCCTGAGCCGCCAGTGAAGCAATCTCATGCTTTTGGATCTATGAGGGAGGGAGTCCTCCGAGAAGAGCTAGATACTTTCTTCCAACTCCTCAATCATTCGGGGAAACAAGCTATTAAGGAGCTCAAAGAGTCGGTCTAGCCTATCGGTTTCACTCCTTCTAGATCTACTCATGTAAGGAATCCTTTGCCTTTAACCTTCTCCATCACAGTGATTGCTTAGAATGTATTTTCCTTACATTACTTTCCTTTTCAGGTGACCATTTTAGAGGTCAAGAGGATCGCTAGGGGCTATTTCTCCATGCTGGATCTGCTACTAGCCCAGGATGTGCTACCTTTAGTAAGTTTCTTTTACCTGCAAAATTTAACAAAGTATGCATGATGCATGCTATGACTTTTATATATGTGTACTAATCTTCTGATTTCTATTATAGACTCTATTGTCCATGAAGCATAGCAGGTTCACCCAGGACTTGGATGCTTCTGAGGAGAGAGCCAGATTTTTGGAGGACCAGCTGCAGGCTGCTACTACTGAGGCTGACCAGGCTAGGGCTGAGACTACTTGGGTAGGGGCTGAGATTGATATGTTGAGGGGCTAGCTGGTGCAGATGACCGAGGACAGACAGACTCCATATCCATCTGATGCTGAGTCCGAGGATAATCTTTTCGCATATCATGTGGCTTAGAGGGATAAAGATCAGCCTGCTGAGGGAGCTGATGTTATGAGGGCTGCTGTGGGGACTTCAGAGACTAAGGATCCCACCCAGTCAGCTGCTGGTGAGGTCGAGGACCATATGACCATAGATGTGGATTATCTGCTGACAGATACACAAGATCTGATTCCAGAGGGTCGCCACGAACAGGATTCCCTGACATCTTAGATTATGATTACTTTATGAACGGTTGATACTTTCGGGCCCTGCTCGGCTTTTTTTCATTGTAAACTTTGGATTGGTACTCTTGACATTAAACTTTTATGTATGCTGACTTTTCTTGAATTGAGATTATTGAGTATTGCTGCTTTATGAACCCATGCTACTTTTGTCTAGCTATTTTGTAGCAAGGGGACCAAGCGATGTCGAACATTTGTTTTTCCTTCTTTTTATCCTAATTTTTTCCTGAACTATCCCTGACGGCTCAGTCCAACGGACTTTTTCTTTTTAGCTTTAACTTTGGCCTAGACCGCCCTTTTAGGTTTTCAACCAAGCAAGAATTTTCTTTATTTTTTTGCCTTAATCTTTGCTAGGACCGCCCGTTTGGGTTTTCGACCCCGCAGGCATTTCTTTCTCTCTTTGTCTTATCTTAACTTTTGCTTGGACTGCCCTTTCGGGTTTTCAATCCAGCAGACTGTCTTAATTTTTGCCTGAATTGTCCTTGGCGACTCAATCTAGTAGACTTTTCTTTCTTTTTTCTTTACCTTAACTTTTGCCTGGACTACCCTTTTGGGTTTTCAATGCAGCAAGCTTTTCTGAATTTTACAAATGTGCGGTAAAGATGAATACAATGATGCATAACCCGTGGAGAAAAATTGATGTTCACACACCTGTGGTTATTTCACCTAAAGACATGCATGCATTCATAAGACCAAGATTCTTAGCAAAATCATAACATGTTCATTGATGAGATTAATTTGAGTACATAGGCAATGGTAACAATTTCCAATGGTTAACCTCTACTGCCTACTGGTCTTTTATAAATTTTCCAGAAAGCAAGTGACATTTTTCTCTCGATGCCCTAACTTTTTTTAAGCCACCCTTTTTGGGTTTTTAACTTAGCAAGCTTTATTTGCGTTAGAGTGTGCCCTATTTTTTTCCTGACTGGTTTGCAGAATACTTATCAGCGGGCTGCACCCTAACTTTTGCCCGAGTAGTAAAGGACCACTCACCGGAGTTTTTATTCTTTACTTCTTTTATTCTTTGTGCTGTTTTTTATGATTCAATTCTTTTGACCTACACATGATAACGCTAAAGCCTATTTAGATTTACTGGATTCACAAACTCATTTCCATCCATATCCATAAGCTTGATTCCTCCTTTACCAAGGACTTTCTTTACAATAAACAGTCCTTCCCAATTAGGCGTAAACTTGCCCCTTGCATTAGTGTTGACCTGGTGTAGTTGTTTGAGAACCAAATCACCCACTTTGAGAGATTGTTTCGGGTATCTGACTCTATTATTGTAAGCTCGAGCCATGTGTTATTGGTACATCTGTAGATGGTCAAGTGCCTTGAGCCACTATGAGGGGACAGAAATTCCCACGCCTTCTGGCGGGGTCCACTCAGAGTTGTTTTCTTATTTAAGCGTGATAAAACCATTTTAGTTTAGGTTTACGCAATAAGCCAATTTTAATGAATAAAAGAATCGAGACCCAAATCTCGATAAAAATGATAGAGTCGCCACCCAAGTTGTCGACTTGGGAAAGAGTTTTGATAAGGTTCCCATTAGGCAGGAGACTCATACCTTTTTTATCAGAGATTCGGGGTATTGGATGAGTCACTTATTTCTCATTTAGTTAATTCAAAATTACATTCACCACGTAAAACTGCATTATTTTCATCATTTAGGGAATTATCACATCAATCTTATTTTTATACTCTTTCATATTCAATTCATTCATATATCAGTTTATAATAAAGCACAAATAATAAATGGGGTACAAAATTACAACTAGGGAAAATGGTGAGTTGGTTGATTTTTATTCAATGAAAACTGAAATTTGGATTCTGTCCGAAGACCGGTACCTGAATCGGTAGGTAGGACCCGTATGGCTATCGGGGAGGACCTGTACGGGTCCTCTTAGATCTGATAGAACCTGTGTTTAATTTATTTTAGTGAGATCAATTATAGAAGTGATAAAATCGAAGCATGAATTCCCTTTATATGAGTTTGGCGTACTAGTACAATCACCAAAATGATATATTAGGTACCATCAAAGTCCATATTAGTCAAGAATGGACCCAAAATGAGAATTGAATCAATTGGTAGAAAATACGTAAATAACAACAATATAATGGAGATGTGAGTCTCTTTGAAACTCAGGAGCATTACCTTTACAATGTGAATCCACTTTGAGGTGATCCCTTTACTATAGAGAGAGTCTGGCCAAAGTATATGCTTAATTAGAACTATTTAGGTGAGTATTTGTATGGACAGAATCTCCCCTAATCCTAATAAATGAAGTTAGGAATGAATAAAATTTGGATAAAACCTCAAAGAATGGGTTTTTCCCCTATTTTATACCTATTATACCTCAAATATACCTATAGAGATTGCTAGAACCTTCACTACAACTTCTTTGTAGTATCTTGTTGTATATCTAATGTTGTATTGTGAATCCTTGTTGAAATGAGAGGAGAAGGCGCCTTTTTATAGGGTACAATTTGGTCAGAGTTCGGTGATCCTGCATTCATAACCTACCTTTTCCTGAAAATGGTAAGAGACTACTTCTGAAAGAGCCTAAACAGGAAACAAGGATACCCATACGGGTGGGGCCCAACCCATATGGGTACTAGGGGACCCGTATGGGTCCCCTCAGGCGTACGAAGGGTAGTCACCCGTATGGGTCTGCTAGTGGATCCGTACCACTTGGCAGCACCCGTATGGGTACATAAGGCCAGTCTAGGTCTCCGTGTTATGGCAAAACTCAACTCTGCAATAGTGGAACACCTCTGATGGATAACATCTATAAAGGAATGCATTATCTAGCTCTCATCATTTTGCGAGATGGATCAATAGAATCCAGTGCTGATAGACTGCCCCTTGTAGGATCATTACAGATATAGATCTGTATGATCTCATGACATGAGCAAGGGTTTATGAGTGATACCTGAGGTGGTGGTGGTAATTTTAATGGGTTCCTTTCTCGGGGCTAACTCTTTACCTGGGTGGTGCCTTTTTTCGACGGTGTGTGGCTTGTTCTTGCTAGTGTATATCCTTTTCTAAGGTGGATGACTTTCATTTCTGATAGTGTATCCCTTAGTGACTTTGCTAGGGAAGATGTGAATTAACTCCTCTAGCTGATATGGTGTATCCTTTTCCTGAGGTGAATGACTCTTCTGATGGTGTATCCCTTTACTAATGCAAATGACTATCTTTACTGATGTATCCTTTTCCTGAGGCGGATGACTCTCCTGGAGATGTATCTCTTTCCTAAGGTGGTTGACTTTCCTGGCTGATGTATCCCTTTCCTAAGGCGGATGACTTCTCGTCGTATCCCTTTCCTAAGGCGGATGACTCTCCCCCTAGTGTATCCCTTTCCTGAGGTAGATGACTCTCCTAGTTGATGAATCCTTTCCTAAGGTAGATGAATTCTCCTCATATCCCTTTCCTAAGGTAGATCGACTTTCCTGACAGATGTATCCCTTTCCTAAGGCGGATGACTCGCCTGGCATTGTATCCCTTTCCTAAGGCGGATGACTTTCCTGGCTGACATATCCCTTTCCTAAGGCAGATGACTTCTCCTCGTATCTCTTGCCTAAGGCGGATGACTCTCCTGGCTGATGTATCCCTTTCCTAAGGTGGATGACTCTTATGCTGGTGTATTTGAATAACCTGTTAAGAGACAATAAAAACACTGAGTTAGTTACTATCTGAAATAATATATCTTAATATTTGATTGACTTTGTGGGAACAAAAATATTTTTGCCCTTTCAATCAAGAATGAAGATGTGTGAAATAGGGATTAGTCCCCGAAATACAAATTGAGTTTAGATATGTTGGGTTTGTCCTCAACAAGGATTGGTGTGCCCCTGGAGGGTTTGTCTGCTAGGGATGATGGCTTTCAAGTAGCCTAATTTTGGGGAGTATGGTCCTTAAAATGATTTTGGATTGCTGGGGTGTGCCCCTCGGATGATTTAATTGGTGAGGGGTGCCCCTTAGTATTGCCCTTGAATGGCTTGACTGGTAGGGGAAATGCCCCTTGGATGATTCAATTGTTGAGGAGTAGATCCTTTTGATGGTGTTGATTGTTGGGGATACTTCTTTGGGGAAAATGCCCCTTGGATGGTACCTCTTTACTAGCACTTTGCAACTTCCTTCATCTGACCTGCAGGGGAAAAGTAAGTTGTATTAGTGCATATTCTAGCAATATGTATTGGGGGTGTGCCATTAGCAAATTGAAAAGACTGAGTTTAGAAACATTAGGTTGGTCCCAACTATCTTGAGCTGGAATGCCCTTTGGGGGGTGCCCTTAGGGGAGTTGACTGCTGAGGAGATAGCCTTAGAATGGCTAGTCCTTTTGAACTGCTAGGGAGTATCCTTGAAAACCATCTTGAGAAGGCCTAATTAGTTGGGGGGGTGCCCCTTAGATACTACTTTGACTGGGAGAATGGTTCCTTTAACCATCTAGTCATCAGCGATGGAGATTGGCTTCTTGTAGGGATAGGGGGATGCCCCTTGAATGTTCCCTAGGTGCCCCTTGGCGACTGACCTAGAGAATGTCCCCTGGCTTATTCCACTCCTGGGGAATGGGTTAATTTCCTTAGGTATGCTCCTTGCTATTGGAGAGGCTTTTCTTTGTAAGGCTTTCCTGTTGGGTAAAAGACCTACGCGTGAAAATCACCATGGTTAGTGACTAATTCAAAAATAGCTTACTTTGATTCTCAAAAGATTTAGAGGAGACAAGGATCATTGTTCCTTTCAATCAAGAATCAAGGTGAGCTAGGGGTTTTGCCCCTATATTTAACTATAATATAGAGTTTAAGAGAAGTGGGGTTGGGCCTGAGTTTGGACTAGATCTGCCCCTGGATGGCAAAAGGGAACCCGTACGGATAGAATGAACCCATATGGGTGATAAATCTAGAAAAGTGGACTAATACGGGGGAGGAGGGGCCCATACAGGTTCTTATTGAGAGATTCAAAAATAGATCAGACCCTTTACATCAAAATTTCGTCATGTTTGGATGGACCTGCATAAGAAAAATCATCATGGTCAATGATTAATTCAAAAAATGGCTTACTTTGATTCTTGATTGATTTGCTAAAAATAGGAAATTTTGCCCCTTCGATCAAGGATCAAGGTGAACCAAGGGTTTTGCCCCACATTTAACTAAATTATAGGGTTTAAGGGAAGCGGGGTTGGTCCCCTAATCTGAACTGAGCATGCCGGTGATGGTTCAACTTGAAAACTGCCTCCTGGTGGCAAGAAGGGACCCGTACGGGCAACCTTGACCCATATGGGTGATGAATATGAAAAAAGGGACCTGTACGGGTGAGATGCGACCCGTACGGGTCCTCGACGGGGAGGTTCAAAAAAATCGATTAGACCCCTAATATATCGTCTCACACCAAAACTTCCTCTTTTACTGAATTCCTGCAATTTTCTTCCAAAAGACCGATCAGATGTATAAAAAGGATCTTAAGGCTGGCCATTTCTCTCTTAGGCACGAGAACTTGCCCCAGGTGGGCAATTCAAAGTTTTGGGGATGCCTAATTTCTATCGGGTAAGCTTTCCATTAGAGGGACTCATTTCTGGGCCTTACTCCTACTTCTGAAGTGCCCCTGACTCCTTCCCTTTGTACTCACGCTTCCAAACTCCAGGTTTTTTTCCCGATTTTCTCATTTGAGTTTTTTGAAGTTTCTTGATTCTTTTCATGATTTAGGGTTTTTTAGACCTCGGAATAGAGCCTGATGCCTGTAACGTTAGCCTAGGGTGTTTTAGGAACTGATTTAGATGAGTTTTGATTGAAATTGGTTGAGATTGGATTCTTGAGAATTTTCTTTGGGATGGTAATGTTTGTAGGGCATCCATATGGGTGCGGGGGGGACCATATAGGTCCTATTTTCCATACGGGTCCCTATTCTAGAGACAAAATGTCCAGAACTTGATTTTTTGTAATTATTTTCTGATCTTTAACTGTTCTACTATATCTTGACTCTATTTGACTGTGTTTTGCCTTTATAGTTCCTTATAATACAGCAGGAGCCCTAAGTTTTTGCAGAAAGTGGCACGAGGAGATTCAAGGTACCAATGATACTGAGCTGTTGGCCCATATTGACCCATTCGGGTTCACTAATATCATCAGGGTCATTTCACAGGGGCTGAAGATACTTGTCTCTAGTGCTATCTCAGCTTTGGTGGGGAGGTGGTCAGAGACGATGCATACCTTCCATCGGACGATCGGGGAGGTTACCGTGGCTCCTTCTTACGTGTGTGCCTTAACCGGGTAAATTTCTTCCATGCTAAACCTGTATTTACATTTCAAAAAACCATCAGTAGAAACTGTAGAAAGTTAGGATGCTTACAATGAGTTTATTTTGTACAGATTATATGATCCTTGAGTGCACATGGTTATCCACGATGAGACCGAGGACATGCAGCATGGGGTGGATGACCGCTAATTTATTCTGGAGTCACCACTCTCCTTTGAGTGGTACCTAGACGAGTGGGTTCATGACTGGCGGATGAGCCTCGTAGTGGAGAGGCATGTTCCTCTACATGTCCCCGTTGTTTGAGGAATCCTGCTCCTACTTGTAAAATTGTCCCAAGGTGTGAGGAGGGGACCCGTACAGGTGGAGTGGGACCTGCAGGGTAAAGCTTTATCGAGGTAGGACCCGTATGGATGGGGGGGACCCATATCGGGTCTTTCTTCAGGGATAGAATGTCTGAAACTGGGTTTTCCGTAGCCTTTTTTTATGGACAAGGCTCGGGCAGTGTCGGGCCTTGATTGTAGCGGAGTACCAAGAGTTCCTCTATCAGCTACACTTTGATTGGGTAAATATCTTTCATGCTAAACCTATATCTCATATTTCCACTAAACATTAGTAGAAACTGTATTTATGAGGTAGTGACACTTACAGTGCATTTACTTCATGCACATCATCTGAGACCTGTGGGAAGGTCGGTCATCTATGAGGACATCGAGAGGGTACAAGCGGGCATGGATGACCGCCGATTTATCTTGTAGTCGCCTTTTTCCCTAGATTGGTACTTCAGCAAGAGGGTCCGAGGGTGGAGGACCAGTGCTATAGTGGTGAGATCGATTCTTACTCTTGTTTTAGAGGGAGTCTCTCAGCCACACCTGGTGCCTGAGATGGACCAAAGGCTTTGCCCGATGGGTGAGGGGGCTCGAGTGATGTTAGAGGGGGATTAGGGGCATACTAGCCTTGGTAAGTTCCTTTTACCTGCAAAACTCAACAAACTATGCACAATGCATGCCATGATACTTATATGTATACCGATCTCATGATTTTGACTGCAGACTCGGCTGGCTATGGAGCGTGGTAGGTCCCCTCAGGACCTGGATGCTGCTGAGGGGAAGGCTACATTCTTGGAGGAGTAGCTGCAGGCCATAACTACTAAGGCTAATCAGGCTAGGGCTGAGACTACTTGGGTGAGGGCCGAGATTGAGATACTATAGGTTTAGTTAGCAAGGATGACCAAGGATAGAAAGCCACTGGAGCCTTTAGATTCTGTACTGAGTGGCTTCGGTTGTTACCTAGAGAGGTGGATTAGCGTAATAGGGTAGATGGTACTATCAGGGCTATCATAGGGGCTTCAAAGATTAGGGCCCCTGCTCAACCAACTGCTAGTGCTAGATGATGGACTATCTTCTAGCAGATGCATAAGACCAGATTCCAGAGGATCGTAAGGGATAGGATTCCCTAGTACTCTAGATTGCCTTCAGAACGTTTAATACTTTCAGGTGGCTTATTTTGTTGTGGACTTAGATTGTATGCTAAACTTTTCCTTCTCTGAATGATGATCCTATTTTTGCATAGGCCATTCAGTGTGAGATGACCTATCAAACTTTTATTTTTCCTAATTTTTGCTTGAACTGTCCTCGATAGCTCAACTGCACAGACTTTTCTTTTCTTTGCTTTAACTTTTGCCTAGACCGCCCTTTTGGGTTTTCAATCCAGCAAGCCTTTTCTTACTTGTCTGAGTCTTTGATTGATCCTTAGCCTCGAGGATATTGTTGTCTTGTCCTTCTCTAATGGAGGCTCAATTTGCTGGTGAATTCCACTAGTAACCAAACTTTCGAAGATTTATATTTGAGAGACTGGCCTGATTGAGACCGATGAGTATTACCAAGATTTTGTATGAGATCCGTATGCCTATTGCAGACTCGTACAGGCTTATATGGATGCCTATACTTCTAGCGAATTGATTGGATGAGATTCCTTCTTTTCCCATTATGGTAAGTGCCTTTAAGGTGTCTAACCCATAATATAGTGCAAGCTAGATGATGCTAGTGAACACACTTGGCATTTCAGATGATGCGTGCTGTCAAGTAGCTTTGGGAAAGCTAAACTTGAGGGATCCCAACTATGAAACATTGCTATTACAAATGATGCTTAAAGAATAAAAACAAGTGCAAAATACTAGCATTTTTTAATTGAGTTCTAACTTTTGCATAGACCGCTTGATGTGATGCAATCTATCGAACTAATTTTGTATTTTTCTTTTGTCTTAACTTTTGCCTGAACTGTCCTTGGCACCTCAGTTCAACAGACTTTTTCAGACTTTTGCATAAGCCTTATTTTTTTTCTTTTTCTCTTTTTTTTTATTTTTTTGTGGCTTATCGGTATTTTGTCTTTTGTTGAATAATACGCGTAGTACAGATAATAACAAAGAGTACAAAATGTACAGAAGAAACTGATGTTCATGTACTTGTGATCATTTCACTTTAAAGATATGCATGCACTCATAAGACCCAGCTTCTTAGCAAATTATATCATGTTTATCAATGAAATTAAATTTGAGTGCATAAGTAATGGCATTAGTTTCCAATGGTTAACCCTTACCCGCTTTCTAGTCCTTTTACAGATTTTCTAGAAAGCAACTGATGTGTTTGCTCTCGATGCACTAATTTTTGCTTAAGCCGCCCTTTTCGGGTTTTCAACTTAGCGGGCTTTATTTTGAGTTCCCTAACTTTTTCCTGACCGGTTTGTAGAATACCGATTAGCAGATTGCACCCTAATTTTTGCCTAAGCAGCAGAGGACCACTTGTCGGGTGATTTATTCTTTATCTTTTTTTTGTGTTGCTCTTTTGTGATTTAATTGTTTTAGCCTAAACATGATAGCCGTTAAGTCTGTCTTGATTTCAGGATTCATGAACTCATTTCCATCCATGTCCATAAGCTTGATTCTTCCTTTGTCAAAAATGGTCCTTCCCAATTAGGATTGAATTTGCCCCTTAGCATCAGTGATGACTGGGGCATAGCTGTTTAAGAACCGATTACCTAGCTTAAGGGGTTGCTTTGGGTAAGCTCGAGCTTTTTAGTGTTGGAATGAATATGTCCTTCTCTTTTATGAAGGAAGGTCATGTTGTTGTGTGGAAGTTTTTGGATCTTTTATGTTGGGTGATGGATCTTCTTTCTTTTAAGCAAGTGGAGAAAGCATTTTTTAGGGATATTTTATGGTGATGAGAAATTCCCATTTGTTGGATGTGACGATTTACCCTTTTGAAGGTTTTGGAAGAGCATTGGATTTAAGCTTGCATTAATTTTTACCTTCAACGGGGCTTTTCAATATATAGTCTGTCCTCCCCTTTTTTCTGATGTGTATCTTCTTTCCCTTTTTTGGAAAAGATGAGCTATGACCCAAGGCTATCATGTTTGCTAAGCACTTTTTATTATCTCTCGCTTTTTAGTGATAAGTTTTAACCATTGGAACCTTATGCCATTGCGATATACTCAGATTCATTTTCTTTAATAAACATGATGCAATTTTAAAGAATGTTGATTTTATGATTGTATGATATCTTTAAGAGTGAAATGCTAAAACATAATGTGAATGTATCAATTATTCAAGACATGCTTTATAAGTGGCATCGTTTTGCATTAAAACACTAGCAACGTTAAGAAGTTACCTCATCCTTGAAGTCATCCCTCAGATGTGGAGGGTCTTTATGATCTTCGTACGATCTATCGGTGAATCAGTAGTCTCCCAATTCTGAGCTTGTACTTGTCTTGGCACTAGTCCTCTTTGTGATTTGGACCGAAGGAGAAGATGGTTGAGCTCTTGTAGTCATGCCATAGGGTAGACCTATTGGATGGCAGGAGGCCATTCCCTTAGATGTGGCTATGCAGTTGAGACCTTGGCTAGATCCACTAAACTAAAACATACATCCTTGGCTAGGATGAATAGACCGACTGATGGCTGGCGGAATTGTGGTACCCCCTGAATCATATGGACTAATTGAACCCCATTGTCCAAAACAACTAGATGATGGGAGACAGTGGTGGAGAATCATCCCTTAACTGAACTCAATTTGGTCGTATAGAAAATCGGAATGCGGACCCAATGAACTTGAGGTTGCTGATAAGGTTTGACTCTTTACTCGAGTAGGAACCAAATGATCAATACATGCATGGGTTCAATTATGTATTAGGCATGTCTAAAAATGCATGGTGAGGTTAAGATTCAAAGATAGAGTGTAATAATTTCCCCAAATGTTGAAAAAAAACGGGTTGAATTAACTAAATGATTTTTGGTGCTCATCTTAATCTTTTAAGTTTTTCAAAAACAAACAAAAATTTTACAAGTTAAAAGATTATATTCCTCAGCAGAGTCGCCAGTGTGAGGAGACAGAAATTAAGCGTGATAAAACCATTTTAGTTCTGGTTTGCACAATAAGCCAATTTTAATAAATAAAAGAATCGAGACCCAAATCTCGATACAAATGATAGAGTCCCCATCCAAGTTGTCTACTTGGGAAAGATTTTTGGTACGGTTCCCATTGGGCAGGAGACTCATACCTTTTGGATCAGAGATTCGAGTATCGGAAGAGTCACTTATTTCTCATTTAGTTAATTCAAAATTACATTCATCATATATAACTGCATTATTTTCATCATTTAGGGAATTATCATATCAATCTTATTTCTATATTCTTTCATATTCAATTCATGCATATATCAGTTTATAATAAAGCACAAATAATAAATGGAGGAATAAAATTACAACCAGGGGAAAAAAGGGGAATTGCAAAGGAACCTATATATTTGTTCTAAGTAATAAAACAAATATAAATAAATTCACCTACATCCACAAAGGTTAGCACAGTTTGTAGCTTACCATGAATCAATATTTTATTGAGAAAAATGTGATTTATGTGATAATGCCATATTTTAAATTTTGTGGGTTGGTGTACTAGATTATTAATGAAAATGACCGCATGGCAAAATGGTGGGTTGGTTGGTTTTTATTCAATAAAAACTGAAATTTGGGTTCTGTCTGGAGGCAGGTACCCATACGGGTGGGTGGGACTCATACGGTTATCGGGGAGGATCCATACGGGCATGGGGGACCCATACGGGTCCTGTTGGATCCGACAGAACCTGCATTTACTTTATTTTAATCAGATTGATTATAGAAGAGATAAAATTGAAGCAGGAATTCCCTTTATACGAGTTTGGCATACTAGTACAGTCACCGAAATGATATATTAGGTACCAACAAAGCCTGTATTAGTCAGGATCAGACCCAAAATGAGAATTGAATCAATTGGTAGAAAATAAGTAAATAACAAAAATATAATAGAGATGTGAGTCTCTTTGAAACTCAGGAGCATTACCTTACGATGTGAATCCACTTTAAGGCGATCCCTTTACTGTAGAAAGAGTCTGGCCAAAGTATATGCTTAATTAGAACTATTTGGATGAGTATTTGTGTGGACAGAATCTCCCCTAATCCTAATAAACAAAGTTAGGAATGAATAAAATGTGGACAAAACCTCAAAGAATGGGTTTCCCCCTATTTTATACCTCCTATACCTCAATTATACCTATGGAGATTGCCAGAACCTTTACTACAATTTCTTTATAGTATCTTGTTGTATATCTAATGTTGTGTTGTGAATCCTTGTTTAAATGAGAGGAGAAGGCCCATTGTTATAGGGTGAAATTAGGTCAGAATTCGGTGATCCCATATTCAGAACCTGCCTTTTCCCGAAAATGGTAAGAGACTACTTCCAAAAGAGCCTGAACAGGAAATAACCATACCTGTACGGGTGGGGCCCCACCCGTATGGGTTCCAGGAGAACCCCGTACAGGTACCCCCCAGGCTTATGAAGTGGATCCGTACCACTTGGCAGCACCTGTACGGGTATATAAGGTCAATCTGGGTCTCTATTTTATAGCCAAACTCAACTCTGCTGTAGTGGGAATACCTCTGATAGATAACACTTGTAAAGGAATGCATTATCTAGCTCTCATCATCATTTCATGAGATGGATCATTGGAATCCAGTGCTCACAGCCGCTTTTCATCTCTTGCATCTAATTGTTCATACCTGGCTCTTGCTCAATCTGATTCTTTTAACTAAGCTTCAAGCGTCACTCTTAAAGATCTTACTTCTATTCCAATTGCTAACATGGCTTCCATTCCATATACCATGGAGAAAAGTGTTTGATCAGCGGGAGTTCTTATATTGGTTCTATACCCCCAAACTGAGAATGGGAGTTTATCAGCCCAGTCTCTGTAAGTAGCTACCCTTTTTGACAAGATCTTTTCGTCGACTTATTGGCATTAATGATCAGCTTCCCTTTAGAGTTTTTGAAGAATTTGGGAATAATTTTATCACCTAAGATATTTTTCATAACCAGAGTCAGCCTGCTGTTGGTGCTCTTCTTGGTCTTCTTTCTTGATGATGCGTACCCTTGTACCCTTTTTTCCCCTTCGTGAAGAAATATGGACTAAAATTTGCTGTTATCATGTTTGCTAAGCACTTTTATTATCTCTCTTTTATTTGGTGATAGGTTTTAACCATTGGATGTTTATACCATTGCGTTATACTCAAAGTCAACTTCATTAATGAACATGATGATATTTTAATAATGTTGCTGTTATAAGAGCATGATCTCATTAGAATTAAATACTCGAGCAAAATGTGAATGATAAATGCATCAATTTATTCATGACATGTTAAAAATAAAAGATACCGATACTATAACTTATTCATGATATGCCTTATAAGCGGCATTGTTTGCATAAAAAATATTTGCAACACTAAAACTTACATCATTTGAATCATCCTCCCCAAGCGGAGGGCCTTGTTGATCAACGTGAGCAATGTTGTTGGCTGAACTGGTAATTCCGGAGTGTAGGTTTGCATGTGTTTCTTTGGCCACTACTCTAGCTAAGTTCTTGGCAGCCTTGCTAATGGGATTTCCTTTCTCACTTCCCTTCCAATTTTTCCTCATAAGTACAGCTAAGGCCTCAGTGATGGACTCGATTGCCATATTCATTTCACCTTCTTCAGTGTTCCCACATACTTCTACAGAAACTGAGGTTTTAATCATGCAGCCTTTCTTGAAATGATATACATCATTGAAGATCTTAAAACCAGAGACCTTCTTGCCCCTTACCTCGATAGGTTTTTCCTTACCTATGAATATCTTTTGTTTGACTTCAGCCCCTATCGTGAGGCAAGACTGAGGTTTGGACTTTTTAGCACCGGGATAATTCCCTAAAGTCTGAATGGCCGTGGAAGAGGAAAAAGAGGTTCCAACATGCCCTAAAGATTCTTTTCGAGTCCTATTCCCTTCACATAACCCTGTTTCATCATAATCCTCTCAATTTTAAGAGATATGTATCCCCTAACCAAAAACTTCAAACCCTGGTGAGCTACAGCCACCCTAGATTCCTTTTCCTCGGCTTCCATAGCCTCAATAATAGATGGTTAGTCAGCTTCAATGGTCACTAGATTACCATTATGGATGAGCTTGACTTTTTGGTGGACTGTGGAAGGAACATCCCCTAATGCATGGAGCCAAGGATGGCCTAACAATAATGAGTAAGTGACAGGAATATCGAGGATTGTGAACAAGACTTTGGACTTCACTCCCCCCACTATAACCTCAGCTTCAAAAACCCCAATGACACTCCTCTTTGTTTCATCATATGCCATTACAATAGTGTTGGATTTCTTTAACATTGATTCATCTAACCCCAAGTGAGGGAGGATCTTGGTAGGGCAGTGATTAAGGGCAGAACCATCATCTACTATAACACACGGAATAGACCGATCAAAGATTTGCACCATGATGAAGAGTGCCTTATTATGCTTGATTCCTTCAATTGGGACATCTGACAAATAAAACATAATGGGTTCAATCTGACCGAGAGAGGACCCCCTAGTAACTGGAAAGACCTCAACCACGGTAGTGGAGGGTGTAGCTTCTATGCTTAGCAGCTTTTCTATCAAACCCTTGCGATGATCTTCAGAGTCAATGAGAAGCTGCCAGATATTGCACTTCATTGGAGTAATTTGCAACTGTTGGATAAGAGGGGCTAATTTTAAATCTTTCTTTGCAGCATTAATAAGAGCTTGAGTCACGATAGTGGGTGTAAAGGTCGGACCTTGACTAACATTCGGGAGGACCTGAATATCGATATCCCTACCTCTTCTTTTCTTTCTGAGAGGATTAGGAGTAACCCTTCTACTTCGGGTAACATGCAATATTCCATCTTTCATATAACTTCTTCCCTCAAGAGTTTTCACTAATAGGGCTGGTCCTCCGAGTTTGTAAGCATCAATATCAATGGGTTCGGGTTATACCATCGTAGCCTTCTCATCATAAGCACCTTCTAAATCATATGCATCAATGTCAATAGGGATAGGTTTATTGAGTAAGGCTATAATTGAGTGAACCACAGGGTTAGCCTGTGTGATCATACTGAAGACATGGTGGGAGGGCAACCCTGACTCAACAGCCATAACCTATTGCTCAAAATTTGGCAGGGGGGTTATTTAGGGTGTTGGGTTTAAGCTTAGGTTCTCGAATCTTCTTATCCCTAATCAGACCGTGGTTAGCCTTAAGTAGATCTCTACAGGCACCAGTGTAATGTCCCTTGCTAACATGATTAGTGCAGAACTGATCCCTATCCTCAGGTTTTGGCGAAATATAGGTTTTGATACTTTGGAGGAGACCAAGTGCTCTCAACTTAGTGAAGATGGCAGGCAGAGATGCCTTCTAAGGGGAAATACCATCTTCAATGGTACGAACTGCAACCACTTCTTCTTGCACTATTGTGGTTTTAGGATTTAAACCGGCTCTTGGCTTAGAGGCTTGGGCAGGGGCTGAAGGGTCATTCTTCTTGAACCAAGGTGTGGTCAGCATACTCAACTTCTCTAATTCCTCAATTCTTTCCCATTTTTCGTCCTTCTCAAAGACCTCTACATAGCTAGAGAAGCTATCCATACCGAGGACCTTATGGTAAACAAGTAAGGCACCATCCATCAACTTCACAATCATCTCGGGGAGACTAAGGTAATCTTTCAGTAAAACTTAGGTGGCCATTCACCTCTCAAAATAGGGCTTAAATTTCTCATTGGGGGCTTGGTTGATAGCCTCTAAATTTTGTACAATGGTTGTGATGGGGTTGTTGAAACTGTACTACTGATTGAAGTGACTGGCTGGTTGCACAAAGAGGACCGACCAAACCCAACTGACCAAACTGACTTGAAGAATCCCCGTGAGTCCGCATAGCTGAAATTGAGTGAACGGAATATGAGTAACTCTTAAAAGAGGCAGTTGTTTAGTGACCACTGCTTTACTACTAGAGCACTGATAGGTGTGCTATTGACCATTCTTTCCCCGACCAAGATTGTTCTTACAGAAGCTAGCATCTTATCATTCACTCGGTCAAGAAACTGATTACTTTCCAAATACTATGAGATGGCATTTTTTATCTTTGACGTAACATTGGCCCTTGACGCATTTGCTTCCTCGCCAGTAACAACACCCTCATCCTCAACATCTATCTGGCCCTCTGGAGTTAAGATATGAGACATTTCTCCAAGCTAATGAGTAGTATCGAGACAGAATAAACTAAACAGACTATCGGTCAACATACCCGTGGACTGATGTGGAGCAGCCATTAACTTAACTAGAGGAATAGATGATGGTAGAGGAGCCAGAATGCGAGTCAGACAGACTTGAGATCATTGCCCAGTTCTTTGTCTTCGAGGTTTGGCTTTGGCTGAGGTAGTAACTAAGAGATCAGCACATGCATGGGATGCGGTATGCATGCACAAATTATAACAATGCATGGTGGGGTTAATCACAAGGGTATGTAACACAGCATATGCGAGGCGATCGATTCCATCCTTATTTCTCCCTCCGAGTCTGAAGGCATTCTTCCTTAGTCTAATCTCATACAGAAATTAAGGTACCTAAAAGGTAAAATTCTAAGGCTTTCGATAAGAATGGTGTAGGGACATATTGGAAGTTTGATGTAGAAGGTTCCTATCATATCAAGCCTCTTTTGGAGGGAGATGACAATGAGTGCTCCATCCACTAGGGTGTCGCCAATTTCCTGGCGGATATGGGTATCGTCTTCATAAGTGTTGCAGAAATAATAAGGGCACCTTAACCTAGCACTAGAAGAAGAGTGCATCTAGCTAGAGAGAAGGAGATGAGAAGATAAAGTATGATAATTTTCCCATATGGTGAAAAAGAAAATGGGTTGAATTAAGTAAATAATTTTTGGTGCTCATCTTAATCTTTTAAGCTTTTAAAACAAACCAAAATTTTGCAAGTTAAAAGATTATATCCCCGATAGAGTCGCCACTATGAGGTGTTGATGACGTATGGGTCTCCCATGGAGCCTATGTGAGAGGTAGGGCCCACTAGGGCTTGGTTGGATTTAGGCGTGATAAAACCTTTTTAGTTCAAGTTTGCACAATAAGCCAATTTTAATGAATAAAAGAATCGAGACCCAAATCTCGATACAAATGATAGAGTCACCACACAAGTTGTCTGCTTGGGAAAGAGTTTTGGTTTGGTTCCCTCTGGGCGGGAGACTCACACCTTTTGGATCAGAGATTCGGGTATCAGATGAGTCACTTATTTCTCATTTAGTTGATTCAAAATTACATTCACCGCGTAAAACCATTTTTTCCATAATATAGGGAACTATCACAAAAATCCTATTTCTACACTCTTTCACACTCGTTACATGCGTTTACATATTGCAATAAAGCATAAGCAATAAATAGGGGAAATTGTAAGAGAACTTATACATTTGTTCTAAGTTATAGAACAAAATGAAAATAAATTCCCATGCATCCACAGATATTAGCACAGTCTATAGCACATCATAAGTCAGCATTTTATTGGGAAAAATGTGATTGTCTTAGCATGGCGGTTTTACAATCTATAGTACCCGGGCGGCTTCTTTGATCAGAGAGAAATAAGAAGTCTTCAACATATTTTGTTGTGAAAACACATTTTAACTTTTGTTGGTTTATTTACCAGATTATTAGTAAAAATGATTGGATGGCATATAGTGAGTTGGATTGATTTTAACCAAATAAAACTGAATTCTAGGTTCTGGATTTTACCTGGGCCTGGTACCCGGTATGGGTAGGTGGGACCCGTATAGCTACCAGGGAACACGGTATGGTATGTTATACCCATATAGGTCCTGTATGGTCCAGGCAGAAACTTTGTTCGAGATAAACAGATTAATGGAAGAAAAATAAAATAAAAATGGGATTTCCTTCCATATGAGTATAGCGCACTGATTTAATACCCTTAGGGATATGTGGTGCCAACAAGGCTCATATGGGTTAGGACCAGACCCAAAATAAGAACAAGAACAGATGTAAAAATAGAGGCAGAGAATAAGAATAAAATAACTGAAATATGAGTCTCTTTGAAACTCAGGAGCGTTACTTTTACAGCGTGAATCCACTTTTAGGCGATCCCTTTACTATTGAGAGAGTCTGGCCAAAGTAGATACTGAGATGGGACTATTTAAGAGAGTATTTATGTGGACAGAACCTCCCTTAAATCCAAAAAAAATGAAGCTAGGAATGAATAAAATGTGGACAAAACCCCAAGGAATGGGTTTTCTCCCTATTTTATACTTCCTATACCCTCACTCTACCTTTTCTATACCTATAGAAATTGCTAGAACCTTACTATAATTTCCCTTTAGTATATTTTTCATATGAAAAACGTGTGTGTTGAAATGAGAGGAAAATGTTGGATATGATGTATGCCCTTAAGACAATTAGGGCGACATATCTTAATTATATAATAGTACGAATATTTTGTTTAATTAATAAAGGCATTTAATCTTTTGTTTATATCAATGTGTTTATAAATATATCATGACTAGTTAAATATATTCATTGATGTATGTTTACAAAAGTCCTTGACATATCGTAGCATGAAGTCAGAGAAATTATAGTTGGACTATATTCGGTGGAGCCTGCTTCATGCGCAATTATGATTACGTCTAAACTATCCCTAGTCATAGTTTCATCAAGAAAGGATATTAATGAAGTGAAAAGACTAGCATGTGGTCAACTTTCTTGGAAAGGGTCCAAGCAGTTAATCTCCTAAGGACTGAAGGTGGCGCCTTAAGTTTGACACATGGATATATCTGGGAGATATATTGGAGACCGCAGTAAGATAAACACTAGGTATGTATATCAATGTGTTAGTGTTTATCTTCATGCAATAAGCTTTACGAATATCCTTATACTTGAGATACTAGTTACCTTATGTGGTATAATTGATATACTTTGGGTCATTACTACACACTCATTAATCTAGAGTGTTACAAGTGATTACGGGTATGGTGACGACAGCACATTGGTAAGCTGAGTAGTTGGAAAGAATACATCACTGCGGATATATTAAGGAGTTATACCTGGCCACTTGTTGACGTGATGATTGCCATCAACCTCCGATCAGAGCATGTGTTTGATAGAAATGGTTTCTAGTTAAACACACTATAGTAAAAGGCAATATACTTCGATAACAAGTTAATGACTGGGATAGGTTTGAGCAAACTTGCTATTAGTGGGTTAACACTTTAACCGAACCCTATAAAGCAGATGGTACTAATATTAAAGAATGGAAGGAGTTCATCGCATTGGAGAACTATTGCATTAACTGGGATTATGTCATAAGCATAAATCACGTTCCGAGTAATGGGGGATGGTAAACCCTTGCTAGAGGCGTACTATAGTCGTTTAAGGTAATCGAGCTCTATTTACGATGTAGAACCTCAAGCCAATGGTTCCATTAGAACAAGGGTGTGTTAAGCCTTAATAGCTCAATACTTTGGGATCCTATAAGGTCACACACATTGGACGTTCATCAGATTGAGTAAAGAACTAATAGATTTATTCTATTATAAAAATATAATATAAATAATAATTGAATTATTATTTAATTGGTTAAAAATGATTAGATCATTTTGGATAGACCAAGGAATTTATTTTTGACCGATAACTAATTTATTAGGGCCGAAAAATAAATATTTATTTGAAAGGATTAAAAGAGAATTTTTTTGAATGGGTTGGACCAGGTAGAAAATTATAGGACAATTTTGAAACCGTAAAAAGGGCTGCAGGATTTGCGACACGTTTGGTGCCCGAAATCCTGCACCGTGGGCTTGCAAGTGCCGTAATGTGGCACTCACAGAGGCCCATGGAGCTGGGCTCGCCAGCACTGCATTTGGCAGCGCGAGAAATCTTGCAATCTGGGCTTGCGAGAAATCTCGATAGCCTAGCTTATGATAAACACAGCGTGCTATGCACGTTGTGCTCGTGGGCAGAACCTGTGGGGCCCTAAGCCCCGCGGATCAGACCCGCGTGTGGGATATGCTACATCGGAAAAAGGGGGAGCAATTTTGCTCCGCCAAGCCTATATATATGCTTCTCTACTCCCCCTTTCAAATTGCACCAAGCTCAAAAGCTAAATCCTAAGTTGAGATTCGTAAAGATTAATCTCTCGGCTAATTGAGTAAGTTCTTTTTTAGGAGCCTGAATTTATTCGGGCACCCCTAGTCTATATCTTTGGGTGGGGCTTCTGGAGTGGTCTAGCAACTACTCGAGGCTCCTTATTCTTTCTCTCGGGAGGTTTTGGTTGGTGGGGTTCTTGTGGATACTCATAGAGGGTATCCTACGCTTGGTGGCTTGTGCATGAAGGGTCTGCTAAAGCACGCCTCAACTGGTAAGTTTTCTTTCTTTCTCTTTTATTATTAGGTCTTTTTCTTTAAGTGTTTTTAGACTTAATAATATGCTAAGGCTATTTTGTATGCTTTGTTTATTTTATGCTTAGGTTATAACATGCTTAGGTTATAGCTTAGAGTTAAACATGCTTAGGTTATAGCTTAGAGTTATAACATGCTTAGGTTATAGCTTAGAGTTATAACATGCTTAGGTTATAGCTTAGAGTTGTAACAGGCTTAGTATAAAATTTACATGCTATAATATAATTTAGAATTATGGTATGCCTAGCCCTTTTGCATGCTAACCTAGGTAGAGAATTATTTAGTTAAGGCTTTATCTAATTTATATGTATCTAATAGGAGTTCCTAGGGATAGAGACAAAATTTTGAATTTCCGCCATGCCTGTTATGGATGTTCAATCTGACTGTTAGTTCCTAACAGTGGTATTAGAGCAGCCTATTTAGTGTATAATTAAGTTAGAAGCAAACTCAATATTATTTTCTATTTGAAATGATTTGTTTATTTAATTGTTTGGAACAATATATATGAATTTGTGTCTTTCATTTCAAGGTTAGAAAATGGTTATGAATAGTTTTGATTAAGCCTGCTCAACTTACTCAAATTATACAAGTTTTAATAATTTATTTAAATTACATGGGTTATAGATGCTTCCAATTTACATGAATTGGAAGAAAGAAATTATTAGTCCAGGAGAATCCATTGGTCTTAAAGTTTGTGCCCGTATTTGTTCTGGCTAAGGATTGGACTTAGTGTCTACTCACTTGAAGGGCACTTCCCTTACATGGGAACCTATATCTGTGCAACTTGAATTGACCAATTGGGGGATTAATATGGACTAATTTATTTCTAGTATATAAGATAGTGCTTATATATATTTCTGTAACATAGTAAAAATTAAATTTATTGAATAAAAGCTTAAAGGAAATGCAACATATATTTAACAAATAAAAATCTTAATTATTTTGCATATAATCTAGGTTAATGGAATAATCATAATAAAGAGTTGAACCCACCTAAGGTTGGACCTTATGAATTAATTCTAAAATACCTTGAATTAATATAAGTTATTATAAATATGTCCATCTGATGAAATCCTAGATTGGGTGAGAGGTTTAGCACCAATAAAATCCCAAAGTAAAAATATTAAGGCAATTTATAGTCTTCCTTACTCAAATTTATGATGCGGTCTCTTTGGGCTATCAAAGTGCTACACAAAGCGTTCCTTTCATTCCACATTGATTGGTTGTAAAGTTTGGGATAGGGTCTGCCTTAACGGAACTGGGGTAGTGCACCATAAAATTGGGAGCTAGGCCTAGATATGAGACATATTCAAGGAGATGCTAATATAAGAGCATACGTCCCTTGGGATTAGGGAACTTGAATGTATTAGCAATTGCTTGCGATGCAAATGGAATGGGGTTCCAACTATAACTAACTAATACGAGTGGACTCATTAAATTTGGGGTTGTAATAGACTAGTTATAGATGCTACCTACTAAGAAATTTAGCTGGGCTAAGATTCCAGAATTCAATAGAATGGGCTATTGTAAATTTTGAAGAAAATAGTAGGACACATGTATTTAATTAAAAGACCTTATATTAAATGCATGTACTAAAACTAATATCTGAACAATAATTCTTTTACATCTTAGTTGAAATCTTTATTTTAATACAAACATTCGCATTAATAACTAACTTTGATTAGCTCTAGCATCAAAGGGTTTGTTTAGAAATGTGAGGATAGTCATCAAAGCCTTGGGCTTGGCGTGTACATTGTATAAGCCCAAATCTAAATAACATGATGCAAGCAAGTCTACTTCAAACAGATATGCATGAAATGCATGAAGGAAACTAGGATACAACACCTTGGAGGTTGTTAACATCCTTGTTACCTTATGTAAGTAGCTGGAAGGAGACAAGGTTAAACATCAAGTCAGATGTTAGGATCCATATTACCTTAACTACAAAGGTATCATAAAATAATGGACTTAAGAGTCTATGTCTTTACATCTTAGAGAAATGATTTTCCATGGTGGAAAATTTGAACCAAAATATTTTTGCAGAAATTGGTGGGACTAATTAGTCAGAAATTTAAATGGTTCATATGAAAGAAGTAAAGGGACACACATGGTGTCTAGTTTTGAAGCAGGATAGAGCAGAGTGAAGAGAAAAGTAAAAGGAATACTGAGATTTTTATCTGGGAGACAAAATGATTGTTTTCGATATAAAATATTGGATACAAGTTCTTCATTTCAATATAGGATATTGGAAATAAGATCAAAATGGCTAAAGTCTCATAGCATGAGAAGAGGAGGCTTAGAGTTTCCACTTCAAGATGTTTAATATTGAGAATTTCTACATCTCAAATAAATTCTAAATTGGTACAGAATACCTAATTAGAGTTATATATCCGTACGATAGTATAGATATCGTTGAGAAGTAGAGTTTTGGCCAAAAGGAGAGTTGTACCTATGGAAAATCATTAGAGCTTAATGGCTGCTATTGATATAGGAACTTGGAATTTCCATTTTGCTAAAATTTGGTAAAGGACAAAATTCAATTATTATTATAAAATATTGTTTCCTACTTCACAGCAGATGGAATTTTATTCTAATTTGATAAAAGGTGTTACCAAAGCTATGAATGACATTTTATTGTAATATGACAATTGATATTTGGAAATTACAAAACATATTCTCAAATATAAACATTGCTAAGAGAGAAATTTAGATAATGAGAAATCTTTCTACTTATGGCATTTTCATTTAAGCTATATAGACAAAGATCGCTTAACCAAGCTGCATAGGCATGGTGACTTGGGCGCAATAGACTTAGAGTCTTATGGTGATTGCGAACCTTATTTAAGAGGAAAAATGTGAAAGTTACCCTTTCAAGGAAAGAGTGAAAGGGCCACGAGAACATTATAATTTATACATACTAATGTATGTGGTCCAATGAGTGTTCAGGCACTAGAAGGATACTCCTACTTCATAACCTTTATTGATGATTATTCACGATATGGTTATTTGTATTTAATGAAGTACAAGTCTGAAAGTTTTGAAAAGTTCAAACTATTCCATACTGAAGTAGGGAAACAGCTTGAGAAAAGTATTAAAACATTTTGATTAGATCGAGGTGGAGAATACTTAAGTCAGGAGTTTCAGGATTATCTAAAGGAAAATTGGATAGTTCCCCAGTAGACCCCTCCTTATACACCCAAATACAATGAAGTTTTAGAGAGGATGAATCAAACTTTATTAGATATGGTTTGGTACATGATGAGCCATGCAGATCTCAGTAAATCCTTTTGGGGATATGCACTAGAGAGCGCAGTTTATGTATTAAACAGAGTTCCCTCTAAATTAGTTGATTTTACATCTTACGAAAGATGGTGTAATAGAAAGCCATCCCTAGGTCTCTTAAGAGTATAGGACTGTCCTTGTATGTTGAAGAGGATAACGTCAAATAAGCTGAATGCCAAATCTGACATATGTTTGTTCATTGGATATCTAAAGGAAACTATTGGATATCTATTTTACCAAAGGGAAAAAATAGATAATCAGTTGATTGACCCCGTTCTAGATACATAAGAAAGTGAGATCCAAGAATAACTTGTAAAAACACAAACATTGTGGAGATTAGGTCGTGTTCATCAAGGTCTTGATAGATATGGTTTTATCATCACTGATGATAAGGAAATGTATCTCTTGGAGGATGATGAACCAAGGACATATGATGAGGCAATGAAGAGCTCAGATTCTGAAAAATGGCTAAAAGCCATGAAATCAGAAATGGATTCCATGTATGAGAACCAAGTTTGGAATTTGGTTGATGCACCGTAAGAGGTTAGACCGATTGAGTGCAAGTGGGTCTTCAAGAAGAAGACTGACATGGATGGTAATGTAATTACCTATAAAGCAATGTTGGTTGGGAAAGGTTATAGTCAATGGGAAGGTATCGACTATGATGAAACTTCTTAATTGTAGCCATGCTTAAATCCATTAGAATACTCCTCTCCATTGTTGCTCATTACAATTATAAGATCTGGCAAATGGATATTAAAACAGCATTCCTGAATGGGGATTTAGATCGAGATATGTATATGACACAACCTGAGTCAGAATGGCTCGAAGGTATGAAAGCTACAAAGGTCCATTTATGGACTTAAGCAGGCATCCAGGAGTTGGAATATAAGGTTTGATTAGACAATCTGTGAACTGGATTTCTGTCTAAACATTAATGAGCCTTGTGTTTACGAGAAGGTTAGTTGGAGTATAGTCATTTTCTTAGTATTGTATGTTGATGACATTCTACTAATAGGAAACGATATTTCTCTTCTTCACAATGTTAAAATATGGTTGTCAAGAAAGTTCTCCATAAAAGACCTTGTTGAAGCAACATTTAGCTAGGTATAAAGATCTATAGGGATAGATCAAAGAAGTTGTTAGGTCTTTCTCAAAGTACATATATATACAAGGTATTGAATAGGTTCAACCTTGAGCATTTGAAGAAAGGTTATCTCCCGATGAAAAAGGGCATTAACCTATCTAAGGCTGAGTGTCCGAAGATAGCTCAGGAGAGAATACACATACAGGATATTCCCTATGCATCCATGATAGGATCCATCATGTATGCTATGATATGTACTAGGCCAGATGTCTCTCAAGCTTTGAACTTTATGAGCATATATCAGTCAGATCTAGGTGAAAAGCACTGGAGGGTTGTCAAGACAATTCTTAAGTACTTGAGAAGGACTAAGGATGAGTTTTTGATATATGGAGAAGGTGACCTCACAATTAGAGGTTACACTGATGCAAGTTCTCAATCCGATAAGGATGACTTCAAGTCTCATTGGGGTTTTGTGTATGTGTTAAATGGAGGGGTGGTATGCTGGAAGAGTTCCAGGCAAGAAACTACTATTGATTTAACCACGGAATCTGAATACATTGCTCCATGCAGCAAAAGAAGTTGTCTGGTTAAAAGGATTTATTGGTGATCTCGGTGTGGTGCCTGAGACTGTTAATCCAATCACTTTGTATTGTGATAAAAAATGGTGCTATAACTCAGGCAAAGGAACCACAGTCTCATCAGAAAAATAGACATGTATCTATAAAGTATCATATAATCAAGGAGATTATTGATGCTAAGATAATAAGACTAGAATATGTACACACGGATTAGAACCTCGCGGATGGTCTGATAAAGCCATTGACTAAAGTCAAACATGACCAGCATGTTAAAGCATATGGATTAAGACATATGGCTAATTGACCTTAGTGCAGGTGGAATTTGTTGGATATGATGTATCCCCTTAAGGCAATTAGGGTGATATATCTTAATTATGTAATAGTACGAATATTTTGTTTAATTAATAAAGGCATTTAATCTTTTGTTTATATCAATGTGTTTATAAATATATTTTGACTAGTTAAATATATTCATTGATATATGTTTACAAAATTCCTTGACGTATCATAGCATGAAGTCAGAGAAATTATAGTTGGACTATATTTGGTGGAACCTGCTTCATGTGCAATTATGATTACGTCTAAACTGTCCCTAGTCATAGTTTCATCAAGAAAGGATATTGATGAAGTGGAGAGACTAGCATGTGGTCAAATTCCTTGGAAATGGTCCAAGCAGTTAATCTCCTAAGGACTGAAGGTGGTGCCTTAAGTTTGATAATGGATATATCTGGGAGATATATTGGAGACCGCTGTAAGATAAACACTTAGAACATATATCAATGTGTTAGTGTTTATCTTCATTCAATAAGCTTTGCAAATATCCTCATACTTGAGATACTATTTACCTTGTGTGGTATAATTGCTATACTTTGGGTCATTACTACACACTCATTAGTTTAGGGTGTTACGGGTGATTACAGGGTGATGATAATACGTTGGTAAGCTGAGTAGTCAGAAAGAATCCATCGCTCCGGATATATTAAGGAGTTGTACCTAGCAACTTGTTGAAGTGATGATTGCCATAAACCTCTGATCGGAGTATGTATTTGATAGAAATGGTTTCTAGTCAAACACACTATGGTAAAAGGCAATATACTTTGGTAACAAGTTAATAACTGGGATAGCTTGGAGCAACCTTGCTATTAGTGGGTTAACACTTTAACCTAACCCTATAAACTAGATCGTACTAATATTAAAGAATGGAAGGAGTTCATCGCATTGGAAAACTATTGCATTCACCGGGATTAAGTCATAAGCATAAATGACGTTCCGAGTAATGGGGGATGGTAGATCCTTGCTAGAGGCGTACTACAGTCGTTTAAGGTAATTGAGCTTTATTCTCAAGCCAATGGTTCCATTAGAACAGGGGTTGGTTAAGCCTTAACAGCTCAAGACTTTGTGATCCTATAAGGTCACACACATTGGACCTTCATCGGATTGAGTAAAGAACTAATAGATTTATTCTATTACGAAAATATAACATAAATAATAATTGGATTATTATTTAATTGGTTAAAAATGATTAGATCATTTTGGATAGACCAAGGAATTTATTTTTTATCGATAACTAATTTATTAGGGTCAAAAAATAAATATTTATTTGAAAGGATTAAAAGAGAATTTTTCCAAACGGGTTGGACCCGGTAAAAAATTGTAGGACAATTTTGAAACCGTAAAATGGGCAGCGAGATTCGTGACACATTCATGCACGAGATCCCACACCAAGGGCTTGCAAGTGTCACAATGCGGGACTCACAGAGGCCTATGGAGCTAGGCTCACCAGTGGTGCATTTGGAAGCCCAGCATGCAAGAAGCACAGCGTGCGCTGGCAGAACCTGTAGGGCTCCAAGCCCCGTGGGTTAGACCCTCGTGTGGGATATGCTAATGTTCTATTAGCATATCCCACATCGGAAAAAGGAGGAGCAATTTTGCTCCCCCAAGCCTATATATATGCTTCTCTACTCCCCCTTTCAAATTGCACCAAGCTCAAAAGCCAAATCCTAAGTTGAGATTTGCAAAGATTAATCTCTCGGGTAATTGAGCAAGTTCTTTTTGAGGAGCCTGAATTTATTCGGGCACCTCTAGTCTATATTTTTGGGCGGGGCTTTTGGAGTGGTCTAGCAACTACTAGAGGCTCCGTAGTTCTTCCTATAGGGAGGTTTTGGTTATTGGGGTTCGTGTGGATACTCATAGAGGCTATCCTACTCTTGGAGGCTTGTGCAAGAAGGTTCTGCTAAAGTAGCTTCAATTGGTAAGTTTCCTTTCTTTCTCTTCTTTTATTAGGTCTTTTTCTTTAAGCGTTTTTAGACTTAATAATATGCTTAGGTTATTTTGCATGCTTAGTTTATTTTATGCTTAGGTTATAACTTATAGTTATAACATGCTTAGGTTATAGCTTAGAGTTATAACATGCTTAGCATAAAATTTACATGCTAGTATATAATTTAGAATTATGGTATGCCTAGCCCTTTTACATGCTAACCTAGGTAGAGAATTATTTAGTTAAGGCTTTATTTAATTTATATGTATCTAATAGGAGTTCCTGGGGTCAGGGACAAAATTTTGAATTTCCGCCATGCTTGTTATGCATGTTCAATCTGACTGTCAGTTCCAACAAAAAAGGCCCTACTTATAGGGTGAGAGTCAAGTCTGAATGTAATAAACCGCATTCAAGACATGCCTTTTCCTGAAAAAGGTAAGAGATTACTTTTAAAACAGCCTGAATAGGCAACCAGAGGAACCGTACAGGTGGGGCCGCACCCGTACAGGTACTAAAGGACCCATATGGGTCCCCTCCTAGTGTACGAAAGGTAATCACCCATACTAGTTAGCTAGTGGATCCGTACCCCTAGACAAAACCTGTACGGGTACCTAAGGGAAAACTAAGTCTCTGGACTTCGGCCAAACTCAACTCTGCATTAGTAGGAACACGTCTGATGGACAACACCTGTAAGATATTGCATCATATAGCTCTCATCATGGTGTCATGAGAAGGATCGTTAAAATCCAGTGCTCGGAACCACCTTGCAGAGGATCTCAAGATATTATGATGATGATGTAGGGAGTTTAGCTTGAGATGCGCTTTTCTGAGTTCTATCTTTTGCATAGGCTAGTCGTGGTGACAGACCTATCGAACTATGTTTTATTATTTTTATTTTTATTTTGTTCTAACTTTTGCATAGACTGCCCCTAGGGGTTTTCTATCTATCGAACCTTGTCTTAAATTTTGTCTAGACCGCACTTTTTGGGTTTTCAATCTAGCAGACTTATTCTGACTTTTGCATAAACCTTGCTCTTTTCAGTCTATCATAATTATTTGTCTTTTATTTGTTATTTTACTATGCAATGATTTAGAATAACATGAACTCTGCATTTTGTTTACTTGAGTTATTTCGATCATATGGATACCAACATTCGCATAAACATAACCATTGAGAATTCAGCAAAAAAGATACTTTTATTAAATGAAGCAAAAAAAAGTATATGATGTTTGGTAACCATTCCCATTGATTTAACTTTCGGTGGCAACTAGCCTAGATCGGTTTTCTAGCAAGCACTCTCTCTTTTCTCACTTACCCTGATTTTTGCCTAGATCGCGCTTTTCAGGTTTTCAATCTAATGGGTTCTCATATCCCCTAATTTTTGCACGGCCACTTTACAGAATACCAACCATCAGGTGTCACCCTAATTTTTGCCCAAACAGTAAAAGACCAAAAGGGGAGTGATTTATTATTTTTTTATGCTGCTTTTCTGATTTATTTCTTTTCATTAGATGTGGTAACACTTAAGCCTGTCTTGGTTCACGGGGTTCACGAACTCATTTCTGTCCATATCCATAAGCTTGACTGCCCCTTTACTGAGTATTTTCTTGATTACATATGGTCCTTCCCAATTCAGCTACTTAAGGACTAGATCACCGGGTTTTAGTGGGAATTTCTGGTGCCTGACCCTGCTGTTGTAAGCTCGAGCCATACGCTGCTAGTACATTTGGAGATTATCCAAAGCCCTTAGCCTTTGCTCATCCATCATTTTCAGCTACTCAAACCTCGCCTTAGTCCATTTAGATTATTTCATTTTAGCTTCTAATGCAACCCTCAGTGAGCTTACTTGGGTTTCAATTGGCATAACTGCTTCCATTCCATAGACCAAGGAGAACAGAGTATGACCAGTCTGGGTGCGGACACACGTGCGATATCCCTAAATGGCAAAAGGTAGCTTACCAATCTCTATAACTGGCTATCATCTTATACAGGATCACTTTCACCGATTTATTAGCTGCCTCGACAGCACAATTGGCTTATAGTCTATATGGAGAAGATATGTGGTGTTCAATCCCATACTTTTCAATCAGCTCAGTGGTTGCCCCTTGAAACTGTACCACATTATCTGACACTATATGGTGCAGAAGTCCGTACCGAGCAAATCTATGCTTTTCTATGAACTTTGTCATTTTCCTAGCAGTGACATTGTGTAGGATTCGGCCTCTACCCACTTGGAGAAATAGTCCACAGCCACCATAGTGAATCTGTGCCCGTTAGTCGATGAAGGGAGAATTTGACCAATTTTGTCTATCCCTCATGCCGAGGATGGCCAAGGAGTAGATAAATGATGGAGCTTGGTGGGTGTTAGATGATGCATATCCTCATAAATCTGGCATTGGTAGCACCATTTGACTTAGGCGATGCAATCGGCCGTTAAGGTGAGTCATCCCAATCATAATAGAAATATGATTTGTCCAAATTTAAATGGTAAGTAACTGTTTCATCAAAAACCAAAATCTCTCTTTTATTGCTATAGGAATCCTACCCAGATCAGCTATACCACTAATTTCCCGTAAGATCTGATTTGGGTGGTGACTCTAATATTGTTTTAAAAGGGGACCCTGTTCCCGCAATAAAAAGGCTAATCCCCAAAGGAGTCCTCGACCCCTTTGTCTAGTTGGAAATGCCAATTATGTTCACAAATACAATGAGCCCCGTGCTCTAGCAAGAACTCCCCACATTAAAACTCGAGAGTCCCATATTGGCCGTATCAATCCAATTGGCGATCCAAAAGAGCCACGAAAAGTTCGTCCGCTCACAATGGCGACTCTACTGGGGATTATCTTCTCTTTATAATTGATTCTCCTAAAATCAATTAAAGATGAAATAATGAAAGTCATTTGAATTTGGAATTATTAGGATCTACTCCATAGCATTTGCATATATCCCCACCCAGAACCCTAGTGTTCTCAGCGATGTATCTCTAGAACTTGACTCGAGTTCGTATAGGGGCATAAAGTGGGGAGGGACCAGCCTCACGTCGTATAATATAATCTAGCTGGCTTGACTAAGGTCACTAGATTTGAGTATATCAAGTGTTGAAAATAGGCTCCCAAACTCGACTAGGGTTAAGTACATAATGCACGGTCACCATCAATCAAAACCCTATCAGACTTAGCCCAACATATAGCAAGACAACCCTAGAAACTTCCCCTAGGGATACCCGATGATTTTCATAAATCATAAAAGAGAGTACGTGCTTGTCTACCCCAGTTGGTAATAGAGGAAAAGCCCTATCCTCGGAAAGATACTCGCTACAATAGAGTACTAAGGTTGGAAGGATCCCCCTATGCATTAGTCCATAAAGGACTTAGCGCATACCCTTGGTACACATCAATTGGGAGTATAATGTAACCTAGTCCCTGCGACCAATGTTCATGCGTCATCCAAACCATCACATGCATGAAATATCAAAGTAATGTCAAGTGCACAACTAAGACAGCCGAGAGGAATCAGAGAGATAAAGCTTGCGAACAAACCAATAGATCTAGGATATTTCACCTTCTTTTATAAACTGGGTAAAGGTGAGAAAGGCGAAAGTCAACACCAAAAAAAGAAAAAAGAAAGGGCATGCTAGGTTAAAAACCCAAAAGGGTAATCCAGGCAAAAGTTAAGGCAACCTGATAAACCAAAAACCTAAAAAGGCAGGTTATGCAAAAAATTAGGATGAAAAATGATAGCCCGCTATTATTCAATTTGGACAAAAATTAGGGCATAACCTCTACATGTGCAAACAAGGGTATAGCTATTCTTCATGGTAACTCACTACATAGAAATGGCAACAAGAGCTCCTAAAGAAATCATTAAAAATCTTCGAAACTAGCAACACAATGCTTCGACACCAACGACTAACCTTCCACTCCTCCAGAATATGAGGAGGCAATCCTCTATCAAAGCCTTGCACATATCTTTGTGAAAGGAAAACTCAAATACATATCAATGGTGGCAAGACGATGTCTAACTCAATGGTGAGACAAACTGCTCAATGGTGGCAGACAGTGCCCAACTCCCTAGTGAGACAAATTGGTCAATGGTGGCAGACAGTGCCTAACTTGGTGGTGAGACAAACTGCTCAATGGTGACAGATAGTGCCCAACTTGATGGTGAGATAAATTGGTCAATGGTGGAAGATAGTGCCCAACTCTCTAGTGAGACAAACTGCTCAATGGTGGCAAGATGGTGCCCAACTTAATGGTGAGAGAAACTACTCAATGGTGGCAAGACAGCGCCTAACTCGATGGTGAGATAAACTAGTCAATGGTGGCAAGACAGTGCCCAACTCAATGGTGTCAAGATAGTGCCGAACTTGATAGTGAGACAAACTGGTCAATGGTGGCAAATAGTGCCCAACTCCCTAGTAAAATAAACTACTCAATGGTGGTAAGACAGTGCCCAACTTGATGGTGAGACAAACTGCTCTACAGTGGTTGATAGAGCCACACTCTTCAATCAAAAAATTGGTCAATAGTGGCTGACAATGTCCAACTCGATGGTGAGACAAACTGCTCAATACTAGCTAATAGTACCACACTCCTCGATGATAAAATTGGTCAACAGTGGCTGCCAGTGCCCAACTCGACGGTGAGATAAATGCCTCAACAGTGATTGATAGTGCCACACTCCCCGATGAGAAAACTTTTCAGCAATGGCTGACAGTATAAGAAGGAGAATTATCAACATATGCAATGGAAGTAGGTATAATTCTATACTTACTCTTTGCATCATCTCAAAACTATTTTAAAACTGGCAGACTAAAATCTTGTAAAACTATAACAGGTCACTAGGGGCACAAAACCTTTTGAAATGCTCTTAATCTTCATTTTACCCAGCGGATCTTTCTTTTCAAAAAAATAATTTATTTTCATTTCCATCCCTAACAAGATCTTAACTTAAAAATATTTTCGTCAACATTCTTGATCGAAGGGGTAAAAATTTTTGTTCTCAAAATTATCAATCAAGTAATGTCAACTCTTTTTAATCCTTTGTGTCCCTGTGACTTACCACACATGAAAGCACCTATTTTGTTCACCACGCTCACTTCATTTATGCAAAATTTCCCACACGGTCGAAACTTTTGAAACACGAGGGGCAAACTATGAGCACGGTCCGCCCGACCTGTTGATGATTAATACTTATTCATATAGATGTCCGAACATTGGAAGTGTTATTAATCGAATGTCTCTTTCCTTGTCCAAAATCCCTTGAATAATCCTCAAAGTATCCTAAAGGAAAAACCTCAAATAAGTAATTTCATATCCGAACTACTACCTCCGATAGAATTTTTTCTAGCAATCAAAACAAAATTTCCATTCGTTAAAAGTTAGCTCAATATGTTAGAAACCATGTGTCAAAATTTTAGAAAAATCCAACGGTTGGATATGCGTCGATCGATGCATCTTGCTGCTAACACGTGTTAAGTCTAGTATTGACTCAATAAAGCTATAACCACCCAAGAAGTGACGTTAAGTGGTTCTTGACGTGCGAAGATCGACGGTTCTTAACACATGTTAAGTCTAGTAATGACTCAATGAAGCTACAACCGCCTAAGAAGTGTCGATTGACACAGGTTGCCACCCAACTTACGTCGATCAGCGATCACTACCCAAGAAGTGTCGATTAACACAAGTTGTTGCCCAACTTGCGTCGATCGATAGTCACCAATTCCATAAAAAGTGCATGATCCCAGCTCATTTTCAACAACTTTTGGATGAAGAAAAACATGTGAAACTCTCTTAAAAGTTCCTTTTTGTGGATTCCCTAAATCCATACTAAAAATTCCTTCCTTTATCCTAAAACTATACTCAGGTACAGAACCATTCCCTCGGCAAGTTTTAGTTATAAATTGGCATAGCCTTATTTCCTAAACACCATCCTAATACTATAGTTCAATATTGTCGACAGGTTTTAGCTATAAACATTCCTTATATTGTTCTTCAAACACCAAATATACCTAGGTATAGTCCATTATCCTTGACGGGCTTTAGTTATAAACCGTCTCCATAAATCTCAAACTTCTTAACCCTAATCTCTCAATCATTCAGTTCTAGCACGTACGGCCTTCAGGACACCCAAAAGTTAACTGAGGGTCAAATATTACTTTCAATCATGCATTTTAATTATTATTTCAACATGAAGTAGCAAGCCCCTACCCGGACCCTCGCTCAGGAGCTAGGCTCTCAAAGGTCGTATCTCTTAACTTATCTCCACTATTCAATATGAATCCATTATTATAACAAAAGCTTTTTCATAATAAAAATATTATTTTTCAAATTCAAATGGCAAGTAACTATTTCATCTAGAACCAGAATCTCTCTTTTATCGGTATAAGAATATTACCTAGATCAGTTATACCACTAGTTTCCTAGAAGAGCTGATCCATGTGGCGACTCTAATATTGTATAAAACAAGGACCCTACTCCTGCAATAAAGAGGCTAATCCCCAAAGGAGTCCTTGACCCCTTTATCTAGTTGGAAATGCCATGTATGTTCACACATACAACGAGCCCTGAGCTCTAGCAACGACTCCACGCATTAGAACTTGGAGTCCCATATTGGCCATGACAATCCAATCAGTGATCCAAAAGAGCAACAAAAATTTTGCCCGCTCACACGAGCCGCCATAGAGAGGTATGGTCTAAGTTAGAGGAATCAGGAGGATACTGTCCAGTTTGGATAAATAGGATGATGTCAAGATACCAATAGGGTTCGGTTGAAATGGTGAGGACTTGCTGAATCTGCTGAGCATGGTAGGGAATCTTAGTTAAGAATAGAACTAAAGGAAGGATAGGTTACTTTTGGGGCCCTTCCCATAAGGAAGCCAGGGTGGCAAGAGAGTCACCTATTTTATTTTAATCTCGGGGCACATGGCGATACAAACTGGATTCAAACTTCTCAGATAGGCTTTGGATGGTGGCAATGTAAGGGCAAAGAGAGTCTTCCTTGATTTCCTAATCCCTGACAAGCTAACGAATTACAAGAGCTGATTCCTCGATTATAGACACCATTTGGGCCTTGACTTGTAGGAGAGCTTCAAGACTGAACAACCATGTTTCATATTCAGCGCCATTGCTGGTAACATCAAACTCTAAGCGTTTGGACAACAAAATGATTTTGTTATCTAGTGTGACTATAGTGACTCCAAGGCCAACTCCCCTTCTGTTCACAGCACCATCAAGTACATGGTCCACACACGCTGAAGAATGGTAACGGTTGTGAGCTGTTTATTAGGAAAATCCAAGTTCTCAACATAATTGGAGTCAAGAGGTTGATTAGCCAAGATTTCTGCCACGATGCACTCCTTAATAACCTTCTTCGTTATATATTCATTATCGAACTCGGAGAGAAGGAATAACCATCGAGAGAGTTTATCGGCCAGAGTGGGGGATTGATAAAGGTACTTCATCGGGTCAACCTTAGCTATAGCTTGGACTCTGTAGGATTGAAAGTAGTGGCACAGTTTCTTAGTGAGCCAGACCGTAATGGTGCAAGTTTTCTCCACACTCGAGTATCGGGTTTCATAATCTAACAACTTCTTACTTAAGTAGTAGATCGTGTGTTCCCATTTATCATCATGCTCTTGGAAAAGCATTGCGCCTACAGAATACTCTTTGATAGATAAGTATAGGATCAAAGGTTTCCCCGGAATGGGCGGTTTTAGAACAGGTGGGTTAATAAGGTAACTTTGTTTATATCAAATGCCACTTGGCACTGATCGTTCCATACAATGGGTTGCTACTTCCATAATAGCATGAAGATAGGCTCACACACAATAGTGAGATAGGCAATGAACAGATTGATATACCGTAAGGAGTCTAGAAATAATTGGACCTCTTTCTCTATTTTTAGTGGAGTCATATCCCTGCTGGCTTTGGCCTTGTAAGAATTCATTTTGATTCCATTCTCGCTGACCACATGTCCTAGTAACTTGCCTGAAGTAACTCCAAACACACACTTCTTCATATTAAGGTGGAGATTATACTTCTCAATATAATTCATGAATTCATCAAAATTAGCGGGGTGCACCTTTCGGGTAGCATACTTCACGATCAAATCATCCACATATAGCTCCACTTCCTTATGGATCATGTCATATAAGAGAGCAGTTACGGTGTGCTGATAAGTAGCCCTGGCATTCTTTAACCCAAACAACATTACTTTATAGTAATAAACCCCCATTCGATAATGAATGATGTCTTAACCTTATTGATGATGTCCACTAAGATATGATTATAACCTAATAATCCATCCATAAATGAGTACATGGCTACCCTGGTGGCACTGTCAATCAGGACATCAGTGTGAGGAAGTAGGAAGTCATCCTTTGGCGAAGCTTTGTTGAGATCTTGGAAGTCAACACAAACTCGGACCCTACTATCCTTTTTGGGAACCACAACGATGTTAGACAACCATGTTGGATACTCCACAACCTCGACGAAGCGAGCCTCAATTAACCTCAAAACCCCTGCCTTAACCTGTTCTCCTATTCTGGTCTTAACCAATAGAGCTTCTACTTGATAGGTCTAAACTTAGGATCATTTGGAATTCTGTGCTCGATAATGTGATGATCAACCCCAGGCATATCTTCATATGACTAGACGAAATTAACATGTCTTTTAAACACTTTTATTATCTCACTTTTTTCTTCAGGAGTTAAGTCGTTGGAAATAGTTACCATTTTAGGGTTGTAATCAGTACTTAAGGTTTATTTCATTTAAAGAAGTAATGCTAATACTGAAAACATTATGCATATGGATATGTGAATGCATGGATCCATCAGGTAAAACATCAAACAAGTAAGCAAAACGAGAGTCATTCATTGAATTGAAAGCCTTATAGGCGACATTATTTACATCATCGATATTGTCCTCCTCCCTAGGCGGAGGGGCTTCAGTTATGATGTAAGCAGCAGGTGGAGCATCCTCTGTAGTCTTCATAAGAATGGCATTGAGGTCATATTCTAGAGCTGTCTTCTGATTGGTAGTGAGTGGTGGTTCCTTGGACAGATTGGCTTTCTCAGTCAGGGCCCTAGTGAGCTTCTTCGTGATCTCAATCATGGAGTCCTCTTCCCTAGTTCTCTCACCCTTCTAACCTTTTCTTTATAAAAACTTCTATAGCCTTGGTCATAGCTAGCGTCTTCAACTTCCTAATCCACGGGTTCTTTATCACTTACCCCAGTGTCATCCTCAGGATACATCTTCCCCTTTCCCTTAACCTTATCAGCAATGACATAGATAGGCACAACAGGTTTAGTGGTTTTGAGTTTAGCAGAAATGACCATGTAGCTAACTTTAAAGTCATAGACATCCTTAAAGATCTCAAAATGAGGCCACATCTTCCCATTATGCTCGATAGGCTCAGGCTTTCCCTTGTAAGGCTTCTTGCCTTGAATTTCACAGACAGCCACCATTCAACAGTAGTAAGAGGGAATATGGCGGAAGCTTTTCTTAGGCTTATACCCTAACCCTGTGAGGCAGACAAGCACCTTCAGTACTAAGGCATCGATGATTCTTAATTCATACATTCCATAGCCTCTTCCAGGCTTAAACCTAGCTCGCTTCATCAGTTTCCCCATACTAGAGTGAAGATAACCATGCCAAATGGGAGTCAATTTCTCAATTTTACAAATCATAGCGACGTGGAGGCCTTCATCCAACTTAGCCTTGGCTTCCATAATAGCCACGATAGAAATAGCATCAGCCTCAATAGTCACAATCCTATTCTTATGTATGAAATTAGCCTTCTAATGGAGGGTGGAAGGGACTGCACCCAAGGTATGGAGCCAAGGTCGACCAAGCACTAAGGAGTATGTGATTGAAATGTAGAGCACGGTGAATTGTACTTTGCTTGTAACCCCCCTGCTAGTAACTTCAGCTTTAAAGACCCTAATCACACTACGCTTTGAGTCATCTTAGGAACAGATTACAATTTTGGATTTCTCAAGCATCTTCTCTAACAGACCCAAGTGAGGAAGGACTTTTAGGGGGCAGAGATTCATGGTAGAGCCATCATCCACCATGACACAGGGTATGGTCTTATCGAGCAGGTGGACTTGGATAAATTTTGTGGTCCTTACCCTCAATTGGAAGATCAAACTCATCTAACGCAATCTGCAGTATTTTCTTCGACGGGATAGCCTCTCCAACCCTAATGCACATTTTAACAACAAGGGTCATTAAAGTGGCTTCCAAATTGAGCAGTCACTTAATCAAACCCATGCGATGCTCATCTCAATGAATGACCAACTGCCAGATGTTATAGCAAGCTTAGGTGTTCTTTAGTTGAGTAATGAAAGGATCGACCTCGAGGCTTATCAGAATAGGCAGAGGTGGAGAAGGGCAGTGGTGCCTACCCTTTTAGGAATTATGTCTTTTTCAGATGGAGATAACGGTCCTCGGGTTGGTACACACAGCCACTCCTAGTGATGTTGAGGATGTTATCGAGCGGGACACTCTGAGTGGCTTGCGTCTCAAACAGATAGGGCGGTTCATCAGGCTCCGAAATTGGGTCTAGCAATTCATACCCATCCACACTAAGAAGCTCATTCCGTTTAACCTTGAACAACGCATTTGGTTTTACGGTGAAAGGTGAATAAACCTTAAATAATTCAGTACTAACTGCCTTGGCTTCTTCGACTACTCTATCTTTATCGGTGTAATCTTCCTTTGGTACAAAGGCGTCTACACTGAAGAGTGGCTCTTTCACAATTTTCATTCTCTTGGCTTAAAAGGCTGGACTTTGTGGTTTTTCTTCTTAGATGGAGTTGGGTCTACTTCCATACCCTGAACTGAATTAACCCCTGGATTAGCTTGGCTGATCATATCAAAGACAGAGTTGGATGGTAGTTCAAAACCAATAACCAGAACTGAATTGCTCTTCCCTTGCTCCCGAGTAAGTAGCTCAAAGATTACAGCTTTGGGTAAGCCGGAATGGATCATGCCCACCTTATTTCTAAAATTTGGTAAGGGTTTATTCATGGTGCTAGGGACCTTATCTAGTTCAGTGATCTTTCCTTCACTTACAAGATGCTGGATGGCCAAAAGCATGTTCTTACAGTTGTTAGTTTGAAGGCCCACTTAGACATGATAATTACAGAAATTGTTCTTGTCCTCATGTTTGGGTGGTTTATACTCCTGGAGGGATTGGATATAACCGGCTTCCCTTAAGCGCTTAAAGATGAGCAATAACTTGTATGGGTTAGCCAAGATAAAAGGAGGACGAGGAGGTTAGATTGCTGCGACTAGCGGCGGAGCTTGAGTGACTGTCGAGGCTATAACAGGGGCTTGAGTGACTGCCTAAACTATAGACGGGGCTCTAGGTTTAGCTGGTGCTAGAGCTACAGGTTGAGTATCAAAACTAGGGCTTTCCTGCCTTTTTAGCTCTCTCACACTTAATTTCACGCTCAATCTTTTCAGATTTCTCATAAACAGCCTTATAAGACAAGAAGGAGTCGATTGCCATTTCCTTTCGAAGAACCATAAGTGTCATTTCTAACAGTTTAACAATCATCTCATCAATGTTGAGCTTGGGCTTCATCAGAACTTGGGTTGACATTCATCTATTTAAATACTACTGAAGGTTTTAGTAGGCAGTTGGTGAATTCCCTCAAGGTGCTGGAGGGTTATTTCCATCATTGTGTTGAAACCGTAGTGCACTTTCAAAGCCTTAGAGAGAAGCTTCCAGTCAGTGATGATGTGATGGGGAAAGGTGTGATACAATTTAAGAGCGGGGCCTCTGAGAGAACATGGTGTTGAACTAAGCACAAGTTTGGACTGGCTTAGTGGATGACTCAGTGGTGCTTAAGTTTTGATCATAACAATTAAGTTCAGTTTGGGTTAATTATATCATTAATGATGTTAAAATAAATAATTTATGGTTGTATAGGATGTTGGGAACTGACAGTCAAATTGAACATGCATAAGAGGCATGACGGAAATTCAAAATTTTGTCCATTTCCCAGGAACTCCTATTAGTTGCATATAAATTAAATAAAGCCTTAACTAAATAATTCTCTACCTAGGTTAGCATGCTAAAGGACTAGGCATACCATAATTCCAAATTATATCCTAGCATATTTATTTTATACTAAGCATGTTATAACTCTAAGTTATAACCTAAGCATAAAATAAACTAAGCATGCAAAAATAACCTAAGCATAATTATTAAGTCTAAAAACACTTAAAGAAAAAGACTTAATAATTAAAAGAGAAAGAAAAAGAACTTACCAGTTGAAGCGTGCTTTTGCAGGACCTTCTTGCACAAGCCTCCAGTCGTAGGATAGCCTCTATCAGTATCCACACGAACCCCACCAACCAAAACCTCCCCAGGAGGAAGAACTAAGAAGCCTCGAGTAGTTGCAAGACCACTCTAGAAGCCTCACCCAAAATATAAACTAGCGGTGCCCGAATAAATTCAGGCTCCACAAAAATAACTTGCTCAAGTACCCGAGAGATTAATTATCTCGCTTAGGATTTATGCTTTGAGCTTGGTACAATTTGAAAGGAAAGGAGAAAGCCTATATATAGGCTTGGGGGAGCATTTTGCTCCCCCTTATAAGCAATGTGGGATGGGAGTAATTACTCCCATCCCATATGCACAGCGTGTTACACGCTGTGCATTGGCAAGGCAAAGCCCTTTTGGGCTTTGCCTTGCTTTTGGGTTGCGCATGTGCAGCCCATTTTTATGGGCTGCCGCGAGCAATGCCCAGCATTGCTTGCACACCTTTCGGTGTACTCCCGCGCACTCGAGTCTGTATAAAATATTTTTATACTCTCGGTCCAATTAAACTCGCCAATGCAAAATTCCCCTTTTTAATCCTTTTTCAATTATTTATTTTCTGACCCTAATAAATTAGTCATCATTCAAAATAAATTTCTTGGTCCAACCAAAATTGATCTAATCAATTATAATTTATTTATGACTATAATTAATTAGTTACCGGTCAAAATAAATTCCTTGGTCTATCCAAAATTGATCTAATCAATTTTAACCAATCAAATAATAATCCTATTATTATTTATGTTATATTTTGTAATAAAATAAATCTATTAGTTCTTTACTTAGTCCGATGAAGGTCCAATGTGTGTGACCTTATAGGATCCCGAAGTATTGAGCTGTTAAGGCTTAACCAACCCTTGTTCTAATGGAACCATTGGCTCGATGTTCTAGACCGTGAATAGAACTTGATTACCTTAAACGACTGTAGTACGCCTCTAGCTAGGCTCCACCATCCCCCATTACTCGGAATGTCATTTATGCTTATGACTTAATCCCGGTTTATGCAATAGTTATTCAGTGCGATAAATTCCTTCCATTCTTTAATATTAGTACCATCTGGTTTATTGGGTTCGGTTAAAGTGTTAACCCACTAATAGCAAGGTTGCTCCAAGCTATCCCAGTTATTTACTTGTTACCGAAGTATATTGCCTTTTACCAGAGTGTGTTTGACTAGAAACCATTTCTATCAAACACATACTCTGATTAGAGGTTTATGGCAATCATCACTTCAACAAGTGGCCAGGTACAACTCCTTAATATATCCGGAGCGATGGATTCTTTCCGACTACTCAGTCTACCAACGTGTTGTTATCACTATACCCGTAATCACCCGTAGCACCCTAAATCAATGAGTGCATAGCAATGACCCAAAGTATAGCAATAGTACCACACAAGGCAACTAGCATCTTAAGTATGAGGACATTCGCAAAGCTTATTGCATGAAGATAAACACTAACACATTGATATTTATACCAAGTGTTTATCTTGCTGCGGTCTCCAATATATCTCCCAGATATATCCATGTGTCAAGCTTAAGGCACCACCTTCAGTATTTAGGAGATTAACTGCTTGGACCCTTTCCAAGAAAGTTGGCTACATGCTAGTCTTTCCGTTTCATCAATATCCTTTCTTGATGACACTGTGACTAGGGATAGTTTAGACATAATCATAATTGCACATGAAGTAGGTTCCACCAAATATAGTCCAACTATAATTTCTCTGACTTCATGCTATGATATGTCAAGGACTTTTGTATACATACATCAATGAATATATTTTAACCGGCTATAATATATATGTATGAAAACACATTGATATAAACAAAAGAACAAATGCCTTTATTGATTAAACAAATTATTTGTACTATTACATAATTAAGATATATCGCCCTAATTGCCTTAAGGGCATACATCATATCCAACAAACTCCCACTTGCACTAAGGCCAATTAGCCATATGTTTTATTCCATATGCTTTAACATGCTGGTCATGTTTGACTTGAGTCAATGGCTTTGTCAGACCATCCGCGAGGTTCTGATCAGTGGGTACATATTCTAATCTTATTATCTTAGCATCAACAATCTCCCTGATTATATGATACTTTCTAGATACATGTCTGTTTTTCTGATGAGACCGTGGTTCCTTTGCCTGAGCTATGGCACCATTGTTATCACAATATAAAGTAATTAGATCAATAGCCTCAAGCACCACACCGAGATCACCAATAAATCCCTTTAACCAGACAGCTTCTTTTGCTGCTTCGCATGCAGCAATGTATTCAGATTCCGTGGTTGAATCAGCAGTAGTTTCTTGCTTGGAACTCTTCCAGCATACTGCCCCTCCATTTAACACATACACAAAACCTGACTGAGACTTAAAGTCATCCTTGTCAGATTGAAAGCTTGCGTCAGTGTAACCTTTGATAGTGAGATCACCTTCTCCATAAATCAAGAACTCATCCTTAGTCCTTCTTAAGTACTTAAGGATTGCCTTGATGGCTATCCAGTGTTTTTCACCTGGATCTGACTGATATCTGCTCGTAGAGCTCAAAGCCTGAGAGACATCCGGCCTAGTACATATCATAGCATACATGATGGATCCTATTGCGGATGCATAGGGTATATCCTTCATGCGCATTCTCTCTTGAGCTGTCTTCGGACACTCAGCTTTAGATAGGTTAATCCCCTTTGTCATTGGGAGATAACCTTTCTTAGAATGCTCAAGGTTGAACCTATTTAACACCTTGTCTATATATGTACTTTGAGAAAGACCTAACAGCCTCTTGGATCTATCCCTGTAGATCTTTATACCTAGTATAAATGCTGCTTCACCAAGGTCTTTCATGGAGAACTTTCTTGACAACCATACTTTAACATTTTGAAGAAGAGAAATGTCATTTCCTATTAGCAGAATGTCATCAACATATAATACTAGAAAAATGACTGCACTCCCACTAACCTTCTTGTAAACACAAGGCTCATTTGCATTTGGGCAGAAATCCAGTTCCCGGATTGTCTGATCAAACCTTATATTCCAACTCCTGAATGCCTGCTTAAGTCCATAAATGGATCTTTGTAGCTTGCATACCTTCGAGCCATTCTGAGATGTAAAACCCTCAGGTTGTGTCATATACACATCCCGGTCTAAATCCCCATTGAGGAATGCTGTTTTTACATCCATCTGCCAGATCTCATAATCGTAATGAGCAGCAATGGCGAGGAGTATCCTTATAGATTTGAGCATGGCTACTGGTGAGAAGGTTTCATCATAGTCAATACCTTCCCGTTGACTATAACCTTTCGCAACCAACCTTGCTTTATAGGTAATTACATTACCATCCATGTCTGTCTTCTTCTTGAAGACCCATTTGCACCTAATTGGTCTAACCTCTTGCGGTGCATCAACCAAATTCCAAACTTGGTTCTCGTACATGGAATCCATTTCTGATTTCATGGCCTTTTGCCATTTATCAGAATCTGAGCCTTTTATTGCCTCATCCTATGTCCTTGGTTCATCATCCTCCACAAGATATAGTTCCTTATCATTAGTGATAATAAACCCATATCTATCGGGACCCTTATGAACACGACTTGATCTTCTCAATGATTGTGTTTCGACAGTTTGTTCTTGGATCACACTCTCTTGTGTATCTAGAACGGGGTCAATCAGTTGATCGTCTGTTTCTTCCTCTTGAACTTCCAGTTCAATATTGCTCCCACTGACCTTTTCAAGTAAGTGTTCCTTTTCCAAAAAGTGAGCATTCCGAGACACAAATACCTTTTGTGCTTCGGGTTGGTAAAACAGATATCCAATTGTTTCCTTTGGATATCCAATGAACAGACATTTGTTAGCCTTGGCATTTAGCTTATCTGATGCTATCCTCTTCACCATAGCAGGACAACCCCATACTCTTAAGTGATTTAGAGATGGCTTTTTATTACACCATCTTTCATAGGGTGTAAAATCAACTGATTTAGAGGGCACTCTGTTTAAGACATAAACCGCGCTCTCAAGTGCATATCCCCAAAAGGTTTTACTAAGAACTGCATGGCTCATCATGGACCTGACCATATCTAATAAAGTCCGATTCCTCCTTTCTGACACTCCATTGTGTTGGGGTGTATAAGGAGGGGTCCACTGGGGAACTATCCCATTTTCCTTTAGATAATCCTGAAACTCCTAACTTAAGTATTCTCCACCTCGATCCGATCGAAGTGTTTTAATACTTTTCTCAAGCTGTTTCTCTACTTCAGCTCTAAATAGTTTGAATTTTTCAAAACTTTCAGACTTGTGCTTCATCAAGTACAAATAACCGTATCGTGAGTAATCATCAATAAAGGTTATAAAGTAGGAGTATCCTCCTAGTGCCTGAACACTCATTGGACCACACACATCAGTGTGTATAAGTTCCAATGTACTCGTGGCTCGTTCACCCTTTCCTTTAAAGGGTAACTTTGTCATTTTTCCTTTTAAACAAGGTTCGCAATCACCATAAGACTCCAAGTCTATTAGGCCCAAGTCTCCACGCTTATGCAACTTGGTTAAGCGATCTTTATTTATGTGGCCTAAACGGCAATGCCATAAGTAGAAGGAATTCTCATTACCTAATTTAACTTTCTTCACATTATTTATATTGAAAACTTCTGTTTTAGTATCAAGAATATAAATGCCACCTTTCAACATTCCATAACCATAAAGAATATTATTCAAACGAATCTGACAATTATTATTCGAAAATAAAATTTCAAATCCCTCTGTTGCTAAACACGCAACAGATACAATATTCTTAGTAACACTTGGAATGTAATAACAATTATTCAAAACTAAAACAAGTCCCCTTGGCAAAACAAGACTAAAGCTCCCTACGGCTAATGCAGCAACTCTGGCTCCATTTCCCACGCGTAGGTCCATCTCCCCTTTTGCAAGTTTTCTACAGTTCCTTAGTCCCTGCACAGAAGTACAGATATGAGAACCACAACCAGTATCTAATACCCAAGTGGATTCTTGCGGAAAAGTAGCAAAGTTTTCAATTACAAATATACCTGAAGTAGATGCCTCTGTAGGCTTTTTCTTCAAATGCTCAGAAGCAGGAGCTTTGCAATCCCTCTTCCAATGTCCTGGTTTCCCACATTGGAAGCAAACATACTTAGATGCCTTCTTTTCATTCTTCTTCTTACTGATTCTTTTCTTGGCACCCAGTGCCTGCTTCTTCTTCTTAGAAGCCTTGCCTTTTTCAACCAACAGTAGAGGTTTCTGATCCTTCTTGATCTGAGGTTCTACTGTTTTGAGCATGTTAATTAATTCAGGGATAGTTGAATTAATCCTGTTCATGTAATAGTTAGTTACGAAGCCTGAGTAAATATCTATCAAGGACATCAACACAAGGTCAATGCTTAAGTCATGATTCATCTCGAATCCCAATCGATTCAGCTTCTCAAGGTATCCCAAGAGTTTCAGTACATGCTGAGAGGCAGAGGTGCCAGCCTGGATCTTGGTCCCGAAAAGGATCTTAGAGGTCTCATACCTCTCTGTCCTCTCCCTCTCCGAAAAGAGTTCTTCAAGATGGAGAACCATATCCTCCAAGGGCATGTTCTCATGTTGTTTCTGAAGCTCAGAATTCATGGACCCCAACATAATACACATGGCAGTCTCACGATCTTTCCTGTGCTTCAACCAGGCATCATGTTCCACATGATCCTCAACATCAGGTTCTACAGGGAAAATTTCACTTAGGACATAGGCAATTCCCTCAGATCTGAGAACTATTCTCACTGCTCGGAACCAATCAGAAAAGTTCAAGCCATTCAATTTGGTGTCAAGTAACATACAGAGATTAAAATTGGAAGCCATTTTCAACCTAAGACATAAGAAAAGAAAAGTGTTTAGATATTAGTTTAAGTAAATGTATTTAATATGAGGACTTTTAATTAAATACATTTTCCTACTATTTTCTTCAAAATTTACAATAGCCCATTCTATTGAATTCGTGAATTTTAGCCCAGCTAAATTTCCTAGTAGGTAGCATCTATAACTAGTCTATTACAACCCCCAATTTTATGAGTCAAGTCATAATAGTCAGTCATAGTTGGAATCCAATTCCATTTGCATCGCATGCAATTGCTAATTCATTCAAGTTCCCTAATCCTAAGGGAAGTGTGCTCTTATATTAGCATCTACTTGAATATGTCTCAGATCTGGGCCTAGCCCCCAATTTTATGGTGGACTACCCCAGCTCTGTTAAGGCAGACCCTATCTCAAACTTTACAACCAATCAATGTGGACTAGAAGGAACGCTTTGCGTAGCACTTTGATAGCCCAAAAAGACCGTATTATAAATTTTAGTAAGGAAGACTATAACTTGCCTTAATATATTTACTTTGGGATTTTATTGGTGTTAAACGTCTCACCCAATCTAGGATTTTATCAGATGGATAAAATTATAATTACTTGTATTAATTCAGGGAATTTTAGAATTAATTTATAAGGTATAGCCTTAGATGGGTTCAGCTCTTTATTATAATTATTCCATCAACCTAGATTATATGCAAAATAACTAACGCTTTAATTTATTATATTTATATTGCATTTCCTTTAAGCTTTTATTCAATAATTTTAATTTTTTACTTTGTTATAGAAACACATATAAGCACCATCTTATATACTAGAAATAAATTAGTTCATATTAATCCCCCGATTGGTCAATTCAAATTGCACCGATATAGGCTCCCAGGTAGGAGAGGTGCCCTATGAGGAGTAGACACCAAGTCCAATCCTTAGCCAGAACAAATACAGGCACAAACTTGAAGACCAATGGATTCTCTTGAACTAATAAATTTCGTTCTTCCAATTCATGTAAATTGGGAGCATCTATAACCCATGTAATTTAAATAAATTATTGACACTTGTATAATTTGAGTAAGTTGAGCAAGCTTATTCAAAATTATTCATAACTAATTTCTAACATTGAAATGAAAGACAGAAGTTTATATATATTGTTCCAAACAATTAAATAAACAAATCATTTCATTTAGAAAATAATATTTAGTTTGCTTCTAACTTAATTATGCACTAAATAGGCAGGCTCTGATACCACTGTTGGGAACTGACAGTCAAAATAAACATGCATAAGAGGCATGACGGAAATTCAAAATTTTGTCCATGTCCCAGGAACTCCTATTAGTTGCATATAAATTAAATAAAGCCTTAACTAAATAATTCTCTACCTAGGTTAGCATGCTAAAGGACTAGGCATACCATAATTCTAAATTATATCCTAGCATATTTATTTTATACTAAGCATGTTATAACTCTAAGTTATAACCTAAGCATAAAATAAACTAAGCATGCAAAAATAACCTAAGCATAATTATTAAGTCTAAAAACACTTAAAGAAAAAGACTTAATAATTAAAAGAGAAAGAAAAAGAACTTACCAATTGAAGCGTGCTTTTGCAAGACCTTCTTGCACAAGCCTCCAGTCGTAGGATAGCCTCTATCAGTATCCACACGAACCCCACCAACCAAAACCTCCCCAGGAGGAAGAACTAAGAAACCTCGAGTAGTTGCTAGACCACTCTAGAAGCCTCACCCGAAATATAAACTAGCGGTGCCCGAATAAATTCAGGCTCCACAAAAATAACTTGCTCAAGTACCCGAGAGATTAATTATCTCGCTTAGGATTTATGCTTTGAGCTTGGTACAATTTGAAAGGAAAGGAGAAAGCCTATATATAGGCTTGGGGGAGCATTTTGCTCCCCCTTATAAGCAATGTGGGATGGGAGTAATTACTCCCATCCCATATGCACAGCGTGTTACACGCTGTGCATTGGCAAGGCAAAGCCCTTTTGGGCTTTGCCTTGATTTTGGGCTGCGCATGTGCAGCCCATTTTTATGGGCTGCCGCGAGCAATGCCCAGCATTGCTTGCACACCTTTCGGTGTACTCCCGCGCACTCGAGTCTGTATAAAATATTTTTATACTCTCGGTCCAATTAAACTCGCCAATGCAAAATTCCCCTTTTTAATCCTTTTTCAATTATTTATTTTCTGACCCTAATAAATTAGTCATCATTCAAAATAAATTTCTTGGTCCAACCAAAATTGATCTAATCAATTATAATTTATTTATGACTATAATTAATTAGTTATCGGTCAAAATAAATTCCTTGGTCTATCCAAAATTGATCTAATCAATTTTAACCAATCAAATAATAATCCTATTATTATTTATGTTATATTTTGTAATAGAATAAATCTATTAGTTCTTTACTTAGTCCGATGAAGGTCCAATGTGTGTGACCTTATAGGATCCCGAAGTATTGAGCTGTTAAGGCTTAACCAACCCTTGTTCTAATGGAACCATTGGCTCGATGTTCTAGACCGTGAATAGAACTTGATTACCTTAAACGACTGTAGTACGCCTCTAGCAAGGGTCTACCATCCCCCATTACTCGAAACGTCATTTATGCTTATGACTTAATCCCGGTTAATGCAATAGTTATTCAGTGCGATAAATTCCTTCCATTCTTTAATATTAGTACCATCTGGTTTATTGGGTTCGGTTAATGTGTTAACCCACTAATAGCAAGGTTGCTCCAAGCTATCCCAGTTATTTACTTGTTACCGAAGTATATTGCCTTTTACCATAGTGTGTTTGACTAGAAACCATTTCTATCAAACACATACTCTGATCAGAGGTTTATGGCAATCATCACTTCAACAAGTGGCCAGGTACAACTCCTTAATATATTCGGAGCGATGGATTCTTTTCGACTACTCAGTCTACCAACGTGTTGTTATCACTATACCCGTAATCACCCTTGCACCCTAAATCAATGAGTGCATAGCAATGACCCAAAGTATAGCAATAGTACCACACAAGGCAACTAGCATCTTAAGTATGAGGACATTCGCAAAGCTTATTGCATGAAGATAAACACTAACACATTGATATTTATACCAAGTGTTTATCTTATTGCAGTCTCCAATATATCTCCCAGATATATCCATGTGTCAAGCTTAAGGCACCACCTTCAGTATTTAAGAGATTAACTGCTTGGACCCTTTCCAAGAAAGTTGACCACTTGCTAGTCTTTCCGTTTCATCAATATCCTTTCTTGATGACACTGTGACTAGGGATAGTTTAGACATAATCATAATTGCACATGAAGTAGGTTCCACCAAATATAGTCCAACTATAATTTCTCTGACTTCATGCTATGATATGTCAAGGACTTTTGTATACATACATCAATGAATATATTTTAACCAGCTATAATATATATGTATAAAAACACATTGATATAAACAAAAGAACAAATGCCTTTATTGCTTAAACAAATTATTCGTACTATTACATAATTAAGATATATCGCCCTAATTGCCTTAAGGGCATACATCATATCCAACATAGGAGTTATCGAATTCTAGGGTAGAATGTCAATTCTCCACCGTTCTAGTTATTTAGTTTAACTCTAAGTGTTCTAGGCTGAGTATCTACTTTAGTCGCTGACTAAATTAATATTCACTCAGCGCTTGATATTTAGATTTTGCTGAAGCTGTGTTTTGCAATATAATATTTCACTGAGTTACTTTATGTCTGTCAAAGGTACTGACTTTACCATTTAAGGTAAATGGGATCTTTGCTTTTAGTGTTGCTTTTTGCAGGACATTAATGATACAAAGACAAAAAGAATTAATGCCTTGACAAGACTCAGATTAATGAAGAAAAAGGCAAAGTCTTCCAAATTTAAGCTGTAAAAAGTCATTTGCCAATTTAGGCAATTCTACAGATCAACAACATTGTATCATGCACTCTACAACATGTTAGAATATAAGAAGGTATGGGAAGAAGACACGTGGTAAGTAAGCACGAGTTCTCTCTAATGGAAGACTAGCATCAAACGATAAAGGATTCAAATTGAAGCTCATACTTTAATCTGTCTCCAACGGATTGATTTTCTATTCACAACGGTGTGATTCTATCTCCTAACTGGTTGATTTAAAGAAGCAACAGGTGAATAGATGAGCTGTCAATTTTGGAAGACGCCAAAGTAAGTTTAATGGCTACTTTTTGAATCCAACTATAAAAGGAGCAAGAAGGCAAGCGTTAGAACTTGATGATTACACCTGAATTTCTTAGAAGCAAAAACTCTTCCAAATTACAAGCTTTAGAGAAGTTCACTCAAGAAAGCAACTCAGCGAGAATCTGGTTTAGCACAAGAGAGAATAGAATATATCATTGATTTGTAATATCTGATTATTGTAAATGGATCAACATTTTATAAGTTGAATCCAACTTTTGTTTAGACTCTTATTAAGTTGCTGATAGAAGAGGGTATTCTACTCAGCAGGTGAGCATATGTAGTTTGGAGGGTACTTACTGTAATTGGGGGATTTGTGAAAGGCTTCTTCGCCTAGGGTAAAGGAGTTGAGATTAGTGGATTAAAGATGAGACACTCTCTCATGACTGGATGTAAGCACAGGTTGTCGAACCAGTATAAAAATCTTTGTGTCCTACTCAAAAACTTTGTGTCCTACTCAGTGAAGGTCATTATTATCGCAAAACAAGTTTACTAAGTTTTTGAATGAGTTAGTCAAACCCCTCTAACTCATTGAGTGTACGCATAGGGACCAATAAGTGGTATCAAAGCAGTTCTCATTTCAAAGATTTCATAGTCTTGAGATAAAGACCTTGGCGTACAAGGGAGGAGAATCTAGTGGAAGGGCCCAAGCTTATATTTTGCGAAAAGGCATGTCTATCACTAGGCCTCCAATGTTTAATGGTGAGCATTATACCTATTGTAAGAACAAGATGAAGAATTTCATCCAGTCTCAAAGCATCGATGCTTGGATGGATATTGTTGAATGGCCATTTGTTCCTACTATCATGAAGAATGGAGTAAAAGTAGATAAGTACTCTAATGAGTGGGACAGTCAAGACCTGATTAGACTGAAGGAAAATGCAGCTGCTATCAACTATCTCCATTATGCTTTTGATTCAGCTAAGTTTAATCGCAATTTAGGATGTGAGACTGCCAAAGAGATATGGAAGAAGTTGGAAGTAACTTATGAAGGTACTGACAAAGTGAAAGAGTCCAAGGTCAACATTCTCATGAAAAATTATGAGATGTTTTAGATGCAACCCAAGGAGGACATTTCCAATATGAATACTAGATTCATGAACATTGTCAATGAGCTGAAAAGACTTGGGAAAAGCTTCACTAAGGAAGAAACTATCAAAAAGATCCTTAAAATCTTAACTAAGGAATGGGAAGCAAAGAAGAGTGCTATTGAAGAAGCCCAAGATTTAAAGACTTACAAGTTTGATAAGCTAATGGGAACTTTGCCAACTCATGAGATGTCCTTGAGGTAGTATGAAGATGACAAGGAAAGGGAGAGATCTAGAAGAGATGTTGTCCTTAAAGCTGATGATCAAGAAGATTCCACTGAGGAAGAATAGCCAAAGGACAGAAAGGAAGAAATAGCACTGATGACCAAGAATTTTGAAAGGTTCTAAGGGAAAGACAAGAACTTCCAAAAGTTCAGAAAGACTAGAAAGTACAAAGAAAGTAGCAGATGATAGACCAAGAAGGGAGTTCAGGAAAGAGCACAACAAAGATATCAAATGCTTTGAATGTGGTGAGAAAGGGCATATCTAGTCTAGTTATCCCAAAGCTAAGAAAAAAAGGTTTAAGAAGAAAAAGGATAAGAAGGCCCGCACTACTACCTGGACTGACTCGGAACAAGAGACATCATCCTCAGATAAAGCGGAACAAGATTCCGCAAATGTGTGCCTCATGGCTAAGGATGATCAAGTTAACTTAGTGTCAGTTGACCAACCATCTACTTACGCTGCCAATCAATCAGCTGACTAGAGTAGAGACAAAGGAAATCACACTGAGGTAAATTCTGAACCCCCTTTGTCTTCAGATGAACTTTCCACAGTACTTAATGATGTTATTAATGTGACTAAAATGTCAACCAAATACATCAAAGTACTCTAGAGGAGATGTGATGATCTAGAAGATGTCAACTCTTCTACCTCACTTGACATCTTATACCTTATGGACAAAGCTAAGTACCATAATGGATATAATAGCAAACTCACTAAGAAATGGGATGAGCTAGCTGCTGAATTAACAGCTTTGAAAAAGGTGTAGGCCCCTCCTCAACCTAGCAGGAATACTCACAGTAACCACTATCACCACTCTGAGAAGGTTTCTCAAAAGAGTAGAGTGATCACGCCCAATCCAAAGGCCGTTTGTAATTTTTACGGAAAGCTAGGACATGTAACAATCATGTGTAGGCACAAAAATTTTCACTATGATGAGTATGATTGGTCAAGCATGACCACCACTCACAAGCGAGGACCCATCTAGAAAAAGGCATGGGTACCTAAGAAAATTTAACTGTTTTTCAGGTAAGTCTGAGATCCACTAATGATAGAAGAATATGGTATTTGTATAGTGGATGCTCGAGGCATATGACAGGTGATCAAAAGCAATTCATCACATTAGAGCGAAGAAGGAATGGAAGTGTCAATTTTAGAGACAACAAAAAGGGAAAGATTGTTAACAATGACACAGTGGGCGTAAAGCCTTCAGGTTATAGCGTGTCTCCTGTGAAAGTCCTGAAGTTAAACTTGCTAACAATTGCTCAGCTATATGACAAAGACAGGAAAGTGGTATTTGACTCAGTAGGCTGCTCAATCATTGATGGTAACTCTGACAAAACTATTCTTTATGCTTCTAGAATCAATAATTTTTATACGTTTGATTTATCCCCTGTCTCCAATGATATATGCATTATTTCTAAGGAGGAAAACTCATGGATATGGCATAGAAGGTTAGGACATATCAATATGACCAATCTATCAAAAATAGCCAGAAATGAACTTGTTGAGGGTTTACCGAATCTAGCCTTTGAAAAAGATAGACTCTGCCTCGCATGCCAACTTAGGAAATAATTTACAAAGACCTTTAAATCTTTAGCTGATATATCTTCTTATAGTCTCATTGATTACACATGGATTTGTTTTGGCATGCCATGCCAACAAGCCTAGGTGGAATGAAATTCACCATTGTAGTTGTAGATGATCTGATCAGGTTCACTTCGATGGTCTTGCTTGCGAGCAAAGATGAAACATTCGAATCATTCTCTAGGTTGGCTACCCGGATCATGAATGAAAAAGACCTTAAAATTAATGGAATCTGTAGTGACCATGGAAGAGAGTTTGAAAATAGGCAATTTAAGGAATTCTATTCTAAGCATGAATTTTTCTACCCCTCATGCACCTCAGTAGAATGGGGCTGTTGAGAGAAAGAATTACACTATTGTGGAGATGGGTCATTCTATGCTGAGTGATAACAATATGCCAAAGTATTTCTAGGGAGTAGCTATTAACATAACTTATTACATTCTAAACAGGGTTTTAATATACCTAGTTTTGAATAAAACTCCTTATGAACTTTGGAAGGGGCGCAAGTCCAAGGTTGGTCATCTCAAGGCTTTTGGTTATAAATGCTTCATATTAAATGCAAAAGACTAATTGGCTGAATATGACCCTAAGGCTGATGAAGGAATCTTTCTGGGTTACTCAAGACACAGTAGGGCATATATAGTGTATGTCAAGAGGACTGGCATCTTAGAGGAGTCCATGCATGGAGATTTCGATGAAACTAACAATACAGGTAGAGTAGCCAATGATGATAAAAGAGAAAAGGATCAAGTCAAAAGATCAGTTAGTCAGCCCATTGTTACTCCTGATCCAGTACCAGAAAAATGAATATTATAAAGTTGACTTGGACCAATCCATCAACTTTGGTGATGATATAGATGCTCAACTAATGACAGTAGCTCAGCAATCTGAACCTGATCTACTAAAAGAAGTCAGAGAAAGGAGAGATCACCCAGTAGAGTAGATTCTTGATAGTGTGCAAAATCCAGTGCTAACTAGAGGTCAGCTGAATAGAATGATGGGCCATTTAGCATTTGTCTCATTGATTGAACCAAAGAAGTTTGAAGATGCTAAGTTTGATGAAAACTAGATGATTGCAATGTAAGAAGAGATAGACCAATTCAGAAGAAATGAAGTTTGGGATTTGATGGAGAAACCCAAAGGCAAGTCAAATATTGGCACCAAACGGGTTTTCAAGAACAAGCTAGATGAGGCTGGTAATGTTGTCAGAAATAAGGCCAGACTAGTTGCTCAAGGCTAAAATCAATAAGAAGGCATTGACTATGGAGAAACCTTTGCACCACTAGCAAGACTTGAAGCCATAAGAATTCTTTGTGCTTTTGCATCTCATATGAACTTCAAATTGTTTCAAATGGATAATAAGAGTGCATTTCTTAATGGTTATATTTAAGGGGAAGTCTATGTCAGACAGCCCCCAGGCTCTGAAGATCAAAAGTATCTGGATCATATCTTCAAGCTGAAGAAGGCTTTGTATGGACTGAAACAGGCTCCAAGAGCTTGGTATGAGGGACTGACTAACTTTGTACTCAATAAAGGTTATGTTAGAGGAAAAGCAGATATAACTCTATTTATCAAGAAGAACCATCAAGATGTGTTTCTAGTCAAAATCTATATTGATGACATCATTTTTGGAGCAACTAATGAAAAGCTATACAAAGAGTTCAGCAAATAGATGAAGAAAGATTTTGAAATATCATTGATGGCAGAGTTTAATTTCTTTCTTGGTTTGTAAATCAAGTAAAGTGATGATGGGATCTTCATCAGCCAAGCTAAGTATGCCAATGAAGTACTCAATAAGTTTGACATGGATAAAGCTAAGCCACTGACACCCATGGCCACTGATATAATTCTGAGTAAAGATGAGGAAGGTAAACCTGTAGAGAGTAAGCTCTGTAGAGGTATTATTTGTTATCTACTTTACTTAACTGCTAGTAGGCCTAACATTCAATATGTTGTATGTTATTGTGTAAGATATCAAGCTAGCCCCAGAGAATCTCACTTTGTTGCTATTAATAGAATCTTCAAGTATTTGGTAGGCTCTATTGATGCAGGTTTATGGTATCCAAGTAATGCAGACTTCACTTTAAGAGGATACACAGATGCTGACTGTAGAGGAGGCAAAGTTGAATGGAAAAGCACTACAGGAGGATGTCTTTTCCTTGGTGATTGTCTAGTATCATTGTGTAGTAAGAAGTAGACTTCTGTGGCTCTGATTATAGCTGAGGCTGAGTACATAGCTGTAGGAAGTTGTGTAGCACAAGTGCTGTGGATCAAGCAGTAATTGGAGGATTATGGTATAAATTATAAGTGTCTTAAAGTCATGTGTGACAATAAGAGCGCAATTGACCTATCCAAGAATCCAATCCAACATAGCATGTCAATATCAGACATCACTTTATAAGGGATCATGTACTAAAAGGAGAAGTCAAGCTCAAATACATTCCTACTGAAGAACAACGAGCTAACATATTAACAAAGCCTATTGGAAAGGACTAATTCAACACTCTGAGAGAGTTAATTGGAATGTCCAATCCAATCTGAAGAAATAAATTTCCCGCTGGCCAATTCTGAAGCTGACCAAATTAGGGGACACTCTGAGCTTCTGTGATTTAGGTTAAGTGTTTCTTTTTTTGTGCTTAAATTTAAGACACGTCATTAAATTGTCACCGATTTTCTTTAAAATTTAAACTTAATAGAAAAGGTACCAAGTTATGAAATGATCCATATTCAAACAGCTGTTATCTCATGTTTCTCACTTTCATTAATCCTTGGTAAACTCTGTTCAATCTCACCATTTATTTATGAACATGGATTGTGAGTCGTACATGTAGCTCTGTAGATATTAACAAAGAGTCCTTGGCTATTTAAGGAGAATTTCAGAAAAAAGAAAGGTTACTTTACCAAATTTCTTTTCTACAATCTTCTTCTCAAAATCCCCAATTCTCTATTTTTCTTTAAGCTAATTGAATGGTGAGTTCATCTAGAAGATCATCTAAATCTCACACTGAGGAACCACTGTTTGTGAGGGATGAGAAAGACACATTTTGGGTCACTATAATGGACCACAAAGCACAAGTGGCGATTGGAATCAACAAGAGGGAAGATTTGTTCATTCCTACTAGAACCAGATATATTCCTATAAAATGGTTTTACATTGAAGGAATTGAAGTGGAGGAGCCAACTACAGTAGATATGCTCAGTTTCTCCAATGATAAGAGTTTTGGGAAGTGGATGCACCAACATCACTTGAGAGGGCTCTTTGAGATTCTTAGTGGTTGCTGTGAGCAAGTAGTGCTGAGATTCTTCCATGGAATTCACTTAGTTGAAGGAAAAAAGGATCTTTTTTCACTACTATGATGGGGAGAAAAATGTATGTTACTCCCAAACTGATAGTTGGGTTGTTGGGAATGCGTGAGAGAGGGCTCAGGAGGCGCGTGGTGAAAGATGAAGAGCATGTGGACATATCCATTGATTATGAGGTCGTCGCTGACTATAAAGCAGGTGAACTCATAGCATCAATGTTCACTAAGGAAGGGAAGTAGGCGCATGAGCTTTTAAGTAAGGTGTTGATGCCCAAGACAGCTTCAACAGGAAGCTGCTCAAAGTTTGAAAGAGTCTTTATTTATTCTCTGACTCATAGAATGTGTATAAAATGGCCCTTAGTAATTGTGCACAGATTCTTAAAGGTGTCTAAGCACATGGTGTATGGACATCTTGTGATGGAGATATGCAGGGCATATGAGTTAGACTTAGAAGGATGGGCGCTGAACAGCATAATCACTCTGAAGGTGATTGAATCTTGATTCATGAGTAATGCTTATTTCCATGGATTGAGGTGTAATGAGAAGCCCAACAACACCAAGTACATAAAGTTGAAAAAGGGAGAGGTCAGAACCAAGGATCTAAGAGCTATAATGCCATTGAGGCCTATTAAGCCAGAAGAGGAGGATCTAACCTTGGATGCCTTTGTGGCTAGCAAGCTTGAGAGGATTACCAAGCTCAGAGCGGATAAAGGAGAAGATGTGATTAAGAAGAAGGTAAGTAAAAAGGAAGTCATGAGAGACTCCAAGAAAGATATTAAGAAAGTGAGCTCAGTGAGCTCAGTTCCTGTTGCTGCCCCTCTTCCTGAAAAGACTAGATCTACCAAGAGAACTAAGGAAGAGAAGCCTCATGAGCTGACTCCTGAGTAGAAGGAAGAAGAGAGGAAAGATGAGGAAGAGCTAAGAGAGGAGATGCCTTTGAAGAGACAGAAGAAGAGAAAGAGTGATGAAGCTCAGCTGGATGCAGTGACTACTGAAGGACATGAGGCTATATCAGTTATTGTGCCCCAAGTAGGTCACGCCAAGAAGAAGCTAATAGTGAAAAGCTAAATTGGCATAGTCCATGATGAGGAAGAAGCTAAAAAGGTGAAAGCAGCTAAGAAGGAGAGAATTAGGAAGAGATACGAGGAGATAGAAGAAGAGATGAGGAGGAAGGCTGAAGAAGCAGCAGCTAAGACAATGGCTAAGACTAAGAAGATTATTGAAACTACTTCAACTAGTCTTGCTGATAAATCCATCCCAAAAGTTGTGGATGAGATGATAGGAACATCGGAAGGGACTATTGATGAGGAAGAAGGAGTAATGAAAGTGTAAGCTATTGAACTTTATGTGCTCAAATCAGACCAGCGGGTCAGTTTGACTGCTGAAGAAGCTAAGGAAGCAAGGAAAGAGAGGAAGAGAGGGTTTCTAAAGAGGATGAAGACAATGATTGAAGAGGATGAAGGGGACGTAGAAGACAATGAGGATGATGAAGTAGTAGTTGAGCAGGGTGCTTATCTAACTAAGCAATCTCAAGCTCAGGTCAACGAGTCCACTGTTGAAGGTGCAGAAGAAGAGAAGGAATTGGAGAACCAGGAGGACCCATTCTTTTTCCCAAACCTTTCACCTAAAACACCCTTGTCACCTACGCCCATTTCTGCCCAACCTTTACCAGGAACCCAAATTCCATCTACACCCACCTCTAACCAACCAAACACCTTTAACTTTGACCAAAATGCCATCATTTAACTACTATCCCAAGTTGGATCTCTCATACATGACTAATTGCTATTGGAAGGACCCATTATTAGAGGGCCTGCAGTCATTGAAGAGATTCCAGAACCATAATAATAACAACCACCTCAACAACCATAACCCCAATTTAACCCCCAAACTGAACTATTGGGAGACATAAGGCAAATGGGGAGAGCTAAATTTCCAGGACTTAGGATAGATTCTACAATAGATGCAGAGGTTTCTAAATCCCTACTGTCTGAGGAGGTCCTAAGGAGACTTGCAAAGGTTGTTAAGCTAGTGCAAGGGTTTTTGTGCGCTTTTAAGGAAATGAAGGCTCACTTCAAGTCTGTAACTATGTAGTATTCTTTGGTAAAGGCTATAGTATCCAATACTTTGCCTATTTTACATTTACAGGTAAAAAGGCTAAGTTGTTGAAGAATGATGTTGCTAGGCAAAGAAAGCTAATGCAGAAGATCTATGAAAAGCAACTATAGGGTATTGAATGAAGAGACGGATTTCAGGAATCAATGATAGATAAATTCAATCCACTCTTAGAAGCAATGCAGGCAGTTCTGAATGGCTAAAACATTTTGAGCAAGGAAAAATAATGAGAACAAAATTCGCTTAGATGCAGTTGTTAATGCAGTCAATGTGCCAATCATTGTTATTACCAAACACCATAGTATATACACTGAGCTAAGGAATATAAAGGAGGAAGTGCCAAAGGTAGTGAAGAACTCAGAGGGAGAAGTACTCAAAGCTTTGAAGAGAATAAACATTTTTGACACTCTGAATAGCTACATTATTATGGTAGATGTTGAACAAGAACCTTCGCTTGGTCATATTTATGATCAAATCAAGAATGTTCACACTGATGTCATTAATGATGGTCAAGCAATTGATCAAATACAAGAAGAAATCACTACTCATATCAAGAGTACTCCCACACTATAGCAGATTTTAGGGGAGAATTCTCAAGCTAACACTCTAGCCAGTCTCACCCAGATATCCAAGGAAGGACTTAATGCTCAGTACCCGGTCAATCAATCCCAATCTCACACCTTGGTGGGTCTCTTCATTTTTCTTAGAGAATAGGACGCAATTTCACAAGAAATCTATGAGCTGTTAGTGCAGAACTTTTCAACCAACATCTATGGTCAGCTCAAGACATTCAAAGATGCTCTGATCTTGTTTGATTGTCAACAAATCATTTTGGACGCAATGGCAATGGGGGAGAAAGATCACGAGAAGCGTGAGCAAGAGGAGAGAGAGATATCATAGAGTAGCTGATTTTTCATATAATTTATCCAAGGATCTAGAGTGAATTCAAAGAGAATATACTAAGACTAGAAAGAGGAAAGGAAAGGAGATCATGCTGCCCAAGGAAAAGAAATCAAGATGGGATCAGCAAGTTTATGAATAAAGGCGAGCTAATCTTGGAGGACCACCTATGCCTAAGTAGAATAGAAATTTTGTAATCTGTAGTGTATATTGTAAAACTTAGTATAGATTAACTCGTCGTTGTCTGTACTCAAGTTATTCATTTATAAAAAGATTACTTATTCTTTTCTAAGTTAAGATCTTCCTAACTTCTTTTATTTTCTGCTGCATATATATATATATGTTGATCTTTTTGCAGAAATATATGAGAAGTGTTGAGGAATGTTGAACTCAGAAGAGTCGAGGATTATGGGGGAGTTAGCATTCACTTTGAGCAAAATGAAGATGCCGAAGAAAGACATATCAAGCATGTGTATAGGGTAACTCTGATCTAGATATCTTTTTGATTTAATTCTCGCTCAGTTAATTGTCATTGATCAAAATGGGGGAGATTATTAAACCAACTACAAGTTTGGACTGACTCAGTGGATGACTCAGTGGTGCTTAAGTTTTTATCATAACAATTAAGTTCAGTTTGAATTAATTAAGTCAATAATGATGTTAAAATAAATAATCTATGGTTGTATGTGAGTTATTGAATTCGAGGGTAGAATGTCAATTCTCTACTGACCTAGTCATTTAGTTTAACTCTGAGTGTTCTGGGTTGAGTATCTACTTTAGTCACTGACTAAATTAATATTCACTCAGCACTTCATATTTAGATTTTGCTTCAGCTGTGCTTTACGATGTATTATTTCGCTGAGTTACTTTATGTCTGTCAAAGTTACTGACTTTACTATTTAAGATAAAATGGGATTTTTGCTTTTAGTGTTGCTTTTTGCAGGTAATTAATGAGACAAAGACAAAAAGAATTAATGCCTTGACAACTCAGATTAATGAAGAAAACGACAAAGGCTTCTAAATTCAAGCTGCAAAAAGTCATTTGCCAATTTGGGCAATTTTGCATATCAATTGTATCGCGCACTCTGTAACATGTCAGATTACCGGAAGGTATATGAAGAAGACATGTGGCAAGTCAGTGCCAGTTCTCTCTAATGGAAGACTGGCATTAAACAAAAAAGTATTCAAATTGAAGCTCGAATTTCAATCTGTCTCTAACGGATTGATTTTCTATCTCATAATGGTGTGATTCTATCTCATAGCGGATCGATTTAAATAAGCAACAGATGAATAGACCAGTTGTCAATTTCAGAAGATGCTAAAGCAAGTTTAACGACTACTTTCTAAATCCATCTATAAAAGGAGCAAGAAGGCAAGCTTTAGAACTTGGTGATTAAACTTGAATTTCTTAAAAGCAAAAACTCTGCCAAATTACAAGCTTTAGAGAAGTTCACTCAAGAAAGCAACTACTCAGTGAGAATCTAGTTTAGAACAAGAGAGAATAGAATAGATCATTAATTTGTAATATCTGATTTTTATAACTGGATCAACATTTTATAAGTTGAATCCAGCTCTTGTTTAGACTCTTATTGAGTTGCTAATAGAAGAGGGTATTCTACTCAACGGGTGAGCGATTGCAGTTTGAAGGGTACTTACTGTAATTGGGGAATTTGTGAAAGGCTTCTCTGCCTAGGTTAAAGGATTTGGGATTAGTGGATTAAAGCCGAGAAACTTTCTCGGGACTGGATGCAAGCACATGTTGATGAACAAGTATAAAAATCTATGTCCTTTACTTTGAAGTTTTTTCAGATTTCACTCAGCCAGCTGACCTACTCAACCGAGCTCATTGTTATCGCGAAAAAAGTTTACTAAGTTTTTGAGTGAGTCATTAACCCCCCATCTAACTCATTGTAGTGTACGCATAGGGACCAACACATGGGAACATCTCAGTGAGTATCTTATCACTCAAATTCTTAACTCGCATAATCCGATCACACATGATGATTTGAGAGGCAAGGGCACCTGACCCATCACAATGTGCCATGTTGGGCATAGTGAAATTATCGAGGACCCAATCTTCATCCCGCTTGGGTTTTTTGGCAGCCATTAGATGGTTGATGTAATCTTGAATCTTAGGTGTTACGCCCGGAGGTTGCGTGACCTGGTTATTGATCAACTGGTGAGTGAGAGCTTTGGCCTCAAGTTTTACGCCCAGAGATTACGTGACCTAGTCATTAGTTCGGGAGGCCATCATTTAGCGAACAAAAGCTACTACTTCGGGTGCTACACCCAAAGGCTATATGACCTGGTCGTGGTTCAGAATTGGTAGAGATGGTGGAGGTATGTCTAAGAGAGGACGGGTAATCAGTTAGCTACTGAAAGGATTATGGGGTAGGTAGTTCCTTTGGGAGTTACAACAAACTGATGAGGGGTGAAAGATGGCGGAGGCTAGACTAGTCCACTAGAAGAAGCCGGATACTAGTGAGTAAACACAGGCGGAGCCGAACTCTAAGCTAAAGGCCTTGAATTATAAGGGATGATTGATGGGATTGCCGAGGTTCAAAGAAAAGCATAAGCTTGCCTAAATTGGAATGGACTTGCCATGGGCTGAGTTAACGGTATCGAGTGAAAAATAGGTGGAGTTGACCTTGCCCCTGCTGGGCTAGAAAAATTCTGAGCCAAACCGTTTTTAGTCTGAGCTTGCATATTGGATTCGAAAACCCAATTAGAGTTCTTATCCTTAAGGGCTTGTCTGACGGCGGCTTGAACAGTAGCTTGCATAGAGGCATGAATAGTAGCTTGCATGGAGGCTTGAAGCCTATCCTAGAATGCATCCGAATTCAAAAACTGGGATATAGCCCCACCAAATCAAAACCAGGGGGTGGCTGAGATCCTATAGGAGTAGTTACTAATTGATCCTTAGGCGGAGGGATGTTCTCATTATTCAGGAAAGACATGGTTGGATGAGAGGAATTCTGACCTAACTGAATCTGCAATGAATCGGACTCCCCACTGGAATCAGTATATGGAACCCCTTCAATCTCTATGGTGAGTACCAGGGTGAGAGAACGGTGAATTAAATGGTGCTCAAGCCTTCTCCAAATTGAGGTACGATAATAACTTCACCTCCTTCTAGCTGACAGATGGCGAGTAGCGGATCAGATCATGCGTGGATTGTGTAATGCCATGGATGGTATGATTGACTTTTATTTTTGGGAAGCGATGTAGGATATGCTTGTGAGGATGGTTGCGATATAAGGGGTAATGTCATGATGCAAATTCTTATCCCTCCAACATACGTGGGACGTTTGTTCCTCTTGTCACACATAGTGATATGTTATGACTCAATGGAGGTACAAAAGAAGTCCTACAGATATTGCTAAACCTCTTCCATGAGTGGAGATTGGTAAGGGTAAGTTGATTGAGTTTTAGCCCTTAAAGCAGATGCATGGGTAATGCATAAGCACATAGCACATAGCACATGAAACATCACTCTTCCGACCTTATGACTGCCGTGTAACGCAGTTCAAAAGGATGGAGGTTAGATTCAATGCCAACAAAAGGCAAAGAAGTGAGTCCCATTTATTTTTATTGTTTTGGTTCCTAAGGAAAATGACTATGATGGCTTTACTAACGTGGCTTTGGTATAGGATTGTTGATGTAAAAGGTTCTCGTTTACATTGATTCCATGTCACTCAACTACTCCCCTAATAGGTGTGATCGCAGGAGTTCACATATTGGTTGAAATAAGTGATCCACCCACTAGGCATCCTCAATTCCAAATAAGGCATGAGTGTTGGGAAATAATGAGCTGAAAGAATAGGTTAAAGATAGATTCGGATCAAGTTTGAAGAAAATAAAAACATAAGAACAACAACATGTTATCTCCTTAATTCAAAATGGAAGCATAAGGACCAAGACAAGTCATCCGGACATACATTGAAGACTATAAATACCTAAGCACACAATAGAAGCATACAGTTAAAGTTTGGAAAGGAAACAAACTTTAAACCTTCAAAAGCAGCATCCAAAAGAAGAACTGATTGAAGTAGCATCCAGATATATATTTGGTCTGAAGACATCTGGAAGACCAAATATCAAGACAAAGGGAATGATTTGAAAGTTACATTTCCCTCTACCATTTTTTATCTAAAAGTCAAAGATCCTTTCCCCTTATGCAAGATAAAATAACAGCTAGCACACTTTTCAGAAAAGGATAGAAGGACTAACATATGAAAGAGAAAAAGTAACAACCTTTTCTATCTAGACTAATAGAAAAGGCGTGTGGAGCTCACACACTAGACTACTGGCATAAAAGTTGGTTTATCACTAAAATACAAGGAAAACAATCACTGATAACTTTTTAGCCTCAATCTATTCAAAGGAAGGAGATTCTGGAAAAGAACTTTAAGAAGTTAAGCTTTGGTGAAGTCTGGAATGAAGCTAAAGCAATTAAGCAGAAGGAAGAGAGGAAGGAGAAGAGAAAGGTCCGGAAGGCCAGACTGGATATTGATCCGGAGGCTAAGCGAGCCAGAACCACAAAACCCAGAAATCAATAGAAGGTTAATCTTAAACATGTAATAGTGGAAAGAGAAGAAGATATTGAAGATCAACAAACCCTAACACAGATATTGGCTAAATCCTCAGCAAAGAAGCCAAGAAGAAGGCTTATTAAAGTGGCTGACAAATAGAAAAAGCCTGTGTACGCACTGGAGGCTACTAAGAAAATTGCAGTAGCTACTGCTGCAATCAAGAAGGGGTGGAAGAATAGGGAAAAGGCCACCATAACTGACATCCTAGAAGGGAAAGATAGATCTGATAGTGAAGAGACTAGGGATAGGGAGCCTATACCAAAGAAACAGCTGATCCGGAAGGGATATACTTTTAGTGAAGCTATCAAATCCAAAAGGACAAAATTGGCTACCAAAAAGCCAACTGCTGGTATCATCATCCAAGAACCAATTCCTAAAGCCACAACACTAGCAGACTTGGGTAAGGGAAAGGAGATTATGGTTGCTGGGAAACCAGTCCTTCTAGATAACATCCATCTGGAGGATCCTGAGTATAAGGACATGATGAATGCAGTCTGGGATAGTTTTAAGCAAAATTGACTAACAATTGAGGGACCCAGAGGCTCGTCTGGAGCAATAACCACTGACAATCCACCAATCCTGATAGCATCAATAGAAATGGATCTTCTACATGAAAGCAAATATCAAGAGGAAGATATATTTCTCTTCAAGGCCAGAACTGAAACTCTTCCAAAAAATCTGTTGAACTTAGCAATTACTGTGATTGAAGTAGTTGAGGTAGAAAGCCCTACAAAGGAAAATGGAGGGGATGGTGAGGATAATGCCACCATTCTAGGCACAGAAGAGGAAGCAATAGAAAGTCCTATAAAGGCAATTTGGAGGGGAGACGGAGGACATTTCCAGTCTTTCGAATACTAGGTTAGTAGAGCAGACTGAGGAAGAGGCCATTGATCATCAATAGAACATTGAGGTAATTCCTATCTTACACTCTTCTACTGCTAAAAATTTGGTTGGTGATGCCATTAAGGAAAACTTAGGTGCAGACACCCAAACTGCATCTAAGGATAACCAGTCTATCCCGGAGCACAATGTTCTAGAGGAGGGAACTGGTCTGGGACTAAATTAGAACACTTGTAAAGTGGAATCTAAGGGCAAGGCCAGTCCAGAGGATAGGTTGGAAGACAAGGATGAAGAACAAAAAGTGAAAGAGAGCAGTGAAGAGGAATCTTCCGGATCAGAGGAGTTCAGAAGAAGCTGTTAATCCGAAGAAACTTCATCCTTGGATAGCATATTAAAGAAGCCAACAGTTAATCCAAAGCCAACCAAAGCTAAAAAACTAAGAGTAGCCATAAAGATGATTGAAGAGGCTATAGCTGAGGGATTTAAAGAAGGAGAAATCAAGAAGAGTTTCTGGAGTATCTGTCATTAGCTTAAATCCGTAAAGGATCTTGTGAAAGACAAATCTTTTACTCCGATTTTAAAACATAACTCGGAGAAATCACGGGCTCCTTACAGAATATCGTCATTAGAGTTAAAGCCTTCCCTTTGCTGAAATGGTCGTAAGCACTTCCTTCTCCAAAATCACTCTAGTACTAGAACCGATAAACTCAAATATTGTAGGAGCAAATCGCTCTGCAGATTAGGCACTCACCAGAGCTAACAACAATTATGCAACCCTTATTGGTCAGATCTCCTCATCCTCCCCAGATCTAGCAACCGAGCTAAAAGAGCATATTATTTTCAAGTTTGAAAACTCAGAAAAATTCATTCCTGAAGCAATTGTTGAAGCTAGAAAGGGCATTACATCTGGGCTTACACTGTTGAATGAAGAACAACAAGCTGCCCAGTGAATGCTATACAATTTCCATGATGAGGGACTCCTCAAACTATTGAAGAAGCATATAGATGACATCAATGAGGATTTCACAAGTCACATATCCGAAAGAGATAAGCACATCAAGGATCTGAAGGAGGTATTTCACAAGGATATGATAACTTTTAAGCCCAGCCTTTATAACGTTCGGAGAGATATCATTGAGGAGATGGAGCAATTAAAGTCAAGTATGGCTAACTTATCTCTCAACGCTTCCTCCACATTTGAATCTTCAGCAGTCATTCTAGAAAGCCATCTCCTTTTGATTGTCCAGAATCTTGTCCAATATATTGGCGACACCGGATTCTTTGGGTACAAGTGTGGCCTAACACTTCTCTAAGATCTCTTCCCGTTCTTTGAAAAAGAGGATAGACAATATGTGCTCAAGATGATTCCAGACATGGTTAGATCCTATAAGCAACTCAGGGATACTCTCAAACCAGTCCATCTCCTTCCTGTGACAGGACTGACTGCTCGGGTTAATGAGTTTGTCATTTTGAAGACCTTGAACTCATCAAAATCTTTATCGAGTTGTATCTCCCCTAAGTCAATAAGCTTGTTCATGCGAGCTGGTGCTTTGGTAGCAATAGGCCATTGTATGAATGGAACTTTTTCAGGCTGCTTTTCTGGAATGATATGGTTCTCTTATAGGATTTGGCATGGGACTGGGCTTGTCGGATCATATGAATGGATGAAGAGACTCCATTGGATGGTTCTCCTTCATCAAACATACTTAGCATATCGTCACAGGCGTTTTGCTTATCCTTATACTTATTCATGTACCATGGGTGTTATTTAGTTGATTTCGCTAACGTTGGGCAAATAGCATTGGTTGCTTTCCATTCCCAGTATTGTAAGGGGTTTCTGTGTCTGTCTTACTCAGGAGTTGAGTTTTCTAGCGGGTTGACCCATGTGAAGTAGTCGATGAATTGCTTAGCCAAAATATTCTAGAATGATTTCTGGTAAAATGTCAGCCATTCATACAAAATGACTGCCTTTTCTCGGAGAGTCGAGCAATACCTCTCGACCCAGTGGGCATAGTAAATGTATCCGTCACGCATCAATTGCACGAACTCACGCATGTAAGGGAGTGGCCTTAAGCTTTTGTCATAGAATATGGGGTAAACATCACGTAGATCTGGGTTTCGAATGCGATAACTAGCCCAGGCCAATTCATTTTTAGCATAGATTCTCTCCATAATGTACTCCTGAGAAGGTTCTTGCCCCTCGTCTCAAATCATATTAATGACATGTTCGCTATCCAGTCAAAGTCCATAAAGTCTCCGAAATTGTCACTTGCTGCAGACCCTAAGGCGTCTGGGGAGTTATACTCTAGAGAGGAGGAGTAGCTCTCGGCACCATCATAGTCAACCATCATGTAATTGGGGAAGGGAGCCTCGTACTCGAAATCTCCTGGTAAGTGATTCAGCTCATCATTTGAAAAGGTTTCTGATTCGTACCCCATGTTATCTACTTTACTTTCCTCTTCGTGATATGATTCACTAGAGTCCATAAATTCTTCCACTTCCTCATTTGAATCTTTGAAAGGCTATGGCTTAAAGACCCAGTTTAGCTCGTGCTAAGCTGGGATATCATCACCGTTATTTTCTTCTGGATCCACTTTGGGGTCTTTCTCAGGATCTTCGTTAAGATCTTCCTTGCGATCTTCCTAGGGATCTTCTATGAGATCTCTCTCGGGATTCATTCTGGCCTCGACTCCTTCTATGGCTACACAAAATTTGGACACCATAGTTTGTATGCTGGAGAATGTTTCCTCTACACGGGGATCTATATGCCGTAATGTTGGCACGGATTCCTTCAAACGGGTCTCATGTATCCTCATCTAGATTCAGGCCAAGATTCCTTTATTGGTCTTTGTGGCTATTCTATGCCTATTTAGGTTCATATAGTTCTTGGGTTTCTGGACGTGCTGTCCTGGAGGAGCTCCCAAATTCAAACAAGCTTGTTCTGACTTAGTTTTGACTTATGTAATTCGGGGGAGTGTACATAGAAGGTTGTGGAGGAGGGATATCCTGCCAGCTGGTATTATGCTGGTCTACCTATGGTGCCAACCACCAGCAAAGCTCATCCGGGTACAGCTGAGATGCCCTAAAGTAGTGGAGGAAAGATCTCTACATAAAGTGCCAGTTCTAACGTCCTTCCAACGACATTGTCTCATACCAGTCCATGGCTGGGCCTTCTAAGAATTTGGGGAATTAAAGCACTAAACCCATCATAGATATTCCCTGTTCGTGCATAAACTGAAGGAATTCTTCCACATGTTCATTAAGGTCGGAGTCTCCTCAATATATGAGGTGTGGTGGCACTTGGTATTGATCCAGCCGGTGTGGTGGCACTTGGTATTGATCCAGCCCTTCTCTCCTCATTCTTAGGATGTATTGGTCTACCATGTAGATGATATCCATGTTTTCAAAGATGATATTCTCCCCCCATCCTAGGTTATATCGAAAGTTGTTCATTACGTCAATACCTTATTCGTCAGCTTCTACATGAATACCGATGGCATTTACTGTAGCTTGGAAGTTTGGTAGGGGATTAGTCTGAGTGCTTGGTTTTTTCTCAGGCTCTTTCATTCTCCCATTGGCTATCATCTGTTGTAGATCATTTAGTGGCTAGGTGCATTTATTGGTGTGGTTCCCTTTGGTTACATGATAAGCATAGAAATTATCTCTGTCTACCGTGATAGGCGGAGTAAATGGTTTGATACTCTAGAGTTGATCATATTTTCTTAGTTTGGTTGGAGCCTTTGGGGACTTAGAATTACCTTACTTGGAGGATCCGCCCTTTTTCCAGTATCGAGGTTTAGTATAAGCTTGTTGTTCTTGCTTCTTTGCTCGATCTTCTTCCTCATAGTTTTTAATTCTCTTGGCATAGTCTACCACGTCATTGAAGGTGTCGAACCTTTTCATTTTCATTTCATCGCTATATTTTGGGCTAGAGCCTTTGACAAGCTGCCCCAGTTATAAGTACATGAACAACCAACCACCTCAGGTAAAATTCTTTGAAGAACTCATTTGGCCATTGTTTGATTCTCTCAAGGTCTTATAAGGCAGTCTTGACCTTCAGATTGAAGGTATAATTTTCCAGGAACACCGAGCATAGCTTTCTCCAATCAGATTTCACGTCCATTAGCATCCTTATGTACCACTCAGAGGGAGGGCCTCGTAAAGTGGCTTGGAAAAGATTGACTATGTAAACTTTGAGGATGTTTATGCTAGTCATAATTTGAAGATAACTTTCTACATGTGCGTGAGAAGCACCAGCACCAGCATATGGGGCCATGTAAGGCATCATAAAGTTAGCTAGGCGGGCTTCTGACTCTTTTAGTTAGTATTAGTCAATATCCAGATACTGCTCGATGGAGGGGGCAATAGATTTGTCTTTAGCCGGGGATAGCTTCTCCATGTCTGTCATTTTTGCCTTGAACGCTGCTATTTCTGCCTCTTGCTCCTAGATTTTCTGAGCATTAGTAGCACTCAACATTTCTAGGATATCACGAAATTCTAGAGCATCAAGAATTCTTCCGAGGGATTGTCCAACTGCATCATCATCTGCCATTGTGGTTTCAGGTTTCGGATCGAAGAAGTATCCTTTCAGAGATATGATTGGTGGTGCATCATCATCAAAATTTTTGTCTCTTCTGAAATGTGGGGGTGACCCCGGGTTTATAACAGGGTGGTAGTTAGTTGGCGGGCTAATTACCTATCTGACAAGATTTTACGGATTTTACATCAGATCCCGTAAAATCTTGCTAGATCTCGGTAAGATTTGATTTCTTTTACTGTACATAGGTAATTACCAGGCAGGAGTATTACCTATGTTTGACCAAACTTTGACTTTTTAATTTTTTTGTAGAAAATACTAAATCAAAGCTTCCTTGGAATGTGGATTTTTGAATTTCGAATTTTGGATGACAATTCGGTCTCTTTTGACTCATTTGTCTTATTGCTGAAGGAAATAGACATTATTCCTCATCGGGCTGGAATGGACTTGTGCTAACATCCCCTATTTATTGCTTGTGCTTTATTGTAATATGTAAACGCATGTAACAAGTGTGAAAGAGTGTAGAAATAGGATTTCTGTGATGATTCCCTAAATGATGAAAACAAAAATGGTTTTACGTGGTGGTAATTTTGAATCAACTAAATGAGAAATAAGTGACTCATCCGATACCCGAATCTCTGATCAATAGGTATGAGTCTCCTACCTGGAGGGAACCGTACCGAAACTCTTTCCCAAGTAGACAACTTAGGTGGCGACTATATCATTTGTATCGAGATTTGGGTCTCGATTCGGGTCTCGATTCTTTTATTCATTAAAATTGGCTTATTGTGCATTCTTCAACTAAAAATGTTTTATCACCCTAAATCCAACCAAACCCCCAATGGGCCCCGCCTCTCACACAGGTGCCAAGCAAGACCCATACATCATTGACACCTTACAGTGGTGACTCTACTAGGATATAATCTTTTAACTTCCAAAATTTTGGTCTTAAAAGCTTAAAAGATTAAGATGAGCACCGAAAAACATTTACTTAATTCAACCCGTTTTCTTTTTCATCATTTGGGAAAATTATCACACTCTATCTTCTCATCTCCTTCTATCTTTAGTTAGATGTGCTCATCTTCTAGCACTAGGTTAAGGTGCCCTATTATTTCTACGACACTCGCAAAGGTAATAACCAGGCCCGCCAGGAATTGGGGACTCCATAGTGGGTGGATCACTCATTGTCATCTCCCTCCAAAAGAGGCTTGATGGGATGGAAACCTTCTACATAAAACTTCCAATATGGCCCTACACCATTCTTACCGAAAGCCTTAGAATTTTACCTTATAGGTGCCCTAATTTTTGTGTGAGATTAGATTGAGGAAGAATACCCTCAAAATCGGCAGGAGAAATAAGGACAAAATCGATCGCTTCATAAGTGTTGTGTTACATTCCCTTGTAATTAACCTCACCATGCATCATTGTACATGCCTCAGGCATAATTGAACCTATGCATGTATTGATCATTTGGTTCCCACCTGAGCAAGAGTCAAAGCTTGGCAACCATCTCAAGTTAATTTGGTCCGCATTCCAGTTTCTATGCAACCAAATTCAGTTCTGTTAAGGATTGAATATCTACCTCCATCTTTGTAGTTCTGACAGTTGGGCTCAGTTGGTCTATATGGTCAATGGATACGATAGTTCCACCAGCCAACAGTCATTCTATTCAACCTTGCCAAGGATTCGCGCTGTTAGTATTTCAGTTTGGTGGATCTAGGCAAGGTCCAACTGTGTAGCCACACCTAAGGGGACAACCTTCCATTACCCAACAGGTCAAACCTTTGGTGTGATTATAAATGCTCAAAAACTTTCACCTCCGGTCTAACCACAAGAAGGGAAGATTGGGTCCCTAAAAAGGGTGAAAAGTGGGAAATACTTGAGGAATTGGAGTACATTGATGAAGTAGAAAGAAGACTAGTGCCAATACAAGTAAAAGCTCAGTATTGGGAGACTACCAATTCACCGATGGATCCTACTGAGATTAAAGATGAAGACCCTCCACATCACGAGGATGATTTCAAGGATGAGGTAACCTTTTAATGTTGCTGGCATTTTGATGCAAACAACGCCACTTATAAAGCATATCACAAATAAATTGATGCATTCACATTATGTTTGAGCCTTTCATTCTTAAAGATATCCTGCACTCATAAAATCAATATTCTTAAAAATTTCATCATTTTTATTAAAGAAATTGAATTTGAGTACATCGCAATGGCATAAGGTTCCAATGGTTAAAACTTACCATAAAAAAAGAGAGAGATAAAAAGTGTTTTACAAATATGATAGCCTTGGGTCTTAGCTCATCTCTTTCCATAAAAGGGGAAGAAAATACACGTCACTAAGAAAGAAAGCCAAGAGTCCAAAAGAAAAAGAAAGGAGGAAGACATACTTCACATAAAAAACACCATTGAAGGGAAAGATCTTACAATACAAATCCAAAATCAAGGCAAGCTTAAATCCAATCCTCTTTCAGAACCTTCAAAAGGGTAAACCATCACATCAAACAAATGGGAATTTCTTATCAATCTAGGTACCTCCCTTGGATCTATATTCCCATAAAAAATATCCCTCCAAAAGTGCTTTCTCTGTTTGTTCAAAAGGAAGAAGATCCCTCACCCTACATAATGATCCTAAACCTTCCCCACAATGACATGACCTCATTCTTTCACAAAAGAGAAAAACAAGTCCATTCTAACACTAAATGGCCTAAGTTTACAACAATAGAGTCAAATACCCAAAACAAGCCCTCAAGGCGGGTGATCTGGTTCTCAAATAACTACACCAAGTTAATACTGATGCTAGAGGCAAGTTAGGCCTGATTGAGAAAGTTGGTTCGTGGTTGAGAAAATCCTAGGTAAGGAAGGAATTAAGCTCAGGGATATAGATGGTGAATCCAGCGAATCAAGACAAGCTTAAGCGCTCTCATGTCTAGTTTAAAAGAACTAAATCACAAAAAATAAACACACAAAAAATAAATAAATAAAGAATAAATCACCCAGCGAGTGGTCCTCTACTACTTGGGCAAAAATTAGGGTGCAACCTGCTGATCGGTATTCCATAAATCGACCAGGAAAAAATTGGGGTACTCCAACAAAAATAAAGCCTGCTAAGTTGAAAACCCAAAAAGGGCAGCTTAGGCAAAAGTTAGTGCATCGAGAGAAAAATGTCAGTTGCCTTATGGAAAATCTGTAAAAGACCAGTAGGTAGTAGGGGTTAATAACCCTTGGAAATTGTTACCATTTCCTTTGTATTCAAATCAATCTCATCAATGAACATGTTATGATTTTGCTAAGAATCTTGGTCTTATGGATACATGCATGTCTTCAAGTGAAATGATCACTGGTATGTGAACATTAATTTTTCTCTGCATGTTACGCATCATTGTTATGTATTCCTTTAACATGTAATCCAACAAAAATAAAAAGTTCTAAGGAAATCAAGCATATGTAAATTCAGAAAAAGTCTATTGGATTGAATACCCAAAAAGGGCGGTCCAGGCAAAAGTTAAGACAAAAAAAAAAGAAAAGTCTCCGGGATTGAAAACCCGAAAGGGCTGTCTCAGCAAAATATTAAGGCAAAAAGTGAAGAAAAAGCTTGCTAGGTTGAAAACCCGAAAGGGCCGTCTAGGCAAACATTAAAGCTAAAAAGAAAAAGTCCGCTAGACTAAGCCTTCATGGACAGTTCAAGAAAAAATTAGGACAAAAAGAAAGAAAAATACATGTTCGATAGGTCACCTGACATCAAATGGCCTATGAAAAAGTTAGAACATCACTCGGTCCCTTCACTATGAAATCACTGGATAAAATATGGGTTCGCAAAGTAGTAATACTCAATACTCTCAGTTCAAGGAAAGTCAGCATGCATAAAAGTCAAATTATAAAAGTACCGATCCAAAGTTTACAATCAAAACAAGCCACATAGGGCCCAAAAGTACCAACAGTTTAGAAAGTAATCATAATCTAAGCTACAGGGGGATCCTATCCCAGGCGACCCTCTTGAATCTCGTCCTGAGTATCTGCTAGTAGATAATCCACGTCTATGGTTATGTGATTCTTAGCCTCATCAGTATCAGTAGAGGGACCTGGTCTCCGAGGTCCCTGCAATAGCCCTAGAAACATCAACACCCTCAATAGATTGATCTCCGCCCCTCTGAGAAACTCGATATGCAGAAAGATCATCCTCGAACTCATCATCAAAAGGAACCGGCGTCTGCCTATCCTCAGTCATCATAGTAAGCTAACTCCTCAGCATCTCAATCTTGGCCCACGCCCAAGCGGTCTTAGCCTTAGCCTGGTCAGCCTCAGTGGTAGCTGCCAGCAACTGCTCCTACAAGAACCGGGACCTCTCCTCCAAAACATCTAAATCTCGGGTAGACCTAATCAGCTCCATGGCCAGCAAAGTCTATAATAGAAATCGTAAGATCAGTATACATATATAAATCTTATAGCATACATCATACATAGTTTGTTAAATTTTACAGGAAAAAGAAAGTTACCGTAACTAGTGCATCCTGGGCCAGTAGTAGATCTCGCACAGAGAAATAGCCTCGAGCAATCCTCTCGACCTCAAAGATGGTCACCCAAAAGGAAAAAGGTCACATTAAAATAGGATGTTCTAAACAATCACAATAGTAAAGGATGAATGCTAATAAGAAGGATTCTTTATAGGAGTAGAGTTGGAAAGAGTGAAACCAATGGGTTGGACTGACTCCTCGAGCTCCTTGACAGTTCACTTCCCCGAATGATCAAGGAGTTAGAAGAAAGTATCTAACTCAGCTCAGAGGGTGCCCTCCCTCATAGATCCAGAAGCTTGAGACCGCTTCGCCAGAGGCTCAGGGGCAACAAATAATAAGGTTCAGAATCACAGTTAATTTTAGAAAGGAGTAAAAGTATTCACAAAGGCTAAGTTAGAGGCATACGTGAGAATAAGGGGTAGCAAACCTAGCCAAGCCCCTAGTGCCCTGAACTATGGATAGACCCCCATGATCACCCCTCAGTCCATCCTCCTCCTCGTCATCATCATCGTCCTCACTATCACTCTAGTGAAACTCAAGAGGGAAATCCTCATGGTGGATCCTCCCACAAGGAGGAAGAAGAGAAGAATCAATGGACTCAGCATAGGAGCCCTCTACAGACAGCATGCTAAGCCCCTCACCTAATAAGTACAACCCTTAGTTAGTCCCCCGCATGAGATGAGGCCAGAAGATGCCCGCTGGGATCGGGTTAGGGATCGGTCTCTCTACCATGGCACTAGTCCTCCACCCTCGAACCCGCTCACCAAAATACCACCCGCAGGAAAGTCGTGACTCCAGGATAAAGCTGCAATCATCCACACTTGTCCACATCCTCTTGATAGCCCCATGTGTGGCTAATCTCTCCCATGGGTCTCAAATAACCTATATAGAATTAATACATCATGAGTATCGCAACCTTCTAAATACAGTTTTGACTAATGGTTTGTTAAAATGTAAAGTGCAGGTTTAGTAGGGAAGAGGTTTACCCGATCTGATCGTAGCTGGTGTAGGAACTCCATGTACTATATAGTAGTCAAAGGCTGACCCTGCCAAAGGCTCATCCATCTGGATATAATACGCGGTATCTCGGGCTGCATGGACAGACCTGGCCTTGGGATAAACTAGTGCTCAAAGGCCTAAATCTATAAAATAAAATAGGGATCAGTCACAGCACAATCTAAAGTGAAAGGTTAAAGCATAGGAGATTAGTTTAGAAATTACCAATAGTATTAGGCGGCAGATCTTGAGCTCAGACTACTCACCCTGGACTCCGATATCTAGCCCATAGTATAACTGTGCCAGAGTGGCCCTACACCAATTCTTGCAGGGAATAGCAGTGTTGTCCTCCACAGTAGAGAGCAAACCATAATTGGGGGTTCTCAAGTAGACAGGAAAAAAGAAACTGGTAAGAAATGTCAGCAGAAAAGATCGGGCATACTGATCTCTCCTCTCAGCCACAATAAGACTCGGCTTCCTGATCTAATAAGCATGTAGATCACCATACTTAAGCTTGTTCATCCTGCTCGAATGATGCCTAAGTAGTCTAGCAATGTAGGCCTTCACCTCAGGATGAGAATACAACCTATCAGCGTAAACATCAAAGTGGACCACATCCCCACTCCACTCCAGGCTTGTCGTGGTGCACACATCTGAGGGAGTAATGGTAACCTCCCTAATAGGCAAGTGAAAAGCATGGGTCACCTCCGACCACCTCTCTATCAGAACTAAAATGACACTCAGGGCTAATGTCTTAGGGGCCTGAGGGATGGCCCTGATAATGTCACCAGAGCCAAAGGAGTCAATATGGGTCAGCAACTCCGTATCCCCTGCGACACAAATCTCCTCATACCATTTCCTGTAGAAGCTCAAGGCCTCCATAGTAATATATTGAAACTACACAAGCAGAATTATAGTTCAGCAGGGTTAAAATACAGCAGACAAGTTAAAAATCAGAAAAGGATTGCAAAAATCAAAGTAACAGCATTCTATCCCTAAGGACAGGCCCCATATGGGTAAGCCCCACCTGTACATGTCTGCAAGTGGCACCCGTATCATAAATAGGACTTGTACAGGTCCCCCCCACCTATACAGGTCCCCTCTCACCCTTATGGGTACCCTACGAGTAGTCCCTCTGCGGAAAAATCTCCCTAAAAATCCAAATTCACCCAAAGCTCATCCAAAACTATCCTTAAAGCCTCCTAGCCTAAAGTTGCATGCATCAGGCTCTATTCCAAGGTCTAAAACACCCTAATTCATGCCAAAATCTGAGAAATTTTTAAAGGTTCAAAAATTGAAAATGGAGAATCGAGCAAAATTAGGTGGAGCTTTGAAGCGTGGGTCTCCGGAGAAGGGATCAGTGGCACTTTAGAGACAGGACTGATCCCCAGAAATGAATCTCCTCCATAAAATGCATACCCGACTGAAATCGAGCATTCTCGAAGTCCCAAATCGCACACCGGGGGCAAGTCCTCAAGTCTAAGGGAAAAGCAACCGGCCTGTGGGATCTTCTTATACATCTTTAGTTGATTTTAAGAGAAAATCATTGGGGTTGCAAACAAGGGAAGTTTTGGTATATGGCGGGCTATGAGGGCAATGATCGGACCTTTGAACCCCCTATTAGAGACCCATACGGGTCCTACCCCACCCATACAGGTCCCGATGTTTGAGCAACCCACCCGTATGGGTCTTAGCCTACCCGTACGGGCCCTCTCTTGCCATCTAGGGGCAGACTGTTGAATAAGTGTTTTAAAAAAACACAAGAAATTTATCTAATCCAAGCTCAGGGCAAACCCTGCTCTTCTTCACTCCCATATTTTAGTTATATTCAATACAAGTCCCTATGCCCACCTTGATCCTTGATTGAAGGGGAAAAATACTTTTGTTTTCACAAAAGTCAATCAAGAATCAAAGGTAAGCCATTTTTTAATTGAGCACTACAGGACCATCATAGCACAGGAGTTCTTCCCCAGCAAACGAATCCTATCATAAAGGACTTCCCCAGCTGAAGAAGTTTTACCAAGAGATATCACTTTACTCCATAACAGTCGAATCAACTAATCTAGGGGCATTCCCCCCACTCCCAAGTAGTTGAACCAGTAAATCAAAGGGCATCCCTCATTTTCCAGCAGCACAATTAGATCCTAGAAGCATTCCCCCTATTTTCCCATAACAGAATTGTCAGACCCTAGGGGCATTCCCCAACAGCAAAATAAGCATCGATCGGGCCAAACTTGACATTTCCAACACATAGTTTTTGGTTTATCTTGTCCACACATCTTTATTCTTAATTGAAGGGGCAAAAATATTTTTGTTTTCACAAAATTCAATTAAGAATAAAGAAGTGTCTACTTAGACAACGACTGACTCGGTGTTTGATTGTTGTCTCTTTTCAGGTTATTCAAAATTCCCTAGTAGGAGATTCATCCACCTTAGGAAAGGGATACACTATCATCAGTTAGGAAAGTAAATCCACCTTAAGAAAGGGATATACCAACATCAGTCAGGTTAGTCAATCCGCTTTAAGAAAGGGATATAAGGAGAAGTCATCCGCCTTAGGAAAGGGTTATATCATCAGTCAGGAAAGTCGATCCACTGTAAGAAAGGGATACACCAGCATTAATCAGGAAAGTCATCCACCTTAGGAAAGGGATATATCAGCAGTCAGGAAAGTCATCTGCCTCAAGAAAGGGATACACATTAGCAACGAAAGTCATCCGCCTCAGGAAAGGGATATGCCCATCAGGAAAGTCGATCCACCTTAAGAAAGGGATACACTAGTAGCAAAAGGAAAGTTATCCGCCTCAGGAAAAGGATACACACTCCCTAGTAGAGTCACAAGGGATAGGGACAGCAAAAAAGGAAAGTTATCTGCCTTAGGAAAAGGATACACATTCCCCAGTAGAGTTGAACAGGATATGCATTAGCAAAAGAAAGAAGTTCTCCTCAAGAAAGGAACTAATCCATATAATCATCTTAGGTATAATTTCTAAACCCTCGCTCACATTGTGAGATCATACAGATCCGTATCTGCGATGATCCAATAAGGGGCAATCTGTAAGCACTAGATTTTAATGATCCTTCTCATGAAACTATGATGAGAGCTATATGATGCAATGTTTTTCAGGTGTTGTCCATCAAGAGGTGTTCCTACTACTGCAGAGTTGAGTTTGGCTAAAGTCCGAAGACCTAGTCTACCCTTAGGTACCGGTATGGGTTCTGTCTAGTGGTATGGATTCACTGAAAGACCTGTACTGGGATTACCTTCCATACGTATGGAGGGGACCCATATGGGGTGCCCTAGTATCCGTACGGGTCCTCTGATTTCCTAGTTAGCCTCTTTCGAAAGTAATATCTTACCATTTTCGGGAAAAGGCAGGTCTTGAATGCGGATTATTACATTCAGACCTGACTTTCACCCTATATAGGACATTTTCCCTTCATTTCATAACACACATCTCAAATGAAAAATATACTAAAACTCTAGTAATTTCTGTAGGTATAAAAAAGGTATAGTGAGGGTATAGGAGGTATAAAATAGGGAGAAAACCCTTTCTTTGAGTTTTCTCCACATTTTATTCATTCCTAGCTTTGTTTATTAGGATTTAAGGGAGGTTCTGTCCACACAAATACTCACCTAAATAGTCCTATTTCACCATCTACTTTGGCCGGACTCTCTCAACAGTAAAGGGATCATCTCAAAGTGGATTCACGCCGCAAAGGTAACGTTGTTGAGTTTCAAAGAGACTCACATCTCAGTTATTCTAATATTATTTTCTGCGTTCATTATTATATCAGTTCTTATTCTTATTTTGGGTCTGGTCCTAACCCATATAGGCCTTGTTGGCACCATAGATCCTCTAGGATATAAAATCCGTGCGCCATACTCATACGGAGGGAAATCCCTTTTATTTTATTTTTCTTCCATTAATCTATTAATCTATAAATTAAACAAAACTAAGTTTCTGCCTGGGACCAAACAGGACCCGTACGGGTTCCCCCATACCTATACCTATCCTCCCTGGTACCCGTACGGGTCTCCTCTATCCTTATGAGTACTAGTCTCCCGAGAGAACCCAAAATTCATTTTTAATTGGTTAAAAATCAATCCAACTCACCATATGCCATGCGATTATTTTCACTAATAATTTGGTAAATCAACCCAATAAAAAGTTAAAATATGTTTTCACAACAAAATACGTTGAAGACTTGTTATTTCTCTCCTATACTAGAAGCCACCCGAGCACTATTGATCATAAAACGTCAATGCTAACTTAATCACATTTTTCTTAATAAAATGCTGACTTATGATGTGCTATAAACTGTGCTAACGTCTATGGATGTAGGGGTATTTATTTTCATTTTGTTTTGTAACTTAGAACAAATGTATAGGTTCTCTTGAAATTTCCCCCATTTCTCTCTCAGTTGAAATTTTTATTCCCGCATTTATTGCTTGTGCTTTATTGTAATATGTAAACGCATGTAACGAGTGTGAAAGAGTGTAGAAATAGGATTTCTGTGATAATTCCTTAAATGATGAAAACAAAAATAGTTTTATGCGATGAATGTAATTTTCAATCAACTAAATGAGAAATAAGTGACTTTTCTAATACCCGAATCTCTGATCCAATAGGTATGAGTCTCCCGCCTAAAGGGAACCATACCAAAACTCTTTCCCAAGTAGAAAACTTGGGTGCTGACTCTACGATTTATATCTAAATTTGGGTCTTGATTCTTTCATTCATTAAAATTGGCTTATTATGCAAACTTCAACTAAAAATGTTTTGTCACGCCTAAATCCAACCAAACCCTAATGGGCCCCGCCTCTTACACAGGCACCAAGGGAGACCCATACATCATCGACAAGTTACACAATGACTAACTCGATATTTGATTGTTGTCTCTTTATAGGTCATTCAAAATCATCAGCCAGGAGAGTCATCCGCCTTAGGAAAGGGATACATCAGCCACAAGAGTCGATCCGCCTTAGGAAATGGATACATGAGCCAGGAGAGTCATCCATCTGAGGAAAGGGATACATCAACAAGCAGAGTGGATCTGCTTAGGATAGGGATACATTAGCCAAGAGAGTCATCCACCGTAGGAAAGGGATACGTCATTAGTCAGGAAAGTCAATCCACCTTAAGAAAGGGATACACCAGCAGGAGAGTCAATACGCCCTAAGGAAAGGATACACACCTTCCTTAGTAGAGTCACTAGGGATACACATCAATAAAGGAAAGTTGATCCGCCTCAAGAAAGGGATATGCATTGGCAAGGAAAGTCATCCGCCTTAAGAAAAGGATACGCATTGGCAAGGAAAGTCATCCACCTTGAGAAAGGGATATGCATTGGCAAGTAAAGTCATCCACCTCAAGAATAGGGGCACCTAGGAAAGGAGTTCACCTTAAGAATGGAACCTACCCCTGTCATAACCTCAGGTATAATGTCTAAACCCTCGCTATACAGATCCTATCTACAGTGATCCCACGAGGGGCAGTCTTTGAGCACTAGATTTTAATGATCCTTCTCAATAAACGATGATGTGATCTATATAATGCAATCTCTATAGGTGTTATCCATTACAGGTGTTCCTACTACTGCAGAGTTAAGTTTGGCCAAAGTTTGGAGACCTAGTCTACCCTTAGGGACCCATACGGGTGCTTCCTGGTGGTACGGATCTACTGGCAGACCCGTACGGGTCATTTCCTTCCATACACTTGGAGGGGACCCGTACCCATACGGGTAGGGCCCTACCCCGTATGAGTCATCTTGTTTTATAATAAGGCTTTATGGAAGGAGTTCCTTACCTATTCTGGGGGAACGCATGTCATGAATGTGATTTATTATATTCAGACCTCATTTCCCCTAAAAATAGGGCCCTTTACTCACCTTTTCATTACAAGAACACATATACAACATATACTATAGAGAAATTATATTAGAATTCTAGCAATTTCCATAGGTATAGAAAGGTAATAGTTGAGGTATATGAGGCATAAAATATGTAGAAAACCCGTCCATTGAGGTTTTGTCCATATTTTATTCATTCCTAGCTTCGTTTATTAGGACTTGGGGGAAGTTCTATCCATATAAACACTCCACCCAAATAGTTCTAGAATCTCCATTTCGTCATCTACTTTGGCTAGATTCTCTCAACAATAATGGGATCGCCTTAAAGGTAATGCTCCTAAGTTTCAAAGAGACTCACACCTTAGTTATTTTACCGTTATTATCTGCTTCTTCTATTATATTTGTTCTTTTATTCCTATTTTTGGGTCTGGTCCTAACCCATATGAGCCTTAATGGCACCCTATGTCCAAAGAGTACAAAATGTACAGAAGAAACTAATGTTCACGTACTTGTGATCATTTCACTTTAAAGACATGCATGCACTCATAAGACCCAGCTTCTTAGCAAATTATATCATGTTTGTCAATGAAATTAAATTTGAGTGCATAAGCAATGGCATTAGATTCCAATGGTTAACCCTTACCCGCTTTCTAGTCCTTTTATAGATTTTCTAGAAAGCAACTGATGTGTTTTCTCTCGATGCCCTAAGTTTTGCCTAAGCCACCCTTTTCGGGTTTTCAACTTCGCGGGCTTTATTTTGAGTTCCCTAACTTTTTCCTGACCGGTTTGTAGAATACCGATCAGCAGGTTGCATCCTAATTTTTGCCCAAGCAGCAGAGGACCACTTATCGGGTGATTTATTCTTTATCTTTTTTTGTGCTGCTCTTTTGTGATTTAATTCTTTTAACCAAAACATGATAGCCCTTAAGTCTGTCTTGATTTCAGGATTCATGAACTCATTTCCTTCCATGTCCGTAAGCTTGATTCTTCCTTTGTCGAAAAAGGTCCTTCCCAATTAGGCCTGAATTTTCCCCTTAGCATCAGTAATGACTGGGGCGAAGCTGTTTAAGAACTGATTACCTGCCTTAAGGGGTTGCTTTGGGTAAGCTTGAGCTTTTTAGTGTTGGAATGAATATGTCCTTCTCTTTTGTGAAGGAAGGTCATGTTGTTGTGGGGAAGTTTTTGGATCTTTTATTTAGGGTGAGGGATCTTCTTTCTTTTAAGCAAGTGGAGAAAGCATTTTTTAGGGATATTTTATGTTGATGAGAGATTCCCATTTGTTAGATGTGATGATTTACCCTTTTGACGGGTTTGGAAGAGCATTGGATTTAAGCTTGCATTAATTTTTGCCTTCAATGGGACTTTTCAATATGTAGTCTGTCCTCCCCTTTTTTTCTGATGTGTATCTTCTTTCCCTTTTTTGGAAAAGATGAGCTATGACCCAAGGCTATCACGTTTGCTAAGCATTTTTTATTATGTCTCGCTTTTTAGTGATAAGTTTTAACCATTGGAACCTTATGCCATTGCGATATACTCAGATTCATTTTATTTAATAAACATGATGCAATTTTAAAGAATGTTGATTTTATGAGTGTATGATATCATTAAGAGTGAAATGCTAAAACATAATGTGAATGTATCAATTATTCATGACATGCTTTATAAGTGGCACGGTTTTGCATTAAAACACTAGCAACGTTAAGAAGTTACCTCATCCTTGAAGTCATCCCTCAGATGTGGAGGGTCTTTATGATCTTGGTACGATCTATCGGTGAATCAGTAGTCTCCTAATTCTGAGATTGTACTTGTCTTGGCACTAGTCCTCTTTGTGATTTGGGCCGACGGAGAAGATGGTTGAGCTCTTGTAGTCATGCGGAAGGGTAGACCTATTGGATGGCGGGAGGCCATTCCCTTAGATGTGGCTATGCAGTTGAGACCTTGGCTAGATCCACTAAACTGAAACATACATCCTTAGTTAGGATGAATAGACCGACTGATGGCTGGCAAAATTGTGGTACCCCGTGAATCATACCGACTAATTGAACCCCACTATCCAAACTAACTGGATGATGGGAGACAGTGGTGGAGATTCATCCCTTAACTGAATTGAATTTGGTCGTATAGAAAACCGGAATGCGGACCAAATGAACTTGAGGTTGCTGACAAGCTTTGACTCTTTACTCGAGTAGGAACCAAATGATCAATACATACATGGGTTCAATTATGTATTAGGCATGTCTAAAAATGCATGGTGAGGTTAAGATTCAAAGATAGAGTGTAATAATTTCCCTGAATATTGAAAAAGAAACGAGTTGAATTAACTAAATGATTTTTGGTGCTCATCTTAATCTTTTAAGTTTTTCGAAAACAAACCAAAATTTTACAAGTTAAAAGATTATATTCCTTAGCAGAGTCACCAGTGTGAGGAGACGGAAATTCCCGCTCGGGTCCACTCGGGGTTGTTTTATTGTTTAAGCGTGATAAAACCATTTTAGTTCAGGTTTGCACAATAAGCCAATTTTAATAAATAAAAGAATCGAGACCCAAATCTTAATACAAATGATAGAGTCGCCACCCAAGTTATCTACTTGGGAAAGATTTTTGGTATGGTTCCCATTGGGCGGGAGACTCATACCTTTTGGATCAGAGATTCGGGTATCAGAAGAGTCACTTGTTTCTCATTTAGTTAATTCAAAATTACATTCATCTCGTATAACTGCATTATTTTCATCATTTGGGGAATTATCACATCAATCTTATTTCTATACTCTTTCACACTCAATTCATGCTTATATCAGTTTATAATAAAGCACAAATAATAAATGGAGGAATAAAATTACAACCAGGGGAAAAAAGGGGAATTGCAAAGGAACCTATACATTTGTTCTAAGTAATAAAACAAATATAAATAAATTCACCTACATCCATAAAGGTTAGCACAGTTTGTAGCTTACCATGAATCAGTATTTTATTGAGAAAAATGTGATTTATGTGGTAATGCCATATTTTAACTTTTGTGGGTTGGTGTACTAGATTATTAATGAAAATGACCGCATGGCAAAATGGCGGGTTGGTTGATTTTTATTTAATAAAAACTTAAATTTGGATTCTGTCTAGAAGCAGGTACCCATACGGGTGGGTAGGACTCGTATGGTTATCGAGGAGGATCCGTATGGGTATGGGGGACCCATGCGGGTCCTGTTGGATCCAACAGAACCTGTGTTTACTTTACGTTAATCAGATTGATTATAGAAGAGATAAAATTGAAGCAGGAATTCCCTTTATAGGAGTTCGGCGTACTAGTACAATCACCGAAATGATATATTAGGTACCAACAAAGCCTATATTAGTCAGGATCATACCTAAAATGAGAATTGAATCAATTGGTAGAAAATAAGTAAATAACAACAATATAATAGAGATGTGAGGCTCTTTGAAACTCAGGAGCGTTACCTTACGATGTGAATCCACTTTGAGGTGATCCCTTTACTGTAGAGAGAGTCTGGCCAAAGTATATGCTTTATTAGAACTATTTGGGTGAGTATTTGCGTGGACAGAATCTCCCCTAATCCTAATAAACTAAGTTAGGAATGAATAAAATGTGGACAAAATCTCAAAGAATGGGTTTCCCCCCTATTTTATACCTCCTATACCTCAATTATACCTATGGAGATTGCTAGAACCTTTACTACAATTTCTTTGTAGTTTCTTGTTGTATATCTAATGTTCTGTTGCGAATCCTTGTTGAAATGAGAGCAGAAGGCCCCTTGTTATAGGGTGAAATTAGGTCAGAATTCGGTTCCCACATTCATAACCTGCCTTTTCCCGAAAATGGTAAGAGACTACTTTTGAAAGAGCCTGAACAGGAAATAAGCATACCCATACGGGTGGGGCCCCACCCGTATGGGTTCTAGGGGGACCCGTATAGGTACCCCCCCAGGCATATGAAGTGGATCTATACCGCTTGACAGCACCTGTACGGGTATATAAGGTCAATCTAGGTCTCCATTTTATAGCCAAACTCAACTCTACAGTAGTGGGAATACCTCTGATAGATAACACATGTAAAGGAATGCATTATCTAGCTCTCATCAGCATTTCATGAGATGGATCGTTGGAATCCAGTGCTCATAGCCGCTTTTCATCTATTGCATCTAACTGTTCATACCTGGCTCTTGCTCAATCTGATTCGTTTAACTAAGCTTCAAGCGTCACTCTTAGAGATCTTACTTCTGTTTCAATTAGTAACACGGCTTCCATTCCATATACCATAGAGAAAGGTGTTTGATCAGCGGGAGTTCTTATACTGGTTCTATACCCCCAAATTGAGATTGGGAGTTTATCAGCCCGGGTCTATAAGTAGCTACCCTTTTTGACAAGATCTTTTCATCGACTTATTGGCATTAATGATCAACTTCGCTTTAGAGTTTTTAAAGAATTTGGGAATAATTTTATCACCCAAGATATTTTTCATAACCAGAGTCAGCTTGCTATTGGTGCTCTTCTTGGTCTTCTTTCTTGATGATGCATACCCTTGTACCCTTTTTCCCTTTCGTGAAGGAAGACGGACTAAGTTTTGCTGTTATCATGTTTGCTAAGCACTTTTATTATCTCTCTTTTGTTTGGTGATAGGTTTTACCCATTGGATGTTTATACCATTGTGTTTTACTCAAAGTCAACTTCATGAATGAACATGATGATATTTTAATAATATTGTTGTTATAAGAGCATGATCTCATTAGAATGAAATACTCGAGCAAAATGTGAATGATAGATGCATCAATTTATTCATGACATGTTAAAATTAAAAGATACCGATACTATAACTTATTCATGATATGCCTTATAAGCGGCATTGTTTGCATAAAAAATATTTGCAACATCAAAAATTACATCATTTAAATCATCCTCCACAAGCGAAGGGCCTTGTTAATCAATGTGAGCAATGTTGTTGGTTGAACTGGTAATTCCGGAGTGCAGGTTTGCATGTGTTTCTTTGGCCACTACTCTAGCTAAGTTCTTGGCAGCCTTGTTGATGGGATTTCCTTTCTCACTTCCCTTCCGATTTTTCCTCGTAAGTACGGCTAAGGCCTTAGTGATGGACCCGATTGCCACATTCATTTCACCTTCGTTAGTATTCCCACATACTTATACAGAAACTGAGGTTTTAATCATGCTGCGTTTCTTGAAATCATATACATCATTGAAGATCTCAAAACCAGAGACCTTCTTGCCCCTTACCTCGATAGGTTTTTCCTTACCCATGAATATCTTTTGTTTGACTTCAGCCCCTATCGGGAGGCAAGACTGAGGTTTGGACTTTTTAGCACTGGGACAATTCCCCAAACAAAATCTGAATGGCCATGGAAGAGGAAAAAGAGGTTCCAACATGTCCTAAAGATTCTTTTGGAGTCCTTTTCCCTTCATATAACCCTGTTTCATCATAATCCTCTCAATTTTAAGAGATATGTATCCCCTAACCAAAAACTTCAAACCGTGGTGAGCTACAGCCACCCTAGATTCCTTTTCCTCGACTTCCATAGCCTTGATAATAGATGGTTAGTCAGCTTCAATGGTCACTAGATTACCATTATGGATGAGCTTGACTTTTTGGTGGACTGTGGAAGGAACAGCCCCTAACGCATGGAGCCAAGGATGGCCTAACAACAATGAGTAAGTGACAGGAATATCAAGGATAGTGAATAAGACTTTGGACTTCACTCCCCCCACTATAAACTCAGCTTCAAAAACCCCAATGACACTCCTCTTTGTATCATCATATACCATTATAACAGTGTTGGATTTCTCTAACATTGATTCATCTAACCCCAAGTGAGGGAGGATCTTGGTAGGGCAGTGATTAAGGGCGGAACCATCATCTACCATAATACACGGAATAGACCAATCAAAGATTTGCACCATGATAAAGAGTGCCTTATTATGCTTGATTCCTTCAACTAGGAGATCTGATGAATAAAACATAATGGGTTTAGTCTGACCGGGAGAGGACCCTCCAGTAACTGAAAAGACCTCAACCAGGGTAGTGGAGGGTTTAGCTTCTATGCTTAGCAGCTTTTCTATCAAACCCTTGCGATGATCTTCAGAGTCAATGAGAAGCTGCCAGATATTGCACTTTGTTGGAGTAATTTGCAACTGTTGGATAAGAGGGCTAATTTCAAATCTTTCTTTGCAGCGTTAATAAGAGCTTGAGTCTCGATAGTGGGTGTATAGGTCGGACCTCGACTAACATTCGGGAGGACCTGAATATCGACATCTCTACCTCTTCTTTTCTTTTGGAGAGGATTAGGAGTAACCCTTCAGCTTCAGGTAACATGCAATATTCCATCTTTCATATAACTTCTTCCCTCAAGAGTTTCGACCAATAGGGCTGGTCCTCCGAGTTTCTAAGGATCAATATGGGTTCGGGTTAAACCATCATAGCCTTCTCATCGTAAGCACCTTCTAAATCATATGCATCAATGTCAATAGGGATAGGTTTGTTGAGTAAGGCTATAATTGAGTGAACTACAGGGTTAGCCTGTGTGATCATACTGAAGACATGGTGGGAGGGCAACGCTGACTCAACAGCCATAACCTATTGGTCAAAATTTGGCAGGGGGTTATTTAGGGTGTTGGGCTTAAGTTTAGGTTCTCGAATCTTCTTATCCCTAATCAGACCACGGTTAGCCACAAGTAGATCTCTACAGGCACCAATGTAATGACCCTTGCTAACATGATTAGTGCAGAACTGATCCCTGTCCTCAGGTTTCTGCAGAATATAGGTTTTGATACTTTAGAGGAGACCAAGTGCTCTCAACTTAGTGAAGATGGCAGGCAGAGATGCCTTCCAAGGGGAAATACCATCTTCAATGGGACAAACTGCAACCACTTCTTCTTACACTATTGTGGTTTTAGGATTTAAACCGGCTCTTGGCTTAGAGGCTTGGGCAGGGGCTAAAGGGTCATTCTTCTTAAACTAAGGTTTGGTCGGTATACTCACCTTCTCTAATTCCTCAATTCTTTCCCACTTTTTAGCCTTCTCAAAGACCTCTACATAGCTAGAGAAGCTATCCATACCGAGGACCTTACGGTAAACGAGTAAGGCACTATCCATTAACTTTACAATCATCTCGGGGAGACTAAGGCAATCTTTCAGTAAAACTTGGGTGGCCATCCACCTCTCAAAATATGGCTTGAATTTCTCATTGGGGGCTTGGTTGATAGCCTCTAAATTCTGTATAATGGTTGTGATGGGGTGTTGAAACTGTACTACTAACTGAAGTGAATGGCTAGTTGCACAAAGAGGACCGACCAAGCCCAACTGACCAAACTCACTAGAAGAATCCCCGTGAGTCCACACAGGTGAAATTGAGTAAACGGATTGTGAGTAACTCTTAAAAGAGGCAGTTGCTTAGTGACCACTACTTCACTACTAGAGCACTAATAGGTGTGCTATTGACCGTTCTTTCTCCGACCAAGATTGCTCTTATAGAAGCTATCATCTTATCATTTACTCAGTCAAGAAACTGATTACTTTCCAAATACTGTGAGACGGCATTTTTGATCTATGACCTAACACCGGCCCTTGATGCATTTGCTTTCTCGCCAGTAATAACACCCTCAACCTCAACATCTATCTGGCCCTCTGGAGTTAAGATATGAGACATTTCTCCAAGGTAATGAGTAGTATCGGGACAGAACAAACCAAACAGACTGTCGGTCAAAATACCCGTGGACTGATGTGGAGCAGCCCTTAACTTAACTAGAGGAATAGATGATGGTAGAGGAGCCGGAATGCGAGTCAGGCCGACTTGAGATCATTGCCCAGTTCTTTCTCTTCAAGGTTTGGCTTTGGTTGAGGTAGTAACTAAGAGATCAGTACATGCATGGGATGTGGTATGCATGCATAAATTATAACAATGCATGGTGGGGTTAATCACAAGGGTATGTAACACAGCATATGCGAAGCGATCGATTCCATCCTTATTTCTCCCTCTGATTCTGAGGGCATTCTTCCTTAGTCTAATCTCACATAGAAATTAGGGTACCTAAAATATAAAATTCTAAGGCTTTCGATAAGAATGGTGTAGGGACATATAGGAAGTTTGATGTAGAAGGTTCCCATCATATCAAGCCTCTTTTGGAGGGAGATGACAATGAGTGCTCCATCCACTAGGGTGTCTCCAATTTCCTGGCGGTTATGGGTAACATCTTCATGAGTGTCGCAGAAATAATAAGGGCACCTTAACCTAGTGCTAGAAGAAGAGCGCATCTAGCTAGAGAGAAGGAGATGAGAAGATAAAGTGTGATAATTTTCCCAAATGATGAAAAAGAAAATGGGTTGAATTAAGTTATTGATTTTTGGTGCTCATCTTAATCTTTTAAGCTTTTAAAATAAACCAAAATTTTGCAAGTTAAAAGATTATATCCTCGACAGAGCTGCCACTGTAAGGTGTTGATGACGTATGGGTCTCCCTTGGCGCCTGTGTGAGAGTAGGGCCCACTGGGGGTTGGTTGGATTTAGGCGTGATAAAACCTTTTTAGTTCAAGTTTGCACAATAAGCCAATTTTAATGAATAAAAGAATCGAGACCCAAATCTCGATACAAATGATAGAGTTGCCACACAAGTTGTCTGCTTGGGAAAGAGTTTTGGTATGGTTCCCTCTGGGCGGGAGACTCACACCTTTTGGATCAGGGATTCGAGTATCAGATGAGTCACTTATTTCTCATTTAGTTGATTCAAAATTACATTCACCGCGTAAAACCTTTTTTTCCATCATATAGGGAACTATCACAAAACTACTATTTCTACACTCTTTCACACTCGTTACATGCGTTTACATATTACAATAAAGCATATGCAATAAATGGGGGAAATTGCAAAAGAACTTATACATTTGTTCTAAGTTATAGAACAAAATGAAAATAAATTCCCATGCATCCACAGATATTAGCACAGTCTATAGCACATCATAAGTCAGCATTTTATTGGGAAAAATATGATTGTTTTAGCATGGCGGTTTTACAATCTAAAGTACCCGAGCGGCTTCTTTGATCGGAGAGAAATAACAAGTCTTCAACATATTTTGTTGTGAAAACACATTTTAACTTTTGTTGGTTTATTTACCGGATTATTAGTAAAAATGATTGCATGGCACATGGTGAGTTGGATTGATTTTAACCAAATAAAACTAAATTCTAGGTTCTGGATTTTACCTGGGCCTGGTACCCCGTATGGGTGGGTGGGACCTATATAGCAACCAGGGAACACGGTACGGTATGTTATACCTGTATAGGTCATGTATGGTCCAAGCGGAAACTTTGTTCGCGATAAACAGATTAATGGAAGAAAAATAAAATAAAATTGGGATTTCCTTCCATATGAGTATGGCGCACCGATTTAATACCCTTAGGGATATGTGGTGCCAACAAGGCTCATATGGGTTAGGACCAGACCTAAAATAAGAACAAGAACAGATGTAAAAATAGAGGCAGAGAATAAGAATAAAATAACTGAAATGTGAGTCTCTTTAAAACTCAGAAGCGTTACTTTTACGGCGTGAATCCACTTTGAGGCGATCCTTTTACTATTAAGAGAGTCTGGCCAAAGTAAATGCTGAGATAGGACTATTTAAGCGAGTATTTGTGTGGACAGAACCTCCCCTAAATCCAAAAAAAATTGAAGCTAGGAATGAATAAAATGTCGACAAAACCCTAAGGAATGGGTTTTCTCCCTATTTTATACTTCCTATACCCCCACTCTACCTTTTCTATACATATAGAAATTGCTAGAACCTTACTATAATTTCCCTTTAGTATATTTTTCATATGAAAAACGTGTTTGTTGAAATGAGAGGAAAATGTTGGATATGATGTATGCCCTTAAGACAATTAGGGCGATATATCTTAATTATGTAATACTACGAATATTTTGTTTAATTAATAAAGGCATTTAATCTTTTGTTTATATCAATGTGTTTATTAATATATTATGACTAGTTAAATATATTCATTGATGTATGTTTACAAAAGTCCTTGACGTATGATAGCATGAAGTCAGAGAAATTATGGTTGGACTATATTTGGTGGAGCCTGCTTCATGCGCAATTATGATTACGTCTAAACTATCCCTAGTCATAGTTTCATCAAGAAAGGATATTAATGAAGTGAAAAGACTAGCATGTGGTTGACTTTCTTGGAAAGGGTCCAAGCAGTTAATCTCCTAAGGACTGAAGGTGGCGCCTTAAGTTTGACACATGGATATATCTGGGAGATATATTGGAGACCGTAGTAAGATAAACACTAGGTATGTATATCAATGTGTTAGTGTTTATCTTCATGTAATAACCTTTACGAATATCCTTATACTTGAGATACTAGTTACCTTATGTGGTATAATTGATATACTTTGGGTCATTACTACACACTCATTAATTTAGAGTGTTACAAGTGATTACGGGTATGGTGATGATAGCACGTTGGTAAGCTGAGTAGTCGGAAAGAATCCATCACTGCGGATATATTAAGGAGTTTTACCTGGCCACTTGTTGAAGTGATGATTGCCATCAACCTCCGATTAGAGTATGTGTTTGATAGAAAAGGTTTCTAGTTAAACACACTATAGTAAAAGGCAATATACTTTGGTAACAAGTTAATGACTGGGATAGGTTGGAGCAACCTTGCTATTAGTGGGTTAACACTTTAACCGAACCCTATAAAGCAGATGGTACTAATATTAAAGAATCGATGGAGTTCATCGCATTGGAGAACTATTACATTAATTGGGATTAAGTCATAAGCATAAATGATGTTCTGAGTAATGGGGGATGGTAAACCCTTGCTAGAGGCGTACTACGGTCGTTTAAGGTAATCGAGCTCTATTCACGATCTAGAACCTCGAGCTAATGGTTCCATTAGAACAAGGGTGTGTTAAGCCTTAATAGCTCAATACTTCGGGATCCTATAAGGTCACACACATTGGACGTCCATCGGATTGAGTAAAGAACTAATAGATTTATTCTATTACGAAAATATAACATAAATAATAATTGGATTATTATTTAATTGGTTAAATATGATTAGATCATTTTGGATAGACCAAGGAATTCATTTTTGACCGATAACTAATTTATTAGGGTCGAAAAATAAATATTTATTTGAAAGGATTAAACGAGAATTTTTTCGAATGGGTTGGACTAGGTAGAAAATTGTAGGACAATTTTGAAACCGCAAAAAGGGCTGCGAGATTCGTGACACATTTGGTGCACGAAATCCTGCACCGTGGGCTTGCAAGTGCCGCAATACTGCACTCACAGAGGCCCAAGAAGCTGGGCTCGCCAGCACTGCATTTGGCAGCGCTGGCCCAGCGTGAGAAATCTCGCAATCTGGGCTTGCGAGAAATCTCGCTAGCCTAGCTTATGATAAGCACAGCATGCTATGCACGTTGTGCTCGCGGGCAAAACCCATGGGGCTCCAAGCCCTGCGGATCAGACCCGCGTGTGGGATATGCTACATCAGAAAAAGGGGGAGCAATTTTGCTCCGCCAAGCCTATATATATGCTTCTCTACTCCCCCTTTCAAATTGCACCAAGCTCAAATGCTAAATCCTAAGTTGTGATTCGTAAAGATTAATCTCTCGGGTAATTGAGTAAGTTCTTTTTTAGGAGCCTGAATTTATTCGGGCACCCCTAGTCCATATCTTTGGTGGGGCTTCAGGAGTGGTGTATTAACTACTCAAGGCTCCTTATTCTTTCTCTCGGGAGGTTTTGGTTGGTGGGGTTTGTGTGGATACTCATAGAGGGTATCCTACGCTTGGTGGCTTGTGCATGATGGTTTTTGCTAAAGTACACCTCAACTGGTAAGTTTTCTTTCTTTCTCTTTTATTATTAGGTCTTTTTCTGTAAGCGTTTTTAGACTTAATAATATGCTGAGGCTATTTTGTATGCTATGTTTATTTTATGCTTAGGTTATAACATGCTTAGGTTATAGCTTAGAGTTATAACATGCTTAGTATAAAATTTACATTCTATAATATAATTTAGAATTATGGTATGACTAGCCCTTTTGCATGCTAACCTAGGTAGAGAATTATTTAGTTAAGGCTTTATCTAATTTATATGTATCTAATAGGAGTTCCTGGGGATAAAGACAAAATTTTGAATTTCCGCCATGCCTGTTATGCATGTTCAATCTGACTGTCAGTTCCCAACAGTGGTATCAGAGCAGCCTATTTAGTGTATAATTAAGTTAGAAGCAAACTGAATATTATTTTCTATTTGAAATGATTTGTTTATATAATTGTTTGGAACAATATATATGAACTTGTGTCTTTCATTTCAAGGTTAGAAAATGGTTATGAATAGTTTTGATTAAGCCTCCTCAACTTACTCAAATTACACAAGTTTTAATAATTTATTTAAATTACATGGGTTATAGATGCTTCCAATTTACATGAATTGGAAGAAAGAAATTATTAGTCCAGGAGAATCCATTGGTTTTCAAGTTTGTGCCCGTATTTGTTCTGGCTAAGGATTGGACTTGGTGTCTACTCACTTCAAGGGCACTTCCCCTACATGGGAACCTATATCTGTGCAACTTGAATTGACCAACTGGGGGATTAATATGGACTAATTTATTTATAGTATATAAGATGGTGCTTATATATGTTTCTGTAACAAAGTAAAAATTAAATTTATTGAATAAAAACTTAAAGGAAATGCAATATATATTTAACAAATAAAAATCTTAATTATTTTGCATATAATCTAGGTTAATGGAATAATCATAATAAAGAGTTGAACCCACCTAAGGTTGGACCTTATGAATTAATTCTAAAATACGTTGAATTAATATAAGTTATTATAAATATGTCCATCTGATGAAATCCTAGATTGGGTGAGACGTTTAGCACCAATAAAATTCCAAAGTAAAAATATTAAGGCAATTTATAGTCTTCCTTACTTAAATTTATGATAGGGTCTCTTTGGGCAATCAAAGTGCTACGCAAAGCGCTCCTTTCAGTCCACATTGATTAGTTGTAAAGTTTGGGATACGGTCTGCCTTAACGGAACTGGGGTAGTGCACCATAAAATTGGGAGCTAGGCCCAGATATGAGACATATTCAAGGAGATGCTAATATAAGAGCATACGTCCCTTGGGATTAGGGAACTTGAATGTAATAGCAATTGCATGCGATGCAAATGGAATGGGATTCCAACTATAACTTACTAATACGAGTTGACTCATTAAATTGGAGGTTGTTAACATCCTTGTTACCTTATGTAAGTAGCTGGCAGGAGACAAGGTTAAACATCAAGTCAGATGTTAGGATCCATATTACCTTAGCTACAAAGGCATCATAAAATAATGAACTTGAGAGTCTATGTCTTTACATCTTAGAGAAATGATTTTCCATGGTGGAAAATTTGAACCAAAATATTTTTGTAGAAATTGGTGGGACTAATTAGTCAGAAATTTAAATGGTTCATATCAAAGAAGTAAAGGGACACACATGGTGTCTAGTTTTGAATCAGGATGGAGCATAGTGAAGAGAAAAGTAAAAGGAATACTGAGATTTTTGTCTGGGAGACAAAATGATTGTTTTCAATATAAAATATTGGATACAAGATCTTCATTTCAATATGGGATATTGGAAATAAGATCAAAATGGCTAAAGTCTCAAAGCATGAGAAGAGGAGGCTTAGAGTTTCCACTTCAAGATGTTTAATATTGAGAATTTCTACATCTCAAATAAATTCTAAATTGGTACAGAATACCTAATTAGAGTCACATATCCATACGATAGTATAGATATTGTTGAGAAGTAGAGTTTTGGCCAAAAGGAGAGTTGTACCTATGGAAAATCATTAGAGCTTAATGGCTGCTATTGATATAGGAACTTTGAATTTCCAGTTTGCTAAAATTTGGTAAAGGACAAAATTCAATTATTATTATAAAATATTGTTTCCTACTTCACAGCAGATGGAATTTTATTTCAATTTGATAAAAGGTGTTATCAAAGCTATGAATGATATTTTATTGTAATATGACAATTGATATTTCGAAATTACAAAACATATTCTTAAATATAAACATTGCTAAGAGAGAAATTTAGATAATGACAAATCTTTCTACTTATGGCATTGTCATTTAGGCCATATAGACAAAGATCGCTTAACCAAGCTGCATAAGCATGGTGACTTGGGCCCAATAGATTTGGATTCTTATGGTAATTGCGAACCTTATTTAAGAGGAAAAATGTCAAAGTTACCCTTTCAGGGAAAGAGTGAAAGGGCCACGAGTATATTAGAATTTATACATAATGATGTATGTGGTCCAATGAGTGTTTAGGCACTAGGAGGATACTCCTACTTCATAACCTTTATTGATGATTATTCACGATATGGTTATTTATACTTCTTGAAGCACAAGTCTTAATGTTTTGAAAAGTTCAAACTATTCCGAACTGAAGTAGAGAGACAGCTTGAGAAAAATATTAAAACATTTTAATTAGATCGAGGTGGAGAATACTTAAGTTAGGAGGTTCAGGATTATCTAAAGGAAAATGGGATAGTTCCCTAGTAGACCCCTCCTTAAACACCTTAATACAATGGAATGTTAGAGAGGATGAATCAAACTTTGTTAGATATGGTTCGGTACATGATGAGCCATGTAGATCTCAGTAAATCCTTTTGGGGATATGCACTAGAGAGCGCAGTTTATGTATTAAACAGAGTTCCCTCTAAATCAGTTGATTTTACACCTTACGAAAGATGGTGTAATAGAAAGCCATCTCTAAGTCACTTAAGAGTATAGGACTGTCCTTGTATGTTAAAGAGGATAACGTCAAATAAGCTGAACGCCAAATCTGACAAATGTCTGTTCATTGGCCATCCAAAGGAAACTATTGGATATCTATTTTACTAACCCGAAGCATAGAAGGTATTTGTGTCTTGGAATGCACACTTTTTGGAAAAGGAACACTTACTTGCAAAAGTCAATGGGAGCCACATTGAACTGGAACTTCAAAGGGAAAAAATAGATAATCAGTTGATTGACCCCGTTCTAGATACATAAGAAAGGGAGATCCAAGAACAAACTGTTGCAATACAAACATTGTGAAGATCAGGTCGTGTACATCAAGGTCCTGATAGATATGGTTTTATCATCACTGATGATAAGGAAATGTATCTCTTGGAGGATGATGAACCAAGGACATATGATGAGACATTGAAGAGCTCAGATTCTAAAAAATGGCTAAAAGCCATGAAATCAGAAATGGATTCCATGTATGAGAACCAAGTTTAGAATTTGGTTGATGCACCGTAAGAGGTTAGACCGATTGAGTGCAAGTGGGTCTTCAAGAAAAAGACTGACATGGATGGTAATGTAATTACCTATAAAGCAAGGTTGGTTGGGAAAGGTTATAGTCAATGGGAAGGTATCGACTATGATGAAACTTCTTAACTGTAGCCATGCTTAAATCCATTAGAATACTCCTCGCCATTATTGCTCATTACGATTATAAGATCTGGCAGATGGATGTTAAAACAGCATTCCTAAATGGGGATTTAGATCAAGATATGTATATGACATAACCTGAGTCAGAATGGCTCGAAAGTATGCAAGCTACAAAGGTCCATTTATGGACTTAAGCAGGCATCCAGGAGTTGGAATATAAGGTTTGATCAGAGAATCCATGAATTGGATTTCTGTCCAAACATTAATGAGCCTTGTGTTTACGAGAAGGTTAGTGGGAGTATAGTCATTTTCTTAGTATTGTATGTTGATGACATTCTACTAATAGGAAATGATATTTCTCTTCTTCAACATGTTAAAATATGGTTGTGAAGAAAGTTCTCCATGAAAGACCTTGTTGAAGCAACATTTAGCTAGGTATAAAGATCTATAGGGATAGATCAAAGAAGTTGTTAGGTCTTTCTCAAAGTACATATATATACAAGGTATTGAATGGGTTCAACCTTGAGCATTCGAAGAAAGGTTATCTCCCGATGGAAAAGGGAATTAACCTATCTAAGGCTGAGTGTCCGAAGACAGCTCAGGAGAGAATACTCACAAATGATATTCCCTATGCATCTATGATAGGATCCATCATGTATGCTATGATATGTACTAGGCCAGATTTCTCTCAAGCTTTGAACTTTATGAGCATATATCAGTCAGATCTAGGTGAAAAGCACTGGAGGGTTGTCAAGGCAATTCTTAAGTACTTGAGAAAGACTAAGGATGAGTTCTTGATATATGGAGAAGGTGACCTCATAATTAGAGGTTACACTGATGCAAGTTCTCAATCCGACAAGGATGACTTCAAGTCTCATTCAGGTTTTGTGTATGGGTTAAATGGAGGGGCGGTATGCTAGAAGAGTCCCAGGCAAGAAACTACTATTGATTCAACCATGGAATCTGAATACATTGCTGTATGCAGCAAAAGAAGTTGTCTGGTTAAAAGGATTTATTGGTGATCTCGGTGTGGTGCCTGAGACTGTTAATCCAATCACTTTGTATTGTGATAAAAATGGTGCTATAACTCAGGCAAAGGAACCACGGTCTCATCAAAAAAATAGACATGTATCTATAAAGTATCGTATAATCAGGGAGATTGTTGATGCTAAGATAATAAGACTAGAATATGTACACACTGATCAGAACCTCGCAGATGGTCTGATAAAGCCATTGACTAAAGTCAAACATGACCAGCATGTTAAAGTGTATGGATTAAGACATATGGCTAATTGACCTTAGTGCAGGTGGGAGTTTGGTGGATATGATGTATGCCCTTAAGGCAATTAGGGCGATATATCTTAATTATGTAATAGTACGAATATTTTATTTAATTAATAAAGGTATTTAATCTTTTATTTATATCAATGTGTTTATAAATATATTATGGCTGTTTAAATATATTCATTGATATATGTTTACAAAAGTCCTTGACGTATCATAGGATGAAGTCAGAGAAATTATAGTTGGGCTATATTTGGTGGAACCTGCTTCATGTGCAATTATGATTACGTCTAAACTATCCGTAGTCATAGTTTCATCAAGAAAGGATATTGATGAAGTGGAGAGACTAGCATGTGGTCAACTTCCTTGGAAAGGGTCCAAGCAGTTAATCTTCTAAGGAATGAAGGTGGTGCCTTAAGTTTGACACATGGATATATCTAAGTGATATATTGGAGACCGCTGTAAGATAAACACTTGGAACATATATCAATGTGTTAGTGTTTATCTTCATACAATAAGCTTTGCAAACATCCTCATACTTGATATACTATTTACCTTATGTGGTATAATTGCTATACTTTGGGTCATTACTACACACTCATTAGTTTAGGGTGTTACGGGTGATTATGGGGTGATGACAATACGTTGGTAAGCTGAGTAGTCAGAAAGAATCCATCGCTCTGGATATATTAAGGAGTTGTACCTGGCAACTTGTTGAAGTGATGATTGCCATAAACCTCTAATCAGAGTATGTATTTGATAGAAATGGTTTCTAGTCAAACACAATATGGTAAAAGGCAATATACGTTGGTAACAAGTTAATAACTTGGATAGCTTGGAGCAACCTTGCTAATAGTGGGTTAACACTTTAACCTAACCCTATAAACCAGATCGTACTAATATTAAAGAATGGAAGGAGTTCATCACATTGGAAAACTATTGCATTCACCGGGATTAAGTCATAAGAATAAATGATGTTCCGAGTAATGGGGGATGGTAGACCCTTGCTAGAGGCGTACTACAGTCGTTTAAGGTAATCGAGCTTTATTCTCAAGCAAATGGTTCCATTAGAACAAGGGTTGGTTAAGCCTTAACAGCTCAATACTTCATGATCCTATAAGGTCATACACATTTGACCTTCATCGGATTGAGTAAAGAACTAATAGATTTATTCTATTACGAAAATATAATATAAATGATAATTGGATTATTATTTAATTGGTTAAAAATGATTAGATCATTTTGGATAGACTAAGGAATTTATTTTTTATCGATAACTAATTTATTAGGGTCAAAAAATAATTAATTATTTTAAAGGATTAAAAGAGAATTTTTCCAAACGGGTCGGACCCGGTAGAAAATTATAGGACAATTTTGAAACCGCAAAATGGGCAGCGAGATTCGTGACACATTTGTGCACGAGATCCCACACAGTGGGCTTGCAAGTGTCACAATGCGGCACTCGCAGAGGCCTACGGAGCTGGGCTCGCCAGTGCTGCATTTGGCAGTGTTGGGCCAACGTGAGAAATCTCGCAAGCCCAGCATGCAAGAAGCACAGCGTGCGCTGGCAGAACCTGCAGGGCTCCAAGCCCCGCGGGTTAGACCCTCGTGCCCAGATCAGAAAAAGGTGGAGCAATTTTGCTCCCCCAAGCCTATATATATGCTTCTCTACTCCCCCTTTCAAATTGCACCAATCTCAAAAGCTAAGTCCTAAGTTGAGATTTGCAAAGATTAATCTCTTGGATAATTGAGCAAGTTCTTTTTGAGGAGCCTGAATTTATTCGGGCACCTCTAGTCTATATTTTCGGGCGGGGCTTCTAGAGTGGTCTAGCAACTACTAGAGGCTCCTTAGTTTTTCCTTTAGGGAGGTTTTGGTTGTTAGGGTTTGTGTGGATACTCATAGAGGTTATCCTACTCTTGGAGGCTTGTGCAAGAAGGTTCTGCTAAAGCATGCTTCAACTGGTAAGTTCTCTTTTTTTCTGTTCTATTATTAGGTCTTTTTCATTAAGCATTTTTAGACTTAATAATATGCTTAGGATATTTTGCATCCTTAGTTTATTTTATGCTTAGGTTATAACTTAGAGTTATAACATGCTTAGGTTATAGCTTAGAGTTATAACATGCTTAGCATAAAATTTACATGCTAGGATATAATTTAGAATTATGGTATGCCTAGCCCTTTTGCATGCTAACTTAGGTAGAGAATTATTTAGTTAAGGCTTTATTTAATTTATATGTATCTAATAGGAGTTCCCGGGGACAGGAATAAAATTTTGAATTTCCGCCATGCTTGTTATGCATGTTTAATCTGACTATCAGTTCCCAACAGAAAAGGCCCTACTTATAGGGTGAGAGTCAAGTCTGAATGCAATAAACCGCATTCAAGACATGCCTTTTCCTGAAAAAGGTAAGAGATTACTTTCAAAACAGCCTGAATAGGCAACTGGAGGACCCGTATAGGTGGGGCCCCACCTGTATGGGTACTAAAGGACCCATACGGGTCCCCTCCTAGTGTACGGAAGGTAATCACCCATACCAGTTTGCTAGTGGATCCGTACCACTAGACAAAACGTGTACGGATACCTAAGGGAAAACTAGGTCTCTAGACTTCGGCTAAACTCAACTCTGCAGTAGTAGGAACACGTCTGATGGACAACACCTGTAAGATATTGCATCATATAGCTCTCATCATAGTTTTGTGAGAAGGATCGTTAAAATCCAGTGCTCACAACCACCTTGTAGAGGATCTCGAGATATTATGATGATGATGTAGGGAGTTTAGCTTGAGATGTGCTTTTCTTAGTTCTATCGTTTGCATAGGCTAGTCGTGGTGACAGACCTATCGAACTATGTTTTATTATTTTTATTTTTATTTTATTCTAACTTTTGCATAGACTGCCCCTAGGGGTTTTCTATCTATCGAACCTTGTCTTAAATTTTGCCTAGACCGCCCTTTTTGGGTTTTCAATCCAGCAGACTTATTCTGACTTTTGCATAGACCTTGCTCTTTTCAGTCTATCATAATTATTTGTCTTTTATTTATTATTTTACTGTGCAATGATTTAGAATAACGTGAACTCTGCATTTTGTTTACTTGAGTTATTTCGATCGTATGGATACCAACATTTGCATAAACGTAACCATTGAGAATTCAACAAAAAAGATACTTTTATTAAATGAAGCAAAATAAAGTATATGATGTTTGGTAACCATTCCCATTGATTCAACTTCCGGTGCCAACTAGCCTAGATCGGTTTTCTAGAAAGCACTCTCTCTTTTTTCACTTACCCAGATTTTTGCCTAGATCACCCTTTTCGGGTTTTCAATTTAGTGGGTTGTCATATGCCCTAATTTTTGTACGGCCACTTTACAGAATACCAACTGTCAGGTGTCACCCTAATTTTTTCCCAATCAATAAAAGACCGAAAGGGGGTGATTTATTATTTTTTATGCTGATTTTCTAATTTATTTCTTTTCATTAGATGTGGTAACACTTAAGCCTGTCTTGGTTCACGGGGTTCACGAACTCATTTCTGTCCATATCCATAAGCTTGACTGCCCCTTTGCTGAGCATTTTCTTGATTATATATGGTCCTTCCCAATTAGGCCTGAATTTGCCCCTTGCATCAGTGGTGGAAGGTTTCAGCTACTTAAGGACTACATCTCCGGGTTTTAGTGGGAATTTTTGGTGCCTGACCCTGCTGTTGTAAGCTCAAGCCATACGCTGCTGGTATATTTGGAGATTATCCAAAGCCCTTAGCCTCTGCTCATCCATCATTTTTAGCTACTCAAACCTCGCCTTAGTCCATTTAGATTATTTCAGTTTAGCTTCTAATGCAACCCTCAGTGAGCTTACTTGGGTTTCAATTCGCATAACTACTTCCATTCCATAGACCAAGGAGAATAGAGTTTGACCGGTTTAGGTGCGGACTCTTGTGCGATATCCCTAAATGGCAAAAGCTAGCTTGTCAAACCAATCCCTATAACCAGCTATCATCTTGTAAAGGATCACTTTCACCGATTTATTAGCTTCTTCGACAGCACAATTGGCTTATGGTCTATATGGAGAAGATATGTGGTGTTCAATCCCATACTTTTCAATCAGCTCAGTGGTTGCCCCTTGAAACTATACCCCATTATCTGACACTATATGGTGCGGAAGTCCATACCGAGCAAATCTATGCATTTCTATGAACTTGGTCATTTTCCTAGCAATAACATTGGTGCAGGATTCAGCCTCTACCCACTTGGAGAAATAGTCCACAGCCACCATAGTGAATCTGTGCCTGTTAGTCGATGAAGGGGGAATTTGATGAATTATGTCTATCCCTCATGCCGAGGATGGCTAAGGAGTATATAAATGATGGAGCTCGGTGGGTGGTAGATGATGCATATCCTCATAAATCTGGCATTGGTGGCACCATTTGACTTGGGCTATGCAATCGGCCGTTAAGGTGACCCATCCCAATCATAATAAAAATATGATTTATCCAAATTCAAATGGTAAGTAACTGTTTCATCTGAAACCAGAATCTCTCTTTTATCGCTATAGGAATCCTACTAATTTCCCGAAAGATCTGATTTGGGTGGCGACTCTAATATTATTTTAAAAGGGGACCCTGTTCCCGCAATAAAAAGGCTAATCCCAAAAGAGTCCTTGACCCCTTTGTCTAGTTGGAAATGCCAAGTATGTTCATAAATACAATGAGCCCCGTGCTCTAGCGGGGACTCCCCACATTAAAACCCGAGAGTCTCGTATTGGCCATACCAATCCAATTGGCGATCCAAAAGAGCCATGAAAAGTTCATCAACTCATAATGGCGACTCTGCTGGGGATTATCTTCTCTTTATAATTGATTCTCCTAAAATCAATTAAAGATGAAATAATGAAACTCATTTGAATTTGGAATTATTAGGATCTACAACATAGGATTTGCATAAATTCCCACCTAGAACCCTAGTGTTCTCAGCGACGTATCTCTAGAACTTGACTCGAGTTCGCATAGGGGCACAGAGTTGGGAGGGACCAGTCACGCATAGTATAATATAATCTAACTAGCTTGACTAAGGTCACTAGATTTGAGTATATTAAGTGTTAAAAATAGGCTCCCAAACTCGACTAGGGTTAAGTACATAATGCACGGTCACCATCAATCAAAACCCTATCAGACAACATATAGCAAGACAACCGTAGAAACTTCCCTTAGGGATACCCAATGATTTTCATAAAATCATAAAAGAGAGTACGTCCTTGTCTACCCCCAGTTGTTAATAGAGGAAAAGCCTCATCCTCGGAAAGATACTCGTTACAATGGAGTACTAAGGTTAGAAAGATCCCCCTATACATTAGTCCATAAAGGACTTAGCGCATACCCTTGGTACACATCAATTGGGAGTATAACGTAACCTAGTCCCTGTGACCAATGTTCATGCATCATTCAAACCATCACATGCATAAAATATCAAAGTAATGTCAAGTGCACAACTAAGACAGCCGAGAGGGATCAGAGAGATAAATCTTACGAACAAACCAATAGATCCAGAATATTTCACCTTCTCTTATAAATTGGGGTAAGGTCAGAAAGGCAAAAGTCAACACCAAAAAAATAAAAAAAGAAAGGGCATGCTAGGTTAAAAACCCAAAAGGGTAATCCAGGCAAAAGTTAAGGCAACCTGATAAATTGAAAACCTAAAAAGGCAGGTTATGCAAAAATTAGGATGAAAAATGATAGCCCGCTATTATTCGATTTAGACAAAAATTAGGGCATAACCTCTACATGTGGAAATAAGGGTATAGCTATTCGTCATGGTAACTCACTACATAGAAATGGCAATAAGAGCTCCTAAAGAAATCATTAAAAATCTTTGAAACTAGCGACATAATGCTTCGACACCAACGACTAACCTTCCACTCCTCCAGAATATGAGGAGGCAATCCTCTATCAAAGCCTTGTACATATCTTTGTGAAAGGAAAACTCAAATACATATGAATGGTGGCAAGATGATGCCCAACTCAATGGTGAGACAAACTGCTCAATGGTGGTAGACAGTGCCCAACTCCCTAGTGAGACAAATTGGTCAATGGTGGCAGACAGTGCCCAACTTGAGGGTGAGACAAACTGCTCAATGGTGGCAAGATGGTGCCCAACTTAATGGTGAGAGAAACTACTCAATGGTGGCAAGACAATGCCTAACTCGATGGTGAGACAAACTAGTCAATGGTGGCAAGACGGTGCCCAACTCAATGGTGTCAAGATAGTGCCCAACTTAATAGTGAGACAAACTGGTCAATAGTGGCAAATAGTGCCCAACTCCCTAGTAAGATAAACTATCCAATGGTGGCAAGACAGTGCCCAACTTGATAGTGAGACAAACTGCTCAACAGTGGTTGATAGAGCCACACTCTTCAATCAGAAAATTGGTCAACAGTGGCTAATAATGTCCAACTCGATGGTGAGAAAAACTGCCTAATAGTAGCTAACAGTACCACACTCCTCGATAAAAAAATTGGTCAACGGTGGCTGCTAGTGCCCAACTCGACGGTGAGATAATTGGCTCAACAGTGACTGATAGTGCCACACTCCCCGATGAGAAAACTTGTCAGCAATGGCTGACAGTATGAGAGGAGAATTATCAACATATGCAATGAAAGTAGGTATAATTCTATACTTACTCTTTGCATCATCTCAAAACTGTTTTGAAACTGGCAGACCAAAATCTTGTAAAACTATAACACGTCACTAGGGGCACAAAACATTTTGAAATGCTCTTAATCTTCATTTTCCCCAGCGGATCTTTCTTTTCAAAACAATAATTTATTTTCATTTCCATCCCTAACAAGATCTTAACTTAAAATTATTTTCGTCAACATTCTTGATCGAAGGGGTAAAAATTTTTTTTTTCAAAATTATCAATCAAGTAATGTTGACTCTTTTTAATCCTTGTGTCCTTGTGACTTACCACACATGAAAGCACCTATTTTGTTCACCACGCTCACTTCGTTTATGCAAAATTTCCCACACGGTCAAAACTTTTAAAACATGAGGGGCAAACTGTGAGCACGGTCAGCCCAACCTGATGATGATTAATACCTATTCATATAGATGTCCGAACATTGGAAGTGCTATTAATCGAATGTCTCTTTCCTTGTCCAAAATCCCTTGAATAATCCTCAAAGTATCCTAAAGGAAAAACCTCAAATAAGTAATTTCATATCCGAACTTCTGCCATCGATAGAATTTTTTGTAGGGCTCAAAATAAAATTTCCATCCTTCAAAAGTTAGCTCAATATGTTAGAAACCACATGTCAAAATTTTAGAAAAATCCAACGGTTGGATATGCGTCGATCGACGCATCTTGCTGCTAACACGTGTTAAGTCTAGTATTGACTCAATAAAGCTACAACCACCCAAGAAATGGCGTTTAGTGGTTCTTGACGTATGAGGATCGACGGTTCTTAACACGTGTTAAGTCTAGTAATGACTCAATAAAGCTACGACAGCCTAAGAAGTGTCGATTGACATAGTTTGCCACCTAACTTGCGTCAATCAACAATCACTGTCCAAGAAGTGTCGATCAACACAAGTTGTTGCCCAACTTGCGTCGATCGATAGTCACCAATTCCATAAAAAGTGCATAATCCCTGCTCATTTTCAACAACTTTTGTATGAAGAAAAACATGTGAAACTCTCTTAAAAGTTCCTTTTTGTGGATTCCCTAAATCCATACCAAAAATCCCTTCCTTTATCTCAAAACTATACTCAGGTATAGAACCCTTCCCTCGGCAAGTTTTAGTTATAAACCGGCATAGCCTTATTTCCTAAACACCATCCTGATACTATAGTTCAATATCGTCGACAGGTTTTAGCTGTAAACATTCCTTATATTGTCCTTCAAACACCAAATATACCTAGGTATATTCCATTATCCTTAACGGGCTTTAGTTATTAACCGTCTCCATAAATCTCAAAGTTCTCAACCCTAATCTCTCAATCATTCGGTTCTAGCACGTACGGCCTTCAGGACACTCAAAAGTTAACTAAGGGTCAAATATTACTTTCAATCATGCATTTTAATTATTATTTCAATATGAAGTAGCAAGCCCATACCCGGACTCTCGCTCCAGGGGCTAGGCTCGTAAAGGTCGTATCTCTCAACTTATCTCCTCTGTTCAATATGAATCCATTATTATAACAAAAGCTTTTTCATAAAAAAAATATTATTTTTCAAATTCAAATGGCAAGTAATTGTTTAATCTGGAACCAGAATCTCTCTTTTATTGGTATAAGAATATTACCCGAATCAGTTATACCACCAGTTTGCCAGAAGAGCTGATCCATGTGGCGACTCTAATATTGTATAAAACAAGGACCCTACTCCGGTAATAAAGAGGTTAATCCCCAAAGGAGTCCTTGACCCCTTTGTCTAGTTGGAAATGCCATGTATGTTCACACATACAACGAGCCCTGAGCTCTAGCGGCGACTCCACGCATTAGAACTTGGAGTCCCATATTGGCCATGCCAATCCAATCAGCGATCCAAAAGAGCAATAAAAAATTTGCTCGCTCACACAAGCCGCTATAGAGTGGTACGGTCTAAGTTAGAGGAATCAGGAGGATACTGTCCAGTTTGGAGAAATAGGATGATGTCAAGATACCAACAGGGTTCGGTTGAAATGGCGAGGACTTGCTAAATTTGCTGAGCATGGTAGGGAATCTCAGTCAAGAATAGAACTAAAGGAAGGATAGATTGCTTTTGGGGCCATTCCTATAAGGAAGACAGGGTGGCAAGAGAGTCAGCCATTTTATTTTAATCTCGGGGCACATGGCGATACAAACTGGATTCAAACTTCTCGTATAGGCTTCGAATGGTGTCAATGTAAGGGCGAAGAGAGTCTTCCTTGATTTCCCAATCCCTAACAAGCTAACAAATTACAAGAGCTGATTCCCCGATTACAGACACCATTTTGGCCTTGACTTGTAGGAGAGCTTCAAGACTGAACAACCATGCTTCATATTCAGTGCCATTGCTGGTAACATCAAACTCTAAGCGTTTGGACAACAAAATGATTTTGTTATCTAGTGTGACTATAGTGACTCCAAGGTCTGCTCCCCTTCTGTTCACAGCACCATCAAGTACATGGTCTACACACACTCAAGGATGGTAACGGTTGTGAGCTGCTTATTAGGAAAATCCAAGTTCTCAAAATAATCGGAGTCAAGAGGTTGATTAGCCAAGATTTCTGCCACAATGGACCCCTTAATAACCTTCTTCATTATATATTCAATGTCAAACTCGGAGAGACGCAATAACCATTGAGAGAGTTTACTAGCCAGAGTGGGGGATTGATAAAGGTACTTTATGGGGTCAATCTTAGCCATGGCTTGGACTCTGTAGGATTGAAAGTAGTGGCACAGTTTCTTAGTGAGCCAGGCCATAATAGTGCAAGTTTTCTCCATAATTGAGTATTGGGTTTCATAATCTAACAACTTCTTACTTAAATAGTAAATCATGTGTTCCCATTTATCATCATGCTCTTGGACAAGCATTGCCCCTACAGAATACTCTTTGATAGATAAGTACAGGATCAAAGGTTTCCCAGGAATGGGCAGTTTTAGAACGGGTGGGTCGATAAGGTAAGCTTTGTTTCTATCAAATGCCACTTGGCATTGATCATTCCATACAACGGGTTGCTACTTCCTTAATAGCTTGAAGATGGGCTCACACACAATAGTGAGATAGGCAATGAACCGATTGATATACTGTAAAGAGCCTAGAAATAATCGGACCTCTTCCTCTATTTTCAACGGACTCATATCCCTGATGGCTTTGGCATTGTGAGAGTTGATTTTGATTCCATTCTCGCTGACCACGTATCCTAGTAACTTGCCTGAAGTAACTCCAAACACACACTTCTTCATATTCAGGTGGAGATTATACTTCTTAATACAATTCATGAATCTGTCGAGATTAGCGGGGTGCACTTTTCTGGTAGCATACTTCATGATCATATCATCCACATATACCTCCACTTCCTTATGGATCATGTCATATAAGAGAGCATTTACGGTGTGCTGATAAGTAGCCCCGACATTCTTTAACCCAAACAGCATTACTTTGTAGTAATAAACCCCCATTTGATAATGAATAATGTCTTAACCTCATCGATGATATCCTCCAAGATCTGATTGTAACCCGATAATCCAACCATAAATGAGTACATGGCTACCCTGGTGGCATTGTCAATTAGGACATCAGTGTGAGGAAGTGGGAAGTCATCCTTTGGGGAAGCTTTATTAAGATCCTGGAAGTCAACACAAACTTGGACCCTACCATCCTTTTTGGTAACCACAACGATGTTAGACAACCATGTTTGATACTCTATAACTTTGACGAAGCGAGCCTCAATTAACCTCAAAACCCCTGCTATAACCTGTTCTACCTATTCTGGTCTTAACCGATAGAGCTTCTACTTGATAGGTCTGAACTTAGGATCAGTTGGAATTTTATGCTCGGTAATATAATGATCAACCCCAGGCATATCTTCATATGACTAGACGAAATTAACATGTCTTTTAAGCACTTTTATTATCTCACTTTTTTCTTCGAGATTTAAGTCGTTGGAAATGGTTACCATTTTAGGGTTGTCATCAGTACTGAAGGTTTATTTCATTTAAAGAAGTAATGCTAATACTGAAAACATTATGCATATAGTTATGTGAATGCATGGATCCATCAGGTAAAACATCAAACAAGTAAGCAAAATGAGAGTCATTCATTGAATTGAAAGCCTTATAGGCGACATTGTTTGCATCATCCATATTGTCCTCCTCCATAGGTGGAGGGGCTTCAGTTATGATGTAAGCAGCAGGTGGAGCATCCTCTATAGTCTTCATTAGAATGGCATCCAGGTCATACTCTAGAGCTGTCTTCTGATCGGTAGTGAGTGGTGGTTCCTTGGACAGATTGGCTTTCTCAGTCAGGGCCCTAGCAAGCTTCTTCATAATCTCAATCATGGAGTCCTCTTCCTCTGTTCTCTCACCCATCCAACCTTTTCTTCATAAAAACTTCCATAGCCTTGGTCATAGCTAGCGTCTTCAACTTTATAATCCACGGGTTCTTCATCACTTCCCCCGGTCTCATCCTCAAAATACATCTTCCCCTTTCCCTTAACCTTATCAGCAATGACATTGATAGGCACAATAGGTTCAGTGGGTTTGAGTGTAGCAGAAATGACCATGCAGCCAACTTTAAAGTCATAGACATTCTTAAAGATCTCAAAATGAGGCCACATCTTCCCATTATGCTCAATAGGCTCAAGCTCTCCCTTGTAAGGCTTCTTACCTTGAATTTCATAGATAGTCACCATTCGACAGTAGTAAGAGGGAACATAGCGGAAGGTTTTCTTAGGCTTATACCCTAACCCTATGAGGCAGACAAGCACCTTCGGTTCTAAGGCATCGATGATTTCCTATTCAAACATTCCATAGCCTCTTCCAGGCTTAAACCTAGCTCGCTTCATTGGTTTCCCCATATTAGAGTGAAGATAACCATGCTAAATGGGAGTTAATTTCTCAATTTTGCAAATCATAGCGACGTAGAGGCCTTCATCCAACTTAGCCTTGGCTTCCATGACAGCCACGATATAAGCGGCGTCAGCCTCAATAGTCATAAGCCTATTCTTACGTATGAAATTAGCCTTCTAATGGAGGTTGGAAAGGACTACACCCAAGGCATGGAGCCAAGGTTGACCAAGCACTAATGAGTACATGACTAGAATATAGAGCACAGTGAACTGTACTTTGCTTATAACCCCTCTGCCAGTAACTTCAGCTTCAAAGACCCTAATCACACTACGCTTTGAGTCATTATAGGCACGGATTACAATTTTGGATTTCTCAAGCATCTTCTCTGACAGACCCAAGTGAGGAAGGACTTTTAGGGGGCAGAGATTCATGGCAGAGCCAACATCCACCATGACACAGGGTATGGTCTTATCGAGCAGGTGGACTTGGATAAATATTATGGTCCTTACCCTCAATTGAAAGATCAAACTCATCTAATACAATCTGCAGTATTTTCTTCGACAGGATAGCCTCTTCGACTATAGCGTATATTTTAACAACAAATGTCATTAAAGTGGCTTCCAAATTGAGCAGTCACTTAATCAAACCAATGCGATGATCATCTGAATGAATGACCAACTGCCAGATGTTATAGCAAGCTTGGGTGTTCTTTAGTTGAGTAATGAGAGGATCAACCTCGAGGCTTGTCAGAATAGGCAGAGGTGGAGAAGAGCAGTGGTGCCTACCCTCTTAGGAATTGGGTCTTCATTCAGATGGAGATAACGGTCCACGGGTTGGTACACGCAGCCACTCCTAGCGATGTTGAGGATATTATCGAGCGGGATACTCTGAGTGGCTCGCATCTCAAACAGATAGGGCGGTTCATCAGGCTCTGAAATTAGGTCCAGTAATTCATACCCATCCACACTAAAAAGCTCATTCCGTTTAACCTTGAACTATGCATTCGGTTTCGCGGCTAAAGTTGCATCAACCTTAAATAATTCAGTGCTGACTACCTTGGCTTCTTCGACTACTCCATCATCTTCATCGGTGTAATCTTCCTTTGGTACAAAGGCGTCTACACTGAAGAGTGGCTCTTTCACAATTTTCATTCTCTTGGCTCAAAAGGCTAGACTTTGTGGTTTTCCTTCTTAGATGGAGTTGGGTCTACTTCCATACCCTAAACTGAATTAACCCCTGGATTAGCTTGGCTGATCATATCAAAGACAGAGTTGGATGGTAGTTCAAAACCAATAACCAGAACTGAATTGCTCTTGCCTTGCTCCCGAGTAAGTAGCTCAAAGATTGCGGCTTTGGGTAAGCCGGAATGGATCATGCCCACCTTATTTCTAAAATTTGGCAAGGGTTTATTCATGATGCTAGGGACCTTATCTAGTTCAGTGATCTTTCCTTCACTTACAAGATGTTGGATGGCCAAAAGCATGTTCTTACAGTTGTTAGTTTGAAGGCCCACTTAGACATGATAATTACAAAAATTATTCTTGTCCTTATGTTTGGGTGGTTTATACTCCAGGAGGGATTGGATATAACCGGCTTCCCTTAAGCGCATAAAGATGAGCAACAACTTGTATGGGTTGGCCAATATAAAAGGAGGACGAGGAGGTTGGACTGCTGCGACTATCGACGGAGCTTGCATGACTGTCAAGGCTATAATAGGGGCTTGAGTGACTGCCTAAACTGTAGACGGGGCTCTAGGTTTAGCTGGTGCTAGAGTTGTAGGTTGAGTATCAAAACTAGGGCTTTCCTGCCTTTTCAGCTCTCTCGCACTTAATTTCACGCTCAATCTTTTCGGATTTCTCATAAATAGCCTTATAAGACAAGAAGGAGTCGATTGCCATTTCCTTTCGAAGAACTATAAGTGTCATTTCTAACAATTTAACAATCATCTCATCAATTTTAAGCTTGGACTTCATTAGAACTTGGGTTTACATTCATCTGTTTAAATACTACTTAAAGGTTTTACTAGGTAGTTGGCGAATTCCCTTAAGGTGCTGAAGGGTTATTTCCATCACGGTGTTGAAACCGTAGTGCACTTTCAAAGCCTTAGAGAGAAGCTTCCAGTCAGTGATGATGTGATGGTGCAAGGTGTGATACAATTCAAAAGCAGGGCCTCTGAGAGGATATAGTGTTGAACTAAGCACAAGTTTGGACTGGCTTAGTGGATGACTCAGTGGTGCTTAAGTTTTGATCATAACAATTAAGTTCAGTTTGGGTTAATTATATCATTAATGATGTTAAAATAAATAATCTTTGGTTGTATGGGAGTTATTAAATTCCAGGGTAAAATGTCAATTCTCCACTGATCTAGTTATTTAGTTTAACTCTAAGTGTTCTAGGCTGAGTATCTACTTTAGTCGCTGACTAAATTAATATTCACTCAGCGCTTGATAATTAGATTTTGCTTCAGTTGTGTTTTGCAATATAATATTTCACTGAGTTACTTTATGTCTGTCAAAGGTACTGACTTTATCATTTAAGGTAAAATGGGATCTTTGCTTTTAGTGTTGCTTTTTATAGGACATTAATGTTACAAAGACAAAAAGAATTAATGCCTTGACAAGACTCAGATTAATGAAGAAAAAGACAAAGTCTTCCAAATTCAAGCTGCAAAAAGTCATTTGCCAATTTGGGTAATTCTGCAGATCAACAACATTGTATCATGCACTCTGCAACATGTCAGATTATAAGAAGGTATGGGAAGAAGACACGTGGCAAGTAAGCACGAGTTCTCTCTAATGGAAGACTGGCATCAAACGATAAAGGATTCAAATTGAAGCTCAAACTTCAATCTGTCTCTAATAGATTGATTTTCTATCTCACAATGGTGTGATTCTATCTCCTAACTAGTCAATTTGAAGAAGCAACAGGTGAATAGATGAGCTGTCAATTTTGGAAGACGCCAAAGTAAGTTTAACGGCTACTTTTTGAATCCAACTATAAAAGGAGCAAGAAGGCAAGCATTAAAACTTGATGATTACACCTGAATTTCTTAGAAGCAAAAACTCTGCCGAATTACAAGCTTTAGAGAAGTTCACTCAAGAAAGCAACTCAGCGAGAATCTAGTTTAGCACAAGAGAGAATAGAATATATCATTGATTTGTAATATCTGATTATTGTTACTGGATCAACATTTTATAAGTTGAATCCAACTTTTGTTTAGACTCTTATTGAGTTGCTGATAGAAGAGGGTATTCTACTCAGCAGGTGAGCGATTGCAGTTTGGAGGGTACTTACTGTAATTAGGGGATTTGTGAAAGGCTTCTTCGCCTAGGGTAAAGGAGTTGAGATTAGTGGATTAAAGCTGAGACACTCTCTCGTGACTGGATGTAAGCACAGGTTGTCGAACCAGTATAAAAATCTTTGTGTCCTACTCAAAAACTTTGTGTCCTACTCAATGAAGGTCATTATTATGGCAAAAAAAGTTTACTAAGTTTTTGGGTGAGTCAGTCAAACCCCTCTAACTCAGTGAGTGTACGCATAGGGAGCAACAAGTGGTAACAAAGCAGTTCTCATTTCAAAGATTTCATAGTCTTAAGATAAAGACCTTGACGTACAAGGGAGGAGAATCCAGTGGAAGGGCCCGAGCTTATATTCTGCCAAAAGGCATGTCTATCACCAGGCCTCCAATGTTTAATGGCGAGCATTATACCTATTGTAAGAACAAGATGAAGAATTTCATCCAGTCTCAAGGCATGCACGCTTGGATGGCTATTGTTGAAGGGCCATTTGTTCCTACTATCGTGAAGAATGGAGTAAAAGTAGATAAGTACTCTAATGAGTGGGACAGCCAGGACCTGATCAGACTGAAGGAAAATGCAGCTGCTATCAACTATCTCCATTGTGCTCTTGATTCAGCTGAGTTTAATCGCAATTTAGGATGTGAGACTACTAAAGACATATGGAAGAAGTTAGAAGTAACTTATGAAGGTACTGACAAAGTGAAAGAAGAAGGACATTTCCAACATGAATACTAGATTCATGAACATTGTCAATGAGCTAAAAAGACTTGGGAAAAGCTTTACTAAGGAAGAAACTATCAAAAAGATCCTTAAAAGCTTGACTAAGGAATAGGAAGCAAAGAAGAGTGCTATTGAAGAAGCCCATGATTTGAAGACTTAATAGTTTGATAAGCTAATGGGAACTTTGCCAACTCATGAGATGTCCTTGAGGTAGTATGAAGATGACAAGGAAAGGGAGACTTCTAGAAGATATGTTGTCCTTAGAGCTGATGATGAAGAAGATTCCACTGAGGAAGAATATCCAAAGGGCACTGATGACCAAGAATTTCAAAAGGTTCTTGGGGAAAGACAAGAACTTCCAAAAGTTCAGAAAGAATGGAAAGTACAAAGACAGTAGCAGATGATAGACCAAGAAGGGAGTTCAGCAAAGAGCGCAACAAAGATATCAAACGCTTTGAATGTGGTGAGAAAGGGCATATCCAGTCTAGTTGTCCCAAAGCTAAGAAAAATAGGTTTAAGAAGAAAAAGGATAAGAAGGCCCTCACTACTACCTGGAGTGACTCTGAACAAGAGACATCATCCTCAGATGAAAAGGCACAAGATTCCGCAAATGTGTGCCTCATGGCTAAGGATGATCAAGTTAACTTAGTGTCAACTGACCAACCATCTACTTAAGCTGCCAATTAATCAGCTGACTAGAGTAGAGACAAAGGAAATCACACTGAGGTAATTTGTCTTCAGATGAACTTTCCACAGTACTTAATGATGTTATTAATGTGACTAAAATGTCAACCAAATACATCAAAGTACTCTAGAGGAGATGTGATGATCTAGAAGATGTCAACTCTTCTACCTTACTTGACATCTTATACCTTATGGAAAAAGCTAAGTACCGTAATGGATATAATAGCAAACTCACTAAGAAATGGGATGAGCTAGCTGCTGAATTAACAGCTTTGAAAAAGGTGCAGGCCCCTCCTCAACCTAGCAGGAATACTCACAGCAACCACGCTCACTACTCTGAGAAGGTTTCTCAAAAGAGTAGAGTGATCGCGCCCAATCCAAAGGCCGTTTGTAATTTTTATGGAAAGCCAGGACATGTAACATTCATGTGTAGGCATAACAATTTTCACTATAATGAGTGTGACTGGTCAAGCATGACCACCACTCACAAGGGAGGACCCATCCAGAAAAAGGCATGGGTACCTAAGAAAACTTAACTATTTTGCAGGTAAGTCTGAGATCCACTAATGATAGAAGAATGTGGTATTTGTATAGTGGATGCTCGAGGCATATGACAGGTGATGAAAAGAAATTCATCACATTGGAGCGAAGAAGGAATGGAAGTGACAAATTTAGAGACAACAAAAAGGGAAAGATTATTGGTAATGACACAGTGGGCTTAAAGCCTTCAGGTTATACTGTGTCTCCTGTGAAAGTCCTGAAGTTAAACTTGCTAAGCATTGCTCAGCTATATGATAAAGACAGGAAAGTGGTATTTGACTCAGCAGGCTGCTCAATCATTAATGGTAACTCAGACAAAACTATTCTTTATGCTTCTAGAATCAATAATGTTTATACGTTTGATTTATCCCCTGTCTCCAATGATATAAGCATTATTTCTAAGGAGGAAAACTCATGGATATGGCATAGAAGGTTAGGATATATCAATATGACCAATCTATCCAAAATAGCCAAAAATGAACTTGTTGAGGGTTTATCGAATCTAGCCTTTGAAAAAGATAGAATCTGTCTCACATGCCAACTTAGGAAACAATTTAGGAAGACCTTTAAATCTTTAGCTGATATATCTTCTTATAGTCTCCTTGATCTTCTACACATGGATTTGTTTGGGCATGTCATGCCAACAAGCCTAGGTGGAATGAAATTCACTCTTGTGGTTGTAGATGATCTAATCAGGTTCACTTGGATTGTCTTGCTTGCGAGCAAAGATGAAACATTCGAATCATTCTCTAGGTTGGCTACCCGGATCATGAATGAAAAAGACCTTAAAATTAATAGAATCTATAGTGACCATGGAAGAGAGTTTGAAAATAGGCAATTTAAGAAATTCTATTCTAAGCATGAATTTTTCTACCCCTCATGCACCTCAGTAGAATGGGGTTGTTGAGAGAAAGAATCACACTATTGTGGAGATGGGTCGTTCTACGCTGAGTGATAACAATATGCTAAAGTATTCCTGGGGAGAAGCTGTTAACACGACTTGTTACATTCTAAACAAGGTTTTAATTTACCCAGTTTTGAATAAAACTCCTTATGAACTTTGGAAGGGGCACAAGCCCAAGGTTGGTCATCTCAAGGCTTTTGGTTGTAAATGCTTCATATTAAATGCAAAAGACCAATTGGCTGAATATGACCCTAAGGCTGATGAAGGAATCTTTCTGGGTTACTCAAGACATAGTAGGGCATATATAGTGTATGTCAAGAGGACTGGCATCTTAGAGGAGTCCATGCATGTAGATTTCGATGAAACCAATAATGCAGGTAGAGTTGCCAATGATGATGAAAGAGAAAAGGATCAAGTCAGCAGATCAGTTAGTCAGCCCTTTGTTATTCCTGATCTAGTACCAGAAAAAAGAATATTATAAAGTTGACTTGGACCAATCAATCAACATTGGTGATGATATAGATGCTCAACTAATGACAGTAGCTCAGCGAGCTAAACCTGATCTACCAAAAGAAATCAGAGGAAGGAGAGATCACCTAGTAGAGAAGATTCTTGATAGTGTGCAAAATCCAGTGCTAACTAGAGGTCAGCTGAATAGAATGATGAGCCATTTAGCATTTGTCTCATTGATTGAACCAAAGAAGTTTGAAGATGCTAAGTTTGATGAAAACTAGATGATTACAATGTAAGAAGAGCTAGACCAATTCTGAAGAAATGAAGTTTGGGATTTGGTGGAGAAACCCAGAGGCAAGTCAAATATTGGCACCAAACGGGTTTTCAAGAACAAGCTAGATGAGGCTGGTAATGTTGTCAGAAATAAGGCCAGACTAGTTACTCAAGGCTAAAATCAACAAGAAGGCATTGACTATAGAGAAACCTTTGCACCACTAGCAAGACTTGAAGCCATAAGAATTCTTTGTGCTTTTGCATCTCATATGAACTTCAAATTGTTTCAAATGGATAATAAGAGTGCATTTCTTAATGGTTATATTCAAGAGGAAGTCTGTGTCAGACAGCCCACAGGCTTTGAAGATCAAAAGTATTCGGATCATGTCTTCAAGCTGAAGAAGGCTCTGTATGGACTGAAACAGGCTCCAAGAGCTTATTATGAGAGACTGACTAACTTTGTACTCAACAAAGGTTATGTTAGAGGAAAAGCAGATATAACTCTGTTTATCAAGAAGAAGCATCAAGATGTGTTGCTAGTCAAAATCTATATTGATGACATCATTTTTAGAGCAACTAATGAAAAGCTATGCAAAGAGTTCAGCCAACAGATGAAGAAAGAGTTTGAAATATCATTGATGGCAGAGTTTAATTTCTTTCTTGGTTTGCAAATCAAGTAAGGTGATGATGGGATCTTCATCAGCCAAGCTAAGTATGCCAAGGAAGTACTCAATAAGTTTGACATGGATAAAGCTAAGCCAATGACAACACCCATGGCGACTGATACAATTCTGAGTAAAGATGAGGAAGGTAAACCTGTAGAGAGTAAGCTCTGCAGAGGTATTATTTGTTATCTACTTTACTTAACTGCAAGTAGGCTAACATTCAATATGCTGTATGTTATTGTGCAAGATATCAAGCTGGCCCCAGAGAATCTCACTTGGTTGCTGTTAATAGAATCCTCAGGTATTTGGTAGGCTCTATTGATGCAAGTTTATGGTATCCAAGTAATGCAGACTTTACTTTAAGAGGATACACAGATGTTGACTATAGAAGAGACAAACTTGAATGGAAAAGCACCACAGGAGGATGTCTTTACCTTGGTGTTTGTCTAGTATCATGGTGTAGCAAGAAGTAAACTTCTATGGCTCTGAGTATAGCTGAGGCTGAGTACATAGCTACAGGAAGTTGTGTAGCACAAGTTCTATGGACCAAGCAGTAATTGGAGGATTATGGTATAAATTCTAAGTGTCTTGAAGTCATGTGTGACAATAAGAGTGCAATTGACCTATCCAAGAATCCAATTCAACATAGCAAAATTAAGTATGTCAATATCAGACATCACTTCATAAGGGATCATGTGCTAAAAGGAGAAGTCAAGCTCACATACATTCCTTCTGAAGAACAGCGAGCTGACATATTAACAAAGCCTATTGGAAAGGACCAATTCAACACTCTGAGAGAGTTAATTGGAATGTCTAATCCAATCTGAAGAAATAGATTTCTCACTGGCCAATTCTGAAGCTGACCAAATTAGGGGACACTCTGGGTTTCTATGAATTAGGTTAAGTGTTTCTTTTTTCGCACTTAAATTTTAGACACGTCATTAAATTGTCACCGATTTTCTTTAAAATTTAAACTTGATAGAAACAGTACCAAGTTATGAAATGATCCATATTCAAACAGTTGTTATCTCATGTTTCTCACTTTCATTAATCCTTGGTAAACTCTATTCAATCTCACCATTTATTTATGACCATGGATTGTGGGTCGTACATGTAGCTCTGTAGATCTTAACAAAGAGTCCTTGGCTATTTAAGGAGAATTTCAGAAAAAAGAAACGTTACTTTACCAAATTTCTTTTCTGCAATCTTCTTCTCAAAATCCCCAATTCTCTATTTTTCTTCAAGCTAATTCAATGGTGAGTTCATCTGGAAGATCATCTAAATCTCGCACTGAGGAACCACTGTTTGTGAGGGATGATAAAGACACATGTTGGGTCACTATAATGGACCACAAACCATAAGTGGCGATTGGAATCAATAAGAGGGAAGATTTGTTCATTCCTACTAGAACCAGATATATTCCTACAAAATGGTGTTTCATTGAAGGAATTGAAGTGGAGGAGCCAACTACAGTAGATATGCTCAGTTTCTCCAATGATGAGAGTTTTGGGAAGTGGATGCACCAACATCACTTGAGAGGATTCTTCGAGATTCTTAGTGGTTGTTATGACCAAGTAGTGCTGAGATTCTTCCATGGAATTCACCTAGTTGAAGGAAAAAGGATCTTTTTATCACTACTATGATGGGGAGAAAGGTGTATATTACTCCCAAACTGATAGCTGGGTTGCTGGGAATGCATGAGAGAGGGCTCAGGATGCGCGTGGTGAAAGATAAGAGCATGTGGACATATCCATTGATTATAAGGTCGTCGCTGACTATAAAGGAGGTGAACTCATAGCATCAATGTTCACTACGAAAGGGAAGCAGGCGCATGAGCTTGTAAGTAAGGTGTTGATGCCTAAGATAGCTTCAACAGGAAGCTGCTCAAAGTTTGAAAGAGTCTTTGTTTATGCTCTGACTTATAGAATGTGCATAAAATGGCCCTTACCAATTGTGCACAGATTCTTAAAGGTGTCTAAGCTTATGGTGTATGGACATCTTGTGATGGAGATATGTAGGGCATATGAGTTAGACTTAGAAGGATAGGCGCTAAAGAGCAGAATCACTCTGAAGGTGATTGAATCTTGATTCTTGAGTAATGCTCATTTCCATGGATTGAGGTGTAATGAGAAGCCCAACAACACCAAGTACATAAAGTTGAAAAAGAGAGAGGTCAGAACCAAGGATCTAAGAGCTATAATGCCATTGAGGCCTATTAAGCCAGAAGAGGAGGATCTAACCTTGGATGCCTTTATGGCCAGCAAGCTTGAGAGGATTACCAAGCTTAGAGCGGATAGAGGAGAAGATGTGATTAAGAAGAAGGTTAGTAAAAAGGAGATCATGAGAGACTCTAAGAAAGATACTAAGAAAGCGAGCTCAGTGAGCTCAGTTCCTGTAGCTACCCCTATTCCTAAAAAGACCAGATCTACTAAGGGAACTAAGGAAGAGAAGCCTTGTGAGATGACTCCTGAATAGAAGGAAGAAGAGAGGAAAGATGAGGAAGAGCTAAGAGAGGAGATGCCTTTAAAGAGACAGAAGAAGAGAAAGAGTGATGAAGCTCAGCTTGATGCAATGACTACTGAAGGACATGAGGCTATATCAGTTATTGTGCCCCAAGTAGGTCAGCCCAAGAAGAAGCTGATAGTGAAAAGCCAAACTAGCATAGTCCATGATGAGGAAGAAGCTAAAAAGGTGAAAGTAGCTAAAAAGGAGAGAATCGGGAAGAGATACGAGGAGATAGAAGAAGAGATAAGGTGGAAGGCTAAAGAAGCAGCAGGTAAGACAATGGCTAAGAGTTAGAAGATTATTGAAACTACTTTAACTAGTCTTGCTGATAAATCCATCCCAAAAGTTGTGGATGAGATGATAGGAGCATTGGAAGGGACTATTGATGAGGAAGAAGGAGTAATGAAAGTGTAACCTGTTGAACTTTATATGCTTGAATCAGACCAGCGGGTCAGTTTGACTGCTGAAGAAGCTAAGGAAGCAAGGAAAGAGAGGAAGAGAGGGTTGCTGAAGAGGATGAAGACAATGATTGAAGAGGATGAAGGGGACTTAGAGGACAAGGAGGATGATGTAGTAGTAGTTGAGCAGGGTGCTTATCTAACTAAGCAATCTCAAGCTCAGGTCAATGAGTCCACTGTTGAAGGTGCAAAAGAAGAGAAGGAATTAGAGAACCAGGAGGACCCATTCTTTTTCCCAAACCTTTCACCTAAAACACCCTTGTCACCTACGCCCATTTCTGCCCAACCTTTACCAGAAACCCAAATTCCATCCACACCCACCTCTAACCAACCAAACACCTTTAACTTTGACCAAAATGCCATCATTTAACTACTATCCCAAGTTGGATCTCCCGTACGTGAATAATTGCTATTGGAAGGGCCTATTATTAGAGGGCCTCCAGTCATTGAAGAGATTCCAGAACCATAACAATGGCAACCACCTTAATAACCATAACCCCAATTCAACCCCCAAACTGAACTCTTGGGAGACATAAGAAGAATGGGGAGAGCCAAATTTCCAGGACTTAGGATAGATTCTATAATAGATGCAGAGATTTCTAAATCCCTACTGTCTGAGGAGGTCGTGAGGAGACTTGCAAAGTTTGTTAAGCCAGTGCATGGGTTTTTGTGTGCTTTTGAGGAAATGAAGGCTCACTTCAAGTTTGTACCTATGTAGTATTCTTTGGTAAAGGCTATAGTATCCAATACTTCGCCTATTTTACATTTTATAGGTAAATAGGCTGAGTTGTTGAAGAATGATATTGCTAAGCGAAGAAAGCTAATGCAGAAGATCTATGAAAGCATCTATAGGGTATTGAATGAAGAGAGGGATTTCAGGAATTCAATGATAGATAAATTCAATCCACTCTTAGAAGCAATGCAGGCAGTTCTGAATGGCTACAACATTTTGAGCAAGGAAAATAACGAGAACACAATTCGCTTGGATGCAGTTATTAATGCTGTCAATGTGCCAATCATTTTTATTACCAAACACCATAGTATACACACTGAGCTAAGGAATATAAAGGAGGAAGTGCCAAAGATAGTGAAGAACTCAGAGGGAGAAGTACTCAAAGCTTTGAAGAGACTAAACGTTTTTGACACTCTGAATAGCGACATTATTATGGTAGATGTTGAACAAGAACCTTTGCTTCATCAGAAACTTGGTCATATTTGTGATCAAATCAAGAATGTTCACACTGATGTCATCAATGATGGTCAAGCAGTTGATCAGATACATGTAGAAATCACTACTCATATCAATAGTACTCCCACACTAGAGCAGATTTTAGGGGAGAATTCCCAAGCTAACGCTCTAGCCAGTCTCACCTAGATATCTAAGGAAGGACTTAATGCTTAGTACCCGGTCAATCAATCCCAATCTCACACCTTGGTGGGTCTCTTCATTTTTCTCAGAGAACAGGATGCAATTTCACAAGAAATCTATGAGCTGTTAGTGTAGAACATTTCAACCAACATCTATGGTCAGTTCAAGACATTTGAAGATTCTCTGATCTTGTTTGATCGTCAACAAATCATTTTGGATGCAATGGCAATGGGGGAGAAAGATCACGAGAAGCGTGAGCAAGAGGAGAGAGAGATATCATAGAGTAGCTGAGTTTTCATATAATTTGTCCAAGGATCTAGAGTGCATTCAAAGAGAATATACTGACACTAGAAAGAGGAAAGGAAAGAAGATCGCGCTGCCCAAGGAAATGAAATCAAGATGGGATCAGCAAGTTTATGAATAAAGGCGAGCTAATCTTGGAGGACCACCTATGCCTTAGTAGAATTGAAATTTTATAATCTGTAGTGCATACTGTAAAACTTAGTATAGATTAACTCGACGTTGTCTGTAATCAAGTTATTCATTTATAAAAAGATTACTTATTCTTTTCTAAGTTAAGATCTTCTTAACTTCTTTTATTTTCTGCTGCATATATATATATTGATCTTTTTGCAGAAATATATGAGAAGTGTTGAGGAATGTTGAACTCAGAAGAGTGGAGGATTATGGGGGAGTTAGCATTCACTCTAAGCAAAATGAAGATGCCGAACAAAGATATATCAAGCATGTGTATAGGGTAACTCTGATCTAGATATCTTTTTGATTTAATTCTTGCTCAGTTAATTGTCATTGATCAAAATAGGGGAGATTATTAAACCAAGTACAAGTTTGGACTGACTCAGTGGATGACTCAGTGGTGCTTAAGTTTTGATCATAACAATTAAGTTCAGTTTAAATTAATTAAATCAATAATGATGTTATAATAAATAATTCGTAGTTGTGTGTGAGTTATTGAATTCGAGGGTAGAATGTCAATTCTCTACTAACTTAGTTATTTAGTTTAACTCTGAGTGTTCTGGGTTGAGTATCTACTTTAGTCGCTGACTAAATTAATATTCACTCAACGCTTTATATTTAGATTTTGCTTCAGCTGTGCTTTACGATATATTATTTCGCTGAGTTACTTTATGTCTGTCAAAGTTGCTGACTTTATTATAAGATAAAATGGGATTTTTGCTTTTAGTGTTGCTTTTTACAGGTCATTAATGAGACAAAGACAAAAAGAATTAATGCCTTGACAAGACTCAGATTAATGAAGAAAACGATAAAGGCTTCTGAATTCAAGCTGTAAAAAGTCATTTGCCAATTTGGGCAATTTTGCATATCAATGACATTGTATCGCGCACTCTGTAACATGTCAGATTACCGGAAGGTATATGAAGAAGACATGTGGCAAGTCGGCGCGAGTTCTCTCTAATGGAAGACTAGCATTAAATAAAAAAGGATTCAAATTGAAGTTCGAATTTAAATCTGTCTCTAACGGATTGATTTTCTATCTCACAATGGTATGATTCTATCTCCTAACGAATCGATTTAAAGAAGCAACAGGTGAATAGATAAGCTATCAATTTCTGAAGATGCCAAAGCAAGTTTAACGACTACTTTCTAAATCCATCTATAAAAGGAGCAAGAAGGCAAGCTTTAGAACTTGGTGATTAAACCTGAATTTCTTAAAAGCAAAAACTCTGCCAAATTACAAGCTTTGGAGAAGTTCACTCAAGAAAGCAACTACTCAGTGAGAATCTAGTTTAGAACAAGAGAGAATAGAATAGATCATTAATTTGTAATATCTAATTTTTATAACTGGATCAACATTTTATAAGTTGAATCCAGCTCTTGTTTAGACTCTTATTGAGTTGCTAATAGAAGAGGGTATTCTACTCAATGGGTGAGCGATTGCAGTTTGAAGGGTACTTACTGTAATTGGGGAATTTGTGAAAGGCTTCTCTGCCTAGGGTAAAGGATTTAGGATTAGTGGATTAAAGCCGAGAAACTCTCTCGGGACTGGATGTAAGTACATGTTGCTGAACAAGTATAAACATCTATGTGTCCTTTACTTTGAAGTTTTTCAGATTTCACTCAGCCAGCTAACCTACTCAACGGAGCTCATTGTTATCGCGAAAAAGGTTTACTAAGTTTTTGAGTGAGTCATTAACCCCCCCATCTAACTCATTGAAATGTATGCATAGGGACCAACACATGGGAACATCTCAGCGAGTATCTTATCACTCAAATTCTTAACTCGCATAATCCGATCACACATGATGATTTGAGAGGCAAGGGCACCTGACCCATCACAATGTGCCATATTTGGCATAGTGAAATTATCGAGGACCTAATCTTCTTCCCGCTTGCATTTTTTGGCAGCCATTAGATGGTCGATGTAATATTGAATCTTAGGTGTTACGCCCGAAGGTTGCGTGACCTGGTTGTTGATCAGCTGGTGAGTGAGAGCTTCGGCCTCAAGTTTCACGCCTAGAGATTACATGACCTAGTCATTGGTTCGAGAGGCCATCATTTGGCAAACAAAAGCTACTACTTTGGGTGTTATACCCAAAGGCTATATGACCTGGTTGTGGTTCAGAATTGGTGGAGATGGTAGAGGTATGTCTAAGAGAGGATGAGTAATCAGTTGGCTACTGGAAGGATTATGGGGGTAGGTAGTTCCTTTGGGAGTTATAATAATCTGATGAGGGGCGAAAGATGGCGGAGGCTAGACTAGTCCACTAGAAGAAGCCGGATACTAGTGAGTAAACACAGGCGGAGCCGAACTCTGAGCTAAAGACCTTGAATTGTAAGGGATGATTGATGGGATTGCCGAGGTTCAAAGAAAAGCATAAGCTTGCCCAAATTGGAATGGACTTGCCATGGGCTGAGCTGATGGTATCGAGTGAAAAATAGGTGGAGTTGACCTTGCCCCTGCTAGGCTGGAAATATTCTGAGCCAAACCGTTCTTAGTCTGAGCTTGCATATTGGATTCAAAAACCCAATTAGAGTTCTTATCCTCAAGGGCTCGTCTGACGGTGGCCTGAATAGTAGCTTGCATAGAGGCAAGAATAGTAACTTACATGGAGGCTTGAAGCCTATCCTAGAATGCATTCGAATTCAAAAACTGGGCCATAGCCCCACCAAGTCAAAACTAGGGGGTGGCTGAGATCCTATAGGAGTAGTTACTAATTAATCCTTAGGCGGAGGGATGTTCTCATTATTCAGGAAAGATATGGTTGGATGAGAGGAATTCTAACCTAACTGAATCTGCAATGAATCGGACTCTCCACTAGAATCAGTATACGGAACCCCTTCAATCTCTATGGTGAGTACCGGGGTGAGAGAATGGCGAATCAAATGGTGTCAAGCCTTCTCCGAATTGGGGTGCGACAATAACTTCACCTCCTCCTAGCTGACAGATGGCGAGTAGCGGATCAGATCATGCGTGGATTATGTAATGCCATGGATGGTATGATTGACTTTTGTTTTTGAGAAGCGATGCAGGATATGCTCGTGAGGATGGTTGCGATATAGGGGTAATGTCATAATGCAAATTCTTATCCCTCCAACATACGTGGGACGTTTGTTCCTCTCGTCACACATAGTGATATGTCATGACTCAATAGAGGTACAAAAGAAGTCCTATAGTTATTGCTAAGCCTCTTCCAAGAGTGGAGATTAGTAAGGGTAAGTTGATTAAGTTTTAGCCCTTGAAGCAGATGCATGGGTAATGCATGAGCACATAGCACATAGCACATGAAACATCACTCTTCCAGCCTTATGACTGCCTCGTAAGGCAGTTCAAAAGGATGGAGGTTAGATTCAATGCCAACAAAAGGCAAAGAAGTGCATCCCATTTATTTTTATTGTTTTGGTTCCTAAGGAAAATGACTATGATGGCTTTAGTAACCTGGCTTTAGTATAGGATTGTTGATGTAGAAGGTTCTCGTTGACATTGATTCTACGTCACTCAACTACTCCCCTAATAGGTGCGATCGCAGGAGTTCACATGTTGGTTGAAATAAGTGATCCACCCACTAGGCATCCTCAATTCCAAATAGGGCATGAGTGTTGGGAAACAATGATCTGAAAGAACAAGTTGAAGACAGATTCAGATCAAGTTTGAAGAAAATAAAAACATAAGAACAACATGTTATCTCTTTAATTCAAAATGGAAGCATAAGTTCCAAGACAAGTCATCCGGACATACATTGAAGACTATAAATACCTAAGCACATAATGGAATCATGTGGTTTAAGTTTGGAAAGAAAACAAACTTTAAACCTTTAAAAGCAGCATCCAAAAGAAGAACTGATTGAAGTAGCATCCGGATATATATTTGGTCTGAAGACATCTGGAAGACCAAATATCAAGACAAAGGGAATGATTTGAAAGTTATATTTCCCTCTATCATTTTTTGTCTAAAAGTCAAAGATCCTTTCCCCTAACGCAAGACAAAATAACAGCTAGCACACTTTTCAGAAAATGATAGAAGGACTAACACATGAAAGAGAAAAAGTAACAACCTTTTCTATCTAGACTAATAGAAAAGACGCGTGGAGCTCACATACTGGAATACTGGCATAAAAGTTGGTTTATCACTGTAATACAAGGAAAACAATCACTGATAACTTTTTAGCCTCAATCTATTAAAAGGAAGGAGATTCTAGAAAAGAACTTTAAAAAGTTAAGCTTTGGTGAAGTCTGGAATGAAGCTAAAGCAATTAAGCAGAAGGAAGAGAGGAAGGAGAAGACAAAGGTCCGGAAGGCCAGACTGGATATTGATCTGGAGGCTAAGCGAGCCAGAACCATAAAACCCAGAAATTAACAGAAGTTTAATCTTAAACATGTAATAGTGGAAAGAGAAGAAGACATTGAAGAACAATAAACCCTAACACAGATATTGGCTAAATCCCCAGCAAAGAAGCCAAGAAGAAGGCTTATTAAAGTAGCTGACAAATAGAAAAAGCTTGTGTGCACACTGGAGGCTACTAAGAAAATTACAGTAGCTACTGCTGTAATCAAGAAGGGGTGGAAGAATGGGGAAAAGGCCACCATAACTGACATCCTAGAAGGGGAAGATAGATTTGATAGTGAAGAGACTAGGGATGGGGAGCCTATACCAAAGAAACAGCTGATCTGAAAGGGATATACTTTTAGAGAAGCTATCAAATCCAAGAGGACAAAATTGGCTGCCAAAAAGCCAACTGCTGGTATCATCATCCAAGAACCAATTCCTAAAGCCACAACACTAGTAGACTTGGGTAAGGGAAAGGAGATTGTGGTTGTTGGGAAACCAGTCCTTTTGGATAACATCCATCTGGAGGATCTCGAGTATAAGGACATGATGAATGCAGTCTGGGATAATTTTAAGCAAAATAGACTGATAATTAAGGGACCCAAAGGCTCGTCTGGAGCAGTAACCACTGATAATCCACCAATCCTAATAGCATCAATAGACCTGGCTCTTCTACATGAAAGCAAATATCCAGAGGAAGATATATTTCTCTTCAAGGCCAGAACTGAACCTCTTCCAAAAATCTGTTGAACTTAGCAATTACTGTGATTCAAGTAGTTGAGGTAGAAAGCCCTACAAAGGAAAATGGAGGGGATGGTGAGGATAATGCCACCATTCTGGGCACAGAAGAGGAAGCAATAGAAAGTCCTGTAAAGGTAATTTGGAGGGGAGACGGAGGACATTTCCAGTCTTCCGGATACTAGTTTAGTAGAGCAGACTGAGGAAGAGACCATTGATCATCAAGAGAACATTGAGGTAATTCCTATCTTACACTCTTCTACTGTTAAAAATTTGGTTGGTGATACCATTAAGGAAAACTTAGGTGTAGACACCCAAACTGCATCTAAGGATAACCAGTCTATCCCGAAGCATAATATTCTAGAGGAGGGAACTAGTTTGGGACTAAATTAGAACACTTGTAAAGTTGACTCTAAGGGCGAGGCCAGTCCGGAGGATAGGTTGGAAGACAAGGATGAAGAACAAAAAGAGAAAAAGAGCAGTGAAGAGGAATCTTCCAGATCAGAGGAGTCCGGAAGAAGCTCTTAATCCGAAGAAACTTCATCCTTAGATAGCATATTAAAGAAGCCAACAGTAAATCCAAAGCCAACCAAAGCTAAAAAAACTAAGAGTAGCCATAAAGATGATTGAAGAGGCTACAGCTGAGGGATTTAAAGAAGAAGAAATCAAGAAGAGTCTCTGGAGTATCTGTGATTAGCTTAAATCCGTAGAGGATCTTGTGAAAGGTAAATCTTTTACTCCGATTTCAAAACACAACTCGGAGAAATCATGGGCTCCTTACAGAATATCGTCATTAGAGTTAAAGCCTTCCCCCTGCTGAAATGGTCGTAAGCACTTCCTTCTCCAAAATCACTCTAGTACTGGAACCGATAAACTCAAATATTGCAGGAGCAAATCGCTCTGTAAATTAGGCACTCACCAGACCTAACAATAATTATGCAACCCTCATTGGTCAGATCACCTCATCCTCCACAGATCTAGCAACTGAGCTAAAAGAGCATATTATTTTCAAGTTTGATAACTTGGAAAAATTCATTCCCGAAGCTATTGTTGAAGCTAGAAAGGGCATTACATCTGGGCTTACACTGTTGAATGAATAACAACAAGCTGCCCGGTGAATGCTATGCAATTTCCATGATGAGGGACTCCTCAAACTATTGAAGAAGCATATAGATGACATCAATGAGGATTTCGCAAGTCATATATTCGGAAGAGATAAACACATCAAGGATCTAAAGGAGGTATTTCACAAGGATATGATAACTTTTAAGCCCAGCCTTCATAATGTTTGGAGAGATATCATTAAGGAGATGGAGCAATTAAAGTCAAGTATGGCTAACTTATCCACATCTGAATCTTCAGCAGTCGTTCCAGAAAGCCATCTCCTTCTGATTGTCCAGAATCTTGTCCAATATATCGGCGATACTGGATTCTTTGGGTATAAGTGCGGCCTAACACTTCTCAAAGATCTCTTCCCGTTCTTTGAAAAAGAGGATAGACAACATGTGCTCAAGATGATTCCAGACATGGTTAGATCCTATAAGTAACTCAGGGATACTCTCAAACCAGTCCATCTCATTCCGGTAACTATTGAAAAATAATTGAGAAGCGCCTACAAGGAAATGTCGATTACTCAGTCTATTCAGAGGCATTGTAGAAGAGTTTGGACAACAAAACTTATATGGTTATAGACCCCCAATCTACTGAAAACAACAAGGGGGAGAAGAGCACAACAAGCAAAGGAGATGAAGCTATGGAAATAGATGAGTAGATAGTTAGCTATTTTTACTTGTAAAAATTTGTGATAGCTAAAAATGTAATTTTCTTCCACTTATATATATTTCTATAATTTGTAATCCAAAACTTCATAAGATTAACCATTATTGACAATAGAAGTACATATAGTGAAAAATATTCTACTCAAAATTGCTGGTTAGTACAATCTATAATTGTACTTCAAAAACTTAGAAGCTAGAATGCAAAAACATTGGGGGAGTTAGGATGCTAGAATTATGGGGGAGTAAATTTGTAAATTACTAAGCATCAAGAATCATACTTAGCTCATAAAAAACCCCTTTTACTTATGCTTGTATGTGCTTAGTTTTTGTTTCCATCAAATGGGGGAGATTGTTGGGAAACAATGATCCGGAACAACAAGTTGAAGACAGATCCAGATCAAGTTTGAAGAAAACAAAAACATAAGATCAAAAACGTGTTATCTCCTTAATTCAAAATGGAAGCAAAAGGTCTAAGACAAGTCATTGGGACATATATTGAATACTATAAATACCTAAGCGCACAATGGAAGCATCCGATTAAAGTTTGGAATGGGAACAAACTTTAAACCTTTAAAAGCAGCATCCGGAAGAATAACTAATTGAAGTAGCATCCGGATATATATTTGGTCTGAAGACATCCGGAAGACCAAATATCAAGACAAACAGAATGATTTGAAAGTTATATTTCCCTCCATCCTTTTTGGTCTAAAAGTCAAAGCTCCTTTCTCCTTATGCAAGACAAAATAACAGCTAGCATGCTTTTTAAAAAAGGACAGAAGGACTGACACAGGAAAGAGAAAAGGTAACAACCTTTTCTATCTAGACCAATAGAAAAGGCGCATGGAGATCACACATCAGACTACTGGCATAAAAGTTGGTGTATCGCTAAAATACAAGGAAAATTATCACTGACAACTTTTTAGCCTCAATCCCAAGGATTCAAATGGGGCAATTACTCAATCTAACGGACTGATCAATGGCTCCGGATGTGCCATATCTTACCTGATCAATGGTGAAGATTTAATCCAACACAATGGCTACATTTATGATACAAGTCTATAAAAAGGAAGCTTCACAAGTTGAGAAGGTATTGGTTGATTTGAGAAAGCATAACGCAAGAAAATCTGCTATTGCAATCAGTAATACAATCCCACCAAGAAACAAACCATTCCAAATCAGTTTGTAAGAATTTTCAAGTGAGTTATAAACTTGAGGAATTCAAAAGCAAAACCCTTGAGAAAAACAGTTGTAAAGATCTCATATTTGGGTAAGTATTGAGATTGGGATATAGCTTAGAGTTATTGCTTTAAGTGGGATCTCCCTGTAGGACTCAGCTTAAGTTTAGGTAGAAATCTAAGTGGTATATCCTGCTAAAGACAATAGGACTCAGCTAGGAGTTAGTGCTTCTAGTGGTATGTCCTACATTCGAAAGGGGTTACCATCCATAGACTAACTGTACGACTTAATTCCTGCCAGTTGGAAAAGAATCCACTAGTGGAAAAAGCTCAGAGTAAGGACACTTTGAGGATTGGAGTAGGTGGGGCCGAACCAGGATAAAACTCTGTGTTTGATATTATAACTCTTTATTTTATTTGCACAACATTTCACATTTGCATCATCCGAATCCAATATATCCAGAACATATCAAACATGTTACACTAAGACTTTTTAAAGTCTGTTTAATTCTGAAAAAAGGATCATTCACCCCCTCTGACTTTATTTAGACCCTCACAGGGACCTATAATGAGTGATACTTTCATGAGCTTCTCGGGTAAAATGGGGCATCCTAATTTTACAAAACTATCTATACGCGTAAGGATAAAACTTTATAAGAAAGAATGAAGTTTTAATTTGGCCAATAATTTCAATACATCATCTAAATCTTTTAAACTTACTCAAATTTTTAAGTTCAAGTTTAAAGAGATCAATCCCCAGTAGAGTTACCACTGTGAGTGGACGACATTTCAAACGGCTCCGAAGCCGGCCCGGGGGACCGATCCCTTGGAAATCATGGTGATGAGTGATGTGATTGAAAACGGTTTTGAATATTTTAATGTGGAAAAGACACGAGATCAAAAAATAGAGTCGGCGCCTAGTTCAGCTCAGCCGGGAAATTTAGGTACGATTTTCCCACCGGGTGGTAGACCATTCCTTAAGTACAGATTCCGAGTTTGGATAATGCTATCTATTTTAAATTAGCCGAGTTAAAAGTTTCATTCTTTCTTATTTGGTTTTAATCAACCCTATTTGTTGTGTTTTTTATTATGTATTGTGTTAGCGTGCTATCAAGCATTCAAAGCAATAAATAAATTATTGCAGTCATCCTAAATAAAGTGCGGAAATTAAAGAATAATTACATGGCTTTCAAAATCCTATACATTTGTCTAAATAATAAATAAAATACTCGAAGGCCTAGCATACATCTAACCTAAATCTACCTGCACAAAACGGTTAGCACAAATACGGCACGTATACAAGATATATCACATATAGCATGCATAATTAGTGAACCAAACAAGACTCGAGTTAGCGTGACCATGGCATATTTATTGTACAATTTTATGGAGCCTGATTGGATGGCTAAAATGGTGTTCGAACAGCATTTGTGAGAAAATCTGGCTTTGTTTACATTTTAGACTTGATTGTTATTTTAATCGGATTATTAGTGAAAATGCCATATGTTATGGGGTGAGGACTGTTTTCGAGGAGTTCTGGGCTCCCCTCATTGTACTGTACATCCTAACTTCGGAAGCTAAACTAGGTTAAAATAAAAATGAAAATAAACCTACTGTCTAGAATGCCATACCGCCGGCAGTATGAGTGAAGCCGCGATCGACATCATTGAAGCTGCTGGTGATTTCACTTACACAAGCCTACAAAATAACATTATGGGTACTACAAAGAAAGGGTCCTATAAGAAAATTGAGTCGTTGGTGATAAAGGAAGCCTCTAGCGATATCACTGATGTCACTGGCAATATAAGTGATACCGCTGGCAGCTTCACTTGTCACCGATGACTTCAGTTTATTATAGTAGCAGCAGTTAACGGTCGAAAAACGACCGAAAATCCAAAACAAAGCATAAAATAGCAAATAATCACAACAAACAAAAAAAATAAATGCCAAAGAGCTATGAGACTGAGAATTTTTACCTCGGGGTCGTGAATCCACCTCTTCGTAATCTAAATGACACCTTTGGAGAGCTCAAAATGATGATTTGGGTAATGAATAAGGGATTTAAGTCTCTAAAACCTATTAGATTGATTTTTAAACCTAAATTCTATTGATTTTAAGTTAAATATCAGAGAGTTCAACAAAGAAAAACCAAGAAATGTTGGAGTAATTCCTCTTTTCATACCTTTTCTTCACCTTATCCCACGAGAACTACTATATCTCACTAAAAAATCCTCTCAAATTCAAGTTGGGTGTTTCTAACCCCTTCATCAGCTGAAAATGGGTCCTTATATTGGCTAAAATCCGAGTAGAGCTGACTTTTCTCGATTATCCGGTGGGTATCAAGCAAGCATGGCAAAAAGCTATCTGCCTACAAAAATCAGGCCACTAGCAGCATGAATGATGTCGCCTGAAGCCGCGGGTGGCTTCAGCCTCTGCCAGGTATGAAAAGTAAGGTATGGCCTAGCCTAAAAAGGTGGTATCTGCCCATAAAGAGATTAAGCGAGATTTTTTGAATAATTAGGGTTATTTTCAAATTTTTTAGGGTATTTAGGGCTAAATTAATTTTTGGGTGCAAATCATCGGTTCGAGCTCCCATCGAATGCGTTATCGAACACATCGAACTGAATTTTTTCCAAAAATAAAATTCATAAAGAAATTTTTAGCGGTAATAAAAATTCAAAAAGAGTTTTTATATTGTGGATTAAAATCGAATATACGTCATCATCGTTTCGCGAGAGGGACTACAAAATCCCATACTCATAATTATCTGATCCTTGAATCCCAAGTAGATTAGGATAAGGTTAGTTAGAGAGAATATAGGAATCGGGAATCCTATTTGGATTCTCCTGCATGCGCGGCACATAGTGTTGCCTAGTCGGTCCTATATCGGCCCAGGGCCTTGTCCGCCTTGGACATTAAAGGTCTTTAATGAAATTGATCTAGTCTTGCTTAAGTACCAGCTGGAATGTCTCCTGAGCCGGTCTTTTCTGGATAGGATCTCAATCCGTTATGACCTTTATAAGGGAAAGAGCCAGGCAACTCTACTTTTACCCAGTCTCTTCATCCGAGATGGGTAAGTAATAATCAGGAGATTATCAGAACCCCCCCACAAGTGAGAGAAGTTCTTTAGGACTTATGACGGCTTGTTCTGGCTTGAATTTTCTAGCGGATTAGGGCTATGTGGCAAGCCATTGTCCAAGTATTCTCGGAACTTCTTTGGGAAGTTTTGTGTTGATTCGCATACCTTGGAGGTAGTTAAAATTTTTTGAATTTCGAAACCTGCCTATGAATGCTTGCCACGTGGCAAATAATAGTGTTGAGTGACTCTTCATTTTTTTTATTTTTCCTATTTAAACACTTGTGAAATATTTTTACACTTTTTACTTTTCTACAAACTTCTCCAACCTCTACCTGAGCGATTTTCAGCGACTCATTTCCTAACTTCTTAAGTGAATTTCGGTCAGTCTCATTTCTAAAAATTTTACACTTATCCTCTAACAAGTACATTTTGCATATTTCTGTATTTAATTAATGCTTTCGTACCATGTGTTTAGGTTTGTTTGCTATTTTTCTTTTTCCATGCTTCCTTTCACCAAAAGATATACTTGAAACGTTTGTAGATAGGGTTCTTTATGAATGGTGCTTTAATATCTAGACTGTGTCTCACTAAAAACTAGATTTTGGCCTGCTAGATTCTGGGTTTTACAGTACTGACATTAGTCTTCTGATGAACTTTGACGAACTTTAAGAATTTAATAAAACTTAGTATTCTCCCTCTCGCCTGAAATAGAGTGTATATTCTTTAGGATAGAACCTAACTTGTTCAAGGTGGTTTTTATTTTTAGGCGATCATGTCCTAATCCTCTTCTTTAAGCAACGGCTCCACCGATAGGATGTTTGATGATTTATGCACTAAGTTGCCCGATTTGATGTTAAGATGTTATGTTAACATCGATCAAACTAACTTTTATCCTAAAATTAGGGTTAAGAGAACAGCTAGGAGGATGGACCACATGGATGGGAGTGCCACTGATGAGAGGAGGGCATCCAATAAAGGCACTATAACTCCATTCATCCGACTCTGCTTGGGCCAGAGATGATAACGAGGAGGGGCCAGAAGTTAAGCAACCGGTTCGAGATGAGGGGCTAGGATAATACTCAAAATTGTCATTCAATTCCGATGAATAATCTATCACCCTAAATGTATGAACAAAAGCAAAGGAAATGTTGGCAAGTGACCAAACCCCCCTCTTCAATCGCTCAAAAATCTCGACCCAGAAGTCCAAATCGTTCTTAGGAGCTTGGAAAGGAGGTGGTATATCAAGAGACCACTAAATTGGAAAGCTAGGTACCCCCTCCTTCACTTATATATACACAAAGAATTGCTCAAAATTCTTCATCGGGTCCGACTTCCCTAGGGGCCAGGATAATAATTTTTTCTTTACAAATGCAGTAGCTAAGCGGGGTCAAAAACCTACGATAAGAGAACACCTGTCAAGCTCTGGAGGAGGTAGCCGCCCAAACTAATGAAACTGTTGATACAGTTTTGTAAGGCGAAAATGGGGAGTCAGATTTGGCCAAGGGGACGAAACACGAAAATGCAAAGGAGTCAGAGGCAGCCAAGCGAAAGCAGAAGAAGGCCAAGGGTGTCAACGAGGTAATGCATTATCCCAGCTGCTTTTCATTGGGAACTTTCTATGGTATTTGCCTTGTTAATAAGACTTTGTGAATAGGTGGCCTTCGACTCAGCAACTGCTCCAGAGGTAGAGGTTAGTCCGATTCAAGCTTCTCCCCCTTCCTCTCAATTGGTAAAGGAAGCCTTACTAAAAGTGGCTGGGGATAAGCTGGCTATTTCTCTCCAGGCGGTGCAGGAGTCACTTTGAGAGCCTCTTCCCCTGGAGCAAGAATTTCAATGCTATGAGAAAGAGGGCTCTCTTTCCTTATCGAGCTTACTTTTCCAAAACATAAGCACATCTGCTCTCTTTGCCTTTTTTTACTTCGATAATTATTGTTTTATACTTGTCATTGAGTAAATCGAATGTTTATTTTAGTCCCTATCCCGGGCAGTGGAGCTATTCCAGGGGATGGAGGCCGAGGAGACCAATTCCGAGAAGCTCCAACACACCATTGATATGTGTAAGAGCTTGAAGAGCCAGTTGAAGGAGTCAGACGAGGGAAATAAGAAGTTGGAGGGTGATCTCTAAAAGATGAAAAGCGAGTATGAGCTTCTTCAATCGGCTCATGAAGCCACCACCAGCAACTTAGTGAAGGCTCAATCTGATCTTGCATCTTCTCGGCAGGAGTTTCAGGCAGTTCAACTTGTAAAGAAGAAAGACGAGGCAGAGTTCATCCACTCCATTGAAGGGATGGTTAACAACGGCTATGAATTTTGCCGGATGATGTTGGAATCTTATCGACTTCTCCCTCCGGATATCCCTAAGGCAGTCGATGAAGGCTCGGGGGGAGGAAGAGCAGGAAGCGATCGGTGAAGGCTTGGAAGGGAAGGCTGATGGTGATCGAACCCCTTCGGAGAAGGACGAGGCTGAAGATACTTCCCATGATACTTTTCCTCCAGCAATGTAGTTTTTTGTTTTTGTTGTAATTTAGCTGGCTTTTGGCTTTCTCTTGTACATACAATCTTTTTATTTATTCAAGCCTTTTTTTAGGCATAACTTTATTTCTAAGGTCTTACTTTATGCCTTATACTTATTTGCATGCATGCTTCTGTGATTTGAGTCGGTCTTATTGCCGCTTAGATAGATGTTTTTAGGTCTTACATTTCTGCCTCTATGCTTGTTTTTCATTATTTTATCTAGTTTCCATAGCATGGCCTATAATATGACTTCGGAAAGTTTTTCTACTGGCTTTCTTACAGAGTTTCTGTCGGTCTTACATTTATGCCGGATATTTACGTTTTAGGGGTGGTTTCCGCCTGAAGATAGTTGTCTTAGTTTTGACAAAGTATATTGAGTGAGGTATTTGAGTTAAGCCGGTCTTATGACTAACCTGGTGTGTGCCAAAAAGTGTGATCAGTACTTTTTTATGCTGATAGGTGAATAAAAGAACGCTTTTATTAATACTAAATTGAATACACATCCAGGAATTCTATGGATCTGGATGTCTACTTGAGGAGAGCCGCCTCGTTAGAAACTTCCTTAAGGGAAAACCCAGTGGGAAAAATCTTTAAGGAAGGAAAAAAGAGTACGGCTGCTAGAATCCCTAAGTGTCTATTGTATAATAAGGCCTAAGATTGGTGATGTTCCATGTGCGAGGAAGCTCTTTGCCTTTCATAGTCCCTAATTTGTAGGTAACCAGTCCAATGACTTTGAGGACCTTGTAGGGGCCCTCCTAGTTGGCACCCATGTTCCCTTTGCCTTCTTGATCTTCTGACGTGGCTGAATCTTTGAGAACTAGATCTCCATCTTTCAGGTGGACTTCTCTAACTCGGTGATCGTGATATCTTGCAATTTTGCTTTATATGGCACCATGAGGATCCATGCTCTCTCTCTTCTCTTATCTAGGTTATATAGATAGTATTGCATGTTAATGTTATTATCTTCCTCTATGTAGTATGTCACCCGGTCTGACGGGGCTCCGGTTTTGACCAAAATGACTGCCTCTACACCATAAACCAGAGAGTAAGGGGTTTCTCCCGTTGTTCTACAGGGGGTGGTTCTGTAAGACCAAAGTACTCTAATCAATTCATTCGGCCATTTTCCTTTTCTATCAAGGACTCACTTCTTTAACCCTTTGCTAAGGGTTATATTGGTTATTGCGGTTTGGCTGTTGGTTTATGGGTGTGCTACCGAGAAAATATGATTTTCAATCTTCTAGTGTTTGCAAAAATCTTTGAATTTGTCTGATATAAATTGTGAACCATTGTCAGCTATGATCTTTTTTGGTACCCCAAACCGAGTGATAATGTTTCTCCATTTAAAATCTATGACTCAGTCAGCGGACCAAACTAAGTGCTTCCGCCTCGACCCACTTGGAACAGTGGTCGATTGCTACAAATATCCATTTCCTCTATCCGGTTGCTTCCGTAAATGGGCCCGCGATATCAATTCCCTAAGTGGTAAATAGCTAGGCGGTCATGATAGGCTTCTAGTCCGCCTTAGAGATGTGTGTTTTTCTGGCATGTATCTGGCACTGATGGTAAGCTTTAACATAGGCCTTAGTTTCTGCTTTGACTATTTCTCAATGGTAACCAGCTAGAGTGATTCTTCTAAGTAATGTATCGGCCGCTTGGTGGGATCCATAATCTCCCTCGTAAACTTCTTCTAGAATTAACTTTCCTAACTCCAGAGTGATGCATTTAAGCCAAATGTTTGAGTAGGATTTTTTGTATAAATCATTGCCAACCAAAGCAAACAGCATGGACTTCCTTGTGACTTTCTCTGCCTCAATTTTATCTTCTAGGAGCTTATCACAAGCCAAGTAATTATAAATTGGTTGCATCCAATCGAGTAACTTCTTTTGTATCCAAAGGCTCTTCCCTTGTTCTTCAGATGTAGGATGGGTCAAGACTTTATACGGCCAACTTAGCTCCTACTATGAGTCCTTTCCTGCAGCCTTCTTGGCTAATTCGTGTATGATCTTGTTTTGTGACCTGGAGATATATAAAATCTTCCATTCAGTGCCTTTTGCTTTTAGTTTATCTAGCAAGGCTCCTACCTTAGCTAGGTATTTGAACATGCCGGCTTGTTTCATTCTGTAGATCTTATTGATCTAGTTTGAAGCTAGCTTAGAGTCACTTTTGACCACGACCACGTCTGGCACTATCTCGTTGGCTAGCTCTAAACCCTTAATGACCTCTTCGTATTCTGCTGCTTTATTGGTGGATGGGAATGCCAACTTGGCGATGTATGATAGTCTTATTCTTTTAGGTTCCAACACTAGCTCCTTCAGTGCATGAAGATCCATCCATGTGGATGGTCCAAGTCTTTGATCGTACCGGTCTATCCGGACCCACAAATTCTACTATGAAATCCGCCAAAACTTGTGCTTTCAAGGCACTCCTGGCCTCAAATCTTATATCAAACTCTCCAAACCAAATTGCCCACTTAGTCAGCCTTCCTAACGTATCTAGCCTCTATAATATCTTTTTCAGAGGAAAACTGGTTCTTAAGATGATTGTGTGAGTTTGAAAGTATGGTCTCAATCTTCCTGCCGAGTGGATTAAAGTGAGGGCCAGTTTTTTGATCTTGGGGTATCTAAGTTCAGCATTCCTTAATACTTTGCTAGTGCAGTAAAATGGATGCTGCCCTTGGCCATCTTCTCTTATCAGGATGGTTCCTACTACTTTGTCTATCATGGCTAAGTATATATACAATGTTTCCTCATCGTTGGGGTGGCTCATGAGTGGATGTTTGGCCAATAAGTTCTTTATTCTGTTGAAAGCTTCTTGGCAATCTTCGTCCCACTTGAAGTCCCTATCTTTTTTTATTACCTTGTAGAAGAGCATGCATCTCTTAGCTAAGAAAGAGATGAATCATCCCAAGGCATTAATTCTACCATTGAGGCGTTATACCTCGTTTAAGGTTCGAGGCAGTTCCATCTAGATGATTGCTTCAATCTTTTCCAGATTTGCTTCTATTCCTCTCTTCGATATTATAAATCCAAGGAACTTCCATTTTTACCCCAAATACACACTTCTTTGGGTTAAGCTTCAGTCGGTAGGCTTGCAGCACTTTGAAAACTTTTTCCAAGTCATCTGCATGTGATTCCTCATTTTTGCTTTTGACGATCATGTCGTCCATAGACTTCCACGAATTTTCCAATCATATCCTTGAACATTTTATTTACCAATCTTTGGTAGGTGGCTCCAGCGTTTTTAAGTCCAAATGGCATCACCGTGTAGCAATCACCGTGTATGAGTTATAAAGGAAGTCTTTTCTTCATCCACCGGGTCCATAGGTATTTGGTGGTATCCGGATTTTGCATCGAAAAATGAGTAGATGGCAAAATCGGTTTTGGATTCAACTAACTAGTCTATGCTTGGAAGAGGGTAGTTATCCTTCGGAGTGGCAACGTTTAAGTCGGTAAAGTCAACACACATCCGATAATTACCATTTTGTTTTTTTAACCAAGACAGCGTTTCCTAACCATCTAGGATAATGTACCCCTCGGACGTGCTTTGCTTTTATTAATCTGTCAATCTCTTCTTCTATTGCTTTCTGTCTTTTCGGAGCATGCTTCCTTTTCATCTAGACGACTGGTGATGCTTCTGGGTCAAGGTTGAGGCTATGTTGAATAATCTCTGGTAAAACCCCAAGCATGTCATCATAAGACCAGGAGAATGAGTGTTGTTGGCCTATGAGAAGCGAATTAATGCTTGCCTTAGATCTATTGATAGATCTTTAACCACTTTTAACGCTTTACCCGGACCTACCATAATTACTTCTTGCTCACAAATTGGTTCTACTGTTGGACTATCTTCATCTTCATCTGAGCTAATTCTATCTCTGTCTTTGCCGCCGTTTCTATCTTCCTTGTTTCCAGCCGGCTTTCCTTCATTCTTGAGAGCGACCACGTATGTCTCATGTGCCACGGAGGGGTTTCCTATTTCCACCATCGTCCCCTTATTAGTTGGTATTTGTAATACCAAGTAGATGGGTGATATCGAGGGAAATGATTCGAAAAGGAAAGGGCGTCCCAAAATAATGTTGAAGCCAACTGAAATTTTGGCCATGGTGAAGTCAAGTTCCGCTCTGTAGACATGTTCCTTGTTGCAAATTTCTACTTCTAGTCTCACTTCCCCTAAAGACACCGTGGAGTGTCCGCTAAGGTTTGAGCGAGTGCCGTAAGCAGGCTGGATCCTTCTGTTGCTTACTTTTAAGTAATCAAATACTGATTTTGCTATTAGATTTACCGAGCTTCTAGTGTCCACAAGCACTCGATACACTTCATATCCTTTTATGACCACCTCGATTACAAGCGGATCAGCGTGTGGTTTCATCACCATTGTGGCTCTCCTATAGACTTTGCTCACTTCTGAGTGGTCTCTTAGTTCGTCTGACTGAATAGAGTGGTTCTTGGCTTACTTTCAAGGCGGTTCTTTATCTGCACCGCCATATATCACCAATACCTTCTTTTCTTTGCGGCCCTTTGCTTTTCATCCTGTTTCTCCCTAGAGTCATCTAAGTTGTCCTTCTTTCCTTTAGGCTTTTTGTTCATACATTTCACAAAATAGCTAAACTTGCCTACTTTGATAAGGGCATGAACTTCTTCAGCTAGGACCCTACAGTCATCTGTATGGTGCCCTTTGGTTTTATGGAACTCGCAATACTTATCGTAGTCTATTCCAAGTGTCTTTCCTTTTGGGACATTCGAAAATCTTACGTTTTTTCTCCTAGCCTGTTCTTTATGGCTACCAAAATTTTATGGGTAGATGCTGGCAAGATTTCAGCCGTTTGCAATAGGCCTAGCTATCTAAGTCCTTTTGTTACCATGGGCACAGACGTCTTTGTTTGTTGAATAAAATTGAACTAAGGGAGCAAGTTCTTGTGGACGATTGGCTCAGCCGAAATTATAGCATCAAAATCTGGCTCTTCAGAGGGGCCTAGTGGGCCAGATGATATGTAATGTTCGAAGGCAGATTTGAGCATCTGCTTCTGCTCTTTCGGGGTGAGTGCTGATTTTTGAGCAATCTCCATGAACGAAGTCAACGATGCATGGGAGGAACTTTCTCCAGGGGTTGGGTTACCAGGCGTGACTGGAGTGTTGTTAGCAGTTCTGGTATTCCCCCCGCCATCTTGGGTGTTATTACCAGCACCAACGAAGGTTTCGCTGAGACATGTTGGTAGCAAAAAACTAGATTTTAGAGGATTTGGTTGTTCTTTCTGAGGAACTAAAATTCTCGCCAGAGCAAGTAAATTTAGTCCACGCTTACTGTACCACTAAAAATATCGTACCTGAATCCGATATTTCAAAATAGATCTTGACAGAGTCTTGGTTGAACCTTTAACCTAATTCCTACAAAATATAACACAAACTTGGGGGCGATCGGTGGTTACCCCGTGGGGGACCCTCTGATGCTTAAGTCAGTAAAGGGTTCTAAAGAATAAGAGAGTTTAGTAAGAGCTTTGGAGCTTAGAATTGCGTACCTTTGAATCTGACCTAAGGGGCCTATATGTAGGTGCACGACTTGTTCCAATCCTAGTGGAAGTGGAAGTCCTAATTAGGATGAGTTTATAACTCTTTGTGATTATCTGATCCTTGAATCCCAAGTAGATTAGGATAAGGTTAGTTAGAGAGAATATAGGAATCGGGAATCCTATTTGAATTCTCCTGCGCGCGCGGCACATAATGTTGTCTAGCCGGTCCAGTGCCGGCTCGAGGCCTTGTCCGCTTAGGACATTAAAGGTCTTTAATGAGGCGAATATGGTCCTGCTTAAGTACTGGCTGGAATGTCTCCCGAGCCGGTCTTGTCCGGGCAGGATCTCAATCCGTTATGACCTCCATACGGGAGAGAGCCAGGCGGCTCTACTTTTACCCGATCTCTTAGTCCGAGACGGGTAGGTAATAATTAGGAGATTATCACTTTCACATTTTTATCAAAAATTGTTTTTATGACTTGTTGAAATAAAACAACAGTTTTAAATGTTTAAAACAATAATTAAATGTTGATTATTAATTTTGTTCAATAAAAAATAATGACTAAAAACAAAAAAAATTACCACGGATATCTCCGATCTCACATTAAAAGTGGGTTGGATGAGCTCCAACGGAACTTTGTTTCCCAATTCAAAAAATGGAGTTACTATCAACGGTATAGCTTTATATTTGAAGTTGCATCGTAACAATAAAAAAAATAGTATTATTGCTTAGGTTTACTTTTATTTTCCTTTCTTTTAATTCAATTGGTTGTTTATTATTTAAGTTGGGTAGAAATGAATAAAATAATAATAATTTATTTTAAAGTAGATCTGTTCAAGTGATCGGTAGCTCAACTGACCCGCCCAGGCCAGACTTTAATGGGTTGGACTTGGACAAGCATATTTTTGTATAGGCCCGCCCAAGCTGAGCCCGAAAAAACTTGAACATATAATGAGTTGGGCTTGATTTTCATATAAAAATCCGAGCCCAACCCGGCCGGATGTAAATATATATATTAATAATATATAATTTAAAAATTATATATATGTACAAAATATATATAAAACCACGAGATTTTGTATGCAATGTTTAATACTTCAGAAAATAAAAAAAAAATGGTTTTTTTTAAAATGGTGATGTGAAACCCAGACATTTTATGGGCGTTAGCATATTTGGTATTCCTGGACTAGTAGTACCAATAAAAAAACATATTTAATTATACATTTTTTTAGGATAAATTTTAAAAAAGTATCTTGTGGTTTCACTCATTTATAAAATAAAGGTCCGAGGAATTTTTTTTGCAAAACAGGGTATGTGGTTTCAAAAAATTTGTAAATAAAGGATCATCAATATTAAATTATGTCACGAAAATGGGTAATCTTGTACGTTTTTATTACAATTTTTGTGGGATGATCATTAAAAATACAATACACATCTATGAAAATTTTTAAAAAAATTTTAATAGTGCAAATATTTTTTTAATTTAAATTATAATAACAAACTTTGAAAAATCATAAAAAAAAATAAAATAATTTCTGAAAATTACTCAAATTATGATGCATATTTTTTAGATAATAAGGTTAAATTATTAGAATGGTGAATCGTTAAAAATATTTAATGTAACACCACTATTTTGAATCCATAGGCCCCATTTTGCAATTTTTTTGAAACCACGGACCCCATTTTGTAAAAAACAAATTCTCAAATCCCATTTTGCAAATGAGTGAAACCACAATGTACTTTTTTTAAGTTTACCCCTTTTTTATAACTAAAAATTTAATATATACTATATGGTGGGCGGGCTGGACTGGGCTTGGGAATGATATTATATGAACGAGTCCGGCCCGACCCGAGCCAGATATAATTAATGTGGGCTGGGTTGGGCTTGAGCGGAGCTATATTTTTGTTAGCCCGGCCCAGCCCGCCCATTGAACACCTTTATTTTGAAGTGAAAATTTGGAGTGAAGGTTGGAGAATGAATAGTATAGCAACTTTAAGTTATAGTATAAATAGAGTATAAAGTAAAAAATGTTGTAAGGTTGAAGATGCCCCAAATAATAACAGCTAAACCAAATAATCATTAATTATTAATTTTAATTAAACCTGGGCACGCACCTGTCGCCCAACGAGGCCCGTCCATGTAATCCTTAAATGGAATTTATTTGGATAAACTAATTAAAAAAATAAGTTCGACCTGACCCTAGCCTGAAGTGGTTCAAGTAATGCATGAGATGAACTTAATTTTAATATTAAAATCAAATATATATATATATATATATATATGCACGCGCCGCGCGTGGCAAACTTTCAAATTATGTCCACATGGTTTTAACTTGTTTTAAAAAATAGACTTTTCAAAACAAGGTATTAGTGTAAAAAGATTAATAAATAAATGACAAAAAGATCCTCAATTTCAAATTATGTCTCGACAAAGTTAGTTTTGTTCATTTTGAACTAAATTTTTACAAGTTGGATAAAAAAACATACAATACACCAGTGCAATTATTTTTTTTTGTTAAAATACGGTGATAACTTGCAAAATTATAACAAAATAAAAAATATTTAAAACTTACTCAAATCTTGATATATATTTCTTAAATAATATTATTAAATTAAAGGAATATTGAATAAATTAAAATATAATGTGTAACATTAAGAAAAAAAGTTATTTTACGAAATAGAACACATTTATTTCCTTTGTTGGCTAAGTTTTAAGACTACATGCCCCGTTTTAAAAAAACAAAATATTTGAGAGTCTTTTTTAAAACAAGTTAAACTACACGTGTCATGTTTTTAAAATTCACCGTATGCCACACATACATTCATTTAAGTTGTATTCACTGTTATAAATATATTATTAAAGTATATGAATTGAATGACTAATTACCCTATTAAATCCTATAACTTATGTTTCTTCATTCCTTCTCATGTACCTATAAATTATGGTGTTATTTATGATAATAATAATAATAATAAGAGAATTTTTATCCTACATATTTCTCTGTATCTGTCTAAATGGTTTTCATATTGATATTCTTTACATTTTCATATTATTGATAACACGTTATCAGCACGAGTTTGCTTTTCGGTATTGTCCTGTCGATATGGCGAAAAATATACGTATGTGGTGATGAAAATCACAAGGACGCCAAGAATTTGATTAATGGGGAAGTTTTGCTTTTGTCTCAAAATTATTATTATTATTATCATTACTATTATTATTATTATTATTATTATTATTATTATTATTATTATTGTTGTTGTTGTTGTTGTTGTTGTTATTATTTCCATGTAGATATATTATTCATTCTTTTATATACTTTTGTTGGTAGATTTTATCCATGTAAGGGTGGTGTTTCGTTCAATGAATTACAATCTACCCATGAATTTCATCAAAACTTTTGGTAAAAGTATATTTTGATTTCTATTTGAATTGATGTTTTTTTATTTATCATCTATTTTTCTTTTTTTTTATTATGTTAGCTTTTTTATCATAACAACTTTTTATATTCTTGAAGATTCTTTATGTAATATTATCTTGAAGAATATATATGTAATTTTATCCATGAAAGATATATATAAAATAATTTTAAATATTTATATTCTTGAATAATATATATATAATTTTATCCCTGAGGATATAACGAATAATTTTAATTTTTATATTCATGATGAATATATACGTAATTTTATCCCTAAAGGAGATATAAAACAATTTTATATTTTTATATTCCTGAAGAATGTAAATGTAATTTTGTCCTTGAAGGATACATAAAACAATTTTATATAGTTATATTCCTGAAGAAAATATATGTAATTTCATTGTTAATGAATATATAAATAATTTTAATTTTTATATTCCTAAAGAATATTTATGAAATTATATCTCTAAAGGATATGATGAATATTTTTAATTTATATATTCTTGAAAAATGTATATGTAATTATGTTCCTGAAAGAGATAACAAATAATTTTAATTTTTATATTCTGAAAGAATATACATGTAATTGTATTCTTGAAAGCTATAACGAATAAATTTAATTTGTATATTATCCAAGAATATATAAATACACACTTTTTTTATACTTTGCTTAAATAGTATTATTGCTAATAAGATATATTAAATATAGTATTTACTATTTTTTATTTCATCTCATTCTAAATTTTAGTTTTATTTGTAGTTATAATGTCAAATCTCACCAAGCTAGAATTTGTAGCCCTTGATATTTCTAGAAAAAATTATTTGTCCTGAGTACTTGATGCTGAAATTCATTTGAACGATATGAATCTTAGAGATTCTATTAAAGAAAGAAATCAAGCATCCTAGAGGATCGCTCAAAAGCAACTATTTTCCTTTTAACACCAACGAGCTGTGATCCTCCCAAGAGCTAGACATGATTGGATACATTTGAGACTGCAAGATTTCAAATCTGTCAGGGAATATAACTGAGCTTTGTTCAAAATTAGTTCTCAATTGAGGTTATATGGAGAGAACATTTCTAATGAGGATATGTTAGAAAAAACAAATTCCACTTTCCATGTTTCAAATGTGCTCCTGCGATAGCAATATCGAGAGCATATATTCAAAAAATATTCTGAATTAATTTATTGTTTAGTTGTTGGTAAGCTAAATAATGCGGATTTCTAGTTCTAGTCCCAAAGTGATTTCTATGAGGATTAAAATGGCAAAATTGACCATTTGATTAGTGATGGAAATACTAGAATTACTTTATATTTTAAGAATTATCTCTATATACCACCTAATAAAAAATGTTTTCTTTTATGCTGTTTACAATCTTCAAATAATTTGGTGTTTTTAGATAATGCAAAATCGGTTTGATGTGATGGAGGATGTCGTGTGCTTAGTGGATAGTGGGACCACCCATATAATGTGATTAGAGATCATGAACCCCGTCCAACTTGATCAAATGCATTCCCTGAAGTGAATACGGTACATATCATCGTTATATCAATTTTAATAATTATGGACATGATAACAAAAATATTTGTGGTTATGGGTATAGACGTAAAACCATCCGAAGTAAAAAAAATCAACATGATTATAATAACCACCTACAGTGGAGATATTATATTGATAAATATTGTTAGTTTTTGAGATTTAAAGTTCCTTATAAACTTGTGATATAACTTATAAGGCAGTATGTAGGTTGTGTTTAATTTGAGTTTATTTATTTATTTTATTTTTACATGATTATATTCAAGTTTTAAAATAAAAGGTATTATAATCAAACAATCCACTACTAAAGTCTAGTATTTTAAAAATCTTTAAAGGAAATATATTATCATTTGCTAGCAATTTTCGCCTGAAGTGGAAAACTAAAATTGATGAACAATTTCACCCGAAGTGAAAATTAAAATGATGAGAAATTTCACCTGAAGTGAATAATTAATATACAATGATAATTTCCACCCAAAGTGGAAAATTAAAATTTTGGTGAAATAAAAAAATAGAATTACTGAATACGAACCACTATAAGTGGAAAATAAAATTGATGAATAATAGTCACAAAAAGTGAAAAACGAAACTGGAATTTTCGATAGAAGGAAATGAATTTTTCGATATTAGTTGATGTCAAGTCTAATGAAGCAATTGTAAAAGCTATTATTATACTTTGAAAATGAGTGAAATAAATATTACCACGATACTGAGTAGCATAAAAAATATAAAAGCTCTAGAAGAGCCAATATTTATGTAATAAGGGGAGCAAATTTTAAATGTTCCTGAAGAGCCAGCATAATGCGGATAAAAATAGTTGAATGCTCCGAAAGAGCTAGTATAAATGTTTCAAAGAGTAAAATAATAATTATTAATAATACATTATATTTTCCAAATTCTCACAAATGTTTATTGAGTTTTATAAGTATTCACATAGATTAATATTCTATTGGAATTGTGAGTGAAGACATTAAAAAATATCTTTATAGTACAAATATATTTTCAGGCCAATTTAATTATAAACATGAAGTTTATATATTGAGATAATTATAATAAGGTCCGAATTGAATCTCCAATATTTAAAACGTATACATTGTGATATATGTGGACCAATTCATCCATGACTAAACCATTTAGTTTTTAATGTAGTCACTTCCTGAAGAAGTACAAGAATATGAAATTGATGTTTTAACTAAATGATCACATGTTTGCTTTTATATGTAAATTAAGATTAAAGATGAACATCATATAGTATATGTTCATACTCAAAATGGTCTGGTAAGACCATGTAACAAATCATCCTATATCAGTGTGGGGATATGTAACATTGCAAGTAATAATATTTTTATGACCAATAAGTTATTTTTGTTATTTCCCTTATAATTAGCTTTGGTCATGATCCAAATTTCTCCATCTATGAGTTTTATAGTTATGCAGTTTATGTGCCTATAGCTTCATTTAAACGAACCACAATGGGTCCTTAAAGGACATTATGAAATTTTATTGGATGTGAATCTCCATCAATAATTAAGCATCTTGAGCTTTAAAAACAATATGACCACTGTAAGAGTTGCAAATTGTAAATTTAATGAAAATATTTTTCCAAAATTAGGGGACGAAAGTAGAACGACACATTTGGAAAAGAAAAATTTATGGAATACTTCATCTTTAACATATATGGATCCTAAGTCAATTTGTATTGAAGTTCCTAAAAAATAAATTAAAATAGCGTTAAAAGATGCTAGAAGCGTGAATGACCAATTGGTTTAAATGATAAAAATACTTGAAAAAAGAAAATTATCGACAATAAATATAATCTCATTGAGGATAATTATACTAATGTAACTACACTTCTTGTATAAGTACTAGTATCCGAAGAACGAGCACCTGAAGTGTAAACACTTGAAGTGTTGAAAATAAAGAATTTGAAATAAATTATTAGTACTGAAAAAAATGCAATAGAGATAAAAAAAATGGTTGTGTACCATATTTAATCTATATATATGGTAATAAATATTGAAAATGTGATTGAAAAAATGGAAATTCAGATGCAATTCTTGAAGAAAATTTATACTACATATTTTTTCAATTGATTTTTCCTATGTTTACATTTGTTATATGTTTTTATTTTTATTATTATGTTGAGATATTCTTATGTGGTGGAGGTATAATTTTCTATATCTCAATAATTTTCAGTGCAAGAAAATTTAATATGCACTTGATGGATATTATTATTAGAGCTAACATATTTGGTTGCATGATAATGATATTTACATGAAAATCTTTGAAGGTTTAAAATTGCATGAAAAGTATGGCAAATGAGAACATTAATCAATATATTTGCAAAGATCAATGGATGAATGAAGACAATTTGGACGCACATGGTAAATCAATAGCTAAAGAAGGGAAAAAATCACATGTCACCAATTTGATGTCCCCTTTCATGCCTCCCGATCATTTTTTGACATATGGCAGGTTTGTAGGAAAGATGTGATGAAAAGTAATGAAAAGTAGGAAAGTAAATTTGAAAAATAATAAAATAATAATAAATATTGCCAGGTGTCAAAAATAAATAGGGGACACCAAATCAGGGACATTTAATTTTTTTCCTAAAGAAGAGACCCAACGAAATTTTTAAAGATAATGTCAACCGTACTGCTTAATTGAAAGAATGTTATATTAAAGGAGATATACCCAAACATATTTCACGTGAATTTTTTTATGTTCGTGATCTCATGAAAACTGGTCAAGTTGACATTTGCAAAGTTAGATCAAGTGACAATATAGCAGATCATTTCACTAAGTCACTATCTACTACTATTTTTAAAATACATGTGCATAATATTGAGATGCATCAGTTCAAGGATATGTATTGACTATTTTACTTTTGATGGGAACTAAATTTGCGTATGAATATTGTATTCTTTTCCCTTCCCTAAATTTTTATACCACTGAGTTTTTCTTTGCAAGGTTTTAACGAGACATGTTCGTATCGTATAATCATCTAAATAGGAAGTGTTATAATTATATTATTAAAATATGTTAATTGGATGACTAATTGCCTTATTAAATCCTATAACTTATATCTCTTCATTCCCTTTCATGTGCCTATAAATTAAGGTGTTATTTGTGATAATAATAATAATAATAATAATAATAATAATAATAATAATTTTTGTTAAAACAAGGAAACTAGAAAACAAAAGAAAACAAACAGCATTTCCCAACAAGACATGCCAAACTACAAAATTAAAGCACAAGAATTATCATGTATCAGGCCCAGGGGATATCCTACAAACTGTTACTCAACAAGAATTTTTAACAAGCATATCATGCATATCTAGAGGAGGATACGACAAGGTACTAACCCTAGGTTGTGCCGAGAGCGCAAGCTTAGCTAGGAGATCAGCACAAGAGTTCCACTTCCTACAACAATGAGTAAATTTAGACTGTTGAAAATTTCCCAATAGGGCATAGGTATCTATGATGATGTTATTCAAAGATTGTCCCAAGGTTCGTGGTTGTCTATCCTCGATTAACCTAACAAGGTCAAGGGAATTGGATTCAATAATAACCTTGGTGTATCCTTTCTTTGAGGTGATTTGAGCTCCCGTAAACGCCACCCAAGCTTCAGCAAGAAGGGAGTGTCCAATGCCAATTTTATGAACGAATCTGATAATCCAAGCTCCATTATGATCTCGAATAATACCTCCAGCTCCTATGACACCTGAATTTTGGTTCCAGGCACCATCGACGTTAATTTTGATCCAACCATTAGTAGGTTTCTGCCAACACAGGAAAGTCTCAACATATTGAGGAACTCCTCGCAAAAGGGAAGGTGACTAGTTGTGCTTACAATCTTCGACAAAGCTCTTGATGGTAATGTGTTTGTTGACCGGTATACGGTGTTGTTCCTGAAAGATGGAGCAATTCCTACACTTCCATAACCACTAAACTGTGACACAAAATATCAGGTTTGAGTGATGATCCCAGTCATCTGGGTTATTTCTATTTATATTCAATTTCCACCATTCATGTTGATTAACTTGAAAAAATTAGGGTATAAAGTTTTGGACACCCATGTACTTCAAAACTTCTTTGCTGCGAGGACAATCTCGAAGATCCAGACCACAAATACCACGCGTACTATATTCAATCAAATGTCATCTCTTTCATTCCTCCTTTGTAAGGATTCAGTTTTGGATACCAAGGTAGAGGAAAAATTAGTTTCTGTAGGGGATCTTTAGTTTCCATATTGACATCAGCATAAGATCTGTTAGTTGTTACGATGGATCTGAAACCATTTCAAATGTTGATTCGGAGGTAAAGCTACCTGATGGTGTCCTATGCCAAGAAATCTCATTCGCTTCCATTGGTTGACTGCTAATCTTGAAAGCTGTAAGATGTAATAGGATATTCTCTAGCAAAATTGTCTGTAGGATTGTCCAATTCCGTGTTTTCTCATTTGTAACATAGTCATTCATGATTTTACCAATATGCTCCTTGGGAAAAGACTCAACAATAGACGAGATAGGTGTATCCAATAGCCATTGGTCTAACCAAATCCTCACATGCCTCCCCTCTTTGGAACCCAAGCAATCCCTTTATGAAATTCAGGAAGAATCTTTAGCAAGCTTCGCCATAGATATGATTTACTGATGGTTGTACTTGGAATGGAAAAAATATCAGTTTTATCAAAGTACTTCCCTTTTAGAGTTTTCACCCATAGAGAGTCTAGTTCATGTGTGATTCTCCATAGGATCTTCATAAGTAAGGCAATATTGTGCGCTTTGTTAATTCCGATTCCTTCATTACTTCGGGCTTAGAATATCTATTCCCATGGAACTAAATGCATCTTCCTTTTACCATCCGTAATGCCCATAAATAAACCACGGTTAGCTTTATCCATGGCCTCCAAGTTAGCTAATGGTAGAAGATTCATTTGCATGACGTGATTTGGAATGCCATTGGCGACTGCTTGGATAAGCGTAGCACACCCAGTCAATGAAAGGCATGATGCTTTCCAACTATGAACGGGGCGAGGCTTTCCAAGTTGGGTCGATATCAGGTCAAAGCTACTAGTGGGTCATAAATTGAGGTATTATGATCCACTAGGGTTTTTATGATTTTATGAAAACAATTTTAAAAAGATCCAAGAACATAAATCCTTGGATCATAACTCAGAGTTACCACCTGGATCCACTCTTTCCAGGAATTTGGAATAGCATCGTCTCCAAGAAAACAACACTAAACCAAAATATTGAGATTCGGGTCCGGACGAACCATCTATTCCTTACTTAGCCAACTAAACACATGTTCCACTACCAACTTTAATTAATTTAATAATGATTATTACCTATGATTGATTTAAAGAAACGGGATGAGAAAAAGAATTTATTTAATGCAAAACATACCGCCTCAATGATATCATGGCATCACAGAAATCAGATTTAAGCATGTTGTACATGGTATAAATAATTCCAGAATATATTACAAACAATTCTGGGAATAGAATACCCGTTTGAACTACAAAATAAGGCATTAAGATAAAATACGATATTTTGGGTATTCTGTCCAGAAGTGGATCACGGCACCGATATTGGGATCATGGTACCGTGATATGTCAATCATGGTACCGTGATCAAAATCAACAAATCACAGATACAGCAGAAAATAGCAAAAATTAGTTTCAAGTTTGGTAAAATAAAACAAGAAGTTTCAGAAAGCGTAACTGAGTGCCTGCTTTCCAATCACCATAAAAGAGCTCTTACCCACTCAAAATATAATGAGTTGAAAAAATTGAATTTAAATAAGTTTTAGTCTTAGGTTATTACCTTATGGAGTAAATTTCTTATTTTTCGGTTTAGGAGCAATCTTGGAAAAAAAACCTCGAAGAACCTAGAAGAGTGAAGAGAGGACTCTTAAATGTCTGTAAATAACAAAAAGATAAATCGAGCAAGTCTTCCTCTCGTTGTTATAAACTAGAAGGAATAAAAGTACAAAACTCGGCAGAACTTTGCTAATTCACCAAGGAATTTTTAGAGAGTATTTAAAGTATTATCTTGTTCTTTTTTTTCTAGTGTTTGGGGATCTATTTCTATAGTTCTTGCCACTAAAAATGGGAAAAAAATCGAATATTAGCTAAAGAGGAAAAGGGTTTTAATTTAGAAAATATTTTTCCTAATGAGTCGATCATGGTACCCCAATCAGGATCACGGTATCGTGATTCATGGGCTTTAGAACAGGAAATTTAGATTTGAGGCGGTGAACTAAATTGGGAAAGAATTGATCACGATACCCCAATAATAGATCATGGTACCCCCAATCAATTGGGGTAAAGTGAAAAAATCACTTTTTGGCTCTTTAAATGGGATAGGAATTTCATTCTTTGAGGCCTATTTCCATAGATTAACTCATGAACCTAGAATGCAAGAATATCCAAGGTAAAATATAAACCTTTCATCATCGACTAACGGGTCATCGAAATTCCATTCTAATAGTCTGCCCCTTATAGGACATAAAGACCAGGGTCTTAAATGTTCGTGTGACCAGATGTGCAGAATAGAGATAAGGAATACTTACCTATTGATCTAAAGTATAATCATTTCTTAATTGACTTTTGTGAGGAAGAACTATTGACTACTCGAACTTCTTTGACTTGCGGGGATGGTTGAAATTCTCATTTACCTCGGGGTGATCTGGGCCACTTCATTATGATAAATCAATAACTCTACTAAGGATAGCAAGGCCAATTAACTTGATTTTGACTTCTGGGAGCAATATATGCTTCACAATAAAGAAATCTGGTGCTCAAGTTTATTTCATCTCAAACTTATCTCGGTGCTCAAGATTACTGCATCTCAAACTAGTCTTGGTGCTCAAGATTATTGCATCTCAAACTGGTCTTAGTGCTCAAGATTATTGTATCTCAAACTGGTCTTGGTGCTCAATATTATTGCATCTCAAACTGGTCTTAGGGTGCTTCCTAAAAGTGATGTCTACTCCACTGTGAAGGAATGAGAAGTTTGGGATTATTTCATATCGAATTGGTTTTGGTTTGCTTCCTAAGAGTGATGTATGCTCTACTACGAAGGAACGGGTGTTCAGGATTATTGCATCTCGAATGGGTGTAGGTTTTCCACTGGGGATAAAGTGATTGTTTAGGGGAAGTTTGATTGTCTGCTGGGGAATTTCTAAGTCATTAGAACTCGAGGACACCTGCTGGGGATAATGAGTCTATTGGAGAGACCAGATCATCGATAGAATTTGATCATCTGCCGGGGATTAAACAAAAAATTTTACTTGATGGGTTTCTTTTGATGGAAAGGATTAGATTATCTGTTGGGGATAAAACAATTATAGAAACATTATTGTTGAAATATCTTGTTGAGGAATCTTCTAGTCACTGAACTCTACTGCATTGCCCTTTTGGTTAAAGAGCAAAATCTTACTTTGGTGAAATGGATCACGGTACCATGATCTGGATTACGGTGCCTTGATCATCGATCATGGTACCATGATCGATGAAATCTAGAACCTATAGAAAGGCCAACTTTTTTGATCAGACACTTCTTTTCTAAAAACCATAAATCGGAGCTTTTTTTTCCTTTCCCGTAAATTTTTTCAACTTTTGACCCAGATCTTATCATGTTTCACAAAGCTGGGCTTGAGAATGCACAGGACATTGTTCAGGCTGAATTGACTTTTATTTCATAGACTCATCGCTTCCAACTGGACGTCGAAAAGGCTTATTGTTTAGATTTGGATGAGAGGCACCTGGAGCTCGAGAGGGGCTAGGAGTCGAGCCTTAGCTGCCGCCATCTACATCATGCTTCTCACAGATTGGTTAGTGTTTTAAATTGCCTTATTTTCAATCTAGATTTCAATTTTGAATGGTTTATGCCTTAAAATTTGAATTAAAATTGAAAATGCATGATTGGTTAGATTTTAGGGTTTTAAAAGGTTCCCGATTAGTCGAAATAACTTAGATAACATGTATTAGGCTTGGGATCCTAGATTTTAGGTCGTATTTTGGATTTTTGGGAGAATCAGAATTCAAATTGAATTTTTAGCTCTATATCGATCACGGTACCGTGATCACGATTGCGGCACCTGATCGATTGACCACGGTAGTTCAATACAGATGCCAGAAATGCCATTTCATGCATTTTCAGGCTTTAGGTCATTTTTCGTGATTTCTAAGTACTATAGCATGATTCTAAACTATATTTTGAGTAATTTAACTCTTATATATGCATGAATACTTGGAAATTAAGATACTTATAGTGGTTTTTATCGATTTTTTTCTTGTAGGAGCTTTTGAGGGCGACTCTGAGATCTCTTTCCATCATTCGGGTTTGGTGGGGTGCCATTACTAATATCAGCGTCCATTAAAGGTTCCACGATTCTGGATTCAAGGATCTAGTGTTGAGCTTGAGGGCCAAGGGCCCTAATCGTTGGGGCTTTCACCGTACTGATTGAGCGGTGGTCTGACGTGACACATACCTTTCACCTCTCGGTGGCTGAGATGACGATCACTCTATTAGATATGGTGGCTATGATGGGGCTACCTTTTGCTGGGACTACCATTCACTTTGATGTGTATGCGGATCAATTTCATTTGAACATCCACGTTCGAGCTTACGTGGAGCAATTGCTAGGGGTGAGGCCCAATGCTACCCGCCTCAAGTATAAAAAGTTGAAGAAGTTTTGGCTAGCCTAGAGGGATTTGACTGATGATTAGCATGCTCGGGCCTTGATCCTCGCACTCCTGACCACTGTCCTCTTCTAATGGGGATCTAGTGGGATGCACTATGGATTATTTTCAGTTCTTAAGGACTGACTCAGGTCCTAAAGTTGAATTGGTGTAGTGCTGCTCTTGGTCAGCTGTATTTTGGGCTAGATGTCTGTGCCCATAGAGATAAGAGTGAGGTGAAGGCTGGTCACCTCTTTATTTCGGTATTATCTTATTGATTTGCTACCTTTGTGCTTAAATTTCTTGCTCTTTCATTCTTTGTTGTCTTTATTGTCTTTGACTCTCTATTGACTGGTAGCTTTCATAGTTATTCTCTTACAAATATGGGCCTTTGAGCATGGCCTACTTCCTATGCTCACCAAGACGGGCGAAGCTACAGAGAATGCCCATGTGCTCAGCAAGTGGACTATGTGGTGACCAAGGGGTCTTCTGATTTGAGGCAGATCCTTAGGAGCCTCACATTTGAGCAAGTATGTTCTTTGATCTATACTTTGAATAAAAACATTAGTAGAAACTATATTTACATGAGTTAAGTGATTTACCTTAATTATGATCCCATTCTAGCTTTATCGGGACCCATAGGAGGGCACCGCTCATTAGGCTGCAGTCCAGGCTGCTCAGATAGCTTATAATGACAGGCACTTCCTCTTGGAGTGTCCTTTTTGCATCAAGTGGTACCTGGGAGAGAGAGGGTATGAGGCCTTAGACCATAGCTTCTTTAGCTTTGAGAGCAGTTGCCCTGCTCCTCTAGTGGATCTCTTCTACCCACACCTCTTGCCGACTACTAAGCAGCCTATTATTATCGATGGGATGAGATATGCAGCTAATTTGGTTAAGGGCTCATATTTCGAGTTCATAGGTCAGCTAATTCCTTAGACTGCTCCTTCGGTCGATCGAGCTAGGCTTTTTCAGGTATTCTTCTAGCTTTTACTTTTAAATTTATAATGATTCCCATGCTAGGTTCTGAGCTTTAAGTTCTAAATTTTAGGACCTCGTAACAGGAGATGCCAGGCCTTGAGTGGCAGTGTGGATGGCATGGAGGAGGCTCCAGCGGTTGCTGCAATTCTAGTGGCTCCAGCTTAGGCGCATGTCTAGCTAGTGGGTTTTATGGAAGGTCACTTGCAGACTGCTCTCGATACTGCTTTCATCATCAAGATAGGAGTTGGTAGGCTAGTGACTCATCACTTGACCCCTACTCATGTGAGTTTTCTCCTTTCTTGATTCCCTTTCTACTGTGATCGTTGTTTTATAAATGAAGGTTTTCATTTGCAGATGCCACAAGCTGAGGGAGAGTAGATTGCTAGGGGATACCAGTCTTTTGGTAATCTTCTGAGGACTCAGACGATTCTTACAAAGGTATGCACCTATTTTGTGTGATTATACATACATAATGCATGTGATGTGAATGCCCCTAGTTAAAAATTTTAGAACTAATGAACCATGTATGTTTATGCATACTGGTTTTTGTGATCTCGAGGAGCAATGGGTAGATGCTGAGGATCGAGCTAGGGCGGCCACCATGAGAGGCTTGTCGGCAGAGGCGGAGGAGCAGGATGCCGCCGTTTGAGCTGAAAGGGTTAAGGCTGAGGTGATGAGGTTGAGGGAGTTGAGCTCCAAGTAGAGGAATGAGCGGGGGCTTCCGGAGGTGTCAGAGTCCTTGTTGAGTAGCTTAGGCACTAATGTTGAGATGGAGGCCGACAATGACCGCCTTGATTAGACTAGGACTTTCTTTTTCTTTCTTCTTTTTTTGAACATCTTGACAATTTTTGAATTGTAAATATACAATTTTGCTATATACATTACAAATTCTTGCCTTCGATTTATTATTTTATTGGTGAATTGACTGATTTTCTGCTTAAAATCAACTTATTTTTGAACTAATCATGATACCCCAATCGATTGGCCATGAACTAAAGGTATAGAGAACAGAGATCCCAAATCGATCACGGCGCCGCTTTATGGATCACGGTATGGTGATCCCTGCAGTTTGCAGCTTTTTACTTTCCTTTTTCTTTTTTTTACGGATTATGGCTTTGTTTAGCGATAGGCTTCGAGACTTTTTGATTCATCTGAGGAAGCAGGATTGGGACAATCTAAAACCTTTCAGATTACGGAACTTTATGTTTTACGGCAATCATTCGATAAACATTCTAATGGTTTCAGCCGCTTGTACTTAATGGGATCCCGTTGATTGAGTGTTTTGCCTTAGGAACATGGAGCTATGACCATTGTTCGAGGATTTTAACGCCATTCTGGGAGTGCCATCCATAAGGTGCATGGAGATAGCTATTCCTACCTTCATTTTTGGGTCTATTGTTAATCTGACGAGGCTTTTTGGCTTGGATTCGGTTGATGGAATTCTGACCCATGCCCTTAAGCCATCTGGATTTCATCTGGAGAGACTGTTGGAGGGTGTGTGAGTGCCCTTAGGACTCACTTGGCATGGCATTTGATGGTAGATGTATTACTAAGGAGCCAGCACATCTGTGGGGTGGAGCATAGTGTTGCATCTTTTTGCCTACTCTTGGTTACTGATTAGTTAGATAGGGGATCATCACCAGATGCGATTACGCTAGTGGAGACTCTCCTTCATTTAGATACTGCTTCTCAGGACATGGACTTGATCGAAGATCATATCACACTAATTCAGGTAATAGACTGAGATGTGTTTCTTTGTTCTCATTAAACAAACTGTATTGACATGTTACTTCAGGTGTGGATTTTGAAGAAGTGGGTGTTGATTGCTACTCCTGTCAACATTAGCAAGTATAAACCTTCTCACTTCTTTACTCATGCCACTACTACTTCTGTTCATTAAGATCTCAGCTTAGCTGAGTGGACTAGGATTCTGCAGGCATATTCTGAGTGTCAAATTTATTGGGTTTGCCCCTGGTGGATGATTTTTGATGTGATGACTGAGATATGGTCTACTGGAGTTCAGTTGCTTAGGTTATGGATGGTGACTTCTTATTCACCTTTCCGATTATGTAGGCGGTATGGGGATACCAAGTACATTCCTACCTCTTTCTATGTTACTGAGCCAACTGTGTACTCATTTGATTGGCCTTCCATTATTGCTGAGAAGTGGGCTATGACTATTCATTTCAGGGTTCTGAGGTATGATCACCCGAGGATTGTCAAGACTGACGAGTTTTATAGAGGATGGATTGTTGCTATACAAGTTTTTCCCACTTACAGGGAGCGACAGACTGCTAGCATAGATTGGAGCTATCGTTTGAGATGATTTGGAGCTGTTCTCACTGGGGAGAAGAGGAGATGTCTGGCCTCATGATGTGACGATGTGGATTGAGCATTTAAGTTCTTATTTTTGCATAGGGAGTTACATTTTGGATATTTCTCGACCTATAAAACTTTTCATGTCTTAATTTTTACATGGACCGCCCTTTTCGGGTTTTCAATCCAGCAGACTTTCTCTTCCTTTTTTTTATTTCTGACCTTTGCATAGACCTATATACTTTCAGTCTTTCAAAATATTTTGCCTTTTTGTTTCTCAATGAATTTTTCTGAATTTTATTGAATTTATTGCTCATGACTAAAGGAAATAAATGCATCTTACCTACTTGTATGTTTATCACGCATTCAGGCAACATACATTCATAAGACATAAATCATAAGATTCAACAAGAATGATGTTTTTATTGATTGATTTTAAAATGATACAATTGTTGGTATATATTGCAATTGAAATATCTCTCATTGTTAGCTATCCTGTAAAGGTTTTATAGCTAATGACTATCATTTATTTTAAGTCTTGCTTTTTTCTCGAACCCCTCACATAGGTTCGACAGACTTTATTCATGCCTTAAATTTTGATCGACCTTCCCTTTTCAGGTTTTTGAATCGACAAGCTGCCCTAATTTTTGCCCAATCCGCCCTTTTCAGGTTTTCAAATTGGAGAGCTTTATTATTTATTTTCTTTTTTTACATATGGTAGCGCTTGAGCATGTCATGGTTGACTGGGTTCACAAACTCGTTGCCATCCATATCCATGATCTTGATTGTTTCTTTGCCTAGGATCTTCTTAATTATGTAGGGCCCTTCCCAATTTGGTCAAAATCTTCCCCTAGCATTGGTGTTGACTTGTCTTAGCTGCTTAAGGACTAAATATCCTGCTTTGAGTGGTTCTTTTGGCTGTCTAACTCGGTTATTATAAGCTCTGGCCATACGTTGTTGGTACATCTACAGGAGATCCAAGGCTTTCAATCGTGCTTCATCTATCGTGTTCAATTGCTTGAATCTGGCTTAGACCCAATCTGTCGCTCTCAATTATTGTTATAAAGCAACTCTTAGCGGCTTGATTTTGACCTCAATTGGAAGAACTGCCTCCATCCCATTTACCAATGAGAACGGAGTCTGATCGGTTGGAGTACAGACACTGGTTCGATAACCTTAAATTGTAAAAGGAAGTTTGTTGGCCCAATCTCTATAGGTGACAACAATCTTGGAGAGGATCTTCTTGACTGCTTTGTTGGATGCTTCAACTGCATCGTTAGCCTGCAGTCGATACGGAGACGATCTATGATTCTCAATGCCGTATTTTTCAATAAAATATGTCGTTTCTGCTTGGAACTAAACTCTATTGTTAGATATGATGTGAAGAGGAATCCCATATCGTGCAAAAATTTGGCGTTCAATGAACTTGGCCATTTTTTTAGCGGTTATATTGGTGAAGGATTCGGCCTCAACCCACTTAGAGAAGTAATCTACTGCCACGATGATGTATCTATGCCTGTTTGTCGAGGATGGTCGAATCTTGCCAATTATGTCTATCCCCCATACCGAGAATGGCCAAGGAGTTAACAAGCTTTGAAGCCTGATTAGTAGTAAATGCAAGATTGGTCCATATCTCTGGCATTCATGACACTTCTTTACTTCTTTGATGCAATCGGCTATCATTATAGTAAAAAATACTCCTGTCATTGAATCTTCTTAGCCAAGGCTACTCCATTCATATGTGGTCCACACTCTCCTGAATGAAGTTTCCTCATAACTTGGGTAGCTTTTCCTTAGCTAGGTAGACCATTGCTAGCTCTTTTGAATAAGTCATCCTCTACTAGTCTGAATTGAGCGTCCAATCTCCTCAATGTCGCACGATCTGACTGGGATGCCCCCTATAGAAATTGACCACTTTTCAAGAATTGAATGATATCCATATACCATAGATCTTCTTATATATTTCCCACTACCATAACCTCTTTATTGAAGAAAGGAGTGCGAGAGGATTGCATGATTAACGGTTTTATGGGTCTCTCTTAAGGATTTTCCCACATAGATGCCAACGTTGCTAAGGAGTCATCCATTTGGTTCTCTTCTCTAGGTACATGTTGAAATAGGCATTATTAGAACTTTGCTGACTGAACCCAAACTGCTTTGAGATAAGGATGAAGTGTTTCTTCTTTGATCTCCCACTACTTGGCGGATCACTAGAGCTGAATCTTCATCATGATCTGATTGTAGCCTGAAAACCCAGCCATAAATAAGTATATGGCTACCTTAGTTACGCTGTCAACTAGAACATCGATGTGAGATAGTGGGAAGTCATCTTTAGGTGATGCTTTGTTAAGGTCTTGGTAACTCATACAAACTCAAACCTTCCATCTTTCTTTGGCAATGGGACGATATTGGCTAGCTACGTTGGATACTCAACCACTTCTACAAATTTGGATTCAATCAACTTATAAACCTCGGCTTTCACTTGGTCAACCCATTCAGGTCTTATATGGTGGAGTTTCTACTTTACAGGCCTGAACTTGGGATCGGTCGGGATTCGGTGTTCGGCTATCTCATGATCAACTCCCGGCATATCTTCGTAGGACCAAGCGAACGCTACCAGGTGCTTTTTTAGAATTTTTATCATCTCATTTTTCTCGATGTGAGACAAATCGTTTGAAATATATACCATTTTAGGGTTTTCAGTTGTATTTAAGTTAAATTCAATCATAAAAGCATCATGCAAGCTAAACACATTATGAATATGATCAAAATAATGCAAGTTTCCGTTAGGCAAGAAATCACACAAGTAAGCAAAATTATTATATTTCTTTATTAAACTGGCTTCGTAAGCCTTATTGTTCATATAAAAAAAGACTAGGAATTGAAACTAGAACATCATCCCCATCCTTAAATGGAACAACGGAGACAGTAGCAGCTGTAGGAGCATCTTCTAAGAGCATGTCAGACAAGTCTTCATGGAGCTTCTTTTTCTAACCATCGGTGAGCTTTTATTCCTCTTTAACTAATTCCTTCACTAGGTTGGCAAAGGCTTCTCCCAACAGACCATTGGATTGAGTACCCAACTGCTTCTTCATGAGGTTAGCAAAAGCATCAGTAGTTAAGGAAATGGCCTTGTCCCCCTCTTTAGGAATCAGTTCATTGGCTAAGGGAGTCTTTTCTTCTTCTATCTCCTCGATGCAGCATTGTTTAGCAAATTCAAACACATCGTTGAAGACCTCGAAACTGGGAATTAGTTCTCCCTCAATTTCTAATGGTTCAGCTTCTCCTTGATAGGTTAATTCCTCGGCCCTCTTGTAGACACTAACCATGTGGATGGAATTCCAACGCATTTTCTTGGTAGTTTTCTTGGGAGTGAAACCTATTCCTTCTTTGCCTTTCTAAGAGTGAATCTTAGGAAGAGACGGGATCCCTTGAAGATTACTTCCTAGGCCTTTTCCACGCTTGTACCTCTTTCTAGCCATGTACTTGGCTACCTAGGGAGCATACTTCTTGACTTCTTCCTCTTCAGACTTGATGACCACTAATACATGGAAATCAGTTAGGTCATTCCCTCCTCTAGCGGTGGTCGCCATAACTGATTCTTCATCGACTTCTATGGTGATAGGCTTCCCCTTGTGAATAAACTTGATCTTTCAATAGAGAGTGGAAGGAACTGCCCCTAGTGCATGGATCCAAGGATAGCCAACAACAGAGAGAATGTGACTACAATGTCTAAGGCAGTGAATATAATAGGAGTTATAACTTCCCTCATGGTTACTTCAGCTTAAAATGTCCCTTCCACTGTCCTCTTGGAATCACCATAAGCCTTGATAATGGTATCAAACTTCTTTAACATGTCTTTAGAGAGGCCAAGGTGTGGCAGGATTCTGAGGGGACATAAATTCAAGGTAGACCCATCATCTACCATCACACATAGAACCATGAGATCAAAGATTTTTACTTTGATGAATAAAGCTTTATTTTTCTTCATCCCTTCCTGAGGTAAATCGGCAGGGGTGAAAGCAATAGGTACATGACTTCTTTGAGTAATCCCTCTATTGACAAGCATACCATCTCTTTGGGGGAGGTTGTAGGCATAACATCCATCTCCATCAACTTCTTCATGAGAGCTTTTCTATGAGCCTTAGATTCGACGATCAACTGCCAGATGGTACACCTAGCTAGAGTTATTTCAATTATTTGGTGACTGGGTCTTCTTCCGACTCCTTTCCCACAGATGGCAGAAGGTCTTGTACGTGTTTTGCCCCTTTAATTCGAACCCCTTTCTTGAACTCGGGTTGATAGACTCTTCCACTTTGATTTATATTCATAGCTCTCCCATTTTGCACATAGGAGACGAATCCTCCTTTGGTTTCTATCAGAAAGAAAATCTCATCTTCAGGCTTATTATGATGATCACTAAACACTTCGTAGAGGTCGATAGGGTCTATCAAATGGCCAAAACAATCGATCATATCCCTGCTTGGAGAACTGCTCATTTGTTGACAAAAGAGATCAAGGGCTTCTATATTGATAGCCCCGAGGTCAGCTGTTGCCAAGGATTCTTCAATTGCCATCTTTAAATTGTTATTGATTTGTATAGCTCCTATTGATGGGTTTGCTTAAAGGAACTGATTAACCACAAAATCGGGTGTAAGGCCAGATTCAGCCACCAAGATCAATTCTTCTCATATGCTGGACCACATAACCTTTAGCTAGGCCAGATTGCACAATATTCACGGACTGAGTAAACTAGGGCAATGGATTACTCATGGTATTAGGTTTCGGTGCCAAATCCTTGATCTTCTTGTCTTTGATGAAGGTCTTGACTGTAGCTAGGAGAGCTTTACAGTTATTAGTATGGTGACCAATAGCTACATGATAGGTGTAAAAGTTGCAGGCATCCTTGGGCTTTGGGGGCAAAAGGCACCAAGCTGCTTAATAAATTAAGCTTCCTTAATCTGCTAAAGAGAAAAGACAAATTGTACTTCTATAGGGATATGCTATATCTATCCTCTTGAGAGGGTTGTACAGCAGCTACATTAGTTTTTATAGGAGTGGCCACTTAGGTTACTTCAGCCTTGGAAGCAGCGGGAGCAGGTGCGGATGCTTCGGTGGGCTTTCTATAACCAGATGAAGAGGGATGATTAGTTACTAATAGGTCCCTTTACTTTTTTATAGCGGATTGTCTTTCTATCTTCTTAGCCTTTATGAAAACATTGATATAGTTCTCTTAATCATCTAAGGCAGTGCACCATCTATCATCTTCACAATCATCTTAGTTAGGCTGGGTTTGCTACCCAATAAGGCTTGAGTGGACATCCAACGTTCATAATAAGATCGGAAGGCCTCTCCTTATTTCTGTTTAACTTGCTCTAAGTTCTGAGTGGTGGTATTTAGCTTGGAATTGAACTTATAGTGCTCTTTGAAGGACTTGGAAAGCTTATCCCAATCTCGACAGACATCATCGGGTTAAGTGGTAAACCATTTGGTAGCTGTCCCAGTTAAGGTGCACGAGAACATCTTGGCTAGCTAACTGTTGGAAAACTATTTCATTCTCATCATGTTCTCATAGTTCTTAATATGGGCTAATGGTAGGCCGGTTCCCTTGTAAGGAGGAAGGGAAGGCATGCTAAAATCGGGTGGTAATAGCTCAGCTCCATCTATAATTAAGGCTTTGCTTGCCTCATCTCCTATAGAAAGCAACTGCTTGAGCATAACACAGATTTTAGAAGTACCCCTATTAGATTTGGGACCACCATATTGATCATCTTTCTCAACTTCTTTCTTGACTTCTAGCTCTTTCTCAAGATTCTTTCCTAAACCCTTATCGGTCTCCTCTTTCAAGGCATATTTCATGGACAGTTGGACCTGATCATTGATGGTGTTCTTGAACTGATCAGACTGAAGAAAGTTAGCTAACGCAGCATTCATCTCTCTCACAAGGGCCTCGGTATAGACAGGGGAAGCCATATCGGTGATCTTAAAGGAGCTTAGAGTAAACATGAAACTGGATTGATCGGATTGCTCGGAACCTGAATCAGACCCTAAACTTAAAATAGAACTTGCAACAATTTCACCCCCTTGATAGGAGAACTCAATAGTGCAAAGTAGACAATCGTCACCCCTCTTCCAAGCTGAGAGAGAATTGTTGGAATTAAGAAAGTAAAGTAGAGTAATAAAGTTGTGAAAGAAATGTTATTACTTTCTTATTCAATTATTGAAATGAACAATAGCCATTATATAGGCTTAGAAACACATAAGTAATGGGATATGAAATCACCCACACTATATAATAACTACTTAAAAGTGCTACTTTAATTTAGGAAAATTACTTGCCACTAACACATTAATTACAACAACCTAGTTTGACTCATTAATAAAATAAATTCTAATAATTAAAAAATTAACTTAATTTTGAAGCATATTTCAACACGCTCTCTTGCTTCAAAATCTAGTAAATATTACGAAGCACTTCTCTTCACTTTATGATGCCTATCTCATCATCAAAAAAATAATATTTTATTGATGCACATTATCACCAACAATCTTTAGAGCACTTCTCTCTATGGTGAACATTATCACCCACATTGCTAAAATAAACTTTCTCCATGACCACTTATGCCATTGGCTCTTTCTCATCACGCATTCCATCATTTTGGAACCTGCAACTCCTAGCCATATGCCTAAATCTTTTACATTTGAAGCATAGTGGCTTACCTTTGTGCCAACTATAATTTTCCTCATGACCATTTTTGTCACAATGATTGCATTTGACAAGTTTTCCCTTTCCCTTTTAATATGAAGACTTGACTAATACCGCACCTTTAACTCTTTTGCCATCTCCATCTCTAATACTCCTTCGTTGATCTACAATATGAAGCGAGTTGATCAATTCTGCAAATGTTAACTGTGATGGGTTTTTAATTTCTTTAAGTGAGGAAATTTTTTATTCATACCTATCCAGAAGAGTGACCAAAAGCTTGTCCACCACTCTTTTGCTAGTAAATTCTCCACCGAGGAACTTGATTTGGTTGACTATGAACATCAACCGAATTCCATGTTCTTTGACACCTTCATTGCTTTTCATCCTCATTTTCTCAAATTCTCTCTTGAGATTCAAGATTTGCATTAGCTTGGTTTGAGAATTTCCCTCAAACTCCTCCTTTAGTTTTTCCCATGCTTCTTTAGGAGAGTCACAACCCATAATAGTTGTAAAAATTCCTTCCGACACACCAAAATGTAGACACGAAAGTGCTCTAGACTCTCTGTCCATTTGTTCATTGTAATGTTTCATTTGGGCAATTGTTGGATTTTGTGGAAGGGTAGGATTTTCACCATTTTCAATAATATCCCATAAACTCATTGCTTGTAAATATGCTTTCATATTGATTGCCCATGAATGATAATTTTCTCCTTTAAAAATGGGAACTGAGATTGAAAAATTATTGGATGCCATGAAAAAAATTGGAAGAGTGGAAAGGCTCACAAGATCACTAGCTTTTGATACCAATTATTGGAATTAAGAAAGTAAAGTAGAGTAATAAAGTTGTCAAAGAAATGCTATTACTTTCTTATTCAATAAATGAAATGAACAATAGCCATTATATAGGCTTAGAAACACGTAAGTAGTAGGACATAAAATCACCCACACTACATAATAACTACCTAAAAGTGCTACTTTAATTTAGGAAAATTACTTGCCACTAACACATTAATCACAACAACCTAGTTTGACTCATTAATAAAACAAATTCTAATTATTAAAAAAATTAACTTAATTTTAAAGCATATTTCAACAAGAACCATGGTCAGATTAGCCCATGCATGGGTTTATGTATGGATGTGGGATGATGTGAGCAATAGGATTTATATCTGGGTGTATGCATGTGAATATGGCTGCCAACGATGTGGTTAATATGCATGGCTTGACACGGACTTGTGTATGCAGTGTGCTTTTAAATGAAACCATTAGTTTGATGAGCAAAGCAAAAGTGTCCCCCAAGATTCCCATGAGAGAAAAAGGTAGGCTAGACACAAGGCATGACTTAGGTCCTAGGTTCGATAAAAGTTAGACTCCTAGATGGATAGGTTTGACATGACTAAGGTGGGGTTTAACGTGGTTGAGGTGATGGGATATCCCTTATGCCTTAGCAAATGGGAACAATACATTGTATGGATGTGACATATGTGACATCGATGGTATATCACAACATAGGGTGTTTAGGTTTAACCTAACCTATGGCTTGGATATGACTTGGTCAAAGAATAAGGCTGACTTGGCAGACACAAGACATGGCTGAACACGACTTGGGCATGTGAGAGGTTGTTCGAGACCTTGATATGATATCTCTAGATTTTTTATGGTGGCTTGAGATGAAAGGTAGTCGAGATATCAATGGGACATCTCTAAAGGTTGATGATATAATAGAATAGAGATAACATCGAGGATATTGTCTCAAAAGGGTAACGGTGATCATGATATCTCTAAAGGTTGACGGCATAATAGCGTAGAGACAACATCGGGGATATTGTCTCAAAAGGGTAATGATCATCGAGACATCAAAGTGACATCTCTAAAGGTTGATGGTATAACACCGTAGAGATAACATCGAGGATATTGTCTTAAAAGGGTGATGGTGATCGAGACATCAAGGTGACATCTCTAAAGGTTGTTGACATAATGGCATAAAGACAACATCGGGGATATTATCTCAAAAAAGGAATATCTCCTATGGGGGACTATGGGATGTCTCACAGAAATCTTGAGGGAAACAATATCAAAACAAGACGTACCATAATATAGCAAGTAGCATGTAGCATGGCAACACGTAGCATAGAAACATGTAGCATGGAAACATGTAGCATGGCAACATGCAATATGGCAATATGTAGCGTGGCAAAATAATGGGTTAGTTAACACATAGGTGGCAAACAAATTCTTGCAACCTTATACCTCCCATCTCCTTATTACTCCACGTGAAGGGTAAAGCTTCTAAATCAATGCTTGGCTCTAAACCTTAAGATCCATAGTAGACAACAAGGTGAGACCTAATCTATTAAATATGAGTTGGGTAAGTCCTAAGGGGAAGTTGCTAGGGTTTACTATATACGAGCTCATAGTCAGGTTGTTGATGTAGAAGGTTCTCACAGCACTGGATGCATACCAGTCCCATAGAGGATTATGGAAATATGATATGGCTATGAGTGGTACCCACTAGGTGCCCCTAGGTCCCATAGAGAACGTTAGAAGACACTTTCGTGAAGTAATCGGCTGATAATGGGGCATCCTTTCTTAAAATGCAAAATAATCTAACTACTGCACATGAACAATCGTATTAAATAAATTAATGTTGGACCATGGCGAAGAACTTTCAATGTTCATCGAATCTTTTTAAAACCGTTTTGAAAATAAGATTTTTGAAAAAAGATAAGTCCCTAGCAGAGTCGCCACTGTGAGCGGGCAAGGCTTTCCGAGTCAAGTCGATCGGGGTCGATATCGGGTCAAAGCTACTTGTGGGTCATAAATCGAAGCATTACGATCCATAGGGGTTTTTATGATTTTGTGAAAACAATTTTAAAAATATCCAAGAACATAAATCCTTGGATTATAACTTAAAGTCGCCACCTGGATTAGCTCTTTCTAGGCATTTGGAATAGCATCGTCTCCAAGAAAACAACACTAAACCACAATACAGAGATTCGAGACCGGATGAACCATCTATTCATTACTTAGCCAATTAAACACATATTCCACCACCAACTTTAATTTATTTAATAACGATTATTATCTATGATTGATTTAAAGAAACAGGATGGGAAAAAGAATTTATTTAATGCAAAACATACCGCCTCAATGCGATCATAGCATCACAAAAATATGATTTAAACATGTTGTACATGGCATAAATCATTAAAGAATATATTATAAACAATTCTGGGAACAGAATACCCGTTTAGACTTGCAAAATAAGGCCTTAACACAAAATACGAGATTTTGGGTATTCTGTCCAAAAGGGGATAGCGGTACCGGTATTAGGATCACGGTACCATGATCGAAATCAATAGATCATTGATACAGCAAAAAATAGCAAAACAAGCAGTTTCAATTTCGGTAAAATAAAATGAGAAGTTTCAGAAAACGTACCTGAGTGCCTCCTTTCCAATCACCATAAAAGAGCTCTTACCCACTCAAAATATAATGAATAGACAAAATTGAGTTTAAAAAAGTTTTAGTCTCAGGTTATTACCTTGTGAAGTAAATTTCCTGTTTTTCTATTTAGGAGCAATCTTGAAGAAAAGAACCTCGAAGAACCGAGAAGAATGAAGAGAGGACTCTTAAATGTCTGTAAATAACAAAAAGATAAATCGAGCAAGTTGATTCCTCTCATTGTTATGAACTAGAATGAATAAAAGTAGAAAACTCAGCAGAACTTTGTTAATTCAGTAAGGAATTTTTATAGAGTATTTAGAGTATTACGTTGTTCTTTTTTTCTGGTGTTTGGGGCTCTATTTATAGAGTTCTTGCTAGTAAAAACGGGTAAAAAATTGAATCTCAACTAAAGAGGAAAAGGGTTTTAATTCAGAAAATATTTTTCCTGATGAGTCGATCACGGTACCTCAATCAGGATCACAGTACCATGATTTATGGGCTTTAGAATAGGAAATTTGGATTTGAGGTGGTGAACTGAATTGGGAAAGAATCGATCACGGTACCCCAATCATAGATCACGGTACCGTGATCTATCAATCATGGTACCGTGATCTATCAATCACGGTACCCCAATCGATTGGGGTAAAGTGAAAAACTCACTTTTTGGCTCTTTAAATGGGATAGGATTTTCGTTCTTTGAGGCCCATTTCCATAGATTAACTCATGAACCTAGAATGCAAGAATATCCAAGGTAAAATATAAACCTTTCATCATCGACTAACGGGTCACCAAAATTCCATGCTAACACCAACCTAAAAGTCAAGATTGAACTCTATCAACCACAGGTGAAGAGGTGCTTTTCTTGACCCATTCTTGTATTATAGGTACCCCCAGATATCTTCTCAGATTTGAAGTTAATAGTATACCACATCTTTGGATCATAGCTCAGGCCATTGCTGGGCTTACATTTTTTTAAAAACACATTCGAGATTTTTTGAGACTAACCTTTTGGCCTGATAGCTAACAAAAACTCGCAAGGCAAGCTTCCATAATCTCAATTTGTTCCAATGAGGCTTCACTAAAAAGCAAAAGCTTGTCTACAAAGAAAAGTTGTGTAATAGCCAGACATTAATCCCCTTCCATTGGCCTTCTTCCACTTTCTTTTGAATTAGATGAGCCAACCTCTCAAGACAAAGAATAAACAAATAAGAAGAGTGGGGGTCCCTTTGGCAGATGTCTCGAGAAGGATAGAACTAGTCAGAGATTCTTCTGTTAAATAGTATGCGCATCGAGGGAGTGGAAATGCATTTGTGGATCAACTCAACCCATAAGGAGGGTGTTGGAAAACAATGATCTTCAAGACAATTCCTAAGAAATCATCCGGATAAGGTTTTGAAGAAAACAAAATCCTAAGTCCTTGAAGAATGCATCCAAATTAAATCTTGAAGAAAACAAATCTTTAAGCCCAAGGAGAAGCATCCAGTTAAAGTCTGGAAGAAAGCAAATTCCTAAGCCCAAGAAGACAGCATCTGGAGAAGACCACACTAGGAATAGCATCCGGCAAAGTTACAGTCTGAAGACATCCGGAAGACAAATTTCACAAGCCAAAGGGAAATACTTAAAATCAATTTTCCCTCCAATTTGGTCTGAAGTCAAACTTACCTTTTTTCCTTGGAGAATTAAAAAGTTGCAGCTTGCACGAATTCAGCAAGGGACAAAAAGGGCTGACACAGAGAGAGAAAAAGGTAACAGTTGAGGTATTACAAAAACTACTTGTTTGAATCGAGTCGGGTCAAACCTACTTGTGGGACATAAATCGATGCATTACGTTCCATTGGGGTTTCTATAATTTATGAAAACAATTTTAAAAAGATTCAAGAACCTATATCCTTCTATTATAACTCAAAGTCGCCACATGGATCAGCGCTTTCTAGGAAATTCTGGAATAGCATCATCTCCAAAAGACAAAACTAAACAATAATACAGAGATTTGGGTCTGGACAAACCTTTTATTCATTACTTAGCCTATTAAACACATGTTCCACTACCAACATTAACTTAGTTAATAACAATTATTATCTATCATTGATTTTAAGAAAGGGGGTGAAAAAAATGTTGAGAAACAATGATCCGAAAGAAGTCAGGTCAAATCTACCATTCGGACAATATGTTTGAAGAAAACAAAATGCCTAAGTCCAAGAAAGGATCTGGACAAGATATTGAAGACTACAAATCCATTAGTCCAAGTAGTGATCATCCAGTTAAAGTTTGGAAAGAAACAAACTTCTAACCGCTTGAAGATAGCATTTGGAACAGATCATCATTGAATTGCATCCGGAATAAGATTGAGTCTAAATACATCCAGAAGACTCAATTCTCAAGACAAAGGGAATTTTCAAATATTCAAATTCCCTCCAACATTGGTCTGAAGTCAACAACCCTTTTTATCTTGGAAAAAGAAAAAGTGACAACTTGCACACAAATCATAAAAGGACAAAAGGACTAACATGGAGAGAGAGAAAAAGGCAACAACCTTTTTTACCTAGACTAATAGTATGGTGTGTGGAGCTGAAACAACTGACAAAGCTACCTAAACTTTGGTAGTACACAAAATGCAAAATAAACGACGAATGACACCTCTGTCTCACCAATCCCAAGAATTCAAATGGGCCAATCAATGAGTCTAATAGACTAATCAACGGCTCTGGAAGCACTATCTCATATCTAATCAACGCTAAAGATCTAATACTATTCTAATGGTACACAATGGCTACATTCATGATCAAAGCCTATAAAAGGGAAGCTTCACAAGTTGAGAAAATGCTGGTTAATTTCACACATGTTATTACATTGAGAATTCAAGTTATTCAATTAGTGACTTTAATCCCTCTAAGAACCAAAAAATCAAATTTGTTTGTAAGGATCCTCAAGTGACATTATAAACTTGAAGAATCCAAAACCCCAAAACCTTTGATAAAACAAAGTGTAAGATCTCCTACTTGGGTGAGTAGGGAGATTAGGACTTAGCTTGAACTAGAGAGTTTGAGTGGTATATCCCTGTAGGAATCAGCTTAGACTTGGGTAGTTTAAGTGGTATATCCTACTAAAGAGATAGGACTCGAACAAAAGTTGGTGCTTTTGGTGGTATATCCTACATCCGGAAAAAAGGTCATCTTCTGGAGACAATGCGAAAGGACTTAGTTGAAGATTGGTGTCTTTAGTGTATATCCTACATTCAAAGGAGAATAAATCTCCGGAGACAAATTGTAAGGGCTTAATTTCTACCCGCGAAAGAAATCTAATCACTAGTGGATTTAAGCTCGAAGGAGGAAACTCCTAGGATTGGAGGTAAGTAGGGCCAAACTAGGATAAAAATATATGTGTTTGATTTCTCTAACTCTAAACTTTACATTTCAAGCACGTTTACAATAATACTTTCATTATCCAGAGCTTACACCAGTTTGCATCTAGATCATTCACATCACGCTACACAAAGACTTTTAAAAGTCTATAAATTTCGTAAAAAGAGTCATTCACCTTCCTCTGACCTAAATATTCATTCACAATGGACCAACAAGTGGTATCAGAGCAAGTTCTCACAATCAGAGATCTAACAATCTCGAGCTAAAGGTCCATTTTTTTATTCAAGAATTAAAATGAGTTTTAATAACTCACAGTTTCTTCTGGAGGGTATTTCCATTACCCAACCTCCACTCTTCATCGGTGAACACTATACATTCTGGAAAAATTGGATGAAGAATTTCATTCAGGCTTATAGCCTGATAGCCTGGATGACCATTAAAGATGGCCAATATATTCCCACTTATGAAGTTGAGGGGATCACCACTAGGAAATCCTATAATCAATGGGGCGAGAATGATTATAAGAAATTGCGTGAAAATGCAAATGCTATTAACATCCTTCATTGTGCTCTTAGTGCAGCAGAATTCAACAGGATATCCAGATGCGAAACTATAAAAGAGATATGGCAGAAGCTCAAAGTGAACTATAAAGGAACCAACAAGGTCAAGGAAGCAAGGATTGATCTCCTGCAATAAAAACTTGAAACATTCAATATGGAACCAAAGGAGTCAATCACTAGCATGAATACCAGATACACCAATCTAGTTAACAAAATGAAAAGGTTGGGAAAGGAGACCACTAACGAATAAATGGTGAAGAAGATCCTCCGAAGTCTCACCAAGGAATGGGATAACAAGAAGACTGCCATTGAGGAAGCTTATGACTTAAAATTTATATTTATGATGAACTCATTGGTAATCTCCTAACTCAAGAGCTATCCTTGGAGAGATATAGCCAACAAGAGAAGAGGCCTAAGGAAAAGAAGAAAGCAATTCCACTAAAGGCAGACTCATCTGGAATAGAATCCTTCGAATCAGAAAGGCAATCAAAACCTTCTTCCTACAAAAATGATGACTTGGCCATGCTAGCTAGAAAATTTGATAAATTCCTTAGAAAGGAAGAAAGAAGTTCAAGAAGAAGGTTCAGAAAGCCTGACTCCAGAAAATGGAAAGAAATCAGCTCTAAGAAGGACAAGTACAAAAAGAGTCCGGAAGAAAAGAAAGATCAAGAGAAAGAGATTGGTTACTTTGAATGTTGAGAAAAAGGACACTTCAAAGTAAAATGTCCTAAACTCAAAAAGGAGAGGAGACACAAAAAGAAGGCAATGGTGGCCATATGAACCAATAGCAAAGATAGTAGTAGTTCATCATCCTCTGAAAAAGAGGAAACTGCTAATTGTGCATTCATAGAACTAATAAAGCCGAAGGGAAAACCATTCAGAAGAGGAACAACTGAGAAGATCAATTAGCAAACATATGAATCAGAGTTTGAGTCAACCAATACTGAGGTAAACTCTCACTCTAATCACTTTTCTAACAATGATCTTGCCAGAGCTCTAGGGATTGTAATCAACAATGTAAGGAAGAACACCAAGGCCATAAAATCCCTTCAAAGGCAAGTGATAGAGCTGACAGAAGATGTCAAAGTAATGGCACAAGATATCCATCTCATAAGAGGCACAAAGCACATGGACACTGTTGAAGAGAACTTCCTCAAAAATAAAGTCCAAATCCTGAGTGCAAATGTGCTTGGATTAGATAAAGAGCTAACCTTCTTGAACTCTTGCATATTGATCTCTTTGGCCCAATCAAGCCAATGAGATTAGGTAGAAGAGAATACATTATGGTTATAATGGATGATTATTCTCGTTATACCTGGGTTGCTTTGCTAGCTAGCAAAGATGAAGCCTTTGACCATTTCTCTAAAATATTTATCCGAATAGAAGTAGAATAGGGCATAAGCATTGCATGCATCCAGAGTGATAATGGTGGAGAATTAAAAAATAAGCATTTTACTGAATTATGTGAATCCAAAGGCATTGAGCATAACTTTTCTGCTCCTCATACACCTCAACAAATGGGGTTGTAAAAAAGAAAACAGAACAATAGTTGAAATGGCTGAAACGATGCTAAATGAGAATAGATTGCCTAAATAATTTTAGGGTGAGGCCGTAAACACTGCATGTTATATTTTAAATAGAGCTCTCATTAGAAAGACCTTAGACAAAACCCCAGATGAAATCTGGAAGGGAAGGACACCCAAAATTGGGTGCTTCAAAGCTTTTGGATATAAATGCTACATCCTTAATGATAGAGAGTAATTAGGAAATTTTGATCCTAAATCTGATGAAGCAATTTTCCTTGGCTACTTAGTACATAGCAAAGCCTAACGGGTATATAACAAAAGAACTCAAACTGTGGTAGAGTCAATACACGTAAATTTCGATGAGACTAACCATACAGGAAAGAAAAGCCAAGATCCAGATGATATAGTTCCGGATGAAGTAGAACAAGCAAAGGCTTGAGATCCTTTTCAAATAAAGAAGTACAAAGAATAGGATGATCAAATCAACTTCAACAAAGATCCACCGCAAGAAAATCTCCATGTTGAAGGAATTAACTTTAATGATGGACAAGGACCAGAAGAAGAAGGCGATGTAAATGAATAATAGGTTCCACAACCTCATGAAGAACTTCAAAGAGAAATTCGGACTCGCAGGGATCATATGATCGAAGCCATTTTGGACAATGTCCAAAATCCAGTTAGAACTAGAGGAAAACTCTACAGGATGATGAGCCATGCTACCTTTATCTCTCTCATTGAGCTAAGGAAGTTCCAAGATGCAGAAGGAGATGAAAGCTGGATGATGGCTATACAAGAAGAGCATTCACAAGGAATGATGTATGAGATCTAGTCCCACCGCCAAAAGGAAAATCTATCATTGGAATAAAATGGGTGTTCCAACAAGCTTGATCAATCCTAAGTAGTGGTGAGAAATAAGGCAAGGCTAGTTGCTCAAGGATACAATTAGCAAGAAGGAATAGATTATAAAGCAACTGTTGCTCCAATAGCAAGACTGGAAGCAATAAGGATCTTATATGGGATTCACCTTGTTCCAAATGGATGTCAAAAGTGCTTTTTTAAATGGATTCATTCAAGAAGAGGTCTATGTCAAGCAACTACCAGGATTTGAAGACTCAAAGCATCCAGAGCATGTCTACAAGCTAAAGAAAGCTCTCTATAGGTTGAAACAAGCACCAAGAGCTTAGTATGAGAGACTCACATCATTTTTCATATCCAAAGGATACATCCGGGGCAAAGCAGATACAACCCTCTTCATTAGGAAGAAGAAGGATGATGTCATTCTTGTCCAAATCTATGTTGATGACATTATATTTGGAGCAACTAATAAGAAGATGTGTGAAGAATTCAGCTCATAAATGAAGAAGGAATTTGAGATGTCTATGATGGGAGAACTCAACTTCTTCCTTGGTCTTCAAATTAAGCAGAGTCCTAATGGGATTTTCATAAATCTGTCCAAGTACACCAAGGAGATACTAAAGAAGTTTGAAATGGACAAGAGAAAGCCAATATCCACTCCCATGGGATCAGATACAGTCCTGTCAAAGGATTGTGATGGAGAAGAGGTTGATCAAAAGCTTTACAAGGGAATAATTGGATCACTTCTATATCTAACTGCAAGTAGACCAGACATACATTATATTGTATGCTATTGTACAAGGTATCAATCCAATCCAAAAGATTCACAGTCTAAAGCAGTCAAGAGGATACTGAGATACTTGATAGGATCAACAAAAGTAGGCTTATGGTATCCCAACAATGGAAATTTCACCTTGAAAGGGTACACTGATGTTGATTATGGAAGAGACACACTTGAAAGAAAAAGCACATCTGGAGGCTGCCACTTTCTTGGAGATTGTTTGGTGTCATGCTATAGCTAGAAGAAAACATCAGTGGCTCTTTCAACTATAGAAGTAGAATATATGGCTGCTGGAAGTTGTGTTGCTCAACTCCTATAGATCAAACAAAAATTAGAAGATTATAGAGTTCAAGAAGGATGTGTGGATGTAATGTGTGATAATAAAAGTGCAATTGATGTGTCAAAGAATCAAGTTCTACACAGTAGGATAAAGTATGTCAACATTAGGCATCATTTTATTCGGGATCATGTAATGAAGAAGGATGTGGTTTTAGTGTACATTCCAACAAATGAGCAAAGGGCAGATATCTTTACTAAACATCTTAGTAAAGATCAATTCAACAAGCTCAGAGAAGCAATTGGAATGTCAAATTCCATTTGAAGAGGGTTTCAAAAGACAAGTCAATGAATCAAGGAGAAAAATGAAGAATGACAATTCTCAATCCGGAAAGAAACATTGTCAGCTCAGCAGATAAAAAATGACAAATGGCAGTAAAACCGCGAAAAGGTAACTATACACGTTTTGAATTTCAAACGTTTATTGGGCAATGCACACACGGTAAAAAAATATAATAGTTACAAATGGATAAATCATTCCAATTCTCCAGTTTACATGCCATTAACCTCTCTCCTCAAATTTTAGTTGCCACCTCATTGATCCAGTTCAATATAATAGCATTAGGATTACCATATTACCCTCAGCTTGAAAAATCTATAAAAAGCCTCCAAAATCCATCTTCTTCTTCACGTTAGTAATCAATCTACTCTTACTCTGCAGAAAAACCCTTTGAACCCTAATTCACTCAAAATCATTCAATTCATTCAAATGGCCAACACTCAAGCAAAAACAACCCCTCCTCTAAAGAACACCTTCAAGATGTAAGACCTTCTTGACACGGATTTCATTCCTATTAAGCGAGTGAGTTCAGACACAATTATCTCCTCCGATTACCTGGGTGATAACTTGCTATTCTCCACCAAACCTAATGCCCAACTTCTAAATGACCAACATCTAGAGGTCATCCTCCAGATGAAACACCCAACCTATCCTATTCTCGTAAATCAATTTTATGAGACTCTTAAGATCCATACCTAGTATGATGTGCTTCGGACTAAGGTATAAGGAAAGGTAATCACACTCACACCAAAATTATTTGTAACCCATCTTGATATGAAGGATGAGGGAGTAATGGAATGAACAAATCATGAAGTATGAACCAAATCTCTGGCTTCCGGAGAGATTCTTTGGAGATAAGTGTTGATCCAAATCTCTAGCTTCTGGAGAGATTCTTTGGAGATAAGTGCTCTACTCACTAGCCAGAAACACTAAGGCTTCTCCAATTCATTCTAGCCAAGTTTGCCTTGATCCGGAAGGGGTCACTCACTACTGTTTCCTCCTTTTAAGGTTGTGTTCTTCCATACTGGGTGGAATGCAGAGTCCTCAACATGCTCGTACTTCTAATCCACTACATCGTGTAACATAAGTACTCCCAGGGAGCCCTAATCACCAAGATCCTTGCTGAAAATGGTATAGACTTTACTAGAGAAGAGTCAGTGGAAGGAAAAGCGGTTATAGAAAAGAATTTTCTAAAATTATCCCATACTGAGAAAAGGCACTAAGGTAGAAGAGGGAGAAGAAAGAGAAGAGCAGGGTCCTGAAAGCCGGAGGCGTAGTTGAGAAGGCTCCAGTTCCAAAGAGGGCGAGAACCACAAAGCCTAAGGCTTGGAGAAAAATTAATCTAAAGCCTGTAATGGAAGATAATATGGTTAAGGAAGTGGAAGAGGACCAATTAACACTTACCCAGATTAAAAACAAGATCCGTAGTTGCCTAAGAAAAGAAGGAGGCCTGTAAAAACTATTACAAGAAAGGGGAAGAACATTGAAACGCCGAAGGTGATGATTGAGGACTAACTTTTAGAAATAGCTGATTTCATTCTTGCTGTAAGAAAGAAGGGTACTTCTCAAACCTTAGAAGATATCCTCGAGGAGGATGCTATTGTTGAGAGTAGTTGCACCAAGGAGGAAGAACTTGTGCTAAAAAGAAAGCAGCTGTTAAGGAAGGGGCCTACTTTTATGCAGGCTCTAAGACCACAAAGGGCTAAGCTAAATCCTAAGAAGCCTGTATCTGGAATCTCCATCAAGGAGCCAGCTCCTAAAGCAACTCAGGAAGAGATAATGGCTAAGGCCAAGCTAAGCAAAGGAAAGCATATGGAGATAACAGCCAAAACCCTTTATCTAGAGCATCCGGAGTATGAGCACATGATGGCTGTTGTCCGAGGGAATCAATAGCTAAATAATCCTCCTCCTACTTTGGACATACTCGGAGGCTCATTCGAAACATCAAGCCAAGCCATTCCTCTGGTAATCCCTATTCCACCAATTATGATGCCTCCTATTAAGATCCAATTTGTCAATGAGGGATATGGGGCAGAGATTGTAAATGAGCCGAATCTCCAACTACATACAGAACTCCTTCTGAAATCCCTACTGAACTAAGAAATCATTGAAACTAAAGTCATAAAACTTAAAATTCCTTATTGGTCCCCATGTGTACACTCAATGAGTTAGAGGGGGGTGAATGACTCACTCAAAAACTTAGTAAACTTTTTCGCACGAATTATCGAGAAAAACTTCAAAGTAAAAGGACACAGAGATTTTTATACTGGTTCGGCAACCTGTGCTTACATCCAGTCTCAAGAGAGTGTCTCGGCTTTAATCCACTAATCTCAACTCCTTTGCCCTAGGCGGAGAAGCCTTCCACAAATTCCCCAATTAAAGTAATTACCCTCCAAACTACGATCGCTCACCCATTGAGTAGAATACCCTCTTCTATCAGCAACTCAATAACAGTCTAAACAAGAGCTGGATTCCACCTATTGAATGTTGATTTAGTTACAACAATCAGATATTACAAATTAATGATCTATTCTATTCTCTCTTCTTCTAAAGTAAATTCTAACTGAGTAGTTGCTTTCTTCTGTGAACTTCTCTAAAGCTTGTAATTTGGCATAGTTTTTACTTCTATTCAGGTGTAATCACCAAGTTCTAACGCTTGCCTTCTTGCACCTTTTATAGTAGGGATTAAGAAAGTAGTCTTTGAACTTGATTTGGCATCTTCTGAAATTGACAGCTCATCTATTCACCCGTTACTTCTTGAAATCAATTCATTGGGAGATAGAATCACACTGTCGTGAGATGGAAAATCGATCCATTAGAGATAAATTGTAATTCAAGCTTTAATTTGAATTTTTTGTCATTTGATGCCAGTCTTTCGTTAGAGAGAACTCTTGCTGACTTGCCACATGTCTTCTTCCCATACCTTTTGGTATTCTGACATGTTGCAAAGCGCGCAAAACAAGGTTGTTGATCAGCAGACCCAAAATGGCAAATGACTTTTTGTAGCTTGAATATGGAAGGCTTTGTCATTTTCTTCATTAAACTAGGTCTTGTCAAGGCATTAATTCTTTTTTTCTTTGTGTCATTAATGTTCTGCAAAAAGCAACGCTAAAAGCAAAGATCCCATTTTTTCTTAAATCGTAAAGTCAGTACCTTTGACAGACATAAAGTAACTCAACAAAATAATGTATCATAAAGCACAGCTAAAATAAGATGTAAATATCAAGCATTGAGTGAATATTAATTTAGTCAGTGATTAAAGTAGATACTCAGCCCAGAACACTCAAAGTTAAACTAAATAGCTAGGTCAGCGGAGACTCAAAATTCTACCCTTTAATTTACTAACTCCCAAATGACCATAGAATATTTATTTTAACATCATTATTGATTTAATTAACTCAAATTGAATTTAATTGTTATGGTCAAAACTTAAGCACTACTGAGTCATCCACTGAGTCAGTTCAAACTTATGCTTGGTTCAACAATCTCCCCCATTTTGATCAATGGCAATTAACTCGAGCGAGAATTAAATCAATAAGATATCTAGATCAGAGTTACCTTATACATATGCTTGATATGTCTTTATTCAGCATCTTGATTTTGCTTAGAGTGAATGCTAACTTCCGGATAATCCTTGATTCTTCTGAGTTCAGCATTCCTCAACACTTCTCATATATTTCTGCAAAAAAGATCAACACAGATATATGCAGCAAAAAATACAAGAAGTTAAGAAGATCTTAACTTAGAATCGAATGAGTAATCTCCTCATAAAAGAATAATTTGAGTACAGATAACACAGAGTTAATCTACACTAAGTTTTACAATAAGCACTACAGATTACAAAATTTTATACTACTTAGGTATATGTAGTCCTCCAAGATTAGCTCGCCTATCTTCGTAAACCAGTTGATACCATCTTGACTTGTTCTCTTTAGGCAACGCGATCTCCTTGCCTTTCCTCTTTCTTATCTTAGTATACTCTCTCTAAATGCACTCCATATCCTTGGATAAATTATATGAGAATTCAGCTACCCTCTGATCTCTCTCTCTCCTCTTGCTCACACTTTTTGCTATCTTTCTCCCCCATTTCTATTGCATCCAAAATGGCTTGGGCTTGATGATCTTACGGGCTCAGAGAATCTTCAAAAGTCTTGAGCTGGCCATAAATGTTGTTTGAAAAGTTCTGCACTAATAGCTCATAGACTTCTTACGAGATTATGTCCTGTTCTCTGAGAAAAGTGAAGAGACCCGCTAGAGCATGAGATTGCGATTGATTGACCTGATACTAAGCACTGAGTCCTTCCTTGGATATTTGGGTGAGACTGGCCAGAGCCTTAACTTGAGAATTATCCCTTAATATCCGCTCTAGCATGGAAGTGCTCCTTATATGAGTAATGACTTATTCATGTATCTGATCAATTGCTTGACCATCATTGATGATGTTTGAATGAACCTTCTTGATTTGATCGTGAATGCAACCAAGTTTCTGATGGAGCAATGGTTCTTATTTAGCATCTGCCATTACAATATCACTAGTCAGAGTATCAGATATATTCAGCCTCTTCAAAGCTTTGAGTATTTCTCCCTCTAAGTTCCTTACTCCTTTTAACACTTCCTCCTTCACGGTCCTTAGCTTCGTGTGTAAACCATGGTTACAAATTGATAGCATTAATAACTACATCTAGGTGAGTTGAGTTTTCACCACTTTCCTTGCTTAAAATGTTGTAGCCATCTAGAACTGCCTGCATTGCTTCCAATAGGGGATTAAATTTATCTATCATAGAATTCTTGAAATCCCTCTCATCATTCAAAACTTTGCAGTTGCTTTCAAAAAAATTTCCATCTTCTTTTTCAGCTGTGCAACTTCCATCTTCAAATAATCAGCCTTTCTACCTGCAACATTTAACAAAGGCAATATATGGGACACAATTGCTTTGACCAGTGAGAACTAGGTAGGGCCTGATTTGAAATGGTCCTTTATCTCCTCAACAGCTTCTAAAAACCCTTGCACTAGCTCAACGGCCTTTGCAAGTCTCCTTAAGACATCCTTAAAAAGTAGAGATTTTGCAATTTCTCCATCAATTTCAGCATCTATTCTAAGTCTTGGAAATCTGGCTCTCCCCATTCTCCTTATGTCTTCTAAGAGCTCAGCCTGGGGGTTAAATTGGGATTATGGTTGTGGTTGTTAAGTAGTTTTTGTTGTTGTTATTCTGGAATCTCTTGAATGATTGGAGGCCCTCTAATAATGGGTCCTTCCAATAGTAATTGTTCACGCATAGGAGATCCAACTAGTGAAAGGTATGGAATGATAGCTATTTAGTTAGAGTTTGAGGTGTTTGATTGGTCAGTAGTAGATGTGGATGGTATTTAGGTGTCAGGTATCGGTAGGGCAAAAATGGGTGTAGGTGACAAGGGTGCTTTAGGTGAAAGGTTTAGGAAAAAGAACGGTTCTTTGTTCTCTACTTCCTTCTCTTCTTCTGTACCTTCAACAGTGGACTCGTTGACCGGAGCCTGAGCTTGCTCAGTTAGCTGAGCTCCCTGCTCAACTACTACATCATCCTCCTTATCCTCAAAATCCCCTTCATCCTCATCAATTGTTACCTTCATCCTTTTTAACAACCCTCTCTTTCTCTCTTTCCTTGCTTCCTTAGCTTCTTCAGCAGTCAAATTGACCTGTTGGTCAGATTCAAGCACATTAATTTTAGCAACTTGTACTTCCACGAATTCATCTTCTTCCTGCTCTTCTTGATCTTCAATCCCTTCAAGAGCTCCTATCATTTCTTCCACAACTTCAGGAACTTTTATCTCTGCAAGACTGGCTACTACAGATTGAAGAATTTTCTTAGTATCAGCCTTAGCTTTTACTACTGCTTCCTCATCCTTTCTCCTTATCTCAGCTTCTAGGTCCTCTTGCCTTTTTCTAATTCTTCCTTCTTCAGCGGCTTTCATTCTCTCATCTTCCTCTAGATCTTGGACTATGCCAATTCCTTTCTTTACCATCAGCTTCTTCTTGGGCTAACCTACTTGGGGCAACAGGAACTGATATAGCTTTATGTCCTTTAGTAGTCATTGCATCCAGTTGAGCTTCATCACTCGTTCTCTTCTTCTATCTCTTTAGAGGCATCTCCTCTCTTAGCTCTTCATCAGCTTTCCTCTCTTCTAACTTCACTTCCAAAGTGAGCTCACACGACTTCTCCTTAGTTCCTTTGGTAGATCTAGTCTTTTAAGGAATAGGAGCAAATACAGGAACTAACCTCACTGAGCTCCCTTTCTTCACTTCCCTCTTGGAGTCTCTCCTGACCTCCTTCTTAATAGCCTTCTTCTTAGCCACATCTTCATCTATTTCCGCTCTGAGCTTTGTAATCCTCTCAAGCTCACTATCACAAAGGCATCTAAAGTTAAATCCTCCTCTTCTAGCTTAATAGGCTTCATTGCCATTGTAGCTTTTGGTTCCTTGGTTCTGGCCTTTCCCTTCTTCAGTTTTATGTATTTGGTGTTATTTGGCCTCTCATTACACCCCAATCCATGAAAATGAGCATTGCTCAAGATTCTGGATTCAATCACCTTCAGTGTGATTCTGCTCCTTAGCGCCCAACCTTCCAAGTCTAACTCATATGCCCTGCATATCTCCATTACTAGATATCCATATACCATATCCTTTGACACCTTTAAAAACCTGTGCAAAATTGCTAAGGGCCAATTTATGCATATTCCATAATTTAGAGCACAAATGAAGACTCTCTCAAGCTTTGAGCAGCTTCCCATTGAAGCTGTCTTGGGTAGCAATAACTTCATTACAAGCTCATGCACCTGCTTCCCTTCCTTAGTGAACATGGATCCTATGAGTTCACCTGCTTTATAGTCAGCGGAGACCTTATAATCAATTGATATGTCCACATGCTCTTCATATTTTATCACGCGCATCCTGAACCCTCTCTCAAGCATTCTTAGTAACCCAGCTATCAGTTTGGGAGTAATATTCACTTTTCTTTCCATTAGAGTAGTGACAAAAAGATCCTTTTGTCCTTTAACTAGGTAAATTTAATGAAGAATCTCTTAACTACCTACTCATAGCAACCGTTGGGTATCTCAAAAACCCTCTCAAGTGATACTGGCGCGTCCACTTCCCAAATCTCTCATCATTAGAGAAACTGAGCATATCTACTATAGTTGGTGGCTCCACTTCAGTTCCTTCCATAAAACACCATTTTCTAGGACTATATTTGGTTCCAACAAGAATGAAAAAATCTTCCCTCTTGTTAATTCCAATCGCCACTTAAGCCATGTGATCCCTTGTAGTGACCCAACATGTATTCTTATCATTTCTTACAAACAACGGTTCCTCACCAACAGATTCAGATGATCTTCCAGATGTACTCGCCATTTGAAATAGCTCGAAGAAGAATAGAGAATTGGGGATTTTGAGAAGAAATTTGCAAAGAAGAAATTTGGTAAAGTAACCTTTCTCCTTTCCGAAATTCTCCTTAAATAGCCAAAAACTCTTCATTAAGCCCTACAAAGCTATGTGTACGACTCACAATCCATGGTCATAAGATTTAATGGTGAGATTACATAGAGATTACCATAGGATTAATGAAAGCAAGAAACATGGGATAACTGCAATTGAATATGGATCGTTTCATAACTTGCTACCATTTCATCAAGTTTAAATTTGAAAGAAAACCGATGACAATTTAATGACGTGTCCAAAATTCAAGCACCAAAAAGAAATACTTAACCTAATTCATAGAAGCTCAGAGTGTGCCCTAATTTGGTCAGCTTCAGAATTGGTCAGCGGGAAATGTATTTCTTCAAATTGGATTGGACATTCTGATTAACTCTCTCAGAGTGTTGAATTGATCCTTTCTAATGGGCTTTGTGAATATGTCAGCTCGCTGTTCTTTAGTAGGAATGTAGGTGAGCTTAACTTCTCCTTTTAGCACATGATCCCTTATAAAGTGATGTCTAATGTTGACATGCTTCATCCTGTTATGTTGAATTGGATTCTTTGATAGGTCAATTGCACTCTTATTGTTACACATAACTTTAAGACACTTACACTTTATACCATAATCCTCCAATTGCTGCTTGATCCAAAGCAGTTGTGCTACACAACTTCCTACAGCCATGTACTCAGCCTTAACTGTACTCAGAGCCACAGAAGTCTGCTTCTTGCTATACTATATTACTAGACAATCACCAAGGAAATGGCATCTTCCTATGGTGCTTTTCCTTTCAAGTTTGTCTCTTCCATAGTCAGCATCTGTGTATCCTCTCAGAGTGAAGTCTGCATTACTTAGTTACCATAAACCTGCATCAATAGAGCCTAGCAAACACCTGAGAATTCTCTTAATAGTAGCTAAGTGAGATTCTCTGGGTCAACTTAATATCTTGCACGATAATATACAGCATATTGAATGTTAGGCCTACTAGCAGTTAGGTAAAGTAGAGAACCAATAAGACCTCTGTAGAGCTTACTCTCTACAGGTTTACCTTCCTCATCTTTACTCAAAATTGTATTAGTGGCCATGGGTGTTGACATTGGCTTAGCTTTATCCATGTAAAACTTCTTGAGAACTTCCTTGGCATACTTAGCTTGGCTAATGAAGATCCCATCATCACCATGCTTGATTTACAAGCCAAGAAAGAAGTTAAGCTCTACCATCACTGACATTTCAAACTCTCTCTTCATCTGCTGGCTGAACTCTTTGTATAGCTTTTCATTAGTTGCTCCAAAAATGATGTCATCAACATAGAGTTAGACTAGCTCAATTGAAGAAGATTGAATGCTCTTTGAGTTAGAACTTGGAAATGGAATATGTAAATAATCTTTCATCTTAAATTCCATATCTTTATCATTTTTATGCTCAATATATGGCGTTCGTTTATTTGCTTCAACACATCTTGATGCTTCTTCTTGATAAAATGAGTTGCATCTGCTTTTCCTCTGACATAACCTTTGCTGAGTAAAAAGTTAGTCAATCTCTCATACCAAGCTCTTGGAGCTTGTTTTAGTCCATACAGAGCCTTCTTCAGCTTAAAGACATGATCTGGATACTTTGGATCTTCAAAACCTAGGGGCTGTCTAACATATACTTCCTCTTAAATATAACCATTAAGAAATGCACTCTTAACATCCATCTGAAATAGCTTAAAGTTCATATGAGATGCAAAAGCACAGAGAATTCTTATGGCTTTAACTCTGGCTACTGGTGTAAAGGTTTCTCGAAAGTTAATACCTTCTTGTTGATTATAGCCTTGAGCAACTAGTCTGGCCTTGTTTCTGACAACAGTTTCAGCTTCATCTAGCTTAATCTTGAAAACCCATTTGGTGCCAATGATTGACTTACCTCTGGGTTTCTCCACCAAATCCTAAACTTCATTTCTTCTGAATTGGTCTAACTCTTCTTGCATTGCAATCATCTAGTTGTCATCAAACTCAGCATCTTCAAACTTCTTTGGTTCAATCAATGAGACAAATGCTGAATGGCTTATCATTCTGTTCAGCTAACCTCTAGTAAGCACTGGATTTTGCACACTATCAAGAATCTTCTCAACTGGGTGATCTCTCCTTACTCTGACTTCTTTTGGTAGATTAGGATTAGCTCGCTGAGCTACTATCATTGGTTGAGCATCTACATCATTGCCAAAGTTTATGGATTGGTCCAAGTCAACTTCATAATCTTCTTTTTCTGGTATTGGATTAGGAATAACAATGGGTTGACTGACTGATCCGCTGACTTTTTCCTTTTCCCTTTCATCATCACTTATCAAAATCTACATGCATGGACTCCTCTAAGATGCCAGTCCTCTTGATATACACTATGTATGCCCTACTGTGCGTTGAGTAACCCAGAAAGATTCCTTCATCAGCCTTGGAGTCAAATTTAGCCAATTGGTCTTTTGTGTTTAATATGAAGCATTTATAACCAAAGGCCTTGAGATGACCAACCTTGGGCTTGCGCCCCTCCCAAAGTTCATAAGGAGCTTTATTCAAAACTGGTCGAATTAAAACCCTATTTAGAATGTAATAAGCTAAGTTAACAGCTTCTCCCTAGAAATACTTTGGCAGATTGTTATCACTCAGCATAGAACAACCCATCTCTAAAATAGTATGATTCTTTCTCTCAACAACCCCATTCCGCTGAGGTGTATGAGGGGCAGAAAAATTATGGCCAATACCATGCTTAGAACAGAATTCCTCAAACTGCCTATTTTTAAAACTCTCTTCCATGGTCACTGCGGATTCTATTAATTTTAAGGTCTTTTTCATTCATGGTCTGTTTAGCCAACCTAGAGAATGATTCAAATGTTTCATCTTTGCTTGCTAGCAAGAAAATCTAAGTGAACCTGGTCAGATCATCTATAATCACAAGGGTGTATTTCATTACACCTAAATTTGTTGGCACAACAGGCCCAAACAAATCCATGTGCAGAAGATCAAGGGGATGAGAAGAAGATATATCAGCTAAAGATTTAAAGGACTTCCCAAATTGTTTCCCAAGTTAGCATGCTGAGCAGAGTCTATCTTTTTCAAAGGCCAGATTAGGTAAGCCCTCAACAAGTTCATTTCTGGCTAATTTGGATAGATTGGTCATATTGATATGCCCTAACCTTCTGTGCCATAGACATGAGTTCTCCTTCTTAGAAACTAAGCATATATCATTGGAGCCAAGGGATAAATCAAACATATAAACATTATTGATTCTAAGAGCATAAAGAATAGTTTGGTCAGAGTTACCATCAATGACTGAGTAGCCCGCTGAGTCAAATATCACTTTCCCACCTTTGTCACATAGCTGAGCAACACTTAGCAAGTTGAACTTTAGGCCTTTCACAAGAGACACGCTATCAATTGAAGTCTTGACTCCCACTATTCCATTGCCAACAATCTTTCCCTTTTTATTGTCTCCAAAACTGACACTTCCATTCCTTCTTCGCTCCAATGTGATGAATTGCTTTTCATCTCCTGTCATATGCCTCGAGCATCCACTATCCAATTACCACATTCTTCTATCATTAGTGGATCTCAGGCTTACCTTCAAAATAGTTATATTTTCTTAGGTATCCATGCCTTTTCTGGCTGGGTCCTCCCTTGTTAGTGGTGGTCATCCTTGGCCACTCATACTCATCATAGTAACCATTTTTGTGCCTATACATGACTATTGCATGTCTTGGCTTTCCACAAAAATTACACACGGCCTTAGGATTAGGCCTACTCACTTTACTCTTTTGAGAAACCTTCTTAGAGTGGTGAGTACGGTTACTCTGAGTATTCCTGCTAGGTTGAGGAGGGACCCACACCTTTTTCAAAGTTGTTAATTCAGAAGCTAGCTCATCGCATTTCTTAGTGAGTTTGTTGTTATATCCATTTTAGAATCAGCTTTTTCCATAAGGTATAAGATGTCATGTGAGGTAGAAGAGTTGACATCTTCTAGATCATCACACCTCCTCTGAAGTACTTTGATGTATTTTGTTGATTTCTAAGTCACATTAATAACATCATTAAGTACTATGTCAAGCTCATCTGAAGACAAAGGGGGTTCAGAATTTACCTTAGTGTGATTTCCTTTGTCTCTACTCTGGTCAGCTGATTGATTGGCAGCAAAAGTAGATGGTTGGTCAGCTGACTCTGAGTCAACTAGATCATCCTTAGCCATGAGACACACATTTGTGGAACCTTGTGCCTCTTCATCTGAGGATGATGACTCTTATTCAGAGTCACTCCAGGTAGTAGCAAGGGCCTTCTTATCCTTTTTCTTTTTGAAGCTGTTCTTTTTAGCTTTGTGATAGATAAACTGGATATGCCCTTTCTCAGCACATTCAAAGCATTTGATATCTTTGTTATGCTCTTTGTTGAACTCCTTTTGTGGGCTTTCATCTGCCCCTTTCTTGTACTTACATGTCTTTCTGAACTTCTGGAAGTTCTTGTCCTTCCCCAAGAACCTTATGAAATTCTTGGTCATTAGATTTATCTCTTCCTTTTTATCCTCTGGATATTCTTCCTTATAGGAATCTTCTTCATCATCAGCTCTAAGAATAACAATTATGCTAGAGCTCTCTCTTTCCTTGTGCCTGTACTTCTTAGACTCATCTTCATACTATCTCAAGGACATCTCATGGGTCAGCAAAGTTCCCATCAACTCATCAAACTTGTAAGTCTTAAAATCACGGGCTTCTTTGATGGCACTCTTCTTTGTGTCCTATTCCTGAGTCAAGCTTCTAAGGATCTTTTTGACAGTTTCTTCCTCAGTGAAGCTTTTCCCAAGTCTTTTTAGCTTATTGATAATATTCATGAATCTGGTATTCATATTGGAAATGTCCTCCTTGGGTTGCATCTAAAACATCTCATAATTCTTCATAAGATGCAATTAAACTCAGTTGCATCAAGAGATGCGATTAAACTCAATTGCATCAAGAGCGCAATGGAGATAGTTGATAGTAGCTACATTTTCCTTCAGTCTGACCAAGTCCTGACTATCCCACTCATCAGAGTACTTTTAACTTTTACTCCATTCTTCACGATGGTAAGAACATATGGCCCTTCAATAATAGCCATCCAGGCGTGCATACTTTGTGATTGGATGAAATTCTTCATCTTATTCTTCTAATATGTATAATGCTCTCCATTGAGCATAGGGGGCCTAGTGACTGACATGCCTTCTGGTAGAATATAAGCTTGGGCTCTTCCACTGGATTCTCCTCCTTTATACGCCATGGTCTTTATCTCAAGATTGTGAGATCTTTGAAATGAGAACTACTCTAATACCACTTATTAATTCCTATGCATACACTCAATGAGTCAGAGTATGGTGAATGACTCACTCAAAAACTTGGTAAACTTTTTTGCGATAATTATGAGCTCCGCTGGGTAGGTTAGCTAGCTGAGTGAAATTTAGAAAAACTTTAAAGTAACAGGACATATAGATTTTTATACTCGTTTGGCAACCTGTGCTTACATCTAGTCCTGAGAGAGTGTCTCGGCTTTAATCCACTAATCTCAACTCCTTTACCCTAGGCAGAGAAGCATTTCACAAATTCCCCAATTATAGTAAGTACCCTCCAAACTGCAATCGCTCACCCATTGAGTAGAATACCCTCTTCTATCAGCAACTCAATAAGTGTCTAAATAAGAGCTAGATTCAACTTATAGATTGCTGATCCAGTTACAAGAATCAGATATTATAAATTAATGATCTATTCTATTCTCTCTTATTCTAAAGCAGATTCTAGCTGAGTCGTTGCTTTGTTTTATGAACTTCTCTAAAGCTTGTAATTTGGTAGATTTTTTGCTTCCAGGAAATTCAGGTGTAATCATTAAATTCTAACACTTGCCTTCTTGCTCCTTTTATAGTGGGGATTAATAAAGTAGTCGTTGAACTTGCTTTGGCATCTTCTAAAATTGACAGCTCATCTATTCACCTATTGCTTTATCAAATTAATCCGTTAGGAGATAGAATCACACCATTGTAAGATAGAAAATCAATCCATTAGAGAGAGATTGAAATTTGAGCTTCAATTTGAATTCTTTGTCATTTGATGCCATTCTTCCATTTGAAAGAACTCACGCTGACTTGCCATGTGTCTTCTTTCCATTCCTTCTGGTATTCTTACATATTGCAAAGCTCGCAATACAAGGTTGTTGATCTGTAGAATTGTCCAAAATGGCAAATGTGTCATTTTCTTCATTAAAGTGGGTCTTGTCAAGGCATTAATTCTTTTTGTTTTTATCTCATTAATGTTCTGTAAAAAGCAACACTAAAAGCAAAGACCCCATTTTTCCTTAAATGGTAAAGTCAGTACCTTTGACAGACATAAAGTAACTCAGCGAAATAATGTATCGTACAGCACAACTGAAACAAAATCTAAATATCAAGCGCTGAGTGAATATTAATTTCATCACCGACTAATGTAGATACTCAACCCAGAACACTCAGAGTTAAACTAAATAGCTAGGTCAGTGAAGACTCAAAATTCTACCCTTGAATTTCCTAACTCCCAAGCAACTATAGACTATTTATTTTAACATCATTATTGATTTAATTAACTCAAACTAAACTTAATTGTTATGATCAAAACTTAAGCACTACTGATTCATCTACTGAGTCAGTCTAAACTTATGCTTGGTTTAATAGTCCTGAAAAGGCAATTGAGAAAGGGGAGAAAAGTCCTAAAAAGGCACAAGTAGAAGAGATTGAGGACACTACCAATCTTTTAGAAAATCAAGTAGAAAAGAAAACTGAAAATGAAGTAGAGTATATAGATCAACTAAAGACAGAGGTAACCCTTGATCCTAATACTACTGCTGCACCTGCTGTTGAAGTTGAGGCAATAGAAAAATAAGGCAACTTGGATGCAATTCTCAAAATGCATCTAAGGAAGTTGAGCCTAGCCCAAAGCAAATTGATCCGGATGAGGGAGATGGTCTGAGATCCACTGAGCACACTACTATAGCGGACTCACAGGGTGAGGCCACTCCGGAGGGTAGGGTGGAAGGAAAAGGAGAGGAAAAGAAGAGATCTCAAGAAAAACAATCCTCTAGCACTAAAGAGTCCATAAGTGAATCCGGAAGTGAAAGTGGCACTAGCTCTGGCTGTGAAGAATCTTCAACAGACAATGAAGATAGGAAGAAAATAACCAAGGCAAAAATTCCATCAAACTTCTCTATCACCAGACCTGAAAATGTAAGAATGGCCTTAAAACTGTTGGAAGAAGCTGCTCTAGAAGGAAAGAAAGAAGTTAATACTCTCTAGCTATTGATCTAGGAGATATGCCAAAGGTTCCTTGCTATTGAAAACCTGGTCAAAAAGCAGTCACTCTCTCCAGATTTAAAGATTGATTTCAAGGGTATAAAGACTAAAATCGCAAATATCGAAGAAAGAGTTAGCGAATTCTCTACTGCTGAGCAAGTAGCAGAGACTTCCCTTTCCAAAATCACCCCAACACTAAACCAACTTACCTCTATAGTCACAATGACAAATAGATTTACAACTCAGGTAGCTACCAGAGCAGAGAATCATTATGCAACAATCTTAGGCCATGTGACCTCAACATCCACTAACTTAAAAATAGAGATCAAGGAGCATATGGATTCCACGTTTGAAAACTTATAAAAATTCACCCCCACTGCTATTACTAAATCCTCAAAGGACATCTTATCTGGAACTCACTCACTAATGAGTAGACAACATTTAGGGAGCAGCTCAAGAAGTTCCTCAAGGAAGAGTTGTCAAAGCTCCTTAAGAAAGCTGTGGATGACATGAGCAGCGATTGTCAATCCCAACTCTCATCTATTAAAAAGCTCATTAGCACCTAGAATAAAACTTTTAATATTGAGCTTCGGCACATCAACTCAAGCATCCACAACAGAACCAAGTCAGTCACTGATGAAATAAAGTTGCTCAATACTGGTATAATAACTTAAGAATCACTACTCCTTCTTCCTCCATTTCTACTTCTCCTCCTGCCATACCAGAAAGTCAACTTCTTCCCCTCTTTCAACAACTAGTCCAAAATATTGGGGACACGGGCTTTAGCAGATATCAATACTCCCTTACTTTTCTCTAGGGGTTATTTTCACTCTTTGATAAAGAGGATCAAGAATATGCTCTGTCCTTACATCCTAACTTAACCAAATCTTATGATCAACTTCGGAAACTAATTAAACCAATCCCCCTTGCACCTGCTACACTTGATAGAATTATTGAGCAGTGTTTAGCTGGGAACAAGGATTATACCATTCTCTCCAGAGCCTGGTGTTAGATATGATGAATGCCCTAGAGGCAATTAGGGTAATATATCTTAGTTAGTTTTATTTGTACGAACAAAGTTTTATTAATAAAGGCATTCTTTTATTATATCATTGATTGTGAATATATATTATGACTGGTTTAGAATATATTCATTTATATATTTTCAAAAGTCCATGACATAATCATAGCACGTATTGCAAGGGCATAGTGGGACTATATTGGTGAGAACTGGTTCGTGTGTAGTTATGATTTGTCTAAATATCCCTAGTCATGGTATCATCAAGACTGGATGTTGATGACACAGATAGACTAGCATGTGTTGTCATACCTCTTGAATTTGATTCAGAGTAGCATATCTCCCGTGCTAGAGGGTGGTACCTTGGGTTAACACATGAATGTATTCAAAGAGATACATTGGAGACCGCTATGAGACAACACTCGGTAATCTATATTATGCGTTGGTGTTTAATCGTCTCATTATAATAGCAATTCGAATATCTTTAGATCTAAGATACTAGCTACCTTATTTAGATGTTGCTATACTTTGGGCCATACCTAATCACTCTATAGATCGGGTGATGTGGATGATTACGGGCATAGTTGATGTTTGTTCGTTGGTAAGCTGAGTAGTCAAGATAGAATCTATCACTCCATTATAGCAATATAAGGGAGATGTACCTTGGCCACTTGTTAGAAGTAACATACTCATAAACCTCTAATCAGAGTATGAGTTGATAGGATGAGATCCTGATCAACACATTAAAATGGTTGAGTAGTGTACTTTGGTAGCAAGACTAAATACTTGGGTAACTATTAAAGATACTAGTGGACTAACACTTCAACTGAGTCTTAGAAACCAGATGGTAATTAACAGTTGATAGAAGAAGTGAATTGTATTGATATTATTACAAAACTGGGATTAAGTCACAATGCACGTGACGTTTTGAATATTGAGGGGTCATATGCCCTTTGCTAGAGAGCCACTATAACCGATCAAAGAAATCGAAGTCCACAATAGTCTAAAGCTCCAAGCTAGTCAATTCCTAAAAGGAATTGAACTAGGTTAAACTTTTAAGGGATCCTATAAGGTTACACACTTTAAGTTACGACCGAGCTATGTAAAGAACCATTAGACCGGGTCTAATCTAGAAGAGCAAGGAAATATGGTTAGACTATAATGTATGGTTAGACCATAATATTGGTTAGACCAATATTCATTGGTTGGACCAATGAACCTGTTAAATAATAAGAAGGATAAAATAAATATAGGGAATTAAGAACCAAAAATAGCACAGTTAAAGAATACTAGGTATTGCTTAAATTGGTACAAGTGGATCGGTAAGAAAATTGTTAGACAATTTCAGGCTTGATCTGCGTGCGGGCCAAAGTAGTGTTGTATGTGGACAACACCACTCAAGACCCGCATTTGGGGCTTTGGGAAAAGTGGGCTGCAAAGTGCAGCCCACTGCGCACAAGAGCGCAGCCTGTTAGGCTGTACAGGAGCATGACCCAACAAGCATAGCGCATGGCGATGTACTATGTTAGGCTATGACCCGCCGTGCCTGCGTAAGCCCAACCTACACTGTTGGCCATTCAGCCAGAGTGTTTTATTGGGATGGGGAGTTTTCTCCCCAAGCAAACTCCCCATTAGATTTTGGTTTCAAACTCTATTTGGTTTTTGAAAGCTCTTAATTGCCCATTTTATTTTAATTCTAATTGGTTGTGGTTAAGGATTAAATTGTCCTTTGAATAATTCTAAATCACTATAGATAGAGGCCTCCTCCTTCATTATTTTTTGTCCTTAATTTCATATTCCTTCTCTTGCTCTCTTATTCTCTTAGTTGTTCTGGTTCCTAAAAGTAATCCATCAAAGGACGTATTTACTTAGAATAGAAAACTATGGGAATTTCTTCTAGAATAAATTAGTAGGGAAGATCTAGCTATCTTCCACTTATTTATCGGTACTCTCTTTCTAGAAGATTTTGGTCAGTGGTGTTCATGTGGACTATTTATAGACGACTCTACATCAGAGTCTATGCACGTAGCTGAGGGGTCTTTCTACAGACTACGGGATTCACGCTTTAATTGGTAAGTGGTTAAATTATTATTAGGTCCTTTTAATAAGTGTTTATGACCTAGAATAATTTAAGACTAGCACTAGTATCAATCATGCCATGCTTAGGAGATCTTGGACACTAGATTAAATTTTTGAATTTCTGTTGTGCAAGTCTTACTTGCTAAAGCCCTTAATCTAGACCAACAGTGGTATCAAATCCTACCTAATGCGATTGTATGATTGACTAGAAATATGCTAGGTCTGATCTTCTATGAAATATTTTTGAGTATGCTATATCATGCCTAGGAATTTATTTTTTGGAATAGAAAATGCAATGATAACTAGATTAAGTGTTGCTCAAACTTAGTCGGGGTAGTTATCTAAGGATTAATAATGTCTTACTTGAAATTGTAAATGCTTTAATTTTTGAATTATATGGAATAATTCTTAAATTTGAAAAGAACATAATCTTTAATTTAATTAGTCTATGGTTAACTGAGTCAGAAGGGCCCATGTTTATTCTAGCAATTATTGGACAAGGATGCTCATTCACTTCAAGGGGACCTCTCCTACCTGAGAATTTCCATCGCTTCTAGATTCTAATTACCAAAGGGACTATTTTGAATTAATTGATTTCTAGTATAATGAATTGCATTCATTATATGATTTTATAAATGAAAGTTTAAATTGTTAAATTAAAACTTATATGCATAGGTGCAAGAACTTGAACAATGAACCCCCTTGTTCGTTTTGCATGCTATATGGAGTCTTGGCATGATGGAATGATTATGAATTACCAGTTGAGCATGACTGTAGGTTGTATCTACTAATTCCTTTTAGCCCTGAATTAGTTATAATTTTAAAATCATGTCCATGTATAAGTTCTAGATTAGGCAAGACCTGTTGCACTAATAAATCCCCAATAAAATATTAAGATAAAATTAGCTTTCCAAAAATCGAAGTATGATTCTAGGCCTTTTTACTAAATGAATTGCTCATGCACAGCGAGCTTTCTTCTTTAACATCGTCTGGTCATATGATTTAAATTAGGGTTAAATCTTAACAGGACTAGGTTAGTTATCCGTAATATCAGAGCTAATGCTAGGCTAGAGGCATCATTTGAGGAGTCATATAATTGGTTATGCGCGTCCATTGGTTAGAACTCAAATGGATTAGCAATTGTATTGGATGCAAATGGACTAGATCCTCCTATAGTTGTTTAAGTTAGATTGACTCATGATAGCGGGGGTTAGCTTAAATGAGTTATAGATGCTACCTACTAAGGAGAATGGTTAGACCACATTTCCCGAAAGACAATAGAAGGGGCTATTATGTTTTCGAATAAATAATAATAAAAATAGTAGGAATATGTATTTAATTAAAAGACCTTAAATTAAATGCATGTACAAGAACTAAGTCTAAAGTAATATTTCTTTTCTTATACCTAGGTTGAATATGATTACAAACATAAACTTTTGCGCTATTCTTGGAAACAAATTGGATTATACCAATTTTACTGATTGGTTCAGGACGGTGAGGATAGTCCTCAGAGGTGAAAGCCTAGCTTATGTTCTGGATAAGCCCCTTCCTAACGAACTTAATGTTGGCGATCATGAGGAACATGAGGCGTCGAAGAAGCATAGGAAAGATCGTGAATCTGCAACATGTTTGATGTTGGGAACCATGAATCCTGAGCTTCAAAAATAGCATGAGAATATGGATCTCGATACCATAATTCTCCATCTTCATGAACTCTTTTTTGAGCAAGCAAGGACTGAGAGGTTTGAGTCCTCGACACTTTTGTTTGGAACTAAGATGCAGGCTGGCGCTTCAGCATCTCAACATGTTTTAAAATTCTTGGCTATGTCGAGAAGCTTGGTCAATTGGGTTTTGTCATGGATCATGAGTTGAGCATAGATCTCATTTTGACTTCGCTCACAGATGTTTATTCATAGTTTATGACTAATTATTACATGAATAAGATTAATACGACAATCCCAGAATTGATCAACATGCTAAAAACAGTAGAACCTAAGATCAAGCAGGATCGGAAAAATCTACTGATGGTTGAGAAAACCAAACCTTTGAAGGTTAAGACCTAGAAAAAGAAGGGGATGAAGGCTAAGAGAAAGATTAGTAGGAAGAAGAAAAAGAAAGGAGTTATAAATCTATGTTTCCAGTGTGGAAAACAAGGACACTAGAAAAGGGATTGCAAGGCACTGATCTCTGAGCATATGAAGACGAGCCCTAAGAGGGGAACTACTTCAAGTATGTTCATGATTGAAAATTTCTCTATAGTTTCTTATGAGTCTACATAGGTATTAGATACTAGATGTAGTACTCATATATGTACTTCTGTGCAGGGGTTGCGGAACCGTAGAAGACTGGCTAAAGGAGAGTTGGACCTACGAGTTGGAAATGGAGCACGGGTCACTGCATCAGCCGTAGGAACATATAGTCTCAAGTTTCCAAGTGGCCTAGTTTTAGAATTAAATAAATGCTATTATATTCTGGTTGCTACTAAGAATATTATTTTTGTTGCATGTTTAGCAGCAGAAGGATTTGAAGTTTTGTTTAATAATAAAGATTGTCAAATTCGTAAAAATAGTATTCTTTATGGCAGTGGAATTTCGTTTGATGGCATATATGTTTTAAATACTAAAGCTAAAATTTTAATATGAATGATGCTAAGAGATTCAAATTAGGTAAAGACAAATCATCCTACTTATGGCATTATCGTTTGGGCCATATAAACGAAACCTGCTTAACTAAGTTACACAAAGGTGGTGACTTTGGCCCAATAGACTGGGAGTCTTATGAGGCATGCGAACCTTGTTTATTAGGCAAGATGACAAAGAAACCCTTCAGAGGAAAGGGGAAACATACCATAAGTACATTGGAAATAATACACACAAATGTATGTGGTCCAATAAATGTGCAAGGACATGGAGGATTTGTCTACTTCATATATTTTATCGATGATTACTCACGATATGGGTATTTGTACCTTATGAGGCACAAATCAAATACTTTTGAAAGATTCAAAGACTCTAAGAATGAAGTTGAGAAATAACTTAGAAAGAATATTACGGCACTACGGTCAAACCAAGGTGGAGAATATTTAAGCCAAGAGTTTCAAAATTATCTAAGGGATAATGGAATATTACCCCAATGGACCCATCCTTATACTCCTCAGTACAATGGTGTGTTTGAGAGTAGGAATAGAACTTTGTTGGACATGGTTTAGTCTATGATGAGCTAAGCAAGTCTCAGCAAATCCTTTTAGGGATACACACTTGAGAGCGCAGTTTATTTATTAAACTGTGTGCCCTCAAAATCAGTTGACACAACACCATATGAAAGGTGGTATGGTAAGAAACCCTCTCTTTCTCACCTGAGAGTTTAGGGATGTCCTACCTATGTTAAAAGGATAATGTCAGACAAGCTAAGAGCTAGGGTTGATAAATGCTTGTTCATAGGTTATCCTAAAGAGACAGTAGGATATACCTTTTATGATCCTGAGGAACAAAAGGTGTTTATTTCTAGGACTACTCAGTTCCTTGAGAAGGAACCTTGCTTGCAAAATCTAAGGGAATTGACCCTAAACTTAAGGTTTAAGTAGGCGAACAAGATGATCAACTAATAATTCCTACACCTGATACACAACAGAGTGTGATCGAGGAACAACTTGATACCCAACAACCATTGCGTAGATCTGTTAGAGTTCTCAACGCTCCTAAAAGATATGGATTTTTCATCATGGATGATAAACAAATATTTCTAATGGAGGATGATAAACCTAAGACCTACAAGGAAGTAATGGAGTGCTCAGACTCTGATAAATGGTTAAAAGCCATGAAATTAGAATTGGATTCCATGTATGAAAACCAAGTATGGGAATTGGTGGATGCACATAGGTTGCAAATGGGTTTTCATGAAGAAAACCGACATAGATGGTGTGAGGTGTCGATGACGTGTGGGTCTCCCTTAGAGCCTTGGTGAGAGGCAAGGCCCACTGGAGTGGTTGACTGATTTAGGCGTGATGAAACCTTTTTAGTTCAAGTTTGCACATTTTAGCCGATTTTAATGAATAAAAGAATCGAGACACATAGAGTCGCCACCTAAGTTGTCTACTTGGGAAAGAGTTTTGGTATGGTTCCCATTGGCCAGGAGACTCATACCTTTTAGATCAGATATTCGGGTATCGGATGAGTCACTTATTTCTCATTTAGTTAATTCAAAATTACATTCACCTAGTAAAATTGTTTTATTTTCATCATATGGGGATTTATTACAGAAAGTCTATTTTTCTACACTCTTTCATATATGATACATGTTTTCAATAGTTTATAATAAAGCACAAAATAATAAATGGGGGAATAAAAATTACAACCGAGGGAAACTGGGGGAGTTGCAAGTGAACCTATACATTTGTTCTAAGTCATAAAACAAAATAAATAAATTCGCTTACATCCACAAAGATTAGCATAGTTTATAGCACATCATAAGTCAGCATTTTATTGGGAAAAATGTGATTATGTTAGCGTGGTGGTTTTGTGATCGCTAGTACTCGGGCGGCTTCTAGGATTGAAATGAAATAACGGGTCTTCAACGTATTTTGTTATAAATACACATTTTAACTTCCGTGGGTTGATTTACCGGATTATTAGTGAAAATGATCGCATGGCAAATGGTGAGTTGATTGATTTTAACAGATTAAAAAATGAATTATAGGTTCTACTTGGGGGCCACTACCCGTACGGGTGGATGGGACCCGTACGGCTACCGGGGAGGATTGGTATGGATATGGGGGACCCATACGGGGTCATGTATGGTCCCGGGCAGAAACTTAGTTCAATTTAATAAGCATATTGATGGTGGAGAAATGAAATAAAAATGGGATTTCCTTCCGTATGAGTATGGCACACCAGTTTAATATCCCTAAGGACATAAGGTACCAACAAGGCTCATATGGGTTAGGACCAGACCCAAAATAGGAATAAAAGAACAGATGTAATAGAAGAAGTAGATAACAATGGTAAAGTAACTGAGGTGTGAGTCACTTTGAAACTCAGGAGTGTACCTTTACACGGTGAATCTACTTTAGAACAATTCCAATGCCAAATGGAAACTTTGTTAAATTATAACCTCAAAAACTTATTGAATATGATTTTTCTATATCATATTTCTTTCTAATATTTTTCTCTTCTGCTTTCTTAATTGTTCTCCAATTGTTCACCTTTTGAAATGAAGCAGAAATGCTCCTTTATATAGGGGAAATTAGGTCTGAATGCATTAAATGGTTGATTTTATGCGTTTATGGCTAATTTTATGCATTAAAACCAATTTTATTTTCTTTATGGCTGATTTTATACATTTAAATCGATTTTATTTAAAATGATTTTATGCATTAAAACTAATTTTATGCATTTAAATTGATTTTATGCATTTAAATCGATTTTATTTAAATCGATTTTATGCATTTAAATCGATTTCATGCATTAAAACTGGTTTTATGCATTTAAATTGATTTTATGAATTTAAACCAATTTTATTTAAATTGATTTTATGCATTTAAATCAATTTGATGCATTAAAATTGATTTGGTGCGTTAAAACTGATTTTATACATTTAAATTGATTTTATGCATTTATGACTAATTTTATGCACCTAAACAGATTGTTTGAGCATCTAGGGGACCGGTATGGATGGCCTGGACCCTGTACGGGGTCCCGGTGGGATCAAATTGGGCAATTCTTGAAGTTTTAATACCGGTACGGATTGGTTGGACCCATACGGGTCTGAGGGACCCGTACGAGTCCGACCGGTCGACCTGTATAGATCCGTTCAGACCGATAAGGACTGAGCTTTCCCAAAACTTCCCAAAACTGCCCCAAAATCGATCGATTTTGACCATTTTAGACGTTTTAGGGACTTAGCACTAGTTTTATGAGGTTTAGGTTTGACAAAGCTTGACCAAACAACATTGAAACCACTCCAAGTAGATAACACCTATAGAAGAATGTATTATCGAGCTCTCATCATCATTTCGTGAGAAGGACCGTTAAAATCCAGTGCTTACAGACTGCCCCTCTTGGGATCACAGCAGATACAGATCTGTATGATCTCACAATGTGAGCGAGGGTTTAGAAATTATACCTGAGGTGATGACATGGGTAAGTTCCTTCCTTGAGGTGAACTCCTTCCCTTAGTGTCCCTTTCTTAAGGCGGACCGCTTTCCTTTGCCGATGTGTATCCCTTTCTTGAGGTGGATGACTTTCCTTTGCCAATGTGTATCCCTTGTTGCTCTACTGGGGATGATGTATATATCTCTTTCTTAAGGCATATGACTCTCCTGTTGGTGTATCCCTTTCTTAAGCCAGATCGACTTTCTTGACTGATGGTGTATCCCTTTCCTGAGGCGGATGACTCTCCTGTTGGGGATTTTGAACGACCTATAAAAAGATAATAATCAAACATCGATTTAGTTATTGTCTAAGAAGACACATCTTAATTCTTGATTGACTTTGTGATGAACAAAAATTTTTGCCCCTTCAATCAAGCATAGAGATGTGTGGGTAGGGGTTGGCCCCTGAATAAGTATAAATTAAGTCCGAGGAATGTCGGGTTTGGCTTAATCACTTTAGGATGGAATGTCCCTTGGAAGGGTGACTCTCGAAGAATGTCCCTTAAGGGGAGATGTCCCTTGATTAGCTGACTCCATTATTGGGGAATGTGGGGGATGCCCCTTGGTTGACTAATTCCGTTATTGGAAAATGGGGGGACGCCCCTTAGTTAAATGATTCTGCTATTGAAAAATAGGGGGATGCCCCTGGATTGAATGATTTTGCTGTTGGGAAATAGGGGGATACCCCTTAGTTAAATGATTCCGCTATTGGGAAATGGGGAGATGCCCCTGGATTGAATGATTCCACTACTGGGAAATGGGGGAATGCCCCTGGATTGGCTGATTCTGCTGCTAGGAAATGGGAGGATGCCCCTCATTTAGATGATTCCACTACTAGGAAATGGGGGGATGCCCCTTGGTTGACTCCGTGGCTGGGAAGTATAGTAATGCTCTTTGGTGAATTCTTTTCTATTGGGGAAATCTCTCCATATAAGATTTGTTTGTTGGGGAAAATACCTGCGCTCGGGTGGACCTACACATGAAAATCATCCTAGTTAGTAATCAATTCAAGGGTAGCTTATCTTGATTCTTGATTGATTTTGTGAAAACAAAAAAATTTTGCCCCTTCAGTCAAGGATTAAGGTGTGCTAGGGATTTTGCTCTTAATTTAACTGAAAATAAGGGGTTTGAGAAATGTGGGGTTTGCCCCAATCTGTATCTGATGTTAGTGTCCCTTCCCTGAGGTGGACAGCCCTCCTTTGTGCTCTTTTCTTAAGGTGAGCATCCTTCCTTTGCGTTCTTTTGTCCAGGCGAACCGCTTTCCTTTATTCTGAGCATCCCTTTCTCAAGGCAGACGACTTTCCTTTGCTTTGCGTATCTCTGGTGACTTCTCTGAGGAAGATATATGTATCCCTTTCTTAAGGCGGATGACTTTTCCTCGTATCCCTTTCTTAAGGCGGATCGACTTTCCTGGTTGATGATATATCCCTTTCCTAAGGTGGATGACTCCCCTACTGGTGTATCTCTTTCCTAAGTAAGATGACTTTCCTACTGGGGAGTTTGAATAACCTGTTAAGAGACAATAAAAATGTTGAGTCAGTTATTGTCTAAATTGAAGATGTGTAGATGGGGTTTACCCCTGAATAAATTGTAAACTATGTTTAGAAATGTTGGGTTTGGCCTAACTATTTTGAGCTGGAATGCTCCTTGGGGGGTCGCCCCTAGGGGAGCTGACTATTGAGGAGATAGCCTTTGAATGGCTAGTCCATTTGGATTGTTGGGGAGAAACTGCTCGGGGGCGATTTCAATTGTTTAGAGGAGGGTGTTCCTGGGACATCCTAGCTACAGGGGAGTATCCTTGGAACCCATCTCAAGAAAGCTTGACTAGTTGGGGGGTACCCCTTGGATACTACTCTGACTGGATGAATGGTTCCTTTAACCATCCGGTCATCGAGGATGGAGATTGGCTTTTTGTGGGGATGGGGGGATGGCCCTTGAATGTTTCATCTATTGGGAATGAACTATCCTGATGTGGATGCTCTGCTAGAGAAAAGGTGCCCCTTTAGTTGGCATTCAGGTTTTATCTTGTCTGACCTGCAGGAGATAAACAAGTCAGGTTTTGTCTTGTCTGACCTGCAGGAGATAAACAAGTTTTATCAGAATATGACCTAAAATGGTACATCTTAATTCTTGATTGACTTTATGATGAACAAAAATTTTTGCCCCTTCAATCAAGTATTAAGGATTACTAGGGTTTTGCCCCTAATTAACTGTAAAGAGTAAGTGAAGAGATGTTGGGCTGGTCCCAATTTTGGTATCCCCTGGAGTGGCCTAACTACTGGGGGGAAAATAGCCTATAAGCAGCTTTACTACTTAGGAGCCAGTCTCCTAGATGACTTGGATTGCTAGGGGGTGCCCCTTGAAAGAGAAACTTAGCTACCGGGGGGCCTCTATAAATTGCCTTGGGTGGCTTAACCGGTTGGGGGGTGCCCCTAGGATGGTTCGCTTGTTGGGGAAATGATCCCTCTAATGGTTTGGTTATTGGTATTACTTTTGGGAAGATGCCTCTCGACTGGTGCTCCTCAAATGGCACCTTTATTGGGTACGTCCTTTGAGTGATGCCCCTTGGGTGGCAGTGTGGTTGGGGGAATTTTTCTTATGGGTATCTCTCCTTGGGTCCCTACATATGATAAAGAAACTGGTCAGTAAAAATTTGAGATATATGGGTCGGGACTTGCCTCGATTAAAAGAGAAGACTGAGTTTAGTGATGTTGGGTTGGTCCTAACTTAAATCGAGGTGTCCCTAGCATGCCTCTTCCACTAGATGGCACTATTGGGGAGTGCGTCAAGGGTGTTTGATGATGAGGGGATGCCCCTTGACTGGTTTTACTACTGGGGAGTGGAGGGATGCCCCTCGATTAACTTCTTTGCTGGAGAGGTGTCTTCCTAGATGATTCTTTTGCTGGGGATTTCTTCTAGGATAATATTTCCTTGGTTCAGGCAAGAATCTCTTATCTTGTGAGGATTGTTCCTTTTAATGTTTTGACTGCTTGGGTGTCCTCCCCTTGAATCAACCTGTACATGAAAACTTATTCACGTTAGCAATTATTTTGACATGGCTTACCTTGATCCTTGATTGACCTTTTAAAAACAAAATTTTTGCCTCTTCAATCAAGGATCAAGGTAAGATAGGGGTTTTGTCCCTCATATAATTGTCATAGAGGTTTGAGAGAAGTGGGGTTGGCCCTAATTTGAATTTGATGTGTCCCTACTGGTTGAGGGATCCTGCTCCCACTTGAAACATTGCTCTGAGGTGTGAGGAGGGGACCCATACAGGTGGGGTGGGACCCCGTACGGGTGGCATTTTGCTAAGGTGGGACCCATACAGGTGGGGATGGACCCGTACGAGTTCCTTCTTTAAGGATAGAATGTCCAAAACTGGGTTTTCTACAACCTTTTTGTGGTTTTTAATTTGTTAACTGTATCCTAAACCTGTTAAACTGTTGTTTCACCTTTATAGTTCTTGTATAAAACTGTGGGATCCTTGAGCTTCTACAGGAAGTGGTATAAGGAGAGTCAAGCTATTGGGGACACTGGGTTGCTGACCTGTATTGACTCATTCAAGTTCACTAATATTGTCAGGGCCATTCCCTAGGCCCTGAAGACACTGGCTCCTAGTGCTATGTCGGCCCTGATAGAGAGATGGTCTAAGATAATGCACACCTTCCATCTACCAATCGGGGAGGTCATCGTGACTCCCTCTAACATGTGTGCACTGAAGGGACTAGACTGGGGAGGGGATGTCATCCATTTTGATGTTTATGCCAATAGGTGGCATTCTCAGCCTGAGGTGAAGTCATATATAGCGAGATTACTTGGGCTTTATCCGGGAGTAATGAACAAGCTTAAGTATGGGGACCTGCATGACTATTGGATCGGGCAGTCGAGTCCTATTACTGCGGATAGGAGGGATCAGTATGCCCAATCTTTCCTACTGACATTTTTTACTACTTTCTTCTCCCCGATTTATTCGAGCAACCTCAATCATGGTTTGCTCTCTACTGTAGAGGATCTTGTCGTTGTACTAGGCAAGAATCGGTGTCGGCCATCCTGGCACAATTGCACTATGGGCTAGATGTTTGGGTTTGAGGCCAGTAGTCTGAGCTTAAGATCTGTCATCTTATCCTGCTGGTAATTCTTGAATAGATCTTTTATGCTTTAACCTTTTATTTGAATTGTGCTGCAGCTAATCTTTACTTTGCCTTACTGATTTGGGCCTTTGAGCACCGATTTACCCTTAGTCCGGGTTTGCCCATGCAGCCTAAGACACCGCATATTATATCCAGATGGATGGGGCCTTGGTAGGGCTAGGCCTCGACTATAGCGTAGTATAAGGAGTTCCTTCACCAACTGCACTCAGATCGGGTAAAGTTCTTTCATACCAAACCTGTATCTTACATTTCAATAAACCATTAGTAGAAACTATATTTATGAGGTTATGATACTTATAGTGCATTTACTTCATCTAGGTCATCTAAGACCCATAGGAGAGGTTGGATATATATATATGGGGGTATTGAGGAGATGCACGATGGCGTGGATGATCGCCGCTTCATGCTGGTGTCTCCTCTCTCCCTAGAGTGGTACTTCGGTGAGAGGGTCTGAGATTGGAGGACCAGTGCTTTATAGAGAGACCAATCCCTCCCTCTATCCTAATGGGAGTCTTCTGACCATATTTGATGCCTGAGATGGATCAAGGTCTGTACCCGTTGGGTGAGGGGCCCGAGTGATGTCGATGGGGGGCTCCTATGCTGAGCTTATCGAATCTTCACTCCTTCCTCCCTGCGAAATGATTCATTTTGAGGACATCCCCCTCACTGGAGTGACAGCTGAGGTGGAGAGATTTGTTAGGGGTTTCTCCTCCGTCCGGGACCTACTGCTAGCTCAGAATGCACTAGCCTCGGTAAGTTTCTTTTACCTGTAAAATTTAACAAACTATGCATGCCATGACATTTCATGATATTTACATATGTGTACTGATCGTATAATTTCCATTATAGACTCTATTAGCTATGGAGCATGGTAGGTCCGTTCAGGATTTGGATGCCTCTAAGGAGCGAGCTAGGTTCCCGTAGGAGCAGTTGCGAGAAGCCACTACTGAGACTAACTGGGCTAGACCTGAGACTGCTTAAGCGAGGGCTGAGGTTGAGATGTTGCAGGGTCAGCTAGCCTGGATGACCGAAGATAGACAAACACTTGAGCGTTTTGATTCTATGTCCAAGGATGACCTTTCTACCTATCGGGTGGTGCCGGTGGCTACTCAGGTGGTGGGAACTGAGTAGGAGGTAGAGCAGCGAGTATAGGAGACCAGTATTACCGCTAGGAGTATAGCAGGTGATTTAGAGGCCAGGGTTACTGATTTGCCTACAGTGGATGCTAGTGGGGCAAAGGATCATGTGATGGTAGACATGGATGACCTATTGGTAGATGCATAGGACCAGACTCAGGATGAGCACCAGGGTTAGAACCCCCTAATAGCTTAGATTAGGCTGTGCTTTTCTTACTTGTCTAGGTCCTTGATTGATCCTTTGCCTCACGGATATTGTTGTCTTGTCCTTCTTTGATAAAAGGCTTAAAATCAACTAGTAACCAAACTTTCAACACTCTAGATAACTAAAAGACTGGCCAGACTAAGACTGATGAGTACTACCAAGATTTGGATGAGATCCATTGCCTTTTGGGGACCCATTTGGTTGGGACTAGGCTTAAGTTGAACCTGAGTCTGACTGGATTTCTCCTGTAAAGGCCTTTATACTGTTGTTGTGCTTCTCTTTGGTGAGAACCTTGTCTTGAATCTGAAAAGAGGATCTGTATGCCTTTTGTGGACTCATACAGGTTTATATGGATGCTTATACTTCTTTGCACTGGTGATTTTATTGGATGAGATTCATTCTTTGCAACTTAAGGGTCAATCTTTGAGGTATCCAAACTGTAACATGGTGCAAGCTGGATGATGCTAGTGGAAGCACTTGATGCTTTTAATTTGAGTTCTAACTTTTGCGTAGATCGCTTGATGTGATGCAATCTATCAAAATGATTTTTGTATTTTTCTTTTGTCTTAACTTTTGCCTGAATTATCCTTGGCGGCTTAATTTAGCAAACTTTCTTACTTTTCTTTGTCTTAACTTTTTCCTGGACTGCCTTTTAGGGTTTTCAATACATCAGACTGTCTTAATTTTTGCCTGAATTATCCTTGGCAGCTCAATCCAGCAAACTGTCTTAATTTTTTCCTGAATTGTCCTTAGCGGCTCAATCTAGGAGACTTTTTCTTTCTTTACGCATCTTAGTAGTGTCCACACTAACATGGTGCAAGTTGGATGATGCTAATAGAGGCACTTGGCACTTCCAATGATGTGTGTTATCAAGTAGCTTCACAGTGGGAAAACTAAACTTGAGGGATCCGAACTGTGGAACATTGCTATTACAAATGATGCGTGAAGAACAAAAGCAAGCGCAAAATATTGGCATTTTTTAATTGAGTCCCAACTTTTGCATAGACTGCTTGATATAATGCGATCTATCGAACTAATTTTGTATTTTTATTTTTTTATCTTAACTTTTGCCTGAATTGTCCTTGGCAGCTCAATTCAGCATACTTTTCTTTCTTGTCTTAACTTTTGTTTGAACTGTCCTTGGTAGCTCAGTTCAGCAGACTTCTTCCAACTTTTGCAAAAACCTTATTTTGTTGTGGCTTATCGATATTTTGTCATTTGTTGAATGATACGCGCAGTACAGATAATAACAAAGAGTACATAATGTAGAGAAGAAAATGATGTTCACATTCTTGTGATTATTTCACCTAAAGACATGCATGCATTCATAAGACCAAGATTCTTAGCAAATCATAACATCTTCATTGATGAAATTAAATTTTAGTGGATAGGCAATGGTAATAGTTTCCAATGGTTAAACCTTACCTGCTTTTTGGTCCTTATACAAATTTTTCAGAATGCTACTAACATTTTTCTCTCGATGCCCTAACTTTTGCCTAAGCCGCCCTTTTCGGGTTTTCAACTTAGCGGGGTTTATTTGCTTTGGGGTACACTAACTTTTGCCTGACCGGTTTGTGGAATACGGATCAGCGGGTTTCACCCTCATTTTTGCCCGAGCAGTAGAAGACCACTCGCTGGGTGATTTATTATATTTTTCTTTTGTGACGTGCTTCTTTTTTATGATTTATTTCTTTTAACCTAAACATGATAGCGCTTAAGCTTGTCTTAATTCACTGGATTTACGAAATCATTTCCATCCATGTTCATGAGCTTAATTCCTCCCTTACCAAGGATTTTCTTAACCATGAATGGCCCTTCCCAATTATGCTTGAACTTGCCCTTAGCATCAGTGTTGACTTGACGTAGTTGTTTAAGAACCAGATCACCTGTCTTGAGGGGTTGCTTTGGGTATCTGACTCTATTGTTGTGAGCTTAGGCCATTTATTGTTGGAATGGACAAGTTTTTCTCTTTTGTGAAAGAAGGAGGTCATGTTATTGTGGGGACAGTTTGGGATCATTATGTAAGGTTACGGGTCTTCTTTCTTTTGAACAAACGAAGAAAGCATTTTTATTTTTGGAGGGATATTTTAATGGGAATATAGGTCCAAGGGAGGTACCTACATTGATAAGAAATGCCCATTTGTTAGATGTGATGGTTTACCCTTTTGAAGGTTTTGGAAAAGCATTGGATTTAAGCTTGCATTGATTTTTGATTTGTGTTGTAAGATCTTTTCCTTCAATGGTGCTTTTGATGTGAAGTATATCTTCCCCTTTTTTTCTTTTTTATTTTTTGTCTTTCTTTCACAGTGATGTGTATCTTCCTCCCCCCTTATGGAAAAGACCTAGGCTATCATGTTTACTAAGAACTTTTTATCTCTCCTTTTTTGTGGTAAGTTTTAACCATTGTTACCTTATGCCACTGCGATGTACTCAAATTCAATTTCTTTAATAAACATGATGAAATTTTTAAGAATGTTGATTTTATGAGTGCATGATATCTTTTAGAATGAAATACTCAAACATGATGTGAATGCATCAATTTATTCGTGATGTGCTTTATAAGTGGCATTGTGTTGCATCAAAACACTAGTAGCATTAAAAGGTTACCTCATCCTTGAAATCATCCTCCACATATGGAGGGTTTTCATCTTCAATCTTGATAGGATCCATCGGTGAATTGGTAGTCTCCCAATCCTGAGCTTCTTCTTGTATTGCCACTAGTCCTCTTTTATGGCTTAGACCAGAGGTGAAGGTTGTTGAGCATTTGTAGTCACAGCAAAGGGTAGACCTGTTGGATGATGGAAGGTCGCCCCCTTAGGCTTGGCTATGCAGATGGGACCTTGGATAGATCCCCTAAATTGAAACACTAACAGCACAAATCCTTGGCTAGGATGAATAGACCGACTAACTACTGGTGGAACTGCCGTAACCCCCTGAATGAAAAGGAAAACTAACCATACGGACTAACTGAACCCAACTGTACGAACTGACTGGATGATGGATTAGTAAGAGACTGCCGTAACCCCTGAATGAGAAAGAAAACTAACCATACAGACTAACTTAACCCAACTGTACGAACTGAATGGATGATGGATTACTAAGAGATACAGGCAGAGATTCATCCCTTAACTGAACTGAATTTGGTTGCATAGAAACTTGAATGCGGACCAAATGAACTTGAGATTGTTGCAAAGCTTTGACTCTTGCTTAAGTGGGAACCAAACGATCAATACATGCATGGGTTTGATTATGCATGAGGCATGTATAATGATGCATGGTGAGGTTAATATACAAAGATAGAGCACATCTAAGATAGAGTGTAATAATTTTCTCAAATGATGAAAAAGAAAATAGGTTGAATTAAGTAAATGATTTTTGGTGCTCATCCTAATCTTTTAAACTATTCAAAAACAAACCAAAATTTTGCAAGTTAAACGACTATATCCCCAGAAGAGTCACCACTATAAGGTGTCGATGATGTGTGGGTCCCCCTTGGCGCCTGGGTGAGAAGCGAGGCCCACTGGGGTGGTTGATTGATTTAGGCGTGATGAAACCTTTTTAGCTCAAGTTTGCACATTTTAGCCAATTTTAATGAATAAAAGAATTGAGACCCAAATCTCGATACAAATGATAGAGTTGCCACCCAAGTTGTCTACTTGGGAAAGAGTTTCGGTATGGTTCCCATTGGGCGGGAGACTCATACCTTTTAGATCAGAGATTCGGGTATCGGATGAGTCACTTATTTCTCATTTAGTTCATTCAAAATTACATTCGCCGCATAAAACCTTTTTGTTTTCATTATTTGGGGATTATTACAGAAAGTATATTTTTCTACACTCTTTCATATATGATACATGTGTTCAATAGTTTATAATAAAGCACAAAATAATAAATGGGGGAATAAAAATTACAACCGGGGGAAGTGGGGGAATTGCAAGTGAACCTATACATTTGTTCTAAGTTATAAAACAAAATAAATAAATTCACTTACATCAATAAAGATTAGCACAGTTTATAGCACATCATAAGTCAACATTTTATGGGGGAAAATGTGATTATGTTAGCGTGGCGGTTTTGTGATCGATAGCGCCGGGGAGGCTTCTAGGATCGAAATGAAATAGCGGGTCTTCAACGTATTTTGTTATGAAAACACATTTTAATTTTCGTGCGTTGATATACCGGATTATTAGTGAAAATGATCGCATGGCAAATGGTGAGTAAATTGATTTTAACCGATTAAAAAAATAAATTATGGGTTCCGCTTGGGGGCAGGTACCCGTACGGGTGGATGGGACCTATACGGCTACCGGGGAGGACCAATACGGGTATGGGGGACCCGTACGGGTCCTGTTTGGTCTTGGATAGAAACCTAGTTTGATTTAATAAGTAGATTGATGGAGGAGAAATGAAATAAAAATGGGATTTCCTTCCGTATGAGTATGGCGCACCAGTTTAATATCCCTAAGGACATAAGGTACCAACAAGGCTCATATGGGTTAGGACCAGACCCAAAATAGGAATAATAGAACAAATATAATAGAAACAGATAATAATCATAAAATAACTGAGTTGTGAGTCTCTTTGAAACTCAGGAGCGTACCTTTACGCGGTGAATCTACTTTAGAGCGATTCCAATACCGAATGGAAACTTTGTCAAACTATAACCTCAAAAACTTGTTGAATATGACTTCTCTATATCATATTTCTTTCCAATATTTTTCTCTTATGCTTTCTTAATTGTTCTGAAATTGTTCACCTTTTGAAATGAAGTAGAAATGCTCCTTTATATACGGAGAAATTAGGTCTGAACGCATTAAATAGCTGATTTTATGATTTTATGGCTGATTTTACGCTTTTATGGCTGATTTTATACACCTAAACAGACTATTTGGGCATTTAAGGGACCGGTACGGGTCGCCTAGACCCTGTACGAGTCCCGATGGGATCAAATTGGGCAACTCTGGAAGTTTTCGGGACCAATACGGGTCTGGGGGACCCATACGGGTCCGACTGATCAACCCGTATAGATCCGTACGGACTGGTCCGACTGGTTTTGCCCGAAACTTCCCAAAACTGCCTAAAATTGACCAGTTTTGACCATTTTAGACCTTTTCGGGACTTAGCACTAGTTTTCTGAGGTTTAGGTTTGACAAAGCTTGACCAAACAACATTAAAACCACTCCAAGTCGATAACACCTGTAGAAGAATGCATGATCTTGCTCTCATCATCATTTCGTGAGAAGGACCATTAAAATCCAGTGCTCACAGATGGTAATGTGATTACCTATAAGGCAAGGTTGCTGGCAAAGGGTTATAGTAAAAGAGAAGGTGTTGACTATGATGAAACCTTTTTACCGGTAGTCATGCTTAAATCCATAAGGATACTCTTGGCCATTGCTGCTCATTATGATTATGAGATCTGGCAGATTGATGTGAAATCCGCTTTCCTAAATGGAAAATTGGATTGGGATGTATACAAAATACAACCTAAGGGTTTTACATCTCAGAATGGCTCGAAGGTAGGCAAGCTACAAAGATCCATTTATGGACTTAATCAGGCATCTAGGAGTTGGAATATAAGGTGTGATGATACGATCAGAGAGTTAGATTTTATATCAAATGCTTATGAGTCTTATGTATACAAGAAGGTTAGTGGGAGTGTAGTCATTTTTCTTGTGCTATATATTGATGACATACTACTAATAGGAAATGACATTTCTCTTCTTCAAATGGTTACGTCGTGGTTGCCAAGAAAGTTCTCCATGAAGGACCTTGGAGAAGTAGCATTTACACTAGGTATAAAGATCTATAGAGATAGATCCAAGAGGCTGCTAGGTCTTTTACAAGATACATACATAGACAAGGTATTGACTAGGTTCAACCTTGAGCAATCAAGAATGGGTTATCTTCTAATGTCTCATGGAATTAACCTTTCTAAAGCTGAGTGTTCGGGGATACAAGAAGAGAGATTACGCATGAATAGAATTCCCTATACATCCGTAATAGGATCTATCATGTATGTTATGGTATGTACACGGCCTGATGTCTCACACGCATTAAGCATCACGAACAGATTTCAATCTGATCCAGGTGAGAAGCACTGGAAGGTTGTTAAAAAATCCTTAAGTACTTGAGAAGGACTAAGGAAATGTTCTTGGTTTATAGAGGAGGTGATCTCACAGTGCAGGGATTTACTAATGCACAGTCAAGTTACCAGTTTATATTAAATAGAGAGGTAGTTGTTTAGAAAAGTTCCAAATAGGATACAACTACTGATTCAACCACTGAATCTTTGTAAATTGCTGCTTCAGAAGCAGCAAAACAAGCTGTCTAAATAAAGAGATTTATTGGTGATCTCAGCGTGGTGTCTAATAGTGAGGATCTAATAGTATTATATTATGATAACACTAGGGCTATTACCCAGGCAAATGAACTATAGTCTCGTCAGAGAAATGGACACGTACACAGATAATATCATATATTCCAAGATATGATAAGGGATAAGGATATACAGATGGAATATGTACCCACAGATCAGAATTTGGAGGATGGTCTAACCAAGCCCTTTACACAGATTAAGCATGACCAGCATGTTAATAGTTATAGCTTATGGCATGTAGCTAATTGGCTCTAAAGCAAGTGGGAGATTTTTAGATCTGATGTATGCCCTTGAGGCAATTACGGCGATATATCTTAGTTAGTTTTATTTGTACGAACAAAGTTATAGTAATAAAGGCATTCTTTTGTTATATCAATGACTGTGAAAATATATTATGACTAGTTTAGAATATATTCATTGATGTGTTTACAAAAGACCATGACATAATCATAGCACGTATTGTAAGGGCATAGTAGGACTACGTTGGTGAGAACTGGTTCGTGTGCAATTATGATTTGTCTAAATATCCCTAGTCATAGTATCATCAAGACTGGACATTGATGATATAGATAGACTAGCATGTGTCGTCATACCACTTGAATTTGATTTAAAGTAGTATATCTCCAGTGTTAGAGGTTGGTACCTTGGGTTAACACATACATGTATTCAAAGAGATACATTGGAGACCGCTATGAGACAACACTCAGTAATCTATATTATGTATTGGTGTTTAATCGTCTTATTGCAATAGCAATACGAATATCCTTAGACCTGAGATACTAGTTACCTTGTTCAGATGTTGCTATACTTTGGGTCATACCTAAGCACTCTATAAATCGGGTGATGCGGATGATTACAGGTATAGTTGATGTCTGTCAGTTGGTAAGCTGAGTAGTCATGATGTAATGTATCACTCCATTATAGCAATATAACGGAGATGTACCTTGGCCACTTATTAGAAGTAACACACTCGTAAACCTCTGATCAAAGTGTAACTTGATTGATCAACACATTAAAATGGTTGAGTAGTGTACTTTGGTAGCAAGACTAAACACTAGGGTAGCTATTAAAGCTACTAGTGGACTAACAATTAAACCGAGTCCTAGAAACCCAATGGTACTTAACAGTTGATAGAAGGGGTGAATTGTATTAATACTATTGCAGAACCGGGATTAAGTCATAATGAACGTGACTTTCTGAATATTGAGGGGTCATATACCCTTTGCTAGAGAGCCACTATGACCGATCAAAGTAATAGGAGTCCATAACGGTCTGGAGCTCTGAGCTAGTCAATTCCTGGAATTGAGCTAGGTTAAACTTTTGACGGCTCAATACTACGGGATCCTATAAGGTCACACACTTTGAGTTACGACCAAGCTATGTAAAGAACCATTAGACCGGGTGTAATCTAGAAGAGTAAGGAAATATGGTTAGACCATACCAATATTCATTGATTGGACCAATGAACCTATTAAATACTAAGGAGGATAAAATAAATAAAGGGAATTAAGAACCAAAAACATCACAGTTAAAGAATACTAGGTATTGCTTAAATTGGTGTAAGTGGATCGGTAAGAAAATTGTTGGACAATTTTAGACTTGATCTACGTGCGGGCCAAAGCAGTGTTATGTATGAACAACACTGCTCAAGGCCCGCATTTGGGGCCTTGGGAAAAGTGGATATGAAGTGTAGCCCACTGCGCACAATAGAGCGGCCTTCTGGGCTGCACTGGTGCATGCCCAACAGGCATAACGCATGGTGCTGTACAGCATAACCCTTGTAGAATGTGTCGTGTTAGGCTATGGGCCTGCGCAAGCCCAGCCTGGACTGCTAGGCATTCGACCAGAGTGTTTGATTGGGATGGGGAGTTTGCTCCCTAAGCAAACTCCCCATTAGAGTTTGGTTTCAAACTCTATTTGGTTTTTGAAAAGTCTTAATTACCCCTTTTATTTTAATTTTAATTGGTTGAGGTTAAGGATTAAATTGTCCTTTGAATAATTCCTAACCAGTATAAATAGAGGCCTCATCCTTCATTATTTTTTGTCCTTAATTTCATACTTCTTTTCTTGATCTCTTATTCTCTTAGTTGTTCTGGTTCCTAAAAGTAATCCATCGAAAGACGTATTTACTTAGAATAGAAAACTAAGGGAATTTCTTCTAGAATAAATTAGTAGGAAAGATCTAGCTATCTTCCACTTATTTATCAATACTCCCTTTCTAGAAGGTTTTGGTCGGTGATGCTCATATGGACTATATATAGAGGGTTTCTACTTTGGAGTCTGTGCACGTAGCTGAGGGGTCTTTCTACCGACTACATGACTCAAGCTTCAACTGGTAAGTGGTTAAATTATTATTAGGTCCTTTTAATAAGTGTTTATGACCTAGAATAATTTAAGACTAGCACTATTATCAATCATGCCATGCTTAGGAGATCTTGGACACTAGATTAAATTTTTGAATTTCCGCTGCACATGTTTTACTTGGTAAAACCCTTAATCTAGACCAACACCTGGGAGAGCAAATGGAACAAACAGACTTATATGGCAATTGACCCCCCAAAAGATGCAAAAAAAGGGGAAGAAGGAAGCCACGGAGGAAGCAATAGAGCAAGAGGCTATGGAGATAGATGAATATAGCTATAGCTTGTTCAATTTTTGAAACCACATCTAATAGCTAAGCTATTATATTTTCACTTACAATTTCTATATTTGTAATCCTGCACTTCATTGATGTTAACCATTATTAACAGCAGAAGTTATATAGTGAAAAACGTTATTCAAAAATCGCTTCTAAGTATAACCATCAATTGTACTAGAAAAACTTAGAAGCTATAATGCAAAAATATTGGGGGAGCTAGGATGCTAGATTATGGGGGAGTCAATCTGTAAATGACTATGTATCAAGAATCATACTTAGCTCATATTCCCTAGTTATTGTTCATTGTGCTTAAGTTTTTGTTTCCATCAAATGGGGGAGATTATTGGGAAACAATGATCCAAAAGAAGTCAACTCAAATCTACCATTCGGATACCACTTTTGAAGAAAACAAAATGCCTAACTCCAAGAAAGGATCCGGACAAGATATAGAAGACTACAAATCTATAAGTCCAAGTAGTGATCATCCGGTTAAAGTTTGGAAAGGAAACAAACTTCTAACCCATTGAAGACAGCATCAGGAACATATCATTATTGAATAGCATCCGGAATAAGATTGAGTCTGAAGACATCCGGAAGATCAAGATAAATGGAATTTTCAAATAATCAAATTCCCTACAACATTGGTCTGAAGTCAACAACCCTTTTTGTCTTGGAAAAAGAAAAAGTGATAGCTTGCACGTAAATTATAAAAGGACAAAAGGACTGACATGGAGAGAGAATAAGGCAACAACCTTTTTAACCTAGACCAATAGTACGGCGCGTGGAGCTCAAACAACTAATAAAGCTACCTAAAATTTGGCTGTACACAAAATTCCAAATAAACGACGACTGACACTTTTATCTCGCCAATCCCAAGAATTCAAACGGGCCAATCAATGAGTCTAACAGACTAATCAACGGCTCTAGAAGCGCCATCTCATATCTGATCAATGGCGAAGATCCAATTCTTTTCTAATGGTACACAATGGCTACATTTATGATCAAAGCCTATAAAAGGGAAGCTTCACAAGTTGAGAAAATGCTGGTTGATTTCACACAAGCTATTACATTGATAATTCAAGCTATTCAATTAGTGACTTTAATACCTCCAAGAACCAGAAACTCAAATCTATTTATAAGGATTCTCAAGTGACATTATGAACTTGAAGAATCTAAAACCCTAAAATCTTTGATAAAACAAAGTGTAATATCTCCTACTTGGGTGAGTAGTGAGATTGGGACTTAGCTTGAACTAGAGAGTTTGAGTGGTATATCCCTATAGGACTCAGCTTAGACTTGGGTATTTTAAGTGGTATATCCTGCTAAAGAGAGAGGACTCAGCCAGAAGTTGGTGCTTTTGGTGGTATATCCAACATCCGGAAGAAAGGTCATCTTTCAGAGACAATGCAAAAGGACTCAGCTAAAGATTCGTGTCTGTAGTGGTATATCCTACATTCGGAGGAGAATAAATCTCCGGAGACAAATTGTAAAGGCTTGATTTCTGCCTGCGAAAGAAATCTAATCACTAGTGGATTTAAGCTCGGAGGAGGAACCTCCGGGGACTAGAGGTAGGCAGGGCCGAACCAGGATAAAAAAAAATATATGTGTTTGATTTCTCTAACTCTAAACTTTACATTTCAAGCACATTTACATTAATACTTGCATTATCTGGAGCTTACACCAATTTGCATCCGGATCATTCACATTACGCTACAAAAATACTTATAAGGTCTATAAATTTCACAAAAAGGGTCATTCACCCCCCTCTAACCTAAATATGCATTCACAAAAGACCAACAAAAAGAATTTATTTAATGCAAAACATACAGCCTCAATGCGATTATGGCCTCATAAAATATAAAATATCAAATTAAACATGGCATAAAACATTTACAGAATATATTATAAACAATTTCGGGGACAGAATACCCTTTTAGACCTGCAAAGTAAAGCATTAGGACAAAATACGAGATTTCGGGTATTTTGTCCTAGAATAAATCACAATACCGTTAATGGGATCATGGTACCGTGATAAAAAACATATCACAGCAAATTTCAGCAAAACATGCAATTTTAACAAGTTTCGGTAAAATAAACGGGAAGTTATGAGGAAGCATACCTGAGTGGAAGCTTTCCAATCACCACAAAAGAGCTCTTACCCACTCAAAATATAATGAATTGAAAGAAAATTAAATTTAAATAAGATTTAGTCTCAGGTTATTACCTTGTGGAGTAGGATTCTTGTTTTTCATTCTACGAGCAATCTCGAAGAAAAGAACCACAAAGAACCCGGAATGGATTAAAAGGGGGCTCTTAAATGGATGTAAATAACAAATAGATAAATCGAGCAAGTCGATTCCTCTCGTTGTTATAAACTAGAACGAATAAAAGTTGGGAATTCAGTGGAACTTTGTTAATTCACAAAAGAATTTCTAAAGAGTATGTAACAATTTTCAAGTATATTGAGTGTCTCTTTTCTGGTGTTTGGGGGCTATATTTATAGAGTTCTTGACACTAAAAACATGTAAAAATTGAATCTCGAGGAAAAGAGATTTAATTCAAAAAATATTTTTCCTATTAAATCAATCACGGTGCCCCAATTAGGATCACAGTACCATTCTCGAAGGGGTTCAACAGAAAATTTGGATTTGAGGCGGTGAGCTAAATTGGGAATGAATCGATCACAGTACCCCAATCGATTGGGGTAGTGAAATTTCAGCTTTTTGGTCTTTAGAGGGGTTGGATTTTCAATTTTCGAGGCCCATTTCCGTAGATTAACTCATAAACCTAAAATATAAGAATATCCAAGGTAAAATATAAACCTTTTCATCATCGACTAATGGGTCATCGAAATTTCATGCTAACATCATCAATGTCTAGTCTTGTTGATACTATGGCGAGGGATACTTAGACAAATCATTATTGCACACAAACCAGTTCTCAACCTATATAGTCCCACTTTGCTCTTGGAATCCGTGTTATGATTTTGTCAAGGACTTTTGCAAACACATCAACGAATATATTCTTAACCAGTCATAATATATTTTTGCAGTCATTAATATAGCAAAAGAATGCCTTTATTAATATAACTTGTTTGTACAAAATAAAACTAACTAAGATATATCGCCCTAATTGCCTCTAGGGCGTACATCATATCTAACATCTTACACACCAGGGAACTTTCATTCCTTTTTTTTTTAACTTTATATTCTTTACATGTTTGGAAACCACTACCCCCAATTTGCCCTTTCGCTTTTTATCAGGACCTCCTTTATCATCATAGTCTGATCATTATTAGATAAAATTGAAAGGGTCGCGATTCTCCTTATCTAAACTAAAAGAAAAGTTTATTGGTTCATTTGAGGGTAATGAATGGGCTACAACATTCAAGCCATAAAGCTTATTTGATACTACATTAACCGGAACTCTATTCCTCCTCTTTGCTACAGTCACCATACTCTCCTCAGGTCATAACTCTCTTACCCGCACTTTCATTGCACACCACCATATTGTCACCTCCATTGACAGCAACCTCTTCAACCTTGCTAACCACTGAAATCTCCTTCAAAATAGCTTAACTTCCTTTCACAACCTTCTATGTCGACTTGTCAACCACCTTGGTGTTATCCATCATAGTCACATCTTCCTCACAAACCACCGCACCATTCGGCAAATCTTGAGCAGCCATAAGCTCCCCATCACTATGCTTAGCTGCCTCAAGTTCAATATCAAGAATCTAGAATCTAGAGCCAGAAGAGGCCTCATTATCTATTTTCTTGTTGTGCGCTTCAATCCTAGCCCCTTTTATACCATCACCCTTCCTAGAGCCTCCATCTCTCCTTGAGTTTTTCCTACATGCAGTCATCCAAGGCCCATACACACCATTCCCAACCAAGCCCCCACTCGGCTCTTGATCCTTCTTATCACTATCACTGTTTGCCATCCCCTCCGCTTTCTCCTTATGTCTCGTCTTAGGGCAAAGTTCCTTCATATAGCTATAAGTACCACAATTAAAGCAAACATTAGGCAGACCTTCATACTCCACCAATTGAAGTCTCCCTTCAAATTCAATCTTTGAAAATAAAGGTCTCTTCATGTCTAACTCTACCGTAATTCTAGCATAATGACCTCAATTACTCGTCTCAATATTCTTATCAATCTTCAAAACTTCACCAACCACACCTCCAATAGCTCTCAAAATACTCGGAATATAGAATTGAACGAGTAACCCCGGTAACCGAATCCAAGCTACAGTCGATCTAATCTCTGACTTTGCAGGATTGAAATTCAGATTCCAATTTTGAACAACCAAGTAATGGCCAAAGATTATCCATTGGCCCTCAAGGATAGCACGATGATAGTCTGTCTTGCTCCCAAATTTAATCATGAAGTATCCTGACCCCACATCTACCATCGAGAACACCCCACTTAGGTGCCAAAGTTTCATGAGTTGTACGTGGAGGGTTTGATAACCAATATTGCACTCTAATAGTTTCACAAAAACAATTTTTTTTCATATTATCCGCAATAAAATCATGCACTCTATCCAAGAATGATATCGACGACATGGTTTCATGGGGAATCACATATATGTATGTTGAGAACTAACAGTCACTTTGAACATGCATAATATGCACGATGGAAATTCAAATTTTGTCCCTTGTCCCTAAGAACTCCTATTAGTTGTATATTAATTAAAGCCTTAACTAAATAGTTCTCTACCTAGGTTATTATGCACAAGTTTATATTATACTAAGCATACCATAACTCTAAGTTATATCCTAGCATATAAACTATAGCATGCATAATAAAACAAAGGCATAACTATTAAGTCTAAAAATGCTTAAAGAAAAAGACGTAATAATTAAAAGAAACACTTATCAGTTGAAACGTGCTTTAGCAGAACCTTCTTGCACAAGCTTGCAAATGTAGGATAGCCTCTATGAGTATCCATACGAACCCCATCAATTGAAACCTCCCAATGAGGAAGAACCGCAGACAAACGAGTAGTTGTTAGACCACTCCAAAACCCACCCAAAAATATAACTAAGGGTTCCCTAATTAAATCAGGAATCCCTAAAATTGTTCTTATAAGATGGCTTCGGAAAACATGTCAGAATCTCAAGTCAGAGCTCAAAGGAAGAACTGGTGCACTTAACTAAGGAGGGGAAGGGGCCTATTCATAGATAGAGGGGGAGCAAACTTGTCCCCAAGACAATGTGGCATTAGGGTTTTCACCCTAATCCCGCCGGGTCAACACTGGGAGCCTCATGGCTCCACGGTAGCCTCGCACAAGTCAACCCTTCTCGAGCTTGCCTTGCCCCGCAAGCCAGGCTTGCGAGCTGTCCAGCAAGCCCAACTTGCGGGTGGGCTTGGATGGCCAAGCCCAACATTGTTAGGCAGCGCTGGCTTGGCCAGCCATGCGGGCTTGCCGCAAGCGCTGCTTTAACTTAATTTAAGATAATATTTTGATTGCAAATAAAGTCTCTTGTTTATTTACGTGGAATGAATGTTTTTTTTTTTTTTAAAACATGTGGAATGAATGTTACTGGCATTAAACTTAATTCTCGTGTTTATATATATTGCAGTTTCATTTCAATTCGTTCTAATTTAAAAGAACAAAACCTTAATAGGTTATATCATTAGTGTTACAATATTCGCCAATTTCCAAAATTAGAAAAATAAGTGTATATTTGATTAATAGTTTTACTTAAGTACATAAATAGTTATGAATCCAAATTAATCTATAACATTTAAATCTGAATCAATCTATGTCATTTAAAATTAAATTAATCTATATCATTTAAACTAGTTTGTATTAAGATTCCACACAGGAAAAATATAGTACGGGAAAAAAATTGTATTAGACAATAAATAAATCTGTGTGCGTCTGAAATTTCACCTTATCTTTATCGTTGAAAATTGGTACTAAGAAATGCATGAATCCATTCGAATCTAATTTAATCTCTATCATTGAAGAATAGAAACCGTTCCGGATTTTCATGACAAAACTAGTTAATTTTACGGTTCGCACTTTCCGCCATGTTTCTTTGCTTGTAAAGTTAGAAAAGCTAATACTATTTCCTAATTTTTCTTTTTTTTTTTTTATCATCCTTCCTCCATAAAATATCTCAATAGATTCTACATATAAAAAATACAAATTATAAATGATATTAAATTTTATGCACCCAAAATTCCATTATAAAAATTTAAAGATAATTGGAAAAAGATAAAAATAACACACGATTTTCCTATTTTATTTTATATGGAAATACAAAAGTGTGATAATATACCAAAATATATCTGTCCGGTTGTGAACAAAATCTATAAGATATACTGAAAACTAACAATTTTGTTAACATACTTATAAAGTGTGACATGGTACAAATATTTGAAACTATTTTCTTTCATGATATCATTAATTTGGTCTTATGAAAAATTATTTATATTGAAAAGAAACTCTAGAAAAAACAACTTAAGAACTGGAGAATTAATATATGGATCTAATCATGTATCATTTTATTTATTACCCCCTTAATCCCAAAATAAACGTTGTTTTAGCAAATTTTATTTTTACATGATATATAAAATTGATATAACAAAGTATACCATTGTTTAATTAACTCATAAATATTTATTTAAATGAAGTTATACAACTGAAATAAAACTTTAAATCTTACCATATAAATGAAGGCTCTATTTTATGAATTTTGGACCCAAACATATATTAGTAGTATGATTTTGCATATAAAAAATAAATTTATATTTTAATATAATAACATCTATTTATTTAAAAATTGAGATATATATAGGAAACGTTATTTTGGAATTATGTAATAAGAATTTATAATTGTAACAACAATTTTTATGCTTTAATATTTGGTCATTAAATATAATACTCCCTCCAATTTAATACATCTTTCACTTTATAATTCTCACCAAAAATCAATAAAACATTTATTGCATCGGTAAAATTAGGGGTGTGCATTCGATCGAAACTCAAGTAAATTGAACCGAACAGAATTAACCGAACACCAAATAAGGTAAATATTATTAACCGAACCAAACTAAATAAGAATCAAAATCGAATTAACCAAACTGAAATAAATTATTCGGTTCGATTAAAAAACGAAGCAAACCGAAAAATAACTAATTTATCATTTACATCTTTATAATAAAATTCCCTTTCTTTTTAACTACCCACTTATAATTTTATCAATTCATACTTTCTCTCCTAATTAATATAGGGGTACATTAGAGAAAAAATTATGAAAAATGATAATCCAAAATAACAATTAAAAAAGGTCAACAAAAAGTTAAAAAGACAGATAAAAAAATTGGAGAGAGTATTATTATTCGGGCGAATTTGAACCACAAGGTTGTGGATGTGGACATGACTTAAAGGTGCCGTCCATAATTGGGACCCATTCAGGACCAACTCGTGATGAAAAAAGGAATGAAGAAACAGAAAGAAATAAGGGGGCGTTTGGTTCACATCAGGAAAGGGAAATGGAATCAAGAAAGGAAAAGGTAAGGAAAAGAATGCAATTCCCTTTGATTGACTTATGTGTTTGATATGGTCAAGAAAAAGAATGAAATTACTCTTGATTTCTTTTATTATTTTTCAAATTAAAAAAATCAATTATTTAATTATTATATAATAACAATAATTATATATAATAGTAATTAATTAATTATAATAAATAAAAGTATAATTTATTAATTATTATTCATATTATATTTATAATAATTATAAAAATAATATTAATATTAATAATATGTATTATTAAAATAATAATATCTATTATTTTTAATATATTATTAAATAAATAGTAATATAATTGAATAAATATTGCTTGAAATTTTTTTAATAATAAATAATATTACAACATTATTAGTATTAATAATATTTAATAATATTATTTATTATTAAATAAATAATAATATTATTAATATCTTAATACTATTTAATAATATTATTTATTATTTAATAAATATTATTTAATAATATTATTATTAATAATAATTTTACTTAAATAAATAATAAAATCATAAATAAATATTATTTAATAATATTAATAATAATATATTATGATTATTATATTATAAAATAAATATTATTATTTAATAATAATAATAATTTATAATTTATAATAATATTATCAACACATAAAAAATAATTAATATTTATTTTTATATGTTATTATTAGTTATATAGAATAATAATATTATTTATTATTATTAATTATAATATACAATAATATTATAATAATATTTATTATTATTATTATTTTATATATTTATAATAATAATAATAATAATAATAATAATAATAATTTACTTTTAAGATAATAGTATCGGAGAAAGATAAAGGAAGGAAATGTTAATATTTAGTAGAATGGGAAGAATGAAAAAACTTTAAAAGAAGTAATCTTATTATTATTTTAAATGAATGATGAATTTAATTCCCTTATTTAAATAAATAATAATAAAAAAATTTAAATATTTTAATTTTCTTTCCCTTAAAACCCCAACCAGAAGAGTCCGATGAAAGAAAAGAAACCAAAGGAAAAGAAAAGAGCCAAGTGGCAAAAACGTGTCAAGAAAAGAGATTAGAAAATGGGCCCCATAAATGCAATGTATTAAGCGCTTAAAGCTGTTTCCATGGCTTCATTTACCACTCTCACTCTTCTTCTTCCTCTCCTCTCTTTACCCCTTGTTTTCTATTTCTTCTTTTTTTCTTATTTTTGGATTTTTCTTTTTATTTTTCTCCTCTATAAATACACAAGTCTTCATTCTTTTGGATCATATTCATTTTCCTATCTTCTTCTAAATTCATTTGTTTTGCTAAAATTCTGCTCCATACAAATCTTCATCATCAGCTCCAGGTACCTATATTTTTTTTTCTTGAAATTCAGTTCTTTTATGGGTAAAAGGTAGCAATGTTTATTTATGAGCATTGATCATGGCTAGTATGATGCATGCAATCTTAGCCAAGGGCCAAATTCATCATCTGATAATCTGATAATTTTTTGTGTATGTCACCCTGATACACATCCGTCCTACATCTCACATAGAAAACCACGCTATGATAAAAACTAAAACTTTTGAAAGTTTAGGATAATAGACAATGATGTATTAGCTTTTTTTCTTATTATTCTATATTAACCATTTTTTGCATTTTGGTTCAATTGTTTTCTTGTTGCAAATTTTATGCTTACAAGAGTGGGTCACTACCAAAAAAAAATATAACCGGCTAAAATTTTACTTAACATCAAACTCAGCTTTACAATAAGAGCCACTAAGACAGCCACTTTAGATATAAGGGGTCCTATATTTTTTTTTCTTTAAGAATTTAATATCAAACTTTTAATTTTAAAAAAATATACAACTACATATTAAAAATATAATTTTTTCTCACTAATATTTAATAAATTAATTTTAATTAATTATAAAATTCTTAAAATCTATATTTTCTACCTATAGCCCCGCAATTTGTAAACTCAGCCCGTAACTTAAGTTACGATAACGTTGTAATTATGTTATTATGTTGTAGATATGTGCAATCATTAACTATATGAGAATGTGTTAAACGAGTTTAGTACAATTGTTTGCGTCAGAGAGTGGAATATGCCCTTTTAATTATTTCTCTCTCTCTCTCTCTGTCTAGCTAGCTGTTGAGAGTGCAGTCTTCTGTTTTTCGGTTTCGAAATTTTGATTGGTTCCTCAACAAATTTACAGAAACTGTGACAGTTTTTCCATCAATTTAATAAAATACATATTTTATTAAATTGATGAGAGGGGTGGGTAGGTAAGATACCACTTTATAATCTAAATGTATTTCCTAAATTAATTTTCACAATTCCAAATTGGGAAAAAAGTGCAAGATTTCTAAGGATTTATAAACCTAAAAAGTGAAGTTTTTTTTTTTAATTATTTTGTCTTTTGTAGCTATAGTTTGAATTAAAGTCCGCACAACTTAGTTTGACTAATTGAAATTAAATTTTTTGTATTCAGGTATTGACTGAAGCTTAAATAGAGAGAAATATCACAAATTAATAAGAAAATGGCACTTTCTGGACCAGAAAATAATGAAATTGCGTTTGGCAACATTAGCAAACCAAATTCACCGATAGAAGATGAAACTTTATTATTCCAAGATGATCCTTGTTTTGGTAATACTTCTCTAAGTAGACAAAATTCATCCCTCTTTTCACTTACTCTCAATGAAATTCAAACTAAGAGTGGCAAAAGTGTTGGTTCTATGAACATGGATGAATTTCTTGCTACTTTATGGGACGTCGATACAGACGGGAATGTAGACAATCAGGTTGATTCGAATGGTGCCTCCCATTTGAACATACACGAACTGGTCAAACGAGGTGTTGACCAAGTTCATAATGAAAATCATAACGGTAATGGTGGCATTAATGTCCATGCTAATAATAATCCACTGAAACCGGCCCCCTTAGCCAGGCAAGGCTCGTTTTCGATCCCTTCCCCCATTTGCAAGAAAACCGTGGATGAAGTTTGGTTCGAGATTCAGAAAGACCACCCCGACGACAATGGAAAACCTAACCTAAATCTCGATGCTCCGGTCGAAACTCCACCCTTACCTCACCAGTCAACCCTAGGAGAGATGACGCTGGAGGATTTCCTGGTGAAAGCAGGCGTTGTTCAGGGGGCCCCTCAGGGCGCCTCGAATGTGACCCTGGCCGTGGCCCCCCCGGCCACTCCCGCAACTCCAGGGCAGTCGCCCTTGCAGAAGATGCTGACACCAATGCAAAACTTAAATGCATGTCTTGATGCGGCTTTCTCAACGGGGCCCATGATGGGGATGGCGCCATTTCCACCTATGCCTCAAAATATCGGAAGTAGCTTTTCGGCCTACCCTATGCTCATACCGACTCAAAAGAATGGGTACGTAGGTGAGCCATCAACTAATAATGATGCTACACCAAATGCACCGAATGATCAAGCTAATGCCGAACCAAGCGCGCAAACAAGCAAGAAGAGGACAAGTGATGGCCCGCCTGAGGTGGCGGTGGAGCGAAGGCAGAAAAGAATGATCAAGAATAGGGAGTCGGCTGCTCGGTCTCGAGCAAGGAAGCAGGTCTTTTGTTCATTCACAATGACACAACAATATTTTATAATATATATATATACATAGCTAGATTTATTTTCCTCTGATTTTATTCATGTTCTAAAAGTTGGATTGCATTTTTTTATATCAAATTAAGAGAGATGATTAGAAAACATAATAAATTATTTGGTTGATCATAATTATTGTATATTTTGTTTGGAACAGGCATATACTGTTGAGTTGGAGCTAGAGCTAACTCAGCTGAAAGAAGAGAATGCTAAGCTAAAGCAAATTGTGGTACTTAACTAAAAATAATGTCAACTTTTCTTTATTTTTCCTCTTATTCATTTAATTGTATTGATGATGGATATTTTGTTAATGTTTTTTTTTTCAATTTTGTTGTATAATGAAACAGGAAGAAATTGAGCAGAATCGAAATATCGAGGTAACTCGCCAAACTTATTTTTTATATATAAATATAGATTTTGAAATTTTTTTATATAAATATAGATTTTGAAGGGTTTGGTATTCAATCCATGTACTCAATTGGTGATTAACTTAACTTATTTAGTTATAGGGTAAATTGTAAGATACAATATTTCGGAAAATAAATATATTTTAAAGATGATAAAGTATATTATTAGTCATGTTCTTTTGGACTACAGTTCAGTTCAGCTATACGTATTTATAAATTTACACTGAAATAATTCAGTTCAGTTCAATTTAAAAAATTGCAATCCAAAAGAATATAGCCTTACTCTTCTATTAACGAATGCATGTTGATGAAAGTGTGGTGGCTGGACCCCTTGTTTAAAAATACATTATATTTAAATATATGAGTAGTTAAAATATGTAATCTACAAAATTTATTATGGATCATAATATATTTTTACAAACAAAAAAATCTCATAATAGATAAAATTGTTGTAATTTTTACATTGAGCAAGACATTATTACGAGAAATAAAGATAAAAGGATAAACTCAAATACATATATCACCTCATCCAATTAAATTACAAGCCTAATTTTAAAAATACTACTATCCAGTAAACTATTTATGAACTTTTTTCATAATTTTTTTCCAATTGTTTAATCCTCACAACATAACAATACTAAAAAATAGTACACAAAAACTTACACTACGCTTATGATTCTCCTTAATCAAGACCACTATGAAAATTTTCTTGAAATCATCATTTAATAACATTTTGTACAACTTATAAATACTACTAATATTTAATTTTATTCATAATACTATGTACAAATGTGTTTTATATGCAATTGCATTTTCTACATTGAAATTAACAAAAAAACATTATATGCAAAATAAAATATATGATAAATATGGAGTTTTTTTTAATATATAATGTCAAAGATGTATTTAATAATATTAGAAATATGTACTTATGTCCTATTTTTGAAAAAAAACCCTCCAGACAAAATATTTGTGCATTCGCGAGTAATGCTACTTATAATGTAAAAATCTTAATTTGATATTTTCTTTATTGAAAATAACTTAAAAATTGTCAGTTATATATATATATTACATGTTGATTAATTATTTTCTCTGAATTTATAAGTAGGTACAGAAAATAAAGTCGAAAGAAATGAAAAAGGATGAGAAAATGAAGAACATAAGGAGGACTATGAGTCTAGCTTGGTGAATAAAGCTAGAGTTTATTCACACCTATGTGAATATATAGGATTATATATTATGGTTTGCATATAGGAAGAGTATGGTGATATTTTATGTCACAACTTCTCATTTATTTTAGTTTCATATACAATAAGTAAGCTGATAATATATAGTCTGTAAACTTTTTCTCTATTTATATGTTCCTTATCTAAATAATGTTCTACCCTATTCATTGTGTTGTTTTTTTGGTATACTATTAGTTGAGCTGTTTTAGTTAATGCATGCTTTGAATTTTTTTTTTATTAAATTTCTGCTTATATACAACACAAATGAATATTGTAGAACACAACCCTTTTAGTTCTGAATTAATTTATTTCTTTTAGTTCACTAAACTATCAACTAACTGAATTTCATTGAATAAAATATTCTGTGCTCTTGCTTCTCAAAATTACACTGCAACAATTTGGCACTCTTGGTCAACTGCCCTAGAACTTTGACTTTTATCCGTGAATCACCTCAATTTAAGGAAAGTGCATTCGAGTGCCGCCTTAATTTTAAAAAAAGTGTATTTCACAGCCGTTTCATATTGATATTCGTAGTTGTGGAGCAAATTGTGCATTACACCTCGTCTTTTGTAGTTGGTCTACATGTAATTCGGCGTGTAATCCATGATTTGCTCTACAACCACAAATGTCAGCATCAGGTGGCTCCTAGGACTTTTGTCAATTACGGCGGCTCTTGGGTGACTTTTGTCATATTGAGATGGTTTTTGAGTACACTTTCGCTAAATTAAGGGGGCTTCAGATACAAGTCAAGTTGTTGAGAGAAAAATTAACTAAAAGTACCAAATTAAAGTAGCTACAAATGTACGAGGCCTATTTAATTATTTGAACAATAATGTTTTTATCTCTCCTATGAGGCCCGTGTTGAATGATTATTTTATCTTTACCAATAACTTTGACTCTATCCAATTTAAGTTTATAAAAAAATTTGAAAATCTGTTGGCTCATATAGTAGCAAGGGCATTTTCGATAAGTATGCAGGTGAGTCCATTTTTTGATGTGTTGAATTTTTTAGCAATGATCGTTTCCTTTCAAAGTTAAAAAAAAAAGATTGAAAAGTACTTCCAAATATATTTTCTTAAAAGGGAACATATTATTTTGCATTTGATTTTATATTATTGCTTTGTCCTTTTGAGTTCCAAATGTTAAAAAATTGAAAAAATATTTTGAGCAAAAATGTACAATTTGGTAAATTTGGGATGAGATTTAGGCCATTTTTTTTACTGCAATTATATGAGCTGTGATGAATTGATTGAACTAAACTTATTTCAATATAAATTTATAATTATGTATAATTGAACTGAATTGAATTGAACTGCATTTACAAAGCCTTAACACGCAGAAAATGATGACGTTTTAAGAATATACGTAGAGAGAATCTGATAAGAAGATATAAAGATACGGATACATTACACAACACCGAATCCTTCTCTCATTCTTTATTTTTTATTTTATTTTTCCTCTTTCGCTCTTCAACGAAGAATTCGCTGCTCAGGTTTGATTTCCGATTGACCGCGTTGATTCTCCGGTAATTTTCATCTCCTAACTGTCGTGTTTGATTTTTCATGCTTCAATTTCGGCTTAATTTCACCTTATTTGCCTCCAAATCAGCAATCCTTCATGATTCCGCTTTAGGGTTTCATGTACATTTTATTTTATTTGTTTGAACTTGTTTTTTTTTTCCTTTACGCACTGAATTATAGCCGAATTTTAACGCTTTTGTCTATGAAAACGATAAGAAAATTTTTTTTGAATAGATAATATGATTGATGAAAAGTTACATTTGTTTGAATGATTTTGTTATCAGTGGCGAATGTGTGAATTCTTCGGATTTTTATCAGCCAAGTGATGGAAAGAAGTATATCAAACTGGATATGGCCCTTTGGGTTGTTAATCTTCTTATAGGAAACAATTTGTTTGAACTAAGCCAACCAGTTATCTATCTGGCTTAATTTGTATCTGATGAAACACTTTCATGTATTTCTCTAATAAGAAAGTGACAGAAAATTTGTTATTGATTTCTCCAATGTTTTTGGAACAAGTTAGCTGGGTTGAATTTTGTTTAATTGATGATTTGATCTCTCTCTTTTGGTGGTGAAGTCGTCAGCTGTATCAGTTCTGAAACTTTTGAAGCCTATTTTTATGATGAGATCATTATAATTAATGTGAAGTGGGTGATGTTTCAATTATTTTAACTAATTAAGGTGACCGAATGGGAGATGGTTCCTTTTACAAACTATTTGTTATGAAACCTACCCTGATTGTTAATCGTAAAAGGTCCTGTTACATTCGATGGATTGCTAACTATGTAATTATTGTTCTCATACTGTAGGCAGGTTCGAGGTGGTTGAGATCATAATGTTAAGTTCAGGAAATAATTTAAGCCGCGGAACTGCCACATCATCATCAGATATCCCATCCTTGACACAATGCTTACCTTTGGAGCAAATTGCATTGGGAAATCAGAAATATCGTTCTGCTGAGTTAAGGAAGGTTTTAGGTGCAACTCTTGGAAGTGTATCAGAGGACTGTTCCTTTGGAGCAGCCCATCTGAAGCCCCCTCAATCCATGGGAACCGAGGAACTAAAACACGTGAAAGAAAGTGTAAAGGATAGATGCAGAACAGCCAGGTATCTTCATTCTTCAATTTCGTATACGATGCAACAGCTTGTTTGATGGTTTCCATGCCACCGCTTATTTTATTTTTGACATTCTTCTCTGTACCAAAAGAAAGTTCAATTCTATGCATGACAATTGAGATGTTCCAGACTGGAAAGTGTTAATGGCTTTTATTCACATCGAGGATGCTACCTATGGTTACATCAAAACTTTGAAATGATCATATACATATATATATATATATATATATATATATATATATATATATATATATATATATATATATTGCAGAACTTTGGATTGCTCTGTATTTTTCATTTGGTATATGTCCATTCTAATGTGTGAAGTTTCTTTATTTGCTGTTGTACCTGTAAAGTTATTAGTCTGGTCACTTACTGGTAAAGATGTTATCTACTTTCAACAGGGTAAGAGCTAATAAGATGCATGATTCATTACAAAAATTGGAGAAATTTCAGCTGCAGCGGAATGAGCTTGTTTTGAATGAGAGGTCGAATGGAACAAGCATGACAAAGTTGGTGAACCAGATCCACAGAAATACTCAGGACATGATTGGCCAAAGATCGGAGGACAGGGCCAAGAGTGTTGGGCTGAATAAGCGTGTCCGTACATCAGTGGCCGATGTGCGGGTTTGTACTATGTATTTATTGATATTGATAGCTGAGTCGTGTTAGTACACTTGTTTTTTTACAATAATTCTTGTGCTCAAGTTACGTAGAAGAGAATGGATTTTCATGTTCCTAGTTTCTTGATCTTCCTACCAAGACTGATCACAAGGAACATAATTTCTTGTAATTCCTTCTTTCTGGTAACTTTGCACATCGAAGAGCCAAGCATTTCTTGCAATGCCTTACTTAAAATGCTTACTTGTGGAATCTCCACAAGAACAAAGCTATTGAAGTTTATCTTCCATGTCTTGTTTGTTTTTGACTGGAAGTTTGATAATATAATGAATTATTGATTTTAGTTCGAGAAGCTTGTGTTAGCTTCTTGCATGTTATTTTGAGCGATTCCAAGAAGTATTTGTGGCATTTGGTAGTGTTGATTTCCTAGTCGCACTTCCTTCCGTTTTTCCCTCATTGTTTATGGGGGAAGATTGACTCTGAATCTTAATTGTATATTTTGCTGAACGCCTGCCTATGGCTGGGCTTACTTGTCCACTAGCTATTTTAAAGTGTATTATGAAATGCACCTTTTCTCCCCATTTTTTGAATTTATGTTTTTTCAATTTGATGCAACCAGGGTGATGGTCAGTCCATTCATGCTCCAAGGCAGCAGACGGTTATGGAAAAGGATGGAGATATGCTCCAGAACTCTAGTGTTGATACTGTTTGGTTTGAAGAAAAGATCCGTAGGCTACCTGCTGGAGGTGAAGGATGGGACACAAAAAACAAAAAGAAGCGTTCTGTTGGAGTTGCTAGTGGAAGAATTGTAAATGGTGACCGAGATCTAAAACGAGCCATGCATTCCAAAATCACTGCTGACTCTAAGTTGCGATCTTGTGATGCTCAGGGTTTCAGGTAATGGGGTGTATTCATGAACTTGATTTTTTTATTTGTTTCCACACTGAAATTTGGTTGAGAGTCATATTCTCATCGACAACTTCTGTTTTTTGTTTTTTTTTGGTTTCTTTACATTTTGGATTTGTTGTCACATCCTTGCAAGTATTTCAATTTTTGATTGACATTTAATGCATTGCTGATATTAATTTTCTTGGTCCATAAAATTAAATACTCTGGTGATGGCACAAAAATAATTTTATTAAATATATACTGCTGATATGACTCTTGTTTGAAGTAGATTTTTATAGCATGGAGTGCTCGGCAATTTGTGCATCATTACCAACAATGGTTGGAATTGAAAAAGAAGTTGCTTGTCATAATTTTGCATTTGAAAGTTGAGTTTTACATGAACTTAAATGGATTATGCATCAGAAAATTAATTCAGTGCCAGAATTAGCATGTTGACTATTTCCACATTTGCTGCTGAACATGTGTTTGAAAAAACATGGATAATTTTACTACCAATTCAGCAATTCTACTCATAGTTGTTAAAGGCGCGCCTCATGCAGGGCGCGGGGACCTGCGCCTCGCCATACCCTAGGCGAGGCAGTGTTCATCCTAGGTGCGCCTTTTGGTGTGCGCCTTGTGCGCCTCATGCGCGCCTCGAGGACACTTTCTTGTCAGGTTTCCAATTTACTTTAAATTGTGTTTTTCATCTATATTCATGAACCAGAAGTGATGTAGAAATCAAAGTTAAAGAGGAAGTTCAATGGAAAAGAAATAATTTAGAATAAGAAAGGCCCCAACAGTGATGTAAAAATTTAATTTAAGAGAAAAGTTAATGGAAAATAATCAATTTTGAATAAGAAAGAAGAGAAATTAGGAAGTATAAATAAATGAAAATCCTAATTAGAATAGAAAATGTTAGCATAATAATTTAGAATAGGAATGTTTCCAATTATCAGGATTTAATGAGAATCCTTATTGAAATAGAAAAGATAAGCCAATTAATATTCTAATTAACAATGAATGAGAATCCGTAATAAAATAGGAAAGGTATGCCAATTAATATTTTAATTAACAATGAATGAGAATTCTTATAAAAATAGGAAAGATAACCCATTTAAAATTCTAATTAACTAATTAAGAATAAACAAAGAGAATTGAGTTATGGTTAGTGATTACGGTTAAAAATTACTCCCTCCGGTTCCAAATAAAAGACCTTTTAGACTTTTCATCAAAACCAATAAGACATTAATTAAGCAACTAAAAAGACTAATTTATCCTTCATAAAATTCTCTTTCTTCATAATTACCAACTTATAATTTCAACAATACTTAATCTCCTTCCTAATTAATGCAAGGGTAATTTAGAGAAAGAATGATAAATAGGCCAAACCCCCTTTCTCGTCCGTGTGATATAACAAGTTTACCCTTTTGGTCCCTTGAGTATACACGTTACCTTTTTAGACCCTGTGCTATGGATTCCGCTACCTAATTGATCATAACATTTGGAGCCACCTTTATGACGTGTACAAAAGTATTTAAAACTAAAACAATTCCCTTTCAATCTGGTATCAATTTACAATTTATCTAACTTCTTACGTCATCTTCAACGTTTTGTACTTGAAATCCCTATAAACACAAAATTCGAAATCATATGATCCCCCGAACTTCTTATCTATGTCTATTTGGCTTTTTGCAAAATTTCCCTCTTCAAAGAACATCTACTTCCTCTTTCAGTTTCGAACCCTAATTCGGTAATTCCAATGCAAAGATGATTTGGTTGTTCCTCATAAGCATTGTGGTTCAAGATTAAAGGAAACAAAACCTGTGAAATAAACACTGGTAGATCTTGGCTTTTTCACCTTAATGTACCCTCTTAATCCAGTAAGCAGGAGCTAGTAATTTTATTTTTCTTAAAAAGTTAGGAGCCCTTATGCTCATAATAGCTTTTGCATATACCAATTTGATCTATCCCACAAATGAATGTTAGTTCCACAAAATATCTGTGCCTCTTCGTACTGGTACCGAAATTGAGATTCAATTTTGTGTTTTTAATTTTGATATGTTTGAGAGATTGACTTGGATTCAATTTACTGTATTTGGCCGAGACTCAATCACTTTGAATTGATATCAGAATACAATAAGGAATTTGATAAAATATAAATGTAGCTGATTGAAAAATAGTTTTCAAATTATGACTAATTATGTCCACATCATCAAAACTCAAAACACGTGGCTCCAACATGGCACAGATTAAATAAGTCCGTTAAGTGAGGGACCAATTTGGTAACGGAATTTATAGTACAAGGACCGGAAAGGAAACATGTATACCTAAGGGACCAAAAGGGTAAACTTGTTATAGCACAAGGACAACAAAGGGTGTTTGGCCATGATAAATATTGCATTGATAATCTAAATGGTCACTTATTTGGAACCAAAATAAATAGCCAAAAGGTCGTTTATTTGGAACCAGAGGGAGTAACATTTATGGAGAGTTTAATTAGAAAAGAATATTAATGGAAAATTTAATTTAGAATATGAAAGTTTCCAATTATCAAGATTTAATAGAAAAAAGAATTGATCGGTCAGAATTTAATGAGAATCTTATTAGAATAGGAAAGGTAAGCCAATTAATATTATAATTAACAATGAATGAGAATCCTTATTAAAATAGGAAAGATAACCCAATCAAAATTCTAATTAACTAAATAAGAATAAACAAAGGGAATTGAGTTATGGCTAGTAATTCTAATTAAAGATGAACATTAATGAAAAGTTTAATTAGAAAGGAACGTTAATGGAAATTTTAATTTAGAATAGGAAAGTTTCTAATTATCACGATTTAATAGAAAAAAAAGAATTGGTATTTTATAGAAAAAAAAGAATTGGTAAGAGCTTTTATGACTAACCAACCACTAATATTGAAGCATAGACTTTCATGCTTACTAATTATAATTATATTGCTACTGTCTACTGCTACTTACAACTTATTTGTTGCATTTTCTAGCATATTTAGTATGTTAGAATCTTGATCTCTTTTTTTTAATTTAGATGCGCCTAGTTCACTAGGCGCGCGCCTCGCCTTGCGCCTCGCCTTGAGGCGCGCCTGAGGTCCTGGCGCCTTGGCTGTGCCTTGCGCCTTGACAACTATGATTCTACTCCTTATATGCCGAATGTGAAACTATATAAACTGTTTAAGAACCATGGCTACAACTTTGGAGAAGCTTCTCTTAGTGAGTTTCTCTCAAAATAGCTGGTTCTGATGCACATTCAGTTGTGAAAGTGCTTCTGGACTAAGCACTTCTTTCAGTTTTTTCTTTTGTTATTTCTTTCTTAGTTCTTTTGTTGTATGCAAAATTGTATCAAAATGTGTGAGAACTTAGAATTTTATTTCTAAAGAATTTTTGGGAAACCGGTATATATATAGATTGAACAACATGAAAATTAGTTAGTTCTTCCATTTAGTCTGTCTTCGCTTTTCTTATGACTTGACTAGAACATCTCTCATATATACTTACACATATAAATACATGCACACACTGTCCTTGATTTCTTTTCTATTTTGTACCCCTGTGAAACTCATTGTTTTGTTACTGTTTGATATTGTTTCACTTTTCCCTAATAATGGGTACACATTAGGAATAATGATTTTTGATATGTGAGTGGGTTATAATGTGTTACAGCTCAAAATCTTCATTGGGTATTGGTGGAGTGAACAAGTTGGATGGTTCTTTTGAGACTAGTGGTTTGGATACCAGTAAAGTGTTCAGGAATGATTTGGATAATGCAACTCTTACAAGAGATCGCTTGATCCTTTTTGAACAGAAATTTGTGACAGAAGGAAATGAAAAGTATGCATTTTTTACTTGATAGTTGATACTATCATTTGTATTTTTAGTCACCATGCATATCACTATTGTCAAAAGCCACTGAGGCGCTCAGACGCCGTCAGTCGATGCTGGAATGCCTCAACAGCCCCTGGCCGAGGCCCCTTCAAAGAGGCACTGCCTAAGTGAGCTCTTTACCCTTAAATTAAGACGACCAAGGCGGCGCCTCATTAATGAACCAATATTTTTAAATTTGGGATACACTACAAAAACAACAGGTTTAGTAGTGTTTATATTAGAGGAAAGAAGAATAACATTAGAAATTCAGAAGAGATGAATGACTTAGTTGAGAGAGTAGTGAATGTAAAATATAAGGTACAACAGAAGGGCTAAAATATTAAGAAAAACAGAAGGGGTAGAAATTTTTAGATCAAACCAAGCAAAAGCAGCCTCCAACACCAACTCCTTCACCTTCAGCTCTAATAGATAAGCGTTGAACTATGCACTTACCTTTTCATTTAGGTGGCGTTTGGTTCGTGGAAATGTTATTCCATGGAATAGAAGAAAAATGAATGAAAAAAGGGAGTGTTTGTCTTGAGTCCGCCGTTGGATGGAATAGCTATTCCTAGCTATCATGTATCTCATGGAATAGCTATTCCTTTATTTCAAATAGGAATAACTATTTTATGAGATATATAATAGATACGAATAGTTATTCCATTCCGATGACGGATTCTAGACAAATAATCTATTATTTTGTACCTTTTTTCATTCATTTTTCTTCTATTCCGCTGAATAGCAATTTCATGAACCAAACGAGCCTTTAGTGTTTCTGTTTTCTTCTTTGAAGCTTTAAAGAGTTGTTATAAATTGTATACATATTATATGCGTTTCATGTTGAAAACATGAAACAGAGTTAGATTTATAAATGATCTCTTATATACTCGATAATTTGTGTATGGATGTAATTGTGTATATGTAATATGTGATTATTATTAAAAATCATAACTTCATACTCTTGTTTGAACATGTAGGGATGCATGTCTTTGTGAATATGTGTTATTGACATGTGTTTTCCAGTATAGAAATACTTACTTGAAAAAAATGCTGAAAAATTATCCACTATATGCTATTTTTTATTTAACTTTTATTTATACGGTTTTGTACTTGTATTTCTCTATGGAATATTATGGTGCTATATTTTGTACATTTATTTGCTATTCTAAATAGAGCCTCACGTTGCTCGGGCAAGCACCAAGCCTGTTTTGATGATAATAATTCCAGTTCAGTTGTTGAATTGGTGTATCCATGCCTGTTTTGTTCGGTTACAAACAAATCAGTTTATTGATCTGGCATTGTTGTTTTATCATAGGTCAATTAATAATGAGGATAGCCTAGCTAGCAGCCCTAATACAGTGATAAAAGCGAAAGCATCTCGAGCACCACGAACTGGGTCCATCAAAATGCTGGACTCGTCACTTAAATTTCAGTCCTCATTGACATGCCTTCAAGATGTGGAAAAGCCTAGAAGTTCAATTAAAGTTGCAGTACCTGGTCTGATAAATAACCACAAGCGTCAAATATCGGCAGGTTCATCTTCCATGGCTCAGTGGGTTGGTCAGAGGCCACATAAAAATTCACGCACAAGGAGAGCAAATATAGTTGCTCCTGTTTCAAATCCTATTATAGATGTTCATAATTCATCTCAAGGATTTCAAGTCAATGATAATGCCACTCCCAAGTTTAAGAGAGAATTTGAAAGTGATACTTCTGTATATGAGTTCTCTGAAAGTGAGGAATCAGGTGCAGGAGAGAATAAACATAAAAGGAAAACACATAGTGGTGAGGTAGCTCTTACAGAAACTCAGAAAGTTGTGCCTGCTACAAAGAACAAATTACCAGCTTATGACAATGGAGATGGTGTGCGAAGACAAGGAAGGAGTGGAAGGGGTTCGTCCATTTCAAGGAATGGGATTCATACTGTGAGAGAGAAGCTTCAGAAAATACCTACAACAAAGGCACTTCAGCATGTCAAGCCTGCTTCTGATAACAATAAAAGGTGGTTTCATTTTCTCCTCCTTTAATTGAACACTTGGTCTGTCTTGTTCTTCTGTTAGAAAGCTAATGACTAATGTTTGTTTTGGAACAGAAAAACTGGCCGTCCACCTTCCAAAAAATTGAAAGATCGGAAGTCTTTAGCTTGTATCGGACCATTACCTCATACTCTATCTTTGGATTTCACAGGTAGGTTTAACTGATCAATGATACAACATTTTAGTAAATGATTGTGTATGCATCCTTTCAGAAAGTTTCTTTATGTGGGATAATGATATGTACATTAAATATCTGCAATTCTGCATAACATATTGCAAGGATTAAAAAGTATCAACGAGTCTTTAGATTTTGGACTGGCTTTATCTTGAAATGCAAAACTACTGTTACTGATGTGTTGAGATATTTAAGTCATAGTGGTCAGTTATATGTTAGGAAGAAGCACTTCAATGCCTGTTGATAGCGGTACCGTACTACCGTCAAGAATTGCCTTTTTTACTTTTAATCTATTGTTATCATTGCTATAAACTTGTTATAATTATTTTTCCTGGCACATGTTATTTACAATTTTACAGATATTTAACTTGTGCGAATCTCTTGAAATATAGTAGTAAGCTTGTGCCAGTTATCCTTGCAAGGTATCCTCATGTATGTTGGCATATCTTTTACAGGAGAATCTGATGATGATCACGAAGAACTATTTGTGGCTGCTAATTCTGCCCGAAATGCCAGTGGTAATATATTGATTATTCACCTTTTTTTTACTTCTCTGATAATAGGATCAAATGAAAAGTACCTTCTTTTGTAGACCATGCCTGTTGTAGTTCATTTTGGAAGAAAATGGAATCCCTCTTTGCTTCTGTGAGCACAGACGACTCGTCATACTTGAAGCAACAGGTACTTGCTTGGATGGACAGAAGCTAAAAATTTGGTGACTTTCATTGGGTCAAACACTAACAATATCCTTTTGATGTTCAATAGCTAACTTTTGCAGAGGAGCTGGATGAGAGCTTATCTCAGATGCTTGGTGGTGAATGTAATTTTTTGGCAAGTATCTAATTTAAATCCACCCTTTGTTCTTCCCAAAAGTTTGCACGTTTCCAATTTATGGCGGGAAATATGTGGGTTGGGCAAATTTTTAGGTCGACACCGACTTTTGTCTACCGAAATTATCATAAACATGCCATAGAAGTTCATTTTAGATACAATATTTATTAGTGATGAATAAGAGAATGCAAATATATCAGGATAACTATCTAACATTACAAAAATATACCAATAGTATACTGCTAACAATTTCGAACTCATTAAGATAGTAGGTGGGGATAGTGAATGTTTACTAAATTTACTTTTATAACATATAATTTTTTTTATCATATCATACTTTTGCTTTATACGTTAAAATTATTTCTGATGAGTATATGTTGTTACCTTAGTTATTTTTTAGCCTACTTTGTTGCCTTTCTTTTAGGAATAAGGAATATTAAAAGGAAAAAAAAATGATTTCAACCTTTGAAGAGAATAAATAGGCGATGTTAAATTTGTTTCATATTCCTGTAACTTGCAAGTTCAAATAAAAGAAAGATTATTTTGTTGACTACAATGGAGTTTGCTGAATTCTGAATTTCGTTCCCCGTAGGGTGTTCTCATGCATAAAGAAGCACCTGATTTTTCCGGTAAAAAGCAAGGAGATGACTGTAATCAGGACCCCCTTAAGAAAACTTCCATATTTGGGAAGGTCGACATGGGAAGGTTAGAAAAGGGTGCTCCATTATACCAGAGAGTCCTATCGGCCTTAATCGAGGAAGATGAAACTGAAGAATTCTACATCCATGGCGAAGGGAAGAATATGCTGCTTCACTATTCCAGTGATGATTCTCATTGCGGGTCATGTAATCTGATCGACATTGAAGTCAAAGATAGGGACAGGATGGAATCTGAAGCTGAGTCCGGAGTGAATCTCCAGATCCAAAAGAATTCTTTCTTGGACAGAATCTCTTGTGACAAGAGTGTTCTAAGCATGTCCAGTTCCTTACATAGCAACGAACAGTGGCCGGGGGATGATGAATCTTTATATCCAGATATTGTGTATGCTGGTGAAATATGCTCGAATGAGCTTGGTCAGCCTCAGGCAAGAGAGCTGTATGTATCTGGCTTTTCTTGCTCTGATAACAAATATCAAGCGATGTGTCTGGATGATAGGGTTCTTCTCGAGCTACAGAGTATCGGTCTGTTTCCTGAGACATTGGTATGATTCTATTTTGAAGGCCTAAATCCTAATGCATGAGTAGCTACCTGAACTTGTCTCCAAAAACCTACTGCCTCCCTAAACTTTCAAAGTGACCCCATAGCTCCCTCAATTATAAAAAAAGTGCACCACTTTGCTCCTTGAACGCCACATGTCAGCTTCTGGTTGGTTTGGCTTTTCAAAGATATTCATTTTTCTGATACTCTTTCCAATGACACGCTTGTTCAAGGAGGAAAGTGGTGCATTTTTTTAAAGTTGAGGGAGCTATGGGGTCACTCTAAAAGTTCGAGGCAGTAGGTTTTTGGTGACAAGTTGAGGTACCTACTAATGCATTAAGCCTATTTTAAACGCTATATATATATATATATATATATATATATATATATATATATATATATATATATATATATATATATATATATGTATAGGCTTAATGCATCTCCGGGTATTTGAACTTATCCCAAAAAACCTACTGACACGTGAACTTTCAAAGCGACTCTGTAGCTCCCTCAACTTTTATAACATGCACCACTTTGCCCCTCAATGCCACATGTTAGCTTCTGGTTAGTTTGACTTTTACAAAGATGTCATTTTTTCGTATGTTCTCTCTCCAATCAGAAGCTGACACGTGTCGTCCAATGAGAAAACTAGTGCACTGTTTGAAAGTTGAGGGAGCTACGGGGTCACTTTGAAAGTTCAAGGAGCCGTAGGTTTTTTGGGACAAGTTACTTGGACATGCATTAAGCCATATATATATATATCTATATATGCTGGTTTTCCTATATTTAATCTGTCTGCCCTTTTTTGCAGCCTGATCTTCAAGAGGGAGAGGATGTGATCAATCAAGATATATTAGAACTTAAGGAGCAACTGTACAACCAGGTTGTGTGCCATGAAGACTTCCTTTTTTCTTGAAATTTTAAGTTCTTTTATCTTTAAAATAATCTCTTCTTCCCTTCTGAGTCTTCTCTGCAGATTGGTAGGAAAAAACGGAAGTTGGGGAATATTGATAAAGCTGTTCAGAAAGGAAAAGAAGTTGAAAGAAGGTTAGTTTCATTTTGGTGGAAATATGGATGAGATTTATGTAATGTTATTTGGACTGATATAATGTTATGGAACTTGCAGAAAGATTGAGCAGATTGCAATGGACCAACTTATCGAGATGGCCTATAGGAAAAGATTGGTATGTCTATTTTGTTCTCTTCAATTGTTTGCTCAACCCAATTCTTAAACAATTTTGTTTCTCAATGTATTTGGAGAAAAATGTTGGCTTTTGCCCAACACAATTATACTGATGACAACCTAAATGTTTCCAAACGTATTACAAAATGTTTTAAACTACAGATGTAGTCCCTGTGGTATAACTCATTTGCCCTTTTGGTCTCTTTACTATTCATGTTACCCATTTGGTCCCCATGCAATTGTTATCTTTTTGAACCATGTGCTTTGCAACCATCACCCATTAAGTCCCTCTACTATGCAATTTGTTACCTTTTAGGGCTCTAAATTGTTGAATCTCTATTGATGTAACTATGCATAATATGCACTAAAGGGACAAATATAGGTAATATGTTGCATAGCACAGTTACCAAATAGGTAACCAGTATAGCAGAGGGACCATATGGGTATATGTATTATACCACATGGTCCAAAAAGGTGGTTATGCCACAGATGTTGAGGATTTACCCCTGCATATAAAATGCTTTTGGCCTTAATCCCATGCTAGGTGGGGTCGACTCTCTAACGACATAATAAAAAAGAATATACATTTCTAAGTCTGTCATTCAGGTGGGATTTTTTCGACTGGACATGGCAAGAAAAGGTTTTGCTATATTTATGTCGGATCATTTCTATGTTTACTATTTTTGTTATAGGTAGTAACAAAGACATCACTATTTTGCTTTTTCATCTTATGCTTCGACTTGGTAAGTATTTGCATCTCATTTGGAGATAGGTTAAGAAGTGTAAACTCTATGTGTATGTGTTTCTGTTCGTGTACACTAACTAACATCTATATTGAAGTAGACCTAATCACTATGCAGAATCTTCGAGGGTTGAGAACAAGATCATTTGGTAACTTGCATATCATCAATGATTTAAACTTAAACAAGTATCATTCATTGTTGTTAAAGGCGCACCTCACTTAGCATACCTCGGGCACGTGTCTTTTGGTGTGCGTCATAGGCGCGTTTTGGGACACTTTTTTTCAGGGTTACCTTACTATTAAATGTGTTGTTCATCTATTTTTAAGAGTTTTAATAATAATTCAAGGCTAGATATTCCTAATTCAATTCCTATTATGGCTGTAAATTAATTCAAGGCTAGATATATTTTATGCGATGTGTAAATTTTACATATTTATGTACATCTAGCAATTCTCTTAGTTCTTTTTATTGGTACTGTTATTGCAATTAACTGCACTTTTCAAGCAAATTTTTTGCGCCTAACGAACCACCTTGACAACCATGGTATCAATTATGCTTTGCTCTCCAAGAGAAAAAAAAACTGATGATCTGGATAGGCATTTGATATCCTAGTTTGTGAATATTGACAGGCTTGTCGTGGGAATAATTCTTCAAAAAGTGGTATCCGCAAGGTATCTCGACAAGGCGCACTTTCTTTTATAAAGCGAACTCTTGCCAGATGTAGAAGGTTTGAAGATACTGGCAACAGTTGCTTTAGCGAGCCTGCATTACAAGAGGTCATCTTCTCTACAACTCCAACCAAAAACGATGCCAAGTCTTCTGTTGATTGTGTTGGTTCAGGAACTGCAAGTAACACATGCAATGAAGCTAGAGGATCTGGTACTGCTTTTCTTTTCGTTTTTTTCAGAATCTCAGTACCGTTTTGGGTCTTGTCCGATCACTCAAATGCCCTTCTGGTGTCTGACCTATTAAATTGCCTATTTGGGGCCTAACGTATTCACTTTTCGCCTATTTGGTGCCTCGTATTCAATACAAGCCTATTAGTGAATGACCTATTTAATTCTAGTACATCAAGTGTTCATCTAACTAAATAACAAACGAGAAATACCTATAGGGCTCGTTTGCTTCGCCAAATGCCTATTCGGTGGAATAAAATAGAAATGAATGGAAATATGTTAAATATGGTGAGTATTTGTCTCGAATGCTTTATCAGATGTAATAGCTAATCCTAGTTATTATACATCTCATAGAATATCTATTCCTATTTGAAATGAAGGAATAGCTATTCCAAGTGATGTATAATAACTGGGAATATTTATCCATCCGATGACGTATTCTAGACAAATAATCTTCTCATTCAATTCTATTCTATTTCACGGAATAGGCTTACTGCGGACTAAATGTCACCATATTGTTATTTGGAACATTAATATATTTTACTGGTCATGCGTAGAATTGTCAATAATCTGTTAAGTTGTACTAAAACTGAATGCGTCGTGCCAAATAGGTAAAAATTGAACACGTTGGACACCAAATAGGATAATTTTAATAGGTCAAACACCATTAGGTCATCTGAGTTATAGTATAGAACCCAAAAAGGTATTTAAGTCAATATCGATCTGTATTGAATCTTTTGAACTTTTGATTGCTGCAGTCGCCGCTTCAACTTCTTTCGATTACTTGGTCACATCAACTCCGGACAGTGTGAAAGGCCCGAGAAATTCTGTTTCTGGCTCACCGTTTGATGGCCTTAAGAGCGAGCGGAAAACTAAACAAAAACATAAACAAAAGACATCAAATTACAGCAATAATAAAATGGACCGAGAAGTTGGGCCTAAAGAAGCTGATGAACCCATTGACTTTGCCAATATGCAGCTGAATGAGTTAGATTCGATCGTATCGAATGACCTTGGCGGGGCCCAAGATCTGGGTACATGGTTGAATTTCGACGAGGATGGGTTGCAAGACCATGATTCCATAGGTTTGGCGATTCCAATGGATGACCTTACAGAGTTGAGTATGCTCATGTAAGTAGGTTTTAATACAGGGTACCGGGTATTTTGTACTCTTTTCACCAATTAGCCACTTTTTATTATCACAAACGTGAGTGGGAATGGTACAAAATATCCGGTATCCTGTATAATTTCCCTATATAGGTCCAATTTTCCGGGAAACCCAAGGATTAAAGAACAATATTGGGATCGGAACTAGGGGTTTAGCTGAGATAAGCAAGTCAAATTAGTAGCTCTGATTATTTGTGTGTATATAATTTGTAGGCAATTGGGTTGTATTATTTGCAGTTTTGCATTCTATTGGTGCCATTCTTCATTGGTTATGGGATCATTGGACTTAATCCAAAATTTCACAATATTTGCCATTGATGGCTAAATGCATATATTGTTCCCTGAACTTGGCTTTTAATTGCCTTGGTCATCTCGGACTTTCAAGTTTGATGCTTTAAAAGTTGGGAAAGTTGATACGATTTGAGATCTTACTGTCACGTGTCAGAAAAAAAAGTTGACGAGGAGCAAATTGTATCAGTTTTACTGTAGGGGTATAATATCGCACTTGAAAGTTCGGGGTGATCAAAAGCTATTAGATCCAAGTTGGGTAATGAATGTATTCGGCCAATATTGATTTAATTTGGTTCGTGAGAGTACAACCATTGTTATGGTCCATTTGTTTGTTTCGTGATTCATCTACAATACAAATTACCATTATCGGTTAAGGCTTCTTTTATGCATATTATGCCCTTTTTGTAGATTTAGGGTGCAATTTCAAATTTTTTTGTAATGTTTAAATAACAACAAATATAACAAATTAATTATAATCGAGTCAACTGACTTACTATTAATTTTCTCTATAAATAATGCTAAAAAGATATATCTGAAGTTGCATATTGATCTGTTGCATATTTAAAAGTATGTACTTTATTTTTTATAATTTCATTTTACTCCTTTGAAGTGGATAGTTTTCTTATATTTAGCAATTGAGGAGTCGAATTTTAACAATTTTTTTTATTGATTAAATTTCAAAATATATTGTAGGCATGTATTGTAACTTATTCATGTCTGAAAGGCATTCGTGCAAATAGGAATAACAAACTTCATCATAAAAGTTACAAATAGTTTAAACTTGTCAACTTATTTGTTTATTTATTAGTATTTTTTTTAGTTAAAGGGTTTCAAAAATTTAAGTGCTCTAACAAAATTGATTTCTGTGTGGGGTTTTGCATTTAAATGATTTTAAATTCCTAGAACCGAAAGAAACCATATATAACTAGCCAGTGGACAATTCTATCTGCATCTAAGTAAATTAGATAATGGATGGTCGGTTATATTTGGTGATTCTCTTAGTTTTTCTTATTTAAAATGTGTGATGCTTCATCTTTCAACTAATTTTTTTTCCCATCTACTGAACCAGAGCTTTGCTCCGACTTATATCAGATCCGATCCGGGTAGCGCACATGGCTGTGGTGGGTGAGTCTTCCAATAAGAATTTTGGACATTCACTAAGACTCGAACTCAAAATCTTACTTAAGCTATACCAAGCCGCTTACCACTCGGACCAACCCTTATTGGTATCTTTCAACTAATTTAAATATATAAATATACAAGAAAAACTTGACCATAAAATTGAAACTATAATATTACCAAAAACAAATTGTTAGTTATTATCGGGTTTGGTTAACCATTACTAGCCATTCAATAATTCTTATATTATGAGTTGTCGGATGAGCTATACAAATCATGTTAGTCAATGCCAATATTTAAAAAATTAATTGATAATATTGATTAAACAGAATCACTAATCCCCTTTCCATTTAATAATAAAAGGAATAAGTTTTTTTAAGTTCATCTAATATTAAAGTATTTGACAAACTCATTGTCTATTATTCACTGAATTTCTCTGTATAGTACTCAAATTTTAGAATATTTATATCTTTATAAAACAATACTTTATCAGACTATTCTTTTCTCTTTATAAAATTTAATACTTCATCTGGAAAAAGAAAGGAGGTTGGAGAAGGGAAGGGCATGATTGGAAAAAAAATATTTGGATGGAATTTTACCCTCATTTTTTTAGGGTAAACAGTAATTTTGACCTTCATGTTAGTAAAACCACAAGTTCGTGTATCATTATGTCAAGTTTTGAAGTTCATGTATCATTATGTTAGTAAAATATAAGTTCATGTTAGGAAACTTGTTCGTAGCGGTATTGAATAAAATAAACAATACTATATTTCATTAAGAATATGTACAAATTACATTGGAGATTTATTACAAACAAATATAAAAAATATTCAACCTTTTTACCAAGGTAGAAGTTTATTGCGGAAGCCTGAAAATCAGTTTCCTTAAGACAATTATCTGTCCGCTACCGGTGAATTTGTCTCCCAGGATACAACCGCAATTGTAGGCGAACTCTAACCGTGTGAAGAGCAATTCACAAGAACCTAATACTAAATAGCTTTCTTGTAAAAGGAATGAAAACACTAAGAGATATATTTAGTATGAAAACAGAAAATAAATCACAAAATAAACAAGCACAAACACAGGCTGGATTTTTTTTAATGAGTAAAAGAGTGAAGAACAAGTGTGTTTTTTAAGAAGACTACAAGAATAGGGTATTTATAGAACAAATGGCATTAACATGGATTAAATTAGTTTAAAGAGTATTAACCCTTGGAACCACACCTTTATGGTCATTAACTTTTGTAACCACACCTTTATGGTCATTAATCATTGGATGTTATGAGAAATACAATTGACTAAGGGATTAAACACCCATTAATCTAATAAAAAATCTAGTGAAAAAACTATGACATGGCAATTTTTTTTGGGTACCGAGTCGTCTAAATTTGACCGATGTTTAAACTTTAAACTACAATTTCTCATTCACCGTTAATCCGTTTTAGGCGTATAATATATCGTTGGAAAGCTCTCAAAGCGTAGAATACAATGACATAATTCATGTTATTCAAATCATAGCTTTTCCATATTATAATTTAGTCTAAAGTAGATAATGCATAACATTATCTAATATGTCATATTTCCAACAATCCCCCACATGAATGAAAATTGAAAATGATACGGACATTTTCCAAAAAATTTGAAGGATGAAAATGCTTTTCGGCCAATATTTGCATAGGATAGGTAGGCTACAACCTTTGAACCTTTCCTTGTGAAAGCATATTTACTTTACTGGCTGACTAGTAGACGCGATGTTCTTGAACTATTCTACCGTTTGTGTAAATGATGATATACCCCACACATATATCAACACATCACGGTTTTTGGTTCTCATGGTTATGTTCGTTATGGTCATGTAAATCTCATGGTTCTGCAAAAGTTTTAGATTACTACGCCTCAATAGTATCCTTTAAAGCGACCCCACTTCACTCTCACATAGGTGATCTCTTTTGCTCAATCGTTGATGCATAAAGGATCATTAAAAGCATGTAGCTTAACCTTACCCCGTTTTGTCACTGTTTATATCATAGGAATGGACACAGGGTTACCCCCGCAATGACCACACAAGGTCTATGCAATTAGGTTATCCCATTGAACCAAGATCTAGGGATCTCTAGTCAAACATGGTTAGGTTTTCATTCACATAGCGAGTTAAATATTCATAGGCTTTAGTCCCATTCCTTTAGATGTCTTTTCAACTTGATCTCGATTTAACCCTTTGGTTAGCAGATCCGCAATGTTATCCTTTGATCCTGCAAAAATAATAGAGAAAGCTGACGTTGATAGCAGTTGTCTAACGGTATTATGTCGACGGCGCATGTGTCTTAACTTAGCATTATACATAACGTTTTATGCTCTTTTAATCGCTGCTTGATTATCGCAATGTACACAAATTGCGGCCACAAGCTTAGGCCATTCTGGAAAATCCTCTAAGAAGTTACGTAGCCATTCGGCTTCTTCTCCCATTTTATCCAAGCTTACAAACTCAACTTCCATTGTGTAACGAGTTATAATCATTTGCCTTGAGGATTTCCAAGACACCGCTCCTACTCCTACAGTGAACATGTTCCCACTTGTACCTTTATAATTTCATATGTCAGTTATCCAAGTAGCATCAGAATATGCTTCTAGTACAACAGGTTTTCTTGTATAGTGTAGTCTATAATTACGAGTATATCGTAAATACCTTAGTATTCTCACGATCGCATCCCAATGGCTTTTACCTGTGTTACTCATAAATCTGCTTAAACTACTTACAATATAAGCAATATCAGGTTTTGTACAACTTGTAAGGCACATTAGACTGCCTATAACCCTTGCATATTCTACTTGGTCTATGCATTCACCTTTGTTCTTGGACAAATGTTGATTAATGTCAAACAGTGTTTTGGCTATTCCAATATCACCTTTGTTAAACTTGTCAAGTATCTTGTCCACATAGTATGACCATGTCAATATGAGACCTTTAGGTGAGCGTTGAACTTTGATGCCTAAAATTACATCAGCTAGTCTCATATCTTTCATGTCAAATTTAGAATTTAACATATGCTTGGTACGTTTTACCATTCTCTCATTGCTTCCAACAATAAGAATGTCATCAACATACAAACAAAAAATGACATATCCTTCATTTATAGTTTTGACATATATACATTTATCACACTCATTTATATAATAGCCATTTACCATCATGGCATCATCAAATTTCTTATCCCATTGTTTTGGTGCTTGCTTTAATCCATATAAAGACTTTACCAACTTACATACTTTCCTTTCTTGACTAGAAGCTACACAACCCTCGGGTTGTTCCATGTAGATTTCTTCTTCAAGATCTCCATTTAGAAAAGCTATTTTCACATCCATTTGATGTACTTTAAGATTCCACAAAGCGATAATTGCAAGTATCATCCTAATGGAAATTATTCTCGACACTGAAGAATACGTATCAAAATAATCAAGGTCTTCCTTTTGTCTATAACCTTTTATGACTAAACGAGCCTTGCAGTTATCAATTGTTCCATTAGCTTTTAGCTTATGTTTGAAAATCCATTTAGAACTCAGTGGCTTAGTTCCGGGAGGAAGGTCCACTAGTTCCCACGTATGATTTACAAAATGGAATCAATTTCACTCCTTATGGCCTCTTTCCATAAAGGACTTTTTAGTAGAGCTTATAGCTTCTTTGTACGTTTGAGGTTCCGCTTCAACCATATACGTTAAGAAATTTGGAGTAAAGAATTTTCAACCCTTGCCTGTTTACTTCTTCTAGGTTCTACCTCATGAACCGTATTATTCTCTTCTTGAGAATTTTGATCATCTTCTTCAATTATTGATTGAATATTGTCATAGTTATCAACGTCTTGTTGATCAACTTGACCGTCAGTTACAATAAGTTCATGAGACCTTTTAGTTCCCAATCCTTCACCTTTTTCCTTACATGGAGACACATCTTCAAAAAATGAAATCAAAGTGTTCTTGTGTACATCCGAGTTTTTAGATTCATGCACAAGAAATCGATATGCATTGCTATTACTAGCATAGCCAATGAAAATACAATCCACCGTCTTTGAACCTATTTTCATACGTTTAGGTAATGGTGCAATTACCTTTGCAAGACACCTCCACACTTTCAAGTAATTATAAGAAGGCTTTCTACCATTCCATAATTCATAAGGGGTTTTGTCTTGTTTCTTACGTGGTATCTTATTTAAAAGATAATTTGTTGACAAAACAGCATCACCCCACATGTTTTGTGGTAAACCAGAATTGATTAACATTGAATTCACTATCTCTTTTAGAGTATGATTTTTGTATTCAGCTACACCATTTGATTGTCAAGAGTAAGGTGGTGTTACTTCATGAATAATTCCATTTTGGGAGCAAAACTTGCCAAATGGTGTAACATATTCACCACCGTGATCACTTCTTACCTTCTTAATTTTCTTATTAAGTTGGTTTTCTACTTCTTGCTTATCGAGTATAAATTTCTATAAAGCCTCATCTTTATTTTTTAGCAAACACACATAACAATATTTTGTGCTATCATCAATAAAGGTAATAAAATATTTATTTCCTCCCCTTGATTGAACGTATTTTAAGTCACAAATATTAGTATGTATTAGACAAAGTAATTCTGAATTTCTTTCAACGGATTGAAATGAAGATCTTGTCAATTTTGTCTCAACAAAAGTTTCACATTTATGTGATTTATCGATATGAAATGTGGGTATATGATTCAAGTCGTAACGTATCGAAGTTAACGTGTCCAAGTCTACTCTGCCATAAATTAGAAGACTCAATCATATAAGCAACAACATTATTCTCATTAATAGAATTTTGCTTACAAGAGATACAACAAAATTTAAACATTCCATTACACTCGTATCCCTTTCCCACATACATGTCTCCCTTAGACAAAATAAATTTCTGAGATTCAAATACCATCTTGAAGCCGTATGCACTCAATAGGCTCTCAGAAATTAGATTCTTTCTCATGTCAGGTACGTACAAGACATGTTGCAGTTTTACTTCTTTGCTGGAAGTCATTTTCAGAATCACCGTTCTATGTCCTTTGACATTAGAAGTAGCAGAATTTCCCATGAAGAGTTTCTCCCCATTATTAATAAGAGTCAATCCAGCAAAAGACTCTTTGTCATAACACACATGATAAGTAGCACCAGTGTCAAGCCACCACTCCGTTGGGTTTGAGTCAGTCATATTGACATCAGATGTTACACAAACGTTGATGTCATATACATCTTTTGTAATTTCTTTCATAACGTTTACCTCAATGTAATTGACCATTTTTGTCAATTTACAAACAAATGATATTTGTCTCATCTTTTTACAATTCAAGCATTTTCCATTTAACATTTGTTTCTTGGATATGCTTCCATTTTGTTCAATTTTAAAATTACGTTTAACATGTTGTTTGCCCTTTTTGAAGTATCTAATGACCTCCACCACGTTAGCTTTCGCCAAAACTTGATTAGCAATATAAAATTTTTTATTTAAGGAATCCCACAATTCTTTTGCAATACGTTTAATATTACACACCTTATATAGGTCAATCACTAAGTCATTCAAGATATGATTTTTGCAAAGAAAATACATATAACCATCCATAAATAATTGAAAAGAACCATTAACCACTCCAACATGAGGGTCATCTTTCAATATATTATGGTGTCTCATGTTTGTCAAATAGAAAAATATTTTACATTGTCAAACTTTAAAATTTGAACCACATAATTTCTCCGATCTTGTAAGAGTTGAAAAAAAATGTAATCCCAAAGCAACCTCATGATTAACTAGGCATAACAATCGTTAAACTCGAAAGTTCATTTCCATTAGGTCCAACATCAATAGGACCGATTTGTTCATTTTGACTATTTTGGCATGGAACCGTTTCAGAACCATTACCTCCAATTGGTAAAATAATGTCCATGATATTCTCAATTCACAATCTAAAATACTACAGAGTAAGTTAGAAACTTTTAAACAAGAAAAACCAAGAAAAAGAAGGAAGAGAATTTTTTTTATGAAAAGCAATTTAGTGTTTTTTTATATGAGCAACGTTTTGTTCTAAAAATAGTCTTTAAGAAATCATGAGTAACCTGTACTTAAACTTAAAAAAATAGACATAATTGTCTTAAGATTGCTAGAAAACTTGGTTGTAGCGGTATAAATAAAATAAACAATACTATATTTCATTAGGAATAAGTACAAATTACATTGGAGATTTATTACAAACAAATATAAAAAAAATATTCAACCTTTTTACCGAAGTAGAAGTTTATTGTGGAGGCCTGAAACTCAGTTTCCTTAAGACAATTATTCGTCTGCTACCGATGAATTTGTCTCCCAGGATACAGCCACAATTATAGGCAAAGAATAGGGTATTTATAGGACAAATGACATTAACATGGATTAAATTGGTTTAAAGGGCATTAACCCTTGTAACCACACCTTTATGGTCATTAACTTTTGTAACCACACCTTTATGGTCATTAATCATGGATGTTATGAGAAATACAATTGATTAAGGGATTAAAAACCCATTAATCTAACAAAAAATCTGGTGAAAAAAAATATGACATGACAATATTTTTTCAGTACCGAGTCATCGATTTAGCGCGTCTAAATTTGATAGATGTTCAAACTTTAAACTACAGTTTTTCATTCACCGTTAATCCGTTTTAAGCGTATAATATAACGTTGGAAAGCTCTAGAAGTGTAAAATATAATGACATAATTCACGTTATTCAAATCATAGCTTTTTCATATTATAATTTAGCCTAAAGTAGATAATGCATAACATTATCTAATATGTCATATTTATAATAATTCATGTACCTTTAATAATTTTGACCTAATTCTTATATCAAGTGGCTCAATTTTGAAATTATAAAAAACTATTATTTAGCTATTAATAAAAGAAATTGGTCAATCAAACTTTTGGGGATAAAAAAATTTGAATAATTATCCTGGATCTTCTATTAGATGTACAATAAGATATTGTACTTATATAATTCAATAAAATAATAATTTTTTTCTTAAATTGCTAAGCGTCGCCTAACTTTACTTCGCGTCACCTCAAAAATTAGCAAATCTACTTCCACCCTTTACAAAATCCTCTAAAACTCTAAGCCAACAATTACTTTATTTTTATTTAAATAGATAAAAAAATTTATTTCTATTATTCATGTTTTGCTAAAATCTATCTTTATAAATCCATTTTTCAATTATTTTTTCATATTTATCTAAGACATTTTAATCTAAAAAAATCTCTATATTTTAGCTATTCATATTTTGCTAATTTCTTTTTTTTTCTAAATCTATTCTTTTAATAAATATTCCTTATCCATTTTATTTTTTCTAAAGGCTTTAATTTTGTTATTTATATTAGAAACTTTCTCTATTTTCTATATCCGTTTTTAATAAAATTTTCATATTTATTTAATTCTTTTTCATCTAAAAAATCTATTTATTTCTGTTATTAATATTTCACTAATTTTATTTTTTTATATTTATTTGTATTAATGATTTGATAATGCACATTGTGATGTATAATAGCATCTCCAATAGTTATTCTATTTTAGTGTTTCCCTTGATATGTAGATCAAAATAGATAATTAATTTAAATAAAGTATTACAATAGACTTTCTATCCTATCTTTCTTATATGATGTGTCAATTAAATTTGAGAAATTGTCTATTTGATCTTCTACAAATAGAAAATCAAATAGAATGCCAAGTAACCAAATATATTAATATTTTAATGTTTAGTTTAAACTTTAAATTTTTGATAGGTATAAAATATCTAATTTAATAAATACTTAATTCTTTTTTATTTTTTAATTTTGAAAGAATGATACCCACTGTAAAAATAGACAATTTACTACAACTGATTTTTGGAAACATATTGTCTATTTGTAAAATCATCAACATATCATCAATATGAATTTCCATTCTTCATGACACATCATTCTAGAATCCACAAACTATTGGAGATGCTCTAAATGCACAATTAAGTTTGAAAGGAATAAAAATGAGAGTTAGTTAGTTTGTTATTCAATAGTTTGTTATTTCTTACCAAAATTCTCAAAAATATATAAAAATTTTGACAACTAAGAGCATCTCCAATAGCTTGTGAATTCTCAAATGACGTGTCATGTAAAATAGAGATTCATATAAATGATGTGGCAATGGTTTTACAAATAGAAAACATAGGCCATGTTCTTTTCAACTTATGAAAGTTGAACTGAACTGAAGTTTGCTGAATTGAGCTGAACTGAACTTATTTCAATATAAATTATAACTAAGCATAGCTAAAATAAACTGAACTAAACTGAAGTGAATGAACTGAACTGAATCAAACTGAAGTGATCTGAACTGAACTATATTGAATTGTAGTCCAAGAGAACATGACCTAAATTGTCTATTGTTGCATTTCTTTAAAAGTTAAATATTAAAAAAAGAATTAATTATTTTTAAAATTTTTTTTGCCTCATATAGGCTTACAATACTAATAAAGGAAAACCTTATCCCGCCCCGCCCAAGTGTGCATTCAAACCTACGACCTTTAGGATCACAGCTTCAAGGCTCAGCCATTAGACCAAGCCTTTGCCACAATAAAAAGAATTAATTATTTACTAAATAATCTCTTTCATAACTAACCACAATTTGAATTTTAAATTAAGTAATAAAATAATAATAAAAATTTGATGACTTAGCTTTCTATTTGATTATTTACATGTAGACAATCAAATCGATAATTTCTCAAATTTAAAATGACATATATTGGCACATCATATTGAAAGGAGGGGCTAGAATATCTATTGGAGTATATTTTTTTAATTGATTGTTTATTTTTATTTATGTATAAAAAAATACCAAAATAGAATAACTATTGGAGATGCTCTAAGAATTGCTACTAAAAGTATTAAAATGGTGTAGGAACTCTTAGAATTTATATTGCATTTTAAATTTATAAAATTATGATTGTATGCATTTATAAAATAATTCTATATAATTTTTTTACTGGTATACATATTTGATTGTGTTAGACCGTCTCTTGTTAGGCTCTGTTCTTTTTGATTTATAAGTAGTAATACTGAACTGAACTGAAATTAAAGACACTAAAACTGAACTGTAGCTGAACATAAACTGAAAATACTAAAAATAAATTAAAAGATAATTAATAATATTAAAAATAATACATCAAATTATTATTATATTAATAATAACAATAATTTATAATACTTTAAATACAATCATATTATAATAAAATTAATTATTAATTATTGATTACTGAAACTGAACTAAACTGAAACTTATTTAAAAATAAAAGGAAACTGCGTAAATTAAAACCGAACTGAACTGAACTGATCTGATCTTAATTGAACCAAATGAATTATAAGTTGGAAAGATTAGGGCCTTAGTCTCAACGTTTAGTCAAAAGCATATTGAAAATTAGGCATATTCTATGGTTACTTTATTTAACCATTACTTTATCTTTTTTACTATTGAATTAAAATAACCACCACTCATCCTATGGCGAAAAAGTGTAAAGTAATGGGTACTTTAAAAAAAATAAAGTAACCATAGAAAACACCTGAAGATTAATGTAATTTAGAAAGCATATTTTGATAATGTAAAATAAATGTTTAATTGAAAATAGACTACTAAACTATAATAAAAATTAAAAACGTCTAATACATCACCTACTCTCTTTATCATATTTTGTTGACTTTGAAAAGTTTCACATAGGCCCCGTTCTTTTCAACCTATATTTAGTCCATGTTAGAAAACAATGATTCGGATCGCAAAATTAAATTAATCTATCCGGATCAGGTTTGAAAGAAACAAAAACTTAAAACTATGTAATTCCCAAATCCAAATGGAAACATCCGGACAAAGATCCAGCTACAAGGTTGTCCATTAAAGACATCATGTACCTAAGCATAAGGAATCATCATAATAAAGCTTGGAAAGAAAACAAGCTTTAATCCCTCAAAACAACATCCGGAAGAACTGATTGCCCTAACTCCGGAAGCATAAAGATTCGGAGACAATGAGTCTGAAGACAACCAGAAGACTCATGATTGAAGACAATGGGAAAAGTTTCAAGGATAGCTTTTCCCTCCACCTTTTGGTCTATGAAGTCAAAGATCATTTCCCCATGAACAAGACAAAAGTGAGAGCTTGCACTTTTCAGTAAAAGGACAAAAGGACTGACACCGGACTAAAAAAGCTAACAACCTTTTTCACCTAGACTAATAAGGAGGCGCGTGGAGCTCACACCCAAAAGCTAATGGTGTAAAAGTTAGTGCATCACAAAAAGCTAAGTAAAACTATCACTGATAACTTTTCAGCATCAATCCCTAGAATTCAAACGGGTCAAATTACAGTCTAACGGATTGATCAACGGCTCCAGAAGCGCCAACTATAACCTGATCAAGGGTGAAGATTTATTACAAGCTCAACAACCCACAACGACTACATTTATAATAGAAGCCTGTAAAAGGGAAGCTTCACCAATTGAGAAGGTTGACTGTTTGATTGAAAAAAAGCAAGTAATAAAGCACAAGCATTCAATCAGTTTACAATCCCTTGAAGAATCAATTAATTCCAAATCTGTTGTAAGGATTCCTAAGTAAGCTATAAACTTAAGGAAATCAAAAAACCAAAACCTTTGTGAAAACAAGAGTGTAAGGATCTCCAACTTGGGTAAGTTGTGAGATTGGGATACAACTTAAAGTTAGTGCTTTGAGTGGGAACTCCCTATGGAACACAACTTAGATTCGGGGTAGAAGTCTAAGTGGTATATCCTACTAAAGACTAAAGGCTTAACTAGGAGTTGGTGCTTCTAGTGGTATATCCTACATCTGGAAGGGGTTACCATCCGAAGACAAATTGTAAGGCTTGATTCCTACCAGTTGGAAAGGAATCCACTAGTGGAAAAGCTCGGAGGAAGGAAACTCCGGGGACTGAAGTAGGCGGGGCTGAACCAGGATAAAATCCTTTGTGTTCAATTTCTTTAACTCTTTATTTATTGCATTATATTGTCATAACTACATCATCTGGATCCATCATCCGGATTATAATCAAACACACTACACTAAGACTTTTTAAAGTTTGTATATTCCATGAAAGAGGGTCATTCACCCCGCTTTGACCTTATAAAGACCCTTACATGGACCAACAAGTGGTATCAGAGCAAGTGCTTAAAACTAAAGATCTAACAATCTCGAGCTAAAGGTCCAATATTTTGATTCATACATCAAAATGAGTTTCCAAAACTCATAACTCCTTCTCGAGGGTATGTCAATCACCTGTCCTCCACTCTTCACTGGTGAACATTACACATTCTGGAAGAACCAGATGAACAACTTCATATAATCACAAAGCATGCAAGCATGGTTAGTCATTAAAGATGGCCTATATAAGCCTACTTATGAAGTAGAGGGTATGACTACCCGAAAGCCCTCAAGTATGTCGGATGAGAATGACTTTAAAAAGTTGCGTGAAAATGCAAATGCTATTAATATGCTTCATTGTGCTCTTAGTGCAGCTGAATTTAACAGAATATCTGGGCGCGAGACTAAAAAAGAGATTTAGGAGAAGCTAGAGGTAACCTATAAATGAACCACCAAAGTAAGAGAAGCTAAGGTTGATCTACTCTAGTAGAAGTTTGAAGCTTTCGAAATGGAGCCAAAAGAATCCATTAGTAATATGAACACTAGATACACCAATCTAGTGAATGAGATGAAGAGGCTCGGAAAGGAAATTCCTGAAGTAGAGATGGTGAAGAAAGTGCTTCGGAGTCTCACCAAGGAATGGGACAGCAAGAAGACTGCCATTGAGGAAGCTCACGACCTAAAATTCTATACTTATGATGAGCTCATTGGCAATCTCTTAACTCATGAGCTATCCTTAGAGAGATACATCCAACAAGAAAACATGCCTGAATAGAAAAAGAAAGTCATTGCACTAAAGGCAGAATCTATCGAATCAGCTTCATCCTGAGAAGAAGGACAAGTCGAGGAACCTCAAAGTACTAAGTAGTAACTAGCTCTATTAACCAGAAGGCTCAATAGGTTCCTTCGAAAGAAAGAAAGGAGGAAGTCCAGAAAATATGAATCTCGAAGATCAAGAGAAGGAATTTCTAGAAGGGACAGGCCTAAAAGAAATTCGAAAGAAAAGAAGGATCCGAAAAAAGATGCTGCCTATTTTGAATGTGGAGAAAAAGGCAATTTCAGAACAAAATGTCCTAAGCTTAAGAGAACCAAGAAGTTCAAAAAGAAGGCAATGGCAGCTACCTAGAGCAAGAGTGAAGAAAGTAGCAGCTTATCTTCAATAGAAGAAGAGGAGACTGCCAATTGCGTATTCATGGCTCTAACTGATCTAGAAGCAGACCAATCTGGAAGGAATGCCTCCAAGCAATAAACAGTGCAAATCGATGAATCAGAATCAAAAACAGCAAACACTATGGTAAATTCTTATTCTAATTCTGCTTCTAATTTTGACCTTGCTAGAGCTTTATCTATTGTAATCAAGGGTGTAAAGAAGAATGTAAAAGCAATCAAGTCCCTTAAAGAGCAGTAATGGAGTTGGAAGAAGATGCTGAAGTAATGGCACAAGACATCAATCTGATTAGAGCAAGCAAGCATATTGATGTTGTGGAGGAGAACTTCCTTAGGCATTAAGTCCAGATTCTAAATGCAAATGTAACGGGGACCGGATAGAGAAATCAATCTATTAAAGGAGGTATCCATGAAGAGGCCAGAGACAAAAGTTCTAAGAAGAGATAATCATACTCCTGCTCAGAGCAGATTCCAAAAGACCCCTAATCAAAGGATGAAGGAAGTTAGCAAACAACCACAAGCCCAAATATATACTGCTGCTCAAAAGGGAAAGGCTAAGGTGGCTTACAACCAACAACCTATCAAACAAAGAAGAAATTATGGGGCAGAAATTGCACCTCCAACTAATTTTTGGATTCACACCGGACCATCTACCAGTATGCAAAAAGCTGGATATAAAGGGAACTATGGGAAGGAGGATTTGGAGAAGATCAGCGAGAAGCAAAATCAGAACAGACCCATTTTAGGGTGCATGTTTTATAGGAAAAATAATCATATTACTAAATCATGTAGATTAAAAAATGGTCATTATGATGTTTACCCTTGGCTTGAGATGGTTATTAACCCGAGAGGACCCAAATCTGATTGGGTACCCAAGCCCACTTGATCTATTTTGCAGGTATGCCTTAGATCCACACTAGATCAACACACTTGGTATATTGATAGTGGATGCTTAAGGAATATGACAGGTGATAAGAAGGCCTTCATCACATTGACCCAAAAGAAGGGAGGCAAAGTAAGCTTTGGAGATAATCAAAAGGGACAGATCATTAGTCATGGAACCATTGGATCTGAGTTAAAGATAGAAGATGTCTCATTGGTTGATGGACTGAAATTCAACTTGCTAAGTGTGGCCCAACTTTGCGATAAAGGAAGAAAAGTCACATTTGATTTCGGAGGCTGCTCAATCTATGATAGTAAGTCCAACCAACTCATTCTTTATGCACCTAGAGTAAATAATGTCTATTCTGTAAACATTAAAAATGATAAAAAGAATATCTTCTTGGTATCTAAAGAAGAAGAATCATAGCTATGGCACTAGAGGTTAGGACATGTCAGCATGAACCTCCTGTCCAAACTAGCCAAAAAGGAATTAGTAGTTAAGGTTGCTTTTGATAAGGATAATCTATGCACTGCATGTCAATTTGGTAAATAGCATAAGAAAATTTTTCCTTCCATCTCATACATTCCTTCCAAAAGAGTACTTGAGCTCTTGCATATTGATCTCTTTGGTCCAATCAAACTATTGAGTTTAGGTAGAAGAGAATACACCATGGTCATTGTGGATGATTATTCTCGATATACCTGGGTGCTCTTGCTAGCAAGTAAAGATGAGGCCTTTGACCAATTTTCTAAAATATTCATCCAGATAGAAGTAGAATAGGGCATAAGCATTGCACGCATCCGGAGTGATAATGGTGAAGAATTCAAAAATAAGCATTTTGCTAATTTTTGTGACTCCAAGGGCATTGAACATAACTTTTTTGCCCCTCACACTCGTCAACAGAATGGAGTTGTTGAGAGAAAGAATAGGACTATAGTTGAGATGGCTAGAACAATGCTAAATGAAAATTGTTTGCCAAAATACTTCTAGGGAGAGGCCGTGAATACAACATGTTATATTCTAAATAGAGATCTCATTAGAAAGACCATAGAAAAGACCCCATATGAAATTTGGATGGGAAGAAAATCCAAAATTAGGTATTTCAAAGCATTCAGATGTAAATGCTACATCCTTAATGATAGAGAGCAACTAGGAAAATTCGATCCTAAATCTAATGAAGCTATTTTCCTTGGCTACTCAACATATAGTAAGGCTTACATATTCTTTAATAAATGAACCCAAAGTGTGGTAGAGTCAATACATGTAGATTTTGATGGGACTAACACTGCAGGAAAGAAGAGCTACACTCCAAAAGATCCAGTTCCGGAAGATGAAAAATCTGGAGAAAAGAAGGAAGCGAGAATTCCCGATTCATTTCAAATCAAGAAGTATAAAGAGGAAGATGAAGGAATATCCTTTGATCTAGAAGTACAATAAGTTAATCTCAATCTACAGAAGATTGACTCTAATGATGGCCAAGAAGGAGTGGTTAAAGCTGAAGTGGAGCAAGTCCCAGTTCAACATGAAGGCGTACAAAGGGAGATTCAAACACACAGAGATCATTCCATTGAAAATATTATGGATGATGTTTAGAATCTAGTAAGAACCATAGGTTAGTTCAATAGGATGATGAGTGATACTGCTTTTATCTCTCTTATAGAGCCAAAGAAATTTCAAGATGCTGAAGGAGATGAAAGTTGGATGATGGCAATGCAGGAAGAGCTAGATCGATTCACCAGGAATGATGTATGGGATCTAGTACTACCTGCTAAAGGAAAATCAATCATTAGAACCAAGTGGGTGTTCCGAAACAAGCTTGATGAATCCGGAGTGGTGGTGAGAAATAAGGCAAGATTAGTTTCCCAAGGCTACAACCAATAAGAAGGAATTGATTTTGAAGAAACCTTTGCTCCTGTAGCAAGGCTGGAAGCAATCCAGATTCTCTGTGCTTTTGCATCATTTATGGCGTTCACACTATACCAAATGGGTCAAAAGTGCATTTCTAAATGGTGTTATCCAAGAAGAAGTCTATGTTAAGCAACCACCCGGATTTGAAGACCCAAAGCATCCAGATCATGTCTATAAGCTGAAGAAGGCTCTCTATGGATTAAACCAGGCACCCAGAGCCTGGTATGAGAGGTTAACTTCATTCTTTATATCTAAGGGTTATATCAGAGGCAGAGCAGACACCGCACTATTCATCAAAAAGAAGAAAAATGATATCATTCTAGTCCAAATCTATATGGATGATATCATATTTGGAACCACTGATGAACGGATGTGTAAAGAATTCAGCTCTTAAATGTAGAAGGAATTCGAGATGTATATGATGGGAGAACTCAACTTCTTCCTTAGTCTACAAATCAAGTAAAGTCCAGATGGGATTTTCATTAACCAGTCAAAGTATACCAAGGAGAACTTGAAAAAGTTTGAAATGGACAAGAGCAAGCCTATGTCCACTCGAATGGGATCAGATACAGTCCTATCCAAGGATTGTGAAGGAGAAAATACAGATTAAAAACTCTATAGAGGGATGATTGGTTCGCTCCTATACCTAATAGCAAGCAGGCCTGACATACACTATGTAGTTTACTACTGTGTAAGGTATCGAGCCAATCCTAAGGATTCTCATCTCAAAGCAGTAAAGCGGATTCTTAGATATCTCCTAGGAACCACTGAAGTAGGTTGTGGAATCCTAGTAATGGAGATTTCACATTGTAAGGATTTACTGATGCAGATTATGGGAGAGATACTCTTGAAAGAAAGAGTACATCTGGAGGATGCCACTTTCTTGGAGATTTCTTGGTGTCATGGTACAGCAAGAAGCAAACTTCAGTTGCTTTATCTACTATAGAAGTAGAATATATGGCAGCTGGAAGTTGTGTGGCTCAACTCCTATGGATCACTTATTAGCTAGAAGATTATGGAGTTCAATACAGATGTGTTAATATTATGCTTAACAACAAGAGTGCTATTGATGTCTCAAAGAATCCAGTACTCCATAGCCGGATGAAGCATGTCAATATAAGGCATCATTTCATTAGAGATCATATAATGAAGAAGGATATTGCACTGGTATACATTCTAACCAATGAGCAAAGAGCAGACATCTTTACTAAACCATTAAGTAAAGATCAATTTAGGAGCTAAGGGAGTCAATTGGTATGTCCAATCCAATTTAGGGTTAATCCGAAAGATAGCTTGAAATCAAGCCGGATCCTCGGCATAAAACTCAATTTGGAAGAGAAGAAGTATTGGAGAGGAATTATTCTAGAAGAGAGTATGCCACGTTAGCAGACAAGAAGGATAATTGGCAGTAAAAGTGCTTAAAGGTGACAGTTACTTTTTTGAATTTCAAAAGTCTATTGGGTGTTACACACGCGATAAATTTGATAGTTATCATTCAAAATAAACCATTCCCATTCTCCGGTTAAACTGAATGTACCTCTCTTAAAAATCCGGTTACAATGTCATCAATCCAGCCAAACTACCAGCATCCGGATTATAAAACTACCCTCACTTTGAAAATTCTATATAAACCTCTCAAATTCACTCTTCTTCCTCACGCGAGCAACTACTCTACTGTTACTCTGCAAAAACTGAAACCCAGAACCCTAATTCTTCTTAAAAATTCTCTCAAAATGGCAGCAATCGTGAACACAGAAGTAACCTAAAGTTTTCCTACCCAAAATCTCTTCTCAAAATTCGACCTAAAAGTTGCTAATTTTGAGCCATCAAAACTAAAATCCAATAATTCAGTCATTCCTATGGATTTCCTAGGAGACAATTTTCTGTTTGAAACACCCCCTTACTCAACACTAATCGATGATCAACATTTAGGTGACTTTCTCAAGATCAACTATCCAATGTATCCAGAATTGGTTATAGAATTGTATAACAACCTCCAAGTCCACAAGGAGTTTGATGCCCTATGAACCACGGTTCAAGGGAAAGAAATCACCATTACCCCTGATTTCTTTGGAGGGTGTCTCAATATGAAGAATTTTGGATTGTAACTACGGACCGATGGAGATGAAGCGAAAGTGGAATATGATTCAAAGCTGTGGTTACATCCCAATTACTTTAGGGATAAATTTTCTACTCACTTCCCAAAAACCCCATAATTTCTCCAACATGTCTTATCAAAGCTCATTCTAATCCGGAAGGGATCCCTGACAACAGTATCTGCCTTGCAACATTGCATCCTACAACACTGGGTTGGATGCGTGGAAATCAACTAGCCTATACTGATAATCAGTTACCTCAAGAACCACTTCAATTCCCATGGGACTCTAATCATCCGGATCCTCGTAACTAATGAGGTAAATTTGACTGGTTTCCATGCTGAAAATGGAAAAGAAATTCGTGAAAAGAACTTCAGAAGATTGACCTTCAGAGAAGTATGGAATGAAGAGAAAGAAAAGAAGCTCAGGGATGATAGAAAGGATAAGACCCAGAAAGCAGCAAATCTGAATACCATAGCTCCTACCTGCAAAAAGGCCAGAACTGCAAGACCAAAGGCCCAGAAATAATTGTCCGTAATTTTGGATGAAGATGAAATTGAAGACACACAAATAATTACCTACCTGCTTTAAAAATCTCCAGAAAAGCCAAAACCAAGGGGAAGGCTGATCAAAACAGCTGATTTATTGAAAGACCAGTGTGTGATCTGGAAGTAAAAGAATCTATTACAGTAGCTACTGCAGCAATAAGAAAGGGCTATAAAAAAAGGCCAGAAAAGAAAAGCATTAGAACTGATGAAGGGGGAAAATGGGTCTGATGAAGAGGAAACAGAAGATGAAATGCCAGCGCCAAAGAAGCAATTCACCCGGAAGGGGTGCACTTTTGATGAAGCAGTTAAGGCTCAAAAATATCAAAAGAAAACAGCTAAGAGGCCAACTGCTATAGTTATTGATGAGGAGGCGGCAAAGAGGGTAGCTGTGGAAGAGTTGGCTAAGGCTAAAAGTTCAAAAGGCAAGAATGTTCCAGGATCTAATGAGGATATCCTTCCGGAGGATCCTCAATATGAAAAGATGATGGCTTCTATGGCAGACAACTATAGAATTAAAAATCTTGCCATAGAAGGACCCGGAGGATCCTCAGCTATGGCAATCCTCATAGATCAAGCTGCCTTAGCTGAGGTCTCAATGTAACATACCATTTCACACATCATTTTAGTCATTTATGCATATATATTAGAAATTATTAGATGAAGTATAAATATATAATAAATATATTAATTTTGGTATATTTGTTTTAAAACATATTAGATATATACATATATACACTTAAATATATAAAAGGGGATCTGAAATTTTGTTAAGATAAAAGTAGAAATCATAGTTGGTAATTAAATTAGTACTTGAGTTGTTTATTATTGGTATAAGTATAGTATAGTATAAGTGTAAGTATTATATAATGAAAAAGAAGGGCAAAATGGTCATTTTAGCCTATAGATAATCTGAAATCAGCCATAAAAGAAAAAAAACTCAGAATATTAAAAGGTAGGAGTAGAAGAGAAGAAGAAGAATAAAGAGAGAGGAAGAATCAGGAGCTCAAAAACGTGAAGGGATTCCAGAGGAATGTCCAAGTGGTTTCTGAGAGAATTAGCTCGGATAATCTGTGAGTATAAACATGATATGAATATATGGGTGAAATGTGTTGATGTGTTAATTGTATGAATATGTGAATATAATATGAATTGTATTGATGTGTGGTTAAATTTGATATGATCTGTGTAAATTGTCTTAATGTGAATTGAGTGATATGATTATTTTAATTTGAAATTATATTTGAATAGAGTTACATGTGTTGTGAGGTTATATTTGATATGAAACGTAAGTTGTGTTGAGATGATATTGATATGTGAATTATGGCTATAAGTGAATATTGGTGAATGGTTTAATGTGAATTATTGGTGGAGTATAATTGAGTATTACATTTGATATGCTGGATTTATATGATATATGTATGTGGAATATATGTTCATTTGTATTAGTATATGCTAATTGTAAGCTCAATGATTCGTATAACAGACATTTGCACCTGAATATATGAAAAGTAAAAGAGACGTTGTGATATAGCCGATCAAACATTGTAATACATGTTCTGTTCAACTGGACCTATATGGTCAACCAATTGCAATATCTGACAAATGGACCGAAAGGTCAACTAATTGTTTATCTAGACCGAAAGGTCAACCAATTGTTACATAGCTGGCCAGCAAATCAATTGACAATTGTTACAAATGTTACATGTATCCCGGGCCAATAGATTGGCTGGAAATGTCACAACAATTAAATAATTGGTTCATTCATTATCATATAAGTATGACTATATATTGAATTTGTTAATGTATATATGTGATTTGCTATATTGAATTTGGAATGTGTGTAGATATGTGATTTGCTAAATTCATAGATTGTTTATATTCACTGAGTTGCACCTCATGTAAAGTGCTAAATTTTTCAGAGCTGATAAAATTTGTACTTAAAAATCATTACCTATAGATATCATGGACAAAAGATTGGTTGGCTGTGTTCTATCTCACTCCCTCTCCTCACAAAACAAGCATATAGAATAGAAGGTGGTCGGAGTTTTGATTTTGCTTTGTATAAGATTGTTTTGTAAAAAGATATAATGTTACAAGTGATTGTTTTGTAAAAAGATATAATGTTACAAGTGATTATATATATAAATGAAGTATAAGTACAAAAAAAATTTATATGTTGTGATTACGATTTTGGTGATTTAGTATAAGGTATAGGTTGTTTCAATTGGTATCAGAGCGGGGATATGGTCATAGGGGCATCATATGCATACACACGTAAAAGTTAATAAATGTTAGGATTGTGCATGATATCACCTTTATTTTAACCCGAGGAGAGAGGAACCAGCCAAAGCGCCACTTATAGGATCATTTGTACATTTACGTGTATCAAATGTACGTCAAGAGGCTTTATGATACAAGGGCCTCCACTGTTTGCTCAAAGGGAAATTGTACTTGATGAATAGAAGAAGAATGATACAATATGATTCAAAGGAATTCTTTTAAGTGAATTGGTTGTTATAAATCAAGTGTACGAAATTGTTCACTCTAATTGATAAAGCAGTGTTAGTTGCTAATCTGATTAGATGAAATGTTAAAGACTTTTTTTTATGTAATATTGAGTTTGAATTGGTTGATGAAGCAACATGCAGTACCGATTGTTTCACCAAAGAAGTTAATTTAGAGTCGTCAAGTCAGTCACGAGTTATTTTCAAGGTGAACGTAAGGTAGTGCCTACTTGTTTGATTCTAGTAATGAGGGTTTTATCAGAACCAATGTGTCTACTTTGAGTTAGGATTTATGAGAGTAGAGATCAAAGTTGATGTAAGTTGAATTAATATAAATTAAGCTATAGTAATAGATTTTATAGTTACATAAGGTATATTTTTATTGAATCAAATATGGTTATGGGAGAGGGTACTAGTGAAAGTCATAGAAGGAGAAAAGAGATAGAAGAAAGCAAGTGAAAGGGATAGAGTCTTGTGTACAGCCAATTTATTTCATTGTTTGCTGGAAATTTTCAGATTTCAGCACTCTTTGTTGTTTTTGTGTTTTCTCGAGTTTTATAAGTTCAATTTGAGTAATTCTTGTTTATATAATTTCATAAGACATATGAATATTTTACAACTAGAAAATTTTGTCGAATTCCTTTGTTATGGGTTCAAAAGTTTGATTTAAGTTGATGAACAAGCTTTGTTTACGTGGATTTCCAGATTTAAACACTTTCAGTAATTGTGAGTTGTCTTTTAATTTATGGATTGGATTTGAGAAATTCCAAGTCTTGTGATTTTTGAAGACATTGATGAAACTGAGTAAGAGAAAGTCTTGTCAAATTATATCGTTTATTCATTTGAGATTTTGGTTAAAGTTGAGTAATACATTCTGTTTTGCTGAAATTATCCAGATTCACCGTTGTTTATTGTTTATGGGTTTCCTCTTGATCTATAAGCTCTTTCTGGGAAATTTTTGATTGAGTGGATTTATACGACACATATGAAGCTATGTTTAGAATAAAGTATTTCCAAATTTGTACATTTACTAATTCAAAGTCAGTTGAAATAGGGTCATAAAATCATTGTTCTGAAAATTTCATATTGAGTACTACTGAATGTTTTTAGTATAACTTGAGTTATAAAAATTGAAATTGTACTATTCTTCCATCGTTAGAAAGCTAAGATATATCTAATTATGAATAAAAGATTGTTTTGTCAAAATCCTATGTTTCTATTTCTAAATTGCAGTTGAAATGAGATGGCGAATCTGATTTCTGAAAATGAAGTTACTGAGCTTCATGTGGTTATGTTGTTTTACCTTGATGTTAAATACTTAAAAATCTAGTACTTAAGTTATCTATATATGTGATGAACATGGAAGCTTGTTGATGATATAAGTGGTAATTCTGATAAAGTTTTGCTAAAAATGTGAACTTATTGTTTATTTGAAATTGAAGTATTTATATTGCCTATAGTAACTAAGTAGAATATGGATCCGAGTAGATTGGTGCAAAAAAAGGGGTGCATTACTGCACAAATAGTTGAAGCTTTGACTTTGGGCTTGGTCGTTATTGTGAGATCGAGATGATTGATATTGTTGTTGGTATTTAAGCTTCGGTTTGATTATAGGCAGTTGAATTGAGTCACTGTGAAAAATAAATATTCTTTACTTCGTATTGGTAATTTATTTGATCAATTACAAGAAGCCAGGGTATTTTATATGATTAATTTGAGAGGTAAGATAGATGGAAAACATGATATTAAACTCTACAAAACCTTTAGAAGTTCCAGAAAATGTATTTGAGGAACAAGAATAGCAAAAGAAGAGATAGGGAAGTAAAGGGAATCAAGTAAGTAGCTGAACTTATTATACGATTTTCTTGATATTAGAGATAGAATTATGGTTCAAAATACTAAAGAGAAAACAAGAGAAATAGATAGAGAGAAGGAAAGGCATAAGAATAAGGTATTTCACTAATTTGTGATGTGATTTTTGTTATGCTAGAAATAGAATTAGGAGTTGTCATATGAAGATGAATTGTTCCTCTGTAAGATATGATTTTGTCTACAAAATTGGGGAATTCTTAAATGAGTTTATAGGGAGTATGAATTTTGGTGGTGAAAGTGTTCAAAATAACATGATCAATGAGTTAGGCTAAAGTTTAAAAATTATCTGAGAATATTTTACTACATAGAATGCTCTAAAATTTTGATATATTGTTCAAGAGTATGTACTCTATACAAAGCAAAATGAATCAGGTCATTTGAGGTTGTATAGAAAAAGCTGTAGTCATTTTACTAGGTGTTGTACATGTCAACGGGGACAGATTCAAGGAGTGAAAGAAAAATTCAGCATAAATTGTATCCTAATAAGATAGTTACAAAATGCATAAATTGTATCCTAATAAGTTAGTTACAAGATTTAAGTATGTTATAGTCATGTGTGTGGTGAAGAAAACGAGACAAGAACCATATCATTTGATTTAGTATTGTAAGAGATATGAATTTTGAATTTGGTTAGGTAATAAAGAATATGAATCTCGATCAAAGTATAGTTTTGAAAGAATTGAAAAATTCTCGATGGGATTGAGTATAGTTATGTTATCACCTTAAAAAGGCATCTTAAGATTCATAAAGAAGTGAAAGTTAAATACATAGTATATAAGACCTTATGAAATTCTTGAAAAAGTTAGTCTATTTATAGATCGACGTTACCTTAAGAATTAGCTCAAATGCATAACATTATATTTTTTAAGTTAGCATGTTAAGGAAGTATCAATAAGACCCCCACACATGTACTCGAGGATCAAGAATTAGAAATTTCACATAATTTGAGTTATGTAGAGGTGCCAGTAGAAATTATAGGATATAAAACCATACAACTAGAGAACAAAGAAATAGCATTTGTCAAAGTACTTTGAAAAAGTCATTTAGTGGAAGAAGCTACTTGAGAAACAGAAGAACAGATGAGAAAGGACTATTCATATTTTTCAGATACAAGTATTTATTTCGAGGACGAAATTCTTTAAGGAAGGGAGAGTTGTAACATCCCATTTCACACATCATTTTAGTCATTTATGCATATATATTAGAAATTATTAGATGAAGTATAAATATATAATAAATATATTAATTTTGGTATATTTAGTTTGAAATATATTAGATATATACATATATACACTTAAATATATAAAAGGGGAATTGAAATTTTGTGAAGATAAAAGTAGAAATCATGGTTGGTAATTAAATTAGAACTTGAGTTGTTTATTATTGGTATAAGTATAGTATAGTATAAGTGTAAGTATTATATAATGAAAAAGAAGGGCAAAATGGTCATTTTAGCCTATAGATAATCTGAAATCAGCCATAAAAGAAAAAAAACTCAGAATATGAAAAGGTAGGAGTAGAAGAGAAGAAGAAGAACAAAGAGAGAGGAAGAATCAGGAGCTCAAACCATGAAGGGATTCCAGAGGAATGTCCAAGTGGTTTCCGAGAGAATTAGCTCGAATAATCTGTGAGTATAAACATGATGTGAATATATGGGTGAAATGTGTCGATGTGTTAATTGTATGAATATGTGAATGTGATATGAATTGTATTGATGTATGGTTAAATTTGATATGATCCGTGTAAATTGTCTTAATGTGAATTGAGTGATATGATTATTTTGATTTGAAATTGTATTTGAATAGTGTTACATGTGTTGTGTGGTTATATTTAATATGAAACGTAAGTTACTTTGAGATGATATTGATATGTGAATTATTGCTATAAGTGAATATTGGTGAATGGCTTAATGTGAATTATTGGTGGAGTATAATTGAGTATTACATTTGATATGCTGGATTTATATGATATATGTATGTGGAATATATATTCATTTGTATTAGTATATGCTAATTGTAAGCTCAATGATTCGTATAACAGACATTTGCACCTGAATATACGAAAAGTAAAAGAGACGTTGTGACATAGCCGATCAAACATTGCAATACATGTTCTATTCAACTGGACCTATATGGTCAACCAATTGCAATATCTGACAAATGGACCAAAAGGTCAACCAATTGTTTATCTGGACCGAAAGGTCAACCAATTGTTACATAGTTGGCCAATAAATCAATTGACAATTGTTACAAATGTTACATGTATCCCGGGCCAATAGTTTGGCTGGAAATGTCACAACAATTAAATAACCGGTTCATTCATTATCATATAAGTGTGACTGTGTATTGAATTTGTTAATGTATATATGTGATTTTCTATATTGAATTTGTAATGTATGTATATATGTGATTTGCTAAATTCATAGATTGTTTATATTCACTGAGTTGTGCCTCATATAAATCGCTAAATTTTTCAAAGCTGATAAAATTTGTACTAAAAACTCATTACCTGTAGATATCATGGACAAAAGATTGGTTGGCTGTGTTCTATCTCACTCCCTCTACTCACAAAACAAGCATATAGAATAGAAGGTGGTCGGGGTTTTGATTTTGCTTTGTATAAGATTGTTTTCTAAAAAGATATAATGTTACAAGTGATTATATATATAAATGATGTATAAGTACAAAAAAATTTATATGTTGTGATTACGATTTTGCTGATTTAGTATAAGGTATAGGTTGTTTCACTTAAAGATTCTAGAATCCGGATCATTCAACTTCCTACCCATCACATAACCTCTTCCGAAGAACCTGCTAATCCCAAAAGCTGAGATTCCTGCAGAAATAAGTCCTGTAAAGGCAGTTGTAGAGGGTGTTGAGGATAGTTTCAACATGCCTAGGGGAGTTATCATAAGTCCCGAAAAGGCAATAGAAGGGGTGACAGAGGACATTTATTGTCATCCGGAGGTTGAGGTGGGAATAAGTGAAAAGAAAATCAAAGACACAAGCATGGAAATTCCAAATCAAATAAGTGAGGTACCTCTTGCTATTGCTCCTTTAAATTCTTGTACTGATCTCGCTAATGATATTACAACACTGGTAAATGCGGACAACTTAGGCACTGCAACTCAAGTAATGTCTAAGGAACAAGCGCCCAACTTGGATGATATCTTTCCAGAGGAGGGACAGGGTCTAGGATCCGAAGAGAACACTTCTAAAGTGGACTCTAAGGACGAGGCCAGTCCGGGGGAAAGGTCAGAAGAGAGGAAAGAAGAATAAGATAAGTCCCATTCAGATGAGACCAATAATGAAGCTGATAATGAACCCTCCGGAAGTAGCTCTAGTTCTGGAGGTGAATCCTCTAACTCCTCTGAAGAAGAATTTCCTCCAAAAGTTAGCCCCATGAGAGTGCCTGCAAACAACACAGTAGAAGCCAAAGTTTCAGCAGCACTTCATCTACTAAAAGAGGCTAATCAAGAGAAGAATGAGGAAGGGGACATCAAGCAGAGCCTCCAGATAACATGTACCCATCTAAGAGGGGTTGAAAAGGAAATACTGAGACAAGCTGCTAATTCGTATGTAAAGTAGGAGTTTGGTGAAATAAAAAATTCAATAAAGAAAATAGAAGACAAAGTCTTGGATTTCCGAACTCCAGGAGCTATTGCTAAAGCTTCTCTCTCCCAAATCACACCAATTCTAAAGAAAACGCTTCCACAGCTAACCTGACTACTGATCAAGCCAATACCTTGGCTTCAAATAACTGTGGCACTATAATTAACAAGGTCACATCCTCCTCCTCCGAGCTCTCAAAAGAAATAAAAGCCTATTTGGACATCAAGTTTGAAAACTTGTCAAAATTCATGGCTGAGAAGGACCTCAAGCCTAGTATCTCAGATCTGGGCACTGACTAACAAGTCACCCTGGAAATGTTGGTTTATTTCGTTGAGAAAACTATTCCTAAAATCCAAGAAAAAATATTTGATGACATTGAGAAAAAATGCAGAGCCGTCTGGCCGGATTAGAGAAAATAATAAATGATTGGAAGGTATCCATCACCAAAGAAAACTCTCTTCAAACGGAATCCATTCATAATATCCGGAAAGGGGCTAGTAAAGAAATAACCCTGCTCCAAATCGGAATCAATAACCTCTCAATATCCGAATCCTCTTCCTTACTTGCCATTTAGGAAAGCCAGCTCCTTCCGGTCTTCCACAACCTCGTACAAGCCATTGGAGACTCCGGATTCTTTGGTCAGAAATGGATGACAACTCTCCTTAAGGTCCTCTTCCCTTACTATCATCCAAAGGATCAAGAGTTTGTCTTACGCATTCATCTATCAATCAAACAATCCTATGACCAATTGAAGAAGACAATCCGGCCCTTCTATCTCACTCCAATGGTTGACAAGATTATTGATGAAAGATCCAGAGGTAGTACTGACTATACTATTTATTCAAATGCATGGCAAGCAGCTTGGGATAACAAGACTTATATGGTGATAGACCCCCAAGCTAGAAACAAAAAGGGGGAGAAGAGTATACAAGAACCTGAATTCGGCAAGGGAAAGGAAAAGGAAGGAGGACCATCCGGAGATAATTAAACTAGCTATAATTTTTGTAATATCTTGTAATAGCTAGATTCACTATTATATATTTCTGTAATTTGTAATCTGAACTTAATTGATGTTAACTATTGTTAACAGCAGAAGTATATATAATGAAATTATCTAATTCTCAAAATATTGCTTCTAAAGTACAATTTGCAATTGTACTAAAACAAACTTAGAAGCTAGAATTGAAAAATATTGGGGGAGTTAGGATGCTAGATTTATGGGGGAGTAAAATCTGTAAATGTCTAAGTATCAAGAATCATACTTAGTTCATATATACTCCATTCCCTTGTACTTAGTTGTTTCCATCAAATGGGGGAGATTGTTGGGAAACAATGATCCAGACCACAAAATTAAACTAATATATCCGGATCATGTTTGAAAGAAACAAAAACTTAAAACTATGTAATTCCCAAATCCAAATGAAAACATCCGGACAAAGATCCAGCTACAAGGTTGTCCATTAAAGACATCAAGTACCTAAGCACAAGGAATCATCAGAATAAAGCTTGGAAAGGAAACAAGCTTTAATCCCCCAAGAACAGCATCCGGAAGAACTAATTGCCCTAACTCCGGAAGCATAGAGATTCGGAGATAATGAGTCTGAAGACATCCGGAAGACTCATGCTTGAAGACAATGGGAAAAGCTTCAAGGATAGCTTTTCCCTCCACCTTTTGGTCTATGAAGTCAAAGATCCTTTCCCCATGAACAAGACAAAAGTGACAGCTTGCACTTTTTAGTAAAAGGACTAAAGGACTGACACCAGAATAAAAAAGCTAACAACCTTTCTCACCTAGACCAATAAGGAGGCACGTGGAGTTCACACCAAAAAGCTAATGGTGTAAAAGTTGGTGCATCACAAAAAGCCAAGTAAAACGATAACTGACAACTTTTCAGCATCAATCCTTAGAATTCAAACGGGTCAAATTACAATCTAACGGATTGATCAACGACTCCGGAAGCGCCAGCTATAACATGATCAAGGGTGAAGATTTATTACAAGCTCAAGAACCCCCAACAACTACATTTATAATAGAAGCCTATAAAAGGGAAGCTTCACCAATTGAGAAGGTTGGCTGTTTGATTGAAAAAAGCAAGTAACAATGCCCAAGCATTCAATCAGTTTACTATCCCTCCAAGAATCAATTAATTCCTAAATAAGTTATAAACTTAAGGAAATCCAAAAACTAAAACCTTTGTGAAAACAAGAGTGTAAGGATCTCCAGCTTAGGTAAGTTGTGTGATTAGGATACAACTTAAAGTTGGTGCTTTGAGTGGGAACTCCCTGTAAGACTCAGCTTAGATTTAGGGTAGAAGTCTAAGTGGTAATCCTACTAAAGACTAAAGGACTCAGCAAGGAGTTGGTGCTTCTAGTGGTATATCTTACATCCGAAAGGGGTTACAATCCAGAGATAAATTGTAAGGCTTGAATCCTGCCGGTTAGAAAGGAATTCACTAGTGGAAAAGCTTGGGGGAAGGAAACTCTGGGGATTGGAGTAGGCGGAGCCGAACCAGGATAAAATCCTTTGTGTTTGATTTCTTTAACTCTTTATTTATTGCATTATATTGTCATAACTGCATCATCCGGATCTATCATCCGGATCATAATCAAACACACTACAGTAAAACTTTTTTAAGTCTGTATATTTCACGAAAAAGGGTCATTCACCCCCTCTGACCTTATAAAGACCCTCACAGGGACCAACAGTCCAGTCCAGTCCAGTCCAGTTTTGTTTAGTTCAGTTCAGTACTGCATTCATATAAATTTATACTGAAATAAGTTCAGTTCAGTACTTCTACTTATAAGTTAAAAAGAACAGGGCCATAGTCGCTCAAACTTTCAAAAAGTGTATCATTTGACCTCTTGAACATCACGTGTCAGTTTTTAGTTGGTTTGAATTTTTAAAAATTCTCCTAATTTTTCTTTGTCCAACAAGAAACCGACATGTAGCGTTCATGATAAATTATTACACTTTTACCAAGTTAAAGGAGTTAACAGTGATACAAGTTGAGAGCTGGTCCAACAATACATAGAACCAAATAAAATAGTGTGGTCCCTCCCTATAATTACATAATATATTCAAGGATGATAAAAAAAAGTAATTTATTTACGGAGCATTAAAATATAAATATTAACTAAAAACCTAATCTAGAATTTAGAAATCAATGGAGACGTATGCAATAAAGTAAAAAGATAATGCCATATTTGTTTCAGTTTTATAGCTAATAATCTAAATATACTTGAATGCCATGTTGATCATCACCCGCTTTTCGTTTTGTTTTTTAATTTTTATTACAATTTATAAGTGCTTTGATTCAATCCACCGGAATATCTACGTATTTTAAGTTTAAATGTATCAAGATCCCTTTTAAATTTAGTACGAAAAGTAGAGTGCCATTCTGGATTTTCAAAATTTTTAACTAGTCTATTGAACTTGGCTAAAGTGTATCAGTTTGCCCCCCTCAATACCACATGTTAGCTTCTAGTTGGTTTGACTTTTCAAAGATTTCATTTTTCTAATTTTTCTTTCTGTAATCAGAATGTGAAACGTGACAATGAGTGGACAAATTCTACACTTTTACCAAATTTAAACAGCTATCTGAAATTTTAAAAAATTTAACGTGACATTTAAATTTTTATGTTAAATTTAAAGAATAAATAATATATTTGACTTTTTTTTAATAGTTCAAATTAATTTAGGGATTTGAGTTTCGAAACATGCATTTGTCGACTAATTAGTGTGATTATTAGTTCATTTATGGGGCAATAAATTTGAACATGATTAATCAATTATAAATGATTTCATGTACTAACCGAACATCAATCAATAAAGCGATACTCCCCAAACGAGTAATTAATTTGAGCTACAAGACCATGTTGGGTACACCACCTACAATATCTAAATTATTTTTCAAAACAATAATTAATTAAATAAATAAAATTTTGAAATCCTTTATTTATAATCAATGACCTAACTTTTGGTCCATAAAGGACAAGTAGTACCCTCGAAAATAATTAAGTAGTTTATTTTGGCATATTTTTATAAATATTTATTTGCAAAGTTGCTTTTAAGAAAGTTGAATTTTAGTAAGACACAATTGTAAAGCAAATTTTAAAAAATGTTAAGAACAAAAGAGATAAAGTAGTTGGAAAACCAAAAACTTCTTTTTACCAAGACCCGGTTAATTTGACTAGCTTATCGTTGTACAAATTTGTATTCATATGACACTTATATTGATAATTAGAGAAAGGGCTTTTTTCAAAAAATCAGTAAATAGCCTAAATAATTTAGTCCGATCCAATATAATATCTAACTGTATAAATACTATTCCCTTCATCTTTTTAAAATAGGCATTCTAGCATAAAAATAGATTATTAAAATATTTGTCATTTGCACTTTTCTAGGTACTTTATTCATTATTCTTTTAATTATGTTCTTAGTATTAATTGCACTTGTATTGAAAAATTAAAGCATTAATTTGAGATAATAGGATAAATTAGTATTTTCATATCATTAATAAATAAATTTATTAAGAAGCGTGAAACTTATAGGAAGACAAGTAAAAAAATATGAAGGGAGTATTACCCAAAATATAATCCTAATTTTACGTTATTCTTTCCCCTCTCCTCATCCTCTGACCAAGCCAAAAACTAAGCAAGCTCCCACGAAGACAGTGATGCAAAACCCTTTGGTGGGCATTCAATTACAATATCGTAAGTTTTTGTACCCTCGTCATCATTGCTCTGTTTTTCTTCCTTTTACATTCAATTCCAGTTCTCATTTTCTAAATATTATTGAACACTCTTCCCTTGTTTTTTCTTCACTAATTTGTCATATTTCCATAGACAATTAGCGTAAAAGAAATCGAACACTTTGTTGTTTTATTCTAGCATTTGATCTTAAGCATCTTGTACATGTATAATATATACCAAATATAAAAAAGGTATAAAGTCTATTATCTCAAAGATAAACTAACATCAAAATCATCAAACAACGTCACAGTGGACTACAACAGCAAAATCTTCCATCTAAACTGAAATCTCAACTCAAAAAATCATCCAAAAAAATACCAATTATCGGTGGTAAAAAAATTTATTATACCAAACATAAAAGCGGTATAAGATTTATTGTACAAAAACTAAATAACAACAAAATCATTACACAAGCAAAATCAACAGGTATAATACATATTATATTAAATATAAAAAGGTATGAGGTCTATTAAATTAAAGCTAAATAACATCAAAACCGTTATAACATCAAAATCAACAAATATATATAATACATATTATACCAAATATCAAAATGGTTAAAGTCTATTATATCAAAGCTAAACTAACATCAAAACCATCAAACAATACCATAATGGACTAAAACAACAAAAGTCTCTAAACTCAACAAATCCTGCAAAAAAAAGACCAAAATATGAAAAATGGTATAAGATCTATTATACCAATTATCGGATATAAAAAAAATTGTTGTTCCAAACATGAAAACGGTATAAGTCTATTAAACTAAAGCTAAATAACACCAAAACTATTACAAATGCAAAATTAACAAGCATAATACATATTATACCAAATATAAAAAAGGTATAAAGTACAATATTGTACTAGAGCTAAATAACATTAAAATCGTTACAACAGCAAAATAAACAGATATAATACGTAATATACCAAATATCAAAAAGGTATAAAGTCTATTATACTAAACCTAACTTTGATATACCGAATATTCATTCCTTACACCGCCACATGTTCTCTTTTTATGATCACACTTATTACAAACACTACACCTAACTTTGATCCTTGATTTCCTCTTCCAAAATTATTTTATTCTATATATTCTCGGTCTACCAGGCCTATTTTTTAGAACTTCTGTGAATGTTAATTATTTAAATACATTATAATAAATAGAAGAAAAATAATTCATTATGATTCATAACATAAAGGAAGGATGCCAAGCAGCATTATCCCGTTCCATATAATTTTATAACAATAAATAAACAGGAATAATATATATTATACCAAAATATAAAAAGGCATATGTAAATCTGTAAAGTTTATGCCTAATTCTATTCAAAAGTATTAAACTCACTACCGTAATTTCATTCCCAATTCTACCCGCCCATCTATCCTTGCAACCAGCAACTGGAAGTTGTAATCATGCTTAGAGGAAGCAAAGAAATGTATAATGGGCACAAGTTGTACATGAAGGAAGCCGATATTGATCCCCTTTACGAGTCTGCGATTACATTCTTGATCAAGAAGAAAACAATTTAATTGACTAAAAAATGCCTCGAACAACAGCAAATGATTTAAAATCATCTTATTAGTCTCACAGATCATCATTGTTAGGAAATCGAAAATTAGGGGAAAAGAAAGATTACAGAGATAAAGAATGAGAAATTAGGAAACAGAGAGTTAGGGGAATTCATTATTTGCTCTCTGGACAGCTAGTACAAGTTAAAAAGCTAAAGTTAAAAAAGGACAAAAATAAAATTAAATGCTGTTTATGACATTATTAAAAAAAAATCTAAAATTATTGCATTCCTTATAATTTTCCTTAGAGAAATTGACAAATATTTTTTGAATAATTATGGATTGTGAGTAAATTTGAAAGAGAATTTTTAACTAGATTTTGCATTGTCAATATGGTAACAAATGTCTTAATCCTACTATTTGTAACCTCTAGATGTCTTATGTTTGAGTCGCATTTGAGATAAAATGAAAATTTTATTTGTATTAAAAAATATGTAAGTGCGCAAGCTTAAAAAATATCAAATTAGTATGAAATGTGGATAGAAGGAGCAAGAAGAAAATTGTATAGTTATAAAATAAACCTTATTTTTGTATAGACATGTTCGTCGAGCGGGCTAGGCTGAATTTCATCAGGCTTTTTATTAACAACATCATCCCAAGTCCGGTTCGGCTCGACTCACACTTTAAAACTTCAGGCTCGAGCTGATTTTAAGAGGTCATTTCCAAGTCTGACTCAAAAGCCTATAGATATTTTTTAAAATATGTTGGTTCCTGTGAGTGGTGATATAGGAGTCAGATGGGGGGGGGGGGGGTTAAACTTTCTAATCAACTGATTTTTAACTTAAGGTGTTGATGCAAGTTTATCGATGAACCGGTGTTTGTAAACTGTGATGATTTTACGTGGTTGCAGGATATAAGCAATATAAAGGCACAAGTAAATAAATGCTATTTAAAGTAAAACAAACACAGAGTTTTTATACTGGTTCGACCCTGCCTACATCTAGTCCCCGGAGTTTCCTCCTCCGTGCTTAAATCCACTATATGATGCTCCTTATGAGGCGGAGAAGTCTTTACAATTCTGGAATCCTATGCACACACAGAGAACCCTTTCTCTTCCTGCTTCTGACTCCATAATCTAAGAGTACCCTCCTCTTAGATTCTTCTATCTCACCAACTTCTCCAAGTTGTAAATAAGGTTGAAGACCTCAGCACTCCCGCTTAGTCTGTTATGATTTAGAAGCCTCGCCAAGTCCCCCTTGCCTAGCTTCTGCTCACCTTCTCCTTCAGTGGATTGATAGAGGATTTGTGCTCTTGAACTTTGTTATCAAGTAGCACTTTTTACAATAGATTTGAAATGTATTGTTCTAATCGAGCTTTTGTATTACAAACAGATTGTTAAAGAAATTGTTTGCTTGATGAGATATGCACTACTTTTGACTATGGATTGTGCACTTGTGAAATTGCTCGACAATTATGTTTGTTGATGATAGAGTCATATTCATACTCTCTACTGAATTTGAACGTTGATGCGCGCCTAGGTGAGAGAATCCTCTTTTGACTGTTGTAAGAGTTGTACTTTCCTTAGAACTACTATATTCTGAGGAGCCTTTGATCGTTGTCTCTAAACAGCTTCATTCTTTGTGACCGTTGGATTTGTTGTTAGACTGAGATCAATGTTGGTCCATGTGCGAGTATATTTAGGGTCAAAGGGGGGGGGGGGGTGAATTACCTTTTTTGTGCAGAATTTAAGACTTTCCAAAAAGTCTTTGTGTAGCTTGCAATTTATGTTCTGGAGTTATGGGATGCGGATGATGCAGATATTAAATAAAGTGCACTTAATGTAAAAGAAGAAAGTAAAAGGAAGTCAAACACAGTGATTTTTATACTGGTTCGGCCTTGCCTACGTCAAGTCCCCGGAGTTTCCTCCTCCGAGCTTAATCCACTAATGTGATTTCTTTCATGGGCAGAAATCAAGCCTTTACAGTTGTCTTAGGAGATTTCTTCTCCTCTGGATGTAGGATATACCACCAAAATAATCCCTAGCCTAGCTAAGTCCTTTGCAGCTTGTCTCTTTAGAATCTCTCTTCTTCCGAAAGTAGGATATACCACCAAACCAACAAGCTTGGCTGAGTCCTTCTCTTTAGCAGGATATGCCCCTCAAACTCTACCCAAGTTTAAGCTAAGTCCCATAGGGATATACCACTTAAACTTTCCTAGTTTAAGCTAAGTCTCAATCCCAATATTCACCCAAGTATGAGATTTTACAAGTCTTGTTTATCAAGGTTGGGTTTTGAATTCTCCAGGGTTGTAATTTCACTTGAGAATTCTTACAAACTGATTTGAGTGTTTAGTTCTTGGAGGGATCAAATTACTGATTGTGTAGCAAGTTTCTCAATGTAGTGGCCTTTTAAAAACAACCAGCATCTTCTCAACTTGTGAAGCTTCCCTTTTATAGGATTGGATAATAAATGTAGTCGTTGTTGGATCTTGAATCTTCACCATTGATCATATATGAGTTGGCACTCTCAGAGCCATTGATCTGTATGTTAGACCCAATAAATATCCCATTTGAATTTGTTGGGATTGAAGCAACAAAGTTGTCATTCGTCGTTATTTTGGCTTTTTGTGCTCTGCCAAAATTTATGCAACTTTGTCTTTTGTGTGGACTCCACACGCCTTGCTATTGGTCTAGGATAAAAGGTTGTTACCTTTTTCTCTTTCTATATCAGCCTTTTCGTCCTTTCCGGAGATCGTGCAAGCCGTCACTTTTTAAATTTCCAAGGCAAAGAGCAATTTTGACTTCTGGCCAATTTGGAGGGAAATTGAGTTTTTAAATATTCCCTTTGTCTTGAGAATTAAGTCTTCTGGATGTTTTCAGACTTAATCTTACCAGATGCTATTCCTAATGTGATCTTCATCGGATGTTGTCTTTTGGGGATTACAAGTTTGTTTCCTTTCCCAACTCTAACCGGATGCTTTCTTTTTGTGTTCTTCTATCTTGAACCGGATGAGGTGTTCCTAGACTTAGTGATTTGTTTTCTTAAATACTTAGTTCGGATGCTTTCTCTTTGTACTTAGTAGTTTGTTTCCTTCCAAACTTTAATCGGATGCTTCTGTCTTGAACCAGATGAGGTCTTCTTGGACTTGTGGTTTTTGTTTTCTTCTGAACCTTGATCCGGATGCTTGTCTTGAGGTTTTTGATAAGTCTTCTTGATAATTTATTTCCAACAATCTCCCCCATTTTGGTGGAAACAAAAATCTAAGGGTAGAAGCATATTAATATGGAAAGATGAGCTAAGTATGATTCTTGATACTTGGTCATTTACATTTTTCTCCCCCATAATCTAGCATCCTAACTCCCCCAAGATATTTGCACATAAGTTTCTAAGTTTTTCTAGTACAATTGATGGTTGTACTTTAGAAGCAATTTTTTGAGTGAGATTTTTCACTATATAACTTCTGTTGTTAACAATAGTTAACATCAATGAAGCACATGATTACAAGTACAAAAGATTATAAGTGGAAAACGATTATATATTACATAGCTAGCTATTACAAATGATTTACAAAAAATATTTCAGCTATGCTATGGCTACTTCCTCTCTTTGCCCTTCTTCTGCTGCACATTCTCTTTATGTTGCTCTTTCTCCCCCTTTTTGTTTGCACCAATTGGGGGGACAATCTCAATAAATTTTCACTTAATCCACTGCCTTTTCCAAGCTGTGGAAAGAAGCGTATAGTCTGGATTCCCTGCTAGCATTTGTTCAATAATCCTATCCACTGTGGAGGGCATAATATTAATTGGCTTAAGAGATTTCCGGAGTGCAGCATATGAGTTTGTTAGATAGGGGTGCATCTTGATGGCATACTCTTAGTCTTCATCTTCAAAATAAGGGAACATGCCCCTAATTAAAGTTAACATGCACTTATTGCCTCCAAAGTTAGTATCCCCATGTGTTGGACTAACTGCAGGAAAAAGGGAAGGAGCAGACTTTCATGAATATATCCGGATGATCTAGAGGTGGATGGAGCACTTAAGCTTAAGTTGGACAGTGAGGAGCCAAGTTGTGAGCACAGAATTTTCTCATGCCAATAGTCGATGATGAAAGATTGGCTCTATGCTTTATTTTATCCTAATATGTTAAGTTTGAAATTGAGTTGTGGGAATTGGCCTTGAGAAAATACATCCAGTCCTTCATACCCCTATCAAAACCCCTAAAAAAATCGTACCCTTATCATAAAAGGTGTTATCGCCCTCGGTAGATAACGATACTATTATCCCTTATAACGGTACCACTATCTATTATTTCCTGGTTAGTTTCAACTGACTCAATTCAAAAATTCTTGTTTGAGATTAACCAAAACCAGTATCAACATCCCTAAAAACGGTACTGGTATCGACTTTTTTGGCAGAAAATAAATTTGAATTAATTCAATTTTCCCATTCAGTTGGAGAATTAATTATTTTACTCGATTTTACCTTTCATTATTCACTACAAATAGAGGCCTAAATTCAGTTTTTCAGGGACAACTAACATCCATCAAATCTATTCTGTGAATTAAGCTCTAGGAAAGTTCTTACTGAATTTCTATCCAAATCCTTTCCAAGTTTTTAGCAAGTTTAGAATAAAGAGGGAAATTTATTTTCGCCTATTCTTTACCTATCTTTAACTTATCTCTTCCAATCCAATCACCCTCGTAGAGGCCAATTCCGTTTCATTTCAAATCTAATAACGGAATCACAACGAAAAAGTATACAAATTGAGACTAAAATAATCATTTAATTTATTTCTCGCTTCAATTTATTAAGTTTTCATTTATGATACATTAATTGAATTAAACTTGTTACAATTGAACTTGATTATAAATCAACCCACTTTATTTCTGTCTCATCTTCATTTCACGTTTCACTAACAATAATCCAATTAATTCATAATATAAATTACTTATATTTCACTTCCATAATATGAGTTGTTTATATTCCATTTTATAAGTTATTTATATTTTATTTCCATAATATAAATGGTTTATAATTCTTTTATATAATATACTCCCTCTATCTTTTTAAAATGGGCATTCTAGCCTAAAATTGGATTACCAAAATACTTGTCATTTATTCTTTTCTAGGTACTTTTTTCATAATTCTTCCAATATATCCTTAGCATTAATTGCACTTGGGTTGAAAAATTAAGGCATTAATTGGAGATACAAGGGTAAACTAGTATTTTCATATCATTAATAAATGAGTTTATTAAAAAGTGTGAAACTTGTAGGAAGACAAGTAAAAAAATATGGAGGGAGTAATTGATTCATATCCTAAAATAAAAATAATCCATGTTTTACTTTCAACTATAATTATGTCATGCTCCAATTTCCATTTCATTTTCTATCATGTAATTAATTTATGCTTAATTCTTTTATGTCATAACTAATTCATATCTCATTTAATTGTATTTGAGCGGATAAGAGCTCTTTGTCGTGATTTTGTCCGAGGGATTAGCTTGCAACCCCTGGTACACTTTTCTATACCTCTCTTCCCATTTCTTCTTGATTTGTGAAATTGCCTGCCATATTTGTGATTCTATCATCTCCTTAAGTTTGTGAATTGCTAAATTTGTCACGACGCCATAATGCTGGAAGAACGACATTGTGATCTTTGACATCAATGTTGCAATTTATTTTGGGCCAAAATACAATATTCATGTTTTAACTTTTCATTTGCAGGATAGCTGCCCAGAATCAATTTATTTTGTATTACGTGTTATAATCATACGGTAACTATCATAAAATGATGCCATGACCACATTAAGGTGGTGTGTTTTTGATTAAAATAGCTATTTTTCTTGCCTCATTTCTCAAAATGAATCTAGGTAATATGCTTGACATTTAATAAACAATTTTGGTATTTCAATTTAAATTATGTAAATAAATCGAATAAGTAATTCGTCCGGACCCGAATCTCTAAATTAAGGTATAGTTTAGTTCTTGGGACAGTGCTATACTAGAATTTCCTGGAAGAGCTGATCCAGGTGGCGAGTCTAATTTTTAAATTATAGATTTAGATCCATGGATCTTTTTAACATTGTTTTGAATTTGTTTTATAAATTGTTTTATATTCTCTCCTACCAATTCTATTTATTAAAACCCCTAGCCGAGTTACCAAGTTGCCTCTGTTGCCTATGATTAATGCCTCAATTGTCCCAAAAAGGAAAGTTGCCTCGGTTGACCCTAATTGACCTAAAGAAGCAAACACGGTTCACCCATGCCTAAAAAAATGTCGTCCGCTCATAGTGGTGACTCTGCTGGGGATCTTTTCTTTAAAAATCATTTAAAAGTTTTGACGAATACCAAAAAATTTATTTAGCCAAATTAACCCGCTATTCTTTATTTTATGCATCATGTTCATTGCAGTAGTTAGATTCTTTTTCATTTTACAGTAGGATCACCCTTATTATTGTTCGTGTTACTTTAGCAAAGCTTCGCCTATGATTCTTCACGGGACTTAGGGTCACCTAGCGGGTAATCACTCATGACAATATCGCCAATATTCTTTAAAGGAATTGGGGTGCCGTAATGTCATGGGAACCTTCTTCATTAATAACCTGACTATAAGCTTGCATGTAGTAGCCTAGCAACTTCCCCTTAGAACTACCCTATCATATTTAATAGTTTAGGTCGCGCTTTGTTGTATCATTTGGATTTCAAAGTTTTTAGAGCCAAAACTAGATTTAGAAGATTTACCCTTCATATGGAGTAATAAGGAGATGGGAGGTACAAGGTTGGAGGAATGATTGCCACCTATGTGTTACCTAACCCTCATTGATGTGCTATAAGTATTTCCATGCTAAATGTTGCCATGTTATTTGCTATGTTTTATCTTGCAATCACTGTCAAGTTTATCTCATGTGCTTTATTCATTTCCCCTAAGTCTTTTCATGAGGTGTCTGATGTAGCGATCACTAGGTTCATGCAAGCCCATTTTGAGATGATATCCAACCGATATTGCCTTTTAGCCCTATATCCGTGATACATCATTATGTTATCCATTTTGAGAGAGGTCACTTTGATATCTCGACTACCCTCTTCACCTTTACATGTTATCACCCTTTTCTAGAGATATCCCATAGATGTTGCATTCGATCCTTACCCATGAATAATTTGCATGTATCTGCTAATCCTCGTTTTAGAGGCACCATGTTGAGAACTCGCTTAAATCATTATCACCCCTAGAGATATCACATTAACATCTCACCTAAACCCTTGTGTCATCATGCATTTACCCATGTTATATCATTTGTCTCTAGAGATATCCCATCGATATCTCGGTAAAACACATCATGTCCATGTATAGAGATATCCTGCCGATGTCTCATCTCTCATCCATATGTCCTTGAAACATGTTACGTCATGCATTATCCTAGTCAACCTTATGTCAACCTTGGGTCCTTGGACCCTAGCAAACCATTACCTGTATTACAATGTCCCATCGATGTTGCATCCACCACATCTGTCCGAACCATAATCACATAACATTATTTTATCACAACTATTTCCATCCTAGAATCTAGGGTTTCATCACCTTTGCCCCTCATGAAAGTCTCGGGGGAAGCCTTGTTTCCTTATGTGACTAACAAGTTTTTATTTTGTAAGCACACTACACACATGATTCCTGTCCGAGTCACATTACATAGCATTAACTATCTTTTGATAGCCATATTTGTATATATTCACTTTAACTAGGTTCTTCATTCCATCTATTTATCCATGTACAAACCTATGCATGGCTAATCCGACCTTAGTTCTCTCTCAGTTTGGAAGAGGATTGAAGATTGTTTGGTCTAAATTACCTCCGAATGAAGTCCAACTCTAGTTCAAATAGCTTCCCCTACCAAAACAAATGCTCTTGTGGAAGAAATTAGTTCAGTCCTTATCGAGTTTTTGAAGTCTGATCAGTTCAAGGGTACTCTTGAGGATATGGTGTAAAAGACGGTGAAAGAAGCTGTCATTAGCATTGAGGTCTCTTGCAAGAAGGAGAAGGATAAGACTGAATTCCAACCTTTGCCGATAGAATTTGCTGTACCTATCCCCCTGCCATACTTTGGGAATGAATCTCCTAACCTCCATCTGGCTCGCTATGAAAATTTTATGAAATTGAAGGGTCTAACTGACGCCCAGCTAGCAGCCATATTTCCTTCCACTCTACAAGGACTGGCTGCTAAATGGTTCATGGTTCAGCCTAAGGAAGTGAGAAGCAACTGGTTGCAACTCGTAAAGGCTTTTCAAGACCATTTTTCTTATAACACCAAACCTTGGATTAACATCATTGATTTAGTCTCTAGCAGGTAAAGAGAGAATGAGGAATTCTACAGGTACTATAAAAGATGGATGGATTTAAGAGTCCTGGTAAATCTATTACATTCTAAGAAGGTCTTGATCAACATCTTGATCAATGGAACCTTGCCTAAAATCAAGAAAGAACTCATAACTAGAAGCTTAAATGAATTCAGCGGAGTCTATGAAGAGGCATTGACCCTAAAAAAATACGGTGCAAAATAAGGGGATGATCACGACATTCCCCCTTGGAAGGATGATCTTTCTGTCCTTTTCAGGAAGCTGAGGAAAGTTAGGATCTTAAATGAGTCTTCACCTTATGTTACTTCATGAGCAGATAAAGCTGGTAATTTCTGTGCTTACCATGTCACTGCAGGGCATCATACCTAAAGCTGTAAGACACTTGTAACTGTTATAAAGGGGCTCATAAGGGAGAGGAAAATCACATGTCCTACCCCTAAAGGAAATCGAATCCTCCAAGCCCTCATGGCTTACAAAGGAAAATTAGATTTGGAACCCCAACAATTGCCCAAATCGCCTGAAGAAGAGATGTGGGAACGCCTTCAATTGGCAAATGAAGAAACTGAAAAGTATGAATTGATCAGCCCTCCATCCAAGATCATTCATATTCCCAAGGGATTATGTTTTGATGGGACTTCTTCTCCAGAATCGCACATTGAAGAGTACCCAAGGTTTATAAAGATCTTCAATTTACATGTCACTCGGTTGGCCTGGCCAATTTGCGATGACACTCGGCGGAAGGGCATTAAAATGGCATGTTGACCTTCTTCAATCTCAAAGCCTTTTCTGGGAAGATTTAAGCAAGGCTTTTCCTATCCTACTTTGTTTATCCCCTACTGCAAGAAGAACCCCAAGATGATGCTCCATGGGAAGAAGAGCTACCACTCCAGGACCTACCTATGATTATGAATGAAGCAATAGAAGGTCTTATCCCCGATAATGCAGCTGATAACGAGGAGGTTAATGAGGAAGAATTGATCTATTCATTCATTACAACTCGCTCTAGAATTTTGGAAGGTCCAGAAGAATTACCTGAGTTTATTCTTGTTGCACTTGTGGGAGTTGAGGCAGGAGAGGAAGAAGAGCCAGTCGCTTAGCTCGAAGAGGAGGACGATTTTCTTATTTTTATTTCTAATGTCTTTGATGCAAACAATAAGGCCTATGAGGCTAATTTATCGATGAAAAATAATCATTTTGCTTACTTGTTTGATATCTCATCTAATGGCACTGTGCATTTATTTGAACATTCATATAATGTGTTTAGCATACATGATACTTCTATGCATGAACTTGGGTACAAATGATAATCCTAAATTGGTATATATTGCAAATGATATGTCTCCCATTAAGAAAAAAGAAATAACAAAATTCTAAACACGTTGTAGCATTTGCTTGGTCCTATAAAGACATACCATGCATAGATCATGAATAGTCAAACACAGGATTCCAACCGATCCTAAGATCAAACCAGTTAAACAAAAACTCTGTCGCTTGAGACTTGAATAGGCTGAAAAGGTTAGAGCCGACATATCTAAACAAATTGAAGCCAACTTCTTAGAAGTTGTTGAATATCTAACTTGGGTAGCAGATGTGGTTCCGGTAGCAAAGAAAGATGGAAGAGTCCAGGTTTGTGTTGATTATCGTGATCTCAACAAAGCCACACCTAAAGATGATTTCCCATTACCACACATAGATGTTTTGGTTGATAGTGCAGCTAGGACCGTCATGTATTCTTTTATGGATGGGTATTCGGGTTACAATCAAATTCTCATAGATATTTATGACAAGGTCAAGACAACTTTCATCACTGAACGAGGAGTTTACTATTTCTGAGTTATGCCATTCGGGTTGAAAAATGCGGGGGCAACATACTAGAGAGTTGCTATTACCTTTTTACATGACATGATCAATAAAGAAGTTGAATTCTATGTTGATGACATGTTAGTAAAGTCGTCAACCTGAGAGAGCATCCGGATATCTTGGACAGATTCCTCACTAGAATCGAGAAGTACAATCTCTAACTAAATTTGAAGAAGTGTGTGTTCGGAGTTACATTCGAGAAATTGTTGGGACACATTATCAGTCAGCGAGGTGTTGAGATGGATCCCGATAAAATCAAGGCTATCTGTGAAATGCCTAAACCAAAAATTGAGAAAGAAGCTTGATCATTCTTTGGTTCTTTACAGTATGTTACTAGGTTCATATCTCAATTTACTACAGTTTGTGAGCCTATATTCAAATTGTTAAGAAAGCAATAACCAGTGCTGTGGAATGATCAATGTCAGATGGCCTTCGATAGAATCAAAGGTTACCTTATGAATCCACCGGTCCTTCAACCTCCGATACAAGGGAAACCTTTGACCTTATATTTGGCTATTGAGGAAGCATTAGTAAGTGCGATACAAGTCCAAGAACACGAGGATAAGAGAGCATATGTAATCTATTACCTCAGTAAGAAGTTGTTAGAATATGAAAGTCGCTATACTATAGTTGGAAAAAACCTGTGCTACTATGGTGTGGCTAACCAAAAAGCTAAGACACTACTTTCAGTCTTACCAGATCCAGGCTATCATAAAGATTGACCCCATGAAGTATTTGTGTGAATCTTCTACTTTGGCCGGGAAGTTGTCAAGATGTTTGCTATTATTGTCCGAATTCGATATTGAATAAGTCACAAAGAAGGTCATCAAAGGACTCGCTGTGGCAATTTTTCTTAGCCGATCAGCGAATTGATTCTGATTATGTGGAGAATATGGAATTTCCCGATGAACAATTAGCTATGGTAGAAGAAGCAGAACCCTCTTGGACCATGTATTTTGACGGTGTAGTTAACAAATGAGGCACTGGACTCGGTGTTATCATCGTCACTCCCTATAATGAGATAATCCCATTGTCCAAATGCCTGGAATTCTCGGTCACGGATAACGGAGCAAAAAACGAAGCCTGTCTTTTTAGGTTAGAAGCGCTTCTCTCAGTTAGGGAAACCGATGTATCAATAGTAGGTGATTCAGCTCTGGTAATTCATAAAGTCGTAGGAGATTGGGAAATCAAAGAAGAGTCACTTTGCCCTTATCTTAAAATAGTTTGGGATCTGACGGCAAAGTTCAAATAATTTTTATATTAGCTTGTACTAAGGGAGGAAAATCAGATGGCAAATTCATTAGCAACATTGTCTTCCATGTGGGAAAACCCTCAGGAAAGGCCAATGAGACCATTGGTTATGCAATCCTCTAAGACACCTTTATTTAACGAATCAGTAATGACAGTGGGACAAATCAAAGGAGATCCATGGTATTCTGACATAGTCTAGTTCTTGAGAGATGGCTGTTACCCTGATGGCACATTTTAGTCACATCATATGACATTAAGGAAACTGGCAGTCCAATTCAGTATGGTTGATGGTGTTCTATTTTAAAGAACCGGTAATAGGCTACTACTTAAGTGTTTAACTAGTGAAGAAGCTACTCGCGTCATGAGAAACATGCATTCAGGAGATTATAGGCCGTATATGAATGGGGTGGCCTTTGCAAAGAAGATACATTGGCAGGGTTACTATTCGACTACTATGATGGCTGATTGCACATCTGTAGTAAAGAAATGTCACGAATTTTAGATTCATAGAGAAATCTCGCATCTACCACCTATTAAACTCAAAAATTTGTCTACTCCTTGGCCATTCTCAGCGTGGGGGATAGATATATTTGGTGAGATTCGACCATCCTCTATAAATGGTCACTGATACATAGTAGTAGCGATCGATTACTTCTCAAAGTGGGTGAGGCCTAATCCTACACCAATATTACCGCCAAGAAGATGACCAAGTTCATTAAACGCCAAATTTTTGCTCGATATGGGATTCCTCACCATATTGTTTCCGATAATGGGGTTCAATTCCAAGCAAACATGGCAAATTTTATGGAGAAATATGGAATAAAGCATCATAGATCATCTCTTTACCGACCACAGGCCAATGGAACAGTTGAAGCAACCAACAAGGCAATCAAGAAAATCCTGTCCAAAATGGTTGTCACATACCATGATTAGGTTGACAAACTTCCTTTTGCAGTCTGGGGACATAGAACAATTGTGCGTACTCTAACAAATCAGACTTCGTTCTCTTTGGTATACAGAATGGAAGCTGTTCTACTAATTGAAACCAAGGTTAAGTCACTCAGGGTTGCCTTGGAACCTCAACTGAAAGAAATGGATTAGGTCTGCGCCATATTTGAACAGCTAAATATGATTGATGAAGCACGACTGAAAGCTTTAGATCACTTGTAGATGTACCAGCAGCGTATGGCTAGAGCTTACAACAACCGAGTCATACAGCCAAAAGAAACCACTCAAAGTAGGAGACCTAGTCCTCAAACAGTTGAGAAAAGTCAACACTAATACTAGGGGCAAATTTCATCCTAATTGGGAAGGTCCGTATGTTATCAAAAAGGTCCTTGGTAAAGGTGCAGTCAAGATCATTAATATGGATGGCAATGAGTCCGTGAATCCTATCAACCAAGATAAACTCAAGCGCTATCGCGTGTGAATAAAAAAATGACAAAATAATGAATAAGCTCGCCAATTTGAAAACCTAAAAAGGGCAAATTAGGAAATTAGGGCAGCTTGATGATTTGAAAACCTGAAATGGGCGGGTCATGCAAAAGTTAAGGCTAATAAAGTCCGTTGGACCTTCATGAGGGGTTCAAGCAAAAAATATGACTAAATAGTTAAGAGTTGCTATATAAAACCGTGATTGGATAGTTAGCAATGGGAGACATGTTATTTGAAATTATTACCATCATTTGTAACCAATTTGAGCTCATTCAATAAAAGTGCTATTCTTGCTAAAATTCTTGTATGAATGTGATTATAAATGCATTTTAATGTGAAAGCGATTGATTCGCAAGTTTGCATATGTTTCATATTTCTACTCATGTCTTATATATCATTCCATGCTTACACTCAATATAAATAAAAAAAAGTAATAAAAGGAAAAAGAAAAAGAAAAAGAAAAAGGGAAATATTTTCGAAAGGCAAAAATATCCGATAGACTTAAAAAAGTGTGGCAAGGTCTATGCAAAAGCCGGCATAATAGTCCGCTAGATTGAAAACCCGAAAGGAGCGGTCCAGGTAAAAATTATGACATATGCAGTTTGATAGGTCAAGGACACAATATAAACTCCCTATGTAAAAATTAGAACTGAAAATGAAAATATTGTATCAAAAGTCTAACATGATCACATCTAACGTCATACTACACGTCTTTTCTTTACCTGAGGAAGAATGGGTCCATCACCTCTGGAATAATGGTACCAATCAATGCTAGCAACCTATCATTTTTTCCTAGTAGGCAGAGTTTGAATTTCAGCTATCCAACCCTTGTACAACGCATTAGTCATTATAATCCTCTCAACTTCGTATTTCAATCGGGCATATTTCGTACATTTTGCCCATATCTCAACAAAGAGTTCTGGCCAGGCAGAAGGGTACTCAGCTAATACAGTCTTGCAATTTTCAATAGGAATCTTTTGGACTTGCCCATATTATGTACACAATCTAGAAGGAGAATATCATATAACCATCTGTAACCTAAGCAACTGTACTCCGTCTAGCGACACCTCCAATAAGACATCTAAAATTTTCCACCAAGGGAAAACCCAACGAATCTGAGATTCTACATAAGCCTATATAATGGGAACCCATTGGGCCGATGATAGCATTTGATGGCCCGATGTGGTAAAAGCGCATTTTGAGAAATTAGATGGGTTACACTTCTTGATGTTCCTCTACGGCGGTTCGTTCAAAGCCCATTTCTCCAAGATCCATACCTATAATAAAATATATGTCTATGTCTACAAGTTTGGAGAATAGCAAACTCGTTATGACAAGTTACCTATAATAGTGTGAAGTGGTCCCCTATGAGACTTTGGTCCCTAGAAGCAGTATCCAAATGAATGAGGGTCTTGGCTAAGGCAAAAGCAGTTGGAGAACCCTTGTTAGCCATATAAAAGGATCCACAGTCTCGCCTAACCCACATATGCATTTGCTCAGTATCAGTATAGCACCATAGAAGGCCAAGCTGGGTATACCCTTGAAACATTCCGGCACGATTCAAACTCCGAACAAATCTGGAACCCAGCCAAGTTTGGAGGAAGAAGTCCCTAGAGAATTCAAGCCCTAAAATTCGATCTAAATCCTTCTCCGAATCGAAGGCGGGTTGAGGAATTGCTATCTTTATTTGTCGGGGAGAAGGGATATTTAAAATAGCATTGAATTCTTCAAACATTGGGCATAGTTCTATGCTGTCCGAACAAAATACCCGATCTATTGGACCCCATAATGCATAAATTGCCCCAAGAAGTCTGAAATTCACAGAATCATCAATATAGTACCTCATATTCCATAAACCAAATGATTTTAGTTTCTTCCAATCCTGTTCACCCAGTTGTTTCAAGGATTGCCTCAGGTCTATGCTATAGAAACCCATTATTCGATTGAATTTGAAGAAACAAAGAAAATTGCGGACTGTAAAAACCAACACCGGTACCGGTATTCGACAGCGGTACCTTTATCACTTAACCTCTACCGTTATCTATACTATTCAATCATGGTCATTTGTAATAGGGGTACAGGATTATGGAGTAGATCAGTTAATTTCTCTATAACAACTAAGAAAATCAATAAAAAGATCGCAAAAATTGATTCATATTCACCGAGCCCAAATTCTGTACAATAATGATACATCAAAAGTTCCAAAAAGAAGTGTAAATGTAGAGAAATGCCTAATCTACTTTGAGTCATCTATAGAAAAAGAATCACTAGAGTCTGATCCCTCAGGTCCCTCAGGCTCTTCTGCTACTCCTCGCGCAGCCGGATCATTGAGCCACTTTGAGCAAAGGTCCCTCAAGCGCTCAATCTCCGCCTCAGAAGCCTTAGCTCTGGTAGTGGCACTTCGGGCTCCCTCCTCAGCTCTGGCCAATCTCTCAGTCATATCCTCCAAAGCTGACTGTAAATTCAAACAAATCATGCATCACTCATTATGCAGTTAATTATGCATCATACATAAATCATTTCAATAGGTTTAGGTACTTTACCTCCATAAGGTGTCGCTAAGTAGAAAAGAGATCACCAAGAGACTGGTACCCACTAGCCAACTGATCCACTGTAACCCAAGGCACCTATAAATCAAGACCAAGCTCAAAATCTAGCAAAAAATCAACATCAAAGAAAAGAATCCTCAGGAAGATCTGAATCTTACATGAGTAGTGTCGGTTGGCACAAACTCTAAGTGATGGGCCGATAGAGGGTGTGAGTCTCACAAAAATATGATGAGAGCTATATGATGCAATATCTTTCATGTGTTGTCCATCAGAGGTGTTCCTACTGCTGCAGAGTTGAGTTTGGCCAAAGTCTGGAGACCTAGTCTACCCTTAGGTACCCGTATGGGCCCTATTTAGTGGTATAGATCTACTAACAGACCCGTAAGGGGATTACCTTCCATACATATAGAGGGGACCCGTACGGGTCCCCTAGTACCTGTATGAGTGGGGCCCTACCCCATATAGGTACTCTAATTGCCTAATCAACCTCTTTCGGAAGTAATCTCTCACCATTCTCAAGAAAAGGCAGGTCTTGAATGCAGTTTATTACATTCAGACCTAACTCTCACCCCATTAATAGGGCCTTTTCCCCTCATTTCATAACACACACTCATATGAAAAATATACTAAAGTTCTAGCTATTTCTATAGGTATTAAAAAGGTATAGTGGGGGTATAGGAAGTATAAAATAGGGAGAAAACCCTTTCCTTTGAGGTTTTGTCCACATTTTATTCATTCCTAGCTTCATTTATTAGGATTCAGGGGAGGTTCTGTCCATACAAATACTCACCTAAATAGTCATATTACACCATCTACTTTGGCCAGACTCTCTCAATAGTAAAAGGATCGGCTCAAAGTGGATTCACACCACAAAGGTAACGCTCCCGAGTTTCAAAGAGACTCACATCTCAGTTATTTTATTATTATTATACTCTGCTTCCTATATTACATCTGTTCTTTTTATTTCCTGTTATGGGTCTGGTCCTAACCCTTATAAGCCTTGTTGGCACCATATATCCCTAAGGGTATTAAATCAGTGTGCCATTCTTATATAGAAGGAAATCCCATTTTTATTTATTTTTATCCTCCATTAATCTGCAAGTTAAACTGAATAGAGTTTCTGCCTTAACAAGACAGGACCCGTATGGGTACACCATACCTGTACTAGTCCTCCCTGGTAGCCGTACCGGTCCCACCCACTAGTACAGTTACCAATCCCAGGAAGAATCCAGAACTCATTTTAATCCGATTAAAAATCAATCCAACTAACCTTTTGCCATGCGTTCATTTTAATAATCTGGTAAATCAACCCACAAAAGTTAAAATGTGTTTTCATAACAAAATACGTTGAAGACTTGTTATTTCTTTTCGATCCTAGAAGCTGCCTGTGTACTATCGATCGTAAAACCACCACACTAACATAATCACATTTTTCTCAATAAAATGCTGACTTATGATATGCTATAAACTGTGCTGACATCTGTGGATGCAGGGGAATTTATTTTCTTTTTGTTTTATAACTTAGAATAAATGTATAGGTTCTCTTCATAATTTCCCCCATTTTCCCCCGGTTGTAATTTTTATTCCCCCATTTATTGTTTGTGCTTTATTATAATATGTAAATGCATGTAATGAGTGCGAAAGAGTGTAGAAATAGGATTTCTGTGATAATTCCCTAAATGATGAAAACATAAATGGTTTATAAGGTGAATGTAATTTGGAATCACTAAATAAGAAATAAGTGACTCGTCCGATACCCGAATCTCTGATCCAATAGGTATGAGTCTCCCGCTCAGAGGGAACCATACCAAATCTCTTTCCCAAGTAGACAACTTGGGTGGCGACTCCATCATTTGTATAGAGATTTTGGTCTCGATTCTTTTATTCATTAAAATTGTCTTATTGTGCAAACTTTAACTAAGAATGTTTTGTCATGCCTAAATCCAACTAAACCCCCAGTGGTCCCCGCCCCTTATACGGGCGCCAAGGGAGACCCACACATCATTGACACCTCACAGTGGCAAATTTGCTAGGGATATAATCTTTTAACTTGCAAAATTTTGGTTTGTTTTAAAAGCTTAAAAGATTAAGATGAGCACCGAAAATCATTTACTTGATTCAACCCGTTTTTGTTTTCATCATTTGGGAAAATGATCACACTCTATCTTCTCATCTCCTTCTCTCTTTAGTTAGATGTGCTCTTCTTCTAGCGCTAGGTTAGGGTGCCCTATTATTTTTTTTGACACTCGTGAAGGTGTTACCCATGCCCGCCAGGAAAATTTAGGATACCTTAGTGGGTGGAGCACTCATTGTCATCTCCCTCCAAAGAGGCTTGATGCAATAGGAACTTCTACATCAACTTCCGATAATGTCCGTACACCATTCTTATCGAAAGCCTTAGAATTTCACCCTCTAGGTACCTTGATTTCTGTGTGAGATTAGACTAAGGAAGAATACCCTCAGACTCAGCGGGAGAAATAAGGACGGAATCAATCGCCTCGCATGTGTTGTGTTACATACCCTTGTGATTAACCCCACCATGCATCGTCATAATTTGTTCATGCATACCACATGCCATGCATGTACTGATCTCTTAGTTACTACCTCAGTTCAAGACAAGAGCCGATAATCCTATCCAACACTCATCTCGGTCGCTATCATGGCTCAGTTTGGCCAGTTATTTAAACCAACGAACCGAATGCTCCGTACGGTTAGTAATGGGACTCACTCGCTCCGTCAGGAGGCTATATTACAAGTTCACCACAGCAGGGATTCGAGCTAGTTGACAGATTTCATGGTTATGCTAAAGGGGACAATCCTTCCTTACATTATGGGTTTACCCTATAGCATGACCCACGATCGAATGATCTATCCTATGACTCCAGATGACATCTCACCTTGGGATACCCCTCTTTTGAACATCTTTAAGAAGCTGAAGAAATACTAGTTGATTGATCATCTCCATCGTATGTTCAGCCAAAACCTTAGGAGAGGGGCAATTTTTGCATATATCATGTTAGTCCTGATCATCCGACTAGAGTGTGTGAGGATCTCCTTAAGACCATCACAACACTGATTAACAAGGGAAAAGTTTATGAACCTCGGAGAAGAGAGGAGCAAGTAACCATGATCAAGAAAATGAGGTGTGGAAATGCATTATGGAGACTAAGAAAGCAAGAGAAGAACCATCCATATTTGACCTTATAGCTATCAAAAAGTGGAGTGGGGAACCTATCCACGATTACTTTTAAAGGTGGTTAATAGTTGTGGTAGCACTCAAAAGGAAACCTCAAGAAAAGGAATTAGCTGATCGATTCATCTTTGGATTATCTCCTCATCTCTACGAGATAGCATTTGTGAAGGCAAGACCAATCCCGAGAGTTACAAAGCAGCTATAGAAGCAAAAAAGTGTGCCAAACAAATGGAAGAAAGTGACCCATCAAAGATTGAAGTGGACAAAGCTATAGATACCCTTACTACTTCAATATACACCATCTTATGCATGGGGAATAAGAAGAAGAGACTAATTCAGAAAGCCTTGAGAAACCTGGCCCAAGCCACAAGGGAAGCTGTAGACGATGTGTTGACCGAGAAATAGTTGCAAGACCTAGATCGTAACCTGACTTTCATTCTGATGAGTGACCAAGAAGACCCTCCGCCAGTGGACGATGATAATGCAATTATATGTAATGAAAATGATGTAGCCTTTGGGCATCTTAATGAGAATGATAATAATTTTGTTTACTTGTTTGATGTCTTGGGTAACGGCACCATGCATTCATCTTACTATACGCATAACATTTTTAGCATTCATGACACTTCATTGCATGACATTAATTTGGACACTAAGGAAAATCCAAAAATGGTAACAATGTACAATGATCTGACTCCTACCAAAAAAAGAGAGATGATAAAAGTGCTTAGAAAACATGTTAACGCCTTCGCTTAGTCCTACGAGGACATACCTGGGGTAGATCATCAAATTAGCAAGCATCACATCCCAACCAATCCCAGGTTCAAACTAGTCAAACAAAAGTTATGAAGGTTACGTCTAGAATGGGCAGATAAAATAAAACCTGAAGTTGCTAGATTACTGGAAGCTAAATTCATTGAAGTAATTGAGTACCCAACATGGTTAGCAAATGTTGTCCCGGTTCCCAAGAAGGATGGAAAGGTCAGAATGCGTGTCGACTTTTGCGATTTGAATAAGGCATCTCCCAAGGATGACTTTTCATTACTATACATCGATGTATTGGTAGATAGCGCTGCTAGGGCCGCAATGTATTCATTCTTAGATAGGTTCTCTGGGTACAATCAAATTCTAATTGACATCATTGACAAGGTCAAGACAGCCTTCATCACAGAATGGGGAGTATACTACTAAAAGGTAATGCCTTTTAGGCTGAAGAATGCAGGGGAAACTCATCAAAGAGCCATGAAAGCCTTACTACACCAAATGATCCATAAAGAGGTTGAGGTTTATATAGACAACATGTTAGTAAAGTCTAATATGAGGGAAGAGCACCCTGAGATTTTGGAAAGGTTGTTGCTGAGAATTGAGAAGTACAACCTGCATTTGAATCGAAGAAGTGTGTATTTAGGGTTACATTAGGAAAACTCTTGGGCCACATCGTTAGTCAAAGGGGAATCAAAGTTGACCCTGATAAGGTTAAAGCTATTCAAGAAATGCCTATTCCTAGAACCGAAAGGGAAGTCAGGTCATTCCTTGGATCGCTCCAGTACGTGAGTCATTTTATTGCCAAGCCAACAACCATATGTGAGCCAATTTCTAAGCTATTGAGAAGGAAGCAGCCGATAGAATGGAACGCGCAATTCTAGATAGCATTTGATAAGATAAAGGCTTATCTCATGAACACTCTAGTTTTAAAGCCTTCGATGCCCGGCAAGCCATTGATTCTTTATTTGGCCATATTAGAGTCATCTGAAGGAGCAATGTTGGTTCAAGAGCAAGAGGATAAGAGTGACCATGCTGTCTATTATTTGAGCAAGAAGTTGTTGGAATATAAAATGAAATACACAGTAGTGGAAAAGACCTGTACCACAATGGTATGGTTGACCAAGAAGTTGAGGCTTTACTTCTAGTCCTACAAAATTCAAGCAGTTGCAAAAGTTGATCCAATGAAGTATCTTTGTCAATCCCCCACATTGGCAGAAAAACTCTCTCATTAGCTCCTATTATTATCTGAGTTTGATATCGAGTATATCACGAAGAAAGTCATAAAGGGAAGAGTAGTGGCTGAATTTTTGGCAAGTCAACCCATAGAATTTGATTTATGTTGAAAATCTGGATTTTTCCAATGAACAATTAGCAGAAGTGAAAGCGGAGAAGGCCAAATGGATCATGTATTTCAATAGAGCTATGGATGAAAAAGGCACTAGTCTTGGGGTAATCATTATCACGCCGCAAGGTAAGGCTATCCCGCTAAGCAAGCGACTGGAATTTCCAATCCCCAACAACGAGGCCAAATATGAAGCTTGTCTCTTCGGTCTTGATACTCTTTTAAAAGTAGGGGAAAGGGAAGTTAGGGTGATGGGAGATTCCGTGTTATTAATAAAGCATGTTGTAGGACAATAGGAAATCAAGGTAGAGTCACTCAGGCCATACGTGGAAGCAGTTTGGAATTTGTTAGCACAATTCAGTCAATGCTTCTTCCAATATATACCAAAGGATGAGAATCAGATGGCTGATTCTTTGGCTACCCTAGCTTTGTATAGGTGGGAGAAGAGGATCAACCCATCCGCCCGCTTATAGTAGAAATGGCTCGTTCTCCATTTCATGAAAAGATTTGGGTTATGATTGTAGAGGAGTAAAAGGTCTGTTGGTATGACGAAATTAAAAGGATCCCGAAGGAAGGGAAGTGACCTAAAGGGTCATCGGGTTTGTATTGCATAACTCTCAAAAGGATAGCAACACAATTCAGACTAGTTAATGAGGATCTCTTCAAAAGGATAGCTGAAGGTTTATTATTGAGATGTCTGACAGAAGAGGAAGTAGAAAGGGTAATGACTCAGGTGCATTCAGGGGATTGTGGTCTACGTATGAATGAGATGGCTTTAGCTAGAAAGATTCAGAGGATGGGATACTTCTGGACCACAATGAACGCCGACTGCATTGATAAGGTCACAAAATGTCATGAATGTCAGATTCACGGGGACATACAACATCTACCTTCATCCAAACTTCACAATTTTTCTACTCCTTGGCCTTTATTCGCTTGTGGGATAGTTATAATCGGCGAAATTTGGCCATCATCAACCAATGGCCATCAATTCATCATAGTCATAGTTGATTAATTTTTAAAATGGGTAGAGGTCGAATCCTACACCAATATCACCGCCAAGAAAATGACCAAGTTCATAGAGAAGCATATTTTTGCTCGATATGGGGTTTCGCATCATGTGGTATTCGATAATGGGGTTCAGTTTTAAGGGGCCACGGCTGAGTTATTTGAGAAGTTCAACATTGAGCACCACAGATCTTCTCCATGTAGACAAGAAGCTAACGAGGCAGTTGGGGCTGCCAATAAGTCAATCAAAAAGATTTTATCTAAGACGGTAGCTACTTACAGAGATTGGGCTGATAAACTTCCATTCGCAGTTTAGGGATGTAGAACCAGTATAAGGACTCCCACCAATCAAACACCTTTCTCCCTAGTATATAGAATCGAAGCTATGTTACCGGTTGAGACAGAAGTGAGATCTCTAAGAGTGGCACTTGAAGCTCAATTAAAAGAGTCAGATTAGGCAAGAGCCAGGTGTGAACAGTTAAATGCAATAGATGAAAATCAGCTCAAGGCAGTTGACCATCTACAAATGTACTAGCAGCACATGGCACGAGCTTATAGTAATAGAGTCAGATACCTGAAACAACCTCTCAAAGCAGGTGATCTGGTTCTCAAACAGCTACGCCAGGTCAACACTGACACTAAGGGAAAGTTCAGGCCTAACTGGGAAGGGCCATTTGTTATGAAGAAAGTCCTTGGTAAAGGAGGAACCAAGCTTATGGATGTGGATGGAAATGAGTTCGTGAATCCATTGAATCAAGATAGGCTTAAGCGTTATCATGTCTAGATCAAAAGAAATAAATCAAAAGAAAAGCAGCACAAAGAATAAAAGAAATAAAGAATAAATCACCGGGCGAGTGGTCCTTTACTGCTCGGGCAAAAATCAGGGTGCAGCCCGCTGGCCGTACTCCATAAAATGGTGAGGGAAAAACTAGGGTACTCTAACGCAAATAAAGCCTGCTAAGTTGAAAACCCAAAAAGGGCAGCTTAGGCAAAAGTTAAGGAAAAAAGAAAAGTCTACTGGATTGAGCCTTCAAGGACAATTTAGGTAAAAATTAAGATAGTTTGCTGGATTGAAAACCCAAAAGGGCGGTCCGGGCAAAAGTTAAGACAAAACAAAAAGAAAAAGAATAGCCTATGGGGTCTAAAACCCAAAAGGGTGGTCCTGGCAAAAATTAAGGCAAAAAAATAAAGAAAAAGCTTGCTAGGTTAAAAATCAAAAAGGGTGGTCTAGGCAAAAGTTAAAGCTAAAAAGAAAAGTCTACTAGACTAAGCCGTGAAGGATAGTTCAGGCAAAAATTAGGACAAAAAAAGAAAAATAGATGTTCGATAGGTCATGTCAGATCGATTGGCTTATGCAAAAGTTAGAACATCACTCGGTCCCCTCACTATGAAATTTCTGGATAAGATACGGGTTCGCAAGGCAGCAATACTCAATGGTCTCCATTCGAGAAAAATCAGCATGTGTACAAGTCAAATATCAAATGTACTGATCCAAAGTTTACAATCAAAACAAGCCATGCAAGGCCCAAAAGTACCAATAGTTCATAAAGTAATCATAATCTAAGCTGCCGGAAGATCTTGTCCTAGACGAACCTCCCGAGTTTGATCCTGAGTATCCTCCAGCAGATAATCCACATCTATAGTAATATGATCCTCAGTCTTGTCAATACCAGCAGTTGGCTGGGTAGGGTCCCTAACATCTAAAGTCCCTGCAGCAGTCCTAGCAGCGTTAGCTCCCTCAACATGCTGATCTCCACCCCTCTGAGTCACTCGTTATGCAGAAAGATCATCCTTAAACTCATCATAGAAGGATCCGATGTCTGCCTATCCTCAGTCATCCTCGCCAGCTGGCCCCTCAATGTCTTAATCTTGGCCCTCACTTGAGCAGTCTTAGCCCTAGCCTGATCACCCTCTGCATTGGCTATTCGCAACTGCTCCTCCAAAAATCTAGCTCTCTCCTCAGAAGCATCCAAATCCTGAGTGGACCTGCTCCGATCTATGGCTAGCAAAGTCTGCAATAGAAATCATAAGATCAGTACACATATATAAATGTCGTGGCATACATCATGCATAGTTTGTTAAATTTTACAGGTGAAAGAAACTGATCGAAGCTAGCGCATCTTGGGCCAATAGCAGATCTCGCATAAAAAAAGTAGCCTCGAGCGATCCTCTCGGCCTCAGAAATGCTCACATGAAAGGCAAAGGTAACATTATAATAGGACATTCTAAGCAATCATAGTAATGGACGAAATGTAAAATGTAGGGTAATAGGGAAGACATTTACCCGATCTGAGCGCAGCTGGCGTATGAACTCCCAGTACTACGCTATAGTCAAGATCTGGCCCTGCTAGAGCCCAATCCATTTGGAAATAACATGTGGCTTCTTGGGCTATATGGGCAAACCCGGCCTAGGAATGAACCTGTGCTCGAAAGCCTAAATCTGCAAGATAATGTAAGGATTAGTTGTAGTACAGTTCAGACAAAAGGGTAAAGCATAAAAGATCTATTCAAGATTTACTAGTAGTACCAACGTTTAACCCATAGTATAATTGTGCAAGAATGGCCCGATACTAATTCTTGTAGGGCACAACAGTGAGGTCTTCCACGGTAGAGAGCAAGCCATATTTAAGGTTGCTCAAATACACTAGGAAGAAGATGAAGGTCAGCAAGAAGGACCGAGCGTACTGATCCCTCCTATCAACTGCAATAGGACTCGGCTGCCCGATCTAATAAGCATGCAGGTCCAGATACTTAAGCTTGTTCGTCCTGCCCTGATGAAGCCCAAGTAATCTAGTAATGTAGTCCTTCACCTCAGGTCGAGAATGCCATCTATCAGCGTAAACGTCAAAGTGGATAATAGCCCCGCTCTACTCCAGGCCCGTTATGGCGCACACATCTGAGGGAGTGATAGTAATCTCCCTGATAGGCAAGTGAAAGGTATGGGTCATCTCTGACTACCTCTCTGTCAAAGCCGAAACAGCACCCGGGGCCAACATCTTAGGAGCTTAAGGGATAGCCCTGATAATGTCGTTGAAGCCAAAGGAATTAATATGGGTCAGCAACGTATCCCCCGCGGCATAAAACTCTTTGTACCATTTCCTACAAAAGCTAAAGGCCCCTATAGTCTTGTATTGGAACTGTAAAGTTAAAATTACAGTTTAATATAGTTAGAACATAGCAGACAAGTCAAAAATCAGAAAAAGAATGGTAGAAATCAAAGTAATAAAGATTTTATCCCTGAGGACAGGACCCATTCGGGTAAGCCCCACCCGTAAGGTTCCATAACCACTCCCATATGAAAAATGGGACCCATACGGGTCCCCTGAAAATAGTCCCTTTACGAACAGATATCCCAAAAATCCAAATTCCTTCAAAATCAACCAAAGCTCTTCCAAAACTATCCTAAAAGCATCCTAGACTAAAGTTACATGCATCAGGCTCTATTCAAAGGTCTAAATGACCCTAATTCATGCCATAATTCAAGAAATTGCTAAAGGTTAGAAAATGGAAAATGGAGAATTAAGCAAAATTACCTAGAGTTTTGAAGTGTGGGTCTCAAGAGAAGGTATTAGGGGCACTTCAGAGATAGGAGTGAGCCCCAAAAATGAATCTCCTCCATGAAAAGCATACCCGACAGAAACCAGGCATTCTCAAAACCCTGAATCACCTATCGGGGGTAAGTCCTCGAGTCTAAGGGAGAAATGACCAGTTTTTAGGATCTTTTTATACATCTTTAGCTAAATTTAGGACGAAAATCGCTGAAGTTGCAAAATGGAAAGTTTTAGTATGATGCGGGATATGAGGGGACTGATCAGCCTTCTAAAACCCATGTCCGGAACCTGTATGGGTCCCACCCCACCCGTACGGATCCTAACGCTCAAGGACCCCACCTATATGGGTCCTGGCCTACCTGTACTGGCCCTCTCCTGCCATCTAGGGGCAAATTCTTGAACCAGTGTTTCAAAAAACACCAAAAATTCATCCAGTCCATGTTCGGGGCCAACTCCGCTCCTCCTCAACCTTATATTTCAATTATATTTAGGATAAGTCCCTATGCTCACCTTGATCCTTGATTGAAGGACAAAAATATTTTTGTTTTGACAAAAGTCAATCAAGAATCAAGGTAAGCCATTTTGAGTTAATCACTAACCAGGAAATTTTTGTGTACAGGTCCATCCTAGCACAGGAGTTCTTCCCCAGCAAGCGAATCTTACAAAGAAGGGCCTCCCCAGCAGAAGAGGATTCACTCAAAGGATATTACTTTCCTCCCTAGTAGAGGAATCAAGTCTTAGGGGCATCCCCCCATTTCCTAATAGCGAAGTCATCAGGTCTCAGGGGCATCCCCCCATTTCCTAGCAGAGGAACCAGGTCCCAAGGGCATCCCTCCACCAACCTAGGGGCATCCCCCCATTTCCTAGTAGCAGAATCATTAAATCCTACCCCATTTCCTAGTAGCAGAATCATAAAATCCTAAGGACACCAACCTAGGGGCACCCCCCACTTCTCAATATCAGAATCATCAGATTGCAGGGGTATCCCCCTGCTGACCCAGGGGCATCCCCGCATTTCCAAGTAGTAGAATTGTCAGACCCTGAGGGCACCCACCCTAGGGGCATTCCCCAGCAGTAATATAAACAGCGATCGGGCAAAACCTGACAATTTCTGAACATAGTTTATCTTATCCACACATCTTTATTCTTAATTGAAGGGGCAAAAAATTTTTTGTTTTCATAAAATTCAATTAAGAATAAAGAGGTGTCTGCTTAAACAATGACTAACTCGGTGTTTGTTTATTGTCTTTTTTTCTAGGTTATTCAAAATTCCCCAGTCAGGAAAGTCAATCCGCATTAAGAAAGGGATAAAAGGAGAAGTCATCTGCCTCAGGAAAGGGATGCACCAGTAGTTAGGAAAGTCGATCCACCTTAAGAAAGGGATACAAGGAGAAGTCATCCGCCTTAGGGAAGGGATATATCATCAGTTAAGAAAGTTGATTTGCCTTAAGAAAGGGATATAAGGAGAAGTCATCTTCCTTAGGAAAGGGATATATCATCGGTCAGGAAAGTCAATCCGCCTTAGGAAAGGGATACACACCTTCCCCAAGAAGAGTCACTAGGGATATGCACAGTAGCAAAAGGAAAGTCATCTGCCTTAGGAAAGGGATACACATAGTAGTAAAAGGAAAGTCATCTACCTCAGGAAAGGGATACACATTCCCTAGTAGAGTTATAAGGGATACGCATCAGTAAAGGAAATAAGTTTGCCTCAAGAAAGGAACTCGCCTAGGTCATCACCATAGGTATAATTTCTAAACCCTCGCTCATATCGTGAGATCATACAGATTCGTATCTGCAGTGCTCCCACGAAGGGCAGTCTATGAGCATTGAATTTTAATGATCCTTCTCATAAAACTATGATAAGAGCTATATGATGCAATGTCTTATAGGTGTTATCCATTAGAGGTGTTCCTACTGCTATGGGGTTGAGTTTGGCCGAAGTCTGGACACCTAGTCTCCCCTTAGGTACCCGTACGGGTCCTGTTTAGTGGTACAAATCCACTGACAGACCCATACAAGGATTACCATCCATACATATGGAGGGGATTCGTATGCATCCCTTGTACTTGTACAAGTGGGTCCCCACCCATACGGGTCCTCTGATTTCCTAATCAGCCTCTTTTGGATGTAATCTCTTACCATTTTTGGGAAAAGGCAGGTCTTGAATGCAGTTTATTGCATTCAGACCAAACTCTCACCTTATAAATAGGGCCTTTTCCCCTCATTTCATAACACACACAACTCACATGAAAAATATACTAAAGTTGTAGCAATTTCTATAGGTATAAAAAAGGTATAGTGGGGGTATAGGAAGTATAAAATAGGGAGAAAACCCTTTCCTTTGAGGTTTTATCCACATTTTATTCATTCCTAGCTTCGTTTATTAGGATTTGGGGGAGGTTTTGTCCACAAAAGTACTCACCTAAATAGTCCTATTTCACCATCTACTTTGACCAGACTCTCTCAACAGCAAAGGGATTACCTCAAAGTGGATTCACATCGCAAAGGTAACGCTCCTAAGTTTCAAAGAGACTCACATCTCAGTTATTTTATTATTATTATTATTATTATTATTATTATTATTATTATTATTCTCTACTTCCTTTATTACATCTGTTCTTTTTATTTCTTATTTTGGGTCTGGTCCTAACCCTTATGAGCCTTGTTGGCACCATATATCCCTAAGGGTATTAACTCTGTGCGCCATACTCATACGGAAGGAAATCCCATTTTATTTTTTTTAATTTTTATCCTCCATTAATCTGTAAGTTAAACTAAACAGAGTTTCTACCTGGACCAGATAGGACCTGTAAGGGTACACCATACCCGTACCAATTCTCCTTGGTAGCCATTCCGGTCCCACCCACCTGTACAGGTACCAGTCCTATGCAGAATCCAGAACTCATTTTAATCCAGTTAAAAACCAATCCAACTCACCATTTGCGATGCGATCATTTTCACTAATAATCCGGTAAATCAACCCACAAAAGTTAAAATGTGTTTCACAACAAAATGCATTGAAGACTTATTATTTATCTCTGATCCTAAAAGCCGCCGGGGTACTATCGATCGTAAAACTGCCATGCTAACATAATCACATTTTTCTCAATAAAATGCTGACTTACGATATGCTATAAACTATGCTAACATCTGTGGATGTAGGGGAATTTATTTTCGTTTTGTTTTATAACTTAGAACAAATATATAGGTTCTCTTTGCAATTTCCCCAATTTTCCCCCGGTTGTAATTTTTATTCCCCCATTTATTGCTTGTGATTTATTGTAATATGTAAATGCATGTAATGAGTGTGAAAGAGTGTAGAAATAGGATTTTTGTGATAATTCCCCAATTGATGAAAACAAAAAACGGTTTTATGTGGTGAATGTAATTTTGAATCAACTAAATGAGAAATAAGTGAGTCATCTAATACCCGAATCTCTGATCCAATAGGTATGCGTCTCCCGCCTAGAGGGAACCATACCAAAACACTTTCCCAAGTAGACAACTTGGGTGGCGACTCTATCATTTGTTTCGAGATTTGGGTCTTGATTCTTTTATTCATTAAAATTGGCTTATTGTGCAAACTTTAACTAAGAATGTTTTGTCACGCCTAAATCCAACCAAACCCCCAGTGGGCCTCACCCCTCATACGGGCGCCAAGGGAGATCAACATGTCATCGATACCTCATAGAGGGAATCCTCGAGTCACCTATCTACCGAATCCTATCATAATGATGAAAGTAGTCTAAGGTCGTTCAGATGTGACCCTCAACTATCCATGCCTGACCGGCAGGCAGAGCTAATGGCACCTGGTCAACTGCAGGAGCTACTTGAGCTATAGGGAGAGTCCCGTTACTACCTGAGGTCCTCCCCCTCTTACGTGGAGGAACCTATCAAAAAATAATATCACACAAAGCAGAAGAAAGTGAGAAAAATAGGTTTGTAAAATCACAAATGCATACCTGAGGAATCAGAAGAGTGGTAGGAAAAGGGATCAATCTCGTCATGAAATTTGTATAAGTGCCTACAGTAGTACTAGCCTGATATCCTGTGCCATCCCATAGAGCAACCTGATACTCCTCCCCCACTAGGTGTGGGTAAAATAAGTCAACCGCTCTCTCAGCAATGGAGGCCACAGTCCTAAAGCCCCTCACCCGCTCGCCTAGATACCATTCCAGGAACATGGGGCACTCCAACACAAAACGCTAGTCATCATACAGCTCACAAGTAGCAGTGACCAAACCCATATGACTAGAGCCCTTCCATGGCTCTCGACAAAGCTACCAAATCATCAAAAGTTAGGGTAAACAATTCTGAAAACCTTGTTTCAATACAGTTTCTACTAATCATAAATTGAAATTTTGTAGATACTTGGTCAAGGCTAAGAACCCTCAGATAGGCCCAAAGAGAATCTCTATCCCTCTGCACCTTCTTCGAGGAACAGGTCTAGGAGAAGAGAATGGTCGCCTCTGGGGCAGTCTCACCCGCTAGCTCAGGTGGAGGAAGGACCTTGTACTCAAAGGCTCAAATCTACAAAAGGTTAAAACATTTCAGTACAATATACGTCATTGAAGAAATAAAGTACAAAGGCCAAGATTAAGAATATACCAAGAGGAATAGATAGCCACACTTTAGCTCCAATAGGTTTCCCCGAGTGCTAGCATCGAGTCCTAAATAAAACTGACCAAGGATCACCTGACACCAGTCTAGCTTGGGGACCCGAGTTAGATCTGCTAAAGCTGAAAGGAGCCCATAATGGACATGGCTTGACACCCAAGGGAAGAGGACAATGGTAAGCAAGCCAATGAGGAAAGCTCTGATGTACTGCTTCCTCAAATCATCAGTCACAACTCGCTGCACCAACCAGTGATGACGCAACTTGGTATACTCCAAGTGACCAGAAATGGACCTCACACCCAATAATCCCTCAACATAATCCAGAACATGCTCCTCCAAGTGGAACCTATTAGCATAGACGTCGAAGTAAACTACATCACCTCAAAATGGCAGCCAGTCATCACTGCCATATCAGAGGGGGTGATCATCATCTCCCTAACTGGTAAGTGGAATGTATGGGTGATATCCGACAACCTCTCCATAAGTATTATTAGGGCAACACAAGAGGTATGGGTCCCCTTTGGTTGAAGACTCTTAACCAGCTCACCAAATCCAGCATTAGCCACTCCTTGACATACCTCGGTGTCGGTGATCTTGTCCCACCATTTCTAACTAAAGGAAAAAGACCCAAGGCCCTCTCTCACATGTTCCTGCAAAATAAAATCATGGTAAGTATTCATGTTTATTAGTTTTATACACTCATACATGTTTGCATGGGGTCTGTTCCTCTTAGAATTGCATTGAAAATGAGAAAAATCAGCAAAATTAGTTTCTGGCCCCGATACTGGTATGACTCTTGCTAATACCAATACATGCCTTATCAAGACTGGCACCGTTATTACATGATAACAGTACCACTATCGATAGAGGGTGGGAGACGAACATGTCCCTTTCCATGATAAAAATCCTAAAAATGTAAAAAAAAAAAAAAATCAAATCGACTTCTCGAGGCCTAGAATTTCATCATCTTAGGTTCTCTAACTACTCGGGAGTCTCAATCAATCCTAAATTTTAACCAAGCATGCATAATTCAAGTTTATTTCAAATTCTCTAACCTAAAGCTTTGAATTTTGAAATTTAGGAATTATAAATCGTAAAAATCGATCTACTAACTTGTCTATATGAAGCATGTGATCTGCAGGCATGATAAATAGCAGGCTCGAATCCCTGATCAATCTCTAAGTGCTTCTCCTCATCCTCAAGACAATACGCCCAAGCAACGGACATAACTCGAAGCTCCGAGTCCAGAATGGTGGCTAATGAAGTCTAGGGAACAGTCCTAGCATTCTTGGAACCCGCTTTACGAAACATCACAACAAATAGAACAAAAATTAGTATGATTTTAAGGAAAATAGGTCGAATTTTTGAATGAGGCAAAAAGAGCAAGTGAGATTCTATTTGAGGGAGAATGGCACTGTTTATAGTTTTTGAAATTATCAAAATCGGTACCGGTATAATGCAATAATGGTACTGATATCTAGTAAAGCGGTAACGGTATTCACAATGCTAGCAGACCCCTTTCAACATTTCAAATCAAATCCATGTTCAAGGCAGGTAAGGTAAAAAATTTTCATAGGGAAATCAAATCACTCCCAAGGTATGACATTTCCAAAATGAAACCGGACTCAATTTTTACCTTTCGTGGGAATTATAGCTCCGAAAAATTTCCATTGGGTTGGTCCCTGACCATACAGTCGATTAGTATTGTTGTAGAGATCATAAATATAGCAAATATCTAATGGCTCGGTCCTGACCATACAACCAATTTTTACCTATTATGGGAATCATAGCTCCGAGAAATTTTCACTAGCTTGGTCCCTGATCATACAGCCGATTATTATTATTATTGCTGAGATAATAGCTTCGGCAAATCTATTCTGGCTTGGTCCATTACCATACAACCAATTTTTACCTTTTGTGGAAATTATAGCTTTGAAAAATTTCCACAAGGCTTGGTTCCTGACCATACAACCAATTATTATTATTGTTGTAGAGATCATAGCTCCGGTAAATCTCTACTAGCTTGGGATCTGACCATACAACCAATTTCTACCTTATGTCGGAATCATATCTCAGACGAATTTGCACTAGTTTGGTCCCTGACCGTGCAGCTAATTGTTGTTATTGTAGAGATCATAGCTTCGCCAAATCTCTACTGGGTTAGTCCCTGACCATACAACCAATTGTTATTATTATTGTAGAAATAATAGCTTCGACAAATTTCTACTAGCTTGGTTCCTAACTATACAGCTAATTCCAATTGATGCATTAATATTTTATCGCAACACTGATATTTTACTCCTTGCAAAGTTATTCTCTTTTTCTCGTAAGGATATTTATCATTTCTTTTCCCCATTATAGTGGTTTTTTCCCAGCAGATTCTCACCCTGTATGGAGAGACAGACTTCATTCCAAAGCAGAGTCAATCGAATACCATCTCCTTCAAAGGTATCTCAGGTATAATCTCTTACCTTATTCCGTACTCTCTTTCGCGCGATCATAAAGACTCTTGTCTATTATGTCCTGCGAGGGGCATTCCATGAGCATAAAATTTTCTCACGCCCCTAGTCGATTGAAAGATTGGGTCTATACTTTATAGTATCCTAATATGTTAAGTTTGAAATTGATTTATGGGGATTGGCCTTGAGAAAATACATCCAGTCCTTCACACCTCTATCAAAACCCCTAAAAAACAGTACCCTTATCATAAAAGGCGATACCGCCCTCGATAGATAATGGTACCGTTATCCCTTATAACGGCACCGCTATCTATTATTTTCTGATTAGTTTTAACCGACTCAATTTAGAAATTCCTATTTGAGATTAACCAAAATCGGTACCGACATCCCTAAAAACTGTACCGGTATCTACTTTTTTAGCAGAAAATAAGTCTGAATTGATTCAATTTTCCCATTAAGTTGGAGGATTAATTATTTTACCCAATTTTATCTCTCATTTTTCACTATAAATAGAGGCCTAAAATCAGTTTTTCAGGGACAACTAACATCCATCAAATCTATTCTGCGAAATTAGCTCTAGGAAATTTCTTACTGAAGTTCTGTCCAAATCCTTTCCGAGTTTTTAGCAAGTTTAGAATAAAGAGGGGAATTTATTTTTGCCTACTTATTCTTTACCAATCTTTAACTCATTTCGTCCATTCCAATCACCCTCCACGAGGCCAATTTCATTTAATTTCAAATCTAACAACGGATTCACAATGAAAAGGTACACAATCTGAGACTAAAATAATAATTTTAATTTATTTCTTGCTTCAATTTATTAAGTTTCAATTTATGCTACATTAATTGAATGAAACTTATTACAATTAAACTTGATTAGAAATCAACCCACTTTATTTCTATCTCATCTTCATTTCATGTTTCACTAACAACAATCCAATTAATTCATAATATAAATTACTTAATCTTCACTTCCATAATATGAATTATTTATATTCCATTTCATAAATTATTTATATTTTATTTCTATAATATAAATAATTTATAATTATTTATGTAATATAATTGATTCACATCCTAGAATGAAAATAATCCATGTTTCACTTTAAATAATAATTATGTCACGCACCATTTCCAATTTTTTTTTATTTCCATCTTCCATTATGTAATTAATCTATGCTTAATTCTTTTATGTCATAATTAATTCATATCTCATTTTCATTTCTCTTATTATAGATCATTTTCCTTTCTTGTCATTTCCATTATTTGTCAATTTTATTTAATTGTATTTGAGCGGATAAGAGCTCTTTGTGGTGATTTTGTTAGAGGGATTAGCTTGCAGCCCCTGGTACACTTTTCTATACCTCTCTTCCCATTTCTTCTTGATTTGTGAAGTTGCATGCCATATTTATGATTCTATCATCACCTTAATTTTGTGAATTGCTAAATTAATCACGGTGTCGTTATGCTGAAAGAACGGCACCGTAATCTTTGACATCAGTGTTGCTATTTATTCCGGGCCAAAATACAATATTCCTGTTTTAACTTTTTATTTGCAGGATAATTTCTCGGAATCAATTTATTTTGTATTACATGTTATAAGCATGCATTAGATATCATAAAATGATGCCATAGCCACATTGAGGTGGTGTGTTTTGATTAGAATAACTCTTTTTCTCGCCTCATTTCTTAAAATGAATCCAGGTAATATGCTTGACATTTAATAAACAATTTTGGTATTTCAATTTAAATTGGCTAAACGAATAAAATAAGTAATTCGTCCGGACTCGAATCGCTAAATTAAGGTGTAGTTTTGTTCTTGGTATAGTGCTATACTAGAATTTCTTGAAAGAGCTGATCTAGGTGGCGACTCTATATTTTGAATTATGGATTTAGATCCATGAATGTTTTTAACATTATTTTAAATTTGTTTTATATTCTATCCTACCAATTCTAATTATTAAAACCCCTAGCTGAGTTACCAAGTTGCCTCGATTGCCTATAATTAATGCCTCGATTGTCCCAAAAAGGAAAGTTGCCTTAGCTGACCCAGGTTGACCCGAAGAAGCAAACGCGGTCCGCCTACGCTAGGAAAAACGTAGTCCACTCACAAAAGTTGTTCAATTTCTTCCGTGACTATTTTAGCATTGCTGTGGATACTTTCATTTAGATGCCGAAGCTCTATATGGATATATCTTGCTAGTTTCTTATGGTTTTGATCATAAAGAAGAGGCCAGTTTTGTAGTCACTTCCTATCTCTTCAACTGCTTTTTCAAGAAGAGTTGGCAAGTCATCCTTGATGAATTTTGTAAGCTGCTCTCTCAATTCTTGTTTCTCTATTGTGAGAGAGGTGATTCTAGAAGATATGGCATTTATCCCTTGATTGATAACAGTGGGGATTGGGTTTTGCAAGTTTGCTAGTGTTTGCTCCATGATTCCTTAAGCTCATTTTTCATATCTACAGTAGCAGAGTTAATGTGCCAACGGATTGATCCATTGCATGATTCAACTTCGGATAACTTTGGTAGCAACTATTTAGGCCTCAGTAACATCTTTGGATATCTGCTCTAAAATTGGATTGCCCTTAAAAAATGCATTATTGGCTATCTGCTCAGCACTAGGAATATTTAGCACTTTCTGCTCAAGATAAATTAGCTTGCTTCGGATACCTTCCAACTAAGTTTTCAATTCATGAGGGATTGAGATATTTTGAGTGGAGGATTCAATCTTTCCCAATCTATTATAAATATCCCAGAGTATGGGCTCAAGGCTAGATTTCATATTCTTCTTATCTTCTATGACTGCTTCTTCCATAAGTTCCCAGACCATTTTTAATTTTTCAGCCTTTGTTGCTAGCAAGGGTGGAGTGCTGGTTCTTAGTTTCTACTTAAATGAGCTTATGGGTGAATAGTTAGGACTTGAGCTACCCTCATCATCTTCATTATTCTTATCCTCTCTATCCTCTTTCTCATCATCCTTATCATATTCTTCCCCATCTTCTTCCTAATTATCCTCCTATATCACTAGATCCTCCAGAATGACCTCGCCCATTGAGGTGGCCAATATGGCATCCTCTTTGGGACTCAGATAATTTCCCTGCTCCGGTGTCTTTGACACCAGTTTAGGCTTATTTACCTTAGATGCAATGGGGGATTCAGTTTCATTCAAGTTGCCTTGATTTCCCACCATCTCAACAAGTTCAGGATTATCAGCATTAAGGTTAATAGTTACCTCTACATTTTGCTTTCCCAGATTGTCTACTTCTGTATGATGTGCCTTTTCAGGATTTTCAATGATTACATCTTCATCTTCTTTAACTCTTTCAGGAATAGGGAGTGACTCTAGAATAGGTGTAGGTATTACTGAAGGAGAAATAACTTGATTGGATCTGGAGGAGCCTCCGGGCCCTTCTATTAAGAGAACAGTTTTGTTAATCTCCTAATTCTCTATGATGGTAGCCATAATAAGATCATATTTTGGATCTTCTAGATGAATAGTTGCTTTAGTCACTTCCACATTCTTCCCCTTGCTTTTCTGAACCTTGGCCATTATCTCTATTCTTATGGGTTTAGGAGCAAGCTCTCTAATAGTGATATTTGTAGCAGGTTGTTTGGGAGCTGAAACCTCAGCAATGAGTTTAGCCCTCTTGGCTTGTAGGGCCTGGGCAAAGGTTGGACCCTTCTTGGTTAACTTTTGCTTAGGCTCTGGAATAGCTTCCTTTTCCTTCTCATTGCCATTGCTCGATGCACTTTCTTCTTCCAGATCATCAACTGGCTTTCTCTTCATAGCAACAGCCTTAATAAGCCTCCATCTGGGCTTTACTAGAGTCTTCTGAAGAATTTGATTAAGGGTCATTGAGTTGTCATTTTCCTTTTCCATAAAATCCTTCCGCCACTGGATCCAAAACAATCTTTTTCTGGGCTCTAGGCTTCGTGGTTCTGGCCTTTTTCACTACCGAAGACTTTTCCACAATTCCTCTGGCCTTCTTGGCTCTGCTCTTTTCTTGCTTTTACCTTTTTTGTTCTAGGGCCTTGGCTTCATCCTATTTTTCATTGAAGGTTGATTTATTAAAGTTCTTCTCTAGGATAGGTTTCCCTTCAACTAACTCCTCTTCGATCAAGTCTACCCCATTTTCATAGAGGATTTTGGTGATTAGGGCTCCATGGGAGAATTTATGTTGCTTTAAGTACTGAATGAGTAGAACTAGAATATTCACTTGTTTGCTCTCAAACAAATGTTGTATGACTCATTACTGGAAGGCTGAGGCAGTGTTAATACTTCCATTTTAAACTAGAATTAGTTTTCCCATTACAACTGTAGTATTCTGGGAACTTCTGGCCAAAGAGTACAGAATTTATCACCAAAATATCACTCCGAAAGCCACATCTTGGGTTCATACTTTACATATTGCTCGTCCCCATCATTCCTTAGGATGACTCCATCATTTTTCATGTTGAAATGAGTCACGAAGAATTCAGGGGTGATGGTGATCACTTTCCCTTGCACCTTAGTCCAGAGTGCATCAAAATAGAAGTGAACCTTGAGATTCTTATAGAATTCCTTTACCAGGAAAGGGTAAATGGGGCTATTCATCCAGAGGAAGACCTCCAATTGCTGGTCTTTTATAAGGAGTTGGGTATAGGGTTCTGTGGTGAATATGAACTCATCTCTCAGGTGATCGGAGGGTATTATGGTGTTTGAGCTTTTGACCTTTAAAGGAATGAAATCTTCATAATAGAAATTTGCTTCCTGGAATATATTCTATGAAGGAGGAGGAGGGGAAGTTTGATTCTCTATGTTGGCCATTTAAGAGTTTGAGAAAGGAGTTTGAAAGATTTAGGGTTTCTAGAGAGATTTTTGCAGAGTAATAGTAGGTAGATGCTCGCCTAAAGAAGAAGATGAATTTTGGGGGATTTTTATAGAGTTTTTAAGGTAAGGGCATTTTGGTAATTCAAAAGCGGTTAAATCTAACTAGATTGATGAATTGGCAGTTAAATTTAAAGAGAGAGGTTAATGGCGTGCCAACCAGAGAATTAGAACAGTTTTATTTTCTTTCAACTATTACTATTTATAATGCGTGGTGTGTACCGTACTCATTTGAAATTCAAAAAGTCTAGAGTTACCCTTTTTGGTGCCTTTATTGCCATTTGTCACTCCTTTCTACTCAACCGGTAATATTCTCTTCCAGATCCAGAAGTAATTCACTTCTCTTTTCCTCCTTGATTCCTTGACTGTTGGAAGTTTGAATAATTGCATATTTGTCTTTCGGAACCTTCTTCAAATTGGATTGGATATTCCAATTGCCTCCCTGAGCTTATTAAGTTGATCTTTACTTAATAAAGATATATATTCTTTGCTCATTTATTGGAATATGGACCAGAATTACATCCTTTTTCATCACATTTTTTCAATGATAGTTCCAAAGATAATATCATCATCATAGCCTTGACAGGAATGACATCACCCCTCTTTCCTTTTGATAAAGGGTGTTGTATTAGTTTTTCCCGGATGTGTCCTTGGATATGAGAAATAACTTGAGTCTCTTATACCAAGTTCTTGGTGCTTGGTTTATTCCATGGAGAGATTTCTTCAGCTTGTAGATGAGTTCCGGATGATTTGATTCTTCAACCCCTAGTAGTTGCTTTACATAGACTTCCTTTTTGGATAAATCTATTTAGAAAAGTACTCTTGACATCCATTTGGAATAAGGTGAGACCCATGTAAGTTGCTAAAGCACATAAGATCTTGATTGCTTCCAGCCTTGCTACCGGAGCGAAAGTTTCTTCAAGGTCTATGTCTTCTTGCTTTATTTCTCAATACTACTTCGTATTCATTCAGTTTGTTCCGGATCACTCACTGTATGCCACTAATTTGATTTTTCCTTAGGAGGTGATAATAGATCCTAAACATTATTTCTGGTGAAATGATTTAGTACTTCTTGCATGGCCATTCTCTAGCTTTCATCTCCTTTTACATCTTGGAATATCTTTAACTCAATAGGTGAGACAAAGGCAACGTGGTTCATCATCTTATTAAGTTATCCTCTGGTCTGGACTAGATTCTGAAAGTTGTCTACAATGTCTTCTATAAGAGGATTTCTTTAAGTTCTAGTTTCTCTTTGCAAGTCTTTATATGCTAGAATTGGTTCTCCATCTGCTTCAACTCTTTCTTCTGGGTTCATGTGATGGAGGATTTTTCATCACTGTTCATGTGCCTTGAGCATCCACTATCAGAGTACCATGTTTGTTGATTTTTAGTGGACCTAAGGCAAACCTGCAAAATTAATTAAGTAGGGTTGGGTACCCAATCAAATTTGGGTCCTCTCAGGTTCATAACCATTTTAGGCAATGGATTGAGATTATAATAACCATTTTTAAATCTACACATTATAGTAATATGGTTATTAGCACCATAAAACCTACACCTAACAACTGGTTTGTTTTACTTGAGCTTCTCTTCAATCTTCCAGAGATCCTTCTTCCTATAGTCTTCGGAATACCCTACTTTGGATAGATCTAATTTTGATTGTTTAGTTTGTATCCGATAGTTGAATGGGGAAGCAATTTTCACTTTATGATTCTTTCTTTGCTTGAGTGGTTTCTCATCATAAATTAATACAATTTTTCCTTTTTAAGCAGTTGTATATCTCTGTGTTTGAGGTTTTCTATTTAAAGGAGCTTTGTACTTTTTTGCTTAACGCGGCCTCTAGAGTTTCTTTGGTTTTGGTTGTTCTGGCTTTCTTCTGGAAGCTTACTTCATTATCATTAGCTCTCTATCTAACCCAAACACATTGGCATTTAATATTTGGATTTGATTTTTTAGAAAGTTTTCCTCAACAACTTCTATTTGCTTACTGCTCCTTACAAGATTGATATCTTATACCATTACTTCAGCATCTTCAGCTAACTCCATTACTTGTTTTTGAAGAGATTTGATGGCCTTTGTGTTCTTCTTTACATTGTTGATCATAATGCCTAAAGCCCTGGCAAGTTCATAGTTGGAAAAAGAATTAGCATGAGAGTTTACCTTTGTGTTGGCTAACTCTGATTCTAATTCATTTATTTGCTCAGTGGTCTGATGAGTTGTTCCTCTTTCTAATGGTTCTCCTTCTGGCTTAGTCAATGCCATAAATGCACAATTGGCAGTTTCTTCCTCTTCTGAAGATGATGAACTACTTCTTTCTTCTCTATTGCTCCCTATAGCCACCATCGCCTTCTTTTTGTACGTCTTTTCCTTCTTTGGCTTGGGACACTTTGATTTAAAATGTCATTTCTCTCCACATTCAAAGTAGGCCATCTCCTTCTCTTAATCCTTCTTTTCATCTAGATCTTTTCTGCACTTATCCTTCTTGGAGCTGCTTTCTCTCCCTTTCTTGGAGTCAAATCTTTTGGAGCTTCTCCTTGATCCTCTTTTCTCCTTTCTTTAGGAATCTATTGAATTCTCTAGCTAGCATTGCCATTTCTTCTTTTTAGTAAGGCGATTCCCTTGGCTGCTTTTCTATTTCGAAGGATTCTCATCCGGATAAATCTACCTTTAGAGCAATTGCTTTCTTCTTCTCTTCCGGCTTCTTCTCTTACTGGCTATATCTCTCTAAGGATAATTCTTGGGTCAGCAGTGTGAGCACGAGATTTTGCAGTCCCTCTCGCGAGATGATAATGACGTGTACCCGATTTTAATGCCTCAAAATAAAAGTTCTATTTAGAATTTTTATTACTAATATAATGTTCCTTGCGAACTTTATATTTGGTAGAATCCAGTTCGGCATGGCAGATAACGTGTTCGGTAGGAGCTTGAACCGATGATTTACACCCAAATTAAATAAATCTCCAAATACCCATTAAAATATCATTAAAATTCAAAAATCCCACTTTGACCCCTTTGACCCATGTTTAGCAGCTTTTCGGACTTGTGCGCCCACTAGCAGATAGCTTTTTAAAACCTGATGCTGCCAGCGGCATCACCCCATGCCCTCGGCGGTATCACCCATATCACCGACGGCATGGCTAAATCGGTCTCTGCAGACAGCTTTCTTCTTCCTCCTTGGAAAGTCTTTTTTTTTGCCATTTTGGTGAAAATGGCTGATAGGTCTCGAAGACCACCCCAATTTGCTTATAAAAACACACCTTAGGTTTCAAAAAAAGGAGGGGGATGAATCTGAAATTAGAACTTATAGAATTCTAGAGTAAGAAGTTAGTTCTAGTGAGATAAGAATTAGAAAAGGTAGGAAAATGGATTTGAATCCATTTTTCCTGGTTTTTCTTCTTTGAACTCTCTGATTGTGAGTCTAAAATCAGTAGACATTAGATTAAAATCAATCTAAATAGGAATTTAGAGACTTAAGTCATTTTCTGGTTTGTGCTGATTCTTGTTGATTTGTGTTCGTTTTTGGGTCTTCAGTCATTGTTCGACCGTTACTTACTGCTGCTACAAGAAATTGAAGTCGCCGGAGGCATGTGATGTCGCCGATGGTATCACTCATATCACTAGAGACATCACTGATACTGCTAGTGACATCACATTCCCTAGAGGCCTCACTTTCTTGTAGAACCCTTTCTTTATGGTAATCAAAAAGCCTTGCAACCTGCCTACAGACTGATGCCATCATTGATGCCGCCGGCGGCATCAGCCATGTCGCCGGCGGAATGACCTTCTGGACAGCTATTTTATTTCATTCTTTTCTGACCTAGTTTATTATTCAAAGCTAGGATACATAGTGCAACGATGGAGGCCCAAAACCTTCTGAAAATAGACCCCACCCTACCCCATGAGGCATTTTCACTAATAATTTGGATAGAATAACAATCGTGTCTAAAATTTGGTTAAAAATAGAATTTTTCTCAAACGCCGTTCAAATCTTATTTTAGCCATCCAACCGGGCTTTATAACTTCATAAATGCTTATGCCATGTTCACGCTAACTCAGGTATTGTTTGGTTTGCTAACTATACATGATTCGTGATATATCTCACACAACGTGCCGTATCTGTACTAACCGTTTTGTGCAGGTAGATTTAGGTTAGATGGATGTTATGCCTTCGGGTATTTTATTTATCGTATAGAGAATGTATAGGATTTGAAAGCCCTATAATAATTTCAATTTTTGCATTTACTTTTGGATGACTGTAATAATTTGATGCTTGATAAACTCGATAACAATATAAAAACTGAAAACATAAATAAATAGGATGGATTAAACAGATTAAGAAAGAATGAAATTATTTAACTTGGCCTAATGAAAAATAGATAACATCATCCAAACTCGGAATCTCTACTTAAGGTATGGTCTACCACCTGGTGGGAAAATTGTACCAAAATTTCCTGATTGAGCTGAACCGGGTGGGGACTCTATTTTAAGTATGGGATTTCGATCTCGTATCCTTTAACACCTAAATTGAACTTAAATCTAACTTCGATATCAGTGCTTTAATCACGCCTAAAATGAGGATCAATCCCTCGGCACGCTTCACAATGCCAGTTGTTATTTCCCTCCATGCGACGCATCTCAATCGGCCGCCCCCGGCGGGGAAAGGGTCGTCCGCTCATAGTGGCGACTTTGCTGGGGATTGATCTCTTTAAACTTGAACTTATCTTTTCATAAAGTTTAAAGGACTTTTGATGATGTATTAAAATCATTGGCCAAATTAAAACTTCATTTTTTATAACGTTTTATCCTAAAACATCGTGTAGATCATTCGGTAATTTTTTAGGTGCCCCATTTTACCCGAAAAGTTCACAAAAGTATCACTCATGCCCTATTGGAATTGAGGATGCCTAGTGGGTGGATCACTCATTTTAACCAACACGTAAACTCCTGTGATCTCACCTATTTGGAGAGTGGTTGAGTAACGTGGAATCAAGGTAAAGGAGAACCTTCTACATAAACAAACGGATACCAAAGCCGCGCTAGAAAAAGCCCTAGCACTTCATTACTTTAGGATTACCAAAACAATAAAAATAATTGGGACGCACTTCTTTCGCCATTACCGGTGAAGGAGCCAAACTCCATCCTTCCTAAAAGGTGTTCTGTAGGAGTCATGAGGTTGGAAGAGGGACGATTAGCGTACTATATACTCCGTGATCATGCACCCCCCATGCATCGGCTTTAAGAGCCAAAAATGAATGAACTTAGCCTTACTACTTTCGCCCTTAGAAGAAGTTTAGCAACATACATAGGACTTCTGTTGTGCCTCCATATCACTATGTATGACAAACGTCCCACGTATGTTAGAGGGATAAGCCATTACATCATCTCTAACCACATCTACGTGCAGCCATACATATCACGCACCGCTTCCAAAAACAAAAGCATGCATACCATCCATACCATTTACAACCCATTCATGGTCTGACCCATGATTTATGATCCTAAATAGTATTCCTCCAGAGATCTTTGCAGCAAACCATGACTCTCCCTTATGATGATGACCTTGCCCTGATGGAGGACCAAGCTAGTTCAACCCCTACCGTGGGACCAGTTCTTCCGCCATCTCTCAGCACAGAAATCGCCGTCACCATGACCTTATTTATATATTCAGATCTCTTCCACAACACTATTCAGGAACAAATCCAGACAATAGTGCAATTATTTATCAAGCAAGTCCTAGAAAATGAGAATGCTAGTTGGATTTTAGAATCAGGCTGTCAGCCTCAACATCAGAGTTGTTTCATTTGGAATGGCACAGACCAGGTTCTAGATAGCCCACCACAGGCACAACCAGCTTGGTTCATTCAACCTCCTATCTAGTCAGTTCCAACTTGGCCCCAACCCGATTTATTCAACCTTGATCAGACTCCCATGACTCAGCCAACTTTCTCTTTCTTACCTCCAAGCCCAAGGCATATGGCCCAAAACTCAATCCTCCTTCCATTCCCTGACGAGCTTACCCAGTAAATCTCAGCTCTCCCTAGAGGATCAGCCAAACTAGTAATGCTGCCACCATCTTTTGACACGGTGCCTTAGGGGATGACCTACCAGCCAAACCTTTTTAGCAATGATTCGATGGCTGGCCCCCGACTTGATCAACCGACTCCTTATCCCTATAGTCAGTTTGGAAACCACGAGTAGGTCATACAATTACCGGGCGTGACACTTGAAGCCATGCATCAACCAGCCAATGGCAAGCTCGTGCAACCTCGGGGCATGACACATGAGGTGGAAACTTTTTTGTACCACCTAGTGCCGACATGTCATAGGGTAAGGGAACCCCAAGGAAATAGCGATCAGGTCTCCAAGGGTTCTAGTATACACCAGGTAGAATGCTATAGTGGGTTAAGAGCGTTGCCATCTCCGACCGAGAGGAGCCAAAAAGCCTCTCAAGAACCTATCCCAACTGCTATTATAAACCCCTAGGTTTTACCCCTCAATGTGATTTTCACCAGATTAAGAAGAGATGGTCTCATCGAACCCCTTCGTGAGTACAAAAACCCAATGGAAGACGAGGAGGGAAACTTTTGTGGGTATTATACCCAGTGGGGACATTGCACGAATGAGTGCCAAACCTTGGCCCGAGCAATACATCATCTAGTGAAGGAAGGAAAGATAGCCGAGCTGGATAGAATGCCTAGCGACCAAGCAAGTATGATCGTTTCTGGTATGCCTAAACGAGCAATTGGGCCATAAAGGCTCACTAGGGTTGTCAATCCCAAAGATAAGGCTGGCGAAAAGATGAAAATGTACCTTGACAATGAAGCTAGGAGGGCCAAATTTAAGCAAACTAGGAGGATGGAAAATGTATGGCTTAGAAAAGACGAAGATGTCTAGGCAACAACCACCCAAGCTTTTCCGACAGGGGCTGCAGTCCAGTCTAACTGCCGTCCTTTTACCCTGGGGAAAGCCCCCAATGCCTCACTCTTGATCCATTCCCGCCCAAAGGCATGATCTTACAAGGCCCTCTGCCTGTGGAGGTGGATGTTTTTTTAATATGTAATCATTAGGTTTATTTGCTTTGTTTTGTTGAACTTTTTATGTACCAAACTTTGAGCTCCATGAGCAACTTCTATTTTTCTTACGTATGTCATGTTTCTACCATTTGATCCACGCGTTCATATGAACATATGCATGATGCTTCCAGTATTTAGGATATTTTATTGTATGAAATTACTTTGAGTACAAATGAAGGCTCTTATTTGGTATTCAAATCCAATAATTTAACTCATGTCAAACACATATGAGATAATAAAGTGCTTAACGACCACGATAATGCTTTTGCTTGGTCCCCAGATCGATAGTCAGATTGTTGAACACCACGGGTCTCTTCTAGAATTAATTCAGCAACCCCGCAATGGTACACCTTCTAGCTACCAAAGGAGTATCATTTGGTTCCATGAAATGGAAAATCAAGGCATTCATTTTCACCCACCCACCCCTTTCCCTTTTTCAAACCTTATGCAACACTTCTCCGCTCCTTAGCCATCCTTGGCATGGGGGCATAAATTATTGATGAAACCTAACCTCCATAAAAAAAACACCATAGCCAAATCTTACACTAATGTCCTACCAAGGAGATGACCAAACTCGCAGAGAAATACATGTTCACCTAGCATAAATTAACCCGCATCAAACCCGTCGAGCAACAAAGATCAGGGGGAATCCTCCACCAAGAGTATAAAGTATGAGAGCAAGCACCTTTACCCCACAGGCCATAAAGATAAGTGCACAACTGAAGTCACGATTAGCTTGCCAAGTAAACCAGCAAAACAAGCTACCATTTCACCTTTCAAAGGCACCAAGTAAAAGGCCCCCCGAACCAAATGTCACTTGGTCAAAACCCTCCACCACCGATATAAGGGGCAAGTTTAGGCCTAACCAGGAAGAGCTGTACAAACTGCAGACTGAAGGAGCAATCAAAATAGCAATCGAAATGGTAATCAAACCAACTAAGAAGGCTCTATGTAAGCACCAAACTCCTATAAACTAAACTCCTTGCAATGTGCCCAATCAGAATTAAAGCAAGGTTACCTGATGTAACTTTGAAGGTCAGAATGAATCGGGTGATCCAGGCAAAAACCAAACGGACAGTAAAAACCTTGGAGAATCTGCAAAGGCACAAAATTAAAATAAGGTTACCCGATGTAACTTTGAAGGTCAGAATGAATCAGGTGTTCCAGGCATAAACCGAACTGACACTAAGAACCTTGGAGAATCTATAAAGGCACAACCAAGTGCACAACAGTAAATCAGATCCTAATACCCTCGCCAGGAGTCATAGACCCGACATTGAAGCATCTGGAACATTCTGACACCGACATTAATAAAAAGTTCAGATCGAATTGAGAAGGCTATCATGACACCGAATGAGTAGGGCTATCAAAGTCATGAGCATGGATAAGAGCGAGTTCATCGATCTAGTCAATCAGGACAGGCTAAAGCATTATCAGGTCTAAATAAAAGAAATAAATCAGAAAAGCGGCACACCAAAAAATATATATGATAATCGCCCGCCTTTCGGTCTTTTACTGATCGGATAAAAATTAGGGTGACACCTGATGGTCGGTATCCTACAAATCGGCCGTGCAGAAATTAGGGAATAAGTCAATGTTGCCTACTAAACTAAAAACCCGAAAAGGGCAGTTTAGACAAAAATTAGGGCACGAGAGAAAAAATAGTGAGATGTTAACTTGAAAATCTGTAAAGGCTGGTTAACACTAGGAGTGCGATTAATGGAAATGATTGCCAACATCTTGTACTCAAATTAAATTCATTCAATAAAAGTGTCTTTTATACTAAAACCTCTATGCTTGTGATTGTATGAATGCCTGACGACCAGGAGAAGGAAACATCACAAGTAAGCTTAATCGAATATGCTCCGAGCTCATCAGTGTTTCTTTAAAAAAAATCCGAATAGACTGAAAACATTTAGGTCTATGCAAAGGTCAAAATAAGTCTGCTGGATTGAAAACCTGAAAAGGATAGTCCAAGCAAAAATTAAGACAAGGCTCGATAGGTTGAAAACCCCTTGGGGCAGTCTATGCAAAATTTAGAGTAAAAAAAAGGAAGCCTAAATTTCTCCAGTTCCCTCCAATCTGCGTTCCCTAAGCCTTGCAGGAAGCCCCATAGCTATTGAGTGTGGCTTGCCATAGCAAAATTTGATGAAATGGCCGAATTTGTGTTTCTAGGCAGTTGATGCTGTCGGCATTATGGATGATTTGGGTGATATCAATTGTTGCCGCTAGCGGTATGGGTGTGGGCAGTTTTGAGGTGATGCACCTGGCAATATGAATGATGCCACCAGTGGCATGGAATTAATTTCCAGTGGCATCAGAAGCATGTTTTTCATTTCAGACCTATACAAAACTTGTAAACAACCCTGTAAACCATTTTCAATTCATGTTCAACTGCAATCCATTTTATTCAAAGTAAAAAGCCCAAGGGCGCAAACCATTCAAATATTCTAAATCTCTAAGCTGCCAAACTAAAACCATACAGCAATCCAAATTATTCAAACCCCAATGTATCGAGGGTATAAGCCAAAATCCGAAATAAAAAATGAAATGAAGATATAAATCTAAGCATGCCCGCCACTATCGAGTGGGCGAGATGAAACATCCTCAGGGCTTACTAGCCAATCATCAACCTCATCCTCATCTTCCTCTCTTCCCTCAGTCATTGGGATGCTGCTAGACTCCTTAATCGCAGTAAATAGGCGTCGGTCGGCGGACATCTTCACTCCTTTGCGGTTGGTGCTACCGGGGTGCGCGCGATCCAAGTTTTGCTTGCTCCTCCACTTCTGAACAGTAGCCTCCAATTGACCCTCAAGGTCGCTTATACGGCATCTGAGTGCTGCAGTCTCCACCTCATATCTCCGTCGGGCTGCACCGACATCCGATAGGGAAAGGGCTAAGAAATCCTGCAAACTAGGGAAAATGTCAAATTCACTTCATTCATAGCATCCATACATACATATTATCTTATTTTGGCATGTCATAATAGGGAATGTACCTGAACAAGCAACGATTGCCCAATGAGTGTGTCCTGAAGAGCAAAATTGTTCTCCACCAATTGCTCTACATGACTCCGTGCAACCTAAAAAATCCAAAAGGCAAATTAATAAGCACCCGCATCCAAGGGTAAGCAAGAAAGCAATTATCGTGTTCTCAAGCCTTACATAAGTAGCGCACTCTGGCTTGAAGATCGGAGCATGCCGGCTCGAGCCTATGTTCTTGGGTTGGAATTTGCCTCGGCAATTCATCAGCAGGAACCGGGTCTCCATCGAGTTGACCAGATACCCTTCCACAAAATTTATACCCTCCGGTACACCATAGTATTGCATCCCCCTCTAGTTGTCCCGACCTCTTTTCCTCGCAGGCTCCTAAAAAGCATGAAAAACACACATAAGTAACATTCCTAACCCAAATAATTGCAAATCATGCACATAAACACAATCATACCTTAAAAGAGCGGTGCCCCCCTAGGACATCGACACACTCCTACGAGCTACATTTGCACCTATCTTGTCCTCTCCCTCAGGCTTGATCTTAATGTTGTCTTCGACCTCCATCTCAGCCTCCTATTCCTCTTCTTCTTCCTCCTCATCAACATCACCACAAGCAGAAATGGCATCACACTTGCTGTGGCCTATTTTAAGGCCTGATGCCGCTGGCGACATCGCTCATGTCGCCGGCGATAACATAACCTGCGGGCAGAACCTGTTTTGCCCCAAAAATTGCACCCATTGCCCCAAAACCACAAAATCATAATTAATCAAACTATAAGTATAAAGAAAGTAAAAATCGAACCTAAAACATGCAATGTCAGTTTGTAATCAATCTATTTCACGCTTATAACTCCTATCACGGCATAATATGGAGCCTAAGGCCGAATTAAAAATCAACCTAAAAAGAAGAATTTTGAGTTTTGCAGGGTCACCTGGATTTAGGAAAGATGTTTTTCCTTCTCAGGGGTCATGTTGGTGATGGGGGAATTGATCCCATACCTATACATCTTGGCCGTCTCCTTCAAGCCGTAAGCAACAGGAATCGAGAGAAGTTTCAGCCCGTCGACGGAGGAATCCTGCAGGCTTTCCCTAGCCTTAACAAATTTGCCCTTCAGAGCCTTGACAATTCTCTTTATGATTGGAATAGCTAAGAAAGCGAAAGATTTGGAGAAGAATGAAGCAAAAGAGGGGTACAGTTTCTGCAGAATGGGGAAGGAAGAGTGTTTCACTTCCTTTTAAACTGCCGCGTAGAATTCTAGGAGTTTTAATTTATCTAAAACTACCCGATTCATGCCACCGACAGCATCATTCTAAACCACCAGCGGCATCAGTCATGCCGCCAGCGACATCACCTCCTCCGATTTGAATTTTGAATTTGTTTGACCAGTCAAAGCTGCCATGTGGTACTCATGTCGCTGGCGACATCACCTTAAATTACCAGTGACATCATTCATGTTACCTGAGATGTTAGCTCTCCCCATGCCTTTTTTCAGCCATCCTTAGTGAAATCTCGGCTCTAGCCCCGACATCCCCGAACTTCTAAACCCTTGTACTTTTTATTATTACATTTTTACTATTGATCGAAGGGGCAAAAATATTTTTTATTTCATAAAATCGATCAAGCAGTAAAAACGTCATCTAAAGTCTGTCTAATCTTGTTCTCATTCTACTCTTCGCAGGAACAATCCATAAACGCAAAAGAAATATGCTTATTTTGTACGCTACTCGAAGATTATGGCATGACCTGGTACATGTCAATCTTCGGGTTCACCCCTTGAACGCCAACCAAAGGTCCCTGATGCAGTCTCTGTACATATCACCCTTTGGGTTCACCCCTAGAATGCCAATTGAAGGTCCCTCATATAGGCTCTATACGTATCACCCTTTGGGTTCACCCCCAGAATGCCAACTGAAGGTCCCTGATACAGGCTCTATATGTATCACCCTTTGGGTTCACCTAAAGAACGCCAACTGAAGGTCCCTGATATAGGCTCTATACGTATCACCCTTTGGGTTCACCCAAAGAACGCTAACTGAAGGTCCCTGATATAGGGTTTGTATGTATCACCCTTTGGGTTCACCCCTAGAATGCCAACTGAAGGTCCAGTATACAGGCTCTGTGCACCCCTAGAATGCCAACTGAAGGTCCCTGATATAGGCTCTGTATGTATCACCCTTTGGGTTCACTCCTAGAATGCCAACTGAAGGTCCCTAATACAGTCTCTATATGTATCACCCTTTGGGTTCACCCCCTGTTCACTAATCAGAGATTACGGCATGACCCTGTACATATCGATCTTTAAATTCATCTCCTGGAACACCGTTAGAGATTATAGAATGACCCTGTACATTTTGATTTTCAATTTCACCCCTGGAACGCCGACTGAAGGTCCCGACTTAACTCTATACATGTCGCCTTTGGGTCCACCCCTCCAAGATCGCAGCATGACCTCGTACATGCTGCTTTCAGTTTCAATCATCATCCTATCATCCAAGACTTTTGAAATCCTTGTACTTTTTTATTATTACATTTTTACTATTGATTGAAGGGGCAAAAATATTTTTATTTCACAAAATCGATCAAGCAGTAAAAATGTCATTCAAGAATCGGTCTGATCTTTTACTTGTTGCTTATTATAGAGCTACACTCCACGTCTCTGTAAAGCATAAGCCCGACCAAGGGGCAATCTCTCCATAAAGCATAAGTCCGACCAAGGGGCAACCTCTTCGTGAGGCACAAGTCTGACCAAGAGGCAACCAATCCATAAAGCATAAGTCCAACCAAGGGGCAATCTCTCGGCGAAGCATAAGTTCGACTAAGGGGCAACCAATCCACAAAGCATAAGTCCGACCAAGGGGCAATTTCTCCGCGAAGCACAAGTCTGACCAAGGGGCAACCAATCAATAAAGCATAAGTCCGACCAAGGGGGAATTTCTCCGCAAAGCACAAGTCTGACCAAGGGGCAACTAATCCATAAAGCGTAAGTCCGACCTAGGGGCAATCTCTCTGCAAAGCACAAGTCAGACCAAGGGGCAACCGATCCACAAAGCATAAGTCCGACCAAGGGGCAATTTCTCCACGAAGCACAAGTCCGACCAAGGGTAAGCAATCCATAAAGCGTAAGTCCGACCAAGGGGTAATCTCTCTGCAAAGCACAAGTCCGACCAAGGGGCAACCAATCCACAAAGCATAAGCCCGGCCAAGGGATAATCTCTCCACGAGGCACAAGTTTGACTAAGGGGCAACCAATCCACAAAGCACAAGTCCGACCAAGGGGCAATCTCTCCTCGAAGCACAAGTCCAACCAAGGGGCAACCAATCTACAAAGCGTAAGTCCGACCAAGGGGCAGTCTCTCCGCAAAGCATAAGTCCGACCAAGGGGCAACCAATCCACAAAGCATAAGTCTGACCAAGGGGCAATCTCTCTGGAAAGCATAAGTACGACCAAGGGGCAACCAATCTATAAAGCATAAGTCCGACCAAGGGGTAATCTCTCCGCAAAGCATAAGTCCGACCAAGGGGCAACCAATCCACAAAGCTTAAGTCCGACCAAGGGGCAATCTATCCGCAAAGCATAAGCCTGACCAAGGGGCAACCAATTCATAAAGCATAAGTCTGACCAAGGGGCAATCTCTGCATAAAGCATAAGTCCGACCAAGGGGCAATCTCTCTACAAGGACCGAGTCCGACCAAGGGACATCCTTTCCATAAAGCACAAGTTCGACCAAGGGGCAAACTAGTCATCCATCAGGTATCATTCCTATTCTTTGCTCTTTCGTACGATCATACTAACATGTGGTAGCAGTGATCCCCCGAGGGGCAGCCTGTGAGCATAGGATTTTGCAGTCTCTCTTATGAGACGATGATGATGTGTACCCAATTTTAATACCTCGAAATAAAAGTTCTCTCTAGAATTTTTATTACCAATATAATGTTCCTTGTAAACTTTATACTTGCTAGTATCCAGTTCGGCATGGCCGATAACACGTCCGATAGGAGCTTGAACCGATGATTTACACCCAAATTAAATAAATCTCTAAATACCATTTAAAATATCATTAAAATTCAAAAATCCCACTTTAACCCCTTTGACCCATGTTTGGTAGCTTTTTAGGCTTGTGGGCCCGCTAGCAGTCAGCTTTTTAAAACCTGTTGCCACCTGCGGCATTGCCCATGCCGTCGGCAGTATCACCCGTATCGCCATTGGCATGGCCAAATCAGGCTCTGCAGACAGCTTTCTTCTTCCTCCTTGGGACAGTCTCTTTTTTGCCATTTCGGTGAAAATGGCTGAAAGGTCTCGAACACCATACCAATTTACCTATAAAAACACGCCTTAGGTTTCAAAAAAAGGAGGGGGATGAATATGAAATTAGAACTTACAGAATTCTAGAGTAAGAAGTTAGTTCTAGTGAGATAAGAATTAGAAAAGGTAGGAAAAAGGATTTGAATCCATTTTTCCTGGTTTTTCTTCTTTGAACTCTCTGATTGTGAATCTAAAATCAGTAGAAATTTGATTAAAATCAATCTAAATAGGAATTTAGAGACTTAAGTACCCAATTTACTACTAAATCATCATTACAAGCTCCCTGGAGGTGTTCCTTGGTTCACGAAGGGGTGGATTCACGGCCTTGAGGTAAAAATCCTAAGTCTCAAAGCTCTTTGGCATTAATATTACTGGTTTATGCTGATTTCTTGTTGATTTGTGTTCATTTTTAGGTCTTCAATCATTTTTCGACCATTACCTGCTGCTGCTGCTGCAAGAAATTGAAGTCGCAGGAGATATGTGATGTCACCGGCGGTATCACTCATGTCGCTAGAGACATCGCTGATACCGCTAGTGACATCACATTCCCTAAGGCCTCACTTTCTTGTAGGAACCTTTCTTTATGGTACTCAGAAAGCCATGCAACCTGCCTATAGACTGATGCCTCAAGCGACATCATTGATGTTGCCAGTGGCATCAGCCAACATACCGACGGCGTGACCTTCTAGACAGCTATTTTATTTCGTTCTTTTCTGACCTAGTTTATTATTCAAAGCTAGGATACACAGTGCAATGATGGAGGCCCAAAACCTTTTGAAAATAGACCCCACCCCACACCATGTGGCATTTTCACTAATAATCTGGATAGAATAACAAATGAGTCTAAAATTTGGTAAAAAATTGAAGTTTTCTCAAACGCTATTCAAATCTCATTTTAGCCATCCAACCGAGCTTTATAATGACATAAATACTTATGCCATGTTCATTCTAGCTCAGGTCTATTTGGTTTGCTAACTATACATGATTTTGTATATATCTCGCACAACATGCTATATTTGTGCTAACCATTTTATATAGGTAGATTTAGGTTAGATGGATGTTAGGCCTTCAGGTATTTTATTTATCGTATAGAGAATGTATAGGATTTGAAAGCCCTATAATAATTTCAATTTCTCCATTTACTTTTGGATGACTGTAATAATTCGATGCTTGATAAATGCGATAACAACATAAAAACTGAAAACAAAAATAAATAGGACAGATTAAATAGATTAAGAAAGAATGAAATTTTTAACTTGGCCTAATGAAAAATAGATGACATCATCCGAACTCGGAATCTCTACTTAAGGTATGGTCTACCACCTAGTGGGAAAATCATACCAAAATTTCTCGGTTGAGCTGAATTGGGTGGCGACTCTATTTTAAGTACGAGATTTTGATCTCATATCCTTTAGCACCTAAATTGAACTTAAATCTAACTTCGACATCAGTGCTTTCATCACGCCTAAAATGAGGATCAATCCCTCGCCACGCTTCACAGTGCCAGTTGTTATTTCCCCCCATGCGGCACTTCTCAAGCAGCTGCCCTAGGCGGGGAAAAGGTCATCCGCTCACTAATAGATTTCCAATGAATTCATCATAACCATAAAACTTTAGGTCATGACCTTCCTCAATGGCTATTTTCTTGTTATCCCACTCCTTGGTGAGACTTCAGAGAATTTTCTTTACCATCTCCTCCTTAATGATTTCCTTTCCCAGCCTCTTCATCTCATTTACTACAATTGTGTATCTAGTGTTCATGTTGCTGATGGATTCCTTTGGCTACATCTTGAAGTTTTTAACTTTTTGTTAGATGAGATCAATCTTGGCTTCTTTAACCTTGTTTATCCCTTCATAAGTCACTTCAAGTTTTTGCCAGATTTCTTGAGCTATTTTGCAGCCTGATATCCTACTAAATTCTGCTGCACTTAAGGCTCAATGAAGCATGTTAATAGCATTTGCATTTTCACACAATTTCTTATAATCATTTTCATCCCATTGATCAGAGGATTTCCTGGTGGTGATACCCTCAACTTCATAGGTGGGAGTATATGGGCCAACTTTAATGGCCATCCATGCTTTGGGTTTGAATGAAATTCTTCATTCAATTTTTCCAGAACATGTAGTGTTCACCGGTGAAGAGTGGAGAATAGGTAATAGACATACCCTTTGAGAGTAGCTGGGAGTTATTGAAACTCAACTTGATATTTAATATCAAGTTGGACCTTTAGCTCAAGATTCTTAAGTCTCTAGTTGTAAGCACTTACTCTAATACCACTTGTTGGTCCATGGGCGAGTATATTTAGGGTTAATAGGGGGGGGGGGGGTGAATGACCCTTTTTGCGGAATTTAAGACTTTTCAAAAAGTCTTTGTGCAGCGTGCAATTTATGTTTTGGGTTTATGGGATCCGGATGATGCAGATATTAAATAAAGTGCACTTAATGTAAAAGCGAAAAGTAAAAGGAAGTCAAATATAGTGATTTTTATACAGGTTCGGCCCTGCCTACGTCCAGTCCCTAGAGTTTCCTCCTCCGAGCTTAATCCACTAGTGTAACTTCTTTCATGGCTAGAAATTAAGCCTTTACAATTGTCTCCAGAGATTTCTTCTCCTTCAGATGTAGGATATACCACCAAACTAATCCCTACCATGGTTGAGTCCTTTGTAGCTTGTCTCCGTAGAATCTCTCTTCTTCCAAAAGTAGGATATACCAACAAACCACTAAGCTTGGCTGAGTCCTTCTCTTTAGCAGTATATACCACTCAAACTCTACCCACGTTTAAGCTAAGTCCTATAGGGATACACCACTTAGAATTTCCTAGTTTAAGCTAAGTTCGAATCTAAATACTCACCCAAGTATGAGGTTTTACAAGTCTTGTTTGTCAAGGTTGGGTTTTGAATTCTCCAAGCTTGTAATTTCACTTGAGAATTCTTATAAATTATTTGAGTGTTTAGTTCTTGGAGGGATTGAATTACAGATTATGTTGGAAGTTTCTCAATGTGGTGGCCTTGTAAAAACAACCAGCATCTTCTCAACTTGTGAAGCTTCCCTTTTATGGGATTGGGAAATTAATGTAGCCGTTGCTGGATCTTGAATCTTCACCATTGATCTGATATGAGTTAGTGCTTCTAGAGCCGTCGATCTTTCCGTTAGACCTAATAAATGTCCCGTTTGAATTTATTGGGATTGGAGCAACAAAGTTGTGAGTCGTCATTATTTTTGCTATTTGTGCTCTGCCAAAATTTATGCAAATTTGTCTTTTGTGTGGACTCCAGGTGCCTTGTTATTGATTTAGGATAAAAGGTTGTTACCTTTTTCTCTTTCTATGTCAGCCTTTTTTGTCCTTTCCTAAAATCGTGCAAGCCGTCTCTTTTTTATTTTCGAAGGCAAAGAGCAATTTTGCCTTAAGACCAATTTGGAGGGAAACTGAATTTTTGAATATTCCCTTTGTCTTGAGAATTAAGTCTTCTGGATGTTTTCAGACTTAATCTTACCAGATGTTATTCCTGATGTGATCTTCTTCGAATGCTGGCTTTTAGGGATTAGAAGTTTATTTCCTTTCCAAACTCTAACCGGATGCTTTATTTTTGTATTCTTTTATCTTGAATCGGATAAGGTGTTACTGGACTTAGTGATTTTTTTCTTCAATACTTAGTTCGGATGCTTTCTCTTTGTACTTCGTAGTTTGCTTCCTTCCAAACTTTAACCAGATGCTTCTATCTTGAACCGAATGAAGTCTTCTTTGACTTGTGGTTTTTTTTCTTCAAAAGCTTGATCTGAATGCTTATCTTGAGGTTTTTGCTAAGTCTTTCAGATGATTGATTTCCAATAATCAATCTTTTCGTTAGATGAATCCAAAGTTGGTCAGCTCTATCCGTACTTTGACTTCTACCATATACACCATTTTAGTGTTTCCAGCTTTCTGTGTGTCAGGTGTTAGGTGGCTAAAAGTAGCTTTTTACTCTTGCTAGTCAACTCACTACTGCAGAGTGTCTTATCTTTTTTAGTGAAAGTCAGATTGTTAACTTTATATGTTTTGTAGAGATTAAGACATCCACTCTTCAAAAATATGGAATCACTTGAGTTGCCTAGGGATTATCAATTTCTAAAAGGTATTAGTTGATTATGAGAAAATATATGTTGCCATTCCTTTTGTCTCTGAAGTAATGATCCTTTGAGTGTCTTTACTCATTAGTTACGGTGAAGTACTTTTGAAGTAATGGCTTGATCTTCTAGCATGCATGACTCTGAGGAATCCTTGTTATTTCTCAGAATCTGTTTCTTAGTGCCTTATATATGGCATTTTGTTCTTCTAATAGATATATCTTTTGTTTGATGATTGTCCTTGGAGTGACTCTTCAGAGGTTATGATGTGTTGTCCTTAACTCTGAGCTCATCTTTAAAACACTTCACTTGGATATATCCTTTCTCTTGAGTGCTGAGTTCTAATCGCGTTTATAGTGGATTTGTCTTTTGAAACCTTTATTTCTAACGTAGTCTGTATTGCCTATGAGCTGATGCATCTTCTTATATGTTTGTCCTTAGTGATCCTTCATAGAGTATGCCTTTGACTTATGAGCTTCTGAGCTTGGGAGAATCTTTTATTTTTTGTGATGCAAGGTTTGCAAGGAGATATCCTATCAACTTGTGTTGACAAAGAATTATATCCTTTATGTTGTCCCTAAGCTTGATCTTCTCTTGTAAGCATAGTTTCTAATCTTTTATCTTTGATTATGAGCACAACCTTTTAACAACTCTTGGATCTTCTTGACTCTGATGAGTTCTTCTTCTGAGCTAGATCTAATGCCTTTTGTTATCTTTCAATCTTGACCTTATTCTTTTGTTATCTTCAAAACTCTTTTCTTGGATCTTCTAGATTTTGAGGAGTTCTTGCTTCTGAGCTAGATCTAATAATCTCCCCCATTTTGATGATAACAAAAACCTATAAAGATAAAAGTTAAACTTGACATTCAAGATGTTAGTTCTTGTTAGCTCCCCCATAATTCATGCCGATATTTTAAAAGTTCAACTAGATATTGTATTGAGAAGCAATAAGATATTTTTTTCTCATTTTAGAGTCAACAATAGTTAACTCATCATCGAGATACAAGTACAATCTATAGCTATTACAAAATGTCGGTTAATCTAAGACTAGCTACTACTTCTTTTGGCGCTTTTGTTCCTTGTCTTCTTGAGGGGATAAGAATGCCTCTGAGGCTTTTCTCTATGCTGTTGTTACACTTGCGCTACTCTTCTCTCCCTTCTTGATATAATCTAAAGTTCTATTGATAAGCATATGGGGTATATTAAACCATTCTCTTCTCCTAGTTGCTCTTGCTTTTGCCAAAAGTAGGAAATCCGTGTTTCTTGCCAATGCATTACTTTCGCACAATATCAAGGGTTTCCTCAATGAAGCATGTATAAGACTTGTATACCTTAAACTTTGGATTTCTTAAGGCAATAGGCGCTTAAAGATGCTTTCTGCTTTCTCTATTGATTTCACTCTTCAGGTATTTATAGATATTGTAAATCCACTGTAGTCTAAGCATAATGTTGTCTGTAAGGTGATTGTGAAGGTCTCGGAGGGGAGAAATTATTCTAGGCTTTGACTTCACTGATAGCAGCCTCATATTCTCTTGAATTTATTAGATGATGGCTTGTAAGCATTCTTTTGACTTTGCTATGGCCTTTTCCTTGCCTGCATGTGCATCAGATGCAAATCTTATAAGCTCTTCTCGTGCTTTCTAGCAAGATACCTTATCTTCCTGCACGTGAATAGGTTTTTCCTTGAGGTAGATTATGCCAAGATCTTGCTTGGGTATATGTAGAGATTTCCTAACCTCTTTTGGAGCCTTGGAGAGATTGAAATCTTTTGCAAGTCTCTAAGTGTTGTTCTTTGTTGACCATCTCTCAAGCGTTATATGTTTGAAGCCACAATCAATGGCTTCAATGGCGTTCTGTGCAGAACCCTTGATCTCTTACCTCAACAACGTTGTCTTGTACTCTAGATTTTCTCCATACATTTGTATAATGTCAGCTTGTTGGTTTTCCAGTCTTGTCATATCTCTTATGATCTCTTTTCATTGAGGCCGAAGAAGCTTTGTTGAGTGTTCAAATCTCTCTAAGGAGATAATAGATGTGACAATAATCATTACCATGTATTCAAGATTATCCATCCAAGTAGGTAACATGTTGTTTAGCAGCCGAACTGCCATATTCCTTACTGATGGAGTCTCCTTCATCCTTATATTGATTTCTACTGCTTGATTTCTCAATCTTGTGCACATTAAGATTAAATTAAGGTTGATTCTTTTGGACTCAAACTTCAGCACATTATTCTATAGCCTCAGATATAGGCTGATAATTTCGCTGTGTTGCCTCACAATGTTGAGTAGGGTAGAGGCATATTCTCTTTCTCTGTCATCTTCTAAGCCATTTCCTTTCTGTTGCGGCTTTTGAGCTTTGTCCTCCTTCTTCTTATCTTTAGACTCCGAGTCTGATGAACTAGAAGAGCTCAGATCTACTTCTGGCATGCCAGTCATGCCACCCTTAGACAAGTTTTGCAGCTTATCCTCATTGGGATTCATAAGATCTAGGTTATGAGCAACCTCTATATATTCAACAGTATGTATAATGCACTGCTGAGTTGGTTTGCTACCTCTATTCATCCCTTTGAATAGAACCAAAGTTCTATTCAAGTTGCCTTGGCATTTATCAACCAAAGCTTCATATATAGCTGGCACTATTGAGTCATTAGCGTCATTACCAACTATTTTTTTAGATGTTCTAGCTTCATAGACCTTCTCGAAATGTGCATCCTCAGCTCCCTTGTGGGCTTCATTGGATTCCCATTGAATTCTTTAAACTTCAGTAGTTGCTTCCTCAGATGATGGCTTTTCATCCTCAACTTTGAGTTCATCCATAACCCATCTAGCAATTTTAACTACTTATCCTAGATGGTCTGGTGAAGGCGGTGGAGGAGAGGTTTTGGGAGATGAGTGGTTTGAGGTTTTGGTGATGGTAAGGTATGTTTAGAGAGAGGCCTGGTGGGTGAGGAGATTGGTGTTTTAACCCATGAGACTAGATTTGCTACAGTGATGGGTGTTGTGGGTTTTGAGCTTCTTATCATGCGGCAGAAGTCCTATGACATGTATAGATATAGAATTCCTAGTTTGGTGAAAGAACAATCACCAATTTCTAGCAGAGGGTTTGTTCTTCTAGCCAATAGCTCCATTCTTCTTGTGTACTCTCTAAGTTCCTTTTCCATTCTAAGCTTCATTGTTAGGATCCTCTTCTTCTTCTTCTTTTGGTTCTTCTTCTGAAGATACTTTCTTCATCTTCTTAATTAGCTCTTGTTGAGTAGGAGGCTTTCTTCTGAATTCTTCTTCTATTTCAGATTCTCTCTTAGTAGCATTGATTGTAAATGTTATTTCTTTCCTTTCTTATTACTTGTCTTCATGAATCCCCTTTTCTTAGCCCCAGCATTGTTGATTTGTATAGCTAAAGTTGAACTGATATTCCTCATCTCCTTTGTTCTTATGCTCATCATCACTTCTCATAGTGGATGCTTCTCCCTTCTGTCCCTTAGCCTTCTTTTGCTTCATTTGAGCTTTCTTGGAAGACTTTTGAATGTTCTATTCTGAAGGTCCCCCTGTTAATCCCTATTCCTCAGTGTATTCTCTCCTCAAAGGAATGAGGCCTAGATTGCTGCCTCCCTTTTCTGACTCACTGTTGGAGTATCTTACTAGCTTCTTTTTAGCTGCTTCCTTGAAGATTCCTCTTTCAACTTTCCTCATTTCCCTCTTAGAGAACTCAACTAGTTCTTCTTTAATAGTTGCTATTTGTAAAGCTTGTTGTTGAGATAGATCAATCATTGAGACAAGTCTAGCATCTTGAGTTACTACACTCTTGCTGCTGAGCATAGTAGTGGTTCTGGTAGGGATTTTGGCATTGTTCCTCTGAGGACTTTTCCTTCTGACTCTATAATGCTCTTGGGTTGTTTACCTTCTGATTTATCTTTAGTGCAAAGAAGTTGGACTTATAGACTTTGGTGCCATACTTCTTCTTTTTAGACCAAAAATCCACTCTAACTTTTCTAAGAATCTTTGTCACCGACCCTCCCATACTTAACTTATTCAACTTCATGTGATGAAGAATAAGAACATGAAGGTTTATCTCCTTCATCTGAACTAGAAACTACATAGTGTAGTGTTTGAGTGCTGTCATTACTTTAAGATCCTTGGGCTTCTTAAGCAGTACTTTAGCCATCACATTTTGCACATATCTATGGCCTTCTTCTAGCATCGGAGAACTTAGCTTTCTATTCCATCATTTAGGGAATCCAAACTCTCTATTATATTCTTGATGAGGCTTTTTTCCATTTCCCTTCTCTCTTAGGATTACACCAAAATTAGTTACTCCAAAGATTTCTTTGATAAGCTCAAGAGTTACATTGACTGGCCTTTCTTTTACTTCTGAGATGATAATGTCTGGATCTAAAGATGACTCTAGTATATTCTCATAGAATTCTACTGTTAAGTCAGAGTACGTTGGCTTATACATTTATACCCATTTTTGCAACTTTTAGGTTTTTATAATGACGGAGAGAGGAGTTGTTGTTAGCACAAATCTATTTGAGAAAAAGGGTTGAGGATCAAATTTGTCGGGGTTGCTTTTGAATTGGACATGCTTAATTTTGGCTTAAGAATTTTTGGTTATCGCCATGACTGTTCTTTTAAGAGAAACAATTGTAGAGATTTTTGAAGGGTTTTAGTAATGTAAAGTGGAAGAAGATGAAGTTCATCAGTTTTTATAAACTTTGATAGGAAGTTTGAGGGTGCTTTAGTTATCTTGCTTAACAACTGCTACGGTTTTGGAATAAACTGTTAAATATTGATGAGTGATTTCATGGCGTGATTAACGATAGTTATATGAACTGTTTTCCTAGTTTTTACCGCTCTCACTTTTTACCCTCAAATTGACCATGCATTTTGAAATTTAAAATTTTATGGTAGGAAATGACTTGACCTATTTGCCACGTGTCAGGTTGATAGTGTCTCTAGGCACTTTCCTCTAAGGCTAGTGTTTCCTTCTGATGTACCTCCTGTTGAGCTCTTTTTCTTATGATGAATCTTTTGTTTTTCATCAGATTTGTTGCCTTGAGACTACTGAGATGTTCATAATTCTTAGGCTTCTCTCTTCTTCTGAGCTAGAGACACTTAGGTAGCCAAACCTTTTTGGGCATTCCTCTATACCTTCGAGCCATCCTTGATTGACCATGCTCCTTCTTCTAAGGCAGCTGCTGACGTGGCACTTCTTCTTTCTTCCCCTTGATCTACTTCTAAGGTTTTATGACAATTTTCTTTAGAGCTCTTTCTTCTGAGTCCAACTTCTAGATGCACTTATTAACACCTTCTGGCAAGTGATCCTTCTCCTTTGCATTTTTAACTAGGATCTCAATCTCATTTGAGATGGCATGGTCATCTTCTTTGAGATACTTTGCCCTTTCTTTTAGCTTTAGCATCTTTCTTGCATTCCCCCATTCAATGGCTTTAATTTGCTTCATGATCTATAAAAAGTTGTTAGTTTCTAGCAAATCATAAGTTTCTACCTCTGAGCAACATTCTTCTTCTGAGGTGGTTGTATCTTTAGCCATAAAACTCATGTGTTCTTCATCTTCTAAGTAGCCTTTTGTGTCGAAGTCTTCCTCATCACTCCAGACAAAAGTTGATTTTAACTTTCTCTGAGATGGCTGTCTTGACCTCTCTGTTTTGCTCTTTAATCTTTTAGAGGTGGTTGCTTAAGAGTTGTCATCCTTCTGTGAACATTCTCTTGTTGAAGTTATGGATGAGATTTGAGATTTCTTCATCATCAGTATCATCTTCTGATGACTCTTTCCTTCCTAGCATCTTTCTCTTGAATTTCTAAGTGAAGTTTCTCAGCTCTTCATCTTTTGAGTCTTCTTCTGAGGAATCATCTTGTCTCAGCCTGGTTCTTTTATTTTGTAGAGAGAAGTTCTCTTTTGAGCTCTCATCCTCTTCTGAGGATATCCCTTGAAGAGCCATTTGTATCCCCTCATTTCTCTTAAGTATCCTCTTTTCTTCATGAGATTTAGAGTGATCTCATGTGTTGTAAAGGATACAATAACCTCATCGTAGCTTAGATTGGAAAGATCTTGAGCTTCTTCTATGGCTATCTTCTTTGTTTCCCATGTTCTAGAGAGACTTTTGAGGATTTTCTTCACTTTCTCTTCCTCTGAGAATCCCTCCCCCAGCCTCTTTAATTCACTTGTGATGTTAGTGAATCTAGAGTTCATACTGGATATGGATTCCTTCATTTTAAAGAGCTTATATTCCCTCAGCTTTTGGTTTATCCTAGATTCCTTCACCTTGTCATTTCCTTCATAGGTGGCTTCTAGCTTCCTCCAGATCTATTGAGCTATCTCACAACCTGAAATTTTATTGAATTCTGTAGCATCTAAAGCACATTGAAGCATGTTAATAGCAGTTGCATTACTCTGATATCTTTTAGTATCTTTATTAGTCCATTTCTCTTCAGGTTTAGGATGCACTCTCCACTTTTTCACTACAGTAGCTCTATAGGGCCTGTTAGCAATTGCTAACCATGCATATATGTCTTTTAACTATATGAAATGTATCATGCAGTTTTTATAAAAGGCATAATTCTGGTCAAAGAACAGAGGGGGCTTATTTATACTCAATCCTTCTAGGAGGACTTGAGTGGTTTGATTCATCACTCCAGAAAGGAGCCTTTTAAATCTATCATCCGTTGGGATCTTTAAACTCAAGACTGTGAAGTCTATTAAATTTAAGGGAGATAAGCTCTAATACCACTTGTTGATCCTTATTAGTGGTGATATAGGAGTTAGAAGGGGGAATGATTGACTCATTTTTCCAATTTAGATGTGAAATAATAAACTTTCTGATCAACTGATTTTAACTTAAGGTGTTGATGCAAGTTTATTGATGAATAAATGTTTGTTTATTGTGGTGTTTTTTACTTGGTTGTAGGATATAAGCAATATAAATGCATAAGTAAATAAATGCTATGTAAAGTAAAATAAAAACAGAGTTCTTATACTGATTTGACCCTGCCTACATCCAGTCCCTGGAGTCCCCTCCTCCGAGCTTAAATCCATTATATTACGCTCCTTTTGAGGCGGAGAAGCCTTTATAATTCTGGAATCCTATGCATACACAAAGAACCCTTTCTCTTGTTGCTTCTGACTCGACAATCTAAGAGTACCCTCCTGTTAGATTCTTCTATCTCACCAAGTTCTCCAAGATGTAAATAGGGTTGAAGACCTCAGCACTCTCGCTTAGTCTGTTAGAATCACACCAAAAATAGTCCGGATCAGGTTTAAAGCAAACAAAACTTCGAACACCAAGAAGAGCATCCAGATACACATTGAAGACATCAAATCCCTAAGTCCATGTAAAAAGTATCTGGTTAAAGTTTGGAAAGGAAATAAACTTCTAACCCTTTAGAAACATCATCTGAAGAAATATTGATTCAAGCGCTTCTAGATAAGTTTGAGTCTGAAGACATCCGGAACACTCAGCTTATGAGATAAAAGGGAAAAGTTCAAAATTACCTTTTCCCTCCATATTGGTCTGAAGTCAAAGTTCCTTTTACCTTGGAGAATGAAAAAGTGAGAGATTGAACGCATTTCAAAAAATGACATATATCTGACTTGGAAAGAGAAAAAGATAACTACCATTTTAACCTAGACCAATTGGATGGCACGTGGAGCTTACATAGCTTATAAATCTTGCCTAGAATTTGGCAGAACACAAAAAGCCAAACAAATGACTACTTACACCTTTTGCATTAATTCCAACAATTCAAACGGGCCAAATTACGTGTCTAACGGAATGATCAATGGCTCCGGAAGCGCCACCTCAAACCTTATCAATGGTAAAGATTCAAGATCAACCTCAACTGTCCACAACGGCTACATTTATGATCAAAGCCTATAAAAGGGAAGCTTCACATGTTGAGAAGATGTTGGTTGAATTTACAAGAAGCTATCACATTAAGAACTCGAGCTATTTCAATCAGTAAACAAAAACCCCTCCAAGAACTACACACTCTAATCTGTTTGTAAGAATTCTCAAGTGAAGTTATAAACTTAAAGAATTCAAAAACCAAACCATTTGATAAAAAAAGTGTGTAATATCTCATACTTGGGTAAGTATTGAGATAGGGGATTAGCTTTAGACTAGAGAGTTTAAGTGGAACATCTAAAGGAAAAACGACTTAGCTAAGGTTAGTGCCTTAGTGGTATATCCTACATCCGAAGAAGGAAACTTTGGAGACAAGTTGAAGAGGACTCAGCTAAGGTTGTCGCCCTAGTGGTATATCCTACTTCCGAATGGACTCAGCCAGTAGTTAGATTAGTGGTATATCCTGTAATCCGGAGACAATTGTAAAGGCTTAATTCCTGCCCGATTTAAAGGAATTCTACTAGTGGACAAAGCTCAGAGGAAGGAAACTCTAGGGACTGGAGTAGGCAGGGCCGAACCATTATTAATCTCAGTGTTTGAATTTACTTACTCAATCTTTACTTTAAGTGATGCTTTAATTAATTTTGCATCATCCTAATCCAACACATCCGAATCATTTCAAGCACGCTACATAGACTTTTTACAAGACTATAAATTCCACTAAAAGAGGTCATTCACACCCCTCTGACTTTAAATACATATGCTCAGGGGCCAACAAGTGGTATCAAAGCTAGTGCTCACAGCTAGAGATCTAACGATCTTGAGCTAAAGGTTCAATTTTGATTCAGAAATCAAAAGGAGTTTTAATAACTCACAGCTTCTTCCAGAGGGTATGTCCATTACCTGTCCTCTCCACTCTTCACCGGTGAATATTACACATTCTAGAAAAATTGAAAGAAGAATTTCATTCAGGCACAGATCATGCTAGCATGGATGACCATTAAATATGGTCCATATGTTCCTACTCATGAAGTAGAGGGTATCATTACCCGAAAGCCATTAAATCGATGGGATGAGAACGATTAAAAGAAATTGCGTGAAAATGCAAATGCTATTAACATGCTTCATTATGCTCTTAGTGCAGTTGAATTTAATAGGATATCAGTATGTAAAATTGCACAAGAGATATGGCAGAAAATTGAAGTGACCTACGAAGGCACCAACAAAGTCAAGGAAGCAATAATTGATCTCTTACAACAGAAACTTGAAACCTTCAAAATGGAGCCTAAAGAACCCATCAGTAGCATGAATACTAGATACACCAATCTAGTGTATGAAATGAAGAAGCTCAAAAAAGAGATCACAGAGGAAGAGATTGTAAAGAAGATCCTCATGAGTCTTACCAAGGAATAGGATAACAAAAAGATAGCCATTCTGAAAGCTCATGACTTAAAATTCTATGATTATGATGAACTCAATGGTAATCTCTTAACTCAAGAACTATCCTTGGAAAGATACAGTCAACAAGAGAAGAAGCCTGAGGAAAAGAAGAAAGCCATTGCACTCAAGGCAGGGTCCTCTGACCCAGCTTCCTTCGGAACAAAAAAGCGTTCAAAGAAAACTCACTACAACAAAGAAGATATGGCTATGCTAGCCAAACAGTTCAGCAGATTCCTGTGAAAGAAAGAAAGGAGGAGTTCTAGAAAATCTTATTCTAGAAGAAGAAAAGAAAGATCCTGAAGGAAAGTGTGAGCACTGGATTTTAAAAGTCTTTCTCAAGAAATGACGATGAGAGCTAGATAATGAAATTCTTTATAGGTGTTATCCATTAGAGGTGTTCCTACTGCTACAGAGTTGAGTTTGGCAAAGTTTCGGAGACCTAGACTACCTTTAGGGACCCATATGGGTCACACCTTATGGTATGGGTCCATGGGTTGACCTGTATGGCCCCATTGCCCCATATGGATGTGGGGGACCCATTCGGGTCCCGTCAGGACCCGTACGGGTCATCCTCACCCGTATAAGTGCCATTCTCGCCCAATGAGTCATGAATGCAATTTATTTCATTCAGACCCGATTTCCTCCTATACATAGGGGCTTTTTACCACATTATAAAGGGGAACGAATTAGAAAAGCAATTAGATCATGTAGTTTATGAAATTCCACCCATATTTCAAGTAATAGCAAGGGTACAGTTGAGGTATAGGAGGTATAAAATAAGGAGAAATCCCATTCCTTGAGGTTTTGTCTGCATTTTATTCATTCCTAACTTCGTTCATTAGAATTTAGGGGAGGTTATGTCCACACAAATACTTGCCTAAACAGTCCTAAAATCACTGTTAGCATAGGTCTGTTCCAACCCGATGAGGAATAATGCCTATTTCGTTTAGTGATCAGACAAAAGAGCCAAAAAGAACAAAATTGTCATCCAAAATACAAAATTCAAAAATCCACATTCTAAGGAAGCTTTGATTTAGCATTTCCTACTGAAAAATAAAAAGTCAAAGTTTGGTCAAACATAGGTAATTAGCCCATCTAAAGTAAAAAAAATCAAATCTTATCGAGATCTGGCAAGATTTTACGGGATCTGATGTAAAAACCTGTCAGATAGGTAATTAGCCTATCGGCCAATTACCACCCTATTATAAATGGGGGACTCACCCCCTCATTTTCAGCAGATGGAAGATTTTATAAAAATCCCAAAATTCCCATCTTTTTAGATCAAGACTCACAGTGATCTTTGGTCTAAAAATGACTTAAACCCTCTCAAATCCCATATTTTCTTTAGGAATAATCCAAGATTATAGCCATAACTTGGGTTAAACCTATTTTCCAACAAAACCGTAACCCTTGACAATTACGATCTTGCAAAGGCTCTCAAGTCATCCTGGACAGATGAAAAGGTAAACTGAGGGTAATTGGCTTCGAGCCCAACTTTAAAATTCATTTAAATTCATCTTTTATTATTTTATTATTGCGCATTGCATTCTCATTTCTTTGGTCAAGTGAGCCACTGGAGCCACTTAAACTGTAATATGCATAAATAAGCTCGCAGGTACGGATGAAATGTCCAGAATGTGAGGAAACTCTATCCGAGTTTCCAAACCAAAACCCAAGCGCTGCCATTACTCTGCCAAAATTGCAGTAGCAAATTTCTATTCATTTATACCGTTACAATAATGTCCGTTTTATTTCCTGAATTTATTTCTAAAATAAAGCCATTGTAATGCAGAAATTACCACAAATTCTAAAGTTCCAAAATTAATTCAAACAATTTGAACAATATGAGTACCTATTGTGTTCGAATTCAAAATTTCACTTTCTTTTTGGTATAAAAATCCCATCTTGGATCAGTATACCACAATTCCCGGTGGAGCTGAACAGGGTGGCGACTCTATTTTATTTTTAAATAAAGTAAAATATTTTATTTTAAAAATATCTTTCCTAAATAAATTGTGTAAATATATTTCTCAATATAATCACATTTTTAGCTTATATAAAGTCACTACATTTAAGAAAACCAGATTTTCTCAAACCCAACCAGACGCGCCCCGCGCACCACATCCTCCCGTTTTAAAACCCCTCGCCCTCTCATAGTGGCGACTCTGCTTGGGAAAGACTAAAATTATTTATACAAAAACCCGATTTTTATAAAAATTCTTTTTTTTACGGAATAACTAAAATATTGTTCAAATTAAATTTTGGAACAACAGAATATGTGGTAATTTCAACATTACACAAATTTTAGGATTGCAAAGCTTCTGTATTCTTTACCCCTTAAACCAATTTAGGTGTCTTTTGGTGAAGTATCTCCAAGTTCGCTTAGGGCTTGAGGGGTATGGATCTAATCACACCCCTTGCATAACGTACGAGGGCCTTGATCTCTTAAGGGCAAGACTACCCGAGTACATTATATGTGGAAAATTTTCCTTTGGTTCGCTTAGGGCCACAGGAACTCGGAACACAAAGGCGCAGGGTAACCAATCGCACCCAATCTTGAGACCGAAAACCATATATAGATGGACCGTAGACACTTCCTCATAGGTCTACTAAAAAACCTTAAGTGCACGCGAGTAGACTTCGCTAAGTCCCCCATTGACTTTAGAGCGAAGTAACCCAAATGGAGTTAAAAGGGTGGTAGGCACGATCTAACCGTTTGCTACGTGTGCAGGTTTATTAAATATAAATAAACTAAAAATGTACATTATAAGCATCATGATTGTTTAAAAATTAACCACATATTTATGCATCCATAACATTTATGTGTGGCATCTCATTTTATTTCCCAAGACCAGTGAGTCCACCTAGGCTCAGTCGATGAGCCAAAACAAACCAAGATTGGTGAGTCTGCCTAGGCTCAGTCCACAAGCTGAAACAAACCAAGACCAGTGAGTCTACCTAGGCTTAGTCCACGAGCCAAAACAAACCAAGAATAATGATTCCACCTAGGCTCAGTCGATAAACTGAAACAAACCAAGACGAGTGAGTCCACCTAGGCTCAATCCATGAGCTAAAACAAACCAAGACAATTGAGTCCACCTAGGCTCAATCGATAATCCAAAACATACTAAGATCAGTGAGTCCGCCTAGGCTCAGTCCACGAGCCAAAAAAACCAAGACTAGTGAGTCTACCTAGGCTCAGTCGATGAGCCGAAATAAACCAAGACTAGTGAGTCTGACTAGGCTCAGCCCATGAGCTAAAATAGATCAAGACCAACTGGCCTATCTAAGCTTAAATTTTAACCATAGAGTCAATCATTGAGCGACTAACGAGTCAGCTCCCCTTTGACCATAGAGTCAGCCTTTGAGTGACCAGTGAGTCAGCTCACTATTGACCATAGAGTCAGCCTTCGAGTGACCAGTGAATTAACTCACCTTGGACCATAGAGTCAATCCCCAAGTGACCAACAAGTCAGCTCACCTTGAACCATAGAGTCCACCTTTGAGTGACTAGCGAGTTAGCTCACCTTTAACTATAGAGTCAGCCTTAAAGTGACCAGCAAGTCAGCTTACCTTAGACCATACAGTCAATCCCCGAGTGACCAGCGAGTCAGCTTGCCTTGGACTGTAGAGTCAATCTTCGAGTGACCAGCGAGTCAGCTCACCCTTGACCATAGAGTCAATCCCTGAGTGGCAAGTGAGTCAGCTCCCCTTGGACCATAGAGTCAACCTCTGAGTGACCAGTAAGTCAGCTCACCCCTGATTATCAACTCAAATCAAACCTGATTCAAACCCTTGGTCTTTGAACCGCCTATTTGTGATATTCCACCAATATTACAAACTACCCTTGGCGATTGGTCCTTGAACAATTGATGTATACCCAACCCCCCCATTATTTATACATATCCATTCATTCAATCATTCGCTCATTCTTTCATTCATCCACTCATGCATCCCAATAGGTTGAGGTAAGTAGGGCTCAGAGCTACACCCGATACACTTACTAACACTTGATCTCTTACAATTTTAGGTTGAAAGTGAGAGAAAAAGAGGTTAAGATGTATTACAGGTAGCCCAAAAGTCACACCCCTACCACTAGTCGATTCTCTAGCTGAATTTTTCTCCGATCCAGAACCTAAAATTGTAATGGCAAATGATGAGGAAATTAGACAGTCCCTCATGAGGATTCTAGAAGCTCTAGAATTTCATGATGTTTGGGAAAGGCCAAGCGATTCTAATGCTCAGAGAGCCCAAGAGCAAGAGGCCGAGCTAGCAGAGTTGAAGGCAAAGATGGCGGATATGGAGAAGCGGTCTCCTAGAAAAGACAAATCTGGTGCTCCCTCCATCGAGCAGTATGTAGACATTGACCGATTCTTGCCAAAGGAATCAGAAGCCCTTCTGGATAACTTTGTGATGCCTTATATGGACCTATATGCTGGCATTGGGCCTCCTCAAGCGCACGTAGAAAGTTATCTTGGGATTATGACTAGCAAGAACATCCCTAAGGCTCATATAGTGAATCTTTTTCAAGCTACTCAACGAGGACCCATTTCTGAGGGGTACATGAGGATGCCAACGAACATGAAATCTGATTGGAAGAAGCTATGCTCTACATTGCTGGAAAATTATGTCTTCAATCTGAAGGTAAAAATTACTTTGCAAGACCTTGAAAGGATCAAACAACGACCAAATGAGTCCTTCAAAGAATTTCACCTAAGGTGGATAGCTATTCATGTACTTTTAACTAGGGCACCTGACCAAGATGCCCTGATAGTGAAGCTTGTCGAAGGATCTAGCGCCAAATACCGGGACAAAATAAAGATGAAAAGATTTGACACCTTTAATGACGTGGTGGACTATGCCTAGAGACTGGAGAAGTACGAGGAAAAGGACTGGGCCAAGAAGCAAGAGCAGCAAGCGTACACTAAACCTAAATACTAGAAAAGGGTGGATCCTCCAAATAAGGCAGTTCCGGGTCCCCAAAGGCTCTGACCAAAGTTATAGCAGCCACTCAGGTGCAGACTCACCAATCTATCTTCCTAGAGCATCAAATAATTTGCTCTACTTGCCGAGTAGACACGAACAACTTTTATGCCTACCACATAACCAAGGGGCACCGTACTAATGAATGCACCAAACTAGTGAAGGATTTACAGCAGATGATTGCCGATGGGAGAATGAAAGAGCCTGAGAAGAAACCAAACACGGAAACTAATCCCCCACCAAACTTTTAAGCTACAGTAAATGCCATTAGTATCCATATGGAGGTCGATGAATATGGTATTGACGTAACGGATAACTTCCGACATGACCTAGGATGTGAGGATAATATGATTTTTGACAACGTTGACATCATCTACATGGTTGATCAATATGTCTTGAGGATGAGGAGAGTAGGGCGGGATTAATACAAAGTGCCACCACACCTCATATAATGAGGAGGATCTGACCTAAATGAACATGTGGAAGAATTTCTCCAGTTTATGCATGAATAAGGAATAGACATGATGGGTTTTGCGCCTCATTTCCCCAGATTCTTAGAAGGACAAGCCACGGACTGGTAAAATACGATGTCAATGGAAGGTCGATGGAATTGGTACTTTATGGAGAGATCCATCCTTCATTACTTCAGGGCTTATCAACCATACCCGAATGCACTCTGCTGGCGGTTGGCACTACAAGTAAACTGACATAATGCTGACTGGTAGGATATTCCTCCTCCTTAGCCTCCCATGTATACTCCCCCAGATTACATGAGCCTGAACTACGTCGACATGAGTTTGTTTAATTTTGGAAGCTCCTCTAGGACAGCACATAAAGAAAGTCAAGAGCTATATGATCCTGAACAAGCCTGGAATAATCATGGGGACCAATAAAGGTATCTTAGCCTGCACCTAGAAGAGGGAATGCTAGACCTGTTTGAAGAAATCCTTGCCGACATTACAGCATATGGTACCTGCATAGAGGAAACTTTCACAGCATACAAACCATGGTCTCCGACTTTTGTATAGCTATCACAGTGGTCGAGGGTAGGATGAATGCCAAAGAAGAACCCAAAGAAGATCCCGAGGAAGAACCTAAGGAAGATCCTGAGGAAGATCCTGAGGAAGATCCAAAAGAAAATTTTGATGATGAAAGAAAATTGGGTCTTTGAACCATAGAATGAGCAACAGCCTTTTGAGGTTTCAGATGAGGAGGTAGAAGAATAGATGGACTCTAATGAATCAGATCATGAAAATAAAAGTAAGGTAGATAACTTGGGCTACGAATCAAAGGTCTTTTCAAATGACGAGCTAAAACACTTTCTGGTAGATTTCGAGTACAAAGCCCCTTCCTCGATGGCTTGATGGTTGATTATGATGGTGCTAAGAGCTATGCCTTATCCTTAGAACATGACTCCTTAGGCGCCTTATGGTCTGCAGCAAGTGATGATTCCGGAGATTTTATAGACTTTGACTCAGGTAGCAAGCACTTCATTAATATGATTCAAGAAGAGGGATAAGAACCTTCTCAGGAGTACATCATGGAGAGAATTCGTGCCAAAAATGAATTACCCAGGGCCAGTTACCGAATTCAAAGTTCAGACTAGGTAGAGGTCTATCCTATATTCTACAATAGAAACACAATGCCATAACCCCACATCCATGAGTTTGTGTAAATGATGAACAATGGGTACATTCACTACGCCCATTGGCCCGACAGGTTCCACTTGACTCTTCGAAAGAAGGCAATATTCTGGTACAAAGGGCTAACATTTTTCCAAAAGTCATTCTGGAACATCCTAGCTAAGCAATTCATTGATTACTTCATATGGGTTGATCCGCCGGAAGACTCGACCCCGGAGCTGGATAAACACGGGAACCCATTATTGTATTGGGAATGGGAAGCAACCAACGCTATTTGCCCAACGTCGAGGGAATAAGCCAAGGAATATCCATGGTACATGAATAAATATGATGATGAACCAATTGCTTATGGTGATGCACCCGATGTACTTGATGAAGTTAAACCAATTGGTGGAGCTTCCTAATCTGTTCACATGATTGGGCAAGACTCTAACCCCATTCTATGCCAGATCCTTCAAGAGAACCCTATTATTCCAAAAAGACATCCTAAAAAGGTTCCCATCATGCAATGGCCCTTCACCACCAAAGCGCCATCTTCCACAAATAAGCTGATTGACTTAGGAGAGATACCACTTGATGAAGATTTTAAAAAATTCGAAAACTTTGAAACAACAAACTCGCCAACCCAGGTTGTCAGTCCTATTACTAGAGAAGGGAAAATTGCTGGGTCAGTAGCCCCGGCTATGCGAAGAACAAAACCTCTAGTGCCTCTTACTTTCATTAAATCCTCAAGGCAGATAGAAAGCCTGATCATGGATCAACTAAAAGCCACTACAACCAAGATGAGTATCTGGGACCTCCTCCTCAATTCTCAAGACCATAGGCTTGCTATTGTCAAAACGCTAATGGAAATCAAAACATCTCCCCTGGCATCGCCCAAATAGGTCTATGCACTACTTAACAATGAAACCAGCATTGTTATCCTTGACATTATATTCTCGAGCTTGGATCTGTCGGACTAGGGCATTCGCCATAATAATGATCTCTACTTGAAGGCTAGTGTTTTAGGATGTATAATGCACTGTGTATTGGTCGACGATCGTTCATCACTGAATGTCTATCAAAAGGATATTCTACTAATCCTTGGACTAACCGAGAGGGACTTAAAGCAATCCACAACGGTCATTAAGGCCTACGATAACTCCAAAAGGACCATCATTAGCATGTTTGAGGCCAAATTTACTATCGGTGAAATCTCATCTATAGTACTTTTCACTGTCATCGATATCTCGGTGACCTTCTCTATGCTCTCGGACGGCCATTGTTCCATGCTTTGGGAGGAGTTCCGTCGAATCTTCACCAGAAAATCAAAATCCCATTCTACAGAAAGATCGCCACTCTAGAGGCTAACAAAGCATCAGTGGTGGTAGCATAAAAAAATGGAGGAGAGCCATATGAAAGGATTTACCACAGCCACGATTGGGCAAGAATCAAACAAGCAACTAGAGGTGCACTAGGGCCCTTGGATTTAGGGTTACATGCAAAAACACCACACTCCTGGAAAAGGACTAGGTATGCATGAATAGGGAATGCCAACCTCCAATATAAGGGAAGGAGAATGGAAACCCATAGGTGTCGATTATACAGGCTCTTAAAGAATCACCCACAAGACGGTCTTCCAGAAGAAGTTGCAATAACCTACAATGAAACCCTCGAACCTGTTACTCGATAAGGGAAGATAGTTCTGTGACTTGAGATTTTCTCTGATGTAGTCGACTATAGGAAGTATAGCAAAAGATCCATAACTTGTGTATTGAAGGAAGCAGGTCACCAACTAGATGTGGGGGCAATCCCAAATCAGAGCTAGCTTAATGAACAGGTACGCCTAAAGAAGATCAAGAAGCCAAGTGAAGAGGAGGAAATCCTCGACACTCTAACCAAGCACCTTAATGCCAACTTAAGATACTGGAAGAAGGAAAGAGCAAGGGAGGTAGCTTGTGCTAGGCTGTCATAGACATGGTCAAGATCATGAAGGGCAAGGCAAATGTAGAGGAGGAAGACAGCGAGAACATCCTATTCAAACTAGTTGCCATAGAAGAATCATCCACTGCGGAGCCGGACCCTATTGATTAGGATGAGTCTTTTGTTTCTATTTCCAACATGTTTGAAATGAATATTTTACTTTACGATGATAATAAGATGAAGAACTTTGCTTATTTGGATTATGTTTTTGATTATGATTCCATGCATCCATTCAAGCATTCATCTAGCATCTTTAACATTAATAATGATATTACAAAAGAAATTAACTTGAATATGGAAGATGATCCAAAAATGGTATACATTTCAATCAATTGCCCATCGAATAAGAGAGAGAATTGATAAAAGTATTGAAAAATCATGTTTTAGCATTCGCTTGGTCTCATGAAGACATGCCAGGACTTGATTGGCACATCGCCAAGCACAAGATCTCCACGAACCCAAAAGTTCGGCCAGTAAATCAAAAGATAAGGAGGATGCACCCAGAATGGGCCGAAAAGGTCTAAGTAGAAGTACCCAAGCAAATCAAGGCTAATTTCATTGAAGTTATTGAGTATCCCACATGGCTATCCAATGTAGTCCCCGTACCCAAAAAGAATGGTGACGTACGAGTTTGTGTTGACTTTAAGGACTTGAATAAGGCCATCCATAAGGATGGTTTCCCGCTACCACACATCGACGTACTAGTAGATAGCGCAGCAAGAGCAGCCATGTATTCCTTCATGGATGGGTTCTATAGCTACTACCAGATCCTCATAACGTAATAGAAAAGTTCAAAACTGTATTCATCTCAGAGTGGGGAACCTATTATTTCAGAGTGATGCCTTTCAGACTCAAGAATGCAGGGGAAACCTACCAATGAGCAGTCATGACATTACTATATGACTTAATCCACGAAGAAGTCAAAGTCCACATAGACGACAAGCTTGTAAAATCTGCCATGCCAGAAGAGCACCCAATAGTGCTAGAGCGATTCCTCAAGAGAATAGAGAAACACAATCTCCGTCTTAACTCAAAGAAGTGTATATTCGGTGTCACATCAGGCAAGTTACTAGGACTTATGGTTAGCAAGAGAGGCATGGAGATGGATCCTAATTAGGCTAATTCCATTAGAGAAATGCCTATGCCAAAAACTAAGAAAGAAGTAAGAAGTTTCTTGGGGTCCATACAATACGTTAGCCGCTTTATAGTACGGTTGACTACTACGTGCGAGCCTATCTTAAAGCTCTTGAGGAAGAAGCAACCAATAGAGTGAAATGATCAATGTCGAGAAGCCTTCTACAGGATCAAGGCTTATCTAATGAACCCTTCTGTGCTAAAGCCGCCAATTCTTTGGAAGCCACTCATTCTCTATCTGCTATAGAAGAGACATCTATAAGGGCTATACTAGTTTAGGAGCACGAAGATAAGAAGGAACACACAGTTTATTATCTTAACAAGAAATTGCTAGAGTACGAGACTCGATACACCATCAGGAGAAAACTTGTGCCTCCATGGTCTAGCTCACCAAGAAACTCAGACACTACTTCCAATCTTTCAGAATCAAAGTAGTAGCAAAAGTTAATCCAATGAAGTATTTATGCCAGGCTGCCACGCTAACTGGAAAACTGGCGAGGTGGCTCTTATTGCTGTCAGAATTTGATATCGAGTATGTCACTAAAAAGACCATCAAAGGAAGAGCAGCGGTCAAATTCCTAGCGAATCAACCACTCGATGGAGGAGAAGAAGAAAATCTGGAATTCCCTGAGGAATGCTTCACAACAGCAATACGAAATTCTAGAAAATGGGTCACATTTTTTAATGGCGCTATTAATAAATGAGAAGCTGGCTTGGGAGTCATCATTATTACACCAGATGGAGCACTCATACCTCTGTCAAAATGATTAGAATTTCTCACCACGAATAACGGGGCAGAGTATGAAGCTTGTTTATTAGGAATGTCTACCCTAGTCATTCTTAGAGCGGATAAAGTAAAAGTTATTGGTGACTCACCTTTGGTCATCAAGCACATCATGGGAGACTGGGAACTAAAGGAGGAATCCCTCAGACCTTACCTAGAGGCTATAAGGAGGAAAGCCGTAATGTTCAACGAATGCAGATTTTGTCACATGCCACGAGAGGGGAACCAGATGGCAGATGCGTTGGCCACTTTAGCCTCCTTATGGGAAGGACCCCAAAAGCAGCCAATCAAACCCCTTTGTTATGAAAATGACTTGATTTCCATACTATGTCTGCTTAATAGATGACACCATGGATAAGGGAGAACCATGGTACTCTGACATCATCAAGTTTCTAAAAAATGGTGAATTTTTAGCCGAGGCTACGGATTCCGACATAAATACTCTAAGGAAGCTCGCTGTATAGTTTTTCCTGATTAAAGGGGATCTGTTCAAAAGGTCATCTGATAGCCTAATATTAAAGTGTCTGGCCCAATAAAAAGTTAAAAGGGTGATGAAAGAGGTACATTCAGGGGACTGCGGTCCACACATGAATGGCATTATGATTGCAAAGAAAATTCAAAGAATGGGATACTTCTGGCTAACCATGCTAGCTGACTGTGTTCAAGAAGCAAAGACTTGCCATGCTTGTCCGATATAAGGAGATGTGAGCCACTTACCCCGATAACATTGTAAAGTTTGACAATGCCTTGGCCATTCTCAGCCCGGGGCATCGATATCATCGGTAAAATAAGACCATCTTTGACTAACAGCCATTGCTTTATTATAGTAGCTGTCGATTACTTTTCTAAATGGGTTAAAGTAGAATCATACACGAACATCATGGCCAAGAAGATGGCCTGATTTATTCAGTGACATATCTTCGCTAGATACTTCATTCATCATCGTATAGTAAGTGACAATGGCATATAGTTCCAAGGTGAAACAATTGATCTTATTGAGAAGCATGGGATTCAGCATCATCGCTCTTCACCCTATCGCCCTCAGGCTAATGAAGCTATAGAAGCGGCCAATAAAGCAATTAAGAAAATCCTCTTCAAGACGATCTCTAACTATCGAGATTGCGTGATTATTTGTCCTATGCCTTGTGGTGATACAGAACTAGCATCAAGACTCCTACGGGTCAGACTCCTTTCTCTCTCGTCTACTCAATGGAGGTGGTATTTCCCATTGAAATGGAGATCAAATCTTTATGCATAGCCCTTGAGGAGAGGCTGCCCAAAGATGAATGGGTCAAATCAGGACATGAGGAACTGACTTTGATTGATGAAAAATGATTAATCGCATTGAAAAATCTACAGTTATACCAACAGCACATGGCTAGGGCTTGCAACCGTAAAGTCAAGGGCAAGATCAACCCCTGAGAATGGGCGATCTAGTCTTAAAGCAATCTCGTAAAATGCACACAGATGCTCAAGGGAAGTTCCATCCAAACTGGGAAGGGCCATATATAGTAAAAAAGACTCTCAGTAAAGGGGCAGTAAAAATCTCAGATTTGGATGGCAACAAATTTGTGAATATAGTAAATCGCGACAAGCTAAAGTGCTATCTCATGAAAAAGAAAAAAAGAGAAGAAAAAGAAAAATATAAAGTTCTGTTAAGAGCTAGTAAGGACTCTTGAGCAAAAAAAAGACCCCAAAATAAAAGAGCGAAACCTTAGGTAAAATCCATTCGGAACCTTAGGCGACGATGGGCATTTCTTGGGAATAAGTACCATTTGTCCTTCCTATTTATATAATATCTTTGATAGTAACATGTTCATGTTAAATATACTAAATGAGTGCATTAAATGGAAACTGCAAATTATTTAATTAAAACACACATTCAAATAACATTTTGCATCAATATTACACATAGAGTATGTTACAAACATGAAACGAAAATGAAAAAGAAAAATGACTAGGCCCAACACCTTTATTCTCCCATGGGAATGAAAGACATACAATGACATACTAAATGAGATCCAAAGAAACTATGAAGTATCTGCATCTTAGTAAGCCTCTCCCTCAGGGTAGGAAGCACGCGAGTGCTCATAACCTAGATGCGATAAGCCTCAGAAGGATGGATGTCAATAGGCATGGAATAGTTCATCTCCACCCTAGAGCAGCCGATCCACCTAACATCATGATGGTAAACCTGAGTATAAGAAAGCTTAAAGTCAATCAAAGTACACAAAGATGTCAGAGACCCTTAAGAACGGCCATACATCCTATACAAGCGACTAGGAGAATAAGTGATGATCTCTGAAAGACCAATAAGGGCCACACCACCTCTGGCAACATCAGTAGTCATATGTGTGATTCCCTACCAAGGGAAAACCCAACAAATATCCTCATTAGCTCGGCTCCCCATAAACTCGACACACTCCTCAATGATAAAATCTCTGTAGGGACGATTACCGAACTGAACTACGGAACCCCATACCTAGTGAGCCTTCAGATAATAATCCATGCTTATAGGGATAGGTAACACAGAGACCTTTTCCCAAAGCCAAAGCTATAAAGGCAACACAAAAACATGAAAAATAAGCAAAAAAAAAGAAAAGAACAAAAAGATAGCCTACTAGATTGAAAACCTGAAAGGCGGTCCAGAAAAAAATTAAGGCAACCCTGATGAATCGAAAACCTGAAAGGGCAGTTCATGCAAAAAGAAAGGCTCAAATAAGATTTACCTGAAGGAGAAGTCTCCTACCCATGGTAGTAGTTTCAACCCCATTCCGGGAAGTACACACAAAGATCAGTGTCTCAACAAAACTGACCGCAATGGGAGATTTCCCCTCTAACATCTGATCAACGATAGTCAGGAAGGCAAAGCTACAAACCATAGTCGGAAACTTGTAAAGGAACACCCCCAGCAAGAGAAAACAAATGTGTGGAAGCCAACTCACATCGTTAGGAGAGAGGCTCCTAACTATGTCAAAAGCTGCATCCAGCCTCAAGCCCTCATCACAAATCAGTCGGCTCCTATCAAATCATTGCAACTAAAACTGGTTCATCAACGAGTCAGAAAACTTAAGATGATGCATCGAAATGGCAGAGGGAATGTCAGCTGAAGATCTTAGAAGCCCATAGAATTCCTCATACAAGGGGTATAACTCGTGCTCTCCAAAACTGAACACATTGTCGACAGGATCCCAGAATCTGATAACAGCTTAGATCATGTAACCTTAATAAAGATGCTATAGTATTCCTTCATATACACTAGACAGCAGACCCCGAGACTGTCCCAACCATTGGAGTTCTTCAGATAAACATTCAAATCTGCACGAAAGCGGATATAATTCTCCATGGTGAAACCTCAAAGAGTCCCAGTTTACTATACATAGTTTATGGGGCAATCTGCCAATATCTGGCAGATTACCCTGATAAACTCGATCAACAAGAAAATAAAGCACAAAGTGAAGGAATAATGAAAAATTCTTTTATATATAAAAATGTGCTAATACAAGGAAAAGGCACTACAAAAGGCTCAAAGTACAGAAAACGACAAAAGAGAAAAAGGAAGCCTATCTACTACCTATTGGAGTTCAGGTGGCTAGGATTAAAAGGGGGGTAACCATCCCATGGAAAGAATCGAGAAGGATCGCCCTGTCCCTATTACGGCTGCTGCTACGGGTCATCCACCTGGAGCATCCCCAATAGACCTCAGAGCCATTGGATCTCCCGCCGCAGTATTTTAACACAGATTATTCATATGCATCTCATAACATACCATGCACCATCATGATAAAATAATGAACATATCGCCATATCAGAGTTTGGTTCATCATGAATCAATGTTGTCCATGGATATATCCCCAATCAGAGATGCTATCGACAATAGGCACCTACAAGAATGAGGAATTGGAACAAGTTAGAACCATCACAAATCTAAGGAAAATGGAAGAAAAAGCAGAGGAAACTCATGTAAGTAGAATCGGCTAGATGGAAGGCCACTGGATGCTCAGGATCCAGATAAGGCTTAATCACTAGCATATAAGTACTCATATTAGGAAGATACATCAGGGACATGGGTGGTTGATACTGAAACCCCTGATGACCCTCCACTATAGCCGAGCTCTAATGCGGGATAGATGACATCTAAGAACTATCCACATGAGCAGAAGTAGGCACAAGCTTCTTCCTACCTTAGTGATCCTACATAGATGATAAAGCAAAGGCAAATCAGTCCAACTTAGCGCGATAATAAAAAAAACAAGGATGAAACTTGAGTCAATAAAAAAGACGGTACCGTCATCTGGACAATCCCAGGTGAACCCGATCTAGCATGGGCAATAGGGGCAGAAGTTGAAGGGGCATCACCCTTAGAAGGGTTGTGAATGTCTCGTTCAGGCTCAATAGGAATGCGGATCCATCTTTGGCCATCCAAGCAGTTGCAAATGGCAAAAATCCTCATACCCCTTAACCCGCTTTGGGAAGGCGCTGGGTAAGCCATCGGAGGCCAATTGTGCGAATTCAGGCGAGCTATAAGGCCAAAAAATCCACCGGGGCACCTCATGAGAAATAGAACTTGACCTGGGAGGATGATGCCAACCCTGGATGAGCTCTCCAAGGTACCACTCTAGAGAAAAAGGAGTCTCTATAATCAACTAAATGTTCATAAACTCCCCAGCTAATCTCATGACCTCCGGCCAGTGAAGCTTATGCCCCCAAGGCTGCGTCTTGATCTTAGAAAGGAAAAAGAAACCAAGAATTGATACAACGGTTATAGCAGATATAGTGATTAAAATGAATCAAGAAAACCGTAGAATATACCTGCTTTGAAGACAGATTATAGAGGCGAGTAGAGAGTGGAGAGTACGAAACGAGACTCCATCTCCCAATCGCGCCAATAATGCGGTCGGCGAGGATAAAATGAATAGCTACCATCTCACACCAACTTAGTCCTAGGGAGAATCCCCATCTCGAAAAGCCAAATCTACAAACATCTAAAAGAAATTAGAATGCCAAAAGACAGTTAAAAATGCTTATAAGAAAGAGAAGGAGTTAAACGCTTACATAAATAATCTGAAGACAAGATTTGAACTTACTAATCCTGTTCCTCGCGCACTGATCAAGGGCCTAATATAGATGATGCAATGCGGCTCGACCCCAGGCGTACTCATCAGAGTAGGATGGATCAATCAGAGTGGGTAGAATATGGAGATACATGAACGAACCCCCAATAGGAAAACACAGCCATGAAAGCTCTAGCCTCGCAGGCAGAAGTCAAGTGCCTTCTATCCCCAGCAGTCCAAAAAGTCATTAATTTCTTGCAAGAAACTCGCCCCGAGCATATCCCTAAAATAGCCAATCAAAGCCTCAATAGTCTCCACATTAAAGTTATCATGAATAAAACAAGCATTAAAGTTGATCACATTACCATGGAAGGTAAGACCTATGATGGCACAATAATCTAGTGGAGTAATGTTATACTCCCCACAATAAAAGTGGAAAGTACGGGAAGTATCAGACCACCTGCTCAAGATGTGGGTAGAAGTACCGGTCGGGATGTATAGATACTTGCGATGCCTCATGTACTTGCAGTTCCTCACCATCCTCCCCAAAGATGTCCCATCGATAGTAGCTTTAGCACCAGGAGATAGAACCTTGTACCACTTATGAAAGTGGGCAATACTACCGCCTTCATGCCTAGTGACCTGAAAAAATAACAATAATAATAATGCATGTACACTAATCACACACCAATCTCCAATAAATCCTATAATTATCAAAGGTCATTGCATTCATACCATAAATAAAGAGCAAATAAAATAAATGGCGCTAAAATAAATCAAAAATAAAAAAATATAAAAATAGCGGCAAGGCTTACCAGAATCCGAGAAAGGTGATCAAAAGGCTTCAAGGCAGGCGGAATAAAATCCCCAGGATGAATCCCGTGATACATCTAATTCAATAGAAGCCCGTATAAAGCATCGGCAGGAACCTCAGATAGTTCCACTTGTTGACCATCGATGGGTACGTTCCGAGTAGTCACTTGAATGGTTGACAGATCCAAGCGGATATTGTAAAGCTTGAAACACATAGAGAGCCCGCAAAATCTTAAGAGAAGGGGCAAAAAAGGAAAAAAGATGAAAGAAATCATTGTCGAAAATAGCTTGGAAGAAACAATTTTGAAGTAGTGAAGCGGAAAATGCAAAGAGAAAGAAGAGAGAATTTTTAGTGTGGAAAAATGGGAGCCAAGCTACTGTTTTTATAGCCCACATGTAATTAGCCCGCCGGCTAATTACCTATTCAATTGTGATGCGTTTACATGTAACGGCTATAAAAGTTACTGTTACATAAGTAATTAGCCCACCGGCTAACTACGTATGTGTTGAAAATTTTTACAATTTTGCATATTTCATCCATTTCTGCATTATATATAAAAGGAGTGGACCTAAAAGCTTTTTTTACTCAGTTATTCATGCATTAAGCACCCAAAAATATTTATTTTGACCCCCGGCCAATTTTAACATTATGCAACTCATTAATAAATTTTTAATCGAAGGGGCAAAATATATTTTGTTTCAAAATTTGTTGATTAAAAATATTTTAACTCATTGCATTCCACACACACTGTTTTGTTTGTTTCACATACGACGAAATTTCTAGCATAAAATTTATGTATGTGAGGGGAAAACTGTTAGCCCATGTCTGTTCCAGCCCGATGAGGAATAATGCCTATTTCATTCAATGATCAGACAAAAGAGCCAAAAAGGACCGAATTATCATCCAAAATCCGAAATTCAAAATTCCACATTCTAAGGAAGCCTCGATTTAGCATTTCCTACTGAAATATAAAAAAACTCAAAGTTTGGGCAAATATATGCAATTAGCTTGCCAACTAATTACCCATCTATAGTAAAAAAAATCAAATCTTACCGAGATCTCGCAAGATTTAACTAGATCTGGTGTAAATTCCTGTCAAATAGGTAACTAGCCCACCGACTAATTACATATGTAAGTAACCCACCGGCTAATTACCACCCCATTATAAATAGCCATCGGCTACATATCAAGCATGAGTATAAGGTAACTCTGATCTAAATATCTTATTGATTTAATTCTCACTTAGTTAATTGCCATTGATCAAAATCAGGGAGATTGTTGAACCAAGCACGGATTTGGATTGACTCAGTGGATGACTCAGTAGTGCTTAAGTTTTGATCATAACAATTAAGTTAAAAATGGGCTAATTAAATCAATAATGATGTTAAAATAAATAGTCTATGGTTGTAAGGGAGTTAGTATATTTAATGGTAGAATTTTGTGTCTCCGTTGACCTAGCTATTTAGTTTAACTCTGAGTTGTTCTGGGATAAGTATCTACTTTAGTCACTGACTAAGTAATATCCACTCAGCGCTTGATATTTAGATTTTGTTTCAGCTATGTGATTTATGATATATCATTTTCGCTGAGTTACTTTAAGTCTGTCAAAGTTGCTGACTTTACCATTTAAGGTAAAATGAAATCTTTACTTTTAATATTGCTTATTGTAGAACATTAATGAGACAAAGAAAAAAAAATTAATGCCTTGACAAGACCCAGTTTAGTGAAGAAAATGACTAAGTTTTCTACGATCAAGCTGCAAAAGTCATTTGCAAATTTGTGCAATTCTGCAGATCTACAAACCTTGTTTCGCGCACTCTACCAAATGTTAGAATACTAGAAGGAATGGGAAGATGACACGTAGTAAGTGAGCATGAGTTCTCTCTAATGGAAGGCTGGCATCAAATGATAAAGGATTTAAATTGAAGCTTGAATCTCAATCTAATGGATTGGTTTTCTATCTCACAACGGTGCAATTCTATCTCTTAATGGATTGACTTAAAGAAGTAATGGGTAGATACATGACTTGTTAATTTCAGAAGATACCAAAGTAAGTTCAACGACTACTTTCTTAATCCATCTATAAAAGGAGCAAGTAGGCAAGCGTTTGAACTTGGTGATTACACCTGAATTTCTCAGAAGCTATAACTCTGCCAATTTACAAGCTTTAAAGAAGTTTAAGCAAGAAAGCACTACTCAGCGAGATCCTACTTTAGAACAAGAGAGAATATAATAGATCATATATGATTATTGTAACTGGATCAACGTTTTTATAAGTTGAATCTAGCTCTTGTTTAGACTCTTAGTAAGTTGCTGATAAAAGAGGGTATTATAGCCAGTGGTTGAGTGATTTCAGTTTAGAGGGTACTTATTGTAGTTAGGGAATTTGTGAAAGGCTTCTCTGCCTAGAGAAAGGATTTAAGATTAATGGATTGAAGCCGAGACACTCTCTCGGGACTATATGTAAGCACAGGTTGCCAAACGAGTATAAAAATCTCAGTGTTCTTTACTTTATCATATTTTCTAGAATTTCACTCAGCCAGCTGACCTCACTCAACGCAGTCAGTAATTATCGAGAAAAAGTTTTATAAGTTCTTTAGTGAGTAATTCACCCCCCTCATCTGACTCAGTGAGTGTATGCATAGAGACCAATAAGTGGTATCAGAGTTAGGTTCCCATTTCATAGATTTCACAATCTTTGAGACAAAGACTATGGCGTACAAAGGAGAATCCAGTGAAAGGGTCTAACCTTATATTCTTCTAGAAGGCATGTCAGTCACCAGGCCTCCCATATTCAATGGAGAGCATTACACTTATTGGAAGAATAGGATAAAGAATTTCATCTAGTCGTAAAGTATGCATGCTTGGATGGCTATCATTAAAAGACCATATGTTCCAACCATCGTGAAGAATGAATTTAAAGTAGAAAAGTACTCTGATGAATGGGACAGTCAGGACTTTGTCAGACTGAAGGAAAATGCAGCTGCTATCAACTATCTCCATTGCACTCTTGATGCAACTGAGTTTAATCATGTCTCTGGAGGTAAAACTGCCAAAGAAATATAGAAGAAGTTGGAAGTAACTTATGAAGGAACTGACAAGGTGAAAGAGTCCAAGATCAATATCTTTATGAGAGATTATGAATGGTTCCACGTGAAACCAAGGAGGATATTTCCAACATGAACACTGGGTTGATGAATATAGTCAATGAGCTAAAAGACTTGGCTAGACCTTCACAGAAGAAGAGACTGTCAAGAAGATATTGAGAAGTTTGACTCAGAAATGGGAAGCAAAGAAGAGTGCCATTGAAGAAGCTCATGATTTGAAGACCTATACGTTTGATGAGCTGATTGGAACCTTGTTGACTCATGAGATGTCTTTAAAGCAATATGAAGATGAGTCCAAGAAGCATAAGCATAAGAAAAGAGAGAGTTCAAGTAGATCTGTAGTTCTAGGAGGTGATGATGAAGAAGATTCCTCTGAGGAAGAATATTCAGAGGACAGAAAGGAAGAAATTGTGCTGATGATGAAGAATTTTAGAAGATTCTTGGGGAAAGACAAAAACTTCTAGAAGTTTAGAAACACAGGCAAGTATAGGAAATGAGCATATGAAAGACCATGATAGGAGTTTAATAAAGAGCATAACAAAGATAATAAATGCTTTGAATGTGGTGAGAAGCAGTATATTCAGTCTAGCTATCCTAAAGCTAAGAAGCACAAGTTTAAGAAGAAGAAGAATAAGAGGGTCCTCGCTGCTACCTAAAGTAACTCTGAACAAGAGTCATCATCCTCAGATGAATATGTACAAGATTCTACAAATGTGTGTCTCATGGCTAAGGATGATTCATCAAACTCAGAGTCAGCTGACAGACCATCTACTTCCACTGTAAATCAACCAGCTGACCAGAGTAGAGACAAAGGAAACCACACTGAGGTAAATCCTAAACCCACCCCTTTTATCTTCAGATGAGCTTGCTGCAGTACTTAATGATGTTATTAATATGACTAAAAAGTTAACCAAATACATCAAAGTACTTCAGAGGAGGTGTGATAATATAGAAGATGGCAATTCTTCTACTTCACTTGACATATTATACCTGATGGAAAAAGCTGAATACCAAAATGGATATAACAGCAAACTCTCTAAGAATTTATTAAACTAACAACTTTGAAAAAGGTGCAGGTCCCTCCTTAACCTAGTAGGAGTACTCAGAGTAACCACACTCACCACTCTAAGAAGGTTTCTCAGTAAAGTGAGCAGGCCTAACCAAAGGCCGCTTGTAGTTTTTATTGAAAGCCAGGACATGCAACAGTCATGTGTAGGCGCAAAAATGGTTACTATGATGAGTATGACTGGTCAAGGTTGACCACCGCTAACAAGGGAGGACCCAGCCCAAAAAATGCATGGGTACCTAAGAAAACTTAATTATTTTGCAGGTGAGCCTGAGATCCACTAATGATAGAAGAATGTGGCATTTGGATAGTGGATGCTCGAGATATATGACAGGTGATGAAAAGCAATTCATCATATTAGAGAGAAGAAGGAATTGAAGTGTCAGTTTTGGAGACAACAAAAAGGGAAAGATTGTTGGCAATGGCACAGTGGGAGTCAAGCCTTCAATTGATAATGTGTCTCTGGTGAAAGGCCTAAAGTTCAACTTGCTAAGCGTTGCTCAGCTATGTGACAAAGGTAGGAAAGTGATATTTGACTCAACGTGCTGCTCAGTCATTGATGGTAACTCTGACCAAACTATTCTTTATGCTCCTAGAATCAATAATGTTTATATGTTTGATTTATCTCGCGACTCCAATGATATATGCTTAGTTTCTAAGGAGGTGAACTCATGGCTATGGCACAGAAGGTTAGGACATATCAATATGACCAATCTGTCCATATTTGCCAAAAATGAACTTGTTAAGGGATTACCCAATCTAGCCTTTGAAAACAATAGACTCTACTCAGCATGCCAACTTGGTAAACAATTTAAGAAGACCTTTAAATCCATAGGTGATATATCTTCTTCTCGTCCCCTTAATCTTCTACACATGGATTTATTTGGGCCTATTATGCCAGCAAGTTTGATGATCTGACCAGGTTTACTTGGATTGTCTTGCTAGCAAGCAAAGATGAAACATTTGAATAATTCTCTAGGTTGGCTACCCGAATCGTGAATGAAAAAGGACTTAAAATTAATAGAATCTGTAGTGACCATGGAAGAGAGTTCAAAAATATGAAGTTTAAGGAATCATGTTCTAAGCATGGTATTGGCCATAATTTTTCTGCCCCTCATACACCTCACCATAATAGGGTCGTTGAGAGAAAGAATCACACTATTATAGAGATGAGTCATTCTATGTTGAGTGATAACAATATGACAAAGTGTTTTTGGGGAGAAGCTATTAACACATCTTATTACATTCTAAATTGGGTTTTAGTTCGCCCAGTTTTGAATAAAACTCCTTATGAACTTTGGAAGGGGCGCAAGCCCAAGGTTGGTCATCTCAAGGCCTTTAGTTGTAAATGCTTCATATTAAATACTAAAGACCAACTGGCCAAGTATGACCCTAAGGCAGATGAAGGAGACTTTCTGGGTTACTCAATATATAGTATGGTATAAAAGAGTGTATGTCACGAGAACTGGCATTTTAGAGGAGTTTATGCATGTAAATTTTAATGAAACTAATAGTGCAGGTAAAGAAGCCAGTGATGATGAAAAAGAAAAGGAACAAGTTAGTAGATCAGTCAGTCAGCCCATTATTATTCCTAATCTAGCACTAGATAAAGAAGATTATGAATTTGACTTAGACCAATCATCAGCTTTGGTGATGATGTGGATGCTCAACCAATGATAGTAGCTCAGTGAGCTAACCCTGATCTACCAAAGGAACTCAAAGCAAGGAGAGATCACCCAGTTGAGAAGATTCTTGATAGTGTGCAAAATCCAGTGCTGACTAGAGGTCAATGAATAGAACGATGAGCTATTCAGCATTTGTTTCACTGATTGAACCAAAGAAGTTTGAAGATGCTGAGTTTGATGACAATTGGATGATTGCAATACAAAAGGAGCTAGACCAATTCAGAAGAAATGAAGCATGGGATTTGGTGGAGAAACCCAAAGGATAGTCAATCATAGGCACCAAATGGGTTTTCAAGAACAAACTATATGAAGCTAGAAATTGTGTCAAAAACAAGGCCAGACTAGTTGCTCAAGGCTATAATCAACAAGAACGAATTGACTATGGAGGAACATTTGCACCAGTAGCAAGACTTGAAGCCATAATAATTCTTTGTGCTTTTGCATCCTATATGAACTTCAAGCTGTTTTAAATGGATGTTAAAAGTGCATTTCTTCATGGTTATATTCAAGAGGAAGTCTATGTCAGACAGCCCCCAGGCTTTAGAGACCCAAAGTATCCAGATCATGTATTCAAGCTGAAGAAAGTGTTATATGGACTGAAACAGGCTCTAAGAGCTTAGTGTGAGAAACTGACTAACTTTTTATTCAGCAAAGGTTAAGTCAGAGGAAAAGCAGATACAACTCTATTTATCAAGAAGAAGCATCAAGATGTGTTGGCTTATCCAAATCTATGTGGATGACATCATTTTTGGAGCAACTGATGAAAAGCTATGCAAAGAATTCAGTCAGCAGATGAAGAAAGAATTTAAAATGTCAATGACAGGAGAGCTTAATTTCTTTCTTGGTATGCAAATCAAGCAAGGTGATGATGGGATCTTCATCAACCTAAGCCAAATATGCCAAGGAAGTACTCAAGAAGTTTGACATGGATAAAGCCAAGCCAATGTCAACACCCATGGCCGCTGATACAATTTTGAGTAAAGATGTGGAAGGTAAACCTGTAGAGAGTAAGCTCTAAAGAGGCATTATTGGTTCTCTACTTTACTTACTGCTAGTAGGCCTGTCATTCAATATGTTGTATGTTATTGTGCAAGATATCAAGCTAACCCCATAGAATCTCACTTAGCTACTATTATGAGTAGTCTCAGGTATTTGTAAGGCTCTATTGATGTAGATTTACGGTATCCAAGTAATGCAGACTTCACTCTGAGAGGATACACAAATGCTGACTATAGAAGAGACAAACTTGAAAGGAAAAGCACCGCAAGAGGTTGTCATTTCCTTGGTGATTGTCTAGTAACATGGTACAGTAAGAAGTAGAGTTTTATGGCTCTGAGTACAGCTGACGCTGAGTACATGGTTGTAGGAAGTTGTGTAGCACAACTGCTATGGATCAAGCAGCAACTGAAGGATTATGATACAAAGTCTAATTGTCTTGAACTCATGTGTGTCAACAAGAGTGTAATTGACCTATCCAAGAATCTAGTTAAACATGGCAGGATGAAGCATGTCTATATTAGATATCACTTTATAAGGGATCATGTGCTAAAAGGAGAAGTCAAGCTCACCTACATTCCAACTGAAGAATAGCGAGCTGACATATTCATAAAGCCTATTGGAAAGGAACAATTTAATACTCTGAGATGGTTGATCGGAATGTCCAATCCAATTTGAAGATATACATTCCACTCTGACCTACTCTGAAGCTGACCAAATTAGGGCACACTCTGAGCTTCTGCAAATTAGGTTAAGTATTTCTTTTGCCGCTTGAATTTTGGACACATCATTAATTGTCACCGGTTATCTTTCAAATTTAAACTTGATAGAAATGGTAGCAAGTTATGAAAAGATCCAGATTCAGTAATAGTTATCCCTTTAAAATAATGGCATACTCTATGCAATCTCACCGTTAAATCTTAAGACCATGGATTGTGAGTCGTACACGTAGCTTTGCAGCCTTATTGAAGAGACTTTGACTATTTAAGGAGAATTTCAGAAAGAGGAAAGGTTACTTTACCAAAATTCTCTTCTGCAAATTCCTTCCCTAAAATCCCCAAATCCCTAATCTTCTTTAAGGCAAATTCAATGACGAGTACATCAGGAAGGAAATCTGATTTATTCATGAGGGATAAGAAGGATACTTACTGGATTACGATAAGAGATCATACTACTCAAATAGCAGTAGGAATCAACAAGATTGAAGACCTGGATATTCTAGTAGGAACTAAATATACTTCAACCAAATGGTGTTTTATTGAAGGAGCAAAAGTGAAAGAGCCAATTACTGTATGTATGTTGGGTTTCTCGAGCGATGAGAGATTGGGCAAATAGATGTAACAACACCATCTCAGAGGATTCTTTGAGATTCTTAATGGGTGCTACAAGCAGGTGGTGAAGAGATTCTACCATGGAATTGATATGGTAGAGGGTCAGAAGGATTTATTTGTTACCACCAAGATGGGGAGGAAAGTCTATGTTACCCCAAGTTGATTGCAGGTCTGTTAGGGATGGGGGAAAGAGGTCTTAGATTACGAGTCATCAACGATGAGGATCATATGGATATCCCCATAGACTATGAGGTTTCTGATGATTATAAGGAAGGGAAACTCATAGCCTCTATGTTTACAAAAGAAGGGAAGCAGACACATGAGCTTGTGACCAAGGCCTCCTTTCCCAAGATAGGCTCTACGGGAAGCCGCTCTAGGTTTGAAAGGGTGTTCATCTATATGCTGACTCATGGCATAAGCATTAACTGGCCCATGGCCATATTATATTTTTAAAGGTCACCAAGCATATGGTGTATGATCAGTTGGTAATGGAGATCTGCAGAGCTTATGAGCTAGATATAGAAGGATGGGCTGTAAAGAGTAACAGTCAGCTAAAAATAATTGATTCCAGAATTCTCAGCAACACGCATTTTTACGGACTTAGGTGTAATGAGAAGCCTAATAACACCAAGTGCATTAAGTTGAAGAAAGGGGAAGTCAAAGTAAAGGATCCCAAGGCTATAATTGAGATGAAGCCTATCCAGCCTCATATGGAAGATTTGACTTTAGATGCCTTTATGGCAAGTGAGCTTTAGAGGATTACCAAGTTCAAAACTGAGAAAGGAGAGGATATGGCTGAGAAGAAGGCTATGAAAAAGGAGGTCAGGAGAGACTCCAAGAAGGAAGAAAAGAGAGGGAGCTCAGCTCAGTTCCAGCAGCTGTCCCTAAAAAGATCAGATCATCAAAGGGAACTAAAGAAGAAAAATCTCATGAGCTGACTCCAAAGGAGATAGAGGAGGAGAAGCAGGCTGAAGAAGAATTAAGAGAAGAAATGCCTTTGGAGAGGGAGAAGAAGAGGAAAGTAGAAGAAGCTCAGCTGGATATAGTGACTACAAAAAGTAAGGAAGCTGCATCAGTTCCTATACCCCAAGTAGGTCGGCTAAAGAAGAAATTGATGTTAAAAAAGGGAACTGGAATTGTCCAGGATTTAGAGGAAGCTGAGAGAGTAAAGGCTTCTGATGAGGAAAGAATTAGAAAGAGGTAGGAGGAGATAGAAGCTAAGATTAGAAGAAAGGCTGAGGCAGAAATAGTAAAAGCTAAGGCTAACACTGAAAAAAATTTCAATCTGCAGTAACAATCTTAGCTAAGAAAGAAGTTCCAAAAGTTGTTGAAGAGATGATTGGGGCTCTTAAAGGGATTGAAAATCAGGAAGAGCAGAAAGAGGAAGATGAAGTTGAAGAGGTTGAGGCTGTAGAATTTAATGTGCTTAACTCTTACCGGTAGGTAACTCTGGCTGCTGAAGAAGCCAAGGAAGCTAGGAAGGAGAGGAAGAGAGGTTTTTTGAAGAGGAAGAAGGTAGTAATAGATAAGATGAGGATGATCTAGAGGATAAGGAGGAAGAAGCGGTAGTTGTGCACGGAGCTCATCTGACTAAGGAATCTCAAAATCAGGTCAGCGAGCCGCTTTTGAAGGTGCTGATGGAGAGAAGGAGGAGGAGAACCAAGAGCCATTTGTTTTTCTAAACCCTACACCTAACACACCACTCTCACCTATACCCTTCTCTGCGTTACTTATACCAGAACCGAAATACCATCCACATCCACCTCTAACCAAACATTGGCCAAATAGCCATCATCCCATATCTTTCATCCATTGGATCTCTAGTGCATGAACTATTGCTCTTGGAAGGACCTCTAATAATTGGAGGACCTCCAATTATTGAAGAGATTCCAGAAGAACCATAACAACAACCACCTTAACCACCACAACCACAACCCCAATTTAACCCCCAAGCTGAGTTATTGGGAGATATAAGGAGAATGGGGAGAGTCAGATTTCCAGGACTAGGGACAGATGCTGAAATTGATGCTAAGATATCAAAATCACTATTGTCTAAGGATTTCCTAAGGAGAATTGCAAAGACTGTGGATCCAGTGCAAGGTTTTCTTAAGGCTGTAGAGGAGATGAAAGACCACTTCAAATCAGTCCCTACTTAATTTTCATTGGTGAAGGCAAATTGTATCCCATGTATTTCTTTTGTTATCTATTGCAGGTAGGAAAGCTGACTATTTGAATCTGAAAGTTGCAGAACTTAAGAAAAGATGGAGAAGATCTTTAACAATAACTACAAGGTGATGAATGATGAAATGTGAATTTTTGGAAATTTTTTGGGTGAAAATTGGGGTCAAAACGCAAGAAAACGGCCAAACAGGGTCTTAAAATCAAATTTCAGCTATCAAAGCTATGGCGACAGCTCTGACCGCCGTTATAGCCTTGACCGCTATAGGGAGAGCAGTGGAGGCTATAGCGATGACGGTCAAGGCTGCCGCTATAGGCTTGGCCTTCGAAATTTATTTTTGCATCCCCGAACTCAAAATCATTAAAGATTTAAGTCATAATCAACTATATTTCAATAGATCTAGAATTAAAACATATAAATAATGTTAATTTTATGGATTTTGGTAAGAAAATAAGCAAAAGTTGCAAGAAATAGTGAGACCTCTACAGGGGTGGAGTTAACCTTTATAGCTATAGCCTTCACTGCTATAACAGTAGTGGCCAAGGCTATAGGGATAGAGGTGAAGGCTATCCCTATAGAGGTCAGATTATTTTTTGACAGTTTTTAAAAAAACACCGAAGCAAAACAAAGTACAAACACCAAAATCACCAAGAACAGCAACAATGAAAGCAATAAAAATGAGTAAATAGATAAGGGAACTCAATTTTGTTACCTCTAGGCCGTGAATCTAACTTTGGAGACTCAAACCGGACGTTTAGCAAGCTTTTGATGATTTTCTGACAAAATAGCGGCGAAATCAGTGATGAAAATAGTGACGGATTATTTAGGTCGTATTTGAGAAAAAGTCTCTAAAACCCTATTTAATCCATTGGGTTCTAATTGATTTTAGTGTTTAAGCTACGAGATTAAGCCTAAGAATGACAACGAATCGAGATTAGAAGGATTAAACCCAGATTCTATGCTTTTCTTAAGCTTTCTCTCGCTAGTTCTTCACTTTTTCGCTCTAGTTCTTTATTTTCTCTCCAAAATCTATTTCTAATTCTAAATTCCTCAAAAAAAAGTCCTCAAATCTCTCTCCTAGATGGGTTTAAATACTCCTACACTCAAAAATACATCAACTTAGGCAAATATTTGGGGAAAATATGTGGCCCAATTGAAGAGGAGAGAAGGAAACGAAGTGGCACGGCCAAAAAATGGTAGTGCTATGGCAGTGGCCGCCACCGCCAGTGCCATGGCAGCAACCGCTACCATGGTAGTGGCCAAATCTACCATGGTAGCATGGGGTGGCCATCCTAGTGGCATTCACCGCCACAAATAGTGGCGGTGACCGCCACTGCCGCTACTGGCGGCGGTAGCAACAGCAAGGAGGGGAGCTAGAGTTTAGGTCATTGGGGTTAGGTTTAGGGTTTCTAAGGGGCCGATTAGGATTTCTACTTCCGACGCCTATAACTTTCACTACGGCCATCCGATTAAGGCAATTCTTAACATTCCAAAAAGCCCAAGGAGTCTAAAATCCAAAAATATAAAAGTGACGCACTGAAAATGTTAGGATCTTATAGAAAATTGCAAAACAAATTACTGCATGCGAGTAAAAGAAATTGCTAATTATAAATGCATTTTAATGATTTTTAAGCGCCGCCATAGGTCCAAATTCATCAAAAAGGTACTCAACAAACATGATTCAACCCTCAAGGAATACAACAACTAGTTTGTATGAGGTCAAAGCAACAAGTCATCATCGTTCCAAGGGTCACCAAGAAGCTCGTGCTCATAAGTTGCCCCTTAAGAGTTGCCACTTGGCGATTGAGGTCCAGATTCTTGAACCGGTCATCTACTGGAGTTGCCATCAATAGACTTATCAAGAACAAAATTCAAACTTGGGCCTTTAGATTCGGTATCGCCTTTGATTCCCCCCAAACAGTTTTGGGATAGATTATTGGTTGCCTTACAGACATCCTGACTTAAGTTGCTAGTCGCCTTACGGTTGGATTTGCTAAGAGTGGTAAAAGAGTCCCCTGGACTTTGAGCAATACCGAGAGCATCTAAAGAAACCCTTGGACTACTAAGACGATTGCTGGGGAAATACGAAGAGACCTTTGGACTAAAATGATTCACTTGGGCGGAAACACATGCCGAGAATGTCTTATGATATCATAGGACTAGGAAGACCTTCTTGGATTGAAACACATGCAGGGGATGATAATTAGATCCCTAGACTGGGATGCATACCAAGAATGCCACAAAAAGATGTCGAGGATGTGTAACGAGATCATCGGATTGGGAAGACTTGCTTGGATTGAAAAGTAAGCCAAGGACATCTTTACGAGATCCCTAGACTGGAATGCATACCAAGAATGCTATAAAAAGATGCCACAGATCTCTAATGAGATCATCGAACTGGGAAGACTTCCTTGGATTAAAACACATGCCGAGGATGTCTTTACGAGATTCCTGGACTAGAATGCATACCAAAAACACCATAGAAAGATGCCAAGGATGTCTAACGAGATCATCGGGCTGGGAAGACTTGGTTGGATTGAAATGCATGTTAAGGACATCTTTATGAGATCCCTGGATCGGAATGTATACCAAGAATGCCACAGAAAGATGCCGAGTATGTCTAACGAGATCATCAAACTAAAGGATTTTCTGAAAATGCCTAATGAGACCATCCGACTAAACATATTATACCTATTAAGGAAGTTTTAAGATACTAGCAATTGACATGAGTTGCGTTTTTATTGCTTAATTGATTTTGTGGAACAAAAAAATTTTTGCCCCTTCAATTAAGCAATAAAAACGGAAGAATGAAACATAAGCTGAGTCAGGGTTTTTGGGAGTCCGGAGAACTGCTGTGGTGTCCATCAAGTCTAGTTGGTGTGCCCCTTAGATTCTCTATCTTTAACATCGGTTTAGGAAATATGTTGAGATGCCCCTGATGATTACATCGAGGTGCCCCGAGGCACATGCGCCAAGGTGCTCTTGGGGGAAATTCTGAGTTTTGATTTTAGGATCCATTGGGTTGGTTATCCATCTACATTACCACATAGTATACCTATCAAGAAAGTTTAAAACCATTAGTAAGCGATGTAAATTGCATTTTTATCACATAATTGATTTTGTGGAACAAAAATATATTTGCCCCTTCAATTAAGCAATAAAAACGGAAGAATGAAATAAGAGTTAGGATTTCCAGGATTCCGGAGAAACTGTCGAGGTTGAATGTATAGCTCAAAGACATTAGTTGATAAGCCCCTTGGGCACGGCCTAGATTATAGGACTAAAAATAATTCTGAGATGCCCCTCAACAAGGGTGCTTGCTTTGAGGTTGAGCGTATGCCTCGAGGATGCTTTTTTTTGTGCTTTGTTTCCTGCAGAATTCAACATAGAATAATAGACATGACATTTATAAAGATTATGCATGAATGTATGAATTCATGAGCTGCTTGGACTGATCATCCTCCACATCCGAGCTGCATGACTGATTGAATTTGCTTAGAGAGAGATTAACTTGCTCGAAGAGAGAGAATACACGGAGCTGCATTGCTACATAGATCAGGTGAATATGCCCCTAGCAGAGGATTAAGGATGCTGAATCGATAAGTTAAGAATGCTCTTGGTGTAAAATTTGGGGAAGTCACGGTGCACACATAAGGCTCAAGTGGCCGGATGTTGAGGCTAAGACAGTACCTACAAATTATGCGTTGCTATCATGACAAGTGATAGAAGGGTCCTCATGAGCTATTTAAAGCAGTGAGTCGACTGTAAATTGATTGCTGGATCAAGCATGTCAAAGACAAGGGGGTGCGTGAAGCAAAGTTCAAGATTCGGAACAACAAACGACTAGACACTATCACTGTAAATGAATTCTACCAAGGATAGTTTCAAAAGATTAGGATGCAAGATGGTTGGTTACGGTCGTGATTGTAGTGGACATGTGCAAAGGATGGGTTTAAGCCCTTCGAATCCACTTGACCGAAGAATGTATTCAGGCACTCTAATGATGATGACGATAATGCAGATATCACGATGTGATCGATGGCAATCCTTTATCTTTGTTTTGATCGTCTTAATTTTTGTATAGACCCAAATATTGTGTTGGGCCAATCACACTTGTTTATTTTGCTTTTGTGTACTAATTTTTGCCTAGACCGCCCTTTTCGGGTTTTTAATCCAGCGGACTTTCCCGGCTTTTGCATAGACCTATATGTTTTTAGCCTATCAGGAATTTTGCCTTTTATATTTGCTTTCCTTTTCTTTTGAGGAATTGAGTTAACTGCGCGGAACCCTACGTTCGACATACTTGCAAAATTTTGCCTTTTGGGCCCAATAAATTCATTCAAGCACAAGCATAAAGATTCAGTAAAATGACATTTCCATAAAATGAAGTAAGTTTGAGTACATAATGGTGATAACCATTTCTATTGACCCAAACTCTGGTGTTAACTAGCCTATGAAGGTTTTCTAGCCAACACACTCTCGTAGGTCATTTTACCCTAAGTTTTTCCTAAACCGCCCTTTTCGGGTTTTCAGTCTAGCGGGTTATTTTGTACCCTACCTTCTGCCTAATTGGTTTGTAGAATACCAGTTAGTGAGATACACCCTAATTTTGGTCCGAGCAGTAGAGGACCACTCATCGGGTGTTTAATTTTTTTTTTATGTAAAGCTTTTCTGGGTTTGATTTTTTTGGGTTAGATATGATAACACTTCGACCTGCTTTGATTGACAGGATTTATGAAGTCGTTACCATTAATAATCATGCCCTTGTATTGAGTACCTTTTTGATTACATTAGGTCTTTCCCAGTCTTTGTTAGAACTTCCCCATTGGATCAGTGTCAATAGGTCTCACTGGTTTTGAAATCCGATCACCTACCTTTGACGGATACTCTTGATGGTTGACTCAGCTATTGCAAGCTCTTACCATGCGCTGCTGATACATCCCAAGAGTGGTCAAGCTATTCAAATCGTGCTTTAGTCTATGGGGGTCCCTTTGACTACAACTTTTAAGGACTTTGTCTCACTTTTGGTTGGTAGCACGGCTTCCATTTTATAGATAAAAGAGAAAGGTGTTCGGATTTGCAGGAATTCTGACACTTGTTGGACATCTTCGAAGGGCAAATGGTAGCTTATTGACCCAATCTCTGTATCCAGCATTGGTCTTAGAAATGATTTAATCAACAGGCTTATTAACCACTTCGGCCCTACTGTTGGCTTAAGGTTGGTAGGGCAAAGATCTATGATGCTCAGCACTATATTTCTCGATTAAATCAGTTGTTGCCTCTTGAAACTGGAACTTGTTTTCTAAGACCAAGTGCTGAGGTAGACTGTACTGAGCGAGGATTTGCTTCTCAATGAACTTATCAACTTTCTCGGTAGGAATGTTGGTGAAGGACTCAGCTTCTCCATACTTTAAGAAGTAACCTTCCCCTATGATGATGAAGTAATGTTCATTTGTTAATGAGGGTTGAATTTTGCCGATCATATGTGAGCCCCTCGCTGAGAATGGCTAATGAGGAGAGAAATAGTGAAGGGTTTTGGATGTGGAAGTGGTGTATAGTAGTAAGGATCAATGGTGTATCGGGGGTGGGAAAATTGAGAATGGGTGCGCAAAGAAAAGGTAGGCCATGATTCTGTTGAAGATGATCTGCCGATGCTTTTTCTCTATAATAGGCTGAAACTTCTTCGGTAGCTTGAAACATGCTTGAGAGTGATGAATCAATTGACATATTGGATTATCTAGGGAAGGATCGAGCCTCTTTTTCTATTCTAGCGAAGAACCCTAAGGGCGGCTAGGTGTGACCTGGCTAAAGTGTTATCATGATCTTTAAGCACTTGTTATCTCTATTTTTCTTTAAGAGGTTAGGTCATTAGAAAGTGGTTACCATTTCAAGTTATCATCTGTACTAAAATTTATTTCAGTTAAAGAAATGTCATGAATACTGAATGCGTTATGCTTCTGACAAAATGAATGCATGGACCCGTTGGGCGAAACATCAAGTAGATAAGCAAAAAGGAGATCCTTCAATTGAATAAAAATACCTTAAAGGTAGAGTCATTCACATCCACATACTAGAAAAATAAAATTACATAATAAATAAATAGATAATTATCCTCCACAGGCAGAGGGTCTTGATTTATAGAGCTGGTAGATTACGCATCCTCGGTAGGTTTCATCGGTGTGTCATCCAGGACGAGACCCAGAACTTTCACTTGTTCAGCTAATGACTTATCTCCTTCATTCACTAGAGACCTCATGAGATTCTTATCAGATTTGGCAGTGGGATTGGCTTGCATAGTGGTATCGGCAGAATTGGAGAAGATTGAAGACAAAACAAATTCTTCAGGTAGACCAGAATTGATCGCACCTACCTCACCATCTGAGCTCGGGGGTGGTTTCTCCTAGGCTTTGGTCTTCCTAGCTGGCTAAGCCATTTTTCCTTCCCTCACCAAACGCCTAATAGCCCTGCCTAGAGGTTTTCACTAATATGTTGTATGCCCTACTTGAACATGATAGCGACAAAAGTTCCCTCTTTCTATGAGTGCAGGAGCACAATATTCATGAAGAAGGTTAATCATGCCTTTCTCTAGCAACTTGGCAAACAAAACACTAAGAGGGAGCTTCCATGAAAACATGAACACTTTCTGAGCAAGTATGGCTTGAACTATAGAAACATTCTTTTGAGCGATGACTTGAACTGCAGCTGCCTTCTCCTCGGTTGGAACCGGAGCAACTGTGAAAGACTGAGAATTGTTGTTCTTGTTAAACTGGCATTTGCCGCCACTTGACTTGCTACCATTATCTTTCTCCTCACGACGCTTGATTTTCTCGGCCATTTCAAAGATGTTCTAATAAGATTCAAAAGAGTCGGTTTTTATTTACTTACAAATAACCGAGAGAGCCACGTCGAGTAGCTTCGGAATCATTTCCTTCAAACCGAGCTTTTCTTTCAATAGAACCCGAGTGGGCATCCACCTATTGAAGTACGACTTAAAGGGCTCACCTTGCTTTTTCTTAATGGCTTCAAGATGCTAAATAGTTGTTTCTATGGTGGAATTGAACCCATAGTGACCAACCAGGGCTTCAGAAAGCAACTTCCAATCTAGGATTATTAACTCCGAGATAGTATTATACAACTCGAGAGCTGGCCCTGATAAGGTACATGGAAATAACTTAGCTAGAACCTCTTCCCCAATTTTCTAGACACGCGTATCCGCTCATACATCATGATGTGGGATTTGGTAGGTCCTTCACCAGAGTAGGCTTCCGTACAAGGCATCGAGAAATTCTTAGTAATCCAATATTCATCCTTCACCTCTTCATTCTCTTCATTATTACCTAGAAGCTGCTTAAAGAAAGCAGCCATTTTGGGTGTCACACCCAGGGGCTGTGTGACCTAGTCGATTGGTGTCACACCCAGAGGCTGTGTGAACTAGTCATTGTGCATAGAAGTGGCCCCAAATTGAAATGGCGGAGGAGGAGTTGGAATCTCAACTTGGGGATTAGCTTGGAAATTGGTAGCAAAAGGGTTTGGAGGATAAATAATCCACCCTAGGGAGATCGTAAAACTAGGAGGAGAGCGCGAAAATGACTCCAAAGGTGTCAGAGGAAGGGTAAAACCACTTGAAATTATAGTCATCTGTAGAGTAATTCCCCTAAGAAAGCAGGGAATATAGGAGCCTGACTGACGGGTCTCAAAGATACCGGAGGAGGAAAGCTAAAGGTTGGTGGAACGAGGATGAGAGTAGCTGAGAGGAACTATTACCAAACTAAAATTGGCTCTATTGGATAGGTTGGACAGGCGATACTTGGTGAAAGATAAGCGGCACTTGAACTAAAGGTATCTGACCCAAACAATTCTAACCTGAACCATCTGGAACTGCCTTATTCTAAATGATCCCATACTATCCCTAAGCTTGAATTATAGGCCCTACTGGCCTTTGAATCTCTCTTTCCTAGCTAAGAGCTGATCGGACTTGCTCTTAAATAGTGACCCAAAAAAGATCCAATTGTGAGAACATAGCCATAGCATTAGCCAATTTAGAAACCAACTGGGATTGCCCTTGATCCGGCTGAGGCAAAGAAACTAGAGGAGAAATCTCGAATAGGACCCCACTAGCCGGAGGAATATAAGACATGGTAGAAAGAACAGATTCTATCACTGAAGGCTGAACCAAATGGCGACCAAGTTGTAACCAAAGAGGACTGTGGCGATAAGGACATCTGGACCTAGCTAGAGAAATTGAAAGATGATCAGCCTGAATCGAACCATGAATGAAATGGATGATCATAGAAAAATTTGAGTGATGAATGCCATATATATGGTGGTGGTTTAGAGAGGTAGAGAGTCATCCCACAAGTAGTACACAAAAGCAAATTGTTGGGAAATTATAATCCAGACCACAAATTAAACTAAGCTATCTGGATCAGGTTTGGAAGAAATAAAAACTTAAATAATGTTATCCTCCTAAATCTAAATGAAAACATCCGGACAAAGATCCAGCTACAATGTTGTTCATTGAAGACATCAAGTACCTAAGCATGTGGAATCTTCGGAATAAAGCTTGGAAAGGAAACAAGCTTTAATCCCTTATGAACAACATCTAGAAGAACTGATTGCCCTAACTTTGAAAGCATAGAGATCCGGAGATAATGAGTCTGAAGATATCCGGAAGACTCATGCTTGAACACAATAGGAAAATTTTCAAAGATAACTTTTCCCTCCATCTTTTGGTCTACATAAGTCAAAGATCCTTTCCCCATGAATAAGACAAAAGTGATAGCTTGTACTTTTAAGTAAAAGGCCAAAAAGACTGACACCAGACTGAAAAATCTAACAAACTTTTTCACCTAGACCAATAAGGGGGCACGTAGAGCTCACACCAAAACGCTAATAGTGTAAAAGTTGGTGCATCACAAAAAGCCAAGTAAAATGATCACTAACAACTTTTCAGCATCAATCCTTAAGATTCAAATGGTTCAAATTATAGTCTAACGGATTGATCAACGGTTCTGGAAGCGCCACCTATATCCTGATCAAGGGTGAAGATTTATTACAAGTTCAATAACCCATAATGGCTACATTTATGATAGAAGCCTATAAAAGGGAATCTTCACAAAATGAGAAGGTTGGCTGTTTGATTCACAAAAACAAGTAACAAAGAACAAGCATTCAATGAGCTTACGAATCCCTCTAAGAATCAATCAATTAAAAATCCGTTCTAAGGATTCCTAAGTTATAAACTTAAGGATATCAGAAACCAAAACCTTTGTGAAAAGAAGAGTGTGAGGATCTCCAACTTGGGTGAGTTGGGAGATTGGGATACAACTTAAAGCTGGTACTTTGAGTGGGAACTCTCTACAGGACTCAGTTTTGATTCGGGGTAGAAGCCTAAGTGTTATATCCTACTAAAGACTAAAGGACTCAGCTAGGAGTTGGTGCTTCTAGTGGTATATCCTACATCTGGAAGGGGTTACCATCCGGAGACAAATTGTAAGGTTTGATTCCTACCAATTGGAAAGGAATCCACTAGTGGAAAAGCTCAGTGGAAGGAAACTCTGGGGACTCGAGTAGGTGAGGCCAAACTGGGATAAAATCCTTTGTGTTTGATTTCTTTAACACTTTATTTATTACATTATATTGTCATAATTGCATCATCCGGATCCATCATCTGGATTATAATCAAATACACTACACTAAGACTCTTTAAAGTCTGTATATTCTATGAAAAGGGCTCATTCACCCCCCCTCCCCCCCACTGACCTTATAAATACCCTCATAGGGACTAACAAGTGATATCAGAGCAAGTGTTCAAAACCAGAGATCTAACAATCTTGAGCTAAAGGTCCAATATTTTGATTCATATATCAAAATGAGTTTCCAAAACTCATAACTCCTTCCCGAGGGTATGTCCATTACCCATCCTCCAATCTTCACCTGTGAATACTACACGCTCTAGAAAAATTAGATGAAGAACTTCATTCAGTCACAAAGTATGCAAGCATGGTTAGTTATTAAAGATGGTCCTTATGAGCCTACTTATGAAGTAGAGTGTATGACTACCAAAAACCCATCAAGTATATGGGATGAGAATGACTTTAAAAAGTTGCGAGAAAATGCAAATGCTATTAACATGCTTCATTGTGCTCTTAGTCCAGCTGAATTTAATAGAATACTCGGGTGCCAGACTGTAAAGGAAATTTGGGAGAAACTAGAGGTAACCTATGAAGGAACTACCAAAGTAAGAGAAGCCAAACTTGATTTACTCCGGCAAAAGCTTGAATCCTTCAAAATGGAGCCTAAAGAATCAATCAGCATCATGAACACTATATACACAAATCTAGTGAATGTGATTAAAAGGATGGGAAAAGAAATCTCTAAAGTAGAGATGGTAAAGAAGGTGCTCCGGAGTCTTTCCAAGAAATGGGACAACAAAAAGACTGCCATTGAGGAAGCTCATGACTAAAACTTTTACAGTTATGATGAACTCATTGGTAATCTTCTAACCTAAGAGCTATCCTCAGAGAGATATAGCCAACAAGAAAAGAAGCCTGAGGAGAAGAAGAAAGCCATTGAACTTAAGGCAAAATCCACCGGAGAAGAGGAGCAAATCACTGAATTAGTGAGCACCAAATATTAACTTGCTTTGTTGATTAGAAAACTCAACAAATTCATACAAAAGAAAGACAGAAGGAAATCTAGAAAGTATAAATCCTAGAAATCAAAAGAAGGGACTTCCAGAAGGAATAGATCCATAAAGAATCTGGAAGAAAAGAAGGATATGGAAAAAGAAGCTACTTGTTTTGAATGTGGAGGAAAAGGCCATTTCAAAACAAAATGTCCCAAGTGTAAGAGAACCAAGAAGTTTAAAAAGAAGGCAATGGTAGCTACCTAGAGCAATAGTGAAAAAAGCAGCAGCTCATCTTTAATAGAAGAAATAGAGACTACCAACTGTGCATTAATGGCACGGACTGATCCGGAAGTAGAGCAATCCGGAAGGAATGCCTCTAAGCAAGAAATAGTGCAAATCAAAGAATCCGAATCAGAAACAGCCAACACTGAGGTAAATTCGTGTTCTAATTCTGCTTCTAATTTTAACCTTGCTAGAGCTCTATCTATTGTAATCAAGGGTGTAAAGAAGAATGTAAAAGTAATCAAGTCCCTTAAAAGAAAAGTAATAGAGTTGGCAGAAGATCTTGAAGTAATGGCACAAGACATCAATCTGGTTAAAGCAACCAAGCATACTGATGTTGAGGAGGAGAACTTCCTTAGGAATCAAGTCCAGATTCTAAATGCAAATATAACAGGACTGGATAGAGAAATCAATCTATTAAAGGAGGTATCCAGGAAGAGGCCGGAGATAAAATCTCCAAGAAGAGATAATCATCCTCCTACTCAGAATAGATTCCAAAAAACCCTTAATCAATGGGTAAAGGAATTTAGCAGGCAACCACAAGCCCAAAGCTATACTGTTGCTCAAAAGGGAAAGGCTAAGGTGGTTTATAGCTAATAGTTTATCAAACGGAGAAGAAATTATGGAACAGAAGTTGCATCTCCAACCAGCTTCTGGATTCACACCGGACCATCTACCAGTGTACAAGAAGTAGGATATAGAGGGAACTATAGGAAGGAAGCTCTTGAAAATATTAAAAAGAAGCAGGAATAGAACAGATTCATTGCAAGGTGCATGTTTTATGGGAAGAACAATCATATTACTAAATTATGTAGAATAAAAAAATGGTTATTATGATGTTTACCCTTGGCCTAAGATGTTTATTAACTAGAGAGGATCCAAATCTGATTGGGTACCCGAACCCACTTGATCTATTTTACAGGTATGCCTTAGATCCACAGTAGATCAACACACTTGGTATGCTGATAGTGGATGCTCAAGGCACATGACAGGTGATGAGAAGGCCTTCATCACATTGACCCGGAAGAAGGGAGGCAAAGTAAGCTTTGGAGATAATCAAAAGGGACAGATCATTGGTCATGGAACCATTGGATCTGAATTAAAGATAGAAGATGTCTCACTGGTTGATAGACTGAAATTCAACTTGCTAAGTGTGGCCCAACTTTGTGACAAAGGAAGAAAAGTCACATTTGATTTTGAAGGCTTCTCAATCTATGATAGTAAGTCCAACCAACTCATTCTTTATGCGCCTAGAGTAAATAATGTCTATTCTGTAAACATTAAAAATGATAAAAAGAATATCTGCTTAGTGTCTAAAGAAGAAGAATCAAAGCTGTGGCACCAGAGTTTAGGACATGTCAGCATGAACCTCCTGTCCAAACTAGCCAAAAAAGAATTAGCAGTGGGTTTGCCTAAGATTGCTATTGATAAGGATCATCTATGCACTGCATGTCAATTAGGTAAATAGCATAAGAAAAATTTCCCTTCCATTTCATACATTCCTTCCAAAAGAGTATTTGAGCTCTTGCATATTGATCTCTTCGGTCCAATCAAACCATTGAGTTTAGGTAGAAGAGAACACACCATGGTCATTATGGATGATTATTCTCGATATACCTTGGTGCTCTTGGTAGCAAGCAAAGATGAGGCCTTTGATCAATTTTTAAAATATTCATCCGAATAGAAGTAGAACAGGGCATTAGCGTTGCATGAATCTGGAGGGATAATGGTGGAGAATTCAAAAATAAGCATTTTGCCAATTTTTGCGACTCTAAGGGCATTAAACACAACTTCTCTGCCCCTCACACTCCTCAACAGAATGGAGTTGTTGAGAGAAAGAACAGGACAATAGTTGAGATGGCTAGAACAATGCTCAGTGAAAATTGTTTGCTTAAATACTTTTGGGGGGAGGCCATGAATATAGCATGTTATATTCTAAATAGAGCTCTCATTAGAAAAAACCATTGAAAAGATGCCATATAAAATCCGGAAGGGAAGAAAACCAAAAATTGGGTACTTCAAAGCATTTGGATGTAAATGCTACATCCATAACGATAGAGAGCAACTAGGAAAACTTGATACTAAATCTGATGAAGGAATTTTCCTTGGCTACTCAACATATAGTAAGGCTTACAGAGTCTTCAATAAAAGAACCCAAGCTGTGGTAGGGTCAATACATGTAGATTTCAATGAGGCTAACCCTGTAGGTAAGAAAAGTTACACTTTGGAAGATCCAGTTCCGAAAATTGAAAATCCTAGAGAAAAGAAAGAGGTAGAAGTTCCTGAATCATTCTACATCAAGAAGTACAAAGAGGAAGATGAAGGAATATCTTTTGAACCAGAAATACAATAAGTTAATCTCAACCAACAAGAGATTGACTTTAATGAAGGCCAAGAAGGAGTGGTTGAAGCTGAAATGGAGCAAGTTTTAGTTTAACATGAAGGTCTTCAAAGGGAGATCCAGACACACAGAGATCATTCCATAGAAAATATTCTCGTTGATGTTTAGAATCCAATAAGAACCAGAGGTCAGCTCAATAGGTTGATGAGCCATGCTACTTTTATCTCTCTCATTGAGCCAAAGAAATTTCAAGATGTTAAAGGTGATGAAATCTGGATGATGTCAATGTAGAAATAACTAGATCAGTTCTCTAGAAATGATGTCTAGGATCTAGTACCACCTCCTAAAGGTAAATCAATCATTGGCACTAAGTGGGTGTTCTGGAACAAGCTTGATGAATTTGGAGTTGTGGTGAGAAACAAGGTAAGATTGGTTGCCCAAGGCTACAACCAGCAAGAAGGAATTGATTTTGAAGAAACCTTTGCTCCCATAGGAAGGCTGGACGCAATCCAGATTCTATGTGCTTTTGCATCATTCATGGGGTTTACACTGTACCAAATGGATGTCAAAAGTGCATTTCTAAATGGTGTTATCCAAGAAGAAGTCTATGTTAAGCAACCACTCGAATTTAAAGACCCAAAGCATTCGGATCATGTGTACAAGCTGAAGAAGGCTCTCTATGGATTAAAGTAAGCACCCAGAGCCTGGTATGAGAGAATAACCTCATTCCTTATAACTAAAGGTATATCAGAGGTAGAGCAGACACCATACTATTCATCAAAAAGAAGAAAAATGATATCATTCTAGTCTAAATCTCTGTGGATGATATCATATTTGGAGCCCCTGATGAATGGATGTGTAAAGAATTCAGCTCTCAAATGTAGAAGGAATTTAAGATGTCCATGATGGGAGAACTGAATTTCTTCCTAGGTCTACAAATTAAGCAAATTCTAGATGGGATTTTCATTAACAGTCAAAATACACGAAGGAAATCTTGAAGAAGTTTGAAATGGATAAGAGAAAGCCCATGCCCTCTCCAATTGGCTCAGATACAGTCCTATCCTAGGATTATGAAGGAGAGGATGTTGATCAAAAGCTCTATAGAGGGATCATTGGGTCACTCCTATACTTGACAGCTAGCAAACTTGACATACATTTTATAGTTTGTTACCGTGCAAGATATCAAGCCTATCCTAAGGATTCTCATCTCAAGGCAGTAAAAAGGATCCTTAGATACCTCCTAGGAACCACTAAAGTTGTTTTATGGTATCCTATTAATGGAGATTTCACACTTCAAGGGTTCCCTGATGCAGACTATGGAAGGGATACTCTTGAGAGAAAGAGTACATCCGGAGTTTGCCGTTTCCTTGGAGATTGCTTAGTATCATGGTATAGCAAGAAGCAAACTTCAGTTGCTTTATCTACTATAGAAGCAGAATATATGGCAGCTGGAAGTTGTGCTGCTAAACTCCTGGGGATCAAACAATAGGTTGAAGATTATGGAGTGCAATGCAGATGTGTGGAAGTCATGTGTGACGACAAAAGTGCAATTGATGTATCAAAGAATCCAGCGCTTCACAGTAGGATGAAGCATGTAAACATAAGGCATCATTTCATCCAGGATCATGTGATGAAGAAGGATGTTACATTGGTATACATTCGAACCAATGAGCAAAGAGCAAAAATCTTTACTAAGCCATTAAGTGAAGATCTATTTGGGAAGCTAAGGGAGTCAATTGGTATGTCCAATCCAATTTAGGGTTAATCAGAAGACTGCTTGAAATTAAGCCGGATCCTCAGCAGAAAACTCAATCCAGAAGAGAAGAAGTATTGGAGAGAAATTTATTCCGAAAGGATGCCACATCAGCAGATAGGAATGATAAATGGCAGTAAAAGCCCATAAAGGTAACAGTTACTTTTTGAATTTCAAACGTCTATTGGTTGTTACACGTGCGGTAAATTTGACATTTTATTTTTAAAATAAACCGTTCCCATTCTCTGGTTAAACTGAATTTACCTCTCTCTTAAAAATTTGGTTGCTATGTCATCAATCCAGCCAAACTACCGGCGTCCGGATTACCAAACCACCCTCACTTTGAAAATTCTATATAAACCCCTCAAATTCACCCTTCTTCCTCACGTGAGCAACTACTCTACTGTTACTCTACAAAAATCGAAACCTAAACCTTAATTCCTTCAATCCTTTCTTTAAAATGGCAGAAATCATGATAGAGATTGGACCCATTATGCTTCTAACCCAAAATTTCTTTTCAGAATCTGATATGAAAGGCAAAGACTTTATCCCCATAGACTATAAACCTTTCGACTCAGTTATCCCTACAGATTTTTAGGGGGATTATTTTCTCTTTGAAACTAACCCCTATTCCCGGCTATTTGAGGATCAGCACATCACAAATTTCTTGAAAATAAACTGCCCAACTTACCCAGACTTGGTCCAGGAATTTTATGATAATTTAAGAGCCAGCAAGAAATTTGATGCCCTAAGAACTAAGTTTTAGGGCAAGGAAATTACTATAGCACTGGACTTCTTCGAAAATTTCCTAAGTATGAAGAATAGCAAAGTTTTAATGAGGGTGGATGGAGATGAAGCTAAGGTGAAGTATGATCCAGAGATGTGGCTTTCTAAAAGGTATTTTGGGGATAAATTTTCAACGTACTAGCCTCAAATCCCAAGATACCTTCAACATATGCTAGCAAAGTTAGTCCTTCTCTAGAAGGGCTCACTAACCATGGTGTCTTCCTTCTAGCACTGTGTGTTAGAGCACTGGGCAGAAAGCAGGGAGGTCAACATGCTTATGCTCCATATTCACTACCTTAAGCATCATAGGAATTCCCATAGGGCTCTTATCACCCGGATTCTCCAACCAAATGGGATAGATTTGACCGGATTTCAAGGTGTTAGCGGAAAGCCTATTGTGCAGAGGAACTTCTTGAACCTAAGATTCAATAAAACCTGGGATGAAGATAAAGCCAAGAGGCTAAGAGAAGAAAAGTAAAATAAGATCCAAAAAGCTACCAATCCAGAAGCAAGTGGTCCGGTATCAAAAAGGCCAGAACAATCAGACCTAAGGCAAAGAAAGAATTGGCTATAGCTCTAGTGGATGAAGAAGAGAATAAAGATACTCAAACAATCACCCAACTGCTTAACAAATCTCCAGAAAAGCCAAAACCAAGGGGAAGGTTGATCAAAATAGTTGATTTACTGAAGAGATCGATTTGTGTCCAGAAGCAAGAGAATCAATTGGAGTAGCCGCTGCTGTAAAAAGAAAGGGCTATCAAAAAGGCCAGAAAAGAAAAGCATCAAGATTGTTAAAGGAGGGAAATGGGTCTGATGAGGAGGAAACAGAAGATGAAATGCCTATGCCAAAGAAGCAATTCACCCGGAAGGGGTGCAATTTTGATAAAGCAGTCAACACTCAAAAATATTAAAAGAAAATAGCCAAGAAGCTAACTACTATAGTTATTACTGAGGAGGCTACTAGGAGGGTTGTAGTGGAGGAGTTGGCTAAAGCCAAAAGCTCAAAAGGCAAAAATGTTCCCGGATCTAATGAGTATATCCTTCTGGAGGATCCTCAGTATGAATATATGATGGCTTCTATAGCAGACAACTACGGAATTAATAATCTAGCCATAGAAGGACCTGAAGGATCCTTTGCTACACCAATCCTTATAGATCAGGCTGCCTTGGCTAAGATGTCAAAAATTCCAGAATCTGGTTCATTCAACTTCCTACCCATCACAGAACCTCATTCGAAGAACCTGTTAATTCCTAAAGCTGAGATCCCAGCAGAAATAACACCTGTAAAGGCAATTATAGAGGGTGTTGAGGATAGTTCCAACACGCCTGAAGGAGTTATCATAAGTCCTAAAAAGATAATTGAAGGGATGATAGAAGACATTTCCTGTCATCCAGGGGTTGAGGTGGGAAAAGTGAAGAAAAAGAAGCCTCAAGCATGCAAATTCCATCGCCATTTAGTAAGGTACCCCTTGACATTGATCCTTTAAATGTTTGTGTTGATCTCGCTGCTGATGTTATAGCAACTATAGATATGGATAAATTAGGCACTACAACTCAAATAGTGTCTAAGGAACAAGCGCCCAACCCGGATGATATCATTCCGGAGGAGGGACAGGGTCTCAGATCTGAAGAGAATGCTTCTAAAGCAAACTTTAAAGGTGAGGCCAGTCAGGGGAAAAGGTTGGAAGAGAGGAGAGAAGAACAAGATCAGTCCCATTCAGAGGAGAGTAATAATAAAGCTGACAATGGACCCTCCGAAAGCAGCTCTAGCTTTGGAGATGACTCCTCCAACTCCTCTGAGGGATATTTTCCTCCAAATATTAGTCTAATGACACTACTGGATAATAATACAACTCAAGCTAAAGTGTCTGCAGCTCTTTACCCGCTAAAAGAGGTTGCTCAAGAGGAGAATGAGGAGGGGTACATCAAACATAGCCTCCAGACCATCTGCACTCATCTCCAAGGAGTTGAAAAAGAATTACACCGACAAGCCTCTGGTTTGGATGTACAGAAGGATTTAGGTGAAATCAAAAAATTAGTAAAGAACATAGAAGACAAAGTCCTGGATTTCCCCACTCTAGGAGTAATTGCTGATCAAACCAACCATAAATGAACTCAAAGAAAATGTCTCCACTACTAATCAAACTGCGGATCAAGCCAATACCCTAGCTTTAAATAATTGTGGAACATTTCTAGACACAATAACTTTCTCCTCCTCCGAGCTCTCATAAGACATTAAGGCATATCTGGATACCAAGTTTGAAAAATTATTAAAATTCATGGATGAGAAGGACCTTAAACCCATCATAAATGATTTGGGCGTGGATTAGCAAGTTCTCCAGGAAATGCTGGTACACTTCATTCAAAAGATAGTTCCCAAAATCCAAAATAAAATCTTAGATGATATGGGCGATGAACTGCAAAGCCATCTAGTCGGATTAGAGAAGCTAATAAATGATTGGAAGGCATCCATCACAACAGAATTCTCTCTTTAAACGAAATCCATTCATAATATTCGGAAAGGGGTTAGTGAGGGGATAGGGGTTAATAAGGAGATAACCCTGATCTAAAATGAAATCAGTAACCTCTCAACATCCAGACCCTCTTCCTCTCCTGCTATTCTGGAAAGCCAGCTCCTTCCCATCTTCCATAACCTAGTACAAGCCATCGGAGACTGTGGCTTCTTTAGTCAAAAAGGGATGACAACTCTCCTTAACGTCCTCTCCCCTTACTATGATCCAAAGCTTCCCTTACTATGATCCAATGGATCAAGAGTTTGTCTTGTGCATTCATCCATCAATCAAACAATCCTATGACCAATTGAACAAGACTATCCGGCTCTTCTGTCTTACTCCTCCAATGGTTGACAAGATTGTTGTTGAAAGGACTAAAGGTAGTGTTGACTATACTATTTATTCAAATGCATGGCAAGTAGCTTGGGATAACAGAACTTATATGGTGGTAGAACCCCAAGCTGGAAACAAAAAGGGGGAAAAGAGTATACAAGGACCTGAATCTAGCAAGGGAAAGGAAAAGGAAGGAGGTCCATCTGGAGGGAATTAGACTAGCTATGATTTGCAATCTTGTAAAATCTTGTAATAGCTAGATTCACTATTATATATTTCTGCAATTTGTAATTTGAACCTTATTGATGTTAACTATTGTTAACAGTAGAAGTATATATAGTGAAAATAGCAAATTCTTAAAAATTGCTTCCAAAGTACAATCTGCAATTGTACTAAAACAAACTTAGAAGCTAGAATTTAAAAATATTGGGGGAGTTAGGATGCTAGAATTATGGGGGAGTAAAACCTATAAATGTATAAGTATCAAGAATCATACTTAGTTCATATATACTCCATTCCGTTGTACTTAGTTTTTATTTCCATCAAATGGGGGAGATTTTTGGGAAATTATTATTCGGACCTTAAATTAAACTAAACTATCCGGATCAGGTTTAACGAAAACATAAACTTAAATCATGTAATCCTCCTAAATCCAAATGGAAACATCTGCACAAAGATCCAGTTACAAGGTTGCGCATTGAAGACATCAAGTACCTAAGCACGTGGAATCATCAGAATAAAGCTTGGAAAGGAAACAAGCCTCAATCCCTCATAAATAGCACCCGGAAGAACTGATTGCCCTAACTCCAGAAGCATAGAGATCCGAAGAAAATGAGTTTGAAGACATCTGGAAGACTCATGCTTAAAGATAATAGGAAAATTTTCAAAGATAACTTTTCCCTCCATCCTTTGGTCTACATAAGTCAAAGATCCTTTCCCCATGAACAAGATAAAAGTGACAGCTTGCACTTTTTAGTAAAAGGACAAAAAGACTGATATTGGACTAAAAAAAGCTAACAAACGTTTTCACCTAGACCAATAAGGGGGCACGTGGAGCTCACACCAAAAAGCTAATAGTGTAAAAGTTGGTGCATCACAAAAGCCAATTAAAACGATCTGACGACTTTTCAGCATTAATCCCTAAGATTCAAAAAGGTCAAATTACAGTCTAATGGATTGATCAATGGTTTCGAAAGTGCCACCTATAACCTAATCAAGGGTGAAGATTTATTACAACTTCAACAACCCACAACGGCTACATTTCTAATAGAAGCCTATAAAAGGGAATCTTCACCAAATGAGAAGGTTGACTGTTTGATTCACAAAAATAGGTAACAAAGAGCGAGCATTCAATAATCTTACAAATCCCTCCGAGAATCAATCATTTCAAAATCTATTGTAAGGATTTCGAAGTGAGTTATAAACTTAATGAAATCTAAAACCAAAACCTTTGTGAAAACAAGAGTGTGAGGATCTCCAACTGGGGTGAGTTGTGAGATTCGGATACAACTAAAAGTTGGTGCTTTGAGTGGGAACTCCCTGTAGGACTCAGCTTAGATTTGGGGTAGAAGTCTAAGTGGTATATCCTACCAAAGACTAAAGGACTTTGCTAGGAGTTGGTCCTTCTAGTGGTATATCCTACATCTGGAAGGGGTTACCATCCGGAGATAAATTATAAGGCTTGATTCTTGCCAGTTGGAAAGGAATCCACTAGTGGAAGAGCTAGGAGGAAGGAAACTCCGGGGACTAGAGTAGGTGGGGCCAAACCAGGATAAAAATCCTTTGTGTTTAATTTCTTTAACTCTTTATTTATTGCAATATATTGTCTTAACTGAATCATCCGGATCCATCATCTGGATCATAATCAATCACACTACACTAAGATTCTTTAAAGTCGGTATATTTTCTAAAAAAGGGGTCATTCACCCCCCTCTGACCTTATAAAGACCCTCGCAGGGACCAACACAAATAAACCTCTTCCAACCTTATGATCTTGCGTAATGCCAATTTGGAATCTAGGGTTAACTCTAGTGCCAGAAAATGGCAAGAGAGTATGTGACCTAGTTTTAAATTATTTTGGTCAACCGAAGGGGAAGTTGCTATGGCTAGTTTTATCGCGGTTAATACTCTCAAACTATTGGTGTCGTGGAAGGACACTGTAGGAGGGTCTCGTTTGCCTTGATTACGTGTAACTCAACCACTCCTTAAATGAGTGAGATCGCGAGAATTACACGTTGGTTGAAATGAGTGATCCCCCCATAAATATCCCCAATTCCTAGCAGGCATGAAGTATATAAGTGAGCTTCACGGGGGTGAAATAATATTGGCACCTTAAACTTAGAATCTAACTAAGCGGTGGATTCAAAAGGCATAAGAAATGAAACCTGTATTTAAAATGATTTAGGCACATCATCAAAATCTTTTAACCAAATTTTGAAAACAAAAGCGATGTTCAAATTTTAAGTTAAATGGAGATCCCCAGCAGAGTCGCCATTGTGAGCAGACGACCTCTTTACACCCTTGAGGACCGCTTGATATGCATAGCACGGGAGGTGGAAAGTAATGAGCGCGGTGAAACGTGCTAAGGGAGAATCCTTATTTTAGGCGTGATGAAAATTATGGTGGAGAAAGCGATGTTGAAGTTGAATTTGAGTCTAATTTACATGTTAAGGGATACAAGACCTGAAATCCCATATTTTAAGATAGAGTCTCCGCCCCGGGTGTTTAGCTACAATATTCCCACGGGGTGGTTGGACCGTTCCTTAAAACAGAGATTCCAAGTCCGGATGATGTTGCTTACTTTTCAATTTTTAAATCAAACCATTTATATTTTAATAAACGCGACTTCAGTTTTTATGCGATTTAAATCCGGTTATTGTTTGGAGTTTTCGGTTTATATGCCATACATCACACAGAAGCGGTAAATAAAGCAATAAATAATTATTACAAGGCTTAACAAATACCTATATATTTTTCTAATGCGGGAAAATAAATAAAGCAAATAAATAAATAAAAGGGCGAAACCGGGTCCTAACCGAGCTTACCAACTCGGACCCGGCTCTAAACGAGGCAAAATATATACCAGCAACCATAAATAATGCAACAATAAATAAAAGCAGTAAATAAAGTCAAACAAGGGAAAATAGCATATTTTTAGATTTTTTGGGACAAAAACATAATTTTTGAGCATTTATTAATTATCTAAGGAACCTAAAAATTATCAAAATACACTAAACAACCTAAAATGATAAATGAAAATGGCAGAAAATGTTTTTGGAATTTCAATTATGGTGAAAAGATTTATTAAGATTTTAGTTGGCTAAAAACCCATTTTTAAGCCATTAAAAGGAGATTTAATCAATTAAATATTTAATAAATTATGAAAAATAGATTAAAAAAATACTATGAAATTATAGATAAAATGTGATTTTTTGAAAAAAATTTGGGTGAAAATCAGGGTCAAAATGCAAGAAAACGACCAAAAAGGGACATCAAATAAAAATTCGACGGCCAAAGCTATGGCGATAGCTTTGACCGTCTTCACTATAACCTTGACAGCTATAGTGACAGCAGTGGAGGCTATAGCAGCGGTGGTCAAGGCTGTCGCTATAGCCTTGGCCGCCGAGATTTGTTTTTAAGGGGAAAATCGGTGTTTTTGCATCCATGAACTCAAAATCATTGAAGTTTTAAGTCGTAATCAACAATATTTCAACAGATCTAGACTTAAAACACACATTATGTTGATTTTATGGATTTGGGTAAGAAAATACCCAAAAATTGTAAGAAATAACGAGACCTGTATAGGGGTGGAGTTCACCTCTATAGCTATAGCCCTCACCGCTATAATAGTAGAGGCAAAGGCTATAGGGATAGAGGTAAAGGCTATCCCTATAGAGGTCAGATTGTTTTTTATGGTTTTCAAAAATACACTGAAGCAAAACAAAGAACAAACACCAAAATCACCAATAACAACAACGGTAAAGCAATAAAAATGAGTAAATATATAAGGGAACTCATTTTTGTTACCTCTAGGCCATGAATCTAACTTTGGAGACTCATACCGGACATTTGGCAAGCTTTTGATGATTTTCAGACGAAATAGCGATGGAATCAGTGATGAAAATAGTGACGGATTTTTTAGGTCGTATTTAAGAAAAAGTTTTTAAAACCCTATTTAATCCATTTTAACCTATGATTTCTAATTGATTTTAGTGTTTAAGCTACGAGATTAAGCAGAAGAAGAACGACTAAGAATCGAGATTAAAAGGATTAAACTCGGATTCTATGATTTTCTAAAGCTTTCTCTCTCTACTTCTTCACTTTCTCACTCTAGTTCTTTATTTTCTCTCCAAGATCTGATTCTAATTCTAAATTCCTCAGAAAAAGTCCTCAAATTTCTCTCCTAGATTGGTTTAAATACTCCCACACTAAAAAATACACCGACTTAGGCAAATTTTCGGGGAAAATACGTGGCCCAATCGAAGAGGAGAGAAGGAAACGAAGTGGCACAGCCAAAAAATGGTCGTGCCAAACCCGCCGCCACTAGCACGACGGTGGCCACTATAGGCATAGCGGTGGACGCCACTACCAAGAGGGCCACCGTCGCTACCATGGTAGCGGCCAAAGCTACAACGGTAGCAAGGGATGCCTATAACGGGGGTGGCCACCTAGGTGGCGCCCATAAACAGCGGCGGTGACCGCCACCATGGCTACGGTGACCGCCACCCTAGTGGCGATCACCACCACCAAAGGGCAAACTGCTGCCACCGTTGGTGGTGGCAGCAATAGTAGGGAGGGGAGCTAGGGTTTAGGTAATTAGGGTTAGGTTTAGGGTTTCTAGGGGGCGGATTAGGGTTTCTACTTCTATCACCTATAACTTTCACTACGGTCATCCGATTATGGCAATTCTTAACATTCCGGAAAGCTTAGAGAGTCTAGAATCCAAAGATATAAACAAGACTCACTAAAAGTGTTCAAATCTTATAGAAAATTGCAAAACAAATTACTGCACATGAGCGAAAGAAAATGGTTAATTATAAATGCATTTTATTGATTTTTAAGTGCCGCCATAGGTCAAAAATCATAAAAAAATGTACTCTCCAAATGCAATTCGACCCTCAAAGAGTAGAAAAACTAGTTCATACAAGGTCAGAGCAACTAGTCATCATCATTCCAAGGGTCACCGAAAAGCGCATGCTCACAGGAGAGAGAACAGAGGATATCTGAATTTTCTTAGAATTTGTCAAAGGATCTGGAGTGCATTCAAAGAGAATATCACGAGAAAAGGAAGAGGAAAGGCGAGGAGATTGTGCTTCCTAAAGAGATGAAGTCAAGATGGGATCATCAAGTCTTTGAGGAAAGGAGAGCAAATCTCGTAGGCCCACCTAGTCCTAAAGAGGTAGAATAGAATCTTTGTAATCATTAGTGCTGATTGTAAAACTTAGTATAGATTAACTCTTTGTTATCTGTACTTAGTTATTCATCTATGAAAAGATTACATATTCTGTTCTATGTTAAGATCTTCTTAACTTCTTATATTTTTCTGCTGTATTTATATGTGTTGATTTTTTTGCAGAAATATATGAGAAGTGTTGAGGAATGTTGAAATCAAAAGATTCAAGAATTATAGGGGAGTTAGCCTTCACTCTGACTAAAATGAAGATGCTGAACGAAGACATATCAAGCATGGGTATAAGGTAACTCTGATCTAAATATCTTATTGATTTAATTCTCGCTTAGTTAATTGCCATTGATTAAAATGGGGGAGATTGTTGAACCAAGCACGAGTTGGACTGACTCAGTGGATGACTCAGTAGTGCTTAAGTTTTGATTATAACAATTAAGTTAAGAATGGGCTAATTAAATTAATAATGATGTTAAAATAAATAGTCTATGGTTGTAAGGGAGTTAGTAAATTCAAGGGTAGAATTTCGTGTCTCTACTCACCTAGCTATTTAGTTTAACTTTGAGTTGCTCTGGGTAGAGTATCTACTTTAGTCACTGACTTAGTAATATTCACTTAGCGCTTGATATTTAGATTTTGTTTCAGTTGTGTGCTTTATGATATATCATTTTCGCTGAGTTACTTTAAGTCTGTCAAAGCTGTTCACTTTACCATTTAAAGTAAAATGTAATCTTTGCTTTTAATATTGCTTTTTGTAGAACATTAATGAGACAACGACAAAAAGAATTAATGCCTTGACAAGACCTAGTTTAATGAAGAAAATGACAAAGTCTTCCACGATGAAGCTGTAAAAGTCATTTGCCAATTTGGGTAATTTCACAGATCTACCAACCTTTTATCGCGCACTCTGCCAAATGTCAGATTACTAGAAGGAATGGGAAGATGACATGTAGCAAGTGAGCATGAGTTCTCTCTAACGGAAGACTGGCATCAAACGACAAAGGATTAAAATTGAAGCTCGAATCTCAATCTAACGGATTGATTTTCTATCTTACAACGACGCAACTCTATCTCTTAATGGACTGATTTGAAGAAGAAACGGGTAGATAGATGAGCTATCAATTTCAGAAGATGCTAAAGTAAGTTCAACGACTACTTTCTTATTCCATATATAAAAGGAGCAAGAAGGCAAGAATTTAAACTTGGTGATTACACTTGAATTTCCCAGAAGCTAAAGCTCTGCCAATTTACAAGCTTTAAAGAAGTTCAAGCAAGAAAGCACTACTCAGCCAGAACCTGCTTGAGAACAAGAGAGAATAGAGTAGATCATATACTTGTAATATCTTATTATTGTAACTGGATCAACGTTTTTATAAGTTGAATCCAGCTCTTGTTTAGACTCTTAGTGAGTTGCTGATAGAAGAGGGTATTCTAGTCAGCGGGTGAGCGATTGTAGTTTGAAGGGTACTTACTGTAATCAGGAAATTTGTGAAAGGCTTCTCCTCCTAGGGTAAAGGAGTTGAGATTAGTGAATTAAAGCCGAGACACTCTCTCGGGACTAGATGTAAGCACAGGTTGTCGAACCAGTATTAAAATCTCAGTGTTCTTTACTTTATCGTATTTTCTAGAATTTCACTCAGCCTGTTGACCTCACTCAGCTCAGTCAGTAATTGTCATGAAAAAGTTTTTCAAGTTCTTAAGTGAGTCATTCACCCCCACCCCCTCTGACTCCGTGTGTGTACGCAGAGGGATCAACAATTATTTTATTATTGCGCATTGCATTCTCATTTCTCTGGTCAAGTGAGCCACTGGAGCCACTTAAACTATAATATGCATAAATAAGCTCACAGGTACGGATGAAACATCCATAACATGAAGAAACTCTATCCGAGTTTCTAGGCCAGAACCCAAGCGCTGTCGTTACTCTGCCGAAATTTTGGTAGCAAATTTCTATTTATTTATGCCGTTATAATGCCCGTTTTATTTCTTGAATTTAATTCTTAAATAAAGTCATTGTAATGCAGAAACTACCACAAATTCCAAAGTTCCAAAATTAATCCAAACAATTTGAACAATATGAGTACCTATTGTGTCCGAACTCAGAATCTCACTTTCTTTTCGGTATAAAAATCTCGTCTTGGTTCAGTATACCATAATTCCTAATGGAGCTGAACCATGTGGCGACTCTATTTTATTTTTAAATATAGTAAAGTGATTTATTTTAAAAATATCTTTCCTAAATAAAATGTGTAACTATATTTCTCAATGTAATCACATTTTTGGATTATATAAAGTCATTGCATTTAAGCAAACCGGATTTTCTCAAACTGAACTAGACGCGCACCCCAGGTGCATTCCTCCTCTTTTAAAACCCCTTGCTCACTCATACAACCATTTCATCATCTACTTTTCCTAGACTCTCTCCGAGCATAGGGCTCGCTTTAAAGTGTATTCACGGCGTAAAGGTACACTCCTGATTTTCAAAGAGACTCGCATCTTAATTATTTTATTGTCATTTTCCATATTCTATTCCTTTTATATAAATATGTTGTATTTGATGAATTGAGGTTCTGTCCAAGACCAGATAGGACTCGTACGAGTCCCCCACACCCATACGGATCCCCACCAGCACCCATACGGGTACTGGCCCACAGGCAAAACCCAAAGTTCCCTCCTTCATCTATAAAATCAACCTAACATCAATATTAGCCATGCGATCAGTTTCACTAATATTATGGTAAATCAACGCACGAAAAGTTAAAATGTGTTTTCATAACAAAATACGTTGAAGACCCATTATTTCTTTTTTATCCTAGAAGCCCCACAGGCACTATTGATCATAAAACTGCCATGCTGACATAATCACATTTTACCTAACAAAATGTTGACTTATGATGTGCCATAAACTGTGCTAATCTTTATGGATGTAGGCGAGTTTATTTATTTTATTTTATAACTTAGAACAAATGTATATGTTCCCTTGCAATTCTCCCATTTTCCCCTTGATTTTAATTTTTATTCCCCTTCATTATTTGTGCTTTATTATGAACTATTGTACACATGTAACGAGTGTGAAATAGTGTAGAAAAATAGGATTTCTGTGATAATTCCCCAAATGATGAAAAGTAAATGGTTTTATGTGGGAAACTCACCTTGGGAAACTCCTCTATTGAAGCTCTTTGAAAAGCTAACGAAGTATGGGTTGATTGATCACCTCTGGCCATATGTTCAGCCAAAGCCTAAAGAAAGGGGCAACTTCTATGTGTACCATGTTAACTCCGATCACCCAACGAAGGTATGCTAAGATCTCCTTAAAGCTGTCACCGTGCTTATCAACGAAAGGAAGATTTGTAAACTCTAAATGAGAGGGGACGAGGTAGCCATGATCAACTCAGTGTTTGAAGAAGATGAGGTATGGAAGCCTATCCTAGAGATCAACAAAGTAAGGGAATAACCCTCCATATTCGATCAAATAGTTATCAAGCAGCGGAGTGGGCAGCTCATCCATGATTATTTCTAAAGGTGGTTAACGGTCTTGGTAGCTCTCAAAAGGAAGCCTCGTGACAGAAATTAGCCGATCGATTCATCTTTAGGTTATGTTCTCACATTCTCAAGATAGCATTTGCGAAAGCATAAAATACGATTCCTGAGTGCTATAAAGCAGCCATAGAAGCGGAAAAGTGTTCCAAGAAAATGGAGTCCAGTGACCCGTCAAAGATTGAAGTAGAAAAGGCCATCGATACCCTCACTACTTCAATATACACCATCCTATGCTTAGGGGATAACAAGAAGATGCCTATTCAAGAAGCCTTGAGAAACCTGGCCCAGGTCACGAGAGAAACCATGGATGATGTGTTGATAGAAGAGCAGTTACAAGATCTAGACCGTGACCTTACTCGCCTCCTAATGAATGACTAAGTACACCCTCCACCTGTGTAGGATGACAATGCAATTATGTGTAATGAAAATAATGTAGCCTTTGGGCATCCTAATAATAATAGCAGTGATGTTGCTTACTTGTTTGATGTTTTGCCTGACGACACCATGCATTCATCGGACCATAAGCATAATAATTTTAGCATTCATGATGTTTCATTGAATGACATTAATTTGGGTACTAAGGAAAATCCAAAAATGGTAACAATATACAATGACTTAACCCCTATCGAAAAAAGAGATGATAAAAGTGCTTAGAAAACATGTTAACACTTTCGTTTGGTCTTACAAAGACATCCCTGGGGTAGATCGCCAAATTGCTGAGCATCGTATCCCAATCGTTCCCAAGTTCAAACCTGTCAAACAAAAGTCGAGGACGTTACGTCTAGAATGGTTTGAGAAAATAAAACTCAAAGTTGCTAGATTACTAAAGGCTAAGTTCATTGAGGTAATAGAGTATCCGACATGGTTAGCAAATGTTGTCCCAGTCCCTAAAAAGGATGGAAGATTTAGAATGTATGTCGACTTTTATGACTTGAACAAGGCATCTCTATAAGATGATTTCCAATTGCCACATATCAATGTACTAATACACAGTGCCGATAGAGACGTGCTGTACTCATTCTTGGATGGTTTCTCTAGGTACAATCAGATCCTAATGGACATTATCGACAAGGTCAAGATAACTTTCATTATAAAGTGGGGGTATAATTTATAAGGTAATCCCTTTTGGGTTGTAGAACGTAGGGGCAACTTATTAAAGAGCCGTGATATCTTTACTACATGACATGATTCACAAAGAGGTTGAGATTTATGTAGATGACATGCTAGTAAAGTATAACACGAGGGAAGAACATCCTGAGATTTTGGATAGGTTCTTAATAAGAATTGAGAAATACAACCTCCGTATGAACCCAAAAAAGTTCATGTTTGGGTTTACATCAGGGAAACTCGTGACCATTGAAGCAGACAAACCATCTGTTGTAGTAGCAATGAAAGCTGAGGAGAAGGAGATAAGGGTGGCCGTAGCCCAGCAGAGGTTAAAATGGACAGTTAGGGGATACATATCCCCTTAAATTAAAAAGATTATGATTAAGCAGGGCTAGGTGAAAGGAAAGGGACTTGGAAGAAATCTACAAGGGATGCTAGGGCCCATTATACCTATGCATAGCTATATAGACTTGGTTTAGAAATCGCTCAAATGCTAGAAAATCAAAACCCCACTCATGCCTGATGATAGGAGCTGAAGTTCAAAAGAAGGTGTTCATAGGGGAGGAGGAACCTATCGAGATATGGGGAAAGAAGGTCCTTGATTTTGATATCTTTAATGATGTGTATGACTTCAATAATGGCTGCATGATTGAAACCTTAGTTTCTGTGGAAGTATGTGGGAGTACTGAAAGGGATGAGATAAGTGAAGTAGTTGAATCTATCACTAGAGCCCTGGTTGTACTTATGAAGAAGAATTGGAAGGGGGACGAGAAGGGCAATCCTATAACCAAGGCCATTAAGAACTTAGCAAGAGTAGTCGCTGAAGAAACTCATGCAAACCTACATGTCAAGACTACCAGTTTAGCTGCCAGTGTCACTAGGGCTGAGCAACGAGGCCCTCCATCAGTGGAGGAAGATTCAAATTATGTAATTTTTAATTTTGCAAACATTTTTTATGCAAATAATACCGCTTATAAGGCATATCATGGATAAATTGGTGCATTTTCCATTAACATTTCGTTTGAGTATTTCATTTTAAAGGCATAACACACTCATAACAACAACATTCTTAAAAATATCACCATGTTTATAAAGTTGGCTTTGAGTATATCGCAATGGCATAAAAGTCCAATGGTTAAAGCTTACCACCAGAAAAGAGAGATGATAACAGTGCATAGGAAACATGGTAACCTTAAGTCTTGGCACATCTTTCTTCACGAGGGTGAAAGGGTATACATCATCAAGAAATAAGCCTAAGAACTTCAAGAAGATATACTCCACACGATGGAAGGAAAAGATCTTACAACGCAAATCCAAAATCAATGCAAGCTTAAATACAATGCTCTTCCAAAACCTTCAAAAGGATAAACCATCACATCCAACAAATAGGAATTTCTTATCAATGTAGTTACCTCCCCTGGACCTTTATTTCCATCAAAATATCCCACCAAAATTTCTTTTCCCGCATGTTCAAAATAAAGAAGACCCCTCAACCTACATAACATGATCTTCTTCTTTCACAAAAGAGAAGAACTTATTCGTTCCAACACAAGAAGGAGAACCGTCTCCATAATACTATGACCTCCTTCTTTCACAAAAGAGAATAACTTGTTCATTCTAACACTAAAGGGCCCAAGATTATAAGCAACCCCTTAAGATGGGTGATTTGGTTCTCAAACAGCTACGCCAAGTCAACACTGACTCTAGGGGCAAGTTTAGGCCTAATTGGGAAGGACCATTTGATGTTAAGAAAGTCCTTAGAAAAGGAAAAATCAAACTTATGGATATGGATGGAAATGAGTTCATGAATCTAGTGAATCAAGATAGGCTTAAGCGCTATCATATCTAGGTTAAAAGACCTAAATCACAGAAAAGCAGCACAACAAAAAAAGAAAGGAAAAATAAACCACCCATCCAGTGGTCTTCCACTACTCAAGCAAAAATTAGGGTGCATCCCATTGATCGGTATTCCGCAAACTAGTAAGGCAAAAGTTAGGGTACACCAATCCAAATAAAGCCAGTTAAGTTGAAAACCCGAAAAGGGCGGCTTAGGCAAAAGTTAGGGCATTGAGAGAGAAATGTCAGTTGGTTTCTGGAAAATCTATAAAATCACAAGTAGGCAGTAAGAGTTAACCATTAGAAATTATTACCATTGCTATGTACTCAAATTAATCTCATTAGTAAACAAGTTATGATTTGCTAAGAATCCTGGTCTTATGAATGCATGCATGTCTTTAGATGAAATAATCGCAACTATATGAACATCAATTTTTTTCTATACATTTTGTGCATCTTTGTTGTTATCTTTACTAGCTGTGGGTATATCACTCAATAAAAGACAAAAATACCAATAGGCCACAAAAGAAATAAGGCCTATGCAAAAGTCAGAAAAACAGTCTGCTGTATTGCAAACCCGAAAGGGCGATTCAGCAAAAAATTAAGATGAAAGAAAGTGAAAGAAAAAGCTAGCTAGATCGAAAACCCAAAAGGGCGGTCCAGACAAAAGTTAGAGCAAAGAAAAGAAAAAAAAGTCCGCTATACTGAGCCATCAAGGAAAGTTCAGGGAAAAATTAGGACAAAAAGAAATGAAGATAAATGTTTGATAGGTTGTCTCACACCAGGTGGCCTTATGCAAAAATTAGAACTCAATTCAAAAGCGCCAGTTTTTTATGCACTTGCTTTTATAATCAGAACATCATTTATAATTACAATGTCTCATAGTTAGGATCCCTTGAACTTAGTTCTCCCATTGTGAAATAACATGATAGAACATATCCCCAGAAGTGCTAATTCCAACTAGCTAGCCATGGTAATTCTTGTCAGTTATATTGGGTCAGTTCATTCTGATCATGAACTTCAAGTGTTCGACAGTTAACTCACTTGCTAATGGTACACTCTAAACGAGCTTCATTGTTAGTTATGTTAAGGGGTATTATAGGTTTACAGACAATAATATTCAATGGGTTCAGTTTAAAAAGAAGGAAAAGTTTAGCATGCATGAAGTTAAATAGCAAAAGCAGTATGTAAAAAGCATCCAAGTTTACACTAAAATGAGCCATGCAGGGCCAAAAAAGTCAAATGTCCAAGAAGTAAAAAGCGCATCCTAATCTAAGATGCTGGGGGATCATGTCCCTGACGCCCATCTAGAGTCTGGTCCTATATATCCACTAGCAGGTCATCCATGTCGATCATCATGTGGTCCTCAGTCCCGCTAGCATCCTCAGTAGGAAGACCAGGCACTCCGACCCTCGACTCCTCGCAGTACCCCCAGCGGTAGCATCAGCCATCTCAACCTGCTGCTCCACCTTCTTAACTCCATCCACCTGAGTAGCCACTGGCCCCACCCGATATGCAGATTGATCATCCTTTGAGGAAGAGTCAGATGGCTCTGGTGTCTGCCCCCTCTAAGTCATCCGGGTCAGCTGTAATCGCAATACCTCAGCCTTAGCCCTAGCCTGAGCTGCCTCTTTATAGGCCCTCTCCAAGTCTTTCTCTAGCTACAGGATCCCATCTAGCTCTATAGTGGCCCCCTGCAGCTGCTCCTCCATGAAGCTAGCTCGATCCTTAGCAGTATTCAAGTCCCGGGCAGACCTGTCACACTCCATCGCCAGTAAAGTCTGCAGGAAAATCAGGAGATCAGTGCACAAATGTAAATGTCATAGCATGCATGCATATTTTGTTAAATTTTGAAAGAAAATGAAGCTTACTATAGCATGGGCATCTTGTGCAACATCAGATCTCAGGTCGAGAGGCATGTCTGAGCAATCCTCTCTACTTCAACCATTATCACCTATGAAGAACCAATCAAGTCAATTCAGAATGCAACTCATGTGTCTGACAAAGGTGTAAGTTGAAAGTCAAGTGTAAGAAAACTGGCGTGGGTCACGATAGGATGAGTGAAGCAAATAGTATGGATTGACTCCTCAAGCCCAAGCGCTGCATGCTTCCGTGAGTGGTCGAGGAGGTAGAAAATGGAGTCTAGATTCATCTAGAGGATAGCCTCCTTGAAGCCCCTGGTAGCCCTGCCCTGCTTTACTAAGCGGCTTAGGATTAGTTAGCCAAGCAGGAGTAAGGGCAGCTGGCCCAGAAGAAGTGGTGACAGCAGTAATCTTCTTCTACTTAGAGGCAAAATACTGTATCACGATTCACAGATCATCAGGTCCTCAGTTGATGTAAGCAAATGCAAAAGCGCAGAACTTTACAAGGTTACGTTAAAGGGTTTACCCGGGTGGAAGAAGCAGCAGGTCTGGGAAGACCATAGATCTAGCAGATGAAGAGGCCCTCATGATCACCCCTAGGTCCGTCATAGGATCAGGTTTGAAAGTTTACTCAGTCGGAGTGCAGCTGGCAGATGTACTTCCGGTAATTAGATATGGTCCTAACTTTCTGCTGCTAGGGACCTATCCACTTTAAGATAATATAAGGCATCTCAGGCTGTCCAGTGCTCGAATGCCCACATCTTTATAAAGAAGCCAAAGTCAGTGGTCAAACAGTCAAAATTAGAGTAAAAGCACAGAGGAGTTCAGAATTTACCAAATGAAGTAAGTGTTTGATCTTCAGCTCAGCCTGCTGACCTTAAATGCAACCGTCCAGGCTATACTATAGGTGTGCCAGAGTAGCCCTAAACCAGTTCTTGCCAGGCACATTGGCAAGATCCTCTACAGCAGATAGCAACCTATAGTTGACATTGCTCAAGTAGGACGGGAAGAAAATAGTCGTCAAGAGTGTCAAGAGGAAGGACCTATCATACTGATCCTTCCTCCCTATAGTAATCGGACTTGGCTATGCTAGCCAATAAGTGTACAGATCCCAATACTTGAGCTTGTCATTTCTGCCAGGACGAAGCTTAAGAAGCTGCTCAACATAACCCTTCACCTCAGCCCATGAATGCTAATGGTCAGCATACACATCAAAGTGAATGATATCTCTGCTCTAAGCTAGGTTTATTTGAGCGACATATCCGAGAGAGTGACGGTAACCTCCCTGATGGCGAAGTGGAATGTATGCGTAGTCTCCAACCATCGCTCGGCTAGAGTAGAAATGTCAGCTGGGGCAAGCATCCTCATGCCCATGAGAATGGCCCGAACAATATCAGTGAAGCCAAAACCATCAATGCAGGCTAGTAGTTCGGTATCCCCTATGGAATGAATCTCCTGATACTATATCTGATAAAAGCTTAGAGCCCCGACGGTCTTGAAAAGGAACTGCAAATACAAAACAGTAGTACAACAGGGTTAGAATATAGTGGCCAAGTCAGAAATCAGAAAAGAATTGCAGGAAATAGAAATTCAGACAATCTATCCTAAAAGACAGGACCCATACGGGTCTACAAGGTTCACCCGTATGAAAAATGGGAATCGTACGGGTCCTTTTCACCCATACCGATCCCCTACAAACAGTCCCCATCACTAAAAAAATTCCCAAACAATCCAAAACCAACCAAGCTCAATCAAAGCTCAATCAAAACTACCCTATCAGCTTTGTAGACTAAAGTTGCACGCATTATGCTTAATTCAAGGCTCTAAAGCACCCTAATTCTATTCAAAATCAAAGAAATTTCAAAATTGGCAAAAATGGAAAAAATGGGAAATCAAGCAACTTACTTAGAGTTCGAAAGGGTTAGTAGTAGGAGAAGGGACCAAAGGCACTTTAGAAGAGGGTGTGAAACCCAAGAAACTATCCTCTACAAAGAATGCGTATCCAAGAGCCACCAAACATCGCTGGAGCTCTGATTCCCCTATCAGAGGTAATTTCTCACACTTGAGGTTAAAATGGCCGGCATCGGGAATTTTCTTGTACAATTTAGGTGAATTTTTGTAGAATTTTGACAATGGTTAAGTGAAATTGGAAGTTTTGAAAAAAAAGAAGAGTGGAGGGACTCTTTGATTTTTTAAACCTGTCCCGACACACCCCTGCTACTCCCTGCCTTCCGTATAGGTCCTCTAAGGGCTCAAGCCTACCCGTACGGATCTAAATCTTTAGCATATCCTTCTTTCAAAGGAAATTAGCCCCCCAGCAGCAAAGGACACCGCAGATTAAAAATTAAGGGCCAACCCTGCTTCTATCAGACTTTTTACCTTAGTTAAATTAGGGGCAAAACCCCTAGCTCACCGTGATCCTTGATCCTTGATTGAAGGATAAAAAATTTTATTTCTGAAAATTAATCAAGAATCAAGGTAAGCTATCAATCACTAACATGGACAGTTTTCATGTACAGGTTCACCCAAGCATTGGAGATTTCCCCAGAGTACTAGTCATCCAGGCGAATAATTCCTCAGCAGCGGAATTAATCAAGGGGCCCTCTATCAGCAAGCACCCTAGTGGCACTCACCCTAGGGGCATCCCCAATAGTATGCCCCCAAGGGACACCTCCTAAGGGGCATTCCATCCCTAAGCAATTGGGCAAAACCTAACATTTTTCAAACTCCGCTTACAATTCATTTAGGGACTAATCCCTACCAACAAATCTTCATTCTTTATTGAAGGGGCAAAAATTTTTGTTCACCACAAAGTCAATCAAGAATCAAGTTGTGTCATCTCAGGCAGTAACTAACTCAGTATTTTTATTATCTATTAAACAGGTTAGTCAATGTCCCCAGCAGGAAAGTCATCCGCCTTAGGGAAGGGATACACCATCAGCCAAGAAAGTCGATCTACCTTAAGAAAGGGATACGAGGAGAAGTCATCCGCCTTAGGAAAGGGATACACCATCAGTTAGGAAAGTCAATCCGCCTTAAGAAAGGGATACGAGGAGAGTCATCCACCTTAGGAAAGGGATATACCACCATCAGCCAGGAAAGGTTATCCGCATTAAGAAAGGGATACACTCACATTCCCCAGTGAAGTCGCCAAAGAAAAGCATTGGCAAAGGAAAGTCATCTGCCTCAAGAAAGGGATACACATTAGTAAAGGAAAGTCATCCGCCTCTAGAAAGGGATACGCACTAGGAAAGGAAAGTTGTCTACCTCAAGAAAGGGACACCTAGGAAAGGAGTTTACCTCAAGAAAGGAACCCATCCACGTTATCTCCTCAGGTATAATTTCTAAACCCTCCCTCATATCGTGAAATCATACAAAGTCGTATCTGTAGTGATCCCACGAGGGGCAGTTGTGAGGTGTCAATGACGTATGGGTCTCCCTTCGCGTCTGTGTGCGAGGTGGGGCCCACTGGGGTTTGGTTGGATTTAGGTGTGACAAGACATTTATTAGTTCAAGTTTGCACAATAAGCCAATTTTAAGGAATAAAAGAATCGAGACCCAAATCTCGATATAAATGATAGAGTCGCCACCCAAGTTGTCTACTTGGGAAAGAGTTTTGGTATGGTTCCCCCTAGGAGGGAAACTCATACCTATTGGATCAAAGATTTGGGTATCGAATGAGTCACTTATTTCTCATTTAGTTGATTCAAAATTACATTCACCGTGTAAAACCATTTTTTGTTTTCATCATTTAGGGAATTATCACACAAATCCTATTTTTACACTCTTTCACACACGTTACATGCTGTTACATGTTATAATAAATCACAAATAATAAATGGGGGAATAAAAATTACAACCGGGGGAAAAAGGGGCAAATTGCAAGAGAACCTATACAATTATTCTTAGCTATAAAACAGGGTAAAAATAAATTCCCCTGCATCCATTGATATTAGCACAATTTATGGCACGTCATAAGTCAGCATTTTACTCGAGAAAATGTGATTATGTTAGCGAGACGGTTTTACGATCGATAGTACCCCGGCGGTTTCTAGGATTGGAAAGAAATTACAAGTATTCAACGTATTTTGTTTTAAAAACACGTTTTAACTTTTGTGGTTTATTTATCGGATTATTAGTGAAAATGCTCGCACGGCATATAGTGAGTTGGATTGATTTTTAACTGAATCAAAATGAATTCTAGGTTCTGCCTGGGGGCCGGTACCCGTACAGGTGGGTGGGACCCATAGAGCTATCGGGGAGGACCAATACGGGTATAAGGAACCCGTTCGGGCTCTATCTGGTCCTAAGCAAAAGCTTAGTTTGAGATAAATAGATAAATGGAAGAAAAATAAAATAAAAATGGGATTTCCTTCCTTATGAGTATGGTACACCGATTTAATACTCTTAGGGATATGTGGTGCTAACAAGGCTCATAAGGGTTAGGACTAGACCCAAAATAATAACAAGAACATATACAATAATAGAGGTAGAGAACAATAATGAAATAACTGAGAAGTGATTCTCATTAAAACTCAGGAGCGTTACATTTAAGGCGTGAATCCACTTTATGGCGATCACTTTACTATTGAGAGTCTAGCCAAAGTAGATGGTGAAATGGGACTATTTAGGCTAGTATTTGTGTGGGCAAAACCTCCCGTAAATCCTAATAACGAAGTTAGGAATCAATAAAATGTGGACAAAACCACAAGGAATGGGTTTTCTCCCTATTTTATACCTCCTATACCTCCACTATACCTTTTATATACCTATAGAAATTGCTAGAACCTTACTGTAATTTCTCTATAGTATATTTTTCCTATGATCCATCTATTTTTAAATAGTGGGGAAAAGGCCCTTTTTATCTAGTGAAAATCATGTCTATTTGCAATAAATCTCATTCAAGACCTGCCTTTTCCCAAAAAAGGTAAGAGATAGTTCCTGAAAGACCCTGATCTAGCAACATGAGGACCCATATAAGACGGGCCTAACCTGTATAAGACCTGGGGTCCCGTACGGGTCCTCCCCAGGCATACGGAAGGAATCTACCTATACGGGTCTGCCAGTGGATCCGTACCACCAGGCAGCACACGTACGGGTCCCTAAAGGTAGACTAGGTCTCCAAACTTTGGCCAAACTCATATCTACAGTAGTAGGAACACCTCTGATTGATAACATCTACAAGAGAATGCATCTTATAGATCTCATCATCATTTTATGAGAAGAATTGTTAAAATCTAGTGCTCACAGACTGCCCCTCAAGGGATCACTGTAGATACGGATCTGTATTATCTCACGATGTGACCAAGGGTTTAGAAATCATACAGGTCTTTACCGATGTGTATCCCTTTCCTGAGACGGATGACTTTCCTTGCTAATGCGTATCCCTTTCTAGAGACAGATGACTTTCCTTTGGCAATACGTGTCCCTTTCCTGGGGAGGATGACTTTCCTTTCTAGTGCTTATACCTTTCCTGAGGCAGATCGACTCTCCTTACTGATGTATCCCTTTCTTGAGGTGGATCGACTCTCCTATGATGATGCTTATCCCTAGTGACTCTATTGGGGAAATGTGTGTGTGTCCTTTTCCTAAGGCGTATGACTCTCATGCTAGGGATTTTGAATGACTTGTGAAAAGACAATAATCAAATGCTGAGTTAGTCATTTCTAAGCAGACACATCTTAATTCTTGATTGATTTTTGTATGAACAAAATTTTTTCCCCTTCAATCAAGAATAAAATAAGTGTATGGGGGTTGGCCCCTGGATAAGCTAAAAACTAAGTGTGAGAATGGCCCAATCATTGCTAGTTCTGTTGCTGGGGAATGCCTCCATAGTGGGTGCCCCTAGGGTTTTTGATGATGGGGGTATGCCCCTTGACTGACCCCACTATCGGGGAATGGGGGATGCCACTTAGTTGATCCTACTATTGGGAGATGGGGGGGGATGCCCCTAGGGTGGATGCCCCTAGATTGGCCAATTCCGCTGCTGGGATATGGGGAGATGCCCCTTAGTTGACTCCGCTACTGGGGAGTAAATTAATGCTTTTCGGTAAAACTTCATCTACAAGGGAAGCCTTTCTTGGTAAGATTTGTTTGCTAGGGAAGAATTCATGTGCTAGGATGGACCTGCACACAAAAAAATCATCCTTGTTAGTCATCAATTCAAGAGTGGCTTACCTTGATTCTTGATTGACCTTTGCAAAAACAAAAATTTTTGCCCCTTCAATCAAGGATTAAGGTGAGCCATGGGGTTTGCCCCAAATATAACTCAAGTATAAAGTTGAGGAGGAGTATGGTTGGCCCAGGACTTGGACTGGATGAATTTCTGGCACTTTCTAAAATACTGATTAAAAATCTACCCCTGGATGGCGAGAGAAGCTTGTACGGTTGGGCCAAGACCCATACAGGTGGAGTCCTTGAGAGTTAGGACCCGTACGATTGGGGTAGGACCTATACGAGTCCCCATCGAGGATTTTAAAAGGCTGTTGAGACTCTTTGCATCTCGCCTTATACAAAATCTTCCCATTTTGCATTTTTCAGCATTTTTCTTGTTACAATCGGTCAAAATGAACAAAAAGATCTCAAAGACTGGTCGTTTCTCCCTTAGACTCGAGGATTTTCCCCCAGTGGGCGATTTAGGGCTTCGAGAATGCCTGGTTTGCATCGGGTATGCCTTTCATGAAGGAGACGCATTTCTAAGGCTCACTCCTATCTCCGAAGAGCCCCTAATTCGTTCTCCTGATACCCACACTTCAAAACTTGAGGTAATATTGCTTGATACTCCATTTTCCATTTTCGAACCCTTTGAAAATTTCTCAAATTTGGGCATGATATAGGGTGTTTGAGACTTTGGGATAGAGCTTGATGCATGTAACTTTAGTCTAGGTTGCTTTTAGGTAAGTTTTGACTAAGCTTTGGTCGAGATTGGATGAAATTGGATTTTTGGGAGGATTTTTCACAAAGGGATTGTCCATAGGGGATCCGAACGGGGTGAGGGGGGACCCTTATGGGTCCCAATCTTGATATAGGAGCCTCTTATGGACTCGTACAGGTGGGGCTTACCTGTATGAGTCCTATCCTCAGGCATAGAATCCTGGTTACTTTGATTTCTGCCATTCTATTCTGATTTCTGACATGTCTGCTGCATTTTAATCTTGATAAACTGTTATCTTGTCTTTGTAGTTTCAATATAAGACTTGAGCTTCTATAAAAAGTGGTATGAGGAGATCCGTACTGCGGGGGACATCGAGCTACTGGCCCTAAAGATGCTAGCCCCGGGGGCTATTTCAGTCTTAGTAGAGAGATGGTTGGACATGACCTATACTTTCCATCTACCAATTAGGGAGGTCAACATCACTCCCTCGAATGTGTGCGCTATGACAGGATTGGAGTGGAGTGAGGATATTATCCACTTTGATGTTTATACCGATAGATGGCATTCTCGGCCGGAGGTGAAGGCCTACATTGCTAGATTACTTGGGCTTCATCCAGGCAGGATGAACAACCTCAAGTATAGGGACCTGCATATTTATTTGATAGGACAGTCGAGTCTTGTTGTGGTGGATAGGAGAGATCAGTATGCTCGGTCCTTCCTACTGATGTTCCTTACTACCATCTTCTTTCCAGTCTATTCTACCAACCTTAACTATGGTTTGCCCTCCACTGTGGAGGATCTTACTGATGTTCCCTACAAGAATTAGTGCTGGGCCATTTTGGCACAGCTATATTATTGATTGGATGTTGGAGTCTAGGGTGAGCAGTCCGACCTCAAGATCTGCCACTTGATACTACTGGTACATCCCGAACTGATCTCTTGTGCTTTAACCTTTCATTCAACTATGCCGCACCTAATCCTTATGTTATCTTACGAATTTGGTCCTTTAAGCATTGATTTATCCCCAGGCCGGGTTTTCCCATGCAGCCTGAGACACCGTACATCATTTCTAGGTGTATGGGGCTTTGGTAGGGTCAGCCCTTGACCACAGTGTAGTACAAAGAATTCCTATTCTAGCTGCCTTTAGATCGGGTAAACTTCTTCCCTACTAAACCTGCATTTTACATTTCAACAAACCATTAGAAGAAACTATATTCACGAGGTTATGATACTTATAGTGCATTTATTTTATGCAAGTTATCTGAGACCTATGGGAGAGATTAGACATGTATGGGGCTATTGATCGGATGTGGCCTGGCGTGGATGGCCATCGCTTTGTCCTAGAGTCACCACTCTCCTTTGAGTGGTATTTCAATGAGCGGGTCTGAGGGTGGAGGACTAGTGCCATGGTAGAGAGACCAATCCCTCCAATGATCCCATCGGGTGTCTACTGGCCTCACCTCATATCGAGGATCAACCAGGGGTTGTACCTATTAGGTGAGGTGGCTCGCGTGCTATCTGTAGAGGGCTCTTATGCTGAGTTTGTCGATTCCTCACTTCTTCCTCCTTGTGCGAGGATTCACCATGAGGATGAGCCCCTTAAGTTTTACTGGAGTGATAGTGAGGATGATGATGATGACGACGAGGAGGGTGGACTGAGCGGTGACTGCAGGGGTCCATCCATAGTTCGAGGCACCGGGGGCTCTGCTAGGTCTACTACCTTTTCTTCTTAGGTATGGTTCTAACTTAGCCTTTATGAATATCTTATTGTTTCCTGAAATTGATTGTGGTCTTGAATATGATCCTTTATTAATACAGCCTTCCGCGTCCATGCAAAATAGGCATGCCACTACTGTTGTTGCTGCCCCTGAGCCGCCAGTGAAGTGGTCTCGCACTTCTGGGTTTATGAGAGAGGGAGTCCTCCGAGCTGAGCTAGATACTTTCTTCTGACTCCTCGATCATTTAGGGAAGTGAGCTATTAAGGAGCTTGAGGATTCAATCCAGCCTATCGGTTTTACTCCTTCCAGCTCTACTCCTGTAAGGAATCCTTCATTTTTAACCTTATTCATTACAGTGATTGCTTAGAATCTCATATCCTGATGTGACCTTTTCCTTTTCAGGTGACCATCTCTGAGGCTGAGAGGATTATCAGGGGCTATTTCTTCGTGCGGGATTTGCTACTGGCCCAGGATGTGCTAGCTTTGGTAAGTTTCTTTTACCTACAAAATTCAACAAACTATACATGATGCATGCCATGACATTTATCTATGTGCACTGATCTTATAATTCTATTTCAAACTCTATTGGCCATAGAGCGTAGTCAGTCCCCTCAGGACTTGGATACTTTGGAGGAGAGAGCCACATTTTTAGAGGTGTAGCTGCGGGCAGCCACTGCTAAGGCTAACCAAGCTAGGGCTAAGACTACTCAGGCGAGGGCCGTGATTTAGATGCTGAAGGTACAATTGGCGCGGATGCCTGGGGACAGATAAAAGCTGGATCCATCTGATGCTAAGACTGTGGATGATCTTTCTACATATCACATCACTCAGAGGGGCGGAAATCAGGATGCTAAGGTAGCTGATGCTGCTAAAGCTACTGCAGGGTAATCAGATTCTGAGGTCCCTGTCCAACTACCTGCTGGTACCAGTGTAGCTGAGGATCATATGACTATAGCTGTGGATTATCTACTAGTAGATACATAGGATTAGATTCTAGAGGGTCGCCAGGGATGAGATCCTCCGGCGGCTTAGATTATGATTACTTTTTGGACTGTTGATGCTTTTAGGCCCTATGGGGCTTAATTTGATTGTAAAGTTTGGATTGGTACTTTTGACATCAAACTTTTATGCATGCTGACTTTTCTTGAAATTATATCATTGAGTATTGCTACTTTGCGAACCCATATTACTTTATCCAGCGATTTCGTAGTGAGGGGACTAAATTATGTTCTAACTTTAGCATAGGTCATTCACTGCGCGATGACCTATCGAACATTTATTTTTTGTCCTTTTTGTCCTAATTTTTTCCTAAATTGTCCTTGAAGGCTTAGTCCAGCAAACTTTTTCTTTTTAGCTCTAACTTTTGCCTAGACCACCCTTTCGGGTTTTCAACCTAGAAAGCTTTTTCTTTATTTTTTTGCCTTAATTTTTTTCAGGATCGCCCTTTCGATTTTTTGACCCCGCGGGCTTTTCTTTCTCTTATTGTTTTATCTTAACTTTTGCCTAGACCGCCCTTTCGGGTTTTCAATCCAGTAGACTGCCATAATTTTTGCTTGAATTATCCTTGACGGCTCAATGCAGCAGACTTTTCTTTTGCCTTAACTTTTGCCTTCGCCGCCTTTTAGGGTTTTCAATCCAGTAGGCTTTTCTGAATATTGCATATATACGGTGAAGATGAATACAATGATGCATAACACGTAGAGAAATATTGATGTTCAAACACCTGCGATTATTTCACCCAAAGTCAAGCATGCATTCATAAGACCAAGAGTCTTAGCAATATTATAACATGTCCATTGATGAGATTAACTTGAGTATATAGGCAATGGTAACAATTTCCAATGGTTAACCCCTTCTGCTTACTAGTCTTTTACAGATTTTCCAGAAAGCAACTGATTTTTTTCTCTCGATGCTCTAACTTTTGCCTAAGCCGCCCTTTTTAGGTTTCCAACTTAGCAAGCTTTATTTGTTTTAGAGTGCCCTAATTTTGCGTAACCAGTTTATAGAATACTGATCAGCGGGCTGCACCCTAATTTTTGCCCGAGCAGTAGAGGACCGCTCGCTGGGTGATTTATTCTTTATTTCTTATATTCTTTGAGCTGCTTTTTTATGATTTAATTCTTTTGACCTAGACATGATAACGCTTAAGCCTATCTTGATTTACTAGATTCATGAACTCATTTCCGTCCATATCCATAAGCTTGATTCCTCCTTTCCCAAGGACTTTCTTCAGTACAAATGGTCCTTCCCAATTAGGCCTGAACTTGCCCCTAGTGTCAGTGTTGACCTGGCGTAGCTGCTTGAGAACTAGATCACCCGCTTTAAGAGGTTGCTTCATGTATATGACTCTGTTGTTGTAATCTCAAGCCATGCTCTGTTGGTACATCTGTAGGTGGTTAAGTGCCTTTAGCCGCTTTTCATCTATTGCATTTAAATGCACATACCTAACTGTTGCCCAATCTGATTCTTTTAACTGAGCTTCGAGTGCAACCCTTAGAGATCTACTTCTGTTTCAATTGGTAACACGGCTTTCATTCCACATACCAAGGAGAAAGGTGTTTGATCAGTGGGAGTTCTTATATTGGTTCTATACCCCCCCAAACTGTGAATGGAAGTTTATCAGTCCAGTCTCTAAAAGTAGCTACTGCTTTGGAAAAAATCTTCTTGATCGATTTATTGGCATTAATGATTAGCTTCCCTTTAGAGTTTCTGAAGAATTTGGCATCGTTTCATGACTCAAGATACTCTTTCCATTTTCCAAAGCCAGCATACTATTGGTGCTCTCATTAGTCTTCTTGGTCTTCCTTCCTGACGACGCTTACCCTTGTACCCTTTTTCCCCCTTTATGAAGAAAGATGGACTAAGATTTGCCATTATCATGTTCGCTAATCACTTTTATTATCTCTCTTTTATTTAGTAAGGTTTTAACCATTGGACGTTTATACCATTGCGATGTGTTCAAAGTCAACTTCATTAATAAGTATCAGGATAATTTTAAGAATGTTGTTATTATGAATACATAGTGTCATTATAATGGAATACTCGAGTGAATGTGAATGGTAGATGCATCTATTTGTTCATTACATGCTTTAAAAAGAAAGTATTAATGTTACAACTTATCCGTGATATGCCTTATAAGCGGCATTGTTTGCATAAAAAATATTTGCAACATTAAAAATTACATCATTTGAATCATCCTCCATAGGTGGAGGGCCTTATTGATTGACGGATGAACTGATAGCTCTGGTGTGCAAATTTGCATGCATTTCTTCACCCACTACTCTTGCTAAGGTTTTGACAGCCTTGGTGATGGGATTTCCTTTCTTACTTTCCTTCTAATTCTTCCTCATAAGTACTGCTAGTGCCTTGGTAATGGACTCGATTGCCTCATTCATTTCATCTTCTTCAGCATTCCCACATACTTCCACAGAAATTGAGGTTTCAATCAAGCAGCCTTTCTTGAAATCATATATATCATTGAAAATCTAAAAAATAGGGACCTTGTTCCCCCTTACTTTGACAGGTTCTTCCTCACCCGTGAATATCTTTTGTTTGACTTCAACCACTATCATAAGGCAGGACTGAGGCTTAGACTTTTTAACACCTGGGCAATCCCCCAAACCAAGTCTGAATGGCAATGAAAGAGGCAAGATGGGTTTCAGCATTCCCTGCAGATTCTTTCTAAGCCCTTACCTTTCACATAACCCTGCTTCATCATAATATTCTTGATTTTAAGAGATATTTATCCCTTAATTGAAGACTTCGAACCTTGGTGAGCTACAACCACCCAAGATTCATTTTCCTCGGCTTTCATAGCTACGATAATAGATGGTTCATCGGCATCAATGGTCACTAGTTTGCCATTATATATGAGCTTAACTTTTTGATGGACCATGATAGGGACGGCTGTGAGGTGTCGATGACGTGTGGGTCTCCCTTGGCGCCTGAGTCAAAGGCAGGGCCCATTGGGGGTTTGGTTGGATTTAGGTATGACAAAACATTTTTAGTTAAAGTTTGCACAATAAGCTAGTTATAATGAATAAAAGAATTGAGACCCAAATCTCGATACAAATGATAGAGTCGCCACCCAAGTTGTCTTCTCGGGAAAGAGTTTTGGTACGGTTCCCTTGGGGCGGGAGACTCATAACTATTGGATTAGAGATTTGGGTATCGGATGAGTCACTTATTTCTCATTTAGTTGATTCAAAATTACATCCATCGTGTAAAACCATTTTAGTTTTCATCATTGAGGGAATTATCATAGAAAACCTATCTCTACACTCTTTCATACTCGTTATATGCATTTACATATTACAATAAAGCACAAGTAGTAAATGGGGGGATAAAAATTACAATCGGGGGAAAATGGGGGAAATTGCAAAAGGAACCTATACATTTTTTCTACATTATAAAACAATATGAAAATAAATTCCCCTGCATCCACAGACGTTAGCACGATTTATAGCACATCATAAATCAGCACTTTATTGAGAAAATGTGATTATGTTAGCGTGGCGGTTTTACGATCGATAGTGCCCGGGCGACTTCTCGGGTCTTCAACGTATTTTGTTATGAAAACACATTTTAACTTTTGTGGGTTGATTTATCGAATTATTAGTGAAAATGATAGTGTGGCATATTGTGAGCTAGATTGATTTTTAATCAGTTAAAAATGAATCTTGGGTTCTGCCTGGGGGGCTGGTACCCATGTAGATGGGGGCGACCCGTACGGATGGAGGGACCCATATGGTACCAAGGAGGGCCGGTACGAGTATGGGGGACCCATACGGGTCCTGTCTGGGCCCAGATAGAAACATAGTTTGGTTTAATACAGATTAATAGATTAATGCCAGAAAAATAAAATAAAAGGGATTTCCCTCCGTATAAGTATAGCGCACTAATTTTACATCCTAGAGGATATATAGTGCTAACAAGGCTCATACAGGTTAGGACTAGACCCAAAATAGGAAATAAACAGAGTAGGTATAATAGAAGAAGCAGAGGATAGTAATAATAATAATAATAATAATAATAATAATAATAATGATAATAATGATAATAATAATAATAATAATAATAATAATAATAATAATAACTGAGATTTGAGTCTCTTTGAAACTTATGAGCATTACCTTTGCAGCATGAATCCACTTTGAGGAGATCCCTTTACTGTTGAGAAAGTATGGCCAAAGTAGATGGTGAAATAGGACTATATAGGTGAGTATTTGTGTGAACAGAACCTCCACTAAATCCTAATAAAAGAAGCTAGGAATGAATAAAATGTGGATAAAACCTCAAAGGAAGGGTTTTCTCCCTATTTTATACCTTCTATACCCGCCACTATACCCGTTTCATACCAATAGAATTTGCTAGAGTTTTAATATATTTTTCATATGAAATATGTGTTGTAAAAAGTGGGGAAAAGGCCCTATTTATAGGGTGAGAGTCAGGTCTGAATGCAATAAACCGCATTCAACACCTGCCTTTTCCCTAAAATGGTAAGAGATTACTTTTGAAAGAGGCTAATTAGGAAATCAGAGGACCCGTACAGGTGAGGCCTCACCTATACAGGTACTAGGGGACCTATAAGGGTCCTCTCCACACGTATTAAAGATAATCCCTGTGTGGGTCTGCCAGTGGATCTGTACCACTAAACAGAACCCTTATAGGTACCTAAAGGCAGACTAGGATCACCTCTGACAGACAACACCTGAAAGACATTGCATAATATAACTTTCATCATAGTTTTGTAAGAAGGATCATTAAAATCCAGTGCTCACAGACTGCCCCTTCCGGGATCATTGGAGATACGGATCTCTATGATCTCACGACATGAGCGAAGGTTTAGAAATTATACATGAGGTGATGATATGGGTTAGGTCCTTTCTCGAGGCGAACTTATTTCCTTTACTGATGTGTATCCCTTATAATTTTACTGGGGAACGTGTATCCTTTTCTTAAGGTGGATGACTTTCCTTTTGCTACTGTGCATATCCCTAATGACTAAACCAGGTAGGGTGTGTGTATCCCCTTCCTAAGGTGGATCGACTTTCCTGACTGGTGTATCCCTTTCCTAAGGCAGATCGACTTTCCTATTGCTGATGGTGTATCCGTTTCCTAAGGCGGATGACTCTCCTGACTGATGATGTTGTATCCCATTCGTAAGAAGATGACTCTCCTGCTGTTGATGGTGTATCCCTTTCCTAAGGTGGATCGACTTTCTTGATTGGCGATGTATACCTTTCTTAAGGCGGATCGACTTTCCTGATTGTTTATATATCCCTTTCTTAAGGAGGATTGACTTTCCTACTACTGATTGTGTATCCCTTTCCTAAGGCAGATGGCTCTCATAATCGATGTATCCCATTCCTGAGGCGGATAACTCTCCTACTGTGGAATTTGAATAACCTGAAAAGAGACAATAATCAAACATCTAGTTAGTCATTGTTTAAAAAAAATATTTTTGCCCCTTCATTTAAGAATAAATATGTGTGGATGAGATAAACTGAAAATTATATGCAGGAAATGTCGGGTTTGGCCCAATTGCTGCTTATTTTACTACTGGGGAATGCCCTTAGGGTAGGTGCCCCTAGGGTCTGACAACTCCGCTACTAGGAAATGGGGGGATTCCCCTGGGTTGGTGGGGGGATGCCCTTGGGATCTGATGATTTTACTACTGGGAAATGGGGGGATGCCCCTAGGTCAATGGAGGGATTCCCTTAGGATCTGATTATTCCGCTATAGGGAAATAGGGGGATGCCCCTGGGTTAGCGGGGGGATGCCCCTGCGATCTGATGATTCCGCTACTGGGAAATAGGGGGATGCTCCTGAGACCTGATTCCTCTACTGGAGGATGACCTTAGGGTGGGGTGCCCTTAGAGTTCTTGATGATGGGGGGTATGCCCCTTGAGTGATTCCTTGGCTAGGGGGTGAAGTAATATCCTTTGAGAAGAGCTTCTTCTATTGGGGACACCTTTCTTGGTAAGATTCATTTATTGGGGAAGAACTCCTGTGCTAGGATGGACCTGTACAAAAATTTTCCTTGTTAGTGATCAATTCGAGAACGGCTTACCTTGATTCTTGATTGACTTTTGTGAAAACAAAAATATTTTTGCCCCTCCAATCAAGGTGAGCATAGGGGCTTGTCCCGAATATGATTGAAATATAAGGTTGAGAAGGAGTAGGGGTTAGCCCTAAACTTGAACCAGATGAATTTCTGGTGCTTTCTAAAACATTAGTTCAAAAGTCTGCACCTGGATGGTAAGAGAGGGCCCGTACGGGGTGGGCTAAACCCGTATGGGTGGGGTCCTTAAAATTTGGGACCCCTACGGGTAGGGTGGGACCCGTACAGGTCCCCGACGGGCGTTTCAAAAGGCAGATCAGTCCCCTCATATCCCACCCCATACCAAAACTTCCCATTTTGCAACTCCGGTGATTTTCTTCCTAAAAGCAACTGAAGATGTATAAAAAGATCCCACAGACTAGCCGTTTCTCCCTTAGACTCAAGGACTTACCCCCAATGGGTGATTCGAGGCTTCGAGAATACCCGATTTCTGTCGAATATGCTTTTTGCAAAGGAGACTCATTTTTGGGGTTTACTCCCATCTTTGAAGTGCCACTGATCCCATCTCCTGAGACCCATGCTTCAAAACTCCAGGTAATTTTACTTGATTCTCCATTTTCCATTATCAAACCTTTGGCAATATCTTAAATTTTAGCATTAATTAAGGTGTTTTAGACCTTGGAATAGATCTTGATGCATGTAACTTTAGCCTAGGAAGCTTTTAAGATAGTTTTGGATGAGCTTTGGATGATTTTGGAAGAATTTGGATTTTTGGGACATCTGTTCACTGAGGGATTATTTGCAGGGGACCCGTACAGGTAAGGAGGGACCCGTATGGGTCCCATTTTTGGTACGAGTACTTATTTTAGACCCATACGGGTGGGGTGGACCCGTATAGGTCCTTCTTCTCAGGACAGAATGCTCAAAACTTGTATTTCTACAATCCTTTTCTGATTTTTTACTTTTCTAGTATGTTCTAACCCTATTAAGCTGTAATTCTATCTTTACAGTTCCAATACAAGACTATGGAGGCTCTGATCTTCTGTAGGAAATGGTACAAGGAGATTCGTGTTGTGAGGGATATGGAGTTGTTGACCCATATCGATTCCTTCGACTTCAGCGACATTATCATGGCCATCCCTCAGGCTCCTAAGACACTAGCCCCTGGTGCTATTTCAGCTTTGACTGAGAGGTGGTCAGAGACGATCCATACTTCAACTTGCCTATTGGGGAAGTGACTATCACACCTTCGGATGTGTGGGCCATGACGGGCCTGAAGTTGAGCGGGGATGTTGTCCGCTTTGATGTTTATACCAACTGGTGGCATTCTTAGTTTGAGGTGAAAGCCTACATTGCTAGATTACTGGGGCTTCATCTGGGCGGGACAAACAAGCTCAAGTATGGGGACCTGTATACTTATTAGACTAGGCAGCCGAGTCTTATTGCTACTGATAGGAGGGATTAGTATGCTCAATCCTTCCTGCTGATATTTCTCACCATAATTTTCTTTCATGTTTCTTCTAGCAACCTCAACTATGGTTTGCTCTCTACTGTGGAGGAACTTACTGTAGTGTCCTGTAAGAACTGGTGCTAGGCCATTCTAGTATAGCTACACTATGGATTAAATGTCGGAGTCCGGGGTGAGCAGTCTGAGCTTAAGATCTACCATCTGGTACCCCTGGTAAATCCCAAACTGATCTCTCATGCTTTAACCTTTTGTCTGAACTGTGTTGCAACTAATCCTAACTTTTGTCTTATAGATTTAGGCTTTTGAGCACCGGTTCATTCCTAGGCCGGGTTTGTCTATGCAACCCAACATGCCACACATTATATCTAGATGGATGGGGATTTTACATGGCCAGCCCTTGACTACAGCGCGGTAACGGGGGTTCTTATGCCAGTTGCTTTCAAATCTGGTAAACTTCTTCCCGGTTAAACCTATATTTGACATTTCAACAAACCATTAATGGAAATTGTATTCACTGGGTTGTGATACTTACAGTCTATATATTCTATATAGGTTATCCAAGACCCGTGGGAGAGACTAGTCACGTATGGGGCTATCGAGAAGATGCGGGCTGGCATGGATGACCGCTGCTTTTCTTGGAGTCACCACTCTCCTATGACTGGTATTTTTGCCAATGGTATGGTGAAGAGACCGATTCCTCCCCCGATCCCGACTGGCATCTTCTGGCCTCTTCTTTTGCTGGGGACTGACTAGGTGCTATACTTGTTAGCTGAGGGAGCTTGCATGCTATCAGTGGAGGGCTCCTATGCCGAGTTTGTTGATTCCTCACTTCTTCCTCCCTATAAGAGGATCTAACATGAAGAAGAGCCTATTGAGTTTCACTAGAGTGACAATGAGGGTTATGATGATGATGATGATGACGACAACGAGGAGGGAGGGCTAAGGGGTGGCCGCGGGGGTCCATCCATAGTTCGGGGCACTAGGGGCTCAGCCAGGTTGGCTACCCCTTTTTCTTAGGTATACCTCTTACTCAGCCTTTGTGAATACTTTATGGTTTCCTAAAATTGATTGTGATCTTAAATATGATTCTTTATAGCTATAGCCTTCCGCTTCAACACGAAAGAGGCCTGCTACTATTGCTATTGTTGCCCCCAAGCCGTCGGAGAAGCGATCTCGAGCTTCTGGATCTGTGAGGGAGGGTGCCCTTTGAGCTGAGCTAGATACTTTCTTCCGACTCCTCGACTATTTAGGGAAGCAAGCTATCAAGGAGCTCGAGGAGTCATTCCAGTCTATCAGTTTCACTCCTTCCAGCTCTACTCATATAAGGATTGCTTTGTCTTAGCATTCATCTATTATTGTTGTGATTGTTTAGAATATCCTATCCTTATGTGGCCTTTTCCTTTCAGGTGACCATCTCTGAGGCCGAGAGGAGCGCCCAAGGTTATTTCTCTATGCAGGATCTGCTACTGGCCCAGGATGCACTAGCCGCGGTAACCTTCTTTTCCCTACAAAATTTAATAAACTATGCATGATTCATGCTATGAGATTTATATATGTGCACTGATCTTATGGTTTCTATTGCAGGCTTTATTGGCCAAGGAACGTAGCAGGTTTGCCCAAGATTTGGATGCTTTTGAGGAAAGGGCCAGGTTTTTAGAGGAGCAGCTACGGGCAACCACTGCTAATGCTGACTAGGCTAGGGCTGAGACTACTCAGGTGAGGGCCGAGATTGAGACGTTAAGGGGTCAGCTGGCGATGATGACTGAGGATAGGCAGACATCGATTCCTTTTAATGATGAGTTCGAGGATGACCTTTCTGAATATCGAGTGACTCAGAGGAGGTGATGTCAAGATGTTGAGGGGAGCGATGATGCTGGAGCTGCTGCAAGGACCTCAGAGACTAGGGCCCCCGCCCAGCCAACTACAGATATCGGTGAGGCTAATGACTATATGACCATAGATGTGGATTTTCTACCAGTAGACACTCAGGACCAGACTCAGGAGAGTCGTCAGGGACAAGATCCTCTAATAACTTAGATTATGATTACTCTTTGAACTGTTGATACTTTTGGGCCCAGTGTGGCTTGTTTTGATTGTAAACATTGGATTGGTACGTTTGACATTTGACTTGTATGCATGCTGATTTTCCTTGAACTAAGAGTATTGAGTATTGCTGCTTTGCAAACCTTTATCTTATCCAAAGATTCTATAGTGAGGGGATAAAATTAAGCTCTAACTTTTGCATAGGCCACTCGTTGTGAATTGACCTATCAAACCTTTTCTTTTTCTTTCTTTTTGTCCTAATTTTTGCCTGAATTGTCCTTGATGGCTCAGTCTAGCGGACCTTTTCTTTTTAGCTTTAACTTTTTCCAGGACCGGTCGTTCTGGTTTTTAGCCTAGCAAGCTTTTTCTTTATTTGTTTTGCCTTAATTTTTGCTAGAATCGCCCTTTCAGGTTTTCAACCCCGTAGGCTTTTCTTTTCATTTTTTTGTCTTAACTTTTGCCTGGACCGCCATTTCCGATTTTCAATCCAGAACACTATCTCAATTTTTGCCTGAATCATCCTTGACGGCTCAATCCAGCAAACTTTTCCTTTTGCCTTAACTTTTGTTTGGAGCACCCTTTCAGATTTTCAATCCAGCAAGCTTTTCTGAATATTGCAAATGTGTGGTAAAGACGAATACAATGATGCGTAACACATGGAGAAAAATTGATGTTCACATACCAGCAATTATTTCACCTAAAGACATGCATGCATTCATAAGACCAAGATTCTTAGCAAAATGATAACATGTTCATCGATGAGATTGGTTTGAGTACATAGGCAATGGTAACAATTTCCAATGGCTAACCACTATTGCCTACCGGTCTTTTACAGATTTTCCAGAAAGCAACTGACTTTTTTCTCTTGATGCCCTAACTTTTGCCTAAGCCGCCCTTTTTGGGTTTTCAGCTTAGCGGATTTATTTGCGTTAGAGTACCCTAATTTTTGCCTGAATGGTTTGCGGAATACCAATCAGCGGGCTGCACCCTAATTTTGGCTCGAGCAGTAGAGGACCACTTGCCAAGTGATTTATTCTTTATTTCTTTTATTCTTTGTGGTGCTTTTTTATGATTTAATTCTTTTGACCTAGACATGATAACGCTTGAGCCTATCTTGATTCACTGGATTCATGAACTCATTTTCATCCATATCCATAAGCTTAATTCCTCCTTTACCAAGGACTTTCTTCACAATGAACAGTTTTCCTAATTAGGCCTAAACTTGCCCCTATTACTAGTGGTCACCTAGCGTATCTCATTGAGGATATGATCACTCTCTTTGAGAGGTTATTTCGGGTATATGATTCTGCTATTGTGAGCTCGAGCCATGCGCTGCTGGTACATATGTAGATGGTCAAGTGCCTTGAGCCACTTTTCATCTATCGTATTTAACTGTTCATACCTGGCTCTTACCCAATCTGACTCTTTTAATTGAGCTTCGAGTGCCACTCTCAAATATCTTTCTTTTGTTTCAACCGGTAATATGGCTTCCATTCTATATACCAAGGAGAAATGCGTTTCATTGGTGGGAGTTCTTATACTACATCTATATCCCAAAATTGCAAATGGAAGTTTATCAGCCCAGTTTTGGTAAGTAGCCACTGTTCTTGACAAGATCTTTTTAATTGACTTATTGGAGGCCTTGACTGCCCTATTAGCTTATGGCCTATGTGGAGAAGATCTATGGTGCTCGATGTTGAACTTCTCAACTAATTCAGCCGTAGCCCTTTGAAATTGAACTCCATTATCGGATACCATATGATGCAGAATCCCATACCGAGCAAAATATGCTTCCCTACAAACTTAGCCATGTTCTCGGCGGTAATATTGGTGTAGGATTCAGCCTCTATCCATTTTGAAAAATAATCAACTATGACTATGATGAACCAGTACCCATTGGTTGACGATGGCCGAATTTCATTGATTATATCTATCCCCCACGCCGAGAAAGTCCAAGGAGTAGACAAATTATGAAGTTTGGATGACGGTAGATGCTTTATATCCGCGTAAATCTGACATTCATGACATTTCCTAACCATGTTGACGCAGTCACTATTCATTATGGTCCAGAAGTACCACATCCTCTGAATCTTTCTACCCAAAGCCATCCCATTTATATGCGGACCGCAATCCCTTGAATGCACCTAAGTCACTAACCTTTCTGCCTCCTCTTCTGTCAGAGATCTCAATAATAAACCTCCAGCCGTCCTTTTGACCAGATCCTCATTAAGTAGTCTGAATTATGTCGCTGACCTTTTGAGAATTAGATGCTCTAAACCCAAAGGCCATTCAGGGAACTTCCTTTCTTCAATACCCTTTTAATATCGTCATACTAGCGGACCTTTTTCTCCTCTAAAATCATAACTTGAACCTTTTCATGAAATGGTGAATGAGCTGTTTCTATTGTAAGCAGACGGATGGATTGAGCCTCTTCTCCTTCCCACATTGAAGCTAGGGTAGCCAAAGTATCAACCATCTAATTCTAATCGCTTGGTATATATTAGAAGAAACATTGACCAAATTATACTGACGAATCCCAAACTGCTTCCACGTACGACCTAAATGAATCCTCACTGATTTCCATTTTCCCACGACATGCTTTATCACTAATGCGGAGTCCCTATCGCCTTGACTTCTCTTGCCCCTACTTTTAAGAGAGCATCAAGAATAAAGAGGTAAGCTTCATATTCAGCCCCATTATTGGTGACTGGAAATTCCAGTCGCTTACTCAACTGGATAACCTCACCTTGGGCATTATGATGACTACCCCAAGACTAGTACCTTTTCGATTCATAGCCCCATCAAAATACATCATCCCTTCAGCCTTCTCAGCTTTCACTTCTAGTAATAGTTTATTAAGAAAATCCGGATTTTCAACATAATCTGATTCTATGGGTTGACTTGCCAAGAATTCAGCCATTGCTCTTCCCTTAATGACCTTCGATGTGGCATACTCAATATCAACCTCAGATAGTAACAAGGGCCAATGAGATAGGTTTCCTGCCAATTTGGGGGATTGACAAAGATACTTGATTGGATCCACTTTTTCTACCGCTTCATTTTGTAGGACTGGAAGTAATGCCTCAATTTCTTGGTCAACCATACCATTATGGTGCAAGTCTTTTCCACTACTATGTATTTCGTTTCATATTCTGACAACTTCTCACTCAAATAGTATATGGCATGCTTGCTCTTATCCTCTTCTTGTTGAACTAACATTGCACCTACAGACGACTGTTCTATGGCTAAGTAGGGAATTAGCGGCTTGCCGGGCATTAGAGGTTTCAAAATTGGGGGGTTCATGAGATAAGCCTTTATCTTGTCAAATGTTGTCCGGCATTATTCATTCCATTCTATCGGCTACTTCCTTCTTAATAACTTAAAGATTGATTCATATACGGTCGGTAGCTTGGCAATAAAAAGACTCACGTATTGGAGCAATCCAAGGAATGACCTGACTTCCCTTTCAGTTCTAGGAATAGGCATTTCTTGAATGGCTTTAACCTTTTCAGGGTCGACCTTAATTCCCCTTTAACTGATTATATGGCCAAAGAGTTTACCTGACATTACCCCAAAACACACTTCTTCGGATTTAGACGCAGGTTGTACTTATAAATTCTCATCAAGAACCTTTCTAAAATCTCAGGGTGCTCTTCCATCGTATTAGACTTTACTAGCATGTCGTCTACATAAACCTTAACCTACTTATGAATCATGTCATGTAGTAAGGTTGTCACTGCCCTTTGATAAGTTGCCCCTGCATTCTTTAGCCCGAAAGGCATTACCTCACAGCAGTACACTCCCCATTCAGTAATAAAGGTTATCTTGACCTTGTCAATGATGTCCATTAGAATCGTATTATACCCAGAAAATCCATCGAAGAATGAGTACATCGCAGCACTGGCGGCGCTGTCTACCAATACATCAATGTATGGTAATGGGAAATTGTCTTTGGGAGATGCCTTGTTCAAATTGTGAAAGTCAACACACATTCTGACCCTTCCATCTTTCTTAGGAATTGAGACAACATTTGCTAACCATGTTAGGTACTCAATTACTTCAATGAATTTAGCTTCCAATAACCTAACAACTTTAGCTTTGATTCCATTCTGGACGTAACCTTCTTAACTTTTGTTTGACTGGTTTAAACCTGGGATCAGTTGGGATGTGATGCTCAGAAATTTGGCGATCTACCCCGAGCTTGTCATCATAGGACAAAGCAAAAGCATTAACATGTTTTCTAAGCACTTTTATCATCTCTCTTTTTTCGATAAGGGACTGATCGTCGGATATTATTACCATTTTTAGATTTTCCTTAGTACCCAAATTAATGTTATGCAATGAAGTGTCATGAATGCTAAAAATGTTATGCATATGGTCAGATGAATGCATGGTGCCATTAGGTGAAACATCAAATAAGCAATCAAAATTGTTATCATTATCATTAGGATGCCCAAAGGCTACATCATTTTCATTACATACCATTTCATTGTCATCCTCCACAGGCGGAGGGTCTTCTTGGTCACTCATCAGAATGTGAGTCAGGTCACGATCTAGGTCTTGTAACTATTTCTCGATCAACACATCGTCTACAGCTTCCCTTGTGGCTTGGGCCAGGTTTCTCAAGGCTTCCTAAATTGGTGTCTTATTCTTGTCTCCCAAGCATAGGATGGTGTATATTAAAGTAGCGAGGCTATCTATGGCTTTGTCTACTTCAATCCTTGATGGGTCATTATCTTCCATTTGTTTGGCACTTTTTCCACTTTTATAGCTGCTTTATAGCTCTCAGGGATTGTTTTGTACGCATTTACAAATGCTATCTTGTGGAGGTGAGTAGATAACCCAAAGATAAATCGGTCGGCTAATGCCTTCTCCTGAAGTTTCCTTTTAAGGGCCACCATAACCGTCAACCACCTCTAAAAGTAGTCATAGACAGGTTCCCTACTCCACTGTCTGATAGCTATAAGATCAAATATGGATGGATCTTCTATTGCTTGCTTGGTCTCCATGATGTGTTTCCATGCCTCACTTTCTTCTAATCCTGAGTTAATCATGGCTACTTTCTACCCTCTTCTACGGGGTTCACAAACCTTTTCTTTGTCAATTAGTGTTGTGATGGCCTTAAGGAGATCCTCACATAGGTGATCAATCAACTAGTATTTCTTCAGTGTTTTAAAGATGTTCAAAAGAGGAGTATCCCAAGGTGAGATGTCATCTGGAGTCATAGGGTGGATCATTCAGTCGTGGGTCATGCCGTAGGATAAACCTATAATTTAAGGGAGGATTATCTCCTTTGGCATAGCCACAAAGTCTGGCCACTGACCCGGGTCCTTGCTACAGCAAAATTGTAAAATAGCCTCTTAACGAAGTGAATGAGCCCCACTACCAACTATGCAGAGCGTTGGGTTCGCTGGTTGAACTGACTGACCAAACTGAGCCATGATAGTGATCGGGATGAGTGATGGACGAGATTCTTGGTCCTTGTCTTGAACTGAGGTAGTAGCCAAGAGATCAGTACATGAATGGGATATGGTATGCATGCACAAATTACAACGATGCTTGGTGGGGTTAATCATAAGGGTATGTAATATAACACATGAAAAGCGATCGATTTTATCATTATTTCTCCCACCGAGTCTGAGGGTATTCTTCCTTAGTCTGGCCTTACATAGAAATTAGGGTACCTAGAAGGTGAAATTCTAAGGTTTTCAATAAGAACGGTGTAGGGACATATCAAAATTTGATGTAGAATTTTCCTATCGCATCAAGCCTATTTTGGAGGGAGATGACAATGAGTGCTCCACCCACAAGGGTGTCCCCAATTTCCTGGCGGGCATGGGTAACACCTTCACGAGTGTCACGAAAATAATAGGGCACCTTAACCTAGCACTAGAAGAAGAGAGCATCTAACTAAAGAGACAAGGAGTTGAGAAGATAGATCGTGATAATTTTCCCAAATGATGAAAAAGAAAACGGGCAAGTACATGATTTTTGGTGCTCATCTTAATCTTTTAAGCTTTGAAAACAAAACAACATTTTGTAAGTTAAAAGATTATCCTCAGTGGAGTCGCCACTGTGAGGTGTCGATGATGTATGGGTCTCCCTTGGCGCCTGTGTGAGTGGCGGGGCCCACTGTGGGTTTGGTTGGATTTAGGTGTGATAGTACATTTTTAGTTAAAGTTTGCACAATAAGCCAGTTATAATCAATAAAAGAATCGAGACCCAAATCTCAATACAAATGATAGGTACACCACCCAAGTTGTCTACTTGGGAAAGAGTTTTGATATGGTTCCCTCGGGGTGGGAGATTCATACCTATTAGATCAGAGATTTGGATATCGGATGAGTCACTTATTTCCCATTTAGTGGATTCAAAATTACATTCACCACGTAAAACTGTTTTAGTTTTCATCATTTAGGGAATTATCACAAAAAAACCTATTTCTACACTCTTTTACACCCGTTATATGTATTTACATGTTACAATAAAGCACAAGCAGTAAATGGGGGGATAAAAATTACAACTGGGGGAAATGGGGGAAATTGTAAAGAGAACCTATACATTTGTTCTAAGTTATAAAACAAATTGAAAATAAACTTCCCTGCATCCACAGACGTTAGCATGATTTATAGCACACCATAAATCAGCACTTTATTGAGAAAAATGTGATTAAGTTAGCGTGGCGGTTTTACGATAGATAGTGCCCGGGCAGCTTCTATGATCGAAGAGAAATAACGGATCTTCAACGTATTTTGTCATGAAAACACATTTTAACTTTTGTGGGTTGGTTTATCGGATTGTTAGTGAAAATGATCGTAAGGCATTTGGTGAATGTGATTGATTTTCAATTAGTTAAAAATGAATCATGGGTTCTACCTGGGGGCTGGTACCTGTACGGATGGGGGGATGCATACGGGTACTAGGGAGGACCCGTACGAGTATAGGGGACCAGTACGGGTCCTATCTAGGCCTAGGCAGAAACTCATTTCAGTTTAATACTGATTAACAGATTAATGGAAGAAAAATAAAATAGAAGTTATTTCCCGCCGTATGAGTATCGCGCACCAATTTTACATCCTAGAGCATATGTGGTGCCAACAAGGCTCATAGGGGTTAGGACCAGCCCCAAAATAGGAAAATAGAGCAAATATAGTAGAAGAAGTAGAGAATAATATTAATAATAAAATAACTGAGATGTTAGTCTTTACGAAACTCAGGAGCATTACCTTTGCGGCGTAAATCCACTTTGAGGCGATCCCTTTACTGTTGAGAAAGTCCAGCCAAAGTAGATGGTGAAATAAGACTATTTAGATAAGTATTTGTACGAACAGAACTTCTCCTAAAGCCTAATAAAAGAAGCTAGGAATGAATAAAATGTGGACAAAAACTCAAAGGGAGGGTTTTCTCCTTATTTTATATCTCCTATACCCCCACTATACCTTTTCTATACCTATAGCAATTGCTAGAGTTTTAGTATATTTTTCACACGAAATGTGTGTTGTGAAAAGAGGGGAAAAGGCCCTATTTATAGGGTAAGAGTCAGGTTTGAATGCAATAAACCGCATTCAAGACCTGCCTTTTCAAAAAAATGGTAAGAGATTACTTCCGAAAGAGGCTGATTAGGCAATCAGAGGACCCATCCGGGTGGGGCCCACCCATACGGGTACTAGGGGACCTATATGGGTCTCCTTCGGATGTACGGAAGGTAATCCTCATACGGGTTTGTTAGTGGATCCGTACCACTAGATAGAAACCGTACGGGTACCTAAGGGTAGACTAGTTCTCCAGACTTCGACCAAACTCAACTCTGCAGTAGTAGGATCACCTCTGATGGACAACACCTGAAAGACATTGCGTTGTATAGCTCTTATCATAGTTTAATAAGAAGGATCGTTAAATCCCAGTGCTCGCAACTGCCCCTGATGCATGGAGCCAAGGTCGACCCAATAATGAGCAGGTGACGGGAATATTGAGGACAGTGAACAAGACTTTGGACTTCACTCCCCCAACTGTAACTTCAGCTTCAAAGACCCTAATGACACTTCTCTTTGTATCATCATATGGCCTAATAACATTATTGGACTTCTCCAACATGGATTCATCTAGCCCTAAGTGAGGAAGGATCTTGGCAGGGTAGAACCATCAACCACTATAACACATGGTATAGAATGATCAAAGATTTGCACCTTAATAAAAACTGCCTTGTTATCCTTGTTCCCCTCAGCTAGAAGGTCTGATGGATAGAACATAATGGGTTTATCTTGACTGGGAGGAGATCCCCTAATAACTGAAAACACTTTAACCAAGGTAGTAGACGGTGTAGCCTCCATACATAACAATTTTTCTATCAAACCCTGATGATGATCTTCAGAGTCAATGAGAAGCTACCAAATGCTGTACTTGGAGAGGGTAACTTGCAATTGTTGGATGAGAAGGGTGACTTTTAAATCTTTCGCTTCAGCACCAACTGGGGTTTGATTTTCAATAGCAGGCTTAAAGGTGGGAGCCTGATTGATACTTGGAATGACCCGAATATCTATATCTCTACCCCTTCTTCTTTTTAGGAGAGGATCAAGATGAACCCTTCCACTTTGGGTGACATGCAATACTCCAATTTTTACGTAACTTTTCCCCTCAGAAGTTTCCTCTAACGAGGTTGGCCCTTCGATTTCATCTTTCTCCAACATATAAGCATCGATATCAATTTATTCTTGTTGAACCAACATAGCCTCCTCATTTTGAGTTCATTCTAACTAGTATGCATCGATCTCAATGAGGATTGGTTCCTTCCGTAAAGCCATCACCGAATTAGCCATGGGATTAGCTTGCGAGATCATATTAAAGACATGGTAGGAGGGCAAGCCTGATTTGATAGCTGAAACCTGTTTCTTAAAATTTGGCAGGGGTTTATTTATGGTATTGGGCTTAAGCTCGGATTCCTGATTCTTCTTTTCCTTAATCAAACTACGAATAGCCTCTAGTAGATCTCTACAAGCACCAATTCGATGACCCTTACTGACGTGATAAGCACAAAACTGATCCACATCTTCAGGTTTGGATGGGATATAGGGCTTGATACTTTAAAGAAGGCTAAGTGCCCTCAACTTAGTGAAGATGGCAGACAGAGATGCTTTCCAAGAGGAAATGTCATCTTCTATAGTGCGGACTGTAGCCACTTCTTCTTGCACTACCGCTACTTTAGGATCGGAGCTAGACTTTAGCTTAAAAGCCTGGGTTAGAGCTGAAGGGTCATTCTTTTGAACCAAGGCTTGGTCGATACACTTGACTTCTCTAATTCCTCGATCCTTTCCCATTTCTCAGCTTTTTCAAAGACCTCAACGTAGCTAAAGAATTTATCCATACTAAGAACCTTACGATAAGCAGGTAGGACACCATCCATCAACTCTACGATTATCTCGGGGAGACTCCGCCTATCTTTAACAAAACTTGAGTGGCCATCCATCTTTTGAAATAGGGCTTGAATTTCTCATTTGGGGCCTGCTTGATTGCCTCTAAATTTTGTAAGGTAGTCTTAATGGTGGCATTGGAACCATATTGCTCAATGAAAGCTTTAGATAAATCTTTCCAATTTTTTATCACCTCACCTGATAGAGTATTGTACCATTCGATAGCAGTACCTTTAAGTGTGCAAGGGAACATTTCATCTAGGACTTTATCACGTAACTTTATGATTCTCATAAACCTCTGATAGGTGGTGATGTGAGATTGAGGTGGACCAGTTCCCTTATACTTCGCTATACTAGGCATACTAAAGTTTTCCGGGACCCAGTCCTCCTCTTTGTTGGTTTGAACAGATAGTGACGATGGCTGAGAGCTGGGATTGGCAGCTAGCAATTTCTGAAGAAGATCACACAATTCCACGGATAAGGATGACCCCTCTAATTGAGTAACCGCACCCAAGGGTAAACTTGCTGATTGAGGAAAGGTTGTTCCCTTAGGTGTGACCATAAAATTGAGGTTTGGGCCAGATGCCCCAAACTAAAATGGAGGCAGTACAAGCCCCTGACTAGGTTAAGCGAACTAATTGACGACTGGTGGAACCATTGAACCTACTGGCTAAGTGAAATGGACCCATTGAACCCAACTGACCAAACTGACTGGGAGAATCCCTGAGAGTTCAAACAGGTGGTAACTGAAACTGAGTGAGTGGATTATGAGTAACTCTTAATACTTGCTCACTAATCACTGCATTCAGTACTGGAGCACTAATAGTTGCGCTATGAGAAGCATTAACCATGCTCTCTTCGACTAAGATTTCCCTGATGGAAGCTAACATCTTATCACTCATTTAGTCTAAGAAATGATCACTTCCCAAGTAATGTGAGATGGTATTCACAATCTCTAACCTAACTTCAACCTTTGATGCATTTGCCTCCTCACCAATAGCAATATCCTAAACCTCAACATCAACCTGTCTCTCTGGAGTCAGGATACGAGACATTTCCTTAGGATGATAGACAGAAAGATCAACCGAAGTAAACTGACTACTGGACGAAACACCCGTAGATAGAGGCGGAGTAACCCTTAACTGAACTGGAGGAAGAGATGATGGTGGTGGAGCCGGAATGCTAGTCAAACAGACCTAAGAACATTGCCAACCTTTAATCCTTTAAGATTTGGCTGCGGTAGCAATCAAGAGAACAGTACATGCATGGGATGTGGTATGCATTCACGAATTGCAACTACGCACGGTGAGGTTAATCACAAGGGCATATAACATAACACATGCGAAGTGATCGATTAATTCCTTATTTCTCCGTCGAGCCTGAGGGTATTCTTCCTTAGTCTAATCTCACATAGAAATTAGGGTACCTAGAAGGTAAAATTCTAAGGTTTTTGATAAGAATGGCATAGGGAAATATCGGAAGTTTGATGTAGAAGGTACCCATCGCATCAAGGCTCTCTTGGAGAGAGATGACAATGAGTGCTCCACCCACTAGGGTATCCCCAATTCCTGGCGGGCATGGGTAACACCTTCATGAGTGTCATAAAAATAATAGGGCACCCTAACCTAGTGCTAGAAGACGAGTGCATCTAACTAAAGAGAGAATGAGATGAGAAGATAGAGTGTGATACTTTTCCCAAATGATGAAAAAGAAAATGGGTTGAATCAAGTAAATAATTTTTGGTGCTCATCTTAATCTTTTAAGCTTTTAAAACAAACCAAAATTTTTCAAGTTAATAGATTATGTTCCCAGTAGAGTCGCCACTGTGAGGTGTTGATGACGTGTGGATCTCCCTTGGCGACTGTATGAGAGGCGAGGCCTACTGGGGGTTGGTTTGATTTAGGTATGACAAAACTTTTTTTTCAAGTTTGCACAATAAGCCAATTTTAATGAATAAAAGAATCGAGACCTAAATCTCAATACAAATGATAGAGTCGCCACCCAAGTTGTCTACTTGGGAAAGAGTATTGGTATTGTTCTCTTTGGGCGGGAGACTCATACCTATTGGATTAGAGATTCGGGTGTCGGATGAGTCACTTATTTCTCATTTAGTTGATTCAAAATTACATCACCACGTAAAACCATTTTTGTTTTCATCATTTAGGGAATTATCAAAGAAATCCTATTTCTACACTCTTTCACACTCGTACATGCATTTACATATCACAATAAAGCACAGACAATAAATGGGGGAATAAAAATTACAACCTGGGGAAAAAGGGGGAAATCGCAAGAGAACCTATACATTTGTTCTAAGTTATAAAATAATGTAAAAATAAATTCCCCTGCATGCATAGATAATAGTACAATTTATTGCATGTCATAAGTCAGCATTTTATTGGAGAAAATGTGATTATGTTAGCGTGGTAGTTTTACAATCGATAGTACCCGAGAAGCTTCTAGGATCTGAAAGAAATGACAAGTCTTTAAAGTATTTTATTGTAAAAACACATTTTAACTTTTATGGGTTTATTTACTGGATTATTAGTGAAAATGATCGCATGGCATATAGTGAATTTCAATGATTTTTAACCGAATTAAAATGAATTATAGGTTCTGTCTGGGGGCCGGTACCCGTATAAACACCTTTCTCCTACCAATCAAACACCTTTCTCCTTAGTATATGGAATGGAAGTTATGTTACCAGTTGAAACAGAAGTATCTCTGAGAGTGGCACTTGAAGCTCAGTTAAAAGAGTTATATTAAGCAAGAGCCAAGTATGAATAGTTAAATGAGATAGACGAAAAGCGTCTCAAGCCACTTGACCATCTACAGATGTACTAGTAGCGTATGGCTCGAGCTTAAAATAATAGAATAAGATACCCGAAACAACCTCTCAAAGTGCGTGATCTGGTTCTCAAGCAGCTACTCTAGGTCAACACTGACACTAGGGGAAAGTTCAAGCATAATTGGGAAGCGCCGTTTGTTATGAAGAAATTCCTTAGTTAAGGAGGAATCAAGCTTATAGATATGGATGGAAATGAGTTAGTGAATCCAGTGAATCAAGATAGGATTAAGCGTTATCATGTCTAGGTCAAAAGAATTAAATCATAAAAAAGTAGTACAAAGAATAAAAGAAATAAAGAATAAATCACCCGGCTAGCGATCCACTACCGCTCGGGCAAAAATTAGGGTACACCCCACTGATCGGTATTCACAACTTGGTCAGGAAAAAATTAGGGCACTTTAACGTAAATAAAGCCCACTAAGTTGAAAACCTGAAAAGGGACACTTAGGCAAAAGTTGGGGCATCGAGAGAAAAGTGTCAGTTGCCTTCTGTAAAATCTATAAAAGACCAGTAGGCCGTAGGGGTTAATAATGAGAAATTATTACCATTGCCTATATACTCAAATTAATCTCATCAATGAACATGTTTTGATTTTGCGAAGAATCTTGGTCTTATGAATGCATGCATGTCTTTAGGTGAAATAATCGTAGGTGGGTGAACATCAATTTTCCGCCACGTGTTATACATCATTGTATTCATCTTTACCACATATTTGCAGTATTCAGGAAAGCCTGCTAGATTGAAAACTAGAAAGGGCGTTCCAGGCAAAAGTTCAGGCAAAAGGAAAGGTTTGCTGGATTGAGCCGTCAAGGATAATTCAGGAAAAAATTAAGACAATTTGCTGGATTGAAAACCTGAAGGGGCGGTCCAGGAAAAAGTTAAGACAAAGCAAAAAGAAAAAGAAAAGCCTGCCCGATAAAAAATTAAGGCAAAAAAATAAAGAAAAAGCTTGCTAGGTTGAAAACCTGAAAGGGCGGTCTAGGCAAAAGTTAAAGCTAAAAAAGAAAAAGTCCACTAGACTGAGCTGTCAAGGACAGTCCAGGGAAAAATTAGGATAAGAAGGAAGAAAAATAAATGTTTAATAGGTCATCTCATATCGAATGGCCTATGCAAAGGTTAGAACATCACTCGGTCCCCTCACTATAAAATTTCTGGATAAGATACAGGTTCACAAGGAAGCAATACTCAATGGTCTCAGTTCGAGAAAAATTAGCATGCATATAAGTCAAATGTCAAAAGTACTGTAACAAAGTCTACAATCAAAATAAGCCATGCAGGGCCCAAAAGTATCAATAGTTAAAAAGTAAGCACAATCTAAGCTGTTGGGGGACCCTATCCCTGGCGACCCTCTTGAGTTTGATACTTAGTATCCACCAGTAGATAATCTATGTATATTATCATATGGTCTTCAGCCTCATCAATAACTGGCTGGGCGGGGGCCCTAGTCTCTGAAGTCCCCGCATTAGTCCTAGTAGCATCAGCTCCCTTAACATGCTGATCTCCACCCCTCTGAGTCACTCAATATATAGAAAGATCATCCTCAGACTCACCATTAGAAGGAACTAAAGCCTACCTATCCTTAGTCATCCTCGCCAGGTGGACCCTCAGCGTCTCAATCTCGGCTTTCACCCGAGCAGTCTTGGCCCTCACCCGAGCAGTCTTGGCCCTAGCCTGGTCAACCTCAACAGTGGATGCCCACAGCTGCTCCTCTCAAAATCTGGCTCTCTCATCAAAAGCATCCAAATCCTTGGCGGACCTGCTGCTCTCCATGGCCAACAAAGTCTACAATAGAAATCATTGGATTAGTGAACATATATAAATGTCATAGCATGCATCATGCATAGTTTGTTAAATTTTGTAGGAAAAAGAAAGTTACTGTAGCTAACACATCCTAAGCCAGTAGAAGATCATGCACGAAAAAATAGCCTGTGGCAATTCCCTCAGCCTCAGAGATTGTCACCTAAAAGGAAAAGGTCACATCAGGACAGGATATTCTAAGCAATCATAGTAATGGATGAAGATTAAGGCAAGGATTCCTTACATGCGTAGAGCTGGAAGGAGTGAAACCAATAGGCTGGACAGACTCCTCGAGCTTCTTGACAGCTCGCTTCCCTAAATGGTCGAGGAGCCAAAAGAAAGTATCTAGATCAGCTTGGAGGACTCCCACCCTCATGGATCCAGAAGCACGAGATAGCTTCACCGGTGACTCAGGGGCAGTAGCAGCAGCAGTAGCAGGCCTCTTCCGCGTGGAAGGGGAAGGCTGCAGAAATAAAAGATCAGACTAGAGATCATAATCAATTTTAAGAAACAACAAAGTATTCATAAAGGCTAAATTAGAGGCATACCTGAGAAGAAGGTATAGCAGACCTAGCCGAGCCTCCAATATCGTGAACTATGGATGGACCCCCGTGGATGCCCCTCGGTCCACCCTCCTCATTGTCATCATCATCATCATCCTCACTATCACTCCAGTGAAATTTGAGGGGCTTGTCCTCATAGTGGATCCTCTTACAGGGAGGAAGGAGTGAGGAATCAATAAAGTCAACATATGAGCCCTCTACAGACAGCATGCGAGCCCCCTCGCCCAATAAGTACAGCCTTTGGTCGGTCCCTGGCATGAGATGAGGCCAGAAGATGTCCACTAGGATTGAGGGAGGGATTAGTCTCTCTACCACAGCACCGGTCCTTCACCCTTGGACCCGCTCACCGAAATACCACTCGTAGAAGAGTGGTGACTCCAAGATAAAGCAGTGGTCATCCACGCTAGCTTGCATCCGCTCGATAGCCTCATATGTAGTTAATCTCTCCTATAAGTCTCAAATAACCTATACAGAATGAATGCATTGTGAGTATCAGAACCTCATAAATACAGTTTCTACTAATGGTTTGTTGAAATGTAAAATGCAGGTTTAGTAGGGAAGAAGTTTACCCAATCTGAAAGCAGCTAGCGTAGGAACTCCAGGTATTGCACTGTAGTCAAAGGCTGGCCCTGCCAAAGCCCTATCCATCTGGATATAATATGTGATGTCTCGGGCTGCATGGGCAGACCCGAACTAGGAATCAATGGGTGCTCAAAAGCCCAAATCTATAAGACAAATTAAGGATTAGTTGCAGCATAGTTCGGACTAAAAGTTAAAGCACAAGAAGTCAGTTCGGGATTTACCAATAGTATCAGATGGCAGATCTTGAGCTCAGACTTCTCACCCCGAACTTTGATGTCCAACCCATAGTATAGATGTGCTAAGATGGCTCAGCACCAGTTCTTACAGGGCACAGCAGCAAGGTCCTCCACAGCAGAGAGCAAGCCATAGTTGAGGTTGCTTGAATACACTGCGAAGAAGACGGTGGTAAGAAATGTCAGCTGGAAAGACCGAGCATACTGATCCCTCCTATCAGCCACTATAGGACTCAGCACCCCAATCTAATAAGCATGCAGGTCCCCGTACTTCAGCTCGTTCGTCCTGCCTAGATGAAGCCCAAGTAATCTAGCAATGTAGGCCTTCATCTCAGGTTGAGAATGCCACCGGTTGGCATAAATATCAAAGTGGACAATATCCCCACTCCACTTTAAGCCAGTCATAGCACACACATCCGAAGGAGTGATAGTGAGCTCTCTAATCAGCAAATGAAAAGTATGGGTCATCTCTGACCAACTCTCTATCAAGGCTGAAATAGCGCCTGGGCCAGCATCTTAAGAGCCTGAGGAATGGCCCTAAGGATGTCACTAAACCCAAAAGAATCGATATGGTCCAGCAACTCGATATCCCCCGCGGTACTAATCTCCTCATACTATTTCATGCAGAAGATCAGGGCTCCCACAGTCTTGTATTGAAAATGCAAGAATAGAATAACAGTTCAACATGGTTAGAATGCAGTAGAAAGGTCATAAATCAGAAAAGGATTGCAGAAATATAATCATCAAGTGTTTTGTCCTAAGAAGAAGGACCCGTATGGGTCCACCCCACCCTTACGGGTCCACGAGGTGTGCCCGTATGAAAAATAGGACCCGTACGGGTCCCCTTTCACCTGTATGGGTCCCCTGCAAATAGTCCCTTAGAGAACAAATATCCCAAAAATCTAAATTCATCCAAAGCTCATCCAAAACTATCCTAAAAGCATCCTAGGCTAAAGTTACATGCATCAGGCTCTATTCCAAGGTCTAAAAACCCTAATTCCTGCCAAAATTTGAGAAATTTTCAAAAGGTTTGAAAATGGAAAATGGAAAATGAAGAATTAAGCAAAATTACCCGGAGTTTTGAAGCATGGGTCTCAGGAGAAGGGATCAGGGGCACTTCAGAGATAGGAGTGAGCCTCAGAAATGAGTCTCCTTTACAAAAGGCATACCCCGACGGAAATCGGGCATTCTCAAAGCCCCGAATAGCCCACCGAGGGCAAGTCCTCAAGTCTAAGGGAGAAACAGCCGGTCTTTGGGATCTTTTTATTCATTCTTAGTTGATTTTAGGAAGAAAATTACCTGAGTTACAAAATGGGAAGTTTTGGTATAAGGCGGGATATGAGGGAATGGTCTACCTTTTGAAACCCCTATCGGGGACCATACGGGTCCCACCCCACCCGTACGGGTCCCAATATTCAAGGACCCCACCCGTATGGGTCCTAATGTTCAAGGACCCCACCCTTACGGGTCCTGGCCCTCCCGTATGGGGCCCTCTCTTACCATCTAGGAGTAGATTTTTGAACCAGTGTTTCGAAAAGCACTAGAAATTCATCTAGTCCAAGTTTGGGGCCAACCCCACTTCTCCTCAACCTTATATTTCAATTATATTCGGGACAACTTCCTATGCTCACCTTGATCCTTAATTGAATGGGAAAAATATTTTTGTTTTCATAAAAGTCAATAAAGAATGAAGGTAAGCCATTTTCGTGTTAATCACTAACCAAGAAATTTTTATGTACAGGTCCAACCTAGCACAGGAGTTCTTCCCCAGCAAACGAATCTTACAAGGAAGGGCTTCCCCAAAAGAAGAGGCTTTACTCAAAGAATATTACTTCCCTCCCTAGCCGAGGAATCACTCAAGGGGCATACCCCCATCATCAAGAACCCTAGGGGCACCCCATCCTAGGGTCATTCCCTAGCAGAGGAATCAAGTATCAGGGGCATCCCCCCATTTCCCCATAGTGGAATCATCATATCCCAGGGGCATCCCCCCACCAACCCTGGGGCATCCCCCCATTTCCTAGTAGTGGAATCATCAGATCCTAGAGGCATCCCCCAAGGGCATCCCCTCATTTTCCAGTAGCGGAATCATTAGATCCTAGGGGCATCCCCCCGCTGACCCAGGGGCATCCCTCCATTTCCCAATAGGAGAATTGCCAGACCCTAGGGAAACCCACCCTAGGGGCATTCCCTAGTAGAAGAGCCATCCACCTTAGGAAAGGGATACACCACCAGTCAGGAAAGTTGATCCGCCTTAGGAAAGGGATACACCATACAGGAAAGTCGATCCACCTTAAGAAAGGGATACACCATCATTAGTAGCTAAAGGAGAGTCATCTGCCTTAGGAAAGGGACACACCACTAATCAGGAAAGTCAATCTGCCTTAAGAAAGGGATACACCATTAGTCAGGAAACTCGATCCACCTTAAGAAAGATATACACACACCCAACCCAGTTGAGTCACTAAGGATATGCACAGTAGCAAAAGGAAAATCATCCGCCTTAGGAAAGGGGTATGCATAGTAGCAAAAGGAAAGTCATCTGCCTCAGGAAAGGGATATACATTCCATAGTAGATTTACAGGGATACACATTAGCAAAGGAAAGAAGTTCGCCTAAGGAAAGGAACTTGCCCATATAATCACCACAGGTATAATTTCTAATCTCACATCGTGAGATCATACAGATCTGTATCTGTGATGATCCCACGAGGGGCAGTCTATGAGCACTAGATTTTAACAATCCTTCTCATAAAACTATGATGAGAGCTATACAATGCAATGTCTTACAGGTGTTGTCCATCATAGGTGTTCCTACTGCTGCAGAGTTGAGTTTGGCAGATGTCCGGAGACCTAGTCTGCCCTTAAGTACCTATATGGGTTCTGATTAGTGGTACGAATCCACTGACAGACCTATATGAGGATTACCTTCCATATCTGTGGACGGGACCCATACATGTCCTCTAGTACCCGTATGAGTGGGCCCACCCGTACGAGTCCTCTGATTGCCTAATTAGCCTCTTTTGGAAGTAATCTCTTACCATTTTCGGGAAAAGGCAGGTCTTGAATGCGGTTTATTGCATTCAGACCTGACTCTTACCCTATAAATAGGGCTTTTTCCCCTCATTTCATAACATACAATGAAAAATATAGTAAAGTTATAGCAATTTCTATAGGTATAAAAAAGGTATAGTGGGGGTATAGGAAGTATAAAATAGGGAGAAACCCCTTTCTTTGAGAATTTATCCACATTTTATTCATTCCTAACTTCATTTATTAGGATTTAGGGGAGGTTCTGTGTACATAAATACTTACCTAAAAATTCCTATTTCACCCTCTACTTTTGCCGGACTCCCTCAATAGCAAAGGGATCACCTCAAAGTGGATTCACGTCGCAAAGGTAACGCTTCTGAGATTCAAAGAGACTCGCATCTCAATTATCTCCTTATTATTATCTATCTTCCATGTTATATCTATTCTTTTTGTTTCCTATTTCGAGTCTGGTCCTAACCCGTATGAGCCTTATTAGTACCACATATCCTCTAGGATATTAAATCAGTGCACCATACTCATATGGAGGGAAATCCTATTTTTATCGCGTTTCTCCTCCATTAATATATCCATCTCAAACTGAGTTTCTACCCGGGACTAGATAGGACTCATATGAGGTACTCCATACTCGTACCAGTCCTCCCTGGTACCAATACGGGTCCCTCCCATCCGTACGAGTACTAGCCCCCCAGGCAGAACCCAGAATTCATTTTTAACTAGTTAAAAATCAATCCAACTCACCGTATGCCATGCAATCATTTTCACTAATAATCCGGTAAATCAACCCACAAAAGATAAAATGTGTTTTCACAACAAAATACGTTGAAGACTTGTTATTTCTCTCAAATCCTAGAAGCCACCCGGGTACTATCGATCGTAAAACTGCCACGCTAACATAATCACATTTTTCTCAATAAAATGCCGACTTATGTTGTGCTATAGACTGTGCTAATATCTGTGGATGCAGGGGAATTTATTTCATTTTTGTTTTATAACCTAGAATAAATGTATAGGTTTGCCTTGCAATTTCCCCCATTTTCCCCCGGTTGTGATTTTTATTCCCCCATTTATTGCTTGTGCTTTATTGTAATATGTAAATGCATGTAATGAGTGTGAAAGAGTGTAGAAATAGGATTTCTGTGCCCTAAATGATGAAAACAAAAACGGTTTTACACGGCGAATGTAATTTGGAATCAACTAAATGAGAAATAAGTGACTCATCCGATACCCGAATCTCTGATCCAATAGATATGAGTCGCCAACCTAGAGGGGACCGTACCAAAACTCTTCACCAAGTAGAAAACTTGGGTGGTGACTCTATCATTTGTATTGAGATTTAGGTCTCGATTCTTTTATTCATAAAAAATTGGCTTACTGTGCAAACTTTAACTAAAAATGTTTTGTCACACCTAAATCCAACCAAACCCCTAGTGGGCCACGCCTCTCACACAAGTGCCAAAGGAGACCTACACATCATCGACACCTCACAGAGGCGACTCCGCTAGGGATATAATCTTTTAACTTGAAAAATGTTGGTTTGTTTTAAAAGCTTAAAAGATTAACATGAGCACCAAAAATCATTTACTTGATTCAACCCATTTTCTTTCTCATTATTTGGGAAAGTTATCACAATCTATCTTCTCACCTCCTTGTCGCTTTAGTTAGATGCTCTCTTCTTCTAGTGCTAGGTTAAGGTGCCCTATTATTTCCGTGACACTCACGAAGGTGTTACCTATGCCCTCCAGGAAATTGGGGACACCTTAGTGGGTGGAGCACTCATTGTCATCTCCCTCTAAAAGAGCCTTGATGCGATGGGAACCTTCTACATCAACTTCTGATATGTCCCTATGCCATTCTTATCAAAAGCATTAGAATTTTACCTTTTAGGTACCCTGATTTTTGTGTGAGATTAGACTAAGGAAGAATACCTTTAAACTCGGCTGGAGAAATACAGACAGAATCGATCTCTTTGCAAGTGTTATGCTACAAACCCTTGTGATTAACCCCACCATGAATCATTGTAATTTACACATGCATACCACATCCCATGGATGTATTGATATCTTGGTTACTACCTCAGTTTAAGACAAGAACCGGCAATCCCTTCCAGCACTCATCCCGGTTACTATCATGGCTCAGTTTGGTCGGTCAGTTCAACCAGTGAACCCATTGCTCTACATTGTTAGTAGTGGGACTCATTCTCTCCGTCAAGATGCTATTTTGCAATTTCTCCAATTAGGCGTGATGAAAACTTTTTAGTTCAAGTTTGCACAATTAGCCAATTTTAATGAATAAAAGAATCGATACCTAAATCTCGATATAAATGATAGAGTCGCCACCCAAGTTGTCTACTTGGGAAAGAGTTTTGATACAGTTCCCACTTGGCGGGAGACTCATATCTTTTGGATCAGAGATTCAGGCATCAGATGAGTCACTTATTTCTCATATAGTTGATTCAAAATTACATTCACCGCGTAAAACCGTTTTTGTTTTCATCATTTGGGGAATTATCAAAGAAATTTTATTTTTCTACACTTTTTCACACTTGTTACATGCATTTATATATTACAATAAAGCACAAGCAATAAATCTGGGGGATAAAAATTACAACCGGGGGAAAATGGGGGAGTTGCAAGAGAACCTACATATTTGTTCTAAGTTATAAAACAAAATAAAAATAAATAAATTCCCCGGCATCCACAATGATTGGCATGGTTTATAACATCTCATAAGTCAGCATTTTATTGGGAAAAATGTGATTATGTTAGCGTGGTGGTTTTATGATCGATAGTGCCCAAGCGGATTCTAGGATCGGAGAGAAATAACTAGTCTTCAACGCATTTTGTTATAAAAACACATTTTAACTTTTGTGGGTTGATTTACCGGATTATTAGTAAAAATGATCGCATGGCAAATGGTGAGTTGGATTGATTTTAACTGATTAAAAAGTGAATTCTAGGTTCTGCCTGAGGGCTGGTACCGGTACAGGTAGGTGGGACTCGTACGGCTACCAAGGTGGATGGTACAGGTATGGGGACCCATATGGGTCCTATCTAGTCCCGGGAAGATGCTCAATTTTATTTAATAAACAGAGAAATGGAGGAGAAGTGAAATAAAAATGGGATTTCCTTTCGTATGAGTATGGCGCACCAGTTTAACATCCTTAAGGACATAAGGTGCCAACAAGGCTTGTATGGGTTAGCATCAGACCCAAAATAGGAATAAAAGAACATATATAATCAAAGAGGCAGAGAATAATGATAAAATAACTAAGATGTGAGTCTCTTTAAAACTCAGGAGCATTACCTTTACGACGTGAACCCACTGTGAGGCGATCCCTTTGCTATAGAGAGAGTCTAGCCAAAGTAGATGATGAAATGGAGATTTTAGGCGAGTACTTGTGTGGACAAAACCTCCCCTAAATCCTAACAAACGTTGCTAGGAATGAATAAAATGTGGATAAAACCTCAAGGAATGGGTTTTCTCCCTATGTTATACCTCCTATACCTCCACTATACCCTTTCTATACCTATAGAAACTGTTAGAATTCGTGTATAATATCTTTTCTATGTTGTGTTGTTATGAAAAGGTGAGGAAAAGGCCCTATTTATAGGGGGAAATGAGGTCTGAATTTAATAAATTGCATTTATGACTTGCCTTCTCCCGAAATAGGTAAGGATCTCCTTCTATAAAGCTTGATCATGTAATAAGAGGACCCATATGGGTGGGGCCCCACCCGTATGGGTCCCCTCCAGGTGTATAGAAGGAACTGACTTGTACGGGTCTGCCAATGGATCCGTACCACCTGGCAACACCCGTATGGGTCCTTAAGGGCAGACTAGGTCTCCAAACATCGACCATACTCAACTATGTAGTAGTAGGAACACCTCTGATGGATAATACCTATAAGAGATTGCATCATATAACTCTCATCATTATTTCGTGAAAAGGATCATTAAAATCTAGTGCTTAGCGTAAGTCACTGAGCAAATTGAAGAGTCGGAATCTGAGACAGCCAACATTGAGGTAAACTCTCAGTCTAATTCTATATCAAACCTTGATCTTGCTAGAGCTTTAGGGATTGTGATAAAAAAGAATGTAAGGAAGAACACAACAGCTATCAAATCCCTTCAAAAGCAAGTGATAGAACTTGCTGAAGATGCTGAAGAAATGGCACAAGATATCAATCTTATAAGGACCACAAAGCACATCAATCTTGTTGAAGAAAACTTCCTAAGAAATCAAGTGCAGATATTAAGTGCTAATATAACTAGGCTAGATAGGGAACTAGCTCTAATGAAGGAGGCATCCAAAAGGAAACTAGAACCTACAAATAAAAGAAAGAACTCAAACCTAGCTCTCGGAAGAAATCATAGGGTAGCTCATGATAGAAATGCAGAACCTACAAAACAAAAGAAACTCGGAAGCAGCCTCAAGCTCAAAAGCACAATGCTCTACTAGGTCAAACAACTCAAAATCAGAGATACACAGCTGCTCAAAAGGGAAAGGTTGTAGTAATCTATGATGATCAACCTATCAGGCAGAAGAAGAACCACAAAGTTGACGTTGCTCCTCCAACGAACTACCGGATCCAAACCAAACAATCCAGTCCGGATCTAGCTAAAACAGGGTATTCCAGAGACTATGGGAAGAAGGATCCTCAAAAAATTGAGGAGAAACTCAAGAAGAACAAACCAATCATTGGGTGCAGGTTTTATGGAGCAAATAACCATATGATATAACTATGTAGATTTAAAAATGGTTATTGTGATATTTATCCTTGGCCTGAAATGGTTGATAACCCGAGAGGACCCAAACCTGATTGAGTACCCAAACCCACTTGATCTATTTTGCAAGTATGCCTTAGATCCATAGAAGATCAACAAACATGGTACATCGATAGTGGATGCTCAAGGCACATAACAGGCGATGAGAAAGCCCTCATCACTTTAATCCGGAAGAAAGGGAGAAAAATAAGCTTTGGAGACAATCAAAAGGGACAGATCATTGGACATGGAACCATTGGATCTGAATTAAAAATAGAAGATATCTCACAGTTGATGGACTGAAGTTTAACTTGCTCAGTGTTGCACAACTCTGTGATAAAGGGAGAAAAGTCACCTTTGACTCTAGAGGTTGCTCAATCATTGATAGCAAGTCAAATAAACTCATTCTTTATGCACCTAGAGTAAACAATGTCTATTCTATCAATATTAAAAATGAGAAAAAAAAAATATACGTTTGGTGTCTAAAGAAGAAGAATCATGCTTTGGCACCGGAGGTTGGGACATGTAAGCATGAACCTCTTATCTAAACTAGCCAAAAGGGAATTGGTTGTGGGTTTACCTAAGGTTGCTTTTGATAAGGATCACATATGCTCTGCATGTCAATTAGGTAAACAAACTAGGAAAAGTTTCCCTTTCATCTCCTATATACCTTCTAAAAGAGTTCTTGAGCTCTTACATATTGATCTATTTGGCCCAATCAAGCCAATGAGTTTCGGTAGAAGAGAATATACTATGGTTATAGTGGATGATTATTCTAGTTATACCCGGGTTGCTTTGCTAGCTAGCAAAGATGAAGCCCTTGACCATTTCTCAAAAATATTTATTTGGATAGAAGTAGAACAGGGCAAAAGCACTACACGCATCCGGAGTGATAATGGAGGAGAATTCAAAAATAAGCATTTTGCTTAATTTTGTGAAACCAAGGGCATTGAGTACAACTTCTTTGCTCCTCATACACCTCAATAAAATGGGGTTGTTGAATGGAAAAATAGAATAATAGTTGAAATGGCTCGAATAATGCTAAATGAGAATAGATTGCCTAAATACTTTTGGGGTGAGGCTGTAAACACTACATGTTACATTCTAAATAGAGCACTCATTAGAAAGACCATAAACAAAACCCCACATAAAATCTGGAAGGGAAAGAAACCCAAGATTGGGTAATTCAAAGCCTTTGGATGTAAATGCTACATCCTAAATGATAGAGAGCAACTAGGAAAATTTGATCCTAAATCTGATGAAGCAATTTTCCTTGGCTACTCAACACATAGCAAAGCTTACAGAGTATATAAAAAAAGAACACAAACTGTGGAAGAGTCAATACAAGTAGATTTTGATGAGACTAACCATGCAGGAAAGAAGAACCAAGATCCGAATGAAACAATACCTGATGAAGCAGAACCACTTAATGCTCAAGATCCTTTTCAAATAAAGAATTACAAAGAAGAGGATGATCAAATCATTTTCAACTAGGATCAACTTCCAAACAATCCCTTGAATACTGGAACTAATTTCAATGATGGAAAAGAAGGAGATGAGGAACTAGAAGTAATAGAAGAGCAAACTCTACAATTGCATGAAGATCTTTAAACGGAAACCAGGACACAAAGGAATCATCCAGTAGAACTATTTTAGACAATGTTTAAAATCTAGTTAGAACTAGAGGACAACTCAATAGGATAATGAGTCATGCTGCTTTTATTTCACTTATTGAACCAAAGAAGTTTCAAGATGTAGAGGGAGATGAAAGTTGGATGATGGCTATGCAAGAAGGGCTGGATCAGTTCACCAGAAATGATGTCTGGTATCTAGTACCTCCACCAGAAGGAAAATCAATTATTGTAATCAAATAGGTATTCTAGAGCAAGCTAGATGAATCCGGAGTTGTGGTGAGAAATAAAGCAAGATTGGTTGCTCAAGGCTACAATCAGCAAGAAGGCATTGACTTTGAGGAAACATTTGCACCAGTAGCAAAACTAGAGGTAATCTGGATCCTATGTGCTTTTGCATCATTCATGGGATTTACCGTATTCCAAATGGATGTCAAAAAAGCATTTCTAAATGGAGTCATTCAAGAGGAAGTATATGCCAAGCAACCACCTGGATTTGAAGATTCAAAGCATCTGAAGCATGTGTATAGGTTAAAGAAAGCCCTCTATGGATTAAAGCAAGCACCAATAGCTTGGTATGAGAGACTCACTTCATTTCTCATATCCAAGGATTACATCCAGGGAAAGGCTGACACAACCCTTTTCATCAAGAAGAAAAAGAGTGATTTCATTCTTGTCCAAATCTATGTTGATGATATCATCTTTGGAGCAACTGATGAAAAGAAGAGTGAGGAATTTAGCGCTCAAATGTAGAAGGAATTTGAGATGTCTATGATAGGAGAACTCCACTTCTTCCTTGGTCTTCAAATTAAGCAAAGTCTGGATGGAATATTCATAAACTAGTCCAAGTACACCAAGGAAATATTGAAGAAGTTTGAGATGGACAAGAGCAAGCCAATATCCACCTCTATGGGATCAGACATATTATCCTCTAAATATTGTGATGGAGAAGATGTAGATCAGAAGCTTTACAGAGGGATGATTGAATCACTTCTATACTTGACAGCTAGCAAACTTGACATACATTATGCAGTTTGCTACTATGCAAGGTATCAAGCCAATCCAAAGGATTCATATCTCAAAGCTGTAAAAAGGATTCTTAGATATCTTTTAGGAACTACTGAAGTTGGTCTATGGTATCCTAGTAATGGCAATTTCACTTTGCAAGGGTACACTGATGCAGATTATAGCAGAGACATGCTTGAGAGAAAAAGCACATCCGGAGACTGTTACTTTCTTGGAGACTTCCTAGTTTCATGGTATAGCAAGAAGCAAACCTCAGTAGCATTATCAACCACAGAAGCTGAATATATGGAAGTAGGAAGTTGTGTTGCTAAACTCCTATGGATCAAGCAACAATTGGAAGATTTTGGTGTTCAAGCAGGATATGTTGAATTTATGTGTGACAGCAAAAGAGCAATTGATGTGTCAAAGAATCTAGTGCTATATAGCAGAATGAAGCATGTTAATATCAGACACCATTTCATCCGAGATCATCTCATGAAAAAAGGATGTAATTTTGGTTTACATTCTAACAAATGAGCCAAGGTCAGATATCTTTACTAAGGCATTAAGTAAACATTAATTCAACAAGCTAAGGGAAGCAATTGAAATGTCAAATCCAATTTGAAACAAGGTCCGGAAGACAAACTGCGGTTATTTTAGCCTTCTATAACTCAAGGAATCAAGGAAGAAAGAAAAAGAGATCTATCTCGGGATCCGGAGGGAAATATTGCCAGCTCAGTAGACAAGATTGATAAATGGCAATAAAAGCGCAAAAAAGTAACTATACACATTTTGAATTTCGAACGTTTATTGGGCAACCCATGTGCAGTAAAATTTAATAATTTCATTTAAATAAACCATTCTAATTCTCCGGTTTAAATGCCATTTACTTCCCTCCTCATTTTTAACTGCCATATCATTAATCCAGTTAACTTTAACTCCTTCCGGATTACCAAACTACCCTCACTTTTGAAATTCTATAAAAAAAAACCCCCAAATTCTATCTTCTTCTTCAAGCAAGCAACCAATCTACTGTTACTCTGTAATTTTTTCTTTAGAACCCTAAATTCCCAAAACTCTTTCTTCCAAAATTCTCAAATGCCAAGCAATCAAACAAAAATAACCCCTCCTCCAATGAACATCTTTAAGGTGAAAGATCTTCGCGATACGGATTTTATCCCAGTAAAGAGAATCGCTTCAGACACCATTATTCCATCTAATTTCCTGGGGGGATAATTTTTTGTTCTCCACTGAACCTTATGCCCAGCTCCTTAAAGACCAACATCAGGAAGATTTCCTCAAGATGCACAACCCAATGTATCCCGTCGTCATGAAATAATTTTTTGAGAATCTCAAAACCCACACCTACTATGATGCACTACGAACTACTGTAGAAGGTAAAGTAATAACTCTAACTTCGGAATTCTTCGTCACTCATCTTAATATGAAGAATGAAGGAGTAATGATGAGAATGGATGGGGATGAACAAACTGTAAAGTATGACCTGAATCTGCAGCTTCTAGAGAGATTTTTTGGAGATAAGTGCTCAACCCTATAGCAAGAAATTCCAAGATTGCTCCAGTTTATCATGGCCAAGTTTGTGTTGATTCGGAGGGGGTCCCTAAACATTGTATCTTTCTTCTATCACTGTGTCCTCCAACACTAGGTGGAAATCAGATTTATCAACATGCCAATACTCCTAATCCATTACATCCGACAGCACAAATATTCTCATGGTGGCCTTATCACAAAAATTCTTGCTGAGAATGGAATTGATCTTACTAAAGAAGAGTCAGTAGAAGAGAAAGAAATTCTGGAGAAAAACTTCTAGAATTTTTCTTTTGGTGAAGCATGGGATAAGGAGAAGGCCCTAAGGCAAAGAAAAGAAAAATAAGAGAAGAGTAGGGTTTGGAAGGCCAGAAGCTCAGTTGAGAAAGCTCTAGTGGCAAAGAGAGCAAGAACCACTAAACCCAAGGCATAGAGGAAAATAAACCTGAAACCAGTGGTGGAAGAAGTGGTGGAAATTGATGAGGATGCAATGACCCTCACGTAAATCATGAGGGAATCATATATCAAAAGGCCTAGAGGAAGGCATATTAAAGTAGCTGCTAAGAAGGGGAGAAACGTGGAAACTCCGGAGGTAATGGTGGAAGATCAACCTCATGAAGTAGTAGAAGCTATTCTTGTTAGAAGAAAGAAAGGCAGTGCAACCCTGAAATAAATCCTTGAGGAAGGGAATACCAGTAAGAGTAGTGCCACTAAGGAAGAAGAGCCTACTCCAAAAAGAAAGTTTCAGAAGAAGGGGCTAACTTTCAGTGAAACTCTTAAAGCTAAAAGAGCTAAGTTGGCACACAAGAATCCTGCTCCAGGAATTTCTATTCAAGAACCAGCCCCGAAACCTTCAAGAGCAGAGGAAATGGCAGAAGCTAAAAAGATAAAGGGGAAGAATGTAGAGTTCACTGCAAAAATTATGATTCTAGAAAATAGTCATCCGGAGGATCCATAGCTCAATGAAATGATGGAAGCTGTTAAGGATAATTTGAAGGCAAATTAGCTTACCAAAGAAGGACCCGGAGCCTCATCCGGAGAAACCAAGCAAACCACGCCTCCGAATATTTCTACTCCCTCAATTCTAATTGCTCCCTTCGACCGACAAGCTCTATAAGAGGGAAATAGTGAAGAGGATTTATTCATCTTCAAGGCAAGAACAGATCCTCTCCCTACTTCACTTCTTCTTACTGAGGGTCAAAAAGCTACAATTGAAAGTCTTGTAAATGCAACTGAAGAGGACATTGAGGACACTACCAACAATCCTGATCAAATCAAAGAAGTGAGATCCAAAAGTCCTGAAAAGGCAATTGAAAGGGAGATTGAGGACAATACCAATGTTCCAAAAGCTAAAAATGAAGATGGAGTTTAGGAAGCAATAGAGCCTATAGAACAACTAGAAAATGAGGTAATTACTAACCCTGACTCAAATACTGTTATTGATATAGCTGGTGATACCACTAGTAAATAAGGTAACTTAGATACAGATACCCAAATTGCATCTAAGGTAGTTGAGCCTAACCTAGAGCTTTATACTCTGAAGGAGGGAGCTGGTCTGAGAATAAATGGGAACACTACTATAGTGGATCCAATAGGTGAGGCCATTCCATAGGTTAGGTTGGAAGAAAGGAGAGAAGAAAAGAAGGATGATAAAGATGAGAAATCTTCTAGCTCGAGAAAACTGGAAGCGGTTCCGGATCTGAGGATGACTCCGCTACATTCATTGAAGCTAAGAAGAAAATGGTCACACCATCCATTTCAGCAAACTTTCTCACCTCTAGAACTGAAAAAGTGAAATGGGGCTAAGCTTACTAGAACAAGCAGCGTTAGAAGTATGTAGAGATGAGGAATTCTAACCCATGCTTGAAAACATTAGCTAGCAGCTCATCTCTATGGAGCAGCTAATCCGGAATCCAATCATCCATCTGGACATAACAGCAGAGATTAAGGGGATCAAAACCAAGTTGAATGATCTGGAGAAGAAGGTAAATTAATTCCCAACAGCTGGACAAGTTGTAGAAATCTCACTCTCTAAAATTACCCCTGCTTTAAATCAACTCACTTCTGAAATCACAGCTGTAAACATATCAGCATCACAAGCTGCAACCAGAGTAGAAAACAATTGTGCTAACATCTTGGGACATTATACCTCTACCTCCACGCAACTTAAAACTGAAATGATGGAGTATCTGGATTCCAAGTTTGAAAACTTGTTAAAATTCATTCCAAATGCTCTCACTAAGTCATTAAAAGAAACTTCCTCAGGACTCACTTCCATCTTAGAAGATCAACAAAACTTCAAAGAACATCTCTCCACATTTCTCAAGAAAGAACTTCCACAACTTCTTGAAAAACTCGTGGAAGACTTAAGTGCTGATTTCCAAACTCACCTCTCCAGAACTGAAAAGATAATCAACAACTGAAAGGAGAGCTTTGATATTGAACTCTAGCTCATAAACAACAGTCTCCACAATGGCCCTGATGACGTAATCAAACCAATTCAAAAATTGAGCTCTGGGATATCACAGTTGACTCTCACTACTCCTTCTTCTTCTGGAACCCCTATTGCTTTTCCGGAAAGCCAACTTCTCCCCATTATGCAAGAACTGGTTCAACACATAGGGGATACTGGGTGCTTTGGTTACAAGTGCTCCCTTACTCTTCTCAAAGCCCTATTTCCATTTTATAAGGAGGAAGATAGACTACATGTTGTTACCATGTTCCCCAACCTCACAAAATCATATGCACAGCTCCGGAAGACCTACGAACCACTGTATCTTATTCCTGAAATAGTAGACAAGATCATTGCACATCGCATGGCAGGAAAGGCAGATTATTTTATCTACTCCAAAGCCTGGGAAAAGAAATGGGATCAATGCTCCTATATGGTTATAGACCCCCCTGAAGATGCAAACTAAAAGAGGGAGAAAGGTAAAGGCAAAGAGGGAGAAGCATCAATATCAAGAAAGGAATCGAACTAGAATAGCTATTTTTAAATTAAATGTAAAAATATTTAATAGCTAGCTCAATTTTTGTTTTTCACTTATACTCTTCTATAATCTGTAATTCGGAACTTCATTGATGTTAACCATTATAAACAGCAGAAGTACATATAGAGAAAAATTATATCCAAAAATTGCTTCTAAATACAACCAACAATTGTACTTCAAAAACTTAGAAGCTAGAAAACAAAAAATATTTGAGGAGTTAGGATGCTAGAATTATAGGGGAGTAAAATTGTAAATGACTAAGTATCAAAAATCATACTTAGCTCATATCCTATTTTCTACATGCTCATTATACTTAGGTTTTTGTTTCCATCAAATGGGGGAGATTGTTGGGAAATAATGATCCGGAAGAATCACACCAAAAATAGTCTGGATCTGGTTTGAAGCAAACAAAACCTCTACGACCAAGAAGAGTATCCGAAAACACATTGAATACATCAAATCCCTAAGTCCATGCAAAAAGCATCCGGTTAAAGTTTGGAAAGGAAACAAACTTTTAACCCTTTAGAAATAGCATCCAGAGAGATACTGATTGAAGAGCATTCGGATAAGTTTGAGTCTAAAGACATCCGGAAGACTCAACTTACGAGATAAAAGGGAAAAGTTTAAAATTACCTTTTCCCTCCATATTGGTCGGAAGTCAAAGTTCCTTTTGCCTTGGAGAATAAAAAAGTGACAGCTTGTACGCATTTCATAAAAGGACAAATATCTGACTTGGAAAGAGAAAAAGGCAACTACTTTTTAACCTAGACCAATTGGATGGCACGTGGAGCTCATATAGCTGACAAAATCTTGCCTAGAATTTGGCAGAACATAAAAAGTCAAACAAACGACTACTGAAACCTTTTGCATCAATTCCAACAATTCTAATGGGTCAACTTATATGTCTAACGGATTGATCAAAGGCTCCGGAAGCGCCACCTCATACCTTATCAACGGTGAATATTCAAGATCAACCTCAACTGTCCACAACGGCTACATTTATGATCAAATCCTATTAAAGGGAAGCTTCACTTGTTGAGAAGGTGCTGGTTGAATTTACAAGAAGCCATCATATTAAGAACTCAAGCTATTTCAATCAGTAAACAAAAATCCCTCTAAGAACTAAACACTCCAATCTGTTTGTAAGAATTCTGAAGTGAAGTTATAAACTTGAAGAATTCAAAAACCAAACCATTTGATAAAACAAGTGTGTAATATCTCATACTTGGGTGAGTATTAAGATAGGGGATTAGCTTAGACTAGAGAGTTTAAGTGGAACATCCAAAGGAAAAGGACTCAGCTAAGGTTGGTGCCTTAGTGGTACATCCTACATCCAGAGAAGGAAATTTCCAGAGACAAGTTGAAGAGGACACAGCTAAGGTTGGTGCCCTAGTGGTATAACCTACTTTCGGAAGGACTCAGCTAGAGTAGTTAGCTTGGTCGTATATCCTGTAATCCAGAGACAATGGTAAAGGCTTGATTCCTGTCCGATTCAAAGAAATTCTACTAGTGCACAAAGCTTAAAGGAAGGAAACTCTGGGGACTAGAGTCAGTAGGGCCGAACCAGTATAAATCTTAGTGTTTGAATTTACTTACTCAGTCTTTACTTTAAGTGCATTTTAATTAATATTCGTATCATTTGGATCCAACATATCCAGATCTTTTCAAGCACGCTACACAAACTTTTTACAAGTCTATAAATTCCGCAAAAAGAGGTCATTTACCCCCCTCTAAACTTAAATACATACGTACAGGAACCAACATATTATGACTCAAAAGCCTCGCCAAGACCCCCTTGCCTAGCTTCTGATCACTTTCTTCTTCAGTCGATTGATAAAGGATTTGTGCTCACTTTGTTATCAAGTAGCACTTTTTACAATAGATTTGAAATGTACTGTTCTAATCAAGCTTTTGTATTACAAATAGATTGTTAATGAAATTTTTTACTTAATGAGATATGCACTGCTATTGATTATTGATTATGCACTTGTGAAATTGCTCAAAACTTCTGTTTGTTGAGGATAGAGGCATATTTATACTCTCTATTGAATTTGACCGTTGATGCGCGCCTAAGTGAGAGAATCTTCTTTTGACTATTGTAAGAGCTGTACTTTCCTCAAAACGACTATATTCTGAGGAGCCTTTGATCATTGTCTCTAAACAACTACTTTGTTTGTGACCATTGGATTTGTTGTTAAACTGATATCAATCTTTCTGTTAGATGAGTTCAAACTTGGTCAAATCTATTCATACTCTAACTTCTGCCAAATACATCATTTTAATATTTCCAGCTTTCTGTATGGCATGTGTTAGGTGGCTAAAAGTAGCTTTTTGCTCTTGCTAGTCAACTCACTGTGGCAGAGGTGTCTTATCTCTTTTAGTTAAAGTCAGATATCTAACTTTATAGGTTTTGTAGAGATTAAGACAACAATTCTTTGAAAATATAGAATCAAATGAGTCGACTAGAAATTATCAATTTCTCAGAGGTATTAGTTGATTTTGAGAACATTGATGTTTCCATTCCTTTTGTTTCTCAAGTAATGATCCTCTGAGTGTGTTTACTCCTTAGGTAAGGTGAACTACTTCTAATGCAACAGCTTGAGCTTCTAGTACCCATGACTCTTAGGAATCCTTGTTGTTTATTAGAATATGTTTCTTGGTGCCTTACTTCTGACATTCCCTTGTTCTAACAGATCTATCTTTTGTTTGATGATTGTCCTTGGAGTGACGCTTCATAGGTTAACATGGTATGTCCTTAACTCTGAGCTCATATTAAAAACTCTTCACTTGGAGTGACTAGGGATTATTAATTTCTCAGAGGTATTAGTTGATTTTGAGAACATTGATATTGCTATTCCTTTTGTTTCTAAAGTAATAACCCTCTGAGTGTGTTTACTCCTTAGTTGAGGTGAAATACTTCTAATGCAATGGCTTGAACTTCTGGCACCCATGACTCTTAAGAATCCTTGTCATTTATCAGAATATGTTTCTTGGTGCCTTACTTCTAACATTCCCTTCTTTTGATAGTATCCTTTTTTTGATGATTGTCCTTGGAGTGACACTTCAGAGGTTAAGATGTGATGTCCTAACCTCTAGGCTCATCTTAAAAACTCTTCACTTGGATATATCCTTTCTCTTAAGTGCTGAGTTTTGATCGCGTTTACAGTGGATTTGTCTTTTAAAACCTTTACTTTTAAAGCATTGTGTTTTACCTGTGAGATGATGCATCATCTTATATGTTCGTCCTTTGGTGATTCCTTCACAAAGATTGTCTTTGACTTATGAGCTTTGGAGCTTGGGAGAATCTGTTCTTTCCTGTGATGCGAGGTTTGCAAGGAGATATCCCATCAACTTGAGTTGATAAAAAATTATATCATTTATGGTTTCTCTGAGCTTGATCTTCTCTTGTGAGCACAGTTTCTAATCTTTTATCTTTGATTGTGAGCGCAGCCTTTTAAGAGTTCTTGGATTTTCTTGACTCTGATGAATTCTTCTTCAAAGCTAGATCTAATACCTTTTATTATCTTCTGATCTTGATCCTATTCTTTTGTTAGCTTCAAAACTCTTTTCTTGGATCTACTAGATTCTGAAGAGTTCTTGCTTCTGAGCTAGATCCAACAAAATATTTTGGGTAAACTAAAAAGGTAGAAAAAATAAATTTTGCACAAATGTCTAAATTCTAGATAATTACATTTGTTAATTGAATATTTTAACTAAAAGAGAAAAAAGAAAAATTTTATACAAATATGTCTAAATCATACAAATAATTGTTGGAAAACAATGATCCGGATAATAAAATCTAACATCCACCCAAATCAAGTTTGAAAGAAACAAAAACGAATGTAAGTAATTCTCTTAAATCCAAATGGAAGCATCCAGACAAATCCAAGAGCATTTATTAAGACAAAATCAGAAACCTAAGCAAAGGACAAAATCAAGGACAAAATTTGGAAAAGAAGTAAACTTCCATTCCCCAAGACTTACATCCGGAAGAACTGATTAAAGCCGTATCTGGAAGGAAGATCCGGAACAAATAGATCCAAAGGACATCCGGATTACACATCCAGAAGACCTATATCTTAAAGTTAAGGAAAGTCTAAAACATATCTTTCCGTCTGCCTCTTTGGTCTACTAAAGTCAAAGATTCCTTTTCCCAAGAAACAAGTACAAAAAGACAGCTTGTACAAATTAGGGAAAAATCAAAAGGATCTAACACAGGATAGAGAAAGTCTAACTACTCTTTCTATTAGACCAATAAAGGCGTGCATGGAGCTCACAGTATATGACAATTGGTATGAAAGTTGGTGTATCACAAAATGACAAACAAAACGATCACTGACAACTTTCCAACATCAATCCCAAGAATTCAACCGGATCAAAACACAGTCTAAAGGACTGATCAATGGATCCGGAAGCTCCACATCACAACCTGATCAAGGGTGAAGATTGAATGAAAGCTTACCAACCACAAATGGCTACATCTATGATCAAAGCCTATAAAGAGAGCTCTTCACCAATTGAGAAGAGCAACTGATTGACTTACAAAAGCAAGTAACAAAGCAACAAACATTCAATCAGTCAAGATAATCCCTCCAAGAACCTTTAATTCAAAATCTGTTTGTAAAGATTCCCAAGTAAAACTATAACCTTAAGGAACTCCAAAAACCAACCTTTCATTATACACCAAAGAGTAAGAATCTCCAACTTGGTTGAGTTGGGAGATTGGGATAGAACTTGAAGTAGGTGCTTTGAGTGACATCTCCCTGTAGGACTCAGCTTAGATTCAAAGTAGAAGGCTAAGTGGTATATCCTACTAAAGAGAAGAGGACTCAGCTACGAGTTGGTGCTTCTAGTAGTATATCCTACTTCCGGAAGGGGTCGCCATCCGGAGACAAATCTGTAAGGCTTGATTTCTGCCAGTTGAAAAGGAATCCACTAGTGGATAAGCTCAGAAGAAGGAAACTCCGGGGACTGGACGTAAGTGGGGCCGAACTAGTGTAAAACACTTGTATTTGATTTACTTTTGCTTTTACTATATTTCACTCATTTGCATCTTCCGGATTCATTCTCCAGATTATATTCATCATCCGGATCCATCTTTCGGATCATAATTAAACACGCTACACTAAGACTTTCTCTAAGTCTATAAATTCTATAAAAAAAAGGGCCATTCACCCCCCCTCTATCCTTATAATTACTCTCACATGGACCAACAAGTGGTATCAGAGCAAGTGCTTAAACTAGAGATCTAACAATCTCCAGCTAAAGGTCCATGTATTTTGATTTATAAATCAAAATGAGTTTCCGTAACTCGCAACTTCTTCCCGAGGGTATGTCTGTTACCCGTCCTCCACTCTTCACTGGTGAAAACTACACATTCTGGAAAAATCAGATGAAGAACTTCATCCAATCACAAAGTATGCAAGCATGGTTAGTTCTTAAAGATAGTCCATATGAACCTACTTATGAAGTAGAGGGTATGACTACCCAAAAGCCATCAAGTATGTGGGATGATAATGACTTTAAAAAATTGCGTGAAAACGTAAATGCTATTAACATGCTCCATTGTGCTCTTAGTGCAGCGGAATTCAATAGGATATCCGAATGTAAGACTGCAAAAGAGATATGGGAGAAGCTGGAAGTAAACTATGAAGGAACTACCAAAGTAAGAGAGGCCAAACTTGATCTACTCCAACAAAAGTTTGAATCTTTTAAAATGAAGCCTAAAGAATCAATCAGCAGCATGAACACTAGATACACAAATCTAGTAAATGAAATGAAGAGGCTAGGAAAGGAGATTCCAGAAGTAGAAATGGTCAAGAAAGTGCTCCAGAGACTCACCAAGGAATGGGACAATAAAAAGACTACCATTGAGGAAGCTCATGACTTAAATTTATACACTTATGAAGAACTCATTAGTAATCTTCTAACTCAAGAATTGTCCTTGGAAAGAAACAGCCAACAAGAAAAGAAACCTGAGGAGCGAAAGAAGGCTTACTCTTTAGGCAGAATCCACTGGATCGGGCTCATCCAGAGAGGAAGAACAAATAGATGAGTCAATGAGTACTAAAGATCAACTCGCTCTATTGACTAAAAGGCTAAATCGATTCATACAAAAGAAGGATAGAAGAAGATCAAAAAGGTATGAATCTTGAAGACCAAGAGAAGGCACCTCCTGAAGAGGTAAGCATAGAAGGAATCTGGAAGAAAAGAAAGATCTAGAGAAAGATGTTGCATGTTTCAAATGTGGTGAAAAAGACCATTTTAGAGCAAAATGTCCTAAACTCAAGAAAGCTAAGAAATTCGAAAAGAAGGCAATGGTCGCTACATGGAGTAATAGTGAAGAAAGTATTAGCTCATCTTCAACAGAAGAAGAGGAAACTATTAACTGTGCATTCATGGCTCTAACTGAACCAGAAGCAGAGCAATCCAGAAAGAATGCCTCGAGGTAAGAAACAGTGCAAATTGAAGAAACAAAATTAGATTCAGCAAACACTGAGGTAAATTCTTGCTCTAACTCTACCTCTAACTTTGATCTTGCAAAAGCTCTTTCTATTTTTATCAAGGGAGTGAAAAAGAACGCGAAAGCAATTAAGTCTCTGAAAAGAGCGATACTAGAATTGGCTGAGGATGCTGAGGTAATGGCACAAGACATCAATTTGGTTAGAGCAACAATGCATATTGATGTGGTAGAAGAAAACTTTCTGAGAAATCAAGTCTAGATTCTGAATGCAATTTTGACGGGACTGGATAGAGAAGTCAACCTATTAAAGGAAGCATCCAGAAAAAAACCTAAAACAAAGAATCCAAGAAGAGATAATCCCTCTCCTCCTTAGAATAGGATTCAAAGAAACTCACATCAAAGGACAAATGAAGTCAGAAGACAACCACAAGCTCAAAGATTTACTGCTGCTCGGAAGGGAAAGGCTAAGGTAGCTTATAACCAACAACCTATCAAGCAAAGAAAAAATTATAGAGCTGAAATTGCACCTCCAACCAACTTTTGGAATTATACCAGACTATCCACCAGTGTGCACAAAGCTGGGTATAAAGGCAACTATGGAAGGGAGGATCTAAAGAAGATCGGCAAGAAGCAAAAACAAAACATACCTATTTCAGGCTGCAGGTTTTGTGGGAAAAATAACCATATAATTAAATCATGTAGATTAAAAAATGGCTATTACGATGGTTATCCTTGGCCTAAGATGGTTATTAACCCGAGAGGACCCAAATCTGATTGTGTACCCAAACCCACTTGATCTATTTTACAGGTATGCCTTAAATCCATAATAGATCAGCACACTTGGTACATTGATAGTGGATGCTCAAGGCACATGACAGGTGATGAGAAGGCCTTCATCACATTAACCCGGAAGAAGGGAGGCAAAGTGAGCTTTGGAGACAATCAAAAGGGTTAGATCATTGGTCATGGAACCATTGGATCTGGATTAAAGATTGAAGATGTCTCACTAGTTGATGGACTGTAATTCAACCTACTAAGTGTGGCTCAATTATGTGACAAAGGAAGAAAATTCACATTTGACTCTGGAGGCTGCTCAATTTATGACAGTAAGTCCAATCAACTCATTCATTATGCACCTAGAGTAAATAATGTCTATTCTGTAAACATTAAAAATGATAAGAATAATATATGCCTGGTGTCTAAAGAAGAAGAGTCATGGCTATAGCACCGCAGGTTAGGACATGTAAGCATGAATCTCCTATCCAAATTAGCCAAAAAGGAATTAGTTGAGGGTTTGCCTAAGGTTAATTTTGATAAGGATCATCTATGCACCGCATGTCAACTAGGTAAACAATATAAGAAAAGTTTCCCTTCCATATTATACATTCCTTCCAAAAGAGTACTTGAGCTCTTACACATTGATCTTTTTGGTCCAATTAAGCCACTAAGCTTAGGTAAAAGAGAATACACCATGGTCATTGTAGATGACTATTCTTAATATACCTGGGTTCTCCTGCTAACAAGCAAGGATGAAGCATTTGACCAATTCTCCAAAACATTCATCCGGATAGAAGTAGAACAAGGCATACACATTGCACGCATCCTGAGCGATAATGGTGGAGAATTCAAAAATAAGTTTTTTGCTAACTTTTGCGACTCCCAGTGCATTGTACACAACTTCTCTGCCCCACACTCCTCAACAGAATGGAGTGGTAGAGAGAAAAAATAGGACCATAGTAGAAATGGCTAGAACAACGCTAAGTGAAAATCATTTGCCAAAATATTTCTGGGGTAAGGCTGTAAACACAGTATGCTACATCTTAAATAGAGCTCTCATAAGAAAGACTATAGAAAAGACCCTATATGAAATCTGGAAGGGAAGGAAACCAAAAATTGGATACTTTAAAGCATTTGGATGTAAATGATAGAGAGCAATTAGGAAAATTTGATCCTAAATCTAATGGAGCAATTTTCCTCGGCTACTCAACACATAGCAAGGCTTATAGAGTCTTCAATAAATAAACCCAAACTATAGTAGAATCTATACATGTAGATTTCGATGAGACTAACACTGCAGGAAAGAAAGGCTACACTCCGGAAGATCAAATTCTGAAAGCTGAAGGATCTGAAGAAAAGAAGAAAGGAGGAATTCCTGACTCATTTCAAATCAAGAGGTATAAAGGGGAAGATGAAGGATTGACTTTTGATCTAGAAATACAATAAGTCAATCTTAATCAACAAGGATTTGACTTTAATGAAAGAGTAGATGAAACTGAAGTGGAACAAGTTCAAATTCAACATGAAGACGTAGAAAGAGAGATCCGAACCCACAGAGATCATTCCATAGAGAATATTCTGGATAATGTTCACAATTCAGTTAGAACCAGAGGTCAGCTCAACCGGATGACGAGTCATGCCGCTTTTTTCTCTCTTATAGAGCCAAAGAAATTTCAATAAGCTAAAGGGGAAGAAAGCTGGATGATGGCGATGCAAGAAGAGCTAGATCAATTCACCAGGAATGATGTATGGGATCTCGTACCCTCTCCTAAAGGAAAGTCAATTATAGGCACTAAATGGGTGTTTCGGAATACACTTGATGAATCCGGAGCAGTAGTAAGAAATAAGGCGAGACTAGTCGCTCAAGGCTACAATCAACAAGAAGGAATTGATTTCGAAGAAACATTCGCTCCTGTAGCAAGACTGGAAGCAATCTGGATCCTATGTGCTTTTGCATCATTCATGGGGTTCACATTATACTAAATGGATATCAAAAGTGCATTTCTAAATGGTGTCATTCAAGATGAAGTGTATGTCAAGCAACCACCTGGATTTGAAGATCTGAAGCATCCGGATCATGTCTACAGACTAAAGAAAGCTCTCTATGGATTAAAGCAGGCACCAAGAGCCTGGTATGAAAGATTGACCTCATTCCTTATATCCAAGGAATATACTAGAGGCAAGGCAGATACCACACTCTTCATCAAGAAGAAGAAAAATGATATTATTCTAGTCCAGATCTATATGGATGATATCATTTTTGGCGCCACTGATGAAAGGATGTGCAAAGAATTCAGCTTTCAAATGCAGGAGGAATTTGAAATGTCCATGATGGGAGAGCTCAACTTCTCCCTTGGTCTACAAATCAAACAAAGTCCAAATGGGATTTTCATAAATCAATCAAAATACACCAAGGAGATCCTGAAAAAGTTTGAAATGGACAGCAGCAAACCAATGTCTACTCTAATGCGTTCAGACACAATCTTATCTAGGGACTGTGGAGGAGAAGATGTTGATCAAAAGCTGTATAGAGGAATGATTGGCTCACTCCTATACTTAATAGCCAGCAGACCTGACATACACTATACAGTATGCTACTGTGCAAGATATCAAGCTAATACCAAGGATTCTCATCTCAAGGCTGTCAAGAGGATATTGAGATATCTCCTAGGAACTACTGAAGTTAGGTTATGGTATCCTAGTAATGGAGACTATACTCTCTAGGGGTTCACGGATGCAGACTATGGCAGAGATACTCTTAAAAGAAAAAGTACATCGGAAGGATGTCATTTTCTTGGGGACTACTTAGTCTCATGGTATAGCAAGAAATAAACTTTAGTTGCCTTATCCACCACAGAAGTCGAATATATGGTAGCTGGAAGTTGTGTTGCTAGATTCCTATGGATCAAACAACAACTTGAAGATTATGGAGTGCAATCCAGATGTGTGAATGTATTGTGTGACAACAAAAGTGCTACTGATGTGTCAAAGAATCCGGTGCTTCATAGCCGGATGAAGCATGTCAACATAAGGCATCACTTCATCCGGGATCATGTGATGAAAAAGGATGTTACACTGGTATATATCCCAACAAATGAACAAAGAGCCGATATCTTTACCAAACTCTTTAGTAAAGATCAATTTGGGAAAATGAGAGAATCAATTGGAATGTCAAATCCAATCTAGAAAAACTCCGGAAGATAGCATCTAATCAAGCCGAATCTTGAGATAAAATTCTCACTCCGGAAGAAAAGAAGAGTTAGAAAAGTATATTCCGGAAGATTGCCATGTCAGCCGATAACAGTGACGTATGGTAGTAAAAGCCCATCAAGGTAACTGTTACTTTTTGAATTTCAAAAGTCTAATAGCTGTTACATACGCCATAAATACAGCAGTTAATTCAAAAATAAACCATTCCCATTCTCCGGTTAAACTGAATTCACCTCTCTCCTAAAAATCCTACTGCCATGTCATTAATCCAGTCAAAAACACCGGAGTCTGGATTACAGTTATACCCTCACTTTAAAAAGTCTATATAAACCCCCTCAAAATCCCTTCTCTTCTTCACACGAGCAACGATTTCACTGTTACTCTGCAAAAATTCAAACCTAAAACACCATTGCTCAAAATACTCAAAAATGGCAGCTAAAAACAACTCAAACACCCTCAAAATCCTACCAAGCAAAAACCTCTTCCAATTATCTGACTTAAAAGACGCAGATTTTGAACCCTTAAATCTCAAAACCTCCGATTTCGTCATCCCTACTGATCATCTAGGAGATGACTATCTATTCAAAACTCCACCCTTCTTCACCCTAATTGAAGATCAAAATTTGAGTGATCTTCTCAAAATAAATTGCCCAACCTATCCCAAATTGGTAAAAGAGTTCTACTCAAATCTAAGTGTGTATAATCATTTTGATGCCCTACACACTGAGGTACAAAGAAAGATTATCCTTCTAACACTAGAATTCTTTGAAAAGAATCTAAACATGAAAAACTCTGGAGTACTGTTGAGAAAAGATAGGGATGAAACCGGAATTGAGTATGACTCCAAGCTATGGCTCTACTAGAACTACTTCGGCGATAAATTCTTAACACACTTCCCCAGAACACCTAGATTCCTGCAGCATGCTCTAGCAAAGCTTATTCTAATAAGTAAGGGGTCATTGACTACAGTCGTTTCCCTCCAGCACTGCATTCTGCAGCACTAGGTTGGCAGCGTGGAAGTAAACTGGCCAGTCTTGATCATCCATTATCTCAAGACCTATGTAAACTCCTATGGCGCCTTGATTACAAGAATTCTCCAAGCGGTAGAAGTGGATCTAATAGGGTTTGAAGGGATTTATGGCAAACCCATCTTAGAGAAGAATTTCCTGAACCTCCGCTTTAATGAAGAATGGGATGAAGAAGAGGCGAAGCTAGAAAGGGACGCATAAAAAGTTAAATCCAGAAAGGCAGCTGATCAAGAACCAGAAGCCCCAGTTCCCAAAAGGCCTAGAACCAATAAAGCCAAAGCCATAAGACAAGCGGAACTGATATCAAAAGAGATTGATGAGGATACTCTACCTCTCACTCAAATCCTAGGCTCTCAACAGCCAAGACCCAGAGGCAGAATGATTAAAGCCGCAGCCAAGAAGGGACTGCATGGGCTTACTGCGGGTCTATATAAAATCACTACAAAGGCAATTGAGGCTAGAAAAAGGAAAGCCAAGAGAACTTTGGCTGAGATGAAAGAAGAGGCTAATGATGAGGAAATAGAGGATGAGGCCCCTCCTCAAAAACAGCTCCAGAGAAAAGGGCTAACATTTGATGAAGCTCTTGCTGCTCAAGAAAAGAGAGCTAGTGAAGGTAGGAGGCTTGCTGGGGTCATACAAAAAGAGTAAGCAAGGCAGTATAGGGAGAGAGCTGGCTCAGAGAAAGCACAATCCAGTACAGGGAAAAACGTTCGCAGCACAAAAGAATTTATAGAACAAAATGATGAGCAATATGCTGAAATTGAGGCAGCTATCAAGGAAAATAATGCAATAAACCAAAGGAAAACAACTGAAGGACCTGGTGAATCATCCCAAGCTCCCATAATACTAGTACATCCAGAGGACACGGAGACCCTATCAAAAATTCCGAAAGCACATAACTTCCTATTTGCTGAATGAATAGAATCACTTCCGGAAAATCTGCTTGGATCCAGCAATGAAGTCATCAATCTTGAAAGTCCTGAAAAGGCATTGGAAAAGGCTGTTGAGGAAAATACCAACATGCTTGAAGAAGAAAAAAAAGTCCTGAAAAGGCAATTATAGGGGTGGTTGAGGACGGGTCCAACCATCTGGAGGAAAGGTAGGTAGAAGAAATGAGGGATGAGGATCAGACGCTACAAACAATTGAGGTAACGCCCAATCTTCTTCATCTCTCTTCTAAAAATGAAAAGCATAACTTAGTTACAATCTCTCATAATGTAACTAAGGACATAGTGCTAAACCCGGATGCAATAGCTTCGGAGGAGGGAGAAAGTCTGAGTTCCAAGGGACACACTTCTGAAGTGAATCCTGCAGGCGTGGCTACTTCGGAGGAAAGGGAAATGAGCAAAAGTGAAGCAAAAAGAGCAATTGGAGGCTCACGATCGACAGATAATAGCCCTTTTGAAAGCAATTCAAGCTCCGAAAGTGAATCCAGCTCATCCGGTAGTGACTCATCCAGACCCTCCAACAAACAGTTCCCTCCTCGCACCAAATCAGTGACTCTTCCTGATGAAAACTCCAAAGAATCCAAAGTCAGTGTAGCTCTCAAACTCCTTCAAGAGGCAACTCTTAAACATCATAAAGAGGGTTTTATTAAAAAGAGGTCCGCAAGGAATTACTTAGGCAAACATCAAATCAAGAGGTCCGGAAGGACTTAGGTAAAATCAAAGAAAGGCTGAACTGCCTCCCCAAAATTGAGCAACAATTCATGAACTTCCCATCACTCGAAGCTCTGGTGGTAGCTTCCCTTTTTAAGATTAAGCCTCTCTTGAATGAGATAAAGGAAAGCACCTATGAATCAAATCGCAACGCCAGTCAAGCGAATAACTTGGCCTCTAATAACTGCACAATAGTGCTCGAAAGGATGTCCTCAACCGCCACAGACCTATCCACAGAACTCAAAGACTACATAGATACCAAGTTTGAAAACTTGTCAAAATTCATGGAGGATAGGGATTTAAAACCAACTCTGCTGAATATGGAGACTGATCAGCAGGTTACTCAAGAAATACTTGCTACTTTCATAGACAAAACCATCCCCCAATTGAAAGAGAAGCTCCTTGATGATATGGGTGATGAGATGCAAGCAAGGAACTCTAGCATTGAACAAGCAATAACAGAGTGGAAGAAAATCGTCTCCAAAGAAATAAAAGATCAAATGAAGTCTATCCATAATGTCCGGAAGGGCCTTAGTGATGAAATCACCCTTCTTCAAACCGAAATAAACAAATTGTCTATCTCCAGACCCTCTTCTTCTTCAGATACTCTAAAATGCTAGCTCATTCCTATCCTGCATGATTTGGTTCAGTCTATAGGGGATTCAGGGTTCATGAGCCAAAAAGGCTTGACTATACTCACCAAGGCCATGTTCCCTTACTTTGATCCAAAGGACCAAGAATAGATTCTATGCATCCTCCCTCAGGTTTCACAATCATATGATCAGATTCAGAGGGCCCTTCGTCCTTATTACTTGACTCCGCCTATCGTAAATCACATCATTGATGAGCGAGACAAAGGTAACAAAGACTACTCTGTCTACTCCTCTGCTTGGCAGAAATCTTGGGATAAATGTACCTATATGATCATTGACCCCCTTGATGGAAGCAAAAAGGGGGAGGAAGAAGATAGTCAGCAAGGAGACGGAAGGGGGAAAAGAAAAACGCTGCAAGTCCGGAAGAGTGGTCCGTCCGGAGAGATAGTTAAGCTAGCTAGATAAAATTGTAATAGCTAGATTCTCTTTATATGTATTTCCATATCTTGTAACACTGAACTTCATGATGTTAACTATTGTTAACAGCAGAAGTATATATAAAGGGAAAAAAATCTTAACTACCAAAACAAATGCTTCTAAAGTACAATCTATAATTGTACTACAATAAACTTAGAAGCAGAAGTCATAAAATTACAGGGGAGCCTGGATACTAAAATCATAGGGGAGTATCTTAAAAGTTAAAAAAATCTCGAAGTTTTTGTTTCCATCAAATGGTGGAGATTGTTGGAAAACAATGATCCGGATAATAAAATCTAACATCCACCTGAATCAAGTTTGAAAGAAATAAAAAAAATGTAAGTAATTCTCTTAAATCCAAATGGAAGCATCCGGACAAATCCAAGACCATTTATTAAGACAAAATCAGAAACCTGGAAAAGAAGCAAACTTCCGTTCCCCAAGACATGCATCCGAAAGAACTGATTGAAGTCGTATCCAGAAGGAAGATCCGGAATAAATAGATCCAAAGGATATCCGGATTACTCATCCAAAAGACCTATATTTAAAAGCTAAGGAAAGCCTAAAACATATCTTTCCTTTTGCCTCTTTGGTCTACTAAAGTTAAATATTCCTTTTCCCAAGAAACAAGTACAAAAAGACAGCTTGCACAAATCAGGGAAAAGTCAAAAGGATCTGACACAGGACAGAGAAAGTCTAATTACTCTTTCTATTAAACCAGTAAAGGCGCGCGTGGAGCTCACAGTATATGATAATTGGTATGAAAGTTGGTATATCATAAAATGACAAATAAAACGATCACTGACAACTTTCCAACATCAATCCTAAGAATTCAAACGGATTAAAACACAGTCTAACGGACTGATCAATGGATTTAGAAGCTCCATATCACAACCTGATCAAGGGTGAAGATTGAATGAAAGTTTACCAACCACAAACAGCTACATCTATGATCAAAGCCTATAAAGAGTGCTCTTCACGAGTTGAGAAGAGCAACTGATTAACTTAAAAAAGCAAGTAACAAAGCAACAAACATTCAATCAGTCAAGATAAGCCCTCCAAGAACCTTTAATTCAAAATCTGTTTGTAAGGATTCCCAAGTAAAACTATAAACTTGAGGAACTCTAAAAACCAAACTTTCGTTATACACCAAAGAGTAAGAATCTCCAACTTGGGTGAGTTGGGAGATTGGGATAGAACTTGAAGTAGGTGCTTTGAGTGACATATCCCTATAGGAATCAGCTTAGATTCAAAGTAGAAGGCTAAGTGGTATATCCTACTAAAGATAAGAGGACTCAGCTAGGAGTTGGTGCTTCTAGTAGTATATCCTACTTCTGGAAGGGGTCGCCATCTGGAGACAAATCTGTAAGGCTTGATTCCTGCCAGTTGAAAAGGAATCACTAGTGGATAAGCTCAAAAGAAGGAAACTCCGAGGACTGGACGTAGGCGGGGCCGAACCAGTATAAAACACTTGTGTTTGATTTACTTTTGCTTTTACTATATTTCACTCATTTGCATCTTCCGAATTCATTCTCCGGATTATATTCATCATCCGGATCCATCTTTTAGATCATAATTAAACACGCTACACTAAGACTTTCTCTAAGTCTATAAATTCTGCGAAAAAGGGCCGTTCACCCCCCTTTGCCCTCTTAATTACTCTCAAAGGGACCAACAATAATAACATTTTACTTGAATAATTTAATAAATAGTAAGATATTGTAAAAGTTTAATAGATTAACATATTATAATTCAAAATAATTATTATGTATTGTTGCTCCCTTTGAGGGTCTTTATAAGGGTAGAGGGGGGTGAATGGCCCTTTTTCGTGGAATAAACAGACTTTAACAAGTCTTAGTGTAGCGTATTTGATTATGATCTGGATGATGGATCCGGATAATGCAAGTATGACAACATGATGCAATAAGTAAAGAGAAGAAAATCAAACAGAGTGATTTTATACTAGTTCGGCCCCGCCTACGTCCAGTCCTCGGAGTTTCCTTCCTCCGAGCTTATCCACTAGTGGATTTCTTTCCAACTAGCAGGAATCAAACCTTACAATTTGTCTCCGGATGGTACCCCCTTCCGGATGTAGGATATACCACTAGAAGCACCAACTCCTAGCTGAGTCCTTTAGTCTTTAGCAAGATATACCACTTAGACTTCTACCCCGAATCTAAGCTGAGTCCTATAGGGAGACCCCACTCAAAGCACCAACTTTCAGTTGTATCCCAATCTCACAACTCACCCAAGTTGGAGATCCTTACACTCTTGTTTTCACAAAGGTTTTGGTTTTGGATTTCCTTAGGAATCCTTACAACAGATTTGGAATTGTTTGATTCTTAGAGGGATTGTAAACTGATTGAATGCTTGTGCTTTGTTACTTATTTTTTGTAAATCAACCAGCCAACCTTCTCATTTGGTGAAGCTTCCCTTTTGTAGGCTTCTATCATAAATATAGCCGTTGTGGGTTGTTGAGCTTTTATTAATCTTCACTCTTGATCAGGTTGTATGTGTCGCATACGGAGCCGTTGATCAATCCGTTAGATTCAATTTTGACCCGTTTGAATCCTAGGGATTGAGGCTGAAAAGTTGTCAGTGATCGTTTTCCTTGGCTTTTTGTGATGCACTAACTTTTAGCTAATGGTCTAATCTATCTGCTCCACGCGCCTTTATCATTGGTCTATGTTAAAAAGGTTGTTACCTTTTTCTCTTTCCACTGTCAGCTTTTTTGTCCTTTTCTCAAAGGTTATTTGCTGTTATTCTTGTCCTTATCTTGGGAAAGGGTATTTGATGACGGCTAAGACCAATTGGAGGGAAGGAAATTATTTTGAAATCATTCCCTTTGTCTTGAATGAAATCTTCCGGATATCTTCATATTTATCCAATCCGGATGTAGCCTCAATCAGTCTGTCTTCCAGATGCTGTTGTAGGAAGGTTAGTAGTTTGTTTTCATTCCAAACTCCAACCGGATGCTAATCCACTTATGCTTAGGTAATAGTCTTGTCTTGAAAGCTTGTGTTGGACATGATGATAGCTTAGTTGTTCTGATGTAATGACTTAAGTCTTTTTGTACCTAGGTCTTGTTACATTCAGTTATCCGGATGGGTTTCACTTAGGTTTTGTTTACTTCAAACCTGATCCGATCTGTTTTGTGTTCCGGATCATTGTTTCCCAACGTGTATAATATATGAAAATAATTAAATAGAATCATTATTCGTCGAGCTGGGTTTGAGTATTTATATAAAATTCAAATTTGGCACATAAAAGTTCAGACTTCAGCGGGCTTGGATTCGAGCCAAGCTTTAAAATTGAATGACCAACCTGACTCATTTGAGCGGACTCAAACTGGGTCAAGTAGGCATCCCGAACCGTGAACAAGTCTAAGTTTTGTATCTCATCCCCTTGCAGTCGTTAATTCTTGTCTACGTAGAGATACACATAAAATAAACAAAATCAATTGAAATTGCGTATTTCCAATTCATGGACCATTCGGCTACTTTTATCGATAGTATAACCACCTCTCTTTTATTGTGTATTTTTAGAATTTAAACTTCAAAATCATAGCCACCATGCAAGTCAATGAGTTTGATTTTTATGTACCAAATTCTTAGATATGCTAATCATTTATGTGTTCAATTCAAACAACCTAGAAATTCACGATGTCCTATTGAGTAGTTCAGTTGGTATTAATGTATACTTAATTTCTTTCCTAATTAATAAAAGGATAAATTAGAAGAAAAAAAAATATTGAATGATGCATTAAAATTTTAATTAACAAATAAAAGAGAATAAATGTTTTCTAAAATGACATATATTTTACACTAGAGGGAGTAAGAAATTTTATGAATATTAAGAGTGTTGAGTCATATTCCATGAGTACAAATGAAGCTATATTTAGAATATAAAACTAATTCACCTTTTGAGCTAAGGTGTAATATATAACAGATGTCTGTCAAACTATGTATTGAAATTAATCCATTAAATGGTTATGTCGGGATTTGAACTCTCGATCTCTGTCCAAGTAGCAGTAATACTATGTCATGAAACCGTTTGATCCAAAATGTTAAGTTGATAGAACCAATTAGCTCCACTTTTCCAACATGTTTCGGACTATTAGGTTTTTTGTAGTTATGATAGTATGAAGAGACTTTGTAATCCCAATAGCAATAGATTTAAATGTATGAATAAACAAACAAGTGAAGTTAGATTCGTTTGATAGAAAAATAATAAGCTTGTGTTGGGGAATATTACATTTGCTATTTATAAATCATTTATTTTTAATTTGAGATTTCCCACAAAAGGGAAACTAATATTACACAAAACCACTACCTAGACTTTGATTTAGTGGTCATTACTTCTTAAAAATCTCTATTATATTATATGGGTTGTAAATTCAAACCCCACAATCAATAGTTAGTAAAACAGCCCTATGTTATTTGGAAAAAAAAATAGTACACGAGAATATTTTACAAATGTCAACTAATATATTCATATTGGAAATGACATATGATATTGAAAATTAAAATTCATGTTCACAGTAGATAAGGATTAAGTTATATTTATGAATTCTGACAGAATTTGATAGCTTTGGTCTAAGGAACAATGAGCATCCGAGTGAATGATATATTTTATATGTTTGACACCACATCTAATCCAAAACTTAAAGACAGTGGATTTGTGGGCCCTTCCCAATTATATATCATTCACTTATATCATTATAGTTTCCAATATGATATACACAACTCCACACTTATCACAACAATCTCCCTCTCAAGTGTAAGTTACCCCATATAGGTCGGGCTAAGGTCATGCTCCCCCTTGAGCACAACATCTCGCTCAAATATACCAAACTATGGCTCTGATACCACTTGTCAGGATCCAAAAGCTCCAGCCCTGGGAACCATAAGCACCCAAATGAATGATATATTTTCTGGGCTTGGCACCACATCCAATCTAAAATTCTAATGTAATGGTTCGTAGGTTCTTTCCAATTGTATATCATTAACTTGTGTCATTAGTTTCTAATGTGGGATACATAACTTTGCACTTGCCAAAAAGTCTTTCCCTTAAATGTCAATAGCCAAAGTCAATCTTGATAAATTTGATGGTAAAGTTGATTTTTCGATATGGAAAGAAAAGATGAGGGATGCCCATGTTCAATAGAGGTGTATTAATACCTTTGAAGTTAAAAATGTTAGAAAAATAAGAGATTTTTTGTTACTTTCAAAAGAAATTATTTTATGATATTTTTATTGAGAAAATATCTTTGGTCAAAATATTTAATTGTAACCGTTATTGGTTTTAACTCTTTCATAAAAGAGAGTTTTAACTGTGATTAATTCTATATCGATTATATTTTGATTAAATGTTTGTAAATCCTTGCGGTTATAATTTTAATGACACCATACTTATTATTTTACAACAACTATATTTCTTACCTATAAAAAAGGTTGACCGGTTTTTCAAATATAGATATACATCCCATTTTTACTCTTTGTCTCTCTCCCTCATTTCTGGATATGTAAAGCATTTCTGATTCCTGTACTCATGCTCAAATCGAGCTTGAAGGAGTTGTTTAATCCTGGAAGGAACTTTGAAGTATCCTTTAAGGACAGAGTCTCCTACTCGATTCAACTCATCCTAACACTTACAAATTTGTTCTTGTTGTTTCAATGATGTTCCAAGTAATTAAAATCATTATTTACAGCTTCTGAAGATCATTATCAATTTCAGCAGAAAGTGTTGCCTCTTCTGAGTAAACCGTTGCCTAAGCTATGCCTCTGGATCTATCAGATGACTCCAGATCTACTACAACAGTTGTTATAAAAGCGTTGCCTCTCCAACAAATTTGCCTCTAGATCAGTTTGCATCCGGATCAGATCCGGATCAGTTTGCCTCCAGAAGTGTTGCCTCTAATCCAGTATTTGAGTTTTTGCAATAGTTTTCAGAAAAGCGTTGCCTCTGTCCGGAAGCAACTCCTGAACTAAGTTTAAAGAGAAAATTTTCCAACAACCCCCATATAGGTCAGGCTAAGGTCATGCCCCCCCTTGAGCGCAACATCTCGCTCAAATATGCCAAACCTTGGCTTTGATACCACTTGTCGGGATCCGAGAGCTCCAACCCTAGGAACAATGAGCACCCAAGTGAATGATATACTTTCCGGGCTTGACACCACATCCAATCTAAAATCCTAATGTAATGGTTCATAGGTTCTTTCCAATTATATATCATTAACTTGTGTCATTAGTTTCCAATGTGGGATACACAACTCTGCACTTGCCAAAAAACCTTTCCCTCAAATGTCAATAGCCAAAGTCAATCTTGATAAGTATGATGGTAAGGTATATTTTTCGATATGGAAAGAAAAGAAGAGGGATGCCCTTGTTCAATAGAGGTGTGTTAATGCCTTTGAAGGTAAAAAAATCTTCCTAGTAACCTCAGTGAAGTTGAAGAAGACACTTTGACGAAACTTTCTTTTTTTATAAGTTTAACGAAACTTTCTTACTCAATAATTATTTTAAACCTTTTAAATAATGTCCTTAGAAGGGTCAGATACGCTATGGTTTAAAACTAGAGGCCTTGTACATGACATCTAACACCGCTTTTCTTAAGGAACAATTTTTTTGTTATAAAATAAACCCTCAAAACATTGTTGAAGATAATTATGTTGATTTTCAAAAATTAACCATAAAATTGGAAAGTATTGAGGTTAAAATAACTGAAGATGGTCAGACCATAATCTCACTAAATTCAATACTAGAAAAACATAAATTTGTAACAGATTTATTAAAATATGGCAAGGAGTATTTAGAAGTTGATGACATAAGTTTTGCTTTAAAAATGAAAGAATTAAAATTAAAATCTAATTAAAACTAGGTCAAATGGGCAAAATGGTGAAGGGTCGTGTGGATGATAAAAAGAATGGTAAATGTAAGTTTAAGTCTATATTTGAAAATAATTAGAATGGCAATGTAGTAATGACAACACCAATCAATCTAAGCAAAATGAAACTAGTAAAACTGAAAAGAGTATGTAGTGGACTTAAAGACCATCAATAGTAGATAGTGGATTCTATAATTATGTGGCATATGAAATAGAGGTTCACGTTCATGATATGTCAATAATTTAAAAAATAGATAATGTCTATAAAATAAGAGCCACACTAAATTATTTATTTTATCTCGTATTGTGTGATTAAATAATAAAAAAATACTCAATTACAAGCTTGTTTCAATGTTAAATATTAAAATAGTAATTAATTTGATGAGTTGGTAATCCATTTGATTGTCAACATTTAGAAAATCAATGGCTTTTTATAAAAAAAAATATAAAGTTTCCTTTCACCATAACATTTGGCTCATAACTTTCTCTGACCAAACAAGTTTCAAAATATCCAGAAATACGTTCCAATGCAAACTTTCACCTCCCTTACTTTTCACCTTCTAAAACCGTTCAAATTAACGTTTCAAGTTCAAGCAATTTTAGCTCTTCAGAGTTCCATCGATTTCGCTCTTCAGATTTCGCTCTTTGTTCATTCCATAACCGATTTCTACAAAAACAAGTAAGATTTCTTAAAATAAAAAATTTTGGTGTTTCATTAGGTTTTTCTCTGTTTTTGAATTTGATCTGATTTTTGTTTTGAATCCCTTATTTGATTCAATTATCTGGATCAAGTTATTTTGTTTTCAGATTTGTTGGATAAAAAATTGAATCTCTGATTTGATTCGGTTATCTCTGATTTGTTTCCAGATTTGAATCTCTGTTGGATATAAAGAGTTTGCACATAAGGTGTTTGATGAATTGCATGAGTGGTGTTGAGATTATAAGATATAAAGTTGTTAGAGTTTTGCTTAGAAGTTCATCAAGCTTTAATTTGATTCTCAACTTATTTGTTTGAATTTCTATTTTGAATTATAAAAGTCAAAGATATTGATGTGTTTTTATCATATTTGTATTTGATTTTGTATTTTCATTTTTTTTTTTGCGTATCTGGTAGATATTTGGTAATTACCTAGTAAGAAACTGATAGTTTTCTAAATTCGCAATTTTCATATAAGAAACTGGTAATACCTTGTAAGAAACTGATAATTTTCTAAATTTATAATTTTCATATAAGAAACTTGTATTTACCTGGTAAGATTCTAGTAGTTTTCTAAATTCGCAGAAACTGGTAATAACCTGGTAAGAGACTGGTAGTTTTCTAAATTCGCAATTTTTATTAGAAAAACTTTCATATCATGTATCTACCACTTATTTACCAGTTTCCTACCTGCTCATTATTTGATTTTTTCCATATAGTGATTTTGAATTTATTACAAATCATTTTACATTCCCTACCAGATACTTACCAAGTACTTACCAGATACCTATCAGATATATTCAAAAAAAAATTCATCTGTTAAGTTAAAAACAAATATTTATCAGATACCTACCAGATTTTGTTCAAAAATATATGAAAATACGATTCTTACCAGTTACTTACTAGATACGTACTAAAATCTGTTGAATTAAAAACAAAATTTAAAATACTATTCTTACCAATTACTTACCAGGTACCTACCAGATTCTATTGAATTAAAAACAGAACTTAAAAACATATGAAAATACGATTCTTACCAGTTACCTACCAGATACTTACCAAATACTTATCAGATTCGGTTGAATATAAAACAGAAATTTAAACATATGAAAATACGATTCTTACCCGGTATCTACCAGTTACTTACCAGATATCGAACAACCGAAAAAGAATTTTGAAAAAAGTATATTACAATGGATGGCGTTTCGAAGATAAAAATGAGACGAACAAAAAACTCTAGAGCGACATGTCAAAAAAATGAACGGTTTGAAAGATAATTTCAAAATAAGATAAAAAAATTTTAAAAATGAACAGTAGCGTGAATAGTAATATGAACAGTAATATACGTATTTGAGAAGAATAAAAACTTAAAATTGATCATAGAGTGTAAAGAAAATATAAAAGATTAATTTAATATAATATGAAACTGAAATAATGTATTTTTAATAATTTCCCAAAAATAAAAGCCTAGTGGACTGTACCCGTTCATGAGTAGGTCTACTTTAGTCTAACAAGATATTGTTAAGAACGTCCCTAACAACTACAACAAATTCATACGTATGTTAGCCTCCTAATTTGGATGTATATATTTGGGCAATTTAGAAAAAGAACAAAAGTATCTAGCACCAAACTAATTATGTACACTTTAATAATAAGTGTTGTTTCATTTAAAAAAAACTGTTAAATTCATCACTAAGTTTCAAGTGCGAATCCCATTCATGCAAGTGCCTCTCCTCTCAATTTATTGTCAAGAAAAAAAAAAGATTTAGATTATCTAAAGTTCAAACTCTCTAAAGTTATATATTTCATTTAATCTCAATCATTCATTGATTTTTAATGGTTGATATTTAATTGTAATGTGGACCCCATAAATCACTAAAACTGAATCTGAATCATTGAAACTCAATGAATGATTGAGATTGTGTGAACTATACAACTTTAGAGAGTTTAAATTTTAGAAAATTTTAATAAAAAAAATTATTTTTATTTTCAATTTTATTTATAAATCTTATTGCCACAATATTGCTTTTAAATGAATGCCATCAGAGCCATATCTTCCGCACCTTTTTTATAAACAAGTATATTCACGAAGATAACTTTATTAAGTGATAAATTAAGGGTAAATTTTAAAAAAGTACTTTACAGTTTTACTCATTTATAAAACGGAGTCTGAGGAATTTTTTTTATAAAATGGGGTCTGTGGTTTTAAAAAATTTGCAAAAAAGAGCCTTTGGCTTCGAAATAGTGGTGTTACATTAAATATTTTAAAAAATTTAATATTCTAATAATTTAACTTATTATTTATAAATTATATGTCAGAGTTTGAGTAATTTTCGAAATTTTTTTTATTTTTTATGATTTTTTATAGTTTGTTATCGTAATTTAATTAAAAAAAATTTGCACTAGTCAAAAAATTTTAAAATTTTTTACTGTTGTGTATTGTATTTTTAATAACCACCCCGCAAAAATTCAGATAAAAACGAACAAGGTTACCCATTTTTGTGACATAATTTAATATTGAGAATCCTTTATTTGTAAATTTTTTGAAACTACAGACCCCTTTTTGTAAAAATAAATTCCTCAAACCCTATTTTGTAAATAAGTGAAATCACAAGATACGTATTTTAATTTTACCCGTAAATTAAAAAAGAATTAGACACTTGTCATTCATCAAAGGATAAGGAGCAATATTTCAGGAATATATTATAAATTCTCCAATTAAAGTCAAGACTGGTTACCTTTTTCTGTAAGACTACAAATGTATTAAGTGGGAGCTCAACCTGAGTCTCTAATACTCATATTTTCAGCATATATTGTCAACTGAGATATACCTTGTAGGTCATATATACCACACTTTTAAATGTATTATGAATAAGATAATTTTGTTTGGAGCTTAATCATAATTAAGTCTTATCACCCCTCCCTACATCTGTATTTAGTGGGAGTCGAACCTGAAAAGTATCTTCGAATTGAGGTAACCTTATTTGGAGCTTAGTCATAATTAACGCTTCACACCCCTCCCTACATGTGTATTTAATTGGAGTCGAACCTGAATCTCATCCCATAAACTCGGTCTGTATTGCTAACTGAGCACTACTTGTATAGGTACATGTTTGTTAAATAATATAAAACTATGATTGAGGATTATTTATCAATTTATCCTTTTTTGTTCAGATGATTTAGTGATATGGTATCATAGCTGCTTATTGTTAAAACTTTTATATCCCGTAACGATTTCGATGATGAAATCTGAATCAACTGTGTAAGTCATAAACTTTAATCAGAATAAAACCCCATGATCATCTTACCTAGAATTGATTGATAAATAACAAATAAACGATTAAGCGGAAACGTACCTTAATACGTATTGAATCGAAGACAAGAGAACGCACCGTTCGTTCTCCTCTACTTTTCTTGATTGGCCTCTCGATAATTAGAGAATCAAAGGATTGAAATAATTAGAAATCGAAAACAAAGAAAAAAAATTACAGTCACTGGAGAACGATATCTCTTCATATACTGGAATTCATTATCAATTGAATAAGAAGAATTGAATTAATAATGAAATCAATATTCTCTTAATACATCTCTCCCTCTTACCTTTTTCTTTTCTGTTATGTTTTCTTTTCCTCATTCCATATATATATTGTTAACCTACCGTTTCATATGTACATAACAGTTGATAAACATAAGGTATATTCTATGGTTATAAAATCATTAATTAATTAATTGAGTCAGTTATAAAATTAGATAATTACAACATCAATAACAGTAATTAATATAAACACAACTGCTTTAATTAACTTCTATAATATTATGCCTTAATTCAATCCGTTTACTTTTATGCTAATTTATTTGTAGAGAGAAGTGAGTTTAAATCGGAATCGATTTAATATCTATAAGGCTTTGTGACCATCACACAAAACCACATATAATATTAAATCGGGAATCCATAATACATATGGGCTACAAAGATTAACTTAAAACATCTTACACTTATATCCAGATGTCAATATTTCGATTCTCAACAGCTCATTTGTTGATTGAATATCAACGTATGGTAGAGTCCTATGTTGTATTCATTTCAATCCCAACATTCGTGTTTGAGTAAGAGGAAAGAATAATATAAAAATTAAATTACTAGTACCAATCAACTTGATCTTCTTAGTCAAATGGTTTCACGACATTCTACACAAATTTTGTCATATTTGCATGCATAATAGATGAACGGAAAGTCATCCTATTTGTTCAATTTTTTTTGAGTGAGATCAGTTTTTCTCATCTATTACTATAAGAGTAGACAAAGGAAGGAACACAAACTGATAACAGTACCTTAAACCCTCTTTTTAAATAAATAGCTAGCATATTTCATTCTTTTTTTTCATCTGGTTCACCGAAACTTTACTCCGACTGCATTTAAATTCAACCTGGATCGCGCATCTGACTATGGTGGGTGAGTCTCCCAATAAAGATTTTCTGCATTCACTAGGACTCGAACTCGAGATATTACTTAATCAATACCAAGCCGCTTACCATTTGAGCCAACCTTTATTGGTATTTCATTCTATTAGATTAAACATCAGTATATCGAAATTAAAGCAATTGAACAACTGAAATTGATTTAACGTCATTTGACTTTAATAAGGTCTCCATTACCACCACAATATAAATTAATTATTTGAATTCTATAAAAAAAATTAGAGACATTCATTATAAAATTAATGATCCTAATTTCTCTAGATTTTATTGATAAATTCTTATTCGGTATAATATTGACAGTGGTAGTCATTTTTTAATTCTTGTGATTATTAACATGCAATACAAAATCTATTTTAAAATAGGAAGTACCATATTCTCTCTACATGTATTCATCACAACATGATTTATTTTTCATATAAAGTTGCATAAATTGGATGTTTAATAATGAACTTAATTATTAGCCTTCATTTCCCTGTTTACGTTAGAGGAGGTTAATTAATTACTACTAGATATAAAATAAATTAAATATATACAGGACAAATTAGCATATTAACTATGATATAAAGTAATAACACATATAAAGCTACGCAATAAAATTAAAAATAAAAAATAAAAAGAAAAATCCTAACTCAACTAGAGTAGCTCTGAGAGTTTCCTAGAATTAATTAACAGCTACAACACATCCACCATTTTTTATCATAAAACGACAATTTAAGCACTGATGACGTCTAATTAATAATTAATCAATTCTTCAAAAGTTTGGGAAATGATTTTGTGATTGCTGCACCATTTGTACTTCATTTGCGTTCTGGCACGAATTTTCATCACCCATCATGCTCCTACAAAACAATATTATTTTAAATAAATAAAATCAATGATTTAAGTCCAAAAATAATAACCAAAATAGTAGATAATGAAAACACTCTAATCCAGATAATGTCATTCTCTTAGTTTGATTTTTATAAATTTTGATCATTAATTTAATTTTTTTTTAAGAAAATGATTAATTTAATGTGAATAAGAAACTTCAAGCTAAATCATAATGATAAATAATGCATTATTATTATTATCAAGCCAACATCTTTTAAGTCAATTAGGGATACATTACTTCTAATTCAAGTAATAATTTTTTCTCCAAGTTTCATTTTGTTAAAACAAAAAAATTGATGCAACCAATAATACGAGACTAATTCTAAGTCATTCAATGTATTGAATCGGATATTAAAAAAATCAAATAACAATAGTCTTACTCTCGAGGTCGAGATGCCCAAAGGGAGCTAAGGGCTCGTAAGCGACCATAATATTCACCGATGACCAGAAAACACCGTGCTGCCTGTCTCACCGTTAAGATCCGACGTAGTTGGTGAAGAGTTTGTTGCCTCAAATTATCAGCCTTCATCCAATAAATCAATATATACAACTAATTTGATTAATAATGATAAATAATAACATTTAATAATGATATTTTTAATAATTCTTCAAAGAGAAATAATAGAATAGGTCCCATTTTGAAAGGACACATGGGCACATAGGCCAAATATTTCAAAGATGTTGAAACTCAAGAAGTTGTCTTATCTGCATAAATGGACCATAGCACTCATTCACACCAATTAATTGAAGAAATAATTTATTAAATAAAGAATTAGAGAAATTATTTGTAATTTCTAGATAATTCTACAAGCTCAGTTTCATTTTCTTTCTTTAGACTTGTTGATATTACTAACAAGTTCAAAGTTACTAATCCATTATCACATGGATCTACAAAGAATCTCGCGACTCAAGTTAAAATTCGGTACAATTAAGGTTCAATTTATAATAAATTAATTTAAAATATGTTTATTTTTTGAAGAGTCTAATTATTATTAAACTTAGAACCTCCCACCACTAACATTAAGTGGTGTACCAATTGAGCTATACCCAATTAATTAAAATATGTTTATGTGTTTCAGAGTCTAAATTTAATTTATTTCATATGCTAATCGACTTTCAATCTTTACTTAATCAATAAAATTATCTTTTAGTAAGCTATTTTCATTTAATTTCATAATTAATGATAATAAAAAAGCTTAAATAGGTCATAAAATTCAAATTATTAGAATAAATAACATTAATCTGAAATATTTATAAGAGTGTCAAACTGAATGATCAAATATTATAATTATAGGGGTTTTTGTTTAATTTCAATAAACATCATTATCTAACCACCTTTTGATAACAACCTTTTCAGATGAAATAAAAAAACAATCCCAGCCATCAACATTATAAATAGACTTCTCATCAGCATATTTAATTAGCCTACGTAATTATGATTAAAAATCTATCTACCCAAATACAAACACATCAAAGTTAATCACTTCTTATCAAGATAATTAAATAAATACCACACATAATTAAGCATTTAACGTATTAATGATGATTAATGACAAGTTTAAACATGTTGACCAAAAAATTTGACAGTGACTGCTAGCTAGTAAAATTAATTAATACTAGTATATGATTATAAATACAATGATTTCATAAAATAGATTTATTTATAAGATGGTGGGTCCATGTAAAAAATAATGTGTACAAGTGTGGGATATATAACTTAATTTTGACAGACATAGATAAAATCTTTCCATTTATAAACATATAAATTTAAAAGTCAATCAAAAATTGTTCAATCATAATGATGTAAAGGAAGAGTAATCAATGGGACTCTTTAATTTTCTTTTATTAGTTTAATTTGATTGCCCTACACCCTTAAGGAGTAGGTTAGAATTGGCGGCGCAATATGCGAGTACCATAGAATATCATGAAATAGACAAGAACATAACATTTCAACCACTATATTGTTTATTGTTTTAGAGAAATAATATGTTTTTTTTTTTGCATTTTTTAATTGTAGATAATAATTGGAATTTAACGAATTATATTAAATTTCAACACTAATTTGATTAATGAGTTACAAAAAAAATCGATATAATTAAAATTTCATTAAGATGTATAATTAATAAGAGTAGGAAAATATACACTAATTTAATTGACAATTAATTTAACAGAGGATAATTTGATGCAGACATATTTAAGAAAATAAGGAACTTGTATAATTATTAGAAACTAATTAGTCAATAGTTGCTTCAACTTTAAAGAACAACCTAATTTCAAGCCTTCAATATCATTATCACTTAGCACTAATTTAGAATTTAACTTGTGAAAAAAGGAGTGAAACTATTTTGTTTTGTTTTTTCTCCTATGATTTTAATTAGACCCATTATCATCAAGCTTTCATAGACAAAATTCTAGATAAATGTTCTAAAAATCCGGTCTAATAACATGTTTACTACTATAATATTTATATCATAGACCACACTAAATGTTACGAGTGTGATGAAATATCGATGTATTACTTAAAATTTGTGTCGAGCATAAAAAGAAAGAAATAGTTACCTGGCGAACAAAACCTTCGAGATTGGAAAGTTTGCCAAGGGCGAGGGCCATTTGCTGCATGCCATCGACAAGAGGACCGCTAGCAATGGTGTCAACTAGAGACTGTTGGAGCTGCTCTAAGCCTTGAGACAATGCCTCCTCTGCCTGTTGTGAGGAATGCTGGAGGCTGTATATTCCCATTATTTGGTGTTCTGTCAATGGGTCTAACTGGCTTGTTAACATCTGTTCAATCATTTTGGAAAAGATCAAGTTACGATTTACGAGGTCAAAATGACAATTTTGCCACCGAAATTTAATCAGAAGGTGATGATTAATCTATCAATACCATACCGTACCATCCGGTTCAACCAGTAAAACTGTGTACCATCACTAATTTCTGTACGATAGATTAAAAATTGCGGAATGAAGAATCGTGTATAGCCAGTTCAAATGAGAAAAATCAGCAAAATAATAGTCCAAATTATATAACAAAAAGGTAATGATATAAAAAGGAGAAACATATATTTTCTACTCATACTACAAATATATCGATAGTAATGTATTTCTTACGTCGAAATTTTATATTAAGAAATTAGTAGTTTGGTAGAACTATTAGTTGAACCAATAATACCAAGTACCAGTGACTTCACCGGTTTAATGCCTGATACGGTTCGGTGATAATGCATATACTTTAGGGGTATTTTAGTCATTAATATTGGATGCTTTAATGAATGTTTAGTCTATTTTGGCTAAAAGCTTTTCCTGTTAGATTGGAATGATTAACTTCTTTAATCCTTTCTTCTTTTTTTCGTATTAAGGAACTGCCTCAACTTTAGGGCACTTTCAATTGTCTAATCACTTTTAAATGGATAATGTGCCCTTTAAAAAGGAATCTTTTATCTCTGGAAAAGATACCATCCCTTACTTCATAAGTTTTTGTTTAATTTGTATAAACTACCATGATTGCCCGACCTAGATACTTTTCACCATTTTGTTTATTAATTAGCAAAAAGTTCAATTTGGCACCTTTTACATTTTTTTTCAAGTCAATTATACCCCTACATTTTTATTTTAAAAGATTCCACAGATTTTTTCTAAAGAATTTCAATATACTGAACTCTAATTACATTAAACCGATATACACGCACGACACATATTGTGAGTCAAATGCATCATTTATTGTTATTCACGTGATATCTAACAACCTGTGTCGTATATGAGTCCAAAAATATTGAAAGCATATTTAAATTGCAATCGAGGGGAAAATGTCGAGTATGAAGTTGAAGTTATGAGTTGTTGCATTTAAAGTGAAGCTAGTTCCCATGAAATTACTACATTGCCCTTGCACAAACCCATATTGATAAACGTGCTACTAAGCATAAGACTAGTTTTGGACGAGACTGATCGGACTAGTATCATCACTTCTCAAAAACACAACTGTTGGCATGACATGATCTCAACAAGTCAACTGACCAGTTTAGCTCAAAATATAAGAAGAATTAAAAAAACGGACCTTGATGAGCTCAGAAGGTCGAAACCCGCCGATCCAGAGGAAGCAGCGTTCGGCAGGAGTGGACCACATACCGGTGATAAGGTGAAAAACATCAGATTTAGCAGCAACACTTTTCAAACGAAAAATCTCATCATAATGGGAAATGTATCTATCAACAATAACCCTCAAATCACCGTCCGATAGATGAGCTTGCAACCCTGTCCGGAGCTCTGACATGTGCCTATGATCATCCTCTAACCATCTTGCATACTCCATATCAAACATTGCAGCTCCTATAGTTGATACAATCATTAAAATAGTAATATATGTATATATTACTGTTACTATTTTCAAGATGGATATAATTATTTTAAAGTTAAAATCTTTTTATGATTGACTACTGCAATAACTTAAAATTATAAGAACCAATAAACATTAATACTAATATTGTGTAAAGTATACACCTTCTAATTAATTAGAAGAAATATTTTATCATATAAGTAGAGAAGAAAAAATTCTAGCTAATTTGAGTTGATTATTAAGTTAAAACAAATTATAGAAATCAGATGCTTACTCATTCATGCTTGGAAAAGGTCTAGCATTAATTAGTTTAAAAACAATTTAAAACACTGCCTGGATTAAAAAAATCAGAAAAATTAATATAAAATAGTAAGAAAAGTCTGCCAAATATATGATTTAAAATTGTATTATGATTTCAAAATTTTGAATGTAGTTATTTAGTCCATTATATGTGAAATTTTAAAAAGAAATACATGTGGGTCAATACACAATTATAAATTAGAATTAACCAATTGAAAGATTGAAAGTCGTATGTTTCAAGCAAAACAAGATTTCATATTTATACACTAAAATACGTATTTTCAACCTTTTTTAGGAAGACTAAACTATCAAAGAATATTTTGTCTTTGGTCTCACATGACTATTTTAATCCAAAATTAAAATTACTTGGTAAATTATAATTGTTACATATTTGATTAAGCTAAATGTCACTTATTAAATATGTCCCACATTAAAGTATTTATAAAATGAATGTACGAAAAAGATGGCACCCTTGTCCAATCTATTATTTATTTCATAACCAAATTTTTTTAAAATAACTGAATTATTTGATTGCCAAAATTTTAGTACAGTCACCTGAGCTTAAATTGGCACCAGCACCACCACAGGCACCTAAGAACAACCCCTGAAAAATAATTCATTTTATAGTTAAAAATAAATACGATACATCAATTATTAAAGTCTGCAGTTCCTAAAATATAAAATTTGTACATCATTAATTAAAACGAAGAAAAAAAAAACCTGCTGACGAGCTCTCTGGAGATCTTGCTCCAACTGGGTAAGTTTTATTCTACTGGATTCTAGCTGCTGCACATATGCCTGTTTTTAAATAAAATAAATGCACTTCATTATAGATTTTATCATTAAATTCTGCCACCCATAGTAATGTTCATATAATAATAAGAAAAAAGAAATACTACTATTTTTTAAAAAAAAATTTACCTCGTGTGGGCTTACAAGGAATAATAAAAGAAAACCTTATCTCATCCCGTTCGAGTGTGGACTCGAACCTGCGACCTCTAGGATCACAATTTCAAGGCTCAACCACTAGACCAAGCCTTTGCCACAAAGAAATACTACTATTAATTATGCACTAATTTACCCTTAATGTCTCTTTTAAAAATGTGTAATAATACGCTGAATACATCACCAGGTCCCTGAGCTTGTCCTTAATCGCCCCTTGCTCCCTTAAACTTTCAAAAGTTCCTCTCGCCCCCTCAACTTGTCTAAAGTTCTTCTCGCCCCCTGAACCTTGTCTAAATTGCACCCATGACCCCTTTCGGTTGGAGTGGCATTGACTTTTTAAGCATTGCCAAATGACCTGCCATGTCAGCCGAAAGGGGTCATGAGGTACAATTTGGACAAGTTTGGGGGATGAGAGGAACTTTTGAAAAGTTCAAGGGGGCGAGATGAACTTTTGAAAGTTTAAGGGGGCGGCGAGCGATTAGGGACAAGTTCAAGGATTCCTGATGCATTAGGCCGTAATAATATTTTTTTTGGTAATATTTACAAGTATATACATTAAGATAATCTTGTTCGGGGGTTAGTAACAGTTAAGGCTCCTCACTTAGTCACTAGTCCGTAATAATATGGTATAGAAAGATTATGACACAAAAAAACCCAATTTTTAACAATTATAGTATACATTAAATTAGGCTTTCAAGTAGGTGAAAAAATGACCAATACCTTCTTCCTTAAGCGGCTTTTTCTTGCAGCTTCTCTGTTTTGAGCTAAACGTCTCAATGTCTGAAATAAAACATGAAAAAGGAACAAACTTTAATGTCCAAACAAATTTTGCTTTCAAAAATGAGGTATAAAATGGAAAAAGTACTAAAATAGCAAAAAGGGTAGATTTCTAATTCCAATAAAAATAAAAAAAATACCTTGGCATCAAGCTGTTTCTCAGATGTTGAAGCTTTCCTCTGCAACACAATTACAGAACCCAAAATGAAAAAAAAAATTAATTCTTAGAATTAATTTGATGAATTTAAAGGAAAAAGGGAATTGAGCTTAATTTGTGCATTTTGGACACTTCAAAAATAGAAAAAAAAAATCCCTTTTGTAAAATCAAGAAAGTAATGTTCTTTGAAGAGACCAACAAATTCTAGGACAAACAAACAAAAGAAGAAAACAAAAAAGTAATTATTTAAGAATAAAAAACTCACAGAATTATTAGGAAGTAATCCGTGTAACTGATTATGTTCTTGGAAATGAAAATCATAAACATGAAATGAGTTACCAAAATCATGATTATTATTATGATTATGATTATGATTATCTTCCATTTTTTTGACAAAAACTAAAACTTGTTTTTTTTTAAGGATAAAAAGAAGAGGTTGAAACTCAAACTGAGAGTTACAACCTTAAAAAGAAGAAGGTAAAGGGATGGGGTAAACTGTAAAGTGAATTATTATTTATAATTATTAAAAAACCAAGAACAGTGTGTTTTATACTGTGAAGATTCTCACTTTGGCTTTTTATAAGTACTCTTTTTTTTATCTCTCTGATTTTATGTCAGAAAATCCTCCAGGAATCAGATGAACTCTGCCATCTTTGATTTTCTGAGGTTTGTTGGGATCTGTGCCTTTGAATTTATTTTAAAAAAATTTAGAGAAAACAGTAGAGATTCCAGCTTTTTCCTCAGTTTTGGGATTTGAAAATAGTGAGGAAAAAAAAAGACACAAGTACTATTTTTAAATGTTGAAAAAAAACCTTATCCTGAGATGGTTTAGCAGATGAAGAAGGATTCAGTTGAGTTGCTGATACTGTTCTTGAATTATCATAAGCCATATCAAATTGATGAGGAATCTGAAGATTCTTTTGATCAAACGGCTGCAATTGATTTTGATTTTGATCTGATGAAGATGCTTTTTTACTGATTGGAGATTCTGATTCTGGGTCCAATTGAGCATCAGCCTTACTTGAAAGTGTGTTTACTGCTGATCCTGAGTCTGCACTTTCCTCTCCTGATTTTGAACTTCCCTGAATTGATTTCAATTAGTGAAATTTGTGAAATTAGACCCAAACCCAATAAATAATTTTCAAAAGGGTATTCAAAAAACGTGAACTTGCAATAAAAAAATGGAAATTGCCAATGAGGGTAATAATCATTAATTATGTGAATTAATTTAATTTTAGTACAACATATCAAAAGACAAAAGACACAGTCAAAGATTAAGAAAGTAAGGGTAAGAAACTACTACTCTTGGAGTTTGTTGGAATCTCATTGGCCATGAAGGGAACATTTCCAGTGTAGCTGCAGGTCTGCCTGTTACTGTAAAAAAAGCTGCAAAAAAATTTTTTTTAAAAAATTATCAGCTAAGAGATGTAATGAAATCTTTTTGTTACAATTAGACATTTTCAAACCAAACCTAATCAAACTAATTGAAAAAATCATGGTTAAAGATGTCAGATTTCTACGTTTGTAGCTTCACACCATTCATGTCTTATGCGAAACAATGATTACCATGTTGGAAATGGCAAGACCAAAAAAATCAAAATCAAACCTTTTTCTTCTTCTTTTTTTTTTTTAAATAAAAAGAGTTTGTTATGCTAATCAAACGTCACAAAAGGGGTTGGGGGATAGAAATGATGGAGAGAGAAATTCAATTCAATAAAATTAAATTGAATTAAAGAAAATTGCATACGTGCTTTAGCTTCATCATTCCTAATCTTAACACCTTGCAATACAATTGCTTCTTCAAGTTCACCAAAATCAAAAGCAGACCCTTCTTGATTCCTGAAATTAGCACAAAAACCCATTAACAAAACAAGATTTTTATTAAAACCCCATTTCAGAAATCATAACCGAAATTAACAATGGATTACAAAACCCATTAACAAGAAACTATTTTTTATCCAAAACCCATTTCAGAAATTGTAAAAAGCAATCAACTTTAGACCCAAAGATTTCTTAGCATTTACATGAAACTAGTTGATGGGTTGTTGATTCCATGTAGAGCTGCATAAGATAGATGATGATGGTGATGATGATTTGATGGACCTGATTCTGACAAACCAGTCCCTCCAATTCCTTGGCTAGCCATGCAATAAAAATTCAATCCTTACTCTATTTTTTTTTATTCCATTCTCAAGAAACTGAAATCACCAAAAAAGGAAATGAAGTTAAAACACAATAGAAGAAGTATGGGATCCAGGCAGCACGGAACGGGAAAGGAAACGTTTCCAGAATTCCGAAATAGAAAAGGAAAAGGGGAAAAGTTAGTGCCTAGGAATATCCGTGCTAATTAGAAACAGAGGAAATGGGCTTAAAAAGTCAAACTTTTACCTTTGAATTGTAGAGGAAGGTGTACTTGAAGCAAAACCCAAAAACCCAAATCTTGTTTTTTAAGAGAGAGAAGGAGAAGGATATAAAGAGAGAGAAAGATGAAAGTATGTAAGTTGGCAGAAGAGGGACAAGTCTTAATCTCAGATATATCTATCTTCTCTTATTATTGAACTTTGATGGGTGTCTCTATCTCTTCCTTCCTTAAGCTTATTACTCTCTCTCTCTCTCTCCACTACTTGTATTGTGTGTGAAGAAAACAAACTTGACTTGATTTTGGTCTGTTTTATTGTTTCTTTTTGGGTTCAGTTTTTGAAGGTAAACACACCAAAATCTTGTCTTTCCAGGGCCTGTCCCATGCCTTCAAGGTTGTGTTGTGTGGGGTTTTTTTACTATAAATATTAAATAAAGTTTTCATCTTTTATTCATTTTTTAAAAAAGTTTTGATAAAAAAAAGGCTTTTTATTAGAAAAAAAGTCGGATTTTTTAAAAGAGAAAATACAGAGAACCGAATCATTATTTAATGTGTAAATATAACTGCGATATACATGCACTCCTATGGGCTCCAAATATTAAACCTAATCTTTATCAATTTGCAAAGTTTTGATAAACAGATTGAGCTGTCATCTGAAATTTAATGAATAACTGTTTTTAATTTTTCCAAATCAAATAATAATTTTAAGTAACTGATTATAGAAAATTAATTTTTATAAGGAAAAAAGGTTGGGTCTTTGTAAGGAACCCACTAGAATCACTGACTCCTACTCCCCTCCCCTCTCTCTTCTAACCGCCTGTTCATTCTTATTGGTGGTTTTGATAGGGCTCATCAGGGTTTAAGTAATTGCAGAAAGAAAAAGTTAAAATTGTATTAAATATACCAAAACATTGAACAGTGTTACAAGAGACAAGAGTTTCTTTCACATAAAAAATGGAAATAAAATAAGAAAGAAAAGTATTCTTCATTCTTGTGTGCCTCCAAATGAAATTGTATTATTTACTTCATACACATCTCAAGGGCCAAATTAAATAACAAAGACTTTCAATTATTTAGTAGTTTATTAAAGTTTTGCTATGCCATTTCAACCAAAACACTAAAATAATGATATCCCTCTAGCATAACCCACTTGGATATATTGAAGAATTATATTATAAGTTCAATAAACAAATTATATATTAATTCAAGTTCTTGAGATGGATTTGTTTGGTATTATCCCCTTTGTTGATGGGTCAACATCCATTGCTTGTCATCACCTAAAACCATGCCACATTAAGATTCGTTTCCTTTATTAGTAATAAAAATTTGTTCCCCTTAGGCTATATTTTAGGGTCTTTTAATCTCTATATTAGGTAAACCCTTTTTTTTTCTTATTGTTAATGCCCTTACTCTTCATCTTTAAATTCATACGAAGAATATTAACAAAAGTTTTTCTTGGAAATATAATAAGGAAGAAAGTTTAAATATATAATGTGTGAGTTTATGAGTTTCGAATGAGATGTTGAGAGAGACTATTGTCTTTTTTAGTGTGCAGTTTAACCCTGCTTTCATAAATACACATCACAATATCAAACAAAAATTGGGTAAGAAATTTTCGGTCTGAAACCCTAGATTAAGTAAAGCCTTAATTTTATTGTTTTCAATGCACTTACATTCTTCAACTTTTAATCACTCCGGTTCCAAAAACTAGTCGCTTTTGGACTTTTCATCAAAATCAATAAAAATTTAATACTCCATTAAAAATAATTAATGTATCCTTGATGGAATTCTCTTTCTTCTTAACTACCACTTCATAATTTCATCAATACTTATACTCTTTTCTAATTAATACAAGGATAAATTAGAGAAAAAATTTTAAAAGTTGTATTGATATTCTAAAATGACAAGTAAAAGGAACCAAGGTAAAATCCCTAAAGCGATTAATTTTTGGAACCAGAGAGAGTATATATCAATAGAAAATAAATTAGAACTGGTCAAATTTTGTATCTTTTCCGTGCCTGAGATCAAAGAATCCGAAGTCGATACCCCTTGTATGTCAGAGTCAAGATTGTATCATTGTATATCGGATAACAATCGAGTTTCCACAACTTTCTCAAGTGTTAGAAGATCAATAACAGATGATTAGCATAATTTTTTTGTGTTAAAAAACCCGGAAGAGAGAAAAAGTAAGAGAGAAATCAAATTTCGATCAATCATAGATTCATTCCAAATGAATATATTTATAGAGAATAAAGATAAAATATAACTTTTTGATACTTATGCAAATAAGTTGTTACAACTAGTTCCTTACCTAATTCATACAAATCCTTTAACTTAATTAGTTTCCAATTAAGCTCAATTGACCAATTAAATCGAATTCTTTGACTCAATCAACCCGCTCACAGACAGATTGGTTATTTCCAACTTATATCAACTAATTCCTTTTAACTATTATAAAAATGGAATATAAATAAATACTCTGAGTTTTAAATGAGATGTTGTGAGAGACATTTGCTATTAATCGAATATTTTGTACTTATAAAATACCTGATTTTCCATATAAAAACCATGTTATTTATAGCGTGCAATTTTGATTTTTCAAAATCCGGTGTTTACCATTGCTTTAGTGAATAGAACGTTATATATACGCACCCATAAATATATGTAATAAAGTGAAAACAGTGACCTGCAAAATATAACAAAAAATTACGAGTATGTGGAGTCATTGTATAAGAGATTTCAATATCTAACCTAAAAATTTGTTTGGGTAAATAATTATAACTTTTTTGGACTTTGATATAATATACTACAACTTTCTTATATTTTAAAAATTTAATTTACACATTCCTATATTTTGTATCTTCTTATTATCGTCTCCCTCTGTCAATTGTCTAGTCTATTCCTTCAAGTTTATTGATGTTGCATATACTTTTTTTACAATAATTATTCAATCAATGATCATAACTACTGGTTTTTTAAAGATATTTCATAAATAAGTTGTTTGTTCGGCTTATTCTTTGACATTTTATTACATTCTAGTCTTATGATTGCATTAGAAAAAATAAGCATAAAATGGAAAAATCAAAGCATGATATAAATGTATATCTTACTAAATTTTCGTAAAATAATGACATAATAACATATGAAAGGATATAACAGTATAATAAAATTAAAGCATAAGGAGGTAGTGATGAGAAAATATAAAATATAGGGAGGTGTAAATTATATTTTTAAAACATACAGTGTATTATATTAAACCTTAGAAAGGTGATAATTTTTTACCCAATTTCTTTTAACTATAATCAGAATGGATAAAAAAAATATAATTAGTGAGTTTTAGACAAGATGTTGAGATACGCTGTTGTTATTTGTACTATCTAGTATTTAACACTATTTTCATAAACAACACATAGATACACCAAAAACAATATGTAACAAAATATAAAACATTGATACGCAAAATATAGGAAAAAAATAGCATATGGAGTCATTGCGTAAGAGATTTTAGGGGTTTAATCTCTATATTACATAAAGTGTTAATTTTTTTAATTAAAGGCTGAACTCGGCGAATACCGGCTCAATTTATTAAAATGAAAAGAAAAAAGTAATAAAAAAAGAAAAGAAAAATAAAAACATATCTAGAATGTTAATAAAATCATTTGCAATCTAGTGCAATAATAACCGTTGGTCCCCATACGTACACTTACTGAGTCAGAGGGGGGAGCGTGAACGACTTACTCAATAACTTATAAAACTTTTTCGCGATATTAACTGGCTCCGCTGAGTGAGGTCAGCTGGCTGAGAGAAATAACTGAAAATTGCGAGTAAGGAACACAGAGATTTTTATACTGGTTCGACAACCTGTGCTTACATCCAGTCCCGAGAGAGTGTCTCGGCTTTAATTCACTAATCTCAACTCCTTTACCCTAGGCGGAGAAGCCTTTCACACAATTCTCAATTACAGAAAGTACCCTCCAATCTGCAATAGCTCACCCGCTGACTAGAATACCCTCTTCTATCAGCAACTTAAAAGAGTTTAAACAAGAGCTGGATACAACTTATAGAAACGTTGATCCCGTTACAAATGATCTAATATTACAATCAATTGATCTATACTATTCTCTCTTATTCTAAGTAGATTGTTGCTGAGTTATGCTTTTCTTGCTAGAATTCCTTAAAGCGTGTAATTTTGGCAGAGTTTTAGCTTCTAGGAAATTCAAGTGTAATCACCAAGTTCTAACGCTTGCCTTCTTACTCCTTTCATAGTTGGATTGAGAAAGTAGCCGTTGAACTTGTCTTTGTTGGTCCCTGTGAGGGTCTTTATATGGTCAGAGGGGGGTGAATGACCTTTTTTCGCGGAATATACAGACTTTAAAAAGTCTTAGTGTAGTGTGTTTGATTATGATCAGGATGATGGATCCGGATGATGCATTTATGACAATATAATGCAGTAAATAAAGAGTTAAAGAAATCAAACACAAAGGATTTTATCCTGGTTGGGCCCCACCTACTCCAGTCCCCGGAGTTTCTTTCCTCCGAGCCTTTCCACTAGTGGATTCCTTTCCAACTGGCAGGATTCAAGCCTTACAATTTATCTCCGGATGGTAACCCCTTCCGGATGTAGGATATACCACTAGAAGCACCAACTCCTAGCTGAGTCCTTTAGTCTTTAGTAGGATATACCATTTAGACCTCTACCCTGAATCTAAGCTGAGTCCTACAGGGAGTTCCTACTCAAAGCACCAACTTTAAGTTGTATACCGATCTCACAACTCACCCAAGTTGGAGATCCTTACACTCTTATTTTCACAAAGGTTTTGGTTTTTGGATTTCCTTAAGTTTATATCTCACTTAGGAATCCTTACAACAGATTTGGAATTAATTGATTCTTGGAGGGATTGTCAACTGATTGAATGCTTGTGCTTTGTTACTTTCTTTTATCAATCAAGCAGCTAACCTTCTGAATTGGTGAAGCTTCCCTTCTATAGGCTTCTATCATAAATGTAGCCATTCTGGGTTGTTGAGCTTGTAATAAATCTTCACCCTTGATCAGGTTATAGGTGGCACTTCCGAAGCCGTTGATCAATCCATTAGACTATAATTTGACCTGTTTGAATTCTAGGGATTGATGCTGAAAAGTTGTCAGTGATTATTTTACTTGGCTTTTGTGATGCACCAACTTTTACACCATTATCTTTTTGGTGTGAGCTCCACGCGCCTCCTTATTGGTCTAGGTGAAAAAGTCTATTAGCTTTTTCAGTCCGGTGTCAGTCCTTTTGTCCTTTTACTGAAGCGTGCAAGCTGTCACTTTGGTCTTGTTCATGGGGAAAGGATCTTTGACTATGTAGACCAAAAGGTGGAGGGAAAAGTTATCTTTGAAACTTTTTCCACTGTGGGTATTCCGGATATCTTTAGACTTAATGTCTCCGGATCACTATGCTTCCGGAGCTAGGGCAATCAGTTCTTCTAAATGCTGTTCTTGAGGGATTAAAGCTTGTTTCCTTTCCAAGCTTTACTCTGATGATTCCTTGTGCTTAGGTACTTGATGTCTTTAATGAACAACCTTGTAGCTGGATCTTTGTCCGGATGTTTCCATTTAGATTTAAGATTTACATAGTTTTAAGTTTTTATTTCTTCCAAACCTGATCCGGATAGATTGGTTTAATTTTGTGATTCGGATTGTTTCCCAACAATCTCCCCCATTTGATGGAAACAAAAATTAAGTACAAGGGAATGGAGTATATATGAACTAAGTATGATTCTTGATACTTAGACATTTACAGATTTTACTCCCCCATAATTCTAGCATCCTAACTCCCCCAATATTTTTCAATTCTAGCTTCTAAGTTTGTTTTAGTACAATTTTAGATTGTACTTTAGAAGCAACATTTTGAGAATTAGATATTTTCACTACATATACTTCTGCCGTTAACAATAGTTAACATCAATGAAGTTCAGATTACAAATTATAGAAATATATAATAGTGAATCTAGCTATTACATGATATTAAAAAAATATAGCTAGTCTAATTCTCTCCGGATGGTCCTCCTTCCTTTTCCTTTCCCTTGCCGGATTCAGGTTCCTATATACTCCTCTCCCCCTTTTTATTTCCAGCTTGGGGGTCTATTACCATATAAGTCTTGTTATCCCAAGCTGCTTGCCATGCATTTGAATAAATAGTGTAGTCAGCACTACCTTTGGACCTTTCATCAATAATCTTGTTAACCATTAGAGGAGTGAGATAGAAGGGCCGATTGTCTTCTTCAATTGGTCATAGGATTGTTTGATTGATAGATGAATGCGTAAGACAAACTCTTGATCCTTTGGATCATAGTAAGGGAAGAGAACCTTAAGGAGAGTTGTCATCCCCTTCTGACCAAAGAAGCCGGAGTCTCCAATGGCTTGTACTAGATTATGGAAGATTGGAAGGAGCTGGCTTTCCAGAATTGCAGGAGAGGGAGAGGATCCAGATATTTAAAGGTTATTGATTCCGGTTTGGGGCAGGGTTATTTCTTCACTAATCCCTTTCCGGATATTATGAATCGATTCCGTCTGAAAAGAGATTTCTTTAGTGATGGATGCCTTCCAATCATTTATTATTTTCTCTAATCTGGCCAGACGGCTCTGCATTTCATCGCCCATGTCATCAAGTATTTTTTTTTGGATTTTGGAAAGAGTTTTCTTAATGAAGTGCACCAGCATTTTCTGGGTGACTTGTTGGTCAATGCCTAGATCTGAGATAGTAGGCTTGAGGTCCTTCTCAGCCATGAATTTTGACAAGTTTTCAAACTTGGTATCCAGATAGGCTTTGATTTCTTTTGAGAACTCCAAGGCAAAGGAGGTGATTCTGTCAAGTACTATTCCACAATTGTTTGAAGCCAAGGTATTGGCTTAATCAGCAGTTTGGTTAGCTATGGAACCATTTTCTTTAAGCTCTTTTAATGTTGGCTTGATTAGGGAGAGAGAGGCTTCTGCTATTACTCTTGGTGTGGGAAAATCCAAGACTTTGTCTTCTATTTTCTTTATTGAATTTTTGATTTTATCCAACTCCTTCTTTACATCCGAATCATCATCTTGTCTCAGCAGTTCCTTTTCAACCCATCTTAGATGGGTACATATTGTCCGGAGGCTCTGCTTGATCTATCCTTCCTTATTCTCCTCTTGAGTAGCCTCTTTCAGTAGATGAAGTACTGCTGAAACTTTAGCTTTTAATGTGTTATTTACAAGCACTCTCATGGGGCTAATTTTTGGAGGAAATTCTTCTTCAGAGGAGCTAGAGGATTCATCTCCGGAACTAGAGCTACTTCCGAATGGTTTATTATTAGCTTCATTATTGGTCTCCTCTGAATAGGACTTATCTTGTTCTTCTCTCCTCTCTTCCGACCTTTCCCTTAGACTGGCCTCGCCCTTAGTTACAGTGCCTAAGTTGTCCATTTTTACCAGTGCTATAATATCAGCAGTAAGATCAGCACAAGAATTTAAAGGAGCAATGGCAAGGGGTACCTCATTAAATGGCGATGGAATTTGGATGCTTGAGGCTTCTTTTCTTCACTTCTTCCCACCTCAACCCCCGAATGATAGGAAATATCCTCTGTCACCCCTACCGATGCCTTTTCAGGAGTTTTGAGCTCAATAAGCTCATTAGAATTATCCTCAATGCCCTCTACAATTGCCATTACAGGACTTATTTCTGCAGGGATCTCCGGTTCTAGAATTAGCAGGTTCTCTGAGGTTCTGTGATGGGTAGGAAGTTGAATGATCCAAACTCTGGAATCTTTGAGACCTCAGCCAAGGCAGCTTGATCTATAAGGATTGGTGTAGCTGAGGATCCTCCGGGTCCTTCTATGGTAAGATTGGTAATTTTTTAGTTGTCTACCACAGAAGCCATCATTTCTTCATACTGAGGATCCTCCGGAAGGAAATCCTCATTAGATCCGGGCACATTTTTGCATTTTGAACTTTTAGCCTTAGCCAACTCCTCTATAACCACCCTCTTAGCGCGTCCTCATTAGTAACTATAGCAGTTGGCTTCTTGGCTGTTTTCTTTTGATGTTTTTAAGCCTTAATTGCTTCATCAAAAGTGCACCCCTTTCGGGTGAACTGCTTCTTCGGCGTTGGCATTTCATCTTCTATTTCCTATTCATCAGACCCATTTTCCCCTTTTAGCAATTCTGATGCTTTTCTTTTCTGGCCTTTCTGATAGCCCTTTCTTATTACAGCAGCAGCTACTGCAATGGTTTCCTTTGCTTTCGGATCACAAACCGGTCTTTTCAATAAATCAGCTGTCTTAATCAACCTTCCCCTTGGTTTTAGCTTTGCTGGAGATTTTTAAAGCAGCTGGGTAATTATTTGTGTATCTTCATTTTCCTCTGCATGTAGAATTATAGCCAACTATTTCTAGACCTTTGGTCTTGCTGTTCTGATCTTTTTGGAGGTAGGATCGATGGTATCCAGATTTGCTGCTTTCTGGGTCTTGTTCTTTCTGTCATCCCTTAGCTTCTTTGCTTTCTCTTCATTCCATTCTTCTTCGAAGGTCAATCTTCAAAAGTTCTTCTTAAGAATTTCTTTTCTATTTTCAGCATGGAAACTAGTCAGATTTACCTCATTAATTAAGAGGATTCGGGTAATTAGAGCCCCTTGGGAATTGACATGGTTCTTGAGATAACTGATTATCAGTACAGGCCAGTTGATTTCCATGCATCCAACCCAGTGTTGTAAGATGCAATGTTGCAAGGCAGAGACAGTTGTTAGGGATCCCTTCTGGATTAGAATGAGCTTTGCCATAAAATGCTAGAGAAATCGTGGGGTTTCTCTGGAAGTGAGTATAAAATTTATCCCCAAAGTAATTGGGATGTAACCATAGCTTTGAATCATACTCCACTTCTGCTTCATCTCCATCAGTCCGCATTTACAATCCGGGATTCTTCATATTGAGTCTCTCTTCAAAGAAATCGAGGGTAATGGTGATTTCTTTCCCATGAACCTTGGTTTGTAGGGCTTCAAACTAATTGTAGACTTGGAGGTTGTCATAGAATTCTTTAACCAATTCCGGATACGTTGGGCAGTTGATCTTGAGAAAGTCACCCAAATGTCGATCATCGATTAGCGTTGAGAAAGGGGGTGTTTCGAAAAAAAATTATCTCCTAGGAAGTCCGTAGGAATGACTGAATCGTTGGGTTTTAGTTTTAATGGCTCAAAATCAGCATCTTTTAGGTTGGATTTTGAGAAGAGATTTTGGGTTGGGAGATTTTGGGTTTCTTCTTGGTTTACGATTGTTGCCATTTTAAGAGAATTTTTAAGAAGAATTAGGGTTCTGGGTTTTGATTTTTGCAGAGTAACAGTAGAGTAGTTGCTCGTATGAGGAAAAAGAGTGAATTTGAGGGGTTTATATAGAATTTTCAAAGTGAGGGTAGTTTGGTAATTCAGAGGCTGGTAGTTTGGCTGGATCGATGACATGGCAATCGGATTTTTAAGAGAGAGGTAAATTTAGTTTAATCGGAGAATGGGAATGGTTTATTTTGAATGATAACTGTCGAATTTACCGCACATGTAACACCCAATAGACTTTTGAAATTCAAAAAAGTAACTATCTCCATTAAGCGCTTTTACTTCCATTTGCCCTTCTTGTCTGCTGACGTGGCGTACTCTCTTCCGGAACAAATTCCTCTTCAATAGCTCTTTTTTTCCGGACTAGGCTATCTTGCTAATGATCCAGATTAATCTTGGACTGTCTTCTGGATTAGCTTTAAATTGGATTTGACATACTAATTGATTCTCTTAGCTTTCCAAATTGATCTTTACTTAATGGCTTGGTAAAGATATCTGCTCTTTGCTCATTGGTTGGAATGTATACCAATGTAACATCTTTCTCCATTACATGATCTCTAATAAAATGATGCCTTATGTTGACATGCTTCATCCGGCTATGGAGTACTGGATTCTTTGACACATCAATAGCACTTTTAGTATCACACATAACATCCACACATCCAGATTGAACTCCATAATCTTTAAGTTATTGCTTGATCCAGAGGAGTTGAGCTACACAACTTCCAGCTGCCATGTATTCAGCTTCTGTAGTGGACAAGGCAACTGAAGTTTGCTTCTTGCTGTACTATGAAACTAAGCAATCTCCAAGGAAATGGCATCCTACGGATGTACTCTTTCTTTCAAGAGTATCTCTCCCATAGTCTGCATCAATAAATCCTTGCAGTGTGAAATCTCCATTACTAGGATACCACAAACCTACTTTAGTGGTTCCTAGGAGATATCTAAGAATCCTCTTTACTGCTTCAAGATGAGAATCCTTAGGATTGGCTTGATACCTTGCACAGTAGCAAACTGTATAGTGTATGTCAGGCCTGCTAGCTGTCAGGTATAGGAGCGAACCAATCATCCCTTTATAGAGATTCTCATCTACATTTTCTCCTTCACAATCCTTGGATAGGACTGTATCTGATCCCATTGGAGTGGACATAGGCTTGCTCTTATCCATTTCAAACTTTTTCAAGATCTCCTTGGTATACTTTGACTGGTTAATGAAAATCTCATCCGGACTTTGCTTGATTTATAGACCAAGGAAGAAGTTGAGTTCTCTCATCATAGACATCTCGAATTCCTTCTGCATTTGAGAGTTGAATTCTTTATGCATCCATTCATCAGTGGCTCCAAATATGATATCATCCACATAGATTTAGACTAGAATGATATCATTTTTCTTCTTTTTGATGAATAGTATGGTGTTTGCTCTGCCTCTGATATAACACTTAGATATAAGGAATGAGGTTAACCTCTCATACCAGGCTTTGGGTGCCTACTTTAATCCATAGAGAGTCTTCTTCAGCTTGTAGACATGATCCGGATGCTTTGGGTCTTCAAATCCGGGTGGTTGCTTAACATAGACTTCTTCTTGGATAACACCATTTAGAAATGCACTTTTGACATCCATTTGGTATAGTGTGAACCCCATGAATGATGCAAAAGCACATAGAATCTGGATTGCTTCTAGCCTTACTACAGGAGCAAAGGTTTCTTCAAAATCAATTCCTTCTTGCTGGTTGTAGCCTTGGGCAACTAATCTTGCCTTATTTCTCACCACCACTCCGGATTTATCAAGCTTGTTCTAGAACACCCACTTGGTGCCAATGATTGATTTTCCTCTATGAGGTGGTACTAGATCCCATACATCATTCTTGGTGAATTGATCTAGCTCTTCCTGCATTGCCATCATCCAACTTTCATCTCCTTCAGCATCTTGAAATTTCTTTGGCTCTATGAGAGAGATAAAGGCAACATGACTCATCATCCTATTAAGCTGACCTCTGGTTCTTACTGGATTCTGAACATCATCCAAAATACTTTCAATGGAATGATCTCAGTGTGTTTAGATCTCCCATTGTAGGCCTTTATGTTGAATTAGGACTTTCTCCACTTCAGCTTCAACCACTCCTTCTTGGCCTTCATTAAAGTCAATCTCCTGTAGGTTGAGATTAACTTGTTGTAATTCTAGATCAAAGGATATTCCTTTATCTTCCTCTTTGTACTTCTTAATTTGAAATGAATCAGGAATTCCTACTTCCTGCTTTTCTCCAGATTTTTCAGCTTCCAGAACTGGATCTTCTAGAGTGTAGCTTTTCTTTCTATTATAGATTGAGCAGCCTTCGGAGTCAAATGTGACTTTTCTTCCTTTGTCACAAAGTTAGGCCACACTTAGCAAGTTGAATTTCAGTCCATCAACTAATGAGACATCTTCTATCTTTAACTCAGATCCAATGGTTCCATGACCAATGATCTGTCCCCAAAGCTTAATTTGCCTCCCTTCTTTTAAGTTAGTATGATGAAGGCCTTCTCATCACCTATCATGTGCCTTGAGCATCCACTATCAATGTACCAAGTGTGTTGATCTAGTGTGGATCTAAGGCCTACTTGCAAAGCAGATCAAGTGGGTTTGGGTACCCAATCAGATTTGGGTCCTCTCGGGTTAATAACCATCTCAGGCCAAGGGTAAACATTATAATAACCATTTTTTAATCTACATGATTAAGTAATATGATTATCTTTCCCACAAAACCTGCACCCTGAAATGGGTATATTCTGCTTTTGCTTCTCGCTGATCTTCTATAGATCCTTCTTCCTATAGTTCCCTTTATATCCAACTTTTTGTATACAGGTGGATAGTCCGGTGTGAATCTGGAAACTGGTTGGAGGTGCAACTTCTGCTCCATAATTTCTTCTTTGTCTGATAGGCTGTTGGTTATAAGCCATCTTAGCCTTTCCCTTTTGGGCAGCAGTATATCTTTGGGCTTGTGGTTGCCTGCTAACTTCCTTCATCCTTTGGTTAGGGGTCTTTTGAAATCTGTTCTGAGTAGGAGGATGATTATCTCTTCTTGGAGCTTTTGACTTTGGGCTCTTCCTGGATACCTCATTTAATAGATTGATTTCTCTATCCTGTCCCGTTACATTTGCATTTAGAATCTAGACTTGATTCCTAAGGAAGTTCTGCTCCACAATATCAATATGTTTGGTTGCTCTAACTAAACTGATGTCTTGTGCCATCACTTCAGCATCTTCTGCCAACTCTATTACTGCTCTTTTAAGGGACTTGATTGCTTTTGCATTCTTCTTTACACCCTTGATTACAATAGATAGAGCTCTAGCAAGGTCAAAATTAGAAGCAGAATTGGAACAAGAATTTACCTTAGTGTTTGCTATATCTGATTTTGATTCTTCGATTTGCACTGATTCTTGCTTGGAGGCATTCCTTCCGGATTGCTCTGCTTTTGGATCAGTCAGTGCCATCAATGCACAGTTGGCAGTCTCTTCTTCTTCTGTTAAAGATGAGCTGTTTCTTTCTTCACTGTTGCTCCAGGTAGCTACCATTGCCTTCTTTTTGAACTTCTTGGTTCTCTTAAGATTGGGACATTTTGTTCTGAAATGGCATTTTTCTCCACATTCAAATTAGGCAGCATCTTTTTTCGAATCCTTCTTTTCTTCCGAATTTCTTTTAGGCATGTCCCTTCTGGAAGTTCCTTCTCTTGATCTTCGGGATTCATATTTTCTGGACTTCTTTCCTTCTTTCTTTTGTAGGAACCTGTAGAGCCTTCTGGATAATAGAGCTGGTTTCTACTTAGTACTTTGAGGTTCCATGGCTTGCTCTTCTTCTCCAGATGAAGCTGATCCGGTAGATTCTGCCTTTAGTGCAATGGCTTTCTTTTTCTCTTCAGGCTTCTTTTCTTGTTGGCTGTATCTCTTCAAGGATAGCTCTTGAGTTAAGAGATTGCCAATGAGCTCATCATAACTATAGAAGTTTAGGTCATGAGCTGCCTTAATGGCAGTCTTCTTGTTGTCCTATTCCTTAGTGAGTCTCCGGAGCACTTTCTTCACCATCTCTACTTCAGGAATTTCCTTTTCGAGCCTCTTCATCTCATTCACTAGATTGGTGTATCTAGTGTTCATATTACTGATAGATTCTTTTAGCTCCATTTGTAAAGCTTCAAACTTCTGCTGGATTAGATCAAGATTAGCTTCTCTTACTTTAGTGGTTCCTTCATAGGTTACCTCCAGCTTCTCCCAAATCTCTTTTGTAGTCTCACATCCGGATATTCTGTTAAATTTAGCTGCACTAAGAGCACAATGAAGCATGTTACTAGTATTAGCATTTTCACGCAATTTTTTAAAGTTATTCTCATCCCACATACTTGAGGGCTTTCAGGTAGGCATACCCTCTACTTCATAAGTAGGCTCATATAGGTCATCTTTAATGACTAAACATGCTTGCATGCTTTGTGATTGTATGAAGTTCTTCGTCCAATTCTTCTAGAACGTGTAATGTTCACCGGTGACGGGTAATGGACATACCCTCGGGAAGGAGTTGTGAGTTTTGGAAACTCATTTTGATGTATGAATCAAAATATTAAACCTTTAGCTCGAGATTGTTAGATCTCTAGTTTTAAGCACTTGCTCTGATACAACTTGTTGGTCCCTGTAAGGGTCTTTATAAGGTCAGAGGGGGGGGTGAATGACCCTTTTTCACTGAATATACAAACTTTAAAAAGTCTTAGTGTAGTGTATTTGATTATGATCTGGATGATGGATCTGGATGATGCAGTTATGACAATATAATGCAGTAAATAAAGAGTTAAAGAAATCAAACACAAAGGATTTTATCCTGGTTTGGCCCCACCTACTCCATTCCTCGGAGTTTCCTTCCTCCGAGCTTTTTCCACTAGTGGATTTCTTTCTAACTGGCAGGAATCAAGCCTTACAAATTTTTTTTCGGATGTAGGATATACCACTAGAAGCACCAACTCCTAGCTGAGTCCTTTAGTCTTTAGTAGGATATACCACTTAGACTTCTACCCGAATCTAAGCTGAGTCCTATAGGGATTCCCACTCAAAGCACCAACGTTAAGTTGTATCCCGATCTCACAACTCACCCAAGTTGGAGATCCTTACACTCTTGTTTTCACAAAGGTTTTAGTTTTTGGATTTCCTTAAGTTTATATCTCACTTTGGAATCCTTACAACAGATTTGGAATTAATTAATTCTTGGAGGGATTGTAAACTGATTGAATGCTTGTGCTTTGTTACTTTCTTTTATCAATCAAGCAGCCAACCTTCTCAATTGGTGAAGCTTCCCTTTTATAGACTTCTATCATAAATGTAGCCATTGTAGGTTGTTGAGCTTTTAAAAAATCTTCACCCTTGATCAGGTTATAGGTGGCGCTTCCGGAGCCATTGATCAAGCTGTTAGACTGTAATTTAACCCATTTGAATTTTAGAGATTGATGCTAAAAAGTTGTCAGTGATCGTTTTACTTGGCTTTTCATGATGCACCAACTTTTACACCATTAGCTTTTTAGTGTGAGCTCCACGCGGCTCCTTATTGGTCTAGGTGAAAAAGTCTGTTAGCTTTTTTAGTCCAGTGTCAGTCCTTTTGTCCTTTTACTAAAACGTGCAAGCTGTCACTTTTCTCTTGTTCATGGGGAAAGGAACTTTGACTAAGTAGACCAGAAGGTGGAGGTAAAAGTTATCTTTAAAACTTTTCCCATTGTCTTCAAGCATGAGTCTTCCGGATGTCTTCAGACTCATTTTCTCTAGATCACTATACTTCCGGAGCTAGGGCAATCAGTTCTTGCGAATGCTGTTCTTGAGGGATTAAAGCTTGTTTCCTTTCCAAGCTTTACTCTAATGATTCCTTGTGCTTAGGTACTTGATGTCATTAATGGACAACCTTGTAGCTGGATCTTTGTTCGGATGTTTCCATTTGGATTTGGGATTTACATAGTTTTAAGTTTTTGTTTCTTTCAAACCTAATCCGGATAGATTAGTTTAATTTTATGATTTGGATCATTGTTATCCAACAGTCTTAGCATCTTCTAAATTTGAGAGCTCAGTAATTCACCCATTGCTTCTTTAAATCGATTCATTAAGAGATAGAATCGCACCATTATGAAATACATTTCAATCCGTTAGATTGAAATTCGAGCTTCAATTTGAATCCTTTATCATTTCATGCCAGTCTTTCATTAGAGAGAACTCACGCTGACTTGCCACTTGGCTTCATCCCATTCCCTCTAGTTTTCTGACATATTGCAGAGTGCGCAATATAAGGTTAGTAGATCTGTAGAATTACTCAAAATGGTAATTGACATGTTGCAGCTTTGCATTGGAAGATTTTGTCATTTTCTTCATAACCCTGGGTCTTGTCAAGGAATTAATTCTATTTGGCTTTGTCTCATTAATGTTCCTGCAAAAAGCAACACTAATAGCAAAGATACCTTTTCACCTTAAATGGTAAAGTCAGCAACATTGACAGACATAGAGTAACTCAGCTGGAATGATAAAATGAAATGTACACAGCTGAAACAAAATCTAAATATCAAGTGTTGAGTGAATAATACTAAGTCAGTGACTAAGTAAGTTCTCAGCCCAGAAATCACTTAGACTTAAACTAAATAGCTAGGTCAGCAGAGACTTAGAAATTCTACCCTTGAATTTTCTATCTCATTTAAATCCATAGACTATTTATTTCAACTTCGTTATTGATTTAAGTATCTCAAACTGAACTTAATTGTTATAATCAAAACTTAAGCGCAACTAAGTCATCCACTAAGTCAGTCTTAACTCGTGCTTGGTTCAACAATCTCCCCCATTTTGATCAATGGCAATTAACCTAGCAAGAATTAAATCAATAAGATACTTAGATCAGAGTTACCTTGACATCATGCTTGATATGTCTTTTGTTCAGCATCTTTAATCTGCTCAGAGTGAATGCTAACTCCCCCATAATTCTTGAATCTTCTGAATTAACATCCCTCACAACTTCTCATATATTTTTGCAAATGATCAGAGTATATGTATATAGCAAAATAATCTATGAAGTTAAGAAGATCTTAACTTAGAACAGAATTTGTAATCTTTCATTAATAATAACTTAAGTATAGATAACAAAGAGTTAATCTATACTAAGTTTTACATTTGAGTACTAAAGATTACATAAAATCTATTCTCATCTTTAGACATTGGTGGGGCTCCCAAGTTGGCTCTTCTCTTCTCAAAAGCTTGATGATCCCGCCTGGTATTCTTTTCTTTAGGCAGAGCAATCTCCTTGCCTTTCCTCTTCCTGGTCTCAGTATATTCTCTCTGAATGGGCTCCAGGTCTTTAGATATATTATAAGAAAATTCAGTATTCCTCTGATATCTTTCCCTTTCTTCCTTCTCACGCTTCTTGCGATCCTTAATCTATACTAAGCTTTACATTTGAGTACTACAGATTATATAAAATCTATTCTAATCTTTAGGCATTGGTGGGGCTCCCAAGTTGGCTCTTCTCTCCTCAAAAGCTGGTTGATCCCACCTGGTCTTCTTTTATTTAGGCAGAGCAATCTCCTTGCCTTTCCTCTTCCTAGTCTCAGTATATTCTCCCTGAATGTGCTCCAGGTCCTTAGACAGATTATAAGAAAATTCCGCAATCCTTTGATCTCTTTCTCTTTCTTCCTTCTCAGGCTTCTCGTGATCCTTCTCCCCCATTGCCATTGCATCTAAAATGGCCTGAGTTTGATGATCAAACGAGCTTAGAGACTCTTCAAATGATTCTAGCTGACCATAGACAATGGATGAGAATTTCTGTACTACCAGCTCATAGATTTCTTGAGATATAGCCTCTTGTTCTTTGAGAAACCCGAATAAGCCTACTAAAGTGCTGGATTAAGATAGATTGACCTAATATTGAGCATTTAAACCTTCTTTGGACACCTGGGTGAGACATGTTATTGCTTTAGCCTGGTTGTTTTCTCTGATAATGTGCTATAGCATAGGAGTGCTCCTGATATGAGTAGACACTTTATTATGAATCTTATCTAGAGCTTCTCCATCATTAAGGACATGAGCTTGAACTTGCTTGATTTGGTCTCTGATGTGACCAAGTTTCTAATGAAGATTAGGCTCCAGTTTAGCATCTATCATTACTATATCACTACTCAGAGCATCTAAAATGTTAAGCCCCTTCAAGGCATTTAGCACAGCTCCCTCTGAGTTCTTCACTCCTTCCAGCATATCCTCCTTCACCTTCCTTAATTTAGTGTGTAATCCACGATGCTGGGTTACCATTATGATCAGAGCATTTAGACCATCTACAACTACATTCAAGCGAGTTGTATTATCATCATTCTCTTTGCTCAATATGTTATAACCATCTAGCACTTTCAATATAGCTTCAAGTAGGGGATTGAATTTGTCTATCATGGAATTACAAAAATCCCTTTCATCGTTCAGCACTTTGCAGTTGCTTTCATATATCTTAGCCATCTGCTTTTTTAGCTCTGCAACGTCCATCTTCAGACCAGCTGCCTGCCTACTTGCAACAGATAACAAGGGCAAAGTATGGGATACTATTGCCTTGACTAATAAAAATTAGGTAGGTACTGATCTGACATGGGCCTTTATTTCCTCAACGGCCTCTATGAACCCTTGCACTGGCTCAACAGCCTTTGTAATCTTCCACAGACATCAATGATTTTGTTATCTCAGCATCAATCTCTACATCAGTCCTCAGTCCTGGAAACCTTTCTCTTTCCAACCTCCTTATATCTCCTAGTAAAGTAGCATTTGGATTAAATTGGGGTTGTTATGGTGGTTGTTGTTGTTCAGGAATCTCTTCAATAATTAGAGGTCCTCTGACTGATGGAGGTCCTTCCAAATATAACACTTCTCGCACTAGAGATCCTGCTGGGAAAAGATATGGTATGATGGCAGATTTGTTAGTGGCTGGATTATTTTGGTCAGAGAGTTGGTTGGTTTGGCTTGAGCTTGAAGGGAATGGTGTTTGTTTTCTGGTAGGGGTAAGGCAGAGATTGGTGTAGGTGAGAGTGGTGTTTGGGTAGATTCATTTGGAAAAGTAAAGAAATCTTCATCTTTCTTCTCCTTCTCCTCTACAGTACCTTCAACAGCAGACTTACCGACCTGAGTTTGAGAGACCTTAGCCAGCTGAGCTCCGTGCGCAACTACAATAGCTTCTTCCTCCTTATCCTCTAAATCTCCTTCATCCTCATCAATGACTACTTTCATTCTTTTCAACAACCTACTTTTTCTCTCCTTCCCAGCCTCCTTGGCTTCCTCAATAGTCAAAGTGACCTGTTGGACAAAATTTAGCTCATTAACTTCAACAACTTGTACCTCTATCACATCATCTTCCTCCTTCTGCTCTTCTTGATTGTCGATTCTATCCAAAGCCCCTATCACTTCATCAATAACTTCTGTTACTTCCTTCTCAGTCAGGCTAGCCATAGCTTTCTACAAAACTTCTTTAGTGCTAGTCTTAGCTTTGGCTGCTGCTGCTGCTTCTTCAGCCTTCCTCCTAATAATCGCTTCAATCTCCTCGTACTTCCTTATTATTCTCTCTTTTTTAGCAGCCTTAACTCTCTTAGCTTCTTCAATATTTTGGGCAACTCTCGCCCCTTTCTTTACTATTAGCTTCTTCTTTGGCTGACCTACTTGGGGAACAGGAATTGATGTAGCTTGCTTTCCCTTTGTAGTTACCACATCTAGCTGAGCAGCTTCTGCTTTCCTTTTCCTCTCTTTTTTCAAGGGCATTTCCTCCCTCAACTCTTCCTAAGTGCTCTTCTCTTCCTTAATCTCGTCTGAGTCACTTCCTTAGCTTCCCTAGAAGATCTAGATTTCTTTAGAACAACAACTGGAACTGAGCTCGCTGAGCTCCCCTTCTCTTTCTTGGAGTCTGTGAGCACGGGCTTTTTGGTGACCCTCGGAACGACGATGACTTTTTGCGCTAACCTTTTACGGTCTAGTTGTTCCATTATTTTAGAATTGAATCACGTTTGGCAAGTACTTTGTGGATGATTTTGAGATTTTTTAACCCCGATTATAATAATAATTAGATCACTTTTAAGATGTTAATCACTTCCTTTCCCCTCGCGTATAGTAAATTGTTCCACAATTTTTTCCCTAAAATTTCGGACATTTTCAGCGAGTCTCGTTTGCTTAGTTGGATTCTTGGTTCTCCGAGCTTTTTAGAATGTCAAGAATTGCCACATTCGAATGCCCGTAATGTAATTTGTTCGCGTTTTGGGCCCGACGAGCTGGGCCTTGTTTGCTTTTTTTCCTAGGGTGCCCCAATCTGTCGGCGGTGGCCGGTACGGCCGATGGAAAGCTAGGCCGTGTGGTCCAAGTGTTGGGCCTCGCGGACCACACGGCAGGCCATGTCAGCCACTCGATAGGCCGCGTGGCTCACGCGGCCACCTGACACGGCCTTCTCCCGAACGTGTCGATGGCACGATTTCCGGGTGGGGTTCCTTCATTTAGATTTTTTTGGGTTTTTCTTGGCCCAAAAAGCCGAGCTTTAGGTCTTTTCCATCAAATATTGACATTTGGAGGATTAATTTGGGTATTTTACACTTGAAGAGTCTATGAATACCCCTCAAAATCAGTTTTAAGGGACTTTTGCCACTTTTCTTTGGCTGGAATTTTTGAGAGAGAAAAATACAAGAACAAGAGAGAGAAAGGGAAGAACTAGAGAGAGAAAGCTCAAGAAAAGCCAGAATCCGGGTTTAATCCTCTCTAATCTTGATTCTTAGTTGTTCTTAGGCTTAATGTTGTACCTTAAACACTAAAATCTATTAGAAATCTTAGGTAAAAATTGGTTTAAATAGGATTTAGAGACTTTTTCCTCACAAATCACTAAATCCCTTTTGCTAAATCGGTTGTTTCGTCGGGTTTTCATCTCAAATCCATCACAAAGCTTGCCAAACGTCCGGTTCGAGTCTCGATAGTGGATCCACGGCCTTTGGGTAACTTTCTGAGTTCCAATCTATTTCTTTTATTATTTATTTTTGTTACTGCCGCTGTGTTTTTTATTATTTTTCTGGGTGTTTGGTCCCCTTTATTCATCCTTTTGTGATTCTCTGTCAAAAATCTGGCTGACTGTTTCGGCAAATGTCAGCCCGACTGAACGTCCCCTAGGCTGCTTCATTGAGTCGGCCTACCGCTTCGTCCAGTTGGCCTACGGGTTGCTCAAGCGGCCAATCGTCGTTTTGTCGGATTTTTTTGGGTTCTTTTCCCCCAAACTGAAAAACCAAAGTTATTTAAGCATTTTAAGTCCGAATCTACTGTAATGGGTAGGAAACGACTTGAAATTTTAGTAATCTTGGGTTTTCAGAGATAAAAAGGTCGATCCCGGCTTGTTTGGGCACTTTCTCCGGCAGGCCACTTCTGTGGGACGAAGGCCGACTGAGCGTCATCTAGGCCACTTCGTTGAGTCGGCCTACCATGTCGCTGAGTCAGCCTACCGCCTCACTGAGTTGGCCTACAGGTAAAAATGTCTAAATGGTCTCTGTTTGTTTTATTCTGTTGTTTTCGTCCCCTTTTTATTATTTTTGACCTGGTTTTTATCATTTTAATGCGTTTTCAGTCCTGTTTTCAACCCAAAAAATTTCCAAAAATTCACAAATAAATAGAAACTGTTTTTTATTTAATTTGATTCTATTTTTATATTTTATTTATTTTTATTTGATTTAATATGCATTTTAATGGCTTAAATATGGTGTTTTTAACTAAATAAATCTAAATAAATTATTTTCCACCAACTAAAAACCCTAAAATATTTTGAACATATTAAATCTTATTTTAGGGTGTTTAGTCCATTTATTTCACTTTTTCAGGTAGCTTAGATAATTAATTAACGCCAAAAAATTATGTTTTTGTCCCGAAAAATCCAAAAAATCATTTTCTTCATGTTTTGTGTTCATTTTCACATTTATTTACCCATGCTTTATTTGTGACTATTCCTGTATTAATCTTGCCTGGTCTGAAGCCAAGCCCAAGTCGGTAAGTTCGGTTAGAATCCGGCTTCGCCCGCTTATTTATTTATTGCTTTATTTATTTTCTCGCATTAGAGAAATATATAGGTATTTGTAAAACCTTATAATAATTTTATTTTGTTGCTTTGTTTATTTATCGCTTTTCGTGTGATGTATGGCATACAAATCGAAAACACCAAACAATAGTCGGATTAAATCGTATAAGAACTTAGGTCACGTTTATTAAAATATAATCGGCTTGATTTAAAAATTAAAAAGTAAGCAATATCATCCGAACCTAGAATCTCTGTTTTAATGTACGGTTTAACCACCCGGTGGGAATATCGTACCCTATTTCTCGGTGGTGCTTAACCGGGTGGTGACTCTATCTTAAAATACGGGATTCTAAGTCTCGTATCCCTTAACCCATTAATCAGACTAAATTTCAACTTCAATATCACTTCCATTATCCATTTTCATCACGCTAAAGTAAGGATCATCGCTTAGCACGCTTCACAGCACTCGTTGTTTCTCTGCCCCATGCTGAAGAGCATTAAAGCTTACCATGTGGGCGAGGGGATCGGGGGTCTTCGGCTCACAGAGTCCTTCCTGACCTCCTTCTTACTACCCTTGTTTTCTCCTTCTCCTTTTTCTGCTTTGAGCTTGGTTATTCTTTCCAGCTCACTTGTTACAGAGGCATCCAGATTCTGATCTTCTTCATCAAGTCTGATTCTCCTCATTGGTACAATAGCCTTAGGATCCTTCATTCTGACTTCTCCTGGCTTTAGTGAGATGTACTTGGTATTTCTGGGCCTTTCTCTACATCTTAACCCATGAAAATGAGCATTACTAAGAATTCTTGACTCTATCACTCTGAGTATGATCTTGTGCTTCTGTGCCCATCTTTCCATATCCAGCTCATATGCCCTACATATGTCCATGACTAGATGGCCATAAACCATGTGCTTGGATACTTTAAAAAAACATGTGCAAGATAGCCAGAGGCCAGTTGATGCACATCCCATGAGTCAGAGCATAAATAAACACTCTTTCAAATTTGGAACAGCTCTCAATAGAGGCAGTCTTGGGCAGCACAAGCTCGTGAGCCTATTTTCCTTCCTTTGAGAACATAGAAGAAATCAGTTCTCCTGCTTTATAATCATAAGGAACTTCATAATTAATAGGGATGTCTACATTATCTTCATCCTTGTCCTTCACAGCGCGCATTCTGAGTCCTCTTTCTCGCATTCCAAGTAACCCAGCAAGGAGCTTTAGGGTTACGTATACTTTTCTTCCCATCATGGTGGTGATAAACATGTCCTGGAATCCTTCCACCATGTGAATTCCTCTATAAAAGTGCTCGATGATTTGTTCATAGCAACCACTCAGAATTTCAAAAAATCCTCGAAGATGGTGTTGGCGCATCCATCTCTCAAATCATTCATCACTAGAGAAACTGAGCATATAAACAGTTGTTGCCTCAACCACAACAGTTCCTTCTATAGATTCCCACTTAGTTGGAGTGTATCTTGTTCCTGCTGGAATGAATAAGTCTTCTGTATCCTTGAAATTAGTGGCTGCTTGAGCCCAGTGATCCACAGTAGTAATCCAACATTCCTTATCTATATTCTAAATAAAAAGAGGATTATCAAAACTAGGTTCTGAATCTCTTCCTGATGTACTCGCTATAAAGATTGCTTTGAGAAAGATGGAGAATTTAGGGATTTAGAGAGAAAATTGCAGAGAAAAGAATTTTAGTAAAGTAACCTTTCCTCTTTCTTAATTTCTCCTTAAATAGCTAAAGACTCTTCGGCAAACCTGCAAAGCTACATGTTTGACTCATAATCCATGGTCTCAAGATTCAACTGTTAGATTGCATAACATATATCGTAGGATTAAAGAGGGTGAGAAACACGGGATAACTGTTCTAAATATGGATCGTTTCATAACTTGCTACAGTTTCTATCAAGTTTAAATTTGAAAGATAACCGGTGACAATTTAATGACGTGTCCAAAATTCGAGCGGTAAAAGAAATACTTAACCTAATTTACTAAAGCTCAGAGTGTGCTCTAAATTAGTCAGCTCTAGAATAGGTTAGAGTGAGATGTATTTCTTCAAATTGGATTGGACATTCTGATCAGCTGTCTTAGAATGTTGAATTGATCCTTTCCAATGGGCTTGGTGAATATGTCAGCTCGCTGTTCTTCAGTATAAATATGTGTGAGCTTGACTTCTCCTTTTAGCACATGATCCCTTTTGAAGTGATGTCTAATGTTGACATGCTTCATCCTGCCATGTTGAACTGGATTATTGGATAGGTCAATTGCACTCTTGTTGCCACACATGACTTCAAGGCAATTTGACTTTATACCATAATCCTCCAGTTGCTGCTTGATCTATAGCAGTTGTGCTACACAACTTCCTGCAGCCATGTACTCAGCCTCAGCTGTACTTAGAGCTATAAAAGTCTACTTCTTATTTTACCATGTAACTAGACAATCACCAAGGAAATAACAACCTCCTATAGTGCTTTTCCTTTCAAGTTTGTCTCTTCCATAGTCAGCATTTATGTATCCTCTTAAAGTGAAGTCTGCATTACTTGGATACCATAAACCTGCATCAATAGAGCCTAGTAAATACCTGAGAATTCTCTTAGCAGCAACTAAGTGAGATTCTCTGGCGTCAGCTTGATATCTTGCACAATAATATAAAACATATTGAATGTCTGGCCTACTAGCAGTTAAGTAAAGTAGAGAACCAATAATACCTCTGCAGAGCTTACTCTCTACAGGTTTACCTTCCTCATCTTTACTCAAAATAGTATCAGTGGCCATGGGTGTTGACATTGGCTTAGCTTTATCCATGTCATACTTCTTGAGTACATCCTTGGTATACTTATCTTAGCTGATGAAGATCCCATCATCACCTTGCTTGATTTGCAAACCAAGAAAGAAATTAAGCTCTCCCATCATTGACATTTCAAACTCTTTCTTCATCTGCTGGCTGAACTCTTTGCATAGCTTCTTATTAGTTGCTCCAAAAATGATGTCATCCACATAAATTTAGACTAGCAATACATCTTGATGCCTTTTCTTGATAAATAGAGTTGTATCTGCTTTCCCTCTGACATAACCTTTGCGGATCAAAAAGTTAGTCAGTCTCTCAGACCAAGCTGTTGGAGCCTGTTTCAGTCCATATAAAACTTTCTTTAGCTTGAAGACATGATTTGAATTTTTGGGGTCTTCAAAGCCTGGGGGCTATCTGATATAGACTTCTTCTTGAATATAACCATTTAGAAATATACTCTTCACATCCATTTAAAATAGCTTGAAGTTCATATGGGATGCAAAAGCACAAAGAAATTTTATGGCTTCAAGTCTTGCTACTGGTACAAAAGTTTCTCTATAGTCAATGCCTTCTTGTTGATTTTAGCCTTGAGCAACAAGTCTGGCTTTGTTTCTGACAACATTACCAGCTTCATCTAACTTGTTCTTGAAAACCCATTTGGTGCCAATGATTGACTTGCCCTTGGGTTTTTCCACCTAATCCCAAACTTCATTTCTTCTGAATTGGTCTAGCTCTTCTTACATTGCAATCATCCAGTTGTCATCAAATTCAGCATCTTCAAACTTCTTTGGTTCAATTAATAATATAAATGCTGAATGGCTCATCATTCTATTCAGCTGACCTTTAGTCAGCACTGGATTTTGTAGACTATCCAGAATCTTGTCAACTGGGTGATCTCTCCTTGCTATGACTTCTTTTGGTAGAATATGATTAGCTTGCTGAGCCACAGTCATTGGTTGAGCATCTACATCATCACCAAAGTTGATTGTTTAGTCCTAGTCAGCTTCAAGTTCTTCCTTTTCTTGCACTGGATTAGGAATAATTACAGGCTGACCGATTGATCCATTGACTGGATCTTTTTCTCTTTCATTATCACTGGCCTGTCTACCTGCATTGTTAGTTTTATCGAAATCTTCATGCATGGACTCCTCTAAGATGCCAGTCCTCTTGACATACACTCTGTATGCCCTACTGTGTATTGAGTAACCCAGAAAGATTCCTTCATCAGCCTTAGGGTCAAATTTAGCTTGTTGGTCTTTAGTGTTTAATATGGAGCATCTATAACTAAAGACCTTGAGATGACCAACCTTGGGCTTGCGCCCTTTCAAAGTTCGTAAGGAGTTTTATTCAAAACTGGGCGAATTAAAACCCTGTTTAGAATGTAACAAGCTGTGTTAACAGCCTCTCCCCAGAAATACTTTGATAGATTATTACCACTCAGCGTAGAATGACCTATCTCCATAATAGTGCGATTCTTTCTCTCAATAACCCCATTCTGCTGAGGTGTATGAGGGGCAAAAAAATTATCGTCAGTACTATGCTTAGAACAGAACTCCTCAAACTGCCTATTTTCGAATTCTCTTCCATGGTCATTGCGGATTCTACTAATTTTAAGGTCTTTTTCATTCATGATTCGGGTAGCCAACCTAGAGAATGATTTAAATGTTTCATCTTTGCTAGCTAGCAAGACAATCTAAGTGAACCCCGTCAGATCATCTATAACTACAAGGGTTTGTTTCATTCCACCTAGACTTGTTGGCACAATAGGCCCAAAAAAATCCATGGGTAGGAGATCAAGGGGACGAGAAGAAGATATATCAGCTATGGATTTAAAAGTCTTCCTAAATTATTTCCCAAGTTGGCATGCTAAGCAGAGTCTATCTTTATCAAAGGCTAGATTAGGTAATCTCTCAACAAGTTCATTTCTAGCTAATTTAGACATATTGGTCATATTGATATATCCTAACCTTCTATGCCGTAGCCAAGAGTTTTCCTCCTTAGACACTAAGTATATATCATTAGAGATAGGGGATAAATCAAACATATAAACATTATTAATTGTAGGAGCATAAAGAATAGTTTGATCAGAGTTATCATCAATGACTGAGCAGCCCGCTGAGTCAAATATCACTTTTCTGCCTTTTTCACACAGCTGAGCAACACTTAGCAAGTTGAAATTTAGGCCTTTCACCAAAGACACATTATCAATTGAAGGCTTGACTCCCACTGTGCCATTTCCAACAATCTTTCCCTTTTTGTTGTCTCCAAAGCTGACACTTCCATTTCTTCTTCACTCCAATGTGATGAACTGCTTTTCATGACCCGTCATATGCCTCTAGCATCCACTATCCAAATACCACATTCTTCTGTCATTAGTGGATGTCAGGCTCACCTATAAAACAGTTAATTTTTCTTAGGCACCCATGTCTTTTTCTGGCTAGGTCCTCCCTTATTAGTGGTGGTCATCCTTGACCAGTCATACTCATCATAGTAACCATTTTTGTGCCTACACATGACTGTCACAGGTCTTGGCTTACCATAAAAATTACACGCGGCCTTAGGATTAGGCCTGCTCACTTTACTCTTTTGAGAAACCTTCTCAGAGTAGTGAGTGCGGTTACTCTGAGTATTCCTGCTAGGTTGAGGAGGGACCCACACCTTTTTCAAAGCTGTTAATTCAACAGCTATCTTATCCAATTTCTTGGAGAGTTTGCTGTTAAATCCATTTTAGTATTTAGCTTTTTCCATCAGGTATAGGATGTCAAGTGATGTAGAAGAGTCGGCATCATCTATATCATCACACCTTGTCTGAAGTACTCTGATGTATTTGGTTAACTTCTTAGTCATGTTAATAACATCATTAAATATTGCGGCAAGTTCATCAGAAGACAAAGGGGGTTTAGAATTTACCTTAGAGATATTTCCTTTATCCTCGCTTTGGTCAGCTGATTGTCTGGTGGCGGAAGTAGTTGGTTGGTCAGCTGACTCTGAGTGAATTCGATCATCCTTAGCTATGAGACACACATTTGTAGATTCATGCACCTTTTCATCTGAGGATGACGACTCTTGTTCAAAGTCACTCTAGGCAGGAGCAAGGGCTTTCTCACTTTTCTTTTTCTTGAACTTGTCCTTTTTGGCTTTAGGATAACTCGACTAAATATGCCTCTTTTCACCACATTCGAAGCACTTTATATCCTTGTTATGCTCTTTATTGAATTCCTTTTGTGGTCTATCAACTGCTCCCTTCTTATACTTGCCTGTCTTTCTAAACTTTTGAAAGTTATTCTCTTTACCCAGATATCTCCAAAAATTCTTGGTCATTAGAGTTATCTCCTCTTTTCCATCCTCTAGATATCCTTGCTTAGAGGTATCTTCTTCTTCATCATCATCATCAACATTCAGGAAAATAACTCTGCTTGAGTTCTCTTTCTCTTTGGACCTGTACTTCTTGGACTCATCTTTATATTGTTTTAAGGACATCTCATGTGTCTGCAGAGTTCCAATCAGCTCATCAAACTTGTAGGTCTTCAAATCATGAGCTTCTTCAATAGCACTCTTCTTAGCTTCCCAATCCTGAGTCAGACTCCTCAAGATTTTCTTGACAGTTTCTTCTTCTGTGAAGGTCTTACCAAGTTTTTTCAGCTCATTGACTACGTTCATGAACCTGGTGTTCATGTTGGAAATATCCTCCTTAGGCTTTATGTGAAACCACTCATAATCTCCCATGAGGATATTGATTTTGGACTCTTTCACCTTGTCAGTACCTTCACAACTCACTTCCAACTTCTTCCAGATCCCTTTGGCTGTCTCGCATCTAGAAACACGATTAAACTCAGTAGCATCAAGAGCACAATGAAGATAGTTGATAGCAGCCACATTCTCTTTAAGTCTGGCTAGATCATTATTATCCTATTCAGTAGAGTACTTATCAATAGTAACTCCATTCTTCACATGTGATAGAACATATGGCCCTTCTACAATGGTCATCCAAGCATGCATACTCTGGGACTGAATAAAATTAGTCATTCTATTCTTCCAGTAAGTATAATGCTCTCTATTGAACATGGGAGGCCTGGTAACTGACATGCCTTCAGGCAGAATAAAAGCATGAGCCCTTCCACTAGATTCTCCTTTGTACGCCATAGTCTTTGCCTCAAAGATTACGAGTACGTAAGGAACGCGGAGATTTTTATACTGGTTCGACAACCTGTGCTTACATCCAGTCCCGAGAGAGTGTCTCGGCTTTAATTCACTAATCTCAACTCCTTTACCCTAGGCGGAGAAGCCTTTCACACAATTCTCAATTACAGAAAGTACCCTCCAATCTGCAATAGCTCACCCGCTGACTAGAATACCCTCTTCTATCAGCAACTTAAAAGAGTTTAAACAAGAGCTGGATACAACTTATAGAAACGTTGATCCCGTTACAAATGATCTAATATTACAATCAATTGATCTATACTATTCTCTCTTATTCTAAGTAGATTGTTGCTGAGTTATGCTTTTCTTGCTAGAATTCCTTAAAGCGTGTAATTTTGGCAGAGTTTTAGCTTCAGGGAAATTCAAGTGTAATCACCAAGTTCTAACGCTTGCCTTCTTACTCCTTTCATAGTTGGATTGAGAAAGTAGCCGTTGAACTTGTCTTGGCATCTTCTGAATTTGATAGCTCAGTAATTCACCCATTGCTTCTTCAAAGTAATCCGTTAAGAGATAGAATTGTACCATTGTGAAATACATTTCAATCCGTTAGATTGAAATTCGAGCTACAATTTGAATCCTTTGTCCTTTGATGCTAGTCTTCCGTTAGAGAGAACTCGCGCTGACTTGCCACGTGTCTTCATCCCATTCTCTATGGTTTTCTAACATGTTGTAGAGTGTGTGATACAAGGTTGGAAGATCTGCAGAATTACTCAAAATGGTAATTGACTAGTTGCAGCTTTGCAGTGGAAGACTTTGTCATTTTCTTTATAACACTGGGTCTTATCAAGGCATTAATTCTATTTGTCTTTGTCTTATTAATGTTCCTGCAAAAAGCAACACTAAAAGCAAAGATACCTTTTTACCTTAAATGGTAAAGTCACTAGCGTTGACAGACATAGAGTAACTTAGTTGGAATGATAAAATGAGATGTACACAGCTGAACAAAATCTAAATATCAAGTGCTGAGTGAATAATACTAAGTCAGTGACTAAGTAAGTACTCAGCCCAGAAATCACTCGGAGTTAAACTAAATAGCTAGGTCAGCGGAGACTTAGAAATTCTACCCTTGAATTTTCTAACTCCTTTAAAACCATAGACTATTTATTTCAACATCATTATTAATTTAATTATCTCAAATTGAACTTAATCGTTATGATCAAAACTTAAGCACAACTGAGTCATCCACTGAGTCAGTCCTAACTCGTGCTTGGTTAAACAATAACGAACTGAAGAACCCAATCACAACAGAGTGTGATCATAATGATCTAAGAATCCATAGCAGCAACTGACTTGTAGCCGTCATGATAAGGAACAGCATGAAGAAATTCCCCGTAATGCAACATAGTCAATCCCAGCGAGAAGGCTGAGATGATGGGCCTAACGGCAGCGTAAGATTCAAAGCAATTTCGAGGTCGTATAGGCATAACATCGAAACATCAAACTGTTGACTCAAATCAAAACCGAGATCCAAGCCGATAAACAAATTCACCCTCCAAGGAAGAAGCATCATTTGAAATGTGTCCACCCTCTACACCCAAGCCAATAATCAAAACCACTCCAAGGGAAAGATCTTGAAGTAGTACCGTCCGATGAGGAGCTAAAGCTCCGGCAAGACTGAAGCTGCCCAACTCATGCGAGGGGTAGCAGCCAAAGAAATCACGACTGTAAGGATCACAATCACTGCCCAAGAGACCATCGCCGATAAGAAAAAAAAATGAGCGACTAGGGAATAGAGATCCCTAGCCGCCTGCTCAAAAACACTCCTAAGGAGGAGCTGCGAGGGCTATCCCTTTGACGAACTGTCGGCCAAAATGCCAGTGAAAGCAAGCATATAGATCAGGGGCACCTGTCCCCTTGAAAGACTGTCGGAAATAAAGCCGATACAAAGAGAAAAACCTGAGCGGCTTAACCGTCTGCTCCTTAACGATCCGAAGGAGGAGATGCAAAACGAGTCATCCGTTGTGTTGGAAACGAATCGCAGATGAAGTAACAACAATCCCCATATCGAACTGCCGGTCAAATCACCGGTGAGAGAAGATATCAGGGCAAGTAGGGTTCAGGAGAGAACCCTAGCCGCCACTCTGTGTTTCCCTTTTCACATAAAGTGTTAATTTTATATATCAATGTCCTTGTACTCTTAATCTTTTAGATCACAACATTTTAGTAAAATTTCCGCCTCTATTGTAATGAAGATGGAAATATAAACAAACAAGTAAATAATGTATGAACCATCGAGTGAGTTTTGGATAAGCTGTTAGTGAGGTTGTTATCATTTGTAGCTCGTAGTCTTGAGTTGTAAAACTCGGGTATTTAGCACCGCTTTCGTAAATACGCCTATCACAACCTGGCAAAAAAGAAAAGTTGAGTTCAAAATATATAAAAAGTAAGAGTATATAGGGCCAGTTTGGCTGTAAGTTTTTGCAGCTTTTTCCAGCAGCTTTTCTGAAAAGCTCAATTTTCAAGCTTTTTTTGAAAGCTGCAGATTTGATTTTAGAAAAAATAAATCAAACAGTTTATAATGAATTAGTATGAAAGATCAAAATGTGTTGTTCAAAGCCAAAATATGTAGTACTATTAAAAGTTTGTGATAACAACTTATTTTGAAAGAAGCTCAAACCGCAATGCCAAACTGGCCTATCGAGTCATTGCATGCCCTGTTATTTTCAACTTCTAAAAGCTGAACTGAACTAAATTAAACCCAAGTTGACTAAACTGAACTAAATTAAATTGAAATGAAGTGAAGTGAGCCGAACTAAACTGAATTCTCCTTAACCTCTATATTAGGTGTTGCCTTCCTCTTATTTTTAATCTTTTAGTTCACATACGAACCACATACCTCCGCTAAAATTTCCCCCTAATTGCAATCTAGTTGAAAATATAAATAAATAATGGATCAATGAGTTAAGTGAATTTTAGATGAGTCATTGTGAGATTGTTGAATCAGATACCCAACTGCTTTCGTCGATACACGTCATAAAACACAAGTCACAAATTCTTGAAAAATAAAAATTTGAGCTCAAAATGTAGAAAATGTAAGAGTATTTAGAGATTGCATAAGAGATTTTAGGGGCTTTAATCTCTATATTAGATGATGCCTTTCTCTTACTATTAATTAATCTTTTAGTTCACATATGAACCACATATCTTAGCTAAAATTCCACCCTTAATTGTAATAAAAACTGAAATATAAATAAATAATACATGAGTCGGTGAATTTCAGATGACTGTTGTCATTAATAGATTGTAGTTTTGAGTTATCGGAATTAGGTACTTAGCATAACTTTCGTAAATACACGTCATAAATACACCTCATAAATACACAAAAAATTTCTTCAAAAGTAAAAAGTGGAGTTCAAAATGTAGAAAATGTTTAAGAGTATTTAGAGTCATTGCATAAGAGATTTTTGGGGCATAATCTCTATATTAGGTGAAGCCATTTCTTCTAATTGTCAGTGTTCTTTTTTTTATTAAAAAATTTGGTTTAGTGCTTTTATATAATAATAATAATAAAGAAAAATCTCATCCCACACTACATACACGTGGGCTCGAACCTGTGATCTCTTAAATTATAACTTCAAGGCTTAATCAGTAGGCTAAAACCTTCTTCAGTGCTCTTACTCTTAATCTATTATTTCACATATCAACCATATTATCTAAATAAAATTTTCGCCTTGATTGACATTAAAATGAAAATGTAAATAAATTGATAAATATATAAAGTGCGAGTCACTTAGTTCTTAACTACCTAGGTGAAGCCTTTTTTCTTGTTGTAACGATCTTTCTCTTAATCTTTAAATTCATAAATGAATAGTTTATCTTACCCAAATTCAAATATTTTTTCTAATGAAAATGAAGAGAAAATTAAATAATTAAATGGTTTCAAATGAGTGATTATGAGACACAGTTATAATTTAATAGTATAAAATTTTGAGTTGCCAAACATGAATACATACATTTTAATGAGTAAAAAGACAAATTGACTTTCAAAATGTAGAGAGGATTTAAGAGTATATAGGGTCATTGCGGTTTTAATTATATTAAGTCTTATTTTAACTGAAATTTTCCTTTCAAGTATCATAATGAAAATATAAATAAATAAATGCGAGTTAAAGAATTTTAGAGAAGTTGTTATAATCGATAGTCATCGTTTGTAATATGTAATTTTGAGTTGGCAGAATCTGGTACTGACACCACTTTAATAAATTAACACGTCATGAATACTCACATCACAGTATAAGAAAAGTTCTTACCTATAAAATCTGAAAAAAAAAAACATGAGTATTAAGTCATTTCACAAAGGATTTTAGAGTGATAATATTTACAATAAGTCTACTCGTAATTCTCTTATTGTAATTGCTCTTATTTTCATCTTTTAGTTCTAATAATAACAAAACACCTTAGCTAAAAATTGCTTACAAAACTTTTAATTTTTAGGCTATGTTATTTTCAACTTTTGAGAACTGAATTAAAGTTAAAGTTTGGTGAATTAAATTAAATTGAGCTAAACTTATTTTAGTATAAATTTATAATTACGTATAGTTGAACTGAACTAAAGTGGTCTGAACAGAAATGAACTGAAGTGGTTTAAACTAAACTAAACTGAAGTGGCCTGAATTACAGTCCAAGAGACCATAGCCTTAATCTAAATAATTATACATATAAATAATAAATGAGTTTAAGATTAGCTAACGAAAGAGACTATTGTCACATGTCATTACTTTTGAAAATTGATTATATGTAAGGAAATTATAACAATAATAAAGAAGGCAGAGAGAGAATTTGAGAGAAACTTTTATTCCTTATATCTGAGGTATATCTCAAATGAAGAAATTGAATTCCTATTTATAGAGAAATCCAACGATAAATAAGTAAGAAACATATTACATCAAATATTAATGACAGGTAGAAAAGTAAAAAATATATTATATCAAATATTAATGACGTGGACCCCACTTCAATTATATAACCGTCTGCATAGTAACAGGCGGCTGATACATCAATTATTCAATACTCCCCCTTTAATGTGTCATCTGCCGCGAATGGAACACTGCCTCATTAAAAACCTTACGAAGAAAAAATCCTGTGGGATAAAAACCTCAGTTAAGGGAAAAATAGCACAATATTTACTCCCCCTGCTCGCGAGTTAACTGGAGATACTTAAGACAATGCATTCCAATGCTATAGATCAATTTCTTGAAAATTGAGGAAGGTAAAGCCTTGGTAAACAAATCTACTAAATTGTTACAAGAGCGAATTTGTTGAATAATGATTTCACCATTCTTTTCTAGATCATGAGTGAAGAAAAATTTTGGTGAAATATGCTTTGTTCTGTCTCCTTTAATAGAGCCTTCCTTCAATTGAGCAATACAAACAGCATTATCTTCATATATTATCGTCGGATCTTCCTTGACCGTAACTTTTCCACATGCTTCTTGGATATGTTTGATTAATGATCTCAACCACACACATTCACGACTTGCCTCGTGAATCGCTATTAACTCCGCATGATTTGAGGAAGTAGTTGTAATTGTTTGTTTTGTCGATCGCCAAGATATAGTTGTTCCTCCATATGTAAATAAATAGCCCATCTGAGATCGAGGTTCGTGTCGGTCGGATAAATAACCCGCATCCGCATATCCAACTAATTTAAGCTTAGAATCATATGAATAAAATAAGCGTAAATCAGTAGTTCCTTAAAGGTAGCGCATTATATGTTTAATTCCATTCCAATGTCGTCTTACAGGTGCAGCGTTGTATCTTGATAATAAATTAACAGAGAATGCAATGTCTAGTCTTGTGTTATTAGCAAGATACATCAAAGCACCTATTGCACTTAGATATGGTACTTCAGGACCGAGAACTTTTTCATTATTTTCTCTAGGACGAAAAACATCCTTTTTCACATCGAGTGATCGTACAACCATTGGGTTACTCAATGGATGTGCTTTGTCCATATTAAATCGTTTCAGGATCTTCTCTGTGTAGTTTGATTGATGCACTAAAATTCCTTTTTCAAAGTGCTCAATTTGCAAACTAAGACACAATTTTGTCTTTTCAAGATCTTTCATCTCAAATTCTTTCTTTAAAGAATCAACTGCTTTTGGAATCTCTTCTGGAGTTCCAATAATATTCAAATCATCAACATAAATTGAGATGATAATAAACTTAGATCCTAATTTTCTTATAAAAACATATGGACAAATTGAATCATTTTTATATCCTTCTTTCAATAAATATTCACTGAGACGGTTATACCACATGCGCCCAGATTGTTTTAATCCATATAAGGATCTTTGTAACTTTATCGAGTAAAGTTCTCTTTTGCCATATTTTTCTGGCAGCTTTAATCCTTCAGAGATTTTCATATAAATATCATTATCAAACGAACCATAAAGGTAAGATGTGACAACATCCATCAAGTGCATTTGTAAATTTTCTTGCACTGCGAAACTAATAAGATATCTAAAAGTTATTGCATCCACCACTGGAGAATATGTCTCCTCACAGTCTATCCCAGGTCTTTGAAAAAAACCTTGTGCAACTAATCTGGCTTTATATCTTACTATTTCATTTTTCTCACTTCTTTTTCTAATAAAAACACATTTATTACCAACAGGCTTTTCGTCCTTTGGTGTTCGAACTACTGGTCTGAATACTTTGCGTTTTTCAAGAAAATTCAGCTCTGCTTAAATTGCTTCTTTCTATTGTTGTCAATCATTTCGACTTTGGCATTCTTCATTAGATGTTGGATCACGATCCACATTTCCATTTTCAATATTGATCGCAACATTATATGAAAAAATATGGTCTATAACTATTTTATTGCGATTCCATCTTCTTTCAGTATTGATATAATTTATTTGAATTTCTTCATTTTTAATAGCTTTAGGTATTTGCACTTCTGGTGCTTGCACTTCTTTTAGAAGTGTATTTATATTTATATCCTCAATGGGAATATCTTCATTATCAATAACTCTCCTCCTTTTACAATTTTTATTCTTTGAACCAATAGGTAGTGCACGCTTCAGGCGTGTTAGAGTATTATCCGTAGGTTGTTCTTCAGAAATCTCAATACGAATTGGCTCATTTACTGCTGGTATTTGCGATTTCGTTACTCTTTTAGGATTAGCGAGTGCATCAAGCAATCGAGTTGCTAAATGTTGAAGATGGATTATTCTCTGAACTTCTAATTCAGAATTATTTGATTTATGATCCATATGAGAAAGTGATGAAGCATTCCATATTATTTTCTTTTTCAAAATTGGGCTCTTATTCTCTCCCCTAATTTTGGGAAAGTGCTTTCATCAAAATGACAATCTGCAAATCGTGCAGTAAACATATTGCCAGTTAATGGCTCAAGATATTTAATTATTGAAGGGGATTTATAGCCAACATAAATTCCTAATCTCGTTTGAGGACCCATTTTAGTCCTTTGTAGTAGAGCAATAGGCACATATACCGCGCAACCAAAAACTCTAAGATGAGAAATACTAGGCTCATGGCCAGAAGCTAATTGTAATGGAGAATAATCATGATAACTTACTGGTCTTAAACGTATGAGAGATGCTGCATGTAATATTGCATAACCCTAAATTGTAGTAGGGAGATTTGTTCGCAAAATTAGCGGTCGTGCAATTAATTGCAGGGGTTTAATAAATGATTCTGCTAGACCATTTTGTGTATGAACATATGCTACAGGATGTTCAACTTTTATTCCAATCGACATACAATAATCATTAAATTTTTTGGATGTGAATTCTCCAGCATTATCAAGACGAATTGATTTAATAGGATAATCGGGAAACTGTGCCCGTAATCTTATAATTTGAGCAAATAACCTTGCAAATGCCATATTTCGTGAAGATAATAAGCATACATGTGACCATCTAGTTGAAGCGTCAATTAGAACCATAAAATATCTAAATCATCCACATGGTGGATGAATTGGTCTACATATATCACAATGTATGGGCTCTAAAAATGCTGGCGATTCTATTCCAACCTTACTTATGGAAGGTTTTATTATTAATTTTCCTTACGAACAAGCAGCACAAAATAATTCATTATTTTGAAGAAACTTCTGGTTCTTCAATCGATGCCCATGTGAATTTTCTATAATTTTTTTCATCATTATGGAACCAGGATGACCCAGTCGATCATGCCAAATTTAATAAGTATCTAAATCTATAAACTTCTGATTTATAGTTAAATTGGCTTCAATCATATTAATATATTTGTAATATAAGCCACATGAAAAAGTATAAAATTTTTCAAGTAAACATTTCTTACTTAAAATTATTTTAGTAACATAAAGACATTCTTTATTGACTTCGCTCACAGTTTCAATATGATATCCATTTCTGCGAATATTTTTAAAACCTAATAAATTTATGTGAGAATTCGGGGAAAATAATGCATTATTTATAATAAGTTTTGTTCCCCTTTATAATATAATACTAGCTCTTCCGGAGCCTTCAATCGTTTTGTTTGTCCCGATATTATGGTAACAACAGTTTCACCCCTTTTAAGAGTATTAAAATATCTTGCCTCTTTGAAAATAGTATGGGTGGTGGCATTATCTACAATACATAAATTTGCTTCATTTTCCTTGAAGTCATATAATACAGGAAAAGAATTCATTTTCTTCATTGAAGAAATAAAAGATGCATTATTATTTATAAATAAATATTATAAAAAGTACATTAATCAACAATAACAAAAGCAAACTAATAATAACATAAAAATTATAATATATTAATTAAGCAAAATATATGAAGTAGTTATTCAAATTTTTCCTTTCCACTGGTGCTGGGTAACAGAAAATCATCCATCTCCATATTGGGGATATCAATAGGGTCATTAGTGGAGTTATTATCATCCAATATAAAATTGGTTTCTGGTTCCGCACATTTCTTGAGGGATGCTTGGTATAAGTTTACTAAATGTTTAGCGATTCTACAAGTTCTTGACCAATGACCATTCATACCGCATCTATGACATTTATTTTCATCATCTTGACTATTATTTCTTTTATCAAATTTTTTAATTTGATTGTTCCACTTCTGGTGGTTATTTGTATTTTTTCACTTCGAGTGGAAATTATTGTTATTATTATTACCAAATTTCCACTTCTGGTAGAAATTATTATTATTATATCCTCTATCATGCCCATTACCACGACCTCTACCTCGACCATGACCACGACCATTTCTGCGGCCGCGTCCATTAAAATTATTATGAATTATCGCATTCGCTTCAGGGAATGGATTTGTTCCGGTAGGTCGTAATTCATGGTTTTTCAACAGGAGTTGATTTCTCTATTCTGCTATGAGAAGAGCAGTAATTAGTTCACTATATTTCTTATAATCTTTAGCTCTATATTATTCCAGTAATACCATATTATTCAAATGAAAAGTAGAATGTCTTTTCCAATAAATTCTCATCAGTTATTTCCTTTCCACATAATCTTAATGTGGATCTAATTTAAAAAAGTTTAGAATTGTATGCAGTAACATATTCAAAATCTTGAAGCCTTAAGTTTATCCATTCATATTGAGCATTTGGTAGAGATATTTTCTTAAGGTGTTCAAACCACTCCTCTAATTGTCTCCAAAGATTTGCAGGATCTTTGACAGTCAAATATTCTGATTGAAGTGCTTCGTCAAGATGACGGCGGAGAAAAACTAAAGCTATTGCCTTATACTGAGGTGTTATATTATTATTTTCAATAATAGTATTATTAAGACCCATTGATTCTAGATGCATTTCTGCATCCAGCACCCAAATAAGATTTTTCCCGATATATCAAGAGGAGTAAAGTCCAAACTTTTGATATTAGACATATTAAGAATTATAGGTATAATATATATTTATAGAAAATAAAATAATTATGCCTTACTTTGGATTTATTTGGTGATATTCTTGATCGATAGAGCAAGCTCGTGCTAAGAACGTGTTGAAAATTGACTATATGCAAGGAAATTATAACAATAATAAAGAAGGCAGAGAGAGAATTTGAGAGAAACTTTTATTTCTTATATCTCAGGTATATCTCAAATGAAGAAATTGAATTCCTATTCATAGAGAAATCCAACGGCAAAAACGGTAAATAAGTAAGAAATATATTACATTAAATATTAATGATATGTAAAAAAGTAGAAAATATATTATATCAAATATTAATGACGTAGACTCTGCATCAATTATATAACCATCTGCATAATAACAAGCGGCTAATACATCAATTATTCAACAATTACATGCAATTTTAAGTTGTACAATTTGCAATTTTAAGTTGTACAATTTGCTACTCAACATGGCTTTTATAAATACACGGCTGATAAAAACACATAACACAACCAATAAAAGATAATATGACCTACAAGATTTAGAACAAATGTAAGAGAATATATATTAAAAAAAGAAAAATAAAAGTTAAGTCAAAGAGATTTAATAAAAGCAGTTTGGGGATTATAGATAGCCACGAAAAATAACATTATTGATGTTAATACAATATGGCTATAGCATGGCAGTTTCGGAGATTTCTGTATCCCTGAGTAAAAGTTGAAATATAGGCTCTTATATAATAAAAATATATATATTTAGATTACAACATTATAATTTTAAAATTATGATTATCATTACATTTTTTAGGAAAATTTCAATTAAATATACACATATTTTTCAACAAATCAAATATACACATTTTTTTTTGTCTAAATCACATTTTTTATTTTATTAATATGTTTGAAATATATAATAATGCACTTACTTGAAATTTTTTTAATAAAATTGTTTTAATTTAAATATGGTATCAAAATCTCTAAAATTCAAATTAGTACAGTTAAACTAATATTTGTTGTTATTATAAAGTATTCATTAAAACTTTATATTCAATATGTGACACTAACTTTTGCATCTGTAGCTAAAATATAAAAAAAAAACTGAATACAAAAGTTTTTTGCTTCTGGGAAAAATCATATGATTAACAAGCCAGTCAGATCTTAAATAATTTTAAACTAATACCAAAATTTTAAAAGTTATTAAAAAAGTTAATGTTAACTCATTATTAACTACTTATAGTTAAAAAAATAAAATTTCAAAAGTTTTGTGATTCCTTTACTTTGAAAGACTTAAAATAAAACCTAATAAAACACAATTAAATACTATTTAAATATTAACATAATCCAATTTGTATTGTGATATGTGAATAAAGATAATTAAACTATATTTTTTACTTTAAATTATTGAAAAGAAATAAAAGGGGTTCAAAAAAAGTATCACTTTTAGCAACTAAACAATCAAATATAAGAAAAAAGAACAATTTTTTTAAGGAATAGACAACAGATTTAAAATACAACTTAATCAAACACATGTAAACACTATAAAAATGTTAATAGAAACTCATTCTTATGATAATATATAAATAAAAATAATTAAATAAAAATATTTAATATTATATTATATTATAAAATTTAAAATATTGAACACTCTTGAAGGAGAACAATTTACATGCCAGAATTCGAACCCGGGCATATGGGGATTTGAGCACGCGGCTCTATCGCTGGAACGCAGCATTGTATGAAAATATATAAGTCAGCTCTGTATATATATCTTACAATTTCTATACTTGTACTATACCGAAACTAAAATTTGAGGCCTCCGAAAAACTCAGGACCCTGAGCGGTTGCTCACTCTGCTCCCTAATAGCCGGTCATGACTTAGAGAGAGAAAAAAGATGGTCCCTTCCCTTTTTTATTTTTATTCCTCTATGATGCCAATCACTGGCCTAAAAAACAAGATGTGTTTAGCTCAAATAGACACATATAGAGAAAGTAGTATTCATGGATTAGGTAAATATATAAAATATTTATATAGTTGAAATAATTTTAAACCATAGATATTATACTTTAGCTCCCAAGAGATGTGGCAAAGGGTAGGGTGGGCACCCGCCACATATATTGAAAAATTGTCGAGCAGTAAATACATTATAACTGAAAAAGATGAATAAGACTACAGTAATCAGGTTCGTTCCTAATTTATGGAGAGGTTATGGGCGAGACAAATTATAAGGAGGTTTAATTTTAATATTTTATAGTACTAGATAAATAAATATAGAATATACTAAAAGGACCTTTAATTTTGAAGGTTATAACAAAATATTAAATATTTTGAAAAAAAATTTAATTGACGTGCAACATTTAATTAAATTTTATAGGAGAAATATCATTTGATCTAAATTTAATTATTATTTACATTTCAAATTATAAATTAAGAAGCTAATAAATTTAATTTTAAACCCTTTCTGCTCAGGACCTTAGGCAGTCGCCTCTATTACCTTGCCGAGCAACGCACTAACAGTAATAGTGCAAGGGTATCCACTTCATTCCACACACTTAAGCTGAAATTGTTTGTTCCCAATAAGCCTTAAAAAAAGTATTCATCACAAAAAAAAATGAATATGGTGAGTCTTTTAGAATCTTAATTTCCTTTACAATGGTATCCTTTTGTAGAAAGGTGATTGGTCAATATCAAATCCATGTATTCATTATACCCTTTTGAAGAATTCATTCAACTATATATAGATTAAGCCTTTATTGCTTGTCAATTAAGCATTTATTATTGGGAAATATCAATTCACAAAAAAATTCTTATTGCTTGTTCTTAATAAATAAAATTAATTTGTTATCTAATTTTATATCATTACTGCAGTTGCGTGAACTGACTTCAGAAGCTTGTCCCCCTTCTTGTTTTAATTCTAATAATAATAGTAATAATTATCTTAATTAATCCCGAAATTTTAATTAAAAGAAACTATGAATATTGTTTGACCTTGTAGACTGACAACAAAAATCACACCTGCCAATGATTACCAACAAGACTCACACCACATGAAATTATTGATTTAATTATTCCTATAATTAATGTTTAAAACATGGTGACTCGTACTATTCATACCATTTATATTCCTATGTATCATTAAATAATTCCATCCTATTTTATTTATTGAAAATTTTCTAATATATTCTTCAAATGCAACTTATTATATGAATAAAATGAAATAATCGAGTTCCTTCACTCTTGTGGTCCTACATAAGTAAAATATTTGACTTTAATATACTCTTTACAAAATTTATCCTGTTCACTAAACTAGTGCAACTATATGGAATGTAAATATAAAATTAAATCTTATAACACTATAATTCACTGGAGGGATCGAAAAATAAAATTGCGGAGATTACCTGTTGAAGAATCTAGTAAACAAATTCATAAATCAACAACCTAACGATAAATATGTAAAAAAAAAAAAAATAATTTGTTGCATAATTGAAACATAAAATTTCATTTGGTAGTTCAGATTAGTAGTGTATTAAAGGGCAGGCCATAAAAAGAGGAGAGTAGGTGCTTCCAATTCTTCATGATTTGCACAAATTGTTGATTCATCCAAGCACACAGTTTCAGGCTTAAAACATACTAGTATTGACTTTAAAGAGTTATTGCAGGCACAAATTCAATCAAGTTCAATGTCAACTATCTCCTATACAAGTACTAAAAGTCAACCGCAACAACTTTCTTATGACAACTCATGTACTTCAAAATTTTGTTACTGATGGAATCTTATATTATGTATTCCAGAATTACAATTTACAACCTAAACCATAAACACATTTCTATAAGTTAATTTTGTAGACCAATACCAAAAATGCATCGAAACCGTGTCTATTTTAAAATGAAGTGAAAAAGCTTAGTAACAGCAAGTCGTATGCATATGACATACCAAGGGCAACTCCAACGGTTCCCCATCCCAAAATGGGGGAACACAATCATTCCCCATATCATATGTCCCCCCATTTTAGGAAATGCATTATTTTATTATTTTATTTTTGATTTTTTTAATTGTTTTATTAGTTGGTTAGAATAGAATTGATGTAAAGAAATTAATATAATAATAATAAAGTATTATTATTTCTAGGAAATAAAAAATGGGGAACATGGTTGGAGCAAAAATACTATAGATTTTTCAAAATGGGGTTTGGGGAATGAAAAATGAGGGAAATGGTTGGACTTGCTCTAAGGCCTTGTTCACTTGAACTACAATTCAATGCAGTTCAGTTTAATTCAGACCACTTCATTTCAGTTCAGCTATGCGTAGTTATAAATTTACGCTTAAATAAGTTCAGTTCAGACCACTTCGTTTCAGCCAACTTCAGTTTAGTTCAACTTTTAGAAGTTGAAAATAACAGAGCCGCATTAATTGGATGACATAATAATTGTTGTAACTGTAATTTATAGCAAGGCATGTAAAGAATTAAGACACTAAAGCATTTAGTATTACAACCTAAACCGAAAACAGAACAATTGTATAACCATAAGTACATTTCACACAAGATTATACCAAATCATCAATAGATCGACTTATTAATGCATCTATAAGTACCTGACCCCTAAACTTTTAAAGTGACCATATAGCTCTCTCACCACCTTGCTTTTTGAACGCCACGTGTCAGCTTCTGATTGGAGAGAGAAAATGAGAAAATGACAACTTTGAAAAATCAAACCAACCAGAAGCCAACCAGAAGCCGACAAGTGGTGTTCAGAGGGCATAGATGCGCTTTTTAAAAGTTGAGAGAGCTATAGAGGCACTTTAAAAGTTCAGAGGACTGTTTGTTTTCGGGACAAGATGAGTTACCTGTGGATGCATTAAGCTGTAGATTTACTGATAATGACAACAAATTGCGATGCGTATTAGAGATACCAAATTCCACATGTAAATTGGATGAACGTATTATAGAAGAACGTGCAAAGAAATATGAAACGAACACGAGTAACTGTGTTTGGGCACTCAAGCTGAAAATGCAGTAATGAATGCAAAGCTATAAAGAAAAGAAAAAACTAAGACAAATGTACAAGAAAAAACTAAGACAAATGTACAAGTCTTTAAGTGAATTTCCAATAAAGGGTGAACAATTTTTCCAAGCAGAGCACGAAAATCACATAGCTGCAGCATGTGCCCTCATTGATAATAGTACACAATCACAACGAATTCTTAAATTACTCGAGAAATAAGAGCTCCTCATTGGTTACATGTGCCTTCATCGACAATAGTACATAATAACAAAATTTTAAATTTGAGACGTTCGCTAAAGTAATCCAAGAATGAATTACAACTACTACAAAAGCAAGAGAACATTTGCCCTACGAATGTATTACAAAATGCAAGATTCATCGATCACAAAGTAATAATCAAAAACAATGCTCAACATATATGAGCCTCTTTCAGCTAGTGTGTCACAATACAATAGGAATGAACGAGGAATTTTGTAAATTCAAACTGCTCCCAAAAGCCATCCAAGAATGAATTACAATCATCATATTGCTACAACCGAAGCATAGCTAACAGTTGTACTCAACAACCCTAGTTTGTGGAAGCCATTAGTATGCAAGAGTTAATGTTGAAGGTGGATGTTATGGAGTGTTACTTCTTAAAGGATTGCATCATTGAACTAATTGGAAAGAAAACACTGAAGCATTTCATGATTGATGGTGATGGTATCATAGATCTTGATATTGGTGACACCACTTATAATATCGAAATCATAGATGTCAGCAATTTCACAACGATGTGGCCAAAATTCTGTCGAACAATCACAAAATCATTAAAACTGAGAAGGCTTCGTCTTTAGGACTTGGACTTCAATGAGATTGTAAATTTGGAAACGGTTGGTGTTTGTTTTCCATATCTTAGACATCTTTTAATCTATAAAATAGTAGCTGGGGTGCTTCAGTATTGTTTGCAAGGATCATCAAAGTTACTGGGTGTGGTTGTTTTGGAACTGGGATGGACTGTAGGTTACCTTTTCACGAATTGGGTAGAAGGCATGCTAGAACGTTGACCAAATCTTGAGAAGTTGGTTATTGTATCTGAGGAAAACAGACGACAAGAGCTTGTAAACGTTTGGTCATAGCTCAAAGATAGATGGCTAAGCTATGGAAAACAAACAACGATGGTTTCCAAATCCAGAATCCCATCGTTTTCATCCAAGTCCAAGTCCCAAAGATGAAGCTTCTCAGTTTCTATGATTTTGCGATAGATTGATAGAACTTTGGCCAATTTGTTGTGAGACTGCTGACATCTATGATATGGAGATTATAAGTTGTGTCACCAATATCAAGATCTAGGATACTAGCACCATCAATCTTGAGATGCTTCAGTGTTTGCTTTCCAATTAGGTCAAAGTCATTAATGATGCAATCCTTTAAATGCACTCTATACCATCAGCCTTCAAAATTAACTTCTGCATAGTAATGGTTTCCAAGTAGAAATCCTTCAAAGTATTACTGTTGAGTTCAACTGTTAGAGACGCATCTGTCGTTTCAATATTGGGACGGATAAGCTTTAATATCTCAATCACTGGGCAGGTACTGAGCACCAACTAAGATCCAATGCCGAGATAGTAATGTCACTCAATGAGATGGATCTCAAACAACTGTATCGCTGCAAATTCGGCTCAACATCTAAGATCGAGTTGTGAGACAATTCCAACAGCTCCAGCTTTTGCCTCCCGCATTTATCAAGAATATTAACATTTGGAGTCCTTACATTATAGTACAATCTCCGCAAGTTTCCTCTAGTATGCAACAACCATGCAATGACGGTTGAAGCCGTGAACTCTTCAACCTCGTCCATCAAAATCAAAAAGCCTTGCAACCCAGTGGTTTGAAAAATGGTTTCTATTATCAATATTTCTAGCTGGCACCTAGTCAGATGATGATAGAATGGCTCATCAATAGAATTGAACGATATCATGGATAAGTAAGTGCAAAACGCTTCCCTCCACCTTCGACACGTTGCCGATGCTCTCACCACATCCCGAGCCCCTAGCCTCGATAGTATATCACCAATCACTCCGATAGGTAGCTGCTCCATTGCCCCAAAATGGTATAAGTTTTTCCTAATCTGTAAAATAGCATAATAAATTTTATTAACTAGGAGAAATGTCGTCACAATTAAATCTTGCAACGCTTGCCAAAGAAATGTTGCATTTTATCTAAAGGGTAAATCTCAGAAGAAATCTACTTGCAATTGGTTTTTGATCCTTGTTGTAAGCATGAAACAAAATGCAACATAAGTTAATACACAACAAATGCTGCAATTTCTGAATCTAAACAATGCAAATCAATATTTTAAGAAACTAGCATAACAAAATTTTAATTTTGATTCTTTTACGGGGAGCATTGTAGTTAAGTTTTTGTGGCCTTTCAGTCAATAACTAACTTTAGCCATTGTATGTGATGAATATGTCCTAAATCCTAATTACACAAATTTTGAAGTACTTGTAAACAAAACCATAATCTTTTCTTGTCTTGTCTTGATAAAATGGCAGCTTCAGGTGTAGGGAGGAAGTCTCCTAGATGATACTAAAAGGTAGAATTAAATCCTTACAAGGATAGCAACTCGAAAAAGTCTTCTGAAGCAAAATTTTGTCCTTGAACTTAACTGTTGGAAGAAATAACCGAGTCATTAGTATGAGTTCAATGCCCCCTTTCTAATTAGTCTGGTTAAGAATTGGGAAAGAGATGATTAATGAATAACTGGATAGGGTATAGTGGGGGGCAATAAGGTGTCTAATGACCAAAACTTACAGTTTTCTTTCATATGTGCTTTAGGATTGGGACCCATTTGCTATATTCTAATTAGAGATGGGATAAATGCTAAGACTCTTTTTGTTTGTGTACAAAGTAAGGTGCTCATAAGTTATAATCCATTTTAGGGTCAAATTTCAAGTCTTTTATCTCTTTATGTGGGCTAATTAGGTCTTTGCAAGTGTTTTAGATAGGTTAATTACCGAAAAAGTAATTAGATAGGTTTAAAGAATAGGGATGGAGCAGGTTCGCTTTATGCAAATTGTGACAGTACACATTGAGCTAATAGTCATAATATATATCTCTTAGCTTTAGCTTAGGTGAACAAAACATTGGCAATAATGATGAGAACTTACATTGTTGTCCTACACCATTCATGCTAAATGTTCAACAGATCATCAACTACATCATCCATTGACTTCCAATTCCCAACTGCAAACATACAAATCTTAGAAATCAAATATATGCAGAGATTACCATAGTTATAACCAATCTGTAGAAAGTGAAACAAAGTAAGCCTTGCAGTTGATTAAGAATGATAAAGAGGGTATGATATCAGCTGTCTCGTAGCTGTTACTGTGGTTTCTATCGTCGTTATTATTATTATTATTCAGACTAGCTTTGTATGGCACAGTTAATTTTGTTCTATTAATTTCTCTTTTATGACTATTTCTTGACAATAGTCATAATCACTTTATTTCAATTCCTTTTTTTATTCACCTATTATTTCTTTTATAGTTCCTTATTTCGACGGGCCCAAAATTCACCATTCTTTGGCTTTAAATTATAGTGGACTAAAGCAAAGTGACTCATCAAACTGTCTGAGCTTCTTTCATGTGAAGTCACGGATAGTTGTTGCAACTAGGGTGAATTGGAAACAGCCTCTCCGTAATTACAGGGGTAAGGCTGCGTATACCCGACCCCTCACCCCGCTTGTGCGGAGCCTTGTTAGGCATTGGGGTAATGGTGGTGTTGTTGTAATATTTCTTTTATAGACTCATCTGACTATCAAGGGATCTGGTAGACTCATAAATAGAAAACCTTATTTCCATGCTTTGACACCCACTTTCACATTCAAAATTAATCAATGAAACACAAAAAAGTTGGGTGTAATTTATTCAAAAAATTTCATTTAGTAGGAAAATCCCACAATTCAAACAGACCAATGCAATGGCAAAAAGAAACCAATCAATAAGGGAAAAGAAACTATTAATTTCACATTACATAGACAAAGTGAACCTGGAATTGGCTGGAATAGAACAGTTAGCGATCTCGAAAGCAAGAACGGTACACACTTGCTCTGTTTTTTGTTCTTGATTTTTCATTGCAATACGCAATCCATAGGGTTTAATAACTTGATCGAAACATAAAAGGAAGCAATTATGCAAGAGAAAACTGAAGGGAGAACAAAACCTGAGTAAATTCGACCGCAGTCGTCGTTGAGATTGAGAAACAGAGTTGTTCTTCACCAAACTCAGACAAGGGAATTAGAGACTTTATTAGGGTTTATGACTTATGATGAGTTAGGATTGGGATTTGGAATATGTGCAGACTAAATTTCCATATCAGGCCGTTCATTTTTAACTCCATGGCTCTGATTTTTCTATATATTTCTTATTTGCTTTATCTGCATCTACGGAGGATCCATTCCCATTCATGTCTATATATTTTCTAAATGTTGCTTTTCATTCCCACATTTTGTTTGTGGATATTTTTTTTAATTGCACAAATATGTTAGTGGTATGAAACGTACTTGTTCTAAAAAATTTATTATTTTTTTAATATTTAAATTGATTTTGTAGTTTTTTTAATTTTTAAAAAATATATCATTTTGCTTTTTAAACGTCACGTATCAACTTTTCATAGGTTTGATTTCTCAAAGATGTTATTTTTTTAAATTTTTTTCTCTCCAATCAGAATTTGACACGTGACATTCAGGAAGTTAAGTGGAACTTTTTTCAAAAGTTAATAGAGCTACGGGATCACTCTAAAAATTTAGAGGGACAATAAATTTTTTTAAAAAAATTAAATAGCTAAATATATATTAAACCTAAGTAATTTCAGAAGATAAAGTTATCAAAATAAATATAAAAAAAATTGATAAAAGAAATCATTTTAGGATATGTTCAATTTGTCTATTTTATCTATTTGGCAATAGTGTTATTTAATCTGATACTTTTTTTTTTCTCTAATAAATGTTGCGTGAAATATCATGGTTTTAAAAATCGGATCATGTTCGACTAGAATCGGTGATTTATTTGATCCGATTTTAAGTGGTTTTATAAAAGGATAAGAACCGGCCATTGACCGGTTCATCCAAAAACCGGCCTATGTTAGCATTTATTATCATGAAAATTAAAATGGGTAAAGCCCGTAAATGTTATATTTTGATATAGTAATTTAGACCCCTACCTACTAAATTAATCATAATTACATTTTCTACCTTCCTTACAATTAAATTTTTTTTATTTATCTCTCGTACCGTTAATTTTTTCAACGTATCGCTTTAGAGTTTTTTGTTCGTCTTTTTTTTTCCTCTTCGAAACTAGATCTATGATGACATACTTTTTTTTTTTAACTTTTTTAGGATAATTATTTTGAATTAGGTTTCTTATAGTTATGTCATAGTTATCCTATAGCGCATTTGTAGTTATCTTATAATTTTTTTGTGGTTACCTTTATATCGCATTTTGTAGTTATATGAGGCATACTATAAGTAAAAATTAAAAATAAAGTAAAAATATAACAAAATTACATCAATTTGATAAACTATGAGATAACTATAAGCTAACTATAATGTGCGATATTGGATAACTAGGACATAACTATAAGACAATTTATTTCAAATACAAACCCGAAAAAAGTTCGGAAAAAGTATATCATCATAGATCTAGTTTCGAAGAAAAAAAAAAGACGAACAAAAAACTCTAAAACGATATGTCCAAAAAATTAGCGATTTGTGAAATAAATACAAAATAAAAATAAAATAAAGTGAAAAAGGGTGGAATGTAAAATGATAATTTAGAAAACTTGTAAAGTTAGTTTTCCAAAAGTTGACATTTAAATATATTTCCCAATAAATTTTCTCTTGCTAGTGGTAGTGTTTGATAATAGGACCACTTACTAAGACTGCTCAACCAATTAAACTACTAAAGTTATTTGGTGATATGTTTTCATTTTTTATTTTTATAAAATAGTAATCTTAAATTATTTTAAATGAAATTATTTTTTCTATTTTCAAAAAAACTATAATTAATATATTTGGATTTTAATTTTATGCTATTTTCTAAACTGATTTAATTATATTTTAAATATATTTTTTAACTACAGTTTAAATTATGATTTTGAATTCTTTTATATATCTAAATATTATTTAAAATTATTTAAATTTAAGTCATATTTCATTATTAACTTGAAATTAGTAAACTTAAAAGTTACATTGAATGAATATAAAATTTTTTTGCATATTGTATTTAAACTTAATCTTAGGAATGTTATTCTTTAAATATGCAATTTTTATATATTATAAATTAAATTATAATTTTATATTTATTTTATAAAATATGGTTTAATCTCAACTAAATTTAATTTATTTCAAAATTATCTTTCACCATATTATATTTTTGGTTATTTTTTATGTTGTATTTTATTTATAATTGAAGTATATATATTATGAATTATAAACATTAAATATTATTAATTATTGATATAGTATAATTTATATTACATAGCTAATGTCAAATTATTAAAAATATCAATATTTTAATATATTTTAAGAAAATTCAGTTTGACTACTAATTTAATTCGGTTGAACCTTAAATTCATGACCCGCTTCCTTCACCGATTCAACGACTGGTCTGGGTCTGACAACCATGTGAAATATCACTATAAATGCCTTGAGTTCTAATTGGATCTCCATACATGTAGGAACAAATTCTCACATGTAGGCACAAAAATTTCTCATGGATGGCGATGTATAAGATATCCTATTTAAATTCGTGTATTCATATTCATTTTTGGAATTTATACCCACATTTTTTTAGATTCATTGGATATGGATTGCATTTGGATCCAACAAATTTTTTACGAAATCGGGCCCCGAAACGTATTTTCACATTTCCGAGCCCTTCCAGAAACATTTTCTAAAAATTTCTTGCATCAAATTTATTTTCTTTATTTTTCGGATATTCCATAATTTTTTGGGAGTTTTCGATTTTTACGAAACCGGGCCCAAAACGTATTTTCACATTTTCAGGACCTAGAAAATATTTTCTGAAAATTTCGTGCACCAAATTTATTTTCCGGATATTCTATAATTTTTTGAGAATTTTTAATTTTTTCCAAAACTAGACCCCGAAACGTATTTTTACATAATACAAAGAATAAGAAAAATTCGTTTTGAATCCATTTTGTATCCGTTGAATTTAAATTTCTTAAAATAAAAATAAATTTAGGCTGAATATATCTCAATCCGCTTCATTGATCAAGACACTAATCAATTTAGAAAGGACTTCAATTTCCGTATAACCAATAGTTAAAGCCATAACATTGTTTGGAGTAACAAATAGTCAAAGCCTCCTTCCGAACAATAAAATTCAAGTGTTTTTGACCTAATGAATTAATACATACATATCATAGCTTAAGCTTACGTCGATCATATCATAATTCATTGTAGCTTGCTGTCTCCCAACATTTTTTTTATAGTCAACACCACTGCAGCCAGCACTTTTTCAATGTAGAATCTATAAAAGAAACACATGTATAAAAGTCATGATCGCCTAAACACGTATGAGAAAGAAATACAAGTATTATCGTGAAGTTGGGATAATTGTGATATTTATAGAAATTTAATGTGTTACCTACTCACCTTGACAGATGGCATCAATTAATTGGTGAAAACACGTCAATATGTTCCTAATAATTTATCATTATTTGCATTTAGATTGGACATGACACGTAATTGTATTAATCATATCTCAGTTAAAATATAAAGGAATCCAATGTGTATGATACCATACATGATATATTATTATGTCTCATGTCCAATCAAAATGTGAAAATGATTACGCGTTTTCACCAATGCATTGCCGCCAGCTGTCAATGTGAGTAGGTAACACATTAAATTTCTATAAATACATAGTATTTTAGAGTCACCAAACACAATTATCCCAGCTTCACCATTCTTTCTCATTTGGCTTTGAGCCATCATGACTTCCATGTCTTTCTTGTACAAATTCTATGTGTTCTTATGACTGAAATTAATCGGATGAGCGATTCACCAAACTTAAGGTAAGTGCACAGAATCATTTTGTCAATTCCAGGCTCCCTTATTTTCAGTTTGAATTGATTTGTTGACCTCCCTTCTCTATGATTTTTAATATAAATATGGAATTTGTTTGGCAACAATGAGTTTGATGATGGAGAAGGGAATTTGTGAAATGGTTACCAAAGACATTGTTAACAATAATGGAGCTGGAAATGTTTTAACAATGTTTTGGGTAATTGTTTGGATAGAATAGCTTATAATTTGAGCACATTATCATTTTTATTGGATATCATTTAAGAAGATATCAAATGATTAAAGCTCAAACCTCTTATGTTTGAATTAAACATAATATGATATAGGAAATATATACCTAAAATGTTTGACAAATTTTTTTGGATCGCAGACTTTTACGAATAGACCAACAATTCTGGTCACTTAAAAAGGTAAAAGAATTCTTCGAAATGCTTGAAGAGTCTTTTCTCAAAGAAATTAGTAAAAAACATCGTTTACGCTCCAAGATGTGACAAGGTCAAATTCAACACGAGCTAATCGTAATGACTGAAAATTCATCTGAAGTTCAAAAGCGAGGAAGAAAACTATCCATGGCCTCAAATCAAAAGAAAGAGTTGATGAGCAGCCAACCAATCCAACAACAAAAAAATTTTATTCAATAAATCTGGATCTAAAAAAATGCATATAATTTGTTATCAGCAAAAAATTTTAAGTCCCTGTACAAACATTTACTTATAAATTTTGATTTTGTTATACTTAATTTTCTTGTGGTTATTTTAGTTTAGAATGACTGTGATGGTTTGATCTAAATTCTATAGAAAAAAAAAATCAACATATGATATTTGATGGATTAGTACCAAGTCTATTAGTTTGTTACAAATATGTATTATCCTAGCTATCAAAACTGCATTTGTGATGTCTTTGGTTTGACTCGCATTATTTTGAATTTTCCTTGTATATAAGCACAATTATCCCCATATATATATATATATATTTATATTTATTTATTGTGATTAGAAAATTTCTCTAGTAGTGTTACTTAACTTGAGAAAATATTTTAGATTGTAGTCAATATTGATACAGAAATATATTTTATTTGGCTGAACATTATTTTCCTACGAATATTCACAACCTATTTATTATTATGTATCCTTAATTTTATTGCGTCGATAAATAGTAAATTATTAGGGATCTTCTAATGTTTCGCATCGCCAACAATCCATGTTATAAGATGAAGGCTCTAATTACTTTCAATTTGCTAATTTATGGGCTCGTTTGGTTCGCGGAAACCCTATTCCGTGGAATAGAAATAGAAATGTATGGAAAGATGTCAAATATGACACATTATTTATCTAGAATCCGTCAATGCAAGGAAAAACTTTTCCTTGCATTGACAGATTCTAGACATAGACTCTACTACATTTGACATCTTTCTATTCATTTCTACGTGTTAAGATCACTCTTTTTAAACTTAGCCTTTGATCTTTTCTTAATTTCTCTATGTCCATTCATCTCTCCATTTACGCAAATTGTTTAAGGCTTTTAGCCAATCAATATAACTTCTATTTTTTCTTTGGTGAATTTGTCATAGTTTTGATTATTTCGGTCTGGTTGTTAGTATTTGTAATTAATTGTATTATCCAAACTTAATGTATTGAAATTCAATATGTATAATTTGGTAAACATGTAAACTCTAATTTTTAATAGCATAAACTTCAAAGACATGCCATGTAATTTATCCATTTTAAAAAAAGCTCATGTAAAATTTTTTTTTCAAAATGATACCTATAATTTTAAAAGTTAACAAAAAGAAAATTTCTAAAATTTTAAAACCACATTTTAAAAAATAATCTTGTCTATTTTAAAGTAAAATTTTAAAGCTTAGTTAATAAAAATATAATGCACCCTAATGATAAATTTTCAATTTTTTTTGAGAAGTACTAATATTTTTTTAGTTAAAAATTGGTTATAACTTTCAAAAATCATAACAAAAGAATTTTTTTTGAATTTTACTAAAACCTTGATATATAATTCTTAAATAATATAGTTAAAATATAGGAATGTCGAATTTATTGAAATAAATGATGTAGCAGCTAATTTTCAAACCACAGACACCATTTTAAAAACTTTTGACACAAACACCCTTTCGAAAAAAAAATCCACAAGGATCTTTTTGAAAAACGACAAACCACAAGGCATGTTTTTGAAATTTACCTTATTAATATACCCCTTTTTATTGTTAGAAAGAAAAGTTAATATAGAATTCTTGGAATTTAAACCTGGTCTGAAAGTAACTGCAAATGAAATAACACAAAACACAAAACACAAATACCTTCTTGTTAAGACCACATAAAGGCCTTACATTATATGGATTAGGCAAAAACACCATGAACATCATATATACATGTTAAATTCAGAAATAGACAACTGTTATGTAATGTCCTGGGTCTCTGCAATGCAGACAAAAGATTACATGATAGCTACCAACAATTTGAGATTTCAATGGTTCAGATCTTATATAGTTTTTCAAAGATATATTATTTTCGACTGTTGTAGAGACAACTTTAGGACTGCAAAAAAAAATCCAAATCCTTCGTTCTAACGTACGAAATTTAAAAAAAAAAATAAAAAAAACATCGCCAGTGATCTAAGTTGCCAGGGCACAAGGCGCAAAACAACAACATTACCCCAATGCCTAACAACGCTCCCGCACAAACGGGTAAGGGAGGTCAGGCATACGCAACCTTACCTCTATAATTAAAGTGAGGATGAATAATGAAGTAAATTTCAATAATAGTATCTACAAAAGAACTAAGAGAATTGTTAGATGTACATACATATGTAAAAATTGTACTTATTGCATTAGAAATATCTAGCCTTGAATTAATCTAGCCATAAACGGAATTGAATTAGGAATATTTGGCCTTGAATTATTATTAAAACTCTCAAAAATTGATGAACACTTTTTAAAGTCAAAAACCCTGAAAAAAAGTGTCCCTAACACCAAGGTGCACACCAAAAGACACGCCTTGACACACAAGGCGCACCTGAGGTACGCTACCTCGCCTGAAGTACAGGACCAATCCTGAGTATGTGCGAGAGGGGCGACCGCCCAGGCCTATATTATGATAGGAGCCCTCTAGATTATTTTATGATTTTTTAGATTGTTTATTTTAAAATAGAAAATTATTAATTATCAAATTTCATATTGTGTCTATCAATAACTTATTTTTTCTCCCAAATTAATTTATCTATTAAAAGTAAACTAAATATTCAATTCAATTTATTTTTCAAAACTTCAGCAACATTATGTCCTCATATACTTCTTATTGCTCTTATTTTCCAAATTTTCAAACTAATTCAAGCTCCTAAACTCTCACTCTAGTTCAATTTTTGTTCACAACATTCACCTATAAATAATCATCATTCTATTTACTCTAAATTGTCTTTAAAATTCATTTGGATGCTTCGCATTTACGTTCTAATGGTATTATTTTAATATTGTAGTGTGAAATTCGACATCTTTATTTAATCTTTCATTAGTCAAATATTAAAAGTAAGAATTCGTTGATTACAATTTCAAAAATTTTACTTATAAATCATCTCTCCTATAGGCCTACAATAAGTGACATGCAAACATTCACCTATAAAAAAAATTATCCTTCTATATACTTCATATTTGTTTTTAAATTTCATTTAGGTGATTCGCATTTCGATTCTAATGTTATTTTTTAATGTTAGGATATGAAATTCGACGTTTTTATTTGATGTTTCATCAAGTGGATAATAAACGTACGAATTCATTTATTATAATTTCAAATTTTTTACAAGAGGGCCTTAATCTCTCATCTCGCCCATGCCCCCCAACAAGGTAGGAACGGACCTGCTGAGGTATGGCGAGGTAGAGAACCCCATACCCTGTGTAAGGTGCGCTGACAGTGATGCTCGTGTTAATCACGTCACAAAATTACAAAACCAAATAGTTCAAGACCGTGCCATAGATGTCTAAAACGTGGAAATATGCAACAGTTTGATTTGACCTAGAGCCAAAAGTTAAGACTCGGCATTTCACCTCATTAGACATTTGAATATATGATATATATCACATGCCACTAAGCATATAACAGATGATATAACAAGAGAAGCTAAATTCATATCTCTTCTAAAAAAATAGCATTAAAAAGTTACTATAAGTTTCCTTCAAACAAAACAAGTTGGTCGACAATGAAAGGCAGGGAAAAATTATAAAGAAATTTCACCAGGACTTGAGATGCCAACTTAAAAGATGCGCTGAGGTGAACCCATTGTAGTCTTCAGGTGTAGGCACTTCACCTGGTTTCCATAACAAACATCCATCAGCAGGTACACTTTTAAAAGGTAATTTCAGTCAAATAAATCGGGGTCTTAAAATGCCCCAATCAATTCCGCCTAGGCCCCAAACCTAGAGGCTCCTGCAGGCCGACTAGCACCTAGTGTTTTTTTAAAGTATAGTTAGAAATGAGGCTGTGATACTCACGTTTTGCCAGTTCTTTTTCAGTAAGGAGACGAGAAAGTTCACGCTCATTTGAACATTCTGGAAAATCTGCTTCTCCTCCATAGCACAGTTCCCAACAGCAACTCCCATGCAAAGCACTTTCTTCAATTGAAACTTCACAGTTGCTTTTGTTTCGTTCACCTTCGACTCCAACGACTCCTGATGGGTCACAAGTGTGGGAAATTTTCCTGTACAGATGCATCAATTAGAATAACATCAATGTTATCAATACCATACTGTACCGGCCGGTTCAACCGATTTTATCACGAACCGGCCATGGCTACATTACGCTATGTGTAAAAACCGGTTTTGGTAAAAAAAACCGGAGAAAACTGGGTTGAACCGGAAAAACCGGCGTACCAGTTCAAACCCGGTTTTCTCAAAATTCTTCTGGCAACATGTATAAGTGTTACTAAAGACTCAAAAAAGCGTTGCTAAAGACACAAAAGAGTTGCTAAAGACCCAAAAAAGAGTTGCAATAGCCACTGGAAACCCTAAATAATATATATTTCTTTCCAAAACCCCTTTAGCAACACGCAGAAGCGTTGCAAAAGACCTAAAAAGCGTTGCAATAGCTATTGGAAACCATAAATAATATATATTCTTTAAAAAAATAAAAAACTAGTAAAACCACCAACAATACCAGTAATACCGTGTACCATTGGCATCACCGGTATGAAGCCCGGTACGGTATTGATAACATTGAAAAACATACAACAATAAAAGGATCTAACTATAAAATGATTGTGTCAGGCCCATTCCTAAATTGTTGGGGGGCCTATAGGAGAGATAAGAAATTGGGGCCCTTTTATACGCAGCATCCATCTTACATTTTGGGGCATTGGGCCAAAAAATGTGAAATGGGATAAAAAAAAGCCTTCAGTTTTGAAAATTATAATAAAAGATTAAAATTTTTAAATTGTTATGAATTGAACTTACAATTAACTAATTTTTTCAAGAGAAATATCATTTGATCTTAACACAATAAATATGTATATTTCGCACACTACAATTTATAAAGCTAAACATATTTATTTTGCATACTAGCCACCCCTCAGGAACGGCCCTGATGTGTGTTCACTATAACGAATGGACAACAAAACAACAAAGAACTTGCCTGCCTTGTTTAGTCCAGGGCCAAGAAGACGTGGAATCTGCTTGATGACAGATTCTGAAGCCAAAAAGGCATGGTACTGCTTAGCAAGCTTCTTTACAAGTTTTTTGTTCTTGTTCAGCTTTTTGAGAGCTTCTACATCCATCCATTGCAAGCCGATTCCTTCAGCCTGCAAAATTAACAGTAAATTTTATTACAACCAAGAAAAACCCCCAAAAGAGCAACACACTCCAATATGAACACAATAGTTTAATTGTTTTGGACGTATAATCTTCCCACTATTGCCTGATAATAAGAGATATTATGCCTTTATCATAACATATAATTTAGTAGAAAAATCAAAATAACTTGACAAGCAATAAAAGCACAGAGAAGATTAAAATTAAAAAAACATTAAAGAACACGACATCCTGCATATAACAAAGTTTAAGAGCCAGAATTAAAGAGAAGCATTGCATATAGCTACCAAATCTGCATCAAATCAATGGAAGTCAAATTATCAGAAAATGAAAAACACAATCACCACACAAAGTCAATACAAAAGCCTCACTAAGATTCCTTTTCCTTGCGCTAGGAGGCCAGCTTTAGGATTCATTAAAATTGAATAGCGAAAACACATAACATTTAGGTTCAGAACAAAACACATTAGCTAAAAGCCACCATGTTATTGTACCTCCTCAACGTGCTGAGCATCTCCAAGCATACAGATTTTCATCTTTGGGCGAGGAATGTGTGGCAATTTCACAGAGCCGCTGAAACGCTTGTCCTTTTGGGGATCATAGTTCTTCAGCCCAATCTGCAACTCAATTGTCTCAGTGAAATTGCGCTTCTTCTCTTTAGAAGCAGTAGTAATAGTAGTTATTGCCTCTCTCAATGCATCACTCTGAAGCTTACTACAATATAGTAAATGATACAAAGTTCAGAACACAAAATCCAAAAGTGAAGTAAACAGCTAATCACCAACAATCATAGTATTTACAATTACAATGAGAAAGCAAATTGAAATAGCACGAACTTCATTTGCTTCAAGTTTCACATACAGGATACAGGTTATATTTCTACATCTCCACAATTCCCTCAAATACAGGCCAAGCAATTTGACTAAAATTAAACAGCTTTTAAAAATTTAAGAATCAAATAAAGAGACCGAATATAACAAGTCATTAAGTTATTGAATCTAAAGACTACTGTTTCACGAATTGAGATGTTATTTGGTGAAATTGAAATTCTAAATTCAAATATACACTATCAGCTAATTAGATTTCATCCAAGAACAATTAACAATCCAAACTGAACAAGGAACAAAGCACACAAATCAGAAGAAATGTGTTTACTGCACTAAAAAACCATTGTTGTGAGCAAACAAAGGATTAAAACAGTGGCAAAGGATAGTATCACAATGAGAAAGGAATCAAAAGTCGAGAGAACATGAGAATAGATCAGATTTTCGGCGTACCTCATGGTTGGATGACGATTTATGCTGAACAAGACTGAAGAGAGCTCGTATACGATCCCTACTGCTAAACCCTAAAATCGAACTGCTTTATAGTATTAATACCCTTAAGTTGGGCTGGGCTTGTACTGAATATTGGGCTTTATGTGAAATTTGCTATTTTTTTTTGTGAAATTGTAAAAAATGTACATGTTTCACTAAAATATTTATAAAATTCATCATTAAGTCAAATTAATTATATATATAAAAAAATAATATTTTATAAATTAACAAAAGAAAATAATTACATAAATACTATGTAGTAGTTATATGATAAATATTTAGTAATCGTCTAGTAGTTATCTAGTAAATCAGCACATTACCATGTAGTAGTTATATGGTAAATATCTAGTAATCGTCTATATATATATATATATATAAATTATTTTGAATTTTATGAGCATTTGTGCAAGAAGCCCTTTTTTTTACTTCAAGATATACTCCTGTTATATGAGAGAAGTGGTTAAGAAGGTATTAGTGGTTAAGAAGGTATTATATTATATTCTCCTTGTAGATAGAGCCTAGTTATAACTCATAATTTATTTTCACTGTGGAATTCTACCATCCTTACCACTGTTTTATGTTTTCAATTTTGTTCGAGGTTTTCACGTAAAGTTTATCACTTACTTTTGTTCTTAAATTATTAGTTGCAGCTCAAGACCACATTCAACTTTCGCATGAAGAAGAGTAAAAAATAATGGCTTAAAATCATCTAAAGTATACGAACTTTGTATTAACTAACATAATGATACATAAACTTCAAAAGTTAACATGAAGGGGCTAAATGCATTCTTACCCCCCTAAACTTGACACACAAAGTCTACTGCCCCTTTGAACTTTCAAAAGTTTCTCTTAGCCCCCTGAACTTGACATAAATGTATCAGTTTGCCCCTTAAACTTGATAAAAGTGTATCATTTTTGCCCCTTGAATGCCATTTGTAATCTTTTGATTGGAAAGATAAAATAACATCTTTGAAAAGTCAAACCAATTAGAACATGACACATGGCATTCAAGGGGCAAAATGATGCACTTTTGCCAAGTTTAGGGGGCAAACTGATACATTTCCGCCAAGTTTAGGGGACTGAGAAAAACTTTTAAAAGTTCAAGGGGGCAGTAGACTTTTTGTGCCAAATTTAGGGGGGTAAAGATGCATTTGACCACATAAAGGTACACAAACTTTACACCTTACTAACATAATAAAAATAACCTTTGACCATACAAATTAGCTTTGACTTATCATTCAGCAGGTAATCTTTTTATTTTTTTAATATCCCGGCTTCTTTTGCTTCCATATCTGCTTTAGTATTTTTTATTTTTAACTTCCCTCCCTTCTAGTTTTTTTTACTGCAATTCAATTACATCTTAACCCAAGGAAGATTTAAGAAAGTAACAAGTTCTAGGGGTTGTTTCTCATAGCTCTGGTTTTTTGGTTTTTAAGCTAAAGTTGGCTTTTTGAAAAGCTCCAACATGGAGCTTTTCTCTTTTAGCTTAAAACGCTCTTAAAAGCCAAAAGTTAAGCTTTCAGAAACACTTAAACTAAGAGCTTAAAAGCTAAAAGTAACTTATAATCTGATTATAAGCTTTGAGAAACACCCGCCTAGACTTCATATTTGGCTTCTGCTTCCTCTCTTTATACTTGACATTATGTGCGAATTATGAGGTGCAACCCAGGATAGAAAGTTTTTTTCTTTTTAATCTAAATAAATTTCTAACCTTGACCTAGAGTTAATTTTTGAATTCTTTTCAATTGAAAAGAAATGATGAAAGGATTTTACAGAAAAAAATATCCACAGCTTTTGGACTCTTCAGTTTAGAAATGCAATTATTGGGATTTGGGATGTTGAGAACTGCAATTGGAATGGCGAGAATTGTTGGATGTTTGGAATTGTTGAGATTGGTAGAGTTGTCACCAAATGAAGAGGTAGAACTTACAGAAGATGACGAGCAGCCAATCCAACACTTCAACGAGACATTGTTTGTTTGATTTAAGCAAATGAAATAGTAATTAAGTGACAATAAATTAAATAAAATATAAAAGATTATATGATATAAGACAAGTCAAAGGTAATTCGGATGGTCAAAGGTCATTTTAACTATTATGTTAATAAAAAGTGAAGTTTGTTTACAATTATGTTAAATTTTGAAATTCATGTATCATTATGTTAGTAAACATAAAGTTCATATACTTTTAATGATTTCAAGCCAAAAAATATTGGACGAGAATAAAATAAACGAAGATTGTGAGTATTTTAAGATATGTAACTTTAGAAATGATGTTTGACGAATTGCCTGATGTTATTTAGGGATAGCAAGGAGCCGTATTAAGACTGGTCAGGTAGACCAAAATCCATCTAAATCTGTTGGGTCTATAATTTTTATATATAAATCTAGGGAAATTATCCTGTGTGACTCATTTGCCAAAATAAAAATAACACAATCATGGAATCATATCTTTCTAATCATTTTAAGTCTCCTTTTTTACTTTTACACGCTCATGAACATACATGCCACTAGGAAATGTTTTTTTTAAACTTTTTTTGGCTTATTTTGCAATTTATCTATCAAACCGTTCATTTTTTCGATATGCCGCTTTAGAGTGTTTTGTTTGTCTCATTTTTATCTTCGAAACGGCATCCATTATGATATACTTTTTCCAACTTTTTTTCAACCTGTTACAAACCTAATATGTATCTGTTACAAATCTAATATAAGACTTATAACATACTTATAACAGATATATAAAAGATATATATCAGTTCAATGGACATTGCGAATACGAACAGACTTATATTAGATTTATAAGGGACTTATATTAGACTTATAGGGATGAGCTTGTCTTTGTCATTGTAGTTATATCTGCTTTGCATCCATTTCACTCTGATTATTGGGTTGGCCGTGCATTTTTCTCTATACTTGACTATTTGAATAAGGCAAGCTTTCGAGTCCTTCCCAGCTCCATGAATTTCTGAGTTGTAATACTTTTCCCCTGGTGGCATATAGTATGAGCCTGAGTAGGTAAACTCTAGTTGCTTCGACTGATGGAGGTTAGATTTTATTCGTTTGACTTACTATGTAGATAGTATGGCATGTATCAACAGTTCTCAGAATCTCTATGTAGTTGAGTGCAAGAAGATTGCCTTCTCACATTTTAGAGATGTGGGAGATTCATACGCTCATGTTGATGAATAGTACTGCTTCTTTGGGAAGGCTTTGGTTTGATTGTCATTTGGTATGTCATCACGATGAGTGACTTTGATTGTGTTTGCATGCATAGGTTATGCCCTAATTTTTTCCTGAACCGAAGCACAACGGGCTTTGCATATTATTTTTTGTATGGTTTTAACCCTAATTTTTGCATAAACTGCCTTTTCAGGTCTTCAGTTTATCAGGTTGCCTTAACTTTTGCCTAGACTGCCCTTTTGGGTTTTCAATCCAGCATGCTTTAACTGTATTAATTATTTTAAAATGAACTTCAAGGATGCAACTTGGAATATTATGAAGAATGAGAATTTTTGGAAATTTAGATTTTTTATGACAATTCGGTCCTTCTTAGCTCTTTGTCTAATCACTGATTGAAATAGGTATAAATCCTCATCGGGCCGAGTGGACCGTGCTAACAATTTGCCCCTCGCGTACAAAATTTTTACCGTGAAGGTAAAATTGCACGTGCGCGGATGAAAGAGCGACTGTCAAAACCAATGTTCTTGTGTGATAAGGACATGAAAACCTCCTTTTTAGAAGAATCAATGTTTCTTAATCGATAATTTTGAAAAACAAAATTTTTGCCCCTTTTTATTAAGAATGTTGATGAAAATCTTTAAATAAAAATCTGTTGGGAAGCAAATGTAAAAATAAAATATGTTGGGGATAAAAGAAAAGGCACGTTGGAAAAAAAATTTATGTCCTTAACGGTGCATCAAAAATTTAGGTCCACCAATTTTTAAAAAATGATTTTGCTTGATGTAGAAGATAAGTGAAGGGTAATACTTACCTGTGGTGTTGCATCCGTTGATCATTTTTCTCTTTTGGAGGATGGCATTTTCAGCCATGTTTGATCAGTTTTCTCATCGAGGAGTTGGGCACCATCTGCCACCGTCGAGCAATTTTGTCATCGGGGAGTGTGGCAGTGTCAGCCATCGTTGACCAGTTTGTCTTATTAAGGATTTAGGGACTGTCTGCCGCCATTGACTAGTTTGTCTCCTCAAGGAGTTAGGCACTGTCTGCAACCATTGAGTTTGTCTCGTCAGGGGAGCTGGCCATTGTCTGCCACCATTGATTAGTTTGTCTCATCAGGGAGTTGGGCACTGTCTGCCGTCATTGATCAGTTTATCTCATCAAGGAGTTGGGCACTATCAGCCACCATGGACTTATTATTGAGATTTCCTATAAAATACAAGATGACATGGCACTATATGTCGTAAGCACAATACATGAAACTACAAAAACTTAATTCACTTGACTTGATATGGCGCTGCATGTTATTGAAATAAATCGACATGAAACTACATATCATCGGAATAATTTAACATGACACTACATGTCATTGGAATAATTCAACACGATACTGCATGTCATGGATCTAAGGTTTGACTATAATGTGTTGTAGTAAAGATTTTATTGGATCTAAAGTCTAGCCATGATATAAATTGTGAAGATCTCACTGGATCTATGGTTAGGCTATGATGTGACTAGGTAAAGATCTCACTGGATCTGAGGTTCGGCTATGATATGCCTACGTAAAGATATCATTAGATCTGAGGTTTGGCTATGATGTGCTAAGGCATATATCTCACTAGATCTAAGGTTCGACTATGATGTGCCTAGGCATAGATCTCACTGAATCTAAGGTTCGGTTATGATGTACCTAGGTAAAGATCTCACTGGATCTAAGGTTTGACTATGATGTGTTGTGGTAAAGATCTCACTAGATCTAAGGTTTGGCTATGATGTGCCGAGGTAAAGATCTCACTAGATCTAAGGTTTTTGTATCCTATAGTTTTATTTTGGATTAGGATGATAAAGCTTAGTCTTTTGGAAGAGTTTTGTGTACTCTTGATTAATGATGCATGTGATGTAGAACATTTACTGATATATGATGAGTTGTGCAAGTGCATGATGCTTTAAGTTGGCATTTGTTGATGACTAACAATATCTGCGTGGTAACTTGTTGCCTTTGCACTTGTAAAATTGTAATATGCATGTAATGTGTAATGCATGTCATGTTTATGCAATGCATTCTATTCTTGCAAGATAATATAGTGTTGTTGTTGGATGACATTTGCTTGCTTGGTTCTCAACAGTATTTTTCTATACTATTGGCTTCTTGGTTTCTGTCATTCTCAGTGATGATGAAAATTTGATTTTGGGTCGGAGTCCTAGATGTATGCTTCATAGCTTCTAGGGATGGGCTTGTCTTTGTCATTATAGTTATATCTGCTTTGCATCCATTTCACTCTGATTATTGGGTTGGCCGTGCATTTTTCTCTATACTTGACTATTTGAACAAGGCAAGCTTTCGAGTCCTTCCCAGCTCCAATGAATTTCCGAGTTGTAATACTTTTCCCCCTGGTGGCATATAGCATGAGCCTGAGTAGGTAAACTCTAGTTGCTTCGACTGATGGAGGTTAGATTTTATTCTTTTGACTTACTATGTAGATAATATAGCATGTATCAACAGTTCTCAGAATCTCTATGTAGTTGAGTGCAAGAAGATTGCCTTCTCACATTTTAGAGATGTGGGAGATTCATACGCTCATGTTGATGAATAGTACTGCTTCTTTGGGAAGGCTTTGGTTTGATTGTCATTTGGTATGTCATCACGATGAGTGACTTTGATTGTGTTTGCATGCATAGGTTATGCCCTAATTTTTTCCTGAACCGAAGCACAACGGGCTTTGCATATTATTTTTTGTATGGTTTTAACCCTAATTTTCGCATAAACTGCCTTTTTAGGTCTTCAGTTTATCAGGTTGCCTTAACTTTTGCCTAGACTGCCCTTTCTGTATATTCATCAATTGCAGACATTTAGCAATTCAGTAAAATGACACATCAATGAAAGAAATATTTTTAGGCACAAAAGTTTGACATCTATTCCCAAGAACTTTCTCCTATTATCAATGGTCCTTTTCAGGTTTTACCGGTTGATTTCTCTCTTTATTTTGTCTTTATTTTTACCTAAAAGCCCTTACTAGCTTTTAGCAAACGTATATTTTTTTTAGTTTATGTGGCATTACCTGAGCCTATTTTTGTTTGAGGGATTCATGAACTCACTTCCTATGATGTCCCTAAGGTGTAGCATTTCTTTCATGGGAATCTGCTTTACCGTGTTGGTCCTTTAGGTAGAATTTATCCCTAGCATCAGCATGCAGTAATCTCATTTGATTTAGGATCAATTCCCTTCATTTTGACTTTGTCGACTATTTTTGTTGTCTTGGTCATCCTTTAACCTATTTGTTTGGTTCACGCCAGTTTTCTCTGGTGAAGGAAGGATATGTCGTTTTGATGATGTTATGCCTCATGTTGAGACATTTTCATACAATTGTTTGGAGACATTCCCTATGCTGGATATTTTTGGCTAATTTGACTTTAGTAAGATCCTTATCAACTTTCATGCTTCTTACCGAGTAGCATGCCATCAGGAAAAGAAAATCTTTAGAGAATTAGTCTCGTCAGATTTGTTAGTTTGGTTTTCACTATAATTATGTTGTTGATGAGGTCCTTTCTATATCATACTAGAGTATCTTAGGAGTCTTCCATCTGATTCTTCTTTTGCGGCACATGTCGGAATTCAATTTTATTGAGTAGAGTAGATTTTGTCCAGATTGCTTTGAGGCATGGTTTGAGTGATTCTTTTTCTCGATTATATCTGGTGACTTGTCTATTGACTTGAGCAGATTCTCTGATGATCTTTTCTTCATTTTCCCCTACGAGTTAGTGAGGACATTTCATTGATTGGACATGTTTGATTGAACCAGGCAAAGGCAATCGCATGTTTTTTTTATCTTATTCTTTTATTTTCCTCTCTTTTTTAGGGGTCAAGTTTTGTGAAATAGATACTGTTTTCGGGTTTGTCGAATGTACCTAAATTTATTTCTTTAATTGGAGCATCATAAATGTTGAATATGTCAAATGTATGGTTGAATGAATAAATGGAATCATTGTCAGAAACATTGTATGTGTAAGCAGAATCATTCATAACATTATTTGTCATATTGTTTAGTTCGGAAGCACTAGAGATAAAAACAAAAGGGCAATCTTCATTATTTAACATAGCTCGCACTTCTTCTGAGTAACTGTCGCTTGCCATACTATTCCAAATTTAAGCTTTCATCTTGGTCTTCTTAAGTTTCTTCATCTGAATGATATTCGGACTCTGAGTCCTCAAGATCAAGTTGTTCATGATCTGCATTATCGAATTACATCTCTTAATTGAGCTCATATTCTCTCGGTTGGTCCTCTTCACTATACTTTTCTATCTGGCATATTCAACTACCTCTTTGAAGGTCTTGAATTGCAACGTTTTCATCTTATCGCATAAGCGTGGGTTGGAATCTTCATGCCTTTTAGAACCTAGGTGGCCTGGCTTCAATTCTCCTGCCCCTATGTTGAAAGCGGGCTTCCCCTGTCCTCGAGTTCCTAATCCTCTCTTAGGGTATGATGTTTCTGCATGTATTCCTTGACCCATGGGCCCTAATGGCCTTCCGGTTGCATATTTAAACCTTTGCCAATCATTACTGCAGTGAAACCTCTCATATTATCTATCTCATTTTTAGAGCTGCCACCACGAATGCTTCATCAGCCACGAGAGTGATAACCTTGCTTTAGAAAGGAACTTTGACATTCTAATGGAGAGTGAATGGGGCTCCTACCAGAGTATAGAACCATGGCTGTCCAAGCAGCAGTGAGAATGTTAGAGGAAACTTCTCTAATAGTGACTTCCACTTTAAAAGTACCTATATCAGTTCTCTCGGCATTGTCATGAGCCTTCATTATAGTAGCCGACTTCTTCTTTGTTTCCAACTTGAAATATACAGACCAAGAAAGCTGGTGTTGACTTTTGCCTTGCCCTAGTTTATTAGGGAAGATGAATACTTGATCTATTCATCTTATTTGCAAACTTGATTTCTTGGATCATTTTCTAGTGCTTTGGTTATGCCTTTACTCTCGTAAAATGTCATCACTATGGCCGCCTATGCATATGACGGTATGAATGATATGCTTATTTAGATGTCTAGCATTTGAACTTAAAAATGGCATTTGAGCATTCATAAAATTGTTTACCATGCAAACATTTCATTAATGAAACTTAAAGTGGACACAATCAGTAATGATTACTATCTCAAGTGATCCACTTCTACTATCAACTAGCCTTTGTAGGTTTTCTAGTTGATATCTCTTGCCTTACGGTCTTAACTTTTGCCTAAGTTGCCATTTTGGTTTTCGACTTAGCAGACCATCTTTCTTTTGCCATTTATTTTCTCGTTATGATGGCTTTTTGGGTTTTCCATATGACAGGCTTTTTCTTCTCCTTTTTCTTGTTGACTTGAGACATTCTTTGACATAGATGACTTAGGTTGAATCTTGGCTTGGATTTGCCCTACTGCATGCTTAAGAGCTTAAAAAATGCATTATTCCTGTGTAGGTCTTTAGGGTATTCAAGATTTGTTGTTGCCCCAACAATGAGGCTTTTAACATCAATCATGCCCCTTGTATTTGGCCTCTTGATGATTTGTTTCGTAACACTTTTGGACTGATTATTTCTTTAGCATGACATTGGGTAAGGATTCAGGTCCTTTCCTCTTTTTTATTATTACTTTCTTTTTGTTTTCGAGGAATTTACAATTGATGGCGAATGCTCTTTATATTGGAAAGATTACAAAGATGCTGGCTTCCTTTTTGTTTTTGTCTTCTATTTATAGCTGCATTTTATCTATCGTTCATAATGTTCTTGCAGAGTAACATTTTGCTTAGGCACTCTTTTAGGATGAAGCCCTAAATGAGCTATTGCTTAATTATTTGTGCACAGCAACCGGGCAAATGTCAATGAGTCCATCGTTCATTCTTTTCTATAGGAGTAGTGTCACTTTAAATAGCTATCACTCACGATTCCAAATTGTTTCCAATTTATTTTCATGTTATGAAAAGAACTATGTATGTTAAACATATTTGATGAATGCTTAATTGTTAGATGTGATGTATGCCCTAGAGCAATTAGGGCAACATATCTTAGTTAGTTAAATTTGTACGAACAAATATAAAGGCATTTCTTTTGTTACATCGATGACTGCGAAAATATATTATGTCTGGTTAAGAATATATTCATTGATGTGTTTGCAAAAGTCCTTGACAAAATCCTAGCACGTATTGTAAGGGCATAGTGGGACTATGTTGGTGAGAATTAGTTTGTGTGCAATTATGATTTGTCTAAATATCCCTAGTCATAGTATCATCAAGACTGGACATTGATGAATACGGATAGACTAACATGTGTCGTCATACCTCTTGAATTTGATTTAGAGTAGCATATCTCTAGTGCTAGAGGGTGGTACCTTGGGTTAACACATGAATGTATTAAGGGAAATACATTGGAGACCGCTCTGAGACAACACTCGGTAATCTATATTATGTGTTGGTGTTTTATCATCTCATTGCAATTGCAATACGAATATCCTCAGACCTGAGATACTAGTTACCTTATTCCAATGTTGCTATACTTTGGGTTATGTCTAAGTACATTCTATAGAACAGATGATATGGGTGATTACAGGTATAGTTGATGTCTGTCCGTTGGTAAGCTGAGTAGTCAAGATGGAATCTATCACTCCATTATAGCGATATAAGGGAGCTGTACCTTAGCCACTTATTAGAAGTGACACACTCGTAAACCTCTGTAGAGTATGGGTTGATAGGATGAGATCCTAGTCAACTCATTAATATGGTTGAGTTGTGTTCTTTGGTAGTAAGACTAAATCACTGGGGTAGCCTCTAAGGCTACTAGTGTACTAACACTTAAACCGAGTCCAAGAAACCAGATGGTACTTAACAGTTGATAGAAGGAGTGAATTATATTGATACTATTGCAGAACCGGGATTAAGTCACATGCACGTGACGTTCCGAATATTGAGGGGTCATATGCCTTTTGCTAGAGACCCACTATGACCGATCAAAGTCATCAGAGTCCACAATGGTTTGGAGCTCCGAGCCAGTCAAATTCCTGAATAGGAATTTAAGCTTGGTTGAACTTTGACGACTCGATGTTACGAGATCCTATAAGGTCACACACTTTAAGTTACGACCGAGCCATGCAAAGAACTGTTAGACTAGGTCTAATCTAGAAGAGAAATAAATGGTTAGACCATTTTAATTAGTTAGACCAATTTTACTAGTTGGACCAGTATATCGGAAATAAATGGTTAGACCATTTTATTGGTTGGACCAATTTACTAGTTGGACCAGTGTACCAAAACTAATGAGAAGGCATAAGAGAAATAGAAAACCGGGTAGTGAGGTCCACAGTAAAGTACTGTACGGACTCGCACAAGTGGCCTGCGTAAGTGCTGTGGGATAACACTTTCCTCAGGCTTGCGCAAGTGCTGTGGGACAACACTTGCCACAGGCCTACGTGTGGGCCTTGGCAATGCTTAGAGCATTGCGCAAGGCCCACAGGCCATGCGCATAGCGGGCTGCTTAGAGCAGCTCGCGATAGGTCCAACGCCCAGGCAAAAGCTTGCGCGCTATGTGGCACGCACAGCCCGTAAGGGCTTTACGCATATTGGGAACGTAGGCCTATGCGCGGGCAGCAAGCCCGTGCAACACTGCTGGTTTCTGCCAGCAGTGTCCTAGTTGGACTAGGAGTTCGATTTGTTGCTGTATTTATTAATGAAATAGTATTTAATTGTTTAGTATTTATTAAATAAGTTTTAATTATTCTTTAAATAATTAATTAATTATTAAATTAATTCAGGTATAACTGTGTTTCCTATTAAATAGGAATTGTTTATTCTATTAATTAATTAATTGGATTAATTAATTGAATAGAATAATAATAAAGGAAGATGAATTTGATTCCAACTCTTTCTTATTTAGTAAATTACTAAAAGGTTATGTTTATTTAATTTCTGATTGGACAAGCCTTGGATCAAATTATCATTTAATCACCCCCTTATGCCTATAAGTAGAGAGCTCATCTCCCCATTACTTCATACTTGATTTTCGAATCACTCTTTCCCTCTCTTATTCTCTTAGTTATTTTGGTTCCTAAAAGTAGTCCGTCGAAAGACGTATTTACTTAGAATACAAAACTAAGGGAATTTCTTCTAGAATAAATTGGTAGGGAAGATCTAGCTATCTTCCGCTTATTTATCGGTACTCATTTTCTAGAAGGTTTTGGTCGGTAGTGCTCGTGTGGACTAGAGGGCTTCTACTTTGGAGTCTGTGCCGTAGATGATGGGGTCATTCTGCCGACGTTGGGATTCACACTTCAACTGGTAAGTAGTTAAATTATTATTAGGTCCTTTTAATAAGTGTTTATGACCTAAATAAAAATAGACTAGTTTATGTTGTCAATCATGCCATGCTTAGGAGATCCAGGGATCTAGATTAAATTTTTGAATTTCTGCTGTGCCTGGTTTACATGCTCAATCCCCTTAATCTAGACCAACAATGGTATCAGAGCCTGCCTAATGCGATTGTATGATTGACTAGAAACATATTAGGTCTGATTTTCTATGAAATATTTTTGAGTATGCTATGCCATGCCTAGGAATTTATTTCTTGCAATAGAAAATGTTGTGATAACTAGATTAAGTGTTGCTCAAACTTAGTCAGGGTAGTTATCTAAGAATTAACAATGTTTTACTTAAGATTGAAAATGCTTTGATTTTTGAATTAAGTGGAATAATTCTTAAATTAGAAAAGAACGAAATCTTTAATTTACATAGTCTATGGCTAAGTGAGTTAGAAGGGCCCCATGGTTGTTTTGGCAAGGATTGGACATGGCTGCTCATTTACTTCAAGGGGGCCTCTCATACCTAGGAGTTTCCATCGGTTCTAAATTCTAAGTACTAAAGGGACTATTTTGAATTAGTTGATTTCTAATATAGTGAATTGGATTCATTATATGGTTTTACAATGAAAGTTTAAATTGTTAAATTAAAACTTATAGACATATATGCAAGAACTTGAACAATGAACACCCTTGTTTGTTTTGCATGCTATGTGGAGTCTTGCATGATGGAATGATTATGAATTACTAGTTGAGCATGACCCCTAGGTTGGACCTACTAATTCCTTATAACCCGGTATTAGTTATAGTTTCATAATCATGTCCATATGTAAGTCCTAGATTAGGCCAGGCCTCTTGCACAAAAAAATCCCCAATAAAATATTAAGACAAAATTAGCCTTCCTAAAAATCAAAGTGTGATTCTAGGCTTTTTCATTGAATGGATTGCTCACGCACAGCGCGCCTTCTTCTTTAACATCGAGTGTTCACATGATTCGAGTTAGGGTTAAGTCTTAACCAGACTAGGTTAGTTATCTAAAATATCGGAGCTAATGTTGGGCTGGAGGCATCATTTGAGGAGTCATATAATTGGTTTTGCACGTCCATTGGTTGAAACTCAAATGGATTAGTAATTGCATTAGATGCAAATGGGCTAGATCCTCTTATAGCTATTAAGTTAGCTTGACTCGTGATAGTGGGGGTTAGCTTAAATGAGTTATAGACGCTACCTACTTAGGAGAATGGTTAGACCATGTTTCCCGAAAGATAATAGAAGAGGCTATTATGTTTTCGAATAAACCTTAATAAAATATTAGGAAATTGTATTTAATTGAAAGACCTTAAATTAAATGCATGTACAAAACTAAGTTTAAGCATTTATTCTATTTATTATATCTAGGTTGAATTTTACTTCTTATATTAATTTTGCATGTATTGATAATTGTATTTGACTGGCTCTAGCTTGAAAGTTTTATTTAGAAATGTGAGGATAGTCCTCATAGCCTAGGACTTGGCCCATATACGATATAAGCCTAATACTAAACAAAATGATGCAAATATTTCTACCTCGAGTAGAAATGCGGAAATTACATGAAGGAATCAAGGATACAACACCTTAGAGGTAGTTAGATTCATGTTACCTTATGTAAGTAGCATAAAGGAAATGAGGTTACAATACCTTGAAGGTTGTTATGATCCATGTTACCTTATGTGAGTTTGAAGGAAACAAGGATAAACATCAAGTTGGATGTTAGGATCTATGTTACCTTAAGCATTGGAAGCATCATGAAATCATGGACTTGGTAGTCTATGTCTTTACATCTTAGAAAGGATTTTTCTAAGGAAGGAAAAATGATTCAAGGGTATTCTAAGGATGTAAAGGGACATGGGGTTGTCCAATATAGAAGCAGAAAGAGCGAAGTTAAGAGAAAATGAAAGGATCTTGAGAGCTTTATTTTGGAAACAAAGTAATTATTTCAATATGGGATATCGGAAACGCAATCTTAATTAATATGAGATTGATAAGCTTATAGCATGAGAAGAAGAGGTTTTGGAAACTTCCACTTCAAGGTGTTATAATTGAGAAAGTTCTACATCTCTTAGGGATTCAACATAGGTATGAGATACCAAGTGTGTGAGTCACATATCTGTAAAAGGTATAGGTATTGAAGAGAAGTAGAGGATCAATAAAAGGACAGTTGTACCTACGGGATATCATAAGAGATTAGTAGCTGCTATTGATGTATGAACTTAAAATCTCCATTTGGCTATTTTGTAATAAGGATAAAATTATTGTTATACTTCTATGAATATTATTTCCTGCTTCACATCAGATGGAATTAATTCCAATTTGATAAAAGATGTTATCAAACATTATGAAAAATATTCTGGACAGAAGTGTAATGAAAGATATTTTGTAATTACAAAAGCATATTCTCAATATTAACCATGCTAAGAGAAATTAGATAAAGATAAGTCATCTTACTTATGGCATTGTCATTTTAGCCATATAAACAAAACCTACTTAACTAAGTCACACAAAGGTGGTAACTTGGGCCTAATAGACTGGGAGTCTTATAGGGCTTGCGAACCTTGTTTAAAAGGCAGAATGACAAAGAAGCCCTTTAAAGAAAAAGGGGAACGTGCCACGAGTACATTGGAAATAATACACTTGAATGTATATGGTCTAATGAATGTCTAAACGCATGGATGACTTGTTTACTTCATCACTTTTATCGATGATTACTCATGATATTGGTATTTGTACCTTATGAGGCACAAATCAGATAGTTTTGAAAGGTTCAAAGACCATGGGAATGAAGTTGAGAAATAACTTGAAAAGAATATTATGGCACTACGGTTAGACTGAGGTGGAAAATATTTAAACTAATAGTTTCAAGATTATCTAAGGGATAGTGGAGTATTATCTTAGTGGACCCCTCCTTACACTCTTCAGCACAATGGTGTGTTTGAGAGAAGGAATGGAACTTTGTTAAACACAGTTCGGTTCATGATGAGCCAAGAAAGTCTTAGTAAATCCATTTGGGATATGCACTTGAGAGCACAGTTTATATCCTAAATTGTGTGCCCTCAAAATCAGTTGATACTACACCATATGAAAGGTGGTATGGTAAGAAACCCATTCTTTCTCACCTAAGAGTCTGCGGTTTTCCTGCCTATATTAAAAGGACAATGTCAGATAAGCTTAGAGCTAGATCTGATAAGTGCTTGTTCATTGGCTATCCTCAAGAGATAATGGGATATACCTTTTATGATCCTGAGGAACAAAAGGGACTTATTTCTAGGACCGCTCAGTTCCTTGAGAAGGAACACATGCTTGCAAAAGCTAGTGGGAGAGACCTTAAACTTGGAGTTCAAGTAGGTGAACAAGATAGTCAACTGATTATTCCTATACTTGATACACAAGAAAGTGTGATCGAGGAACAACCTGTTATACAACAACCATTGCGTAGATCTGGTAGAGTTCACAACGCTCCTGAAAGATATGGATTTTTCATCACGAATGATAAAAAATATTTCTAATGGAGGATGATGAACCTAAGACCTACAAGGAGGCAATAGAGAGCTCAAACTTTGATAAATGGTTAAAAGCCACGAAATAAGAGATGGATTCCATGTATGAAAACCAAGTATGGCATTTGGTCAATGCACCTGATGAGGTTAGACCCATAGGCTGTAAGTGGGTTTTCAAGAAGAAAACCAACATGGATGGTAATGTAATTACCTATAAGGCAAGGTTAGTTGCAAAAGGTTATAGTCAATGAGAAGGGATTGACTATGATAAATCCTTTTCACCAATAGCCATGCTTAAATCCATCAGGATACTCATGGCCATTACTGCTCATTAGGACTATGAGATCTGGCAGATTGATGTGAAAACCACTTTCCTAAATGGAAACTTAGATTGGGATGTATATATGATACAACCTAAGAGTTTTACATATCAGAATGGCTCGAAGGTATGCAAACTGCAAAGATCCATTTATGGACTTAAGCAAGCATCTAGGAGTTGGAATATAAGGTTTGATGGTACGACCAAAGAGTTATATTTTATATCAAATGCTTATGAGCCCTATGTATATAAGAAGGTTAGTGGGAGTGCAGTCATTTTCCTTGTGTTATATGTAGATTACATACTACTGATAGGAAATGACATTTCTCATCTTTAAATAGGAAAATTATGATTATCAAAGAAAGTTCTCCATGAAGGACCCTGGAGAAGCAGCATTTATTCTAGGTATAAAGATCAATAAAAATAGATCCAAGAGGCTGCTAGGTCTTTCGCAAGTTACGTACATAGACAAGGTATTGACTAGGTTCAACCTTGAGCAATCAAGAATGGGTTATCTTCCAATGTCTCATGGAATTAACCTTTCTAAATCTGAGTGTTCGGGGACACAAGAGGAGAGATTACGCATGAATAGAATTCCCTATACATCCGCAATAGGATCTATCATGTATGCTATTGTATATACACGGCCAGATGTCTCACATGCATTGAGCATCACGAGCAGATTTCAATTTGACCCAGGTAAGAAGCACTGGTTGGCCGTTAAGAAAATCCTTAAGTACTTGAGAAGAACTAAGGAAATATTCTTTGAATATGGAGAAGGTGATCTCTCAAATTTTCAATATGACAAAAAAGATACAAATCATAGTCAGGTTACTTATTTATATTAAATGAAGTGGCAGTTGTTTGGAAGAGTTCCAAACAAGATACAACCATTGAATCTGAGTAAGTTGTTGTTTTAGAAGCAATAAAAGAAGCTGTCTAGATAAAGAGATTTATTCGTGATCTTGATGTGGTGTATAACAGTGAAGATCCAATAGTATTATATTATGATAACATTGGGGTTATTGCTTAGGCATAAGAACCACGCTTTCGTCAAGAAACAAACATGTACACAGAAAATATCATATAAGATATGATATGGGAAAATGATGTAATAATTGAATACATTCCCACAGATCAGTTGGAGTATCATCTGATAAAGCCTTTAACACATATTAAGCATGACCGACATGTTAATAGTTATGGCATAAATGCACATGGCTAATTGGCACTAGTGCAAGTGGGAGATTATTAGATATGATGTATGCGCTAGAGCAATTAGGGCGATATATCTTAGTTAGTTAAATTTGTACGAACAAATATAAAGGCATTTCTTTTGTTACATCGATGACTGCGAAAATATATTATGACTGGTTAAGAATATATTCATTGATGTGTTTGCGAAAGTCCTTGACAAAATCATAGCACGTATTGCAATGACATAGTGGGACTATATTGGTGAGAACTGGTTCGTGTGCAATTATGATTTGTCTAAATATCCCTAGCCATAGTATCATCAAGACTGGACATTGATGAATATTGATAGACTAGCATGTGTCATCATACCTCTTGAATTTGATTAAAAGTAGTATATCTCAAGTGCTAGAGGGTGGTACCTTGGGTTAACATATAAATATATTTAGGGAAATACATTGGAGACCGCTATAAGACAATACTCGGTAATCTATATTATATGTTGGTGTTTTATTGTCTCATTGCAATAGCAATCCGAGTATCCTCATACCTAAGATACTAGTTACCATGTTCCGATGATGCTATACTTTGGGTCATGTCTACATTCTATAGAACGGATGATACAGATGATTTCGGGTATAGTTGATGTCTATCCGTTGGTAAGCTGAGTAGTCGAGATGGAATCTATCACTCCGTTATAGCGATATAAGGGAGCTGTACCTTGGCCACTCATTAGAAGTGACACACTCGTAAACCTCTGCAGAGTATGGGTTGATAGGATGAGATCCCAGTCAACACATTAATATTGTTGAGTTGTGTACTCTGGTAGCAAGACTAAAATAATGGGGTAGCCTCTAAGGCTACTAGTGGATTGACACTTAAACCGAGTCCAAGAAACCAGATGGTACTTAACATTTGATAGAAGGAGTGAATTGTATTGATACTATTGCTGAACCAGGATTAAGTCACACACAATTAACATTTTAAATATTGAGGGGTCATATTCTGTTTGCTAGAGAGCCACTATGACCGATCAAAGTCATCGGAGTCCACAACGGTCTGGAGCTTCGAGCCAGTCAAATTCCTAAAAAGGAATTTGAGCTAGGTCAAACTTTGACAGCTCGATATTATAGGATCCTATAAGGTCACACACTTTGAGTTACGACCGAGCCATGTAAAGAACTGTTAGACTATGTCTAATCTAGAAGAGAAATAAATGGTTAGACCATTTTAATTGGTTGGACCAGTATACCGGAAATAAATGGTTAGACCATTTTATTGGCTGGGCTAATTTTACTAGTTGGACCAGTGTACCGAAAATAATGAGAAGGCATAAGAGAAACAGAAAGCCGCGTAGTGGAGTCCATAGTAAAGTACTGTGTGGACTCACACAAGTGGGCCTGCACAAGTGCTGTGGGACAGCACTTGCAGCAAGACTGTGCGTGGGCCTTGGCAATGCTTAGAGCATTGCGCAAGGCCCATAGGCCATGTGCATAGCGGGCTGCTTAGAGCAGCCCGCGGCAGGCCCAGTGCGCATAGCCCGCAAGGGCTGTGCGCATATTGGGCTGGGCCTATGCTTTGGTGTAGGCCCATGTGAGGGCAGCAAGCCCGCGCAACACTGCTGGTTTCGGCTTGCAGTGTCCCAATCAAACTAAGAGTCCGATTTGTTTCTGTTTCTATTAATTAAATAGTATTTAATTGTTTAGTATTTACTAAATAATTTTTAATTATTCTTTAATTAATTAATCAATTATTAAATTAATTGATTGTTTATTAATTAGTTGAATAATTATTTAATAAGAGTTGTAATTCAAGTCTAACTTTATTTTCTATTAAATAGGAATTGTTTATTTTATTAATTAATTAATTGGATTAATTAATTGAATAGAATAATAATAAGGGAAGATGAATTTGATTCTAACTCTTTCTTATTTAGTAAATTACTAAAAGGTTATGTTTATTTAATTTTTGATTGGATAAGTCTTGGATTAAATTGTCATTTAATCACCCCACCTATGCCTATAAATAGAGAGCTCATCTCCTCATTATTTCATACCTGATTTTTGAATCACTCTTTCCCTCTCTTATTCTCTTAGTTGTTCTGGTTCCTCAAAGTAATCCGTCGAAAGACGTATTTACTTAGAATAGAAAACTAAGGGAATTTCTTCTAGAATAAATTTGTAGGGAAGATCTAGTTATCTTCCGCTTATTTATCGGTACTCCTTTCTAGAAAGTTTTGGTCAGTAGTGCTCGTGTGCACGTAGCTGATGGGGTCATTCTGCCGACATCGGGATTCACGCTTCAACTGGTAAGTGGTTAAATTATTATTAGGTCCTTTTAATAAGTGTTTATGACCGAAATAATAATAGACTAGTTTATGTTGTCAATCATGCCATGCTTAGGAGATCTAGGGATCTAGATGAAATTTTTGAATTTCTGCTGTGCCTGTTTTACATGCTTAATCCCCTTAATCTAGACCAACATTAATTACATGTGCATATTCACGTGGAAAGCATAGTATAAGAAAAATAAATTTATTCATTCAAAGCCAACTATGACATGATTGGGGACAACATTAAAGATGCATATGATTATTGAGTTAAAACGTGGAACTTAGAGCCCAAACATCAACTTGTACATTACACAACATTCCTGTGCCAGTTCTTTTTGTATGTCACAGTGATTGGGTATGCTCTCTTCTTGATCTTGAAGCCATAAACTATCTTGCACCTCATGTTCGTCAACCTTGCTTTGACTAGCCCAAGAAACTTGTTGTTCTCATTTCTGGTAGTTTGATTGGGATTGAGACTCGAATTGCTTTTCCCTTCACTTTACTTGAAGTCTTTTCTTGCTTAGCTCAGGCATAATAGAGCTCTTTTGAAATTGGAACTTGTCTTAAACTAGATGAAGAGTTGAGTCTATGCGGTTCTACCATCTTTCCTTTGCGTATCGATTATTTGATATCATGAAGTAGGCAATTACATTCATTAGTTCGGTGCCTCTTGACAATATGATAAGGGCAGAAGTTATCCTTATACATTTCTTTTGGCTTCTTGTAAGGTTTGAAGCTCTGGACTAGACCAACAGTTCCACATTTGGAGAATAACATTGCCAATGATTCTTCCCATGGGGATATACCACACATGATTGGTTGATTATGAACAACTTCAGTCATTTTCATAACATCATCCTTAATAGGAAGTTTGTTTTCATTTTGGCTTTGATTGGATAAAGGTATGTCGTAGATGGTCGAGTGTTTAAAGTTTTTTGTACTCTCACTCTTTGTCCGATCGACAAGGTGATGTTGGACATGTTTCCTCGCCGGAGTATGGACACTTGGTATCATAGAAAGTCTTTTTTCTATTGCATCATCAATCATTTCCAAGAATGTATCTGACTCCAAAAAGTCTTTCATGGCTTTGGATACTACTTCTATAATGATTTTATCTTGGTCATGAGTGTCCATTCTATTCATAGAGAAAATGTTGATCAACTAAATTGTCCTTTAAAGAAAGGTCGTTCTATGTGAACCACAAAACCCAATGCTACAATGCTAATAACAAACTTCTTTGGCTAACCATCTTTACTGATAATTTTTTTTAGCTGAAGTTAGTCATAATTTTTTTAAGAGGGATACATGTAAAACATTAGGCATATATGGTGCGAGATGGTTTAACTGATGCGATAAACTATATTTAATTGTTGATCGATATGAGATGAATGATACGAGGGAGGAGTGATTGGTCAGATGTGATGATTGAATTCACAAGAATTAACTTTTGATGAATGAATGTAATGTATGCATGCATTTGTGTATGGTGAATTAAAGAGAAGTTAGATATTCGAGGGTGGTCTCTCTCTCTCTTAGGCCAATTCCAATTGGGATAAACATGAGACTATGGTTAACATCCTAGAGATGCTAACGTCGTGTGTATTTCGGGTACTTATAGGATTAGGGCTATTGACACTGGATTTTAACGATCCTTCTCATGAAACTATGATGAGAGCTATATAATGCAATGTCTTACAGGAGTTGTCCATTAGAGGTGTTACTACTGCTGTAAAGTTGAGTTTGGCCGAAGTCCGGAGACCTAGTCTACCCTTAGCACCCATACGGGTACTGCTTGGCGGTACAGATCCACTAGCAGACCCGTATGGGTAGATTCCTTTCATACATCTAGAGGGGACCTATACGGGCCCCACCCATACGGGTCCTCTTGTTGCCTGATCAGGAACTTTTGGAAGCTATCTCTTACCTTTTTTGGGAAAAGGCAGGTCTTGAATGCGATTTATTGCATTCAGACCTGACTTTCACCCTATAAATAGGGCCTTTTCCTCTCATTTCATGAAACACACATTTCATATGAAAAATATACAATAGAGAAATTATAGTGAGGTTCTAGCAATTTCTATAAGTATAGAAAAGGTATAGTGGGGGTATAGAAAGTATAAAATAGGGAGAAAACCCTTTCTTGGAGGTTTTGTCCACATTTTATTCATTCTTAGCTTCATTTATTAGGATTTAGGGGAGGTTCTGTCCACACAATTACTCGCCTAAATAGTCCTATTTCACCATCTACTTTGGCCGGACTCTCTCAACAGCAAAGGGATCGCCTCAAAGTGGATTTATGCTGCAAAGGTAACGCTCTTGAGTTTCAAAGAGACTCACATCTCAGCTATTCTATTATTATTTTCTACCTTCGTTATTATATCGGATCTTGTTCTTATTTTGGGTCTATTCCTAACCCGTATGAGCCTTGTTGGCACCATATGTCCCTAAGGGTATTAAATCGGTATGCCATACTCATACGGAAGGAAATCCCACTTTTATTTTATTTTATCATCCATTAATCAGCATAAACTGAACAAAGTTTCTACTTGGACCAAAAAGGACCCATATGGGTACACCATACCCGTACCGATCCTCCCTAGTAGCCATAGGGTCCCACCCACCCGTACGGGTACTAGTCCCAGGCAGAATCTAGAATTCATTTTCAAACTGGTTAAAATTAATCCAACTCACCATTTGCCATGCAATCATTTTCACTAATAATTCGGTAAATCAACCCATAAAAGTTAAAATGTGTTTTCACAACAAAATACATTGACGACTTGTTATTTCTCTCTGATCTAAGAAGCCACCTAGGTACTATCGATCGTAAAACCGCCACGCTAATATAATCACATTTTTCCTAATAAAATGATGACTTATGATGTGCTATAAACTATGCTAATATCTGTGAATGCAGGGGAATTTATTTTTATTTTGTTTTATAACTTAGAACAAATGTATAGGTTCTCATTGCAATTTCCCCCATTTTCCCTTGGTTATAATTTTTATTCCCCCATTTGTTGCTTGTGCTTTATTGTAATATGTAAACACATGTAACGAGTGTGAAAGAGTGTAGAAATAGGATTTCTGTGATAATTCCCTAAATGATGAAAACAAAAATGGTTTTATGCGGTGAATATAATTTTGAATCAACTAAATGAGAAATAAGTGACTCATCCGATACCCAAATCTCTGATCCAATAGGTATGAGTCTCCCGCCTAGAGGGAACCGTACCAAAACTCTTTCCCAAGTAGACAACTTGGGTGGGAACTCTATCATTTGTATCGAGATTTAGGTCTCGATTCTTTTATTCATTAAAATTGGCTTATTTTGCAAACTTGGACTAAAAATGTTTTGTCACGCCTAAATCCAACCAAACCCCTAGTGGGCCCCGCCTCTCAGACAGGCGCCAAGCGATACCCACACGTCATTGACACCTTACAGTGGCGACTTCACTGGGGATTATAATCTTTTAACTTGCAAAATTTTGGTTTAGTTTTAATAGTTTGAAAGATTAAGATGAGCACTGAAAATCATTTACTTGATTCAACCCGTTTTCTTTTTCAGCATTTGGGAAAATTAACACACTCTATCTTCTCATCTCCTTATCTCTTTAGTTAGATGCGCTCTTCTTCTAGCTCTAGGTCATGGTGCCCTATTATTTCTGTGACACTCGCGAAGGTCTTACCCATGCCTGCCAGGAACTAGGGACACCTTAGTGGGTGGAGCACTCATTGTCATCTCCCTCCAAAAGAGGCTTGATGCGATGGGAACCTTCTACATCAACTTCCGATATGTTCCTACACTATTCTTATCGAAAGCCTTAGAATTTTACCTTCTAGGTACCCTAATTGAGATTAGACTAAGGAAGAATACCCACAGACTCGGTGGGAGAAATAAGGACGAAATCGATCACTTCGCATGTGTTGTATTACATACCCTTGTGATTAACCCCACCATGCATCATTATAATTTGTGCATGCATACGACATCCCATGCATGTACTGATCTATTCATTACTACCTCAGCCAAAACCAAACCTCAAAGAGAAAGAGCTTGGCAACGATCTATCTGACTCACATTCCGGCTCCTCCACCATCATCTCTTCCTCTAGTTCAGTAAAGGGTTGCTCCATATCAGCCCATGGGTGTCTCGTCTAGCAGCCAGTTTAGTTCGATCAATCTTTCTACCTATCACCCTGAGGAAATGTCTCATATCCTGGCTCTAGAGGGCCAAATTGATGTTAAGGTTGAGAATATTGCTACTGGTGAGGTTATTATGATAATAAGATGAAGAACTTTGCTTATTTGGATTGTGTTTCTGATTACGATTTCATGCATCCATTCTAGCATTCATCTAGCATCTTTAACATCAATAATGATATTATAAAAGAAATTAACTTAAATACGGAAGATGATCCACAAATGGTATACATTTCCAATCAATTTCCCATTGAATAAGAGGGAGAATTAAGAAAAGTACTAAAAAAACACATTTTAGCCTTCGCTTGGTCTCACAAAGACATGCCAGGACTTTATCGGCACATCACCGAGCAAAAGATCCCCACAGACCCAAAAATTCGACCATTAAAGCAAAAGATGAGGAGGATGTGTCCAGAATGGGCAGAAAAGGTCAAAGTAGAAGTGGCCAAGCAAATCAAGGCTAATTTCATGGAGCTCGTTGAGTATCCCACTTGGCTATCTAATGTAGTTCCTATGCCCAAGAAATTTGCGATGTCAGAGTTTGAGTTGACTTTAGGGACTCGAACAAGGCTACCCCTAAGGATGATTTTGCGCTACCACACATCGACATTCTAGTAGACAACGCGGCAAGAGTGGCCATGTATTCCTTTATGGATGGGTTCTCTAGCTACCACTAGATTCTCATGAACATAATAGACAAGTTTAAAACTGCATTTGTCTCTGAATGGGGAACATATTGTTTTAGAGTGATGCCTTTCGGACTAAAAAATATAGGGGCAACCTACCAATAAGCAGTCACAACATTACTACATGATTTGATGCACAAAGAAGTAGAAGTCTACGTGGACGACATGCTTATGAAATCCGCTACGCTGGAAGAGCAGTCGATAGTGTTAGAACTGTTCCTCACGAGAATTGGGAAATACAATCTCTGTCTTAACCCAAAGAAGTGTATATTCAGTGTCACGTCATGCAAATTACTAGGAGATGCAGTTAGCAAAAGAGTCATAGAGATGGATCCCAATAAGGACAATGCTATCAGGGAAATGCCTATGCCGAAAACTAAAAAAGAAGTGAGAAGTTTCTTAGGGTCCATATAGTACGTCAGCCGCTTTATAGCACAGTTAACTACCACGTGTGAGCGTATCTTCAAGCTCTTGAGGAAGCATCAACCAATAGAATGGAATGACCAATGTTAGGAAGCCTTTGATCGGATCAAGGCCTACCTAATGAACCCTCCTATGATGAAGCCACCAATTCTCTAGAAGCCGCTCATTCTCTATTTGGCAATAGAGGAAATATTTATAGGGGCTATGTTAGTTCGGGAGCATGAGGTTAAGAAAGAACATGCAGTTTATTACCTCAGTAAGAAATTGCTAGAATACGAGACTGGATACACCATCATGGAGGAAACTGGTGCCGCCATGGTCTGGCTCACCAAGAAACTCAGTCATTACTTCCAATCTTACTGAATCCAAGCAGTCGCAAAGGTCGATCTAATAAGAAAACTAGCAAGGTGGCTCTCGTTACTATCGAAATTCGATATCGAGTATGTCACTAAGAAGACCATCAAGGGAAGAGCATTGGCTGAATTTCTAGCAAATCAACCACTCGAGGAAGGACAATAGGAAAACTTGGAATTCCCTGATGAATTTTTTGCAACGACTATAGAAAATCCTAGAAATTGGAACATGTTCTTCAATGGCGTCGTTAACAAGAGAGGAGCTGGCTTGGTGGTTATCATCATTACTCTAGATGGAGTTAACAAACGATTAGATTTTCTCACCATTAATAATGAGGCAGAATATGAAGCCTGAGTGACCACTGGATTTTAACGGTGCTTCTCAAAAAATAATGATGAGAGCAAAATAATGCAATCTCTTATAGGTATTATCCATCAGAGGTGTTCCTACTGCAACAGAGTTGAGTTTGGGCAAAGTTTAGAGACCTAATCTTCCCTTAGGGAACCATATGGGTGCTGCTTAGTGGTACGAATCCACCGGTAGACCTGTATGGGTCATTTCCCCCCGTAAGCTTGGAGGGGACCCATACGGGTCATACCCCACCCATACGGGTCCTGTTGTTGCCTATTCAGGCTTTTTGAAAGGTAATTCTTACTATTTTTAGGAGAAATCAGGTCATGAATGCAATTTATTGCATTCAGACCTAATTCCCCTCTATAAATAGAGGCTTTTCCTCACTTCTCAACCACAGATACTACAGAGAAAAGGGTATAGTTGAGGTATAGGAGGTATAAAATAAGGAGAAAGCCTATCTATTAAGGTTTTGTCCACATTTTATTCATTCCTAGTTTTGTTTATTTGGATTTAGGAGAGGTTCTGTCCACACAAATAATCGCCTAAATAGTCCTAAAATCTCCACTTTAACATTTACTTTGGCTAGACTCTCTCTCAGCAAAGGGATTGCCTCAAAGTGGATTCACGTCATAAAGGTACACTCATGAATTTCAAAGAGACTCACATCTCAGTCATTTTATAATATTTCTCTGTCTCTTCTATTATATCTAATCTTTTATTCTTGTTTTGGGTCTGGTCCTAACCTATAAGAGCCTTGTTGGCACCTTATGTCCTTAGGGATATTAAACTGGTGCGCCATACTCATATGGAAGGAAATTCCATTTTTATTTCATTTCTCATCCTTAAATTTGTCGGTTAAATTAAACTAGGATTTTGCCCAGGACTAGACAGGGCCCGTACGGGTCCCCTGTACCTATACCAGTCCTCCCCTATAGTCATACAGGTCCCACCCCACCCCATACGGGTACTGGCCCTCAGGCAGAACCCACAGTTCCTTTCATAATCGGTAAAATCAATCAACTCACCATTTACCATTCGATCATTTTCATTAATAATCTGGTAAATCAACTCACAAAAAACTAAAATGTGTTTTTATAATAAAATATGTTGAAGACTCATTATTTCTCTCCGATCCTAAAAGCCGTCGGGGCATTATCGATCGTAAAACGCCATGCCATCATCATCACATTTTTCCTAATAAAATGCTGACTTATGATGTGCTTTAAACTATGCTAATCTTTGTGGATGCTGGGGAATTAATGTTTATTTGTTTTATAACTTAGAACAAATGTATAGGTTCTCTTGCAATTCCCCCATTTTCCCCCGGTTGTAATTTTTATTCCCCCATTTATTATTTGTGCTTTATTATAAACTGTTGAATGCATATATCACGTATGAAAGAGTGTAGAAAATAGGTGTTCCGTAATAATTCCCCAAATGACGAAAATAAAACGGTTTTATGTAGCGAATGTAATTTTGAATTAACTAAATGAGAAATAAGTGACTCATCCGATACCCGAATCTCTGATCCAAAAGGTATGAGTCTTTCACCCAATGGGAACCATACCAAAACTCTTTCCTAAGTAGACAACTTGGGTGGCGACTACATCATTTGTATCAAGATTTGGGTCTCGATTCTTTTATTCATAAAATAAAATGTGCAAACTTTAACTAAATGGTTTCATCACGCCTAAATTAATCAAACACCGCAGTAGACCCCACCAACCACCAAGGCGCTAAGGGAGACCCACACATCATCGACACCTTATAGTGGTGACTCTGCTGGGGACATAATCTTTTAACTTGCAAAATGTTTTTTTTTAAAAGCTTAAAAGATTAAGATGACCACCGAAAATCATTCACTTAATTCAACCCTGTTTTCTTTCTCATCATTTAGGAAAATTATTACACTCTATCTTAGATGCACTCTATCTCTGTATACTAACCGCACCATGCATCATTGCACATGTCTCATGCATAGTTAAACCCACGCACGTACTGATCATTTGGTTTCCTTTTGAGCAAGAGTAAAAGCATTGCAACAATCGCAAGTTCACTTAGTCCACATTTAAGTTTCTACGGAACCAAATTTAGTTCAGTTAAGGGATGAATATCTGCCTCCGTCTCCTAGTAATCCATCATCCAATAAGTTCAGAAAGTTGGGTTTTGTTGGTTCGTATGGTTAGTTTAGCAATCCTTTTTCATTCAGGGGGTACGGCAGTTCTGCTAGCCATCAGTCGGTCTATACAGCCAAGCCAAGGATTCGTGTTGTTAGTGTTTCAGTTTAGGGGATCTAGCCAAGGTGCCAACTGTGTAGCCATGCCTAAGCGGATGACCATCCATTATCCAACATGTCTACCCTTTGGTGTGACTACAAATGCTCAACAATCTTCCCTTTCATTCTAAGCCATAAAAGAGGACTAGTGGCAGTACAAGTAGAAGCTTAGGATTGGCAGACTAGCGATTCACCAATGGATCCTATCAAGATTGAAGATGAAAACCCTCCATATATGGAGGATGATTTCGAGGATGAGGTAACCTTTTAAAATTGCTAGTGTCTTGAAGCAAACAATGCCACTTTTAAAGCACATCACGAATAAATTGATGCATTCACATCATGTTTGAGTATTTCATTTTAAAAGATATCATGCACTCATAAAATCAACATTCTTAAAAATTTCATCATGTTTATTAAAGAAACTGAATTTGAGTACAACTCAATGGCATAAGGTTCCAATGGTTAAACCTTACCATAAAAAAGGAGAGACGAAAATTGCTTAGCAAACATGATAGCCTTAGGTCTTAGCACATCTTTTTCCATTAGGGGGGAGAAAGATACACATCACTAAGAAAGAAAAGCCAAGAGCCTAAAAAAAAGAGGAAGACATACCCCACATCAAAATCACCATTGAAGGAAAAGATCTTACAACACAAATCCAAAATCAATGCAAGCTTAAATCCAATGCTCTTCCAAAGCCTTCAAAAGGATAAACAATTACATCCAACAAATGTGCATTTCTTATCAATGTAGGTACCTCCCTTGGACCTATATTCCCATTAAAATATCGCTCCAAAAATGCTTTCTCAATTTGTTCAAAAGAAAGAAGACTCCTTACCCTACATAATGATCCTAAGCCTCCATAGTAACATGATCTCCTTCTTTCACAAGAAGGAGAACCTTCCCCACAATAACATGACCTCCTTCTTTCACAAAATAGAAGAACCTATTCATTCTAACACTAAATGGCCCAAGCTTACAACAGTAGGGTCAGATACCCGAATCAACCTCTCAAGGTGGGTGATCTGGTTCTTAAACAAGTACGCCAAGTAAACACAGATGCTAGGGGCAAGTTCAAGTCTAATTGGGAAGGACCATTCATGGTTAGGGTGGAAATAAGCTCAGGGATATGGATGGAAATGAGTTTGTGAATCTAGTGAATCAAGAAAAGCTTAAACGCTATCACGTCTAGGTTAAAAGAAATAAATCACAAAAAATCATCACGCCACAAAAAAATATAGAGGATAAATCACCTGGTGAGCAGTCTTCTACTACTCGAGCAAAAATTAGGGTGCAACCCGCTAATCGGTATTCCATAAACCAATCAGGCAAAAGTTAGGGTACTCCAGCGCAAATAAAGCCCGCTAAGTTGAAAACCCGAAAAGAGAGGCTTAGGCAAAAGTTAGGGCATCGAGAGAAAAACATCATTTACTTTCTACAAAATCTGTAATAGGACCAGAAAGCATATAAGGGTTAACCATTGGAAACTATTACCATTGCCTATGCACTCAAATTTAATTTCGTCGATAAAATGATATGATTTGCTAAAAATCATGGTCTTATGAATGCATGCATGTCTTTAGGTGAAATAATCACAAGTATGTGAACATCAGTTTCTTCTATACATTTTGTGCTCTTTATAATTCTCTGTATTGCGAGCATCATTCAACAAAAGACAGAATACCAATATGCCACAAGATAAATAAGGCTTATGCAAAAGTCAGAAGAAGTCTGCTGAACTGAGCTGCCAAGGACAGTTCAGCCAAAAGTTAAGACAATAAAGATAAGTCTACTGAATTGATCCGCCAAGGACAATTCAGGAAAAAGTTAAGACAAAAGAAAGAAAAAATACAAAATCAGTTCAATAGATCGCATTGCATCAAGTGGTCTATGCAAAACTTAGAACTCAGTTCAAAAACACCAATATTTCATTCCTGCTTTTGTTCTTCAAGCTTCATTTGTAATAGCAATGTTTCATAGTTAGGATCGCTTAAGTCTAGTTTCCCCACTGTGAAGATACTCGATAACACACATCATTCAAAGTGCTAATTGCTTCCATTAGCGTCATCCAACTTGCATCATGCTATAGTGTGGACACCACTAAGATGCGAAAAGAAATGAAGTCTGCTGAATTGAGTCGCCAAGGACAGCTCAGGCAAAGGTTAAGACAAGAAAGAAAACTCTGCTAAATTGATCCGCCAAGGAAAATTTAGGCAAAAGTTAAGACAAGAAACAAAGTCTACTAAATTGAGCCGCCAAGGACAATTCAGGCAAAAGTTAATACAAAAGAAAAGAAAAGTACAGAACTATTTCGATAGATCGCATCACATTAAGCGATCTGTGCAAAAGTTAGAACTCAAATTAAAAACGCCAAGTGCTTCCACTAGCATCATCCAGCTTGCACCATGTTATAGTTTTGACACCTCAAATATGCATCCCCTAACATGCAAAGAATGAATCTCATCAAATCAAATAAAAAGTGCAAAGTAGTATAGGCATCCATATAAACCTGCACAAGTCTATAAAAGGGATACGAATCCTCTTTTTAGATCCAAAATAAGGTTCTCACTAGAGAGAAGCACAACAATAGTATAAAGGCCTTTAGAGGGGCAATTGACTCCGACTCAGGTTCAACTTGAGCCTAGTCCTAGCCAAACGGGTCCTCAATAGGCATACGTATCTCATTAAAATATTGGTAGTACTCATCACTCTTAGTCAGGGCTAGTCTTTCAGTAATCTAGAGCTTCAAAAGTTTGCTGACTAGTTAACTCACTAGGAATTTAAGCCTTTATCAAAGAAGGACAAGAAAACAATATCCCTGAGGTAAAGGATCAATCAAGGACCAATACAAGTAAGAAAAGCATAACCTAATCTAAGCTATTAGGGGGTCTTATCCCTGGTGCTCATCTTGAGTTATGTCCTATATATCTGCCAGCAGGTCACCCCTGTCTATCATCACATGATCCTCTACCCCACCAGCATCCACAACAAGCAGATAAGGAATCCTATCCTCTGAAGTTCCTGCTATACTCCCAGTAGCAATACTAGTCTCCTCTACTCACTGCTCTACCTCTTACTCAGCTCCCGCCACCTGAGTGGCCACAACCGCCACCCAATAAGCCAAACTATCCTCTTCTAAAGAAGAATCAGATGGCTTGGGTATCTGCTTACCATCGGTCATTCGGGCCAGCTGTCCCTGCAACACCTTAACCTCAGCCCTCGCTCGAGCAGTCTCCACTCTAGCCCTCTCCAACTCCTTCTCCAATGGCTGACCCGATCGGCCTCAGTATTAGCTACTCGTAATTACTCCTCTAGGAACCTAACACTCTCCTTAAAGGAATCCAGATCCTGGGCGGACCTCTCACACTCCATAGCCAATAGGGTCTACAATGAAAATCATAAGATCAGTACATATATATAAGTGTCATGGCATTCATCATGCAAAGTTTGTTAAATTTTACAGGTAAAAGAAACTTACCGAGGCTAGTACGTCCTGAGCTAGCAGCAGGTCCCGAATGGAGAAGAAACCCCTAGCGATCCTCTTAGCCTCAGCTATGGTCACTTGAAAGAGAAAGCCATCTCAGAATGGGAAATTATAAGCAATTATTATAAGGACAAGATTAAAGCAGAGAATTCCTCATGTGAGTGGAGCTAGAGGAGGTAAATAGAATGGGATGAATCGACTCCTCGAGCTCCTTTACAGCTCGCTTCCCCAAATTATCGAGGAGTCAGAAGAAAGTATCCAACTCTGCCAAGAGGGCCCTCTCTCTTATACCCTCTAAAGCACGAGACGACTTCGTTGGCGGCTCTAGGTCAGCAACAACAGGTCTCTTTTGCATAGAGGCAGGAGGCTATAACAATGAACAATCACATTTAGGTTCACAATCAATTTCAAGAAAGTAAAGAAAGAATTTGCAAAGGTAGAGTGAAGGAAATACCTGAGAAGAAGGAGTAACAAACCAAGCTGGGCCCTTATTACTTCGAACCATAAAAGGAGTAACAGACCTAGCTAGGCCCTTAGTACTTCGAACAGACCTAGCTGGGCCCTTAGTACCCTTGGTCCACCCTCATCATCGTCGTCATCATCATCACCATCGCTATCAGTGGAACTCAAGGGGGAGGTCCTTGAAATGGATCATCTCACATGGAGGAAGGAGTAAAGAGTCGATGAACTAAGCATAGGAGCCCCCCCATAGAGATCACCTGGGCTCCATCACCTAATAGATACAACCCCTGATCTATCTCAGGCATCAAATGCAGCCAGAAGACTCCCACTAGGATAGGGTGAGGAATCAGTCTCGCCCTAATGACACTGGTCCTCCAGTCCCATACCTTATCACCGAAGAACCACTCTAAGGAGAGAGGAAACTCCAGCACAAAGTGGCAATCATCCACGGTGGCCCACATCCATTCAATATCCTCGTGGATGACCATCTACTCCCATAGGTCTCAAACAAGCTATATAAAATAATGCACTGTAAGCATCATAACCTCGTAAATACAGTTTCTACTAATAGTTTGTGGAAATGTAAAATATATGTTCAACATGAAAAAGGTTCACCCGATCAGAGCGCAGCTGGCAGAGAAACTCCCTATACTCTGTTGTGGTTAAATCCTAACGCTGCCAAGGCCTTATCCACTTGGAAATGATATGAGGCATCTTAGGCTACTCGGGGAAACCTTGCCTAGGGATAAGATGATGTTCAAAGGCCCAAATCTGCAAACTAAGATGAAGTCAGTTGCAAAGAAGAGGTTAAAGCATGGGAGATCGGCTCAGAAATTACTAGTAAGATCAGGTGGCAGATCTTGTGCTCGGACTGCTGACTCCAAACCCCAACATCCAGCCCACAATACAACTTTGCCAGGATGGCTTGGCACTAGTTCTTACTTAGCACAGCAAGAAGATCCTCAATAGCAGACATCAGACCATAGTTGAGGCTGCTCGAGTACATCGGGAAGAAGACAGTGGAGAGGATGATTAGTAGGAAAGATTAGGCATACTGATCCTTCCTCCCCCACAACTACAGGGCTAGACTGCTCGATCTAGTAGTCATAAAGATCCCCATACTTGAGCTTGTCCTTCGCTTCAGGATGAAGCCCAACAAGTCTCTTCATATGAGCCCTCACCTTGGTTGGAGAATGCCAGTGATCTGCATAAATGTTAAAGTGGGTGACGTCCCCACTCTAATCTAATCCTGTTAGTGGACACACATCCGAGGGGGTGACATTGACCTCCCCAAAAGGCAAGTGGAAAGTTTATGTCATCTCATACCATCTCTCTATTAGGGCCTATATAGCACCAAGAGCTAGTGTCTTCAGGGCTTGGGGAATGACCCTGACATTATCAGTGAACCCGAATGGGTTAATACAGGCCGGCAGCTCAGTATCCCCGGTAGCTCGAATCTCCTCATGCCACTTTCTGTAGAAGCTCAGGGCTCCTACAGTCTTATACAGGAACTGCAAAGGCGAAATAATAGTTTGACTGGGTTAGGATGCAACAGACAAGTCAAAAATTAGAAAAAGGTTGCAGAAAACCTAGTTTTAGATATTTTGTCCCTGAAGAATGGATCCGCACGGGGTCCATCCCCACCCGTACGCATCCCACCTCAGCAACACACCACCCGTATGGGTTCCTACCTCACACCTTGGGACATTTTTTCAAATGGGAGTAGGATTCCTCAAACAGTAGGGATACATTAAATTCAAATTGGGGCCAACCCCACTTCTCTCAAACCCCTATGACAATTATATGAGGCAAAATCCCGCTAACTCACCTTGATCCTTAATAGAAGGGGCAAAAATTTTTGTTTTCACAAAGTTAATCAAGAATCAAGGTAAGCCCTGTCAAAATGATTGCTAACTGAACAATTTTCATGTGCAGGTCCATTCAAGGAGAGGATCCCCAAGAGGTCAAAACTTCAAGGGGCAATAATCCCCACAAGACAAAAGATTCTTGCCTGAACCAAGGAAATGTTATCCTAGAAGAAATCCCCAGCAGAAAAATCATCTAGGAAGACACCTCCCTAGCAAAGAAGACAATCGAGGGGCATCCTTCCATTCCCCAGCAGTGAATCCAGTCGAGGGGCATCCCTCCATCATCATACACCTTAGGAGAACCTACCTAAGAGGCACTCCTTAAAGCGAAACCAGTTATGGGGCATCCCCCATCATTAAATACCCTAGGGGCACTCATTAGAGTGCTAGCCAGTAGAAGGGGCATACTAGGGGCACCTTGGTTTAAGTTGGGACCAACCCAACAACACTAAACTCAGCCTTTTCTTTTAATCGGGGCAAGTCCCAACCCGCGTATCTCAAAGTTTTACTGACCAGTTTCTTTATCATGTGCAGGAACCCAAGCAGAGATATCCATAAGAAAAGAAGGAATTCCCCCAGCCACACTGCCACCTTAGGGACATCATTCAAAGGACATAACCAATAAAGGTGCCATCCGAGGGGCATCTTCCGAAGAAGCATTCCCAACAACTAGACCGTTAGAGGGATCATCTCCCCATCAAGCGAAGTATCCAAGGGGCATCCCCCAACAGGTCAAGACACCTAAGGCAATTTCCAGGGGCCACTCCCTAGTAATCCAAGTCATCTAGGAGTCTTACTCCCAAGCAGTTAAGCCACTTGTTAGCACAAGTCTATTCCGGCCCGATGAGGAATAATGCCTATTTCGTCTAGTGATCAAACAAATGAGCCAAAAGGGACCGAATTGTCATTCAAAATCCAAAATTCAAAAATCCACATTCTAGGGAAGCTCCAATTTAGCATTTCCTACTAAAAAATGAAAAAGTCAAAGTTTGGTGAAACATCGGTAATTAGGACGCCGGCTATTTAACAATCTACAGTAAAAAAAATCAAATCTTACCGAGATTGCACCTAGGATTTACGGGATCCGGGTAAAATCTTGTCATAGTGGAAAATAGCCCGCCGGCTATTTACCAACCCTCTATATAAAAGGGTGCACCCCCCTCATTTTGAACAGACGTGAGAATTGGTAAAATCCTAAAATTAACTTTATGTCCTTTTTTAGTGTTAGGAGTCCAAAAAGTCCCGAAACTCTGTCGAAACACTTCCATAACTCGAGCTCTATCACCAACACTCGGTATAAGCTCATTTCCTTGTCTTTTTAGATCAAGATCTCACAGTGATCTTTGGTCTAAAAATGACTCAATCTCTGGAAATACCCACATCTCCAACAGAAATAATCCAAGATTATAGTCGTAACTTGGGTTAAATATATTTTCCAACCAAATCTCAACCTTCTTCAAGCAACTTTGGTCCCGCACCGGCTCTCAAGTCATCCTGGAGAAAAGAAAAGGTAAACTGAGGGTAATTGGCTCTAAGCCCAACTTTAAAATTCATTTCCATTATTTTATTATTGCACATTGCATTCCATTTCTCTGGTTAAGTGAGCCTCTAGAGCCACTTAAACTATAATATGTATCAATAAGCTTGCAGGCACGGACAAGCATCCAGAATGTGAGGGAACTCTATCCGAGTTTCTGGGCCCAGACCTAATTACTGCCATTACTTTGCCAAAAATTCGGTAGAAAATATCAATTTATTATACCGTTATAATGTCCATTTTATTTCTTGAATTTTATTCTTAAATAAAGCCATTGTAACACAGAAAATCACCATAAATTCCAAAATTCCAAAATTAATCCAAACAACTTAAACAATATGAGTAACTATTATGTCCGAACTCAGAATCTCATTCTCTTTTCGGTATAAACATCCCATCATAGATCAGTATACCATAATTCCCGGTGGAGCTGAACCGGGTGGCGACTCTATTTTATTTTTAAATAAAGTAAAAACATTTTAATTTAAAAATATCTTTTCTTATTTAAATGTGTAAATGTATTTTACAGTATAATCACATTTTTGGCTTACAAAGCCACACACATTTAAGCGAACCAAATTTTCTCAAACAGAACAAAACATTGCGGTTTCCTCAAACTGCACCGAACCAAATCACGCCCCCCACATCGCACTCCGCGTACACGCCTGACAAAAATGTTCGCCCGCTCACAGTGGAGACTTTGCTGGGGATAGTTATTTTTATAAAAATCTGATTTTTATAAAAATTCTTTTTTTGACATGATAATTAAAATCTTGTTGAAATTAAATTTTGGAATTACGGAATTTGTGATAATTTCTACATTACGCAAATTTTAGGACTGCATAACATCTGCATTCTTTACCCCTAAAACAATTTAGGTGTCTTTTGATGAAGTATCTTCAAGTTCTCTAAAGGCTTGAGGGGTATGGGTCCAATCACACCCCTTGTGTAACTTACGAGGACCTTGTTCGCTTAAGGGCAAGTCTACCTACGTATATTATATGTGGAAAAGCTTCCTTTGGTTCACTTAAGGCCACTGGGACTTAGTACAGAAAGGCATAGGGTACCCCAAATCGCACCCAATCCTGAGACCGAAACCCACATATAGATGGACCGTAGACACTCTCTCAAAGGTCTACCTAGAAACCTTTAGGGCACGCAAGTAGACTTTGCTATGTCCCCTGTTGACTTCAAAGCGAAGTAACCGAATGGAGTTAAAAGGGCGGTAGGTGCGACATAACCGTTTACTGCATGTGTAGGTTTATTAAATATAAATAAACTGAAAATGGATATCATAAACATCATGATTATGTGTAAACTAACCACATTTTTATGCAGCCATAACATTTATGTGTGGCATCTCATTTTATCTACCAAGATCAACGAGTCCACCTAGGCTTAGCCTATGAGCCGAAATAAACTGAGACCAATGAGTCAAAACCTTTTAAGTGACCCTAGTGTCAGCTCACCCTATGGACCAATGAGTCAAAACCCTTTGAGTGACCCCTGTGTCAGCTTACCCTCGGACCAATGAGTCAAAACCATTTGAGTGACCCCCATCTTAGCTCACCCTTGGACCAATGAGTTAAAGCCCTTTGAGTGACCCCGTGTCACGTCACCCTTAGACTAATGAGTCAAAACCCTTTGAGTGACCCTCATGTCAGCTCAACCCTTAGACCAATGAGTCAAAACCCTTTGAGTGACCCCCGTGTCAGCTCACCCTTAGACCAATGAGTCAAAGCCCTTTGAGTGATCCCGTGTCAGCTCACCCTTGGACCAATGAGTCAAAACCCTTCGAGTTACCCTCGTGTCACCTCACCCTTGGACCAATGAGTCAAAACCATTTAAGTGACCCCCATTTCAGCTTACATTTAGACCAATGAGTCAAAACCCTTTGAGTGACCCCCGTGTCAGCTCACCCTTCGACCAATGAGTCAAAACCCTCTGCGTGACCCTCGTGTCAGCTCAACCCTTGGACCAATGAGTCAACTCACCTTTGACTAGCAAGTCATTCTGCCCTCGGGCTTTTGAGTCTGATCCAACTAGGGCCCTTGTTCCTTAACCTGTGCACTTACGACGTTCTGTGAATATCGTAAGTTATCAATTCATCCTCGAGCAATTGGCATATGCCTAGACCTTTTATTTTGATTTTACATCTCCCTCATTCATCCATGCATTTGATCACTCATACATCCATTTGTTCGTCTACGGACAAGGTGAGAAAGGCCCGGAGCTATATCTGATGCATTTACTAACACTTGATCTCTTACCCTTTCAGGTTGAAAGCGAGAGAGAAATAGGTTGAGACGTATCACAGGTAGTCCAAAAGTCACACCTCCACCACCAATTGAATCTTTGGCTTGATTATTCTCTGATTCAGAACCTGAAACCGTGATGGCAGATGATGATGCAGTTGGCCAGTCCCTTAGGAGGATTCTTAACCCCCTAGAATTTCACGATGTTTAGGAAAGGATAAGCGCTGTTGGTCCTCAGAAAACCCAAGAACAAGAGACCAAAATAGCAGCACTCAAAGAAAAAAAGGTAGAACTATCTCTGGTAAAGGACAAATTTGCTCCTCCCTCGGTAGAGCAATACATGGATATTGATCGATTCTTGCCTAAAGAATTAGAAGCCCTTCCGGCTAACTTTGTGGTGCCCTACATGGCCCCATATGCTGGTACTAGACCTCCCCACGCACATGTAGAGGGATATCTCTAAATTATGACTAGCATGAAAATTCCTAAGGTTCATATAGTCAATCTATTTTAAGCAACTCTTCATTAACCCGCCTCTGAGTGGTACATAAGACTACTGATCGATGTAAAGTCTGATTGGAAAAAGCTATGCTCTGCGTTTCTTGAAAACTATGCCTTTAATCTGAAGGTCAAGACTACTCTGTAAGATCTCAAAAGGATTAGGCAACGGTCAAATGAGTCCTTCGAAGAGTTCTATCTAAGGTGGATGGCTATTCGAGTCCTCGTAACTAGGGCACGTGACCAAGATGCTTGATAGTAATGCTTATCGAAGGCTCTAGCCTGAAATATCGAGACGAAATGAAGATGAAAAGATTTGACACTTTTAATGATGTGGTGGACTATGCCAAAAGGCTTAAAAATATAAAGAAGAAGATCAAGCAAAGAAGCAAGAACATCAAGCTTATACTAAACCTCGATATTCGGAGAAGGGTGGTTCCTCTAAACCAGGCACCTCTGAATCCTCGAAAGCCATTCCTAAAGTGGCAGCAGTTACCCAAGTACAGACTCACCAGCCTATCTCTCCATGGGTGGAATCACTATCCCAGATATTCACCAAGCTAAGGAAGTCCAACCAACTCTAGAGCATTAAGCCCTTCACTCCACCTATAGCGGTAGACAGGGATAACTTCTGTGCTTATCATGTGAGGGGCACTGCACTAACGAATGCACTCAGCTACTAAAATATCTATAGTAGATGATAGCTAATGGAAGAATGAAAGAGCCTGAGAAGAAGCCAAGCACTCAGATTAATCTGCTGCTACACTTCCAAGCTACCGTAAATGCCATCGGTGTTCATGTAGAATACGATGAATATGGTATTAATGTGATAGACAACTTCTAACATGACTTAGGATGGGGAGATAACATGATCTTTGAGAACATGGATATCATCTACATGGTACACTAGTATGTCCTAAGAATAAAGACAGAAGGGCTAGATCAATATCTTGTATCGCCACTACTCGTATACCATGGAGACTCAGATCTAAATAAACATGAAGAGGAATTTCTCCGATTTATGCACGAACAAGGAATAGCCATGATGGGTTTCACACCACTGTTTCCCCTATTCTTAGAAGGCCCGACCATGAATTTATATGATGTAATGCAACTAGAAAGACATTGGAACTTGTACTTTATAGAGAGGTTTTCCTCTACCATTTTAGGGCATCTCAGCCATACTCGGATGAGCTTTGCTGGTGGTTGGCGCGATAGGTAGACCGAAATAATACTGGATAGCAAGATATCCCTACTCCACAACCTCCCACTGGATTATATGAGTTCAAACTATGTAGGGACAAGTCTGTTCGAATTCAGGATTTCTTCTAGGACCGCACAGTCAAAAATCCAAGAACTATATGATCCCGAACAGGCATGGGACAACCATGAAGACTAGCCAAGGTATCTCAGCCTGAATTTAGATGAAGGACCATAGGACCCGCTTTAGGAAATCCATACCAATATTACAGTATATGATGCCCATATGGAGGAAACATTCTTCAGTATGCAAACCATGATATGAGAATTGGGTATAGCCATAGAAGGGGTCGAGGTCGAAATGAATCCTAAAGAGCACACTGAGGAAGAACTTGAGGAAGAACCTAGGAAGAACTTGAGGAAGAACTCGGGGAAGATCCTGAGGAAGATCCTGAGGAGGACCCCAAAGAAGACCCCGAAGAGAACTCTGATAATGACATCCCGGCACCACCACCTTTCAAAGGTTCAGATGAGGAAATTGAGGACTTTGAAGACTTCAGTGAATCAAACCATGAAGATGAAAGTGAAATAGACAACTTGGGATACCAATCTAAATAATACAATTTCGGATTTGTGCCTGATTGGCTAGGTGATTTTGAGTATGAACCTCCCTTCCCAAGTGGTATGACATTCGACCACTAAGACTTAAAGGGATACAGAACTTCCTTGTCACATGATTCCTTCAAAGCTTGGGGCAACGTGGCAAGCGATTAATCAGGGGATTTCATAGATTTTGGCTCAAACAACAAGAACATCGTCAACATGATCCGAGAAGAGAGGAAGAACCGTCCCATGAATACATCATCGAAAGGATTCACGTTGAGAATGAACTAGCCTGGGCTATTTATCGTATTTGAAACCTAGATCTGGGTGAAGTTTACCCCCATATCCTATGATGAAAGCACAAGGCCACGCCCTCACATATGTCAATTCATGCAAACGATGAACGATGGGTACATTCACTATGCCCACTAGCCTGAGAGGTTCCGTTAGACTCTTTGAGAAAAGCAGTCGTTTGGTATAAAGGGCTAACGTTTTACCAAAAGTCATTCTAGAATGTTCTAGCCAAGCAATTCATCGATTACTTCACATGGGTCGACCTGACAGAAAACTCAACCCATGAACTAGACAAGTATGGGAACCCTTTACGATACTAGGAATGGGAAGCGACTAACGCCATTTGTCCAACATCAATAGAATCGGCCAAAGCATACCCATTGTACGCAAATCACCTGTGACAATACGCCAAGCCTCTTTGATGAAGGAGAACCATCTGATGGAGCCTCCTCATCCATCCATATGATCAGACAGGAATCCAATCCTATCCTGTACCAAATCCTATAAGAGAACTCCATTGTTCCAAAAAACCAGCCTGAGGAGGTTCTATTCATGCAGTGGCCCTTCGCTACTAAGGCACCAGTTTCTGTAAACAAGCCAATCGACTTGGGAGAGATACCCCTCGATGAGGATTTTGATGAGTGTTAGGTCTTCGAAATGATAAACTCGCTAATCCAGGTAGTCAGTCCTATCACTAGAGGAGGAAAGGTCACTAGATCAGTAGCCCCAGCTGTACCAAGAATTGAGCCCCTGATGCCTCCTACCTTGGTTAAGTTCTCAAGGCAGGTGGAGAGCCCGATTGTGGATCAACTGAAGGCCACTACAACTAAGATGAGTCTCTGGGACCTACTCGGGGGCTCCAAAGAGCACAAACTCGTTAACGTTAAAAAGCTAATGGAAATTGAGACATCTACCCTACCATCCCTAGAACAGGTCTGTGCACTAATCAATAACGAGACTAGCACTATTATCCCAGACATTGTCTTTTCAAGCTTGGATCTACCTAATGAAGGCATTCGCCCCAATAATGCTCTCTATTTGAAGGCTAGTATCTTCTGGTGCATTATGCCCTGCATAATGATCGATGACAACTTATCACTAAATGTTTGTCCCAAAGATATCCTGCACCAGAAAATCAAGATCCTATTTTATGGGAAGATTATTAACTTGGAAGCTGACGAAGCCTCAGTAGTAGCAGCATTAAAAATGGAGGAAAGCAACCTAAAAGGGTTTACCACAGCCAGAATTGGCCAGGAGGCCAGCAAACAGCCGGAAGTGTATTGGGTCCATGGATTCACGAATACATGAAAAGCACCACACCCCTGAAAAAGGACTAGGTGCCAACGAACAGGGAATGCCCACCTTCGATATAGGGATGGGAGAATGGAAACCGATAGGGCTTGGTTACACAAACTCTTAAAGAATTGTTCACAGGACAACTGTTTAGAAGAAGTTACAACAACCCTACGAGGGAGCCCCCGATCTTGTTACTCATTAGGGGAGGACTGTTCCAGGATTTGAGATCTTCTCAGACATAGTCAACTACGATGAAAATGGCAAAAGCTCCATAACCTGGGTAAAGAAGGTTAGTCGCCAGCCAGATGTAGAGGCAATCTCGAATTAGACTGAGAATGATGATCAGTTACACCCAAAGAAGGTTAAGAAGCTGAGTAGAGAAGAGGAAATCCTCGACACCCTAACCAAGCACCTTCAGGCATAACTCAAGATAGTAGAGGATGAAAGAAGCAAGGGGGTAGCTTAAACTAGGCCATCATGGATATGGTTACAACTATAAAAGGCAAAGCCAAGGTATAGAAGGAGGACGACAAGGATATCCTGCTAAAGCCAGCTGCCATGGAAGAATCACCCATGATAAATCCAGACTCCGTTGATCAGGATATGTCTCTCATTTCCATTTCTAGCATGTTTGAAATGAATAATGTACTTTATAATGATAATAAAATGAAGAACTTTGCTTATTTGGATTGTATTTCTGATTACTATCCATGCATCCATTCCATTATTCATCTAACATTTTTAACATCAATAACAATATTACAAAGGGAATTAATTTAAACATGGAAGATGATCCAAAAGTGGTATACATTTCCAATCAATTGCCCATCAAACAAGAGAGAGAATTGATAAAAGTATTAAAAAACCACATTTTAGCCTTTGCTTGGTCTCATGAGGATATGCCTGGACTTGGTCGGCACATTGCCGAGCACAAGATCACCACAGACCTATAGACCCGACCGGTAAAGCAAAAGATGAGAAGAATGCGCCCAAAGTGGGCCGAAAAAGTCAAGACAGAGGTGGCAAAACAAATCAAGGCAAATTTCATCGAAGTTGATGAGTATCCCACTTGGCTATCCAATGTAGACCCTATACCCAAAAAGAACAGCGATGTTTGAGTTTGCATCGACTTCAGGGATTTGAATAAGGCTACTCCTAAAGACAATTTCCAGCTACCACACATTGATGTTCTAGTATACAGCGGTAAGAGTGGCCATGTATTCATTTATGGATGGATTCTCAGGATACTACTAGATCCTCATGAACACAGCAGACAAGTTCAAAACTGCTTTCATCTTAGAGTGGGGAACTTATTGTTTCAGAGTAATGCCTTTTGGACTCAAGAACGAGGGGGCAACCTACCAACAAGCAGTCACGACCTTGCTATACAACTTGATCCATAAAGAGGTCAAGGTCTATATAGATGACATGCTTGTGAAATCCATTACACTCGAAGAACAACGGACAGTGCTAGAGCAATTCCTCATAAGAATTGAGAAGTACAACCTCCATTTAAACCTAAAGAAATGCATATTCGGTGTCACATCAAGCAAATTACTGGGGCACATGGTTAGCCAAAGGGGCGTAGAAATGGATCCTAACAAAGCCAATGCTATCAGGGAAATGACTGTGCTAAAAACCGAGAAAGAACTAAGAATTTTCTTAGGATCCATACAATACGTTAGTCGCTTTATAGCACGACTGACCACCACATGTGAGCCTATCTTGAAACTCTTGAGGAAACTACAGCTGATAGAGTGGAATGACCAATGCTAGGAAGCCTTTCATAGAATTAAAGCTTATCTAATGAACCCTCCAATAATGAAGCCGTCGATCCTCGGAAAACCACTCATTCTCCACTTGGCAGTAGAAGAAACGTCTGTGAGAGCCATGCTAGTTCAAGAACATGAAGACAAGAGGGAACAGATGGTTTATTACCTCAGCAAAAAATTGCTTGAGTATGAGACCCGATATACCATCATGGAAAAGACTTGTTCTGCCATGGTCTGGCTAACCAGAAAGCTCAGACATTACTTCCAATCGTATAAAATCCAAGTGGTTAAAAAGGTAGACCCAATGAAGTACTTATGTCAGGCTCCCTCACTAACCGGGAAACTTGTAAGGTGGCTCTTGCTACTGTCAGAATTTGATATTAAGTACATGACAAAGAAGACTATTAAAGGTAGAGCAGTAGTTGAATTCCTAGCAAATCAACCACTCGAAGAAGGAGAACATGAAAACCTAGAATTTCCGGATGAAGGTCTCGCAGCCACCACAGAGAACCCTAGAAAATAGACCATGTTCTTCGATGGCGCCATCAACAAGTGACGAGCTAGTTTGGGAGTTATCATCTTTACGCCAGATGGAGCACTCATACCGCTATCAAAATGCTTAGAATTTCTCTCCATGTATAATGAAGTAGAGTATGAAGCCTGTTTGTTGGGGATGTCTACTCTAATCACTCTCAGAGCAGACAAAGTCAAAATTATCGGTGACTCAGCTTTGGTCATCAAGCATATCACCGGGGATTGGGAATTAAAGGAAGAATCCCTCAGGCCTTACTTAAAAGCTATGTGGAGAAAAGCCATGATGTTCAGTGAGTGCGAATTTAGTCACATGCCCCGCGAGGAAAATCAGATGGCGGATGCACTAGCCACTTTAGCCTCCATGCGGGAAGGGCCTCAAAAGCAGCCAATCAGACCCCTTATTATGGAAATAACCCGATCTCCCTACTACTTTAAAATGATAGGAGACACCACAGAGGGAGAGACCCCATGGTATTCTGACATTTTCAAGTTCCTTAAAAATGGTGAATTCCCAGCTGAGGCTACAGATTCTAACAGAAATATGTTGAGAAAGCTCGCTATGCAATTCTGCCTGGTTAAAGGATATCTGTTCAAGAGGTCCTCCAATGGCCTATTGTCAAAATGTTTGGCCTAACAGGAAGCTGAAATGGTAGTGAAAGTGGTACATTTGGGATACTACGGTCTATACATGAACGGTGTCATGATGGCAAAGAAGATCCAAAGAATGGGATACTTTTGGCTAACCATGTTAGCTGATTGTACTCGAGAAGCAAAGACGTGCCATACTTGTCAGATATATGGGGATGTGAGCCACTTACCTTCAACGGCGCTACAAAGCTTAACAACACCTTGGCCATTCTTAGCTTGGGGCATCGACATCATTTGCAAAATAAGACCTTCTTCGACCAACGGTCACTGCTTCATTATAGTAGCGGGTGGTTACTTTTCCAAGTAGGTTGAAGCGGAATCATACACAAGAGTCATGGCCAAGAAAATGGCTCAGTTTATTCAGCGATACATCTTCGCCAGATATGGCATCCCTCATCATGTGGTGAGTGACAATGGTGTGCAATTCCAAGGAGAAATAGCTGATCTTATTGAAAAGCACGGGATTGAGCATCATTGCTCTTCTCCTTATCGCCCTCAAGCCAACAAAGCTATGGAAGCAGCTAACATGGCAATCAAGAAAATCCTCTCTAAGATGATTTCTAACTACCGAGATTGGGCTGATCTTTTGTCCTATATCTTTTGGGGATATAGAACTAGTGTCAAGACTTCTATGGGTCAAACTCCTCTTTCCCTTATCTATGGGATTGAGGCTATATTGCCTATCGAAATGGAAATCAAATCCTTACATATAGCCCTTAAAGCCAGACTTCCCGAGGATGAATGGGCAAAAGCAATGCACGAAGAATTAACCTTGATTGATGAAAAGCGATTAGCCTTATTGGAAAGTCTGCAATTGTACCAACAACGTATGGCCAGAGCTTACAATCGCAAGGTCAAAGGGAAGAATTAACCTTTGAAGATGGGTGATTTAGTCTTGAGGCAATCTCATAAGACACATATAGATGCACGAGGGAAATTCCAGCCAAATTAGAAAGGGCCATACGTGGTAAAGAGGACTCTCACTAAAGGAACAGTAAAGATCTCGGATCTAGATGCCAATGAATTTGTGAACCTGGTCAATTGTGACAAGCTGAAGCACTATCTCATGTAAAAAAAAGAAGAAAAAATAATAAAATAAAGTCTATCGAGAACTGGCAAGGGCTCTTGAACAAAAAAAGAAAGACTCCAAAATAAAATAGTGGAGCCTTAGGCAAAATCCGTTCGGAGCCTTGGGCAACGGTGGGCATTTCTTGGAAATAAATACCACTTGTCCTACGTGATAAATAACATCTTTTATAGTAACATGTTCATGTTAAAAGCACTGCATGAGTGCATTAAATGGAAACTGTGAATATGCATCCAAACAACATCATTTCACCTTCATTACACATAAAGGTGCATTACAAACAAGAAATAGAAATGACAAACGATAAGGCCTGATGGTTTTATTCTCCCACGAAGACAAAAGACACGTAATGGAAAGCTCGTTAAACCTTAAGGAAGCTTCGAAGCCTCCTAGTCTCACAAAGCCTCACCTTAAAAGTAGCCAGTCCATGAACACTCGTAACCCAGATGCGATAAGCCTCAGAAGGATGGACGTCAAAGGGGGCAGAGTAGTTCATATCCACCTGAGAGTAACTAATCCATCCCACGTTATGATGATAGACCCGAGTATAGGAAAGCTCCGGGCCAATAAGAGTGTATAGGGATGTAGGAAACCCCTAAGATTGACTGACTACCTGCATAGGCAATCAGGAGAATAAGTGATGATTTCGAAAAAGCCAATAAGGACAACGCCATCTCTAACAACGTCAGTAGTCACATGAGTGATTCCCCACCAAGGGCAAACCCAATGGATATCCTCAGCGGCTCGGCTCCCCATAAACTCGACCCACTCCTTAATGGTGAAATCTCTATGGGAACAATTACCAATACGAACTATAGAGCATCACGCCTAATAGGCCCTCAGATAATAATCCATGCTCATAGGAAAAGACATCACAGAAAGCTTATGCCAGAGCCAAAGCTACACGAGAAACCACAAAAAGAAAACTCAATATAAAAAAGAAAAAATGAAAAGAAAAGATAAAAAAGACAAAAAAATAGCATGCTCGATCAAAAACCTGAAAAGGCGGTCCAGGCAAAAATTAAGGCAAGCCTAATGAGTTAAAACCCTGAAAGGGTGGCTCATGTAAAAAGAAAGGCTCAAATGAAGGTTAACTAAAGAATGAGTCTACTGCCCCTGGTAGTAGCTTGAGTCCCATTTCGGGAAGAGTGCACAAAAATCAATGTTTTGGCTAAGCTCACTGTAATAGGTGTCTTCCCCTCTAACATCTGATCAACAATACTCAAAAAGGCAAAGTTGTAGACCAAAGATAGGACTTTACAGAGAAAAACCCCTAATAGAAGCAAGCACATCAGTGGCAGCCAGCTCTCATCATTAGAACAAAGACCAGTGGCTATGTTAAATGCCACGTCCAACCTTAAGACCTTATCACAGATCAATCGGTGCCTGTCAAATCATTAAAGTTGAAAACAATTCATTAACAAATCAAAAAATTTAGGACGATGCATTGGAATGAGTGGAGACATATCAGTAGAAGACCAGAGGAGCCCACAAAACTCCTCATACAAGGGGTATAGCTCATGATCCTTGAACCGACGCTGTCAATTGGATGCCAAAACCTGACAGCAGCTTAGATCACATTGTCCTTCATAAAGATGTGGCAGTAGTCCTTCATGTGTGCCAAACCATATACCCCAAGACTGTCAATTCTTCAAATAAACATTCAAATTTGCGCGAAAACTGATATAGCCGTCCATGACAAAATTTCACAAGGTAGCAGTTCGTTATACATAGTTTATGGGGCAATCTACAAACATCTGGAAGATTACCCTGATAAGCTCGACCAACTATGAAAGGAAAACACAAAGCAAAAGGATAATAAAAATTTTATTTATAAGCAAAAAATGTGTTTGTACAAAAGAGGCACAACGAACGGCCCAAAGAAAAAGCAGCAACAAAAGAAAAAAATCTAGCTAATCTCCCTGTGGGAAGAATATGGAAGGATTGCCTTGTCCCTACTGCAGCAGCTGCTACAGGTCGTCCACCTGAAGCATCCCTAATTAAGCCCGAAGCCGTCGAATCTCTAGCTGCAATGATTTGACACAAGTCATTCATATGCATTTCATAACATGCAATGCATCATCACTAACATAATAAAATAACAAATACACCGCCATGTCAGAGTTCATGTTCATCATGAACCGCTGCTGTCCTTATATATACCCCCAATCAGAGATACTATCGACAATAGGCACCTAGAAAGATGGAAATCGAAGCAAAGCAATCAAAATTCAGAATTGAAAGGCAAAACAAGAAAAGGTAGAGGAGAGTAATGTGAGTGGTGCCAGCTAGGTAAAAAGTCATCGGGTGCTTAGGATCCTGACAAGGATGGATCATCGGGGTGTAAGAGCTCAAATCAGGGCGGTTCATCAGGGACATAGGTGGCTGATACTCGAACCCCTGATGTTTCTCCAGCATTATCAGACCTTAAGGCAAGATGGATGATGCCGAAGAGCTGCCCATGTAAGTGGAAGTGGTCACAGGTCTCTTCCTAGCCTGATGATCCTACAAAGGCAACAAAGTAAGGTCGAGTCAGTCTAACTGAGTGCAATAGGCAAATTAACGACAACCATAAAGAATGCTAGTAAAGAGAAGAAGTACCGTCATCCGGGCACCCTCAGGCAAACTTGATCCACCCTGGCCACTAGGGGCAGAAGAAGGGGCGGAAGCCCTAGGGGCAGAAGCCGAAGGATCACCACCCTCGGATGGATTGTGCTCATCAAGATAGGGAGCAACAGAGCAGGATCAATCTCTAGACATTCAACCAGCTGCGAGTGGCAGAACTCCTTATATCCTTTAACCCGCTCTGAGAAGGCGCTGGAGATACCCCCAGAGGCCAATCAAGAAAAATTGGGCTAGCTATAAGGCCAAAAGCCCCACCGGGGCAACTCAGGAGGATAGAACTTGACTAGGGAGGAAGATGCCAACCTTGCATGCGATCTCACAAATACCACTCCAAGGAAATAGGGGTCTCTATGATCAGCCGGGCTAATCTCATGACCTCTGGCCAGTGAAGAGCATGTCCACAAGGCTGCGTCTTAATCTGTGAAAATAAATCCAGGCATCGATACAACAAATGTAGCAAAAATGACAAACTAAGAAGGTTACAAGGCATGCCTACTTCGAAGGAAGGCCATAGAGAAAAGCAAAAATAGTAGACTCAGATTCTATATCCCAATTGCGGAAGTAGTGGTGCAGTCGGGGCCAGAACGGGAAACCATCGCCTGGTACAAGCTTGGGATACGAGAGGATCCCCATCTCAAAAAACTAGGTCTACAAATAGTCAATAAAAGATTAGGACATCGAAAAGGAGCAGAAGACTCATAAAGAAAAGGGATAAGAGTTAAATTCTTACATAAACAATCTGTAGACAGGACTTGAACTTATCAATCCTATTCCTTATGCATTGAACAGGGGCCCAATACAGGTGACCTAAAGTGGCTCGGCTCTAGGCATACTCGTCGAAATGAGTTGGGTCTATCAAAGCTGGTAAAATATGGAGGTTCACAATCAAACCCCTGATAGGGAAGCATAACCACGATAAGGTAGCAGCCATGAAGGTCCTTGCCTCACAAGCAGAAGTTAAATACCTCCTATCCCCAATAGTCTAGAAGGTCATGAGCTTCTCATAAGAAATTCACCCCAGCCTATGTCCGAAATATCCAATCAAAGCCTCGATGGTGTCCACATCAAAATGGTTATAGGAGAAGTAGTCATTGAAATGGATCATGTTGCCGTGGAAGGGTAGGCCCATGATAGCACAATAATCCAATGCAGTGATGGTGTACTCCCCACAACTGAAGTGAAAGGTGTGGGTAGTATCTGACCATCTACTCAAGATATAACTAGAGGTACCGGCTGGGATGTATGGGTATTTATGATGCCTTATGTACTTATAAACCTTGACCATCCTCTCCGAAGACGTCATGTCAACAATAGCCTTGGCACTAGAGGATAGATATAGCACGGGCTTTTTGGTGACCCTCAGAACGATGATGACTTTTTGCTCTAACCTTTGATGGTCTAGTTGTTCCATTATTTTAGAATCGAATCACGTCTGGCAAGTTCTTTGTTAATGATTTTGAGATCTTTGACCCTGATTAAAAATAATTGAATCGCGTTCAAAATGTTAACCGGTTCCTTTTCCGTTGCATGCAGTAATTAGTTTCGTGATTCTTTCCTTAAAATTCGGACATTTTCAGCAAGTCTCATTTGCATCCTTAGATTATTTGCTCTTTGAGCTTTCCGAAATGTCAAGAATTGCCCCTTTTGAACACCCGTTGTGCGTTGTTCGCAGCCGGCCCCATTAGCCTTTTTTCCACCCGGTGTCCCCAATCTGACGGCGGCGCCCAAAACTGCCAGTGGAATGCAGGGCCATATGAGAGGTAAAGGCCAATGACCTGATTCTAAAGCATGCAAAGCCTGCCAACACTGATCCAAGGAGGAAGTTTCAACCAGATTGGGTAAGGGTTTATGTATTCAGAAATGCACTCCGTGCAAGGGGCATGAAGATTTCGGATGGTACCGAGTTTGTAAACCCTACCGCCCAAAGTAGGTTGAAGTGTTATCGTATCTAACCAAAAAGAATCAAATCTAGAAAAGGGGCACGTAAAAAAAATAGTAATAATAAATGAAATCAATCGCCCAACGAGTGGTCCTCTATTGCTCGAGAAAAATTAGGGTGTATCTCACTAATTGGTATTTTACAAACCGGTCAGGAAAAAGTTAGGGTGAAAGAATAACCCGCTAGACTAAAAACCCAAAAAGGGCGGTCTAGGCAAAAGTTAGGGCAAAGCAAGTCGAGAGTGTGTTGGCTAGAAAACCCTCAAAGGCTAGTTAGCACCAGAGTTTGGGTCAATAGAAATGGTTATCATCATTGTGTACTCAAACTTACTTCATTTAATAGAAATATCATTTTATTGAACCCTTTATTTTTTAGCTTTAATGAATATATTGGGCCTAAAAGGCAAAATGTTGTATATAATTAGTATGTGGGGTTCCGTGCAGTCAACTCAATCCTTCAAAAGAAATAAAAGCAAAGATAAAAGGCAAAAATCCTGATAGACTGAAAAGAATTGAGGTCTATGCAATAGCCGAGAAAGTCCGCTAGATTAAAAACCCAAAAAGGGCGGTCTAGGTAAAAATTAGGATATAGAAGCAAAATGTGAACAAGTCTGATGGGCCCGATACAATGTCTGGGTCTATGCAAAAATTAAGACAATTAGAACAAAGATTACCGACTGCCATCAATCACGTCGAGATATCAGCATCATCGCCATCAGTATCAGAATGCATAAATATATTCACCGGTCTAATAGATTCAAAGGACTCGAATTCGTGCTCCGCACGTGTCCACTCCAATCTCGATCGTGGCCAAGCATTTTGAATTTACAGTCTCCTAGAACCATCCTTGGTAGAGTTCATTGGTGGTGATAGCATTCAGTCGTTCGTTATCCTGAATCTTGAACCTTTCTTCGTGTGCCCCCTTGTCTTTAATCTGCCCGATCTAGTAATCGATTTACAGTCAACTCACCGCAGCTTCCTTAATCATCCACTGGGGTCATTTCCATTAGATCTGTGCTGTACCCCCAATCCTCTGCTAGGGGCATTCTTATCTTGTTCATACAGCAAAGCAATTCTAGATATTCTCTCTCCGAGCAAGCAATTGAGTTAAGCAGAATCAATCGGACGAGCAGTCATGTAGCCCATGTGTAGAAGATGATCAGTCCAAGCAGCTCATGCATTCATGCATCCATGCATAATATCTATAAATGTCATATCCTATTGATTTTTCTATGCTGAATTCTATAGGAAACAGAGCACAGAAAAGTATCCTTGAGCCATACGCTCGATTTCCAAGCAAGCACCTATTTTAAAGGGCATCTCAGAATTATTCTCCATCCTATATTCTAGGTCGTGCCCAAGGGGCATGTCAACTAATGTCTTTGAGCTCTACATTCAACCTCAATAGTTTCTCCAGACTCCTGGAAATCCTAACTCTATTTATATTTCATTCTTCCATTTTTATTGTTTAATTGAAGGGGGAAAAATATTTTTGTTTCACAACATTAATTAAGCAATAAAAACGCAGTTTATATCATTCTCTAATGCTTCAAAATTTCCTCAATAGGTATGCCGTGTGACAATCCAGATGGATAACCAATTCTATGGATTCTAAAATCAGAACTCAGATTCTCTCCTAGGGGCACCTTGATGCAATTACCCAGGAGCACCTCGATATAATCATTAGGGGCATCTCAATACATGTTCTAAACTACTTTCAAAGATAGAGAATCCAAGGGGCATATCAACGAGTCCCGATAGATACCCAGTTTCTCCAGACTCCTGGAAATCCTAACTCTATTTATATTTCATTCTTCCATTTTTATTACTTAATTGAAGGGGCAAAACTTTTTGTTCCACAAAATCAATTAAGCAATAAAAATGCAATTTATATGGCTTACCAATGCATCAACACTACCTTGATAGGTACGCTATACGACGATCCCGATGGACGATCAATCCGAAGATCCAGAATCTGAAATTCACAAAATCCTTTCAGGGCACCTCACCTCCAAGGGTACCTCGATGTAGCCTACCGATCCGAGAATCCAAACCCTCAAAAGCCCAAGCCCATGCTTGGTAAAACCTCAAAAGCCCAAGCCCATGCTTAGCAAAACCTTAAAAGCCCAAGCCCATGCTTGGGAAACCTCAAAAGCCCAGGCCCATTCTTGGCAAACCTCAAAAGCCCAAGCTCATGCTTGGCAAACCTCAAAGGCCCAAGCCCATGCTTGGCAAAACCTCAAAAGCCCAAGCCCATGCTTGGCAAAACCTCAAAAGGCCAAGCCCGTGCTTGGCGACCCTCAAAAGGCCAAGCCCGCACTTGGCGACCCTCAAAAGCCTAACCCAAAAGACAACCAGTTTAAGAATCTGTGTGTTAGGTACAACCTCCTATCCCTCGCTCTATCCTGAGATCACACTTGGCTTGCTAAATCAAAATCTCCCGAGGGGCAGCCTGTGAGCACGGGCTTTTTGGTGACCCTTGGAACGATGATGACTTTTTGCTCTAACCTTTTATGGTCTGCTTGTTCCATTATTTTAGAATCGAATCACATCTGGCAAGTTCGTTGTTGAGGATTTTGACATCTTTGACCCTGATTAAAAATAATTGAATCGCGTTTAAAATGTTTACTGCTTCCTTTCCCCTCGCGTGTAGTAATTTATTTCATGATTTTTCCTTAAAACTCGGACATTTTCAGCGAGTCTCATTTGTATCATTGGATTCTTTGCCCTCCGAGCTTTCTGGAATGTCAAGAATTGCCCTATTCGGATACCCGTAGTGTAGGTTGTTTGCATTTTAAGCCCGACGAGCCAAGCCTCTTACCCTTTTTCCCCCCGATGTCCTCGATTTGACAGCGGCGACGCATGGTCCACGCGCTGGGCCATCTGGACCAAGCGGCAGGCCACATCACATGATGCGACCTAGATTTAGCAACATCATGTGTGCGGCCTAGGCTGGGCCGCGTCACGTGACGCATCCCACCATGCCACATGATGCGACCTAGATTTAGCAGCGTCATGTGACGCGGCCTGGGCTGGGCCGCGTCACGTGATATAGCCCATCGCGTCATTTAACGCGGCCTCGGCTGCGGTCTGATTTTTTTCGGGTTTTCTTGGCCACTAAGCCTGGTTTTGGGATTTTTTCCATCAAATTTTGACATCTGGGGGAGTAATTCCGAGATTTTGCACTTGGGAAGTCTATAAATACCCATAAAAAATCTGATTTGAGGACTTTTGGCTGATCAAAAAGAAAATTGAGTCTTTAGAGAATTATTATACTATTTAGGAAGAACAAGTTTTATAAAGTAGTGGAAATGAAATATCTAAGTTTCCTAAGCTTTATTAGACTTGATTCTTTAGCATAAATCATTAAAATCTATTGCATGTCTTAAGTAAAAATTGGTTTAAATAGGATTTATGGACTTTTTCCTCACAAATCACTAAATCCCTTGCTAAATCGGTTGTTTCATCTGGTTTTCATCTCAAATCCATCACAAAGCCTGCCAAACGTCCGTTTCGAATCTTGAGAGTGGATTTACGGCCTTTAGGTAACTTTCTGAGTTCCAAACAATTTCTTTATGTTATTTATTTCTGCTGTTGTGTTTTTGGTTGCTTTTCCAGGCATATGGCCATTTTCTTCGTCCTTTTTATGATTTTCTGCCAAAACTTTGGCTGACCGTTCCGACGAGTGTCAGGCCGACTGAATGTCACCTAGGCCACCTCACTAAGTCGTCCAACCACTTCGTTTAGTCGGCCTACGGGGTCGCTCAAGCGGCCAATCGTTGTTTTGTCGGATTTTCTGGGTTCTTTTCCCCCAAACTGAAAAAACCAAAGTTATTTAAGCCTTTTAATTCCGAATCTACTATAACATTGTAGGAAATGACTTGAAATTTTAGTAATCTTAGGTTTTCAGGCGCAAAAATGTCGATTCCGGCTTGTTTAGACACTTTTTCTGGCAGGCCACTTCAGTGGGACGCAGGCCGACTGAGTGTCATCTAGGCCACCTCGTTGAGTTAGCCTACCATGTCACTAAGTCGGTCTACCGCCTCATTGTGTTAGCCTACGGGTAAAAATATCCATATAGTCCCTATTTGCTTTACTCTGTTGTTTTTAGTCTTGTTTTTGTCGTTTTTGACACAGTTTTCGTCATTTTTATGCGTTTTTAGTCTCGATTTTAACCTAAAAAATCTCTAAAAATCAGAAAAAATCATAAATTAATTAAATTAATTTTTTAGCTACTGGAAATTATTTTATCTACTCTTTAATGGGTTAAATGACTATTTAATGGCTTAAAAATGGTGTTTTTAACTAAATAAATCTCAATAAATTGTTTTTTACCAACTAAAAATTTCAAAAATATTCTGGAAATGTTAAATCTGATTTTAGGACGTTTATTTAATTTATTTCACCCTTTTAGGTTCTTAGATAATTAATTAATGCCAAAACATTACATTTTTGTCCCGAAAAATCCAAAAATATGTTTTCTTCATGCTATGTGTTTATTTTCTGCGTTTATTTATTCATGATTTATTTATGATTATTCTCATATATCTCTTGCCTCGTTCAGAGCCGGGTTCGAGTCGGTAAGCTCGGTTAAAACTCGGTTTCACCTGTTTATTTATTTATCCGCTTTATTTATTTTTCTCGTATTAGAAAAATGTATAGGTATTCGTAAAGCCTTGTAATAATTTTATTTTCTTGCTTTGTTTATTTATCACTTTCCATGTGATGTATGGCATATAAACCGAAAACACCAAACAATAATCGGATTAAATCACATAAGAACTAAGGTCACATTTATAAAAACTTAATCGACTTGATTTAAAAATTGAAAAGTAAGCAACATCATCCGGACTTAGAATCTCTATTTTAAGGTACAGTCCAACCATCTAGTGGGAATATCGTACCCAAATTCCCGGTGGAGCTTAATTGGGTGGCAACTCTATCTTAAAATACGGGATTCTAAGTCTTGTATCCTTTAACACATAAACCGAATAAAATTTCAACTTCAACATCACTTCCATTATCCGTTTTCATCACGCTATAATAAGGAATATCCCTTAGCACGCTTCACAATGCTCATTATTTCTCCACCCCACGCCGAAGACAATTAAAGTTTACCTTGAGGGCGGGAGATTCAGGTCGTCGGCTCACAATAGCACATTTTACCACTTATGGAAGTGGATAACGCTTGCACCATCATGCTTGGTGACCTAAATGATGCATACACATGCGTCACATGACAATTTTCGACCAATCATATGAAAAATAATAATGATAATATAATAAAAATGACGATAATAATAAATTATTGCATCAAGTAAATCATTGTATGAAATAAATAAATAATAAAATGGATAGGTCTTCGCTCAAATAAAAATAGCAGTAAGGCTTACCAAAATCCGAGAAAGATTGTCGGAAGGTTTCAAAGAAGGGGGAATAAAATCTCTAGGACGTATTCCGTGATATTTCCAATTTGAGGGAAGCCCGTACAGAGCCGCGGCCAGAACCTCAGAAAGTTCCACTTCTTCACCATCAATGACCACGTTGCGAGTAGTCACTTGCATGGCTGGCAGATCTAAGCGGACATTATAAAGCTTGAACCATATCAAGACCCCGTAGAATCTAAAAAGAAGGGGGAAAAAGGGAAGAAGATGAAAGGAATCATCGTCTGAAATAGCTCGAAGGTAGAAAATTTCGGAAGATAGAAGCAGAAAATGCAAAGAGGAAGAAGAGAGAATTGTTGGTATGAAGAAAATGGGAGCCACGCTGCTGTTTTTATAGCCTGTTGGTAACTAGCCCGCCGGCTATTTACCCATGTAATTAGCCAGCCAGCTAGTTACCTATCCAGCTATCACGCTTATACATGTCCCACCCGTTACAGCCAGCTAGTTACATGGGTAATTAGCCCGCCAGCTAATAACGTGTGTTTGTAAAGTTTTTGCAATTTTGTATTTTTTTTCATCCATCTGTTGCATCGTTTCCAAAACGAGCGGACCTAAAAGCTGTTTCTACACAGTCATGCATGCATTAAGCATCCAAAATATTTATTGTCAACTTTTAATCTCTTGCAACTCATTAGTAAATTTTTAATCGAAGGGGCAAAATATATTTTGTTTAAAAATTAGTCGATTAAAAATATTTTAACTCATTGCATTCCATACACAATGTTTGGTTTGTTTCGCATACGAAAAATTTTCAAGCACGAAATTTGTGTATGCGAGAGGCAAACTGTTAGCACAGGTCCATTCCGACCCTATGAGGAATAATGCCTATTTTGTTCAGTGATCAGAAAAATGAGCCAAAAGGGACCAAATTGTCATCCAAAATCCAAAATTAAAAAATCCACATTCCAAGGATGCTCTGATTTACCATTTCCTACTGAAAAATCAAAAAGTCAAAGTTTGGTCAAACATCGGTAATTAGCCCGCCAACTATTTACCTATCTACAGTAAAAAAAAATTAAATCTTACCAAGATTGTGCCCAGGATTTACGAGATCCGGGTAAAATCTTTTTAGAGTGGTAAATAGCCCGCCGACTATTTACCCATGTAGATAGCCTGCCGGCTATTTACCAACCCTCTATATAAAGAGGTGCACCCCCCTCATTTTGAACAGACGTGAGAATTGTTAAAATCCAAAAATTACCTTTATGTCCTTTTTCAGTTTTGGGAGTCCCAAAAGTCCTGAAACTCTATCAAAACACTTCCATAACTCGAGCTCTATCACTGACACTCGATATAAGCTTATTTGGCTGTCTTTTTAGATCAAGATCTCATAATGATCTTCGGTATAAAAATGACTTAATCTCTCAAAATACCCACATCTCCCACAGAAATAATCCAAGTTTATAGTCATAACTTAGGTTAAATCTATTTTCCAACTGAATCACGAGTCCTACCCCACCTGTACGGATCCTGTTGTTGCATATTCGGGCTTTTTGGAAGATAATTCTTACTATTTTTGGAGAAATCACGTCATGAATGCAATTTGTTGCATTCGGACCTAATTCCCCCTATAAATAGAGGCCTTTCCTCACCTCTTAACACACACAACACATACAATAATAGATACTATAGAGAAAAGATATTATATACAAATTCTAGCAGTGTCTATAGGTATAGAAAGGGTATAGTTGAGGTTTATTAGGTATAAAATAGGGAGAAAACCCATCCCTTGAGGTTTTGTCCACATTTTATTCATTCCTAGCTTCATTTATTTGGATTTAGGGGAGGTTCTGTCCACACAAATACTCGCCTAAATAGTCCTAAAATCTCCATTTTAATATCTACTTTGGCCAGACTCTCTCTCAGCAAAGGGATCGCCTCAAAGTGGATTCACATCATAAAGGTATGATCCTGAGTTTCAAAGAGACTCACATCTCAGTCATTTTATCATTATTCTCTGTATGTTCTATTATATCTACTCTTTTATTTGTGTTTTGGGTTTGGTCCTAACCTATATAAGCCTTGTTGGAACCTTATGTACTTAGGTATATTAAACTGGTGCGCCATACTCATACGGAAGGAAATCCCAGTTTTATTTCATTTCTCCTCCATAAATCTACCTGTTGAATTAAATTGAGCTTCTGCCCGGAGCTAGACAATGCCCATACGTATCCCTCGTACCCGTACCGGTGCTCTCTAGTAGCTGTATGGGTCCCACCCTACACATAAGAGTATTGGCCCTCAGGAAGAACCCACAGTTAAGCTTCTGCCCGAAACCAGACAAGGCCTATACAGGTCCCCCATACCTGTACTGGTCCTCCCCCGTAGCTGTATGGGTCCCACATCATGCGTACGGGTACTGGCCCCTAGGCAGATCTATAGTTCCTTTCTTAATCAATAAAATCAATCAACCCACCATTTTCCATATGATCATTTTCACTAATAATCTGATAAATCAACCCACAAAAAGCTAAAATGTGTTTTTATAACAAAATACGTTGAAGACTCATTATTTCTCTCCTATCCTAAAAGCCGTCCGGGCACTATCGATCGCACAACCGCCAAGCTAACATAATCACATTTTTCCTAATAAAATGCTGACTTATGATGTGCTATGAATTGTGCTAATTTTTATGGATGCAGGGGAATTTAATTTAATTTTGTTTTATAACTTAGAACAAATGTATAGGTTCTCTTGCAATTCCCTCATTTTCCTTAGGTTGTAATTTTTATCCCCCCATTTATTATTTTTACTTTATTATAAACTGTTGAATGCATATATCATGTATGAAAGAGTGTACAAAATAGGCTTTCCATAATAATTCCTGAAATGATGAAAATAAAACAGTTTTACGCGTTGAATGTAATTTTGAATTAACTAAACGAGAAATAAGTGACTCATCCGATACCCGAATCTCTGATCCAAAAGGTATAAGTCTCCCGCCCAAAGGGAACCATTCCAAAACTCTTTCCCAAGTAGATAACTTGGGTGGTGACTCTATCATTTGTATCAAGATTTGGGTCTTGATTCTTTTATTCATAAAATTGGCTAAAATGTACAAACTTGAACTAAATGGTTTCATCACGCCTAAATTAATCAACCACCCTAGTGGGCCTCACCTTCCACCGAGGTGCCAGGGGAGACCTATATGTTATCGACACCCCATAGCCTGTCTATTCGAAATGTCTTCTCTGGCCACTCTTAGAGAGGATAAAGTAAAAATTATTGGTGATTCAACTTTGGTCATCAAACATGTCACGGGAGACTGAGAACTAAAGGAGGAATCTCTCAAACCTTACCTAGAGGCTATATGGAGGAAAGTCGTAATGTTCCATGAATGTGAATTTTCTCACATGCCCCGAGAAGAGAACAAGATGGCAGATGCATTGGCCACTTTGGCCTCCATATGGGAAGGGCCTCAAAAAGGGCAATCAAACCCCTTGTCATGGAAACAACCCGATCCCTGTACTATATCTATATAATAGAAGGCACCATGGATAAAGGAGAACCTTGGTACTCCGACATCATTATGTTCCTTGAAAGCGGTAAATTCTCGACCAAGGCTATGGATTTCGACAGAAATATGCTAAGGAAGATCGTTGTGTAATTCTGCCTAATTAAAGGGGATATGTTCAAAAGGTCATCTGACGGCCTGCTGTTAAATTGTTTGACTCAATAAGAAATAGAAAAGGTGATGAAAGAGGTCCATTCAGGAGACTGCGGTCCACACATGAACGACATCATGATGGCAAAGAAAATCCAAACAATGGGATACTTTTTTTTAACTATGTCAGCTGAATGTATTCAAGAAGCAAACGCATACCATGCTTGTTAGATATACGGAGATGTGAGCCACTTGCCCATAACAAAATTGCAGAACTTGACAGCGCCTTGGCCATTCTCAGCCTGGGGCATTGATATCATCGGTGAGATAAGACCATCTTTCCAATGGCATCGCTTCATTATAGTGGGAGTTGATTGGTTTTCCAAATGGGTTGAAGTAGAATCATACATGAGCATCATGGCAATGAAAATGGCTCAGTTTGTTCAGCAACATATCTTCAGCAGATATGGCATCCCTCATCGTGTAGTGAGTTACAATGGTGTGCAATTCTAAAGCAAAATAGCTGATCTTATTGAGAAGCACGAAATTGAACATCATCACTCTTTGCCCTATTGCCCTCAAGCACATAAAGCTATAGAAGCGGCTAATAAGGAAATTAAGAAGATCCTCTCCAGGATGATCTACAATTACCGAGATTAGGCCGATCACTTGCCTTATGCCTTGTGGGGATATAGAACTAGTGTTAAGACTTCTATAGGCCAAAGTCCTTTTTCTCTCATCTATGGGATGCATGCAGTACTGCCCATTGAAATAGAGATTAAATCTTTGTACATAGCCCTTAGAGCGAGACTTATTAAAGATGAATGGGCGAAGGCAAGGCCCAAAGAATTGACTCTAATCACCGAAAGATGGTTAACTGCATTATAAAATCCACAATTCTACCAACAGTGCATGGCTAGAGCATACAATCAAAAATTCAAATGGCTAGGATAGGTGATCTGGTCTTAAAACAATCTTATAAGATGCACACAAATGCTCAAGGAAAGTTTCAGCCAAATTGGGAGGGGCCATACATAGTAAGGAAGACTCTCAGTAAAGAGGAAGTCAAAATCTCAGATCTGGACGGCAATAAATTTGTGAATATATTAAATTGCGACAAGCTGAAGCGCTATCTCGTGTAAAAAAAGAAAAAAGAAAAATAAAGTGTGTCAAGAGCCAGTGAGGGCTCTTGGGCAAAAATAAAGACCCCAAAGAAAAAGAGTGAGGCCTTGGGTAAAATCTATTCAGAACCTTTGGCAACGATGGCCCTTTTTTGGAAATAAATACCCTTTGTCCTTCCTATTTATGTAGGGAAACAATGATCTGGATGAAAATCTAAAAACAAATCGAGATCAAGTTTGAAAGAAACAAAAACAATGTATATAGTTCTCCCAAATCCAAATGGAAGAATCTGGACAAAGATCAATAGACAAATCATCCATTGAATAACTTAAAAACCTAAGCACTAGAGGAAATCATCCGGAGAAAGTTTGGAGAGGAAAAAATTTTTGTCTTTCAAAACTAGCATCCGGAAGAACTAAATGAAGCCATCTCCAGAAGATAAACATGGAGCATATAGGTCTAAAAGACATTCGGAAGGCCTATATTTCAAATATAGGGAAAGTTTTCAAATATACTTCTCCCTTTACCCTTTTTGGTCTATGGAAGTCAAAGATGCTTTCCCCAAGAGAAAGACAAAATGATAGCTTGCACATTTTAGAGAAAAGTCAAAAGGGTCTGACACCGAACAGAGAAAGGCTAACTACCTTTTTCTCCAAGACCAATAAAGGCGTGCGTGGAGCACACATCATAGAGCAAATGGTATGAAAGTTGGTGCATCACAAAATGACTAGCAAAATGATCATTGATAACTTTCCAGCCTCAATCCCAAGATTTCAAATGGATCAAAATGCAGTCTAACAGATTTATCAATGGATCCGGAAGCTCCACATCAACCTAATCAAGGGTGAAGATTAAATGAAAGCTCACCAACCATAAATGGCTACATTTATGATCAAAGGCTATGAAAGGAGTTGTTCACCAAATAAGTAGGTCAACTGATTGATTTACAAAAGCAATTAACAAACCAATACTCATTCAATTAATTGATAATATCCCTCCAAGAACCCTTGATTCAAAATCTGTTTGTAAGGACTCCCATGTAAGACTATAAACTTGAGGAAATCCAAAAACCAACCCTTTGTTAAAAACCAAAGAGTAAGGATCTCTAACTTGAGTGAGTTGAGAGATTGGGGAAATAGCTTGAAGTAGGTGCTTTGAGTAAAGATATCCCTGTAGGACTCAGCTTAGATTTGAGGTAGAAGGCTAAGTGGTATATCTAAAGGCAAGAGGACTTAGCTAGAAGCTGGTGCTTCTAGTGGTATATCCTACTTCCAAAAGGGGTTACCATCCGGAGACAAATCTGTAAGGCTTGATTCCTGCCAGTTTGAAAGGAATTGACTAGTGGATAAGCTCAGAGGAAGGAAACTCCGGGGACTGGATGTCGGTGGGGCGAACCAGTATAAAATACTTGTGTTTGGTTTCCTTTCCATTTTTCCTTATTGCATATTATTGTCACATTTGCATCATCCGGATCCATCTTCTGGATCATAATTAAACACCCTACACTAATACTTTTCTATATCTGTAAATTTTGTGAAAAAGGGCCATTCACCCCCTCTGCCCTTATAAATACTCTCACAGGGACCAACAAGTGGTATCAGAGCAAGTGCTCAAAATAGAGATCTAACAATCTCGAGCTAAAGGTCCATATATTTTGATTCACATATCAAAATGAGTTTCCAAAACTCATGACTCCTTCCCGAGGGTATGTTTGTTACCCATCCTCCACTCTTCACCAGTGAACCCTACACATTCTAGAAAAACTGAATGAAGAACTTCATCCAGTCATAAAGTATGCAAGCATTGTTAGTTATTAAAGATGGCCCGTATGAACCTACTTACGAAGTAAAGGGTATGACTACCCGAAAGCCATCAAGCATGTGGGATGACAATGACTTTAAAAGATTGCATGAAAACGCAAATGCTATTAACATGCGTCATTGTGCTCTTAATGCAGCTGAATTTAATAGGATATCTGGATGTGAGATTGTAAAAGAAATATGGCAGAAGTTAGAAGTAACCTATGAAGGAACTACCAAAGTAAGAGAGGCCAAGCTTGATCTACTCCAATAAAAGCTTGAATCCTTTAAGATGGACCCTAAAGAATCAATCAGCAGCATAAGCACTAGATACGCAAATCAAGTGAATGAAATGAAAAGGCTGGGGAAGGAGATTCTAGAAGTAGAAATGGTCAAGAAAGTGCTTCGGACTATGGCCAAGGAATGGGACAATAAAAAGACTGCCATTGAGGAAGCTCATGACTTAAATTTTTACCGTTATGATGAACTCATTGGTAATCTTCTGACCCAAGAATTATCCTTGGAGAGGTACAGCCAATAAGAAAAGAAACCTAATGAGAAAAAGAAGGCTATTGCTCTTAAGGCAGAATCCACTAGATCGACCTCATCCGGAGAGGAAGAGCAAATCAATAAATCAATGAGCACCAAAGATCAACTAGCTCTACTAACCAAAATACTAAATCAATTCATATAAAAGAAAGATAGAAGGAAATCAAAGAGGTATGAATCTTAGAGACCAAGAGAAGGAACCTCCAGAAGAGGTAAGTCCAAAACGAATTCGAAAGAAAAGAAAGATTCGGAGAAAGACACTGCCTGTTTCGAATGTGGTGAAAAAGGCCACTTCAGAACAAAGTGCCCCAAGCTCAAAAGAACCAAAAAGTTCAAAAAGAAAGCAATGGTTGCTACCTAGAGAAATAGTGAAGAAAGCAGTAGCTCATCTTCAATAGAAGAAGAGGAGACTGCAAACTGTGCGTTCATGGCTCTAACTAAACCAAAAGTAGAGCAATCCAGAAGGGATGCCTCCAAGCAAGAAACAGTGTAAATCGAAGAATTAGAATCAAATACAGCAAACACTAAGGTTAATTCTAGCTCTAATTCTACCTCTAAATTTGATCTTGCAAAAGCTCTATCTATTGTTATCAAGGGAGTGAAGAAGAATGCGAAAGCCATCAAGTCTCTGAAAAGAGCAATGCTAGAATTGGCTGAAGATGCTGAGGTAATGGCACAAGACATCAATCTAGTTAGAGCAACCAAGTATATTAACGTAGTACAAGAAAACTTCCTATAGAATCAAGTCTAGATTGTAAATGCAAATGTAATGGGGCTGGATAGAGAAGTCAATCTATTAATGGAAGCATCCAGGAAGAAACCTGAAATGAAGAATCCTAGAAGAGATAATCCTCCTCCTCCTCAGAATAGGGTTCAAAGGAACCCAAATCCAAAGACAAATGGAGTTAGCAGGCAACCACAAGCTCAAAGATATACTACTGCTCAGAAAGGAAAGGGTAAGGTAGCTTACAACTAACAACCTATCAAGTAAAGAAGGAATTATAGAGCTGAAGTCACACCTCCAACCAACTTTCGGATCTATACTGGACCATCCACCAGTGTGCAAGAAGCTGGGTATAAAGGCAACTATAGAAGGAATGATATAGAGAAGATCAGCAAGGATCAAATGCAGAACATACATATTTCAGGGTACATGTTTTATGGGAAAAATAATCATATTACTGAATCATGCAAATTAAAAAATGGTTATTATGATGCATATCCTTGGCCTGAAATGGTTATTAACCTGAGAGGACCCAAATCTGTTTGGGTACCTAAACCCACTTAATATGTTTTGCAGGTATGCCTTAGATTCACAGAAGATCAACACACTTGGTATATTGATAGTGGATGCTCAAGGCACATGACAAGTGATGAGAAGGCCTTCATCACACTAACCTGGAAGAAGGGAGGCAAAGTAAGCTTTAGAGACACTCAAAAGGAATAGATCATTAGCCATGGAGTCATTGGATCTGGATTTAAGATTGAAGATGTCTCACTGGTTTATGGACTAAAGTTCAACCTACTGAGTGTGGCCCAATTATGTGACAAGGGAAGAAAAGTCACATTCGACTCCAGAGGCTGCTCAATCTATGATAGTAAGTCTAATTAACTTATTCTTTACGCACCTAGAGTAAATAATGTCTATTCAGTAAACATTAAAAATGATAAGAAGAATATATGCCTGGTGTCTAAAGAAGAAGAATCATGGCTATGGCACCGAAGGTTGGGACATGTGAGCATGAACCTCCTGTCCAAATTAGCCAAAAAGGAATTAGTTGTGGGTTTGCCTAAGGTTGCTTTTGATAAGGATCATTTAGGCACTGCATGCCAACTAGGTAAACAGCATAAAGAAAAGTTTCCCTTCCATCTCATACATTCCTTCCAAAAGAGTACTTGAGCTCTTGCATATTGATCTCTTTGGTCCAATTAAGCCACTGAGTTTAGGTAGAAGAGAATACACAATGGTCATTATAGATGACTATTCTCGATATACTTAGGTTCTCCGGCTAACAAGTAAGGATGAATCTTTTGACCAATTCTCCAAAACATTCATCCGGATAGAAGTAGAATAGGGCATAAGCATTGCATGCATTAGAAGTGATAATGGTGAAGAATTCAAAAATAAGCAATTTGCTATTTTTTGTGACTCCAAGGGCATTGAACATAACTTCTCTACCCCTTACACTCCTCAACAGAATGGAGTTGTTGAGAGAAAGAACAGGACCATAGTTGAGATGGCAAGAACAATGCTTAGTGAAAATTGTTTGCCAAAATATTTTTAGGGTGAGGCCGTTAATACAACATGCTGTATATTGAATAGAGCTCTCATTAGAAAGACCATCGAAAAGACACCATATGAAATTTAGAAGGGAAGAAAACCCAAAATTGGGTATTTCAAAGCATTCGAATGAAAATGCTACATCCTTAATGATAGAGAGCAACTAGGAAAATTTGATCCTAAACCTGATGAAGCAATTTTCCTTGGCTACTCAACACATAGTAAGGCATACAGAGTCTTTAAAAACCAACCGAAACTATGGTAGAATCAATACATGTAGATTTCAATGAGACTAACGCTGTAAGAAAGAAAATCTACACTCTGGAAGATGAAGTTTCGGAAGTTGAAAAATCAGGAGAAAAGGAGGAAGCAAGAATCCCTTATTCACTTCAAATCAAGAAGTACAAAGTGGAAGATGTGGAAATTTCCTTTGATCCAAAGGTACAATAAGTTAATCTTAACCCATAGGAGATTAACTTTAATAAAGGCAATGATCCAGAGGTACAACAAGTTAATCTTAACCCATAGGAGATTAACTTTAATAAAGGCAAAGAAGGAGTAGTTGAAACAGAGGTGGAGCAAGTCCATGTTCAACATTAAGGCTTGTAAATGGAGATTCGAGGCCCATAGAGATCATTCCATCAAAAATATTCTGAATGATGTTCAGAATCCAGTATAAACTAGAGGTCAGCTCAACCGGATGATAAGCTATGCTGCTTTTGTCTCTCTCATGGAGCCAAAGAAATTTTAAGATGCTGAAGGAGATGAAAGCTAGATGATGGCGATGCAGGAAGAACTAGATCAATTCACCAGGAATGATGTATGGAATATTGGGCCCCCTCCTAGAGGAAAATTGATTATAGGCATTAAATGGGTGTTTCGTAACAAACTTGATGAATCCAGAGTAGTGGTGAGAAACAAGGCAAGACTAGTTGTACAAGGCTATAACCAGCAAGAAGGAGTTGATTTCAAAGAAACTTTCGCTCCTGTAGTAAGACTAGAAGCAATCCGGATCCTATGTGCTTTTGCATCATTCATGGGGTTCACATTATACCAAATGGATGTCAAAAGTGCATTTCTAAATGGTGTCATTCAAGAAGAAGTATATGTCAAGCAACCACCGGAATTTAAAGATCCAAAGTATCCGGATCACGCCTATAGGCTGAAGAAAGCTCTCTATGGATTAAAGCAAGCACCAAGAGTCTGGTACGAAAGATTAACCTCATTCCTTATATCCAAGGGATATACTAGAGGCAGGGCGGATACCACACTCTTCATCAAGAAAAAGAAAAATGATATTATTCTAGTCCAGATCTATATGGATGATATCATCTTTGGAGCCACTGATGAAAAGATATGCCAAGAATTCAACTCTCAAATGTAGAGGGAATTTGAGATGTCAATGATGGGAGAGCTAAATTTCTTCCTTGGTCTACAAATCAAGCAAAGTCTTGATAGGATCTTCATCAATCAATCAAAATACGCCAAGAAGATCTTGAAGAAGTTTGAAATGGACAACAACAAACCAATGTCTACTCCAATGGGTTCATACACAATCTTATCCAGCGACTATGAAGGAGAAGATGTTGATCAGAAGCTCTATAGTGGAATGATTGGCTCACTGCTATACTTGACAGCTAGAAAACCTGACATACACTATACAGTATGCTACTATGCAATGTACCAAGCCAATCCTAAGGATTCTCATCTCAAGGCATTCAAAAGGATCCTCAGGTATCTCCTAAGAACCACTGAAGTTGGGTTATGGTATCCAAGTAATGGAAACTTCACACTCCAAGTGTTCACAGATGCAGACTATGGTAGAGATACTCTTGAGAGAAAAAGTACATCTAAAGGATGCTATTTCCTTAGAGACTGCTTACTCTCATGGTATAGTAAGAAGCAAACTTCAGTTGCCTTATCCACTACAAAAGTAGAGTATATAGCAGCTAGAAGTTGTGTTGCTCAACTTCTATGGATCAAACAATAACTTGAAGATTATAGAGTGCAATCCGATTGTGTGGATATAATTTGGGACAACAAAAGTGCTATTGATATATCAAAGAATCCAGTGCTCCATAGCAGGATGAAGCAATTCAACATAACGCATCACTTCATCCGAGATCATGTGATGAAGAAGGATGTTGCATTGGTATATGTCCCAACCAATGTAGAGAGAGCTGATATCTTTACTAAACCATTAAGTAAAGATCAATTTGGGAAAGTGAGAGAATCAATTGGGATGTCAAATCCTATTTAAAAAAACTCAGGAAGACAACCTTTGAACCAAGCCGGATCCTGAAAGAAAAATTCACTCTGAAAGACAAGGAGCATTGGGAAGATCTATTCCAGAAGATTTCCACGTCAGCCAATAACAATGTTATAAGGCAGTAAAAGCTCTTAAAGGTAACTATTACATTTTGAATTTCAAAAGTCCATCGGTTGTTACAAGAGCGGTAAATATTGTAGTTAATTCAAAAATAAACCGTTCCCATTCTCCTGTTAAACTGATTTCACCTCTCTCTAAATAATCTAATTGCCATGTCATTAATCCAGTCAAAATAGCCAGAGTTCAGATTACCAATATACCCTCACTTTAAAAATTCTATATAAACCCCTCAAAATCCACTCTCTTCTTCACGCGAGCAACTACTCTACTATCACTCTGTAAAAATTCAAACCCAGAACTCTACCTTTCAAAATCTCTCTAAAATGGCAGCCACAAACACATCCAATATCCTCGAAATCCAACCAAGCAAAAACTTCTTTCAAGTATCTGACTTGGAGGATATTGATTTTGAACCCCTAAATCTCAAAACCTCTGACTTCTTCATACCCACTGATCACTTAGGTGATGATTACCTTTTCAGAACCCCTCCTTTCTTCACCCTAGTTAAAGATCAAAGTCTAGGTGATCTCCTGAAGATAAATTGCCCTACCTATCCAAAGCTTGTGAAAGAGTTCTTTTCAAATCTCAGTGCTCACAACCATGTTGATGCCTTACGCACTGAAGTCCTAGGGCAAGTCATAACTCCCACTCCCTGAATTCTTTGAGAAGAACTTATACATGAAGAACTCTGGAATAATGTTGAGAAAAGATGGGGATGAGTCTGGAGTTGTGTACGAGTCAAAACTATGGCTCCACAAGAACTACTTCGACGATAAATTCTCAACCTACTTCTCCAGAACGCCCAGATTCCTGCAGCATGTTCTAGCTAAGCTCATCCTGATAATAAAGGGATCATTGACTATAGTTTGTTCACTCTGGCACTGCATCCTGTAGCATTAGGTTGGAAGTGTGGAAGTAAACTTGCCAGTCATGATCATTCGCTATCTCAAGATGCATGTAAATTCACATCGTGCCTTAATCACAAGAAATTTATGAGCTGTAGAAGTAGATCTGACCGGATTTGAAGGCATCTACGGAAAGCTTATCCTTGAGAAAAATTTCCTCAATCTCCGCTTTGATGAGGAATGGGATGAAGAGAAGGCAAAAATGAAAAGGGATGAGTGAAAAATTAAGTCCCGGAAGACAGTTGATTTGGAAGAGGAGGCGCCTATCGGTAAGAAGCCCAGAACAACCAAAGCTAAGGCTAAAAAGCAAATCATTCTAGAGTAAATTGATGAGGACTCTCTGCCCCTCACTTAAATCCTAAGCTTAGAAAAGCCAAGACCCAGGGGTAGACTGATTAAGGCTGCAGCTAAGAAGGGTCAGCTTGCGCTTGATGCGGGTCTACCTCGAATTGCTACAAAAGTAATTGAGGCTGGAAGGAGGAAAGCTAAAAGAACATTGGCTAAGATGGAAGAGGAGGCAGACGATGATGAGATAGAGGATGAGGCTCCTCCTCAAAAGCAGCTCAGGAGAAAAGGACTTACTTTTGATGAAGCCCTCGCTGCCCAAGAAAAGAAAGCCAGTAAAGGTAGGAGGCTCGCTAGAATAATCTTGAATGAGGAAGCCAAGCAGTATAGGGAGAGAGCCGCTTTAGAAAAAGCAAAGTCCAGTAAAGTGAAAAATGATCCCGGCATAATAGAAATTGTGGGGAAAGATTATGAGCAATACGACATTATTCAAGCATTAATAAAAGACAACAAACAAATAAATCAGGGGAGAACTGAAGGACCCGGTGCATCATCTCTAGTTCCCCCAATTCTCGTAGATCCAGAAGATATAGACTCACTATCAAAGATTCCAGATGCTGATGAATTTATCTTTGCTAATAGAATAAGACCACTTCTAGAAAATCTGCTTGAATCCGGAAATAAAGTCATTAATCTAGAAAGTCCTGAAAAGGCACTTAAGAAGGATGTTGAGGAAAATGCCAACATGCCCAAGGGAGGAAAATAAAGTCCTAAACAGGTAGTTGTAGGGGTGGTTGAGGACAGTTCTAACCATCCAGAGGCAAGGCCGAAAGTAGAGAAGAAGGATGATGTCAACCATCAGGATTAGACACTACAAACCACAGAGGTAACCCCTGATCTCTTTCATCCAATTTTGATCATGAAACGCACAACTTGGGTACAATTGCTCATAATGTAGCTAAGGACATAGTGCCAAACCCAGATGAAATAACTCTGGAGGAAGGAGAAAGTCTGCGTTCTAAAGGGCACACTTCTAAAGTGGACCCAACGAGCGAGGCTACTCTGGAGTAAAAGGAAGGAAGAAGGGTGAAGAAGAGAAAGGAACAGATGAAGGCTCTAGCTCAGAAGATGATAGTCCCTCCAGAAGCCGCTCCAGCTTCGAAGATGAATCTAGCTCATTAGATGATGACTCATTCAACCTGCTAAATAAAATTTCCTCCTCACACAAAATCAGCGACTCTTCCTGATGAAAACACCGAAGACTCTAAAGTTAGTACCGCTCTCAAACTACTTCAGGAGGCAACTCTTGACCAAAATGAAGAAGGATTTGTCAAGAAGAGTCTCCTGATAATCTACACTCACCTCAAAGCAGTTGAGAAGGAATTGGTCAAGCGAAAATCAGATAAAGTGGTTCAAAAAGATTTGGGTGAGATCAAAGAGAGTTTGAAGTGTCTCCCCAAAATTGACCAATAAGTCATGAACTTTCCAACTCCTGGAGCTCTAGCAGCAACTTCCCTATTTGAGGTCCAGCTAATTCTAAATGAGCTAAAAGAAAGCGCCTCTACAGCAAATTGCCATGCCAGTCAAGCCAATACTTTGCCTCTGATAATTGTGCTACTATCCTAGAAAGAGTGTCCTCATCCACCACTGATCTATCCGTATAAATCGAGGACTATACTAATTCCAAGTTTGAAAACTTGACAAAATTCATAGAAGATAGAGATCTGAAACCTACTCTGCTGAGCCTGGAGAGTGATCCATAAGTAACTCAGGAAATGTTTGCCAACTTCATAGATAAAACCATCCACAAGCTCAAAGAGAAAATCCTAGATGATATGGGTGATGAGATGCAAGCTAGCAACTTAGGTGTTGAGCAAACAATAAATAATTAGAAGAAGACTGTCTCCAAAGAGCTAAAAGATCAAACAGAGTCTATCTACAACATCCGATAGGGCCTTAGCGATGAAATCACCCTCCTTTAAGCCGGAATAAATAAATTATCTATCTTTGGATCTTCCTCGTCTTTGGCCATTCCAGAAAGTCAGCTTATACCAGTCTTGTACAACCTTGTTCAAGCTATAGGGGACTCAGGGTTCATGAGCCAAAAAGGTTTGACTACTCTTACCAAGGCTATATTTCCTTATTTTGATCCCAAGGACCAAGAGCACATTCTGCAAATCCTTCCTAAAGTCTCACAATCCTATGATCAACTGTGGAGGTCCCTTCATCCTTGTTATTTGACTCCACCCATAGTGGATCATATTATTGATAAGCGGGCTAAAGGCAACAAAGACTACTCTATCTACTCCTCAGCCTGGCAGTAATCTTGGGACAAGCGAACCTATATGGTTATTGATCCCCTTAATGGAAGTAAAAAGGGGGAGAAAGAGCAGAGTCATCAAGGAGAAGGAAGTGGCAAGGGAAAAATGCTGCAAGTTTGGAAGAGAGGTCCATCCGGAGAGATAGTTAAGCTAGCTAGATAATTTTGCAATACTCATGTAATAGCTAGATTCACTTTATATGTATTTTTGTAACTTGTAATACTGAACTTTATGATGTTAACCATTGCTAACTGTAGAAGTATATATGAAGTGAAAAATCTTAACTATCAAAACAATCGCTTCTAAAGTACAATCTGTATTTGTAGTAAAAAAAACTTAGAAGGAGGAATCGTAAAATTATAGGGGAGCTAGGATGCTAAAATTATGGGGGAGCCATTGTAAAAGACTAAGTAACAAAAAATTATACTTAGTTCCTACACCCATTCTTAGATGACTTAAGTTTTTGTTTCCATCAAATGGGGGAGATTGTTGGGAAACAATGATTTGGATAAAAATCTAAAACAAATTCCGGATTAAGTTTGAAAGAAACAAAAACAATGTATGTAGTTCTCCCAAATCCAAACGGAAGAATCTGGACAAAGATCAAGATACAAATCATCCATTGAACAACTTAAAAACCTAAGCACTAGAGGAAATCATCCGGACAAAGTTTGGAAGGGAAATAAATTTTTGTCTTTCAAAACCAGCATCTGGAAGAACTGATCGAAGCCATCTCCGAAGGATAAATCCAGAGCATATGGGTCTAAAAGACATCCGAAAGACCTATATTTCAAATATAGGGAAAGTTTTCCAATATACTTTTCCCTTTACCCTTTTTGGTCTATGGAAGTCAAAGATCCTTTCCCCAAGACAGGCAAAATGATAGCTTGCACATTTTAGAGAAAAGTCAAAAGGGTCTGACATCGGACAGAGAAAAGCTAACTACCTTTTTCTCCAAGACCAATAAAGGCGCGCGTGGAGCACACATCATAGAACAAATGGTATGAAAGTTGGTGCATCACAAAATGACAAGTAAAACGATCACTGACAACTTTCCAGCCTCAATCCCAAGATTTTAAACAAATCAAAATGCAGTGTAACGGATTGATCAATGGATTTGGAAGCTCCACATCGACCTGATCAAGGGTGAAGATTAAATGAAAGCTCACCAACCACAAACGGCTATGATCAAAGCCTATAAAAGGAGGTCTTCACCAAATGGGCAGGTCTACTGATTGATTTACAAAAGCAAGTAACAAAGCAATACTCATTCAATCAGTTGATACAATCCCTCCAAGAACCTCAATTCAATATCTATTTGAAAGGACTCCCAAGTGAGACTATAAACTTAAGGAAATCCAAAAACCAACCCTTTGTTAAAAACCAAAGAATAAGGATCTTTAACTTAAGTGAGTTGAGAGATTGGGGAAATAGCTTGAAGTAGGTGCTTTGAGTAAAGATCCCCCTGTAGGACTCAGCTTAGATTTGAGGTAGAAAGCTAAGTGGTATATCCTACTAAAGGCACTAGGACCCAGCTAGAAGTTGGTGCTTCTAGTGGTATATCCTACTTCCGAAAGGGTTACCATCCGGAGATAAATCTGTAAGGCTTAATTCCTGCCAGTTGGAAAGGAATCCACTAGTGGATAAGCTCGGAGGAAGGAAACTCCAGGAATTGGATGTAGGTGGGGTCGAACCAGTATAAAATACTTATGTTTGCTTTCCTATCCATTTTTCCTTATTGCATATCATTGTCACATTTGCATCATCCAGATCCATCTTCTAGATCATAAACAAACACGCTACACTAAGAGTTTTCTAAGTCTGTAAAATCCGTGAAAAAGGGCCATTCACCCCCCCGGCCCTTATAAATACTCTCACAGGAACCAATAATTTAAACAATATAATAACATATTCATGTTAAATATACTAATTAAGTGCATCAAATTAAAACTGTGAATTGTTTAATAAAACACACATTCAAATAGCATTTCTTATTTTTGTTACACATTAAGTGCATTATAAACAGGAAATGGAAACGACAAAGATGAACAATGAAGCCTGGAATCTTTATTCTCCCAAGAAGATAAAAGACACAATGAGAAACTCAATGGCCCCTAAGGAAACTACGAATTCTCTTTATCTTGATAAGCCTCTTCTTAAGGGTGCCAAGCCCACGAGTACTCGTAACCCAGATACGATAAGCCTCAAAAGGACAGAAGTCGAAAGGCACGAAATTATTCACCTTCACTTGAGTGCGGTTGATCTAACATTAAAATGATATGCCTGAGTGTGAGAAAAATCAAAACCAGTTAGGGTGCACAAGGATGCCGAAAACCCCTGTGGATGATCGTACTGCCTACACAAGTGACCGGGAGAGTAAGTAATGATCTTGGAAAGATCAATGAGAACTAAGCCACCTCTAACAACATCAATAGTCATATGAGTAATTTCCCACTAAGGGCACACCTAGCGAACATCCTCGGCACCTCGACTCCCTACAAACTCAACCCATTCCTCAATAGTGAAGTCCCTATAGGAACGGTTGCCGATGCAAGCTAGGGAGCCCCGTGCCCAGTAAGCCTTTAGTTGATAATCCATGCTCATGGGAATAGATAATACAGAAAGCTTATCCTAAAGCCAAATCTATAAAAACAAAAAAAGGAGATATAAACAAAAAGAAAAAAAAAGAAAAAAAACGGCCTGCTGGATTGAAAACATGTAAAGGCAATCCAGGTAAAAATTAAGGCAAGCCTGATGAATCAAAAACCCGAAAAGGGCGGTTCATGCAAATAGAAAGGCTGCAAATAAAATTATCTGGATGATGAGTCTGTAACCTCTACTAGTAGCTTTGGTCCCTTTTCGGAAAGAGCATACAAAGATCAGGGTCTCGGCTAAACTCATTGTGAGGGGAGATTTCCCCTCGAACATCTAATCAACGATGGTCAAGATGGTGAAGCTGCAAACCATAGTTGGAGCCTCACAAAGAAAGACTCCCAATAGGAGTAAACAAATGAGCGTAAGCCAGCTTGCATCGTTAGGAGAAACATTCCTTCCTATATCGAAAGCCATGTCCAACCTCAAGCCCTCGTTACAAATCAACCGATGTATATCAAATTATTGCAACTGGAAAGGGTTCATTAGCGGATCAAAAAACTTAAGGTGATGCATCGAAATGGCCGGAGGCACGTTAGGTGAAGAGCTCCGGAGTCCACAGAATTCCTTATATAAGGGGCACAACTCATGATCTCTGAATTGGAACACGTTGTCAGTAGGATCCCAAACCCTGACAGCAGCCTACGTTATCCTTGATAAAGATGTGACGGTATTCCTTCATATGTGACAAACTGCAAACCTCGAGATAGTCCCAACCATCGGAGTTCTATAGATAAACATTCAGATCTATACAAAAATGAATGTAGTGCTCCATGTAAAAATTTAAAAGGGTAGTGGTCCGCTATACGTAGTTTATGGGGCGATCTACTAGTATCTGGTAGATTACCCCAATAAACTCAATTATCAAGAAAAAGAAGAGAAGTGCAAAACATGACAATCATATAAAATTCTTCTATAAATTAAAAAAATGTGTTCATGCAAGAAAAGCCTCTGCAAATGGCCTAGAGAAAAGAAAAGGACAAAAAAGCCTATCTGGTGTCCACCGCTTGAACTTGGAAGGCTAGGGTCAAAGGACAACGGAGGAAGAGGATAACCACCATGTGGAAAGAATATGGAAGGATTACCCTATCACTACTGAGGTTGATGCTGCTAGTTATCCTCCTGGAGCATCCCCAACTGAGATCGGAGCCGTCAGATCTCCAACTTCAACATTTTAACAACAGATCATTCATATGGATTTCATAACATGCCATGCATCATCATTAAAATAATAAAATAATAAACGTACTGCTATGTCAGAATTTTGGTTTATCATGAACCGCTGCTATCCTTGGATATATCCCTAATTGAAGATGCTATCGATAATGGGCACCTATAAAAATGAGAAATCAAAACAAGTCTAAACCGTCATGATCTAAGAAAACAAAGAAAGGCAAAGAGACTCATATGAGTAGCGCCAGCTAGGTGGAAAGTCACTGGATGCTCAGGGTCCAGGTAGGGCTAAATTACAAGCGTGTAAGTACTCAGGTCAAAGCGATACATCAGAAACATGGGTGGCTAGTACTAAAACCCCTGATGTCCCTCCATCATCACTGTACTTTAAGGCGGGACTAATGAAGCTAAAGAAATCCCAACATGGGTTGAAGTGGATGTAGGCCTCATCCTACCTTGATGATCCTATAGAAACAGCGAAGGAGGGGTGAAATAGGCCATCTAAATATAAAAAAATTGGAAAATATTGAAGAAATTTCAAGCCAATGAAAAAAAGATACCGTCATCCAGATAGTCTCGGGTGAACCCGATCACGCTTGCCCGCTAGGGGAGAAATGGAAGGAGCATCGCCCTCCGAAGGATTGTGAATGTCTGGCTGAGGCTCGACCGGAACTAGGTCTATCTCTGGCCATCCAAGTAGCTATAAATGGTAAAACCCCTTATACCCCCAAATTCACTCTAGGAAGGCATTGGGTAAGCCATCAGAAGCCAACCACGCAAAGTTAGGTGAGCTACGAGGCCAAAAAATCCATATGGGCACATAAGGAGGGACGGAATGCGACAAAGGAGGAAGATGCCAACTCTAGATATTGTCTTCAAGGTACCAATCCAAGGAGAAAGGAGTTTATATAATCAACTGGGTATTCATAAACTCCCTGGCTAATAATATGACTTTCGGCCAGTGAAGCTCGTGCTCCCAAGGCTGCATCTTGATTCGAGAGAGGAAAAAAGAAACCAAGCATTGACATAATAATTGTAACAGATATAGCGATCATAGCAAGTCAAAAATCCTATAAAGGTATACCTTCTCCGAAGATAGAGTGCAAAGACGGATAGAAAGAGAAGAAGGAGACTCGATCTCCCAACCACGCCAGTAGTGTGGCAGATGAGGATAGAATGGATAAACACCATTTCACACCAGCTCGGTCCTCGGAGGAATCCCCATCTCTAAAAACCAGAACTATAAAAAGTCAGAGAAAGTTAAAGTGTCAAAAGACAGGCAAGAATGCTCATAAAAAATGAAAAGGGAGTTAGACCCCTACATAGATGATCTGGAGACAAGATTTGAACTTGCCAATCCTGTTCCTCACCCACTGACCAAGGGTCCAGTACAAATGACCCAACGCAGCTCGGCCCTAGGCATACTCATCAAAGAGGGATGGATCGATCAAAGTGGACAGAATATGGAGATTAATGATCGCACCTCTGGTGGGAAAACATATCCAAGACAAGGTAGGGGCCATAAAAGCTTTGCCCTCATAAGTAGAAGTCAAGTGTCTCCTATCCCCAGTGATCTAAAAGGTCATGAGCTTCTCGCAAGAAACTCCCTCGAGCTTATCCCCAGAATAGCCAATCAAAGCCTTAATGGTCTCCAAATTAAAGTTCTCATATGTAAAACATGAATTGAAGTGAATCACGTTATCGTGGAAGGAAAGACCTGTGATGGCATAGTAATCCAGTGGAGTGATAGTGTACTCTCTGCAACGAAAATGAAAAGTGTAGGTAGTATCAAATCATCTGCTCAAGATATAGGTAGAAGTACCAGCTGGAATGTACGTATACTTGTGGGATCTCACATACTTGTAGTTCCTAACCATCCTTCCCAAAGATGTCCCATCGATGATGGTCTTGGCACTAGGGGATAGTACCTTATACATCTTATAAAAATGGGAAACACTGCCACTTATATGGTTAGTGACCTAGAAATATATAATCCATGTACACCAATCACACACTAGTTTTCGATAAATCGCACGATTATCGAAAGTCATTGCATTCATAATAAAAAAACAAAACAATAGAATAAGTAATGGCAATAGATGGATAAATGACAAAATAATAGCATAAGAAAATGAATAACATTGAAATAAATAAATAAATAATGCGGTAGTGGCAATAAGGCTTACCAAAATCCGGGAAAGATGGTCAGAGGGCTTTAAAGCAAGTGGAATAAAATGGCCAGGAGAAATTCCGTGATACTTCCAAGTTAAAGGAAGCCAGTACAATGCCTTGGCAGGAGCTTCAGAGAGTTCCACTTGCTCACTGTCGATGACCACATTGCGAATAATCACTTGGACGGCTGATAAATACAACAAAACATTGTAAAGCTTGTACCACATCGAGACCCCCACAAAGTTGGAGTAAAAGGGGCATAAAAGGGGAAAAGAAGAAAGAAATCATCGTTGGAAATAGCTAGATAGCAAAAATCTTCAAAGCAAGAGAGCAAAGAGGAAGAGAAGAAATTTTGGTGTGGAGAAATGAGAGCCAAGATGCTATTTTTATATCCAGTAGGTAATCAGCCCGTTGGCTAATTACATGCGTAATTAGCCCACCAGCTAATTACCTAGCAAGCTGTCACACGTTTACACGTTGAACCCATAATGGCTATAAAAGTTACCATTATATAGGTAACTAGCCCGCCGGCAAATTACGTATTTTCAACTTTTTTCTCATTTTTACATATTTCATCCATTTTCTACATTATTTATAAACGAGTGGACCTAGAAGCTATTTTTACACAGTCATTCATGCATTAAGCACCTAAAATATTTTATTTCGATCCCCGGTCAATTTTAACCTCACGCAACTCATTAATAAATTTTTAATCGAAGGGGCAAAATATATTTTGCTTCAAATATTGTCGATTAAAAATATTTTAACTCATTACATTCCACTTATGCATTGTTTTGTTTGTTTAGCATGCGGAAAAATTTCTACCATGAAATTTATGTACGCGAGGGGCAAATTATTAGTACAGGTCCGTTCCGGCTCGATGAGGAATTATGCCTATTTCATTGAATGATCAGACAAAAGAGCCAAAAAGGACCGAATTGTCATCCAAAATCTAAAATTCAAAAATCCACAATCTAGGGAAGCTTCGATTTAGCATTTTCTACTGAAAAATCAAAAAGTCAAAATTTGATCAAATATAGGTAATCAGCGCACCGGCTAATTACCCATCTATAGTAAAAACATCACATCATATCGAGATCTAGCTAGGTTTTACGGGATTTAAAGTAAAATCCTGTCAGATAGGTAATTAGCCTGCTAGCTAATTACCTCTTTTCTATAAAAAGGGCTCACCCCTCTCATTTTAACAGACGGTGGAAAGTCACAAAACCCATTTCATCCCCTTTTGTTATGGGAGTCTTAAAAGCCCAAAACTCTATCAAAACACTTCCAAAACCAAGCTTTATCACCGACATTCAGTATAAACTCATTTTTTGGTCTTCTTAGATTAAGATCTCACCTTATCTTGGGTATAAACATGACTCAATTTCTCAAAAATCCCACATTTTCTATAGGAATAATCCAAGATTATAACCATAACTTGGGTTAAACTTATTTTCCAAGTAAACCACACTCTTTGATAACTTCGGTCCTACATCGGCTCTCAAGTCATCCTGGATAGACAAAAAGGTAAACTGAGGTTAATTGGCACTATTATTGCATATGGCATTCCATTTTTCTAGTTATGTGAGCCACTGGTGCCACTTAAACTATAATATATATAAATAAGCTTGCAGGTACGGATAAAACATCCAGAATATGATGAACCTCCATCCGAGTTTTCAGGCCAAAACGCAAACGCTCCCTTTACTCTGCCAAAATTTTTTTTAGCGAATATCTATTTCTTTATGCCATTATAATGCCCATTTTATTTCATGAATAAAGCCACTGTATTGCAGAAATTACAACAAATTCTAAAATTCCAAAATCAATCCAAACAATTTGAATCATATGAGTACCTATCATGTCCAAACTCAGAATCTCATTTTCTTTTCGGTATAAAAATTCCATTTGGATCAGTATACCATAATTCCCGGTGGAGCTAAATCGGGTACCAACTCTATTTTATTTTTTAATAAAGTAAAAGTGCTTTATTTTAAAAATATCTTTTCTTAATAAAGTGCGCAAATATATTTCTCAATATAATCACATTTTTTGCTTACACAAAGTCATTGCATTTAAGCAAATCGGGTTTTCTCAGACCAAACTAAGACGTTCCCCGCATGCCGTACCCTATATGCATTGACCCATTTAAAACCCTGCCCGCTCACAACACCCACACTAGGAAAGTTGATCCGCCTTAACAAATGGATACAATTGAAAGCAGTCTGCCTTAAGAAAGGGACCTTAGGAGAGTCAATCCGCCTTAGCAAAGGGATACAGAGATAAAGGAAAAGTCACCTTCCTCAAGAAAGGGATACAAAGGAAAGCGGTCCATCTCCAGAAAGGGACATTAGGAAAGTCATTCACTCAAGAAAGGAATACGCAAAGAAAAGGAGAGTGGTTTGCCTAAATAAGGGAATGCATAGGACGGATGTTCACCTTTAGGAACACAAAGGGAGAGTTGTCTGCCTCTAGAAAGGGACACCAAGGAGAGGAGTTCGCCTCGAGGAAGGAACTCACCAGATCATCACCACGTGTATAATCTCTAAACCCTTGCTCATATCATGAGATCATATAGATCTGTATCTGTAATGATCCCACAAGGGGCAATTTATGAGCACTGGATTTTAACGGTCCTTCTCCCAAAACTATGATGACTACTAGGTAATGCAATCTTCTACAGGTGTTATCCGCATGAGGTGTTTCTACTACTGCAGGGATGAGTTTAGCCAAAGTTTGAAGACCTAGACAACCTTCAGGGACCCGTACGGGTTACACCAAGAGGTATGAGTCCATAGGTTGACCTGTACGTCTCCACCATTGCCGTACACTAGTACGGGTCCTCCCTAGCCATACAGGTGGCAATCATGGACAATCAGGCCAGATTGATTCCAATCATACCATATTCGATATCAATCAGCCATAAATGGCCATTAAAGCGTTCAAACGCGATTTTTACCTATAAAAAGACGAATTTGCTTCACTTTTCAAAGGGGAGAAAAGGAGGAGAACAATTCATATCATAAACTATACTATAGTTAGTTCATTTCCTACAGTTTTTAGAAGTTATAGGCAGGGTATAGAAGGGATTTAATAGGGAGAAAACCTTTCTACATAGGTTTTATCCACTTTTTATTTCATTCTAGCTTCTCATATTAGGATTGGGGGGAGGTTCTATCCATACAAACTCCCACTAAATAGTCCATAAATCACCTTCTTCCTAATCTAGCACTTTGGCTAGGCTCTCTCTCGGCACTAGGATTGCTTCAAAGTGGATTCAAGGTGTAGAGATACGCTTCTATGTTTCAAAGAGACTCACTTTTTATTTATTTTTATGCCATTTTAATATATTCTATATTATCTAACTCTTAAACCACTTTAGGTTTGATCCTGGCCTATAAAGGCCTTGCTGGCATCCATACGCACCTTATGAGGGCCGTAGGGGAGTGCCATACCCGTACGGAGGGAAATTTCACTTCTTTTTATCTATTTTGTATAGATCTATTATAATTGGGTAAAAAGTAGTTCTGTTTTTATCAAAATAGGATCTGTACGGGGTCTCCCATACCCGTACAAGTCCTCCCCAGTGGTTGTACGGGTCCTATAACCCCAAACTGAATATCATTTCATGTAAAAATGTAAAATGAACCTAATTCCTCCATTTTTCATGCAATTAGTTTCATCAATAACCCAGTAAATCAACCCATGAAAAGTCAAAATACATTGAAGACCCGTTATTTCTTTTCTATCCTAGAAGCCGCCCGGGCACTATCAATCTCAAAACTGCCGCGCTAACATAAATCATGTTTTCCCAACCAAAATGCTGACTTTATGAAGTGTCATTACTGTGCTAAACTTTATAGATGCAGACGAATTTATTTATTTTTGTTTTATAACTTAGAATAAATGTATAGGTTCCCTCATAATCCTCAATTTTATCGATTGTAATTTTATTTATCTCCTTGCTTGATATATATTGTTGAACTGCATGAAACATGTGCGAAAGAGTGTAGAATAATAGGCTTTTGGTAATAATTCCCAAAGTAATGAAAAGAAATGATTTTACGTAGCGAATGTAATTTTTAATTAACTAAATGAGAAATAAGTAGCTCATCTAATACCCAAATCTCTGATCCAAAATGTATGAGTCTCTCGCCCAATGGGAACCGTATCAAACTCTTTCCCAAGTAGACAACTTGGGTGGCGACTCTATCTTTTGTATTGGGATTTGGTTCTCAATTCTTTTATTTGCAAAATTGGATAAACAGTAAACTTTTGTTCGACGTAGTTGGGACACATGTAATTTGGGGGAGTGTATATAGGGGGCTAAGAAGGAGGAATATCCTGCCAACAACCATTGTGTCCATCTACTAATGGTGCAAACGACCAAGAAAGAGCATCAGGGTGCGACTGATAAGCCATGAAGTAATGGAGGAAGGATCTCTCTATATAGTATCAGTTCGAGCGACCTTCCAAGTGCATCGTGTCATACCAATCCATACTTGGACCTTACAAGAAATGGGGCAATTAAGCTACAAATCCCATCATAGCAATCTCTTATTCATGCATTAATCGGGTGAATTCTTCCATATGTTCATTCAGATGGGAATCTCCTCGGAATATGAGGTGTGGGGGCACTGGATATTGGTCCGGCTCTTCTCACCTCATTCTTAGGACATATTGGTTGACCATGTAGATGATGTCCATATTGTAAAATATCATATTATCCTCCCATCCTCGATCATGTTGGAAGTTATCCATCATGTCAATACCATATTCGTCAGCCTCCATATGGACATTCATGGTCTTTATCGTAGCTTTAAAGTTTGGAAGGGGATTAGTCTGCATGGTCGATTTCTTCTTAGGCTCTTTCATTCCACCTTTGGCTATCAACTACTATAAATCCTTTAGTAGCCAGGTGCATTCATTAGTGCAATGCCCCTTGGTCATATGATAGGTACAAAAGTTTTCTCTATCTGCCATAACAGGCGAAACCAATTGTTTGATGCTTTAGAGCTGGTCAGACTTCCTCAGTTTAGTGAATATCTGTGACACTGATTCTACCCATGAGAAGATAGATTGATAAGTCTGCACTTGAGTGGCTGCTACAACTTTGCTGGAGCTTTCGAGGACTAAGAGCCGCTTTGCTTGGAAGACCTACCCTTTTCCTAATATCTAGGTTTAGTGTAAGCTTGCTACACTTGCTTCTTCATCCGGTCTTCTTCCTTATACTTTTCCAGTCTTTTGGCATAGTCCACCATGTCATTAAAGGTAGTGAACCCTTTCATTTTCATGTCATCTAGGTACCTTTGGTTGGATCCTTCAATGAGCTTTACTATTAATGCCTCTTGGTCGGGTGCCCTAGTAACTAGTATGCAGACTGTCATACATCTCACGTAATATTCCTCAAAGGATTCATTTCGACATTGTTTGACCCTTTTGAGATCTTACAAAGTAGTTTGGACTTCAGATTGAAGTCATAATTTTCTAGAAATGCAGAATATAGCTTCTCCCAATCAGATTTCATGTCTGTTAGCATCCTCATGTAGCATTAAGAAGTCGGTCCTTGTAGAGTAGCTTGAAATAGGTTGACTATATGAACCTTAGGGATGTTCATGCTAGTCATAATCCAAAGATAACTCTTAACATCCGCATGAGGAGGCCTAGTGCTAGTGTATGGGGCCATATAGGGCATCACAAAGTTAGCTGGAAGGGCTTTTGATTCCTTTGGCAAGAATCAGTTAATGTCCATATATTGCACGATAGAAGGAGCACCAGACTTATATTTTGTTGGGGAAATTTTTTCCATATCTGCCATCTTTGCCTTTAATGCCGCTATCTCAGCCTCTTGGTCTTAGGCTCTCTGATCATTAGAAGCACATAGCCTTTTCCAAACATCACGGAATTCTAGAGCTTCCGGAATCCTTCTGAGGGATCCTGCAACTACATCATTATCTGCCATTGGGGTTTCAGGTTTTGGATCAGAGAAAAATTCGGCCAAAGATTCAACTGATGGTAGGGGTCTGACTTTTGGGCTTCCCATAATGCATCTTAACTTCCTTCTCTCTTGCTTCCCACTTAAAAATGTAAGAGATCAAGTGTTAGTAAGTGTATCAGGCGTGGCTCTAAGCCTCACTTACCTTGCTCTTTGAAATGAATAGGTAAATGAATGAATGAATGGGTGAATGAATGAATGGATGGGTGAATGAATGAATGAAAGGATGCAGATATATAAATAGTAGGGAGTTGGGTATATGCCAACTGTTCATGGAACAATCGATAGGGGAAACCTATAGTATTCGTGGAATACCATAGATATAGAGCTCGAAGACAAGGGTTTTAAGCCAAATCTAATTCAATTTGATGGTTAGGGTGAGCTGACTCACTGGTAACTCATATTCTAAGGTGAGCTGACTTGCTGGTCACTCGGGGGTTGACTCTATGGTCCAAGTTGAGCTGACTCACTGGTCACTCAAGGGTTGACTGTATGGTCCAAGGTGAGCTGACTAGCTGGTCACTTGGGGGATTAGCTTTATGGTTCAAGGTGAGCTGACTCACTGGTCACTTGGGCTATTGACTCTATGGTATAAGGTGAGCTGACTCGTTGGTCACTCGGGTGATTGACTCTATGGTCCAAGGTGAGCTAACTCGCTGGTCACTCAGAGGTTGACTTAGTGGTCTGAAGTGAGATGACTCGCTGGTCACTCAGGGGTTGACTCTATGGTCTAAGGTGACCTGACTCGCTGGTCACTTAGGGGTTGACTATATGGTTTAAGGTGAGCTGAATCGCTAGTCACTCTAGGGTTGACTATATGGTCAAAGGTGAGATGACTCGCTGGTCGCTCTGGGATTTACTCTGTGGTCTAAGGTGAGATGACTCACTGATCACTCAGGGTTGACTCTATGGTCCAAGGTGAGCTAACTGACTGGTCACTTGGGGGTTGATTCTATGGTCTAAGCTGAGTTGAATCACTAATTTATTTTGCCTCATGGGCTGAGCCTAGGTGGACTCACCAGTCTTGGTTTATTTTGGCTCATGGGCTGTGCCTAGGTGGACTCACTAGTCTTGGTTTATTTTGGCTCATGGACTGAGCCTAGGTGGACTCACTGGTCTTGGTTCGTTTTGACTCATGGGCTGAGCCTTGGTGGACTCACTGGTCTTGGTTCATTTTGGCTCATGGGTTGAGCCTAGGTGGACTCACTAGTCTTGGTTATTTCGGCTAATGGGCTGAGCCTAGATGGACTCATTGGTCTAAGGCTATTTTCGGCTTATGGGTAGAGCCTAGGTGGACTCACTGGTCTCGGTCCATTTTGGCTCATGGGTTGAGCCTAGGTGGACTCACCAGTCTCGGTTTATTTTTGGTTCCAATAGCTAAGGAAATAAAATGACATGGCGCATATTGATGTCATGGCTACATAAAGATGTGGTTAGTTTGCACACAACCATGATGCTTATGATGTCCATTTTCAGTTTATTTATATTTAATAAACCTGCACACGTATTAAATTGTTAGATCGTGCCTACCACCCTTTTTGCTCCAATGGGTTACTTTGCTTTAGAGCCAACAATGGACTTAGCGAAGTCTGCTCGTGCGCACTCAAGGTTTTTGGGTAAACCAACAGGGAAGTGTCTATAGCTCATTTATATGTTCGTTTTGATCTTAGGATTAGGTGCGATTGGGTAACCTGCACCTTTGTGTACCGAGTCCTAGTGGCCCTAAGCGAGCCAAAGGAAACTTTTCCACATATAATATACTTGAGTAGTCTTGCCTTTAAGCGAGCAAGGCCCTCATACATAACACATGGGGTGTGATCGGATCCATAGCCCTCAAGCCCTAAGCAAACTAGGAGATACTTCACCAAAAGACACCTAAATTGGTTATCAAGTAAAGAATGCAGATGCTATGCAATCCTAAAATTTGTGTAATGTTGAAATTACCACATATTCCTTAGTTCCAAAATTTAATTTGAACAATATTTTAATTATCATATCTTTAAAAGAATTTTTTATAAAAATGGGTTTTTATAAAAATAATTCGGTCCCCAGTGGAGTCGCCAATGTGAGTAGGAGGGGTTTTAAACGGGTCAATGCACGTGGGGTGCGGCACGCTGGGCGCTTCTCGATTTGGTTTGAGAAAACCTGATTTGCTTAAAAGTAGTGACTTTGTGTAAGGCAAAAATGTGATTATATTGAGAAATATATTTGCACATTTTATTAATTAAAGATATTTTAAAATAGAGCATTTTTACTTAATTTTTTTTTAAAATAGAGTTGCCACTCGGTTCAGCTCCATCAAAAATTGTCGTATACTGGTCCAAAATGGGATTTTTATAGCGAAAAGAAAATGAGATTCTAAGTTGGGACATGATACGTACTCATATTGTTCAAATTATTTGGATTAATTTTAGAATTTATGGTAATTTCTACATTACAATGGCTTTATTCAAGAAATAAATTTAAGAAATAAAACAGGCATTATAATGACATAAATAAATACATATTTTCTATCAAAATTTCGGCAGAGTAACGGCAGCGCTTGGGTTTCGGCCTGATAACTCGGATGGAGTTTCCTCACATTCTAGATGTTTTATCCGTACATGCGAGCTTATTTACACATATTATAGTTTAAGTGGCACCAATTAGTCACTTAACCAGAGAAATGGAATGCCATATGCAAGAATAGAAATAACAAAAATGGACTTCAATGTTGAGCTTAAAGCAAATTACCCTCAATTTACCTTTTCGTCTGTCCAGGATGACTTGAGAGCCGGTGCAGGACCGAAGTTATCAAAGAGTGTGGTTCACTTAGAAAATAGGTTTAACCTAAATTAAGGCTATAATCTTGGATTATTCCTATAGAAAATGCGAGATTTTGGAGAAATTGAGTCGGTTTTAGACCAAATATCACTGTGAGATCATGATCTAAAAAGACCAAAAAAATGAGTTTATACCGAATGTCGGTGATAAAGCTCAGATTTTGAAGTGTTTTGAAAGAGTTTCGAGGCTTTTAGAACTCCCAGAATAAAAATGGATGAAATGGGTTTTGTGACTTTCCACCGTCTGTTGAAAATGAGAGGGGTGAGCCCTTATTTATAAAAGGGAGGTAATTAGCCGACGAGATAATAACCTAGTTAATTAGGTGGAGGGCTAATTACCTATCTAATAGGATTGTACTTTAAATCCAATAAATCCTTGCCAGATCTTAGTAAGATATGATGTTTTGACTGTAGATGGTTAATTAGCCGACAGACTGATTACATATGTTTGACCAAATTTTGACTTTTTGATTTTTTAGTAGAAAATCCTAAATCGAAGCTTCCCTAGAATGTGGATTTTTGAATTTCGGATTCTGGATGACAATTTTATCCTTTTTGGCTCTTTTGTCTGATCAGTGAATGAAATAGGCATAATTCCTCATCTGGCAGGAATGTACCTGTGCTGATCCCTTCCCTAAGTCGGATGGCTTTCCTACTGGTGTTTCCCTTTCTTAAGGCGGATGAATTTCCTGCAAGGGATTTGGATAACCTGTTAAGAGACAATAACAATATTGAGTTAGTTACTGCCTATGATGACATGTCTTGATTCTTGATTGACTTTGTGGTGAACAAAAAATTTTTCCCCTTCAATCAAGAATGAAGATATGTGGGTCAGGAGTGATCACAGGTGAAATATAAACTTGAGTTTAGATATGTTGGGTTTGTCCCAACACAAATCAGTGTGCCCCTAGGGAGCTGATTGTTGAGGAAGTAGCCTCCAAACGACTAGCTTGCTTGGGGATAGTGCCCCTCCCTTAGAAAATTGGGGAGAAACGGCCTGAGGGAAATTTCAACTGGTCCAAGGAATGTGCCTCTTGGACATTTTAGCTACTGGGGGATGCCCCTCAAAATTGCCATGCGAAAGAATGACTAGTTGGGGATGCCCCTGCAAATTTGCCCATTGAAGGCTTCGATAGGTGGGAAGATGCCCCTAGAATAGTTCACTTGCTGGGGAAATGACTCCTTTAACCATCCAGGTGTCCGAGATAGAGATTGAATCTATGGGGATTGAGGGAATTTGCCTTGAATGTTTCATACACTGGGGAATGAGCTCTTTTGATGTCTCGGCTGGTGGGAATATTCTATAGGAGAGAGGGCCCCTTGGTAGGCGTGCGGGACTAGTTTTTTCTGCCCTGCAGGAGATATCAAGTAGTGTTAGAATATAACCTAAAATGGTACATCTTAATTCTTGATTGATTTTGTGATGAACAAAAATTTTTGCCCCTTCAATCAAGTATTAAGACGTAATGGGTTTTTCCCTTTGGTGAACTAGAAAGAGTATGTGAAGACACATTGGGTTGGTCACAATCTTGTTTTTGTATTGAGAGCTCTTGTTTTGCTTTGAAAATTTTTCTAAAACTGAAGAGAGGAATTGTACGGCTTGGTTGCACCCATATAGCTAGTTAGGGTGATAAAGAGGATTCGTACATCTTTTGTGGACCCGTAGAGGTGTGGATGGACATTGCATGCCCAAATGAGACTCATGCTTCTTCTTGATGTTGGATCTGATGCTGATGTAGGATACCCTTTTGGTAAGTTTTAAGCCGCAAAACTTAAAACTTAAACTATGCATGATGCGTCAACATTTATTGTTTGTGCTGATGTTTACTCTAATTTAGGAATCTATTTGCTATGGAGTGTGAGTGATCGACCTATGATTTGGAAGTTCTTGAAGAAGCTATTTCATTCCCTTGAGATGTTGCCCGTGCTCGAATGTGGCCTACACCTTTACCTTTCTTAAATATACCTCTACTATAAGGCCTCCCATGCCATTAAGCTTAATTCGTATTGATTTTCTAGACCTGTATTGTCTATTCATTGATTTATATCCCATATTCAAAGAATTCATCGGTATACCTAGTACCCCTTGCCCTAAGGTTATTTGCATTGTCGTGTTGTCCTTCTTCGGTTGGGATAAAAACTTAAATTGCTGGTAAGTTGACTAGTAACCAAACATTCCAAGCTCTAGATTACAGAAAGACTGGCCCGACTCAGACCGATGAGTACTAGCGAGATTTGGTAGCTGAGATTAGATATTTGGGCATGAGAGAAGTGTGTCGGCATGTAACCATATAGTGGGAGAATATAGTTTGAGAGATCCCAACTGCAAAGCGTCGTAAGATAAATGATGCTTAGAAGATAAATTTGAAGTACTGGTGTTTTCAATTTAATTTACTTCTAACTTTTGCATAGACCATTCAATGTGATATGGTCTATCGAACTTCTATTATTTTCTTTTATCTCTTTCTTTTTGTCTTAATTTTTTCCTGAATTATTCTTGGAGGCTCAATTTAGCAAACTTTTTCTGACTTTTGCATAAACCTTAATTCTTTTATGGTTCATCGGTACTGTGAACTCCTATGGTCTAAGATATGTGGATCTCTCTGTTAGTCTAGATTAATGGTTTTAGCAGTTAAAACATGCACAACGGAAATTCAAAATTTAGTCTAGAGTTCAAGGATATCCTGAGCATGACATGATTGATAATAGAACTAGTCTAAAATTATTCTAGGTCATAAACACTTATTAAAAGGACCTAACAATAATTTAACCACTTTCCAGTTGAAGCGTGAATCCTGTGGTCAGTAGAAAAACCCGTAAGCCATGTGCATAGACTCTAAAGCAGAAGCCCTTTATAAATAGTCCACACGAGCACCACTGACCAAAACCTTCTAGAAAGGGAGTACCGATAAATGAGCGGAAGATAGCTAGATCTTCCCTACTAATTTATTCTAGAAGAAATTCCCTTAATTTTTTATTCAAAGTAAATACATCTTTCAATGGATTACTTATGAGAACCAGAATAATTAAGAGAATAAGAGAGCAATAGAAGGAGTATGAAATTAAGGATTGAAAATAATGAAGGAGGTGGCTTCTATTTATAGCGGTTAGGAAATCATTAAAAGACAATAAAGTCCCTAACCTCAACCAATTGGAAATAAAATAAAAAGGGCAATTAAGTATATTTAATTAAAATCGGAAGTAGTGTTTGACACAAACACCGGGGAGCTTGCTTAGGGAGCAAGCTCCACATTTGCACCCTAACACTACTGGTCGGCGGCTAGCAGTGTTGCTGGGCCTGCGCAAGAGTGCAGGCCCAGCCCACGCAAAGCCTGTATAGTGCTTGTGCATAAGCGCAGGCACGTGGGCTTTTGCAGCCCCTTAGTGGGCTGCACTACCCTGCTCTGCAAGATAAGAAGGCCCAAGGTCGTCACGTCTAGTGCAGCCCACAGACGCCCCATGTGGGTTATGCCCCTGTACAGCCCACTATAGGCTTGTGCAGGCACTGCAGGATGCCAAAGGATGCCCGCTTGGGCTTGGATTTTAGGCTATAGTGCAGCACTGTACATACAGTGCTGCTTTGGCCCACGCACATGTACTGTCAAATAGTACATGTACAAGTCCACTTGCGTAGGTTCCTCGAACACCGATTAATCAGTGTTTCTACTTTCCCTTTACTTATTTTATCCTTATTATTTAACAAGTTCATTGGTCAAACCAATGAATTAATATTAGTCTAACCAATGTCATGGTCTAACCATATATATTTGCTGATCTATATTAGACCTAGTCTAATGGTTCTTTACATGGCTTGGTCATAACTCAATGTATTTGATCTTATAGGATCCCGTAATATCGAGCCATCAAAAGTTTGACCTAGCTCAATTCCTTTTAGGAATCGACTGGCTTGGAGCTCCAGACCGTTGTGGACTATGATTACTTTGATCGATCGTAGTGGCTCTCTAGCATAGGGCATATGAACCCTCAATATTCAGAACAACATGTGCATTATGACTTAAACCCGATTCTACAATAGTATCAATACAATTCACTCTTTCTATCAACTGTTAAGTACCATCTGGTTTCTAGGACTTGGTTTAAGTTAGTCCACTAGTAGCCTTAATAGCTACCCCAGTATTCAGTCTTGCTACAAAAGTACACCACTCAACCATTTTAATGTGTTGATCAGGATCTCATCCTATCAACCCATACTTTGATCAAAGGTTTATCCATGTGTAACTTCCAACAAGTGGCCAAGGTACATCTCCCTTATATTGCTATAATGGAGTGATAGATTCCTTCTTGACTACTCAGCTTACCAGCGGAGAGACATCAACTATACCCGTAATCATCCAGTCTATAGAATGCTTAGGTATGACCTAAAGTATATCAACATCTGAACAAGGTAACTAGTATCTCAGGTCTAAGGATATTTGTATTGCTATTGCAATAAGACGATAAAACACCAACACATAATATAGATTACCGAGTGTTGTCTCATAGCGGTCTCCAATGTATTTTCCTAAATACATTCATATGTTAACCCAAGGCACCACCCTCTAGCACAGGAGATATGCTACTCTGAATCAAATTCAAGAGGTATGATGACACATGCTAATCTATTTGTATTCATCAATGTCCAGTCTTGATGGTACTATGACTCAGGATATTTAGAAAAATCATAATTGCACACGAACTAGTTCTCACCAACATAGTCCCACTATGCCATTGCAATATGTGCTATGATTATGTCGTGGACTTTTGCAAACACATCAATGAATATATTCTAAACCAGTCATAATATATTTTCACAGTCATTGATATACCGAAAGAATGCCTTTATTGATATAACTTTGTTCATACAAATAAAACTAAGATATATCGCCCTAATTGCCTCTAGGGCATACATCATATCTAACAATCTCCCACTTACACTAGAGCCAATTAGCTACGTGTTGTAAGCCATAACTATTAACATGTGGGTCATGCTTAATCTTTATCAAAGGCTTAGTCAGACCATCCGCCAGGTTTTGATATGTGGGTATATATTCCATCTATATATACTGATCCCTTACCATATCTTGAACTATATGATATTTTCTGTGTACATGTCTGTTTCTATGACTAGATAGTGGTTCTTTTGCCTGACCAATAGCCCCAGTGTTATCATAATATAATATTATTAGACCCCTTACTGTTAGACACCACACCAAGATCACCAATAAATCTCTTTATCTAAACAGCTTATTTTGCTGCTTTCGAAGCAGCAATGTACTCAGATTCAGTGGTTGAATCGGTAGTTGTATCTTATTTAGAAATTTTCCAAACTACTGCCCCTCTATTAAACATAAGTAGGTAACCTGACTGTGACTTATAGTCATCTTTATCAGAATAAAAACTTGCATCAATGAATCCCTTTACTAAGAGATCACCTCCTCCATATGCTTAGATCATTTCTTTAGTCCATCTCAAGTACTTAAGAATTTTCTCACTAGCCATCCAGTGCTTCTCCCCTAGATCAGATTGAACTTTGCTCATGATGCTCAATGCGTGTGAGACATCTGGCCGCGTACATACCATAGCATACATGATAGATCCTATTTCAGATTCATAGGGTTTTGTACTCATGCACATTCTCTCCTATTGTGTCCCTGGACACTCAGATTTAGAAAGGTTAATTCCATGAGACATTAGAAGATAACCCTTTCTTGATTGGTTAAGGTTAAACCTAGTCAATACCTTATCTATGTATCTATCTTGTAATAGACCTAATAGCCTACTAGATCTATCTCTGTAGATCTTTATACCTAGTATAAATGCTGCTTCTCCAAGGTCCTTCATGGAGAACTTTCTTGATAGCCAAGACATAACCATTTGAAGGAGAGAAATGTCATTTCCTTTAAGTAGTACGTCATCAACATATAGTACAAGGAAAATGACTGCACTCCTACTAACCTTCTTGTACACACAAGGCTCATAAGCATTTGATATAAAATCTAACTCTTTGATTGTATCATCAAACCTTATATTCCAACTCCTAGATGCCTGCTTATGTCCACAAATGGATCTTTGTAGTTTGCATACCTTCGAGCCATTCTGAGATGTAAAACCCCCAAGTTGTATCATATATACATCCCGATCTAATTTCCCATTTAGGAAAGCGATTTTCACATCCATCTTTTAGATCTTATAGTCATAATGACAAGCAATGGCCAAGAGTATCCTTATGGATTTAAGCATGGCTACTGGTGAAAAGGTCCCATCATAGTCAACACCTTCTCTTTGACTATAACCATTTGCCACCAACCTTGCCATATAGGTAATTAAATTACCATCCATGTCGTTTTTCTTCCTAAAAACCCATTTGCAACCTATGGGTCTAACCTCATTCAGTGCATCGACCAATTCCCATACTTATTTTTATACATGGAATTCATTTCTGACTTCATGGCTTTTAACCATTTATCAGAGCTTGAGCTCTCCATTGCTTCTTTGTAGGTCTTAGGTTCGTAATCCTCCATTAGAAACATTTGTTTATCATCCGTGATTAAAAATCTGTATCTTTCTGGAGCGTTGGGAACCCTACCAGATCTACACAATTGTTGTTGTGTAATAAGTTGTTCCTTGAGCATATTCTGTTGTGTATCAGACATAAGAATTATCAGTTGATCATCTTGTTTGCCTCCCTAAACCTCAAGTTTAAGGTCACTCCCACTAGCTTTTGCAAGCAAGTGTTTCTTCTCAAGGAACTGAGCAGTCCTAGAAACAAACACCTTTTTAGCTCAAGAAAGGTAAGCTTTAATGCTTTTTAGCGTGGGGCGGAGAAACAACGAGCGCTATAAAGTGTGCTAAGGAATGATCCTTATTTTAGCATGATGAAAAGGGATAATGAAAGCGATGTTGAAGTTGAAATTTAGTCCGATTTATGTGTTAAGGGATACGGGACTTAGAATCCCCTATTTTAAGATAGAGTCGCCACCCGGTTAAGCTCCACCTGGAATTTGGGTACGATATTTCCACCGGGTGGTTAGACCGTACCTTAAAGCAGAGATTCTAAGTCCGGATGATGTTGCTTACTTTTCAATTTTTAAATCAAGCCAATTATATTTTAATAAACGTGACCTTAGTTCTTATACAATATAATCCGATTATTTTTTGGTGTTTTCAGTTTATATGCCATATATCACACGGAAAGCGATAAATAAACAAAGCAAGAAAATAAAATTATTACAAGGCTTTACAAATACCTATACATTTTTCTGATGCAAGAGAATAAATAAAGTGATAAATAAATAAACGGGCAAAATCGAGTTTTAACCAAGCTTACTGACTCTAATCCTGCTCCAAACGAGGTAAGAAATATGCGGGAATGATCATAAATAAAGCATGAATAAATAAACGCAGAAAATAAACACATAGCATGAAGAAAATACATTTTTGGATTTTTTAGGACAAAAACATAATTTCCTGGCATTAATTAATAATCTAACAACCTAAGAAGGGTGAAATAAATTAACTAAACATCCTACACTCAGATTTAATATATTCAGAATATTTTTGGAATTTATAGTTGGTGGAAAACTATTCATTTAGATTTATTTAGTAAAAAGACTGTTTTTAAGCCATTAAAATGCATATTAAATCAAATAAATAAATAAATAAAAAATAAATAAAATCTAAAAATAGAATAAAATAAATAAAAACAATTGCAGATTAGTCACAAACTTTTAGAAATTTTTCGGGTTGAAATCGGTGTAAAAAATGCAAGAAAACGGCGAAAAAGGGTTAAAAACAGCTTTTGGCGGCGAAGGGCTTTGGCAACAACCCTGATCGCCACTGTTATAGCCTTACAGTGGCAGCGGTGAAGGCTATAGTGGTGGCGGTCAAGGCTGCCACTATAGCCTTGGCCGTGCCAAACCATTTTTAGGGGGGATACCAATGTTTTTGCTTCCATGAACTCAAAATCATTAAAGTTTTAAGTTATAAGCAACTATATCTCAATAGATCTAGACTTAAAACACTCAAATAATGTTGATTTTATGGATTTGGGTAAGAAAATAACCAAAAAACGTAAGAAATAACGAGACCTCTATAGGGGTGGAGTTCACCTCCATAGCTATAGCCTTCACCGCTATAACAGTACCGGCAAAGGCTATAGGGGTAGAGGTGAAGGTTATCCCTATAGAGGTCGGGTTATTTTCCGACAGTTTTAAAAGAACACCAAGAAAAAAACCAAGAAACAACACTAAAAGCAGCAAGAACAACAACAAAAGACAAGAAATGAAGTAAAAGATCAAGGGAACTCAGTTTTATTACCTTTAGGCTGTGAATCTAACTCGGGAGACTTGAATCGGACGTTTGGCAAGCTTTTGATGATTTTTCGATGGAATAGCGATAGAAACAGTGACGGAAATAGTGACAGATTATTTGGGTGGTATTTGAAGAAAAGTCTCTAAAACCCTATTTAATCCATTTTAACCTATGATTTCTAACTGATTTTAGTGTTTAAGTTACGAGATCAAGACTAAGAATAACTAAGAATCGAGATTAGAGAGAATTAAACCCAGATTCTATGCTTTTCTTAAGCTTTCACTCTCTAGTTCTTCCGTTTCTCTCTCTTGTTCTTGGTTTTCTCTCAAAAATCCTTTCTAAATTCTAAATCTGGAGAAAAGGTCCTCTAACCTCTCTCTTGGATCGGTTTAAAAACTCTCACACACAAAAATCCACCAACTTAGACGAATTTTCAGGAACAATATGTGGCCAAATCGCAAGAGGACAGAGAGAATGAAGTGGCACGGCCTGAAACATATCGTGCCACGCCTAATGCCACCGTCACAGCGGTGAGCGCCATAGGGGCGGTGGTCACCGCCATGACAGCAGCATCCACTGCCACCGGGTGCCCACCTTAGTGGCATTCACCGCCAGGTGGTGAACGCCACCATGATGGTCATGGCTGCTACAAGAGTGGCGGCCACCGTCGCCAGAGGGCAGGCTGCCACCGCCACCGCCGCCGGCGGTGGTGGTAGCAAAAGGAGGCTAAGGGGGGTTCTAGGGTTTTAGGTAAATTAGGGTTAGGGTTTAGCTTGATTAATTAGGGTTTAGGTAGGGTTTATTAATTAGAGTTTAGGTAGGGTTTTGGTTGATTAGGGTTTCATTAGGGCAATCAGGGCAGATTTAGGGTTTTTACTTCCAATGCTTATATCTTTCACTACAGTTATCCGATTAAGGCAATTCTTGACATTCTGGAAAGCACGGAGAGTCAGGAATCCAACAATATAAATGAGACTTTCTGGAAATGTTCAAATCTTATAGAAAATTGCAAAACAAAATATTGCACATGAGCGAAAGGAAACGGCTGATTCTAAATGCATGCAAATGATATTTAAGCACCGCCAAAGGTCAGAAATCATCAAAAATGTATTTCCTATATGCAATTCGACCTTCAATGAATAGAAAAACTAGACCATACAAGGTCAGAGCAACAAGTCATCATCGTTCCAAGGGTCATCGAAAAGCTTGTACTAACAATCATAAAAGGTATATCCTATTGTCTCTTTAGGATATCCTATGAACAAGCATCTGTTAGCTCTAGCTCCTAACTTATCTAACATTATCCTTTTAACATAGGCAGGACATCCCCAAACTCTCAAGTGAGAAAGAGAGGGTTTCTTACCACACTAGCTTTCATATGGTGTTGTATCAACTGATTTTGAGGGCACACAGTGTAGTATATAAATATGCTCGCAAGTGCATCTCCCTAAAAGGATTTGCTAAGACTTGCTTAGCTCATCATGGACTGAACCATGTCCAACAAAGTTCTATTCCTCCTCTCAGACACTCCATTGTGCTGAGGAGTATAAGGAGGGGTCCATTGCGGTAATATTCCATTATCCCTTAAATAATCTTGAAACCGTTGGCTTAAATATTCTCCACCTCGGTATGACCGTAGTGCTTTAATATTCTTTCCAAGCTGTTTCTTAACTTCATTCTTAGAGTCTTTGAATCTTTCAAAACTATCAGATTTATTCCTCATAAGGTACAAATACCCATATTAGGAGTAATCATCGATAAAAGATATGAAGTAGATGAATCCTCCATGCGCTTACACATTTATTGGACCACATATATCTGAATGTATTATTTCCAATGTACTTGTGGCACGTTGCCCTTTTCCTTTGAAGGGTTTCTATGTCATTTTACCTAATAAACAAGGTTCACATGCCCGATAAGACTCCCAGTCTATTAGGCCCAAATCACCACCTATGTGTAACTTAGTTAAGCGGGTTTCGTTTATATGGCCTAAACGACAATGCCATAAGTAGGATGATTTGTCCTTATCTAATTTCAATCTCTAAGCATCATTCATATTAAAACTTATAGCTTTAGTATTTAAAACATATATGTCATCAATCAAAATTCCATTGCCATAAGGAACATTATTTTTGTGAATTTAACAATCTTTATTATTAAATTAAACTTCAAATCATTCTGCTGCTAAACATGCAACATAAATAATATTCTTAGTCACAACTGGAATATAATAGCATTTATTTAATTCCAAAACTCGGCCACTTTGCAACTTGAGACTATATGTTCCAACTACTGATGCAGCAACCCGTGCTCCATTTCCAACTCATAGGTCCAACTCTCCTTTAGTAAGCCTTCTACAGTTCCGCAACCCCTACATAGAATTACAGATATGAGTACCATATCCAGTATCTAATACCCATGTAGACTCATAAGGAACTATAGTGAAATTTTCAATCATGAACATACCTGAAGTATAAGTGTCTTTCAACTTTGTCTTCTCATGCTCAGAAAATGCATCCATCAGCCGTTCCACTCTCATTTTAGAGAAGGATTTAGGCTCAACATGACTTCTCTTACATTGTACTTCGTTCATGAGTTTTCTTTTGACCTTTAACCCTCTCATCCTATTAATTTTAAGTTCTTCAGCAACAAGTTGATTCTCCAAAACATTTCAATATTGAATATCAACCAGCTTGAGCATATCAATCATTTGAGATAATCAATAGTCACGGCTTTTAAAGGAAATTTCCAATTTAAAGATTCATGCCTCTCAGGCAGACCTTTCAGAACTATTCCTTTCAAGGCGTCCAGACTATAGTTAATTCCAAATTTCTTTAGCTCCTCTAAAGTGTCATACACAAGTATAACTAGTTTAGCTAATGAAGAGTCTTTTCCCATTCCCACATAATGCATGAAACATTCTAGCTCACCAAGTTTTGAGAGTTTAAGAAGTAATGACTCTAAGTCTGCTTCTAAGTGTAAATCCTAATATTTAGGTAGCATAGCATCGACTATCGAGTATTTTACTAACTTACAGTCTCTTTTATGCCTCCTGTAATCATAAATTTTGCAAGTGAAGGCATTTGTACTAGGATGTTCAGGGCATGGGTTATTAAGAACATAACTCGAAGCATTGTTCTCAAGAACCACCTTTACCACCTCGAACCACTCTATGAAGTTCCAGCTGTTAAATTTGATTTTGTCAAGCAGACGATTATTGATTATTTTATTTAGAGGATACACATTCAACCTAGATACAAGAAAAGAATTATTGCTTTAGACTTAGTTCTTGTACATGCATTTAATTTAAGGTCTTTTTATTAAATACATTTTTCTACTATTTTATTAAGGTTTATTCGAAATCATAATAATCGAAATCATAATAACCCCTTCTATTGTCTTTCGAGAAACATGGTCCAACCATTTTACTTAGAAGGTAGCATCCATAACTCATTTAAGCTAACCCACGCTATCAAGAGTCAAACTAACTTAAAATAGCTATAGGAGTATCTAGTCTATTTGCATCTAATGCAATTGCTAATCCATTTGAGTTCCAACCAATGGACGTGCATGAGCAATTATATGACTCCTTAAATGATGCCTCCAGCCCGGCATTAGCTCTAATTTTATGGACAACTACCCCAGTCTGGTTCAGGGTTAACCCTAATTTGAATCATGTGAATAGACAATGTTAAAGAAGAAAGCATTCTTTGAGTGTAGCAATTCATTTAATAGAAGAGCCTAAAATCACATATTCGATTTTTAGGAAAGCTAATTTTGTCTTAATATTTTAATGGGGATTTATTGGTGCAACAGGTCTCGCCTAATCTAGGACTTACATATGGACATGATTATGAAACTATAACTAATTTCAGGCTAAAAGGAATTAGTAGGTCCAACCTAGGGGTCATGCTTAACTGGTAATTCATAAGCATTCCATCATGTCAAAACTCCACATAGCATGCAAAACAAACAAGGGGGTTCATTGTTCAAGTTCTTTCACCTATGACTATAAGTTTTAATTTAGCAATTTAAACTTTCATTGTAAAACGATATAATGAATCCAATTCATTATACTAGAAATCAACTAATTCAAAATAGTCCCTTTGGTAATTAGAATCTAGAACTGATGCAAATTCTTAGGTAGGAGAGACCCCCTTGAAGTAAATGAGCAGCCATGTCCAATCCTTGCCAAAACAAACACGGGCCCTTCTGACTCAGTTAACCATAGACTATTTAAATTAAAGATTTCGTTCTTTTAATTTAAGAATTATTCCACTTAATTCAAAAATCAAAGCATTTACAATCCCAACATCTTCTTTTGCAAGAAATAAATTCCAAGGCATGGCAAAGCGTACTCGAAAATATATCATAGAAAATTAGACCTAGCATATTTCTAGTCAATCATACAACCGCATTAGACAGGCTCTCATACCACTATTGGTCTAGATTATGGGTTTTAGCAGTTAAAACCAGTGTAGCGGAAATTCAAAATTTAATCTAGAGTTCAAGGATCTCCTAACCATAGCATGATTGAAAATAGCACTAGTCTAAAATTATTCGAGGTCATAAAAACTTATTAAAAGGACCTAACAATAATTTAAACACTTACTAGTTAAAGAGCCATAGTCGATAGAGAAACCCCTCAAGCACGTGCATAGACTCCAAAGCAGAAGCCCTCTATACATAGTCCACACGAACATTACCAAGCAAAACCCTCTAGAAAGGGAGTATTGATAAATAAGCGTAAGAAAGATAGATCTTCCCTACTAATTTATTCTAGAAGAAATTCCCTTTAATTTTCTATTCAAAGTAAATACGTCTTTCGATGGATTACTTATGAGAACCTAAACACTTAAGAGAATAAGAGAGCAAGAGAAGGTGTATGAAAGTAAGGATGAAAAATAATGAAGGATGACACATCTATTTATAGTGGTTAGGAAATAATCAAAAGATAATAAAGTCCCTAACCTCAACTAATCAGAAATAAAATAAAAAAAGTGCAATTAAGTATATTTAATTAAAACTGGAAGAAGAGTCTGAGACAAACACTAGGGAGCTTGCTTGGGGAGCAAGCTCCCCACTTGCACCCTAGCACTGATGGCCAACGGCCAGGAGTGTGGTTGGGCCTGCATAGGAGCGTAGGCCCAGCCCATGCAATGGCTGTGCATGAGCGTAGGCCATGCTAGCTTGTGCAGCCCACTAGTGCGCCACGCTCTGCATGACGCACAGGCCGCCCAAGGCTTGCACGTTCAGTGAAGCCCGCACAAGCCCTATATGGGTTGAACTCCTGCATAATCCACTATGTACTTACATAGCACGCACCATAGGCTGCCAAAGGCAGCCCACTTGCGCTTGCCTTTTGGGCCATAGCGCAGCACTGTACACACATTGCTTATTTGACTCACGCGCAGACTATGTGCATGTACTGTCCAACAGTACATGTACAAGTCCACTTGTGTAGGTTTCTCGAACCCTGCTTAATCATTATTTCTACTTCCGCTTTATTTTTTATCCTCATTATCTAACAGGTTCATTGGTCTAACTAATGAATATTGGCCTAACCAATGTCATGGTCTAACCATGTTTTATGATCTAACCATATATCTTTGCTCTTCTAGATTAGACCTAGTCTAACGGTTCTTTACATTGCTGGATCATAACTCAAAGTTTCTTACCTTATAGGATCCCGTAATATTGAGTCATAAAAAGTTTGACCTAGCTCAATTCCTTTTTAGAAGAGACTGGCTCGATGCTCCAAAACGTTATGGACTCTGATTACTTTGTTCAGTCATAGTGGCTCTCTAGCATAGGGCATATGACCCCTCAATATTTGGAATGTCATGTGCATTGTGACTTAATCCTAGTTCAACACTAGTATCAATACAATTCACTCCTTCTATCAACTGTTAAGTACCATCTTATTTCTAGGACTTGGTTTAAGTGTTAGTCCATTAGTAGCCTTAATATCTACGCCAGTATTTAGGTTTGCTACAAAAGTACACTACTCAACCATTTTAATGTGTTAATCAGGATCTCATCCTATCAACTCATACTCTGGTCAGAGGTTTATGAGTGTGTCACTTCCAACAAGTGGCCAAGGTACATCTCCCTTATATTGATATAACGGAACGATAAATTCCTTCTTGACTACTCAGCTTACCAATGGAAAGACATCAACTATACTCGTAATCATCCGTATCATCCAGTCTATATAATGCTTAGGTATGACCCAAAGTATAGCAATATCTGAACAAGGTAACTAGTATCTCAGGTCTAAGGATATTTGTATTGCTATTACAATGAGACGATAAAACACCAACAAATAATACAGATTATCAAGTGTTGTCTTAGCAGTCTCCAATGTACTTACCTGAATACATTCATGTGTTAACCTAAGGTACCACCCTCTAGCACTGGAGATATGCTACTCTGAATCAAATTCAAGAGGTATGATGATACATGCTAGTCTATCTATATTCATCAATGTCCAGTCTTGATGATACTATGACTAGGGATATTTAGATAAATCATAATTGTACATGAATGAGTTCTCAACAACATAGTCCTATTATGCCCTTGCAATACGTGCCATGATTATATCATGGACTTTTATAAATACATCAATGAATATATTGTATAAACCAGTAATAATATACTTTCACAATCATTGATATAACAAAAGAATGCCTTTATTAATACAACTTTGTTCGTACAAATAAAACTATCTAAGATATATCACCCTAATTGCCTCTAGGGCATACATCATTTCTAACAATCCCTTGGCGCCTTGCAGCGGGGTCCACTAGGTTTCTTTAATTTAAGCATGATGGAACCATTTAGTTCAAGTTTGCAGATTTAAATGAATTTTAATGAATAAAAGAACTGAGACCCAAATCTCGATACAAATGATAGTCGCCACCCAAGTTGTCTACTTGGGAAAGAGTTTTGGTACTGTTCCCATTAGGTGGGAGACTCATACCTTTTAGATCAGAGATTTGGGTATCGGATGAGTCACTTATTTCTCATATAGTTAATTCAAAGTTACATTCGCCACGTAAAACCATTTTCTTCTCATCATTTGGGGAATTATTACGGAAATCCTATTTTTTACACTCTTTCATACATGATTCATGCGTTCAAAATTTACCATAAAGCATAAGCAAAAGTGGGGGAATAAAAATTACAACTAGGGGAAAATGGGGGGAATTGTAGGGGAACCTATACATTTGTTCTAAGTAATAAAACAAAATAAATAAATTCTCCTGCATCCACAAAGATTAGCACAATTTACGGCATACCATGAGTCAACATTTTGTTAGAAAAATGTGACTATGTTAGTGTGGCATTTTTACGATCGATGGTGCCTGGCAGCTTCTAGGATTAAAAGGAAATAATGGGTCTTCAACGTATCTTATTGGAAAACCCATTTTAACTTTGTATGAGTTGATTTACTGAATTATTAGTGAAACTGATCGCATGGGAAATGGTGATGTTAGGTTCATTTTACTAATTAAAAGGGGAAATAATAGTCTACCTTGGGGGCTAGTACCCGTACGGCTCTTGGAGGACCACCCATATGGCTCTTGGGGGGATGCGTATGGGTCCTATTTAAACCTAGGTAGGGTCTCCTCTCAATTTAGAAACAAGCAAATTTATAGAAAAATAAATAGAATAAAGTGAGATTTCCTACCATATGGGTATGGTGCACCAGTTTTATCACCGTAGAGATATGAAGGTGCCAACAAGGCCCATATGGGTCAGGACAAGACCCAAAAAAAGATCAAAGGAGTGATAAAATTAAATAAATGAAAATGACTATAGAATAAATAGGGTGTGAGTCTCTTTGAAACTCAGGAGCGTACCTTTATGCCGTGAATCCACTTTGAAGTGATCCCTATGCCGAGAGAGAGTCTAGCCATAGTAGATGATGAAATGATGTACTTAGGACTTTTTAGGTGAGTGTTTGTGTGGACAGAACCTCCCCTAAGTCTTAATAAACAAAGCTAAGAATGATTAAAATGTCGATAAAACATCAAGGAATGGGTTTTCTCCCCATTTTATAACTGATATACCACAATTGTACCCTTTCTATACGTATAGAAATAGAGGAAAAATGCTATATAAATTGCCTATAATGATTATTCTTTTGATTTCTAATCCTCCTCCTCTATTTATACTAGAAAATCGAGTCTGAACATAATAAATTGCATTCATGACTTATTTCTTCCAAAAGGGTATGATTTACTATCATTTTGCTTGTTCAGGCAAGAATGTGACCCATACGGGTCTTGGTGGACCCTTATAGGTCCCTTCAATCCATATGGATCTGTGGTGTCGTACGGGTCAGCTTGTAGTCCCGTACCCCCAAGGTGTGAGCTGTATAGGTCCCTAAAGGCACTCTAGGTCCCCCAAACTCTAGCTAAACTCATCTTTGGTGCTGTAAGGACTCCTCTAATGGATGTGACCTGTAAAGAATAGCATTATCTAGCTCTCATCATCATTTTATGGGAAGGATCATTAAAATCCAATGCTTATAGACTACCCCTGATGGGATCACTACAGGTACGAATCTGTATGATCCTATGATTTAGGCATGGGGTTTAGGAATCATATCTAAGGTGATGATATTGGTGGGTTCTGTTCTTGACACAAACTCCTTTCCTTTGTAGTGTGTATCCCTTTTTTAAGGCAGATGACTTTCCTCTGTTGAAGTTGGTGTATCCCTTTCCTAAGGCAGATCGACTTTCCTACTGATGGTGTATCCCTTTTTTAAGGCGGATGACTCTCCTACCAATGGTGTACCCTTTTCTTAAGGTGGATGGCTCTCCTGTTAGGGGTGTATCCCTTTCTTAAGGTGGATGACTCTCCTACTAAGAGTGTATCCTTTTCTTGAGGCAAATGACTTTCCTCTATTAATGGCATATCCCTTTCTTTTGGTGGATTGACTTTCCTTTACTAGTGTATCCCTTTCCTAAGGCAAATGACTTTCCTGCTAAGGATTTTGAAGAAACTGTTAAGAGGCAACAAAATGTTGAGTTAGTTGTTGCCTGAGATGACAAGTCTTAATTCTTGATTGACTTTATGGTAAACAAAAATTTTTTCCCCTTTAATCAAGAATGAAGTTGTGTGGGTAGGGATTGGTCCCTGAATAAACTGTAAACTGAGTTTGAGAAATATCGGCCTTAGCCCAAATATTTTAGGTTAGAATTCACCTTAGAGGGTGCCTCTTAGGGGGTGCCCTTTGGGGGGATGGCCCTTGATTGGTTCTACTATTGGGGAATGGCCCTAGGGTGCTTGATGATGGGGGGATGTCCCTTAACTGGTTCCACTACTGGGGAATGCCTCTAGGGTGCATGCCCCTAGGAAGATTTCCTTATTGGGAAATGCTCGTCTTGGATGGCATGTCATGCTGGGGGAATTTCTTGTGCATAAAAATTATCCATGTTAGTAACTATTTTGAAATGGCTTATCTTGATTTTTAATTGATTTTATAGAAACAAAATTTTTTCCCTTCCAATTAAGGATCAAGGTGAGGTAGGAGTTTTGCCCCTATTTTAACTGAAATAAGGAGTTTGAGAGAAGTGGAGTTGTCCCCAATTTGGACTGGATGTGCCCGTACCGTTTGAGGAGTTTCGTTTTGACATGAAAAATTGCCTTGCGTGCAAGAAGGGGATCTTTATGGGTGAGATGAGACCCGTACATGTGTTGCTTCATAGAGGGGGGATCCATATGGGTGGTGCTGAGGGTCTTTTAAATAATGTCATACTCATCCTCTTCCCACTTTACACAAAATATCTCCTAAACTAAATTCAAATTCTAGTGAATTTTCACTCTAAACCCGATCAAAGATGTATAAGAAGGTTCCCAAAGCTGACTGCTTCTCTCCTAGGCATGAGGATTTTCCCCAGGTGGTGATTTGGAGTTCCGAGAATTTCTAATTTCTGTTGGGTGCACTTTTCATGAGGGGAACTCATTCCTTAGCCTTACACCCTCCTCTGATGTGTCATTGATTCCCTCTCCTTCCACTCATGCCTTAAAATTCCTAGTAATTCACTAAATTTCCCATTTTTTCTATTTTTTCAATTTTTCAGTTTCTTCAATTTTGGCATGGGAATAGGATATTTTAGAGCCTAGATTAGAGCCTAATGCATGTATCTTTGGAGGAATTTGGCTGAAAATTTGCTTGTTTGGGTACTTTAGGCAAGACTACTACTCGTAGGGACCCGTACGGGGTGAGGGGGGACCCATACGGGTCCGATCTTTGGTATGAGTGGGGTACGTAGTCCCGTACGGTTGTGGGGGACCTATACAGGTCCCTATTCCTGGGATAGAATGTCCGAAACCTTATTTTTTACAACTTTTTCTAATTTTTCACTACTCCATTGTATTCTAACCCAGTCAAACTGTTGTTTTGTCTTTACAGTTCCAATTCTGGACTATGGCAGCCTTGAGCTTCTACAGAAAAAGGTATGAGCTGCATTGACTCATTCAAGTTCATCGATATCTTTAGGGCCATTCCTCAGGCTCTAAAGATGCTTGCTTATAGTGTTATCTTGTCTCTAATGGAGAGGTAGTCGGAGATGACCCATACCTTTCATCTATCAATCAGACAGGTTATCGTGACTCCCTCTAATGTGTGTTAATTGATGGGGCTAAGCTAGGGAGGGGATATCATCCATTTCAACGTCTATGCGGATCGCTGGCATTCTTGAGTCAAGGTGAAGACCTACGTGGAGAGACTACTTGGGCTCTATCCCGGAGGTCTGGATAAGCTCAAGTACAGAGAGCTTCACGATTACTGGATTAGGTAGTTAAGCCCCGTAGCTGAGGGGAAGAGGGATAAGTACACCTGGTCCTTCTTGATGACCTTCCTCACTACTGTCTTCTTTCCCGTCTATTCCAGCTATCTCAATTATTATTTACTATTTGCTGTTGAGGACCTTGTTGTTGTGCCAAGAAAGAATTAGTGTCGGGCCATCCTAGCACAGTTGTACTATTGGTTGGACATTGGTGTTCGAGGCTAGCAGTCCGAGTTCAAGATATGTCATCTGATTCTCTTGGTAATTCCTAAACCTTGTCCTTCGTGTTTTATTCCTTCATTTAAACTGCTTTGCAACTGACTTTGATATATTTTGTCAATTTGAACCTTTGAGCACTGGTTCATCCATAGGCCTGGTTTGCCTGGACAGCTTAAGATGCCTCACTTTATCTCGAGGTGGATGGGGCCTTGGCAGCAGAAGGTCAGGACCACAGTTGAGTATAGGGAGTTTCTTTGCCAATTGTGCTCTGATTGGGTAAACTTTCTTGCATCAAACCTGCGCTTTTCATTTTGATAAACTATTAGTGGAAACTACATTTACAATATTAGGATACTTATAGTGCATTTACTATATACAGTTTATTCGTTATCCATAGGAGGTGATGGTCATGCATGATGACATCGACCGGATGCATACTAGTGTGGATGAACGTCGTTTTATGCTAGTGTCTCCTCTCTCCCTAGAGTGGTATTTTTGCATGAGGATCCATGGCTAATGGATGAGCACGGCGGTAGAGAGGCTGATCCCTCCTCCCTAGCATGTGGGGGTTTACTGGTCACACTTGAAGCCGGGGATAGACCAGGTACTGTATGTATTAAGCGAGGGGGCCTGAGTGATGTTAGGAGAGGGCTCCTATATTGAGTTTATCGACTCTTCGCTCATTCCTCCCTATAAGAGGATCCATCATAACGACCCCCCCTCGAGTTCTATTGGGGTGACAACAACAGTGATGGTGGTGATGATGATGCCAAGGATGGACCAAGGGGCTACTGTGGGGCTTTGTGGTTTAGAGCATCGAGGGCACGACCAGGTCTACTACTCCTTCCTCTCAGGTATTTTCCTAACTTGGCCTTTGTGAATTCCTTTATTACTTTTGAAATTTACCATGAACTTGAGCGTCACTGTTTATTATTGTACCTCCTATCTCCAAAGGAAAAAGGCATGCTATTGTTGCCCCTACTGAACCAGAGCTTCCTACAAAGTGGTCTTGTGCTTTTGGGGGGGTGAGTGGGGGGTCCTTTAGACAGATATGGACACTTCCTTCATACTCTATGATCATTCGGGGAAGGGAGCTGTCAGGGAGCTTGAGGAGTCAGTCCACACAATTTGCTTCACTCCTTCGAGCTCTACTCATGTAATGACTTCTTAGCTCTAAACCTATCCTTATGATAACTTCTTGAGGTGTCCCATCATGATATGATTTACTTTTCAGGTGATCGTGGCTGAGGCATAGAGGATTGCTCGACGCTTCAGGTCTGTCAGGGACTTGCTACTAGCTTAGGATGCGTTGGCCATGGTGAGTTTTATTTACCTGCAAAATTTAACAAACTAATGCATGAAGCATTCAATTACTTTTACGTCTATATATTGTTGATCTTTTGGTTTTCTTGTAGACTTTCTTGGCCATGGAGCATGGCAAGTCCGCTCAGGATTTGGATGCCTCTAAAGAGCGAGCTAGGTTCTTGGAGGGGCAACTGCGAGTGGCTACTATCGAGGATGACCAGGTCAGGCCATTGGAGGAGGACCTAGAGAGGGCTAGAGGGGATACAACTCAAGCGAGCGTAGAGTTTGAGGTGTTGTGAGGATAGCTGGCCTAAATGATTGAGGATAGGCAGGTGCTTGACCTATCTAATTCTTTTTTAAGGACAATTGCTCGACATATCGGGTGGCACCGGTGGTGGCTTAGGTGGCTAGACCTGAGCAGGGGATGGAGCCACATGTTAAGATGACTGATGTTACAGTAGGGGGTATTACAGGGGGCCAGGGGTCAGAGTGCCTGACTTTGATATCGTGGGTGCTGATAGGGCTGAGGACCACATGATGATTGACATGGAGGACCTATTGGCAGACACTTAGGATGAGACCCAGGGCGTGCCCCAGGGATAGGATCCTCCAGTAGCTTAGATTAGGATTGCTTTTACTTTCTTTCTAGATTTTTGACATTTTCAGCCATGTATGGCTTATTTTGATGTGAATTTGGATGCTATTTACACACTACTTTTCTTTATACATGCTAAAATTTATTTTTCTGTGCTGAGACCATTAAATACCTCTACTCATAGACCCATACTACCCCTTGGCATAATCAACAAATACTATTTATAGTATCCCACAAGCAAGAGAGCTAGCCGTCGAACACTCGCAGATCCTAATCATAATGAACTGAACCAGTTTAAATTGATAAGTTTTACCAAGGTTGGTTGAATTGAGATTATCACTCCAGATGGTGTGTGCTATTTGTGCGACAACACAGTGGGGGAACTAAGTTCGAGGGATCCCAGCTGTATGATGCAAATGATGTTTGAAATAAAAGAACAAGTGTAAAATACTGGCGTTTGGAATTAAGTTCTAATTTTTACATAGGCCATTCAATGTGAGATGACCTATCGAACATTTTATGGTATTCTTATTTTATTTTGTCCTAATGTTTGCCTGAATTGTCCTTGGTGGTTCAATCTAGCGGACTCTTTCTTCTTTTTCTCTGTCCAAACTTTTGCCTGGATCGCTCTTTTGGGTTTTGAATCCAGCAGACCGATTCTGACTTTTGCATAAACCTTATTTCTTTTGTGGCTTATCAGTATTTTTGTCTTTTGTTGGATAATATACTCGTAGTAAAGATAACAACAAAGAGCATAAAATATAGAGAAAAAAATTGATGTTCACATACTTGCGATTCTTAGCAAATCATAACATGTTTATTGATGAGATTATTTTTGAGTACATAGGAAATGGTATCAATTTCCAACGGTTAACTCGTACTTTCTACTGGTCTTTTTACAGATTTTCTAGAAAGCAACTGACATTTTTCTCTCAACGTCCTAACTTTTGCCTAAGCCACCCTTTTTGGGTTTTCAACTTAACGTGCTTTATTTTTGCATTGGGGTACCCTAATTTCTGCTTGATTGCTTTGTAGAATACTGACCAACAAGATGCACCCTAATTTTGGCCAGAGTAGTAGAAGACCACTCATCGGGTGATTTATTATTTTTTATTTCTTTTATTCGTTGTATTGCTTTTCTGTGATTCATTTCTTTTGACCTAGATATGATAACGCTTAAGCCTATCTAGATTTATTAGATTCATGAACTCATTTCAATTCATGTCCATGAGCTTAATTCCTCCGTTTCTAAGGACCTTCTTGATCACAAAAGCTCCTTCCCAATTAGATCTGAAATTGCCCCAAGTGTTAGTGTTAACTTGGCGTAGTTATTTGACTCTATTATTGTAAGCTGGACCCATGTGTTGCTGGTACATCTATAGGTGATCAAGTGTTTTGAGTCACTTCCCTTAATGCTGGTGATGGAAAGGGTCTAGTTCTTCCTTTCTGTGAAGGAAGGAGACCATGACCTTATGGAAGTTCAGGATTGTGTGGGGTAGAGGGTCTCTACTCTTTTTAACAAATGAAGAAAGCATTTTTGGAGGGACATTCTCGGGGAACTGTAGGCCTAAGGGGGGTTGGAGGAACCTATATTGATAAGAAATGTCTATTCAGTAGAAGGACGGGTGTTTCTTATTTTTGAAAGAGGAAAGCCATGCTTGTGAAAGAAATGCCCATTCACTGGAAAGAGGATATTCCTTTTGAAGGTTTTGGGTTAGATTTGTGAATGGGCTCTATGATCCTTTTCTTTGTAGAGTATGCCTTCATTCTTTGGAGCTCTTGGTCCTCTTTCTTAATGATGTATACCCTTTTCCCCTTTTATGAAGAAAGATGGGCCAAGACCTAAGGCAATAATGTATGCTAAGCACTGTCTATCTCTCTTTCTTTTGTGGTATTTTATGTCATTGCGATGTACTCAAAGCCAACTTTGTGAATAAATATGGTGGTATTTTAAGAATGTTGTTGTTATGGGTGCATGATGCTTTTAGAATTAAATACTTAAACAAACATGAGAATGACAGAGGCATCAATTTATTCATGATATGCCTTATAAGCGGCATTGTTTCCATAAAAAATGTTTGCAACATTAAAAATTACATAATTTGAATTATACTCCATAGGCAGAGGGCCTTGTTGATCATCGTTGGCAACACTGGTAGCTGAACCGGTAGCCTCGGCTTGCAGATTCTTATGAGCTTCTTTGGCCACTACCCTTGCCACATTCCTTATGGCTTTACTGATAGGGTTACCCTCCTCATTTCCCTTCTAGTTTTCCTTCATGAGCATAGCTAGGGCTCTAGTGATAGAGTCGACTGCCTTACTCACCTCCTCACATTCTACATTCCCACATAATTCTATAAAAATTGGGGACTCGATCAGGCAGCCATTCTTAAAGTCGTATACATCATTGAAGATCTCAAAACTAGGGACCCTTTTTCCCCCCATCTCGATAGGTTCCTTCTGTCTTGTAAAAATCTTCTTCTTAACCTCAGCCCCTATCATCAGATATGAATGGGGTTTAGACTTTTTAGCATTGGTACAATTTCCTAAACTAAGCCTGTACAGCCATAGTATAGGTATAATGGGTTCCACAATCCCTTGGAGATTCCTCCCAAGTCCCTTCCCCTTTGTATAGCCCTAATTTATCATAATCCTCTCAATCTTAAAGGATTCATACCCCTTAATAGTCCATTTCACATCTTGGTGAGCTACAGCTACCCTTAACTGTTTCTCCCTGGCTTCCATAGCCGCTACAATTGATGGTTCATCTGCCTCAATGGTCACAAGCTTTCCATTTTGGATGAGCTTGACTTTCTGGTGTATTATGGAAGGGACAACTCCTAATCCATGAATCCAAGGGCTGCCAAGTAACAGTGAGTAGCTGATAGTGATATCAAGGATGATGAACAAGACTTTGGACTTCACTTTCCCAACTACAACTTCAGCCTCGAAAACCCAATCACACTTCTCTTTGTATCATCATATGCCCTTATAACAGTACTATATTTCTCTAATATAGACTCATCTAGTACCAAGTGAGGAAGGATCTTTGAGGCATAGTGGTTGAGGGCAGACCCATCGTCCACCATAACACAGGGAATAGAACGATCAAAGATTTGCACCTTAATGAAAAGTGCCTTATTATGCTTGCTCCCTTTGATTGGGAGGTCGAATGGATGAAACATGATGGGCTCATCATGGCTAGGAGGAGGTCCCTCAATGACTGAAAACACCTCTATAAGGGAAGTAAAGGGTGCATCTTCCATGCTTATCAATTTCTCGATCAAACCCGTTCGCTGATCTTCATAGTCGATGAGAAGTTTGTAAATATTGTACTTGGCTTAGGTAGCTTGCAGCTCCTAGATAAGGGGGGTGACTTTTGAATCCATCTTCTCACTGCTAGGTAGGATCTGAGCTTAGACACCAAGTGTAAAAGTCAGACCCTGATTGATGCTTGGGATGACATGGATGTCAACATCTCTGCCCCTTCTCCTTCTTAGAAGAGGGAGTGGAGCTACCCTTCAAGTGCGGGTAACATGCAAGACCCCATTCTTTATGTAAATCCACTATTTGGAGGTTTCCACTAACAATGCCAATCCTTTAATGTCATCCTCTTCCAACACATAGGCATCGATGTCAATTAGCTTAGGTTGAACCAACATGGCATCCTCATCATGAGTGTCATCTAACTCATATGCATCAATATCGATAGGGGTGAGTTAATCGGGTCAAGTCACTACTGAATGAACCATAGGATTGGCTTGCATGATCAGATTAAAGACGTGATAAGAGGGTAATCCTGACTCAATAGCTATAACTTGCTTCTCAAAATTTTGCAAGGGATTATTCATGGTGCTTAGCTTGAGCTTAGGGTCATGGATCTTCTTCTCCCTAATCAGGCCATGGATTACCTCAAGTAAATCCCTACATGTGCCAGTGCGATCACCCTTGCTAATACGATAAGCATAAATTTGATCCCTCTCCTCGGGCTTTGGTGGAATATAGGGCTTCACACTTTGGAGAAGGCCAAGTGCCCTCAACTTACTAAAGATGGCATGCAGAGGTGCCTAATACCATCCTTAATGGTGCAAACTGTAGCAACCTCTTCTTGTACAATTGTGGTTTTGGGATCTGAACTAGGCCTTAACTTAGAGGATAAAGCTAGGGCTGGGGCTGATGAGTCATTCTTCTTGAACCAAGGTTTGGTCGGTGCACTCGCCTTCTCCAATACCTCGATCCTTTCCATTTTTCGGCCTTCTCAAAGACCTCATCATAGCTAAAGAAACTATCCCTACCAAGAACCTTGCGATATACGGGCAAAGCACCATCCATTAACTTCTTAATCATCTCATGGAAGCTAAGGCAATCCTTCAATAGGATTTGGGTGGCCATCCACCTCTCAAAATAAGGCTTGAACTTTTCATTGGGGGCCTATTTGATGGCCTCCAAATTCTGCATGGTGGTCTTAATAGTGGCATTAAAACCATACTACTCGATAAAAGCTTTGAATAAAGCCTTCTAATTTCCAGTCACCTCATCAGACAAAGTGTTATACCACTCGATAGCAGGACCCTCCAAAGTGCAAGGAAACATCTCGGTAAGGACTTTGTTGCTCAGCTTCCTTATACTCATTACCCTCTTATAAGTAGTGATATGTGATTGAGGCAGACCTGTTCCCTTATACTTCACTATGCTTGGCATACTAAAGTTTTTGGGGACCTAATCCTCCTTTCTAGCAGCTTGAACGGACTGTGCTGGTGTCTGAATACTTGGATTGGCAGCAAGTAACTTTTGTAGCAAATCTCGTAACTTAGTAGAGAAGGATGAATTATAAGACTGAGTAGTCACGCCTAAGGGTAAACCTGCTAATTGAGAAAGGTTGTCCCCTTAGGCGTGACTATAAAATTAGGGGTTAGACTAGATGCCCCAAATTGAAATCCTGGTGGTGTAAACCCTTGGCTAGGCTGAGCAAACTGACTAATGCTTGTGGAACTATTATACTCACTGATTGGAATAGCTTACTGACTATACCAAATGGACTAACTAAACCCAACTAACTAAACTAACTGGAAGAGTCTCCTTAGACCTAAAGAGGTGGCAATTAAGACTGAGTGAATGGATTGTGAGCAACCTTTGAAAGGGGAGGCTGCTCACTAACCACTGTGTAGACTACTAAAGCTCTGACGGGTGTACCTTGAGAGACATTGGCCATCCTCTCTTCAACCAAGATTGCCCTAATATAAGTCCTTATCTTGTTATTCATACGGTCGAGGAATTGATCACTCCCTAAATACTGCAAGATGACATTTGCAATCTCAGGCCTAATACCAGCTCTTAACGCACTTGCCTCTTCATCGAGGTCGACACCCTCAACCTCAACATCTACCTGGCCATCATGAGTCAGAATACAAGACATCTTCTCAACCTAGTGGCTATTATTAAAATCAAATGGACTAAACCGACTGCTAGATGAACTGCCCAAAGACGGAGGTGGAGTTTCAACCATTAACTTAATTGGAGGAGGTGGAGGTAGAACCAGGATACAAACCAAATGAACCTAAGATCATTAGCAAGCTTTGATGCTAGATGACATAGTAACCAAAAGATCAGTTCATGCATGGGCTTGGGTATACATGTATAATTTACAACAATACATGGTGAGGTTAATTACAACGGAATACAACACAACACACGCAAAACGTATCCTCCAACCTTATCCCTCCCACTGATTGTGAAGGTATTTTCTTTGATTACTACTATAGTAACAAAGGGTGATCTAATCTACTCTCATTAGAAAAAGGTACCTAGAGGATAAAATTCTATGGCTTTTGATTGGAATGGTGTATGGATATAACGGAAGTTGATATAATAGGTTCTCATCGCATCAAGCCTCTTTTCGAGGGAGATGACAATGAGTGCTCTAGCCACTAGGATGTCACCAATTTCTAGCAAGCATGGGTGACATCTTTGTAAGTTTTACAAACAAATAGAGCACCATAACCTAGCACTAAGAGAAGAGTGCATTTAATTCTAGAGAGAAGGAGGTGAGAAAATAGAGTGTAATAATTTTCCCAAATGATGAAAAAGAAAGCGAGTTGAATTAAGTAAATGATTTTCGGTGCTCATCTTAATATTTTAAAACTTTCCCAAAACAAACCAAAATTTTGCAATTTAAAAGATTATTATTCCCTAACATAGTAGCCACTATGAACTCCCATGGTTGAAGATATGTGGATCTCCCTTGGCACCCTGCGGCGAGGTCCATTTGGGGTTGTTTTATTTAAGCATGATGGAACCAATTAGTTCAAGTTTGTACATTTTAACTAATTTTAATGAATAAAAGAATTAAGACCCAAATCTCGATATAAATGATAGAGTTGCCACCCCAGTTGTCTACTTGGGAAAGAGTTTTGGTACGGTTCCCAATGGGCGGGAGACTCATACCTTTTGGATTAGAGATTCGGGTATTGGATAAGTCACTTATTTCTCTTTTAGTTAATTCAAAATTACATTCACCTCACAAAACCATTTTCTTTTCATCGGTTGGGGAATCATTACAAAAATCCTATTTTCTACACTCTTTCACAAATGATTCATGCGTTCACAATTTACAGTAAAGCATAAATAATAAATGGGTGAATAAAAATTACAGCAGGGGGAAAATGGGAGGAATTACAAGGGAACCTATAAATTTGTTCTAAGTTATAAAATAAAATAAATAAATTCGTCTGCATCTATAAAGGTTAGCACAATTTACGGGAAATCATAAGTCAACATTTTGTTAGAAAAATGTGATTATGTTAGCGTGGCAGTTCTGCAATCGATAGTGCCCGGGCAGCTTCTAGGATTGACATGAAATAACGGGTCTTCATCGTATCTTGTTGGAAAACACATTTTAACTTTTTGTGGGTTGATGTACCAAATTATTAGTGAAATTGATCGCATGGCAAATGGTGATGTTAGGTTCATTTTATTGATTAAAAAGGGGATATAATAGTCTACCTCAGGGGCCAGTACCCATACGGGTAGAGAGCACCCGTACGGCTACTAGGGGGACCCGTATGGATATGGAGGGCCCATACAGGTCCTGTTTGCATAGAGGCAGAGTCTGCTTTGAATTTACAAAGAAGCATATTTATAGAAAAATAAATAGAATAAAGTGAGATTTCCTTCTATATGGGTGTGGTGCACCAATTTTACCACTGTAGAGATACGAAGGTGCAAACAAGGCCCATATGGGTTAGGACCAAACCCAAAATAAGATCAAAGGATAAATCAAATTAAATAAATGACAATGACAATAGAATAAATAGGGTGTGAGTCTCTTTTAAACTCAGGAGCGTACCTTTTCATGAATCCACTTTGAAGCGATCCCTATGCCGAGAGAGAGAGTCTAGCCACAGTAGATGATGAAATGATGGACTTAGGACTTTTTAGGTGGGTGTTTTTATGGACAAAATCTCCCCTAAATCCTAATAAATAAAGCTAGGAATTAATAAAATGTGGATAAAACATTAAGGAATGGGCTTTCTCCCTATTTTATAACTCCTATACCTCAAATATATCCTTTCTATACTTACAGAAACTGAAGAAAAATGCTATATAAACTGCCTATAATGATTATTCTTTTGATTTCTAATTCTCTTGCTCTTGAAAGTGAGGCAAAAGTGCCTCTATTTATAGGAGAAAATCGAGTTTGAACACAATAGATTGCATTCATGACTGATTTCTTCCAAAATGGTATGATTTACTATCCATTCTACTTGTTCAGGCAAGAATGGGACCTATATAGGTGGAGGGGGACCCGGACGGGTCCTAGTGGTACCCATATGGGTCCCTCCAATCTATATGGATCCGTGGGGCTATACGGGTCAGCCTGTAGACACGTACCCCCAAGGTGTGACCCATACAGGTCCCTAAAGGCAGTCTAGGTCCCCAAACTCTTCCTGAACTCATCTCTGCTATAGTAGGAACTCCTTTAATGGATAACACCTGTAAAGAATAGCTCTATCTATCTCTCATCATCATTTTGTGAGAAGGAACGTTAAAATCCAGGGCTCACAGGTACTTTTTTCTTTTGTTGAATAATACATGTACAATAACAAAAACAATAAAGAAAACAAAGCATAGAGATAGACTGATGTTCACTTACTTGCGATTACTTCACCAATAATGCATACACTCATAAGATCACTATTCTTAGCACACTTGACATGTTCATTAGTAAAATCAAACTTGAGTACATAGGCAATGATAACAGTTTCCAATGGTTAACCTCTACCGCCCATTGGTCTTTTTACAGATTTTCTAGAAAGCAATTGGCATATCGGATTTTATTTTTGCATTGGAGTACCCTAATATTTGCCCGTTTGACACAGTGATCATTAACTGCCGGTTAAAATTTTATTAACTTTTTTTGTTCTGCTTTTCAATGATTTAGTTCTTTTCTTAAATGTGGTAACTCTTAAGCTTGTCTTGCCTGATCGGGTCCACAAACTTAATCCTGCCTATGCTCACTATCTCGACTGCTCCTTTGCTAAGGGCCTTGTTTACCATAAATGGACCTTCTAAATTGGACGAGACTTGCCCCTTGAGAACCAAACCACCCTCCTTGAGAGGCTTATTCAGGCATTGTCCTTACTGTTGTAGGCTTGAGCCGTGTATTGTTGATACAATTGTAAATGATAAAGAGCCTTGAGCTACTTCTCATTAATTTCATCTAACCATCAAAACTTGGCTTTAGCCTACTTTGATTATCTCAATTGTGCTTCTAATGTGACTTTTAGTGAGTTTACTACCATCTCAACTATTAGAGCCACTTTCATTCCATAAATAAAATGATGTCTGGTCTGCGGAGGTTCTTTTGCCGGAGCTATATCCTAGTATTTTAAAGGACGTTCGTTGCCCCAATCGCGATAAGTGGCCACCATTTTAGATAAAGTCTTCTTGGCTTATGGCTTATGTAGGGAAGAACAATGGTATTCTATATAGTATTCTTCCAATAGCTTGGTCATTGCCCCTTGGTACCGAGCTCCATTGTCGGAATCTATGCAATGAGGGTTCCACGCAAAGGTATGCTCAACCTTGAAGTTAACCTTTTTCTTGGTGATAATGTAGGCATCTGATTTTTCTTTCATCCATTTGGAGAATTAGTTGATTGCAACTATGGTCGATCGATGCTTGTTGTATGAAGATGTCCAAAATTCGTGTTAAGTTGCGAATCTGGCAAAAGTCGAGAGTTACAATAACTATAAGCACTTTTATTCTCACTTTCTTTTTGTTAGATTTTAACCATTGGAAACCTTTACCATCATAAGTCAACATACTTAAGAAAACTGCTTCTAATAGCACAGTCTGCATGCTAAAACATTATTGTGATCAAATGAATGCATTGTGTTTTATAAGTGAAACATCAAACAAATATGAAAATACCAATCTCATTATTTGATTGAAATATGCCTTATAAGTGGCATTATTTGCATCAAAACACTAGTGCATTAAAAGGTTACATTATCAAAATCATCCTCCATATGCATAGGGTCTTCATTCACAATCTCGATAGGATCCATCGGTGAATTGGTAGTCTCCCCATCTTGAGTTTCTACTTGTCTCGGTACTAGTCCTCTTTATGCTTGATCGCTGATAGTCAACTCCTCAATTCTTTCCTACTTTTTAGCCTTTTCAAAACCTCCACATTGCTTCCAAAGTTTTCCATACCAATGGCCTTACGATATTCCAGAAGAGCTCCATCAATGAGCTTCGCTATCATCTCAGGTAAACTGAGGCGATCCTTCAATAAGATTTGCGTGGCCATCCACCACTCAAAGTAGGGATTGAAATTTTCATTGGGGGCTTGTTGGATAGCCTCCAAGTGTCACATGGTTATCTTGATAGTTGCATTGAACCCATACTATTTGATGAAAGCCTCAAATAAGGCTTTCTAATTACTAGTCTCCTCTTTGGACAAGGTAATGTACCACTCGATCGGTGGTCCCTCTAAAGTACATGGAAACATATTGGTTAGGATCTTGCCTCTCAAATTTTATATCCTCATCACCTTTTGATAAGTGGTAATATGTGATTAAGGAAGACTAGTTTCCTTGTACTTCACTATGCTAGGCATATAAAAGTTTTTGACTTGGACTGAAGGTGAGGGCTGTTGAACACTTGGACCGGCAGTAAGCAACTTTTGTAGCAAATCACATAACTCCATGGACAAAGATGAATTATCTTATTGAGTTACCGCACCAAAGGGCAGACCTGTTGATTGGGGAAAGGTTGTCCCCTTGGGTGTGACTATATAGTTAGGACCTTGGCTATATGCTCTGAACTAAAATACTGGTGGTACATATCTTTGGCTAGGCTGACCAAACTAAAAATCAACTGGAGGAGCTTTGGATCCATTGACTAAAGCGGCTGGCTGAACAGACCAATCAGACCAACTAAACCTAAATGACCAAACTTTCTAAAATATTCCTTGAGAGTTGCAATTTAGTAAATTGAGCTTGGAACAATGGGTTGTTAGCAACCCTAGATGGGGTAGGCTACCCACTAACCACTGCTTAAACTGATGAGACTAGAGTAGTCATAACTTGAGAAGTATTGGCCAACCTCTCTTTAACCAAGATTGCGCTTATTTAAGCCAAGACTGATCACTTCTAAAGAACTATGAGATGACATTTGCAATCTTTGGCCTAATATCAGCCCTTGAAGAATTTGCCCCCTCCTCAAGATTAGCATCCTGAATCTCAACATCCATAAGGCCATCAGGGGTTAAAATATGAGATATCTCTTCAAGCTGGTGAGTAGTATTAGGATCAAATGGACCAAACTGACTACTCGATAAACTATTCGGAGACGAAAACTCAACCCTTAACTAAACGGAAGAAGGTGGAGGAAGGACTAAAATGCAAACTAAATGGACTTGAGAACGTTGCCAAGCTTTGACTCTAACTGAGGTGGGAACCAAGAGATCAGTACATGCATAGGATTGGCTGATTCATAGGTTTATGTACAGGATGCATGGTGAGGTTAATACACAAGGAAATATATCACAACACATGCGAAGGGTTTTCTCCCAACATTATTCCTCCCACTAATTTTAAAGGTATTTTCCTTTGAGTACCATAAGGATAGCAAAGGGTGACCTAAACTAATCTCATATGAAAAGGTACCTAGAGGGTAAAATTCTAAATCTTTCAATAAGAAGGGTGTAAGGCCATAATGGAAGTTAGTGTAGATGGTTCCCATTGAACTAAAAGACATACTCCAAGACTCTTAGAGGGAAGGCATGCAATAGAACAATAAGTGCTCCACCCATTAAGGCACCCTCAATTTCAAGTAGGTCATGAGTGATATCTATGTGAGCTTTGCAGAAATTAATCGGCGATCTTACCCTAGTGCTTTAGAAGAAGAGCACTCTATCTAGAGAGAAAGAGGTGAGGAGATAGAGTGTAATAATTTTCCCAAATAATGAAAAGAAAAGGATTGAATTAACTAAACGATTTTTGGTGCTCATCTAAATCTTTTATACTTTTAAAAAAATCAAAATTTGCAAGTTAAAAGATTATATCCCTAGCAGAGTTACCACTATTAATGGCCAAAAATTCCAGCACCGTGAACCGGGGTCCATTTGAGGTTTTCTCTTGTTTAGATCTGATGGAAACTGGTTTAGTTTAATGTTTATCCGGTGTTATGAATAAAATAATCGAGACCCAAACCCCGATATAAAGATAGAGTCACCACCCAAGTTGTCTACTTGGGAAAGAATTTGGTATGGTTCTCATTAGGCGGGAAATGCATACCTTTTCGATTTGAGATTCGGGTATCGGATGAGCTACTTATTTCTCATTTAGTTAATTAAAAATTACTTTTTCTACGTAAAACCATTTCTTTTCATTATTTAGGAATTATTATATAAAGCCTATTATTCTACACTCTTTCGCACACGTTTCATATGCTTCAACAATATATATCAAGCAAGGAGATAAATAAAATTACAACTGATAAAAATGAGGATTGCGAGGGAACCTATACATATGTTCTAAGTTATTAAAAAAATAAATTCGTCTACATCAACAAAGGTTATCATAGTTACAGTACTTAAAAAAGTCAGCATTTTGGTTGAGAAAATGTGATTTATGTTAGTGTGGCGGTTTTGCGATCGATAGTGCCCAGGCGGCTTCTAGGATCGAAAAGAAATAATGGATCTACAACAAATTTTTTTATGAAAACACATTTTAACTTTTCTTGGGTTGATTTACCGGATTATTAATGAAACTGATCACATGGCAAATGGTGGAGTTGGGTTCATTTTACATGTTTATATGAAAATGACATTTTGTTTGAGGTTACAGGACCTGTACAGGTATGGGGGACCCGTATGGATCCTGTTTGGACACAAATAGAACTTCTTTTAACCTAATTAAAATAGATCTATACAAAACAGATAAAAAAAGTGGGATTTCCCTCCATATGGGTATGGCACATCCGTACGACCCCAAATGCCAACAAGGCCCATATAGATCTAGACTAGACCCAAAGAAGTTTAAGAGTTAGATCAAATAGAATATATTAGAATGGCAGAAAAATAAATAGAAAGTGAGTCTCTTTAAAGCTCAGGAGCGTACCTCTACGCGGTGAGTCCATTTTAAAGCGATCCCAATGCCGAGAGAGAGCCTAGCTAAAATGATTGAATAGAAAGAAGATCGTTTATGGATTGTTTGGTGTGTTTTTATGCGGACATAACCTCCACCCAATCCTAATATGAACCTAGAATGAAATAAAATGTGGACAAAACAAATGTACAAAGGTTTTCTCCTTATTTTATCCATTCTATACCCCTTTTATACCCAGCCTATAACTTCAAAAAAATGCTGGAAATGAACTAGCTATAGTATAGTTTGTTATACGAATTGTTCTTCTCCTTTTCTCCCCTTTGAAAAGTGAGGCAACCTCTTTTTATGGGTAGAAATCGTGTCTAAAAGCTTTAATGGCCATTTATGGCTAATTGATATCTAATACAGTATGATTGCAACCAATTATGCCTAATTGGTCTTGATTACCACCCATACGGGTCCCTTGTGTTCATACGTCTCAACCTATAGACCCGTACCTATTAGTGTGCCCTATAGGAATCCCTAAAGGTAGTCTAGGTCTCCAAACTTTAGCTAAACTCATCCTTGCAGTAGTAGGAACACCTCTAGTGGATAACACCTATAGAAGATTATATTATCTAGCTCTTATCATAGTTTTGTGAGAAGGACCGATAAATTCTAGTGCTCACAGCATGATCCAATAGTTGGCTTGCATTATGGGCTGCGCAGGCTTTGTGTTAGGTTTAGATTGGGGAGCTTGCACCCCAAGTAAGTGCCTAGTCCTTGTGTTGGTCTCTTCTTCTATTTAAGTTGTAAATAAATTAAATGCCCTTTTTTATTTTAATTCTGATTGCTTAGGGATTGGATTTAATTATCCAATTAAATGTCGTAACCACTATGAATAAAGCCTTCCTCCTTCATTATTTTTCACGCCCTCTCTCTTTTCTTCTCTTGATTATTTTGGTTCTCATAAGTAATCCGACGAAAAAAGTATTTACTTTAAACAAAAAATTAAGGGAATTCTTTTAGAATAAATTTGTTTGGAAGATCTAGTTTTCTTTAAATTTATTTTTTGTACTTCCTTTCTAGAAGGTCGTGGTTGGTGGTGCTCATGTGGATCAATTATAGAGGGCTTCTACTTTTGAGTTTGTGCACTCAAGCTAGGAGTCTCTCTGCCGACATTGGTATTCACTCTTCAACTAGTACATGGTTAAATTATTAGGTCCTTTTATAAGTGTTTATGGCCTAGAATAATTTTAGACTAGTTTATTGTCGATCATGCCATGCTTAGGAGATCCTTAGACTTAGATTAAAATTGGAAATTCCGTCATGTCTGCTTTACATGTTTAAAGCTGTGAATCTAGACCAACAAGCAGGTGCTATTGCCTTTTAGCATGTGTTTAAACTCTTGGGACATCTTGAGAAATTAAATCAATTGGGTTTTGAGATAAATCATGTGTTAGGCGTTGACCTAGTGTTAATGTCTTTGACTGATAGTTATTCAAATTTCATAACTAACTATTACATGCACAAGATTGATTCTGCAATTCCATAATTGATCAACATGTTGAAAATAGTAGAACATCGTATCAAGAAGGATCATAAGGCTCTATTATTGCTTGAGAAAACGAAGTCTTCTAAGGGTGGAACCCAGAAGAAGGCATTAGCTGCCTAGAAAATAATCAGTAAGAAGAGGAAACAAAATAGTAAGGAGACATCTAAGTATGTTTGCTTCCAGTGTGGGAAACTGGGACACTAGAAGAAGGATTGCAAGGCTCCCAATTCGGAGCATATGAACGAGAAGCCCTCTAAGGCATCTGCTTCATGTATGTTCGTAATTAAAAACTATGCTACTTTTCCTTATTAGTCGACTTGGGTATTATATACTGGTTGTGATTCTTAAATCTGTACTTTTATGCTACATTAGAAGAAAAGAACCTACAATTGGGAAATGGATCATGGGTTACTGCATTAGTTGTAGGAACTTTTAGTCTCTGTTTGCAAAGTGACCTTGTTTTAGTTTCGAATAATTGCTATTATATTCCAGTTGTTACTAAGAATGTTATTTTTGTTGCACGTTTAGCTTTAAAAGGATTTGAAATTTTATTGTCAAATAATTGTCAGATTCGCTTGAATGACGTTCTTTATGGTTATGGAATGTTAAAAAATGGTATTTATAATCTTGATACTAAAATAGTAGTTTTTTTGATATGAACAATGCAAAGAAAATTAAATAAGATAATGAAAAATCTTCATACTTATGGCACTGTCGTTTAGGGCACATAAATGAAACCCGCTTAACTAAGTTATACGAGCATGGTGACTTAGGCCCAATAGGCCTAGAGTCTTATGGCGCATGAGAACCTTAGTTAAAAAGAAAAATAACAAAATTACCATTTAAAGAAAAGGGTGAATGCATAATAAGTACGTTGGACTCAAATACATATCGATGTATGTAGTCCAATAAGTGTTCAAGCACTTGGAGGTTATTCATACTTCATCACCTTCATCGATTATTACACACAATTTGGGTATTTATACCTTATGAAGGATAAATATGAGAGCTTTGAAAAGTTCAAGATATTCAGAACTAAAGTAGAGAAACAACGTTGAAAATAAATTAAGGCACTTCAATCTGATCGAGGTGGTGAATACTTAAGCCAAGAGTTTTAGGATTATCTAAAAGAAAATAGGATTTTATCCCAACGGATACCTCCTTATACCCCTCAGCATAATGGTGTGTCTCAAAGGAGAAATCAAACTTTACTAGATATGGTTTGGTCCATGATAAGCCAAGCAACCCTCGGTAAATCCTTTTAGAGATATGCACTATTTATATTTTAACCGAGTGCCCTCTAAATCATTTGATATTTAGCCATTCAAAAAATGGCATAATAAGAAACCCTCACTTAATCACGTAAGAGTATGGGGCTATCCAGCTTACGTGAAAACAATAGCATCAGATAAGCTAAAGGCTAAGTTTGATAAATGTATTTTCATTGGATATCCAAAAGAAACAATAGTATATAAGTTTTACAAACCCAAGGAACAAAAGGTATTTGTATCTAGGAAGTCTCAATTCTTAGATAATGAACACTTACTTACAGAAGTTAGTAGGAGCAACCTTGAACTAGAAGTTCAAGGGAGTGAAACAGGCAGTCAATTGATTAACCCTATTTCTAATACACAAAAGGGTGTAGTCGAGGAACAACCTATTGAAACACCGTCATTCCAGAGGTCATAACGAATTCATAAAGGTCCCAAGAGATATGGTTTTGTCACCACTAATGATAAAGAATTATATCTAATGGAGGATGATGAACCAAGGACCCATGAAGAAGCAATGAAATGCTCATAATATGAAAAATGGCTTAAAGCCATAAAATCAAAAATGATTTCATGTATGAATATAAAGTTTGGAATTTGGCTGATGCACCTAGTGAGGTTTGTCCTATAGGATGAAAATGTGTCTTCAAGAAGAAGACTGACATGGACGGTAATGGGATTACCTATAAGGAAAGGTTGGTTGGGAAAGGTTATAGTCAACATGAAAACATTGACTATGATGAAACTTTCTCACTGGTATCCATGCTTAAATCCATTAGAATACTCTTCGCTATTGCTACTCATTTTGATTATGAGATCTGACAGATGGATATTAAAACAACATTCCTAAATGGAGATCTCAGCCGGGATGTGTATATGACACAGCATGAGGGTTTTTCATCTTAGAATGGCTCAAAGGTATGCAAATTGAAAAAGTCAATTTATGGACTTAAGGAAGCATCCAAGAGTTAGAATATTAGGTCTGATCAGATAATCTGGGAAATGGATTTCTCTCCAAATGCTAATGAGACATGTGTTTACTAAAAGGTTAGTGGGAGTGCAATCGTATTTCTAGTGTTATATGTCGATGACATATTACTCATATGAAACAATATCTCTCTTCTTCAAACATTTAAAGTATGGTTGTCAAGAAAATTCTCCATGAAAGACCTTGAGAAGCAGCATTTATACTAGGTATAAAGATCTATAGAGATATAACCAAGAGGCCGTTAGGTCTTTCTCAAAGTATATATGTAGACAAGGTAAAGACTTGGTTCAACCTTAAGGAATCAAGAAAGGGTTATCTCCCTATGAATAAAGCAGCTACCCTATCTAAATCTATGTTTCCGAAGACACCTCATGAAAGATTACGCATGAAGGAAATACCATATGCATCTACAATAGGATCCATCATGTATCCTATGATTTGTATTAAGCCAGATATCTTGCAGCTTTAAGCTTCATGAGTACATATCAAATCGATCCAGTTGAAAAGCACTAGATGGATGTCAAGACAATAGTTAAGTACTTAAGAAGAACTAAAGATGATATATAGAGATAGTGATCTCACCATTAGAGGTTACACTGATATGAGTTTACAATCTGACATGATGACTTTAAGTCATAGTCAGGTTTTGTGCTTATATTAAATGGAGGGGTAGTATGATGGAAAGGTTCCAAGCGAAAACTACCGCTGATTCAACTAAGGGATCTAAGTACATAGTTGCTTATAAAGTAGCAAAGGAAGTTGTCTAATTAACGAGACTTATTGGTGTTCTCATTGTCGTGTCTAACATTGTTGATCTAATTATATTATATTGTGATAACAATGGGGCTTTTGCTCAGGTAAAAGAACCACAACCTCACTAGAAAAATAAGCATGTACTTAGAAAGTATTATATAATCAGGGAGATTATTAATGCTAAGATAATAAGATTATCATATATTCCTATAGATCAGAACCTGGTGGAAGGTCTAACAAAGCCATTGATGCAAGTCAAATACGACTAGCATGTTCAAGCCTTTAGTATTAGACATATGGCTAATTGGCCTTAGTGCAAGTGGAAGATTGTTAGATACGATGTATGCGCTAAAGGCAATTAGAGAGATAGGTCTTAATTATGTATTTGTATGAAATTATTTATTATTAATAAATGCATTATCTTTTATTTATAACAATGTGTTTGTATATATATTATAACTGTATAAATATTTTTATTGATATATGTATACAAAAGTCCTTGACAAATCATATCATCATTTCCAAGAGCATAGTGGGGCTATGTTGAGTGAATTTTATTTCATGTGCAATTATGATTATGTCTAATTATCCCTAGCCATAGTTTCATCAAGATGGGACACTAATGAAGCAATCTGACTAGCATGTGTTTTCACACTCTCTTTGATTGGATCTAAATAGCTAAACTCCTAGGCTAGAGGTGGTGCCTTGAGTTGACACATGAATGTATCTGGGATATACATTGGAGACCTCTATAAGATAAACACTTGGTAATTATATCTAAGTGTCAGTGTTTATCTCATTGCATTAGCTTGGCGAATATCCTCATACTAGGGATGCTAGTTATCTTATGTGGTACTGTTGATATACTTTGGGTCATTTCTATGCATTCATTCATTTAGGATGCCATGGGTGATTACGGGTATAGTAATGACAACACGTTGGTAAGCTAAATGTCGGATAGGATCCATCGCACTAGATATAAAGTGGGAGTAGTACCTTGCCACTTGTTGTAGCACCAAATTTATTAGACCCTCCGATTAGAGTATGTGTTGATAGAAATAGTTTGTAGTCAACACATCTTAATAAGCAATATACTTTGGTAAGAAGTCAAATACTAGGATAGCTTAAAGCAACCCCGCTATTAGTGGGTTTGCACTTTAATCGAACCCTATAAACCGAATGATACATATTCAAAGAATGGAATTAGTTCATCGCATTGGTAAACAATAGCATAAACCGTGATTAAGTCAGAAATACGTAGCTTTCCAAGTTATGGGGGATGGTAGACCTTGCTAGAGGAGTACTATTGTCGTTTAAAGTCATCAAGTACTTTTCACGATCTAGAACATCAAGCCAATAAGTTCCTAATAAAAAAATAGAGTTGGTTAAGCTTTAGCAGCTCAATACTACGGGATCCTATAAGGTCACACACATTGGACCTTCATCGGACTTTATAAAGAAATGTTTAGATTATGTATATACCAAAATTATACTAAGTAATGGTCAGACCGTTTACTGATAGGGCCAGTGATTTATTTTGACCGGTAACAGTTATATTAGGGTCATAAATAAATTATAATGTTGTTTGGAATGGTTGGACCAGAAATTTATTTTGACAGGTAAGTAATTATATTAGGGTCAAATAAATTAATATACTATTTTGAAAAAAAGGAAGGACTAAAAGGGAAGTTTGCATGTCAAGAAAATTTTGGGTAGGACCCTAAAAAGAACTAGACCCACAACTTTAGTAATGAAGGTCAAGATCCGTAAGCCCCTTGCGGGCTAGCGCTTGAAACCTCGTTAGGGGCTTGCCGCAACCCCAAGCTCGCGGACAAGGCAAGACCATTGGTGCAAGCTTGATTGACAAGCATATGCTTGCCTATCAAGCATGCTTGCTTGTCGTCCAAGCATAAGGGTGGGATGAGGATTTTCCACATCCCACATTGAATATAGAAAGCCATTGCTCCCCCTATAAAAGGCCCTTTCCTCCTCCTTGATTCAACACACCACACACCATCTTCTCTACTTCTCTCTCTCTCTCACTCTCTCTCTTCTCTCTTTAGGTTTCAAGATTATTCAAATAGTTCTCTTAAAATTATTTTAGAGAGAATTATTTTGAGGAGATCGAATAATTTTTTGGCACCTCTAGTACAGATTTTGGGGTGAGTTTCAGTGTGGTCTAGCAGCTACCCATTTCTCTACAATGCGTCCTCTATGAGGAGGTTTTGGTCGGTGGAGTTTATGTGGATGCTCATAGAGGCTTTTCTACACTTGGAGGCTTGTGCCAAAGGAGTCAATCTTCCAAAGTTCAAGCACGCATCACCTAGATAATTATGCTTAACTAGGATATACATACTATAGTTTATGCTAGGATATAACTGAAGTGTTATGGTATGCTTAGTATAATATTATTATGCATGATAGACTTGTTATAAATATGTTATAGCTAGGGCTTTAGTTAATCGTATGAAAAAAAAGAGTTCCCATGGGTCAAGGGATAAAATTTTGAATTTCTGTCATGCCTATTATGGATGTTCAACTTGAATATCAGTTTCCAACTGGATGACTTTCCTTCGTATCCCTTTCATAAGGAGGATGACTTTCCTGTGTGTCCTTTCTTAAGTTGAGCGACCCTCTTGCGTGTCCCTTCCTTAAGTCGGACATCTCTTTTGCGTTTCCCTTTCCTGAGGCAAATGAATCTCCTTCTTATCCCTTTCTTAATTTAGATGACTTTCCTATGTGTTCCTTTTATAAGGCGGATGACCCTCCTTTGTATCTCATTCCTAATTCGGATGACTTTCCTCTGTGCTCCTTTCTTAAGGTAAATCACCCTCCTATGTATCCTTTTCCTAAGGTAGAGGACTTTTCTCCATGTTGCTTTCTTAAGGTGAATGACTCATATGCGTGTCCCTTTCTTGAGGCGGATGACTCTCCTTCGTATACCTTTCTTAAGGTGGATGATATTCCTACGTATCCCTATCCTAAGGCCAATGGCTTTCCTCCGTGCTCCTTCCTTAAAGCAAACGACCCTCATGTCTATCGCTTTCTTAAGGCGGATGACTTTCTTGTGTACTCCTTTCTTAAGGCGAATGATTCTCCTATGTATCCCTTTCCTAAGGCGGATGACTTTCATGTTATTGAATAATATAATTGAAGACAATGAAAATGTTAAGTTAGTTACTATCTAAGATAACATATCTTACTTCTCAACTAATTTTTTGGTCAACACAAGTTTTTGACCCTTTAATCAAGGATTAAGATAAGTGAGTTAGGATTGACACCTGGTGAAATATAAACTAAGTGTGAATTTTTTGGTTAGTCCTAACTTGAATGGCGATGCCCCTTGAGTGTCCTAAATGTAGGGGGGATGCCCCTTGAGTGGCTTCACTATTGGGTGATGCCCATTGCATGATGCCCCTCGGATGGTACTGTTACTATGAGCACTGGATTTTAAAAGTACTTCTCGTAAAATAATGATGAGAGCTAGATAATGCAATCCTTTACAGCTATTATCCATCAGATGTGTTCCTACTACAACAGAGATGAGTATTTGGAGACCTAAACTGCCTTTAGGGATCCGTACGGGTCCCACCTAGAGGTACGGGTACACAGGTTGACCCGTACGGCCCCTGTCCCCCACACGGCTAGGTAAGACCTGTATGGGTCCTCCCTACACGTGTGGGTCCCCCTTGCATGTAATCAGAAAGATTTTATTGCAATAATACCTTTTTCGGAAAAAATCAGTCATAAATGTGATTTGTTACTTTCAGACTCAATTTTCTCCTATAAATAGAGTCATTTTTCCTCACATTCAGAGGAAGCCAAGACAAGAATCATACTAGAAAATTTAAACATCATTTTCCAGCAGTCTTTCATAGGTATAGAAAGGGAATAAAAGAAGTATAGAAGTTATAAAATGGGGGGAAACCCATTCTACATTGGTTTTGCCCACATTTTATTCCTTTCTAGCTTCATATTCAGTATCCGGGAGAGGTTCTGTCCACAAACACTCACCAAAATAGTCCTAAAATCACCATTTCCTCATCTACTTTCACTAGACTCTCTTAAGGCATTGGGATCGCTTCAAGGTGGATTCACGGCGTAAAGGTATGCTCTTGAGTTTCAAAGAGACTCACTTTTCATTTATTTTTAATCTTTTTCATTTATCTATTTTGATCTATCCTTTGATTTCTTTTGGGTCTGGTCCTCACCCATATGGGCCTTGTTGGCACCTTTATGTCCCTATGGATATCGAATTGGTGCGCCATACCCATATGGAAGGAAATCCCATTTTTATTCAGTTCTTTTTCCATAAATCTGCCTTATTTTAATCTGAGCTAAGATTCTGTTTAGGGTCAAAATAGGATCTATATGGGTCCCCCAGACCCCACCCGGGTCCTCCCTAATTCTCGTATGGGTGCCACCCATCCATACGGGTACCAGTCCCCTACGCAGTATATTAGTTTCCCTTTAATCTATAAAAATGAACTCAATGCCAACATTTTCCATGAAATCAGTTTTACTAATAATCCGGTAAATCAACCCATGAAAAGTTAAAATGTTTTTTTCATAACCAAATACGTTGAAGACCCGATATTTCTTTTTGACCCTAGAAGCCATCTGGGCACTATCGATCACAAAACCGCCACGCTAATATAATCACATTTTTCCTAACAAAATGCTGACTTATGATGTGCCGTAAACTATGCTAATCTTTGTGGATGCAGGCGGATTTATTTATTTTGTTTTATAACTTAAGACAAATGTATAGGTTCCCTTACAATTCCCCTATTTTCTTCGGTTGTAATTTTTATTCCCCCTTTATTGCTTGTGATTTATTATAAATTGTTGAACGCATGCATCGAGTGTGAAAGAGTGCAGAAAAAAAGATTTCCATAATAAGTCCCCAAATGATGAAAAGAAAATGTTGTTATGCAGGAAATGTAATTTTGAATTAAGTGAATGAGAAATAAGTGACTCATCCGATACCCGAATCTCTGATCCAAAAGGTAGCAGTCTCCCGCCAAATGGGAATCGTGCCAAAACTCTTTCCCAAGTAGACAACTTGGATGGCGACCTATCATTTGCATTGATATTTGGGTCTCAATTCTTTTATCCATTAAAATTGGTTAAAATGTGCAAACTTGAACTAAATGGTTCCATCACACTTAAACCCAACAAACCCCAGTGGACCCCACTGCAAGACGCCAGGGGAAATCCACATATTTTTTACCACGACCCGTCACAGTGATGACTCTATTGGTGATATGATCTTTTAACTTGAAAATTTTTGGTTTGTTTTCGGAAAGCTTAAAAGATTAAGATGAGCACCAAAAATCATTTACTTAATTCAACCCACTTTCTTATTCATCGTTTGGGAAAATTATTACACTCTATCTTCTCACTGCCTTCTCTCTAGAGATAAATGTGTTCTTCTTCTAGTTCTAGGTTAGGGTGCCCTATTTTTTCCACGAAGCTTACAAAGATGTCACCCATGCTCGCCATAAATTAGGGACATCATAGTGAGTCAAGCACTCATCATTATCTCCCTCCAAAAGAGGTTTGATGTGATGGGAACCTACTACATCAACTTCTATTACATTGCTACACCATTCTTATCAAAATCCTCAGAATTTTGTCCTCTAGATACCCTTTTTCCTTTAAGATTAGATTCGGTTGCCCTTTGTTATCCTTCTAGTAAGCAAAGGAAGATACCTTCAGAATTGGCTGGAGGAATAAGGTTGCAAGACACGCTTTACATGTGTTGTGTTGTATTCCCTTATAATAAACCTCACCATGCATTATTGTAAATTGTGCATTCATACCTAACCCCATTCATGTATTGATCTTTTGGTCACTACCTCAATTAGAGTCAAAGCTTGGCAACGATCTCAGGTTTGTTTGGTTTGCATTCCAGTTCTACCTTCACCTTCTCTAGTTTAGTTAAGGGTTAAAACTCCACCCCCATCTTCGAGCAATTCTTCTTGTAGTCAATTTGGTCCATTTGACCTCAATACTACTCATCAGCTCGAGGAGAAGTCTTGCATTTTGACTCGTGATGGCCAACTAGATGTTGAGGTTGAGGATGTCAGTGTCAATAAGGAGGAAAATGTGTCAAGGGCCAATATTAGGCTGGAGATCGCAACTACCGGCTTACAATATTTAGGGAGTGATCAATTCCTCTACCGTATAAATAACAAGATGATGGTTTCTATTAGGGCGATCTTGGCTGAAGAAAGGATGGCCCATGTATGTCAAGGTTCGCCCATTAGAGCTCTAGTAGTCCGCACTTAGTCTCAGTTGCCACCTCTTCAAGTTTATTTGATTAGTTTGGTTCAGTTGGTCCATTTTGTATAGTCAGTTAGCCATTCTAATCAGTCAATACTATAGTTTCGCCAGCCATTAGTCAGTTTGTTCATCCTAGCTAAGGGTTTGTACCACCAGCATTTTAGTTTGGGGCATCTGGTGAGCCCCGAATTTGTAGTTATGCCTAAGGGAAGAACCTTTCCATAATCAATAGGTTTACCCTTAGGTGTGACTACTCAGTCAGATAGGTCATCCTTTTTTGTTGAGTTATGGGATTTGTTACAAAAGTCACTTGCTACCAATTGAAGTATTCATCCACCAATACAGTCCATTTAAGCCACTAGGGAGGAGGATCGGGTATTTAAAAACTTTAGTATGCCCAGCATAGTGAAGTATAAGGGTACTGGTCCGCCTCAATCGCATATCACTACCAATAAGAGGGTAATGAGGATAAGGAAGCTAAGCGATAAAGTCCTTTACGAGATGTTTCCTTGCACTTTAGAGGGTCCTACTATTAAGTGGTACAACACTTTGGCAGATGAGGTGACTAGCAATTGGAAAGCTTTATCTGAGGCTTTCATCTAGTAGTATGGTTTTAATGCCACTATTAAGACCACCATGCCAAATTTGGAGGCTATCAAGAAATCCCCCAATGAAAAGTTCAAGCCTTATTTTGAGAGATTATGGCAACCCAAATTTTGTTGAAGGATCATCTTAGTCTGCCCGAGATTATTGTAAAGTTAATGGATGGTGCTTTGCCCGCGTATCGCAAGGTTCTTGGTATGGATAGTCTCTCTAGCTATGCTGAGGTCTTTGAGAAGCCCGAGAAATGGTAAAGAATCGAGGAATTAGAGAAGGCGAGTGTGCCGGCTAAACCTTGGTTCAAAAAGAATGACTCATCAGCCCAAGCCTCGACTTTGACTTCCAAGTCAAGGTCTAGTTCAAATCCCAAAACCGCAACTGTACAAGTAGAGGTTATTGTAGTCCGTACCATTGAGGATGGTATTTCTTCTTGGAAGGCACCGCTGCTTGCCATCTTTAGTAAGTTTAGGGCACTTGGCCTTCTCCAAAGTGTCAAGCCCTATGTTCCACCTAAGCCTGAGGAGAGGGATCAACTTTATGCTTATCGTGTTAGTAAGAGTCATCACACTGGCGCTTGTAGGTGTTTACTTGAGGCTATCTGTGGCCTAATTAGAGAAATGAAGATTTATGAACCTGAGCTCAAACCAAGTATCATGAATAACCCCTTGCTGAATTTTGAGAAGCAAGTTACAACTGTTAAGTCAGGGCTACCATCCAATCAAATCATGCAAGCCATTCATGTAGTTCGATTAATGGTTGCTCTACCTGATGAGCCTACCCCTCTCAATATTGATGCATATGAGTTAGAGGAAACTCATGATGAGGAAGCCATGTTGGTTTAACCTGAGCTACTTAACATCAATGCTTATGTATTGGAAAAGGATGATATCAAAGGACCCGCATTGTTAGTGAACACCTCCAAGGGGAGGAGTTACATAAAGAATGGGGTGTTGTATGTTATCCGTAGTGGGAGAGTGGCTCCACCTCCTCTCCTGAGAAGAAAAAAGGCCAAAGATGTTGACATCTAGGTCATGCCAAGTATTAATTAGGGTCCAACCTTTACACCAACTGTTGAAACTCATATCCCACCTTATAGCGAGAAGGTGGATTCAAAAGTCACTCCCCTTACCCAACAATCAAGATACCCAAGCCAAGTATAGTATTTGGCAACTTCTCATTGACTTTAAGGATCACTGTAGGGGTTTGATTGAGAAATTAATGAGCATGGAAGCAACACACTCCACTTCCCTATGGAGGTGTTTTCAATCATTGGGGGACCTCCCAATCAAAGGAAACAAGCATAATAAGGCACTTCTCAATAAGGTAAAAATCTTTTATCGTTCCATCCCTTGTGTTATGGTGGATGATGGCTCGGCCCTTAACCTCTGTCCTTCCTAGATCCTTCCTCACTTGGGGCTAGATGTGTCTATGCTGGAGAAATCCAATACCGTCGTAAGGGTATATGATGACATGAAGAGAAGTGTGATTGGGGTTTTTGAGGCTGAAGTTACAGTTGGGGAGGTGAAGTCTAAAGTCTTATTCACCGTCCTTGATATTCTCATCACTTACTCACTACTACTTGGCCACCCTTGGCTTCATACATTAGGGGTAGTCCCTTCCACGGACCACCAGAAAGTCAAGCATATCCACAATCGAAAGCTTGTGACCATTGAGGCCGATGAGCCATTAGTTGTAGCAGTTATAGAAGCCAAGTAGAAAGAGCTAAGGGTGGTTGTAGCCCAATAGGGTGCAAAGTGGACAGTAGGGGGTTTATATCCCTCAAGATTAAGAAGATTATGATGAAGTAGGGTTATATAAGAGGAAAAGGGCTTGGGAAGAATCTTCAGGGAATGGTGGAGCCTATTATACCTGTGCTATAGCCACATAGACTTGGTTTGGGAAATTGCCCCAGTGCTAAGAAGACCAAACCCCATTCATGCCTGATGATAAGCGCTGAGGTCAAGAAGACGATTTTCACAGGAGAGGAGGAACCTATCATGATAGGGGGGAAGAAGGTCCCTGGTTTTGAGATATTCAATAATGCGTATAACTTCAAGAATGGTTGTCTGATCGAGTCCTTAGTTTATATGGAAGTATGTGGGAATGCTGAAGGAGATAAGATGAGTGAGACAGTCGACTCTATCACCAAAGCCCTGGATGTACTTATGAAGAAGAATTGGAAGGGAGATGAGAATGGCAATCCTCTAAGCAAGGCCGTGAAGAACTTAGCAAGGGTAGTCGCTAAATGACCTCGTGAGAACCTGTAAGCCGAGACTACTAGTTTAGCTTTCAGTGTTGCCAAGATTGACGAACAAGGCCCTCTACATGTGGAAGATGGTTCAAGTGATGTAATTTTTAATGTTGCAAACATTTTGGATGCAAACAATGCCGCTTATAAGCCATATCATAAATAGATTGATGCATATTTCATTCACATTGTGTTTTGGTATTTCATTTTAAGAACATCATGCACTCATAACAATACCATTATTAAAAGTATCACCATATTTATTAATGAAGTTGAATTTGAGTATAACGCAATGACATAAAAATTCAATGGTTAAAACTTACCACCAAAAAGAGATGAAATGCTTAGCATACATGATGACCTTAGGCTACGGCACATCTTTCTTCACGGAGGGGAGAACGGTGGATAGGGGAAGATGCTACTATTGAAGAAGAAGATTGGAACCCACACCAATCTAAAATTAAAGCAAGAGGAAGCCCAAATACTCTTCCATAACCTTCAAAGTGAGGAAAGCCCCCAATGCTCTTCCAAAACCTTCAAAAGGAATGTTCACCTTTCAGTTAATGGGCATTTATTATCAGTATAGGTACCTCCAATCCTCCTTGGACCTACATTTCCACCAAAAATATCCCTCTAAAAATGCTTTCTCCATTTGTTGAATAGAAAGGGGACCCTCTACCCTACAAAATGCCCAACCTCCACTAGGTCATGATTTCCTTCTTTCAAAAGGGGGAGAACATTCTCTGTAATAACATGATCTCCTTCTTTCATAAAAAGGAGGAACCAAAACCTTTCATTACTGGCATTAAGAGAAGCGACTCAAGGCACTTAACCACCTACAGGCCTCTCAAGGCGGGTCATCTAGTTCTCAAACAACTACGTCAAGTCAACACTAATGCTAGGGGCAAGTTTAGGCCTAATTGGGATGGACCGTTCATGATTAAGAAAGTCCTTGGCGGGGGAGGAATCAAACTCATGGATATGGATGGAAATGAATTCGTGAATCCAATAAATCAGGATAGGCTTAAGCATTATCATGTCTAGGTTAAAATAAATAAATCACAGAAAAGCAGCATGACGAATAAAGGAAATAAAAAATATATCGCCCTACGAGTGGTCTTCTACTACTCAGGAAAATTTGGGTGTATCCTACTGATTGGTATTCTACAAACTGATTAGGTAAAAATTAGGGTACCGCAATGCAAAAATAAGCGGGCTAAGTTTAAAACCTAAAAAAGGCGGCTTAGGTAAAAGTTGGGGCACTGAGAGAAAAATGACAGTTGCCTTCTGGAAAATTTGTAAAAAGAACAGTACGCAGTAGGAGTTAACAATTGGAAATTGTTACCATTGCCTATGTACTCAACTTAATCTCATCATTGATCATGTTATGATTTGCTAAGAATCTTGGTCTTATGAATGCATACATGTCTTTAGGTGAAATAATCGCAAGTATGTGAAAATCAATTTTTCTCTATAATTTGTGCTTTTTGTTGTTATTATTAATGCGCGTGTATGATTCAACAAAAGGCAAAAATATTGATAAGCCACAGAAAAATGAGTTTTATGCGAAAATTGGAAAAAAGTCTGCTAGTTTAAAAACCTGAAAAGGTGACCTCGGCAAAAGTTAAGATAAAAGAAAAGGAAGAAAGAGTCCACTGGATTGAACCGCCAAGGTAAATTCAGGTAAAAATTAAGACAAAAAGAAATAAAGAAAAAAGAAAATGTTTGATAGGTCATCTCACACTAAATGGCCTATGCAAAAATTAGAACTCAATTTCAAAATCACCAGTATTTTGAACTTGTTAGCTTCAGACATCATTTGCATTATGCACTTCACATGGAGGATCCCTCAAACTTAGTTCCCCCTCTGTGTAGTCACATGATAGCACACGCCATCTGAAGTGCTAATCTTAAATCAATCAACCTTGGTAATACTTGTCAGTCTAAATTGGGTTAGTTCATCGTGATCCAGATCTATGAGTGTTCAACAGTCAGCTCACTTGCTTATAAGTTACTCTAGATAGTCATTGTATGTTATGCTAAGGGACAGTATAGGTTTACAAGAAATAGTATTCAGTGTTTTTAGTTTAAAAAAGGAAAGTTCAGCATGTATCAAAGTAAGGCGATAAAAGGATCAGTGTAAATAACATCCAGGTTTATATCAAAATAAGCTACGCAGGGCTGAAAAAGTAAAGAGAAATCCTAGTCTAAGCTACTAGAGGGTCCTGTCCCTAGGGAACATCCTGAGTTTGGCCCTCGGTGTCTGCCAACATGTCTGTCATGTCAATCATCATATGGTCCTCAGCCTTATCTGCATCCTTAGCCTCTACGGTAAGAAAGTCAGGCACCCTGACCCTTGAACCTCCTATAGCACCCCTAGCAGCAACACTGGTCATCCCAACCTCCGCCTCTACCTCCTACTCAACTCCAGCTACCTAGGTCATCACTGGCTCAATCCAATTACCTGAGGGATCCTCTGATCAAGAGGATGGCTCAAGTGTGCACCTGCCCTCAGTCAAACGGCCCAACTGCGCCTGCAACACCTTTACCTCAGCCCTAGCCTGAGCCATCTCTCTTCTATCCCTCTCCAGGTCTGCCTCTAGCACATGGATCCGGTCTAGCTCTACAGTAGCCACTCACAGCTGCTTCTCCATAAAGCTGGCTTGATCCTCAATAGTCTCCAAGTCTCGGGTAGACTTGTCACACTACACGGCTAGCAGTGCCTCAACGAAAATCAGAAGATCAGTACACATATGTAAATATCATAGCATGCATCATGCATAGTTTGTTAATTTTTTTACAAAAACAAATCTTACTGTGGCAAGAGCATCCTAGGCTAGCATCATATCCCGGGCCGAGAAGAATCCTCGAGCAATCCTCTCACCCTCAGCCACGGATACTTGTAAATATCAACCAAATTACTACAAAACATGATTTAAGGGTATAGGTTGAAGATGAAAAGTAAAAGGTCTTACATGGATCACTCACTCCTTGAGCCCACGTACAACTCGCTTCCCCAAGTGGTCTAGAAGCCAGAAGGAGGAATCCAAATCAGTCTAAAGGACTTCGTCCCTAAAATCCCTAGTAACTCTAGATCGCTTTGGCGGTGGATCAAGATTGATAGGCCCGATAGTTGCAGTAACAATAGCGATCTTCTTTCGCTTAGATGTGAAAGACTATATCACGATTCATAAATTTTCAAGTCTATAATTCATACAATTAAATGTAAAAGTGCATAAAAATTCACAAGGTTGAGTTACAAAGTTTACCCCGAGTAGAAGAAGTAATAGGCCTGGAAATTCCCTTGGTCCTACGAATGAAGGGAACCCCACAGTCACCCTTAAATCTGTCACCGTCCTCATCATCATCATTATCATCCTCACCATCCTCTCTATAGTGAAACTTGAGAGCGCGATTGCCTGGATGAATCCGCGAGCATGGCAGGATAAGTGAAGCCTGGATGAAATCTGGATAAGAGTTATTGACCGATAGCACATGGGCCCTCTTGCCCAGAAGATAGAACCCCTAGTTCGTCCCTAGCATCAGATATGGCCAGTAGACTCACACAGGGATGGATGGAGGGATGGGTCTCTCTATTACTACCGAAGTACCACTTGAGTGAGAGTGGTGCCTCCAACAAGAACCAACGATCATCTACGCCCTACCTCATCTACTCAATCTCCTCTTAGCTGACAAAGTGGGTCAATGGGTTGCAAACGATCTGCATATAGCCAAATGTAGAGTAAGAATCCCTAACTTTGTAAATACAGTTTTCTACTAACAGTTTGTTGAATTGAAAATCCAGGTTTACGTTTAAAAGTTTACCCTGTCAGAGTGCAACTGACGGATGTACTCTTGGTACTCAGCTATAGTCCCAGCCTTTTACTGCCAAGGACCTATCCCCGTTGAGATGATATGAGGCATCTCAGGCTGTCCAGGTAGGCTAGGTCTAGGGATAAAGCAATGCTCAAATGCCCATATCTACAAAAAGAAACCAAATTCAATGGTCAAACGGTAAAAAACAAAGTGGAAAAATAAAGAGAGGTTCAGAATTTACCAGAAGGAGCAAAAGGTAGATCTTTAGCTCAGCCTGCAGGCTGTGAACGCCATGTCCAGGCCATAGTACAGCTGAGCATGGATAGCCTGACACCAGTTCTTTCTAGGATAGCTGGCAAGATCCTCCATAGCTCATAGTAGCCCGTCGTTGACACTACTCGAGTAGGTGGGGAAGAAAATAGTTAACAAAAGGGTCAGAAGAAAGGACCATGCATACTGGTCCCTCCTACCCTCAGTAATAGGGCTTGGCTATGCTAGCTAATAAGTGTGTAGGTCCTCATACTTGAGCTTTTCCTTCCGGCCAGGATAAAGCCCAAGGAGTCGTTCCATGTAGTCCTTCACCTCAGCCCTTGAATGCCAACGATCGATATACACATTGAAGTGAATAATCTCTCCATCCCAAGCCAGCCCCCTTAGCGCGCATATATCTAAGGGGGTGACGGTAACCTCCCCGATTGCGAAGTAGAACGTATTGGTCATCTCCAACCATCACACAAATAAAGCAAAAATCACAACTGGCGCGAGCGTCTTTAGCCCAAATTTTCTCGACAATGTTAGTAAAGCCTAGGGCATCGATCCAAGTCAGAACCTCAACAATCCTGGCTGTACGAAACTCCTTGTATCACTTTCGACAAAAGCTCAAATCACCGACGGTCTTAAAAGGGAACTGCAAAGGCAAAACACTAGTATAATAGGGTTTGAATATAATGGACAAGTAAAAAAAATAAAAAAGTTGTAGAAAATGGAGATTCAAGCATGCTGTCCTAGAAAATGGGTCCCGTACGAGTCCACGCCACTCGTACGAGTCTAGATGTCCCACCTGTATGAAAAATAGGACCTGTACGGGCCCTCCCCACCCGTACGGGTTGTTAGATATGATGTATGCCCCTAAGGCAATTAGGGAGATATATCTTAATTATATAATAGTACAAATAATTTGTAAAGGTATTTAATCTTTTGTTTATATCGATGTGCTCATATATATTATGACTGGTTAAAATATATTCATTGATAACTATGTACAAAAGTCCTTGACGTAAGCATAGCATGAAGTGAGAAAGATATCATAGTGGGACTATATTTAGTGAGACCTACTTCATCTGCAACTATGATTATGTCGAAACTATCTCTAGTCATAGTTTCATCAAAGAAATATATTGGTGGAACAGAAAGACTAGCATGTGGTCAACTTTCTTGGAAAGGGTCCAAGTAGTTAACTTCCTAAGACTGAATGTGGTGCCTTAAGTTTGACACATGGATATATTTAGAAGATATATTGGATACTGTAATAAGATAAACACTTGGTAAATATATCATAGTGTTAGTGTTTAGCTTTTTGCAGTAGCTTTGCGAATATCCTCATGCTTGAGAGACTAGTTACCTTGTGTGGTATTACCGCTATGCTTTGGGTCATTCCTATTCACTCATTAATTTAGGGTGTCAAGAATGATTACAGGTATAGTATGATAACACATTGGTAAGCTATGTAGTCGAAAAGAATCAATCGCTCTGGATATATTAAGGAGTTGGACCTGGCCACTTGTTGAAGTGATGATTGCTATAAACATCTGATTAGAGTATGCGTTTGATAGATATAGTTTCTAGTGAAACACATTATGGTAGAAAGCAATATACTTTGGTAACAAGTAAATAACTAGGATAGCTTGGAGCAACCTCGCTATTATTGGGATAACGGTTTAACCGAACCCAATAAACTAGATGGTACTAATATTAAAGAATGGAAGGAGTTCTTGCATTGGGAAACTATTGCATTAACCAGGATTAAGTCATAAGCACAAATGATGTTCCGAGCAATGGGGGATGTTGGACCCTTGCTATAGGTGTACTACAGTCGTTTAAGGTAATTGAATTCTATTCACGGTCTAGAACCTCAAGCCAATAGTTCCTATAGAACAAGGATTGGTCAAACCTTAACAGCTCAATACTTTGGGATCCTATAAGGTCACACATAGAACTTTTATCGGACTCAGTATAGAATTAATAGATTTATTCTATTACAAAAATATAACATAATAATTGGATTTCTGTTTTGTTAAACCAAGACTTTATTTTGATCGATAACTAATTTTATTAGGGTCACAAATAAATTAAAGTGTTGATTAAAATGATTAGATCATTTTTTGGTTAACCCGGGAATTTATTTTGATCGGTAACTAATTTTATTACGGTCATAAAATAAATTAAAATGTTGATTAAAATGATTAGATCATTTTTTGGTTAATCTAGGAATTTATTTTGACCGGTAGCTAATTTTATTAGGGTCATGAATAAATTAAAAGAAATGAGAGTTATAATTAATATATATATATATATATTAAAAGGAATTTTCCGTATCTGAAATTGCTAAATGGAGAGCATTTTTGCTCTCCTCCTCCTATAAAAGGAGGCATTCTCCTCCTCTTATCAACACTTCAAGTTCACATCTTTACGGCATTTTTCAAGAGTCTTCAGTGAGAATTCTCGAGCCGACATAAAAGAAATTTTTTGTCATCACGGATCATAGTTTGAGGATCCTAAATTATATTTTAATTTGGGAACCTTTAGTTTATATTTTTGGGTGGGATTTTGGAATGGTCTAGCAGCTACTCAAAGCTCTGCAGTTCTTCCTCTTGTGGAGGTTTCGGTTGGTGGGGTTTGTGTGGATACTCATATGGGCTATCCTACATTTGGAGGATTGTGCAAGAGGTTTCAGCGAAAGCATGCTTCAACTGGTAAGTTTCCTTTCTTTCTCTTTTAATTATTAGGTCTTTTTTTTAAGCATTTTTACACTTAATAGTTATTATGCTTAGGTTGTTTTGCATGCTTAGTTTATTTTCTGCGTGGGTTATAACTTAGAGTTATAACATGCTTAGTATAAAATATTATTATGCTAGGATATAATTTAGAATTATGTTATGCCTAGCCTATGCATGGTAACTTAGGTAAAGAATTTGTTTAGTTAAGGCTTTCATTAATTTATATGCAACTAGTGGGAGTTCCTAGGGACAACGGATGAAATTTTGAATTTCCGCCATGCCTGTTATTCATGTTCAAAGTGACTGTCAGTTCCAAACAGTGGTATCAAACCCTACCTATTTTGTGCATAATTAAGTTAGAGGCAAACTGAATTTTATTTTCTACATGAAATGATTTACGTTTTATTAAATGTTTAGAATAGTAGATGAACTTAGGCTTTCATTTCAAGGTTAGAAAATGGATATAGATAGTTTCCAGCCTGCTCAACTTACCCAAAATTATCAAAGAATCAATAAATTATATAAGTTACGTGGGTTATAGATGCTTTCAATTTACATGAATTGAAAGAACGAAATTTATTAGTCTAAGTGAATCCATGGTTTTTCCAAGTTTGTGGGGGTGTTTATTCTGGGAAGGATTGGACATGGTGTCTGTTGGAAAAACCAGTGTTTAAAGTTACTTTCAAAAGAACCAATATCCCACATGGGTTTTTGATAAGTGAATTTTTGACTTTATATTGAGATGTTCTATATGGGCTTGCTAAGTTGTGAGAGGAAATAGGTGGGCTCTCGCGCACATGAGAGAAATGGCCCAAAGCCATTTCTAGTGCAAATTGCTGGATTCCCCCCCCACTGCGTGGGCGATGGGGACTATGCTCAGAACTATTTTATTATTTTTATTGAGAAAATAATATTTGTCAAAAATATTTTTTAAATTTAAATTGCTTACCCGTAACTGTTGAATTTTAAGCGGTGTTAAGTGAAACTGTAACAAACCTATTCTCATTTATGATTTTGTACCTCCTACCGGTTATGGTCTTTTATGGCTGCCTTTTAATGTTTTCTAACACCTTTTACTTTCACCTATAAAAAGGCTTTCAGTGTTTTACATTAAGACAGACCGACTACTATTCTCTTTTCTACTTTCTGGATATATACATACATTTCTGATTCCTGTCTCCAAGTTCAAATCGAGCTTGATGGAGTTGTTTAATCCTGGAAGGCACTACGAAGTATCCTTTACAACGTCTCCTACGTGACTCAACTTATTCTACCTATTACTGCTTGAAGTTTGTCTTGTTTCAGATTCCAGCTGTTGTAACATGTTGTTTATCTGTACATCCGTATCCAGCTTTCAGTCATATTTTACTTTCGGATCTAGCTTCCAGCCTAATTTGCTTCCGGATCAGCTTTCAGCCATATTTTGCTTTCGGTTCCAGCTTCTAGCCTAATTTGCTTATGGATCAGCTTCTAGCCATATTTTGCTTCCGGATCCAGCTCATTTCCTGATCGTCTTCCGGACTCATACTGGTTCTAGAACTAACACTGCCATCAATAATGCCAATGCCAATGTTCCACCACTACCTTCTCCGGTTTATGCTAAGCCTTTTCCTGATACCTCTAAAATAGAGATATTTTATGGCGAGAATTTCAAGAGATGGCAAGAAAGAATTTTCTCTATACTAGATAGGCATGAAGTCGCTACTGCTCTTACTAAATCTGCTCCTACTGATCCTGTTACTGAGGTGAATTCTTGGATTCATGCTAATAAGATGTGTAGACATTGCATTCTCAACACTTTATCTAATGATCTTTTTGATGTCTACTGTTCATACAAACAAGCTAAAGATATTTAGGAATCATTGATTTCTAAATACACTACTGAGGATACCGGGAAACAAAAGTTTGTAATTGGCAAATATTACAAATGGGAGATGGCTGAAGATAGGGACATCAAGATTCAAATCAATGAGTATCAAAAACTTGTTGAGGATTTGAAGGCTGAGGAGATTGTACTTCCTGATGAGTTTTTAGCGGGAGTTCTTATTGAGAAGTTGCCTTCTTCTTGGATTGGATACAAGCAGCAGCTCTAACACTAACAAAAGACCTTATCACTCACTGAGCCAATCAAGCATATCATCATCGAGGATGCTAATAAGAAAGCGGCCAGCATTGCTAAAGGGAAAGAGATAGTCTCTAAGGTAAATATCGTGGAAACTGCTCCTCGTCAAAGGAAAAGGTATGAACACGGCCTCAAACCTAAAAGTCATAAAACCTTCAAAAATAAAGGGAACTATTTCATATATGGAAAACCCGGTCACCATGCTCCTCAATGTAGGAAATGAGTTGTGAATGACAATCCTGTTAAACCTAAAGCTAATCTAGTTGAAGCGGATGATGAAATCATTGCTGCGGTCATTTCACAAGTAAATCTGGTGGCCGATGAAAATAAGTGGATTCTTGATTCTGGAGCTATGAAGCACATTTGTAAGAATAGAAATGCTTTCAAATCATATACTCCAGTTGAAAGTGGAGAAGAAACTGTTTACCTTGGTGATTCTAGAATGACACATGTTTTTGGAAAAGGGAAAGTTCTTCTCAAGCTCGCATCGAGTAAAATATTGGCACTCTCTGAAGTGTAACATGTTCCTAATATTATAGCCAATTTGGTTTCAGTGGGCCTTTTAGGCAAGAGTGGTGTGAAGGTAGCTTTTGAGTCTGACAAAGTTGTAATGACTAAAAATAATGTGTTTGTCAGAAAGGGTTATTTGAACCATGGACTTTTTATACTCAATGTTGCTCAAATTATTAATAATATTGATGCTAGTACTTTTGCTTATATTGTTGTTTCTTGTGTTTTATGGCATACTAGATTAGGTCATATTAGTTTGCTTATTTGAAACTTTTGAACTCTAGTGGCTTGATCCCAAACTTCAATTTTTCTAGTTTTGACAAATGTGAAATATGTGTTGAATCAAAACAAACTAGAAAGTCTTTTAGCTCAATACATAGATAATCTGAATTATTAAGTTTAATACATTCTGATTCAGGAGACTTGAAAAATACCATGACTAGAGGTGGGAAAAAGTATTATGTTACTTTTATTGATGATTTTTCAAGGTATACAAAAGTGTATTTACTTAATAGTAAAGATGAGGCTTTTGATAAATTTGTGCTATACAAAAATGAGGTTGAGAATAAGTTGAATAAGAAGATTAAAAGGATTAGATCCAATAGAGGCTGTGAGTATATTTCCCTAAATGATCTTTGTGAGAAACATGGTATTATACATGAGACCACACCTCCTTATTCACCTAAATCCAACGGTATAGCTGAGAGGAAATATTGAACCTTAAAAGAAATGATGAATTGTATGCTTTTAAGTTCTGGTGCTCTTGATAATTTGTGGGGGGAGGCTATTTTGTCTGCTTATCATGTACAAAATAGGATTCCTTATAAGAAGACCAATAAGACACCTTATGAATTATGGAAGGGCTATCCTCCTAATTTGAATTATTTGAAAGTATGGGTGTCTAGCTAAGGTTCTTCTTCCCGAACCTAAAAAGAGGAAAATAGGTTCAAAAACTTTAGATTGTGTTTTCATAGGCTATGTTCCAAATATAGTGCTGCCTATGGATTTCTCATGCTTAAAAGTGATGCGTATGAATATAACATAATTATTGAGACAAAGAATGCTGAATTTTTTGAGAATGTTTTTCCATTAAAGACTACTAAATTTCCCGAACCTAGAGTTGATCTAGATGTTATCCCGGTTGCACCCATTCCTCAAAATAATTTTGAAAATGAGATTTTGAGGGAAGGCAAGAGAATTCGTAAAGCAAAAACCTTTGGTGATGATTTTTACACTTATTTAACTGAAGATGAACCTGTGAGTTTTTCTGAAGCTATTTCTTCTTCCGAGTCAAAGTTTTGGCGAGAAGCCATTAAAATTGAGCTTGATTCTATTTTGAAAAATGGAACTTGGATTTTGCTTGATTTACCTCTTGGAGCAAAACCTATTGGTTGCAAATGGATTTTCATAAAGAAACGTCATCCCGATGGCTATATTGATAAATTTAAAGCTCGTCTTGTTGCAAAAGGTTTTACTCAAAAAGAAAATATTGATTATTTTGATACCTATGCTCTAGTGGCTAGTATTTCTTCTATTCATATTTGATTGCTTTGCCTTTGGTTCATAATCTTTTTATTCACCAAATGGATGTTAAAACTACCTTTCTAAATGGTGATTCAGATGAAGAAATTTATATGGTGCAACCTGAGGGGTATGTTAAGCCAGGACAAGAGGGGAAAGTTTGTAAATTGATAAAATCTTTATATGGTTCAAAACAAGCACCCAAACAATGGAATGAGAAATTTGATCAAACTTTATTAGATGATGGTTTCACATCACTTGAGGTGGATAATTGTATATATTCTAAAGTTATTAATGGCGCGTGTGTGATTATATGTCTTTATGTTGATGATATGCTTATCTTTAGTCCGAGTATTGATATTATCAATAGAATAAAGATATTCTTATCATCAATGTTTGATATGAAAGACATGGGTGAAGCAAGTGTGATATTGGGAATGAGAATCCTAAGGAAGGATAATGGCATCTTGTTAACTCAAGAGCTTTATATTGAGAAACTTCTCAAGAAGTTTGAATTTTATAATGTAAATCATGTGAGTACCCCTTATAATTCCAATATCCATTTAAATAAAAATAAAGGTGAGCCCATAGCTCCATCCAAGAATGCACAAATTATTGGTAGTTTATTGCACTTGATGAATTTTACACGTCCCGACATAGCGTATGCTGTGTGTAGATTGAGTAGATATACACATAATCTAAATAATGGTCACTGGGTAGGCATTTTAAGGCTTATGAAATATTTGAGAGGTACAATGAATTATGGTTTTCTATATAGTGGAAAACCTGTTGTCCTAGAGGGGTAAAGTGATGCAAACTGGATCTCTGATTCAGATGAGACTAAGTCCGCTAGTGGTTATGGTTTCACCCTTGGTGGTGGAGCAATAACATGGTAGTCAACTAGACAAACTATTATTGCGAAGTCCACAATGGAATCTGAGTTTGTGGCATTAGAGTTGACTTGTAATGAGGCTGAGTGGTTAAGAAACTTCTTAATAGGTGTGCCTTTGGGAGTAAAGCCAACACCCTCGGTTTTTATACATTGTGATTGCCAAGCGGCAATATCGATATCAAAAAATAAGACCTTCAATGGCAAGAATAAACTAATTCGTTTGAGACATAATGTTGTGAAGCAATTGCTAAAAGATGGAGCAGTATCCATAAATTATTTAAGGTCAGAAGTGAATTTGGCCGATCCTCTGACCAAGCCTGTGGGGAAGAAATTAATCTTTGAAACATCCTAGGGGATGGGACTTAAGCCAATTTGAAATTAATGAAGGGTGGGAACCCAACCTAGATGAGTGGAGATCCCAAGGAATAGGTTCATATAGGTACTAACAACCCTTCCATTAGTTCTGCTAGCACTATATATAAAAATAAAATAAATTTTTATCATGGTCCCAATCCTAGATGTGTGAAAAGTGCTATATTGCATATTTTGAGAGGTTGAGTCAAAAGGACTCTTAACGACATTTCATAGCTCTTATGAGTGGTGTATAAAGTGCAATATACACTTGATGATATCACCTATATGAGTGTGAAGTGGGGCCCGCTTCCATGATATATAATTTTAGCGCTATCTCTAGAGCACTCATCAAAGGCAAGGGACGCGCATGGCCTATTTGTGCAAAACCGCGATGAATAGAAATGTACTTGGTATAATGTGATATGATAAAATCCCTATCTTACAATAGCATTTATTTGGTTCATAGAAACTATATGTTTCACCAAATATTCCGTAAGTTAGATTTTATCTATCAAGTGCTAGTTTATAGTCCACAAGACACCAGTTCCATGCATTATATGTCCAACCAGAGATATCCAGAAATTCTTTTATTTTAAATTTTCTTTTGAAAGTTGTGGGGGATTGTTGGAAAAACTAGTATTTAAAGTTACTTTCAAAAGAACCAATATCCCACATGGGTTTTTGATAAGTGAATTTTTGACTTTATATTGAGATGTTCCATATGGGTTTGCTAAGTTATCAGAGGGAATAGGTGGGCTCTCGCGCAGTGCAAATCGGTGGATTTCCCCCCCTACGCGGGTGATGGGGACTAAGCTTAGAACTATTTTATTATTTTTATTGAGAAAATAATATTTGTCAAAAATATTTTTTAAATTTAAATTGCTTTCTCGTAATTGTTGAATTTTAAGCGGTGTTAAGTGAAACTGTAACAGACCTCTTAATTGCCAACAGTCATATTCTCATTTATGATTTTGTAACTCCTACCAGTTACGGTCTTTTATGGCTGCCTTTTAATGTTTTCTAACACCTATTATTTTCACCTATAAAAAGGCTTTCAGTATTTTACTTTAAGACAGACTGACTACTATTCTCTTTTCTACTTTCTAGGTATATACATACATTTCTGATTCCTGTCTCCAAGTTCGAATCGAGCTTGACAGAGTTGTTTAATCCTTGAAAGAACTACGAAGTATCCTTTAAGGACAACGTCTCCTACGTGACTCAACTCATTCTACCTATTACTACCTGAAGTTTGTTTTGTTTCAGATTCTAGCTGCTGCAACATTTTATTTGTCTGTACATTCGAATCCAGCTTCCAGCCATATTTTACTTTCGGATCCAGCTTCCAGCCTAATATTCTTCTGGATCAGCTTCCAACCATATTTTGCTTCCGGTTCCAGCTTCCAGCCTAATTTGCTCTCGGATCAGCTTCCAGCCATATTTTGCTTACGGATCCAGCTCGCTTCTAGATCATCTTTCGGAATCATTTTCTCTTCTAGATCAAGTTATCATTCGGATCTTCTTCCGAATCATTTTCTATCTGGATCTTCTTCTTGATCCGGTCTGCTTCTAGACCTATCTTGCTTACGGATCCTACTTACTTCCTGATACATCTTGCATCCAGATCAATTTTGGAATAATTATCAACAGTGTCTACTCCTCATAGGGCACCTCTCCTACCTGGGCACTATATCGGTGCAACGTGAATTAACTAAAAGGGGATTAAATATTGACTGATTTATTTCTAATATATAAGATTGTTCTTATATATGTTTCTATAATAAAGTAAATATCAAATTATTGAATAAAAGCTTAAAGGAAATGCAATATATATAACAAGTAAAGAATGTTAGTATTTTTGCATATAATCAAGGTTGATGGAATAATTATAATAAAGAGCTAGAACCCACCTAAGATTATACCTTATAAATTAATTCTAAAAGTCCCTAAATTAACATAAATTATTATAAATACGTCCATATAATAAATCCTACATTGGGTGAGACGTTTAACACCAATACAAAGTCCCAAAGTAAATATATTAAGGCAAGTTATAGTCTTCCTTACTCGAGTCTATAATACGATCTTTTCAGCTATAAAAGTGTTGCGCAAAGCATTCCCTTTCATCTACATCGATCAATTGTATATGTTGAGATAAGGTCTACCTTAAAGGTACTGAGGTAGTCCACCAGAAAATTGGGGGCTAGCCATAGGACTAAGATATATTCAAGGAGATTCTAATATAAGAGCACACGTCCCTTGGAATTAGGGAACTTGAATAATTAGCAATTGCATATGATGCAAATGGAATGGGATTCCCACTATAGCTTACTAATATGGCTTCACTCATAAAATTGGGGGTCGTATCAGACTAGTTGTAGATGCTACCTACTTGAAAATTTAGCTAGGCTAAACTTCCTAAATTCAATAGAATGGTCTATTGTAAATTTCAAAAAATGGTAGACAAATGTATTTAATTAAAAGTCCTTATATTAAATATATGTACTATGTACTAAAGTCTAAACAATTCTTCTTTCTTACATGTTGGTTGAAATTTTATTTAAATACAAATGTTCGTCTTGATTACTAATTTTGATTAGCTCAAGCTTCAAGGGTTTATTTAGAAATGTAAGGACAATCCTCAAAGCCTTTGAGTTGTCATATATATTGTTTTTTTTGAAAAACCTTCAAAGGAACAGCGTGTCCCTCCATTGGAAAAAGATTGGGTGGGTGAAAATTTTAGGGCGGACGTTCCGACTAGGTTGACGCCTACGCTTCCCTATAAAATACCCACCCCTCTTTTCATTTATTAATAAAAAGGTTCTTAAGAAGAGAACACACATTTAAGCCTGAATCTAAATAACATGATGCAAGCAATTATGCTTAAAATAGATATGCATGGAATCTATAGAGGAAACTAGGATACAACACCTTTGGAGGTTGTTCACATCCATGTTACCTTATGTAGGTAGCTAGTAGGAGACAAAAATAAACAGCAAGTCAGATGTTAGGATCCATGTTACCTTAGCCACAAGGGCATCATGAAATCATGGACTTGAAAATCCATGTATTTACATCTTAGAGAAAGGATTTTCCATGGTGAAAAATTTGAACCAAAATATTTTGATAGAAATTGGTAGGACCAATTAGTCCGAAATTTAAATGGTTCATATTTCAAAGAAGTAAAGGGACACATGATGTCTAGTTTTGAAGCAGGATGGACCAGAGTGAAGAGAAAAGTAAAAAGAATATTGAGAATTTTTTCTAGGAGTCAAAATGATTGTTTTCATTATGAAATATTGGAAACAAGATCTTCATTTCAGTATGGAATATTTGAAATAAGATCAAAATGGCTAATGTCTTATAGCACGATAAGAGGATGTCTGAAGCTTCAACTTTAAGCTGTTTGATAATGAGAATATCTAAATCGCAAGGGAATTCTAAATTGGTATGGAATACCTAATTAGAATCATATATCCATACGAAGGTATAGATATTGTTGAGAAGTAGAAATTTCGCAAAAGGAGAGTTGTACCTATGGAAAATCATTAGGGCTTGCTGGCTACTGATGATGTAGGAACTTAAAATCTCCATTTGACTAAGTTTGTAAAAGGACGAAATTCAATTGTCATTGTACAATATTATTTTTTGCTTCATAGCAGATGGAATTTTATTCCAATTTGATAAAAGGTGTTATCAAAGTTATGAATGATATTTTATTGTAATATGACAAATGATATTTTGTAATTCAAAAAATCATATTCTCAATATAAATGATGCTAAGAGAAAATTAGATAATGAGAAATCTTTCTACTTATGGTCGTGTCGTTTAGGCCATGTAAACAAAGATCGCTTAACTAAGTTATACAAGAGTGGAGACTTAGGCCCAATAGAGGTGGAGTCTTATGGTGATTGCGAACCTTGTTTAAAAGGAAAAATGACAAAATTACCCTTTAAAGGTAAGGGTGAATGAGCCACGAGTACATTGGAGCTTATACATATTGGTGTATGTGGTCCAATGAGTGTTCAGACAGTAGGAGGATACTCCTTCATAACCTCTATTGATGATTATTCACGATGTGGTTATCTGTACTTGATGAAGAACAAGTATGAAAGTTTTGATACGTTCAAAATATTCAAAAATGAAGTAGAGAAACAACTTGGGAAAAGTATTAAAGCACTTCGATCTGATTGAGGTGGAGAATACTTAAGTCAAAAGTTTCAGGATTATCTAAAAGAAAACATGATTTTCAAAAAAGGAACACTTACTTGCAAAACTTAGTGGGAGCAATCTTGAACTGGAAGTTCAAGAGGAAGAAACAGACAATCAACTGGTTGACCTCGTTCTAGATACACAAGAGGGTGTGATCCAGGAACAACCTATAGAAACAGAATCATTGCAGATATCAGGTCATATTCATAAAGGTCCTTAGAGATATGGTTTCATCATCACCAATGATAGGGAACTGTATCTCAAGGCGGATAATGAACCAGGAACCTATGATGAAGCAATGAAGAGCTCAGATTTTGATAAGTGGCCTAAAGCCATGAAATCAGAAATAGATTCCATGTACAAAAACCATGTTTGGAATTTGGTCGATCTCCCTAAAGAAGTCAGACCTATCGGGTGCAAATGGGTCTTCAAGGAGAAGACTGACATGACGGTAATGTAATTTCCTATAAGGAAAGGTTGGTTGCAAAAGGTTACAGTCAATGCAAAGGTATTGACTATGATGAAATTTTCTCATCGATAGCCATGCTCAAATCCATAAGAACACTCATCCACATTGCTACTCATTATAATTATGAGATCTGGCAGATGGATGTTAAAATAGCTTTCCTGAATGGGGATTTGGATCAGGATGTGTTTATGGCACAACTTGAGGGTTTTACATATCAGAATGGCTCAAAGTTATGCAAACTACAAAGGTCCCTTTATGGACTTAAGCAAGCATCTAGGAGTTGGACTATTAGGTTTGATAAGACAATTCGTGAACTGGATTTTTCTCCAAACATTAATGAGCCTTATGTTTAGAAGAAGGTTAGTGGAAGTGTACTTATTTTCTTAATATTATATGTCGATGACATTCTACTAATAGGAAACAACATTTCTCTTTTACAAAGTATTAAAATATGGTTGTCAAGAAAGTTCTCCATGAAACACCTTGGAGAAGCAGCATTCATACTAGGTATAAAGATCTGTAGAGATAGATCCAAAAGGCTGTTAGGTCTTTCTCAAAGTACATATACAGACAACATTCTAAATAGGTTCAACCTTGAGCATTCGAAGAAAGGTTATCTCCTGATGACAAAGGGGATTAACCTATCTAAGGCTGAGTGTCCAAAGACAGCTTAGGAAAGAATGTGCATGAAGCATATACCCTATGCATCCGCAATAGGATCCATCATGTATGCTATAATATATACTAGGGAAGATGTCTCTCAAGCTTTGAGCTTTACAAGTAGATATCAATCGAATCCAGGTGAAAAGCATTGGATGGCCGTCAAGACAATTCTTAAGTACTTGAGAAGGACTAAAGATGATTTCTTGATATATGGAGATGGTGACCTCATAATTAGATGTTACACTGATGTGAGTTTCCTCTTGGATATCTCAAAGATGCTTCTTGGGGATGACGGCCCTTAGGCACAAGGCCAGATATGGGGTGAGGACCCTCCCGTCGCTTAGATTAGGATTTTATTTTCTTTTTTTTGACACTTTTATCCCTAGTGGCCCATTTTGTACAAACTTCGATTATATTTACACAAAAATATTGTTTGTTCCTTTTAATCATGTCAAAATTTCATTTACAATACCGAGTCTTAGTACCCATAGGAGCTGAATTTGAACTAACTTAATGATGGCGTGGTGGTAGATGGATGGCTGTTTGTAAGGGAAAAGCCGGAAAAAGTGTTCGATTTGTGGTTTGTGTGTAGAGTTGCACGAAATTGGGGTTAATGTATGGCTTAAGGGATATTTTTATAATGAAATAAAGGTGTTTATTTGTAGTTTGGATAAGGTAAGAGGTAGAATGTTAGAATGTATTAGTGGCTGAATGTATCAAGAAAAAAGGTAACAAGTTGAGTGTTTTTGGATCACACACAAAACCCTTTTAGTTTTTGGAAAATTGCAAAACCTAAATGTGTTTAAACACTCGATTTTACTCAAAATATGATCTGATAACCTTCAAATTCGTTCTCCTTTAAATAATGAAAGACAAAAGGGTTACAAAGTTGAAATAAATGCTATTTAAGCCAAATAACTTTCTACTTAAACCTACTTTGAATTGTCATTTAAATAAAAACTCTATTAATAATTAAGCATAAAAAATAGCTAAAAAAACTTCTCTAAACATCACCCATAGTATGAGCTAGAACACATACGCATCAATCAAGTCTTTGGCATATAAAGAGGGGCTTCAAGTTGATCTTCAAATATAAGGGATTAGAATAGCCCAAAAGGCTTCAATAATGAGTTGGATATTCATGTTATTCATGGATTCAAAGTTGGATTCTTCATTTGGGTCCACATCAGCATCTTCATCTTCTATAAGGGTACATAGGCCCATGTCAAGGGTATCTCGAATTGTAAGAACGGATGGACCTCCATCATTAAATAGTATAGAGCACACTGCTCTTAAGAGAAGACCTATACCGCCCCTGTAGACCCGTACTGCTGCTATTTGACCTGTACAGCTACTCTCTGCCTATACAACCCCTAAAATCTGATGGAGACCTACAAAAGTAGACTGAGAAGCTTTCTAAGTAAACTATTAAATCCTGACTGGAAGAAACATGAGAAGTTTAGTTTATGGGGATTTAGGTACATCGCCCAACGCCTTATTAACATTGTTTTCATTCATGTAGTGCTATCTTTCTAGGACTCAATAGACCATGTCTTTTGATTCTTGATCCAAGAACTGTGACCTATGTTTGAGGAATTTCATGCTATACTAGGCATTCCTTATTCCAAGGGCACTCGGATTGTGATTCCTTCCTTCCACTTCGGCCCTGAGAAGAACTTGACTAGTTTATGGGGATCAGGGAGTGTTCAACCATTTTTACATTTTTTTGGTTGATTCTGACTTTCTTCTATATCCTAGTGGTGTGCCAATTCCCCTAGAACGCATCTAGTAGGGTTGTTTATGGTAGCCCTACTGTCGATGTCTGAATTCAGGTGCGGTATAGGATTTGAGGTTGCCCCACTCTAACTAATGTCCAAAATATTGGCCATCTTTAAAGAAGTTGCCCCTGTCGCTCTTGGACTAGTTGAGACATTGATTTGTATGGATGTTGTTGTAGCTGACCCTAGCCTGATCGGTGACCACTTCACCCTAGTATAGGTATTCCCCCATGATTGAACTCTAATACTGTAGTTACCATTTTCTCACTATTATCGTTATGCAGGCCTAGCTCTATGAGAAACTGAAGCTTCTACAAAACCCTCGAGGTAATTGGAAGAAGTACATGCATGTGCAATATAAGGAGAGAGAGGCTTCATAACACCCAATAAAGATCGTCGTATTGTAAATTACTGGCAGAGGTTAATGAGGGACTATTCAGACTATAACTTCTTTTGGGTCACCCCTTGGTGGAAGATGCACCTTATGACTACTGAGACCCATGTCCATGGAGTTGAACTCCCAGGACATACAATGGTAACTTTCTATGCCCCTTCCAGGATTCGTAGAAAATTTGATCAACTTCAAAGGATTCCTCCCTAGACCAACAACACTTTTAATGTTTTCTACACTAAGGGATGGCTCAAACACATTATAGACAAGTGGGATAACCGTCAAACCCTCGAAGTGTTACACCATGACAAGAATGACCCAATCCAAACTGACGAGTACTACCAAGGCTGGTTGATTGAGATTCATTCCTTAGTGATAACTGTCAAAGCTACACTTATCATGTGGCTAAACAATTCTCAATTATATGCATTTCTTGAGTGTTATTATTTTTTTATAAGATTTCACATGGTATGTTGTTGTTTTAGATGAATTTTTAGGAACTAGGTGAATCTTATAAGGAATTTGCTCAAAAAATGGCATTTGGACTAAAAGTACAAGAAGTTAGACCCAATGGACTTATTTCATTACAAAATTGGCTAAGTATTGGATGCTTGGAAAGAAGTCAAAGTTAACATAAAGGCCCTTACAATTACCTTTTCGAGACCATGACACACAGGGCCACAATAATGACTATGCAATTTAGAAGGCAGTCGGTTTTCTGATCTAAGCCATGGGCATGACATACTCTGCCATGATCGCGATATGCCAAATCAAAGGCTACGCAGATTTTCTTCCAAAAGGCATTTCAACTACCATTAACTACAATTTGGATAAGGCACATTTTCATCAACTAATTACATGAAGAGATGCAACTTTTCACCTTCTATATATAGGGAAATTTTGGCCAAAAACGAGGGGTGATGATCTGAATTTCAATTGTCAGACATCATAGATAGAGAGAAAAATGAGAGAGAGAAATCAACATTGTTCTTAGGTTTCTTAGTTATTCTCGAGAGTGTTGTGTTATAGTGTACTTGAAAAAAACTTATGCATAAAATTCATTATTCTTCATCAAATATTTTGTTATATTATCAATAATTTGATCTACCCGAAAGATTAGTGCATTTGGAGATTCAAGTAGAAGAAGGGCCACGATCGTGGATTGACAACCCGTAATAGAAGGCAGTTTGATCTAACTTAATTCTTAATTCTTTAATTTAATTTTGTTTATTTCATCATTCTTAATTTTATTTTGTTCATATCACATTTCCTCTCTACTTGTGCTTAATAAGTTTTATGATTGAATGTATGATATGCAGTGCTTGCTATATTGAGTTCACTTTGTTGTTATGCGTGTGAGTTTGAATAGAATTAGTGGTACTAGTCTTGCATTAAAAGTGGGGACATTCTGTTCACATTTAAGTAACTTTAAATCGGTGTTCATTCATAATCTTGTTAGTGGAGTCGGTATAGTCCTACCCAGATATATTTGTTTTTATTTGCATGATTATAGTTTATGTAAGAGCCATCATTTCTAAGCATAATATATTTTGTATTTAGGTTTTTGCATGCATGATAAACAATTCAACTCTAGATCATAAGATAGAAAATTTATGATGTATTTGTACACGTTAATAAAATATAATATTTGTATTGAATCGGAATAACTTTGTGCCTAATTGCTTTGTCATTCTCTACTTTTCTTTGTTTCGTCTCTAGTCTATCCCCATTTCACTTACCCATCACTTCATCTATTTTTATCTGAATTTTGGTTGAATTAAGTTTGTTTCTTTCTTCGTGGGATCGATAATCTTTTAAAACTATTTCACAACCATATACTTGCAGTTTCCTCTTTTCTACTTTTGCACTAGCGGCACTGACAACCCCTATTTATTCCAAGAACTCATTTCTAGTGTGTTGAAAAGTAGCAAACACTTAGGCATGAGAGAAGCATGCCTACAGCGACTATATAGTGGGAGAACAAAGTTTGTGGAATCCTAACTACAAACCGTGGAAAAACAAATGATGTTTAAGAGATAAGTGTGATGTACTTACGTTTTTATTTCATTTTAGTTCTAACTTTTCCATAGACCACTTGATGTTGTGTGATCTATCGAATTGATTATTTATTGTCTTAATTTTTTCCTGAATTGTCCTTGGTGACTTAATCCAACAGACCTTTCCAAATTTTGCATAAACCTTTTTTGTTTGTCGTTTATCGAGATTTTTTCTTTTCTTAATAGTTCACGCACAGTAAAAGTAACAATAGAGAGAATAAGGGATCTAGAAAAATTCATGTTCACATACTTGCAATTACTTCACCAAAAAAGACATACATACATTCATAAGACCATAATTCTTAACAAATCATAACATGTTCATTGATGAAATCAAACTTGTGTACAAAGGCAATGGTAACAATCTACAATGGTTAACCCCTATTGCATACTGGTCTTTTTACATATTTTCCAGAAAAGCAACTTACATTTTTCTCTCGATGCCTTAACTTTTTTCTGAGCCATCCTTTTCGAGTTTTCAACATAGCATGCTTTATTTTTGCATTGGGATACCCTAATTTTTTCTAGGTTGACACACCGATCGCCAGACCGACGGGTACATTTTATTTATTTTTTCTATATGTGTTGCTTTTTTTTGATTTATTTGTTTTGTCCTAAATGTCATAGTGCTTAAGCTTGTCTTAGTTGACTGGGTTCACGAACTCGTTCCCTTGCATATCCATGAGCTTGATTCCTCCCTTGCTAAGGACTTTCTGAACTACAAATGGTCCTTTCCAATTAGGCTTGAACTTGCCCCTACGAACTCGTTCCATTCGTTTGTAGCACCATCTAGTTTATAGGGTTCAGTTGAAGTGTTAACCCTCCAATAGCAATTTTGCTCCAAGCTATTCTAGTGTTGGCTTGTTACTAAAGTACATTGTTCACCATGATGTGTTGACTAGAAATTAGTTCTATCAACACATACTCTAATCAAAGGTTTCGAGCAAATGTCACTTCCATAAGTGGCTAGGTCTAACTCCCAAATTATATCGGGAGTGATGGATCATATCCGACTACTCAGCTTACTAATGTAATGTCATTACTATACCTGTAATCACCTACAGCACCCTGAAAGGATCACGTATTACCCAAAGTATAACAATACTATCACACAATGTAACTAATATCTCAAGTATAAGGGTATTCAGAAAGCTTTATCAATAAGATAAACACTAACACATAGATATAATTACCAAGTGTTTATCTTATATCAGTCTCCAATATGTCTTCAGGGATATATCCATGTATCAACTAAAGGCACCACCTTCACCCTATGAGATTAGCTTCTTGGACTCCATTCAAGTCAATATGACAACACATGCTAGTCTTACTACCTTATTAATGTCCTATCTTGATAAAACTATGACTAGGGATATCTAGACATAATCATAATTGCACATGGAACGTATCTCTCTCAACATAGTCCCACTATGTTATGCATTCCATGGTATGTTATATCACGGGCCTTTGTACATATATATTCACAAATATATTTAACCAGTCATAATATATATAGTACACATTGATATAAACAAAAGAAAATATATTTTATTCTACAATAAAGAGTTTGTACAAAAACTAATTAAGTCATATCGCCCTAATTGCCTTTATGCTATACATCATATCTAAGACTATTAGCAATGGCTAACCATGTATACATATCCTGGGATCGTATGTGATTTTTTAGATTATATAGTTCTAGGTAAAAAACAGAGGTGGCTACACACAAATAACCCTTTTGGAAGGGTTTGAGTTGTTTGAGCAGGCAAGTAGCTAACACACTCTTCACTCATTGTGATATTTAAACTCTTCAGACTTTTAAATCTTTTGAGTAGAACTTGCTTTGATACCACTTATTGGTCCTTGTAAGGGTGATTAGGAGTCGAAGAGGGTGGGGTGCTATTAAATCTTTTTTGCAAATAAACAGATAAGATCTTGTGCTTTTGAGAGAGTGTACAACTATCAAACATACTCAATAAATGAGATATTGAAAATAAACTCTAGTAAGCAAATAGAGAGAGTCTAAAGGGATTTTATCATAGTTTACACCCCAACCTACGTTCATTCCCTAGAGTACCCTTCTGTGAGCTTTAGTCCACTTATGATAAAATCCCTTTAAACTCCCTAGAGTACCCTTCTATGAGCTTTATTCCACTAGTGATTAACTCCTTTCGACTTGTAGAAGCCTTCACAATAGAATTCTTACACCTAAGAGTATATTCCTCTAAATTTCTATGATTCCTAGGTCTAACTTCTACCTAATCAAGATAAAAAAAATGGAACCTTGGCAATAACCCTACTAAGTTCCTTACAATGATATTTCAATGAAAGAATGTTTTAGATCTTGAATAATGTTTAGTGATCTCTTCATAACATACAGGAGTTAAGTGTTCTAAGCTTTTGAGGTATTCAAATAAATTAAAGATTAATGTAAGCTTTGAGACTGTAGAATTATTTTATGATTGCACTTATGAAAGCTTCAGTGATTTCCTTAATGATGGTAGAAGCCTTTATATAGTGAGGCTCAATCTTGAGGCCGATGTGACTTGAATTTAAGATGAGATCTTAGCCGTTGTCTCTTAACAACTCTTTTTCCTTAGAGTTGTGGCATCATTTATGAGACTTAGTAATCCTTCTGCTAGATAGATCACGGAGGTCCACTCTACTGCAATCTCTATCAACTTTTAATCCTTAAATACTTTTGAACTTTGCAAGTTGATGCACGTCAGGTGGCATGTGGCTTAGAAGTTGTCTTTTTCTCTAAGTTGTCGACTAACTTTTTAAATATATCTTATCCCTTTTTGTACTTCTTAAATATCCTCTCTCTTTGGATCACAAAAAGTAAGAATCTAGTTTTAGTTAGTTGTCTTCACATGAGTAGCATAGGGAACGGAGCTTTTGATAGAATTAAAGCTTTCAAGCTGCGAGTGGACGACCTTTTTATGCCCCTTTAAAGGGCCTAAAAAAAATAAGTGTGGCAAAGCATACCGAAGGACGAGACCTCATTTTAGAGGCGTGATGAAAAAAATAATGAAAGATGATGTTGAAGTTGATATTTAGATCCAATTTAGGAGTTGAAAGGTACGAGACTTGAAATTTCGTATTTTAAGACAAAGTTGCTACCCAGTTTAGCTCTACTGGGAATTCGGGTACGATATTCCCACCGGGTGGTTGGACCGTACCATAAAATGTGAGATTCCAAGTCTAGATGATGTTGCCCATTTTTCATTTTATTAAATCAAATTGTTTACATTTTAATAAACTCAACTTTGGTTCTTATGCGATTTAAATATGATGATTGTTTAGAGTTTTCGGTTTATATGCCATACATCACACGAAAAGTGATAAATAAAGCAAATAATAATTATTACAAGGCTTTACAAATACCTGTACATTTTTTCTAATGCGGAAAAAAAATAAATAAAGCGATAAATAAATAAATGGGCGAAATCGGGTTTTAACCAAGCTTCCAACTCGGACCCGACTCCAAACAAGGCAAAATATCTGAGAATCACAAATAAAGCATGAATAGATAAATGGCAGAAAATAAACACACAAAAACGGATTTAAAACATCGAGAAAATGATTAACGTGACTTATAAGTGTGGAAAGCACCGACTTAAGCCAAGTTTACACAATTTAGCTAGTTAAATGATCGATTTAGCATTTTAAGATCAACAATAACAAGTTGCAGATTCTCCAACATAATTTACAGATTAAAACCATAAAGGAAAACATGAAAAACGGGCAAAAACAAAGGCAAACGGGCAAAGATAGAACAAAAATCGAATTCTAGCGGCCAAGGCTGTGGTGATAGCCTTGACTGCCGTCGTTATAGCGGTGGCCGCTATAGGTATAGCGGCGGTGGCCAAGGCTGTGACCACAGACTTGGCGCCGGACTTTGATTCAAAAGGGGGAAAGCGGTGTTTTTTGTATCCATCAACTCCAAATCATTGAGGTATGAAGTCGTAATCAGCCCTCTTTCAATAGATCTGGACTTAAAATGCATGAACAATGTAGATTTTATGGATTTGGGTGACAGGACACCCTAAGATCACGAATATAAACGGGACCTCTATAGTGATGGAGTTCACCGCTATAACTATAGCCTCCACCGCTATAGGTATAGCGGTCAAGGCTATAGTCAGGTCATATTTTAGGATCTAACAAGAACACTAAGGAAACCAATAATAGAAACACCAAAAACAGCAACAAATAAGCAACTAAAGTGTAATGGAAAGATGAGGAAATAGATAAGGGAACTCAGTTTTGTTACCTCTAGGCCGTGAATCTATCTTTGGAGACTCGAATCAACCCTCGGGAGGTGTCTTTTGATGATTTTCAGACAAATCAATGATGGAAATCGATAGAAATAGCGATGAAATTTAGGTAGTATTTGGAAAACAAGTCTCTAAACCTATTTAATCCATTTTTCCTAAGATTTCTAATCAGTTTTAGTGTTTTAACTAAGAAATCAAACTCAAGAACAACTAAAAATCTCAGATTAGAATTGATTAAACCCAGATTTTTGCCTTTCTTAAGCTTTCTCTCTCTAAGCTCCTAGTTTCTAGGTTTTTTTATCTAAAATCTTTGAATTTCAGCCAAAAGTCCTCCTTTTAAATCTCTCTCTTCAAGGGTTCACACTCAAAATTCACCGACTTTAGGTCAGAAATCGGGTGAAAATACGCATCCCAATCTGGGGAAGAGGGAGAAAACGAGTGGCACGACTTGGGTTTGGCCACCGCTATGGCTATAGTGTTGGCTGCCACTGCCATGGTGGTCACCGCCATCTCTATGGCGATGACGGCCATCATGGAGGCGGAGACCGCCGCTGTGATGGTGGGGGTGGCCACAACGGGGGTGGCCACCCCGTGCGGCGTGGACGGCGGTGACCGCTATAAGGATAGCGGTCACCACTATTGCTAGAGCTGCTCAAGCTGCTGACAGCGGTGGTGATGGCGGATCAGGCCAGCGGGGGGTTGATGGAAAAGCCTAGGGTTTCTGATTAGGGTTTAGGGTTTCTAGGCTAAAAAGGCTGCTAACTTCCGACGTCTATAACTTCTACTATGGTTATCTGATTAAGACAATTCTTTACATTCCAAAAAGCTCAAAGAGTTTAAAATCCAATGATATAAACAAAACTTGCAAAAAATTCTTGAGTCTTATAGAAAATTGTGAAACAAATTACTGCGCATGAGTGAATGAAAATGGCTAATCCTAAATGCTTATGAATGATTTTTAAGCGTGGTCAAAGGTAAAAAAATCATCAAATAGGACTTGCAAAACGTGATTCGACCTTAGCTCGTACAAGGTCAGAGCAATAATTCATCATCACTCCAAGGCGACAACGAAAAGCCCATGCTCACAAGCTGCCCCTTGGGAGATTATCGATTGACTTAGTGAATTGTGATCTCACAAAAGAGCAAGGGATAAAGGGTTATACCTGATAGGTTAGCGAAATTCACCTACGACGCACCGCTGACTTGTCTTTTGAGGAACAATGAGCTACCATTCCCTTTCTCCTGACGCTTTATCATTTTCGTGGTCACCTACTACCCTCCAAAGATGATAATCAACTGAATATCCCACGGTCACCTACGACTCTTCAAGGATTACCAACTGTATATCTAACACCCACCTATGACTCTTCAAGGATAAACAACTAGATATCTCACAACTACTTACAACTCTTCAAGGATAACTAACTAAATACCTCACAGCCACCTATGACTTCTAAGATAAATAACTGGATATCTCATAGCCACCTACGACTCTTTAAGGATAACCTACTGAATACCTCACAACCACCTTCGACTCCTCAAGGATAACCAATTGGGTATCTCATAGCCACCTTCAAGTCTTCAAGAATAACCAACTGGGTATCTCACAGCCACCTACGACTCTTCAAGGATAAACAACTGGATATCTCATAGCCACCTACGACTCTTCAAGGATAAACAACTGGATATCTCACAGCCACCTATGACTCTTCAAGGATAACCGACTGAATACCTCACAGCCACCTATGACCTCCAGGATAAACAACTGGATATCTCATTGCCACCTATGACTCTTCAAAGATAAACACCGGGATATCTCACAGCCACCTATGACTCTTCAAGGATAAGCAACTGGATATCTCACAGCCACCTATAACCATTAGGATAAACAACTGCATATCTCACAGCCACCTATGACTCTTCAAGGATAACCAACTAAATACCTCACAGCCACCTATGACTCTTCAGGAAAAACAACTGGATATCTCACAGCTACCTATGACTCTTCAAGGTTAACCAACTAAATACCTCACAGCCACCTTCGACTCTTCAAGGATAACCAATTGGGTGTCTAACAGCCACCTACGACTCTTCAAGGATAACCAACTAAATACCTCATAGCCACCTTCGACTCTTCCAGGATAAACAACTAGATATCTCATAGCCACCTACGACTCTTCAAGGATAGCCAACTGAATACCCCACAGCCATCTTCAACTCTTCCAGGATAAACAATTGGATATCTCATAGCCACCTACGACTTTTTAAGGATAACCAACTGAATACCTCACTGGCACCTTCAACTCTTCAAGGATAAATAACTAGATATCTCACAACTAATTCTTCACCCAGGCCATTTTAGACCCGTCTCTCAAGAAAAATTTTGAAGCATTAGTTGAATATGATACGTTGCATTTTTATTCCTTAATTGATTTTGTCAAGACAAAAAAATTTGCCCCTTTAATTAACGATAAAAATGAAAGAAAGAAACACAAATTGAGATAGGATTTCTAGGGGTCCGAAGAAGCTGCTGAGGTGTTCATTGGGCCTAGCCGATATGCCCCTTGAATGTGGCTTAGAATATATATATTAGGATGGCCCTGATGATTGTATCAAGAGGCCCTAGGGCATTTGCACCAAGGTGCCCCTAGGAGAAACTCTGAGTTCAGATCTTAGGATCCATCAAGTTGGTTATCCATCGGGATTGCTATATGGTGTACCTATCAAAGAAATTTTAAGGCAGTAGTAAGAGGCACAAGGTGCATTTTTATTGCTTAATTGATTTTGTGGAAACAAAAATATTTTTACCCCTTCAATTAAGAAATAAAAGCGAAAGTATGAAATATAAATTGAGTTAGGATTTCTGGGAGTCTGGTGAGCAGTTGAGTTCGAGTATATAGCTCGAAGGCATTCATTATTAGAGATCTGACAAGATTCCATTGTTGGGATAATGGCCTTTGATTTGTTTCCTATAGAAAGAAGAATAACAGAATAGACAGAATATTATGCATGTATGGATGAATTCATGAGATATTAGATTGATCATCTTCAAGGAGATTGATCTCTTACTCGAAGAGAGATCAACTTGCACTAAGAGAGAGAATATACGGAGCTACATTGTCGAATAAATCAGGTGAGTATGCCCTTGGAGGAGAATTAGAGACACAGAGAAGTGTATAGGAGATCAGGATTATGGAAGGAACTGAGGCTTGGGATGGTCATTTCTACACACCTTGTTGCTCCCACATGGCAAATAACAGAGGATTCCTTGTGAGCTATTCGAAGTGGCAAGCTGACTGTATAATAATCACAAGATTGAGCATACAAAAGACAAGCGGGCACATGGAAGGAAGTTTAAGATTCTGGATAATAGGCAACTGGATGCTATCACTACTAAGGATGGTTATAGAGGATGCGGATCTCACAGGCTCGGTAATGGTCAATATCGGAGTGAACACGTACAGAAGACAGATTTGAGCCCTTTGAGTCCACCAAGCTATAGAAGATACCTGAGATTATGATTCTGGCGATAATAATGCGGATACCTCGATGTGATGAAGGCAATCATTAATCTTTGTTTAAAATGTGTCCTAACTTTTGCTTATACCCGAACATTGTGTTGGGCCCATCGGACTTTGGTCATTTTACTTTCATGTCCTAACTTTTGCCTGGACTGCCCTTTTCGGGTTTTCAATCCAGCGGACTTTTCCTGGCTTTTGCATAGACCTCGATGTTTTTAGCCTATTGGAATTTTTGCCTTTTAACTTTTTCATTTCTTTTGAGGTATTTGGTTGACTTCACGGAACCCTTCGTTCGACTTATCTATAGCATTTTGCCTTTTAGGCCAAATATATTCATCCAAGCACAAACATAAAGAATTTAGAAAAATGACATTTCTATTAAATGAACCAAGTTTGAATACATGATGATGATAACCATTTCTATTGACCCAAACTCTGGTGTTAACTAGCCTATACAGGTTTTCTAGCCAACAAGCTCTCGTTGCTCACGTTTCCGTAAATTTTTCCCAAACCTCCCTTTTCGGGTTTTCTGTCTAGCTAGTTATATTGCACCCTAACTTTTGCCTGACCAGTTTGTAGAATACCGATCAACAGGTTACACCCTAATTTTTGCTCGAGCAGTAGAATACCACTCGTCGGGTGATTGATTTTATTTATTTTTTCGTGTGCCGCTTTTCTGGATTTGATTCTTTTAGTTAGATGTGATAACGCTTTGACCTATTTTGGGGTTTACAAATTCGCTATCATCCACAATCTCCGTGCCCCTTATACTGAATGCCTTTTTGGTCGCTCGAGGTATTTCCTAATCAGGTTAGAACTTCCCACTTGGATCGACACTTGTAGGTTTTACTTGCTTCGGAACTGGGTCATCGTCCTTTGACAGATATTTTTTACGCTTGACTTGGATGTTATATGCCTCTATCATGTGTTGTAGATGTATCTAAACATTGTCTAAGACTTCCCAAAGGGCAGTCAAGGTGTTGGGTTGTTTGCACATTGCTTCCGTCCATTTAGATTCTTCTTAATTAGGTTCAAGCGTGGATCTTAAAGCTTTCATCTCGGTCTTGGTTGGTACCACAACTTCCATTCCATAGATAAAGGAGAGAGGTGCTTGATTTGTGTGAGTTATGGCACTTATTTGGTACTCCCAAAGAGCAAACGGCAGTTTACCGACCCGATCCCCATATGCAGTAACAGTCTTCTAAAGATCCCGCTTGGTTGATTGGTTTGCGATATTGGTTGCCCTATTAGCTCACAGTTTGTATGGCGAAGACTTGTGGTGTTCAAATCCATGCTTCTTGATTGATTTGGTGGTTGCCCTTTAGGACTAAGACCCCGTTGTCTGAGGCAGTTGTATGAGGAAACCCAAACCGGATACGGATGCATTTCTTGATGAACTTGGCTATCCCTTGGTGGTAAAGTTGGTGTAAGACTTGGCTTCCCCCCACTTTGAGAAATAACATGCTATTTTGATGAAGATGATATAGTGTCCATCGGTTGATAAAGGTCGAATCCCAGTCGTTCTATTTTCCCCCACGTCAAGGATGGCTAAGGAGGAGAGAAATAGTGAAGCTGGTATGTAAGAAATATTAGGTATCGGCAAGGATTAGGGTTGTGGTGGGGTCGGAGATTGAATAATGGGTGGCCTAAAAAGGTAAGCCTTGATTTTATCGGAGGTAATCTGGCAATCCAATCCCACAAAATAGGCTGACGCTTCTTTAGTAGCTAGGAAAATAGGCTTGTGGATAGCTACCAGTGCGAGTGATGATCCAACTAACACATCAAAACTAACCAAGGATGAACTGAGCTTCTTTCTCTATTCGGGTGTCAAAATGCAATACTCAACAAGCTAATGATCCATCCACGGTTATGTCTAGGTGCGACCAGGTGAAAGAGTTATCAAGGTTTTTAAGCACTTCAATTATCTCTCTTTTTTTTCCTTTCAGAGGTTAGGTCATTAGAAATGGTTACCATTTTAAGGTTTATCATCTGTACTCAAATTTATTTTAGTTAAAGAAACATCATGAATACTGAACACATTATGCTTATGATCAAATGAATGCATGGACCCATTGGGTGAAACATTAAGCAAATGAGCTAAATGGGAGACTTCATAGAAACAAAATGCATTAAACGCAGCATTGCTCACATCAAAGTACTAGCAAAATAAAAAGAAAATTACACAAATAGAGAGATATTCATCCTCCACAGGTGGAGGGTCTTGATTGGTGCTGCAAAAAGAGTTGACATCCTCAGTAGCTTTCATTGGTGTGTCATCCAGGTCGAGACCTAGAACTTCAAGTTGTTCAGTTGATAACTTGTCTCCTTCATCCACTAGATACTTCGCGAGCTCTTGTTGGCTTTGGTGATAGGATCGGCTTTATCAACACTCTTCCACTTCCCATGCTTTAAAAAAGATATGATTCCTGACATGGCACTTTCGATTTCTTCGCCAGTAGGTTTAACCGCGGTAACAATCTTCTAGAAGGGATTTTTAAAAACTGCCCATAGAATGAATTCCTTGGATGAGCCAGTGTCCATTATATCAACTTTGAGCTCAAACCTCGGTAAAGGGTCATTCACTGTGTTAGGTTTTCAACTGGGCTCTTCTATCTTCCCTTCTTCCACCAAATGGTAGATAGTGGAAGCCAAAGTCCAACATTAATCAGTCACGTGCCCTATCTGAACATGATATTTGCAAAAGTTCCCTTTCTCTTCGGGAGTAGAAGATCTATACTCGCGTATAGGGGTAAGCTTGCCTGCTTTTATCAACTTGGCAAAGATGATGGTGAGAGGTATCTCCCACAGAGATGTAAAAGTATCTTTACGGGGAACAACGAGAACTTCAGCATCGGTCTTTCTAGCCGGCTGCTCTATCTTCCCCTCTATGACTAAGCTGTGGATAGCAGAGGCTAGGGCTCTACACTGATTGGTCTGATGACCCTTTTGGACATGGTACTTGTAAAAATTCATCTTCTCTTCATGAGCTGGAGGCCTATACTCTTGGAGATGGTCAATCTTGCCAGCGACGTGCAACCTTGCATTGATAACACTAAGAGGTAGTTTCCATGAAGACATGAGAGTACTCTCACGGGGCATAATGCGAGCAGCCAAAACATTACCCTGAGTGACGGCCAGAGCTATCGGAAATTTGCCTTCAGAGTAGATGGCTCTAACGAGTTCATTCAGTCCAATGCTGGTGAGCCAGGAATCAAAGGGGAATCCATAGGGTGAGGTGCTCTTTCTAGCTTAACTAACTTCCCTTCTTCCACTAAACGACAGATGTCCTGAATCAGCTTCTAACACTCATCAGTGCGATGACCTCGTTGAACGTGATACGTATAAAAGTTATGCTTCTCATCTTCCTCCAGAGGCCTATGCTTGCAAAGTGTTTTGAGGAGTTCATGCTCCCATAATACTGTAAGGATCTTACTGAGAGGCCATACCCACAGATTAGCAATGTCGACGGGATTATCAGGTCAGGAAATTATAACTGCAGTTGGTGCCTGGGCATTCATTTGTGGTTCTTTAACTCTTTTATTCCCTTTTGGCTCTTTCATCTTAGAACTAAACCACAAGAATTAACACAGTATAGTCTCCACTTTAGGTATCATGCTCGAAGATTGCATGACCTGGTCGATGGGTGGAGGAGATCTCGATTGGTGTGAGGGAGACTCAACCTGAGGTGTCATGCCCGAAGATTGCATGACCTGGTTACTGAATAGAGGAGTTGCGCCAAACTATAATGGCAAAGCAAGTGATGAGGTCTTAGCTCGTATATTAGGATCGAAGGGGTTCCGAGGGTATGTGGTTCCTCTTAGAGCAACAACGAACTGAGTAGGGGTAGGAGTGAAGGACACCGATGGTGTAAGGGATGATGTGAATCTATTAGAAGATGGGGTCAAGCGAGGTGCAAGGCCACTCAAGGAGGAAAGGAATGTCAAAGCTTGAGTGGCTGGCTTTGTTCCTTGGATTGGTAAAGCAAAACTTGGGGGAGCGAAATTTGATCGCGATTGAGCTGAATTCTAGTTAAGGCGGAAGGAACCTGATTGAGACTGGTCGGACAAAATTGATTGAGCTAGCAGAAACTAATTTAGGGTTATCGGGGTCAACTGAAGTTGATTCACACTGGTAAGGAAATTAGGTTTGGCAGTGGAGATCAAAGCTTGAGTTGGATGGTTGAGTAACTGAGCTTGTGTGGAACCCTAACCAAACTGAAATGGCTGAATAGGTTAAATAGGATGCTGGAACTGACTTGGTAAAACCTGAACAACCTAAAACTGATCATTCTGAGTTAACCCTAGCTGTCTTGGAGCTCGAATAACCAGCCTTGACGGCCCCTAAATATCCCGCTCTTCCCCTAAAACTGAATGGATCAAGTCTCAGACTTGCCCCGAAATTGCATCTTGGAACTGATCGAATCGAAGAAACACTGTCATAGCATTGGCAATCTCGAAATTGAGGAATTTATTCTAAGTGGGTGGAGAAGAAGACACAGAATAAGGTAGACCCTCGCTTGAACCATTGTCGGAAGGAAACCCTGAAATGCTTCATCTATCAGATCCTAAAACTGATCTTGAAGTCGCTGACCCAATTGAGAAACCGGAAGATGATCAGCTTGAATCAAACCATGGATGAAGTGAAGGATTACACAATTATTTGAGTGATGAATGTTATATACAGGGATGGCTTAGAGAGGTAGAGTGCAGAATACCTTATGATGCAGAGCTTAACCCTAAAATACATGAGATGTGTGAATCCCTCGCTATGCCTAGCTAACTAGATATGGTTCCTTGGGACCCAAACGATCTTAGGCATTTTGTTAAATTCCCCCTTTCAAGTGATGGGAGAGTAGAGGTAAGCGAAAGAATAAAATAAAGGTTTGCCACAGGCGGCCTATGCATGAGGTGTTTATGCATGAGCACAACACAAGTAGCACACAAAAGCGAGTAAACCTCTTTCAACCTTATAACTCCCGCGCAATGCTAATTTGGAATCTGTGGTTAACTCTAGCGCCAGGTAACGGCAAGAGAGTATGCGACCTAGTTCTAAATTTTTTTGGTGTTCCTAAGGGGAAGTTGCTATTGTTAGATTTATCGTGGTTCATAGTCTCAAACTGCTGGTATCGTGGAACGATACTATAGAAGGGTCTCGTTTACCTTGATTCCATGTAAATCGACCACTCCTCAAATGAGTGCGACTGCGGGAATTACACGTTGGTTGAAACGAGTGATCCACCCATAAATAACCCCAAACCCTGGCGAGCTTGAGGTATACAAGTGAGCTTCTCGGAGGTGATAAAAGTGGCATCGTAAATTTGGGTCTCAACTAAAGCGGTAGATTTAAAATGCATAAGAAATAAAGTGTTGATTTAAAAAATGATTTCAGCACATTATCAAAATCCTTTAACCAAAAAAATTTGAAAAGAAAGATTTTTCCAAATTTTTCTTTAGGGAAAGTCCCCAGCAGAGTCGCCACTGTGAGCGGATGACCTTTTTCCGCCCCCTTAAATAGCATAGAAAAATAAGCGCGGCGAAGCGTGCCGAAGGTTGAGTCCTCATTTTAAAGGTGTGATGAAAATAATATTGAAAGATGATGTTGAAGTTAATATTTAGATCCAATTTCGGTGTTGAAAGATACGAGACTTAAAATCCCATATTTTAAGACAGAGTCACCACCCGATTTAGCTCTACTTAGAATTCGGGTATGATTTTTCCACCAGGTGGTTGGACCGTACCTTAAAACATGAGATTCCAAGTCTAGATGATGTTGCCCATTTCTCATTTTATTAAATCAAATTGTTTACATTTTAATAAACTCAACTTTGGTTCTTATGCGATTTAAATCTGATGATTGTTTAGAGTTTCCGGTTTATATGCCATACATCACACGAAAGCGATAAATAAAGCAAAGAAATAATTATTATAAGGCTTTACAAATACCTATACATTTTTTCTAATGCAGAAAAGAAATAAATAAAGCGATAAACAAATAAATGGGTAAAATCAGGTTTTAACCGAGCTAACCAACTCGGACCCAACTCCAAACAAGGCAAAATATACGAGAATCACAAATAAAGCATGAATAGATAAAGGGAAGAAAATAAACACACAAAAATGGATTTAAAACATCGAGAAAATGACTAACGTGACTTTTAAGTGAGGAAAGCCCTGATTTAAGCCAAGTTTACACGATTTAGCCGGCTAAACGATCAATTTACCATTTTAAGATCAATAAAAACAAGTTTCAGATCCACCAATGTAATTTACAGATTAAAACCATATAAGAAAACACGAAAAACGAGCAAAATGAAGAAAAACAGGCAAAGAACGAACAAAAATCGAATTATGGCGGCTAAGGCTGTGGTGACGGCCTTGACCGCCGTCGCTATAGTGGTGGCTGCTATAGGTATAGCGGCCACCGCTATAGCAATGGTGGCCAAGGCTGTGACCATAGCCTAGGCACCGGGCTTCGATCTAAAAGGGGGAAAGAACCATTTTTGTATCTATAAACTCTAAATCATTGAGGTCTTAAGTCGTAATGACCCCTCTTTCAATAGATCTGGTCTTAAAACGCACGAATAATGTAGATTTTAAGGATTTAGGTGATGGAGTTCATGAATATAAACGAGACCTCTATAGTGATGGAGTTCACCACTATAACTATAGCCTCCACCACTATAGGTATAGTGGTCATGGCTATAGGGATAGCCGTGAAAGCTATCCCTATAGAGGTCAAGTTATATTTCGGGATCTAATAAGAACACCATGGAAACCAACAACAGAAACACGAAAAACAGCAACAGATAAGCAACTAAAATGTAATGAAAAGATAAGGAAATAGATAAGGGAACTCAGTTTTGTTACCTCTAGGCCATGAATTTATCTTTGGAGACTCGAATCAACCCTCGGGAGATTCCCTTTAATGATTTTCAGACGGATCAGTGGCGGAAATCGACAAAAATAGCGATGAAATTTTAGTAGTGTTTGGAAAACAAGTCTCTAAACCTATTTAATCCATTTTTCCTAAGATTTCTAATCAGTTTTAGTGTTTTAACTAAGAAATCAAACTCAAGAACAACTAAAAATCCAAGATTAGAGGTTATTAAACTCGGATTTTTGCCTTTCTTAAGCTTTCTCTCTCTAAGCTCCTAGTTTCTAGGTTTTTTTAATCTAAAATCTTTGAATTTCATCCAAAAGTCATCCTTTTAAATCTCTCTCTTCAAGGGTTTAAATAGCCTCACACTCAAAATTCACCGACTTTGGGTGAGGAATCGGGTGAAAATACGTGGCCCAATCTAGAGAAGAGGGAGAAAATGAGCGGCATGGCCTGGTTTTGTCCTTGCCACAGCCACTGCTATGGCCATAGCGGTAGCCTCCACCACCACAGCGGTCACCGCCATCACTGTGGCAGTGATGGCCATCATGACAGTGAAGACATCTACTATGATGGCGGGGGTGGCCACCCACACGGATGGCGGTGACCATTATAAGAATGGCGGTCACCACCGCTGACGGCGGCGCAGGCTGGTGGGGGGACGACGGAAAAGCCTAGGGTTTCTAATTAGGGTTTAGGGTTTCCAGGCTAAAAAGGGTGATAACTTCTGACGTCTATAACTTTCACTACGGATATTCGATTAAGACAATTCTTGACATTCCAAAAAGCTTGAAGAGTTTAAAATCCAACGATATAACCAAAACTTGCTGAAAATGCTTGGATCTTATAGAAAATTGCGAAACAAATTACTGCATGCAAGCGAATGAAAATGGCTAACCCTAAATGCATATGATTGATATTTAAGCGCGGTCAAAGGTCAGAAAATCATCAAAGGCGACTTGCCAAACATGATTCAACCTTCTAAGAATGGAACAACTAGGCTGTATGAGGTCAGAGCAACAAGTCATCATATTCCATGGTGACACCGAAAAGCCCGTGCTCACACAAGCTTCTTGAGCAAGTCTTCTAGCTTTTGTCTCTTAAAAATCGGTCTACAAATATTCCTTTCCGAATATGAACTACTTCTGAAACTCAATTATCGTTTGAAGAATAACTATGTTCTAAGAATTGATCTTTTGTTATCTTCAAAACCTTTCTTCTAAGACATCTTCTTATAATAGGTTCAAACAATTAAGAACTTGCATCATCATATATCATATTTAACTAAAATAATGTTCTTTTGCCAAAGTAACCTTATTAATTTTGTGTGATGAAAATTTTTTCAATCTTGATATTCGAATCCTACATAGTTCATGATAGATAGAATAGATAAGTATTAATGTTTTCATTCAATTTATGTGTTATAATGAATATAGAATAAAAAAGAATTTTTTTTAAAAAAATTAATTAAATTCCTTTTTCTTCAAGATAATGACAACTATTTTTAGTGATAAGAATACGTGGATGAGAGTGTTGGACTCAATAACCAAGTGAATGCATAAGTGAGGTTGATCCTATCTTATACAAAGCCAATTGGTTGTGTTAAGTACCAACCTATACCACTTAACTGACGTACTTCACTCATATACAATTTTTATGTGGGATTCTCGACACATGCAAACTCACTCCCCAGTGCAACTGGTCCTTAACTAGTTGTCACTTGTCAAACATTCATTTGCACATTTATCTGAGATCCAAGGTTATCAATTTGTCTGGTCTTCTCTACTAGTATAAACTTCACCAAGACTTTAAGAATTGACCAATGATCTTGTCGTTTTCTAGGCCTTCCGACATGTGATTAGAGGTCCTTAGACCTAAAGGTCAATGTTCGAATTCTTGAATCTCCGTTCATTGAAATTAAATTTTAACACATGAGGTATAGTGGACTTGTGTTGTACCTGTTAGCGCAGGTCCATTCCGACCCGATGAGGAATTATGCCTGTTTCATTCAGTGATCAGACAAAAGAGCCAAAAAAAGAGCAAATTGTCATAAAAATCCGAAATTCAAAAATTCACATTCCAGGAAATCTTTGATTTAGCATTTTTTACTGAAAAATGAAAAAGTCAAAATTTGGTCAAACATGGGTAATCATCCCGTCAAGTAATTACCTATCTACAGCAAAAAAAATCAAATCTTACCGAGATCTTGCAAGGATTTACGGATTAATAGTGAGTTCTTGTCAGATAGGTAATTAGCCCGCCGGCTAATTACCACCCCTCTATAAATAGAAGACTTTGCCCCTCATTTGAAGACAGACGGAAGGAAATCAAAAATCCATTTCATCCTCTTTAGTTTCGGGAGTCCTAAAAGCCCCAAAACTCTATTAAAACACTTCCAAATCCGAGCTTTATCAATAACATTTGGTATAAACTCATTTTCCTGTCTTTTTAGATCAAGATCTCACAGTGATCTTCGGTCTAAAAATGACTTAATCTCTCAAAAATAGCGCATTTTGTTTAGGAATAATCCGAGATTATAGCCATAACTTGGGTTAAACCTATTTTCCAATTAAATCACAACCCCTGACAACTTCGGTCCTGCACTGACTCTCAAGTAATCATAGACAGACGGAAAGGTAAACTGATGGTAATTGGCTCAAAGCCCAACTTTAAAATTCATTGTTATTACTATTATTATTACACATTGCATTCCATTTCTCTGATTAAGTGAGCCACTGGTGCCACTTAAACTATAATATGTGTAAATAAGCTCGCAGGTATGGACATACACCTAGAATGTGAGGAAACTCTATCCGAGTTTCCAGGCCGAAACCCAATTGCTGTTGTTGCCAAAATTACAGTAGCAAATATCAACTTATTATGCTGTTATAATGTCTGTTTTATTTCTTTAATTTATTTCTTAAATGAAGACGTTATAATGCAGAAATTACCACACAATCCAAAATTCTAAGATTAATCCAAATAATTTGAACAATATGAGTACCTATCATGTCCAAACTCAGAATCTCATTTTTGGTATAAAATACCATTTTGGATCAGTATACCACAATTTCGGGTGGAGCTGAACCGGGTGGCGACTTTATTTTATTTTTTTAATAAAGTAAAAATGCTTTATTTTGAAAATGTTTGTTCTTAATAAAACGTGCAAATATATTTCTCAATAGAATCACATTTTTCGCTTATATAAAGGCACTGCATTTAAGCAAATCCGATTTTCTCAAACCAAATAAGACGCGCCCGGTGCACCGCACCTTGCGTGCTCCCGCCAAAACCTCACCCGCTCACAGTGGTGACTCTCCTGAGGATAATTATTTTTATAAAAACCCAATTTTTATATAAAAATTTTTTTTACATGATAATTAAAATATTGTTCAAATTAAATTTTGGAATTACGGAATATGTGGTAATTTTAGCATTACACAAATTTTAGGATTGCATAGCATCTGCATTCTTTACCCCTAAACCAATTTAGGTGTCTTTTGGTAAAGTATCTCCAAGTTCGCTTAGGGCTTGAGGATTATGGATCTTATCACACCCCTTGCGTAGCGTACGAGGGCCTTGCTCACTTAAGGGCAAGACTACCTGAGTACATTATACATGGAGAAGTTTCCTTTGGTTCGCTTTGGGTTATTAGGACTCGGTATACAAAGGCACATGGTACCCAATTGCACCCAGTCAAAAGACTGAAACCCACATATAGATGAACCATAGACACTTCCCTATAGATTTACCCAAAAACCTTAAGTGCACGCGAGCAAACTTCGCTAAGTCCCCCGTTGGCTCTAAAGCGAAGTAACCCATTGGTTTGAAAGGGCGGTAGGCACGATCTAACCTTTTGCCACCTATGCAGGTTTATTAAATATAAATAAACAAAAAACGGACATCATAAGCATCATGGTTGTGTTTAAACTAACCACATCTTTATGCAGCCATAACATTTGTGTGTGGCATCTCATTTTACTTCCCTAGCTATGGGAACCTAATGTGACCAAGACCAGTGAGTCCACCTAGGCTCAGCCCATGAGCGGGAATAAACTAAGACCAGTCGGCCTATCTAGGCTCAACACTAATGACCACTAAGTTAACCCCCGAGTAACCAGCGAGTCAACTCACCCGTGACCATCGAGTCAACTCCTGAGTGACCAGTGAGTCAACTCACCTTCGACCATCGAGTCAACCCCCGAGTGACCAACGAGTCAAATCACCTATGACCACCAAGTCAACCCACGAGTGACTAGCGAGTCAACTCACCTTTGACCATCAAGTCAAACCAAATTCAAACCCTGGTCATCGGACCATATGTTTGTGGTATTCTATGAATGTTACAGGCTACCCTTGCTAATTATTCCTTGAACAGTTGGCATACACCCAACTCCCTGTAATTTGTACATATTCATCCATTCACTCATTCATTTATTCATTCACTCATTCATTTTGACAAACAAGGTAAGTAAGGCTCAGGGCTACACCTGATACACTTACTAACACTTGAACTCTTGCATTTTTTGGTTGGAAGTGAGAGAGAAGGAGGTTAAGACGCATTATAGGTAGCCCGAAAGTTAGACCCCCACCACCTGTCAAATCTCTAGCTGAATTTTTCTCCGATCCAGATCCTGAAACCACAATGGCGGATGATTATGCAGTTAGACAGTCCCTTAGAAGGATTCTGGATGCTTCGGAATTCTATAATGTTTGGGAAAGGCTGAGCGCTTCTAATGCTCATAAGGCCCAAGAATAAAAGGCCAAGATACCAGTATTAAAGGAAAAGATGGCGGACATGGAAAAGCTATCCCCAACAAATGACAAGTCTGTTGCTCCCTCTATTTAGTAATATATGGATATTGACTGATTCTCACCAAAGGAATCAGAAGCCCCCCCTGCTAACTTTGTGATGCCCTATATAGCTCCATATATTAGCACTAGGCCTCCTCATACGCATGTGAAGAGTTATCTTTGGATCATGACTAGCATGAACATCCCTAAGGTTCATATAGTCAACCTATTTCAAGCTACTCTACATGGACCGGCCTCTGAATGGTATATGAGGATGCCAATGGACGTAAAATCTGACTAGAAGAAGCTATGTTCTACATTTTTGGAAAGCTACACTTTCAATCTAAAGGTCAAAACTACCTTACAAGATCTCGAAAGGATCAAACAACACCCGAATGAGTCTTTTTATGAATATTATCTGAGATGGATGGATGTTTGCATACTTGTGACTGGGGCACCGGACCAAGAGGCCTTAATAGTAAAGCTTATCGAAGGATCCAGCCTAAGGTACCGGGACTACATGAAGATGAAAAGGTTTGATATCTTTAATAACATGGTGGACCATACCAAAAGACTAGAGAAGTACGATGAAGAAGACTGGATGAAGAAGTAAGAACAGCAGGCTTACACTAAACCCATATATTGTGAAAAAGGTGGGTATTCCAAATAAGGCAATTTTGAGTTCTCAAAAGCTCAGTCTAAAGTTGTAGCAGCCACCCAAGTGCAAGCTCATCAATCTATCTCTCCATTGGTAGAATCACTATCACAGATATTCACCAAACTGAGGAAGTCTGACCAGATTTAGAGCATCAAATCGTTCATTCCACCTACAACGATAGATAGAGATAACTTGTGTGCCTATTACTTGACCAAGGGGCATCGCACTAATGAATGCAAATGGCTACTAAAGGATTTATAGTAGATTATAGCGGATGGAAGAATGAAAGAGCCTGAAAAGAAACTGAGCACATAGACTATTCTGCTGCCGAACTTTGAAGCTAAGGTAAACCCCATCAATGTCTATGTGGAGGCTGACGAGTATGGTATTGACGTGATGGATAACTTTTGGCATGACCCAGGATAGAGGGATAATATGATTTTTAACAACATGGACATCATCTATACGGTCGATCAATATATCTTGAAAATGAGGAGAGAAGGGCTGGACCAGCATCAAGTGCCACCACACCTCATATTCTGAGGAGATTCTGACCCGAATGAGCATTTTAAAGAATTCCTCTGATTTATGCATAAACAAGAGATTGCTATAATGGGATTTTCACCTCAATTCCCCCATTTCTTGAAAGGTCTAGCTATGGACCGGTACAATGCAATGCTAATAAAAGGATGTTGGAATTAGTACTACATGGAGAGATCCTTCCTCCATTACTTCATGGCTTATCAGTCGCCCCCAAATGCATTTTTCTGGTGGTTAGCACCTCAATTAGATCAACATAATGCTAGTTGGTAGGATGTTCCTCCTCCTCGGACCCCCATGTATATTCCACTAGATTACATGAGTCCCAACTACGTTGGGACGAATTTATTTAAATTCAAAAGTTCTTCCGGGACAGCACGCCTAGGAGATCAAGAGCTATATGATCCTAAACAAGTTTGGAATAGTCATGAGGATAAGCAAATGTATCTCGGCATTAACCTAGATGATGTAATATAAGACCCATTTATCAAACTCTGTGCAGATGTGGCGTCAGAAATGAATCGAAGGAATAAAGTGATCATCGAGTGGTGTGATCCTTTTGAAGGGATCTATGTGAACATTACAACATATGGTGCCTGTGTAGAGGAGACATTTGCTAGTATGCAAGGAATGATCTCTGATTTGTGCGTAGCTATTGCAGGAGTTGAGGCTGGAGTAAATGCAGTTCGGGACGTAATAGAAGAAGAACCTAAAGAAGATCCTGAGGAAGATTCTAAGGAAGATCCTGAGGAAGACCCTAAGGAAGATCCTGAGGAAGACCCTAAGGAAGACCCTGAAGAAGGTCCAGAGGAAGATCCTGAGGAAGGCTTTGATGATAATATACTAGTTCAGCACACGCCGAATTAGGTATTTGAACCAATGAATGAGCAACAACCTTTCGAGGATTCATATGAGGAAGTAGAAGAGCTCAAGGACTCCGATGAGTTAGACCATGAAGATGAAAGTGAAGTGGATAACTTAGGGTACAAACCTGAGATCTTTATAGATGATGAGCTAAACCACTTGCTAGAGGATTTCAAGTATAAGCCTCCCTTTCCACATGGTATGACGGCCAACTATGATGGTACTGAGAGCTATGCCTCATCTTTAGAGCATGACTCTTAGGTGCCTTATGGTCTGCAGAGTCTGATGATTCAAGAGACTTCACAGACTTTGACTTGGATAGTGAGCACTTTATTAATATGATCCGAGATGAGGGGCAAGAACCTTCTCAAGAGTATATCATGGAGAGAATCCTTGCAGAAAATGAATTAGCCCTGGCCAGTTATCGAATTCAAAGTCCAGACTTGAGAGAAGTTTATCCCATGCTCTACAAACCACACCCTCACATCTGTGAATTTGTGCAAATGATGAATGATGGGTACATTAAGTATGCCCATTGGCCTGAAAGGTTTCGCTTGACTCTCCGAGAGAAAGCAATCGTCTTGTATGAAGGGTTGACATTTTACCAAAAGTCATTTTGGAATACTCTAGCTAGATAATTCATCGATTACTTCACCTAGGCAGACCCACTGGGATACAAATCCTAAGCTGGATAAACATGGAAACCCACTATTATATCAGGAATGGAAAGCAACTAACGCAGTCTTCCCGACATCGACAAAGTCCACTACGAAATATCCTTGGTACATGAATATGCCCTCTGATGAACCAAAAGAATCCATCATATACAATAATAATCAGGATCATACTGATAGAGCTTACTTATCCATTCACATGATTGGAAAAGACTCCAACCCTATTCTATGCCAAATCCTACAAGAGAACTCCATTGTTTTGGAAAGGCAGCCTGAAGAGGTTCCTTTTATGCAATGGCCCAGAGCCACCAAAGCACCATCTTTTGTGAACAAGCTGATTAAATTGGGAGAAATACCACTAGATAAAGATTTGACGAGTTTAAAGTCTTCGAAATAAAAAAATCGCCTACCTAGTTTGTCAATCCTTTCACCGGAGGAGGGAAAATCACTGAGTTAGTAGCCCCCACTATGCCAAGAATGGAGCCTCTAGCACCTCCTACTTTTGTTAAGTCCTCAAAATAGATAGAAAGTTCAATTGTGGATTAGTTAAAGGCCACCACTATAAAGATGAGCATCTGGGATGTCCTCCTTGGTTCTCAAGATCATAGGTTCGCTATTTTCAAAAAGCTGATGGAGATCAAAACGTCTCCCCTGGCATTGCCGGAACAAGTCTGTGCACTACTTAACATTGAGACTAGCACTGTTATCCCTAACATTATTTTCTCGAACTCGGATTTACCCGTTGAGGGCATTCTCTATAGTAAGGATCTTTACTTAAAGTGAGTGTTTTTAGGCGTATCATGCCATGTGTAATGGTCGGTGACGGCTTATCACTAAATTTCTATCCTAAGGATATTTTACCAATCCTAGGACTAATCGAGAGGGACTTGAAGAGGTCTACAATGGTGATCAAGGCCTATGACAATTCTAAGAGAACCGTCATTGGTACGTTTGAAGCCAAAGTCACCATCAGAGAAACCTCATCTATTGCGCTTTTTACAGTTATAAACATCGCGGTGACTTTCTTTATGCAGCTTGGATGACCATGGCTCCATGCTCTGGGAGGGGTTCCATCCACTCTGCATAAGAAAATCAAAATTCCATCCACGGAAAGATCGTCACTCTAGAGGCTGATGAAGCATCAGTGGTGGCGGCACTATAAATAGAAGAAAGCCATATGAAAGGGTTTACAACAACCATAATCAGTCTAGAATCTAATAGGAAACCAGAAGGGCGTTGGGGCCCTAGGATTCGAGGTTACATGCAGAGACACCACACTCCCGGAAGAGAGCTAGGTGCTCACAAGCAGGGAATGCCGACTTTCAATATAGGGGCAGGAGAATGGAAACCTGTAGACTCGGTTATACAGGCTCTAAAAGAATCACCAACACGATAATCTTTCAAAAGAAATCAAAGAAACCCTGTAATAGAACCCCTAAAACTGTTACTCACCAAGGGATGATAGTTTCAGGATTTAAAATTTTCTTAGATGTAGTCGAATATGGCAAGCTCGGTAAAAGCCCTGTGATGAAGAAAGTAGGTCATCAACTACATGCTGGGGTAATCCTCGATCAGACCAAGCACGATAAACAGGTGCACCCAAAGAAGATCAAGAAGCTGAGCAAAGAAGAGGAGATCCTCGACCAAGCATCTTTAAGCATAACTCAAGATAGTGGAGGAAGCAAGTAGCAAGGGAGGTTGCTTGAGCCTAACCATTATAGACATGGTCAAAGTCATAAGGGGCAAGGCAAAGGTAGAAGAGGAAGCCGATAAGGACATCCTGCTGAAGCCAACTGCCATAGAAGAATTATTTGCTGTGAAGCCAGACCCTACTGATCATGATGAGTCTCTTGTTTCCATTTCCAATATGTTTGAAATGAATAATGTATTTTATTATGATAATAAAATGAAGAACTTTGCTTATTTGGATTGTGCTTTTTATTACGATTCCATGCATCCATTCCAGCATTCATCTAGCATCTTTGACATTAATAATGATATTACAAAAGAAATTAATTTAAATACGGAAGCTGATCCAAAAATTATATACATTTCCAATCAATTGCCCATCGAATAAGAGAGAGAATTAATAAAAGTACTAAAAAATCACGTTTTAGCCTTCGCTTGGTCTCACGAGGACATGCTGGGACTTGATTGGCATATCACCAAGCACAAGATTCCTGCAGATCCAAAGATTCATCCAGTAAAGCAAAAGATGAGGAGGATGCATCCGAAATGGGAAGAAAAGGTCAAACCAGAAATAGCCAAACGGATCAAGGCTAATTTCGTGGAGGTCATCGAATATCCTACTTGGCTATCCAATGTAGTTCCTGTGCCCAAGAAAAATGGTGACGTTAGAGTTTGGGTCAACTTTAGGGACTTGAATAAGGCTACTCTTAAGGAATATTTTTTGTTGTCACACATTGACATTCTGGCAGACAGCACGGCAAGAGCGGCCATGTATTCCTCCATGGATGGGTTCTCTGGCTACCACCAGATCCTCATGATTGTAATTGACAACTTCAAAACTGCATTCATCTCATAATAGGGAACATATTATTTTAGAGTGATGCCTTTCAGACTCAAAAATGCAAGGCCAACCTACCAGCGAGCAGTCACGACATTACTAGATGATTTGATCCATAAAGAAGTGGAAGTCTACGTGGATGACATACTTATAAAATCCGCTACGCTAGAAGAGCACCTAGCAGTGTTAGAGCGATTCCTTACGTGAATTGCGAAATACAATCTCCATCTTAACCCAAAGAAGTGTATATTCAGTGTCACATCAGGCAAATTACTCGGTCACGTGGTTAGAAAAAGAGGCATAGAGATGGATCCTGATAAGTTTAAGGCCATCAGGGAAATGCCTGTAACAAAAATCGAGAAAGAAGTAAGAAGTTTCTTGGGGTCTATATAGTATGTCAGCTGCTTTATAGCATGGTTAACTACCATATATAAGCCTATCTTCAAGCTCTTGAGGAAGCAGCAACCAATAGAATTGAACAACCAATGTCAGGAAGCCTTCGATGGGATCAACGCTACCTAATGAACCCTCCTATGCTGAAGTCGCCGATTCTCGGAAAACCACTCATTCTCTATTTGGCAATAGAAGAAACATCTACAGGGGCCATGTTGGTTCAGAAGCACGAAGATAAGAAGGAACCCGTAGTCTATTATCTCAGTAAGAAATTGCTAGAATATGAGACTCGATACACCATCGTGGAGAAAACTTGTGCCGCAATAGTCTGGCTCACCAAGAAACTCAGGCATTACTTCCAATCTTTCTGAATCAAACTAGCCACAAAGGTGGATCCAATGAAGTATTTATATCAGGCTCCCTCGCTAACTAGAAAACTTGCAAGGTGGCTCTTATTACAGTCAAAATTTGATATCGAGTATGTCACTAAAAAGACCATCAAGGGAAAAGCAGTGGCTAAATTCTAAGCAAGTCAACCACTCGAGGAAGGAGAATAGGAAAACCTAGAATTCCCTAACGAATGTTTTGCAACAACTATAGAAAATCCCAGAAAATGGATCATGTTCTTCGATGGCGCCGTTAATAAGCGAGGAGCTGGCTTGGGAGTGATCACCATTACGCTAGATGGAGCACTCATCCTACGTCAAAATGATTAGAATTTCTCACCACCAATAACGGGGTAGAATATGAGGCATGCCTATTCAGAATGTTTGCTCTAGTCACTCTAGTCACTTTTAGAGCAGACAAAGTAAAAATTATTGGTGACTTAGCTTTGGTCATCAAACATGTCACAAGACACTAGGAACTAAAGGAGGAATCTGTTAGACCTTACCTAGAGCCCATATGGAGGAAAGCTGTGATTTTCAGCGAATGTGAATCTTTTTATATACCCTGAGAAGAGAACTAGATGACAGATATGTTGGTCACTTTAGCCTCCATGTGGGAAGGGCCTCAAAAATAGCCAATCAAACCCCTTGTTATGGAAATAATCAGGTCCCTGTTCTACGTCCATGCAATAAAAGGCGCCATGAATAAGGAAGAACCCTAGTACTCTGACATCGTCAAATTCCTTGAAAACGGTGAATTCTTGGTCGAGGCTACGGATTTCGATAGGAAAATACTAAGGAAGCTCACTGTGCAGTTCTGCCTAATTAAAGGAGATCTGTTCAAAAGGTCATCTGATAGTTTACTATTGAAGTGTTTGTCTCAACAAGAAGCAGAGAAGGTGATGAGAGAAGTACATTCAGGAGACTGCAATCCACACATGAACGACATCATGATGGCAAAGAAAATTCAAAGAATGGGATACTTTTGGTTAACTATGCTAGCTGACTGTATTCAAAAGCAAAGACTTGCCATGCTCGTCAGATATACAGAGATGTGAGTCACTTGCCCCAATGACATTATAGAGTTTGATGACCCCTTGGCCATTCTCAGCCTAGGGTATCGATATCATTGGTAAGATAAGACCATCTTCGGCCAAGAGCCATCACTTTATTATAGTGGTAGTCGATTACTTTTCCAAATGGGTTGAAGCAGAATCATATACGAGCATCACGGCCAAGAAAATGGCTCGGTTTATTCAGCGACATATCTTCACCAGATACAGCGTTCCTCATCATGTAGTGAGTGACAATGGTGTGCAATTCCAAAGAGAAACAACCAATCTTATTAAGAATCACGAAATTGAGCATCATCACTCTTCGCCCTATCTCCCGCAAGCCAATAGAGCTGTAAAAGCAGATAATAAGGCAATTAAGAAGATCTCCTCCAAAACAATCTCCAATTACTGAGATTGGGTCGATCACTTACTTATGCCTTATGGGGATACAGAACTAGTGTCAAGACCCCTTCGGGTCAAACTCCTTTTTCTCTCATCTACGGAATGGAGGCAGTATTGCTCGTTGAGATGGAGATCAAATCTTTGCACATAGCCCTTGAAGTGAGACTTCTTGAAGATGAACGGGCAAAGGCAAGGCATGATGAATTGACTTTAATTAATGAAAGATGGTTAACTGCATTGGAAAATCTACGGTTATATCTGCGGTGCATGCCAGAGCTTGCAATCGTAAAGTCACATGGCAAGATCAACCCCTGATGATAGGTGATCTGGTCTTAAAACAATCTCGTAAGATGAACACGAATGCTCAAGGGAAGTTCTAACCAAACTAGGAGGGGCCATACATAGTAAGGAAGACTCTCAGTAAAGGGGCAGTCAAAATCGCAGATCTCGACGGCAATGAATTTGTGAATCCAGTAAATCGCGATAAGTTGAAGCGCTACCTCGTGTAAAAAAAGGGAAAAAGAAAAAAATGTCTGTCAAGAGTTAGTGAAGGCTCTTGAGCAAAAACAAAGACCCCAAAATAAAAGAGTGAGGCCTTAGGTAAAATTCGTTTGGAACCTTGGGCATTTCTTAGGAATAAATACCATTTGTCCTTCCCATTTAAGTAATAGCTTTTGTAGTAGCATATTCATGTTAAAAATGCCGCACGAGTGCAATAAATAGAAACAGCAAATTGTTTAATAAAACACATATTAAAATAGCATTTTTTTTTATCTTTATTACATAAAGTGCATTACAAACACGAAATGGAAATGACAAAGGCAAATAACGAGGCCTGAAGCCTATATTCTTCCACAAAGATGAAAGACACACAATGACAAGCTCAATGATCTCCAAAAAAACTGTTGAGTCTCTTTGTCTCGATAAGCCCCTACTCAAGGGTGACAAGCCCATGAGTACTCATAGTCTAGATGCGATAAGCCTTGGAAGGATGGATGTCAAAAGGTATGGAATAGTTCACCTCCACCTGAGAGCGATTGATCCACCTCACATTATGACAATAAACCCGAGTATAGGAAAGTTTAGAGCCAAAGAAGGTGCACAAGGATGTCAAAAACCCCTGAGGACGACCATACTACTTGCTCAAGCGACCAGGAGAGTAGGTGATAAAATCAGAAAGACCAATGAGGACTACACCATCTCTAGCAACATCAAAAGTCACATGTATTATTCCCCACCAAGGGAAAACCCAATGAATATCCACAATAGCTTGACTCCCCATAAACTCAACCCATTCCTCAACAGTGAAGTCTCTATGGGAACGATTGCTTATGCAAACTAAGGAGCCCCATTCCCAATAAGCCTTCGGTTGACAATCCACACTCGTGGGAATGGATAATACAGAAAGTTTGACCAAAACCCAAAGCTATAAAAATAAAAAAGAAAAGAAAAAACCAGAAAAAGAGAAAAAGAAAGACAGCCTACTGAATTGAAAACATGAAAAGGCAATCCGAGAAAAAATTAAGGCAAACCTGATGAATCGAAAACCCAAAAGGGTGGTTCATGCAAAAAGAAAGGCTCAAGTAAAATTTATCTAAAGAAGGAGTATGTTGCCCCTAGTAGTAGCTTCAGTCCCATTTCGGGAAGAGCGTACAAAGATCAGTGTCTCGGGAAAACTCACTGCGACGGTAGATTTCCCCTCTAACATCTGATCAAAGATGGTCAAGAATGTGAATCTGCAAACTATAGTTGGAGTCCCACAAAGAAAGACCCCCAGCAAAAGTAAACAAATGAGAGAAAGCCAGCATGCATCATTAGGAGAAAGATTCCTGACTATGTCGAAAGCATGTCCAACCTTAAGCCCTCGCTGTAAATCAGCCGACGTCTATCAAATTGTTGCAACCAGAAATGGTTCGTCAATGGATTAAAAAACTTAGGACAGTGCATTGGAATGGCCAGATGCATATCAGCTGAAGATCTCAAGAGTCCAAAGAATTCCTCATACAAGGGGCACAGCTCGTGATCTCTAAATCGAAACACATTGTCAATAGGATCTCAAAACCTGATAGGAGCCTGGATCACATTGTCCTTGATAAAAATGCAATAATATTCCTTCATATGCGATAGACTGCAAACCCCGAGACTATCCCAACCATTAGAGTTCTTCCTATATACATTTAGATCTGCATGAAAACAGATGTAGTTCTCCATGGCAAAATTTTAAAGGGTAGCAGTTCGCTATATGTAGTTTATGGTGCAATCTACCAGTATCTGGCAGATCATCCCGATAAACTCAATCATAAAATAAGAAAGCACAAAGCACAAGAATAATGCAAAATTCTTTCATAAAGAAAAAATCTGTTCATACAAGAAAAGGCTCTGCAAACGGCCTAAAAATGATGAAAAGGAAACTTATCTACTGTCCGCCACTAAAACTCGGATGGCTGGGATCAAAAGACGATGAAAGAGGAGGATAACCACCCTATGGAAAGAATCTCGAAGGATCGCTGTGTCCATGCTGAGGCTGCTACTGCTGGTCATCCACCTAGACCATTCCCAACTGAGCTCAAAGCTACAGGATCTCTAATAGCAAAATTTTAATACAAATTATTCATGTGCCTTTTATGAAATACCATGCATCATCATTAAAACAATAAAGTAACGAACATACCACCATGTTAGAATTTTGGTTCATCATGAACCGCTGCTGCCCTTGGATGTATCTGACGGGTGTCGAATCCACCAAAATAATTCTTATTACTCTATTGATTGGATTTTGTAGTTTGAGTAAGTAGGGTCGAATCCATAGAGACTAATAAAATCAATTCTATTCAAATTAATGACCAACAAAAATAAAACAAATAAATAAAATTGGGGGTGTTAAGATTGTTTGGTTGTGAAAATAAAATAAATAGCAAAAATAAAAGAAACAAACTATGAATGTGAAATTCTCTCGATTAGGGAGGTTCTCAGCTCAGTTATAATTGATCATAGGCAAAGAAGATAGATTTTTGAAAGTTCAATTAATGGTTTTAATCATGATGGGCATGCATTAAATTCTTTTTCTAAATATGGGATTGATTTTAGATGAGCTAAATCAATAACCTTCGATTATCAGACGCGCTTGCAGAAGCTGTCAAGATTTAATCATCAAAAAGCATTACATTTTGAAGAACCAACTTTAAACCAAAATTATGATGATCAAGGATAAAGATTGATTTAAATCAAATACACCATGAAAACTTGTTAAAGAAATCGTTTGTTACAATTTTCCATTAAACTATGATGAGCATAAATTCAATGAAAATAACAATTCATTGTAATTCTAAAAATAACAATTGGCCAAATTGAAGAAATAAAAATTATAATGAGAAAGATATTACCGGTTTAACCCAAAATTAAAATTCGAAAGAACGATTAAGAACAAGCCTCACAACATCCAATTAGCCTTGATTATTCCTCAACCAAAAGATAAAAACTTAGCTACTCATAAATTGAAATACAAATAAAATTGTCATTAGAGAAGAAGAAGAACGTTGGCCACAAGACCAAGTTCCAAAAGTTTATCTAGTTAGTGCAACAATCCTCCTTATTTATACCAAAATAAAATCTAATCTAAACAAAGAAAAGATATCCTCACTAAAATAAAAGACTAAATAAAAAGGTAGAGTTTTCCTAAATAATAAAAATGTAAAGATAAAATAGGAATAAGATGTAATATAAATATGAAAGTCTTTATCATCAACTAGGAAAGATCAGCCTTTAAATCCAATTTTGCTCTAAAACATGCCAAAATGCTCCGAACTTGCAAAATCAGCCAAAATTATCATTCATAACCTAAATAAGCACAAAATCATTATAAAATCAGTAGCAAATCATTCAAATAATTAAATGAAATAGGCAGGAAATAAGTCAGATTTATGAGTTATCAGTATCCCCAGTCGGAGATGCTAGCAGTAATAGGCACCTACAAAGAAAAATAAGGGATCGAAACGAGTCAGAATCGGCATGATCTAAAAGAAAAAAATGGGAAGAACTCATTTGAGTGGCGCCGGCCAGGTGGAAAGTCATTAGATGCTCAGGGTCCAGGTAAGGCTGAATCACTGGCATGTAAGTACTCAAGTCAGGATGGTACATCAAGAAGATGGATGGTTGATACTGGACTCCCCGATGTCCCTCCATCATCACTAAACTCTGAGGTAGAACCGATGAAGCTGAAGAACTTCCAACATGGGTAGAAGTGGACGTAGGTCTCTTCCTACCTTTATGTTTCTGCAGGAACTTCGAAGCAAGGGAAAATTAGTCCAACTGAGCATAAAAAATTGGGAAATGTTGAAGAAATCTGAGTCAATAAAAAGAGAGATATTGTCATCCAAACATTCCCAGGTGTACCCCATCCAGGGGTAGAAGTGGAAGGAGCGTCGCCCTTAGTGGGGTTGTGAACATCTAGCTGGGGCTCGATAGGAATATGGTCTGTATCTGGCCATCCGATCAGCTACAAATGGCAAAACTCCTCATATCCCCCAATTCGCTTTAGGAAGGCACTGGGTAAGCCATCATAAGCCAATCACGCAAAGTCAGGAGAGCTACAAGGCTAGAAAATTCATTAGGGCATATTAGGAGGAATAGAACGCAACTTGGGAGGGAGATGCCAACCCTGGATACGCTCTCCAAGGTACCACTCCAAGGAGAAAAGAGTCTCTAAAATCAATCGGGTATTCATGGCCTCCCCAATGAATCTCATGACTTTCGGCCAGTGAAGCTCGTGCCCCCAAGGCTGCATCTTGATCTGAAAGAAGAAAAAGAAACCAAGCGTTGAGACAACGATTATAGCATATATAGCGATTGTAGCAAGTCAAAAATGCTATAAAGATATACCTGCTCCAAAAATAGAGTACGAAGGCGGATAGAAAGAGAAGAAGGAGACTCGATCTCCTAACCACACAGTAGTGTGGCAGACGAGGACAAAATGGGTACCCGCCATTTTGCACCAGCTTAGTCCTCAAAAGAATCTCCATCTTGAAACACCATATCTGTAAAAAGTCAAAGGAAGTCAAAACGTCAAAAGACAGGCAAGAATGCTTATAAAGAAAGAAAAGGGAGTTAGATCCTTACATAGATGATCTGGAGACAAGATTTGAACTTGCCAATCTTGTTCCTTACACACTGATCAAGGGCCCAGTACAAATGACCCAACGCAGCTCAGCCCCAGGCATACTCATTGAAGTGGGTTAGATCGATCAAAGTGGGAAGAATATGGAGATTCACGAACGAACCCCCGATGGGAAAACACAGCCAGGACAAAGTATCAGCCATAAAGGCTTTATCCTTGCAAGGAGAAGTCAAGTGCCTTCTATCCTCAGTAGTCCAAAAGGTCATGACTTTGTTGCAAGAAACTCGCTCAGGCTTATCCCCAGAATAGCCAATCAAAGCCTCAATGGTCTCCACATTAAAGGTATCACAAGTAAAACAAGCGTTGAAGTGAATCACGTTACCATGAAAGGGAAGACTAGTGATGGCACAGTAATCTAGCGGAGTGATAGTGTACTCCCTGCAACGACAATGAAAGGTGTGGGTAGTATCGGACCATCTACTCAAGATGTAGGTTGAAGTACCGGCTTGGATTTATGGATAACTGCAGGACCTCACGTACTTATAGTTTCTCACCATCCTCCCCAAGGACATCCCATCAATGATGGTTTTAGCGCTAGGGAATAGTACCTTATACACTTGTAAAAATGAGAAATGCTACCACCCTCATGACCAGTGACCTGCAAAAATAATGCATGTACACTAATCATACACCAATCTTCAATAAATCACACGATTATTGAAAGTCAGCGCATTTAATAAATTCATGCCATAATTAAAAGTAACAAAATGATAAATAATAGCATAAAGATTAATAAAAATATTAAAATAAAAAAATAAAAAAATAATAATAATGGCGGTAGGCTTACCAGAATCTAAGAAAGATTATCAGAGGGCTTTAAAGCAAGCGGAATAAAATCCCCGGGAGCAATTCCATAATACTTCCAAGTCGGATGAAGCCCGTACAATGCCTCAGCAGGAACTTTAGAGAGTTCCACTTGCTCATACTTCCAAGTCGGAGGACGCATGTACAATGCCTCAGCAGGAACTTCAGAGAGTCCCACTTGCTCGCCATCAATAACCAAGTTGCGAGTGATCACTTAAACGGCCGGTAAATCCAAGCAGACATTGTAAAGCTTGTACCACATCGAGACCCCATAAAATTAGAGTAAAAGGGGCAGAAAAGGGAAGAAGATGAAAGAAATCATTGTCGAGAATACCTAGAAAGCGAAAAATATTGAAACAAAGAAGTGAAATTTGCAAGGAGAGAAGAAGAGAATTCTTTGTGTGGAGAAAATGAGAAGCAAGATGCTGCTTTTGTAGCCCGCACGTAATTAACCGTCAAGCTAATTACATGGCCAGCTGTCACGCGCGTAAACATATAACGGCTATAAAAGTTACAGTTATATATGTAATTAGCCTGCCGGCTAATTACATATATCATAACTTTTTGCATTTTTACATATTTCATCCATTTTCTACATTGTTTATAAAACAAGCGCACCTAAAAGTTGTTTTTACACTGTCATTCATGCATTAAGCACTCGAAAATATTTATTTCGACCCTCGGTCAATTTTTAACCTCATGCAACTCATTAATAAATTTTTAATCGAAGGGGAAAAATATATTTTGTTTCAAAATTTGTCGATTAAAAAATATTTTAACCCATTGCATTACACACACACACTGTTTTGTTTGTTTCACATACGACAAAATTTCTAGCATGAAATTTATGTATGCGAGGGGCAAAGTATTAGCGCATGTCCGTTCCGGCCCGATGAGAAATTATGCCTATTTCGTCCAGTGATCAGATAAAAGAACCAAAAAAGGATCGAATTGTCATCCAAAATCCGAAATTCAAAAATCCACATTCCAGGGAAGATTCAATTTAGCATTTTCTACTGAAAAATCAAAAAGTCAAAATTTGGTCAAACATGGGTAATCATCGCGCTGGGTAACTGCCTATCTAAAGTAAAAAAATCAAATCTTACCAAGATCTAGCAAGGATTTACTGATTAAAAGTAAAATCTTGTCAGATAGGTAACTAACCCACCAGCTAATTACTACCCCTCTATAAATAGAGGACTTCGCCCCTCATTTGAAGATAAACGAAAAGAAATCGAATATCCACTTCATCCCCTTTTGTTCCGGGAGTTCTAAAAGCCCCAAAACTCTATCAAAACAATTCCAAATCCTAGCTTTATCACCGACATTCAGTATAAACTCATTTTTCTGTCTTTTTATATCGAGATCTCACAGTGTTTTTCGGTCTAAAAATGACTTAATCTCTCAAAAATCCCGCATTTCCTTTTGGAATAATCCAAGATTATAGCCATAACTTGGGTTAAACCTATTTACCAATTAAATCACAACCCCTGACAACTTCGGTCTTGCACTGACTCTCAAGTCATCCTGGACAGAAGGAAAGGTAAACAAAGGGTAATTGGCTTTAAGCCAAACTTTAAAATTCATTTTTATTACTATTATTATTACACATTGCATTTCATTTCTCTAATTAAGTGAGCCACTGGTGCCACTTAAACTATAAAACGTGTAAATAAGCTCGCAGTTATGGACAAACATCCAAAATGTGAGGAAACTCTATCCGCTTTTCCGGGCCGAAACACAATTGTTGTCGTTGCTCTGCCGAAATTTTGGTAGCAAATATCAATTTGTTATGCCGTTATAATGCTTGTTTTATTTTTTGAATTTATTTCTTAAATAAAGCCGTTATAATGCAGAAATTACCATACATTCCAAAATTCTAAAATTAATCCAAACAATTTGAACAACTTGAGTACCTATCATGTCCGAACTCTGAATCTCATTTTCTGTATAAAATCCCATTTTGGATCAGTATACCACAATTCCCGATGGAGCTGAACCGAGTGGCGACTCTATTTTAATTTTTTAATGAAGTAAAAATGCTTTATTTTGAAAATGTTTTTTCTTAATAATACGTGCAAATATATTTCTCAATATAATCACATTTTTGGCTTATATAAAGGCATTGCATTTAAGCAAATCGGATTTTCTCAAACCAAACCAGACACACCCTGCGTGCTACCGCCAAAGCCTCGCCCTCTTACAGTACCCGAATTGAGCTCGAGCGGAATTTGCGTGCGAGGGAGTGTCAAGCATAATGTAAATGCTATGATTAGACCTTGCCAATAAACTCAAGCTTTTGGATAGGACTATTCCATGAGTATAGCCTAGCGGCAATCAAGATTACCGAAGAGGAGGAAATCCACATTATTGAATTATTTTGGCCTAACAATATCTGGCCCTACCAAGAGCGGTGCCGAGATCCTCGATAAGGGGTAGATATGCAATATAGTTATTGCTACCCAAAGTGAGCGCTCTAGCAACTGTACTAGGTCGTGTTAGTTAGTATAGGGCAAGACCAAGTGTCATTCCCTTAGGGAGCAAGGAAAGTAACTTAATCTTGAAGTAAATCGGTAGTTCCAAGATATTAAATAAGATCAGAAAATAATAAAGTAAATGCTAAGAATATATGATTGGTGTAAACAAAAATCTAGTTGCTCTAAAATGAAAAGTGTTAACAACATTATAACGGAACATGCATTACCAGCAAGCAGACAAACATTGAAGTAACTTCTCCTTCATTTCTAACATGTTATAACTCGTAGTCCTAGGTTATCTTGCTTAAGGTTACTAAACTCATCAGTGCTTTTTGCCTAGATTCTTTATAGTTTAACCCCGAGGACTTCCACTCGCATGTTACACTTTAAACATTAAGAGAAAAGCAAGCATTCTATTTAATTTGAATAGAAACTTCCTAGCACTTATAATCAGCAACCGCTTTATCATCTTATACAAGTGATTAATGATGCAAAAGTACTAAGTGAACTGGTTTTTATAATTCAAATGGGAATCAACTTTTTTTATGGAAATCAAAGTTATTTGAATTTGAAATATATTTTGTTTTAAGTATCTTAAATTGACAATGATTCATATATTGATATATTTTAGTCTATTTATTATTTATATATCTAAAGTTTTAGTTATTCACGAGTTTTATTATCATTACAATAATTTTTTATAATAAAATAGGCATTCTTATAATAGAATTATGGCATGACATGATATGAGAGCTTCTTGGATCTAGATGTTGAAGATTCAAATCTTGACGGTTTCATTTGTTGAATTAAATTTAAATACTGAGGAATAGATAAGACGGTGATTAGTTACATTTGAATATAAGAACCAAGTAAAATGGATGGCTTTTTGGAATAAATCAACCAACGAGTTAAAGTCCTAAAAATGATTTTGTTACTTACATTCCAAATTTCCAAACCCAAAAAGCAGGCCCGGCCCTAACATTACAAAATTATAATTTGAACCTTTCTTTGGTTGCTTAATAGAAAAATCTTTTTGTTGTTTAAAAAAAATTAAATAATTTAGCAATTAAAAGTAGAGGTTGCTTTTCCTAAGAGTTCAGTTACTTTTCTAAAAATAAACAAATTGGTACTTTACGATAGCATTTTACAAGTTAATTTATTTTACTGTAATTACCTTCTTATAATTGATTTACTATTGATTTAAAATATACTAATTTTGGTTATTTTACATCTATAACCACTATTACAAGTCATATTTTTATTAAATACTAAGTGAAAACCTGAACAAACCGTAACAACAAACAATTGTAAATTGTAACAACAAGCAACAATAATATCAACAACAAATAATAATAATTTTATTAAATATGACCTTAATATATGTTATTATATTGTTGTCCCTTAGAAACTATATTAGAGTACTATATTGAAAAATAATAATAACATTAATTTTTTATATATATTATTTTTTTCAAAGAATCATAATTTTTGGCCCTTATCGTATGGGCCCTAGGCGTTACACCACGTGCACACCCCTAAGGGCCGACCCATCCAAACAGATGTGCCAGTGTTCTGATAAAGCTTGATATGAAAAAAAACTTCTCTATAAGTAAGAAAATCCACTATACCGAATACTAATGCCAATCCACTTCAGCATCATAGACTTCGATCTTTATTACTCAAGCTACAACAGTTTAAGTGTTGGAAATGTGCGTATAATCCCACATCGGAAATAAGTAAGAATAAAGTGTCCTACATAAGTGGTGTAGAATTGGTCCTTAAGTCAAGTGCTGTTAGTTTTATGTTAGATGTGTTCACCCACTTATGTGTTCACTTAGTTATTGAGCCTAACACTTTCAAATATGACGATACTCTATATTGTATCAAAGCAAAAGAAGGCTTGATAGCCGGAATTTGAAGTCTTGGCATGTCCATAAGACTAGATACGTAGATGACCAGAGGTCTAGAAGAACTAGGTCAAGGTATTCCAAGCCTAGTTGCATTACCAATACTCTTAAAGCCCTCAGATTCTCCACATGAAAATGATTCCAAAATAGCTAAAAGTAAGAATGTAGGCAATCTAAAGTGAAATATAAGTAAAGAAGAAAAACTTGAGTTTTTGACAATGATTACACAAAAAAACAACGCAGTTTCGATTGTCTTCCGACATCCTCCATTTAATTAATTTTTTAAAGGCTGCCCACTCCAACTATCAATCCAAAAACAATAGGATAATAAGTTCCCTAGCTAATCGGACCAATGTATTATCTAAAAAAAAGCTCACAACCTTATATATAATGCAACACTCTTGAATGTCCTTCCAAATGTTAGATAGATCAAAGATACTTGAACTTACCAAATCATTGTTGAAAAATTTGGGCAATAAGGATACTAGAAAAGAAATCGATTACAGATGTAGTGAAGCTAACCAATAAGGGATATGCAATTCGCATATCCCACACACGGGTCATGGCCTGCAAAGCTTCAAGCTTCACGGGTTAGCCCGCTCACTCAGCAAGGGCTCTCGAAGAGCGCAGCCAGCTGTCTTAGGTGTGCAGGCTTTACTCGTGAGCTCGAATGCTAGGCCTCCTGTATTGCGGGTCTTCGCGCAGTGCTGTAAGGCCTGCATGTGCTACGAGCCACAAAATGCTTTGTGCAGAGCGCTACGCCCGTGTGCAGTCCCTTATGAGCATTGGCCCTCTGGTGCAGGGTTCGACCCTCACATGCATTTTCCCTTTTTAGTCGCTTTCAAATTCAATTCTAACTTTTGGTCCACCAAGTATCAGTCAAAAATTCCTCTGGTCCAACTATTACTTAGTATATTTTCAATATAGACTATGTCTAAACAATTCTTCACATGACTCGATAAAGGTCCAATGACTGTGACCTTATATGATCTCGTAGTATTGAGCTGTCAGAGCTTAACCAATTCTAGTTCTGTTCATGGAACTTATTGGCCTGGTGTTCTAGACCGTTATAGAACCCAAGGATTCATAGCGATTGTACTAACCCTCTAGTAAGGGTTTACATTCCCCTAATAGTCGGAACATCATTTACCTATGACTTGATTTTAGTTCTGCATTAGTTAACCAATGCGATGAACACCTTCTATCCTTTAAAGAATCATTTGGTTTATAGGGTTTGGATGAAGTGTTAACCTCTAATAGCGACGGTTTCTCCAAGAAATCCCAGTATTTTAATTTCTACCAAAGCACATTGCTCACCATAATGATTTGTCAACTATAAATAATTTTCTTGACATATACTATGATCAGATATTCAGAGCAATTGTCACTTTAACAAGCGGCCATGTACATCTCCCATTATATTACTATATTGAGAGTGATAGATCCTATCTGACTACTCAGCTTACCAACATGTAGACGTCACTATACTTGTAGTCACCTGTAGCAACCCAAAGAATTGCTTAGTAATAACCTAAAGTATAACAACAGGCTAACACAAGATAACTAATATCTTTAGTACAAGGATATTCCCACTAATACTGCAATAAGATAAACACTTACACAACCAAGGGTTATCTTATAGCAGTTTCAATGTATCTTCCAGTTAATCCATGTGTTAACTCAAAGCACCACCTCTAGGAGATTAGCTGCTTGGATTCAATCTAAGGAGTAAGACTACACACGCTACTCTACTACTTCATTAATGTTTAGTCTTAATGAAACCATGACTAGAGATATTTAGATGTTATCATAATTACACATGGAACATATCTCACTCTACATTGTCCCACTATTCTCTGCATTTCAGTTATGATTCATCAATGATTATATATATATATATATATATATATATATATATATATATATATAATCATTGATATAAAAAAGATAATGCATTTATTAATTTATAAAATAGTTCGTACAAATACTTAATTAAGACATGTGGCAAAGACTTAGTCTAGTGGTTGAGCTCGAAATTATGATCGTAGAGGTCATAGGTTTGAGTCCACATACAAGCGGGTGGGATAGGGTTTTTCTTTGTTATTATTGCAAGCCCAATGAAGCAAATTTTTTTTAAAAAATACTTAATGTTTTTAATTAAAGGCTGAGCTAAGCAAATACAAGCTCAATTTATTAGAATGAAAAGAAAAAGCAACAAAAAAAAAGAAAAGAAAAATGAAAACATCTCTAGGATGTTAATAAAGCCATTTGCAATCTAATGCAATAAAAAAGAACTAAAGAACCCAATCACAACAGAGTGTGATAATAATGATCAAAAGATCCATAGCAGCAACTAGATTGTAGCCGGCGTGGTGAGGAATGACAGGAAGAAATTCCCCATGATGCAATATAGTCAATCCTGGCGAGAAGGCTGGATGATGAGGCTTAACGGTAGCAATGATGATAACATCATTGTAAGATTCAAAGCAATTTTGAGGTCATGTAGGCACAACGTCAAAACATCAAACTGTCGACTTAGATCAAAACTGAGATCCAAGCCGATAAATTGACCTTCCAAGGAAGAAACATCATTCGAAATGTGTCCACTCTCAAGACCCAAGCCGATAATCAAAACCACTTCAAGGGAAAGGTCTTGAAGTAGTACCGTCCAATGAGGAACTAAAGCTCCGGCAAGACCGAAACTACCAGACCCATGCGAGGGGCTGCAGCCAAATAAATTACAACTGTAAGGTTCGCAATCACTACTGCCCGAGAGACTGCCACCGGTAAGAATTAATCTGAGCGACTAGGGAATAGAGAGCCCTAGCTGCCTGCTTATTACCGCTCCTAAGGAGGAGTTGTGAGGGCAATCCCCTTGACGAACTACTAGCCAAAACACTGGTGAAAGAAAGCATATAGATGAGGCGCTCATGTCCTTATGAAGGACTGCCGGAAATAACGCTGATACAAAGAGAAAAACCTGAGCAGCTTAACCGTCTGCTCCTTAACGATTCAAAGGAGGAGATGTGAAATGAGCCGTCCGTTGAGTTGGAAACGAATCATAGATGAAGGAGCATCAATCCCCATGTCGTACTGCCTGTCAAATCACCGGTGAGAGAAGGCATCTAGGCGGCCAGGGTTCAGGAGAGAACCCTAGCCGCCTATGTAAAAAAAATACTTAATTAAGACATATTGTTCTAATTGCCGTTAGAGTATATATCATATTTAACAAGCACATCTTTCACTTCTGCCAATGCAGCTACTCATCCATAAACTTCATACTTTACATCCCATTATTCATGACAAGAATAAAGCATGTATTTTGCTTTTTAGATGACAACAATGCGGCTGCCTCTGCTGTCTTAGCTAAATAGGGTTCAAAATGTGGCTTATTAAGACGGGAAATGCATTCCCCATCCCCATTAAAATTTCGAGGAAAAATTTGTCTTCATCCCCATCCCTGTCCCCATTAGGGAATCGGGGAAAACTTTTCCCCATTCCATCGGGGATTCCCCATTGGGGATTCCTAATACCCCATTTGAAATAACTAAGATCCAAATTTTTAGTTAAAACAACATTGTACTAAAATAATTTCATATCGATAACATATATATTTGGTAAAAACTAATAAAATAAGCTAAAAACAACACTTTATAAAAAGAACTAATTTAATTTAAAACAACTAGACTTGGTTTAGTGGCCACAGCTTCCTCCCAATTAAAGTGAAGAAAGAAGCTGGAGGTCCTGGGTTCGAGGCATAGGTTCCTCAAAAAATTAAATGTTCATATTTCTAAAAAAAACTACTAATTAATAATTAATTAATGGGGTTGAATTTAAATTTTAGGTCTATTCTCTTTGTTCAGTAGTACTGATATAAGAAAACTAAAAATGATAAGTCTTATATTTATATGTTTTATTGTAAGTTATTATTTGTTTAATTATTTATCACAATTTGATGTTTATATGTATTGGAATTCAAAATATGTCTATCCTTATCGGGTTCGGGGATTTTTGGGTTGGAGAATGTTATCTCCATCCCATTACGGAATCGGGGAATAAAATTTACCCATCCCCGCCTCATAGGAATTCTTATCCGGGATTCCCTATTCCAATTGGGGCGGATCCGTATCGGGTACGGGGATTCCCCGCCTCACTTCCATCCCTATAGCTAACATCGATCAGCAAGGAATTGCAATTTTACCAATAACTATGAAATTGATGCACCGACTGAACTTGATTCACAATTATTACAAAAGGAAATCTTTCTAGAGGACAAATGGTTTTCTGCAGGTGACTGTAATACATCCTTCTTTCGTCAATTTATTCCAGAACCGAAAATCCAGTAGATGTATCGATGCTTTGTTTATAATTAACGGGAAATTTCTACACAAAACGACCAAATCATGTTGGAAATGAGTGAAGAATCCCATGTTGAAATATGTAAGAATTATGAGTGATCTTGTCTTTAAGGCCCAATAAACACCACTTATATATCACTTATGATTCTCGTATATTTACAATGTAGGATTCCCCACAAATTTCCAACACAGACAATGCCCTAAAATATTATTGTAATCTCTTCAATTATAATCCTTCTTTCTATCAAGATACTTCTTAATGGAACCATGCCCTGAAAGTTCAAGATGATTGGTAATTAACATACACAAATTTAATTTATTAACTAATTAATACAATTCCTCGATCGCGTGTGGGGGGATTGACACCTGTAAAAATACATCAACTTTACCATATGATAAATTTCAACAATATGAGACCACTGGAATTTAAAGAGAAACAGAAAAGGATTGTGTAGAAATCAAACTTTATCCATATCTGGAAGATTCAGTTAAAAATTCCATAAAATTTTACTACTATTCTCATGTGAAAATAGTAATATGATTTATTATTAAATATAGATGAAAACGTGTTTCAGTCAAAAAAAAAAGAGAGGAAAAAGTGATCACCTGGTCTCTGGTTGTATTAATAGAGATGGGGCATAGGGTTGAATTAATTGAATAAGTTTGTACTTAAAAAAACCAAGTTTTTAGGTGTTTAGCCATGCAGAATACAACCTTAGGACTAACTTCTCTTACTGATTTCCTTGCTACTAAAACTACTACTCCGTTTCTCTTCTCTTCATCTTTCATTCTGTTACCTCCCGGTCCTAAACCATGGCCTATTATTGGTTGTTTACCCACAATGGTTAGAAATAAGCCGGTCTTTGGGTGGATTCACAATCTTATGAAAGAACTAGACACTGATATTGCTTGTATTCGTCTAGGAAATGTTCATGTAATACCTGTTACTTGTCCTACTCTTGCATGCAAATTCTTAAAAGAGCAAGATTCTACTTTTGCAAGTAGACCTCTAAGTATTTCGACACGCATTGCATCCGGTGGGTATTTAACGGCCGTATTGACTCCATTTGGAGACCAATGGCAAAAAATAAAGAAAGTTGTTGCTTCAGAAATGCTCTCTCCAGCCAGACACAAGTTTTCCTATGCAAAAAGAATCGAAGAAGCTAATTGTTTAATTCGACATGTATACAACTTACGCACAACATCTATGATGCATGGACACTCCAAAATTTGGTGTGTCCCCGTGTCGTGTTGGATTATAAACTTGATCCATATCAATGGAAACCCAAAATCCAAATCCAATCAATTGGAGTCCAAGCTCACAAATCCAAAATGTAATAAATTTATTTAGGTATTTTAAGTATGTAGATTTTTGTGTGTGATAACTAAATTGGAGGCTATTAACTGCAACCAATTTGGAGGCCATTAAATTAACTAAATAAGTTGGCTATTAATTGTATTAGTTGGAGGTGGTGGTGAGTAATTGAGTTATTTGAGAGTTGTATAATTCACCTATAAATAAGTGAGTTGTTTAGTTGTTTTTCCTCAACAAAAAATAATAACTTCTTTAGAGAGAAAAGAAGAAAAAGAGTGAGTTGTAGTTTTGTATTTTGAGTGAGAGTGTTCTTGTAATATCTTTGAGTTTAATAAAAGTTGTTTATTTAAGTGTATTAATTTTCAACAAAGTGGTATCAGAGCTAGGTTGAGAGCTCGAGCCTTCCTCCTGAAAAGAATTTTTTTTTCGTGTGCGGAAAAATCGAGTTAAAACTGCCTAGGCATTGCAGTAGCTAAAAAGCCCAGAAAGTGTCATAGTAGACTGCCAAAAGCATTGCAATACGTCCAGTGTGTTGCAAAAGTTTCCAGAAAGCATCGCAACAGTCCCTGTACGTCTAGAAAAGCTATTTGAGTAAGATGGCGAATAGCATGGTTTCAACTTCCAACACTCAACAACAACAACTATAACAATTGAAGTATCAAGATGAAGGCCATTCTCGGTGCGCATGATGTTTGGGATATTGTAGAGAAAGGTTTCAAGGAGCCCGAAAATGAAGCCTCTCTCACTCCAGATCAAGCTACAACTTTGAAGGATTCCCGAAAGAGAGATAAGAAAGCTCTCTTCCTCATCTATCAAGCATTAGATGATGACGGTTTTGAAAAGATTTCAAGTGCAACTTCCTCCAAGCAAGCATGGGAGAAGCTACAAACCTCTTACAAAGGAGTTGAAAAGGTGAAGAAGGTCCGTCTCCAAACACTAAGAGGTGAGTTTGAATCCTTGCACATGAAACAATCTGAGTTTATCTCCGAATACTTTACTAGAGTAGCAGCCGTTTCTAATCATTGAAAAGAAATGGTGAGAAGTTAGAAGATGTAAGAATAATAGAGAAGATACTCCACTCATTGGATCCCAAATTTGAGCACATCGTGGTGACGATTGAAGAAACCAAAGACTTAGAGGAAATGGCAATCGTGGAACTCCAAGGATCACCACAAGCCTATGAAGAAAAGCACAAGAAGAAACAAGGTATCTTTGAGCAACTCCTCAAGCTACAACTCAAGGATACGAGAAAAGGTCAAAGCAATGGTAGAAACAACCATGGAAGGGGCAAAGGCAGAGGACGAGGCCGCGGACCAGGAGGTAGCCGTGGTGGTGGACGAAGTTAGAATTATAACAAAAATTCCAGTGATAACTACGAGAAAGGAGAAAGTTCCACACTAGGTCGCAGAAGAGGCAATTCGAACGCGAGGTATGACAAATCTCAAGTCCAGTGCTGTAATTGTCAAAAGTTTGTGCATTACGCTTCAGAATGTAGAACTCCTAATAACCAAGTCGAGGAGAAGGAAAATTTTGTGGAGGAGAAGATCGAGGAAAAAGAAACGCTATTACTAGTGTATAACAACAACATTGATCATCAAGATAACACATGGTATCTCGACACCGGTGCAAGCAACCACATGTGTGGAAGAAGAAACATGTTCATGGAGCTCAATGAAGCAGTAAGCGGTGATGTCTCATTTGGAGATGACAGCAAGATATCAGTGAAGGGAAAAGGTAACGTCTTTTTAGAGCAAAAGATGATAGCCACCAAATGATTTCAAATGTCTACTATGTTCCCGGTATGAAATGCAACATTCTTAGTTTGGGTCAACTCTTAGAAAAAGGCTATGATATTCATATGAAAGATTGTAGTCTTTTTATAAGAGATGGCAATGGGAATCTAATCGCTAAGGTACGGATGTCGAAGAATAGAATGTTCCCTTTGAATATCAAAAATGATACTGCAAAGCGTCTAAAGACTTGTTATAAAGACGCATCGTGGCTATGGCATCTTCGATTTGGGCATCTAAACTTTGGAGGATTGGAGCGGTTATCCAAGAAGGTAATGGTTAGAGGTTTACCATGTATCAACAATCCTGATCAATTGTGAGAAGGATGTCTACAAGGGAAGTAATTTAGAAGAAGGTTTCCAAAGGAGTCAGACTATAGAGCCAAGAAGCCACTCGAGCTCATCCATACCAATGTGTGTGGTCCTATTAAGCCAAGTTCTCTCGCTAATAGTAACTACTTCCTTCTCTTCATTGACGATTATTCAATAAAAACTTGGGTATATTTCTTAAAGCAGAAATCAGAAGTCTTCGGAGTGTTTCAGAAGTTCAAAGCAGTCGTGGAAAAGGAGAGCGGTCATAAGATCAAAGCCATGAGATCTGATCGAGGAGGAGAATTCACATCCAATGAATTCAATAAGTTTTGTGCAGCACATGGAATTCGTCGACCCTTAACGGTTCCTAGATCCCCCCAGCAAAATGGTACGGCAGAAAGGAAGAATAGAACAATTCTTGACATGGCACGGAGTATGCTCAAAAGCAAGAAACTACCCAAGGAGTTTTGGGCAGAAGCAGTGGCATATGTAGTCTACCTATTAAATCGTCCTCCTATAAGAAGTGTGTGGGGAAAGACACCACAAGAAGCATGGAGCGGAAGAAAGCCCAGAATTTCCCACCTTCGAGTCTTTGGGAGCGTAGCTCATGTTCATGTACCAGATGAGAATCGAACCAAGCTTGATGAAAAAACCAAAAGTTTTATTTTCATCAGTTATGACCCAAGCACAAAAGGCTACAGGCTATACAATCTGAATGATAAGAAGTTTTTGATCAGTCGAGATGTGATATTTGATAAAGAAGGCTAATGGAACTTTGATTCTCAAACGGAGGACTTTAATTTTTTCCCATTTGAGGAAGATGAGCAGACAATGCTTGAGCAACTAAGACAACTTCTACAAAGCCTCACAACTCCACCAAATTCTCCTACTCATGGAGACGGGTCATCATCATCACATTCTCCATCGTCAAGTGAGACTGAAGATGAAAGAGAAGTGCATCGTACGAGAAGTCTTCGAGAACTCTATGAGGTGACTGAACAATTAGACAATCTTACATTATTCTGTCTATTTGTTGATTATGAGTGGATGACATTTTAAGAAGCTGTATAAGAGAAACAATGGAGAGATGCAATGGACGAAGAAATCAATGCCACTGAGAAGAACGACACATGAGAACTCACTTCACTTCCCAAAGGACAGAAGGCAATAGGTGTCAAATAGGTGTACAAAATAAAGCGAAATGCCAAGGGAGAGATCGAAAGACATAAGGCGAGGCTTTTTGCAAAAGGCTACTATCAAAAGGCTGGAATCGACTATGATGAGGTGTTCGCTCCAATTGCTCGATTGGAAACTATTAGACTAATCATATCTTTGGTGGCTCAAAACAAATTGAGGATTCATCAAATGGATGTAAAATCAGCCTTCCTAAATGGCGTTCTTGAAGAGGAAGTCTGCATTCAACAACCACCAGGCTACGAAGCAAAAGGCCATAAAGGCAAGGTGTTGAAGTTGAAGAAGGCTCTTTATAGGCTAAAACAAGCACCAAGGGCATGGAATAGTAGAATCGACAAGTACTTCTGAGAAAATGGCTTCAACAAATGTCCTTATGAGCATGCTTTGTACATTAAGATAAAAGATGGAGATATTTTGTTTGTGTGCCTCTATGTGGATGATTTGATCTTTACCAGAAGCAACTAAAGAATGTTCGATGAATTTAAGAAAGTGATGACGAAGGAGTTCGAGATGACAGATATGGGACTCATGGCATACTACATCAGCATAGAAGTAAAGCAACAAAAGGATGGAATTTTCATTTCACAAGAAACTTATGCGAAGGAGATCTTGAAAATGTTCAAGATGAATAATTGTAAGCCGATAAGCACACCGGTGGAGTACGGGATCAAGATGTCCAAATATGAAGAAGGGGAAGTGTAGATCCAACATTTTTCAAAAGTTTGGTTGGAAGTCTACGCTATCTTTCATGCATGAGGCCAGATATCCTTCATGCAGTCGGATTAGTAAGCCACTATATGGAGTCACCAATATCCACTCATTTCAAAGCCGTTAAGAAAATTCTTCTCTATTTGAAAGGTACAACCGACTTTGGCTTGTTTTATTCGGTATCCAATGATTACAAGCTTGTTGGATATAGTGATAGCGGTTGGGGTGGAGATGTAGATAACCGAAGAAGCAATAGTGGATTCGTGTTTTTCATGGGAGACACTGCTTTTAAATGGATGTCAAAGAAACAACCGATTGTAACTTTATCTACATGTAAAGTAGAATATGTTGCAGCAACCTCGTGCGTCTGTCATGCAATTTGGCTTAGAAATCTATTGAAGGAGATTGGATTAATGCAAGAGGAGCCGACTGAGATCCGTGTTGACAATAAGTCAGCCATTGCCTTAGCAAAGAATCTGATATTCCATGATTGAAGCAAACACATCGACATCCGCTACTATTACATAAGAGAGTGTGTTGCAAGAAAGGAAGTACAAGTTGAATATGTGAAGACACAAGATCAAATTGTGGATATCTTCACTAAGCCGCTCATAAGCGAAAACTACATCAGATTGAGAAGCTCACTCGAAATGACAAGATCAAGTTTAAGGGGGGTGTTGGATTATAAACTTGATTCATATAAATGGAAACCCAAAATCCAAATCCAATCAATTGGAGTCCAAGCCCACAAATCCAAAATGTAGTAAATTTATTTACATGTTTTAAGTATGTAGATTTTTATGTGTGATAACCAAATTGGAGGCTATTAACTACAACCAATTTGGAGGCCATTAAATTAACTAAATAATTTGGCTATTAATTGTATTAGTTAGAGGTGGTGGTGAGTAATTGAGTTAGTTGAGAGTTGTATAATTCACCTATAAATAAGTGAGTTATTTAGTTGTTTTTCATCAACAAAAAATAAGAACTTCTTTAAAGAGAAAAGAAGTAAAAGAGTGAGTTGTAGTTTTGTATTTTGAGTAAGAGTGTTCTTGTAATATCTTTGAGTTTAATAAAAGTTGTTTATTTGAGTGTTTTAATTTCTAACTTGTCGGACACGTATCGGACACCGACACTCTCCGGACACTCGCCGGACATGTGTTTGACACTCCAAATTTCAAATGGACACTCCACGTAGGATGGACACTTCCCGGACACTCCGTGGACACGCCTCGGACACTTCACATAGAAGTTAATGAATCTCCCTTTGTGGAAATATGTGATAAAAATAGAAAAATGTAGTGGAGGTAAGGTAATACGGCATTTATAATGCAACAATGTGGGCATGAAAAGTAAGAGTCATTACACTAGAGTTAAAGCACATTTGTTGCACATAGCCAATAAAGGTATTGAAACGTGCAATAAAGTCACAAGACATGATATAGCAACTATTTGCAACTATTTTGGATTTTTTTGTTGTTTTGTAATTGATCAAATGACTATAGATGATATGAATTTTATATATATGAATATTTATGTTTGACAATTTATTTTAGTCATTGTGTCCCGGCCGTGTCCAAATGCATATTTTTTCCGAGTTGCCGTATCCGTGTGTCCGTATCCGTGTCGTATCGGACCCTCGGGGCGTGTCCGTGCAACCTAGTACAACATCGAAGAAGGATGATGACCTAGTAGATATCCAGCATCGTTTACAACACACCGGTGGGAATTTGGTTAGGAACATGGTGTTTAGTAAGAGGCCATTTGGGATGCTAAAGAATAATGGAGGACCTAGTAATGAGGACGAAGAGCATGTTGAAGCCGTTTTTGAAGTCCTTGATTATATATATGCATTTTCTGTTTCAGATTTTTTGCCTTGGTTGGGCCGGTTGGACTTGGATGGGCATGAGAAATCAATAAAAGAAGCTACAGGGATTATTAGGAAATATCAAGATCCCTTAGTTGAAGAAAGGATTCAACAATGGAGGTTTGGGAACAAGAACGAAGTGGATGATGTGCTTGATTTCTTTATTACATTTAAAGATGCTATTGGTAAACCTTTGCTCTCTAAGGAAGAAATTCAAGCTCAATTAATTGTAACAAACAAATCCTTTCTTACCATTCAATATAATTCATTAATAATTTTATATTGATATGAGTACATATGTTTGCAGGAGATAATGATACAAGTAATTGATAATCCCGCAAACATTGTAGAATGGACACTTGCGGAGATGATAAACCAATCGGAGATTCTAGCAAAAGCTGTAGAAGAAATAGATAAAGTTGTAGGAAAAGAGAGACTAGTTGAAGAATCGGATTTTCCAAAATTAAATTATGTCAAGGCATGGGCAAGAGAATCATTTCGTCTCCATCCTACTTTCCATTCAATGTTCCTCATGTTGCTATGAGAGATGCAACAGTCGGAAAGTACTTCATTCCAAAAGGTAGTCATGTCTTATTGAGTCGTAGGGGTCTTGGTCGAAATCCTAAGGTTTGGGAAGAACCCGAAAAGTACAACCCTGACCGACATTTAAAGAACGAGGAATGTGGTGGTCAAGTTACTTTTTCATAGCCTAACTTACGATTCATCTCATTCAGCACCAGAAAACGTGCATGTCCTGGATTAACATTGGGATCTACAATGGCTGTGATGCAACTTGCTAGACTTCTACAAAGATTTAGTTGGAGTGCACCTTTCGATCAGAAAAGCATTGACCTCAGTGAAGCTAAGGATAGTCTTGCACTTGCAAAGCCTTTGAATTCCTCGTTTGCCTGGACATCTATATTATGCTTAATATCTCAATCCATGTGTAGTACTATTTCTTCTATCCTAATTTTTCTATTTATAATTTATATAGTTGCGCTTATATAAAATATAAATTTAATTCTTATGTGGCTAGAACACGCTAGCATCTCCAGTAATAATAAGATTCTCAAATTTTATTGCTTTTACTAAGTTTCGTATAGTTCCAAACAAAATAATATTTGTTACCAATTTCCTTCTTTTTCTTTTTGTTTCATATACTGTATATATTTGTATTATTATAGCGTATCTTTTTCATATTGATATACTATTGTAATATATAATTAAGGAAAACTTTCTCGCATTTGATTCTCATTGATTAATATTTATTTGTCCACAATTGTCTTGTTTTTCACTAGCTTTATTTATAGTTAATTAATCGTATAAAAAGGTGATAACTTTTGTGGGAACTGATAGTTTGAAAACTCAGGTGTGTTGTAAGGGATAAAACTAAATTAATTAAGGAAAAAAATCATATGTCCCCAATTCGGTGTTACATTCTATGTCCTCCATTCATTTTTTTGCACCGTTTATTAAATAAAAAGAAAAATCTAGGGCGCAGTTTATACTAGAAATTCTGTAATTGAAAATAAAATTCTCATGGATCTTGGGCTTGTTGCTCGATGTTCTAGGGCACCGAAATTATCATTGTCACATGGTCTCCGCCTCCTAGAGGATGGGTTAAGATAAACACTGATGCATCGGTGGAAAGGGATTCGAATCAGGCGGGTTGTGGGGTGGTTTATTGTGGTGAGCATGGGCGATCCCTAGGTGGTATGGCATTCGGTTTTGACACCAATTTGGCTTACTTGGCTGAACTGAAGGCTGTAATTGTTGCGTTAAATGAGGCTCATGTTAGAGGATGGAATAGAATTTGGCTCGAAAGTGATTCCGAGTATGTTGTTCACAATGTGAAGACCTGTTGAAGGCTCGTCCCATGGAGCATATACAGGGAGTCAATGGCGTATAGCCAGGATTTCACATCCGGTGGGTCACAATTGTGTAAAAAAATTTAAATTTGACCTAGAATAAATTATCAACTTCACAATTAATATAATAGAGTCATCTTTCTCATTTAGATTAGAGTTCTTCAGCTAAAAATCACAGCCGCCCCTATGACACTCCCCAAAAAAACTCAGACTGAAGACATGGGGGTAGGGGGAGTTCCGGCTCCAGTGGGTCACGTGACCCACCTCCCCCCCTCTATCTACGCTACTGCGGGGAGTGGTTGACATGCCTTCATTATCTACATAAAATGCGGGTGATGGTTAGTCATATTTTCAGAGAAGGGAATTAAATGGCGGATGCTTTAGCTAATTTTGGTCGTCAAAATAACCAACATACGTGGTGGGACTCGGTTCCTGATTTCAGTTTGAATGCTTACTTTCATAATTTGAGTGGCCGAAGCCTATTTCGGTTCAAGTAACTATTTGGCTTGTAATCTGAATTTTTCTTTCTTCTTTCTATATAAATAAAATGTGGGGTGGCGTTAACGGTGGCGGAAGCCTTTTCCGCTTGCCTTTTCCCATCACTAATTAAAAAAATAAAAAGAAAAATCTCCACCCATGCACCCTAGATGTGGTTTGAACCTAGGATCTCCAAACCACATGTTCGGTCTTATTTTGGAAATCCGGTAAAATGAAGTCTGGATAATTCTGAAGTCATCACGAACACGTTTAGATTGAAACTTATCTGGCGGTTCTGCCAAATAATTCAATCGGATAAAATCAGAAATCAATAAGAACGAATGTTTGTTGTGAATAATATGAACCTTATAAGTCCGTAAAAAAATGTCATATCCTATGCCAATGTCCCATTCTCTGTATATAGAGAACTGAAATAACCCCTAGAAGTCCACTGTTTTTGCAGTTATTTTCGTCTAGATGAAGTGTATCGCGACCGCGACTCATTTATCGCAATCGTGACTCGACATGCCAAATTCTTCAATTTCTCAAACGAAAGCAATCTTGAGCGTGAGTTTTTATCGCGAGCGTGACATGATCCAAATCCAAAATTCATGAACTTTTATAAGGGAGCTTTATTCGAAAATAAAAAATTTTGAGGCACTGCCCCTTGGACCCCGCGAAGGCTGCCATCCCTCGAACCCTGCTACCGGGGGCGCTGCCCCCGAAATCCAAACATCGTGATAGAACTTGAACAAAGCATGCACTCCGTACTCTCCTGACTTGTTCGATGAAATATCACGATTGCATTGGTCAACTAGTTGATCCAATTACACTAAAATACTAACAGGTCTTACCACTAATCTAAGACTTCACCACAAGTAAATTAGCAAGGCCGACCATGAGCGTAGGTCGGGAGTACGATGGCCTGGGCCCACGACTAAAAGGGCCCATATTTTGTAACTGTGTATATTTATGTAGAAGTTTAAAAATTTTATGAATTTTTTCATTGTAAATGAGTTAAATTATTAACATAAAAGAAAAAAACTCTAAAATTGTACTTTCTATTTAATATATATTAGAAAAAAAAATTTGGAAAACCCCTGGAAGAACAGTGTGTTCCTCCAAAGGAAAAAGGATTGGAGTGGGTGAAAATTTCGGGGCTGATATTCCAACTAGGTTGACGCATCTGCTTGTCTACAAAACACCCACCCCTCTTTTCATTAATATATAATGGTTCTCAAAATAAGAATCAAAAAGTTTATTTTACATGATAAGAAGTAAACTCGGATTTGTTATAACCAAAAAAAAAAAGTAAACTCGGATTTGTAAACAAGTCCGAGATCGAAAGACAAAAATTACACTTGTAATAATTAAAAAGAAGCCAACATAAATTAATACTAGCGATAAGTATATCGCCTCCTTCGGTCTCGTCATTGAAGACTTTCTTGTTTCGTTGTTTCCATAGATTCCAAGATAAAATGAACCATAAAGAAGTCCCAAAGTCATGGTATATACCTAATTTGAAGAAAGAATGCCAAAGAAGAAGAAAATTATAACCCAAGTGCGGCATTACCAAAGAGATTCCAACCAACAAAATGCATCTCGCCATAACCTGAAGCTCTCTTGACAAAAGAAAAGACAATGATCTAACGATTATGAGGATGAACAGTTTGGACAAATATCATTCTCAATTAGTAGGTAATCTATTATAGAACACAATCCAACCAAAAAAATTGATTGTGGGTAGCACATGAGAATTCCAAATAAGATTGAAATTTCTCAAGGGAGAAGTCCATTGGGGTTGTTGGTAGAACCCGTGACAATATGATGCTGTCGAAAACACATTATGAACCTCGATATCCCAAATAAAACAATCAGAAATGGGCAGGAAAGTTGGTTGTGCGTTCGTCTATAGGAATAGAGAAAGACAAGATGACACGATCCAATCTCTTAATTCCACGCATCTCTGCTGCCCCGAAATTCATAGTCTCCTTTTCCAGAAAGGACGAGATTGTGGGCCATTTGTAAATAGGAAAGAACATCCTTCTTCAACCATCGCATATTTCCAATTGCAAATAGCAAATAAATCCGGAAATAGTTGCTTGAAAAGGGTAGTTGATGACCAGTTATCATGCCAAAAAGCACCTAATTGATCGTTACCAACGTGAGCACACAAATGGGAAGAGAAAAATACCTAGTTAATAGCATTATTAACACAACATTTCAGAATACCACGCCAAATGGGAGAAACAGCTTTGGAATCTCGAACAAACAACTCATGCCAAGTTTATCGTTGAACATAATGAGCATACCATAAAGAATCGTCATTGGGTTCATGTAGTCTCCAAATCCATTTAAAGAGTAGGCTAGAGTAAACCACTTTAAGATCACGAATGTAAAGACCACCCAGATGCCTTGGTAAATTAATAGTGCTCCAGATCACTTTACACATTCCATTAATGTGTGAGTCACTTCGCCATAAGAAATTACGCATTAATCGATCTAAAATTGTAATCACCAAATTAGGCATGCGAAGAATAGATAATAGGTAAATAGGAAGGGAAGATAATATTGATTTGATTAGAATGGTTCGCCCTGCGTAGGAAAGACAGCTTCCCTTCCAATTAGCTAGTCGATTCTTGAACTTTGCAATCAACAGGTCCCATGAAGCAAATATGGGCTGATTTATACAAAGCGGTGCTCCCAATATTTTATTGGAAATTTTTCCACCAGAAAACCAAAATCATTAACATGAATTCCCATTAGAGCACTCTTGTGATAATTGATACGAAGACCGGAAATTAATTCAAAGCACCTCAAAATTCGAATGAAGCTAGGGATAATTGCCCCATCAACCGCTAGAAAATAGATGATGTCATCCGCAAATTGTAGTAGAGAAATATCCGGTAAAGATTTTCAAGTTTAAAACCAGGTAACACACCTTTCCTGATACTACAGTTAATTAGCTGCTTCAAACCTTCCACGGCAAGCACAAAGATAAATGGCGATAGTGGGTCCCCTTGTTTCACACCCCGTTTAATACGGATCGGAGGAGAGGGTTCACCATTGATCAGGATGGATGTAGTTGAGTTTTTCCTGCAATTGGCAAGCCAAGATATCCATTTCTGATTAAATCCCATTTTCTGAAGAACCGCGTCGTTGTAAGTCCATGAAACACTGTCGAAAGCTTTGTGAAAATCTAATTTCAGAACCAGGCAAGATTTCTGCCTAACATGTAGACTGTGAATAACCCTAGACGCTAAGAAAGAACATTCATGAATACTCCTTCCCTTTACGAATGCATATTGATTACTCGAGATTGAAGATGGTAAAATAGCTTGTAGACGAAAAGAAAGCATCTTCGCAATAATTTTGTAAACACCATGGATAAGGGAAATTGGTCTGAAATTATTCAAAGAACAAGAACCTGGAATTTTAGGAATCAGCACAGTGAAGGAAGATTTCAAAGAATCTGGAAGCCGCGAAGTGGAGTAGAAACGATCGAACATTCCCATAAATTCTGGCTTTCAATCCTCCCAGAACCGCTTGTAAAAGAAGAAATTTAAACCATCAGGTCCAGGTGCTTTGTTCTACCCACGCGCAAATAGACCGCCAAATATCATCCGACGTGAAAGGGGTTGTCAAGGCAGAATTTTGATCAGCGTTAATGGTGGAAAATTGAAAATTATGTAGCGAAAAAGGAACCAAAGGATTGGCCATAAATAGTCGCTCATAATAGTTTTGAATTGCGCTAGTAATTTCCCGTATGTCTGTGACAATATGCCCCTCAATATCAAGCTGAGAAATTCTGTTATTTCGGCACCTGGCAGAAGCAGTACGGTGAAAAAAGGATGTGTTATTGTCCCCTAATAAGGTCCAATTAATCCATGATTGTTGATGCCGAATTTTACAAAAAAAATGTTTCAATCAAAGGGACCCTTATTTCTTATTTCGCATAGGGTCCTCAAACTCTTAGGACCGACCATGTTAATTAGTTATATACTATCTGCCAAGTAGTTGCAATTTGACGAATGAATAAAATCAATTTTAACAAAAACACAAAAAAAATTAATATAAGAAAAATATTAAAAAATATTCAAATAAAGACTTAAATACTTTTTTTTCATGTTCTATAAATCAAATGCTCTTTTTATGTTTGACCTATAGAAATTGCTTATTTGATGCCCGATGTATTAATTTTTCACCTAGTTTATAACCAAGGTATTCACTATTTACTTATTTGGTTCATAACCTTTTTACTTTTAGTACATTAGAAAACACCAAAAATGTGATATATATAGAATGGATGATATATATCGTCATTTGAAGCACGGATATGTTTTGCTGATCATTTATAGAATGGTTGACGCTTATTGATCTCTTAAGTTATCGTACTAAAATTTTGTATATCATGCACCGAATAGACAGAATATTACCACGTAAGACACCAAATAAGCAAATCAATATGTCGGACGCCAAAAAGGCACTTCAGTTATAGAATAGGACAAAAAATGTATATAAGTCTTCAAATACAACTTTGCTTAAAAATAGATCTAAGGTATTAGGGCCTGTTTGAGTTGAAGTCCTAGTGAATGCAGAAAATCCTTATCGAGTCGGATCTGGACATAGTCGGAGCTTTCAGATGGGCAACCAAAAAAGGGCATATTTGGCATTGTTGTCACATATGTAATCATGAAAAGTTTCACTTACAAACTTTTCATAAAACAACATATTTTAGCATTGGACAAACTAATTTGACTCTTAATACTAATCAATTAAGGGTTGTTTGCTTTTAATTTCGTAATGTCAAAATTTACAGTCAAATGAAAAGCTTGAAAATTGAATTTTTCGATTGGCATTAAACTATTGCTAGAAAGCACGATGAGCTATATAATCAATTCAGTCTCATTGAAAAACGAAAATCCAATTTAACTAATTCAGGCACCAATTATACGGAAAAATTAAGATAAATGTTATTTGAAAACTTCTGCTGCTAGAATACGATCACCAGCTACAGCTCCTCCTATGCTTGGTCTGTGCTGATGCTTGAGCCCTCTCCTCCTCTTGCTCAATTTCCTTCGTCAAATAATGGAAAAAGATAAATGTTAATTTTATTTCCTTAATTAGTTTTATATAACAATAGTAATAAAAGAAAAGATACATACAATTGAAAGTTTTAACATGAAATTAACATTTGCTATTTTGCTTTTATTGTTTCAACAAAAAATGCTTCAGATGAATAAATATATTTAATTATCTAAGAGCCGTTAGGCCTCGTTCTTTTCAACTCATAGTTCAGTTCAGTTCAATTCAGTTTCAGTATTCACAGTTTTCGTTCAGTTTTAGATAAGTTTCAATTTAGCTCAGTTTCAGTAATCAATAACTATTAATATATTTTATTATAATATGACAGTATTTAAAGTATTATAGATGATTGTTAATATTAATATAATAATATTTTGATATATTATTATTTATATTATTAATTATCTTTCAATTTATTTTCAGTATATGTTCAGCTGCAGTTCAATTTCAATATCTTCAGTTTCAGTTCAGTTCAGTTCAGTACTGCTACTTATAAATTGAAAAGAGCAGAGCCTCATACCAGTTTTGTACCGGTATAAGATATCGACCACCACATTTATATCACTTTTACCTAGTGTAAAGTGTTTTATATCATGTATAAAGCGTTTATACAATCGAAAATGAATATAAATAATTTATATTAATCAAATCAACATAACAACTTGTATATGTTGGGAAACAATGATCCGGATAAAAATCTAAAAACAAATCCAGATCAAGTTTGAAAGAAATAAAAATAATGTATGTAATTCTCCCAAATCCAAATAGAAATATCCGAACAAAGATCAAGACACAAGTCATCCATTGAACAAATTAAAAAAACTAAGTACTAAGGGAAATCATCCGGACAGAGTTTGGAAAGGAAACAAACTTCTGACCCTCAAGACCAGCATCTGGAAGAACTGATTGAAGCCATCTCCGGAAGATAGATCCAGAGCATATAGGTCTAAAAGACATCCAGAAGACCTATATTTCAAATATAGGGAAAGTCTTCAAATATACTTTTCCCTTTACCCTTTTTGGTTTATGGATGTCAAAGATCCTTTCCCCAATATAAAGACAAAATGACAGCTTGTATATTTCAGAAAAAGTCAAAAGGGTCTGACACCGAACAGAAAAAGCTAACTACTTTTTCTCCTAGGCCAACAAAGGCGCGCGTGGAGCTCACATCATAAAGCAATTGGTATGAAAGTTGGTGCATCACAAAATGACAAGCAAAATGATCACTGACAACTTTTCAGCCTCAATCCCAAGATTTGAAACGGATCAAAATATAGTCTAACGGATTGATCAACGGATCTGGAAGCTCCACATCATAACCTGATCAAGGGTGAAGATTGGACAAAAGCTCACCAACCACAAATGGCTACATTTATGATCAAAACCTATAAATGGAGCTCTTCACCAAATGAGAAGGTTAACTGATTGATCTGCAAAAGCAAGTAACAAAGAAACACATATACAATCAGTTGATATAATTCCTCCAAGAACCTTTCATTTGAAATCTGTTTGTAAGGATTCCCAAGTGAAACTACAAACTTGAGAAACTCCAAAATCCAAAGCGTAAGAATCTCCAACTTGGGTAAGTTGAGAGATTGGGATATAACTTGAAGTAGGTGCTTTGAGTGAGATCTCCTTGTAGGACTTAGCTCATATTCAAGGTAGAAGGCTAAGTGGTATATCCTACTAAAGATAAGAGGACTCAACTAGGAGTTGGTGCTTCTAGTGGTATATCCTACTTCCAGAAGGGGTTACCATACCACCTGGAAGGCTTGATTCCTGCCAGTTGAAAAGGAATCCACTAATGGACAAGCTCAGAGGAAGGAAACTCCGGAGACTGGATGTAGGCGGGGCCGAACCGGTATAAAATAAATGTGTTTGATTTTCTTTCTCTTTTACTTAATTGCACATATTTACGTCTTCTGGATCCATCTTCCGGGTTATAATCAAACACGCTACACTAAAGACTTTTTCAAGTTTGCTAATTCCATGAAAAAGGGCTATTCGCCTCTCTCTGCCCTTATAAATACTCTCACGGGGACCAATAAGTGGTATCAAAGCAAGTGCTCAAACTAGAGATCTAATAATCTCGAGCTAAAGGTCCATATATTTTGATTCACATATAAAAATGAGTTTCCAAAACTCATAACTTCTTCCCAAGGGTATGTCTGTTACCCGTCCTCTACTCTTCACCGGCGAACACTACACGTTCTAGAAAAATTGAATGAAGGACTTCATCTAGTCACAAAGTATGCGAGCATGGTTAGTTATCAAAGATGGCCCGTATGAACCTACTTATAAAGTAGAGGGTATGACTACCCAAAAGCCATCAAGCATGTGGGATGGCAATGACTTTAAAAAATTGCGTGAAAATGCAAATGCTATTAATATGCTTCATTGTGCTCTTAGTGCAGCTGAATTCAACAGGATATCTGGATGTGAGATTGCAAAAGAGATATGGGAGAAGCTGGAAGTTACCTATAAAGGAACTTCCAAAGTGAGAGAGGCCAAGCTTGATCTACTTCAATAGAAGCTTAAATCCTTTAAGATGGAGCCTGAGGAATCAATCAGCAGCACGAACACTAGATACACAAATCTAGTAAATGAAATGAAAAGGCTAGGGAAGGAGATTCCAGACGTAGAAATGGTCAAGAAAGTGCTCTAGAGTCTCACCAAGGAATGGGACAATAAAAAGACTGTAATTGAGGAAGCTCATGACTTTAACTTTTACAGTTATGATGAACTCATTAGCAATCTTCTAACCCAAGAATTGTCCTTAGAGAGATACAACCAACAAGAGAAGAAAAATGAGGAGAAAAAAAGGCCATTACTTAAGGCAGAATCCATTGGATTAGCTTCATTCGGAGAAGAAGAGCAAATTGATGAGTCAATGAGCACCAAAGATCAACTAGCTTTACTAACCAGAAGGCGAAATCAATTCATACAAAATAAAGATAGAAGGAAATCAAAATGGTATGAATCTCGGAAAACAAGAGAAGGCACCTCCAGAAGAGGCAATCCCAGAAGGAATCCTAAAGAAAAGAAGGATCTGGAGAAAGACGCTGCCTATTTCGAATGTGGTGAAAAAGGCCACTTTAGAATAAAGTGCCCCAAACTTAAAAAACCAAGAAGTTCAAAAAGAAGGCAATGGTTGCTACCTAGAGCAACAGTGAAGAAAGCAGCAGCTCATCTTTAATAGAAGAAGAGGAGACTGCTAACTGTGCGTTCATGGCTCTGACTAAACCAAAACCAGAGCAATTTAGAAGGGATGCCTCCAAGCAAGAAATAGTACAAATCAAAGAATCAGAATCAAATATAGTAAACACTGAGGTAAATTCTAGTTCTAATTCTAACTCTAACTTTGATCTTGCAAAAGCTCTTTCTACTGTCATCAAGGGAGTGAACAAGAATGCGAAAGCCATCAAGTCTCTGAAAAGAGCAATACTAGAATTGGCTGAAGATGCTGAGGTGATGGCATAAGACATAAATTTGGTTAAAGAAAATAAGCATATTTATGTAGTAGAAGAAAAGTTTCTGAGAAATCAAGTCCAGATTCTGAATGCAAATGTAATGGGACTGAATAGAGAAGTAAATCTATTAAAGGAAGCATCCAGAAAGAAACCTGAAATGAAGAATCCAAGATGAGATAATCCTCCTCCTCCTCAGAACAGGGTTCAAAGGAACTCAAATCAATGGACAAATGGAGTAAGAAGATAGCCACAAGCTCAAAGATTTACTGCTGCTCAGAAGGGAAAGGCTAAGGTACCTTATAACCAATAACCTATCAAGCAAAGAAGAAATTGCAGAGCTGAAGTTGCACCTCTAACCAAATTTTAGAATTATACCGGACCTTCCACTAGTGTGCAAGAAGTTGGGTATAAAGGCAACTAAGGAAGGGAGGATCTAGAGAAGATCAGCAAGAAGCAAAAGCAAAACATACCTATTTCATGGTGCAGATTTTGTGGGAAAAATAATCATATGACAAAATCATGTAGATTAAAAAAATGGTTGTTATGATAAATATCCTTGGCCTGAAATGGTTATTAACCTGAGAGGACCCAAATCTGATTAGGCACCCAAACCCATTTGATCTATTTTGTAGGTAGGCCTTAGATCTACAGTAAATCAACACACCTGGTACATTGATAGTGGATGCTCAAGGCACATGACAGGTGATGAGAAGGCCTTCATCACACTAACCCGGAAGAAGGGAGGCAAAGTGAGCTTTAGAGACAATCAAAAGGGTTAGAGCATTGGTCATGGAATCATTGGATCTGGATTCAAGATTGCAGATGTCTCACTGGTTGATGGACTGAAGTTCAACCTGCTAAGCATAGCCCAATTATGTGACAAAGGAAGAAAAGTCACATTTGACTTCGCAGGCTGCTCAATATATGACAGTAAGTCTAATCAACTTATTCTTTATGCACCTAGAGTAAATAATGTCTATTCTATAAACATTAAAAATGATAAGAAGAATATATGCCTAGTGTCTAAAGAAGAAGAGTCATGGCTATGGCACTGAAGCTTGGGACATGTAAACATGAACCTCCTGTCCAAATTAGTCAAAAAGGAATTAGTTGTGGGTTTGCCTAAGATTGCTTTTGATAAGGATCATCTATGCACTGCATGTCAACTAGGAAAACAACATAAGAAAAGTTTCCCTTCCATCTCATACATTCCTTCCAAAAGAGTACTTGAGCTCTTGTATATTGATCTCTTTGGTCCAATTAAGCCACTGAGTTTAGGTAGAAGAGAATACACTATGGTCATTATAGATGACTATTCTCTATATACCTGGGTTCTCCTGCTGACAACCAAGGATGAAGCTTTTAACCAATTCTCCAAAACATTCATCAAGATAGAAGTAGAATAGGGCATACGCATTGCACGCATTCGGAGTGATAACGGTGGAGAGTTCAAGAATAAGCATTTTGCTAACTTTTGTGACTCCAAGGGCATTAAACATAATTTTTCTGCCCCCCACACTCCTCAACAGAATGGAGTAGTTGAGGGAAAGAATAGGACCATTGTAGAAATGGCTAGAACATTGCTTAGTGAAAATTATTTGCCAAAATATTTCTAGGGTGAGGCCGTAAACACAGCATGCTACATCTTAAAGAGAGCTCTCATTAGAAAAACTATAGAAAAGACCCCATATGAAATCTAGAAGGGAAGAAAACCAAAAATTCGATATTTCAAAGTATTCGGGTGTAAATGCTACATCCTTAATGATAGAGAGCAATTAGGAAAATTTGATCCTAAATCTGATGAAGCAGTTTTCCTAGGCTACTCAACACATAGTAAGGCTTACAGAGTCTTTAATAAATGAACCCAAACTATGGTAGAATCTATACATGTAGATTTCTATAAGACTAACACTGTAGGAAAGAAAAGCTACACTCTGGAAGATCAAGTTTCGGAAGCTAAAAAATATGGAGAAAAGGAGGAAGTAGGAATTCCTGATTCACTTCAAATCAAAAGGTACAAAGAGGAAGATGAAGGAATGTCTTTTGATCCAGAAATACAACAAGTCAATCTCAATCAATAAGGGATTAATACAACAAGTCAATCTTAATCAATAAGGGATTGACTTTAATAAAGGAGTAGATGAGATTGAAGTGGAGCAAGTCCATGTTCAACATGAAGGCCTAGAAAGGGAGATCCTGACCCACAGAGATCATTCCCTAGAGAATATTCTGGATGATGTTTACAATCTAGTTAGAACCAGAGGTCTGCTCAACCGAATGATGAGCCATGCTGCTTTTATCTCTCTCATAGAGCCAAAGAAATTTTAAGAAGCTGAAGGGGTTGAAAGCAGGATGATGGCGATGCAGGAAGAGCTAGATCAATTCACCAGGAATGATGTATAGGATCTTGTGCCTTCTCCTAAATGAAAATCAATTATAGGCACTAAATGGTGTTTCGAAATAAACTTGATGAATCTAGAGTAGTAGTAAGAAACAAGGCAAGACTAGTCGCTCAAGGCTACAATCAGCAAGAAGGAATTACTTTTAAAGAAACTTTCTCCCCTGTAGCAAGGCTGGAAGCAATCTAAGTCCTATGTGCTTTTGCATCATTCATGGGGTTCACATTATACCAAATGGATGTTGAAAGTGTATTTCTAAATGGTGTCATTCAAGAAGAAGTATATGTCAAGCAACCACCCGGATTTGAAGATCCAAAGCATCTGGACCATGTCTACATGCTAAAGAAAGCTCTCTATGGATTAAAGCAAGCACCAAGAGCCTAGTATGAAAGATTAACTTCATTCCTTATATCTAAGGAATATACCAGAGGCAGGGCTGATACCACACTCTTCATTGAAAAGAAGAAGAATGATATTATTCTAGTCTAGATCTATATGGATGATATCATTTCTGGTGCCACTGATGAGAAGATGTGCAAAGAATTCAACTCTTAGATGCAGAAGGAATCTGAGATGTCCATGATGGGAGAGCTTAAATTTTCCTCGGTCTACAAATTATGCAAAGTCCAGATGGAATCTTCATCGATCAATCAAAATACACCAAGGAAATTCTAAAAAAATTTAAAATGGACAACAGCAAACCAATGTCTACTCCAATGGGTTCAGACATAATCTTATCTAGGGACTGTGAATGAGAAGATGTTGATCAGAAGCTATATAGAGGAATGATTGGCTCACTCCTATACTTAAAAGCTAGCAGACCTGACATACACTATGTAGTATACTACTATCCAAGGTATTAAGTCAATCCTAAGGATTCTCATCTCAAGGCTGTCAAAAGGATACTTAGATATCTCCTAGGAACCACTGAAGTTAGGTTATGGATTCCTAGTAATGGAGACTTCACACTCCAGGGGTTCACAAATGCAAACTATGGTAGAGGTACTCTTGAGAGAAAAAGTTTATCCAGAGGATGCCATTTCCTTGGGGACTGCTTAGTCTCATGGTATAGCAAGAAACAAACTTCAGTTGCCTTATCCACCACAGAAGTAGAATATATGGCATCTAGAAGTTATATTGCTTAACTCCTATGGATCAAACAATAACTTGAAGATTATGGAGAGCAATCCAGATGTGTGGATGTATTGTGTGACAGCAAAAGTGCTATTGATGTGTCAAAGAATCTGGTGCTTCATAGCAGGATGAAGAATGTCAATGTAATGCATCACTTCATCCGGGATCGTGTAATGAAAAAGGATGTTGCATTGGTATATATTCCAACCTATGAATAGAGAGCTGATATCTTTACTAAACCACTAAGTAAAGATCAATTTGGGAAACTAAAAGAATCAATTGGGATGTCAAATCCAATTTAGAAAAACTCCGGAAGTAAGTTTTGAATCATGCCGGATCCTGAAATAGAAACTCACTCTGGAAGATAAGAAGAGTTGGGAAGATCTATTCCGGAAGATTGCCACGTCAGCCGACAATAATGACGTATGGCAGTAAAAGCTCATAAAGGTAACTATTACATTTTGAATATCAAAAGTCCATTGGTTGTTACACGCGCGGTAAACACAGCAGTTAATTTAAAAATAAACCATTCCCATTCTGCAATTAAACTGAATTCACCTCTCTCTTAAAAATCCGCCTGACATATCATCAATCCAGTCAAAAATGCTGGAGTTCGAATTACCAATATACCCTTACATCAGAAATTCTATATAAACTCCTCAAAATCCCTTGTCTTCTTCATGCGAGCAACTACTCTACTCTTACTTTGCAAAAATTCAAACCTAAAACTCAATCTCCCAAAAACTTTCTCCACAATGGCAGCCATAAACACCTCTAACACCCTCGAAATCCTACTTAGCAAAAATATCTTTCAAGTATCTAACTTGAAGGATGCTGATTTTGAGCCCCTCAATCTTAAAACCTCCGATTCTGTCATACCCACTGACCACTTAGGTGATGATTGCCTATTCAGAACCCCTCCTTTCTTCACTCTAATTGAAGATCAAAATCTGGGTGATCTTCTAAAGATAAATTGCCTAACCTATCCCAAGCTAGTAAAAGAGTTCTTTTCAAATCTTAGTGCTCACAATCATTTTGATGCCTTACGCACTGAGGTACAGGGGAAAGCCATAATTCTCACTCCAAAATTCTTTGAGAAGAATCTGAATATGAAGAACTCCGGAACCATATTGAGGAAAGATGGAGATGAGACTGGAGTTGAGAATGAGTCCAAACTAGGGCTCCATTAGAACTACTTCGGCGATAAATTCTCAACATACTTCCCCAGAATGCCTAGATTCTTATAGCACGCTCTGGCCAAACTCATCCTGATAAGGAAGGGGTCATTAATGATAGTTTCTTTCCTCCAGCACTGCATCTTGCAGCACTGGGTTGGGAGTGTGGAAGTAAAATGGCCTGTCTTGATCATTCACTATCTCAAGACCCATGTAAACTCTCATGGAGCTTTGATCATAAGAATTCTCTAAGCAGCGGAAATGGATCGGACCGATTTTGAAGGGATTTATGGAAAGCCTATCCTAGAGAAGAATTTCCTCAATCTCCACTTTGATGGGGAATGGAATGAAGTAAAGGCAAAACTAAAGAGGGATGAGCGAAAGATTAAATCCCGGAAGATAGTGAATCCAGAAGAGGAGGCTCATGTTCCCAAAAGGCCCAGAACCACTAATGCCAAGGCTAAAAAGCAAGTTGAAAAGGTTCCAGAAGAGATTGATGAGGACACTCTCCCCCTCACTCAAATTATGAGCTCCGAGAAGCCTAGACCTAGGGGCAGACTAATTAAAGCTGTAGCTAAGAAGGGACAGCTTACGCTTGCTACGGATCTACTTCAAATTGCCATAAAAGTAATTGAGATCGGAAGGAGAAAAGTCAAAAGAACGTTGGCTGAGATGGAAGAGGAGGCAGATGATGAGGAAACAGAGGATGAAGCTACTCCTCAAAAGAAACGCAGGAGAAGAGGACTCACCTTTGATGAAGCCCTTGCTGCCCAGGAAAAGAAAGCCAGTGAAGGCAGGAGGCTAGCTGGAATAATCCTGAATGAGGAAGCAAGGCAGTATAGGGAGAGAGCTGCTTTAGAGAAAGCATAGTCCAGCAAAGGGAAAAATGTTCTCGGCGCAACAGAATTTGTAGGACAAGATGATGAGCAATACGACGAAATTCAGGCTGCAATAAACAAAAATAAGGAAATAAATCAGGGGAGAACAACTGAAGGACCTGGCAAATCATGTCAAGTTCCCCCAATTCTTATACATCCAAAGGATATGGACGCTTCGTCAAAGATTTTGGAAGCAGATGAATTCATATTTGTAGATAGAACAAGACCACTTCCGGAGAATCTGCTTGGATCCAACAATGAAGTCATTAATCTTGAAAGTCCTAAAAAGGCATTAGAGAAGGCTGTTGAGGAAAATACCAATATTCCTGAAGCAGAAAAAGAAAGTCCTGAAAAGGCAACTGTAGGGGTGGTTGAGGACAATTCCAACCATCCAGAGGCAAGGCTGGAAGAGGAAAAGAAGGATGAGGATCAAACGCTACTAACCACTAAGGTAACCCCCGAACTTCTTCATCTCTATTCTAATCATGAAGAGCATAACTTAGCTATAATCTCTCACAATGTACCTAAGGATATAATGCTTAACCCGGATGCAACAGCTCCAGAGGCGGGAGAAAGTCCAAGCTCCAAAGGGCATACTTCTACAGTGGATCCTGCGGGCGAGGATACTCTGGAGGAAAGGGAAATGAGCAAGTGTGGAGAAGAGAAAGGAGAAGTTAGAGGCTCCAGTTTAGAAGATTATAGCCCCTCTGGAAGCAGTTTAAGCTCCGGAGATGAATCCAGCTCATCCGATGGTGACTCATCTAGACCCTCCAACAAAAACTTCCCTCCTCACACAAAATCAATGACTCTCCCTGATGAAAGCTCTAAAGAATCCAAAGTAAGTGCCGCTCTTAAACTCCTTTAGGAGGTAACTCTTGAGCATCATGAGGAGGGATTTATCAAGAAGAGTCTCCTAACAATATGCACCCAACTAAAAGCTGTGGAGAAGGAGTTGCTCAGGCAAAAGTCTAATAGAGCAATTTGAAAAGATTTAGGTGAGATCAAAGAAAGCTTGAAGTGCCTCCCCAAAATTGAGCAACAAGTCATGAACTTCCCAACTCCCGAAGCTCTAGTGGTAGCTTCCCTATTTAAGATCCATCTACTTTAAATGAGCTAAAGGAAAGCACCTCCATAGTAAATTGCAATGCCAGTCAAGCCAATACTTTGGCCTCTGATAACTGTGCAACTTTCCTGGATAGAATTTCCTCCTCCGCCACGGATGTATCCACAGAGATCAAGGATTATATTGATTCCAAGTTTAAAAACTTGACAAAATTCATGGAGGATAGAGACATGAAACCTACTCTATTGAACCTAGAAACTGATCAGCTAGTAACTCAGGAAATGCTTGCCAACTTCATAGACAAAACCATCCCCAAGCTGAAATAAAAAATCTTAGATGATATGGGAGATAAAATGCAAGCTAGCAACTCCGGTATTGAGCAAAAAAATAAATGATTGGAAGAAGACTGTCTCCAAAGAGCTCAAGGATCAAACAGAGTCTATCCACAATATTCGGTAGGACCTCAGTGAAGAAATCACCCTCCTTCAAGTCAGAATCAATAAGTTATCTATCTCCAGATCCTCCTCATCTCCGGTCCTTCCAAACAGTCAACTCATTCCTGTCATGCACAATCTTATTCAAGCTATAAGGGACTCAGGGTTTGTGAGCTAAAAAGGTTTGACTACTCTAATCAAGGCCATATTTCCCTATTTTGATCCCAACGACTAGGAGTATATTCTGCACATTCTTCCTCAAGTCTCTCAATCCTATGATCAACTCCAGACTTCCCTTCGCCCTTATTATTTAACTCCGCTCATAGTGGATCATATTATTGATGAGTGTGTAAAAGGCAACAAAGACTACTCGATCTACTCCTCTGCCTAGAAGCAATCATGGAACAAGCAGACCTATATGGTTATTGATCCCCTTGATGGAAGCAAAAAGGGGGAGGAAGATCAGAGTCATCAAGGAAAAGGAAGTGGGAAAGGAAAGAAGCTGCAAGTTTAGAAGAGTGGTCCATCCGGAGAGATAGTTAAGCTAGCTAGATAATCTTATAATACTTTTATAATAGCTAGATTCATATATGTATTTCTGTAACTTGTAACACAGAACTTCATAATGTTAACCATTGTTAACAGTAGAAGTATATATGAAGTGAAAAATTCTTAACTACCAAAACAATCGCTTCTAAAGTACAATCTATAATTGTACTAAAACAAAATTAGAAGCGGAATTCATGGGGAAGTTAGGATGCAAAAATTATGGGGGAGCATTGTAAAAGACTAAGTAATAAAAGTTACACCTAGTAAATACCCCCATACTTAGATGACTTAGGTTTTTGTTTCCATCAAATGGGGGAGATTGTTGGGAAACAATGATCCGGATAAAAGTCTAAAAACAAATTTGGATCAAGTTTGAAAGAAACAAAAACAATGTATGTAATTCTCCCAAATCCAAATGGAAATATCCGAATAAAGATCAAGACACAAGTCATCCATTGAACAAATTTAAAAAACTAAGCACAAAGGGAAATCATCCGGACAGAGTTTGGAAAGGAAACAAACTTCTGACCCTTAAGACCAGTATCCGGAAGAACTGCTTGAAGCCATCTCTGGAAGATAGATTCAGAGCATATAGGTCTAAAAGACATCCGGAAGACCTATATTTCGAATATAGGGTAAGTCTTTAAATATACTTTTCCCTTTACCCTTTTTGGTCTATGGAAGTCAAAGATCCTTTCCCCAAGACAAAGACAAAATGGCAGCTTGTATATTTTAGAAAAAGTCAAAAGGGTCTGACACCGAACAGAGAAAAGCTAAATACTTTTTTTCCTAGACCAATAAAGGCGCACGTGGAGCTCACATCATAAAGCAATTGGTATGAAAGTTGGTGCATCACAAAATGGCAAGCAAAACGATCGTTGACAACTTTTTAGCCTCAATCCCAAGATTTCAAACGGATCAAAATACAGTCTAAAAGAATGGTCAACGAATCCGGAAGCTCCACATCATAACCTGATCAAGGGTGAAGGTTGGATAAAAGCTCACCAACCACAAATGACTACATTTATGATCAAAGCCTATAAATGGAGCTCTTCACCAAATGAGAAGGTTAACTGAATGATCTACAAAAGCAAATAACAAAGAAACACATATACAATTAGTTGATGTAATTCCTCTAAGAACCTTTGATTTGAAATCTGTTTGTAAGGATTCCTAAGTGAAACTATAATCTTGAGGAACTCCAAAATCCAACCCTTTATTAAAAACCAAAGTGCAAGAATCTCCAACTTGGGTAAGTTTAGAGATTGGGATATAACTTGAAGTAGGTGCTTTGAGTGAGATCTCCCTATAGGACTCAGCTCAGATTCATGGTAGAAGGCTAAGTGGTATATCCTACTAAAGATAAGAGGACTCAGCTAGGAGTTGGTACTTCTAGTGGTATATCCTACTTCCAGAAGGGGTTACCATCCGGAGATAAATTTGTAAGGCTTGATTCCTGCTAGTTGAAAAGGAATCCACTAGTGGACAAGCTCGAAGGAAGAAAACTCCGGGGACTGGACGTAGGCGGGGCCGAACCAGTATAAAATTCTTGTGTTTGATTTTCTTTCTCTTTTACTTAGTTGCACATATTTGCATCATCCGGATCCATCTTCCGGATCATAATCAAACACGCTACACTAAAGACTTTTTCAAGTCTGCTAATTCCGCGAAAAAGGTCCATTCACCCCCTCTGCCCATATAAATACTCTCACAGGGACCAACAGTGTAAAATATTTTATACCTGGTAAAACGCTTATATACCATCAAAATCAACAATAAAACTGGTATTAAGTGATTTGTACTAGATATTGAGCCTATATAAAAGTGGTATATGATCTCTTATATCGAGTATAAAACTGGTATAAGAGCTCTTATATCATGTATAAGACTTGTTTAAGAGCTTTTATACCAATGTTATGCCATAGACCGATATATAATACCAGTCTATTACCAAAAAAATGCAAGTCTTATACCAATTTGATGTTTGCGAATTTTTTTGTTAAAAATATATCAAGCTTGATCTTGTTTTAAAGATAAAATTAAACAAACCAAATATCTTAAAAGGTTCGTGTCAGAAAAATTAATGGGTTGTATGGTCATTTTAAGTTATGAAATTTATAGATAATTTGTTACTAGTAGAGGGGGGATTCAGGTGTATGAAAAAAAAGTTACCAAGAATAAAATTAATAGAAAAATGATCAACAAACAAGAGTAATGGTACGATTTTCAAAAATAATTGGTTTATTTTAATGATCAATCTAATATTACAGAAAAATTTCAAATTTATACATATTTTGTTTTAAAAAAGATACAAAATTTAAAAAAGTGATTTACATTTTTATATTTTGTAGTTTTTTATTTTCCTTTTTACATTCGTGTAAATTTGGTTATTTTGTATTTTCTTATTTACGTTCTTGTAATTTTTTGTTATTAGGTTTTCGATTTATTTTTTCAGCTAGGTTCTTAGACCAAACTGATCAATACTCTCCCCTAGCCACAATACTCACAACCTTACATCTTTATAGTTGTCTTTTTGTTTACTTGTATCTATACTAAAATCACATAGTTATGTCATTTTTCAGTTATGTTTTGAAGTTTATGCAATCATGTATGAGATATGGAAATATTAGCTAGAATGTAAGGCTATGTTCTTTTTAACTTATAATTCATTCAGTTCTGTTCAGATCAGTTCTGTTCTGTTCTATTTTGTTCAACTTATAATTCATTCAGTTCAATTCAATTCCGATCAGTTCAGTTCAATTCAATTCAGATCCAGTATTCGCAGTTTACATTCAGTTTCTAATACGTTTCAGTTCAATTCAGTCTGAGTAATCAATTATTAATAATAAATTTTATTATTATATAATCGTATTTAAAGTATTGTAGATTATTGTTATTATTTATATAATAATATTTTGATGTATTATTATTTATATTATTACTTATCTTTCAATTCACTTTCAGTATTTTTAGTTTATGTTCAGCTGTAGTTCAGTTTCAGTATCTTCAGTTCCAGTTCAGTTCAAATTTGCCACTTATAAGTTGAAAAGAACAGAGCCTAACTATAATATAGTTATATGCTAACTATTAGCTACACATATTTTTTGTATCTCAAATAAATTGAAAAAAGTAAATCAACATGCATCAAGCTTCGAAGATAAAAAGACGAACATAATATTTTAATGTAGCAAAAATAAATTCTTTGATAGATAAATGCAAAAGAAAAACTTAGCTTGGTGGTTGAGCCTTGAAACTGTAATCCTAGAGGTCACAAATTCGAGTCCACATGCGGATGGGGGGAAGGGGTTTCTCTTTGTTATTATTGTAAGCCCAACGAGGTAAAATTAAGAAAAATTGAAAGAAAAACATATAAAATATGATTTAGTTTGTAAGTTTGAGTATCCTCGACTCTGCTTATAAGGAGAAAAAATCTAAATAGGCCTTTTCTCTCTCACATTCTTTGTTGGCTTAATACATAGATGACTCCCTTTACTTGACACAAATTTTCAACTAGCCTCCTAAACTTTCACTTGTTTCTCTCACCTCCCTGAAGTTGGTAAAATGCACCAATTAACCCCCTAAAATTGACAAAAATGCATCACTCAACCACTAGAAGCTTACATGGCATAACTGGGCGCGTGATTTTTATGTGAATTAAGAACAAGTGATATGTTTATAATTAGACAAATTATTAGGAGTCAATCTATAATTTCTAACTCTTCATTCATCTTCAACCTCTCATCTGTCTCACTTCTCTCTCATCCCCTTTCCTTCATCCAATTACTTATTCCAAATTTTGTGTTCACCATCTGTTGATTTCGGCGATTTCGTTAGTATTCAATTTGTCCCACAATTTGTGTTCTTCGTCCTCAAACATTCCTAGGTTTGGAGTTTGGGTTGTTTTAGAAAACCCTTTCAGCGTCTATCACTCCCGCTATTGACCACTTCGATGCCTTTAATTCCGGCTAGTTAGGTTTCAAAATTTGCATTAGTTCATTGAAGGAGAAACAAGTTGCCACCGGTTTACAGGGCTAGCGCCATCGCTGGTGAAGCCATTCAGGGTTGGGTCCCTCTTAAGGCTGATGCCTTTGAGAAATTAGAGAAGTTAATTGTCCCATGCCTTATTTTTGTTACAGATTAGGAATACTAACTATGGTGTTTGGCTCATTTTAACAAAGTTGAAATTGGGATTTCTTCAACTAGACACCAAAAGAGTCTTAAATCTCAGATTCTTAGCTTAAGACGTCTGTAGTTTTGTTTTCCATTAGCATTAACCATTTAATTTTGTTCTTAATTAATTTTACGTAAATAACTTTTTCAGTCTGAGTTGTGTTCTTAATTTGTTCTGATTTCTTAATTAATTGAATGTATTGTTGAGTGAATTTGGAAGTTTGGAAAGAAAATGTCATTTTTGCAAGTTGAAAATGTAAAAGAGATTTACATGAAATTAAGGGGTTCTTACAAAAACCCCACAAAAAATAAAAATAATTTGATGATACCATAAATAATTTACAAGTTTACAAAAAGGGGTAAATAATTACAAAAATACTGTCTGATTTTTATCTGATAAATATCTAGTAATCGTCTGGTGTTTATCTGATAAATATCTAGTAATCGTATAGTAACCATCTAGTAGTTATCTGGTCCGACCGTATTCATGTAATTATTTTCTCTTGTTTTTGATAATTTGTAAATTGTTTATGGTTGAATAGTAGACATGTAAATAGTTTAACTTAATGGTCAATTTTATAAATATTTTAGTGGGACATGTATATTTTTGACAATTTCCCTTAAATTACCTAGGGATTTTTTTTAGAATTTTTACCACTTAGGCCACGTGTTTAATTCTTATTGGGTTGACTTTTCATACTATGACACGTGGCAACGAGTGATGTATACTCTCCAAAGAGTGACTGGTTTAACTATATTAAGGGGGCAAACTAATGCATTTTTGCCATGTTCAGAGAGTTAATAGATTCAAGTGAAAGTTGAGGGGATAATAGAAAATTTGTGCCAAGTTAACGGGGGTTATCTATGCATTAAGTCTTCTTTGTTTTCTTGTCTTTTCTTTGTCTTTATTTTATTTTCGTTTACTTTGTGAGAATATTTGCATCAACTATTTTCTTATCATCCACTACATAATCGTCTTCTTCAAACACGGATTTGTTGCTACATACCTCAATAATGATAGTTTTACAACTGGGTTGGACTCCATCCGCCTTAAACAATATACTTATTTATCTTTCACAGAAGACACTCAGATCTATCTTCGTACAACGAGATCGTTTCAGATCTGCAGTACTGGTTGATGTTATGGCATAACCAGGTTACGATTGTGGATATTCGAAATTGTTAGTTGGAAGGAGGTTAAGGAAATATAGGTTGCAGCATTTTATCTTTTGTTTTCAATTTAAATCTTGTCTAAGGGCATGTTTGTCTTGCAGCAATACCAAGTTTAGTGTGTTTGTGTGTTTCATCCGATGTTTTAACTCCTATAAAATGTTTTTAGTATCTTTAGGCTTGTCTATGTTTATCGATCTACGAATCATTCTGCACAATTGTTAGCTAGATCAGTTAATTCTTCGACATGTAGGGGGACTTGACTTTATGTTTGTCAACATTTAATTAGAGCTGCAATTGATTCTTATTTTATATAATAGACTTTTGTAAAAAAAATATTTAGTTTGAAAAAGATAGATAAAAAATTTAATTTATTTGGAAAATGATATTTTTTTATTGAAAGTTTAAAATTTGTATTAATGTCATGGCTTGAAACTATTGGTCAAATATAATTAAAAAAACAATATATTTATGTAAAATTTGAGATCACCACCATCTGCAATGCTAGCTAGGTTAATGCAAATTTAGACCTATAAAACAATTTTGTACGATGGAATATCAAAGAAGAGTAAATATGATTGATGAACTTGAAAAATAATTAAATTTACCATTAGTTTTATCAATCTCTTCATCTGGATATTTTGCTCCCTCAGTTCTTCGACCTTCTGTTCCAAAAATTTCATCCTTTCCTGCAGCTCAAATTAAAATAAATAATAAAACACAAACCCAATCCCCATATATTTGAAAATAAATAAATTTACACACACATATATACATGCATGTGGAAAATAAAAGAATAACAAAATAAATGTACCAATTTTTTTTCTCTTGATTTAGCAGCAGATTCTCTATTTTTAATCTTTTTCCTCTCAATTTTGAGTCGATCTTCTTCACTGCATGGGACTATTTTTCTTTTCAGTAAACTGAAATACATATTATTTCTGCCTCCCAATTGAATTCCGTCTTGGATAGTTGCATTTTTTCCAAATGGATTCATTGCCTTTATTTTACCTAAGAAAAAAACACATACAATTTTTTTTTTTGGGTTTTTATCTACAATATGTTTATAGTTTTATACTAATGAATATCGGGATTTACATATGTAAAGATCAAATATAAATCTACTGCACCAGCACACAGATTTTTCTTGATTCAATTTCCTCATATCTACAGGATTTGCATCTTTCTTCATTTTCATTCCTTTTTAGTTCATCATATATTAAATCCGAATCACGACTCGAAATATATTTACATTTTTAGATAGATATATATGCCAACGCGCTACGCGCTACGATGCACGTTAGTTATGTGGCCTAAATTATGTGGACTTGCAGCTTTTGTTTCTATGAAGCCCAACACCTCCTGGCCCATTGTCTGTTTCAAGCCCGGTTTGCTGCGGTAGTGAAACCCTATCCTATTTAAACTCCTTTTTACGATGTGCCACTTCATTCTTCCCTTTCTCTTGATCTCTGGAACTTCTCTTCTCTTAACCCTTGATTTGCAACTCCGGCGCCTGATTTCATTGATCATCAGCACGTGAGATGACATGAGTTCCTCTAACGGTTAGTTTGTTGTGAAGTTGGCTATATAAAGAGAAGAGTGAAGGAAACAGGTGGTACGCTTGATTCTAGGGTTTTTCACTATTAATCGTTTTCTCTGTTTTTGAGTTTTTGGCTTGTAATTTCTTCAGAGCTCTAGTTTACTTTGCATGCAATGGCTGATTTAATTGTACGCATTACCTTTAGAGTTTCTGTATTTTCCGGCCAAACAACTCTGTATTCCGACGACGATTTGCCTTTGATTAGTGAAAGCAATCAGACCTCGCATTGTGGATTGTCCACACCTCTTCACAGGCCAGTGGAATACCAAAATCTCTTGTGTTGAATGTGTGATTTACTTTTATGTTTGTTTAAGCTTTCAATCTAGAAAGTTTTCATGGTAAATATGGTTTCAACCGCTATAAACCGGTATTAGAGATGTTCTTTGCTGGATAATATTTTTTAATTCTGCGATTCTTGCAAGTTCTGCATTTTTTTAGGGTTTTTGGTAGAAGTCATGTGTGCGTGCTTTGTTCTTTAAAATCTGGCATGCAATATTTGGTAACACTGATATCCTGCTTTTGTTTAAAGGAATAATTGATATTGCTCTTTGTTCAATTCATGTTTTTCCCTCTCTAACTGAAACATGCAATATTGCCTCTATTGAGTTGATAATCTTTATTTGATTATCCCTCAGAAACTAATATTGTTCTTCTTTTCGCTCTTTTGTGAGATAAATGCATCTTGTGTTGGATTATAAACTTGATCCATATCAATGAAAACCCAAAATCCAAATCCAATCAATTGGAGTCCAAGCCCACAAATCCAAAATGTAGTAAATTTATTTAGGTATTTTAAGTATGTAGATTTTTGTGTGATAACCAAATTGGAGGCTATCAACTACAACCAATTTGGAGGCCATTAAATTAACTAAATAAGTTGGCTATTAATTGTATTAGTTGGAGGTGGTGGTGAGTAATTATGTTAGTTGAGAGTTGTATAATTCACCTATAAATAGGTGAGTTGTTTAGTTGTTTTTCATCAATAAAAAAGGAACTTCTTTAGAGAGAAAAGAAGTAAAAAGTGAGTTCTAGTTTTGTATTTTGAGTGAGAGTGTTCTTGTAATATCTTCGAGTTTAATAAAAGTTGTTTATTTGAGTGTTTTAATTCCAAAAAAGTGGTACCAGAGCTAGGTTGAGAGTTCGAGTCCTCCTCCCAAAAAGAATTTTTTTTTCGAGTGCAGAAAAATTGAGTTAAAACTGCCCAGGCGTTGCAGTAGCTAAAAAGCCCAGAAAGTGTCGCAATAGACAGCCAAAAGCGTCGCAATACGTCCAGTGCGTAGCAAAAGATTCCGGAAAGTGTCGCAACAGCCCATGTACGTCTAGAAAAGCTATTGAGTAAGATGGCGAATAGCGTGGCATCGTTTCAAGTTCCAACACTCAACAACAACAACAACTATGATAATTGGAGTATCAAGATGAAGGCTCTTCTCGGTGCGCATGATGTCTGGGATATCGTAGAGAAAGGTTTTAAGAAGCCCGAAAATGAAGCCTCTCTCATGCCAGATCAAGCTACAACTTTGAAGGATTCCCGAGAGAGAGACAACAAAGCTCTCTTCCTCATCTATTAACCATTAGATGATGACGGTTTTGAAAAGATTTCAAGGGCAACTTCCTCCAAGCAAGCATGGGAGAAGCTACAAACCTCTTACAAAGGAGTCGAAAAGGTGAAGAAGGTCCGTCTCCAAACACTAAGAGGTGAGTTTGAATCCTTGCACATGAAACCATCCGAGTCTATCTTCGAATACTTTTCTAAAGTAGAAGCCGTTTCTAATCAATTGAAAAGAAACGGTGAGAAGTTAGAAGATATTATAATAATAGAGAAGATACTCCGCTCGTTGGATCCCAAATTTGAGCACATCGTGGTGACGATTGAAGAAACCAAAGACTTAGAGGAAATGACGTTCGAGGAACTCCAAGGATCACTACAAGCCTATGAAGAGAAGCATAAGAAGAAACAAGGTATCTCTGAGCAACTCCTCAAGCTACAACTCAAGGATATGAGTGAAGGTCAAGGCAATGGTAGAAACAACCTTGGAAGAGGCAAAGGCAGAGGATGAGGCCGCGGATGAGGTGGTAGCCGTGGTCATGGATGAAGTTAGAATTACAACAACAATTCCAGTGATAACTACGAGAAAGGAGAAAGTTCCACACTAGGTCGCGGAAGAGGCAATTCGAACGTGAGGTATGACAAATCTCAAGTCCGGTGCTATAATTGTTAAAAGTTTGGGCATTGCCCTTCAGAATGCAGAACTCCTAACAATCAAGTCGAGGAGAAGGCAAATTTCATGGAGGAGAAGATTGAGGAGAAAGAAATGCTATTACTAGCGTATAACAACAACAATGATCATAAAGACAACGTATGGTATCTCGACACCAGTTCAAGCAACCACATGTATGGAAGAAGGAACATGTTCATGGAGCTCAATGAAGCAATAAGTGGCGATGTCTCATTTGGAGATGACAGAATGATATTAGTGAAGGGAAGAAGTATCTTCCTTTTTAGAGCAAAAGATGATAGCCACCAAATGATTTCAAATGTCTACTATGTACCTGGTATGAAATGCAACATTCTTAGTTTGGGCCAACTCTTAGAAAAAGGCTATGATATTCATATGAAAGATTGTAATCTATTTATAAGAGATGGCAGTGGGAATCTAATCGCCAAGGTACGGATGTCGAAGAATAGAATGTTCCCTTTGAATATCAGAAATGATATTGCAAAGTGTCTAAAGACTTGTTACAAAGATGCATCGTGGCTATGGCATCTTCGATTTGGGCATCTAAACTTTGGAGGATTAGAGCTGTTATCCAAGAAGGGAGTGGTTAGAGGTTTACCATGTATCAACAATCCTGATCAATAGTGCGAAGGATGTCTACAAGGGAAGCAATTCAGAAGAAGATTTCCAAAGGAGTCATACTATAGAGCCAAGAAGCCGCACGAGCTCAACCATACTGACGTGTGTGGTTCTATTAAGCTAAGTTCTCTTGCTAATAGTAACTACTTCCTTCTCTTCATTGACGATTATTGAAGAAAAACTTGGTTATATATCTTGAAGCAGAAATTAGAAGTCTTCGGAGTGTTTCAGAAGTTCAAAGCAGTCGTGGAAAAGGAGAGCGGTCATAAGATCAAAGCCATGGGATCTGATCGAGGAGGAGAATTCACATCCAATGAATTTAACGAGTTTTGTGCAGCACATAGAATCCATCGACCCTTAATGGTTCCTAGATCCCCCCCAGCATAATGGTGTGGCAGAAAGGAAGAATAGAACAATTCTTGACATGGCACAAAGTATGCTCAAAAGTAAGAAACTACCCAATGAGTTTTGGCCAGAACCAGTGGCATGTGTAGTCTACCTATTAAATTGTTCTCCTATAGGAAGTGTGTGGGGAAAGACACCACAAGAAGCATGGGGTAGAAGAAAGCGTAGAATTTCCCACCTTCGAGTCTTTGGGAGCGTAGCTCATGTTCATATACTAGATGAGAATCGAACCAAGCTTGATGACAAAAGCAGAAGTTTTATTTTCATCGGTTATAACTCAAGCTCAAAAGGCTATAGGCTATACAATCCGAATGACAAGAATTTTGTAATCAGCTGAGATGTGATATTTGATGAAGAAGGAGAATGGAACTTTGATTCTCAAACGGAAGACTACAACTTTTCCCCATTCAAGGAAGATGAGCAGATAACACCTGAGCAACCAAGATAACTTCAACAAAGCCTCACAACTCCACCAACTTCTCCTACCCATAGAGACGGATCATCATCATCATCATCATCATCATCATCTCCATCCTTAAGTAGAATTGAAGATGAAAGAGAAGCGCGTCATACAAGAAGTCTTCGAGAACTCTATGAGATGACTGAACAAATAGACAATCTTACATGATTTCATCTATTTGTTGATTGCAAGGCAGTGACATTTCAAGAAGCTGCTCAAGAGAAAAAGTGGAGAGATACAATGGATGAAAAAATCAAGGCCATTGAGAAGAATGATACATGGGAACTCACTTCACTTCCCAAAGGACACAAGGGGATAGGTGTCAAATGGGTGTACAAAATAAAGCAGAATGCCAAGGGAGAGATCGAAAGAAACAAGGAAAGGCTTATTGCAAAAGGCTATTACGATGAGGTATTCGCTCCAGTCGCTCGATCGAAAACTATCAGACTAATAATTTCTTTAGCGGCTCAAAATAAATGGGGAATTCATCAAATGGATGTAAAATCTGCCTTCCCAAATGGAGTTCTTGAAGAGGAAGTCTACATTCAGCAACCACCAGGTTACGAAGCCAAGGGCAATAAAGACAAGGTGTTGACGTTGAAGAAGGCTCTTTATGGGCTAAAACAAGCACCAAGGGCATGGAATAGCAGAATAGAAAAGTACTTCCGAGAAAATGGTTTCAGTAAATGTCCATATGAGCATGCTTTATATATCAAGATTAAAGATGGAGATATTTTGATCGTGTGCCTCTATGTGGATGATTTGATCTTCACGAGAAGCAACCAAAGAATGTTCAATGAATTCAAGAAAGAGATGACGAAGGAGTTCGAGATGACAGACATGGGACTCATGGCATACTACCTCGGCATAGAAGTAAAGCAACAAAAGGATGGAATTTTCATTTCACAAGAAAGCTATACGAAGGAGATCTTGAAAAAGTTCAAGATGGATAACTGCAAGCCGATAAGCACACCAGTGGAGTACGGGATCAAGATGTCCTAATATGAAGAAGGGGAACTGTAGATCCAACATTTTTCAAAAGTTTGGTTGGAAGTCTATGCTATCTTTCATGTATGAGGCTAGATATCCTTCATGCAGTCGGACTAGTAAGCCGCTATATGGAGTCACCAACAACCACCTATTTCAAACCCGCTAAGAGAATTCTTTGCTATTTAAAAGGTACAATTGACTTTGGCTTTTTTTATTCGCTATCTAATGATTACAAGCATGTTGGATGGAGACGTATATAACCGAAGAAGCACTAGTGGATTCGTGTTTTTCATGGGAGACACAGCTTTCACATGGATGTCAAAGAAACAACCGATTGTAACTTTGTCTACATGTGAAGCAGAATATGTTGCAGTAACCTCATGCGTCTGTCATGCAATTTAGCTTAGAAATTTATTGAAGGAGATTGAGTTAATGCCAGAGGAGCCAACTGAGATCTGTGTTGACAACAAGTCAGCCATTGCCTTAGCAAAGAATCCTATATTCCATGATCAAAGCAAACACATCGACATCCGCTACCATTATATAAGAGAGTGTGTTACAAGAAAGGAAGTACAAGTTGAATATGTGAAGACACAAGATCAAATTGCGGATATCATCACTAAGCTGCTCACAAGCAAAAACTACATCAGATTGAGAAGCTCACTCAGAATGAGAAGAACAAGTTTAAGGAGGGGTGTTGGATTATAAACTTGATCCATATCAATGAAAACCCAAAATCCAAATCCAATCAATTGGAGTCCAAGCCTCCAAATCCAAAATATGGTAAATTTATTTAGGTATTTTAAGTATGTAGATTTTTGTGTGTGATAACCAAATTGGAGGCTATTAACTACAACCAATTTGGAGGCCATTAAACTAACTAAATAAGTTGGCTATTAATTGTATTAGTTGGAGGTGGTGGTGAGTAATTGTGTTAGTTGAGAGTTGTATAATTCACCTATAAATAGGTGAGTTGTTTAGTTGTTTTTCATCAACAAAAATAAGAACTTCTTTAGAGAGACAAGAAGTAAAGTGTGAGTTGTAGTTTTGTATTTTGAGTGAGAGTGTTCTTGTAATATCTTTGAGTTTAATAAAAGTGGTTTATTTGAGTGTTTTAATTCCAACAAAGTGGTACCAAAGCTAGGTTGAGAGTTCAAGTCCTCCGCCCGAAAAGAATTTTTTTCTGAGTGTGGAAAAATCGAGTTGAAACTGCCCGGGCATTGCAGAAGCTAAAAAGCCTAAAAAGTGTCGCAATAGACTACCAAAAGCATCGCAATACGTCCAGTGTGTAGCAAGAGTTTCTAGAAATTGTCGCAACAGCCCCTGTACGTCTAGAAAAGCTATTTGAGTAAGATGGCAAATAGCGTGGCATCGTTTCAAGTTCCAACACTCAAAAACAATAACTATGATAATTAGAGTATCAAGATGAAGGCTCTTTTCGGTGCGCATGATGTCTGGTATATTGTAGAGAAAGGTTTCAAGAAGCCCGAAAATGAAGCCTCTCTCACGCCAGATCAACCAACAACTTTGAAGAATTCCTGAAAGAGAGACAAGAAAGCTCTCTTCCTCATCTATCAACCATTAGATGATGACAGTTTTGAAAAGATTTCATGTACGACTTCCTCCAAGCAAGCATGGGAGAAGGTACAAACCTCTCACAAAGGAGTTGAAAAGGTGAAGAAGGTCCGTCTCCAAGCACTAAGAGGTGAGTTTGAATCCTTGCACATGAAACCATCTGAGTCTATCTCTGAATACTTTTCTAAAGTAGCAGCCATTTCTAATCAATTGGAAAGAAACAGTGAGAAGTTAGAAGATGTAAGAATAATAGAGAAGATACTCCGCTCATTGGATCCCAAATTTGAGCACATCATAGTGACAATTAAAGAAACCAAAGTCTTAGAGGAAATGACAATCGAGGAACTCCAAGGATCACTACAAGCCTATGAAGAAAAGCACAAGAAGAAATAAGGTATCTCTGAGCAACTCCTCAAGCTACAACTCAAGGATACGAGTGAAGGTTAAGGCAATGGTAGAAATAACCATGGAAGAGGCAAAGACAGAGGATGAGGCCGTGAACAAGGTAGTAACCGTGGTTATGGACGAAGTTGGAATTACAACAACAATTCCAGCGATAACTACGAGAAAGGATAAAGTTCCATACTAGGTCACAGAAGAGGCAATTCAAACGCGAGGTATGACAAATCTCTAGTCCGGTGCTATAATTATCAAAAGTTTGGGCATTACGCTTCAGAATGGAGAACTCCTAACAATCAAGTCGAGGAGAAGGTGAATTTCGTGGAGAAGAAGATCGAGGAGAAAGAAATGCTATTACTAGCATATAACAACAACAAATCATCAAGACAACACATGGTATTTCGACACCTGTGCAAGCAACCACATGTGTGGTATAAGGAACATGTTCATAGAGCTTAATGAAGCAGTAAGCGGCGATGTCTCATCTGGAGATGGCAGAATGATATCAGTGAGGGGAAGAGGTAACATCCTTTTTAGAGCAAAAGATGATAGCCACCAAGTGATTTCAAATGTCTACTATGTACCTGGTATGAAATGCAACATTCTTAGTTCGGGCCAACTATTAGAAAAAGGCTATGGTATTCATATGAAAGATTGTAGTCTTTTTATAAGAGATGGCAATGGGAATCTAATCGCCAAGGTACGGATGTCGAAGAATAGAATGTTCCCTTTGAATATTAGAAATGATATTGCAAAGTGTCTAAAGACTTGTTACAAAGACGCATTGTGGCTATGGCATCTTCGATTTAGGCATTTAAACTTTGGAGGATTGGAGCTGTTATCTAAGAAGGGAGTGCTTAGAGGTTTACCATGTATCAAAAATCCTAATCAATTATGCGAAGGATGTCTACAAGGGAAGCAATTGAGAAGAAGCTTTCAAAGGAGTCAGACTATAGAGCCAAGAAGCCACTCGAGCTCATCCATACCGATGTGTGTGGTCTTATTAAGCCAAGTTCTCTTGCTAATAGTAACTACTTCCTTCTCTTCATTGACGATTGTTCAAGAAAAACTTGGGTATATTTCTTAAAGTAGAAATCAGAAGTCTTTGGAGTGTTTCAGAAGTTCAAAGCTGTCATGAAAAAGGAGAGCGGTCATAAGATCAAAGCCATGGGATCTAATCGAGGAGGAGAATTGACATCCAATGAATTCAACGAGTTTTATGCAGCAAATGGAATCCGTTGACCCATAATGGTTCCTAGATCCCCCCAGTAAAATGGTGTGGCAGAAAGGAAGAATGGAACAACTCTTGACTTGGCATGGAGTATGCTCAAAAGCAAGAAACTACCCAATGAGTTTTGGGCGGAAGCAGTGGCATATGCAGTCTAGCTATTGAATTATTCTCGTACAAGAAATGTGTAGGGAAAGACACCACAAGAAGCATGGAGTGAAAGAAAGCTCGGAATTTCCGACCTTCGAGTCTTTGGAAGTATAGCTCATGTTTGTGTACCAGATGAGAATCAAACCAAGGTTGATGATAAAAGCAAAATTTTTATTTTCATCGGTTATGACTCAAGCTCAAAAGGCTATAGGCTATACAATCAGAATGACAAGAAGTTTGTGATCAGCGGAGATGTGATATTTGATGAAGAAGGAGAATAGAACTTTGATTCTCGAATGAAAGACTACAACTTTTCCCCATTCGAGGAAGATGAGCAGACAACACCTGAGCAACCAACACAACTTCAACAAAGCCTCACAACTCCACCAAATTCTCCTAATCATAGAGACGAGTCATCATCATCATCATCATCATCATCTCCATCCTCAAGCGGGACTGAAGATGAAAGAGAAGTGCATCATATGAGAAGTCTTTGAGAACTCTATGAGGTGACTGAACAACTAGACAATCTTACATTACTTTGTCTATTTGTTGATTGCGAGCTAGTGACATTTCAAGAAGCTGTACAAGAGAAAAAGTAGAGAGATACAATGGACGAAGAAATCAAGGCCATTGAGAAGAATGATACATGGGAACTCACTTCACTTCCCAAAGGACACAAGGCGATAGGTGTTAAATGGGTGCACAAAATAAAGTGGAATGCCAAGGGAGAGATTGAAAGACACAAGGCAAGGCTTGTTGCAAAATGCTATTATCAAAAGGCTGGAATTGACTACGATGAGGTATTCGCTCTAGTCGCTTGATTGGAAACTGTCAGACTAATAATTTCTTTAGCGGCTCTAAATAAGTGGAGATTTCATCAAATGGATGTAAAATATGCCTTCCTAACTAGAGTTCTTGAAGAGGAAGTCTACATTCAACAACCACCAGGTTACGAAGCCAAAGGTCATAAAGACAAGGTGTTGAAGTTGAAGAAGGCTCTTTATGGGCTAAAACAAGCACCAAGGGCATGGAATAGCAAAATAGACATGTACTTCTGAGAAAATGGTTTTAATAAATGTCCATATGAGCATGTATTGTATATCAAGATTAAAGATGGAGATATTTTGATTGTGTGCCTCTATGTGGATGATTTGATCTTCACCGGAAGCAACCAAAGAATGTTCGATGAATTCAAGAAAGTGATGACGAAGGAGTTCGAGATGACAGTTATGGGACTCATGGCATACTACCTTGGCATAGAAGTAAAGGAACAAAAGGATGTAATTTTAATTTCACAAGAAAGCTATACGAAGGAGATCTTAAAAAGTTCAAGATGGATAACTACATGCCGATAAGCACACCGTTGGAGTACAGGATCAAGATGTCCAAATATGAAGAAGGGGAAAGTGTAGACCAACATTTTTCAAAAGTTTGGTTAGAAGTCTACGCTATCTTACTTACACGAGGCCAAATATCCTTCATGCAGTCGGATTAGTAAGCCACTATATGGAATGACCAATAATCACCCATTTCAAAGCCGCTAAGAGAATTCTTTGCTATTTGAAAGGTATAATTGACTTTCGCTTGTTTTATTCGATATCTAATGATTATAAGCTTATTGGATATAGCGATAGCGATTAGGTGGAGACGTAGATAACCAAAGAAGCACTAGTGGATTCGTGTTTTTCATGGGAGACACTGCTTTCACTTGGATGTCAAAGAAACAACCAATTATAAATTTGTCTACACGTAAAGTGGAATATATTGCAGCAACTCATCCGTCTGTCATGCAATTTGGCTTAGAAATTTATTGAAGAAGATTGGGTTAATGCAAGATCAGCCAACTGAGATCCGTGTTGATAACAAGTCAGCCATTGCCTTAGCAAAGAATCCTGTATTCCATGATCGAAGCAAACACATCGACATCCGCTACCATTACATAAGAGAGTGTGTTACAAGAAAGGAAGTATAAGTTGAATACGTGAAGACACAAGATCAAATTGCGAATATCTTTACTAAGCCGCTCACAAGCGAAAACTACATCAAATTTGAGAAGCTCACTCGGAATGATAAGATCAAGTTTAAGGGGGGTTGTGAGATTATAAACTTGATCCATAACAATGGAAATCCAAAATACAAATCAAATTGATTGGCGTCCAACCCACAAATCCAAAATGTAGTAAATTTATTTAGGTATTTTAAGTATGTAGATTTTTGTGCGTGATAACCAAATTGGAGGCTATTAACTACAACCAATTTGGCGCCATTCAATTAACTAAATAAGTTGGCTATTAATTGTATTAGTTGGAGGCGGTGATGAGTAATTGTGTTAGTTAAGAGTTGTATAATTCACCTATAAATAGGTGAGTTGTTTAGTTGTTTTTCATCAACAAAAATAAGAACTTCTTTAGAGAAAAAAGAAGTAAAGAGTGAGTTATAGTTTTATATTTTAAGTGAGAGTGTTCTTGTAATATCTTCGACTTTAATAAAAGTTATTTATTTGAGTTTTTTTAATTCCAACATCTTTGACTTGTTTTCAAGATTGATTGGGATTCTTAAGGCTGTGAAAGGTAAAACTCTATTTACTCCTCTCTTATATCTACTGTTAGAGGAAGACAAGACGGTAAGTGTTTCTAATTCTCTACTTTTTAGTTTCAAAAGCAATTGGCATATTTGATATGGGTGTGGTTAGTTAGATTTTGTGAAATCTTACATATTAGGACTTAGGTTATGTGATTTCTATTCTTTTCTTTATAAAGTTTATATATATGTTTTACTGGTTGATTTATATCAATTTACAGAATTTGCATGATTTAGTTGACACTCTGAAAAATCGATTGATTGCTTGTCCAAATATGTTCTATAAATTGATGGAGAATTTAGTTGATCTTGTTTACAAGTTTAATTTGTATTGATTATAATTTGCCTTGTTTGCTAGAGTTGGATATTGATTTGTTATTCTTAATTAATTAGGTTAGTTCTCTCTCTATCATCTCTATAAGGTATTAGTCAATAGTCTTCTCCCTTCTTTAAGGTATTTTGCGTAGTTAATTTGCTTAAGAGTTAATTTGTTGGAATCCTATTTGATGTTTTAACCATGTCTGTTACTAGAGTTAATCTTGAAAAGTTTGATGGTAAAGGTGATTTTTCTTTATGAAAAAATGAAATGAAAGTTGTTTTAGTTCAATAAAAGTTTCATAGGGCCTTACATGGCATAAATTCTTTACCTCCTGAACTTACCCCAGTTGAGAAACGTGACATGATTTATTCCACCATGATCTTAAATCTCTCTAATTTGGTCCTTAAAAGAGTAAGAGACTGTGATGATATGCTCAAGCTTTGGTTAAAAGCTTGAGTCTTTGTTCATGACCAAAGACATGGCCAAAACTTCTTACCTAAAAGAAAAACATTTCAGTTTTAAAATGAATCATTCTAAAAGCATTGATGATAATTTAGATGAATTTCAAAAGTTAATTGTTGATGAATTTTTTTTTGATGAAAATCAATTTATTTTATTAAATTTATAAAGATATTAAAACTGCTTTAAAATATGGTACAGAGTCTATTGAAGTTGATGATATAATAAATTCTTTGAGATTAAAGGAATTAGAATTGAAAGGTGAACCTAAAAATAAGGGTCAGTCTAATGAAGCCTTGTTTGTTGAAGGTAAAAAATAGGGTAAAAAGTTTTAGAAGGGTAAGAAATATGATACAACTAATGACACCAAGACTAATTTTGATAATAATCTAACCGATAACTCAAAGTCTAGGTCTTACAAAGAGTTAACTTGTTACCATTATCATAAAAAGGGGCACACAAGTAAATTTTGTAGACTAAAACCTAGTCAAAATAAGAATAAACAACCTACTGGAACAGTTAATAATACTGCTAAACTAGGAGATATAGGGGCCTTAGTGGCCTTAGTGGATGGCCATACTAGTGATCAAGAATCTTGGATTCTTGATTCTGGGTGTACTTTCCATATGTCACCTAAAAGAGAATGGTTTTCTGATTATAAAACTGTTAATGGTGGAAAGTTTTTAATAGGAAACAATTCTACTTGTGATATTTCAGAAATGTTGGTTCCCGAGAGGGTCTTTATAAGGTCAGAGGGGGATGAATGACCCCTTTTCGCGGAATAAACAGACTTTAAACAGTCTTAGTGTAACGTGTTTGATTATGATCCGGATGATGGATTTGGATGATGCAATTATGACAATATACTGCAAAACTTAAAGAGTTAAAGAAATCAAACACAGAGGTCTTTATCCTGGTTCGGCCCTGCCTACTCTGGTCCTCAGAGTTTCCTTCCCCCGAGTGTTTCCACTAGTGGATTCCTTTCCAACTGGCAGCAATCAAGCCTTACAACTTATCTCTGGATGGTAACCCCTTTCGGATATAGGATATACCACTAGAAGAACCAACTCCTATCTGAGTCCTTTAGTCTTTAGTAGGATATACCACTTAGACTTCTACCCTGAATCTAAGCTGAGTCCTACAGGAAGATCCACTCAAAGCACTAACTTTAAGTGATATCCCAATCTCATAACTCACCCAAGTTGGAGATCCTTACACTTTTGTTTTCACAAAGGTTTTGGATTTCCTTAAGTTTATAACTCACTTAGGAATCCTTACAACATATTCGGAATTGTTTGATTCTTGGAGGGATTGTGATTACTGATTACTTGAGCAAATGTTCTTGTGAATAGCTTTTTCAAATCAACTAGCCAACCTTCTTAATGTGTGAAGCTTCCCTTTTATAGGTTTCTGTCATAAATATAGCCATTGTGGGTTATTGAACTTGCATTAATATTCACCCTTGATCAGGTTGAATGTGGCGCTTCCAAAGCCATTGATCAATCCTTAGACAGTAATTTGACCCGTTTGAATTCTTGGGATTAAGGCTGAAAAGATGTCAGTGATTGTTTTCCTTGTATTTTAGTGTCACACCAACTTTTATACCAGTAACTTTTTGGTGTGAGTTCTACGTGCCTCCTTATTGGTCTAAGTAAAAAAGGTTGTTAGCTTTTTCTGTCTGGTGCCAATCCTTTTGTCCTTTTTCTGAAAAGTGCAAGCTGTCACTTTTGTCTTGTTTATGGGGAAAGGATCTTTGACTTTGAAGACCAAAAGGTGGAGGGAAAAGTTATCTTTGAAACTTTTCCCATTTTGTTTAAGTGTGAGTCTTTTCGATGTCTTCAGACTCATTATCTCCGAATCTATCTTCTCCCGGAGCTAGTGCAATCAGTTCTTCCGGATGCTGATCTTGAACAATTACAGTTTGTTTCCTTTCCAAACTTTATCCTGATAGTTCTAGTTTGTGCTTAGGTACTTGATGTCTTCAATGGATGACCTTGTGGTTGGATCTAGTCCAGATGTTTCCATTTGGATTTAGGAGTTTAAGTTTTTGTTTTTTCAAACTTGATCCGGATATTTTAGTTTAATTTTATGATCTAGATCATTGTTTCCCGACAATCTCCCCTATTTGATGGAAACAAAAACTAAGCGCAAGGGAATGGAGTATATATGAGTTAAGTATGATTCTCGATACTTAGTAATTTACAAGTTTTACTCCCCCATAATTCTAGCATCCTAACTCCCCCAATGTTTTATAATATTAGCTTCTAATATTTTTATAGTACAATTACGGATTGTACTTTTAGAAGTAATTTTTCAAAAATTAGATATTCACTATATACTTCTGCTGTAGTTAACGTCAATGAAGTGCAGGATTACAAATATAGAGATATATAAGTGAATCTAGCTATTACAAAATTTTTCATTGAAGAGTAAGCTAGTCTAATTTCCTCCGGATGGTCCTCCCTCCTTTTCCTTGCCCTTGCTTGTCCCTTCTCCATGCTGAATTTTCTCCCCCTTTTTGTTTTCAGCTTGTGGATTGATTACCATATAGGTTCTGTTATCCCTACTTCTTGCCAATCTTTAGAGCATATAGAGTAGTCAATGTTACCTTTACTCCTTTCAGCAATGAATTGATTAATAGTCGTTGGAGTGAGGTAGTAGGGTTAGATATCTATCTTTAGCTGAGTATATGTCTGTTTGATAGTAGGATGGACATGGAGCACAAACTATTGATCTTTCTTATCAAAGTAGGGGAATAGTGCCTGTAGCAAAGTTGTCATGCCCTTTTGTCCAAAGAAGCCGAAGTCCCCGATGACTTGGACAAGATTGTGGAAGACCGGAATGAGTTGGCTCTCCGAAATTGACGGTGCAAAGGAAGATCCGAATAGTGAGAGGTTATTCATTCCAGTTTGGATGAGAGTTAGTTCTTCACTAATTCCTCTCTGGATGTTATGAATGGATTCTGATTGGAGCTTGACTTCTTTTGTGATTGAGGCTTTCCAGTCATTTATTATTTTTTCCAATCCAGCCAAGCGGCTTCCCATCTCTTCTCCTATATCATCCAGCATCTTCTCTTGGTTCTTGGGGAGAGATTCATCCAAAAATTTCTCCAGCATTTCCTGGACTACTTACTGGTCTATGCCCAATTCCGTGATCGCCGGCTTGAGATCCCTTTCGGCCATGAATTTTGATAAGTTTTCAAACTTTGTATCTATGTACTCCTTGATATCTGTTGAGAGCTCGGAGGATGAGGATGTAATTTGTCCCAAACTAAGCCATAATTATCTTATGCTAAGGTGTTGGCTTGATTTATAGTCTGTTGGCTGTAGTAATGCCTTCTTTGAGCTCATTAAGGAGGGGATTTACCTGAGACATGGAAGCTTCAGCAATTGCTTTAAGAGAAGGGAAATCTTGAACTTTGTCTTCTATCTTCTTCACTAATTACTTTATTTCTTCCAATTCTTGCTTCAAATGCAGAGTTTGGAATTCATCCAGAAGTACTTTTTCAATAGCTTTCAAGTGTCTGCAGTTGTTCCGGAGACTCTGCTAGACATACCCTTCTTCATTTTCTTCAAGGGCAGCTTCTTGTAGAAGTTTAAGCACGGCTGTGACTTTGGCTTGTTTGGTATTACCTGTAAGAATTTTTATAGGGCAGGCAGAGGAAGGAGTTATGCCTTTGGATAAGCTTGATGAATTATCTCTGGATGATCCGGAAGAGCCATTGTGACTTTCTTCTTCTTCTTCCTCCAACCATTACTCCGGACTAGCCTCACCCTTTGAGTCCACTCTAGGAGTGTTCTCATTAGATCTTAGACTAAGTCCCTCCTCTAAAACTTTATGTTCCAGGTCAGACTCCTGGTCCTTAGATGCAATTGGGGAATGTGCATCTAAGTTGTCTCTTTGTTCGTCTGTGGTTTCACCACTAGCAGCAACATCAGCATTGATATCAAAAGAGACTGAATTAGGGATTATCTCAGTGGATGTCTGTTTGTTCAATTCAGCTGCTTCCTCTCTTCCTTCTTCAACCTCCTCAACCCCCGGATGGCTGGTAATGTCCTCAGCCATCCTTACTAATGCCTTAACAGGACTTACAATCATTTCTATAGGCACATTGGAAATGTCCTCAGTGCCCTCTCTATATGCCTTTACAGGACTTATTGCAATTGGAATTTTAGCTTCTGAATTAAGAAGGTTCTCCAGAAGGGGTCCGGATTTGGGTTGAAAGGGGAAAATCTGTGCTTTCGAATCCCTAGTGATTTCTTCCAAATCTTCTGAATTAATCTGGATGGGTTGAGTGCCGGAACTACCCTCGGGCCCGTCTATTATGAGCTTTTTATTTATGGCAATGTTTTCCTTTATGGCTTGCCTTATCTCTTCAAACTATGGATCATCTGGTTGTATCACCTCAGGCCTTAGCCAATTCCTCCATCAATACTTTGGTGGCTGCTTCCTCATTAATAATAATAGCAGCAGGCTTTTTAGCCTTCTTCTTTTGATGCTTTTGAGCTTGGACTACATCATCAAATGTACACCCCTTTTGGGTGTGTTGCTTCTTTAGCATAGGGGCCTCATCCTCCATTTCCTCCACATCAGACCCATTACTTTCTATTAGAAATTCTATTATCTTTCCCTTTTGCCCCTTCTAATACCCTTTCTTAATCACAGCAGCAGCCACTGCTATGGTTTCTCTTGCTTTCGGATCATAGATGGGCTTGTTCAGTATATTAGCAGCTTCGATTAATCTGCCTCTTGACTTAGGCTTTTCTATAGATGTAGCCAAAAGCTGGGTCAAGGATAAAGCATCCTCATTAACATCCCCAGCCGAAACTAAGGCTAGTTCCTTCCTTGCCTTAGGCTTGGATGTTCGTGCTTTCTTAGGGGCAGGACCAATTTCATCCGGATTGGTAGCTTTTTGGGTCTTTTTCTTCTTCTCATCCCATTGCTTTTTAGCCTTATCCTCATCCCAAGTCTCATTAAACCTTAGGTTTAGAAAATTCTACTTGAAGATGGCTTTTTCATTGGCACCCTTTAATCCAATGAGGTCAATTTTAGAAGCCTAGAGGATTTGGGAGATTAAGGTGCCATAAGAATTCCGGTGATTCTTTAAGTAATGGATAATCAACACTGGCATGTTGACTTCTGTGCACTCTCCCCAGTGTTGTAACATGCAGTGCTGGAAGGTAGACACTGTGGTTAATGAACCCTTTCGGATTAGCACTAATTTTGCAAGTACATGTTGAAGGTATCTCGGTGCTTGGGGCCAGTATGTTGAGAATTTATCCCCAAAATATCTTTCTGAAAGCCACATCTCTAGATCATACTTAACCTCAGTCTCATCTCTATCTACTCTCATCAACACTCCACTGTTCTTCATATTAAGTGAGTTCTCAAAGAAATCCGGAGTGATTGTAATCTCTTTTCCTTGAACCTTAGTTTGTAGGGGGTTAAATTTCTTGTTGGCTCTCAGATTGTCATAGAACTCCCGGACTAAATCTGGGTACGTTGGCCAGTTGATCTTGAGGAAATCCTTCAAGTGTTGATCCTTAATTAGTCGAGAGTAAGTATCGGTTTCAAACAGGAAGTTATCGCCCAAAAAATCCATGGAGATAACAGAGTCAGAGGGTTTGCAGTCTATAGGGATGAAATCTTTATCATTCAGATCGGATTCCAAGAAGATGCTTTAGGTAAGAAGCATTACGGGTCCTTCTGGTGTCATGATTGCTGCCATTTGAGAGTTTGAATGAAAATTAGGGCTCTGGGTTTTGATTTTTGCAGAGTAACAGTGTTTAGTTGTTCGTGTAAGGAAGAAGGGTAATTTTGAGAGGTTTATGTAGGATTTTCAAGGTGAGGGTGTTCTGGTAATCCGGACGCAGTTAAAGTTAACTAGATTGATGACATGGTAGTTAGTATTGGAGGAGTGAGGTAAATGGCGTTAAAACCGGAGAATGGTAATGGTTTATTTTTAAATTGGCTGGTTTTTCACTTGCGCGTGTGATAGCCAATAAACATTTAAAATTCAAAAAGTAACTGTTACCTTTAAGCAATTTTACTGCCATTTTTCATTCTTGTCTGCTGATGTGGCACTCTCTCTTCCAGAATAGATTTTTCTTCAATGCTTCTTCTCTTCCAGGTTTACTCTCTTGCCAAGGATCCGATTTGATTTTGAACTGTCTTTCGGGTTAGCTTCAAATTGGATTAGACATACCAATTGACTCCCTTAGCTTCCCAAATTGATCTTTACCCAGTGGCTTACTATAGATGTCTGCTCTTTGCTCATTGGTTGGAATGTATACCAAAGCAACATCCTTCTTCATCATATGATCCCTGATGAAATGATGCCTTATGTTCACATGCTTCATTCTGCTATGGACTACTGGATTCTTTGATACATCAATAGCACTTTTGTTGTCACACATAACATCCATACATCAGGATTGAAATCTATAGTCTTCTAGTTGTTGCTTAATCCAGAGGAGTTGAGGCATACAACTTCCAGCTACCATATATTCTACTTTTGTAGTAGATATGGCAACTGAAGTTTGCTTCTTGTTATACCATAACACTAAGCAATCTCTAAGGAAATGGCAACCTCCAGATGGCAACTGAAGTTTGCTTCTTGTTATACCATGACACTAAGCAATCTCCAAGGAAATGGCAACCTCCGAATGTACTCTTTCTCTCAAGAGTATCTCTGCCATAATCTGCATCACTGAACCCTTAGAGTGCGAAATCTCCATTACTAGGATACCATAACCCATCAGTGGTTCCTACTAGGTATCTAAGGATCCTTTTCATTGCTTTGAGATGAGAGTCCTTAGGATTGGTTTGATATCTTACTCAGTAGCAGACTGCATAGTGTATGTTAGGCCTGCTAGCTGTCAAGTATAGGAGTGAGCCAATTATCCCTCTATAGAGCTTCTGATCAACATCTTCTCCTTCACAATCCTTGGATAGGACTGTATCAGATCCCATTGGAGTGGAAATAGGCTTGCTCTTGTCCATTTCAAACTTATTCAAGATCTCCTTGGTGTATGTCTAGTTAATAAAAATCCCATCCGGACTTTGCTTGATTTGTAAACCAAGGAAGAAATTGAGTTCTCCCATCATGGACATCTCAAATTCCTACTACATTTGAGAGCTAAATTCCTCATACATCTTTTCATTAGTGGCTCCAAATATGATATCATCCACATAGATTTGGACTATAATAATATCATTTTTCTTCTTTTTGATGAAGAGAGTTATGTCTGCTTTACCCCGGATATACCCCTTGGATATGAGAAATGTGGTGAGTCTCTCATACTAAGCTCTTGGTGCTTGCTTCAGTCCATAGAGAGCTTTCTTCAGTTTGTAGATGTGATATGGATGCTTTGAGTCCTCAAATCTAGGTGGCTGCTTCACATAGACTTCTTCCTGGATAACTCCATTGAGAAATGCACTTTTGACATCCATTTAGAACAATGTGAATCCCATGAATGATGCAAAAGCACATAGAATCCAGATTGCTTCCAGTTTTGCTACAGGAGCAAAGGTTTCTTCAAAGTCAATCCCTTCGTGTTGATTGTAACCTTAGGCAACCAATCTTGCCTCATTCCTTACCACTACTCCGGATTCATCTAGCTTATTCTGGAATACCCATTTAGTGCCAATGATCGAGTTTCCCTTTAGTAGTTCCACTAGATCCCATACATTAATTCTAGAGAATCGATCCAGTTCTTCTTACATGGCCATCATCCAACTTTCATCACCTTCTGCATCCTGGAATTTCTTTGGCTCAATTAATGAGACAAAAGGAGCATGACTCATCATCCTATTGAGTTATCCTCTGGTTCTGACAGGATTTTGGACATAATCTAAAATAGCTTCTACTGGATGGTTTTTGTGAATCCGAATCTCCCTTAGTAAGTCTTCATGTTGAACTGGGACTTGTTCTACCTCTACTTCAACCACTCCATCTTGGCCTTCATTGAAGTTAATCTCTTATGGATTGAGATTTACTTGTACTTCTAAATCAAAAGATATTCCTTCATCTTCCTCTTTGTACTACTTTATTTAGAATGAATCAGGAACTTCTGCATCCTTCTTTTCTCCAGAGTTATCAACTTCTAGAATTGGATCTTTCGGAGTGACACTTTCCATTCCTGTGGGGTTAGTCTTATCGAAATCTACATGAATAAACCCTAGCATAGTTTGGGTTCATTTATTGAAGACTCTGTAAGCGTTACTATGTGCTGAGTAGCTAAGGAAAATTGCTTCATCAGATTTAGGATCAAATTTTCCTATTTGCTCTCTATCATTAAGGATGTAGCATTTACATCCAAATGCCTTAAAGTACCGAATTTTGGGTTTTCTTCCCTTCCAGATTTCATATGGGGTCTTTTCTATGGTTTTTCTAAAGAGAGCTCTATTTAAAATATAGCATGTTGTACTTATGGCCTCACCCCAAAAGTATTTTGGCAAACAATTCTCATTTATCATTGTTCTAGCCATTTCAACTATGGTCATGTTCTTTCTCTCAACAACTCCATTTTTTAGGAGCGTGAGGGGTAGAGAAGTTATGTTCAATGCCCTTGGAGTCACAAAATTCAGCAAACTGCCATTATCACGCCGGATGTGTGCAATGCTTATGCCCTGTTCTACCTCTTTCCGAATGAATGTTTTTGAGAATTGGTCAAAGGCTTCATCTTTGCTTGCTAATAAGAGCACCCGGGTATATCGTGAATAATCATCCACAATGACCTTGGTGTATTCTCTTCTACCTAAACTCAATGGTTTAATTGGACCAAAGAGATCAATATACAAGAGCTCAAGTACTCTTTTAGAAGGTATGTAAGAGATGGAAGGGAAACTTTTCTTATGCTGTTTACCTAATTGATATGCAGTGCATAGATGATCCTTATCAAAAGCAACCTTAGGCAAACCCACTATTAATTCCTTTTTGGCTAGTTTGGATAGGAGGTTCATGCTAACATGTCCCAACCTCCGGTGCCATAGCCATGATTCTTCTTCTTTAGACACCAAGCAGATATTCTTTTCCTCATTTTTAATTTTAATAGAATAAACATTGTTTACTCTAGGTTCATAAAGAATAAGTTTATTAGACTTACTACCATGGATTGAGTAGCCTCCGAATCAAATGTGACCCTTCTTCCTTTATCACAAAGTTGGGCTACACTTAGTAAGTCGAACTTTAGTCTATCAACCAGTGAGACATCTTTAATTTTTAATTCAGATCCAACGGTTCCATGTCTAATGATCTATCCTTTTTTATTGTCTCCAAAGCTTACTTTGCCTCCCTTCTTCCGGGTTAATATGATGAAGGACTTCTCATCACCTATCATGTGCCTTGAGTATCTACTATCAATGTACCAAGTGTGTTGATCTACTATGGATCTAAGGCATACCTACAAAATAGATCAAGTGGGTTTGGGTACCCAATAAAATTTAGGTCCTCTCAAGTTAATAACCATCTTAGGCCAAGGATTAACATCATAATAACCATTTTTCAATCTACATAATTTAGTAATATGATTGTTTTTCCCATAAAACCTGCACCCTGTAATGGATCTGCTCTGTTCCTGCTTCTTTTCAAACTTTTAAGATCTTCCTTCCCATAGTTCCCTCTATATCCAGCTTCTTGTACACTAGTAGATGTTCTCGTGTGTATCCAGAAGCTAATTGGAGGTGCAACTTATGCAGCACAATTTCTTCTTTGTTTGGCTGGTTATTAATTGTAAACCACCTTAGCCTTTCCCTTTTGAGCAGCAATATATCTTTAGGCTTGTGGTTGCTTGCTAACCTCCTTCACCTTTTGATTAAGATACTTTGGATTGTCTTTGGCACCTTGAGATTGATTTCTTTGTGTAGCTTGCCTTGGGTTTTTCCTTCTTTATGGAGGATTAGGTCTCCATCCGGATGCCTCCTTCATTAGGGCTATTTCTCTATCCAGGCCAAGCAGATTAGCACTTAGCATTTACACTTGATTCTTCAATAAGTTCTCCTCAACTTCATCAATGTGCTTGGCTGTTTTGATCAAGTTGACATCTTGTGGCAATGCTTCATTATCTTCAGCAATCTCTAACACTTGTCTTCTTAAGGACTTGATCGCTTTTGCATTTTTCTTTATAATCTTGATCATAATAGATAAAGCTCTAGCAAGATCAAACTTAGAAGCAGAATTTGAATAAGCGTTTACCTTTGTGTTTGTTATTTCTGATTCTGATTCTTTGATTTGCATTGTATCTTGCTTAGAGATATTCTTTCCAAATTGCTCTGCTTTTGGATCAGTCAGTGCCATGAATGCATAGTTGGCTATCTCTTCTTCTTCTATTGAAGATGAACTGCTACTTTCCTCACTATTGCTCCTGGTAGCCACCATTGCCTTCTTTTTGAACTTCCTGGGTTTCTTAAGCTTTGGGCGTTTTATTATGAAATGGCCTTTCTCTCCACATTCAAAGCAGGCAGCTTCTTTTTTCGGATCCTTATTTTCTTTCGGATTCTTTCTACGTCTGTCTCTTCTAGATGTGCCTTCTCTTGGTTTCCGATATTCATACTTTCTTGATTTCTTACTATCTTTCTTTTGTATGAACCTGTTGAACTTTCTAGTTAATATGGCAAGTTGTTCTTTGGTGCTTAGTGCTTTAGTGATTTGCTCTTCTTCTCCGGATGAAGATGATCCGGTGGATTCTACCTTTAGTGCAATAGCTTTCTTCTTTTCTTTAGGCTTCTTCTCCTATTGGGTATATCTCTCTGGGGATAAATCTTGAGTCAAGAGATTTCCAATGAGCTCATCATGACTATAGAAATTTAAGTCATGAGCTTCTTCAATGGCAGTCTTCTTATTGTCCCATTCCTTGGTGAGACTCTGGAGCACTTTCTTTACCATCTCAACTTCTGAGATTTCCTTTCCGAGCCTCTCCATCTTATTAACTAGATTGGTATATCCAGTTTTCATGCTAATGATTGATTCTTTTAGCTCCATCTTGAAGGATTCAAGCTTTTGCTGGAGTAGATCAAACTTGGCTTCTCTTACTTTATTGGTTCCTTCATAGGTTACTTTCAACTTCTGCCAAATCTCCTATGCAGTCTCACATCTGGATATCCTATTAAATTTTACAGCACTAAGAGCACAATGAAGCATGTTAATAGCATTTGCATTTTCACCCAGCTTCTAAAAATCATTCTCATCCCACATTCAACCTAATCAAGGGTGAAGATTAATGCTAGTTTAATAACCCACAATGGCTACATTTATGACAGAAGCCTATAAAAGGGGAGCTTCACACATTGAGAAGGTTGGCTGGTTGATTTGAAAAAGCTATTCACAAGAACATTTGCTCAAGCAATCAGTAATCGCAATCCCTCCAAGAATCAAACAATTCCAAATCTGTTGTAAGGATTCCTAAGTGAGTTATAAACTCAAGGAAATACAAAACCAAAACCTATTTGAAAACAAGAGTGTAAAGATCTCCAACTTGGGTGAGTTATGAGATTGGTTTATAACTTAAAGTTGGTGCTTTGTGTGGGATCTCCATGTAGAACTCAGCTTAAATTTGAGGTAGAAGTCTAAGAGGTTTATCCTATTAAAGACTAAAGGACTCAGCTAGGAGTTAGTGCTTCTAGTGGTATATCTTACATCCGGAAGGGGTTACCATCCGGAGATAAGTTATAAGGCTTGATTCCTGCCAGTTGGAAATGAATCCACTAGTGGAAAAGCTCGGAGGAAGGAAACTCCGGGGACTGAAGTAGGCGAGGCTGAACCAGGATAAAGTCCTCTGAGTTTGATTTCTTTAAATCCTTAATTTTTGCATTATATTGTCATAACTTCATCATCTAGATCCATCGTCCGGGTCATAATCAAACACGCTACACTAAGACTGTTTAAAGTCTATTTATTCCGCAAAAAAGGGTCATTCACCCCCCTGACATTATAAAGACCCTCACGGGGACCAACAAGCGGTATCAGAGCTAGTGCTCAAACTAGAGACTTAATAATCTCGAACTAAAGGTCCACATATTTTGATTCAAAATCAAAATGAGTTTCCAAAACTCACAGCTCCTTCCGGATGGTATGTCTATCACCCGTCCTCCACTCTTCATCGGTGAACACTACACATTCTAAAAAAACCAGATGAAGAACTTCATTCATACACAAAGCATGCAAGAATGGTTAGTAATTAAAGATGGTCCATATGAGTCTACTCATAAAAGCACCATCACTAGCCTCGCCGGTAGAAGTATGTGCCTTGATCGGACATAGGATCCCCGCCGAAACTCTTGACATTTTCTTCTTTGATGTAGACCTGCCAAACGATAGACTATGCCATAATCGAGCTTTATACTTGAAAATTGAGATACTAGATCGAGTAATGCCCTATGACACGATGGACGATGGCTCCACACTTAATGTCTGCCTATGAAAGATTCTACCAATCCTAGGGTTAAATGAAGAGATGCTCAAGAAGTTTGAAATGGTGATTAATGCATATGAAAACTTGAAGAGATCTGTCTTGGGGACTTTTGAGGTAACAGTGAAGGTAGGGAAAGTTGAGTCCCTCACAACTTTCACCATCACTGACATTCCTGTCACATTTTCCTTACTACTCGGTCGACCATGGTTTCATGCGCTGGGAGGTGTCCCTTCCACCTTGCACCAAAAGGTGAAGATCCCTTACAAGGGGAAGATAGTAACCCTCAAGGCCAACGGGGAATCACCATGGCTGCCATACGTGCAACCCTAGAATATGTAGGTGGATTGCTAACAGCCACCATAAGGAAGCACAAAAGACAAACCCAATGGTCTGAGTGGGTAAAAAACTACATGGACTAGCACTTAACCACAAAAGCTAGCCCCGAGGCACAAGAACAACAGACCCCCAGAGTTCAAATTTGCAATAGGCTCCCATAGCCCCTCCGGGCTCGATTACTGGGGCAAAAGCCAATAAAGTGCAAGCCTGAGCTAGATGTCCGAAATCTTTATTTGTCCCGGGGAAATCCTATACCAGGGCGAGCCTGGCCAATCAAAACTAAAGAAGGAGAAGTGCCTTGCTTTGAGATATTCTCTAATGTCACGGGCTTTGAAGGCCACACTCGCCCGACAAATTACGAGAAGCATATTGAGAAAAGGAAGACCTCGTCCGAGGAAGAAGCCCCCAAGAGGCAAAAGATGATGAACCAGTAGAGTGTTAAAGAACTAGCAGTAAGGTTAGCCAAGCTAATGGAAGCCTACCTTGAGGAGAAGAAGATCAAGTTAAAATCACAAAAAGTAGAACCTGCAGAGGAAGGAATGGACAAAATAATCTCTAAGCTGGCCTAGCTCATGATCAAGGGAAAGTCTAAAATCAAAAATGCAACCACCAGCAGCAGCTCAGAAATTCTAAACAAGGAAACTCTTGTCCCATAAGTTGATAATGACATTTCAATTTTTTGATGTCTTTGAGCTAAACAACTTATATTGTGAGAATGACAATGACAATAAAATGAATGACTTCCCTTATCTACGTGGTGCTTTCGACTTCATGCATTCACGTCACCATACATCGAGCATTTTTAGTATTGATGATACTCTTACAAAAGAAATAAATGTGGGAACCAAAGATGACCCCAAGATAATATCAATTTTTAGTGACCTTAATCCCAAACTTGAGACAGAATTAGTAAGAGTACTCAAATGGCATGTAAAAGCGTTTGCCTGGTCCTATGATGACACACCCAGATTTGATAGGACCACTGTGGAACACAAAATTCCCACCTACCCAAAAATTTGATAGGTAAAAATAAAGCTATGAAGGATGAGACCTAATTGGGCCGAGAAGGACAAAGAAGACCTAACTAAACAAATTAATGCTAAGTTCCTAGAAGTCGTGGAATACCCAGAATGGTTAGCCAATATAGTACCAGTTCCAAAGAAGGACGGGGGAGTCCGAGTCTATGTCAACTTCCGTGATCTCAACAAGGCTTCACCAAAGGACGACGTCCCTCTACCTCACATATATGTAATAATCAATAGCGCAGCTAGGGCAGCCATGTATTCCTTTATAGACGGCTTCTCGAGATATAACCAGATATTGATGAATGTTATCGACAAATTTAAGACAACCTTCATCACGGAATAAGGGGTCTACCGCTATAAAGTCATGTTGTTTAGACTCAAGAACATAGGGCCAACCTATCAAAGGGCAGTCACCACTTTACTCCATCACCTAATCCATAAAGTGGTTACAGTATACATGGATGATATGCTGGTAAAATCAGCAATTCCCAAAGAGCACCCGACTGTGCTCAATCGCTTCCTCACCCAGGTAGAAAAATATAATCTACCACTCAACCCAAAGAAGTGTGTCTTTAGGGTGACCTCCAAAAAATTACTAGGTCATATCGTCAGCCAACGAGGCATAGAAATCGATCCCGACAAGGTGAAGGCAATCCTCGGTATGCCCACGCCTAAGACCAAGAAGGAAGTCTGAAGTTTCCTTAGATCACTACAGTACATCAGCAGGTTTATTGGAAGATTGACCTCTGTCTATGAACCCATATTCAAACTCCTCAAGAAGCAGCAACTAGTCATTTGGAATCTATAACACTAGGAAGCCTTTGATAAAGCCGCCAACACTGGGTAAACCTCTCACCCTATACCTGGCCATTGAAGAAACCTCCGTAGGGGCAATGCTAGTACAAGAGCATAAAGACAAGAAAGAACATGCCATTCATTACCTCAGCAAGAAACTCTTTGAGTATGAAACCCAGTACACCATAGTTAAGGAAACATGCGCCGCCATAGTATGGTTAACCAACAAGCTTAAACATTACTTTCAATCCTATAAAATCCAGGCCATTGCGAAGGTAGATCCCATGAGATACCTTTGTCAAGCACGCTCCTTGGCCGGGAAATTATCCCGATGGTTGTTACTCATATCAGAGTTCAATATCGAGTACATCACCAGAAAAGTGATCAAAGGACAGGCCGTGACAGAATTTCTGGCCAACCAACCTTTAGAATCTGATTACATCAAGAACCTTGAATTCCCGGACGAACAGCTAGCCACAAAATCTAATGAACCCCAGAGATTGTCCATGTTCTTTGACGGGGAGATGAACCGCAAGGGAGCTAATCTAGGAGACGTAATTATATCTGCTGAGAGAGGATTGATCCCGCTCTCTAAAAGATTAGAGTTCCCTGTAACTAACAATGGCGCCAAGTACGAGGCATGTCTATTCGGTTTGAATTCGTTGATCACATTAGGGGTAGAAGAATCAGAAGTTATTGGAGACACCACTCTAGTAATTAGGTAAGTAGTAGGCGACTGGGTAGTGAAAGAAGGATCATTTCGACCATACCTTGAGTCCGTATGGATAAAAGCATCTCTCTTCAAGAAATGACATGTATTGATGGAGGGAAATGGAATGGTAGACTCACTAGCCACCTTAGCCTCCATGTGGGAAAACCCTGAACAACAACCCATAAAACTAATAATAGTCGAAGTCACAAACACTCCGTACCATCTTGCCTCAGTCATGCGGATCTCCATCGAGTAAGAGCCTTAGTACAACGACATATTTCATTACCTTTATAGTGGGACTTTCCCTACAGAGGTTACGGACGCCAACAAGACCACCCTACAAAAGCTGGTAGTTCATTTTAAATTTATCAAGGGGTAATTATTTTGGATATCCTCTAACGAAATCCTTCTCATGTGCTTCGGACAAGCAAAAGTTGACAAGGTCATGTGGGAAATACACGAAGAACATGTGGTGCTCATATGAACGGAGTAATGCTAGCTAAGAAGATACAATGAATGGGTTACTTTTGGCTTACCATTATAGCTGACTACACGCAGCTAGTCAAGAAATGCCATAAATGTCAAATTCATGGTAACATCAGTCACTTGCTGCCGGTCGAGCTGCAACACCTAGCCACTCCCTAGCCTTTCTTGGCCTGGGGGATCAATATCATACGAGAAATCCGACCATCCTCAACCAAGGGCCATAAGATCATGATAGTGGCCATGGATTACTTTTCAAAATGGGTTGAAGTTGAATCCTACACTGGGATCACCGCTAAGAAATGGCAAAATTCATTCAGAAGTACATCTTTTCCCGATACGGTATACCCCATCATATAGTGTTTGATAATGGAGTACAGTTATAGGGAGAAACCATAGATCTACTGGAACAACACAACATTGAAAATCATCTATCATCGCCATATTGCCCTCAAGCCAATAGGGCGATGGAAGCGGCTAATAAAGCCGTAAAGAAGATTGTGTCCAAGATGGTAGATACCCATCAAGATTAAGTTCACCATCTCGCCTATGCCATTTGGGCTATAGAACCAGTGTCAAAACCCCAACAGGAGAAACACCAGTGTCTCTAAAATATGGAATATAAGTCTTTTTTCTTGTAGAAATCAAAGTCAAGTCACTCCGTGTGGCAATCGAGCCAAAATTACATGAAGATGAGTGGGATAGGTAATGCTACGAAACACTTAACACCATCAATAAAAGGTGCCTAGATGCCCTTGATAGCCTAAGGATGTAGCAATAATGAATGGTCTAGGCCTATAATAACCAGGTAAGGAAGATTGATACGCCTCTCAAAGCTGGCAATGTGAGCATTAGATTTGAATGATCCTCCTCACAAAACTATAATGAGAGTTACATGATACAATGTATTACAGGTTTTGTCCATCAGTGGTGTTCCTACTGCTATAGAGTTGAGTTTTACTGAAGTCCAGACACCTAGAATGCCCTTAGGTACCCGTACAAATTCTATTTAGCGGTACGGATTCACTGACAGACCCATATGTAGATTACCTTCCATATATGTGGAGGGGACCCATAGGGGTCCCCTAGTACCCGTACTGGTAGGGCCCCACCCGTACGGGTCCTCTGATTGCCTAATCAGCCTCTTTAGGAAGTAATCTCTTACCATTTCTGGAAAAAGGCAGGTCTTGAATGGAGTTTATTGAATTTAGACCTGACTCTCACCTACAAATAGGGCTCTTTCCCCTCATTGCACAACAGACAACTCATATGAAAAATATACTAAAGTTCTAGCAGTTTCTATATGTATAGAAAAGTTATAGTGGGGGTATAGGAAGTATAAAATAGGGAGGAAACCCTTTCTATGAGATTTTGTCCACATTTTATTCATTACTAGCTTCGTTTATTAGGGTTTAGGGGAGGTTCTATCTACACAAATACTCGCCTAAATAGTCTTATTTCACCATCTACTTTAGCCAACTCTCTCAACAGGTAAGGAATCACCTCAAAGTGGATTCACGTTGTAAAGGTAATGCTCTTGAGTTTCAAAGAGCATCACATCTTAGTTATTCTATTATTATTTTCTACCTTTGTTATTATATCAGTTTGTTCTTATTTTGGGTCTGGTCCTAAACCGTATGAGCCTTGTTAGCACTAGATATCCCTAAGGGTATTAAATCTGTACGCCATACTTATACGGAAGGAAATCCCTTTTTTATTTTATTTTATCCTGCATTAATCTACAAGTTAAACTGAACAGAGTTTCTACACCAAACAGGTTCCGTATGGGTACACTATACCCATAATGGTCCTCCCTTATAGCCGTACGGGTCCCACCCACCCGTATGGGTACCAGCCCCATAAAAAATCCAGAACTCATTTTAATTTGATTAAAAATCAATCTAGCTCCCCATATTCCATGCAATCATTTTCACTAATAATCCGGTAAATCAACCGATAAAAGTTAAAATGTATTTTCACAATAAAATACGTTGAAGACTTGTTATTTCTCTCTAATCCTAGAAGCCACCTGGGTACTATCGGTCGTAAAACCGACACGCTAATATAATCAATTTTTTTCTAATAAAATGCTGACTTATGATGTGCTATAAACTGTGCTAATATCTGTGGATGCAGGGGAATTTATTTTCGTTTTGTTTTATAACTTATCAAATGTATGGGCTCTCTTTGTAAATCCCCCATTTTCCCCTAGTTGTAATTTTTATTCCCCCATTTATTGCTCGTGCTTTTATTGTAATATGTAAACACATGTAACGAGTGTAATATAAATGTGATAATTCCCCAAATGATGAAAACAAAAATGGTTTTACCCGGTGAATGTAATTTTGAATCAACTGAATGAGAAATAAGTGACTCATCCGATACCCGAATCTCTGATCCAATAGGTATGAGTCTCCCGCCCAGAGGGAAGCATACCAAAACTCTTTCCCAAGTAGACAACTTGGGTGGTGACTATATCATTTGTATCGAGATTTGGGTCTCGATTCATTTATTCATTAAAATTGGCTTATTGTGCAAAGTTTAACTAAAAATGTTTTATCACTCCTAAATCCAACCAAACCCCTAGTGGGCCCTGCCTCTCACACTGGCGCTAAGGGAGACCCGCACGTCATCAACACCTTACAGTGGTGGCTCTACTTTGGACATAATCTTTTTACTTGCGAAATTTATAATTATTTTAAAAGCTTAAAAGATTAAGATGTGCTCCGAAAATCATTTACTTGATTCAATCCGCTTTTGTTTTCATCATTTGGGAAAATTATCGCACTCTATCTTCTCATCTTCTTCTCTCTTTAGTTAGATGTGCTCTTCTTGTAGTGGTAGTTTAGGGTGCCCTATTATTTCCATGACACTCGCGAAGGTGTTACCCATGCCCGTTAGGAAATTGGGGACACATTAGTGGGTGGAGCACTCATAGTCATCTCCCTCTAAAAGAGGCTTAAATGCAATGGGAACCTTCTACATCAACTTTCGATATGTCCCTGCACTATTCTAATCGAAAGACTTAGAATTTTACATTTTAAGTACCTTGATTTCTATGTGAGATTAGACTAAGGAGGAATACCCTCAGACTCGGTGGGAGAAATAAGGACGGAAATGATCGCTTCAAATGTGTTGTGTTACATACCCTTGTGATTAACCCCATCATGCATCATTGTAATTTACGCATGCATATTGTATCCCATACTTGTAATGATCTCTTGGTTATCACCTCAGCTAAAACCATACCTCAAAGAGAAAGACCTTGGCGACAATCTCAAGTCTGTCTAACTAGCATTCCTGCTCCTCCATTATCATCTCTTTCTTTAGTTTAGTTAAGGGTTGCTCCACATTAATCCACGGGTGTCTCTTCCAACAACTAGTTTAGTCCGATAGATCTTTTTGCCTATCATCTTAAGGAAATGTCTTATATCCTGACTCCAAAGGGCCAGATTGATGTTGAAGTGGAGAATGTTTGTATTGGTAAGGAGGCAAATGCATTGAGGAATGAGGTTAGGTTAGAGATTGCTAATGCCATCTCACAGTACTTAGGAAGTGATCAGTTCTTGGATCGAATGAATGATAAGATATTAGCCGCCATCAAGGAAATTCTGACCAAAGAGAGAATGGCCAATGATCCTCATAGCAATCTTGTCAGTGCTCCAGCAGTGAATGCAGTGATTAGTGAGCAAGTATCAAGAGTTACTCATAATCCATTCACTCAGTTTTAGTTGCCACTTGTGGAGACTCACGGGGATTCTTCCACCTAGTTTGGTTAGTTGGGTTTTATGGGTCCATTTGGTTTAGTTAGCGTGCTATTCCAGTCAGTAGGTATAGAGGTTCCTTGAGTCGTCAGTCAGTTTGCTCAGCCTAGTTAAGGGTTTGTACCGCCGCCATTTCAGTTTAGGGCATCTGGTCCAACCCTAAAGTTTGTGGTCATGCCTAAGGGGATGACCTTTCCTTAATTAGTAGATTTGCCCTTGGTTGGGACAACTCATTTACAAGGATCATCTTTATCCTCAGAATTATGTGATCTACTTCAGAAATAGCTCACTACCAATCATGGCTCCCAACCATCATCACTATCCATCCAAATAGCTAGAAAGGAGGATTGGTCCCCAAAAAGTTTAGTATGCCTAGCATAGCAAAGTATAAGGAATCTAGGGTAGCTGTAGCTCACTATGGGTCAAAGTTTTTGGTTAAGGTATACATATCTCTTCAAATTCAGATGATTATGATGAAGCAGGGTTATATGAAGGGTAAAGGACTCGAAAAGAATCTGCAAGGAATGACAGAACCCATCTTACCTCTTCAATAACCATTCAGACTTGGTTTCGAGAATTGCCCAAGTGCTAGGAAGTCTAAGCCTCAGTCCTGCCTTCTGATAGGAACTGAGGTCAAGCAAAAGATATTCACGAGTGAGGAAGGGCCTGTTGAGGTTAGGGGCAAATGGGTCCCTGGTTTTTAGATCTTCAATGATGTATATGATTTCAAGAAAGGCTCGATAATTGAAACCTCATTTTCTATGGAAGTATGTAGGAATACTGAAGAAGAGGAAATGAAGGAATAAATCGAGTCCATCACCAAGGCACTAGCAGTACTTATGAGGAAGAATTGGAAAGGAAGTAACAAGGGAAATCCCAATAGCAAGGCTGTCAAAGATTTACCAAGAGTAGTGGCTAGAGAAACACATGCAAACCTGTACACAGGGGCTACCAGTATTGCTGAAGCCGATGAACAAGGCCCTCCGCCTGTTGAGGATGATTCAAAACGTGTAATTTTTAATGGTTCAAATATTTTTATGCAAACAAAGCCGCATATAAGGCGTATCATGAATAAGTTGTAGCATCAGTATCTTTATTTTTAACATATGATGAATAAATTGGAGCACCTAGCATTCACATTTTGCTCGAGTATTTCATTCTGACGATATCATGCACTCATAACAACAACATTCTTAAAATATCATCATATTCATTAATGAAGTTGACTTTGAGTATAACGCAATAGTATAAACATCAAATGGTTAAAACCTATCATCAAAAGAGAGATAATGAAAAGTATTTAGCAAACATGATAACTATTAGCCTTGGTCCTTCTTTCTGCATGAGGGGGAATGGGTACTAGAGCACACATCATCAAGAAAGAAGACCAAGAAGACTTATAAAAGCACCGACCACAGGCTGACTGCGGTTATGAAAAAAAAAGAGCATCCTAGAGTACGAAACAATACCCAAATTCTTTAGAAGCTCTAAAGGGAAGCTGATCATTAATTTTAGTAAGTTAATTAAAAAGATCTCGTCAAAGACAGTGGCTACTTGCAGGAATTGGGTTGATAAACTTCCATTTGCAATTTAGGCTATAGAACCAGTATAAGAACCCCCACCAATCAAACACCTTTCTCCTTGGTGTATGTAGTGGAAGCCGTGTTACCGGTTGAAACCGAAGTAAGATCTCTAAGAGTGGCACTTGAAGCTCAGTTAAAAGACTCAGATTGGGCAGGAGCTAGGTATAAACAGTTAAATACGATAGATGAAAAGCGGCTCAAGGCCACTTGACCATCTATAGATGTACCGGCAGCGTATGGCTTGAGCTTACAACAATAGAGTTAGATACCTGAAACAACCTCTCAAAGCGGGTGATTTGGTTCTCAAGTAGCTACTCCAGGTTAACATTGATGCTAGGAGCAAGATTAGGTGTAATTGCGAGTGGCCGTTCATTGTGAAGAAAGTCCTTGGTAAAGGAGGAATTAAGCTTATGGATATGGATGTAAATGAGTTCATTAATCCATTAAATCCAGATAGGCTTAAGCGTTATCATGTCTAGGTCAAAGAATTAAATCATAAAAAAGTGGTACAAGGAATAAAAGAAATAAAGAACAAATTACCCGGCGAGTAGTCCTCTACTGCTTGGGCAAAAAGTAAGGTGCAGCCCGCTGGTCAGTATTCCCCAAACTGGCCAGGTAAAAATTAGGGCACTCCAATGCAAATAATTCCCACTAAGTTGAAAACCCCGAAAAGGGGGACTTAGGCAAAAGTTAGAGCATCGAGAGAAAAGTGTCAGTTGCCTTCTAGAAAATCTGTAAAAGACCAATAGGCAGTAGGGGTTAACCATCCGAAATTATTACCATTGCTTATGTACTCAAATTAATCTCATCAATGAAAATGTTATGAATTTGCTAAGAATCTTGGTCTTATGAATGCATGCATGTCTTTAGGTAAAATAATCGCACGTGGGTGAACATCAATTTTCTTGCACGTGTTATGCATCATTGTAATCATCTTTACCGCACATTTGCAATAGTCAGAAAAGCCTGCTAGATTGAAAACCCTTAAGGGCGGTCCAGGCGAATGTTAAGGCCAAAAGAAAGGTCTACTGGATTGAGCCATCAAGGATAATTCAGGAAAAAAATAAGATAGTCTGCTCATTTGAAAACCTAAAAGGAGTGTCCAGATAAAAATTAAGACAAAACCAAAAGAAAGAAAAGCCTGCCGGGTTGAAAACCCGAAAGCACAATCCCAGCAAAAATTAAGGTGAAAAAATAAAAAAAAAAGCTTGCTAGGTTGAAAAACCGAAAGGGTAATCTAGGCAAAAGTAAAACCTAAAAAGAAAAAGTCCGCTAGACTGAGCCATCAAGGACAGTTCAGGCAAAAATTAGGATAAAAAGAAAGAAAAATAAATGTTCGATAGATCATCTCACATCGAATGGCCTATGGAAAAGTTAGAACATCACTCGGTCTCCTCAGTACGAAATCGCTAAATGAAAGTAATACGGGTTCACAAAGTAGCAATGCTCAATGATCTAAAGAAAAATTTGCATGCATAAAAGTTCAATCTCAAAAGTATCAATCCAAAGTTTGCATCCAAAACAAGCCACGCAGGGCCCAAAAGTACAAACAGTTCAGAAAGTAGTCATAATCTAAGGTGTCGAGGGATCCTGTCCCTGCGACTCTCTTGAGTCTGATGTTGAGTTTCCGCTACAGTTAATCCACATTTATAGTCATATAGTCATCGACCTCATCAATAACTGGCTGGATGGGGGCCCTAGTCTCCGAAGTCCCCGCAGTAATCCCAGCAGCATTAACTCCCTCAGCTCACTAATCTTCACCCCTCTGAGCCACTGGATATGCAGAAAGATCATCCTCAGACTCATCATCAGAAGGATCCAACATCTACCTATCCTCAGTCATCCTTGCCAGCTGACCCCTCAGCATCTCAATCTCAACCCTAGCTCGAGCAGTCTTAGCCCTAGCCTGGTCAACCTCAGTAGTAGCAGCCCGTAGCTGGTCCTCCAGGAATCTAGCTCTCTCCTCAGAAGCATCCGAATCCCGGGATGACCTACTCCGCTCCATGGCTAATAGAGTCTGCAATGAAAAATATAAGATCAATACACATATATAAATGTCATAGCATACATCATGCATAGTTTGTTAAGTTTTACACGTAGAAGAAACTTACAAAAGCCAGTACATCCTGGCCCAGTAGTAGATCCCGCATGGAGAAAGAACCCTTAGTCATCCTATCGACCTCAAAGATGGTCACCTACGAAGGGAAGTCATGTCAGGATAAGATATTCTAAGCAATCATTATAATGATCAAGGCTAAAAGTAAGGGGTTCCTTACAAGAGTAGAGCTGGCTGGAGTGAAACCGATAGGCTGGATCGACTCCTCGAGCTCCTTGGCAACTCGCTTCCCCAAGTGATCAAGGAGTCAGAAGAAAGTATCTAGCTTAGGTCAGAGGATGCCATCCCTCATAGATCTAGAAGCCCGAGACTGCTTTGCCAGAGGCTCAAGGGCAACAAGAGTAGCAGTGATAAATCTCTTCCATGTGGAAGCGGGAGGCTATAGCAATAAAGAATTAGATTCAGGATCACAGTCAATTTTAGGAAGCAGCAAGGTATTTATAAAGGCCAAGTTAGAACCATACTTGAGAAGAAGGGGTAGCGGACCTGGCTGAGCCCCCATTGCCCTAAACTATAGATGGACCCCCGCGGTCACCCCTCATTCCATCCTCCTTGTCATCATCATCATCATCATAATACAACTCTCTACCATGGCACTGGTCCTCCACCCTCGGACCCGCTCACCAGAATACAACTCATAAGAGAGCGGTGACTCCAAGACGAAGTGGCGGTCATCCACGCCAGTCCGCATTTACTCAATAGCCCCGTTGGGATTGGGGGAGAGATTGGTCTCTCTACCATGGCACTAATCTCTCCCATGGGTCTTGAATAACTTGTATGGAATTAATGCACTGTGAGTATCACAACCTAGTGAATACAGTTTCTACTAATGGTTTATTGAAATGTAAAATGCAGGTTTAATAGGGAAGAAGTTTACCCAATCTGAGCGCAGCTTACCTAGAAACTCTCGATGCTGTGTTGTGGTCAAGGGGTACCAAAGCCCCATCCATCTCTATATAATATGCAGTATCTTATGCTGTATAGGCAAACTTGGCCTAGGAATCAATTGGTGCTTGAAGGCCCAAATCTGCAAGACAAAGTAAGGATTAGTTGCGGCACAATTCAGACTATAGGTTAAAGTAGAAGAGGTCAATTCGGGATTTACCAATAGTATTAGATGGCAGATCTTGAGCTCAAACTACTCAACCCGGACTCCGACATCCAACCCGTAGTACAGCTTTGCCATGATGGCCCAGCTTCAATTCTTGCAAGGAACAGTAGCAAGATCCTCCACAGCGGAGAGTAAACTATACTTGAGGTTGCTCGAATACACCAGGAAGAAGATGGTAGTAAGGAATGTTAGAAAGAAGGACCGAGCATACCGATCCCTCTTATCAGTCGCAATAGGACTCGGCTACCTAATTCAATGAGCATGCAGATCCCTGTATGTAAGCTTGTGTATCCCGCTTGGATGAACCCCATGTAATCAAGCAATATAGGCCCTCACAGTAGGCCAAGAATGCCATGTATCGGCGTAAACATCGAAGTGGACAACATCCCCTCTCCACTCCAAGCCCGTCATAGCATACACTAGCAAGGGAGTGATAGTGAGCTCCCCGATCGGCAAGCTAAAAGTATGGATCGTCTTCGACCACCACTCTGTTTGAGCTAAAATAGCACCCGGGGCCAACATCTTAGGAGCCTGAGGGATGGCCCTTATAATGTCGCTGAAGCCAAAGGAATCAATATGGGTTAGTAACTCCGAATCTTCCAAGGCATGAATCTCCTTATACCATTTCCTGCAGAAGCTCAGGGCCCCCAACGTCTTTTATTGGAACTATAAAGATAAAATTACAGTTTAACAGAGTTAGAACACAGTAGACAAGCAAGAAATTAGAAAGGGATTGTAGAAATATAGGTTTCAAGTATTCTGTCCTGAGTAGAAGGACCCATATGGGGTCTACCCCACCCGCATGGGTCCACAAGGAGTACCCGTATCAAACAAGTGACATGTATGGGTCCCCCCATACCCATACGGGTCCCTTACGAATAAGTCTCCAAAAATTACTATTCACTAAAACTCAACCAAAACTCATCCAAAACTATCCTAAAAATAATCTAGGCTAAAGTTACATGCATCATGCCCTATTCAGAGGTCTAAAACACCCTAATTCGTGCCAAAATTTGAGAAATTGCCAAAGGTTTGAAAATGGAAAATGGAGACTCAAGAAAAATTACTGGGAGTTTTGAAGCATGGGTCTCAAGAGCAGGGATCAGTGGCACCTCAGAGACAGGAGCGAGCCCCAGAAATGAGTCTCCTTCACAAAAGGCATACCCAACAAAAATTGGGCATTTTCAAAGCTCTGAATCGCCCACCGGGGGCTAGTCCTTGAGTCTAAGGGAGAAACAACCAATCTTTGGGATCTTTTTATACATTTTTTTGTTGATTTTAGGAAGAAAATCACCGAAGTTGCAAAATGGGAAGTTTTTGTATAAGGCGGGATATGAGGAGACTGATCGGCCTTTTGTAACCCCCGTCAGGGTATGAGTCCCATCCCACCCGTATGGGTCCCGATGATCAAGGACCCCACTTATACGTGGTTCTGCCCCCCCTCCCCCGTACGGGCCCCCTCTAACCATCTAGGGGAAGATTTTTGAACTAGTGTCTCAAAAAGCACCAGAAATTCATCCAGTTCAAGTTCAGGGTCGACCCCACTCCTCCTCAACCTTATATTTGAATTATATTTGGGACAAGTCCCTATGCTTACCTTGATCCTTGAATGAAGGGGCAAAAATATTTTTTTTCACAAAAGTAAATTTAGAATCAAGGAAAGCTATTTTTGAGTTAATCACTAACTAGGAAATTTTTGTGTACAGGTCCATTCTAGCTCAAGAGTTCTTCCCCAGCAAATGAAATTTACAAGGTAGGGCCTCCCCAGCAAAAGAGGCTTTACTCAAATGATATTACTTCCCTCCCTAGCTGAGGAATCACTCAAGGGGCATGCCTCTATAATCAAGAACCTTAGGGGATACCCATCCTAGGGTCATTCCCTAGCAAAGGAATCAGGTGTCAGGGGCAACCCCTCATTTCCCAGTAGATGAACTAGGTCCCACGGGCATCCCCCCACCAACCCAGGGGCATCACCCCATTTTCTAGTAGCAGAATCATCATGTCTTAGGGGCATTTCCTCCCATTCCCCAGCAGCAAAATTAATCAATCTAGGGGCATCCTTGCCATTGTTGAACTCTTTGAGGGGCATTCCTCGAGAGCAACCCTTCTAAGGGGCATTTCGGCCTAAAGCAATCGGGGCCAAACCCGACATTTTTTGCACTTAGTTTTCAGTTTGTTCAGGGGCCACCCCATCCACTCATGTTTATATAAAACAATGACTAACTTAGTGTTTGATTGTTGTCTTTTTATAGGTTATTTAAAACACCATCAACCAAGAAAGTCGATCCGCCTCAAGAATGGGATACGCCATTAGTCAGGAAAGTCGATCCATCTCAAGAAAGTGATACACCATCAGTAAGGAAAGTCGATCCACCTTATAAAAGTGATACACCATCAGTCAGGAAAGTCGACCCGCCCTAAGAAAGGGATACACACACCTTCACCAGTTGAGTCACTAGGGGTGCATAGTAGCAAAGGAAAGTCATCCGCCTTAGGAAAGGGATACGCACTGGCTAGGGAAGTCGATCCACCTTAGGAAAGGGATACACTAGACAAGAGAGTCGATTCGCCTTAAGAAAGAGATATACAATCATCAGTAGCTAAAGAAGAGTCATCCGCTTTGGAAAATGATACACCACCAGTTAGGAAAGTCAATCCGCCTTAAAAAAGGGATACGCACACCCTACCCAGTTGAATCACAAGTGATATGCACAGTAGCAAAAGGAAGTCATCCACCTCAGGAAAGGGATATGCACAGTAGCAAAAGGAAAGTCATCTTCCTCAAGAAAGGGATATGCACTATAGCGAAAGGAAAGTAATCTACCTCAGGAAAGGGATACACATAGTAGCAAAAGGAAAGTCGTCTGCCTCAGGAAAGGAATACACATTCCTAGTAGAGTTACGAAGGATACGCATCAACAAAGGAAAGAAGTTCGCCTCAGAAATGAACTCGCCTATATCATCACCTCAGGTATAATTTCTAAACCCTCACCATTTTGAGATCATATAGATCCATATTTGCAATGATCCTATGAGGGGCAGTCTGTCAGCACTAGATTTTAATGATCCTTCTCATGAAACTATGATAAGAGTTGTACCATGCAATGTCTTACATGTATTGTCCATTAAAGGTGTTCCTCCTGTTGCAGAGTTGAGTTTAGCCGAAGTCCGGAGACCTAGTTTGCCCTAAGGTACTTGTACAGGTTCTGTTTAGTGGTACAGATCCTCTAACAGACCCATCCTCTGATTAACTAATCAGCCTCTTTCGAAAGTAATCTCTTACCATTTTCGGAGAAAAAGGCATTGCATTCAGACCTGACTCTCACCCAATAAATAGGGCCTTTTCTCCTCATTTCGCAACAGGCAACTCATATGAAAAATATACTAAAGTTCTAGCAGTTTCTATAGGTATAGAAAAGGTTCAGTGGGGGTATAGGAAGTATAACATAGGGAGAAAACCCTTTCTTTGAGGTTTTGTCCACATTTTATTCATTACTATCTTCGTTTATTAAGATTTAGGGGAGGTTCCGTCCACACAAATACTTACCTAAATAGTCCTATTTCACCATCTACTTTGGCCAAACTCTCTCAATAGCTAAGGGATAGCCGCAAAGTGGATTCACGCCGTAAATGTAACGCTCCTGAGTTTCAAAGAGACTCACATCTCAATTATTCTCTTATTATTTTCTGCCTTCATTTTAATATCAGTTCTTGTTCTTATTTTTGTTTTGGTCCTAAACTTTATAACCCTTGTTGGCACCACATATCCCTAAGGGTATTAAATCGGTGCGCCATACTCATACGAAAGGAAATCCCATTTTTATTTTATATTATCCTCTATTAATCTACAAGTGAAACTGAACAGAGTTTCTGCCTGGACCACACAGGACCACCCATATGGGTACACTATACCCGTACTGGTCCTCCCTTGTAGTCGTACGAGTCCCACCCACCTGTACGGGTACCAGCCCCAGGCAGAATCCAGAACTCATTTTAATTCGATTAAAAATCAATCCAACTCACCATTTACCATGCGATCATTTTCACTAATAATCCGATAAATCAACCCACAAAAGTTAAAATGTGTTTTCACAACAAAATAAATTGAAGACTTATTATTTCTCTCCGATCCTAGAAGCCGCCTAGGTTTTATCGATCGTAAAACTGACACCCTAACATAATCACATTTTTCCTAATAAAATGTTGACTTATGATGTGCCATAAATTGTGCTAATATCTATGGATGCTATAAGCACCTGATTTTAATGATCTTTCTAATGATATTATGCATCCTTCTATAGCTGTTATCGACTTGGAGTGGTTTTAATGCAGTTGGGTCAAGCATTGTCAAGTCTAAACCTTAAAAAACTAGCACCTAAGCCCTAAAAAGGTCTAAAATGGACAAATTCGGTCAAAACTAGTCAAAATCGATCAACTTCGGGCAGTTTCGGGTAATTCTAGGAAGTTTTGGGCAAAACTAGTCGGATCAGTCTTTACAGATCTGTACGGGTTAAACCAGATCCATATGGGTGGACCGGTTTGACCCGTAAGGGTCCATCCTATCTGTACCGGTTCGAAAACTTCCCAAATTACCCAATTGGATACCAATGGGACCCGTACGGGTCCAGGCCACCCATACTGGTCTGCCAAAAGCCCAAACAGTCGGCTTTAATGCCTAAATCTACCATAAAAGAATATAATTCGATATAGTAAATATACTTTGCCATATGCAAATATAATTTGCCATATCCAAATACAATTTGCCATAAGAGAATATATTCTATCATAAAAGAATATAATTCGATACAGTAAATATACTTTGCCATATGCAAATATAATTTGTCATATGCGAATATATTTGCCATATGCAATTATAATTAGCCATATGCGAATATATTTACCATATGTAAATATATTTTCCATATGCAAATATAATTTGCCATAAGCTAATATATTCTACCATAAAAGAATATAATTTGATATAGTAAATATAATTTGCCATATAGCAAATATAATTTGTCATAAGTGAATATATTCTACCATAAAAGAATATAATTCGATATAGTGAATATAATTTGTCATATAACAAATATAATTTGCTATAAGCTAATATATTCTAACGTAAGAGAAGATAATTTACCATAAACGCATAAATCAGCCATTTAATGCATTCATACCTATTTTTCCTCTATAAATAGAGGTCATTTTCCTCATTTCAATGGGACACGATGACAATACAATAGAATTACACATAACACACATGCAATAGTTCTAGCAACTTTCTATAGGTTTAAAAATGGTATAGTTGAGGTACAGGAGGTATAAAATAGAGAGAAAACCCATTCCATGAGGTTTTGTCCACATTTTATTCATTCCTAGCTTCGTTTATTAGTATTTCGGGGAAGTTCTATCCATACAAACACTCACCCAAATAGCCTTAAAATCACCATTTCAACATCTACTTTGACAAGGCTTCCATTCTGCATTAGGATCGCTCCAAAGTGGATTCACCAAGTAAAGGTACACTCCTAAGTTTCAAAGAGACTCACACTCAATTAATTTAATTGCTTTTTATATTATTTGGCATGATTCTCCTCCTCTACTTATTTCGGGTCTGGTCTTAACCCTATGGGCCTTGTTGGCACCTATACACCCCCATAAAGGTTATACGGATGCACCATACTCATAGGGAGGGAAATACCATTTTGCTATGTTGATCTTTATTTATTTTATTGTTCATTATATTGGATATACATATAAAAATTCTTTTGGGTTTGGTCTTGATTAATACGAGGCTTGTTGGTATCTAATATACCATTATAGTGGTTGTAATAGTACGCCATACTCGTATAAAAGGAAATCCCATTTTTATCTCATTTCTCCTCCATCATTCTATTAAAGTAAATCAAACAAAGGTTCTGTCAAACTAGATAGGACCCGTACGGCTTCTGCATAGCCGTACCAGGCCTCCACGGTAGCCATACAGGTCCTACCAACCCGTATGGGTACCGTCCCACAGGCAGAATCTAGAATTCATCTTCTAATCAGTTGAAATAAATCATTTGCCATGCGATCATTCTCACTAATAATTCGGTAAATCAACCCACAAAAGTTAAAATATGGGTTTACAACATAATCACATTTTTATCAATAAAATGATGATTTGTTATGTGCTATAAACTGTGCTAACGTCTATGGATGCAGGGGAATTTATTTTTATTTAGTTTTTTTAACTTAGAACAAATGTATAGGTTCTCTTTGCAATTTCTCCCATTTCCCTCGGTTGCAATTTTTTTCCTCTATTTATTACTCGCGCTTTGTTGTACTATATAAATGCATGTAATGATTGCGAAATACGGAACCTTACCAAAACTCTTTTCCAAGTAGACAACTTGGGTGGTGACTCTATCAATTGTATCAGGATTTTGGTCTCAATTCTTTTATCCATTAGAATTGGCTTATTATGCAAACTTTAACTAAAAATGCTTTATCATGCCTAAATCCCACTAAAATCCCAGTGGGCCCCGCCCCTCTCATACAAGCGTCAAGGGAGACCCACACGTCAACGACATCTCACAGTGGTAACTCCACTGGGGAGTAAATCTTTTAACTTGCAAAATGTTGGTCTATTTTAAAAGCTTAAAAGATTAAGATGAGCACCGAAAATCATTTACTTAATTCAACCCGTTTTTGTTTTCCAAACTTGGGAAAATTATCACACTCTATCTTCTTATCTCCTCTCTTTAGTTAGAGGCGCTCTTTTTCTAGTGCTAGGATAGGGTGCCCTATTATTTTCATGACACTCGCAACGGTGATAGCTATGACCGCTAGGGATATTGGGTACACCTTAGTGGGTGGAGTACTCATTGCCATCTCCCTAGAAAAGAGGCTTGATGTGATGGGAACCTTCTACATCCACTTCCGATATGTCCCTACACCATTCTTATCTAAAGCTACAGTATTTTACCTTCTAGGTGCCCTGATTTTCGTGTGAGATTAGACTAAGGAAGAACACCCTTAGACTCGGTGGGAGAAATAAGGACGAGCTCGATCGATTCACATGTGTTATGTTATGTATCCTTGTAATTAACCCAGCCATGCATCATTGAAATTTTTGCATGCATAAATTGAATCCATACATGTATTGATCATTTAGTTCTCACCTGAGAAAGAATCAAAGTTTGGCAACAATCTCAAATTAATTTTGTCCGCATTCTGATTTTGGCTCGACCAAATTCAGTTGAGGTAAGGGATGAATCACCGCCTCTGTATCTGAGCAATCCATCATCCAAATAGTTTGGATAGTGGGGTTCATTTAGTTAGTATGATTTAGGGGATACGACAGTTATGTCAGCCGTCAGCCGATCTATTCATCCTAAGAAAGGATTTGTGGTGTTAACGTTTTAGTTTGGGGGATCTAGCTAGAGTCCCAACCGTGTAGCTATGCCTAAGAGGACAACCTTCCATTATCCATCAGGTTGCCCTTTAGTGTGACTACAAGTGCTCATCGATCTTCTTCTTTAGTCCAAACCATGAAAAAGATTAATGCCAAGATAAGTAAACGCTTAGAATTGGGAGATTACCGATTCACCGGTGGATCCTACCAAGATTGAAAATAAAGACCCTCCACATCTGGGGTATCACTTCAAGGATGAGGTAACCTTTAAATGTGGCTAGTGTTTTGATGCAAAACGATGCCACTTATAAAGCATGTCACCGATAAATTGATGTATTCACATTATGTTTAAGCATTTCACTCTTAAAGATATCGTACACTCATAAAATTAACATTCTTAAAAATTGCATCGTGTTATTGAATAAACTGAATTTGAGTACATCGCAATGGCATAAGGTTCCAATGGTTAAAACTTATCAAAAAAAAGAGATGAAAAGTGCTTAGAAAATGTGATAGCCTTGGGACATAGCTGATCTTTTCCATAAAGGGGAGAAGATACACATAAAAAAGGGGAGGAGGATAGACTACACATCAAAAGCACCATTAAAGGTAAAAATCAATGCAAGCTTAATCTAGTCCCCTTCCAAAAACCTTCAAAAGGGTAAACCGTCACATCCAACAAATGGGCATTTCTTATCAATGTAGGTACCCCTTGGGCCTATATTCCCATCAAAATATCCCTAAACAATGCTTTTCTCCATTTTCTTAAAAGTAAGAAGACCCCACACCCTAAATAATGATCAAAGCTCCCTAATAACATAACCTCCTTTTTTCACAAAAGAGAAGAACATGTTCATTCCAACACTAAATAATCCCAAGCTTACCCAAAACAGCCCCTCAAGGCAGGTGATCTAGTTTCCAAAATAGCTACGCTCTATCGACACTGATATTAGGTGCAAATTCAAGACTAATTGGGAAGGACTATCCAAGATTATAAAAGTGCTTGGAAAAGGAGGAATCAGGCTTGTGGACATGGATGGAAGTGAGTTCGTGAATCCAGTGAATCAAGACAGGCTTAAGCGCTATCATGTTTAGGTTAAAAGAAATAAATCATAAAAAGCAACACAAAGAATAAAAGAAATAAAGAATAAATCACCTGACAAGTGGTCCTCTACTGCTTTAGCAAAAATTAGGGTGCAACACGTAGATCAGTATTCCACAAAACTAGTCAGGCAAAAGTTAGGGAACTCAAGATAAAGCCTGCTGTATTGAAAACCCGAAAAGGGTGGCTTAGGCAAAAGTTAGGGTATCAAGAGAAAACACGTCAGTTGCTTTCTAGAAAATATGTAAAAGGACTAGAAAGCGGTTAAGGGTTAACCATTGGAAACTAATGCCATTGCCTATGCACTCAAATTTAATTTCATTGATAAATATGATATGATTTGCTAAGAATCTGGTCTTATGAATGCATGAATGTCTTTAAGATGAAATGATCACAGGTATATGAACATCAGTTTCTTCTCTACATTTTTGTATTCTTTGTTATTATCTGTGTTGCGCGTATCATTCAAAAAAAGACAAAATAACGATAAGCCAAAAAAAAAGAAAATGAAAAAAAAAGGCTTAGGCAAAAGTCAGAAACAGTCTGCTGAACTGAGCCGCTAAGGATAGTTCAGGTAAAAGTTAAGACAAAAAAAATACAAAATCAGTTCGATAGATCGCATCACATCAAGCGATCTATGCAAAAGTTAGAACTCAATTCAAAATGCCGATAGTTTGTATTTGCTTTTATTCTTCAAGCATCATTTGTAATAGCAATATTTCACAGTTGGGATCCCTGAAGTTTAGCTTTCCCACTGTGAGGCTAATCGATAGCTAAGCAAGCAAAGGGGTAGGTGAAGATAATGGAGCTGGTGGGAACTAAGAAGGCATCCTTATGAAACCAGCCCAGGCCAAATAACCGAGCATATAACCCTATGCTCTAGAACCAAATCGATGTTGAGTGTATGCCACCTGATGAGCCTTTGCGTACTGGCAATAGCCGAAGGCCCTATCGGTGGAGGCACCCTCTAACCAGCTTTAAGTTGATCCACTTTCGTGTTCAGTGCTCAAATATTACCCTGCAAATATTTCATGCACTGATAAGCACCCGTCCAGGCGTATCCACTAAGGAAAAGAAATGAATGAACTTGTCAGATTTTACCCCCATTCCAAAGTTGTTGCCCAACATGATATTATAGAAATCAAAGAGCGGATGACTGTCTCTTTTGCTATCTTCTGTCGGCACCTGATAGGAAAAGCAAACCACATCAGCATGAGCTAAGGATAATTGTAATACACACTATAAACTCACATGAGTTGCATGGTGAGGAGTAAAATTCATGTCCACCCTGGTAGAGTCATCTGCATCGAAGGGAGGAAAGTAGAGTGATAGGTTAGGCTGATAAATGTGTAACCTCAAGGGGACCCAATAATCTCAAAGCCCCGTGATGTGGGAGGTGGCGTCGCCCAACATATATGGTCCCCTCACCCTTTTGCCCTACAAAATAAAAAGGGATTAGCACTTAGAAAATAAAAAAAAAGGAAAAAGCAAAAATCTAAAGACAGAGATGCACCCCCTGAGATGTTGTTTGGTCCTCTAAAGGCCAACCAAGCAAACACTCGGTCCCAAAATTAGGATACAGGCCGGCCTAGCCAAACAGCTCCATAGTCTCACCATACCCTTTCAGAGTGTCAAGATTCTTGCCCAACTCAGGCCAGAATAGCCACCTCGGGAGCTCGGTCGGTATCAATCTCTCCTCCTGAGGCTTGTCACATTAGACTACCTGTTCCCCTAAATACTACCCAAGGCAAGAGAGGAATTCCAGAATTAGCTGCTTTGGCACCAACTCTCTAGTAGCCGCCATGACCTCGTTCAAGTAGGAAGAATTCCCCAATAGAGCGTAAATAATCTATGAACACATCAATCATTAGTGAACAACATATGGAAGAGATAAAATCTAAAACACTGCAAGACTTGCCTCATTAAAAGTTCAGCTTGGCAGAATCTAGGTTCCCCTAAGCAACTATCCAAGCAGAGAGATGGGGAAAGTAAGAAATATCTTTTTGGACCTTAGCCTTCTTCGGCAAGGGAATAATTCCTTTCTCAAAGCCCCAAATCTAAAAGAGAACGAAACAAGAATCAACACTCAATATGATATAGAAATAATAAAATTACTCGACATTACCTCAAGGACAAGTTTCAAAGATTTCAGCTCTAAAGTATGCTTCCTTGCACAATGATCTAGGGCCAAGTACAACTACGCTAGTGTAGATCTACCCCAATCCATCTCTTTGAACTTTCCCAAATCCACCAAAGACCCAAAAGATTCAAGTTGAGGGCCAAATTACCAACAGGGAACAAGGTGTTGGTTAAGGAATACAATATAAAAGAATGGGCACATTGCTCTCGAGCTTCAGAACCTTCAGGGGCCCTATTTCCTAGGGTTGACCAAAAAGTGTACAAGTCGTTGGTAGAAATTCCCTTACTAGCTCTAGTAAACCCCAACAATTTCAGCATAAGTGTAGCATCATAATTGGCCATCTTCATGGCACAGTTGAAGTGAATAATGTCCCCATCGAAATACAAACCGGTGATGGCAGAAAAATCCAGCGATGTAATGGTATACCCCTTGCATGGCAAATGGAAAGTGTGGGTCGAGTCAGACCATAGCTTCAAAATTGATGGCAAGACCGCTCAAGAATACTGAACAAGCTTCACCGGAATGAATCTTTCAATAAATGCACTAAAACCAGAGTCCTCCAGAATCCCCTTCACTTTAGGAGAAAGAACACCCCACCAAGTGACAAGATCCAAGAAGTTGCCCGTGCCCCAATGGTCAACTTTCTGCAAAGCAAATACAAATAGGGACCAAATCGAAAGATTGCTTATAGTAATTAAACATCTAGGAATTTCCTACCTTAAGTCATGCTTATAGTTATTAAGCACAAGTCACCAACATTTACAAAAAAAATACCCACGTATAGTTATTAGGTGAAAATCCATTAAGCTACCTAAAAATCGCACCTTATAGTTATTAAGGATAATAATAGCCAAAGTCATGCTTATAGCCATTAAGCACAAATGTCCAAAGCAAGCTAATAGTTACTAAGCTATGATCAAAACTGGAATTCCTAAGGCGTCACAGGCCTTATAGTCACTAAGTTACCTAAAACTATTCCTGAATTTAGCACAAACAGCAGTAGCGTATGCACAAGAGGACATCACAAATTATTTAGTGAACTTTATAAAGCTTTAGAACATTCAAAATCATGAAAAATAGGCTTTCAGAAAACAAGTGCTGATCAACACTAAGGAGCATTGATTGATGCATCCTGAAGAACCAGAAGCATCGATCGATGCTAAGCCTAAAATCCCAGAGTTAAAGAATGCATACAGGGAGTTTACAGTGATACAGAACCAACAGTAAATTCAATGGAGCATAAATCATCATCAAACTCTAAAAACCATGCCAAACTTTGAAAAAGGAAAAGGACCATCAAAGAACTCACCGAAACCCGAGAAAGGTGACACTCAGGCTTAAGAATAAGGGGGATAGCGGTGCCTCTACCCACACTATGAAATATCCACCTTATAGGAAGCCCATAATTATCTTCCGTGCCAAAAAATGGGATTTGGACCATCTCCCCATGAATATCTACCTCCATCACCGACGTAGGAGAGGACAACATGATTTTTGTCCACATCATAACGAAAGAAAGCCTGATAAGCTTGGGAAGAAAACAAAGCATAAAAAGCCCCAACATTCCTTTTATTTTTGAAAGAAAATGTAGAATGAAGGAGTTTCAATATGATGAGTGTTCAGTTTGTAGAAAAATTGCAGAATTTATAGAATCCCCATTATGTTGATCAACGGAATCCCCATGTGTCGATCGACATAATTTTTGACACATCTTTTAATGTCTATAACGTCTAGAATTCAAATATTTGAAATTTAAAAGGTTGTGTCGATCAACATAACCCCTATGTGTCGATCGACGCATATTAAAAGATGACTGTTTTTCTTGCTTCTCAGGATAAAATTGCACTATCAGTTAAATTCTGATTTTGATGTTGCATCTTTCATCATGAAAATTGTTTTCTAAAATACTCACGGACCCGATACATAAATTTCCAATGATACACAACAGGAATCCGAATGATTCTCCTAAAATATTTTCAAAACTCGTCAAAGATTACTGAATCGAAGAGGAAAAATATTTTTTTCAAAAATTTGGTCAAACAAATAATGTTGGCTAAATTTCTGCAAAATCATGCGCACTTTTTACTCACTACGCTCACTTTGCGTATGCAAAAACTTTACCTCCCTGATGTAAGTTATTGTCCACCAGGGGTAGCCTCCGAGCACGATCGGTCCTAGGCCTTATGATGCCTAAGACCTTTTTAGGAGATGGTAAGCCATTACTGAGAAGGATCATGTTTTACCAAAACTATAAACCCTCCGAGGAAATAGGATTTTGACGTCCTAAGAATCAGTGTCAACCAACATGAATTATACCCCATATTGTATCAATTCATGCTATCCCATTGCGAGGATCGATGGTGACACGTGTCAGTTTAACTGATGACTCATCATGCCTACAACCATGACTCAGCAAAGCTATCACTGCCCAAAGTGCATCGATTGATGATTCCCTATTGTGTCAATCAGCTATCACAGGATTCCTATAAGAGGAAAGCGCACTCCGTCTATTGACAACAACAACAACAATGAAAAAATATTCAATCATCTGAAAAAGGAAAGCCAGTTTAAACCATTTTCTCCTTAAAAGCCCCTCCTAGCATTGAGCCTACACCAAAAATATCCTAAAATTATACCAAGGTATAGACACCCCTCCTTAAACTAGCTTTTAGCTAAAAAGCCATCTGTATACCCCCAAACACTCAAACAAGCTCACATTAAAAATTCCTTGGGGTTATCTCCACAGAAATCTTGTAGAAATTCAATAACAAACATGGTTCTAGTCAGTATCGGGCCTTCCTGTCATCCTGCAACAAGGAAAAGGTAACTGAGGGTCAAAATGTTATTTTCAACCATGCATTCTTAAATTACCGCATGAGGTAATCTAGTCAAGCTAGGCCCACACTCCAAGGGCTAGGCCCGCAAAGGTCATATCTCCCTAATCCATCTCTCTTGCTTTTTGAAATAATAAAAGATTTCTCAAAAATCATTTATCCAAATTCAAATGGCAAGTGAATATTTCATCCGGAACCAGAATCCCTCTTTTATTGGTATAGGAATCCTACCCAGATCGGCTATACCACCAATTTCTCGAAAGAGCTAATCTGGGTGGCGACTCTAATATTGCGTAAAATAGGGATCCTACTCCTGTAATAAAAAGGCTAATCCTCAAAGAAGCCCTCAACCCCTTTGTCTAGTTAGAAATGACAAGTATGTTCACACATACAATGAGCCCCGTGCTCTAGCGGCGACACCTCACATTAAAACTCGGGAGTCCCGTATTGGCCTTGCCAATCTGATTGCTGATCCAAAAGTGCTAATCAAAAGAGGTTCGCCCGCTCACAAGCATCCAAGGATATATTCACATGCATCAGGCTCTATTCCAAGTCTAATACACCGTAAATCATGCTAAAAATCGATAAATTTCCAAAAAACTCAAAAATGAAAAAACAGAGAATAACGGGAAATACCAGAAGTTTGGAGGCATGAGTGTTAGGTAAAGGGATTAAAGGCACTTCAAAAGTGGAAGTGAACCCTAGAAACGAGTCCCCCTCGCAAAAAGTGTACCTGACCAAAATCGGACATTCTTGAAGTTCTAAATCACCTACCTGGGGCAAATCCTTACTCCTGACAAAGAAACGACCAGTCTTTGGGATCTTTTTATGCATTTTGATCAAACTTAGGGAGAGAATCGTCGAAGATTACAATGTGGGAAAATTTGATGTAAGACGGGATATGAGGGGTCTGATTACTTTTTGAACCCTACCCTCCGGATAAGGACCCCGTATGGGGTCCCATTCTTTAAGCATTTCACCCGTATAGGTCCTAGCCCACCCGTACGGGTCCCCTTTTGCCATCTAGGGGAAGATTTTGAGCTATAACTTCATAAAAGCACCAGAGATGCATCCAGTCCAAACTCAGGGCCAACCCACTTCTCCTAAACTGTATATTTCAATTAAATTAGGGGCAAAGCTACCTTGCTCACCTTGATCTTTGATTGAAGGGACAAAAAATTTTGTTTTCACAAAGTCAATGAAGAATCAAGGCAAGCCATTTTTGAGTTGATCGCTAACAGGGATAATTTTCCCCAACTAGTAAGTCTCGCAAAGAAATAATTCCCAAGCAGGAAAGAGTTCACCAAAGAACATTACTCTACTCCCAGTAGTGGATTCAACCAAGAGGCATCCCTCCACCAATCCAGGGGGACCACCCCATTCCCCAGCAGCAGAGTCAACCAAGGGCCATTCGTCTACCAATCTAGGGGCATCCCCCCACCAATCCAAGGCCCCCCCATTCCCTAACATTAGGATCAGTCAATCTAGGGGCACCCCCCATTGTCAAGCCCTTCTAAAGGACATTTCCTTTCTAAGCAATTAGACCTAACCTGACTTTTCTCACAATTGTTCTGCAATTTATTCAGGGGCTAACCCTCCACACATCTTCATTCTTGATTAAAGGGGAAAAAATTTTGTTTATCACAAAGTCAATCAAGAATTAAGATATGTGTGTTTAGACAATGACTAATTCAACGTTTGATTATTGTCTTTTTGCTGGTTATTCAAAGTCATCATCCAGAAGAGTCTACTGCCTTAGGAAAGGGATACGCGATAGCAAAGGAAAGTCAGCTGCCTTAGGAAATGGATATGCATTTGCAAGGAAATTCATCGGCCTCAAGAAAGGGATACGAATCAACAAAGGAAAGTCATTTGCCTCAGGGAAGGGATACACATTGGCAAGGAAAGTCATCAGCCTCAAGAAAGGGATACGCATCAGCTAAGAAAGTCACCTGCCTTAGTGAAGGGATACATCAGCCAGGAGAGTCATCTGCCTTAGGAAAGGGATACGCATCAGCAAAGGGAAGTCATCCACCTCAGGAAAGGGATATGCATTAGCAAGAAAAGTCATCCGCCTCAGGAAAGGGATACATCATCAGTCAGAACAGTCAATCCGCCCTAAAAAAGGGAGACACCAATAGCAGAGTCATCTAACTTAAGAAAGAGACACTATCATCCCCATCTGAGTAATAAAGGAAAGTCATCCGCCTCAAGAAAAGGGATATGCATTAGCAAGGAAAGTCATCCGCCTCAATAAAAGAACACCCAGGAAAAGAGTTTACCTCAAGAAAGGAATATATCCATATCATCACCTCAATCATGATTTCTATACCCCCGCTCATATTATGAGCTCACACAAATCCACATCTGCAGTGACCCCATGAGAGGCAGTCTATGAGCACTAGATTTTAACGATCCTTCTCATGAAACAATGATGAGAGCTAGATAATGTAATCTTTTATAGGTGTTATCTATCAGAGGTGCTCCTATTACTGTAGAGTTGAGTTTGGCCAATGTTTGGAGACCTAGTTTGCCCTTAGGGACCTATACGGGTGCTGCTTGGTGGTATGGATGCACTAGCAGACCCGTACGGGTCATTTCCTTCCGTATGCTTGGAGGGGACCCTACGAGTCCCCGCAGACCCATACAAATGGGGGCCCACCTGTACGGGTCCTCTTATTGCCTGATTAGGCTTTGTGGAAGGAGATCCTTACCTATTTTGGGAGAAGGCAGGTCATGAATGTGATTTATTGCATTCAGACCTCATTTTCCCTATAAATAGGGGCCTTTTCTCACCTCTTCATAACATATAACACATATACAACACAGACTATAGAGAAATGATACTAGAATTCTAGCAGTTTCTATAGGTGTAGAAAGGGTATAGTTGAGGTATATGAGGTATAAAATAGGGAGAAATCCCATCCCTTGAGGTTTTGTCCACATTTTATTCATTCCTAGCTTCGTTTATTAGGATTTAGGGGAGTTTCTTTCCACACAAATACTCGTCCAAATAGTCCTAAAATCTCCATTTCATCATCTACTTTGGCTAGACTCTCTCAACAGCAAGGGGATTGCCTTAAAGTGGTTTCATGAACTCTCCTAAGTTTCAAAGAGACTCATATCTCAGTTTCTCTATCATTATTCTCTACCTCTCCTATAATATCTATTCTTTTATTCTTGTTTTGCGTCTTGTCATAACCCATATGAGCCTTATTGGCACCCTATGTCCTTAGGGATATTAAGCAGGTGCGCCATACTCATACAGAAGGAAATCCTATTTTTATTTCATTTCTCCTCCATTAGTCTTCTCATTAAATTGAACTGAGTTTCTATCCGGGACAAGACAGTACTCGTACGGGTCCCCCATTAGCTCATTCAAATCTTTACTTGAGATTCCAATGCGATATCCCTCAATTCAACTTAAGAGAAAATTCTTTTTATTTCGGGTGAGTTTTGGAGTAGTCTAGCAGCTACTCAAAGCTCTGCAGTTCTTCCTCGTTGGGAGGTTTTGGTTGGCGGGGTTCGTGTGGATACTTATAGAGGCTATCCTATACTTGGAGGCTTATGTAAGAAGCTTCTACTAAAGTACACTTCAACTAGTAAGTACTCTAATTATATTTTAATTATTAAGTCCTTTTCTTTAAGCATTTTAAGACTTAGTAATTATTGTGCTTAGGTTGTTTTATACTTAGACTATAACTTAGAGTTATAACATGTTTAATATAAAACATATTTATGCAAGGACATAGTTTAGAATTGTGATATGCCTAGCCTATGCACGCTAATCTAAGTAGAGAATTAATTTAGTTAAGGCTTTAATTAATTTATATGCAACTAATAGGAGTTCCTAGGATAAGGGACAAAATTTTGAATTCCCGCCGTACCTGTTATGCATGTTCAAAGTGACTTTCAATTCCCAACAATTTTAATAAGCAAAGTGAATGAGTTAGAGAGATATGACCTTCATGGGCCTAGCCCTTGGAGCATGGGCCTAGTGTAATTTAATTTCCTCATGTGGCAATTAAGAATGCATTGTTGAAAATAATATTTATCCCTCAGTCACCTTTTGTTCACTTTGGGATGACTGGAAAGCCTGGTACTGACTAGAACCATGTCTGCTTCAAATTTCCTTCAAGATTTCTGTGTAAATAACCTCAGGGAATTTTGTAGTGGGTTTATTTGAGTGTTTGGGGGTGTATGGACAGCTTCTTAGCTAAAAGCTTGCTTTAGAAGAGGTATCTGTACCTTGGTATAGTTGTGGGATATTTTTGGTATAGGCTCGATACTACGAGGGATTTTTAAGAGGGAGTTGCTCGAATTTGCTATGCTTTTTAATTTCCATCAATTACTTGAATGAAATGGCAGGGGAACATTTCCTTTTATAGGAGTTTTAGGAGCATCACTCAACACATATAGGAGGCCACCCCAGAACCTTCATCCGATTTTTAGCACTACTCCAAAACCTTCATCCGGTTTTTGGCACCACCCTTAATGGCAGGGCACTGAAATGCTATAATCAAACTTGGAATAATCCAGCCATGCATTGCTATTGATTCTTCTAGGGTATCCTGAGGCAAGCGTTCCTTTATCACTTTACCATGGTAGAACCGGATGAAGGGCTAACAGGCAATCCACCCAGAATGGAGCGATACCCCAGAGATGGACCCGCAGCCTAGGTTTATCCATTCTTTATAACGTTACCTCGGCCAGAGATCGTAGAAACATTAGAGGTCTTATACTGGCTTAATCTGACATTATTAACATGATCAGAGGAAATGAACCACAAGCACATGTAGGAGATGAGATCCTATAGATGGACCCCGCAATAGCCTTGCTGACAAATGTTCACTTTGAGCTAAGAGGTACAAAACCCACATTCCTACATGCTACTAATCCCATATGGCCAAAAGACATTCCTATGGAGGAAGATTTTAACAAATTTGCAGTGTTCGAACCTAAACATGCCTCTAAAGCTCAACTAGAGCGTATTAATCACGAGGCCCAAAGTGGGAGGGTTTACCAACCATAAATCAAAGTCAACCCTAACCCCACAAGTGCTCTTCCAATAGGCAACTCAACAAAGGAAATTGGCACCCTTATAGCCGAACAGCTGAGAAATACATATGTCAAAATGAGTGTTTGGGATTTCCTATAAGGATCCCAAGAACACAGGAGGGCTATCACGCAAAAGTTAATGGAAATGGAAGTGATGTCGTTGGCCTCGCCAGTGGAAGTGTGCGCTCTAATTAGACATGGGACCCCTTCCAAGTCCCTTGACATTATCACTTCTACTGTGGATTTGCCAAATGATGGACCACACCACAATGAAGCCTTATACTTGAAAATCAAGATCCTAGACCGAATAATGCCCTATGTCATGGTGGATGATTGCTCCATGCTTAACATTTGTCTATGAAAGATCATACCAATCCTAGGATCGGACGAAGGAATCCTCTAGAAATTCGGGACAATTATTAAATCATATGAAAACTAAAAGAGATCTTTCCAAGGAACCTTAGAGGCGAGAGTAAAGGCAGGAGAAGTCGAGTCTCTCATAACCTTCACCATCATCGATATTCCTATCACGTTCTCCCTGCTACTTTGCTGACCATGGTTCCATGCATTAGGAGGTGTTCTATCCACCTTGCATCAAAAGGCAAAGATCCCCTACAAAGGTAAAATAGTAACCCTTACGCAAATGAAGAATCCACCGTGGTCGCAATACGTGCCACCCTAGAACACATAGGTGGATTTCTCACGGAAACATATGAAAAAATGAGAAGCCAACCCAGTGGTCTGAATGGGTGAAGAATTACATGGATCAACGCTTGCCTCTAGGAGCTAGTCTAAGGGCATAAGAGCAAGGTCCTCCCGAATTCAGATTTATAATAGGCTCCTACAGCCCTTTCGGACTCGGTTATTAGGGTAGGGGCCGACAAAGGTCACGGTCCAGAAGATGCCAAATGTTCGAGATCTTCATTTATTCTAGGGAGATCTTATACTAAGGTGAACTAGAGTTGGTCAAGACCAAAGAAGGAGAGTTGCCCGACTTTGAGATATTCTATGATGTCGTAAACTTTAAAGACCCTCGCTCTGGAAGGCAAGCCGAGAAAAGGAAAACCTCATTCAAAGAAGAAACCCCTAAAAGGCAAAAGATGGCAAGTCTGCCACGATAGTTAAGAATCAAAGAACTGAAGGCGAGATTGGCCAAATTGATGGAAACCCATCTCGAGGACAAGAAGGCTGAATTAAAGTTATGGGGAGAAGAATCGATCGAAGAATGGATGGAAAAGATAATCTCCGAGCTAGCTCATCTTATGATGAAAGGGAAATCCAAGAACGGAGACACAACTGCAAGCAGCAACGCGGAAACTCCAAACTAGGAAGCTCTTGTCCCAAAAGTTAATGATGATCCTTCAGTGTCTGATGTTTTTGAAATAAACAACTTGTATGACCAAACTGATAATGGTAATAAAATGGACAACTTTGCTTATTTGTGTGGAACTTTTCATCACGTGCATTCATCTCATCATGCATCTAACATTTTTAGTATTCATGATACTCCCACGGAAGAAACAAATTTGGGGAACGAAGGTGATCCTAAAATGATAACAATTTCCAATGACCAAAGTCCCAAACTTGAGGCAGAATTGGTGAAAGTACTTAAGTCACATGTAAGGTCATTTTTTTAGTCCTACAACGACATCCGCGGGGTTGACAGGGCCACTGCAGAACACAAAATTCCTGTAGACCCAAAAATTGGACTAGTTAAGCAAAACCTGCAAAGGCTAAGGCCAAAATGGGTTGAGAAAGTTAAAGTAGAAATAAGCAAACAAATCAAAGTCAAAAAATCATAGTTAAATTCCTAGAGGTTGTGGAATACCTAGAATGGCTAGCCAAGATAGTACTCATTGCAAAGAAAGACAGAAGGGTCAGGGTGTGTGTCGATTTCTGTGACCTGAACAAAGCCTCGCTGAATGTTGAATTTCCCTTGCCCTACATAGATGTATTAATCGATAGTACCGCTAGTGCAGCAATGTATGACTTCTTAGGATACAACCAAATATTAATGAACGACATTAACAAGTTAAAAGCAGCCTTCAGCACGGAATGAGGGGGGTGTACTACTATAAAGTCATGCCATTTGGGCTAAAAAACATAGGTGAAACCTACCAAAGGGCAATCATCACTTTACTTCATGACTTAATCCACAAAGAGGGCAAAGTATACATGTATGATATGGGAATAAAATCATTAACCCCCGAAGGGCACCCAACTGTGCTCAATTGCTTTCTGACCTGGGTGGAGAAGTACAACCTACGACTGAACCAAAAAAAGTGCATCTTCAGAGTGACCTCTAGAAATTTATTAGGTCATACCGTCAGCCAATGAGGCATAGAAATTTCCTAGACAAAGTAAAGGCAAACCTCGATATGCCTGCACCTAAAACCAAGAAAGAGGTTAGAAGCTTCTTAGAATACGTGAGTAGATTTATCGCCAAACTAACCACTGTTTGTGAACCACATTTAAGCTCCTCAGAAAGTAATAATCGATCACCTAGAATACATAGTTCTAGGAAGCCTTCGACAAGATCAAGACGTACTTATCCATCCCGCCAGTGCTAAGGCCTCCTATGTCAGTAAAACCCTTAACTCTGTATCTGGCCATTGAAGAAACCTCCGTAGGGGTAATGCTCGTACATGAACATGAGGATAAAAAGGAACATGCCATTTATTACCTTACCAACAAACTCCAGGAATATGAAACTCAATACACCATAGTTGAGAAAACCTGCGCCACCATGGTATGGTTGACTAAAAAGCTCACACACTACTTTCAATCCTATAGGATTCAGGCCGATGCAAAGGTAGACCCCATGAAGTACCTTTGCCAAGCACCCTCTTTGGCCGGGAAACTATCCCAATAGTTGTTTCTCATATCAAAATTCGATAATGTATACGTCACTCGGAAAGTAATCAGGGGATGGGTCATGGTGAAATTTCTAGACAACCAACCCTTGGAATCTAATTACGTGGAGAACCTCGAGTTCTCGGATGAATAGCTAGCTATGATATCAAATGAACCCCAAAGATGGACCATGTTCTTCGATGGGACAGTAAATTTCAAGGGAGCTGGATTAGGTTTCATAATTATCTCCCCTTCAGGAGGATCAATCCCGCTCTCTAAGAGATTAGAGTTCCTGGTGACCAAAAATGGCACCGGATATGAGGCATGTCTTTTAAGCCTAAGTTCACTGATCAGACCAGGGGAAAAAGAGGCAGAAGTTATTGGAGACACTGCCCTTATCATCAAACAAGTAGTAGGTGATTGGTTGGTTAGAGAGGAGTTACTCCGACCATACCATAAATCCATTTGGACAAAGGCATCTCTCTTCGGGAAATGTAAATTCTAGCATGTGTTGAGAGAAGAAAACCAAATGGCAGACTGATTAGCCACCTTGGCCTCTATGTGGGAAAACCTGAACAGCAACCCATGAAATCGATAATAGTGGAAGTCACGGGCACTCCGTACTATCTCACCTTAGTCACATAAATCTCTATTGAGCAAATACCCTGGTACAATGACATATCTCAATACCTTGAGGATGATACCTTCCCTAGAGAGGCTATTGACGCCAATAGAACCACCTTTCAAAAATTGGCAGTTCAGTTTAAGCTCATCAAAGGGCAATTATTTCGGCTATCCTCTAATGGGATCCTTCTCAAGTGCTTAGAGCAAGCTGAAGCTAACAAAGTCATGCAAGAGATAATGTAGGATCATGTGGTCCCCATATGAATGGGGGAATGCTGGTCAAGAAAATACAATGAATGGGATACTTCTGGCTAACCATGATAGCCCATTACACGAGTTTAGTTAGGAAGTGCCATGAGTACCAAATTCATGGTAACATCATCCACCTACCACTAGTCGAGCTGCAGAACTTGGCTACACCCTGGCCCTTCTCAGCCTAGGGCATCAACATCATACGAGATCTTAGGCCATCCTCAACCAACGGCTATAAATTCATCATAGTAGATGTGGACTACTTTTTCAAATGGGTTAAAGTTGAATCCTATATAGGGATTGCCACCAAGAGGATGTTAAAATTCATTCAAAGGCATATCTTTGCAAGATATGGTGTGCCTCATCACATGGTTTCCAATAACAAAGTACAATTCTAAGGTGAAACTATAGACCTACTAGAACGATGCAACATCAAACACCATCGCTCATCACCATATCGCCCTCAGGCCAATGGGGCGGTGGAAGCAGCCAATGAAGCTGTGAAAAACATTATGTCTAAAAAGGTTATTACACATCGAGATTAGGCTGATCATCACCCTTATAATCTTTGGGGCTATTAGACAAGCGTCAAGACCCTAATAGGGCAAACACCGTTCTCCCTAGTATACAGAATAAAAGTAGTTCTTCTCGTGGAAATTGAAATAAAATCACTCCGTGTGGCACTCGAACCAAAGTTAGGCAAGGATTAATAGGCCAGATCTCATTATGAGATGCTCAACACTATCAATAAAAGGCATCTAAAGGGCCTAGATAGCTTGAGGATGTACCAACAACGGATGGCCCGTGCTTATAATAACCTAGTAAGAAAACTCGACACACCCCTAAAAGCCAGCGACCTCGAGTTAAAACAGGTCAAAGCCACTCATACCATCCTTAGAGGCAAAATTTGTTCAAATTAGGTAGGTCCATATGTGGTAAAAAGGGTTCTTAGCAAAGGGGTCGTAAAATCCATGGAAATGGACGGAAACGAATTCAAAAATCCCATCAACTAGGATTATGTTTGAAGACCAATTCAAGATCAAGGAAAATCATGTTAAAAAGTCATAGGGAACAAATATATCATCCCACAATTGATATCTTAGTAAAATCATGAAAGCTAAAAGTGAAAGCTGTAAGATGAAATGAAATGGGTTAAAAAGAAGCACGCATACATTAAGGCAAAACATTCGTGCCTGAAATAAATCCAAGGCTTTATTACAAAACTCATATCTTAAACTTAGTGGCTAGGACCTGCTATATGGTTACTATAGCGATGAGTAATGGCTAGCCTATCTGCTCTAGTAGGCACTACCTTGATGGCAGAAAGCCACTCCAAATATGTCTCATTGAGTGACTCAATAAATGGTAGCTCATAATTCATTACAACCAAGGTGCGACTCTCCCATGTAGGCACTATTCTTTTGGAATACAATTTAATGTAGTTCAGTTAAGTGCAATTTAGTTCAGTTGAGTTTAGTTTATTGCAATTCAGTTCAGTTCAGTTTAGCTATACGTAGTTAATAATTTACACTAAAATAAGTTTAGTTTAATTCAGTTCAGCCCAGTTCTATTAAGTTCAGTTCAGTTCAGTTCAACCAACTTCAGTTTAGTTCAGTTTAGTTTAGCTTTCAAAAGTTGAAAAGAATAGGGCCTTAGTGCGAATGTGGTTTAGCCATAGGGGCCCCTAGGATTTCGTAATCAAAATAGAACCATACTCTGGCACGAATTAATTACAACTGTATTGCCGCCTTACAAGCTCTGGAAAATAATAAGATACGTGCTCTAGGCCCAACAACTAGACACCCCTAGGTATGGTCTAGGTTGTCACCTCATCGATCTTCCACCAAGGGTAAACCCACATAATATCCCTCTTGGTCAGCCTCTACAAAAAGTAAAACCACTCGCACGAAGATTGATTCCTATATTGCCTGGGTTGCATCCCTCAGCTCTAGAAAGCATTTGTTCCGAATGACCTTAAAGTGTTCCATCAACCTTATTTGTTGTAAAGAAAATCTTCCAACAAACAGAATAAATGAAGCATGCATTTGAAAAAAGGAGAAAAAAACTAATGAACCTCAAGGAGGAGCCAGCTACACCATATTGCCTTATCTCCGCCTAAGTGAATGAAATGCATGTAAGCTAAGGTCTCGGCTAGAACCACGACCATAGGAGACAACCATTCAAAAGTTTTTTGAATCACATAAATTAATTGAGGACTACAAACCCCCTTATCCGATTCACTCAGAAAACCTCCTATAAGCAGTGCAGTCATGATAGGTACCCAACTTCAGAGGCTGGTAGGGATAGAGGATCATATCTCCAATGCCACCCCCAAAATCAATCCGAGATGTTCACGATTGGTGGACGTGATTCGATTCCTTCTACGGTTGGAAAGTCTGGAAACTCACATCATTTGGCTCCACGGTGATATTGTAATCAGGCACCGCAATAGCCTGACTACGATGAATGTCCATGATGGCACAGAACTCTTCATAGAGCGGACATGACTCTTGATTGTTGAAGGAGAACACGTGATCGAGTTGATCCCATAAACTTAAGGCGCTTTACAAGAGTGTGTCATCCAGAGTAAGATTATAGTAATGTCATATATTGAAGAGAGACCCAGTTTAGAGTTGATTCCAGTCAGCCAGACTCAAAATCCAAAGGTAATCCACCGATCGTGTTTTGAACCTATCCATGTCTAGTAGATCGTGGCTCCATAAAAGCGATAATCGCTCAAAAAATTAGCCTTAACTGTACAAGGAAGAGTTCATCTATTGGAAAAATCAACAAGATAATAAAGCCAGCATGTCAAAGGCAGGAAAGGAAATCATCCATCTAAAATAAATAGGGCCCCATAGCACCAATCCATAAAAAGAAACAAAAATAATAAAGGGGCAAAAGCATGCCCAATCCATCCAATGTACTAGACAATATAGCCACGCAGGGCCCACCAAAAAATATATATATGCAAAACTAGCACCTAAGTATCAAATCCTCCTCGATTGCCTATATAAATGGGGTTCTCCGGATGTACTCACGGTACCTCGCTGCTGTCTCTAACTCCCTCTTCGGCTCCTAGACTCGACACGACCTGAAGTTGCTACACGAGTAGGGGAACAAACATGAACGGTGGAGTAGGTATAAACTGTGAAGTCATCCCTATAAAGCCAGCCTAACTAAAATAACTGGGCATGTCACCTTGTGCCCCATAGCTAGACGAATGTTATGCTTAGCCAGCAGGGGGTGGTTGCCCGTACAAGTCCTATTGATAGCCTGAAGTCCATGTCAGTGGAGCCACCCGATAATGGACTCTAAGATGGTCCACATCTGCCTGTAGTGCTTGAATCTTGTCCTACAAATATTCCATGCATGCATAAGCACACATTCATGCATCTTTATTAAATAGGTACTATCAGGTCTTAATGCCACTTGGAAGTTTTTCTCGAGCATAATGTTCTAAAAATTAAAGAGCAGACGTCCGTCTATCTCACTATCTTCTCTCGGCACCTGTCACAAGAAGTAGGAAACATCAACATGAGCAAAATAAGGCATAAATCAAATATTAGACTCGCGTGGGTTGCATTAGGGGGCATAAAAGTCATGGCCACCCCGGTAGAATTGTGTGGCCTAAAAAGAGAAAAGTAAAATGACAAGTCAGGCCGATAAATATAGAACCCTATAAGGACATTATAATCTCAATGCCCTATCACATGGGAAGGGGCATTGCCCGATATGTGTGGACCCTCTAAGATACGACGTGACCCTCAGGAGGCCAGTCAAGTAGGCACTCAATCATAAAGCTAGGATACAAGCCCTTGTCACCATACATCTCCACAATCTCACCACCCCCCCTTCAAAGTATCAAGGTTCACAGCCAGCTCAGGCAAAAATAGCCACCTCCGAAGCTCAGACGGCACCAATCTCTCCTCAGGGGGCTTATCGTATTGCGCTATTTGCTCCCCTAGATACCACTCCATAGAAGAGGGGCTTTCTAAAATCAGTCACCTCGATGCCATCTTTCTAAAGGCCACCATAACTCCACTCTAGCCAGAAGCATTACCCTACAGAGTGTGGTTGACCAGCAAGCATACATGCCATTAGTAAACATCGCAAAAAATAACCCAAAATGTTACAAGATACAAAGGTTTACCTCATCAAAGAAAAGGTTCTTACTCCTCTTCTTGACATCGGAAGAATCAGGGTTCCCCTAAAAAACCAACCCGGTAGGGAAGCGAGGGAAGTAGGGAATATCCGTTCGAACCTTGGCCTTCTTCAGTCGGGGAAGAATACCCTTCTCAAAGCCCCAAATCTGTAAAGAGGTAAAATAGAAGTCAACACATGATAAAAATACAAAAATAAATAAACTACTCGATGTTACCTTAAGAACGAGTTTGGAGGATTTCAGCTCCAAAGTGTGCTTCCTCGCACAGTGGTCCAGGGCCAAGTGTAGTTGCCCTAGTGCAGCTCTACCTAAGCCATTTACTTGAATTTTTCTAATTCAATAAGAGAACCTAAAAGGTTCAAATTAAGGGCCGAATTACCAATAGGAAGCAAGGTATTGATCAATGCATACAACATAGAGGAGCGAGCACACTACTCCTGGGCTTTAGCATCAATTAGGACCCTATTCCCTGGAGCCGACCAATAAACGTATAAGTCCTTGGTAGGAATTTCCTCGCTCTCATTGGTAAACCCCAGCAACATTAGCACGAGCATAGAATCATAATTGCCCATGTTTATGGCACAATTATGGTGGATAATCTCCCCCATCAAAATGCAAACCCGTAATGGCGGCAAAATCTAGCGCTATAATTATATACTCCCTGCATGGTTAATGGAAGGTATGGGTCAAATCAGACCATCTCCTACTTACTAATAGTTGTTAAGAAAAGCCCACAAAAATCCACATTCTATCATACAGCACCCCGAACTTATAGTCATTAAACTACCTGACTCATAACAAGGTCATCCAAAATATCATCAAAATTAAGGCACAAATTTGAAGCCACTAAACTACCTGAATTAAGCAAACTTATGGTTATTAAGTTCTAACCAAAATGCAGAAATTCCTAAGACAACACAAGGCTTATAGTCATTAAGTTATCCTAAAATTTATGAAAGTCGCACAAACAGTAGCAACACACTTGAAATATAATGCCACAAAAAAATCTTTGCGAGTTACAGAAAGTTCCAGAATGCCTAGAAAGTATGAAAAGCATATTTTGCAATATAAGTATCGATCGTCACTTGTGTGCATCGGCGGATGCTTCCTAAAAATCTAGAAGCATCGATCAACACTAAGCCTGAAAGTTTTAGAATTATAGAATCATGTGCATGCAGTTTATAGGAACATCGAATCAACAGCAAGTTCGACAAGGCATAAATCATCATAAAGTCCCTAAAAATTGTACCGATTATAAAGGAAAAAGAAGCATTAGGGGACTTACCAGGATGCGAGAAAGATGATGGTCAGGCTTGAGGACAAGGGGAATATCCTCTCCGTTGCCTATGCCGTGGAATTTTTGATTCCCGGATAGCTCATAATTATCCTCCATACTAATGAACATAATTTGGATTGTCTCTCCTTGAATATCCACTACCATTACCGACGTAGGGGCAAGATTCGTATAACTAGACGTTACAATCTTCGTCCATAACATGATGGATGAGAATCAAATGAAAATCAGGAGGAAAGAAATAGCAAAAAGGCTCAACATGGATGTTATTTTAAATAAAAACCTGAAAGGAAGATTTTAGTATGCAAGTGTTCTATTTACAGATAAAATGCGGAAATCTATAGGACTCTAAGTTGCATCAATTGACGCATCCCATATATGTCGATCGACACATCCCATATGTATCAATTGATGCATCACTTGACAAGTCTTTTAATCCCAGTAACTACATGAAATTTAAAATTCAAAATTCAAAAGGTTGCTTTGATCGACGCACCCCCTTTGTGTCGATCGACGTATATCTAAAAATTGCTTTTTTTTCTTTTTGGGGTAAAATTGTACGGCCAAATGAGTCCTAATATTGGAAATTGCATTTTTGCATCATGAAAATTGTTTTCTAAAATACTAGCGGACCAAAAAAAGTTTTCAAATGACATACAGTGAGAATCTGAATATTTCTAAAACTCGTAAAATATTAATCAATTGAACGGGCAAAAATATTTTTTTTCAAAAGTTTAGTCGATCAAATAATGTTGACTAATTGCCCCTAAATCACGTGCACTCTTTTACTCACCATGCGTATGCAAAAACTTTACCTCAATCGTGCAAGTTGTAGTATGCAAGGGGAAGCCGGTGAGCACGGTCCATCCTAGGCCTGATGATGTCCAAGACCTTTTTCAAGAGACGGCTAACTAGTACTAACGAAGTTCGCATTTTTGCCCTAAAACCCCTGAGGAAACAAAATGCTAGCACTTTAACAAGAAGTGTCGATCGATGCTTGTTGGCTTCCAACATGCGTCAATCGACGGCTATTGATGCGATAATCATTGGTGACACATGTTAGTTTGTCTATTAACTCATCCAGCCTACAACCATGACTCATCAAATCTACCATCGTCTAACTTGCATCGATCAACACTTCACTCTGTGTGATTAACACTTCACTGTGTATCGATCGATGCTTAGGGAATCTAGGTTAATGACGTTGCAACCCTAATCTGATAGGAGTTACGTCGATCAACACTTCCATATATGTTGATTGATGCTCCTAAAAATCTTATAAAAGGAAATGTTCCCCTGCCATTTCATTCAAGCAATAGATGGAAATTAAAAGGCATAGCAAATAAAAGCAACTCTCTCTTAAAAATCCCTCGTAGTATTGAGCCTATACGAAAAATATCCCACAACTGTACCAAGGTATAGACACCTCTTCTAAAGAAAGCTTATAGCTAAAAAGTTGCCCATACACCTCCAAACACTCAAATAAACCCACTATAAAATTCCCTGAGGTTATCTACATAGAAATCTTGAAGGAAACTTGAAGCAGACATGAGTCTAGTCTGTATTGGGCTTTCCAGTCATCCCAAAGCAAACAAAAGGTAACTGAGAGTCAAATATTATTTTCAACAATGCATTCTTAATTGCCACATGAGGAAATCTAATTGCACGAGGCCCATGCTCCAGGGGCTAGGCCCGCGATGGTCGTATCTCTCTAACTCATTCATTTTGCTTATTAAAATTATTGGAAATTGACAGTCACTTTGAACATGCATATCCTTGCATAAATATGTTTTATATTAAACATCTTATAACTCTAAGTTATAGTCTAAGTATAAAATAAACTAAGCATGTAGAACAACCTAAGCACAATAATTACTAAGTCTTAAAATGCTTAAAGAAAAGGACTTAATAATTAAAATAGAATTAGAGTACTTACTAGTTGAAGTGTGCTTTAGCAGAACCTTCTTACATAAGCCTCCAAGTATTGGATAGCCTCTATGAGTATCCACATGAACCCCACCAACCAAAACCTCCCAATGAGGAAGAATCGCATAGCTTTGAGTAGCTGCTACACCATGCCAAAACTCACCCGAAATAAAAAGAATTTTCTTTTAAGTTGAATTGAGGGATATTGCGTATTTATTGTAGGATGGGGAAAACCCCATCTCATCCTTGAAAAACACATGGATCCTATACGATCGGTGTGCTACCCACACCGACTGGGCTTGCTCCGTAAATTGGGTCCTTACCGTATAGGGAAGGCTCTCATGAGCCTACCTTGTCCCATGGGCTGGCTGTCATGCCCTCTCCTGCAAGCCCAAATCATGGGTGGCAAGGCCTGGACAAGCTAGGCTCTTGCGAGCCTACCTTGTCCCATGGGCTGGGCCTCGTAGGACTTCCAGTGAGCCTAGCTCACGGGTGGCCTTTTGTGTAGGCCAGCGTAAGCCCAGCTTGCACTACCTGTACCCCACGAGTGCCATTGGTACTTGTGTGGGCTCGCGTACGTCCTACAAGCCCGTTATGCTTGCAGGCCCTATTTGCAAAGGGTCCAACCCTCATTTTTAGGCATTCTGATATTTCTAACTCTCTCTCCAATTTTTAAAAAATATTTTATGTTATGACCCCAAAAAATTAGTTACCGGTCAATAAATAAAATCTTTAGTCAAACTAGGTAATGGTCCAACCATCTAATACTTAATATTTTTATAATAGTTCAAGTCTATCAATTCTTCACTCAGTCTGATGAAAGTCCAATGTGTGTAACCTTATAGGATCCGAAAGTATTGAGTTGTTAATGTTTAACCAATCCTTGTTCTATACGAGCTATTGGCTCGAGGTTCTAGACCGTGAATAGAACTTGATTACCATAAATGACTGTAGTATGCCTCTAGCAAGGGTCCACTATCCCCCATTACTTGGAACATTATTTGTGGTTATGACTTAATCTAATTTTATGCAATAGTTGTCCAATGTGATGAACTCCTTCCATTCATTGATATTAGTACCATCTGGTTTATTAGGTTCGATTAAAGTGTTAATCCACCAATAGCGAGGTTGCTCCAAGATATCCTAGTTATATGCTTGTTACCGAAGTATATTACCCTTTTTACCATAATGTGTTTGACTAGAAACTATTTCTATCAATCAGATACTCCGATTAGATGTTCATAGTAATCATCAATTCAAAAAGTGGCCAGGTACAAACTCCTTAATATATCTGAAGCGATGGATTCTTTTTGACTACATAGCTTACCAACTTGTTGTCATCACTATACCTGTAATTACCCGTGGCACTCTAAATTAATGAGTGAATAGGTATGACCCAAATATAGCGATAGTACCACACAAGGTAGCCAATATCTCAAGTATGAAGATATTCGCAAAGCTACTGTATGAAGATAAACACTAACACATTGATATATAGACCCAGTGTTTATCTTACTGCGGTCACCAATATATCTTCTAGATATATCCATATATCAAAATCAAGGCACCTTTAGCCTTAGGAGGTTAACTGCTTGGATCCTTTCCAAGAGAGCTGACTAGATGCTAGTCTTACTATTTAATCAATATCCTTTCTTGATGAAACTATTACTAGGGATAGTTTAGACATAATCATAATTGCACATGAAGCAGGTCTCACCAAATATAGTCCTACTATAATATCTCTCACTTTATGCTATGTATTATGTCAAGGACCTTTGTACAAAGATATCAACGAATATATTTTAACTAGTCACAATATATATGAACACATTGACATAAAAAAAGATTAAATGCCTTGATTAAGTAAACAAATTATTCGTGCCAATAAATAATTAAGATATATCGCCGTAATTGCCTTAAGGGCATACATCATATCTAGAAAACTCCCACTTGCACTAAGGCCAATCAACCCTATGTCTTACTCCGTATGCTTTCACATGTTGGCCATGTTTGACTTGTGTTAATGGCTATGTCAGACAATCTATGAGGTACTGATCAGTGGGGAAATATTCTAATCTTACCATCTTAGTATCAACAATCTCCCTTATTATATGATACTTTCTAAGTACATGTCTATTTTTCTAGTGAGATCGTGGTGTTAGACATGGTGTATGCCCTAGAGCAATTAGGGCAATATGTCTTAGTTAGTTAGATTTGTAGGAATAAATATAAAGGCATTTCTTCTATTACATTGATGAATGTGAAAATATATTATAGCTGGTTAAGAATATATTCATTGATGTGTTTTTAAAAGTCCTTGACAAAATTATAACACATATTCCAAGGGCATAGTGGGACTATGTTGGTAAAAAATGGTTCGTTTTCAATTATGATTTGTCTAAATATCCCTTGTTATAGTATCATCAAGTCTACACGTATAGTGCTAGAGGGTGGTACCTTAGGTTAACACATGAATGTACTCAGGGAAATACATTGGAGACCGCTATAAGACAGCACTCGGTAATCTATAGTATGTATTGGTGTTTTATATTCTCATTGTAATAACAATACGAATATCCTTAGACCTGAGTTACTAGTTATCGTGTTCATATGTTGTTATACTTTCAGTCATACCTAAGCATTCTATAGACTGTGATACGGATGATTACTGGTATAGTTGATGCCTGTCCATTTGTAAGTTGAGTAGTCAAGACGGAATCTGTCACTCTACTATAGTAATATAAGGGAGTTATACCTTGGCCACTTGTTAGAAGTGACACACTCATAAACCTCTGTAGAGTATGGGTTGATAGGATGAGATCCTAGTCAATACAATAATATGGTTGAGTAGTGTACTTTGGTAGCAAGACTAAATTACTAGGGTAGCCTCTAAGGCTACTAGTGGACTGACACTGAAACTGAGTCTAAGAAACTAGATGGTACTTAACAGTTGATATAAGGAGTGAATTGTATTGATACTACTACAGAATCGGGATTAAAGCACATGCACATAACGTTCTGAATATTGAGGAGTCATATGCCCTTTGCTAGAGAGCCACTATAACCAATCAAAGTAATCAAAGTCCACAATGGTCTACAACTCCGAGCCAGTCAAATTCCTAAAAAGGGATTTGAGCTAGGTCGTACTTTAATGGCTCGATATGACGGGATCCTATAAGGTCACACACTTTGAGTTACGACTGAGCCATGTAAAGAACTTTTAGACTAGGTCTATTCTAGATGAGAAATAAATTATTAGACCATTTTAATTTATTAGACAATTTTTTATTGGTGTGACCAATATAGCAGGAAATGAATTGTTAGACCATTTTATTGGTTAAACCAATTGTACTAGTTGGACCAGTGTACCAAAAATAATGAGAAGGCATAAAAGGAAACAAAAACCGTGTAGTGGGGTTCACCGTAAGGTATTGTGTGGACTCGCACGAGTGAGCCTGCACAAGTGTTGTGGGATGGCACTTGCGGCGGGCCTACATGTGGGCCTTGGTAGTGCTGCATAAGGCCCAATGGGCTTGCATAAGCGGGCTGTCCAAAACTGCCGCTACGTGTCGTAGCATGCAGGCAAAAGGCCTATTAGATATAATGTATGCCCTAGAGGCAATTAGGGTGATATATCTTAGTTAGTGTTATTTGTACGAGCAAAGTTATATTAATAGAGGCATTCTTTTGTTATATCAATGACTGCGAAAGTATATTATGAATGGTTTAGAATATATTCATTGATGTGTTTGCAAAAGTCCATGATATAATCATAGCATGTATTGCAAGGGCATAATGGGACAATGTTGGTCAGAACTAGTTTGTGTGCAATTATGATTTTTATAAATATTACTAGTCATAGTATCACCAAGACTGAACATTGATGATATGGATAGACTAGCATGTGTTGTCATACCTCTTGAATTTGATTCAGGTTAGCATATCTCCGGTGCTAGAGGGTGCTACCTTGGGTTAACACATGAATCTATTTAAGGAGACACATTGGAGACCGCTATGACATAACACTCGGTAATCTATATTATGTTTTGGTGTTTTAATCATCTCATTATAATAGCAATACGAATATCCTTAGACCTGAGATACTAGTTACCTTGTTCAGATGTTGCTATATTTTGGGTCATACCTAAGCACTCTATATACTGGGTGATACGGATGATTACGGATATAGTTTATATTTGTCCATTGGTAAGCTGAGTAGTTGAGATAGAATCTATCACTGCACTATAGCAATGTAAGGGAGATGTACCTTTGCCACTTATTAGAAGTGACACACTCGTAAACCTCTGATCAGAGTATGAGTTGATAGGATGGGATCCTGATCAACACATTAAATGGTTGAGTAGTGTTCTTTGGTAGCAAGACTAAACACTGGGGTAGCTATTATGGCTACTAGTGGACTAACACTAAAACCGAGTCCTAGAAACCAGATGGTACTTAATAGTTGAAAGAAGGATTGAATTGTATTGATACTATTGCAGAACCAGGATTAAGTCATAATGCACGTAACATTTTGAATATTGAGGGGTCATATGCCCTTTGCTAGAGAGCCACTATGATCGATCAAAGTAATCGGAGTCAACAACTGTTTGGAGCTTTGACCCAGTCAATTCCTGTAAAATGGATTGAGCTAGGTTAATCTTTTCATGGCTCGATATTACGGGATCCTATAAGGTCACACACTTTGTGTTACTACTAAGCTATGTAAAGAACCGTTAGGCTAGGTCTAACCTAGAAGAGCAAGAAAATATAGTTAGACCATAATATTGGTTAGACCAATATTCATTGGTTGGTCCAATGAACTGGTTAAATAATAAGGAAGATAAAATAAATAAAGGGAATGAGAACCCAAAGACAACACAGTTAAAGAATACTGGGTGTTACTTAAATTGGTGCAAGTAGATCGGTAAGAAAATTGTTGGACAATTTTAAATTTGATCTGTGTGCGGGCCAAGGAAGTTTTGTGTATGAACAACATTACTCAAGTCCCACATTGGGGTCTTGGGAACAGTGGGCTGCAATGCACAGCCCACTATACACAAGAGCACGGCCTTCGAGACTGCGCTAGTGCGTGGACCAGCATGGCGGCGTAATGTGCAGCCTGCTAGGCTGTGCTGGTGTGAGGGCATGTAGGCACGCTGCTCCATGCACTACCTGTTAGGCTACGCAGGTGCGCGGCCAAACAGTCACAACGTAAGGCACTATACAGCACAGCCCTTACGAGCTGTACTGAGTTGGGCCCCTGCACCTTTAGCAATTCGACCAGCAGTGTTTTTGATATAGATGGGGAGTTTGCTACCCAAGCAAACTCCCCATTAGAGTTTGGTTCTAACTCTGTTAGGTTATTTAAAATACCTAATTGACCTTTTTATTTTATTTTTGATTGGTTGAGGTTAGGGACTTCATTGTCCTTTTAATTATTCCTAACCACTATAGATAGAGGACTCCTCCTTCATTATTTTTTGTCCTTAATTTCATACTCCTTCTCTTGTTATCTATTATTCTCTTAGTTGTTCGGATTCCTAAAAGTAATCCGTTAAAAGATGTATTTACTTAGAATAGAAAACTGATGGAATTTCTTCTAGAATAAATTAGTATGGAAGATCTAGCTATCTTCCACCTATTTATCAGTACTCCCTTTTAGAAAGTTTTTGTAGGTGGTGCTTGTGTAGACTATTTGTTGAGGGCTTCTAATTTAGAGTCCATGCAATCAGCTGAGGAGTCTCTCTTCCGACTATGGGATTCACGCCTCAACTGGAAGTGGTTAAATTATTATAAGGTCCTTTTAATAAGTGTTTATGACCTACAATAATTTAAGACTATCACTATTATCAATCATGCCATGCTTAGGAGATCTTGGACACTAGATTAAATTTTTGAATTTCCGCTGTGCATGTTTTACTTGCTAAAACCCTTAATCTAGAGCTACAGGGCCTACGCGCATGTGCAGTGCACAGAGCCTACAAGAGGCTGTGCGCTAACGGGCTGGGCGTGCGCGTTAGCGCATGCCCATGCGAGCAATAAGCCTGCACACTGCTGGCTTTGTCCAGTAGTGTTTTAGTTGGACTGAAAGTCTGATTTATTTCTATTTCTAATTAAAAAATATTTATCAATTAAAGTTTAATTATTTTTTGATTAACTACTTAGTTATTAAATTAATTGATTGATTATTAATTAGTTCAATAATTATTTAATAAGAGCTGTAATTCAAGTATGACTTTATTTCCTATTAAATAGAAATTATTTATTCTATTAATTAATTAATTGGATTAATTAGTTGAATAAAATAATAATAAAGGAAGATGAATTTGATTCTAACTCTTTCTTATTTAGTAAATGGCTAAAAGGCTATGTTTATTTAATTTCTAATTGGACAAGCCTTGGATTAAATTGTCTTTTTAATCCACCCCTTATGCCTTTAAATACAGAGATCCTCTCTCATTAGTTTTCAACCCAGTTTCTTGCTCGCCCCCTCTCTCTTTATTCTCTTAGTTGTTCTAGTTCCTAAAAGTAATCGATCGAAAGACCTATTTACTTAGAATAGGAAACTAAGGGAATTTCTTCTAGAATAAATTAGTAGGGAAGATCTAGCTATCTTCAACTTATTTATCAATACTCCCTTTCTAGAAGGTCTTGATCGGTAGTGCTCGTGTGGACCATTTAAGGAGGGCTTTTACTTTGGAGTCGATGCACGCAGCTGATGGGGTCATTCTACTGACATTGGGAAATGGTAAGTGATTAAATTATTATTAGGTCCTTTTATAAGTGTTTATGACCTAGAATAATAATAGACTAGTCTATATTGTCAATCATGCCATGCTTAGGAGATCCTTGGACATTAGATTAAATTTTGAATTTCCGCTACGCCTGTTTTACATGCTAAAATCCTTAATCTAGACCAACAGTGGTACCAAAGCCAGCCTAATGCGATTGTATGATTGACTAGAAACATGCTAGGTCTAATTTTCTATGAAATATTTTCGAATATGCTATGTCATGCCTTGGAATTTATTTCTTGCAATAGAAAATGTTGTGATAACTAGATAAAGTGTTGCTCAAACTTAGTCAGGGTAGTTATCTACGAATTAAAAATGTTTTACTTGAGATTGTAAATGCTTTGATTTTGATGTAAGTGGAATAATTCTTAATTATAAAAGAACGAGATCTTTAATTTAATTAGTCTATGGTTAACCGAGTCAAAAGGGACCGTGTTAGTTCTGACAAGGACTGGACTAGGCTGCTTACTTACTTCAAGGGGGCCTCTCCTACCTGGAAATTTTCATCAGTTCTAGATTCTAATTACCAAAGGGACTAATTTAAATTAGTTGATTTCTAGTATAATGAATTGGATTCATTATATGGTTTTACAAAGAAAGTTTAAATTGTTAAATTCAAATTTATAGACATAGGTGCAAGAACTTGAACAATGAATGCCCTTTTTTGTTTTGCATGCATTACGGAGTCTTAGCATGGTGGAATGATTATGAATTACCAGTTGAGCATGACCCTAGGTTGGACCTACTAATTACTTATAGCTCGGAATTAGTTATAGTTTTATAATCATCTCCATGTATAAGTCCTATATTAGGCAAGTCCTGTTGCACCAATAAATCCCCACTAAACTATTAAGACAAAATTAGCTTTCCTAAAAATCGAAGTTCGATTCTAGACCTTTTACTGAATGAATTGCACACGCATAGCGTGCTTTCTACTTTTAACATCATGTGGTCATACGATTCAAATTAAGGTTAATTATTAACTGGACTGGGTTAGTTGTCCGTAATATCGGAGCAAATACGGGGCTGGAGGCATCATTTGAGGAGTCACATAATTGGTTATGTATGTCCATTTGTTGGAACTCAAATGGATTACCAATTACATTAGATGGAAATGTACTAGATCCTCTCACAACTGTTTAAGTTAGCATGACTCGTGATAGCAACGGTTAGCTTAAATAAGTTACAGATGCTACCTACTAAGGAGAATGGTTAGACCATGTTTCCCGATAATAGAAGGGGCTATTACGTTTTCGAATAAATCTTAATAAAATCGTAGGAAAATGTATTTAATTCAAAGACCTTAAAAATTAAATGCATGTACAAAACTAAGTCTAAGCCTTTATTCTATTTATTATATCTAAGTTGAATCTTTACTTCTTACATAAATTTCGCATGATTTGATGATTGTATTTGACTGGCTCTAGCATCAAAGGTTTTGTTTAGAAATGTGAGGATAGTCCTCAAAGCCTAAGGCTTGGCCCATATACGATATAAGCCCAATACTAAACAACATGATGCAAGTATTTCTACCATCAGTAGAAATGCAGAAATTAAATGAAGGAAACAAGGATAAACCACCTTAGAGGTAGTTAAGATCCATGTTACCTTATGTTACTAGTTTGAAGGAAATAAAGATAAACATCAAGTTAGATGTTAAGATCTATATTACCTTAAGCATTGGAAGCATCATGAAATTATGGACTTAAAGGTCTCTATCTTTACATCTTAGAAAGGATTTTTTCCTTTAAAAAAATAATTTAAGGGTATTCTAAGGATGTAAACGGACACAGGTTGTCTAGTATAGAAGCAAGAAAGAGTGAAGTTTATGAGAAAACAAAAAGATCTTAAGAGCTTTGTTTTGGAAACAAAGTAATTGTTTCAATATGGGATATTGTAAACATAATCTTCATTTAAATATGAAATTGATAGGTTTTTGCCTCATAGCATGAGAAGAGAAGGTTTTGGAAACTTCCACTTCAAGGTGTTATAATTGAGAATGTTCCACGTCTCTTGAGGATTCAACATAGGTATAGGATACCACGTAAGTGAATTACATATCTGTCTAAGGTATATGTATTGAAGAGAAGTAGAGGATTAGCAAAAGGAGAGTTGTACCTAAGGGATATCATTAGAGCTTGATAGTTGTTATTGATGTAGGAACTTAAAATATCCATGTGGCTATGTTGTAATAGGGACAAAATTATTGTTATACTTCTATGGACATTGTTTCGTACTTTAGAGTAGATGAAAATATTCTAGATAGAAGCGTAATGAAAGATATTTTGTGATTACGAAAGCATATTCTCAATATTAACCATGCTAAGAGAAATTAGATAAAGACAAGTCATCTTACTTATGGCATTGTCGTTTAGGCCATATAAACGAAACCCGCTTAACTAAGTTACACAAAGGTGATAACTTGGGCCTAATAGACTGAAGTCTAATAGCACTTACGAACCTTGTTTAAAAAGGTAGAATGACAAAGAAGCCCTTTGAAGGAAAAAGGGGAACGTACCACTAGTATATTTAAAATAATACACTCAGATGTATGAGGTCCAATGAATGTCTATAAACATGGATGATTTGTTTACTTCTTCACTTTTATCGAGGATTACTCAAGATATGGGTATTTGTACCTTATGAGGCACAAATTAGATAGTTTTAAAAAGTTCAAAGACTGCAGGAATGAAGTTGAGAAATAACTTGGAAAGTATATTAAGGCACTATAGTTAGACCGAGGTGGAAAATATTTAAGCCAAGAGTTTAAGGATTATCTTAGGAATAATAGAATATTGTCCCAGTGGACTCCTCCTTATACTCCTTAGCATAATGGTGTGTCTGGGAGGAGGAATTAAACTTTGTTAAACATGGTTTGATCCATGATGAGCCAAGAATGTCTCAGTAAATCCTTTTGGAGATATGCACTTGAGAGTATAGTTTATATCCTAAATTGTGTGCCCTTAAAATCAGTTGATACTACACCATACAAAAGGTGGTATGGTAAGAAACACACTCTTTCTCTCCTGAGAGTTTAGGGTTGTCCTGTATATGTTAAAAGGAAAAAGCTAGACAAGCTTAGAGCTAGATTTGACAAGTGCTTGTTCATTGGTTATCCTAAAGAGACAATACGATACACCTTTAATGATCTTGAGGAACAAAAGGTATTTATTTCTAGGATCACTCAGTTCCTTGTGAAGGAACACATGCTTGCAAAAGCTAGTGGGAGCAACCTTGAACTTGGAGTTCAGCTAGGAGAAGAAGATGACCAATTGATGATTCCTACGTCTGATACACAAGAAAGTGTGATTGAGGAACAACCTGTTATAGAACATCCACGGCATAGATCATAGGGGACCCAACGCTCCTAAAAGATATGGATTTTTCATCATAGATGATAAACAAAACTTTCTAATAGAGGATGATGAACTAAGACCTACAAGGAAGCAATGGAGATCTCAAACTCTGATAAATGTTTAAAAGCCATGAAATCACAAATGGATTCCTTGTAAGAAAACCAATTTTGGAATTTGGTCAATGCAGCTATTAAGGTTAGACCCATGGGCTGCAAGTGGGTTTTTTAGAAAGAAAACCGACATGGTGGTAACGTAATTGCCTATAAGGCAAGGTTAGTTATAAAAGTTTATAGTTATCGAGAAAGCATAGACTATGACAAAACCTTTTCACCAGTAGCCATGATTAAATCCATTAGGATACTCTTAGCCATTGCTGCTCATTATGAGTATGAGGTCTGGAAGATGGATGTGAAAACCGCTTTACTCAATAGAAAATTAGATTTGGATGTATATATTGTACAACCTGATGGTTTTACATATCGGAATGGCTCAAAGGTTGTAGACTGCAAAGATCCATTTATGGACTTAAGCAGGCATCTAGGAGTTAGAATATAAGGTTTGATGATACGATCAAGGAGATAGATTTTATATCAAACTCTTTGAGCCTTGTGTATATGAGAAGGTTAGTGAGAGTTCAATCATTTTCTTTATGTTCTATGTTGATGACATACTAATGATAGGAAATGACACTTCTCCTCTTTGAACAGTTGAATCATGATTTTTAAGAAATTTCTCCATGAAGGACCTTAGAAAAGCAACATTTATACTAGGTATAAAGATCTAGAGAGATAGATCCTAGAGGTTGTTAGGTCATTCACAAGTTACGTACATAGATAAGGTATTGAATGGGTTTAACCTTGAGCAATCGAGAAAGGATTATCTTCTAATGACTCATGGGATTAACCTTTCTAAATCCGAGTGTCTAGGGACACAAGAGGAGAGATTGCGCATGAATAGATTACCCCATACATCCGTAATAGGATCTATCATATAAGTTATGGTATGTACACTTCTATTTGTCTCACATGCATTGAGAATCAAGAGGGAATTTCGATCTGACCCAGGTGAGAAGCATTAGATGGCTGTCAAGAAAATACTTAAGTACTTGAGAAGGACTAAGGATATGTTCTTGGTATACGGAGAAGGTGATCTCTTAGTAAAGGATACATTGATGCGAATTTTCAATCTGATAAGGATGATTACAAATCATAGTCAGGTTACTTGTTTATGTTAAATGGAGTGGTAGTTGTTTTAGAAATGTTCCAAATAGGATACAACTGCTAATTCAACCATTGAATCTGAGTACATTGCTGCTTTAGAAGCAGTAAAACAAGTTGTCTGGATAAAAAGATTTATTGGTGATCTCGATGTGGTGTCTAACGGGGAAGATCCAATAGTATTATATTGTGATAACACTAGGGCTGTTGCTTTGGTGCAAGAACCATGGTTTTGTCAGAGAAACGGACATGTACACAGAAAATATCATACAAGATTGGATATGAGATAAGGATGTAATAATGGATTACATTTCCACTGATCAAAATCTGGCAGAAGGTCTATTAAAGCCAATAACACAAACTGAACATGACCAACATATTAATAGTTATGGCATAAATGCACATGGCTAATTGGCACTAGTGCAAGTGAGAGAATCTTAGATATGGTGTATACCTTAGAGCAATTAGGGCAATATATTTTAATTAGTTAAATTTGTACGACCAATTATAAAGGCATTTCTTTTGTTACATCGATGACTGTGAAAATATATTATAACTGGTTAAGAATGTATCCATTCATGTGGTTAAAAAAGTCCTTGACAAAATCATAGCACGTATTGCAACGGCATAATGGGACTATGTTGGTGAGAACTGGTTCGTGTGCAATTATGATTTGTCTAAATATCCCTAGTCATAGTATCATCAAGACTAGACATTAATGAACACGGAAAGACTAGCATGCGTCGTCATACCTCTTAAATCTGATTCAGAGTAGCATATCTCCAGTGAGGGTGGTACCTTGGGTGAACACATGAATGTATTCAGCGAAATACATTGGAGACATCTGTGAGCCAACACTCAGTAATCTATATTATATGTTGGTGTTTTATCATCTCATTGCAATAGCAATATGAATATCCTTAGACTTGATATACTATTTACCTTCTTGAGATGTTGTTATACTTTGGGTTATACCTAAGAATTCTATAGACTGGGTGATACGGATGATTACGAGTACAGTTGATGTCTATCCGTTGGTTAGCTGAGTTATCGAGATGGAATCTACTAATCCACTTGTTAGAAGTGACACACTTGTAAACCTCTATAGAGTATGGGTTGATAGGATGAGATCCTAGTCAACACATTAATTTGGTTGAGTAGTGTACTTTGGTAGCAAGAATAAATTACTAGGGTAGCCTAGAAGTTTACTAGTGGACTAACACTTAAACCGAGTCCAAGAAACCATACGGTAGTTAACAGTTGATAGAAGGAGCGAATTATGATGATACTATTACAGAACCAGGATTAAGTGACATCCACGTGATGTTCTGAATATTAAGGGGTTATATGCGCTTTGCTAGAGAGCCACTAAAGTCATCAAAGTCCATAACGGTCTGGAGCTCCGAGCCAGTCAAATTCCTGAAAAGGATTTTAAGCTAGGTCAAACTTTAACGGCCTGATATTACGGGATCCTATAAGATCACACACTTTGAGTTACGATGGAGCCATGTAAAGTAGGGCTGTAAATGACATGAGTCATTCATGAACAGCTTGGTGTTCGACTCGATAAGAGCTCGACTCGACTCGGCTCGATTTTTAAATGAGCAGTTTGTGCACATGACTTTGGGCTTAAATAATAAATGAGATGAACATGAACAAGTCCTAGCTCAACTCGATAACTCGCGAACATACTTGATTAAAGGCTCGTGAACAAGTTCATGAACATGCTCAATAAAGGCTTGTGAACTAACTCATTTATAATTTTCACATACTAAAATATTTATCAACTATAATAAAAAATCTTTTACAAAATGGTTGGTAAAATAATGTGCATTTATTATAATATACTCACGTAGTCCATAATCCAATTTATAACCTATATCAATTAACATTACTTGCTTATCTATTTTTATGCATGATGAATTAATTCATGTTATAAATAGTGAAATTAGGGTAAGATATCTCCCTATTTTGTATCCCAGTCTCCATAGGCGTATTTGATATTTTTCAACTTAAATCTTAATAGCATTGTATTCGTTTGCTGCATCATCACTAATCTCCATATTATTGTAAGTTTCTCGCCGTTTAGGGATATTATGTTATTAATTTTGTATTTTGTTGTTGAGATATTATGATATAGAGAACTTACTCTTTAAATTTTTGTTATTAATTTTGTTCTTGAACAAAAATAGAAAAGCTCATGCACGAACAAATTAACGAACGGTTATTGAACAAAATAAATGAGTTGTTCATAAACAACTCGTGAACAAAAGACCTTGTAAACGAGCTGAACACAAACATGATTTTGAGCTCGATTCTAGCTAGGCTTGACTCGTGTTTAATTAAAAATTAAATGAGCTGAACATGAACATGCCATAACTTGGCCCGACTCGGCTCGTTTGCAGCCCTAATGTAAAGAACTATTAGACTAGGTCTAATCCAGAAGAGAAATAAATGGTTAGGCCATTTTAATTGGTTAGACAAATTTTTACTACTTGGACAAGTATGCCTGGAAATAAATGGTTAGACCATTTTATTGGTTGGACCAATTTTACTAGTTGGACAAGTGTACAAAAAATAATAGGAAGGCATAAAAGGAAACATATACCGCGTAGTGGGGTCCATGATAAGGTACTGTGTGGACTCGCACGAGTGGGTCTGCGCAAGTGCTTTGGGACAACACTTGTGACGGGCCTACACTTCGGCCTTGGCAGTGCTGCACAGGCCTTACGTAGGGCACAATGGGCTTGTGCAAGCAGGCTACCTAAAGCAGCCCGGTGCGTGCCGCAGCGCGCAGGCAAAGGCATGCGCACATGTGTGGTGTACACAGCTCACAAGGGGCTGTGCACAGCAAGCTGGGCCCGCGCGTTGGCGCAGGCCCATGTGTGCAACAGGCCCGCACACTGCTTGCTTCAATCAACAGTATTTAAGTTAGACTGTTAGTCCGATTTATTTTTGTTTTTAATTAAATGGTATTTATTAATTAAGTTTTAATTATTCTTTAATTAATTAATCAGTTATTAAATTAATTGATTTGTTATGAATTAGTAGACTAATTATTTAATAAGATTTTTAATTCAAATCTAACTTTGTTTCCTATTACATAGGAATTATTTATTCTATTAAATAGGAATTATTTATTATATTAATTAATTAATTAATTAGATTAATTAATTGAATAGAATAATAATAGAGAAAGATCAATTTGATTCTAACTCTTTCTTATTTAGTAAATGACTAAAAGGTTATGATTATTTAATTTCTAATTGCACAAGCCTTGGATTAAATCGTCTTTTTAATCCACCCCTTATGCCTATAAGTAGAGAGCTCCTCTCTCATTATTTTTCATCCCAGTTTTGTCCTCCCCGTCTCTCACTTTATTTTCTTAGTTGTTCTAGTTCCTAAAAGTAATCCATTGAAAGACGTATTTACTTAGAACAGAAAACAAAGGGAATTTCATCTAGAATGATTTAGTACGGAAGATAGCTGTCTTCCGCTTATTTATTGGTACTCCCTTTCTAGAAGGTCTTAGTCGGTAGGGCTCGTGTGGACTATTTATAGTGGGCTTCTACTTTGGAGTCAATGCACGTAGCTGATGGGGTCATTCTACCGACATTGGGATTCACATTTCAACTGATAAGTGGTTAAATTATTATTAGGTCCTTTTATAAGTGTTTATAACCTAGAATAATAATAGACTAGTTTATGTTGTTAATCATAATACAAAGTGAAACCCTTAATCTAGACCAACACGTGGTTCCTTTGCCTAAGCTATAGCATCATTGCTATCACAATATAAAGTAATTGGATCAATAATCTCAAGCACCACACCATGATCACCAATAAATCCCTTTAACCAGATAACTTCTTTTGCTGCTTCATAGGCAGTAATGTACTTAGATTCCGTGGTTGAATAAGTAGTAGTTTCCTCCTTGGAACTTTTCTACCATACTGGTAGGCTGTACTGGTGTGAGGGCAAGGAGGCACGCTACTCCATGTGTTGCCTGTTGGGCTATGCAGGTTCACGACCTAACAGGCACAACATAAGGCATTGTGCAGCACAACCCTTGAGGCCTTTGCTCAGTTGGGCCCTGCACCTTTGGCAATTCAACCAACATTATTTCTGATATAGATGGGGAGTTTGCTACCCAAGCAAACTCCCCATTAGAGTTTGGTTCTAACTCTATTAGGTTATTTAAAATACCTAATTGACCTTTTTATTTTATTTCCGATTGGTTGAGGTTAGGGACTTCATTGTCCTTTGAATTATTCCTAACCACTATAGATAGAGGACTCCTCCTTCATTATTTTTTATCCTTAATTTCATTCTCCTTCTCTTGCTATCTATTATCCTCTTAGCTGTTCTGATTCCTAAAAGTAATCCGTCAAAAGACATATTTACTTAGAATAGAAAACTGATGGAATTTCTTCTAGAATAAATTAGTACGGAAGATCTAGCTATCTCCACCTATTTATCGGTACTCCCTTTCTAGAATGTTTTTGTAGGTGGTGCTTGTGTGGACTATTTGTTGAGGGCTACTAATTTGGAGTCTATGCAAGTAGTTGAGGGGTCTCTCTACCGACTATAGGATTCATGCCTCAACTGGTAAGTGGTTAAATTATTATTAGGCCCTTTTAATAAGTGTTTATGACCTACAATAATTTAAGACTATCACTATTATCAATCATGCGATGCTTAGGAGATCTTGGACACTAGATTAAATTTTTTCATTTTCACTGCGCATGTTTTACTTGCTAAAACCCTTAATCAAGACCTACAAGGCCTACGCGTGTGTGCAGTGCGCATAGCCCAATAGAGGCTGTGTGCTAGCGGGTTGGGCATGCGCATTGGCCCATGCCCATGCGAGCCATAAGCCCACACACTACTGGCTTCGGCTGGCAGTGTTTCAGTTGGACTGGAAGTCCGATTTATTTCTATTTCTAATTAAATAATATTTATTAATTAAGTTTTAATTATTTTTTAATTAATTAGTTAGTTATTAAATTAATTGATTGATTATTAATTAGTCCAATAATTATTTAATAAGAGTTGTAATTCAAGTCTGACTTTGTTTCCTATTAAATATGAATTATTTATTCTATTAATTAATTAATTAAATAGAATAATAATAAAGGAAGATGAATTTTATTCTAACTCTTTCTTATTTAGTAAATCACTAAAAGGTTATGTTTATTTAATTTCTAACTGGACAAGCCTTGGATTAAATCGTCTTTTTAATCCACCCCTTATGCCTTTAAATACAGAGATCCTCTCTCATTAGTTTTCATCCCAGTTTCGTGCTCTCCCCCTCTCTCTTTATTCTCTTAGTTGTTCTAGTTGCTAAAAGTAATCCATTGAAAGACGTATTTACTTAGAATAGAAAACAAAGGGAATTTCTTCTAGAATAAATTGGTAGGGAAGATCTAGCTGTCTTCCACTTATTCAACAATACACCCTTTCTATAAGGTCTTGGTCGGTAGTGCTCGTGTGGACTATTTAAGGAGGACTTCCACTTTGGAGTCTATGCACGCAACTGATGGGGTCATTCTGCCCACATTAGGATTCACGCTTGAAATGGTAAGTGGTTAAATTAGTATTAGGTCCTTTTATAAGTGTTCATGACCGAGAATAATAATAGACTAGTCTATATTGTCAATCATGCCATGCTTAGGGGATCCTTGGACATTAGATTAAATTTTGAATTTCTGCTACGCCTGTTTTACATGCTGAAATCCTTAATCTAGACCAACAGTGGTATCAAAGCCTGCCTAATGCGATTATATGATTGACTAGAAACATGCTAGGTCTAGTTTTCTATGAAATATTTTCGAGTATGCTATGTCATGCCTTGGAATTTATATCTTGCAATAGAAAATGTTGTGATAACTAGATTAAGTGTTACTCAAACTTAATCAGGGTAGTTATCTACAAATTAAAAATGTTTTACTTGAGATTGTAAATACTTTGATTTGATGTAAGTGGAATAATTCTTAATTATAAAAGAACGAGATCTTTAATTTAATTAGTCTATGGTTAACTGAGTCAAAAGGGACCGTGTTAGTTCTGATAAGGACTAGACTAGGCTGCTTATTTACTTCAAGGGGGCCTCTCCTACCTGGGAATTTTCATCAGTTCTAGATTCTAATTACCAAAGGGACTAATTTAAATTAGTTGATTTCTAGTATAATGAATTGGATTTATTATATGGTTTTACAATGAAAGTTTAAATTGTTAAATTCAAACTTATAGACATAGGTGCAAGAACTGGAACAATGAACACCCTTGTTTGTTTTGCATGCTATACGGAGTCTTGGCATAATGGAATGATTATGAATTACTAGTTGAGCATGACCCTAGGTTGGACCTACTAATTACTTATAGCCTGGAATTAGTTATAGTTTTATAATCATCTCTATGTGTAAGTCCTATATTAGGCGAGACCTGTTGCACCAATAAATCCCCACTAAAATAGTAAGACTAAATTAGCTTTCCCAAAAATTGAAGTTTGATTCTAGGTCTCTTATTGAATGAATTGCTCATGCACAGCGTGCTTTCTACTTTTAACATCGTCTGGTCACATGATTTAAATTGGGGTTAAGTATTAACTGGACTAGGTTAGTTATCCGTAATATCGGAGCAAATGCCGGGCTGGAGGCAACATTTGAGGAGTCATATAATTGGTTATGCATGTTCATTTGTTGGAACTCAAATGGATTACCAATTACATTAGATGGAAATGTACTAGATCCTCTCACAGCTGTCTAAGTTAGCTTGACTCGTGATAGTGGAGGTTAGCAAAAATGAGTTATGGATGCTACCAACTAAGGAGAATGGTTAGACCATGTTTCTCGAAAGATAATATAAGGGGCTATTATGTTTTCGAATAAATCTTAATAAAATAGTGGGAAAATATATTTAATTTAATGACCTTAAAAATTAAATGAATGTACAAAACTAAGTCTAAGCATTTATTCTATTTATTATATCTAGGTTGAATCTTTACTTCTTATTTAAATTTCACATGTTCTGATGATTGTATTTGACTGGCTCTAGCTTCAAAGGTTTTGTATAGAAATGTGAGGATAGTCCTGAAAGCTTAGGGCTTGGCCCATTTACGATATGAGCCCAATACTAAGCAACATGATGCAAGTATTTCTACCTTGAGTAGAAATGCGAAAATTACATGAAGGAAACAAGGATACAATACCTTAGAGGTAGTTAAGATCCATATTACCTTATGTAAGTAGCATGAAGGTAATGATGATACAATAACTTGGTGGTAGTTAAATCCATCTTACCTTATGTAACTAGTTTGAAGGAAACAAAGATAAACATCAAGTTAGATGTTAAGATCTATGTTACCTTAAGTATTGGAATCATCATGAAATCGTGGTACATCTTTGAAAGGATTTTTTCCTAGAAAAAAATAATTCAAGAGTATTCTAAGGACGTAAAGGGACACAGCTTGTCTAGTATAGAAGCAAGAAAGAGCGAAGTTTATGAGAAAACAAAAGGATCTTGAGAGCTTTGTTTCGGAAACAAAGTAATTATTTCAATACGAGATATTGGAAACACAATCTTTATTTAAATATGAAATTGACAGGTTTTTGCCTCATAGCATAAGAAGGGAAGGTTTTGGAAACTTCCACTTCAAGGTATTATAATTGAGAATGTTCTACGTCTCTTGGGGATTCGACATAGGTATAGGATACCAAGTGAGTGAATCATATATCAGTCCAAGGTATATGTATTGAAGAGAAGAAGAGGATTAGCAAAAGGAGAGTTATACCTAAGGGATATCATCAGAGCTTCATAGCTGTTATTGTTGTAGAAACTTAAAATCTCCATGTGGTTATTTCATAATAAGGACAAAATTATTGTTATACTTCTATGGATATTGTTTCCTACTTCAAAGCAGATGAAAAATATTCTAGATAGAAGTGTAATGAAAGATATTTTGTGATTATAAAAGCATAGTCTCAATATTAACCATGCTAAGAGAAATTAGATAAAGATAAGTCATCTTACTTATGGAATTGTCGTTTAGGCCATATAAACAAAACCCGCTTAACTAAGTTACAGAAAGGTGATAACTTGGGCCTAATAGACTGGAAGGCTAATAGGACTTGCTAATCTTGTTTAAAAGGTAGAATGACAGAGAAGCCCTTTGAAGGAAAAAGGGGAACCTGGCACGAGTACATGTGAAATAATACACTCAGATGTATGTGATCCAATGAATGTCTATAAACGTGGATGATTTGTTTACTTCTTCACTTTTATCAATGATTACTCAAGATATGGGTATTTGTACCTTATGAGGCACAAATCAGATAGTTTTGGAAAGTTCAAAGACTGTGGGAATAAAGTTCATAAACAACTTAGAAAGAATATTAAGGCACTATGGTTAGACCGAGGTGGAAAATATTTAAGCCAAGAGTTTCAAGATTATCCTAGGAATAATAGAATATTGTCCTAGTGGGCTCCTCCTTATACTCCTTAGCACAATGGTGTGTCTAAGAGGAGGAATTAAACTTTGTTAAATATGGTTCGGTCCCTGATGAGCCAAGAAGGTCTCTGTAAATCCTTTTAGAGATATGCACGTGAGAGCACTGTTTATATCCTAAATTGCGTGCCCTCAAAATCAGTTGATACTACACCATACAAAAGGTCGTATTGTAAGAAACCCACTCTTTCTCACCTGAGAGTTTAGGGTTGTCCTGGATATGTTAAAAGGACTACGCCATATAAGCTTGGAGCTAGATTTGATAAGTGCTTGTTCATTGGTTATCCTAAAGAGACAATACAATATACCTTTAATGATCTGGAGGAACAAAAGGTATTTATTTCTAGGATCACTCAATTCCTTGAGAAGGAACACATGCTTGCAAAAGATAGTAGGAGCGACCTTGAAGATAGGGTTCAAGTAGGAGAACAAGATGACCAACCGATGATTCCTTAGTCTGATAGACAAGAAGTGTGATCGAGGAACAACTTGTTATTCAACATCCATAGCACAGATCATAGGGTTCCCAATGCTCCTGAAAGATATGGATTTTTCATCCCAGATGATAAACAAATCTTTCTAATGGAGAATGATAAACTGAGACCTATAAGGAAGCAATGGAGATCTCAAACTCTGATAAATGTTTAAAAGCCACGAAATCAGAAATCGATTCCATGTAAGAAAACCAATTTTGGAATTTGGTCGATGCACCTGTAAAGGTTAGACCTATGGGCTGTAAGTGGGATTTCTTGAAAGAAAACTGACATGGTGGTAATATAATTGCCTATAAGGCAAGGTTAGTTATAAAAGGTTATAGTTATCGAGAAAGCATAGACTATGATAAAACCTTTTCACCAGTAGCCATGCTTAAATCCATTAGGATACTCTTGGCCATTACTGCTCATTATGAGTATGAGGTCTGGAAGATGGATGTGAAAACCGCTTTACTCAATAGAAAATTAGATCTGGATGTATATATTGTACAACCTGAGGGTTTTACATACCAGAATGGCTCGAAGGTTGCAGACTGCAAAGATTTATTTATGGACTTAAGCAAGCATCCAGGGGTTGGAATATAAGGCTTGATGATACGATCAAGGAGATAGATTTTATATCAAACTCTTATGAGCCTTGTGTATATAAGAAGGTTAGTGGGAGTGCAATCATTTTCTTTATGTTGTATGTTGATGACATAGTAATGATAGGAAATGACACTTCTCTTCTTCAAACAGTTAAATCGTGATTTTCAAGAAAGTTCTCCATGAGTATGTCTGCTTCCAATGTGGGAAACTGGGACATTGGAAGAGGGATTGCAAAGCTCCTACTTTTGAGCATTTAAAGAAGAAGCCTGTAGAGGCATGTACTTCAGGCATGTTTGTAATTGAAAACTTTGCTACTTTTCCTTATGAATCGACTTGGGTATTAGATACTGGTTGTGGTTCTCATATCTGTACTTTTGTGCAGGGGCTAAGGAATAGTAGAAAAACTTGTAAAAGGGGAGATGGACGAGCGTGTGGGAAATGGAGCTAGAGTTGCTGCATTAGCCGTAGGAAGCTCTAATCTTATTTTGCCAAGTGGGCTTGTTTTAGTTTTGAATAATTGTTACTGCATTCCGAGTGTAACTAAGAATATTGTATCTGTTGCGTGTTTAGCAGCAGAAGGATTTGAGATTTTATTTTCAAATAATAATTGTCACATTTGTTTGAATAATGTTCTTTATGGTTATGGGATGTTGAATGGTGGCATTTATATTCTTAATACTAAAATAGAAGTTTTTAATATAAATAATGTGAAGAAAGTTAAATTAGATAATGAGAATTCCTTCTACTGATGGCATTATCGTTTAGGCCACCTAAATAGGGATTGCTTAACCAAGTTGCATAAGCGTGGAGACTTAGGCCCAATGGACATGGAGTCTTATGGTGATTGTGAATCTTGTTTAAGAGGTAAAATGACAAAGTTACCCTTTTAAGGAAAGGGTGAACGTGCCACGAGTACATTGGAACTTATACATACTAATGTGTGTGGTCCAATGAGTGTTCAGGCACTGGGAGGATACTCCTACTTTATAACCTTTATTGATGACTACTCATGATACAGTTATTTGTACTTGATGAAGCACAAGTTTGAATGTTTTGAAAAGTTCAAACTATTTAGACCTAAAGTAGAGAAACAGCTTGAGAAAACTATTAAAACACTTCGATCAAATCGAGGTGGAGGATACTTAAGTCAGGAGTTTCAAGATTATCTAAAGGAAAATAGGATAGTTTCTCAGTGGACCCCTCCTTATAAACCCTTATACAATGGAGTGTTAGAAAGGAGGAATCAGACTTTATTAGATATGGTCCGGTCCATGATGAGCCATGTAGATCTCAGTAAATCCTTTTGGGGATATGTAATAGAGAGCGCGCTTTATATATTAAATAGAGTTCCCTGTAAATCAATTGATTTTACACCTTACGAAAGATGGTGCAATAAGAAGCCATCACCAAGTAACTTAAGAGTATGGGGCTGTCCTACTGTGGTAAAGAGGATAGCATTAGATAAGCTAAATTCTAAATATGATAAGTGTCTGTTCATTGGATATCCCAAGGAAACTATTGGATATCTGCTTTACTAACCCGAAGCACAAAAGGTAATTTTGTCTCAAAATGCTCACTTTTTAGAAAAGGAACACTTACTTGCAAAAGTTAGTGGGAGCAATATTGAACTGGAGGTTCAAAAGGAGAAACAGACAACCAACTGATTAACCCCGTTCTAGATACACAAGAAAGTGTGATCCAAGAACAACCTGTTAAAACACAATCATTGTGAAGATCAGGTCGTGTTCATAAGGGTCCCGATAGATATGGTTTTATCATTACTAGTGATAAGGAACTATATCTCATGGAGGATGATGAACCAAGGGCGTATAATGAGGCAATGAAAAGCTCAGATTCTGATAAATGGTTAGAAGCCATGAAATTAGAAATGGATTCCATGTATGAGAACCAAGTTTGGAATTTGGTTGATGCACCATAAGAGGTTAGACCAATTGGGTGCAAATGGGCCTTTAAGAAGAAGACTGACGTGGACGGTAATGTAATTACCTATAAAGTAAGGTTGGTTGTGAAAGGTTATAATCAACGCGAAGGTATTGACTATGATGAAACTTTTTCACCGGTAGCCATGCTTAAATCCATAAGGTTCCTCGCCATTGCTTCCCATTACAATTATAAGATCTGGCAGATGGATGTTAAAATAGCATTCCTGAATGGGGATTTACATCGGGATGTGTATATGGCACAACTTGAGGGTTTTACATCTCAGAATGGGTCAAAGGTATGCAAGATACAAATATCTATTTATGGACTTAAGTAGGCATCCAGGAGTTGGAATATCAGGTTTGACTAGACAATTAGTGAATTGGATTTCTGTCCAAATGTTAAGGATTCTTGTGTTTACAAGAAGGTTAGTGGAAGTGCAGTCATTTTCTTAGTATTGTATGTCGATGACATTCTACTAATAGGAAATGATATTTCTCTTCTTCAAAATGTTAAAGTATGGTTGTCAAGAAAGTTCTCCATGAAAGACCTTGGTGAGGCAGCATTTATACTAGGTATAAAGATCTATAGTGATGGATCAAAGAAGTTGTTAGGTCTTTCTCAAAGTACATATATAGACAAGGTATTGAATAGGTTTGACCTTGAGCATTCTAAGAAAGGTTACCTCCCAATGATAAAAGGGATTAACCTATCTAAGGCTGAGTGTCCGAAGACAGCTCAAGAGAGAATGCGCATGAAGGATATACCCTATGCATCCGCGATAGGATCCATCATTTATACTATGATATGTACTAGGACATATGTCTCTCAAGCTTTGACCTTTACAAGCAGATATCAGTCAGATCCAGGTGAAAAGCACAGGATGGTCATCAAGGCAATTCTTAAGTACTTGAGAAGGACTACGGATGAATTCTTGATTTATGGACAAGCTGACCTGACAATCAGAGGTTACACTGATGCGAGTTTCCAATCGGACAAGGATGACTTTGAGTCTCAGTCAGGTTTTATGTATGTGTTAAATGGAGGGGCAGTATGCGGGAAGAGTTCCAAGCAAGAAACTACTGCTGATTCAACCATGGAATCTGAATACATTGCTACATGTGAAGCGGTAAAAGAAGTTGTCTGGTAAAAGAGATTTATTGGTGATCTCGGTGTGGTGCCTGAGGCTCTTGATCTAATTACTTTGTATTGTGATAACAATGGTGCTATAGCTCAGGAAAAGGAACCATGGTCTCATCAGAAAAATAGACATGTATCCAGAAAGTACCATATAATCAGGGAGATTGTTGATGCTAAGATAATAAGACTAGAATATGTACCCACTAATCAGAACCTCGCGGATTGTCTGACAAAGCCATTGACTCAAGTCAAACATGACTAGCATGTCAAATCATATGGATTAAGACATATGGCTAATTGGCCTTAGTGCAAGTGGGAGTTTGTTGGATATGATGTATGCCCTTAAGGCAATTAGGGCGATATATCTTAATTATATAATAGTATGAATATTTTATTTAATTAATAAAGGCATTTAATCTTTTGTTTATATCAATGTGTTTATAAATATATTATGACTAGTTAAATATATTCATTGATGTATGTTTACAAAAGTTCTTGACTTATCATAGCATGAAGTCAGAGAAATTATAGTTGGACTATATCTAGTGGAACCTACTTCATGAGTAATTATGATTATGTCTAAACTATCCCTAGTCATAGTTTCATCAAGAAAGGATATTGTTGAAGTGGAAAGACAAGCATGTGGTTAACTTTATTGGAAAGGGTCCAACCAGTTAATATCCTAAGGACTGAAGGTGGTGCCTTAAGTTTGACATATGGATATATCTGGGAGATATATTGGAGACCGCCATAAGATAAACACTTGGTATATATATCAATGTGTTAGGGTTTATCTTCATGCAATAAGCTTTGTGAATATCCTTATACTTGAGATACTAGTTACCTTGTGTGGTACCATTGCTATACTTTGGGTCATTCTTATACACACATTAATTTAGGGTGTTACGGGTGATTATGGGTATAGTGATGACAACACGTTGGTAAGCTGACTAGTCAGAAAGAATCCATCGCTCTGGATATATTAAGGAGTTGTACCTGGGCACTTATTGAAGTGATGATTGCTATAAACCTCTTATTAGTGTATGTGTTTGATAGAGATGGTTTCTAGTCAAGCACACTATGGTAAAAGGCAATATCCTTCTATAATAAGTTAATAACTGGGATAGCTTGGAGCAACCTTGCTATTAGTGGGTTAACACTTTAATCGAACCCTATAAACTAGATGGTACTAATGTTCAAGAATGGAAGGAGTTCCTCGCATTGGACAACTATTGCATTAACCGGGATTAAGTCATAAGCATGAATGACGTTCCGAATAATGAGGGATTATAGACCTTTGTTAGAGGCGTACTACAGTCGTTTAAGGTAATCGAGTTCTATTCATGGTCTAGAACCTCAAGCCAATGGTTCCATTAGAACAAGGGTTGGTTAAGCCTTAATAGCTCAAAACTTCGAGATCCTATAAGGTCATACACATTAGACCTTCATCGGACTTAGTAAAGAACTATTTCATTTATTTTATTATGAAAATATAACATGATAATAATTAGATTATTATTTGGTTGGACCAAGGATTTATTTTTGATGGGTGACTAATTAATTAGGGTCATAAATAAATTGGCTAGATTGATTATATAAATTTTATAAGCCAAGGAATTTATCTTTGACTAGTAACTAATTTATTAGGGTTAAAAATAAATATATATTTGAAAAGGATTAAAAGGGGAATTTTGCCAGGGCGAGTTAAATTGGATCGAGAGAACAAAAGTATTTTTGTACAGGTTTAGGTGAGTGGGAGTGCACTGAAAGGTGCACGAGCAATGCTAGGCCTTGCTCGCGGCAGCCCATGAAAATGGGTTGCACATGCGCAGCCTATAAGGGTGCGCGGCGAGCTGGGCTCACATACAGGGCAAGCCTGCAAGGGCTTGCCTTGCGGAACACATAGCGTGCTATGCACGTTGTGTGGGCGGGCTATGCCCGCGGGTTATAGTGACATGCGGGCATAACCCACGCGGGATGTATATATTATGCACATCCCACATTGAAAGTGGGGGAGCAATTTTGCTCCCCCAAGCCTATAAATAGGCTCCTAGGCTCCCCCTTTCAAATGCACTAAGTTCAAAAGTAATTTCTAAGATAAAGGTTATTTGAACAAGTTATATTTTCATGAGGTTGATTTTATTCGAGCACCTCTAGTTTATATTTTTGGGTGAGGTTTCTGGATTGGTCTAGCAACTACTCAAGGCTTCAGTTCTTCCTCTCGGGCAGGTTTTGGTTGGTAAGGTTTGTGTGGATACTCATTGAGGCTATCCTATGCTTGGAAGCTTGTGCAAGGAGGTTCTGCTAAAGCACGCTTCAAATGGTAAGTTTTCTTTCTTTCTCTTTTAATTATTCGGTCTTTTTCTTTAAGCATTTTTAGACTTAATAATTATGCTTAGGTTGTTTTGCATGCTTAGTTTATTTTATGCTTAGGTTATAGCTTAGAGTTATAACATGCTTAGGTTATAGCTTAGAGTCATAACATGCTTAGTATAAAATATATGTGCTAGGATATAATTTAGAATCATGGTATGCCTAGCCCTTTTGCATGCTAACCTAGGTAGAGAATTATTTAGTTAAGGTTTTAATCAATTTATATGCATCTATTATGAGTTCCTGGGACAAGGACAAAATTTTGAATTTCCGCCATACCTGTTATGCATGTCCAATTTGACTGTCAGTTTCCAACATAATTTGTGTGTTTAGGATTTGTTTACTCTTTTCTTTTTGGGCTTAGTTTGGTGTGAGTCCACACAAGAAGGACAATGTTTACTTTGAGTGTGGGGGGGAAGAGTAATTAGTATTTTTCTTGGATTGTGCCTAATTTTTTTCATTTTCACATGTAACTATAAACAAGAAAATGAAAAAATTGTTTTGTGTTATATAAAAAAATGTTAAAACCAAGGAAAAATACATTTGAAAGTGATGGTTTATACCTCATCTATAGTAGCTATGTTTTTGTTTTAAAGGGAAACTTAAATTTTTCTTTTTAGTCTATAGTGATTTCACATGACTAAGACAAGGGGTAAGTTGTATTCAAAGCATTCGAGTGATGTTTTGGAGTACAATTTCACACAAGATGAGTGGGTAAGCCTTATATAGTCACTATTTCATGTTATGCTCAGGTTATAAGTGTAAAAATCTCTAACTTTGTATGTCTAAGTTTGGGAAAAATGTTATTAGTGTTTTTAAGTATCTCTTGAAGCACCGAAAAGAGATAGGATATGGAGGAAACTATAGCCATAATACTTGAGGTAACGATAAACAAAGGTTGAGGTATTATTGAATGTTAAAAGATTGAGTGGATAGCCAATGAGCTATGCAAAAGGTGAGGAATGGTACGGAGCATAAAACATAACCATTCATTTAGAGAAAAGACAATGCATAAGTAGGAAAAATGGGTGCACACATGAAAGAAAATTAGTGTGAAAAAGTCTATGCAAAAATTGGTGCAAGCACGAAAAATTGGTGCAAGCACGAAAAATTGGTGCAAGCACGAAAAATTGGTGCATATCAAGTAGTATGGAGCATAAAATGCAACTACTTTGATTAACATTATATGCACAATGTATATGCGCTATGTTGCCAAAAATGAGAAGTGGTATAGAGCATGAGATGCCACTTATGAGTGTTAGATATAATAGGTTACCTAAAAATGCCTTGAGATCATACCAAAATAATGGGCTTTTCTTTTTTCGAAGTATCTTCGATTTTGACTATGGTATAGAATATGGTTTTAAAGAAGCATATCATTCTACCGTGAGAAGATGTGACTCAGTAACCTCTCTACGAATGACAAAGGTACGCATTTGACTATATAAATTGCACATTACTTACTTGTGGAAAATTTTGAAACTATGCTCTAAGTATAATGCTAGCTGGAGGAGTATGAGTACTAATTGGGACACGTCAACGTTATGTGAAGTTAAGATAGACAAGTCAAAATCATTCTTTGTTTACCTTGAGGAAAAGGCAAAAGTTAAGTGTGGGGGTGTGATAAGTTTAAAAACTACACTTATCATGTGGCGAAACACTTCTCAATTGTAAACATTTCTTGAGTTTTATTATTTAATTTATACGATTTCACGTGGTATGTTGTTGCTTTAGATGCTTTTTCAGGAATTAGGTGAATCTTATAAGGAATTTGCTCGGAAATGGATTATGGACTAAAAATAAGAAAAGTTTGCAGCAATGGACTGATTTTGATACAAATTTGGCTAAGTGTTGGATGCATGGAATTAAGTCAAAGTCATCTTAAAGATTCAAGTAAAAAGACTGTTCGCGGGCGCGACATATATTCACGATCATGAGATGAGCAACTTTGAAGATAATTTGTTTTGCAAGATCGAGCCACGAGCATGACAATAAGTCACGATCGTGACATGCTTAAACTATGGCTGCATAAATTTCATTCCGAGTGGCCATTCAGCCACCATTAACTACCAAACAGATAGGGAACCTCTTCATCAACCAATTAAATGAAGAGATAACTTTCCACCCTCTATAAATAGGCAATTTTGGTGAGAAGCAAAGGGGGGATGTTTGACTCATAATTGTTAGCCATTTAGTCATAGATAGAGAGAAAAATGAGAGAGAGAGAGAGAGAGAGAGAGAGAGAGAGAGAGAGAGAAATCTACATTGTTCTTAGGTTCCTATGTTATTCTTAATAGTGTTTTTTCAGAGTGTACTTGCAAAATAGTTATAAATAAAATTCATTATTCTTCATCAATTATTATATGTTATTATCAATAATTTGTCCTACTCGGAAGTTTAGCACATTTGCAGATTCAAGTAGAAGAAAGTCCACGATCGAGGATTGACAACCCATCTAAGAAGGTGGTTTGATCTAACTTAATTCTTTAATTTCATTTACTCCACCATACTTAATTCTTATTCATTCATATCACCTTTCCTCTTTACTTATGATTAGTACATTTTACGATTGAAGTTTATGATATGCAGTTCTTTTTATATTGAGTTCGTTATTATTGTGTTTGTGAATTTGAATAGAATTTGTGGTGTTTGTCTTGCATTACAAGCGGGAGCATTCTATTCTAAATTTGTATTTTTCTAATTCGATATTTAATCATAATCTTGTCTAGTCTAGTTTGGCCATAGTCCTAACCATATATATTCGTCTTTTCATTCATGATTATAGTTTGTGCTAGAGCCTTCCTTACTAAGCATAAAACATAAGGAATTTAGATTTGCATGCACAATTATATATTAACTCTAGATCATAAAATAGAACATTTATAACATATTTGCATTCGTTAATAAAACAAATAAAGGTGTTGAACCGGAATAATTTGGTTTCTTAATTACTTTGTGATTCTCTACTCGTCATTCTTTTTATCTCTAGTCTATCCCCAAAAACCTAATCACCATTTATCTATTTTTATCCATCCAAATTTTGGTCGAATCAAGATCGTTTCTTTCCTTGTGGGATCAATAATATTTTAACACTACAATGTAATCGTATACTTGTTGTTTCCACTTTTCAGCTTTTGCAGTAGCGGCACTGGGAACTACTAGTTATTCAAAGAACTTATCTAGTGTGTGGAAAAGTGTGAACATACGATGAGATAAAATGATGCAGTCCATATTAGCGATGTCAGGACCAAAAGACCTAGATTTATATTGAGTGGGCACGACATGATTTGAAGAAGTAGTGCGATGGTTATTCGAATGAGAAGATAAAGATTGCACGAGTGGAGAGTTTGACTGTGTAGCATGGATGACACTAGCTTGTTCCGAATTAATAGTAGCATGGAAGGTTATTGCATGAGGAGAAGGGACATGATCAGCCTAGCATTTTCAAGAGGTCAAGGAATCAGAAGTGGTGGGGAATGAGCAACCGTCCAAGGAACATCTTTGGCAGGCCACATCTTGTCTAAAAGAAGTAAAAAAGGTGAATACAAAATCACCAAAAAGAATATCAATCTTCTGTGGGGCAATGTCAAAAGTAATGGAAACGAGGCAAGAAATCACATCCAAACAACCCAGACGGTCAAAATCAAAATCATAACAATCTAAATTCCCAAATAGTGATGGTAAGTGGCGAATAAGTGACCTAGAAGTAAAGGTCGGTGGGAGGCCCATAAATCAACATACATCAAGCATACACTAGGGACGAATGAAACATGAAAGAAGAAACCTCAAAAAATAAGTCTTGTAAAGAAAGCTAGTCTGACTCAAGAAAACCCGCAAGCGCGTCAATGGAGAAAAATAATATTGCAACATGAGACCCACCTAAAGGAGCTATGAAATTAATAGTAAAGTTCTGCTTCAGAAATATGTCACATAAGTCAAGAATGTAGGAGATATGACAGACCTTGGCTAAATAAGAAAATAGAACCCATTAAGCCATAGCAGTGGAATCAATTACCACGAACTTTTTCATCGACTAAGTAACAACTTCTTCATAAGAGCGATTGTCCCTTGGATAATCAAGGAACTCAAACTTCAGAGAGTTCATGGTATTTTCCTGATGGGTGAAATGGGTTTGACGCTGCCTAGCTGTAGGCAAGGAATGGTGATTCAAGGAGTATCTTGATTTATAAGCACAGAGTTAAATAGTTCCAATCAACACCGAGTTAAGCAGGTAGAGAGCTTCATGATTAGGTAGCGAACCATATAGAATGATAAACCCAAAGTTAAGGTTTTTCATGTTTCTTTTCCGAGCAATGTACACACTGTCGGTGACACCATATTTAGCAAAAACCGAATGCATCACGGTCGCATGGCAGTGAGAGTTAGGAAATTTTTTAAAGCAGATCTTGGTATTGGGGAGCACCATTGTAGCAAGAGTAGGCTTTATGGTTGGCGGTACTGCAGATGGGTCACAGTACGACTAGAAATGTCAAAATAACTAGCATAGAAGGGTGGTGGAGGGTTACAAGCATTTAGGTTTCGTCAAGAAGCCATGATCAATCCAAAGAAAAGTGATGCGCTAGGATAGAACCAATGGCATCCACCTATCTCTCTAAAGGGTTGTACTAGGAGAGGGTGCGGCGGTTTCTAGGTAACTCTCTTAAAGGTTGCATTGTGAGAGGGAATATCTGCATCTACCTAACTCTCTCAAGGGTTGCGCTGTGAAAGGGAACAACATTCTCTACCTAACTCTCCCAGGGATGGATATCTTTGGAGAAAATAACAAGATAATAATCGACTAGCTTGGATGGTAATGATTGCGGTATGAAAACCTCAATATTCTAATGCAAAAGAGTGATCCAAATAGTAAAGAAAATGACGATGGTTAAAATAACCAAAATATCAGCATAATATCAGCGGAATCATATGATAATATCCATGAAGAATAGTAGTGATGGGTTGATGATAATTAGAGTTTCAATCTTACACAAGTGCAACCAGACAAAAACAGTAGAAAGATAATCTTACGGCCAAGGAAACCATGGCGAAGATGGATGAACGGAGGGCACAAGACGGGAGGACGATCAGTGATCCGAGTGGTAGCATTTTCTTAAGCCTAGGGCTTAGGCTAGTGCAAGCAGATAACAGTTGTAAAAGAGAAGTCTATGTTGGAAATCGAATTAAAGGGATGCATTTTTCTGAATGCTCGATTTGAACAACAATTCATAATAACAAAAACTTTATTAAACAATATTACTCTCACTACAAACTACACACTTACTTCATACACTCTACATTTTCACTCTCTTTGCTTGTTTTTCAGATGACCCTTAGGGTCCCTTTTATAGTGGTAGTAAGACTTAAATTCTAAGATATACACTATAGCTTAATTTCTAAGCAATCAACTTACCAAGTCACTAAGACTTCACTTCTAAGCAATCAATTTGCAAAGTCATCAACTTATCATTATCAACTCTTATTTTTATCCTATCTTTATACTTATCATATACCTCAGTGGTTACAACTTGGAAGCTACATTTCTACCACATCTCAATTAAATATTTTTATCTTTTCATAAGAATTAAGTTTAAATTTTTTTCAACGCTCCCCCTTAAACTCAATTTTCTGTTACTCCGTATGATGCTTCCAATTGGTGCTTCAACAAAACACAACCAAATAAACTTGCTAATTTAGGATTTGTGATGTGGGAGATATAACTTCAATAATACAACGATCTTTGGAAACCACCAACCTACTACAAAAGGCTGACACTTGTGACCTTTAATCTCTGCTTTTCTAGCAATCTTCTGCAATTGTTGCTTCCCTTACAATCTTCTATTTTTGCTTCTCTGGTAAACTTCTTCAAATGTTTCTCTTCTGGCAGTTTTCTTCTAACACTACACCTATAGCAATGTTACCGAGCTCATTTCAGAGACTTACACATGCTGCATCCTCTAGCAGACTTCATTGAACTCTCACTAGTCCTACAACTGGTAATTCAATAGGGAACTTCTTGCCCAACTATTTTCACAATTTTTACTCTAAACTCTAGCAGTGATTCACATAACATTTCATGTAATGGTATTTCCTCTTTATCACAATTTTTTTTCACTGGCTCAACCTCAAACTCACAAATATTAGAAAATAAACTCGACTGAATACAAAAACCCTAAAAAAACATTTTTTTCAACTCCAATGAGAAAGAAATTTCCTTTTTCATTTTTTTATCAAACCAATCACTATCATTTTTTAGAGGAAAAAATTTGTTTCAAAAGGTGCAAGAGTTGTTGTAACACTTTCTGGAGTCTTTTGCCACATTTATTTACGTCGCTGTAGTCTTCCGATAGATTCAGCAAGAAAACACAAAGGGAAATTTTCCTTGCAAGTCTGGACTCAAAGAAATTTTTTTAGAAAAAACTTATTTCTAGGCGTACAGAGGCTACTGCAACGTTTTTGGAGTACTGGCAACACTTTAAGTGGACTGCGACACTTTCTGCAGTTTCTCACAAATCTATAGATAGCATTTTGTGACATTTTCTGGGCTACTACAGATTTCTTAAAAAAACTTGATTTTTTTCATCAAAACATCAACATATTGAAAAACTACTAAAACACATTAACAAGAACGTACGTCCGCTTTGATACCATGTTGGAAATCGAATAAAAGGGATACATTTTGCTAAATGCTTGATTTGAACAACTACTCATAATAATAAAAACTTTATTGAACAATATTACTCTTACTACAAAATACGCACTTACTTCATACACTCAACATTTTCACTCTCTTCGTTTGTTTTTTAAATGACCCTTAGGATCCCTTTTATAGTGGTAATAAGACTTAATTTCTAAGCTATCCACTAGAGGTTAATTTCTAACCTATCCACTAGAGCTTAATTTCTAAGCTATCCACTTGCCAAGTCAGGAAGACTTCATTTCTAAGCTATCCACTTTCGAAGTCATTAACTTATCATTATCAACTCTTATTTTTATCCTATCTTTATAGTTATCACATACCTTAGTGGTTACAACTTGGAAGCTACATTTCTACCACATCTCAATTACATATTCTTTTTTTTTATCTTTTCTTAACAATTAAGTTTAAATTTTTTCAACAGTCCAATGGCCAAGAAAACCACGGCGAAGATGACTAGTCTGAGAGCACGAGGCGGCCGAGATTTACGGTGATCAGAATTCAAGCGATGACTAGGGTGTTTGGAAGAGAAATATTGCAATACGAATATCGAATCTATAAATATTGATAGCTGTCTATATTCTGGAAAGTGAGTGGCGGAGGATGATAACGGAGATTCGGGCAGAGCTAGTGACGGTTGTCGGAGGACAGCAACCAGTCTAGACTCTAGACTGACCCTTATAACATTACATAGCAAAATATAAAACATTTGGAAATCCCATTATCATCTTTTTCAAATAAAAGTGAATTACAAAGCTTAAATCAAGCAAAATGTCTAGGAAGATCATGTGCTAATCCATAAATGGATAAATCCTTGACTTATATATTTGTGGTGCTGTTGATAAGGTTGATTACATTGGAAGAGCAATTCATTTGCAGATTGTGCAATTGTTTGAAGTTATAGCTGCATATTCGTTGCATGGTCAATACATGGTCATTGTTCATGTACTCTTCATGCATTATCATCATTTTTCACTAAATTTTTTAACCAAATCAAATCAAATAAGTTTTCATGTAGTTTATAATCCGACTCTATTAGCCCATCTCCAATTAGAGCTTTTAATTGGCAGACCGAATGACAATTGTGTTATATTTGTTCAAAACTTATGAAAAATTAATATGAAAACAAGAGTTACAAATGACCTTTGGCATATGTTCTGTTAGAAAGCAAAAAAGATTTAACAATGCTTGGAAAGAAAGTAAACTTGGAGAGGAAGAATGCTTGGGAATAAAGCATACTTGGGAATAAAGAATAGTTGGAGAGAAAGAAAAATTAAGTGTAAATCTATATTTACCATATCTAGTTTACAAGGGTATTATAAACAAACTAGCATTGTACATTCTAAATCATCAATCAATACACAAAATTCTTTCTCTCAGATAGCTTTTCTTAATTTCAATATTTCAAACATGGTATCAAGAGTTGGTTGAATGGTTCTAGGACCACTTTTTTTTCAAGTTTGATCATCACCTGTCAAACTTACCACCAAGATGATAGATCATCATTGGTCATCAATCCACCAACTCAAAATCTCAGGCTACCAAGTGCAAGGAAGGTAGCTCAATTGAACAATCTAGAGTTAGTAATGAATACCTGACAATTCAGATTGCAAATTCAATCAAATAATCTCGAGAGAAATGGAAATCAAGTACCGTCGAGAAAAAAGGTACCTCATATCGGATAGAGAAATCAAAACTCAATTACAGCCACTGCGGAAGGACAAAGAATATAGGGGAAATGTTCTTTAAAATCTATGGGTATCCCGATTGGTGTAATGACAGACATAAAAAGAAGGGGCATGCATGTTAGATATGATGTATTCCACTAAGGCAATTAGGGCAATATACTAATTATGTATTAGTACAAACAATTTGTTTAATTAATATAGGCATTTAATCTTTTGTTTATATCGATGTGTTCATATATATTGTGACTGATTAAAATATATATTCATTGATATCTTTGTATAAAGGTCCTTGACATAATACATAGCATGAAGTGAGTGATATTATAGTGGGATAATGTGTAGTGAGACCTGCTTCATGTCCAATTATGATTATGCCTAAACTATCCCTAGTCATAGTTTCATTAAGAAAGGATACTGATGGAGCAGTAAGACTAGCATGTGGTCAACTCTCTTGGAAAAGGGTCCAAGTAGTTAACCTCCTAAGACAGAAGGTAGTGCCTTGAGTTTGACATATGGATATATCCGAAAGATATATTAGAGACCCCTATAAGATAAACACTTGGTATATATATCAATGTGTTAGTGTTTATCTTCATGCGGTAGCTTTGCGAATATCCTCATTCTTGAGGTATTAGTTACCTTGTGTGGTACTATTGCTATACTTTGGGTCATACCTATTCACTCATTAATTTAGGGTGCCACGGGTGATTAGGAGTATAGTCATGACAACACGTTGGTAAGATATGTAGTCGAAAAGAATCCATCGCTCCGGATATATTAAGGAGTTTTTACATGGCCGCTTGTTGAAGTGATGATTACTATAAACCTCTAATCAGAGTATGTGATTTATAGAAACAGTTTCTAGTCAAACACATTATGGTAAAAAGTAATATACTTCGATAACAAGCAAGTAACTGAGATAGTTTGGAGTAACCTCGCTATTTGTGGGTTAACACTTTAATCAAACCCAATAAACCATATAATACTAATATTAAAGAATGGAAGGAGTTCATTGCATGGGGCAACTAACCAGGACTAAGTCATAAGCACAAATGATGTTCCAAGTAATGAGGGATGGTGGATCCTTGCTAGAGACGTACTACAGTCGTTTAAGGAAACCGAGTTCTATTCACAGTCTAGAACCTCCGGCCAATAGTACTTATAGAATAAAGATTGGTCAAACCTTAATAGCTCAATACAACGGGATCCTATAAGGTTACACACATTGAACTTTCATCAGACTGAGTAAAGAATTAGTAGACTTGATCTACTAAGAAAATATTAAAGGGATGGTTGAACTATTACCTGGTTGCACTAGAGATTTTATTTATTGACCAATAACTAATTTTATTAGGGTCGTAAATAAATTAAAGTGTTGATTAAAATTATTAGAACATTTTGTGGTTAAGCCAGGAATTTATTTTGACCAGTAACTAATTTTATTAGGGTCATGACTAAATTAAAGTGTTGAATAAAATGATTAGATCATTTTATGGTCAAGCCAGGAATTCATTTTGACCAGTAACTAATTTTATTAAGGTCATAAATAAATTGAAGTGTTGATTAAAATGATTAAATCATTTTATGACTAAGCCAAGAATTTGTTTTAACCGGTAACTAATTTTATTAGGTCATAGAATAAATTAATAGAAATGAGGAATAAATTTAATCTCATATTAAATTAGCATTTAATCACACATTTAATCTCTCATTAAATTGGCATTAAATTCGGGGAGTCTTTGCTTGCCCTATATAAAGCTAGACCCTCTTCTTCATTTCTTGTACCATATCTTTCTAGGAGCTCTGACTTGAAATTCTAATACATTTTCTCAATGTCAACTTAAAAGATAAAATTAAGGAGTCTATTTGGTTAATATTTCTTGTGGGTTTTGGAGTGGTCTAGCAGCTACTCAATACTCTGTGGTTCTTCCTCATTGGGAGGTTTCGGTTCGTGGGATTCGTGTGGATACTCATAGAGAATATCCTATACTTGGAGGCTTGCGTAAGAAGGTTCTGCTAAAACACGCTTCAACTGGTAAGTCCTCTAATTCTATTTTAATTATGAACTCCTTTTTTATGCATTTTAAGACTTAATAATTATTATGCTTATGTTATTTTGTAGGCTTAGTTTCTTTTATACCTTGACTATAACTAAGATTTATAACATGTTTAAAATAAAATATTTTTATGCTATAATATAATTTAGAATTATGGTACGCCTAGCCTATGCTTGCTAACTTAAGTAGAGAATTAATTTAGTTAAGACTTTAATTAATTTATATGCTACTAGTAGGAGTTCCTTGGGACAATGGAAAAAATTTTGAATTTCCATCATGCCTGTTACGCATGTTCAAATTGACTGTCAGTTCCCAACAATGGTATCATGAGCTTGCCTATTTAGTACATAATTAAGTTAAAAGCAAACTGAATTTTATTTTCTATATGAAATAGTTTAAAGTTTATTAAATTATTTTGAACAATGATCTTGGACTTTTATTTCAACGATTAGAATATAGATATAGATAATTTAAAATAAGCGTGCTCAACCTACTCAAACTTATCAAAGACTCAATAAATTATATAAATTACATGGGTTATAGATGCTTTCATTTTACATTATTTAAAAGAATGAAATTTATTAGTCCAACAGAATCCATGTTTTTCAAGCTTGTTCCTGTATATGTTCCGGCAAGGATTGGACAAGGTGTCTACTCCTCATAGGGCACCTCTCCTACTTAGGAATATATATCGGTGCAGCTTGAGTTAACACAGAGGGGATCAAATGTGGACTAATTTTTTTTCAAATATGGACTAATTTATTTCTAGTATATAAGATGGTTCTTATATATGTTTCTATAACAAAGTAAATATTAAATTATTGAATAAAAGCTTAAAGGAAATGCAATATCAATATAACAAATAAAAATGTTAATTATTTTGCATATAATCTAGGTTGATGGAATAATTATAATAAAGAGCTTGAACCCACCTAAGGTTAGACCTCATAAATTAATTCTAAAATTCCCTAAATTAATATAAATTATTATTATCATAAGTATGTCCATCTAATAAATCCTAGATTGGGTCAGACGTTTAGCACCAATAAAATCCTAAAGTACATATATTAAGGCAAGTTATCAGCCTTCCATACTCAAATTTATGATACGATCTTTTTCGGCTATAAAGTATTGCGCAAAGCATTCCTTTCGTATACATCGACTAGTTATAAAAATTGAGATAGGGTCTTCCATAACATGAATGGGTAGTCTACCATAAAATTGGGGGCTAGCCACAGGACTGAGACACGTTCAAGGAGATGCTAATATAACAGCACACGTCCCTAGGAATTAGGGAACTTGAACAAATTAGAAATTACATACGATGCAAATGGAATGGAATTCCAACCACAACTTACTAATATGGTTTGACTTATGAAATTGGGGGTCGTATTAGACTAGTTATAGATGCTACCTACTTAGAAATTTTAGCTACGCTAAATCTCTCGAATTCAATAGAATGGGCTATTGTAAATTTCGAAAAGTGGTAGGATAAAAGTATTTTATTTGAAATCCTTATATTAAATATATATACTATATACTAAAGTCTAAACAATAATTTTCTTTCTTACATCTTGGTTGAAATTTTTATTTAAATACAAATGTTCGTCTTGACGACTAATTTTGATTGGCTCAAGCTTCAAAGATTTGTTTAGAAATATGAGAAAAATGCTCAAAGCCTTTGGCTTGGCATGTGTATTGTATAAGCCCAAATCTAAACAACATGATGCAAGCCATTCTACTTAAAACAGATATGGATGAAATACATAAAGAAAACTAGGACAAAACACCTTGGAGGTTGTTAACACCCATGTTACCTTATGTAAGTAGCCGGCAGGAGACAAGGATAAACATCAAGTCAGATGTTAGGATCTATGTTACCTTAACTATAAGGGCATCATAAAATCATGGACGTGAAAGTCTATGTCTTTACATCTTAGAGAAAGAATTTCCTATGGTGGAAGATCTGAACCAAAATATTTTTAATGGAAAATGGGTGGACCAATTAGCCAGAAATTTAAATGGTTCATGTCACAAATAAGTAAAGGAAAACATGGTGTCTAGTTTTGAAGTAGGATAGAGCAGAGTAAAGAAAAAAGTAAAAAGAATACTCAGAATTTTTTCTAGGAGATAAAATGATTGTTTTGAATATGAAATATTGGAAACAAGATATTTATTTCAATATGGGATATTAGAAATAAGATCAAAATGGCTAAAGTCTCATAGCATGAGAAGAGGAGGCCTGAAGCTTCCACTTCAAGATGTTTGATATTGAGAAATTGTACATCTCAAGGAAATTCTAAATTGGTATACGAAGGTATAGAATTTAATGAGAAGTATAGGTTTGCCAAAAGGAGAGTTGTACCTAGAGAAATTCATTAAATCTTATTGGCTGCTATTGATAAAGGAACTTAAAATCTCCTTTTGACTAAATTTTTAATCTGATGAAATGGTATTTAATTGTCATTATAAAATATTATTTCCTACTTTATAGTAGATGGAATTTTATTCCAATTTGATAAAAAGGTATTATCAAAGTCGTGAAAGATATTTTATCGTAATATGACAAATGATATTCCATAATTGCAAAAATCATATTCTCAATATAAATGATGCTAAGAGAAAATTAGATAATGCTAAATCTTTCTACTTATAGCATTGTCATTTAGGCCATATAAACAAAGCTTGGTTAACTAAATTATACAAGTGTGGAGACTTAGGGCCAATAGATGTGGAGTCTTATGGTGATTACGAGCCTTGTTTAAAAGAAAAATGATAAAGTTACCCTTTAAGGGAAAGGGTGAACCAGCCATGAGTACATTGGAACTTACACATACATACGTGTGTGGTCCAATGAGTGTTAATGCACTAGGAGGATACTCCTAATTCATAACCTTTATTGATGATTATTCACGATATGGTTATATGTACTTAATGAAGCACAAGTCTGAAAGTTTTGAGAAGTTCAAAATATTGAGGAATGAAGTAGAGAAAAAGCTTCAAAAAAGTATTAAAGCACTTTGATCTGATTGAGGTAGAGAATACTTACATCATGAGTTTCACAATTATCTAAAAGAAAATGGGATAGTTCCCCAGTGGACCCCTCCTTATACACCCCAAAACAAGGGGTGTCTAAAAGGAGGAATCAGACCTTATTAGATATGGTTCAGTCTATGATGAGCCAAGTAAATCTCAGTAAATCCTTTTAAGGATATGCACTAGAAAGCGCAGTTTATGTATTAAATAGAGTGCCCTCTAAATTTGTTGACTTTATGCCTTATAAAAGGTGGTGTAATGAAAGACCATCTCTTAGTCACCTAAGAGTATGGGGCTATCCTACTACGGTAAAGAGGATAGCATCAAATAAGCTAGATGCTAAGTCTAACAAGTGTCTATTCATCGGATATCCAAAGGAAACTATTGGTTATTTACTTTACCAACCCGAAGCAAAGAAGGTATTTATGTCTCAGAGCGCTCAATTTTTTGGAAAAAGAACACTTACTTATAAAGGTCAGTGGGAGCAATATTGAACTAGAGGTTCCAGAGAAAGATACAGACAATCAGTTGGTTGACCCCATTCCAGATACACAAGAAGTTGTGATCAAAGAATAACCTGTCAAAATACAATCATTGTGAAGATCAGGTCGTGTTCATAAAGGTCATGAAAGATACAGTCTTATCATCATGAATGATAGAAAACTGTACCTTATGGAGGATGATGTACCAAGAACTTTTGATAAAGCAATGAAAAGCTCATATTTTGATAAGTGTCTTGAAGCCATGAAATCGAAAATTGATTCCATGTATGAAAAACAAAGTTTGGAAATAGGTCGATGCAGTAGAAGAGGTTAGACCTATCGGGTACAAATGGGTCTTCAAGAAGAAGACTAACATGGACGGTAATGTAATTACCTATATGGCAAGGTTGGTTACAAAGGGTTATATTCAACGTGAAGATATTGACTATGACAAAAATTTCTCATCGGTAGCCATGCTTAAATACAATAAAATACTCCTCACCATTACTGCTCATCATGATTATGAGATCTGGCAGATGGATGTTAAAACAATGTTCCTGAATGGGGATTTGGATAGGGATGTGTATATGACACAACCTGAGGGTTTTACATCTCAGAATGGCTCGAAGGTATGCAAATTGCAAAGGTCCATTTATGGACTTAAGCAAGCATCCAGGAGTTTGAATATTAAGCTTGATCATACATTCCATGAACTGGATTTCTGACCAAACATAAATGAGCCTTGTGTTTATAAGAAGGTTAGTGGGAGTGCAGCCATTTTCTTAGTATTATATGTTGATGACATTCTGCTAATAAGAAACGACATTTCTCTTCTTTAAAGTATTAAAATTTGGTTGTCAGGGAAGTTCTCCGTGAATGACCTTGGAGAAGTAGCATTTATACTAGGTATAAAGATCTATAGAGATAGATCCAAGAGGCTGTTAGGTCTTTCTCAAAGTACATATATTGACAAGGTACTGAATAGGTTTACCCTTTGGTATTCGAAGAAAGGTTGTCTCCCAATGACAAACGGAATAAACCTATCTAAGACTAAGTGTCCGAAGACAGCTCAAGAAAGAATGTGCATGAAGGATATACCCTATGTATCAGCGATAGGATCCATCATGTATGCTATGATATGTAGTAGGCCGGATGTCTCTCAAGCCTTAAGCTTTACGACTAGATATCAATTGAATCCAAGTGAAAAGCACTACATGGCTGTCAAGGCAATTCTTAAGTACTTGAGAAGGACTAAATTTGAGTTCTTAATATATAGAGATGGTGACCTCACAATTAGAGGTTGCACTAATGCAAGTTTTAAATCTGACAAGGATGACTTTAAGTCTCAATCAGGTTTTATATATGTGTTTAATGGAGGGGCAATATGTTAGAAAAGTTCCAAGCAGGAAATTACTACTGATTCAACCATGGAGTCTAACTACATTGCCGCCTATGAAGCCATAAAAGAAGTTGTATGGTTAAAGGGATTTATTGGTGATCCTGATGTGGCGCCTGAGATTGTTGATCTAATTACTTTGTATTGTGATAACAATGGTGCTATAGCTCAAGCGAAGGAACCACGGTCTCACCAGAAAAATAGACATGTACTTAGAAAGTATTATATAATCAGGGAGATTATTGATGCAAAGATAATAAGATTAGAATATGTCCCCACTTATCAGAACCTCATGGATGGTCTGACAAAGCTATTGATGCAAGTCAGAAATGACCAGCATGTGAAAGCATATGGAGTAAGATATATGGCTAATTGGCCTTAGTGCAAGTGGGAGGTTTTTAGATATGATGTATTCCCTTAAAGCAATTAGGGCGATATATCTTAATTATGTATTAGTACGAATAATTTTTTAATCAACAAAGGCATTTAATCTTTTGTTTATATTGATGTGTTTATATATATTGTGACTGGTTAAAATATATTCATTGATATCTTTGTACAAAGATCCTTGACATAATACATAGCATGAAGTGAGAGATATTATAGTGGCTCTATTTGTAGTAAGACATGATTCATGTGCAATTATGATTATGTCTAAACTACCCTAGTCATAATTTCATCAAGAAAGGATATTGATGGAGTAGTAACACTAGCATATGGTCAACTCTCTTGGAAAGGGTCCAAGCATTTAACCTCCTAAGGCTGAAGGTGGTGCATTGAGTTTGACACAAGGATATAGTCGGAAGATATATTGGAGACCGCAGTAAGATAAACACTTCGTATATATATATATCAATGTTCTAGTGTTTATCTTCATACAGTAGCTTTGCCAATATCCTCATACTTGAGATATTGGTTACCTTGTGTAGTACTATTGTTATACTTTGGGTCATACCAATTCACTCATTAATTTAGGATGCCACAGGTGATTATGGGTATAGTGATGAAAGCACGTTGGTAAGCTATGTAGTCAGAAAGAATCCATCGCTCTACATATATTAAGGAGTTTTTACCTAGCCGCTTGTTAAAGTGATGATTTCTATAAACCTCTGATCAGAGTATGTGATTGATAGAAATAGTTTCTGGTTAAACACATTACGGTGAAAAGTAATATACTTCGGTAATAAGCAAATAAATGGGATAGCTTGGAGCAACCTCGCTAGTGGTGGGTTAACACTTTAATCAAACCCAATAAACTAGATGGTACTGATATTGAAGAATGGAAGGAGTTCATCACATTGGGTAACTATTGCATTAACCAAGATTAAGTCATAAGCACAAATGATGTTTCGAGTAATGGGGGATGGTCGCCCTTGCTAAAGGCGTACTATAGTCATTTAAGGAAATCAAGTTCTATTCACTATCTAGAACCTTGAGCAAATAGTTCCTATAGAACAAAGATTGGTCAAACCTTAACAACTCAATACTATGGGATCTTATAAGGTTACACACATTGAACTTTCATCGAAGTGAGTACATAATTAATAGACTTGATCTATTATGAAAATATTGAAGGGATGGTTGAACTATTACCTGGTTAGACCAGAGATTTTATTTATTGACTAGTAACTAATTTTATTAGGGTCATAAATAAATTAAAGTGTTGAATAAAATGATTAGCTCATTTTATGGTTAAGCCAGGAATTTATTTTGACAAGTAATTAATTTTATTAGGGTCATAAATAAATAAAAGTGTTGCTTAAAATGATTAGATCATTTTATTGTTAAGCCAGGAATTTATTTTGACTAGTAGCTAATTTTACTAGGGTCATACATAAATTAAGGTGTTGATTGAAATGATTAAATCATTTTATGGTTAAGCCAAGAATTTATTGTGACCGGTAACTAATTCTATTAGGGTCATAAAATAAATTAAAAGAAAGATGAATTAAATTTAATCTCATATTAAATTCGCATTTAATCCCATATTTAATCTCGCATTAAATCCACATTTAATCTCGCATTAAATTCAGGGAGCCTTTGTTTCCCCTATATAAAGCTAGCCCCTCTTCTTCATTTCTTGCACCATATCTTTCTATGAGCTCTGACTTGAGATTCAAACACATTTGCTCAATGTCAACTTAAAAGATAAAATTAAGGAGTCCCTTCAATTAATATTTTGGGTGGGTTTTAGAGTGGTCTAGCAGCTACTCAAATTGTTAGGGTTCTTCCTCATTGGGATGTTTCGATTGGTGTGGTTTGTGTGGATACTCATAGAGGCTATACTATACTTGGAGGCTTGTGCAATAAAGTTCTGTTAAAGCACGCTTCAATTGGTAGGTCCTCTAATTCTTTTTTCATTATTAAGTCCTTTTATTAAGCGTTTTAAGACTTAATAATCATTATACTTAGGTTATTTTGCATGCTTAGTTTATTTTGTAACTTGACTATAACTTAGAGTTATAACATGTTTAAAATAAAATATTTTTATGCTAGGATATAATTTAGAATTATGGTACGCCTAGCCTATGCATGCTAACTTAAGTAGAGAATTAATTTAGTTAAGGCTTTAATTAATTTAAATGCTACCAATAAAAGTTCTAAGGGACAAGGGACAAAATTTTGAATTTCCGCTGTGCATGTTATGCATGTTCAAATTGACTGCCAATTCCCAACAAGGCCATCAACAACAATGCAAACGATCAAGCGAGCATTAGCGCAGACGAAAGCATTTGTGGTGCATTATTTGCCACAGTAGACCTAAGCAAAAATTCCTCATGGATTTTTTTATTGTGGGGCCACCGACACTATGACCTTTGATGTAAATGATATCAAAATCAAAACACAGCTAACAAAGACACATGTTAAGATAGCCAATAGAGGAATTATGACTGTAGAAGGATTCGTGCCCATTGAGATATCACGCACACTAAAATTATCAAATTGTCTATATGTTCCATCATTATCTCACAAATTACTCTCTATTAGTCATGTGATCAAGTAACTAAATTGTACTATACTAATGAATCCTACTTTTTGTATACTGTAGGACATCAGGACATGATCGATTATTGGAAGGGGCACTAAGCACCAAGGACTGTACTATGTGGATGAGGTTACCCAACACAATACTATTATTCTTGTGCATGGAACTTCTGATAGAGAAGCTTGGCTCTGGCATCGGCGTTTAGGGCATCCATACACAGGTTAATTACACCTTCCATTTCCTAAACTTTTTAAGTTATATACCCTTTACATTGTGAGACTTGTGTTTGACAAAAAGCCACAGATAGACTTTCCAACCCATCAATACCAAAGTCGAGGTAGCCTTCTCATTGGCGCACTCTGAGGTGTGGGGTCCAACACGTATTATAGGTGGAAAAGTTTTTAGACATTTCCTGATATTTGTCGATGATTCCACTCGTATGACATAGGTTATTTTTGGAAAAACAAGTCTGAAGTTGTTGATAAATTTATTCATTTCCACACTATGATCAAAATCCAATTTAACAAATCCATTTAGGTTTTATGATCTGATTATAGGGGGGAATTCGTTAACTCAACCATGAAACTTTTTTTCAAAAGGAAGGATTTGTCCATCAAACTGCTTGTCCCCATACCCCTGAGCAAAATGGAGTTGTCGAAAGAAAAAATAGGATCCTTCTTGAAATGACTCGTGCTTTTATAATTGAACCTTGAATCCCAACAAGTTTTTGGCCAATAACTTCAGTAACAGCTACATACCTACTAAACATACTTCTAACCAAAGCCCTTGATCTACAAACTCTTATCCAAGCCTTAGCAAAATTTATAAAAATACCCCCATCCTTAACTCTTCAACTAAGAATTTTTGGGTGCTCTGTTTTTGTTCACATTCCAAAAATAGAATGAAATAAGTTTGATCCTTGTGCAAAAATATGTCTTTGTAGGTTATAGAGTGAATAAAAATGGGTATAGATGTTATAACCCTAAAACTCATTACATGTTTACCACAATGAATTGTGATTTCCTTGAAACATAGTACTTTTATAGTACCCAACTCAGTGGTCAGGGAGAGAATGAATATAGGGACTTATTAAATTGGCTTCCAGATGCAGGAACTTCACAAGTGGAAGAAATAGAAATAGAGAAAGATAATACTATTAGGGAAACTTCTGATACTTCCATATAGTGTACGAGTTCTAATGTCTCTAAAGATACACCTCCTAACCTTGTCAAAGGTAAACAATTCTGAAACTCTTATATCCTCGATTGCTTTAACTAATCCTAGTGATCTATAGAAGTAGAAATGGAACATGAATATGTGGTAGAATAAGAGTCAGAACAAGGAGAGAAATATGGTTCACCCCCTTGGAGAAAGAAGGGTGTCTCGCTTAATAAATACTCCCCATAACTAATAAATAGAAGGAGATCAAGATACTTAGTAGCCAACATTATGAGGGGGACCTATCTAAAGAAGAAAAGGCATTTCTAGTAGCTTTGTGTAAAGAAGAGATCCCAACCACAGTTGAATAGGCGATGACATTGGATAAACGGAGAGATGCAATGAATGTTGAAATGAATGCTCTTAACAAGAATAATTTATGGGAGAAATGTACTCTACCAAAAGGAAAGAAACCAATTGGATGTCATTGGGTCTTTACGATGGAACACAAACCATATGGTTCTATTGAAAGATACAAGGCATGATTAGAGGCAAAAGGGTATACTCAAACCTATGGGATTGATTACTCTGAAACTTTTTCACCAGTAGCAAAGATGGACACTATTAGAGTCTTGTTCTCAGTAGCAGTAAACAAAGGATGGCCACTTCACCAATTTGATGTGAAAAATGCTTTTCTACTTGGGGACCTAAAGGAATAAGTTTACATGGAAGCTCCACCAAGATTCAAGAGAGAATTCAGAGAGGGAGAAGTTTGTCGGTTGAAGAAATCTTTATATGGACTCAAATAATCACCACAAGCATGGTTTGGTAGGTTCACACTAGCAATGAAGAGATACAGGTTCAAGAAGAGCAATTCCGAACATACTTTGTTTCCTGAACGAAATGGTTATCTCGTAACTTGCTTGGTTATCTATGTTGATGAAATGAAAAATCACTATAGGAAACGATGTCGAAGAAATTCCCAACCTAAGGAAGAATATGTTCACTGAGTTCAAAATGAAAGAGTCAGGAAGATAAAAGTACTTTCTCGGAATGGAAGTGCTAAGATCAAAGCAAGGAATTTTCATATCTTAAAAGAAGTACATCTTAGACCTACTAGCTGAAACATGGATGCTTGACTGTAAACCTGTTGATACAAGGAATTGAAGTGTTAAGATCAAAGCAAGGAATTTTCATATGTCAAAAGAAGTGCATCTTAGACCTACTAGCTGAAACATGGATGCTTGAATGCGAACCTGTTGATACACCCATAGTGGTCAATCGTGGACTAAGAGTACTAGAAGCAGCAGAGTTAGTCGATAAAGACAGATATCAATGGTTGGTGGGTAAACTCATTTATGTCTCACATGCCTGACCTGACATATCCTATGCTGTAGGAACAGTAAGTCAGTTCATGCACCGACCTCAAACAAGTCATATTGAGGTTGTATGGAGGATCATAAGGTGTCTCATAGGTACAACTAGACATGGAGTTCTATTTGAAGCACATGGGCATCTGAAAGTTAGAGGATACATAGAAGCTAATTGGGTAGGGAATCTAGTAGATCGAAGATAAACCTCACGCTATTTTACTCTTGTAGGAGGTAATTTAGTCACATGGAGGAGTAAGAAGCAAAAAGTTATAGCATTGTCAAGTGCTGGGGCAGAGTTTCGAGGAATTACTCGAGGACTAACCACAGTATTATGGCTACAGAAGTTATTAACATAAATTGGTTTCACACGATTAGAAACTTGTGAGATAATGTGTGATAATCAGGTGGCCATCCGAATCTTGGAAAATGCAGTACAACATGATCGAACCAAACATGTGGAAGTTGATAGACACTTCATCAAGGAGAAGATTGAATCATGAATCATAAAGCTACCATACATACGATCTAAAGACCAACTAGCAGATATTCTAACTAAAGCAGTGAATGGAAAAATGTTCAGCAAAGTTTTGGACAAGTTGAGCATTGGCAATCCCACGACTCAACTTGAAGGGGAGTCTTAGAAAGGGAAAAAGAATTAAGAATGCTTGCAAAGAAAGTAAACTTGGAGATGAAGAATGTTTGGGAATAAAGCATACTTGGGAATAAATAATAATTGAAGAGAAAGAAAAATTAAGTATAAATTAGTTTTACGATATTTAGTTTACAAGTGTACTATAAATAGACTACTATTGTACATTCTAATTCATCAATCAATACACAAAATTCTTTCTCTCCATTATCTTTTCTTAGTTTCAATATTTCAAACATATTCCTCTCTTCCTTGTGACTTTATTTCCTCTTTTTTTACCAACTCAAGAAGATTGATGTGCCTTCAAATTTAATAAATCGATCATTCGATCAATCTGAGTCATAAAAACACATATAGACGGAAAAATATAGGTGTGAAAACTCATGACGGATAAACTCAGACGACCAAAAAAATAGATGTATATAAAATATTGAAGTGAGGATAGTTGTGTTTGGTGACTATGAAACACTATGTATTTATAGAACTTTCAGGTGTTTTACCTACTAACCTTGACATATGACATCTACTGGTTGGTGCGAACGCGTCAATAAACTCCTAATTATTTGCCATGTGTCACATGTTTATCACTTTATTGGATATTAAATGTAGTATTATTAATAATATATGGAAAATGTACACATTGGATACCTTTCAATAGAAGCTGGCAATTTGTCGCATGAATAAGCCATGAACTGCTTGTTGTTTTTACTTCACGCGCTTTAATTAGTACGTAGTTAACTACATATTATTTTTTTAAAATTTACCTCATTGGATTTATAATAATAATAAGAAAAAATCACATTTTACTTTATCTATATGTGAACTCAAATCTATGACCTCGAGAATCGCAACTTCAAAACTAAACAACTAGGATAAGCCCTTTACGTAATTAACTACATCTAATTCTACGTTATCGTGATTTATCTAGTGGGAAGGGCTCTAATTTAATATACTTGATCTTTTTTCAAAATATGATATTATTGTCATAGCGTCTTTCTCTGAAACGCTCTATCTCCTTAAATAAAATCTCTTCATTTCATTTTTTTAATAATGTGCATCGAGTACATTTTTTTTTCATTACGTTATCATATTCTTCAACACATAAATCTGTTGTTATACATCTCAATCTTGATATATGTATAATTAGATTGGACTTTATTAACATTTAGACAAAGATACTTATAGATCTTTATTAGCTCTGAAGCATGATTGCTATAGATCTGCAGATCTAGTTGATGTTATGGCGTACGTAGGTGTTTTCATCGTTGTGAACAATCTTCAATGTTAGTTGGAGGGTGAGAAATTATTGGTTACAACATCTATCTCTGATTTTTGTTGGTTAAATTTATCTTCTTGCTCTTACGACAAGTTTATTTATTATCTTCCCTTATGGTGAGATTTTGTTTCTCTTTTTATGTTATAATGTTTTGTTTAATGTATGTGATTTCTGTAGCTCATGTATCAGTCAAAATATACTCAATAATTCAATATTTATGAAATATTTTATTTTCGAGCAAAATAATATGATATTAAAAAATTGAGTTAAAACGTGTTTACATGAATAGAGTATTAAATCCTAGTATAAGGTGATTGGAGTGTTGGCACAGTAGTTAATACTGAAGCTATGACCTCTAGAGGTCGTAGATTTAAATCACATCTGAGGCGGGTTGGGGATTTTTCTTTCCATTCAATGTAAGCTCAAAAGATTCAAAAAAAAATTGAAAAAATCCTAGTATAATGTCTATTGTATTCTCTTTATTTTTTGTAATACAGGAATGCTATTGTATTTTGTTTATATGAGTCACTTATGGTTCATGCCATGGAATAGTTGTGCTTGGTGACTGAAATAACTTACAAATAGAAATTTAATGTGTTACCCACTCCCTTGACAAATAGCATTAATGGATTGGTGAAAACGCGTCAATAGGTTCATCATAATAGGATTTTATATTATATATATGGCTTTTTACACTATTTTTTAATTCAAGGGTTAAGAAGTTATTAATAATTCATTATTTATTTTCTCACTCCAATTAAATACTCCCTAATAAATTATCAACCCTTAAATTGAATAAAAATATAAAAAAATAGGTGCATAATATAAAAACCCCCTAATAATTTATCATTCTTGTTTTTTAATTGGACATAACACGTAATAGCATTAATTATATATGGAAATATATACATTAGATACCCTTGGTTCGAAGGTGACACGTGAAAAAGCAATGAATTGCTTCTCATTTTGTTACACCTGCTTTAACCAGAAGATGCATGTGAGCATTCCTTAAAATGTGTGCATTATCTCACTACACCACATTTTTTATTGGTTCATACACATGAACTAGTCATGAAATTTTTTTTGTCATTGGATGTGCTTTAGTTTAGAGCTAAAAGGTTCAATTGACAAAATATTTTTTCATTTGTAATAGCATTCTATTACTTTCCTAAACCTTTATGGTTTCTCTTTGTAACATGTATTTATCTTTTTTAAATACATTATTAATTTAATATTACTACTAACAGTTTATATCTATTTTTGTTCCACATTCACGACTTTTAGTGTCGTGGTAGTTGTTGGAAAACAATGATCCAGACAACAATCTAAAAATAAATCCGGATCAAGTTTGAATGAAATAAAAATAATGTACGTAAAACTCACAAATCCAAATGGAAATATCCGAACAAAGAAAAAGATACAAGTCATCCGTTGAACAAATTAAATACCTAAGCACTAGAGGAAATCATCCGGACAAAGTTTGGAAAGGAAACAAACTTCTGTCCTTCAAGACTAGCATCCGGAAGAACTGATTGAAGCTATCTCCAGAAGAAGATAAGATCCAGAGAATATAGGTCTAAAAGACATCTGGAAGACATTGGTCTAAAAGACATCCGGAAGACCTATATTTCAAACATAGGGAAAAGTTTCAAATGTAACTTTCCTTTCACCTTTTTGGTCTATGAAAGTCAAAGATCCTTTCCCCAAGACAAAGATAAAATGACAGCTTGCATATTTCAGAGAGAGGACAAAATGTCTGTCACCGGACAGAGAAAAGCTAACAACCTTTTTCTCCTAGACTAATAAGGGTGCGCGTGGAGCTCACATCATAAGGCAATTGGTATGAAAGTTGGTGCATCACAAAATGACAAGCAAAACGATCACTGACAACTTTTTAACCTTAGTCTTAAGATTCCAAATAGGTCAAAATACAGTCTAATGGATTGATCAACGGATCCGGAAGCTCCACTTCATCGACCTGATCAAGGGTGAAGATTGAATGAAAGCTCACCAACCACACCGGCTACATTTATGATCAAAGCCTATAAAAGGAGCTCTTCACCAAATGAGAAGGTTAACTGGTTGATTTACAAAAGCAAGTAACAAAGCAATACTTATTCAATGAGTTTATACAATCCCTCCAAGAAACTTTGATTCAAAATCTGTTTGTAAGTATTCCTAAGTGAAACTATAAACTTGAGGAACTCTAAAAACCAACCCTTTGTTAAAAATAAAAGTGTAAGAATCTCCAACTCGGGCGAGTTGGGAGATTGGGATATAGCTTGAAGTAGGTGCTTTGAGTGAGATCTCCCTATAGGACTCAACTTAGATTCGAGGTAGAAGGCTAAGTGGTATATCCTACTAAGGATAAGAGGACTCAGCTAGGAATTATTGCTTCTAGTGGTATATCCTACTTCCAGAAGGGGTTACCATCCGGAGATAAATTTGTACGGCTTGATCCCTGCCAGTTGGAAAGGAATCCACTAGTGGATAAGCTCGAAGGAAGGAAACTCTGGGGACTAGATGTAGGTGGGGCCGGACCAGTATAAAATAGTTGTGTTTCATTTTCTTTCTCTTATATTTTATTGCATATTATTATCACATTTGCGTCATCCGGATCCATCTTCTGGATCATAATCAAACACGCTACACTAAGACTTTTCTAAGTCTGCAAATTCCTCCAAAAAGGGCCATTCACCCCCCTCTGCCTTTATAAATACTCTCATAGGGACCAACAAGTGGTATCATAGCAAGTGCTCAAACAAGAGATCAACCAATCTCGAGCTAAAGGTCCATATATTTTGATTCACATATCAAAATGAGTTTCTAAAACTCACAACTCCTTCCCGAGGGTATGTCTATTACCCGTCCTTCACACTTCACCGGTGAACACTACACATTCTGGAAAAACTAGATGAAGTACTTCATCCAATCACAAAGTATGCAAGCATGGTTATCTATTAAAGATGACCTATATGAGCCTACTTATGAAGTAGAGGGTATGAATACTAGAAAGCCATCAAGCATGTGGGATGAGAATGACTTTAAAAAATTGCGTGAAAACATAAATGCTATTAACATGCTTCATTGTGCTCTTAGTGCAGCTAAATTCAATAGGATATTCGGATGCGAGACTATAAAAGAGATATGGGAAAAGTTGGAAGTAACATATAAAGGAACCACCAAAGTAAGAGAGGCTAAGCTTGATCTACTCCAACAAAAGTTTGAATCCTTTAAGATAAAGCCTAAAGAATCAATCAGCAGCATGAACACTAGATACACAAATCTAGTGAATGAAATGAAAAGGCTAGGGAAGGAGATTCCAGAATTAGAAATGGTCAAGAAAGTGCTCCGGAGTCTCACCAAGGAACGAGAAAATAAAAAGACTGCCATTAAGGAAGCTCATGACTTAAATTTTTACAGTTATGATGAACTCATTGGTAATCTTCTAACTCAAGAATTGTCCTTGGAGAGGTACAACCATCAAGAAAATAAGCCTGAGGAGAAAAAGAAGGCCATTGCTCTTAAGGTAGAATCCACCGGATCTGCTTCATCTGGAGAGGAAGAGCAAATAAATGAATCAATCAGCACTAAAGATCAACTTGCTCTAATAACTAGAAGTCTGAATCGATTCATACAAAAGAAAGATAGAAGGAAATCAAAGAGGTATGAATCCCGGAGACTAAGAGAAGGCACCTCCATAAGAGACCAGCCCAGAAGGGATCCGGAAGAAAAGAAAGATCCGGAGAAAGAAGCTGCCTATTTCGAATATGGTGAAAAAGGTCACTTCAGAACAAAGTGCCCTAAGCTTAAAAGAACCAAGAAGTTCAAAAAGAAGGCAATGGTTGCTACCTAGAGCAATAGTGAAGAAAGTAGCAGCTCATCTTCAACAGAAGAAGAGGATACTGCAAACTGTGCATTCATGGCTCTAACTGACCCAGAAGCAGAGCAATCCAGAAGAAATGCCTCCAACCAAGAAATAGTGTAAATCAAATAATCAGAATCAAATACAATAAACACTGAGGTAAATTCTTGCTCTAATTTTGCCTCTAACTTTGATCTTGCAAAAGTTCTTTCTATTGTTATCAAGGGGGTAAAGAAGAATGCAAAGGCATCAAGTATCTTATAAGAGTAGTACTAGAATTGATAGAAGATGTTGAAGCAATGGCACAAGACATCAATCTGGTTAAAGCAACCAAGCATATTGATGCAGTAGAAGATAACTTCCTAAAGAATCAAGTCTAGATCCTCAATGCAAATATAATGGGACTGGATGGAGAAGTCCATCTATTAAAGGAAGCATCCAGGAAGAAACCTGAAACAAAGGATCCAAGAAGAGATAATCCTCTTCCTTCTCAGAATAGAGTTCAAAGGAACCCCAATCAAAAGACAAACGAAGTTAGTAGGCAGCCACAAGCTTAAAGATATACCGCTGCTCAGAAAGGAAAGGCTAAGGTAGATTGCAACCAACAACCTATCAAATAAAGGAGAAATTATAAAGCTGAAATTGCATCTCCAACCAACTTTCGGATTTATACCGGACCATCCACCAGTGTACAAGAAGCCGGGTATAAAGGCAACTATAGAAGGAAGGATCGGGAGAAGATCAACAAGAAGCAAAAGCAAAACTTACGCATTTTGGGGTGCAGGTTTTATGGAAAAAATAACCATATTACTAAATCATGTAGATTAAAGAATGGTTATTATGATGTTTATCCTTGGCCTGAGATGGTTATTAACCCGAGAGGACCTAAATCTGATTGGGTACCTAAACCCACTTGATCTATTTTGTAGGTATGTCTTAGATCCACAGTAGATCAACACACTTGGTATATTGATAGTGGATGCTCAAGGCATATGACAGGTGATGAGAAGGCCTTCATCACCTTAACCTGGAAGAAGGAGGCAAAGTAAGCTTTGGAGACAATCAAAAGGGATAGATCATTGGTCATGGAACCACTGGATCTAAATTTAAGATTGAAGATGTCTCAGTAGTTGATGGACTAAAGTTCAACCTGCTAAGTGTGGCCCAATTATGTGACAAAGGAAAGAAAGTCACATTTGACTCCGGAGGCTGCTCAATCTATGATAATAAGTCCAATCAACTTATTCTTTATGAACCTAGAGTAAATAATGTCTATTCTGTAAACATTAAAAATGATAAGAACAATATATGCTTGGTGTCTAAATAAGAAGAATCATGGCTATGGCACCGGAGGTTGGGACATGTAAGCATGAACCTCCTGTCCAAATTAGCCAAAAAGGAATTAGTTGTGGGTTTGCCTAAGGTTGCTTTTGATAAGGATCATCTATGAACTGCATGCCAACTAGGTGAACAACATAAGAAAAGTTTCCCTTGCATCTTATACATTCCTTCCAAAAGAGTACTTGAGCTCTTACATATTGATCTCTTTGGTCCAATCAAGCCACTGAGTTTAGGTAGAAGAGAATACACCATGGTCATTATAGATGACTATTCTCGATATACCTAGGTTTTCCTACTAACAAGCAAAGATGAAGCCTTTGACTAATTCTCCAAAACATTCATCCGGATAGAAGTAGAATAGGGCATAAGCATTGCACACGTCCGGAGTGATAATGGTGGAGAATTAAAAAATAAGCATTTTGGTTAATTTTTGTGACTCCAAGGGCATTGAACACAACTTGTCTGCCCCTCACACTCCTCAATAGAATGGAGTTGTTGAGAGAAAGAATAGGACCACAGTGGAGATGGCTAGAACAATGCTCAGTGAAAATTGCTTGCCAAAATATTTTTGGGGTGAGGCCGTAAACACAGCATGCTACATATTAAATAGAGCTCTCATTAGAAAGACTATAGAAAAGACCCCATATAAAATCTGGAAGGGAAGAAAACCCAAAATTGGATATTTTAAAGCATTCGGGTGTAAATGCTACATGCTTAATCATAGAGAGCAACTATGAAAATTTGATCCTAAATCTGATGAAGTAGTTTTCCTCGGCTACTCAACACGTAGTAAGGCTTACAAAGTCTTCAATAAACACACCCAAACTATGGTAGATTTTATACATGTAGATTTTTATGAGACTAACACTGTAGGAAAGAAAAGCTACACTCCAGATGTACAAAGAGAAAGATGTACAAAGAGAAAGATGAAGGAATATCCTTTGATCCAGAGGTACAATAAGTTAATCTCAACCCACAGGAGATTGACTTTCATGAAGGCCAAGAAGGAGTGGCTAAAATTGAAATAGAGCAAGTCCATGTTAAACATGAAGGCCTGTAAAGGGAGATCCGGACCCACAGAGATCATTCCATTGAAAATATTCTAGATAATGTTCATAATCTAGTTAGAACTAGAGGTTAGCTCAACTGGATGATGAGCCATGCTGCCTTTGTCTCTCTCATAGAGCCAAAGAAATTTCAAGATGCTGAAGGCAATGAAAGTTGGATGATGGCGATGCAGGAATAACTAGATCAATTCACCAGGAATGATGTATGGGATCTTGTGCCCTCTCCTAAAGGAAAATCAATCATTAGCACTAAATGGGTGTTCCAGAAGAAACTTGATGAATCCTGAGTGGTGGTAAGAAATAAGGCAAGACTAGTTGCCCAAGGCTACAACCAGCAAGAAGGAATTGATTTCGAAAAAACTTTCACCCCTATAGTAAGGCTGGAAGTAATCTGGATCCTATGTGCTTTTGCTTAATTCATGGGGTTCACATTATACCAAATGGATGTCAAAAGTGCATTTTTAAATAGTGTCATTCAAGAAGAAGTCTATGTCAAGCAACCACCCAGATTTGAAGATCCAAAGCATCCGGATATTGTCTACAGGCTAAAGAAAGCTCTCTATGGATTAAAGCAAGCACCAAGAGCCTGGTACGAAAGATTAACCTCATTCCTTATATCCAAGGGATATACTAGAGGCAAGGCAGATACTACACTATTCATCAAGAAAAAGAAGAATGATATTATTCTAGTCCAGATCTATGTGGATAATATCATTTTTTGACCCACTGAAGAAAAGATATGCAAAGAATTTAGCTCTCAAATGCAGAAGGAATTTGAGATGTCCATAATGGGGGAGCTCAACTTCTTCGTTGGTCTACAGATCAAGCAAAGTCTGGATGGGATTTTCATTAATCAATCAAAGTACATCAAGGGGATCCTGAAGAAGTTTGAAATGGACAAAAGCAAACCTATATCCACTCCAATTGGTTTAGACACAATCTTATCTAGGGACTGTGAAGGAGAAGATTTTGATCAAAAGCTCTATAGAGGAATGATTGGCTCACTCCTATACTTGATAGCTAGCAGACCTGACATACACTATATAGTTTGCTACTGTGCAAGGTATCAAGCCAATCCCAAGGATTGTCATCTCAAGACAGCCAAAAGGATCCTTACATACCTCCTAGGAACTACTGAAGTTAGGTTATGGTATCCTAGTAATGGAGATTTCACACTCCAAGGATTGACAGATGCAGATTATGGTAGAGATACTCTTGAGACAAAGAGTACATCCGGAGGCTGCCATTTTCTTAGAGATTGCTTAGTCTCATAGTATAGGAAGAAGCAAACTTCAGTTGCCTTATCCACTATAGAAGCAGAGTATATGGTAGCTGGAAGTTGTATTGCTCAACTCCTATAGATCAAACAACAACTTGAAGATTATGGAGTGCAATCCGGATGTGTGGATGTTATGTATGACGACAAAAGTGCTATTTATGTGTCAAAGAATTTGGTGCTCCATAGTAGGATGAAGCATGTCAACATAAGACATCACTTAATCTGGGATCACGTGATCATGAAGGATGTTGTGTTAGTATATATCCCAACCAATGCACAAAGAGCTGATATCTTTACTAAGCCTTTAAGTAAATATCAATTTGGAAAGTTAATGGAGGCTATTGGCATGTCAAATCCAATTTGATCCGGAAGTGAATCCATGGTCAATTAAGACACCTTTCAACTGGATCATCTGGAATAGAGGTCATTGCCAATATAAGCCAAATCTGGAGGAAAATACGCCATGTCAGCAGACAAGAAGGATAAATGGCAAAAAAGCGCTTTAAAGGTAATTGTTACTTATTGAATTTTAAAAGTCTTCTGGTGGTTACACGCACGGTAAATTGGACAATTGTTTTCAAAATAAATCGTCCATATTCTCCGGTTAAACTGAACTCACCTCTGTACTAAAAATTCGACTGCCATGTCATCAATCTAGTCAAAACAGTTGTAGTCCGGATTATAAAAATACCCTTACCTTGAAAACTCTATAAATAACCCCAAAATTCATCCTCCTCCTCACGCGAGCAAAATACTATTATTGTTACTCTATAAAAATTCAAACCCAAAACCCTAGCTTTCAAAATCTCTCTCAAATGGTAGCCATAAACACCTCGAACACCCTCAAGATATTACCTAGCAAAAATTTATTTCAAGTATCAGACTTGAAGGATACCGATTTTAAACCCCTAAATTTTAAAACCTCCAAATCCGTTATCCCTACTGATCACTTAGGTGATGATTACTTATTCAAAACCCCTCCTTTCTTCACCCTAATCGAAGATCAAAATTTGGGTGACTTCTTAAAAACAAATTGCCATACCTACCCAAAGTTGGTGAAGGAATTTTTCAAAAACCTCAGTGCTCATAATTATTTCGATTCCTTACACATAGAAGTCCAGGGAATGGTCATAACTATCACTCCAGAATTCTTTGAGAAGAATCTGAACATGAAGAACTCGGGTATGTTGATGAGAAAAGATGATGATGAAAATAGAGTTGACTATGATTCAAAATTATGGCTTCACCAAAATTATTTCGGAGATAAATTCTCCACATACTTCCTCAGAACACCCAGATTCTTACAGTACATATTGGCAAAACTCATCCTGATAAGGAAGGGATCATTGACTATAGTTTCTTCCCTCCAACACTGCATCCTACAGCACTAGGTAGGCAGTGTGGAAGTAAACTGGCCAGTCTTGATCATTCAATACCACAAGACACATGTGAACTCCTATGGTGTATTAATCACAAGAATCCGGCAAGTAGCAGAAATAGATCTGATCGAGTTTGAAGGCATCTAATGTAAGCTTATTCTAGAGAAAAATTTCCTAAAACTTTAGTATGGTGATGGAGTAGGATGAAGAAAAGGCCAAACAGAAAAGGGATGAGAGAAGAATTAAGTCCCAAAATATGGTGGATCCGAAAGAGCTAGCGCCTGTCCCCAAGAAGGCTAAAACCATTAAAAGCAAGGCACAAAAGAAGCCGAATGCAAGTACGGAAAAAAATTTGATGAAGACACCCTTCCAATCAACCAAATCCTAAAATCCATCCCTAAGAAACCCAAAGTAAGGGGTAATCTCATCAACACAGCTGCTAAGAAGGGTTAGAATGTGCTTGATATAGATTTGGCTCCATTTGTTGCAAAAGTAATTAAGGCCGGAAGGAGGAAAGCCAAGAGAACATTGGCTAAAATTAAAGAGGAAGAAGATGATGAGGAGATACCGGATGAGGTCCTCCTCAAAAGAAACTCAGAAGAAAGGAGCTAACTTATGATCAAGCCATTGCTGCTCAAGAAAAGAAAGCCAGTGAAGGGAGGAGGCTCGCTGGAATAGTGCTGAATGAAGAAGCAAAGCAGTATAAGGAGAAAGCTACTTTGGAAAAAGCAAAATCTAGCAAAGGGAAAGATGTGCCCAGTGTAACAAAGATTGTGGGGAAAGATGATCACAATATGACATCATTCAAGCTATGATAAAAGACAACATTAAAATAAATCAGGAGAGAACTGAAGGACCCGAAGACTCATCTCAAGTTTCCCTAATTCTTGTAGACCTATAAGATATGGATACATTGTCAAAGTTTTCGAAAGCTGATAAATTCATCTTTGCTGTCAGACTAGGAGCTCTTCCAAAAAATCTACTTAGATCTGACACTCCAATCATCAATCTTGAAAGTCCTAAAAAGGCACTGGAGAAGGGTGTTAAGGAAAATTCCAATACACATGGGGGAGAAAAGATAAGTCCTGTTAAGGCACTTGTAGATGATAGTTCCAACCATCCGGAGGCTAGGCTGGAAGAAGAGAAGCAAGATGTTGAAGCCGATCAAAATCAAACGCTACAAACCAATAAGGTAATCCCTCATCTCCTTTTTCTTAATTTTGATCTCGATGAGCACAACTTGGCTACAGTCTCTTGTAATGTAGCTAAGGACATAGTGCTAAGCCCAGATTAAATAAGTCCGGAGAAGGGAGAGAGTCTGAGTCCCAAAGGGCACACTACTGAAGTGGATCCTACGGGCGAGGCTCATCTAGAGGAATGAATGGAGGAGAAGGATAAAGAAGCAAGTAATAAGGAGCAGTAAGTGGAAGGAGATAGGAAAGAAGATAGTGAGGAAGACACCTCATCCAACTCCTCTAATGAGGAATTTCCTCCAAAGGTTCTAGCTATGTGGGTACCTGCAAATAACACCGCAAAATCCAAAGTTACAACTGCTATTTAGTTATTGAAAGAAGTTTCTAAGGAAGAAAGCATAGAGGGATATATGGAGCAGAGTCTCAGAATAATATACGCTCATCTTTGCGGAGTTGAGAAGGAATTGCTAAGGCAAAAATCTGATAAAGTAGTCCAAAAAGAGTTAGATGAGATCAAAGACAGTTTGAAATGCCTCCCCCGAATTGAGTGACAAGTCATGAATTTTCCAACTCCCGGCGCTCTGGCAGCAGCTTCTCTATCTGAAGTCTAGCCACTTTTGAAAGAGCTCAAAGAAAGTACCTCTATAGCTAACAGGAAAGCCAGTCAAGCCAATACCTTGGCCTCTAATAATTGTGCAACTATTCTTGAAAGAATGTCCTCATCTGCCACCGATCTATCCACTGAAATCAAGGACTACATTGACTCCAAGTTTGAAAACCTAACAAAATTCATGGAAGACAGAGACCTAAAACCTGCTCTTCTTAACTTGGAAACTGATCAGCAAGTAACCCATGATATGCTTGCTCATTTCGTAGATAAAGCCATCCCCAAACTCAAAGAGAAAATACAAGATGATATGGGTGATGAGATGCAGGCTCGAAACTCCGGTATTGAACAATCAATAAATAAATGGAAGAAGTCAGTCTCCAAAGAAATAAAAGATCAAACGGAGTCAATCCACAACATCCAAAAGGGCCTTAGCGATGAGATAACTTTCCTTCAAGCTGAAATTAATAAATTATCTATCTCCGGACCCTCTTATCCTCCAGCAGTTCTAAAAAGTCAGCTTATTCCTATACTACACAATCTTATCCAAGTAATAGGGGACTCAGGATTCCTAAGCCAAAAAGGTACAAATACTCTCATCAAGGCTATGTTCCCTTATTTTGACCCTAAGGACCAAGAGCACATCCTGCGGATTCTTCCTCAAGTCTCACAATCTTACGATCAACTCCGGAGGTCTCTTCACCCTTATTATTTGACTCCGCCTATAGTAGATCATATCATTGATAAGCGAGCTAAAGGTAACAAAGGCTACTCTATCTACTCCTCTACTTGGTAGTAGTCATGGGACAAACGAATCTACATGTTTATTGATCCCCTTGATGGAAGCAAAAAGGGAGAGGAAGATCCGATTCATTAAGGTGAAGGAAGTTGCAAGGGAAAAACACTGCAAGTAAGGAAGAGTGGTACATCCGGAGAGATAGTTAAGGTAGCTAGATAATTTTGTAATACTTATGTAATAGCTAGATTCACTTTATATGTATTTCTCTAATTTGTAATTTTGAACTTCATGATGTTAACCATTGTTAACAGTGGAAATATATATGAGGCAAAAATTCTTAACTATCAAAACAATCGCTTCTAAAGTACAATCTGTAATTGTAGTAAAATAAACTTAGAAGCAAGAATCATAAAATTATGGGGGAGTTAGGATGCTAAAATTATGGGGGAGCACTGTAAATGACTAAGTATCAAGAATAATACATAGATCATATACCCCTGACCTATGATTAGTCATCTAGGATTTTGTTTCCATCAAATGGAGGAGATTTTTAGGAAATAATGATTCGGATAACAATCTAAAAATAAATCTAGATCTAGTTTGAATGAAACAAAAATAATGTATGTAAAACTCCCAAATCCAGATGGAAATATCCAAACAAAGATCAAGATATAAGTCATCCGTTGAACAAATTAAATACCTAAGCACTAAAGGAAATCATCCGGACAAAGTTTGGAAAGGAAACAAACTTCTGTCCTTCAAGACTAGCATCTGGAAGAACTTATTGAAGCTATCTCCAGAAGAAGATAAGATCCAGAGAATATAGGTCTAAAAGACATCTGGAAGACATTGGTCTAAAAGACATCCAGAAGACCTATATTTCAAACATAGGGAAAAGTTTCAAATGTAACTTTCCTTTCACCTTTTTGGTCTATGAAAGTCAAAGATCCTTTCCCCAAGCCAAAGATAAAATGACAGCTTGCATATTTCAGAGAGAGGATAAAATGTCTGTCACCAGACAGAGAAAAGCTAACAACCTTTTTCTCCCAGACTAATAAGGGTGCGCATGGAGCTCACATCATTAGGCAATTGGTATGAAAGTTGGTGCATCACAAATGACAAGCAAAACGATCACTGACAACTTTTTAACCTTAGTCCTAAGATTCCAAACAGGTCAAAATACAGTCTAATGGATTGATCAACGGATCCGAAAGCTCCACATCATCGACCTGATCAAGGGTGAAGATTGAATGAAAGCTCACCAACCACAACGGCTACATTTATGATCAAAGCCTATAAAAGGAGCTCTTCACTAAATGAGAAGGTTAACTGGTTGATTTATAAAAGCAACTGACAAAGCATTACATATTCAATCAGTTAATACAATCCCTCCAAGAACCTTTGATTCAAAATCTGTTTGTAAGGATTCCCAAGTGAAACTATAAACTTGAGGAACTCTAAAAACCAACCCTTTGTTAAAAACCAAAGTGTAAGAATCTCAAACTTGGGTGAGTTAGGAGATTGGGATATAGCTTGAAGTAGGTGCCTTGAGTAAGGTCTCCCTATAAGACTCAACTTAGATTTCAGGTAGAAGGCTAAGTGGTATATCCTACTAAAGATAAGAGGACTCATCTTGGAGTTGGTACTTTTAGTGGTATATCCTACTTCCGAAAGGGGTTACCATCTCGAGATAAATCTGAAAGGCTTGATTCGTGCCAGTTGGAAAGGAATCCACCACAGGAAAGCTCAGAGGAAGGAAACTCCGGGGATTAGACAAAGGCAGGGCCAAAACAGTATAAAATACTTGTGTTTGATTTTATTTCTCTTATACTTTATTGCACATTATTGTCACATTTACAGCATCTGGATCCATCCTCCAGATCATAAATCAAACACGCTACACTAAGACTTTTCTAAGTATGTAAATTCCATGAAAAAGGGCCATTCACCCCCCTCTACCCTTACAAATACTCTTACAAGGATGAACAGTAGTGTCGTGTTCATATATAAATTCACCAAAATTCTGAACTTTGATTTCTTATTTGACATTAATATTTTTTTGGATAAAGTTAGGGGACATGAATAAAAGATCGAGGGTGACATTACATCCTCAATGGTCCACCTATGAGCGGACGACCTTTTTCACGACCCTTAAAGGCGTGTTGAAAAATAAGCGCGGTGAATTGAGCCAGAGGATTGACCCTCATTTTAGCGTGATGAAAAGTGATTTGATAAAATCGAAGTTGAATTGGAGGTTTTAGTCTAATTTGAGTGTTAAAAGATACGAGACTTGAAATCCCATATTTTAAGATAGAGTTGCCACCCGGTTTAGCTCTAATAGGAATTTGGGTATGTTATTCCCGCCGGGTGGTTGGACCATACCTTAAAACAGAGATTCCAAGTTCGAATGATGTTGCTTACTTTTAAATTTTTAAATCAAATCATTTACATTTTAATAATCGCGACCTTAGATTTAAATCTAATTAATCTTTAAAGTTTTCAGTTTATATAGCCATACATCACACAAAAACAATAAATAAAAGTAAGTAAAATAATTATTACATGACTTTACAAATTCTTATACATTATAAAGCGAAGAAATAAATTAAAGGGCAAAACCGGGTCTCAAAACTTACCAACACGGACCCAACTCCAAACGAGGCAAAATATTCACAAATAATCACAAATAATGCATAAATAAATAAAGGCAGAAAAACAAATTTTATTATGAATAAAAAACATTTTTTGGAAATTTTTAGAGTTAAAAAGGCATTTTTAGGCATTTAATGGCTTTTTAATCAACTAAATAATGAATAAAAAAAACAGATTAAAATAATTTTAATTTATTCCAGAATTTTTTTTGTAATTTTTAGAAAATTTTTTTGGGTGCAAATCGGTGAGAAAAAGGCAAAGAAAGCACGAAAATGATTGAAAAACGAACTGAAAAGATGCTAAAAGCGAACTCAAACAAGCAATGTTGTAGTGACAGCCTTCACCGTTGTCACTATTGTGGCCACCAGCATATGGTTGCGGCTAATGCTATAGCGTCAGCGGTCAAGGCGCTAACTACAGTCTTGCCGTCAAAATTCGCTTTTAAGGGGAAATCCAACATTTTCGCATCTGTAAACTCCAAACCATTGAAGTTTTAAGTTGTAATCAACTATATTTTAACAAATCTAGACTTAAAACACACAAATAAGGATAATTTTATGGATTTGGGTAAGAAAAAACCAAAAATTACCAAAAATGGTGTAACCTTTATAGGGGTAGGGTTCACCGCTATAGCTATAGCCTTCACTGCTATAGGAGTAGCGGCCAAGGCTATAGGGATAGCGGTGAAGGCGATCCATATAGAGGTCAGACCATTTGCTGACGTTTTTTACAAGAACGCCAAGGAAGAACAACAGAACAAGCACCAAAACACCAAGAACATCAGTAATACTTAATAAAAAAATAAGTAAATAGATGGTGGAACTCAGTTTTGTTACCTCTAGGCCGTGAATATAGCTTTGGAGGCTCTAATCAACCCTTGGCGAGATCTTTTTGATGATGTTAGATGAAATGGTGACGAAATTAGTGATAGATTAGTGACGAAATTTTTGGGTAATATTTGAGAAAGGTCTCTAAAACCAAATTTAATCCATTTTAACCTATGATTTCTAATTGATTTTAGCGTTTAAGCTATGAGTTTAAGCTAAAGAACAACTAAGAATTGACATTAGAACAGATTAATCTGGATTCTATGCTTTTCTAGAGCTTTCTCTCTCTAGTTCTTCCCTTTTTCTCACTAGTTATTATTTTCTCCCTGAAAATGTGATTGTAATCCTAATTTCTGAAGAAAAAAAGTTCTCAATCTCTCTCTTAGATGGGTTTAAACAGTCCCACACTCAAAAATACACCGACTTTGGGTGAAATTCTCTGAAAAATATGTGGCCCAATCATGAAAGAGAGAAAAAAAAGAGACAGGCTCAAAACTCCCCATGCCAAGGCTGCCTCCACCGCTATAGCAGTGGTCGCTATAGCTGTGGCAGCTACCGCTACCATGGCAGTGGGGAAAGCTACCATGGTAGCAAGAGGTGGCTACAATGGGGCGATCCACCCCGGCAATGGTGGCTACCACCCAGTGGCGGTCACCGCCTCCACCAGAGGGCTGCCACACGGCAGCTTAAGCCGGCGGGAAAGGAGAGCTATGGTTTGTGGCCTTGATTATAGTTAAACTTTGAACACTCATAACTTTCACTACGGTAATCCAACTAAGTAGATTCTTGACATTCCAAAAACCTCAGAGAGTCTAGAATCAACGATAAAAAAGAGACTAGCTGAAAATGTTTGAATTTTATGGAAATTTGCAAAACAAATTACTACGAGCGAGCGAAAGATAACTATTAATTTCTAAATGCATTTTAACGATTTTTAAGCATGGCCAAAGGTCCAAAAACATCAAAATGGTACTTGCCAAAAATGATTCGATCCTTAAAGAATAGAATAACCGGCCCATAAAAGGTCAGAGCAAGAAGTCATCATCATTCTACGGGTCACCAAAAAGCCCGTGCTCACACCATCACTTATATTAGCTCAACCTGAAGGGAGCAGACATGATGAACCATCATGGGGGACACCGCCTGAAAGATTGGTAAATGAAAGTGTGTTCCACGCGCCAATCTTCGAGATCAAGTTGTAAATTGTCTTGGCCGAAAGGTGTACCTGCATGAAAAAAAGAGCATTAGAGCGACTAGCCGGGTGACCAGCGTAGCCTCTCCTATGCTTAAGTTAGCACGAGATGTAAAGAGGTGGCAAGAGAGATTAGAGATTAAATATGATATACTTGGAATGGTGATGAAGGTCCCTTTATATAAGGGAATGAGAATCCTATTTAGAATAGGAGATGTTGTTTACTTATCAGGAGAGGATCCCTGTATAGTTAGCTTCCTTGATGAGGATGTTTCCTCATCAAGCTTATCTTCTTATTTAGATAGTATTTATTTCTAAGTAGATCTCTTATTTAGTGATTTTCTTGAATAACAATGTATTCCTATTAGGATTTGTATTCCCATTCCGCATAAATAGGAGAATAAGACATCTTGTTGAGCAAGTCATAAGCTAACGTGGTTTCTTCAATCAGTAATACTGAGTGGCCATTCAGTAGCCCAAGTCATCAAGGGGGATGTGTATTTAACGCAGCTAATGTTTTGTTTACCAAGTCAACAGAAGTCCCCCCAGAATTCTAGTGAAACTCTATAGGAAGTTGTCGATAGCGGTAGTACCATGTGAGACTGCATCTTCCAAGGTAATTTTTATGGTCGTCGTTGTTCCAAGTGGTCTTTAAAGTTTTGATGAGTTTTACCCTTCTATCATTTTACCACAAATTTCTCCTTTGATTCTCGAGTATGTCATTGCCTTTATCTTTTCTTTGCTCCAATTCTGACTTCTTCTTGTTCTTCAGACACATCTGTAATACTGGCATTTTGCACTTTGTATTTCTTATTACTGATTATCCTGCGCCTTTTAAAGTCTGCCTCTTTCTATTGACTTCCTCAATCTTCTGGATTTCTTGTAAATTCCTTGAAATTGTTAACTTACTAATGTTGCTAGTGGACTAATGATTTCCTTGTAGATTGCGAAGTAGAGCTGAACATTCGAGCAAGGCCCTTCATGAGTGAAGTTGACTTTGTCACCTTTACGGATTAAGGTGATTGCTACTATCTGCATGAGTGGCTCACTCTATGGTGTCCTTGTAAATCTTTCATATGTATTTGAGTTGATTCGACAAGTTCTTTATGGGACTAAGCTGGAAACTGGACTTGAAAAAGAGTTGTCTGAGTCGAAATTTCCTTAGTCACAAGAGAAAGCTAGAGAAGTTTCTTCATCCGAACAAAGATGTAGTGGAGAATGAGAGCAAGGTGAAGTCACCAACTAGGGAGACTATCAATGAAGTCCCAGATGAGGCTGTTGAGAATGTTAATCCTATGTCTTTGTAGCTTTCTAGATTATGCCCCATTAATCTTTCATTACTGTGACTAGTGCAAGCTTTTTGAGGTATCTGACATGTTGAGAGGTGTAGATGAATGTGTCTTTCAATCTAGATGGGGGAACGAGTGAGCAATCATTGCTTTTTGAGATTTTACTCAATTGTCTTCTTCAACGCTGTTCGCCCAAAGGGGGAGGAAGTTGAGAACCCGTGTGGAGAATGCGATGTCTTTTATTCACGATGATCATATCTCTAATGAGGGGATAATGCGTACTTTGCTAAGAGAATATTATATGATGGTCTCGGTTAGCCGGATGGTCACCCGGTTATTTTGAGGATGTAGACTTTATCGGTTGAGTTGCATCAAAATATTTAGTATGATGTAATGGAATATTGCCGCATGTGTGTAGATTTTAAGCTTAACTTTTAATATTATTTTCTTCTACGAAATGTCTTCATGTAATTGTCATTTGAGTTATCGCCATAGATGATATTCTTGTAATCTGGTTCAAGCCTTCTAAGGTTGCAAATTTATTCATTTTGAGCCTGGACATATGATGAATGTCGAGTTATGAGAAAGAGTAATCTTCTTGGTGCAACGCAAGCTACTTGACAGGGAGAGAGCTTTAGTATGCTAGAGGAAGAATCTTCTCTTTTCTTTTTTGCAAAAGAGTATTGAAAAGTAAGCCGAGTGATTGGTCGGTTTGAATGCTTTGTAGAGGTGACGATTTTGATCTCCTTTGCCAGGAAAGAGCTATTAAATCTATTGATACTTGAGTTGTGCTATTATTGCATGTGTGTTATTTTCTTCATACCGGCTGCCATGTCGATTGTGCTTCCCATAGGACTTCTTAGTTTTATGATTTGCTTGAGGAATGGTTAGTGCATATAGCTCAGAGTATTAAGGTTAGGCCTTCATCATCCCTTAACATTGTGGCCAAGGTTTTGTGTCGCGCCTTATCTTAGATGTGTTCCTTAATTTTAGCCAAGGTCTTCTATTACGCCTAAGGTCTTACATATTGCCTTAGCTTTGATTCTTTCACTTGCACTTAGGTTATTTGTTCATTTTATGATCCATGTCAAGTGGCTCTGAATTCATCTTGAGGGCCCTAGTCTGAAGCCAAGAGGAAGCTCTCCTTGGCTTAGAACAGCCGGGTGAAGGCAGATCAGGAGAATGGGCAGCTTAAAAGACTCAGGAAGTGGATGTGATAAAAGTAGTGAGTTTAAAAGTCTAGCTATCGCAAGCTCGTGCTGAGGCAGCCAAGCTTAAGCAGATGTTTGATCACCATAACAGATAAGCTGATTGATTATGGCTATCTTTACAATGAACTTGTGTTGAGGTCCTACAACTTTTTTAATATACCGTTGGACTTAAGTGGTCTTGGACTTTTTGTAGAGTCGGGTGCGCGTAACCAGTCTAATGCCAACTCTATAGTCGGGTAGTGTGCTAAGACAGTTTGATCAGAACTTCTAAGATGTACAAGTGACTTAGGCTTACAATTGTGCTGGGAAAAGGGCCGCTTAGGTAGTGTCAACTTTTTACAAACCTCACTTAGAAAAAAAACCAGTGGCCAGTTGGATAAAATCTATAGCAAGGAAAAAAAGTGCAGCCACTTTGTCCCTAAGGGTTTATTTGGTCCGGATAGTGATTTCTTTCACCAAGCGTTAGGCTTCAGATGCAGCATATCCTATATCTTTACTTTCTTATCGGCTGATGAGCTAGTCTTTGATAGATGTCCATGAGTTGGATCCTTGTAAATGTTGTGTAGGATTCAGTGCATGCTTGAAAGTTTGGCACACGAGGTAAATGAAAGTGTGTTCCATGCATAAATCTTTGAGATAGAGTTGTAAATAGTCTTGGATGGAAGGTGTACCTGGAAGACAAAAAGAGCGTTAGAGCAACTAGTTGGGTGACCAGTGTAGCCTCTCCGATGCTTAAGTCAGCACGAGGTGCAAAGATGAGGCAAGAGAGATTAGAGATTAAGAATGAGATACCTGGAATGGTGATAAAGGTCCCTTTATATAAGGGAATGAGAATCCTATTTAAAATAGGAGATGTTGTTTCCTTGTCAGGAGAGGATTCTTGCATAGTTAGGTTCCTTGATGAGGATGTTTCCTCATCAAGCTTATCTTCTTATTTAGATAGTATTTATTGCTTAATAGATCTCTTCTTTAATGAGTTTCTTGATTAACATTGCATTCCTATTAGGATTTGTATACCTATTCTGCATAAATAGGAGAATAAGACATATTGTTGATCAAGCCATAAGCTAATGTGGCTTCTATAGTCGATAGTACTGAGTGGCCATTCGGTAGTCTAAGTCATCAAGGGGGATATGTATTTCACGCGGCTAATGTTTTATTTACCAAATCAATACCGCCCTTCCCCACTCCTCTGAACCCCCTAATCTATATATATAAATGTGAAGTAATATGGTTCTCAAAGTAAGAACCGTAAAGTTTGTGTTACATGATAAGAACTCAGATTAGTAACTAAGTCTGAGACAGAAGGGCAAAAACTATGCATGTAGGAATTGAAAAGAAATAAAAAAAATTAAAGATAGCAATGATTATGTCTCCATCATCAATCTTGCCATCAAACACATTCTTGTTACATCTCTTCCGTAAATTTTAAGACATGATGAGCCATAACGAAGTCCCAAAATTGTGATTGATACCATGTTTGAAAAAAAGAGCACCATAAAAAAGAAAATTGTATCCCGATTGTGGCATTACCAATGAAATTCCTAACCAATGAAATGCGTCCCTCCACACCTTATGACTCGCTTGACAAAAGAAAAGGTAATGTCATTTATGATCGTGTGGCATCCATCCACGGCATAATAAAAAATCACGATTTGGTAACTTGTCATGAAACACTATCCAACCAAAGAATTTTATTTTAGGAAGCAAATGAGCACTCTAAATAAGTTTGAAGAATTTCAAGGGAGATGGCCATTGGGGTTGTTGATAATACCCAAGCAAATAGGAGGCTGCCAAGTACTCATTGTGAACTCCAATTTCCCAAATAAATCGATCAATGTTGGGCAAAAAGATTGGATGGTCAATGATTCCCAAACCTTTAAAAAGAGATGGACATGATTACAAAATCCATGCCTTTAATTCCTAAGAATGCTACTGCCACATGATTTGCAAACACCTTTTCCAAAAGGATAGTGTTTGGGGGTGATTTGTACATAGGAAACTACACCCCTCATAAATTATAGAGAATTTCCTATTACAAATAGCAAATTAGTCTAGGAATAGAGACTTGATTGGAGTGTTGGAGGTCCAGTTATCATGCTAAAATGAGCCCACTTCACCATTACTCACTCGAACACTCACTTGAGAAGTGAAAAAGGCCCAATTCTTTTTGTTCTTGGAGCAACATTTTAGAATCCCACGCCATAATGGTGATATAGTTTTAGAGTCCTGGATGATCATCTCGTGCCAAGATCTCACCCCGTAGCGTTGAGCACAATAGGCAAACAAAAGAGATTCCTCATTGGGATTTGGTAATTTCCAAATCTAATTAAAGAGCAAGCTAGGGTAAAGGGATGCATCCCTCCACAAGATAGTCACGTAAACTTATTGAGTCTGAAAAATATGACTTTTTATAAGCAAAAAATGTGATTATATTGAGAAATATATTTACACGTTTTATTAAGAAAACATATTTTTAAAATAAAGCATTTTACTTTATTTAAAAATAAAATAGAGTCGCCACTCTATTTAGTTCCACCGAGAATTGGGGTATACTGATCTGAAATGGAATTTTTATACCGAAAGAAAGATGAGATTCTGAGTTCGGACATAATAAGTACTCATATTGTTCAAATTATTTGGATCAATTTTAGAATTTTGGAATGTGTGGTAATTTCTGCATTACAAAGGCTTTATTTAAGAAATAAATTCAAGAAATATAATGGCCATTATAATGGCATAATAAATTGATATTTTCTACCAAAATTTCGACAGCGCTTGGGTTTTGTCCCGGAAACTCAGATAGAGTTTCCTCCTATTCTGGTTGATTTATCCACACCTGAACACTTATTTTTATGTATTATAGTTTAAGTGGCTCTAGATGCTCACTTAACCAGTCGAATGTGAATGCAGTGTGCAATAATAAAAAAAATGGAAATGATCCTCAATTTACCTTTTCATCTGTCTAGGATGACTTTAGAGCCGGTGCGAGACTAAAGTGTTCAGAGATTGTGATTTTGTTGGAAAATAGATTTAACCTAAGTTTTGGCTATGATCTTGGATTATTTCGAAAGAAAATGTGTGGTTTTTGAGAAATTGAGTCGCTTTTAGACCGAAGATCATAGTGATATCTAGATCTAAAAAGACAAAAAAATCGAGTTTATATCTGATTTAGATGATAAAGCTCAGATTTAGAAGTGTTTTGACACAGTTTCGGGGCTTTTTGGACTTCAGGAATAAAATGGAAAGAAATGATTTTCGTAACATTTTAACTACTGAAAATGAAAAGGGGGATGCCCCTCTATATATAGAAGGTGGCTTTTAGCCCGCAGGCTAAAAGATTAGGCAATGAGCCAGCGGGCTCATTGCCTACTTGAGTGCAAATCAGATTTGAATCTGTCAGTAAATCACGTGAAATATTTACCAAGAGTTTTTATGATATTTTTACTATAGAGGTAATGAGCCCGCGGGCTAAAAGACCATTTTGACCAAAATTTTGACTTTTTAACTTTTTAGCAGGAACTGCCAAACTTCCCTGGAATGTGGATTTTTGAATTTCTAATTTTTGGATGACAATTCAGTCCTTTTTGGCTCTCTTATTGAATCACTGAATTAAATAGGCATTATTCCTCATTTGGCTGGAACGGACATGTGCTAAAAGTTTGCCTCTCACATACATAAATTTTGGGCTAGAAATTTTGGCTTATACGAAACAAATAAAAACATGTGTGATGCAGAATGAGTTGAAATATTTTTAATCGACAAATTTTGAAACAAAAATATTTTTGCCCCTTCGATTAAAAATGTTCAAACGAATGAAAATGATGATATTAAAATTAACCTGGGGTTAAAAATAATTTTAGAATTATATTTATGCAGAAATGCAGTAGCTGCTCTGTATAAATAGCTTTTAGGTCTGCTCATTTTGTAAACAATGTAGAAAATGCATGAAAAATGCAAAAAAACTGAAAACATGCAATGAGCCCCCGGGCTCAAAGCCTAACTAACGGTCACTTTTCTAGCCGTTACGCGTCTAATGGTCAAAACACAGAATTGACACGTAAACGTGTGCCACATGGATAGGTAATCACCCGATGGGCTAATTACCTAAGTAATGAGCCTGCGGGCTCATCGCCAGCTAGCTATAAAAATATATATGATCTCCATTCTTTCTTCACACCAACAATTCTTCTCCTATCTAATTCGGATTTATTGCTTTTTCTTTGTAATTTTTGAGATTTTCAAGATGTTTTCTTTGCTTTTCTTCCCAATTTTTCCGCTTATGTTTAGATTTTTTAGAATTTCCGTATGGTATAAGCTTTACAACATCAAGCTTCCTCTTTTAGGTCTTCCTTTGCAAACTTATCAGGTCGAGATTGGGGGTCAACAAGTGGATTTGGCTTGGGTGTTATGGAAGCTTTATACAGATTGCCTCACAATTAGGGATTTCACGGGGTTGAGCCCGACAAGGAAATTCCTGTCACCTTAAATCGCACATCCTATCTCTCTTGTGATCTGGTTAGTTCTCTTTTCTCCTTTTCCTTTGGTGTTTATTATTCTAATTTCAATTTTGTTGCACTTGATTTAAAAAAATTCATGAAATTTGCTTATTATTTATTGCTAAAATATCCATGATAGATTTTCATTTGGAGAAAACAATGCACAAAATATTGCATATGATAAAATGGATCCTGAGCGTCCGGTGACTTTTCATCCTCCTAGGACTAGTCATGTGAGTTCTTTGACTCTCTTACTTTGTTCTTAGATTGCCATAAACTTGACTCACTTTTATTTTAACTCCTAAGGTACCCATAGTTGATAGCATCACCAACTGGAGATATATGCGTGGACAGCAACAATTCATGACGAAACAGAATTCTGATATGGCGGTATGTTTACTGTTTTATTATTTTAATGATAATGCATGACATGTTAAGAAATGCATATGAATGAAATGCATTTTAAAATGTTGTAGATGGAGATCCGACAACTTCGGACGCAGTTGGGGATGTTTCAAGTGGATAACCAGCAATAGTAGCCTCATGATGGACAAGGTGGATGTTCTAGATTCTTCCTATGGGGCGGTGATCCTCCTAGCCAGCCGGGTTCGAGCGGCGGTCATTAGATAGGCTTTCTTTTTCTTTTAGGGCATTTGTGGGGCCCTTCTTATACAAACATTTCTCATTTATGAAAGAATTTTCACATCATTTATGGGGCCCTTCTTGTACAAACATGTACAAGCTAGCTTGATTGAGGGATAAGAAGACAAAGGATTTGAATGGAGTCAAACGCATTAAAGGTGAAACACAAAGAGTCTTGTTAAGAAATAAAGAGATCAAAGAGAGATAGAGAAACTACTTTGATCGATTATTCAATGATTGAAAGGAAGAAGAACTATGCATAATAAAGTGGAGTTGAGAAAAACCTAAATTACATAAGAAGAATTATGCATAATAAAGTGAAGGAAGCTCTAAAAAGGATGAAGGTAGGGAAAGCATGTGGGCTAGATAACATACCGATTGAGGCATGGAAATGCCTTGGAGATGAGGGAATAGTTTGGTTAACCAAACTATTTAACTCTGTATATATGGAGAGGAAAATGTCGGACGAGTGGAGAAGCAGCACCCTTATACCTATATTTAAGAACAAAGGAGATATACAAGACTTCTCTAATTATTGAGGTATTAAACTGATGAGTCATACAATGAAACTTTGGGAGAGAGTGATTAAACATGGTCTTAGGATGATCGCTAAGGTTTCCATAAACCAATTTGGTTTCATGTCTAGTAGGTCCATTACTGAACCTATTTTTCTTCTGAGAAATCTACTGGAGATATATAGGGAAAAGAAGAAGAACATTCATATAGTTTTTATTGACTTAGAGAAAGCATATGATAGAGTGCCGAGGAAATTTCTTTGATGGCCACTGGAGAAAAAAGGTATTCACGTAAAGTACATAAACTTAATAAAGGACATGTATGAAGGGCAATAACAAGTGTTCAAACTGCACAAGGAGTGATAGAGGAGTTTCCCATCACGATTGGATTGCATCAAGGATCATCTCTAAGCCCATTTTTATTTGCTCTAGTTATGGATAAGTTGACCACCAAAATACAAGATGACATTCCATGGTGTATGTTGTTTACAGATGACATCATATTGGTTGTCGAATCAAGGGAAGGGACATAATGTGTGTTATGTGCTACATGCTCATGCATCAACCATGCATTAGCTTTAAGGGACAAAAATAAACCAACTTGCCCTTACTACTTTCGCTCGTGGAAGAAGTTTAGCAACATGCATAGGACTTCTTTTGTAACTCTATTGCATCACTACATATCAATATGTGTGACGTAAGATACAAACGTCCCACTTATGTTGGAGGGATAAGATGTCGAATCGTGGCATTACCCCCCAAAATCGCAACCATCCTCCTAAACATATCATGCATCTCTTTGAAAGATAAAATCATTCATACCATCCATGGCATTACATAGCTCAGGCATAATCTGATTTACTGCTTTCCATCTATTAGCTAGGAGGAGGCAGAACCATCGTCGCACCCCGGTTTAGAAAAGGCCAGAACACCATCTGATTCGTCGCTCTCTCACCCAGGTTGTCACCACGAAAGTCGAAGGGGTTCCGTATATTGATTCCAGTGGGGAGTTGGATTCAGATTAGATTCAGTTGGGTCATTATTCTTCTCATCCAGCCACATCTTTCCCGAGGAATGATGGAAACGTTCCTCCTTCTGAGGAGTAAGTAGACCCTACTCCCACCTTGGGAGCAGGATCTCAGCTGCCCCCTGGTTTTGACTTTACCAGTGCTATAGGTTAGTATCAGAACTCAAATGCTTTCCAATCTTCTATCCAATCCACTATCCCAGCAGTCAATAAGCAAGTCCTCGAGGATAGGAATTCTGATCGAGTCTCTAAGTCCGATATGTAAGCGCAGTACCATTCAGTGCAGATGTTGACTGGTCTAGTAGCGACAACACCCATTGCGCCAGTTTTTCACTTAACTCCCTTAACTCATCCCATGGCAAGCTTATTTCAATTCGGGCAAGCCTCTACTTTTTTGCAAACCTCAACAACCTTATCGATTGTTCCTTACAACCCGAGACATTTTGCTTAGAGCTCGATTCCTCTAGTATTCACCCATCAGTTTTAACTTCCTCTAGCAGACTGGTCCAACCTCTACCATCTTTTAGTCCTCCTCAGTTTATTGTAACTCCCAGGGGCACTACTTGCCCCCAGAATCCTTTTAGTAGCCAACTAACTTCTCATGCTCCCCCATCTCCACCAGTCAATGACTAGGTCATGCAACCTCTAGGCGTGACATCTGAAGTAGTTGCTTTTGTCCATCAGATGATGGCCTCTCAGACCAACCACGACTAGGTCACGCAGCCTCTGAGCGTGTCACCCAAAGTCGCAACTATAAAGGAATGCGAATGAGGAGAGGATTGGGTCCCCAATAATTTTACTATTCTGAATATGGCATACTATAATGGTTCTTATTCCCCTGGTTCTCACATTATTATGTATGAAAGAGTTATGCATGTAAAGAAATTAAGTGAGAAAGTGCTTCCTGAAATGTTTCCTTGTTCCCTTCAGGGCCCTACTCTTGAATGGTATCGTACCTTGCCTCAACATATTGCCACTGATTGGAAACTTCTTTATAAGGCTTCGAAAGTGCGTTAAGATTTCAATACTATAATGGAAACAACCTCTAACTCCTTGAGGAGTCCGCCAAATTCCCAACAAAACCTTCAAGCAATACTTTAATCGGTGGATGTCAACCCAAGTTTTGATGAAATCTAAGCTAAGCTTTAAGGAGATGATTGTTAAACTCCTAGAGGGATCTCTTCCCCTTTTCTGTAAAGAAATGGCTACCCATTCATTCCTCTCTTATAAGGCTGTGTTCAAGAAAGGTAAGAAAATTGAGCACAAGGCAGAGCACAAAAAGGCAGAAAAGGCAGGAAAGTCGTGGTTTAGAAAGAATAACGATGCTTAGCCATCGGCTCTGGCACTTGCCAAACCCAAAGCCCCAACTGCAGTATAGGCAATTTTTTAAGCCCCTACTACACCCCTAGAGATCACTCAAGCTCTACCGGCAGTTCCCGTAGTCCAGCCTCCCTGTCCTCCTTTCGTGTAGGCTAATCCATAAAAGTTGCCTCTACGGGGTTATCTTTAATCATTTGAGGGAAGCAGGTTACATCCAGTCCCTTCAAGAGTACAAATCGCCTAAACCATAGGATAAGAACAATTTCTGCAATTACCACATTCAAGTAGGACACCAAACCAACAATTCTAAGGCTTTACCGAACTTTGGAAACAAGGTTAGAATGATCCAATCTGGCTTGCCTGAAGCCACAATCTTTGATCTCCTTACTAGAGGGTCAGAAAGTAGTAATTTCGTTCTGGTTATACGTTCCAGCCTCCCCGTTTAACTTAGTTTTTTTATCTGATCAATCAAGCTAATCTAGGAGTTAATTTAGTCCAGGGTATTTACATTGACCAGAATCCGCCTAGGAAAGAAAGCTGCAGGACTCAGCCATTTGTGGCTAAGAGAATGAAAGTTGAGAAAAAGTTGTTATTCAGCATAGATTCCTTTATTTTGAAGGATGACTATTCCGATGAAGATGAGGGAGTAGTCAAAGAAGCCAAGGTCATGAGCACCGACCTATTTAGAGTTGATTTGCCTGCCAATGAGAAGCCGGATTAGTTATTTTGGGTTGACCAGAATAAGCTTTTTAATATGGATGGGTACGAGTTGCAAGACCCAGATTCTGACCCTGATGAACCGCAGTATCTATTTGTAACCTGAGCCACTCAAAGTGTCTTGCTCGATAATGTTCTCAACATTACTAAAAGTGTCCATGTGTATCAGCCCGGGGATCGATATCTCCATCTAGATAAGGACCTAGTCCCTAAAAGAATAAGCACCATTGCAAGGCCTCCTTCTCCACCTCTGCATGTTCTATCAAGCCTCGAGGTCGATCCTCTTATTAATTAGTTGAAAAGCACATAAGCTCGTTATAGTATTTGGCAGTTAGTAATTGACTCTGATGGGTATTGCAGGGGATTGATTAAGCAACTCCTCAATTTGGAAGCTACTCTGACCACTTCTGTTGTTGAGATGTGTGCCAGGGTCAGAGAAGGTATTCCTCTAAGGAAGGGACCGTAGATTGTATTTGATCATTTCAACCTCCCAATTGAAGGTAGGGATCATAATAGGTCCTTGTTCATCCGCATTCAGATCCTTGATAACGTTATTCCCTGTGTTATGGTGGATGATGGCTCTGCCCTAAATTTATGCCCCTTAAAAGTCCTTCCCCCCTTTGGATTTTCAGAGGAAATACTTGAGAAATCCAGCACTATTATTTGGGCTTATGATGATTTGAAGCATAGTGTAATCAGGGCCTTTAAAGAAGAAGTCACTATCTAAGGTGTTACGAGCAATGTGTGGTTCACTGTACTCCACATTCCTACTCGGTCACCCTTGGCTCCATGCCTTAGGTGCGGTTCCCTCCACTCTCCATCAGAAAATCAAGCTCATTTATGGGGAGAAATTGGTAACTATCTAGGCCGACGCTTCCGTTGTGGCTCTTATGGAAGCCCATGCTAAATTGGAGGATGGTCTTCATGTTGCTGTGATTAGTAAGACTAAGAAACTGCCTCCTATTTAGCACAGTTATCTCCACACTTGTATAGGAAAATTGATGAAGAAATCTGGGCGTAAGCCTGGCAGAGGATGTGGAATGCATGAGCAAGGAATTATCATGGCCTTAGAGATGAAGGTAATGGTCTGCCATTCTAGATTAGGGTATAAGCCTAGAAAAGCCTATCACTGTGTTCCTTGCTACTACTATTGCATGGTCACTGTTTGTGAGATCCAAGGCAAGAGGCCTTATAAGGGAGAGACCAAACCTTTCAAACATGATGTGAAGATGTGGCCCAGTTTTGACGTCTTTAAGGATGTCTATGATTTTAATGCCGGCTGCATGATTGTTTCTACTAAACCAAAACCCATTTAGCCTATTGCACCTGTCAACGTTGTTTCTGATAAGGCTAAGGGAAAGGGCAAGATGTATCCTAAGGATGAGTCTTGGGGAAGTAATGAAGAATCTATTGATCCAAAGGTTGAAGATGCTGTGGCTACCATGACCAAAGCTATAACACTTCTGATGAAGAAAAGTTGGCAGGGTAAGAGAACCAGGGAAGAGGATGCCATCACAAAGATAGTAAAGAAGCTTGTTAGGGCCCTAATTGAGAAAGCCAACCTGTTAGGGTAACCACCACTCACAGCTGCCCAGAAGATCACTCTAGAACATGACTTGTATGCCATTCTGATGAAGACTACAAAGGATGTTCCTCCTGTTGCTGCCAACACTATTCAAGCCCCTCCGCCTGTGGAAGAGGATGGTATGGATGATGTAATTTTCAATATTTCTGATGTATTTGACCCAAACAATATTGCTTACAAGGCTTTTAATGCAATGAATGACTCTTGTTTTGCTTACTTGTTTGATGTTTTTCCTGATGGATCCATGCATTCACATAACCATATGCATAATGTTTTTGGCATTAGCGATACATCTTTAAGTGAAATAAACCTAAGTACTAGTGATAATCCTAAAATGGTAACCATTTCCAACGATCTAACTCCTAAGGAAAAAATTGAGATAATAAAAGTACTAAAAGATCATGTTAATGCTTTTGCCTGGTCATACGAAGATATGCCTGGGGTTGACCATCAAATTACCGAGCGTAAAATTCCAACCGAGCCTAAATTCAGACCTATCAAGAAGAAGCTCCGTTGGTTAAGACCAGAATAGGAAGATCAAGTTAAGTTAAAGGTTTTGAGGTTGATTGAACCTCAATTCATTGAAGTTGTGAAATATTTGACTTGTTTGTCCAACATAGCTCCGGTTCCGAAGAAAGATGGAAGGGTCCGAGTTCGTGTTAACTTCTGAGATCTTAATAAAGCTTCTCCTAAGGATGTTTTCTCACTTCCTCATATAGATTTCCTAATTAACAGTGCCGCCAGGGTAGCTATGTACTCATTTATGGGAAAATTCTTAAGTTATAGTCACATTCTAGTAGATATCATCGATAAGGTCAAGGTAGTTCATTACCAAATGGGTGGTTTATTGCTATAAAGTAATGCTATTTGGGTTAAAAAATGTCGAGGCCACTTACTAGAGAGCCATGACCGCCCTCCTACACGATATGGTCTGTAAAGAAGTGGAGGTGTATATGGATGATATGATTCTGAAGTCTACTACCCGAGAAGAGCACCTTGCTATTCTCGACATATTCATGACCCGTATTAAAAAGTATAATCTCCGCTTGAATTTGAGAAGGTGTGTATTTGGGGTTACTTCAGGAAAGTTACTGGGACATGTGGTTAGTAAGAAAGGAATTAAGATGGATCCCAATAAAGCCAAAGCCATCAGGGATATGCCTCCCTCTTAAATAGAAAAAGAAGTCCGATCATATTTGGGGTCCTTATAGTATGTCAGTCGATTCATCGCCCGACTCACTATCGTGTACGAACCCTGTTGGTCCCTTTGCGTACACTCACTGAGTTAGTAGGGGTGAATGACTTACTCAGTATCTTATAAAACTTTTTCTGGATAATTAAGGCTCTACTGAGTGAGGCCAGACGTTTGAGTGAAAAGCCTGGAAAATGCAATTAAGTAAAGAACACAGAGATTTTATACTGGTTCGATAACCTGCGCTTACACCCAGTCCTGAGAGAGTGTCTTGGCTTTAATCTACTAATCTCAACTCCTTCACCTAAGGCAGAGAAGCCTTTCACAAATTCCCCAATTACAGTAAGTACCCTCCAAACTGTAATCACTCACCTACAGATTAGAATACCCTCTTCTATCAGCAACTCAATAAGATTTTAAATAAGAGCTGAACTCAACTTATAAAATTGTTGATCCAGTTATAAATGATCTAATACTACAATTGATTTATCTAATCTATTCTCTCTTATTCTAAGCAAATTCTCGCTGAGTTGTGCTTTTCTTACTAGAATTCCTTTAAAGATTGTAATTTGATAGAGTATTTGCTTCTAGGAAATTCCGGTGTAATCACCAAGTTCTAACGCTTGCCTTTTTGCTCCTTTTATAGCTGGATTAAGAAAGTAGTCGTTGAATATGTCTTAGCATCTTCTGAAATTGACAGCTCAGCAATTCACTCATTGCTTCTTCAAATCAATCCATTAAGAGATAGAATTGTACCGTTGTGAAAAAAATTTCAATCCGTTAGATTAAAATTTGAGCTTCAATTTGAATTCTTGTCGTTTAATGCCAGTCTTCCATTAGAGAGAACTCGCGCTGAATTACCACGTGTCTTTATCCCATTCCCTCTGGTTTTCTGACATGTTGTAGAGTGCACGATATGAAGTTGGTAGATCTGCAGAATTACCTGAAGTGGCAATTGACTTGTTGTAGCTTTGCATTGGAAGACTTTGTCATTTGCTTCATAATTTTGAGTCTTGTCAAGGCATTAATTCTTTTCGTCTTTATCTCATTAATGTACCTGCAAAAAGCAACACTAAAAGCAAAGATACCTTTTTACCATAAAAGGTAAGGTCAGCAGCGTTGACAGACATAAAGTAACTTAGCAAACTATATTATCGTAAATTATATAGCCGAAGCACAATCTAAAAATCAAGCACTAAGTGAATATTACTAAGTCAACGACTATGTAAATACTCAGCCCAGAAATCACGTAGAGTTAAATTGAATAGCTAGGTCAGTGGAGACTCAAAATTCTACCCTTGAATTTACTTACTCCCTTAAATAATAGACTATTTATTTTAACATCATTATTGATTTAACTATCTCACACTGAACTTAATTTTTATGATCAAAAATTAAGTACTACTGAGTCAATCCAAACTCGTGCTTGGTTCAACAATCTCCCCCATTTTGATGAATGGCAATTAACTTAAGCGAGAATTAAATCAGTAAGATACTTAGATCAGAGTTACCTTATACTTATACTTGATATGTCTTTGTTTAGGATCTTCAATTTGCTCAGAGTGAATGCTAACTCCCTTATAATTCCTGAATCTTCTGGGTTCAGCATTCCTTAATACTTCTCATATATTTCTGCAAATGATCAGAGCATATATATGTATATAGCAGAATAATATATGAAAGTTAAGAAGATCTTAACTTAGAACAGAAATTGTAATCTTTCATTAATTAATAACTCGAATATAAATAACAAAGAGTTAGTCTATACTAAGTTTTACAATTCAGCACTAGCGATTACAAAGCTTATATTCTAATCCTTTGGCATAGGCGGGGCTCCCAAGCTAGCTCTTCTCTCCTCATAAACCTATCAATCCCATCTGAATTTCTTTTCTTTAGGCCGCCTATCTCCTTGCCTTTCCTTTTTCTTGTCTCAAGATATTCTCTCTAAATGCGCTCCAGATCCTTAGACAGATTATAAGAAAATTCAGCAATCCTCTATTCTCTCTCCTTTTCCTCCCTTTCACGCTTCTCATGATCCTTCTCCCCCATTGCCATTGTATCCAAAATGGCTCAAGTTTGATGATCAAACAAGCTCAGAGACTCTTCAAATGTTTTTAGGTTACCATAGACAATTGATGAAAAATTTTGCACCAGCAGCTCATAGTTTTCTTACGATATAGCTTCCTATTCTCTGAGAAAGGTAAATAATCCCACCAAAGTGTAGGATTAAGATAGATTGACCTGATATTAAGTAGTCAAACCTTCTTTGGATATCTAGCCAAGACATGTTATTGCTTTAGCCTTATTATTCTTTCTGAGAATGCGCTCTAGCATAGGAGTGATCCTGATATGGGTAGCAACTTCATTATGGATCTTATCCAGCGCTTCTCCATCATTAAGGACATGAGCTTGAACTTGCTTGATTTGGGCTCTAATATGACCAAGTTTCTGATAAAGATTAGGCTCTAGTTCATCATCTATCATCACAATATCACTACTCAAAGCATAAAAAATATTAAGCCTCTTTAAGGCATTAAGCAAATCTCACTCTAAGTTCTTGACTCCTTCTACCATCTCTTCCTTCACTTTCCTTAACTCGGTGTGTAACCCATGATGTTTGGTTACCACTATGATCAAATCATCTAGTTCATCTACAACTGCATTCAAGCGAGTTGTGTTCTCATCATTTTCCTTGCTCAGAATGCTATAACCATCCAGCACATTTAATAATGCCTCAAGTAAGGGATTGAATTTGTCTATCATTGAATTACGAAAATTCCTTTCATCATTAAGCACTTTGCAGTTGCTTTTATATATCTTAGCCATTTGCTTCTTTAGCTCTAGAACTTCCATCTTCAAACCAGCTGCCTGCCTACCTGTAATAGATAACAAGGCCAAAGTATGGGATACAATTGCCTTGTCCAAAGAAAACTTGGTAGGTACTGATCTGATGTGGGCCTTCATCTCCTCAAAAGCCTCCATAAAACCCTGCACTAGCTTAACAGCCTTTACAATCTTCCTCAGAAATTCCTGAGACATTAATGGTTTTGCTATCTCAGCATCAGTCTTCAGTCCTGGAAACCTTTCTCTTCCTAACCTCCTTATATCTCCTAATAATGCATCATTTGGTTTGAATTAGGGTTGTGGTTATTGTTGTTTAGGAATCTCCTCAATAATTAGAGGTCCTCTGACTAGTGGAGGTCCTTCCAAATATAACACTTCTCACACTAGAGATCATATAGGGGAAAGATATAGGATGATGGCTGTTTGGTCAGAGTCTAGGTTATTTTGGTCAGAGGGTTCGTTGGTTTTACTGAACTGGATATGGATGGTGTTTGGTTATCTGGTAGGAGTAAGGCAGAGATTGGTGTGGGTGAGAGTGGTGTTTTGGTGGATGTGTTTGGGAAAGTAAAGAAATCTTCAGCTTCCTTCTCCTTTTCCTCTTCAACACCTTCAACAACGGACTCGCTGACCTGAGTTAGAGAAGCCTCAGTTAGCTAAGCTCCATACTCAACTACAACAGTTTCCTCATCTTCCTTGTCCTTCAAATCTCCCTAATCCTCATCAATGACAATCTTCACACTCTACAACGAAGCCCTTGTTTCTCTCCTTCCTAGCCTCCTACTTACTATCTTTCATTTCCCCTTCTCCTTTTTAAGCTCTGATCTTAGTTATTCTTTCCAGCTTACTTGCTACAAAGGCGTCCATGGTCAGGTCCCCTCCTCTAGGGGCTGAATAGTCTTCATTTCCATGATAGCCTTGGGATCCTACTCTCTAACTTCCCCTCTCTTCAACATAATATACTTGGTGTTGGTTGGCTTCTCATTAGCTTTGATTCCATGAAAGTGAGCAATGGTAAGGATTCTGGACACAATTACTTTCATCTGAATATTGCTCTTGATAGCCCATCCTTCCATGTCAATCTCATGGGCCCTACAAATCTCCATAACTAGCTGTCTATACACCTTGTGCTTACCGACCTTCAGGAATCTGTGAAGAATGGCCATGGGCTAGTTGATGCTCATGCCATAAGTCAGTGAATAATCAAACACACGCTCAAACTTAGAACAGCTCCCTATAGAGCCTATCTTGGGCAGCAATACTTTTATCACTAACTCATGTGCTTGTTTTCCTTCTTTTTTGAACATAGAAGCAATTAGTTCACCTGCCTTGTATTCATGGGGAGCTTCATAATCGATAGGAATATCAACATGATCTTCATCATTGTTGACTCGCAGCTTTAAGCCTTTTTCCTTCATTCCCAGTACACCAGCGATAAGCTTGGGAGTAACATACACCCTTCTCTCCATCATAGTGGTCATAAATAGGTCCTTCTGACCTTCCACCATATGAATTCCATTATAGAATCTATCCACTATCTCCTCATAGCATCCATTTGGGAGTTCAAAGAACCCTCTCAAGTGATGCTGACGAGCCCAGTTCCCAAACCTCTCATCACTGCAGAAGCTCAGCATGTCCACTATGGTGGGTCTATCAACTTCCGTCTTCTCCAGGAAACACCATGGTATTGGAGTGTACTTGGTTCCTTCTGGAATTTTGATTTCTTTAATTTTATCCATACTGATTGCTAACTAGGCCATGTGCTCTTTGGTAGCAACCCAGTAAGTATCTTTTTATTTCTAATAAAGAGATCGTAATTTGTCCCTGATGTGCTCGCCATTGTTGATTTGCTTTGAGAAAGATGGAGAATTTAGGGATTTAGAAAGGAAAATGCTGAGAAGGAATTTTGGTAAAGTAACCATTCGTCTTTCTGAACTTCTCCTTAAATAGCCAAAAACTCTTTGCATAAACCTGCAAAGCTACGTGTACGACTCATAATCCATGGTCTTAAGATTCAACAGTTAGATTCTATAACGTATACCGTAGGATTAATGAAGGCAAAAAATATGGGATAACTACTCTGAATATGGATCATTTCATAACTTACTACCATTTCTATCAAGTTTAAATTTGAAAGATAACTGGTGACGATTAATGACGTGTCCAAAATTCAAGCAGGAATAGAAATACTTAACCTGATTTACTAAAGCTCAGGGTGTCCTAATTTGGTCAGGTCCTGAATAGGTTAGAGTGAGATGTATTTCTTCAAATTGGATTGGACATTCCGATCAACTATCTGAGTATATTGAATTGATCCTTTCCAATAGGCTTTGTGAATATATCAGCTCACTATTCTTTAGTTGGAATGTATGTAAGCTTGACTTCTCCTTTTAGCACATGATCGCTTATGAAGTTATGTCTATTACTGACATGCTTCATCCTACAATGCTGAACTGGATTCTTGGATAGGTCAATTACACTCTTGTTGTCACACATGACTTTAAGACAATTTGAATTTATACCATAATCCTCTAGTTGTTGCTTGATCCACAGCAGTTGTGCTACACACTTCCTGCAGCAATGTACTCAGCCTCAGCCGTACTCAGAGCCATAGAAGTTTGCTTCTTGCTATACCATGTTACAAGACAATCACCAATGGAATGACAACCTCCTGTGGTGCTTTTCCTTTCAAGTTTATCTCTTCCATAGTCAGCATCTGTGTATCCTCTTAGAGTGAAGTCTGCATTACTTGGATACCATAAACCTGCATCAATAGAGCCTAGCAAATACCTAAGAATTCTCTTAATAGTAGCTAAGTGAGATTCTCTAGGGTCAGCTTGATATCTTGCACAATAACATACAACATATTAAATGTCAGGCCTACTAGTAGTTAAGGAAAGTAGAGAACCAATAATACCTCTGTAGAGCTTACTCTCTATAGGTTTACCCTCCTCATCTTTACTCAGGAAAATATCAGTAGCCATGGGTGTTGACATTGGCTTGGCTTTATCCATGTCAAACTTCATGAGAACTTCCTTGGCATACTTAGCATGGTTGATAAAGATCCCATCATCACCTTGCTTGATTTGTAAACCAAGAAAGAAGTTAAGCTCTTCCATCATATTCATTTCAAATTCTTTCTTCATCTGCTGGCTGAGCTCTTTGTATAACTTTTCATCAATTGCTCCAAAAATGATGTCATCCACGTAGATTTGGACGAGCAATATATCATGATGCCTCTTCTTGATAAACAGAGTTGTATCTACTTTCCCTCTGATATAACCTTTACTGATCAGAAAGTTAGTCAGTCTCTCATACCAAGCTCTTGGAGCCTGTTTCAGTCCATATAGAGCTTTCTTCAGCCTGAAGACATGATTTGGATATTTAGGGTCTCCAAGCCTGGAGGCTGCATAACATAGACTTCTTCATGGATATAACCATTAAGAAATGCACTTTTCACATCCGTTTGAAATAACTTAAAGTTCATAGGGGATGAAAAGGCACAAAGAATTCTTATGGCTTCAAGTCTTGCTACTGGTGCAAAAGTTTCTCCATAATCAATGCCTTCTTGTTAATTGTAGCCTTGAGCAACTAGTCTGGCCTTGTTTCTGACAACATTACCAGCTTTATCTAGCTTATTTTTGAAAACCCATTTGGTGCCTATAATTGACCTTCCTTTGGGTTTCTCCACCAAATTCCAAACCTCATTCCTTCTGAATTGGTCAAGCCCTTCTTGCATTGCAATCATCGAGTTTTCATTAAACTCAACATCTTCAAACTTCTTTGGTTCAATCAATGATACAAATGCTGAATGGCTCATCATTCTACTTAGCTGACCTCTAGTCAGCACTGGATTTTGCACACTATCAAGAATCTTGTCAACTGGGTGATCTCTCCTTGCTCTAACTTCTTTAGGTAGATCAAGATCATCCCGCTTAACTTCTATCATTGGTTGAGCATCTACATCATCGCCAAGGTTGATTGATTAGTCCAAGTTAACTTCATTTTCTTCTTTCTTTTGTACTGGATCAGGAAAGATAATGGGTTGACTGACTGATCCACTGACTTGTTCCTTTTCTCTTTCATCATCACTAGCTTGTCTACCTGCATGGTTAGTTTCATCAAAACCCACCTGCATGGAATCCTCTAAGTTGCCAGTCCTCTTGATATACACTCAGTATGCCCTACTGTGTATTGAGTAACCTAGAAAGATTCCTTCATCAGCCTTAGGGTCAAATTTAGCCAATTGGTCTTTAGTGTTTAATATGAAAGATCTATAACTAAAGGCCATGAGACGACCAACCTTGGGCTTGCGCCCCTTCCAAAGTTTATAAGGAGTTTTATTCAAAACTGGGCATATTAAAACCCTACTTAGAATGTAACAAGCTATGTTAACAGCCTCTCCCAAGAAATACTTTGGTAGATTGTTATCACTCAGCATAGAATGACCCATCTATGCAATAATACGATTCTTTCTCTTAACAACCCCATTCTGCTGAGGTGTATGATGAGCTGAAAAATTATTGTCAATACCATGCTTGGAACAAAATTTCTCAAACGTCCCGTTTTCAAATTCCCTTCCATGGTCACTGCAGATTCTATAAATTTTAAAGTCTTTTTCATTCATGATCTGGGTAGCCAACCTAGAGAATGATTCAAATGTTTCATCTTTGCTAGCTAGCAAGACAATCCAAGTGAACCTGGTTAGATCATCTACAATCACTAGGGTGTATTTCATTCCACCTAGACTTGTTGGCACAATAGGCCCAAACAAATCCATGTGTAGAAGATCAAGGGGATGAGAAGAGGATATGTTAGCTATAGATTTAAAGGTCTTCCTAAATTGTTTCCCAAGTTAGCAAGATGAGCAGAGTCTATCTTTATCAAAGGCTAGATTGGGTAAAACGTCAACAAGTTCAATTCTAGCTAATTTGGATAGATTGGTCATATTGATATGTCCTAACCTTGTATGCTATAGCCATGAGTTTTCCTCCTTAGAAACTAAGCATATATCATTGGAGACATGGGATAAATCAATCATATAAACATTGTTAATTCTAAGAGCATAAAGAATAGTTTGGTCAGAGTTCCATCAATGACTGAGCAGCCCGCTGAGTCAAATATTACTTTCCTTCCTTTGTCACATAGCTGAGTAATGCTTAACAAGTTGAACTTTGGGCCTTCCACTAGAGACACATTATCAATTGAAGGCTTGACTCCTACTGTGCCATTGCAAACAATGTTTCCCTTCTTGTTATCTCCAAAACTGACACTTCAATTTCTTCTTCGCTCCAATATGATGAATTGCTTTTCATTACCTATCATATGCCTTGAGAATCCACTATCCAAATGCCACATTCTACTATCCTTAGTGGATCTTAAGCTCACCTGTAAAACAATCAAGTTTTCTTAGGTACCTATGCCTTTTTCTGGCTGGGTCCTCCCTTGTTAGTGGTGCTCACCCTTGACCAGTCATACCCATCATAGTAACCATTTTTGTGCCCACACAAGAGTGTTGCATGTTCTGGTTTACCACAAAAACTATAGGCAGCCTTAAGATTAGGCATGCTCACTTTACTCTTTCGAGAAACCTTCTCAGAGTGGTGAGTGCGGTTATTGTGAGTATTCCTGCTAGATTGAGGATGGTCCCGCACTTTTTTCAAAGCTATTAATTCAGCAGCTAGCTCATCCAATCTCTTAGTGAGTTTACTGCTATATCCATTTTAGTACTCAACTTTTTCCTTTAGGTATAGGATGTTAAGTGATATAGAAGAGTTGACATCTTCTATATCATCACACCTCCTCTAAAGTACTCTGATGTATTTGGTTGACTTCTTATTCACATTAATAACATCATTAAGTATTGCGGCAAGCTCATCAGAAGACAAAGGGGGTTCAGAATTTACCTTAGAGTCATTCCCTTTGTCTTTACTTTGGTCAGCTGATTGTCTGGCAGCGAAAGTAGTTGGTTGGTCAGCTGACTCTGAGTGAACTCGATCATCCTTAGCCATGAGACACACGTTGGCAGAATCATGTGGCCCTTCATCTAAGGATGATGACTCTTGTTCAGAGTCACTTTAGGTAGCAGCAAGGGCCTTCTTACTCTTCTTCTTCTTGAACTTCTCCTTCTTGGCTTTAGGACAACTCAATTGAATATGCCCCTTCTCACCACATTCAAAGCATTTGATGTCTTTGATATGCTCTTTGTTGAATTCCTTTCATGATCTTTCAACTGCTCCCTTCTTATAGTTTCCTGTCTTTTTGAACTTCTCAAAGTTCTTCTCTTTACCTAGATATCTCCTAAAATTCTTGGTCATTAGAGCTATCTCTTCTTTTTTGTCCTCTGGATATCCTTCCTCAAAGGAATCTTCTTCTTCTTCATCGTCATTAGCTTTCAGAACAACAGCTCTACTTGAGTTCCCTTTCTCTTTAGACCTATGCTTCTTGGACTCATCTTCATATTGCTTCAAGGACATCTCATGAGTCAGCAGAGTTCCAATCAACTCATCAAACTTATAGGTCTTCAAATCATGAGCCTCTTCAATAGCACTCTTCTTAGCTTCCCAATCTTTAGTCAAGCTTCTAAGAATCTTCTTGACAGTCTCTTCTTTTGTGAAGGTCTTTCCAAGTCTTTTTAGCTCATTGACTATATTCATGAACCTGGTGTTCAAGTTGGAAATATACTCCTTGGGCTTCATGTGAAACCACTCATAATCCCTTACAAGAATTTTGATCTTCGACTCTTTCACCTTGTCAGTACCTTCATAAGTTACTTCCAACTTCTTCCAAATCTCTTTGGCTGTCTCGCATCTATAAATGCGATTAAGCTTAGTAGCATTAAGAGCACAATGAAGATAGTTGATAGCAGCTACATTCTCCATAATTCTGGCCAAATCATTATTGTCCCATTCTGTAGAGTACTTATCAATAGTAACTCTATTTTCCATATATGATGGAACATATGGCCCTTCTACAATGGCCATCCAAGCATGCATGCTCTGGGACTGAATGAAATTAGTTCTTCTGTACTTCTAGTAAGTATAAAGCTCTCCATTGAATAATGTAGGCCTGGTAACTAACATGCCTTCAGGCAGAATATAAGCTTGAGCCCTTCCACTAGATTCTCCTTTATACGCCATGGTCTTTGTCTCAAAGACTGTGAAATTTATGAAATGAGAACTACTCTGATACCACTTTATTGGTCCCTATGTGTACACTCACTAAGTTAGAGGGGGGGTGAATGACTTACTCAATAACTTATAGAAATTTTCTAGATAATAAAGGCTCCGCTGAGTGAGGTCAGCTGGCTGAGTGAAAGACCTAGAAAATGCGATTAAGTAAAGAACATAGAGATTTTTTACTAGTTTGGGAACCTGTACTTACATCCAGTCCCAAAAGAGTGTCTCGGCTTTAATCCACTAATCTCAACTCCTTTACCCTAGGTGGAGAAGCCTTCCACAAATTTCCCAATTACAGTAAGTACCCTCCAAACAGCAATCGCTCACCCACTGACTAGAATACCCTCTTCTATTAGCAACTCAATAAGATTTTAAACAAGAGCTGGACTAACTTATAAAAACGTTGATCAAGTTACAAATGAGCTAATATTACAATTGATTGATCTAATCTATACTCTCTTATTCTAAGTAGATTCTCGCTAAGTTGTGCTCTTCTTAGTAGAATTCCTTTAAAGCTTGTAATTTGACAGAGTCTTTGCTTCTAGAAAATTCAGGTGTAATCACTAAGTTCTAACACTTGCCTTCTTGGTCCTTTTATAGTTGGATTGAGAAAGTAGCCGTTGAACTTGTCTTGGCAACTTTTGAAATTGACAGCTCAGCAATTCACCTGTTGCTTCTTCAAATAGATCCATTAAGAGATAGAATTGCACCGTTGTAAAAAACATTTCAATCCATTAGATTGAAATTCGAGCTTCCATTTGAATTCTTTGTCATTTAATGCCAGTCTTCTACTAGAGAGAACTCGTGCTGGCTTGCTACGTGTCTTCATCCCATTTCCTCTAGTTTTTTGACATGTTGTAGAGGGAGTGATACGATGTTTGTAGATCTGCAGAATTACCTGAAGTGGCAATTGACTTGTTGTAGTTTTGCATTGAAAGACTGTATTTTTCTTCATAATTTTGAATCTTGTCAAGGCATTAATTCTTTTTGTCTTTGTCTCATTGATGTTCTCGCAAAAAGCAATACTAAAAGCAAAGATAACTTTCCCTAAACGGTAAGGTTAGCAGCATTGACAGACATAAAGTAACTCAGCGAAATATATTACCATAAATCACATAGCTGAAGCACCATCTAAATATCAAGCACTAAGTGAATATTACTAAGTCACCGACTAAGTAAATACTCAACCCATAAATCATTCAGAGTTAAACTAAATAGCTAGGTTAGCGGAGACTCAAAATTCTACCCTTGAATTTACTAACTCCCTAAAATAATAGACTATTTATTTTAACATCATTATTGATTTAATTATCTCACACTAAACTTAATTGTTATGATCAAAACTTAAGCACTACTGAGTCATCCACTGAGTCAATCCAAACTCGTGCTTGGTTCAACAAACCCATCTTTAAATTGTTGAGAAAGCACTAACCAGTATTATAGAATGATTAGTGCCAAGTAGCATTCGATAAGATCAAGGCTTATCTAGTTGACCCACCCATTCTGAAACCCCCCATCCTCGGGAAACCTTTGATCCTATACCTGGCTATCGAAGAGTCATCTATAGGGGCAATGCTTGTCTAGGAACATCATGGTAAATGAGAGCACGCAATCTACTACTTAAGCAAGAAGTTGTCAGATTATGAAGCCTAGTATTCAATTGTGGAGAAAACTTGCACCACCATAGTTTCGCTCACTAAAAAGTTGCGCCATTACCTTCAATCCTACAGGGTCCAAGCTGTGGCTAAGATTGACCCTATGAAGTATCTTTGTCAATCTCCCACTCTAGCCAGTAAACTATCTCAATGGTTGTTACTTTTATTAGAATTTGACATTGAGTATGTGATGAAGAAGGTTATTAAGGGCCGGGCAGTGGTCGAATTCCTGGCTAATCAACCCCTCTGCCCCGATTATATTGAGAACCTGGAGTTTCCTGACGAGCAGCTTGCCTTCATTAAAATCCTCAAGCGTGGGTGGACTATATACTTCAATGGTGCTATGAACATAAAGGGAGCAGGCCTTGAAGTTATTATAGTCACACCAGATAACAAAATCATTCCGTTATCCAAACACTTAGAATTCACTATCACTAATAATGGGGATGAGTATGAAGCATGTCTGTTTGGTCTTGAGGCTCTCCTCTAGGTTGGGGCCCATATGGTGTCTATAATCGGGGATTTGGCTCTTATGATCTGTCAGCTTGTTAGAGATTGGGAAACTAAGGAAGAATCTCTTTGCCCTTATATTGAGGCAGTCCGCGGCTTGTCCGAGAGGTCCACCTCGTGCTTGTACTGCCACATCCCTCAGGATAAGAATCAAATGGTTAACTCTCTAGCCACCCTGGCATCCCTATAGGAAGGACCCTAACAAAAACCTATCCGTTCTTTGGTCCTGTTGTCAACTAAGATCCCCTACCATGCACAGCCGGTTCAGTAGGTCCTCGCTATCTCAACCAAACCCTGTTGGTATTCTGACATTATCCTGTTTCTCTAAACCGGCTAGTATCCTCTAAATTCCTCTGACTCAGACCACACCACTTTAAGGCGGCTCGCTGTCCAGTTTTGAATTGTCGATAATGATCTACTCAAGCGCACTAGTGATGGTTTACTACTTCATTGCTTAACTGAATTCGAGGCTCAAAAAGTGATTGATCAGGTCCATGCTAGTGATTGTAGCCCTCATATGAATGGTCTCACTCTCGAAAAAAAATTTAGCAATAGGGATGTTTCTGGCTCACTCAAATGGCCGATTGCATCGCCCAAGTCTAGCAGTGCCACCAATGCGAGATTTTATGGGGATATGCTACATTTACCACCCATCGAGCTCCATCATTTATCTACTCCTTATCCATTTTCGGCGTGGGGGATTGACATAATCAGTGAAATTTGTCCTTCATCAATAAACTGGGATAGATTTATTTTATTAGTAGTGGATTATTTCTCGAAATAGATAGAGGCCAAATCCTACACCAATGTCACCGCTAAGAAGATAGCCAAGTTCATAAAAAAGCACATCTTCGCTGGGTATGGACTTTCGCATCATATAGTCTCAGACAACGGAGTACAATTTCGAGGGGCAATCGCTGATCTGATTGAGAAATACGGGATTGAATACCATAGATCTTCTCCATATAGACCACAAGCCAATGGGGCTGTTGAAGCAGCTAATAAGTCAGTAAAGAAGATCCTTTCCAAGATGATAGCCGGTTATAAGGATTGGGATAATAAGCTACCTTTCACTATTCACTGATATTGCATAGGCGTCTGTACCTCGATCGGTCAAAGTACATTCTCCCTTGTCTATGGAATGGAAGCGATCTTGCCAATTGAAAATAAAGTAACCTTATTATGGGTGGAGCTAGAGGCTAAGCTGAAGGAATCTAAATGGACTCAGGTAAGATTTGAACAGTTGAATATGATGGATGAATAGAGACTAAGGGCCCTAGATAATCTCAAGATGTACCAACAATGGATGGCTTGAGCCAATATTAGTCGGGTAAGACACCAGAAGTTTCCCATGAAAGCTGGGGATCTAGTCCTCAAACAGCTAAAACCTTCCACCACTGATGCAAAGGGCAAATTCATGCCTAACTGGGAAGGACATATGTGATCAAGAAGATACTCAGTAAGGGGGCGGTTAAGCTTATGAACATGGAAGGGAATGTGCTCGTAAACCCATAAACCAGGAAAGGCTTAAGCTTTATCACGTCTAATCTAAAAGAAATAAATAAGAAAAAAGCAGCACACAAAAAATAGATATAATATTCACCCGCCATTCGGTCTTCTACTGATCGGGCAAAAATTAGGATGACACCCAACGGTTGGTATTCTGTAAACTAGCCGCGTGAAAATTAGGGGATGTGACGAACCCGCTAGATCAAAAACCCAAAAAGGGCTAGGCAAAAATTAGGGTATATGAGCAAAGAGAGAGTGCCTTCTAGAAAACTAATCTAGGCTAGTTGGCATTGGGAATCAAGTCAATGGGAACGATAACCAAACATCATGTACTCTATTTTATTTCACTTAATGAAAAGTATCTCTTTTGCTAAGCTATGAATGCTTGTGATTATGTGAATTTTGTATCCATACGGTCAAAACAACTCAAGTAAACTGAATGCAGGGTTCACATTATTTCAAATCAATGCGCAATAATGATAAATAAATAATTCTGATAGACTTAAAAGAGCAAGGTCTATGCAAAAGTCAGAATGAGTGTGCTGGATTGAAAACCCAAAAAGGGGGTCCAAGCAAAAATTAAGACAATGTTTGATAGATTGAAAACCCCTAGGGGTAGTCAATGCGAAAGTTAGAACCAAATGAAAAACATAATGAAATAAAGTTCGATAGGTATGTCACCATGACTAGCCTATGCAAAACATATAACTAATGAGAGCGCATCTCAAGCTAAACTCCCTACATCACCATCATAATATCTCGATATCCTCTGTAAGGTGGTCATATAAAAAGGCTTGAATCCCTACTCAGCTCACTCTCCCTCAAAGTGGGCCCATGATCACTGGGATCGATTAGTCAGACATCTAATCTCTGTAAGCCATCCTCTATAGTGTAAACCAGTCTCCATGGTCTTTGAATGAGCATAGTCCAAAGTCTCAAATATGGCCTCCCTGGCCCACTTCTCCTGAATATGGTTCACCCATCTAGCTTTGTAGACTCTGATCTGGCTCTCAGGTAGCTTAATTGGGACTCTCTATTGCTTACCATACTGACAGCGCAGCTAGAACGGGGTATAGAATGAAGTCATCTCTAAACCTATGAGCTGAACACAAGATCCCCAAGACTCCATGACCACATCTCGGATCCTCCACCACGGGCTAACCTATTGTATCTTTGAATCGGTATACCCCCTTAGAATGGGTATCCAGCTATTGGCAGTTAACTAAACAAAATCTGCTCACATAAACCCTCTCTCCCTCAAATGAACAGGTAAGTACTTCTTTGGGTTCCCTCATGGTGCCTTCTTCAGCTTCAGCTTCTCAATCAGCAATACCTGTAAGCTAATTTCAAATAAGGGTAGAAAGAAGCGAATAATTTAAAAAGTGGGGGAGAACAAATACCTGTAGTAGTATAAGATGGTCGCCAATAAGAGTTAGGTCAGTGGAAGCAGTGTTTGTGTTCAGTAGGGTCTCTACTAGTCCAACAACTATGGGGGAAGCTCTTATCGACATAGGACTGATAGGTGAAATCAGCCTAAATGGGGCAACTAGGCCCACTCCATACATGAACTCCTACATAAGCAGTAAAGCAACCATAGAGGGCCAAGCAAGGTGAGATCTAGGAGCCCCTCGACAACACTCTAACATAACACTAAGCAAAAACCCATGTTGATTCGGTAGTTAGGATAAGAACGGCCTATAGAATCCAAGTTCCATAGCCCTAGGGGAATGCTGTCGGCACTAAACTAAAACTCTGGGAGTGCCAAGGGCACCCGCTTGCGGCATAGAATCCCTAGTATGGCATGGAACTCTTCAAGTAAGGGACATAGGTTGAATGATGAAAATTAAAATAAATGGTCCATCCAATCCCAAAAAGTCAATGTGCGCGAAGAAATTCAGGGCCTACGGGCCACACCGCAATGTATCGGAAGCCCTATAGCTCAAATTTTTTCAACTTCTTCTAGTCTGCATTTCCTAGGCTTTATAGGAAGCCCCATAGCTGCTAATTATGGTTTGCCATGGTTGAATTTGAAAAATGGTCGAATCTGAGTTTTTGACTATGCGATGCTGCCGGAGGTATGGACTAGGTTGCCGGCGGTATTGATTTGTGGCAGTTTTGTCTATATTATTTAGTAAGTCAGAATTTTATGCAGATGGCAATATTAATGATGTTGTCGATGGCATGGCCTTATTTTCTGTGAATTTTAGGCCTGTTTTAACCAGTTTTAAACCTGTAAACAACGTGTATAAACCCTGTAATCTATTTCATTAACATATCCAAGCATAAAACTCAAATTTTTTTCCGACCAAAAGCTTGAAGGCACAAAAGTACCAAAATATCCGAATCCTAAGCCTAAACAAAGCCAAAATCCACCAAAATCCAAAAATTAAACATTCAAACCCAATGTATCAAAGGCATACAAAACCAAAATCATTAAAAATAAGGCAAAAGAAAAAGGAATTGAATCAGTAGATAAGCCTAGAACTAGTTGCCACCGCAGCGCGGGTGAGATGAGACATCCTCCTTGCTAAGGAGATAATGATTGACGATGTCGTCCTCAGTCCTGAGGATACTCCAGGAACTCTCAGGGGCATCTCCATGACGACGATCGACCGTCACCTTCCTTCCCCTATGACTTAGCTCACCCAGAGTTGCGCAGTCCAAATTATGTTTGCTACTCTGCTCTCATAAAGTAGCATCCAGCTGGTTCTTTAGCTCGCTCACACTGCGTTGGAGCACCCCATTCTCCTCCTAGTACCTCCGTTGAGCCTCATTAGCATCCGATAATGTAAGGGTCATAAAATCCTATAGACAGAAAAACAACAACAATCCATATCATTTATAACATCCATACATGCATTTTATTTCACAATGTCATCCATAAAAGGGGATATACCTAGGTAAGCAAGGTCTGGGAAACAAGAGGGCCCCTAAGAGAAAAGTCGTTTTCGGCCAACCACTCCGCCTTAGTAAAGGTAACCCGAAAAATCCAAAGGGCAGTCAGAAGGAACCAATAGAAGACTTATCATATGATTTTGTTTGCACTAGTGCAGGACTTACATGAGTGGTGTTTTCTAGCATGAAGTTCAGCGAGTGGCTGATGGAGTATATCTCCATGGTCTAAAAATAACCTCTCGAGTTCATCAGTAGGAATAGAGTCTCCAAGGCAGTCGAGAGGTGCCCCTCGGCGAAGTCAACACCCTCTGGCATGCCTTGATATCGTATCCTGCTATCCTCAGCCCGACCTCTCTTCTTGAAGGGTACCTAAAAAAACCCAAATGGCAAGGATAAGCAACAGTTTTGACCAAAGGATATGGCATATACGAACATAAAAAGAAAGGGTGCGATATCACATCAGAAGAATGATGCCCTTCATGACCTATAGGTACGTCCCGGCCGACCTCGCCATACCCCTTGGGATGGCCCTCGCCGTCACTGTTCCCTTCCTTATTATCGCTCTCCGAAATGATACCACGCCTCTGCCTTTTCAGCTCTTCCTCCTCCTTCTTCCTATAGAAGGAAATAGAATCATTATTATGAATGTGGGGGCACATGGCAAGCAAGCACGATATATGACCATTATAAAGGCCAGGGACACTCCTGACCACTCCACCATTGCCCTCTAAATAATCTGCCTTATCGGGCGTACCGGTAATGGTCAAATAAGGCCCTAAGAGGCTAGTAGGGGGATCCTCAGGCACTAGCCTAGAAGTAGGCATAAGCTTTCTCCAACCGCTGACTCTCTCCCCCAGGTACTAGGGTAAAGCTAAGGGGCACTCCATAATAAACCGATAGTCATCCACCTCCCACCAGATAGTAAGGACATAAGCTCGGTTAGACACCTCCATAAAAGGGTCCCCGAATAACCTGGTCAATCAATCAAGTAGAAAACCAATGTGAGAAATTTAAATTTCTAAATATGTATTTTTGACTAATGGTTTGTTAAATGTAAGATAGGGCAAAAGTCAAAGTAGCATACTGAGCCAATTTGTAAGTTCCCCAAGGCCTCCTTATATGCGGTGGAGTACTTGCCGAGTCCCCCGATGCTCCTGTACCACCGGGCGAGGAAGTGAGATCCCAGCGATATTGTAGTATTGAATTTGACTGGGGGGAGGATCTGATGTTCAAAAGCCCACACCTGTACAATTAGCAACCAATCAGTCCAAAATGTCAACATGCCAAGAAGGGAAAAGCAGCTAGCTATGATAATAAAGCATTATTCAAAAAGGATATACCTGGAGTAGAAAGTGACTTAGGCGATGGACCTTATCCGTCTTTTGGGCCCTTACATCCAGCCCCTAATACATCCCTGCCTAAATGGCCCTCGGTTAATTCTTCTCCTTTATGGTTGCCACATCCTTAAGCACGAAAATCAACCTATAATTGACCTTGCTATCCAAGATCGGGAAGAATAGCACAGTCAATAAAGAAATGACAAAGGACCGAACACAAGCATCCCGCTCGATCTCGGGGACAACTTTGACCCCCATCCAATAGTCCTACAATTGCCCGTAGCACAATCACCCTACCTTGGGCTTCAACCCAAACAACTCGGTCACTTTCTTCACCACCGTCCCCCTAAGGTGGTTCCTCTCCATAAACACATCAAAATGAATCACTTCCTCAGTCCATGGCAGCCCCATCATCTCCACCATATCGGAAGGGGTGATAGTCACCTCACCAACTTGGAATTGAAAAGTGTTAGTAGTCTCGGACCACTTGTCAACGTAGGCAGTTAAGGTCATGTGAGAAAGCTTTTGCATCAGTAGGGGCATAGTTCGGGCCAAGTCCCTAAAGCCCGTGTCCTCTATGGTAGCATTGAGTGTAGAGTCCTTCTCTATATGTTGCCACCATTCATCGATAGTCCCCATACCTCTAGTGCAAGTGTGGGTATGTGGCTGTAAAATCAGAAAGAAAAAAAATCAGTTAAGTAATTCAAATTCTATGTCATTTTTCTTCAAGAGTGCTGCTGATGCCGCTGCTAGAGCAGTGATGCCATCAGCGACATCAGCCATACCACCAGCGGTATGGATGATGTCACTAGCAACATCACTAAAACCAGCAGTGACATGGCATAATTCCATCCTCTATTACAAGCTTGAAGCTGCTGGCGATAATAGTGATGTCGCCGACGACATCGTTTCTATGGACAGAACCCAATTTTGGCCAAAATCGCACCAAATCACTAGAAATCATAATTAATCAGTTTCAAGGCATAAAAATAGAATAAATTAAATAGAAAACAAGCCTATAACATGCATTCTAACACATATCTGTTATTTTTAACCTTTAATCTACAAGTTTTCGAGTATAGAATCGAACTCTTCAAATCGAAATAAAGAGGTCTGAGTTTTATAGGATTACCTGGATGTTAAAGATATGATTCTTCTTATCGGGGACAAGATTATCGATTGGAGCCGCTATCCCATACCCAAAAATGACATCGGACTCCTTGAAGCCATAACCCACATGAATCGGGCAAAGTTTTAGGCCTTTCGATGGAGGAAGAAGGCAATTCCTCAAACTTAAAACTGCTAGACTTTCAAGCAAAGATTTTCTTCATGGTTGGGAATTAAAAGCAAAGAGATTTGGATTTGTCTATAGAGAGAAAGAGAAGAAGGAGAGTATTTTTGGCTTTTGGATGTTGAGATAGGAGAAAATAGAGTTTAATTTAGTATTAAACACCCGTGTGGAATTCAAGGAGTTTAATTTAATCCGACACTGCCCATCCATACCGCCGGCTGCATTAGTTAAATCGCTAGTGGTATTAGTCATGCCGCTGGCAGCCTCAACTCCACTAATTTGAATTTAGAATTTCTTTGACCAGTCAAAGATGACATATGGCACCAAATCATCGGCTGTATCGCTCCAGATCGCTGGCGGCATCAGCTAGGCTGTCGGTGACATCAAAATATCACCCTGCATTTTTCAGCAAATTCGATAGAATCCTGGCTCCAGACCCAGCATCCCAAGACTTCTGAAACACTTATACTTTTAATTATTTTGTTTTTACCATTGATCGAAGGGGATAAAATATTTTTGTCACAAAATCAATCAAGCAGTAAAAACATCATATAAAAATCAGTCTAATCTTATTTACTGGTCACTTGTTGCAGGAACGACACACCATAACCTCAAATCTCAAAGCCCAAGCCCACTTGGCAAATCAATCTCAAAGCTCAAGCCTGACTAAGGGGCAAAAAAATCTCAAAGCCCAAGCCCGCTAGGCAAATATCAAAGCCCAAGCCCGACCAAGGGGCAAAAAAATCATCAAAGCAAAAGCCCACTTGGTAAATCAACAAAGCTCAAGCTTGACCAAGGGGCAAATCAATCTCAAAGCCCATGCCCGACCAAGGGGCAATCCGATCTCAAAACCCAAGCCCGACCAAGGGGCAAACCAGTCACCAAATGGAGTCACTGGCGGAATCAAAACCTTATCATCGATCAGGTATAATTCCTATCACTTGCTCTTTCCTTCGATCATACTGACCTGTGGCAGTAGTGATTCCCCGAGGGGCAGCTTGTGAACATGAGATTTTGTAGTCCCTCTCATGATATGATGATGATGTTAGTCTGATTTTTATTCCTCGTGATAAAAATTCTTTTTTCGAATTTTTATTATCGATATAAAATTCTCTATGAATTTTTTTTTGGAAAAATTTGGATCAGCTTGTCCGGTAACATGTCCGGTGGTAGCTGAGACCAATGATTTGCACCAAAAAAAATAATCTAGTCCAAGATACCCTAATGAAGTCTAAAAAGATCCCAATAATTCAAAATTTCTGTCAAAATCACCTTTAGCGAGATTTCCTCTCCCTCTCCTCGATTTTGGGCATAAATTATGGTAAGCTTTTTAGACCTATCAGGAGAACGAGGCTGCCGATAGCCTCGCTAATACCGCCAACAGTATCATTCATACTGCCGGCAGCATAGCTTTTAGCTCTTGAACAACTACGTGCCTTTTTGCTCAATATCGGACGGATAATAGATCAAAGGCAATTTCCAATGAATTTTAGCCTATATAAGCAGCATTCCTCATCCATTTTAAGGGTTCAACACTTCTACCACTCAAAACCTTAAGGAGATTTTGAGCATTTTAGCTAGTTTGAGTGGGATAAAGTTTAGAAACGGTAAGAAAAGAGGATTCAATTCATCTTTTCTTGGTTTTTCTCTATTGAACTCTTTGATATTTAGGAGAAATTTAGGTTTGGAAATCACCAAAATAGGATTTAGATCCTTAAATCCCCCATTCACTAACCAAATGATCACTTGAGCTCCCCGCAAGTGTCATATGGATCACAAAGAGGTGGATTCAAGGCCCCGAGGTAAAAATTCTGAGTCTCATAGCTCTTTGGCTTCTATTTTACTTATTTGTTGTGTTTTAGTTGCTGTTTGTGCTTAGTTTTGTGTTTTTGGTTGCGTTTTGGCCAAAAAAAGCTGCTGCAAGAAACTAAAGCCGCCACAGGCATTTAAAGTGACTGGCAGTATCAACCGTGCCACCAGTTGCATCGTTTATACCGCTAGTGGCCTCATTTTCTCCCAATGGCCCCATTTTCTTGCAGGACCTTTTCTATATAGTATCTAGAATGTCATATAGCCTACTTGTATGGTGGCATCATAGATGCCTCCAGCGGCATCAGTCATACCGTCGGCAGTATGGAGTTCTAGACAACAGTTTTTTTTATTTTATTTTTGACCTAGTTTAATTTCCCGAAGCTAGGATGTATAGTGCAACAACGAAGGTCTAGAACCTTCTTAAAATAGACCTCACCCTATAACATGTGGCATTTTCGCTAATAATCTGGTTAAAGTAATAATCGAGTCTAAAATATGGAAATAACGGAATTTTCCCACAAACGTCGTTTAAATCTCATTTTCAGCCATCCAACCAAGCTCCATAAATTATAAACAAATATGCCATGTTCATGCTAATTTGGGCCTTGTTTTGTCTACTAATTATGCATGCTACGTGATATACCTCGTACAACGTGTAGTACATGTGCTAATCGTTTTATGTAGTTAGATTTAGGTTAGATGTATGTTAGGCTTTTGGGTATTTTATTTCTTGTATGGAACAAATGTATAGGATTTTAAAAGCATTGTAATTATTATTTTAATTCCCGCATTTTATTTATTGGATGACTGTAATAATTTATTTATCGCTTTCGCTTGCTAATAACGCATTAACAATATATAAATCGAAAACATAATAAATACGGTGGATTAAACCGATTAAGAAAGAATGAAAATTTTAAACTTGGCCTAATGTAAAATAGATAACATCATCCGTACTTGGAATCTCTACTTAAGATATGGTCTACCATCCGGTGGGGAAATCGTACCAAAATTTCCCAGTTTAGCTAAACCGGGTGGCGACTCTATTTTAAGTATGGGATTTCGATCTCGTATCTTTTGAACATTAAAATATGCAAACTATTTTCCATCATCACCACCACACTTATATTATTTTTGAGGGATCGGTCCACTGGCCCGGCTTTGCAGTCGCCCCATAAAAATTTCGTTCGCTCACAACACCATTTTCACTTACTATATAATGAGGAATGTCGTATCTGGGAAAGATATATTGCTGAATAAACTGAGCCATTTTCTTGGCCGTGATGCTCGAATTTGACTCTGCTTCGACCCATTTAGAAAAGTAATCAATGACCAGTATAATGAAGTGAGGGCAATTAGTCGAAGATGGTCTTATATTGCCAATGATATCGATGCCCCAGGCTGAGAATGGCCAAGGCATCGTCAAAATCTACAATGTTATTGGGGGCAGATGGCTCATATATCCGTATATCTGACAGGCATGGCAAGTCTTTGCTTCTTGAATACAATCAGCCAGCATAGTTAGCCAAAAGTATCCAATTCTTTGAATCTTCTTTGCCATCATGACGCCATTCATAAGTGGACTGTAGTCTCTCGAATGCATTTCTTTCATTACTTTCTCTGCTTCTTGTTGAGTTAAACATTTTAATAACAAACTGTCAGATGACCTTTTGAACAGATCTCCCTTGATCAAAAAGAATTGCACAACAAGCTTTCATAGTGTATTCCTATCAAAATCCGTAGCTTCAACCGAAAATTCACCATTTTTAAGGAACTTGACGATGTCAGAGTACCAGGGTTCTTCCTTATCCATAGAGCTTTCTATTACATGAACATAATACGAAGATTGGGGTGTCTCTATAACAAAGGGCTTGATTGGCAGTTTTTGAGGCCCTTCCCACATGGAGGCTAAAGTGGCCAATGCATCTGCCATCTGATTCTCTTCTTAGGGCATGTATCAAAACTCGCATTCACTGAACATAGCAACTTTTCTCCATATGTCTTCTACGTAAGGTTTAAGAGATTGTTTCTTCAATTCCCAATCTCATGTGACATGTTTGATGACTAAAGCCGAATCACAAGTAATCTTGACTTTATTTTCTCAAAGGGTAATTAAAGAAGACATTCTGAATAGACGGGCCTTATATTCTGCCCCATTATTCATGGTAAGGAATTTGAATTGTTTTGACGGAGGTATGAGAGCTCCGTCTTGCATAACCATGACGACTCCCAAACCAGCCCCTCACTTGTTAACAGCACCATCAAAGAACATGGTCCATTTTCTCGGATTATCCATTGTTGCTTGAAAATATTCTTCAGGTAACTCTAGATTTTCTGGTTCTCCATCCTCGAGTGGGTGATTTTCTAGGAATTTAGCCACTTCTCTACCCTTGATGGTCTTCTTAGTGAAATATTCAATATTAAATTCTAATAATAATAAGAGCCACCTCGCCTATTTTTCGGTTAACGAAGGAGCATGGCTTAGATACTACATTGGATCCACCTTTGAAATAGCTTGATTTTGTAGGATTGGAAGTAATGTCTGAGCTTCTTAGTGTGCCGGACCATGGTGGTGTGAGTTTTCTCCATGATGGTGTATCAATTCTCGTACTATAGTAACTTCTTGCTGAGATAATAGATTGTATGTTCTTTTCTATCTTTATGTTCCTGAACAAGCATAGCCCCTATAGATGTTTCTTCGATCGCTAAATAGAGAATCAATGGCTTTTCGAGAATTGGCGGCTTCAGCACGGGAGGATTCATTAGATAAGCCTTGAACCTATCAAAGGGCTCCTAGTTGGGAACTGACAGTCAATTTGAACAGGCATAACAAGTATGGCGGAAATTCAAAATTTTGTCTCTGTCCCTAGGAACTCTTATTAGATGCATATAAATTAAATAAAGCCTTAACTAAATAATTCTCTTCCTAGGTTAGCATGCATAGGCTAGGCATACCACAATTCTAAATTATATCCTAGCATATATATTTTATACTAAGCATGTTATAACTCTAAGCTATAACCCAAGCATGCTATAACTCTAAGCTATAACCTAAGCATGTTATAACTCTAAGCTAACCTAAGCATAAAATAAACTAAGTATGTAAAAACAACCTAAGCATAATTATTAAGTCAAAAAATGCTTAAAGAAAAAGACCTAATAATTAAAAGAGAAAGAAAGAAAACTTACCAGTTGAAGTGTGCTTTAGCAGATCCTCCGTGCACGAGCCTCTAAGTGTAGATAACCTCTATGAGTATCCACACGTACCCCACCAACCAAAACCTCCAGAGATGAAGAACTAAGGAGCCTCGAGTAGTTGCTAGACCACTCCAGAATCCCCACCGGAAAATATAGACTAAAGGTGCTCGAATAAAATCAAGCCCTTAAAAAAGAACTTGGTCAAATACCTGAGAGATTTATCTTTGTGAATCTCAACTCGGGATTTATGCTTGAGCTTGGTGCAAGTTGAAAGGGGGAAGGGAAAGCCTATTTATAGGCTTGGGGAGCAAAATATTGCTCCCTATTTTCCAATGTAGGATTGGGCAAAAATGCCCAATCCCCATATTGGTCAATGTACGGACGCATGAGGGTCCTCGGGTTGACCTGCATGTAGCGTGCTTTGCACGCTGCATGCCAGCCCCATAAGGCAGGCCATAGTTGGCCTACCTTGCACCGCAAGTGGGCTTGTGTGCCTTCCGGCAAGCCCAACTTGCGGGCTAGGCTGTGCTGGGCTCACCCAGCACTACCCAGCAGTGCTGGTGTGACCCAACATATTGGCTTACAATGTCGAGCCCACAGCCCTTTAGCCAGCCTATATGGGGGCCTAAAAAGTGGGCCCTACTTTCATAGGGTCCGACCCCTTTGTCCTAGTTAGAAAATTTCCTTTTAATCCTTCTTTCAAATAAATATTTATTTCTCGACCCTAATAAATTAGTTACGGGTCAAAAATAAATTCCTTGGCTTATCCAAAACTGATCTAACCATTTCTAACCATTTAAATAATAATCCAATTATTATTGTATTATAAGATTGTAATAGAATGAATCTATTAGTTCTTTACTTAGTCCAATGAAGGTCTAATGTGTGTGACCTTATAGGATCCTGAAGTATTGAGTTGCTAAGGCTTAACCAACCCTTTTTCTAATGGAACCATTCGCTTAAGGTTCTAGACCGTGAATAAAACTCGATTACCATAAACGATTGTGGTACGCCTCTAGTAAGGGTCTCCATCCCCCATTACTCGGAATATCATTTGTGCTTATGACTTAATCCCGGTTAATGCAGTAGTTATCCAATGCAATGAACTCCTTCCATTCATTAATATTAGTATCATCTGGTTTGTAAGGTTGGTTAAAGTGTTAACCCACTAATAGCAAGTTTGTCCAAGCTATCCTAGTTATTAACTTGTTACTGAAGTATATTGATTTTTACCATTGTGTGTTTGACTAGAAACTCTTTCTATGACACACATACTCTGATGAAAGGTTTATAGCAATCATCACTTCAACAAGCAGCCAGGTAAAACTCCTAACATATCCAGAGTGATGGATCCTTTCCAACTACTTAGCTTACCAATATATTGTCATCCCTATACCCCGTAATCACCCGTGACACCCTAAATTAAAAAGTGTGTGGGAATGACCCAAAGTATAGCAATAGTACAACACAAGGTAACCAGTATCTCAAGTATGAGGATATTCGCAAAGCTTATTGCATGAAGATACACCCTAACACATTGATATATACACCAAGTGTTTATCTTACTGCGATCTCCAATATATCTCCCAGATATATCAATGTATCAAACTTAAGGCACCACCTTCATTACTTAGGAGATTGACTGCTTTGACCCTTTCTAAGAAAGTTGACCACATGCTAGTCTTTCCGCTTAATCAATACCCTTTCTTGATAAAACTATGATTAGGGATAGTTTAGACATAATCATAATGGTACATGAAGCAGGTCTCACTACATATAGTCCAACTATAATTTCTCTAACTTCATGCCATGATATGAATATATTTTAACCAGCTATAATATACTTATAAGCACATCAATATAAACAAAAGATTAAATGCCTTTATTCATTAAACAAAAAATTTGTACTATTACATAATTAAGATATATCGCCCTAATTGCCTTAAGGGCATACTTCATATCCAACAAACTCCAACTTACACTAAGGCCAATTCGCCATATGTCTTAATCCATATACTCTAACATGCTGGTCATGTTTGACTTGAGTCAATGGCTTCGTCAGACCATCCGTGAGGTTTTGATCAGTGGGTGCATATTCTAGTCTTATTATCTTAGAATCAACAGTCTCCCTAATTATGTAATACTTTCTAGATACATGTCTATTTTCTTGATGAGACCGTGGTTCCTTTTCCTGAGCTATAGCACCATTGTTTTCACAATACAAAGTAATTGGGTCAATAGTCTCAGGCACCACATCGAGATCACCAATAAATCCCTTTAACATGACAGGTTCTTTTACTGCTTCTCATGCAGCAATGTATTTAGATTTTGGGGTTGAATTAGCAGTAGTTTCTTGCTTGGAACTCTTCCATCATACTGCCCCTCCATTTAACACATACACAAAACCCGATTGAGACTTGAAGTCATCCTTGTCGGATTGAAAACTCGCATCAGTTTAACCTCTAATTATGAGGTCACCTTCTCCATAAATCAAGAACTCATCTTTCAACCTTCTCAAGTGCTTAAGAACTACCTAGATGGCTATCAAGTGCTTTTCACCTAGATCTGACTGATATATGCCAGTAAAGCTCAAAGCCTGAGAGACATTTGGCCTAGTATATATCATAACAAACATGATGGATCCTATAGGGTATATCCTTCATGTGCATTCTCTACTAAATTATCTTCGGACACTCATCCTTAGATAGGTTGATTTCCTTTGTCATTAGGAGATAACCTTTCTTTGAATGCTCAAGGTTGAACCTATTCAATACCTTTTCTATATATGTACTTTGAGAAAGACCTAATAGACTCTTGGAAATATCCTTATAGATCTTTATACCTTGTATAAATGCTGCTTCACCAAGGTCTTTCATGGAGAATTTTCTTGACAACCATACCTTAGCATTTTTAAGAAGAAAAATATCATTTCCTATTAGTAGAATGTCATCAACAAACAATACTAAGAAAGCAACTGCACTCTTACTAACCTTCTTGTAAACACAAGGCTCTGATACCACTATTGGGAACTAATAGTTAATTTGAACATGCATAACAGGCATGGTGGAAATTCAAAATTTTGTTCCTGTCCCCAGGAACTCCTATTAGATGCATATAAATTAAATAAAGCCTTAACTAAATAATTCTCTACCTAGGTTAGCATGCATAGGCTAGTCATACAATAATTCTAAATTATATCCTAGCATATATATTTTATACTAAGCATGTTATAACTCTAAGCTATAACCCAAGCATGTTATAACTCTAAGCTATAACCTAAGCATAAAATAAATTAAGCATGCAAAAACAACCAAAGAAAATTATTAAGTCTAACAACGCTTAAAGAAAATGACCTAATAATTAAAAGAAAAAGAAAGAAAACTTACAAGTTAAAGCGTGCTTTAGTAGAACCACCTTGCACAAGCCTCCAACCATAGGATAGCCTCTATGAGTATCCACACGAACCCCACCAACCAAAACCCCCTGAGAGGAAGAACTAAGGAGCCTTGAGTAGTTAGTAGACCACTCTAGAAGCCCCACCTAAAAATATAGACTAGAAATGCCTGAATAAAATGAAGCCCTACAAAAAGAACTTGTTCAAATACCTGAGAGATTTATCTTTGCGAATCTCAACTTGGGATTTATGCTTAGGCTTGGTGCAAGTTGAAAAGGTGAAGGGAAAGCCTAGGTATAGGCTTGGGGGACCACGGGTTGACCCATGTACAGCATCAGCCCTACAAAGTATGCCATATTTTGCCTGCCTTACACCGTAAGTGGGCTTACAGGCCTTCCCACAAGCCTAGCTTACGGGCTGGGCTATGCTAGGCACACCCACTTCTGCCCAGTAGCGCTGGTGTGACCCAGCACGTGGGCTCGCAATGTCGAGCCCATAACCCTTTAGCATGCCTATATGGGGCCCCAAAAAGTGGGCCCCATTTTTATAGGGTTCGACGCCTTTGCCCCGATTGAAAAATTCCCTTTTAATCCTTCTTTCAAATAAATGTTTATTTTTTAACCCTAATAAATTAGTTACCGGTCAAAAATAAATTCCTTGGTTTATCAAAAAATGATCTAATCATTTTTAACCATTTAAATAATAATCAAATTATTATTATATTGTATTTTCGTAATAGAATGAATCTATTAGTTCTTTACTTAGTCCGATGAAGGTCCAATGTGTGTGACCTTATAGGATCCCAATGTATTGAGTTGTTAAGGCTTTAACAACCCTTGTTCTAATGGAACCATTGGCTCAAGGTTCTAGACCATGAATAGAACTCAATTACCTTAAACAACTATAGTACGCTGCTAGCAAGGGTCTACCATCCCCCATTACTCGGAACGTCATTTGTTCTTATGACGTGATCCCGATCAATGCAATAGTTGTCCAATGCGATGAACTCCTTCCATTCTTTAATATTAGTACCATCTGGTTTGTAGGGTTTGATTAAAGTGTTAACCCACTAATAGCAAGGTTGCTTCATGATATCCCAGTTATTAACTTGTTACCGAAGTATATTGCCTTTTACCATAGTGTGTTTGACTAGAAACTATTTCTATAAAACACATACTCTGATCAGAGGTTTATAGCAATCATCAATTCAACAAGCGGCCAGGTACAACTCCTTAATATATCTGGAGCATTGGATCCTTTCCAACTACTTAGCTTACCAATGTGTTGTCATCACTATACCCGTAATCATCCATGATACCCTAAAGTAATGAGTGTGTGGGAATGACCCAAAGTATGGCACTGGTACCACACAAGGTAACCAGTATCTCAAGTATGAGGATATTCGCAAAGCTTATTTCATGAAGATAAACACTAACACATTGATATATACGCCAAGTGTATATCTTACTGCGGTCTCTAATATATCTCCCAGATATATCCATGTGTCAAACTTAAGGCACCACCTTCAGTCCTTAGGAGATTGACTACTTGGACCCTTTCCAAGAAAGTTGACCACATGCTAGTCTTTCCGCTTCACCAATATCCTTTCTTGATAAAACAATGACTAGGGATAGTTTACGCATAATCATAATTGCACATGAGGCATGTCTCACTAAATATAGTCCAACTATAATTTTTTTGACTTCATGGTATGATATGTCAAGGACTTTTGTATACATACATCAATGAATATATTTTAACCAGGTATAACATATTTATAAGCACATCGGTATAAATAAAAGATTAAACGCCTTTATTAATTAAACAATATATTTATAATATTACATAATTAAGATATATCGCCCTAATTACCGTAAGGGCATACATCACATCCAACACTCCCGACATTGATCATTCCATTCTATCGATTGATGCTTTCTTAAGAACTTGAAGATGGGCTCACATGTGGTAGTCCATCGAGTTATAAAGCGGCTGACATACTGTATAGATCCCAAAAAACTCCTTACTTCTTTCTCAGTCTTTGGTACAGGCATTTCCCTAATAGTCCTGGCTTTATCGAGGTCTATCTCTATGCCTCTTTTGCTAACCATGTGCCTCAGCAGCTTGCTTGATGTTATATCGAATATGCACTTCTTTGGGTTGAGACAAAGATTGTACTTCGCGATCCTTATCCTAATCATTCTAATATTATTGGATGCTCTTCTAGCATAGTGAATTTCACAAGCATGTCATCCACATAAACCTCAACTTCTTTGTGGATTAAATTATGTAGTAACATTGTGACTACTTGCTAATAGGTTACCCCTACATTCTTTAGTCCAAAAGGCATTACCCTAAAATAATACATTCCTCATTCTGAGATAAATGCAGTTTTCAACTTGTCTATCACGTTCATGAGGATCTTGTGGTATCTAGAGAACCCATCAATAAAGGAATACATGGCTGATCTAGCAGCTCTGTATACTAGAACATCAATGTGTGGTAGCAGAAAATTGTCCTTAGTTGTGGCCTTGTTCAGATCCATAAAGTCGACACACATAATGAAGTTGCCATTTTTCTTAGGCACATGAACTAGAATAGATAGCCTAGTGGGATTCTTGACAACTTCCACAAAATTTGCTTTGATCTGTTTGACTACTTATACTTTGACTTTTTCTACCCAATCCGGATGCATTGTTCTCATCTTTTGTTTCACTAGATGAATCCTTGGGTCCGTGGGGATCTTGTGCTCTGCAATGTGCCGATCAAGCCTAGTCGTGTCTTCGTGAGACCAAGTGAAGGCTAAAACATGATTTTTTAGTGTTTTTGCTAATTCTCTCTCTTTCTTAATAGGCAACTGATTGGAAATGTATACCATTTTAGGAATATCCTTTGTATTTAAGTTAATTTCTTTTATAATATCAGTATAATGTTAAAAATACTAGATGAATGCTGGAATGGATGCATGAAATTGTAATCAGAAATACAATCCAAATAAGCAAAGTTCTTCATCTTATTATCATCATAAAATACATTTTTTATCTCAAACATATTGGAAAGGGAAATGAAAGACTCATCCTGATCAATAAGTGTCAGTTCTGCACCAAATGTTCCTTCTTTAGCAGCTAGCTTTACTAGGATATCTTCTTCGTCTTCCTCTTCTACTTTTGCTTTGCCTTTCATGACTTTGACCATGTCTATGGCAGCTGAGCTTAGGCAACCTCCTTTGTTCTTAGCTTCTTCCACTATCTTGAGTTGGGTTTGGAAGTGTCTGGTCAAAGCTTCAAGGATTTCTTCTTCCTTTCTCAGCTTCTTGATCTTCTTTGGATGTACCTGTTCATCAAACTTGACCTGATTAAGAACTTCTTCAACATCTGGTCGATGATCTACTTCTTTTATAATACGACCAATGAGGCTTTTACCATGCTTGCTATAGTCAACTACATCTGAGAAGATTTTAAATCCTAGGACAGTCCTTCCCTCATGAGTAACAATTTTGGGGGTTCCATTGTATGGTTGTTCTAACTTGTCTGAAAGATTGTTTTATTGGTGATTCTTCTAGCACCTGTATAGTCGAGTCCTGCATGTTTCCATTCTCTGTCCCCTATATTGAAGGTCGTCATTCCCTACTAATGGGCACCTAGTCCTTTTCCTGGAGTATGGTGTTTTAACATATAACTTTGAATCCAAGGGCCCCAATGCATTTCTGGTTTCCTATTTGATCCTTGACTGATTGTGTTCGTGGTAAACCCCTTTATATGGCTTTCCTCCATCTTCAGAGTGGCCATGACTAATGCTTTGTTGACTTCCATAGTGATGATCTTTCATTGTAATGGAATTTTAACATTTTGGTGAAGAGTAGGTTGAACCCCTCCTAGAGCATGGAATGATGGTCATCTAAGTAGTATAGAGAAAGTCATTAGGATGTCTATGACTATAAAAAGCATAGTAGAAGAGATCTCCCTAATAGTGACTTTGGCTTCGAATGTACCGATGATGGTTCTTTTGGAATTGTCATAGGCCTTAATGACCATCGTGGACTTCTTTAAATCATTATCGTTTAATCCTACGATTGGCAAAATATCCTTAGGATAGACATTTAGAGCTGAGCCATTGTTAACCATCACACATGGTATGATGCGTCTAAAAACACTTGCTTCAAATAGAGAGCCTTATTGTGGCAAATTCCCTCATCTGGAAAATCTGAGCTTAAGAAAACAATGTCAGGGACGACAATGCTAGTTTCAGTGTTGAGTAATGCGCAAACTTCTTCTAGCGATGCTAGAGGAGACATTTTGATCTCCATCAACTTTTTCACAATGGAAAGCCTATAATCTTGAGAACCATGGAGAAGATCTCATATGCTCATCTTGGTGGTGGCGGCCTTTAGTTGGTCAACAATCGTGCTATCTCTGAAAATTTAATAAAATTAGGAGTTGATGGTGGTTCTATCCTTGGCATAGTGGGGGCTACTGACCCAATGATCTTCCCTCTAGTGATGGGACTAACAACTTGAGTAGGTGAGTTTGCTATTTCGATCACTTCAAATTCATCAAAATCATCGTCAAGGGATATCTCCCTCAAGTCGATTGGTTTGTTCACTGAGGATGATTCTTTGGCGGCAAAGGGCCATTGCAAAAAAAGGGTAACTTTTCGCATTTTCCTTTGTAGTGGCAGGATTCTCTTAGAGGTTCTGGTATAGAATAGGATTAGAGTCTAGCCTAATCTTGTGGATAGATGAGGAGGCTCCATAATTTGGTTCTCTACTGTTGCAGCTTTAGGGTAAGTTGGCAATTTTCCTGCCGTGCTTTGGCATGTACGAAGGGCATTCTTCATTGATTCCCACTACTGGTTTGGCGAAAGCTGTTCATCTCTATCTCTTTCAGGAGTAGGATTCCTTGGTGGGTCTACCCAAGTGTAATGCTTGATGAACTCCTTGGCGAGGACATTCTAGAATGATTTTTGATAGAGTGTAAGTCCCTCGTACCAGACTCTGACCTTGCCCCTAAGCATCACTTTGAATCATTCTAGCCAATGAGCATAGTGAATGTGCCCATTACTCATCATTTGGACAAATTCATAGACGTGGGCATAGGGCTTTCTAGTCCCATCATAGTATATGGGATAGACTTTGCCTAGATCTGGGTTCTAAATGCGATAGCTATTCCAAGTTACTTCATTTTCTACTTGGATCCTTTCTATGATTTATTCCCGAGAAGGTTCTTACCCTTCATCTCGGATCATATTAATGAAGTGTTCATTTCCTGAGTCAAAGTCTCTGAACTCTCCGCTATCCTAACTTCTAGGAGGTCCACCACTATCTGTCGAATCATCTTCTATAGAAGTCCTATAGCTCTCGGCGCCATCACAATCAATTATCATCCCTTGAGGTATGTACGGTGGGATGTATTTGAACTCTAAAGGCCAATGGTTTATCTCATTGTCTATGAAGATTTCAGACTCATACCCCAGATTACCACTTTGCTTTTATTTTCATTATCCGATTCACTAAAATCCTCGAATTCCTCTACTTCTTCATCCAAATCATTGAAAGTTTGTTGCTCATTCATTGGTTCAAAAACCCAATTTGGCGCATGCTGAATTGGCACATCATCATTAGTTTCTTCAACATAATCTTCCTTTGGTCCCTCCTTAAGATCCTTTTCTGGGTCCTCTTCTAAGTCCTCTTCAGGGTCTTCTTTGGGTTCTTCCTCAAGGTTTTACTCCATTGTGTTTTCCACCATATTCACTCCGGCCTCTACCCCTTCAATAGCTATACAAGATTTGGAGATCATGACCTATATATTGGAAAACATTTGCTCCATGTGAGCACCATATGCCGTAATATCTTCATGGATTCCTTCAAATGGGTCGGACTATTTGACATTGACTTAGTTTCTTTGATTCGCTTTTGTCACCACATCTGCACGAAGTTTGGCAAATGAGCCTTGCACTACCTTATTCAGGTTCATGCCGAGATACCTCTACCAGTCCTCGTGGTTACTCCACGATTGTTCATGATCGTACAAGTCCTAATCTCTTAGACATACCGTCCCAGAAGAACTTTTGAGTTTGAACATATTCATTCCAATATAGTTGGGACTCATGTAATCAAAGAGAGTATATATATATGGGGTTGAGGAGGAGGGATGTCCTTCCAACCAGAATTGCATTAGTCTACTTGAGGCGCTAACCACTAGTAAAGATTGGTTGCCTCTAGATACGTAACCATAAAATAGTGCGTGAATGATCTCTCTATATAAAACCAATTCCAACAACCTTCCATTGGCATTGCGTTGTACCAATCCATAGCTAGTCCTTCTAAGAAGGAAGGGAATTGGGGTGCAAAGTCCATAATAGCGATCCCTCGTTCATGCATAAATCGGAGAAATCCCTCTACATGCTCATTTGGGTCGAAATCACCTCAGAATATGAGGTGTGGCGGTACCTGATATTGGTTTAGCCCCTCTCTTCTCATTCTCAAGACAAACTGGTCGACCGTGTAAATGATGTCCATATTTTTGAAGATCAGGTTATCTCCCCATCATTTGTCATGTCAGAATTAATCCATCACATCGATACAGTGCTCGTTGACCTCACATTCATCGGCATCCTCATATACCATTCAGAAGCTGGACCATGGAGAGTGGCTTAGAATGGGTTGACTATATGAACCTTAGGGATCTTCATACTGGTCATGATCCGGAGATAACTTTCAGCGTACGAATGAGGGGAGCCAATGCTAGTTGTGACTGGATTTTAATGGTCTTTCTCAAAAAATGATTATGAGAGCTAGACAATGCTATTCTTTACATGTGTTATCCATCAGAGGAGTCCCTACTACAGCAAAGATGGGTTTAGCTAGAGTTTGGAGACCTAAGCTGCCTTTAGGGACCTTGTACAGATGGCACCTAGGGGGTACGGGTCCATGGGTTGACCCGTATGGTTCCCATGGATCCATATCGATTGAAGGACCCATCTAAGTCCCACCTGGACCCGTATGGGTCCCTTCCACCAATATGAGTCCTCTTTCTGCCCAAACAGGCATAAAGGTTAGTAAATCATACCATTTTTTAAGGAAAATAGTCATGAATGCAATTTATTATGTTCAGATTTGATTTCCCCTATAAATAGAGGCTTTTTGCCTCACTTTAAAAGAGGAGCCAAGATAAAAATTCATACTAGCAAATCGATATAATATTTCTAGCATCTTTTTAGGTATAGCAAGGGTATAGTTGAGGTATAGGAGGTATAAAATAGGGAGAAAACCCATTCCTTGAGATTTTGTCCACATTTTATTCATTCTTAACTTCATTTATTAGGATTTGGGGAATGTTATATCTGTACAAATACTTACCTAAATAGTCCTAATATCATCATTTACTTTCGTTAGACTCTCTCTTGGAATAGGGATCGCTTTAAAGTGGATTCACGATGTAAAGGTACACTCTTGAGTTTTAAAAAGACTCACATCTTATTTGTTTTATCCTTCATTTCTTTTCTACAAATCTCCTCTGTTCTTAATTGAAATGAGGTTCTGTTTGGGTCCAAACAAGACACGTACAGGTCCCACCAGTAGCCGTACGAGTGTCTCTCACCCGTACGAGTATAAGCTCCCTGGCAGAATTCCCATTTATCTTTTAATTTGTAAAATCAATCAACATCACCATTTGCTATGTGATCAGTTTCACTAATAATTCAATAAATCAACTTACAAAAAGTTAAAATGTGTTTTCATAACAAAGTACGTTGAAGATTCATTATTTCTTCTTGATCCTAGATACCGCCTGGGCACTATCGATCATAAAACTGCCACGCTAACATAATCACATTTTTCCTAACAAAATGTTGACTTATGATATGCCGTGATCATGCTAATCCTTGTGGATGTAGGCAAATTTATTTATTTTTGTTTTATAACTTAAAACAAATGTATAGGTTCCCTTGTAATTCCCCCATTTTCCCTCGGTTGTAATTTTATTCCCCCCTTTATTATTTGTAATTTATTATGAATTATTAAATGCATGAATTGAGTGTGAAATGGTGTAGAAAAATAGGATTTCTGTAATAACTCCCCAAATGATTAAAAGAAAATAGTTTGACGCGGAGAATGTAATTTAGAATTAACTAAATAAGAAATAAGCGACTCATCTGACACCAGAATCTCTGATCCATAAGGTATGAGTCTCCTGCCCAATGGTAACCATTCCAAGATTTATATCGAGATTTCGGACTCGATTCTTTTATTGATTAAAATTTGTTAAAATTTGCAAACTTGAACTAAATGGTTCTATCATGCCTAAATCAACCAACCCCTTATGGACCCTGCTGCAAGGCGCCAAGGGAGATCGATATATCATTCGACATATCACAGTCGGCACTCAACTGGGCATATAGTCTTTCAACTTGCAAAATTTTTATTTGCTTTTTAAAAGCTTAAAAGATTAAGCTGAGCACCGAAAATTGTTTACATAATTCAACCCGCTTTCTTTTTTATCATTTAGGAAAATTATTACACTATATCTTCTCAACTCCTTCTCTCTAGAAATAAATCTAGGGTGCCCTATTTTTTTCGCGAAACTTATGAAGATGTCACCCGTGCTCAGTAGAAATTGGGGACATCCTAGTAGGTGGAGCACTCATCGTCATCTCCCTCTAAAAGAGGCTTGATGTGATGGGAACATTCTATATCAACATCCATTATGTCCCTACACCATTCTTATCAAAATCCATAGAATTTTACCCTACAGGTACCTTTTTATAGTACCATTAGGCTAGGTCGCCCTTTATTATCCTTGTGGTAATTAAAGGAAAATACCTTCAGAATCGGTGGGAGGAATAAGGTTGGAGGGACACATTTCATATATGTTGTATATTCCCTTGTAATTAACCTCACAATGCATTATTGTAATTTTAGGATGCATACCCCATCACATGCATGTACTGATCTTTTTGTTACTACCTCAGTTCAAGTAAAGAATTGGCAACTTCATCTAGTCCCCATCTCAGTTTACCTCATGGCTCAATTCAGTTGGTCTGTTCAGCCAACAAACCCAATGCTCCTTACAGCTAGTAGTGGATTGCACTTATTCTGTTAAGAGGCCATTTTACAAGTTCACTGTAGCAAAGACACGAATCAACTCCTCAACTTTATGGTTATGCCAAAGGGGTCAATCCTCCCTTATTTTATGGGCTTACCATATGCTATGACTCAGGACCAAAGGATTCATCCTATGACTCTCGATGACATATCACCTTGGGGAACTTCTCTTGTGAAGATTTTTAAGAAGTTGAAGAAGTATGGGTTGATCGATCACCTCAAACCCTATGTTCCACCTAAGCCCAAAGAGAGGGAAAGTTTCTAGATGTACCATGTTAGCTCCGGTCACTTGATGAAAGTATGTGAAGATTTCATCAAAGCTATCACTGTGCTAATTGATAAAAGGAAATTTTCTGAACTCAGAATGAGAAGGGAAGAAGTAGCTATGATCAACTTAGGATTAGAGGAAGATGAGGTGTGGAAGCGCATTCTAGAAATCAAGAAGGTCAGGGAAGAGCCATCAATAATGGATTTGATGGCTATCAAATAATGGAATGGAGAACCCGTCCACGATTATTTCTAGAGATGGTTGACTGTTTAGATAACTTTCAAAAGGAGACCTTATGAGAAGGAGCTGTCATACCAATCCATCCTTAGGTTATGTCCTCACCTCTGTAAGATAGCATTTCTGGAAGCATACAAGACCAATCCTAAATATTATAAAGCAGATATAGAAGCAAAAAGATGCTCTAAGAAGATAGAAGCCAATAACCCATCAAAGATCGGAGTGGGCAAAGCCATCGATACTCTCTCTACTTCAATGCACACCATCCTCTATTTGGGGAATAAAAAGAAGATGCCCATCTAAGAAGCTTTGAGAAACCTGGCCTAAGCAACCAGAGACATAGTGGATGATGTGTTGACATAAGAATAATTACAAGACCTAGATAACAACTTGACCCACCTCCTGACGATTGCTCATGAAGACCCTCCGCCTGTGGAGGATGACAATGCAATTATGTGTAATGAAAATGATGTAGCCTTTGGGCACCCTCATGATAATAATAATGATTTTTCTTACTTGTTTGATGTTTCACCTGATGGCACCATGCATTCATCGGACCACATGCATAACATTTTTAACATTCATGATGTTTCATTGTATGACATTAATTTGGGTACTACAAAAAATCCAAAAATGGTAACACAATCCAATGACTTGACCCTTATAAAAAAAAGAGAAGATGATAAAAGTGCTTAGAAAACATGTTAAATCTTTCGCTTGGTCACACGAAGACATGCCTGGGGTAGACCGAGAAATCGTTGAGCATCATATCCCCACCGATACCCAAGTTTAAACTAGTAAAGTATAAATTGAGGAGGTTTCGCCCAGAATATGGACTGATAAGATCAAAGATAAAGTTGTGAGGTTACTAGAAGCTAAGTTCATTGAGCTAATCGAGTATCTAACATGTTTGGAAAATGTTGTCCTAGTCCCTAAAAAGGATGGAAAAGTTAGGATGTGCATCAACTTTTGGGGCTTGAATAAGGCATCTTCGAAGGATGACTTTCCACTACCACTTATCGATGTACTAATAGACAGTGCCGCCAGAGTCGCGATGTACTCGTTCTTATCTGGTTTCTCTAGGTAGAATCAGATCCTAATGGACATTATCGTCAAGGTTCAGACAACTTTCATTATAGAATGGGGAGTATACTATTATAAAGTAATGCCTTATGGGTTAAAGAATGTAGGGGCACCTTATCAAAGGGTTGTGATAGCTTTACTACACGACATGATCCATAAGGAGGTTGAGGTTCATGTAGATGACATGCTAGTGAAGTCTAATATGAGGGAAGGACATCATGAGTTCTTGGATAGGTTCTTAACAAGAATTGAGAAATACAACCTCCGTTTGAACCCAAAAAAATGTGTGTTTGGGGTTACATCAAGAAGACTTTTTGTCACATCGATAGTCAGAGGGGAATTGAGGTTGATCCCAATAAGGTCAGAGCTATTCAAGAAATGCCTATTCCTAGAACTGAAAGGGAAGCCAGGTCATTTCTTAGATCGCTTTAGTATGTGAGTCAATTCTTTGCCAAGGTAACAATTATTTGTGAGCCAATCTTTAAGTTGTTGAAAAAGAAGTTGTCGATAGAGTGGAATAAGCAGTGCCAGATAGCATTTGATAAGATAAAGGTTTACCTCATGAGTCCCCCAGTCTTGAAACCTCCGATGCCCGGTAAGCCACTGATTCTCTATTTGGCCATGGAGGAGTCATCTGTGGGTACGATGTTAGTTTAAGAACAAGATGATAAGAGCAAGCATGCCATCTACTACTTGAGTAAGAAGCTTTTGGAGTATGAGATGCGATATACAGTTGTAGAGAAGATGCGCACTACAATATGGTTTACCAAGAAGTTGAGGAACTACTTCCAATCTTATAGAATCCAAGCGGTTGCAAAGGTGGACCCAGTGAGGCATGTTTGTCAATTCCCCACCTTGGCAGGGAAACTCTATCGTTGGCTTCTTTTGCTGTTTGAATTTGATATTAAGTATGTCACGAAGAAAGTAATCAAGGTGAGAGCAGTGGCTGAATTCCTAGCAAACCAACCTATAAAATCTAATTACATGGAGAATCTAGAGTTTCTTGACGAGCAGTTGGCGATAGTGGAAGTAGAGAAGGCTGGATGGATTATGTACTTTGATGGGGCTATAAATCAAAGGGGTGAAGGTCTTGGAGGGATCATCATTACACCTCAAGGCGAGTTTATCTCATTAAGTAAACGCTTGGAGTTCCCGGTCACCAATAATGGAGCTGTGAGCGGACGACCTTTTTCCGACTCACTTGAGAAGCTAGAAGAGAAATAAAGCGCGACTAAGCGAGCCCAAGGATTGATCCTCATTTTAATGTGATGAATAGATGGATTGATGAAAATTGATGTTGAAGTTGTATTTTAGTCCAATTTAAGTGTTAAGGGATACGGGACCTGAAATCCTGTATTTTAAGAAAGAGTCGCCACTTGGTTTAACTCTACCGAGAATTTGGGTATGATATTCCCACCGGGTGGTTAGACCATACCTTAAAATAGAGATTCTTAGTTCGGATGATGTTGCTTACTTTTCATTTATTAAATCAAGACATTTGCATTTTAATGAGCGTGACTTTAGTTCTTATGCGATTTAAATCCTCCTAATTAGAGTTTTCGATTTTAATATACATACATCACGCATCGCAGCAGATAAATAAATTATTACATGGCTTTACAAATTCTTATACATTTATGTAATGCGAGAAAATAAAATGGATAGATAAAGAGAGATTGAGATCATATCTCAACCGGGCTTATCAACCCCGAGGTAGCTCCAAGAAATGACAAATCACACACAAATCGATAGCAAATAATGCATATATAATAATAACGCAGAAAAAAATCAAACATGGAGAAAAGCATTTTTTATGATTTTTCAGGGCTAAAAACACATCTTTTTGGGCATTTATTAATTAACTAAGCAACCAAAAAATTAATTAAACAAACTAAACAACGTAAACTTAATTAAGGAAATTACAAAATATTTATTTTGTGAAAAACCCATTTTAAAGCCATTAAATGAAGATTTAACCAATCAAATAGTCAATAAATTATAAAAAAATAGATAAAAAATTATATTATTTAATTCTAGATTATATGAGATTTTTCAAAAAAATTTCAGATGAAAATCGGGGTAAAAAACGCAAGAAAATGATAAAAGGGCAAAATACACAAAACATGGACCTTTTGGTAATTTTGCTAGTCCAAACGCTGGGATTGGCATCCGAAATGCTGCCATAGCAGTACAACCGCCGGCGTTGCAGCGTATGACGCATCGCCGGAGCGTTTGGACGGCCTTCGGAGCATTTGGACCGAAAAAATGCCAAACGAAACAAAATCTGTATTTTCACACCCGAAAACTCAAGATTACCGAAATTTTAAGCCGATTCCCACGATTTTCAATAGATCTGGACTTAAAATGAAAAAATAACTTTGATTTTTTGACTTTGGGATGAAAAATAACCCAAAAACACCGAGAAATATGCTTGTAAGAAATATCAAAAAGAAAGGGGACAACCACCACAAACAACAACCAAAAGGAGTCAAAGAATATAATAAATTAATTAAAATAGATTGGAACTCATTTTTGCTACCCCTAGGCCGTGAATCCACATTTTGAGACTTGAATCGGACGTTTGGCAAACTTTATGACGAATTTGCGACGAAATCCGACGAAACAGTGATGAAAAAGGCGACGAACTAAGTGACGGAGTTTAGTGATTTTGTGAGAAAAAGTCTCTAAAACCTATTTAAGCTTGTTTTAACCTCTGATTTCTACTTGATTTTAGAATTTAGACTAAAAGATTAAGCCAAACAATACTTTGGAACCCAAATTAATCAAGTTTCCTCAATTTTATTAAGCTTTCTCTCTCTAAAAGCCTTAAGAACCCTAAATGAGAAATTCAAGCTTTTAAATTGGCAAAGGTCTCAAATTAGATGATTCAATCGATTTATATAGACTTTACTCACTCCAAATAAGTCAATTAGTCCCTAGAAATGTTAAATTTCACAAAAAAAATTGAGTTTAACCGATTTAGAGAGGTAAAAGATGGACTGGCGATGAACTCAGGAGTCCGTGCAGCGGTTGAAACTCAAAGCTGCCATGGCAGCATTTCACCGCGCAAGTGCGCGGTAAAATGCCTTAGGTGCACTGTGAGATGCCCTAGTGTGCGACGAAATGCGCAAGATGGCACAGCTCACCGTGAGCAAGGGGTGGCTGGCGATGTAGCCATATTGTGGCCGCGTGCGCTGAGCCATGCGAGAGCACAGTGAAATGTGCTAGGAGGCTCGGCTCACCCTGACAAGAGGCACGTGCCGTACCACCGAGGCGGTTCGTCGCTCCGACAATGGCATCGCTGCAGATGGTGATTCTTAAAAGGGACATATTATTTTCATATTTTTATATGTAATGTAATGTAATGAATCTATATTAATTAACCGGTCAAGGGAAACGATGCGATTAAAGTCCCAACTGGTCACAAAAATACTTGCCAAGTGCGATTTGACTTTGAATGAATAGAGCAAAAGGCCCATAAAAGATTAGAGCAAAATGTCATCATCATTCCATGAGTCACAGAAAAGCCTATGCTCACAGGCTGCCCCTCATAAGATTATCATTTCACGAGTCAAATGTGATTTCACAAAGGAGCAAGGGATAGCAGGTTATACCTGAGGCAATGGAACCTCGAGTAGGTTGTCTATGGATGGTCATGGGGCGCATCATGAATGGACATTTCGAGAACAAGGTTTTGACTTGGAATATTTGATACAAACTTCTAGTTGCCGTACATCACCATAACATAATCGAGGATTAAACACCCAGTCGAATGGCATTGCGCCGCTCCATTAAAAAAACTCTTATATAGACTGCTGGTTGCCTTACGTCATCATAACATAACCGAGGATTGAACGCCTAGTCGAATGGCATTACGCCGCTCCATTATAGAAATTCTGATATAGACTGCTGGTTTCCTTACGTCACCATAACATAATCGAGGATTGAACGACTAGTTGAATGGCATTGCGCTGCTCTATTATAGAAACTCTGATATTTGCATTCTCGATTCAGTTGTTTTCTGGGGTTGCCATCAACAGACCTTTCAAGAATAAAATTTGAGAAGTTAGCATATGTCAAACATGTCTACTTTTTATTTCTTAATTGATTTTGTTGAGATAAAAATTTTTGCCCCATCAATTAACAATAAAAAGGTGGAATATTTAATGACTGAGTTTAGAAATATCCGAGAGTGTGAAAGAAATAATCGATCGATGGGTTTTGCCCCTAGCGCTGAAGGGAATATTTGGAAGTACATGCCAAAGCACTAAATGAAAAAAAGGCATATATTCCTTTTCCTTTTTCCATTCCATATATTCACTTCTTTCTTCTTCTTTCCCACTTTACTTCTCACAAATTTTAAAAAAAAATTTGACAAGAGAGGAGAGAGAAAGCCTTATGTGATTCTTCATGATTCACTAAAGAAGGGGCGATATAGATTACGGATGTGCGCAGTCCTATAGGCATATGTTCTTCAAGTCACCAACACTTACATGGGTTACACACCGACCTCTGAAGTCCGAATGTTCACCTAACAAGAAGATCATGCATATATGCACCAGGTAAATTAACAAAACCCGAATCTTGCTTTGCCTTACTTGGAATAAATGTCCATGACGCCATAAACCTGAACTTGAATTTTTGTGAATTTTCAGGTTTGAATTTAGATGAAATAGGATGTTTAAATGCATGTAGATTAGATTAATGGGTATTTTGGAACTGATTTGGTTGGATTTTGGGTCTAATTTGAGCGGAAAAGGGAAAAAATAGGGATTTATTGGATTTTAAGGGGAAAGCCGGTCACCGGCGCCGGCCGAAGCAACCAAAATGCTCTGGTGGTAGGTGAAACACTCCGATGACATTTCAAATGCTGCCATTGCAGCGGCGCACATGTCACCGATGTGGTTTGCCGCTGACAGCGGCGGCGAGTGCGGCCGACCACAGGGGCAGCCCGAAAAATTTTTTGGAGGACATATCCTCGCTCCATTTTTCGTGTTGATTCCAATTTTGGGGTTGAAATTTGTAGCTGAGCTAGTCTTAATGCTACAATTTGAGCTTTTCTCTAATTTTGCAAACTTTAACTAATGAAAACTTATCGCTTGAAAATTATTTTGCAGCTGGCCAAAATCAAACCATTAGTGTCGCTCCAATGGTGTGTGGTTTGGGGGAATGATATTAAGACTCAAGCTAAGTCGTTGCATGATGATTCACTAGTTTAGGCTATTCGGGACGTGGAGTTGGATCTAATATTGGAGGAGCTGCTGATAAACAGTCAGCTGATGAGTTTTACTATCATAGCTTACTTGGTTGTGCGGTGGAGCGAGACCCCACACACTTTCCATTTGTCGATCAATGAGATGACGATCACCCCTTTAGACATAGTAGCCATGACTGAGTTACCTTGGGAGGGTAGAGTCATCCACTTTGACGTCTATTTGGAGCAGTTCCGCATGGAGCCGGCTGCTCTTTCTTGGATAGAGAAATTATTAGGTATTACATTGTCGACAGATGGTGTAGTGAGATACAGTTAGTTGTATGATTATTGGACTAAGGAGAGGAATATTAGTGGGGAACGCTTTCACCGGTACTTACGATCATTCATCCTAATACTGCTGATGTACCTCTTCTTTTCTTCCTCTTCAAGCCAAGTTACTCCTGGGCTGCCATGCATCTTGGAGGACCTAATTGAATTAATGAGGTGGAATTGGCAAAGGGCCATCCTCAGGAAAATATATTATGCACTTGAGTATTCGGCCTCAGGGGGAGCCACAGCGCTCAAGACTGGGCAGCTGTGGATTCTGGTGAGTAGCCTTATTCTTTGACACTGACCATGGGGCTAACTCGGTTTACTAGTCTTATCATTTTCCTGTCTTTATAGATGTGGGCATTCGAGCACTTGATAGTCCTTATTCCTGCACTCGACACATGAATGCCACTGGGGTCACATGCTATCACTCGCTGGATGTGTAGGTGGTCTGATCTGGAGACAACGGATGGACATGTATGGTATCGATAGTATTTAAGGTAGCTTAGGCATCATCGGGTAACATCATTTCCAGCGTATTCTTACCCATTAGTTTAAAATTGTATGGATAAATGGTAGGATACTTACAGTGATTTATTATGGTGTTTCTTTCAGCTTGTTGCCAAGCCATGGAGGAGATTGCCCCATTATCGTCAATTTAAGAATCTCCGGTGCATAGTGGATGGATGTCAGTTTGTTCTGGAGTACCCCTTCTCCCAGGAGTGGTATTTTGGAGAGCAGGTTCACCAATGGAGGACGAGCACTACGGCTCGGAGGAGAGTTCTCCCTGACGTGCCAGTTGGTGTTTTCTGGCCTCATCATATGCCTACCACTCCTCGAGTGCAATTTATGAATGGTGACATCTATAGGGTGCCTTCGGTAAGCTGAGACCTCACTGCTCACATGAGGCTCTTCATCCTAAATTATCCGAGGAAGATGAGGACCGACGTTCCTTGGGATTTTAAATTCAGTGATAACGACATCGTGATCGAGGGTAACAAGGGAGTCAAGAATGGCGATGACGATGATGACTAGCCCCCTTCAGAGGACAATGGTGGAGGAGCCGCTATGGGACATGATAACACCGGTGTTGCTGACTCAAGCTTCGATCCATTACAAATTTAATTAATACTTTTTCTGCTCTTATGATTTATGGCCCACCTTGTTTATCTGATGTCACATTTCCTTTTTATGATTTCTAGGGACTTACAAGAAGAGAAGAGGTGGTCCTACTGTGAGTACTAAGGGACTCAAAGAGCCTTCTCAACGATACACTATTGACCCTGAGACTGTTTCTATAGGGTCGATTCCACCTACTCGGGTGGTCTCATCATAGGGTATAGTTGATGGGATTATGATGAACCAGCTGGAGACCTCATTTTCACTAATGTGTTGACCGAGATTTCAAGAGTAGAGACCAATAGAGGAGTCTACGGTACCCCTCTACTACGATTCGTCAGATACCAGACATGTAAGAATGCCAACCTTATTCACTTTGTTAGTCTTTATTCACTGTTGTCTGACCGTGGTGATCGATTAGTTTCGCCTTTGCATTTGATCATATAGGTACCTATTTCTGAGATTGAGCGCGTGGCTCTAGGATATTATCGCATGAGAGATCTGCTTATTGCCTAGGATTCCATGAGCTTGGTAATAACTTTATGTTTTTTTTGCAACAAATAGAGAAAGGATAATATTTGTCAGAGTTATGCATGTATGAATGAATGCATGGTTTATCGGGCTGTTCTCCCTTGGTTGTTCGCACTTGTAGGCTTTTGTTGCAATGGAGCAGGATAGATACTGCACCAAGCATAAGGAGCGGATGAGGTTCAAATGCTAGCTAGTGGATTATCAAAGCCAAATGGCTAGAGAGATAGCTGGCTACTAGATCTAGAGAGCTTAGGATAAGGCATGATACGCAAATCTATCCCGCGATATAGAGAGCCTGCATGATTGCCTTTGCGGGGCGTAGAACTAGAGAGACCAACTACAGACTCAGCTCTAGGAGTATGACTGTACGAGGAGTGGTAACACGTAGAGGTTCAATGATATCCCTATTAATACGAGAGACTTCGGGTCCTATAGGCCTTTATTTGACATGCTAGATATCTCCATGGCGCAACTCGCGGGGTCAGTCCCTCCACTCATGCTAGATATCAGGAGGATGAATATGCTTAAATGCCATGAGGATGAGGACGTAATGACATCAGCGCTTATCTCAATGCTGAGTGTAGAGAGCAGACTTGATGACTACTCCATTATATTGCTTTATCTTGTTTCATTTACTGCATTTAATGTCCACCTAATACATTTATGACTTGATACTTTGGTTGTTTTATTCTGGTGTGACTAATGTGATTGCTTACTTGATTGTATTGTTGATTCCTTTACTTACTCGCTAGATGAATGCTAGGCATGATAGATGCTTGGCTAGGAATAATTTGATTAATCTCTACACCCATCCGAATTAACGATAGTGTGGTCTTATTTTTTAGGTGATTAGCAGATAAAGATTACTGATGGCAATGCATAATGCTCAATTGATGCATTTCTTGAGTTCTTTAGAGAGCTCTGATTAGGTAAAGCTGGAGGATTTTAAACTCTCGGGTCTCCGGTACATTGCAAGTAGGCCAGTGAATGTGAGCTTCCTTCATACGGCATTCTCCTACTGAGACACAATGGATAATGTGTTCTACTTTTTGGATTTTGAGCTATGTCCGATAGTGGAGGAGTTTCATACCATTCTTAGGGTGACTTACCCCTGCGAGACACAATTTTCTATGCTGGAGGTGATTTTTAGGGCCAAGGATAGATTGACCGGGTTATGGAACCTGGATGCCCCTACTACCTTCCTTTGTTAGATTCCTAGATCACCGGGATTCTATCTTAGTAAGGTACTCAACTGGTGCATAACTACCGCTAGATCACATATTTCTAATCCTTTCATGGTTGCTTTACTTCTTAATGGCCGAGTTCTTCTGTGAAGTCATCATTATCGCCTCATTTTGGCTGGTTTCGATCATTGCCTCAATGTTCATATGGCTAGCTGAGACCCTACTTTACCAAGATAGGGTTACAACTGATCCTTATGTTATCGGGGATCATTTCTCCATTCAGCTGGCATTCTTCTAACTTAATTCTGAATTGGATATTAAAGCCGACTGACTCTAAATCTTAATATAAAACTGAATCTAAAACCGAAACTGAATTTAAATCTAAAACTGACGCTGGATCTAAAACTAAAACTGAAACCAAATCTGAATCTGAAACTAAAACTGATGATGATGTGCAGGTTTGGCTCTTGGAGAAGCTAGCTCTAAACAGGGATCTAAATCTAAAACTAAATCTGAATCTGAAACTAAAACTAAATCCGAATCTGAAACTGAAATTAATGCTGATGTGCAGGTTTGGCTCTTGGAGAAGCGAGCTCTGATTTAAGATCTAAATCTGAAACAAAAATTGAATCTAAATCTAAAATTGAATCTGAATCTGAAACTGAAACGGACACTGTTCTGCAGGTTTAGCTCTTGGAGAAGCTAGCTCTAATCTAGGATCCACGGGGTGATCCGAGAAGATATCGGCCCAAGAACTATCTCGGGAGGACTCATGTAATTGCTAATCATGACAGCGTGACATACGATGCCTAGGTGAATCGCTAGTGTAGGATCACTGATGTACTGGTGGATACTGTAGGTGGTCACGTTCAGCTCTCAGGGTTGTGCCAGTTTACGCATTACACGCCTTATCCTTTGTGTTGGCAGTAGGGACGGCGATAGAGAGTCGCACTCTATTTGGATTATTTCGTGTCTGGGCCATTTTCAACCTATCTCCTTGATCATGCTAGAGAGGTATAGGGATGCCGAGTGAGATACGATACTCTATATTATGACCGATTGGGCGCTATCACTACTTATGGTACCTACCGAGATGGCTTTGCAATGTTTGGAGGTTATGGATTCGAGCGGAGCTCTAACATGTGTGGTTTGTGTGGAGGCGCAAGCAGGAGGGACTTGAACCTTATCCTTTGACAATGGAGGAGAGGATCGCTCGAGCTTATGATTCTAACTATGATGATGATTATGAGGGCACAGGCCCCTTGGGGTGATTGATAATGATCATACTATCTTTATTTCTATAGACCCGGATATTGTGTTGGGCCCATCACACTTTTATTTATTGCTTTTATGTCCTACCTTTTGACTGGATTACCCCTTTCGGGTTTTCAATGCAGCAGATTTTCTGGCGTTTGCACAGACTTATATGTTTTCAGCTTATTAGAATTTATGGTATCCTAAATTCAACTTATCTGCAACATTTTGCCTTTAGGGCCTAGTATGTTCATTTTCACACAAACAGAAGAGCTCAGTAAAAGTGACATTTCCATTAATTGAATGAAGCCCGAGAATATAATGATGATAACCATTTCTACCGACTCAAACTCTGGTGTTAGCTAGCCTATGAAGGTTTTCTAGCCAACAAACTCTCGTAGCTCACTTTTACCCTAAATTTTGCCTAGACCGTCCTTTTCAGATTTTTAGTCTAGTAGGCTATTCTTGCACCCTAACTTTTACCTGAATGGTTTATAGAATACCAAATAGTAGGATGCACCCTAATTTTGCCCGAGCAGTAGAGGACCACTAGTCGGGTGATTTATATCATTTTTTAGGTGTCGCTTTTCTGGATTTGATTCTTTTGGGTTAGATATGATGACACTTCAATTGATCCTGATCGATGGAGTTCGTGAACTCATGACCATCCATATCTGTAATCTTCATTCTGCCTTTACCGAGAACTTTCCTAATCAGGTAAGGTCCTTCCCAATTTGTCCAAAATTCCCCCTTCAATCACTATTGGTAGGCTTTACTTGCTTTAGAACAAAATCACCGGCTTTCAATGGGCATTTATGATGCTTGACCCGGCTATTGTAAGCTCTTACCATGAGCTGCTGATACATTCGAAGGTTGTCTAAGGCTTTTAGGCATTGCTCATCCATGGTATTCAATTGTTCAAATCTTGCTATTGTCCATTCGGTCTCTTCAAGTTTGGATTTGAGTGCCACTCGTAGAGACTTAATCTCGATTTCAACTTGTAGGACTGCTTCCATGCCATAAACCAAAGAGAAGGAGTTCTACCTTGTAGGAGTCCTGATCCTTGTTAGATACCCCCAAAGTGCAAATGGTAATTTATCAGCCCAATCTCAGTAACTAGCGATAGTTTTGGAAAGGATTTTCTTAATAAACTTGTTAGCCACTTCAACCGCAATATTGGCTTGAGGATGGTAGGGCGAAGATCTATGATGCTCAATGCTATATTTCTTGATCAAATCCGTGGTTGCCCCTTGGAACTAAACCCCATTGTCTGACACGATGTGATGACGTAGACCGTGCCGAGCGAAGATTTATTTATCTATGAATTTGGCCATTTTCTTGGTGGTAATACTGGTGAACGATTCGGCTTCCACCCTTTTTGAGAAATAATCCACCGCCAAAATGATGTAGTGGTGACTGTTAGTTGAAGAAGGCTAAATTTCACCAATTATATCTATCCTCCACGCCGAGAATGGCCAAGGAATAGATAAATTGTGAAGCTCGGTAGGGGGAAGATGTTGAATATCTCCATAAATTTGACATTGAGGACACCTCTTAACCTCGAAGACACAATCGGCGATCAAAGTTGACCAAAACTACCCCATTCGCTGAATCTTCCTGGCTAAAGCTAGACCATTCATGTGTAGTCTAGAATCACCCCCATGAACTTAACCCACAACCCAACGGGCCTTAGATTCAGTCAAGCACGGGAGCAACAAAGTATCTGAAGTTTGTTTGAAGAGATCATTGTGAACGATTATAAATTGAAAGGCCAACTTGTGTAGGGTAGTTCGATTAGAATCAATAGAATTATCAAGGTAATGACCATGATGGAGAAAGTATACAATGTCTGAGTACCAACAGGATTCATCACTGATAATGAAGACTTGGGCAATGTCACGAGAATGGTAAAGAACCTTCGTAGAAACCAAGATTAGAGGGAAAATGGGTTGGCGTTGAGGACCTTCCCATAACGAGGTTAGTGTGGCTAATGAATCGGCCAACTAATTTTCATCTCAAGGAACATGTTGATATAGACACGTCTCAAACTTAGCTAATAAATCCCAATGGCATTAATATGAGGCCGGAGTGATTCTTCCTTTAGGTCCCAATCTCCCATAACTCGACAGATAACCAAAGCCGAATCACCAATTATATAAACGTGCTTTGCCCTAACGAGCAGAAGGGCTTCAAGACCAAATAGGCAAGCTTCGTACTCTGCACCATAATTGGTAGTGGGAAACTCCAATCGATTAGATAGAGGGATGACCTCATTATCGAGTGTGAATATGATAACTCTGAGGCCCGCTCCAAATTTGTTCATGGAACCATCGAAGTACATAATCCATATGGGTTTTGCTACATCAATCATGGCTAATTACTCGCCGGGAAAGTCCAAGTTCTAGACATAATCGGATTCAAGAGCTCGGTTTGCCAAAATTTTTGCAACTACTCGACCTTTGATAACCTTCTTAATGACATACTCAATATCAAACTCAGATAGCAATAGTAACCATCTCGATAGCTTTCCGGATATAGTCGACAACTAATAAAGATATTTCATTGGGTCAACCTTAGCAATGGTCTAAACTCTATATGAATGGAGGTAGTGTCGCAACCTCTTAGTTAACCAAACCATGGAAGCACACGTCTTTTCAACAATTGAATAATGAGTTTCATAATTAAAACGTTTCTTACTCAAGTAGTATACTTTGTCCTCACATATAGTGTGTCCTTACATTTATTGTCGACATTGCCCCTATGGTGGAATTAGCAATCACTAAATACAAGATCAACGGCTTTTCGAGGGTGAGGAGTCGAAGGACCAATGGGTTAAGAAGATAGGCCTTGATTCTATCAAAGGCAATCTAATAATGCTCATCCCATACAATCGGTTCACACTTCCTCATTAGCTTGAAGATTAGCTCATGGACGGTAGTGAGGCGAGAAATGAACCTATTGACATACCAAATGGATCTGAGGGAGGATCAAACTTCTTCTTCCGTCTTCAGAGCGGGCATATCCTTGATCATTTTAATCTTATATGGATCCATTTCAATCCCTCTCTAACTGACCACATGACCCAAAAGCATCCTTGGTGTAAACCCGAATATGCACTTCTTTAGGTTAAAGTGTAAGTTGTATTTCTCTATGCGAGTCATAAACTTATCCAAAACCATGGGGTATTCTTCTCTGGTAGCAAACTTGACCAACATGTCATCCATGTAGACCTCTACTTCCTTATGGGTCATGTCATATAGAGAGTGGTGATAGCACGTTGATAAGTTGCCCCGGCATTCTTTGGACTAAACGCCATAACTCGATAGCAAAAGACTCCCCATTATGTGATGAAAGCTATCTTAACTTTATTGATTATGTTCAACGGAATCTGATTATACCCTGAGCACCTGTCCATAAACAAATACATTATGGCCCTGGAGGTGCTGTTAATTAGCGCATCGATGTGGGGCAAATGAAAGTCATCCTTTAGTGAAGCCTTGTTCAAATCTTGATAATCCACACAAACCCTTACCCTTCCATGTTTCTTCCCAACGGGGACAATATTGGACAATTAGGTTGGATACTCAAGAACTTTGATGCGTTTAGCTTCAATCATATCGGCAACCTCTACTCTAACCTTTTAATCCCATTCTGGCCTCATTCTTCAGAATTTTTGATTGATAAAACAAAACCTAGGATTGGTTGGAATGCGATGCACGGCGATATGGCGACCGAAACCAGGCATGTCTGTATGTGACCAAGCAAAAGAATTAATATAATATTTTAGCACTTTAATTACTCTCTCTTTATATCTCAAGGGTCAAGTCATTAGAAATGGTTACCATTTTTTTGGGTTTTCATCTGTGCTCAAGCTTATTTCAGTTAAAGAAATATCATGAATACTGAACACATTATGCTTATGATTAAATGAATACAGGGGCCCGTCGGATGAAACATCAAGCAAATAAGCGAAATCAGAATCTTTCATTTAATTGAGGGCCTTATAGGCTACATTGTTCTCATAAAAAACACTAAAAATATTAAAGTTACATCATTATAGTCATCCTCCACATATAGAGGGTCTTGAGTGGTGGCATCAGCATAGTTGACATACTTGGTTGGTTCCATGAGCAAGTCATCCAGGTTGAGACCCAGAGCTTTCTCTTGTTTAGTAGTTAGCAGGTCTCCTTCAGTAGCTAGAGATCTCAAAATCTTCTTCAAGGCTTAGGCCAAAGGATTGGCATTGTCGTTCTTTTTGCACTTCTTCTTTAGTAGAATAGACATGGCTTTTGACATAGCAGCCACAACATCTTCGATCTCTTGATCAACAGCCTTCTCTTCATCGGACCTAAGATATAGCTTCCCTTTGTCGTTCTCATCGGTTAAAACCATAGATATAGGCTTGATCAGGCTCTCCTCATCCTTAATAAAGCAACCTTTCTCAAAATCATACACATCTTTGAAAATCTTGAAACTTAGCCAATTCTGACCTCCATGCTCGACGGGTTCTGGCTCTCCCTTGGACCTTATAAACATTAATCACATTATAGTACATGGGGGTGAAGATGCCTGTAAATTGTTTTTAGGGTATATCAAAAACCAGCTCGCTTCGGATGCTTCTTTATTAGGGTAGGATCAATCATTCCTCCATACACTTTGCATAGCCCCTGATCCGGCACATGTCCGCTCTTCTTCATCATTTTTCTAGCATCAGATGAATAGCACTTATAGCAAGGAACTTTAGGCTTTTCATTATGGCTGACAGCCACTAGGAATCCAGATTTCTCTTTGGCCTCTATAACAGCCATCACAGATGCTTGGTCGGACTCAATGACATAGAGCCTTCCATCATTCTTTCTCAGTTTGATTTTTTAATGGGGCATTGAAAAAATTGCTCCCAAATTATGGATCCAGGGATGACCCAAGAGCAATGAACAAGAACCAAGAATATCAAGGATAGTGAACTGGACTTTGCTAGTGACTTCCCTAGCGATCACTTCGGCTTCAAATGCACCAATCACATCCCTCTTCGAATCATCATAAGCGCGGATGATAGTGTTATATTTTTTGAGCATGTCTTCGGATAAACCCAAGTGAGGCAGTACTTTCAATGAACAAAGGTTCAAGGTAGATCCATCATCAACCACGACCCGAGGAATGGTCTAATCTAGAATTCAAACACAGATAAACAAAGCATAGTTATGGTCGATCCCTTTAAGAGGCAGATCCCTACAAGAAACACAACACCCTCCACACTTCTCGGAACCAGGAGCCCTTCTCCTATCATATTGCACATCTTAACTGCTGAAGTGGTAGACTTTGCTTCAATTTCTAAAAGCCTTTTGACAAGAGCTCGGCGGTATTCATCGGAACCAAGGACTAGCTATCGGATGCTAAAGCGAGCTTGAGTAGTCTTTAACTGATTGATATGCAGAACAATGTTGGGGCTTTTTCAACCTGAGGAGGTGGTGTTTCTGGCCTAGCCATAGCTCTAATGGGTTTCCAGATGGGGTTATCCTCAAGATGGAGTCGATTGTCCTTGGGCTAGTACACCCGACCACTTCGGGTGACATTCCAAATTCCATTAACTAACACGCTCTTTATGGTCGGGGTATCAAATAAGTAGGTCAGGTCATCATAAGCCAATGATATGTCCTGAAGCTCATACTCATCCACATTAAAAGCCTGAAACTCCTCATTAGAATACCCCCTTTTAGAATATAATTTTTGGCTTTAAATGGTGCCTCTTTAATCATTTCCACACTTTCGGTCTTAGTCTCATCTTCTTGCCCCTTTTCCTAAATTTCCATGGAGCTTACTATAGGGTTAGACTGTAAGATCATGTCAAATACAAAGTTCAAAGGGAGGCCAGAGCCGATAACCATCACGAACTCCTCAGAGATCATCTTTAAGACGTATTCTTCCTTAAGGCCAGAGTTGATCGTAGCTAGTTTACCCCCGAAGTCAGGCAGAGGGTTTTCTATAGTGCTTGGCTTCCTAGCCGGTTCTGCAATCTTCCCTTCCTTAACCATACGAGCGAGGGTGGAAGCTAAAGTTCTGCATTGATCAGTTTGATGCACTTTCTGTATGTAGAACTTGCATAAGTTTCCTTTTTCATCTGGCCGAGGAGCCCGGTAATCGCGTAGAGGTTTCAACTGGCCCATTTAATACATTCTAGCAAATATGATCCCAAGAGGCAGTTTCTATAGAGATATAAATTGTTGCTGAGGAGGAGTGACTTGAACTGCAAACACTTCGTCTTGAGTTATAGTTTGCACCGTAGGCGATTTACCTTTAGTAGGAATTGGTGCACCTTTGGTAGACTCATTCTTAATATACCATGGTCGATTCTCGCTCGACTTTCTTACCTTCTCTTTCTCTTCGCGATTCTCGATCTTCTCAGCTTTCTTAAAAACCTTTGTGTAAGATTTGAAATAATCGGTTTCCATTTCCTTATAGGGAACCGGGAGAGCTTTATCGAGCAACTTCGGGATCATCTCCTTCAAACTAAACTTCTGTTTCAGTAGAACTTGAGTGGCCATCCACCTGTTGAAGTAGGATTTTAAGCACTCACCGTGCTTTTGCTTAATGGCTTCAAGATGCTGGATAGTGGTTTCCATGGTAGAACTGAAACCATAGTGATCGACCAAGGCTTCAGAAAGGAGCTTCCAATCAAGGATTGTCGATTCATTAAGGGTATTATACCATTCAAGAGCTACCCTAATAGAGTACATGGAAATTACATCACAAGAACTTTATCCCGATTTTCCTAAACACGCATAATTCACTCTTACATCACGATGTGGGATTTGGGAGATCCCTCACTGGATAAGGCTTCCATTCTAGGCATCAAAAAGTTATTTGGGACCCAATCTTCATTCCCCTCTTCTTCCTTCTATTCATTCTTAGTTAGTAACTATTTAAAAAATGCCGCCATTTTTGGCGTCACGCCTGGAGACTGCATGGCCTAGTCTATTGGTGTCACACCCGGAGGCTGTGTGACTTGGTCATTATGCACGGAAGAGGCTCTAAACTGAAAGAGCAAAGGATTTAGAATCTCAACTTTAGGACAAGCAAAAGGGTTATGAGGGTAAGTAGTTCCGCTTGGAGTGACCACAAAATTAGGAGGAGATGGCACAAAAGGTGTTGGTGGTGTTGGAGGGATCAGAAAACTGCTAGAGTGAATAGCCACTTGGGAATAAAACCCCTTAAGAAAGTGGGGAAGATGGGAGCTTGAGCAGTAGGTCTCAAGGGTAGAGGAGGAGAAAAAGTGAATGTCGGTGGAGTGAAAGACAGGGGAGGCTAAATAGAGGTCTGACCATGTAGAAACTGACTCGGTTGGATAGGTGGGAGAGGTGGAGCCAAAAATTGATGCTAAACGACTGAAGCTTGACCAGATCCATTCTGAGCAATCTCTTACTGTCGCTAAGCTTGAAACACATGCCCTAATGGCCTTTGAGCATCCCTCTCTTCTCTCAGAGTTGATCAGACTTGCTCTTGAATGGTAATACAAAATAGATCAAACTGCAAAAACATGGCCATAGCACTAGCTATCTCAGTGTTAGTCCCTATAAGGGTCTATGTAAGGTCAGAGGGGGGGGTGAATGACCCTTTTTTATGGAATTAACATACTTTAAAAAGTCTTGTGTAGCGTGTTTGATGGCTTCCGGATGTTATAAATTTGGATGATGCAAATGTGAAATATTATGCAAATATAAATAAAGAGTTAGAGAAAATCAAACATGATGATTTATACCGGTTCAGCCCCGCCTACATCCAATCCCCAAAGGTTCCTTCCTTTGAGCTTTTCCACTAGTGTGATTTCTTTCCAACGGGCAGAAATCAAGCCTTATATTTTTTCTCCGGATGGTACCCCCTTCCGAATGTAGGATATACCACTAAAGGCCCCAACCTCTAGCTGAGTCCTTTCATCTTTAGTAGGATATACCAATTAGACTTCTACCCCGAATCTAAGCTGAGTCTTATAGGAAGATCCCACTCAAAGCACCTACTTCAAGCTATATCCCAATCTCACTACTCACCAAAGTAGGAGATACTTTATATTTTGGTTTCCAACAAAGGTTTTGGTTTTGGACTTCCTTAAGTTTATAATTCACTTAGGAATCCTTACAAACTAATTTTTAGTAATTTGGTTCATGGAGGGATTTGTGAAATTGATTTCTTTCTTATAAATTCTCTTGTTATATTCTTTTATGAAATCAACCAGCACCTTCTCAACTTGTCAAGCTTCCCTTTTGTAGGCTTCCATCATAAACGTAGCCTTTGAGGGTTGGTGAGCTGTAACTCAATCTTCACCATTGATCAGGTGAAATGTTGCGCTTCTGGAGCCGTTGATAATTCTATTAGAAAGTAATTTAACCCATTTGAATCCTTAGGATTAAGGCTGAAAAGATGTCAGTGATTGTTTTCCTTGTTTTTTAGTATTACATCAACTTTTATACCAGTAGCTTTTTGGTGTGAGCTCCACATGCCTCCTTATTGGTCTAGGTGAAAAAGGTTGTTTCCTTTTTCTATCGGTGGTAGTCCTTTTGTTCTTTTTCTGAAAAGTGCGAGCTGTCTCTTTTATCTTGCTCAAGGGAAAGGGATCTTTGACTTTGTTAGACCAAAAAAGTGAAGGGAAAAGTTATCTTAGAGACTTCTCCTATTGGCTTGATATATGAGTCTTCCGGATTCCTTTAGACTCAATATTTTTGGATCTATCACTATCCAGATGCTTAGCAATCAGTTCTTCCAGATGTTGATTTTGAATGGTTTAAAGTTTGTTTCCTTTCCAAACTTTAATCTGATGCTTCCATTGATGCTTAGGTGTTTCTCTTCACTTGTCCTGGACTCTGGATGTTTTGGATTTATGTCCGAATGAAATTAATTAGGTTCTTTTAGACTTAGGTGTTTTTTTTCTTCAAACCTGATCCTGATTAATTGTGTTTCGGATCATTGTTTCCCAATAATCACCCCCATTTGATGGAAACAAAAACCTAAGACAACTAAGCATAAGGAAAGGAGTTTATATGAGCTAATTATGAATCTAGATACTTAGTCATTTACAAATTTTACTTCCCTATAATATAAGCATCCTACTACCCCAATATTTTTGCATTTTTGGCTTCTATATTTTTGAAGAAAAATTACAGATTGTACTTAGAAACGTTTTTTATGTAAATGTGTTTCACTGTATATATACTTCTAATGTTAATAATGGTTAACATCAATGAAGTCCAAAATTACAAATACATATAAGTGAAAATTGGCTAAGCTAGCTATTACAAAGTTTTTACATGAGTTCACAAGCTAGCTACACATTTACCTATCTATGTCTATATCTTCTCCTCCTTTGCCTTTGCTGATTGAACTTTACCCCGCCTTATTGTTTTCATCCTGTTGGGGGTCTATTACCATGTACGATCGCTTGTCCCAGCTTTTCTGCCATGTTTCGGAGTACATTGAATAATCTACATTTCCTTGTACGCATTTTTCAAAAATTGTTTCAATGGTGCCCGAAAGAAGTTGATAGGGCTTTAGAAATGCCCAGAGCTCTTTGTAGGACTTTGTCATATCCAGAATCATTCTGAGTGCATGGGCTTGATCTTATTTATAAAAATAGGGAAACATACATTTGAGAAGAGTTAACATGCACTTATATCCAAAAAATCTAGTGTCGCCTATATGTTTGACAAGATCGTTGACCACTGGAAGGACAATGCTATCTTGGGTGGAGGAGGAAGATCCGGATGAGGAGAGTGAAAGATTAGCCATACCTGACTTTAAGGCATCAATATCATTGCAGATATCTCTTTGGGCATTGTGGATGTTAGAGTTAAGCATTGTGGAAAGCCACTAAGAGAGTTTTTATCAAGTTATTAGTTCCAGAAGAGTGGCTTCCACTATCTTCACTGATTTCATCCACTTGCTTCTTTAACAAATCCAGGAATGCTTCATCAAGGAAGTTTGTTAGCATTTCCTATGCAGATTGATGTTCCTCATTTTGCAGTTGAAGTGCTGAAGTAATGTCATTTTCTCCCTTTGTGACAGCATCCGGAATGAATTTTAGAAAGCTTTCAAACTTGTTATCAATATACTCCTTAAGCTCAGTAGACAGATCTATGAAAGAGGATGTGATCTTGTCTAAGATTGTAGCATAGTTGTTTGTGGCCACTATGTTGGTTTGATATACTAATCTATTAGCTCTGGCGATATTTGTGTTAATTTGCTCAAGGATTGGTTTAATCTTAGTAAGAGAGACTTCTGCTACCAAATTAGCAGTGGGAAAGTCCTCCACTTTCTCTGTTACTTTTTAGATATCCCCACTAATCACCTCAAGCTCCTTTTTTAAATCTAAAGGCTAGAATTCTTTAAGAAGCACATTTTCCATGAATTTTAGGTGCTTGCATATGTTTTGTAGGCTTTGCTTGATATAGCTCTCCTCATGTTCCTCATGAGTAGCCTCGTTAAGGATTTTAAGTGCAGCTTACAGGATTAACATTTATAGCAGGTATTTTAATTGGGGTTGCAAGAGGGGTCTCAAATTCAGAACTATTTCCAATCCCATCAGATCCGGATGTTTTGGCCTTAACTAATTCTTTTTCTTCTTTCTTTTCTTCTTCCAACTGTTCCTCTAGACTAGCCTCGCCCTTTGAGTCCACTGTAGGAGCATTCTCATTAGATCTCAGACTATGTCCCTCCTCCAGAACTTCATGTTCTGGGTTGGTCTCTTGATCCTTAGAAGTAGTTAGAGAGTGTGCATCTAAGTTGTCCCTATGTCCACCTGCTGTTCCAACACTAGTAGTGATGTCAGCATTAATATCAAATGATTTTGAGTTAGGGATTACCTCAGTAGTTGCCGTTTTGTTCATATCAGCTGCTTCTATTCTTTCTTCCTCAACCTCCATAACCCCAGAAAGACTGGTAATGTCCTCATCATCCCTTCTATTACCTGTAGAGGACTTACACAAATAATCATCTCTTGTCCTGAAATAGTGGAATTATCCTCACCATTCCCTCCATTTGCCTTTTTAGGACTTTCCAGTTATACCACTTTTGGATCAACATTGAGTAAGTTGGTATGGAGAGGTCCAGATCTAGCTTGGAAATTTACTAGATCCTCATTCGGGTAGTTTGGTTCTTTAAGGAGTCCCATATCCTTTAATGATATAAGGACTAATGGACTGTTTGAAGCTGCTATACTAGATGAGCCTCCGGGTCCCTCCTTTGTCAAAAGATTAATCTTCTGGTTGTCCTTCATACCTGACATCATTTCAGCGAATTGGGGATCTTCTAGGAATATATTATCTTACGATATTATCTTTTTAGTCAAAGATACAACCTCCTTCCCTTTTCTGGAATTGACTGGAGTGGTGGTTTTAGGAGTTTGTTCCCGAATAGTAATTCCTGTAGCAGGTTTTCAGATTTGAAGTTTTGCTCTAGCTTTCTCTGCCTATGAGGCATTTATAAATGTCAAACCTCTCCTCCGGAGTTGCTTTTTAGGGGTAAGTTCCCCATCCCTTGTTTCTTCACTGTCAGAGCCATTCTCTTCTTCTAGCACACCTCTTAAGTCCCATTTATGACCGTTCTGATACCCTTCTCTAATTGCAGCAGCAGCTAGTGCAATGGTTTCCCTTGCTTCTAGCTCACATAAAGGTTTCTTCAGCTTATCAGCAGCTTTAATCCATTTTCCCCTTACCTTTTTGGCCGGGGATTTGGCCGTCAATTGGGTTAAGGACAGAGTATCGTCGTTGATTTCCCCAGGCAGAACCAAGGCCAATTCCTTCTGTGCCTTTGGTTTATTGGTTCTTGCTTTCTTGGGAACCAGAGCTGCTTCCACTAGATCCATGACTTTTCTAGCCCTTGCCTTCTTATCATCCCATAGCTTTTTGGCATTTTCCTTGTTCCAAGTCTCCCCAATACTTAGCTTCTTGAAGTTCTTTTCCACGATTTCTTTACTGTTCACTACCTAGAATCCAGTCAAGTATAATTCATTTCCAATTAAGATCCTGGTGATGAGGGCGCTATGAGAATTTTTTTTGTTGCCTCAAGTAGTGGATGGTTAGTACTGGTATAATAACCACTCTACTCTCCACCTAATTCTGTAAGACACAGTGGTGAGAGAGCCCTTCTGGATAACCACCAATTTTGCAAGTGCGTGCTGGAGGTATCTTGGTACTTCCGGGAAGTATGTTGAACATTTATCCCTAAAATAATTGGGATGCAGCCATATCTAGGTATTGTACTTGACTTTCTGCTCATCTTCAACAATTCTTAGCTCGACCCTATCATTCTTCATGTTAAGGTGATTCTCAAGGAAGTCCAGAGTGATAGTTATGATTTTTCCTTGTACCTCAGTTCTTAGAGCATCATGGAAGGAATGGGCTCTCAGATTATCATAAAATTCTCTCACTAACTCCGAATAGGTTGGGCACTTGATCTTAAGGAAATCGCCCAAGTACTGATCTTCTATCAATTTGGAATATCGGTCTATTTTAAACAAGAAATTATCACCCAAAAAATCTATGGGAATAATAGAATCATTGGTTTTGCATTTTATGGTTTTGAAATCTTCATCTTTCAGATCAAACTCTTTAAAGATATTTTGAGTTAGGAGCATTTTAGGTCATTCACTTGTCATGATTGCAGCCATTTGAGAGATTGAAAGAGATTAGGGTTTGTGATTTGATTTTAGTAGAGTAACAATACATAAGTTGCTTGCATGAGGAAGAAGAGGAAATTTGAAGTGTTTATATAGATTTTTCAAGGTAAGGGTATTTTGGTAATCCAAATGCCATTAATTTGGCTGGATTGATGACATGGCAGTCAAAATTTCAGGAGAGAGGTAAATTCAGTTTAATCGAAGAATGGGAACGGTTATTTTTAAAATCAACTGATGAATTTACAGCTCATGTAACACCCAGTGAACGTTTAAAATTTAAGAGGGAACAATTACTTTTCAGCGCTTTTACTGCCATGTGCTCTATCTTGTCTGCTGTCGTGGCAATATTCCATTCGGAGTAGAGCTTTGCTCAATTCTTTTTATCTTCTGGATTCCTTGTCTTGCTAAGGATCCAAACTAACTTTGGATAGTCTTTTGGATTTTCGTCAGATTGGATTTGACATCCCAATTGACTCCCTTAGCTTGCCAAATTGATCTTTACTCAGTGGCTTAGTAAAGATGTCTGCTCTTTGCTCATTAGTCAGAATGTATACCTAAGCTACATCCTTTATCATCATATGATCCCAGATGAAATGATGCTTGATATTGACATTCTTCATCCTACTATGGAGTACTGGATTCTTTGACACATCAATAACACTTTTGTTGTCACACATAACATCCACACATTCGGATTGAACTCCATAATCTTCTAGTTTATTCTTGATCCAAAGGAGTTGAGCCACATAACTTCCAGCTGCCATATAGCTTGTTTCTGTAGAGGATAAAGTAACTAAAGTTTATTTCTAGCTGTACCATGATACTAGGCAATCTCAAAGGAAATTGCAACCTCTGGATGTACTCTTCCTTTAAAGAGTGTCTCTGCCATAATCTGCATCAGTGAAGCCTTGGGGTATGAAATTTCCATTACTAGGATGCCATAATCTAACTTCGATGGTTCCTAAGAGGTATTTGAGAATCCTCTTAACTGCCTTGAGATGAGAATCCTTAGGATTTGGCTTGATAACCTGCACAGTAATAGACTACATAATGTATATCAGGACTGCTAGCTATCAAGTATATAAGTGAACCAATCATCCCTCTATAGAGCTTTTGATAAACTTCCTCTCCTTCAAAATCCTTGTATAGGACTATATCTGATCCCATTGGAGCAGACATTGGTTGCTCTTGTCCATCTCAAACTTCTTCAGTATCTCCTTGGTATACTTTGACTGGTTAATGAAAATCCCATTCGGACTTTGCTTGATATGTAAACCAAGGAAGAAATTAAGTTCTCCTATCATGGACATCTCAAATTCTTTCTGCATTTAAGAACTGAATTCTTCACACAACGTTTCATCTGTTGCCCTAAATATGATATCATGCACATAAATTTAGACCAGAATGGCATCATTCTTTTTTTTCTTGATGAAGAGGGTAGTATCTGCTTTGCCTCGGATATATCCCTTGGATTTGAGAAAGGTTGTGAGTCTCTCATACCAAGCCCTAGGTGCTTGCTTCCGCTAGTGGAAAATAGGGCCTTTGGTTTTGGTTATATATGGGCCTTTGGTTTCGGTTATAAACTGATGAGAAAGCCGCCGAAACCAAAGGCCTAATCTGTTTGGCCTCGGTTAATTTAACCGAAGAGAAAGAGCGTCATTCTCCTCGGTTATTTAAATAACCGAGGAAAATATGCATTGAAAAAGCAGTACTTTTACCGCTTAATGGGTGGGCCTCGGTTAAGTTGAAAAACCGAGACAAATAGGTGGGCCTTTGGTCTCAGTTAATTTAATAACTGAAACAAAATCTGCTATTTTTTTAAATTCAATATATGCACCCAGCCTGTAAAATTATAATTACACAATACTAAAACGACTCAAGGAGTTAGCTTAAGTACTATATATAGCTAATAAGTTTGAACATAATTAAAATAACTTTATACGAGCCAAAAGCTAATTAAACTCGTAAGTATTTATACAAGGCTAAGTGTAAACAAAATTAAATTAGCTAAGGCCAAAAGCTAATAGTTAAACTATCACATGAAGAACTAATACCGAATCAAGAAATGGCCATTTTGATGAAATGCTTCGGTTGGGATCTGCAAAGAACAAAAAGAATACAAGTTCATTACCAACACAAAGATGACAAGTTTATCAACAGAATAAACAAAGCTTGTAGAAGATAATTAAGTGTTTACAATCATGAAACAATACAGAAGAGATACAAACTTCAAGATAAATAAGGATTGCAGATCTCACAAATAGCTATCAACAAAGCTACATGATCAAGCACAACAACTATCTTGCAAATCCAACCATAATAAACGGGGAAATATATGTTCTTTATTTTCCCACTTCCTAGCACGGAAAATTATTTTAAGAACACCTTAATCAACTCCAAATTTAGAATACTATACCATATAAAATAAGATGATAAATTAGAAGTGACTGTAAGGGATCGACGAGCCAACTGTTAAACAGAATACAATTGAACTAATAATTGAGAATACCACTAATCACTACATGCATAATTAACTTGAAAATACCAGCCTCCACTTATGCCACCAAAGCAAACCAATAATATATTCTCATACAAAGCTAGTGGAATAACTTGTAAGTTGTAACAACAAAATGGCATAAAACAGATAAAAATTAAAACTAGAATGAATTACCTCAAATGTTAATGGGTACATAAAGACTCGAACTCTGTCTCCCTGAAAAATTGTAATGAAATGGTAAGAATACAAGGCTAGTAAGTACTGTATATAGATAATAAGTACGAACAAAATCAAGATATCTTAAAGTATTGTATATAGCTATTAAGTATGAACAAAATCAAAAGCCAACAGAAGCATAACATGATAAGACACTAGATAAAAATTCTTTGTAGTACTTTTGTGCAGATCACTTTATGTAAAATTCATAAAAAATTTGTTCCTCGACGGAACATAATAAGATAGTTCTCTGCTAAGATTCTAAACTGAAATTCTTTTATTACTTGTTATAATAGTACTGAAGCAAGAGTTGGCAATAATAGTAACAAAGTCATTAGAGGTAGCATACTCATCAGTATGATAAAGCAATTTGAAAGATCTAGCAATAGAATAAGAACATGCTCTATTGCATAAATAAATGACTTTTGAGGTAGAATACAAAGCTAACATGATAAACCTTAATCTCATTGCAGTAATCATACACCAAAAAATTATGAAAATTCTTTAATTCTACATTAAAAAATTCAAAGTTTATATATAATTAAAGAGAAAGAAGGTAAGCATACGTGTAGTGGTCAACAATTTCATTATCTGGTTTGTTAAAGCGAGCAACCAAGTGCTTCTCTGCAAGAGCCAAGTCAATAACATTGGCAATTCCCTATCTAAGAGGATCTAAAAACACTATGTAAAGCATATGAGTTTCAATTTCAAAGCCTATCAATACAGAGAAAGCTATTATAGTTGAAACTACTAACATCAAACTCTAACTAGTAGTAACTTCAACACCAAGAGTCTCAAAGTTCTCAAGGTGTCTAGGTGTTCTGCTTCTCCATTGACGCAATTGCTTCAAATCTTCTTCCTATTGATTTAGCGCAAAAACAGAGAATTTCAGCAAATTAATCAATAGGCTAACATTTTCAGCAAAAAAACCAATAGGCAAACATTAAACACATATTCGGTCCTTACTGTTCAGCCTTGATTAACAGATTAACGACTCAAAAAATCAAACATGTATTCAAACATAAGCAAAAATCTGAAGAAATTGATCCAAAAAACCAACTAAGACACTACGTAACCAGCGAGGTGAAGCAAACCATACTGAAGTAAAGATGCACATAACAACAACCTGTAACCAGTTTTTATTAAACCCTTCCAGGTTGATTCCCTCTATGTCCTATTAGCTCGACATCTGAAAGCAACAAACAAAGAAGTCAATATTTCATACCGCCTGAAAAGTAAGAATAAAACTACTAATTACTTGTTCACTTCATCATTATCCTATGAAATTAGCAAAACCAACACTCATTCCTCCAATATTCACCATAACAACTAAAAATTAAAGATCCAAAAGGCCAAACATACAAACTTCAAGATAAAGGCAATTAATAAATACTTCAATAATAATTCCAGAATTCCAATTAAGTAATTCAGGTATAAAAACAAAGTGAATGTACTGCCATTTTGACCGGTAATGAAATTGACCCAAGGACAAATTAACCATTGATGAAATATGGCCCATCGATGAGGGAAGAACAATGGCAGTGAGACGAGCCGCAGAGAAATAGCGGCGAGGAAAAACCTAGAGGAACAGCAGAGGAATGGTAGTGATACGAGCAGCTAAGGAACGGTGATGAAATCTATAGCCACATGCACAGGCGACAACGATGAGCGGTTCTAAAAAAGGACGGCGGCGACGGTGAAAGGTTCTTAGGCAGACGACAATGAGAGGGGTTCTCACAAGGGTTTTAAGTGAGTGCTAAAGGAGAACTATGTATTGTTAAAGCGCATTATCTTTGGTTATTTTAGATAACCGAAACAAATGTTCCACATGAAATTGATTTTTGTCTTCGGTTATTTGAAAAACTAAATACAATGTGCAATTCCAGCCCTCCACTTTAAAATTGGGACCATGAATTGAGCATTTGTTTCTCCATAAAAGGCCCATTTTCCACTAGTGTTCAATCTATAGAGAGCCTTCTTCAGTTTGTAGACATGATCCGGATGCTTTGAATCTTCAAGTCCAGGTGGCTAATTTACATAGACTTCTTCCTGAATAACTCCATTGAGAAATGCACTCTTGACATCCATTTGGAATAATGTGAATCCTATAAATGATGCAAAAGCACATAAAATCTGGATTGCCTCCAGTCTTGCTATCGGGGCAAATGTTTCTTCAAAATCAATCCCTTCCTGTTGATTATAGCCTTGGGCAACCAATCTTGCTTTATTTCTTACCACTACTCCGGATTCATCTAGCTTGTTCTGAAAAACCCATCTGGTGCCAATGATCGACTTTGCCTTTATAGGTCCCATTAGATCCCATACATCATTCCTGGTGAATTGATCTAGTTCTTCTTACATTAACATCATCCAGCTTTCATCTCCATTGGCATCTTGAAATTTCTACGGCTCAATGAGAGAGACAAAAGCAGCATGGCTCATCATCCTATTGAGTTGTCCTCTAGTTTTGATAGGATTTTGGACATTATGCAAAAGAGCTTCTATCGAATGATTTTTGTGAGACTAGATTTCCCTTTGTAAGCCTTCATGTTGAACTGGGACTTATTCCACCTCTATCTTAACAACTTCTTCTTCGCTTTCATTGAAGTCAATCTCTTGTGGGTTGAGATTAACTTGTTGTACTTCTGGATCAAAGGATATTCCTTTATCTTCTTCTTTGTACTTCTTGATTTCAAATGAATTAAGAATTTTACCTTCCTTCTTCTCTCTAGATTTTTTAGCTTCCGGAATTGGATCCTCTGGAAAGGAACTTCTCTTACATGCATGGTTAGTCTCATTAAAATCTACATGTATAGACTCTACCATAGTTTGGGTTTGTTTGTTGAAGACTCTGTAAACCTTACTATGTGTTGAGTAGCCAAGGAAAATTACTTCATCAGACTTAGGATCAAATTTTCCTAGTTGCTCTATATGATTTAGGATGTAGCACTTGCATCCAAATGCTTTGAAGTACCCAATTTTGGGTTTTCTTCCCTTCTGGATTTCATAGAGGGTCTGTTCTATGGTCTTTCTAATAAGAGCTCTATTCAAAATATAGCATGTTGTATTTACGGCCTCTCTCCAAAAATATTTTGGCAATCAATTCTCACTTAGCATTGTTCTAGCCATCTCAACTATGGTCCTGTTCTTTCTTTCAACAACTCTATTTTGTTGAGGGTGTGAGGGGTAGAGAAGTTATGTTCGATGCCCTTAGAGTAATAAAATTTAGCAAAGTGCTATTTTTGAACTCACCACCATTATCACTCTAGATGCGTGCAATACTTATGCCCTGTTCTACTTCTATCCGGATGAATGTTTTTAAGAATTTATCATAGGCTTCATCTTTTCTTACTACCAAGAGAACCCAAGTATAGCGAGAATAATCATCCATAATTACCATGGTGTATTCTCTTCTACCTAAACTTAATGGTTTGATTGGACCAAAGAGATCAATATGCAAGAGCTTAAGTAATCTCTTGGAAAGAATATAGGAGATGGAACGGAAATTTTGCTTGTGCTATTTACCTAATTGACATGCATTGCATAGATGATCCTTATTAAAATCAACCTTAGGCAAACCCACTACCAATTCCTTTTTGGCTAGTTTTGAAAGGAGGTTCATGCTAACATGTCCCAACCTCCGGTGCCATAGCCATGATTCTTCTTCTTTAGACACCAAGGAAATATTCTTTTTCTCATATTTAATGTTAACATAATAGACATTATTTACTCTAGCTGCATAAAGAATGAGTTAATTAGACTTAGTATCATAGATTGAGAAACCTCTGGAATCAAATATGACCTTTCTTCCTTTGTCACAGAGTTGGGCTACACTTAGCAAGTTGAACTTCAGCCCATCAACTAGTGAGACTTCTTCTATTTTTAATTCAGATTCAATGGTTCCATGTCCAATGATCTGCCCTTTTTTATTATCTCCAAAACTCATTTTGCCTCCCTTCTTCTGGGTTAGTGTGACGAAGGCCTTCTCATCACCTGTCATGTGAGCATCCACTGTCAATGTACCAAGTGTGTAGATCTACTATAGATCTAAGGCATACCTACAAAACAGATCAAGTGGGTTTGGGTACCTAATTAGATTTGGGTCCTCTCGGGTTAATAACCATTTCAGGCCAAGGAATGACATCATAGTAACCATTTTTAATTTGCATAATTTAGTAATATGATTGGTTTTCCCACAAAACCTGCACCCTGAGATGGGTCTGCTCTACTCCTGGTTCTTTTTAATCTTTTTAAGATCCTCTTTCCTATAGTTTCCTTTGTATCCAGCTTCTTGTACACTTGTAGATTGTCCGATGTGTATCCAGAAACTAGCTGGAGGAGCAACTTCTAATGTACTATTCCTTCTTTATTTGGTAGATTACTGATTGTATACTGCCTTAGCCTTTCGTTTTTGTGTAGCAGTATATCTTTAGGCTTGTGGTTGCCTGCTAACCTCCTTCACTTTTTAATTTGAAGGCTTTGGATTTCCTTTGGCAGCTTGGTGCTGATTTCTTTGTGTATTCTGCCTTGGATTCCTTCTTGGTTGAGGAGGGTTTGATCTCCTTTCAGATGATTCCTTCATTAAGGTTAGCTCCCTATCTAACCTCATCAAGTTAGCACTTAATATCTGCACTTGACTTCTCAGGAAGTTTTCTTCAACTTCATTAATGTGCTTTGTTGTTCTTACCAAGTTGAAATCGTGTGCCAGCACCTCACTGTCCTCAGCGATTTCCAACACTTGTCTTCTTAAGGATTTGATCGCTTTGGTGTTCTTCTTCACAGTCTTGATAACAATAGCTAAATCTCTAGCAAGGTCAAAGTTAGAAGCAGAATTAGAATAAGAGTTTACCTTAGTATTTGATGTTTCTAATTCTGATTCTTCGATTTGCATTATATCTTGCTTAGAGACATTCTTTTCGAATTACGCTGCTTTTGGATCAGTCAGTACCATGAATGCATAGTTGGCAGTCTCTTCTTCTTCTACTAAATATGAGCTGCTACTTTCCTCACTGTTGCTCCAAGTAGCCACCATTGCCTTCTTCTTGTGGTTCTTGGTTCTTTTAAGCTTAGGGCATTTCGTTCTGAAGTGGCCTTTCTCCCACATTCAAAACAGGCAGCTTCTTTCTCCAGATCCTTCTTTTCATCTAGATTCTTTCTAGGCCTGTCCCTTCTAGATGTGCCTTCCTTTGGTCTTCGGGATTCATATTTTCAGGACTTCCTCCTTTCTTTCATTTGTATGAACTTGTTGAGCTATCTAGTTAATAGAGCTAGTTGCTCCTTGGTACTTAGAAACTCGATGACTTGCTCTTCTTCTCCGGATGAAGCTGATCCGGTGGATTCTGCCTTAAGTGCAATAGGTTTCTTCTTCTCTTTAGGATTCTTCTCCTGTTGACTATATCTCTCCAGAGATAGCTCTTGAGTCAAGAGATTGCCAATGAGCTCATCATAACTATAGAAGTTTAGGTCATGAGCTTCCCCAATGGCAATCTTCTTGTTATCCCACTCCTTGGTGAGACTCCGGAGTACTTTCTTGACCAAATCCACTTCAGGAATTTCTTTTCCAAGCCTCTTCATTTCACTCACTACATTTGTGTATTTAGTGTTCACACAGCTGATAGATTCTTTTCATTCTATCTTAAAGGTCTCAAGTTTTTATTGGAGTAGATCAAGCTTGGCCTCTCTTACCTTATTGGTTCTTTTATAGGTGACTTCTAGTTTCTGCCAAATTTCTTGTGTAGTCTCACATCCGGATATCCTGTTAAATTCTGTTGCACTAAGAGCACAATAAAGCATATTAATAGCATTTGCATTTTTAAGGAATCTCTTATAATCATTTTCATCCCATAAGCTCGAGGGCTTGCGGGTGGTTAAACCATCTACCTCATGCATAGGCTCATATGGACCATCTTTAATGGCCATCCATGCCATCATGCTTCAAGCCTAAATGAAATTCTTCATCCAATTTTTCCAAAACACGTAGTGTTCACTGGTGAAGAGTGGAGGATGGGTAATAGACATACCCTCCAAAAGGAAATGTGATGTGGAAACCCATTTTGATTCTTGGATCAAAATACGTGGACCTTTAGCTCGAGATAGTTAGATCTCTAGTTTGAGCACTTGCTCTGATACCACTTGTTGGTCCCTGTAAGGGTCTATATAAGGTCAGAGGGGGGTGAATAACCCTTTTTCATAGAATTAATAAACTTTAAAAAGACTTGTGTAACATGTTTGATGGCTTTCGGATGTTATGAATCTAGATAATAAAAATGTGAAATATGATGCAAATATAAATAAAGAATTAGAGAAAATCAAACGTGATGATTTATACTGGTTCAGCCCTGCCTACGTCTAGTCCCCAAAGCTTCCTTCCTTTGAGCTTTTCCACTAGTGTGATTACTTTCTAACTAGCAAAAATCAAGCCTTACAGTTTATCTCCGGATGGTACCCCCCTTCCGGATGTAGGATATACCACTAAAGGCACCAACCTCTAGCTGAGTCCTTTTGACTTTAGCAAGATATACCACTTAGACTTCTACCTCGAATCTAAGCTGAGTCCTACAGGTAGATCCCACTCAAAGCACCTACTTCAAGCTATATCATAATACCACTACTCACCAAAGTAGGAGATATGTTATACTTTGGTTTCTATCAAAGGTTTTGGTTTTGGACTTCCTCAAGTTAATAATTCACTTAGGAATCCTTACAAACTGATTTTCAGTGATTCGGTTCTTAGAGGGATTTCTGAAACTAATTGCTTTCTTGTAAATTCTCTTGTTATATTCTTTTGTGAAATCAACCAGCACCTTCTCAACTTGTGAAGCTTCCCTTTTATAGGATTCCACCATAAATGTAGTCGTTGAAGGTTAGTGAGCTGTAACTCAATCTTCACCATTGATTAGGTGAAATGTGGCACTTCTAGAGCCGCTGATCAATCTGTTGGACAGTAATTTAACCCGTTTGAATCCTTGGGATTGAGGCTAAAAAATGTCAGTGATTGCTTTCATCATTTTTAGTGTTACACCAACTTTTACACCATTAACTTTTTCGTGTGAACTCCACGCGCCTCCTTATTGGTCTAGGTGAAAAAGGTTGTTTCCTTTTTATGTCCAGTGTTTGTCCTTTTGTCCTTTTTATGAAAAGTATGAGCTATCTCTTTTGTCTTATTCATGGAAAAGGGATCTTTGACTTTGTTAGACTAAAAAGGTGAAGGGAAAAGTCATGTTAGAGACTTTTCCCATGGTCTTGATATATGAGTCTTTCGGATGCCTTCAGACTCAATATTTCCAGATCTGTCTTTATCCAGATGCTTACCAATAAGTTCTTTCATATGCTGATTTTGAATGGTTTAAAGTTTGTTTCCTTTCCAAACTTTAACCTGATGCTTCCATTAATGCTTAGGTGTTTGTCTTCACTTGTCTTGGACTCTGGATGTTTTGGATTTATGTCTAGATAAAGTTACTTAGGTTCTTTTAGACTTATGTGTTTTGTTTTCTTCAAACCTGATCCGGATTGATTGTGTTCAGGATCATTGTTTCCTAACACTTAGTACCTGACTGCGACTGACTTTGATTGGTCGGAGGAGGAGCAAGAGGAGGAAGAGTACCCTCAGATGGAATCCCACTGGCTAGAGGTGAATCAGATATGGTAGACAAAGCAGATTCTAAAATTAGAACAGAAATCACTGACCGGTAAACCAAATGACGATCGAGTCAGAGCTAAAGAGGACTGTGACGGTGAGGACGTCTCGACCTAACTGAGAAAGCAGAAGATAGTTAGCCTGAATCAAACCATGAATTAAATGGATGATTATATAATAACTCGAGTGATGAATGCCATATATACAGGGATGCTTTAGAGAGGTAGAGAGCAGAAAAGCTTATGATGCGAAGCTTAACCCCAAAATACGTGAGACGTACGAATTCCTCGCTATACCTAGTGAACTATATAGAGTTCCTCAGGAATTGAACAACCTCAGACATTTTGTTAAATTTCGCCTATGAGAAAGGGGAGAGTAGAGGTAAACGAAAACATAAAATAAGAGTCGGCCACAGCCGGCCAATGCATGAGGTGCGGATGCATGAACACAACAAAGATAGCATGCGATAAGCTAACTTCTTCCAACATTATGACTCCCATGCAATGCCATTCAAAAGATCTGGTGCTTAACTCAAATGCCAACAACGGCAATTGAGTATGCGACCTGTGAGCACGGGATTTCACACACTCCCTCTTGCGAGACGATGATGATATATGCTCGATTTTATTCCTCATAATAAAATTATCTTTGAGATTATTTTTACCGATATAAAATTCTCTAAGAATTTTATTTTTGGAAAAATTAAATTCAGCGTATCCGTAACACGTCTGGTGGTAGCTCAGACCGATGATTTTCACCTAAAAAATAATCTAGTCCAAAATACCCATAAAAAATAAATAAAACAGCCCAATATCTGAGGTTTTCCGTCACTATCAGCCTTTTCCGAATTTCCTCTCCTTTTCCCTGATTTCGGGCATGATTCATGCAGTTTTTCAAATCTACTAGTGAAGCAAGGCCGCCGGCGGCCTCGCTGATACCGACAGCAGCATCATCCATGCCGCCGGTGGCATAGATTCTAGTTGTAGAATAACTGTTTCCCTTCTTTGCTGATGTCCACCGGATAAATGGAGCAAAGGCAATTTCTAACGGATTTTAGCCTATATAAAGGCCGTTTCTCAGCCATTTCAAGGGTTCCAACCTTCTACCACTCAAGATTTCAAGTAAATTTTGAGTTCTTTAATTAGTATTAGTGGGATAAAGTTTAGAAAAAGTAAGAAAAGAGGATTCCATTCACCTATTTTTGGTTTTTATCTAATGAACTCTCTGATATTTAGGTGAATCTTAAGTTTGGAAATCACTAAAATTAGGATGTAGAGCCTAAATCCCCCTTTACTTCTCAAAATCATCATTTGAGCTCCCCGGAGGTGTCATATGGATCACGAAGAGGTGGGCTTAAGGCCCCGAGGTAAAAATTCTGAGTCTCACAGCTCTTTGGCTTCCTTTTTACTTATTTGTTGTGTTTCGGTTGCTATTTGTGCTTAGTTTTGGGTTTTTTGGTCGCTTTCCAGCCAAAAGCTATTGGTACAAGAAACTGAAGTCACCAGCGATTTCAGCCATACCGCCAGCGGCATCATCGATACCGCCAGTGGCCTCACTTGCCCCTAGTGGCCTTATTTTCTTGCATGATCCTTTCTTTATGGTATCCAGAAAGTCATATAGCCTGCCTATATATTTGATACTGCCAGCGGCATCAGTGATGTCGTCGGCGGCCTCAGTTATGTTGGCGGCGACATGGCCTTCTGGACAACAGTTTCATTTTTTTATTTATTTTCCCACCTAGTTTAAACTTTCGGAGTTATGATGTACAATTCAGTGATAAAGGTCCAAAACCTTCTGAAAATATACACCACCCCATACCATGTGGCATTTTCACTAATAATCCGATTAAAACAACAATTGAGTCTAAAAAATGATGGATGTAACGGAATTTTCCCACAAATGCCGATTAAATCCCATTTTTAACCATCCAACCGGCCTCCGTAAATTGTGAAGGAAATATGCCATGTTCACGCTAACTCGAGTCTTGTTTGGTTCACTAACTATGCATGCTTTATGATATATTTTGTACAACATGCCGTATTTGTGCAAACCATTTTGTGCAGGTAGATTTAGGTTAGATGTTTGCTAGGCCTTCGGGTATTTTACTTATTGTATAGAAAAATGTATAGGATTTGGAAAGCCATGTAATTATTATTTTATTTTCTGCATTTTATTTTTGGATGACTGTAATAATTTATTTATTTCCGCTTTGAATGCTTGGTAAACGCGATAACAACATATAAAACTAAAAACACCATAAATAGGGTGGATTAAATCGATTAAGAAAGAACGAAATATCTTAACTTGGCCTAATGTAAAATAAATAATATAATCCGAACTCAAAATCTCTACTTAAGGTATGGTCTACCACCTAGTGGGAAAATTGTACCAAAATTTCCCGATTGAGCTGAACCGGGTGGCGACTCTATTTTAAGTGCGGGATTTTTATCTTGCATCCTTTAACACAAATTGGACTTAAATTCAACATTAACCAATCAATCTTCTCATCATGCTAAAATGAGGATCAATCCCTCAGCACGCTTCACAACACTCATTATCTTTCCACCCCTTATGCTATGCATCTCACGCGGTCCATGCAGGTGGGAAAACGGTCATTCGCTTACAGTGTCGACTCTGCTGGGGACCGATCTCTTTAAACCTAAACATAAAATTTTTGAAAAATTCGAAAGGATTTTTTATGATGTATTGAAATCAATGGCCAAATTAAAACTTCATTCTTACTCATGATGTTATGCCCTATGCGTGTAGATAGTTCGGTAATTTTTAGCTGCCCCATTTCACTCGAGAAGCTCGCAAAAGCGTCACTCATGCCCTGTTTGGAATTGAGGATGCCTAGAGGGTGGATCACTCATTTTAACCAGCACGTCAACTCCTGCGATCACACCTATTTGGGGAGTGCTTGAGTACCATGGAATCAAGGTAAACGAGAACCTTCTACATCAATATCCATGCCAAAACCGCGCTAGAATAAACCTTAGCACTTCACTCCATTAGGGCTGCCAGAATAATAAAAATGAAATTGGGTCGCACTTCTTTCACCATCACCGGTGAAGGAGCCAAAACTCCATCCTTTCCAAAGAGGTGTAACATGGGAGTCATGAGGTTGGAAGAGGGAAGATTCGTGTGCCATATGCTACATGATCATGCATCCTCCATGCATCGGCTAGAAGAGCCAATATCAACTTACCCTTACTGATCTCCATTTATAGAAGAGGTTTAGCAAAATCCGTAGGACTTTTTTTCTGCCCCCGTTGGGCCACGATATATCACTATGCATATCGATAGGTATGAATGTCCCACGGATGTTGGAGGGATAAGCCACAACTTTATCTCTAACCACGTCTTCGTGCAGCCACACATGCCATGCATCGGCTCTTAGATAAAGGTCATTCACCACATCCATACCATTTACAATCCATTCATGATCTAACTACGGTTCATGATCCTGAACAGTCTTCCTCCCGAGTCTGGACCTTTGCAATTAACCAAGGCTCTTCCTCATGATGATGACCTTGCCCTGATCAAGGACCAAGCTAGTTCTACCCCTACCATAGGAACAATTCCTCTACCTTCTCTTAGCACGGAAATCACCACTGCCATGACCCAATTTATTTGTTCGGACCTCTTCCACCACACTATTTAGGAATAAATCCAGGCAATAGTGCAGTTATCTATCAGGCGAGCCCTAGCAAGTAAGAATGCATGTTGGATTTCAAAATCAGACTGTCAGAATCAGTATCAGAATGGATTTCTTCAGAATGGTTCAGACCAGGTTCTATTTAGTCTGGCAGAGGCATAGCCAGTTCAGTTTACTCAGCTTCTTATCCAGTCAGTTCTGACCCAACCCCAGCCTAGTCTATTCCAACTCAGTTAGACCTCTATGACCCAGTCGACTTTCTCTTTCTTACCTCAAAGCCCAAGGGCTATGGCCTAAAACTCGATCCTTCCCCCATTTCCTGATGATTTTACCCATCAATTCTCAGCTATCCCTAAGGGATCGGCCCGACCAATAGTACCTCCACCACCTTTTACTCCAAGCTCTCCTCGGTTTATCACGGCACCTCGAGGGATAAACTACACACAAAACCTTTTTAATGATGAACTAATGATTGGTCCTTGACTTGATCAACTAACTCCTTATCCCTGCAGTCAGTTTGGAATCCCCAACCAGGTCACACAATCTCCGGGCATGACACCTAAAGCCGTGTATCAACCGATCAGCGACCAGGTCGTACATCCTCTAGGCATGCCACACGAGGTGGAAGTTCTTTTTCCATCTAAGGGTTCCCCAAAGAAATTATGGTTAGGCTTCTAAGGGTTCTAGCATACCCCAGGTGGAAGGCTGCAATGAACCAGGAACATTGCCATCTCTAGCTGAGGAAAGCCAAAAGGCCTCTCAAGAGCCAGTCCCAACTGCCATTGTAAACCCTTGGATTTTACCCCTTAATGTAATCTTTACCAGATTGAGAAAGGATGGTCTCGTTGAATCCTTTCGTGAGTACAGTCACCCAATGGAAGACGAGAAGGAAAACTTTTGCAGATCATGTCCAGCCGGGACACCGCACTAATGGGTGCCGCACCTTGGCCTGAGCCATACATCATCTAGTGAAGGAAGGAAAGATAGCTGAGCCGGATAGAATGCCTAGCACTACAAAGTTCATCAAGCGGGCAAGTATGACCATTTCTGGTTTACCTAAACAAGCAAATTCCCTACAGGAACTCACTAAGGTTATCAATTCCAAGGACAGGTTCGGAGGAAAAAGGAAAATGTACCTTGATGATAAAGCTGAGAAGATCAAGTTTGAGCAAGATAGGAAGATGGGAAACGTATGGCTTAGAGAAAATAATGATACCCCAACTATAGCTCAAGCTCTCGCTATGGCCCCATCGACGACCACCTAAGCATTTCTGATAATGGCTGCAGTCCAGTCTAGCCACCCTCCTTTTGTCTCGGAGAACCCCTATAAGCTACCACTCAGAACGATCTTTGCTAAGTTGAGGGAGGCTGGTTCTCTCAGTTCCTTCCATGAGTATAAGCCACCCAGACCTGAGAACGAGAACAACTTTTGTGTGTATCATGTTCAGGTAGGCCATCATATCAATAACTGTAGAAACCTACTCAATGCTATCCAATGTCTAGTAAGGGAACCGGAGAAGGCCCCCAGCACTTTGAACCTACCCCTACCAAATTTTAGCGACAAGTAGGGATGATCGATTCCCGCTCAAAGGCATGCTCTCGTAAGACCCTCTGCCTGTGGAGGATGATGATCTTTCATATATAATCTTTAGATTTGTTTGCTTTGTTTTGTTGAACAATTTCACGTACCAAACTTTTAGCTCAATGAGTAACTTCTATTTAATTTACATGCGTCATGTTTTGACCTAATTGGTGCACACATTCACATGCATATACACATGATGTTCTCAGTATCCGAGATACTCCACTCCATGAAATTAACATGAGTACAGATGGTAATCATTTCCAATAATTACACTCTGATTAAAAACATATATGAGATAATAAAATTGCTTAAAGATCACGATAACGCTTTCGCTTAATGGTCACGTTTTCGAGAAATAAGCTTGGGAGTTCCAGGGAATAATTCAACAACCTCACTTTCAAGCTACCAAAAAAGACAGAAACTTTTTTAGCCCATCCATTTCCCGCCCCTGAAATCTAAATATCCCCTACTTGTTGGCCATCCTTGGCGTGGGGGCATATATGATTGGTGAACTCCGACCTCTATCACATAAACATCATAGCCAAATCTTACACCAATGTCACCTCTAAGAAAATGACCAAGCTCGTAGAGAAACACATCTTCACCAACACGAATTAACCCACCACAAGCACCTTAAGCAACGAAGATCAGTTCTAAGGGGGCAACCACCACTAGGAATGTAAAATACGGGAGCATCACAGATCTTCCCCGTACAGATCGCAAGTTAATGGCACTGTTGAGGCAACTAATAAATCGGTAAAGAAGATTCTTTCTAAGATGATAGCCACTTACAGAGATTGGACAAAAAAGTTACCTTTCGCTATTTGGGGATATCACACAAACATCTATACCCCAACCTATTAAACCCTATCCTCCCTGGTCTACGGAATGGAAGTGGTCTTGCCAATTGAAAAGCAAGAAAAGCTCTCTAGGAAGAATCTGAATGGACTTAGGCGGAATTTAAAGCAACTGAATATAATGGATGAACAAGGGGTTAAGGGCCTTAGACAAACTCCAAATGTACCAGCATCACATGGCTTGAATCCACAACAGCTAAGCAAAACGCCGGAAGTTTCACTTAAATATAGAGATCTAGTCCTAAACAGTTGAAACCCCCCACCACTGATACAAGAGGCAAAGTCAGGTCTTACCAGGAAGGACCCTATAAACCACAGACTAAAGGAGCAGTCAGAACAGTAAGCTAGCTTGTCAAAAAGGCACTTTTTAAGCACCAAAACTCCACAAACCAAACTTCTTGTAATGCAACCAAACATATGTCACTTAGAAGGTCAGAATGAATTGGGTGATCCAGTGTAATAGCCAAACAGATACTAAGAGCCTTGGAGAATCTGCAAAGGCACAACCGAGTGCACAATAGTAAGACAGGAACTTGATACCCTCTCCAAGAGTCATAGACCAGACATTGAGGCATCTGGAACTTCCTGACGCCAATGTTAAGAAGAAGTTTAGATCAAATTGAGAAGGTCGTCATGTGGCCAAAGATAGTACCGAATGAGTAGGGCAACCAAAGTCAAGAGCACGGACAAGAGCGAGTTCATCGACCTAGTCAACCAAGACAGACTTAGGCATTATCAGATCTAAATAAAAGAAATATATAAGGAAAAGTGGCACAACAAAAAATAAATGTGATAATCACCCAGCTTTCGGTCTTTTACTGATAGGGCAAAAATTAGGGTGATACCTGATGGTCGGTATTCTTCAAACTGGCCGTGCAAAAATTAGAGGATGGCTCGATATCGCCCGTTGAACTAAAAACTCAAAAAGGGCGGTTCAAGAAAAAATTAGGGCACGAGAGAAGAATAGTGAGATGTTAACTTGAAAATTTGAAAAGGCTGGTCAACATCGGGCGTTTGATTAATGGAAATGATTGCCAACATCTTGTACTCATTAAATTTATTCGATAAAGTGTTTTTCGTACAGAAACCTCTATGCTTGTGATTGTATTAATGCCTGGTGACCAAGGAAGAAAACATCACAAGTAAGCTTAATTAAAGATGCTTCGAGCTCATCAGTGTTTCATTTTTAAAAATTCGGATAGACTGAAAACATCCAGGTCTATGCAAAAGTTAGAATAAGTCTGCTGGATTGAAAACCCAAAAAGGGCGGTCCAGGCAAAAATTAAGACAAGACTCGATAGATTGAAAACCCCTAGGGGCAGTCTATGCAAAAGTTAGAGTTAAAAAAAAGAAAAAAATTGAGGTCCAAATCTGTAAATCTTGAGCTGATACCGCCGACATTTTAGTCATGTCGCCGGCGGCATGAATGGAACCGCCAGAGACAAGAACCAAGCCCCCGTCGGCATGAAACTTCCCCTGCAAATTTCAGACCCGTTTTCATTTGTTCAAGCCAATAAACAACCTATAAAAGATCTGTAATATGTTTCCAAAACCCATCTGAACATAGAATCCAAATTTTATTCAAACCAAAAGCCCGAAGGCGCAAACCATCCAAATATCCTGGATGCTAAGCCTAAATAAAATTGAAACCGTCAAAAATTTGCAATAAAGAGCCCTTTGTATCAAAAGCATACAAAACAAAAGTAATACTAAAATCTAAAAATAGCAGAAATAAAAAAAATCAGATGATCAGAGGAGCCTAAGACTAGTTGTCATTGTCAGGTGGATGAGATGAAACATCCTCCTTGCTAAGAAGAAAGGTATCAACAACATCCTCTTAGGTCCCCGGAATACTCCAAGTGCTTGCTAGGGTAGCTCCATGGCGGCGACCAGCTGTCACCTTCCTTCCCCTTCAGCCTGGCTCGCTCAGGGAAGCGTGGTCCATGATGTGCTTGCTCCGCTTCTCTTGTAATATGGCATCCAACTGGTTCTCTAGCTCGCTCACTTGGTGCCAAAGCGCACTCGTCTCTTCTTGATATCTCCTTTAAGCCTCATCGACATCCGACAACATGAGGGACAAAAAATCATGCAGACAAGGAAACAATAAACAACCCATATCATTCATATCATTCATTCATGCATTGTATTCTAATATCATATTTCCATAGGGAATATACTTGAGCAAGCAGACTCTAGGAAACTAATGAGTCCTAAGGGAAAAACCATTTCCCGCCAATCACTCCACATCAGCATGAGAAACCTGAGAAATCCAAAGAGCAATCAAAAGGAATTCATAGGGGGTTAGTCATATGAGTTTGATTATGCAAGGCTTATATAAGTGGTATTTTCTAGCATAAATTGCAGTGAGTGGCTGTTGGAGGGTATCTCCTTGGGCCAGAAGTCGCCTCTTAAATTCATCAGTAAGAACAGGGTCTCCAGGGCAATAGAGAGGTGCCTCTCAACAAAGTTGACACCCTCGAGTACGCCATAATATCCCCCGCTACTATCATTAATCTGGCCACTCTTCCTAAAGGGAACCTGAAAAATCTAAAAAGCAAACATAAGGAAAAGTTTCGATCAAAGCATGCAACATATATATAATCATAAGAAGAGGGGGTGCGATCTCACATCAAAAGAATGATGCCCCTCATAAGTCGTCGGTGCGTCTTGACCAACCTCTCCCTGCTCCTTGAGATTGCCCTCACCACTATCGCTCCCTTCCTCATTATCATCCTCGGCCACAATGCCTCACCTTCGCCTTTTTAGCTCCTCCTCCTTTTTCTTCGTATGAAAGGATATAGAATCATTCCTGTGAATGCAGGGGCACACGGGGAGCAAGGATGATATGTGACCATTGTAAGGACCGGGAACACTCCGCACCACTTGGTCATTCCCCTCTAAGTAATCAGCCTTATCGGCCTCCCCGATGATGGTCAAGTAAGGCCACTAGAGGCCAGTAGGGGGATCTATAGGTATGGGCCTGGCGGGAGGCATAAGCCCTGTCCAACCTCAAACTCTCTCCCCCAAATACTAGGGCAAGGCTAAAGGGCACTCCATGATGAATCAGCGGTCTTCCACCTCCCGTCGGACAGTAAGCACATTAACTCGGTTGGACACCCCCTCAAAAGGGTCTCCCACAACCTGGCTAACCAATCAAGCACAAAATCAATGTAAGCAATTTAAATTCATAAATATTCTTTATTGGCTAATGAATTCTTGAATGCAAGATAGGGCAAAAGTTAAAGTAGCATACCCAGCTAATCTGTAGGTCCCGTAAAGCCTCCCTATAAGCGGTGAAGTACTTGTCGAGTCCCCCGACACTCCCACACCACCGGGCAAGGAAATGGGAGCCCGGCACCACTATAGTACCAAACTAAATAAGAGGGAGAATCTAGTGCTCAAAAGCCCACACCTGAACAATCGACAACCAATCAGTCCAAAAGAACAACACATCAAGAAAAGAAAAGCTGCTAACCATGATAATAAGGCATTACTCAAACGGAACATACCTGAAGAAGGAAGTGACTCAAGCAAAGGGCCTTCTTCGTCTTTTGGGGGCCTATATCCAGCCTATAGTACATCTGTACTAAAATAGCCCTGGGCCAATTCTTATCTTTAATGGTCTTAACGTCCACAACTGTTGAAATCAAGCCATAATTAATCTTGTTGCCCGAAACTGGGAAGAGCGGCATGATCAATAAAGAAATGACAAAGGACCAGACACAGGCATCCCGATCATCCTCGGGGATAACTTCGACCCCCTTCCAGTATTTATGCAGCTCTCTATAGCACAACCTCCCTGATTTGAGCTTTAGCTTGAATAGCTCCGTCACCTTCTTTACCACCAGTCCTTTATGGTGGTTCTTCTCCATGTATACATCGAAGTGAATCACTTCCTTTATCCATGGCAGCCCGATCATCGCTACCATATCAGAAGGAGTAATGGTGACCTCCCCTATCTGAAAGTGAAAAGTGTGCGTGGTCTCGGATCACTTCTCTACCAAGGCAATCAAGGTTGAATTAGAGAGCTTTGGCATCAATAAGGGCATAGTTCTAGCAAGATCCTTGAACCCCGTATCATCGATCGCAGTCGTAAGCGCCAAGTCTTTCTCCACTATACGTTTCCACCATTAGCCCATGGTCCTCATGCCTATAGTGCAAGTGTGAGTATGCGGCTGTAAAATCAGAAAGGATCAAATTAGTTTAGTTTTTTGCATTCTATGTCAATTTTTCTTCTAAAAAAGCTATTGATGCCGCTACTATGGCAGTGATGTCACCGGTAACATCATCTATACCGCTGGCGGTATGGATGACATCACTGGCGACATTGCTGAATCTAGTAGCCATATGGCCTTTTTCCCCTCCTTTCATGGTTCAAAGCCGCTGGCAACATTAGTAATGCCGCCGCCGGCATCGCTTCTACGGGCGGAATGTAGATTTCTGACCAAAATCACACGAATCACCTAAAATTAAAATCAAACAATTTCAAGGCATAAAAACAATGTAAGTCACATAAAATCAAACCTATAGCATGCATTCTAACAAGTATCAATTATTTTTAACCCCTATCATGGCAAAATTTTGAACCTAAGGCTGAAATTAAAACTTAACCTAAAAATTTGAATTTTGTAGGTTTACCTACATGTTAGAGATGTGATTGTCCTTGTCCGGGATGAGATTGTCAATGGGATCCGCTATCCCATATTCAAAGACGATATTAGACTCCTTAAAGCCATACCCCACATGAACCGGGCAAAGCTTCAGCCCCTCTATGGAAGAGTCGGGCAATTCTTTGGACTTAGAACTGCTAGATTTGCATCCAAAGATCTTCTTCATAGTGAAAATCAAAAGAGAGGAGGAGGATTTGAGTTTGAGAGGAATAGAGAGGAAAATAGAGGGGTTTGCAGCTTCAGTAATCAAAAGAAAGAGAGAAAGAAGAGATTTTTTACCCTTTTAAAATGCCTGCACGGATTTGAGGAGTTTGAATTAATCTTAAACTACCCGTCCATGCCACCGAAGGCATCATCTCAAATCGCCGGTGACATCACCCATGCCACCTGCGGTCTTAGCTCTCCCAATTTGAATTTTGAATTTGTTTGACCAGTCAAAGTTGCCATGTGGCAATCATATTGCCGGTGGCATCAAAATTTCTCCCTGCATTTTTTAACAAATCTGATGGAATCCCAGCTCCAACCCCGACATCCCAGGACTTCTAAAACCCTTGTACTTTTTGTTATTACATTTTCATCGAAGGGGAAAAAAATATTTTTTTAACAAAATCGATCAAGCAGTAAAAACACCATTTAAGATCTATCTAATCTTGTTTCTCATGCTACTTATTGCAGGTACAACCGCAACCGTAAAAGCAATATACTCATTTCCTAAGCCACCACGTATGGAGACTATATCAGGACCTTTTATTGGTCCTCTACTGCTCGAGCAAAAATTAGGGTGCAACCCGCTGATCGATGTTCCACAAATAGGTTAGGAAAAAGTTAGGTACCCCAACCCAAATAAAGCCCCCTAAGTTGAAAACCCAAAAGGGCGACTTAGCTAAAGTTATGTGATCAAGAGAAAAATATCAGTTGCTTTCTGGAAAATCTATAAAAGGACTAGTAGGCAGTAGGGGTTAACCATTGGAAAATTTTACCATTGCCTATGTACTCAAATTAATCTCATCAATGAACATGTTACGATTTTGCTAAGAATTATGGTCTTATGAATGCATGCATGCCTTTAGATGAAATAATCATAAGTGAACATAAGTTTTTCTCTACATTTTATGCTCTTTGTTTTGATCTTTACTACACATACATTATCCAACAAAAGACAAAAAAAATATCGATAAGCCATAAAAGAAATAAGGTTTAAGCAAAAGTCAGAAGTATCTGCTGGATTGAAAACCCGAAAGGGCGGTCCAGGCAAAAGTTAAGACGAAAGAAAAAAAAGAAAAGTCCTATGAGTTGAGCCACAAAGGACAGTCTAGGAAAAAATTAGGACAAAAAGAAATGAAGATAAAATGTTCGATATGTCATCTTACACCGAATGGTCTATGCAAAAATTAGAACTCAATTCTAAAAAAGCCAGTTTAGTATCACGCTTATTTTGTCAAGCATCATCTGTGATTGCAATGTCTCACAGCTGGGGTCCCTTGAACTTAGTTCTCCCACTGAGAAATAACGTGACAGTACATTTCCTAGGAGTGCTAATTTCAACCAACTAGTCTTGGTAATTATTGCCAGTCTAAATTGGGTTAGTTCGCCAAAGTCAGGAACTTCGAGCGTTCAACTGTTAACTTACTTGATCATGGTATACTCTAAATAACCTTTCTTGTTAGTTATGCAAAAGGGGCAGTATGGAGCTACAGGCAGCAATATTCAATGGTCTCAGTACAGATAAGCAAAAGTTCAACAAGTCAGAGTGATAAAAGTAATCTGTAAAAAATATACGGGTTTACATCAAAATAAGCCATACAAGGCCAAAAATGTCAAATATCCAAAAAGTAAAAGCAAATCCTAGTCTAAGCTGCTGGAGGATCCTATCCCTAGGGCACATCCTGAGTCTGGTCCTGTGTATCCACCAGTAAGTCATCCACCAGCATCCGCAGAAGGCAGATCAAGAACTCTAGCCCTTGAACTCCCTCCCTTAAACTCCCTACTACACCCTCTATAGCAGCACCGGTCAGCTCAACTTGCTGCTCCACCTCCTGCTCGGCTTTGCCCGATTGGGTCACCACTGGCTCTATCAGACAGCCCAAGAGATCCTTCGATGAAGTGGATGGCTTAGGTGTCCGCCTACCCTCAATCATATGGGTCTGCTATGACCGCAACACCTTCACCTTAGCCCTAGCTTGAGGTGTCTCTCTCCTAGCCCTCTCCAAATCTGCCTCCAACACCGAGATCTTGTCCAGCTCCTTGGTGGCTGCACGCAGCTGCTCCTCCATGAAGCCAGCCTGATCCTCAGTAGTATCCAAGTCCCAAGTTGACCTATCATATTCCATAGCTAGTAGAGTCTGTAGGAAAATCAAGAGATCAGTACACATACGTAAATGTCATAGCATGTATGCATAGTTTGTTAAGTCTTTATAAGAAAGTGAAAGTTACTACAATAAAAGCGTCTTGTGCCAGCATCAGATCCTGAATCGAGAAGAACCCCCAAGTAATCTTCTCTACCTTAATAACGGATACTTGAAACGACCGACCAAATCAGCCTGAGAAATAAGCTAGACATATAGCAAGAATATGGATTGAATGCTAAATATAGAAAGCCTTACACGGGACGCGCTGGGAGAAGTGAAGTGGATGGTATGGACCAACTCCTTGAGCCTACGAACAGCATGCTTCCCTGAATGGTCGAGGAGCCAGAAGGAGGATTCTAAATAGGTTTGGAGAAATCCCTCTCTAAAGCCCACAGTAACTCTTGACCGCTTCATCGATGGCTCAGGATCGACAGACCCAGCAGGAGTAGCAACAGCAGCAGTCTGCTTCTGCTTAGACACAAAAGACTTCATGATTAACAAAATATCGGTTCTATAATTCATGCAAGTAAGAGTAAAAGTGCGTAGGAATTTACAAGGTTGAGTTGAAAGATTTACCCGAGTAAAGGAAGCAGTAGGCTTGGAAAGACCCACGGTTCGGCAAATGAAGGGGCCCCGCGATCACCCTTGAGTCTGTCACGATCCTCGTCATCATTATCATCATCCTCTCCATAATGAAACTCTAAAACCTAATCACCCAAATGAATCCTTAGGCATGACTGAATAATTGAGTCCCGAATGAAATCTAGATAGGAACCCTCAACCAACAGCATGCGGGCCCCCTCACTCAAGAGGTACAGTCCTTAGTCTATCCTGGGAATCAGATGCGGCTAGTATACCCCCTCAGGCACAGGTAGAGGGATGGGCATCTCCACTACTGAGCTAGTCCGCCAATAATAAACTCGCTCACTGAAATACCACTCTAGAGAGAGTGGTGACTCTAGTATGAATCGACGGTCATCCACGCCCCATAGCATCCCCTCAATCTTGACATGGATGACCAGATAAGTCCAGGGACCACGAACAACCTGCATATAGACAAAGTTCACTATAATAACCCTAACTATCTAAATATGATTTGCTACTAATAGTTTGTTGAATTAAAAGTACTGGGTCAGGTTCATAAAGATTACCCGGTCGGAGTGCAATTGGCGGATGTACTCCCGATACTCAAATATGGTCCCAACCTTCTACTGCTAGGGACCCATCCACCTCGAGATGATATGAGGCATCTCAGGCTAACTAGACAGACCAAGTATGGGGATAAAACGGTGCTTGAATGCCCACATTTGCAAAAAGGAAACCAAATTTAGTGACCGAATAGTTAAAATCAAGGTGGGAACCATAAAGATAGGTTCAGAATTTACTAAAAGGAGCGAATGGATTATCTTCAGCTTAAACTGCTGACCCCAAATGCCAATGTCCAGGCCATAGTACAACTGGAACAAATTAGCCCAACACCAGTTCTTGCCAGGCATGTTGACAAGATCCTCCATAGAAGATAGCAGCCCGTAGTAGACGCTGCTTGAATAGGTCCGGAAGAAGATGGTGACACTAGGGTCAAGAGGAATGACCTGGCATATAGATCTCTCCTTCCTATAGCAATCGAGCTTGGCTGTGCCTGCTAGTAGGTGTGAAGATCTCCATGCATGAGCTTGTCCTTCCCGCAAGGATGAAGCCTAAGGACTACCTCTATGTAGTCCTTCTCCTCAGCCCGTGAAAGCCAACGGTCAACATACACGTTAAAGTGGATAATCTCTCCATCCCAAGCTAATCCTGTCAGTGTGCACATATCTGAGGGGGTAATGGTGACCTCCCCAATGGTATAGTGGAATGTATGCATTATCTCCGACCATCGGTCAGCTAGAGCAGAAATGGCAGCAGGGGCAAGCAACTTTTGGGCCACGGGAATGGTCCAAATAATGTTAGTGAAGCCCAAAGCATCGATGTGAGCCAGCAGCTCAGTATCCCATGCAAAACACATCTCCTTGTACAACTTCCAACAGAAGCTCTGAGCTCCGATGGTCTTAAAAGGGAATAACAGAGATAAAACAGCAGTTTAATAGGGTCAAAATTCTGTAAATAAGCCAAAAATCAGAAAGAAGTTGCAGAAAATGGAGATGCCAACATTCTGTCCTAAAAAATGGGACCCATATAGGTCCACCCCACCTGTACGAGTTTGGTTCATTGACTCGTATGAAAAATGGGACCTATAAGGGTCCCTTACAAACAGTCCCTGAACAGGAAATTTCCCAAACAAGCCATTTTCATATAAATTCGGCCAAATCCTAATCCAACCAATTCCAAACTATCCCTAGACTAAAGTTACATTAATTAGGGTCTATTTCAATCTCTAAAACACCCTAAAATCATGTCGAATCAAAGAAATTCAAAAATGGAGAAAAAGAAAAAATGCGAAAATTAGAACCCGCTTATTTGGAGTTCGGAGGGATCAGTGGTAGCGGAAGGAACCACTGGAACTTCTTAAGAAGGTGTGAGACCCAAGAAATCGTCCCCTTAATGAAATGTATATGACACAGCCATCAAACATCACTCAAGCTACAAGTTACCAATCTAAGGCAACTCCTCATGCTTTAGGTTGAAGCGGCCGGCATCGGGGATCTTTTTATCTATATTTGGTTGATTTTTGGAGGAAATTCACTGGAAGTTAGAGAAATTTAGAAGTTTTGGTAAAAGGTAGGAGTGGGGGACTATTCGTCTTTTTAAAACTGCCCTAACGCACCCATACGGGTCCTCACATGCCGTACAGGTCCCCCTATGACCCACACTACACCTGTACAGGTCCTCCCCACCCCTACGGGTCCCAACTTTCAGGGACAAATTGGCTTTTCAAAGAAATGAGTCCTCCTTAACGGTGAGGGAATATAAAATCAAAGTTTGGGGCCACCTACTTCTCTGAAACCCTTTATTTCAATTAATTCAGGGGAAAAACCCCTAGCTCACCTTGATCCTTGATTACAACAACAACAACATTACCCCAATGCCTAATAGGGCTCCTGTATAAGCGGGGTAAGGGGGGTCGGGTGTATGCAACCTTACCTCTGTAATTACAGAGAGGTTGTTTCCTATTAACCCTCAAGTGGAGATGCAACAGCTATCCGTGACTTCACAATTAAAGAAGTGACTTCACAATTAAAGAAGCTCAGATAGCTTAATGAGGCATTTTACTTTAGTCCATTATAATCTAAAGCTAAAGAATGGTGCATCTTTGGCCCCATCAAAATAATGGACACAACCTTGATCCTTGATTGAAAGGGCAAAACTTTTTTGTTTACACAAAGTCAATCAAGAATTGAGGTAAGCTATTTCGGGCCCATTACTGACATAAAAAAAATTTTATGCGCAGGTTCACCCAAGTATAGGGAATCTCCCAAACAGGCGAGTCATCCAGGCAAACAATTCCCCAAATAACAAAATCAGTCAAGGGGCATCCCCCCATCAGTAAGCACCCTAGGGGCATATCCCCAACAATAGAACCGATCAAGGGGCATCTCCCCCAAGGGGCATTCCCTTGAGAGGTGCCCTCCAAGAGGCATTCTATCCCTGAGAAATCGGGCCAAACCCAACATTTCTCAAACTCAGTTTATAATTTATTCAAGGGCCAACCCCCATCCACACATCTTTATTCTTGATTGAATGGGTAAAATTTTTTGTATACCCCAAAGTCAATAAGAATCAATACATGTCATCTGAGATAGTAACTAACTCAGCCTTTCTATTATCTTTTAAAAAGGTTATTCAAATCCCCAGAAGGAGAGTGATCCACCTTAGGAAAGGGATACACCATCATCAGTCAGGAAAGTTGATTTGCCTTAAGAAAGGGATACACCCACCTTCCCCAACGAAGTCACTAGAAAAAAGCATAGTGAAGGAAAGTCATCCGCCTTAGGAAAGAAATATGCATAGTAAAGAAAAGTCGATCCGCCTTAAGAGAGGGTTACGCACAGTAAAGGAAAGTCGGTCCACCTTAGGAAAGGGATACATCATCAGCAAGGTAAGCCATCCGCCTTAGGAAAGGGATACGTGCATCAAAGGAAAGTTGATCTGCCTTAGGAAAGGGATACATCACCATCAACAAAAGTCATCCACCTTATGAAAGGGATACACCGCTAAAGAAAGGGACCTCGTAAAGTTGATCCGCCCTTAGAAAGGGATACACTAGTTATTGGTCTTAATTAAGGGTTTTGACATGTAAAACATGCGTAGCGGAAATTGAAAATTTAATCTAGAGTCCAAGATCTCCTAAGCATGGTATACTTGATAGCATAAACAAGTCTATTATAATTCAAGGTCATAAACACTTATAAAAGGACCTAATAGTAATTAACCCACTTACCAGTGGAAGCGTGAATCCCAATGTCTGCAGAATGATCCTATCAGGTGCATGTACAGACTCTAAAGTAGAAGCCCTTTATAAATAGTCCATAGGAGCACCACCAACCAAAGCCTTCTAGAAAGGGAGTACTGATAAATAAGTGGAAGATAAGTAGATCTTCCCTACTAATTTATTCTAGAAGAAATTCCCTTAGTTTTCTATTCTAAGTAAATACGTCTTTCGACGGACTACTTTTTGCAACCGAAACAACTCAGAGAATAAGAGAAAGGGAGAGAGATTCGAAACTCTAGAGTGAAAAATTAATGAAAGGGAAGAGCTCTATTTATAGTGGTAGGAATAAATTAAAAGGATAATTTAATCCAACCATTAACTAATAGAATTAATTAAATAAAGGGCAAAAGGGTTAATTCAAACAAACCAAAGTTAGAGTTTGATACAAACTCAACTGGGAGCTTGCTTGGGGAGCAAGCTCCCCATTTCAACTTAAACATTGATGGCCAAAAGGCCAGCAGTGGTGTGTTGGGCCTGCATAGGCGTGCAGGCGCAAAGCCCACAGAAGTACAGCCCTTGCGGGCTATGCAGCATAGTGCCATATGCTGGCCTATTGAGCCACGCACCTGCACAGCCTAATAGGCTACGCATGGTGCATTGTGTGCCTGCTGGACTGTGCACTATGCTCAGTGGGCTGCCTTTTGTAGCCCGCCAAGTCCCAAGGCCTCTTTCTACAGGCGTTGAGCAGTGTTTTTTACAAACAACACCGGTTCAACCAGCATGCAAATTTCAGTCTCAAAAAATATGTCCAACAATTTTTCTTACCGATCTACTTGCACCCATTCATGCAATACCTAGTATTCTAAACTATGATGTTTGGTTCTTGTTTTCGCTTATTATTTAATTCTCTCTCTTCCTATTATTTCATAGTTCAATGGTCTAACCGGTAATATTGGTCTAACCAATAATTTCAGGTATAATGGTCTAACCAGTATAAATTGGTTCAACTAATTAAAATGGTCTAACCATTTATTTCCTTGGTCTTCTAGATTAGACCTAGTTTAATGGTTCTTTACATAGCTCACCTGTAACTCAAAGTGTGTGACCTTATAGGATCCCGTAATATTGAGCCATCGAAGTTTGACCTAGTTTAAATTCCTTTTTAGGAATTTAACTGGCTCGGAGCTCCAGACCGTTATGGACTCCAAATACTTCGATCGGTCATAGTGGCTCTCTAGCAAAGGCATATGACCCCTCAATATTTGAAACGTCATGTGTATGTGACTTAATCTAGGTTATGCAAGAGTATCAATATAATTCACTCCTTCGATCAACTCTTAAGTACCATCTGGTTTCTATGTCTCGATTTAAGTGTCAGTCTACTAGTAGCCTTAGAGGCTACCCCAGTAGTTAGTCTTGCTATCGAAGTACACAACTCAACCGTATTAATGTGTTGACTAGGATTCCATCCTATCTGCAGAGGTTTAGGAGTGTGTCACTTCTAACAAGTAGCCAACGTACAACTCCCTTATATTGCCATAGCGGAGTGATAAATTCTATCTTGACTACTCAGCTTACCAATGGATAGACATCAACTATACTCCATATCCATCCATATTAACCAGTCTATAGAGTGTTTAGGTATGGCCCAAAGTATTGCAACATCTGAACAAGGTAACTAGTATCTCAGGTTTAAGGATATTCGTATTGCTATTGCAATGAGACGATAAGACATAAAAAATATAATATATATTATTAAGTGTTGTCTCATAGCTGTCTCCAATGTATTTCCCTGAATATGTTCATTTCTAAACCCAAGGTACCACCCTCTAGCACTAGAGCTATACTACTCTGAATCAAATTTAAGAGGTATGACGATATATGGTAGTCTATCTGTATTCATCAATGTCTAGTCTTGATGATACTATGACTAGGGATATTTAGACAAATCATAATTGCATAAGAACCAGTTCTCACCAATATAGTCCCACTATGCCCTTGCAATACGTGCTATGATTTTGTCAAGGACTTTTGCAAACACATCAATTAATATATTCTTAACCAGTCATAATGTATTTTCGCAGTCATTGATGTAACAAAAGAAATGCCTTTATATTTGTTCGTACAAATTTAACTAACTAAGATATATCGCCCTAATTGCTCTAGGGCATACACCATATCTAATAATCTCCCACTTGCACTAGAGCTAATTGGCCATGTGCATTTATACCATAACAATTAACATGTTGGTCATGCTTAATATGTGTTAAATGCTTTATCAGACCATCCTCAAAGTTTTGATATGTGGGAATGTATTCCATTATTACATCCTTATCTCTTATCATATCTTATATGATATTTTCTTTGTACATGTCCATTTCTCGGACGAGACTATTGTTCTTATGCCTGAGCAACAGCCTGGTGTTATCACAATATAATACTATTAGATCTTCACTGTTAGACATTACTTCGAGATTACCGATAAATCTCATTATCTAGACACCTTGTTTTACTGCTTCTAAATCAGAAATGTCTCATATTCAATGGTTTAATCAGCAGTCGTATCGTATTTGGAACCCTTCCAAACAACTGCCACTTCATTTAACATAAATAAGTAACCTGACTATGATTTGTAACCATCTTTGTCAGATTAAAAAACTCGCATCAGTATATCCCTTTATTGAGAGATCACCTCCTCCATATACCAAGATCATTTTCTTAGTCCTTCTAAAGTACTTAAGGATTTTCTTTATGGCCATCTAGTGTTTCTCACCTGGGTCAGATTGAAATCTGTTTGTGATGCTCAACACGTATGAGACATCTAGCCATGTACATACTATAGTGTACATGATAGATCCTATTGCAGATGCATAGGGTATTCTACTCATGCACAATCTATCCTCTTGTATCCCTAGACACTCAGATTTATAAAGGTTAATTCTATGAGACATTGGAAGATAAAACTTTCTCGATTGCTCAAGGTTGAACCTAGTCAATACCTTGTCTATGTATGTATCTTGCAAAAGACCTAGCAGCTTCAAGGATCTATCTCTATAGATCTTTATACCTAGTATAAATGTTGCTTTTCCAAGGACCCAGTCCTTCATGGTGAATTTTCTTAAAAATCATGTTTTAACTGTTTGAAGAAGAGAAGTGTCATTTCCTGTCATTAGTATGTCATCAACATACAATATAAAGAAAATGATTGAAATCCCACTAACCTTCTTATATACACAAGGCTCATAAGCATTTGATATAAAATCTCACTCCTTAGCCGTATCATCAAACCTTATATTCCAACTCCTTATTGCCTGCTTAAGTCCATAAATGGATCTTTGCAGCTTGCAAACCTTCAAGCCATTTTAAGATGTAAAACCTCCATGTTGTACCATATGTACTTCTTGATCAAGTTTCCTTTAAGGAAAACGATCTTTACATCCATCTGTCAGTTCTCATAGTCATAATGAGCAGTAATGGCCAAGAGTATATGGATTTAAGCTTAGTTACTGGTGACAAGGTTTTATCATATTCCATGCCTTCTCGCTGACTATAACCTTTTGCAACTAACTTTGCCTTATAGGTAATTACATTGCCATCCATGTTGGTTTTTCTTTCCTGAAAACCCACATGCATCCCATGGGTCTAACCTCATCAGGTGCATCGATAAAATTCCAAACTTAGTTTTCATACAAGGAATCCATTTCTAATTTCATGGCTTTTAACCATTTATCAGAGTTTGAGCTCTCCATCGCTTCCATGTAGGTCTTAGGTTCATCATCACCCATTAGAAAGATTTGCTTATCATCTGTGATGAAAATTTGTATCTTTCTGGAGTGTTGGAAACCCTATCAGATCTACGCAATAGATTTTGTATAATAGGTTGTTCCTCGATCACACTTTCTTATGTATTAGGCGTAGGAATAATTAGCTGACCGTCTTATTCACTTACCTGAACTCCAAGTTCAAGGTCGCTCCTACTAGCATTTGCAAGCAAGTGTTCCTTCTCAAGGAACTGACCAGTCCTAGAAATAAATACCTTTTGTTTCTCAGGATCACAAAAGGTATATCCTATTGTCTCTTTAGGATAACTAATGAAAAACCACTTGTTAGACCTAGCTCCAAGCTTATCTGACATTGTCCTTTTATCACAAGCATGACAACCCCAAACTCTCAAGTTAGAAAGAGTGGGTTTCTTACCATACCACCTTTTGTATGGTGTAGTATTAACTAATTTTGAGGGCACACGGTTTAAGACATAAATTGTGCTCTCAAGTGCATATCTCCAAAAGGATTTACTGAGACTTTCTTGGCTCATCATGGATCGAACCATGTTTAACAAAGTTCAATTCCTCCTCTCAGACACACCATTATGCTAAGGAGTATAAGGAGGGGTCTAGTGGGACAATATTCTATTATCCCTTAGATAATCTTGAAACTCGTGGCTTAAATATTTTCCACCTTAGTCTAACCGTAGTGCCTTAATATTCTTTCCAAGTTGTTTCTCAACTTTAGACCTATAGTCTTTGAACTTTTCAAAACTATCTGATTTGTGCCTCATAAGGTACAAATGGCCATATTATGAGTAATCATTGATAAAAGTGAAGAAGTAAACAAATCATCCATATGTTTAGACATTCATTAGACCACATACATCTGAATATATTATTTCCAATGTACTCGTGGCACGTTCCCCTTTTCCTTAAAGGGGCTTCTTTATCATTTTGCCTTTTAAAAAAGGTTCGCAATCCCTATAAGACTCCCAGTCTATTAGGCTCAAGCTATCATCTTTGTGTAAATAAGTTAGGTGGGTTTTGTTTTTATGGCCTAAACCACAATGCCATAAGTAAGATGACTTGTCTTTAACTAATTTCTCTTAGCATGGTTAATATTGAGAATATGCTTTTGTAATCACAAAATATATTTCATTACACTTCTATCTAGAATATTTTTCATAATCTTTGATAATATCTTTTATCAAATTGGAATCAACTCCATCTGCTGTGAAGCAGGAAACAATATTCATAGAAGTATAACAATAATTATGTCCTTATTACAAAATAGCCAAATGGAGATTCTAAGTTCCTACATCAATAGCAGCTACTAAGCTCATATGATATCCCGTAGGTACAACTCTCCTTTTGCTAATCCTCTACTTCTCTTCAATTCCTATACCTTGTACAGATATGTGATTCACTCCCTTGGTACCCCATACCTATGTCGAATCCCTAAGAGATGTAGAATATTCTCAATTATAACACCTTGAAGTGGAAGTTTCCAAAACCTCTTCTTCTCATGCTATGAGGCAAAAGCCTATCAATTTCATATTTAAATGAAGATTGTATTTCCAATATACTATATTGAATCAATTACTTTATTTCCAAAACAAAGGCCTCAAGATCCTTTTGTTTTCTCATAACTTTACTCTTTCTGCTTCTATATTGGACAACCCGTGTCCCTTTACATCCTTAGAATACCCGTGAATCATTTTTCCTTTCTTGGAAAAAATACTTTCTAAGATGTAAAGACATAGACTTCTAAGTCCACGATTTCATGATGCTTCCAAAGCTTAAGGTAATATAGATCCTAACATCTAACTTGATGTTTATCCTTGTTTCCTTCAAGCTACTCACATAAGGTAACATGGATCATAACAACCTCCAAGGTGTTGTATCCTCGTTTCCTTCATGCTACTTACATAAGGTAACATGGATCTTTAACTACATCTAAGGTGTTGTATCCTTGTTTCCTTCATGTAATTTCCACATTTCTACTCGAGGTAGAAATACTTGCATCATGTTGTTTAGTATAGGGCTCATATACTATATGGGCCAAGCCCTAGGCTTTGAGGATTATCCTTACAATTCTAAACAAATCTTTTGAAGCTAGAGCTAGTTAAATACAATTATCAATACATGCATAATTTATGTAAGAAGTAAAGAATCAAACCAAGATATTATGAATAGAATAAATGCTTAGACTTAGTTTTGTACATGCATTTAATCTTTAAGCTCTTTAAATTAAATATATTTTCCTACTATTTTATTAAGATTTATTCAAAAACATAATAGCCCCTTCTATTGTCTTTCAGGAAACATGGTCTAACCATTTTCCTTAGTAGGTAGCATATATAACTCATTTAAGCTAACCCCCGCCATCACAAGTCAAGCTAACTTAAATAGCTATAGGAGGATCTGGTCCATTTGCATCTAATGCAATTGCTAATCCATTTGAGTTCCAACCAATGGACGTGCATAACCAATTATATGACTCCTCAAATGATGCCTCCATCCCAGCATTAGCTCTGATATTACGGATAACTAACCCATTCCGGTTAAGACTTAACCCTAATTTGAATCATGTAAACAGACGATGTTAAAGAAGAAGGCATGCTATGCGTGAGCAATTCATTCAGCAAAAAGGCTTAGAATCACACGTCAATTTTTAGGAAAGCTAATTTTGTCTTAATATTTTAATGGGGATTTATTGGTGCAATAGGTCTCGCCTGATCTAGGACTTATACATGGAGATGATTATGAAACTACAACTAATTTTGGGCTATAAGGAATTAGTAAGCCCAACCTAGGGTCATGCTCAACTGGTAATTCATAATCATGCCATCATGCCAAGACTCCACAAAGCATGCAAAACAAACAAGAGGGTTCTTTTGTTCAAGTTCTTGCACCTATGTCTATAAGTTTTAATTTAACAATTTAAACTTTCACTGTAAAACCATATAATGAATCCAATTCCTTATACTATAAATCAACTAATTCAAAACAGTCCCTTTGGTAATTAGAATCTAGAACCGATGAAAATTCCCAGGTAAGAGAGGCCCCCTTGAAGTAAATGAGCAGCCAAGTCCAATCCTTGCTAGAACTAACACAGGCCCTTCTGACTTAGTTAACCATAGGCTAATTAAATTAAAGATTTCATTCTTTATAATTTGAAAATTGTTCCACTTAATTCAAAATTAAAGCATTTACAATTTCAAGTAAAATATTGTTAATTCTTAGATAACTCCCCTAACTAAGTTTGAGCCACACTTAATCTAGCTATCACAACATTTTCCATTGCAAGAAATAAATTCCTAGGCATGGCATAAAATAAACGAAAATATTTCATAGAAAATTAGACCTAGCATATTTCTAGTCAATCATACAATCGCATTAGGTAGGTTCTAACACCACTTTTGGTCTAGATTAAGGGTCTTAACATGTAAAATAGGCGCAGAGGAAATTCAAAATTTAACCTAGAGTCCAACATCTCCTAAGCATTATATGATTGATTACATAAGCTAGTCTATTATTATTCTAGGTCATAAACACTTATGAAAGGACCAAATAATAATTTAACCACTTACTAGTCGAAGCGTAAATCCAGATGTCGGTTGAATGACCTCATCAGCTGCATGCACAAACTCCAAAGTAGAAGCCCTCTATAAATAGTCCACACGAGCACTACCGACTAAAACCTTCTAGAAAGGGAGTACCGACAAATAAGTGGAAGACAGCTAGATCTTCCCTACTAATTTATTCTAGAAGAAATTCCCTTAGTTTCTATTCTAAGTAAATACGTCTTTCAACGGATTACTTTTCAGAACCAGAACAACTAAGAGAATAAGAGAAAGGCAGAGAGATTCAAAAATTTGGAGGGAAAAAATAATGAAAGGAAAGAGCTCTATTTATAGTTGTAGGAATAAATTAAAATGACAATTTAATCCAACCATCAACTAATAGAATTAATTAAACAATGGGCAAAAGGGTAAATTCAAACAAACCAAAGTTAGAGTTTGATACAAACTCAATTGGGAAGCAAGCTCCCTATTTCAACTCAAACACTGCTGGTCAAAAGGCCAGTAGTGGTGTGCTAAGCATGCGCAGGAGTGCAAGCCCAAAGCCCATAGCGGCACAGTCCTTGTGGGCTATGGTGCATAGCACCATGCATTGGCCTATTAGGCTAGACACCTGCAGTGTGCACCTACTAGGCCGTGCACCAGCATAGCCTAGCAAGCTACACATTGCAAGGCCTATGTTGGACTGTGCCAGCAGGCCGCACTATGTGTAGTGGGCTGCCTTTTATAGCCCATCAAGTCCCAAGGCCTCTTTCTATAGGCCTTGAGCAGTGTTATTTAAACACAACACCACTTCGGCCCACACGCAGATTTTAGTCTTGAAAAATGTGTCCAGCAATTTTTCTTACTGATTCACTTGCACCAATTCAAGCAATACCTAGTATTCTTAACTTTGTTGTTTGGTTCTTGTTTTCCCTTATTATTTAATTTTCCCTCCCTATTATTTCATAGCTTACTGGTCTAACCAATAATATTGGTCTAATAAATAATTTCTGGTATACTGGTCCAACCAGTATAAATTGGTCCAACAAATTAAAATGGGCTAACCATTTATTTCCTTGCTCTTCTAGATTAGACCTAGTCTAACGATTCTTTACATAGCTCGATCGTAACTTAAAGCGTGTGACCTTATAGGATCCCGTAATATCGAGCCTTCAAAGTTTGACCTAGCTTAAATTCCTTTTCAAAAATTTGACTGGCTCGGAGCTCTAGATCATTATGGTCTCCAATTACTTTGATCGGTTATAGTGGCTCTCTAGCAAAGTCATATGACCCCTAAATATTCAGAACATCACGTGCATGTGACTGAATCCCGATTCTGCAATAGTATCAATACAATTCACTCCTTCTATGAACTGTTAATTACCATTTGGTTTCTAGGACTCGATTTAAGTGTCAGTCCACGAGTAGCCTTAGAGGCTACCCTAGTAATTTAGTCTTGCTAACAAAGTACATAGCTAAACCATATTAACGTATTGACTAGGATTCCATCCTATCAACCCGTACTCTACAGAGGTTTATGACTATGTCACTTCTAACAAGTGGCCCAGGTACAACTCCCTTATATTGCTATAGCAGAGTGATAGAATCCATCTTTACTACTCAGCTTACCAGCGGACAGATATCAACTATACCCATAATCATCCGTATTACCCAATCTACAGAGTGTTTAGGTATGAACCTAAGTATAGCAACATCTAAATAAGGTAACTAGTATCTCATGTCTAAGGATATTTGTATTGCTATTGTAATGAGATGATAAAACACCAACACATAATATCGATTACCGAGTGTTGTCTCATAGCGGTCTCCAATGTATTTCCCTGAATACATTCATGTGTTAACCCAAGGTGCCAACCTCTAGCACTAGACATATTCTACACTGAATCAAATTTAAGTGGTATAACAACACATGCTAGTCTATCTGTATTCATTAATGTCATGTCTTGATGATACTATGACTAGGGATATTTAGATAAATCATAATTGCACACGAACTAGTTCTCACCAAAATATTCCCACTATGCCCTTGCAATAAGTGCTATGATTTTGTCAAGGACTTTTGCAAACACATCAATGAATATATTCTTAACCAGTCATAATATATTTTTGCAGTCATCGATGTAACAAAAGAAATGCCTTTATATTTGATTATACAAATTTAACTAACTAAGATATATCGCCCTAATTGCTCTAGGGCATACGCCATATCTAACACCAACATGAACAAATGAGAGTTGTCCGCCTCATGAAAGGGACACCAAGGAAAGAAGCTTGCCTCAAGAAAGGAACCTATCAGTATCATCTCCTCAGGTATAATTTCTAAACCCTCGCTTATATCGTGAGATCATGCAGATCCGTATCTATAGTGATCCCCTGAGAGGCAATCTATGAGCACTAGATTTTAACGGTTCTTCTCACAAAATAATGATGAGAGCTAGAAAATGCTATTCTTTACAGGTGTTATCCAGTAAAGGAGTTCCTACTATAGCAGAGATGAGTTTAGCCAGAATTTGAAGACCTAGACTGCCTTTAGGGACCCGTACGACTGGTACCTTGGGGAGTACGAATCCATGGGTTAATCCGTATGGCTCCCACGAATCTATACGCATTAAAGGGACCTATATAGGTTTCGTCTACCCATACGGTTCCCCAATCTGCCCAAACAGGCAGAAAGGATAGTACATCATACCATTTTTGGAGGAAATCAGTCATGAATGCAATTTATTATGTTCAGATTTGATTTCCCCTATAAATAGAGGCTATTTGCCTCACTTTCAAAGAGGAGCCAAGATAAAAATTCATACTAGACAATTCATATAATATTTTCAGCAGCTTTTTAGGTATAGCAAAGGTATAGTTAAGGTATAGGAGGTATAAAATATGGAGAAAACCCATTCCTTGAGGTCTTGTCCACATTTTATTCATTCCTAACTTCGTTTATTAGGATTTAGGGGAGGTTTTGTCCATATAAACACTCACCTAAACAGTCTTAATATTATCATTTAATCATCTACTTTGGCTAGGCTCTCTCTCGGCGTAAGGATCGCTTTAAAGTGGATTAACGACGTAAAGGTATGCTCTTGAGTTTCAAAGGGACTCACATCTTATTTGTTCTATCCTTCATTTCTTTTCGGCAAATCTCCTCTATTCAAAATAGAAATAAGGTTCTTTTTGGGTTAAAATAGGACCCGTACAGGTCCCCCACACCTATACGGGTCCCACCAATAGTCATACGGGTGTCTCTCACCTATACGGGTATTGGCTCCCAGGCATAACCCTATTTCTCTTTTAATCTATAAAATCAATCAGCATCACCATTTGCCAGGAAATTAGTTTCTTTAATAATCCTGTAAAATAACTCATGAAAAGTTAATATGTGTTTTCATAACAAAATACGTTGAAGACCCATTATTTCTTCTCGATCCTAGAAGCCGCCTAGGCACTATCGATCCAAAACCACCACGCTAACATAATCACATTTTTCCTAGCAAAATGTTGACTTATGATGTCCGTAATTATGCTAATCTTTGTGGATGAAGGCGAATTTATTTATTTTGTTTTATAACTTAGAACAAATGTATAAGTTCCCTTGTAATTCCCCCATTTTCCCCCAATTGTAATTTTATTGCACCCTTTATTATTTAGGCTTTATTATAAATTAGTAAATGCATGAATTGAGTGTGAAAGAGTGAAAAAAAATAGGATTTCTTTAATAATACCCCAAATGATGAAAAGAAATCGATTTTACGCGGCGAATGTAATTTTGAATTAACTAAATAAAAAATAAGTGACTCATCCGACACCCGAATTTCTAATCCAAAAGGTATGAGTCTCCTTCCCATTAGGAACCATACCAAAACTCTTTCCCAAGTAGACAACTTGTGTGGTGACTCTATCTTTGGTATCGAGATTTGGGTCTCGGTTCTTTTATTCATTAAAATTGGTTAAAATGTGCAAACTTGAACTAGATGGTTCTATCACGTCTAAATCAACCAACCCACAGTGGACCCCACTATAAGGTGCCAAGGGAGATCCACATATCATTTGATACATCACACTAGTATACAGAGCTACATAAGGCATTACAAAGTTAGCCGAGAGGGCTTCAGATTCCTTTGGCGAAAACTGGCCGATGTCCACATATCGCTCATTAGAGGGAGTAACGGAGTTGTCTTTTATTAGGGATAGCTTTTCCGTGTCTGCCATCTTTGCCATCAATGCTGCTATCTCTACCTCTTACTCTTAGGCCTTCAAAGAACTAGAAGTGCTCAATCTTTCCCATATGTCATGGAACTTTAGAGCATCTAGAACCCTTCTAAGGGACTGACCAACTGCGTCATCATCTGCCAACATAGTTTTGGGCTTTGGATCAGTGAAAAATCTAGCTAGAGATTTGACTGGTGGTGGGGGCCTATCTTTTGGCCTTCCTGTGATACGTCTTAACCTCCTTCTCTCTCGCTTCCACACTAAAATGTAAGAGATCAAGTGTTAGTAAGTATATCGGGTGTGGCTCTAAGCCTTACTTACCTTCATTCATCGAAGTGAATGAGTGAATGAGTAAATGAATGAATGAATGAATGGATGAATACATACAAATTATAGGGTATTAAGGGCATGCCAACTATTTAGGGAACAATCATCAAGGGTTGTTTGTAATATTCATAGAATATTACTCACACGCAGTCTGAAGACCAGGATTTTGAATCAAATATGGTTTGACTCAATGGTCGGTTGGATTTAAGACGACTTTAATAATTGAGTGACTCACTGGCTGGGTTTAGGATATCTGGATGGATGAGCGAGTTGACTCTACGGTCACTCGGAGGCTGACTCTATGGTCATTGGTGAGTTGATTAGCTGGTCACTCAAAGGTTAACTCGGTGGTCGAAGGTGAGTGGACTCGATGGTCACTCGGAGGGTTGACTTATTAGTCAAAGGTGAGTTGACTCGCTGGTCACCTTGTGGTTGACTCTATTGTCACTTAAAGGTTGACTCGGTCTTCGAAGCTGAGTTGACTCGATGATCACTCGGAGGGTTGACTCACTGCTCAACGATTAGTTGACTCGATGGTCACTCGAGGGTTGACTTGGTGGTCGAAGGTGAGTTGACTCGACGGTCACTCAGGGTTTACTTGGTGGTTGAAGGTGAGTTGACTCACTAGTCACTCAAGGGTTGACTCAATGGTCAAAGATAAGTTGACCAGATGGTCACTCGAGGGTTGACTCGGCGGTCAAAGGTGAGTTGACTCGGCGGTCAAAGGTGAGTTGACTCGTTGGTCACTCGAAGGTTGGCTCAATGGTCGAAGGTGAGTTGACTCACTATCACTCGAGGGCTGACTCAATGGTCAAAGGTGAGTTGACTCATTGGCCACCCGATGGTTTGCACATTTTGGCTCATGTGCTGAGCCTAGGTAGATTCACTAGTCTTGGTTTTTCCCGGCTCATGGGCTGAGTCTAAATGGATTCATTAGTCTTGGTTTACTTATAGGTTCCTATAACTAAGGAAATGAAACTATATGCATACTATAAGCGGACGACCTTTTTTCGACCCTCGAGGACCCCGTGAGATGCATAGCACGGGGAATGGAAAATAACGAGCGCTGTGAAGCATGCTAAGAGAGAATCATTATTTTAGGCTTGATGAAAATAATAACGAAAATGATGTTGGTGTTGAATTTAAGTCCAATTTGCTTGTTAATGGATACGAGACTTGAAATCCCGTATTTTAAGATAGAGTCGCCACCCGGTTTACCTCCACCGGGAATTTGGGTTCGATATTCCCACCGGGTGTTTGGATCATACCTTAAAACAGAGATTCCAAGTTCGGATGATGTTTCTTACTTTTCAATTTTTAAATCAAACCATTTATATTTTAATAAACACGACTTTAGTTTTTATGCAATTTAAATCCGGTTATTGTATGGGAGTTTTCGATTTGTAAGCCATATATCACACAAAAGCCGTAAATAAAGCAAATAAAATAATTATTACAAGGCTTTACTAATACCTATACATGTTTCTAACGCATGAAAATAAATAAAGCAGATAAATAAACAAAAGGCCAAAACTGGGTCCTAACCAAGCTTACCATCTCGGACCCGGCTTCAAACGAGGTAAAATATATACCAGCAACCACAAATAATGCAACAATAAATAAAAGCAGTAAATAAAATCAAACAAGGGAAAATAGCATATTTTTTTATTTTTCGGGACAAAAACACAATTTTCGGGCATTTATTCATTATCTAAGCAACTTAAAAATTATCAAAATAAACTAAACAATCTAAAATAATAAATGAAAATGGCAGAAAATATTTTTGGAATTTTAATTATTATAAAAGATTTTATTTAGATTTTATTTAGCTAAAAAAACTCCATTTTTTGCCATTAAAAGGAGATTTAATCAATTAAACATTTAATAATTCATGAGAATTATGACATTATATATTAGATGTGATTTATTGGAAATTTTACAGGGGAAAATCGGGGTCGAAAATGCATTAAAATGATAAAATGCATTAAAAATGCAAGAAAACGATAAAACAAGGCTAAAAACGCAAAATAACACAAACAGGGACAATTTGGACATTTTTTACCGATAGGCGGACTCAGTGAGGTGGTAGGCCGCTTGAATGACACGGTAGGCCGACTCGGTGAATTAGCCTAGGTGTCACTCAGTCTGCCTAATACCCACTGAAGCGGCCAATCGGAAAAAGTGTCGAAACATACCAGAAACGACATTTTTGTGCCCGAAAACCTAAGATTATTGACATTCCAAGTTATTTCCCACATTATTCAAGTGGATTTGGACTTAAAATGTTGAAATAACTTTGATTTTTCAGGTTGGGGGAAGAAACCCAAGAAAATCCGGTGAAATAGTGATTGGCCGCTTCAGCGACACGTAGGCCGACTAAGCGACATGGTTGGCCGACTAACTAAGTCGGCCAGCCATGTCATTCAGGCGGTCTGCCGGTCACCAGAGCAGTCAGCCAGAACCTCACCGGAAAGTCACAAAAAGCCAAAAACGAGGGCTAAACGCCCGGAAAATCAACCAAAAACATAGCAACAAGCAATAAATAACATAATGAAATAGATTGCAACTCAGAAAATTACCTAAATACATGAATCCACTCTCGAGACTCGAATCGACCTTTGGCGAGCTTTTGACGAATTTGTGGCTGAAATACCGACGAACAGTGACCGATTTAGTAAGGGATTTAGTGATTTATGAGGAAAAAGCCCCTAAATCATATTTGAATTAGTTTTTATCTAAGATTTCTATTTGATTTTAATATTTAAGCTAAAAGATTAAGCCTAATAAAGCTTAGGAAACTAGATTGTTTGAATTTCCATGGCTTTATGAAGCTTATTCTTTCTTAAAAAACCTAGAAATGCTAAAATCTGAATTTTTCATCAAAATGAACCAAAAGTCCTAAAATCTGAATTTTTTGGGGTTTTTATAGACCCTCTCAAGCATAAATTCCATAACTAATCCTCCAAATGTTTGCATTTGATGTAAAAATCACAAAACCCAACTTGCAGGGAAAGCAAAACCCAAAACAATGCAGGGGAAGGGGCTGCCCTCGCCCGGGCTGTGTCGTAGACGCTGCAAGCCTCGTTAGGCGATGCCGCCTGGCCCATAGATATAGGCCACATCATATGGCCAGGCACAGTCTCCCTCCGGTGAGCCACGTGGCCTACCACATTGCTCATGCAGCCAGCAGTGTAGACCGCATGGACCATGTAGCTCGCCTATTAGGCGACGGCGGGGGCACCTACGGGGAGAGGGAGCTAGGGCCTAACAAGGGGCGGACTTCGAACACTCATAACTTTCACTACAGTCATCCGATTAAGGTGATTCTTGACATTCCAAAAAAGCTCAAAGAGTCTAGATTCCAATGATATAAACGAGACTTGTTAAAAATGTTTGGATCTTAAAGAAAATTGCAAAACAAATTACTGCAGGTGAGGGCAGGATAACAGTTAATCATAAATGCATGTTAATTATTTTTAATCGCAGTCAGAGGCACAAATTCATCAATAGAAGCTTTCCAAATGTGATTCGACTCCAAAGGGTAGAATTAATGACCCATAAAAGGTTAGAACAAAAAGTCATCATTGTTTTGTGGGTCACCGAAAAGCCCGTGCTCATAGGCTGCCCCTCGCGACATCATCACTTGGTGGCCCAAGCGTGATCTTATAAAAGAGCAAGGGTTAGAAAGCTAAACCTGACACGCGGATTCTCAAACCGATTATCTTCTAGGATTGCCATAAACTTACCTATCAAGAACCAGGTTTGACTTAGAAATTCTGATTAGGTATTGCCTTTGTTGCCCCTAATGGATTTGAGGTAGATTTTAGTTGACTTACGGACACCCTGACATAAACTGCCGGTTGCCTTACGTCACCATAACGTAATGGAGGATTGAACACCTAGTCAAATCGCAAACCCTGACATAGACTGCTAGTTGCCTTACGTCACTATAACATAATCAAGGATTGAACACCCGATCGAATGGCATTGTACCGCCCCATTACAAAAACTCTGACACGGACTTCTAGTTTCCTTACATCACCATAATATAACCAAGGATTAAATGCCCGATCGAATGGCATTGCACTGCCCCATTATAGAAACCTTGATATAGACTGCTGGTTGCCTTACGTCACATAACCGAGGATTAAACGCCCAGTCAAGTGGCATTGCATCGCTCTATTATAGAAACTTTAATATAGACTGTCGGTTGCCTTATGTCACCATAACATAACTAAAGATTAAACGCCCATCGAATGGCATTGCGCCACCCTATTATAGAAACTCTGACATAGACTACTGGTTGCCTTACGTCACTATAATATAACCGAGGATTAAACGCCCTGTCAAATGGAATTGCACCACCCCATTACAAAAACTCTAACATAGACTACTGATTACCTTACGTCACCATAACATAACCAAGGATTAAATGCCCAGTCAAATGGTATTGCGCCGCTCCATTATGGAAACCCTGATATAGACTGTTGGTTGCCTTACATCACCATAGCATAATCGAGGATTAAATGTTTGGTCGAATGGCATTGCACCACTCTATTACAGAAACTCCAATATAGACTGTTGGTTGTCTTACGTCGCCATAACATAAACAAGGATTGAACACCCAGTCGAATGGCATTGCACCGCCCCATTACATAAACTCTAACGTAGACTGATGGTTGCCTTACGTCACCATAACATAATCGACGATTGAACACTCGATTGAATGGCATTGTGCCACCCCATTATAGAAACTTTGATATAGACTGCTAGTTGCCTTACGTCACCATAACATAACCAAGAATTGAACGTCTAGTCAAATGGCATTGTGCCTCCCCATTACAGAAACTCTAACATAGACTGCTAGTTGCCTTAAGTCACCATAACATCACTGAGGATTGAACGCCCAACCGAATGGCATTATGCCACCCCATTATAGAAACTCTAACATAGACTACTTCCTTGAATTGGTTGTCTTCTGGGGTTGCCATCAATAGACCTTTCAAGAATAAAATTTGAGAAATTAGTAGTTGTAATAAATTACATTTTTAATTGCTTAATTAATCTTGTCAAGACAAAAAATTTGCCCCTCCAATCAAGCAATAAAAATGGAATATTAAGAAAACAAGCTCGAAAATCCGAGAAGTCCGAGAAACCCATAGGTTGATGTTGCGATAGTTGCATGAAGGCGCTCTTGGAGGGCTAAAAGCTGCATTGCTGTGCCACGAAAGGGTTGAAAGTTGCATGGAAGTGCCCCAAAGGATTTTCTGAATTCTGGATTCTAGATCTTCGGATCAATCATCCATCAAAATTGCCGTATGACATTCCTGTCGAGGAAGTTTTGAGATATTAGTAATTAACATGAGTTGCGTTTAATTGCTTAATTGATTTTGTCAAGACAAAAAAATTTCCCCTTCAATTAAGCAATTAATATGGAAGAATACAAGAAAAGCTAATTTAAGATTTTTGGGAGTCCAGAGAAACTGCCGAGGTGTCTATCGGCTCTAGCTGGTATGCCCCTTGGATTCTCTCTCTTTGAATATAGGTTAGAGGATAATTCTAAGATTCCCCTGATGATTACATCGAGGTGCCCCTAGGCATTTGTATCAAGGTGCCCCTGGGAGAAAATATGATTTCTAATTTTAGGATCCATCAAATTGGATGGCCACCAGGATTGCCACATGGTGTACCTGTGAAGGATATTTTAAAGCATTAGTAAACGATATAAACTGCATTTTTATTGCTTAATTGATTTTATGGAACAAAATTATTTTTGCCCCTTCAATTAAGCAACAAAAATGGAAGAGTTGAGATAAGAGTTGAGATTTCCGGGAGTCCGGAGAAGCTGCCAAGGTTGAGCACTGAGACTAGCTGATGTGCCCCTGAGAGAAAATCTATCTTTGAATGTAAGATAGAAAACAAATCTGAGATGCCCCTTGATACAGGTTCTTCCTTGGAGGTCGAGCGTATAGCTCAATGATATTTTTCCTTGCTTTGTTTCCTGCAGAATTTAGCATAGAATAATAGACATAACATTTATGGATATTATGCATGGATGCATGAATGCATGAGCTGCTTGGACTGATCATCCCCCACATCTGAGCTATATGACTACTGGCCTAATCAATTTTGCTCAATTTTATTGCTTGCTAAGAGAGAGAATATATGGAGTTGCTTTGCGGCACGGATAAGACAAGAATGCCCCTGGCGGAGGATTAGGGATGTTACACAGATTAGGTGGGAATGTCCCGAATGGAGAACTATAGAAGTTGCGGCGTACACACGAGGCTCATGTGTTTGGATACCATAGCTGACGAAGGACCGGTGAATTCTGCATCGCTAGTATGACGAGTGACAGAGGGCTCCTCACGAGCTATTCAAAGAGATAAGCTGACTGCAAATTGATTTTTGGATCGAGCATGTCGAAGACAAGGGGTTGCACAAAGCAAAGTTCAAGATTCTGGATAACGAATGACTGGACGCTATCACTACCAATGAATTCTACTAAGGATGGCTTTAGAATAATGGGATGTTGTGGACTTGAGATGCTCAATCGTGTTTAAGATTGGAGTGGACACGTGCAGAGGATGGATTTGAGCCCTTCAGATCCACTAGACCGGAGAATGTATTCAGGCACTCTAATGATGATGACGATAATGCAGATATCTTGATGTGATTGATGGCAGCCATTTATCTTTGTTTTGATTATCTTAAGTTTTGCATAGACTCGAACATTGTGTTGGGCCCATTACACTTTGATCATTTCACTTTTATGTCCTAATTTTTGCCTAGATCGCCCTTTTTGAGTTTTCAATCCAGCAGACTTTCCCAGCTTTTATATAGATGTAGATGTTTTCAGCCTATCAGGATTTTTGCCTTTTATTATCTTTCTTTTCTTTTGAGGATGGAACTCCACATTCAACTCATCTGCTGCATTTCACCTTTTGGGCCCAATATATTCATTCAAGCATAAACATAAAGAACTCAGTAAAATGACATTTCCATTAAATGAATTAAGTTTGAGTACATAATGATGATAACCATTTCTGTTGACCCAAACTCTAGTGTTGACTAGCCTATACAGGTTTTCTAGCCAATAAACTCTCATAGCTCACTTTACCCTAATTTTTGTCTAGACTGCCCTTTTCGGGTTTTCAGTCTAGCTGGCTATTTTGCGCCCTAACTTTTGCCTGATTGGTTTGTAGAATATCGATCAGTGGGATACACCATAATTTTTGCCCGAGTAGTAGAGGACCACTCGCCGGGTGATTAATTTTATTTCTTTTTTATGTGCCGCTTTTCTGATTTGGTTCTTTTGGTTAAATATGATAATGCTTAGACCTATTTTGTATGATAAGGTTTATGAACTCGTTATCGTCCATAATCATGGTCCTTGTACTAAGTACCTTTCTGGTTGCTCGAGGTATTTCCTATTTGGACAGAATTTCCCCCTTTGGTCAGTGTCGGTAGGCTAATACTTGCTTCAGAACTGGATTATCGGCTTTTGATGGATACTTCTGATTCTTGGCTCGTTCATTAGACACCTTCGCCATGTGTTGCTGGTGCATTTGAAGATTGTCTAAGGTGTTCAAACTATGCATTAGTCCATAGGGGCCCCTTTGACTTGGATTTTAGTGACTGTCAAGGACTTCATCTCGGTTTTGACTGGGATCGAGACTTCTATACCATAAACCAAGGAGAAAGGCATTGGATTCTTGGGAATTCTGACACTTGTTGGACATCTTTAAAGGGTAAATGGTAGCTTATTGACCCAATCTCTGTATCCAGCATTGGTCTTGGAAAGGATTCTCTTAATGGGTTCGTTAGCCGCTTCGACCGTACCATTATCTTAAGGACAGTAGGGCGAAGATCTATAATGCTCAACACCATATTTCTTGATCAAATTGGTCGTTGCCTCTTGAAAATGGAACTTATTTTCTGAGACCAAGTGCTGAGGTAGACCATACTAAGCAAGGATATACTTCTTGATGAACTTGGCCATCTTCTCGGTGGTGATGTTGGTGTAAGGATCGGATTCCCCCTATTTTGAGCAATAAGTTGCCCCTATAATGATGAAGCAGTGGTCATTTGTTGATGATGGTCGAATCTCATAGATCATATGTGTCCCCCTTATCGAGGATGGGTAATGAGGAGAGAAACAGTGAAGGGTTGTGGATTTGGAAGGTATTGGATATTAGTTAAGATCAAAGGTGTATCGGGGGTGGGAATTTTGAGAATGGGTGGGCAAAAAAGAAAAAGTAAGCCATGATTTTGTCGAAGATGATCTAGTGATGCTCTTTCTCCATTATAGGCTGACACTTTTTTGGTAGCTTGAAACATGCTTGTGAATGATGAACCGATCGACATTTTAAATCTATCCAAGAAAGAGCTGAGCTTCTTAATCTATTGTAGGTGTGAAGATGAGATGCTTGGTAATCTGATGATGAACCCTGGCTATGTCTAAGTATGACTAGGCAGAAGCGTTATCATGATCTTTAAGCACTTGTTATCTCTCACTTTCTTTTAGAGGTTAGGTAATTAGACAATAGTTACCCTTTTAGGTTATCATCTGTACTCAAATTTATTTTAGTTAAAGAAACTTTATGAATACTGAACACATTATGCTTATGATAAAATGAATGCATGGACCCATTCGGCGAAACATCAAGCAAATAAACAAAAAGAGAGTCTTTGATTGAATAAAATGCCTTAAAGGCAAAGTTGTTCACATCTAAATGCTAGAAAAAAGAAAATTACATAATAGATAGATAGTCATCCTCCATAGGCAGAGGGTCTTGATTTGCGGTGCTGGTAGATTAGGCATCCTCGGTAGCTTTCATTGGCATGTCGTCCAGGATGAGATCCAGAACTTTAACTTGTTCGGCTGATGACCTATCTCCTTCATTCGCTGAAGACCTCATGACATTTTTGTTGGCTTTAGCAGTGTTCACTTTTCTAGCCGGTTGCTCCATTTTCTCTTCTCTTATCATACCCCAAACGGCTCTGCCTAGAGGTTTGCATTGATCTATTTTGTGACCTGCCTGAATATGATAGCGACAAAAGTTCCTTTTCTCTTTGGGTGAAGGAGAATGATACTCATAAAGAGATTCAAGCATGCCCCTCTCGCATAACTTGGTAAAAATGACACTAAGAGGGAGCTCCCACGGAGACACGAATGCTTTTTGAGTAGGTGTTCAAATAGGCACAGCTTGCACTATAGAGGCCTTCTCTTAACTGGTGACTTGAACTATATGAGCCTTGCCCTTTGAGTAGATAGCCTTAATGAGCTCATGTAGTCCACCACCTCCTTTAGATGAATCGAGATTGGTGATTCCCGCCTGGCTGTCGAACATTAGGGAGGAGTTATCCATATGGTTAAATGTCCTTTTCGGCTCAAGAAACTTCCCTTCCTTTACCAAACGGCAGATATCTTAAATCAGTTTCTGACATTCGTTAGTACAGTGACCTCACTGAACATGATATGCACAAAAGTTATATTTCTCATCTTCCTTCAGAAGCCTATGCTCGTGGAGAGTTCTGAGGAGTCTGTGCTCCCTTAGGGTGGCCAAATTTCACAAAGGGGTAGTTTCCATGGATTTTTAATATTCTCGGGGTCAATTTTGGCTGGATGGGATTCACTACGATCGGCGCTTGGGCAATTGTCTGAACCTAAAGGGATGACCCATGATTTGACTTGCCCGCTTGTGAAAGGTTTTCCCTCACTTCGGCCTGAGATAGGATAGTATGTGGCTTGGAAACCAACCCATCACTTCCTTTAAGCTTTACTTTTTGTCCTTCTTCAGAGCTAAAGAGCAAGAACTTATGCAACAGAGCCTCCATTTCGAGTGTCATGCCCGGAGATTGCTTGACTTTGTCGCTGGATAAAAGAGAAGTTAAATGGTGTGAGAGGGTTTCAACATCAGGTGTCATGCCCGGAGTTTGTATAACGTAGTTACTGGATAGAGAGGTTATGTCAAACTAGAATAGTGAAGTAAGCGGTGAGGTTTCAACTTGAGAGCTACTCGTGGATTAGTATCGAAGGAGTTTTATGGGTAAGCGGTTCCCTTTGGGGCAATAACAAACTGAGTTGGAACAAGATCAAAGGACATCAGAGGCATTGGAGGTGACATGAAACTATAGGAAGGCGTGGGCATGCGAGACGCGAGTCAACTGGAGGAGGAAGGTAAGATCAAACTTTGAGAGGTTGGTTTCGGGCCTCAGGTTGGCAAAGCAAAAATTGAAGGGGGGAGAGCCGATTATGATTGGGCTAAATTATAGTCCCGTTGGAATGGGCTCGATTCGGACTGAACGGGTGAAATTGATTGTACTAGTTAAAACTGATTCGGGGCTATTGGAGTCAAATAAAGTTTATTCAAACTAACGAGAAAATCTAGCTCGACCGTGTGGTTTAGAGTCTAGGTTGGATAAGTGAACATGGGTGACTGAGGCTACGTAATATCATACCAAACTGAAATGGGCTCAGAGATGATTGTGGTGGTTGTGCAGATTGAAATGGTTGAAATAATGACTAAGTTATAGGAATCTGACTAACTGATGACTGAACACTCTGAGCTTTGAATACCAATTCTTGGAATCTTCTGAACCTCCCTAACTTCCCCTAAAACTGTGCGGATCAAGTCTTGGACATGCCCACGAATTACATCTCAAAATTGATCAGATAGGAGAAACACTTTCATAGCGTTGGCAATTTTGGAACTCAGCGGAGACTGACCCTAAGTAGGCAGAGGTAGAGGAGAGGAAGTACCCCTAGACAGAACCCTATCAACTGTCAGGAAACTAGACATAGCAGAAAAACATGATTCTGAAACTAAGTTAGAAGCTGAATTCGGACCTATAGAACAGCAAAGTAGATGATGATCAAGTCTGAGCCAGAGAGGACTACAACGGCGAGGACGTCTTGACATACTAAAGGTCAGAAGATTATCAGCCCGAATCGAACAATGAATAAAGTGAATAATTAAATATATTTGAGTGATGAATGCCATATATACGGCGGTGGTTTAGAGAGGTAGAGAGTAGAAAAGCTTATGATGCGAAGCTTAACCCCAAAATACGTGAGACGCCTAGTGAACTAGATATGGGTCGTCGAGACTCAAACGATCTCAAGCATTTTGTGAAATTCCCCCTTCAAGCGGGGGGAGAGTAGAGGTAAGAGAAAGAATAAAAAAGTCTGCCACAGGCAGCCTATGCATGGGTTTTGCATGAATGAGCACAACACAAGTAGCACAAAAAAAGCAAATAAACCGCTTCTAACCTTATGACTCCCGTGCAACACCAATTTGGAATCCGGGGTTAACTCTAGCGCAAAGAGACGGCAAGAGAGTATGCGACCTAAGTCTGAATTGTTTTGGTGAACCTAAGGGGAAGTTGTTATTGGTAGATTTATCGTGGTTCATAGTCTCAAATTGCTGGTCCGGGTAACCCAACCACTCCTCAAATGAGTGCTATTGCGGGAATTACACGTTGGTTAAAATGAGTGATCCACCTACAAATATCACCAATTCCTAACGGGCATGAGGTATACAAGTGAGCTTCACGGGGGTGAAATAATGGCACTTTAAACCTAGTATCTAACTAAGTGGTTGATTCAAAGGGCATAAGAAACAAAGTGTTGATTTAAAAAATGGATTTAGGCACATCATCAAAATGCTTTAACCAAACTTTGAAAATGAAAGCGATTTTTCAAGTTTTAAGTTAAAAGTAAATCCCCAGGAAAGTCGCCAGTGTGAGCGGATGACCTTTTTCTGACCCGCGAGGACCGCTGGGGATGGAAAATCACGAGCGCTATGAAGCATGCTAAGGGAGAATCCTTATTTTTGGCGTGATGAAAATAATAATGAAAATTATGTTGATGTTGAATTTAAGTCCAATTTGCGGGCTAAGGGATACGAGATTTGAAATCCTGTAATTTAAGATAGAGTCGCCACCCAGTTTAGCTCCACCGGGAATTTGGGTATGATATTCCCACTGGGTGGTTGGACCGTACCTTAAAACAGAGATTCCAAGTTCGGATAATGTTGCTTAATTTTCAATTTTTAAATCAAACCATTTATATTTTAATAAACGCGACTTTAGTTCTTATGCGATTTAAATCCGGTTAATGTTTGGGAGTTTTTGGTTTATAAGCCACACATCACACAAAAGTGGTAAATAAAGCAAATAAAATAATTATTACAAGATTTTATAAATACCTATATATTTTTCTAATGCGGGAAAATAAATAAAGCAGATAAATGAATAAAAGGGCGAAACCGGGTCCTAAACTAGCTTACCAACTCAAACCCGGCTCCAAACGAGGCAAAATATATACCAGCAACCATAAATAATGCAACAATAAATAAAAGCAGTAAATGAGATCAAACAAGGGAAAATAGCATATTTTTTAATTTTTCAGGATAAAAACACAATTTTCGGGCATTTATTAATTATCTAAGCAACAAAAAAATTATCAAAACAAACTAAACAACCTAAAATAATAAATGAAAATGGCAGAAAATACTTTTGAAATTTTAATTATTATAAAAGAATTATTAAGATTTTATTTAGCTAAAAAAAACCCCTTTTTAGGCTATTAAAAGGAGATTAAATCAATTAAATATTTAATAATTCATTAAAAAAAGATTAAAAACTATATTATGACATTATATATTAGATTTCATTTATTGGAAATTTTTTGGATGAAAATCGGGGTAGAAAATGCATTAAAACGATAAAATAGGGTCAAAAACGCAAGAAAATAATAAAAAAGGGTTAAAAACACAAAATAACGCAAACAAGGACCATTTGGACATTTTTTACTAGTAGGCCGACTCAGTGAGGTGGTAAGCCGCTTGAATGACATGATAGGTCGACTCGGTGAATCACCCTAGGTGTCACTCAGTCGGCCTAATACCCACTGAAGCAGCCAACCAAAAAAAGTGTTTAAACAGACCATAAACGACATTTTTGTGCCCGAAAACCCACAATTATTCCAGTGGACTTGACATTTCAAGTCGTTTCCCACATTATTCCAGTGGATTTGGACTTAAAATATTGAAATAACTTTGATTTTTCAGCTTGGGGGAAGAAACCCAAGAAAATCTGGTGAAATAGTGATTAGCCGCGTGAGTGACACGTAGGCCGACTGAGCGACATGGTAGGCTGACTCACTAAGTCGACTAGCCATATCGTTCAGGCGGTCTGCCGGTCGCCGAAGCTGTCAGCCGGAACCTCGCCAGAAAGTCACAAAAAGCCGAAAACGAGGGCTAAACGCCTGAAAAATTAACCAAAAACATAGCAACACGCAATAAATAATATAATGAAATAGATTTGAACTCAGAAAATTACCTAAATGCCGTGAATCCACTCTCAAGACTCGAATCAACCTTTGGCGAGCTTTTGACGAATTTGTGGCAGAAATACAGACGAATAGTGACTGATTTAGCAAGGGATTAAGTGATTTGTGTGGAAAAAGTCCATAATTCCTATTTAAATTAGTCTTTACCTAAGATTTCTATTTGATTTTAATATTTAAGCTAAAACATTAAGCCTAATAAAGCTTAGGAAACTAGATTGTTTGAATTTCCAAGGCTTTATGAAGCTTGTTCTTTCTAAAAAACTAGAAATGCTAAAATCTGAATTTTTCAGCAAAATGAGCCAAAAAGTCCTAAAATATGAAATTTGTGGGGTTTTTATGGACCCTCACAAGCATAAATTCCACAATTAAGCCACCAAATTTTGGGATTTTACGGAAAACTCACAAAACCCGACTTGCAGGGCAAGAAAAATTGAAAAAATGCAAGGAAAGGGGCTGCCCCAACTAAGGCCGCGTCGCCGATGCAGCACGGCCTAGGCCACGTCACCTGACATCCAGGTCGCATCAAGCGATGTGGCTCACCGCATGGACCATACGGTCCATTGCATGGACCACGTAGGTTGCTTGTCAGGGCATCGACTAGGAGAGGGTGCTGGGGCCCGATAAGGAGCAAACTTCGAATGATCATAACTTTCACTATGGTCATCCGATTAAGGCGATTCTTGACAATACAGAAAGCTCGGAGAGTCTAGATTCCAAAAATTTAATAAGAATTGCTGAAAATGTTTGGATCTTATAGAAAACTACGAAACAAATCACTGCACGTGAGGGCAGGATAACGTTAATTATAAATGCATGTTAATTATTTTTAATCGCGGTAAGAGGCACAAATTCGTCAAAAGAAGCTTTACAAACGTGATTCAACTCCAAAGGGTAGAACGACTAACCCATAAAAGGTTAGAGCAAAAAGTCATCATCGTTTCGCGGGTCACCGAAAAGCTCGTGGTCACACACACATTAATGTCATGGCTGCATAAAGATGTGGTCAGTTTCCACACAACTGTGATGCTTATGATGTCAGTTTTTTATTTAGTTATATTTAATAAACCTGTACATGTAGCAAACGGTTAGATCGTGCCTACCGCCCTTTTAACTCCAATTGGTTACTTCACTTTAAAGCCAATGGGGGACTTAGCGAAGTATGCTCTCGTGTACTCCTGGTTTTTAGGTAAACCTATGGGAAAGTGCCTATGGTTCATCCATATGCGAGCTTCGATCGCAAGATTAGGGTTGATTGGGTACCCTACGCCTTTGTGTACCGAGTCCCAATGGCCCTAAGATAACTAAAGGAAGCTTTTCCATATATAATATACTCGGGTAGTCTTAACCTTAAGCGTGCAAGGTCCTCGTACGTTACGCAAGGGGTGTGATCGGATCCATACCCTTAAGCCCTAAGTGAACTTCAAGATACTTCACCAAAAGACACCTAAATTGGTTATGGGGTAAAGAATGCAAGTGCTATGCAATCCTAAAATTTGTGTAATGCTGAAATTATCATATATTTCGCAATTCCAAAATTTAATTTGAACAATATTTTAATTATTATGTCAAAAAAGAATTTTTATAAAAATTGGTTTTATATAAAAATAATTTAATCCCCAACAAAGTCGCCACTGTGAGCGGGCGAGGTTTTGGTGAGAAGGATGCACGTGGAGTGTGGTGCGCGGGTCGTAATTCGGTGCAGTTTAAGGAAACTGCGATATTCGATTTGGTTTGAGAAAATCCGGTTCGCTTAAATGCGTGTACCTCTTTTATAAAAATACGCTTGATTTTATTATAGAGAAAATGATTTCATTATTTTTCACGTAAACTTATTGAGTGTGAAAAATGTGGCTTTTTATAAGCCAATTATATTGAGAAATATATTTACACATTTTATTAAGAAAATATATTTTTAAAATAAAGCATTTTACTTTATTTAAAAAGAAAATAGAGTCGCCACCTGGTTCGGTTCCACTAGGAATTGTGGTATACTGATCCAAAAGGAGATTTTTATAACGAAAAGAAAGATGATATTCTGAGTTTGAACATAATAGGTACTCATATTGGTTAAATTGTTTGGATTGATTTTGGAAATTTAGAATATGTGGTAATATCTGCATCACAATTGCTTTATTTAAGAAATAAATTCAAGAAATAAAATGGGCATCATAATGGCGCAATAAATTGATATTTTCTACCGAAATTTCGGCAGAGTAACGGCAGTGCTTAGGTTTTGGCCACACCTACACACTTATTGATGCGTATTGTAGTTTAAGTGGCTGAGTGGGTCACTTAACCAGTTGAATGAAAATGCAATGTGCAATAATAAAAAATAATAGAAATGAATTTAAATGAATTTTAAAGTTGGGCTTAGATCCAATTACCCTGAGTTTACCTTTTCGTCTGTCCAGGATGACTTGAGAGCCAGTGCGGGGCCAAAGTTGTTAGAGATTGTGATTTGGTTTTGGCTATAATCTTGGATTATTTCTAATGAAAATGTGGGGTTTTTTTGAGAAATTGAACAATTTTTAGACTGAAGATCACCGTGACATCCAGATCTGAATGATAGAAAATCGAGTTTATATCTAATTTAGATGACAAAGCTCGAATTTGAAAGTGTTTTGGCAGAGTTTTGGGGCTTTTCGGACTCCCGAAACAAAAATGGAAAGAAATGATTTTCGTAACGTTTTAGCTACTGAAAATGAAAGGGAGAGTGACCCTCTATTTATAGAAGGTGGCTTTTAGCCCACGGGCTAAAAGAATACGTAATGAGCCCGCGGGCTCATTGCATACTTGAGTGCAAATTTGATTTGAATCTGTCCGTAAATCTTGTGAAATATTTACCAAGATTTGATCTGATCTTTTTACTATAGAGGTAATGAGCCCGAGGGCTAAAAGACCGTTTTCACTAAAATTTTGACTTTTTGACTTTTCAGTAGGAAATGCCAAACCGAGGCTTCCCGGGAATTTGGATTTTTGAATTTCTGAATTTTGGATGACAATTCGGTCCTTTTTGGATCTCTTGTTGAATCACTGAATGAAATAGGCATTATTCCTCATCGGGCCGGAACGGACCTGTGCTAACGATGCAAAAAATAGATAGTAAATAAATTGGGGTGGGGGGAGAAAGTACAGATTTAATAAGTATGGTTCTCCCCACGTAAGATAAACAGCTTCCCTTGCAATTAGCCAATCGTTTCTTAAACTTCGCAATCAAAGGGTCCCAAGGGGCTATAGAGGGCTGATTTATGCAAAGCGGTGTGCCCAAGTATTTAATCAGAAATTTTTCCTCCCGACAGCCAAATAAAGTCGCGTATTAAGCAAGGGAGTTTTAGTTAACATGAACACCCATTAGTGCACTCTTATTATATTTGATAAGAAGACTAAAAATTATTTCAAAACACCTCAAGATGCATGTGAAACTAGGAATAATTGGCTCCGCTGCCGGAAGAAAGGAAATAGTGTCATCCGCAAACTGAAGTATTAAAATGTTCGGTACAAATTATTCAAGATGAAAACCTGGTAACATGCCCTCTCTGATACTACAATCTATGAGTGTTTTTAGACCTTCCACGGCAAGCACAAGGATGAATAGCGGTGCGGGATCCCCCTATTTCACGTCTCTCCTAATTCGGATTGATGCACATGGTGTACCATTAATCAAAATAGATGTTGTAGAGTTTTTCTTGCAATTTGACAGCCATGATATCCATTTTTTTTAACAAAATCCATCTTTTAAAGGACCGAGTCAGTATAAGTCCATGAAATACTGTCGAAAGCCTTGTGGAAATCTAGTTTCAAAACCAGACAGGATTTCCTTCTAGTGTGTAAACTATGAATAACCTCGGATGCCAAGAATGAACACTCATGAATACTTCTTCCCTTAATGAATGCAAATTGATTACTCGAGATTAAAGAGGGTAGAACAACTTGTAAACGAATACATAGCAACTTTGCAATAATTTTGTAGACCTCATGAATAAAAGAAATTGGTCTATAATTATTCAAAGAATAAGAACCTGGGACTTTAGGTAGCAGCACTGTGAAGGATGATTTTAAAGAATCGGGTAGCTGTAAAGTAGCGTGGAAACGCTAAAAATCTGCATAAATTCTGACTTTAAATCTTCTCAGAATTGGTTGTAAAAGAAGAAAAGAAAACCATCTAGTCTCTATGCCTTGTTCTCTCCGCACGCATTAATACAATTCAAGACCTCATCAGTCGAGAAAGGAGCGATGAGGGCTGTGTTCTATTGGGCATTGATAGTGTAAAATAGGAGTTTACAAAGTGAGAAAGGAACCTCTGGGTTGGCCATTAAGAGATGCTCATAATAGGTGCGAATTGCCCCCAAAATTGCTTGTGAATCAGTGACAATCTACCCTCAATATCTAACTACGTGATTTGATTATTACCGGACTGGGCAGACACTGTGTAGTGAAAAAAATATGTGTTTTTATCCTATAGGAGAGTCCAAGTAACTCGAGATTACTGGTGTCTCTATTTTTCCAAGTGGCACATCTTTCTTGAAGTAAAGAACGATGATTGTCAAGCTTTGTGTTTTGCTCCAAGGTGAGAGGCTGAGGGACATTGCTAGAAGTAAGTGCTAAAATTTTGCCTTCCAAATCTGAAATTTTATAGCATAAATCCCTAAAATTCTCCAAATTCCAGGGATGAATGTCCAAGCTCAGTTTTATCAGTTGCCCTATGCGGGTTAGATGAATAAATAGTTTGCCATGTAGTATGAATGAAAGGCAGAAACTCGGCCTTATCCCACAAAAATTTAATGATCTAGATGGTCTCGGGCCTGCGTTTGGAACAATACACGATTGGAATAGTATGGGTAGATGGTCGGATATGGTGGTGTCCACCATTGAGATAGATAAGTTCAGATAACTATCTAAAATATCACCTGAAATAAGAAATCTGTCAATGCGAGAAAAAGAAAGCCTATTATGCCATGTATAATCACACCCATGAAGAGGAAGGTCAAGAAGTTCACTTTCCAAGATAAAATCTTGAAAAGCGGTCATAAAAGGATGAATTCTGCCTCCCGCTTTCTCTGATTCGTGTAAAACTTTGTTGAAATCACCACACATCAAGACCCTCTATAAATCTCGAATAACTGGAATAATTTCCAGTCATAATTCGTTTCTATTCATATGACTAGTCGGGGCAGAAAGACTTAACACATCAAAATCCTACTATTGCAGAGAAAATTTGATCACCGCCCATCTAGAAGTCGATTGAATTACTGACCAATAAAGAAGAGTAGAGTTTCAAGAAAATAAGATTCCACCCGAAAGACCAATTAATGGGATACAGTGGTACGCGAAATCATTATGTCCCCAAAAACGACGAACCACATGATCAGAGACACCTTTAATTTTCGTCTCCAACATAATAAAAAATTTTATTATTATTTTCCCGAACGCATGATAGCACGAATTGCTATTTTGTTCCATTGTTAATGCCTCCTTGAAAATTCCGACATAAGAAATCTAATGATGTAAGAAAAGATAAAATAACTAGGCAAGAATTATTTAATTAGTTGACTAGATTATCCATGGCTGCCATTACAATCGGCTCATGTCATTCTTTGAATAATCCTAACTTATTTCCTATGTCAATAGTCAGTTTCTTCTCAAGAACCGGAGAAGCCCTATATTGAGATAAGATGATAACACGGTTCATGTTCGAAATGTCAGGTCCTAATGAATCTGAGTTTACAGGTCGGTGCGTTACACCCGTCTATAATTCTGCTGTTTGGAAAACTGGTTCAGCCTCAGCATTTGTCTCTATTAATGCTATATTAGTCTCCGGAATAATGCTTAAATTGGTGCCAGAATGTTATGAAATAAGGTTGACTTGTAAATTAGCATGGATTGCTCTGTTGCTCTCTTGAAGTACCTCTTGGATTCAATCATTCGAATTACTAGGATCAATGGAAACTCACTGAAATCACTCAAAACTTCAGATTCATTATCTTGGTAGTGTTCACATCCCACTCCTTCCCTGAGATTATAATGAACCTCTACCTCCACAGAACCGGCGAGTAGTTTAAAAGAACGGTTGGTAGTTCTGAAGGGAACCGAGACAAGACACGAAATAATGTTAAGACGATCCAGTCTATTGAAGTCAAAATCCAAGGAAACAATTCGACCAAAGGAGGCAGCCAATTGTCTAATTAGTTTTTCTCTAATCAACACGGGGGAATTCCAATAAATTCAACGTACATGATGCATTCCTTCGGTGCAAAATCTGTCGGCAAGAATTTTACCCACTTGAATATAGGATGCATAACCTTCCAATCTCCACCTAAAAATTCATTCATGGAAGTCATTGAATTAAATGAGACAATAACATTATCATTACCCACAGGTGGAGCAAAGGCAATATCAAAGCCTCGAATGTTTGAAATATTATTCAAAGAGACTAAGCATGACTTATCTTTCCATGGGGCCACTTCCATAATAAGTTCATGGCCTCGTCAGGAATTCTCATGGCCGGAAGGGATTCCTTGGTTAGTAGAATTTTTCTTGGCATAATAAGCCTCATTCAAACCCCTAGGACCATCTACTACTCTCGCATACGATCTCTCTCCTTTAGGTGAATCATGGAATTTGATTTTCTATTTCTAAGCATGTTGAGGGATTGGATTACATTTATAGTTTTGTGTTTTTGGGAAATTGGCCATTCTTGTATATCTCGCCTTGAACGCACACAAACGGATAATTCCAATAGACACAGAGTTTAATCTGTATAGGGTTTCATGCACCGACAATGAACCATCGACAATTAAAAAAAATTTAGATTTTTAGCATTTTTCTTCCTGGCCACATAAACTCTACCGGTGATGCCACATTTCTTGAATACTCTACTCATCGAATCAGTTCCATACATATTCAGGAAATTTTCAAAGTAAATCCTGATTTGGGTGGGTATTACGTTTTGCCTAGTGGCAGGTTAAGGGAAAGCGACACTGGGGTATGAGGTGGTTTGGTTGACATAGTGGTGTTGGTGGTGGTAAGAATCAGGGCGACAATGACGGCTTCATCTGCCATCTAGATGATGATGACGACGACTGGTGAAGGTTGGGGGTGCAATCGGGAATCACCTTCTAGGGTTTCTCTCCATCTATTTTTTTTATTTTCATTCAACATAAATATGGTTAATGCATATACTATACTCTTGAAAAGGTCACATTGGATGGAATGGGATGTCATATATCTTGTTATTCAAATTGAATCTTTTCCATATTATTATTGTTCCTAAAGTTCACAATATCACAACATTGTCCACTAGTCATATTTACAATATTTTTATCGTTTGATACGCTTTGATTGTTCGTGTCCGACCGATATGTTCTTATCTTGTGTATTATCTTGTCAATTCCATTTAATAACAGAAACTGATAAAATTTTTAAAAAAATTCTTACCAAATAATAATGATAATAAAAAAATATTGAAAATTGAAAGGTATTTTAAAAAAAACAATGATAATAATAAATCAAGGAGACAATGTAGCAAAACAAAGCAACATACCCTAATCGTCCTAATTTTCCTTCTCTATTCTTTAAATAAAATTTTGAAGAAAAACCTCCTTTGAGGGTTATTTTCCTCTTCCCCATTAGTTTTTTTTGTATTCTACTTTATGTGTTATAGTTTTTTTTTTTTTTTGAAATAATCTACTTCTGGTATTTCATTGAATTTTCACTACGTGATCATATTCTTCAATAGTAAATCTACGGCTACACAACAGGTTGGGCTCCATCAAAATATAGTCAGATACATGTTGATCTTTCATCTTAGGTACCTAGATCTATCTCTTTTAAGAAAGATCGTTCCATATCTATAAAACCGGTTGGTGTTACGTAGTATACCAGAGTTCTAATGGTTGTGGATCCCTGATAAAGTGACATGGAGCTTAAAAAACACATGTTGCAAACTATCTCCGATATGGTGAGATTATGTTCTTCTAATTTTGGTAGAAAATTTTGTTTGATTTGTCTATTAGTCAAGATGTATTCCAAATCCCAATAGTTAATAAAATTATCCTGTTGAGTAGAAAAATAAATAAATAAGTTCAACAATAAATCTTATATAAAATATGCGCGATTGTGCTTACATTAAATATAGAGAAAATACTCTACACCATGTTTTTCATATAGATAGAACTCATAACATGTTCATTCATAGAAAAATTCATGTGAGACATTTGACATAATAAAGACCCATAAATAAAGAAAAACAAAAGTCAAATAACGTTACTTAGCAAAATATAAAAAATTTCGGAAATCCCATTACACCTTTTTTTTCAAATAAAACTGAATTACAGAACATAAATCAAACAAAATATCTAGGAAAATCATGCATTGGTCCATAAATGGATAAATCCATGACTTATATATTTGTGGGGTAGTGGATCGGGTTGATTGTAGTGGAAGAGATAGCTACATCTGCACTGCATGGTCAATGTCGTCGTTCATGTACTCTTCCTGCATTACAATCCTCTACAATCCTCTTTTCATTCAATTTTTGAAACAAATCGAATCAAATAAGTTTTCATATAGTTAACATTTCGAATATGTTGGCTCATTTTTTAAATGGATTTGGAAGATTGGATGACAATTGTGTTATATTTATTGAAAACTTATGAAAAAAGTATTTAAAAACAAGAGTTAACAAATGAATTACCTTTGGCATATGTTCCTCTCTTCCTTGAGTACTCTATACACTTTTCTCCTCATTTCTTCCCAAGGATATAAAGTATTCAAGGAAACTGATGTGCCTTCATATTTGGTAAATATCTCATCTGATAAATTTCAGTCACAAAAACGCATACAAACTTAAAAAGGTATACCTGAAGTTTCATGACGGGACAAACTTAGATGACCAAAAAATTATATGTATAAACTATATTGAAGTAAGGATAGTTGTGTTTGGTGACTATGAAACAGTAGGTGTTTATAGAACTTTCATGTGTTTTACCTACTACCTTGACATATGGCAACTACTTGTTGGTGCTAACGCGTCAATAGACTCTAATTATTTTCCAGTTGTCACATATTTGTTGAATATTACACGTAACATTATTAATAAATATGGAAAATGTACGCATCGGTGGATTTAAATTTGTTGTTCCAAATTTTGTTTTGTATTAGATTTTTTTATTTAAGTTTTTATTTTTAATTTTTCTTTCCTAGTTTTTTATTTTTCTCTCCTACATATCTGACACATGACAAAATCTGAATGAGAAACATGAAAGGAGACACATAATTGAGGACAACAAATTTAAATCCCCTTTCAGATGATAATCTGCCACATGAATAAGCCACGAACTACTTGCAAATTTCACTTCACGCGATTTAATTAGTGCTTAATTAAGTATATCTAATTCTATAGAATGCATTTGTTATTGTGCTTTTTGTAATGGCAAGAGCTCCAATTCAATATAGTTGATATTTTGTCAAAACATAATATTAGTTGTCGAAGGCTATTTCTTTAAACTCTACCTCTTTTATAAAAATCTCTTCATTACTCTAGTTTTTTCTGTGAATAATGTACATGTGCATCATATCTTTCGTTACTGTATTCTTCAAACATGGATCTGCATCTACACATCTCAATTTTAATAATTTCATAATTGGGTTGGACTCCAATAGCCTTTAAATAAAGATACTTGTGGATCTTTCATATCTCTCTAAAGCATGATTGCTATAGATTTGCAAATCTTGTTGATGTTATGGCATAAGCAGGTGTTTTCGTGGTTGTGAATAATCGAGAATGTTAGTTGGAGGGTAAGAAGTTATTGGTTGCAACATTTATCTTTTTTTTGTTTAAGTTTGTCTTCTTACTCTTGTGATAAATTTTTGTATTATCTCTCATCATGGTGAGATGGTGAGTTTTTGTTTCTTTTTTTATGTTAAAGTGTTTTGTTTGATGTATGCGGACTCTTTAGCTCATGTATCAGTCAAAATATACTCAATAATTTAATATTTATGAAATATTTTGTTTTCCATCAAAACAATATAATATTAAAAAATTTAGTTCAAAACGTATGACATAAGTAAATTTAATTATAGTACTAGTATATTGTATTCTGTTTAACTTTTTGTAATACGGGAATGCTATTGTATTCTCTTTATATGAGTCTTTTATGGTTCATGCCATGGAGTGCCATGGGGTACTCGGGGTTGTTGAATCTGAAATAATTTTTTTAATAGAAATTTAATGTGTTGCCTACTTGCCTTGACAAATAGCATCAATGGAATATTGGTGACAACACGTAATAAACTCCTAATAATTTATAATTCTTGTTTCTTAATTGGACGTAGCACATAATAGCATTAATCTGTTCACCGAGTTTGAAACGAAAGACTTGGGGTAGTTAAAGTACTTTCTGGGAATTGAAGAGCCAAGATCAAAGCAAGGAATTTTCATATGTCGAAAGAAGTACATCTTAGACCTACTGGCTGAAACAGGGATGCTTGGCTGCAAAACTGTTGATACACTCATAGTGATCAATCATGGACTAAGAGTACTAGAGGGAGCAAAGTTAGTTGATAAAGAGAGATATCAACGGTTGGTGAGTAAACTCATTTATCTCTTACATACCCGATCTGACATATCCTATGATGTAGGAAAAGTAAGTTAGTTCATGCACCGACCTCAAACAAGTCACATTGAGGCTTTATGGAGGATCATAAGTGTGAGGTGTCGATGACGTGCGGGTCTCCCTTGATGCCTGTGGGAGAGGCAGGGCCCACTGGGGCTTTGGTTGGATTTAGGCGTGACAAAACATTTGTAGTTAAAGTTTGCACAATAAGCCAATTTTAATGAATAAAAGAATCGAGACCCAAATCTCGATATAATTTGCCACCCAAGTTGTCCACTTGGGAAAGAGTTTGGTACAATTCCCTCTGGGCGGGAGACTCATATCTATTGGATCAGAGATTCGGGTATCGAATGAGTCACTTATTTCTCATTTAGTTGATTCAAAATTGCATTCACCGCGTAAAACCCTTTTTTTTCATCCTTTGGGGAATTATCACAGAAATTCTAATTTTACACTCTATCACATTCATTACATGCGTTTACATATTACAATAAAAGCAAAAACAATAAATGGGGGAATAGAAATTACAAACGGGGGAAAGATGGGGAAATTGCAAAGAGAACCTATACATTTGTTCTAAGTTATAAAAAAATGAAAATAAATTCCCCTGCATCCACAGGCGTTAGCATAGTTTATAGCATCATAAAGTAGCACTTCACAAAAATCAGCACTTCAACGCATTTTGTCGTGAAAATACATTTTAACTTTTAGGGTTGATTTGCCAGATTATTAGTGAAAATGATCGCATGGCAAACGGTGAGTTGTATTGATTTTTAACCAGTTAAAATGAGTTCTGGAATCTGCCTGGGGCTGGTATCCATATAGGGGGGTGGGACCCACACAGCTACCATGGAGGACCGGTATGGGTATGGTGTACCCGTACGGGTCCTGTTTGGTCCAGGCAAAAACTCGGTTTATTTCAGTTTATATTTTAATAGATTAACAGATTGGTGGTAGGAAAATAAAATAAAAAGGGATTTCCTTCTGTACGAGTATGGCGCACCGAATTGATATCTTTGGGGATATATGGTGCCAACAAGGCTCATACGGGTTAGGTCCAGACCAGAAACAAGAAATGAAAGTAACAGATATAATAGAATGAACAAAGAATAACAATAATGAAATAACTGAGATATGAGTCTCTTTGAAACTCAAGAGCGTTACCTTTGAGGCGTGAATCCACTTTGAGATTATCCCTTTACTGTTGAGAGAGCCCAACCAAAGTAGATGGTGAAATAGGATTATTTAGGTGAGTATTTGTATGGACATAACCTCTCCCTAAATCCTAATAAAAGAAGATATGAATGAATAAAATGTGGATAAAACCTTAAAGGAAGGGTTTTCTCCCTATTTTATACTTCCTATACCCCCACTATACCTTTTCTATACCTATAGAAATTGCTAGAGTTTTAGTATTATTTTCATATGAGATGTTTGTGTATAAGATGTGAAGAGATGGGTCCTATTTATAGCGGAAAGGAGGTTTAAACGCAATAAATCGCGTTCATGACTTGCCTTTTCCCAAAATAGGAAAGGTTAGAAGAGCATGTTTAGGCAATAAGAGGACTTATATGGATGGGGCCCTACCCACCTGTATGGGTCCCCCCCAAGCATATGAAAGGAATGACCCATACGGGTCCGTCGGTGGATCCGTACCACCAGGAAGCACCTATACAGATCCCTAAGGGCAGACTAGGTCTGCATACAATGGCCAAACTCAACTCTGCAGTAGTAGGGACACCTCTGATGGACATCACCTGAAAGACATTGTATCATATAGATCTCATCATAGTTTTGTGAGAAGGATTATTATTATCCAGTGATTACAGACTGCCCCTTATGGGATCATCATAGATACAGATTTGTATGATCTCACAATGTGAGCGAGGGTTTAGAGGTTATACCTTAGGTGATGATACAGGCTAGTTCCTTTCTTAAGGCAAACTTCTTTCCTTTACTGATGCTTACCCCTTGTAACCCTACTGGGGGATGTGTATCCCTTCCCTAAGGCGGATGACTTTCCTTTTGCTACCATGCATGTCCCTTTCTTAAGGTGGATGACTTTCCTCGATAATGCGTATCCCTTTCTTGAGGCGGATGACTTTCCTTGCTAATGCGTATGCCTTTCTTGAGGCGGATGACTTTCCTTTTGCTACCGGGCATATCCCTAGTGATAAAATTAGGGAGGGTGTGTGTATCCCTTTCTTAAGGTGATCGAATTTCCTGGCTGATGATGGTGTATCCCTTTCCTAAGGCAGATGACTCTCCAGAGTAATGATATATCCCTTTCCTAAGGTGGATGACTCTTCTTTTGCTGATGACTTCTATTAGGAAGATGTGTGTATCCCTTCCTTATGGAAGATCAACTTTCATGGCTAATGGTGTATCCCTTTCCTAAGGTGGATTGACTTTCCTGGATGATGGTGTATCCCTTTCCTAATGCAAATTGACTTTCCTAATTGGCGATGTATCCCTTTCCTAAGGCGGATGACTCTCCTACTGGGGAATTTGAATAACCTGAAAAGAGACAACAATCAAACACTGAGTTAGTCATTGTCCAAGCAGGAACCTCTTCATTCTTAATTGACTTTTTGAAAACAAAAAAAAAATATTTTTGCCCCTTCAGTTGAGAATAAAGAAGTGTGAATGCGATAAACTGAAAATTATGTTTAGAAAATGTCGGGTTTGGCCCAATCGCTCTATAAGGAAATGCCTCTTGGAGGGTGCCTCTCAAAGAATGCCCCTTGGAGGGCTAGATAATGGGGATGCCCCTAGATTGACTGATCCCGTTGTTGAAGGAAGGGGGAATGCCCTAGGGTCGGTGGGGGGATGCCCCTAGGATATGATGATTCTGCTACTGGGAAATGGGGAGATGCCCCTAGGACCTGATTACTCTATTCGGGAATGGAAAGATGCCCCTCAGACCTGATTCCTCTATTAGGGAATGACTCTAGGGTAAGGTGCCCCTAGGACTCCTGATAGTTGGGGTATACCCCTCAAGTGATTCCACGGCTGAATTGATATTTTCTGGGCAAAGCCTCTTTTGTTGGGGAAACCTTGTCTTTGTAAAATTCGTTTGTTGAGGAAGAAACCTTGTGTAAGGGTTGACCTGTACATGAAATTTCCTGGTCAAAGATCAACTCAAAAATGACTTACCTTGATTCTTGATTGACTTTTGTGAAAATAAAAATATTTTTGCCCCTTCAATCAAGGATCAAGGTGAGCGAGGGACTTATCCCAAACACAACGAAAATGTAAAGTTGAGAGGGAGGGGGGTTGGCCATGAACTTGGAATGGATGAATTTATGGTGCTTGCTGAAACACTGATGTAAAAATCTGCCCCTAGATGGCATGAGATGGCCCGTACGGGTGGGCCAGACCCATACGGGTAAGGTTCTTGAAAGTGGGGGCCTGTATGGGTGGGGTGGGACCCGTACGGGTCCCTGACATGGGTTTTAAAAGGTAGATGAAACCCCTCGTATGCCACCTCACACCAAAACTTCCCAATTTGCGATTCCGGCAATTTTCTTCCTACAATCAACCAAACATGTACAAAAAGATCCCAAAGGCCGGTCATTTCTCCCTTAGACTCGAGGACTTACCCCTGGTGGATTATTCAGAGCTTTGAGAATGCTTGGTTTTCATAGAGTATATGTTTCACAGAGGAGACTCATTCTTAGGGCATACTCCTGTCTTTGAAGTGCTACTATTCCCTTCCCCCGTAGCCGATGCCTAAAAACTTTAGGTAATTCTGCTAGATCCTCCATTTTCCAATTTTGAACTTTTGGCGATTTCTTGAATTTTGGCATTAATTAGGGTGTTTTAGACCTTGGAATAGAGCATGATGTATGTAACTTTAGTCTAGGAAGCTTTTAGGATAGTTTTGGATGAACTTTGGTTGAGATTGGATGATTTTGGATTTTTAGGGAGATTTTTCACAGGTGGATAGCTTGAAGAGGGCTTGTACGGGTGAGGGGGGACCCGTGCTAGTCCCATTTTTGGTATGGGTACTATACTAGGACCCATATAGGTGGAGCCTACCCCTACGGGTCCTATCCTCAGGGGCAGCATGTTGGCTAATTTGCTTTCTGCAATCCTTTTCTAATTTTTAACTTGTTTGTTGTATTCTAACCCTGTCAAACTATAATTCTGTCTTTACAGTTCCAATACAAGATTATAGGGGCCCTAAGCTTCTCCACGAAATGGTATGAGGAGATTATAGAGTTGCTGGCCCATATCAATTCCTTCGACTTCAGCGACATTATCAGGGCCATCCCTTAGGCCCCTAAGACGTTGGCCCCCAGTGCCATTTTAGCTCTGACGAAGAGATGGTCAGAGATGACCCATACTTTCCATTTGCCTATTAGGGAGGTCACCATCACTCCCTCGGATGTGTTCGCTATGACATGCCTGGAGTGGAGTGGAGTGGGGAAGTGGTCCATTTTGATGTTTATGTTGACCAATGGCATTCTCAGCCTAAGGTGAAGGCCTACATTGCTAGATTACTACGGCTTCGTTCGGGCGGGATGAACAAGCTTAAGTACGGGGACCTGCATGCTTACTGGATTGTGTAATCGAGTCCTATTGTGGCTGATATGAGGGACTAGTACGCCCGGTCTTTCTTACTAACATTTCCTACCACTGTCTTCTTCCTAGGCTGCTCGAGTAACCTCAACTATGATTTGCTTTATACTATAGAGAACCATACCGTTGTGCCAGGCAAGAACTGGTCCCAGGCTATCCTGGCACAGATATACTATAGATTGGACAATGTAGTCCAGGGCGAGCAGTCTGAGCTCGAGATCTATCATTTAATACTACTGGTAAATCCTAAGTTAATCTCTTATATTTTAAACTCTTGTCTAAATTATGCTGCAACTAATCCTTACTTTGTCTTCCAGATTTGGGCTTTTGAGCACAGTTGATTCCAGGCTTGCCCATGTAGCTTGAGATGCTGCATATCATATCTAGATGGATAGGGCTTTGGCAGAATCAGCCCTTAGCCATAGCGCAGTATCGAGAGTTCTTACGCCAGCTGCGCTTAGATCAGGTAAACTTCTTCCCTACTAAACCTGCATTTTTCATTTCAACAAACCATTAGTAGAAACTATATTCACTAGGTTTGATGCTCACAGTGCATTTGGTTCGTATAGGTTATTAGAGATCTGTAGGAGAGATTGGTCACATATAGAGCTATCGAGTATATGCGGGTGGGCGTGGATGATCGCCCGCTTTATCCTGGAGTCACCACTCTCTTATGAGTGGTATTTTGGTGAGCAGGTCCGGGGGTGGAGGATTAGTGCCACGGTGGAGAGGTCAATCTTTCCCCCATTCCCGATTGGCATTTTCTAGACTTATCTCATGCCGGGGATAAATCAGGGGCTATATTTGTTGGGTGAGGGAGCTCACATGCTATTTGTAGAGGGCTCTTATGCTGAATTTGTTGATTCCTCCTTCCTTCCTCCCTACGATAGGATTCACCACGAGGATAAGCCTTTGGAGTTTCACTAGAGCGACAGTGAGGATGATTATGACAATGATGATGAGGAGGGTGGACCGAGGGGTGACTGTTGAGTCCATCTACAATTCAGGTCACCAGAGGCTCTACAAGGTCTACTACCCCTTTTTATAAGGTATGTCTCTAACTTAGCCTTTGTGAATACTTTGTTGCTTTTTAAAATTAACTGTAGTCTAAAGTCTTGATTCTTTGGTGCGACAACCTCCTGCTTCTAAACGAAAGAGGTCTACTGCTGCTACTGCTGTCGCCTCTACACTGCCGGTGAAGATGTCTTAGGCTTTTGGATCTGTGAGGGAGGATGTCCTTCGAGCTGAATTGGATACTTTCTTCCAGATCCTTGACCATTTAGAGAATCAGGCTGTTAAGAAGCTCAAGGAGTCGGTCTAGTCTATTGGTTTCACTCTTTCAAGCTCCACTCATGTAAGGAATCCTTTACCTTTAACTGTGTCCATTATTGTAATTGCTTAGGGTGTTTTATCCTGATGTGACCCTTTCTTTCTAGGTGACCATTTGTGAGGCCGAGAGGATAGCTCGGGGTTATTTTTCTATCCTGGATCTGCTGCTGGCCCAGGACGCACTAACTTTAGTAAGTTTCTTTTACTTGTAAAATTTTAACAAACTATGAATGATGCATGTTGTGACATTTATACATGTGTATTGATCTTATAGTTTCTATTACAGACTTTGCTGGCCATAGAGTAGAGCAGGTGTACCCAAGATTTGGATGCTTCTGAGGAGAGAGCCAGATTTTTAGAGAAGCAACTGCGGCAGCCACTGATGAGGCTGATCAGGCTAGGGTCGAGACTGCTCGGGCGAGGGCTGAGATTGAGATGCTGTGGGGTCAGCTAGCAAGGATGACTGAGGATAGGCAGACGTAGGTTCCTTCTGATGATGAGTCCGAGGATGATCTTTCCACATATCTAGTGACTCAGAGGGGTGTAGATCAACATGTTGAGGGGAGTGATGTTGTTGGGGTTGTTGCAGGGACCTCAGAGACTAGGGCCCCTACCCAGCCAGCTACTGGTACAGGTGACACCGAGGACTATATGACTATAGACATGGATTATCTACGGGCGGATACTCAGGATCAGACACAAGAGGGTCACCAGGGACAGGATCCCCTAGTAGCTTAGGTTATGATTATCTTCTGAATTGTTTGATACTTTTGGGCCCTGCGTGGCTTGTTTTGATTGTGAACTTTTGAATTGGTACTTTTGATATTTCTTTTATGCTTATAGATTTTTCTTGAACTGAGATTGTTGAGTATCATCGCCTTGTGAACCTGTACCCAGTGATTTTGTAGCGAGGAGACTGAATTCAGTTCCTACTTTTGCATAGGCCACCCAATGTGAGATGACCTATCGAACATTTATTTTTCTTTCTTTTTGTCCTAATTTTTGCCTGAGCTATCCTTGACGGCTTAGCCCAGTGGACCTTTTTCTTTTTAGCTTTAACTTTTGCCTAGACCGCCCTTTCGGGTTTTCAACCTAGCAAGCTTTTCTTTCTTTTTGCCTTAATTTTTGCCGAGACCGCCCTTTCAGGTTTTCAATCCCACAGGCTATCTTAATTTTTGCCTGAATTGTCCTTGATGGCTCAATCCAACAAACTTTTCTTTTTGCCTTAACTTTTGCCTGGACCGCCCTTTTGGGTTTTCAGTTTAGCATGCTTTTCTGAGTATTGCAAATGTGTGGTAAAGATGAATACAATGATGTATAACACGTAGATAAAAATTGACGTTCACATACCAGTGATCAATTCACCTAAAGACATGCATTCATTGATAAGACCAAGATTCTTAGCAAAATCAAAACATGTTCGTTGATGAGATTAATTTGAGTATATAGGCAATGGTAACAATTTCCAATGGTTAACTCCTACTGCCTACTGGTCTTTTATAGATTTTCCAGAAAGCAACTGACATTTTTCTCTTGATGCCCTAACTTTTGCCTAAGCCGCCCTTTTCGGGTTTTCAGCCTAGCGGGCTTTATTTGCGTTGGATTGCCCTAATTTTTACCTGACCAATTTACGGGATATCGATCAGCGGGCTACACCCTAATTTTTGCCAAAGTAGTAGAGGACCGCTCGCCGGGTGTTTTATTCTTTATTTCTTTTATTCTTTATGCTGCTTTTTTATGATTTAATTCTTTTGACCTAGACATGATAACGCTTGAGCCTATCTTGATTCACTGGATTCACGAACTCATTCCGATCCATGTCCATAAGCTTGATTCCTCCTTTACCAAGGACTTTCTTTACGATGAAATGGTCCTTCCTAATTAGGCCTGAAACTGCCCTTAGGGTCATAGTCGCCACTATGAGGTATCGATGACGTGTGGGTCTACCTTACCGTTTGTGTGAGAGGTAGGGGCCACTGTAGGCTTAGTTGGATTTAGGTGTGACAAACATTTTTAGTTAAAGTTTGGACAGTAAGCCAATTTTAATAATTAAAAGAATCAAGACCCAAATCTCGATATAATAGATAGAGCCGCCACCCAAGTTGTCTACTTGGGAAAGAGTTTTGGTACAGTTCCCTCTAGGTGGGATACTCATACCTATTGGATCAGAGATTCGGGTATCGGATGAGTCACTTATTTCTCATTTAGCTGATTCAAAATTACATTCACCGAGTAAAACTGTTTTTATTTTCATCATTTGGGAACTATCACAGAAATCCTATTTCTATACTCTTTCACACTCTTTACATGTGTTTACATATAACAATAAAGCATAAATGATAGATGGGGGAATAAAAATTACAATCGGGGGAAAGATGGGGAAATTGCAAAGAGAACCTACACATTAATTCTAAGTTATAAAACAAAATGAATATAAATTCCCCTTCATCCACAGACGTTGGCACAGTTTATAGCACATCATAAATTAGTACTTCACATAAATCAGCACTTCAGCGCATTTTGTTGTGAAAACACATTTTAACTTTTATGGGTTGATTCGCCATATTATTAGTTAAACTGATAACATGGCAAATGGTGAGTTAGATTAATTTTTAACCAGTTAAAATGAGTTCTAGAATCTTCCTAGGGCTGGTACCCGTACGGGTGGGTGGGACCCATACGGCTACCAGGGAGGATCGGTATGGGTATGGTGTACCTATGTGGGTCCTTTCTGGTGCAGGCAGAAACTCTGTTCAGTTCAGTTTACATATTAATAGATTAACAGATTGGTGGTAGGAAAATAAAATAAAAAGGGATTTCCTTCCGTATGAGTATGGCGCACCAAATTGATATCTTTGGGTATATATGGTGCTAATAAGGCTCATACGGGTTAGGACCAGACCCAAAAAAGAAATGAAAGTAACAGATATAATAGAAGGAACAAAAAATGATAATAATGAAATAACTGAGAAGTGAGTCTCTTTGAAACTCAGGAGCGTTACCTTTACAGCGTGAACCCACTTTGAGATGATCCCTTTACTGTTGAGAGAACCCGGCCAAAGTAGATGGTGAAATAGGATTATTTAGGTGAGTATTTGTGTGGATAAAACCTCTCCCTAAATCCTAATAAAAGAAGCTAGGAATGAATAAATTTGTGGACAAAACCTCAAAGAAGGGGTTTTCTCCCTAGTTTATACTTCCTACACCCCCACTATACCTTTTTTATACCAATAGAAATTGCTAGAGTTTTAGTATAATTGTCATATGAGATGTCTGTTGGGAACTGACAGTCAATTTGAACTTGCATAACAGGCACGACGGAAATTCAAAATTTTTCCATATCCCCAGGAACTCTTATTAGATGATATAAATTAAATAAAGCCTTAACTAAATAATTCTCTACCTAGGTTAACAAGCGTAGGCTAGGCATATCATAATTCTAAATTATATCCAAGCATATATACTTTATATAAAGCATGTTATAACTCTAAGCTACAACCTAAGCACGTTATAACTCTAAGCTACAACCTAAGCATGCTATAACTCTAAGCTATAATCTAAGCATAAAATAAACTAAGCATACAAAAACAGCCTAAGTCTAATTATTAAGTCTAAAAACGCTTAAAGAAAAAGACCTAATAATTAAAAGACAAAGGAAGAAAACTTAGCAGTTGAAGTGTGCTTTAGCATAACCTCCTTGCACAAGCCTCCAAGCATAATATAGACTCTATGAGTATCCACACGAACCCCACCAACCAAAACCTTCCAAGAGGAAGAACTAAGGAGCCTCGAGTAGTTACTAGACCACTCCAGAAGCCCCACCGAAAAATATAGACCAGAGGTGCTCGAATAAAATCAAGCCCCTCAAAAAGAACTTGCTCAAATATCAGAGAGATTTATCTTTGTGAATATCAAATAGGGATTTATGCTTCAGCTTGGTGCAAGTTGAAAGGGGGGAATTGAGTGCCTATTTATAGGCTTGGGGAGAAAAATTGCTCCCCCAAAACCGATGTGGGATGTGCATATTTGCACATCCCATGCGGGTTTGACCCACGGATCTATCTCGATCCGCAGTAAGGAAGTCTCTCATGAGCCTGCATGCGAGCTGGGGCTCGCGGCATCATGGCATGCCTAATGGGCGAGCAATGCCCAGCATTGCTCACGCACCTTTTGGTGTATTCTCGCGCACCCAAGCCTATGCAAAATACTTTGTATCCCCGGTCTAATTTAACTCACCAAGGAAAAATTCCCTTTGAATCCCTTTCAAATAAATATTTATATTATGACCCTAATAAATTAGTTACCGGTCAAAAATAAATTCCTTGGTTTATCCAAAAATGATCTAATCATTTTCAACCATTTAATAATAATCCAATTATTATTATATTATATTTTCATAATAGAATAAATCTATTAGTTCTTTACTTCGTCCGATGAATGTCCATTGTATGTGACCTTATAGGATCCCGAAGTATTGAACTGCTAAGGCTTAACTAACCCTTGTTCCAATGGAACCATTGGCTCGAGGTTCTAGACCGTGAATAGAACTCGATTACCTTAAACGACTGTAGTACGCCTCTAGCAAGTGTCAACCATCCCCCATTACTCGGAACGTCATTTGTGCTTATGACTTAATCCCGGTTAATACAATAGTTGTCCAATGCGATGAACTCCTTCCATTCTTCAATATTAGTACCATCTGGTTTATAGGGTTTGGTTAAAGTGTTAACCCACTAATTGCAAGGTTGCTCCAAGCTATCCTAGTTATTAACTTGTTGCCGAAGTATATTGCCTTTTACCACAGTGTGTTTGACTAGGAACTATTTCTATCAAACATATAATCTGATTAGAGGTTTATAGCAATCATCACTTCAACAAGCAGCTAGGTACAACTCCTTAATATATCCAGAGCTATGGATACTTTCCGAATACTTAGCTTACCAACGTGTTGTCATTGATATACCCGTAATCACCCATGACACCCTAAATTAATGAGTGTATGGGAATGACCCAAAGTATAGCAATAGTACCATACAAGGTAACCAGTATCTCAAGTATGAGGATGTTTCGCAAAGCTTATTGCATGAAGATAAACACTAACACATTGATATATACACCAAGTGTTTATCTAACTGTGGTCTCCAGTATATCTCCTAAATATATCCATGTGTCAAACTTAAGGCGCCACCTTCAGTCCTTAGGAGATTGACTGCTCGGACTCTTTCCAAGAAAGTTGACCACATGCTAGTCTTTCCACTTCATCAATATCCTTTCTTTATGAAATTATAACTAGGGATAGTTTAGACATAATTATAATTGCACATGAAGCAGGTATCACTAAATATAGTCCAACTACAATTTCTCTGACTTCATGCTATGATATGTCAAGGAATTTTGTATACATACATCAATGAATACATTTTAACCAGCTATAATATATTTATAAGCACATTGATATAAATAAAAGATTAAATGCCTTTATTAATTGAACAAAATATTCCTACTATTACATAATTAAGATATATCTCCCTAATTGCATTAAGGGCATACATCGTATCCAACAAACTCCCACCTGCACTAAGGCCAATTAGCCATATGTCTTAATCCATATGCTTTAACATACTGGTCATGTTTGACTTGAGTCAATGGCTTCGTTAGACCATTCGCGAGGTTCTGATTAGTGGGTATATATTCTAGTCTTATTATCTTTGTATCAACAATCTCCCTAATTATATGATACTTTCTGGATACATTTTTATTTTTCTAATGAGACCGTGGTTCATTTGCCTGAGCTATAGCACCATTGTTATCATAATACAAAGTAATTGGATCAATAGTCTAAGGCACCACACCGAGATCACCAATAAATCCCTTTAACTAGATAGCTTCTTTTGCTACTTCGCATGTAGCAATGTATTTAGATTTTATGGTTGAATCAGCAGTAGTTTCTTACTTAGAACTCTTCCAGCATACCGCCCCTTCATTTAACACATACACAAAAACTGACTAAGACTTGAAGTCATCCTTATCATATTGAACACTTGCGTCACTGTAACCTCTAATTGTGAGGTCACCTTCTCCATAAATCAAGAACTCATCTTTAGTCCTTCTCAAGTACTTAAGAATTGCCTTGGCCATCCAGCACTTGTCACCTGGATCTGACTGATATCTGCTCGTAAAGCTCAAAGCCTGAGAGACATCTAGCCTAGTACATATCACAGCATACATGATGGATCCTATGACGGATGCATAGTGTATATCATTCATGTGCATTCTCTCCTGAGCTGTCTTCGGACACTCAGCCTTAGATAGGTTAATCCCCTTTATCATCAGGAGACAACCTTTCATCGAATGCTCAAGGTTGAACCTATTCAATACCTTGTCTATATATGTACTTTTAGAAAGACTTAACAACCTCTTAGATCTATCCCTATAGATCTTTATACCTAGTATAAATGCTGCTTCACCAAGGTCTTTCATGGAGAATTTTCTTGACAACCATACCTTAACATTTTGAAGAAGAGAAATATCATTTCATATTAGTAGAATGTGATCGACATACAATACTAAGAAAAAAACTGCACTCCCACTAACCTTTTTGTAAACACAAGGCTCATTAATGTTTGGACAGAAATCCAGTTCACAGATTGTCTGATCAAACCTTATATTCCAACTCCTAGATGCCTGCTTAAGTCCATGAATGGATCTTTGTAGCTTGCATACCTTAGAGCCATTCTGAGATGTAAAACCCTCAGGTTGTGTCATATACACATCCCGGTCTAAATCTCCATTCAGGAATGCTGTTTTAACATCCATCTACCATATCTTGTAATCATAATGAGCAGCAATGGCAATGAGCATCCTTATGGATTTAGGTATGGCTACCGGTGAGAAAGTTTCATCATAGTCGATACCTTCATGTTAACTATAACCTTTTGCAACAAAACTTGCTTTATAGGTAATTACATTACCATCCATGTCAGTCTTCTTCTTGAAGACACATTTGCACCTAATCGGTCTAACCTCTTGCAGTACATCAACAAAATTCCAAACTTGGTTCCCATACATGGAATCCATTTCTGATTTTATGGCTTTCAGCCATTTATCAGAATCTGAGCTTTTCATTGCCTCATCATATGTCCTTGGTTGATCATCCTCCAAGAGATACAGTTCCTTATCATCAGTGATGATAAAACCATATCTATCGAGACCTTTATGAACACGACCTGATCTTCCTAATGCTTGTGTTTCAATAGGTTATTCTTGGATCTCACTTTCTTGTGTATCTAGAACGGGGTCAATCAGCTGATTGTCTGTTTCTTCCTCTTAAACTTCCAATTTAATACTGCTCCCACTGACTTTTGCAAGTAAGTGTTCTTTTTCCAAAAAGTGAGCATTCCGTGAAATACCTTCTATGCTTCAGGTTGGTAAAATAGATATCCAATAGTTTCCTTTGGAATCCAATGAACAGACACTTATCAGATTTGGCATTCGGCTTATCTGACGTTATACTCTTTACCATAGCAGGAAAGCCCCATACTCTTAAGTGACTTTGAGATGGTTTTTTATTACACCATCTTTCATAAGGTGTAAAATTAACTAATTTAGAGGGCACTCTATTTAGTACATAAACCACGCTCTCTAGTGCATATCCCCAAACGGATTTACTAAGATCTGCATAGCTCATCCTAGACCGAACCATATCTAATAAAGTCCGATTCCTCCTTTCTAACACTCTATTGTGTTAGGGCATATAAGGAGGGGTCCACTAGGGAACTATCCCATTTTCCTAAGATAATCCAGAAACTCCTGACTTGAGTATTCTCCACCTCGATTCGATTGAAGTGTTTTAATACTTTTCTCAAGCTATTTCTCTACTTCAGTTTTGAATAGTTTGAATTTTTCAAAACTCTCAGACTTGTGCTTCATTAAGTACAAATAACCGTATCGTAAATAATCATCACTAAAGGTTATGAAGTAGGAGTATCCCCCTAGTGCCTGAACACTCATTGGACCATATACATCAGTATGTATAACTTCCAATGTACTCGTGGGTCATTCACCCTTTCCTTGAAAGAGTAACTTTGTCATTTTTCCTCTTAAACAAGGTTCACAATCACCATAAGACTCCAAGTCTATTGGGTCCAAGTCTCCACGCTTATGCAACTTGTTAAGCGATCTTTGTTTATGTGGCCTAAACGACAATGCTATAAGTAGAAGGAATTCCCATTATCTAATTAAACTTTCTTTACATTGTTCATATTAAAAACTTCTGTTTTAGTATCAACAGTATAAATGCCACCATTCAACATCTCATAACCGTAAAGAACATTATTTAAGCAAATCTGACAATTATTATTCGAAAATAAAATTTCAAATCCTTCTGCCGCTAAACATGCAACAGATACAATATTCTTAGTAACACTCGGAATGTAGTAATAATTATTCAAAACTAAAACAAGTCCACTTGGAAAAATAATTAGCAACTCGGGCTCCATTTCCCACACGCAGGTCCATCTCCCCTTTTGCAAGTCTTCTACTATTCCTTAGTCCCTACACAGAAGTACAGATGTGAGAACCACAACTAGTATCTAATACCCAAGTGGATTCACGAGGAAAAATAACATAGTTTTCAATCATAAACATACCTGAAGTAGATGCCTCTGCAGGCTTCTTCTTCAAATGTTCAAAAGCAGGAGCTTTGCAATCCCTCTTCCAATGTCCCGATTTCTCACACTGGAAGCAGATATATTTAGATGTTCTTTTTACTGATTCTTTTCTTGGCACCCAGTGCATGCTTCTTTTTCTTAGAAGCCTTGCCTTTCTCGACCAATAGTAGTTGTTTCTAATCTTTCTTAATCTGAGGTTCTATTATCTTCAGCATGTTGATTAATTAAGGGATAGTAGAATTAATCTTGTTCATGTAATAGTTAGTCATAAAGCCTGAGTAACTATCTGTTAAGGACATTAACACAAGGTCAATGCTTAAGTCATGATTCATCTTGAATCCCAATTAATTCAGCTTCTTAAGGTATCCCAAGAGTTTCAACACATGCTGAGAGGTAGAGGTGCCAGCCTGCATGTTGGTTCTAAAATGGAGCTTGGAGGTCTCATACCTCTCTGTCCTTTCCCGTTCAGAAAAGAGCTCCACAAGATGGAGAACCATGTCCTCTAAGTCCATGTTCTCATGTTGTTTCTGAAGCTCAGGATTTATGGACGCCAACATGATACACATGGAAGTCTCACGATCTTTCCTTTTCTTCAACCAACTATCATGTTCCACATGATCCTCAACATTAGGTTCAATAGTGAAAATTTCATTTAGAACATAGGTGATTCCCTCATATCTGAGAATTATTCTCACAGCTCGGAACCAATCAGAAAAGTTCAAGCCATTTAGTTTGGTGTCAAGTAACATACGGAGATTAACGTTATAAGTCATTTTCAACCTAAGATATAAGATAAGAAAAAGAGTTCAGTTATTAGTTTTTAGTACATGCATTTAATATAAGGTCGTTTGATTAAATACATTTGTCCTACTATTTTCTTCAAAATTTACCATAGCCCATTCTATTGAATTCGAGAATTTTAGCCCAGCTAAATTTCCTAGTAGGTAGCATCTATAACTAGTCTATTATGACCCCCAATTTTATGAGTCAAGTCACAATAGTAAGTTATAGTTGGAATCCCATTCCATTTGCATCGCATGCAAATGCTAATTAATTCAAGTTCCCTAATCCTAAGGGACGTGTGCTCTTATATTAGCATCTCCTTGAATATGTCTCAGATCTGGGCCTAGCCCCCAATTTTATTGTGGACTACCCCAGTTCCGTTAAGGCAAACCCTATCCCAAACTTTATAACCGATCAATGTGGACTAGAAGGAACACTTTGCGCAACACTTTGATGGCCTAAAGAGACCGTTTTATAAATTTGAGTAAGGAAGACTATAACTTGCCTTAATATATTTACTTTGGAATTTTATTGGTGTTAAACATCTCACCCAATCTAGGATTTTATCAGATGGACATATTTATAATAATTTATATTAATTCAGGGAATTTTAGAATTAATTTATAAGGTCCAACCTTAGGGGGGTTCAAGCTCTTTATTATAATTATTCCATCAACCTAGATTATATGCAAAATAATTAACACTTTTATTTGTTATATTTATATTGCATTTTCTTTAAGCTTTTATTCAATAAATTTAATTGTTACTTCGTTATAGAAACATATATAAGAACCATCTTATATACTAGAAATAAATTAGCCCATATTTAATCCCTTCGTCGGTCAATTCAAGCTACACAGATATAGGTTTCTAGGTAGGAGAGGTGCCCTTGAAGTGAGTAGACACCAAGCGCAATCCTTAGCCAGAACAAATACGAGCACAAACTCGAAGTTCAATGGATTCTCTTGAACTAATAAACTTCGTTCTTTCAATTCATGTAAATTGAAAGCATCTATAACCCATGTAATTTAAATAAATTATTGAAACTTGTATAATTTGAGTAAGTTGAGTAGGCTTATTCAAAATTATTCGCAACCATTTTCTAACTATGAAATGAAAAGCACAAGTTCATATATATTGTTCCAAACAATTAAATAAACAATAAATCATTTCATATAGAAAATAATATTCAGTTCGCTTCTAACTTAATTATGCACTAAATAGGCAAGCTCATGATACCACTATTGGGAACTGACAATCAATTTGAACATGCATAACAAGCACGGCGGAAATTCAAAATTTTGTCCCTGCCCCAATGAACTCCTATTAGATGTATATAAATTAAATAAAGCCTTAACTAAATAATTCTCTACCTAGGTTAGCATGCATAGGCTAGGCATACCATAATTCTAAATTATATCCTAGCATATATATTTTATACTAAGCATGTTATAACTCTAAGCTACAACCTAAGCATGTTACAACTCTAAGCTATAACCTAAGAATATTATAACTCTAAGCTATAACCTAAGCATAAAATAAACTAAGCATGCAAACACAACCTAAGCATAATAATTAAGTCTAAAAATGCTTAAAGAAAAAGACGTAATAATTAAAAGAGAAAGGAAGAAAACTTATCAGTTGAAGTGTGCTTTAGTAGAACCTCCTTGCACAAGCCTCCAAGCTAGGATAGCCTCTACGAGTATCCACACGAACCCCACCAACAAAAAGCATCCGAGAGGAAGAACTAGGGAGCCTCAAGTAGTTGCTAGACCACTCCAGAAGCCACCAAAATATATAGACTAGAGGTGCTCAAATAAAATAAACCCCACAAAAGGAACTTGCTCAAATACCCGGGAGATTTATCTTTGCGAATCTCAACTTTGGGTTTATGCTTGAGCTTGGTGCAAGTTGAAAGGGGGGAATTGAGTGCCCATTTATAGGCTTGGGGGAGCAAAATTGCTCCCCCAAAACCGATGTTGCACATCCCACGCGGGTTTGACCCGGGATCCATCGGGATCATGCTAAGCAAGCTGCATGCCTTGTGGCAAGGCAAGCTCTCGTGAGCCTAACATGCATGCGAGCTGGGCGTCGCGGCCCATGCCTCGAGCCTAGCTCATGGCGCGCCTATTGTGTTGCACCTTTCTGCGGTGTATTCTTGCACACCTAAGCCTGTACAAAATAATTTATACCCTCGGTCCAATTTAACTCATCAAGGAAAAATTCCCTTTTAATCCCTTTCAGATAAATATTTATTTTATGACCTTAATAAATTAGTTACCGGTCAAAAATAAATTCCTTGGTTTATCAAAAAATGATCTAATCATTTTCAACCATTTAAATAATAATCTAATTATTATATTATATTTTCGTAATAATATAAATCTATTAGTTCTTTACTTAGTCAGATGAAGGTCCAATGTGTGTGACCTTATAGGATCCGGAAGTAAGGCTTAACCAACCCTTGTTCTAATGGAACCATTGGCTCGAGGTTCTAGATCGTGAATAGAACTCAATTACCTTAAACGACTGTAGTATGCCTCTAGCAAGGGTCTACCATCCCTTATTAACTTCGTTTGTGCTTATGACTTAATCCCGGTTAATGCAGTAGTTGTCCAATGCGATGAACTCCTTCCATTCTTTAATATTAGTACCATCTGGTTTGTAAGGTTTGGTTAAAGTGTTAACCCACTAATAGCAAGGTTGTTCAAAGCTATCCCAATTATTAACTTATTACCGAAGTATATTGCCTTTTACCATATTGTGTTTGACTAGAAACTATTTCTATCAAACACATACTCTGATCAGAGGTTTATAGCAATCATCACTTCAAAAAGCCACCAGGTACAATTCCTTAATATATCCGGAGCGATGGATCCTTTCCGACTACTTAGCTTACCAACGTGTTATCATCACTATACCCGTAATCACCCGTGACATCCTAAATTAATGAGTGTATGTGAATGACCCAAAGTATTGCAATAGTACCACACAAGGTAACCAGTATCTCAAGTATGAGGGTATTCACAAAGCTTATTGCATGAAGATAAACACTAACACATTGATATATACACCAAGTGTTTATCTTACTGCGGTCTCTAATATATCTCCCAGATATATCCATGTGTCAAACTTAAGGCACCACCTTCAGTCCTTAGGAGATTAACTGCTTGGACCCTTTTCAAGAAAGTTGACCACATGAAATTATGACTATGGATAGTTTTAGACATAATCATAATTGCACGTGAAGCAGGTCTCACTAAATATAGTCCAACTATAATTTCTCTAACTTCATGTTAAGATATGTCAAGGACTTTTGTATACATACATCAATGAATAAATTTTAACTAGCTATAATATATTTATAATCACAGCGATATAAACAAAAGATTAAATGCCTTTATTAATTCAACAAATTATTCGTACTATTATATAATTAAGATATATCGCCCTAGTTGCCTTAAGGGGTTACATCATATCCAACAATGTCTGTGTGCAAGATGTGAAGAGAAGGGTCTTATTTATAGGGGAAAGGAGGTCTAACGCAATAAATTGCGTTCATGACCTACCTTTTCCCAAAATAGGAAAGGATTCTCTTCCAAAAGAGCATGTTTAGGTAACAAGAGGACCCGTACGGGTGGGGCCTTACCCGTACGGGTCCGTACAGGTGGGGCCTTACCCGTACGGGTCCGTACAGGTGGGGCCTTACCCGTACGGGTCCGTACAGGTGGGGCCTTACCCGTACGGGTCCCCCCCAGGAGTATGGTAGGAATGACCCGTACAGGTCTGTCGATGGATCCGTAACACCAGGCAGCACCCTTACCGGTCCCTAAGGGCAGACTAGGTCTCTAAACTTTTGCCAAACTCAACTCCGTAGTAGTAGGAACACCTCTGATGGACAACACCTAAAAGACATTGCATCATATAATTCTCATCATAGTTTCGTGAGAAGGATCGTTAAAATTCAGTGCTCATAATGAGGTATCTCAAGGGTCCATTTGGACATAGAGTTCTATTCAGTGCACATGGGCATCTGAACGTTCGAGGATATACAAAAGCTGATTGGGTAGGGAATCCAGTTGATCGAAGATCAAAATCAGGCTATTTTACTCTTGTAGGAGGTAATTTAGTCACATGGAGGAGTAAGAAGTAAAAGTTTGTAGCATTGTCAAGTGCTGAGGAAGAGTTTCGAGGAATTACTCGAGGACAAATTGAAGTATTATGGCTATAGAAGTTATTAACAGAAACTGGTTTCCCACTATCAAAAAATTGTGAGATAATGTGTGACAATCAAGTAGACATCCGAATCTCGAAAAATCCAGTACAACATGATCGGACCAAACATGTGGAAGTTGATAGACACTTCATCAAGAAGAAGATTGAAGCAGGAATAATAAAGCTACCATACATACGATCTGAAGACCAACTAGTAGATATTCTAACTAAATCAGTGATCGAAAAGATCTTAAGCAAAGTTTTGGACAAGTTGAGCATTGACAATCCCATGACTCAACTTGAGGAGGAGTGTTAGAAAGGAAAATGGAATTAATAATGTTTGGAAAGAAAGTAAACTTGGAGAGGAAGAATACTTGGAAATAAAGCATACTTGGGAGTAATGAATACTTGGAGAGAAAGAAAAACTAAGTGTAAATTATTTTTATCATATCTAGTTTACAAGTGTACTATAAATAAACAAGCATTGTACATTCTAAATCATCAATCAATACATAAAATTCTTTCTCTCAAATAGCTTTTCTTAGTTTTAATATTTCAAACATATACCTCCCTTCCTTATGACTTTTTCTCCTCATTTTTTACGCCCTCAAGAAGATTGATGCACCTTTAAATTTAATAAATCGCTCATTCGATCAATCTCAGTCACAAAAATACATAAAAACGGAAAAGATAGGTGTCAAAACTCATTACGGATAAACTCATATAACCCAAAAATAGATGTATTTACTGTACTGAAGTAAGGATAGTTGTGTTTGATGACTTTGAAACACGATGTATTCATAGAACTTTCATGTGTTTTACCTAGACATATGATATCTACTGGTTGGTGTGAACGCGTCAATAAACTCCCAATTATTTGCCATGTGTCGCATGTTTATCACTTTATTGGATATTAAACGTACTATTATTAATAATGTATGGAAATCTACACATTGGATACCTTTCAATCGAAGCTGACAATTTGTCACATGAATAAGCCATGAACTGCTTGCCGTTTTTACTTCACGCGCTTTGATTAGTAAGTAATTAACTACATATTTTTTTTAAAATTTATATCATTGAATTTACATTAATAATCAGGAAAAATCACATTCTATTCTGCCGTGAACGTAAACTTATAACCTTTAAAATTATAATTTTAAGGCTCAATCAGTAAACTAAGCCTTTTATGTAATTAACTACATCTAATTATACGTTATTGTGATTTATCTAGTGGCAGGGGCTCCAATTTAATATACTTGATCTTTTGTCAGAGCCTCTTTCTCTAAAACTTGTTGTCTCTTTAAAAAAAATCTCTTCATTTCTCTTTTTATTTGTGAATAACGTGCATCGAGTACATTTTTTTTATCTTTCATTGTACTATCTTATTTTTTAAATATGAATCTGCTGTTACATATCTCAATTTTGATAGATTTATAATTAGGTTGGACTCTATTAGTTTTTAGATAAAGATACTTGTGGATCTTTAATATTTGATATCAAATCTTTCTCTCTAAAGTATGATTACTCTAGATCTGTAAATCTGGTTGATGTTATGGCATATGTAGGTGTTTTCATGGTTATGAATAATGGAGAATATTAGTTGGAGGGTAAGAAATTATCGGTTGCAACATCTATCTCTGTTTTTTGTTGTTTAAGTTTGTCTTCTTACTCTTATGATAAGTTTATTTATTCTCTCCTATTTTGGTGAGATTTTGTTTCTCTTTTTATATTATAATATTTTGTTTGATGCATGTGGCTTCTTTATCTCATGTATCAGTCAAAATATACTCAATAATTCAATATTTATGCAATATTTCATTTTCCATCAAAAGAATATGATATTAAAAAATTGAGTTTAAAACGTATTTACATAAATAGAGTATATTAAATCCTAGTATAAGGTGATTGGAGCATTGGCCTAGTGGTTAATACTGAAGCTGTGACCTTTAGAGGTCCCAGGTTTGAATCACATCAGGGGCGGGTTGGAGATTTTTCTTTCCATTCAATGTAAGCTCAAAAGAGGCAAAATAATTTTTTAAAAAAATCCTAGTATAAAGTCTATTGTATTCTGTTGATTTTTCGTAATACAGGAATGCTATTGTATTTTGTTTATATGAGTCACTTATGGTTCATGCTATGGAATAGTGGTGCTTTGTGACTCTGAAATAAGTTACTGATAGAAATTTAATTTATTACCTACAGCATCAATGGATTGGTGAAAACGCATCAATAGGCTCTAATAATTTATCATTCTTGTTTTTTGATTGGACGTAACACGTAGTAGCATTAATTATATATGGAAATATATACATTGGATACCCTTGGATTGAAGGTGACACATGAACTAGCAATGAATTTCTTCTCATTTTGTTACACGCGCTTTAACTGGAAGATGCATGTGAGCATTCTGTGAAATATGTGCATTACCTCACTGCACAACATTATTTATTGGTACATACAAGTGAACTAGTCATGAAATTTTTTTGGTCATTGGATGTCCTTTAGTTTAGAGCTAAAATGTTCAATTGACAAAATATTTCTTCATTTGTAATAGTATTCTATTACTTTCCTAAACCTTTATGGTTTCTCTTTGTAACTTGTATTTATCTTTTTTGAATACATTAATTTGTTGGGCAAACAAATATCCCACATTGGCTATAAGGGATGAGATTCTATGGCTTATAAGTATGGACAATATCCCCGATGGTATGAGGCCTTTTGGAGGTAAAGCAAAAGAGCAAAGCCATGAGGGCTTAGGCCCAAAGTGGACAATATCATACCGTGTGTGGGGATATATCGTGTCCAAGCACTTTCGAAAACTGCTATAAATTGGTATCAAAGTCGGTGTGGCTTGTTTGATTGGTGTTGTGCTCATGGGGGAGCACGGTCTTAGCCCAGATGTGGTGATAACTCACACTTGATGGGGAGATTGTTGGGATAAGTGTAGAGTTTGGATATCCCACATGGAAAGTTAATGAGTTAAGTAAATGATATATAATTGGGAATGACCCATTAATCCATCACCTGAGGGTTTTGGGTTAGATGTGGTGTCAAGCCCATGAAGTATATCATTCACTTGGATGATCATTGTTCCCCCTGGACCGAAAGCTCCCGGATCCTACAGTAGTATCAAAGCAGGTTTGGCTTGTTTGAGCGGTGTTGTGCTCAAGGGGGAGCACGGTCTAAGCCCAAATGTGGTGATAACTCACACTTGAGGGGGAGATTGTTGGGGCAAGTATGGTGTTGGATTCCCATATAAAAAGTTAATGAGGTAAGTGAATGATATATAATTGGGAATGACCCATTAACCCATCACCTTAGGGTTTTAGGTTAGATATGGTGCCAAGCCCATAAAGTATATCATTCACTTAGATGCTTATTGTTCCCCTGAACCGAAAGCTCCTGGATCCAGACAACATTATTAATTTTATACTGCTACTAACAGTTTATAGCTATTTTTGTTCCACATTCGCGACTTCTAGTATCGCGGTAGTTTCATGTTCATATATAGATTTGCCTAGAAACACCAAAATTTAATTTCTCATTCAACATTAATATAGCTAATGGATAAAATATATTATTAAAAAGGTCACAGTGGATGAAATGCGATGTCATCATATATCTTGTTATTCAAATGGAATCTTTTGCATATTATTATTGTTCCTAAAGTTCAAAATATCACAACATTACAAGTCATATTTACAACATTTTTTATCATTTGATATGCTTTGATTGTTCTGTTGGAAAAGTTGGTGTATCCTAGTTCCTAGGCATTGGTTCTTACATTATATATATTATAATGGTGTCACATTATAAATGCAATAATATACTGCATATATATCTTATGCTATAATATGAGTAGAGTATCCATTAATTGATAATCATAAATGTCTCAAGCCTGTTTCAATCATGGGAATGAATAAAACGAAAGGCTTGTATGTTGGATGATCTATAGCAATATAGTTGCTATGTCACTTGGTAAGTTGATCATGAACATAGGCACATGTTGAGAACATGGGACTGGACCGATCCACATAGCAAGATCACATGGTTGTATGTCATAGACAGTTTGCTGAGTAGGTCTCAATAGTCCTCAGACTTGATTTCAACTTATTATTAGTGTGGATATGGGTATGCTGTGGCATATTATTAAAGGGTCCTTAAAGAATGGATTATAAGTACGGGTATGCTTGGTATATTTCATGACCATGCTAATAGTACTGTTGAAGTGATATGATTGTCATTCGGTTTGATAACTCGAAATGAATCGCCGGCCACTCGATGAATAAAAGGGATAAGGACGTCCAATAAGTCGTTGACTTATTTTAACATTTTATTCTAGATCAAGAAATATGATGAACTGTATAAGAGGGTGGCAAGCACCATGCCTCTTGTTCATCATATTAATGTCAGCTGGCAAAAGACTTTGTGAGATAACTACTGGGTTTAGTATCTTTTAGATACGGCTGTATTCTGTCCTAATTGGGGGCTGTAATGGTTTGCTAGAATCCCCTTACAGTCTATGGGTAAATTACCCATTGCCAACATATGGACAGACCCAAAGGATCATGCACTTAGAACTACTGATCGGAGATTTCTTGTACATGCAATGTTACAAGACTGGATGAAGAATTGATTATTAATTAGTTGACATATCAAGTCAATGTAATTGAATAATCATAAACACCATGAGATTAAATTGTTTAATGAAATAATATAATGTAGCTTATATTATTGATTAAGTTAAATTAAGTCCATGTTTAATTAAATTATATATGGTATTTATTCAATTGTTAATTAATTAAATTCATATGTTGAACAATTTAATTAAATGTTAATTTAGTCAATGAAATTTGCATATTAAAATAATTAATTGACTACTTTAGTCTATTAAGTTAATTTTTAGTATGGCAATTTATTTGATTAAATTGTAATGTTTTAGTTTTGTTTATGGGTTAAATTTTACATTATAAATAATGTCAATTAGAAATTGTTTAAGGAATTGAACTCGGTAATTTAATTAATAAATTAAGTTTCTAATGGAGCAAATTTATAATTAAATTAAAGCTAACCCCAATTGACTAATTAGACTATAAATAGACAACTAAAACAATTAAAAAAAATCCTTAATCTAATTTGGACAATCACATTGGCTGCCATACCAAAAGGTAGAGCACGTTTTGTGCCTTTAGGAGTTAGGGTTCATGGTATTTTTTTCTCTCTTTGTTCTTCGTCTATACGGCTAGCACCGGTCCCGATTCGAGAGTAGTTCGTGTACGTGAGATTGGAGAGCTTTCACTTGCGAGCTTTATACCATTCATCTCTCAAGGAGACTTTACAAGTAAGTTTTTATTTGTTAAAATAAAGTTTTGAAACCCTATCATTGGTTCTTTAAAAGACCCTATTCCGAATTCGATAAACTTTAAACGGTAATTCCGCCTTCGCGGTTATAGTTTTCGATCGTAATTCCCTTCAATTGGTATCATAAGATTGATGGGTTTCTTGATTCCTTAAAGGTTCTCAATCTTAATAGGAAAAGTTTGGAAAGAGTTCCTTCAAATTTTAATATTGTTCTTAAATCAATTTTAAAGATTCTTAAGGAATAGTTTGATTTGATTTAAAGAAAGTTGTATTAGATTTCAAGATTCAGAAGGTTTTTCTATTTTGATGAAAAAAGGGTTTAAGAAATTGTTTTTGAGGTTTTTATAATTTTTCCTCAATTGATTATGGACAAGATTAATTTGTTAAATTAATGGTTATAATTAATCGGTATTCAATTTAGTCAAGATCAAGTTCTTGATTAGTGAAAATTTTCTATTCGGTAGAAAATGTTTCGGAATCATTGATTCGAGTTTTTGTTATTTTTCCCAAATTACTAGTTTGATCTTGATGGCTAGGCTCTTGAGTTGTAGTTTATGTTTATTAAGTTTTTGTTAATTGGGATTTTATTTAATTAATATAACATAATAAATAATTTATATAAAAAAATAAAAAAAATACAGAATCCCATTTAAGGGATTCTGCCAAATTAAAGAGGACCAGCGTCCATTTGGACGCTGAGTCTAAGTGGACAGCGCTGTCCACTTGGACAGCATGTCCACTTGGACAGCATGTCCAGTGGACAGCGGGGCTGTCGTGAACAGCCCAACAACAGGCAGCGGGGCCGTTAAACAGGCCCGTTTGTCCGGGGAGTACCGATATAATTTTTTACCGTTATTCGTTTTAATAAAAAGGTTGGACCGAGTTGTGTTTTAAAATTAACTGATGGGTTTCATATTAAATTGAAGGAGCGTATTTTGTAATCCGAGGTTAAATTATAACAGTTGTAAAATTATTCTAAATCCGTTTTAAAGTTTCAAACGGTTGACCCGAACTGTTTAAAATAAAGTTCCGGTTATTTTTTTAATTCGGGGTCATAAAACTTTAATATTTAAAATTATCCAAAGTCCGTTCTAAAAATTTTTAAGTGGCTGAACTAGATTGTATCAAAATAACATTCATGTTATTTTATTAATTTAGGTTCATAAATTTTCATATTCTCAAATTGTTAATTTTAATTAATTAAAATTTCAAAGTTTATCTTGTGGCATTTATATTCAATTTATAAGTTGAATATGTTAAAATTTGAAATTAGCTCAATAGACCGTGGTACAGCTTTTAATTGGGGTGCTAAATTTTGAAATAATGACGCCCTAATTCAAGTAGAGCGAAATTGTATATTTTGTAAAATGGTTGCTAACCATTGGGCCTTAACAGACTTTAAGTCACAGTTGTCAAAACTTGGCGATTTCACCAAGTATCTTTGCTAAATATAGCATATGCAATTATAATTGCCATGATCATGAATCATATTGGTATATATAAGTTTGACGGTTGCTTTGTTAAATTCGTATTTGAGAATTCTATGGGTCCAAATGAGATTTTGTTTAAATATTCAATATTTGTTAATACCCTTAGAAGTTCGAAATTATGTTTTTGTAGATTGAACCTCATTTTATGTATAGAATATGGATACATTGTATCTAAAATAATTACATGGACCCGATTCATTATATAAGCTGACAATACTTTAATAATCCATAAAATATTAAGTCGCTTAAAAGTGTTTCCCGAATTCGCACTTGTGCCACCCATTGAAGCTATTGTACCTTATGCTCAGCTGGGTGCATTATGTTATCGGTGGGCCATTTAGGGTTGGGATACTTTGGTATGGCTAACATGTGGGATTGCGTTTTGACTCAACGGGTTTTTGTTCTAACTCAGTTAGGCTGAGAACACAGATGGGTAAAGTACCAATACGCCCATCAACCAAGAGTCCTTTTCAGAAAAGGATTGGATAGTTTATCCTACCAGACATCCAATAATGGGTTTTTGTTCGAGCTCAACTCGGCTCATTATTAGAGGGTTGTGGATCTTGGAATAAAGCCAATAAAATCATGAACATAAATTAATCTGGATTAGTTAATTTGTTTAATGGCTTTAAAGACCTTTATTTTTAACTTTGTAATGATGATACTGTTTAGACTAACAAATAAATTTCAGTAATAAAACAACCAATCATTCAAACTACAATTCATTCTTAAAAGGATTGGCTATCTAGGCAATACTTCCTTGATTGGGCACAAGAACTAGGGGATAGTTTTGAGACACGGATCGAAGGGATGTACGGTAGATAGGTCTAAGCTCACTGGCAGGGATACTATACCGGCCCAATTTGGGTGGTATGTGAATTCAAGCGGGAAAGCCAGGATTTGAAACACCTTGTGTTGGCTAGAAAGTTTCCTGAATTGTGCAAACAATTAGAGGGTATACAAGCCTATGCTATGATAAGGTCTCTTAATGAGACATTTTCATGAGCAACTTTATCAAGAGAGATTCTTGATCACTGAGGTGTTTCAATCCTACAAGATGGATGCTATGATCTCTATAAGTACTTATGTGTAGAAGATGGAGAAGCTCATTAAGGGTTTTATTTATCTTAGCATACTAGTACGAGAGTTTATAGTTATGACTATCTTGACCTTGCTATTTGATTCATATGACCATTTCATTATGAGTACGACTATAGCTGAGCTGCAAGAGTTACTTGAGCTAACTACGAGCTTGGTAAATGGGAATCAGCCAAAGTTGATGGTAGATAACCTATTCAACATTAGGGCATAGATGAGGCCATGATGTTCAAGGGGCTCATGACTAAACAACAAGTTAAGTCTGTACTACGTCCAAAGGATAGTCTTATCAAATACAAGCAGATTGGAAACAGAATGAGAACATGTCCTCAACCACATGGGAGAGTCTATGAAAAGCATTGAATGTTTTTCATAGAGGTATCCATGTTGTAGATATGGTCATTTCTCTTCAACATCACAAGTATTTGATACTAGATGTGGTTCTAACATTGATATTGTGTAAGAACTTAAGATGAGAGATAATTGGGATCTAGACAAGTAAATTCTAAAATCATAAATGGAGTTCAAGTAGCGGCCATTAAGATTAAAGAATGTCACTTAAAGATAGCCTGCTAATTACTTTGGTTCTGAAATGTTGAAATTTTGTATTCACTTAGAGTAAGAACTTTATTTCTATTTCAGTCAAGGATGATTCTAGATATTCAATTTTTCATTGATAATGAATATACTTGGTATATCGGAGAATTGTTATTCCCTAACTTAATTGTTAGGAATAGTCATTTCCTTGAGTTTATCAAAATGAATTTGTTCTATAACATAAATACAAATGGGATAAGCATGCGATGCTTGATCCAGTTTATATCCAAAAGTTATTTGTACTGAGTTAACAAGAAACATATCGGTGAGTTTTCTACAAAGAAAGCTTAGGATCATTTGATTGATAATCATCTGATCATATGGGTTCTTTGAACACTTGGTGAAATAAAGTAGAACATATTCAATAGACTTGTAGACGTAGCAAATAGCCTGGTGAGCCTGAGGTGCAATGGAAGCATGTGTAGGGCCTTAGGCGTAAATGCTAGTCAACAAAGTTATTGAATGGGCGGTTAACACGATGGACCCAAAACACAGTGGAAGTGTATATAAGTCCAAAAGCGTGATAGCTGGAAATAGACACATTTCTCGATTATTCTTGGGGATGACTTTTATTAGCATAGCTAATGAGATTAGATCCATGGACCTTGATTAAGTCAAGGACTCTGAGAATAAAGTTGAGAAATACATAGGTTATAATATCAAGGTTTTTGGCGTAACCAAGAATGCAAGCACATTGAAACCTAGTTTGAATTGTCTCCCAAGACCCTAATTGAGGACGTATCTCATTTGACTACTAGTTTGCAACATCACACTCTGACTGAGGCTACTGAAAGAGTACCATATGAAATATGGATAGGCTGAAGCCTAATGTGTCTTTCTCTAGATTTTGAAATTGCGAAGTCTGAATCTAATGGTTGACATTAGATTCAGTATCTATGTCATGATATTGATGTCAGATTGGCACAAGAAAAACTACTTGAGCCTATTTGTGATCTACCCATTGGAAACCAAAGGGTATTGCACCTACAACCCTGCCTAAACATAGTGTTTGAGGCTTGTAAGGGTGTTTTCTAAAGGGTGCAATTCTTTGAGAAAAGTAGTGGGAGCACGATTGAACTTGTAAGTTCAAGGCGCACAAATTTTGGAAGGACATATCAGTTTTTTACATTTAGGCTTCACGTGTTTGAAGCATAAGTTATAAAGACACAATTGCACTTAAAGGCATGTTGGTTCAATCACAAACTAGAGAAATGCCGTTTCTCTTGAATAGTGATGACTCTTATCATGACTCATGAGTAGGAGACTTGGAACCCATTAGAAGCTATTGAATCTTCAAGTAGCAATTCAATGATACTTTTGTAGACAATGTGTGTACGTGATGTTAACCAGTAACACAGTCGCGTTTCCAAATGTTGTATTGTGATAGTGTAGTTATGATTGGGTAAATTGAAAGTAGTTCACTAAAGTTATAGTGAATACTTTGCAATGTAAGCTTTAGGCAAAACCGTGACATTTTGGTTGGATGCAGATCTACGCTGTTAGATTAAATCGAAGAGAATGCCTTTTAGGATGGTAATCTATGAATTTAAGTTTGATCTGATTGATTATGATCTATGAGATAGATTAAATCAAGTTATCCAAATGAGGCAAATTTACGGCGTTAAATTTGATCATGGATATTTAGATTTACGAGGTAAGTCAAATCGGTTTACCTGAAGACCGGATGCATTCTGGTAAATGTCATGATTGCTGAAAGTTGTATAATGAGCTGAAAGCTCTATATAGTGTATTTATTAATTCTAAAATAGAAACTGAACATAGTAGCAATGTATTGCTACAAGTGGAGGTGTTTAGATTAGGAAGTTCATAAGTAAGTTAGGATAGATGGATCCTAAACCTACTTGATGTTTTCCGCGACAAAAAAATGGGGGCCACTATACATGCTATAAGGACCCCGGTCATAAGTTTGAACACGTGTTCAGTATGTCTAAGACATGTCATTATATGGGGTTGACACAAGAACAATGTCGTTGATCGTCTAACCAAAAGTCCATCGCGGATGGAGCTTAATGGATTAGGTCAGATCTATAAAGATTAGGTTAATGCCTACTATGAACTAGTTCAAGAGGGAGATTGTTGGAAATGTTGGTGTGCCCTAGTTCCTAGGCATTGGTTTTTACGTTATGTATATTATAATGGTGTCACATGATAAAGGCAATAATCTACTACATATATATCTTGTGCTATAATATGAGTAGAGTATCCATTAATTGATAATCATAAATGTCTCAAGCCTGTTTCAATCATGGGAATGAATAAAACGAAAGGCTTGTATGTTGGATGATCTATAGCAATATAGTTGCTATGTCACTTGGTAAGTTGATCATGAACATAGCCACATGTTGAGAACATGGGGCTGGACTGATCCACACAGCAAGGTCACATGGTTGTATGTCATAGACAGTTTGCTGAGTAGGTCTCAATAGTCCTCAAACTTGATTTCAACTTATTATTAATGTGGAAATGGGTATGCTATTGCATATTACTAACGGGTCCTTAAATAATGGATTACAAGTACGGATATGCTCGGTATATTTCATGACCATGCTAATAGTAGTGTTGAAGTGATAGGATTGTCATTCGGTTTGGTAAATCGAAATGAATCACTGGCCACTAGATGAATAAAAGGGATAAGGACGTCCAATAAGTCGTTGACTTATTTTATCATTTTATTCTAGATCAAGAAATACGATGAACTGTATAAGAGGGTGACAAGCACCATGCCCTTGTTCATCATATTTATGTCAGCTGGCAAAGGACTTTGTGAGATAATTACTGGGTTCAGTATCTTTTAGTGAGGGCTGTACTCTGTCCTAATTGGAGGATGTAATGGTTTGCTAGAATCCGCTTATAGTCTATGGGTAATTTACCCATTACCAATATATGGACAGACCTAAAGGATCGTGCACTTAGAACTACTGATTTGGGATTTCTTGTTCATGCAATGTTACAAGACTGGATGAAGAATTGATTCTAATTAATTGACATATCAAGTCAATGTAATTGAATAATCATAAACACCATGAGATTAATTTGTTTAATGAAATAATATAATGTAGCTTATATTATTCATTAAGTTAAATTAAGTCAATGTTTAATTAAATTATATATGGTATTTATTTAATTGTTAATTAATTAATTCATATGTTGAACAATTTAATTAAATGTTAATTTAGTCAATGAAATTTGCATACTAAAATAACTAATTGACTACTTTAGTCTATTAAGTTAATTTGTAGTATGACAATTTATTTGATTAAATTGTAATGTTTTAGTTTTATCTATAGGTTAAATTGTGAATTATAAATAATGTCAATTAGAAATTGTTTAAAGAATTAAACTTGATGGTTTAATTATTAAATTAAGTTTCTAATGGGGCAAATTTATAATTAAATTAAACCTAACTTTAGACAACTAAAACAATTAAAAAAATCCCTAATCTATTTTTGACAATCACGTTGGCTGCCATACCAAAAGGTGGAGCACGTTTTGTGCCTTTGGGAGTTAGGGTTCATGGTGTTTTTTCTCTCTTTGTTCTTCGTCTATACGGCTAGGACGGGTCCCGGTTCGAGAGTAGTTCGTGCATGTCAGATTGGAGAGCTTCCACTTGCGAGCTTCATAGCATTCATCTCTCAAGGAGACTTTACAAGTAAATTTTTATTTGTTAAAATAAAGTTTTGAAACCATATCATTGATTCTTGAAAAGATCCTATTCTGAATTCGAGAAAACTTTAAACGGTAATTCCGCCTTCTCGGTTATAGTTTTCAATCGTAATTCCCTTCATGTCCGTGGCCGGCTTGTAAGTTCTTATCTTGTGTATTAGCTTGTCATTTCCATTTAATAATAGGAACTGATTATTAGGATTGAAATCCCACACCGCTCTCCGTGTATCCATTGAGCTTGTATATAAACAGGGCCCTGAAGGCCTTAACTCGAACGACGCATTTTAAAGCCGTGAGGTTGCCCCTGAAGGCACCAAAGTGGACAGTATCGTTCAAGCTGTTTATAACATGTTATCAGCATGATAGCGGTGAGGGGGTATGTTAGGATTGAAATCCCACATCGCTCTCTGTGTATCCACTGAGCTTGTATATAAACAGGGCCCTGAAGGCCTTAACTTGAACGACGCATTTTTCAAGAGAATTAAGCTCTGCTTGAATTGCTTCTTTCCATTGTTGCCAATCATTTCTACTTTGGCATTCTTCAATAGATGTTGGCTCATGATCCACATTTTCATTTTCAATATTGATCGCAACATAATGTGAAAAAATATGATCTATAACTATTTTATTGCGATTCCATCTTCTTTCAGTATAATTTATTTGAATTTCTTCATTTTCAATAGCTTCAGGTATTTGCACTGCAGGTGCTTGTACTTCTTCTGGAAGTGTATTTATATTTATATCCTCAATGGGAATATCTTTATTATCAATAACTCTGCTCCTTTTAGACTTTTTATTCTTTGAACCAATAGGTCGTCCACACTTTAGGCGTGTGTGAGCGGACGATGTTTCGCACGGCGGCAGCAGGGCCAGGCCAGTTGGGGGCCAGCCTATTTGAATGGCGGGGGATGAGTGTGATGTGTTTGGAAAATGATTTTGCATATTTTAATGCTCAAAAGATACGAGATCAAAATCCTGTACTTAAAATAGAGTCACCACCCGATTCAGCTCAACCGAGAAATTCTTCGGTACGATTTTCCCACCGGGTGGTTGGACCATACCTTAAGTAGAGATTTCAAGTTCGGATGATGCTATCTATTTTTCATAGGCCGAGTTAAGATACTTCATTCTTTTTTTTAATCGGTTTAATCCACCCTATTCATTTGTATTTTCAGTTATCTTGTTATTTTTACGTTTATCAAGCAATTGAAGCAATGAATAAAATATTTATAGCGATAAAAAATGGAGTTTGGCCCGTTCGGGTGCGTATGGTGGTGTGATATCCCCAGATAGCGAAATCTAGCTTATCCGCCCAATCCCTGTAACTGGCTATCATCTTAGAAAGAATCTTCTTTACCAATTTATTGGCTGCCTCAACAGCTCCATTGGCTTGTGGTCTGTATGGAGAAGATCTATAGTGCTCGATCCCATACTTCTCAATTAGAGAAGCAGTTGCTCCTTGAAATTGTACTCCATTGTCCGAGACTATATGGTGTGGGAGCCCATACCAAGCAAAGATGTGCTTTTCTATGAACTTAGCCATCTACCTGGCGGAGACATTGGTGAAGGATTCGGCTTCCACCCATTTTGAAAAGTAATCAACTACTACCACAATGAATTTATGGCCATTTGTTGAGGAAGGACGGATTTCACCAATTATATACATACCCCATGCCAAGAATGGCTAAGGGGTGGATAAGTGATGGAGCTCGGTTGGTGGCAGATGCTGCATATCTCCGTAAAACTGGCATTGGTGGCATCGTTTGATCTGGGCGATACAATCGGCTATGAGAGTGAGCCAAAAATACCCCATTCGCTGGATTTTCTTTGCGAGAGCAAGACCGTTCATATGAGGGCTACAGTCACCGGCATGGACCTGGGTCATTACATTCTGAGCCTCGGAATCAGTGAGGCAATGGAGAAGTAGGCCATCACTGGTGCACTTGAATAGATTATTATCCATAATATGAAACTGGATAGCGAGCCGCCGTAGGGTGGTACGGTCCGAGTCAGAAGAATCTGCGGGGTATTGGCCGGTCTGAAGAAATAGGACGATGTCAGAATACCAATAAGGTTCAGATGAAATGGCGAGAATTGGAGGAGTTGATTAAACATGATATTGGATCTTGGTGGACAGCAAAACCAAAGGGAGGATAGGTTGCTGTTAGGGTCCTTCCTACATGGATGCGAGAGTGTCGAGAGCATCTACCATTTGATTCTCATCTTGAGGGATATGGCGGTACAAGCATGAGGTAAATTTCTCAGACAATTCATGGACAGCCTCAACATAAGGACGGAGAGATTCTTCTTTAACTTCCCACTCTGACCTAACTAGCAACTGGACCCCAATCTCCGATGACGGATACATGGCGTGCCTGAACCTAAAGAAGAGCCTCGAGATCGAACAGGCAAGCTTCATATTCAGCGCCATTGTTGGTGATAGCGAATTCTAAACGTTTGGACAATGGGATTATCTCATTTTCTGGTGTGACGATGATGACCCCAAGACCTGCTCCCCGGCAGTTCACAGCGCCGTCAAAATACATTGTCTAATCGTCAACAAGGGTTGTAATAGAGGCGAGCTGTTCATCAGGAAACTCTAAATTTTCCTTATAGTCGGAGTTGAGGGGTTGATTAGCCAGGGATTCAGCTCAGCCCGCCCTTTGATGACCTTTCGGGTTACATATTCAATGTCAAATTCAGACAGGAGAAGCAGCCATCGGGACAATTTGCCTGCAAGAGTGGGGGATTGACAAAGAAACTTCATTGGATCAATCTTGGCTACGGCTTAGATGCAATAAGATTGGAAATAATGTCATAACTTCTTAGTGAGCCAAACCATGGTAGTACAGGTCTTTTCAACAATCGAATACCGGGTTTCATAATCTAACAACTTTTTACTTAAATAATAGATGGCATGTTCATGCTTATCATCATGTTCCTGGACAAGCATGGCCCCGACGGAAGTTTCCTCAATGGCCATATATAGGATGAGTGGTTTCCCTGGGATGGGGGGTGTCAAGACAGGTGGATCGATAAGATATGCCTTGATTCTGTCAAACACTACTTGGCAGTGATTGTTCTATACCATAAGTTGTTGTTTCTTTAGCTGTTTAAAGATAGGTTCACAAACAGTAGTGCAACGAGCAATGAACCGACTAACATATTGCAAGGACCCTAAAAATGATCGGACCTCCTTCTCTGTCTTAGGGGGAGGCATGTCCCTGTTGGCCTTGGCTTTGTCTGGATCCATTTTAATCCCCTTTTTGCTAACCACGTATCCCAATAGCTTGCCAGAGGTAACTCCAAATACACATTTCTTTGGATTTAGGCAAATATTATACTCTTCAATGCGAGTCATGAACTTGTCGAGAATAGTAGGGTGCTCCTCTCAAGTGGCAGACTTCACAATCATGTCATCCGCATACACTTCCACTTCTTTATAGATCATGTCATGTAGGAGGGTGGTTATAGCTCACTGATAAGTGGCCCCGGCATTTTTCAACCCGAACGGTATTACCTTATAGCAATACACCCCCCATTTAGTGATGAACGCTGTTTTGACTTTGTTGATAATATTCACCAGAATCTGATTGTACCCTGAGAAACCATCCATGAATGAATACATAGTCGCCCTGGCGGCGCTATCAATCAGGACATCGATGTGTGGGAGAGGAAAGTCATCTTTTGGCGAGGCTTTATTGAGGTCTCGGAAATCTACACAGACTCGGACCCTACCATCCTTCTTCATTACTAGGATGATGTTGGACAAGCAAGTCGGGTATTCTACCACTTCTATGAATCGATCTTCGATCAACCTTGAAACCTCTGCCTTAATATCATCTGCCCATTCAGGTCTCAACCGACGGAGCTTCTGCTTGACAGGTCAAAATTTAGGATCAATTGGGATTCTGTGCTCGGTGATTTGTCGGTCAACCCCATGCATGTCTTCGTACGACCAGGCAAAAGTGTTAACATGATTTTTAAGCACTTTTATGATCTCACTTCTTTCCTCGGGAATTAAATCTTTGGAAATGGTTACCATTTTGGGATTGTCATTCGTACTTAGGTTTATTTCACTTAATAATGTATCACTAATGCCAAAAACATTATGCGTATTGTTATGTGAATGCATGGATCCATCAGGAAAGACATCAAACAAGTAACTAGAATGAGAGTTATTCATTGCATTAAAGGCCTCTTATGTTTGTATAAAAAAATTAGAAATATTAAAAATTACATTGTCATGTCCTCCTCCACAGGCGGAGGGGCTTTAGTAGCAATGTTGACTAGAGAAGTGTCCCCCGTATCATCTATCAGAATGGCATTTGGGTCATGCTCTAGAGCAGTCTTTTGGGCAATGGTGAGTGATGGCCCTTCAGACAGGTCGGCCTTCTCAGTGATAGCCCTGGCGAGCTTTTCTACTATGCCTGTCATAGCATCTTCTTCCCCGTTACCCTTCCATCCTTTCCTTATTAGTAGTGCCATAGCTTTTGTCACGGTTGCCACAACATTCTTAATTTTCGGATTGATAGACTCTTCATTACTTCTCTCAGGCTCATCCTTAAGATACATCTTACTTTTCCCTTTAGCCTTATCAGAAACAACATTGACAAGCGTATCAGGCTTAGTAAGCTTGGGTTCAGCCAAAACTATCATGCAACTAGTCTCAAAGTCATAGACATCTTTAAAGATCTCAAAGCTGGGCCACATTTTCCCGCCATACTCCATTGGCTCAAGCTCCCCCTTATAAGGCCTCTTGCCTTAGATCTCATAAATAGTGACCATGCGGCAGTAGCAAGAAGGGACACGGCGATAGGCTTTTCTAGGCTTATATCCCAATCCAGCTTCATAAATAAGGATCTTTGACTCCAACGCCTCAATAATTCCCTATTTGTGTATTCCTCCACCTCTGCCAGGCCTATAACCAGACTTCTTCATTAGTTTGCCCATACCCGCATGAAGTTAGCTGTGCCAAAGGGGAGGAGGCTTCTGAGCTTTACTAATTATGGCAATCTAAAGGCCCTTTTCTAGGTTAGCTTCGGCTTCCATGACGGCCATAACGGAAGTAGGATCGACCTCTATAGTCACCATTCTGTCATGATGAATTAGCTTGATCTTTTGGTATAGTGTGGAGGGAACTGCACCCAAAGTATGGAGCCATGGTTGGCCAAGCAACAGAGAATAGCTAACAGGAATATCAAGTATAGTGAAACGCACATTGCTTGCCACACCTTTGATAGTGACTTCTGCCTCAAAAGTCCCAATTACATTGCACTTTGAATCGTCGTAAGCTCTAATAATCGTACTGGACCTTTCAAGCATGTCCTCTGATAGCCCTAGATGGGGAAGGATTTTTAGAGGGCATAGGTTTAGAGCAGAGCCATCATCCATCATGACGCACGGGGATGACCTTATCGAGAATTTGAATCCGGATGAATAAGGCCCTATTGTGATCCCTTCCCTCGAGCGTAAGATCAAAACTATCTAATACAATCTGAGGCCCTTTTCTCGGGGGAATGCCTTCTCCTATTGTGGCGCATATCTCCATGACCGAGGTGGTCAGATTAGCTTCTAAATCAAGGAGCTATTTGATCAAACCCTTGTGATGCCTTTCAGAGTCAATTACCAGTTGCCAGATGCTGTATCAGGCTTGGGTGTTTTTCAGCTAGGTAATAAGGGGGTCAACCTCAAGACTGGTAGGCATAGGCAAAGGTGGAGAAGGAGGTCTTGCAATAGTTCTAAATCTAGAATCGGGTCTTTGTTTAGGCGAAGATATTGGTCTTTCAGCTGATATATGCGACCACTTCGGGTAATATTGAGGATATTATCGAGCAAGACACTCTTGGTGGCTCGTATTTCAAACAGGTACTATTGCTCTTCAGACTCTGAATCCGGGTATTGTAGCTCATACTTGTCCACGCTAAAAAGGTCATGGTGATCAACCTTGAACAAGTTGGTGGTTATGGCCTTAGTCTCTCGCGCCATTTCCCCATCCTCATCAGAATAGTTCTCCTTTGAAATAAAGAAATCTACGCTGAACAGTGCTTTCCCCTCAGCTTTCTTTCTTTTTGCCATAAATGGTTTAGGCCTGTGGCTCTCTTGCTTTGGTTGGTTTGGATCAATTTCCATTCCCTAAATGGAGTTGACCCCCGGGTTGGCTTGATTGATAAGGTCAAAAGCTGAGCAAGATGGTAGACCCAAATCGATGACTAGGATAGAGTTACCACTGTCTGGCCTTCGAGCAAGGAGATCAAAGACTATGGCTTCGGACAGACTAGAGTAGACCATGCTGACCTTACTTCCAAAGTTCAGTAAAGGATTATTCATAGTGCTCAGGGCCTTATCCGGTTCAGCAATTTTTGCTTCGCTAACCAACCATTGAATTGCTGAGAGCAGGGCTTTGTAGTTGTTAGTTTGGTGTCTAACCTAAACGTGGTGATTACAGAAGTTATTCTTATCTTCTGGTCTAGGTGGCTTATATTCCTGAAGGGACTGTATGAAACCTGCTTCCCTCAAACGCTGAAAGATGACCCGCAGGGGTAATCTATAAGGGTTAGTTAAAATAAAAGGAGGACGAGGAGGTTGGATTGTGGAAATCGTTGATGGAGTCGGATTGGCTGTGAGTGGTGTAGCGGGGGTGTGAGAAATGGCTTGAATTATAGCCGGTGGTTTTAGCTTAGCCAACGCTAGGGCTGAGGGTTAAGCTTCATTCTTCCTGAACCACAGTTTCCCTGCTCTCTCAGCCTTCTCGTGCTCTGCCTCATGCTCAATTTTCTCAGCTTTTTCAAACACAGCCTTGTAAGAAAGAAAGGAATCTGTAGCCATTTCTTTGCGGAATAGGGGGAGAGACCCTTTGAGGAGTTTGACAATCATCTCTTCAAGGCTGAGCTTGGACATCATCAAGACCTGAGTCAACATCCACCTATTGAAGTATTGCTTAAAGGTTTCATTGGGCATTTGACGGACCCTCTCAAGATGTTGGAGGTCGTCTCCATTATAGTATTAAAACCATAATGCACTTTCAATGCCTTGGATAAGAGAGTCCAGTTGGCTACAATATGTTGTGGCAAAGTGTGATACCATTCGAGGGCAGGACCCCGAAGGGAGCAGGGAAATATTTCAGCAAGCACCTTATCACTCAACTTCTTTACGCGCATCACTCTTTCATACATTATAATATGAGAGGCAGGTGCTCTTGAGCCATCATAATGAGCCATGTTTAGCATATTAAAATTGTCAGGGACCCAATCTTTGTCCCTCTCAGGTTTCTTATCAGTGATGAGGCGGTTGATGTAAGCTTGGATCTCGGGCGTCACGCCCGGAGGCTACATAACCTGGTCACTGGCAGGCTTATGAGAGATAGTCAGGGCTTCAGGTGTCACGCCCGGAGAATGTGTGACCTGGTCATTGATGGTTTGAGAAGCTATCATTTGCCGAATAAAGGCAGCTACCTCAAGTGTCACACCCAGAGGTTGCGTGACCTGGTTATTGAGTGTCGGAGGTAGCGGCGGGTGAATGGCCAGCTAGCTGGCAAAAGAATTTTGGGGGTAGGTGGTGCCTTTAGGAGTCACAATGAACTGCGGAGGTGTGAAGGAGGGTAGTGGCCGAGAAACTAGGCTTTGGTGAGTGAATACCGGAGGAGTGGAGCTTTAGGTGAAGGGTCTTAGATTGAAAGGCACAACTGATGGGATGGTCGAAGTTGATAAGAAAGCTGAAGCCTGCCCAAACTGGAATGGACTCACCAAGGGTTGGGTTGATTGAAACATAAGTGCGATGGGTCTCGCCTCTACCAGACTGGTCAATATCTATACCGAACCGTTTAGGGCCTGAATATCAGATGTCGATACTCGATCAAAATTCCTGTCTTCTAGAGCTCGCTTAACGGCTGCCTGAACCGTAGTTTGGATGGAAGCTTAGAAAGCATTCGAGTTCAGGAATTGCATCATAGCACTAGTAAAGTCAAAACCAGGTGGTGGTTGGGATCCTATTCCCGAGCTGGAAGTGGGGCTAAAGGGCTCTTCTGGAGGAGGGGTCCCTTCATTTCTTGGGAAAGACATGGCTGGTCTAGAGGGATTTTAGCTTAACTGAACTTGTTCTGAATCTAACTCCTCGCTGGAATTGGTGTGGGGAATCCCTTCGACTTTCGTGGTGACAATCGGGGTCAGAGGATGACGTATCAGGCGATGTTCTATCCTTTTCCAGGCTGGGGTGCGATGATCAGTGCACCTCCTCCTAGCTGAAATGTTAAGTAGCGGGTCAAACCATGAATGGATTGGTGAATGGTATGCATGATATGCATGCCTTTTGTTCCTTGGGAATGATGCGTGATGCGTATGGCTGCACGTAGACATGGTTGGAGATGACGTGATGGCTTATCCCTCCAACATACGTAGGACGTTTGCACCTCATATCATACATGGCAATATGTGATGGCGCAACGGAGGTACAAGAGAAGTCCTACGTGTGTTGCTAAACTTCTTCCACGGGCGGAAGTGGAAAGGGTAAGTTGATTCATTTTTGGCTCTTAAAGCCAATGCATGAGGGTGCATGATCACAGAGCATATAGCACATAAATCGGCCCTCTTCCCACCTTATGACTCCCGCGTAACGCCTCTTTGGAAGGATGGAGTTTGGCCTCTTCAATGGTAATGGCGAAACAAGCGTGTCCCAATTATTTTATTTGTTTTGGAAAGTCCTAAGGGGAATGATGTGCTAAGGCTTTTTCTAGAACGACTTTGGTATAGGGTTGTTGATGTAGAAGGTTCTCATTTACCTTGATTCCACGTTACTCAACCACTACCTAAATAGGTGTGATCGTAGGAGTTTACGTGTTGGTTAAAATGAGTGATCCACCTACTAGGCATCCTCAAGTCCAACAGGGCATGAGTGATACTTCGTGAGCTTCTCGGGTGAAATAGGGCACCTAAAATTATCAAACTATCTGCACGCGTGAGGATAAAACGTTATAAAAAAGAATGAAGTTTTAATTTGGCTAATGATTTCAATACATCATCAAAATCTTTTAAACTTTATGAAAGAAAGTTCAATTTTTAAGAGTATTTCCCCAACAGAGTCGCCACTGTGAGCAGATGACATTTCGTGCAGCGACAGCAGGGCCATACCGGTCGGGGGCCGGCCCATTTGAATGGCCGGGGATGAGTGTGATGTGTTTGGAAAATGATTTTGCATATTTTAATGCTCAAAAGCTACGAGATTGAAATCCCGTACTTAAAATAGAGTTGTCACCTGGTTCAACTCAACCGAGAAATTATTCGGTACGATTTTCCCACCGGGTGGTTGGACCATACCTTAAGTAGAGATACCGAGTTCGGATAATGTTATCTATTTTTCATTAGGCCAAGTTAAGATACTTCATTCTTTTTTTTAATCGGTTTAATCCACCATATTTATTTGTATTTTTAGTTATCTTGTTATTTTCGCGTTTATCAAGCAATTGAAACAATGAATAAAATATTTACAGCCATAAAAAAAAGTGCGGAAAGTAAAATTATTACAAGGTTTTCAAGTCCTATACATTTTTCTATGCAACAAATGAACTACCTGGATATCCGATATACGTCCGCCTGCAAAAGATTATTAGCACGGGTAAAGCATATTTTATTTAAGCATTATAAAGCCCGGTCGAATGGCTAAAATGGGATTTGAACAGCGTTTTCGAGGAAATTCCATCTTTAAGCAATTTTTAGGCTCAATCATTAATTTAACCGAATTATAAATGAAAATAAAACTGTTGTCCAGAAAGTCATATCGCCGACGATATAACTAATGCCGCCGGCGACATGATTGATGTCGCTGGCGACATCAATGATGCCGTTGGCGACATCAATTATGTTACCAGCGGTATCAGCTTGTAGGCAACCTACAACCTGGTCTGAGCCATCCCAAATGAAACCACTCTAATATTGAGGCTAATAGCCTAATTCTGAAATCCAACCAGCATTCTCATTTGCTAGGGCTTGCCTAATAAATAACTATACTGTTGTCTGGATTTGTTCTTGAATAGTGTTATGGAAAAGATCTAAACAGATTAATTGGGTCATGACGGCGGCAATTTTCTGAGCTGAGTGATGGCAGAAGAATTGGTCCCACGGTAGGGGTGGAACTTGCTTGGTCTTCCATCAGGGCAATATCGCCATCATAAGGGAGAGACATGGTATTGCAAAGGTCTTGGGAGGAAGACTGATTAGAATAATGAATCGTGGGTCAGATCATGGATGGGTTGTGAACTGTGTGCATGCATGCTTTTTTTTGGGAATTGATGTATGACATGTATGGCTGCACGTAGACGTGGTTAGAGATGAAGCAATGGCTTATCCCTCCATCATATGTGGGACATTTGTATCTCACATCATATATAGTGATATATGGTAACACAACAGAGGCACAAGAGAATTCCTTCTTATGTTGATAAACTTCTTCCACGGGCGAAAGTAGTAAGGGTAAGCTGAGTCATTTATTGGCTCTCAAATCCAATGCATGAGGGGGTGCATGATCATAGAGTATATAGCACGCAAATCATCCCTCTTCCAACCTTATTACTCCCGCGTAACACCTTTTTCGAAGGATGAAGTTTTGCTCCTTCGCCGGTAATGGCAAATTAGTTTTTTTATTGTTTTGGTAATCCTAATGGAATGCAGTACTAAGGCTTTTTGTAGTGCAGCTTTGGTATAGGTTATTGATGTAGTAGGTTCTCGTTTACCTTGATTCCACGTTACTCAATTACTCCCTAAATAGGTACGATTGTAGGAGTTTATGTATTGGTTAAAACGAGTGATCCACCCACTAGGCATCCTCAATTCCAACAGGGCATGAGTGATACTTTTGTGAGCTTCTCGGGTAAAATGGGGCACCTAAAAATTACCAAACTATCTACAAGCGTGTTTTAGGATAAACATTATAAAAAAGAATGAAGTTCTAACTTGGCCAATCATTTTAATACATCATTAAAATCCTTTAAACTTGTTGAAAATTTTAAGTTTCAAGTTTAAAGAGGTCATATCCCCAGAGTCGCCCCTGTAAGCAGACGACCTTTTTCCTGCCCACAAGGGCCGCGTGAGACGCGCCTCATGGGGGGAAATATAACTGGCGCTCTGAAATGTGCTGAGGGATTGATCCTCATTTTAAGCGTGATGAAAGCACAGATGTTGAAGTTGGATTTAAGTCCAATTTATGTATTGAAGATCGAAATCCTGTACTTAAAATAGAGACACCACCCGATTCAACTCAACTAAGAAATTTTGGTACGATTTTCGCACCAGGTGGTAGACCATACCTTAAGTAGAGATTCCATGTTCGGATGATGTTATCTATTTTTCATTAGGCCAAGTTAAAATATTTCATTCTTTCTTAATCAGTTTTAATCCACCCTATTTATTTGTGTTTTCGGTTTATATGTTGTTTTTGCATTTATCAAGCATCAAAGTGATAAATAAATAATTACAATGATCCAAAAGTAAATGCAGAAATTGAAATTATTACAGGGCTTCCAAATCCTATACATTTTTCTATGCGATAAATAAAATACCCGAAGGCCTAGCATCCATCTAACCTAAATCTACCTGTACAAAATAGTTAGCACAGATACGATACGTTGTACGAGATACATCACAAATCATGTATAGTTAGCAAACCAAACAAGACATAAGTTAGTGTGAACTATTGGATATGATGTATGCCCTTAAGGCAATTAGGGCGATATATCTTAATTATGTAATAGTACGAATAATTTATTTAATCAATAAAGGCATTTGTTCTTTTGTTTATATCAATGTGTTTCTATACATATATATTATAGCTGGTTAAAATATATTCATTGATGTATGTATACAAAAGTCCTTGACATATCATAGCATGAAGTCAGAGAAATTATAGTTGGACTATATTTGGTGGAACCTGCTTCATGTGAAATTATGATTATATCTAAACTATCCCTAGTCATAGTTTCATCAAGAAAGGATATTGATGAAACGGAACGACTAGCATGTGGTCAACTTTCTTAGAAAGGGTCTAAGCAGCCAATCTCCTAAGGACTGAAGGTGGTGCCTTAAGCTTGACACATGGATATATCTGGGAGATATATTGGAGACCGCAGCAAGATAAACACTTGGTATAAATATCAATGTGTTAGTGTTTATCTTCATGCAATAAGCTTTGCGAATGTCCTCATACTTAAGATGCTAGTTGTCTTGTGTGGTACTATTGCTATACTTTGGGTCATTGCTATGCACTCATTAATTTGGGGTGCTACGGGTGATTACGGGTATAGTGATAATAGCACGTTGGTAGGCTCAGTAGTCAGAAAGAATCCATCGCTCCGGATATATTAAGGAGTTGTACCTGGCCACTTGTTGAAGTGATGATTGCCATAAACCTCCGATCAGAGTATGTGTTTGATAGAAATGGTTTCTAGTCAAACACACTATGGTAAAAGGCAATATACTTCGATAACAAGTAAATAACTGGGATAGCTTGGAGCAACCTTGCTATTAGTGGGTTAACACTTTAACCGAACCCAATAAACCAGATGGTACTAATATTAAAGAATGGAAGGAATTTATCGCACTGGATAACTATTGCATTAACTGGGATTAAGTCATAAGCATAAATGATGTCCCGAGTAATGGGGGATGGTAGACCCTTGCTAGAGGCATACTACAGTTGTTTAAGGTAATCAAGTTCTATTCACGGTCTAGAACATCGAGCCAATGGTTCCATTAGAACAAGGGTTGGTTAAGCCTTAACAGCTCAATACTTCGGGATCCTATAAGGTCACACACATTGGACCTTCATCGGACTAAGTAAAGAACTAATAGATTTATTCTATTACAAAATATAACATAAATAATAATTGGATTATTATTTGATTGGTTAAAATTGATTAGATCAATTTTGGATAGACCAAGGAATTTATTTTGACCGGTAACTAATTAATTATAGTCATAAATAAATTATAATTGATTAGATCAATTTTGGTTGGACCAAGAAATTTATTTTGAATGATGACTAATTTATTAGGGTCAGAAAATAAATAATTGAAAAAGGATTAAAAAGGGGAATTTTGCATTGGCGAGTTTAATTGGACAGAGAGTATAAAAATATTTTATACAGACTCGAGTGCGCGGGAGTACAACGAAAGGTGTGCAAGCAATGCTGGGCATTGCTCGCGGCAGCCCATAAAAATGGGCTGCACATGGGCAGCCCAAAAGCAAGGCAAGGGCTTTGCCTTGCCAATGCACAGCGTGTGACACGCTGTGCATATGGGATGGGAGTAATTACTCCCATCCCACATTGCTTATAAGGGAGAGTAAAATGCTCCCCCAAGCCTATAAATAGGCTTTCCCCTTTCCTTTCAAATCGTACCAAGCTCAAAGCATAAATCCTAAGCGAGATAATTAGTCTGTCGGGTGCTTGAGCAAGTTATTTTTATGGAGCCTGAATTTATTCGGGCACCGCTAGTTTATATGCTGGGTGAGGCTTCTAGAGTGGTCTAGCAACTACTCGAGGCTTCTTACTTTTTCCTCCTGGGGAGGTTTTGGTTGGTGGGGTTCGTGTGGATACTGATAGAGGCTATCCTACGACTGGAGGCTTGTGCAAGAAGGTCCTGTAAAAGCACGCTTCAACTGGTAAGTTCTTTTTCTTTCTCTTTTAATTATTAAGTCTTTTTCTTTAAGTGTTTTTGGACTTAATAATTATGCTTAGGTTATTTTTGCATGCTTAGTTTATTTTATGCTTAGGTTATAACTTAGAGTTATAACATGCTTAGTGTAAAATAAATATGCTAGGATATAATTTGGAATTTTGGTATGCCTAGTCCTTTAGCATGCTAACCTAGGTAGAGAATTATTTAGTTAAGGCTTTATTTAATTTATATGCAACTAAAAGGAGTTCCTGGGACAGGAACAAAATTTTGAATTTCCGTCATACCTCTTATGCATGTTCAATTTGACTGTCAGTTCCCAACAGCGGTATCAGAGCCTGCCTAATTAGTGCATAATTAAGTTAGAAGCAAAGTAAATACTATTTTCTAAATGAAATGATTTGTTTATTTAATTGTTTGGAACAATATATATAAACTTCTGCCTTTCATTTCAAGGTTAGAAATTAGTTATGAATAATTTTGAATAAGCCTGCTCAACTTACTCAAATTATACAAGTGTCAATAATTTATTTAAATTACATGGGTTATAGATGCTCCCAATTTACATGAATTGGAAGAACAAAATTTATTAGTCGAAGAGAATCCATTGGTCTTCAAGTTTTTGCCCGTATTTGTTCTAGCTAAGGATTGGACTTGGTGTCTACTCCTCATAGGGCACCTCTCCTACCTGGGAACCTATATTGGTACAATTTGAATTGACCAATCGGGGATTAATATGAACTAATTTATTTTTATATAAGATGGTGCTTATATATGTTTCTATAACAAAGTAAAAAATTAAAATTATTGAATAAAAGCTTAAAGGAAATGCAATATAAATATAACAAATAAAAGTGTTAATTATTTTGCATATAATCTTGGTTGATGGAACAATTATAATAAAGCGCTGAACCCACCTAAGGTTAGACCTTATAAATTAATTCTAAAATTCCCTGAATTAATACAAGTCATTATAATTTTGTCCATCTGATAAAATCCTTGATTGGGTGAGACGTTTAACACCAATAAAATTCCAAAGTAAGTATATTAAGGCAATTTATAGTCTTCCTTAGTCAAATTTATAATACGGTCTTTTTGGGCTATCAAAGTGCTACGCAAAGCGTTCCTTTTAGTCCACATTGATTGGTTGTAAAGTTTGAGATAGGGTCTGCCTTAACAGAGCTGGGGTAGTCTACCATAAAATTGGGGGCTAGGCCAGGATCTGAGACATATTCAAGGAGATGCTAATATAAGAGCACACGTCCCTTAGGATTAGGGAACTTGAATGAATTAGCAATTGCATGCGATGCAAATGGAATGGGATTCCAACTATGACTTACTATTATGACTTGACTCATAAAATTGGGAGTTGTAATAGACTAGTTATAGATGCTACCTACTAGGAAATTTAGCTGGGCTAAATTTCACGAATTCAATAGAATGGGCTATTGTAAATTTCGAAGAAAATAGTAGGAAAATGTATTTAATTAAAAGTCCTCATATTAAATACATGTACTTAAACTAATATCTAAACACTTTTCTTTTCTTGTGTCTTAGGTTGAAAATGGCTTCCAATTTTAATCTCCGTATGTTACTTGACACCAAATTGAATGGCTCGAACTTTTCTGATTGGTTCCGAGCAGTGAGAATAGTTCTCAGATCTGACGGAATTGCCTATGTCCTAAGTGAAATTTTCCCTATAGAACCTAATGTTGAGGATCATGTAGAACATGATGCCTGGTTGAAGCACAGGAAAGATCATGAGACTGCTATGTGTATTATGTTGGGGTCCATGAATCCTGAGCTTTAAAAACAACATGAGAACATGCCCTTGGAGGATATGGTTCTCCATCTTGAAGAACTCTTTTCGGAGAGGGAGAGGACAGAAAGGTATAAGACCTCCAAGCTCCTTTTCGGGACCAAGATGCAGGCTAGCACCTCTACCTCTCAGCATGTACTGAAACTCTTAGGATACCTTGAGAAGCTGAATCGATTGGGATTCGAGATGAATCATGACTTGAGCATTGACCTTGTGTTGATGTCCTTGATAGATAGTTACTCAGGCTTCGTAACTAACTATTACATGAACAGGATTAATTCAACTATCCCTGAATTAATTAACATGCTAAAAATAGTAGAACCTCAGATCAAGAAAGATCAGAAACCTCTACTGTTGGTTGAAAAAGGCAAGGCTTCTAAGAAGTAGAAGCAGGCACTGGGTGCTAAGAAAAGAATCAATAAGAAGAAGAATGAAAAGAAGACATCTAAGTATGTCTGCTTCCAATGTGGGAAACCGGGACATTAGAAGGGGGATTGCAAAGCTCCTACTTCTGAGCATTTGAAGAAGAAGCCTACAGAGGCACCTACTTCAGGTATATTTGTAATTGAAAACTTTGCTACTTTTCCGCAAGAATCCACTTGGGTATTAGATACTGGTTGTGGTTCTCATATATGTACTTGTGTGCAGGGACTAAGGAACTATAGAAAACTTGCAAAAGTGGAGATGGACCTACGCGTGGGAAATGGAGCCAGAGTTGCTGCATGAGCCGTAGGGAGCTTTAGTCTTGTTTTGCTAAGTGGACTTGTTTTAGTTTTGAATAATTGTTATTACATTCCAAGTGTTACTAAGAATATTGTATCTGTTGCGTGTTTAGCAACAGAGGGATTTGAAATTTTATTTTAAAATGATAATTGTCAGATTCGTTTGAATAATATTCTTTATGGTTATGGAATGTTGAAAGGTGGCATTTATATTCTTGATACTAAAACATAAGTTTTCAATATAAATAATATGAAGAAAGTTAAATTAGGTAATGAGAATTCCTTCTACTTATGGCATTGCCGTTTAGGCCACATAAACAAAGATCGCTTAACCAAGTTGCATAAGCGTGGAGACTTAGGCCCAATAGACTTGGAGTCTTATGGTGATTGCGAACCTTGTTTAAAAGGAAAAATGATGAAGTTACCCTTTGAAGGAAAGGGTTAACGAGCCATGAGTACATTGGAACTTATACACACTGATGTGTGTGGTCCAATGAGTGTTAAGGCACTAGGAGGATACTCCTACTTCATAACCTTTAATGATGATTACTCACGATACGGTTATTTACACTTGATGAAGCACAAGTCTGAAAGTTTTGTAAAATTCAAACTATTTAAAGCTGAAGTAGAGAAACAGCTTGAGAAAAGTATTAAAACACTTTGATCGGATCGAGGTGGAGAATACTTAAGTCAGGGGTTTCAGGATTATCTAAAGGAAAATGGGATAGTTCCCCAGTGGACCCCTCCTTATACACCCCAACACAATGTAGTGTTAGAAAGGAAGAATCAGACTTTATTAGATATGGTCAGGTCCATGATGAGCCATGCAGTTCTTAGTAAATCCTTTTGAGGATATGCACTTGAGAGTGCGGTTTATGTCTTAAACAGAGTGCCCTCTAAATCGGTTGATTTTACACCTTATAAAAGATGATGTAACAAAAAGCCATCTCTAAATCACTTAAGAGTATGGGGTTGTCTTGCTATGGTAAAGAGGATAGTGTCAGATAAGCTAAATGCCAAGGTTGATAAATATCTGTTCATTGGATATCTAAAGGAAACAATTGGATATCTGTTTTACCAATCCGAAGCACAAAAGGTATTTGTGTCTCGCAATGCTCACTTTTTGGAAAAGGAAAACTTACTTGAAAAGGTCAGTGGGAGCAATATTGAACTGGAAGTTCAAGAGGAAGAAACAGACGATCAACTGATTGACCCCGTTCTAGATACACAAGAGAGTGTGATCCAAGAACAAACTGTCAAAACACAATCATTCCGAAGATCAGGTCGTGTTTATAAGGGTCCCGATAGATATGGGTTTATCTTCACTAATGATAAGGAACTATATCTTGTGGAGGATGATGAACTAAGGACATATGATGAGGCAATGAAAAGCTCAGATTCTGATAAATGGCAAAAGGCCATGAAATCAGAAATGGATTCCATGTACGAGAACCAAGTTTGGAATTTGGTTGATGCACCGCAAGAGGTTAGACCAATTGGGTGCAAAGGGGTCTTCAAGAAGAAGACAGATATGGAGGGTAATGTAATTACCTATAAAGCAAGGTTGGTTACGAAAGGTTATAGTCAACGGGAAGGTATTGACTATAATGAAACCTTCTCACCGGTAGCCATGCTCAAATCCATAAGGAAACTCCTCGCCATTGCTGCTCATTACGATTATGAGATCTGGTAGATGGATGTAAAAATAGCATTCCTAAATGGGGAGTTAGATCGGGATGTGTATATGACACAACCTGAGGGTTTTACATCTCAGAATGGCTCGAAGGTATGCAAGCTACAAAGATCCATTTATGGACTTAAGCAGGCATCCAGGAGTTGGAATATAAGGTTTGATCAGAAAATCCGGGAACTGGATTTCTGCCTAAATGCAAATGAGCCTTGTGTTTACAAGAAGGTTAGTGGGAGTGCAGTCATTTTTCTAGTATTGTATGTTGATGACATTCTGCTAATAGGAATTGACATTTCTCTTCTTCAAAATGTTAAAGTATGGTTGTCAAGAAAGTTCTCCATGAAAGACCTTGGTGAGGCAGCATTTATACTAGGTATAAAGATCTACAGGGATAGATCCAAAAGGCTATTAGGTCTTTCTCAAAGTACATATATAGATAAGGTGTTGAATAGGTTCAACCTTGAGCATTCTAAGAAAGGTTATCTCCCGATGACAAAGGGGATTAACCTATCTAAAGTTGAGTGTCCGAAGACAGCTCAAGAGAGAATGCGCATGAAAGATATACCCTATGCATCCGCGATAGGATCCATCATATATGCTATGACATGTACTAGGCTGGATGTCTCTCAGGCTTTGAGCTTTACGAGCAGATATCAGTCAGATCCAGGTGAAAAGCACTAGATGGTAGTTAAGGCAATCCTTAAGTACTTGAGAAGGACTAAGGATGAGTTCTTGATTTATGGAGAAGGTGATCTAACTATCAAAGGTTACACTGATGCAAGCTTTCAATCTGACAAGGATGACTTTAAGTCTCAGTCAGGTTTTGTTTATGTGTTAAATGGAGGGGCAGTATGCTGGAAGAGTTCCAAGCAAGAAACTACTACTGATTCAACCATGGAATCTGAATACAATGCTGCATGCGAAGCAGCAAAAGAAGTTGTCTGGTTAAAGGGATTTATCGGTGATCTCGGTGTGGTGCCTGAGGCTATTGATCCAATTACTTTATATTGTGATAACAATGGTGCCATAGCTCAGGCAAAGGAACCACGGTCTCATCAGAAAAACAGACATGTATGCAGAAAGTGTCATATAATCAGGGAGATTGTTGATGCTAAGATAATAAGATTAGAATATGTACCCACTGATCAGAACCTCGCAGATGGTCTGACAAAGCCATTGACTCAAGTCAAACATGACCAGCATGTTAAAGCATATGGATTAAAACATATGGCTAATTGGCCTTAGTGCAAGTGGGAGTTTGTTGGATATGATGTATGCCCTTAAGGCAATTAGGGCGATATATCTTAATTATGTAATAGTATGAATAATTTATTTAATCAATAAAGGCATTTGTTCTTTTGTTTATATCAATGTGTTTCTATACATATATATTATAGTTGGTTAAAATATATTCGTTGATGTATGTATACAAAAGTCCTTGACATATCATAGCATGAAGTCAGAGAAATTATAGTTGGACTATATTTGGTGGAACCTGCTTCATGTGAAATTATGATTATGTCTAAACTATCCCTAGTCAAAGTTTCATCAAGAAAGGATATTGATGAAACGGAAAGACTAGCATGTGGTCAACTTTCTTGGAAAGGGTCCAAACAGTCAATCTTCTAAGGACTGAAGGTGGTGCCTTAAGCTTGATACATGGATATATCTGGGAGATATATTGGAGACTGCAGCAAGATAAACACTTGGTATAAATATCAATGTGTTAGTGTTTATCTTCATGCAATAAGCTTTGCGAATGTCCTCATACTTGAGATGCTAGTTGCCTTGTATGGTACTATTGCTATACTTTGGGTCATTGCTATGCACTCATTAATTTAGGGTGCTACGGGTGATTACGGGTATAGTGATAACAGCACGTTGGTAGGCTGAGTAGTCAGAAAGAATCCATCGCTCCGGATATATTAAGGAGTTGTACTTGGCCACTTGTTGAAGTGATGATTGCCATAAACCTCTGATCAGAGTATGTGTTTGATAGAAATGGTTTCTAGTCAAACACACTATGGTAAAAGGCAATATACTTCGGTAACAAGTAAATAACTGGGATAGCTTGGAGCAACCTTGCTATTAGTGGGTTAACACTTTAACCGAACCCAATACACCAGATGGTACTAATATTAAAGAATGGAAGGAATTTATAGCACTAGATAACTATTGCATTAACCGGGATTAAGTCATAAGCATAAATGACGTTCCGAGTAATGGGGGATGGTAGACCCTTGCTAGAGGCGTACTACAGTCATTTAAGGTAATCAAGTTCTATTCACGGTCTAGAACATCGAGCCAATGGTTCCATTAGAACAAGGGTTGGTTAAGCCTTAACAGCTCAATACTTCGGGATCCTATAAGGTCACACACATTGGACCTTCATCGGACTAAGTAAAGAACTAATAGATTTATTCTATTACAAAATATAACATAAATAATAATTGGATTATTATTTGATTGGTTAAAATTGATTAGATCAATTTTGGATAGACCAAGGAATTTATTTTGACCGGTAACTAATTAATTATAGTCATAAATAAATTATAATTGATTAGATCAATTTTGGTTGGACCAAGAAATTTATTTTGAATGATGACTAATTTATTAGGGTCAGAAAATAAATAATTGAAAAAGGATTAAAAAGGTGAATTTTGCATTGGCGAGTTTAATTGGATCGAGAGTATAAAAATATTTTATACAGACTCGAGTGCGCGGGAGTACACCGAAAGGTGTGCAAGCAATGCTAGGTATTGCTCGCGGCAGCCCATAAAAATGGGCTGCACATGCACAGCCCAAAAGCAAGGCAAAGCCCATAAGGGCTTTGCCTTGCCAATGCATAGCGTGTGACACGCTGTGCATATGGGATGGGAGTAATTATAAGGGGGAGCCCCAAGCCTATATATAGGCTTTCCCCTTTCCTTTCAAATCGTACCAAGCTCGAAGCATAATTCCTAAGCGAGATAATTAATCTCTCGGGTACTTGAGCAAGTTATTTTATTGAGCCTGAATTTATTCGGGCACCGCTAGTTTATATTTTGGGTGAGGCTTCTAGAGTGGTCTAGCAACTACTCGAGGCTTCTTAGTTTTTCTTCCTGGGGAGGTTTTGGTTGGTGGGGTTCGTGTGGATACTGATAGAGGCTATCCTATGACTGGAGGCTTGTGCAAGAAGGTCCTGTAAAAGCACGCTTCAACTGGTAAGTTGTTTTTCTTTCTCTTTTAATTATTAAGTCTTTTTCTTTAAGTGTTTTTAGACTTAATAATTATGCTTAGGTTATTTTTGCATGCTTAGTTTATTTTATGCTTAGATTATAACTTAGAGTTATAACATGCTTAGTATAAAATAAATATGCTAGGATTTAATTTGGAATTATGGTATGCCTAGTCCTTTAGCATGCTAACCTAGGTAGAGAATTATCTAGTTAAGGCTTTATTTAATTTATATGCAACTAATAGGAGTTCCTGGGACAGAAACAAAATTTTGAATTTCTGTCATGCCTCTTATGCATGTTCAATTTGACTGTCAGTTCCCAACATGAACATGACATAAATATTTATAACGTTGTGAAGCTCAGTTGGATGGCTAAAATGAGATTTGAACGGCGTTTAAGGAAAATTCCGTTTTAACCAAATTTTAGACTCAATTGTTATTTTATCTGGATTATTAGTGAAAGTGCCACATGGTATGGGTTGGGGTCTGTTTTCAGAAGGTTTTGGACCTCCATCATTGCACTATGTATCCTAGCTTCGAAAAATAAACTAGGTCAGAAATGAACAAAATAAAATAGGTGTCCAGAAGGTAATGCCGCCGGCGACATGGCTGATGCCGCCGGTGATATGAATGATGTCGCTAGAGGCATTAGTTGGTAGGCAGGTTGTTTGGCTTTTTTAGTACCGTAAATAAAGGGTCCCATAAGAAAGTGAGATCTCTAGGGAATGTGATGTCGCTAGTGGTATCAGCAATGTCTCTGGCGACATCAGTGATACCGCTGATGACATCACATGTCTCCGGCGACTTCAATTTCTTGCAATAGCAGCAGGTAAAGGTCAAAAAATGACCGAAAACCCAAAAACGAACGTAAATGAATAAGAATCAGCACAAACTAGCAATATTAATGCCAAAGAGCTTTGAGACTCGGAATTTTTACCTCAGGGCCGTGAATCCACCTCTCTGTGAACCAAGGAACACCTCCGAGGAGCTTGTTATGGTGAATTAGTAGTAAATTGGGTACTTAAGTCTCTAAGTTGCTATTTAGATTAATTTTAACTTAATGTCTACTGATTTTATGCTCACAATTAGAGAGTTCAAAGAAAAAAAAACTAGGAAAAATGGATTAAGATCCTTTTTCCTACCTTTTCTAATTCTTATCTCACTAGAATCTATTTTCTCACTCTAGAATTCTGTAAATTCAATTTTCAGATTGTTCTTGTGTTTTCTTCCATCTTTAAAACCTAAGGTGTGTTTTTATAGGCAAATTGGGGTGGTCTTCGAGACCTTTCAGCCATTTTCATCGAAATGGCAAAAAAGAGACTGTCCCAAGGAGGAAGATGAAAGCTGTCTACAGAGCCTGATTTGGCCATACCGCCGGCGGGATGGGTGGTACCGCCGACAGCATGGGGCAATGCCACTGGCAGCATCAGCTTTCCAAAAGCTGACTGCAGGGAGCCCACAAGCCTGAAAAGCTGCCAAACATAGGTTAAAGGGGTCAAAGTGGGATTTTTGAATTTTAATGATATTTTAATGGGGATTTAAAGATTATTTCAGTTTTGGGTGTAAATCATTGGTTCAAGCTCCTACCGGACGCGTTATTGTCAACACTGAACTGGATTCTACCAAGAATAAAGTTCACAAGGAACATTATACTAGTAATAAAAATTCTAAAGAGGACTTTTATCATGAGGCATTAAAATCGAGAACACGTCATCATTGTCTCACGATAGGAACTGCAAAACCCCGTGCTCACAGGAACTAGGTCTAGGGGTACCCCCCATCTCCTACCAGTAGAGTCAACCAAGGGGCATCTCCCAACCAATCCAGGGGCATTCCCCCCCATTCCCTAGTAGTGGAATCTGACAGGGGCATACCACAATCATAAAAAATCCTAGGGGCATTCCCCAGCAGTGGGAACTAGTAGCAATCGGGCAAAACACAATGTTTCTCACACTTAGTTTACAGTTTACTCATGGGCCAACCTCCATCCACAATCTTTATTCTTACTTGAAGGGGCAAAAAATTTTCTTCATCATAAATTTAATCAAGAACGAAGATGTGTCTGCTTAGACAATATCTAACTCGGCATTTGATTGTTGTGTCTCTTTTCAGGTTATTCAAATTCCCAAATAGGAAAGTCATCCGCCTTAGGAAAGGGATAGATCAGCAAGAGAGTCATTCGCCTTAGGAAAGGGATACATCATCGGTAGGAAGGTCATCCACCTTATGAAAGGGATACACCATCAGGAGAGTCATCCGCCTTAGGAAAGGGATACACCATCGGTCAGGAGAGTCATCTACGTTAGGAAAGGGACACATCATTGGTAGGAACGCCATCTGCCTTAGGAAAGGGATACATTAGTAGGAGAGTCATCCGCCTTTGGAAAGGGATAAACAATCAGTCAGGAAAGTCAATCCGCCTCAAGAAAGGTATACAACATCTGTCAGGGGAGTCATCTGCCTTAGGAAAGGGATACATCATCGGTAGGAAAGGCAATCCCCTTAAGAAAGCGATACATCTGCAGGAGAGTCATTTGCCTTAGGAAATGGATATACCATCGGTCAGGAAAGTTGATCCGCCTCAAGAAAGGGATACACCATCAGTCAGGAAAGTCAATCTACCTCAAGAAAGAGATACACCATCTGTCAGGAAAGCGGATCTGCCTCAAGAAAGGGATACACCATCAATCAGAAAAGTCAATCTGCCATAAGAAAGGGATACACCATCAGCCAGGAGAGTCAATCTGCCTTAAGAAAGGGATACACACCTTCCCCAATAGAGTGACTAGGAATGCATAGTAGCAAAGGAAAGTCATCCGCCTCATGAAGGGGATATGCAGTAGCAAAGGAAAGACATCCATCCCAGGAAAGGGATACGTATTGCAAGGAAAGTCATCCGCCTCAGGAAAGGGATACGCAATGGCAAGAAAAGTCACCCGCCTAGGAAAGGGACACGCATTGATAAGGAAAGTCATCCGCCTCAAGTAAGGGGCACCCAGGACAGGAGTCAGTCTCAAGAAAGGGACTCACCTATGTCAACACCTCCGATATAATTTCTAAACCCTCGCTCACATCGTGAGATCATACAGATCCGTGTCTGCAGTAATCCAATGAGGGGTAGTCTGTGAGCATTGGATTTTAACGATCCTTCTCACAAAACTATGATGAGAGCTATATGATGTAATGTCTTACATGTTTTATCCACCAGAGGTGTTCCTACTGCTGCAGAGTTGAGTTTGGCCAAATTCCGAAGACCTAGTCTACCCTTAGGTACCCGTACAAGTTCTCTCTAGTGGTACGGATCCGCTATCAGACCCGGACGAGTGATTACCTTCTATACGCTTGGAGGGGACCCATACCAGTCTTCGAGTACCTAGAAAGGTGGGGCCCACCCGTATAGGTCCCTTGGTTTCCTGATCAGGCTCTTTCGGAAGTAATCTCTTACCTTTTTCGAGAAAAGGTAGGTCTTGAATGTGGTTTATTGCATTTAGACCTGATTTTCACCCTATGAAAAGGTCATTTTCCCCACATTTTTTAAAACATACACATTTTCATATGAAAAATATACTATAGGAAAATTATAGTAAGGTTCTAGCAATTTCGATAGGTAGAGAAAAGGTATAGTTGGGGTGTAAGAGGTATGAAATAGGGAGAAAACCCATTCCTTGAGGTTTTGTCCACATTTTATTCATTCCTACCTTCATTTATTATGATTTAAGGGAGGTTCTGTCCACATAAATACTCACCTAAATAACTATCTCAGCATGTACTTTGACCAGACTGTCTCAACGGCAAAGTTATTGCCTTAAAGTGGATTCATGTCATAATAGTAATGCTCCTAAGTTTCAAAGAGACTCACATCTAAGTTATTTCATTATTATTCTCTGCCTTCGTTATTATATATGTTCTTGTTCTTATTTTGTGTCTGGTCCTAACCCATATAAGCCTTATTGGCATCACATATCCCTAAGGGTAGTAAATCGGTGCGCCATACTCATCCGGAAGGAAATCCCACTTTTATTATTTTTTTCCATTAATATGTTTATCTCAAACAAAGTTTCTGCCTGGACTAGACAAGACCCATACAGGTACACCATAGTTGTACTAGTCCTCCTCAGTAGCCGGATGGGTCCTACCCACCCGTACGGGTACCAGCCCTAGGCAGAATCCAGAACCCAAAATTCAGTTTAATTTGGTTAAAATCATTCGGACTTACCATATGCCGTGCGATCATTTTCACCAATATTCTAGTAAATCAACCCACAAAAGTTAAAATGTGTTTTCACAACAAAATACGTTGAAGACTTGTTATTTCTCTCCAATCCTAGAAGCCGCCTAGGTACTATTGATTATAAAACCGCCATGCTAACATAATCACTTTTTTCCCAATAAAATGTTGACTTATTATGTGCTATAGACTATGCTAATGTCTGTGGATGCAGGGGAATTTATTTCCATTTTGTTTTATAACTTAGAACAAATGGTTAGGTTCTTTATCAATTTCACCCATTTTTCCCCCGATTATAATTTTTATTCCCTCATTTATTGCTTGTGATTTATTGTAATATGTAAATGCATGTAATGAGTGTGAAAGAGTGTAGAAATAGGATTTCTATGATAATTCCCTAAATGATGAAAATAAAAATGGTTTTACGTGGTGAATGTTATTTTGAATCAACTAAATGAGAAACAAGTGACTCATCCGATACCCAAATCTCTAATCTAAAAGGTGTGAGTCTCCCACCCAGAGGGAACCATACCAAAACTCTTTCCCTAGTAGACAACTTGGGTGGCGACTCTATCATTTGCACGGGATTTGGGTCTTGATTCATTTATTCATTAAAATTGGCTTATTGTGTAAACTTGAACAAAAAATGTTTTGTCATGCCTAAATCCAACCAACCCCTAGTGGGCCCCGCCACTTACACAAGCTCTAAGGGAGACCCACACATTGTTGACACCTTACACTACTACAGAAGTTGCTTGCCACCAATCCTGGCTTCTTACCACCAGCACTACCAGTTCAAGCCAATAGGGAGGAGGATAGGGTCCCCTAAAATTTTAGTATGCCTAGAATAGCGAAGTATAAGGGAACTGGTCCACCTCAATCTCACATTACTACCTACTAAAGGGTAATGAGAATAAGGAAGCTAAATGATAAAGTCCTTTTTGATATGTTTCCTTGCACTTTGGAGGGCCCTGCTATTGAATGGTGCAACACTTTGTTCGAGGAAGTGACTAGAGACTAGAAGGCCATATCTGAGGCTTTCACTCAGCAGTATTGTTTCAATGCCACCATAAAAATACCATAGAGAATTTGGAGGCTATCAAACAAGACCCTAATGAGAAATTCAAACCTTAAAGGTGGATGTCAACCCAAGTTTTGTTAAAGGATCACCTTAGTCTCCCTGAGATAGTTGTGAAATTGATGGACGGTGCCTTCCTCATTTACCGTAAGGTTCTTTGTATGGATAACTTCTCTAGCTATGTTAAGATCTTTGAGAAGGCCAAACAATGGGAGAGAATAGAAGAATTAGAGAAGGCAAGTGTACCGGCCAAACCTTGGTTCAAGAAGAATGGCCCGTCAGCCCCAACCTACACCATAAAGCCAAGATCTAGTTTAGATCCTAAAGCTACAATAGTGCAAGAAGAAGTTGCCATAGTTTATACCATTGAAGATAGTATTTCCCCTAAGAAGGCATCCCTACCTGCCATCTTCACTAAGTTGAGGGCACTTCGTCTTCTCCAAAGTGTCAAAACCTATGTTCCACCCAAGGCTGAGGACAAGGATTTATTTTATGCTTATCATATTAGTAAGGGTCATTGCACCGGTGTCTGTATGGATTTACTCAAGGCCATTTATGGCCTGATTAGAGAGAACAAGATCCAAGAACCCGACTTAAGCCTAGCACCCTGAATAACTCCCTGCCAAATTTTGAGAAGCTTATTGCGGTTGTTGAGTCCGGACTACCCTCCTATCATGTCTTTAATATGATCGTTTAGGCTAACCCTATAGTTCACTCAGTAGTGGCTTTACCTGATGAACCTGTCCCTAATGATATTAACACATATGAAATAGAGGGCACTTATGATGATGACACTATGTTGGTCCAACAGGAACTGATTGACATTGATGCTTATGTGTTAGAGTATGATGACCCTTAAGAATCAACTTTATTGGAAGAAACCCCTAAGAGGAGAAGCTATATGAAAAATGGGGCGTTACATGTTACTCAAAGTGAAAGGGTTCCTCCTAATGCCCTCCCAAAGAAAAGAAGAGGTAGAGATGTTCACATCAAAGTCACCCCAAGTGTCAGTCAGTGACCAACCTTTACACCTGCTATCAAGACTTAAATTTCAATTAGTGCTGGAAAAAAGATTTAAAAGTCACCCCTATTATCCAGTAGTTGTAAGTTACCCCTACCAAGTATAGCATTTGGTAGCTTCTCATTGACTCTGAAGATCATCACAGGGGTTTGATAGAAAAGTTATTAAGCATGGAGGCTACCTTCCACTACCTTGGTCAAAGTGTTTTCAATTATTGGGGGGTCTTCTCCCAGTCAAGTTGTACCAATTATATTTTATCCATCAGATCTCCCAGTTAAAGGAAACAAGTATAATAAGGCACTCTTCATCAAGGTGCTGATTTTGGATCATTCTATCCCGTGTGTTATGGTGGATGATGGGTCCGCCCTCAATCTTTGCCCTACCAAAATCCTTCCTCATTTGGGGATAGATGAGTCTATGTTGGAGAAATTCAATAGTGTTATACGGCATATGATGGTATAAAGAGGAGTGTCATTGGGGTCTTAGAAGCTGAGGTTATAGTTGGGGGAGTGAAGTCCAAAGTCTTCCATTAAAGCCGATGAACTATCTATTATAATGGCTATGGAAGCCGAAGAGAAGGAATCCAGGGTGGATGTAGCTCACTAGGGTAGAATGTATTCAATCAGGGGATACATACTCCTAAGGTTGAGAGGATTGGGATTAAGCAAGGTTATATGAAAGGAAAGGGGCTTGGGAGGAATCTTCAGGGCATGCTAGAACCTATTTTGCCTCTTCCGTGGCAATTCATACTTGATTTGGTAAATCGCCTACGTGTTAAGAAGTCCAAGCCCCAGTCCTGCCTTATGATAGGGGATGAGGTCAAGAAGAAGGTGTTCACAAGCGTGGAAGAACCTATGGAGGTAGGAGGAAAAAAGGTCCTCGATTTTCAAATCTTCAACGATGTGTATGACATCATGAATGGCTACGTGATTGAGACCTCAATTTTTATAGAAGTATGTGGGAAGACTGAAGGGGATGAAGTGAGTGAAGCAGTTGAAGCTATCACCAAAGCTCTGGCCATACTCATGAAGAAAAATTGAAAACGAAGTGAGAAAGGAAATCCCAGAAGCAAGGCCGTCAACAACTTAGCAAGAGCAGTGGCCGAAGAAACACACATAAACTTGCGCATTAGAACCACCAGTTCGACTGTCTGTGAGCATGGGATTTTGTAGTCCCTCTCGTAAGACGATGATGACGCGTACCCAATTTTAATGCCTCAAAATAAAAGTTCTCTTTAGAATTTTTATTACTAGAATAATATTCCTCGTGAATTTTGTGCTTGGTAGAATCCAGTTTGGTGTGGCCAGTAACGCGTCTGGTAGGGGCTTGAACCGATGATTTATACCTAAATAATAAATACCCATTAAAATATTATTAAAAGTCAAAAAGATGCCTTTCTACCCACTATTAAACCACTTTTCACTACTTTTTTGGCTTTTAGGCCCTTTAGCTGTCGGTATGCTGGAGGCTGATGCCACCAGCGGCATCAACCATGCCACTGGCATGCCACCGGCGGCATCACTATATCGTCGGTGACATCAACCGTACCGCTGACAGCATCATCATATCACCGATGGCATGGCCCAAAATGGGTCCCTCCATTGACAGCCTTTCGGCCACTTTCGGCGGAATTGGTCAAAAAGGCCTAAAAAAGCACGCCATTTCACCTATAAAAGAACACCTTGAGCTGCATTTTAGGGGGGAAGGGAATGTCCAGATTTCAATGTGGGAATAGATTAGTGAGATAAGAACTAGATAAAACAGAAAAAAAAGGATTCCGATCCATTTTTTCCTGGTTTTTCTTCTTTGAATTCTCTGATTGTGAGTTTAAAATTAGTAAGTCTTTAAGTAAAATCAAATTAATTGGATTTAAAAACCAAAAGCACTTAAATTTACTGCTAAATCGTCGTAACAAGCTCCCAAAAGGTGGATTCACGACCTCGACGTAAAAATCCTGAGTCTCATAGTTCTTTGACATTAATATTACTGATTTGTGTTAATTTTCGTTAATTTATATTCATTTTTGGGTGTACGGTCATTTTTACTGCCACCACTGCTGCCGACAAGCTGATATCACAGGTGACCTAACTGATGTTGCCTGCGGAATCAGCCATATTGCCAGCCACATCAGTCATGTCGCTGGCGGCATCAGTTGTATATTCGGTGATATGACTTTCTGGACAGTAGTTTTACTTTCATTGATTCCCGGACTAGCTTATTTTCCAAAGCTAGAACATATAATGTAATAAAGAAGTTCAAAATCTCTTGCAAACAGACCCCGCCCCGTAATGTGTGGGTATTTTCATTTATAATCCGATTTAAGTAATGATTGAACCTAAAAATTGGTTAAGAATCGAAGTTCCTCGAAAACGTCGTTCAAATCTCATTTTGGCCATCTGATCAGGCTTTATAATACTGTAAATAAAATATGCTCTACCCAAGCTAACAATCTTCTGTAGGTAGACGCATGTCAAACATCCAGGTATTTGATTTATTGCATAGAAAAAAAATGTATAGGACTTGGAAGCCTTGTAATAACTTTTTTTTTCGCACTTATTTTTTATGGCTGTAAATATTTTATTCACTACTTCCATTGCTTGATAAACGCGAAAACAACAAAATAACTAAAAATACAAATAAATAGGATGGATTAAACCATTTAAGAAAGAATGAAGTATCTTAACTTGGCCTAATGAAAAATAGATAACATCATCAGAACTCGGAATCTCTACTTAAGGTATGGTCCAACCACCCCATAGGAAAATTTAACTAAAAATTTCTCGGTTGAGCTGAACCGGATGGCGACTCTATTTTAAGTACGGGATTTCGATCTCATATTTTTTGAGCATTAAAATATGCAAAATCATTTTCCAAACACTTCACGAGTATCCCCCCGTCATTCCAAGAGGCCGGCTAGACGAGACCCGGCCTCGTGCTACCACCGCGCGAAATGTCGTCCTCTCACAGTGGCGACTCTGCTGGGGACTGCTCTTTAAACTTGAACTTTCTTTCATAAAGTTTAAAAGATTTTGATGATGTATTGAAATCATTGGCCAAATCAAAACTTCATTCTTTTTTATAACATTGTCCTCACGCGTGTAGATAGTTCGATAGTTTTCAGTGCCCCAATTTACCCGAGAAGCTCACAAACAATCACTCATGCCCTGTTGGAATTAAGGATGCTTAGTGGGTGGATCACTCATTTTAACCAACATGTAAACTCCTACAATCACACCTACTTATGAAGTGGTTGAGTAACGTGGAATCAAGGTAAACAAGAACCTTCTACATCAACAACCCTATACCACAGCCGCACTAGAAAAAGCCTTAGCATATCATTCCCCTTAGGAGTACCTAAAATAAATAAAATAATTAGGACGCACTTCTTTCACTATTACTGGTGAAGAGGCCAAACTCCATCCTTCCAAAGAGGCATTACGCGGGAGTCATAAGGTTGGAAGAGGGATGATTCGCGTGCTATGTGCTCTGTGATCATGCACCCTCATGCATTGGCTTTAAGAGCCGAAAATGAATCAACTTACTCTTACCACTTCCACCCGTGGAAGAAGTTTAGCAACACACGTAGGACTTCTCTTATGCCTCCGTTGCATCACCACATATCGCTATGTATGACATGAGGTACAAACGTCCCATGTATGTTGGAAGGATAAGCCAACACGTCATCTCTAACCACATCTATGTACAGCCATACGCATCACGCATCACTCCCAAGGAATAAAAGGCATGCACACCATGCATACCATTCACCAACCCATTCATGGTCTGATCCACTGCCTACCATTTCAGCTAGGAGGAGGTGCAGTGATCGTCGAACCTCGGCTTGGAAAAGGATAGAACACCGCCTGATACGTCATCCTCTAACCTCGATTGTCACCGTAAAAGTTGAAGGAATTCTACACACCAATTCTAGCGGAGAGTCAGATTTGAAACAAGTTCAGTTAAGCCAAAATCCTTCTCGACAAGCCATGTCTTTCCTAAGAAATGAAGGGACCCCTCCTTCAGAAGAGCCCTTTAGCCCTACTTCCAGCTCGGGAACAGGATCCCAACCACCACCTGGTTTTGACTTTACCAGTGCTACGATTCAATTCCTAAACTCGGACGCTTTCTAAGCTTCTATCCAAACTACGGTACAGGCAGCCATTAAGAGAGCTCTCGAAGATAGGAATTCTGATCCAGTATCGGCATCTGATATTAAGGCCCCGAACTATTCGGCACAAACGTTGACCAGTCTGGTAGGGGCAAGACCCGTTGCACTTACGTTTCAATCAACCCAACCCATGGCAAGTCCATTCTAGTTTGGGCAGGCTTTAGCTTTCTTGTCAACTTCGACCATCCCATCAGTCGTGCCATTCAATCTAAGAGCCTTCACCCAAAGCTCCACTCCTCCAATATTCACTCACCAAAGCCCAGTTTCTCAGCCACTACCCTCCTTCACACCTTCGTAGTTCATTGTAACTCCTAAAGGCACCATATACCCCCAAAATACTTTTGCCAGCCAGCTGACCATTCACCCTCTGCTACCTCCAACACTCAATGACCAGGTCATGCAACTGCGAGGCGTGACACCTGAGGTAACCGCCTTTACTTGGCAAATGATAGCTTCTCAAACTATCAACGACCAGGCCACGTATTCTCTAAGCGCGACACCTAAAGCCCTGGCTATCTCTCACAAACCGGTCAGCAACAGGTCACGCAGCCTTTGGGCATGATGCCCGAGATCTAACCTTACATCAACCGCCTCATCACTAATAAGAAACCTGAGAGGGAAGAAGATTGGGTCCCCAACAATTTTACTATGCCAAACATGGCTCCTTATGATGGCTCAGGAGCACCTGCCTCTCACATTATAATGTATGAAAGGGTAATGCGCATAAAAAGCTAAGTGATAAGGTGCTTGCTGAAATGTTTCCCTGCTCCCTTCGGGGTCCCGCCCTTAAATGGTATCACACCTTGCCATAACATATTATCACCGGCTAGACTCTCTTATCCGAGGCATTGAAAGTGCATTATGGTTTCAAAACTATGATGGAGACGACCCTCCAACATCTTGAGAGGGTCCATCAAATGCCTAACGAAACCTTTAAGCAATACTTCAATAGGTGGATATTGACTCAGGTCCTGATGAAGTCCAAGCTCAGCCTTGAGGAAATGATTGTCAAATGCCTCGAAGGGCCTCTCCCTCTATTCTGCAAGGAAATGGCTACTGATTCCTTTCTTTCTTACAAGGCTGTGTTTGAGAAAGCTGAAAAAATCGAGCATAAGGCAGAGCGTGAGAAGGCCGAGAGAGCGAGGAAACTGTGGTTCAGGAAGAATGAAGCTTAACCCTCAGCCCTAGCTTCGGCTAAGCCAAAAACACCGACTAAAATTCAAGCCGTTTCTCATGCCCCCACTACGCCCCTCATAGTCACTCCAGCTCCATCAGCGATTGCCACGATCCAACCTCCTCGTCCCCCTTTTGTTTTGACCAACCCTTATAAATTGCCTCTGCGGGTCATCTTCCAGCGCTTGAGGGAAGCAGGATTCATATAGTCCCTTCAAGAATACAAGCCACCTAGACCTGAAGATAAAAACAACTCCTATAATTATCATGTTCAGGTAGGATACCAAACCAACATCTGTAAGGCCCTACTCTCAGTAATTCAGTGGTTGGTTAGTGAAGCAAAGATCACTGAACCGGACAAGGCTCTGAGCACTATGAATAATCCTTTATCAAACTTTAAAAGTAAGGTCGGCATGGTCCAATCTAGTTTATCTGAAGCCATGATCTTCAATCTCCTTGCTCAGAGGCCGAACAGTAGTAACTCTATCTTGGTCGTCGATTTGGGTCTACCATCTTGCTTAGTTTTTGATCTTATCAATAGAGCCAACCCGGGAGTCAACACCATTCAGGGAATGGAAATCGTTACAAACCAACCAAAGCAAGAGAACCGTAGGTCTAAACCATTTGTGGCAAAAAGAAAGAAAGTTGAGGGGAAAACACTGTTTAGCGTAGATTCCTCTGTTTTGAAGGAGAACTATTCTGATGAGGATGGGGAAATGGCTCACGAGACTAAGGCCATAAGCACCAGCTTATTCAAGGTTGATCATAATGACCTTTTTAGCATGGATGAATATGAGCTACAAAACCCGAATTCATACTCCAAAGAGCAACAATACCTATTTGAAATGCGAGCCACTAAGAGCGTATTGCTCGATGATGTCCTTAATATTACCCAGAGCGGTCGTGTATATCAGTCGGAAGACCGATATCTTTACCTAAATAAATACTCGGTTCCTGGCAGAGTTGGAACTACTATAAGACCCCCTTCTCTGCCTCCGCCTGTCCCTACTAGTCTTGAGGTTAAGCCCCTTATTACCCAGCTAAAAGACACCTAAGCCCGATACAGCATCTGGCAACTAGTAATTAACTTTGAAAGGCATCACAAAGGTTTGATCAAATGGCTCCTTGATCTAGAATCTAATCCGACCACCTCGGTCGTTGAGATGTGCGCCACGATAGGAGAAGGCATTCCCCCAAGAAAAGGGCCTCAAATTGTGTTTGACAGTTTTGATCTTATGCTCGAGGGTAGGGATCACAATAGGGCCTTATTCATCCGGATCCAAATTCTCGATAAGGTTATCCCATGCGTTATGGTGGATGATGGCTCCACTCTAAACCTATGCCCTCTAAAAATGCTTCCTCATCTGGGGCTGTTGAAGGACATGCTTGAAAGGTCAAACACGGTTATTAGAGCTTATGATGATTAAAAGCGCAATGTAATTGGGACTTTTGAAGCAGAAGTTGCTGTCGAAGGTGTGGCAAGCAATGTGCGTTTCACCGTACTTGACATTCCCGTTACCTATTCTCTATTGCTCGGCCGACCATGGCTCCATGCTTTAGGCATTGTTCCCTCCACACTACACTAAAAAATCAAGCTAATTCATGAGGACAAAATGGTGACTATAGAGGCTGATCCTGCTTCTATTATGGCTATTATTGAAGCCAAAGCTAATTTCAAAAAGGGCCTTCAGATCGCCATGATTAGCAAAGTCTAGAAGCCTCCTCCCCTTTAGCACAGTTAGCTTCATGCGGGTATGGGAAAACTAATGAAGAAATCTGGTTACTAAACTAGCAGAGGTGGAAGAATACACGAGCAGGGAATTATTGAGGCATTAGAGCCAAAAATCCTTATCCATCGAGCTGGATTGGGGTATAAACCTAGAAAGGCCTATCATCGCGTCCCTTCTTGCTACTACCGTATGGTCACTGTTTGTGAGATCCAAGGGAAGAAGCCTTATAAGGGAGAGCCTAAGCTAATCGAGTATGGCGGGAAAATGTGGCCCGACTTTGAGATCTTTAAAGGTGTCTATGACTTCGTGACCGATCACATGATAACTTCAGTTGAACCCAATATGCCTGCCAATGTTATTTCTGATAAGGCAAAGGGGAAACGAAAGATGCACCCTGAGGATGAGCCTAAGGGAAGCAATGGAGAGCCTATCGTTCCAAAAATTAAGGATATTGTGGCAACTGTGACAAAAGCTATGGCACTGCTGATGAAGAAAGGCTGGAAGGGTACTAGGGAAGAGGATGCTATGAAAGCAATAATAGGGAAACTCGCCTGGGCTCTCACTGAAAAGGCCAACCTATCTAAAGGGCCATCACTCACCATTGCCCAAAAGATCGCTCTAGAGCACGACCTAAATGCCATTCTGACAGACGATACAGAGGACACTTCTCCTGCCAATGTTGCTACTAAAGCCCGTCCGCCTATAGAGGAGGATATGGACGTTGTAATTTTTAATATTTCTAATGTTTTTGAAACAAACAATGCTGCTTATGAGGCTTTTAATGTGATGAATAACTCCCATTCTGCTTATTTTTTTGATGTCTTTCCTAATGGATCCATGCATTCACGTAACAATAAGCATAATGTTTTTGGCATTAGTGATACATTATTAAGTGAAATAAACCTAAGTACAGATGACAATCCCAAAATGGTAACCATTTCTAAAGATTTAACTCCCAAGGAAAGAAGTAAGATTATAAAAGTGCTTAAAAATGATGTTAACGCTTTTGCCTGGTCATACGAAGACATGCCTGGGGTTGACCGACAAATCGCCGAACACATAATCCCAACTGATCCTAAATTTTGACCTGTCAAGCAGAAACTCCCCCGGTTGAGACTTGAATGGGTAGAATAATTTAAGAAAGAGGTTTCAAGGTTGATCGAAGCTCGATTTATAGAAGTGGTAGAATACCCGACTTGGTTGTCCAACATCGTCCTAGTGCCGAAGAAGGATGGTTGGGTCTGAGTCTGTGTGGATTTCCGAGACCTCAATAAAGCCTCGCCAAAAGAAGACTTCCCTCTCTCGCACATCAATGTCCTAATTGATAGCACCGTCAGGGGAGTTATGTATTCATTCAAGGATGGATTCTTGGGGTACAATCAGATTCTAGTTAATATTGTCGACAAAGTCAAAACAGCGTTCATCATTGAATGGGGGTGTATTGCTACAAGGTAATGCCATTCGGGTTGAAAAATGCCGAGGCCAGTTATCAGTGAGCTGTGACTGCCCTCCTACATGACATGATCCATAAAGAAGTGGAAGTGTATGTGGATGATATGATTGTGAAGTCCGCCACTTGAGAGGAGCACCCTGCTATTCTCGACAAGTTCATGACTCGCATTGAAAAGTACAATCTTTACCTAAATCCAAAGAAATGCGTATTTGGAGTCACCTCTGGCAAGCTGTTGGGACACGTAGTTAGCTAGAAAGGGATTAAAATGGATCCGGACAAAGCCAAAGCCATTAGGGACATGCCTCCCTCTAAGACAGAGAAGGAGGTTTGATCATTTTTAGGGTCCTTGCAGTATGTTAGTCGGTTCATTGCTCGCCTCATTACCGTTTGCGAACCCCATATTTAAACTGTCAAAGAAGCAACAACCCATGGTATGAAACGATCACTACCAAGTAGCATTTGACAAAATCAAGGCATATCTTGTCGATCCGCCCATCTTGAAACCCTCCATCCCGGGGAAACCACTCATCCTTTATCTAGGGATTGAGGAAACTTCCGTAGGGGCCATGCTTATCTAGGAACATGATGATAAGCGCAAATATGCCATCTACTACTTGAGCAAAAAGCTGTTAGATTATGAAACCCGGTATTCAATTGTAGAAAAGACCTGTACTACCATAGTTTGGCTCACTAAGAAGTTGAGACATTATTTCCAATCTTATCGCGTCCAAGCAGTAGCCAAGATCGACCCAATGAAGTTTCTTTATCAATCCCCTACTTTGGCCGGTAAATTGTCTAAATGGCTACTTCTCCTGTCTAAGTTTGACATTGAATATGTAACCCGAAAGGTCATTAAGGAGCGGGTCGTAGCTAAATTCCTCGCTAATCAACCCCTCAGCTCCGACTATAAGGAAAACATAGAATTTCCTTATGAACAGCTCGCCTCTATTACAACCCTTGATGACGCTTAGACAATATGCTTTGATGGCACTGTGAACCATCGGGGAGTAGGACTCAGGATCATCATCATGCTAGATAATGAGATAAGCCCATTGTCCAAACGTTTAGAATTTGCTATCACCAACAACGGTGCTGAATACGAAGATTGCTTGTTCGGCCTTGAGGCTCTTCCTCAGGTTCGGGCCTGCCATGTATCCATCATCAGAGATTTAGCTCTGGTTATCCATCAGGTCATTGGAGATTAGGAAGTTAAAGAAGAATCTCTCCACCCTTATATTGAGGCTGTCCGCGAATTGTCTGAGAAATTTACCTCGTGCTTGTACCGCCATGTCCCTCGAGATGAGAATCAAATGGTAGATGCTCTCGCCACTCTCACATCCATATGGGAAGGACCCCAACAGTAACCTATCCGCCCTTTGGTTGTGATGTCCACCAAGATCCCATATCATGTTCAATCAGCTTCTCCAATCCTAGCTATTTCATCCGAACCTTATTGGTATTCTGACATCGTCCTGTTCCTTCAGACCGACCAATATCTTATGGATTCTTCTGACTTGGACCGTACCACCCTACGGCGGCATGCTATCCAATTTTGTATTATGGATAATGATCTATTCAAGCGCACCAGCGACGACCTACTTCTCCGTTGCCTCACTAACTCTAAAGCTCAGAACGTAATGAGCCAGGTCCATGCCGGTGACTGTGGCCCTCATATGAAAGGTCTTGCTCTTATAAAGAAAATCCAGCGGCTGGGGTATTTTTGGCTCACTCTCACAGCCGATTGTATCGCCCAGGTCAAACCGTGCCACCAATGCTAGGTTTACGGAGATATGCAGCATCTGCCACCCACCGAGCTCCATCACCTATCCACGCCTTAGCTTTTCTCAGTATGGGGGATAGATATAATTCTTGAAATCCATCCTTCCTCAACAAACATCCATAAATTCATTATTTTAGCAGTAGATTACTTCTTGAAATGGGTAGAAGCGGAATCCTTCACCAATGTTACCGCCAAGTAGATGGCCAAGTTCATAGAAAAGCACATCTTTGCTCGATATGGGCTCCCACACCATATAGTCTCGAACAATGGAGTATAATTTCAAGGAGCAACTGCTTCTCTAATTGAGAATTATGGAATCGAGCACCATAGATCTTCTCCGTAGAGACCGCAAGCTAATGGAGCTGTTGAGGCAGCCAATAAATCGATAAAGACAATCCTTTCTAAGATGATAGCCAGTTACAGGGATTGGTCAGATAAGCTACATTTCGCTATCTAGGGAAATCACACCAGCATACGTACCCCGACGGGCTAAACTCCGTTCTTCCTAGTCTACGGGATGGAAGTAGTCTTGTAAGTTGAAACTCAGGTGACCTCATTAAGAGTCGCTCTAGAGGCTAAATTAGAAGAATCCGAGTGGACTTGGGTGAGATTTGAACAGTTAAACATGATGGATGAGCAGAGGTTGAAGGCCCTCGACAACCTCTAGATGTACCAACAATGTATGGCTTGGGCATATAATAGTCGGGTAAGACATTAAAAGTTCCCCCTAAAGGCTGGTGATCTGGTCCTTAAGCAACTGAAACATTCTACCACTAATGCGAGGGGAAAATTTAGGCCAAACTGGAAGGGCCATATGTAATAAAGAAGCTGCTTAGCAAAGGGGTAGCTAAGCTTATGGGCATGGATGGGAATGAATTCGTAAATCCCGTAAACACAGAAAGGCTTACGCATTATCATGCTTAATTTAAGAGAAACGAATTAGAAAAGTAGCACACTAAAAAAAATATATGTGCGATAATTACCCGCCTTTCCGTCCTTTACTGATCGGGCAAAAATTAGGGTGATGCTCGATGATTGGTATCCTGCAAACTAGTTATACAAAAATTAGGTGATGAGACAAACCTGCTAGATCGAAAACCCAAAAAGGGCAATCTAGGCAAAAGTTAGGGAATGTGACCAAAGAGCAAGTGCCTTCTAGAAATCCGGTCTTGGCCAGTTGGCACCAGGAGTTAAATCAATGGGAATGTCAACAAGACATCATGTACTTTATTTTATCTCAATTAATGAAAATATCTCTTTTACTGAAATCTAAATGCTTATACTTATGTGAATCCTGTATTCATAAGATTAAGACAACTTTAGCAAGCTTTGGATAGAGTTCATTTTATTCCATGTCAAAAAAAAATAAAAAAAGGAGGGCGTCTCAAGTCCGATAGGTCGGTCACTCCTATTAGCTTATACGACAGATAAGACTGATAGAAGGGCATTTCAAAACGAACTTCCTGCATTATCATGACAGTACCTAGAGATCCGTCTCGATGTAGTAAAAGAAAGGGGCTCCTCCCCCTGCTCCACACACTCACCCTCAAAACGGGCCCATGACCGCTTCCGACGGGTCCGCAAGTCTCTTTTCTCAGCAAGCCATCCCCTGTAGTGTGTGTCAGTTTCGATGGTTTCCATGTGATCATAATCCAGAATCTCAAATACAGCCTCCCTGGACCACTTCTCCCGAATATGGTTGACCCACCTAGCTTTGTAAACTTTGATCTGGTTATGGGGTAGTTTGATTGGGACTCTTTACCTCTTGCCATACTGACGATACAGCCGGTAAGGGGTATGAAATGGAGATTTCTCCAGACCAACTAGTTGAACACATGCTCCCTAAGATTCTACAACCACATCCTGAATTCTCCACCATAGACTAACCCACTGAACCTATGCGTCAGTATACCCCCTCAAAGTAGGCACCCAATCATCATATGTCAACTCGTCAAAATCGACCCACATAAGCCCTCTCTCCCTCAAGTGGACGAGAAGATACTTTTTCGGGTTTCCTCTTGGCGCCTCCCTCAACTTCAGCTTCTCCATCAGCCATAGCTATAATTCAAAACTCAGGAAAGGATTAGGGAAGGAAATATGTGGGATCAGAAAGAACAAAAGGTACCTATAATAATATCAGTTGATCTCTGATAATTGACGAGTCAACAGAAGCAGCGTCCACATTTAGCAAAACATTGGCCAACCCCACTGCCACGGGAGAAGCCCCTATCGATATATGGCTGACGAGCGAAATCAGCCTGAGCGGAGCAATCGGGCTCACTCCGCACATAAACTCCGCCATGAGTAGTAATGCTATCATGAATGGCCAAGTAGGATGGCATCGGGACACTCCACGGCACCACTATAGAACGGGTCTGAGCTGAAACCCAGGTTTATCGGGCAACCGAGATAGAAATGGGTCTACAGAATCCAAATTCCATAACCCTCGAGGAATTCCATCTTTGCCAAAATGAAAGTCTGGCAATGCCAGAGAAACACGTTTAGGACACGGTGTCCCTAAAATAGCGTGGAATTCTTCGAGCAAGGGGCAAAGCTCGAATGATGGAAATCAGAAAACGTGGTCCATTGGATCCTAAAAAGATAGTGCTGCTCGAAGGAATTCACAGCTCAAGGGCCACGCCGCGATATATCAAAACCCCCAAAGCCTGAATTTTTCAAGCCTCTTCTAGTCTGCATTCCCCAGACTCTGCAGAAAATCCCGTAGCTTTTGATTATGGGTTGCCATAATAGGAATGGATAGAATAATCAAAATCAGATTGCAGGAAAATTGATGCCATCGGCGATATGGGTGATGTCGCTGGTGATTTAAATGATGCCACTGGCGATATGGATTAGATTGGGCGATATTAGATGATTCCGTCGGCGATATGGACTTCCAGACAACCCTGTATATATTATTTAGCTGGATTAGTTTGGGCGATATGGGTCATGCCGCCAGCGATATGAAGTGAATTTTCTGGCAACATCAGAAGCATTTTTCAATTTCAAACCTGTACAAAACCTGTAAATAATCCTATACCACGTTTCCAATGCCTTTCCAAACAACAACCCATTCTTACTCAAAATAAAAAGCCCGAAGGCACAAACCATCCAAAAATTTTGAATGTCTAGAAAGAAACAAAACCCAATAGAAAAAACCAAATTATCCAAACCCCAATGTATCGAGGATACAAGCAGAAATAAATAAAAGGCAAAAATGAAAATGAAAAAGCTAGGCATGCCCGCCACTATCGGCCGGCGAGATGTTAAGTCTTCAGGACTCACAAGCCAGTCATCAACATCATCCTCTTCCCTTCCCTCTATCATGAGCACACTGCTAGACTCCTCAGCCACCACAGGCGGGCATCGACCGGCAGACATCTTGATCCCCCTATAACTGGTACTACCAGGGTGTGCACGGTCTAGGTTCTGCTTACTTCTCCATTCCTGGACGGTTGCTGCCAGCTGACCCTCAAGGTCACTCACACGATGCCGTAGGTCTGCAGTCTCCTCCTTGTACTGTCGCCGGGCTGCATTAGCATCTGACAAGGAAAGGGCCAAGAAATCCTGCAAACCAAGGAAAATATCAACAATGCATATCATTCATAACATCCATACATGCATCCTATCTTAACATATGTGTAAAATACCTGAGCAAGGAGCGACTGCCCGATAAGTGTATCCCGGAGAACAAAATTGTTCTCTGTGAGCTGCTCCACATGGCTCCGTGCCACCTGCAAAATCCAAAAGGTAAATCATTAGACACCCGCATCCAAGGCTAAACGAGAATATAATTATCAGGCCTTACGTAAGTAGTATTTTTAGGCATGAAAATTGGTGCTTGCCGGCTTGAGCCTATATTTCTAGGGAGGAACTCGCCACAAGAATTCATCAGCAGGAATGTGGTTTCCAATAGATTGACCAGACGCCCCTTCATAAAGTTTATGCCCTCCGGCACACCATAGTGCCGTGTCCTACTCTAGTTATCTCAGCCTCTCTTCCTCGCGGGTTCTTGTAAAACATGAAAACCACACATCAACAACATTCCTAAACAATTTCAAAATCATGCACATAAGCACAATCATACCTCAAAAGAACTTTGCTCCCCTTGGGACATTGGCGCACTCCCATCAGCTATGTCCATGCCGACCTCATCCTCCCCCTCGGGCTCAATCCCAACATCCCCTACAAGCGCCTCATCTTCATCATGTTCTTCCTCCTCGATGTCCATAATGCCTTTGAGGCGCCTTTTCTCATCCTCCAACCGTTGTTCGTTATGATACTCAATCATATCATTTCTATGGATGCAGGGACACACAGGGAGTAGACGCTACTAAAGCTACTCATAGAGGCCAGGGACGCTAGGGATCACTCAGCCGTTCCCCTCGATATAATTAGCCTTGTCAGCCTCAGAGGTGATCACCAAATGGAGCCACCACAAGCCCCTGGGAGGATCAGTAGGCATCGGTCTATCAGCCACCGGGACAGACCTCCAGCCTCAAATGCGGTCACCCAGGTACCACTGTTAGGACAGAGGGCACTTAATCATGAACCGATGATCATCTACCTCCCTCGTAACCCTTGCGACCTCTGCTAGATTCTCCACCCTATCAAATGGATCCAGGACAAGCTGCACCAAAACAACCAGGATAAGTCCACAAGCTTCAGACCAAACAGCTCCTTCACCCGCCTCACCATGGGCCTCTCAATATGGTACTCATCCCTATAAGCATCAAAGTGTATGACCTCATCTACCTAAGGGAGGTTGGTCATAGCTACGATGTCAGAGGATATAGTTGTAGCTTCCCCAAAAGAGAAGTGGAAAGTATGGGTGGTCTCAGACCACCTCTTGGTTACGGCTGTCACTACTGAATGAGAAAGCTTAGGCATCAGTATTGGCATTATCCAGGCCAAGTCCCCGAATCCTGTCTCATTGATGGCATGAAATTACTCAAGGTCATTCTCTAAAATATGGTGCCACCATTCACCAATGGTGCCCATTCCCCATGTACAGGTCAGTTCATATGGCTGTAAAATTAGAAACAAAATAGATTAGTCCAGCTCATTTTTCATCAGAAGAGTTGCTGATATCGCTTCTGCTAAAAGTAATATCACTGGCGGCATCACTCCATACCGCCAACGGCATGGATGATACTGCCGGCGACATCACTTTAAACAGAAGCGACATCAGACTCCTATAGGCCCTTTTACAAGGACTGATGCTGCCAGGGACATCATTCATATCACCGACGACATCACTATATTCGGGCAGAACCTATTTTTCCCCAAAATCGCACCCACCATGCCAAAATCACAAAAATCACAATCAATCAAATAATAAGCCCGAAAATGGTAAAAATCGATCCTAAAGCATCCAATATAGTCAATCTATTTCACACTCAAACTCCTATCATGGAACAATTTCAAACCTAAAGCCAAATCTAACCGAGCCCAAAAAGAAGAGATTAGGGTTTTATGGGATTACCTGAACATAGCAAAGGTGCTTCTCCTTCTCTGGCGTCAGATTGGTAATGGGAGAATTGATCCCATAGCCATACAGCTTAGCCGTCACCTTCAGGCCATAAGTAGTAGGAACGGAGAGAATTTTCAATCCCTCAATAGAAGAATCAGGTAGGTTCTCCCTAGCCTTGGTAGATTTACCCCTGAAAGCCTTGGTGATTCTCTTCATGATTTGAAAGACGAAGAAAAAAATCAAAAAACTTTGGAGAAGAGAACAAGAGGAGGTACGGTTTCTGAATAATGGGGGAAGAAGGGAGTTTTAATTCCTTTTAAACTATCGCGCGGAATTTGAGGAGTTTTAATTTATCTGAAACTGTCCATTCATGCCTCCGGCGACATCAGTCCATGCCGCCAGCGACATCATTCCATGCCGCCAGCGACATCACTCACGTCGCCGGCAACATCGTCCCTTTCAGTTCAAATTTTGAAATTACCTGACCTGTTAAAGCTGCCACGTGGCAATCATATCACCGGCGACATCAATCCATGCCACCAATGATATCATTCATGCCGCCGGTGATATCACTTCTCTAATTTAGATTTTGCACAAGTTCGACCAAAGGACAACTAATCTACAAAACACAAAACCCGACCAAGGGATAATTTCTCCGTGAAGCATAAGCCCGACCAAAGGTAAACCAATCTATAAAACACAAAACCCAACCAAGGGACAATTTCTCTGTGAAGCATAAGCCCGACCAAAGGGCAACCAATCTACAAAACACAAAACCAGACAAAGGGACAATTTCTCTGCGAAGCATAAGTCTAACCAAAGGGCAAGCAATCTACAATACATAAAACCCGACCAAGGGACAATTTATCCGTGAAGCATAAGTCCGACCAAAGGGCAACCAATATACAAACACAAAACCTGACAAAGGGATAATTTCTCTACAAAGCATAAGCCCGACCAAAGGGCAACCAATATACAAAACACAAAACCCGACCAAGGGACAATTTATCCGTGAAGCATAAGCCCGACCAAAGGGCAACCAGTCTACAAAACACAAAAACCAACCAAGGGACAAGTTCTTCGCGAAGCATAAGCCCAACCAAAGGGCAACAAATATACAAAGCATAAAACCTGACCAAGGGAGAATTTCCTCGTGAAGCATAAGCCCGACCAAAGGGCAACCAGTCTACAAAACATAAAACCCAACCAATGGACAATTTCTCCACGAAGCATAAGCCTGACCAAAGCGCAACCAGTCCATAAAACACAAAACCCAACCAAGGGACAATTTCTCTACAAAGCATAAGACCGACCAAGGGGCAATCTCTCTACAAAGCATAAGGTTCGGCCAGGGATCAAGCCAGTCACCCATTAGGTATTATTCCTATCCCTTGCTCTTTTATGTGATCATACTGACCTGTGGCGGCAGTGGTCCCCCGAGGGGCAGCGTGTGAGCATAGGATTTTGCAGTCCCTCTCGTGAGATGATGATGATGTGTACCCGATTTCAATGCCTCAAAATCAAATTTCTCTTTAGAATTTTTATTACCAGAATAATATTCCTCGCAAATTTTATGCTTGGTAGAATCTAGTTCGGTGTGGCCAGTAACGCGTCCGGTAGGAGGTTGAACCGATGATTTACACCCAAATAATAAATTTGCATTAAAATATTATTAAAAGTCAAAAAGATGCCTTTTCACCCACTATTAAACCACTTTTCATGACTTTTTTGGCTTTTGGGCCCGTTAGTTATCGGTATGCTGGAGGTTGATACCACCGACGGCATCAGCCATGCCACCGCTGGCATCACCATACCGCCGGCGACATCACCATATCGCCGACGGCATGGCCCAAAATAGGTCCCTCCACAGACAGCCTTTCGGCTACTTTCGACGGAATTAGTCAAAAAGGCCTAAAAAAACACCCCATTTTAACTATAAAAGCACACCTTGAGCTGCATAGTTATGCCATGTATGGACGCATAAGCCCCCTTTATAGTTAAGTCCAAGACTAGCGACAAGCTACCCAAACCTAATGAGGTCGGCATGCCTGAACTCGGCCAGACATATGCGCATACAGGAAGAACACCCCTAGCGCTGATGCCACCATCCCTCAGTTTACCAACGGCAGGAATCTTCTTAAGTGCATGCCCTCTTCTGATAGCGCCATCAAGCAACAATGGTGGTTAAACTTTAGTGCATGACATTCTCCCCCACTGAAGATCTAGCACGCCCTCGTGCTAGGGGAAGAAGGACTCCGTTGGCCCATGGATCGCATCACTGTCGTACCTCTACCACTGCAATCTTCCACTAATCCAGACTACGTGTGTCGCAAAGTCTCGCAAACCGGCTCGCAAAGGAGGTTTTACTCGGAAATATTCTAGAATTTTATAGAATTGTATAGAATAATCTATACTTAGCTAGATGTTTCTAGAATTCTCTTTACTTTTGTAGAAAAGTCAAGTAAGATTTGTATAATTGTAGAAAAATCTAGAAGGCAAATATTAGCCATTAGATCATGGAACATTCTAGATGAATCGATCTCAATCATCAATTGAGGAGGTGGAAATGGCTATAAATATGTAAGCATCCCTCATTTGTAAATCACACTTGAAAAGTAGTAATACAAAGCTTACTTGTGAATTCCAAAAGCTCTCCTTTCTCGCATTACTTAGCTTCTGCATTTCTATCGCAAGTGGTGTTGAGTTTTTGCAAAGGCTTTTCTAGCATAATCATCGGTTGTTTTGTGCTACTGCCACACGATGTTTAAGTCTGAAAATCTTAGCCCATGACAGTTGGTATCGGAGCGATGGCAAGAGACCATGAGCAATATGGAGAGCGAAGAGCACAAGCCTCGTGCGATGGAGAGGCAACAAAGGAAAGGCTGTAAGGAGAAGCCTGTCGCAAGGGATCCCGTGGCTGATCAAGAGAGGTGTAACACTCGCTTGGAGCTTGCCATGGCAGAACATAACGATCATTGGGAGGAGCACACTCCAATGGTGGAGGGCATCTTTGCAGAATACATCAAGCGATTCAGGGAGGAGTTGCGAGAGATGGTGCAACAGGTTAAGGACAAGATGCTAGATAGTCTCAATGACATGTCGGAGCATTGCATGAAGGGTTGCAAGGAGAATGCCACAAGGATCACCGCAATCCAAGGCAATGTCCTCAAACTTAGGGAGGAGTTTGAGGCTACTCAGGCATATGGAGTTAGGCACAACGGGGTGGAACAACTTAGAGCAAGGGTGAATGCTCTACATGCTCAAAGAATGGTTGGGGTCATGGGTGTGACTCCAAGGGTCGATGTACCTAAGCCCAATATGTACAATGGCAGACAAAAATTGAAGGACGTAGAGAATTTTCTCGACTCGATAGAGCAGTACTTTGGTGCCCTTGGTATCGTGGATGACACGGTAAGGACATTCCAAGCTTCCCTTATTTAAAAGATAGTGCCTTGTCATGGTAGAAACATACGTCCCAACCAATTGGCGATGATGAGGTGACTGTCGCCACATGGGAAAAATTCAAAGATGAGTTAAGGAAGCAGTTCCTACCCGCCAATGTGGAAAATGAAGCCCGCGCCAAATTATGCCATCTTCAACATAGAGATGGCAACATTCAGGAGTATGTCAAGAAGTTCTTCGACTTGATGCTAGAGATCCCCGATCTTTCACCAAAGGAGGCACTCTTTTCCTTCATGGATGGGCTAAACCGATGGGCCAAACTTGAGTTGCAACGCCATGATGTTCAGGACATCAAACATGCCCTCTGCATCGCTGATTCCCTCGTGGAGTATTAAAAGAAGGAAAGAACCAAGGACAAGGGGAAGAAGACGTTCTATAGCAAAGGTGGGGGAGACAAATGGAGGTCTCACCACAAGCCATCTGATAGCAAGGCGACATCAAGCGACAGGCCTAAGGGAGACAAGCCAACATGGACCCCGAAGTGCTTTTTATGTGAAGGGACACACCTTGCATGAGATTGTCCCTCGAGAAAGAAACGGGTAGCCTTTGTCCAAGACCTTAAGCAGAAGGATGAGGAGAGACGAGTTGCATGCTTAAGGTGATTGGACGCGGTGAAGGCAAAGACGACAAGGGTGAGCAAGGTCGCTTGTATGTCAAAGCCACATTTATGAAAGGGGCTCGATGGGGGCTACTTGATACCGGGACTGATTCAACTATTTAAGCATTCAGGTAGCACATTCAGGTAGCGAGTGGATTGGGTTAGTCGGGGTTGCCAAAGATGTGCCGCTTACGATAGGAGCCTGGTCACGTAAAGCCAACTTTGACATTGCCCCAATAGATGATTATGATCTCGTTCTTGGTATAGAATTCATGGACCAAGTGAATCCGATAATCATACCAAGCAATAATACCGTGGTGATTATGCAAGGACAGAACCCTTGCGTGGAGCAGTGGCAGAGGTACGACAGTAATACGATCCTTGGGCGAACGGAGTCCTTCTTCCCCTAAAATGAGGGTGTGCTAGATCTTCGGTGGGGAAGAATGTCACGCACCAAATTTTAACCACCAATGTTGTATGACGGCGCTATTAGAAGAGGGCATGTACTTCAGAAGAATCCTGTCATTGGTCAACTGAGGGATGGTGGCATCAGCGCTAGGGGTGTTCTCCCTGTATGCGCATATGTCTAGCTGAGTTCAGGCATGCCGACCCAATTAGGTTTGGGGAGCTTGTTGCTAGTCTTGGACTTAACTATGAAGGGGGCTTATGCGTCCGTACATGGCACAACTGATCGATAGTTATTGCCGCTATCCTGATGAGCCCTTGGCAGGGCGAAACCAGTGTTTGTCTGCGAGGATCAAGGCTAGTCATGGGGTCATGCAGGAGGATCTCAGGGTGCCGCACAGGTATAATGCTGCGCTAGACTCTCAGCCTGTGATAGATGGTACCAGAGCTGGATCGTGATAGTACGCTCCAAGTTACAAGTTAAGGTGCAGGAACACTGCACAACCTAATGTAAAGAGAGTAATGGCCCCATAGTTGGGCTGCGAGGTAGAAGTCCTCAGGGAAAGTCAGGCGACTCGCGAGCGAGGAAGAACTCTAGGGGGACACAATAGTCTGGCACAGCATTATGCCCGTGCGGTGCCTCGAGGTCCTCCAGCACGACCCTGAGACCAGCCTTGATCCTCGCAGACATGCACTGGTTTTGCCCTACCGAGGGCTCATCAGGATAGCAGCAACAGCTATAGATAAGTTATGCCATTGCCAATAGTTCTAGTACTAGTGTTTCGCGTGTGAAAGTCCCGGAGCCACCGAAGTTTGTGGGAAAATGGGATGCCAAGGAAATCGACAACTTCCTTTGGCATGTGGAGAGATACTTGGAGGCCACTAACATTACCGTCGACAATGTCATGATCAATGCCTTGACTCTTTCTCTCTAGGGTGATGCTGCCTTATGGTAGAGAAAGCACTATACCGAACGAGAGAGGGGGTTAGTCCAGATTGGCACTTGGGAAGCATTCAAGGCAGAATTGAAGAGGCAATTCTACCCGAAGAATACGAGAGATGTGGCGATGCAAAAGCTACGAGGATTAAAGCAGACAGGGGCATTGAAAGATTACATTCAGGATTTCTCGTCGCTAATGCTGGAAATTCTCGATATGCCCAATGGCGATCGTTTGTTTTACTTCCTTGATGGCTTCCAATGGTGGGCTAAGCAAGAGCTTAAGAGAAAGGCTATCCGAGACCTTGCCACTATGATAGCTACAACAGAATCTCTCATAGAGTACAACACTAGCTTATCGGTGAAGAAAGATAAGCCAAAGAAGGGAGGCTTTGGCAAAGGTGGGGGAGACAAGTCATACAAGCCTGTGAGATCCTTTAGGGGGAGGGATAAACAAGGTGATCACTTGAGGTGGCAATCAAAGGGGAGAACATATTACTTCCTTTACGGAGGACCTCACTGGGCAAGGGAGTGCCCAAATTGTAGCAAGCTGAATACGATAATTTCAGCTCAAGAGGAGACTGCACCACAAGGAGAACAAGCGCACTTGGGGACGGTGCGCATGCTGAATACAGTAAAGGCTAAGACGGATGCGGGATCTAGTGGTAGGGGTGGCATGGCCTTGATGAAGCCAAAGCTTTAACAGGGTAAGAACTTTCTATATGTTGATGTCAAAGTTAATGGGGAAGGCATCAAGTGTTTATTGGATTCGGGGCTGAATCAAAATCTCATAGCAAGCAATGAAGCTGCGATGCTCGGTTTGTCGATAACCAAGGAGATTGGGTGGATCAAGCTGGTTGATCAGCCTTACTGGCCCATGATGAGAATTATTCGAAATGCTCCCATCAAGATTGGCACATGGGTTGGGAAGTTGGATTTGAATGTTGTGCCGATAAAAGACCACTAGATGGTATTGGGTCTCAATTTTATTGAGAGGGTTTTGCCTTTCACCCTCACTATGGACGGGTATGCTAACTTTTGATATGGTGAGAGTGAGCATCAAGTTGCGATAGATCGTGCAGCTGTTGGTGCTAGTATGTCGTCCGTGATGCAAGTGGCAAAAGGAGTCAAGAAGGGTGAGGAGACGTTCCTGGTTGCCTATAAAGAAGAAGGTAACAACTCTAATTCTCTTGAAATACCTTCGCAAGTCAGCAGTTTGCTCGAGGAATTTAAGAATGTCAATGCCTTACTAGAGCTGTATCTTCGGCACTTCGTTAGTGCCAACCAGAAGGATTGGGCAAAGTTACTGGATGTTGCCTAATTTTCGTACAACTTACAGCGGAGCGAAGCCACCAATAAAAGTCCTTTCAAGATAGTGAAGGGGCAACAGCCGCTAACCCTACGCACCGTTGCGGTAGGTTACACAAGGACAAGTCCTGCTGTATATAAATGGGCTATAGGATGGCAAGAATAGCTTGATGTAGCTCGCGTATACTTGGACAAGGCATCCAAAAGAATAAAGAAGTGGGCTGACAAGAAGCGAAGGCCACTGGAGTTTCATGTAGGTGATCTTGTAATGTTAAAGCTGCCCGCAACACAATTCAAGGCTTATCGCCAAGTGCATAAGGGTTTGGTGCGCAAGTATGAGGGACCCTTTCCAATTATCACAAAAGTTGGCAAAGTGTCCTACCAAGTGGAGTTGCTGCCTCAGTTGAAGGTGCATAATGTCTTCCATTTAAGTTTTCTCAAGCCTTACCATGGAGATAGCGAAGCACCTGAGTGTGGCACGTAAAAAACAGCACCACCTGTCGTGATAACCTCATATGACCTTTCTCCTTGGTGTATGGCATGGAAGTCGTATTGCATGTCAAAAAAGAAGTAAGATCTCTAAGAGTGGCACTTGAAGCCCTGCTAAAAGAGGCAGATTAGGCAAGTGCTAGCGATGAACAGTTGAACACAATCGATGAAAAGCGGCCCAAGGCGGGTGTTCTGGTTCTCAAACATCTACGCCAAGTCAACACTGACACTAGGGGCAAATTCAAGCCTATTTGGGAAGGAAAATTCATAGTTAAGAAAGTCCTTAGCAATGGAGGAATCAAGCTTATGGATATGGATGGAAATGATTTTGTGAATCCAGTAATCAAGATAGGCTTAACCATTGTCATGTCTAGGTCAAAAGAATTAAATCATAAAAAAGCAGCACAAAGGATAAAAATGAAATAAAGAATAAATCACCAGATGAGTGGCCCTCTACTGCTCGGGAAAAAATTAGGGTAATCCATGTCAAACAAAGGCCGCTAAGTTGAAAACCCGAATAGGGCGGCTTAGGCAAAAGTTAGGGTATCGAGAGAAAAATGTCAGTTGCTTTCTTGGAAATCTGTAAAAGACCAGTAGGTAGTAGGAGTCAACCATTTGAAATTGTCACCATTGCCTATGTACTCAAATTAATCTCATCAATGAACATGTTATGATATCGTTAAGAATCTTGGTCTTATGAATGCATACATATCTTTAGGTAAAATAATAAAAGGTGTTGAACATCAATTTTCTCTGTGTGTTGTGCATCTTTGTTTATTATCCTCACTGCACATATGTTGTCCAACAAAAGATAAAAATACCGATAGGTCACAAAAGAAATCAGACCTATGCAAAATTCAGAAATCGTCTAATGGATTGGAAGATCGAAAGGGCGGTCCAGGCAAAAGTTAAGACATAGAAGAAAAAGTGCTGGGTTGAGCCGCTAAGGACAATTCAGGCAAAAATTAAGACAGTCTGTTGGATTGAAAACCCGAAAGGGCAATCGAGGAAAATGATAAGATGAAAAAGAAAAAAAAGAAAGATACAGTCTACTAGACTGAAAACCCGAGAGGGTGGTATAGGCAAAAATTAAGACAAAAAAAAAGCTTGATAGATTGAAAACGTGAAAGGGTGATCCAGGCAAAAGTTAAAGCAAAGAAAAAAAGAAAAAGTCCGCTAAACTGAGCTGTCAAGGACAATTCAGGCAAAAATCAGTACGAAAAGAAGTGAAAATAAATGTTCGATAGGTCATCTCACATTGAATGGCCTACGCAAAAGTTAGAACATCATTCGTGATTATCGTGTCCTACAATTAAGATCCCTAGGACTTAGTCCCCTCACTATGAAATCACTCGAAAGACGTACCCCCAGAAATGCTAATTTCAAACCAGCCAGACTTGGTCTCATTGTTAGCTATACCAAGAAGTAATATGGGTCTACAAGCGGCAACATTCAATGGTCTCAGTTTAGGAAAAGAAAAGTTTGGCATGCACTTAAGTAAAATGTCAAAAGTACCAATCAAAGTTTACACAAAAGTAAGCCATGTATGGCCCAAAAGTATCAAACGTCCAGAAAATAAAGGTGCATTATATCTAAGCTACTGAGGGATCTTGTCCCTAGCGATCCTCAGAAGTCTGGTCCTGTGTATCCGCCAACAAGTCATCCATGTTAATCATCACGTAGTCCTCAATCCCCAAAGAACCCTCAATAATAGCATCGGCTCCCCCAGCATGTTGATCCACCACATACTCAGCTCTACCCCTCTAGGTAACTGTCTGCACCACTCAGTAGGCAGCAAGGTTATCCTCGGACACAGAATCAGACAGATCCGGTGTATGTCTGTCCTCGATCATCCGTGCCAATTAGCCCCACAACATCTCAACCTTGGCCCTCACTGGGCGATCTCCGCTCTAGCCTGGTTAGCCTCAGCAGTGGCTGCTAGTAGTTGCCCCTCTAGGAACATAGCTCTCTCCTCAAAAGCATCCAAATTCTGAGCAGACTTATGGCACTCTATGGCCAGTGGAGTCATCAATAGAAATCATAAGATAGTACACATATATGAATGTCATGGCATGCATCATACATAGTTTGTTAAATTTTACAGGTAAAAGAAACTTACCAAAGCTAGAGCATCCTAAGCTAGTAGTAGATCTCGAACAGAGAAGTAACCCCTAGCAATCCTCTCGGCCTTAAATACGGTCACTTAAAAGAGAAAGTCATATCAGAATGGGATATTATAAGCAGTCACTATAAAGGATAAGATTAAAATAGGGAATTCCTTACATGGGTGGAGCTAGAGGGGGTAAAACCAATGGGCTGGACGGAATCCTCAAGCTCCTTGATAACTCACTTTCCCAAATGATCAAGGAGCTAGAAGAAAGTATCTAGGTTTTCTCGGAGGACTCCCTCTCTCACGGTCCCCAAAGTGTGGGACTGCTTTGTCAGCGATTTAGGATCAGTAGGGGCAACAACAGAGGACCTCTTTCGTGTGGAAGCAGGAGGCTACAACAATAAAAGGTTACACTCAGAGTTATAATCAATTTTAAGAAGCAATGAAGTATTCGCAAGGGTTAAGTTAGGAAAATACCTGAGAAAAAGGGGTAGTAGACCTAATTGGGCCCTCTGTACTTTAAACCACAGATGGACCCCACGGTCGCCCCTCGGTCCACCCTTATCATCATCATCATGGTCATTGCCATCACTATCACTCTAGTGGAACTCAAGGGGGACATCTATGTAGTGAATCCTATCACAGGGGGAAAGTGGCAAGGAATCTACGAACTTAGTATAAGAACCTCCTACGGACATCGCCCGGGGCCCCTCACCCAATAAATACAACCCTTGATCCGTCCCGAGCATTAGGTGTGGCCAAAGGACACCCCTTGGGACAGGGGGAGGGATCAATATCTTGACAACAGCACTGGTCTTCCACCTTCAGACCCGCTCGCCAAAATACAACTCAAAGGAGAGTGGTGACTCTAGGATAAAGCGACTTTCACCCACTCCTGCCGGCATCCTCTCGATGGCTTTGTGTATGACCATCTGCTCCCATGGGTCTCAAAGACATGGATAAAGTAAATGCACTATAAGTATCACAACCTCATAAATACAATTTCTATTAATGGTTTGTTGAAATGTAAGATACAGGTTCAGCATAAAAGAAATTTACCCGATCAGAGCGCCACTAGCGGAGGAACTCCCTACACTCCACTGTGGTAAGAGCCTGACACTGCCAAGGCCCCATCTACCTAGAAATGATATAAGGCATCTCAGGCTACCTGGGAAAACCTGGCCTAAGGATAAGATGATGCTCAAAGGCCTAGATCTGCAAAACAAGGTGAAGTTAGTTGTAAAGAAATTCAGATAAGAGGTCAAAGTGCAAAAGATTGAGTTCAGGAATTACTAGTAGAATCAAATGGCAAATCTTGAGCTCGACCTAGTGACCTTGAACCCCAACATCCAACCTATAGTATAACTATGCCAGGAAGGCCTGGCACCAGTTCTTGCCCGGCTTAGCTGTAAGATCCTCGATAGTAGAGAGAAAATTGTAGTTGAGGTTGATCAAGTACCCCGGAAAGAAGACAGTAGTGGGGAAAGCTAGTGAGAAATGCCAAGCATACTAGTCCCTCCTCCCCACAGTAACAGGGCTTGGCTCTCCAATCCAATAATTTTGAAGCACACTCTACTTGAGCTTGTTCGTCCCTCTAGGACAATGTCTAAGTAACCTCTCTACATAGGCCTTGACCTCAGGCCGGGAACGCCATCGATTAGAATAGACATCAAAGTGGATTACATCACCACTCCAGTCTAATCCCGTCAGCGCACACATTTTTGAGAGAGTAACAGTGACCTCCCTGATCAATAGGTGGAAAGTAGCCATCATCTCCGACCACCTTTTTGCTAGAGCTGAAATAGCTCTAGGGCCAAGCGTCTTCAGTGCCTGTGGTATAGACCGGACAATATCAGAGAAATCGAGTGAATCGATATGGGTCAGCAGCTCGGTATCCCCCGTAGTATGGATTTCCTCATACCACTTCCTACAGAAGCTCAGCACCCCCACAGTCTTATATTGAAACTTTAAAGATAAAAACACAGTTTAATAGGGTTAGAATACAGTGGACAGGTTGAAAGTCAGAAAAAAGTTGCAAAAAACAAAGAATTAGATATTATGTCCTTAGAGATAGGACCCGTACGGGTTTGCCCCACCTATACGGGTACTTGTGCTCCTCCCGTATAAAACGGGACCCATATAGGTCCCACCCCACCCGTAAGGTTCCCCTGCAAATAATGGCAGTGCGTAAAATTTCCTAAAAATAAAAAATTCATCCAAATTCAACCAAAGCTCATTCAAATCAGTCCCTAAAGCATCTTAGACTAAAGTTACATGCATCAGTCTTAATTTGAAGGTCTAAAATGCACTAAATCATGCCAAAAAATGAGAGATTCTGAAAAAATCAAAAATGGAAAAATGGAGAATCAAGTGAAATACCTAGAGTTTGGAGGTATGGCTGTCAGAGGAAGAGATCAGAGGAACTTCAGAGGTGGAGTAAGTCCCAGAAATGAGTCCCCATCACGAAAAGCAAACCCGACCAAAATTGGGCATTCCTAAAACTCAGAATAGCTTACTTGGGGCAAGCCCTCATGCCTAATAGAGAAACGGCCGGTCTTTGGGATCTTTTAGTAAATGTTGATCAATTTTTAATGCAAAATTGCCGAAAGTTGCAATATAGGAGAATTTCGTATAAGACGGTGTGAGAGGATGGAAATTCCCACACCTTGCGGTAGGGTCCACTCGGGGTTGTTTCATTGTTTAAGCATGAAAAAACCATTTTAGTTCAGGTTTACACAATAAGACAATTTTAATGAATAAAAGAAATGAGACCCAAATCTCGATACAAATGATAGAGTCGCCACCCAAGTTGTCTACTTAGGAACGGGTTTTGGTACGGTTCCCATTAGGCAGGAGACTCATACCTTTTGGATCAGTGATTCGGGTATCAGATGAGTCACTTATTTCTTATTTAGTTAATTCAAAATTACATTCACCACGTAAAACATCATTATTTTCATCATTTGGGGAATTATAACACCGATCTTATTTCTCCACTCTTTCATATTCAATTCACGCATATATCAGTTTATAATAAAGCACAAATAATAAATGGGGGAATAAAATTACAACCAGGTAAAAATGGGGGAATTGCAAGGGAACCTATGCATTGTTCTAAGTTATAAACAAAATAAATAAATTTGCCTGCATACACAAAGGTTAGCACAGATACAACACTTTATAAACCATCATTTAGTTGGATAAAACTTGATTTATTCGTGTGAGCCGATTTATCGGATTATTAGTGAAAATGATCGCATGGCAAATGGTGATTTCAGGTTCATTTTTATAGATGAAAGAAGAAAGTAGGGAAAACCAACATTATGTTTCTGGAGCTTGTACCCGTACGGGGTGGGGGTATACCTGTACAGGTATGGGGGGACCTGTATGGGTGTGGAGGAACCAAGGCAGCAGCTAACCCCAAACAAGTCCAATAAAAGGACTAAATAAGTGAAAATGGGATTTCCCTTTATACAAGTATAGTGTACTAATATAACCACTAAAGTGGCATATTAAGTACCAACAAGGCTCATATTAATCGGGACCGGACCCAAAAGAATTAGAAGATAAATATAACAAATAATAAAATAGATAATAAAAAAGATCCACATAGCAAAGTGTGCTTTCCCCCCTTATGAGTATGGCGAATCGATATGATATCCTTTAAGGATATATGGTGCTAACAAGGCTCATATGGGTTAGGACCAGACCCAAAATAATAACAAAAATGGATATAATAGTAGAGACAGATAAAAATTATGAAATAAAAAATATGTGAGTCTCTTTGAAACTCAGGAGCGTACCTTTACGTCGTGAGTTTACTTTAGAGTGATTCCAATGCTGAAAGGAAGCTTTGCCAAACTATAACCTCAAAGAACTTGTTGCATATGGTTTTTCTATATCATATTTCTAATATTTCTTTTATGTATTGTGTATTGTCTATGTGTTGTGTCCTTGTTCTGAAATGAGGAAAATGGCCTCTATTTATAGGGGAAACAATAGGTTTGAAGGCATTAAATGGCTGATTTATGCCTTTATGGTAAATTATCTTCTTTTATGTCAAAATATATTCGCTTATGGAAAGTTATATTTGTTATGTGCCAAATTATATTTACTATATCGAATTATATTCTTTTATGGCAGAATATATTCGCTTATGGCAAATTATATTTGCTACATGGTAAATTATATTTACTATATCAAATTATATTCTTTTATGGCAGAATATATTTGCTTATGGTAAATTATATTTGCATATGGCAAATATATTCGCATATGGCAAAGTTTATTTGCATATGGCATATATATTCGTATATGGCAAATTATATTTGCATATGGCAAATATATTCGCATATGGCAAATTATATTTGCATATGGCACAGTATATTCGCATATGGCAAAGTATATTCGCATATAGCAAAGTATATTTGCATATGGCAAAGTATATTTTCATATGGCAAATTATATTTACTATATCAAATTATGATCTTTTATGGCAGATTTGGGCATTAAAACTGACATTTTTGGCATCTGAGGGACTAGTACAGGTGGCCTAGACCCGTACCAGACCCGTTGGTACATAATTGCGTAATTCAAAAAGTTTTTAGACCAGTACGAATGGGATGGACCCATACGGGTCTTGGAGACCCGTACGGGTCCAACCGGTCCACCTGTATGGGTCTGGGTCAACCCACATAGATCCGTACGGATCGGTACGGACCCCTACGATCGATTTTACTGAAAACTTCCAAGAATTTCTTAAAATTGCCCGAAATCGATCGGTGTTGATCGGATTTGACTATTTTAGACCTTTTAGGGCTTAGGTACTAGTTTTCTGAGGTTTGGGTTTGATAAAGCTTTGACCAATCAACATTGAAACCATTCCAAGTAAACACCACATGTAGAAGAATGCATTATATAGCTCTCATCATCATTTTATGAGAAGGACTATAAAAATTCAATGCTCACAGACTGTCCCTCGTGGGATCATGGTAGATACGGATCTGTATGATCTCACGATATGAGCAAGGGTTTTTGGAATTATACTAGAGGCGATGGTGAGTTCTTTCTTGGTGGTGAACTCCTTCCCTTGATGTACCTTTCTTGAGGCAGATCGCTTTCCCTCACTGATGCTTATCCCTTTCTTGAGGCAGATGACTATCCTTCACTAATGCATACCACTTTCTTGAGGCGGATATCCTTCCTTCGTGTTCCTTTCCTGAGGCGGACATCTTTCCTTCATGTTCCTTCCCTAAGTCAAACTCCTTTCCTTGATGTCCCTTTATTGAGGTGGACATCTTTCCTTCACGTTCCTTTCTTAAGGCGAACAACTTACCTTTGACTGATGCTAGTGTATCCCTTTCCCAAGGTAGATGACTCTCCTACCTAATGTATCCCTTTCCTAAGATAGATGACTCTCCTAGCTTATGTATCCCTTTCCTAAGGCGGATGACTCTCCTGGCTGGGGATTTTGAATAACCTATCAAAAGACAATAAAAACACTGTGTTAGTTACTACTTTAAATGAGACTTCTTAATTCTTGATTTATTTTATTGGTAAACAAAAATATTTTACCCCTTCAATCAAGAATGAGGATGTGTGGGTAGGGAATGATCCCCGAACAAACTGAAAATGGAGTTTGAGAAATGTCGAGTTTTGTCCAAATTGTTTCAACTGAAAGTCATTACAGAGAATGCCCTAGGGTGATGGGTGATGAGGGATTTCTGCTTGATCAATTCCACTGACGGGGAAATGTCCCTAGACTAGGTGCCACTAGGGTGCTAGGTAAGGGGGATGCCCCTAGGATGGTTCTTGATGGGGGGAATGCTCATAGACTGACTCTGCTACAGCAGAGTGGGGCAATGTCCCTTGATAGATTCCCTTTCTATTGGGGGAAGTGTCTCCTTGTATGACTTGCTTGTTGGGGAAGAATCCCGCACTTGTGCAAACCTGCACAAAAAATTTATTCTTGTTAGTAAATGTTTTAAGCTGGCTCACCTAGGTTTTTGATTGATTTTGTGAAAAATAGAAATATTTTGCCCTTTCAATCATGGATCAAGGTGAGCTAGGGGTTTTATCCCTAATTTAACTAAAATGAAGAGCATGAGAGAAGTAGGGTTGGCCCCAAATTTTGAGTATAATGTTAGAGTCCCTTCCTTGAGGCGGACGACTTTCCTTTGCTTTGCGTATCCATTTCTTGAGATGGATCGACTTTCCTGTATCCCTTTCTTAGAGCGGATCGACTTTCCTATATCTAGCAACTTCACTAGGGAAGATGCAAGTATCCCTTTTCTAAGGCGGATTGACTTTCCTGTGCATTCCTTTCCTGAGGCGAACAGGTTTCCTGTAACTAGCGACTTTACTTCGGAAGAGTCGTGTATCCCTTTCCTAAGGTGGATTGACTTTCTTGTGCGTTCCTTTCCTGAGGCGAACAACTTTCCTGTAACTAGTAACTTCATTGGGGAAGAGGCGTGTGTCCCTTTCCTAAGACGAATCGACTTTCCTGTGCATTCCTTTCCTGAGGAGAATAACTCTCCTATAACTAGCAACTTCAGTGGGGAAGAGGTGTGTATTCCTTTCTAAAGGATGGATCGACTTTCCTGTGCATTCCTTTCTTGAGGCGAACAGCTCTCCTATAACTAGTAACTTCACTAGGGAAGAGGCATGTATCCCTTTCCTACGGCAGATCGACTTTCCTATATGTTCCTTCCTTGAGGCGAACAACTTTCCTGTAACTAGCAACTCCATTGGGGAAGAAGCGTATATCCCTTTTCTAAGGTGGATCGACTTTCTTGTGTGTTCCTTTCCTAAGGGAATCAACTCCCCTATAACTAGCAACTTCACTCGGAAAGAAGCATGTATCCCTTTCCTAAGGCGGATTAACTTTCCTGGCTGATGATTTTGAATAACCGTTGGGGATATCCTTCAGGATGGTGCCCCTCATATGGTGCCCTTTGGATGGCACTGTTCTCTTGTCTGGAATGTACCTGCACATAAAATGTACTAGTGTTAGTGCATAGCTTGATACAGCTTATCTTAGTTCTTGATTGACTTTTTGGTAAACAAAAAATATTTTTGCCCCTTTAATCAAAGATCAAGGTAAGTTAAGGGGTTTTGCCTCTAATAAATTGAAAAGATGAGTTTAAGAGGTGTTGGTTGGTCCTAACAAGAACCAGGGTGCCCTTGGGGAGCTGATTACTGAGGAGATGGCTTTTGAATGGCTAGTCTATTTGGACTGCTAGGGGGAAACCACTCAAGGGCAATTTTAATTGCTTGGAGGAAGGTGTTCCTGGGACATCCTAGGTGCTGGAGAGTAACTTTGGAAACCGTTTTGAGAAAGCTTGACTAGTTGGGGGTGCCCCTGGAAACTTGCGCTTGGGAGGCCTTGGGGTCGATGCCCCTTAGGTATTCATTTAATTGAGGGAATGGTTTCCCTAACTACCCAGCCATCGGGGATAGGGATTGACTCCTTATGGGGATAGGGGGAATGCCCCTTGAATGTTCCATCTGCTAGGGAACAAACTATCCTAGTGTGTATTGGAGAAAAGGTGCCCCTTTGGTTGGCATTTAGGTTTCATCTATTCTGATCTGCAGGGGGAAAATAAGTTTTATCACAATATGACCTAAGACATATTAGGGTTCTGCCCCTAATTAACTATAAAGATTGAGTTAAGAGATGTTGGGTTGGTCCCGACTTGAACTGAGGTGGTCCTAGTATGCCCCTTCTACCGGCTGGCACTGCTAGGGAGTGCCCCTAGGGTGTTTAATGTTGAGGGGATGCCCTATGACTGGATCTATTATTAGGGAATAGAGGTATGCCCCTCGATTGACTTCTTTGCTGGGGTGGTGTCTTTCTAGTTGATTTTTCTGCTAGGGATTTCTTATAGGACAACATTTCCTTATTCAGGCGAGGACTTCTTATCTTATGGGGATTGTTGCCCCTTAATGTTTTGATCACTTGGGGATCCTCCCCTTGAATGGACCTGCACATGAAAAGTGTTCACGTTAGCAATTGTTCTAATAAGGTAAGCTTGGGGGTTTACCCCTACTAAAAGAAATGAATTGAAGAGATGTGGGGTTGGTCCCAATCTCGGATGTGCCCTTGCAGCTAAGGAGGGCTCCTTTTACTTGAAAATTGGTTTACCCCCTAAAGTTTGGACCTGTACGGCAGGGGATCTACTGGGGAGGACATGTACGTCTGTTAGGGACCTGTACGGGTGGTAAACCTAGTGGGAAGGGACCTGTACCTTTGATATTGGTCCGTACGACTGAGGAAGCTGTTGGATGGGATATATGTGCCTACTAGTGATCTTCAAGATTGAGGATGGGTCTTATGTGGAACTAGAGTTTAACTAGCTTGCCCCTATAATGGCATTTGTGACATTGTTGTTCTTCACCCTTATGAGAACGTTGTCTTGAATTTGAAAAGGTGATATGTACACCTTTCGTGGACTCAAACAAGTATGAATGGACATGTATGTGCCATTGAGACTTATGCTCCTTCCTGGTGCCGAATCTGATGTTGGTGCTCGAGGCCATCGGTCTGAGCTCAAGATATGCCACCTAATCCTGCTGGTAATTCTGAAATCTCATCTTTTAGTGCTTTTACCTTTTATTTGAACTGCTTTATAACTAACTTTGCCTTGTTTTGTAGATTTGAGCATTTGAGCATGGTTTTATCCTCAGGCCAGGCTTATGTGGTCAGTCTAAGAAGCTTCATATCATAACTAAGTAGATGGGTCCATGGCAGTAGTAGCCCAGGATCGAAGCAGAATATCGGGCGTATATGCGCCAGTTGTGCTCCCATCAGGTAAACCTTTTAAACCTAAATCTATATTCTCAATTCAATAAACTTGTTAGTGGTAAACTAAATTTGCAAAGTTATTGTTCTGATAGTGCATTTTGATTATATGCAGATTATCTACGATTCTGGGTTACACATGATCATCCATGATGAGATTGAGGATATACGGCAGGGGGTGGATGACTGCTAGATCATTCTAGAGTCACGAGGCCCTGTTTGCCCGGGTAGCCTGAGATACCTCACATCATCTCGAGGTGTATGGGACCATGGCAGTAGCAGGCTAGGACTGTAAAGGAGTATAGGGAGTTCCTCCACCAACTGCATTTTCATTGGGTAAGCTTTCCCTATGTTTATCGTACATTTTACAATTACACAAACCATTAGCAAAAACTGTATTCACAAAGTTAGGTTACTTACAATGCATTTACTTTGTACAGATTATCCGAGACCTATAGGTGAGGATTGTCATCCACGAGAATATCGAACAGATGTAGGCCAGCGTGGATGATTGCTGCGTTATGCTGGAGTCTCCTCTCTCTTCTAACCGATACCTTGGTGAGAGGATCCGCTACTGTAGGATACCACAGTGGTAGAGAGGTCGATCTTTCCCCAGTGCCTATAGGGGTCTATTGGCCACATCTGATGCTTGGGATAGATCAGGTACTATAACTGTTGGGCAAGGGGGCCAGAGTGATGTCGATGGGGGGCTCCTATATTGAGTTCATTGACTCCTCGCTTCTTCCATCCTGCGAGAGGATCCATCTTGAGGACATCCCCCTCGAGTTCCACTGGAGTGATAGCTGAGGTAGAGAGGATTGCTAGGGGTTTCTTCTCCGTCTGGGACCTACTACTAGCTCAGTACATAGTAGCCCTGGTAAGTTTCTTTTACTTGCAAGATTTAACAAACTAGGCATGCCATGACATTTATACATGTATTCTGATCTTATATTTTTATTGTAGACCCTGTTGGCTATAGAGAGTGACAGGTCCACCCAGGATCTGGATGCTTTTGAGGAGTGAGCTAGGTTCCTAGAGGAGTTGTTGTGAGTAGCCATTATTGAGGTCGACCGATTTAGTCCACTAAAGGAGGAGTTGGAGAGGGCTAGAGCGGAGACTGCTTGGGTGAGGGACAAGGTCGACCAAGGGTAAGCAGATACCTGAGCCATCTGATTCTTCTTCAGAGGATGATCCGTTTTATGTATTGGGTGGCGCCAATTGCCACTCAGGTGGCGGAGGACTGAGTAGTAGGTATAGTAGTGAGTAGAGGAGATCAGTATTATTGCTGGGGGGTATAGCAGGAGCTTCAAAGGCCAGGGTTCTTAATTTGCCTACTACAGATTCTAGTGGGGCAGAGGACCATGTGATGATAGACATGGATGACCTGCTGATGTAAGCACAAGACTATACTTAGGATGAGCACTAGGGATAGGACCCCTCCAGTGGCTCAGATTAGGCTATGCTTTTCTTACATGTCTAGATCCTTGATTGATCCTTTGCCTAGAGGATATTGTTGTCTTGATCTTCTGTGATAAAGGCTTAGATTGCTGGTTAATCGACTAGTAACCAAACATTTGAAGCTCTAGATTACTGAAAGTCTAGCCTGACTCTGACCGATGAGTACTACCGAGATTTGTTGACTGAGATTCATACTTTTCACACTAGGGGAGTGTATCTTCGAAGTGTCCACACTGTAACACAGTGTAAGTTGGATGATGCTAGTGGAAGTTCTTGGCACTGGCACCTTTACATCAAGTTCTAATTTTTTCATAGACCGCTTTGATGTGATATAATCTGTGGAACTTATTTTAACATGGTGCTAGCTGGATGATGCTAGTGGAGGCCTTGGCACTTCAAATGATGTGTGCCATCAAATAGCTTCACAGTGGGAAAGCTAAACTGTAGGGATCCCAAATGTGAAACATTGCTATTACAAATGATGCTTTGAAGAACAAGCAAGTGCAAAATATTGGCGTTTTTACTTTAAGTTCTAACTTTTGCATAGACCGCTTGATGTGATGCGATGTCGAATTAATCTTGTATTTTTCTTTCTTTCATCTTACCTTTTGCCTAGACCGCCCTTTCAGGTTTTCAATCCAGCAGACTGTCTTAACTTTTTCCTAAATTGTCCTTGACGGCTCAATCCAACAGACTTTTTCTGACTTTTGCATAAGCCTTATAAATTTATTCTTATTAGTAAACATTTTAACCTGGCTCACCTTGATTCTTGATTGATTTTGTGAAAAACAAAAATATTTTTCCCCTTCAATCAAGGATCAAGGTAAGCTAGGGGTTTTGCCCCTAATTTAACTAAAATAAAGAGTATAGGAGAAGTGAGGTCGGCCCCGAATTCTGAGTTTGAAGTTAGTGTCCCTAGTGCTATCTCAGCTTTGGCGAGGAGGTGGTTAGAGACGACGCATTCCTTGCATCGGACGATCAGGGAGGTTACTGTGGCTCCTTCCTACATGTGTGCCTTGACAGGTTTTGACCATTTTAGACCTTTTAGGGATTTAAGCACTAGTTTTATAAGGTTTAGGTATAAAAGTTTAACCAATCCACATTGGAACCATTCCAAGTAAGCACCACCTGTAGAAGAATGCATTATATAGCTCTCATCGTCATTTCGTGAGAAGGACTGTTAAAATCCAATGCTCACATACTGCCCTTCATGGGATCATGGCAGATACGGATCCTATCACCTGCCCCTCGTGGGAATCCAGTGCTCATAAACTGCCCCTCATTTTCTTTTGGCTTATTAGTATTTTGTCTTTTGTTGAATGATATGCGCAATACAAATAATAACAAAGAGTACATAATGTAGAGAAGAAACTAACGTTCACATACTTGTGATCATTTCACTTTAAAGACATGCATGCATTCGTAAGTCCAAGATTCTTAGCAAATTTTATCATGTTTATCAATGAAATTAAATTTGAGTGCATAGGCAAATGCATTAGTTTCCAATGGTTAACCCTTACCCGCTTTCTAGTCCTTTTACAGACTTTCTAGAAAGAAACTGATGTGTTTTCTCTTGATGCCCTAATTTTTGCCTAAGCCTCCCTTTTCAGGTTTTCGACTTAGAGGGCTTTATTTTGAGTTCCCTAACTTTTGCCTGACTTGTTTCTAGAATACCGATCAGTGGGTTGCACACTAATTTTTTGCCCAAGCAGTAGAGGACCACTTATCGGGTGATTTGTTCTTTTTTTTGTTGTGCTGCTTTTTTGTGATTTAATTTTTTTAACTTAAACATGATAGCCCTTAAGTCTGTCTTGATTTTTTGGATTCTCGAACTCATCTCCATCCATGTCCATAAGCTTGATTCTTCCTTTGCCAAAAAAAATCCTTCTCGATTAGGCCTGAATTTGCCCCTTAGCATCAGCGTTGATTGGGGCGTAGTTGTTTAAGTACCAGATAACATACCTTGAGGGGTTGCTTTGGGTAAGCTCGAGCTTTTTAGTGTACGAATGACTATGTCCTTATCTTTTGTGAAAGAAGAAGGCCATGTAGTTGTGGGGAAGTTTTTGGATCTTTTATGTAGGGTGAGGGATCTTCTTTCCTTTAAGCAAGTGGAGAAAGCATTTTTTAGGGATATTTTGATGGGAATATAGGCCAAAGGGAGTACCTATATTGATGAGAAATTCCCATTTTTTGGATGTGATGATTTACCCTTTTGAAGGTTTAGGAAGAGCATTGGATTTAAGCTTGTATTAATTTTTACCTTCAATGGTGCTTTTCAAAATGTAGTCTATCCTCCCCTTTTTTCTGATGTGTATCTTCTTCCCTTTTTGTGGAAAAGATGAGCTATGACCCAAGGCTATCATGTTTTCTAAGCACTTTTTATTATCTCTCTTTTTTTTAGTGATAAGTTTTAACCATTGGAACATTATGCCATTGCGATGTACTCAAATTTAATTTAGTTAATAAACATGATGCAATTCTCTAAGAATGTTGATTTTATGAGTGCAGATATCTTTAAGAAGGAAACACTCAAACATAATGTGAATGCATCAATTATTCGTGACATACTTTATAAGTGGCACCATTTTGCATTAAAACACTAGAAACGTTAAAAACTTACCTCATCCTTGAAGTCATCCCTTAGATGTGGAGGGTCTTTATGATCTTGGTAGGATCCATCGGTGAATCGGTAGTCTCCTAAATATGAGCTTCTACTTGTCTTGGCACTAGTCCTCTTCGTCATTTGGACTGAAGGAGAAGATGGTTGAGCTCTTGTAGTAACACCAAAGGGTAGACCTGTTAGATGGCGGAAGGTCATCCCCTTAGACATGGCTATGCAGTTGAGACCTTGGCTAGGTCCCCTGAACTAAAACATACATCCTTGGCTAGGATGAATAGACCGACTGATGGGTGGTAGAAATCCCGTACCCCTTCAATCATACAGACTAACTAAACTCGACTGTTCGTACTGATTTGATCATGGATCACTGAGAGACAGAGGCGACGATTCATACCTTAACTAAACTGAATTTGGTCCCATAGAAAACCGGAATGCAGACCAAATGAACTGGAGGTTGTTGACAAGCTTTGACTCTTGCTTGGGTAGGAACCAAATGATCAATACATTCATGGGTTCAATTATGTATGAGGCATGTATAAAAATGCATGATGAGGTTAAGATTCAAAGATAGAGTGTAATAATTTTCCGAAATGATGAAAAAGAAACTGGTTGAATTAACTAAATGATTTTCAGTGCTAATCTTAATCTTTTAAGCTTTTCCAAAACAAACCAAAATTTTGCAAGTTAAAAGATTCTTATCCCCAGTAGAGTCGCCACTGTGAGGGGACGAAAATATCCGCACCTTGCAGCGCCGTCCACTCGGGGTTGTTTTCTTGTTTAAGCATGATAAAACCATTTTAGTTTAGGTTTGCACAATAAGCATATTTTAATGAATAAAAAAATTGAGACTCATATATCGATATAAATGATAGAATCACCACGCAAGTTGTCTACTTGGGAAGGAGTTTTCTTACAGTTCCCATTGGGCAGAAGAGTCATACATTTTGGATCAGAGATTCGGGTATCGGATGAGTCACTTATTTCTCAGTTAGTTAATTCAAAATTACATTCACAATGTAAAACCTCACTATTTTCATCATTTGGGGAATTATCATATCAATCTTATTCCTACACTCTTTCATATTCAATTCATGCATATATCAGTTTACAATAAAGCACAAATAATAAATGGGGGAATAAAATTACAACCAGGGGAAAATGGGAGAATTGCAAGGTAACTTACATATTTTTTCCAAATTATAAAACAAAATAAATAAATTCGTCTGTATCCACAAAGGTTAGCACATATATGACACTTCATAAACCATCATTTTGTTGGAGAAAACTTGATTTATTCATGTGAGTTGATTTAACAGATTATCAGTGAAAATGACCGCATGGCAAATGGTGATTTCAGGTTCATTTTTATAGATGAAAGAAGAAAGCATGGAAAATCAACATTTTGTTTCTGGAGCTTGTACCCGTATGGGGCGGGGGTGCACCCATACAAGTATGGGGAGACTCGTATGGGTATGGAGGGACCTGTACGGGTCTGGAGGAACCGAGGCATCAGCTAACCCCAGACAAGTCCAACAAAAGGACTAAATAAGAGAAAATTGGATTTCCCTTCATACAAGTATGGCATACTAACAAAACCACTAAAGTGGCATATTAAGTACCAACAAGGCTTGTATTAATCGGGATCAGAACCAAAAGAATGAGAAGGTAAATATAACAAATAGTAAAATAGATAATAAAAAGATCAATACAGCAAAGTGGGATTTCCCCCCTTATGAGTATGGTGCACCGATATGATATCCTTTAAGGATATATGGTGCCAACAAGGCTCATACGGGTTAAGACCAGACCCAATAATAACAAAAATAGATATAATAGTAGAGGCACAAAATAATAATAAAATAAACAATATGTGAGTCTCTTAGAAACTCAAGAGTGTACCTTTACGTCGTGAGTTTACTGTAGAGCGATTCCAAGGCTGAATGGAAGCTTTACCAAACTATAACTTCAAAGAACTTGTTGAATATAAGTTTTGTGTATTTTGTATGTGCTATGTCCTTTCGCTAAAATGAGGAAAAAGGCCTCTGTTTATAGGGGAAAAATTAGGTCTACACGCATTGAATGGCTGATTTATGCGTTTATGGTAAATTATCTTCTTTTATGTAAGAATATATTCGCTTATGGCAAATTATATCTGTTATATGGGAAATTATATTTACTATATCGAATTATATTCTTTTATGGCAGAATATATTTTCTTATGGCAAATTATATTTGCATATGCCAAAGTACATTTGCATAATGCAAAGTATATTCGCATATGGCAATGTATATTTGCATATCGAAAATTATATTTACTATATTAAATTATATTCTTTTATGGCAAATTTGGGCATTAAAACCGACTGTTTGGGCGTCTGGGGGACCAGTATGGGTGGCCTAGACCCGTACGGGTCCCTTTGGTACCTAATTGGGTAATTCGGGAAGTTTTTGGACCAGTACAGATGGGATGGAGCCGTACGGGTCCAATCGGTCCACCTGTACGGATCCTGGTCGACCTGTATGGACCGGTCGGATCGATTTTGCCTAAAACTATCCAAAATTGATCGGATTTGACCATTTTTGACCATTTTTGACCTTTTAGGGCTTAGGCACTAGTTTTCAAAGGTTTAGGTTTGACAAAGGTTGACCAATCAACATTGAAACCATTCCAAGTAAACACCACCTATAGAAGAATGCATTATATAGCTCTCATCATCGCTTCGTGAGAAGGACTATTAAAATCCAGTGCTCACAGGAGGAATGGGATGAGTCTGCCTCATCTTTAAACTTACTCGACTAGGACCCATACAGGTCCCACCCCACCCGTACGAGTCCCTCTTATTTAGGACTCCACCTGTACGGTTCCTGGCCTACCCTTATGAGTCCCCTCTTGCCATCGAGGGGTAGTTTTCAAGTCAGAACTCCATGAAAACACCTAGGGCACATCCAGTCCAGACTAGGGGCCAACCCTACTTCTCTTAAGCTCTATTTTTCAGTTAAATGTCTGGAAAAACCCTTAGCTCACCTTGATCCTTGATTGAAGGGGCAAAAATTTTTGCTTTCACAAAATCAATCAAGAATCAAAGTTAGCCATTCTTGAATTTATCATTAACTGGGATGATTTTTGTGTATAGGTCCACCCAAGCATAGGAAATTTTCTCCAGCAAACAAATCTTGCAGGGAGACACTTCCCCAGCAGAAGAGAGCCTACCTAAGGATAGTACTCTATTCCCCACCAATGGAACCGATCAAGGGGCATTCCCGCGCCATTGAACACCCTTAGAAGCACCCACCCAAGGGGCATTCCCCATGAACAGAAATGATCAAAGAGTATCCCCCCAAGGGACACCACTCAAAGAACAGTTCATCCATAAGCAACTAGGCCAAACCTGACATCTCTTAACTCAATCTTTACAATCATTTAAGTGTAGAACTCCGGCATGTCTTAGATAGTATTCTGATAAAACTTGTATTTTTCTCCCGTAAAGTCACTAAAGGGGCACTTTCCCTTCAATAGAGCATCCATATCAGGATAGTTTGTTCCCCATCAGATGGAACATTCAAGGGACATCCCCCCTATTCCTACAAAAAGCCAATCTCTACCCCGACGACAGAATGGCTAAAGGAACCATTACCCCTATTTGAGGAATATCCAAGGGGCACCCCCAACTAGCCAAACTTTCTCAAGATGGTTTCTAAAGGATACTCCCTAGCAGCAAGGATATCCTAGGAACACCTTCCTCTAAATAAATTGAAGTTGCCCTCGAGTAATTTCCCCCCAGCTAGACTAGTCGAACAGAGGCTAGCTCCTCAGTATTTGGCTCCCCAAGGGCAACCCTCCAAGGGGCATTCCAACTCAAAGCAATTGGGCCAAACCCAACATATCTTAACTTAGTTAATAGTTCATCCGAGGACCAATCCCTATCCACACATCTTCATTATTGATTGAAGGGGTAAAAAATTTTGTTCATCACAAAGTCAATAAAGAATAAAGATTTGTCATCTCAGGCAGTAACTAACTCAGTGTTTTATTCTCTCTTACCAGGTTAATCAAATCCCCAGTAGGAGAGTTATCCGCCTAAGGAAAGGGATACTTCACCGGTCAGGAAAGTCGATATGCCTTAAGAAAGGGATACACCAGCAAGAGGAGTCATCTGCCTTAGGAAAGGGATACACCATTAGCCAGGAAAGTCAATCCACCTTAAGAAAGGGACACACCATCAGCCAGGATAGTCGATCTGGCTTAAGAAAAGGATACGCACACCTTTCCTAATAGAGTAACAAGGGATACGCATTAGCAAAGGAAAGTCATCTACTTCAAGAAAGGGAGAGGCATCAAGAAAGGAAAGTCATTCGCCTTAAGAAAGGGATACACTACCAAGGAAAGCGGCCTAACTTAAGAAAGGGACACTGAGGAAAGTCGTTCGCGTTAAGAAAGGAACCCAACCATATCATCATCTCAGGTAGGATTCCTAAACCCTTTCTCATATCGTGAGATCATACAGATCCGTATCTGCAGTGATCCTATAAGAGGCAGTTTGTGACCATTGGATTTTAATGATCCTTCTCATAAAATGATGCTGAGAGCTAGATAATGCAATCTTTTACAGGTGCTATCCATCTAAGGTGTTTGAACAGCTGCAGAATTGAGTTTAGCCAAGTTTGGATACCTAGTCTGCCCTTAGGGACCCGTACGGGTAGAACCTGGTGGTACAAATCCATCGGTGGGCCCGTATGGGTCATTTCCCCTATACGCATGGAGGGGACCCGTACGGGTCCTATAACTTCCTATTCAGGCTTTATAGAGGGTAATCCATACTATTTTTTGGAGAAATTAGATCATGAATGTGATTTATTGCATTTAGACCTAATTTCCCTATAAAAAGACGCCTTTTCACCTCTTTTCAACACACACAAGAGAGAAAATACATTACATACAAATTTTAGTAGTTTTAATAGTTATAAAAAGGGTATATTTGAGGCAAAGGAGGTATAAAACCGGGAGAAAACCCATCCCATGGGGTTTCGTCCACATTTTATTCATTCCTAGCTTAGTTTAGTAGGATTTGGGGGGAGGTTTTGTCCACACAAGTACTCGCCTAAAGAGTCCTAAAAACCCCATTTCAACATCTACTTTGGCTAAACTCTCTCTCAGCAAAGGGATCGCCTCAAAGTGGATTCACGTCGTAAAGGTACGCTCCTGAGTTTCGAAGAGACTCACATCTCATTTATATTATTGATATTTCTTTATATTCTGCTCCATCTATATAAAATCTATAAAATCCACTGAATTAGGATTCTGTCTGGACTAGACATGACCCATACGGGTACCCCTATGCCCATACAAGTCCCTACCAGTGCCTATACGGGTCCCACCCTATCCGTATGGGTACAAGCCCATAGGCAGGACCCAAAGTTCTCTTTCAACTAGTAAAAATCAATCAAAACTCACCATTTGCCATGTGATCATTTTCACTAATACTCCGGTAAATCAACCCATAAAAGTTAAAATTTGTTTTTGAACAAAATATATTGAAGACTTGTTATTTCTCTCTGATCCTAGAAGCCGCCCGGGCACTATCGATCGTAAAACCGCCACGATAATATGATCACATTTTTCCTAATAAAATGTTGAATTATGATATGCTATAAACTGTGCTAATCTTTGTGGACGCTGGGGAATTTATTTCATTTTGTTTTATAACTTAGAACTATTGTATAGGTTCTTCCACAAATCACCCATTTTCCCTCGGTTGTAATTTTAATTCCCCCATTTATTGCTTGTGCTTTATTGTAATCTATAAACACATGTAACGAGTTTGAAAGAGTGTAGAAAAATAGGATTTCTATGATAATTCCCCAAATGATGAAAACAAAACGGTTTTACGCGGTGAATGTAGTTTTGAATCAACTAAATGAGAAATAAGTGACTCATCTGATACCCAAATCTTTGATCCAAAAGGTATGAGTCTCCTATCCAGTGGGAATCGTACCAAAACTCTTTCCCAAGTAGGCAACTTGGGTGGTGACTCTATCATGTGTATCAAGATTTAGGTCTTGTCTTTTATTCAAAAAATTGGCTAAAATGTGCAAACCTGAACTAAATGGTTTCTTTACGGCTAAATTAATGAACCAACCTAGTGGGCCCTACCTCTCACCAAGGTGCTAAGGCACGTCATCAACACCTCACAGCCGAGCCGTGGCGGAATTCCTAGGCAACCAACCTTTGGAATCCGGCTACGTTGAAAACCTTAAATTCTCAGATGAGCAGCTAGCTACGATATCAAGGGAACCCCGGAGGAGGACCATGTACTTTGACGGTGTGATAAACCACACGGGAGCCGGTTTAGGTGTCATATTTGTATCCCCCAAAGGAGGATTAATCCCACTCTCTAAGAGATTAGAATTCCTAGTGACCAATAATGGCGCTGAATATGAGGCATGTTTATTCAGCCTAAGTTTACTGCTCACACTAGGGGCAGAAGAGGTAGAAGTTATTGGAGACTCCGCCCTTGTCATCACATAAGTGGTAGGTGACTGGGAGGTGAGAGAGGAGTCAATTCGCCCATACCTTGAATTGTTATGGAGAAAGGCCTCCTTCTTCGGGAAATGTAAATTTTGGCATGTATTGAGAGAAGAAAATTAAATGGCAGACTTGTTGGCCACCCTGGCCTCTTTGTAAGAAAACCCCGAACAGCAACCCATGAAACCGAAAATAGTGAAAGTCATGGGTACCCCATACTATCTGACCTTGGTCACGCAAATCTCTGCTGAGCAAACACCCTAGTATAGCAACATATCTCGATACCTCAAGAATAAAGCCTTCCCTACAGAGGCTACTAACACCTATAGAACCACCTTATGAAAATTGGCAGTTCAATTAAGGGTCATCAAGGGGCAATTATTTTTGTTATCCTTTGACAAAATCCTTCTCAAGTGCTTATGACAAGAAGAAGCTGACAAAGTCATGCGAGAGATACACATGGGAAAATATGGCCCCCCATATGAATGGGCTAATGCTGGCCAAGAAAATACAACGGATGGGTCCCTTTTGGCTAACCATGATAGCTGATTGCATGAGCCTAGTCAAGAAGTGCCATGAGTGCCAAATTCATGGTAACATCAGTCACCTACCGCCAGTCGAGCTACAACACTTGGCTACACCCTGGCCTTTCTCAGCCTATGGCATCAACATCAAAGGAGCAATCAAGCCATCCTCAACCAACCGCCATAAATTTATTATAGTAGTCGTGGACTACTTTTCAAAATGGGTTGAGCCTGAATCCTACGCAGGATTTACCGCTAAGTATATGGCAAAGTTCATTGAAAGGCATATCTTTGCACAATATGGTGTGCATCATCACGTGGTGTCTGATAATGGAGTACAATTCTAGGGTGAAACTACAGACCTGCTGGAGCGACACAACATTGAACACCACCGCTCCTCGCCATTTCGCCCTCATATCAATCGGTAGTGGAAGCAGCCAATAAAGTTATGAAAAAGATCCTATCCAAAATGGTAGTTACCCATCGAGATTGGGTCGACGATCTCCCTTACACTCTCTGGGACTATCGGGCCAACGTAAAAAATCTGACAGGGCAAACACCATATTCCCTAGTATACGAAATGGAAGCAGTTCTCCCCATAGAAATTGAGATCAAATCACTCTGTGTAGCACTCAAGCAAAAGTTACATGAAGAAGAAGGGGCCATATCCCATTATAAATCACTCAACACTATCGATGAAAGGCGTCTATAGGCCCTCTATAGATTAATAATGCACCAACAACGAATGCCTCGAGTCTAGAATAAACGAGTGAGGAGAATCGACACACCTCTCAAAACCGGTGACCTCATGTTAAAATAGGTCAAAGCAACCCATACCAACACCAGAGGTAAATTCTGCCCAAATGTGGAATGTCCCTATGTGATAAAATGAGTTCTCAGTAAAGGAGCTATAAAAATCATGGATATGGAAAGCAATGAGTTCACAAATCCCATCAACCGAGACAAGCTTAAGTTGTATTACATTTGAAGACCAATTCGAGATAAAGAAAAATCATGTTGAAAAGTCATAGGAAATATAGATATCATCGCACAATTTGTATATTTGTAAAATCAAGAATGTTAAAAATGAAATCTGTAAGATGAAATTAAATGCATTAAAAAGAAGCATGCATACATTAAAACAAAACAATCATGCCTGAAGTAAATTCAAGGCTTTATTACAAAACTAATAACATAACCTAGTGGCTAGGGCCTGTCGCATGATGACAGTACCAGCGAGTAATCGCTAGCCTAGCTACTCTAGTAGGTTCTAACTTGATGGAAGAAAGCTACTCAAAATATATCCCATCCAATAACTCATTAAACGATAACTCATAATTCATCATAACCAACGCACGGCTCTCCTAGTCAGTGCGAATGTGGTCCGGCCACAAGGGCGACCAGGGTTTTACAAGCAAGATAGAAACATACTCGAGCATGAACTGAGGACGACCATACTATCGCCTCACACATTCTAGGAAATAGTAAGACACTCGCCCTAAGCCTAACAACTAGACGCCCTTGGGTATGATCTGGGTAGTCACCTCATCAATCTTCCACCCGGGGCAGATCCACCTAATATCCCTCTCGGTCAACCTTTGCAAAAAGTACAACCATTTGCTCGAAGATTGATTCCTATATCACCTAGGTTGCATCCCTTGGCTTTAAAAATCCTTTGGGGCATAAGAGTCAGGAGGCCCGGATGGTTCCCTAATGACATTCAAGCACTCCACCAGCCATATCTACCAAAAAGTAAAATCAGTGGGCTATGGCCAACCAAAAATCGGTGACAACAATGAAGGAAACAATGGTTAATATACCTAAAGGAGGAGCTTGTTTCCTCTCACTATCGCATCTTCACCTAGGTGAATGGAGTCCATGTAAATGAAAGTTTCGGCTAGAACCACGGTTGTGGGAGATGAACCCTCTAGAACTTCTTGAATCATAGAGACTAGCCATGGACTACAGACTCCGTCATCTGCTTTATATAAAAAACTGCCCATGAGTAGCGCTATCATGACACGTACCCAACTTCGATGGTTGGTAGGGATAGAGGAATATATCTCTAAAGCCAAGCCTAAAATTAATCCGGGGTGTTCAGGATTGGTAGACACAATTTAATTCCTCCGATGTTCTAAAAGTTTGAGAAAACTCACGTCATGCTGCTCCATGGTAGCACCATAATCACACACCGCGATGTCTTGATACAAGGGATATCAATAATGGCACATAACTCTTCATAAAGCAGACACAACTTTTGATTATTTACACAAAACACGTGATCAAGAGGATCCCACAAGCTTAGTATACTTTGTAGAAATGTATCATCCAAAGTAAAGTTATAATAATATCGCATGTTGAAAAGGCATCCAGTCTGGAGCTGATTCCAATCATTCGGACCTAGAGTCTGAAGGTAATTCACTAGTTGTGCTTTAAACCAATCCATATCGACTTGATCATCGCTCAACAAAGGCAATGATTGATCACAAAATCAACGCCACTTGCATGAGAAGAGGTTTACTTTTAGAATAAAACAACAAACAATTAAGCTAACATGTCAAGGCATTAAAGGAAGTCATCCATCAGAAATAAATAGGGCCTCAAAGAATCAACCAAAACACAAAAAGCAAAATATTAAAGAGGAAAAAGCATGCCCAATCCAACTAATATGCGTACTGGATAATATAGCCACACATTGCCATAAAAATATATATATGCAAAACTAGCGCCTAACTATCAAATCCACCTAAATCACCTGAATAAATGGGATCATCTGGATGTACTCATGGTACCTCACTGCTATCTCTGACTCCCTCTCAGCCTGGAGTGGCTACACTAGTGGAGGAGCAGGCATGAACGATGAAGTCGGCGAGAACTACAAAGTCATCCTTACAAAGCCAGCTTGGTTTGGATAACTAGGCATGTAACCCTGTGCCCCAGAGCCAAATGGCTGCTATGCATAGGCCGTGGGGGGAGTCTAGCCATACTAGTCACAGCCTAAAGTCCCTATATATGGAGGTGCTTATTAACAATCTCTAAGAAGATCCGCTTCCACCTGCAGCGCTTAAATCCTGCCCTACAAAAATTCCATACATACATAAGCACACATTCGTGCATGTTTCTTAAATATGTACAATCAGATCTTACCGCTATTTTGAAGTTGTTCCAGATCATAATGTTCTAAAAATCAAACAATAGACGTTTGTCCCTCTCGCTCTCTTCCCTTGGCAAATGTCAAAGGAGATAAGCAACTTTAGCACAAGCAAAATAAGGCACAAAATCATAACAATAGACTCACATGGGTTGCATTAGGAGGCGTGAAAGTCATGGCCACCCTAGTCGAGTCGACCGCCCCGAATAGACGAAAGCAAAATTACAAATCAGGCTGATAAATGTGGAACCCTATAAGGACATGGTAATCTCGATGTGCAATCACATAAAAAGGGGTGTTTCGCGACGTGTGTGGACCCCTTGCCCTTTTTCCTTGTGAAATAATACAAGATCAGTACTTGGAAAATGCAAGAAACAAATATGGGAAGGCAAGGACGTACCTCTTGAGATGCGATGTGATCCTCGGGAGGCCAGACAAGCAAACACTCGGTCACAATGCTAGAAAACACACCCTTCTCACCAAACAGTGCCACAATCTCACCATCTCCCTTCAAAGTGTCAAGATCCTCGGCCAACTCCAGCCAGAACAGCCACCTCGAAAGCTCAGGCGGCACCAATCTCTCCTCAAGGGGCTTATCGTATTGCACTAATCGCTCCCCGACATATCACTCCTTAGAAGAAGGGCCTTCTAGAATTAGCCATTTCGATAACATTTCTCCAGCGGCTGCTATAACTCTGTTCCAACTGGAGGCATTCCCCTATGGAGTATGGATGATCTGCAAGCATACGTATCATTTGTAAACATCGCGAAAAGAAGTATAACTCGAAAATGTTATGCGGAGGCTTACCTCATCAAAGGCGAGGTTCTTAATCCTCTTCTCAACATGGAAAGAATTGAGGTTCCCTGAAGGAACAAACTAGGCAAGTAAGTGAGGGAAATAAGAAAAGTCTTTTCTAACCTTAGCCTTCTTCGGCTGAGGGAGGATCCCCTTCTCATAGACCCAAATCTGCAAAAAAGGGTAAGAGAAAGGTCAGCACATGATAAGAACATGAGGGAATGCATAAGAAATTAGTAGACATTACCTCAAGAATGAGTTTTGAGGATTTAGCTCCAAAGTTTACTTCCTCACGCAATGGTCCAGGGCTAAGTATAGTTGCCCCAACGCAGCTCTACCGCAAGCCATCCCTTTAAACTTTTCCAATTTCACCATAGAGCACAAAAGATTTAAGTTAAGGGCTGGATTACCGACAAGGAACAAGGTGTTGGTCAAAGCATATAATATAAAGGAGCGAGCACATTACTCTCAAGCTTCAGCATTGACTGGGGCCCTATTCTCTGGAACCGACCAATAAACATATAGATCATTAGTAGGAATTTCCATGCTTTCACTGATGAACCCCTACAACTTGAAAACAAGCGCGGATAATAATTGCCCATGTTCATGGCACAGTTAAAATGAATAATCTCCCAACCAAAACACAAGCCTTTGATGGCAGCGATATCTAGCAGCATGATGGTATACTCCCCGCATGGTAAATGGAAAGTGTGGGTCAAATTGGACCATCTCCTCAAAATCGGTGACAAGGCCACAAAAGAAAACCGAATAAATGAACTTTTCAGTAAACGTGCTAAAACCTGAGAGCTCCAAAATACCCTTCACCTCAGGAGAAAGAACTCCCCACCAAGCGATGAGGTCCAAAAAGTTACCTGCACCACAATGGTCAACTTTCTACAAAATAACAAGACTAATGCTTTGTCAAAAACTACAAAAGTATTGCCTATAGTAAATAAGCATCTAACATTCACCTTCCTACCCAAAAACATGCGTATAGTTATTAAGCGAATTCTATAGAGCTTGTAGACATTAAGCGCAAAACTACCAAAATTCCTAAAAATATCCACTCATAGACATTAAGCAAGGACCACGAAAGTCCACATCCTACCATGCAAAATTCCAAACTTATAATTATTAAGCTACTGATCTCATTAAAAAATATGTAGCCATAAAATACACTTATGGTCACTATGCACAAATCAAACAAGCTTGTAGCTATCAAGTACTAACTAAGATATGGAAATTCCTAAGGCAGCATAAGGCTTGTAGTCATTAAGTCATCCTGAATTTTCAAAATTCATACAAACAACAGCGGTATACATAGTAAATTATGTTACAGAAAAAATTTTACAGACTACACAGAGTTCTAGAATACCTAAAAATGTGAAAAGAAGGTTTCACAGCATATGTGTCAATCGACGCTAAGCCCTAAAAGTTTAGAATTACAGAATCATGAACGCACGGTATATAGCAACATCGAACCAACAACATGTTCAATAGAGCATAAATCATCACAAAATACCTAAAGCATGCCAATTGTTATAGGTGTAAAGAAAACATCAAAGGGCTTACCGAAACAGGAGAAAGATGACGTTCTGGCTTAAGAACATGGAGAATAGCCTCACTCTTGCGCACACCGTGAGATATTCAGTTCACTGGAAGTTTATAATTTTCCTCTGTACTAACAAACGGAATTAAGACCTTCTCTCCATGAATGTTTACCTTCATCACTGAGGTAGGAACGAGAGTTCGATCTCTGGATGTTACAATTTTCATCCATATCATGACAGACGAGAATCGGATGAAAATCAGGAGGAAGGAAATAGCAAATAGGCTCAACATCGCTGCTATTACGAATAGAAAATCTAAAAGGAAGAACATTTCAGTATGTGAGTGTTATATTTATAGACAAACTGAGATTTATAGGACTCGCAATTAAGTCGATCGATGCACACTATATCTGTATATCGATGCAACCGTTGGCACACCTTTTAATGTCAGTAACTGCTTAAAATTCAAAATTCAAAAGGTTGCGTCGATCGATGCTTCCCTTATGTATCGATCGACGCAGATTAAAAATGATTGTTTCTATCTTTTCACCATAAAATTTCAGTGCTAATTGAATCCTAATTTTGAAAATTGCACTTTCATATCATGAAAATTGTTTTCTAAAATACTGGCAGACCTAGAAAAACTTTCAAATGGCACACTGTGGGAATCCAAACAATTTTTCTAAACATTTTAAGACCCGTCAAACATTAATTGATCGAAGGGGAAAAATATTTTTTTCAAAAATGTAGTCGATCAAATAATGTTGACTAATTCTCGCAAAATCACGCGCACTTCATTTACTCACTGCGCTCACTTCACGTATGCAAAAACTTTACCTCAATGGTGCAAGTTATTGCATGTGAGGAGCACCTTGTGACCACGGTCCATCCTAAGCTTGATGATGTCCTAGAACTTTTTCAAGAAACCGCTAACCGGTAGTAAGGAAGATCGTGTTTCACCCTCAACCCTAAAAACCCTCCAAGGAATCAAAACTATGGCACCATGAAAAGTTACGTCAATCGACACTTGTTAGCCTCCGACTTGCATCGATCGATGCTCCTTATAGCTACGATTAACGGAGACATGTGTCAATCCCCCTGATGACTCATCAAGCCTACAATCACAACTCAGCGGGGCTACCACCGCCAAAGTTGCGTCGATCAACGCACTTATATATGTCAATCGATGCTTATATGGAATCTAGGCCTAATGATAGTGCAAGCCTATTTTCACACACTTACGTCAATCAACACTCCCAAATGTGTCGATCGACGCTCCTAAAATTCCTATAAAAGGAAACTATTCCCCAGCCATTCGAGACAGGCAATTGACTGAAATAAAGAAGCATGGCAAAAATTAAACAATCTCCTCCCTAAAAATTCCCCGTAGTATCGAGCCTATTCCAAAAATATCCCATGACTATACCAAGGTATAGACACCTCTTCTAAAGCTAGCTCTGAGCTAAAAAGCTGGTCGAACCACTCCAATACTCAAACAAACCCAGTATAAAAATCACCGAGGTTATCTCCACAGAAATCTTGCAGAAATCCGAAGCAAACACGGTTCTAGTCAGTACTGGGCCTTCCAATCACCCTAAACCAAATAAAAGGTAACTACGGGTCAGATATTATTTTCAACCATGCATTCTTAATTTCCACATGAGGTAATCCAATCACGCGGGGGCCGCGCTCTAAGGGCTAGGCCCACAAAGGTCTTATCTCTTTAACTTATTTCTTTTGCTTATTCAAATAACACAGGATTTTCTTTCAAAATGTGATTTATCCAAATTCAAATAGTAAGTAACTATTTCATCTGAAACCAGAATCTCTCTTTTACAGGTGTAGGAATCCTACTCAGATATGTTATACCACCAATTTTGCAGAAGAGCTGATCCGGATGGCCACTCTAATATTGTATAAAACAGGGATCCTTCTCCTGCAATAAAAGGCTAATCCCTAAAGGAGTTCTCGACACCTTTGTCCAGTTGGAAATGCCAAGTATGTCCACACATACAATAAGCCCTGCACTCTAGCGGCCACTACCCACATTAAAACCCGTGAGTCTTATATCGGCCATGCCACTCTAATTGATGATCTAAACAAAGTCAACAAAAAAAGGTTCACCGACTCACAGACATATAAAATAAGAGTTAGCAAGAATGATACATTTATTGATTGATTTTAGCTTGAAATAACTAGTGGTACATAATGCAATTGAAAAATCTCTCATTGCTAGCTACGTAGCGAAGGTTTTATAGCTAACGACTCACATTTATTTTAAGTCTTAATTTTTTCTCAAACCCCTCACATAGGTTCGACAGACTTTATTTATTCCTTAACTTTTGCTCGACCCGCCCTTTTTAGGCTTTCAAATTGGTAGGCTTTATTCTTTACTTTATTTTTTACTACACATGGTATTGCTTGAGCTTGTCCTGGTTGACGGGGTTTACATACTCATTGCCATCCATATCCATGATCTTAACTTCTCATTTGCCTAGGATCTTCTTAGTTACATAGGGACCTTCCCAATTTAGATGGAATATGCCCCTAGTGTCGGTGTTGACTTGTCTTAGCCATTTAAGGACTAAATCTCCTACTTTGAGTGGTTCGTTTTGCTGTCTGACTCAGTTACTAAAAGCTCTAGCCATAAGCTATTGGTACATCTGTAAATGATCTAAGGCTCTTAATAGTGCTTCATCTATTGTATTCAACTGCTTGAATATAGTTTGGACCCAATCCATCTCTCTCAATTGTAGTTCTAAAGCAACTCTCAGCGACGTTGATCTCAACTGGAAGAACTACCTCCATCCCATGTACTAATGAGAATGGAGTCTGATCGATTGGAGTATAGACACTGGTTTGGTAACCCCAAATGCAAAAGGAAGTTTAGCGGCCCAATCTCTATAAGGGACAACCATCCTAGAAAGGATCTACTAGATTGCTTTATTGGCTGCTTTAACTACACCATTAGCCTATAGTCGATTTGGAGATGATCTGTAATGCTCAATGCCGTATTTTTCAATCAAGTCAACCATTTCTACTTGGAATTGAACTCCATTATCAGACACGATGTGATGAGGAATCCCATATCGAGCAAAAATTTTGCATTCAGTGAACATGGTCATTTCCTTGGTGGTAAAATGGGTGACGGATTCGTCCTTAATCCATTTAAAGAAGTAATCTACAGCCATGATGATGTATCTATGCCAGTTTGTTGAGGATGCTCTGATTTTGCCAATTATGTCTATCCACCACACCGAGAATGGCAAAGGAGTTGACAAGCTTTGAAGCTCGATTGGTTGTAAGTGTGAGACTTATCCGTATACCTTGCATTCATGACACTTATTTACTCCTTTGATATAGCCGGCTGTCATCATTGTCCAAAAATATCCCTGTCATTAAATATTCTTGGCCAAGGCCACTCTGTTCATGTGCAGTCCACACTCTCCTAAATGAAGTTTCCTCAGAACTTGAGTAGCCTGTTCCTTAGTTAAGAACTTAAGAAGTAGACCATTGCTGGCTCTTTTGAACAATTCATCCTCTACCAATCTAAACTGAGCAGCCAATCTACTAAGTGTTTCCCGATTTGACTAAGATGCCCCCTAGGGAAATTGACCACTTCTCAAGAACTGCACAATGTCTAAGTACCATGGATCTTTTGAGATTTTTCCCACTACCATAACCTCTTTGTTGAAGAAAGGAGTGCACGAGGATTGCATAAATAACAGTTTAATGGGTCTCTCTTGAGGATTTTCGCCCATATATGTTAACATTGCTAAGGAGTCGGCCATTTGGTTTTCTTCTCTAGGTACATGTCGAAATAAGATTTGTTGGAACCTTGCTAACTGAACCCAAACTGCTTTGAGATAAGGACAAAGTGATTCTTCTTTGATCTCCCAATCTCCCACTACTTGGCGGATCATTAGAGCTAAATCCCCCACTATTGATACATCGGTTGCCCCTATTGTAAGAAGAGCTTCCAATCCAAATAAACAAGCTTTATATTCTGCCCCATTGTTGGTGACTAAGAATTCTAGGCGTTTGGACATTGGTATTATCTTGTTACGAGAAGTAATGTGGATAACGCCAAGACCGGTTCCTCATCGATTGACCGTACCATCAAAGTACATGAACCATAAGGGTTTTGCTTCTTCCGCCATAGTTAACTGCTCATCGGTGAATGCCAAGTCATCCACATAGTCTAATTCTAGGGGATGGCCTACGAGGAATTCACCCACTGCTCTTCCTTTAATCACTTTGCCCGTGATGTACTCTGTGTCAAACTCAAAGAGTAAGAGCTACCATCTTGATAACTTTCTTGCTAGAGTATATGACTCACGTAGGTACTTTATAGGATAAATCTTTGAGATAACTTAAACCTTATATGACTGGAAGTAGTGCCTTAACTTCTTTATCAGTCACAACATGGAGGCATAGGTCTTCTCTACTATCATGTATCGACTTTCATATTCTAGAAACGTCTTACTAAGGTAGTAGATGACACGCTCTTTCTTATCTTCATCTTTTTGTACCAACATTGCCCCTACCGACGTCTCTTCTATCGCTAGATAGAGTATCAAGGGCTTACCAAGAATTGGTGGTTACAATACTTAAGGATTGGTTAGGTATGCCTTGATTCTATAAAAAGTGATTTGATAGTGTTCATTCCATTCTAATGGTTGCTTCTTCTTGATGAGTTTGAAAATGGGTTCATAGATAGTAGTAAGTCAAGAAATGAACCTACTAACATACAGGAATGACCCTATGAATGATCGGACTCCCTTTTCGATCTTTAGTATTAGCATGTTGCGGATGGCTTTGATCTTGTCAGGATCCACTTTGATGCCTCTTTGACTGGCAATATGGACTAATAGTTTGCCTATTGTAACACCAAATACACACTTTTTTGGATTCAATCTGAAGTTGTACCTCTTAATTATTGGGCGGAATCTATCCAAGATAGCTGGGTGCTCCTCTCGGGTTCTCGATTTTACTAGCATATTAACAACGTACACCAAAACTTCCTTATGGATCATGTCATGCAACACTGTCACTAAAGCTCTTTGGTAAGTGGCACCAGCATTCTTCAACCCAAATGGCATGACATTGCAGCAATAAACCACCCATTCGGTGGTGAAGGCTATTTTGACTTTATTGATGACATTCATCATGATTTGATTATAACCTGAAAACCCATCAATAAAAGAATACATGGCTGCTTTAGCTATGCTGTCGACTAGAACATCGATGTGAGGTAGTGGGAAACCATCCTCAGGCGATGCTTTGTTAAGATCTCGATAATCCACACAAACTCGAACTCTTCCATCTTTTTTTGGCACTGGGATGATATTGGCTAACCAAGTTGGATACTTAACCACTTATACAAATTAGGCTTCGATCAACTTAGAAACATCGGCTTTTACTTGTTAGACCCATTCTAGTCTCATATGGTGTAGCCTCTGCTTAATGGGCCTGAACTTAGGATCGGTCGGAATTTCATGCTCGACTATCTCGCGATCGACTCCTGGCATATCTTCGTAGGACCAAGCGAATGCTACCACGTGCTTTTTTAGAATTTTTATCATTTCATTTTCCTCGATGAGAGATAGATTCACTTGAAATATATACCATTTTAGGGTTTTCAGTTGTATTTAAGTTAATTTCAATCATGTTAACCATCATGCAAGCTAAACACATTACAAATATGATCAAAAGAATGCAAGTTACCGTTAGGTGAGACATGATACAAGTAACCAAAATTATTATGTTTCATTGATAAATTGGCTTCATAAGCCTTATTGTTCACATCATAAAGACTAGGAATTGAAACTAGAACATCATCCTCATCCTCAATTATTGTCGTCGATCTTCGAGATCCCTCAAAAACCTTTCAAGAAAGAGTAGATTGGCCTATCATCTCCTTCATCATCAATGTCATATCCTTTGTCATTATCAGGAAGGCTAGCTTAAATCGAACATTCTTCCCAAAGCGTATTAATAAAGTTTCCCTCCTAAGGTGGCAATTCATCAGTCCAAGGGGTGTCCTCTTTCAAAGGCCAACTCAATGGTGGAGGAGAGGTTGAAGAGAAGTAAGAGATGAAAGCTTCCTTATGCTTTAGTCTTGAGTCAGGTTTGCACACCAGGTTAGAGGTTTTCCCCTAAGTGCCATTGAGAATGGGCTACGGCAATGGCTAGGATGCAAATTGAAGAACTTCATGAGGCTGTATACCTATTGTGGTGTAGGACAGGAGGGGTAGTCCCATCCAAGAGAAAATCTCTAGGGATTCTGATGACCTTAGCTCAAGGATTGTTTAGCTCATAAGATTCAGATTCTTAGTTCTCCATGTAAACTCGCTTCTACATTCCATTTTTGCAAGCTTACAACTTGATGGGGACAATTTGCCCGAAGTTATAATCTTGAGAGAAACTAGAATCAACCGTTAAGATTGAATCTTCCACAACTCATTTACCCTTTTGAATGACAGATGGCTGTGAATAGGTGATATCTTCCCATCTTTTTAGAGCTTCTTGATAGTTGCCAAGAGTGTTTTGCAGTTGTAAGTACGATGCCCCAATGCGACATGGAAGGAATAAAAGTCTTTAAATTGGCCAGGTTTGGGAGCAACATATGGAAGAGCATTGTCAATCAACCCGACCCTTCTCATTTTGCAGAGATGGTCTGAGAGGTTGTCCTTCCAAGGAGAAATCCCATGATCTTCTTCATGTATCTTGGAACCTCTTTCCATCATCAGTGCTCTTTCATACACATTTTTTAATTCTTTGAAATCTTCGGACACAAGCCCCCTCTTGAACTTAGGTAAGGCTCCATTTATCAGGATCGTGATAAGATGTTTCCTATTGGGTTTTGGTTGCAACAGCACATTATTCCCCATCCATCTCTTGTAGTTTTGGTGAAACCCCTTATCTTCTCTTTGTTTGCGATGGATAAGTCTCCAAAGTTGATTCAACGTCTTTCATTATAAGAGAAGTGTTCCTTGAAAGCTTTTGATCGGCATGGCCAACTGTGTCTTACATCCTCAGGTTGATTAAAGTACCATTCGGTAGAAACTCCTTTTAGTGTATAGGGGAACACTACTGCTAATTAGTGGTCATATAGGTTCTTCATCTTCATCAGACTCTCATAGGCAAGACAAGTGCAAAATCGATGATTCAAATTCGTGGTACGGAGTGAGAGGAGGCATGATGAATCCTAAGGTAGGAGTGGCTGCATGAGCGGAGAAGCAGACACGAATGGAGGAGTCAGCGGGAACATCGAAGTCATCCCTACAAAGCCGGCCTCATTTGGATAATTAGGCATGTAACCCTACACCCTATAGCCAAATAGGTGCGGTGCATAGGCCATGGGGTGAGTCTGCCTGTACTGGCCGTAGCCTGAAGTCCTTGTCTATTAAATATGTACTATCAAATCTTACCACCCTTTTGAAGTTGTTCCCGAGCATAATGTTCTAAAAATTAAAGGGCAAACTTCCATCTCTCTCGGTATCTTCCTTTAACACCTGTCAAAGTAGATAAGAGACAACAACTCAAGTGAAATAAGGCATAAAATCATAACAATAGACTTATATGGGTCGCATTAGGAGGCATGAAAGTCCTGGCCACACTTTTCAAGTCATCCACCTCGAATGGAGGAAAGTAAAATTACAAATCAGGCCAATAAATGTGGAACCCTATAGGGACATGGTAATCTCGGTGCCTAGTCACGTGGAAAGGGGTGTCGCCCGATGTGTGTGGACCCCTTACCCTTTTTCCCTGTGAACTAATACAAGATTAGTACCCGGGAAATGCTAGAAACAGCTATGGGAAGGCAAAGACGTACCCCTCGAGATATGACGTGATCCCAGGGAGGCTAGTCAAGCAAGCACTCGGTCACAAAGCTGGGACACAGACCCTCCTCACTAAAAAGCGCAACAGTATCGCATCCCCTTTCAAAGTGTAAAGATCCTCGGCCAACTCTTATAAGAACAGTCACCTTGGAAGCTCAGGTGGTACCAGTCTCTCCTCTGGGGCCTTATCGCATTGCACTACTCGCTCCCTAAGACGCCAATCTATAGAAGAAGGGCCTTCTAGAATTAGCTGTTTTGGCACCATTTCTCCAACGGCCACCATAACTCTACTCCAATCGGAGGCATCCCCCCATGGAGTATGGATGATCTGCAAGAATACGTATCATTAGTAAACATCACAAAAAGAAGTATAACTTAAAAATGTTATGTGGAGTCTTACCTCATCAAAAGTGAGGTTCTTAATCCTCTTCTTAACATCAAAAGAATTGAGGTTCCCCTAAGGAACCAACCAGGCAGGGAAGCGAGGAAATAAGAAATATCTTTTCAAACCTTGGCCTTCTTCGGTGAAGGGAGTATCCCCTTCTCAAAGCCCCAAATCTGCAAAATATGGTAAGACAAAGGTCCGCACATGATAAGAACATGAGGGAATGTACAAAACATTACTAGACATTACCTCAAGAATATGTGTTAAGGATTTTAGCTCCAATGTGGGCTTCCTCATGCAATGGTCTAGGGCCAAGTACAGTTACCCCAGCGCAGCTCTACCCCAAGCCATCCCTTTGAACTATTCGAATTTCACCACATAGCCCAAAAGATTTACGTTAAGAGCTCAATTACTAATAGGGAACGAGGTGTTGGTCAAGGCATACAATATAAAGGAGCGAGCACATTACTCCTAAGCTTCAGCATCGACTGGGGCCTTATTCTCTAGAACTGACCCATAAACGTACAGATCATTGGTAGGAATTTCCATGCTTTCACTAGTCAACCCCATCAACTTTAAAATAAGCGCGGATTATAATTGCCTATGTTTATGGCACAGTTAAAATGAATAATCTCCCCATAAAAATATAAGCCTATGATGGCAGTGAAATCTAGTGGCGTGATGGTATGCTCTAGGTATAGTAAATGGAAGGTGTGGGTCAAATCAGACCATCTTCTTAAAATCACTGACAGGGCCACAAGAGAAAACCGAATAAGCTTTGTTAGAATGAACTTTTAATAAATGCGCTAAAACACGAGCGCTCCAAAATACCCTTCACCTTAGGAGAAAGAACTACCCACCAAGCGATAAGGTCCAAAAAGTTACCCACACAACGATGGTTAACTTTCTGCCAAAAAAATAGAATAATACTTTATCAAAAACCACAAAAGTGTCAGCTATAGTAATTCAGCATCTAAAATTCACCTTCCTACCTAAAAACACGCTTATAGTTATTAAGCAAATTCCATAGAGCTTGTAGACATTAAGTGCAAAACTACCAAAATCCCAAAATTATCCTCTTATAGTCATTAAGCAAGGACCACAGAAGTCCACATCCTACCATGCAAAATTCTGAGCTTATAATTATTAAGCTACACATCTCATTAAAAAATATGTAGCCATAACAGAAGCTTGTGGTCAATAAGCACAAATCAAATAAGCATTTAGCTATCAAGTACTAACCATGATACGGAATTTCCTAAGGCAACACAAGGCTTACAGTCATTAAGTCATCCTAAATTTTCAAAATTCATACAAATAGCAGTGGTATACATGGGACAAGACATTACAAAAAAACTTTTATAGACTGCACAGAGTTCTAGAATACCAAAAAATGCAAAAAATAGGTTTCGCATCGTAAGTGTCGATCAACGCTAAGCCCTAAAATTTTAAAATTACAAAATCATGAACACATGATATACAACAACATTGAACCAACAGCATGTTCAACAGAGCATAAATAATCCCAAAATCCATAAAGCATGCCAATTGTGAAAAGGGAAAAGAAAACATTGATGGGCTTATCAGAACATAATAGAGATGACGCTCGGGCTTGAGAGCAAGGGGAATAGCCTCCCCTTGCCCACACCGCTCAATCTATAGTTCACGGGAAGTTCATAATTGTCCTCCATACTGATAAACGGAATTCGGACCGTCTCTCCATGAATGTTTACCTCTATCACTGAGGTAGGAATGAGAGTTCGATCTCTAGATGTTACAATTTTTGTCCACATCATGACAAACGTGAATCGGATGAAAATCAGGAGGAATGAAATAGCTAAGAGGCTCTACATGGCTGTTGTTTCAAATAGAAAATTTGAAAGGAAGAAGATTTCAGTATGCGAGTGTTCTGTTTATAGAGAAATTGTGAGATTTATAGGACTCACATTTGCATCGATCAATGCACCCTATATGGGTCAATCGAAACAACCCTTGGCACACCTTTTAATGTCATTAACCGCTTAAAATTCAAAATTTGAAAGGTTGCATCGATTGACGCTTCCCCTATGTGTCGATCAATGCATATTAAAAAATGATTGTTTTTTGTCTTTTTAGGATAAAATTGTAATGCCAATTGAGTCCTAATTTTGAAAATTGCATTTTCACATCATGAAAATTGTTTTCTAAAATACTGGCAGACCTAGAAAACTTTCAAATGGCACACCGCGGGAATCTAAATGATTTTTCGAAACGTTGTAAGACCCGTCAAACATTAATTGATTGAAGGGGCAAAAATATTTTTTTCAAAAACTTACTCAATCAAGTAATGTTGACTAATTCCCGTAAAATCATGCACACTCTTTTTACTTGCCGCGATCACTTCGAATATGTAAAACCTTTACCTCAATAGTGCAAGTTGTAGGCAAGGGGCAGCCTGTGAGCACGGTCCATCCCAGGCCTGATGATGTCCAAAACCTTTTTCAGGAAATGGCTAATTGGTACTTACGAAGATCATGTTTCACCCTAATCCCTAAAAACCCTCTAAGGAATAAAAAATACAGAACCATGAAAAGTTGCATCGATCGACACTTGTTGGCCTCAACTTGCGTCCATCGTCGCTCCGTATAGTGATGATAGATGGAGACACGTGTCAATCCCCTTAATGACTTATCAAGCCTACAATCATGACTCAGCGGGGCCACCACCGCTAAAGTTGCATCGATCGACTCAACTTATATGCGTCAATCGATGCTATAGGAAATCTAGGCCTGATGAAAACACAAGCCTATTATGACACACTTACGTCAATCGATACTCCCACATATGTCGATCGACGTTCCTAAAATTCCTATAAAAGGAAACCATTCCTCAGCCATTCAGGACAGACAATCGTAGGAAATTAAAAAGCATAGTAACAATCAAGGAATCCCCTTTAACTCATTTCTTTTGCTTGTTAAAATAACAGAGGGTTTTCTTCCAAAACGTGATTTATCCAAATTCAAATGGCAAGTAACTATTTCATTTAGAACCAGAATCTCTCTTTTATTGGTATAGGAATTCTACTCAGATAAGCTATACCACCAATTTCACGGAAGAGATGATCCGTGTGGTGACTCTAACATTATATAAAATAGGGATCCTGCTCCTGCAATAAAAAGGCTAAACCCTAAAGGAATCCTTGACCCCTTTGTCTAGTTGGAAATGCCAAGTATGTCCAAACATACAATGAGCCCTACGATCTAGCGACGACTCCCTACATTCAAACCCCGGAGTCCCGTATTGGCCATGCCACTCCAATCGATGATTCAAAAAGAGTCAACAGAAAAAGGTTTGCCCACTCACAGACATATAACATTAGTGTTAGCAAGAATGATGCTTTTATTGATTGATTTTAGCTGAACACAACTATTGGTATATAATGCAACTGGAATATCTCCCATTGCTAGCTACGTTATGAAGGTTTTATAGCTAATGACTCTTATTTATTTTAAGTCTTAATTTTTTCATGAACCCCTCACATAGGTTCGATAGACTTTATTTATCCCTTAACTTTTCCTTGACCCACCCTTTTCGGCTTTTCAAAGTGGCGGGCTTTATTCTATATGTTATTTTTTATTACACATAGTAACGCTTGAGCTTATTCTAGTTGACAGGGTTTGCAAACTCGTTGCCATCAATATCCATGATCTTCACTGCTCCTTTGCCTAGGTTCTTCTTGATTACATATTACCAATTCGGATGAAATTTGCTCCTAGTGTCGGTGTTGACTTGTCTTAGCTATTTAAGGACTAAATGTTCTGCTTTGAGTGGTTCTTTTATCTGTCTGACTCGGTTATTATAAGCTCTAGCCATACGCTTTTGGTACATCTGTGGATGATCCAAGGCTCTTAATTGTGCTTCATCTATTGTGTTCAACTGCTTGAATCTAGTTCAAACCCAATTCCTCTCTCTTAACTCTGGTTCTAAAGCAACTCTTAGCGACTTCAATCTCAACTAGAAGAATTACCTCCATCCCATATACTAGTAAGAATGGAGTATGCTCGGTTGGAGTACAGACACTAGTTTGGTAACCCCAAATTGCGAAAGGTAATTTATCAACCCAATCTCTATAGGTGACAACCATCTTGGAAAGGATCTCCTTGACTGTTTTATTGGCTGCTTCAACTGCACCATTAGCTTGCGGTCGATATGGAGATGTTCTGTGATGCTTAAAGTTGGTTTTCTAATCAAATCTACCATTTCTGCATGGAAATGAACTCCATTGTCAGACACGATGGGATAAGGAATCCCATACCGAGCAAAAATTTGGCGTTCAATGAACTTAGCCATTTTCTTGGCTGTAATATTGGTAAAGGATTAGGCCTCAATCCATTTAAAGAAGTAATCTACTGCCACGATGATGTATCTATGCCCGTTTGTTAAGGATGGTTGGATTTCACCAATTATGTCTATCCACCACGCCGAGAATGGCATAGGAGTTGTCAAGCTTTGAAGCTCGATTGGTTATAAGTGTGAGACTTATCTGTATATCTTGCATTCATGACACTTCTTTACTTCTTTGATGTAGCCAGCTGTCATCGTACTCCAAGAATATCCTTATCATTGAATCTTGTTTGCCAAGGCACTCTGTTCATGTGCGGTCCATACACTCCTAAATGAAGTTTCCTCATAACATGGGTAGCCTCTTCCTTAGTTAGGAACATAAGAAGTAGACCATTGCTAGCTCTTTTAAATAATTCATCCTCTACCAATCTAAACTAAGCAGCCAATCTCCTTAGTGTTGCATGATCTAACTGAGATTCCCCCTCAGGAAATTGACCACTTCTCAAGAACTGCACAATGTGTGTGTACTATGGATCTTTTGAGATCTTTCCCACTACCATAACCTCTTTGTTGAAGAAAAGAGAGTGCGAGGATTTCATAAATAATGGTTTAATGGGTGTCTCTTGAGGATTTTCCCACATAGATGCCAACATTGCTAAGGAGTCGACCATTTGGTTTTCTTCTCTAGGTACATGTCAAAAAAAGCATTGTCAGAACTTTGTTAATTGAACCCAAACTGCTTTGAGATAAGGATGAAGTGATTCTTCTTTGAGCTTCCAATCTTCCACTACTTAGCAGACCACTAGAGTTGAATCCCCCACTACTGATACATTGGTTGCCGCTATTGTTAGAAGATCTTCTAATCCAAATAAATGAGCTTCATATTTTGCCCCATCGTTGCTGAGTAAGAATTCTAGGCACTTGGACATTGGTACAATCTCATTATGAGAAGTGACGATGATAACACTAGGACCGACTCCTTGTCGATAGACCAGACCATTGAAGTATATGAACCATGAGGGTTTCACTTCTTCTATCATGGCTAATTGCTCATTGAGGAATGTCAAGTCTTCCACCTAATCTGATTCTAGGAGATGGCTTATGAGGAATTCAGCCACTACTCTTCCTTTAATCACTTTGCGCATGATTTACTCTATATCAAACTTGGAGAGTAAGAGCAACCATCTTGATAACTTTCCTGCTAGTGTAGGTGTCTTACATAGGTACTTCATAGGATAAATCTTTGAGATAGCTTGAAACCTATATGACTGGAAGTAGTGCCTTAACTTATTTGTCAGCCACACCATGGAGGCACAAGTCTTCTCTACTATTGTGTATCGACTTTCATATTCTAACAACTTCTCACTGAGGTAGTAGATTACACGCTCTTTCTTGTCTTCTTCTTCTTATACTAAAATTGCCCCTACTAATGTCTCTTCTATCACTACATAGAGTATCAAGGGCTTACCGAGAATTGGCGGTTGTAATACTAGTGGATTGGAAAGGTATCCCTTGATTCTATTAAAAGTGATTTGATAATGTTCATTCAATTCTAATGGTTGCTTCCTCTTGAGGAGTTGGAAAATGGGTGCACATATAGTAATAAGTAGAGAAATGAACCGACTAACACACCGAAATTACCCTATGAATGATCATACCTCCTTCTTAGTCTTCGATATTAGCATGTCACAGATGGCTTTGATCTTGTTGGGATCTACTTTGATGCCTCTCTAACTGACAATGCGGTAAATAGTTTGCCTATTGTAACACCAAATACACACTTTTTTGGATTCAATCTCATGTTGTACTTCTTAATTCTAGTGAGGAATCTATCCAAGATAGCAGGGTGCTCCTCTCGAGTTGCCAATTATACTAGCATATCATCAACGTACACCTAAACTTCCTTATGGATTATGTCATGCAATAATGTCATCATAGCTCTTTGGTAAGTGACACTTATGTTATTTAACCCAAATGGCATGACTTTGTAGCAATAAACCCCCCATTCGGTGGTGAAGGCTATTTTGACTTTATCGATGACATTCATCATGATCTAATTGCAACTGGAAAACCCATTAATAAAAGAGTACATGGCTGCTTTAGTTACGCTACTGACCAGAACATCGATGTGAGGTAGAGGGAAATTGTCCTCAGGTGATGCTTTGTTAAGGTCTCAATAATCCACACAAACTCGAATTCTTTTATCTTTCTTTAGCACTAGGATGATATTGGCTAACCAAGTTGGATACATAACCACTTCTACAAATTAGGCTACGATCAACTTAGAAACCTCAGCTTTTACTTATTTGGCCCATTCTAGTCTCATACAGCGTTGCTTCTTCTTAATGGGCCTGAATATAGGATCGGTCAGAATTTGATGCTCGACTATCTTACGATCGACTCCTGGCATATCTTCGTAGGACCAAGCGAATGCTACCATGTGCTTTTTCAGAATTTTTATCATTTTGTTTTTCTCGAAGAGAGATAGATCACTTGAAATATATACCAATTTAGGATTTTAAGTTATGTTTAAGTTATTTTCAATCACAGAACCATCATACAAGCTAAACACATTATGAATATGATCAAAAGAATGAAAATTCCCATTAGGTAAGACATCACACAAGTAAGCAAAATTAATTTATTTCATTGACAAATTGGCTTCATAAGCCTTATTGTTCACATCATAAAGACTAGGAATTGAAACTAGAACACCATCCTCATCCACAATTCTTGTCATCGATCTTTGAGATCCTTGAAATACCCTTCGTAAAGGAGTAGACTGGCCTATCATCTACTTTATCATATGCGTCATATCCTTTATCATTATCAGGAGGGCTGGCTGAACTCGTACATTCTTCCCAAAGTGTATTGATAAAGTTTCCCTCTTAAGGTGGCAATTCATCATTCTAAGAGGTGTCCTCTTTCAAAGGCCAGGTCAATGGTGGAGGAGAGGTTGAAGAGAAGTAAGAGATCAAAGCTTCCTTCAACCTGTCCTAAAATATGCTTTGGTCTTGAGGCAGGTCTGCATGTCAGGTTAGAAGTTTTCCCCCAAGTGTCATGGAGAATAAGCCAGGCCAACGACTAGGATCTAAATTGAAGAACTTCATGAGGCTTGTATACCTATTAAAGTGCAGGACAGGAGGAGTAGTCCCATCAAAGAGAAAATCTCTACGGATTTTGATGACTATAGCTCAAGGATTGTTTAGCTTGTAAGATTCAACTTCTTTGTTCTCCATGTATACTAGCTTCCACATTCCATTTTTGTAAGCTTGTGACTTGAAGGGGATAATTTGGTCGAAGTTGTGATCTTAAGAGAAACCAGAATCAACCACTGAAATTGAATCTTCTGCAACTCATTTACACTTTTGAATGAAAGATGGTTGAGAAGGGTTGATGTCATTCTTCAGTATCAGACATGAAATCTTCCCATCTTTTCCAAGCTTCTTGATACTTGCCAAGAGTGTCTTGTAGTTGTCAGTGCAATGCGTTGATGTGACATGGAAGGAACAAAAGTCTTTAAATTAGCTTGGTTTGGGAGCAACATATCGAAGAGCATTGTCAATCAACCTGACTTTTCTCATTTTACAGAGAAGGACTGAGAGATTGTCCTTCCAAAAAGAAATCCCATAATCTTTTTTGTGCATCTTGGAACCTCTTTACATCATCAGTGCTCTTTCATACACGTTTTTTAATTCTTTGAAATCTTCGGACATAAGCCCCCTCTTCAACTTAGGTAAGGCTTCATTTTTAAAGATTGCAATGAGATGTTTCTTACTAGGCTTTGGTTGCAATAGCACATTAATCCCCATCCATCTCTTGTAGTATTAGTGAAACCCCTTGTCTTCTCTTTGTTTGCAATATAGTAAGTCTCAGAAGTTGATTCAAGGTCTTACATTGTAAGAGAAGTGTTCCTTGAAAGCTTTTGATAGGCATGGTCAGCTGCGTCTAACAACCTCAAGTTGATTAAAGTACCAGTCGATAGCAACTCCTTTCAGAGTACAGGGGAAAATTATTGCCATTTAGTAGTCATATAGGTTCTTCATTTTCATCAGACTCTCATAGCAAGATAGGTGCAAAATTTGCAATTCAAATTCTTTGTACGGAGTGAGAGGAGGCATGATGAATCCTAGGGGATTTCTTTCTTGTCAATTGCTTTTATCAGCCTTTCCATGACCCATCCAGCATCTAATAGACAACCTCATTTATAGTATCCTTAAACTTGTTAAATTCTAAAAAGTCAGTAATGGCAATGTTCACCCTTTGCATGATGATCCTAGTACTGGAGAGAAAATCCATCTTGTTGATCTTGGGAGAGCTTTGGACAAACATGAAACTAGTTTGCTCCAGTTTCTCGGGACCTGACTCGTACCCCAAACTTAAAATGGAACTTGAAGCGATCTTATGCCCTTGATAAGAGAACTCAATAGTGCGGATTAGACGATCATCACCCCCCTTCCAAGATGAGATAGAACCACGGTTGGATTAGTCCATAGATGGGTTTAGGCATGGATGTGGGATGATGTGAGAAATGAGTTGTTATTTTTTAGCGTATGCATGTAAATATAGATGTAAACAATGTGGATAATGTGCATTACTTGATAGAGACTCGTGTATGTAGTGTGCTTGCAAAGGAAACATGTTAGACAGAACAAAGCAAGAGTATATCCTAAGATTCCCATGAGATACAAGGGTAGGCTAGGCACAGGGCATGACCTATATCACATATTCGACAGAGGTTAGACATCTAGATGGGTAGGTTTAACGTGACTGGCTTTGACATGGTTGGCGTGATGGGGTGTCCCTTATGCCTTGGCACATAGGAATGAGACATTGGTTAAACATGATATGTCCGACATCAGTGGAATATTGCAATATACGATGCTTTTGTGCTCTTGCTAAGGTTCAAGCTTATCTCTGGTGCATACATGACTAGGGCAAGATAAAAGACTGACTCAGCTAACACATGACATGGTTGAACACGACTACGGCATGATGCGATTGATCAAGATTTCAATGTGACATCTCTAGGATTTTGAATGGTATGGATATTTGACCTACAGGTGAAGGTTGAATGAGGCATCGATTGGATACCTCTAAATGCAGGCAACATAATGGAGTGTTGGGGATACAAAGGAATGATGGGTAATCGAGACATTGACTTGATATCTCTAAAGGTTGATGGCATAACAACATAGAGACAATATCGAGGATATTGCCACAAAGGGGAAATAGTAATTATGACATCGGCGTGATATCTCCAAAGGTTGATAGCATAATGGCTTAGAGATAATATTGGGGATATTGCCTCAAAGGGGAATGACTCCTAAGGGTGACTTACGAGCTGCCTCATGGAAATCTCAAGGGAATAAAGACTTAATATAAAGATAAGATCACGAGGCAAGTAGCATAGAAACACGTAGCATGGCAAAAATAATGGGTTAGTTAACAAATAGGTGATAAACAAATTCTTCCCACCTCATACCACCCATCACCATATTACTCTACACGAAGGGTAAAGCTTCTAAAACTAATCTTAGCTCTAAACCTTGAAATCCATAATAGATAATAAGGTGCGACTTATTATATTAAATGTGAGTTGGGTAAGTCCTAAGGGAAAGTTGCTAGGGTTTACTAGATGCAAGCTCATAGTCGGTTGTTGATGTAGAAGGTTCTCATAGCACTAGGTGCATCCCGATCCTATGGATAATTACGGAGATACGATATGGCTGTGAGTGGTACCCACTAGGTGCCCCTAGGTCCCATGGAGAATGTTAGAAGACACTTTCTTGAAGTAACTGACTAATAAAAAGGGCATCTGTGAACTCCCAGCATGGTCAAAGATATGTAGATCTCCCTTGGCGCCTTAAGGCGAAGTCTACTGGGGGCTGGTTTATTTGGGCGTGATAGAACCATTTAGTTCAAGTTTGCGCATTTTAACCAATTTTAAAAAATAAAGAATTGAGACCTAAATCTCGATACAAATGATAGAGTCGCCACCCAAGTTTTCTACTTGCGAAAGAGTTCTAGTATAGTTCCCATTGGACGGCAGACTCATACATTTTGAATCAGAGATTCGGGTATCGGATGAGTCAGTCACTTCTCATTTAGTTAATTCAAAATTACATTCACCATGTAAAACTGTTTTCTTTTCATCATTTGGAGAATTATTACAAAAATCCTATTTTTCTACACTCTTTCACACTTGGTTCATCTGTTCAAAAATTCCTAATAAAACACAAATAAATAAAGGGGAACAACAATCACAACCGGCGGGAAATGGAGGAATTGCAAGGGAACAAATATATACATTTGTTCCAAGTTATAAAATAAAAATAAATAAATTCACCTGCATGGAAACATTAGCATAGTTACAGCACATCATAAGTTAGCATCTTGTTAGGAAAAAGGTGATTATGTTAGCATGGCATTTTTATGATCGATAGTACTCGGGAGGCTTCTATGATCGAAAGGAAATAATGGGTCTTCAATGTATTTTGTTGTGAAAACACATTTTAGCTTTTCGTGGGTTGATTTACTAGATTATTAGTGAAATTGATCTCGTGGCAAATGCTGAAGTTGATTGATGTTACAAATTAAAAGAGAAATAGGGATTCTGCCTGGGAGCCAGCACCTGTATGAGTGCGAGGCAACCATACAGCTACTGGTAGGACCTATACAGATGTGGGAGACCCGTACAGGTCCTTTTTAGACCCAAACAAAACCTCATTTGAATATAGAATATAGAGAAGATTTGCATAAAAGTAGGATTGAAGGATAAAACTAATAACATGTGAGTCTCTTTGATACTCCGGAGTGTACCTTATGTCATGAATCCACTCTGAAGTGATCCCTATACTGAGAGAGAGTCTAGCAAAAGTAGATGATGAAATGATGGATTTTTAGGACTATTTAGGTGAGTATTTGTGTGGACAGAGCCTCTCCCAAATCCAAATAAATGAAGTTAGGAATGAATAAAATGTGGACAAAACCTTAAGGAATCGATTTTCTACCTATTTTATACCATCTATACCTCAATTATACCCTTGCTATACCGATAAAAAAATACTGAAACTGCTACCTATATTGTATAGTATGATTTTTATCTTGGCTCCCCTTGAAAGTGAGGCAAAATGCCTCTATTCATAGGGGAAATCGAATCTAAACACAATAAATTGTGTTCATGACTGATTTCCTCCAAAAAATGGTATGATTTACTATCCTTTCTACCTGTTTGGGCAAAAAGGGTGCCCGTACGAGTGGATAGGACCCCTACATGTCTAAGTAGGACCCATATGGGTCCCTCCAATTCGTATGGATCTATAGGAGCCGTAAGGGTCTCTAAAGGTAGTCTAGGTCTCCAAACTTTGGCTAAACTCATCTCTTCGGTAGTAGGAACTCCTCTAATGGATAACACCTATAAAGAATAGCTTTATCTGGCTCTCATCATCATTCAATGAGAAGGATCATTAAAATCTAGTGCTCACAGACTACTCCTCATGGGATCACTGCAAATATAGATCTGTATGATCTCATGTCATGAGCAAGGGTTTAGTGACGATATAGGAGAGTTCCTTTCTTAAGGTGAACTCCTTTCCTTGGTGTCCCTTTCCTGAGGTAGACGATGCTCCTTTATTGATGTCAATGTATCCCTTTCCTAAGGTATATGACTTCTCCTGAGGTCCCTTTCTTGAGGTGGGCTGCTTTCGTTTGGCGGCGTATCCCTTTCCTAAGGAGGATGACTTTCTTGTTGATGATGTATCTCTTTCCTAAGGTGGATTGACTTTCCTTTACTACGCATATCCCTTTATAAGGGCGGATCGACTTTCCTTTACTATGCATATCCGTCGAATTTCCTTTGCTGTGTGTATCCCTTTCCTAAGGTGGATGACTCTCCTTTGCTATTCGTATCCCTTTCCTAAGGCGGATGACTCTCCTTTGCTATGCATTTCTCTGGCGACTTCATGGGGAAAGGTATATGTATCCCTTTCTTAAGGCCGATCAACTTTCCTAACTGATGATGGCGTATCCATTTCTTGAGCCATATGACTCTCATTTACTAATGGTGTATCCTTTTCTTAAGGAAGATGACTCTCCTGTTGATGGTGTATCCCTTTCTTAAGGCAAATGACTCTCCTACTAGGGATTTAAATAACCTATTTAAAAGATAATAGAAATGCAGAGTTAGTTACTATATAAGATGACATGTCTTGATTCTTAATTGACTTTATGGTAAATAAAAATTTTTTGCCCCTTCAATCAAGAATAAAGATGTGTGCATGGGGGTTGACCCCTGAAGAAATTGTAAATTGAGTTTGAGAAATGCCAGGTTTGGCCCGATTGCTTAAGGATGGAATGACCCTTGGAGGGTCTCTTGGGGGAATGCCCCTTGGGGAAGATGCCCCTTCGGTTCTATTGCTGAGGATACCCCTAGGGTGAGTTTAGGGGGATGCCCCTTGACTGATTCTGTTATTGGGGAATTGTTTGCCTTGATGACTTGCCTGTTGGGGAGATCCCCTATGCTTGGGTGAATTTGCACATGAAAAGTTATTTATGTCAATAATTAATCTGAGATAGCTTACCTTGGTTCTTGATTGACTTTGTATAAATAAAAAGTTTTACCCCTTTAATCAAGGATCAAGGTGAACTAGGGGTTTTCCCCCTGAATGAATTGAAATATAGGGTTTGAGAGAAATAGTGCTGGACCCAAATTTTGATAGAAGAGGATTAATTTTGCTGAAAAGTTCTTTTGTCCCTGAAGATCCAGACCCGTATGAGTGGAAGGACCCATAAGGGTGGGCTTTTTCCCTGAGAGGACCCGTACGGGTCCTATAGAACGGACGGATGCGTCAGGACATGTTTTAAAAACCGAAGAGTCCCTCCCTTCTCTCCTTTCATAAAAATTTCCAATTTTTTTAAGTTTGGTGATTTTTCCCATAATTAACGACAAAATGTATAAGAAGATTCCTTACGTGTGTCGTTTCAATCTCAAACGTGAGGATTTGCCCTGGGTTGGCGAATCGAAGCTCTGGCAATGCTCAATTTTGCTTGGATATGTGTTCCATGAGATGGATCCTTTCCTTGGCTTTACTCCCTATTCTGAAGTCCCCTTAGTGCCTTCTCCCACTACTCATCCCTCCGAACTTCAAGTAAGTGGATTCAATGGTTAATAATTTCCAATGGTTAGCCCCTACTACCTACCGGTCTTGTTACAGAATTTTTAGAAAGAAATTGGCATTTTTCTCTCAATGCCCTAACTTTTGCCTAAGCTGCCCTTTTCGAGTTTTCAATATAGCGGGATATATTTATGTTGGAGCACCCTAACTTTTGGATGGCCGATTTTTAGAATACCGATCAATGGGTTGCACCCTAATTTTTACCCGAGCGGTAGAAGACCACTCGTAAGGTTATTTTATTCTTTATTTTTTTGTGCTGCTTTTCTGTGATTTAGTTCTTTTGACCTAGACATGATAATGATTAAGCATGTCTTGATTCATTAGGTTCACAAACTCACTTCCATCCATGTCCATGAGTTTGATCCCTCCCTTACCAAGGACCTTCTTGATCACAAATGGTCCTTCCCAATTAGGCCTGAACTTGCCCCTAGCATCTCTGTTAACTTGGTATAGTTGTATGAGAACGAGATCTCCCGTGTTGAGAGGTTGCTTCAGGTATATGACTCTATTGTTGTAGGTTCAGGCCATGCACTACTGATACATCTGTAGGTGGGCAAATGCTTTGAGTTTCTTCTCTTAATGCTGGTGACGAAGGGAGCTAGTTCTTCCTCTTTATGAAAGAAGGAGATCATATTATTATGGGGTTTGGGATTGTGCAGGATAAAGGGTCTCTTTTCTTTTTGACAAATGGAGAAAGAATTTTTGGAGAGACATTTTGGTGGAAATGTACGTCCGAGGGGGATTGAAGGAACTTATATTGATAAGAAATGCCCGTCAGGTTTTAGAACAGCATTGGGTCCTTCTTCTCCTTGAAGGTTTTGGGAGAGCATTGAGTCCTTTTTCCCTTTTGAAGGTTTTAGAAGAGCATTGGATTGGGTTATTTAAACTTGCATTAATTTTAGATTCGTGTGGGTCCCAATCTTTAATGGTGCCTTCGATGCGGGGTTTACTTTCCTTGTCTTTTTTCGGTGTTCTTGGTCTTCTTTCTTCATGATGTGTCCTCCTTTCCTCCCTCATGAAGAAAGATGAGAAAAGACCTAAGGCTATCATGCATGCTAAGCACCACTTATTTCTCTTTCTTTGGTGATAAGTTTTAACCATTGCATTTTTATGCCATTGTGATATGCTAAAAGCCAACTTCATTCATAAATATGGTGATATTTTAAGAATGTTGTTGTAATGAGTGTGTTAAGCCTTTAAAATGAAATACTCAAACAAATTGTGAATGGAAAATCCATCAATTTATCCATGATATGCCTTATAAGCGGCATTGTTTGCATAAAAATTATTTGCAATGTTAAAAATTACATCATTTGAATCATCCTCCACAGGTGGACGGCCTTGTTGGTCAGTCTTGGTAACACCAGCAACTAAACTGGTAGTCTCGGTGTGTAGGTTCTATTGAGCTTCTTCGACCACTGCCCTTGCTAAGTTCTTGATGGCCTTGCTTATAGGATTGCCCTTCTCATTCCCTCTCCAATTCTTCCTTATAAGTACAGCTAGGGCTTTGGTGATAGGTTCGACTGCTTCACTTATCTCATCTCCTTCAGCATTCCCGCATACTTCCATAAAAATTGCATTCTTGATCATGCAACCATTCTTGAAGTCATAAACATCATTGAAGATCTCAAAACTAGGGAATTTCTTTCCCCTTATTTCAATAGGTTCCTCCTCCCTTGCGAACACCTTTTTCTCAACCTCGGCCCCTATCATCGTGCATGAAGGGGTTTCGATTTCCTAGTATTTGGGAGATTTCCCAAACCAAGTCTGAATGGCCATGGTGCAGGTATAATGGGCTCCAACATGCCCTGATGATTTTTCCCAAGCCCTTTTCCTTTCATGTAACCCTGCTTCATCATAATCTTTTCAATTTTAAGGGATATGTAACCCCCTAATCGTCAACTTTGACTCTTGGTGGGCTACGACCACTCTCAATTCTTTCTCTTCGGCTTCCATAGCTGCTACAACTGATGGTTCAGCTACCTCAATGGTCGTGAGCTTTACATTGTGGATGAGCTTGACTTTCTGGTGGATCGTGGAAGGGACGACCCTTAACGCATGAAGCCAAGGACGGCCAAGCAATAAGGAGTAAGTGACGGGAATGTCGAGGACAGTAAACAAAACCTTGGATTTCACCTCCCCAATCGTAACCTCGACCATAAAAACTCCTATCACACTTCTCTTCATATCATCATATGCCCTTATAACAATATTGTATTTCTCCAAGATGGATTCATCCAGTCCTAAGTGAGGAAGGATCTTAGATGAATAAAGATTAAGGGCGGACCCATCATCAACCATAACACGCGGAAGGGAATGATAAAAAATTTGCACCTTGATAAAAAGAGCCTTATTATGCTTGTTCCCTTTAGTAGGGAGATCAGAAGGACATGATATAATGGATTCAGCATGATCAGAAGAGGATCCCCCAATGACAGAAAACACATCGACCAAGGAAGTAGAGGGCGTCGCCTCTATGGTTGTCAATTTCAAGATCCAACCCCTACGGTGATCCTTAGAGTCGATGAGAAGTCGCCAAATATTGTACTTGGCTTGGGTAGCTCATAATTTCTAGATAAGGGAGGTGATCTTCGAATCTACCTGTTCATTACTGGGTGGAATCTAATTCCCGATAGCAGGTGTAAAGGTCAGACCTTGATTAGCACTCGGGATGACCTAGATGTCAACATCTATGCCTCTCCTTCTTCTCGAGAGGGGGGGTAGAGCCACCCTTCAACCACGAGTAGCATGCAACACTCCATTCTTCATGTAACACATTCCCTTGGAGGTCTCTACTAACAAAGTTGGTCCTTTGACATCATCCTTTTCCAATACATAAGCATCGATGTCAACTGGCTCAGGTTGAACCTGTTGAACCAAGCACGAGTTTGGATTGACTCAGTGGATGACTCAATAATGCTTAAGTTTTGATCATAACAATTCAGTTCAACTTCGGATAATTAAATCAATAATGACATTAAAATAAATAGTCTATGGTTTAGTTTAACTTTGAGTGGTTTCTGGGCTGAGTATCTACTTAGTCACTGACTTAGTAATATTCACTCAACGCTTGATATTTAGATTTTATTTTAGATATGTGCATTTCATTCTATCATCTGTCAATGCTGCTTACCTTACCACTTAAAGTAAAAAGGTATCTTTGCTTTTAGTGTTGCTTTTTGCAGGAACATTAATGAGACAAAGACAAAAAGAACTAATGCCTTAACAAGATATAAAATTATGAAGAAAATGACAAAGTCTTCCAATGCAAAGCTGCAACAAGTCAATTGCCACTTCAGGTAATTCTATAGATCTACCAATCTTGTATCGCGCAATCTGCAACATGTCAAAATACTAGAGGGAATAGGATGAAGACATGTGGTAAGTCAGCGCGAGTTCTCTCTAACGGCAAACTGGCATCAAATGATAAAGGATTCAAATTGGAGCTTGAATTTTAATCTAGAGGATTGAAATGTATTTTTCAATGATGCAATTCTATTTCTTAACGGGTCGATTTGAAGAAGCAATGGGTGAATTACTGAGCTGACAATTTCAGAAGATGCTAAGATAAGTTCAACGGCTACTTTCTCAATCCAACTATAAAAGGAGCAAGAAGGCAAGAGTTAGAACTTGGCAATTACACCTGAATTTCCTAAGAGCAAAGACTCTGTCAATTTACAAGCTGCAAAGGAGTTCAAGTAAGAAAGCATAACTCAGCTAGAATATGCTTTAGAACAAGAGAGAATAGATTAGATCAATTAATTGTAATATTAGATCATTTGTAACTAGATCAATGTTTCTATAAGTTGAATCCAGCACTTGTTTAGACTCTTTATGAGTTACTGATAGAAGAGGGTATTCTAATCAGTGAGTGAGCGATGGTATTTTCGAGGGTACTTACTAAAATTAGGGAATTTTAAAAGGCTTCTCCGCCTAGGGTAAAGGAGTTGAGATTCATGTATTAAGGCTGAGACACTCTCTCATGACTAGATGTAAGCACAGGTTGCCGAACTAGTAAAAAATCTGTGAGTTCTTTACTTAATCGCATTTTCCAGTTATTTCACTTAGCTAGCTGATCTCAGTCAACAGAGAAAGTTATTATCACGAAAAAGCATTATAAGTTCTTGAGTGAGTCATTCACCCCCCTCTGACTCAGTGAGTGTACGCATAGGCACTAACAAGTAGTATTAAAGCAGTTCTCATTTCATAGATTTCACAATCTTTGACACAAAGACCATAGCGTACAAAGAAGAATCCAGTGGAAGGACTCAAGCTTACATTTTGTCTGAAGGCACGTCAGTCACCAGGCCTCCTATGTTCAATGGGGAGCATTATACTTATTGGCAGAACAGAATGACTAATTTCATTCAATTCCAGAGTATGCATACTTGGATGGATATTATAGAAGTGCCATATGTTCCATCTCATGTGATGAATGGAGTATGATTTGATAAGTACTCTACTGAATGGTATAACCAGGACTTAGCCAGACTAAAAGAAAATACAGCTACTATCAACTATCTTCATTATGCTCTTAATGCTACTAAGTTCAATCACATTTTAAAAGATTTGGAAGAAGTTGGAAGTAAGTTATGAAGGTACTGACAAGGTGAAAGAGTCCAAAATCAATATCCTTATGAGGGATTATGAATGGTTTCACATGAAGCCCAAAGAGGATATTTCCAACATGAACACTAGGTTCATGAATATAGTCAATGAGCTAAAAAGGTTTGGCAAGACCTTCACTGAAGAAGAGACTTTCAAGAAGATTCTTAGAAGCTTTACTTAAGATTGGGAAGCCAATAACAGTGCTATTGAAGAGGCTCATGATTTGAAGACCTATAAGTTTGATGAGCTGATTGGAACTCTACTAACTTATGAGATATCCTTCAAGCAATATAAATATGAGTCCAAGAAGCACATGTCCAAAGAGAAAGAGAGCTCAATCAGAGCTATTGTTCTAAAAGCTACTGATGATGAAGAAGAAGATTCCTTTAAGGAAGGATATCCAGAGGACAGAAAAGAAGAGATAGCCCAAATCACTCAGAATTTCAGGAGATATTTGGGAAAAGATAAGAAATTTCAAAAGTTCAGAAAGACAGGCAAGTATAAGAAGGGATCAGTTGATAGACCACGAAAGGAATTCAATAAAGAGCATAACAAAGATGTAAAGTGCTTTGAATGTGGTGAAAAGGGGCATATTCAGTTGAGCTGTCCTAAGGAGAAGAAGGACAAGTTTAAAAAGAAGAATAGTATGAAAGCCCTTACTACTACCTGGAGTGACTCTGAGCAAGAGTCATCATCCTCAGATGAGGACCCACAAGATTCCACTAATATGTGCCTCATGGGTAAGGATGATCTGCCCAACTCAGTGTCAACTGACCAACCAACTACTTCCACTGCCAATTAACTAGTTGACCAAAGTAGAGACATAGGAAATAACTCTGAGGTAAATTTTGAACCCCCTTTATCTTTAGATGAGCTTACCGTAGTACATAATGTTGTTATTAATGTGACTAAGAAGTCAACGAATGCATCAAAGTACTTCAGAGGAGGTGTGATGTTATAGAAGATGACAATTCTTCTACATCACTTGACATCCTATACCTAATGGAAAAAGTTGAATACCAAAATGGATATAATAGCAAACTCTCTAAGAAATTGGATGAGCTAGCTTCTGAAGTAATAGCTTTGAAAAAGGTGAGGGTCCCTCCTCAACCTAGCAGGAATACTTAGAGTAACCGCACTCACCACTCTAAGAAGGTTTCTCAAAAGAGTAAAGTGAGCAGGCCTAATCCTAAGGCCGCTTGTAGTTTTTATGGTAAGTCATGACATGCTACAGTCATGTGTAGGCACAAAAATGGTTACTATAATGAGTATAACTGGTCAAGAATGACCACCACTAATAAGGGAGGACCCAGCTAGAAAAAGGCATGGTACCTAAGAAAACTTAACTATTTTACAGGTGAGCCTGAGATCCAATGATGACAGAAGAATGTGGTATTTGGATAGTGGATGCTCTAGGCATATAACAGGTGATGAAAAGCATTTCATCATACTGGAGCAAAGAATAAAGGAAAGTGTCAATTTTTGAGATAACAAAAAGGGAAAGATTGTTGGCAATGGCATTATCAGATTGAAGCCTTCAATTGGTAATGTGTAAGAAAACTTAACTATTTTATAGGTGATCCTCAGATCCACTAATAATAGAAGAATGTCATATTTGGATAGTGGATACTTGAGGCATATGACAGGTGATGAAAAGCAATCCATCACATTGGAGCAAAGAAGAAAGGGTAGTGTCAGTTTTGGAGACAATAAAAGGGAAAGATTGTTGGCAATGGCATTATCGGAGTGAAGCCTTCAATTGGTAATGTGTCTCTAGTGAAAGGCCTAAAGTTCAACTTTCTAAGTGTTGCTCAGTTGTGTGACAAAGGCAGGATAGTGATATTTGACTCAGCGGGCTGCTTAGTAATTGATGGTAACTCTGACCAAACTATTCTTTATGCTTCTAGAATTAATAATGTTTATATGTTTGATTTATCCCCCGGCTCCATTGATATATGGTTAGTTTCTAAGGAGGAAAACTCATGGCTATGGCACAAAAGGTTAGGATATATCAATATGACCAATCATTCCAAATTAGCCAAAAAAGAACTTATTGAGGGATTACCCAATCTAGCCTTTTAAAAAGATAGACTCTGCTCAGCATGCCAACTTAGGAAATAATTTAGGAAGACCTTTAAATCATTAGCTGATATATCTTCTTCTCGTCCCCTTGATCTTCTACACATGGATTTGTTTGGGCCTGTTGTGCCAATAAGTCTAGGTAGAATGAAATATGCCCTTGTGCTTGTAGATCATCTGACTAGGTTAACTTGGATTGTCTGGCTAGCTAGCAAAGATGAAACATTTGAATCATTCTCTAGGTTGGCTACCTAAATCATGAAAGAAAGAGACCTTAAAATTAATAGAATCCGCAGTGGCCATGGAAGGGAATTCAAAAACTGACAGTTTGAGGAATTCTATTTCAACATGGTCTTGACCACAATTTTTCTGGCCCTCATACACCTCAGCAGAATGGTGTTGTTGAGAGAAAGAATCACATTATTGTAGAGATGGGTCGTTTTATCCTGAGTGATAACAATCTACCAAAGTATTTCTAGGGAGAGGCTATTAACACAACTTTTTATATTTTAAATAGGGTCTTAATTCACCCAGTTTTGAATAAAACTCCTTATGAACTTTGGAAGGGGCATAATCCCAAGGTTGGTCATCTCAAAGCCTTTGGTTATAAATGCTTTATATTAAACACTAAAGACAAATTGGCTAAATTTAACCCCAAGGCTTATGAAGGAATCTTTCTAGGTTACTCAAGATATAGTAGGGCATACATAGTGTATGTCAAGAGAATTGGCAGTTTAGAGGAGTCCATGTATGTAGATTTTGATGAAACTAACAATACAGGTAGAGACGCTAGTGATGATGAAAGAGAAAAGGATCAAGTTAGTGGATCAGTCAGTCAGCCCATTGTTATCCCTGATCCAGCACTAGAAAAAGAAGATGAAGAAGTTGACTTGGACCAATCAATCAACTTTGGTGATGATGTCGATGCTCAACCAATGACAGTAGCTCAGTAAGCTGATCCTGATCTACCTAAAGAAGTCTGAGCAAGAAGAGATCACCCAGTTGACAAGATTCTTGATACGTACAAATTCCAGAGCTGACTAGAGGTCAGATAAACAAGATGATGAGCCATTCAGTAGTTGTATCATTGATTGAACCCAAGAAGTTTGAAGGTGCTGAGTTTGATGACAACTGGATGATTGCAATGTAAGAAGAGCAAGACTAATTCAGAAGAAATGAAGTTTGGGATTTGGTGGAGAAACCTAAAGGAAAGTTAATTTTAGGCACCAAATGGATTTTCAAGAACAAGCTAGATGAAGTTGGTAATGTTGTTAGAAATAAAGCCAGAATGGTTGCTCAAGGCTACAATCATCAAGAAGGCATTGATTATGGAGAAACATTTGCACCAGTAGCAAGACTTGAAGCCATAAGAATTCTTTGTGCTTTTGCATCCCATATGAACTTCAAGTTGTTCCAAATGGATGTGAAGAGTGCATTTCTTAATGGTTATATTCAACAAGAAGTCTATGTTAGATAGCCCCCAAGTATCCAAATCATGTCTTCAAGCTAAAGAAAGCTCTATATAGACGAAAATAGGCTCTAAAAGCTTGGTATGAGTGACTGACTAACTTTTTTAATCAGCAAAGGTTATGTCAGAGGAAAAGCAGATACAACTTCATTTATCAAGAAGAAGCATCAAGATGTGTTGCTAGTCCAAATATATATTGATGATATCATATTTGGGGCAACTGATAAAATGCTATGCAAAGAATTCAGTCAGCAAATGAAGAAAGAATTTGAAATGTCAATGATGGGAGAGCTTAATTTCTTTCTTAGTTCGTAAATTAAGCAAGGCAAAGATGGAATCTTCATCAGCTAAGCTTAGTATGCCAAGGAAGTTCACAAGAAGTTTGACATGGATATAGCCAAGCCCATGTCAACACCACGGCCACTAATACATTTCTGAGTAAGGATGAGGAAGGTAAACCTATAGAGAGTAAGCTCTATAGAGGTATTATTGGATCTCTACTTTACTTAACTTCTAGTAGGCCTGACATTCAATATGTTGTATGTTATTGTGCAAGATATCAAGCTGACCCCAGAGAATCTCACTTAGTTGTTGTTAAGAGAATTCTCAGGTATTTACTAGGCTATATTGATGCAGGTTTATGGTATCCAAGTAATGCAGACTTTACTCTGAGAGGATACACTGATGCTGACTATAGAAGAGACAAGCTTGAAAGGAAAAGCACCATAGGAGGTTTTTATTACCTTAGTGATTGTCTAGTAACATTGTATAGTAAGAAGCTGACTTCTGTAGCTCTGAGTACAACTGAGGCTGAGTATATGGCTACAGGAAGTTCTGAAGCATAACTGATATGGATCAAGCAGCAACTGGAGGATTATTGTATAAAGTCTAAGTGCCTTGAAGCCATCTGTGACAACAAGAGTGCAATTGACCTATCCAAGAATCCAGTTCAACATGGCAGGATAAAGCATGTCAATATTAGACATCACTTCATAAGGGATCATGTACTAAAAGGAGAAGTCAAGATCACATAGATTCCATCTAATGAACAGCGAGCTAACATATTCATAAAACCTATTGGAAAGGATCAATTCAACACACTCAGACAGCTAATCGGAAGGTCCAATCCAATTTGAAGAAATACTTTCCACTCTAACCTACTCTGGAGCTGACCAAACTAGGGCACACTATAAGCTTTAGTGAATTAGATTAAGTATTTATTTCGCCACTTGAATTTTGGGCATATCATGAATTGTCACCGGTTATCTTTCAAATTTAAACTTGATAGAAATGGTAGCAAGTTATGAAATGATCCATAGTCAGAGCAATTATCCCATGTTTCTCACGTTCATTTATCCTACGGTATACATTATACAATCTAACCGTTGAATATTTAAGACAATGGATTATGAGTCGTACACGGAGCTTGCAGGTTCAAGTGAAGAGTTTTTGGCTCTTTAAAGAGAAATTCAGAAAGAGGAAAGGTTACTTTACCAAAACTCCCTTCTCTGCAAATTGCTCTCTAAATCTCTAAAATCTTTATTCTTCTTAAAGAAAAATCAATGACGAGCGCTTTAGGAAGGAAAACTAATCTTTTTGTAAGGAACAAGAAAGATACTCATTGGGTAACCACAAGAGATCATATCGCTCAGTTAGCAATTAGTATGGATAAGATAGAAGAACTCATAATTCCCGTTGGAACCAAGTAAATACTGATGAAGTGGTGTTTCATGGAGAAGATGGAAGTGGAGAAGCCAACCACAGTAGATACGCTCAGCTTTGCAAGCGATGAGAGATTTGGCAAATGGACTAGGTAGCACCACTTGAGAGGATTTTTTGAATTGCCTAGTGGTTGCTATGAAGAAAGAGTTGAGAGATTCTATCATGGAATCCATATGGTGGAAGGTCAAAAAGATATGTTCGTGACCAATATGATGGGGAGAAAAGTATATGTTACCCCAAAGCTTATTGTAGGTCTGTTGGGAATACGAGAGAGGAGACTTGGACTATGAGTTAGCAACGATGAAGACCATGTTGATATTCATATTAACTATAAATTTCCAGCAAATTACAAGGCATGTGAACTCATTGCCTCTATGTTCATGAAGGAAGGGAAGCAAGCTCATAAGCTTGTTACAAAGGTGCTACTGCCCAAGACAGGATCAACTAGAAGCTACTCCAAGTTTGAAAGAGTTTTTATCTATGCTCTGACCTATGGGATGATCATTAATTGGCCCATGGCCATCCTGCATAGATATTTGAAGGTAGATAAGAATCTAGTGTATAGGCAGTTGGTTATGGAGATCTGCAGAGCTTATGAGATTGATATGGAAGGATGGGTGGCTAAGAGTAACATTCAGATGAAGGTTATTGAGTCCAGAGTACGCAGCAATACCCATTTTTATGGACTTAGAGCTAATGAGAGGCCTTCCAACACTAAATACATAAAGCTGATGCCAAGAAGTAAGAGTGAAGGATCCAAAGGCCATAATGAAAATGAAGCCTATCCAGCCTCATGAAGAGGACCTCAACTTAGATGCCTTCGTGGCTAGCAAGCTTGAGTAAATTACCAAGCTCAAAGTAGAAAGAGGAGAAGATATGCTGGAGAAGAATGTAGTGAAGAAGGAGGTCAGGAAAGACTCCAAGTAGGAGAAGAAAGGGAGCTTAGCAAGCTCAATTCTAGCTGTTGTCCCAAAGAAAACAAGATCTTCTAAGGGAGCTAAAGAAGATAAAAGCAGAGAACTGAATCCCAAGGAGGTAGAGGAAGAGAAGTAGGCTGAGGAAGAGTTGAGTGAAGAAATGCCCCTGAAAAGGGAGAGAAAGAGGAAGGTAGATACTGCTTAGCTAGATAAGGTGACTACCAAGGGAAAAGATGCTACATCAGTTCCTATTCCCTAAGTAGCTCAGCCTAAGAAAACGTTGATGGTGAAGAGAGGGACATGAGTTGTCCAAGATGTTGATGAAGCTAAAAACATAAGAGCTATTGGGGAAGAGAGAATTAGAAAGAAGCAAGAGGAAATTGAAGCCACTGTCAAGAGAAAGGCTGAGGAAGTAGCAGCAGCAGCTAAGGCTAAGGCTAGCACTGAGTAGATTTTGCAGAAACCTATAGCAAGCTTGGCTGAGAAGGAAGTGTTGGAGGTAGTAGAGGAGATGATGGGGGCTCTTGAGAGCATTGAAAATCAAGAAGAGAAGGAAGAGGAAGATAATGTGGTAGAAGTTAAAGCTGTAGAATTTGATATGCTAAACTCTGACCAGTCAGTCACTTTGATTGATGATGATCCTAAGGAAGCTAGAAAGGAGAGGATGAGAGGGCTATTGAACAGATTGAAGATTGTGATAGATAAGGATGAGGGAGACCTAGAAGATAAGGAGGAAGAGGAGAATGTGGCAGAGCACAGAGTTCAGCTGATTGGGGAATCTCTAACTCTGGTTTGTTAGTCCGGTGTTGAAGGTGTTGTGGAAGAGAAGGAGAAAGAAGTTGAAGAACCCTTTACTTTCCTAAACACATCCACCGAAACACCACTCTCACCTACACCAACCTCTGCCTTACCACTACCAAATAGCTAAACACCTTCCTCATCGAACTCAAACCAAGCCTCTGACCAAAATGACCAAAACTCTGACCGAATAGCCATTATCCCATACCTTTCCCCCATAGGATCTCTTGTGCATGAATAGTTATATTTGGAAGGACCTTCACCAGTTAGAGGACCTCCAATTATTGAGGAGATTCCTGAACAACAACCACAACAACCTTAACAACCACAACCCCATATCAACCCAAATGCTGAACTGTTGGGAGATATAAGAAGGTTGGGAAGAGTAAGGTTTCCAGGACTGAGGGTTGATGTGGAGATTGATGCTGAAATAGCAAAATCAATGTTGTTTAAGGAAGTCTGGCGGAAGATTGCAAAGGTTGTGGTGCTAGTGCAAGGATTCATGAATGCTGTTGAGGAAATGAAAGAACACTTCAAATCTGTTTGTACCCAGTTTTCTTTGGTAAAGGCAATCGTTTCCCATATATTGCCTTTATTGTCTATTGTAGGTAGGCAGGCTGGAGGATTGAAGTTAGAAGTTTCAGAGCTCAAGAAACAGATGGCAAAGATCTATAAGAGCAACTGCAAGGTACTTAATGATGAAAGGGATTTCAGAAGCTCCATGATTTATAAGTTTAATCCCTAACTTAAGGCTATGCTAAAGGTGCTAGATGGATCTAGCCTTCTGAGCAAGGAAAATGAAGACAACATAGCTATTTTAAATGTTGTTGTTGATGGCCTTAATGCTTTGATAACAGTGGTAACCAAGAACTATAGGTTATACACTGAGTTAAGGATAGTGAAGGAGGAAATGTTGAAGGGAGTTAAGGACTTTAAGGGAGCTGTGCTAAATGCCTTAAATCGGCTTAACATTTCAGATGCTCTAAGTAGTGACATAGTTATAGCAGATGCTAAACTAGAGCCTAACCTTCACCAAAAACTTGGTCATATCAAAGATAAAATGAAGCAAGTTCAATCACATGTCATCAAAGATGGAGAAGCCATTGATAAAATTCATGATGAAGTTACTACTCATATCAGGAGCACTCACATGCTAGAGAGGATTCTGAGGGAAAGTAATCAGGCAAAGGATCTGGCCAGTCACACATAGATTTTTGAAGAAGGTTTAAGCACTCAATATCAAGTTAATCTCTCTCAGTCCCGCTCTTTAGTCGGGTTATTCGCGTTTCTCAGAGAACAAGATGCGATATCACAAGAAATTTATGAGCTGCTTGTACAAAAAATTTCATCAAATGTATATGGTTAGCTAGAAACTTTTGAGGAGTCTCTAAGCTCATTTGATCATCGAGCCCAAGCCATTTTGGATGCAATGGCAATGGGGGAGAAGGATCACGAGAATCCCAAGAAGAGAAGGAAAGAGAATAGAGGATTGCTGAATTTTTATAAAACCTATCTAAGGATCTGGAGCGCATTCAAAGAGAATATCATGAGACAAGAAAAAGGAAAGGCAAGGAGATTACGCTGCCCAAGGAGAAGAAGACCAGATGGGATCAACAGGCTTTTGAAGATAGGAGAGCAAACTTTGGAGCTCCGCTATGCTGAAGGATTGGAATAGAATTCTTGTAATCATTAGAGCTAAATGTAAAACTTAGTATAGTTTTACTTTTTTTTATCTGTACTCAAGTTATTAATTAATGAGAGATTACATTTTCTGTTCTAAGTTAAGATCTTATTAACTTCATATATTTTCTGCATATATATATGCTCTGATCTCTTACAGAAATACATGAGAAGTATTGAGGGATGCTAAACTCAGAAGATTCAAGAATTATGGGGGAGTTAGCATTCACTCTGAGCAGATTAAAGATGCTAAACTAAAGACATATGAAGTATAAGTACAAGGTAACTCTGATCTAGATATCTTATTGATTTAATTCTCCCTCAAGTTAATTGCCATTGATCAAAATGGGGGAGATTGTTAAACCAAGCACGAGTTTGGGCTGACTAAGTGGATGACTTAGAAGTGCTTAAGTTTTGATCATAACAATTAAGTTTAGTTTGGGATAGTTAAATCAATAATGACATTAAAATAAATATTCTATGGTTTTAAGGGAGTTAGTAAATTAAAGGGTAGAATTTCGAGTCTCCGGTGACCTAGCTATTTAGTTTAACTCTGCGTGGTTCCTGGGATGAGTTTCTACTTAGTTGCTGACTTAGTAATATTCACTCAGCGCTTGATATTTAGATTTTGTTTCTGCTGTGTGCATTCCATTCTATCATTTTAGTTGAGTTACTTTATGTCTATCAACACTACTGACCTTACCATTTAAGGTAAAAAGGTATCTTTGCTTTTAGTATTGCTTTTTGCAGGAACATTAATGAGATAAAGGCAAAAAGAATTAATGCCTTGACAAGATATAGAATTATGAAGAAAATGACAAAGTCTTCTAATGCAAAGCTGAAACAAGTCAATTGCCACTTCGAGTAATTCTGCAGATCTACCAACCTTGTATCACGCAGTCTGCAACATGTCAGAATACAAGAGGGAATGGGATGAAGACACGGGGCAAGTCAGCACGAGTTCTCTCTAGTAGAAAACTGTCATAAAACGATAAAGGATTCAAATTGGAGCTTGAATTTCAATCTACCGGATTGAAATGTATTTCACAACGGTGCAATTCTATCTCCTAACGGATTGATTTAAAGAAGCAATAGGTGAATTACTTAGATGTCAATTTCAGAAGATGCCAAGATAAGTTCAACGACTACTTTCTTGATCCAACTATGAAAGGAGCAAGAGGGCAAGCATTAGAACTTGGTGATTACACCTGAATTTCCTAGGAGCAAAGACTATCAATTTACAAGCTTTAAAGGAGTTTAAGCAAGAAAGCATAACTCAGCTAGAATCTTCTTTAGAACTAGAGAATAGATTGGATCAATCAAATGTAATATTAGATCATTTGTAACTGGATCAAAGTTTCTATAAGTTGAATCTAGCTCTTGTTTAGACTCTTTTTGAGTTGCTGATAGAAGAGGGTATTCTAGTCAGTGGGTGAGCGATTGAGGTTTAGAGGGTACTTATTGTAATTAGGGAATTTGTGAGAGGCTTCTCCGCCTAGGGTAAAGGAGTTGAGCTTAGTGGATTAAAGTTGAGACACTCTCTAGGGACTGGATGTAAGCATAGGTTGTCAAACCAGTATAAAATCTCTAAGTTCTCTAATTAATCGTATTTTCTAGTTATTTCACTCAGCCAGCTGACCTCAGTCAGCGGAGAAAGTTATTATTATGAAAAAGTGTTATAAGTTCTTGAGTGAGTCATTCACCCCCCTCTAACTCAGTGAGTTTACGTATAGGGACCAACAAAACCAATATGGCTTCCTCATCATGGGTTTCCTCTAACTCATAGGCATCAATAATGATCAGGGTAGGCTCATCGGGTAGAGATACTATTGAGTGAACTATAGGATTGGCTTGCATGATCAGATTGAAGACGTGATTGGAAGGTAGCCTTGACGCAACAGCTGCAACTTATTTCTTGAAATTCAGCAAAAGGCTATTGATAGTGCTTGGTTTGAGCTCGGGCTCATGAATCTTCTCCTCCCTAGTTAGGCCACTAATAGCCTCAAGTAAATCTCTGCAAGCACTGGTGTAATGACCCTTGCTCACATGAAAAGCATAAAATTGATCTCTATCTTTAGGCTTGGGTGGGAGAAAGGGCTAGACACTTTCGAGAAGGCCAAGCGCCTTTAACTTGCTAAAGATGGAAGGAAGGGGTGCTTTTTAAGGAGAAATACACTCCTCAATTATACAGACTATAGTAGCTTCTTCTTGCATTGTTGCGGTTTTGGGATTTGAAGTAGGCCTTGGCTTAGAGGCATGGGATTGGGCTGATGGATCATTCTTTTTAAACCAGGGTTTGGCTAGCACACTTGGCTGCTCAGATACTTCGATCCTTTCCCATTTCTCGGCCTTCTCAATGACCCCAATATAGCTAGAGAAATTATCCACACTGAGGACCTTGCAATATACGGGCAAAGCGCCATTCATCAACTTCACAATCATCTCAGGGAGACTAAGATAATCCTTCAATAGAATCTATGTGGCAATCCATGTTTTTAAATAAGGCTTAATAGACTCCAAGTTTTGCATGGTAGTCTTAATAGTGGCATTAAAACCATACTTCTCAACGAAAGCCTCAGATACAACCTTCCAACTTCTAGTCACCTCATCGAACAAAGTGTTGTACCACTCGATAGTAAGACCTTCAAAAGTTCAAGGAAATATCTCGGCAAGGACTTTGTCGCTCAACTTCCTTATCCCCATTACCCTTATATAGTAGTGATATAAGATTGAGGCTGACTAGTTACCCTATAAATTGCTATGCTATGCATAATAAAGTTTTCAGGAACCTAATCCTCCTCCCTGGTGGCCTCAATAGACTATGCTGATGGCTTAACACAGGGATTGGTAGCAAGTAACTTCTATAATAGATCATGAAATTCTATATACAAGGATGATCCATCTAGTTGAGCAATCATACGTAAAGGGAGACCTGTTGATTGAGGAAAGGTTGTCCCTTTAGGTGTGACCACAAAGTTAGGGGCTGGACTAGATGCCCTAAACTGATAGTTGATGGAACTATCGTACCCACTAACGGAAGAGGCTGACTGATTGAACCAAATGGGCCAACTGAACCTAATTGACCAAATTGGCTGGAATACTCCCCATGAACTTGAAGAGATGCAAATAGAGATCTAGTGAATGGATTATGAGCAACCCTTGATGGAGGAAGCTGCTCACTGACCACTGCATGAACTGTTGGAGCCCAGAAGACTCCACCTTGAGAGATATTAGCCATCCTTTGCTTGGCCAAGATTGCTCTAATAGAAGCCAACATCTTATCATTCACACGGTCGAGGAACTAATTACTTCCTGAAATACTGCAAGATAGAATTTGCAATCTTCGGCCTAATATCATCCCTTGACGCATTTACCTCCTCACCAAGACAAACATCCTCAATCTTAGCATCTATTTGTCAATCAGGATTCAAAATGTGAGACATTTCTTCAAACTAGTGGTTAGCTTCGGGATTAAAAGGACTAGACTGACTGCTTTAAAACTACCTAAAGGAGGAGGACGTGGATTCTTAACCCTTATCTAAATCAGAGGTGGTGAAGGTAGAACTAGAATGCTAACCAAGAGGACTTGAGGTCATTGGCAAGCTTTGACTCTTACTGAGGTAGCAACCAAAAGATCAGTACATGCATGGGATGGGGTATGCATGCTCAATTTACAAAAATGCATGGTGAGTTTAATTACAAGGGAATATACAACACAACACATGCAAACCGTGTCCTCAAACCTTATTCCACCCGCTGATTGTTAAGGTATTTTCCTTTGATTGTCATGGTGATAATAAAAGGCATCCTACTCTAATCTCACTAGTAAAAGGTACCTAGAGGGTAAAATTCTATTGCTTTCAATAAGAATGGTGTAGGGATGTAATTAAAGTTTATGTAGCAGCTTCCCATTGCATCAAGCCTCTTTTGGAGGGAGATGACAATGAGTGCTCCACCCACTAGAGTGTCCTCAATTAAATGCGCTCTTCTTCTAGCACTCTTCTCCTAGTGCTAGAAGAAGAGCGCATTTAATTCTAGAGAGAAATAGGTGAGACGATAGAGTTTAATAATTTTCCCAAATGACGAAAAAGAAAGCGGGTTGAATTAAGTAAATGATTTTGGATGCTCATCTTAATCTTTTATTCTTTGAAAACAAACCAAAATTCTGCAAGTTAAAAGATTATGTCCCCAGTGAAGGGGTCACTATGAACTCCTAGTGTGGTCGAAGATATGTGGATCTCCCTTAGCGCCGTGTGGCAGAGTCCACTGGGGCTTGGTTGATTCAGGCGTGATAGAACCATTTAGTTCAAGTTTGCACATTTTAACAAATTTTAATGAATAAAAGAATCGAGACCCAAATCTCGATACAAATGATAGAGTCGCCACCCAAGTTGTCTACTTGGGAAAGAGTTTTGGTATCAGATGAGTCACTTATTTCACATTTAGTTAATTCAAAATTACATTCGCCGTGTAAAACCATTTTCTTTTCATCATATGGGGAATTATTACAGAAATCCAATTTTTCTACACTCTTTCACACTCGATTTATGCGTTCAAAAATTCATATTAAAGTATAAATAAATAAAGTGGAATAAAAATTACAACCGGGTGAAAATGGAGGAATTGCAAGGGAACCTATACATTTGTTCTAAGTTATAAAACAAAAATAACTAAATTTGCCTACATGGAAACGTTAGAACAGTTACGGCACATCATAAGTCAACATCTTGTTAGGAAAAATGTGATTATGTTAGTGTGGCGATTTTACGATCGATAGTGCCCGGGAGGCTTCTAGGATCGAAAGGAAATAACAGGTCTTCAATGTATTTTGTTGTGAAAACACATTTTAGCTCTTCGTGTGTTGATTTATCGGATTATTAGTGAAACTGATCGCACGGCAAATGGTGATGTTGATTGAATATACAAATTAAAAGAGAAATAGGGATTCTGCCTGGGAGCCAGTACCGGTACGAGTAAGGGGCACTCGTACGGTTACTAATAGGACCTATACGGGTCTTGTTTTTACCCAAATAGTTCTCATTTCAATTTAGAATAGAGAAGATTTGCAGAAAAGTAGGAATGAAGGATTAAACTAATTAGATGTGAGTCTCTTTGAAACTCAGGAGCATACCTTTACATCGTGAATCCACTTTGAAGTGATCCCTATGCCGAGAGAGAGTCTAGCAAAAGTGTTAGATATGATGTATGCCCCTAAGGCAATTAGGGCGATATATCTTAATTATGTATTGGTACGAACAATTTGTTTAATTAATAAAGGTATTTAATCTTTTGTTTATATCGATGTGTTCATATATATTATGACTGGTTAAAATATATTCATTGATATCTTCGTACAAAGGTCCTTGACATAATACGTAGCATGAAGTAAGAGATATTATAGCTATACTATGTGTAGTGAGACTTACTTCATGTGCAATTATGATTATGTCTAAACAATCCTTAGTCATAGTTTCATCAAGAAAGGATATTGATGGAGCGGTAAGACTAGCATGTGGTCAACTCTCTTGGAAAGGGTCCAATCAGTTAACCTCCTAAGACCGAAGGTGCTGCCTTGAGTTTAATGCATGGATATCTGGAAGATATATTGGAGACCGTAGTAAGATAAACACTTGGTATATATATCAATGTGTTAGTGTTTATCTTCATGCAATAGCATTGCGAATATCCCCATACTTGAGATATTAGTTACCTTATGTGGTACTATTTCTATACTTTTGGCCATACCCATTCACTCATTAATTTAGCATGCCACGGGTCAGTACGGGTATAGTGATGACAACACATTGGTAAGCTATGTAGTCGGAAAGAACCCATCGCTTCGGATACATTAAGGAGTTTTTACCCGGCCGCTTATTAAAGTGATGATTACTATAAACCTCTGATCAGAGTGTGTGATTGATAGAAACAGTTTCTAGTCAAACACGTTGTGGTAAAAAGTAATATACTTCAGTAACAAGCAAATAACTAGATTAACTTGGAGCAAATATTGGTGGGTTAACACTTTAATCAAACCCAACAAACTAGATGGTACTGAGATTAAAGAATGGAAGGAGTACACATAGGACAACTATTGCATAAACAAGGATTAAGTCATAAGCACAAATGACATTCTGAGTAATGCAAGAGGGTGGACCCTTGCTAGAGGCGTACTACAGTCGTTTAAGGTAATTAAGTTCTATTCATGGTCTAGAACCTCGAGCCAATAGTTCCTATAGAACAAAGATTGGTCAAACCTCAATAACTCAATACTACGGGACCCTATGAGGTCACACACATTGAACTTTCATCAGACTGTGTAAAGAATTAATAAATTTGATCTGTTACAAAAATATTAAAGGGTTGGTTGAACTATTACCTGGTTAGACCAGAGATTTCATGTATTGACTAGTAACTAATTTTATTAGGGTCATAAATAAATTAAACTGTTCATTAAAATGATTAGATCATTTATGGTTAAGTCAGGAATTTATTTTGATCATTAAGTAATTTTATTAGGGTCATAAATAAATTAAAGTGTTGATTATAGTTAAGCAAAGAATTTATTTTGAGCGGTAACTGATTTTATTAGGGTCATAAAATAAATTAAAATAAAGGAGGATTAAATTTAATCTCATATAATCCCGCATTAGATCCGTATTAAATTCGGGGAGCCTTTGCTTCCCATATATGAAGCTGGCCCCTCTTCTACATTTCTTGCACCATATCTTTCTATGAGCTCTGACTTGAGACTATAACACATGTTCTCAATGTCAACTTAAAAGATAAAATTAATGAGTCCATTTGGTTAATATTTTGGGTGGATTTTGGAGTGGTCTACCAGCTACTCAAAACTCTGTGGTTCTTCCTCATTGGGAGGTTTCGGTTGGTGGGGTTCATGTGGATACTCATATAGGCTATCCTATACTTGGAGGCTTGTGTAAGAAGATTCTGCTAAATCATTCTTCAACTGGTAAGTCCTCTAATTTTCTTTTAATTATTAAGTCTATTTACTAAGTGTTTTAAGACTTAATAATTATTATGCCTAGGTTATTTTGCATGCTTAGTTTATTTTATACCTTGATTATAACTTAGAGTTATAATATGTTTAAAATAAAATATTTTTATGCTATGATATAATTTAGAATTATGGTACGCCTAGCTTATGCATGTTAACTTAAGTAGAGAATTACTTTAGTTAAGGCTTTAATTAATTTGTATGCTACTAATAGGAGTTCCTAGGGAAAAGGGCCAAAATTTTGAATTTCTGTCGTGCCTGTTATGCTTGTTCAAATTGACTATCAGTTCCCAACACAGAGTAGATGATGAAATTATGGATTTTTAGGACTGTTTAGGTGAGTGTTTGTGTGGTCAGAACCTCCCCCAATCCTTAATAAATGAAGCTACAAATGGATAAAATGTGGGCAAAACCTGAAGGAATGGGTTTTCTCCCTATTTTATACCTCTTATGCCTCAACTATACCCTTGTTATACCGATAAAAAAAACTGGTGAAACTGCTGCCTATATTCTATAGTACGATTTTTATCTTGGCTCCCCTTGAAAGTGAGGCAAAATGCCTCCATTTATAGGGGGAATCGAATCTGAACACAATAAATTGCATTCATGATTGATTTCCTCCAAACATTGTATGATTTACTATCATTTCTGCCTGTTTTATGCAGAAAGGGGACCCATACAGGTGGAACCCATGGACCCGTACCCTCTTATCCCTATGGATCCGTGGGAGCCAAACAGGTCAACCCATGGACCCGTACCCCTAAGGTGCCACCCCGTACGGGTCCCTAAAGATAGTTTAGGTCTCCAAACTTTGGCTAAGCTCATCTCTGCTACAGTAGGAACTCCTCTAATTGATAACACTTGTAAAGAATAGCATTGTCTAGCTCTCATAATCATTTCATGAGAAGGATCGTTAAAATCCAGTGCTTACAGCATCCTTTTCTAAATTGCAAAATAATCTAACTACGGCACATGAATAATCGTATTAAATAAATTAATGTTGGGCAATGGCTAAGCACTTTCGATGTTTGTCGAATCTTTTTAAAACAATATTTTTTTAAAAAAAGAAAAGGTCCCCTATGGAGTTGCCACTACGAGCGGGGGAGGGATTTCGAGTCGGGTCGATCGGGCCGAGTTTAGGTCAAAGCTACTTGTGGGTCATAAATTGAGTAATTATGATCCACTAGGGATTTTTATGATTTTATGAAAATAGTTTTAAAAAGATACAAGAACTTAAATCCTTGGATTATAACTCAGAGTCACCAGCTCTTTTCCAGTAATTTAGAATAGCATCGTCTCTAAGAAAAAACACTAAACCATAATACAAAGATTCGGGTCCAGATGAACCATTTACTTATTACTTTGCCAATTAAACACATGTTCCACTACCAACTTTAATTTATTTAATAACGATTATTGCCTATGATTGATTTAAAGAAATGGGATGAGAAAGAGAGTTTATTTCATGCAAAATATACCGCCTCAATGCCATCATTACATGACAAAAAGTATAATTAAAACATGTTTACATGGCATGAAATAATTATAGAATATATTACAAACGATTCTGGGAATAGAATACCCATTCAGACCTATAAAACAAAAGGTTAGGACAAAATACGAGATTTTAGGTATTCTGTCTAGAAGAGGATCACAACACCATTATAGGGATCACGGTACCGTGATCGAAAAACACTGATCATAAAAACAGAATAAACAGACAATTTTTAAGTTCAGTAAAATAAAATGAGAAGTTTTAGAAAGCGTACCTAAGTGCCTACTTTCCAATCACCAGAAAAGAGCTCTTACCCACTTAAAATATAATGAATTAACAAAATTAAATTTAAATGAGTTTTTAGTCTCAATTTATTACCTTGTGGAGTAGGATTCCTGTTTTTCAGTTTAGGAGCAATCTTGAAGAAGAGAACCATGAAAAACCGACAATGAATGAAAGAAGGACTCTTAAATGTCTATAAATAACAAAAAGATAAATCGAGCAAGTCGGTTCCTCTCATTGTTATAAATTAGAATGAATAAAAGTAGAAAACTCAACAGAACTTTTCTAATTTACCAAGGAATTTTGAAGGTATTCTAAGAATATTGAGTTGTGTTTATTTCTAGTGTTTGGGGCTCTATTTATAGAGTTCTTGCAACTAAAAATGGGTAAAAAATCAATTCTCAACTAAAGAGGAAAAATAATTTAATTCAGAAAATATTTTTCCTAAGTCGATCACGGTGCCGTGATTCATGGGTTTTAGAACGAGAAATTTAGATTTAAGGTGGTGAACTAAATTGGGAAAGAATCGATTATAGTACCCCAATCATAGATCATGGTACAGTGATCTATCGATCATGGTACCCCAATCGATTGGGGTAAAGTGAAAAACTCACTTTTGGCTCTTTAAAAGGGATAATATTTTCGTTCTTCGAGGCCCATTTCCGTAAATTAACTCATAAACCTAAAATACTAGAATATCCAAGGTAAAATATAAACATTTTGCCATCGACTAATGGGTCATCAAAATTCTATGCTAACAATGGATTTTCAAGAACAATTTGGATGAAGCAGGAAATATTATCAGAAATAAGGACAAACTTATTGCTTGAGGCTACTATCAACAAGAAAGGATTGACTATGGTGAAAACTTTGCACCAGTAGCAAGACTTGAAGCCGTAAGAATCCTTTGTGATTTTGCATCTCATATGAACTTTAAATTTTTTCAAACGGATGTAAAGAGTGCATTTCTTAATGTTTACATTCAAGAGGAAGTTTATGTCAGACAACCCCCTAGCTTTGAAGAGCTAAAGTTTCCAGATCATGTATTTAAACTAAAAAAGGCACTTTATGGACTGAAGCAAGCTCAAAGAGCTTGTTATGAAAGACTAACTAACTTCTTACTCAGTAAGGGTTATGTTAGAGGAAAAGCTGATACAACTCTTTTCATCAAGAGAAAGCATCAAGATGTGTTGCTAGTCTAGATCTATATTAATGACATCATTTTAAGAGCAACTAATGAGAAGCTATACAAGCAGTTCAGCTAGCAGATGAAGAAGGAATTTGAAATGTCAATGATGGGAGCGAATAACTTCTTTCTTAGACTAAAAATCAAGCTAGGTGATGATGGGATCTTTATCAGTCAAGCCAGGTATGCCAATGAAGTACTCAGGAAGTTTGACATCGATAAAGCAAAGCCAATGTCAAAACCTATAGCCACTCACACAATTTTGAGTAAAGATGAGAAAGGTAAACCTATTGAGAGTAAGCCTCACAAAGGTATCATTGGTTCTCTACTTTACTTGACTGCTAGTAGGCCGGACATTCAATACAATGTATGTTATTGTGCAAGATATCAAGCTGACCCCAGAGAACCTCACTTAGCTGTTGTTGTGAGAATTCTCAGGTACTTTATAGGCTCTATTGATGCGGGTTTATGGTGTCCAAGTAATGCAGACTTCCCTCTGAGGGGATACACTAATGCTGACTATGGAAGAGATAAGTTGGAGAGGAAAAGTACCACAGGTGGATGCCATTTCCTTGGTGATTGTCTTGTCATATGGTATAGTAAGAATAAAACTTATATGGTGCTGAGTACAGTTGAGGCTGAGTACATGGTTGCAGGAAGTTATGTAGCACATCTGCTATGGATTAAGCAGTAATTGGAGGATTATGGTATAAAGTTGAAGTGTCTTGAAGTAATTGTGACATGAAGAGTGCAATTGGCCTATCCAAGAATCCAATTCAACATAGCAGGATAAAGCATGTCAAATTTAGACATCACTTCATAAGGGACACGAGCATAGGGGAGAAGTAAAGTTAAATTACATCCCCACTGAAGAACAGAGAGCTAATATATTCACGAAGCCCATTGGAAAGGATCAATTCAACATTTTGAGTGAATTGATTGGAATGTCCAATCCAATTTAAAGATTTATCAATCTCGCTGACCGATTCTGGGGCTGACCAACATTTTTACTTTGAGCTCCTACAAATTTGGTTAAGTATTTCTTCTTTGCGCTTGAGTTTTGAACACGTCATTAAAAATCTAACCGATTTCCTTTTAAATATAAACTTGATAAAAAGGGTAGCAAGTCTTGAAAATGTTCCGCATTCAACCATTTACACTCTGTGATTATTGCCATCATTGATTTCATGGTAATCGTTGATCGATCTCACCGACGAATTCCAATCACTATTTATAAGCTGTCCACATAGCTTTGCAAAATTAAATCGAAGAGTTTTGGCTATTTAAGGAGAAGGAGATAAGGAAGGAAGCTTAAGAGATTTCTTCTGCAATTTCTTCTTGAATCCCTAATGTGAGCGGGCAAACTTTTTTGACAGATCTTTTTGGATCATCAATTGGATTGGCATGGCCAATGGGGGACTCTCGGGTTTTAATGCAGGGAGTCGCCACTATAGCGTGGGGCTCGTCGTCCGTGTGAACATTCTTGGCATTTCCAACTAGATAAAGGGGTCGAGGACTCCTTTGGGGATTAGTCTTTTTATTGCAGGAGCAGGGTCCCTGTTTTATACAATATTAGAGTCACCACCCTAATCAGCTCTTCTAGGAAATTGTTGATATAGCTGATCCGAGCAAGATTCCTAAACCGATAAAAGAGAGATTCTGGTTTCGGATGAAATAGTTACTTGCCATTTGAATTTGGATAAATCATATTTTTAGAAATCTTTTGTTATTTTAATAAGCAAAAGAGATGAGTTAGGGAGATACTACCTTTGCGGGCCTATCCCTTAGAATGTGGGCTAGACATGACTGGATTACCTCATGAGGTGGTTAAGATTGCATGATTGAAAATAACACTCTGACCCTCAGTTACCTTTTGTTTGCTGCAGGATGACTGGAAGGCCCGGTACTAGCTAGGACCGCGTTTGCTTTGGATTTCTTCAAGATTTCTGTGGAGATAACCTAAAGGAATTTTATAGTGGGTTCATTTGAGTGTTTGGAAATGAGTGGGTAGCTATTTAGCTACAAGTAATTTTAAGGAAGGGTGTCTATACCTTGGTATACTTTTGGGATATTTTTGGAATAGGCTTGATACTATGAGGGACTTTTAGGAGGGGACTACTTGAACTTTGCTTGTGGTTGCTATTTCCATTGATTGATTGCTTGTGAAAATGCTGGGAGCGATTTCCTTTTGTAGAAATTTTAGGAGCGTCGATCCGTACATATAGTAGTGTCGATCAATGTAATGGATGTCAGAATAGCATTACTGAGTCATCAGGTCTAGATTCCCCTATGAGCGTCGATCAACACAATAGGGAAGCGTCGATTGATGCAATCTGGGTGGTGATAGCCTTGCTGAGTCTTGGTTGTAGGTTTGATGAGTCATCAAAGAAATTAATATGTGGCATCGTTGATTGTCACAATAGAATAGCGTTGATCGATGCAATGTAGGGTGGAATTAGTATCGATCGACACCTAGGCTTAGGATGTTAGAATCCTATTTCCTCAGAGGGGTTTATAGTTTAGGTGAAATGTGGTCCTTTATCAGTACTGGCTTGCCATCTCCAAAAAGGTTGTGGACATCATCAAGCCTGGAATGAACCGTGCTCACAGGCTGCCTCTCGCGTACTGTAACTTATACCATGGAGGTAAAGTTTTTGCATATGCGAAGTGAGCGCAGTGAGTCAAAAGTTCGTATGATTTTGCGAGAATTTAGTCGATGCTATTTGATCGACCAAATTTTTGAAAAAAAATATTTTTACCCCTTCGATCAATTAATATTTGACTGGTTTTGAAAACATTTTAGGAAAATCATTTGGATTCCTGCGGTGTATCATTTGAAACTTTTGGTGTCGGGTCCGCCAGTATTTGAGAAAATGATTTTCATGATGGAAAATGCAATTTTCAAAATTAGGACTCAATTGGCGCCGCAATTTTTTCCTGGAAAGGCAAAAAAAGGTCATTTTTAAATATGTATCGATCGAAACATATGGGTTGTGTCGATTGACGTAACCCTTTGAATTCTGAATGTTTGAATTCTAGTAGTTGCAGACATTAAAAGGAGTTTTAAGGATTGAGTCGATCGATGCTTATTGATTGTGTCAATCGACGGATTGTGGAATCCTACAAATTCCATAATTTTTCTGCAAACATTACACTCCTCATACTACAATTCCTCTTTTCTGCGTTTTCTTTTCAAAACATAAGTAATGTTGGGCCTTTTGGTGATTCCTTTTCTTCCGATCCTTATCCGACTCTCATCCGTCATGATGTGGTTAAAAATCGTGACATCCAGAGACCGCATTTGTGCTCTTAAATCGGTGATAGAGGTAGATATCCATGGGGAGATGGTCTAAATCCCATTCTTAGGCATGGAAGATAATTACGGTCTTCCCGTGAGGTAGATATTTCACGACGTGGGCAGAGGCACTGCTATTCCTCTTGTTCTCAAGCCTGAGTGTCACCTCTCTCGGGTTCTAGTGAGTTCCTTGATGCTCCTTTTCCTTTTCCAAAGACTTGTATACTTTTTTATCATCCCCGATAAATAAGGCCCCTGAGGGTGGTGAAGCTCGAGAGTAGTGTGCCTGTTCTTTCATGCTGTATGCCCTGACCAATACCTTATTTCCTGTCGGTAACTCGACCCTCAACCTAAATATTTTGGGCTCCTTGGTGAATTTGGGGAAGTTCAAGGAGATGGCTTCGGGTAGAGCTGCATTGGGACAGCAGTGCTTGGCCCTGGATCACTGTGCTAGGAAGCACACTTTGGAGCTGAAATCTTTAAAACTCGTTCTTGAGGTAATTTGTTAGAGAAATATTTTAAACATGTGCTCGCATTATGTGTTGACTTTTGTTTCATTTTGTTGCAGATTTGGGGCTTCGAGAAAGGGATTATCCCTTGGCCAAAGAAGGCTAAGATCCGAAAAGATATTTCTTACTTCCCCCGTCTCCCGACTTGGTTGGTGTCCTAGGGGAACCTGGATTCTGCAAAAGCTGAAAGAAGGATTAGGAATCCTACTTTTAATGAAGTAAGCCTAATAATATTTTGGATTTTATTTCTTCCATGCGGTGTATACTAATGATGCACATGTTCACAATTCATTCATGCTCTGTGCGGGGATGCTTCTGGCTAGAACGAGGTTATGGCGGCTACTAGGGAGCTGGTGCCAAAGTGGCTAATCCTAGAAAGTCCTTCCTCTCTCGAGTGGTATTTAGGGGAAAGGATAGTTCAATGTGATACACCTCCGGAGGAGAGACTGGTGCCGTCCGATCTCCCGAGGTGGCTATTCTGGCCGGAGTTGGTTGAGAATCTTGATATCCTGAAAGGGGATGGTGAGATTGTGGAGTTATTTTGTGAGGTTGGCGTGTATCGTAATTTTGTGATCGAGTGTTGGCTTGGCTGGCCTTTGGAGGACCACATCGCATCTCAAGGGGTGTGTCTCTAAACATTCGTTCTTTTTTATTTACTTATGCATTTATTTTTTAAGAGCTAATCCTTTTCTGTTTCACAGGAAAAAAGGCAAGGGGTCCCCATATGTCAGGTGGCGCCACCTCCTACATCACAAGCCATCGAGATTACCAAGTTCCCGTGGGGTTACACATTTAGCAGCCCGACCTATCACTCTACTTTACTCCCTTCAGTGCGGACCACTCAACTAGGGTGGACATGACTTTCACGCCTTGCCATGCGACGCACGTGAGTTTATTGTATATATTGCTATTATCCTTAACTTGTGCTAAGGTGGTTCACTTTTCTTGTCAAGTGTCAAGAGAAGACAGCGAGAGGGATGGGTGTCTACTTTTTTATTTCTAGAACATCTTGCTAGGGAACAACTTTGGGATGGCAGTAAGATTGGACAAGTTTATTCACTCTCTCTTCTCCAACCCTTTTTTCTTAGTAGATACGCATGGATGAGCTCTTATGTATGTATGAGATATTTATAGGGCAAGATTCAGGCACAGAATGTGGAAGTAGATGAACTTAGAGCTGGTTACAGGGCGCCACCACCGATACGGCCTTCGGGCTACAGCTAGTATGGGTAGGTTCACCCAATGGCTATTGGGAAATAATGATCTGGATCATAAAATTGAATAAAAAATCTAGATCAAGTTTGAAAGAAATAAAAACTTAATCTCCTAAATCCAAACGGAAACATCCGGACAAGATCCAACCACAAGGTCATCCATTAAAGACATCAAGTACCTAAGCGTACACTGGAACTATCAGGATAAAGTTTGGAAAGGAAACAAATTTTAATCCTTCGAAAATCAGCATCTGGGAGAACTGATTGCACTATCTCCGGAAGAAGACAGGTTCAGAGATTCTGAGTCTAAGAGCATCCGAAAGACTCAGATATCAAGACAAAGGGAAAAGTTTCAAAGGCTGCTTTTCCCTTCACCCTTTTTGGTCTACATAGTCAAAGATCCTTTCCCATGAACAAGATAAAAGTGATAGCCTACACTTTTTAGATAAACGGAAAAAAGTACTGACACCGAACTAAAAAATTCAATAAACTTTTTCACCTAGACAAATAAGGAGGCACATGGAGCTCACACCAAAAAGTTACTATTATAAAAGTTGGTGAAACACTAAAATACAAGGAAAATGATCACTGACATCTTTTCAGCCTCTATCCCAAGAAATTAAACGGGTCAAATTACTGTCTAACAGATTGATCAATAGCTTCCAAAGCGCCATATACAACCTGATCAAGGGAGAAAATTTAATGCAAGCTCAACAACCCACAACGTCTACATTTATGATACAAGCCTATAAAAGGGAAGCTTCACCAAATGAGAAGGTTGGTTATTTGATTTACAAAAACAAGTAACAAAGCACAAGCATTCAATCAGTTTACAATCGCTCTAAGAATCAATCAATTCCAAAGCTATTGTAAGGATTCCTAAGTTAGTTACAAACTTAAGGAAATCCAAAACACAAACCTTTCTGAAAACAAGAGTGTAAGGATCTCTAACTTGGGTGAGTTATGAGATTCGGATACAACTTAAAGTTGGTACTTTGAGTGGTAACTCCGTGTAGGTCTCAGCATAGATTCTGGGTAGAAGTCTAAGTGGTATATCTTGCTAAAGACTAAAGGACTCAGCTAGGAGTTGGTGCTTCTAGTGGTATATCCTACATCCGGAAGGAGTTACCATCCAGAGATAAGTTGTAAGGGTTGATTCCTGCCAGTTGGAAAGGAATCCACTAGTGGAAAAGCCCGGAGGAGGGAAACTCAAGGGGCTGGAATAGGCAGGGCTGAACCAGGATAAAATCCTTTGTGTTTGATTTCTTTAACTATTTATTTATTACATTATATCTTCATAACGGCATCATCCAGATCCATCATCCGGATCATAATCAAACATGCTAAACTAAAACTTTCCAAAGTCTGTTTATTCTGAGAAAAAGGGTCATTCACCCCCCCCTCCTCTGACCTTATAAAGACCCTCATAGGGACCAACAAGTGGTATCAGAGTAAGTGCTAAAACTAAATATTTAACAATCTCGAGCTAAAGGTCCTTATATTTTGATTCAAATAAAGTAATGAGTTTCCAAAACTCACAATACCTTCCCAAGGGTATGTCCATTACCCGTCCTCCACTCTTCAGCGGTGAACACTACCTGTTCTAGAAAAATCAGCTAAAGAACTTCATTTAAGCACAAAGCATGCAAGTATGGTTAGTTATCAATGATGGCCCACATGAGCCCACTCATGAAGTAGAGGGTATGATCACCCGAAAGCCATCAAGTTAATGGGAAGAGAATGATTTTAAAAACCTGCGTGAAAATGCAAATGGTATTAACATGCTTCATTATGCTCTTAGTATAACAAAATTCAACAGGATATTTGGATGTGAGACTATAAAGGAGATCTGGGAGAAGCTAGAGGTAACATATTAAGGAACAAGGAAAGTGAAAGAAGCAAAGATTGATCTACTCTAGAAAAACTCGAATCCTTCAACATGGAGCCAAAAGAATCCATCAATAGCATGAACACTAGATATACCAATCTATTGAATGAGATGAAGAGGCTTGGAAAGGAGGTTTCTGAAGCTGAAATGGTGAAAAAGGTGCTCCAAAGTCTCACCAAGGAGTGGGATAACAAAAAGACTACTATTGAGAAAGCTCATAACTTAAATGTTTATAGTTATGATGAGCTCATTCGCAATCTCTTGACTCAAGAGCTAACCCTAGAGAGATATAGCCAACAGGAGAAAAAGCCTGAAGAAAAGAAGAAAGCTATTACACCAAAGGTAGAATCCACTGGATTAGCCTCATCCGGAGAAGAAGAGCAAATCACTGAATCACTAAGCACCAAAGATCAACTTGCTCTTTTAACTAGAAAACTCAATAGATTCATACAAAACAAGGATAGAAGGTAATCAAGAAAGCATGAATCCCAGAAATCAAAAGAAGGCACCTTCAGAAGAGATAGGCCTAGAAAGAATCCGGAAGAAAAGAAGGATTCGAAAAAAGAGGCTGCTTGTTTTGAATGTGGAGAAAAAGGTTATTTTAGAACAAAATGTCCCAAGCTTAAGAGAAGCAAGAAGTTCAAAAAGAAGGCAAAGGTGCCTACCTAGAGCAATAGTGAATAAAGTAGCAGCTCATCTTCAATAGAAGAAGAAGAGACTACCAACTGTGCATTCGTGGCATTGACCAATCCGGAAGCAGAGCAATCCAAAAGGAATGCCTCCAAGTAAGAAACAGTGCAAATCAAAGAATAAGAATCAGAAATAGCAAACATTGAGGTAAACTCTTATTCTAATTATGGTTCTAAGGTTAACCTTGCTAGAGCTTTATCTATTGTGATCAAGAGTGTAAAGAAGAATGCAAAAGCAATCAAGTCCTTAAGAAGACAAGTGTTGGAGATTGCTGAAGATAATGAAGCCTTGGCATAAGATGTCAACTTGATAAGAATAGCTAAGCACATTGATGAAGTTGAGGAGAACCACCTGAAGAATCAAGTGTGAATGCTAAGTGCAAATTTGATTGGGTTGGATAGAGAAATAGTCCTGATGAAGGAGGCATCTAAATGGAGACCAAATCCTCCACAAAGAAGGAAAAACCCAAGGCAAGCTACACAAAGAAATCAACTTGAAGCTGCCAAAGGGAACCCTAAACCTTTTAATCAAAAGGTAAAGGAGGTTAGCAGGAAACCACAAGCACAAAGATATATTGTTGCTCAAAAGGGAAAAGCTAAGGTGGTTTACAATCAACAACCTGCCAACCAGAAGAGGAATTATACAGCAGAAATTGTACCTCCAACAAGCTTCCGGACATATTCTGGACCATTTACAAGTGTGCAAGAAGTTGGATATAAAGGAAACTATAGAAGGAAGGATCTGGAAAAGATTAAACAAAAGCAAAAGCAAAATAGACCTATTTCAAGGTGCAGGTTTTATGGGAAAAACAATCATATTACTAAATTATGTAGATTAAAAAATGGTTATTATGATGTTTATCCTTGGCTTGAGATGGCTATTAACTCGAGAGGACCTAAATCTGATTGGGTACCCAAACCCACTTAACATATTTTGTAGGTTTGCCTTAGATCCACACTAGATCAACACCCTTGGTACATCGATAGTGGATGCTCAAGGCACATGACAGGTGATGGGAAGGTCTTCATCACATGAACTCGGAAGAAGGGAGGCAAACTGAGCTTTGGAGACAATCAAAAGAGACAGATCATTGGACATGGAACCACTGGATCTAAATCAAAGATAGAAGATGTCTCACTAGTTGATGGACTAAAATTCAACTTACTAAGTGTAGCCCAACTCTGTGATAAAGGAAGAAAAGTCTCATTTGATTCCGGAGGCTACTCAATCTATGATAGTAAGTCCAATCAACTTATTGTTTATGCACCTAAAGTCAATAATGTCTATTCTATTAATATTAAAAATGACAAAAAGAATATCTGCTTGGTGTCTAAAGAAGAAGAAGCATGGCTATGGCACCGGAGGTTGGGACATGTTAGCATGAACCTCCTATACAATCTAGCCAAACAGGAATTGTTAGTGGGTTTGCCTAAGCTTTTAATAAGGATCATCTATGCACTACATGTCAATTAGGTAAACAACATATGAAAAGTTTCCCTTCCATATCCTACATTCCTTCTAAAAGAGTACTTGAGCTCTCGCATATTGATCTCTTCAGTCCAATCAAACCATTGAGTTTAGGTAGAAGAGAATACACCATAGTCATTATGGATGATTATTTTCGATATACCCGAGTGCTCTTGTTAGCAAGCAAAGATGAGGCCTTTGACTAGTTCTCAAAAACAGTCCTCCGGATATAAGTAGAACAAGGCATAAGCATTGCACTCATCCGGAGTGATAATGGTGGAGAGTTAAAAAATAGGCAGTTTGCTGAATTTTGTGACTCCAAGGGCATTGAGAATAGCTTCTCTTCCCCTGACACTCCTCAACAGAATGGAGTTGTTGAGAGAAAGAACATGACCATAGTTGAGATGGCTAAAATAATGCTAAATGAGAATTGTTTTCCAAAATATTTTTGGGGAGAGGCCATGAATATAGTATATTATATTCTAAATAGAGCTCTCATTAGAAAGAATATAGAAAAGACCCCATATGAAATATAGAAGGGAAGAAAACCCAAAATTGGGTATTTCAAAGCATTCGGATGTAAATGTTACATCCTAAATGATAGAGAGAAACTAGGAAAATTTGATCCTAAATCTGATGAAGCAATTTTCCTTGGCTACTCAACACATAGTAAGGCCTACAAAGTCTTCAATAAACGAACCCAAACTGTGGTAGAGTCTATACATGTAGATTTCAATGAGACTAACCCTGCAGGTAAGAAAAGTTCCACTCCAGAAGATCCAGTTTCGGAAGTTGGAAACTCTAGAGAAAAGAAAGAAGCAAAAATTTCTGATTCATTCCGTATCAAGAAGTACAAATTGGAAGATAAAGGAATATCTTTTGAACCAAAAATACAACAAGTTAATCTCAATCCTCAAGAGATTGACTTTAATGAAGGCTAAGAAAGAGTGGTTGAAGCTGAAGTGGAGCAAGTCCCAGCTCAACATAAAGACCTATAAAGGGATATCCGGACACATGGAGATCATTCCACTGATAATATTCTGGATAATGTTCATAATCCAGTAAGAACCAAAGGTCAACTCAACAGGATGATAAGCCATGTTGCTTTTCTCTCTCTTATTGAGCTAAAGAAATTTCAAGATACTAAAGGAGATAAAAGTTGGATTATGGCATTGCAGGAAGAGCTAGATCAATTCACTAGAAATAATGCATGGGATCTAGTGGCGCCTCTAAAGTGAAAGTCAATCATTAGCACCAAATAGGTTTTCCGGAACAAGCTGGATGAATCAAGAATAGAGGTAAGAAATAAAGCAAGATTGGTTGCCCAAGGCTATAATCAATAGGAAGGGATTGACTTTGAAGAAACCTTTGCCCCAGTAGTAAGACTGGAAGCAATCCAGATTCTATGTGCTTTTGCATCATTCATGGGATTCACATTGTTCCAAATGGATGTAAAAAGCGCATTTATCAATGGAGTCATCTAGGAAGAAGTCTATGTGAAGCAGCCACCTAGATTTGGAGACCCAAAGCATCTGGATCATGTGTATAGCCTGAAGAAGGCTCTCTATAGATTAAAGTAGGCACCCAGAGCATGGTACGAGAGATTAACCTCATTCCTTATATCCAAGAATTATATCAGAGGCAAGGCAGATACCACACTTTTCATCAAAAAGAAGAAAAATGATATTATTCTAGTCCAAATTTATGTGGATGATATCATATTTAGAGCAACTGATGAAAGGATGTGTGAAGAATTCAGCTTTCAAATGCAGAAGGAATTTGAGATGTCCACGATGGGAGAACTAAATTTATTCCTTGGTTTACAAATTAAGCAAAGCCCGGATGGGATTTTCATTAATCAATCAAAGTACACCAAGGAGATCTTGAAGAAGTTTTAAATGGACAAGAGCAAACCTATGTCCACTCTAATGGGATCAGATATAGTCCTATCCAAGGATTGTGAAGGAGAAGATGTTGATCATAAGCTCTATAGAGGGATAATTGGCTCACTCCTATACCTGACAGCTAGTAGGTCTGACATACATTATGTAGTTTGTTACTGTGCAAGATATTAAGCTAGTCCTAAGGACTCTCATCTGAAAGCTCTAAAAAGAGTCCTTAGATACCTACTAGGAACCACTAAAGTAGGGTTATGGTATCCTAGTAATGGAAATTTCACACTCTAAGGGTTTACTGATGCATATTACGATAGAGATACTCTTAAGAGAAAGAGTGCATCCGGAGGTTGCCCTTTCCTTGGAGATTGCTTAGTATCATGGTACAGTAAGAAGCAGACTTCAGTTGTTTTATCTACTATAGAAGTAAAATATATGGCAGATGGAAGTTGTGTGGCTCAACTCCTTTGGATCAAGAAATAAGTTGAATACTATGGAGTTCAATCCGGATGTGTGGATGTTATGTGTGACAATAAAAGTTCTATTGATGTGTTAAAGAATCTAGTACTCCATAGCAGGGTGAAGCATGCGAATATAAGACATCATTTCATCAGAGATCATATGATGAAAAAGGATGTTGCCCTGGTATACATTCTAAGAAATGAGCAAAGAGCAGATATCTTTATTAAGCCACTGAGTAAAGATTAATTTGGAAAGCTAAGGGAGTCAATTGGAATGTCCAATCCAATTTAAAGTTAATCCGGAAGACAGCTTGAAATCAAGTCGGATCCTTGGTAAGAAAAATTAATCCAGAATAAAAGAAGCATTGGAGAGAAATCCATTCTGGAAGAAACATTGCCATGTAAGCAGACAATAATGACATATGGCAATCAAATTGCTTAAAGGTAACTATCACTTTTTGAATTTCAAACTTCTATTGGGGGTTACATGTGTGGTAAATTTGACAGTATACTTTTAAATAAAACAGTTCCCATTCTCGGTTAAACTGAATTTACCTCTCTCAAAAATTTGTTTGCCATGTCATCAATCCAGTCCAAATTAACGGCATTTGGACTACCAAAATACCCTCACCTTGAAAAATCTATATAAACCCCTCAAAAATTCCTTTCTTCTTCACGCGAGCAACTACCTTACTGTTACTCTATAAATTTGAAAACCAAAACTCTATTTCTTTTAATTCCATCTCAAATGGCTGCTATCATGACACCAGAAGGACCCATAATGCTTCCAACCTAAAACATCTTTACTTAATTCAATCTGAAAGATAAAGATTTCAAGCCATTGAACCTAAAAACAACCGACTCCATTGTCCCCATTGATTTTCTGGAGGATAACTTTGTTTTTGAAACTGATCCCTATTCCCCGGCTATTTGAGGATCAACACCTAATAGACTTCCCCAAAATAAACCGCTGAACATACCCAGATATAGTCTGGGAGTCCTACGACAATCTGAGAGCAAATGATAAGTTTGATGCCCTAAGTGTTAGGAACTGACAGTTAGATTCAACATGCATAACAGGCATGGCGGAAATTCAAAATTTTGTCCATGTCCCTAGGAACTCCTATAAGTTGCATATAAATTAAATAAAGTCTTAACTAAATAATTCTCTACCTAGGTTAGCATGCAAAAGGGCTAGGCATGCCATAATTCTAAATTATATCCTAGCACATATATTTTATACTAAGCATGGTATAACTCTAAGCTATAACCAAAGCATGTTATAACTCTAAGCTATAACCTACGCAAGAGATAAACTAAGCATGAAAAACAACCTAAGCATAATTATTAAGTCTAAAAACACTAAAAGAAAAAGACCTAATAATTAAAAGAGAAAGAAAAGAAAGCTTACTAGTTGAAGCGTGCTTTAGCAGAACCCTTCTTGCATAAGCCTCCAAGCGTAGGATAGCCTCTATGAGTATCCACACAAACCCCACCAACCAAAACCTCCTTGGGAGGAAGAACTAAGAAGCCTCGAGTAGTTACTAGACCACTCTAGAAGCCTCACCCAAAAATATAAACTTGAGGTGCCTCGAATAAATTCAAGCTCCTCAAAAAGAACTATGCTCAATACCCGAGAGATTTATTTTGCAAATCTTGCTTAGGATTTATGCTTTGAGGTGAATATGCACTTGAAACCAGGGGAGAGGCACTATATATAAATAGCCAAGGAGAGGAAAAATCCTCCCCTTATTACCGATGTGGGATATGCTAAAAAGCATATCCCACATGGGGCATGCGAATGAGGCCGGATGGCCTTATGCTAGCCCATGTGGCAGCACTGCAGGCTGGCAGCGCTATGCTACTAGCTCCGCACACTGCCCATGATTGGGCTTGCGAGATTTTTCGTAAGCCCATAGGCTCCCTTTTAGCGGGCCTTTGGAAATGCTACCTAGTAGCATTTGTGAGGTCCACTAGTACTTTTCTCCCTTTTTATTCATGTGGTCTTATTTATTCTTGACCCTAATAAATTAGTTATTAGTCAAAATAAATTCCTTAGTCTATCCAAAATTGATCTAATCAATTTTAACTAATTAAATAATAATCCAATTATTATTTAAATTATATTCTCGTAATAGAATAAATCTACTAGTTCTTTACTTAGTCTGATGAAGGTCTAATGTATGTGACCTTATAGGATCCCAAATTATTGAGCTGTTAAGGCTTAACCAACCTTTATTCTAGTGGAACCAATGGCTCAAGGTTCTAGACTGTGAATAGAACTCGATTACCTTAAACGACTATAGTACGCCTCTAGCAAGGGTCTACTATCCCCCATTACTCGAAACTTCATTTATGCTTATGACATAATCCCGGTTAATGCAATAGTTATCCAGTGCAATAAATTCCCTCCATTCTTCAATATTAGTACCATCTGGTTTGTAGGGCTATATTAAAGTGTTAAACCACTAATAGCGAGGTTGCTCCAAGCTATCCCAGTAGTTTACTTATTACCAAAGTATATTGCCTTTTTTCATGGTGTGTTTGACTACAAACCATTTCTATCAAACACATACTCTGATTAGAGGTTTATGGCAATCATCACTTCAATAAGTGGCCAAGTACAACTCCTTAATATATCCGGAGTGATGGATTCTTTCTAATACTCAGCTCACCAACAAGTTATCATCACTATACCCGTAATCACCTGTAACACCCTAAATTAATGAGTGCATAGTAATGACCCAAAGTACAGCAATAGTACCACACAAGGTAACTAGTATCTCAAGTATAAGGAGATTGGCAAAGCTTATTGCATGTAGATAAACACTAACACATTGATATATATACCAAGTGTTTATCTTATTGTGGTCTCTAGTATATCTTCCAGATATATCCATGTATCAAACTTAAGGCACCACCTACAGTCCCTAGGAGATTAACTGCTTGGACCCTTTCTAAGAAAGTTGACCATAAGCTAGTCTTGTCACTCCATCAATATCCTTTCTTGACGAAACTATGACTAGAGATAGTTTAGACATAATCATAATTGCACATGAAAGCAGGTTCCACTAAATATAGTCCAACTATAATTTCTCTGACTTCATGCTATGATACGTCAAGGACTTTTGCATACATACATCAATGAATATATTTAACTAGCTATAATATATATACAAACACATTGATATAAACAAAAGATTAAATGCCTTCATTGATTAAGCAAATTATTCGTACTATTACATAATTAAGATATATCACCCTAATTGCCTTAAGGGCATACATCATATCAACAAACTCCCACTTGCACTAAGGCCAATTAGCCATATGTCTTAATCTATATCCTTTAATATGATGGTCATACTTGACTTGAGTCAATGGCTTTGTCAGACAATCCACGAGGTTCTGATCAGTGGGTACATATTCTAATCTTATTATCTTAGCATCAACAATCTCCCTGATTATATGATACTTTATGGATACATGTCTATTTTTTCTAATGAGATTGTGGTTCCTTTGCCTGAGCTATGGCAGCATTGTTATCACAACACAAAGTAATTAGATCAATATCCTCAGGCACCACACCGAGATCACCACTAAATCCCTTTAACCAGATAACTTCTTTTACCACTTTGCATGCAGCAATGTATTAAGATTCCGTGGTTGAATCAGCTATAATTTCTTGCTTAGAACTCTTTCAGCATACTGCCCCTCCATTTAACACATACAAAAAACCTGACTGAGACTTAAATTCATCCTTGTCAGATTGAAAACCCACGTCAGTTTAGCCTCTGATTTTGAGGTCACGTTCTCCATAAATCAAAAACTCATCCTTACTCCTTCTTAAGTACTTAAGAATTTCCTTGACAGCCATCCAGTGCTTTTCACCTGGATCTAACTGATATTTGCTTGTAAAGCTCAAAGAATGAGAGACATCTGGCCTAGTAAATATCATAGCATACATGATGGATCCTATCACGCATGCATAAGTATATCCTTCATGCGCATTCTCTCCTGAGCTATCTTTGGACATTTAGCCTTAGACAGGTTAATCCCATTTGTCATTGGGAGATAACCTTTCTTAGAATGCTCAAGGTTGAACCTATTCAATACCTTGTCTATAAATGTACTTTGAGAAAGACCTAATAGCCTCTTGGATCTATCTCTATAGATCTTTATACCTAGTATAAATGCGGCTTCAACAAGGTCTTTCATGAAGAACTTTCTTGATAACCATTTTTAAACGTTTTGAAGAAGTGAAATGTCATTTCTTTTTAGTAGAATGTTATCAACATAAAATACTAGAAAAATGACTGCACTCCCACTAACCTTCTTGTAAACACAAGGCTCATTAGCATTTGGGCAGAAATCCAGTTCCCGGATTATCTGATCAAACCTTATATTCCAACTCTTGGATGTCTACTTAAGTCCATAAATGGATCTTTGTAGCTTGCATACCTTCGAACCATTATGAGATGTAAAACCCTCAGGTTGTGTCATATACACATCCCAGTCTAAATCTCCATTCAGAAATGATGTTTTAACATCTATCTGCCAGATCTTATAATTGTAATGAGCAGCAATGGCGAGGAGTATCCTAATGGATTTTAGCATGGCTATCATTAAGAAAGTCTCAGCATAGTCGATACCTTCACATTGACTATAACCTTTCACAACCAACCTTACTTTATAGGTAATTGCATTACCGTCCATGTCAGTTTTGTTCTTAAAAACTTACTTGCACCCAATTGGTCTAACCTCTTGTGGTGTATCAACCAAATTTTAAACTTGGTTCTCATACATAGAATCCATTTCTGATTTCATGGCTTTTAGCCATTTATCAGAATCTAAGCTTTTCATTGCCACATCATTTATCCTTGGTTCATCATCCTCCATAAGATATAGTTCCTTATCATTAGTGATGATAAAATTATATCTGTCGGGATCCTTATAAACACGACCTGATCTTCGTAATGATTGTGTTTCAACAGGTTATTCTTGGATCGCAATTTCTTATGTATGTAGAATAGGGTCAATTAGCTGATTATCTGTTTCTTCCTCTTAAACCTCCAGTTCAAAATTACTCCCACTGACTTTTGCAAGTAAGTGTTCCCTTTCATAAAGGGGAGCACTCCGAGACACAAATACCTTCTGTGCTTTGGATTGGTAAAACAAATATTCAATAGCATCCTTTGGATATTCAATGAATAGACACTTGTCAGATTTGGCGCTTAGCTTATCTAACGCTATCCGCTTTACCATGGCAGGACAACCCCATACTCTAAGGTGACTTAGAGATGGCCTTTTATTACACCATCTTTCGTAATGTAAAAAATCAACTCATTTATAGGGCACTCTGTTTAATACATAAAGTGCGCTCTCCAGTGCATATCCCCAAAGGGATTTATTGCGATCTACTTGGCTCATCATGGACTGAACCATACCTAATAAAGTCTAATTCCTCCTTTCCTACACTTCATTATGCTCGGGCGTATAAGGAGGGGTCCATTGGGGAACTATCCCATTTTCCTTTAGATAATCCTAAAACTACTAACTTAAGTATTCTCCACCTCGATGTGATTGAAGTGTTTAATACTTTTCTCAAGCTGTTTCTCTACTTCAGCTCTAAATAGTTTGAACTTTTCAAAACTTTTAGACTTGTGCTTCATCAAGTACGAATAACCGTATCATGAGTAATCATCAATAGAGGTTATGAAGTAGGAGTATCCTCCTAGTGCCTGAACACTCATTGGACCACACACATCAGTATGTATAAGTTCCAATGTACTCATGGCTCGTTCACCCTTTCCCTTAAAGGATAACTTTGTCATTTTTTCTCTTAAATAAGGTTCGCAATCACCATAAGACTCCAAGTCTATAGGTCCTAAGTCTCCACGCTTATGCAACTTGTTTAAGCGATCTTTGTTTATGTGGCCTACATGACAATGACATTAGTAGAAAGAATTCTCATTATCTAATTTTCTCCTAGCAATGTTTATATTTGAGAATATGATTTTGTAATTATAAAATATCATTTGTCATATAACAATAAAATATCATTCATAACTTTGATAATACCTTTTATCAAATTGGAATAAAAATTCCATCTGCTATGAAGCAGGAAATAATATTTTATAAAGATAATTAAATTTTGTCCTTTTACAAATTTTAGCAAAATGGAAATTTCAAGTTCCAACATCAATAGCAGCCATCAAGCTCTAATGATTTTCCATAGGTACAACTCTCCTTTTTGCCAAACCTCTACTTCTCAACAATATATATACCTTCGTATGGATATGTGATTCTCATTAGGTATTCCATACCAATTTAGAATTCCCTTGAGATGTAGAATTTCTCAATATCAAACATCTTGGAGTGGAAGCTTCAGGCCTCCTCTTCTCATGCTATGAGACTTTAGGCATTTTGACCTTATTTCCAATATCCCATATTGAAGATCTTGTTTCCAATATTTCATGTTGAAAACAATCATTTTGTCTCCCAAACAAAATTCTCTGTATTCTTTTTACTTTTCTCTTTACTTTGCTCCATCCTACTTCAAAACTAGACACTATGTGTCCCTTTACTTCTATGAGATAAGAACCATTTAATTTTCTGACTAATTGGTCCCACCAATTTCTATCAAAATATTTTGGTTCAAATTTTCCACCAAGGAAAATCCTTTCTCAAAGATGTAAAGACATAGACTTTCAAGTCCATGATTTTATGATGCCCTTGTAGCTAAGGTAACATGGATCCTAACATCTGACTTGATGTTTATCCTTGTTTCTTTGCCAGCTACTCACATAAGGTAACAGGGATATTAACAACCTCCAAAGTGTTGTATCCTAGTTTCCTTTATGTATTTGATGCATATCTGTTTCAAGCAGAATTTCTTGCACAATGTTGTTTAGATTCGGGCTTATACAAAATACATGCCAAGCCCAAGGCTTTAAGGACTATCCTCACATTTGTATACAAAACTTTGAAGCTAGAGCCAATAGTTATCAATGCAAATGTTTGTACTTAAATAAAGATTTCAACCTAAGGTATAGGAAAAGAAAATTGTCCAGATATTAGTTTTAGTACATGTATTTAATATAAGGTCTTTTAATTAAATACATTTGTCCTACTATTTTCTTCAAAATTTACAATAGCCCATTCTATTGAATTCGGGAATTTTAGCCCAGCTAAATTTCCTAGTAAGTAGCATCTATAACTAGTCTATTATTACCCCCAATTTTATGAGTCAAGTTAGAATAGTAAGTTATAGTTGGAATCCCATTCCATTTGCATCGTATTCAATTGCTAATTCATTCAAGTTCCCTAATCCCAAGGGACGTGTGCTCTTATAATAGCATCTCCTTGAATACGTCTCAGATCTGGGCCTAGCCCCCAATTTAATGGTGGACTATGCCAGTTCTGTTAAGACTGACCCTATCCCAAACTTTACAACTAATCAATGTGGACTAGAAGGAACGCTTTGCGTAGCACTTTGATAGCCCAAAGAGACCGTATTATAAATTTGAGTAAGGAAGACTACAACTTGCCTTAATATATATACTTTGGGATTTTATTGGTACGTCTCACCCAATCTAGGATTTTATCAGATGGACAAAATTATAATAACTTAAATTAATTCAGGGTATTTTAGCATTAATTTATAAGGTCCAACCTTAGGGGATTCAAGCTCTTTATTATAATTATACATCAACCTAGATTATATGCAAAATAATTAACAATTTTATTTGTTAAATTTATATTGCATTTCCTTTAAGCTTTTATTCAATGAATTTAATTTTTACTTTGTTATAGAAACATATATAAGCACCATCTTATATACTAGAAATAATTTAGTTCATATTAATCCCCAGTTGGTCAATTCAAGTTGCACTAATATAGATTCCCAGGTAAGAGAGGTGCCCTATAAGGAGTAGACACCAAGTCTAATCCTTAGCTAGTATAAATACGGGCACAAACTTGAAGACTAATGGATTCTCTTGAACTAATAAATTTCATTCTTCCAATTCATGTAGATTGGAAGCATCTATAACCTATGTAATTTAAATAAATTAATGACACTTGTATAATTTGAGTAAGTTGAGCTGGCTTAATCAAAATTATTCATAACCATTTTCTAACCTTGAAATGAAAACACAAGTTCATATATATTGTTCCAAACAATTAAATAAACAATAATCATTTCATATAGAAAATAATATTCAGTTTCCTTCTAACTTAATTATGCACTAAATAGGCTGGCTCTGATACCACTATTGGGAACTGACAGTCAGATTGAACATGCATAACAGGCATGGCAGAAATTCAAAATTTTTTCCCCATCCCAAATAACTCCTATAAGTTGCATATAAATTAAATAAAGCCTTAACTAAATAATTCTCTACCTAGGTTAGCATGCAAAAGGGTTAGGCATACTATAATTCTAAATTATATTATAGCACATATATTTTATACTAAGCATTTTTATAACTCTAAGCTATAACCTAAGCATGTTATAACTCTAAGCTATAACCTAAGCATAAAATAAACTAAGAATGCAAAACAAACTAAGCATAATTATTAAGTCTAAAAATGCTTAAAGAAAAAGACCTAATAATTAAAAGAGAAAGAAAATAAAACTTACCAGTTGAAGTGTGCTTTAGCAGAACCCTTCTTACACAAGCCTCCAAGCGTAGGATAGTCTCTATGAGTATCCACACGAACCCCAGCAACCAAAACCTCCCCAGGAGGAAGAACTAAGAAGCCTCAAGTAGTTGCTAGACCACTCCAGAAGCCTCACCCAAAAATATAAAATAGAGGTGCCCGAATATATTCAGGCTCCTAAAAAAGAACTGTGCTCAATACCCAAGAGATTTATCTTTGTGAATCTCGCTTAAGATTTATACTTTGAGCTGAAGGTGCACATGCAAAAGGAGGAGAGGGGCTATATATATAGCCAAGGGGAGAAAAATCATCCCCTTATTATCGATGTGGGATGCGATATGCACATGAGGTCGAATGGCCTCATGGTTGCCCAATCCTGGGCTTTCTGAGCATGTGGCAGCGCTGCGGGCTAGAAGCGCTATGCTGCTAGCTCCGCACGCTGCCCATGACTGGGCTTGTGAGATTTCTCACAAGCCCATAGGCTCCCTTTTAGCGGGCCTTTGCAAATGCTACCTCGTAGTATTTACGAGGTCAACTAGTCCTTTTCTTCCCTTTTATTCATGTGTTCTTATTTATTCTTGACACTAATAAATTAGTTACCAATCAAAATAAATTCCTTGGTCTATCCAAAATTGATCTAATAAATTTTAACCAATTAAATAATAATCCAATTATTATTTAAATTATATTCTCGTAATAGAATAAATCTACTAGTTCTTTACTTAGTCCGATGAAGGTCCAATGTGTGTGACCTTATAGGATCCCGAAGTATTGAGCTGTTAAGGCTTAACCAACCCTTGTTCTAATAGAACCATTAGCTCGAGGTTCTCGAACGTGAATAGAAATCGCTTACCTTAAATTACTATAGTACACCTCTAGCAAGGGTCTACCATCCCCCATTACTTGGAACGTCATTTATGCTTATAACTTAATCCCAGTTAAGGCAATAGTTATCTAGTGCAATAAATTCCTTCTATTCTTTAATATTAGTACCATCTGGTTTGTAGGGTTCGGTTAAAGTGTTAACCCACTAATAGCGAGGTTGCTCTAAGCTATCCTAGTAGTTTACTTGTTATCGAAGTATATTGCCTTTTACCATGGTGTGTTTGACTAGAAACCATTTCTATCAAACACATACTCTAATCAAAGGTTTATGGCAATCATCACTTCAACAAGTTGCCAGGTACAACTCCTTAATATATCAGGAGCGATGGATTCTTTCCGACTACTCAACTTACCAATGTGTTGTCATCACTATACCCGTAATCACCCTTAACATCCTAAATTAATGAGTGTATAGTAATGACCCAAAGTATAGCCATAGTACCACACAAGGTAACTAGTATCTCAAGTATGTGGACATTGGCAAAGCTTATTGCATGAAGATAAACACTAATACATTGATATATATACCAAGTGGTTATCTTACTGCGGTCTCCCATATATCTTCCAGATATATCCTTGTGTCAAAATTAAGACACCACCTTCAGTCTGTAGGAGATTAACTGCTTGGACCCTTTCCAAGAAAGTTTACCATATGCTAGTCTTTCCACTTCATCAATATCTTTTCTTGATGAAACTATGACTAGGGATAGTTTAGACATAATCATAATTGCACATGAAGCAGGTTCTACTAAATATAGTCCAACTATAATTTCTCTGACTTCATGCTATGATACTTCAAGGACTTTTGCATATATACATCAACAAATATATTTAACCAGCTATAATATAAATACAAACACATTGACATAAACAAAAGATTAAATACCTTTATTGATTAAACAAATTATTTGTACTATTACATAATTAAGAAATATCGCCCTAATTGCCTTAAGGGCATACATCATATCTAACATAAAGAACTCAGGTTCAAGCTAAAGAAATTACTGTTACTCCGGAATTCTTCAAAAATTCACTAAATATGAAGAACGGCGGAGTTCTGATAAGGATAGATGGAGATGAGGAAACTGTAAAATTTGATCCGGAAATGTGGCTTCCAGAGAGATATTTTGGAGAGAAGTTCTCCACCTACTAGCCACAGGGACCAAGAATTCTATGCCATGTGCTTACCAAGTTAGTACTCATCCGGAAGGGATCTCTAACAACGGTGTCCTACTTTCAACACTGTGTACTCTAGCACTGGCAGAATGTAGAGAAGTGAACATGCTAGTGCTTATGATCCTCTTCCGAAAAAACCACAGAAACTCCCACGGGGCTTTTGTCACTCGGATCCTCCAAGCAAATGGGGTAGATTTCACCAGATTCCAGGGCACAAAGGGTAAATAAATCCTAAAGAAGAACTTCTTGAACCTAAGATTTAATGAGGAGTGGGATGAGGCCAAGGCTCTACGATAAAAAGAAGAGAAGTAAAATAAGGCAAGAAAAGCCATTCATCCAGCAAAAGAAGCTCCTACTCCCAAAAAGGCCAGAACCAAGGGTCAAAAATAATTGGCCATAGTTCCAGAGGAAAAAGAAATTGATGAGGATAAAAAAACCTTGACAAACCTCATGAGGCAAAGATCTGAGAAACTAAAGCCTAGAGGGAAGTTAATTAAGACCGCAGCCAAGAAGGGGAGAAATATTGTCACTCCTGAGGTTGCGGTGGAGGATCAGTATCCAGTTGTGGCTAAGGCAATAGATGCTGGAAGGAAAAAGGCCAAATAGACTTTAGAGAAAATGTAGGCAGATCTTGAGGATGATGAGGACAAGAGGATGAAGCCCCGGATCTAAAAAAAGGTAATTCATTAAGAAATGGCCAACATTTGATGAGGCAATGGCTGCCCAGGAGAAAAGGAAAAAAGCGGCTAAAATTGTGATAAATGAGATAGGGTAGCTGTGGATGGCAAAAGCAGAATTAGTTAAGGCCAAGATTGCAAAAGGCAAGAATGTGCCTGGATCCACTTAAGTGATACAACCAGATGATCCACAGTTTGAGGAGATAAGGCAAGCCACACCCATTCTTGTAGATCAAACTACCATGGCTGAACTATCTAAGATTCTGGAGTCAGAGTCATTTAATTTCCAAGCAATCACAGAACCCCTTTCGGAAAATCTCCTTAAACCGGAAGCCTCTGTAATCAATCTTGAAAGTCCTATAAAGGCAATTGTAGGGGGTGTTGAGGACATTACCAACACGCTTGGGGGAGGTATTAAAAGTCCTGAAAAGGCACTTGAAGGGGTGATAAAGGACATTTCCTGTCACGTAGGGGTTGAGCTAGAAGGAAATAAAGTAATTATAGAAGATGCAACCATCCTGTCCCAAGCGCCAATCAATGGGGTAACTCCTACCACAACTATATTAAATATTATTGCTGATCCTGCTATTAGTGATGACACAACAGATAACATCAATAAGGATAACTTAGACACTACAACCCTAAATGTGTCTAAGGAATAACTGCCTAACCCGAATAACATCATTCTAGGGTATGGACATGATTTGAGATTCAAAGAGAATGCTTCTAAAGCAAACTCTAAGGGTGAGGGCAGTCTGCGGGAACCATCAGATGAAAGGAGGGAAGAAGAAGGAGATAGCTTAAGCTTTGTGACAAGTGATGAGGCAGAAGATAGTGAGCCCTTCTGAAGTAGTTCTAGTTCTAGAGATGACTCCTAGTTCTAGTTCTAGAGATGACTCCTCCAGCTCATCTATAGGCAAACCTCTTCAAGCTGCTAGGTCTATAAAAATTCTTGCCGGTAATACAAATAAGCCAAAGTCACTACCGCGCTTAAACTATTACAAGTAGCTACCCTTAAAGAGAATGAGGAAGGATATGTCAACTAGAGTCTCTGGAATGTCTGCAAACATTTACAAATCATTGAAAAATTTCTTCTAGATGAATTTCAATCTCTAGACTTAAAGCAAGAGTTCAAGCAACTAGTGCAGAGAATGGAAGAAAAGTTCTATATTTCCCTTCTCCCGGTGCAATAGCTGAAGCCTCCTTATCTTAAATAAATCCAATTATATATGAGCTTAAGGATAGTATTACCACAGCCAATCGAACTACTAATCAAGCCAACAGTTTGGTGTCAAACAACTATAGAACAGTGCTTGATAAGATTACTTACTACTCCTCTGAGCTATCAGGTGAAATAAAGGCATACCTGGACTCCAAGTTTGAAAACTTGTCAAAATTCATGGCAGAAAGGGATCCTAAGTCGACAATAATGGAACTAGGTATAGATTAGCAAGTACTCTAGGAAATGATTAAAAATTTTCTGGATGAATCTCTCCCCCAGATCCAAGAGAAGATGCTGGATAAGATGGGCAGTCGCTTAGCTGGACTGGAAATAATAATTAATGACTCGAAACCCTCAATCATAAAAGAAGTAAAGCTTTAAGCAGAAACCATTCATAATATCTGAAGAGGAATCAGTGAAGAAATATCTCTCTTACAAACAAGAATTAATAAATTGTCACCATTTAGATCCTCCTTTGCACCATCCATTTCGGAGAGCCAATTCCTTCCAGTCTTCCACAACTTGATCCAAGCCATTGGGGATTCTAAATTCTTTGGTCAAAAAGGAGTGACAACTCTACTAAAGGTCCTCCTCCCCTACTTTGACAAAAAGGATCAAGAGTTTACGCTCCAAATCCATCTTGCAATCAAACAAGCCTATACTTAACTTAAGAAAACCATCTAACCCTACAACCTCACTCCAGTAATAGTTTATCACATTATTGAAGAAAGGAGTAAAGGTAATGTTGACTACTCTATATACTTAAAAGCTTGGCAAGAAGCCTGGGAAAATAGAACCTATATTGTAATCGATCCCCAAGCTTTAAATAAAAGGGGGAGATGTGTCTAACAAGTCAATAAGGATCTGGATCCGGCAAGGGCAAGGAAAAGGAAGGAGGACCATCCGGTGAGAATTAGAATAGCTATAATTTTGTAAAATATTGTAATAGCTAGATTCACTATTATATATTTCTGTATTTTGTAATCCGGAACTTCATTGTTGTTAACCATTATTAACAGCAGAAGTATATATAGTGAAACAATCTAATTCTCAAAAATTGCTTCTAAAGTATAATCTGTAATTGTACTAAAATAGACTTAGAAGCTAGAACTAAAAAATATTGGGGGAGTTAGGATGCTAGAATTATGGGGGAGCAACCGTAAATGACTAAGTATCAAAAATCATATTTAAATCATCTAGCCCCCTTCATCAAGCTTAGTTGACTTAGGTTTTTGTTTCCATCAAATGGGGGAGATTGTTGGGAAACAATGATCCAGATCATAAAATTGAATTAAAATACCCGGATCAAGTTTGAAAGAAATAAAAACTTAATCTCCTAAATCCAAATGGAAACATCCGGACAAGATCCAACCACAAGGTCATCCATTAAAGACATCAAGTACCTAAGCATACACTGGAAGTATCAGGGTAAAGTTTGGAAAGGAAACAAACTTTAATACTTCAAAAATCAGTATCCGAAAGAACTGATTACACTATCTCTAAAAGAAGATAGATCCGGAGATTCTGAGTCTAAGAGCATCTGGAAGACTCAGATATCAAGACAAAGGGAAAAGTTTCAAAGACAGCTTTTCCCTTCACCCTTTTTGGTCTATATAGTCAAAGATCCTTTCCTCATGAACAAGACAAAAGTGTCATCGTGCACTTTTTAGATAAAAGGACAAAAGTACTGACACTAGACTAAATAAGTCAACAAACTTTTTCACCTAGACAAATTAGAAGGCATGTGGAGCTCACACCAAAAAGTTACTGGTATAAAAGTTGGTGAAACACTAAAATACAAGGAAAACGATCACTGACATCTTTTTAGCCTCAATCCTAAGAAATCAAATGGGTCAAATTACTGTCTAACGGATTGATCAACTGCTTCGAAAGCGCCACATATAACCTGATCAAGGGTGAAGATTTAATGCAAGATTAATAACCCAACGGCTACATTTATGTTAGAAGCCTATATAAGGGAAGCTTCACCAAATGAGAAGGTTGGTTGTTTGATTAAAAACAAGTAACAAAGCACAAGCATTCAATCAGTTTACAATCCCTCCAAGAATCAATCAATTCCAAACCTATTGTAAGGATTCCTAAGTAAGTTATAAATTTGAGGAAATCAAAAACCAAAACCTTTATGAAAACAAGAGTGTAAGGATCTCCAACTTGGGTGAGTTGTGAGATTACGATACAACTTAAAGTTGGTGCTTTGAGTGGGAACTCCTTGTAGGACTCAGCTTAGATTTAGGGTAGAAGCCTAAGTGGTATATCTTGCTAAAGACTAAAGGACTCAGGTAGGAGTTGGTGCTTCTAGTGATATATCTTAAATCCAGAAGTTACCATCCGGAGATAAGTCGTAAGGCTTGATTCCTGCCAGTTGGAAAGGAATCCGTTAGTGGAAAAGCTCAGAGGAAGGAATCAGGGGACTGGAGTAGGAAGGCCCAAACCAGGATAAAATCCTTTGTGTTTGATTTCTTTAACTATTTATTTATTGCATTATATTGTCATACTGCATCATTCGGATCCATCATCCAAAACATAATCAAACACGCTACACTAAGACTTTCTAAAGTCTATTTATTTCGCAAAAGAGGGTCATTCACCCCCCCTTTGACCTTATAAAGACCCTCATAAGGACCAACAATGGCATATGCCCAGCATCAATCTGGTTATGGAGCGTAGGGTTACATGTTCGATTATTTGGCCTAGGCTGGTTTTATAGGGATGCCTTCTCAGTTTCCATCGACCCCATCATCTGTGCCTGTTCCTCCACTCGTGTAGCCTCTTCAAACCTTACCAGGCCTAGGCGGCCAAGAGGGAGTCGGTGATAGTAGTGGGGTACCATAAGTGGACTTGGAGACTCTATTCATTTGGGAATTTAGGATATGATAGTTAGGCTTCAGCTTAGGGTATAAATTTTTTATAGGCCCTACGTGGCAATTTTATCTAGTACATTTGATGGATGGATTGGGCATGTTTTTTCCCCTTTATTGTTTTCTTTTTGTGGATTGGTGGGTCCTTAAAGGCCCTATTTAATTTTTAATGGATGATTTATTTTACTGTCTTGACATGCTAGCCTCATTATTTTATTGCTTTTTTCACTGAAATGAGCTTCTTCTTGTGCAGTTGGTTTTGTTCTTACTATCTATCATCGCCTTCATTGAGTGACGATCGAATTTACATGGATAGGTTCAAGATGCAATTGGTAGACCATCTTTGGACATTGAGCCCGACTGATTGGAATTTGCTCCAGGCCAGGTGCTTTTTCAACATATAGCACTATTACAATGTCACTATGGATAAAGCGCTTTTACAAAGCGCAATAAGTTTGTGGGATCCTCTTAACCACATGTTCCACTTCAATAACCAAGAGTTGTGTCCACTTTATGAAGAGTTTTGTGCCATAATGGACATTTCCTAAAACTAGGACATTATTATGCCTGATTACAGAGCTACTATAGAGCAGCGTGATGTAGGTTTCCTAAGACTTTCTGATCATCGGAGGAAAAGAATCGTGTCTACCGATACCAATCAACCCGGATTGATCTTAGGAGTGGCTTTAGAAATATGCCCTCCATTCCTTCCAGTCACCGAAGTTGGGTTCCCCTCATGATCGTACTATAGATGGGAGATTTTCTGTATGAGTCTAACAATAGGATCTGCAGTCCTAGGCTAATTTTTTTTGATCCAAAAAACTCTAGAGGGATCATCACCCATGGCCATGGTCCTTGCTAAGACCTTCATTTACATGGACTCCATTCATCAAGATGAGATGTAATGGCATCGGAAAGCAGGCTCCTCCTTCAGGTATACTACCCATTTTATTATTATTGTCATGGACTTTTACTGGTAATGGCCCACTGATGGATTTATATCATGTCAGATATGGCTGATGGAGCTTTTGAAGGTCATTTAAGTACCAGCTGGATTGTTCGATTCTTATGCCCCTAAGGACTCTTGGGGTCTAGGAATGCAGTATTTCGTAGGAATCAATCCTTGCGCAAATGGTTTTACTTCTTGCAAAGGCTGACTGAAAAGGACATTAGGTCGATCTGCCCCTGGAGGAAAATTATTGAGGTGACTACTCGAACTGTACCCCAAGGCATTCAATTGTTGGGCATGGAGCAAATATTGTATTACTTTCTAGAATGTATGAGACTACAATATGGCCATCCTCAGTCTGTGCTCGTAGACAAGTATGCCTTGGTCTTATTAAAGGCTTCTTGGCATTGCGGATTCCAAACGACTGGTTGCTGCTTCTTGAGGAGTTTGAATATGGGTTCACAGATAGTGGCTAATCTTATGATAAACCTGCTGATGTACTGTAGGGATCCAAGAAAACTTTGAACTTTCTTCTCGATCTTATACGGAGGCATATTGAGGATTGCCTTCACCCTATTTGGATCGATTTCTATGCCTCATTTGCTGACAATGTTACCCAATAATTTCCTAGCTGTCACTCCAAATACACATTTCTTTGGGTTGAGTCGCAGATTATACTTTTCTACCCGGGTGAGGAAGCAATTGAGCACAGTCGATTGCTCTTTGGGGGTTGGTGATTTTACCAGCATATCATCCACATATACTTCGACCTCTTTGTGGATTAGGTCATGGAGTAAAGTGGTGACTCCCCTTTGATAGGTTTCCCCTGTGTTCTTGAGTCCGAATGGCATGACTTTATAGCAGTAGACTCCCCATTCCGTGATAAAGGTTGTCTTAAATTTGTTGATAACATTTATCAATATCTGGTTATATCCCGAGAAGCCGTCCATGAAGGAATACATGGCTGCCTGGGCTGGACTGTCGATTGGTACATCTATGTGGGGTAAAGGGAAGTCATCCTTTGGTGAAGCTTTGTTGAGTTCATGGCAATCAACACAGACTCTGACTCTCCCATCTTTCTTGACAATTGGTACCACATCGGCAAGCCATTCTAAGTATTCCACGACCTCTAGGAACCTAGCTTTGATTTCCTTAGTTAGGTCTTCCTTGACTTTCTCTACCCACTCAGGTTTCAACCTTCGTAGCTTTTGTTTGATCGGCCGGATTTTCAAGTCTGTGGGCTTTTTGTGTCCTACAATGGCCCTATCGACTCCAGGCATGTCATCGTAGGACTAGGCAAATGCTTTTACAAGCGATATGAGCACTCTTAATAATTCTGTCTCAAGTTCGGGACTAAGGTCATTAGAAATTAATATTAGTTTGGGGTCATCTTTGGTTCCCAAATTTATTTCTTTTATAGGAGCGTCATGAATACTAAAAATGCTTGGCGTATGTTGAGGTGAATGCATGGAATTGAAAGCATCACATAAATAAGCGAAGTCATTCATTTTATTGTCATTGTCTTCCTCATAATACAAGTTGTTAAGCTCGAACACATCAGAAATTGAAACACCGTTATCGACTTCTAGGAACGTAGTTTCCTTGTTTGGAATTTCTGCGCTGCTACTGGCGCTCGCATCTTCAACCATAGAGTTTCCCTTGACATGAGTTGGGCTAGTTCAGCAATTATTTTGTCCATTCCTTCCTTTACAGACTCTTCTTTTTATGATTTTGACTCAATCTTCTTATCCTTAAGGTGGGCTTCCCTTAGCTTAGCCAACCTTATTGCTAGTTCTTTGATACTTGACTGGTTCGTCGTCATTGCCTCTTTGGGGGCTTCTTCCTTAGACAAGGTCTTCCTTTTCTCAGTTTGCTTCTTATAATTAGTCGAACGAGTGAGGCCTTCGAATCCTATAACGTCTAAGAATATCTCAAAGTCGGGCACTTCTCCTTCTTCGGTCTTGATTGGCTCGGGCTTGCCTTAGTAAAGGATTTTATTGGGATGAATGAAGATTTCTAATATCTCGCACCTTCTAGACCATGCCCTTTGTCGGTTCCTGCCCTTAGAACCAAGCCCAAAGGGGCTGTGGGAGCCTATTATGAATTCGAATTCTAGAGGGCCTTGTTCTTGTGCCCCGAGGGCAGCTCCGGGGGTTAAGTGCTGGTCCATACAGTTTTTTACCTATTCAGACCATTGGGTTGGTTTTTCGTCCTTCCCTATGGTGGCTGTTAGAAATCTACCTACGTATTTTGGGGTTGCACATATGGCAGCTACAGTGGAATTCTTGTCGGCCTCAATGGTTACTAACTTCCCTTTGTAGGGGATTTCTACCATTTAGTGCAAGGTGGAAGGGACGCCTCTCAGTGCATGAAACCACAGTCGACTGGGTAGCAAAGAGAATGTGATCAGGATGTCGATGACGGTGAAAGTTGTGAAGGACTCAACTTTCCTTGGTTTCACTGTTGCCTTAAAAGTCCCCAGGAAAGACCTCTTTAAGTTGTCATATGTTTTGATGATTGTCTTGTATTTCTTGAGCATCCTTTCATTAAACCCCAGGATTATAGGATCTTTCGAGGGTAGACATTGATGTAGAGCCATCATCCACTATGACACATGGCATTACTTGATCTAGTATCTTAATTTTCAAGTACAAAACCCGATGGTGGTGTGGTCCATCGTTTGGCAGGTCTGCCTCAGAGAAGGCAATGTTAGGAGATTCGGCGGGCATCCCTCGTCCAATCAAGGCACACACTTCTGTTGGTAAGGCTAGTGATGGTGCCTCCATTTCTATCAACTTTTGCATGATAGCCCTCCTGTGTGTCTGGGATCCCTATACGAGATCCAAAATACTCATATTGATAGGGGTGTTTACCAATTGTTTGACTATAGGATCACCGACTCCATTTGTTGAGTTATCTGTTTGTGGAACCTTTGCATTGCTAGGATTAACTTGGACCTGAGGCTGATAAATCTTCCCACTTTTGGTAACATGATTGATGTGCTCTTGTCATTCTTGGGGAGTACACTAAGGCTCAAACACTGTAAACTCATCGAACTCTTCTTTAAGGGGAATGTCATTTAGCCATATAGGCCTATCAATGAGTGAGGCCGGGGCCTTTGCACCTTTTGGCCCACAGTGTACATCTATTAATAATGCTATGGCAGGGTTTGCTCAGAGGATTTCATCTATTCTGTGTACTTGCGGTTCAATTCCCCTGATCATGTTAACAACATCAGAGTGAGCTAAGACCAATAATTCTAGTATCTCCACTATTCTCGGACGGGGTAGCGTTATGAAAAATGGATAAGCCCAGGCTGTTGGTCCATCCCTTGGGTATGGTTCCATTCTGGGAGAGTCATCCCTTGGTCTCTCATCTGGCTCTTCCATGGTAAAATAGTATAGGAAATCTTGGCTCAGGATGCCCTAGAAGTAGTAGTAAGATGCATGGTTGGATTGTTCCAAGTTCTATTGTACCATTCTAGCGCCCTTCCACTAAGAGTGGTACCAAAGATTTCAGGCTAGCGGTGATAATGTTCATTCCTTGAGTTCATTACTTTAATAAATATAGCGAGGTAGATCCGTGGGTACCCGCTTCCATCAAACCCAAGTTCCGATGGCAACTCAAGAAAGATCATGGTTCTATGAGTGGCCTCCCAAGCGACCGCAGATTGATAGGATGCATTTTGTCTTCTGTAAAATCTTTGGTCATTTTGTAGGTTTATTAACGCCATCAGGTTGACAGAAGTATTGGATTGATACCCCCTTTATCACGGGGGTCTCCTATTTTCCTGTTGGATTCTCTGGAAGACTAGTCTTTCTGTCAAACTTCCAATCCCGATTGTATTGAGTTTAGTGGGGATCCCATCCACAATTCCCTATAATTCTTCTCTTATTGATCGAGAGCGTGGAGATTCAAGGTCTGGCGATGGTCGTGCATCCATAATTCCCTCTGGTGGGGGATCCCAAAAGTACACTAGCTCAGGTGCCCATAACTGTGGATTGGCAGGGATCATCCTGACATGTCTAGTGTATTCATTACTATTTGGATACTCAGGATCATTAACCTATCGTTGCTCTATGTTAGCCGTGTCATATGGCATAAGCCTACTTGGCATGACTCCTGGGTACGCCATGCCTCGTGACTGCCAGGTTAGTCTAGTGTTATCTAGGATGTGAGCGGGTTCGTTATCGCTCGAATATCCGTGGTTACCTTCAGGCCATGGATGAGCAAACTGAGGTGGATTAGGGGGTGCTACTTTACTCAAAGGACCTCCTGCGTAGGGATTCCTGCTGCTTTCTCCTATCTCAAAGTGAGGGTTTAGGTGAGGCGCTTGTTTCCCAAATTTGTATGGGCTCAACATCTCCTTACATCATGTGAGGGTAGTGATGGTAGTGCGACAGATCATATGTACGGTTCCATCTTCAAGCACGCTTATCTTTTGTAAATAGGCCCGAAGTGTATGCATTTTGGGAAAGGTGGAAGGACCCAAGAGTAGGATCACTTCCTAAAGAATTGCATGTGAGGACCAAACACTTAGCTGAATTTCTGGCACATTAATTGCCAATCCCATCATTAGTAGGGCAGGATTCAAAAATACCAAGCTTGGGTTTGACCAACCAGAAACGTAGGGAATAGGACTAGCGCCTTTAGGACACTGATGTTATATAACTCTAAAGTTAGGAGGAACCATCTTAGGAATTTGATTGGGTCAGAGCTTCCTGAAAACCTGTTCTCATTTCCTTCCCAATTGGCTTTATAGAGGAGGCCTCGTGATCTGAGTTTGTCTTCATAGGTTGATACTCTTTCAATCATGTGCATCTCATCGAAGATAGGGTTATTATCGAAGTAGGGATCCTCGCCCTGGTTATCCAATCCCTACTCTTCTTTCTCGTCAAGCAAAATGGCATTGATAAATAATGTTTTGCAGAGGTTTGATTCAACTTCCCTTCTCAAGGTCGGGACACTATTGTTGTTAGCACAGGTCCATTCTGGTCTGATGAGGAATAATGCCTATTTTGTTTAGCGATCAGACAAATGAGTCGAAAAGGATCGAATTGTTATCCAAAATCTAAAATTCAAAAATCAACATTCCAGGGAAGCTCCAATTTAGCATTTCCGACTGAAAAATCTAGAAGTCAATGTTTGGTCAGACACAGGTAATTAGGCTACCGGCTATTTAGCAATCCACAATAAAAAAAATCAAATATTACCGAGATTTGGCAAGGATTTACGAGATCTGAAATCAAATCCTGTCAGAGTGGTAATTAGTCCATCGCTAATTACCAACCCATTATAAATACGGGGTCCCCCCTCATTTCAGCAGTTACGAAAACTTTTCAAAATTTCCAAAATTACCTTTGCATCCTTTTTCAGTTCCGGGAATCCCAAAAGCCCTGAAACTCTGTCAAAATAATCCCAGATCCGAGTTCTATCACCGACATTCGGTATAAACTCACTTCATAGTCTTTTTGGATCAAGATCCTACAGTGATCTTTGGTCTGAAAATGACCTAAACTTCACATATCCTATAGAAATAATCCAAGATTATAGCCATAACTCAGGTCAAATCTATTTCCCAACCAAGTCTCAATCTTTGGCAACTTCGGTCCTGCACCGTCTCTCAAGTCATCCTGGATAGACGGAAAGGTAAACTGAGGGTAATTGGCTCTAAGCCCAACTTTCAAATTCATTAAAACACATTTTTATTGCTTTATTATTACATATTGCATTCCATTTCTCTGGTTAAGTGACTCACTGGTGCCACTTAAACTATAATATGTGTAAATAAGCTCACAAGTACAGACAAACATCCAGAATGTAAGGAAACTTTACCCGAGTTTCTGGGCCCGGACCTGAGTGTTGCCGGTACTTTGCCAAAAATTTGGTAGAAAATGTCTATTTATTAAGTGGTTATAATGCCCATTTTATTTCTTCAATCTAATTCTTAAATAAAGCCGTTGTAATGGAGAAATCCCCACAAATTCCAAGATTCCAAAATTCATCCAAACAATTTGAACAATATGAGTAACTATTATGTCTGAACTCAGAATCTCATTTTCGTTTCGGTATAAAAATCCCACTTTAGATCAGTATACCACAATTCCCGGTGGAGCAAAACAGGGTGGCGACTCTATTTTATTTTAAAATAAAGTAAAAATGCTTTGTCTTAAAAATATCTTTTCTCAATAAAATGTGTAAACGTGTTTCTCAACATAATCACATTTTTTGCCTACAAAGCTACCGCATTTAAGCAAACTGGATTTTCTCAAACAATACCAAATGCCGCGATTTCCTTAAACTGCACCAAATCGAAGCGTGCCCCGTGCGCCGCACCCCACATGCGAAACCCGTAAAACCCTCGCCCGCTTACAGTGGCGACTTTGCTGGGGAGGAATTATTTTTACAAAAACTTATTTTTTTTATAAGAATTCTTTCTTTGACATAATAATTAAAATATTGTTCAAATTAAATTTTGAAATTATGGAATTTGTGATAATTTCTGCATTACGCAAATTTCAGGACTGCATAGCATCTGCATTCTTTACAACAAACCAATTTAGATGTCATTTGGTGAAGTATCTCCAAGTTCGCTTAGGGCTTAAGGGGTATGGATCCTATCACACCTGTTGCATAACATACGAGGACCTTGTTCACTTAAGGGAAAGACCACCTACGTATATTATATGTGGAAAAGCTTCCTTTGGTTCACTTAGGGCCACTGGGACTCGGTACACAAAGGTAAAAGGTACCCCAAATCGCACCCAATCCTGAGACTGAAACCGACATATAGATGAACCTTAGACACTTCCTTATAGGTTTACCTAAAAACCTTGAGTGCACGCGAGCAAACTTTGCTAAGTCCCCCATTGTCTTTAAAGTGTAGTAACCCAATGGAGTTAAAAGGGAGGTAGGCGCGATCTAACCATTTACTACGTGTGCAGGCTTATTAAATATAAATAAACTAAAAATGGATATCATAAACATCATGATTGTGCGAAAACTAACCGCATCTTTGTGCAGCCATGACATTAATGTGTGCTATACTATTCATTAACCGAGACCAGTGAGTCAACCTAGTCTCAAACCATGAGCTGAAATTAACCAAGAGCAGTGAGTCCACCTAGGCTCAGCCCGTAAGCCAAATTTTAACCAAAACCAGTGAGTCTACCTAGGCTCAACCCGTGAGCCAAAATTAGTCGAGACTAGTGAGTCCACCTAGGCTCAGCCCATGAGCTAAAATTAACTAAGACTAGTGAGTCCACCTAGGCTCAGTCCATGAGCCAAAACTAACTAAAAATAGTAAGTCCACCGAGGCTCATCCCTTGGACCAATGAGTCAAACCCTTTGAGTGACGCCCGTGTTAGCTAAACCCTTGGACCAATGAGTCAAACCCTTCGAGTGACCCTAGTGTCATCTCTCCCCTTGGACCAATGAATTAAAACCCTTTGAGTGACCCTCTCGTCAGCTCAATCCTTAAACCAATGAGTCAAAACCCTATGAGTGACTCTAGTGTTAGCTCACCCCTTGGACCAATGAGTCAAACTCTATGAGTGACCCCCGCGTCAGCTCAACCCTTGGACCAATGAGTCAAAACCGTTTGAGTGACCCTAGTGTCAGCTCACCCCTTAGACCAATGAGTCAAACCCTTTGAGTGACCCTAGTGTTAGCTCACCCCTTGGACCAATGAGTCAAACCCTTTGAGTGACCCCTACGTCAGCTCAACCCTGACCAATGAGTCAAAACCCTTTGAGTGACCCTAGTGTCAGCTCACCCCTTAGACCAATGAGTCAAACCCTTTGATTGACCGTAGCTCAACTCTTGGACCAATGAGTCAAAACCGTTTGAGTGACCCTAGTGTCGGCTCACCCCTTTGACCAATGAGTCAAGCCCTTTGAGTAACCCTAGACCCCTTAGACCAATGAGTCAAACCCTTTGAGTGACCCTTATGTTAGCTCAACCCTTGGACTAATGAGTCGAAACCCTTTGAGTGACCCTAGTGTCAGCTGACCCCTTGGACCAATGAGTTAAAACCCTTTCAGTGACACCCACGTCAGCTCAACCCTTAGACCAATGAGTCAAACCATTCGAGTGACCCTAGTGTCATCTCACCCCTTAGACCAATGAGTCAAAACCCTTTGAGTGACCCTAGTGTCAGCTCACTCTTTGACCAATGAGTCAAAACCCTTTGAGTGACTCCCACGTCAGCTCAACCCTTGGACCAATGAGTCAAACCCTTCGAGTGACCCTAGTATTATCTCACCCCTTGGACCAATGAGTCAAAACCCTTTGAGTGACTATGAGCATGAGCTTTTCGGTGACTCTCAGAATGATGATGACTTTCTGCTCTAACCTTTTATGGTCTAGTTGTTCCATAATTTTAGAGTCAAATCACATTTGGCAAGTTCTTTGTTGACAATTTTGAGATTTTTGACCCCGATTACATATAATAATTGGATTGCTTTTGATATGTTAACCGCTTCCTATCCCCTCGCATGTAGTAATTTATTTTGCAATTTTTCCTTAAAATTCAAACATTTTTAGCGAGTCTTGTTTATATTGTTGGGCTCTTCGCTCTCCGAGCTTTTCAGAATGTCAAGAATCGCCCTTTTTGGGTTCCCATGGTGTAGGCTGTTTGTGTTTCAGGCCCAGTGAGTCGGGCCCCTTGGCCTTCTTTCCCTTGGGTCCCCCCAATCCGGCGGCAACAGCCAGCACCTCCACCGGGATGCTAAGCCATATGGTCCACGCTTCAAGCCACATGGACCATGCGGCAGACCACATTAGCCATACGGTGGCCGTGTGGCTCACGCGGCCTTCTAGGCCGCATCGCATGATGTGGCATAGATATGGCCGCGACGCAACGTGGTCTACCGCTTCACTGAGATGGCCTACCATGTCATTAACGTGGCCTTCGCACAGGGAATCTACAGATTGATCTTTTTTAGGTTTTCTTGGCCACCAAGTTGGGTTTTGGGACTTTTCCATCAAATATTGACATTTGGGGGATTAATTTCAGAATTTTACACATGGTGAGTCTATAAATAGCCATCAAAAATCATATTTTAAGGACTCTTTTGGCTAAAAGAAAAACAAATCAAATTCTTAGAATTCTAAGGCTTTAGGGAGAAAAAGTTTAATAATATTGGGAAAATCTAAGCCAATGTACTTGGTTCTTGATTCCTAAATCTTATTATACTTAATCTCTTAGGTTAAATCATTAAAATCTATTAGAAATCTTAGGTAAAAATTAGTTTAAATAGGATTTAGGGACTTTTTCCTCATAAATAATAAATCACTAAATCCCTTGCTAAATCATTGTTTCATCAAGTTTTCATCTCAAATCCATCACAAAGCTTGCCAAATGTTCAGTTCGAGTCTCGAGAGTGGATTCACGAACTTTAGGTAACTTTCTGAGTTCCAATCTATTTCCTTTGTTATTTATTTCTGTTGCTGCATTTTTTGGTTGTTTTTCCGGGCGTTTGGTCCATTTCTTCGTCCTATTTATGATTTTCTACCAAAATTCTAGCTGACCGCTCCGACGAACGTCAGGCCAACTGAATGTCACCTAGGCCACCTCACTAAGTCAACTTACCGCTTCATTCTATCGGCCTAGGGTCGCTCAAGCGGCCAACCATTGTTTTGTCAGATTTTATGGATCCTTTTCCCCCCCAAACTGAAAAACCGAAGTTATTTAAGCATTTTAAGTCCGAATCTACTGTAACAGTGTAGGAAATGACTTGAAATTCTAGTAATCTTGGGTTTTCAGGCACAAAAAGGTCGATTCCGGTTTGTATAGACACTTTTTTTCGGGCAGGCCACTTCAGTGGGACGAAGGCCGACTGAGTGTCATCTAGGCCACCTCGTTGAGTCGGTCTACCATGTCGCTGAGTCAGCCAACCACCTCACTGAGTTGGCCTACTGGTAAAAATGTCCAAATGGTCCCTGTTTGCTTTATTATATTGTTTTTGGCCCCGTTTTGTCATTTTTGACCGATTTTTGGTCGTTTTAACGTGTTTTTAGCCCCGATTTCAACCCAAAAAATTTCTAATAATTCGCAAATAATCTGAAACTGTATTTATTTGTTTTATTCTATTTTTAGATTTTATTTTTATTTTTATTTGATTTAATAGGCATTTTTATGGCTCAAAAATAGTGTTTTTGCTAAATAAATCTAAATAAATTATTTTCCACCAACTAAGAGTCCCAAAAATATTCTGAATATGCTAAAATTGATTTTAGGATGTTTAGTTAATTTATTTCACCCTTTTTAGGTTGTTAGATAATTAATTAATACCCAAAAATTGCGTTTTTGTCCCAAAAGATCCAAAAAATATATTTTCTTCATGCTAGGTGGTTATTTTCCGCATTTATTTATCCGTGATTTATTTATGATTGTTCCCATATTTCTATTGCCTCGTTTGGAGCCGGGTCCGGGTCAGTAAGCTCGATTAAAATCCTGTTTCACCCCGTTTATTTATTTATTGCTTTATTTTCTCGCATTAGAAAAATGTATAGGTATTCGTAAAGCCTTGTAATAATTTTATTTTCTTGCTTTGCTTATTTATCGCTTTCCATGTGATGTATGGCATATAAATCGAAAACACCAAACAATAATCGGATTAAATCGCATAAGTACTAAGGTCATGTTTATTAAAACTTAATCGACTTGATTTAAGAATTGAAAAGTAAGCAACATCATCCGAACGTAGAATCTCTATTTTAAGGTATGGTCCAACCACCCGGTAGAGCTTAACTCGGTGGCGGCTCTATCTTAAAATACGGGATTCTAAGTCTTGTATGCCTTAACCCATTAATCGAACTAAATTTCAACTTCAACATCGCTTCCATTATCCATTTTCATCATGCTAAAATAAGGGTCATCCCTTAGCAAGCTTCACAGCGCTCGTTGTTTCTCCGCCCCACGCCGAAGAGCATTAAAGCTTACCGTGCGGGCGGGGGGATCAAGGGTCGTCAGGTCATAGTAGCGACTCTGCTGGGGACCTTCCTTTAACTTAAAACTTACAAATCGCTCTCGTATTCACTTTTGGTTGAAGGATTTTAATGATGTGCCTAAATCATTTTTAAATCAACGATTTATTTCTTATGCCTTTTAAATCCATCGCTTTAGTTAGATCCTAAGTTTTAAGGTGTCGTTTTTATCACCCTTGAGAAGCTCACTTGTATACCTCATGCCCGTCAAGAATTGGGGATATTTATGGGTGGAACACTCATTTCAACCAACATGTAATTCCCTCGGTCGCACTCATTTGAGGAGTGGTTGAGTTACACGGAATCAAGGTAAACGAGACCCTTCTACAGTGTCATTCATGACACTAATAGTTTGAGACTACGAACCACGATAAATCTAGCCAGAGCAACTTCCCTTTTGACTCTCCAAAATAATCTAGATTTAGGTCGCATACTCTCTTGCTGTTTCCTATCGCTAGATTTACCCCTAGACTACAAATTGGCATTGTGCAGGAGTCATAAGGTTGGAAGAAGTTTATTTACTTTCGTGTGCTACTTGTGTTGTGCTCATGCATAAGCACTTCATGTCTATGCCGCCTGTGGCCGATCTTTATTTTTGGTTTTCGCTTACCCTTATTCTCTCCTCGCTTGAAGGGGGAATTTAACAAAATGCGTGAGATCATTTGAGTCCCGATGACCTATACCTAGCTTGCTAGGAATAGCGAGGAATTTGACTTCTCACGTATTTTGGGGTTAAGCTTCACATCATAAGCTCTTCTGCTCTCTACCTCTCTAAACCACCCGTATATATGGCATTTATCATTCGGGTTATTATGTGATCATTCATTTCATTCATGGTTTAATTTGGGCCGATCATCTTCTAATTTCTCAGTGAGATTCGGATGTCCCCGTCGTCGCAGTACTTATTAGCCATCCTTATCATCTACTCTACCAACCTTCAGTTTTTATTCCCCTGTGCACTCAAGACCTGTTCCCTAGTCTCCTATTCTCCCAACTTTCTTAGGGGGATTTACTCCTCATATAATAGTCCCCTTGAGTGGATTTGTTATTCCTCCTATATAGTCCACTATTTTCACACCCCCTAGATTTATGGTCACTCCTCGTGAGGCCACTCACCCTCAGAATCCTTTCTCTCACCCCTAGATTGAAACCCCGGCTCCTTCACCGTTCTAGTATGGGTCAACTTCAAGCAACCATGTCACGCAGCCTCTGAGCATGATGCCCGAAATGGTGGCTTTGTTCAGACAATTTTTGAATAAGAGTGAGGATAGGGAAGAAGTAAAAGGTGATGATTGGGTGCCTAAAAATTTCTCAATGCCCCGAATGGATGCTTATTCAGGCGAATGCTCCTCTAAGTCCCATATAGTTATGTATAAGCAAATCATGTGTGTCCAAAAGATTGGGGTTAAGATGCTAGCCAAGTTTTTCCCTTGTACCCTTTCAGGCCCTGCTCTTGAGTGTTACAATACACTTTTGGGGTCCATAATCCTAGATTGGAAACTCCTATCTGAAGCTTTGATTGCCCATTATGGATTTAATTCTACAATGGAGACTACAAGTTAGCATCTTGAGGCAGTCAAGCAAAAGCCCGGCGAAGCTTTCAAATCTTATTTTAATCGATGGATGGCCACTCAGGTCCTCTTGAAACAAAAGCTTAGCCTTAAAGAAATGATCCCGAAATTACTTGACGGGGCTCTCCCACTCCTTCAAAAAGAGATGGAGATCGACTCTTTCGGGTCATATCAAATCGTTGTTGAAAAGGCTGAGAGGATCAAGCGCCGGGAAGAGAAGGAAAGGGCTAGCAAGCCAAGTGCCGAACCCTGGTTGAAGAGCAACAACTCTTAATCCTTTGAGGTTGCTCTAGCCCCAACAGGGGAGAAGACGCCCATAGTTCAAGTTGTCAATCAGGAGAGTGTTTTCGTAGTGCAAGCCACACCCGCTCGAGTCCCTAGTTAGAAGGCATTCGTGTATCCATAGAAGCTCCCTCTTCATATCATATTTACCAAATTGCGAGAGAAAGGCTGGCTTAGCCCTCTTTCTGAGTACCATTCTCCTATGCCTGAAGAGAAAGGGAGCTTTTGTCACTATCACATTTAAAAGGGACACACAACAGATTAATGTAAGCCTTTAGGTATGGCTATTTGGCGCTTGATAAGAGAAAGGAAAATGGATGCGCCTGTGAGGAAGACCGACGCTGAGGAGAAGCCATCACCGAGCTCTGATGATGAAGTGAGCGCCATCAATTCCGATCTCCCTAAGGGTTTTATGTTGGCAGTGGTCTTTTCTGATTCACCCAACTCCGGTATGGAAGCCAATTCTAATAAGAATCATGTGAGATCTCTAGCGGATGAAGGAGATAAGTTATTAGCCGAGCAAGCAGAGGTTTTGGACTTCATCCTGGATAACGCACCAATGAAAGCTACCAAGGGTGCTTAATCTACCAGTGCCACCAATCAAGACCCTCCGCCTGTGGAGGATATTTTTTTTCCATGATGTAATTTTCTTTCTTTCTATTTCTAGTATTTTGATGTGAACAATTCTACCTTTAAGGCACTTTAATTTAATGAAAGACTCTCTCTTTTTGCTTATCTGTTTGATGCTTCAACCGATGGGTCCATGCATTCATTTTTGTCACAAGCATAATTTGTTCAGTATTCATGATGTTTCTTTAACTGAAATAAGTTTGAGTACAGATGATAATCTAAAATTGTAACCACTTTCTAATGACCTAACCTTTGAAAGAAAATGAGACCTAATGAGTGCTTAAAGATCATGATAACGCTTTTGCCTAGTCATACCTAGGCACCCAGGGTTCATCATCGGATTCTCCGAGCATCTCATCTCCTTGCCTGAAATAGCAAAAGAAGCTCAGCCATCGTAGGATAGATCTAATATTTCAATCGGTCCATCGTTGTGGCTTATCCTTTCTTCGCCCACCCATTCTTAACATTCCCACCCCCAATACAACATTGCCTTTTCCCCCATCCATTCCCTTACACCCTAAAACCTTCCCTGTTTCTCTCCTCCTTCGCCATTCTTGGTGGGCGGATGCATATGATCTGCATGATTTAACCCTAATGAGCATAGGGGGGAGTCGTCCCTTTTCACCGTCAAGAAGATGGCCAAGTTCATCGAGAAATGCATCTTCCCTTGGTACAGCCTACCTTATCACATCATTTCAAACGATGGATTTCCATCCCAAGGGGCAACCCCTGATCGATCAAGAAATTTAGGTCCGAGCACCATATATCTTTATGCACTACCTACAAGCTAGTGGGATAACTGAAATTGAGAGTCGTATTAAACCCAGCGCTAAAGAGACCCCCATAGGCTAAGGCACAGCCTGAGCAGCTTAAGCGGTCTTCAGATATATCAAAAGCGAATAGTGAGGCTAAATAACGATCGAGTCAAGCATCAAGTATCCATCAAAGGCTAAGGATCTGATTCTAAAGCAAGCAAAGCCTGCCAGCACAGATCCAAAGGGGAAAATCCTGTCCAGATTGGGTAAGGCTTTGCATATCAAGAAAAGCACTCAATCCAAGGGGCATGATTATCGATTATAATGAGTTCGTAAACCCTATCAATCAAAACAGGTCAAAGCATTATCATATCTAACCAAAAAGAATCAAATCCAGAAAAGCGGCACATAAAAAGCATATATAAATCAATCACCCGATGAGTGGTCCTCTACTACTCGGGCAAAAAATTAGGGTGTATCTCGCCGATCGATATTCTACAAATCAGTCAGGCAAAAGTTAGGGTGCAAGAATAGCCCACTAGACTGAAAACCTAAAAAGGGCGGTCTAGGCAAAAGTCAGGGTAAAGTAAGCTAAAAGAGTATGTTGGCTAGAAAACCTTCATAGGCTAGTTAACACTAGAGTTTGGGTCAATAGAAATGGTTATCATCATCATCATGTACTCAAACTTACTTCTTTTAACGAAAATGTCATTTTTACTAAATCCTTTATGTTTGTGCTTGAACGAATATATTGGGCCCTAAAGGTAAAATGTTGCAAGTAAGTCGAACGTAGAGTTCTGTGCAGTCAACCCAATTCCTCAAAAGAAATCAAAACAAAGATAAAAGGCAAAAATCCTGATAGACTGAAAAGAATCGAGGTCTATACAAAAGCTAGGATAGTTCGCTGGATTGAAAACCCGAAAAGGGCGGTCCAGGCAAAAATTAGAACATAAAAGCAAGTCTGATGGGCCCGACACAATGTCTAGGTCCATGCAAAAATTAAGACAATTAGAACAAAGATTATCGACTGCCATCTTTCACATCGAGATATCTATGTCATCGCCATTGGTTTTAGAATGCATGGATATGTTCGCTGGTCTTATAGATTCGAAGGACTCAAATTCGTCCTCCGCCCGTGTCTGCTCAACTCTTGATGAGAGCTGAGCATCTTGATTCCACAATATCCTAATCCTATGGAGCCATCCTTGGTATAATTCATTGGTAGTGATAGTGCCCAATCGTTCGTTCTCCACCAGGGGCATTCTCACCTAATCTGTGCAAGATCCCTAATCCTCCTCTAGGGGCATTCTTGACTCGGCCCTACCACAAAGCAATTCCATGTATCCTCCCTTTTCAAGCAAGTCGATCTTTCCCTGAATTAAGCAAAGTCGATCAAGCAAATTAATCAGTCAGCTTGAAGATGACCAGTCCGAGTATCTCATGCATTCATAAATTCATACATAATATTCATGTCTATTATTCTATACTGAACTCCACTAGAAACAAAATAAGGAAAAGTATCCTCGGGCTACGCGCTCAACCCCCAAGTAAGAGCTCGTATGAAAGGGCATCTCAGAATTGTCTTCTGTGCTGCATTCGAAGATAGAATTTCTCCTAGGGGCACATCAGCTAACCCCAATGCTCAACATTGGCAGTTTCTCTGGCTTCCCGGAAATCTCAACTCTTATTCCTTTTTTCTTCCATTTTTATTGATTAATTGAAGGGGCAAAAATATTTTTGTTCCATAAAATCAATTAAGCAATAAAAAAGCAATTATATGGCTTACTAATGCTTTAAAGTCTTCTTGATAGGCACACCATGGGACAATTTAGAAGGACGACCAACCCGATGGATCCTAAACTCATAACTCAAAAGCTTCTCCCAGGGGCACCTCAATGCAAATACCCAGGGGTACCTCAATGCAAATACACAGGGGCACCTCAATGCAAATACACAGGGGCACCTCAATGCAAATACCCAGGAGCACCTCAATACAAATACCTAGGGGCACCTCAAGGCAAATACTTAGGGGCACCTTAATGGAAATACCCAGGGGCATATCAACCAGACTCGGCACTCAGCCTCGACAATCTCTCCGGACTCCTGGAAATCCTAACTATATTTCAATTTCATTCTTCCATTTTTGTTGCTTAATTGAAGGGACAAAATTTTTGTCTCGGCAAAAACAATCAAGCAACAAAAGCACAGCTCATGTCTCTCTCTAATATCTCAAAATTTCTGTGGCAGGCCCAACGCGTTTAGTCCAACGGTCTCCTCAGGCACTTTCCAGCATATCCAATCTAACCTCATTAGAAGTGTTGGCACCTTCCAGTTAAGTTCTTGGTGTGTGTCCCAGTCTAGGGATCTCATTTGATATTCCCGGCATGTGATTCAAACCAAGCATATCCCAGTCTGACCTCGTTAGAAGTGCTCCGCACCTCCAAGCTAAGTTCTTGGTGTGCATTCTAGTCTAGGGATCTTGTTTGATATTCCTGGCATGTGATTCAAGCAAATCATATCCCACTCGGACCTCGTTAGATGTGCTTGGCGCCTTTTGGTTAAGTTCTTGGTGTGCATTTCAATCTAGGGATCTCATTTGATATTTCCGGCATGCGATTCAAGCCAAGTATATCCCAGTCCAACCTTGTTAGATATGCTCGGCACCTTTTGGTTAAGTTCTTGGTGTGCGATCCAATCTAGGGATCTCATTTGATATTCTCGGCATATGATTCAAGCCAAGCATATCCAAGTACGACCTCGTTAAAAGTGCTTGACACCTCCCAGCTAAGTTCTTGGTGTGCATTTCAGTCCAAGGATCTCATTTGATATTCCTGGCATGCGATTTAAGCCAAGTAAATCCCAGTTTGACCTCATTAGAAGTTCTCAGCATTTCTCGGTGAAGCCCTCAGCATTCTCGGCAATCCCTTTATCTTTGACATGCCTGGTTCAACCTTTGCTCCCCGATAGATCCGTTGATGATGCGTCCCATGACCATTCATAGGCAACCGCCTCAAGAAGTCTCTACCCCCATTTTTCCCAAAGCAACCCACCAATATATCCCAAAACCATTTGGGGCAATGAAGGTAATACCGAATCAATCTCTAAGCCAATTTTATTCTTGATAGATCTATTTATGGCAATCCTAGAAGACAACTGGTTCAAGAATCTGCGTGTCAGGTATGTCCTCCTATCCCTTGCTCTTTCATGAGATAACACTTGGCTCGCCAAGTGGTAATCTCCCAAGGGGAAGCCGGTGAGCACGGGATTTTCGGTGACCCTCAGAACAATGATGACTTTTTGCTCTAATCTTTTATGGTCTAGTTGTTCCATATTTTAGAGTCAAATCACATTGGGCAAGTTCTTTGTTGATGATTTTGAGATCTTTGACCCTGATTAATTATAATAATGGGACCACTTTTGATATGTTAACCGCTTCATATCCCCTCACGTATATCACAATTTTTCCTTAAAATCTAAACATTTCCAGTGAGTCTCCTTTATGTTGTTGGGTTATTCGCTCTCCGAGGTTTTTGAAATGTCAAGAATCACCCTTTTCGGGTTCCCATGGTGTAGGTTATTTGCATTTCAGGCCCAGCAACTCAGACCCCTTGGCCTTCTTTCCCCTGGGTCCCTCCGATCAGGCGGCGGTGGCCGACGCTGCCGCTGGGATGCTAGGCCACATGATCCACGCTCTGGGCCGCATGGACCTTACGGCAGGCAGCATTAGCCACGCGGTGGCCATGTGGCTCACGCGACCTTCTAGGCGGTGTCGTATGACGTAGCCTATATCTGGTCGCGTCATGTGACACGGCCTGGGCTGGGCCGCGTCACGCAGCCCACCGCGTTATTGATGCGGCCTTCGCACGGGGAATCTGCAGACCGATCTTTTTTGTATTTTCTTGGCCTCCAAGTCGGGTTTTGGGATTTTTCCTATCAAATATTGACATTTGGAGGATTAATTCTAGAATTTTACACTTGGGGAGTCTATAAATACCTATCAAAAAATAGATTTTAAGGACTCTTTCGGTTGATAAAAAAAGCAAATCAAATTCTTAGAATTCTAAGGCTTTAGGAAGAAAAAGTTTAATAATATTGGGAAAATTTAAGCCAATATACTTGGTTCTTGATTTCTAAATCTTATTATACTTAATCTTTTAGGTTAAATCATAAAAATCTATTAGAAATCTTAGGTAAATTTTGGTTTAAATAGGATTTAGGGACTTTTTCCTCACAAATCACTAAATCCCTTGCTAAATCGTTGTTTTATCGGGTTTTCATCTCAAATCCGTCACAAAGCTTGCCAAACGTCCGGTTCGAGTCTCAAGAGTTGATTCACGGCCTTTAGGTAACTTTTTGAGCTTTAATCTATTTCCTTTGTTGTTTATTTCTGTTGCTGCATTTTTTGGTTGTTTTTCCGGGCGTTTGGCCCTTTTCTTCGTCCTTTTTGTGATTTTCTGCCAAAATTCTAGCTGACCGCTCCGGCGGACGTCAGGCTAACAGAACGTCACCTAGGCCACCTTGCTGAGTCAGCCTACCGCTTCGTTCAATCGGCCTACGGGTCACTCAAGCGGCCAACCGTTGTTTTGTCAGATTTTCTGGGTACTTCCCCCCCTAACTAAAAAATCGAAGTTATTTAAGCATTTTAAGTCCGAATCTACTATAACAGTGTAGGAAACGACTTGAAATTCTAGTAATCTTAGGTTTTTGGCACAAAAAGGTTGATTCCGATTTGTTTAGACAGTTTTTTTCGGGCAGGCCACTTCAGTGGGACGAAGGCCGATTGAGTGTCAACTAGGCCACCTCGTTGAGTTGGCCTACCATGTCGCTGAGTTGGCCTACCACCTCACTGAGTCGGCCTACTGGTAAAAATGTCCAAATAGTCCATGTTTGCTTTATTATGTTGTTTTTGGCCCCGTTTTGTCGTTTTTGACCTGGTTTTGGTCATTTTAACGTATTTTTAGCCCCGAACCAGAAAATTTCCAAAAATCTACAAATAATCTAAAACTGTATTTATTTATTTTATTCTATTTTTAGATTTTATTTTTATTTTTATTTGATTTAATATGCATTTTTATGGCTTAAAAATAGTTTTTTTGCTAAATAAATCTAAATAAATTGTTTTCCACCAACTAAAAATCCCAAAAATATTTTGAATATGCTAAAATTGATTTTAGGATGTTTAGTTAATTTATTTCACCCTTTTTAGGTTGTTAGATAAGTAATTAATACCCAAAAATTACATTTTGTCCTAAAAAATCCAAAAAATATGTTTTCTTTATGCTAGGTGGTTATTTTTCGCATTTATTTATCCGTGATTTATTTATGATTGTTCCTGTATTTCTATTACCTCGTTTGGAGCCGGGTCCGAGTCGATAAGCTTTGTTAAAATCTAGTTTTGCCCCGTTTATTCGTTTATTGCTTTATTTTCTCGCATTAGAAAAATGTATAGGTATTCGTGAAGCCTTGTAATAATTTTATTTCCTTGCTTCGCTTATTTATCGCTTTCCGTGTGATTTATGACATATAAACCAAAAACACCAATCAATAATTAAATTAAATCGCATAAGAACTAAGGTCACATTTATTAAAACATAATCTGCTTGATTTAAAAATTGAAAAGTAAGCAACATCATCTAAACCTAGAATCTCTGTTTAAGGTATGGTCCAACCACCTGGTGCGAATATCATACCCAAATTCCCGATAGAGCTTAACCGGGTGGCGACTCTATCTTAAAATATGGGATTCTAAGTCTCATATCACTTAACCCATTAATCGGACTAAGTTTCAGGTTGAACGTCACTTCCATTATCCATTTTCATCACGCTAAAATAAGGATCATCCCTTAGCAGGCTTCACAGTGCTCGTTGTTTCTTTGCCCCACACCAAAGAGCATTAAAGCTTACTGTGTAGGTGGGGGGATCGGGGGTCATCAGCTCGCAGTGACCCTAGAGTTAGCTCACCCTTGGACCAATGAGTTAAAACCCTTTGAGTGACCCCCGAGTCAGCTTAACCCTTGGACAAATGAGTCAAACCCATTGAGTGACCCTAGTGTCATCTCACCCCTTAAACCAATGAGTTGAAACCTTTTGAGTGACCCCTACATCAGATCAACCCTTAGACCAATGAGTCAAAACCCTTTTGAGTGACCCTAGTGTCAACTCAATCCTTGGACCAATGAGTCGAAATCCCTTGAGTGACTGTAGTGTTATCTCTCCCTTTGGACCAATGGGTCCACTCACATTTGACCAGCTAGTCAATTTGCCCTTGGGCTTTCGAGTCTAATCTGAATCAGGCCCTTGGTCCTTGATCCGTGTGTTTGCAATATTCCATGAATATCGTAAGTTGTCAATTACTCCTCGAGCGATTGGCATATGCCCGAATTTTTTGATTTGATTATACATATCCATCATTCATCCATGCATTTGATCACTCATACATTCATTCATCAACCCGAGAACAAGGTGAGAAAGGCCCAGAGCCACGATCGATGCACTTACTAACACTTGATCTCTTACCCTTTCAGGTTGGCAGTGAGAGAGACGCAGGTTGAGGTGCATTAAAGGCAATCTGAAAGTCACACCCTCTCCACCGGTCGAATCTCCAGCTAGATTTTTCTCTGATCCAAAACTTAAAACCATAATGGCAGATGATGATGCAGTTCGCCAGTCCCTTAGGAGCATTCTTGACGTCCCAACATTTTATGATATTTGGGAAAGGCTGAGCGCTGCTAATGCTCATCAAACCCAAGAACAAGAAACTGAAATAGCCGCACTCAAGGAAAAGATGGCAGACATGGAGAAACTATCTCCGGTAAAGGACAAATCTGCTTCCCCCTCTATAGAGCAGTATATGGATATTGATCGATTCCTGCCTAAGGATTTAGAAGCCCTTTCGGCTAACTTTTTGATACCCTACATCGCTCCATATGCTGGCATCGAACCTACCTATGTGCACGTGGAGAGTTACCTCTAAATTATGACTAGCATGAACATCCCTAAGGTTCATATAGTCAATCTGTTTTCAGGAACTCTTCATAGACCCACCTATGAGTGGTATATGAGAATGCCAACCAATGTAAAGTTTGATTGGAAGAAGCTATGCTCGGCATTCCTTGAAAACTATGCCTTCAATCTGAAGGTCAGGACTACTCTGCAAGATCTCTAAAGAATTAAGCAATGATCAAATGAGTCCTTTGAAGAGTTTTATCTAAGGTGGATGGCTGTTCGTGTGCTTGTAACTGGGGCACCTGACTAAGACGCCCTGATAGTAAAGCTCATCGAAGGCTCTAGCCCGAAATATTAAGACAAAATGAAGATGAAAAGATTTGACACCTTCAACGACGTGGTAGACTATGACAAGAGGCTTGAAAAATATGAAGAAGAAGATCGAGCAAAGAAGCAAGAACAGCAAGCCTACATTAAACCTCGATATTAGTAGAATGGCGGTTCTTCCAAATAAGGCACCTCTGAATCCTCAAAAGCCACTCCTAAAGTGACAGTAGTTACCCAGGTACAGACCCACCAGTCCATCTCCCCATAGTTGGAATCACTATCCTAGATATTCACCAAGCTAAGGAAGTCTAACCAACTCCAGAGCATTAAGTCGTTCACTCTAGCTATAGCAGAAGACAGAGACAATTTCTATGCTTATCATTTGACCAAGGGCACCGCACTAATGAATGCACTCATCTACTAAAAGATCTATAGTAGATGATAGCTCATGGGAGAATGAAAGAGCCAGAGAAGAAGCCAAGCACTCAGGCTAATCTGTTGCTAAACCTCCAAGCCACGGTGAACGAAATTGGGATTCCTATAGAGGCTAACAAATACAGTATCGACATAATAGATAATTTCTGGCATGACCCAAGATGGGGGGACAATATGGTCTTTAACAACATGGATATCATCTACATGGTTGACTAGTACATCTTGAGAATGAGGAGAGAAGGGCTGGACCAATATCTTGTACCACCACATCTCATATATCGCGGAGATTTAAATCCGAATGAACATCTGGAGGAATTTCTCCTATTTACGCATAAACAAGGAATAGCCATGATGGGTTTCGCACCACAGTTTCCTTGATTCTTAGAAGGCCCACCTATGGACTAGTATGATGCGATGTCATTGGAAGGACGTTAGAACGGGTACTTTATGGAGAGATCTTTCCTCCACTACTTCATGGCATATCAACCATATATAGATAAGCTTTAATGGTGGCTAGCACCATAGGTAGACCAACATAATACCGGCTGGAAAGATATCCCTCCTCCAAAACCTCCTATGTACACTCACCTGGATTACATGAGTCCCAATTATGTCGGAACAAATTTGTTCAAATTTAGGAGCTCTTCTGGGATAGCACATCCAAAAATCCAAGAGCTATATGATCTTGAACAGGCATGGAGTAACCAAACAGATCAATAGAGGTACCTTGGCTTGAATCTAGATAGAGGTGTACGAGACCCATTTGGAGAAATCTGCACCGACATATGGCTCCTATATGGAGGAAACATTCACCAGCATATAAACCATGGTATCCGAGTTCTGTATAGCCATAGAAGGGGTAGAAGCCTAGCCATATGTGGTAAAAGAAAACACAGAAGAGTATCCTGAGGAAAATCCTAAGGAAGATCCCAAGAAAGATCCTGAGGAAGATCCTGAGGAAGATACCGAGGAAGATCCCGAAGAAGATCCTGAGGAGGACCTTGAAGAGGATTCGAAAGAAGATTCTGATAATGATATCCCAGCTCAACAAGCGCCAAACTAGATCTTTGAACCACAACCTTTCAAAGATTCGGATGAGGAGGTGGAAGAATTTGTCGACTCTAGTGAATCAGATTATGAAGATCAAAGAGAAGTGGATAACTTGGGGTATGAATCAGACACTCTCTCAAATGACAAGCTAAATCACTTACAGGGAGATTTCGATTACGAGGCTCCCTTCCCCAATGGCATGATGGTTGATTATGACGGTACTGAGAGCTACGCCTCTTCTCTAGAGCATGACTCCCCGGGTGCCTTATGGTCTGCAGTAAGTGACGATTCTGGAGACTTTATAGACTTTGACTCGGATAGCGAACATGTCATCAACATGATTCGGGATGAGGGGCAAGAACCTTCTCATGAATACATTATGGAGAGAATTCGTGCAGAGAATGAGCTAGCTCGAAATAGTTATCGGATCTAGAGCCCGGACTTGATGGAAGTTTACCCCATATTCTACAACGAGAATACAAGGCCACACCCTCACATCTATGAATTTGTGCAAATGATTAACGACGGGTACATTCATTATACCTATTGGTCTGCAAGGTTCCGCTGGACTCTCCGAGAAAAGGCAGTCATTTAGTATGAAGGACTAACATTTTACCAGAAGTCATTTTGGAATGTTTTGGCCAAGCAATTCATCGACTACTTCATATGGGTTGACCCACCAAAAGACACTACCCCTAAACTAGACAGGCACAGGAACCCCTTATAGTACGGGCAATGGGAATCCACCAACATTGCCTGCTCGACATCAATGGAATCGGCCAAGGAATACCCATGGTATACAAATAAATATCAGGATGCACCAGTCCTTTACGACGATATGCTGGATCTGTTCGGTGGAAATAAACTAACTAATGGAGCCTTCTTGTCTGTCCGTTCGGTGGAAATAAATATCAGGATGCACCATTCGTTTACGACGATATGCTGGATCCTATGCCAAATCTTACAAGAGAACCCCGTCATTCCAGAAGGGCAGGCTAAAAAGGTTCCCTTCATGTAATGGCCCTTCACCGCCAAGGCATCATTTCTGTGAACAAGCCAATTGACTTGGGAGAGATACCCCTAGATAAGGATTTTGATGAGTTTGAGGTCTTTGAAACAATGAACTCATCAAACCAAGTGTATAGTCCTATCACTAGAGGAGGGAAAGTCACTAGATTAGTAGCCCCAGCTGTACCAAGAATTGGGCCTCCAATACCTCCCACTTTTGCTAAGTCCTCGGAATGGGTAGAAAGCTAGTAGTGGACCAACTGAAGGCCACTACAACTAAAATGAGTATCTGTGACCTACTCCTGGGATCTCAAGATAATAGGCTCGCTATTGTTAAAAAGCTGATAGAAATTGAAACGTCTCCTCTAGAATCCCCAAAACAAGTCTATGCGCTACTCAATAATAAGACCAGCACTGTTATCCCCGACATTGTCTTCTCAAGCTCAAATCTACCTAATAAAGGCATTCGCCATAATAAGGCTCTCTACTTGAAGGCTAGTGTCTTCGGGCGCATCATGCCCTGCATAATGATCGACAATGGCTCATCGCTAAATGTCTGTCCAAAAGATATTCTGTAGATTCTAGGACTGACCAAGGAGGACCTAAAGTAGTCCACAACAGTCATCAAAGCTTATGATAATTCTAAAAGGACCGTCATTAGCACATTCGAGGCTGAAGTCACTATCGGCAAAATCTCATCTATTGTACTCTTCATGGTCATAGATATCCCAAGGACTTTCTCTATGCTACTTGGGAGACATTGGTTCCATGCTTTGGGAGGAGTCCTATCCACCCTACACTAGAAGATCAAGATCCCATTCCACGGGAAGATTATTACCCTAGAAGCTGGCAAAGCCTTGGTGGTAGTAATATTAAAGATAGAAGAAAGCAACATGAAAGAGTTCACCCAAGCCACGATCAGCCAAGAAGTGAACAAGCAAGCAAAGGTGTACTGGGGCCCATGGATTAAGGGATAGGTTCAAAAGCACCACACTCCTTGAAAAGGATTGGGTACCCATTAACCGGGAATGCCAACCTTCAATATAGGGGTAGGAGAATGGAAGCCCATGGGACTCGGTTATACAGGCTCTCAAAAAATTGTTCACAAGATAACCTTTCAAAAGAAGCTATGACAGCCCTACAAAGGAACCTCCGAGCCTGTTACTCATCAGGGAAATACCCTTCTGGGATTCGAGATTTTCTCAGACGTAGTCAGCTACAGTGAAAATGGCAAAAGCTTTATAACCTGTGTAAAGAAGGCTAGTCGCCAGCCAGATGTCAGGTGGATCAGACCAAGAATGACAAACAGGTACACTCAAAGAAGGTCAAGATGCTGAGTAGAGAGGAAGAAATCCTCGACATCCTAACTAAGCACCTTCAGGCATAACTCAAGATAGTAAAGGAGGCGAGGAACAAAGGAGGTAGCTTGAACCAAACTGTCATGGACATGGTCATGACCATGAAAGGCAAAGTAAAGGTACAGGAGGAAGATGACGAGGACATCTTGTTAAAGCTCGCTGCCATGGGAGAATCATCCGTAATAGAGCTAGACCCTACTAATCCGGATGAGTCTTTTATTTCTATTTTTAGCTTGTTTGAAATGAATAATGTACTTTGTGATAATAATAAGATGAAGAACTTTACTTATTTAGATTGTTATTTTAATTACAATTCCATGCATCCATTCTAACATTCATCTAGCATTTTTAACATCAATAATGATATTACAAAAGAAATTAACTTAAACACGGAAGATGACCCAAAAATGGTATACATTTCCAGTCAATTGCTCATCAAACAAGGGAGAGAATTGAAAAAAGTATTGAAAAGTCATGTTTTAGCCTCCACTTGGTCTCACGAGGATATGCTTGGACTTAACCGACACATTGCCGAGTGCAAGATCCCTACGGACCCAAAAATTTGGCCGGTGAAGCAAAAAATGAGAAGGATACATCCAGAATGGGTCAAAAAGGTTAAAGCAGAAGTGGGAAAACAGATCAAGGCAAATTTCATCAAAGTCATTGAGTATTCACTTGGCTATCCAATGCAGTCCTCGTACCTAAGAAGAATGGTGATGTCCGAGTTTGCGTTGACTTTAGGGACTTGAATAAGGCTACTCCTAAGGACAATTTCCAGCTACCATACATCAATGTTCTAGTGATAGCGCAGCAAGAGCATCCACGTATTCCTTTATGGATGGATTCTCGGAATACCACCAGATCCTCGTGAACGTAATAGATAAATTAAAAACCGTATTCATCTCAGAGTGGGGAACTTATTGTTTTAGAGTAATGCCTTTTGGACTCAAGAATGTAGGGGCAACCTACCAGCGAGTAGTCACAACCATGCTACATGACTTCATCCATAAGGAAGTCGAGGTCTATGTGGATGACATGCTTATGAAATCTGTTACACTAGAAGAACACCCGGCAGTGCTAGAACGATTCCTCACAAGGATTGAGAAATATAACCTCCATTTAAACCCAAAAAAGTAAATATTCGGCATCACATCAGGCAAATTGTTGGAGCACGTGGTTAGCTAAAGGGGTATAGAAATGGACTCTGACAAGGCTAATGCTATCAGGGAAATGCCCGTGCCGAAGGCTAAGAAAGAAGTGTGAAGTTTCTTGGGATCTATACAGTATGTCAGTCGCTTTATGGTGCGGTTGACCACCACATGTGAGCCTATCTTCAAACTATTGAGGAAACAGCAGTCGATAGAGTAGAATGACTAATGCCAGGAAGCCTTTAGTAGAATTAAAGCTTACTTGATGAACCCTCCGGTACTAAAACTACCAATTCTTGGAAGGCCACTCATTTTCTACTTAACGGTGGAAGAAACGTCTGTGATGGACCATGCCAGTTCAAGAACATGAAGATAAGAAGGAACACGTAGTTTATTACCTCAGCAAGAAATTGCTAGAGTATGAGACTCGATACACCATCATGGAAAAGACTTGCTCCGCCATGGTTTGGCTCACCAGAAAGTTCAAACATTACTTCTAATTATAAGAATCCAAGTAGTCACGAAAGTGGATCCAATGCAGTACTTATATCAGGCTCCCTCACTAACCGAAAAACTTAAAAGGTGGCTCTTGCTATTGTTAGAATTTGATATTGAGTATGTAACAAAGAAGACCATTAAGGGTAGAGCACTGGCCGAATTCCTAGCAAATCAACCACTCGAGGAAATAGAACAAGAAAACCTAGAATTTCTCGATGAATGTCTTGCAGCCACCATAGAGAACCCAAGAAAATGTACCATATGCTTCGATGGCGCCATCAACAAGTGAGGAGCCGGCTTGGGATTTATCATCTTTACGCTAGATAGAGCACTCATACCTCTGTCAAAATGCTTAGAATTTTCCACCATGAATAACGGGCAGAGTATGAAGCCTGTTTGTTCGGAATGTCTGCCCTAATCACTCTCAGACCAAACAAGGTCAAAATTATCGGTGAATTGGCTTTAGTCATCAAGCATGTCACAGGGGACTGGGAACTGGAGGAGGAATCCCTCAGGCCTTACTTAGAAGCTGTATAGAGAAAAGCCATGATGTTTAGCAAGTGCGAATTTAGTCACATGCCCCATGAGGAAAATCAGATGGCAGATGCATTAGCCACTTTAGCCTCCATATGGGAAGAGCCCTAAAAGCAACCAATCAGACCCCTTATTATAGAAACAACCCAATCTCCTAACTACGTCTGCATGATAAAAGACACCACGGAAGAAGGAACCCCCTGGTATTCCGATATCGTCAAGTTCCTAAAAATGGCAAATTCCCAACTGAGGCTACAGATTCTAATAGAAATACGCTGAAAAAGTTTGCTGTGTGATTCTGTTTGGTTAAAGGAGATCTATTCAAGAGGACCTCTAACGCCCTACTACTAAATGCTTGACACAGCAAGAAGCTAAAAAGATGGTGAAAGAAGTACATTCGGGAGACTGCGGTCCACACATGAATGGCATCATGATAGCAAAGAAAATCCAAAGAATGGGATACTTTTGGATAACCATGCTAGTTGATTGTGTTCAAAAAGCAAGGGCTTACCATAGCTGTCAGATATACGGAGATGTGTGCCACTTACCACCAACAACATTAGAAAGTTTAACAATACCTTGGCCATTCTTGGCCTGGGGCATTGACATCATTGGTGAAATAAGGTCTTCTTCGACCAATGGTCATTGCTACATTTTAGTAACTATCGATTACTTTTCCAAGTGGGTTAAAGCGGAATCATATTCAAGCATCACAGCAAAGAAAATGGCTTGATTTATCCAATAACACATCTTCACCAGGTACGGCATTCCTCATCATGTGGTGAGTGACAATGGTGTGCAGTTCTAAGGGGAAACGACTGATCTTATTGAAAAGCACGGGATTGAGCATCATCGCTCATCACGTTATAGCCCTCAAGCTAATGGAGCTGTAGAAGCAGCTAATAAGGTAATCAAGAAAATCCTCTCCATGATGATTTCCAACTACCGAGATTAGGCCGATCATTTACCTTATGCCGCATGGGGATATAGAACCAGTGTCAAGACTCCTACGGGTGAAACTCCTTTTTCCCTTGTATATGGGATGGAGGCGGTACTGCCCATTGAAATGGAAATCAAGTCTTTATGCATAGCCCTCGAAGCCAAACTTCCCAAAGATAAATGGGAAAAAGTGAGGCATGAAGGACTAACCTTGATCGATGAAAAGTGACTAGCCATATTGGAAAATCTACAGTTATACCAACAGCGCATGGCCAAATCTTATAACCACAACGTTAGGGGGCTGAGCCAACCTTTGAAGATAGGCAATTTAGTCTTAAAACAATCTCGTAGAACATACACGGATGCTTGAGGAAAATTCCAGCCAAACTGGGAAGGACCAAATGTGATAAAGATGGCTCTCAGTAAAGGGACAGTGAAGATCTTAGATCTAGACGGCAACGAATTTATGAATTCGAGCTGAAGCACTATCTCATGTAAAAAGTATAATAATAATAATACTAAGGTCTTTCAAGAACTGGAAAGGGCTTTTGAGCAAAAATAAAGACTCCAAAATAAAAGAGTGGAGCCTTGGGTAAAATCCATTCGGAGCCTTAGGCGGTGGGCATTTCTTGGAAATAAATACCACTTGTCGTCCGTGATAAAATAATATCTTTTGTAGTAACATGTTTATGTTAAAAATACTGCATGAGTGCATTAAATGGAAACTGCGAATTGTTTAATGAAATAAGCATTCAAATAACATCTTTTCATCCTTATTACATATAAAGGTCATTACAAATAAAAATAGGAGCGACAAAGACAAACAACGAGGCCTGATGCCTTTATTCTCCTACGAGAACAAAAGATACATAATGGCAAGCTTGCTAAACCCTAAGAAAGCTTCAAAGCCTCCTAGTCTCATGGAGCCTCTCATCAAGAGTAACCAGTCCACGAACACTTGCAACCCAGATGCGATAAGCCCTGGAAGCATAGACGTCAAATTCGATAGAGTAGTTCATCTCAACTTGAGTATGACTTATCCATCTTATGGCATGACTATAGACCCGAGTATAGGAAAGCTCTGAGGCAATAAGGGTGCATAGGGATGCAAGAAACACCTGAGATCGACCGTACTATCTACGTAAGCTATCAGGAGAGTAGGTGTTGATCTTAAAAAGGCCGATAAGGACTACGCCACCTCTAGCTACATCAGTAGTCATATGCGAGATACCCCACCAAGGGCAAACCCAATAGATATCCTCAATAGCTTGACTCCACATAAACTTAACCCACTCCTTAACGGTGAAATCTCTATGGGAATGATAACCGATGCAAACTGTAGAGCCCCGTGCCTAGTAGGCCCTCGGATGATAATCTATACTTGTAGGAATAGAAAACACGGAAAGCTTGTCCCAGACCTAAAGCTACAAAAGCAACAAACAATGAAAAAAATGAAAACAAATAAAAAAAGAAAAGAAGATAAAAAAAAAGAAAATAGCCTGCTAGATTGAAAACCTGAAAAGGCGGTCCAGGAAAAATTAAGGCAAGCCTAATGAATTAAAAACCCGAAAGGGCAGTTCATGCAAAAAGAAAGGCTCAAATAAAGGTTACCTAAAGAAGAAGCCTGCTACCCCTGGTAGTCGCTTCAATCCCACTCCGAGAAGCATTCACAAAGACTAGCATCTCAGCCAAACTAACCACAATGGGAGATTTTCCCTCTAGTGTTTGGTCAACAATAGTCAGCAAGGCGAAACTGCAAACCATAGTGGGAACCTCGCAAAGAAAAACCCCCAATAGAAGCAAACATTCGAGTGACAACCAGCTTGCATCATCAGAATGAAGTCCCCTGACTACGTCAAAAGCCATAGCCAGCCTGAAGCCATCATCATAAATCAATCGATGCCTGTTAAATCGCTGTAACTAAAAATGATTCATCAACAAATCAAAAAATTTAGGGCGCGGTGCGGGGATAACCAGAGGCATATCAGCAGAGGACCAGAGAAGCCTACAGAACTCCTCGTACAAGGGGCATAGCTCATGGTCCCCGAACCGTAACATGCTATCAATAGGATCCCAGAACCTGACAGTAGCATGGATTAAATTGTCCTTAACAAAGATGCGGTAATATTCCTTTATATACACCAAGCTACAAACCCCGAGACAAACCCAACCATCGGAGTTCTTCAGATAGACATTTAGATCAACACGAAAATGGATGTAGCCCTCCAAGGTAAAAGTTCACAAGGGTAATAGTTCGCTATACGTAGTGTATGGGGCAATCTACCAATATCTGGCATATTACCCCGATAAACTCGACTAACAATGAAAAGAAAACATATAGGCAAGGGAATAAAGAAAATTTATTTATGCAAAAGTGTGTTCATACAAAAGGAGGCACTCCAAACGGCCTAAAAAAAGCAAAATGAAAAAGAAAAAAAAGCCTATCTAATCGCCCTGCGGGAAGAATTTGGGAGGATCACCTTGCCCCTACTGCGGTTGCTAATGCGGGTCGTCCACCTGAAGCATCCCCAATTAAGCTTAAAGCCAACAAATCTCTAGCTGTAATAGTTCAAATCATTCATATGCATTTCATAACATGCCATGCATCATCATTAGCACAATAAGATAATAAACATACCACCATATCTCAGTTTTGGGTCATCATGAAGCGCTGCTGCCCTTGAATATATCCCCAGTCGGAGATACTATCAGCAATAGGCACCTGCGAGAATGATAGATTAAAGCAAGTTAGAGCTGTCACAATCCAAAATCAAAAGGCAAAAGGAGAAACAACGGAGGAGACTAACATGAGTGGCACCAACAGGATGAAAAGTCACCAGACACTCAGTATACAAATAAGGCAGGATGACCGGAGTATAAATGCTCAGTTCAAGGCAATACATCACGAACGTAGGGCCTGATACTCGAACCCCTAATGCCTCTCCACCATTGTTGGGCCCTGAGGTGGGGCAGATGACGGTGAAGAGCTACCCACATAAGTAGAAGTAGTTGCAGGTCTCTTCCTACCTTAATGATCCTGCAAAAATAATAGAGCGAGTTCGAGTTAGCCTTACTACAGTGAGATAGTCAAAACAACGGCAACCCTAAAAGAAAGAAGAACTCAAGCAAGTGAAAGGGGAAGTACCGCCATCCGGATAGCCTCAGGAGAACCTAATCTAGCCTGGCAACTGGGGGTAGAAGTCGAAGGGGTAGGGGCCTCGACAATAAAAGTGAAAGGATCATCATCCTCAGGAGGGTTGTGGGTATCCTGCTAAGGCGCAATAGGAACAGGATCCGTATCCGGCCATCCAAGTAGCTATAGATAGCAGAATTCCTCGTACCCCCCAACCCACTCCGGGAAGGTGCTAGAGATACCCTCGGAGGCCAATCATACAAAGTTAGGCAAGCGACAAGGCCAAGCGACCCACAGAGGAACCTCAGGAGGAATAGAACGTGGCCTGGGAGGAAGATGCCAGCTCTGAATGCGATCGCCTAAATACCACTCCAAAGAGAAGGGGGTCTCTATGATCAGTCGGATATCCACAAACTCCCCAGCTCGTCTCATGACCTCCAACTAGTGAAGAGCATGCCCCCAAGGCTGTGTTCTAATCTAAAAAAGGGAAAGCCAAATATTGGTACAATGATTGTAGCAGATATAGCGATTAAAGGAAATCAAGCAATCATCAAGCATACCTGCTCCAAAGAAAGGGCACAAAGATGAATAGAAAGAGCAGAACCAGACTCCATATCCTAAAAGCAAAAATAGTGTGGCAGTTGAGGGCAGAAAGGGAAACCACTACTGGGCACGAGCTTGGTCCTCGAAAGGATCCCCATCTCGAAGAACCAAATCTGTAAGCAGACAAAAAAAAGATCAGAACTCCAAAAATGGACAAGATACTCATAAAGAAAAGAGATAAGGTTTAAGTCCTTACGTAAATAATCTGGAGACAAGACTTAAACTTGTCAATCCTATTCCTCATGCATTGGTCAAGGGCCCAGTACAAGTGACCCAATGCGGCTTGGCCCTATGCGTACTCATCGAAGCGAGATGGATCTATCAAAGTTGGCAGAATATAGAGATTCACGATCAAACCCCCCTATAGGAAAGCACAGCTATGATAAGGTAGCAGCCATGAAAGCTCTAGCCTCACAAGCAGCAGTCAGATACCTTCTATCCCCGGAAGTCTAAAAAGTCATAAGTTTCTTGCGAGAAACGCGATCCATCTTGTCTCCAGAGTATCCAATCAGAGCTTCAATGATCTCCGCATTGAAGATGTCATAAGTGAAGCAAGCATTAAAATGGATCATATTACCATGGAAGGGTAGACTTGTGATGGCACAGTAATCTAGCAGAGTGATGGTATACTCGCCGCAGTGAAAGTGGAAAGTGTGGGTAGTATCGGACCACATGCTTAAGATGTAGGTAGATGTACCTGCTAGGATGTATAGATACTTGCGGTGCCTGACGTACTTGCAATTCCTGACCATCCTCCCCAAAGATGTCCCATCAACAATGGCCTTGGCACTGGGGGATAGCACCTTATACAACTTATGAAAGTGGTTAATGATAGCGCCATCATGTTTGGTAACCTAAACAATGCATACACATGTATCACACACCAGTTTTTGATAAATCACATGATTATCAAAAATAATAAATCATCACCCAATAATAAATCATTGCATTAAATAAATTTTTTACATAAAAATGAATAAATAAACAATAAAATCAGCACAAAATAAAAACGGCAGTAAGGCTTACCAAAATCTAAGAAAGATGGTCGGAAGGCTTCAAAGCAGACGGAATAAAGTCTCCCAAAGCAATCTCGTGATACATCCAATTCGGCAGGAGCCCATACAAAGCATCGACTGAAACCTCAGAAAGTTCCACTTATTCGCCATCAATAAGCACGTTCCGAGTAGTCACTTGAATGGCTGGCAGATCCAAGCAAATATTGTAAAGCTTGAACCACATCGAGACCCTAAAAAGTCTGAGAACAAGGGGCAGAAAAGGGAAGAAAACAAAAGAAATCATCGTCAAAAATAGCTCGGAGGCAAAAACTTTTGAAGATTAGGAGCAGAAACCCGCAAGAGAGAAGAAGAGAGAATTGTTGGTGTGAAGAAAATGGGAGCCAAGCTGCTGTTTTTATAGGCGACTGGTAATTAGCCCGCCGGCTAATTACCTATGCAATCAGCCCACCGGCTAATTACCTATCCAGCTATCATGTGTTTATGCATCCCACGCGTTTTTGCATAATGGCTATAAAAGTTACTGTTACATAAGTCATTAGCTCGCCGGCTAATTACGTGTATTTTTAAAAATTTTACAATTTTGTGTTTTTCATCCATTTTATGCATCGTTTTCAAAATGAGCGAACCTAAAAGCTATTTTCACATAGTCACACATGCATCAAGCATCCAAAAATATTTATTTCTACCCCCGGTCAATTCTAACCTCATGCAACTCACTAATAAATTTTTAATCGAATGGACAAAATATATTTTGTTTCAAAATTTATCGATTAAAAATATTTTAACTCATTGCATTCCACACACACTGTTTTTGTTTATTTCGCATACGACAAAATTTCTAGCACGAAATTTATATATACAAGGGACAAACTGTTACCACAGGTCCATTCCGGCCCCATGTCATCCAAAATTCAAAATTCAAAAATCCACATTCCAAGGAAGCTCCAATTTAGCATTTCCTACTTAAAAAATCAAAAAGTCAAAGTTTGGTCAAACACAGGTAAATAGCCTCCCAGCTATTTATCGATCCACAGTAAAAAAATCAAATCTTACCGAGATTTGGCCAGGATTTACGGGATCTAGAATCAAATCCTGTTAGAGTGGTAGCTAGCCTACTGGTTAATTACCTATGTAATTAGCCACCGGCTAATTACCAACTCATTATAATTACGGGGTCCCCCCTCATTTCAATAGAGATGAAAATTTTTAAATATTTCCAAAATTACCTTTGTGTCCTTTTTCAGTTTCGGGAATCCTAAAAGCCCCGAAACTCTGTCAAAATAATCCCAGATCCGAGTTCTATCACCGACATTCGGTATAAACTCACTTCCTGGTCGTTTTGGATCAAGATCCTACAGTGATCTTCGGTCTAAAAATGACCTAAACTTCACATTTCCTATAGAAATAACCCAAGATTATAGCCATAACTCGGGTTAAATCTCTTTCCCAACCAAGTCACGATCTTCGGCAACTTCGGTCCTGCACCGGCTCTCAAGTCATCCTAGACAGACGGAAAGGTAAACTGAGGGTAATTGGCTCTAAGCCCAACTTTCAAATTCATTAAAAACACATTTTTATTGCTTTATTGTTATATATTGAACTCCATTTCTCTGGTTAAGTGAGCCACTGGTGCCACTTAAACTATAATATGTATAAATAAGCTTGCAGGTATGGACAAACATCTAGAATGTGAGGAAACTCTATCCAAGTTTCCAGGCCCAGACCCAATTATTGTCGTTACTCTGCTGAAAATTCGGTAGAAAATGTCTATTTATTAAGCCATTATAATGCCTGTTTTATTTCTTGAATTTAATTTTTAAATAAAGCCGTTGTAATGCAGAAATCACCACAAATTCCAAGATTCCAAAATTAATCCAAACAATTTCAACAATATGAGTAACTATTATGTTCGAGCTAAGAATCTCATTTTCTTTTCGGTATAAAAATCTCACTTTGGATCAGTATACCACAATTTCCTGTGGAGCTAAACCAGGTCATGACTCTATTTTATTTTTAAAATAAAGTAAAAATGCTTTATCCTAAAATTATCTTTTCTCAGTAAAATGTGTAAAAGTGTTTCTCAATATAATCATATTTTTGGCCTATAAAGCCATTGCATTTAAGTAGACTAGATTTTCTCAAAGCAGACCAAACACCGCAGTTTCCTCAAACTACACCAAATCGAAGCGCACCCCGCGCACCGTACCCTGCATGCAAAACCTGTAAAACCCTCGCCTGCTCACAGCTATACTTTTAGTGGCTGACTCACGACTTAGCACCAAGTTTAAAGGATTGCATCTTGCGAAAGTACATGCTAAGCTAGCGGTTACGACCAAAAGATCCTAGTGCCATTCGACAGGCAGCCCATTATACCAGCCATGAAATTTGTCATCAAGGAACGTGGCTAGTAAGGATGGGGTCATGGTGTCACTAAGCTACCAAAATCAATTTAGGAGGCTAACTAGATCATGTCCTACTTCAATCCCATCATCCTCAACACCTACGAGTCATGCGGCTCTTAAGTCTACCGAGCGCATCGGGGTATCATCTGATTTCCACCATTTGATGTAAGAGCCTCCTTGTGCTCGATAAGATATATTGCCTTGCTGGTTGCATCAAGGGATTCTTAGAAGATCCCAATCATGTTGCTAGGGAAAGCTTCCAAGAATCGGTGTTCTAGTTCTACCCAGTCCCATAATTATCGGGGTGACAGGGTAAGGTACCAATCCATCGCGTCTCCGATGATAAGTATAGGAAATGTGGTGACCATACCATGAGGCGGTATATCGTACTCCACTAGGAGATCATAAAAATGGGCCAGGAATGTGACCGCATTTGTATCTCCTTTTCACCTGAGTCCTTCCATTGCTAAAGCAGAGAGTTTTCTAGACTCCCATAATTCTCTTGCATAGGTATCCTCCTGGTCTATTTCCATGAGTTCCCACCCAATATCATTTTCCCCAAATCCTAGGTCGAAGGTCAGAAGTGGGTTATTTTGAGTACTCAGCTTCTGTTCTGGTTCTTCAAGGTTTCCTTCCTGAATCATTTTTTAGAGGACACGTAACAACCAAACACATTCATTGGTCCTATGCCCCTTCACAATATGGTATGTGCAGAAATTATCCTTATCAGTCGAGGCTAGCGATACAAAGGGCTTTAAGCTTTACATGCCCCCAGATTTACTTAGCTTGGTAAATATCTGAGACATCAGCTCGATCTATGGTGAGATTGGCTAAGGCGGTGTTGGAGAAATTGCGGCACTGATAGCCTCAGTTTTCTTTTCTTCTCTCTTGGTATAGGAAGGTTTTGGCTAGTAGGATTTTAGGGGAGCCACCCTATCTTACGGCTTATTTTTCACACAATAGGCTGCCTCTTCCTACCTGATGCGCTCTTCCTCATCATACTTCTTGATTCTTTTGGCATATTCCACAATGTCAACGAAAGTAAGAATTTCTTCATTTTCATTTCTTCACAAAATTTGGGATTACATCCCTCCACCAATTTGATAATTAGGGCATCTATCTTTGGGGCACCATCCATTAGTGATTGAACTACAACCCATCTGCGGTAATAGGCTTCAAAGGGCTCCTTAATACCCTGTCAGGCCCTCTCTAACTCCTGCAAGGTCATTTCCACTCTAACGTTGTAGGCATAATTCTCAATGAAGGAGGTACTAAGCAACTTCCAGCTCGACTTTACTTAGCTGGACATCATCATATACCAATCAGTAGCTGGACCTCTTAAGGTTGTTTGGAATAAGTTTACCCGATGGACTTCGGGAATGCCCATACTCATCATAATTCGTAGGTACCCCTCAATATGGGCTTCAGGGAAACCTATGCTTCAAATGGAGGGATATAAGGCATGATGAAATTAGCGGGTAGCAGCTCTAGGATTGAGAGCTCAAACTTGTATGGATCTATGTATTTAATGTTGGAGGGTCCCGTAATGCGCTTTAACTTAGGGAGCATTTCTTCTGAATCAGAGAATTTCTTCTCAATTTCTGTGACTTTATCACCCAAATCGGAACCCAAAATCCTAGCGGCTCTCTTGTTACTAATAATGGCTTTAAATTTCTTGATGAAATCCTCAGAAAGGATCATGTCCTACACGGCTTCGAGCATTGCCTTACGGTTATCGGCCATTTTGTCGCTTTGTTCTACTAGAGTGGGATTGTTGGAATCTGCCTCCTTAGGGGCTCTTCTCTGAGACTGTTTCTTTTTTGGTGCCAGCGCAGGCAACCTTTGGTGAGCTAAAATGAAAATAGGTGAGTACATGATCATACGAATGATGCACAAGCCTATGAGTGTTTCTAGCATGGTTTATGTGGTGCATACGTGTGCACTCTAGGAGCATCTTTTCTTATGGTTGTATGGCTTAGTACCAAGGGTATGCAAGATGGTGCGCTCTAAGAGTGGCTATTCTATGGTCGTGTTGCTTAATAATAAGGGTATATATGATGGTGCGCTCTAGGGGCTACTTTTCTATAGTCGTATTGCTTAATACCGAGGGTATGCGCGATGGTGCACTCTAGGAGCGGTTTGTCTATGGTCTTATCGCTTAATACCAAGGGTATGCGTGATGGTGCGCTCTAGGAACGGCTTTTCTATGGTCATATCACTTAATACCAAGGCTATGAGTGATGGTATGCTCTAGGAGCGGCATTTCTATGGTCGTGTCGCTTAATACCAAGGGTATGCATGATGGTGCGCTCTAGGAGCAGCTTTTCTATGGTTGTGTCACTTAATACCAAGGGTATGGGTGATGGTGCACTTTAGGAGCGGCTTTTTTATGGTGGTATCACTTAATACCAAGGTTATGCGCTATGGTGTACTTGTATGGTATGATTTTTTCATGTTATGGCTATATGCAAATCGTGGTTAGCAGTTTATGGGATGTTTGAATAGGCAAGCTGTTAGAACATGTACTTTTTCATCTCTCCCTTCAACCTTATTACTCCATCGTGGTGAGTATCTTTTCTAGGTGGGGGGCTCTTTCCTTTATTACCAACCTGAGGTTGGCGAGGACATACTCTCTTTTATGATTTTAAGAAAACCATTGGGTATCCCTAGGGGAAGTTTTTAGGGCCGTATTTGCTATATGATGGGCTAAGTCCAATAGGGTTACAATTGATGGTAACCGTACATTATGTACTTCAGCCTAAGAACCCTAATCGAGTTCAGGAGCCCATATTCCAAATTTAATATACTCAAACCTAGTGGGCTTAATCAACCCAACTAGATTATATTGTACTACGCATAGCTGGTGTGTCCTAATTTCATGCCCCTACACGAACTCGAGTCAAGTTCTAGAGATACATCATTGAGAACACTAGGGTTCTAGGTATAGACATATGCAGATGCTATGCAGTAAACCCTAATAATTCCAAAATCAAATGACTTTCATTATTTTATCTTAAAATGATTTTGTGGAAAATCAATTATAAAAGAGTGTAATCCCAAGTAGAGTCACCATTGTGAGTGAGAGAACTTTTTCGAAGGATCTTTTCAAATCATCGATTGGATTGGCACGGCCAATGCGAGACTCCCGGGTTTTAATGCGAGGAGTCACCACTAGAGAGCGGGGCTCGTTGCATGTGTGAACATACTTGGCATTTTGAACTAGATAAAGGGGTCGAGGACTCCTTTAGGGATTAGCCTTTTTATTGTGAGAGTAGGGTCCCTATTTTATACAATATTAGATTCACCACCTGGATTAGCTCTTCCAGGAAATTGGTGGTATAGCTGATATGAGCAGAATTCCTATACCAATAAAGGAGAGATTCTGGTTTCGGATGAAATAGTTACTTGCCATTTGAATTTGGATAAATCATATTTTAAGAAATCTTTCGTTATTTTAATAAGCAAAAGAGATGAGTTAGGGAGATACTACCTTTACTGGATTACCTTGTGAGGTGGTTAATAATGCATGATTGAAAATAACACTTTGACCTACAGTTACCTTTCGTTTGTTGCAAGATGATTGGGTGGCCTGGTATTGATTAGGATCGCGTTTGCTTTGGATTTCTTCAAGATTTTTGTGGAGATAACCTCGAGGAATTTTGTAGTGGGTTTATTTAAGTGTTTAGGAATCAGTGGGTAGCTTTTTAGCTAAAAGCTATTTTAAGGAAGGGTGTTTATACCTTGGAATAGTTTTGGGATATTTTTGGTATAGGCTATATACTACAAGGGATTTTTAGGAGGGGACTGCTCAAACTTTGCTTGTGCTTGCTATTTTTGTTGATTGATTGCTTGTGGAAATGCTGGGAGCGATTTCCTTTTGTAGAAATTTTAGAAGCGTCGATCGACATATATGGTAGTGTCGATTGACTTATATGGTAGTGTCGATCGACACAATGGATATCAGAATAGCTTCGCTGAGTCATCAAGTCTAGATTCCCCTATGAGCATCGATCATCACAATAGGGAAGCATTGATCGACGTAATCTATGCAGTGATTACTGAGTCATGGTTGTAGGTTTGATGAGTCATCAGAGAAATTGACACATGGCACCATCGATCATCTCAATAGAATAGCATCAATCGATACAATGTGGGGTCCAATTAGTGTCAATCAACACTCAGGCTTAGGATGTCAAAATCCTGTTTCCTCAGAGGGGCTTGTAGTGTGGGTGAAACATGGTCCTTTGTCAGTACTGGCTTGCCATCTCCGAAAAGGTCTTAGACATCATTAGGCTTGGGACGGACCATGCCCACACCTAATTCTCAATTTTTTTCAAAGCTATTTAAATGGCGAGTTCTTCAAGCCAGAGTTTGAAACCTCTAGTTGTAGAGACCCAAGAGAAACTCTTTGTCCAAAGAGAGGAAGACAAGTTTTGTATACACCCATGATCACTTAGTAAGATTTGTGTGTAGAAAGAAGGAAAGTAAGGAAGTGCTCATTCCAAAGGGAACCATCTACAAGCCTAATGAGTAGTTCTCTAAGGAGGGAACAGTTGTCGATGAACCAAATACTATCAATTTGGTTAAATTTGCTAGTGATGAAATATTTGGTGATGGACACACCAGTAGAACTTCAAGGGATTCTTTGAACTCCCCAATGGGGTTCATGAATAAATTATAAGAGGATTTTATAGAGGTATACATCTTGTTCAAGGCTTCAATGATATCTTTGTTACCATGTTTTTGAGAAGCCATGTATATGTTACCCCCAGGCTCATTGCAAACTTGGTGAGCATGAACTATAGAGGTTTTCAGATGAGGGTTGTAGGAGATGAAGAGTATGTGGATATCCCACTAGTCTATGAAGTCCCTGCTGACTATAAGGCTGGAGAAATCACTGCTTCCATGTTGTCTAGGCAAGGAAAATAAGATATTGAGCTTGTAATGAAGATCTTACTCCCAAAGACTGCTTCTACGGGGAGTTGCTCAAAGGTTGAGCATGTATTCATCTATGCCATCACCGAGGGCATGTCAATCAACTAGTTTATGGCTATTCTTCACAAGTTCTTTAATGTTTTGAAGCATATGGTTTATGGACACTTGATCATGGATATTTGCAAGGCATATGAGCTGGACCTGGAAGGGTATAATATGGCCTAGAGGATTTAATACAAGGTTTTTTAGTCTAGAATCTTCAATAATACTCATTTTTATAGTCTCCACTGCAAAGATAAGAATAAGCCAGGGAAGAAGTTGGCTGCTAAGAAGCTAATAGGAGTTACACAGGACCTCAAGGAGGCTGAGGCAGTGAAAGCTGCGGAGGCTGGGAGGATTAGAAAGAGAAAGCAGGAAGAAGTAGCTGATATTCAAAGGATAGATGAGGAAGCTGCTGCAAAAGCTAAGGCCGACATGGAGGCAGTGATTGAGAAGGCCAAGGCAAGTTTGCCTATGAAAACTGTGTTTGAAGCTGTTGATGAGATGATTGGTGCTCTAGAGGGAACTGACAGTGAAGGAAGAGAAGAGCAGGAGGTGAGTGTTGAAGAAGAGATTATCAATTCAGTCAATTTTGCTATTAGTGTGGAGGAAGATGAAGACCAGCAGGTTGTAGATAAAACTGTTAAGGAAGTAGAGGAGGAAAAAAGAAAGAAGAAGAGGAGAATATTCAAGAGGATAATGGTGGTAGTAAATGAAGAAGAGGTAGACCCTGAAGATTAGAAAGACGAAGTGGAGGAGGAGGATGAGTAGGGAGCTCAACTAGATGAGCAAGCAACTATAGCCTAGTCTAGTGAGCAAACTGTTGAAGGTGTAGAGGGAGAGGCTGAGGTATAGCTAGAAGAAACATTTATTTTCCTACCTCTTCAATCCAAACACCCCTTTCACTAAAAACCTATTTCTATACAACCTCTTTTTATTCCAGATCCATCCATCTCTCACTCTGACCAACCAAACATAAAACAACCATCATCTTCCACCTCTGACCAAACAGCCAACCCTGACATCATTCCACTCCTATCCCCAATTGGATCTCCCACTCATACTCTAATTCTTTTAGAAGGACCACCCCACAAGGGTCAAACTATAGAAGAGATCCACATTGAGCAATAACCTCAACCACATCAACCTCAACCCCAACCTAACCCTAATGATGACCTTCTTGAAGAGATAAGGAGGATAGGAAGGGAGAAATTTCTAACACTTAAGAGAGCTATGGAGATTGACTCACCTATAGTCAAGTCTTTCCTATCTGAGGAGATGCTGAGGAGACTTGCAAGGGCTAGTGAGCCAGTGCAAGGATTTTTTAAGGCTGTTGTGGAGTTTAAGGAGCACATGAGATCTCTTCCTACTGCATTTCCTCTAAACAAAGCCATTGTATCACATGTGATACCAATTTTGAATATTGTAGGTAGGAAAGATGATAATGTGAAGATGGAGGTTAATGAGCTCAAAGGGCTGATGATGAAGATCCATGAGAAGCAAAATGAGATTGCATATGATGAAAGGGAGTTCAGAAACTCCATGATTGGAAAATTCAACCCTGTTCTACTAAGCTTGCAGGCAGTACTTAATGGGTTTGGCATTTTGAACAAAGAGAATGAGGATGATGTAGATAAGCTGAGATAGCTCATAAATACTATAGATGACTTGACATATGTTGGTCCATTGTGAGTATTAACTAGGGTCAGAGGGGGTGAATGACTCTTTTTATGGAATTTTAGACTTTAAAAAGTCTTTATGTAGCATGCAAAAGATGAACCAGAAGCTTAGTGGAGTAAGATCCGGATAATGGAAATGTTTAATTAAAATGTTCTTAAAATGAAAGTTAAAGTAAAGGAAATCAAACACAGTCGTTTTATACTAGTTCAGCTCTGCCTACGACCAGTCCCTAAAGTTTCCTCCTCTAAGCTTAAATCCATTAGTGATGGTGATTTCTTCCACGGGTAGAAATCAAGCCTTTACAAGTTGTCTCTAAATATTCCTTCTCTTCTGGATGTAGGATATGTTGGATATGATGTATGCCCTTAAGGCAATTAGGGCGATATATCTTAATTATGTAATAGTACGAATAATTTATTTAATCAATAAAGGCATTTGTTCTTTTGTTTATATCAACGTGTTTCTATACATATATATTATAGCTGGTTAAAATATATTCATTGATGTATGTATACAAAAGTCCTTGACATATCATAGCATGAAGTCAGAGAAATTATAGTTGGACTATATTTGGTGGAACCTGCTTCACGTGAAATTATGATTATATCTAAACTATCCCTAGTCATAGTTTCATCAAGAAAGGATATTGATGAAACGGAGAGACTAGCATGTGGTCAACTTTCTTGGAAAGGGTCCAAGCAGTCAATCTCCTAAGGACTGAAGGTGGTGCCTTAAGCTTGACACATGGATATATCTGGGAGATATATTGGAGACCGCAGCAAGATAAACACTTGGTATAAATATCAATATGTTAGTGTTTATCTTCATGCAATAAGATTTGTGAATGTCCTCATACTTGAGATGCTAGTTGCCTTGTGTGCTACTATTGCTATACTTTGGGTCATTGCTATGCACTCATTAATTTAGAGTGCTACGGGTGATTACCGGTATAGTGATGACAGCACGTTGGTAGGCTGAGTAGTCGGAAAGAATCCATCGCTCCGGATATATTAAGGAGTTGTACCTGGCCACTTGTTGAAGTAATGATTGCCATAAACCTCTGATCAGAGTATGTGTTTGATAGAAATGGTTTCTAGTCAAACACACTATGGTAAAAGGCAATATACTTCGGTAACAAGTAAATAACAGGGATAGCTTGGAGCAACCTTGCTATTAGTGGGTTAACACTTTAACCGAACCCAATAAACCAGATGGTACTAATATTAAAGAATGGAAGGAATTTATCGCACTGGATAACTATTGCATTAACCGGGATTAAGTCATAAGCATAAATGACGTTCCGAGTAATGGGGGATGGTAGATCCTTGCTAGAGGCGTACTACAGTCGTTCAAGGTAATCGAGTTCTATTCACGGTCTAGAGCATCGAGCCAATGGTTCCATTAGAACAAGGGTTGGTTAAGCCTTAACAGCTCAATACTTCGGGATCCTATAAGGTCACACACATTGGACCTTCATCGGACTAAGTAAAGAACTAATAGATTTATTCTATTACAAAATATATAACATGAATAATAATTGGATTATTGTTTAATTGGTTAAAATTGATTAGATCAAATTTTGGATTGACCAAGGAATTTATTTTGACTGATAACTAATTAATTAGAGTCATAAATAAATCATAATTGATTAGATCAATTTTGGTTGGACCAAATTATTTATTTTGACTGGTAACTAATTTATTAGAGTCAAAAATAAAAATTTATTTGAAAGGATTTATAAGGAATTTTACATTGATAAGTTGGAACCGAAAAGTATAAAATATTTTGTACAAAGTTCGGTTGCCAAAAAATGCGCAACCCTTATTTATGGGCTGCACAAAGGCAGCCCATGAAAAGGGGCGTGAATTAACATATATACATATATGTTAATTAATGGGATGGGAGTAATACTCCCATCCTACATCGATGAAATGGGGAGCATTTTTGCTCCCCCAAGCCTATATATAGGCTATTTCCTTTCCTTTCAAATTGTACCAAGCTCAAAGCATAAATCCTAAGCGAGATAATTAATCTCTCGGGTACTTGAGCAAGTTATTTTTGTGGAGCCTGAATTTATTCGGGCACCGCTAGTTTATATTTTTTGGTGAGGCTTCTAGAGTGGTCTAGCAACTACTCGAGGCTTCTTAGTTCTTCCTCCTGGGGAGTTTTGGTTGGTGGGGTTCGTGTGGATACTGATAGAGGCTATCCTACGACTGGAGGCTTGTGCAAGAAGGTCCTGCAAAAGCACGCTTCAACTGGTAAGTTCTTTTTCTTTCTCTTTTAATTATTAAGTCTTTTTCTTTAAGTGTTTTTAGACTTAATAATTATGCTTAGGTTATTTTTGCATGCTTAGTTTATTTTATGCTTAGGTTATAACTTAGAGTTATAACATGCTTAGTATAAAATAAATATGCTAGGATATAATTTGGAATTATGGTATGCCTAGTCCTTTAGCATGCTAACCTAGGTAGAGAATTATTTAGTTAAGGCTTTATTTAATTTATATGCAACTAATAATAGTTCCTGGGACAGGGACAAAATTTTGAATTTCCGTCATGCCTCTTATGCATGTTCAATTTGACTGTCAGTTCCCAACAGTGGTATCAGAGCCTGCCTATTTAGTGCATAATTAAGTTAGAAGCAAACTAAATATTATTTTCTAAATGAAATGATTGGTTTATTTAATTGTTTGGAACAATATATATAAACTTATGTCTTTCATTTCAAGGTTAGAAATTAGTTATGAATAATTTTGAATAAGCTTGCTCAACTTACTCAAATTATACAAGTGTCAATAATTTATTTAAATTACATGGGTTATAGATGCTCCCAATTTACATGAATTAGAAGAACGAAATTTATTAGTTCAAGAGAATCCATTGGTCTTCAAGTTTGTGCCCGTATTTGTTCTGGCTAAGGATTGGACTTGGTGTCTACTCCTCATAGGGCACCTCTCCTACCTGGGAACCTATATCGTGCAATTTGAATTGACCAATCGGGGGATTAATATGAACTAATTTATTTCTAGTATATAAGATGGTGCTTATATGTGTTTCTATAACAAAGTAAAAAATTAAAATTATTGAATAAAAGCTTAAAGGAAATGCAATATAAATATAACAAATTAAAGCGTTAATTATTTTGCATATAATCTAGGTTATGGAATAATTATAATAAAGAGCTGAACCCACCTAAGGTTAGACCTTATAAATTAATTCTAAAATTCCCTGAATTAATACAAGTAATTATAATTTTGTCCATCTGATAAAATCCTAGATTGGGTGAGACGTTTAACACCAATAAAATCCCAAAGTAAATATATTAAGGCAAGTTATAGTCTTCCTTACTCAAATTTATAATACGGTCCTTTTGGGCTATCAAAGTGCTATGCATAGCGTTCCTTCTAGACCACATAGATTGGTTGTAAAGTTTGCGATAGGGTCTGCCTTAACAGAGCTGGGGCAGTCCACCATAAAATTGGGGGCTAGGCCCAGATCTGAGACATATTCAAGGAGATGCTAATATAAGAGCACACGTCCCTTGGGATTAGGGAACTTGAATGAGTTAGCAATTGCATGCAATGCAAATGGAATTGGATTCCAACTATGACTGACTATTATGACTTGACTCATAAAATTAGGAGTTGTAATAGACTAGTTATAGATGCTACCTACTAGGAAATTTAGCTGGGCTAAAATTCACGAATTCAATAGAATGGGCTATTGTAAATTTCGAAGAAAATAGTAGGAAAATGTATTTAATTAAAAGTCCCCATATTAAATACATGTACTTAAACTAATATCTAAACACTTTTCTTTTCTTATGTCTTAGGTTGAAAATGGCTTCCAATTTTAATCTCCGTATGTTACTTGACACCAAATTGAATGGCTCGAACTTTTCTGATTGGTTCTGAGCAGTGAGAATAGTTCTCAGATCTGAGGGAATTGCCTATGTCCTGAGTGAAATTTTCCCTATAGAACCTGATGTTGAGGATCATGTGGAACATGATGCCTGGTTAAAGCACAGGAAAGATCGTGAGACTGCCATGTGTATTATATTGGGGTCCATAAATTCTGAGCTTCAGAAACAATATGAGAACATGCCCTTGGAGGATATGGTTCTCCATCTTGAAGAAATCTTTTCGGAGAAGGAGAGGACAGAGAGGTATGAGACCTCTAAGCTCCTTTTCGGGACCGAGATGCAGGCTGGCACCTCTGCCTCTCAGCATGTACTAAAACTCTTGGGATACCTTGAGAAGCTAAATCGATTGGGATTCAAGATGAATCATGACTTGAGCATTGACCTTGTGTTGATGTCCTTGACAGATAGTTACTCAGGCTTCGTAACTAACTATTACATGAACAGGATTAATTCAACTATCCCTGAATTAATTAACATGCTGAAAATAGTAGAACCTCAGATCAAGAAAGATCAGAAACCTCTACTGTTGGTTGAAAAAGGCAAGGCTTCTAAGAAGAAGAAGCAGGCACTGGGTGCCAAGAAAAGAATCAGTAAGAAGAAGAATTAAAAGAAGGCATCTAAGTATGTCTGCTTCCAATGTGGGAAACCGGGACATTGGAAGAGGGATTGCAAAGCTCCTGCTTCTGAGCATTTGAAGAAGAAGCCTACAGAGGCATCTACTTCAGGTATATTTGCAATTGAAAACTTTGCTACTTTTCCGCAAGAATCTACTTGGGTATTAGATACTGGTTGTGGTTCTCATATCTGTACTTCTGTGCAGGGACTAAGGAACTGTAGAAAACTTGCAAAAGGGGAGATGGACCTATGCGTGGGAAATGGAGCCAGAGTTGCTGCATTAGCCGTAGGGAGATTTAGTCTTGTTTTGCCAAGTGGACTTGTTTTAGTTTTGAATAATTGTTATTACATTCCAAGTGTTACTAAGAGTATTGTATCTGTTGCGTGTTTAGCAACAGAGGGATTTGAAATTTTATTTTCGAATAATAATTGTCAGATTCGTTTGAATAATATTCTTTATGGTTATGGAATGTTGAAAGGTGGCATTTATATTCTTGATACTAAAACAGAAGTTTTCAATATAAATAATATGAAGAAAGTTAAATTAGGTAATGAGAATTCCTTCTACTTATGGCATTGCCGTTTAGGCCACATAAATAAAGATCGCTTAACCAAGTTGCATAAGCATGGAGACTTGGGCCCAATAGACTTGGAAACTTATGGTGATTGCGAACCTTGTTTAAAAGGAAAAATGACAAAGTTACCCTTTAAAGGAAAGGGTGAACGAGCCACGAGTACATTGGAACTTATACACACTGATGTGTGTGGTCCAATGAGTGTTCAGGCACTAGGAGGATACTCCTACTTCATAACCTTTATTGATGATTACTCACGATATGGTTATTTGTACTTGATGAAGCACAAGTTTGAAAGTTTTGAAAAATTCAAACTATTTAGAGCTGAAGTAGAGAAACAGCTTGAGAAAAGTATTAAAACACTTCGATCGGATCGAGGTGGAGAATACTTAAGTCAGGAGTTTCAGGATTATCTAAAGAAAAATGGGATAGTTCCCCAGTGGACCCCTCCTTATACACCCCAACACAATGGAGTGTCAGAAAGGAGGAATCGGAATTTATTAGATATGGTCAGGTCCATGATGAGCCATGCAGTTCTTAGTAAATCCTTTTGGGGATATGCACTTGAGAGCGCGGTTTATGTCTTAAACAGAGTGCCCTCTAAATCAGTTGATTTTACACCTTATGAAAGATGGTGTAATAAAAAGCCATCTCTAAATCACTTAAGAGTATGGGGTTGTCCTGCTATGGTGAAGAGGATAGCGTCAGATAAGCTAAATGCCAAGGCTGACAAATGTCTGTTCATTGGATATCCAAAGGAAACAATTGGATATCTGTTTTACCAACCCGAAGCACAAAAGGTATTTGTGTCTCGGAATGCACACTTTTTGGAAAAGGAACACTTACTTGAAAAGGTCAGTGGGAGCAATATTGAACTGGAAGTTCAAGAGGAAGAAACAGACGATCAACTGATTGACCCCGTTCTAGATACACAAGAGAGTGTGATCCAAGAACAAACTGTCGAAACACAATCATTGCGAAGATCAAGTCGTGTTCATAAGGGTCCCGATAGATATGGGTTTATTATCACTAATGATAAGGAACTATATCTTGTGGAGGATAATGAACCAAGGATATATGATGAGGCAATAAAAAGCTCAGATTCTGATAAATGGCAAAAAGCCATGAAATTAGAAATGGATTCCATGTACGAGAACCAAGTTTGGAATTTGGTTGATGCACCGCAAGAGGTTAGACCAATTGGGTGCAAATGGGTCTTCAAGAAGAAGACAGACATGGATGGTAATGTAATTACCTATAAAGCAAGGTTGGTTGCGAAAGGTTATAGTCAACGGGAAGGTATTGACTATGATGAAACCTTCTCACCGGTAGCCATGCTCAAATCCATAAGGATACTCCTCGCCATTGCTGCTCATTATGATTATGAGATCTGGCAGATGGACGTAAAAACAGCATTCCTGAATGGGGATTTAGACCGGGATGTGTATATGACACAACCTGAGGGTTTTACATCTCAGAATGGCTCGAAGGTATGCAAGCTACAAAGATCCATTTATGGACTTAAGCAGCCATCAAGGAGTTGGAATATAAGGTTTGATCAGACAATCCGGGAACTGGATTTCTGCCCAAATGCAAATGAGCCTTGTGTTTATAAGAAGGTTAGTGGGAGTGCAGTCGTTTTTCTAGTATTGTATGTTGATGATATTCTGCTAATAGGAAATGACATTTCTCTTCTTCAAAACGTTAAAGTATGGTTGTCAAGAAAGTTCTCCATGAAAGACCTTGGTGAAGCAGCATTTATACTAGGTATAAAGATCTACAGGGATAGATCCAAGAGGCTGTTAGGTCTTTCTCAAAGTACATATATAGACAAGGTGTTAAATAGGTTCAACCTTGAGCATTCTAAGAAAGGTTATCTCCCAATGACAAAGGGGATTAACTATCTAAAGCTGAGTGTCCGTAGACAGCTCAAGAGAGAATGCGCATGAAGGATATACCCTATGCATCCGCGATAGGACCATCATGTATGCTATGATATGTACTAGGCCGGATGTCTCTCAGGCTTTGAGCTTTACGAGCAGATATCAGTCAGATCCAGGAGAAAAACACTGGATAGCCGTCAAGGCAATCCTTAAGTACTTGAGAAGGACTAAGGATGAGTTCTTGATTTATGGAGAAGGTGATCTCACTATCAAAGGTTACACTGACGCAAGCTTTCAATCTGACAAGGATGACTTTAAGTCTCAGTCAGGTTTTGTGTATGTGTTAAATGGAGGGGCAGTATGCTGGAAGAGTTCCAAGCAAGAAACTACTGCTGATTCAACCATAGAATCTGAATACATTGCTGCATGCGAAGCAGCAAAAGAAGCTGTCTGGTTAAAGGGATTTATTGGTGATCTCGGTGTGGTGCCTGAGGCTATTGATCCAATTACTTTATATTGTGATAACAATGGTGCCATAAGCTCAGGCAAAGGAACCACGGTCTCATCAGAAAAACAGACATGTATGCAGAAAGTATTATATAATCAGGGAGATTATTGATGCTAAGATAATAAGATTAGAATATGTACCCACTGATCAGAACCTCGCGGATGGTCTGATAAAGCCATTGACTCAAGTCAAACATGACCAGCATGTTAAAGCATATGGATTAAAACATATGGCTAATTGGCCTTAGTGCAAGTGGGAGTTTGTTGGATATGATGTATGCCCTTAAGGCAATTAGGGCAATATATCTTAATTTATGTAATAGTATGAATAATTTATTTAATCAATAAAGGCATTTATTCTTTTGTTTATATCAATGTGTTTCTATACATATATATTATAGCTGGTTAAAATATATTCATTGATGTATGTATACAAAAGTCCTTGACATATCATAGCATGAAGTCAGAGAAATTATAGTTGGACTATATTTGGTGGAACCTGCTTCACGTGAAATTATGATTATGTCTAAACTATCCCTAGTCATAGTTTCATCAAGAAAGGATATTGATGAAACGGAAAGACTAGCATATGGTCAACTTTCTTGGAAAGGGTCCAAGCAGTCAATCTCCTAAGGACTGAAGGTGGTGCCTTAAGCTTGACATATGGATATATCTGGGAGATATATTGGAGACCGCAGCAAGATAAACACTTGGTATAAATATCAATGTGTAGTGTTTATCTTCATGCAATAAGCTTTGTGATTGTCCTCATACTTGAGATGCTAGTTGCCTTGTGTGCTACTATTGCTATACTTTGGGTCATTGCTATGCACTCATTAATTTAGAGTGCTACGGGTGATTACGGGTATAGTGATGACAGCACGTTGGTAGGCTGAGTAGTCGGAAAGAATCCATCGCTCCGGATATATTAAGGAGTTGTACTTGGCCACTTGTTGAAGTAATGATTGCCATAAACCTCTGATCAGAGTATGTGTTTGATAGAAATGGTTTCTAGTCAAACACACTATGGTAAAAGGCAATATACTTCGGTAACAAGTAAATAACTGGGATAGCTTGGAGCAACCTTGCTATTAGTGGGTTAACACTTTAACCGAACCCAATAAACCAGATGGTACTAATATTAAAGAATGGAAGGAATTTATCGCACTGGATAACTATTGCATTAACCGGGATTAAGTCATAAGCATAAATGACGTTCCGAGTAATGGGGGATGGTAGATCCTTGCTAGAGGCGTACTATAGTCATTCAAGGTAATCGAGTTCTATTCACGGTCTAGAGCATCGAGCCAATGGTTCCATTAGAACAAGGGTTGGTTAAGCCTTAACAGCTCAATACTTCGGGATCCTATAAGGTCACACACATTGGACCTTCATCGGACTAAGTAAAGAACTAATAGATTTATTCTATTACAAAATATATAACATTAATAATAATTGGATTATTGTTTAATTGGTTAAAATTGATTAGATCAAATTTTGGATAGACCAAGGAATTTATTTTGACTGATAACTAATTAATTAGAGTCATAAATAAATCATAATTGATTAGATCAATTTTGGTTAGACCAAATTATTTATTTTAACTGGTAACTAATTTATTAGAGTCAAAAATAAAAATTTATTTGAAAGGATTTATAAGGAATTTTACATTGATAAGTTGGAACCGAAAAGTATAAAATATTTTGTACAAAGTTTGGTTGCCGAAAAATGCGCAACCCTTATTTATGGGCTGCACAAAGGCAGCCCATGAAAAGGGGCGTGAATTAACATATATACATATATGTTAATTAATGGGATGGGAGTAATACTCCCATCCCACATCGATGAAAGTGGGAGCATTTTTGCTCCCCCAAGCCTATATATAGGCTATTTCCTTTCCTTTCAAATTGTACCAAGCTCAAAGCATAAATCCTAAGCCAGATAATTAATCTCTCGGGTACTTGAGCAAGTTATTTTTGTGGAGCCTGAATTTATTCGGGCACCGCTAGTTTATATTTTTTGGTGAGGCTTCTAGAGTGGTCTAGCAGCTACTCGAGGCTTCTTAGTTCTTCCTCCTGGGGAGGTTTTGGTTGGTGGGGTTCTTGTGGATACTGATAGAGGCTATCCTACGACTGGAGGCTTGTACAAGAAGGTCCTGCAAAAGCACGCTTCAACTGGTAAGTTCTTTTTCTTTCTCTTTTAATTATTAAGTCTTTTTCTTTACGTGTTTTTAGACTTAATAATTATGCTTAGGTTATTTTTGCATGCTTAGTTTATTTTATGCTTAGGTTATAACTTAGAGTTATAACATGCTTAGTATAAAATAAATATGCTAGGATATAATTTGGAATTATGGTATGCCTAGTCCTTTAGCATGCTAACCTAGGTAGAGAATTATTTAGTTAAGGCTTTATTTAATTTATATGCAACTAATAGGAGTTCCTGGGACAGGGACAAAATTTTGAATTTCCGTCATGCCTCTTATGCATGTTCAATTTGACTGTCAGTTCCCAACAGGATATACCACAACTGCTAATATCTAGCTTGGCTAAGCCCTTTTGACTCAAGGATATACCACTCTAACTCTTCCTAGGCCAAGCTAAGTCCCCAATCTCAATACTTACCCCAAGTATGAGATTTTACAATGTTAATCTTAACAAAGATTAATTTTTGAATTCCTCAAGTTATTAACTTTACTTGAGAATTCTTACAAATAGATTTTAAGAGTTCAGTTCTTGGAGGGATTTTGATTACTGATCAAAGAGCAGATTTCACAATGTAGTAGCTTTCTCAAATCAACCAACATATTCTCAAATGGTGAAGCTTCCCTTCTAAGGCTTGGATCATAAAGGTAGTTGTTGGGTAGGTTTGCATTTTCACCATTGATCAGATATTTATTGGCGCATCTAGAGCATTTGATCTTTCCGTTAGACCCAATAAATGTCCCGTTTGAATTTGTTGAGATTGGTGCACCTAATATGTCAGACGTCTTATATTTGGCTTTTTGTGCTCTACAAACTTTTATGCAAAGTTTGCCTCTATTTGAGCTCTACATGCCTTGTTATTGGTCTATGTTAAAAAGGTAGTTTCCTTTTTCTCTCTATGTGTCAGTCTTTTTTATCCTTTACTGAAATTATGCAAGCTTTAGCTTTTTACTTTATCCAAGGAAAAAAGGCGAGTTTGACTTCATACATCTTTGGAGGGAAACTTAATATTTGAATATTCCCTCTTGTCTTGTGAATTGCTCTCTTTTGCTTTATCAGACCTATTTCCGACTGTTATCCCTTCAGATGCTATCTTCTAGGACTTAGGACTTTTTTTTCTTCAAACGCTTTATCTGGGTGCATTCTTCTTGAACTTAGGACTTTGTTTTCTTCAAAACCTTATCCGGATATTTTCTTCTTAGACTTACATGTTTTCTTCCAAATAATTGTTTACCAATAACCTCCCCCATTTTGATGGAATCAAAAACCTAAGGATAGAAGCATCTATACTTGGAAAGGAGAGCTAAGTATAATGTTTTATACTCAGTCAATTACATAGTTTCTCCCTCATAATCTAAGCATCCTAACTGCCCCAAGATTTTTGCATATTAGCTTCTTAGTTTTTCAGTACAATTAGCAGTTGTACTTAGAAGTAAATTGAATATTTTTGTTTTCACTATATTTCTTCTACTGTTAACATATGTTAACATCAATGAAGTTCGATTACAAAAATTACAGAAGATAAAGTGAAAAATTATTACATAGCGATGCTACTTTATTACATATGGCTAAAACTAGTAAAATAGCTATGCTACTACTCTCCCTTCTTCTCTTTGCTTATGCTTCTTTCCTTTCCCTTCTTCTCTTTCCCCCTTTTTTTGCAGCAACATAGGAGTGAGGATCTATAACAATTTGCTTGCCTTGTTGCCACTACTTCTCACAAGTTTGGATAGAATGGTGTAATTTTCTTTACCTGCCATCCGATGCTTAATGATTTGATCTATCACAGGGGTCACGAGGTGTAATCATTTGAGCATCATCTTGAGCTGGGAAGAAGATTTGGAAAGATTTTGATGTGTAGTCAGGGCATACTCTTGGTCTTCTTGCTCAAAATAAGGAAACGTGCCCCAAAGAAGAGTGAGTAAGCATTTATAGCCTCCAAACCAAGTGTCACCAAGATGTTGAGTTAATTGTTGGAGATAAGGAAGAATCATGATCTCATGAATAAATGATGAAGAGGTTGAGCTTGAAGGAGCATTTAAACTCAGGTTGTTCATAGAGAGGATGAGTTGCTAGATTTTCCTAGAGATTGTACGAGTATTGTTTTATAAGGATTCATTTATATGCCAGAATTCAATCTTGAACATCTCCTGCTAGTTGTTAATTTTCTTGTCCACCCCATAAACAGAAGTTCTAACTCCTCAACCATGTCCTCAACTTTCTTTGATAAGAGATTTGGCATGTCATTCTTGAGAAAATTTGTAAGCTGCTTATTTATATCTTTCTATTTAGTGGAGATAGTGGTGAGACTAGAGCTAACATCATTGGTACATTGACCAACTGTAGCAGGAATAGATTACAACATATCTTTAAACTTCTATTCAATGAAGTCCTTCAACTCAGTGTTTAAGTCTGTGGTAGCAGAAGTGACATGTCCTAGAATTGTGGCACTGCTAGAGTCAACTCCGTAAGTTGCTTGGATAGCAGAGCGTTTGGATGTTGTTACTTCTTTAGAGAGTTGCTCTAAGATCGGAGTGACTCTAGATAGAGCAGTTGCTGTAACTTCTACTCCATTTCAGAAATGATTGACTTTTTACTCAATTGCAGTTAGCCTAGACAGAATATCCTCTAACTCCTTCATCAAATCTTGTGGAATAGATAAAATTTTAGTTGAGGATTCCGCTGCCTTTATTCTAGCATAGATTTTCTTTAGAATTGGCTCAAGATCAGAACCATTACTCTTCTTGTCCTCTATAGCTGCCTCTTCTAGCAACTTCCATGCCATTTTCAAATTTTCAACCTTGGTGGAGGGTTTGTTTGGAGTGCTGGCCTTTTCCTTCATTTGGCTGGAGCCTACCGGATAGTAATTAGGGCTTGAAGTACTCTCACTATAATTATCAAAATGATTTTCAGAAGATGTCAACTCACAGTCAACTAAAGTAGCTTTACAAGGTTCTTCTTCTTTTCCTCCCTTTCCTCTAGAGTGACCTCATCCTTTGAGTCTGCTATAGTAGCATGCTTATTAGATCTCATATCCACACCCCCCTTTGGTGCTTCTATTCCACCAGAATAAAGAACTTGTTCTGATATTAGCACCTTATTTGGCTCATCGACCTTAGATACAACTGGAGATCCAGTTGCATCTAAGTTGCCTCGATTTTCATCAATTTCAGCATCTTCAGTAGGTGGCACTGCTGGTTGATTGATATCAAAATTAGTTTCTACCTCTGCATTGGTTGCCTTCTTAGAATTTTCAGCTTCCCATCCCTCATGTGTTTGACTTGCCTTCTCTAGAGTTAGAACTAATTCCAGAGCTGCGGTATTGATGGGCTCAAGGTTCAGCTCAATGACTATTTCTTCACCATCTTCCTTTCTTACAATATCAATATCAACTTAAGGCATGAGAATGGGTAGGGAACTTACTACCGGGGGAGCAGCAGTTTCACTTGCTTTGGAGGAACTTTCGGGCCCTTCAATGGTAGGAGCAGGCATATTCTATTTAATTTATATGAGCTTTGCCATCATTTATTCATATTTTGGATCATCTAGATGTAGAGTAACTGCAATGATCTCAACTTTCTTCCTCGTATCCCTCTGGGCTTCAGCAATAATTTCTTCTCTTGAGGGCTTAGGAGCCGGATCCTTTATTTTGACCCCTATCTTCGGTTGTTTTGCAGGAATTACCACCTCTGCTATAGTTTTTTTCTTCTTAGCATTTAAGGCTTGAGAGAGAGTTGGTCCTATCTTGACCAATTTTTTCTTAGGCTTAGGGATAACCTCTTCTTCCTCACTACTGCTGCTTGAAGCAGTAAGCTCCTCTATTTTCCTCAATTATTTTTGTAGCTCCCCTTTTTCTTCCAGCCTTAGGCACCTCTTCCAAGGTTTCCTCTAAATCCTCAATTGTGACTTTCTTTGCTGCAGCTTTTACCAGCCTTCTTCTGGGTTTTACTAGAGACTGTTTAAGGATTTCTCTCAAAGTTAGAGAATCCTCATTGTGAGCACTGGATTTTAACGATCCTTCTCATGAGATGATGATGAGAGCTAGATAATGCAATCTGTTACAAGTGTCAACAATCAGAGGTATTCCTACTACTGCAGAGTTGATTTTGGCCAAAGTTTGGAGACCTAGTTTGCCCTTAGGGACCTGTACGGGCTCTGCCTGGTGGTACGGATCCACCGACGGATATACGGGCCATTTCCTTCCGTATGCCTGGAGGAGTACGGGTCCCCCTAGATCCATATGGGTGGAGCCTTACCCATACGAGTCCTCTCGTTGCCTGATCAGGCTTTATGGAAGCAGATCCTTACCTATTTTGGGAGAAGGCATGTCATAAATGTGATTTATTACATTCAGACCTCATTTCCCCCTATAAATAGGGGCCTTTCCTTGAATTTTACAAAAAAAAACATATATAACATATACTATAGAGAAATTATATTACAATTCTTCTATAGGTATAGAAAGGTTATAGTTGAGGTATAGGAGGTATAAAATAGGGAGAAAACACATCCATTGAGGTTTTGTCCACATTTTATTCATTCCTAAGTTTGTTTATTAGGATTTGGGGGAAGTTTTGTCTACACAAACTCTCACTTAAATAGTTCTAAAATCTCCATTTCATCATCTACTTTTGCTAGACTCTCTCAACAGTAAAGGGATCGCCTTAAAGTGGATTCACGCCGTAAAGGTAATGCTCCTAAGTTTCAAAGAGACTCACACCTCAGTTATTTTACTATTATTATTTGCTTCTTCCATTACATCTGTTCTTTTATTCCTATTTTGGGTCTGGTCCTAACCCATATGAGCCTTGTTGGTACCTTATGTCCTTAGAGGTATTAAACTGGTACGCCATACTCATATGAAAGGAAATCCCACTTTTATTTCATTTCTCCTCCATCAATCTTCTTATTAAATCAAACTGAGTTTGACAGGACTCGTATAAGTACCCCATACCCGTACCGATCCTCCCCGTTAGCCGTACGAGTCCCATCTACCCATACGAGTACTGGCCCTCAGGCAGAACCCAGAATTCCTTTTTCTAATTGGTTAAAATCAATCAACTCACCATTTGCCATGCGATCATGTTAACTAATAATTCGATAAATTTACCCACAAAAGTTAATGTCTTTTTACAACAAAATACATTGAAGATTCGATATTTCTCTCTGATCCTAGAAGCCGTCTGGGCGCTACCGATCGCAAAACTATCATGATAACATAATCACATTTTTCCTAATAAGATGTTGACTTATGATGTGCTATAAATTGCGCTAATCTTTGTGAATGGAGGGGAATTTATTTTTATTTTGTTTTATAACTTAGAACAAATGTATAGGTTCTCTTTGCAATTCCCCCATTGTCCTCCTGTTGTAATTTTTATTCCTCCATTTATTGCTTGTGCTTTTATTGTAATCTGTAAAAGCATGTAACGAGTGTGAAAGAGTGTAGAAAAATAGGAATTTTATGATAATTCCCTAAATGATGAGAACAAAATGGTTTTACACGGCGAATGTAATTTTGAATTAACTAAATGAGAAATAAGTGACTCATTTGATGCCCGAATCTTTGATCCAAAAGGTATGAGTCTCCCGCCCAATGGGAACCATACCAAAACTCTTTCCCAAGTAGACAACTTGGGTGGCAACTCTATCATTTGTATCGAGATTTGGGTCTCAATTCTTTTATTCATTAAAATTGGCTAATTGTGCAAACTTGAAATAAAAAGGTTTCATCAAGCCTAAATCCTATCAACCCCCAGTGGGCCCCACCTCTCACAGGCGCCAAGGGAGACCCACGTCATTAACACCTTACAGTGGCAACTCTACTGGGGATTATAATCTTTTAACCTGCAAAATTTTGGTTTGTTTTAAAAGCTTGAAAGATTAAGATGAGCACCAAAAATCATTTACTTGATTCAACCCGTTTTCTTTTTCTTCATTTGGAAAAATTATCACACTCTATATTCTGATCTCCTTCTCTCTTTATTTAGATGCACTCTTCTTCTAGCGCTAGGTTAAGGTACCCTATTTTTTTCCCCAACACTCGTGAAGGTGTTACCCATTCTCGCCAGGAATTAGGGACACCCTAGTGGGTGGAGCACTCATTGTCCTCTCCCTCCAAAGAAGTCTTGATGCGATATGAACCTTCTACATCAACTTTCAATATGTCCCTACACTATTCTTATCGAGAACCTTAGAATTTCACCTTTTAGGTACCTTGATTTTTGTGTGGGATTAGACAAAGGAAGAATACCTTCAGAACTGGCGGGAAAAATACGGATGAAATCAATATCTTTGCATGTGTCATGTTCCCTTATAGTTAACCCCGCCATGCATTGTTGTAATTTGTGCATGCATACCGCATCCCATGCATGTACTGATCTTTCAATTACTACCTTAGCTAAAGCTCAAAAGGTTAAAACTTGGCAACGTTCTAAGGTACGCTTAACTCGAATTCCAGCTCCACTGCCGCCACCTCCTCCTCTCCCTCCAGTAGGGTTGCTCCACCTCTGTCTATAGGTTTTTTGTCCAGCAGTAAGTTTGGTTCATTTGATCCCGATACTACTCATCAACCTAAAGAAACATCTCATATCTTGACTCTAGAGGGCCAGATAGATGTTGAGGTTAAGGATATTTTTATTGGCGAGGAGGCAAATGCATCAAGGGCTGATGTTAGGTCAGAAATTGAAAATGTTGTCTCACGGTATCTGGAAAGTAATCAATTCCTTGACCGGGTGAATGATAAGATGCTAGCTTCCATCAGGGCATTCTTTGCTGAAGAGAGAGTGGTCAATGCTTCTCATAGCACACCTATCAGTGCTCCAGTAGTGAATGCGGTGATTAGTGAGTAGCTACCCCTTTCAAGAATCACTCACAATCCATTCACTTAGTTTCAGTTGCCACCTTTGCGGACTCGCGGGGATTCTTCTAGTTAGTTTGATCAGTTAGGTTTTATTGGCCCATTTGGTTCGGTTAGCTAGCCATTACAGTTAGTGGGTACGATTGTTCTACCAGCCATCAGTCAATTTGCTCAGCCTAGTCAAGGGTTTGTTCCACCACCATTTTAGTTGGGGGCATCTGGCCCTACCCCTAATTTTGTAGTCACACCTAAGGGGACTACCTTCCCTTAATCATCAGGGCTACCCTCAGGTGTGGTTCCTCAGTTAGATGGACCATCTTTATCTGTGGAATTGCGTGATCTACTATAGAAGTTACTTGCACTAATCCTGATGTCCCTTCACCTGCACTACTAGTTCAAGCCGCTAGGGAGGAGGATTGGGTCCCTGAAAACTTTAGTATACCTAGCATAGCGAATTATAAGGGAACTAGTCCACCTTTATCTCATATCACTACCTACCATAGGGTGATAAGGATAAGGAAGTTGAGTGATAAGGTTCTTGCCTACATGTTTCCTTGCACCTTGGGAAGCCCTACTATTGAATGGCTCAACACTTTATCAGACGAAGTAACTAGAGGCTGGAAAGCTTTATCTGAGGCTTTCATTGAGTAGTATGGTTTCAATGCCACTATTAAGACCACTATACAAAATTTGAAGGCGATCAAGCAGGCCCCCAATAAGAAATTCAAGCCCTATTTTAAACGATGGATGGCCACTCAAGTTTTATTGAAAGATAGACTAAGTCTCCCCAAGATGATCATAAAGTTGATGGATGGAGGGCCGCTCGCTTATCGTAAGGTTCCGGGCATGGATAAATTCTCTAGCTATGTGGAGGTCTTTGAAAAGGTCAAAAAATGGGAAAGGATCAAGGAATTAGAGAAGTTGAGTGTGCCGGCCAAACCTTGGTTCAAAAAGAATGACGCTTCTACCCCAACTCAGGCTTCTAAGCCAAGGTCTAGCTCCGATCCCAAAACAACGGTGGTACAAGAAGAAGTGGCCTCAGTCCGTACCATTGAGGATGGTATTTCTCTATAGAAGGCACCGTTGCCCGCTATCCTTATCAAGTTGAGAGCGCTAGGTCTTCTTCAAAGAATCAAGCCCTATGTCCTGACCAAACCTGAAGATAAGGATCGGTTTTTTGCTTATCACATTAGCAAGGGTCATCACACTAGTGCCTGTAGAGATTTACTTAAGGCTATTCGAGGTCTGATTAGGGAAAAGAAGATTCGAGAGCACGAGCTTAAACCCAGCACCATGAATAACCCCTTGCCAAATTTTAAGAAATAGGTTACAGCTATCAAGTTAGGATTTCCCTCCTGCCATGTCTTCAATATGATCTCACAAGCTAATCCTATGGTTCACTCTATAGTGGCTTTACCTGATAAATCGGCCCCTATTGACATCAACGTGTATGATTTAGAAGGTATTTACAATAAGGAGACTATATTGGTTCAACCAGAACCAATTGATATCGATGCTTATATGTTGGCGAATGATGAACTCGAAGGGTAAACCTTGTTGGTGGAAACTTCTGAAGGGAGCAGTTATATGAAAGATGGGGTGATACATGTTACCTAAAGTTGAAGGGTTCCTCCCAATCCCCTCCCAAAAAGAAGAACAGGTAAATATGTGGATATCCAGGTCATCCCAAATATCAATCAAGGTTTGACCTTTACACCCGCTACTGAGTCTCAAATCCCGATTGATACCAGAAAGAAAGATTTAAAAGTCACCCCACTCATCCAGCAATTGCAAGTTACCCCCGCCAAGTATAGCATTTTGCAACTTCTTATTGACTCAGAAGATCATCGTAAGGGTTTGATAGAAAAGTTATTGAGCACTTAGGCTACACATTCTACCACCTTGGTCAAAGTATTTTTAGTTATTGGGGGATCTCCTCCCAGTTAAGTTAAATCCATTATGTTTTATCCATCAGATCACCCAGCTGAAGGGAACAAGCATAATAAGGCACTCTTCATCAAAGTGATGATCTTTGATCGTTCTATGCCATGTGTTATGGTAGATGATGGTTCTACCCTTAATCTCTACCCTACCAAAATCTTGCCTCACTTAGGGCTAAATGAACCCATGTTGGAGAAATCCAATACTATTATAAGGGCATATGATGATACAAAGAGAAGTGTCATTGGGGTGTTTGGAGTGGAGGTTACAGTTGGAGGAGTGAAGTCTAAAGTCTTATTTACTGTCCTTGACATCCCAATCTCTTACTCATTATTGTTGGGTCATCCTTGGGTCTATGCATTAGGGGTTGTCCCTTCCACAGTTCATCTAAAAGTCAAGCTCATCCATAATGGCAAGCTAGTGTCCATTGAAGCCAATAAATTATCTGTTATAACAGCTATGGAAGCTAAAGAAAAGGATTCTAGGGTGGTTGTGGCTCACCAGGGTATGAAGTTTTTGGTTAAGGGATACATAGCTCTTAAAATTAAAAAAGATTATGATGAAGCAAGGTTATGTGAAAGGAAAGGGGCTCAAAAAGAATATTCAGGGCATGTTGGAACCCATTTTTCCCCTTCCATGGCCATTCAGACTTGGTTTGGGGAATCTCCCAGGTGCTAAGAAGTCCAAACCCCAGTAATCCCTTATGATAGGGGCCGAAGTCAAATAAAAGATATTCATAGGTGAGGAAGAACCTATCGAAGTGAGGGGCAAGAATGTCCCTGGCTTTGAGATCTTCAATGATGTATATGGCTTCAGGAAAGGCTGCATGATTAAAACCTCAGTTTTTATGGAAGTGTGTGGAAATACTGAAGAAGATGAAATGAATGAAGCAATTAAGTCCATCACTAAGGCCTTAGCTATACTTATGATGAAGAATTGGAAAGGAAATGAGAAAGGATATCCTATTAGCAAGGTTGTCAAAAACTTAGCAAGAGTAGTGGCCGAAAAAGTGCATGCATACCTGCACACTAAAGCTACTAGTTCAGCTGTTAGTATTACTAGAGTTAACCAACAAGGCCCTCAGCCTATGAAGGATGATTCAAATGATGTAATTTTAATGTTGAAAACATTTTTTTGCAAATAATTCCACTTATGAGGCATATCATGGATAAGTCGTAACCTCAGTCCCTTTTAAAGCAGGTCATGAATGAATTGATGCATCTCTCATTCACATTTCACATGAGTATTCCACTTTAATGACATCATGCACTCATAACAACAACATTCTTAAAATATTTTCATGTTTATTAATGAAGTTAACTTTGAGTATATCGCAATGGTATAAATATCCAATGGCTAAAACTTATCACCAAATAGGATAGAGATAATAAAAGTGCTTAGCAAACATGATAACAATAAGTCATAGTCCATCTTTCTTCATGAAGGGGGAAAAGGGTACGAGTGTATACGTCGTCAAGAAAGAAGACCAAAAGACTTATAGGAGCATAAACAATAGGCTAGCTCTAGTTATGAAAAAATGGAAAGTACACCTTAGGTTACGAGTTTATACTCAAATCCCTTAGGAGCTCTAAAGGGAAGCTAATCACTAATACCAATAAGTCAATCAAAAAGATTGTATCTAAGACAGTGGCTACCTATAGAGATTAAGCTGATAAACTTCCATTTGTAATTTGGGGTATAGAACTAGCATAAGAACTCCCATCAATCAGACAACTTTCTCCTTGGTATAAGGAATGGAAGCCGGGTTACCCGTAGAAACAGAAATAAGATCTCTAAGAGTGGCACTCAGAGCCCAATTAAAAGAGTCAGATTGGGCAAGGGCTAGATATGAGTAGTTAAATGCAATAGATGAAAAGCAATCAAAGCACTTGACCACCTACAGATGTACTAGTAGCGCATGGCTTGATCTTACAACAATAGAGTCAGATACCGAAAACAACCTCTTAAAATGGGTGATCTGGTTCTCAAACAGCTATGTCAAGTTAACACTGACGCTAGGGGCAAATTCAGGCCTAGTTGGGAAGGACCATTCGTAGTTAAGAAAGTCCTTAGCAAGGAAAGAATCAAGCTTATAGATATGGACGGAAATGGGTTCGTGAATCCAGTGAATCAAGATAGGCTTAAGCATTATCATGTCTAGGTCAAAAGAACATAAAAAATTAGGGTATAACCCGCTGATCGGTATACTGTAAACCGATCAGGCAAAAATTAGGGTACTCCAATACAAATAAAGCCTACTAAGTTGAAAACCTCGAAAAGGGTGGCTTAGGCAAAAGTTAGGGCTTTGAGAGAAAAATGTCAGTTGGTTTTTAGAAAATCTGTAAAAGACCAATAGGCAGTAGGAATTAACCATTGGAAATTATTACCACTGCCTATGTATTCAAATTAACCTTATCAATGAACATATTATGATTTTGCTACGAATCTTGGTCTTATGAATGCATGCATGTCTTTAGGTGAAATAATTGCAGGCATGTGAACATCAATTTTTTCTCTATGTGTTATGCATCATTGTATTCTCTTTGCTACACATATGTTATCTAACAAAAGATAAAAATATCGATGGGTCAAAAAAGAAATCAGACCTGTGCAAAATTCAGAAAAGCATGCTGGATCAAAAACCCAAAAGGGTGGTGTGAGCGGGAGGACATTTTGGTGGGTTGCACGCAGCGTGCGGGGCCTAATTTGGTGTAGTTTGAGGAAACCATGGGGTTTGGTTTGGTTTGAGAAAATTCGGTTCGCTTAAATGCATGTGCCGCTTTTATAATAAAATGCTGGATTTTATTAAAGAGAAAAGACAATTTTATTATTTTTCACGTGAACTTATTGAATGTGAAAAATATGGCTTTTTATAAGCCAAAAATGTGATTATATTGAGAAATATATTTACACATTTTATTTAGAAAAGATATTTTCAAAATAAAGTATTTTTTTATTTAAAAATAAAATAGAGTGCCGCCCGATTCAGCTCCATTGGGAATTGTGGTATACTGATCCAAAATGGGATTTTCATACCGAAAAGAAGATGAGATTCTGAGTTCGAACATAATAGTTTCTCATATTGTTCAAATTATTTAGATTAATTTTGGAATTTTGGAATTTGTGATAATTTCTGCACTACAACGGCTTTATTTAATAATTAAATTCAAGAAATAAAACGGGCATTATAACGGCTTAATAAATAGAAATTTGCTACTGAAATTTTGGCAAAGTAATGGCAGTGCTTGGGTTTTAGCCCGGAAACTCGGATAGAGTTTCCTCTTGACTTGGATGTTTCCTCCGTACCTACGAGCTTATTTACACATATTATAGTTTAAGTGAAAAAATAGAATAATAGAATTTAAATGAATTTGAAAGTTGGGGTTTAGAGCCAATTACCCTCAATTTACCTTTTCGTCTGTCCAGGATGACTTGAGAGCCGGTGCAATACCGAAGTTGTCAAAGAGTGTGGTTTGGTTGGGAAATAGATTTAACAGAGTTATGGTTATAATCTTGGACTATTTCTACAGGAAATATAAAATTTAGGTCGTCTTTAGACCAAGATCACTGTGGGATCTTGATCTAAAAAGACCGAAAACTTAGCTTATACCGAGTGCCGGTGATGAAGCTCGAATCTAGAAGTATTTTGATAGAGTTTCGGGGCTCTTAGGACTCCCGGAACTGAAAAAAGACACTAATGTAATTTTGAGATTTTTGAAAATTCTTGTCTCTGTTTAAATGAGGGGGGTGACCCCATATTTATAATAGGGAAGTAATTAGCCGGCGGGCTAATTACCTATCTGACAAGATTTTACATCAAATCCCGTAAAACCTTACCAGATCTCGGTAAGATTTGATTTTTTTATTATAGATAGGTAATTACCCGGTGGGAGGATTACCTATGTTTGACCAAATTTTGACTTTTTGATTTTTCAGTAGAAAATGCTAAATCGGAGCTTCCCTGGAATGTGGATTGTTAAATTTCGAATTTTGGATGACAATTCGGTCCCTTTTCGCTCTTTTGTCTGATCACTGGATGAAATAGGCATTATTCCTCATCGGGCCGGAATGGACCTGTGCTGACAGGCGGTCCAGGCAAAAATTAAGGCAAATAAAAAGAAAGAAAAGTCTGTTGGATTTAGCCGCCAAGGACAATCTAGGCAAAAATTAAGACAGCCTGCTGGATCAAACACCCGAAAGGGTGGTCCAGGTAAAAATTAAGGCAAAGAAAAAGAAAGAAAAGTCTGCTGGATTGAAAACCCGAAAGGTCGGTTCAAGCAAAAGTTAAGACATAAGGAAAAAAGTTTGCTGGATTGAGAACCCAAAAGGCCGGTCCAGGCAAAAATTAAGACAAAAGAAAAGGCTTGCTAGATTGAAAAACCCGAAAGGGTGGTCCATGCAAAAGTTAAAGCTTAAAAGAAAAGAAAAAGTCCGTTCAATTAAGCCGTCAAGGACAGTTCAGGCAAAAATTAGTACAAAAATAAAATGTTTGATATGTCATCTTACACCGAGTGGCCTATGAAAAAGTTATAACACCATTTGCGATTATCGATCATCTCACATCAAATGACCTATTCGAAACTATCCAAACTTGGTCTCATTATTAGCTATACTGAGAAGTAATCCAGGTCTACAAGTGCAATATTCTGAAAAAGGAAAAGTTCAGCATGCATAAAAAGTTGAATGTCAAAAGTATCAATCCAAGTATTCAGCTAAAGTGAGCCACGTAGGGCTTAAAAGTGTCAAGAGTTCAGAAAGTAATAAAAGCATATCATAATCTAAGCTACTAGGGGGTCCTAACCCTAGAGCTCCTCTAGAGTCTAACCATGTGTATCCACCAGTAGATAATCCATATCTATCATTATATGATACTCAATTCCACCACAACCAGCAGCTAGCTGAGCAGGGGCCATTGTCTCTGAAGTCCCTGCAGCAACCCTCGCGACATTAGCTTCCTCAGCATGCTGATCTATGCCCCTTTGAGTCATTGTAGGAACCACTCGGTATGCAGAAAGATCATTCTCGGACTCAAAATTAGATGGATTCAGCATCTGTCTGTCCTCGGTCATCCTTGCCAGATGGCCCTGCAACATCTCAATCTCGGCCCTCGCTCGAGCAGTCTCCGCCATAGCTTGTTCAACCTCAGTAGTGGTTGCCTGCAGCTGCTCCTCCAAGAACCTGGCTCTCTCCTTAGAAGAATCCAAGTCCCGAGTGGACTTACTGTGCTCTATGGCCAGTAGAGTCTGCAATTAAAATCAGAAGATCAGTACGCATACATAAATGTCATGGCATGCATCATGCATAGTTTGTTAAGTTTTGCATGTAAAAGAAACTTACCGAGGCTAACGCATCCTGGGCTAATAAAAGGTCCAGAATAGAGAAATAACCCCTGGCAATCCTCTCAGCCTCAGAGATGGTCACGTGAAAGAGAAAATCATATTAGGATGGGACATTCTAAGTAGTCACTATGATGGACAAGGTTAAAAGCGAGGAATTCCTTACATGAGTGGAATTGGAAGGATTAAAACCAATGGGCTAGACCGATTCCTCAAGCTCCATAACTACTCACTTCCTCGAATATTTGAGGAGTCAAAAGAAGGTATGTAGCTCTGCTCAAAGAACTCCCTCTCTCACAGACACAAAAGTGTGAGGTTGCTTCGTCGGTGGCTTGGGAACAGCAATAGTAGTAGCAGTAGTAGGCCTCTTCCATATAGGAGTGAGAGGCTATAACATGAAAAGGCAACATTCAGAATCATAATCAATTTCAAGACATAGCAAGATATTCAAAAAGGTTAAGTTAGGAAAATACCTAAGAAGAAGGGATGGCAGATCTAACCAAACTCTCAGCCCTCCGGACTATGGATGGACCCCCATGGTCGCCCCTCGATCTACCCTCATCATCATCATCATCATCATCATGATTATCATCACTATCACTCCATTGGAACTCAAGGGGGACATCCTTATAGTGGATCCTCTCGCAAGGGGGGAGGAGTAAGGAATCAATGAACTGTATAGGATCCCTCTATTGATAGCACTCGAGCTCCCTCACCCAGCAAGTATAACCCCTGGTCTATCCCTGGCATTAGATGCGGCCAGACGTTACCCCCTGGGATTAGGGAAGGGATTGATCTCTCTACAATGACACTAGTCCTCCACCCTTGGACCCGCTCATCGAAATACCACTCAAAAGAGAGTGATGACTCTAGGACGAAGGGGCGGTCATCCACGCCAGCCCGCATCCTCCCAATATCCTCATATGTATCCAACCTATCGCACGAGTCTTGGATGTCCTACATAAAGTAAACGCACTATGAGTATCACAACATCATAAATACAGTTTCTATTAAGAGTTTGTTGAAATGTAAGATACAAGTTTAGCATGAAAGAAGCTTTCTTGATCAAAGCATAGCTAGCGAAGGAAGTCTCTGTACTATGCTATAGTTAAAGCATGGCCCTGCCAATGCCCCTATCCACCTGAATATAATGTGCGGTGTCTTAGGCTGCATGGGCAAACCTAGCCTGGGGATAAAACAGTGCTCAAAGGCCCAAATCTGTAAGATAAAGTAAAGATTAGCTACGGCACAGTTCGAATAAAAGGTTAAAGCACAAAAGATTTGTTAAAGAAATACCTGCAGGATAAGATGGCAAATCTTAAGCTCGGACTGCTGGCCTCAAACTCTAACATCTATCCCATAATGAACTATGCCAGGATGGCCCAACACCAGTTATTGCCAAGCACAGCGACACGATCCTCGACATCTGAGGGCAAACTATAGTTGAGGTTGCTCGAATAGACCGGGAAGAAGACGGTGGTAAGAAATGTCAGTAGGAAAGACTCAGTGTACTGATCCCTCCTATCCATAGTAATGGGACTCGGGTGCCCAATCCAGTCAGCATGCTAGTCCCCGTACTTGAGCTTGTCCGTCCCTCTAAGTCAGAGCCTAAGTAATCTCGCAATATAGGCCTTCACCTCAGGACGGGAATGCCACCTATCGGTGTAGATATCAAAATGGATGATGTCCCCACTCTAGTCCAGTCTCGTCAAGGCGCACACATATGAGGAAGTGATGATAACCTCCCTAATCGGTAAATGAAAAGTATGGGTCGTCTCCGACCACCTCTCTGCTAAAGCTGAAATGGCACTTAGGGCTAATGTCTTTGGAGCCTGAGGTATGGCCCTGATGACATCACTAAATCTAAAAGAATCTATGCGGGCTAATAGCTTGGCATCCTTCGCAGTACGGATTTCCTCATACCACTTCCTATAGAAGCTCAGGGCTCCCACAGTCTTGTACTAAAACTGTAAAGACAAAATTATAGTTCAATAGGGTTAGGATATAGTGGACAAATTAGAAATCAGAAATGAATTACAGCAAGCAAAGATTTCAGCATTCTATCCCTAAGGACAGGACCCGTACTGGTCTGCCACACCTGTACGGGTCCATAAGTGGCTCCTATACAAAAATGGGACCCGTACGGGTCCCCCCTTACCTGTACGGGTCCCTACAAATAGTAACATCACAGAAAAATGTCCCAAAAATCCAAAATCATCCAAATTCAACCAAAGCACTTCCAAGACTATCCTAAAAGCATCCTAGACTAAAGCTGCATGCATCAGGCTCTATTTCAAGGTCTAAAGCACCCTAATTCATGCAAAAATTCGAGAAATCCCTAAAGAATTCAAAAATGAAAAATGAAGAATTACAGGAAATACCTGGAGTTTAGAGGCATGAGTATCAGGAGATAGAACAAGGGGCATATCAGAGATAGGAGTGAATCTCAGAAATGAGTCTCCCTCATGCAAAGCGTACCCAACCAAAACTAAGCATTCCCGAAACTCCGAATTGCCTACCTGGGTTAAATCCTCGTGCCTAACAAAGAAACAGTCAGTCTTTGGGATCTTTTTATACATTTTGATCAGTTTTTGGGAGAAAATCGCCGGAGATTGCAAAATAGGAAAATTTTGTGTTAGGCGGGATATGAGAAGTCTGATCATCTTTTGAACCACCCCCCCAACAGGGACTCATATGGGTCCCACTCCATCCATACAATTCACAATCTTCAAGGTTCCCGCCCGTACGGATCCTGGCCCACCCGTATGGGTCTTCTTTTGCCATTCAGGGGCAGATTTTTCAACCAATGCTCGATGAAAGTACCAGAGATGCATCCAATCAAAACTCAGGGCCAACCCCCACTTCTCCTAAACTCTATATTTCTGTCATATTAGGGGCAAACACCCTAGCTCATCTTAATTCTTTATTGAAGGGCAAAAATTTTTATTTTCACAATAGTCAATCAAGAATCAATGTAAGCCATTTTTAAATTAATCATCAACGAGGATAATTTATGTGTATAGGTCCACCCTAGCATACGAGATTTTTCCCTAGAAAACAAATCTTACAAGGAGGGACTTCCCCAACAGAAAAGAATTCACCAAAGAGCATTACTATACTCCTCAGCCGCAGAGTCAGCAAAGGGGTATCCCCTCATTTCCCAGTAGTGGAATCATCCAATTGAGGGGCATCCCCCCATTTCCCAGTAGTAGAATTAGTTAACCAAGGGGCATCCCCTACATTCCCTAACAATAGGGTCAGCCAATCAAGGGACATCTCCCCCTAAGGGGCATTCTTCGAGGGAGCACCCTTCCAATGGGCATTCCATCCTAAAGTGATCAGGCCAAACCCGACATTTCTCGCACTTAGTTTATAGTTTATTCAAGGGCAAACCCCAATCTATACATCTTTATTCTTAACTAAAGGGGCAAAAAAATTTTGCTCATCACAAAGTCAATCAAGATTAAAGATGCGTTTGCTTAGATAATAACTAACTCAGTGTTTGATTGTTTTCTCTTTATAGGTCATTCGAAATCACCAGTTAGGAGAGTCATCCGCCTTAGGAAAGGGATACAATAGTCAGGAGAGTCATCCGCCTTAGGAAAGGGATACATTAGCCAGGAGAGTCGATTTACCTTAGGAAAGGGATACATCAGCCAAGAGATTCGATCTGCCTTAGGAAAGGGATACATCAGCCAAGAGATTCAATCCGCCTTGGGAAAGGGATACATCAACCAGGAAAGTCAATCTGCCTTAGGAAAGGGATACACCATCAGCTAGGAAAGTCTATTCGACTTAGGAAAGGGATACACACACCTTCCCTAATGGAGTCACTAAGGATACGCATCGGCGAGGAAAGTCATCCGCCTCAAGAAAGGGATATACATTGGTAAGGAAAGTCATACACCTCAAGAAAGGATACACATTGGCAAGGAAAGTCATCTACCTCATGAAAGGGATATGCATTGGCAAGGAAAGTCATCCGCCTCAAGAAAGGGACACCCAGGAAAAAAGTTCGCCTCAAAAAAGGAACTCACCAATGTCATCACCTCAGGTATGATATCTAAACCCTCGCTCATATCATGAGATCACACAGATTCGATTCTGCAATGATCCCATAAGGGGCAGTCTATAAGCACTAGATTTTAACGGTACTTCTCATGAAATCATGATGAGAGCCAGATAATGTGATCTCTTATAGGTGTTATCCAATAGAGGTGTTCCTACTGCTACAGAGTTGAGTTTGGCTAAAGTTTGGAGACCTAGTCTGCCTTTAGAGACCCATATGTGTTCTGCCTGGTGGTACGGATCCACCAGCAGACTCGTAAGGGTCATTTCCTTCCGTACACATGGAGGAGACCTGTATAGATCCCCCTAGACCCATACAGTTGGGGCACCACTCGTACGGGCCCTCTTGTTGCCTGATCAGGCTTTATAGAAGGAGATCTTTACCTATTTCGGGAGAAGGCAAGTCATGAATGTGATTTATTGCATTCAGACCTCATTTCCCCCTATAAATAGGGGCCTTTCCTCACCTTTTACAAAAAACACATATATAATATATACTATAAAGAAATTATATTATAATTCTAGCAGTTTCTATAGGTATAGAAAGGGTATAGTTGAGGTATAGGAGGTATAAAATAGGGAGAAAACCCGTCCATTAAGGTTTTGTCCACATTTTATTCATTCCTAACTTCATTTATTAGGATTTGGGGAAGTTCTATCCACACAAACTCTCACTCAAATAGTTCAAAAATCTCCATTTCATCATCTACTTTGGCTAGACTCCCTCAACAGCAAAGGGATCGCATCAAAGTGGATTTACGCCGTAAAGGTAACGCTCCTAAGTTTCAAAGAGACTCCCACCTCAGTTAATTTACTGTTATTGTCTAATTCTTCCATTATATCTGTTCCTTTATTCCTATTTTGGGTCTGGTTCTAACCAAATAAGCCTTGTTTGTATCTTATATCCTTAGGGATATCAAACTGGTGCGCCATACTTATGCGGAAGATAATCCCACTTTTATTTCATTTCTCCTTCATCAATCTGCTCATCAAACCAAATTGAGTTTCTGCCTAGGACCTGACAGAACCTGTACGGGTTCCCCATACCCATGTTGGTCCTCCCCAGTAGTCGTACGGGCCCCATCTACCAGTACGGGTATAGGCCCCCAGGCAGAACCCAGAATTCTTTTTTTTAATCGGCTAAAATCAATCAACTCACCATTTGCCATGCGATCATTTTCACTAATAATTCAGTAAATCAACCCACAAAAGTTAAAATGTGTTTTTAGAATAAAATTCGTTGAAGATTCGATATTTCTCTCCGATCCTAGAAGTCATCCTGGCGATATCGATCGCAAAACCATCACGCTAACATAATCACTTTTTTCCTAATAAAATGCTGACTTATAATGTGCTATAAACTGCACTAATCTTTGTGAATGTAGGTGAATTTATTTTTATTTTGTTTTATAACTTAGAATAAATGTATAGGTTCTCTTTGCAATTCCCCCATTTTCCCCTAGTTGTAATTTTTATTCCCCTATTCATTGCTTGTGCTTTATTGCAATCTGTAAATGCATGTAACGAGTGTGAAAGATTGTAGAAAAATAGGATTTTTGTGATAATTCCCCAAATGATGAAAAAAAAACAGTTTTACGCGGTGAATGTAATTTTGAATTAAGTAAATGAGAACTAAATGACTCATCCGATACCCAAATCTCTGATCCAAAAGGTATGAGTCTCCCGCCCAATGGGAACCATACCAAAACTCTTTCCCAAGTAGACAACTTGGGCGGCGACTCTATCATTTCTATCGAGATTTGGGTCTTGATTATTTTATTAATTAAAATTGGCTGATTGTGCAAACTTGAACTAAAAAGGTTTTATCACGCCTAAATCCAATCAATCCCTAATAGGCCCCCCTCTCATACAGGCACCAAGGGAGACCCCTACGTCATCGACAGCTCACACTCATTTTTTGGTGTTGCTTCCTCTTCCACTACTGGCTCCAGCTCTATCTTCTTTTAAGCCTTTGGCTAGACAATTCTAGCCCTTTTTACTGGAAGAGCCTTTTCTACTGTTCCTCTAAATTTTTTTGCCTTACCTCTCTCTTACTTGACCCTCTTCTATTCCAGAGCCTTTGCCTCATCCTAAGTCATTGAAGGTGAGCTTTTGGAAGTTTTTTGGTATATATGGACTTGCCCTTAACTTTATCTACTCTAGTCAAGTCTATTTCATTTGCAGTGAGTATTTTGGTAATATGGCCTCCATGGGAGTACTTATGCTGCTTCATATAGTGGATGAGCAGCACAACAATATTGAGCACCCTACTTTCAAACTAGTATTGAAGCACGCAATGCTGGAATGAAGAGGCAGTGTTGAGAGATCCCTTCCTAACTAGGACTAGCCTAGCCATTACAAATTACATCACCCTGGGTACCTTCGTCTATTGGGTAGAGAATTTATCGCTAAAAAATCTTACTAGCAGCCACATCTTTGGCTCATACTTAACCTTCATCTCATCTCCATAATTTCTCATTATCACCCTATTGTTCTTCATGTTGAAGTAGGTAGCAAAAAATTGTGGAGATATACTGATTACCTTTCCTTGGATAGTAGTCCTTAACGCATCAGCATAGTTGTGAACCCTCATGTTGTCATAGAACTCCTTGACTATCATAGGATAAGTATTGTTCTTCATTCGAAGAAAGACTTCCAAATCTCAATCCTTCGTAAGTAGTCTTATATAGAGCTCGGTTTTAAATATATACTCATCCCCCAGATAATTAGAAGGCGAGAGGATATCCACGTGCTTGAACTTTACTTCGATGAAATTTTCATCTTTGAATGGTGATTTTGGTTATTGATTCCTTGGATGGACTATAACTTGTGATTTGGTTCTTGCCATTTCAAAGTGTTTGAAAGAATTTAGGGTTGTTGTGAGAATTTCAGCAAAGTAACAATAGAGAGTTGCTCGCATGAAGAAGAAAGTGAGTTTAGGGTTTCTATAGAGTAGTGAAGGTGAGGGTATTTGGTAATCTGGAAGTAGTTAGTTTTGACCGAATTGATGAGTTGTCAACTAAAAATGGGTTATTAAGTTAATGGCATGAAAATCAGAGAATGGGAAAAGTTTTATTCCTTTTATAACTGTTATGTTTTACTGCACATACACTTTACGGTAAAGTTTGAAATTCAAAAAGTGTACAGTTGCTTTTCTGTGCTTTTCTGCCATTTCACATTTTTGTCTGCTGAGCTGTCATTTTTCTCTTTCTGCGCTTGAGTCAAGGCAGTTTTCTTTTCTTCCTTACTTCCTCTACTTCTTAGATTGGATTTGACATTCCAATTATCTCTCGCAGTTTGTTAAATCGATCTTTACTCAATGGTTTAGTAAAGATATCTGCTCTCTACTTATTTGTTTGAACGTAGACAAGGACACATCTTTCTTCATTACATGATCGCTAATGAAATGGTGTCTAATGTTGACATGCTTCATCCTGCTATATAGCACTAGATTCTTTGACACATCAATTGCACTCTTGTCGTCACACATTACATCTACACATCCTGTTAGATATGATGTATGCCCTAGAGGCAATTAGGGCGATATGTCTTAGTTAGTTTTATTTGTACGTACAAAGTTATATTAATAAAGTCCTTCTCTTGGTATATCAATGACTATGAAAATATATTATGATTGGTTTAGAATATATTCATTGATGTGTTTGCAAAAGTCCATGACATAATCATAGCACGTATTCCAAGGGCATAGTAGGACTATGTTGGTGAGAACCGGTTCATGTGTAATTATGACTTGGATAAATATCCCTTGTCATAGTATCATCAAGACTGGACATTGATGAATACGGATAGACTAGCATGTGTCTTCGTACCTCTTGAATATGATTCAGAGTAGCATACCTCCAGTGCTAGAGGGTGGTACCTTGGGTTAACACATGAATGTGTTCAGGGAAATACATTGAAGACCGCTATGAGACAACACTTGGTAATCTATATTATGTGTTGGTGTTTTAATAATCTCATTGCAACAGCGATACAAATATCCTTAGACCTGAGATACTAGTCACCTTGTTTAGATGTCGCTATACTTTGGATTATACCTATACAATCTATGAGATTGGATGCTACAGATAATTATTGGTATAGTTGATGTCTGTCCGTTGGTAAGCTGAGTAGTCAAGATGGAATCTATCACTGCACTATGGCAATTTAAGGGAGATGTACCTTGGCCACTTGTTAGAAGTGACACTCTCGTATCAAAGTATGAGTTGATAGGATGGGTTCCTGATCAACACATTAAATGGTTGAGTAGTGTACTTTGGCAGCAAGACTAAACTACTGGGGTAGCTATTATAGCTACCAGTGGACTAGCACTTAAACCGACTCCTAGAAACTAGATGGTACTTAACAGTTGATAGAAAGAGTGAATTGTATTAACACTATTACAAAACCGGGATTAAGTCATATGCATGTGACATTCTGAATATTGATGGGACATATGCCTTTGCTAGAGTGCCACTATGACCGATCAAAGTAATTAGAGTCTATAATGGTCTGGAGCTCCGAGCCGGTCAATTCCTAAAAGGGATTGGGCTAGGTTAAACTCTTGGTGGCTCGATATTATGGGATCCTATAAAGTCATACACTTTGAGTTACGACTGAACTATGTAAAGAATTGTTAGACTAGGTCTATTCTAGAAAACCAAGGAAATATGGTTAGACCATAACATATTGGTTAGACCAATATTCATTAGTTGGACCAATGAACTTGTTAAATAATGAGGAGGATAAATTATATAAAGGGAAGACTAGACTGAAACTTAGCGAGATTTATTAATATTGGATGTTGGATAAATCTGTGCAAGTGGGTCTGTAAATGTACTGTAGGATAGTACATAAAAGACCTGTACATGGGCCACAGCGCAGCACCTTTTGGAAAGGTGTTAAGGCTGGCCTATAGGGCACATGCAACTGGGCCTGCACAGCATGGAGCGTAGTGAAACTGGGAGCTTGCTCCCTAAGCAAGCTCCCAGTATTTGAGTTGGCTTCCAACTCTATTAGGGTTAATAAAAATACAAGTTTGCCCTTTTTATTTTATTTCTAATTAGTTGAGGATAGGGACTTTATTGTCCTTTGAATAATTCCTAACCACTATAAATAGAAGCCTTCTCCTTCATTATTTTTTATCCTGGATTTTATAATCCCTCTCTTGCTCTCTTATTCTCTTAATTGTTCTGATTTCTAAAAGTAATCCATCGAAAGACGTATTTAGTTAGAATAGAAAAATAAGGGAATTTCTTCTAGAATAAATTAGTAGGAAGGATCTAGCTATTCTCCACTGTCAGTTCTTCCTTTCTAGAAGGTTTTGGTCGGTGGTGCTCGTGTGGACTATTTATAGAGGGCTTCTCCTTTGGAGTTTGTGCAGGTAGATGAGGGGTCTTTCTACCAACTACAGGATTCATGCTTCAACTGGTAAGTGGTTAAATTATTATTAGGTCCTTTTAATAAGTGCTTATGACCTAGAATAATTTAAGACTAGCACTATTATCAATCATGCCATACTTAGGAGATCCAGGGAACTAGATTAAATTTTTGAATTTTCACTATACTTATTTTACATGCTAAAACCTTAATCTAGACCAACACATCCTTCTTGTACTCTATAGTCTTTCAGCTGTTGTTTGATCTGTAGGAGTTGAGCAACACAGCTTCTGACAGCCATGTATTCTGCTTTTGTAGTTGATAATGCCATCAATGTTTGCTTTTTGTTGTACCATGACACTAAGCAATGTCTAAGAAAATGACAGCCTCTGGATGTGCTTTTTATTTCAAGCATATCTCTCCCATAGTCTGCATCTGTATACCCTTACAATGTAAATTTGCCATTACTTGGACACCATAGACCAACTTTAGTTGTTCCTAGCAAATATCTAAGTACCCTCTTAACAGCTTTCAAATGTGATTCTTTAGGATTTGCTTGATATCTTGCATAGTAGCAAACTGTATAGTGTATATTTGGTCTAATGGCAGTCAGATATAAAAGTGATCCAATCATTCCTGTAAATAGCTTTTGATCTACCTCTTCTTCATCAAAAACCTTTTAAAGAACTGTATTTGATCCTATAGGAGTGGACATTGGCTTGCTCTTATCCATGTCAAACTTCTTAAGAATTTCCTTGGTATACTTGGATTGATTTATGAAGATCCCACCTAGGCTTTGCTTGATTTGAAGATCAAGGAAGAAGTTGAGTTCTCCCATCATTGACATCTAAAATTCTTTCTTCATTAAGTGTTTAATTCTTCATATATCCTCTCATCAGTCGCTCCAAAGATGATATCATCCACATAAATTTGAATAAGCATGACATTATCATCCTTCTTCTTCTTGATGAAGAGTACTATATCTGCCTTTCCTCTGATATATCCCTTAGATATGAGAAATGAGGTAAGCCTCTCATACCATGCTCTTGGAGCTCACTTTAATCTATAGAGAGCTTTCTTCAACTTGTAGACATGCTCTGGATATTTTGAGACTTCAAAGCTTGGTGGCTATTTAACATAGACTTGTTCTTGAATAACATTTAAGAAAGCACTCTTCACATCCATTTGGAATAAGGTGAATCCCATATAGGATGCAAAAGCACATAAGATCCTAATTACTTCCAGTCTTGCTACTAGAGCAAAGGTTTCTTCAAAGTCTATGACTTCCTGTTGGTTGTATCCTTGAGCAACCAACCTCGACCACTACTCCAGATTCATCCATATTGTTCTGGAATACCTACTTATTTCGACTGACTAACTTTCCTTCTGGAAGTGGTACTAGATCCCAGACATCATTTCTTATAAATTGATCTAGTTCTTCTTGCATGGCCATCATGCAACTTTCATCTCCTTCTACATCTTAAAATTTCTTTGGCTCAATGAGTGAGACAAATGCAGCATGGCTCATCATTCTATTGAGTTGCCCTCTGGTTCTGACTGGATTTTAGACATTGTCCAAAATGGCTTCTAATGGAAGATTCCTTTTAGAATTTGAGTTTTTCTTGGCAGATCTTCATATTGTAATGGAGCTTGCTCCCTATCTGCTTCAACTTCTTCAATTATTCCTTGTTCATCATTGAAGTTTATTTCAGGATTATAGAGATTATCTGGTGGCAAATCATCATTGAAATTGATTCCTTCATCTTCTTCTTTGTATTTCTTTACTTGAGATAGTTATGGAATCTGCACTGGTTTTGCTTATGGGGCATTTTCTGCCACGGGTACTATTTTTTCCAGATCTTGTTTTCTTTTTCCTGCATGGTTAGTCTCATCAAAATCTACATGTATTGACTCAACCACAGTTTTAGTTCTCTTGTTAAATACTCTGTAGGCTTTACTATGTATTGAGTACCCAAGGAAGATAGCTTCATCAGACTTTGGATCAAATTTTCTTAGTTGCTCTCTATCATTTAAGATGTAGAATTTGCATCTAAATTCTCTAAAGTACCCAATTTTAGGTTTCTTTCCCTTCTAGATTTCATATGGGATTTTGTTCATGTTCTTTCTAATGAGAGCTCTATTTAGAATGTAACATGCAGTATTTACAGCTTCTCCCCCAAAGTATTAAGGCAAGCTATTCTCACTCAGCATTGTTCGAGCCATTTCAACTATGGTTATGTTCTTCCTTTCTATAACCCCATTTTGTTGAGGTGTATGAGGAGCAAAAAAGTTGTGCTTAATGCCTTCAGAATCATAGAATTCAGCAAATTGCTTATTTTTGAATTCTCCTCCATTATCACTTCGAATGTGTGCAATGCCTATGCCTTGTTCTACTTTATTTCTAATGAATATTCTAGAGAAATGTTCAAAGGTAGCATCCTTGCTTACCAATAGAGCTACCCAGGTATATCGAGAATAATCCTCCATAATAACCATGGTGTATTGTCTTCTACCTAAGCTCATTAGTTTAATCGGACCAAAGAGATCAATATGCAATAATTCAACAACTCTTCTGGTAGGTATATAAGGGATGGAAGGGAAACTTTTTCTAGTTTATTTTCCTCACTGATATGTAGTGCATATTTGATCCTTATTAAAAGCAACCTTAGGCAAACCCTCAACTATTTCCTTTCTGGCTATTTTGGACAGGAGGTTCATGCTAACATGTCCTAACCTTTGGTGCCATAGCTATGATTCATCTTCTTTAGACACCAAGAAAATGTTATCTTTTTTTCTTATTTTTAATGTTAACAAAATAAACATTATTACTCTAGGTGCATGAAGAATAAGTTTATTGGACTTAGTATCGATGATTGAGCAACCACTGGAGTCAAACATCACCTTTCTCCCTTTATCACAAAGTTGAGCAACACTGAGTAGGTTGAATTTCAGTCCATTAACTAGAGAGACATCTTATATTTTTTCTTCATATCCAATGGTTCCATGCCCAATGATCTTTACTTTTTTATTGTTTGCAAAACTCACTTTTCCTCCCTTCTTTTTGGTCAGTGTAATGAAGGCTCTTTCATCACCAGTCATGTGCCTTGAACATCCACTATCAATGTACCTATTTTTTTCATCTTTAGTGGACTTCAGGCATAACTACAAAACAGATTAAGTGGGTTTGGGTACCTAATCAAATTTGGGTCCTCTTGGGTTAATAACCATTCCAGTCATGGATTAATGACATAATAACCATTTTTAAATCTACACATTTTAGTTATATGGTTATTTTTACCACAAAAACTGCACCCGGAAATTGGTTTGTGTTGGTCCCTTAGTGATTCATAACTAGGGTCAGAGGGGGCTGAATGACCCTTTTGTGGAATTTTAGACTTTCAAAAAGTCTAGTGTAGCGTGTTTAAAATGAACTGGAATCTGTGGATCTGGATAATGTAAATGTTTAAATAAAATGCACTTAAAGTAAAAGATTAAAGTAAAGGAATTCAAACACGATCATTTTATACTAGTTCAGCCCCGCCTACTCTAGCCCCCGGAGTTTCCTCCTCCGAGCTTTAATCCACTAGTGAGATTTCTTTAATGAGCGGATATCAAGCCTTTACAGTTTGTCTCCGGAGATTTCTTCTCCTCCGGATATAGGATATGTTGGATATGATGTATGCCCTTAAGGTAATTAGGCCGATATATCTTAATTATGTAATAGTATGAATAATTTGTTTAATCAATAAAGGCGTTTAATATTTTGTTTATATCAATATGCTTGTGTGTGTGTGTGTGTGTGTGTGTGTGTGTGTGTGTGTGTGTGTGTGTGTGTGTGTGTGTGTGTGTGTGTGTATTAAAGCTGGATAAATATATATTCATTGATGTATGCAAAAGTCCTTGACATATAATAGCATGAAGTCAGAGAAATTATAGTTGGACTATATTTGGTGGAACCTACTTCAATTGCAATTATGATAATGTCTAAACTATCCCTAGTCATAGTTTCATCAAGAAAGGATATTGATAAAATGGAAAGACTAGCATGTGGTCAACTTTCTTGGAAAGGGTCCAAGCAGTTAATCTCCTAAAGACTGAAGGTGGTGCCTTAAGTTTGACACATAGATATATCTGGGAGATATATTGGAGACCGCAGTAAGATAAATACTTGGTATATATATCAATGTGTTAGTGTTTATCTTGATGCAATAAGCTTTGCGAATGTCCTCATACATTAGATGCTAGCTACCTTGTGTGGTACTATTGCTATACTTTGGGTCATTACTATGCACTCATTAATTTTGGGTGCTACAGGTGATTACGTGTATAGTGATGACAGCACGTTGGTAGGCTGAGTAGTCGGAAAGAATCCATCACTCCAGATATATTAAGGAGTTGTACCTGGCCACTTATTGAAGTGATGATTGCCATAAACCTCTGATCAGAGTATGTGTTAGATAGAAATGGTTTCTAGTCAAACGCACTATAGTAAAAGGCAATATACTTCAGTAATAAGTAAATTACTGGGATAACTTGGAGCAACCTCGCTATTAGTGGGTTAACACTTTACCCGAACCCTATAAACCAGATGGTACTAATATTAAAGAATGGAAGGAATTTATCCCACTGGATAACTATTGCATTAACTGGGATTAATTCATAAGCATAAATGACGTTCCGAGTAATGGGGGGTGGTAGACCCTTGCTAGAGGCGTACTACAGTCGTTTAAGGTAATCGAGTTCTATTCATGGTCTAGAGCATCGAGCCAATGGTTCCATTAGAACAAGGGTTGGTTAAGCCTTAATAGCTCAATACTTTGGGATATAAGGTCACACACATTGGACCTTCATCGGACTTAGTAAAGAATTAATATATTTATTCTATTATAAAAATATAAATTAAATAATAATTGGATTATTATTTGATTGGTTAAAATTGATTAGATCAATTTTGGATAAACCAAAGTATTTATTTTGACCGGTAAATAATTAATTAGAGTCATAAATAAATTATAATTGATTAGATAAATTTTGGTTGGACCAAGAAATTTATTTTAACTGGTGACTAATTTATTAGGGTCAGAAAATAAATATTTGAAAAATGATTAAAAGGGAATTTTGCATTGGCGAGTTTAATTGGATCGAAAGTACAAAAGTATTTTGTACAGGCTCGAGTGCGCAGGAGTACACCGAAAGGTGTGCAAGCAATTCTGGGCATTGCTCGCGGCAGCCCATGAAAATGGGTTGTACATGCGCAGCCCATGTTGCCTTGTGGTACACAGCGTGTGCACGCTGTGTGCATATGGGATGGGAGTAATTACTCCCATCCCACATCACCCACAGGGGGAGCATTTTTGCTCCCCCAAGCCTATATATAGGTTGTCCCCTTTCCTTTCAAATTGTATGAAGCTCAAAGCATAAATCCTAAGCGAGATAATTAATCTCTCGGGTAATTGAGCAAGTTATTTTTTAGGAGCCTAAATTTATTTGGGCACCTCTAGTTTATATTTTTGGGTGAGGCTTCTGGAGTGGTCTAGCAACTACTTGAGGCTTCTTAGTTCTTCCTCCCGGGGAGGTTTTGGTTGGTGGGGTTCGTGTGGACACTGATAGATGCTATCCTACGATTGGAGGCTTGTGCAAGAAGGTTTTGTAAAAGCACGCTTCAACTGGTAAGTTCTTTTTCTTTCTCTTTTAATTATTAAGTCTTTTTCCTTAAGTGTTTTTAGACTTAATAATTATGCTTAGTTTATTTTGCATGCTTAGTTTATTTTATGCTTAGGTTATAACTTAGAGTTATAACATGCTTAGTATAAAATAAATATGCTAGGATATAATTTGGAATTATGGTATGCCTAGTCCTTTAGCATGCTAACCTAGGTAGAGAATTATTTAGTTAAGGCTTTATTTAATTTATATGCAACTAATAGGAGTTCCTATGGAGAGGGATAAAATTTTGAATTTCCACCATGCCTCTTATGCATGTTCAATCTGATTGTAAGTTCTCAACAGGATATACCACAACAACTAACACCTAGCTTGGCTATGTTCTTTGCAGGTTGTCTCTGTAGATTCTCTCTTCTGGAAGTAGGATATACCACACAGCCAGCTGCTAGATTGGGTAGGTCCGTTACACTCAGGGATATACCACTTAAACTCTTCCTAGTTCAAGCTAAGTCCCCTATCTCAATACTCACCCAAGTATGAGATATTTTACAACTTTGTTTTTACAAAGGTTGGTTTTTGAATTCTTCAAGTTTATAACGTTACTTGAGAATTCTTACAAACAGATTTTGAGTGTGTAGCTCTTGGAGGGATTTTGATCACTAATTGAATAACAAATTTCTCAAACTAATAGCTTTCTCGAATCAACCAGCATCTTCTCAACATGTAAAGCTTCCCTTTTATAAGCTTGGATTATAAATGTAGTCGTTGGGTAATCTTGAATCTTCACCATTGATTAGATAAGTGTTGGTGCAACCAGAACCTTTGATCTTTCTATAGACCCAATAAATGTCCCACTTGAATTTGTTGGGATTGGAGCAATAAAAGATGTCAGAAGTCATTTTTTTGGCTTTTTGTGCTCTGCGAAATTCTATACAAATTTTGTCTTTCTTTGGACTCCACGTGTCTTGCTATTGGTCTAGGTTAAAAAGGTAGTTGCCTTTTTCTCTTTTCGTGTTAGTCCTTTTATCCTTTGCTGAAATTATGCAAGCTGCCACTTTTATTCTCCAAGTCAAAAAGGCAAGTTTGACTTCAGACTGAATTGGAGGGAAATTAATATTTGAATATTTCCCTTTGTCTTAAAAATTTGTCTTCTAGATGTCTTCAGATTTTAGCTTTGCTGGATTCTCTTCCAGATGTGATCTTCTCCGAATGTTGTCCTTTTGGTATTAGGAGTTTATTTTATTCGCAGATGTGAACTTTTCTGGATGCAGTATTCTTGGAATTAGGAATTTGTTTTATTCAAAACCTTTATCTGGATGCTTCTGGATGCTTGTGTTTTTACTAGGTCTTCCGAATGATTGATTTCCAATAGTTTGTTCTGTTCAAGCTTCTTCTCAATCTTCTGAAGATTTTCTTTCCATAATCTCCGAAATACCCAGCTTTTGACAATTGTAAGTCTCCTTTTCTTGTTTGTATCCAGCAGCTAGCTGAAGGAGCTATTTCTACTTTGTGATTCTATCTTTGCTTGACTGTTTGGTCATCACAGATTTCCATAGCTTTTACTTTTTGAGTAGTCGTGTATCTTTACTCTTGAGGTTACCTACTGACTTTGTTTCTTCTTGGAATTGAAAGTTCTGGTTTCCTTCCAGTGGCTGCCTTCATCAAGGCTATTTCCCTCTCAAGTCCAAATAGATTAGCACTGAGCAGTGTTACTTGAGATTTTAGGGAGTTTTCTTCAACGGTTCCGCAGTGCATTCTAGCCCTCATGAGATTAATTTTTAATCCTATTGCCTCAACATCTTCAGCTAGCTCTGTTACTTGTTTTTGAAGAAGTTTGATGTCTCTTGTGTTCTTTTTTGCATTATTGATCACGATTCCTAAAGACCTAGAAAGATCATTGAAAGAAATGGAGTCAGAGTGAGAGTTTACCTCTGTACTTGTTAACTCAGACGTTGATTCTTCAACATGCTCAGTACTTTGCTGAGTTATTTCCTTTCTAGAATGATCTACCTCCGGCTCTATTAATGCAACAAATGCACAATTGGTTGTGTCTTCCTCATCTAAAGATGAGGAGTTGATGCTATCATCATTGTTGCTCCAGGTGGCCACCATTGCCTTTTTCTTGTACTTCTTCTCCTTTTTGAGCTTAGGACATTTTTTTATATGTCCTTTCTCACCACATTTGAAGCAGACCATCTCCTTCTCTTGATCCTTCTTATCATCCGGATCTTTTCTGTATTTGTCTTTCCCGGAGTTGCTTTCCTTCCATTTTCTACAGTCAAACCTTCTGGAGCTTCTCTTTGACCCTTTCTCTTCCTTCCTTAGGAATCTTTTGAATTATTTGGCCAGCACTGCCATTTCTTCATTCTTATAAGGAGATTTCCTTGATTGTTTTTCTGTTTTGAAGGATTCTGCCTTGAGAGGAATTCCTTTATTTTTCACTTCATGCTTCTTTTCTTATTGATTGTATCTTTCTAGGTATAGCTCTTGAGCCAGTAGGTTTATAATGAACTCATCATAACCATAGAATTTTAGGTCATGAGCTTCCTCAATGGTTGTTTTCTTGTTGTACCATTCCTTTGTGAGACTCCGGAGAATTTTCTTCACCATCTCCTCTTTAGTGATCTCCTTACCCAATCTCTTTATCTCATTTACCAGATTAGTATATCTAGTATTCATTCTGTTGATTGAGTCTTTGGGTTTCATCTAGATATTTTCTAATTTTTCTTGATGGAGATCAATCTTGGCTTCTCAAACCTTGTTGGTTCCTTCATAAGTCACTTCAAGTTTTTGCCAAATTTCTTGTACTGTTTCACATCCTGAGATCCTATTAAACTCAGCTACACTTAAAGCACAATGAAGCATGTTAATAGCATTTGTATTTTTATACAACTTCTTATAATCATTATCATCCCATTGATTTGAAGGTTTTTTGGTTGTAATACCCTCAACCTCATAAGTAGGGACATATGGGCCATCCTTGATGGCCATCCATGCTAGCATGCTTTATTCCTAAATGAAATTCTTCATCCGGTTTTTCTAAAACATGTAGTGTTTACTGGTGAAAAGTGGGGGATGGGTTATAGACATACCCTCTAGGAGAAGCTGTGAGTTACTATTTTGATAACTCATTTTGATCTTTGAGATCAAGTTGGACCTTTAGCTCGAGATTGTTAAGTCTTTAGTTATGAGCACTTGCTATGATACCACTTGTCGGTCCCTTGTGAGTATTAACTAGGGTTAGAGGGGGTGAATGACCCCTTTTATGGATTTTTTGACTTTAAAAAGTCTTTGTGTAGTGTGCAAGAGATGAACCGGAAGCTTACTAGAGTAAGATCTGGATAATGCAAATGTTTAATTAAAGTGTGCTTGAAATGAAAGATTAAAGTCAAGGAAATCAAACACGGTCACTTTATACTGGTTCTGCCCCGCCTACATCCAGTCTCCAGAGTTTCCTCCTCTGAGCTTAAATCCACTTTCTCAAATCAACCGGCATCTTCTCAAATGGTGAAGCTTCCATTTATAGGCTTGGATCATAAATGTAGTCGTTGGGTAGGTTTGAATCTTCCCCGTTGATCAAATATGTGCTGGTGCACTCGGAGCCGTTGATATTTTTGTTAGACCCAATAAATGTTCCGTTTGAATTTATTGGGATTGGTGCACTTAAGATGTCAGACGTCATTTACTTAGCATTTTATGCTCTGCAAACTTCTGTACAAAGTTTGTCTATGTTTGAGCTCCACGCACCTTACTATTGGTCTATGTTAAAAAGGTAGCTGCCTTTTTCTCTCTATGTGTCAGTGCTTTTTATCCTTTGCTGAAATTATACAAGATGTAGCTTTTTACTTTATCCAAGGCAAAAGGGCGAGTTTGACTTAAGACATCTTTAGAGGGAAACTAATTATTTGAATATTCCCTCTTGGCATGTGAATTGTGCTCTTTTACTTTGCTGGACCCACTTCAAATTGTAATCCCTTCCGAATGTTGTCTTCTTGGACTTAAGAGTCTACTTTTTCTTCAAACGATTTATATGGATGCATTCTTCTTGGACTTAGGACTTTGTTTTCTTAAAAACTTTATCTGGATGCTTTCTTCTTGGACTTAGGAATTTTCTTTTGGATTATTATTTTCCAACAACATATGTTGTTAAGCAAAATCAAGGAAACTTTAATGAGCTAAGTCAGGTGAAAGATTAGGTATTAAAGGGCATTAAGGCCTCTAAAGAAGGGATCATGAAGGCATTAAAGAGACCAAATATTTTAGATGCGCTGAATAGTAATTATTATATCAGAAGCATAGCAGGAATCTTCATTACATAATAAGCTTGGTCATAACAGAGATCAAATCAACTCTGGTCATGATGATGTCATTAATGATGGAAAAGCCTTGGATCTGATCCATAAGCAAGTGTCTTCCAACATGCGCAACTCCAATATGTTTGAGAAGATGCTAAGGGAGAATAGTCAGGAAAGGGCATTATCACGCTTAACTCAAATCTCCAAGGAAGGACTAGGTGCTCAATTCAAAGCCAATCAATCTCAGTCTCGAGCAATTATGGCATTATTTTCTTTCCTTAGAGGGCATGACTTTCTATCATATGAGATTTATGAGTCTCTGGTCAATCACTTTGAAACTCACATCTATGGTGATCTGACCAATTTTGAGAAGTCCCTCGAGTCTTTTTGATCTTCAAGCTCAAGACATTTTGGATTCAATGGCAATAGGGGAGAAGGATTGTGAGAAGCGAGAGAAGGAGGAGAAAGAGAGTGCAGCTAGGATTGCTGATGTAAGCTACAAGATGTCAAGAGGGCTTGAGTAGATTGAACGAGAATTTATATAGCTAAGGAAGAAGAAGGGCACTGATCCTATATCAGCTGCGCCAAGGAAGAAATTAATATGGGATGAGCAAGAATATCAAAGGAAAGTTGAGTCGTTGCAAGGACCTATTTTGCCTAAGAAATTCTAATTAGAATAGAAATGTTGTAATCTTTAGAGTTGCATTGTAGACTTAGTAAAGGTTAATTGTTTTTTGGTTTGTACTCAGGTTATATATATGAAAAGATTACTTATCTCTGTTCTAAGTTAAGATCTTCTTGACTTCTCATATTTTCTGTTGTATATGTTTGTCGCTAACCTTGTAGAAATCCATGAGAAGCACTAATGAATGCCAACCTAAGTAGAAGTCAACCATTATGGTGGAGTTAGCATTCACTCTGAGTTAAAGGGATGCTAAACCATAGGGGAACAAGCATCTGTTATAAGGTAACTCTAATCTAAATAACTTATTGATTTAATTTCTCACTCGGTTAATTGCCATTGATCAAAATAGGGGAGATTTTTGAACCTACCATAAGTTTACACTGCCTCAATGGCTGACTTTGTAGTGCTAAAAGTTTTAATCATGTCAATTTAGCTCAGTTTAAGTTAATTAAATCAATAACGATGTTATGCCTAGTTAAGACTAAGTTTGTGGCTAAGTATTTGGACTCAAGGGTAGAGTTATAGATCTTGGCTGACTTAGTTCTATGGTCTAACTCTGAGTTGTTTGAGATAAGCTGTGTTCTTAGTCCGCTAACTAAGCACTATTCACTCAGCGCTCGTTATTTAGATTACGTTCCAGTTGTGCTTAATTATTTCTATCTATTCTGAGTTACTTTAATTATGCTATTGCGCTGACCTTTCCATTTGAGGAAAATGGAATCTTGCTTTTTGGTCTAACCTTTTACATTAATTAATGTAAGACGTCATACATAAGACAAAAGGAATTGATGACGCGATAAAGATAAAAGTGCAGTGTTGTAGAAGACAATTTTTTTCCTGACAAAAGTTGCAAGAAGACAAAGTCAAAACGGATTGAAGCAGCGCGTTTCTCCTGTCATTGCACGCCTCTGCAAGTTCGTCAGATTGCCAGAAGGAATCGGAAGATGACACGTTGCAAGACAGCGGAGTTTCTCTCTAACGGATTTCCAGCATCAAGAGACAAGAAATTCAAATTTGAAGCTCTAATTCAATCCCGTTCACAATGGATTGATTTCTATCTCAAAACGGTGTGATTCTATCTCCTGACAAATCAAATTGAACAAGCAACGGGTGGATAGATTAGCTGCCAAATTACAGATGATGCCACAGCAAGTTCAATGGCTACATTCTTGATTTCACCTATAAAAGAAGCAAGAATGCAAGCGTTAGAACTTGGTGAATACACCTAAATTTCAAGTAAGCTGAAACTCTGTCAATTTCATAGCCTTAAAGAAATTCATTCAAGAAAGCAACTACTCAGCGATAATTAGCTTTAGTTAAAGAGAGAATAGAATAGATCATTTTCAATTGTAAATCTGATATTCTGTAATTGGATCAATGTTTCTGTAAGTTGAATCCAGTTCTTTGTTGAACTCTATTGAGTTGCTGATAGAAGAGGGTATTCTAGTCAGCGGGTGAGTGATTACAGTTTGGAGGGTACTTACTGTAATTGGGAACTCTTGTGAAAGACTTCTCCCCCTAGGGTAAAGGGGTTGAGATTAGTGAATTAAAGCCAAGACACTCTTTTGGGACTGGAGGTAGGCACAGGTTGCTGAAGCAGTATAAATCTCTGTGTTTTTTACTTTGAAGTTGAAGTTTTACACTGTTTCTATTCAGTCGGCTGACCTACTTAGCAGAGACATTATTAATCGCAAAAAAGTTTACTGTTTTTGTCAAACAGTCATTCACCCCATCTGACTCATTGAGTTATCCGCATAGGACCTATAAGAACTTTTGTTGTAATTAAGTATTCAAGTGTTGTTTATTGCATTGCACGTAATTTCAGGCAAATATTACTTCAATTCAGTTTGTGCATTATCATTTGTACAGTTTAGAGAGTATAGTATTGACTTATCATGTTTTTGTATTTGTAACTCATTTCATCACCAGGCAAACCCCTTGTCCAATAGTTTTGGATGTTTGGTTCAATTGCCTCACTAATCTCTTTTTCCTACACTGATTATTAATTAATTCTCCTTCCCAGCTATAACTCTAATATTTAGTCTTTACTTCATTATCTTAGGATATTTGGGTATCATAATATAATGTCATTATCTTATAGCACATTATGTAGTCAATCCCTAATATCATATCGTGTACAACTTATACCATGATTTTCAGTGACATATCATATGCATGTTTGTGCATCTAAAAGGTACTACCTCCGTTTTTTAATAAGTGTCACTTTGGATGGGAATTTTTTTTAAATAAGTGTCACTTTTCGGATTACAATACATTTATACATATCTCTTTCTCATTTTGCCCTTATTTACTCCTTTATTATAAAAGGTGGTAAAAATGAAGAGTTAGCTTCAAGGGTATAATAGTAATTTTTATTATACTATCAATGTTGTAATGGTATGTGAGAAAGAGTCAAAATTGATAATTATTTAAAAACGGCCGGAGTATTTTTTATGTCACTCTTATGTTGTTTTTTTGTGTACAAGTAATAAATTTTTATATTCTCAATTGTTATCATTGACATATTTCGGTGTTTACTAATAATATCATTAGGTGGTTTTTGATACAGTACTATGAAATTCCCAAAGTGATTGGTTTGCTTTGATGACATTTTTTCCTTTTTTATTTAGGCAGGTTTCACAAACTTGGGGAGCTTGAACTTGTATTCATGCATAATTGATGTTTAGGGGCTGGCTAATTTATCAGGTTCACTCATACGCCATATACACAAAGGTCTTCCACTTTGCTGTACCTTTTAAATCATTGTATGCCTAACTATGTTGAAGTAACATGAAGGTTAAGCATATTGTTGATTTATATTTTTCTTACATGGGATGAATGAGTAATCTTACAGACAACGGATTTAATATTCTAGTTATGGATACAAGCTGTTATTGGATGCATGTATTTTGTCATAAAATATTTCCTTGGGAAAGACAGTTGAATTTTTTAATATAAAGTTGAGTTGTTTCATAGATGTGAGCATCCAATTGATTTTCTTGCATTGCTATGAAACATGACTCAATACAATATTTGGTAGCTCCCTTCAATCTAAATGTTTTTAATTTTAATTGTCAATGGATTTATCCTATAAAGTAGGGACAAAAGTCGTTCATGCACATAAAGACGAAAACTGTCTCTTTGATTAGGGACAAATGATCGTCCTCCTTTCTTTTATATGGAAATAACATTTGTCCCTAGGTTAATGGACGAAATCCGTCCTACTCTTAGGTACTACTCGTTGGCACGAGAACTGCCTTTAAAACTGGGGACGTTATCTTGTTTTTCGTCCCATATAATTCCAGGGATGGAGGAATTAGTAATGACTATAGAGGATAGAAAAATTATCCCCAAAAGTTTAGAGGACATCTTTTTACTTATGGGGACAATTTAGTTGCCCACTAAAGCCATTCTTTTATAGTTCTCTTCGCTCAACGAATAAACTGGCATAAAATAGATTAAAGGGATAATGCAATGAAAGACACGAATGCGACATATTGTCACGACCACGACACGCTTATTTCTATCTCTATTTTCATTGGTTAATTAACAGGCAATGGTTTATTTTTGGGTTAATTAACTATTATGAAATAAAAGAATGAAAGAATAGAGGTGACGGTTGACAAACAATAGGAAAGGGAAACACGAGATAATGAATCAATTCATTATTGTTTTCCATTTGCACAAGTTATATGAGGTTCCTCATTTAAATGGTCTTGTTTTTCTATTTCCAATTGTTCTAATGAATCTCTTATTATCAAAAGGTTAGTTGGAGAAAGTAGCGGAGAAAAAACAGTTCATTTTTTTTACTATGGATTAAGAATGTGATTTCTCTTCGATTAAATTCAAACACGTTTAAGGTACGCTTCCGCTATTTTTTTATTATTCTTTTCATTCAATTGTAGACAAGTTGATCTTTGATTTTTATCCCACTTATAGGTTACGGCTTATGATTGTTACAGATTTCATGATCGAAATTGTTACAGAATCATAAAAGTTCTAACATATATACATAAGGGAAATTCTATGATAACTTTGTTTTTAGCTTACTTTACCACAATCACCGTTGGATTGATTTTCACCCTACTAATCTAACGATGATGAAAGGCAAAGTAACTTTTACTTCAAAAAAATAAAGTAACTTTTAGGCTTAATACATATTTAGCCCCTCAACTTGATAACTTTTATCACTTGGCACCTCTAACTTTCACAAATCTCTACCAACCCCCTAAACTTGGCAAAAGTTTTCACCGCAGCCCCTCAATGCTACATGTCACGTTGTGATTGGTTTGACTTTTCAAAGATATCAAACTTTTTATTTTTTCTCTCCAATTAAAAGGTGACACGTTACACTGAGGGCTGCGTGAACACTTTTATCAAGTTCAAGGGGTTGATAAAGATATCTGCAACTTGAAGGCGCCAAGTAATAAAAATTTACAAATTAAAGAAACTAAGTATATATTAAACCTAATTTTTACTTATAAAAAATAAAGTTACCATCACATTCATCCATCCATATACATAAATATTCTTAAAATTTAGGGAGAAACCGACCTTAATTTATACCTTAATTTATAATGTAATATTCCCTAATAGAATCCATAAATATATAATAACTATTCATCAATGATTTGTAATTGGCCAAACTCATATATTGCTCCGGAACTTGACACTAAAAGTCACATGTTACTCTAACTTTCAAGTGTTATACTTTACTATCCTAAAGTTGACAAAATGGATACAGTTTGCCCCCTCAATGTCACATGTCAGTTTCTGGTTGGTTTGACTTTTCAAATATGTCACTTTTTCTGATTTTTCTCTCTCCAATCAGAAGTTGACACATGGCATTGAGAGGACAAACTGTATCAGTTTTGCTAACTTTAGGGGGTTAAGTGTAGCACTTGAAAATTAGGGTGGTATGTGACTTTTTGTACCAAATTCGGGACGCATGCATTTGGCCTTTGTAATTAGATGATTTCCGTGAATTATCTTTGCTACTGCCATTTTTCCTGCATATACCAGGTTATTTTCGAGTAGAATTGTTTATCACATGCTTCTATACTTAATTTTTTCAGATTAGATCAGAAAGTTTATACTATAATATAATTAAGAATTAATAAAATGTTAGTATTACTCGTTGAAGTTTGAAGTATCATAAAATGTTAGTATTACTCGTTGAAGTTTGAAGTATCAAACTTGAAGAAGCAAATTGGGTTGCAATGGCATGGTATTCCTTTAAGCGATGGCCTACCAAGCATACCACCCTCCAATTATACTGTGCAAAGTCTTATCATTCATTAAATGCTTAAAGGATCTCCATCTACCAGAATATATTTAAAAAATTTACTGTCTCTCTGAACTTTTAAAGTGACTCCGTAGCTCCCTCAACTTTTAAAAAGTGCTCCACTTAGCTCCTGAACGCCACATGTGAATTTCTGATAGGTTTGACTTTTCAAATATGTCATTTTTCTGATTTTTTTCTCTATAATCAGGATCTGACACGTGGCATTCAAGGAGCGAAGTGGAGCCCTTTTTAAAAGTTGAGGAAGCTATGGGATTACTTTGAAAGTTCTGAAGGACAGTAAGTTGTTTATGACAAATTCAAATAGGTAGATATGCATTAGGCCTTTATTAAATAATTTATTTATAAAAAATTATCAATACCATATTTTAGTAAATATGTGCATATATGCTAAAATTATCTATAACGTCATGGGAGAGGTCGTAGCCTCGTATCGTATTCAAATTAAATTTGAACTGTCGTAACAATGTCATATCAGCAAATCGGATTGGCACGTGACAAGTTTATCAAACGTTTATCAAAAAAAAAAGTTTATCAAACGAATCCAATGTTGGGTCATACATCCATCATATGCCATATAACAATAATTGGAGAGACTATACTATGTGTGTTGGAGAGAATACGGAGGACTTAAAATATTTAGAAGAGAAGAATAAGTGCCTGAATATTATTCTGGTATTATTTTGTATTTGGTCTATTTGGTCTCTCATACAACTTCAGCGGGTTACATTCTTATAGCATTACAATGTAACTCTCTAAATACTAAAATAAATACGAAAGTAAATACTCTTAATGACTCATAAACAATTGTGACCGTTTGTAACTCCTATAACTTATGACTGCTGAAACTTGTAACTACAAGTCCAATGAATTGTGCATAAGGGTCTTTATTCAATGAATAAGTTTATTCTTTCATCACCCCCTTTTAAACTATATCTTTGTAACATCCAGGAGTGATCTCAATCTACTAAAATCAACAAACTTCAATGCCTTTGTGAAAATGTCCGCAACTTGATCTTTGGACGACACAAGCTTCAACTCAACTTCTTTGTTATTAACACACTCACGGATGTGAGTATACTTAGTGTCAATGTGCTTGCACCTCTCATGAAAGATAGGATTCTTTGCCAATGCAATTGCGGATTTGTTATCAACAAACACTTCCGTAGCTTCCTCTTGAACAAAATTGAGACTCTTTAACAATCTCCTTAACCATATAGCGTGACAAACACAAGATGTTGCTGCAACATACTCAGCTTCACATGTAGACAATGTGATAATTGCTTGCTTGTTCGAACTCCAAGCAAAAACCGCACTTCCCATAAAGAACACAAAACTAGTTGTTCTTTTTCTATCATCAATATCTCCTCCCCAATCACTATCACTGAATCCATATAGCTTGCTATTGTTTTGAGACGAATAGAACAAACCATAAGAAACAGTACCTTTAACATAACAGAGGATTCTCTTTACAGCATTCATGTGACTCAAAGTTGGAGCTTCCATGTAGTGACTCACAAGTCAAACTCCATACAAGATATCTCGTCTTGTACATGTCAAAAATCGCAGCCTTCCAACCAATCTTATGAACATAGTTGGACCTACTTTAGCTTCATTATCATGCCTCGAAAGCTTAATTCCGCATTCCACATGAGTAGAGACTGAATTGCATTTGTCCATTTTGAATTCCTTCAAAATAGCTTCCGCATATGTTCTTTGAGAAAGAAATATGTCTTCATCACTTTGTTGCAATTCAATGCCTAAATAATAATACATCACCCCCAAATCAGTCATCTTAAAGTTCTTAGCCATCAACGCCTTGAACTTATCAATCATTTTCTCATCAACTCCTGTAAATATCAAATCATCAACATAAAGCACACAAACATCATTTTTCCAGTTATGATTTTCTTTACATACAAAGCATGTTTATACAGACATCTTGTGAAACCATTCTTTTGAAAATACTCATCAATACATGAGTACCAAGCTCTTGGAGCTTGTTTTAGGCCATACAAAGCCTTCTTCAACTTCAAAACTTTGTCTTCTTCACCTTTGACAACATAGCCTAATGGTTGTTTCACATAAACCTCTTCTTCAAGAGTTCCATTCAAGAAAACTGATTTTACATCCATCTAGTGAATTCTCCATTCTTGTTGTGCTGCCAAGGATATAATTTATCAGATTGCTTCTATCCAAGCTACCGGTGCAAACACCTCTTCATAATCAATACCGGCCTTTTGAGAATATCCTTTTGCAACAAGGAGAGCTTTGTACTTCTCCACCTCGCCTTTTGAATTTTTCTTCGCCTTATAAATCCACTTGCACCTACTGCTTGCTTTCCCTTTAGCAATGAGGTCAGCTCCCATGTGTCATTTGTTCGAATGGAATTAATCTCCTCATCTCTCGTAAATCACCACTTTCCATCTTCCACAGCCTCTTCAAACTTGACAGGTTCTGTATCAGCAAACAAATAGAATTATGTGGTGTTATCCACTTCTATTGTGTCTGCATAAGTATCATCTAAACTCTTCATGCGAGGTTTCCTTTTAGATGAGCTTGGCAAAGCCATATCTATCGCATTCTATATGTTTATATCTATCACAGTATATCTGTCTGTCGCATTCTGTCTGTTTAGGTTGCATTCACCTACAATTACATCATCTTCAAAGAAAGGAAAAAAATTATAAGTCTCATTTTCCGAAACATTCCAGCTCCAGCAACTTCCTTCATCAAACTCAGCATCTTGGCTAGTGACACTACTTCTGGTCTAAGGATTATAGAACTTGTAACCCTTCGAACTTGGTGAATACCCAATGAACACCATCTTCTTGCTCTTATCATCAAGCTTTTTTTCTCAATTCATTAGCTACATGCACATAAGCAAGATAACCAAATACTTTTAAATGGGAAATATTTGGTTTCTTACCACTCCACGCTTCTTGAGGGGTCATGTCTGCCAACTTCTTCGCTAGACTTCTATTGTTCAGGTTCACCACACAAGCCACAGCTTCTACCCAAAATTCTTTTGGCATAGCTTTGCTCTTCAACATACTACAAGCCATATTTAGAATGGTTTTGTTTTTTCTCTCCACCACACCATTCTGCTGCGGCGATCTAGGGACTGTAAGGAAATGTCGAATGCCTGAATACTCACAAAAATGATTAAACTTTCGTGAGCTAAACTCTCCTCCACGATCAGTTTTGAATGACAGGATCTTCAAGCCAATCTCATTCTCAACTTGAGCTTTAAACTTCTTGAAGACTTCAAATGCCTCACTTTTCTCCTTCAGAAAATAAGCCAAGTTTTGCGAGTATAATCATCAATAAACAACAATATATACCCGCTACCACTATGAGAACTTGGATTTATAGGACCACAAATATCATCATACACCAACTCCAATGGTTGAGATATGCTAGAAAAGGATTCTTTGGGAAAACCCCTTCTCGATTTCTTCCCGTACATACAACCTTCACAAATCTATTTAGGATGATTTATGAAAGGTAATCCGCTCACCATCCTCTTTCTAGACATATGCTCCACGCCTCCAAAATTTAAGTGACCCATTCTGAGATGCCACAACCATGCTGACTCTGAAAAAGTAGCTTTTAGGCACTTTGGTATGTCACTGTTGATCTTCAGCTTAAAGCTCTCATTTGCTGACATTGGAACTCTAGCAATCATTCTTCTTCTATTACGAACAATTAGCCTATTTCTCTTGTTCATCTCAACACGGTAACCTTTCTCAACAAGTTGTCCAATGCTTAAAATGTTGGACTTTAAAGCCGAAACATAATAAACATTAGAAATAAACTCATGATCTCCATTCTTCAGCTTGATGAGAATATCTCCACTACCCATGACTGGAACTTTTGATTTATCACTAAAAGTAATATTCCCTTTCGGGATTTCGTCAAGATTGTGAAACAAAGATTTATTACCAGTCATGTGATTGCTAGCTCTATAATCAAGATACCATGACTCTATGGTTTTCTCTGAATCTCCATTGTAAGACAGCAACAATGGTGCATTCTCACCATCTTCAACCTCCACAAGGTTTGCTTGATCATCATGGTTTCTATTGAAATTGCATTGCCTCACCCTCTAAAATTCCATTGAGGATTTCGACCTACTCAACCTCTAGTTGAGTTTTGTTGTACCCAACCAGAACCTCTACCTCTTCCTTGAGACCATCCACGACCACGGCCTCTTCGTCGACCGTGTCCTTTACTACTTTCCGCTTGGGCAACTTGCCACTTCTTCTCTTCTTTATTAGACAATTTCATTTTTTCCTGTAACTTCTGAGTGATTGGCTCTTCTATCTTCTCCAACCTTTCCCCATGGGCTTGAAGAGAACCCAAGAGTTGATATAAGGCCATATTCTCCAAGTCTTTCGACTCTTTAATTGCAGCCACCACATAACCAAATTTTGCCGTTAACAAAAGCAAAATTTTCTCTATCACTCGAACATCTTCTAGAGCCTCTCCATATCTCTTCATTTGATTGACAATCAACTGAACTCTATTAAAGAATTCCCCAATTGATTCAGAATCTTTCATCTTTAGATTCTCGTAATCATTCCTCAGAGTTTGCAAACGAACTTTAATCACCTTGTCTTTCCCATTGAAAGCGTTCTCCAGGATCTCCCATGTTTCTTTCGCCTTAGAAGTAATAGCAACTTTTATAAACATATTCTCATCCAAACATATATGAATGAGAGAGAGTTCTTGCTGGTCCTTCTTCTTCATCTTCTTCAAAGACTCCATCTATTGAGCATTCAACTGCTCTTCATTCTTAGGTTGTTCATATCCTGTTTTGACCATATCCCAAACATCTTGGGAACCCAGCAATGTCTTTACTCTGACACACTACGCATTATAATTATCTTTGGTAAGTTGGGAAAATTTAATCATGTTGTTCATCATGATTCTGAATTTTTCGTTTGTCGCTCTCAGTCGTTCACTGGTGTTTTAAGTTGCTTACTGGCTCTCTGATACCACTTTATTGGAGAGAATATGGAGGACTTAAAATATTTAGAAGAGAAGAACAAGTGGCTGAATATTATTCTGGTATTATCTTGTATTTGGTCTATTTGGTCTCTCATACAACTTCCGCAGGTTACATTCTTATAGCATTACAATGTAACTCTCTAAACACTAAAATAAATACGAAAGTAAATACTCTTAATGACTTATAAACAATTGTGATCGTTTTTAACTCCTATAAGTTATGACTGCTGAAACTTGTAACCACAAGTCCAATGAATTGTGTTAACGGTCTTTATTCAATGAATAAGGTTATTCTTTCAACGCCATGCTCCTAGAGCATTACTCCTTACTCCTTGTATGAATGACAAGTGTCTCAGAAATGAATAAATTAGTAAAAAGTAATAGTACAAATTAGTTTTTGGGACACTTATCATTCATGTAGGGAGTAGGGAGTAATGCTCCGGGAGCATGGTATAATCTCTCCAATAATTAAGACCAATCTCTCTGTATAAGGAAGAATGGAGCCATTATCCTCTTTCTTAGGATACGATGTCGTTTTTTATAAAAAAAAATATTTATGCCAATGCGCTTATTTTAAATGTAACGAAAAACCCAACTAATGACTCGAACTTAAAACTTGTAGAGGTCACATCTTCTATCTTATTTGCTAGGTTAAGACATTCGCCACTAGTATGTAGTATCTTTGATTTGTATGTGGTTGGTATACGTCAGGCACCAAATAGACGCTTTCAATAGGTCAGATACTAAAAAGGCATTTGAGGTATAGAACAAGACCCAAAAAGGTATTTAAATCATTTTTTAAGAGTTTTAATCTAAACGGTTGAACCCTGGTTGACCCATCGACCCTTGACCCTCTACCTTTACTGGTTCGAGGGGTCGGGCTGGGTTTGACAACCATGGTTCTAGCGGAAGAGGCCCATTTGTTTGTGATAAAGTCTTAGCCTAGTAGTTAAGACAGAACTTGGGTAGAGATTTTCCTTTATATTACATGTGAATGCAATTGCACAAATTTTTTTAAAAAAGAATTAAATAAATTATTTAAGAATTATAATCAAAATTTGAGTAATACCTGAAAATTTTTCGTTTATTCTAATTTTTTAAAGTTATAATCACATTTCAATTAAAAAAATATTTGTAATTCTAAAAAATTCTAATACTTATAAGTATGTTTATTGTATTTTTATTAACTAAGTTGCAAAATTTTCACTTCAAATTGGATAAAATTACGATTTTTTCATAACGTAATTTCAAATTGAGAATCTTTTTAGATTGACTTTTGTAACAACATGTACATTTTAAAAAAAAAACCTTTTCACAAAATAGTCAAAATTACGTAAGATGTTTTTAGAGTTTCCTATTGATTTTGATACATTATAAATACAGTATAAAATTTCCTACAAATTTCAACTTCATTTTTTATGATGTACGCTTATATTACACTCACCAAAATAAAAGAGTTCATATTTGTATATGCCCAAAGGGAAAATGGTGGATATTCTAGTCCGATGGCGACTCTCTTAGTCCATTTAAAGATGAAAATATTTTTAACATGTCTGATCATAATTCCTTATAACTTGATTCTACTCAAACTAGGGTTACGTCTCTACTCAACTAGGTGATGAATTATTTTTAAAAAAATTTACACTTATTAAATAAAATGGAAAATCTTTACTCCATTCTAGATATTGCCCGACCTTCTGATCTCTTGAGTCACAGGTTCAGATTCACCCACTAGGCTAATACATTTATCACTCAACGACGCGATGAATGATTTGATTACGGAACTTCTAATGTGGGGTAATTTCGAAAAGGACAAGATTCTCTACCATAAAAAAACCCATGTGTATTTATGGTTCCAAATTTTATTATGCTTCAGGCTCACAAGCGCACATTTGGAAATGTATATTGTTCATAATATTTCCTTATGATAGGGTTGCTCAGAAGTCGCTATATTCATACTATGGTCGGCAATGGACATCATCATCACTTATGTGTCAATCTTATCCCATACAGTAACAGGACATTGATGATGATGCAATATTTAGCATCTATTTATGTGAATGCTTCATTTCTGTCCATCCATGATGTTGATTTCCACTAATTTCTCCACTTTATTGCCTCTGAGTATCAATTGATGTTTACATTAAAATATTCATATATCTAACTTTTTAATTTTCAACCCTATTATCATTCTATTAATCTATCATTATTTCTTTGATTTCAAGCCACCATCAACTTTGTTCAACAATCAGAATACAAAGATTAATTAATTGCAAAGCTACCCAACTTGGACTACAACGTTGAACTTCAATGACATCACCAAACGTTTCTTTATTTTTGTTATAACTTAAAAATTAGATAAAGGGTTTCTCTATTGATACATAAAGTTGTCTATGCCAAAATTAATCTCCATCTTAACTGACCTTTTATGCTTAAAAATTGGGCCTTTTTTATAAGCTGATCTACGAATCTGCTGCTGTACAACTACAAGTAAACTTAAAAAGCAGAAAACTTATATATATAATATATGTGACAGCAATCACCTTCTATTGCTGATAGTAAAAGGCAATAGAAACATTAAGAAACCATTTTTTGAGATAAGATTCAATTAAAAAAAAAGGAATTTGTGTGAATCAGATGCCAAAAGAAGGTATAAATATTAAATGTTTTTTTTCCTGATAGAAGCAAGTTTGGACTATTGTCTAGTGGAAGATAGCAAGAATAATTCAAGGGGAAAAAATAGAAAAAGAAATAAAAAATATTTACTGGCATGATTGCAAGTAGAGATTAAAAAAAAGATGGAGATCCTGTAATAATATAACAAATTTATTAAAAAAATTCTCCAATATTGGACCTCAAACCTCAAAGCTTATCATTAAGTATTCTAAATGTTGAACCAACAAGTTGTAGCTCAATTGACAACGCAGACTGAGCAAGTTAGAAGAGAACAAGGTTCGAATCCCACTAAATTCACTTGTTGTGAGGTGTGATGAGCCTTAACTCTGACCAAACCCCGAGCAAGTAAATATTGCCAAAAAAAAAAAATTCTAAATGCTGAAAGGTAAACAAAAATCATTGTAAAGATTATGTTAAAGTGGTAAGTTAAGTCAACTGATCATTCAAGTAAGAAAGCACTAATATAGTTCATTGAAGATTTGGTAATACCCTTTTTTTCATTTCTCATTGAAAGAATTATTGTTCATAGTAACAAAAATTGAATCTCTCCCCTTTTAGCTATATGATGTATACAAATTTGGTTGCTACTCAAGAACACAAAAAATCTCTACAGATAAACTCTAACACAGCAAGAATCAGTATGCTGAACACTGACAAAACCTGCAAAACAGAAAATTCGGATACTATTAGAAACCATAAAATTGGATACCAATGGAAGTTCGAAGATTAAAGATTGAACCTTTTTCTTACATTGATCTTGAATCCTGAAGAATAAGTTAACTCTGGAAAATTAACCTTGCCCTGTACTCCAATATTATAAACCGGAGACCCATCAGGGTAAAACAAGCCATAATTCCTTTCCGAAGTTGGACCAGGCTTCATATTCTCATTAAAAAGAGCAAACACATATACATCAATAGGCACTGACGGTTTCCCTGGTGTGCCTTCTCTGTCCTGTAATTTCTGCAACAAATTACCATTATACAAGCCTGCATTTTCAGGTGTAGCGCCTACTTCATCATTATCCCCCTTCGAAGGCCAGCCTGTCTCTGAAATCTTTATTTCAATATCTGTATGCCCCATTGCTTTAATTGCAGAATACACAGCATCTATTTGAGCATACAACATGTTATCATATTTCAAGTTGGTAACTGGATCAATCATCCCTTGATTAGGCCTAAAAAGGACATAGTCTAAAGACACCTCATTTGGGCTGCTCTTGTATGCGAAAAACGGATATGCATTTATTAAGAAAGGGGAATTCACTTGAGAATGGAAATTTAGCAATGGTTGAATGTATTCTGCAAGATCTGGTCTAAAGCTCCCTGCAGATGGAGGGTAAGAATTTGATAAGAAAATGAGTGAATGTGCGCTGGAAACGGTTACTTGCTTATCTAATCCGAGATTCACAAGGGCATGATAGACATTTTGCATTGCGGGAAGGAGATAAGCCATTAATTGAGTATCGTGGCTGCTAAAGACCTCGTTTCCTACTACAATACAAGTGATTTTGGTTTGGGGAAGATGAGGTTGAAGATGTTGTTGAATCCAAATTTGAGCTTTCATTGGATCAGTCATTGTTTGAAGATATTCATTGCCGAGTCCAACAATGAATTCAACGTTTGAATTTGAAAAAGCTTGTAGCACTTTTGGATCAGCATCATACAGTTTTACCCTTGTAATGTTGAGAGTTTGAAGAAGACCCGCAACTCGAGATGGAGATGGAAGATTATTAGCAATTTGGCCATAGTTAATCCCAACACCAATACTCTTTACCTGCAAAACTGAATCTGCCATACCAAAAAAAATTATTCAGACATTTAATCAAACACCTTCAAGGCACAAAAAAACCAACAACTTAAAGCAGCAAATTCAACACAATTCACAAATACTTCACCAATAATTATTCTAAAACAGTTAAAAAGTTCCAATATCTAGCACTCCCAATAATTTTCTGTAACATTATCACAGTTCATTCGGACATTAAATCAAACACCATTAAGGCAAAAAAAATCCACACCTCAAAAACAGCAGAATTCAACACAATTCACAAAAACTTCACCGATAATTATGCTAAAACAGTTAAAAGTTTCAATCTCTAGCAACTCGCAATCATTCTCTGTAACATTATCGCAACTTCCATGGTAGAAAGAAAAGGAAAAAAAAGTTGGTTTATTAAAGAGAGAACAAACCTGAAATAGAAAGAAGCAACAAAAGTAATTTGAAAAGGGAAAAGCAAGAGCTGCTGGCCATAACTGAATTGATCTAGCCGCAGCAGTTGCCGCCACCACCGGACAACCGCCGGTCCACCACCAACTTGAAAGAGAAACGCACCGTTTGGTAACTAACTTATTACAACTTTGTTGGTCGTGTATTTATAATGTTTGTCTGGTTAGTTGCTTGTTTAGGTTTTGCTTCGTGCATGTGAACTCGTTTTTGCGCTGAGTAGGCTCCAGCTTGGATTTTCTGTTTTCTATGTGTGCGTTGAATTTTCGAGGACCACTCATGTTACACGTATGTAATTTCAATTGTGTAAAATCTGATGGAGCTACAAGTCAACCGGTTCTACAATTGAACTTATTATAAGTAATCAACTTTTTACTTATGAATAGATATCTAATTAATTAATATTTATTGTATTTGGAGTTTATTTATAATAAAGATCTTAAATTAATAAGAATTTTAATTTTATTTAGTAGTTTAGTCTATTTAGAATTTTAGTTATTTAGGATTTTTAGTGATTCAGTAGAATAATTGTCTATATAAAATATTGATTCAATAGAATTATTCAGTTTTTATAGGGTGATGTTATTTTCCACCTATAAATTTATAATTACTATCCCTGAAATTACTTAAATACCCTTTTAATAATAAAAAGTTAATTAAATATATTTTTAATAATAAAAAGAACTAATAGTCATGAGAAAAAGCTTTTTTACACAATCATTGGCGGGGCAATAAATAATTTTACCTAATGGGTGGTTGGGCAAAAAAATCAATTTTGTCCGACCACTGGCTAAGCAAAAGATGATTTTGCTTAACCAGTGGCCAGATAAAATGAGATTTTTTTCCAACTAGTGGTCTGGTAAAATCAAATTTTGCTTAGACAATTGGTTGGGCGAAAATTGATTTTGTCCAACCGATCGGTTAAATAATATTTATATTTTACATGTATAAAATATTTTTAAATATAAAAATAAATAATATATTGAATTTTAAATAATAAAAAATAATTAAAATCATAACTATATAAATACTTATAATCGTCCATTGCTCTTTCTACATTTCAATCCTTCTACTATCGTTAATACGCCATAGATGGCGTAATGCACATTGATGACAAGTGTTGCCTCGTATGAGGTGCAACGGTGATAAAAAAAATAATATCTTTGAAAAGTTAAATTAAGTACAAATTCAATCGAGGAAGAACATAGAGTACTCGCAATACACAGTAGAGGAAAATATTTCGATAGCCGGAAAGCTTCGATAGAGAGAAATCAAAAGATCAAAAGTGAAAATAAATGAAGTCAGATAGAAAAAAACAAGAAAGCAATCAGATTTGAAATCAAACTCTTAATCTCAAGATTTTTATCCGGAAATTTTAATTTTTGCCAATTTAGACAAACTAATTGTGCGAAACTAATTTCTGCCTAGATAAAGGGCTGGGCAAAATTCATTATCATCTAGCCAAAATGGTGGGTGAATAATCTTTTCACCCAACCAAAAGGCTAAGCAATGATGAATTTTGATAAGCCTTATGAATGGGTAATTTTTTTATATCCGGGATTATAAATTTTGCCAATTTGGGCGAAATTGATTTTTATAAGGCTGGGCAAAACTAATTTTTGTCGAACCAAAAGACTAGGCAAAATTCATTATCGGCTAGCCAAAAGACTAAGGAACAATTAATATTCCCAATCTTTATGAAAATGTAATTTTGTTTCAAATTAGATTATAAAAATAAGTTTAAATGTTATTTTAATGTGAAAATACTATTTTCGACATTTAAGGGGCAGTAAATGATAATTTAGGACAGTAAATAGCAATCCTCAGTATGATGATGATTTTAATTGAATAAAATGATTATTGTTTTTATTATAAATTTATTTAGAGGTAAGGATTTCTAGGACTTTTAGACGCCTAATTATATTAGAGGTTTCAATTTCTAAGGTTTTTAACAGAATCGATTTCAATTGAAATTTAATTTCATTGAATTCTGATTGTCTATCTTTACTTTTCTGTTACTTCCACTGTATCAAAATCTCATTTATTTACATTAGGAGATTTCTTATTATTCCATTGTTTACATCTAATCTATTCATTAATTTCCATTATGATAATTAAGAAGTTACATATAGCGATTTCAGACAAATTTATTAATAATAATAAAAGTTAAATCAAATTAACTCCATATATATATATATATATATATATATATTAAAAAATTATATGGTCTTTCTATAATTACTTTATTTCTAACGTATTCATTATTTTGGTTCACTCCACCATTGAATGAATAGTGATGAAATTATAGAAAATAAAATAATAATTAATAAAGTGTAGCTCAGTTGGTAATACATGCTAAGTAAATTTGAAGAGAATAAGGTTCAAATCTTACTAAATATAATTATTGGGAAGGGTGAAGAGCTCAAACTGTGACTAAGCCTCGAACAAGATTATCTTAATGAGGATACTTGTAAATAATACAAAAAAAATAGAAAACAAAATAGTAGGGGAATTTATAATGGGAGACGGGTGTTTGTATATTGCTCTCATCCACCAATTGAATATTCATTATGGAGTGTTTAATTAAGATAAGAAAATATTTAATTAAATGTTAATAAATACTCAACAGTTGGATAAAGCATAATACAAAATACTCCGCTCCTATTATAAATTCCCAATAATAGATGATGATTCTCTAAAGTTGACATTTGGTAAAGTTGTAATACTGTTTAACTAATATCAACTATCGATAAAATTTAAATTATTAAATTTTAGTACATTATGGACCCTACAAATAAATAAATTTAAATCTCAGCTACTAATCTTAACTTTACCACTAACATTGACTTTAGAGAATTTCAATCAAGAAGTAACCATTTTTATAAAATAGTTGCATTTTAATGCCATATTTGTTTGCAGAAAAGTAATGTACATGGGAAAATGTTCTCCAAAAAAATACTCATTCGATTCAATTTTAAGTGTCATTTTAGAATTTTCATCAATACCAATAAAATTTTTATTATACTATTGAAATAACTCATTTACCCTTTGCAATTTTATACGGTCTCTTTCTTTTTAATTACCAACATATAATTTTATCAATATATAATCTCTCTCCTAATAAATACAGGGGAAAATTAGAGACAAATGGTAAAAAAATGCATTGATAATCTAAATGGACAGATAATATGGAACAAAATAAAAATGCTAAAGAGTCACTTAAAATAGAAATGAGGGAGTATATTTTGTAGGAAATAAAATATTTTCTGTATTTGGCTACAACATTGGAAAATATTTTCTGATGTTTGGTTACAATGCCAACAATTTTTTTCTTGATAACAAATTTAAGCTTCTAATGTTGTATATTTTTAGACTTTACATTTTCCATAAGATTGTTGAACCAAGCTCAGAAGAAGGATTCTCAAACGCTAAGATTTAAAGCTCAGAAGACACGTCTTGAAGATAACCAAAAATTAGAAACTGTGCACTCTCAGAAGATAAAAATCTCAAATGGAAAATGAATAAAGCTAACAATTCTAAAGAAGTCTCAAAAGACAATCTAGGCGTACAAGAGAAGGAAAGCGTCATCTACAGTCAAGCTCAAGTCCTAATACAAAAACTCACGGGGAAGGCAAACACTAAAAATAGTCTGTGAGCGAGTGAACCTTTCTCGTGGATCTTTTTTCAGATCATCGGTTGGATTGGCACGACTAATACGGGACTCCCGGGTTTTAATGCTCGGAGTCGCCGCTAAAGCGCAGGGCTCGTTGTATGTTTAAACATACTTGGCATTTTCGACTGGACCAAGGGGTCGAGGACTCCTTTAGAGATTAGCCTTTTCATTGCAGGAGCAGGGTCCCTGTTTTATATAATATTAGAGTCACCACCCGGATCAGCTCTTCCGGGAAATTGATGGTATAGCTGATCCGAGTAGGATTCCTATACCGATAAAAGAGAGATTATGGTTCCGGATGAAATAGTTACTTGCCATTTGAATTTGGATAAAGCATATTTTTTTTATGAAAAATCTTTTTGTCATGATATTGGATTCATAATGAAAAAGAGATGAGTTGAGAGATACGACCTTTACGGGCCTAGCCCCTGGAGTGAGGGCCCGGGTAGGGGCTTGCTACTTCATGTTGAAATAGTAATTAAAATGCATGATTGAAAGTAATAACTACCCTTAGTTACATTTCGAGTGTCCTGAAGGCCGGTACGTGCTAGAACCGAATTATTAAGAGATTAGGGTTGAGAACCTTGGGATTTGCGGAGACGGTTTATAACTAAAGCGTATCAAGAATAATGGACTATGATAAGGTATAGTTGGTATTTGAAGGACAATACGAGGAAGGTTTGTGGCTAAGACCCGTCGATGACATTGAACTATAGTATTAGGATGGTGTTTGGAGGACAATATGAGGACGGTTTATGGCTAAAGCCCATTGACGATATTAAACTATAGTATCGGGGATGGTGTTTGGAGGACAATATGAGGACGGTTTATAGCTAAAGCCCATCGATGATATTGAACAATAGTATCGAGATAGTGTTTGGAGGATAATATACGGGCAGTTTATAGCTAAAGCCCGTCGACGATACTAAACAATAGTATCGAGATAGTGTTTAGGAAATAAGCCTAGACCAGTTTATAACTAAACTTGCCAAGGGAAGGGTTCTATACCTGAGTATAGTCTTGGTATAAAGGAACAACAAGGGCTTTTGGTATAGATTCAGGAAATCCGAGAATGAAAGGGATGTTTTTCGCCATTCCCCGTTGTTATTACCGTCTGAAAGTTGTTAGAAATGAGTAGGGCTCGCTTTCCTTTTATAGGAATTCTGGCAGCGTCGATCGACACATCTTGGGAGCCTCGATCGACGCATCTAGGGTGGTTGTAGCTTCAGTGAGTCATCATTAGACTTGACACGTGTCCAAGGACCGTCGATCGACTCATCTGGGAGCGTTGATCGAAGCATGTGTAGGTTTGATGAGTCATTTCTAGGTTTGACATGGAGCATCGATCGATGCAAATCCAGCCGTTGGATGTTTCTGAAATTTTGACACGTGGTTCTTAACATCTAGGGCTAACTTTTGATCGTTGGAAATTTTATTTAGAGTTCCGGAGAAAATTCTGTCAAAGGCAGATGTTCGGAGAGGAAATTGCTAGTTTTGAGGTTCTTTCCTTTAGGATACTTTGAGGATTATGCAAGGGATTTTGGACAAGGAAAGAGACATTCGATTCATAGCACTTTTGAAATTCGGACAACTATATGAATAGGTATTAATCATCATCAGGCCTGGCAGACTGTGTTCACAGGCTGCCCCTCACGTTTCAAAAGTTTCGACCGTGTGGGAAATTTTGCATACGCGAAGTGAACGAGGTGAACAAAACTGGTGCTTTCACGTGTGTTTAGTCACAGGGAGACAACGGTTTAGGAAGAGTTGACATTACTTGATTGATAATTTTGAAAACAAAAATTTTTCCTCCTTCGAACAAGAATGTTGACGAAAATCGTTTTTATTTAAAATCCTGCTAGGGAAGAAAATGAAAATAAATTATTGTTTGAAAAGAAAGATCTGCTGGGGAAAATGAAGATTAAGAGCATTTCAAAAGGTTTTGTGCCCCTAGTAACGTGTTATAGTTTTACAAAAAAGTTGGTCATCCAATTTTGAAACGGTTTTGAGATGTTGCAAAGAGCAAGCAGAGAGTTATACTTGTGGGCACTGCCTGCCACTGTAGAGCATTTTTCTCACCAAGGAGTGTGGCACTGTCAGCCACCGTTGCGTTGGGAACTGATAGTCAGATTGAACATGCATAAGAGGCATAGCGGAAATTCAAAATTTTGTCCCTGTCCCCAGAAACTCCTATTAGTTGCATATAAATTAAATAAAGCGTTAACTAAATAATTCTCTACCTAGGTTAGAATGCTAAAGGACTAGGCATACCATAATTCCAAATTATATCCTAGCATATTTATTTTATACTAAGCATGTTATAACTCTAAGTTATAACCTAAGCATAAGATAAACTAAGCATGCAAAAATAACCTAAGCATAATTATTAAGTCTAAAAACACTTAAAGAAAAAGACTTAATAATTAAAAGAGAAAGAAAAAGAACTTACCAGTTGAAGCGTGCTTTTGCAGAACCTTCTTGCACGAGCCTCCAATCGTAGGATAACCTCTATCAGTATGCACACAAACCCCACCAACCAAAACCTCCCCAGGAGGAAGAACTAAGTAGCCTCGAGTAGTTGCTAGACCACTCTAGAAGCCTCACCCAAAAATATAAACTAGCGGTGCCTGATTAAATTTAGGCTCCACAAAAATAACTTGCTCAATTACCCGAGAGATTAATTATCTCGCTTAGGATTTATGCTTCGAGCTTGGTTCAATTTGAAAGGAAAGTGGATAGCCTATATATAGGCTTGGGGGGAGCAAAATTGCTCCCCTTTATTCAATGTGGGATGGGAGTAATTAATTACTCCCATCCCATGTGCTCACAGAGTGTACACGCTGTGTGCCACAAGTCAACATGGATTGCGCATGTGTAACCCATTTTCATGGGCTGCCGTGAACAATGCACAGCATTGCTCGCACACCTTTCGGTGTACTTCCGCGCACTCGAGCTTGTACAAAATACTTTTATACTCTCGGTCTAATTAAACTCGCCAATGCAAAATTCCCCTTTTAATCCTTTTTCAAATATTTATTTTCTGACCCTAATAAATTAGTCACCGGTCAAAATAAATTTCTTGGTCCAACCAAAATTGATCTAATCAATTATAATTTATTTATGATTCTAATTAATTAGTTACTGGTCAAAATAAATACTTTGATTTATCCAAAATTGATCTAATCAGTTTTAACCAGTTAAATAATAATCCAATTATTATTTAAGTTATATATTTTGTAATAGAATAAATCTATTAGTTCTTTACTTACTCTGATGAAGGTCCAATGTGTGTGACATTATAGGATCCCGAAGTATTGAGATGTTAAGGCTTAACCAACCCTTGTTCTAATGGAACCATTGGCTCGATGATCTAGACCGTGAATAGAACTTGATTACCTTAAACGACTGTAGTACGCCTCTAGCAAGGGTCTACCATCCCCCATTACTCGGAACATCATTTATGCTTATGACTTAATCCTAGTTAATGCAATAGTTATCCAGTGCGATAAATTCCTTCCATTCTTTAATATTAGCACCATCTGGTTTATTGGGTTCGGTTAAAGTGTTAACCCACTAATAGCAAGGTTGCTCTAAGCTATCCCAGTTATTTACTTATTAACGAAGTATATTGCCTTTTACTATAGTGTGTTTGACTGGAAACCATTTCTATCAAACATATTCTCTGATCAGAGGTTTATGGCAATTATCACTTCAATAATTGGCCAGGTACAACTCCTTAATATATCCGGAGCGATGGATTCTTTCCGACTACTCAGCCTACCAACGTGCTGTCATCACTGTACCCGTAATCACCCGTAGCACCCTAAATTAATGAGTGCATAGTAATGACCCAAAGTATAGCAATAGTACCACACAAGGCAACTAGCATCTCAAGTATGAGGACGTTCACAAAGCTTATTGCATGAAGATAAACACTAACACATTGATATTTATACCAAGTGTTTATCTTCCTGTGGTCTCAAATATATCTCCCAGATATATCCATGTGTCAAGCTTAAGGCATCACCTTCAGTCTTTAGGAGAGTAACTGCTTGGACCCTTTCCAAGAAAGTTGACCACATGCTAGCCTTTCCGTTTCATCAATATCCTTTCTTGATGAAACTGTGACTAGGGATAGTTTAGACATAATCATAATTGCATATGAAGCAGGTTCCACCAAATATAGTCCAACTATAATTTCTCTGACTTCATGCTATGATATGTCATGGACTTTTGTATACATACATTAATAAATATATTTTAACCAGCTATAATATGTATGTATAGAAACACATTGATATAAACAAAAGAACAAATGCCTTTATTGTTTAAATAAATTATTCGTACTATTACATTATTAAGATATATCGCCCTAATTGCCTTAAGGGCATACATCATATCCAACAAACTCCCATTTACACTGAGGTCAATTAGCCATATGTTTTAATCCATATGCTTTAACATGCTGGTCATGTTTGCTTGAGTCAATGGCTTTGTCAGACCATCAGCGAGGTTCTGATCAGTGGGTATTTTCTCTAATTTTATTATCTTAGCATCAATAATCTCCCTGATTATATGATACTTTCTGGATACATGTCTGTTTTTCTGACAAGACCGTGGTTCCTTTGCCTGAGCTATGGCACCATTGTTATCATAATATAAAGTAATTGGATCAACAGCCTCAGGCACCACACCGAGATCACCAATAAATCCCTTTAACCAGACATCTTCTTTTGCTGCTTCGCATGCAGTAATGTATTCAGATTCTGTGGTTGAATCAGCAGTAGTTTCTTGCTTGGAACTCTTCTAGCATACTAACCCTCCATTTAACACATACATAAAACTTGACTGAGACTTAAAGTAATCCTTGTCAGATTGAAAACTCGCGTCAGTTTAACCTTTGATAGTGAGGCCACCTTTTCCATAAATCAAGAACTCATCCTTAGTCCTTCTCAAGTACTTAAGGATTGCCTTGACGACCATCCAATGCTTTTCACTTAGATCTGATTGATATCTGCTCGTAAAGCTCAAAGCCTGAGAGACATCCAGCCTAGTACATATCATAGCATACATGATGGATCCTATCATGGATGCATAGGGTATATCCTTTATGTGCATTCTCTCCTGAGCTGTCTTCGGACACTCAACCTTAGATAGGTTAATCCCCTTTGTCATCAGGAGATAACCTTTCTTAGAATGCTCAAGGTTGAACCTATTCAATACCTTATCTATATATGTACTTTGAGAAAGACCTAAGAGCCTCTTGGATCTATCCCTGTAGATCTTTATACCTAGTACAAATGCTGCTTCACCAAGGTCTTTCATGGAGAACTTTCTTGACAACCATACTTTAACGTTTTGAAGAAGAGAAATGTTATTTCCTATTAGCAGAATGTTATCAACACACAATACTAGAAAAACAACTGCACTCTTAATAAACTTCTTGTAAACACAAGGCTCATTTGCATTTGGGTAGAAATCTAATTCTCGGATTATCTGATCAAACCTTATATTCCAACTTCTGGATGCCTGCTTAAGTCCATAAATGGATCTTTATAGCTTGCATACCTTCGAGCCATTCTGAGATGTAAAACCCTCAGGTTGTATCATATACACATCTCAGTCTGAATCCCCATTCAGGAATGCTATTTTTACATCCATCTACCAGATCTCATAATCATAATGAGTAGCAATGGCGAGGAGTATCCTTATGGATTTGAGCATGGCTACCGGTGAGAAGGTTTCATCATAGTCAATACCTTCCCGTTGGCTATAACCTTTCGCAACCAACCTTGCTTTATAGGTAATTGCATTACCGTCCATGTTTGTCTTCTTCTTGAAGACCCATTTGCACCCAATTGGTCTAACCTCTTGCGGTGCATCAACCAAATTCCAAACTTGGTTCTCGTACATGGAATCCATTTCTGATTTCATGGCCTTTTGCCATTTATCAGAATCTGAGCTTTTCATTGCCTGATCATACGTCCTTAGTTCATCATCCTCTATAAGATATAGTTCCTTATCATTAGTGATGATAAACCCATATCTATCGGGACCCTTATGAACATGACCTGATCTCTGCAATGATTGTGTTTCGATAGGTTGTTCTTGGATCACACTCTCTTGTGTATCTAGAACGGGGTCAATCAGTTGATTGTCTGTCTCTTTCTCTTGAACTTCTAGTTTAATATTGGTCCCACTGACTTTTACAAGTAAGTGTTCCTTTTCCAAAAAGTGAGCATTCCGATACACAAATACCTTTTGTGCTTCTAGTTGGTAAAATGGATATCCAATTGTTTCCTTTGGATATCCAATGAACAGACATTTATCAGCCTTGGCATTTAGCTTATCTGACGCTATCCTCTTTACCAAGGCCGGACAGCCCTATACTCTTAAGTGACTTAGAGATGGCTTTTTGTTACACCATCTTTCATAAGGTGTAAAATCAACTGATTTAGAGGGCACTCTATTTAAGACATAAACTGCGCTCTCCAGTGCATATCCCCAAAAGGATTTACTAAGAACTGCATGTTTCATCATGGACCTGGCCACATCTAATAAAGTCCTATTCCTCTTTTCTGACACTCTATTGTGTTGGGGTGTATAAGGAGGGGTCCACTGGGGAACTATCCTATTTTCCTTTAGATAATCCTGAAACTCTTGACTTAAGTATTCTCCACCTCGATCCAATCGAAGTGTTTTAATACTTTTCTCAAGCTATTTCTCTACTTCAGCTCTAAATAGTTTGAATTTTTCAAAACTTTCAGACTTGTGCTTCATCAAGTATAAATAACTGTATTATGAGTAATCATCAATAAAGGTTATGAAGTAGGAGTATCCTCCTAGTGCCTGAACATACATCAGTGCATATAAGTTCCAATGTACTTATAGCTCATTCACCCTTTCCTTTAAAGGGTAACTTTGTCATTTTTTCTTTTAAACAAGGTTTGCAATCACTATAAGACTCCAAGTCTATTGGGCCCAAGTCTCCACGCTTATGCAACTTGGTTAAGTGATCTTTGTTTATGTGGCATAAACGGCAATGCTATAAGTAGAAGGAATTCTCATTATCTAATTTAACTTTCTTCACATTGTTTATATTGAAAACTTCTGTTTTAGTATCAAGAATATAAATGCCACCTTTCAACATTCCATAACCATAAAGAATATTATTCAAACGAATCTGACAATTATTATTCGAAAATAAAATTTCTAATCCTTTTGCTGCTAAACATGCAACAGATACAATATTCTTAGTAACACTTGGAATGTAGTAATACTTATTCAAAACTAAAACAAGTCCACTTGGCAAAACAAGACTAAAGCTCCCTACGGCTAATGCGGCAACTTTGGCTCCATTTCCCACGCGTAGGTCCATATCCCCTTTTGCCAGTTTTCTATAATTCCTTAGTCCCTGCACAGAAGTACAGATATGAGAACCACAACCAGTATCCAATACCTAAGTGGATTCTGGCGAAAAAGTAGCAAAGTTTTCAATTACAAACATACCTAAAGTAGATGCCTCTGTAGGCTTCTTTTTCAAATGCTCAGAAGTAGGAGCTTTGTGATCCCTCTTCCAATGTCCCGGTTTCCCACATAGGAAGCAGACATACTTAGATGCCTTCTTTTCATTCTTCTTCTTACTGATTCTTTTCTTGGCACCCAGTGCCTGCTTCTTCTTCTTAGAAGCCTTGCCTTTTTCAACCAACAGTAGAGGTTTCTGATCCTTCTTGATCTAAGGTTCTACTATTTTTAGAATGTTGATTAATTCAGTGATAGTTGAATTAATCCTGTTCATGTAATAGTTAGTCACGAAGCCTGGGTAACTATCTATCAAGGAAATTAACACAAGGCCATTGCTCAAGTCATGATTCATCTTGAATCGCAATTGATTTAGCTTATCAAGGTATCCCAAGAGTTTCAGTACATGCTAAGAGGCAGAGGTGCCAGCCTGCATCTTGGTCCCAAAAAGGAGGTTGGAGGTCTTATACCTCTCTATCCTCTCCCTCTCTGAAAAGAGTTCTTCAAGATGGAGAACCATATCCTCCCAGGGCATGTTCTCATGTTATTTCTGAAGCTCAGGATTCATGGACCCTAATATAATACACATGGAAGTCTCATGATCTTCCTGTGCTTCAACCAGGCATCATGTTCCACATGATCCTCAACATCAGGTTCTACAGGGAAAATTTCACTTAGGAATAGGCAATTCCCTCGGATCTGAGAACTATTCTCACTGCTCGAAACCAATCAGAAAAGTTCGAGCCATTCAATTTGGTGTCAAGTAACATACGGAGATTAAAATTGGAAGCCATTTTCAACCGAAGATATAAGAAAAGAAAAGTGTTTAGATATTAGTTTAATTACATGTATTTAATATGAGGACTTTTAATTAAACACATTTTCCTACTATTTTCTTCAAAATTTACAATAGCCCATTCTATTGAATTCGTGAATTTTTGCCCAGCTAAATTTCCTAGTAGGTAGCATCTATAACTAGTCTATTACAACCCCCAATTTTATAAGTCAAGTCATAATAGTAAGTCATAGTTGGAATCCCACTCCATTTGCATCACATGCAATTGCTAATTCATTCAAGTTCCCTAATCCCAAGGGACGTGTGCTCTTATATTAGCATCTCCTTGAATATGTCTCAGATCTGAGCCTAGCCCCCAATTTTATGGTGGACTACCCCAGCTCTGTTAAGGCAGACCCTATCTCAAACTTTACAACCAATCAATGTGGACTAGAAGGAACGCTTTGCGTAGCACTTTGATAGCCCAAAGAGACCGTATTATAAATTTGAGTAAGGAAGACTATAACTTGCCTTAATATATTTACTTTGGGATTTTATTAGTGTTAAACGTCTTACCCAATCTAAAATTTTATCAGATGGACAAAATTATAATAACTTGCATTAATTCAGGGAATTTTAGAATTAATTTATAAGGTCTAACCTTAGGTGGGTTCAGCTCTTTATTATAATTATTCCATCAACTTAGAATATATGCAAAATAATTAATACTTTTATTTTTTATATTTATATTGCATTTGCTTTAAGCTTTTATTCAATAATTTTAATTTTAATTTTTTTGTTATAGAAACATATATAAGCACCATCTTATATACTAGAAATAAATTAGTTCATATCAATCCCCCGATTGGTCAATTCAAATTGCACCGATATAGGTTCCCAGGTAGGAGAGGTGCCCTATGAGGAGTAGACACCAAGTCCAATCCTTAGCCAGAACAAATACGTGCACAAACTTGAAGACCAATGGATTCTCTTGAACTAATAAATTTCGTTCTTCCAATTCATATAAATTGGGAGCATCTATAACCCATGTAATTTAAATAAATTATTGACACTTGTATAATTTGAACAAGTTGAGCTGGCTTATTCAAAATTATTTATAACCATTTTTTAACCTTGAAATGAAAGGCACAAGTTTATATATATTGTTCCAAACAATTAAATAAATAAATCATTTCATTTAGAAAATGACATTTAGTTTGCTTCTAACTTAGTTATGCACTAAATAAGCAGGCTCTGATACCGCTGTTGGGAACTGACAGTCAGATTGAACATGCATAAGAGGCATGGCGGAAATTCAAAATTTTGTCCCTGTCCCCAGGAGCTCCTATTAGTTGCATATAAATTAAATAAAGCCTTAACTAAATAATTCTCTACCTAGGTTAGCATGCTAAAGGACTGGGCATACCATAATTCCAAATTATATCCTAGCATATTTATTTTATACTGAGCATGTTACAACTCTAAGTTATAGCCTAAGCATAAAATAAACTAAGCATGCAAAAATAATCTAAGCATAATTATTAAGTCTAAAAATACTTAAAGAAAAAGACTTAATAATTAAAAGAGAAAGAAAAAGAACTTACCAGTCGAAGCATACTTTTGCAGAACCTTCTTGCACAAGCCTCAAATCATAGGATAGCCTCTATCAATATCCACATGAACCCCACCAACCAAAACCTCCCCAGGAGGAAGAACTAAGAAGCCTCGAGTAGTTGCTAGACCACTCTAGAAGCCTCACCCAAAAATATAAACTAGCGGTGCCCGAATAAATTTAGGCTCCACAAAAATAAGATACTCAATTACCCGAGAGATTAATTATCTCCCTTAGGATTTATGCTTTGAGCTTGGTTCAATTTGAAAGGAAAGGGGATAGCCTATATATAGGCTTGGGGGGAGCAAAATTGCTCCCCTTTATTCGATGTGGGATGGGAGTAATTAATTGCTCCCATCCCATGTGCACATAGCGTGTACACGCTGTGTGCCACAAGTCAACATTGGTTGCGCATGTGTAGCCCATTTTCATGGGCTGCCGCGAACAATGCACAGCATTGCTCGCACACCTTTCGGTGTACTTTCGCGCACTCGAGCCTGTACGAAATACTTTTATACTCTCGGTCTAATTAAACTCGCCAATGCAAAATTCCCCTTTTAATCCTTTTTCAAATATTTATTTTCTGACCCTAATAAATTAGTCACCGGTCAAAATAAATTTCTTGGTCCAACCAAAATTGATCTAATCAATTATAATTTATTTATGATTCTAATTAATTAGTTACTGGTCAAAATAAATACTTTGATTTATCCAAAATTGATCTAATCAGTTTTAACCAATTAAATAATAATCCAATTATTATTTAAGTTATATATTTTGTAATAGAATAAATCTATTAGTTCTTTACTTAGTCCGATGAAGGTCCAACGTGTGTGACCTCATAGGATCCCGAAGTATTGAGCTGTTAAGGCTTAACTAACCCTTGTTCTAATGGAACCATTGGCTCGATGATCTAGATCGTGAATAGAACCTGATTACCTTAAACGACTATAGTACGCCTCTAGCAAGGGTCTACCATCCCCCATTACTTGGAATGTTATTTATGCTTACGACTTAATCTCGGTTAATGTAATAGTTATCCAGTGCGATAAATTCCTTCCATTCTTTAATATTAGTACCATATGGTTTATTAGGTTCGATTAAAGTATTAACCCACTAATAGCAAGGTTGCTCCAAGCTATCCCAGTTATTTACTTGTTACTGAAGTATGTTGCCTTTTACCATGGTGTGTTTGAGTATAAACCATTTCTATCAAACACATACTCTGATCAGAGGTTTATGGCAATCATCACTTCAACAAGTGGCCAAGTACAACTCCTTAATATATCCGGAGCGATGGATTCTTTCCGACTACTCAGCCTACCAACATGCTATCATCACTATACCTGTAATCACCTGTAGCACCCTAAATTAATAAGTGCATAGTAATGACCCAAAGTATAGCAATAGTACCACACAAGGCAACTAGCATCTCAAGTATGAGGACATTCGCAAAGCTTATTGCATGAAGATAAAAACTAACACATTGATATTTATACCAAGTGTTTATCTTGCTGCGGTCTCCAATATATCTCCCAGATATATCCATGTGTCAAGCTTAAGGCACCACCTTCAATCTTTAGAAGATTAACTGCTTTGACCCTTTCCAAGAAAGTTGACCACATGCTAGTCTTTCCGTTTCATCAATATCCTTTCTTGATGAAACTGTGACTAGGGATAGTTTAGACATAATCATAATTACACATGAAGCAGGTTCCACCAAATATAGTCCAACTATAATTTCTCTGACTTCATGCTATGAGATGTCATGGAATTTTGTATACATACATCAATGAATATATTTTAACCAGCTATAATATATATGTATAGAAACACATTGATATAAAAAAGAGAACAAATGCCTTTATTGATTAAATAAATTATTCATACTATTATATAATTAAGATATATTGCCCTAATTGCCTTAAGGGCATACATCATATCCAACACGTTGACCAGTTTTCTCATTTGGGAGTGTAGCACTGTCAGCCATTGTCGATCAATTTTCTCATCAGGGAGCATGACATTGTCAGCCACCATCGATCAGTTTTCTCATCGTGTAGTATGGCACTGTCAGCCACCGTCGATTAGTTTTCTCATTAGGGAACATGGCACTGTCAGCCACCATCAATCAGTTTTCTCATAAGGGAGCATGGCACTATCAGCTACCAATGATCAGTTTTCTCATCAGGGAGCATGGCACTGTAAGCCACCGTAGATTAGTTTATCTCACCATCGAGTTGGGCACTGTCTACCGCCATTGAGCATTTTTCTCACTAGGGAGTTGGGCACTATCTGCCACTATTACCTAGTTTATCTAACTAGGGAGTTGGGCACTGTCTGCCTCCATTAACAAGTTTGTCTCACCATCGAGTTGGGCACTGTCTGCCACCATTGAGCAGTTTGTCTCATTAAGGAGTTGGGCACTGTCTGCCGCCATTGAGTAGTTTGTCTTACTTGGCAGTTGGGCACTGTCTGCCACCATTAAGCAGTTTGTCTCACTAGGGAGTTGGGCACTATCTGCCGCCATTGAGCAGTTTGTCTCACCAGGGAGTTGGACACTGTCTACCGCCATTGATATGTATTTGAGTTTTCCTTTTGTAGAGATATATGCAAGGTCTTTAATAGAGGATTGCCTCCTCATATTTTGGAGGAGTGGAAGGTTTGACATTGGTGCTGATGCATTATGTCGCTAATTGCAAAGATTTCAAATGGTTTCTTTAGGAGCTACTTGTCGCCATTTCTATGTGGTTATGAATGGCTATGCCTTTGTTTCCACCTGTAGAGGTTATACCCTAAATTTTGCCTAAACTGAAGAATAGCGGGCTATCGTTTTTTTACCCTAATTTTTATATAAACCACCTTTTCAAGTTTTCGGTTTATCGAGTTGCCTTAACTTTTGCCTAGATCACCGTTTCGGGTTTTTAACCCAGCATGCCCTTTCTTTTTATTCTTTTTTTTTACTTTTTTTTGTTGACTTTCGCCTTTCGCACCTTGCCCCAGTTTACAAGAGAAGGTTAGATCTATTTGTGAGCTTTATCTCTCTGATTCTTCTTGGCTTTCATAGTTTTGCGCTGGACATCACTTTGATGTTTCATGCTTGTGATGGTTTGAATGATGTATGAACATTGGTTGCAGGGACTACGATACGTTATAGTCCCAATTGATGTGTACCAAGGGTACGCGCTAAGTCCTTTGTGGACTGATGCGTAGGGGAATCCTTCTAACCTTATTACTCTATTATGGTGAGTACCTTTCCTAGGTGAGGGATCTTCCCTCTATTACCAAATGGGGGTAGATGAGGTTGTACTCTCTTTTGTGATTTTATGAAAAATCTAGGTGCCCTTAGGGGATGTTTCTAGGGTTGTCTTGCTATATGCAAGGCTAAGTCTGACGGGGTTATAATTGATGGTAATCGTGTATTATGTACTTAAGCTCAAGAACCCTAATCGAGTTCAGGAGCCCATTCTCCACGTTTAACATACTCAAACCTAGTGGCCTTAATCAAGCCGACTAGATTATATTGTACTATACACGGCTGATGTGTCCTAACTTTGTTCCCCTATACAAACTCGAGTTAAGTTATAGAGACACGCTATTGAGAACACCAGGGTTCTGAGTGTGGATACATGCAGATGCTACGCAGTAAACCCTAATGATTCCAAATTCAAATGAATTTCATTATTTCATCTTCAATTGATTTTAGGAAAAAACAATTATAAAAAGAATATTATCCCCAGCAGAGTCGCCACTATGAGCGGGCGATGTGGATCTCTTTTTAGATCAGCGGTTGGATTGGCATGGCCAATACGGGACTCCTGGGTTTTAATGAGGGGAGTCGCCTCTAAATCGCGGGGCTCATTGTATGTGTGAACATACTTAGAATTTCCAACTGGACAAAGGGATCAAGGATTCCTTTTGGGATTAGCCTTTTTATTGCGGGAGCAGGGAACCCGTTTTATACAATATCAGAGTCGACACCCGGATCGGCTCTTCCAAGAAATTGATGGTATAGCTAATCCAAGTAGGATTCCTATATCGATAAAAGAGAGATTCTGGTTCCGGATGAAATATTTACTTGCCATTTGAATTTGGATAAAGCATATTTTTATTATGAAAAATCCTTTTGTTATGATAATGGATTCATAATGAAAAAGAGATGAGTTAAGAGATACGACCTTTGCGGGCCTAGCCCCTGGAGCGAGGGCCTGGGTAGGAGGCTTGCTACTTCATGTTGAAATAGTAATTAAAATGCATGATTGAAAGTAATAATTACCCTCAGTTACCTTTCGAGTATCATGAAGGCCGGTACATGCTAGAACCGAATGATTGAGAGATTAGGGTTGAGAACCTTGGGATTTGTGAGATGATTTATAACTAAAGCCCACCAAGAATAATGGACCATAACTAGGTATAGTTGGTATTTGAAGGACAATACGAGGAAGGTTTGTGCTAAAACCCATCGACGATGTTGAACTATAATATTTGGATGGTGTTTGGAGGACAATATGAGGACGGTTTATGGTTAATGCCCATTGAGGATATTGAACTATAGTATCAGGATGGTGTTTGGAGGACGATAGGAGGACGATTTATAGCTAAAGCCCGTCGACGATATTGAACAATAGTATTAGGATAGTGTATGAAGGACAATATGAGGATGGTTTATAGCTAAAGCCCGTCAATGATATTGAACAATAGTATCGGGATAGTGTTTAGGAAATAAGGCTAGACTAGTTTATAACTAAAACTTACCGAGGGAAGGGTTCTTTACCTGCATATAGTCTTGGGATAAAGGAACAAAAGGGGCTTTTGGTATAGATTCAGGGAATCTATACAAAAAGGGATGTTTTTTGCGGTTCCCTGTTGTCATTGCCGTCTAAAATTTGTTGGAAATAAGTAGTGCTCGCTTTCCTTTTATAGGAATTTGGCAGCATCGATCGACACATCTTAGAAGCATCGATCGACGCATCTAGGGCAGTTGTTGCTTCACTAAGTCATCACTAGACTCAACACGTATCCAAGGACCATCGATCAACTCATCTGGGAGCGTCAATTGACGCATGTGTGGGTTTCATGAGTCATCACTAGACTTGACATATGTCAGTAGTAGTGAGCGTCAATCGATGCATATGGGAGCGTCGATTGATGCAAAACCAGCCGTTGAATTTTTCTGAAATTTTGACACGTAGTTCCTAATATCCGGGTCTAAATTTTGACAATTGGAAATTTTTTTAGAGTTCCTAAGAAAATTCTGTTGAAGGCAGAAGTTTGGAGAGGAAATTGCTGGTTTTGAGTTTCTTTCCTTTAGGATACTTTGAGGATTAAGGGATTTTTAACAAGAAAAGAGACATTCGATTCATAGAACTTTCGACATTCAGACACCTATATAATAGGTATTAATCATCATCAGGCCTGGCGGACCATGCTCACGTAGTCCTTTACGTTTTATGAATAAAAAAGATAGGTAATCAGCCTAACATAAAAAGTGATAAGAGGATTTTCAAAAAGTGAGTTCATAACAAGAAAGTAAGGACTACTTTTGGCCACCCAACAACTGACACAAGTAAAGATGTATGGGACTAAAATGTGCAAACAGTCAGAGAAATTGAAGAAGTTGGTAGAGTTGACTCATGCTAATGAGTCTAATGGAAAAGAAGATGGGTCTAACGGAAGATCCAATGGCTCTTTAAGGAAAGGAGATATTGTGAGACAACGACCAAGATTTAGACTTTGAAGATCAGTCACAATGGGAGTATTTTGAAGTCTGCCTATATAAATGCCTCTACCATCAAGAAGAAAATTATACAAGCTTTCATTCAAAAATTGCAATCACTCTCAATCTGCAAAATCTCAAAAGAGCAAATAACTATTTCTTAAATATGTTTGACATAAATTTGAAAGCTTAGAACAACTCATAATTCTAATATCTTGTAGAGTGACTCTTGTAAACAAAGTATAATATCACTAAAATGCTTTCATCCATTTGTAATGAAAAGACTAGGCAAGGACTTTGTTGAGGTATTCTAACCTAGATACAACTTGAGGATAAGTTGGGATTTATAAGAATTCAAGAGGAGGGTACTCTTGGATTAAGAATTAGAGACAGGAAGAGGAGGGCAGTCTTGGCTATAAGAATTCCTAATTGTGAAGGTTTCTTCACCTCAAAATGAGTTGATCAATAGTAGATCAAAGCTCAGAAGCAGACGCTCTAGTGACTGGATGTAGGTAGGGTCCAAACTAGTATAACTCATTGTGTTTGATTTCCTTCTAACACTGTAAACTTTATTTACTTGTGATTAATTTCTCAAAAGCTTTAATTTTACCATTCTACTTAAGTTATTAACACTTGCAAAAAGGATTCAATCACCCCCTCTGATTCCAAATCACCTCAAGGAGACCAACAAAGATATATAAAAATAGTAAAATATATGAAACATTAAAACAATTATTTTATAAAAAAAGTCGTGTGTATTAATGCATATTTCATTTAATATGTTGCCGATGGTAGTGGTAAAGGATATATAAGCTTAGACGGCAGAAGAGGATGAGGAGATGGTGGTGGTAGAGGTGACGATGGAGGAAGTGAATGAGGTGTTGGTAGTAGTGGAGGAAATGGTGATCTTGGTCCCTATGCGTATAACTCAATGAGTAGGGGGGTGAATGACTCGCTTGATTAAACTAGTAAACTTTTTCATGATAATTAACTACTCCCCTGAGTAGGTCAGTTAGTTGAGTCGAAATAGTGAAAACTTCAACAAATTAAGTAAAGAACATAAAGATTTATACTGGTTCAACAATATGTGCCTACCTCCAGTCCCAATAGAGTGTCTTGGCTTTATTTCACTATTCTCAACTCCTCCACCCTAGGCGGAGAAGCCTTTCACAAGAGTTCCCAATTACAGTAAGTACCCTCCAAACTATAGTCACTCACTCGTTGACTAGAATACCCTCTTCTGTCAATAACTCAATAGAGTTCAACAACGATCTAGATTCAACTTATAAGAACGTTGACCTAGTTACAAAATATCAGATTTACAATAATGAATTGATCTATTCTATTCTCTCTTGAACTAAAGCAGATTTTGGCTGAGTAGTTGCTTTCTTGAATGAATTTCTTTACGACTATGAAATTGATAGAGTTTCAGCTTAGTAAAAATTCAAGTGTATTCACCAAGTTCTAACGCTTTCCTTCTTACTTTTTTATAGGTGAAATTAAGAAAGCAGCCATTGAACTTGCCTTGGCTTCATCTGTAATTTGACAACTCAGCTATCCACCCATTGCTTCTTCAAATAGATCTATTGGGAGATAGAATCACACCGTTGCAAGATATAAATCAATCCGTTGTGAGAGGGATTGAATCAGAGGTTCAGATTTGAATTTCTTATCACTTGATGTCGGAAATCCGTTAGAGAGATTCTGCGCTATCTTGCCATGTGTCATTTTCCCATTCCTTCTGGCAATCTAACGAACTTGCAAAGGCGTGCAATGTCAAGGAAAAATGAGTTGCTTGAATCCATTTTGACTTTATCTTCTTGCAGCTTTTCTTCGGATAAATTTTGTCTTCTTCAGCGCTGCGCTTTTGTCTTTATCTCGTCATTAATTCCTTTTATCTTATGTATGACGTACAACATTAATTTCTAAAAAAGTTCAAGCAAAAAACAAGACTCCAATTTTCCTCAAAAGGAAAGGTTAGTACAATAGCATAATCATAGTGACTCAGCCAAGATATAAATAATTAAGCACAACTGTAATATAATCTAAATAATGAGTGCTGAGTGAACAGTACTTAGTCACCAGACTGAGAAAATAGCTCAGCTCAAAAAACTCGGAGTTAGATAGTAGAACTAAGTCAACCAAGATCTTTAACTCTACCCTTGAGTTAAAATATTAAGCCAAAACCTTAGTCTAACTAGTCATCACATCATTATTTATTTAATTACCTGAAATTGAGCTAATTGGACATGATCAAAACTTTAAGCACTAATGAGTCAGTCCAAACTTTTAGATTCAACAATCTCCCCCATTTTGATCAATGGTAATTAACTCAGCAAGAAATTAAATCAATAAGTTTTTTAGATCAGAGTTACCTTAAATCAGATGCAAACTCCCCCATGGTTTAACATCCTTTTAGGTCAGAGAGAATGCTAACTCCCCTATAATGGTTTACTGCTCTTTTGGTCAGAATTTATCAGTACTTCTCATAGATTTCTGCAAGGTCAGCGACAGATATATATAGCAGGAAAAATGAGAAGTTAAGAAGATCTTAACTTAGAATAGAGATAAGTAATCTTTTTATATGTATAACTTGAGTGCAGATCAACAATGTTGGAAAACAATGATCCGGAAGAAAACTCCTAAGTCAAAGAAGAAAGCATCCAGATACGGTTTTGAAGAAAACAAAGTCCTAAGTCCAAGAAGAATGCATCTGGTTAAAGTCTGGAAGAAAACAAATCCCTAAGCCTAAGAAGACAACATCCAAAGAAGATTACATCTGGTAGAGAATCCGGTAAAGATAAAGCCTACAGACATCTGGAAGACACAACTCACAAGACAAAGGGAAATATTCAAATATCAATTTCCCTCCAATTTGGTCTAAAGTCAAACTCGCCTTTTTGCCTTGGATAAAGCAAGCTACAACTTTCACAATTTTAGCAAAGGACAAAAAGGACTGACATAGAAAGATAAAAAGGAAACTACCTTTTTAACCTAGACTAATAGCAAGGTGTGTGGACCCAATAAGGAGACAAACTTTGCATAGAAGTTTGCATAGCACAAAAAGGCAAAGAAACGACGTCTGACATCTTTACTACTCTAATCCCAACAAATTCAAATGGGACATTTATTAGGTCCAACGAAAAGATCAAGGGCTCTGGTTGCGCCAACACTTATCTGATCAATGGTGAAGATTCAAGATTACCCAACAGCTACATTTATAATCCAAGCCTATAAAAGGGAAGCTTCACATGTTGAGAAGATGTTGCTTGATTTGAGAAAGCTATTAGTTTGAGAAATTTGCTATTCAATCAGTGATCAAAATCTGTCCAAGAAGTACACACTCAAAATATGTTTATAAGAATTCTCAAGTAAAGCTATAAACTTGTAGAACTCAAAAACCAAACCTTTGTAAAAAAAGGTTGTAAAATATCTTATACTTGGGTGAGTATTGAGATAGGGGACTTAGCTTGAACTGGGGAGAGTTTAAGTGGTATATCCCTGAGTGTAAAGGACTTAGCCAAGCTAGAAGTTAGCTGTGGTGGTATATCCTACTTCTAAAAGAGAGAATCTCTAGAGATAACTTGCAAAGGACTTAGCCAAGCTAGGTGTTAGCTGTGGTGGTATATCCTATGGGAAGAGAAGAAATCTCCGAAGACAAACTGTAAAGGCTTGATTTATGCCTGTGAAAGAAATCTCACTAGTGGATTAAAGCTCAGAGGAGGAAACTCCGAGGACTGGAGTAGGTGAGGCCGAACCAGTATAAAATGACCGTGTTTGAATTCCTTTACTTTAATCTTTTCCTTTAAGTGCATTTTATTTAAACAATTGCATTATCCAGATCTAGAGATTCCAGTTCATTTTAAACACGCTACATAAGACTATTTAAAAGTCTAAAATTCCATAAAAAGGGTCATTCACCCCCTCTGACCCTAGTCAATACTCATGTAGAGACCAACAAGTGGTATCAGAGCTAGTGCTCATAACTAGAGATTTAATAATCTCGAGTTAAAGGTCCAACTCATCTTAAGATCAAAATGAGTTAACTCACAGCTTCTCCCAAAGGGTATGTATATAACCCGTCCCTCACTCTTCACTGGTGAACACTACACGTTCTAGAAAAATTGGATGAAGAATTTCATTCATGTTAGATATGATGTATGCCCTAGAGGCAATTAGGGTGATATATCTTAGTTTTATTTGTACGAACAAAGTTATATTAATAAAGGCATTCTTTTGTAATATCAATGACTGTGAAAGTATATTATGACTAGTTTAGAATATATTCATTGATGTGTTTGCAAAATTCTATGACATAATCATAGCACGTATTGCAAGGGCATAGTGGGACTATGTTAGTGAGAACTGGTTTGTGTGCAATTATGATTTGTCTAAATATCCCTAGTCATAGTATCATCAAGACTGGAAATTGATGATACGGATAGACTAGCATGTGTCATCATACCTCTTGAATTTGATTCAGAGTAGCATTTCTCTGTTGCTAGAGGGTGGTACCTTGGGTTAACACAAGAATGTATTCAGGAAGATACATTAGAGACCACTATAGGACAACACTCGGTAATCTATATTACGTGTTGGTGTTTTAATCATCTCATTGCATTAGCAATATGAATATGCTTAGATCTGAGATACTAGTTACCTTGTTTAGATTTTGCCATATTTTGGGTCATACCTAAGGACTCTATGGACTAGGTGATATGGATGATTAGGGGTATAGTTGATGTCTATCTGTTAGTAAGCTGAGTAGTCAAGGCAGAATCTATCACTCCACTATAGCGATATAAGGGAGATGTACCTTGGCCACTTGTTAGAAGTGACACACTCAAAACCTATGATCAGAGTATGAGTTGATAGGATGGGATCCTGATAAATAAATTAAATGGTTGAGTAGTATGCTTTGGTAGCAAGACTAAACACCAGGATAGCTATTATAGCTACCAGTGGACTGATAATTAAACCGAGTCCTAGAAACCAGATGGTACTTAACAATTGATAGAAGGAGTGAATTGTATTGATACTATTGCAGAACTGGGATTAAGTCATGATGCACATGATGTTGCGAATATTGGGGGGTCATATGCCTTTTGCTAGAGAGCCACTATGACCGATCAAAGTAATCAGAGTCCACAACGGTCTAAAGCTCTGAGCTAGTCAATTCCTAAAAGGGATTGAGCTAGGTTAAAATTTTGATGGCCTGATATTATGGGATCCTATAAGGTCACACACTGTAAGTTACCACCGAGCTATGTAAAGAATAGTTAGATTAGGTCTAATCTAGAAGAGGAAGGAAATATGGTTATACCGATATTCATTGGCTGGACGATTTAAACTTTTAAACAATAAGCATTTTAAAATAGAAAAAGGGGTTAGTAGAAACCCAAACAGAGCAGGGTTTGGGGAACCTGTGCAAGTGCATTTGCACATGTACTATTGGATAATACATGTATAAGATTTGCGCGCGGGCCAGTGCAGAAGAGCACAAATGCCCGCAAGCCTTGCACGAGCAGGCTGCCTTTGGTAGCCCATGGTGCGCGAATGCAAGCCCGTGTGGCCTGCGCTCTTGGGTAGGCCACAGCCCTAGCAGGCTGGGCTTGCGATCTAGTGCTAGCTTAGCCACACTGCTGGCCACTAGCCAGTAGTTTTAGGGTTACATTGGGGAGCTTGCTCCCCAAGCAAACTCCCTAGTGTTTGTGTCAGTCTCTACTTCCTAATTTAATTAAATTGTCTTGATTTCCCTTTCTATTTTAAGACTGATTAGTTGAGGTTAGGGACTTCATTATCCTTTGAATATTTCTTAACCAATATAAATATAGGCCTCCCCCTTCATTACATTTCGTGCTTAATTTTATACTCCTTCTCTTGCTCTCTGTAATTCTCTTAGTTGTTCTGATTCCTAAAAGTAATCCGTCGAAAGACATATTTACTTAGAATAGAAAACTAAGGGAATTTCTTCTAGAATAAATTAGTAGGGAAGATCTAGCTATCTTCCACTTATTTATTGGTACTCCCTTTCTAGAAGGTTTTGATCGGTGGTGCTCATGTGGACTATATATAGAGGGCTTCTACTTTGGAGTCTGTGCACGTAGCTGAGGGGTCTTTCTACCGACAACGGGATTCATGCTTCAACTGGTAAGTGGTTTAATTATTATTAGTTCCTTTTAATCAGTGTATATGACCTAGAATAGTTTAAGACTAGCACTATTATAAATCTTGCCATGCTTAGGAGATCTTGGACAGTAGATTAAATTTTTGAATTTCCGCTGCGCTTGTTTTACTTACTAAAACCCTAAATCTAGACCAACAGTGGTATCATGAGCTTGCCTAATACGATTGTATGATTGACTAGAAATATACTAGGTCTGATTTTTTGTGAAATATTTTCGTGTATACTATGCCATGCCTAGGAATTTATTTCTTGCAATAGGAAATGCTGTGATAACTAGATTAGGTATTGCTCAAACTTAGTCAGGGTAGTTATCTAAGAATTAACAATGTTTTACTTAAGATTGTAAATGCTTTAATTTTTGAATTAAATGGAATAATTCTTAAATTAGAAAAGAACGAAATCTTTAATTTAATTAGTCTATAGTTAACTGAGTCAGAAGGGCCCGTATTTATTATGTCAATGATTGGACATGGCTACTCATTCACTTCAAGGGGGCCTCTCCTACCTGGAAATTCTCATCAGTTCTAGATTCTAATTGCCAAAGGGACTTTTTGAATTAGTTGATTTCTAGTATAATGAATTGGATTCATTATATGGCTTTACAAATGAAAGTTTAAATTGTTAAATTAAAACTTATAGACATAGGTGCAAGAACTTGAATAATGAACCCCTTGATTGTTTTGCATGCTATGTGGAGTCTTGGCATGATGGAATGATTATGAATTACCAGTTGGGCATGACCCTAAGTTGGACCTACTAATTCCTTTTAACCCAAAAATTAGTTATAGTTTCATAATCATGTCCATGTATAAGTCCTAGATTAGGTAAGACCTGTTGCACCAATAAATTCCCATTAAAATATTAAGACAAAATTAGCCTTCCTAAAAATCGAAGTGTGATTCTAGGATTTTTTACTGAATGAATTGCTAACGCACAACGTGCTTTCTTCTTTTAACATCATCTGGTCACATGATTCTAATTAGGGTTAAGTCTTAATTGAACTGGGTTAGTTGTCCGTAATATCGGAGGTAATGCTATGCTAGAGGCATCATCTGAGGAGTCATATAATTGGTTATGCATGTCCATTGGTTGGAACTCAAATGGATTAGCAATTGCATTAGATGCAAATGGACTAGATCCTCGTATTGCTATTTAAGTTAGCTTGACTCGTGATAGCGGGGGTTAGCTTAAATGAGTTATAGATGCTACCTACTAAGGAAAATGGTTGGACCATGTTTCTCGAAAAACAATAGAGGGGCTATTATGTTTTCGAATGGAACCTTGACAAAATAGTAGGAATATGTATTTAATTAGAAGACCTTAAATTAAATGCATGTACAAGAACTAAGTCTAATGCAATAATTCTTTCTTATATCTAGGTTGAATATGACTGCAAACTTAAACCTTCGCCCTATTCTTGACAAGAAATTAAATGGATGTACGCATGGTTTGAGGCTCTCAAAGAAGAATAAAAGAAAAATGATCTAGATTATGTTCTGGATCATCCCAAACCAATTAAGCCAAATGTTGATGCATCCAATGAACAAAAGGAAGCATCTTAAAAGCATAGGAAAGACGTGTATGTAGTATCTCTAGTGATACTCGAAACCATGTCTTCCAAACTCAGAAAATAACATTTAGACTTGGACTTTGAGTCTATGCTGATTCATCTCAAAGCATACAGAGAAAGAATTATGCTTCATATAGCTCAGATTACAAAATTCTTTAGAACTGCTGATGAATCAAGTGATGACATCTTGGCATCTGAATATTGCGTAAAATACTTAGGGTATTCTAAAAGTATGGTTCAAATAGGAGTCAAGGAGTACTCTGCATTAGAAATCGATTTTATAATAGATCAACTAGCAGAGAAGTATTCACCTTTTGTGAATGACTATCAGATGTCTAGAAAGTCTCTTAAAACTTCAGAGTTTATAAGTAAACTTAAAATTTTTGAAAGAGAGCATCCAACCAAGAATTCCAAAATCCCTAAAGAAAGATTGAAAGGAATTTAAAAGTCAACAAGAAAAGTGTCAAAAGAAAAATCTGAAAAGAGAAAACAATTGCTGAGAATGTCTGTTTTCAATACGGTGGGACCGACCATTGGAAGAAAGACTGTATGGCTGCATTTTATGAGCATGAGAAGACAAAGCTGAAAGATGCTTGATGGGTTGTATTTTTAGAATGTATTTGGGTTTATTTCCATATCATTAAGACCATGTTTTTAGCCTTTATGGCCGCTATTACTTCCTTTTCTGTCTCTTTCAGGTTTTGAAGGCAATTCGAAGAAAACATGTGATATTTGGAGAAAAAGAGCCTCTCATCGATACCTAAAGCAGGCAGCAGGAGTGATAGCTAGTCCTGGTGACTCCAGAACACTTCAGAATAACGAAGATGACATCAATACCGGAGCACGCCATGTCCAAATCTGGAAGTTACCTAATTTGGGCAAATCCTACTCAGGAAGAGCCCATCTCAAAAGGAAGTTTGATCTCTTTCCTAATTTCATAGAGGGAAGGATTTACTACCATTTGAAGACTAGGACTAAAAGGAAGTGAATTCATCAAAATAAATACAAAGAGTCCTATTTTATCACTAAAGAAGAAGCATAAGGAGGAGCACTCAGCTATAAATACCAAGGCCGGCCATTTCGAAGGGGATATACAACAGATATACAATTTTTAATCCAATCTGTCATTCAGTCTTTCTAGTCTAGCTTTAGTCTTTGTGTTCTTTAATTTTAAGCACTTTGATTTACAGTTTTGGTTTTCAACATTTCTAAGTTTAATTAAAATTTCATTTCCAGTTTCAATCCTTTGTTTTAATTTTACTCTTTATATTCCCAGCATGATTCATTTTCAGTCTCTTTATATTTCCGCACATCCTAATTCTGCCATGTTTAGCTAGAACCCTCATGGCTTGACCAATTAGTGGTCAAGACTGAGTTTAAATGGTGTGAGGACCGTAATTGAATACAAAATTCGCAAGGCAACCTATTTACGAATCTCGGTACTTGAAGGGTTTTATGGTAGGAATATCACTTGGTCTCGCTGTTTGGACTGATCACCAATCTGGTAAGTCTTTGTGATAATTGTTAATCTTTATTCTTGCATCCATAATTGTGCCTGAAGAGGTATGAAGTAATAATAGTCTCCACTGAGACTGGAGAAAGGTAATCTTACGGCTGTTGGGAGTGCTTCACTACCTGTCAGTAAGGATTTAGGCTTTTCTTATTTATATTGCTATTCAGTGGCGAGCTTTTGGCATGAAGTCGAGAGACACAGTCAGTCTGGTCTCCATACACAGTAAGGAAAAGTTTCTAGTATTGTACGGTGCATGAGTATTAGTATAACTAAATCTAGGTCTCGTTGCAATTAATTTCTTATCCTATGATCACCATGATATTCAGTATTGTCCTATATTGGTTAAGCCAATGTTTTTTTATTGTTTCATTACCTGCTTTATTTAGTTTTAATCCACAAATTCCTATCAAGAGCACTTTTAGATCATGCTGTGTGTCGTCTTCTTAGAATAACGTTGTCAAATACCGTTCCTTATGGATTCAACCCCCACTCACTGCTAACTACCAATTTATTTTGCACAGAGATTTATTTTTAGTGGTCTCAACACCATCAAATTTTGGCATCGTTGCCGGGGAACGGTTCCTTCTGACTAGTTGTTCGACGTGGATGACTAGAGCCATAGGCTGTGGCAGTGAATTCCTCTACGATCTAAAAATCAAAAGATCCAACAGAACTAGTGCTAAGCAAGCCAGAGAGCATAGAGACTCGAAACATTAGGTAGAGACTTCAAACACACCCCACGATGATCAAATCACTATAGAAGGACTGTCTGACTATTCGACTGACTCAGAATCAGAACTTGAAACAACCATCATGACCATGGCTAACCAAGAACAATCAATCCGAGACCTTACGCGGGTCCCGGTGAACAATAACCTTTCTGCATCACTTATTCGGACGAAACTGAAGATAACAATCTTGAGATGAGATCTGGGTTTGTCCATAGCTTACCCAAATTCGCCAGAAGAGCCACTAATGATCGTTACAAACACTTGCAAAAATTCCATTTGACGGTGTGTTCCATGAAGCCACCTAAGGTCGATCTAAACCTTGAAAAATTGAAATCCTTCGCTTTCTCTCTCGAGGACTCGACCAATGACTAGTTTTGTCATTTAAAACTAGGATCAATCACATCATGGGAACAAATGTCAAGAGTCTTCCTTGACAAATACTTTTTAGTGTCAAGAGTTACCACTTTGAAAAGACAGATCTGTTTAGGCAAGATGAAAGACGCAGAGAGTCTCCATGAGTATTGTGAAAGGTTCCAACACCTTTTGGCAGCCTTCCCACCTTATGGATTCGCTGACCAAGCCTTAGTCCAGGCTTTCTATGAGGGCCTCCCGTTCTCCATGCGGTCCATGTTAGAAGCCGCTAGTGGGGGTCCTCTCATCAATAAGACCCCAACTCAAGCTTGGAAAATTATTAAGACTATGGCAGAAATTGCTCAATAATTTAGCAATCGTGAAGGGAAATCTACATCGAGATCAGTCAATGGGTTTAACTCTTATGATCTAAATGACAAAATAGAAAGACTCGCCGAACTTATACACAAAATAGCTGCCCAAACCAAGGCCTCGAAGGAGTGTGAACTGTGCAGAAAGACTACCCATGCTACTAATGAATGTCCTTGTATAGGAGACCCTGAGTTTGAGCAAGTCCGTGCCTTCGGAAACTACAGCAATTATAGCAGTTATGGTAACTACAGAAACTATGGTAACTATAATAACTGTGTTAATTAGGGGGAATAAGCAAACGTACATTCCGCCACTATAGAGAAATCAAATAGGATGGCAAGATCATCCAGCACTTGCTTGGGGAAATAACGACCACCAACAACCACATGGACCATAAAATTAACTCATGGTGAGGAATCAGCAGAATGTGATCGTACCAAGACCTCCTCAACAAGTCCAGGTTCAGTCCAACCCACCCCAGCAGCCACAACATAATCCTTATAAACTTTTCACTACTCTCACTGATGGTTCCAATATGCAGTTTAAGTTGATAGATGATTGAATACAAGGAAGGCAAGGTAACTTCTCAAAATTGGAAAAATAGATGGCCCAGATTGCCAGCACCCTCTCCAAGATTGAGAACATGGGGAGACTTCTATCCTAAATAGAGGGCAATCTAAGAGAGAATGTCAGCGCGATCTTGCTAAGGGGAAAGAAAGAGACTCAATTGAAACTCGAGAGTAGAAATAGAGGATGAAGTCATAGTGATCCTCGATGACCCAAAGGAACCAGTGACTTCTATCGAGACCAGACCTCCTTTTCCCGAAAGTCTAGAAAAGACCAAGAAGCTAAAGGTAGAGAAAGAGATCTTCGAGACCTAGAGGAAAGTCGAGATTAACATCCTGTACTCAATGTGATTAGATAGATACCCAAATATGCAAAATTCCTCAAGGAGTTATTCACCAATAGGAAGAAGTAGCATGACCTGGATAAGGTTGTGATAGGAGAAAATGTGACTATCGTGATCCAATGCAAATTACCCCCTAACCTTAAGGACTAGAGAATGTTCACAATCAACTGCACCATAGGTTAGGTTGGAATTCAGAAGGCTATGTGTGATCTCGGTGCATCTATAAATATCATGCCTTCCTCTATCTATCAGCAGATATCAGCCAACCATAATATGCCTCTCAAGGAAACCAGGACTATCTTGCAACTTGTGGATCGCTTTGTTATTCACCCTGAGGGAATTTTGGTGGATGTATTGGTCAAGGTAAATGATTTTATTTTTCCCACTGACTTTTATGTTCTTGATATATACAATGCAGACAGAAAGGGGAACTCAGATTTGCTTCTAGGGAGACATTTCTTGAGTATCACCAAGACCAAAATCAACGTACACAATGGTTCTCTCACTATGGAGTTCAATGGGGAAGTAGCCACTTTCAATGTTTATAATGCTATGAAGACCCTAGAAGAAGATTCAAGCCTATGCAGTATTGATAGTCTTGATCCCATCATCCAACAAATTTTGGAGCTCAATCTTTCAGATGAGTACTTGGTCGCATTATATGAAGCACTTGATACCGATAGTCTCAATGATATAGTTTTGGAAGAAAAGGTGGAAGAGGCAATCCATAATCTCGATCCACATCAGTCGAGACCTAGAAAGCTTGCCCTATCACCTTTTAAGAAACTAACCCCTTCCATCATCCAACCGCCAGAACTTGAACTCAAGACCCTACCAAGTCACCTCAAGTATGCTTTCTTGGGGGATAATGACTCACTCCCGGTGATCATCTCGAGTAAATTAAGTCACGATGAAGAGAAATGACTGATCTCCTTGCTCCAACAGCACAAGGAGGCAATTGGGTGGACTATAGCTGGCATCAAGGGAATTAGTCCTTCCACTTGCATGCACAAAATCAAGCTGGAGGAGGATGCCAAGACCTATCGCTAACCTCAAAGACGACTCAATCCTCCTATGATGGAAGTAGTGAAGAAGTAAGTGATTAAGCTCATAGAGGCTAACCTCATTTACTCTATCTCTGATAGTGAGTGGGTTAGCCTGGTACAAGTTATTCTAAAGAAGACAGGGATCACGATGATAATGAATGAAGTAGGAGAATCGGTCCCGACGAGAATACAGAATGGATGGAGAATTTTCATCGACTACCCATAAGCTTAACGATGCAACCAAGAACCACCATTTCCTACTACCATTCATAGATCAGATGCAGGAGAGACTAGCAGGAAAGTCTCATTTCTGTCATCTTAATAGAATGTCAGGTTTCTATCAGATCCCGGTGGCACCAGAAGACTAGGAAAAGACAACATTTACATGTCCCTTTGGCACCTTCGATTACAGATGAATGCCTTTTGGTCTCTGCAATGCCCCCGCTACATTCTAAAGGTGCATGATAAGTATCTTTTCTGATTACATGGAAAACATCATTGAGGTATTTATGGATGACTTTACTGTGTATGGTGATTCTTTTGATGAATGTCTCGATAACCTTGGTAAGATTCTTAAACGTTGCATTGAGTCTGATTTAGTGCTTAGCTATAAAAAATGCACTTCATGGTAGAACAAGGTATGATATTAGCTCATGTTATGTCTAAGAGGAGTATTGAGGTAGATAAAGCTAAAATTGATGTTATTTAGTCCTTACCCTACCCTACTTCTGTAAAAGAAGTTAGGTCTTTTCTTAGACATGCAGGTTTTTATCGCAGGTTCATCAAGAACTTTTCAAAGATCACCGAGCCCTTATGCAGACTACTCCAAAAAGACGCTAACTTTGAGTTTGGAGATCCTTGTAAAGAAGCCTTTGACACTATTAAGAAGAAGTTGGTCTCTGCGCCTATTATCCAAGCACCCAATTGGGACCAACCCTTCAAGATCATGTGTAATGTAAGCGATAAGGAAGTACGAGCAGTATTGGGACAACGAGTTGTCCGAGAACCTTATATCATTTATTATGCATCTCAGACTCTCAGTATAGCTCAGTAGAACTACGGCACAACTAAGAAAGAGCTCCTTACTATCATTTTCGCATTGGAGAAGTTCCGTTCTTATCTTCTCGGTTCCAAGGTCATTGTGTACTTAGACCATGCTGCCCTAAGGTAACTTATGACCAAGAAAGATGCCAAGCCAAGGATGATTTGATGGATCATTTTGCTTCAAGAATTTGACATCAACATTAAAGATAAAAAGGAGATAGATAAGCTAGTGGCCTATCAACATAGCAGGCTGACTAATTCAGAAGAATCAAAAGAAGTACAGGATGAATACCCACGGGAAAGTCTCTTCGCTATCACAGAGACTCCATGGTATGCAGACCTTGTCAATTTTCTTACCACAAGAAGGTTCTCAGAGGATTTCACATGTAATGAAAAGGAGAAGATAAAGAGAGAAGCGGGCAGGTATTTTGGGAATAATCTTTATCTATGGAGACAAGGGAATGATCTGGTTTTGAGGAGATGTGTTTACGGGGAAGAGATACTGAGACTTTTGCAAGCATGTCACTCTAAAGTCTGTGGAGGTCACGGTGGGCCAAGGAGAACAGCATAATACATCCTTGAGTGCGGATTTACTGGCCTGACATCTTTTGTGACTCCTATATGTTTTGTAAGGCATGCGATAATTGTCAATGGATTAGTAATCTTGGACGTCGAGATTAGCTCCCGATGATTCCTATTTTGGTCATCGAGATCTTTGATATTTGGGGTATTGACTTTATGGGTCCTTTTCCTTCTTCTTATGGGTTCAAATACATCCTCCTAGCAGTTAATTATGTCTTCTAGTAGATAGAAGCCATAGTGACTAGGAATGATGATAGAAAGACCATAGCAGACTTCATCAAGGATAATATCATCTGCAGATACAGGACACTGAGACTACTCATTAGTGATCGGGGTACACATTTTTGTAACAAGACAATCTCAGCATTACTAGCTAAATGGGGAGTCAAGCATATGACTTCCACGGCATACCACCCACAGAAAAATGGACAAGCTGAGATGAGCAATAGAGAGGTCAAGCTCATCTTGGAGAAAATAATTAATTCTAACAGGAAAGACTGGGGTCTCCATCTCTTTGAAGCTCTCTCGGTGGTCCGCACAGCATGGAAAGCCCCTATCGGGATGTCACCTTACAGAGTTGTCTATGGGAAAGCATGACATCTACCTATTGAGATCGAGCATAAGGCATATTGGGCTATTAAGGAGACCAATTTCAGGCTCGATGCGGCCAAGGAGCACAGGTAGTTGCAACTATCTGAACTTGAGGAGATTCGCCATAATGTTTATGAAAGGAATAAGGCCTACAAAGAGACCACTAAGCACCACCATGATGTTTTTGCTTCCAGGAAAGTCTTTAATATAGGACAGAGAGTGTTTCTATTCTAATCTCATCTCAAGATATTCCCTGGAAAGTTAAGGTCTCGGTGGGCCAGACCTTACATTGTGACCAAAGTGTTTCCACATAGAGCAGTCATTATACAGAGCATCGAGGCTGGAAAGGTTCTGAAAGTCAATGGGCATCGTCTCAAGCCCTACTATGAAGGATTCATAGCTCACTCTTAGGAGATAACCCTCATAGAGACCATTGATACCACACCATGATCTCGATGTGGTGCGTCAAGCTCACCGACGTTAAACAAAATACTCTTGGGAGGCAGCCCAAGAATTTCTGACTCTTTGTCGCTCTCTTTTAGTTAGCTTTTATTAGTTGTATCTAGACGAGGACTGATTTCACTCTCTATTTTTATTGCAGGTTTAGGTCTCTGTACACTCTCTGTGAAAGTTGAAACATCACACACTAAGAGACATGGCTGAGAAGACAGAGATGTGAAGGGACTCACGTGCCTAATGCATGCCTAGTGGATGACATGGCAGTCATGGAAGGATATGATAGTTTGCTTAATGAAGGTCATGATTTCCCCTACTCTCATTAACACCCTAAGAGCCAACCCTTACATGCCTTAATATGCTACTTAAACCCCTCTCCTCACTCTCAACAATTACGCTCTCCTTCAAACACTTTCTCTTCTCCGACAAACTTTCCTTTTTCAACCACCACTAAAAACACCGCAATGGCCTCAAATCAAGAAACCTCCACCACCAACCCTATGACTAGTGAGGTCATGATTGGCAACATTGCCTGCGACATCATAACTTTCACCACAACAACCACTCATGCCGTTATTATTCCGGCAGTAGAGAACTTCTACACCGTCACCACTATATTCGCCATTATGATGGACTATAGTCTCGCCGCTGCACCCACTACTGTTATTTCTGCCCCCACCGCCGTGGTTGGCCTACACAAGACCACGGTGATGCCAAGCTATCGCGTCCCTACTCTCGCCACCTCTGTTAGCACCACCGATACCCCCGGCGAGACTCCTCTCACTGTCAGCCTATCTCTACCATCTTTCCTTCCACCGCTGAATAGGAGGAGTCCGGTGAGACTCTAGTAAAAAAGGAAAAGAAAACCAAGGGAGGGGCCAAAACCCAAGATGTCCCCATCGAGATTGATTCCAATGGGGAGAGCGACTATGCACATGCTCCTCCCCCTGCCAAAAGAAAGATGATCACCAAGAGCTCCACTAAAGGCTAGAGCTCTAAAAAGGCCAAAACAATCAAGGAAGAGAACACCCCTGCTCTCGGTGTAAAGAGCAACATCCATGGCTCTTTCGACCATCTTGCTCTATGCACGACTTATGCTCGATTCAAGGGCCAGTCATCAAAGCCCTATAAGTCCACCTATAAAGACACCATGACCACTCTCGGCATCAACCATGTCGTCATTGATGCTTTTACCATGATCTCATGGCTTCCCCTACTCTTCATCTATTTCCTCTCCTATCAAGAGCTTGTCTGGGAATTTTATGCTACTTTCCAGTTCAACCAAGATTACACCAGCTATTAGGAGGAGGGGGTGATCAAATTCCATCTCACTGGAAGAATGTGATTTTGAGTCTTGACGACTTCAACAAGGCTTTAAAGGTGACTGACCCCTCTGATGACATATGTGATGCTCTTCCTTCTAACTTCAATGCCATCGAGACCTACTTCTCCCTCTACAACAATGATCCCCGAGTCATCACTTGGAATTCTAGTGACTCCCGAGACTTTTACATTCATGAGCCCTACCTAAGGTATTCCCACAGAATTCTTGCCTTTAACTTTTCTAGTCGTCATAGATGTTCCGGGACCCTAAACGAAAAAGAAGTGCACATCTTGTGGTTCATAAAGAATATGAAAAACTCTACCTAGGAGCCTAGCTGGCTAAGCTGTTTTAGTATGTCCTTACCCACTCCAAGAGCCCTCCAATTCTAGGCATCGTGATCTCGATCATTGCACATAACATAGAGCATTTCAAGCCTGTCCATTACACCAGGACCCCCAAAACTCCACTTTTAGACTTGGAGACTCTTAGGAAAATGCTGCCCACTAAAACAATCAATGAGACTGTAGTTATGTGTCCTCCTAGTCCTCCTAAATAAAACTTGTTCTACCTGCTCCCGAGGACTCCCAGCTAGACCAACTTGCTCGTGATGACTCTATTCCTCCCGCCGCCTACACTGAGCTCCTCAAGAAAGTCACTAGTCTAGAGAACCAGTATAAAGACCTTTTCAAAAGCCTTATAAGCTAAGAGCTGAGAACTATGACCTTCAGACCCACTACGACGCCCTGAAACTGAATGTGAACCTCATCATCTAATAGTTCAGGATCCGACGTATATAGCGAGACCATTTGAGTCTCTTTTGCCTCCTTCCTCCTCCACCAGGATAGTAAAGTTTTAATTTGCCCTCTCTCCATTTCTTTTCTTTTTCTTCTTTTTATTGTTTTGCATTGAGGACAATGCTTAGTTTAGGTGAGAGGAGGGGATTTAGGTGTTTTTTCTTCTTCTGCTTAAATCTTTTTCTTATTTTAATAGATTTTTATATTTTGCTCAAGAAAGAGATTTCATAAGAACTCATGCTTCATTTTTTTGCCCCTACAATGACCTTATTTGTCATTGAGACTTAATGATATCCAAGATAAGGAATGATGTGTAAATAACTGACTGAATAACTAACAGGACTATCCCGATTAACTAAAACTTATATCGAGACCTGAGTTGAACATTGGTATTCCAATCTAAGATTTCTAATAGTCACCTTATAAATTCCTTAATCCCGGTGGGTACAGAAAAGCGTAACATGATTTTATTATTTAAAGTGCTTTAACTTGACCTTGATTTGATTTAACTTAGTCCCTGTGAATTATAAGATCCTCCTTCGAGACCTTGCAAAATCAGTATCAAATCTTGGTGGTTATTTTCTGCTTCCACAATTAGTCAAAATGAGGCTTACTTGGCTTGTAACCTTGTTTGTCTCTTTCATAGGGCCAATAGAAGAAAGAGCTATCCAAAGCTGAAAATCGGGTGAAGGCTCTTTCATAGGGTCGATAGAAGAAAGAGCTGTCCATGGCTAAAAACCATGTGAAGACTCTTTCATAGGGCCGATAGAAGAAAGAGCTATCCACGGCTAAAAATCGGCTGAAGACTCTTTCATAGGGAATAATTGACGGAAAATGCAATGAAAAAATGGCAAAGTGCATAATGAAATAAATTGGGTTGAAAAATCTAAAAAGAGCTAGCAAAGCTATTAAAAACACAAAAATCAAACTTTGGCTAGATGTATCTTAGGGACCCCACCAAGTAAAAAATGTACTTCAATAAAAGGTTTAGAAGGAGTCATCTTATGATCACCGGGACGCTCTTAAATCTAAATCTAGGTATTTATAAAGAATGAAAATATTTTATGTACTTGTGCTTTAATTTGGTGAATATTCTCGGGTAAAGTTATGAACAACGTCTTCTTGATGATAATCTTACATTGGAATGCTTGGTGGTCAACGAAGGACCTCGATATAAGTCTCGATGAAAGAATTTGGTATATGTTTAGTTATTCAAAGGTTGTTTGCGCAATTTTCCCTTCTTCCTGATCATTAATGCATACTTGAGGGCAAGTATGGAATAAGTGTTGGGAGATTTGATGGGTTGTATATTCATCATGTATTTGTATTTATTTCCATATTATTGAGACCATGTTTTTAGTCTTTATGGCCGATATTACTTCCTTTTCTGTTTCTTTCAGGTTTTGAAGGCGATTTAGAGAAAACATGCGATATTTGCAGAAAAAGAGCATCTCACGGATACCTGAAGCAGGCAGCAGGAGCGATAGCTAGTCCCGATGACTCTAGAACACTTCAGAACGACCAAGATGACATCAATGTCGGAGCACGCCATGTCTAGATCTGGAAGTTACCCAATTCAGGCAAATCCTATTCAGGATGAGCCATCTCAAAAGGAAGTTCGATCTCTTTCCTAATTTCATAAAGGGAAGGATTTTACTACCATTTGAAGACCAAGGCTAAAAGGAAATGAATCCATCAAAATAAATACAAAGAGTACTATTAAATACAGAAATTTGCAAGGTGACCTATTTACCAATCTGGGTACTTGAAGTGTTTTATGGTAAGAATATCACTTGGCCTCACTGTTTGGACTGATCACCCATCTGGTAAGTCTTTGTGATTATTGTTAATCTTTATTCTTGCATCCGTAATTATGCCTGAAGAGGGATGAAGTAACAACAGTCTCCACAAAGACTAGAGAAAGGTAATCTTAGGGCTGTTTGGAGTGCTTCACTACATGTCGATAAGGATTTAGGCTTTTCTTATTTATATTGCCATTCACTGGTGAGCCCTTGGCACGAAGTTGAGAGACACAGTGAGTAAGAGTGAGGTGGTGGCACGAAGTCGGGTCTCCATACATAGTAAGGAAAAGTTGCTAGTACTATACAGTGCATGAGTATTAGTATAACTAAATCTAGGTCTCATTGCAATTAATTTCTTATCCTATGATCACCATGATATTCAGTCTTGTCCTATATTGGTTGAGCCATTGTTTTTAATTGTTTCACTACCTGCTTTATTTAGTTTTAATCTATAAATTCTCATCAAGAGCAATTTGAGGTCACGCTGTGTGTTCTCTTCTTAGAATAACGTTGTCAAATACTGTTCCTTGTGGATTCAACCCCGCTCACTGCTAACTACCAGTTTGTTTTGCTTAGAGATTTATTTTTGGTGGTCTCGACACCTATCAAAGCTTATACTTCTGGTTTGTTCATGATTGAAAATTTCACCATAGTTCATTATGAGTCTACATGCATATTATATACTAGATGTGGTACTCATATCTATACTTCTGTGTAGGGTTTGCGAAACCGTAGAAGGCTAGCAAAAGGAGAGTTGGACCTACGAGTTGGAAATGGAGCATGGGTTACTGCATCAGCTGTAGGAACATATAGTCTCAAATTGCCAAGTGGCCTAGTTTTAGAATTAAATAAATGCTATTATATTCTGCTTGTTACTAAGAATATTTCTGCTGTTGCGTGTTTAGCAGCAGAAGGATTTGAAGTTTAATTTAATAATAAAGATTGTCAAATTCATAAAAATAGTGTTCTTTATGGAAATGGAGTTTTGATTGATGGCATATATGTTTTAAACACTAAAGCTGAAAATTTTAAAATGAATGATGCTAAGATATTGAAATTAGATAAAAACAAATCATCCTACTTATGGCATTGTAGTTTAGGCTATATAAACGAAACCCGTTTAACTAAGTTACACAAAGGAGGCGATTTGGGCCCAATAGACTCGGAGTCTTAAGGGGCATGCGAACCTTGTTTATTAGGCAAAATGATAAAAAAATCCTTCAAAGGTAAAGGGCAACGTGCCACAAGTACATTGGAAATAATACACATAGATGTATGCGATCCAATAAATGTGCAAGCACATCGAGGATTCGTCTACTTCATATCTTTTATCGATGATTACTCACAATACTGGTATTTGTACCTTGTGTGGCACAAATCAGATAGTTTTGAAAGATTCAAAGACTATAAGAATGAAGTTGAGAAATAGCTTGGAAAGAATATTAAGGCACTATGGTTAGACTGAGGTGGAGAATTGTGAGCGGACGACGTTTCGCGGCGGCAGCGGGGGGGCTGGGCCCAGTCGGGCCGGCCCATTGGATTGTCGGGGGATAAGTGTGAAGTGTTTGGAAAATGATTTTGCATATTTTAATGCTCAAAAGATACGAGATCGAAATCCCATACTTAAAATAGAGTCGCCACCCGGTTCAACTCAACCGGGAAATTTTCGGTACGATTTTCCCACCGGGTGGTTGGACAACACCTTAAGTAGAGATTCCGAGTTCGGATGATGTTATCTATTTTTTATTGGGCCAAGTTTAAGATACTTCATTCTTTCTTAAAACGGTTTAATCCATCCTACTTATTCGTATTTTTAGTTATTTTGTTATTTTCGCGTTTATCAAGCAATTGAAGCAGTGAATAAAATATTTACAACCATAAAAAAATAAGTGCAGAAAATAAAATTATTACAAGGTTTCCAAGTCCCGTACATTTTCTATGAAATAAATAAAATACCCAAATATCCAATATACATCTACCTGTTGAAGATGGTTGGCACGAATATGGCATATTTTATTTACAATATTATAAGGCCCGATTGGATGGCTAAAATGAGGCTTGAATGGCGTTTGCGGGGAAATTCCATTTCTTTATCCAAATTTTGGATTTGATCGTTGCGTTAATTGGATTATAAGTGAAAATGCCACTCATTGAAGGGTGGGGTCTGTTTTCAGGGGATTTTGAACCTCCATCATTACACTATATGTCCTAGCTTCAGAAAATAAGTTAGTTTGGGAACAAATGAAAACGAAACTGTTGTCCAGAAAGTCATGCCACTAATGGGGCAACTGATGCCGCTGGCGACATGGTTGATGTCACTAGCGGTATGGCTGATGCCGCCAGCGACATCAATTGTGTCGCGGGCAACATCAGTATACAGACGGTCACAGGGCTTTCTGAGTACTATAAAGAAAGGGTCCTGCAAGAAAGTGTGGTCTCTAGGGAATGCGATGCTAACGGTGGTATCAATAATGTCTCTGGCGACATGGGTGATACCGCTGGCAACATCACATGTATCCGGTGACTTTAATTTCTTGCAGCAGTAGCGGTCAGCAGTTAAAATGACCGAAAACCCAAAAATGAGCACAAATCAACAAAAATTAGCACAAATCAATAATAATAATGCCAAAGAGCTATGAGACTCAGGATTTTCACCTCGGGGTTGTGAATCCAACTCTTCGTGAAATGAACAAAAACACCTCCGGGGAGCTTGTAATGATGATTTAGTAGTTAATTTAAGAGTTTTAGGTCTCCAAATGCTATCAAGTTGATTTTAACTTAAAGACCAACTGATTTTAAGCTTACAATCAGAGAGTTCAAAGAAGAAAAATCAGGAAAAATGGATTAGAATTCTTTTTCCTACCTTTTCTAATTCTTATCTCACTAAAATCTAGTCCCTCAATTTCAGTCTCTCAATTGCCCAATTTTAGCTCCTTCCCTATACAATTTCAGTCCCCCCCCACTCAATTTCTGCCTAAGGTGTCTTTTTATAGGCAAATTGGGGTGTTTTTCGAGACCTTTTTGACTTATTTCATCGAAAGTGGCCGAAAGGCTGTCTGTGGAGGGACCCATTTTAGGCCATATCGCCGGCGGTATGGCTGATGCCGCCAGTGGTATGGTGATGCCGCCGGCGGCATGGCTAATGCGGCTGGTGGCATCAGCCTCCAGTATACCAACAAACAACAGGTCAAAAAGCCTAAACAGTAGGGAAAAGTGGTTTAATAGTAGGTGGAAAGGCATCTTTTTGAATTTTAATTATATTTTAATGGGTATTAATTAATTTGGTTGTAAATCCTCGATTCAAGCTCCTACCGAACGCGTTATCGGCCACGCCGAACTGGATATTACCAAGTATAAAATTCACAAGGAATATTATTTTGGTAATAAAAATTCTAAAGAGAACTTTTATTTTGAGGCATAAAAATCGGGTACTCGTCATAATCGTCTCGCGAGAGGGACTGCAAAATCCCATGCTCACAAGAATATTTAATCCAAGAGTTTCAAGAATATCTAAGGGATAATGGAATATTACCCCAATGGACCCCTCCTTATACTCCTCAGCACAATAGTGTGTCTAAGAGGAGGAATAGAACTTTGTTAGACATGGTTAGGTCCATGATAAGCTAAGCAAGTCTCAGCAAATCCTTTTGGGGATACGCACTTGAGAGCATAATTTATATACTAAACCGTGTGCCCTTAAAATCAGTTGATACAACACCATATGAGAGGAGGTATGGTAAGAAACCCTCTCTTTCTCACCTAAGAGTTTGGGGTGTCTTGCTTATGTTAAAAGGACAATGTCAGACAAGCTGGGAGCCAGGGCTGACAAATGCTTGTTCATAGGTTATTCTAAAGAGACAGTATGATATACCTTATATAATCCTAATGAACAAAAGGAGTTTGATTCTAGGACCGCTCAGTTCCTTGAGAAGGAACACTTGCTTGCAAAAGCTAGTGGGAGCGACCTTGAACTTGATGTTCAAGTAACAAAATGACTAGCTAATAATTCCTACGCCTGATACATAATAGAGTGTGCTCGAGGAACAACCTATTATACAACAACCATTGCGTAGATCTGGTAGGGTTCTCAACTCTCCTAAAAGATATGGATTTTTCATCACGGATGATAAACAAATATTTCTAATGGAGGATGATGAACCTAAGACCTACAAGGAAGTAATGGAGTGCTCAGACTCTGATAAATGGTTAAAAGCCATAAAATCAGAAATGGATTCCATGTATGAAAACCAAGTATGGGAATTGGTCGATGCACCTATTGAGGTTAGACCCATAGGTTACAAATGGATTTTCAAGAAGAAAACTGACATGGATGGTAATGTGATTACCTATAAGGCAAGGTTGATGGCAAAGGGCTATAGTAAAAAAGAAGGAATTAACTATAACAAAACCTTTTCATCAGTAGCCATGCTTAAATCCATAAGGATAATCTTAGCCACTGCTGCTCATTATGATTATGAGATCTAGCAGATGGATGTGAAAACCACTTTCCTAAATGGAAACTTGGATCGAGATGTATACATGATACAACCTGAGGGTTTTACATCTTAGAATGGCTTGAAGGTGTGCAAGATGCAAAGATCCATTTATGGACTTAAGAAGGCATCCAGGAGTTGGAATATAAGGTTTGATGATACAATCAAAGAGTTATATTTTATATCAAATGCTTATGAGCTTTGTGTATAACAGAAGGTTAGTGGGAGTTCAGTCATTTTACTTGTGCTATATGTTGATGACATACTACTAATAGGAAATGACATTTCTCTTCTTCAAATGGTTAAGTCATGGTTTTCAAGAAAATTCTCTATGAAGGACCTTGGAGAAGCAGCATTTATACTAGGTATGAAGATCTATGAGGATAGATCTAAGAGGCTGCTAGGTCTTTCACAAGATACATACATTGACAAGGTATTGACTAGGTTTAACCTTGACCAATCAAGAAGGAGTTATCTTCCAATGTCTCATGGAATTAACCTTTCTAAATCTAAGTGTCCGGGGACACAAGAGGAGAGATTGCGCATGAATAGAATACCCTATGCATCTGCAATAGGATCTATCAAGTATACTATAGTATGTACATGGCCTGATGTCTAACACGCATTGAGCATTACAAGGACATCAATCTGATCCAGGTGAGAAGCACTGAAAGGTTGTTAAGAATATCCTTCAGTACTTGAGAAGGACTAAGGAAATGTTCTTGGTATACGAAGGAAGTGATCTCACAGTAAAGGGATTTACTGATGCAAATTTTCAATCTGACAAAGATGACTACAAGTCACAATCAGGTTACCTATTTATATTAAATGGAGGGGCAGTTGTTTGGAAGAGTTCCAAACAGGATACAACTGTTGATTCAACCACCAAATCTAAGTACATTGCTAATTCAGAAGCAGCAACACAAGCTGTCTGGATAAAGAGATTTATTAGTGATCTTGGCATGGAGTCTAACAGTGAGGATCCAATAGTATTATATTGTTACAACACTGGGGCTATTACTTAGGAAGAAGAACCATGGTCTCGTCAGAGAAATGGATATATACAGAGAAAATACCATATAATTCAAGATATGATAAAGGATAAGGATATACAGATGGAATATGTACCCACAGATTAGAACCTGGAGGATGGTCTAACCAAGCCTTTAACACATATTAACCAGGACCAGCATGTTAATAGTTATGGCTTACGGCATGTAGCTAATTGGCTCTAGTCCAAGTGGGAGATTATTATATATGATGTATGCCTAGAAGCAATCAGGGTGATATATCTAAGTTAGTTTTATTTGTACGAACAAAGTTATATTAATAAAGGCATTCTTTTGCTATATCAATGACTATAAAAATATATTATGACTAGTTTAGAATACATTCATTGATGTGTTTGTAAAATTCCATGACATAATCATAGCACGTATTGCAAGGGCATAGTGGGACTATGTTGGTGAGAACTGGTTTGTGTGCAATTATTATTTGTCTAAATATCCCTAGTCATAGTATCATCAAGACTGGATATTGATGATATAGATAGACTAGCATGTGTTGTCATACCTCTTGAATTTGATTTAGAGTAGTATATCTTCGGTGCTAGAGGGTGGTACCTTGGGTTAACACATGAATGTATTTAGGGAGATACATTGGAGACCGCTATGAGACAACACTCGGTAATCTTTATTATGTGTTGGTGTTTTAATCATCTCATTGTAATAGCAATACGAATATCCTAAGACCTAAGATACTAGTGACCTTGTTCAGATGTTGCTATATTTTAGGCCATACCTAAGCACTATATAGACTGGGTGATACAGATGATTATGGGTATACTTGATGTCTGTCTGTTGGTAAGCTGAGTAGTCAAGACGGAATCTATCACTCTACTATAGCAATTTAAGGGAGATCTACCTTGGCCACTTATTAGAAGTGACACACTTATAAACCTCTAATCAGAGTATGAGTTGATGGGATGGGATCCTGATCAACACATTAAATGGTTGAGTAGTGTGCTTTGGCAATAAGACTAAACATTAGGGTAGCGATTATGGCTACTAGTGGACTGACACTTAAACCGAGTCCTAGAAACCAGACGATAATTAACAATTAATAGAATGAGTGAATTCTATTGATACTATTGCATAACCGAGAATGAGTCATAATGTATGTGATGTTGCGAATATTGAGGGGTCATATGCCCTTTGCTAGAGAGCCACTACGATCGATCAAAGTAATTGGAGTCCACAACGGTCTAGAGCTCCAAGCTAGTCAATTCCTAAAAGGGATTGGGCTATGTTAAAATTTTGACGGCTCGATACTATGGGAGCCTATAAGGTCACACACTTTAAGTTATGACCAAGCTATGTAAGGAACCATTGGATTAGGTCTAATCTAGAAGAGCTGGGAAATATGGTTAGACCATAATATATGGTTAGACCATAATATTGGTTAGACCAATATTCGTTGGTTGGACCAATGAACCTATTAAATAATAAGGAGGTTAAAATAGAAAAAGGGGGAAGTAGAAACACAAACAGAGCGTGGTTCAGGGAACCTGCGCGAGTGGATTTGCACATGTATTATTGGATAGTACATGCACAAGATCTGCACGCGGGCCAGTGTAGAAGTGCATAAAGGCCCACAAGCCTTTCCCGAGCGGGCTGCACAAGTCTATAGTGGGCTTGCTCCCCAAGCAAGCTCCCCAGTGTTTGTGTCAGTCTTTACTTCCTAATTTAATTAAATTGTCTTGATTGCCCTTTTTATTAATTGGTTGAGGTTAGGGACTTTATTGTCCTTTGAATAATTCCTAACCACTATAAATAGAGGCCTCTTACTTCATTATTTTTCGTCCTTAATTTCATACTCCTTCTCTTGCTTTGTATTATTCTCTTAGTTATTCTGATTCCTAAAAGTAATCCGTTGAAAGACGAATTTACTTAGAATAGAAAACTAAGGGAATTTCTTGTAGAAAAAATTAGTAGGGAAGATCTAGCTATCTTCCACTTATTTATCAGTACTCCCTTTCTAGAAGGTTTTAGTCGGTGGTGCTCCTGTGGAGTATTTATTGAGGGCTTCTAGTTTGGAGTCTGTTCATATAGCAGAGTGGTCTTTCTACCGACTACAGGATTCAAGCTTCAACTGGTAAGTGGTTAAATCATTATTAGTTCCTTTTAATAAGTGTTTATGACATAATATAATTTAAGACTAGCACTGTTATCAATCATGCCATGCTTCGGAGATCTTGGACCCTAGATTAAATTTTTGAATTTCTATTGTGCCGGTTTTACCTGCTAAAACCCTTAATCTAGACTAACAATTTAGGCACAAAGCGTGCTAGCATGGATGGCACATATATTCCAACTGGTGGTCCCTATGCGTACACTCAATGAGTCAGAGGGGGGTGAATGACTTTCTCAAATTACTTAGATAACTTTTTGCAAATAAAATGAACTCCGCTGAGTAGGTCAGCTGGCTTAGTGAAATCTGGAAAAACTTCAAAGTAAAGAACACATAGATTTTATACTGGTTTAAAAACCTGTGCTTACATTGAATCCCTAGAGAGTGTCTTGTCTTTAATTCACTAATCTCAACTCCTTTACCCTAGGCAGAGAAGCCTTTCACAAATTTCCCCAATTACATAAAGTACCCTCTAAACTGTAATCGCTCACCCGTTGAGTAGAATACCCTCTTCTATTAGCAACTCAGCTAATTCTAAACAAGAGCTAGAATCAACTTATAGAAATGTTGATCTAGTTATAGAAAATCAGATATTATAATTTAAATGATATATTCTAATCTCTCTTGTTCAAAGAAGATTCTTGCCGAGTAGTTGCTTTCTCGATTGAAATTCTTTAAAGCTTGTAAATTGGCAGAGTTTTGCTTCTTTGAAATTCAGGTGTAATCACCAAGTTCTAACACTTGCCTTCTTGCTCCTTTTATAGTTGGAATCAAGAATGTAGCCATTGAACTTACCTTGGCATCTTCTACAAATTGCCAGCTCATCTATCCACCCATCACTTCTTCAAATTGATCCGTTAAGAGATAGAATCACACTGCTGTGAGATAGAGATCAATCCATTAGATTGAAATTCGAGCCTCAATTTGAATCCTTTATCGTTTGATGATAGTCTTCCGTTATAGAGATCTTGCGCTGACTTGCCATGTGTCATCTTCCCATTCCTCTGGTAATCTGACATCTTCCCAAGTCACGAGATACAAGTTTGGTAGAATTGCAGAATTTCCCAATTTGGCAAATGGCTTTTTGCAGCTTGATTCAGGAAGACTTTGTCTTTTTCTTCATAAACCAGAGTCTTGTCAAGGCATTAATCCTTTTTATCTTTCTCTCATTAATGTTCTACGAAAAGCAACAGTAAAAGCAAATATGCCATTTCTCCTTAAACGGAAAAGTTAGTGCCATTGACAAAGATAAAGTAACTTAGCGAAATGATAAAACAATAAACACAGCTGAAACAAAATCTAAATATCTAGAGCTGAGTGAATGGTATTTAGTCAGCGACTAAAGTACAAACTCAGCCCAGAACAACTCAGAGTTAAACTAAATAGTTAGGTCAGCGGAGACATAAAATTCTACCCTTGAATTTAATAACCTGCATAAAACCATGGACTATTTATTTTAACATCATTATTGATTTAATTAACTCAAACTTAATTTAATTGTTATAATAAAAACTTAAGCACTACTAAGTCAGTCTAAACTTGTGCTTGGTTCAAAAATCTCCCCCATTTTGATCAATGGCAATTAACTGAGCGAGAATTAAATCAATAAGATATTTAGATCAAAGTAACCTTACAAACATGCTTGATATGTCTTTGTTTAGCATCTTATTTTGCTCAGAGTGAATGCTAACTCCCCCATAATCCTTGATTCTTCCAAGGTCAGGATTCCTCAATACTTCTCATATTTTTCTTCAAGATCATCAACAAGTATATAGCAAAAAATACAAGAAGTTAAGAAGATCTTAACTTAGAATAGAATAAACAATCTTTATGTATTCATAACTGAGTACAGATCATTAGAAAGTTAACCTATACTAATTCTACATTACACACTAAAGATCACAAAAGATTTTATTCTATTTAGGCATATGTGACCTCCAAGATTCGCTCTTCTCTCTTCAAAAGCTTGTTGATCCCACCTTAACGACTTCTTTTCTCTCAAACATGCAATCTCCGTTCCTTTCTTACGAGTTTCAATGTATTTCTTTTCGATGCGCTCCAGATCCTTGGACAATTCATATGTAAACTTAGCTACCCTTTGATCTCTCTCTTTCTCTTCTTTCTCACGCTTCTCGTGATCCTTCTCTCCCATTGCATTGAATCTAAAATGGCCTAAACTTGACGATCAAACTAGCTTAGAGAGGCTTCAAAATGCTTGAGTATGCCATAAATGGTGGAAGAAAAATTCTGAACTAGCAACTCATAGATCTCATCTGAAAGAAAGTCTTGATCCCTGAGAAATGAGAAGAGTGCTACAATGGCACGAGATTGAGATTGATTGACCTGGTACTAAGCACTCAGCCCTTCCTTGGAAATCTAGGTGAGGCTAGCCAGAGACTTGGCTTGATTGTTCTCTCTTAAGATCCGCTCTAAAATAGGAGTGCTTCTGATGTATGAGGACACTTGCTTATGAATCTGATCAATTCCTTTACCATCATTAATGACATCAGCATGAATAAACTTTATTTGATCACGAATATGACCAAGCTTCTGGTGAAGAGATGGTTCTTATCAGCCTTTGATATAACAATGTCACTACTCAGAGCATCAGATATATTCAATCCCTACAATACCTTTAACACTTCTCCCTCTGAGGCCATAACTCCCTCCAAAACTTGTTCCTTCACATTCTTTAGCTCATTGGAGTTGCCTTGATTCATCTTGAAAGCCGCTATCAGCGCATTCAGAACATCTATTATTGCATCTAACTTGGCTGTGTTGACATCACTTTCCTTGCTCAGAATGTTGTATCCACTTAACACCACTTGCATTCCTTCCAAGATTGGATTGAACTTGTCAATCAAGGAGCTTCTGAATTCCCTCTCCTCATCTACAATTCGGCATTTGCTCTCATAAATCTTTGCCATTTTCCCCTTGAGCTCAGCAATCTCCATCTTCAAATACTCAGCCTTCCTACCTGCAATATTTAAAATCGCCAAAGTATGGGATACTAAAGCCTTAACTAGTGGGAACTGGGTAAGAACTAATTTGAAATGGGCTTTTATCTCCTCAACAACCACCATAAAACCTTGCACTAGCTCAGCAGCCTTTGGAATTCTCCTCAGAACTTCCTCAAATAGTAATGACTTAGCAATTTCAGCCTCAATCTCCTCATCTGTCCTTAGTCCTGGATATCTTACTCTTCCCATTCTCCTTATATTTCCCAACATTTTAGCTTAGGGGTTGAATTTGGGTTGAGGTTATGGTTGTTGTGGTGGTTGTTTTGGTTTTGGAATCTCCTCAATAATTGGAGGACCTTTGATGACTAGTCCTTCTAACATTAACTGTTTATGATCTAGAGATCCAACAGGTAATAGGATTGGGATAATGGCTATCTCATGTGTTTGGTCAGAATTGGAAGAATTTGGTTGGTCAGAGCTAGAAGTGCATGGTGTTTGGTTTAGGTAAGGGCTGTATGGAAATTGGTGTAGGTGAAAGGGGTGTTTCAGTGGATAGGTTGGGAAATATAAATAGGTCTTCTTGGTTCTCTTCATCCTTCTCCTTCTCAACACCGTCAACAGTTAGCTCACTAACCTGAGCTAGAGTTTGCTCAGTCAGCTGAGCTTCCTGCTCAACTACAACTACTCAATTGTCCTCCTTATCCTCCAAATCTCCATATTCCTCATCAATCACCACCTTTATTTTCTTAAACAACCTCCTTTTTCTTTCCTTCTTCTTCTCCTTGTCTTCCTCATTAGTCAAAATGACCTCCTGGTCTTCTTTCTTAGTAACATTAAACTCCACAGCCTGCACTTCAACTTCTTCTTGTTCATTCTCACTATCAATCCCATCTAAAGCTCTAATCATCTCTTTTACCACATCTGGAATAGATTTCTTAGCTAGACTAACTGAGGCTATTTCAATAGCATTTTTGGTGTCAGCCTTAGTCTTAGTTGCTGACTCTTTAGCTCTTCTTCTTAGCTCCTCCTCCAGATCCTCCTATCTCTTCTTTATCCTCTCAGCCTCAACTGCCTTTATCTTCTCAGCTTCCTCAACATTCTGGACTACGCCAGTTAACTTTTTCACCACTAGCTTCTTCTTTGGCTGACCTACTTTAGGCACATGAACTAATGTAGCTTCCTATTCTCCAGCCTTCTCAACATCAAGGCCTACAACTTTACTCTTCCTCTTCTTCATCCTAATCAGAGGCACCTGCTCTCTCAGCTCTTCCTCTGCCTTCTTCTCTTCTTCTTTTTCTTTGACAGTCAGCTCACTAAGCTTATCCTCCTTGGTTCCCTTAGAAAATTTGGACTTTCTAGAGACAGGGACAACCAATGGATTTAAGCTAGCTGAGCTCACCTTCTTCACGTCTTTCTTGGAGTCTCTCCTAACCTCCTTCTTGCTCCCCTTCTTCTCATCACTCTCTTCTCCTTTTTCTGCTCTTAGCTTGGTTATCCTCTCAAGCTCCTTTGCTATAAATGCATCAAAGGTCTAATCTTCCTCTTCTGGTTTAATTGGTCTCATTGGCATTATAGCTTTTGGTTCCTTCACTCTAACCTCTCCTTTCTTTAGCTTAATGTACTTAGTGTTTTTGGGCTTCTCATCATATCTCAAGCCATGAAAATGTGCATTACTGAGTATTCTTGACTCAATAACTCTGAGAACAATTCCACTTCTTTGTACCGATCCTTCTAGGTCTAGCTCATAAGCCCTGCATATTTCCATAACTAGATGACCATACACCATGTGTTTGGACACCTTTAAAAACTTGTGCACAATTGCCAAGGGCCAATTGACACACATCCCTTCTGTGAGAGCGTAGACAAACACTCTCTCAAACTTTGAACAGCTTCTAGTAGAAGCAGTCTTGGGCAAAATTACATTCATAACCAACTCATGGGCTTGCTTTCCCTTCTTCATGAACATAGAGACTACAAGTTCACCACCCTTATAGTCAGCGAAAACTTCATAGTCCACTGGGATGTCTACATGTTCTTCATCCTTCATAACTCCCATTCTTAGACCTCTTTCCCTCATTCCCAACAAACTAGTGATCAGCTTAGGAGTCACATATACTTTCCTCCTCATCATTACGGTGACAAACAAGTCTTGAATCCTTCAACCATGTGGATTCTATGGAAGAATCTCTTCACAACCTGCTCATAACAGCTGATGGGTATCTCAAAGAGCCCTCTTAGATGGTGTTGGCAAGTCCACTTCCAAAAGTGCTTGTCACTAGAAAAACTGAGCATATCAACAGTTACAGCCTCCTCTGCTTCTGCTCCTTCCTATAAACACCACTCAGTGGGTGTGTACTCTATTCTACAGGGAATGAATAGCTCTTCCTTTTTATTAATACCCACCACTACTTATGCTAAATGATCAGCGGTAGTAACCCAAAATGAATCATCTTCATTCCTCACAAAAAGTGATTTCTCAGATTTGGGTTCAGATGGTCTAGAAGAACTCACCATTAGAATTACTTTGAAAGAAATTAGAGAATTTGGGAATTTAGGAAGAAGATTGCAGAAAAGGAATTTGGTAAAGTAACTTTCCCTATTTTGTATCTCTCTTTAAATAGCCAAAGACCCTTCGTCTATGCTTGTAAAGCTTACAAGTATGACTCATAATCCACGGTCATAATTCAGTAGTGAGATATATCAGTGGTTACCATGAGATTAATGATTGCAAAATACACGAATTTAAAGCAGTTGAATATGGATCTTTTTAACCTTGCTATCATTTCTATTAGGTTTAAATTCAAAAAGAAACCAGTGACAGTTTTAATGATGTGTCCAAAATTCAAGCGCGAAGAAGAAATACTTAACCTAATTCTCATGAGCTCAGAGTGTGCCCTAGGTGCTTGGTCAGTTCCGGAATTGGTCAGCGGAGAATGAATTTCTACAAATTGGATTGGACATTCTGATTAACACCCTCAGAGTGTTGAATTGATCCTTTCTAATAGGTTTCATGAATATGTCAGCTCGCTATTTGATAAGTGCAAGTTATACCATGAAAATATTAGTAATTTAACCATAAAATCATCCAATTTGGAGCTAAAATCAGAGAATTATAAGTGTTTCTTATTAATATTCCAGGTTTCTCTTCAAAGCAGTATAATATGTAGAGAATGAGGAGAAAATGGGACCGAGCAATCAAGAAAACAAGCAGAGCAGGAAGAATGGTGAGTAGAGCAAGCAGGATAGTAGTCAGAGCAGGCAGAATGAGTAGACATAAAATGGAGAAGGTGGCCATGATGACGTGGTAGAATAATATACCAGAAAAAGTCCCATTATTTTGTTTCTAGAAGACTTTTTGAAGCTTGTTGGAGATGCTTTTGCAAGTGGAGTTAGTGGACAAGTTATAATATTTTAATTAGTCACTTGGTGAATTCTCATTGGACAAAACTTAATCTTCTAGAAGAACTTTTTAGACCAGCTAATGTGAGCTCTTTATCTAGGATTATTATATTATTGCAAGTGGTGTATCTAGATTATTCTACCACCACTATATATTTCGTTCAATAGCCACTATTGAAGCAAGCTTGGTATTGGCTTCACTCTCACTTATTCTCTGTAATATTTTTGGTTTATTAATATTATGTTAAGTATGTTTCCATTTATTATTAATTGCATTTATTTATCTATGTTTATGGCTAACTAAACTTGCGAAAGGCAAAGCTAGCAAGCAAGATGGGATGAACACGGTTTGAAACTGTCTCTCTTTTATCTAACACTATCTGAAGTTGATTGGTTTGTGTTGAGCTTGAAGACCCATAAGTGAGGCCTAACTTATGCTTAGTGTAACAAGATGAACTGAGAGGAGAATTATAACATGGAATAAAACATAAATCACACTTCTGGAAAAAGCAATTGCTAACTAGATTGTGCTAGGAGTTTCTATTTAATAGAATGCTTGCATGATTCATAATGCTTAAAGAATAACTTACAAAGGGAAAACCACATAGTTAAACTTTAAAGGAACTAAACAAAGGGAAAACCATGTTTAGTAAAGTTAGATGCAAGATAACCAAGATCTATGAGCTGTAATAGGTTAGAATAAAAGGGAGAAGTTAATACTGTGTCTGTATGCTGCTCCTTTATGATATTGTTTGCAGTAGTCAAATTAAGCAACCAAACTTTCTGTTTTTATTGTAAACTTTTCTTTTTTATTATTTTCTCATTTAAAATTAATTCTTTTAATATTATGAGCTTTAGAACCACTGATTTACAACAAGGTTTACTAATTTCCCTTGCTCCTCCTGGGAATGACACTTATACTTGCCCTTTGCTACTGAATACGAACTAGTATACTTGCTAGGCAACTAACAAGTTTTTGGTGTCATTGCCGGGGAGCAACGTGTGAAGTATTTAAATTTTTGTTTGTAAATTGGTGCATTTGATCCGTTTGTTGTCATTGGTGTAGGATTTCTTCTATTTGAAGTTGTTTTTGTTGTATGCGAGTTACTGGACTGCCCCTAGTTCCAGCAGACCCTGAAATTGAAAGAACTTGACATAGATTGAGTGGAGCAGCTAGAAGAAGGTGCAGGCAATAAAGAATGGCTTATCAAGCAAATCCCCCAAATGGAAATGAGCAACATGAAGTTGTGGGGGAAGTTAACGCACCCTCTCCAAGGCAAACTCTTAGGGAGTACAATAGGCCTTCAACTGAGTGACACTCATCTTCCATTGTGATACCTAATAAGGGGAACAACCTCTTTGAGATCAAGTTTTTCATAATTCAAATGCTCCAGGAAGCTTTTCAATTTGGAGGTTTACCGGGAGAAGATCCTAATGCACACATCCAAGAGTTTATCACTATGTGTGATACTTTCCGTACAAATCAAGCAATCTCAAATGATGTCATTAGACTCAAGCTTTTTGCCTTATCTCTATGGGATAAGGCTAAAATTTGCTGAAAAAACTCCAGCCCGGATCCATAAGAACTTGGGATAAAATGGCATAAGCTTTTCTCACAAAATACTTTCCACCAAGGCAAGCAATCAAACTCAGAAATGAGGTGACTCATTTCATGCAGCAATTAGATGAATCTCTTACCAAAGTGTGGGAAAGATATAAAGAGCAGTTAGGAAGGGTGATAAACCATCAAATCCCATTATAGATGCAAATGCAAAATTTTTACAATGGATTGTAACAAAATTCATATTGAATCTATAGCAAATGGTAATCTAGAAGAACTTGCCCCGAAGAGCTTTATGAGCTCATTGAAAGGTTGGTTAACACCAGCTATAAATAGTACTCAGTTTGGGAATAAAGGAGCAATAGTAAGGAGTTAGAATCTGTTACAAAGCTCTCCGAGAAGATGGACCTAATTTTAAAGCAACTTGCCAAGAAAAATGTCTCGGTAATCTCAAATGTGCAATCAGTTTGTGATTTCTATGGTGGCAACCATAGGAATATTGATTGTGACACTTCTCTCACTCAAGAATAGTGTGATTATGTGGGGAACAATCAGAGGAACAATCCCTTCTCAAATACCTATAATCCAGGCTGGCTCAATCATCAAAATTTCTCCTAGAGCAACCAAAACAAGCTAGTTCCCTACCAGCAACCACAAAATAGTTCATCTCAGCAGCCAAAGAAGTCTGAGATTGAAGAAATGAAGGAAATGATGATGCAATTCCTGAAGAAAACTCAAGCAACCATGAAGAATCTGGAAACTTAGTTCCAGCAGCTCACCATCATTGTGACTTCCATAAACAAAGGAGTAATGCCAAGTAACACTGAAACTAACCCAAGAGAGGAATGCAAAGCATTAAATTTGAGGTGTGGTAAGACTTGTGATAATTTTAAACCAAAAAAGTCTGTCGTTGTTAATGAAAATGTAGGTAAGACGACTGAGAAGAAGGAACAACATTCTGGAAGTCAAAATGCATATGGTAACCAAAACCTAGTGGAGCAGGCAGAAAAATCAGAGCAAGTAGAACCGGTTTTTGATCTGGAGCAAGCAAAATAGAATCCGATCATAGCTACTGAGAAAGAGCCCAATCCTGAAAAGAAACCAATTCCAGCTTACCAACCGAGGGTTCCCTATCCTCAACGAGTAAAACAACATGAAATGGCTAGGCAATTTGATAAATTTTTATAAGTCTTTAAAAAACTTCATATTAACATGCCTTTTGCAAAAGCACTTGCATAGATGCCTATGTATGTGAAATTCTTGAAAGACTTATTAGCAAACAAGAAGAAATTGGAGAATGTAGCCATGGTGCAACTAAATAGAGATTGCTCCACAATCGTTCAAAGTAGGTAGCCTTTTCCTATGAAACATAAAGATCCGGGGAGTTTCTCAATACCTTTCTGTATTGGTAACTTAAACATTGATAAAGCACTTTGTGACTTAGGAGCAAGTATAAATCTGATGCCATATTACATTTATAAGAAATTAGGCTTAGGTGAACCTCAACCCACTAAAGTATCTATATAACTTGATGATAGGACTATTAGGTATCATAAAGGCATTGTAGAAGATGTTTTAGTTAAGGTTGTAAAGTTTATTTTGCCTATTGACTTCATTATAATGGATATGGATGAAGATTTTCATGTTCCCATCATTATAGGTAGACCATTCATTGCTACCGGAAGAGGTTTAACTAATGTAAATGATGGAAAATTGATTTTGAAAATGCATGATGAAGGAGTAATATTTAAAATGAATAAAGAAATGAAGTATCCATCTAACTTTGATGATAAATGCTATTTTCTTGATGCTATTGATGTGAATTTGAACCCTTTTCTGATGTAGGAATTGGAAGAAAATGATTTTGAGTAGGAAGATTTGATTGCTCTAAAAATTATAGAGAAAGTAGAAACTTTGGAGCAGGCAAAGCAGACTCTGGAGCAACCAGACTGTCAATAACCCATGTACAGAAAATAATATATTGACCCCTTAAATGACACACCAAACCTGTCTCCCAAAACCTCAATTGAAGAACCTCCTGATCTTGAACTCAAACCTCTACCACCTCACCTAGAATATGCCTTTCTTGACCCTCCAAACAAACTACCAGTAATTATTTCCTCCAAACTCACCCCTGACCAAAACGCCTAACTACTTGAGATCCTAAGGAAGAATAAAGAGGCTTTGGCAAGTACAATTGTAGATATAAAGGGGATTAGTGCCTCCATTTATGTTCAACAAAGTTTAATGGAGGATAATCATAAACCAGTGGTGCAACCTTAAAGAAGACTCAACCACAATATGAAGGAGGTGATTAGGAAGGAAGTAATCAACCTTCTTAATGCTGGGATCATTTACCCCATCTCGGATAGTTCTTGGACTAGTACAGTTCAAGTAGTACCCAAGAAAGGAGGAACCACAGTAATGCAGAATGAGAAAAATGAGCTCATTCCAACCAGAATAGTCACAAGGTGGAGAGTTTGCATTGATTACCGAAAACTAAATAAAGCAACCAAAAAGGATCACTTTCCACTTCCTTTCATTGATCAAATGCTGGAGAGACTGGATGGTTATAAATTCTATTATTTCCTTGATGGCTATTTAGGGTAAAATCAGGTTGCCATTCATCCATTAGACTAAGAGAAGATAGCTTTTACCTGCCCCTATGGTGTTTTTGCTCATAAGAGGATGCCATTTGGACTTTGCCATACTCCAACCACTTTTCAAAGATGTATGATGTCCATTTTCCATGATATGGTGGAGAAAACAGTGGAAATTTTCATGGATGATTTTTCAGTCTGTGGAGCAACTTTCCAATCTTGCTTGAACAATCTTGAAGCTATTTTACTTCTTTGCCAAAAAAACCAATATATTCTAAACTAGAAAAAATGCCATTTCATGGTTAATGAAGGCATTGTTCTTGGCCACAAGATTTCAAAGAAGGGAATTGAAGTTGATCAAGTTAAAGTGGAGATTATTGAAAAGCTCATTGCCCTAAAATCAGTAAAAAAAGTCAGAAGCTTTCTTGGGCATGCACGATTCTATAGAAGATTCATCGAGGATTTTCCATGATAGCCCAACCATTGATAGCCCTCCTCCACAAGGACACTGAATTCAAATTTGATGATGCTTGCTTGAAGGCATTCAATGAGCTAAAGGCAAAACTTGTCAATGCACCCATCCTTATTGCTCCAAACTAGGAGCAGCCATTTGAACTGATGTGTGATGCAAGTGACGCTTGCATTGTAGCTGTTTTGTGCCAAAGGATTGACAAGCATTTTTGGCCAATCTATTATGCAAGCAAAACTCTCACTGAAACTCAACAAAATTACATAGTGATTGAAAAAGAGTTACTTGCTATGGTTTATGCCTTTGACAAGTTTAGATCATACCTTGTGGTGTCAAAAGTTACTATTTTTACTGATTACGTGGCTTTGAAGTACTTATTGGCAAAAAAGGATGCAAAACCAAGGCTAATTAGGTGGCTATTACTTCTTCAAGAGTTTGATTTGGAGATTTTGGACAAAAAGGGCTCATAAAATGTAGCAGCTGATCATTTATCCCAAATTCCAAAAAGAAATCAAGTGGAGCAACCAGAATTCACTGATACATTCCTAGATGAGCAACTTTTCGTGGTGAGATCTTTCCCTTGGTTTGCTAACTTTACTAATTACCTTGGATGTGGTGTTAAACCTCTTTTGCCTTATGTATAAAAGAAAAAATTCTTTATTGACTTGAAATATTACTTTTGGGAGGAACCTTTCATTTTTAAATTGTGTGCAGATCAAATTATAAGGAGATGTGTTCTTGAGGAAGAAATTCCAGCCATTCTAAACATGTGCCATAGCAGGGAGGCTAGTGGACACTTTGGAGCAAGCAGAACTGCAGAAACGATGCTTGAATGTGGCTTTTATTGGCCAACAGTTTTTAAGGACTTCCAAAGGTTTGTTTTAGAGTGTAATAAGTGCTAAAGAACAGGTAATATCTCTTCTAAAAATGCTATGCCCTTAAACAATGTTGTGGTATGTGAAATTTTTTATGTTTAGGGCATTGATTTATGGGCCCATTTCTAAACTCACATGGTAATAATTATATACTCTTAGCTATTGATTATGTCAGCAAATGGGTTGAAGCCATTGCTAGCCCAACAAATGGTGCTAGGGTAGTTATAAAATTTATAAAAAAAGCTTTTTACCTACTTTGAGGGTACCTAGAGCAATCATAAGTGATCAAAGGACTCATTTTTGCAATAACCAATTTGAAAAGTTATTAAATAAATATGGGGTCACGCATAGGATTGCCACTCGCTATCACCCACAAACAAGTGGGTAAGCAAAAATCTCAAATAGGGAGGTTAAAAGAATTTTAGAGAAAACTGTTAACAACTTTAGAAAAGATTGGGCAATTAAACTTGAAAATGCTTTGTAGGCTTATAGAGCAGCATTCAAAACCCCCATTGGAATGTACCCATTTAGATCGCTCTATGGAAAGGCTTGCCATTTACTTGTTGAGCTAGAATTTAAAGCTTTATGGGCACTAACCTTGCTTAATTTTGATATAAATGCAGCAGGGGAACAAAGAAGTTTGCAACTTAATGAGCCAGAAGAATTCAGGTTGTTCAGCTATGAAAATGCCATGAACTACAAGGAAAAGACCAAAAAATGGCATGATCAAGAGATCCAATCAAAGGAGTTTTAACCTGGGCAGCAAGTGCTTTTATTCAATTCAAGGTTAAAGTTATTTTCGGGCAAACTGAGATCAAGGAGGATAGGCCCATTTATGGTTCATAAAGTTTTTCCCTATAGAGCTATAGAAATCATGAATCATATGGAGAAGCTCTCTAAAGTTAATGGCCAAAGCCTCAAACCATATCTATCTAGTGAAAGAGCAAGGACCGCTGTTGAAACACAAAAATTACATCCACCCTCGAGCAAACAAGCAAACTGGTGTTTGCTTCAAACACCAATTGAAGCAATTTTGCTTGAGCCCAAGCTCAATTTCCTAACTCTGTATATATTTATTTTTATCCTTATTTTAGTTACTTTTAATATTTTTCTTTTGTCTTTAGTAGGAGCCAATGGACTAAGTATGAGGAGGCAACACCAAGACTCCAAACATTCATCTTTTTGTTGTTCCGCATACTTACAATTTGATTTTTGATTGGTCACTTCTTAGGTTGGGATAATCTATATCTCCTACTCTGGTAATATACTTCCACTCTTAAATTTTGCTTCATTTTTCCATGATAAGGTAGTACTCCAACCCTTTATGCTTGTTGGTTGTTTTGATATGTTTTCATTATTTTGTGCTTTGAAGACAAGGGGTGGTTTACATATGATTAGAATTTTAGAGTATAATTTGACTGCAACTATTTATTTTGACTGCTGCTGGACATTTTGATTGTTGTGTGTCGTTGATTTCTGGTATTTAATTGCTATAACTTCTGCTTTGACTACCCCACTTGAACATTATGTTTGAACTTGAGCCTGTTGTTTGTTATTCTATGTTTTTGAATTTCAACTTATGTTTTTCAGCTTCACTTGTCTTATAAAAATATATATATGTTTTTATCTCACTTCTCTTTTGAAAAAGTTTTAAATTTGTTTTTAGGTAATTAACATGGAAACTTTGACCCTATTAAAAAAATAGTCTGTATAAAATGCTTGAGTTAGGTTAGTGATAATAAACTTATAGTTAGCAAGTGAAGTTGATTAATTAAGCAAGTAAAGACTACAAAGGTGAACTATTTTTCAATGAACTCAACTAGAATGAACCAACTGAAAGTTAACCCATATTTAGTGAGGATTTGAGCCAAAAAAATTTCCAACTTAATCACTAAATCAGTTCTGGTATATGCTCTTTTTAAACTTTCAAACATCTTTTGTCACAATAGTGCTTAATTTTATAAACTCTTCTTTCATAAATCATTAAAATTCTGAAATCATTTCTCTCTCAATGAATTCATTATTTTAATTCTTTTTGAGAGGGCTTACACATGCATACTTAAGCTAGAACTTGATTTGGGAGAAACCTGTTAGTACTCATCGAGACCATATCATTGATCACTCACATAAGATGATAAAGGCATTAGGATTTCACCTTCTCTTAACCAAAAACTCGCCCATGACATAATTATCACTTAGTAAGCCCGTTTGAGCCTTTTAACCTTTTCTTTCATACACACATTAACTAGAACACATATCCTTTTTCACTTTGTTTTACCTTTCTTTTTTACCCTTGATTTTACCAAGGCAGTTTTCACAAAAGAACAAGTTTTCACAACAATTACGTTGATAGCTTGTGTTTTCAACAAAATCTTTTGAAGAAAAAACATTCATTGAGGTTTCTTCAAATTCATCATCTCCTTCCAGCCTATGTTCCTCATTGTATCAAAAAAATAAAAAAATATATATAATTCATTGATGAAAAAGCAAGCCAAGCCTTCTTGACCAAATTTTGATAGCTTACTATGTTTATCTTCATAAAATCTTCTTGCTAGAATGATTTCCCTATTTAGAAATTTTAATTGCTTTATTCTTCCATTGGTTATCCTTGAGTTTGAAAACCTGTTTTGATGCACAAGGTTAGTAACCACACAACTTACTGTACAAATCACTAATGCTTACTTTGGTAGAATCGCTTCACACAATAAAAAGTCTTTTTCACTTGACACACCCTACCCTAAGCCTACATTACAACCCAAACAAAATTCCTTTTGATTGTGTTTGTGATCAATATTATAAGTGGTGGAGATGAGACCGATAATCAAGCCTATGGACTTTTTTATTGCTGTGTATAAGCTACTGAATGATTTCTCAAAATTCACCCTTGAAAAATTGAGCGAATTGAGTGAAATCCATTGGTGAGGAAGTTGGTTCACTATAGAAAGGTTTATTGTTGAAACAGCTCTAATTTGTAGTCTCGGCATGTTTTTGAGAACAAGTTTCTTGTTAAGTGTGGGGGCGTTCATCTCTTACTCTAGTATTTTAAGTGGGCTGTTTTGTATTCTTAAGGAATAGGTTAACTATTGATTACCCTTTTGTTTCTATTTCTAATTTGCTAGATTTTTGCTCTCTTCGTGTTTTTATTCTCTTCCTTTTTGTCTATTGCTTGAGGACAAGCAAATGCTTAAGTGTGTGGGAATTTAATAAATGCAAGTTATACCATGAAAATATTAGTAATTTAACCTTGAAATCATCCAATTTAAAGCTAAAATGAGAGAATTGTAACAAGACAAATCGAGAGGAGAATTGTAACACGGAATAAAGCACAAATCACGCATCTAGAAAAAGCAGTTGCTGACTAGATTGTGCTACAAGTTTCTATTAAATAGAATGATTGCATGATTCGTAATGCTTAAAGTATAACTTACAAAGGGAAAACCATGTAGTTAAACTTTAAAGGAACTAAACAAACGGAAAACCACTTTTTGTAAAGTTAGATGCAAGATAACCTAGATCTATGACCTGTAATAGGTTAGAATAAAAGGGAGAAGTTAAAACTATGTCTGTCTGCTTGCTAGTCTTGCCTGCTCCTTTATAAGATTATTTGCAGTAATCAAATTAAGCAACCACACTTTTCATTTTTATTGTAAACTTCTCTTTTTCATTATTTTCTCATTTAAAATTAATTCTTTTAATATTGTGAGCTTTAGAACCACTGATTTACAATAAGGTCTACTAATTTCCCTTGCTCCTCGTGGGAATAACACTTGTGCTTACCCTTTGCTACTAAATACGAACAATTATACTTGCTAAGCAACCAACACTGTTCTTCGGTGGGAATGTATGTGAGCTTGACTTCTCCTTTTAGCACATGATCCCTTATGAAGTGATGTCTAATATTGACATGCTTCATCCTGCTATGTTGAATTGGATTCTTTGATAGGTCAATTGTGCTCTTGTAGTCAAACATGACTTCAAGGCACTTAGACTTTATACCATAATCCTCTAATTGCTGCTTAATCCATAGCAGTTGTGATACATAACTTCCTATAGGCATATACCCAGCCTCAACTGTACTCAGTCCTATAAAAGTTTGTTTCTTGCTATACCATGTTACTAGACAATCACCAAGGAAATGACATCCTCCAGTGGTGCTTTTCTTTTTAAGTTTGTCTCTTCCATAGTCAACATCTGTGTATCCTCTCATAGTGAAATCTGCATTACTTGGATACCATAAACCTACATCAATAGAGCCTAAAAAATACCTGAGAATTCTCTTAACATTAGCTAAGTGAGATTCTTTGGGGTCAGCTTTATATCTAGCACATTAATATACACTATACTGAATGTCAGGCCTACTAGCAGTTAGTAAAGTAGAGAACCAATAATACCTTTGTAGAGCTTACTCTCTACAGGTTTACCTTCCTCATCTTTTCTCAGAATTGTATCAGTGGCCATGGGTGTTGACATTGGCTTGGATCTATCCATGTCAAACTTCTTAAGTAATTCCTTGGCTTACTTAGCTTGGTTGATGAAGATTCCATCATCACCTTGCTTGATTTGCAAACCAAGAAAGAAATTAAGCTCTCCCATCATTGACAATTCAAACTCTTTCTCAATCTACTAGCTGAACTCTTCGCATAGCTTCTCATCAGTTGCTCCAAAGATGATATCATCAACATAGATTTAGACAAGCAAGACATCTTAATGCTTCCTTTCAATGAAAAGGGTTGTAGCTACCTTTCCTCTGACATAACCATTGCTGAGTAAAAAGTTAGTCAGTCTCTCATACCAAGCTCTTGGAACTTGCTTCAATCCATAAAGAGCCTTCTTGAACTTGAAGACATGATCTGGATACTTTTGATCTTCAAAGCCTAGGGGCTGTTTGACATAGACTTCCTCTTGAATATAACCATTAAAAAATGCACTCTTAACATCCATTTGAAATAACTTGAAGTTTATATGAGATGTAAAAGTATAAAGAATTCTTATGGCTTCAAGTCTTGCTACTAGTGCAAAGGTTTCTCCATAGCCAATGCCTTCTTGTTGATTGTAGCCTTGAGCAACTAGTCTAGCCTTATTTCTGACAACATTACCAGCTTCATCTAGCTTGTTCTTGAAAACCCATTTGGTGCCAATGATTGACTTGCCTCTGGGTTTCTCAACCAAATCCCAAACTTCATTTCTTCTGAATTTGTCTAGCTCTTCTTGCATTGCAATCATTTAGTTATCATCAAACTTAGCATCTTAAAACTTCATTTGTTCAATCAATGAGACAAAGGTTGAATGACTCATCATTCTATTCAGCTGACCTCTGGTCAGCACTGCATTTTGTACACTATCAAGGAATTTCTCAACAGGGTGATCTCTCCTTACTTTGACTTCTTTTAGTAGATCAGAATAAGCTCACTGAGCTACTGCATCTACATCATCACCAAAGTTGATGGATTGATCTAAGTCAACTTTATAATCTTCTTTTTATGGAATTAGATCAGGGATAACAATGAGTTGACTAACTAATCCACTGACTTGTTCCTTTTCCTTCTCATCATCACTGGCTTCTCTACCTGCATTGTTAGTTTCATCAAAATCTACATGCATAGACTCCTCTAAAGTACCAGTTCTCTTGACATACACTCTGTATGCCCTAGTTTGTGTTGAGTAACCCAGAAAGATCCCTTCATCAGCCTTGGGGTCAAATTTAGCCAGTTGGTCTTTTGAGTTTAATATGAAGCATTTACAACCAAAGGCCTTGAGATGACCAGCCTTGGGCTTGCGCCTCTTCCAAAGTTCATAAGTAGTTTTGTTCAAAATTGGGCGAATTAAAACCCTGTTTAGAATATAACAAGTTGTGTTAACAACTTCTCCCCAAAAATACTTTGGTAGATTGTTATCACTCAGCATAAAATGACCCATCTCAGAAGTAATGTGATTCTTTCGCTCAACAACCCCATTCTGCTGAGGTGTATGAGGAGCAGAAAAATTATGCTCAATACCATGCTTAGAATAAAATTCCTCAAACTGCCTGTTTTCGAATTCTCTTCCATGGTCACTGGCGGATTCTATTAATTTTAAGGTCTTTTTCATTCATGATTTGGGTACCCAACCTAGAGAATGATTCAAATATTTCATCTTTTCTTGCAAGCTAGAATCCAAGAGAACCTAATCAAATCATCTACGACCATAACGGTGTATTTCATTCCACCTAGACTTGTTGGTAATACTAGCCTAAACAAATCCATGTGTAGAATATCAAGGGGACGAGAAGAAGATATATCAACTAAGGATTTAAAGGTCTTTCTAAAATGTTTCCCTAGTTGGCATACTGAGCAGAGTCTATCTCTTTCAAAGGCTAGATTGGGTAAAACCTTAACAAGTTCATTTTTAGCTAATTTAGACAGCTTGGTCATATTGATATGTCCTAACCTATTGTGACATAGCCATGAGTTTTCCTCCTTAGAAACTAAGCATATATCATTGGAGCCATGGGATAAATTAATCATATAAACATTATTAATTCTAGGAGGATAAAGAATAGTTTGGTCAGAATTACCATCAGTGATTGAGCAGCCCGCTAAGTCAAAAATCACTTTCCTGCCTTTGTCACACAGCTAAGCAACACTTACCAAGTTGAACTTCAGGCCTTTCACAAGAGACACATTTTCAATTGAAGGCTTGACTCCCACGGTGCCATTGCCAACAATCTTTCCCTTTTTATTGTCTCCAAAACTGATACTTCCATTCATCTTTCGCTCAAACGTGATGAATTGCTTTTCATCACCTATCATATGCCTTGAGCATCCACTATCCAAATACCCCATTTTTCTAGCATCAGTGGATCTCAGGCTCACCTGTAAAATAATTAAGTTTTTTTAGGTACCCATGCCTTTTTCTGGTTGGGTCCTCCCTTGTTAGTGGTGGCCATCAATGACCAGTCATACTTATCATAGTAACCATTTTTGTGTCTACACATGACTGTGGCATGTCCTGACTTTCCATAAAAATTACATATGGCCTTAAGATTGGGCCTGCTAACTTTACTCTTTTGAGAAATTTTCTCAGAAGTGAGTGTGGTTACTCTGAGTATTCCTTCCAGGTTGAGGAGGGATCAGCACCTTTTTCAAAGCTATTAATTTAACAGCTAGCTCATCCAATTTCTTAGTGAGTTTACTATTATATCCATTATGGTACTCAGCTTTTTCCATAAGGAATAAGATGTCAAGTGAGGTAGAAGAGTTGGCATCTTCTAGATCATCACACCTCCTCTAGAGTACTTAGATGTATTTGGCTAACTTCTTAGCCACATTAATAATATCATTAAGTACTGCACCAAGTTCATCTGAAGATAAAGTGGGTTCATAATTTACCTCATTTCTCTTTCCTTTGTCTCTGCTCTAGTCAGCTGATTGATTGGCAGCGAAAGTAGATGGTTGGTCAGTTGACTCTAAGTTGGGTTGATCATCCTTTGCCATGAGATACACATTTGTAGAATCTTGTATCTCTTCATTTAAGGATGACGACTCTTGTTCAGAGTCTCTCTAGGTCGTAGCAAGAGCCTTCTTATTCTTTCTCTTCTTAAACATGTCCTTCTTGGCCTTGGGACAGCTAGACTAGATATGCCCTTTCTCACCACATTCAAAGCACTTGATATCTTTATTATGCTCTTTGTTTAATTCCTTTCCCGATCTATCATCTGCTCCTTTCCTATACTTACTGGACTTTCTGAATCTCTGAATGTTCTTATCTTTCTTCAACAACCTTTTATAAGTTCTTGGTCATTAGCACTATCTCCTCCTTCCTGTCCTCAGGATATTCTTCCTCAGAGGAATCATCATCATCATTAGCTTTAAGGACAACAGCTCTGCTAGAGCTTTCTCTCTCCTTGTGCTTGTGGTTTTTAGACTCATCTTCATATTGCTTTAACAATATCTTATGAGTCAGCAAGTTTCCCATCAGCTCATCAAACTTGTAGGTCTTCAAATCATGAGCTTCTTCGATAGTACTCTTCTTTGCATCCAATTCCTATGTCAAGCTTTTAAGAATCTTCTTGACAGTCTCTTCCTTAGTGAAACTCTTGCCAAGTCTTTTCAACTCATTGACAATATTCATGAATCTAGTGTTCATGTTAGAAATGTCTTCCTTGGGTTGCATCTGAAACATCTCATAATTCTTCATGAGAATATAGATCTTGGACTCTTTTGACCTATACAGTGCCTTTATAAGTTACTTCCTACTTATTCCATATCTCTCGAGCAGTTTCACATCTAGAGTGCAATGGAGATAGTTGATAGCAGCTGCATTTTCCTTCAATTTAGCCATGTCCTGATTGTCCCACTCATTAGAGTACTTATCAACACGCACTCCATTCTTTACAATAGTAGGAATAAATGGCCCTTCAATAATAACCATCCAAGCATGCATACTCTGAGACTAGATAAAATTCTTCATCCCGTTCTTCCAGTAAGTATAATGTGTGAGCACGGAATTTTACAGTCACTCTCGCGAGACGACAATGACGTATGCTCGATTTTATTCCTTATAGTAAAAATTCTTTTTTTGGAATTTTTATTACCGATATAAAATTCTGTACAAATTTTATTTTCGAAAAAATTCAGTTCGGCGTGTTCGGTAATGCGTCCAGTGGTAGCTCAGAGCGATGATTTTCACCCAAATACCTATTAAAAGTCAAAAATCAAAATCGCCTTTTACCGGATTTCCTCTCCCTTTTCTTGATTTCGGGCTTAAATCATGCAAGATTTTCAGACCTGTCAGAAGAGCGAGGCCGTCGGCGGCCTCAATGATACCTCCAATGGTATCATCCATGCCGGCGATGGCATGGCTTCCAGCTACAGAACAGCTGTATGCCTTTTTGCTCGATATCTGTTAGATCATTGATCCAAGGCAATTTCCAATAAATTTTAGCCTATATAAGCACCATTTTCCAGCCATTTGAAGGGTTCCACTCTCCCTCAGCTTAAATTTTCAAGCAAATTTTGAGTATCTTAGCTAGCTTTAATGGGATAAAGTTTAAAAAAGGTAAGAAAAGAGGATTCAATTCATCTTTTCTTGGTTTTTCTCTACTAAACTCTCTGATATCTAGGTGAATTTTAAGTTTAGAAATCACCAAAATTAGGATTTAGAGACTAAATCACCCCTAACTTCCCAAAATCATCATTTGAGCTCCCCGGAGGTGTCATACAGATCACGAAGAGGTGGATTTATGGCCCCGAGGTAAAAATTCTGAGTCACATAGCTCTTTGGCTTCCTTTTTACTTATTTTTTGTGTTTTAGTTATTATTTGTGCTTAGTTTTGAGTTTTTGGTCGCTTTCTTGCCAAAAATAGCTACTGTAAGAAACTGAAGCCGCCGGCAGTATCAACCATGCCGCTAATGGCATCGTTGATATTGCTAGTGGGCTCATTTACCCCAGAGGCCCCTTTTCTTTTAGGACCTTTTCTTTATGGTATCCAAAAAGTCATGTCGCGTGCGTGTATACTGAGATTGCCAGTGGCATCATCCATATTGTCGGCGGCCTCAGTCATGCCGCCGGCAGCATGGCCTTCTAGACAGCAGTTTTGTTTTATTTATCTTGCAACCCAGTTTAAGTTCCCGTAGCTAGGATGTACAGTGCAAAGACGAATGTCCCGAACCTTCTGAAAACATACCCAACCCCATACCGTGTGGCATTTTCACTAATAATCCGATTAAATAAACAAGCGAGTCTAAAATATGGATATAACAGAATTTTTTCACAAATGTCGTTTAAATCTCATTTTTAGCCATCCAATCGGACTTCATAAATTGTAAATAAAATATGACATGTTCACGCTAACTCGGGTCTTGTTTTGTTTCCTAACTTTGCATGTTATGTGATATATCCTATACAACGTGCCATATTTGTGCTAACCGTTAGGTCCAAGTAGATTTAAGTTAGATGAATGCTAGGCCTTCGGGTATTTTATTTATTGTATAGAAAAATGTATAAGATTTGGAAAGCCATGTAATTATTATTTTATTTTCTGTATTTATTTTTGGATAACTGTAATAATTATTTATTTACTCCTTTAAATGCTTGATAAATGTGATAACAACATATAAACGAAAAACACGATAAGTAGGGTGGATTGAAACCAATTAAGAAAGAATGAAATCTTTTAACTTGGCCTAATGTAAAATAGATAACATCCTACAAACTTGGAATCTCTATTTTAAGGTACGATCTAACCACCCGATGGGAATATCGTACCCAAATTCCCAGTGGTGCTTAACCGGGTGGCGAATCTATTTTAAAATACAGGATTTCAAGTCTTGTATCCCTTAACATGTAAATTAGACTTAAATTCAACATCAACATCAATTTTACCAATCTTTTTGTCACGCTAAAAGAAGGATCAATCCCTCGGCTCGCTTCACAGCGTTCGTTATTTCCCCTCATGCTACGCATCTCACACGATCCTTACAGGAAAAAGGTCATCCGCTCACATAATGCTCACCATTAAACATGGGAGGATTGGTGACTGACATGCCTTCGGGTAGAATGTAGGCTTGGGCTCTTCCACTGGATTCTCCTCCTTTATACGCCATGGTCCTTATCTCAAGATTGTGAAATCTTTATAATGAGAACTAGCTCCGATACCACTTGTTGGTCCCTATACATACACTTAATGAGTCAGAGGGGGGGTGAATGACTCACTCAAATTACTTAGATAAATTTTTCGCAATTAAAATGAACTTTGCTGAGTAGGTTAGCTAGCTAAGTGAAATCTAGAAAAACTTCAAAGTTAAGAATATAGAGATTTTATACCGGTTCGGCAACCTGTGCTTACATCCAATCCCAAGAGAGTGTCTTTGCTTTAATTCACTAATCTAAACTCCTTTACCCTAGGCGGAGAAGTCTTTCACAAATTTCCCTAATTATAGAAAGTACCCTCCGAACTGTAATTGGTCACCCACTGAGTAGAATACCCTTTTCTACTAGCAACTCAGCTAATTCTAAACAAGAGTTAAGTCAACTTATAAAAACATTGATCTAGTTACAGACAATCAAATATTACAGTTTAAATGATCTATTCTAATCTCTCTTATTCAAAGAAAATTTTCGCTGAGTAGTTGCTTTCTGGATTAAACTTCTTTAAAACTTGTAAATTGGCAGAGTTTCGCTTCTTAGAAATTCAGGTGTAATCACCAAGTTCTAATGCTTGCCTTCTTGCTCCTTTTATAGTTGAAATCAAGAATGTAGCCATTGAACTTGACTTGTCATCTTCTGCAAATTGCTAGCTCATCTATCCACCCGTTGGTTCTTCAAATTGATCCGTTAAGAGATATAATCACACCATTGTGAGATAGAGATCAATCCGTTAGATTGAAATTCGAGCTTCAATTTAAATCCTTTGTCATTTGATGCCAGTCTTCCATTAGAGAGATCTTGCGCTGGCTTGTCACGTGTCATCTTCCTATTCCTTTGGTAATCTGACATATTCCCAAGTCGCGAGATACAAGGTTGGTAGAACTATAGAATTTCCCAATTTGGCAAATGACCTTTTATACCTTGATTTCGGAAGACTTTGTGTTTTTCTTCATAAATTGGAATCTTGTTAAGGCATTACTTCTTTTTGTATTTGTCTCATTAATGTTCTACAAAAAGCAACACTAAAAGCAAAGATTCAATTTTTCATTAAACGGAAAAGTCAGTGCCATTGACAAAGCTAAAGTAACTCAGCGAAATGATAAAACAATAAACTCAGCTGAAACAAAATCTAAATATCAAGTGTTGAGTGAATAGTATTTAGTCAGCAACTAAAGTACATATTCAGCCCAGAACAACTCAGAGTTAAACTAACTAGTTAGGTCAACGGAGACATAAAATTCTACCCTTGAATTTAATTACCTACATAAAACCATAGACTATTTATTTTAATATTAGTATTGATTTAATTAACGCAAACTGAATTTAATTGTTATGATCAAAACTTAAGCACTACTGAGTCATCCACTGAGTTAGTCCAAACTTATGCTTAGTTCAACACCAACCTATGAGGTTGATGGAATTACAACTAGAAAGCCATCTAATGAATGGGATGATAATGGTTACAAGAAGTTGCATGAAAATACAAATGCTATTAATATGCTTCATTATGCTTTGAGTGCAACTGAATTTAACAGGATCTCATGTTGTGAAATAGCCCAGGAAATCTGGCAAAAACTTGAAGCAACCTATGAAGGAACCAATAAGGTTCGGGAAGCCAAGATTGATCTCCTCTAGGAAAAATTGGAAAATTTCAAGATGGAACCAAAGGAGTCAATCAGCAGCATGAATACCAGATATAAAAGTCTGGTAAATGAGATGAAGAGACTGAGAAAGGAGATCATAGGACAGGAATTGGTGAAGAAGATCCTCCGGAGTCTCACCAATGAATGGGACAATAAGAAAACAGCCATTGAGAAAGCTCATGACCTAAAATTCTATGGTTATTATGAACTCGTTGGAAACCTATTGATCCAAGGGCTATCACTGGAAAGATATATCCAACAGTAAAAGAAGCCTGAAGAGAAGAAGAAGGGAATTTCTTTTAAGGCAGAATCCTCTAAAACAAACTCTTATAGAAGAGAAAAACAGTCAAGGCAATCTCCCTATAGAAAGGAAGAAGTGGCTATGCTAGCTAGACAATTTAAAAGATTCCTAAGGAAGGAAAAAAAAGGTTCAAAGAGAAGCTCCAGAAGATTTGACTCCAGAAAAAGGAATGAAAGCAGCTCTAGGAAGGATAAATACAGAAAAGATTCGGGGGACAAGAAAGATCAAGAGAAGAAGATTGTCTGCTTGGAATGTGGTGAGAAAGGACATGTCAAAGAAAAATGTCCTAAGCTCAAAAAGGAGAAGAAGCATAAGAAAAGGGCAATGGTGACCACATGGAGCAATAGCGAGGAAAGCAGTAGCTCATCATCTTCAGAAGAAGAAGATACTGCTAATTGTGCATTTGTTGCATTAACTGAGCCAAAGCCAGATCATTCTGGAAGAGGTACAACTAAAAAAATCACTGAGCAAGCTAAAGAATCAGAGTCTAAGTCAGCCAGTAAAGAGGCAAACTCTCACTATAACTTCATTTCTAACAATGATCTTGCTATAGCTTTAGGGATTGTGATCAACAATCTGAAGTGGAACACAAAATACATCAACCATCATCAAAAACAAGTAATAGAGCTAGTAGAAGATGCTGAGGCAATAGGACAAGATATTAATCTCATAAGGGCTCAAAGCACTGTGAGAATGTTGAAGAAAATTCCATAAGATCTCAAGTCCAAATACTCAGCACCAATATGTTGGGGCTAGAGAGAGAACTAGCCTTGATGAAGGAAGCTACCGGAAGGAAACTAGAACCTTCAAATCAAAGAAGGAACAAAGTCAACAAGTAACCTCAAGTGCAAAAATATGCTACTGCTCAAAAAGGAAAGGCTATTAACTTTGAAGATCACCAACTAGTCAAGAAAAGAAAGAATCATAAAGCAGAAATAGCTCCTCCGTTTAACTACTGGATAGAAACATATCAAGCAAGCTTGCAATTATCCAAAGTTGGATATTCTAGAGATTATGGGAAGAAAGATCTTCAGAAGATTGAGAAGAAGCTTGAACTGAACAAACAAATTGTTGGGTGCAGGTTTTATAGAAGATATATCCATATTACTAAAATGTGTAGATTTAAAAATGGTTATTATGATATTAATCCATGGCCAAAAATGGTTATTAACCCGAGAGGACCCAAATCTGATTGGGTGCTCAAACCCACTTGACCTGTTTTGTAGATATGCTTAAAGTCCACTAAAGATAAACATACATGGTATATTAATACTGGATGTTCAAGGCACATGACTAGTGATGAAAGAGCCATCATCATACTGACTCGGAAGAAGGGAAGAAAAGTGAGTTTTGGAGATAATAAAAAAGGACAGATCATTGGGCATTGAACCATTGGATTTGAATTTAGGATAGAAGATGTCTCCCTAGTTGATGAATTAAAATTCAACCTACTCAGTGTTGCTCAGCTTTACGATAAAGGAATAAAGGTGATTTTTGACTCCAATGGTTGCTCAATCATTGATAGTAAGTCCAATCAACGTATTCTTCTAAAACCTAGAGTAAATAATGTTTATTTTGTTAACATTAAAAGTGAGAAAAAGAATAATATATGCTTGGTGTCTAAAGAAGAGGAATCATGGCTATGGCACCGGAGGTTGGGATATGTTAGCATGAACATCATGTCCAAACTAGCTAAAAAGGAACTAGTTGAGGGTTTTACTAAGGTTGCTTTTATTAAGGATCAAATATGCACTGCATGTCAACTAGGAAAACAGACTAGAAAAAATTTCACTTTCATCTCTTATATACCTACTGGAAGAGTTCTTGAATTATTGCATATTGATCTCTTCAGTCCAATTAAACCAATAAGCTTAGGTAGAAGAGAATACACCATGGTTATTATGGATGATTATTCTTGCTATAACTGGGAAGCTTTGCTAGCTAGTAAGGATGTTGCCTTTTGACATTTCTCTAGAATATTCATTAGAATAGAAATAGAATAAGGCATAAGCATTGCACACATCTGAACCGATAATGGAGGATAATTCAGAAATAAGCAATTTGCTGAATTCTGTGACTCCAAAGGCATTGAGCACAACTTCTCTGCTCCTCATATACTTCAATAAAATGGGGTTGTAGAAAGGAAGAACAGAACCAATGTTTAAATAGCTCGAACAATGCTAAGTTAGAATAGCCTACCTAAATACTTTTGGGGAGAAGTTGTAAACACTACATGCTACATTTTAAATAGAGCTTTCATTAGAAAGAACATGGACAAACCCCATAGGAAATTAGGAAGGGAAAGAAACCCAAATATGGTACTTTAGAGTATTTACATGTAAATGCTACATCTTAAATGATAGAGAGCAACTAGGAAAATTTGATCCAAAATCTGATAAAGCTATATTCCTTGGTTACTCAATACATAGTAAAGCTTACAGAGTATTTAATAAGAGAACTAAAACTGTGGTTAAGTCAATACATGTAGATTTTGATGAGACTAACCATGCAGTAAAAAGAAATCAAGATCTGGACAACATTATGCCAGAAGAAGAAAGTGCCCTAAAAGTAGAACCAGCACAGATTTCGGAACTCTCTAAAGTAAAGAAATACAAAGAAGAAGATGAAAGAATCAATTTCAACGATGATCAGCCACAAGACAATCTCTACAATGCTGAAATAAACTTCAATGATGAACAAGGAACAAATGAAGGAGTTAAAGCTAAGGATGTACAAGCTCCATTACAACATGAAGATCTGCCAAGAGAAACCAGAATTCACAGGGCTCATCCATTAGAAGCCATTTTGGACAATGTCTAGAATTCAGTCAGAACCACAGGACAGCTCAATAGAATGATAAGCCATGCTGCTTTTGTCCCACTCATTGAGCCAAAGAAATTTCAAGATGCAAAAGGAGATGAAAGTTGTATGATGACCATGCAAGAAGAACTAGATCATTTAACTAGAAGTGATGTTTAGGAACTAATACCACTTCTAAAAAGAAAGCCAATCAATGGCATAAAGTGGGTATTCTATAACAAGCTAGATGAATCTGGAGTAGTGGTACGAAACAAAGCAAGGTTGGTTGCTCAACGATACAATCAATAAGAAGACATAGACTTTGAAGAAACCATTGCTTTAGTAGCAAGATTGGAAGCAATAAGGATCTTATGTGCTTTTGCATCCTATATGGGATTCACCTTATTCCAAATGGATGTCAAGAGTGCTTTCTTAGATGGAGTCATTCAAGAAGAAGTCTATGTTAAATAGCCACCAGGGTTTGAAGACTCAAAACATCTAGAGCATGTCTATAATATAAAGAAAGCTCTCCATGGACTAAAGCAAGCTCTAAGAGCTTGGTATAAGAGGCTTACCTCATTTCTTATATCCAAGGAGTTTATCAGAGGAAAGGTAGACACCACGCTATCATCATGAAGAAAAAGGAGATTGTCATTATTATGCAAATCTATGTTAATGATATCATCTTTGGAGCAACTGATGAAAGGATGTGTGAAGAATTCAGCACTCAAATGAAGAAATAATTTGAGATGTCAATAATGGGAGAACTCAACTTCTACCTTAATTATCAAAATCAAGTAGAGTCCGGATGGGATTTTCATAAATCAATCCAAGTACGCTAAGGAAATTCTCAAGAATTTTGAAATGGACAAGAGCAAGCTAATGTCCACTCCTATGGGATCAGATATAGTTCTTTCAAAGGATTATGATGGAGAAGAGGTAGATCATAAGCTATATAGAGGGTTGATTGGATCACTTCTATATCTAACTACAAGTAGACTAGATATACACTATGCAGTTTGCTATTGTGCAAGATATTAAGCCAATCCCAAAGAATGACGTCTAGAAGCTGTTAAGAGGGTACCCAGATATCTTCTAGGAACAACTGAAGTTGGTCTAAGGTATCCAAATAATGGAAATTTTACATTGTATGTTCCCTTTTTCCTTTAAAAAGTTTCTTTGTCATTTTCCTTTTAAACAATGTGTGCATGCCCCCATAAGACTCCCAATCTATTGGGCCCAAGTCATCACCTTTGTATAACTTAGTCAAGCGAATTTTGTTTATATGGCCTAAATGACTATATCATAACTAAGATGACTTGTCTTTATCTAATTTGAATCTTTTAGCATCATTTATATTTAATATTTTAGATTTGGTATTCAAACATATATAACATCCATCAAAATTCCATTGCCATAAAAGAACACCATTTTTCTGAACTTGACAAACTTTATTATCAAATAAACCTCCAATCGTTATGTTGCTAAACATGCAAAAGAAATAATATTCTTAATCACAACTGGAATAAAATAGTAATTGTTCATTTCTAAAACCAGGCCACTAGGAAACTTAAGGCTATATGTTCCTATAGCTGATGCAAAAACCCGTGCTCCATTTCCAACTCATAGGTATATCGCTCCTTTAGCCAGCCTTCTACAGTTTTGTAACCCCTGCATAGAAGTACAGACATGAGTACCATATGTAGTATCCAATACCCATGTAGACTCATAAGGAACATAGTGAAATTTTCAAACATGAACATACCTGAAGTAGATCCCTTCTTGGGTTTTTGCTTCAAATGCTCAGAGGGAGGTGCCTTGCAATCCTTTTTCTAGTTTCCTTGTTTTCCACACTGGAAACAAACATTTTCAATTCCTTTCTTATTTTTCTTCTTCTTACTAATTTTCTTCTTTGCATTCAACCCCTTCTTTTCTCGGTCTTACCCTTCGAAGGTTTGGTTTTCTCAACCACTAGTAGATTCTTAGGATCTTTCTTGATCATAGGTTCTACCATTTTTAGCATGTTGATCAATTCTGGGATTGTCGAATTAATCTTGTTCATCTAATAGTTAGTCACAAATTGTGAATATATATCAGCGAGCGAAGTCAAAATGAGATCAATGCTCAACTCATGATCCATGTCATATCCCAATTGACCAAGTTTCTCGATGTAACTAATAAGCTTTAAAACATGTTGTGATGTTGAAGCACCAACCTGCATCTTTGTACCTAACAAAAGCTATGAGGTCTCAAACCTCTTAGTTCTTGCTTGCTTAGAAAAGAGTTCCTGAAGATGGAGAATCATACAATCAATATCCATGTTCTCCTATTATTTTTTAAGCTTTGGATTCATGGTTCCCAACATTATACATGTTGCAGTTTCACGATCCTTTCTATCCTTCCTCCATGCCTCATGTTCATCTTGATCGTCAGCATCAGCTTCATTAGGAATGGGCTCATCCAAAACATAAGCCAAGCCTTCTTCTCTGAGGACTATCCTCACCATCCTGAAACAATCACTAAAATTGATACCATCCAATTTATTTTCAAGAATAGAGCAAAAGTTTATGTTGGTAGTCATATTCAACCTAGATATAAGAAAAGAATCATTGTTTAGACTTATTTTCATACATGCACCTAACTTTAATGTCTTTAAATTAAATATATTTTCCTACTATATTGATAAGGATTTTTGAAAACTCAATAGCCCCTTCTCTTGACTTTTGGGAAACATAGTCTAACCATTTTCCTTAGTAAGTAGCATCCATAACTCATTTAAGCTAACCCCCTCTATAGCGATTCAACCTAACTTAAATAGCTATGGTTGGATCTAGTCCATTTGCATCCAATGCAATTGCTAATCCATTTGAGTTCCAACCAATGGACGCGCCTAACAATTTATATGACTCATCAAATTCTATCTTCAGCCTGGCATTATATGACTCCTCAAATGTTATCTTTAGCCTGGCATTAACTCTGATATTATGGACAACTAACCAAGTTCGGTTAAGACTTAACCCTAACTCAAATCATGTTAACAGACGATGTTAAAGAAGAAAGCATGATGTCATGAACAATTCATTTGATGAAAGGGCCCGTAAACACATTTGAATTTTAGGAAGACTAATCATGTCTTAATATTTAAATATGGATTTATTGGTGCAATAGGTCTTGTCTAATCTAAGACTTACACATGGACATGATTATGAAAATTTAACTAATTCCGGGCTATGAAGAATTAGTAGGTCCAACCTAGGTGTCATGCTCAACTGGTAACTCATAATCATTCCATCATGCTAGAAGTCCACATAGCATGCAAAACAATTAAGGGTGTTCATTGTTTTAAGTTCTTGCACCTATGTCAATAGGTTTTATTATAACAATTTAAACTTTCTATCATAAAACCATATTATGAATCCAATTCATTATACTAGAAATCAACTAATTCATAACAGTCCCTCTTAGTACTTTGAATCCAGTGCCAATGGATATTCCCAGGTAGGAGAGGGCCCCTTAAAGTAAATGAGCAGCCAAGTCCAATCCTTGCCAGAACAACCACGGGCCCTTCTGACTCACTCGACCATAGACCATTTTAAATTAAAGATTTCATTCTTTTCTAATTTACGAAATATTCCACTTAGCTTAAAAATTTTAAGAATTTACAATTTCTAGTAAAACATTGTAAATTCTAGATAACTACCCAAACTAAGTTTACAACACTTAATCTAGTTATTACATCTTTTTCTATTGCGAGAAATAAATTCCTAAGCATGGCACAGCATACACGAAAATATTTCATAGAAAATTAGATCTATCATGTTTTTAGTCAATCATACAATCGCATTAGGCAGGCTCATGATACCATTGTTGGTCTAAATAGGCAGGTTTGAACATGCATAATAGGTATGGCGGAATTTCAAAATTTATCTAAGTCCAAGGAACTCCTAAGCAGGCATGATTGACATAGAAAAACTAGTCTAAAATTATTTCTAGGTCATAAATACTTATAAAAAGACCTATTAATAATTAATCCACTTACTAGTTGATGAGTGTCCCAATGTCAGCATAGTGACCCCTAGCTTCTGCATGCCCAGACTCCAAAGTAGAAGCCCACTATAATTGATCTACATGAGTTCCACCGACCAAAACCTTCTAGAAAGGTAGAACCGAAAATATTAGAAGACAACTAGATCTTCCTAATATTTTATTCTAGAAGAACTTCCCTTTAAGTCCTGATCCAACTTTAAATTAAATAGATCTTTTGAAAGATTACTCAATTGTCTCAAGAGGAGATAAGAGAATGAAGAGAGAATAGGATGATAAATAATGAAGAGAGGATCTTTATTTATAGTTATATGGAAAAATCATACAGACGATTTAACCCAACCCCTAACCAGTAAAAATTAAATAAACAAGAGCAATTTAGCTAATTTAAAACCAAATAGAATTAAGAATAAACACAAAGACTGAGAGCTTGGTTGGGGAGCAAGCTCCCCAGTCCTACCAAGACACTGTTGACTGGCAGCCAATAATGAGGATGGGCCTGCATAGGAGCGTAGGCTAATGGGTTACATGCTGTGCATGGAGTGCGACTTATGTCACGCACCGCGCAGCTTGCGAGGCCCCATATGGGTCACGCGCTTGAGTAGCCCATATGGGCCTGCGCAGCGAGCTGCTCTGTGTAGCCCGCTTGCGCATGGTCTATAGACTATGCACATCACTGCTTGCCTAGTGCTGCCTTGGCCTACGTACATGCCCTACCCATCTACTATCTAATAGTACATGTGCAGGCCTACTTGTACAGATTTACTAAACCCCGCTAATTTTCCTGAATTACTATTTTCCCTTTTTATTATCTTCTCATTATTTTTTGGTAAACTGGTCCAACCAATAAAATGGTCTTACCATTTTTCGTTCTTTGAGATTAGACCCAGTTTAACAGTTCTTTACATGGCTCGGTCATAACTCAAAGTGTGTGACCTAATAGGATCCCGTCATATAAAGCCGCCAAAGCTTGACCTAGCTCAACGTCATCTCCAGGAATTAATAGGCTCGGAGTGCTAGACCGTAGTGGACTCCAATGACTTTGATCAATCATAGATGGCTCTCTACCAAAGGGCATATGACCCCCCGATATTTGGAATGTCACGTGCCTGTGACTTAATCCCGGTTCTACAATAGTATTAATACAATTCACTCCTTTCATCAATGGTTAGGTACCATCTGGTTTCTTGGACTTAGTTTAAGTGTTAGTCCACTAGTGGCCTTAGAGGCTACCACACTAGTTAAGTCTTGCTGCCAAAGTACACAACCCAACCATGCTAATGTGTTGACTAGGATCCCATCCTATCAACTCATACTCTGATCAGAGGTTTATGAGTATGTTTCTTCTTACAAGTGGCCAAGGTACAACTCCTTTATATTGCTATAATCGGAGTGATGGATACAATCTTGACTACCCAGCTTACCAACGGACAGACATCAACTATACCCCTAATCATCCATATCACCAAGTTTATAGATGCTTAGGTATGACCCAAAGTATAGCAACACTTGAATAAGGTAACTAGTATCTTAGGTTTGAGGATATTCGTATTGCCATTGCAATAAGACAAAATACCAACACATAATATAGATTATCTAGCGTTGTCTTATAGTGGTCTCCAACGTATTACTTTGAATACATCCATGTATTACCTCTAGGCACTACTCGTCATCATGAGAGATATGTTGCTCGAATCTAATTCAATGAGTATGATGACACATGCTAGTCTATCCGTATTCATCAATGTCCAGTCTTGATGATACTATGACTAGGGATATTTAGACAAATCATAATTACACATGAACCAATTCTCACTCTACATAGTCCCACTATGCTTATGCAATCCGTGTTATGAATTCGTCAAGGACTTTTGCAAACACATCACTGAATATATTCTAAACTAGTCATAATACATTTTCATATTCATCGATATTACAAAAGAAATCCATTCATTAATATAACTTGTTCACTCAAATTTAACTAACTAATACATATCGCCCTAATTGCCTATAGGGCATACATCATATCTAACATCCCTCCTATAGTACTTCTCAATTATTGGAGGAACGATGTAGTCTGGGATTGGAGCGTCAAGGATGTTCTTCCTGAAGGGAGATATGCTTTTCTCATTTATTAGATCTTTATATGGAATGGCATATGTTTTCACAGACTTCTTAATTTTTGCTTGAAACTCAGGATCTAAATTATTAGATTCACTATCTGAGCTGTTTGGAGTGCTCTGACGAGTATCAGCTGGGGTTTTACGATGAGAACCAGATGGAGCTTTGTGACGAGTGTCATCTAGTTCATGAGTTGCCACAATGGCCTAGTCAATTGGATCTGTGTCAACACCCTATGTTGGGTGCATTGATCTAGTGAGATTTCCTCTAAAACCTAAAGGAAGCTGATGTTGACATCTTTGCAATAGAGTTAGTTCACTATGCGGCATAGTTAATTGGAATGGTTTAGGGACTATTGGCCCATATGCTACTGGTAAAGTTGATGCCGACTGAGTCCCTGGGACTGAGTGAATATTTTGTGCAACTAAGGGCATAGACGTCTATGTATGGGGAATAGAGTTAAATTATGGAAGAAGATTTTGATTGACGCTCCGGGCTAGATAGAATTAGGGTTTCAGAAATTTTAGCAACTCCCGCAAGTCGACTATGGGCCTTATAATGATGCAAGAGCTGTCATTTGATTCTGCTCTACATAGCATAGGTCCGTTCTGGCCCAATGAGGAATAATGCCTATTTAGTTCAGTGATCAGACAGATCAGCCAAAAAGGACCAAATTGTCATCCAAAATCCGAAATTAAAAAATCCACCTTCCAGGGAAACTCTGATTTAGCATTTCCTACTTAAAAATCAAAAAGTCAAAGTTTGGTCAAACATAGGTAATCAGCCTGCTAGTTATTTACCGATCTACAGTAAAAAAATCAAATCTTACTGAGATTTGGCAAGATTTTACGGGATCTGATGTAAAATCTTATCAGATAGGTAATTAGCCCGCTGGCTAATTACCTCCCTATTATAAATACGGGGTCAACCCCCCCCCCCCCCCCCCCCTCATTTACAAGAGACGCAAATCTTGTAAAATCCTAAAATTACCTTTGTGTCCTTTTTCAGTTCTGGGAATCATAAAAGCCTCGAAACTATGTCAAAACACTTCCAAATTCGAGCATTATCACCGACACTCGGTATAAACTCAGTTTCTAGTCTTTTTAGATCAAGATCTCACATTGATCTTCGGCCTAAAAATGACTTTAACTTTATATTTCCTTTAGAAATAATCTAAGATTATAGCCATAACTTGGGATAAATCTATTTTCCAATAAAATCACAATCTTTGACAACTTCGGTCCTGTACCAGCTCTCAAGTCATCCTGGAAAGGTAAACTGAGGGTAATTGGCTCTAAACCCAACTTTCAAATTCATTAAAACACATTTTTATTGCTTTATTATTACATATTGCATTTCATTTCTTTGGTTAAGTGAGCCACTAGTGCCACTTAAATTATAATATGTGTAAATAAGCTCGCAAGTATAGACAAACATCCTGTATGTGAGGAAACTCTATCAGAGTTTCCAGGCCTAGACCCCAGCGATGTCGTTACTCTGCCAAAAATTCGACAGAAAATGACCATTTATTAAGCCGTTGTAATGCAGAAATCACTACAAATTCCAAAATTCAAAAATTAACCCAAATAATTTGAACAATATGAGTAACTATTATGTCCGAACTTAGAATCTCATTTTCTTTTCGGTATAAAAATCCTATATTGGATCAGTATACCACAATTCTCGGTGGAGCTGAACCGGGTGGCGACTCTATTTTATTTTTAAATAAAGTAAAAAAATGCTTTATCTTAAAAATATCTTTTCTCAAACCAGACCAAACACCGCGGTTTCCTAAAACTGCATCAAACCCAAAGTGCGCCCCACATGCCGCACCACGCATGCAACCCGCAAAAGCGTCCGCCCGCTCACAGTGGCGACTCTGCTGGGGAAAAATTATTTTTATAAAAACCTAATTTTTATAAAAATTCTTTTTTTTGACATAATAATTAAAATATTGTTCAAATTAAATTTTGGAACTAAGAAATTTGTAATAACTTTTGCATTACACAAATTTTAGGATTGCATAGCATCTAGATTCTTTACCCCTAAAAAATTTAGGTGTCTTTTGGTGAAGTATCTCCAAGTTGGCTTAGGGCTTGAGGGATATGGATCTGACCACACCCCTTGCGTAACGTATGAGGACCTTGTTCGCTTAAGGGCAAGACTACCTACATATATTATATGTGGAAAAGTTTCCTTTGGTTCACTTAGGGCCACTGGGACTCGGTACAAAAAGGCACAGGGTACCCCAAATTGCACTCAATCCTGAGGCCGAAACCCACATATAGATGAACCGTAGACACTTTCTCATAGGTCTACCTAGAAACCTTAAGTGCACGCGAGCAGAATTCACTAAGTCCCCCGTTGCCTTCAAAGCCAAGTAACCTAATGGAGTTAAAAGGGTAGTAAGCGCGATCTCACCGTTTGCTGCATGTGCATGTTTATTAAATATAAATAAAATAAAAACGAACATCATAAGCATCACGATTGTGTGAAAACTCACCATATCTTTATGCAGCCATATAATTAATGTGTGCCATGCCATTTCATTCCCTTAATCAAGACCAATGAGTCCACCTAGGCTCAGTTTATGAGTTAAAAGAAACCAAAACTAGTAAGTCCACCAAGGCTCAACCCGCGAGCCGAAAGACATAAACCATTTGAGTGACCCTAGTGTCAGCTCAACCCTTGGACTAGTGACCCAAAACCCTTTTGAGTGACCCCAGTGTTAGCTCAACCCTTGGACCAATGAGTCAAAACCCTTTAAGTGACCCCTAGTGACAGCTCACCCCTTAGACCAATGAGTCAAAACCCTTTGAGTGACCCCTAGTGTCAGCTCAACCCTTGGACCAATGAGTTAAAACCCTTTGAGTGACCCTAGTGTCGGCTCAACCCTTGGACCAATGAGTCAAAATCCTTTGAGTGACCCTAGTGTAAGCTCAACCCTTGGACCAATGAGTCAAAACCCTTTGAGTGATCCTAGTGTCAGCTCAACCCTTGGACCAATGAGTTAAAACCTTTTGGGTGACCCCTAGTGTCATCTCAACCCTTGGACGAATGAGTCAAAACCCTTTGAGTGACCCTAGTGTCAGCTCAACCCTTGGACCAATGAGTGAAAACCCTTTAAGTGACCGTAGTATCAGCTCAACCCTTGGACCAATGAGTCAAAACCCTTTGAGTGACCCTAGTGTCAGCTCAACCCATGGACCAATGAGTCAAAACCCTTTGAGTGACCCTAGTGTTAGCTCACCCCTTAGACCAATGAGTCAAAACCCTTTGAGTGACCCTAGTGTCATCTCACCTTTCGGACCAATGAGTCGACCCACCTTTGAACAGCGAGTCAATTCACCCTCGTTCTTTTGAGTCTGATCTGACTCAGGCCCTTGGTATTTGAATTGTGTGTTTGCAATATTCCATCACAAGTTTTCAATTGCTCCTCGAGCGATTGGCGTATGCCTAAACCTTTTTTTAATTTGATTATTCATCTCCATCATTCATCCATGTATTTGATAACTCATACATTCATTCATTCACCCACGAACAAGGTGAGAAAGGCTTAAAGCCACGTCCAATGCACTTACTAACACTTGATCTCTTGCCTTTTCAGGTTGGAAGCTATAGAGAAGCAAGTTGAGGCACGTTACGAGTAGTCCAAAAGTCACAACCTCACCACCGGTCAAATCTCTAGTTGGATTCTCTAATCCAGAACCCAAAACTGCGATGGCAGATGATGATGCAGTTGGCCAGTCCCTTAGGAGGATTCTTGACGCCCTGGAATATCATGATATTAGGGAAAGGCTGAGATCTGCTAATGCTTAGAAAACCTAAGAACAAGAGATCGAAATAGCCGCACTCAAAGCAAAGATGGCGGACATGGAGAAACTATCTCCGGTAAAGGACAAATCTGTTGCCCCCATGGATATTGATCCATTCCTGCCTAAGGAATTAGAAGCCCTTTTGGCTAACTTTATGATGCCCTATATGGCCCCATATACTGGCATCGGACCTCCCCTCATGTACATAGAGAGTTATCTCAGAATTGTGCTAGCATAAACATCCTTAAGGTTTATATAGTCAATCCATTTCAAGTAACTCTTTATAGACCCATCTCTGAGTGGTACATGAGAATGCCAACCGATGTAAAGTTTGATTAGAAGAAGCTGTGCTCTGCGTTCCTTGAAAACTATGCCTTCAATATGAAGGTCAAGACTACTCTGCAAGATCTTGAAAGAATAAAGCAACAGCCGAATGAGTCCTTTGAAGAGTTTTATCTAAGGTGGATGGCTGTTCGTGTGCTTGTAACCGGGGCACCTGACCAAGACGCCCTAATAGTAAAGCTTATTGAAGCCTCTAGCCCAAAATATCAGGACTAAATGAAGATGAAAAGATTTGACACCTTCAACGACGTGGTAGACTATGTAAAGAGGCTTGAAAAATATGAAGAATAAGATAGAGCAAAGAAGCAAGAATAGGAAGCTTATACTAAACCTCGATATTGGGAGAAAGGCGGTTCTTCCAAACAAGGCACCTCCAAATGCCCAAAAGCCTCTCCTAAAGTGGCAGCAGTTACCCAAGTACAAACTCACTAGTCTATCTCTTCATGGGTGGAATCACTATCCCAGATATTCACCAGACTAAGGAAGTCCAACCAACTCTAGAGCATTAAACAGTTTGCTCTACCTATAGCTACAGATAGAGATAATTTCTATGCTTATCAAGTGACTAAGGGGCACCATACTAACAAATGTGCTCAGCTACTAAAAGATCTACAGCAGATAATAGCCGATGGGAGAATGAAAGAGCCTGAGAAGAAGCCAAGCACTCAGACTAATCCACTGTCAAAATTCCAACCTACCGTAAATGCCATCAGTATTCATGTAGAGGCCGACGAATACGGCATATACGTAACAGATAACTTTCGACATGACCTAGGATGGGGGGATAACATGATCTTTGAGAATATAGATATCATCTATATGGTCGACCAGCACATCCTGAGTATAATGAGAGAAGGGCTGGACCGATATCTTGTACTGCTACATCTCATATATCACGGAGATTTAGATCCAAATGAACATCTGGAGGAATTTCTCCGGTTTATGCATGAATAAGGAATTGCCATGATGAGTTTTACACCATAGTTTCCCTAATTCTTAGGAGGCCCAGCCATGGACTGGTATGAAGCGATGCCATTGGAAGGATGTTGGAACTGATAATTTATAGAGAGATCTTTCCTCCACTACTTTAGGGCATCTCAGCCATACTCGTGTGAGCTTTGCTGGTGGTTGCTACCACAGGTAGATCGGTATAATACCGGCTGGCAAGATATCCCTCCTCCACAACCTCCCAGGTACACTCATCTGGATTACATGAGTCCTAATTATGTCAAAACAAGTCTGTTTGAATTTAGGAGCTCTTCTAGGGCAGCACATCCAGAAATCCAAGAACTATATAATCCTGAACAGGCATGGAGCAACCATGCAGACCAGTAGAGGTATCTCGGCCTGAATCTAGATGGAGGTGCACATGACCAGTTTGGAGAAATCCATACTGACATTACAATATATGGTGCTTGTATGGAGGAAACATTTGCCAGCATTTAAACCATAGAATCCAAGTTCCTTATAGCCATAGAAGGAGTCAAAGTCGAGCCACATATGGCGGAAGAAAACCCAGAAAAGGATCCTGAGAAAGATCCCAAGGAAGATCCTATAGAAGATTCCGTAGAAGATCCTGAGGAGGACCCCGAAGAGGATCCAGAAGAAAATTCTAATAATGATATCCTAACTCAGCATGTGCCAAACTAGATCTTTGAGCCACAGCCTTTCAAAGATTCAGATGAAGAGGTGGAAGAATTTGTGGACTCCAGTGAATCAGATCACGAAAATGAAAGCGAAGTGGATAACTTGGGGTATGAATTAGAGACTTTCTCGAATGATGAGATAAATCACTTACCAGGAGATTCCGAGTATGAGGCTCCCTTCCCTAATGGCATGATGGTTGATTTTGACAGTGCCGAGAGCTACGCCTCTTCTCTAGATCATGACTCCATGGACGCCTTATGGTCTGCGGTAAGTGATAATTTTGGAGACTTTACGAACTTTGACTAGGACAGCGAACATGTCATTAACATGATTCAGGCCGAGGGGTAAGAACTCTCTCGTGAATACATTATGGAGTGAATTTGTGCAGAGAATGAACTAGCTTGAAATAGTTGTCAGATCTGGAGTCCAAACTTAAGGGAAGTTTAACCCATATTCTACGACGGAAATACAAGGCCACGCCCTCACATCTATGAATTTGTGGAAATGATGAACGATGGGTATATTCACCATGCCCATTGGCCCGAAAGGTTCTGCTGGACTCTCCAAAAAAAGGCGGTCGTTTAGTATGAAGGGCTGACATTTTACCAGAAGTCATTCTAGAATATTCTGGCCAAATAATTCATCGACTACTTTACATGGGTCGACCCACTGGAAGACATAACCCCCGAACTAGACAAGCATAGGAACCCCTTATTATACTGGGAATGGGAGGCAACCAACGTCACCTGTCCAATGTCAATGGAATCGGCTAAGGAATACCCATAGTATACAAACAAATACCGTAATATGCCAGTCCTTTACGGTGATATGCTAGATCTGTTAGGCAGAAATAAACCAACTGATAGAGCCTTCTCATCCATCTATACGATCAGACAGGAATCCAATCCTGTCCTGTTCCAAATCCTAGAAGAGAACCCCATCGTTCTAGAAAAGCAGCCTAAAAAGGTTCCCTTCATGTAGTGGCCTTTTATCGCCAAGGCACCGATTTCTGTGAATAAGCCAATTGACTTGGGAGAGATACCCCTCGATGAGGATTTCAAAGAGTTTGAGGTCTTTGAAACAACAAACTTGCCAATCTAGGTGGTCAGTCCTATCACCAGAGGAGGAAAAATCACTTGATCAATAGCCCCAGCTGCACTAAAAACTGAGCCCCCGATACCTCTTACTTTTATTAAGTCCTCAGAATAGATAGTAAGCCTGATTGTGGATCAAATGAAGGCCACTACAACTAAGATGAGTATCTGGGGCATACTACTGGGCTCTCAAGATCACAGGCTTGCTATCATTAAAAAGCTGATGGAATTCAAAACATCTTCTCTAGCATCCCCAGAATAGGTCTGTGCGCTACTCAATAATGAGACTAGCACTGTTATCCTCGACATTGCCTTCTCAAGCTCGGATCTGCCTAATGAAGGCATTCACCACAATAAGGCTCTCTACTTGAAGGCTAGTGTCTTCGGGCGCATCATGCCCTACATAATGATCTATGATGGCTCATCACTAAATGTCTGTCCTAAAGATTTTCTACCAATCCTAGGACTGACCGAGAAGGACCTGAAGGAATCCACAATAGTCATCAAAGCTTACAACAACTCCAAAAGGACCTTCATTAGCACGTTCAAAGCTGAAGTCACTATCGACGAAATCTCATCTATAGTACTCTTCACTGTCATAGATATCCCGATAACTTTCTCTATACTACTTGGGAGACCATGGTTCCATGCTTTAGGAGGAGTCCCATCCACCCTACACCAGAAGATTAAAATCCTATTTCGTGGAAAGATTATTAATCTAGAAGCTGATGAAGCCTCAGTTGTAGCAGCACTGAAGATGGAAGAAAGCAACATGAAAGGGTTTACCACAGCTACATTTGGCTAGGAATCGAACGAGCAATCAGAGGTGTACTGGGGCCCATGGATTCAAGGATACATACAAAAACACCACACTCCTAGAAAAGGACTAGGCGCCTATAAATGGGAAATGCCGACCTTCAATATAGGGGCAGGAGAATGGAAGCCCATGGGACTCGGTTATAAAGGCTCTCAAAGAGTTGTTCACAAGATGACCTTTTAAAAGCAGATGCAACAGCCCTACGAAGGAACCCCTAAGCCTATTACTCATCAGGGGAAGACCATTCTAGGATTCCAGATTTTCTCAGACATAGTCAACTAAGGCAAAATGGAAAAAGCTTCATAACTTATGTGAAGAAGGCCAGTCGCCAGCCAAATGTAGGGGCAATCTCGGATCAGACCAAGAATGATGAACAAGTACACCCGAAGAAGGTCAAGAAGCTGAGTAGAAAGGAAGAAATCCTCGACACCCTAACCAAGGACCTTCAGGCATAACTCAAGATAGTAGAGGAAGCAAGAAGCAAGGGAGGAATATTAAACCAAGCAGTCATAGACATGGTCGTGACTATGAAAGGCAAAGCAAAGGTACAGGAGGAGGCCGATGAGGATATCCTACTAAAGCCAGCTGTCATAGGAGAATCATCCACAATAGAGCCAGACCCTGTTGATCAGGATGAGTCTTTTGTTTCCATTTCTAGCATGTTTGAAATGAATAATGTACTTTATGATGATAATAAGATGAAGAACTTTGCTTATTTGGATTGTGTTTTTTGTTACGATTCCATGCATCCATTCCAGCCTTCATCTAGCATTTTTAACATCAATAATGATATTACTAAAGACATTAATTTAAACATGAAGATGATCCAAAAATGGTATACATTTCCAATCAATTGCCCATCGAACAAGAGAGAGAATTGATAAAGGTATTGAAAAATCACATTTTAGCCTTCACTTGGTCTCACGAGGATACGCCTGGACTTGATCGGTACATCGCCGAGCACAAGATCCCCACGGACCTGAAAATTTGGCCAGTGAAGCAAAAGATGAGAAGAACGCATCCAAAATGGGCCGAAAAGGTCAAAGCAAAGGTGGAAAAATAGATCAAGGCAAATTTCATCTAAGTCGTCGAGTATCCCACTTGGCTAACCAATGTAGTCCCCATACCCAAGAAGAACGGTGATGTTCGGGTTTGCGTCAACTTCAGGGACTTAAATAAGGCTACCCCTAAGGATCATTTCTCGCTACCACACATTAATGTTATGGTAGACAGCGTGGCAAGAGCTGTCATGTATTCCTTTATATGGATGGATTCTCGGGATACCACCAAATCCTCATGAACGAAACAGATAAGTTTAAAGTCGCATTCATCTCAGAGTGGGCAACTTATTATTTCAGAGTAATGCCTTTCGGACTCAAGAATGCAAGGCTAACCTACCAGCGAGCAGTCATAACCTTGGTATATGACTTGATCCATAAAGAGGTCCAGGTCTATGTAGATGACATGCTTGTGAAAATAGTTACACCAGAAGAACACCGGGCAGTGCTAGAATGATTCCTCATAAGAATTTAGAAGTATAACCTCCGTTTAAACCTGAAAAAGTGCATATTCGGTGTCATATCAGGCAAATTACTGGGGCATGTGATTAGCCAAAGAGGCATAAAAATGGATCCTGACAAAGGCTAATCCTATCAGGGAAATGCCTATGCCGAAAACCAAGAAAGAAGTAAGAAGTTTCTTGGGATCCATACAGTACGTCAGTCGCTTTATAGCGTGGTTGACCACCATATGTGAGCCTATCTTTAAACTCTTGAGGAAATAGCAGCCAATAGAGTGGAATGACTAATACTAGGAAGCCTTTGATAGAATTAAAGCTTACCTGATGAACCCTCCGGTACTGAAACCGCTGATTCTTAGAAGGCCACTCATTCTCTACTTGGCGGTAGAAGAAACCTCTGTGGGGGCCATTCTAGCTCAAGAACATGTAGATAAGAGGGAATACATGGTTAATTACCTCAGCAAGAAATTACTAGAGTATGAGACTCGATACACCATCATGGAAAAGACTTATTCTGCAATGGTCTGGCTCACCAAAAAGCTCAGGCATTACTTCCAATCGTACAGAATCCAAGTAGTCGCGAAAGTGGATCTAATATAGTACTTATGTCAGGCTCCCCCACTAACTGGAAAACTGGCAAGGTGGCTCTTGTTGCCTTTAGAGTTCGATATTGAGTACGTAATAAAGGAGACCATCAAAGGTAGAGCAGTGGCCAGATTTCTAGCAAATCAACCACTCGAGGAAAGAGAACAGGAAAACATAGAATTTCCCGATAAATGTCTCATAGCCACCACAGAGAAATCTGAAAAATGGACCATGTTCTTCAATGGCGCTGTCAACAAGCGAGGAGCCGATTTGGGAGTTATCATCTTTATGCCAGACGGAGCACTCATACCTCTATCAAAATGCTTAGAATTTCTCACCATAAATAATGGGGCAGAGTACGAAGCCTGTTTGTTTGGAATGTCTACCCTAATCACTATCAGAGCAGACAAAGTCAAAATTATCAGTGATTTAGCTTTGGTCATCAAGCATGTCATATGGGACTGGGAACTAAATGAGGAATCCCTCAGGCCTTACTTAGAAGCTGTATGGAAAAAAGCCATAATGTTCAGCGAGTGCAATTTAGTCACATGCCCTATAAGGAAAATCAGATGGCAGATGCATTAGCCACTTTAGCCTCCATGTGGGAAGCGCCCCAAAAGAAGCCTATCAGACCCCTTATTGTGGAAATAGCCCAATCTCCTTACTATATCTGCACAATAAAAGACACCACGGAAGAAGGAACCCCCTGGTATTCCGACATTATCAAGTTCCTTAAAAATGGTGAATTCCTGGTTGAGGCTATGGATTTCGATAGAAATACGCTGAAAAAGCTTGTTGTGTGATTCTACCTGGTTAAAGGAGATCTATTCAAGAGGTCATCTGACAGTCTACTGCTAAAATTCCTGACACTGCGAGAAGCTAAAAGGGTGATGAAAGAAGTACATTTGGGAGACTATGGTTTGCAGATGAATGGCATCACGATGGCAAAGAAAATCCAGAGAGTAAGGTACTTTTGGCTGATGATGCTAGCTAATTATGTTTAAGAAGCGAGGACTTGCCACACTTGTCGGGTATACAAAGATGTGAACTTTTTACCTCCAATAACATTGAAAACCTTAATAATGCCTTGGTCATTCTCGGCCTGGGGCATCGACATCATTGGTGAAATAAGACCTTCGACCAACGGTCATCGCTTCATTATAGTAGCTGTTGATTACTTATCCAAATGGGTTGAAGCAGAATCATACACAAGCATCATGGCCAAGAAAATGGCTCGATTTATTCAGCGATACATCTTCGCCAGGTATGGCATTCCTCATCATATGGTGAGTGATAATGGTGTGTAGTTCCAAGGAGAAACAGCTGATCTTATTGAAAAGCACAGGATTGAGCATCATTGCTCTTCGCCTTATTGCCCTCAAGTCAATGGAGCTGTGGAAGTAGCTAATAAGGTGATCAAGAAAATCCTCTCCAAGATGGTTTCCAACTACAGAGATTAGGCCGATCATTTGCCCTGTGCCTTGTAGGGATATAGAACCAGTGTCAAGACTCCTACGGGTCAAACTTATTTTCCCTTGTCTATAGGATGGAGGCGGTATTGCCCATTGAAATGGAAATCAAGTCTTTATGCATAGCCCTTGAAGCCAGACTTCTCGAAGATAAATGGACAAAAGCAAGGCACGAAGAACTGACCTTGATCGACAAAAAGCGATTATACGCATTGGAAAATCTACAGTTATACCAATAGCACATGGCCAAAGCTTACAACCACAAAGTCAAGGGGCAGAGCCAACCTTTAAAGATGAGCAATTTAGTCTTGAAGCAATCTCATAAAATACACATGGATGCTCGAGGGAAATTCTAGCCAAACTGGGAAGGATCGTACATGGTAAAGAAGACTCTCAGTAAAGGGGCAGTAAAAATCTCAAATCTAGACGGCAACAAATTCGTGAATCCAGTCAATCGCGACAAGCTGAAGTGCTATCTCGTGTAAAAAAAATAATAAAGTCTATCAAGAGCTAGTAAGGGCTCTTGAGCAAAAATAAAGACTCTAAAAAAAGAGTGGAGCCTTGGGTAAAATCCGTTCGGAGCCTTAGACAATGGTGGGCATTTCTTAGAAATAAATACCACTTGTCCTCCGTGATAAATAATATCTTTTATAGTAACATGATCATGTTAAAAATACTGCATAAGTGCATTAAATGGAAACTGCAAATTGTTTAATGAAACATGCATCCAAACAACATCAATTCATCTTTATTACACATAAAAGTACATTACAAACAGGAAATAGAAATGAGGCTTGATGCCTTTATTCTCCCACTGGAACAAAATACACATAATGGTAAGCTTGCTAAACCCTAAGGAAGCTTTGAAGCCTCCTAGTCTCACGGAGCCTCTCCTCAAGAGTAGCCAATCCACGAACACTCGCAACCCAGATGCGATAGGCCTCAGAAGGATGGACGTCAAAGGGGGAAGCGTAGTTCATCTCTACCTGAGTGCGACTAATCCATCTCATGTCATGATGATATACCCGAGTATAGGAAAGCTCCGGGCCAATAAGGGTGCACAGGGATGCAGGAAACCCCTAAGATCGACCTTACCACCTGCACAAGCGACCGGGAGAATAAGTGATGATCTTAGAAAGGCCAATAAGGACCACACCATCTCTTGCAATGTCAGTGGTCATATGAGTGATTCCCCACCAAGGGTAAACTGAATAGATATCCTTAGCAGCTGGGCTCCCCATAAACTCAACCCACTCCTCAACAGTGAAATCTATGTGGGTACGATTACCGATGTGAACTATAGAGCATCGTGCCCAATAGGCCCTCAGATAATAGTCCATTCTCGGAAGAACAGACATTATAGAAAGCTTATCCCAGAGCCAAAGCTACACAAGAAAGCACAAAAAAAGAAAAAAATCAATACAGAAAAAAAAAAGAAGAAAAAAAAAAGGAAAAAATAGCCTACTAGATTGAAAACCTGAAAAGGCGGTCCAGGAAAAAATTAAGGCAAGCCCGATGAATCAAAAAACTAAAAAGGCGGTTCATGCAAAAAGAAGGGCTCAAATAAAAGTTACCTAAAGAAGGAGCATGCTGCCCTTGTAGTAGCTTCAATTCCATTCCGGGAAGAGCGCACAAAGATCAATGTCTCCGCTAAGCTCACTGCAATGGGAGACTTTCCCTCCAGCATCTGATCAATGATGCTTAAAAAGGCAAAGTTGCAGACCAAAGTTGGGACCTCGAAGAGAAAACACCCCAATAGAAGCAGGCATATGAGCGGCAACCAGCTTGCATTATCAGAATGAAGACTCCTAACTATGTCAAATGCCACATCCAACCTCAGGCCCTCATCACAGATCAATCGGCGTCTATCAAATCATTGAAGCTGAAAATGATTTATCAATAAATTAGAAAATTTAGGGCGATGTGCCGGAATAACTGGAGGCATATCGGTAGAGGACTGGAGAAGCCCACAGAACTCCTCGTATAAGGGCCATAGCTCATGATCCCCAAACCAAAAGACGTTGTCAACAGGATCCCAGAACCTGACAGCGGCTTGGATCACATTGTCTTTAATAAAGATGCGAGAGTACTCCTTCATGTGCGCCAAACCACATACCCCAAGACGATCCCAACCATTAGAGTTCTTCAGATAGACAACGGATGTAGCCCTCCATAGCAAAATTTCACAAGGGTAATAGTTTGCTATATGCAGTTTATGGGGCAATCTAATAATATCTAGTAGATTACCCTAATAAACTCAACCAACAATGAAAAGAAAACACAAAGCGAGATACGAAAATGTGTTCATATAAAAGGAGGCAGCAAACGACCCAAAAGAAAGCAAAACAGAAAAATAAAAGAAAAGAAAAATCCTATCTAATCGCCCTACAAAAAAATCTAGGAGGATTGCCTTGTCCTGATTGCGACTGCTGCTGTAGGTCATCCACCTGATGCATCCCTAACTAAACTCAGAGCCGTCGAATCTCCAGCTGCAACTTTTCAACACAAATCATTCATATGCATTTCACAGCATGCCATACATCATCATTAACATAATAAAATAACAAACTTGTCGCCATATCTGAGTTTTGGGTCATCATGAAGCGCCGATGCCCTTGAATATACCCCCAATCGAAGATGCTATCAGCTATAGGCACCTACAAGGATGAAAGATCAAAGCAAATTGGAACTGTCATAATCCAAAATTGACAAGGCAAAAAAGACAGAGGAGACTAACATGAGTGGCGCCAGCAGGATGGAAAGTCACTGGATGCTCGAGATCCAGATAAGGCGGAATCATCGGAGTATAAGTGCTTAGGTTAAGATGGTACATCATGAACAAGGGTGGCTGATACACAAACCCCTTATGCCCCTCCACCATCGTTGGGCCCTGAGGTGGGACAGATGATGCTGAAGAGCTACCCACATGAGTAGAAGTAGTCGCAAGTCTGTTCCTACCTTGGTGATCCTACAAATACAACAGAGCGAGGTCGGGTTAGTCTAACTAAGAATAATAGTCAAAACAACGGCAACTATAAAAGAAAGAAAAACTCAAGCTAGTGAAAGGGGAAGTACTGTCATCCGGATAGCCTCAAACAAACCTGGTCTGGCCTAGCCACTAGGTGCAAAAGTCAAAGGGGCAGAAGCCTCAAGGACAGAAGCCAAAGGATCATCATCCTCAGGAGGGTTATAGATATCCCGCTGAGGCATAATAGGAATAAGATCTGTATCCGGCCATCCAAGCAACTGCAAATGGTAGAACTCCTCGTATCCCCCGACCCGCTCTGGTAAGGTGCTATGGATACCCTTGGAGGCTAATCGTAGAAAGTCAGGTGAGCTGGAAGGCTACACCGAGCACCTCAGGAGGAATAGAATGCAACCTGGGAGGAAAATGCCAACCCTGGATGCGATCTCCCAGGTACCACCCCAAAGAGAAGGGGGTCTCTATGATCAGTTAGGTGTTCACAAACTCCCCAGCTAATCTCATTACCTCCGGCTAGTGAAAAGCATGCCCCTAAGGCTGCGTCCTAATCTGAGAAAAGAAAGCCAGACATCGGTACAACGATTGTAGCAAAAAAGGCGATTAGCATAAACTAAGAAAATTATGAGACATACCTGCTCTGAAGAAAGGGTACTAAGACGTTCACAAAGAGCAGAATGAGACTCCATTTCCCAACCGTGAAAGTAGTGTGGCAATAGAGGGCAAAACGGGAAACCACTGCTTGGCATGAGCTTGGTCCTCGAAAGGATCCCCATCTCGAAAAACCAGATCTGCGAGCAATCGAGAAAAGATCAGAACACCGAAAATGGACAAAATACTCATAAAGAAAAGAGATAAGGATCAAATTCTTACATAAACAATCTGAAGACAAGACTTGAACTTGTCAATCCTGTTCCTCATTCACTGGTCAAGAGCCTAGTACAAGTGATCCAATGCAGCTCAGCCCCATGCATACTTGTTAAAGCGAGATGGATCTATCAAAGCCGACAGAATATGGAGATTCATGATCGAATCCCCAGTAGGAAAACACAGCCACAACAAGGTAGCAGCCATGAAAGCTCTAGCCTCACAGGCAATGGTGAGATACTCTCTATCCCTAGAGGTCCAAAAGTTTATAAGTTTCTCGCAAGAAACTCTCCCCGACTTATCTCCACAATATCCAATCAAAGCCTCGATGATCTCCACATTGAAATTATTGTAAGTAAAGCAAGAGTTGAAATGGATCACATTACCGTGGAAGGGTAGACCTGTGATAGTGCAGTATTCCAATAGAGTGATGGTATACTCCCTTCAATGAAAATGAAAAGTGTGGGTAGTATCGGACCACCTGCTCAAGACGTAGGTAGATGTACCGGCTGGGATGTATGGATACTTACGATGCCTAACGTACTTACAGTTCTTGACCATCCTCCCTAAAGACGTCTCGTCAATGATGGCTTTGGCACCGGGGGATAGCACCTTGTACCACTTATGAAAGTGGGTAATGCTAGCGCCATCATGCTTGGTAACCTGAATAATGCATACACATGTATCACACACCAATTTTTGACAAGTCATGCAATTATCGAAAATAATAAATCATTGCATTAAATAAATTTTTGTATAAAAAGTAAATAAACAATAAAATGGATAGGTCTTTGCGCGAAATAAAAACAGCAGTAAGGCTTACCAAAATCCGAGAAAGATGGTTAGAAGGCTTCAAGGAAGGCGGAATAAAATCCCCAGGACATACCCTGTGGTACATCCAATTTGGAGGGAGCCCGTACAAAGCCTCGGTCAAAACCTCAGAAAGTTCCACTTGTTTGCCATCAATAAGCACGTTTCGAGTAGTCACTTGAACGGCTAGCGGATCCAAGTGGATGTTATAAAGCTTGAACTACATCGAGACCCCACAGAATCTGAAAAGAAGTGGCAGAAATGGGAAGAAGATGAAAGAAATCATCGTTAAAAATAGCTCGGAGGCAGAAATTTTTGAAAATTGGGAGCAGAAAACTCGAAAGAAAGAAGAGAGAATTGTTGGTGTTAAGAAAATGGGAGCCAAGCTGTTGTTTTTATAGACCGCTGGTAATTAGCCCACCGGCTAATTACCTATCCAACTGTCACGTGTTTATACATCCCACGCGTTTATGCATAACGGCTACAAAAGTTACTGTTACATAGGTAATTAGCCCACCGGCTAATTACGTGTATTTTCAAAATTTTCCCAATTTTGCATTTTTCATCCATTTTCTGCATCGTTTTCAAAACGAGCGGACCTAAAAGCTGTTTTTACATAGTCACTCATGCATCAAGCATCCAAAAATATTTATTCCGACCCCTGGTCAATTCTTTAACCTTATGCAACTAATTAATAAATTTTTAATTGAAGGGGCAAAATATATTTTGTTTCAAAATTTGACGATTGAAAATATTTTTAACGCATGTATCCCACATACATTGTTTTGTTTGTTTCGCATACAACAAAATTTCTAGCACGAAATTTATGCATGCAAGGGGCAAACTGTTAGCACAGGTCCATTCCGGCCCAATGAGGAATAATGCCTATTTTGTTCAGTGATCAGACAAATGAGCCAAAAAGGACCGAATTGTCATCCAAAATCTGAAATTCAAAAATCCACATTCCAGGGAAGCTCCAATTTAGCATTTCCTATAGAAAAATCAAAAAGTCAAAGTTCGGTCAAATATAGGTAATCAGCCCGCCAGCCATTTACAGATCTACAATAAAAAAAATTAAATCTTACCGAGATCTGGCAAGATTTTACGGGATCTGATGTAAAATCTTATCAGATAGGTAATTATCCCGCCGACTAATTACCTATGTAATTAGCCCGCCTGCTAATTACCTCCCTATTATAAATACGGGGTCACCCCCCTCATTTGCAAGAGACGCAAATTTTGTAAAATCCCAAAATTATTTTTGTGTCCTTTTTCAGTTCCAGGAATCCCAAAAGCCCCTAAACTCTGTCAAAACACTTCCAGATTCAAACATTATCACCGACACTCAGTATAAACTCAATTTCTGGTCTTTTTAGATCAAGATCTTACAGTGATCTTCGGTCTAAAAACGACTTTAACTTTATATTTCCTTTAGAAATAATCCAAGATTATAGCCATAACTTGGATTAAATCTATTTTCCAACAAAATCACAATCTTTGACAACTTCGGTCCTGCACTGGCTCTCAAGTCATTCTGGACAGTCGAAATGGTAAACTGAGGGTAATTGGCTCTAAGCCCAACTTTCAAATTCATTAAAATACATTTTTATTGCTTTATTATTACATATTGCATTCCATTTCTCTTGTTAAGTAAGCCACTGGTGCCACTTAAATTATAATGCGTGTAAATAAGCTCGCAGGTACGGACAAACATCCAAAATCTAAGAAAACTCTCTCCGAGTTTTTGGGCCCAGACCCCAGCGCTGTCGTTACTTTGCCAAAAATTTGGTATAAAATGTCCATTTATTAAGCCATTGTAATGCAGAAATCACAACAAATTCCAAAATTAACCTAAATAATTTGAACAATATGAGTAACTGTTATGTCCGAACTCAGAATCTCATTTTCTTTTCGGTATAAAAATCCCATTTTGGATCAATATAACACAATTCCAGGTGGAGCTGAACCGGGTGGCGATTCTATTTTATTTTTAAATAAAGTAAAAAAAATGCTTCATCTTAAAAATATATTTTCTCAGTAAAATGTGTAAATGTGTTTTTCAACATAATCACATTTTTTGCCCACAAAGCCACCGCATATAAGCAAACTAGATTTTCTCTAACCAGACCAAATGCAGCAGTTTCCTCAAACTGCATCAAACCCAATCCGTGCCCCGCGCGCTGCACCCTGCGTGCAACCCACGAAAGCGTCCGCCCGCTCACAGCTCTTCTGGAGTCAAATTATACCTCCTAGCTATCACGATGAACATGTCCAATGCATTTAGGGCATTGAAAGGGTCACCATCCCTTGTTGTGAGAGTGTTTTCTACCATGAGTAGCATTTCTTTAGAGGAATTCTTGTTTTCAACACCATCATTGGTATTCCTAACACCAAATCTATTGAACAGGTCACTATATTCAAGAGACATTCTTAAAGGGCAAGACGGTTATGAGCACTGGATTTTAACAATCCTTCTCATAAAATAATGCAATCTTTTACAGATGTTATACATTATAGGTTTTTCTACTATATGAGATATGAGTTTAGCTAGAGTTTGGGAACCTAGACCGCCTTGAGGACCCTTACGTGTCACACCTGGGTGGTACAGGTCCATGGGTTGACCTATATAGCCCCACACCTCCACACACCTCTGAGGGATCCGTGTAGGTCTACCCCACCCTTACAGGTCCTATTCACTAGCAATCAGATAGGTCTGATTGCAATCATAACATATTCGGAGAAAATCAGTCATAAATTGTCTTTATTGCATTCAGACTCGATTTTCTCCTATAAATAGAGGCATTTTTCCTCACTTTCAAAGGGGAGCCAAGTTAAAAAATTACTCTAGGCAATTTTCATTTGATTTTTCCTGCATTTTCATAATAATAGAAAGGGTTGTTGGCACCTTCATGTCCCCATGGAGACTAAATTGGTGCGGCATACCCGTATAGAAGGAAATCCCATTTTTATTCAGTTCTTTTTCTATAAATTTGTTCAGTTATAACTTGAAATGAGGTTCTGTTTGGGTCCAAATGGGACCCGTACGGGGTCCCCCTAGTAGCCGTACGGGTGCCCCCCACCCGTACAGGTACTAGCCCCCAAGATAAAATGTCATTTCCCCTTTAATTTGTAAAATGAACATAACTCCACCATTTTCCATGCGATCGGTTTCATTAATAATCCGGTAAATCAACCCATGAAAAGTTAAAATGTTTTTTTATAACAAAATACGTTGAAGACCGGTTAGTTCTTTTCGATCCTAGAAGCCGCCCGGACACTATCGATCGTAAAATCACCACGCTAACATAATCACTTTTTTCCTAATAAAATGCTGACTTATGATGTGCCGTAAATTATGCTAATCTCTGTGGATGGATGCGAATTTATTTATTTTATTTTATAACTTAGAACAAATGTATAGGTTCCCTCGAAATTCCCCTATTTTCCCCCGGTTGTAATTTTTATTCCCCCTTTATTATTTGCGCTTTATTATAAATTGTTGAACGCATGTATCGAGTGTAAAAGAGTCTAAAAAAATAGGATTTCTGTAATAATTCCCCAAATGATAAAAAGAAAACGGTTTTACGCGGCGAATGTAATTTTGAATTAACTAAATGAGAAATAAGTGACACATCTGATACCCAAATCTCTGATCCAAAAGGTATAAGTCTCTCGTCTAATGGGAACCATACCAAAACTCCTTCCCAAGTAGACAACTTAGGTGGTGACTCTATCATTTCTATCGAGATTTGGGTCTCGATTCTTTTATTCTTTAAAATTAGTTAAAATGTGCAAAGTTGAACTAAATGGTTCCATCACGCTTAAATCAAACAAACCCCTAGTGGACCCCGCCGCAAGGAGCCAAGGAAAATCCACATATTTTTTACCATGACAAATCACAGTGGCGACTCCGCTGGGGATTTCTTTTAACTTACAAAATTTTGGTTTGCTTTTTAAAAGCTTATTAGATTAAGATGAGCACTGAAAATCATTTACTTAATTCAACCCGTTTTCTATTTCATCAATTGGAAAAATTATTACACTCTATCTTCTCACCTCCTTCTCTCTAGAATTAAATGAGCTCTTCTTCTAGCGCTAGGTAGGGTGCCCAAATTTTTCGTGAAACTTACGAAGGTGTTACCCATGCCCGCTAGGAATTGGGAACACCCAAGTGGGTGGAGCACTCATTGTCATCTCCCTCTAAAAAAGAGGATTGGTGCGATGGGAACCTACTACATCAACTCCCATTACGTCCCTACACCCTTCTCATCGAAAGCCATAGAATTTTACCCTCTAGGTACTTTTTTCCTGTGAGATTAGACTAGGTCACCCTTTTTTATCCTCATGGTAATCAAAGGAAAATACCTTCTGAATCGGCGAGAGCAATAAGGTTGGAAGAATACGATTCGCATGGGTTGTGTTGTATTCCCTTGTAATTAACCTCACCATGCATTGTTGTATATCACTCATGCATAACCGAACACATGCATGTACTGATCTTTTGGTTACTACCTCAGCTAAAGTCAAAGCTTGGCAACAATCTCAAGTCTGTTTGGTCAGCATTCCAATTCTTCCTCCACCTCCTCCAGTTTAGTTAAGGGCTGAAACTCCGACTCCATCTCTGAGCAATTCATCTAGTAGTCAATTTAGTCCGTTTGATCCCGATACTACTCACCAGCTTAAGGAGATGTCTCGTATTTTGACTCATGATGGCCAAGTGGATGTTGAGCTTGAGGATGCTAGTCTCGATGAGGAAGCCAATGCGTCGAGGGCCGATATTAGGCCGAAGATTGCAAATGTCATCTCATAGTATTTGAGGAGTCATAAATTCCTCAATCGTGTGAATGATAAGATGATGACTTCCATTATGGCAATCTTTATTGAGGAGAGGATGGCCAATGTCTCTCAGGGTACACCTATCAGAGCTCCAGCAGTCCAAGCAGTCGTTAGTGGGCAGCCTCCCCTTTTAAGGGTTGCTCACAATCCATTCACTTAGTCTCAGTTGCCACCTCTTCAAGTTTAAGGAGAGTCTTCCAGTCAGTTTGGTCAGTTGGGTTCAGTTGGTCCACTTGGTTCAATCAGTCAGCCGTTTCAGTCAGTGGGTATGATAGTTCCTCCAGTTGTTAGTCAGTTTGCTTAGCTTAGCCAAGGGTTTGAGCCACCAATATTTTAGTGTGGGGCGTCTGGTCTAGGCCCTAATTTTGTAGTCATGCCTAAGGGAATAGCCTTTCCTCAATTAGTAGGTTTACCCTTAGGTGCGCCTACTCAGTCAGATAGCTCATCCTTATCTGTGGAGTTTCATGATTTGTTACAAAAGTTACTTGCTACCAATCTAAGTGTTTAGCCACCAATATTGTCTATTCAAGCCACTAGGGAGGAGGATTGGGTCCCCGAAAACTTTAGTATACCTATCATAGCAAAGTATAAGGGAACTGGTCCACCTCAATCACACATTACTACTTATCAAAGGGTGATGAGGGTGAGAAAGCTAAGTGAAAAGATCCTTGTTGAGATGTTCCCTTGCACCTTGCTATCGAGTGGTACAACACTTTATCCGATGAGGTGACTAGGAATTGGAAGGCCTTATCCAAGGCTTTCATTGAGCAGTATAGTTTCAACGCTATTATTAAGACCACCATGCAGAATTTGGAGGCTATCAAGCAAGCCCCCAATGAGAAGTTCAAACCTTAGTTAGAGAGGTGGATGGCCACCTAAATCTTTTTTAAGGATCGTCTTAGTCTCCCCGAGATAATTGTGAAGTTGATAGATGGTCCTTTGCCCGCATATCGCAAGGTTCTTAGTATGGATAGTTTCTCTAGCTATATTGATGTCTTTAAGAAGGCTGAGAAATGGGAGAGGATCGAGGAATTAGAGAAGGCGAGTGTGCTAGCCAAACCTTAGTTCAAAAAGAATGACTCACCAGCCCTAGCTTTAGCCTCCAAACTGAGGTCTAGTTCAGTGCCCAAAACTGCAGCTGTACAAGAAGATGTTGTTGCAGTCCATACCATTGAGGATGGTATTTCTTCTTGGAAGGCACATGGCCTGCCATCTTTAGCAAGTTGTAGGCACATGGCTATCTTGAAAGCATCAATCCCTATATTCCGCCCAAGCCTAAAGAGAGGGATCAGTTTTATGCCTATCATGTTAGCAAGGGTCATTGTATCGGTGCTTGTAGGGATTTACTTAAGGCTATCCATAGCCTAATTAGAGAGAAGAAAATTCATGAACCCGAGCTCAAGCCAAGTACCATGAATAATCCCTTACCGAATTTTGAGAATCAAGTTGCAGCCGTTGAGTCAAGACTACCCTCCAACCATGTCTTCAGTATGATCATGTAAGCTAATCCTATGGTTCATTCGGTCTACCCGATGAGCCTACCTCTATTGATATTGATGCATATGAATTAGAGGAAGCATATGATAAGGAAGCCATGTTGGTTCAACCTGAGCTAATTGATATCGATGCTTATGTATTAGAGGAAGATAACATTGAAGGGCCAGCTTTGTTAGTGTAAACCTCCAAGGGGAGGAGTTATATGAAGAATGGGGTGTTGCATATTACCCGTAGTGGGAGAGTTGCCCCAAATATCTTTCCAATGAGAAGAAGGGTTAGAGATGTCGATATCTAAGCCATTTCAAGTATATACCAAAGCCCAACCATTGAGAATATGGTCACCCCACGTATCATTGAGACTCGAATCCTACCTAGCAGTGAGAAGGTGGATTTAAAGACCAACCCTCTTATCCAGCAGTTGTAAGCTACTCAAGCTAAGTATAGTATTTGGCAACTTCTTATCTCTTCCGAGGACCATCGCAAGTTGTTAATCAAGAAGTTAATGAGTATGGAGGTGACACCATCCACTTCCTTCATTGAGGTGTTTTCAGTCATTAGGGGATCTCCTTCCAGTCATATTGAACCCGTCTGACCTTTTAGCCAAAGGGAACAAGCATAACAAGGCACTTTTCATCAAGGTGCAAATCTTAGATCATTTTATCCCATGTGTTATGGTGGATGATGGTTCCGCCTTTAACTTGTGTCCTTCCAAGATTCTTCCTCACTTAAGGATAGATGAGTCAATGTTGGAGAAATCTAATAATATTATAAGGTCATATGATGACACAAAGAGAAGTGTGATTGGAGTTTTCGAGGCCAAAGTTGCGGCTGGGGAAGTAAAATCCAAAGTCTTGTTCACCGTCCTTGATATTCCTGTCACTTACTCATTGTTGCTTAGCCGCCCTTGGCTTCATGCGTTAGGGGTCGTCCCTTCCATGATCCACCAGAAAGTCAAGCTCATCCACAATGGCAAGCTTATGACCATTGAGGCTGATGAACCATCAGTTGTGGGGCTATAGAAGCTGAGGAGAAGGAATTGAGAGTGGTTGTAGCTCAGCAGGATACAAAGTGGACAGTTAGGGGATACATATCCCTTAAAATTGAGAAAATCATGATAAAGCATAGTTATATGAGAGGAAAAGGGCTTGGGAAGAACCTTCAGGGCATGGCGGAGCCCATTATGCCAGTGCCATGGTCATATAGACTTAGTTTAGGAAATCGCCCTGGTGCTAGGAAATCCAAACCCCATTCATGTCTAATGATAGAGGCTGAGGTTAACAAGAAGGTGTTCAAAAAGGAGGAGGAACCTATCGAGATTGAAGGAAGAAGGTCCCTGGTTTTGAGATCTTCAATGATGTGTACGACTTCAAGAACGGTTGCTTGATCGAGTCCTCAGTTCTATAAAAGTATGTGGGGATGTTGAAGGAGATGAGATGAGTGAGGCAGTCAAATCTATCACCAAAACTCTGATTGTGCTTATAAAGAAGAATTAGAAGGGGAATGAGAAGGACAACCTTGTCAGCAAGGCCATAAGGGACTTAGCAAGGGTAGTGGCCGAAAAAGCTCGTGAGAACCGGTAAGCCGAGACTACCAGTTCAGCTACTAGTGTTGCAAAGGTTGATTAATAAGGCCCTCCACCTGTGGAGGATGATTTCAAATGATGTAATTTTTAATGTTGCAAATATTTTTTATGCAAACAATGCCGCTTATAAGGCATATTATGAATAAATTGATGCATTTTTCATTCACAACTTGTTTGAGTATTTCATTTTTAAAGATACCATGCATGCACTCATAAAATCAGCATTCTTAAAAACATCATCATATTTATTGAAGAAATTGAATTTGAGTACATCGCAATGGCATAAAACTCCAATGGTTAAAACCTACCACCAAAAAGAGAGGTAAAAAGTGCTTAGCAAATATGATAGCCTTAAGTCTTGGCCCATCTTTCTTCATGAAGGGGGAAAAGGGTATACATCATCAAGAAAGAAGATCAAAAGCTCCAAAGAATGAAGGCATGCTCCACAAAGAGAAGGATCCTACAACACATTCACCAATTTAAAATTAAGATCCTAATCCAATGCTCTTCCAAAACCTTCAAAAGGGAAACTATCCCATACAGCAAATGGACATTTCTTATCAATGTAGGTACCTCCAACTCCCTTTGGACCTATATTTCCACCAAAATATCCCTAAAAAAATGTTTTCTTCGTTTGTTTCAAAAGAAGAAGACCCTTTTACCCACAAATGATCCCAAGCCTCCATAATAACAAGATCTCCTTCTTTCACAAGGGGGGACCCATAACAGCATGATCCCCTCCAAAGAAGAGAAGAACTTGTTCCTTTCACACCAACATTAAGAAAAGCGACTCAAGGCACTTGACAACCTATAGATATACCAACAATGCATGGCTCGAGCGTACAATAATAGAGTCAGATACCCCAAGCAACCTCTCAAGGTAGGTGATCTGGTTCTCAAGAAGCTACGTCAAGTCAACACTAATGCTAGGGGTAAGTTCAGGCCTAAATGGAAAGGACCGTTTGTGATCAAGAAAGTCCTAAGTAAGGGATGAATTAAGCTCATAGATATAGATGGAAATGAGTTTGTGAATCTGGTGAATCAAGACAGGCTTAAGCATTATCATTTCTAGGTTAAAAGAAATAAATCATAGAAATGCAGCACACCATAAAAAATAAATAGAAAAAAATACCCATCGATTGGCGATCCTTGTGTCAGTCGGGCAAAAATTAGGGTACCCTAACGCAAAAATAAAGCCCGCTAAGTTGAAAACCCGAAAAGGGTGGCTTAGACAAAAGTTAGGGCATTGAGAGAAAAATGTCAGTTGCTTTCTGGAAAATCTGTAAAAGGACCAGCTGCAGTAGGGGTTAACCATTGGAAATTGTTACCATTGCTTATGTACTCAAATTAATCTCATTAATGAATATGCTATGATTTGCTAAGAATCTTGGTCTTACGAATGCATGCATGTCTTTAGGTGAAATATTCGCAGGTATGTGAACATTGATTTATTCTCTACATTTTTGTGCCCTTTTTTGTTATTACTGCGCGTGTATTATTCAGTAAAGACAAAAATACCGATAAGCCACAAAAGAAATAAGGTTTATGCAAAAGTTAGAAAAAGTAAGTTGGATTGAGCCGCCAAGGACAATTCAGGCAAAAGTTAAGACAAAGGAAAAGAAAGAAAGAGTCTGCTGGATTGAGCCGCCAAAGATAATTAAGACAAAAATTAGGACAAAAAGAAATAAAGAAAAGAAAAATAAATTAAAAAGTAAATGTTCGATAGGTCATCTCACACCAAATGATCTATGCAAAAATTAAAACTCAATTCCAAAGCGCCAGTATTTTTCTTTTGCATTTATTTTCAAACATCATTTGTAATTGCAATATTTCACAGCTCAGATCCCGCAAACTCTGTTCCCCCTCTATGAAGCCACATGGTAGCACGCGTCATCTAAAGTGCTAATCTTAAACCTACAAGACTTGGTAATACTAGTCAATTTATATTGGGTCAGTTCATCGTGATCAGGAACTTCGAGTGTTTAATGGTTAACTCACTTGCTCATGGTGTACTGTAAATAATCTTCATTGTTGGTTATGCCAAGGGGCAGCATGAGTCTACAAGCAGTAGTATTCAGTGGTTTCAGTACAGAAAAGGAAAATTCAAGCATGCATGAAGTAAAGTAATAAAAATGTATGTGTAAATAGCATCCATGTTTACACCAAAGTAAGCCACGCAGGGCTAAAAATGTTCAAAAAGAAAACAGAATGATACTAATCTAAGCTATAGTGGGATCCTAGCCTTGGGGCAAGTCCTGAGTCTAATCTTGAGTGTCCGCTAGTAGGTCAGCCACGTCGAACATCACCTGATCCTATGCCCTAGTAGCATCTACAGAAGGAAAGTCAGGCACCCCGACCCCTAAACCTCTCGCGACACACTTAGTCACAGCACCAACCACCTCAACTTGCTGCTCTACCTCCTACTTAGCTCTAGCCAAAAGGGTCATCACCGGCTCAATCCGATAGCCTAAGGCATCATCCAAAGTAGAAGATGGCTCAGGTGTCTGTCTGATCTCAGTCATGCGGGCCATATATGCCCGCAACATCTCCATCTCACCTTTTGCCCTAACAGTCTCCACCCTGGCCCTCTCAGCCTCAGCAGTGGCCCCTCGCAGCTGCTCCTCTAAGAACCTGGCTTGCTCCTCGGAAGCATCAATGAAAACCTAAAGATCAGTTTACATATATAGATGTCATGTCATGCATCATGTATAATTTTTTTAATTTCGCAGGTAAATAAAACTCACCAAGGCTAACGGATTCTGAGCTAGTAGCAATTCCTAGAAGGAAAAGAAGCCTCTAGCGATCCTCTATGCCTCAGCCACAGTCACCTGAAAAGAAAATCACATCAGTTCAAACCTGACATTTCAGGAAGTTATAATTAAAATAGGTTTTAAAGTTGAAAAATTCGTTACATGAGTGGAGCTGGGAGGAGCAAAGCCGATGGTGTGGACCAACTCCTTGAGTGCCTTGATAGCTCTCTACCCTGAATGGTCAAAAAGTTAGAATGAAATGTCCAGTTCCTTCTGAAGGACCCCTTCTCTCACCTCCCTAGAAGCACGAGACCGCTTTGCCCGCGGCTCAGGGTCAGTAAGGATAACAGTAGTAGGTCTCTTCCATATAGAAGCAGAAGGCTATAACAACAGTCATTCATGCTCAAGTTCACAGTTAATTTCAGAAAGAAATAAAGGAATGCACCAAGTCTGAGTCAAGGAAATACCTGAGTAGAAGTGGCAGGCCTAGATAGGCCCTTAATGCTCCAAACCATGAAAGGACCCCCATGATACCCCCCCCTACTCCGTCCTCATCATCATCATTGTTGTCCTTGTAGTGGAACTCGAGGGGGACATCCTCATAATGGATCCTCTCACAGGGTGGAAGGATCGAGGACTCGATGAATGCAGTACATGAGCCATCTACTAACTCCACTCAGGCCCCCTCGCCTAGCAAGTATGACCCCTGGTCCATCCCAAGCATCAGATGCGGCAAGTAGATTCCTATAGGGATTGGGGGAGGGATCGGCCTCTCCACCACTACACTTGTTTGCCAGTTGCGGACCCTCTCCCAGAAATACCACTCTAAGGAGATTGATGACTCTAGAAAAAAAGCAGCAATCATCAAAGCCCGCCTGCATTAGCTCGATGTCATCATGGATGACCATCCTCTCCCACGGGTCACGAATGACCTATAAAGTAAATGCACTGTCAGTTCCCTAACCTTGTAAATACAATTTTTTCTAACAGTTTGTTAAAATGTAAATCATAGGTTTAGCATAAGAAAGTTTACCCGATCAAATCGCAGTTGGCAAAGGAACTCCCTATACTCAGTTATGGTCTCGGCCTTCTGCTGCCAAGGCCCCATCCACCGAGCAATAATGTTCGGAGTCTCAAGCTGACCAAATAAGCCCGCCCTAGGAACGAACCAGTTCACGAAGGCCCAAATCTGAAAAATGTATCAAAGTCAGCTGCAAAACAAATAAAGAGTTAAAGCATAGAGGATAAAGTTTAGAAATTACCAGAAGAATAAGGTGGCAGTGCTTGAGCTCAGACTGCTAGCCTCGAAACCTAACACCTAGCACATAATACAATTATGATAAGATGAACCGGCACTAGTTCTTGCCTAGTACAGTGGTAAGATCCTCGATAGCTAAGAGTAGTCCATAATTAAGATTATTGGAGTAGATAGGAAAGTAGACGGTAGAGAGGAAGGTCAATAAGAAGGATTGAGCATACTGATCCCTCCTCCCCTCAGCAATAGGGCTCGGTTGCCCAATCTAGTAGTCATACAGCTCTCCATACTTGAGGTCATACTTCTCCACAAGACAAAGCCCAAGCAGTCTCTCTACCTACGCCTTCACCTCAGGTCGGGAGTGCCATCGATCAGTGTAGACATCAAAATAGAGGACTTCAGCCCGATGAGTGCATATACATCAGACGGGGTGACGGTGACCTCCCTGATCAACAAGTGGAAAGTGTGTGTCATCTTCGACCACCTCTCTATCAGGGTCAATATAGCTCCAGGGGCAAGCATCTTCAGCACCTAAGGAATTGCTCAAATGATGTCAGTAAACCCGAAGGAATCAATACAAGCCAATAGCTTAGTGTCCCCCGTAGTCCTAATCTCCTTATACCACTTACTACAAAAGCTTAGAGCTCCTATAGTCTTGTACGAGAATTGCAATGGCAAAATAAGAGTTTAACAGGGTTAGAATATAGTGGATAAGTCAAAAATCAGGAAAAAGTTATCAAAAATGAAGTTTTGAACATTCTATCTTAGGAAGGACCCGTACAGGTCCACCCCACCAGTACGGGTCCAAGAGCACCACCTGCATGAAAAAAGGGACCCGTACAGGTCCCCTACAAATAACCTACTCGCCCAAAAATTCCCCAATAATCCAAATTCATCCAATTTCAACCAAAACTATCCTAAAAGCTCCCTAGACTAAAGTTGCATATATTAGGCTCAGTTCAAGGCTCTAAAACAACCTAATTCATATCGGAGAAATTTGAAAAATCACAAAAAGGGAAAAAGTGTGGAAATCAAGTGATTTACTTGTAATTTGGAAGCGTGAGAAGAAGGGGAAGGAATCAAGGGCACCTCTAAGGTAGGTGTGAGCCCGAGGAAAGAATCTTCCTTTTGAAAAGCATAACCAGCAGCCACCAGACATTCCCGAAGTTCTAAATCACCCACTCAAGGAAACTTCTCACGCTGAAGGGTGAAAAGGCCCATCTTCAGGATCTTATTATACATCTTAGGTCAATTGTGGAAGGAGTTCGTTGAAACTTGGAGGAATTTAAGAATTTTTGTAAAAGAGGGGAATAAGGGACTATTCGACTTTTTAAAACTGCCCTAACACCACCCGTACAGGTCCCCCAAGCTCCATAACCGACCTGTACGGGTCCTCCCAACCTATACGGGTCCCAAATTTCTAATGCAAAATAGTTTCAAACCGATTAAGTTCCTCAATAGCAGGGGCACATCAAGTCCAAACTAGGGGCCAACCCCACTTCTCTTAAACTTCTTATTTCAGTTAATTAGGGGCCAAACCCCTAGCTCATCTTGATCCTTGATTGAAAGGGCAAAAATTTTTGTTTGCACAAAGTCAATCAAGAATCATGGTATGCAATTTCAGATCAGTTACTAATATGGATAATTTTTGTGTGTAAGTTCACCTGAGCATAAGAAATTTCTCCAAAAGATAAGTCATTCAAGGAGACACTTCCTCAGCACCGAAATTAACCAAGGGGCATTAACCCATTCCCCAGCAGTGGAATTAGTTAAGGGGAATCCCCCCACCTTCTGACACCCTGAGGGCATCCACTCTGGGGGCATCCATCCGAGGGATACCACCAAGGGGCACCATCCCAGGGGCATTTTAGCCTAAAATAGTTGGGCCAAACCCAACATTTCTAAACCTAGTTTTCAGTTCATTCAGGGGCTAACCCCCATCCACACATCATCATTCTTGATTGAAGGGGCAAAAATGTTTGTTCACCACAAACTCAATCAAGAATCGAGATGTGTCATTTCAGGCAGTAACTAAAACAACGTTTTTATTATCTTTTGACAAGTAGCTCAAAGTCCCCATCAGCAGGAGAGTCATCCGCCTCAAGAAAGGGATACATTAGCAGCAGGAGAGTGATTCGCCTTAAGAAAGGGATGCACCATCAGCAGGAGAATCATCCGCCTTAGAAAAGGGATGCACCATCAACTAGGAAAGTCGATCCACCTTAAGAAAGGGATACAAGGAGAATTCATTCACCTTAGGAAAGGGATACACCAACATCATTCAAAGGAAAGTCATCCGCCTTAAAAAAGGGATACGCACAGCTAAGGAGAGTCGTCCGCCTCAGGAAAGGGACACCAAGGAAAGGAGTTCACCTCAAGAAAGGAACTCGCACATATCATCACCTCAGGTATGATTTGTAAACCCTCGCTCATATCGTGAGACCATACAAATCCGTATCTGCAGTGATCCTATAAGGGGCAGTCTATGAGCATTGGATTTTAACGATCCTTCTCACGAAACAATGATGAGAGCTAGATAATACAATCTTTTACAGGTGTTTACCATTAGAGGTTTTCCTACTATAGCAGAGATGAGTTTAGCCAGAGTTTGGGAACCTAGACTACCTTTAGGACCCATACGAGTCACGCCTGGGTGGTACTGGTCCATGGGTAAACCCGTACAGCCACATGCCTCCACATGCCTCTACGGGACCCGTACGGGTCACATTTGGACCCGTATAGGTCCACCTCACCCGTATGCATCCCATTAGGACCCCGTACGGGTCCACCTCACCCATACGCATCCCATTCGCTAGCAATCAGATAGGTATGATTGCAATCATACCATATTTTGAGAAAATCATTCATAAATTGTATTTATTGCATTCAGACTCAATTTTCTCCTATAAATAGAGGCTTTTTTCCTCACTTTCAAAGGGGAGCTAAGTTAAAAATTATTCTAGGCAATTTTCATATGATTTTTCCTGCATTTTCATAATAATAGAAAGGTTATAGAAGAGGTATAGAAGTTATAAAATAGGGGGAAAACCATTCCACATTGGTTGTGCCCACATTTTATTCCTTTCTAGCTTCATATTTAGGATTGGGGGGAGGTTCTATCCACACAAAAACTCACCTAAAACAGTCCTAAATCCTTCATTTCATCATCTACCTTGGCTAGACTCTCTCTCGGCATTAGGATCGGTTCAAAGTGGATTCACAGCGTAAAGGTACGCTCCTGAGTTTCAAAGAGACTCACTTTTTATTTATTTCATTGTCATTTTCATTTATTTGCCTTGATCTCCTTTGATCTGTTTTGGGTCTAGTCCTGACCTATGTGGGCCTTGTTGGCACCTTTATGTCCCCATAGAGACTAAATTGGTGCGCCATACCCATATGGAAGGAAATCCCATTTTTATTCAGTTCTTTTCTGTAAATTTGTTCAGTTATAATCTAAAATGAGGTTCTGTTTGGGTCCAAACAGGACTTGCACAAGTCCCCCCACACCCATATGGTTCCCCTAGTAGCCGTACGAGTGCCCCCTACCTGTATGGGTACTAGCCCCCAAGACAGAATGTCATTTCCCCTTTTAATTTGTAAAACGGACCTACTTCCACCATTTTCTATGCGATCAGTTTCATTAATAATTCGGTAAATCAACCCACGAAAAGTTAAAATGTGTTTTTACAATAGAATACGTTGAAGACCCGTTATTTCTTTCGATCCTAGAAGCCGTGTGGGCAATATCGATCGTAAAATCGCCACACTAACATAATCACTTTTTTTCCTAACAAAATGTTGACTTATGATGTGCCGTAAATTGTGCTAATCTTTGTGGATGCAGGCGAATTTATTTATTTTGTTTTATAACTTAGAATAAATGTATAGGTTCCCTGAAAATTCCCTCATTTTCCCCCGGTCGTAATTTTTATTCCCCCTTTCTTATTTACGCTTTATTATAAATTGTTAAACGCAAGTATCGAGTGTGAAAGAGTGTAGAAAAATAGGATTTCCGTTATAATTCTCCAATGATGAAAATAAAACGGTTTTATGCGGCGAATGTAATTTTGAATTAACTAAATGAAAAATAAGTGACTCATCCAATACCCGAATCTCTGATCCAAAAGTAAGAGTCTCCTACCCAATGGAAACCGTACCAAAACTCTTTTCCAAGTAGAAAACTTGAGTGGCGACTATCATTTGTATCGAGATTTGGGTTTCAATTCTTTTATTCTTTAAAATTGGTTAAAATGTGCAAACTTGAACTAAACAGTTCCATCACGCTTAAATCAAACAAACCCCCAGTGGACCCTGCTATAAGGCGCCAAGGGAAATCCATATATTTTCGACCACGACACATCACAACTATTATGATCTTGAAAGGTTTGTGTTCTTTCGAGTGAACTGTGATTTTCGCTTGAGCAAGTAAGCGTAGTCCACACTCACCGTACCACTGAAAATATTGTACCTTGAATCGCCGATAATTCAGAATTGATCTTCTTGTTTCGTACCTTCGAATCTTCGATTGATAAACCTACTAAACAAACACGAACTTGGGGACGATCGGGGTTGCCCCTAGGGGGACTCTCTGATGCTTGAGTCAGTAAGGAGTTTAGAGATAATAGTAGTTGTAAGTATGAGAATGTGATACTTTTGATTTGACCAAGAGGGCCTTTATACAATCGTTTAAGGTATCCCAATTAAATTGGGAGAGAGCGTCTCAATCATGATAGGATTGGGACTCCTCAATGTATATCTGATCCTATAGTCCCAATTGTATTGGGATTATATCTTCTATAGGAGAGAATATAGGACTTGGAATCCTAATTGGATTCTGCCTTCTAATGCGGAGCGGAATCACTATCCAGCCGGTTATGAACCGGCTCGAGATCATGTCTTCCACGAGCACAAGTATGATACGTGTCCTTATCTTGTCCTAATTAGATCGACTGGGATACTGTTTGAGTCAAGTTCCTTCAGACTAAGCAATGGTTGTCCTTTCTCAAGAATGTGGGCCAGTCGGCCTAAGATGACCCAGTCTCTATAGCCGAGACGGGTTGGCATATTCTACTAAGTTATCAATATAGTTCAGTACAACTACTTATAAGTTGAAGAAAACTTAGCTAAATTTATTCGCCACTCGATTCGAGATTGCTCTTTTTTATCGAGTTCTTTGAGTTTTCCACTTCTCACTGTTTGATCCCTCACTGTTTGATCTTGTGCAAATTTGTAGCTTTGTGTGCAATAATTAAAAGAATATTGCGTAGCAGAGTGGGTGAAATGGTAATTTTAGTAGCACCAAAGCTGCTATAAATGAAGAGGATGCAGCGAGATAACTGATAAGTTGGTAAAAAAATTCTGTTTAGTATCTGATCTCAAAATTCGAAGTGGATTTACGCTCTCCTTTTCTTTTTCTATTGGCACTGACGCTTTTCTTTTTCTTTGTTACCCAGCCAAGTTATTGTAAATAAAATTAAATTAAACAACTCTACTCTAATTATTGTCTTGAATTCCATCTCAAACAAATAATGTGATGTTTTGGAGCATCAGGTTTCATCCATTCCAACTCAGAGATGCAGCTTGATACTATCCAGCTATGAAGCATGGACACTACAAAATCTAGAGTGTCCCCGTGTCGGACACTTGTCGGACACCGACACTCTCCGGACACTTATCGCACATGTGTCCGACACTCCAAATTTCAAACGGACACTCCACGTAGGATGGACACTTCCCGGACGCTCCACGTAGAAGTTAAGGAATATCCTTTGTAGTAATATGTGAAAAAAATAGAAAAATGTAGTGAGGGTGGGTTATTACGGCATTTGAATATAACAATGTGAGCAAGAAAAGTAAGGATCATACACTAGAGTTAAAGCACATTTTATTGCAGATAGCTGGTAAAAGTATTGACATATGCAATAAAGTCACAAGACATACATAACAACTATTTTGAATTTGGTTTTTTGTTGTTTTGCAATTGATCAAATAACTATGGATGATATGGATTTTATTATATATGAATATATATGTTCGACAATTTATTTTAGTTGACGTGTCACAACCATGTCCAAATTCATATTTTTTCGAATTGCCGTGTCTGCGTTTCAGTATCCGTGTCGTGTCGAATACTCAAGATGTGTCCGTACAACCTAACTACCCTTTTATTTATTGTATTAAATTAATTTATTTGTTAATTTTAAGATGACGTGGCTCCACATAATCTATGTTGTTGCCAAATGAATCTCATATAGCATGTGAGTTATAACTTCATTAAAAAATAAATTATTTAAATAATAAAATCAATACCATAACTAAAAAGATAACATATATAGTTGAGGATCCAAAAGTTCCAATTGCATAGGATCTAAAAGGTGGTAAGGCGAATTTTATAGCAATAAAATTGCCTAGTTCGTACTTGTTTATTATAGTTTAGTAGAATTTGTCAAAACAAAATAGTTAAGAGTAATTCCACTACTATGAAGGTTTTCCACGTGCGATTATAGGACATAGTTGTCTTATATAGACTCCTTATCTATTATTCTCATCTGCGCACATTACTTTTAATAAGAATATCTGACTTTCAAATTTCCATCTACTTCAATTTATATATTCATTTTCCTTTTATATTTAGTATTTAATTTAATTAAATCTAAAAACAGCCTGTATAGAAGTTTTTTTAAGGGTAAGTTCAATAGTACTCTATTTATAGAATAAATATCATAGTTTAACATTATTCTAAAATTCTTACTTAAAATATAAAGTAAAGTATGAGTTATTCTAAATTTAAAGTAGCTCGTATCTTACGTTATATTCAGAGTTGATTATTTTAATATTATTATTTATTTTATATTATTTAATTAATAATTTATTGAGTGAAATGTTTAAAAAATTAATAAAATAATAATAAAATATTATTGATTGAAAGATTTTTTTTAAGTAAAGAAATGGAGTAATGAGTTGGAATAAATTTATTGTAGTAATTATATAAATAGAATAAATACTATAAAAATAAAGTTTAAAGTAAAAAATATAGAGTAATGAATTAGACATAGATACCTATCTTCCAAAAGCTTTTCATCCATATATATAATTCAATAATTCTACGTATACGGTATACCTAACTTTATATTTTATTAATATATCACAAATAACATATATATATATAATAAATTAAATCATATGACTTACGGTATTACACTGTATTATATTTTGAATGAAAATAATTATTAAATTTTAAAATAGTTTGACATTCCGCTAGCAGCTGCTGAAGCCAACTGAACCAACTTGACAGTTATTGTCCCGTTTTGATGGAACTTTTTTAATTACAAATATGCGTATCAAATCAATTAAATTTATATTAGTTTATGTTTAAATTATTTTATTTTATATTTAATTTAATTTGATTTAATTTAATTTTTTATTTTATATTAAAATAATTTTATTTAGATAGTCATGAAAATTGAATAAAACATTATCTTAAGTATTTACCAACTCCCTTAATTTGGATTTAGGTTTACCAAAAGCTAAAATTGAAATTTTAAAATGGAAAAGAATAAAAATATATTTCCATTATAATGGTGACACGTGCAAAGCACCGTCAAGTCGGCGGCTGCCTCTCTTCCTTTTTTACACGTTTTATATTTATTTATACGGCAGCTTCCACTACATTGCATATACACTTCCAATTCAACACTTATTTTCACATATTACTTATTGTACCAAAAAATTTATTATTTTTTTGAACTTTTAATATAATTTTATAGTTTCCTTAATTTTTAAAAAGTATTTCATTTAACTTTTTGAATATAATAAGTTAGAGTCTAATAGGTTTGACTTCTTAAAGATGTCATTTTTTTAATTTTTTTCTCTCCAGTCAAGATCTGACAAATGGCATTCAGGGAGCTAAGTGGAGCACTTTTTTAAAGTTGAGGGAGCTACGGATCACTTTGAAAGTCCAGGGGGCAGTAGGTTTTCTAGGACAAATTCAGATAGTTAAATATGCATTATGCCTATCGTCTATGATTCACTATGTTAAGACCTGTGTGTCTTACAACCTTACATATCACGATGAATGTCTAACAGTTCATACTTTATTCAACCAACTATATCTTAATATTCTTATATAATTATACTCAACTACAGACCAGGTAAATAGTGGCTGATAAAACCAACTCTCATGTATAGAATGGTGTGTCATGTTGAACTTGAAGAACACTCAGCTCGTACGGTATCGTCCGTAAAAGAATTATCAAACAATCTAGCTAAAGAAGTACTATCATACATATAATGCTAAAAATGTTCTAGGACTTTTTTTGAGACATCTAATAAGTGGGTCAGAGGAGCGAATTGGACTGCTGGCGTAGTTACTCCGACACTCAACTTAGGTACTAGTGGGAGTATAATATTATTTTCACAATATGTTATATTGACTTTATAAAATGTTATAATAAATTGTTAGAAATTTAATTATATGACATGATGATTTGATGAGATGACATTAAATTAAGGCTTAATGAAATTGGCATTTTTCGCCTTATACACCCTCAAATTTTTAAGGTTTTCACTACCCCTTCAAGTTGGTAAAACTATTAACCGGCCTCTAAAGCCAAGTTGACAAATTACATGACAAATTTAACTTTTTAAGATAGTGAGTTTAAATTTTGACTCTCTCTCTATTATTCATGTATCATTTGAAGAAAGAAATTTGAGTTTGGAGAATGGATGTTATACAAGGAATGATACTTCATGTATGAGTTTTTTGGTCAGAGATTAATATTTTGTTTATAGATTTGTGTTTACGAATTGTTTGTTTAATGATTTGTCGTAAATGGATTTTTGTGTTTTATGATTTTTTTATTATGGAAATTTAGAAATTCAAGATGATATAATTGAAAAGAAAATTTTTAATAGTGATTTAAATGAAATAGTTTTAAGACTTTTTTTGAAACTTATATGCTTTATGGGTTTGACTTTTTCGACTTTTGACACGTGTCGCTGCTATAAGTTGTTTCTTGCATTTTCACCACATCATAGCGCGTGTGTTCTACACTCAGGTTTAAGACTAGGCAAGTCTGTGATAAGAGGTTATGTGGTGTAGTCTTACATATTTAGTTGATAACTAGAGCAGTCTCCATTTATTTTCTTGTTGGATGTAGAAGGTTTGAAACAATTATTAGATGCTAGCATTAGGGAAGGCCTACTTCCAGGGTTTAAGATTGAGGGGTCATCAAGAGATGTTTCGGTACTGCGGTTTGCCGATGATACAATTTGCTTTTTACCTACTCTTGGTCCTTATGCATACACTAACTGAGTCAAAGGGGGGGTGAATGACTCACTCAAGAACTTATAAAACTTTTTCGCGATAGATATGGCTCCACTGAGTGAGCTCAGCTGGCTGAGTGAAATGGCTGGAAAATGCGATTAAGTAAAGAACACAGAGATTTTATACTGGTTCGGCAACCTTTGCTTACATCCAGTCTCGAGAGAGTGTCTCGGCTTTAATCCACTAATCTCAACTCCTTTACCCTAGGCGGAGAAGCCTTTCACAAATTCCCCAATTACAGTGAGTACCCTTCAAACTGCAATCGCTCACCCGCTGACTATAATACCCTCTTCTATCACCAACACACAATAAGTCTAAACAAGAGCTGGACTCAACTTATAGAAACGTTCATCCAGTTACAAATGATCTAATATTATAATTGATTGATCTAATCTATTCTCTATTGTTCTAAGTAGATTCTCGTTGAGTTGTGCTTTCTTGCTTGAACTCCTTTAAAGCTTGCAAAGTGATAGAGTTTTTGCTTCTACGAAATTCATGTATGATCACCAAGTTCTAGCGCTTGCCTTCTTGCTCCTTTTATAGTTGGATTGAGAAAGTAGCCGTTGAACTTATCTTATCATCTACTGAAATTAACAGCTCAATAATTCACTCGTTGCTTCTTCAAATCGATCCATTAAGAGATAGAATTGCATGGTTGTGAAATACATTTCAATCCGTTAGATTGAAATTCAAGCTCCAATTTGAGTCCTTTGTCGTTTAATGCCAGTCTTTCACTAGAGAGAACTCGCGCTGACTTGCCACGTGTCTTGACCCCATTCCCTCTGGTTTTCTGACATGTTGTAGAGTGCGCGATACAAGGTTGGTAGATCTGCAGAATCGCTCGAAGTGGCAATTGACTTGTTGCAGCTTTGCATTGGAAGACTTTGTCATTTTCTTCATAATTTCGAGTCTTATCAAGCCATTAATTCTTTTTGTCTTTGTCTCATTAATGTTCCTGCAAAAAGCAACACTAAAAGCAAAGATACCTTTTTACCTCGAAATGTAAGGTCAGCAGCGTTGAAGGACTTAAAGTAACTCAGCTGAAACGATAAAACAAAATGTACACAGCTGAAACAAAATCTAAATATCAAGTGCTAAGTGAATAATACTAAGTCAGTGACCAAGTAAGTACTCAGCCCAGAAACCACTCAGAGTTAAACTAAATAGCTAGGTCAGCGGAGACTCGAAATTCTGCCCTTGAATTTACTAACTCCCTTATAACCATAGACTATTTATTTTAACATCATTATTGATTTAATTATCTCAACTGAGTTTAATTGTTATGATCAAAACTTAAGCACTACCGATTCATCCACTGAGTCAGTCCAAACTCGTGCTTGGTTCAACAATCTCCCCCATTTTGATCAATGGCAATTGACTTGAGCGAGAATTAAAGTAATAAGATATCTAGATCAGAGTTACCTTATACTCATGCTTGATATATCTTTTGTTCAGCATCTTCAATCTGCTCAGAGTGAATGCTAACTCCCTCATAATTCTTGAATCTTTTGAGTTCAAGAGATCAGAGCAAATATATATATTTTATATTTTTATATATATATATATATAGCAGAAAATATATGAAGTTAAGAAGATCTTAACTTAGAACAAAAATTGTAATCTTTCATTAAATAATAACTTGAGTACAGATAACAATGAGTTAGTCAATACTAAGTTTTACAGTTCATCACTAACGATTATAGAAATTTTATTCTCATCTTTTAGCATAGGCGAGGCTCCCAAATTAGCTCTTCTCTCCTCATAGGCTTGCTGATCCCGTCTGGATTTCTTTTCTTTAGGCAGCGCTATCTCCTTGCCTTTCCTCTTTCTTGTCTCATTGTATTCTCTTTGAATGCGCTCCAGATCCTTAGATAGGTTCTAAGAAAATTCAGCAATCCTCTATTCTCTCTCCTTTTCCTCCTTTTCACGCTTCTCGCGATCCTTCTCCCCCCTTGCCATTGCATCCAAAATGGCTTGAGTTTGATGTTCAAACGAGCTCAGAGATTTTTCAAAAGTTTCTTGCTATCCATAGACATTTGATGAAAAATTTTGCACAAGCAGCTTATAGATTTCCTACGATATTGCTTCTTGTTCTCTGAGAAAGGCGAATAATCCTACCAAAGCACTGGATTGAGACAGATTGACCTGATATTGAGCATTTAAACCTTCTTTGGATATCTAGGTGAGACTAACTAGAGCCTTGGCTTGATTGTTTTCCCTTAGAATCTGCTCCAGCATGGGAGTGCTCCTTATATGAGTAGTGACTTCATTGTGAATTTTGTCTAGTGCTTCTCCATCATTAAGGACATTTGCTTGAACCTGCTTGATTTAGTTCCTGATATGACCAAGTTTCTAGTGAAGTGTTGGCTCTATTTCAGCATCTTCCATGACAATATCACTACTCAAAGCATCTGAAATGCTAAGCCTCTTTAAGCCATTAAGCACAGCTCCCACTGAATTCTTGACTCCTTCCATCATCTCTTCCTTTACTTTCCTTAACTCATTGTGTAACCCATGATGATTGGATACCACTGTGATTAGAGCATTTAGTCTATCTATAACTACATTTAATCGAGTTGTATTCTCATCATTCTCCTTTCTCATAATGCTATAACCATCTAGCACCTTCAGCATAGCCTCAAGTAAGGGATTAAATTTATCAATCATTCAGTTGCGAAAATCCCTTTCATCATTAAGCACTTTGCAGTTGCTCTCATAGATCTTAGACATCTGCTTCTTAAGCTTTGCTACTTCTATCTTCAAACCAGCTGCATGCCTACCTGCAATAGATAATAAAGGCAAAGTATGGGATACTATGGCCTTCACTAAAGAGAATTGGGTAGGTATTGATTTGAAACGGGCCTTCATCTCTTCAGCCGCCTCCATAAATCCTCGCACTGGCTCAATAGCCTTGGCGATCCTCCTTAAGACATCCTTAGACAATAAAGATTTTGCTATTTCAGCATCTATTTTAGCATCTGTCCCTACTCCTAGAAATCTTTCTCTTCTCATTCTCCTTATGTCTCCCAAAAGTTCAACATTTGGATTGAATTGGGGTTGAGGTTGTGGTTGTTGAGGTTGTTGTTCAGGAATCTCCTTAATAATTAGAGGTCCTCTGACTGGTGAAGGCCCTTCCAAAAGTAACTGTTCATGTATAGGAGATCCTATAGGTGAAAGATATGGGATTGTTTGGTCAGAGGTTTGGTCATTTGGGTCAAAGGCTTGGTTTGAATTTGATGTGGATGGTGTTTGACTTTCTGGTAGGGGTAAGGCAGAAATTAGTGTAGGTGAGAGAGGTGTTTAGGTGGATATGTTAGGGAAAATAAATAATTCTTCAGGTTCCTTCTCCTTCTCCTCCACATCACCTTCAACAACAGACTCGCTAACCTGAGTTAGAGAATCCTCAATCAGCTAAGCTCCGTGCTCAACTACATCTACTTCCTTCTTCTTGTCTTCCAGGTCTCCCTCATCCTCATCAATCACAATCTTCATTCTCTTTAACAAGCCCCTCTTTCTCTCCTTCCTAGCCTCCTTGTCTTGCTCAGAGTTAAAGTGACATGCTGGTTAGAGTTCAGCACATCAAATTCTACAGCTTCTACTTCTACCACATCATCTTCCTCCTCCTACTCCCCTTGATTATCAATTTTATCCAGAGCTCCAATAATCTCATCAACAACTTCTAGCACTTCTCTCTTAGCCAAGCTAGCTACAGCCTTTTACAAGATTTGCTCAGTGTCAGCCTTAGCCTTAGCTGTTGCTGCTTCCTCAGCCTTTCTCCTATAGTGGCTTTAATTTCCTCTCGCTTCTTCTTAATTCTCTCTTCCTTATTAGCATTGACCTTTTCAGCTTCTTCTACATCTTGGATAACTCTTGTCCCTCTCTTCACCATCAGCTTCTTCTTGGGCTGACCTACTTAGGGAACAGGAACTGATGAAGCTTCCTTTCCCTTTGTAGTCACCTCTTCTAGCTGAGTAGCATCTGCCTTCCTCTTTCTTTCCCTTTTCAGAGGTATCTCCTCTCTCAACCCTTCTTTAGCTCTCTTCTCTTCCTTAATCTCCTAAGGAGCCAGCTCTCTTCTCTTATCTTCTTTAACTTCCTTAGAGGATCTTATCTTCTTTAGGACAACAGCTGGAACTGAGCTCGCTGAGCTCCCTTTCTTTTCTTTCTTGGAGTCTTTCCTAACCTCCTTCTTACTCCCTTTCTTTCCTTTTTCTCCTTTCTCAGCTCTAAGCTTAGTGATTCTCTCAAGCTCCTTAGCCATAAAGGCGTTTAAAGTCAGGTCCTCTTTATGAGGCTGGATAGGCTTTATCTCCATTATAGCCTTTGGATCCTTCATTCCCACTTCTCCTGGCTTCAGGTTAATGTACTTAGTGTTGGACGGCCTCTTATTAGCTTTAAGTCCATAAAAATGAGCATTGCTCAAGATTCTGGACTATATCACCTTCATCTGAATGTTGCTTTTAGCAGCCCATCCTTCCATGTCTATCTCATAAGCTCTGCAGATCTCCATCACCAACTGCCCATACACCAGATTCTTATTTACCTTTAAAAATCTGTGCAAAATTACCACTGCCAATTAATGCTCATCCCATGGGTCAGAGCATAGACGAATGCCTTCTCAAATTTGGAACAGCTCCCTAGTTAAGCCAGTCTTGGGCAGTAATGCCTTGGTTACAAACTTATGAGCTTATTTCCCTTTCTTAGTGAACATAGAAGCGATAAGTTCACCAGCTTTATAGTTATGAGGAACTTCATAACCGATAGGAATATCAACATGATCTTCATCATTGATAATTCACAGCTTTAGCCCTCTTTCCTTCATTCCTAGAAGTCCAGCAATTAGCTTGGGGGTGACATAAACTTTCCTCTTCATCATAGAGGTGACAAAAAGATCCTTCTAACCTTCCACCATGTGAATTCCAATGCAGAATCTATCCATAATCTCCTCATAGCATCCATTGGAGAGTTCAAAGAATCCTCTCAAGTGGTGCTGACGCGCCCACTTTGCAAGCTTTTCGTCACTGCAGAAACTTAGCATGTCTATAGTGGTTGGCTTTTTTACTTCTTTTTTCTCCATGAAACACCACTTGGTAGGAATATACTTGGTTCTGGCGGGAATTCTGAGTTCTTTAATATTGTCCATACTGATTGCTAACTGAGCCACATGATCTCTGGTAGTAACCTAGTGAGTATCCTTCTTTTTTCTTACAAAAAGATTAGAATTCCTCCCTGATGTGCTCATTATAGTGACTTTACTTTGAGAAAAATAGAGATTTTTAGGGATTTAGGAAGAAAATTGCAGAGAAAGGAATTTTGGTAAAGTAACCTTTCCTCTTTCTTAATTTCTCCTTAAATAGCCAAAAAAACTCTTCACATAAACCTGCAAAGCTATGTGTATGACTCATAATCCATGGTTTTAAGATTCAATGGTTAGATTCCATAGTGTATATTGTAGGATTAATGTACGTGAGAAACACGAGATAACTGCTACTGAATGTAGATCATTTCATAACTTGCTATCATTTTTATCAAGTTTAAATTTGAAAGATAACCAGCGATAATTAATGACGTGTCCAAAATTCAAGCGGTAAAAGAAATACTTAGCCTAATTCGCTGAAGCTTAGAGTGTGCCCTAGTTTGGTCAGCTCCAGAATATGTCAGAGTGAGATGTATTTCTTTAAATTGGATTGGACATTCTAAACAGCTGTCTTAGCATGTTGAATTGATCCTTTCCAATAGGCTTTGTGAATATGTCAGCTCGCTATTCTTCAGTAGGAATGTATATGAGCTTGACTTCTCCTTTTAGCACATGATCCCTTATGAAGTGATGTCTTATATTGACATGCTTCATCCTGCCATGTTGAACTGGATTCTTGGATAGGTCAATTGCACTCTTGTTGTCACACACGACTTCAAGACAATTTGACTTTATACCATAATCCTCCAGTTGCTACTTGATCCATAGCAGTTGTGCTATACAACTTCCTGCAGCCATGTAGTTAGCCTTAGCTGTACTCAGAGCCACAGAAGTCTGCTTCTTACTGTACCATGTTACTAGACAGTCACCAAGGAAATGATAACCTCTTGTGGTGCTTTTACTTTTAAGTTTGTCTCTTCCATAGTCAGCATCAGTGTGTCCTCTCAGAGTGAAGTCTGCATTACTTAGATACCACAAACCTACATTAATAGATCCTAGCAAATACCTGAGAATTCTCTTAACAGCAGTTAAGTGAGATTCTCTGGGGTCAGCTTGATATCTTGCACAATAACATACAGGATATTTAATGTCAGGCCTACTAGCAGTTAAGTAAAGTAGAGAACCAATAATACCTCTGTAGAGCTTACTCTCTACAAGTTTACCTTCCTTATCTTTACTCAGAATAGTATCAGTGGCCATGGGTGTTGACATTAGCTTGGCTTTATCCATGTCAAACTTCTTGATTACTTCCTTGGCATACTTAGTTTGGCTGATGAAGATTCCATCATCACCTTGCTTGATTTGTATACCAAGAAAGAAATTAAGCTCCCCCATCATTGACATTTCAAATTCTTTCTTCATTTGCTGGCTGAACTCTTTGTATAGCCTTTCATCAGTTGCTCTAAAAATGATGTCATCCATATATATTTGGACTAGCAATACATTTTGATGTCTCTTCTTAATAAACAGAGTTGTATCCACGTTCCCTCTAACATAGCCTTTGCTGATCAAAAAGTTATTCTCTCATACCAAGCTCTTGGAGCCTATTTCAGTCCATATAGAGCTTTCTTCAGCTTGAAGAAATGATTTGGATAGTTGGGATCTTCAAAGCCTGTGGACTGTCTGATATAGACTTCTTCTTAAATATAACCATTAAGAAAAGCACTCTTAACATCCATTTGAAATAACTTAAAGTTCATATGAGATGCAAAAGCACAAAGAATTCTTATGGCTTCAAGTCTTGCTACTAGTGCAAAAGTTTCTCCATAATCAATGCTTTCTTATTGATTGTAGCCTTGAGCAACTAGTCTGGCTTTGTTTCTGACAACATTACCAGCTTCATCTAGCTTGTTCTTGAAAACCCATTTGGTGCCTATAATTAACTTTCCTTTGGGTTTCTCCACCAAATCCCAAACTTCATTTCTTCTGAATTGGTCTAGCTCTTCTTGCATTGCGATCATCCAGTTGTCATCAAACTTAGCATTTTCAAACTTCTTTGGTTCAATCAATGACACAAATGTTGAATGGCTCATCATTCTATTTAGGTTACCTCTAGTCAGTACTGGATTTTGCACACTATCAAGAATCTTGTCAACTGGGTGATCTCTTCTTGCTCTGACTTCTTTTGGTAGATCAGGATCAGCTTGCTGAGCTACAGTCATTGATTGAGCATCCACATCATCACCAAAGTTGATTGAATGGTCTAAGTCAACTTTATTTTCTTCTTTCTCTTGTACTGGATCAGGAATAATTATGGGCTGATTGACTGATCTGCTGACTTTTTCTTTTCTCTTTCATCATCACTGGCTTATCTACCTGCATTGTTAGTTTTATCGAAATCTACATGCATGGACTCCTCTAAGATGTCAGTCCTCTTGACATACACTCTGTATGCCCTACTGTATATTGAATAAACCAGAAAGATTCCTTCATTAGCCTTGGGGTCAAATTTAGCCAATTAGTCTTTAATGTTTAATATGAAGCATCTACAACCAAAGGCCTTGAGATGACCAACCTTGGGCTTGCGCCCCTTCCAAAGTTCATAAGGAGTTTTATTCAAAACTGGGCGAATTAAAACCCTATTTAGAATGTAACAAGCTGTGTTAACAGTTTCTTCCCAAAAATACTTTGGTAGACTGTTATCACTCAGCATAGAATGACCCATCTCTATAATAGTGCAATTATTTCTCTCAACAACCCCATTCTGCTGAGGTGTATGAGGGGCAGAAAAATTGTGGTCAATACCATGCTTGGAATAGAATTTCTCAAACTATCTATTTTCGAATTCCCTTCCATGGTCACTGTGGATTCTATTAATTTTAAGGTCTTTTTCATTCATGATCCGGGTAGCCAAGCTAGAGAATGATTCAAATGTCTCATCTTTGCTAGCTAGCAAGACAATCCAAGTGAACCTGGTCAGATCATCTACAACCACAAGGGTGTATTTCATTCCACTTAGACTTATTGGCACAACAGGCCCAAATAAATCCATGTGTAGAAGATCAAGGGGACTAGAAGAAGATATATCAGCTATGGATTTAAAGGTCTTCCTAAATTGTTTCCCGAGTTGGCATGCTGACCAGAGTCTATCTTTATCAAAGGCTAGATTGGGTAAACCCTCAACAAGTTCATTTCTGGCTAATTTGGACAGATTGGTCAAATTGATATGTCCTAACCTTCTATGCTATAGCCAGGGGATAAATCAAACATATAAACATTATTAATTCTAGGAGCATAAAGAATAGTTTGGTTAGAGTTACCATCAATGACTGAGTAGCCCGATGAGTCAAATATTACTTTTCTACCTTTGTCACACAGCTGAGCAACTCTTAGCAAGTTGAACTTTAGGCCTTTCACCAGAGACACATTATGAATTGAAGGCTTTAGTCCTACAGTGCCATTTCCAACAATCTTTCCTTTCTTGTTGTCTCCAAAATTGACACTTCCATTTCTTCTTCGGTCCAATGTCATGAATTGCTTTTCATCACCTATCATATGCTTCGAGCATCCACTATCCAAATACCACATTCTGCTGTCATTAGTGGATCTCAGGCTCACCTGCAAAATAATCAAGTTTTCTTAGGTACCCATGCCTTTTTCTGGCTGGGTCCTCCCTTGTTGGTGGTGGTCATCGTTGACCAGTCATACTCATCATAGTAACCATTTTTGTGCCTATACATGACTGTAGCATGTCCTGGCTTACCATAATACTACAAGTGGCCTTAGGATTAGGCCTGCTCACTTTACTCTTTTGAGAAACCTTCTCAGAGTGGTAAGTGCGGTTACTTTGAGTATTCCTACTAGGTTAGGGAGGGACCCGTACCTTTTTCAAAGTTGTTACTTCAACAGCTAGCTCATCTAATTTCTTAGAGAGTCGACTGTTATATCCATTTTGGTATTCAGCGTTTTCCATCAGGTATAGGATGTCAAATGATGTAGAAGAGTTGACATCTTCTATATCATCTTACCTCCTCTGAAGTACTCTGATGTATTTGGTTGACTTTTTAGTCATATTAATAACATCATTAAGTACTGCAGCAAGCTCATCAGTAGACAAGGGGGGTTCAAAATTTACCTCAGAGTTATTTCCTTTGCCTTTGCTTTGGTCAGCTGGTTGTCTGGCAGCGGAAGTTATTGGATAGTCAGCTGACTCTGAGTGAACTAGATCATCCTTAGCCATGAGACACACATTGGCATAATCATGTGCCTCTTCATCTAAGGATGATGAATCTTGTTCAAAGTCACTCCAGGTAGCAACAAGGGCTTTCTTACACTTCTTCTTCTTGAACTTGTCCTTCTTACCCTTAGGATAGTTCGACTGAATATGCCCCTTCTTACCACATTCAAAGCATTTGATGTCTTTGTTATGCTCTTTGTTGAACTCCTTTCGTGGTCTATCAATTGCTCCCTTCTTATACTTGCCTGTCTTTCTGAACTTTTGAAAGTTCTTATCTTTACCCAGATATCTTCTAAAATTCTTGGTCATTAGAGCTATCTCTTCTTTTCTGTCCTCTGGATATCCTTCCTCAGAGGAATCTTCTTCTTCTTCATCATCACAAGATTTTAGAACAACAGCTTTGCTTGAGCTTTCTTTCTCTTTGGATCTGTGCTTCTTGGACTAATCTCCATATTGTTTCAAGGACATCTCATGAGTCAGCAGAGTTCTAATCAGCTCATCAAACTTATAGGTCTTCAAATCATGAGCTTCTTCCATGGCACTCTTCTTGGCTTCCCAATCTTGAGTCAAGCTTCTAAGAACCTTCTTGATAGTCTCTTCTTCTGTGAAGGTCTTGCCAAGTCTTTTCAGCTCATTGACTATATTCATGAACATGGTGTTCATGTTAGAAATATCCTCCTTGGGCTTCATGTGGAACCACTCATAATCCCTCATGAGGATATTGATCTTGGACTCTTTTACCTTGTCAGTACCTTCATACGTTACTTCCAACTTCTTCCAAATCTCTTTGGCTGTCTAGCATCCAGAAACGTGATTAAACTCAGTAGCATCAAGAGCACAATGAAGATAGTTGATAGCATCTACATTTTCTTTGAGCCTGGCCAAATCATTATTATCCCATTCAGTGGAGTACTTATCAATAGTAACTCCATTCTTCACATGTGATGGAACATATGGCCCTTCTATAATGGCCATCCAAGCATGCATACTCCAGGGCTGAATGAAATTAGTCATTCTATTCTTCTAGTAAGTATAACGCTCTCCATTGAACATTAGAGGCCTAGTAACTGACATGCCTTTAGGTAGAGTATAAGCTTGAGCCCTTCCACTGGATTCTCCTTTGTACGCTATGGTCTTTGCTCAAAGATTGGGAAATCTGTGAAATGAGAACTGCTCTAATACCACTTCTTGGTCCCTATGCGTACACTAAATGAGTCAAAGGGGAGTGAATGACTTAATTAAGAGCTTATAAAACTTTTTCGTGCTAGATATGGCACCGCTGAGTGAGGTCAGCTGTCTGGGTGAAATGGCTGGAAAATGCGATTAAGTAAAGAACACAGAGATTTTATACTGGTTCGGCAACCTGTGCTTACATCCAGTCCCAAGAGAGTGTCTCAGCTTTAGTCCACTAATCTTAACTCATTTACCCTAGGCGGAGAAGCCTTTCACAAATTCCCCAATTACAGTGAGTACCCTTCAAACTACAATCGCTCACCCACTGACTAGAATACCCTCTTCTATCAGCAACACACAATAAGTCTAAACAAGAGCTGGACTCAACTTATAAAAACGTTGATCCAGTTACAAATGATCTAATATTACAATTGATTGATCTAATCTATTCTCTCTTGTTTTAAGCAGATTCTCGCTAAGTTGTGCTTTCTTGCTTCAACTCCCTTAAAGCTTGTAAAATGACAGAGTTTTTGCTTGTAGCAAATTCAGGTGTGATCACCAAGTTCTAACACTTGCCTTCTTGCTCCTGTTATAGTTGGATTAAGAAAGTAGCTGTTGAACTTATCTTGGCATCTTCTGAAATTGACAGCTCAGTAATTCACCCGTTGCTTTTTTAAATCGATCCGTTAAGAGATAGAATTGCACCGTTGTGAAATACATTTTAATCCATTAGATTGAAATTCAAGCTCCAATTTAAGTTCTTTATCGTTTGATGCCAGTATTCCATTAGAAAGAACTCGTGCTGACTTGTCACGTATCTTCATCTCATTCCCTCTAGTTTTCTAACATGTTGCAGAGTGCATGATACATGGTTGGTAGATCTGCAGAATTGCCCGAAGTGGTAATTGACTTGTTGCAGCTTTGCATTGGAAGACTTTGTTATTTTCATCATAATTTTGAGTCTTGTCAAGCCATTAATTCTTTGTCTTTGTCTCATTAATGTTCCTGTAAAAAGCAACACTAAAAGCAAAGATACCTTTTTACCTAAAATGGTAAGGTCAGCAGCGTTGACGGACTTAAAGTAACTCAGCTGAAACGATAAAAATAAAATTTACATAGCTGAAACAAAATCTAAATATCAAGTTCTGAGTGAATAATACTAAGTCAGTGAGCAAGTAAGTACTCAACCCAGAAACCACTCAGAGTTAAACTAAATAGCCAGGTCAGTGGAGACTCAAAATTCTACCCTTGAATTTACTAACTCCCTTATAACCATAGACTATTTATTTTAACATCATTATTGATTTAATTATCTCAACTGAGTTTAATTGTTATGACCAAAACTTAAGCACTACTAAGTCATCCACTGAGTCAGTCCAAACTCGTGCTTGGTTCAACACCTACAGACGAGGACGTGTTGCCTGTGTTCATTAGAGTACTACGGTGTTTTGAATTGATAGCAGGCTTAAGTATTAAATACAACAAGAGTTCAATAATGGGAGTCAATGTCCATGAACAGGTGTTAAATTCATGTGCAGATTTCATTGGGTGCAAAATAGAGAAGTTTCCGATTACTTATTTGGGGGCCCCTTCAGTTGGAAAAGGCCGCCGGTCTCAGCCTGGAACCTACTAGTGGCAAAATTTCAGAATAGACTAGCGGGTTGGAAAGGGAATTGTTTATCTTATGGGGGGTGAGTTGTTATGATTAAATCGGTGTTGGCTTCGCTTCCTATTTATTTAATGGCCTTGTATAAAATGTCAGGATCATTCATTGATAGGCTAACTTGCTTAATGCGGAATTTTCTATGGAAGGGGGATGCGAATACACGAGGACTTCGCAAATAGCATGGAATACTGTTGCGTTACCCAAAGAATTGGGAGGTTTATACATCAGGGATTTTAGGCTTGTTAATTGTAGCTTGCTAATGAAATGTCTTTAGAGATTGTGGGAAATGAATCAACATTCTATATGGTACGATATTTGTGTACATCGATATGGTTTTGGTTCGTGGGCGGTTCTCGAAAGGGTTGATATTCAAATTTTATCCCCGATTTAGAAGGGAGTGTATACAGTTTGCGTCAAGGAGAGGCTGTTTTGGACTCTCTTCAAAAGCAACTCTCGAGTGGTTGTGGGTAATGGAAGTATGGCTTCCTTTTGGCATGATAATTGGACTTCGGATCAGCCACTTAGTGTTCTTTTCTCGGATATTTATCCAATTTAAAATAGGAAATTTTGCACAGTTCAGCAAGGATGTGAGCTTTTGTTTAGGGTAGATGCATTTGGTAGACCCTTTTGGAAACGAAATTTACGTATTACATCTAGAGATCGGTGTAGGCAACTGAAAATGTGGATCACTGAGGCCTACCCTTCACATTTTCAAATGGTTGCTACGAGTTCAAGTAGAGAGGCTCAAATGGTGTGTACATTCCATGGGTTGCGGATCGGTTTATATGGACTAGTGAGGCCCATAATTGTTACTCGGCCAAATCATTTTGTCGTTGTTATTACCGTTTGCCGAGTCGGACCACTCCCCTTCTGAATTTCAGACGGCTTTGGGAAGCAAACTTGCTACCGAAAATCTGATTCTTTGGACAGCTTCTGTTCCATGGGAGCATACCAACGAAAGCCTTGCTAATAAGGCGGGGTAATAGGGTTGTGGAAAATGACGAATGCCCATTTTGTAAGGAAAGCGAAACAATAATGCATGCCTTATTTTTCTGTCCACAAAGCTTGAGAATTTGGCACTAGCTATTTCGACTTTTCGGGATTTCGATAACTATACCGTCCCTTTCTTGGGAGTTCTTAGAGTTATGGAATTCTCATTTCATTGTTGGTCTGAAAAGAGACTTTGCTACCACGTTATGGTTCGTAATTGCATGGTTCGTATGGATTCGAAGGAACAAGATGATCTTTGAAGGTGTTACTAGCTCAGAGGATATTCTCGTCGCAAGCATTTACTGCAGTTGGTTTTTATTTGTATGCAAGAAATGTAATATGGGCTTTGTAATCTCGGATGTATTTACTTTTCCGCAACTTCTACTTTCATGTAACTGACTCTGTTGATCACACCTTGTGATTAGCAATTTTTGAATTAATAAATGCCCAAACTAGCCACTTTAACTGTGTTTCGGATGTCTTCATTCAAAAAAAAACTAAAGCAATCTAAAGTTAGGGTGACACATTGCGTTAAGTATCAACTTCAGAGTTATGAATGCATTAAGCCTTAGATAAATAATTGTGAATGTTAATACGGAGGCATGATAAAAAGAATAGCTCCTTTGTCATTGTTCCAATATTTCACAAAACTAATCTATTTATAAACTGGGAAAATACTTCTCCATTTTTGCCTTACAGTTCTTTTATTTTATTTACAAAACATATGAAATCATAAACTTTTCTACGTTTTATTAATTGTTAATAGTTTGTTTAAAACTTTTAGTTAGAAATATTAACTATATATAGAAAGTAATCTTGATTGAAAATTTTACATTTTTCATTATACCGATATCACCATTCCAGCGTTGTAGATAAAGTCATTTCTCATCTCTGTACTGTTTCCGTAGAATTTTTCCAGGAACGATATGACACTTATATTTTCATACTATAACATTGTAAATCAAATAATGTCTACATAGTTTATAACAAAAATACCACATTTTTCTTCTGATTGTTCCCTATTCCCACAATCATGAATATGTCTTTTTTTACAGAAATTATATACGGGACTGAATATTTAATACCTTTTTCAATTCAATGATTATTTATTTATGAGAGTAAATTTATATATTCTTTCATCTTAATTAAATGGTTCCTCATAAATACTCAATCGTTGAATAAAGAAGAGTATTAAATATCCGACATCATATATGAAAACCCCTTTTGAAAAGGAATAAATTGACTATACCTAATTAGTATATATACACGTTATGAATTGGATGAATATTTAATTCATATAATGGAATCTCTTTCTGAAGATAAAAATAGTTGACTTAAAAAATTCATATAATTCACAATAATTTGAATGTTACATTTCTTGTATAGTTGGAGTAGTAAGGCCCTCTTCTTTTCAACTTATAAATAATAGTATTGAATTGAACTAAACTTATCAATATTTATTTTAGTATAAATTTATATATATACAGTACTAATAAATACTGAATAGTAGTTGTTGCTTCCAAATTTTGTGTAGCCAATTCATAACTGCTATGTATTTACGACCCAAAATAAAAAGTGAAAGAATTGAACTGAAAATTCATTAATTGAATTGATTTTTTAAATTAATTTCTCATTTATTTTTTAAATTAATTTGTTTGTTTGGTCATTCATATCAAAAAATTTAATTGATTGTCTTAGAATTTATTAATTAATAGTCATTCTTATTATCATGAAATTGACTATGTTATACTCAAACTATATATAAGAAATATATACCGAGGATAATAAAGTAGAATTAAAGAATTCAATTCTTCGGGCTACATTTGGAACCATCATTTCAATAAAATTCAATTCAATTCTATTTTATCTATTCTTGTGTTTTGGAAAAACTTTTCTACGCCGGGAATTCAATTCTCTGGATTTCAATCCCTTGAATTGAGTTAATTCGAAATCATGCCCAGATTTGGATAGAAATGATTTTGGGCTACACCTCGAATTAACAATTTTACCATATTGCCCTTGTTCGTTCCTTGCCCCCAACATTCTCTTCTGGAAAAACAAAATTCTCTTCTCTCTCTCACTCACAAACCTATGCGATGATGTGCTGCTCCAACTATAATTTGATTAAAAAACTCTGATGTGACCACTGTCATCGAGATCGTGATTTCCTACCACAACTTCTTGGTTCATTATAGTGATTTTAATAATTTCAGATCTCCCAAATTTTGAAGTACCTAAAGTGAGATTCGAAAAAGATCCAACTATTATAATTTGGTTATATTTTGTTGTTTTTTCTCCTGGTTGGCTTTTGGTTGCCTTGGTTCCGTTGCTGACATATATAGTCCAAGGATTGTAGCCTTATAAATGTTATTGTGATATGCTCTATTACGAAAAAAAAAGGAAAATGTTAACTCATAGCCCTTTTAACAGTTTAGTTATGCTTTTCCTGCTCGTCTAGATTGCCGTAACGATGTGTTTTTTCACTTGTGAAACCATGCTTTTTTTTTTAGTATTTAACCTAAAATTGAAAATGTGGTTATGGTCTATATGCTCTGACGAACTTCTTGGCAGTTTCTCTTACCCAAGTTCTGAAACATCATATATACAAGTTGCTGGTTTCCGCACATACTCCAAGTTTGAAACTTGGAGATTTTGTTTTCAGGCACACACCGCATGTAACTTTGATTTCCTTCCCAGTGATGGAATATGAATCAGATTCTGGCAAAAACTGAGTGGCTTTTTGGCAATAATGAGCTCGTTAAAGTAATTCTATCATATTCCTTGTCGAAAAGAGCTTAGCCTAGTGGTTGAGCCTTAAAGCTGTGATTTCGGAGGTCATAAGTTCGAGTTCACATACGGATGGAGTGGAATATGATTTTCTTTGGGAAATAGTCACTTTTGCCCCAATTTTCTAAAATAATTTCTGTCCAAGTTTGGTCTAACAACCTAAAGCTCCCATTACGTTTTGTCAATAACCTGTATACGCTAATCATAACTTTATAACCATTTTAAGTTTCCCAAATTACCTTTATACGCTCATCATCAACAGCCATGCGATTAGGTTGAGTTTTTTTTTATTTTTTTGGCTTATTTTGCATTCATCTCTCAAACCGTTTATTTTTTCGACATGTCGCTTTAGAGTTTTCTGTTCGTCTCATTTTTACCTTCGAAACGCTATCCATTGTGATATACTTTTTCCAATTTTTTTTAGCCTGTTACAAATCTGATATAATTCTATTATAAATCTAATATATTTCTGTTAACAGACTTATAACAGATTAATAATAGATATATATATCAGTTCAATGAACATTGCAAATACAAAGAGACTTGTATTAGACTTGTAACGGACTTATATTAGACTTATAACATATATATCAGATATATAATAGATATATTACAGTTCAATGAGCTTTGCAAATACAAAGAGACTTATATTAGAATTATAACAAATATATATCAGAAATATATCAGATTTGTATCTGATATATTTCTGTTATAATTCTATAAATGACAGATTTATAGATGTATAACAAATTTATAGTAGATATATAATAGATGTATAATATATAGAAAAGAACATCCAAATCAGTGTTGAAATAAAAAAATGCAGCAGCAACAGATATATATCAAATATATAGTAGATATATAACAGTTCAATGAGCATTGCAAATACAAAGAGACTTGTATTAGAATTATAATAGATATATATCAGATATGTATCTGATATTTTTCTGTTATAATTCTAATATATGACAGATTTTGTAGGAGATGTATAACAGATTTGTAGTAGATATATAATAGATGTATAACATATATAAAAGGACATCCAAATCAGTGTTGAAACAAAAAAATGCAGCAAAAACAGATATATAGTAGATATATAACAGTTCAATGAGTATTGCAAATACAAAGAGACTTATATTAGAATTATAACAGATATATATCAGAAATATAACAGTTCAAAAAAAGCCAGCAGAATTCCTCTTCAACTGCTCAAAATCAATTCAAACTTGTTTTTAGTGAGAAAAAATTGCAGATGAAAAGAAAAAATTGCAGATGGAACGAAGAATAACGATTATATCTGATATATAACAAAAAAAAATCAGAAATATATTAGATACATATCTAATATAATTCTGATATTTTTCTAATATATGAAAGATTTGTAGTAGATGTTCATCCAAATCAATGTCGAAACAAATAAAAATACTGTAGAATTCCTCTTCAATTGTTTAAAATCAATTTGAACCTGTTTTTAGAGAGAAAATTGCAGATGAAAAGAAAAACACAGATCGATATTGGTTGATTTGCGTAGAACACAGATTATAGATGGAAATCGATAATGAATAAAGGATTCAAGATGAGAAAATACAAAATCGAAGAACTGCGATCTCTTTTAGGGAGAAAACGAGACAATTTTGATTTGGAATTAAAAAAAGAACCATGGAATCGAGATTGAAGAACGCAGAAATACTACTGAACATAAACGGGAGAGAATTGAGAAAATGAAGCACAGAGATAATGACAAATTGAAGAAAGAGTTTTGATTTAGTGGAGTGCAAATTATGATTAATTACTTTCTCAAAAATTCTGCTTTGATTACACGCGTTTAATTATGAAATTTAGATTATTAGTTTTTTCAATTAAATGCATTTATGTGCTTTTTCCATTTTTTTATTATTCTTGTAGGCTCAACGAAGCAAATTTCTTTAAAAATTATTCTATCATATTCCTTTTCTCGCCACTTTTGAAGATTGTTTTGAACTTGAAATCGCATAAGGTTCTAAGTTTTTTTTAATAATATGTGACATTTTTATCAATTTTATTGATTGCGGGGTTTGACCCACAATCTTGCATGAATTCTGCGATAGGAGATAGCCACTCAACCAAAGGCCAGTGGTTTACAAGGTTCTAAGTTAATGGAAGAAATTAAAAAAAAAATACAATAACTGAATTCAATACATGTCAAGCCTTTGAAGCTTCATATTTCTAGGGGTTGAATCCATCAAGGTCCCTTCACAAATTGTCGTCTGTAAATTTTTAAAAGTTTCAATTAACCCCATCAACTTAGCAAAAGTGCATCAATTTACTCCCTCAACACTACATGTCGGATGCTAATTGGTTTAACTTTTCAAAGATGTCATTTTTTTATATTTTCATCTCTAACCAGAAGTTGACATGTCATGGAGCGAGCAAAGTGGTGCATTTTTGCCATATTCAAGATGCTAATTATATTCAAGATGCTAACTGAATATTTTAAAAGTTTAAGGTGACATCAAGGAAAAAGTTGAGATGCATTTCCCCTATTTCTAGAATTCATGCCTTTAAAGATTCCAATTTGGTTCAAATGCGCCAAACCTCCACTGTTAATCCATCAAGTGTCCCATTACTTAAAAAAGAAATACTATTAGAGAATATGAACCAGGTTCTTTAACAGATTGCACCAATTAAAGTAATGTTATATTTCTTATTTTTTCCCCTTCAAAAGTATCCAAATGTTCATATTTTAATGCCGTAAGTGTAGTGTTTTTTTCTCTCAAGAAGTCAAGCTGCCCTGCTATATTTTTCTACACCCAAAAGAAGAAAAGCAAGTCACAAAAACCAAGTGAGGCGAGGAAAATGAGATTCTCACTTAAGTTTCTTCTGGCTTTTCTTATATGGGAATCCAGCTCAGCTTACAGTAATGATCTCCAAGTATTACTGAAGCTCAAATCCTCCTTCATCGGTCCACAAGGCTCGGGCCTCGAGGACTGGAAATCGGCAAATTTCTCCTCTGATCATTGCTCCTTCTCTGGAGTTACCTGCGATCAAAATTCACGTGTCGTGTCTCTTAATGCGTCCTATTTTCGCCTATATGGCTCGATTCCCCCTGAGATTGGGCTCTTGACCAAGCTCGAGAACCTGACCTTGGCGTGTAATAATCTAACCGGGACACTGCCTCCCGAAATTGGGAATCTCACTTCTCTGAAAATTCTCAACATTTCCAATAATTTCATTGGAGGAAACTTTCCTGGAAAAATCGCCCTTGGCTCGAATCGGCTTCGTGTATTGGACATCTACAACAATAACTTCTCAGGTTTTTTACCAACCGAGATTTCAAACCTGAAAAGTCTCAAGCATTTACATGTTGGTGGGAACTATTTTTCTGGAAAGATACCCGAATTGTATTCCGAGATCCAGAGCCTGGAGTATTTTGCCTGTAGTGGTAATGACCTTTCAGGAAAAATTCCAGAAAGTTTAGCCCTTTTGAAAAACTTGAAATATTCGTTTCTTGGTTATTACAACTCGTACGAAGGAGGAATTCCACAAGAATTCGGGTCGATGAGTTCGCTTGAAATTTTGGATATGGCGAATTGTAACCTAACTGGTGAGATTCCTGCGAGTTTAGGCTATCTAGTCAAACTAAAAGTATTGCTTCTTCAAATGAACCGGCTTTCAGGGCGGATCCCACATGAACTCGGCAATCTAACTAGCTTAACTACGTTTGATATCTCACTTAATGAACTAACCGGAGAATTGCCAAGGAGTTTCACCAAGTTAAAAAACATTACTTTACTCAACTTGTTCTGGAACAATTTAACCGGCCAAATACCAGCGTTCATTGGAGATTGGGAAAACCTCGAGGTGCTTCATATATGGGGAAACAATTTTACTTCTGAGCTGCCGAGGAATCTTGGCCAGAATCTCAAGATCACACGTCTTGATGTTTCTTCCAATCAACTAACGGGAATAATTCCTCGGGATTTGTGCAAGGGAGGAAAGCTCACGGAATTGATTTTGATGAATAATTTATTCTCGGGAAAAATTCCTGAAGAGTTCGGTAATTGCAAGTCCTTGAAAACAATCCGAATGATGAACAATGGCTTGAATGGAAGTATCCCTGAAGGAATCTTCAAAATGCCGGAATTGACAATCTTGGAGCTAAGCGACAACAATTTATCAGGCCAATTACCGATAAACATGTCAGGTAATAGGATTTGGATTCTCTAAAGTTCAAAGTTGGTAAAGTTTGAACATTTTCAACCATTGATATCAAATATAAGTGGTCGAGATTGTTTTACTCTCTCCCCTTTAATTAGGAGAGAGATGAAACAGCTTCATAGTAAAGTTTTGTACGCAACTTTAGAGAATTTTTATTCCAGGTAATAACTATCAAGAGTTGATACTTTCAAGCAATAGCATTTCGGGAAGTATTCCTCCTGCCTTTAGCAACTTGAAGAACTTGCATAGTCTATTACTTGACAGGAACAAATTTGACGGTGAGATTCCCGAAGAAATATTTCACCTAAAGTTCCTGTCAAAAGTCAATGTAAGCCGAAACAATCTTAGTGGTCAAGTCCCACCTTCAATTTCAAGCTGTTCATCCCTAAATTTCGTCGATTTTAGTCTAAACAGGCTACAAGGCGAGATTCCTAATGAGATTGCTGAACTCAAATATCTTTCAGTTCTAAACCTTTCTCGTAACGAGTTGACTGGACAAGTACCGAATAATATTCAGTTCATGTCATCACTTGCATCATTTGACATTTCCAAAAATAACTTAACAGGAAAGATACCAGCTACAGGATCGTTCCTACTGTTCAATGAAAGTTCGTATTCTGGAAACCCTAACCTATGTTCTCCATTCAACAACTCTTGCCAATTTTCAGCACACTTGGCTCCAGCTAAGAGTCTTGGCTACAGAGAATTATGCAGTTCCTGGAAGGTCCTATACTCCATTATTACTCTATGTTTCCTATGAAGTTACAGAATAGTCGTTAATCTAGTGTACTTCAGGCTATCTACGAGCTCGAGAATAAATGACGGTTAAGTGCATTATTCTTTTGAGTTCGTCCAAAATCGTTTTGCTGGGTATGGAGCATTAACATAAGAATGACAATACTAAACATCAAACTAGCCTTCACCACAAATTCAACACCGTCAGATATGTATCTCATCCTGCTTTGCCTTTCCCAGGTAAACTTGTGCAATTATGACAATGGCAAAGAACAAAGGACCAAGCAAGGTCCATTATCACCATGTGTCATAGATCTAAATTCCCCGAGTACATAATAGGGAACATCTTGCTCTATGTACCTAATCATTGTTGACTTTTCCATCTAAACCCACAGCCCCGATCTCCACATTTTGTTAAAAAATATCCTAGATATTAGGCCTAATACATAGGGACCCGCCTATAGATGTCCCTAAATGCTCATTTCCCCCTGAACTTTCAAAAGTTCCACGTAACCCCTCCCCCCGTGAAATTGTTTAAAGCGCACCTCATAACCCCCTAAATGTCATGTGTCAGCTTCTGGTTGAAGAGAGAAAAATCAGAAAAATGATATCTTTGTAAAGTCAAACCAACCAAGAGATGGCACGTAGCTTTCAGGGGGCAAATTGGTGCATTTTTTTCCAAGTTCAAGGGGGTAAATGGGCGTTTAGGGACAACTATAAGGGGATCTCGATGTATTAGGCCTAAATATTACTGACCATAAATAACAAGTTTGTTCACAAAATAAGGCCATAGAAGTTTCAGGCTTCGAAGTTATCAACTGAAAAACTAACAGCCATCAGCCATGGGCACATCTATAATAAGAAGTTAAACATACAAAGCTTGACGCTATTCTGTTTTAATTTATCATCATATTCAAACAAGAAGCAGATAACAAAAGGGAGTAACCATTTCACTTTATGATCACAAACATAAAATTAAACAAACTAATAAGGGCGATACCTACGTCCATTGCTTCCATCACCGCGTTGTCTATCCCTGCCAAAACTTCTGCTTGCACTTCCACTGCCATGCTTGCTGTTATTTCTGTGATGTGATGGTGGGGTGTGTGGTTGTACTCCCGGCTGTTGCCTACAGGGATCACAGAGATGGAATGCTCAAAACCGAGAGGCACTTAAAATAAGTTTCTCACATTAAGTTACACCAGCATATTCCTTCTTAGGCTTGATTTTTGCTATTGCAGGTCTATTTATCATTCCAAAATTCTGAAAACCAGTCACAGACTCTTAAAAATCCGTCAGGTATTAGATTAGGTGTAAGTCTGCTGTATGAAGTATTATGTTAGGTGGGATGATTTGGGCTGAGTCAGGCATCTACAGTTTGTTTTGCTATTTTGTTTGTATTGGACAGCTGTCCTATTTTCTGTTATAGCCAGTCTATATATAGATAACAAAGCCACTTAAATGAGCAATCAATGAATTAATCAAAATCAGAACATTGTCCCCCTATTGTTTTTCTACTCTATTTCTCTCTGATTCCAGCGTATTCTATCTAATTGTGTTCTTTCTATCTTCTATTCTACTATCACTCTTCCTCTATTTTGTTCTGTCTACTCTCTATTCCTAATTTCTAATCAAGTTCAGGTCACTAACGTGACAAAATCATATATTAACAAACAATACAATATAGCTCCTCTAAAAGATCGTAAAATGACCATAGGTAAGGTGTTCAATGTCAGGTATTGGACCTTGACTGAGTTTCTGTAGGTTAAGAGTTAGAGGAAGGTTGAGGTAGAGGAGAAGAAAGAGGTGAGAAACAGAGGAAATTGTAGGAGAAGAGAGAATAATAGGGAGAATAGATTTGTTTGTAATTTCATTGATAATATGCTAAGTACAATCTTCTCCAATATATAGAGAAGGAATAACCGTATTTAGGGACGGCCGTCCTAATAGCACAAATTACTAAAACTAACTTAATATACCTGCTAATTAATTGGCTACTATGCCTTTACGAATAAAAGACTAGATTACCCTACTAAGGACTACTTCTAGAACACTAATAATGCTGCTAAATAATGACTAATAAATGCCTTAACTATCAGTAGCTCCAACTCTTGCCAAATACGTGACATTCAACCAATATAAAATGTTATCTACAGAACCATGCGAATAGAAAATAAATAGGATGATTCTTGTTTATCAACCAAATGGAAAGTGATAAAAGAATGTGTAGGTCCGAGTCCATGGAAAACTGGAAACCTACTAAATAGGGTGAGCAAGCAGTTACTGGACAAGGGCATCACAGACTAGGTTAACTTAACACAAATAAGATCCCTCCCAAATCCCAACCTCTAACTTTAAGATTATGAAGATAAATATCTGAACAAAAGATATAGAATGCTCACAGGACATAACCAATCCGCCCATCAGGTAGAAGCATTGGCATCATAGCCATCCCTGAAGGATTAAGTCCCCCTCCTCCATAAATCATTGGCTGCCAAAGATTACATATATACATAGTCAGTAAGACCCATAATAAAGAGTAGAAAACCCATAAATAAGTTGAAATTGTAAGTCTAGAATCCTACCAAGAAATTTTAGCAAAAGCAATCATAGACAGTTGCATTAGAACTTATAGTGTATTATGCATTAATCAGAATGGTCGGAGGTAGATACTATGATTATGCAACCTCTAGAATGGGCAATAAAATAAAATGAAGGAGACATGTCTCTAACAAGGAATTTCACGTCAAGATGTCTAAAGAACAAAACGGCTTGTAGAATATTATCAGATTGACAACTGGCTGCAGGTTTTTGACTTTACATTACATTGCAGACTCAGTCCAGTTCATAGCATGGCAGTCTAATAACTAACAAGGAATTCCATATCAAGACGTCCCAAGAACAAATCAAAAATTATACTGAAATGGCTAGTAGACCATTACCAGATAGGCAACTGGCTGTACAGTTTTTAACTTTTCAGTACAATGTAACTCAAATAAAAAGACATGCACAAACATGAAACATCTTCTCACCTGTGCAAAGCCCGCAGCACCAAATCCAGCTCCAACAGTGCCATATGCTCCTCCAACCAAACCATAACCAGCACTAGATTGGTAACTTGGAAGTAGACCGGACTTCTGCAAATTAGACACACTAACAGATTTCTGATCTGCCTGAGGTTTTGCAAGAGAACATTCCACAACTTGGCCTACAAAATCAGAAGACAATCAAACATCACTGACTAGCTTAAGTACATGCAGTCGACTTATACGATAATATCATAATATATTTCATAAATTACCTTCTAGCTCGTATTTTTCAGTATTTTTCAATGCTTTCATGGCACTAGACCTCTCTGAAAAATGAACAAAACCAATTCTATTCTTCTCCTGTCCAGCCTTGGCAGGTGGCAAAACTACTTTTGTAATCTTTCCATGATGTTCAAATAGCTTCTTCAAGTGATCTTGAGTAACATCTTTTGGTAAATTCTTCACATATATTGCTTTCACCTGTGCAAGACAAGCTGAAGTAAGATACAAACATTTTGAAGTCTTCCCACCATTTGAAAACAAAACTATTGGGTTATAACATTAACAACTGAGGTGCTGGTCCGTCAATGGAGCAGTCGGATGTTGGATCAATCATCAATGGCAATGTTGTGCAAAGCTGAATCCACTTGCCAATTTTCTCTTTGAATTTTGTTAAACTATTTCTTTGTTCCAGTGTTTTGCATTAGCAATCATTTATGTTCATTTCATTACAGCATGAACTGATATCCAACTACAACACTGGACTTAAGAAATTCCAGTTTATAATTCAAATTTTCTATTGAAATAACATTTAGGCACGCCTCAATACGAACTACTCATTACACAGACAAGAGACGGAATGAGCATAGAATTTTGGATATGCCACTAGAGAGAATGAAAGGCCATTGATTCATACAGTGGTGACAATAAGCCATATGTCCAGCCATAGGTTACATGAATAAAATGACAAAAATTTCCAAAACCATTCTTTCAAGACCACTCACAAGAACCACTTCCAAACACAACTAATTTAACTAGTAAATTCGTTTTTAATACCTGTGAAGAAGCTGAAGAATCATGAGTCTTTGATTCAGCCCAGCTGACTGTAGGAGCATTATCACCTAGCTTAAATTTTGGATTCATCATTGCCTGCCTCGAATACTCAGCACATGCATTGTTATGATAGTCAATGAAAGCAAAGCCCTTGTTATTGTTTGTCTTTGTATCCTATGGCCACATGTCACAGAAACAAGAATAACATATGAGATCTGAAGTACAGTATTAGAAAATCAAAATGCTACCAGCACTCCAGCAGCAGAAAATAACAAGTAAAATCCAAGCAGACTTAGAATATGATTAAGAAAAGATCTACTAGATTAAAACTATAACAGACGCACTAACCTTGACCAATTGCACAGCAGTGACCCCTGGCCCAACCTCTGTCACAACCTTCCTCAGATCTTCATCTTTCCAGGTTCTGGGAATATTCCCAAGGAATAACCGATTCTTTGCTTGGGATGTTGAACATTTAATTCTTATACCCTGAGAGAGCGAGAGAATTGATATAATGGAATAAGCTATATAAGTAGGAAAAAAAAAGCAAATTTGAAACAAACTGCAGAAAAAGAACTGATGCTCAAGATTATTCTCCTACACCTGCTTAGGCATAACTATAACATTTTCCACTTCACATTGCTTCATCCCCATATATTAATTAAAAGAATACACACCTTGAATTCAGTATTATTCAATTCATCAATGGCTTTCGAAGCCAAATCCACACTTCTAAAGGTCACAAATGCGAAGCCCTTGTTTTCATTTGAATCCTTGCCTTTCATAAGTCGAACCTATTATAATAACAGAAATTGTTGCAACATTCGCCTTCAGGGAAATATAAAAGCATGTGATGCATAAATAGGACCTGAGCTTACCTCTGTGACTTCTCCAACAGACTCACAAAAACCTCTCAACTCATCCTCAGATGCATCAAGTGGAATACCACCAACATATACTTCAGATCCGTGAGGAGGTCGAGAAAGAAGTTCAGCATGTATTCTCCTTTCACGTTCATCTTCAACCTTGGGGTTTGTGTCATGTAGTCTGCTTCTGTGGTCTGTAGATTCATCAGAACTGTTAGAATTATCCACTTCCTCTTCCTCTTCTTCCACCTCTATAACTTCCTCTTCTTCTATTTCTTCCTCCTCCTCTACTTCTTCATACTCAACCTCTTCTTCCATCACCTCCTCAGGATCATCATCTTCATCTAGATCTACCTTCTCATCAGATTCGATGGAGTTTTCAGGTTCAAATTCAGTGGCTGCGGATGCACCCCCCTTGGCCCTTGGCATCTTATGTATCTAAGTAAACAAGATTGCAGGGGAACTGTGAAGAAGGCACAGAGGCCAGAAGAATTCATGGGTAGAAGTATATACATATTGAATGGAGGAAAAAAAATCAAAGGCCAAAAGGAGTTGCAGAATATGAATCTCAAATAGAACTCATGTGATGAGATGAATCAAGGTGGTTGTAATGCGAGAGTCTTCCAAGAAATAATATTAAAATTAGTAGTAACACTAATAGAGATAGGTTAAAGAGATTTTTCATGACATTTATGAGGCTTTGTGATGGTGGTGCAAAAATATCAAGAAAAAGAGCTTCTTGAAATCTGAACACAAATTCAGTGCTAAAAGTGAAGCCAAGTTTAAGCATTAATTAGATCTTTCACAGGGCACATACAGCCCTATAATAAAAGATTGGGAAGAAGTTGCCAACATTATTGAATTAAGATACTAGTTTTAAGGTAATAGAACAGTCTAAGGCATTAATCATAATGCTTCAAGCATGACAAGAAAAGTTTCCTAATAAAAAAATTTCTCCGACTAACTTTATGAGTCACAGAGATATGGTGAAAAAAAGGAGAACCAAGCCATAACATGATCCAATCTCACAAAAAATAAACGAGTTCCAAACAAAACATACCAATCTGTGCACCTTCCTGCAAGAAGTTGACAATAAAGACTGAGCCAGGGAAAAATAAACATATCTTCATTTCATACACTATGCAAAAGTATCAATTTTTTACAACCCAACATTACACTAGCTCCAAAACTAAAAAGAATCGAGAAATTTTAATGAATTGGTCCAATTGGATTTTAAATTTCATTTAAATGAGAAGCACTATAAATTTGTAAATAAAAAACAAATAAGAAAGAATTTTAAGCCACTAAAAACATCATAAGAAAGCAACTAGCTTAAATAACAATAAGACGCTCCAAAAACATTAGTAAATAATGGCATGAGAACAAAGTCAGGGTGTAATGAGACATTTATGATTCAGCAATAGTTGTTAAAGGCACGCCTCAGGCGTGCCTCATGCAGAGCGCTTGGTCCTACACTTCACCATACCCCATACGAGGTCACATACCATAGGCCTGTAGGTACCTATGAACGCCGCACGTACAACCCTAATGTTGTTTAGGATTTATTGCCTCCCTAAGTCATCTTCGTATATGGGGAACTATCATCATGCAAGTTTAGTGACCATTTGTCAACAGGTAGCAATTTAGTTTAATATATTTAGTTTAATATTATTTTATCTTTTTATGTTACCATGAGAAATCCTTGGCATTACCATAGTTGTTAAAAGCGAGCGCTTTTGCGCTTGAACCGCAGCGAAGCGCACCCTGTGCGCTTCCGTGAACACAAAGCGCAGGGGGTGCAAAAAGCGCTCGCTTTAGTGCAAAAAAGCGCAAAAAAGCGAGCGCTTACGTTTTAAAAAAAAAGCGCCATACTATGAATTTGTTTATCTTTTTCTATCTATTCATCTTTTTCTTTCATTCTATATGTTGTTTTGAGTCCTCTGTTCATCTTTTTCTTCATTCTATATGTTGTTTTGAGTCCTCTGTTGAGTCTGTTCATCTTTTTTTACATGTTCATCTTTTTCTTTCATTCTATTTGATATTTTTAAGTCCTGTGTCCACTGTTTTGAGTCTTTACGTTTGGAGCTGTTGTTAGTTTTAGTTTCCAATTGATATTTGATACTTGTTAATTGTTATTAATAGTTTTAGACTTTAGTTTTAATTTCTGATTGATGTATGTTAAACTTGAACTGCTGTAAATGTTCTGAAATTCAAGAAAATGAACTTGAATTTATTAAGTTTTAGTGTTTAAATGACTTTTTACGGGTTAATTTTTACAAGTTCTGCAATTCTGCAGTTTTAGTTTAAATTTCTGATTAATATTTATTAGTTTTAACTTTTAAGTAGTTATATATATATTTTTTGTAAAAATTTACCTAGGGCGCTTTTTTTCAATAAAGCGAGCGATTTGTTGCGCTTTTTGTAAAAGCCAGAAGCGAGACCCTAGCGCTTTGAGTGCGCTTTACGATCTTGACAACTATGGGCATTACGTAGATTACATATGCAACACATTATAGTACATACATTTGTCTCTCTCAACAGCTTTGGAATAATCTAGCCAAGTATCAAAATAGCAGGTATTGGCTTTCTAAGTGATACCTGATTAATATTAGAATTGTTTCTATATTGCTTCTCTTTTTTCAGGTGAGTAAGACATGTGGAAGCAGTCATTAGTGTCAAAAACAAATTCAAATTCCCTGTTTCATACTCTTGACGTTACGTTATGCAGTCTCTAAGCTTTAACTTACATATTTAGCAAATACATATATACTAATGATGATTTTTATCATTTAGAAATCTTCTTTTGGAAGTTTTATCTTTTCATATGTTATATGAAATTTAGATTTCTATCTTCTAATTTTCTTTCTACTACTTATGTTTTGCAATTTTGCACCCAGTATATCCTGGCTGGCTGTCTAGACCTTACACCTTAGTGCGCCTTGTTCCTTTAACAACTATGGGTTCAACTCTGTCTAACACTCCACTGCAGACCAAAGATATCCTGATCTAAGTCTGCATACCATATATTTGTCCTCTCTTCCAATTAAATTGAAGCAAGCAAACTGCTAAGCTAACTAACGCACACACAACATGAACCTGCAGATGTGAAAGAACTTATACATTAATTGTCCAGCCCCGAGGATTTAATGAATCATCATCATTGACACAAAAATATCAATGCAAATTGAAAACCCCCCAACTTATCAGCATATAGGAGCAGCCATTCCCAAATCACCGACCTAATTCATCCTCCAGGATTATAATTTCAATATTTTACGGAACAAGTCAAAGTTCTCTAGCAAAATCTAGTGCATAGGTTTATTTCAGCTCGACAGTGGTGGATTTATCGTCTGGTGAGCTTAAGGAAAAAAATAACCGTAAATCTTCGGTGGCAACTAGATCAGCAAAGAGAACAGCAAAACAAATGAAGTACATTTCAAATTATATGATGAATACAAAAAGAAATCAAAGCAAAGCGGGATGCAAATTCAATGCAGATTGAATGGAAAGGTAACTGAAAAAACAAAAGAAAAAGGCGGAACAAAGCAGAAGACGCAGGAGAAGAAGAGAAAGATAGGGAAACGCAAGAAGGAAAGGTACCTGAGGAGAAGCAACGCGACGAAAGGAAAAGGATGAGAAGAAAGGCGAAGAAAAACAGGTTTCAAGAGATATGAAGCAGAAGCAACCCTAAGCCCTCGCCCGGTTTCTTTGGATTTAGAACACCAGGAGATTCCTTGATTATGATTTTACTGTGTTACTATTTTTTTTTTATCAAACTGTGTTACTATTATTACTTATATTTGCTTCGGTTGAATTTCAATATTAAGGTTTACTTTATACATTGTATCAATCTAAATACTTACATTGATATTTTTTATAATATGTTGGACCTAACTCAAAAGAGATGAGGTTCACAGATGTTAAGGTACCAAGATCATAAGCTAAGTTTTGAATATAACAAGAAGGAGGGAGATAGATAAAACCAAAAAACAAAGCAGCTCCGCTCAGAGAATCCCGAAAAGAGAAGAAGAAGGAAATAGATAATATCTCTTATATCAACAGAAGTTGAAGTCTCTTCAGAGCCACATAGACCTATTAATGGGTTGGACTGGGCCAGGTTTGAGCCGGACTTATCGAATTTCAACTATAAAATGCTCATCTTGAACCCATCCCAACCCATCTAATATTTTTTCGGGTTAGGGTTGGATTGGGCTCAAGTTAAGTCAGACTGGACGTGGGCATATCCACTTAAATATATAATAATACTAAAATATTTAAAATTAGTTATAAAATTTATTAAAATATAAATAATATATGTATATATTGGTAAATAAGGAAAAGAATACAATAAAATCAAAGGAAATGTTTACAATAAAACAAAAGGGCCCAGGAAATACACAAAACTACAACTAGTTTATAGGGAGGGTTCGTTGGCCCCTGTATGGTATAAATAAGGTCAGAGGGGGTGAATGACCTTTTTTGCGGGAATAAGAAGACTTTAAAAAGTCTTGTGTAGCGTGTTTGATTATGTTTCAGATATGATGGATCCGGATAATGCAAATATGAAATGTTGTGCAATAATATAAAGAGTTAGAAAATCAAACACAATAATTTTATCCTGGTTCGGCCCCGCTTACTCCAGTCCCCGGAGTTTCCTTCCTCTGAGCTTTTTTGCTAGTGGATTCCTTTCTAACTGGCAGGAGTCAAGCCTTACAATTTGTCTCCATATGGTAACCCCTTCCGGATGTAGGATATACCACTAGAAGCACCAACTCCTAGCTGAGTCCTTTTGTCTTTAGCAGGATATACCACTTAGATTTCTACTCAAACCTAAGCTGAGTCCTACAAGGAGTTCCACTTAAAGCACCAACTCTAAGCTAGATCCCAATCTCAATACTCACCCCAAGTATGAGATATTACACTTTGTTTTTCTCAGAGATTCTGGTTTTAGTTTTCCTCAAGTTTATAACTCACTTGGGAATCCTCACAAACTGATTTGGAATGGTTTGATTCTTGGAGGGATTTTGCTACTGATTGTAATAGCAGATTCTCTTAGTGTATGCTTTCGTAAAACAACCAACACCTTCTCAACTTGTGAAGTTTCTCTTTTATAGGCTTCTATCATAAATGTAGCCATTGTGAGTTGTTGAAGTTGAATTAAATCTTTATCGTTGATCAGGTAATATGTGGCACTTCCGGATCCGTTGATCAATCCGTTAGACTAATTAAGTGTCCCATTGAATCCTTGGGATTGAGGCCCGAAAGATGTCAGTGATCGTTTTCTTGTATTTTTGTGATCCACCAACTTTTATGCTAGAGATCCGAAGTGTATGCTTCACGCGCCTTTCCTATTTGTCTAGGTAGACAAAGTTGTTACCTTTTCTCTTTCCTGTGTCAGTCCTTTTGTCCTTTCCTGAAACGTATGCAAGCTGTCATTTTTGTCTTGCACAAGGGAAATGGATCTTTGACTTTTAGACCAAAAGGTGGAGGGAAAAGTTACTTTTCCCTCTGTCTCGATAACTGTATCTTCTGGATGAATTTGTCTTGTTGTAACCGGATGCTATTTCAACCAGTTCTTCTTCCGGATGTTGTTCTTGATCGGTTTAAAATTTGTTTCCTTTCCAAACTTTAACCGGATTCTTCCATTATGTGCTTAGGAATTTGTGGTCTTCAATATATGTCCTGATGACTTGCTTTGGACTAGATGTTTTCACTTTGGATTATGTTTTGTTCCTTAAGACTTTGTTTCTATAGTTTTTGTTTGCTTCAAACTTGGTCAGGATTGTTCTGGAATTACTTCTTCTGGATTATTGTTTCCCAACAATCTCCCCTATTTAATGGAAACAAAAACTAAGCATGTGGAAAAGGGGTTTATGAGCTAGGTATGATTCTTGATACTTAGTCATTTACAAGTTTTACTCCCCCATAATCTAAGCATCCTAACTCCCCCAATATTTTTTATTTCTAGCTTCTAAATTTTTTAAGTACAATTACAGATTGTACTTAGAAGTAATTTTGAGTATCAATTTTTCATTATATATACTTATGTTGTTAACATTAGTTAACCTCATGAAGTTCCGGATTACAATTAAGAAATATATATATAAGTGAAAATAGAACTAGCTATATAGAACTAGCTATTACAGATTTTTACATTGAATAAAAATAGTTATTCTAGAAGATAATCAGCTCTTCATTTGCCTCCCTTTCTGGATGACTGTCCCTCTTTTCCTTTTCCTTTCTCCCCCTTATGGATTTCATCAGCTTGGGGGTCAGTGACCATATAGGTTCTTTTATCCCAATTCTTTTGCCAGGCTTTTGAATACACTGAATAATCCATATTTTCTCATAGGCACTTTTCCAGAATAGTCTCAACTGTAGCTGGAAGAAGATGGAGTGGTTTGACTTGTTCTCTGAGGTGCTTATATGACTTGATCATGTCAGGAATCATTTTTAGAGCATGCTTCCGGTCTGCTTCCTCAAAGAATGGGAAGAGAGATTTTAGTAGAGTCAAGCTGGATTTGTAGGTAAAGAATCATGTGTCCCCAATTGATTGGACAAGGTCTTGGTAGATTGGGAGGAAAAGGCTATCTGGATTGGTAGATAACGATCTGGATGAGGTAGAAGAAGCATTGATAGATAAGTTAGCCATACCTAACTTTATAATCTCAATTTCCTCAATAATATCTCTATGGATGTTATGAACACTTGTGTTAAGAGTTGTCAGATCTTTGTGAAGTGCTTCTCTTAAGTTGTTAATAATTCAATCTGTTCCAGAGAGATAACTCCCAATATCATCACTAAAATAATCCATTTGCTTCTTCAATAACTTTGGGAGGCCTTCATCAAGAAAATTACATAACTTCTCTTGGGCAGCTTGATGTTCTTTGTTTAATTCTGTAAGTCCAGATGTAATGCCCTTTTCACCTTCTACAACTACTCCCGGAATGAATTTTTCCAAGCTTTCAAACTTGCAATCCAGGTACTCTTTAAGCTCAGTGGTGATATCTATGGAAGAGGAAGTGATTTTATCCATCAATGTTGCACAATTTTTGTCAGCTCCGGTGTGAGCTTGATCTGTAGAGCGATTTGCCCCTGCAATATTGGAGTTTATCTAATTCAGCACCTGAGTGATTTTTTGATAAGGAGGCTTCTGCAATTAGTTTAACTGAGGGAAATCCTTGAATTCTTCTTTCAATGTTTTGGATTAATCCCTTAATTTCCCCTAACTCAGACTTCAAATCCGGAGCCAAGGACTTGTCATTGATTATGCTTTCCACGGATTTAAGCTGAGTGCATATACTTTGGAGAGTTCTCTTTACATAGCTTTCTTCATGCCTCTCCACTGCTACTTCTTGGATCATATTTAATACAATTGTTAGCTTGTCAACTCTCTCAGGATTGTTCTTAGGAGTTAGCTGTTTGGGAGTGCTTTCAGAAGAAGATGTTTCTTCTGACCCAAAACTGCTTTCTAACTCCTCAGATCCGGATGAATCCTCATTATTTGTCTCTTTCTCATCAGATTCATTCTTTTCTTTTTCTTGATCTTCCAACCTAACCACCGAACTAGCCTCGCTCTTAGAGTCCACTTGAGAAGTGTACTCATTGAGTCTTAGACTAGTTCCCTCCTCCAGAACATTGTGTTCTGTGATGTACTGGTTGTCTTTAGATGCAATTTGGGAGTCTTCCCCTAAGTTGTCCTTTATTTCAACGGCATCAACAACCGAAATATCAGCAGTATTAGAGATGTTTGGGATGATGATTACCTAATCTGGCTGATATGGCTCTATATGATCTTCTTCATTTTGCTCTTCCACTCTAGTATCCGGAAGACTGGAACTGTCCTTAGTCTCCCCTTTTATTGCCCGGATAGGACTTGCAACAACCATTATCTCATTCTCTGGAATGGTGGAATTGTTCTCACCATCCCCTCTCATTGCCTTTACAGGACTTTCTATCTTAACCACTTCTGCTTCTACATTCAATAGATTATCCAGAAGATCCTTTGATCTGGCCTTGAATAGGGATATCTCTTCATCTGGATATTTAGCTTCCTTGAGAAGCACTAGGTCAGTTGGGGCGATTAGGATTGAAGGGTTATCAGTAGCTGCTGCTCCGAATGAGCCTCCGGGTCCTTCCTTAGTCAGTTTATTTACTTTGAGATTATCTCGGACCACTGACATCATCTCCTCCTACTGAGGATCCTCTGGAAAAATATTATTCGAAAGGATTGGTTTCTTAGTAAAGACAACCAGCTCCTTGCCCTTGCTTGAGTTTGCTGGTGTTGAGGCTCTAGGGGTTGGCTCTTGAATAGTGATCCCGACAGTTGGCTTTTTAGCAGCTAATTTTAACTTTTGGACTTTTAGGGCTTCTTTAAAGGTAGACCCTTTCTTGATGAACTGCTTTTTTCGGACAGGCTCCCTATCCCTGGTTTCCTCACTGTCTGAACCTTCATCCTCTACCACCATATTTTCAAAACTTCATTTCTGCCCCTTCTTCCATTCTTCTCTGATTGCAGTAACAGCTACTGTAATGTTCTCATTAGCTTTCAGTTCACAAACTGGCTTTTTCTTCTTATCTGTTTGTGAGCTAGCGACCAATTTCCCGCCTGCGAGGACCGCGTAAGATGCATAGCAAGGGGGGCGAAAAAACAACGAGCGCTGTAAAGCGTGCTAAGGGAGAATCCTTATTTTTAGGCATGATGAAAATAATAATGAAAATGATGTTGATGTTGAATTTAAGTCCAATTTACGTGTTAAGGGATATGAGACTTGAAATCTCATATTTTAAGATAGAGTTGCCACCCGGTTAAGCTCCACCGGGAATTTGGGTATGATATTCCCACCGGGTGGTTGGATAATACCTTAAAACAAAGATTCCATGTCCGGATGATGTTTCCTACTCTTCCATTATTAAATCAAGCCATTTATGTTTTAATAAACACGACTTTAATTCTTATGTGATTTAAATCCGGTTATTGCTTGGGAGTTTTCAATTTATATGCCATACATCACACGAAAAGCGTTAAATAAAGCAAATAAAATAATTATTACAAGGATTTATGAATACCTATACATTTTTTCTAATGCGAGAAAGTAAATAAAGCGATAAATAAATAAATGGGCGAAATCAGGTTTTAACCAAGCTTACCGACTCGGACCCGGCTCCAAACGAAGCAAAAGATATATGCGAATAATAATAGATAAAGCGTAAATAAATAAATGCATAAAATAAACACATAGCATGGAGAAAATATATTTTTGAATTTTTTAGGGGTAAAACACAATTTTCGGGCATTTAAATAAGCATCTAAACAACCTAAAAAATTAATTAAATAAACTAAAAAACCTAAAATATGTGAAGAAAATTCCAGAAAATATTTTGGGATATTTAATTGTTGGAAAAAGATTTATTTAGATTTATTAGGTGAAAACCCCATTTTTAAGCTATTAAATAGATATTTAACCAATTTAATTATTAATAAAAATAATTCCAGAGGATTAAAAATTAATTTAATTAATTTCAGATTCATTTTGATTTTTGGAGATTTTTTCAGGTGAAAATCGGGGTTAAAAATGCATTAAAATGACAAAATAGGGCCAAAAACACAAAATAAAACAAACATGGACCATTTGGACATTTTTTACCAGTAGGCTGACTCAGTGAGGTAGTAGGCCGACTCAGTGACATGGTAGGCGACTTAGCGAGGTGGTCTAGATGGCACTCAGTCGGCCTTCTGCCCACTAAAGTGGTCTACCGGAAAAAAAGTGTCTAAACAAGCAAGAATCGACATTTTTTTGCCTGAAAACCCAAGATTATTGACACTTTAAGTCGTTTCCTATATTATTACAGTAGATTTGGACTTAAAATGCTGAAATAATTTGGTTTTCAGTTTGGGAGAAAAGAACCCAGAAAATCCTGTAAAATAACGATTGGCCGCTGGAACGACAGGTAGGTCGACTCGCTGAGTCGGCCAGCCATGTCGCTCAGGCGGCCTGACGTTTGTTGGAACGGTCAACCGGATTTTCGCTGGAAAATCATAAAAAGTCAAAAACAAGGGCCAAACGCCCAGAAAACCAGCCAAAAACACAGCAGAAGACAAGAAATAATTAAATGAAATAGATCAGAACTCAGAAAGTTACCTAAAGGCCGTGAATCCACCCTCAAGACTAGAACTAGACGTTTGGCAAGCTTTTGTGACGGATTTGTGATGAAACCCGATGAAATAGTGACCAATTTAGCAAGGGATTTAGTGATTTGTAAGGAAAAAGTCTCTACATCCTATTTAAATCAGTTTTTCACCTAAGATTTCTAATTGGTTTTAACTTTTTAAACTAAAGAATGAAGCCTAATAAAGCTTAGGAAATTAAGATGATTAGATTTCCACAACTTTATGAGACTCATTCCTCCTAAATATCCTTAAACTCTAAAATCAGAATTTCTTTCAAAAATCAGCCAAAAAGTCCTCAAAATCTGAATTTTTGGGGTTTTTATAGACCCTAAAAAGTATAAAACCTCACAATTAATCCCCCAAATGTTTGGATTTGATAAAAAATCGCGAAACCCGACTTCTAGGGCAAGAAAAACCAGGAAAAACGCAGAGTCTAGAAGTCCTTGCGCCAAGGCTGCATCGGCGATGCGGCCGGGCCAAGCCCGCGTCACCTGACAGGCCTGGCCTAGGCCGCATCAGGCGATGCGGCCTGGGGTGTGGTCCCCCAGACATAGGGGACCATGTCGGGCCGAGCACTACATGAACCATGCAGCCCCACCCTCCGGTGATGGCTCTAGCTGCCGTCACCGGAGAGGGGGTGCCACGAGGATAAGGTAGGCTAGGGTAAGGGCAAGGGACACGTCCCTGCGGAGGTCAGACTTTGAACACTCATAACTTACACTACCGTTATCCGATTAAAGCGATTCTTGACATTCCGGAAAGCTTGGAGAGTCATGAATCCAAAAATATAAATGATACTTGCTAAAAATGTTCGAATCTTGTGGAAAATTGTGAAACAAATTACTATGTGCGAGGAAGGAAAACCGCTAATTCTAAACACGAGTTAATAGGCATAAATTCGTCAACAAAGAACTGCCAAACATAATTCGATATTAAAAGAAAGGAACAACTACACCAATAAAAGGTTAGAGCAAAAAGTCATCATCGTTCCACGGGTCACCAAAAAGCCTATGCTCACAGGCTGCCCCTCGGGAGATTACCACTTGGTGAGCCAAGTGTGATCTCATGAAAGAGCGAGGGATAGAAGGTTTTACCTGAAGTGCGGGTTCTTGAACTGGTTGTCTTTTGGGATTGCCATAAATAGATCTATCAAGAATCAGATAGATTTAGGAGATGGATTAGTATTGCCTTCGTTGCGCCTAACGGACTTGAGACGGGTTGTTAATATAAGGTACTTTGGTATTTTGCGGTCACCTCAGACTTTGGAACATTTATGCGATCACCTCGGACTCTTCAAAAATAGACTTGGTAGGTAACGGTCACCTCGGACCCGTCGAACACCTTTGCGGTCACCTCGGACTCTTAAAAAATGGACTCAGAATATAACGGTCACGTCGAACATCTTTGCGATCACCTCGAACACTTCAAAAATGGTCTTGAGATTTTAACTGTCACCTCAGACCTTTGAACATCTTCGCTGTCACCTCGGACACTTCAAAAATGGACTTAAGATTTTGACGGTCACCTCAGACCTTCGAACACCTTTGCGGTCAACTCGGACTCTTAAAAAATGGACTCATAATATAACGGTCACCTTGGACCTTTAAACAACTTTGCGGTCACCTCGAACACTTCAAAAAAGGACTTGAGATTTTGAATTTTGAGTGTTGAATTTTGAATCCTTGCGGTAGTTATCCACCGTGTTTGCCGTATGGTGTACCTAGTAAGGAAGGTTTTGAGACATTAGTAAATGATATAAGTTGCATTTTTATTGCTTAATTGATTTTGTGGAACAAAAATTTTTGCCCCTTCAATTAACAATAAAAATGGAAGAATGAAACTGAAATTGAGTTAGGATTTCCTGGAGTCCAAAGAAACTGCCAAGCCATCCATCAGGTCTAGCTGATATTCCCCTTGAGTGCAGCTCGAAACCTGTGTTGGGATGCCTTTGATGATTACATCGAGATGCCCCTGGGTATTTGCATTAAGGTGCCCCTAGGAGAAATTTCTGAGCTTAGAATTTTGGATCCTCGAGTTGGTCTTCCATCTGGGAATACCACATGGTGTACCCGTCAAGGTAGTCTTGAACCATTAGCAAATGATATAAGTGGCTTTTTTATTATTTAATTGCTTTTGTGGAACAAAAACTTTTGCCACTTCAATTAAGCAACAAAAACAGAAGAATGAAATATAAATTGAGATAAGATTTCTGGGAGTCCGGAGAAACTGCTGAGGCTAAGTGCCAAGTCTGGCTGGCATACCCCTTAATATGGGTATTTGCTTAGAGGTCGAGCGTATGGCTCGAGAATACTTTTTCGTGCTTTGTTTCCTGGAGCAGTCAACATAGAATAATAGACATGACATTTATGGATATTATGCATAGATGCATGAATGCATGAGCTACTTGGACTGATCATCTCCTATATATGAGCTACATGACTGCTGGGCTGGTCAATTCGCTTAATCCAGTTGCTTGCTCGATTGACTTATCTGACCCGACCTCTTGGTAGGAGAGAGGATAAATGGAAAAGCGTTGCGGCACGAACAAGACGAGAATGCCCCTAGTGAAGGATTAGGGATTTTGCACAGATTAGGTGGGGATGCCCCTGGTAGATCATTAGGGAAGCTGTGATGCACACAAAGCGGTGAGTCGACTCCAAATTGATTGCTGGATCGAGCAAGTCAAAGGCAAGGGGGTGCACAAAGCAAAGGTCGAGGTTCTAGATGATGAACTGCTGGGCGCTATCACTACCCATGAATTCTACCAAGGACGTCTTTGGAGGATTCAGATCTTGTGGACTTGAGATGCTCGGTTGTGGCCGGACATAGAGTAGACACGTGTAGAGGACAGAGTCGAGCCCTTCGAGTCTATCGGATTGCAGAAGATATTCAGGCAGTATGACTACGATGATAATAATACGGGTATCTCGATGTGACTGACGGTAGTAATTTATCTTTGTATTTGTCTTAATTTTTGTATAGGCCCGAACATTGTGTTGGGCCAATCAAACTTGCTCATTTGCTTTTATGTCCTAATTTTTGCCTGGATCGCCCTTTTCGAGTTTTCAATCCAGCGGACTATCTCAGTTTTTGCATAGACCTAGCTATTTTCAGTCTATCAGCATTTTTACCTTTTATCATTCTTTTCTTTTGAGGAATTGAGATGACTGCATGGAACCCCACGTGCAACTCATCCGTTGCATTTCGTCTTTTGGGGCCAATGTATTTATTCAAGCACAAACATAAAGAATTCAGCAAAACGACATTTCTATTAAATGAAGTAAGTTTGAGTACATAATGATGATAACCATTTCTATTGACCCAAACTCCGGTGTTAACTAGCCTATGAAGGTTTTCTAGCCAATACACTCTCGTTGCTCACTTTGGCCTAAATTTTGCCTAGACCGCCCTTTTTAGGGATTTCAGTCTAGTGGGCTATCTTTGCACCCTAACTTTTGCCTAACCTGTTTGTAGAATACCGGTCAGTGGGATACACCCTAATTTTTGCCTGAGCAGTAGGGGACCACTCGCCGGGTGATTTATTTATATATATTTTTTATGTGCCACTTTTCTGGATTTGATTCTTTTGATTGGGTATGATAACGCTTTAACCTATTTTAATCGATAGGGTTTACAAATTCACTACCGTCCATAATCTTCATGCCCCTTGAACCGAGTACCTTTTTGATTATTTAAGGTCCTTGCCCATTTAGTCTGAAATTCCCCCTTGGGTCGATGGTGGTAGGCTTCACTTGCTTTGGAATTAGATCACCGGCCCTTGACGGATACTCATGATGCTTGGCTCAGTCATCGTACGCTCTTGCTATGCACTGCTGGTACATCTGAAGATTGTTTAAACTATTCGAACTGCGCTTTAGTCCATGGGGGTCCCTTTGACTAGCGTGACTCTCAAGGATTTCATCTTGGCATTGGTTACTAGCACAACTTCCATTCTACAGACAAAGGAGAAAGGTATTCAAATTCGCGGGAATTCTGAGACTTGTATGGTACCCACAAAGAGCAAATGGTGGTTTATCGGCTCAAACTCTGACCCTTGTGGTGCTCTTGGAAATAAACCTTTTAACAAGCTGGTTTGTGGCTTTAGTTGCCCCATTAGGTTGGGGTCAGATCAAATCAGTGGTTGTCCCTCAGAACTAAAAGTCGTTGTCTGAGATAATGTGAAAAGGTAGGCTATGCCGAGCAAAGACCTGCTTCTTGATGAACTTGACTATCCTCTCGGCGGTGATGTTGACGAAAGACTCGGCTTCCCCCTATTTTGAGAAGTAACTTGCCCCTACGGTGATGAAGCAGTGATCATTTGTTGATGAAGGCTGAATCTCGTCGATCATGTGTCCCCCTCACTGAGAATGGCCAGTGAGGAGAGAAATAGTGAAGGCATGGGAATTGGAAGGGATAGGATATGAGTAAGAATCATTGGTGTATCAGAGGTGGGAAATTTGAGAATGGGTGGGCAAAAAAAGGTAAGCCTCGATTTTGTCTAAGGTAATCTGGCGATGCTCCTTTTCCATAATAGGCTGACACTTCTTTGTTAGTTTGAAAATGGGCTTGCACATAGTTGATAGGCCGACGATGAGCCGATTGACATATTGAACCTATCCAAGGAAGAATTGAGATGCTTGACAATCTGACAATGAACCTTGAGTGTGTTTAGACATGACCAGGCAGAAGCGTTATCAAGATTTTAAAGCACTCTTTAATCTCTCTTTTTCTTTCAAAGGTTAGGTCATTAGCAATGGTTACCATTTTAGGTTATTATCTGTACTCAAATTTGTTTTAGTTAATGAAATGCCATGAATACTGAACAGGTTAAGCTTATGACAAAAATGAATGCATGGACCCATCAGGTGAAACATCAAACGAGTAAACATAATGAGAGTCTTTCATTAAATTAAAGTGCCTTAAAGGCAGAATTGTCACATCAAAATACTAGAATCATAAAGAAAGAAAATTACATCATAGAAAAGTCATCCCCTACAAGCAGAGGGTCTAGATTGGTGGCGCTGGTAAATCAGGCATCCTCGGCAGCTTTCATTGGTGTGTCATCCAGGATGAAATCAAATCTAAAACTGTCACTTGGTCGACTAATAACTCGTCTCCTTCATGCGCTAGAGACCTCACAGGATTCTTTTTAGTGATAGAATTAGCTTTCATAATGGTGTCGGCTGGACTGGATAAGATCGTGGCTAACACAAATTCTTCGGGCAGACCGGAGTTAATTGCCCCTATCTTATCATTCGAAGCTGATTACGGTTTCCCTTCAGCATCGGCTCTCCTAGCCGACTCTTTGATCTTCCCTTCCTTAACCATTCAAGTGATTGCAAAAGCTAAAGTCCAGCACTGATCACTTGAATGCCCCTTCTGAACCTGATACTTATAGAAGCTTCCCTTCTCTTCAACGGTGGGAGGTCTATACTCACGCATAGGGTTAAGTTGGCCTATCTCCCATAGCTTGGCAAAAATGACACTGAGGGGCAATTTCCATGGAGATATAAAGATCCCTTTGCGAGGAGCAACCTGAGTGGTTGAAGCATTCTCTCAGGTAACGGCTTGGGCTGCGGAGACATTCCCCTCCGCAGTTGGGACGGGAGCAGTTCTAAAAGATCCAGAATTATTGTTCTTGTTGAACCAGGGTTTGCCGCCACTCGGCTTGTTAGCCTTTTCTTTCTCCTTCCAACGCTCGATCTTTTAGGCTTTTTAAAAAACTTTCTGATAGGATTCAAAAGAGTCAGTTTCCATTTCTTTCTGGAGAATCGGAATAGCCCCAACAAGCAACTTTGGGATCATTTCTTTTAGGCTGAGCTTTTACTTTAAGAGAACCTGAGTGGCCATCCACTTATTGAAGTATGACTTGAAGGATTCACCTTGCTTTTGCTTTACTGCCTCAAAATGTTGAATGGTGGTCTCTATTGTGGAATTAAATCCATAGTGGGATATCAAAGCTTTAGATAAGAGTTTCTAATCTAGGATTGTGGACTCCGGGAGAGAATTATACCACTCGAGGGCAGGGCCTGAAAGGGTACATGGGAATAACTTAGCCAACACTTTATCCCCAATCTTTTGGATACGCATGATCCGCTCATACATTACTATGTAGGACTTGGGAGGTCCCTCACCTGAATAAGCTTTCATTCGGGGCATTGAAAAATTCTTGGGCGTCCAATCATCATCTCTCACTTCTTCCTTATCCTCGCCCTCACCCAGAAATTGCCTAAATAAAGCTGCCATTTCGGGTGTTATGTCCGGAGGCTGCGTGACCTGGTCATATGATGTCATGCTCGGAGGCTGCGTGACCTAGTTGTTGAGCACTAAAGATAATCCAAACTGAAATGGTGGAGGACCCAGGATCTCAATTTGGGGGCAAGCAAAAGGATTCTGGGGGTAAGTAGTTTCGTGCGGGGTAACCACATAATTGGGGGGAGATGGTGCAAATGGCGTTAGCGGCGTCGAGGAGATGACAAAACTGCTGGAGGGAATAGCCATTTGAGGGGTAAAACCCCCTAAAAAAGCTGGGAATATAGGAGCTTGAATAATGGGCCTCGAAGGCACAAGGGGAGGAAAACCAAAGATTGGTGGAGCAAATGACAAGGGTGGCTGAGAGGAACTATAACCAAACTGAAATTGGCTCTATTGGATAGGACAAACAGGGAGAAGTGGCAGGATTGAAAACTGATTCTGAACTGCCAGAGACTGACTAGCCATATTCTAAATGATATCTCCCTGTGCTTGAATTACAGGCCCTGCTGGCCTTTGAGTCTCTCTTTCCTCCTCAAGAGCTAATCTAACTTACTGTTGAATAGTGGCCCGAAACATATCCGATTGCAGGAATATAGCCATAGCATTAGCCAACTCAGAACCTAACCGGGATTGCCCTTTATCAGATAGAGGCAAAGAAACGGAAGGAGACATCTCGGATGGGACCCACTAATCGGAGGAATGTCAGACATGGTTGAAGGAGCAGATTCAGATACTAAACTCACTGGCCGGCAAACCAAGCGGTGATCAAGACACAACCAAAGAGGACTGCGACGACGAGGACGTCTCAACCTAACTAGAGAAACTGGAAGATGATCAGCCCGAATTGAACCATAAATGAGATGGATGATTACATAAATATTTGAGTGATGAATGCCAAATATGCAAGGGTGGTTTAGAGAGGTAGAGAGTAGAATGGCTTATGATGCGAAGCTTAACCTTAAAATACGTGAGATGTACGAATTCCTTGCTATGCTTGGTGAACTAGGTATGAGTCATCGGGACTCAAACAATCTCATGCATTTTGTTAAATTCCCCCTTCAAGCGAGGGGGGAGTAGAGGTAAGCAAAAACTGTAAAGAAAGGTCGGCCACAGGTAGCCTATGCATGAAGTGCGTATACATGAGCACAGCACAAGTAGCACACGAAAGCAAATAAACCTCTTCCAACCTTTTGACTCCCGTGCAATGCCAATTTAGATTCTAGGGTGAACTCTAGTGCTAGGGAACGGCAAGAGAGTATGCGACCTAAATCTAGATTATTCAGGTGAGCCTAAGGGAAAGTTGTTATAGCTAGATTTATCGCAGTTCGTAGTCTCAAACTGCTAGTGTCGCGAAACAACACTATAGAAGGGTCTTGTTTACCTTGATTCCGTATAACTCAACCACGGCTTAAATGAGTGCGACAGCGGGAATTACATGTTGGTTAAAATGAGTGTTCCACCCACAAATATCCCCAATTCCTGACGGGCATGAGGTATACAAATGAGCTTCACGGGGGTGATAAAAATGGCACCTTAAAACATAGAATCTAACTAAACGGTGGATTCAAAAGACATAAGAAATAAAGTGTTGATTTAAAAATAATTTAGGCACGTCATCAAAATCCTCTAACCAACTTTTGAAAATGAAAGCGATTTTCAAGTTTTAAGTTAAATGGAAATCCCCAGCAGAGTCACCACAGTGAGCTAGCGACCAATTTCCCACCCGTGAGGACCACGTGAGATGCGTAGCATAGGGGGCGAAAAAGCAACGAGCGCTATGTAGCGTGCTAAGGGAGAATCCTTATTTTAGGCATGTTGAAAATAATAATGAAAATGATGTTGATATTGAATTTAAGTCCAATTTACGTGTTAAGGGATACAAGACTTGAAATCCCGTATTTTAAGATAGAGTCGCCACCCGGTTAAGCTCCATTGAAAGTTTGGGTACGATATTCCCACCGGGTGGTTTCTTAAAACAAAGATTCCAAGTCCGGATGATGTTGCTTACTCTTAGATTTTTAAATCAAGCCATTTATGTTTTAATAAAAACGACTTTAATTCTTATGCGATTTAAATACGGTTATTGCTTGGGAGTTTTCAATTTATATGCCGTACATCACACGAAAAGCGGTAAATAAAGCAAATAAAATTATTATTACAAGGCTTTACGAATACCTATACATATTTTCTAATGCGAGAAAATAAATAAAGTGATAAATAAATAAACGGGCGAAACCGGGTTTTAACCGAGCTTACCAACTCGGACCCAGCTCCAAGAGAGACAAAAGATATATGCAAATAATAATAGATAAAGCGTAAATAAATAAATGCAGAAAATAATCACATAGCATGGAGAAAACATATTTTTAGATTTTTCAGGGCTAAAACACAATTTTCGGGCATTTAAATAAGCATCTAAACAACCTAAAAAATTAATTAAATAAACTAAACAACCTAAAATATGTGAAGAAATTTCCGGAAAAAAAGTGTTTAAACAAGTAAGAATCGACATTTTTGTGCTTGAAAATCCAAGATTATTGACACTTCAAGTCGTTTCCTACATTATTACAGTAGATTTGGACTTAAAATGCTAAAATAACTTTGGTTTTTCAGTTTAGGGGAAAAGAACCTAGAAAATCCGGTGAAATAACGATTGGCCACTTGAACGACACGTAGGCCGACTGAGCGACGTGTCGCTCAGGCGGCCTTATGTTCGCGGGAACGATTAGCCGGAGTTTCACCGGAAAATCACAAAAAAGTCGAAAACAAGGGCCAAACGCCCGGAAAACCAGCAAAAAACACAACAGAAGACAAGAAATAATTAAATAAAATAGATTGAAACTCAAAAAGTTACCTAAAGACCGTGAATCCGCCCATGAGACTCAAACCAGACGTTTGCCAAGCTTTGTGACGGATTTGTGAGAAAACCCGACGAAACAGTGACCAATTTAGCAAGGGATTTAGTGATTTGTAAGGAAAAAGTCCCTAAATCCTATTTAAATCAGTTTTTTACCTAAGATTCTAGTTGATTTTAACTTTTTAAACTAAACAATGAAGCCTAATAAAGCTTAGGAAATTAAGACGATTAGATTTCCACAACTTTATGAGACTTATTCCTCTTAAATATCCTAAACTCTAAAACCAGAATTTCTTTCAAAAATCAGCCAAAAAGTCCTCAAAATCTGAATTTTTGGGGTTTTTATAGACCCTAAAAGTGTAAAATCTCACAATTAATCCCCTAAATGTTTGGATTTGACGGAAAAATCGCGAAACCTGACTTGCAGGGCAAGAAAAATCCGAAAAAACGCAGAGCCCAAAAGACCCCGCGCCCAGGCCGCTTCGGCGATGCGGCCATGCCAAGGCGGCATCCCTCGATGTGGCAAGCCGCGTTAGACGACGTTACCTAGCCCAGGCCGCTTCAGGCAATGCGGCCAGTCGGCCACAAGGCCAACCACATAGACCAGGAGGCCCCGCCCTCTGGCAACGGCTTTGGCCACCATCGCCGGAGCGGGGGCGCCGGCGGGGATAGGGCAGGCCAGGGCAAGGGCAAGGGATAAGTCTCGGCAAAGGTCGAACTTCAAACGCTCTTAGCTTACACTACGGTTAACTGATTTAGGCGATTCTTGACATTTCAAAAATCTCGGAGAGTTAAGAATCCAAAAATATAAATGAGACTCGCTGAAAATGTTTAAATCTTATGTAAAATTGCAAAATAAATTACTTCGTGTGAGGAAGGGAAACGACTAATTCTAAACACGAGTTAATTATTTTTTAATCGGGGTCAAAGGCATAAATTCGTCAATAAAGAACTTGCCCAACGCGATTCGATACTAAAATAAAGGAACAACTAGACTGATAAAAGGTTAGAGCAAAAAGTCATCATCATTCTGCGGGTCACCGAGAAGCCCCGTGCTCACACTTTTGCTTTGATAAGCCTTCCTCTTCTCTTAGGCATTTTAGGTTTGGTTTTCATCAATTGCGTGAGGGGTATTCTATCTTCATCAACTTCCTTAACAACTGGCCTGAGGTTTATCTTTCTTGGAGCCTTGGACATAGTTGTTCTGGCTCTCTTGGCCTCCGGAGCAATTTCAACTCCGACCTTCCTAACTCTGCTTTTCTCCTTTCTTTCTTCCCTCAGCCGGATTACCTTTTCTTCATCCCATGTTTCTCCAAAGCTTAATTTCTTAAAATTCTTTTCAAGGATCTATTTTCCTTGAATGGATTTGGCTCCGGATAAATTTACTCTATTTGCTAGGAGGATTCTGGTGATGAGAGCACCATGGGAGTTCCCGTACTACCTTAGGAAATGGATTATTAGAATAGACATATTTAAAACCCTACTTTCTACCTAGTACTGCAGGATATAGTGTTGAAAGGAAGAAGCAGTGGTAATGGATCCTTTTAGCTAAGCACCAATTTGGCCAAGACATGCTGGAGTAATCGGGGTGTTTGCGGCTAGTAGGTAGAGAATTTATCTCCAAATTAGCGAAGAGGGAGCCACTTCTTTGGATAATACTTGACCAGGAGTTCATCTTCATCATTCCTCATCTGAACTCCATCATTATTCATGTTGAGGTGTTCTACAAAGAATTATGGTGTGACGGTGATAACTTTTCCTTGAACCATGGTTTTGAGAGCATCATAGTAGGATTGTACTCTCAAGTTGTCATAGAACTCCTTGATAAAATCCGGATAGGTAGGATGATTGATTTTTAAGAAATCCACAAGGTGTCGATCCTTTGTAAGCTGTGAGAAGGGTTTCATTGTGAATAGAAAGTTATCTCCTAAGTAATCTATTGGAGCTACAGAGTCAGGATTTTTCAATTTGAGAGGGGTGAAATCTTCATTTTAAGATCAGGCTCGTTAAAGATGTATCTGGGAGGAGGAGGAGTAAGTTGAGTAGATGCCATTTTGGAGTTTGAAAGGATTTTAAATGTTAGGGTTTTTGGAGAGAAATTTGCAGAGTAATAGTAGAGAATTACTTGCGTGAAGAAGAAGAAGAGGGATTTTGGGGGCTTTTTATAGAATTCCCAAAGTGAGGGTATAATGGTAATTTGGACATAGTTAAATTTAACCGGATTGATGAGGTGGCAGTTACTTTTGAGGAAAGAGGTAAATTGCGTTTAATCGGAGAATTAGAACGGTTTATTTTACAAAATAACAGTTGTTTTTTTGTCGTGAGTGTGATACCCAATAAATGTTTGAAATTCAAAACGTGTAAAGTTACTTTTCTTGTGCTTTTACTACAATTTGTCTTTTCTGTCTGCTGAGCTGGCAGTCTTTTCTCCTAATCCAGAGTCAACTTTGTTTCTTCTTTTCTTCCTAACTCCTTGACTTATAAAAGGCCAAGCTAATCCCTGATTGTCTTCCGGATTCTTCTTTAAATTGATTAAACATCCCAATTGACTCTCTTAGCCTGTTGAATTGATCTTTACTTAATGGCTTAGTAAAGATATCTTCCTTTGCTCATTTATTGGAATGTAAACTAGTGCAACATCTTTCTTCATTATATGATCCAGATGAAATGATGTCTGATATTAACATGCTTCGTCCTGCTATGGAGCACTGGATTTTTTGATACATCAATGGCGCTTTTGTTGTCACACATTAAATCCACACATCCAGATTAAACACCGTAATCTTCTAACTATTGCTTGATCCATAGGAGTTGAGCTACATAACTTCCTACTTCTATATACTCTACTTTAGTAGTTGACAAAGCAACTGAAGTTTGCTTCTTGCTATACCATGATACCAAGCAATCTCCAAGAAAGTGACAACATACGGATGTACTCTTTCCTTCAAGAGTGTCTCTCCCATAATCTGCATCTGTGAAGCCTTGGAGTGTGAAGTTTCTATTACTAGGATGCCATAACCCAACTTCAGTGGTTCCTAGGAAATATCTAAGGATTCTCTTTACTACTTTGAGATGTGAATCCTTAGGATTAGATTGATATCTTGTATAGTAGCAAACTGCACAGCGTATGCCAGGTCTGTTAGCTGTCAAGTATATAAGTAAACTAATCATTCCTCTGTAAAGCTTATGATCTATATCTTCTCCTTCACAATCCTTTGAGAGAATTGTGTCTGATCCCATTGGAGTGGACATAGGTTTGCTCTTGTCCATTTTAAACTTCTTGAGAATTTCCTTGGTATACTTGGATTGGTTGATGAAAATCCCATCTGGACTTTGCTTATTTCGTAAACCAAGGAAGAAATTCAATTCCCCATCATGGATATCTTAAATTCCTTCTATATTTGAGTGTTGAATTCTTCACACGTCTTTTCATCTGTTGCTCCAAAGATGATGTCATCTACATAGATCTGGACTAGAATAACATCACCCTTCTTCCTTTTTATAAAAAAGGTTGTATCTGCCTTGCCCTAGATATATCCTTAGAAATGAGGAATGAAGTGAGTCTCTCATACCAAGCTCTTGGTGCTTGCTTCAATCCATAGAGGGCTTTCTTCAGCTTGTACATATGATTCGGATGTTTTAAGTCTTCAAATCCAGGTGGCTGCTTGATATAAACCTCTTCCTGAATAACTCCATTGAGAAATGCACTTTTGACATCCATTTGGAACAATGTGAATCCCATAAATGATGTAAAAGCACATAGAATCCGGATTGCCTCTAATCTTGCTACTGGTGCAAAAGTTTCTTCAAAGTCAATGCCTTCTTGTTGATTGTAGCCTTGTGCAACCAATCTTGCCTTGTTTCTTACCACCACTCCGGATTCATCTAGCTTATTCCAGAATACCCATTTGGAACCACTGATTGATTTTCCTTCCGGATGCGGTACTAGATCCCAGACATCATTTCTAGTGAATTGATCCAACTTATCTTGCATTGCCATCATCCAACTTTCGTCTCCTTCTGCATCTTGGAATTTCTTTGGCTCAATGAGAGAGACAAAAGCAACATGGCTCATTAGCATGTTGAGTTGTCCTCTGGTTCTAACCAGATTTTGGACATTGTCTAAGATGACTTTAACTAGATGATCCCTATGAGTCTGGGCTTTTCTTTGCAAATCTTCATGTTGTACTAGAACTTGTTCCTCTTCTGCTTCAGTTTCCACTTCTTGATCATCCATTAAGTTACTTTCAGGTTGATTGAGATTTCCTTGTGGTCCTCCTGCATTAAAATTGATTCCTTTATCTTCTTCCCTGTATTTCTTGATTTGAAAGGAATTCGGAATCTGCACTTCCTCTTTTTCTTCAGTATTTTCAACTTCTGGAGTTAAGCCTTCCGGATTGGAGCTTCTTTACCCTGCATGGTTAGTCTCATCAATATTTACATGTATGGACTCTATTACAATTTGGGTTCGTTTGTTATAGACTCTGTAAGCTTTGCTATGTATTGAGTAGCCAAGGAAGATTGCTTTATCAGATTTAGGATCAAATTTTCCTAGTTGCTCTCTATCATTCATGATGTAACATCTACATCCAAAAGCTTTAAAGTACCCAATTTTGGGCTTCCTTCCCTTCCAGATTTCATATGGGGTCTTTTTAATGGTCTTTCTAATGAGAGCTCTATTTATGATGTAGCATGATGTGTTTACGGCCTCTCCCCAAAAATACTTAGGCAAATTATTCTCACTTAGCATTGTCCGGGCCATCTCAACTAAGGTTTTATTTCTCCTTTTAGCAACCCCATTTTGTAGAGGTGTATGAGGAGCAGACTAGTTATGCTCAATGCCCTTAGAGTCATAAAATTCAGTAAAATGCTTATTTTTTGACTCTTCTCCATTATCACTCCAGATGCGTGCAATGCTTATGCCCTATTCTACTTCTATCTGGATAAATATTTTTGAGAATTGGTCAAAGGCCTCATCTTTACTAGATAGCAAAGCAACCCAGGTATAGCGAGAATAATCATCCACTATGACTATGGTGTATTCTCTTCTACCTAAACTCATTGGTTTGATTGGACCAAAGAGATCAATATATAAGAGTTCAAGAACTCTTTTGGGAGGTATGTAAGAGATAGAAGGGAAGCTTTTTCTATGTTGTTCACCTAATTAGCATGCAGTGCATATGTAATCCTTATCAAAAGCTACCTTAGGCAAACCCACAACCAATCCCTTTTTGGCTAATTTGGACAAGAGGTTCATGCTTATATGTCCCAACCTCCGGTGCCATAGCCATGATTCTTCTTCTTTAAACACCACGCATATATTCTTATTCTCATTTTTAATGTTAACACAATAAACATTATTTACCCTAGGTGCATGAAGAATGAGTTGATTTGACTCACAATCATAGATTGAGCATCCTCCGGAATCAAATGTGACTTTCCTTCCTTTATCACAGAGTTGTGCTACACTTAGCAAGTTGAACTTCAGTCCATTAACTAGCGAGACATCTTCTATCTTTATTTCAGATCTAATGGTTCCATGTCCAATGATATGTCCCTTTTCGTTATCTCTGTTGAACCAAGCACAAAGTTGGACTGACTCAGTGGATGACTCAGTAGTGCTTAAGTTTTGATCATAACAATTAAGCTCAGTATGAGTTAATTAAATCAATAATGATGTTAAAATAAATAGTCTATGATTGTACATGGATAAGTAAATTCAAGGGTAGAATTTTATGTCTCCATTGACCTAGCTATTTAGTTTAACTCTGAGTCGTTCTGGGTTGAGTATGTACTTTAGTCGCTGACTAAATACTATTCACTCAATGCTTGATATTTAGATTTTGCTTCAACTGAGTATATCGTTCCATCTTTTTGCTGAGTTACTTTATGTCTGTCAATGGCACTGACTTTTCCATTTAAGGAAATATGGAATCTTTGCTTTTAGTGTTGCTTTTTACAAGACATTAATAAGACAAAGACAAAAAGAATTAATGTCTTCACAAGACACCTGTTTATGAAGAAAATGATAAAGTCTTCCATATTCAAGCTGCAAAAAGTCATTTGCCAAATTAGGAATATCTACAGATCAACAATATAGTATCGCGTGCTCTGCAAAATGTCAGAATACCAGAAGGATTGGAAAATGACACGTAGCAAGTCAGCACGAGTTCTCTCTAATGGAAGACTGGTATCAAACGACAAAGGATTCAAAGTGAAGCTTGAATTTCAATCTAACGGATTGATTTCTATCTCACAACGATGTGATTCTATCTCCTAACGGATTAATTTGAAAAAGCAACGGGTGAATAAATGAGTTGTTAATTTTAGAAAATGCTAAGATAAGTACAACGACTACTTTTTTAATCCCAGCTATAAAAGGAGCAAGAAGGCTAGCATTAAAACTTGGTGATTACACCTGAATTTCTAAGAAGCAAAAACTTTACAAAATTACATTCTTTAAAGAAGTACAACCTAGAAAGCACTACTCAGCGAAGAATCTGCTTTGAACAAGAGAGAATAGATTAAGATCATTTGTAACTAGATCAACGTTTCTATAAGTTGATTCTAGCTCTTCTTTAGGGTCTATTGAGTTGATAAGTAGAAGAGGGTATTCTACTCAGTGGGTGAGTGATTACAGTTTGGAGGGTACTTTTAGTAATTGGGAAAATTTATGACGGCTTCTTCGCCTAGGGTAAAGGAGTTGAGATTAGTGAATTAAAGCCAAGACACTCTCTTGGGACTGGATGTAAGCATAAGTTGCTGAACTAGTATAAAAATCTCTGTGTCCTTTACTGTGAAGTTTTTCAGTTTGCACTCGGCCAACTGACCTACTCAACGGATCTCAGAAAATAGCAAAAAAGTTTCATAAGCAATTAAAGTGAGTCATTCACCCCCCTCTGACTCATTGAGTGTACGTATAGGGACCAACAAGTGGTATCAGAGTAATTCTCATTCGAAAGTTCTTACAATCTTGAGATAAAGACATGGCGTACAAGGTAGGAGAATCCAGTGGAAGTTTATATTCTACCAGAAGGCATGTCAGTCACAAGGCCCCCCATGTTCAATGGTGAGAATTATACTTATTAGAAGTACAGGATGAAGAATTTCATCTAGTCTCAGAGCATGCACGCTTGGATGGCTATTATTGAAGGGCCATATATTCCTACTATAGTGAAGAATAGAGTATGTGTTGATAAGTACTCTAATGAGTGGGACAATAAGGACTTAGCTAGACTGAAGGAAAATGCAGCTGCTATCAACTATCTCCATTGCACTCTTAATGCGACTGAGTTTAACCGCGTTTTAGGCTGTGAAACTGCTCGAGAGATATGGAAGAAGTTGGAAGTAACTTATGAAGGCATTGATAAAGTCAAGGAGTCCAAGATCGGTATCCTTGTGAGGGATTATGAATGGTTCCACATGAAACCCAAGGAGGATATTTCTAACATGAACACCAGGTTTATGAATATTGTTAATGAGCGGAAAAGACTTTGCAAGAACTTCATAAAAGAAGAGATTGTCAAGAAGATCTTAAGAAGCTTGACTCAGGAATGGGATGTAAAGAAGACTGCTAGAAGCTCATGATTTGAAAACTTATAAGTTTGATGAGCTGATTAAAACCTTACTGACTCATGAGATGTCCTTAAAGCAATATTAAGATGAGTCTAAGAAGTAAAAGTAGAAGGAGAGAGAAAGCTCGAGCAGACCTGTTATTCCTAAAGCTAATAATAAAGAAGATTCCTCTAAGGAAGATTATCCAGAGGATAGGAAGGAAGAGATAACGCTAATGACTAAGAACTTCGGCAGATTCTTGAAGAAAGACCAAAATTTCCAAAGGTTCAGAAGGCGATCAAGTATAAGAAAAGAGCAGATGAAAAACCACAAAAGGAGTTCAACAAAGAGCATAACAAAGATATCAAATGCTTTGAACGTGGTGAGAAAGGGCATATTCAGTCTAACTGTCCCAAAGCTAAGAAGGATAAGTTCAAGAAGAAAAAGAATAAGAAAGCTCTTACTGCTACCTGGAGTGACTCTGAGCAAGAGTCATCATCCTTAAATGAAGAGGCATAAGATTCCGCTAGTGTGTGTCTCATGGCCAAAGATGATCAGCCCAACTCAGAGTCAGCTAACCAACCGACTACTTCTGCTGTCAATAGACCAGCTGACCAGAGTAGAGACAAGGGAAAGTAAACTGAGGTAAATTTTGAATCCCCTTTGTCTTCAAATGAACTTGTCGTAGTACTTGATGATGTTATTAATGTGACTAAGAAGTCAGCTAAATACATCCAAGTACTCCAGAGGAGGTGTGATGATCTAGAAGATGTCAACTCTTCTACCTCACTTGACATCCTATACCTAATGGAAAAAGATAAGTACTAAAATGGATATAACAGCAAACTCACTAAGAAATTGGATGATCTAGCTGCTGAATTAACAGCTTTGAAAAAGGTGCGGGTCCTTCCTCCACCTAGCATGAGTACTCACAGTAATCGCACTCACTACTCTGAGAAGGTTTCTTAAAAGGGTAAAGTGAGCAGGCCCCATCCTAAGGCCGTTTATAATTTTTATGGAAAGTCAGGACATGTAACAGTCATGTGTAGACACAAAAATGGTTACTATGATGAGTATGACTGGTCAAGGATGACCACCACTAACAAGGGAACACCCAGTCAGAAAAAGGCATGGGTACCTAAGAAAACTTAATTGTTTTGCAGGTAAGCCTTAGATCCATTGATGAAAGAAGAATGTGGTATTTGGATAGTGGATGCTTGAGGCATATGATAGGTTATGAAAAGCAATTCATCACATTGGAGCGAAGAAGGAATGGAAGTGTCAATTTTGGAGACAATAAAAAGGGAAAGATTGTTCCCAATGGCACTATAGGAGTCAAGCCTTCAATTGATAATTTGTCTCTTATGAAAGGCCTGAAGTTCAACTTGCTAAGCGTTGCTCAGCTATGTGACAAAGGCTGGAAAGTGATATTTGATTCACCGGGCTGCTCAGTCATTGATGGTAACTCTAACCAAACTATTCTTTATGCTCCTAGAATTAATAATGTTTATATGATTGATTTATCCCCTGTCTCCAATGATATATGATTAGTTTCTAAGGAGGAAAACTCATGCCTATGGCATAGAAGGTTAGGAGATATCAATATGACCAATTTGTTCAAATTAGCCAGAAATGAACTTGTAGAGGGTTTACCCAATCTAGCCTATGAAAAAGATAGACTCTGCTCAGCATGCCAACTTGGGAAATAATTTAGGAAGACCTTTAAATCTTTAGCTAATATATCTTCTTCTTATCCCCTTGATCTTCTACACATGGATTTGTTTGAGCCAGTTGTGCTAACAAGTCTAGGAGGAATGAAATATACCCTTGTGGTTGTAGATGATCTGACTAGGTTCACTTGGATTATCTTGCTTGCAAGCAAAGATGAAACATTTGAATCATTCTCTAGGTTGGCTACTCGGATCATGAATGAAAAAGACCTTAAAATTAATAGAATCTATAGTGACCATAGAAGAGAATTCGAAAATAGGCAGTTTGACGAATTATATTCTAAGCATGGTATTGACCACAATTTTTCTACCCCTCAGACACCTCAGCAGAATGGGGTTGTTGATAGATGGCTTGTTCTATGTTGAGTGATAACAATCTACCAAAGTATTTCTAGGGAGAAGCTGTTAACACAGCTTGTTACATTCTAAACAGGGTTTTAATTCGGCCAATTTTGAATAAGACTCCTTATGAACTTTGGAAGGGGCATAAGCCCAAGGTTGGTCATCTCAAGGCCTTTGGTTGTAAATGCTTCATATTAAACACTAAAGACCAATTGGCTAAATTTGAGCCAAGGCTGATGAAGAAATCTTTCTAGGTTACTCAACACACAGTAGGGCATACGGAGTATATGTCAAGAGAATTGGTATCTAAGAGGAGTCCATGCATGTAGATTTCGATGAAACTAATAGTGCAGGTAGAGAAGTTGATGATGATGAAAAGGAAAAGGAAAAAGTCAGCAGATCAGTTAGTCAGCCTATTGTAATTCCTGATCTAGTACCAGAAAAGGAAGATTATAAAGTTGACTTGGACCAATCCATTAAATTTGGTGATGATGTAGATGCTCAACCAATGATAGTAGCTCAACGAGCTGATCCTGATCTACCTCGAGAAGTCAGAGCAAGGAGAGATCACCCAATTGAGAAGATCCTTGATAGTGTGCAAAATCCAGTGCTGACTAGAGGTTAGCTAAATAGAATGATGAGCCATATCATTTGTCTTATTGATTGAACCAAAGAAGTTTGAAGATGTTGAGTTTAATGATAACTGGATGATTGCAATGCAAGAGCAATTAGACCAATTCAAAAGAAATGAAGTTTGGGATGTGGTGGATAAACCCAAAGGCAAGTCAATCATTGGCACCAAATAGGTTTTCAAGAGCAAGCTCGATGAAGCTAGAAATGTTGTCAAAAATAAGGCTAGATTAGTTGCTCAAGGCTACAATCAACAAGAAGGTATTAACTATAGAGAAACCTTTGCACTAGTAGTAAGACTTAAAGCTATAAGAATTCTCTGTGCTTTTGTATCTCATATGAGCTTCAAGCTATTTCAAATCGATGTTAAGAGTGCATTTCTCAATGGTTATATTCAAGAGGATGTCTATGTCAGACAGCCCCCAGGTTTTAAAGATCCTAAATATCCAGATTACATCTTCAAGCTAAAGAAGGCTCTGTATGGTCTGAAATGGGCTTCAAGAGCCTGGTATGTGAGACTGACTAACTTTTTACTCAGCAAAGGTTATGTCAGAGGAAAAGTAGATAAAACTCTGTTTATCAAGAAGAAGCATCAAGATGTGTTGCTAGTCCAAATCTATATTGATGACATCATATTTGGAGCAATTGATGAAAAGCTATGCAAAGAGTTCAACCAACAGATGAAGAAAGAGTTTGAAATTCTTTCTCGGTTTGTAAATCAAGCAAGGCAAAGATGGAAATTTCATCAGCCAAGCTAAGTATGCCAAGGAAGTACTCAAGAAGTTTGACATGGATAAAGCCAAGCCAATGTCAACACCCATGGCCACTGATACAATTCTGAGTAAAGATGAGGAAGGTAAACCTGTAGAGAGCAAGCTCTGTAGAGGCATTATTGGTTCTCTACTTTACTTAACTGCTAGTAGGCCTGACATTTAATATGTTGTATGTTATTGTGCAAGATATCAAGCTGACCCCAGAGAATCTCACTTAGCTATTGTTAAGAGAATTCTCAGGTATTCGCTAGGCTCTATTGATGTAGGTTTATGGTATCCAAGTAGTGCAAATTTCACTCTGAGAGGATACACAGATGCTAACTATGGAAGAGACAAACTTGAAAGGAAAAGCACCATAGGAGGATATCATATCCTTGGTGATTGTCTAGTAACATGGTATAGCAATAAGCAGACTTATGTAGCTCTGAGTATAGCTGAGGCTGAGTACATGGCTGCAGTATGTAGCACAACTGCTATGGATCAAGTAGAAATTAGAGGATTATGGTATAAAGTCTAAGTGTCTTAAAGTCATGTGTGACAACAAGAGCGCAATTGACCTATCCAAGAATCAAATTCAATATAGCAGGATGAAGCATGTCAATATTAGACATAACTTCATAAGGGATCACGTGCTAAAAGGAGAAGTCAAGCTCACATACATTCCTACTGAAGAATAGCGAGATGATATATTTACAAAGCCCATTAGAAAGGATCAATTCAAAACTCTGAGAGAGTTAATCGGAATGTCCAATCCAATCTGAAGAAATACATTTCCCGCTGACCAATTCTGAAGCTGACCAAATTAGGGCACACTCAGAGCTTCTGTGAATTAGTTTAAGTATTCTTTTTGGCGCTTGAATTTTGGACAAGTCATTAAATTGGCACAAGGTTCTTTTCAAATTCAGAACTGATAGAAATGGTAACAAGTTATGAAATGATCCATATTCAGTTACTGTTATCCCGTGCTTCTCGCTTTCATTAATCCTTGGTAAACTCTATTCAATCTAACCATTTAAATATGACCATGGATTTTGAGTTATACATGTAGCTTTGCAGGGTCTTGTGAGCGGACGACGTTCTACGCGGCGGCTGCGAAACCGGGCAGGTGGGCTGGCCTCTAAAAATAACGGGGGATGTGTAAGTGATGTGATTGGAAAATGGTTTTGCATATTTTAATGCTTAAAAGATACGAGATCGAAATCCCATACTTAAAACTGAGTCGCCATTCGGTTCAGCTCAATCAGGAAATTTTTGGTACGATTTTCCCACCGGGTTGTTGGACTATACCTTAAGTAGAGATTCCGAGTTTGGATGATGTTATCTATTTTTCATTAGGCCAAGTTAATATACTTCATTCTTTCTTAATCGGTTTAATCCATCCTATTTATTTGTGTTTTCAGTTATTGCGTTGTTTTCGCGTTTATCAAGCAATTGAAACGATGAATAAATTACTACAGTCATTCAAAAATAAGTGCAGAAAATAAAATTATTACAAGGCTTTCAAATCCTATACATTTTTTTTCTATGCGATGGATAAAATACCCGAAGGCCTAATATATCACGGATCATGTATAGTTAGCAAACCAAACAAGACCCGAGTTAGGGTGGATACATCTTATTTTATTTACAGTATTATAAAGCCCGGTTGGATGGCTAAAATGAGATTTGAACGGCGTTTGCAGGGAAATTCCATTTTTAACCAAATTTTAGTTTCAATCGTTGTTTTAACCGAATTATTAGTGAAAATGCCGCATGTTATGGGGTGGGGTCTGTTTTCAGAAGGTTTTGGACCTCCATCGTTACACTGTATATCCTAGCTTTGGAAAATAAACTAGGTCGGAAATAAATGAAATAAAACAGCTGTCCAAAAGGTCATGCCGCCGAAGACATGGCTGATGCCGCCAGCGACATGGTTGATGTCGCTGGTGACATGGCTGATGTCGCCGGCGACATCATTAGCTGATGCCGCCGGCGATATAATTGATATCGCTGGTGGCATGGCTGATGTCGTCGGTGACATCATTGATGTCACTGGTGACATCAATATGTAGGCAGGCTACATGGCTTTCTAGGTACTATAAAGAAAGGGTCCCACAAGAAAGTGAGGTCTCTAGGGAATGTGATGCCACTAGCGGTATCAGTGATGTCTCTAGCGACATGGGTGATACCGCCGGCAACATCACATGTCTCCGGCAACTTTAATTTCTTGCAACAGCAGCGGGCAGCAGTAAAAAATAATTGAAAACCCAAAAACGGACACAAATTAACAAGAATCAGCACAAATCAGTAATATTAATGCCAAAGAGCTATGAGACTCAAAATTTTTTACATCAGGGTCGTGAATCCACCTCTTCGTGAACCGAAAAGAAACGCCTCCGGGGAGCTTGTAACGATGATTTAGTGGTAAATTTAAGAGTTTTAAGTCTCTAAATCCTATCAAGCTGATTTTAACTTAAAGACCTACTAATTTTAAGCTCACAATCAGAGAGTTCAAAGAAGAAAAACCAGAAAAAATGGATCGTAATCCTTTTTCCTGCCTTATCTAATTCTTATCTCACTAAAATCTATTTTCTCATTCTAACCTTAAATTTTTCCATCAAAATCTCTTTCTAATTTCAGCCTCATCCCATAAGAGCCTATTGGGGTGGTTTTTGAGACCTTTTTGACCAATTCCACCGAAAGTGGTAAAATAGCTGTCTGTGTAGGGGCCAGTTTTGGGCCATGCCGTCGGCGATATGGCCATATCACCGGCGGTATGGCTGATGCCACCGAAAACATGGTGATACTACCGGTGGTATGGCTTACAGCCATCCGGCAAACCGACACCCAGCGGGCCCAGTAGCCTAAAAAGTCGCAAAAGTGGTCAAAAGTGGGTCAAAAGGCATCTTTTTGAATTTTAATGATATTTTGATGGGTATTTTTAATTTGGGTGTAAATCATCGGTTCAAGCTCCTACCGAACGCGTTATTGGCCACACCAAACTGGATTCTACCAAGTATAAAATTCGCAAGGAATATTATATTGGGAATAAAAATTCTAAAGAGAACTTTTATTATGAGGCATTAAAATCGGGGACACGCCATCATCATCTTGTGAGAGGAACTGCAAAATCCCATGCTCACAGGCTACCCCTCACGGGATCACTGCTACCATAGGTCAGTATGATCACACAAAAGAGCAAGGGATAGGAATGATACCTGATGGACGACTTCTTTAGCCCTTGGTCGGACTTGAGCCTTGTGGAGGGATTGCCCCTTAGTCGGACTTGTGCTTCGTGGAGAGATTGCCCCTTGGTCGGACTTATGCTTTATAGAGTGGTTGTCCCTTGGTCGGACTTGAGCTTTGTAGTGTGGTTGTCCCTTGGTCGGACTTATGCTTTATTGATTGATTGTCCCTTGGTCGGACTTATGCTTTGTGGTGTGGTTGTCCCTTAGTTGGACTTATGGTTTGTGGATTGGTTGTCCCTTGGTCGATCTTGAGCTTTGTAGTGTGGTTGTCCCTTGGTCGCACTTATGCTTTGTGGATTGGTTATCCCTTGGTCGGACTTATACTTTGTGGTGTGGTTGTCCCTTGGTTGAACTTGAGTTTTATGGAGAGATTGCCCCTTAGTCGAACTTATGCTTTGTGGATTGGTTATCCCTTGGTCGGACTTATGCTTTGTGGTGTGGTTGTCCCTTGGTCAGACCTAAGTTTTATGGAGAGGTTATCCCTTGGTCGGACTTGAGCTTTGTAGAGAGGTTGTTCTTTGGTCGGACTTGTGCTTTGTAGAGAGATTGCCCCTAGGTCGGGCTTGTGCTTTATGGAGAGATTGCCCTTTGATCGGACTTATGCTTTGTGGAGAGATTGCCCTTTGGTCGGACTTATGCTTTGTAGAGTGATAGTCCTTTGGTCAGACTTGTGCTTTATGGAGTGATTGTCCTTTGGTCGGACTTGTGCTTTGTGGAGAGATTGCCCTTTGGTCGAACTTGTGCTTTGTGGAGTGATTGTCCTTTGGTCGGACTTGGGCTTCGTGGAGAGTTTGTCCTTTGGTCGGACTTAGGCTTCGTGGAGAGTTTGTCCTTTGGCCGGACTTGGGCTTCGTGGAGAGTTTGTCCTTTGGTCGGACTTGTGCTTTGTGGAGAGTTTGTCCTTTGGTCAAACTTGTGCTTTGTGGAGAGATTGTCCTTTGGTCGGACTTATGCTTTGTGGAGAGATTGTCCTTTGGTCAGACTTGTGCTTTGTGGAGTGATTGCCCCTAGGTCGGGCTTGTGCTTTATGGAGAGATTGCCCTTTGGTCGGACTTGTGCTTTGTGGAAAGATTGCCCTTTGGTCAGACTTGTGCTTTGTGGAGTGATTGTCCTTTGGTCGGACTTGTGCTTTGTGGAGAGATTGCCCTTTGGTCGGACTTGTGCTTTATGGAGTGTAGTTCTTGGTCATGTTACTATTTTAGAGGGGTGAAGCCAAAGACGACATGTACAGGGTCATGCCGGGACCTTCAGTTGGTGTTCTGAGGATGAACCCAAAGGGTGATATGTGTAGAGACTGTATCAGGGACCTTCAGTTGGTATTCTGGGGTGAACCTGAAGGGTGATATGTGCAGTGACTGTATCAAGGTCCTTCAGTTGGTGTTCTAGGATGAACCGAAAAGGGTGACATGTATCGGGTCATACCATAATCTCTAGGTAGTTTATAGAATGAGCGCATTGGGTTTGCGATTATGGCTTTGTGCAAGTTCTGGAATGTTAGGGCTAGAGTCGAGATTTCACCGAGGATGGCTGAAGGCATGGAGATAGCTGATATCGTCGGTGACATGGATGATGTCGCTGGTGGTATGGAATGATGCCGCCGGTGACATGAGTGCCATGTGGTAGCTTTGATTGGTCAAACAAATTCAAAATTCAAATTGAAGGAGGCGATGTCGGCGGCGGCATGGGTGATGTTGCTGGCGGTATGGAGTGATGCCGCCGGCGGCATGAATGCTACGTGGAAGGCTTGACTGGTCAAACAAATTCAAAATTCAAATTGAAGGAGGTGATGTTGCCGGTAGCATAGGTGATGTCATTGGCGGTATGGAGTGATGCCGCCGGTGGCATGATTTGGGCAGTTTTAGATAAATTAAAACTCCTCGAATTCCATACGGCCGTTTAAAAGGTAGTAAAACTCCTTTCTCTTCCTTATTCTGTAAAATCATACCTCTTTGCTCCATTATTTTCCAAATCTTCTGATTTTCTCTGCTATTCTAACCATGAAGAGAATTGCCAAGGCTTTCAAAGGAAAATCTGCTAAGGTTAGGCAGGCTACATGGCTTTCTAGGTACCATAAAGAAAGGGTCCCATAAGTAAGTGAGGTCTCTGGGGAATGTGATGCCACCAGCGGTATCAGTGATGTCTCTAGTGACATGGGTGATACCGCCGGTGACATCACATGTCTCCGGCGACTTTAATTTCTTGTATCAGCAGTGGGCAGCAGTAAAAAATGACCGAAAACCCAAAAACGGACACAAATCAACAAGAATCAGCATAAATCAGTAATATTAATGCTAAAGAGCTATGAGAATCATAATTTTTTACGTCCGGGTCGTGAATCCACCTCTTCGTGAACCGAAAAGAAACACCTCCGGGGAGCTTATAACAATGATTTAGTGGTAAATTTAAGAGTTTTAAGTCTCTAAATCCTATCAAGTTGATTTTAACTTAAAGACCTACTAATTTTAAGCTCACAATCAGAGAGTTCAAAGAAGAAAAACCAGAAAAAATGGATCGTAATCCTTTTTCCTACCTTATCTAATTCTTATCTCACTAAAATCTATTTTCTCATTCTAACCTTAAATTTTCCCATAAAAATCTTTTTCTAATTTCAGCCTCCTCCTATAAGAGCCTAAGGTGTGTTTTTATAGGCAAATTGGGGTAGTTTTCATCGGTTCAAAGCTCCTACCGAACGCGTTATTGGCCACGCCGAACTAGATTCTACCAAGTATAAAATTCGCAAGGAATATTATATTGGTAACAAAAATTCTAAAGAGAACTTTTATTATGAGGCATCAAAATCGGGGACACGTCATTATCGCCTCGAGAGAGGGACTGCAAAATCCCGTGCTCACAGGCCTAATGAAGAGTCTTTGGCTATTTAAGGAGAAATTCAGAAAGAAGAAAGGTTACCTTACCAAATTTCTTCTTCTATAAATTTCTTCCTAAATTCCCCAAATCTCTCTATTCTTCTTCAAGCTATTTTAATGGCGAGTACATCTGGAAGATCAGCTGTATCTCGCACTCAGGAACCACTATTTATAAGGGATGATAAAGACACATGTTGGATCACTACAACGGGCCACAAAGCACAAGTGGTGATTGGAATCAACAAAAGGGAAGATATGTTCATTCCCACTGGAACCAGATATACTCCTACAAAATGGTGTTTCATTGAAGGAACTGAAGTGGAGGCGCCAACAATAGTAAATATTCTCAGTTTCTCCAATGATGAGAGATTTGGGAAGTAGACGCGCCAACATAACTTGACAGGATTTTTTGAGCTTCCCAGTGGGTGCTATGAGTAGATAGTAAGAAGATTTTTTCATGGCATTCACTTAGTAGAAGGTCAGAAGGATCTATTTGTTATAATAATGATGGGGAGAAAGGTGTACGTTACCCCCAAACTGATTGCTGGTTTACTTGGTATGCGAGAGAGAGGGTTGAGGATGCGAGTCATCAAGGATGAAGAGCATGTGGACATACCCATTGATTATGAGGTCCTCGTTGAGTATAAAGTATGTGAATTCATAGCATCAATGTTCACTAAGGAAGGGAAGCAGGCGCATGAGCTTGTTAATAAGGTGTTGCTACCCAAGACAGCGTCAACAGGAAGCTGCTCAAAGTTTGAAAGAGTCTTCATTTATGCTCTAAGTCATGGAATGTGCATAAATTGGCCCTTAGCAATTGTGCACAGATTCTTAAAGGTGTCTAAGCACATAGTGTATGGACATCTTGTGATGGAGATATGCAGAGCATATGAGTTGGACTTAGAAGGATGGGCGCTAAGGAGCAGAATTACTCTGAAGGTATCTTGAGTAATGCTCATTTTCATGGATTGAGGTGTAATAAGAAGCCCAAACACACCAAGTATATAAAGCTGAAAAAGGGAGAGGTTAGAGTAAAGGACCCTAAAGCCATTATGACACTCAGACCTATTAACTCCAAAGAAGAGGATCAGACTCTAGAAGATTTTGTGGCTAGACAGCTTGAGAGGATTACCAAACTCAGAGAAGAAAAAGGAGATGAGGATGTAACTGAGAAGAAGGTTAGTAAGAAGGAGGTTAGGAGAGACTCCAAGAAGGAAGAGAAGAGAGGGAGCTTGGTGAGCTCAATTCCTGTAGTTGCCCCTATTCCCAAAAAGACCAGATCTACCAAGGGAACTAAGGAAGAGAAGCCTCATGAGCTGACTCCTGAAGAGAAGGAAGAAGAGAGGAAACCTGAGGAAGAGCTAAGAGAGGAAATGCCTATGAAGAGATAGAAGAAGAGAAAGATTGATAAACCTTAGCTAGATGCAGTGACTACTGAAGGACAGGAAGCTATATCAGTTCTTGTGCCTCAAGTAGGTCAGCCCAAGAAAAAGCTGATGGTGAAGAAAGGAACTGGCGTAGTCTAGGATCTAGAGGAAGCTGAGAAAGTGAAAGCTACTGAGGAGGAAAGAATTAGAAAAGGCAAGAAGATTTGGAAGAGGAGATCTGAAGAAAAGTTAAGGAAGTAGCAATAAAGACTAAGGCTAATACTGAGAAAGGTATTGAATCTACAGTAGCCAGTCTAGCTGATAAATAGGTTCTTGAAGTTGTGCAAGAGATGATAGGAGCCCTCGAAGGGATTGAGGATCAGGAGGAGCAGTAAGAAGATGAAGTAGTGGAAGTGTAAACTATTGAATGTGATGTGCTTGAATCAGACCAACAGGTCAGTTTGACTACTTAAGAAGTTAAGGAAGCAAGGAAGGAGAGGAAGAGAGGGTTGCTAAAGAGGATGAAGATAGTGATTGATGAGGATGAGGGAGATTTAGAGGATAAGGAAGAGGAGGAAGTAGTTGTAGTTGAGTAGGGAGCTCAGCTGACTGAGCAATCTCAGGCTCAGGTTATTGAGTCCACTATTGAAGGTACTGAAGACAAGGAAGAGGAGAACCTAGAAGAGCCATTCTTTTTCCCCAATCAATCTACTTAAACACCTTTATCACGTACACCCAATTCTACCCTAGCTTTACCTGAAACATAAATACCATCCACATCCACCGCTGACCAACCAAACACCTTACACTCTGACCAAATAACTATCATTCCATATCTTTCACCTATAGGATCCCCTGTGCGTGAATAGTTGCTCTTAGAAGGACCAGTTATTAGAGGTCCTCCAATCATAGAGGAGATTCTTGAACAACAACAACCACCCCAACAACCACAACCTCCACCATAATTTAACCGCCAAACTGAGGTCTTGGAATACATAAGGAGGATGGGAAGAGCTAGATTTCCAGGACTTAGGACAGATGCTAAAATTGATGTAGAAATTGCAAAATCCTTACTATCTGAGAAGGTCCTAAGGAGACTTGCAAAGGCTGCTGAGTGTGAGTAGGGGATTTTATAGTCCCTCTCGCGAGACAATGATGACGTATACCCGATTTTATTCCTCATGATAAAAATTCTTTTTTTGAAATTTTTATTACCGATAAAAAATTCTTTACAAATTTTATTGTCAGAAAAATTCATTTCGGTGTGCCCGATAACTTGTCTGGTGGGAGCTCAAACCGATGATTTGCACCAAAAAAATAATTTAGTCCCAAATACTCTAAAATATTCAAAAGTAACCCTAATCAGCCAAAAATCCTGCCTAAATCACTTTTTAGGTAGAGGTTAAACCTTTTTCACCTTTTTAGGCTAAGCCATGCTTACTTTTCAGATCTGGCAGAAGCTGAGGCCGCCAGCGGCCTCAACGATACCGCCGGCAGTATCATCCATGCCACCGGCGGCATGGATTCTGCAGTAGTCAGCTTTTTTTACTCGATATCCGCTGGATTATTTATCATAGCCAATTTTCCATCAGATTTTGGCCTATATAAGGAACCATTTCAGCAGAACTAAGGGTTACACATTCACCACTTGAAATCTTAAGGAGATTTTGACCTTTTGTATTCAGTTCTAATGGGATAAAGTCTAGAAAAGGTAACAAAAGATGATTCAATCCATCTTTTCTTGGTTTTTCTTCATTGAACTCTTTGATATTTAGGTGAATTTTTAGGTTTAGAATCACCAAAATAGGATTTAGAGCCTTAAATCCCCCATTTACTAACCAAATCATCACTTGAGCTCCCCGGAGGTGTCATTGGGATCATGAAGAGGTGGATTCATGGCCTGAGGTAAAAATTCTGAGTCTCATAGCTCTTTGGCTTTTATTTTAGTTATTTATTATGTTTGCTTGCTATTTTGTGCTTAGTTTTGGGTTTTCGGTTGCTTTTTGGCCAAAAACTGCTGGTGTAAGAAACTAAAGCCGCCGGAGACAGTTGAGGTTGCTGGCGGTATCACTCATGCTGCCATCGACATCAGTGATACCGCCAAGGGCCTTATTTGTCCCTAATGACTCTATTTTCTTACAGGACCCTTTCTTTATGGTATCCAGAATGTCATACAGCCTGCCTGTATAAATGAAATCGCCAAAGGCACTAGTGATGCCGCAGGCAGCCTCATTCATACCGCAGGCGGTATGGGGTTCTAGACGTCAGATTAGTTTTCGTATTATTTTTGACCTAGCTTAATTTCCGAAGCTAGGATGTACAGTGAAAAGACGGGTGTCCAAAACCTCCTGAAAATAGACCTCACCCCATAACATGCGACATTTTCACTAATAATCCGGTTAAAATAATAATCAAGTCTAAAATATGGATATAATAGAATTTTCTCGCAAACTCCATTCAAACCCCATTTTTAGCCATCCAACCGGGCTCCATAAATTGAAAAATGAATATCCATATTCACGCTAACTCAGGGTCTTGTTTGGTTTACTAACTATGCATGTTACAACGTGCCCTATCTGTGCTAACCGTTTTCGTGCAGGTAGATTTAGGATAGATGAATGCTAGGCCTTCGGGTGTTTTATTAATTGTGTAGACAAATGTATAGGTTTTTGAAAGCCTTATAATTATTATTTTAACTTCTGCGTTTTATTTGGGAGGACTGTAATAATTTATTTACCGTTTTGAACGCTTGATAACGCAATAACAATATATAAACCAAAAACACAATAAATAGGGTGGATTAAAACCGATTACGAAAGAATGAAATCTTTTAACTTGGCCAATGTAAAATAGATAACATCATTCGAAATCAGAATCTCTACTTAAGGTATGGTCTACCAACCGGAGGGAAAATCATACCAAAGTTTCCAGATTGAGCTGAACCGGGTGGGGACTCTATTTTAAGTACGGGATTTCAATCTCGTATCCTTTTAACATTAAAATATGCTAATCCATTTTCTATCACCATCACACCATTATTTTTTAGGAGACCCGTCCACTGGCCTGCCTTCGCAGCCCGTCCGAAAGGTCGTCCGCTCACATTGGCGACTCTGCTGGGGATTGATCTCTTTAAACTTGGACTTAAAATTTTTCAACAAGTTTAAAAGATTTAGATGATGTATTAAAATTATTGGCCAAATTAAAACTTTGTTCTTTTTAATAACGTTTTATCCTTACGCGTGTAGATAGTTCGGTAAGATTGGGTGCCAGCTCGTGAAAGTATCACTCATGCCTTGTTTGGAATTAAGGATGCCTAGTGGGTGGATCACTCATTTCTACTAATACGTGAACTCCTGCGATAGCACCTATTTGGGGAGTGGTTGAGTAACGTGGAATCAAGGTAAACAAGAATATTCTACATCATCAACCCTTTACCAAAGCCGCGATAGAAAAAGCCTTAGCACTTCATTCCCTTAGGACTACCGAAATAATAAAAATAATTGGGATGCACTTCTTTGCCATTTTCGGCGAAGAAGGTAACCTCCATCCTTTTCAAAGAGGCATTATGTGGGAGTCATAAGGTGGGAAGAGGGACGTATTGTGTGCTATGTGCTATGTGCTCATCCACCAACCATGCATCGACTTCGAGAGCCAAAACAAAATCAACTTACCCTTACCGACCTCCATCCGTGGAAGAGGTTTAGCAACATGCGTAGGACTTCTTTTATAACTCCATTGCGTCATGACATATCACCATCTGTGGCGTGAGATACAAACGTTCCACGTATGTTAGAGGGATAAGATGCCGCATCATGACATTACCCTCTTTATCGTAACCATCCTCGCAAGCATATCATGCATCGCTTCCTAAAGATAAGCCATCCATGCCATCCATGTCATTTACAATCCATTCATGGTCTGACCCACAATTCATGGTCCAAAATAGTCTTCCTCTAAAATCGAACCTTAGCAATGAGCCATGTCTCTTCCTCACAATAATGATAACACTGCCCTACCCGAAGAACATATCGGTCCTACCCCTACCTCAGGAATAGCTCCTCCATCATCTCTTGGCTTTGAAATAGCCACTGCTATAGCCTAGTTTATCAGTTCAGACCTCTTCTGAAATACTATTCAGGAATAGATCCAAGCAATTGTTTAGGCAGCTATTAAGCAAGCCCTGGAAAACGGGCAGTCTGATCAGGTCACGCAACCTCTAGGCGTGACACCCATAGTTGTGACTACCTCACGACAGTCATCTATCCCCCGAGCCAACCACTAGGTCATGCTATCTCCAGGCATAACACCTAATGATGAAACACTCTTGTAATCATCTACTTACCATGGGTAAAGGGAAGGAGCCTAAGGTTCAGTTCCTGCATCATTCTCCAGCGTCCTGCCTCCGACGTTGGTCACTCCATCATAATTTGTGCTACCCGCAGCCCCGACACCTCCTCAGTACGACCAGGTCATGCAACCTTTGGGTAAGACATATGAAGTTGAAGCCTTCTCACATCTATTGGTGACAATTATCCCCAACACACGTCCATCAAACACGTCCCCCTCTCGAGCTAGAATGGGCCAAAAGGCCTCTCAAAAATTGGTACAGCCGCCATTGCCGAGTTATGCTTTGTCCTTACAAATAGTGAAATTCCTGTGGAAACTCCCTAATAGTGTAATTTTTGCTTAGGCAAGGGAAGCTGGCCTCCTCCAATCCCTTCTCGAGTATAGACCCCCTACGGAAGAGGAGACAAAGAATTTTTGTGGATATTATATCCAGCCGGGTCACCGCACCAACGATGTCAAACTTTGGTCCGAGCCATACATTGCTTGGTGAGGGAAGGAAAGATGGTTGAGCCAGAAAGGGCACCTAGCAATACAAGTTTCCCCTTGATGAGGTCTAACAATCAGATGAAAATAACCCACACTGATTTACCCGAAAGCGTACCCTCGCAGATATTCCCCTCGGTGATTATGGAGATAAAAGGTGGTAGTGGACTACAAAAACTCGATAAGGTCAAAGCCAACGAGGAAGGAAAGTTATACTCCAAAACTGAAAATGAGAAGCCAAATGATGAAGAGGTCAAGAAGGTTGTAGCCGCAATGATCAAGGCTATGACGATTTTAGTAAAGAAACACGGAAAAGGCGAAATGAAGAACCCGATGATCAAGGCCATGACGCAGTTCACCGAGGTCCTCACCGGGGAGTTAAATTAAGTGGAGGATGTCTCGCAAAGTAACAAGAAGTATGAGGCTCTAGCCCTCGACCAGGATGACTATGAGCGAACGACCTTTTTCTGTGCCCGCGAGGACCACGTGAGATGTGTAGCATGGAGGGTTGAAAAAGTAACTAGCGCTATCAAGAGCGCCAAGGGATTGATCCTTATTTTAGCATGATAAAAAGATGGATTGATGTTGATGTTTAATTTAAGTCCAATTTATGTGTGAAAGGATATGAGATCGAAATCCTGTACTTAAAATATAGTCGCCACCCGATTCAGCTCAACCAGGAAATTTTGGTACGATTTTCCCACCAGGTGGTAGACCATACCTTAAGTAGAGATTCTGAGTTCGGATGATGTTATCTATTTTTCATTAGGCCAAGTTAAAATATTTTATTCTTTCTTAATCGGTTTTAATCCACCCTATTTATTATGTTTTCAGTTTATATGTTGTTTCCGTGTTTATCAAGCAATCAAGGCGATAAATAAATTATTACAGTTATCTAAAAATAAATGCAGAAATTAAAATTATTACAAGGCTTTCAAATCCTATACATTTTCTATGCGATAAATAAAATACCCGAAGGCCTAACATTCATCTAACCTAAATCTACCTGGAGAAAACAGTTAGCACAGATACGGCACATCATACAAGGTGTATCACTTAGCATGCATAGTGAGTGGACAAAACAAGACTCAAGTTAGCATGAACATGGCATATTCATTTACAAAGTTATGAAGCCCGGTTGAATGGCTAAAAATGAGATTTGAACAGCGTTTGCGGGAAAATTCCATCTTGGCCAAATTTTAGACTCGATTGTTGTTTTAATCGGATTATTAGTGAAAATGCCACATAGTATGGGGTGGGGTCTGTTATCAGAAGGTTTTGGACCTTCATCATCGCATTATACACCCTAGCTTTGGAATTTTAACTAGGTCAGAAATAAACAAAATAAAACAGTTGTCCAGAAGGTCATATCACCGGCGGCATGGTTGATACCGTTGGTGCATCAGTGATGTCGCTAGTAGCATCCGTCATACAGGTAGACTACATGACTTTCTGGATACCATAAAGAAAGGGTCCTGCAAGAAAATGAGGCCTCCGGCGACTTCAGCTTCTTACAGCAGCAGCAGGTAACGGTAAAAAATGATCGAAAACTAAAAAACAAGCACAAAATAGCACACAATAGCACAAACAAGCAAGAATGAAGCCAAAGAGCTACGAGACTCAGAATTTTACCTCGGGGCCGTGAATCCACCTCTTCATGATCCAAGGAACACCTCCAGGGAGCTTGCAAAGATGATTTGGGTAGTAATTTTAAAGATTTATGTCTCTAAACTCCTATTAATTTGATTTTAACCTAAAGTCTACTGATTTTAAGTTTTAACTAAGAGATTTCAAAGAAGAAAAACAAAGAAAAATGGATTGGGATCCCTTTTCTTACCTTTTCAACTCCTTATCTCACTAAAATTGATTTTCTCACTCTAAAACCTCTCAAGTAAATATCAGATGTATTGTTGTTAGGTTTTGGAACCCTAATGCATGTTTATATAGGCAAAAATAGGTGGTCTTCAAGACCTTTTGGCCAGTTTTACCAAAATAGCAAAAAAGAGCTAGTCAAAGGAAGAAGAAGTTGTTTGTGCATAAGCCCGTTTTGGGCCATGCCGCCGGTGGTATGGGCGACGCCTCTAGCAGTAGCACCTTCCTGTAAGCTGACAACCAGCAAGCCCACAAGCCCAAAAAGCTGCCAAAAGGGGTCAAAAGCGGTTCAAAGGGCATCTTTTTGAATTTTAATGATATTTTAATGGGTATTTAGAGATTAATTTAATTTTGGGTGCAAGTCACGGGTTCAAGCTCCTATCGGACGTGTTGTTGGACATACCGAACTAAATTCTTACGAGAAATAAAATTTACGGGGAATTTTATATCAGTAATAAAAACTCCAAAGAATTTTTATTATGAGGAATAAAATCGGGAATACGTCATCATCATCTCGCGAGAGGGACTACAAAATCCCGTGCTCACAGGCTACCCCTTAGGGGATCACTGCTGCCACATGTCAGTATGATCGTACGAAAGAGCAAGGGATAGGAATGATACTTGCTAGATGACTGGTTTGCCCCTTGATTGGGCTTTGAGCTTTGCGGATTGGTTGCCCCTTGGTAAGACTTGTGCTTTGTGAATTGGTTGCCCCTTGGTCGGACTTAAGCTTTGTGAGAGGTTGCCCCTTGGTCGAACTTGTGCTTTGCGAAGAGGTTGCCCCTTAGTCGGACTTGAGCTTTGAGGAGAGGTTGCCCCTTGGTCGGACTTAAGCTTCGTGAGAGGTTGCCCCTTAGTCGGACTTATGGTTTGTGAAGAGGTTGCCCCTTAGTCGGACTTGAGCTTCGAGGAGAGGTTGCCCCTTGGTCGGACTTGTGCTTTATGGATTGGATGCCCCTTGGTCAAACTTGTGCTTTGCGGAATGGTTGCCCCTTGGTCGTACTTATGCTTTGTGGATTGGATGCCCCTTAGTCAGACTTGTGCTTTGTGGATTGGATGCCCCTTGGTTGGACTTGTGCTTTATGGGTTGGTTGCCCCTTGGTCGGACTTATGCTTTGTAGATTTGTTGGAGTGTAGTTCTTGCAACAAGAGACAAGTAAAAGATCAGATCGATTCTTAAATGACGTTTTTACTCCTTGATTGATTTTGTGAAAAAAAAAATATTTTTCCCCTTCAATCAACAGTAAAAATGTTATAATAAAAAGTACAAGGGTTTCATAAGTCTTGCATTATAGGACAACAGTTGAAACTGAAAGCGGCATATACAGGGTCACACTGTAATCTCGGAGGGGTGAACCCAAAGGTGACATGTATGGGGTCATGTTGGGACCTTCAGTTGGAGTTCTAGGGGTGAATTTAAAGATCAAAACATACAGGGTCATTTCGTAATCTCCAATGATGTTCCAGGGGATAAATCCGGAGATCGGTATATACAGGGTCATGCGGTAATCTTCGGCTGGCATAGTGAATGGGTATATTGGGTTTGTGGCTATGGTTGTACCTGCAAGGAGTAGTATGAGAACAAGATTAGACAGATTTTTAAATGATGTTTTTACTACTTGATCAATTTTGTAAAAAAAAAAAATTTTGCCCCTTCGATCAATAGTAAAAACGTAATAATTGAAAGTATAAGGTTAGAAGTCCTGGGATGTCGGGGGTGGAGCCAAGATTCTACTGGATTTACTGAGGGATGCTTTGATATCGGTGGCGGCTTGACTGATGCCGTCGGCGATATGAATCGATATCACTGGCGGTATGGATGCCACATGGCATCTTTGACCGATCAAAAGAATTCAAAATTCAAACTATGAAAGGTGATGTCGCCGGCGGCATGACTGATGTTACTGGCAGTATGAATTGATGCCATTCATAGCATGGATGGACAATTTTAGATAAATTAAAACTCTTTAAATTCCGCTCGGGGTTTTAAAAGAGCAAAACTCTTCCTCTTTCACATACAGAAATCAAAAACAGTCCCACTTCTCTCTACTTCCTCTCTAACAAGCTAAACCTTTCACCCTTTCTTCAGTCCCAACCATGAAGAGGATTTCAGGGGCTTTCAAGGGAAAATCAGCCACTAGGGAAGGGTTGCTTGATGGAAAAGTGGTCCGAAACCACTCACACCTTTCACTTCCTATTTGGGAAGGTGACCATCACGCCTTCTAATGTGGTGGTTATGACTGGGCTCTTGTGGAAGAACGAGGTCATCCATTTCAATGTATATATGGATAAGTATCATACTGAGAAGTCTGTGGTGAGGAGGGTGAAGGAGTTATTCAGCTTGAGGCCTGTTTCGAGGTGATTGTCATACGGGGAGCTGTATAAGCATTGGACAGGAGTGGAAGTGGTGCCCGAGGGGGATAGGGATGCTTGATCTGCTCTTTTATGATTTCTTTGCTCACTATACTGTTCTTTCCAGTCTCGGGCAGCAAAATTAATTATGGGTTGATATCTGCTGTCGAGGATGTGGCCAGCATCAGTAAGAAGAACTAGCCCAGGGCCATCTTGGCACAGCTTTACCATGGACTGGACGTGGGCGCCAGGAAGAAAGGGAAAGCCCTCTGGCTCAAGCATTTGCTCCTATAGGTAAACCTTTCTAAAAAATATTTAACTAATTCTTTTTACTTGATTCGCATGCTTTTCCTTATTTTAGATGTTTTTGGACTGATTAATTGTTCACTTTGCAGGCTTGGGCTTTTGAACATCAAATCCTCCTGCCATTCGAGTTCAAAGTCACTGTGCCGCCGGGTTCTCACTTCCCTGGCCGGTGGTGTGGTGGTATTTGGGGGGGAAAACAAGTACCCCATGAGCTATCAGGAGTCTTTAAGGAGTGTGTGATTGAGCTCGGTAAGCGATCTTTTGACCTTGATTCCTATTTCACACTTAAACGAAACATTAGTAGACAAAATGCATTTATGAATTTACACTGCGCTTACATTGATTATTTACTTGGTTATTTTTTTAGATTAACCGTGACCCTTTTGACGGAGTGGAGAACCTAGTGGAGGTGGCTAGAGTCCGCAAGGAGGTGGACGATCATCGGTTCATGATGGAATGCCCCTATCCTTGGAGTGGTACCTAGGGGAGCACGTTTGGGATTAGAGGTCCGTCGCTACTTCTGTGAGACCAGTGCCTGCGGACCCTCCTAAGGGCTTGTGGTGCCCTCACTTAGTGATCACTTATGCAGCGGATAAGGCCAACTACTTGAAGGGGAACAGTCGGGTCATTCCAAACATTCCATGTTCGTACGAGCAGCACCAGTAGCGCTTGCTTCTTGTGTGCCCTCGTATTAAGAGGGATGATATGATAGAGTATCATAATAAGAAGTAGAGGGAGGAGAAAAGCAGTCGGCTTAAGGGCATAGTGGGCGATGTTGAGGAGAAAGAGGAGGAAGAAGCTGAAGAAGACGAGGGTGAACCCGAGGGAGAGGGTGAGGTAGGTGAAGGAGCGGCTGGAGGGAGCGTACCGATGTCTCACAGGGAGTACCGCTCTTTTGAGGTATGATTGTGTTTTTGTACATGTATGGCAATTGTATGGGTTGAAAATGGTTGGTTATGTTTGCCTTTTATGCTTTTCAGGAATCCCCTAGTAAAAGAGGCCGCGATGACAATAGCGAGATAGGTACTATAGCGTGCATGATGGTGTCGAGTTTGTGAAGGGGCACCTGTCAAACCCTCTAGAGACCCAATTCCTACTGATGAATTCAAGGGGTATTTTTGGTCAAGAGACATAGGCCCGAGCCGCCACCTGCTAAACTTCATACCAGAGAACACTACCTATGTTTGCTCTATACAATTCTAAACATATTCCTGTAATAACCCTTTTGTGGACTTCTTTTAATTGTCCCTTTGGATCTTTCAGGTTGCTCGGAGCGAGGTAGAGCGGTTGGCCGGGAATACCTTCACTCTCAGGGGCACTCTCATTGGTCAACCCTTGCTTGTTCAGGTATATTCCCTGCTATGACATGTTAAAATAAGATGAGATGCTTGTATGGATGGATGCTATGAATGATATGCATTATTATCGTTTTCCTTATCTGCAGGATTTCCTAGCCATTTCCTTATCGGATACCAATGTGGCCCGGCAGAGGTACGAGGAAGAGAATGCATTAATTCGGCACCGCGTGAGCGATCTAAAGAACCAATTGGATGCCACTGTTTGCGAGAGGAGGAGCAAGCAAAATATGGATCGTGCACACCCCGATAACACAAGCCGAAGGGGAGTGAAGATGGCAGCCGGCCGACGCCCGCTTACCGCACTGGCGAAGTGAAGCAGCATTCTGATGATGAAGGGTAGGGAAGAAGATGAAGATATGGCTAACCATTGGCTCGTGGATGACCATATGTCTCCTCTCATCCTCCCGGTGGTGATGGGATTTTTAGATAGTTTTTTACCTTTTTATGAATCTTTGCTTTGGTTTGTGCGCCCTCAATACATTGGGTCTGAATAATCTTTGATTTCGGATGTGATTTTGGTTTTATTTAGGCTTAGCGTTTGGAAAATTTGGATGGTTTGTGCCTTTGGACTTTTATTTTGAATAAAATGCGGATTTTTGATCAAACAGGTTTTGGAAACAAATTATAGGGCTTATTTACAGGTTTTTGCATGGGTTAAACTGATGAAAATGGTTTTGATGCTGTCAGGAAATAATCCCATGCCGCCGGTGACATCACTGATATCATCCAACTTCACCCTACTAAATGATATAGACAAAGTTGCCCACAATCCATACCGCTGGCGGCATCAAGTGATATTGCCCCATTCTAGCCCATATCGTCGGCGGCATCAACAACATTGCTGGCGACATCACTTGCCTAAAAATCCAATTTCAGCCATTTTACCAAATTCTATCATGGCAAGCCATAACCAGCATCTACGGGGTTTTTTGCAAAGCTTGGGAAACTCGGACTGGAAGAAGCTGGAAAAATTCAGTCTTTGGGGGTTTCAGTATGTCACGGCGTGACCTGTTAGCCTTGAGTTCCTTCACGTAGCATTATCTTTTTGGGATCAGATGGACCACGTGTTTCGATTCTCATCGTTCGAGCTACGCCCCTTGCCTGAAGAGTTCCACACCATACTAGGGGTTCCATGTCCTAAGCGCGTGCCCTCGGCACTTCCGGAGTTTCATTTTGGTATGGACGACATTCCAAGGGGGTTGTGGAATTTGGATTCAGTAGACATGTTACTGTCCTGACTACCTGATAAACTCGGCATTCAGCTCAGTATAATTTTGGAGTGGTGTCGAGGGGTGCCTAGATCTCATCTTGCTTGGTTGTCCATGGTGGCACTGCTACTTATGGCAGAGTTTATGTGTGGAGTAGGTCCAGTTGCTCTGCTCAGGCTGATTTCACTTATCAGGCCTATATCGACAAGGGCTTCCCCCGTAGCTATGGGATTAGCAGAGGTCCTACTAAATACAGATGCTGCTTCTACTGACTCGACCCTTATTTGTGACCACCTAATACTACTACAGGTATTCATTACCCCACAGATTTGCACCTTATACATTTCTTTCTGCCCTCATCTAAAATTGGTTTATATGTATGGCTGATGGAGAAGCTGAAGCTGAGAGAGGCACCATGAGGGAACTCGAAGAAGTGCTTACCCGTTCATTTGAGGGAGAGAGGGCTTATACGGGCCGATTTCGATTAGCTGACATTTGATAGCTGGGTGCCTATTCTGAGAGGGTATACGGATGCACAAATTCAGTGGGTTAGCCCATAGTGGAGGATTCGAGATATGGTTGTGGAGTCCTGGGGATCCTGTGTTCAGCTGATAGGTCTGGAGAGATCTTCATTCTATACCCCCTATCAGTTGCACCGTCAGTACAGCAAGTGACAGAGAGTTCCAATCAAGCTACCTCATAACCAAGTCAGAGTCTATAAGGCTAGATGGGTGAACCATATCCGAGAGAAGTGGGCCAGGGAGGCCATATTCAAGACTCTGGACTACAACCTCGTGGAGACCCTTGAGACATATATACACTACAGAGGATGGCTCACCGAGATTAGACGTATGACGACTTAATCCAAGCAATCGTGGGCCCTCTTTGAGGGAGAACAAGCGGAGCAGGGCACGAGCCCTCTTCCACTACCAACTTGAGGAGGATTTCTCGATATTATGACAGTGATGCGGGGAGTTCGGCTTAAGATGAGCTTTCTTTTAGTTCTATCTTTTGCATAGGCTAGTCAGGGTGACAGGCCTATCGAACTTTATTTTATTTTATGTCTTTTATTTGGTTCTAACTTTTGCATAGACTTCCCCGTGGGGTTTTCAATCTATCGAACCTTGCCTTAATTTTTGCCTTGACCGCCCTTTTCGGGTTTTCAATCCAGCAGACTTATTCTGACTTTTGCATAGACCTTGCTCTTTTCAGTCTATCAGAATTATTTTATTTATTGCGCATTTGTTTTGGAATATTATGAACTCTGCATTAGGCTTGCTTGAGTTGTTTTAACCGTATGGATACAATATTCACATAAGCGTAAGCATTCAGAATTCAGTAAAAGAGATATTTTCATTAATTAAAGTAAAATAAAGTACATGATGTTTGGTTAACATTCCCATTGATTTAACTCCCGGTGCTAACCAGCCTAGATCAGTTTTCTAGAAGGCGCTCTCTCTTTGCTCACGTACCCTAATTTTTGCCTAGATCGCCCTTTTTGAGTTTTCGATCTAGCGGGTTTGAGTCATCCCCTAATTTTTGCACGACCAGTTTGTAGAATACTGACCGTCGTGTGTCACCCTAATTTTTGCCCAATCAATAAAAGACCGAAAGGCGAGTGATTTATTTTATCTATTTTTTGCGTGCTGCTTTTCTCGATTTATTTCTTTTGGATTAGATATGATAATGCTTAAGCATGTCTTGGTTTATAGGGGTTCACAAACTCATTCCCATCCATATCCATAAGCTTAACCGCCCTTTTACTAAGCATTTTCTTTATTATATAGGGTTCTTCCCAGTTTGGCCTGAATTTGCCCCTCGCATCAGTGGTAGAAGGTTTCAGCTATTTGAGGACCAAATCACCAGCTTTCAGGGGGAACTTCTGGTGTCTTACCCGATTGATATATGCTCAAGCCATACGTTACGGGTACATCTGGAGGTTGTTAAGAGCCCTTAACCTCTGTTCATCCATCATATTCAGCTGTTCAAACCTCACTTGAGTCCATTCAGACTCTTTTAATTTAGCCTCCAGGACCTGATTTTCAACTGGCAAAATCGCTTCCATTTTATATACCAGGGAGAACGGATTTTGACCGGCCGGGGTACGAATGTTGTTGCGATATCCCCAAATAGTAAAGGGTAGTTTATCCGCCCAATCCCTGTAGCCGGCTATCATCTTAGAAAGAATTTTCTTCACCGATTTATTAGCTGTCTCAATAGATCCACTAGCTTTCGATCTATAAGGAGAAGATCTATGGTGCTCAATCCTGTACTTCTCGATTAGATCAGCGGTTGCTCCCTGAAACTATACCCCGTTGTCTGAGATAATGTGATGCGGAAGTCCATACCGTGCGAAGATATGCTTTTCTATGAACTTGGCCATCTTCTTGGCAGTGACATTAGTGTAGGATTCGGCCTCTACCCATTTAGAAAAGTAATCCACTACTACCACAACGAACCTATGCCCATTTATTGAAGAAGGTCGAATTTCACCAATTATGTCTATCCCCCATGCCGAGAATGGCCAAGGAGTAGATAAATGATGAAGCTCGGTAGGCGGTAGATGTTGCATATCCCCATAAATCTAGCATTGGTGGCACCATTTAACCTGGGCGATGCAATCGGCTATGAGGGTGAGCCAAAAATATATCAGTCGTTGGATTTTCTTTGCGAGAGCAAGGCCATTCATATGAGGTCCACAATCACCGGCATGGACTTGATCAATGACATTCTGAGCCTCGGATTCAATTCAGCAACGAAGTAGGAGACCATCACTAGTGCATTTGAACAGATCATTATGCATAATACTAAACTGGACAGCGAGCTGCTTTAGGGTGGTACGGTCTGAGCCAGAAGAATCTATGGGATATTGGCCGGTTTAGAGAAATAGGACAATGTCAGAATACCAACAAGGTTCGGATGAGATGGTGAGGACCGGATGAACCGATTGAGCATGGTAGGGGGTCTTGGTAGACAACAGAACCAAAGGACAGATAGGCTGCTATTGAGGCACTTCTTATAAGGATGTGGGAGTGGTGAAAGCATCAGCCATCTAGTTCTCATCCCGAGGTACATGGTGGTATAAGCACGAGGTGAACTTCTCGGATAATTCACGGACGGCCTCAACATAAGGATAGAGTGATTCTTCTTTAGTTTCCTAATCTTTGACAACCTGATGGACGACAAGAGCCGAATCCCCGATGATAGATACTCGGCTGGCCCCAACCTAGAGAAGAGCCTCAAGACTAAACAGACAAGCTTCATACTCAACGCCGTTGTTGATGATAAGGAATTCCAAGTGTTTGGATAATAGAATTATTTCATTATCCGGTGTGACTATAATGACTCCAAGCCTTGCTCCTCGTCGGTGCACAGCACCGTCAAAGTACATAGTCCAGACATGCTTGAGGATGGTAATGGAGGTGAGCTACTTATCAGGAAACTCTAAGTTTTCTGCACAATCAGAGTCAAGGGGTTGGTTAGCCAGGAATTCAGCTACTACCCGCCCCTTGATGACCTTTTGGGTCACATACTCAATGTCAAATTCAGGTAGGAGAAGCAACCGGCAGGACAATTTACTGGCTAGAGTGGGGGATTGACAAAGATACTTCATGGGGTCAATCTTGGCCACAGCTTGGACTCGGTAAGATTGAAAATAGTGGCATAACTTTTTAGTGAGCCAAACCATGGTGGTGCATGTCTTCTCCACAATTGAATTCCGGGTTTTGTAAGCCAACAACTTCTTACTCAAGTAGTAGATAGCGTATTCCCATTTATCATCATACTCTTGGACAAGCATTGCCCTTATAGAAGACTCTTCGATAGCCAGGTAAAGGATCGGAGGTTTTCCTAGGATGGGGGGTTTTAAAATGGGTGGGTCAACAAGATACACCTTGATTCTGTCAAATGCCACTTGGCACTGATCATTCCATACTACGGGTTGTTGCTTTCTTAATAGCTTAAAGATAGGTTCACACACGGTAGTGAGACAGGCAATGAATCGGCTAACGTACTGTAAGGACCCCAGAAATGATCAAACTTCTTTCTCTATCTTGGGTGGAGGCATGTCCTTGATGGCTTTGGCTTTGTCTGGATCCGTTTTAATTCCTTTCTGACTAACCACGTGCCCCAATAATTTACCTAAAGTAACCCTAAACACGCACTTCTTTGGATTCAGGCGGAGGTTATACTTTTCAATACGAGTCATGAACTTGTTGAGAATAGCAGGGTGCACTTCTCTAGCAGCAAACTTCACAATCATATCATCCACATACACCTCCACTTCTTTATGGATCATGTCATGCAAGAGGGTGGTTACCGCACGCTAATAAGTGGCCCTAGCATTCTTTAACCCAAACGGCATTACCTTGTAACAATACACCCCCTATTCAGTAATGAATGTCATTTTGACTTTATCGATAATGTTGACCAGAATCTGATTATAACCCAAGAATCCATCCATGAATGAGTATATAGCTGCCCTAGCGGCACTATCAATCAGGACATCGATGTGAGGGAGCGGGAAATCATCCTTCGGCGAAGCTTTATTGAGATCTCAGAAATCCATACAAACCCGGACCCTACTATCTTTCTTCAGAATCAGAACTATATTGGACAACCAAGTCGGATACTCTATAACTTCAACAAATCGAGCTTCAATCAACCTCGAAACCTCTGGCTTAACCTGATCCGCCCATTCTGGTCTCAACCAACTGAGCTTTTGCTTGATAGACTTGAATTAAGGATCTGTTGGGATTCTGTGCTCGGCAATTTATCGATCAACCCCAGGCATGTCTTCATATGACCAGGCAAAATCGTTAACATGATCTTTAAGCACTTTTATGATCTCACATTTTTCCTCGGGAGTTAAATCTTTGGAAATGGTTACCATTTTAGGATTATCATCTGTACTTAGGTTTATTTCTCTTAAAGATGTATCACTAATGCCAAAAACATTATACGTATTATTATGTGAATGCATGGATCCATCAGGAAAGACATCAAACAAGTAAGCAAAATGAGAGTCATTCATTGCATTAAAAGCCTTGTAGGCAACATTGTTCGTATCAAATACATCAGAAATGTTAAAAATTACATCATCCATATCCTGGACGAGTTGGCTTTCTCGGCGAAGGCCCTGGCGAGCTTCCTTACTATCTCTATCATAGCATCCTCTTCCCCGATTCTCTCATCCTTCCAGCCTTTCTTCATCAGGAGTGCCATGGCTTTGGTCATAGTGGCCATAAAATCTTCAATCTCTGGATCAACAACCTCTTCATTACCTCCCCCAGACTCGTACTCAGGATACATCTTATCCTTTCCCTTAGCCTTATCAAAAACAACATTGATAGGCGCGACAAGATCAGTGCATTCGAGTTCAGCAGAAACCATCACGTAGCCGGCCTCAAAGTCATAGACATCCTTAAAGACCTCAAAGTCGAGCCACATTTTTCCATTATGGTAGATCGGCTCAGGTTCTCCCTTATAGGGCCTCTTGCCCTGGATTTCCCAAACAGTGACCATGCGGCAATAGTAGGAGGGAACACGGTGATAGGCTTTTCTAGTCTTATACCCCAATCCAGCTCGGTGGGCCGGTACTTTCTACTCTAAGGGTTCAATGATTCCCTATCAATACATTCTGTTGCCTCTGCCAGGCTTGTAACTAGATTTTTTCATCAATTTACCTATACCGACATGGAGATAACTATGAGAAAGGGGAGGAGGTTTCTCAGCCTTACTAACCACTGCAATTTGAAGACCTCATTCTAATCTAACTTCGGCTTCTATAATAGCCACGACGGAAGCAGGGTCAGCCTCGATAGTCACTAGTTTGTCTTTGTGAATAAGCTTAATTTTTTGGTGTAGAGTGGAGGGAACTGCGCCCAAGGCATGGAGCCATGGTCGGTCGAGCAACAGAGAATAAGTAATAGGAAGGTCAAGTACAGTGAAGCATACATTACTCGTAATACCTTCCACAATGACTTCTGCCTCTAAGGTCCTAATTACACTGTGCTTTGAATCATCATAGGCCCTAATGACAGTACTGGATTTCTTAAGCATTTCCTCTGACAAACCTAGTTGAGGAAGGACTTTTAGAGGGCACAGATTCAGGGCGGAGCCATCGTCCACCATGATACAGGGGATAACCTTATCAAGGATTTGGATACGGATGAACAAGGCCCTGTTGTGATCCTTGCTTTTAAAGCATATGATCAAAATGGTCAAACACAATCTGAGGCTCCTTCCTCAGGGGAATGCCTTCTCTAACCATAATGCACATCTCAACAACCAAAGTGGTCGGATTAGCTTCCAAATTGATGAGTCACTTAATCAACCCTTGCGATGCCCTTCAGAGTTAATTACTAGCTGCTAGATATTGTATCGGGCTTAGGTGTTTTTTAGCTGAGTAATGAGAGGGTCAACCTCCAGACTGGTTGGAGTAGCCGGAGGTGGAAAAGGGGGTCTTGCGGTAGTTCCAACCCTTGTAGGAACCGAGTCTTTGTTCAAGTGGAGATATCGATCTTCAGGCTGATATACATGGCCACTCTGAGTAATGTTAAGAACATCATCGAGCAAGATGCTCTTAGTGGCTCATGTTTCGAATAGATACTATTGTTCCTCAGAGTCTGAATCGGGGTTCTATAACTCATACCCATCTACGTTGAAAAGTTCATTCTGATCAACCTTGAATAGCTCCTTTAGTTTCTTGTTAGCAGGTGAATCAACCCTGAATAACTCAGCGCTTTAGGGTTTGGCCTCGTGGGCTACTCCATCATCATCATCGGAGTAGTCATCCTTTGAAACAAAGGAATCTATGCTGAACAACGGCTTTTTCTCAACTTTCATTCTTTTTGCCACGAATGGCTGAGACCTATGGCTTTCTTGATTTAGTGGATTTGGATCAACTTCCATCCCCTAGACCGAATTAACCCCTAGGTTGGCTTGATTGATTAGATCAAAAACTGAGTTAGACTGGAGACCCAAACCAATGACTAGAATAAAGTTACTATTTACTAGCCCTCGAGAAAGGAGATCAAAGATTGTGGCTTCAGATAAGATAGACTAGATCATACCCAACTTGTTCTCGAAATTTGGCAAATGATTACTTATAGTGCTCGAAATTTTATTAGGTTCAGCAATCTTTGCTTTACTAACCAGATGCTGAATCGCTGAGAGCAGGGCTTTGCAATTCTTGGTTTGGTGTCCTACCTGAACATGGTAGTTATATAAGTTGTTCTTATCCTCGGGTCTAAGCGGCTTGTATTCCTAAAGGGACTGGATGAAACTTGCTTCCCTCAAACGCTTAAAGATGACCCGTAGAGGCAACTTATAAGGATTAGCCAAAATAAAAGGAGGGCGAGGAGGTTGGATTACGACAACTGCCAGTGGAGCCGGAGCGATTTCTAGGGGTGCAGCTAGGGCTTGAGAAATGGCTTGTACTACGGTCGAGGCTTTAGGCTTAGCAGGTGCCGGAGCCGAGGGCTGAGCTTTATTATTCTTTCTGAACCATGGCTTGACCGCTTTTTCGCGCTCTGCCTCGCGCTTGATTTTCTCGGGTTTCTTGAATATAGCCTTGTAGGACAGAAAAGAATCAATAGCCATTTCTTTATGAAACAGAGGAAGAGATCCTTCGAGGTGTTTGACAATCATCTCCTCGAGGCTTAGCGAGGATTTTATCAAGACCTTGGTCGACATCCAACAGTTAAAGTACTGCTTAAAGGTTTCATTGGCTATTTGGCGGACTCCCTCAAGATGTTGGAGGGTTGTCTCCATCATAGTATTAAATCCATAATGCACTTTTAATGCCTCAGAGAGCAGTTTCCAATCAGTAACAATATATTGCGACAAAGTGTGATACCATTCAAGAGTAGGGCCCCTAAGGGAGCAAGGAAACATTTCAGCAAGCACTTTATCATTTAATTTCTTTACATGCATAATTCTTTCATACATTATAATGTGAGAGGCTGGTGCTCTAGAACCATCATAATGAGCCATATTCGTATGGTGAAGTTGTCAGGGACCTAATCTTCATCTCTTTGAGGTTCTTTAGCGGCGCTGAGATGATTGATGTAGGCTTGGATCTCGGGAGTCAAGCCTAGAGGCTGCATGACCTGGTCGTTGATCTGCTTGTGAGAAAGAGCTAAGGCTTTGGGTGTCATGCCGGGAGAATGTATGACCTGGTCGTTGATAGTTTGAGAAGCCATCATCTGTTGGACAAAAGCGGCTACTTCGGGTGTCACACCCGGCAGTTGTGTGACCTGGTCATTGACTGGTGGAGATAGTAGAGGATGAATGGTCAGCTGGCTAGCAAAAGGATTCTGGGGGTAGGTGGTGCCCTTGGGAGTTACAATAAACTGCGGAGGAGTAAAAGATGTCAGTGGCTGAGAAGCTGAGCACTGATGAGTAAATACCGGAGGAACCGAGCTTTGAGCAAAAGGTCTTGGATTGAAAGGCACAATCGAAGAAGTTGTCAAAGTTGACAAAAAAGCCGAATTTTACCCTAACTGGAATAGGCTTGCTATAGGCTGGGTTGACTGAAAGATAGGTGCAACGGATCTTATCCCTATCGGACGGACCAACATCTGCGCCAAACCATTCTGGGCTTGCATATCGGACTCTAATACTCGGTCGGAATCTCTATCCTCGAGAGCTTGCTTAACAGCTGCCTAAACAATGGTCTGGATAGAAGCTTGAAAATCGTTCGAGTTCAGGAATTATGCCATAGAACTAGCAAAGTCAAAGCTGGGAGGTGGCCGAGATCCTGCCCCCTAGGTGGGAGTAGGGCCGACTGGTTTCTCAGGAGGTGGTGTCCCTTCGTTGCTTGGAAAAGACATAGCTACCTGAGAGGAATTCTGACCCAACTGAACTTGTTCTGAATCTGAATCCCTACTAGAATCGATATATGGAACCCTATTGACTTCTGTGGTGACAACTGGGGTGAGAGAACGATAAATTAGATGGTACTCTAGCCTTTTCCAAACCTGGGTGCGACGATAATTCCGCCTCCTCCTAGCCAAAATGGTAGGTAGCGGATCGGTCCATGCATGGGTTGTGTGATGCCATGGATGGGTAAATGGTATTATGCAATAATCGATGCGTAGCGTGTATCGCTGCACGTAGATGTGGTTAGCGATGATGCGGCGGCTTATCCCTCCAACATACGTGGGACGTTTGTATCTCACGTCGTACATAGTGATATGTAGCGATGCAACAGAGGTACAAAAGAAGTCCTACGCATGTTGTTAAACTTCTTCCATGAGTGGAAGTAGTAAGGGTAAGTTGGCTTATTTTGGCTCTTGAAGTCTATGCATGGGTGATGTATGAGCACATAGCACGTAGCACATAACGCGTCCCTCTTCCAACCTTATAACTCCCACGTGACGCCTATTTGGAAGGATGGAGTTTAGCTTCTTCACCGGTAATGGCAAAAGAAGTGTGTACCAATTATTTTTATTGTTCTGGTAGTTCTAAAGGAATGAAGTGCTAAGGCTTTTTCTAGCACGGCTTTGGGATAGGTTTGTTGATGTAATAGGTTCTCGTTTACCTTGATTCCACGTTACTCAAACCACTCCCCAAATAGGTGCGATCGCAGGAGTTTACATGTTGGTTAAAATGAGTGATCCACCCGCTAGGCATCCTCAACTCCAAACAGGGCATGAGTGATACTTTTGCGAACTTCTCGGGTAAAATGTGGCACCTAAATATTACCGAACTATCTACACGTGTGTTTAAGGATAAAACATTATAAAAAAGAATAAAGTTTTAATTTGGCCAATGATTTCAATACATCATCAAAATACTTTAAACTTATTGAAATTTTTAAGTTCAAGTTTAAAGAGATAAATCCCCAGCAGAGTCGCCACTGTGAGCGGATGACCTTTTTCTGCGCCCGCGAGGACCGCGTGAGATGCGTAGCACGGGGGGTGGAAAAAGTAACTGGCGCTGTGAAGTGAGCTGAGGGATTGATCCTCATTTTAGCGTGATAAAAAGATGGATTGATGTTGATGTTGAATTTAAGTCCAATTTATGTGTGAAAGGATACGAGATCAAAATCCCATATTTTTAAAATAGAGTCGCCACCCGGTTCAGCTCATCCGGGAAATTTTAGTACGATTTTCCCACCATGTAGTAGACCATACCTTAAGTAGAGATCCCGAGTTCATATGATGTTATCTATTTTTCATTAGGCCAAGTTAAAATATTTCATTCTTTCTTAATTGGTTTTAATCCACCTTATTTATTGTGTTTTCGGTTTATATGTTGTTTCGCGTTTATCAAGCAATCTAGGCGATAAATAAATAATTACAGTCATCCAAAAATAAATGCAGAAATTAAAATTATGACAAGGCTTTCAAATCCTATACATTTTCTATGCGATAAATAAAATACCCGAAGGCCTAACATTCATCTAACCTAAATCTACCTGCAGAAAAAGGTTAGCACAGATACGGCACATCGTACGAGGTATATCACTTAGCATGCATAGTTAGTGGACAAAACAAGACTCGAGTTACCGTGAACATGGCATAGTCATTTACAAAGTTATGAAGCCCTGTTGAATGGCTAAAAATGAGATTTGAACGGCGTTTGCGGGAAAATTCCGTCTTGACCAAATTTTAGACTCGATTATTGTTTTAATTGGATTATTAGTGAAAATGCCATATGGTATGGGGTGGAGCCTGTTTTTAGAAGGTTCTGGACCTTCATCGTCGCACTGTACACCCTAGCTTTGGAATTTTAACTAGGTCGGAAATAAACGAAATAAAACAGCTATCTAGAAGGTCATATCGCCGGCCGACATGGTTGATACCACCAGCCGCATTAGTGATGTCGCTACCGGTATAAGTCATACAGGCAGACTACATGAATTTCTGGATACCATAAAGAAAGGGTCCTGTAAGAAAATGAGGCCTCTGAGGGCAAGTGATGTCGCTGGCGGTAGCAACGATGCTGCTGGCGGCATGGTTGATATCGCCGGCAGCTTCACTTGTCTCCAGCGACTTCAGCTTCTTGTGGCAGCAACAGGTAATGGTAAAAATGATCAAAAACCCAAAAACAAGCACAAAATAGCACACAATAGCACAAACAAGCAAGAATAAAGCCAAAGAGCTATGAAACTCAGAATTTTACCTTGGGGCCGTGAATCCACCTCTTGGTGATCCAAGGAACACCTCCGGGGAGCTTGCAAAGATGATTTGGGTAGTAATTTTAAGGATTTATGTCTCTAAATTCCTATTAATTTGATTTTAACCTGAAGTTTACTAATTTTAAGCTTTATCTAACAGAGTTCAAAGAAGAAAAACCAAGAAAAATGGAGTGAGATCCCTTTTCTTACCTTTTCTACTCCTTATCTCACTAAAATTGATTTTCTCACTCTAAAACCTCTCAAGTAAAATTCATATGTGTTGTTGTTAGGTTTTGAAACCCTAATGCATGTTTATATAGGCGAAAATGGGGGGTCTTTAAGACCTTTTGGCCAGTTTCACCGAAATGGCAAAAAAGAGCTGGTCAAAGGAAGAAGAAGCTGTCTTTGCAAAAGCCCATTTTGGGCCATGCCGCTGGCGACATGGTGATGCCGCTGGTAGTATGGGCGATGCCGCCAGCGGCATCACCTTCCTGCAAGCTGACAGCCAGCGAGCCTACAAGCCCAAAAAGATGCCAAAAGGGGTCAAAAGCGGGTCAAAGGGCATCTTTTTGAATTTTAATGATATTTTAATGGGTATTTAGAGATTAACTTAATTTTGGGTGCAAGTCATCGGTTCAAGCTCCTACCGGATGCATTATCGGACACGTCGAACTGAATTCTTATGAGAAATAAAATTCGCGGGGAATTTTATATCGGTAATAAAAACTCCAAAGAATTTTTATTATGAGGAATAAAATTGGGAATACTTCATCATTGTCTCGTGAGAGGGACTGCAAAATCCCGTGCTCACAATGACACGTTGACGGGACCTATTGAGGATAGTCTGTATGCTTTCAATTTAAACAATGTTATGTTTGTAACTCTCTACTCCACGAACAACCTACTGTTTTGTTACTTACTTCAAGTTTTTTCCATTTGATCTACGCATTCACATAAACATACGCATGATGCTTTCAGTATTCAAGACACTTTATTGATTGAGGTTAATTCGAGTACAAATGGAATCCCCCAAGTGGTAATCATTTCCAATGATTTAACTCCTGTTAAAACACATGTGAGATAATAAAGTGCTTAAATACCGTGATAACGCTTTTGCCTAGTCATACTCACAAGATATGCCCAAGATTAATAGTCAGATTATCGAACATCACAAGAAAAGAAGTCTGGTCTCTTCTAGAATTAACTCAGCAACCTCACAACTATATGTAAACCCATCGTCAAGCTACTAAAGAAGTGTCGATTTATTTCGTGGAATAAAAAATCAAGGCATACATTTTCGCCCACCCACTACCCTCCCACTTCCCTGCTCCTTGGCCATTCTTGTCGTGGGGGCATATACGATTGGAGAACTCCGGCCTTCATCAAATAAACATCGTAGCTATAAAAGAAGCCAAATCTTACACCAATGTCACTGCCAAGAGAACGATCAAATTTGTAGAGACACACATCTTCACCTGACACGACTTAAAATAATGAAGACCAGGGCAACCGCCACCAAGAACATAAAGTATGGGATCAAGTATGACAAACATTTACCTCACAATCCATAAGCTAATCATACAACTAAACTCTCAAAACAGCCTGTCAAGCAAACTAGCTAAATCAGCTACCATTTTCCCTTCCGAAGACACCAAGTAAAAGCCTCCTTGAACCAAACATCAATTGGTTTATGATATGGAAAAGAGATATGGGTGGAGCCAAGATGAAATTATTAGGAGTTTCTTTGAGATCTAAATCAGAAGAGCCTGAATGGATGTAGATAAGACCCGAGCAAATGCCATCGATGGATAGTGATTAAAAGCCTTAGATAACTCATAAATATATCAACGACACATGGTAAGGATATACAAATAACCGAATTAAACATCAGAGGGATCCGTTAAGGCGGCCAATGATCTGACTTTGAAATAGTTCAAACCTACCGACACAGATCCAAGAGGGGGAATTCTGATCGAGTTTAGGAAGACCTTGCAAGGCAATCAAGATCATGGACAAGAACAAGTTCATCGACCTGATCGATCGAGACAAGCTTAAGAGTTATCACATCTAAACAAAAGAAATAAATTAGAAAAGTGACACAACAAAAAATATATATGTGTAATAAATCACTTGCCTTTCGGTCCTCTATCGATCGAGCAAAAATTAGGGTGACACCAGACGGTTGGTATTCTGTAAACTGGCCATGTAGAAATTAGGGAATCTCTTTACAAATTCATCGCTGAACTGAAAACCCAAAAAGGGTCGTTCAGGCAAAAATTAGGGCACGAGAGAAAAATAGTAAGATGTTAGCTTGAAAATCTGTAAAGACTGGTTAACACTGGGAGTTTGATAAATGGAAATGGTTACCAACATCTTGTACTCCAATTAAATTCATCTAATGCAAGTATCTTTTGTATTGAATCTTTATGCTTGTGATTGTATGAATGCCTGGCAGCCAAATTGTGAAAACAACCCAAGTAAACTTAATGGAGGGTACTTAGAGCTTGTCTGTATAGTGCGCAATAACTCAAAAAAGATAATAAATCTAGATAGACTTAAAATATCCAGGTCTATGCAAAAGTCGGAATAAGTCTGCTAGATTGAAAACCTGAAAAGGCCAGTCTAGGAAAAAGTTAAGACAAGGCATGATAGATTGAAAACCCCTAAGGGCAATCTATGCAAAAGTCAGAGTCAAAAAGACAAAAAGAAAAAAATGAAAGAAAAAATAAAAGAAGATTGCAATTCTGGAGAACGAAACCGCCGGCGATTTGGATCATGTCGCCGGCGGTATGGGAGTAACTAACGGTGACATCAATAAGGCTGGCGGCGGTATGGAGCTATTTCCAGCGAATTTTAGGCCTATTTTAGCAGGGCCAAACTTGTCTAAACCTGTTAAAAACCACCCTCTATTCTATTTCCAAACATATTTCAAGCATAAAATCCAAATCTTATTCAAAAACCAAAGGCCTGAGGGAGCAAATCATCCAAACATCCAAATCCTAAGCCTAGTCAAATCTAAATCCAAAACCAAAGCAAACGAGAAGAACCAAATATTCCAAACCCAATGTATCAGGGGCGCATAAATCAACCAAAGCAGAAAAGTAAAAATCAAATAAAATAAGGCTAAAACATCCCGCCACCATCCCTCGGGTTCGATGAATACTCCGGCTCGTCCATAAGAAAGCGGTTGACAAAATCCTCATCCTCCTCTCTATCCTCCATCATTGGGATACCACTGGATTAAATGGGCACAATAGCAGGACGCCGACTAGCTGTCACCTTCCTCCCTCTGTGACTAGGCTTAGCTGAAGTTGCATGGTCCATGTTATGCTTGCTTCTCCTCTCATACACAGTAGCATCCATCTGCAGCTCTAGCTCACTAACCCGTTGCCTAAGCTTCTAGTTCGCATCCTCAGTCTGTTGGGAATTTGAGAGTGTCATGGCCATGAAGTCCTATAAAACCACAAAACCCATGCACATCATTCATAACATCCATCCATGCATTTTTAGGAATTATAACATCATTTGAACATGCATTGACCTTGGCGAGAAGGGCTTAGGAAACCAAAGTATTCTGAAGTGCAAAGGCGTTCCCGCCTATCCTCTTTGCCTCCCTACGAGTAACCTAAAAAATCCAAAAAGAAGGGGTAATCAAAGGTCAGTCCTAAAGAAGAAATCACACAAAGGATAAAAATTGAATTTTTGCTAAGCTTACATGATTGGTGTCTGGAGGTATAAAATCAATCGAGTGAGCACTCGGGGTTATGTGTCGTATGTTGAACTCATCATTCGGGCCCATGAGGAGGAAGGACTCCTCCAAAGCAGTCGAGAAATGCCCTGGTACTATACCAATATCCTTCAGCCTGCTCCGGCCTAGTACCCCGCTGCTCTCTGGCAGGTTCCTCTTCTTCGGAGGTGGTTGTAAAATAAATAAAAACAACACAAAGGCAAGAATTAGCAACTGATTTGGACCAATAATTGACATATGTATGTAATTGGACATGGTCTTACATTAAAAGAATAATGCTCCTCATGAGCCACCGACACATCCTCGCTGACCTCATCCTCCCCCTCGAGATCACCTTCTCTGGTGCCCTCTTCCTTCTCCTCTTCCCCGTCGCTACTCACAACACCCTTAAGTTGCCGCTTCTGCTCCTCCCTCTTCTTCTCCAAATGATACTCGATCGTATCATTTTGGTGAATGCGTGGCCATATGGGAAGTAGACGATGCTGGTGTAGGTTATAAGAGCTAGGGATGCTCTCTGTGACTCGGTCATTCTCTTCTAAATAGGCAGCTTTGTCAGCTCAGCAGTGATAACCAGATGGGGCCACTATAGACTAGTAGGAGGTGCTGAAGGCACCGACCTAGCAGAGGTGGGGACATCTCTCCAGCTTCGTACCCTCTCTCCTAAGTACCATTCAAGGGATAAAGGGCACTCCATCACGAACCGCCAATCTTCCACATCCTCCCGGACCACAGCTACATCTACAAGGTCAGACACCTCATCAAATGGATCGCGGATAACCTAACCAAACAACCAGACAAACAATCAATGTAAGCATAATTTAAATTCATAAACGCATTTTATCTACTAACATTTTTTTAAGTGTGAAACAGGGGCAAGAATCAAAAAGATTGCATATCGAGGTCAACTGCAGGCCCTTCAGTGACTCCCTATAGCTGGTGGGGTACTTACCAAGTCCCCCAATACCCTCGCACCACTAAGCTAGGAAGTGAGAACCAGCCTACACAGTGGTCTTAAACTTGACCGGTAGGAGAATCTGGTGCTCGAAGGCCCAAACCTGCATAAGTAACAATTAATCAGTCCAAAACATCTAAAGGAAGAGAAGTAGACAAATCGAATAAGGCATAAAAGAGGATAATCAAATGCTTTTGGAAAAGATATACCTGTACGAGCAAATGACTAAGCCGAAGGACCTTGCCCTTCTTCCTTGTACCCGCATCCAGCCCATGATAAATCTATGGCAGAATTGCCCTAGGCCAGTTCTTCTCCTTGATGGTCTTAACATCCTTGACTGTGGAGATCAACCAGTAGTTGATCTTACCACTAGAGACTGGGAAGAATAGCATGGTCAACAATGAGATAGCAAAAGAGCGAACACAGGCATCCCGCTCTATCTCGGGTACAACCCCAACCTCTATCCAGTTTTTTTTACAGCTCCCCGTATGACAACCACCCCGAGACGGGCTTCAAACCAAATAGATCCATCACCCTCTTTACCACGGGCTTTTTAAGGTAGTACTTCTCCATATACACGTCAAAATGGATGACGTGATCCGTCTAAGGAAGCCCGGTCATAGCCACCAGGTCAAAAGGAGTGATGGTCACCTCACCGAAGGTAAGATAGAAGGTGTGGGTGGTCTCGAACCATTTCTCGATCAAAGCAGTTAGGGCCGAATGGGAAAGTTTTGTCATCAGTATAGGCATAGCACGGGCTAAGTCTCCGAATCTCATATCCTCAATGGCTACCGCAAGCATAGGGTCTTTCTTCTAGATGTGTTGCCATCACTCGCCAATGGTGCCCATGCCCCCAGTACAAGTAAGCCCGTATGGCTGCAAAAAATTAGAAAGAAACAGATAAGTTTTCGGCTTTTTATTCTCATTCCTACCTGCTGCTGGAACTAGCCGATATCGCTGCTGAAGTAATAATACCACTAGCGACATCATCCATACCGCTAGCAGTATTGACGATGCCGTCGGTGATATCACTGTAAACAGCGGTGATATGGCAAGTCTTTAGGCCTTTTCGTAAGCCCTAAAGCCCCGGCATCAATATTTACGGGCAAAATCCAGTTTCGCCCAAAATCACACCAAAACGCAATTAATCGAACCCGCAACACAAAAATAGTAAAAATTGAATCTATAGCACGCAATATCAGTTTCTATACTTTCAATTTGATGTTCATAACCCCTATCATAGAAAAGTTTTGAGCCTAAGGCTGGAATCAAAACTAAACAAAAATAAAGAAATTTGGGTTTTGTAGGATTACCTGGACGTAGTAGAGGTGCTTCTTCTTCTCAGGAGTCAAATTTATTATGGGTAAAGTAATCTTATAGCTGTACATCTCATCGATTTTCTTCAAACTGTAAGCAACATGAACCGGGCAAAGTTTCAGCCTATCGACAGAAGAATCAGGCAGATTTTTAGGCCTCATACTTGTGGATTTTCTTTCAAATACTTTCTTCAACATGATTGAGAATGAAGGGGAGAAGATATAAGAGAGTTTGAAGAGTTTAAAGGAGAGGGCCAACTGTTTCAGAAGTACTGCCATCGAAATAGGAAAAAGGGAGTGTTTTAATTCATATTAAGCACAAGCGCAAAATTCTAGGAGTTAGAAATTGCCGTTTCATACCGCCGGCGGTATCAGCTCTTATCACCGGTGACATCACCCAGGTCACCAGCGGCCTCATCCTCACCAAAGGCAATTTTTGAATTTTTTTGACCGGTCAAAGATGCCACGTTGCACCTCATGCCACCAGCGGTATCAATCAAACCACTAGCAGCATCACCTCAAGCCGTCGGCGACATCGTTCTCACCAGGGGCATTTTAAATACCTTTTCAACAGTTTAACGGTATCCCAGTTCAAGCCTTTGACATTCTAGGACTTTTAAAACCCTTGTATTTTCTAATCATCATGTTTTTACTATTGATCAAAGGGGCAAAAATATTTTTATTTCACAAAATCGATCAAGCAGTAAAAACGTCATCTAAAAATCTGTCTAATCTTGTTTCACTTATCACTCATTGCAAGTACTACAGTAAGGGGCAAGCTGAATATCCTCATTTGGGCCACCGCCCGTACCGAACGTCAGCTGAAGGTCCTGATATAGTCTTCGTACGTATCATCCTTTGGGTTCACCCCTAGAACACCAACTGAAGGTCCTAATATAGTCTCCATATGTGTCATCCTTTTGGTTCACCCCTAGAATGCCAACTGAAGGTCCTGATACAGTCTTCGTACGTATCATCCTTTGGGTTTACCCTTGGAACTCCAACCAAAGGTCGTGATACAGTCTCTGTACATGTCATCCTTTAGGTTCACCCCTGGAACTCCAACTAAAGGTCCTGATACAGTCTTTATATGTGTCATCCTTTGAGTTTACCCCTGGAAAGCCAACTGAAGGTCATGATATAGTCTCTGTACATGTCATCCTTTGGGTTCACCCCTGGAATGCTAACTGAAGGTCGTGATATAGTCTTTGTATGTATCATCCTTTGGGTTTACCCTTGGAATGCTAACTGAAGGTCCTGATACAGTCAACGTATGTGTCATCCTTTGGGTTCACCCTTGGAATGCCAACTAAAGGTCATGATACAGTCTCCGTACGTGTCATCCTTTGGGTTCACCCCCGAACACCAATTGAAGGTCATAATATAGGCTCTGTACGTATCATCCTTTGGGTTCACCTGAAATGCCAACTGAAGGTCGTGATACAGTCTTCATATGTGTCATCCTTTGGGTTCACCCCTAGAATGCTAATTGAAGGTCGTGATACAGTCTCCGTATGTGTCATCCTCTGGGTTCACCCCTGGAACGCCAACTAAAGGTCATGATATTATCTTCGTACGTGTCATCCTTTGGGTTCACCCCTGGAATGCCAACTGAAGGTTGTAATACAGTCTCCGTACATGTCATCCTTTGGGTTTGCCTCTAGAATGCTAACTAAAGGCCGTGATACAGTCTCCGTACGTATCATCCTTTAGGTTTACCCCTGGAATGCCAACTGAAGGTCGTGATATAGTCTTTGTATGTGTCACCCTTTGGGTTCACCCCTGAAATGCCAACTGAAGGTCTTGATACAGTCCCTGCACCTGTCATCCTTTGGTTTCACCCCTGGAATGCTAACTGAAGGTCATGATACAGTCCCTGTACGTGTCATCCTTTGAGTTCAACCACCGAACATCAACTGAAGATCATGATATAGTCTCCGTACATGTCGTCCTTTGGGTTTAACCTCCGAACGCGAATAAAAGGTCGCGGTATAGTCTCCATACATGCCATCCTTTGGGTTCAACCTCCAAACAACAACTGAAGGTTCAAGCGCAATCTCCGCACTTGTCAGCCTTCGGGTTCAACCGCCATCATGATACCTCAGACTTAGCAAGCCAGTTGTTAGGTATAATTTCTAAACCCCTCTTTTCATGCGATCATACTGACATGTGGTAGTAGTGATCCCCCGAGGGGCAGCCTGTGAGCATGGGATTTCACAGTCCCTCCCGCAAGACGATGATGATGTATACCCGATTTTATTCCTCATGATAAAAACTCTTTTTTTGGAATTTTTATTACCGATAAAAAATTCTTTATAAATTTTATTATCAGAAAAATTTATTTTGACGTGCCCGATAACGCGTCTGGCGGGAGCTCAAACCGATGATTTGCACCCAAAAAATAATTTAGTCCCAAATACCCTAAAATACTAAAAAAATAACCCTAATCACCCAAAAATCCCTCATAAATCACTTTTTAGGCAGAAGTCAAACCTTTTTCACCTTTTTAAGCTAGGCCATGCTTACTTTTCAGACCTGGCAGAAGCTGATGCCACAAGTGATGTCACCGGCGGTATCATCCATGCCGGCGGCGGCATGGATTCTGCAGCAGTTAACTTTTTTTGTTCGATATCCGCCGGATAATTGATCAAAGTCAATTTCCACTGAATTTTAGCCTATATAAGGAACCATTTGAGTAGAAATAAGGGTTACACATTCACCACTTGAAATCTTAAGGAGATTTTGAGCATTTGTAGTTAGTTCTAGTGGGATAAAGTCTGGAATAGGTAAGAAAAGAGGATTCAATCCATCTTTTCTTGGTTTTTCTTCATTGAACTCTCTGATATTTAGGTGAATTTTTAGGTTTAGAATCGCCAAAATAGGATCTAGAGCCTTAAATCCCCCATTTACTAACCAAATATCACTTGAGCTCCCCGGAGGTGTCATTGGGATCACGAAGAGGTGGATTCAAGACCCGAGGTAAAAATTCTGAGCCTTATAGCTATTTGGCTTTCATTTTAGTAGTTTTATGTGTTTGCTCTCTGTTTTATGCTTAGTTTTAGGTTTTCGGTTGCTTTGTGGTATCACTCATGCTACTAGCAGCATTAGTGATACCGCTAGGGGCCTTATTTATCCCCAACAACTCTATTTTCTTGCGGGACCCTTTCTTTATGGTATCCAGAATGTCATACAACCTGCCTGTATAAATGAAATTGCCAGCGGCATCAGTGATGTTGCCAACGGCCTCATTCATATCGTCGGCAGTATGGGGTTATAGACAGTAGATTAATTTTTTGTTTTATTTTTGACCTAGTTTAATTTCCGAAGCTAGGATGTACAGTGCAACAACTGGGGTCTAGAACCTCCTGAAAATAGACCTCACCCCATAACATGCGGCATTTTCACTAATAATCCGGTTAAAATAACAATCAAATCTAAAATATGGATATAATGGAATTTTACAGCAAACACCATTTTAGCCATCCAATCGGACTCTATAAATTGTAAAATGAATATGCCATATTCACGCTAACTCAGGTCTTGTTTGGTTTACTAACTATGCATGTTATGTGATTTACCTCGTACAACGTGTCATATATGTGCCAACCGTTTCTGTGCAGATAGATTTAGGATAGATGAATGCTAGGCCTTCGGGTATTTTATTTATTATGTAGACAAATGTATAGGATTTGGAAAGCCTTGTAATTATTATTTTAACTTCCACAATTTATTTGGGATGACTGTAATAATGTATTTACCGTTTTGAAAGCTTGATAACACGATAACAATATATAAGCCGAAAACACTATAAATAGGGTGGATTAAAACCGATTAAGAAAGAATGAAATCTTTTAACTTGGCCAATGTAAAATAGATAGCATCATCCGAACTCGGAATATCTACTTAAGGTATGGTCTACCACCCGGTAGGAAAATCGTACCAAAATTTCTCGATTGAGCTAAAGTGGGTGGTGACTCTATTTTAAGTACAGGATTTCAATCTATCCTTTGAACATTAAAGTATGCTAAACCATTTTCTATCACCATCACACCATTATTTTTCAGGAGATTGATCCATTAGCCCGGCTTCGCAGCTCGTACAAAATGTCATCCGCTCATACTAAGCTAGTGCAAGGGTTTATAGAAGCTATTGAGGATATGAAGGCCCATATCAGATCAGTCCCTACCCAGTTCTCACTGGTCAAGGCTATTGTGTCATATATATTGCCTCTGTTATATGTTGCAGGTAGGAAGGCTGACTATCTGAAGATGGAAGTTGCAGAGCTTAAACAAAAGATGGAGAAAATTTTTGAAAGCAACTGTAAAGTTCTAAATGAGGAAAGGGATTTCAGGAATTCAATGATCAATAAATTCAACCCTTTACTTCAAAGTATGCAAGCTGTGCTGGATGGTTATGGCATTTTGAGCAAGGAAAATGAAGCCAACTTATCTAAATTAGATGTAGTTGTTGATGCCATCAATGCTTTGATTACAGTGGTATCAAATCAAAGTAACTCAAATATGCTATCACAGATGAGAGAAGATATTCTGAAGGAGTCAAGGACTCAGAGGGAGAAGTGATAAAGGCTTTGAAGAGGCTGAACATATCTGATGCTCTGAATAGTGACATCGTAATGGCAGACGCTGAACAAGAACCATCGCTTTATCAGAAACTTGGTCACATTTGTGATCAAATCAAGAATGTTCATGCAGATCTCATTAATGATAGTCAAGTAATTGATCAGATTCATGAGCAGGTATCTACTCATATGAGGAGCACTTCCATGCTAGAGCGGATCCTCAAAGAAAATACTCAAGCTAAGGCTCTTGCCAATCTCACCTAGATATCCAAGGAAGGACTTAATGCTCAGCACTAAGTCAATCAATCTCAATCTTATGCCATGGTTGGTCTCTTCACTTTTCTCAGAGAATAAGATGCTATTTCTCAACAGATATATGAGTTGCTAGTGCAGAATTTTTCTTTTACCATTTATGGCAAGCTTAAGAACTTTAAAGCTTCTCTGAGCTCATTTGATCGTCAAACCCAAGCCATTTTGGATGCAATGGCAATGGGGGAGAAGGATTGAGAGAAGCATGAGCAAAAGGAGAGAGAGAGAGATATTAGAGGGTAGCTGAATTTTCCTATAATTTGTCTAAGGATCTAGAGCGCCTTCAAAGAGAATATGCTGAGAATCGTAAAAGGAAAGGGAAGGAGATCGCACTACCTAAAGAGAAGAAGTCAAGATAGGATCAGCATGCATTTGAAGATAGAAGAGCAAATCTTGGAGGACCTCCAATGCCCAAGTAGAATAGAATTTATTATAATCTGTTGCGCTGATTGTAAAACTTAGTATAGATTAAATCTTTGTTTTCTGTACTCAAGTTATTCATATATAAAAAGATTACTTATTCTGTTCTAAGTTAAGATCTTTTTAACTTCTTATATTTTCTGCTATATATGTGTGTGTGTTGACTATCTTGCAGAAATATGAGAAGCGTTGAGGAATGCTGAACTCTGAAGGATTCAAGGACTATGGGGGAGTTGGCATTCACTCTGAGCTAAATGAAGATGTTGAACAAAGACATATCAAGCATAAGTATAAGGTAACTCTGATCTAGATATCTTATTGATTTAATTCTCGCTCAGTTAATTACCATTGATCAAATTGGGAGAGATTGTTGAACCAAGCACAAGGTTATACTAACACAACGGATGACTCAGTAGTGCTTAAGTTTTGATCATAATAATTAAGCTTAGTATGAGTTAATTAAATCAATAATGATGTTAAAATAAATAGTCTATGGTTGTATGTGGATAAGTAAATTCAAGGGTAGAACTTTATGTCTCCGCTGACCTAGCTATTTAGTTTAACTCTGAGTTGTTTTGGGCTGAGTATGTACTTTAGTCACTGAATAAATACTATTCACTCATGGCTTGATATTTAGATTTTGCTTCAGTTGAGTATATCGTTTCATCTTTTCGTTGAGTTACTTTATATCTGTCAATGGCACTAACTTTTCCATTTGAGGAAATATGGAATCTTTGCTTTTAGTGTTGCTTTTCCAAGACATCAATGAGATAAAGACAAAAAGAATTAATGCCTTGACAAGACTCCGGTTTATGAAGAAAATGACAAAGTCTTCCATATTCAAGCTTCAAAAAGTCATTTGCCAAATTAGGAATATCTACATATCAATAACATAGTATCGCGCGCTCTGCAAAAGGTTAAAATACTAGAAGGAATGGGAAAATGATACATAGCAAGTCAGCGCGAGTTCTCTCTAATGAAAGACTGGCATCAAACGACAAAGGATTCAAAGTGAAGCTCGAATTTCAATCTAACGAATTGATTTCTATCTCACAACGTTGTGATTTTATCTCCTAATGGATTGATTTGAAGAAGCAACTAGTGAATAAATGAGTTGTCAATTTTAGAAGATGCCAAGACAAGTTCAACGGCTACTTTCTTAATCCTAGCTATAAAAGGAGCAAGAAGGCAAGAATTAGAACTTGGTGATTACACTTGAATTTCTAAGAAGCAAAAACTCTGCAAAATTACAAGCTTTAAAGAAGTTCAACCTAGAAAGGACTACTCAGCGAAGAATCTGCTTTGAACAAGAGAGAATAGATTAAGATCATCTGTATTGTAATATCAGATCATTTGTAACTAGATCAACTTTTCTATAACTTGATTCTAGCTCTTATTTAGGATCTATAGAGTTGCAAAGTAGAAGAGGGTATTCTACTCAACTGGTGAGCGATTACAGTTTGGAGGATACTTTCTGTAATTAGGAAAATTTGTGAAAGGATTCTCCACCTAAGGTAAAGGAGTTGAGATAAGTGAATTAAAGCCAAGACACTCTCTTGGGACTAGATGTAAGCATAGGTTGCCGAAACAGTATAAAAATCTTTGTGTCCTTTACTTTAAAGTTTTTTAGTTTTCACTCTGCCATGTGACCTACTCAGCGAAGCTCAGTAAATCGTGAAAAAGCTTCCTAAGTAATTAAAGTGAGTCATTCACCCCCCTCCTCTGACTCATTGAGTGTATGCATAGGGACCAACAGTCTCCAAAGCTTACTTTTCCACCTCTCTTCCGGATTAAAGTGAGGAAGGTTTTCTCATCACCAGTCATGTGCCTTGAGCATCCACTATCAATGTACCATGTATGTTGATCTAATGTGGTTCTAAGGCATACCTACAAAATAGATCAAGTGGGTTTGGGTACCCAATCAGATTTGGGTCCTCTCGGGTTATCAACCATTTCAGGCTAAGGATAACATCATAATAACCATTTCTTAATCTACATAATTTAGTAATATGATTATTTTTCCCACAAAGCCTGCACCAAGAGATAGGTCTGCTCTGCTCATTCTTCTTTTGGATCTTTTTAAGATCCTCCTTTCCATAATTTCCAATGTATTTGGCTTCTTGTATACTTGTCTGTCCAGTGTGTATTCGGAAGCTGGTTGGAGGTGCAATCTCTGCTCTATGATTCTTTCTTTGCTTAACTGGTTGCTCATTTGATACAGCCTTAGCTTTTCCCTTTTGAGTAGCTGTGAATCTCTGTGCTTGAGGTTGCCTACTAACTTTCCTTTCTTTTTGATTTAAAGGCACCGGATTGTTTTAATTTGAATTTTGTGGTGCTGCTTGCCTTTAGTTTCTTCTTCTTTATGAAGGATCTGATTTCCTTCTGGATGCCTCCTTCATTAGGGTTAGCTCCTTATCTACCCCTGTCAAGTTAGCACTTAAGATCTGTACTTGACTTCTTAGGAAATTCTCCTCAACCACATCCATATGATTTGTGGTCCTTATCAAATTGATATCTTATACCATTACTTCAGCATCCTCAGCTAGCTCCAAAACTTGCCTTTTTAGGGATTTTTATGGCTTTGGTGTTTTTCCTTACATTGTGGATCACCACCCCTAAAGCTCTAGCAAGATCAAGGTTAGAAATAGAATTAGAGTGAGAGTATACCTCAATGGTGGTTGTCTCTGATTCTGATTCCTCAATTTGCTCAGTATCTTGGTTAGATGGATCTTCTTCCAGATTGATCTTCTTCTAGATCTATCAATGCCATGAATGCACAGTTAGCTATTTCTTCTTCCTTTGTGGAAGATGAAACGCTACTTTCTTCACTATTGCTCCATGTGGCCACCATAGCTTTCTTCTTATATTTCTATTCTCTTTTGAGCTTGGGGCATTTAGTTCTGAAGTGGCCTTTTTCTCCACATTCAAAGCAGGCATCATCTTTTTCCGGATCCTTCTTTTCTTCCGGAGCCTTTCTTGGCTTATCCCTTCTTGAAGTGCCTTCCTTTGATCCTTTTGATTCATACCTTTCAGATCTCCTCTTATCTTTCTTATTTAGGAATCTATCAAAATATTTGGCCAGCATAGCCATATCTTCTTTACTATAATTAGATTCCTTTGGTAGCTTATCTGATCCAGAGGAGGCTGATCCTGCTGAATCTGCCTTGAGCGCAATGGCCTTTTTCCTTTCTTCAGGTTTTTTCTCTTGTTGGCTATTTCTCTCCAAGGATAAGTCTAGAGTTAGGAGATTACCAATAAGTTCATCATAACTATAGAAGTTTAAGTCATAAGTTTCCTCAATGGCAGTCTTCTTGTTGTCCCATTCCTTCGTGAGACTCTAGAGTATTTTCTTAACCATATCTACTTTTGAGATCTCCTTCCCAAGCCTCTTCATCTCATTTACTAGATTGATGTATCTAGTATTCATGCTGTTGATGGATTCTTTGTGCTCCATCTTGAAGGATTCTAGCTTTTGTTATAGCAGATCAACTTTGGCTTCTTTGACCTTGTTTGTTCCTTCATAGGTCACTTCTAGCTTCTGCCAGATTTCTTGCGCAGTCTCACATCCGAATATTTTATTCAATTCAGCTGCACTAAGAGCACAATGAAGCATATTAATGGCATTTCCATTTTCATGTAATTTTTTTATAATCATTATCATCCTATAAACTTGATGGCTATCAGGTAGTCATACCCTCTACTTCATGAATAGGCTTATATGGGCCATCTTTAATGGCCATCCATGCCATCATGCTTTGTGCTTGAATGAAGTTCTTCATCCAGTTCTTCTAGAATGTATACTGTTCACCGGTGAAGAGTGGAGGACGAGTAATAGACATACCCTCAGGAAGGAGTTGTGAGTTTTGGAAACTCATTTTGATTCTTGGATCAAAATTTGGACCTTTTATCTCGAAAATGTTAGATCTCTAGTTTTGAGCACTTGCTCTGATACCACATATTGGTCCATGTGAGGGTCTAAATAAAGTCAGATGGGGTGAATGACCCTTTTCGCGGAAATAAGCAGACTTTAAAAAGTCTTGTGTAGCGTGTTTGATTATGTTCTGGATATGATGGATCCGGATAATGTAAATATAAAATGTTGTGCAATAATATAAAGAGTCAGAAAATCAAACACAGTAATTTTATCCTAGTTCAGTCCCGCCTACTCCAGCCCCCGGAGTTTCCTTCCTTCGAGCTTTTTCACTAGTGGATTCCTTTTCAACTGAAAGGAATCAAGCCTTACAATTTGTCTCCGAATGGTAACCCCTTTCGGATGTAGGATATACCACTAGAAGCACCAACTCCTAGCTGAGTCCTTTTGTCTTTAGCAGGATATACCACTTAGATTTCTACCTAAACCTAAGCTGAGTCCTACAAGGAGTTTCACTTAAAGCACCAACTTTAAGCTAGATCCCAATCTCAATACTCACCCCAAGTATGAGATATTACACTTTATTTTTCTCAAAGATTTTGGTTTTGGATTTCCCCAAGTTTATAACTCACTTGGGAATCCTTACAAACTAATTTGGAATGGTTTGATTCTTGGAGGGATTTTGTCAATGATTGTAACAGTAGATTCTCTTAATGTATGCTTTCTTAAAACAAACAACACCTTCTCAACTTGTGAAGTTTCTCTTTTATAGGCTTCTATCATAAATGTAGCCATTGTGGGTTGTTGAAGTTGAATTAAATCTTCACCTTTGATCAGGTAATATGTGGCGCTTCTGGATCCGTTGATCAATCCGTTAGACTGATTAAATGTCCCATTGAATCCTTGGGATTGAATCTTGAAAGATGTCAGTGATCATTTTCTTGTATTTTTGTGATCTACCAACTTTTATGCCATAGATCCGGAGTGTGTGCGTCATGCGCCTTTCCTATTGGTCTAGGTAGAAAAAGTTGTCACCTTTTCTCTTTCCTTTATCAGTCCTTTTGTCCTTTCTTGAAAAGTGTGCAAGCTGTCATTTTTGTCTTGCACAAGGGAAATGGATCTTTGACTTTTATACCAAAAGGTGGAAAGAAAAGTTATATCCGAATGAATTTATCTTGTTGTATCCGGGTGCTATTTCAACCAGTTCTTCTTCCAAATGTTGTTCTTAAGCGGTTTATAGTTTGTTTCCTTTCCAAACTTTAACCGGATGCTTCCATTATGTGCTTAGGAATTTGTGGTCTTCAATATATATCCTGATGACTTGCTTTGGACTAGATGTTTCCACTTTGGATTATGTTTTGTTCCTTAAGGCTTTGTTTTTATAGTTTTTGTTTACTTCAAACTTGATCCGGATTGTTTAGGAATTACTTCTTCTGGATCATTGTTTCCCAACAGGGGTCTGCATTATTGCCCAGCTGAGGACGAGTCTGATGTATATATGGCGTTATACATATATAAAAACTAATTTATATAAACGGTTTGCAGGCCGAGCTGAAATAGGATTTTAGATTAATCCCAAACCTATTCCATATATTTTGCGAGCTTTTGTGGGTTCGGGCCGGGACGGGCAAAATTCAAAAAATCATTTCCCAAACCCAACCAAAACACTATGAGCTTGGGCGGGCAATAAGGCCCACGAACAGGTCTAGAGCCACATAAAGAACAACTTAAATCTACTTCTTTAGAGGATAAATCAAGCACATCACTCAAAGAATTAGAAGCTGAAATCTCGAAAGTTGAGAAACACAAATTAGGGACAATACACTCTGAAAGATAGAGAGTTTATAAATCAATTCCTGAGGAGGTTAGAATCATAAGAAAGGATTATCAAGCAACATATCTCAAAAGATTCCTAGCACACAAGATCAACTAATTCCTTATCCACAACACCAGGATCTGAAGATCAAAAAATTAACTAGTATCTAAAGAAATCAGCACTCCTTAAGATAAATTCAGAAATGTGAATTGACAGAATCCACAAAGCATGAAGAAAACTTCAAGCATCGAGACCTTTATATATCTTATCACTTGGAGTATTACATCAAGAAAAGATCCCAAGGACAAAGAAATTCTCGCATTATGAATATGTCAGAATGGGAGAGCTCATAAGCAGCAAATCAAGACTGACTCAAAAGAGAAAATAATTTATCAGAGTCAAACAGGCCAAAAGAAGCTACATAACAGATAAGATGTCTGAGAAGCTATCTTTCACAATCAAAAGATAGGCAAGCAACAAATGGCAGTTGTATGAGACTTAAGAGGGTACAAACAACAAGATTCTCATAAGACACAACCAACTATAAGAACTCCCTAGGCGACTCATGTGACTTCACTTTTTCAAGAATAGATGTCTCGATCTCTGCAATCCTAAAAAGTTGGATATCTGACTAACACTAAAAGAGATAAAGACATTATCAAGAAAGTGAGCTGACCAACTAAGCAAAAAGGTTACTTTCAACCACCTGACACCTAACACGCATAAAGAAAAAAGTACTAAAAAGGTGTAACCATTGAAAGTCAATGTCAGAAGATAGAGCTGATTAGGTTTGGATTTAATGGAAAGATCATCCGCAAATCTAACAACAAATGCAATGGATATAAAGAACTAGAGTTGTTAGAAGACAACGGTCAAGGATTTCTCATAATAGAGTTGTTCTGAGAAATGTACTTGTATCACATCAATGGTCATAAAGAGAACTCTCTCACAAGGCGCGCAACAACAGATGTCCCAAATCTAAGAGAGTACAAATAAGACTCTATCTACCACAAGAAAAATGGACGAGTTAATCACACAAGCACTCTAACAAGCCATCACAAAGTGAAATCCAAAAGCAAACAAATCTGCTTAAAATCAGTTTGTAATCAGAAAGCTCGTTAGAACAAACAATTCATATATATTGTAAAAGTGTATCTTCATACAAAAAGATCTAAGAACACTAATCTCTTTAATATCCACTAGATAGTGATCAAGACTAGGCAAGGGATACTTGATGAGGTCTTTGATTCACAACTGACTAGGCTTGGGTGCTGATGTCTTCAATCCTAAACACAGCTTGGGAGAATTTGGGGTTCAGAAGAATCTAATAGAAGGATACTCGTAGATTGAGGAATCAGAAGCAGCAAGATAAAGGTACTCTGTGCGGGCAAATGATTCTAAATTGTAAAGGCTTTTCTGCCTCAGAATGAGTGACTTATAGTGGATTAAAGCTCGGAGGAGGAAACTCCAAGGACTAGATGTAGGTGGGGTCTGAACCAATATAAAATTACTATATTTGGTTTTCTTAACCTGTCTTTATTTACTTCAAGCATTAAACGTTCTTTTTAATTCTGTCAAGTAAAAAATCACCTTAAATCAAACAAGGTTCATTAATAGACTTTAAATCAATCATGGGCGAACCTAAACTTAAATAATAAAAAGTAATTAAAAATAATATTAATAATATTTTAAAATTTTATTAATTTTAAATTCAGTTTATTTTTATTATTTTTCAATTTTGATATCATTTAATTCAAACACCTGTAATAAGTTAAAAAGAATAGAGTCTTTAAACTTTTCATAAACATCAATAAAAAATTATAAAATCATTAAAATAATAAATTAATCTTTCATAAAATTCTCTTTTTCGTAATTATCAATTTATAATTTTATCCATGCCTAATCTCTTACCTAATTAAAGCATGTGTAAATTAGAGTAAAAATGGTAAAAATTACATTGATAATCTGAATGGACACTCATTTGAAAACTAAGGGAGTAATAATAAGAGAATGGTGTGAAGAAAGACAACGAACGAGAATACAAATACCTAATAGAATAAGGCAATGAGACAACCTTAAAGTATCTTTTAAATATAATTCTTTAGTCTAAATAAACACCAACAAAGGAATTTAGAGTTTCGAAACTAATTCCTTATTCTAAAACACACTATCCAAACGCCCTCCTAAGTTTTCAATGTTAATCATTTAGTATTGGTCCGCTAAATTTTTTTACCAAAACTTCATAGTTGAAATGGAACTCCGTTAAACTTGAGACTTAACAGCAATGAGATTCGTTGGTCACTTAACACCCTCTCGTCTTTGTTGTCTCTCAAGATCATCATTTGTAAAAAAAAGTATGAAAGAAGGGCCAAAAAAGGAAAAGGTGATTGGAAAAAAGAACACAAGCATGGGGTCGAATTGAAGAAAAAAGGAAAATACAGGGCCGAACCGCACTTTGCCATTCTTTCCTAATATAAGCTCCACCCCAATCATTTTTGCCGTTCTTTCAAAATTCCCTGCTCACTCTTTTTCTCTCAATTCCGGTAAGCAGTTTCGATCACAATCGCTCTTCTATTGTTTTCTGCAGTCTCACTGTTAACGCTATTGTTCTGCTCATTTTTGGTGTATGATTAATTGACGTTTATTTCGCTCATCAAATTGATAATTTATTTGTGGCTTTCTCTTCGGTGCTTGTGAAATCGATAGTTGATTAACTGGCATTCATCTGTGATTTCGATTTTAGAACGCAGAATAGTTGCCAACTATAGGAAGCTAAAATGGTTGCTTGTTTCAATTGATCATGCATTGAAATTTTTATTTGGTAGTTTAGAAATGATTCTGTGAGGATACTGGTTATGGATTTAAGAGTGGGGGCCACAAATTTATCTTCTGCTTGTGAGAATGGTTGAAATGTTATACACAATTAGTTACACTTTTGATCTCTTTGAATTTTGCTGCACAGGTGTTTAGTTATTTACAATGGCGACAAGGTTGGCTGCTAGGTATGTGTCCCGAAGGTTCTCAAGTGGAGGCAAAGTACTTAGCGAGGAGGAAAAGGCAGCAGAAAATGTTTACATCAAGGTATTTCTGCATTTCATTGTTTTATGTGTTCACTTGTGCTATGCTCTTCCTGTTCTTTTAGGGACAAAAACTGTGTCCATTGACTATTAATACTAGTAAAGTATGCATTTGAATGTGAACTCAGGATTAGATTTCCCACTACAAGATCTGTATTTTAGGGAAAAAGATTTGATAGAGCCTAGTAAGAACAGCAGCAAAGCCCTATTTGATTATCTGAAAATCTTATGCAACTAAATCTCTGCCCCAGTATCCAACCCAGTTGCAGTTTTACCTTGCTCCTAAAGTGCCTACATATGTTTCATGCTCTAGTTGATCAATGACTACTTGCAGAACAGAATTCCATCTATATTGAATATAGAATAGTCAGTTGCTCTCTATGGAAACAATGCCATAACCCTTGTTTTTCTGGTTTCCCCAGAGTCAAGACAGTTGGCTGTGCAACGGATGTATTTTTACTCTAATAAAGGCCTCCTCTAGTGTCCTTACCATAGTTATGAGATCCGTGGGTAATATTCTGATTATTCTCCAATCAGTTTTACTCTAATAAATGCCTATCTTAATGTTGTACATTTACTTTCTGAAATGTGGTATCAATTGTCAAGCTGGTTGTAGTCTTAAAGAACTATACCCTAACCGGATTTGGATTCTTTAAAGTCGGGAAACTGGTAAAGTTATGCATTTCTCTCAATCGCAACCATCCATTGAGTTGTAATGGTTGATATGAGATTAACTGAAATGTACAACTTTATAAAGTCCCAACTTTAGAGAATCCAAATCCACCCTAACCCTCTCGAACAAACAGCAGTCCAGAATTGACATCCAATCCAACTAATTCTGCTCTGTTCCACACAACCTGACAAATACATATAGTGCCCCCACACCTGCAAGGTATCATGGATACTCCTAGATACTCCTAGATACTAATCTTTCCATGTTTCATTTCCATTTTGGAAACCTAAAATCATGTTATTTTTGGCGTTTGCCGGCATTTCCGTGCTACATAGCCTCACTGCATATCACATTAATTTGATAAGGACCAACTCTTTCCTAGAATGCATGAACACCATATTGGAATTGTAAGTGTGGAAAATGACACAAACGTGATTGGAGATATCCTTTTCTTTGTTCTGCTGGGAAATGTTTTAGGACATGGGTTAATCATAGTATGCATGAACAATTTTTTTTAAAAAGCGCTAGGCGCTAGTCTCCCGGCAAGGGTCTCCGAGGCCTAGGCAAGGATTAATCCGGTCTAGGCGGGGATTAATTGGATTTGTAATTTATTTACTTTTTTAAATTTATTAAATTATAAATTCGATTATTTTGCATTATTTTGATGGGGCCAAAGATTCACCATTCTTTGGCTTTAGATTATAATGGACTAAAGCCAAAGATTCACCATTCTTTGGCTTTAGATTATAATGGACTAAAGCAAAATGACTCATTAAACTATCTGAGCTTCTTTTATTGTGAAGTCACGGATAGCTGTTGCAACTCCACTTTAGGGTCAATTGGAAACAACCTCTTTATAATTACAGAGGTAAGGTTGCGTACACCCAACCCCCCCTTACCCCACTTGTGCGGGAGCCTTGAAGGCATTGGGGTAATGTTGTTGTTGTTGTTGTATAAATTCGATTAAAATGTGAATTATGGTATACAAAATATTATAATATATAATAGTATACATTTAAAATTTTAAAAAAAGATTTTAGGTAATTTTTACCTAATAAAAATATTCATTACAAATACAAAATGTTTTATAAGTACTTTATCTTGATCGGAACTATCTCAGACTGCTTATTTTGTTGGCTTAAAACACATTGTTACTTAATTAGATACTCAAAACGAGAATTCTATTATGAGAACACTTTGATGTATATATTAGTTTTACATTTACCAACTGAGCTACTTTTTGGAAAAAAAGTAGGCGGAGCCTAGGCAAAAAAAATCAGACTAGGCGGTGCCTAGGCGGCAATAAATCGGCCAAGGGCCTGATAGCGCCATGGGAGCAAAATATCAGGCAGCAACTAGCAAAATGGGTCCTAAGCGGGATTAGGCAGGCATTTTATAACAGTGTGTATGAATATCCTTTAGTCAAAGACTCAAAAGGATTCCAATTACACGTCAATGTATTATTGTTTCCTTTTAAGTGTGCTTGACATATTTTTTGTCTGACTTACTAAATATAGGTGGCGTTTGATTCGCGGAATGCCTATTCCGTGGAATAGAAATAGAAATAGAAATGAAAGGAAAGATGTCAAATATAGTAGATTTTATGTCTAGAATCCTTCGACGCACGGAAAAGCTTTTCCTAGTATATATACATCTCACAGAAAAACTATTCCTTTCTTTCCGTGAGATGTATATAAAGTAGGAAAAGCTTTTCCGTGCGTCAACGGATTCTAGATGAATAATATGTCATATTTGACATCTTTACATACATTTCTATTCTTATTCCAGGAATAGGCATTCCGCGAACCACACGAGCCCATATAGTCAATGCGTAACTTGTCGCATTAAGTATGGTCCTCAATCATTGTCTAGTACTTGTCGTGAATTCTAATTTGTTTTGTTATTTTATTTTCTGATATTGCAGAAGACTGAGCAAGAGAAATTGGAGAAGCTTGCACGTAAGGTTTGCTTTCGATTCAGTCTTAATTTCTAACTTAATGCCGCTATTCTGAAGGGCTTTTTTCATGAAACATTTTGGTTCATTTCAAAACTAAACTTCATGTTCATTTGTTGTGTAAGTCGTCCAAATATATATATTATATTTGAATTATTTTTCAAATGCCAAAAACATTAGATGTTGAATTTTTTTTTAATTTTTTTCACAAATTTGCGCAAAATTCGCTTGTATTGTTAAATACAAAGGAAAATCCCCAACTCACCCCGGATGTGATTCGAACTTGTGACTCCAGCAACAGCATAAAAAGTACTGCAATAATGAGGCACAAGCTGATCAGAGAAAACTTTGACCTAGTTTTAAAACATTTACTTTCCGAGCTGCATTTTCTGGAGAAGGAAGTTACATATAATTTTCAGTAGTGGGATCGGTAGACATATTTTCTTCTCGAATATGAAAAGGAGCCAGAGATTCGAGGGGGAGGGTGTGTATTACAGCATCTCCAATAGATGTTCTATTTCAATGAAATAGACATTACATCCAATAGATATTCTATTCAACAAATCCAATCTGATGTGACATATCAAATTTAGAAGATGGTCTATTTCATTTTGTCACTAATAGACGATCAAATAAAAAGCCACGTCATCCATTTAATAATATCTTATCTCTAATTAAGTCTTTTTGTTATTATAATTTAAATTTGAAAAATTTGGAGTTCAAAATTAAGTAGACAATCTACTATGTGGATTACATTTTAGAACATAATGTCTATATATATAAGTATTACCACATCATCAATGTGGAATTCTATTCCACATGCTACGTAATTCTAGAATCCACAATCTATCGAAGATGCTCTTATTTTGTTCAGTTTGTGTCATAGAAACGTGTTTGGGTTGTAAACATGGATTGTATTGTTTAATTTCCTTGGATATGTGTTACATGAATTCAGGGTCCTAAACCAGAAGAGAAAGCAACCTCAGCTGCTGATGTGAAGCCAATCAGTTCAGCTACTTCAGCTGAGAAGGTATCCACTGACAAAAACCGAAACTATGCTGTCATTGCTGGTGTAATCACGGCTTTTGGTGCTTTGGGATGGTACCTGAATTCTGGTGGAAAGAAAACCCAAGAGGTCCACGACTGAGCTCATTGCAACCTAGTGGGCCCATAGTTTGCAGTGCCACTATTTCGAATCCAATGTTGTTTTTTTGTTTGATCATAGCTTCACTTCTTGTTTTCTTTGGTTACTTGTGCCTTTGACAATGGCTTTTTAGGTTTATGCCGCCCTTTTTACCAAAATCAAACAAGTATTCAGGTGAATATTCAGTTTGCAATGTGCAATGAATTATTAGTCTATACAGCTATGTAGATGCACTTAAAAGTTATCAATTTTTCTTTGTTGTTGAGGCCATGTTCAGAGTATAATGATAATTGCCCAACTTTTTGAAGATTTTATAAATCATGGCATTGAATATTATTATAATCCATTCAGTTTAGTTTGATATAACACTTAAATTTATACTGAAATGAGTAGTTGAAAAGAACATTGCCTATATATAATAGCGAAAATTTGTGACCACCTTTGTTCAGGCCTTCGGGTCATGATGAATGATAGAAAAGAAGAAAATTGTAAAAAATATACATGTCTCACTAAAATATTTACAAAATTCATCATTAAGTTAAATTAATTACACATATACAAAAAAAAACAAAAACAATTTACATGTTAACAAAAACGGGAGAAAATATTTACATGAATACGATCTGGTATTTATCCGGTAAATATCTAGTATTCGTCTAGTAATTGTCTAGTAGTTATCTAGTAAATATTGTTATGAAATTGTCATATATTATATATATGTTAGGTGTCATTAGATCCATAAAAAACTGTCAAAATTAAGACATACTAGACGAATAACTAGATATCTAACAGTGATCTACTAGATAAATACTAGATGTCATATGTTATGTAAATATTGTATTTGAAGTTATGATTTACTATACGATTATTAGATATTTATCAGATAAATACTGCACCGTATTTATGTAAATATTTTTCCTTATTTTTGTAAACTTGTAAATTATTTCCGGCATCACTAAATTATTTTAATTTTTTCTGTGATATGTAAATCTGGATATCATAAACTACAAAAGGGAAGACAAAAGGACAACTTAAAACACATGACAGCCGACCAACCCTTAATGGATTTTTTTACTCTTTGAATCTCTATCAAAAGCCAAATGTTCTTCCATATCTAGCAACACGTTTTTGGAAAATTGTTGGAAATGCACCCCTATGACATTTGTATTCATAAAATACACCCAAACCAAACCTATTTATTATATATACCTTTTTTTAGTAATTTAATTCATTAATTAGCCACACTCCAATTTTGGAGATCCCACTTTAATAAGAATTCAGGTTCAAAATTCGGATTTCTTTCCTCTCCTAGCTTTAATTTTGATTAATTCCTATTTGGGTTCTTTCTTTCCTGTATTCAACATTCGAAATTCCAATATATGTCTTCTCTTTTGATTGTGGTGATTCTTTCGACTTCGATTTCTGTCTTCTCTTTTGTTTCTGGTCTTTCCTTGTTTCGAAATGAATCTAACCATGTCGCGAATTTCTATACTGATTCATTACAATGGTTCATGGAGTTCTGATTTTGAGTTTTTTGGGCATAGTATTCATGGTGTTCTCATTCCTTCTGAAGCATCCTTTACTGATTTTAGGCATCATTTTGTTTTGGAGCCTGAATTAGACAAATCAACTTTTGATCTGTATGCAGTGAAGTTGATTTACAAGGTATGTCAGGTTTATGTTCATTGATCTCGTTTATTGTTCAATTTTTTTAAGTTCTTATTAATTAAACAATGTTAATTTTATGCTATAATGATATGAATTGCCATGTTTTCTCTCTTACTCTGAATTGTAGCATTTCTGCATTTCTGGAATTACATCAAATGACTAGCCCTACTGTATATTTACAACTGTATATTGTATACCTTTTTGACTTATAGCTTATATATTTGATTTTGTCGTTAAATTATGTTGTTTTTTATGCTTCACATATTTGCCTAGTTGTCTTTCTCTCTTATTCTGAATTGCAGCATTTCCGGAATTTTCAATTTTGTTACAAATCTCTACTATATATTTACAACTGTACATTGTATACCCTTTTATGTTCAACTATATATTTGCATTAATTTTAAAGTTTGTTGTTCAATTGTAGCATTTCTGGAATTGCCATGTTTTCTTTCTTACCATTTTTTTCAGTTATGTAATTTTGAAACATTAATGTAGCAGTTTTGGAATTTTGAATTTTGTAGCAAATCTTTATTGTATATTTGCAACCTTATACCGTATACCTTTTTTGTTTGTCCCATATATTTTTTATTTTGTCGTTCCATTATGTTGTGCTTCTAATTGACATATTTGTCTAGTTGTTTTCATTAATTTCATATTTCGTATTTTACTACATACAGTCACTTTTATCATTAGTAATTCTTTGTTTTCCATTTTGTATATTGTCATATGTATACTGTATATTTTTATTGACTGTCATATTTCTTCATTTATGTTTTTCTTGCCTGACAGTAGTTGACCAATGCTTCGGATCTTCTGATGACTTGCAACCAACCAACCCTCCTTGTTGCTGGTAATTCTGATGCAATTGATGACGAGGCTCAGTTCATAGACTTCCTTACATCTTCCACAAGGAATGAGATGAATAAGCCTATTCAAGCTGAAATTGGTTAAGCTTAGTTCGAAGATACCGATTTGCTTAAGCTTGTGTTATGGTTATGTTTTATAGTGATTTGAAATTGCAATATTACTGTCTAGTATACATTATTTTTTCCTCGTATATGAGCAATATACAGTTTATGCCCTTTTCATAATATAGACAAAACTGCTTGAAATGTTTACTTATGATAAGCATGTACATTTATGTACATTTTTCCATTAGTTTCATCCTTTACGCTATATTTTCATCTTAATATTTTTTATACAAATTCTGCTTTATGTATATCTGCGCTATAAACATTGAAAATGCGCCTGAGGTTGCGCCTTGACTCATGCCTTGGACTTTTACCTTCATATGTGCTTTGAACTGCACCCACTGTCATTGCATTTTCTGTCTGAGATGTGCTAATAATGATTTGTAAATGTATTTATATACTGCGCCTGAAATTGCCGCTGAGATTGCGCCTTTACCTGTGCCTTATGCCTTTTACAATCATGGTATACAGTTTATCCAATTTGTATATCATCAATATACATATTGCCTTTTACCTTCATCTGTTGCAATAATTCATCATTTAAATAATAACTACACTATTTCATTCTACAAAAGAATACTATTACACTGTTTTGTGTTTCAAATTGCTTGAAATGTGTTACTTATGATAAGCACATACATTTTTCCATTTGCGCCTTCTCCCGTGCCTTGTGCCTTGTACAATCATGTTATACATTTTATTCAATTCGTATATCATCGTAGCTCGTTTATGAATTATAATTCATGAATGTGCCTTGACATGTGCCTTGTGACTTGTGCCTTGTACAATCATAGTATACAGTTTATTCAATTTGTATATCATTTATTGCGCCTGAGATTGCACCTTGACATGTATCTTATGCCTTGTACAATCATAATATATAGTTTATTCAACTCGTATATCATCAATATACACATTTTGGTTGGAACAACTCATAACTTAAATAATAATTGCAATTTTTCATTCCACAAAAAAATAATGTTACACTGCTCTATGTTTCAAACTAATATCATTAAACTACAGCAGCTTCGTGTGAACCTTAAACTCGGGGTGGTCCACCTAATATCTAAATAATTTGCTTCTCAACTTTTTACCGATATGCTCGAGCAAATTGGCAATGACACGAATAATGTCGTTGTTCGATTCTATCATTAATCTGGTATTCCACGTTTGCAAAACTCTGGTGTTGTAAACTAGTGATGATAGCTGCAATTAGGGCTGTAAACGAGCCGAACTACTCATGAACTACTCGGCGCTTGGCTCGGTCAAAGCTCGTTCGAGCTCAGTTCATTAATAAATGAGCTTGTTTGTGAACAAAATTTCAGGCTCGTTATCATAAATGAATCAACCTTGAACAAGGGGATACTCGGCTAAAAGCTCGTGAACATGCTCGATAAGAGGCTCGCGAACTAGTTCGCCAATAGGCTCGTTATTAGGCTCGTTAACATAATTGAAAACTTCATACATTATATTTATGAAATAAATAGATTATGAAAATATATAAAATAGTGTGCTTAAAATGGATATAAAAATGTATAAAGAAAAATATAAAATATAAGATAAAGAGTAGAGGAAAAATATTTATAAAGTGATATATAAAATATAGAGAAAAAGAGAAAAGATGGATATAAAGCCTAATAAAGGCAATTTGGATCCAATCCAATCCCTACTATATATATTCATCAATCTCTATATGCTCAGTAGAACTCTAATCTCATTTTCCTCTGAAAAAATGCAATCGCCAACACAAAACTCCTCTTCTTCCTCTTCTTAGTACACTGAAAATCATTTGTGGTGATCCTTCATCTCTAATTCTTCATCTTACGGTATCTATCTTTTTAGAAGCTGAGCTCTTGATTTAAACAAAGCTTGAGATAGGCTTGAAGCTCGGCTCGGGCTCGGTTTGACCAAGCTCGAGCTCGGCTCTTGTTCGTTAAAATTTAAATGAACAGAGCTTGAACAGTCAATGTTCGAGCTCGACTCGGTTCGTTTACGGCCCTAGCTGCAATTCATAAGTAAGTTAGTATACATTTTTAATATACAGAATGTTTTAAAGATCTAATATTACTAATATTATAACAAATGTATATTAATATACGATTGTCAGTATACAGTTTGATTTATGAGTCATGTATATTAGTTGGTTTCCATATTTCAAATAAAAGAGATATTATTATGCAAGTAATGTATATCAATATACATATTGTTTACATCAATATTGTTCATGCGTGCACAATATTTTTAAGGGCACACACCTATACTGTACTTCATTTTGCCCACCCTAAGGTTTTAGTATTGCCATGCATCAATACTGTACATTTATGCACAATATCTTTTAAGGGTAGGCATTTATACTGTACATCATTAGCAAAAAGGTTCATGTTTGCCCAACCTAGGGTTTTAGTATCACCAGGCATAAGTACTATTCATGCTTGCAGAACATCTTTTAAGGGTACTCATGCATAAACAGTATTTATGCATGACGATACTAAAACACTAGGTTAGGCAAAATGAACCTTTTTTGCTAACGGTGTACAATATAGATGTCTACCCCTAAAAGATATTGTGCACGCATGTACAATATACATCTTAAATTATGAGTCATGTACATTAGTTGGTTTCCACATTCCAAATAAAAGGGATCTAAGCAATTTACAGATAAGTTATTTTCAGCGATATAGTTTCTTTTGTATAATGCTAATAGACATTTTTTATTCGAACTATATATCAGCAATACATCTGTATATCAGCAAAATACATCATAAATCATAACACATCAATGGTTGTATATTAGTTGGTTTCCATGTACAAAATATAAGTAAAACCATCATACAAATTGCAGATAGTGATGACATCATACAAATTGAGTTATTAGCATCATATAGATTCTGCTGTATATTGCTAATAGACATTTTATATTCAGTCTGTATATCATCAATACATCTGTATATTAGTGGTATACATCACAAATCATAACACTACAATGGTTGTACATTAGTTGGTTTCCATGTACAAAATATAAGTAAGACCATCACACAAATTGCAGACAGTGATGACAGCATACAAATTGAGTACTATATAACATATAGATCCTGTGGTATATTACTAATATGAATTTTCTATCCAAACTGTATATCACCAATGCATCTGTATATCAGTAGTATACACCACAAATCATAACACTACAATGGTTGTATATTAGTTGGTTTCCATATACAAAATATAAGTAAAACCAGCATACAAATTATAGACAGTGATGACAGCATATAAATTGAGTTATTAACAAAATATAGTTTCTGATGTATATTGCTAATAGGCATTTTCATCCAGACTGTATATCAGCAATACAACTGTATATCAGCAGTATACATCACAAATCATAACACTACAATGGTTGTACATTAGTTGGTTTCCATGTACAAAATATAAGTAAAACCAACATTCAAATTATAATACTCAAATTCTTACGTCATTTGATGTTTCGTCTTTGAAAGACGTCGCTTTCTTCTTCCTAATTCCCTTAAAAATTCCGAAACCAAAATTCGTTTGAAACAAGATTATTCTAATTATCACATTACAAGATTACAGAGATTGTATACAGTTTCTGTAAAACTGTAGCAGTATACAGCATAGATGGTTTCAATGGTCCGCTTTTTGTTATATACTGCTAGTATACAGTTTTACAAAAACTGTATATCATCACTATATCTCTAAAACTGATATAGTGTTGGTCGCACTTATAGAGAAACAATGGCAAAAACAAAAAAACAAAAAAAATGCATATCGCACTACAGAAAATCGATCAGAAGCCTTCCATCAGACAACCGGCCAGTTGATCGGCGGAAGTACGATATGCCATTGAGGAAATTGTCCGGATTTGTGTGAAATCGGTGAAATCGTTCATATCGGTGAAATAGCGGTTGGTTTTGATCGGTTAAATCGCCAGATTTGAAGACGGAATGGCTTTTGAGTTTATAGAATCCGGTGTCAAGGACGGAATGGATACGATTTCGGTTATAATTTCAGACGGAATGACTTTTGGGTTTCTTTTGGGTGATTATCGCCTGGTATATTTGGTAACCTAAATATTTGGGATATTTGATTTGGGGTGAAAACTGACAGAAGGTGTATTTTATGAATATTCATCCCTGAATGTGCATTTGTTAAATTATGGATTTCTATTTTTTAAATACTTATATCCTATGGGTGTATTTACCTAAGTTACCCAATAGTTTTTCTCCAAGTAACTCTCTCTCCACAACTCACTCTCTATCCATGTTCTCACATTTTCTAACTAAAGCATCTATCGGTCTACATAGTACATGGTCATACCACCTTAGTCATCAATTTTCTCTCAATTTATCTTCAATATGGGTCACACCAGTCTTTTAGTTGATGCACTTTATAATTCAATCCATTCTTGTATGACCACTCATCTACTTAAGCATCCTCATTTTGGCCACATTCTTTCCTTTGAATATGATGCCTCTTAATTGCCAGAAATTCACTCCCATATACCATTCTTGGCCTAACCACAGTTTTGTATAATTTACCTTTCACTTTCAAAGGCAACTTTTTGTCATATAGGACTCTAGCAACGCATCTCCATTTCATCTATCCTACATTGATTCTATGAATTAAATAATCATTAATCATTTCATCCTCTTGAAAGATAGAGCCCAAATAACTAAATCTTTTGCATTTTGGCACAACTTTTACTTCTCTCTCATTTTCCTTTTACAGGTTGAACTTGGTGTGCATGTACTCCGTTATACTTCTACTTAACCTAAAACCTATACTCTGTAACAAGTTTCTCTACACCTCTAACTTCTCATTAATCCCTTCCCTTGTTTCATCAATCAGTACAATGTCATCCGCAAACAACATACATTATGAGATGTCGTCTTGTATTTTAATTGTAAACTCATTCATAACTAAAGCAAACAAAAATGGGCTCAGAGCGAACCCTTGATGTAATCTGATTGTCCTAGAGAATTACTGTGTCACTAGTCATTCATTTTGTACATTTGTTACTTCCCCTTCATACATGTCTTTTATCATATACTTGACATGAATACATTTTTTCTCCACTGCCCACCAAATATCAATCATATGCTTTCTCTTGGTCAATAAAAACTATATGAAGGTCATGCTTCTCCCTATATATCTACTTCAAACTTCTTAAAAGAAAAATAGCTTCAATCTTGGATCTAATAGGCATGAAATCAAATTGGTTTGCAAAAAATCTTAGTGATACTTCTAAGACAGCGTTCAATCACTCTCTCCTAAAGTTTCATTATATGAATCATCAGTTAAATACCTCGAAATTAGCGCAGTCTTATATATCTCTTTTGTTCTTATTTATAGGCATAAGAGCGTTTCTTCTCCACTCATCCGCCATTTTCCTCTCTCTATATATAGTGTTGAATATTCCCTTATCTACGAGGTAATTCCATGCCTCAAATGGTATGTCATCTGGGCCTCATGCTTTCCCTACCTGCATCCTTTACAGAGCTTCATTCACTTCATTATGCGTAATTCTTTTTATATAATTTAGATTTTTATCCAATCACCACTTACCTTCTAACTTATTATATCATCTTCCTTTCTATCATTGAATAAGCGATGAATAATAAATTACAACACAAAACAAAATATATGTAATCCAGTCATAAATTTTATATTAAAAACTCCAAAATGAAAAGAAGATGAATAATTGAATATAGTCCAGCAATTTAAATGAAAACAAAAAAAGAAACATAAATAAATTGAAATAAATGTCTAGGATCTGTTAACAGATGGGCAAGATCTTCTGATCTCTCCTTGATTGCCAGTGAGGACTCCAACACTTCCCAATTTAACCATGGCTTGACCAAATCTGAACGAGAAATCATTGCCATTAGCAACGGCTTCCACGGCCAAGCTAGTGAGGGGATCCAAAGCAAGCTGTTGATCAACTTGGAGAATCCCTTTGTGCTGCAAAATTTGCTGGTAGAAAGATTTATCTACTGTGAAAGAACTCCAAGGATTCTGATCTAGAAAAACAGTGGTGCTTCCACCCGAGTGTTGTGGACATTTATTCCTCAACATGTTCAACAATGTGGGGTCCATTGATGGATCGGGGTTCCTAGTATTTTGGAAATTATATAGACGATTTTGAATCAATGAGCAATGTGTTGTGCCAACCGTGTGTCCACCTGCATATATAAATGTCTTAGCAGCTTCAAACTAGTTTGGTCCAGGATCATGCTAGAACGAACTTCTAGATCAATAGGATTTACATACCTTTTTTTGTCATGTCTTATAACTCAAATGTCCTTTTGTCATCTATTTATAGAAATTGTCTATTTAGTGCATGATGTATTCATTTTTTGCCTATTTGGTATCCAAGGTATTCAATTGCCAATTTGGTGCATGACCTATTTACTTATAGTACATTAAGCGTCTATTTAGCATCACAAAAAACGTGAAATACATATATCATCATTTGAAAAATGAAAATATTTTGCTGATCCTGCATAGAATTGTCGATCCTTGATGATTCCTTAAGCTGTCATACTAAAATTTGATATGCCATGCACCAAATGAGTAGAAATTAATACGTCGGGCACCAAATAGCTAATTTAAATAGGTCGGATACCGAAAGGGCACGTGAGTTATAAAATAGGACCGAAAAAGGTATTTAAGTGCGAGAATATTTCTGGCTTGAGAATGAAGGAAAGATGAAAACATAAAGAAGTAACTTACCACCGAGAAGATAAACCATGTCAGTAAGATTAAGTTTATGTTGAGCAAAATCTGAAACTGATTGAGAAATAGAAATAGATGCCGATGGGAGCTTCACTTCTGCAGCTGAAGATATAAATCCATCTTTTCTTCCTGTTTCTACGTTGTACCATCCTCCTTTTGCCTGCATCAATTCAATCTCGATTCGATTTTAGTCTCAACATTGGATGATTAGTTGCAAGCTATTTCATATACATTCGAGACATTTTACAAAGAGTTGAGCTGGATTTGGATTGAACATTTTTAGGTATAAGCCTACTACTCGTAGCTCAAACCCGGTGCAACCTATTATCAACAAGATTGTTTCAAGTGGAATCTCCTCTCGCCCTTTCATACATACATTGTTTAGTTTGGATGTCTTATTATTCTATAGTAAACCACTTATAATAGGCCAAAAAATATTTTTGTAGGCATAGTACATGTTTTGCCCTTGAATTTGACAACATTTGTCAAGTGCGGTCCTGCTTGTGCATAGTAGCCCCCTCAACTTGGTAAAACTGCACTTGAAGTCCTTCGATGCCACGAGTCAACTTTGAGTTGGAGAGAAAAATCAAGAAAATAACATATTTGAAAAAGTAAACCAGCCAGAAGCTGACAAGTGGCATTCAGGGGCTCGTGCCACGTTGAGGAGGTTAGTACGGACATGTGTGAGCTGAGGGCGACATTTGACAAAACTTGCCAAGTTGGAGGGAGTAAACATGTATTATGCCAATTTGTATACTACAAGAATAAAATTGTATAAAATATAGTCACTTACCAAAAAGACAGAATCTCTGGTAGCCATGGCAATAATATCAGCACAAGAGACGGTTCCAGGACACAAAAATTCAACAACAGATTTAGCAGAATCAATAATATCATAGCCTCTTACACTTAAATTTGGTCCTGCTGTTTTCTCGTTGTCCTTTCCATCCAACAATATTGATGCATCACACCCCTATTTCATTTTTCACATTTCAATATTAGACAACTAATCATATCATAATTTCATAAACCGATAAGGGTGTAGCTAAGTTGAGAATCCATGTTAAACAAGTTGAAGGATAACAAGGTTTGAATCCCATTAAATATACACTTGTTAGGAGGGGTGAGGACCTTTAACTGTGGCTGAGCTCCGAACAAAATTATCTCAGCGAAAATACTTGTAAGTATTAAAGAAAATATCATAATTTCATGAAATTCAATGTACATGGTGTTATATCATTGTATTAATTGTATGAATCGTGTTGTATGACAGTTGAAGCCCACCAATTTACTATCTATTTTTTATTAACTAGACTGTACCAAAGTATATTTTCTAGAGGCGCTAAAGCATATGTATTTTTATGGAAGCCGTGTTAAAATGAGATATAAAATGTTTTTATAGTTACATACAACTCATCAATAATTGAATTGATATAATGTAATCACCAATGGTACTAGAAGTTTAGTTAAAATAGTCTCATCGAGAGCAAAACCTATACACATATATATATATATATATATATATAGAAAGAGAGAGAATGTAAGAAGAAAATATACTTACGTGGACAAAACAGTCGTGGAACTGGAGACGAAGTAGGGCGGCAACGATGGACTTGTCGGAAATAAATTTGGCTTGAACAACACCACGTACTATAGATTCAACATCAAACCTACATTTTCCTTTGTAGTACCCAACTTGCAATTGTCCACAGCATTGCCCTGTAAAGTTAGCAAATATGAGGCCAAGTACTAATAATACCAATTGTGCAACTACTCTCTTCATCTTAAATCTTTAATCTGTTGCTATGGAATAGTAATTACTTAAATTTCTCTCTTTATATATAGCGGGAACTATTGAATTAGTATTTTTCGAAACAACATTTCTGTGAAAATGGTGGGCACGACCATATAGCTCCTAGTAAGTGGGATTAATTCCTGATTAATAAATGAAATATAACGTGCAATCCTATAAGCAAATTAATAGAATTATTTAATTTGATATTATATGTTATGCTATATTTAGATGTACAAATTCTTATAATCTTGTTGTTTTCCCAAAATCCCAAACGAATTCAAGGCTACTATTAAGATTCATGCAAGTGGTACAGATCAAATATTTGGAGTTGACTTCTCAACAAATGTTAATTTTCACGTGAATTATAGCCATGAGACTTTTATATAAAGGGGCTTAAAATATGATAAAATTTGGGCTAAAAAATTAACCCATAACAAAAATACCATAAATAGGTAAAAATATTATAATCATAAGGTAAAATTTTTTTTTTTTTTTTTTTTTTTTTTTTTTTTTTTTTTTTTTTTTTTTTTTTTTTTTTTTTTTTTTTTTTTTTTTTTTTTTGTTTTCAAAAAAAAAATAAGGTCCCTTCAATATTTTTATTCAGCTTATTTAATTTATTTTACATTTATCTTTTAAATCATTTATTTTTTTATATGCCGCTTTAAAGTTTTTTGTTCGTCTCTTTTTTATCTTCGAAAGACATCATCTGCGATATTTTTTTCAAATTTTTTTGAACTGTCAGATTTTCAATAGATATCTAATAGTAGTCCAATAGAAATCAATAAAACTTGAAGAATTTGGATTAAAAAAACTAAATAGATTTTTAACAGATTAGAACTTTAAAATAGACTTTTACATATGTCTACTATCAACTCCAAAATAGATTTTTTAATGAAAATATAGTAGATGTCTGGTAGATATACAATACATGTATGATAGAGATGTCCAGTAATGAGAAAAAATATAAATACCAAGTTAAACATCTAATTAACAAAGAAAAGACTGATTTTGATTTGGATTCATATTCCCATCATAGATTATTTTGATTTGATTGTAATTGTAAGGCTTTTGAAGAATGGAAATGGAATGTTTATTGAAAATTAGGGGATTGATGTTTGGTGGGACTTAGCAGCGGTTAGGATGAAGGAGGTGGCGAGTTACGTTATTGCCGATTCATTGTTCAATCTCATTTGTATTGATGAAAATGGAAATGTTAGCTGAGTTTAATGGTGTTTTTGTAATGAATGAGTTTTATGAAATTATTCTATGTATTTTTTAGAATTCTTTTAAAAAATTATATTGGCTTCACTTTTCAAACTTATACATGTGGCGCGAGTGTATGTCAATCTCCACAATGAGACTGGTTGAGTCGAATTTAGGGGGTCATAGGATGCACTTTAGACAAGTGCAGGGGCGAGAGATACCTTTGAAAGTTTAGGAGGGCGAGGGGCTATTAAGAACAAGACAGGGAGGTCCGGATGTATTAGGCCTATAAACTACTGTATAATCGCGCCAGTTTATAAGTATAAGTAACAAAAATTACCAATGACCAACTAAATTATAACCAAGTGACAGAAAATGTATGAAAATTATAAAATGCACAGCTAAACTATAGATAACTAGAAACGAAAAAACATTTTAATCTTCTATCTTAAGGTATGAGAGATGTATAATTAAGATATAACTGAAGTTTAATTAAGATCATAACAATTATCTCTTGGCGTACACAAAATATTATAAAAACCGTATATAAAGGGTATAAAACCTTCAAGGTGAAAGCTCAGAAATCAAGAATAATGCAATAGAGATATCTTTCTTTTTTTTGTGAAAAAATGGATGACGGACCTGATATGGATTGATTAATTCGAAAAATAATAATGTTCATTATTAAATTAAATAAAATAATGTTGTGGATCCTAACTTCACAATTAAAAGTTTAATAAAAATATCACATATTATTAAAAAAAAAAAAACGACGTCAGACCTTAGCTAGCAAGGGTCATATACTTCTGCCTTCACGATATATATGAGATACCACTATCTGCATTTGGTTAAGCTTCTTTAAACACGCAAGCCAATCATGTCTTATGATCCATGGAGTGTCTTGGCTTTTAGTAATAAATAGAATAACAACATAGCTTGAATGGCATTTGAGAAATAGATTAAGGGTCAGTTTGGAATTGCTTTTCCAAGCTTTTCATTTTAAAAGCTTAATTTTTACGCTTTTTCTTTAAGCAGCAGATTTATTTGAAAAAAACAAGTCACACAGTTTCTAGTTCATTAGTATGAATGACTAAAATGTGTTGTTCAAATCCAAAATATGTAGTTCTATTCAAGATTTATAAGAACAATTTATTTTAACAGTAGCTTAATAAGCAATATCAAATTGACCAATAGCCATCCTTTTCATGAGCTAAACGCCCTCATCATTTCAATCCTTAGGTTATAATCTCATTCATTATTGACTCCTTAACATTTCTCTGTTTGAGTTATTTCTTGTGGTGCCATCCACTATTTAATCTGTTTGTAGCTCTCACTTTTGCATCCTATAAAAAGTGCTAGGCGCTAGTCGGACGGCTGAAATTTAAAAACGTCTTGGGGGCCTAGAGAAAATCTAGGGGGAATTAAGCGGGTTTGTATTTTTTATTTTTAAATATTTATTATATATGTAATAATATAAATTCAACTAAAAAAGTAAATTATAATAATATAAAGTATCAAAAAATTTAAGTTAGACTATATTTTAAAAATCACTAAGTGTCATAGAGCGTATTGTTTCTCACTTTGAGACTCAAAATGCTAATTTTATTGTGAGAACACTTTAATGTACTTTAGTTTTACTAACTAAACTACTTTTTGTTGGTAAACTATGATTATTATAAATAATTGTACTAAATCTAAATTAGGAGTTGTCTAGGAGGAAAAAATTGAATTAGACGGTGTTAGGCGATAATATATCGGCCGAGAACCTGATAGCGCCCTAAAAATGAAAGCCGGGCTACAAGCTCAGTGGCGGACCTAGGTGAAGGAGAAAGGTGGCCCAGCCCCGGATCTATAATATTAGTATTTTATTATGGGTAAATATTACAAGTCCCACTGTAGTTGAGTTGGTTTGCATTACATGACTGGTTGGCAATTACCCAGGATCGCTTCCTTACAGAAGTAGATATGGAGTTCTTTATTTTTTTTAAAGAATCTTGTTTGGGAGGCTTTAATTAAAAATCTAAATGCATATTGTTATAATCTACTAAATTTTTAAATTAGTATTTTTAGATATGTACTCTCAAAACAAATTACCTATACATATTTGAAATTTTATTGTGTTGTATATGATTAATTGTAATTTACTAGAATTTAATTTTTCTATTAGATGAGAAAAAGACACATTTGTTACTTTTTGAAAGTAAAATTATTGAAAAATTAAGTCTATTAGACAATAAAATCATGTTGTAGATAAATTTTTTTTAGTTAGCAAATTTATCTAAAAAATTGAATCAAAATCGAACTTTAATATTAATTTTATACAACGTTATCCAAGCTTGAGGTGAAGAAGAAAAAAATTTGGCCCCCCTTGGACCAATTCTGCGTCCGCCCCTGGGCAAGCTCTAAAATAGCGCATAGGCGTGGCTTAGTCGGGACTGGGCAGGGATTTTTAAAACAGTGCCCCTGACGCATTTAAAATCTTTAATTTGCGGAAAGGAGTTAATCGCCCATCTGACTCCTACCAGGAATTTTTTTGTTGCAAAAATTATAAATTTGATGTTATTTCAAAGATAAAATAAGACGAACAAAAGACTTGTGGCGAAAAATGTATTGATTTATGAGATATTATCCTTTAACTTTAAAAAATTTAAATTAAATAGGGAAGAAATGTGATTACAAAATAGCATGCAAAGTATATGTAATCCTCCTAAGAAGCTAAATCAAAAGTTAGATTTTCGTAGAAAGAAAAAAAAAAGTTTTAAAATAGTTGTATATCCAAGATTTATACTACTCATCAAATATTTTTGGAGGACAAAATAATGGATTTTTTTTTCACTATCAATTAAAAAAGATTAGTGCTTCATAGCTTTTTTTTTCTTTTTTATTTATTATTATTTGTGGATTATTGTTGACTGGTGGATTTGTAATTCATGAAGTTCCTTTCTTGGCAACAACACAACCGGGGAAAAGAAGTAAGGTAGGCAAGCAGCAGTGCCGCCATTGTTATCCAATTCAAATATTTGATAATCTAACTCACTGCTAGACTTTGTAAGTCCGGCATGCTGGGCCAGGTTTCATTCGAACTTTTAACTAAAAATATGAATCCAAATTCGGCCTAAGCCCATAATTTCAAATTTCGAGCTCGGTTAGACTTATTAAGTATTTTCAAGTCCATGATCCATAGATAATTTTTTTTCTTCTAATATTATTTAACATAAATTGAAAAAATTACAAATTCTATACCGTCTAAATTTTGCATACAATTATATTTTTTAATAAAGTTCTTTTATACATAGTTAAAATTTTAGAATGTTAAAATATAAAAATATTTGAAAAATATTTTAAATATATTGTAAAAGTATAAAACAAATAGAATTGTTATTCGTCGGACTGAACTCGGCCGGGGAATGGGTATTTATATAAAAATCAAGCTCGATCCATAAAACTTCGGGCTTCTGTGAACTCGTATTCGGGTCAGATTTTATAATAAAATAAGTGCCCAAACCCGATCTTTAATCGAGCCGGACCGGATGAGTACCCTAGCCCGCGAAGAGGTGTGTGTCACTGCCCTTTTAACTGAAGTTTCCATATTTTTCTTTCCGATTACAAACCGCCTTATGATTTTTGAGGAAACCATTGCCCTCACAAAAAGGATTCACGATTTCATCCTCTTATAAAAACTTAGTTTTGTTTTTTTTGAACAAGTAGGATTTTTTTTAGGAGTCGGATTCGATCTCTGATTATCTCTATTCAAACTAGTGGATGTATCACTTGACCAAATGCCAATTGATGAAATTAAACAAGAATAAATGATGGGGTTCAACAACAAAAAAAATTTGAACTTCGTTTTGTGAGATTGAACAAGAATAAATGATGGGGTGCAACAAAATTCATCTTATCTTCTTGCTCATCTTGATGCACTTTTTTCTGCTTCCATTGGACGCCACTGCAGGTAACTAAAACCATTTTTTATTATCTTTTTTTATGTTCATTTCTTTAAAATAACTAGGATTTATTCATTGTTCCAGATTAAGAAATCTGAGATTGTTCCAAGATTACCTGCCTTTTGTGCCTAATTGTTCCAAATTTGTTACTGACATGATTCTGTTGATGTTATTCATTGGTTATAAACTTAAAATGTGTATTCAAATTTGTACTGAAATTTCCAAACTGGGCATTGAATTAAGTTGATTGGAATAAGATCTTTTTTTTTTTTGTTTCCCATTAGAATAAGATCTTTCGATGGAATGGGCGGCAAAAAACTTAGACTAGTGGTTGAGCCTTGAAGTTGTGATCCTACAGATCAATGTTCGAGTCTACATATTGGTTGGGTTTATCTTTGTTATTACTGTAAGCCCAATGAAGCAATTTTTTTAAAAAAAATATCTTTTGATTGAAAGGAAGTAAGGATTTTAGGGTGAAATCCAATGTTGTTTGTTTGAAGAATTAAACTCCTACAAACCATGGAGTGAGAAAGGTGATTCGTATGTGCTTTGCTTGTAACCCTTAACCCTTTAGTACATCTCTAGCTTTGAAGAATAAAAGCTTTAGGGGCATAATTTTAGTCCACAAGTGCCTTTTCATATTCATATCACAAGCTTTAAAAGAGCCAAATTGAGCAGTCTATTTTCAACTTGAACAGCATCTCTAACAGGGATATTATATTGGGAGCCGGGTGTTTTGTATCCTACTTAAGATATAATAATACTCAACTATTGGATGGGAACTCCCATTATAATTGCCCAATAGGTAAATGTTCTATTCAATAAATCCAATATGATGTGGCATATAAAATCAGAAGATTGTTTATCTGATCTTTCAAAAATATACGATTAAATAGAAAGCCATGTCATCCATTTAATAATAATTTATTGCAAAGTCTTTTTGAAATAATTTAAATTTGAAAAATTCAGAGTTTAAAATTAAATAAACAATCTCCTGCGGATTACTTTTTAAAACATATATAATGTCTATCTATAAAGTTATTACCGCGTCACCGTTGTGGATTTCCATTCTACATGCCATATAATTCTAGAATCCACAATCTACTAGAGATGCTCTAAGATAGTTAGTAGTTTCTGATATACGCGGTTTATACCTTTACAAAGGTCTTAAGTTTGTGACTATATTATGCTTCTGCAAATGGTTGTTGCTTAACTTGGTACTATAATTCCAGGTGTGATTAAAGAACCGAATGCCGTAGGCAGAGGCAAAGGCGGTGTGTCAGTTGATAGGAGGGGCAGTGGTGTTGGTGGCCTCGGAGGAGGTCATGGATTTGGGGGCCGGAGGTAGCAGTAATCAGGTGAATCGTGGACCGCATATAATTCCTTTGCATGCAGCTGGAGCTTTACCTCATCGCCAATATAATCAGCATCATGATGGTTCAAATCAAGGCAGCCTTAACACTGTTGGCTCACCTTGTTTGTTTCTGGCACTGTTATTGGTTTTGTATGTTTTCAATAGTATGCATAGTTAGCTGCTGTACATAATCTCAAAACTCTTACATAGATTTTGATGTGTGCATTCTGTTGACAATCAAACAGAATCAAATGAGATTTCATCAACTTGTTATCTTAATATTGCCAACACAAGCCAAAAAATTTTATTTATAAACTCAATTATCAACAAGTTGGGCTCAAATCAACTATTTCAATTTGTTTCACTCAAAATCCTAATTATGTTACATTATCCAATTTTTTAATTCAACCAACCAACCCGTATAAGTCTTATGCTAGATGGTTAGCTATATCAGTCTTCTTATGCCTTTAAACTCTATCAAAGGTCAAATATCATCCATATCTATGAAACATTTTTTCATGATTATATATCATAATGGTTAATTTAATGATCGAACTCCTTCATAAACAAGTTGAGCTTAAGGTGAGTTCGGAGAGAAGAAATTGAGCTCTATGAATGAGTCGAGCTTGAGTAAAGCTCGTACAAGTCGAGCTATGTCCACCAACAAAATTGAACCTAGTAACTAAGCCAAGTTCGTGCTTTTAACGAACAACACTTCTTTTATTCAATCAAAGCTTGAACAAAAAAGTATCGAGCTTAAGCTAGACTAAAATGAACCAAACCTAGCTTGAAAATTCAGTGTTGAAGCTTGGTTTGATTCGTTTACGGCCCTAACAAACATATAGATCAATGTTATTAAAAGGCGCTTTGTTTAGGGCCTCTATGAAAAATGAAACAAGGGGCATTTTGGTCGAAAATCTGTGAAGGAAACAAAAATTAACCTTGCAATCCATATAGATGACAATAACTAAATATATGCAGGTTTAAATGGAAAAGGCTTAATCTATTTAGAAGTATGTTAATGAAACTACAAACTTACTACAAAATTTCACGAAACAATGTACTAAAACATTAAGCAAGAACTCCACAATGATATAGTCTTTGGAATTTTGTCGTTAGTTAAGCTTTTGCAGTTAAGGTCCAAACTCAAGACGAGAACTCTAGTAAGAAGACGATCCCGATTGTATTTACGTTTCTCACAAATTTTTTTGTTAAACTTTAGTCAATGGACAATTAATCAATAGAATCACTCCCAAGCTTGCGCCCCAGAAATAAAATAAACAAATGACAAGAACTATTAAATAAAGGATCATGTAAGCCAGTGTTTTAGAATCAACCATATGCCACAAGAATAACCGAGGGCATGAATCCATCACAAGTAAAGGTTGCTTGAGGCATTAAGGAATAAGCCGTTACGGCTTATATGTCCGAAGCCTGCCCAACGAATAGGCCAACTGGCGGCAGTTCTAGCTGTGTTATCATCTAACATGAATAAACAAAGCCGACTTCCTACAATAAGTATGGTATAGAAACAAGTTTCATGAATTTCTATCACAAAGTAATTAGAGAAAAACATTCGATTGACCAAGGCAACTCCATAAAGCAGCAAACTCTGTAGGCCCTGCAGTAGTAAAGTTAAGGCCAACACCATTATTATGCGATTATATAGTTGCCATACCAAACAATGTGAAAATGGAATACATGAATGAAATTCATAGGAAAAGCAATTAACTTTTTGCTTAATTTGACACGCATAGATTCTATCCAACAACTACAATTCATGAGAAAAAAAAAATACCAATTCAAAGAGAAATGAGGGTTCTTAAAGAGAAACATAAGAAGCCTAATAGTCCCAACGCAAAATCTGTGATAACCCGAACAGAGAGCTTGTATTGTTACCATAAGAAGGCTACAGCAGCTGAAGTGACTGCTGGTAGTGGTTGTATTGCCTTCTGTAGAGTCGTATGAGTGATTCTGCAGCTCACAATTGCATAATCTACGACACAATCATTTAACACGCTCGACGTGGAAAGAGAACATGCTGCAACAAGAAGATGTAATTTTTCCAAGAAAATTTTACCAGTAAGCAGTACTATTATACAATCAGCTGGCTACCTTACTAAGTGAAAGATTCACCGGCCATAAACTGGAATATACTCAGTTGATTACAGTGGTGCATAAGTACAAACGTTGAACCACATTGTAACTGGGTTTGAAAATGGAATCTCAATCTTCTCTCGAGCAAACACAAAATTGAATGGCTTCTCATTTGCTTGAGTAATGTTATGATTCCACAACCTTCACCTGCCAAATCTTGGAGTATGCAGTATCGAAAGATTTCCCCACAATCATCAACCAACGCTTCATAAAAAAAAGGGGATAAGGCTGCTCAAGTCATGGAATTAAGAAGAACAAAGCAAACCATCCAGGCATACTAAAGAATCACTACAAGAAATAATAGTGCAGGAGGTATACGCAAAAAATATTTGCTTGAAAAGTGAAGTTAAATGCAATAACAATACCATAGAAAGAACTAAGAGAATTGTTAGATGTATATATGTATGTAAAATTTACATATTGCATTAGACATAACTAGCCTTAATAGGAATTGAAATTGGAATTATCAAGCATTAAATTATTATTAAAACTCTAAAATATAGATGGACAACACATTTTAATATAAGTTAATACCCTGAAAAATGAAAGTGTTACTGAGGCACGCCTGAGGCGCGTGCCTCAGGGACACCACCTGACCTGTTGGTTGGGGGGTCGCGCACTTTGTGAGAACTATATTGAACACAGCCAAGATTAGGAACAAAAAGAATTCAAGTGATGTCTAGATCAAAATAAGCATGCCAAGAAACCTAATAAGATAGATCAATTGATGTACCAAATTCGTGACTGCATCGTTAACATTTGCACACTAGATGGAAGCACCTGCCAAATGGTGCATTATTACAAGGATACATCTAGACTACAAAGTCAATTAACAGAATGTCCGAGTTAACTGAGTTGCCAATTCATCTATAAAAACGGCCTTTTCTTCCCCGGACTAAAACACATCAAGTTCAAATTCATGTTTGATCTCTGACATTAGAAAACAACACTAGCAATTATTGTTTCTTTCTTTTAGCTTAGGCTTGTAAGGCCACTTAATATTTTTCTGAAATCTGATGAATATATCTTCAATCATACAACATGCAGAGCAGATCTTCGTCTGTCTCATATTTTACCTTTCCAACCAACCAACCAACCAAGCCTTAAATCCCACGCTATGTGGGGTCGGCTATATGGATCTTCCAACGCCATGAAGCTCTATCAAAAGCCAAATTTTCGTCCATACCGAGTAAACGCATATCCTTAGAAATAGTTTCCCTCCAAGTAATCTTAGGCCTACCTCTCCCTCTACCCTTACTCTCTGTCCATAAGTTCTCACATTTTCTAACTGGAGCATCTATTGGTCTACGTAGCACATGTCCATACCACCTTAGTCGTCCTTCTCTTAGTTTATCCTCAATATGTGCCACACCGGTCTTTTGGCGGATGCACTCATTTCTAATTCAATCCATCCTTGTATGCCCACTTATCCACCTAAGCATCCTCATTTCCGCCACATTCATCCTTTGAATATGTTGCATCTTAATAGCCCAACATTCACTCCCATATGTCATGGCTGGCCTAACCACCGTTCTGTAGAATTTACCTTTCACTTTCAAAGGTATCTTTTTGTCACATAAGACTCCGGTAGCACTTCTCCATTTCATCCATCCTACATTAATTCTATGAGTTACATCATCATCAATCATCCCCTCCTCGTGGAAGATAGAGCCCAAATACCTAAATCGTTTACATTTTGGAACGATTGTATCTCCTAGTTTTACTTCTCCTTCGTCTCCTTTCCGTAAGCTGAACTTGGTGTGCAAATACTCCGTCTTACTTCTACTTAACTTAAAACCCTTACTCTCTAACGCATTTCTCCACACTTCTAGCTTCTTGTTAACCCCTTCCCTTGATTCATCAACCAATACGATGTCATCCGCAAACAACATACACCATGGGATGTCGTCTTGTATTTTGGTGGTCAACTCATCCATAACTAGGGCAAATAAAAATGGGCTTAGAGATGATCCTTGATGCAATCCAATCGTGATGGGAAACTCCTCTGTCACTCCTTGTCCAGTTTTAACACTTGTTACCGCCCCTTCATACATGTCCTTTATTAAGTTTATGTACTTTACGTGAATACCTTTTTTCTCCAATGCCCACCAAAGTACTTTCCTCGGCACTCTATCATATGCTTTTTCTAAGTCAATGAAAACCATATGAATGTCCTTCTTCTTCTCCCTATATATCTCCATTAGATTTCTCAGAAGAAAAATAGCTTCAGTCGACCTGCCAGGCATGAAACCAAATTGGTTTGCGGAAACCTTAGCGATCATCCTAAGACGGTGTTCGATCACTCTCCCAAAGTTTCATTGTATGACTCATCAGTTTAATACCTCGATAATTAGAGCAGTCTTGTATATCTCCTTTGTTCTTAAATATAGGTATAAGGGTGCTTCTTCTCCACTCGTCCGGCATTTTCCTCTCCCTATATATAGAGTTAAATAGTTTGGTTAACCAAACTATTCCCTCATCTCCAAGGCATTTCCAAGCCTCAATCGGTATGTTATCTGGCCCACATGCTTTCCCTACCTTCATCCTTTTCAAAGCTTCCTTCACTTCACTATGCGTAATTCTTCTTGTGTAATTTAGGTTTCTCTCAACTCCGCTTACCTCCAATCCTGCAATGTCATCTTCCTTTCCATCATTGAATAACCGATCAAAGTAGTTTCTCCATCTCTCTTTGATCTCTCTATCTCCTGACAAGACTTTGTGTTTCATCTTTAATGCATTTGACTCCATTCAAATCCTTTGTCTTCTTATCCCTCAACCGAGCTAGCTTGTATATGTCTCTCTCCTTCACGTGTTCCTAGCTTTTGGTACAAGCCTGCAAAGTATTTACCTCGTGCTTGACTAACAGCCTTCTTAGCTTCTTTCTTAGCCCTCTTGTATTTCTCAAAAGCCTCACCATCAGTTGCTTTTGGTAACATCTTATACCAATACCTCTTATCCTTTATAACATTTTGAACCTCCTCACTCCACCACCATGCATCCTGAGGGCGAGGTCCTTGTCCCTTAGAAATCCCTAACACTTTACCTGCTACTTTCCTTACACGTTCTCCCATTACTTTCCATATTGAGTTTGTGTCGATTTCCATATCTCCCAATCCTCCATCTAATACCTTTTTCTTAAACTCCAACATCTTGATACCCTTAAGGGCCCACCATCTAATCTTCGGTTCCCTATATTCTTTTCTCTTTCTCCAAATATCCATTTTCTTGATGTCCAAGACTAATAGCCTATGTTGAGATGTTAGCGCTTCTCCCGGAATAACCTTACAGTCTTTGCACAAAGCCTTATTTCTACTTCTAGTAAGCAGAAAATCTATTTGGCTTTGGTTACCCCCACTCTTGTAGGTAATCAAGTGAGAATCTCGCTTTTTGAACCAAGTGTTGGCTATAACCAAATCATGAGCTAGTGCAAAATCCAAAATTGTATTGCCTTCCTCGTTCCTAGTGCTGTACCCAAAGCCTCCATGCACTGGCTCATAGTCTTCCCTATTATTCCCCACATGTCCATTTAGATCTCCACCAATGACAAGCTCGTGTTCATTTGGTACATTTTGAGTCACTACATCCATGTCCTCCCAAAACTTGTCCTTTATACTTCTATCAAATCCAACTTGGGGGGCATACACATTAACTACATTCAAGGTAGCTTTTCCAAGTATGAGTCTTAACATAATAATCCTATCTCCAAATCTCTTAACTTCCACCACATTATCCTTTATACTTGGTGCTACCATTATTCCAACTCCGCTTAAACCTTTATTTCCTCCAGAATACCATAGTTTATAACCAGTATTACCTATTTCTCTCGCCTTATCTCCCGTCCATCTAGTTTCCTGCAAGCAAACTATCTCCACCTTTCTTCTCTTCATAGTATCTACTAACTCCATAGTCTTTCCTGTAAGGGACCCAATATTCCAACTCCATATCCTAATCTTCTCATGATGGACTAGCTTCTTTACTCGCACCAGTCCATGATGCGAGAACCCTTTCCTATCTAACACCACATCCGGGCGTCGATGTGGAGGGACTAACTTCTTTACCCACACCCGTCCATGATGCGGGAACCCTTGCCCGTACTCCATCTTATCCAGGCGGCGATAAGATGGAACCCCTTGCCCACTTGTCACTACACCCGGGTGCCGATGAAATGCGTGCCTAGGTGGGCACGTCCCAACGTTATACTTTAATTGTCGAAGATCCATAATGAAAGAATGCCATGACTATAAACAAGTTATAGCCGTTTTACGCGTTGGCTGTCGACCTACCACGCAACCTTCCTCCTTTGCCCGGGCTTAGGACCGGCAATGCGCAAAAACGCACAGGCGGAGTTCATATTTTACCTTTCAGTCAAAAAAAATATTTTTCAGAAAACGCATGTCTGAAGTCACAAGCTACCAATACATATTTATGAAAAATCATGTTTAATGTCGCACAAGGTTTAGAATTATGGAATTCAGTAATTAGATCAGCTTATTTAGTGTAAACAAAGAATGTTACTTGACGTACAATCGTGATCTGGTGCAGGATTTGACAATTTGTTGGCATGAGTATGAATTTCGGATTAAGCCCATAGAAACCTGTACAAATATCAGTATCTATCTAATGGATTCTTCAAGCGGATGCTTTCATCAACCAGCTGCTAATGCCGCTTCAGCAGGAACCTTCCAAAATTATCGCACAAACTCGTCCCTGCTTGATTGTCAAGACAACACCAAGAGTGAAAAGAAAAGCGCGCAAATTGTTCCTAACTTGTTGGGGGCCTATGGGCAAGATAAGAAATTAGGGCCCTTTTAACATGCAGGCTCGTTCTTAACATTTTGAGGCACTGCACAAATAAATATAAAAAAGTTGTAAAAGGGCCTAAAATTTTGAAAATTATAATAAAATATTAACATTTTGAAGAGTTCATTAGCTGAACTTGCAACATTGAACCAACTTTTTATGGGAACTGCCATTCGATCTAAACTCGATTAATATTCATATTTCATACACTTCAAATTAAGCTAAAAAAATTTATTTTGGGCACCTTTATGCTATGGGTCCTGGGCGGTAGCCCATACTGACTATCCCTCAAGAACGGCCATAAAAGTAAAGTATCAAAAATATGCAACTTCAAATGCTTAAAAGTCACTGTTAACTTCAGCTTGATACAACTAAATTGCTAATTCAAGAATATAATTATACAAGTATACAACAGAAATTTCATGTAAGAATCCAACATTTTATGGTTTAAGCACTGATAAAACAGATAGAGGGTATCACGAAATACGGTCAATTATCTGATAACCATATATTGAGATTCATCATCATTTAAAAAAAGAGTGCATCAGTAGTCATCTACGAATGAATAATTTAATGACCTAATGCATCTCCAGGTATCTGAACTTGTCTCAAAATAACTACTACGTCCCTGAACTTTCAAAGTGATCTCTTAGCTCCCTTAACTTTCAAAAGTGGACCACTTTGCTCCTTGAACGCCACGTGTCAGCTTCTGATTGGAAAGAGAAAAATAGAAAAATGACATCTTTGAGAAAAGTCAAACCAACCAACGTGGTTTTCAGGGGGCAAAGTGGTGAACTTTTTAAAAGTTGAGGGAGCTAGTGGGTCACTTTGAAAGTTCAGGGGTAGTAGGTTTTCTAGGACAAATTCAGGTACGGTAAAAGTTATGGCCTTTAGATTAAGACAATGATGTATACCTTGGTCCTTAACCCGAAAGATCGAGCAAAACACGGAGCTCCTAGCTTTGCTTATACATAGATTCTTCTATATAGGGCGAGCAGCAAATCCTCTGTCAACCATAATTTCCACCAATTCTTCATGCTTCTTTAACTGCTCTGCATTCCTAAGCACCCTCAAGACCATCTCATAAACAGACAAACTCGGTTTCAATCTCTTCTCCTCAACCATCTCCCTGAAATACCTGTATGCACTGTTCCAATGTCCCATTGCACAATACATCGAAATCAACACACGGTAAGTATTTATATTCGGTTCAACATCATTCTCATCCATTTCCTTCTTCAACTTCAAAACCATATCAATCGATTTAGACTCCACAAACATTGCCATTAACACATTGTATGTCACTGTATTGGGTCTGCACTTCAACTCCTTCATCTTAGCAAACATCCTATGAGCGCCATTTATATCGCGCAACTTAGCAATACACCGAAATAGAGTATTGAAAGTAGATGCATTTGGTCTACAATCTTTCTTAGGCATCAAAGTAAGCACCTTAAACGCTGCGACAAGATTATCATCCTTACAATGACTCTCTATAAGAAAATTATAGGTAATTGTATCAGGAAAACATCCTAACCTCTTCATTTGATTATACACTTGCAAAACCTTTTCGGTCCTTCCAGATTTAACATGAACCTTAATCAGATTATTGAAAGTTACTGAATTTGGGCCAATACCCTCACCAATCATCTCGGCAAGAACATCATGAGCATGGTTAATTTGCCCAATCCTACACAATGCATCAATTAGTATAGTGTATGTATAAACATTAGGATCAATACCAGCCATTTTCATTTCCTTGAACACTCTCTCAGCCTCTGGTAAATTTCCAGAACGACACCAACCACGAATTAGGTTTGTATACACAATACAATCAGGCTTAAACCTATGCTTCAATTTATCAAAAAATGACTGAGCTTCATTAGCTTTTCGTTTCCTGCACAACATACTAATCACAATTGAAAACGCAATTTTATCAGGTTTGCAATTGTAATCCTCCATACGGTTAAATGCGTGTACGGCCTCATCGGAAAACCCAGCTCGGACAAACCGGCGAATGATAATAGAAAAGGTTTGGATGCTAATTTGAACATTTCTAGCTTTCATTGTATCAATAATTTGCCAAACCAAATCGAACTGCTTTACCTTACCGGCGAGATCCAGCATCTCTTTGTACGGCTCCGGTGAATGAGCGAACCCGTCCTGAGCGGTGGTCCAATTGAAGAATGCTAGGGTTTGGGCGAAAGGGATTCCGTGGCGCACGGCGCCGGATTTGTGGATTACGGAACGGGCAACGGCGGGGGAGATGGGACCGGAGTGGAATTGAGAGAAATTGAGGGAAAGAGATGCGGAGGGAATAGTGAAGTTGGGGTTTTTGCGGTGATGGTCTTTGAGTAGGGAGTGAAAGGTGTTGACGAGGAATGTTTCATGGGGAGATAAAGGAGTAATTGAGTCATCTTGTAAGGGGTTTAGAGGTTGTAAGGTTGTAGAGGAAGAAGATGAAGCGAGGGATTTGAAGAATCGGCGGGAGAGAAGAGAGACAGATGCTGAAGTTGGTTTGATAGCCGCCATTAATGGCGAAATGGCTCCTGTGATTACGAACCTTCATTACAAGGGCTTTTTTAGGAATTATATATATATATATATATATATATATATATCGGATTTTTTTCCTTTAAAGAAGAGCATTTGTTTAATAAATTCAGGGAAGGATCTATATCCTTCATTATTCATTTTTTCAATATATAAATTGTACTTTTTATCCCATTTAATCTTTTCTCTTTCAGAGAAAGTAACAGCATACCATTTTTCAAATGGAGTTATATCCTTAGTCAAAACACTTATGGAATAATAACCCATGTCAGACATAGAAGGGCTATTGGGCTTTCATAAAGTGGTTTAACCACATTATCAGGCATCCTTTCAGTTGCTTTTACCTCTTCTCCTAATTTAATTGGAATAAAAGAGGTTGAAGACCTAGGAGGTACATAGGCTGGGGTCTTTATACTCTTGTATGAACTCCTAGAATTTAATGATCTTGATTTATCAAATTTTAAAATAACACTCCCATTAGATTCTTCAAGAACATAATCTAATTGAGTACTTTCTTCCTTTTTTAAAGGAATAACATCATCAATTTTTCATGATTCGGGAAAGCTTAGTTGATCCCAAGGGATAGGCCTGGGGACTACTAAATTTCCCTTAGATAAATCAGTTAAAAACAGAGTAGTAACTCCTTTAGGTGTGTTAAAGAAGCCGGAAAAAAGTCACCGGAAAAGGATCGGTGAACGGAAAAGGTCGCCGGAGAGTAGTGGTCGTCGGAGACTGGTGGTCGGCGATTGATCGGAGAAGGCAAAGCGTCTCTCTCTTCTTTCTCTCTCTAAACTCTTGTTATTTTGCTGATGGAGAGAAATGGGCAGCGTTACGCCTTATAAAGGCCTCTAGCCAGTTGTCCGGTAGTAGTGACCGGTTCAAGCGGTCAGACGGTAAAAGAAAAAGGTGACCGGTTGAACCGGTTGCTATCTTCCTTTGAGGATGTTTACTTCTTCAGTGAATCCAAAAAATCTCCAAGGGAGTTTTCACTTAAGTCCATTGTTCCTTCAGGACTTTGAGCATCCTCTAACCATTCAAAAGGGTTGGGACTGGCAGGGATGTTGATTTTTTCTTTGCCTCTGCTCGATTCTGCTTTTTCTTTCTTTGCTGGAGACATATCCATAGGAGAAGATGTGTCTGCCTTTCTTTTGGGAGAATCTTGAATGACAATTCCTTTGGCACTGGGAGGCGTTTTAGCTTTGGAATTTAAGAATTCCATTATCTGAGCTTTAAGCTCTTCTTCAGACATTTTTTCTAGAAGATCTTTAAAAAGAGCTGGTAGAGGCGTAGAAGGCTCTACTTGGTCTCGATCTGAAGGTCTTGAGAAAGATATTAATTTTTCTGCTGAATAGACTGAAGGTTTTTCAAAAAATTCAAATTTATCCCACCATTTAATGGCGATTTTTCTAACTAACCATGGCAGCTCAATTTCATTGGCCGGTATCTGAGATATTATATCTCGCTGCTTGCAGATGACATAATAATCCCATTTTACAATCCATGGAACTTTATAAAAAGCAGCAAAGAGCAATCTAGTGGAATCGCAGGATCCATTGATTTCACTAAATTTATTAAAAACTTGTCTGACCCTTTTAGGGAGGCAAATAGGGAATGATCCCCATTGCTGGAACCAATGATGGAACCAGAAAGGAAAAGTTGTCGTTGGTTTAACCAACTGAAACTGGATGAACCAGCTAAATTTTCTAAAACTGTTGTTGTAGAATAGAGCCTGTTCCCAAGCCTGAATATAATCGAAATAGTTATAGGCTATTCGAGCATTTTTGTGAACAAAGAATAGGTCATTTTCCCAGTCTTCTGGGGTTAAGATCTTTAAGATTGTAAATTTGGCAAATGCCCATTCATTGCCATTTCATTTCATAGGCTCAAATTTAATTGAACCGGTATCCTCTAAGACAGTGAGATAGAAACCATAATCTTTAGGATAGAAGGGTATGGTAGAATGGTTTCTGGTATAAAATGTGGCTATTTCATATGGTTCAAGTTTTAAGTACCTGTTTTCAACAGGACAAATATAAATGTAATTGGTAGGGATGAAAGGTCATATTTCTTCCTTTAAGGATTCAGGTTCTAGGGAGATTTGGTAGGCATCATCATCATGAGAGTCATTTCTGCTTTCAGCAGAAAGGTTATCTATTTGTTGTGATCTTCTGGGAGTATTCCTTTGAGATACTCTGTCTTGAGATATATTCCTTTGAGGATTTCTTTGAACTAGTCTAGAAGATTGTCCTTCAAATCTTCTGAGATTAAGGTTATTCCTTTTTGAAGTCATTTCCTGCAAGGAATTCTCGTGTTAAAAAATCTGGGAGGGAGTTTTCAACTCCATTAATAAATTCTATATCAAAATCAAAGACAGATAGAATGGCCTGCCATCTAGCAAAAATCTGTTTAGATGCAATGTTTTTAACATCTTTAGTTAGAACTTCTTTAGCACTTTTGCAGTCGATTCTTAATAAAAATTTTTGATTTATTAAATCAGATTCAAACTTTTGAATGCATAATACAATAGAAAGAATTTCTTTCTTTATGGTGGAATAATTTGCCCTAGCTCCCACCCAAACACCAATAGTAAATCTTACTAAAGATTCAATTTTATTGAATCTTTGCTTAAGGATTCCCCCGTAACCGAGGTCTGATGCATTGGTTTCAACGATTTTGAAAGCATCAGGGTGTGGTATGGCTAAACAAGGGAGAGTTTTTAATCTCAACTTAATTCTTTGAACTGCTAATGTGTGACTTTGAGTCCACTCAGGAGGATTTTTCCTTAACCGCTCAAATAATGATTTAGCATCTAAAGCATGATCTTTATAAAAGTCAGCTACATAGTTTAGACTATCAAGAAAGCGTTGAAGCTGATTCTTATCTCTGATTTACTACCAAATTCGATAGCTCTATCTATTGGAATACATGTACCATTTTCAATGGTATGTCCTAAAAATTTAATACTAGTCTGGAAAAGTTTAACTTTTCTAGCCGAAACTACTAATCCATTTCTTTTAACTGTATCAACAAACAACTTTAAGTGTTTGAAATGTTGCTCAAGGGTTTTAGAAAAATACTTTGAAGGGACCAAACCTTCATTGATGCAATTTAAATCAGCACTAGAATCAACTAGAGCAATGGTAGTCACAAAAAATTCTTTGTTAATAACTAAAGTAATTTTTATGTGCCATTTATAAGTGGTGACTCTGTTGATAAGGTCAATAAACTTAAGGTTTTCAACCTTACTTATCTCTTTGACACTTTTAGTATCTTTATCAGGAATTTCAATAATTGGTTCATCTGATTCATCATCAGATTGTGAATTGTTTATTTCTAAAAAACTAACCCTTTCTTGGAGATTTTTAATCTCTTTTTTCATATTATTAATTTCTGACTTTAAGTCATTAATTGTAGGTTCTTTTTTAGAATCCTTGAATCTATCAATTATATCTTTAAGATTATAAGTGATATTTTTCTCTTCTAATTTCTTTTCTAAATTAGTAGCTTTAGTACTTGAAGTACTGGCTTCAGAGCTATTTTTAATCATTTCTAGGTATTGCTCTAAATGCTTCCTTTTTTCAGAAGGATCAGGGATCTGCTCTATTAGAGTTAAAATCATGTCTTCACTTTTAGTTAAGACCATGAGTCCATTTAATGAACAAAGCGATTTGTAATAGTCACATTGACCATCGCAACTTTTATTTTCATTATCTGACTTTGACTCAAATGTGTAATCATTGTCTTCGAAGATATAATCTTCTTTTTCTGAATCAGTTTCAATTAATAAAACTTTTAATAATGAATCTTTAAGATTGCTATCTAAGGATAGAGATTTAATCTGTTGTTTAACTCTACATTTGTTAGAGTAGTGTCCTACCTTTCCACATTTGTAACAAATGACACTTGGAAGAATTTCATTCTTTCGCGGTTACTTAGAGGAAGAAGCATTTTTAAAATGCCTTTTCTTATTAAATTTTGGTTTTAAAGATCTAAAAGGTTTTTGACTCTTTTGTTCACTAAAGGGCCTTTTGCTCTTAGAAGGTTTAGATCTTTTCCTAATGGGATTGAATCCTAATTGTTCACAGAAGGAGCCTAAAATCCTTTTTCCTGAAAACCTTTCGCTTTGAGCTTGTTTGTGAATTTTTAATTCATTACAGAGAAGGAGACCTTCAGCAACTATCTCAGCTGAGATTTCTCCATAAGTAAGAGAGGCATAAGGAATAGTACCACTGTACTTTTTCTTTATCTTATCTCTTACTCTATCAGCGAATAACCTAGGAAGACCGGAAATGAATTTCTCTTTCCAGAAATCCTGAGTACAATCATCACGAGTATAAACGGCACTTAAGAAAACATCTTTATACCATTTAAACTCAGATAAATCTCTACAGCGCAAGTTCATTAACTGCTCTATAGTCTGCTCAAAGAATGAACTCGTTGATCCTAAAAAGTGTAAGATGAGAGTATAGATCAAAACGTTGACAGCATCAGGGGCTTGCCTATTTCCTTCTGTTTTAACAGCATTAAGAATATTATTCTTAGACTCAGTAGACACATAAAAGTCCCACCAACCTTTGAGTTGGCCAGTGAATCCAGCAATAATAGCTTCGGCAATACTTCTATCGTTATTATTATGTATTCTAGAGGCCGAGGCGTACATTAAAATATACTGGATAACATTTTTAATTTGATATTCAGATAACCCATCTATATTCCATTCTTCTATGGCTCTACCATCAAAAGAAACCATAGATGGCCTAAATTCTTCATACTGTAGGTTAACAGGTGAAGGCCTAGGATAATAGGGTTTATCTGAAGAACCTTTAGAATGGTAAATTTTATTTACCTGGTTGTTGTTATTGTCAATTTTTAGATTTTGAAATAAGGTTTGTAGATTATCAATTTTAGAATCTTTGAAACTTTCAATTTCAGAAGGACTATCAAAAGATTCAGAGCTTTCAGCTTCTATTATCCTTTTAGTGAGAGGAGCAATTTCTTTAGACTCACTCTGACTTCCCTTTTGCTTTTTGTCAACAGGGATTAAAGCTAGACGTCTAGTGATTTCATCAACTAATTCATTTTGGACTTTATCAAATTTAAAATCCATTTTCACATTAGAGGTAGGTTTAATAACGACCTTTCCCCCCGCTTTTAAAGGAGGTACAGATGCTTTAAGCATTGAATTTTCAATTCGGCATAATTCTTCACTCATGGTATGAAGACTTAAATTAGTGAAATTATGCTGCTTAACAAAAGTATCTGAACCGTTGACGAAAGGACTACATTCTATTTTAGCTTCAGGAGTTACTTGGTAACTAACTGAGACTAAAGGAGGATGTAGACTAGTCAGGGTTCCACCTTGAGGTGTGATGAATGTCTTATAAGACATTTCTAGAGTTTCTAAGTAATTTATGTTTTCAAAATCTGGATATTTAATATCGGATTTTTTTCCTTTAAGGAAAAGCATTTGTTTAATAAATTCAGGGAAGGATCTATATCCCTCATTATTCATTTTTTCAATATATAAATTGTACTTTTTATCCCATTTAATCTTTTCTCTTTCAGAGAAAGTAACAGCATACCATTTTTAAAATGGAGTTATATCCTTAGTCAAAACACTTATGGAATAATAACCCATGTCAGACATAGAAGGGCTATTGGGGCTTTCATAAAGTGGTTTAACCACATTATCAGGCATCCTTTCAGTTGCTTTTACCTCTTCTCCTAATTTAATTGGGATAGAAGAGGTTGAAGACCTAGGAGGTACATAGGCTGGGGTCTTTATACTCTTGTATGAACTCCTAGAATTTAATGATCTTGATTTATCAAATTTTAAAATAACACTCCCATTAGACTCTTCAAGAACATAATCTAACTAAGTAATTTCTTCCTTTTTTAAAGGAATAGCGTCATCAATTTTCCATGAATCGGGAAAGCTTAGTTGATCCCAAGGGATAGGTCTAGGGACTACTAAATTTCCCTTTGATAAATCAGTTAAAAACAGAGTTGTAACTCCTTTAGGTGTGTTTAACTGTTTATCAGCACCATCTTTAAGATTTGGCACGGTTGAGTTCATTACCTTATAATGAACTTGGTAAATTAGGATCAAATTTTTTGATCCAGGCTTCATCTCAAAGCCTTCAGTCTTGATATCTAATAAAGCTATGTCCAATATATGTGGACAGTCTAGAGGAACCGTAAGGTTTGGATAGCAAGTAAAATAAATTGGTCCGTCTGTAAGGGATGACTCAATAGCTCCAAGCAAGGAGTCTGTAAACTTTAAGTTTCTTTTGTCTCTTAGACAAACAAGTGCTGTAATAGGCAAACCTAATCTAGTAGCTGGTTTAACCGCTACTTGAATCATTCCTATGTGTATAAAGGAATATAATTCCTTATGTTTATCTATTAAACTTTTAGTTAATAGATCAAACGAGTTAATATTATTATCTATAGATACAGACTGTTCAACAGTCTTTATAATATAGTCTGATTTAATCAAAAAATTACTATTTGATTTATAAATGCTTTTAGCACTAGATGGGGGCAAGTTCCAGTTATGCAAATCATTTTCAACATTATTTTCAAGAATTATTTCCTTATTTTTACATTTATTATTCTTCTTATTATTATTAGAAGAATTTCCAGATAATCTTCCAAATAAAGCTTGCATAGTTTCTGATCACTGTCAACGATTTACGTCAGTAATGCCAAAAATGCCAAACACACGGCTAAAGGCTACGGCAACGCGACTTGGCTTTCACAGACAATAAGCAAGGCTACTTGCAAGATACAGGAAAAATTTCCAATAATACCAAGATTAATAATAAACCAAAATAAGGCAACAAAACGTGGCTTTGATACCAAACTACAACGGATCGGGCATAACAGAACAGAACAGAACTATATTAAACAAATTAATTATACACAAATACAGTACATAAATACAGTACATAAGGGTAAATAAATCCCTATCTCATTCTTCTGGGGATAATATTTTTAGTATTGTAAATTTTGTAAATGCTCATTCGGAGTTACTCCTGGAAATTGGTATTAAAGCCTATTCAGTATTGTTACTTGTGTATACAGTCAAACTGTATAAAATTATAAACCTAAAAGGTTAATTTTGAGTTCAAAATTTGATATAAAATACCAAGTTTTATACTTAGTCAAGAACAGAATAAAATTTTGTTAATCTTTTCTCTTCTATATTATATTAAGCTGTATTTCTTTTATTTTATAGTTATTAATATTTAAATATTGTCTGACTATTATTAGAAAATACTTCTTAAATAATTTATTCATTTTTTGTGAAACTTAAAGTCGCGTCACTGTAAGCCGTTGAGCCTTGGATAGGCGTTGAGGCATTTTTACTAGCGTAAATCATTGACAGTGATCAAAATAATGGATAAATTTTTTAGAAAATTTTCTAGCAGTAGTTCAAGCAATAGAAAAAATATTAATAAAGGTAAAAATAAAGAAATATTACTTGTTAATAATATAGATAATGAATTACATAATTAGAACTTGCCACCTAAAGATGCTAAAAGCATCTATAAGACTAACAATAATTTTTTATTTAAATCTGATTATATAATTAAGACTGTAGAACAGTCTATATCTATAGATAATAATTTATTGTCCTTTAACTTATTATCTGCTAATCTTATAGATAAGCATAAAGAGTTATACTCTTTTATTCATATTGGTATGATATAAGTTGCGGTAAAACTAGCAACTAGAATAGGTTTGCCTATAACGACACTAATTTGTCTAAGAGAAAAACGAAATAATAAATTCTCAGATTCTCTGTTAGGAGCTGTTGAATCCTTCTTAACAGATGGACCGGTCTATTTTAGCTGTTATCCTAATTTAATAGTTCCACTAGACTGTCCATATGTTTTAGACATAGCTTCTTTAGATATCAAAACGAAAGGTTTTGATATGAAGCCAGGATCAAAAAATTTGATCTTAATTTATAGAGTTCATTACAAAGTAATGAATAGTACCGTCCCAAATATAAGGGATGATGCTAGTAGGTTGCTAAAAGCACCTAAAGGAGTTACTACCCTATTTTTAACTAACTTAACTAAAGGAAATTTAGTGGTCCCTAAACCAATACCGTGGGAACAATTAAATTTTCCTGAGTCATGGAAAATAGATGATGCGATTCCTTTAAAAAAGGAAGAAAATTCTGATTTAGATTATATCTTTGAAGAATTAAATAGTAGTGTGATCTTAAAGTTCACAAAAGACTCTTCTTCAAGAAGATCTTTTACTAGGATTAACAGTGCTCCTAGCATGATGTCTTCAAGACATTCAACTTCTTCAATTCCTGTGGCTTTACCCATAAGAACTGAAGAAGAAATTAAGGCTATTGAAAGAATGCCTTCTAATGTGGTAAAACCAGTTTATGAAAAACATGATAGTCCAACTATGTCCGACATGGGTTATCACTCCATTTATACTTTAACAAAAGAATTAAATCCTTTTGATAAATGTTTTTTAGTAACTTTCTCTGAAAAGGAAAGAAAAGGTTGGACAAAGAAATATAATTGGTATAAATCCAATAGTGAAGAAAATCTTAAAGACTTTCCTGACTACATAAGGTCTATTTGCAGGATTAAAGGAATAAAATTCCCTAAGTTAGATAATCCTCAATATTTAGAAACTTTAGAGTCTTCATATAAGACTTTTATTACTCCAAACGGGGAAACTCTTAAAAGTGTTCATCCACCCTTAGCTTCAGTCTCATATGAGATAGAGCCTAAGGTTAAGATTGAAATTAGTCCTTTTATCGCAGGTTCTGACGCTGTGGTAAAACAATCTAATTTCACTAATCTTAGTCTCCATACCATAGGAGAACAGCTTACTCGTATTGAAAATACGATTCCCAAACCTATTCTAAAAGAGGGAGGAGAGGACAAGGTAATTATAAAACCTACATCTAGTCAGAAGTTAAACTTCCAATTTGATAATACACAAGAAAAATTAATAGAGGAAATTACAAAGAAACTTGCTGAAATTCCTGTTGATAGAAAACAAAAGCAAATTTCTCCTCTAACAAAGAAAATCGATGAAATCGATGAAACAGATAATCTTTCTGAACTAGGTACTGAAAACTCTGAAAGGAGCTACTCTGAAATTGAAAATTTACAATCTTTATTTCAAAATATGAAATTAGATAGCACTGGTAAGACCAGTAATCAGATAAATAAAATTTATCAGTCTAAAGAAGGTTCTGAAAAACCGTATTATCCCAGACCATCCCCAGTGAATTTACAGTATGAGGAGTTTAGACCTTCTATGCTATCTTTTGATGGTAGATCTATAGAAGAGTGGAATGTAGATGGCATGTCTGAATACCAAATTAAAAATGTTATTCAATACATGCTAATGCACGCCTCTGCTTCTAGAATCTATGGTAATAGCGATAAAGTTATTGCTAAAGCTATTGTCGCCGGATTTACAAGCTAACTAAAAGGTTGGTGGGATTTCTGTTTAAACATAGAAGCTAAGAATAATATCTTAATACATTAAAATTGAAGGAAATCAGCCGGTTCCTGATTCCGTCAATGTATTAATATACACCTTGATCCTATATTTTCTAGGATCAACTTCTTTATTCTTTGAGCAAACTACAGAGCAGCTCATGAATTTGCGCTGTAGGGATCTCTCTGAGTTTAAATGGTACAAAGATGTGTTCTTTAGTGCTGTTTACACTAGAGATGATTGTAATCAGGATTTTTGGAAAGAAAAATTCATTTCCGGACTTCCTAGATTATTTGCTGATAGGGTTAAGGAAAGAATTAGGAATAAATTTAGTGGTACCATTCCATATAACAACTTAACTTATGGAGAAATTTCTTCTGAAATTATCTCAGAAGGAATGTTGTTATGCAATGAATTAAAAATTCATAAACAAATGAAATCAGAGAAAATGTCAGGAAAAAGAATTCTTGGCACTTTCTGTGAACAATTAGGTTATAATCCTATTAAGAGATCTAAAAGATCTATTCAAAAGAGAAAGAAAGAATTTAAGTATGATCTTAAAGCTAATAAAAAATCATACAGAATTCCTAAAAGGAAGACTTTTAAAAGAAAATCCTTAAAGGATAAATCTTTAAAATTGAAAGAAAAATTGATTGTTTGTTACAAATGTGGCAAGATAGGACACTATTCTAATAAATGTCGTGTAAAACAACAAATTAGGTCTTTATCAATAGATCAAGGTCTGAAAGATTCTCTTGAGAAAATCATGCTAATAGCATCTGACTCAGAAAAGGAAGACTTCGTAATTGATAATATAGATGATAATACTTCTGAATCAGATTCAGATGGTAACCCAGAATGTGATGGTCATTGCGACTATTACAAATCACTATGTTCATTAAATGGACTAATGGTTCTTACTAAAAGTGAGGACTCTTTATTAACCCTGATCGAGCAAATCCAAGATCCTTCTGAAAGAAGAATACATTTAAAACAGTATTTAGAGTTAATTAAAAATCAACGGTCAAACGAAGCAGTACTTCTAGATCTACCAAAGTAGAGGAAAAACTAGAAAAGAAAACTGCTGCTTATGATTTAAAAGAGATATTAGGCAGATTCAAAACTCTTAAAGGGAAAGAACCTACAGTTAATGATTTAAAATCGGAAATTAATGACCTGAAAAAAGAAATAAAAGATCTGAAAGATAGAGTTCTAATTCTAGAATCTACAAACAAAGAAAGTGATAGTTCTGATGAAGAAGAAATTTCAGAAGAATTATTACAGCAACTAGAAGGTTCTAAAGCTGTCAAGGAATTAAAAATTCCTACTCGAGAAACTAAAAGTTTCAAATATATTGATTGAATTAATAGAGTTGTCACTTATAAGTGGCATAGAAAAATTACTTTAGTCGTCAACAAGGAATTTATTGTCACAACCATTGCTCTTATAGACTCTGGTGCAGATTTAAAATGTATTAATGAAGGACTTATTCCTTCAAAATATTTCACTAAAACTTTAGAAGAATTGCATACTGCTAATGGTGAAAAGCTGGCAGTCAACTTCAAGTTAAATAATGCAGCAATCTGTAACAAAGGGTTATGTTTAGAGATACCATTTATAATGGTTAAAAACTTAAATCAGACTGTTATACTAGGAAATCCTTTCCTTCACAGTCTATTTCCTATTAAGGAGATCTCTGAAAGAGGCATTAGTACAGATATTTCGGGAAGAGAGATAATTTTTAAATTCTTATCTCAACCCAAAGCTAAAAGCTTAAATATTCTTAACACAAATATTCTTAACAAAGAGAAATTTATCAATTCCTTAAAGGAAGAGGTTAGCTTTAAAGTTTTAAAAACTAAAATTGAAAATCCCGATTTGCAAAAGCAAATCAACGAATTATAGCAATTATTGGTAAAAGAAATATGTTCTGACATTCCAACAACATTTTGGAATAGAAAGAAACATATCGTTCCTTTACCATACGAACTAGATTTTAATGAAAGGTTTATCCCAACCAAACCTAGGCCTATTGCTATGTCTGCAAGACATTTAGAAATCTGTAAAACAGACATCAATGATCTCTTAAACAAAGGTTTAATTAGGAAAAGCTCTAGTCCTTGGAGCTGTCCAGCCTTTTACGTTGAAAACGCTGCTGAACTCGAAAGAGGAGTTCTTAGGCTAGTCATAAATTACAAGCCTCTTAATAAGGCTCTTAGATGGATAAGATATCCACTTCCTAATAAAAGGAATCTTTTAAACAGACTTTTTGTAGCTAAGATCTTCTCTAAGTTTGATATGAAATCTGGTTTTTGGCAAATCCAAATTGACGAAAAGGATAAGTATAAAACTGCTTTCACTGTTCCTTTTGGTCATTATGAATGGAATGGCATGCCTTTCGGGCTTAAAAATGCCCCTTCTGAATATCAGAAAATCATGAATGACATTTTTAATGCTTATTCATCGTTTTCTATTATATATATTGATGATGTTCTCATATTCTCAAAGAATATTGAACAACATTTTAAACATTTGAAAATCTTTCTAAACGTTGTTAAAAATAATGGTTTAGTAGTTTCTGCTAGAAAGATAAAAATCTTTCAAATAAATGTTAGGTTTCTAGGTCATACCATTGAAAATGGTACTTGTATCCCAATTAGTAGGGCAATAGAATTTGCTGACAAATTTCCTGATGAAATCAGAGATAAAAAACAACTACAAAGATTTCTAGGCAGTTTAAATTATATAGCAGACTTTTATAAAAATCTGGCATTTGATGCAAAACCTTTATTTGGAAGGTTAAGAAAAAATATTCCTGAATGGACTGAAAGTCATACTCTAGCGGTAAAGGGAATAAAATCTCGCGTCAAGGTTATACCTTGTTTAGCTATTCCCCATCCTGATGCATTTAAAATCATCGAAATAGATGCTTCAGACTTAGGATATGGTGGAATTCTTAAGCAAAGGATCAATGAAATTGAATCCTTAGTCCGATTCACAAGTGGGGAATGGGTAGGAGCTAGAAAAAATTACTCCACAATCAAGAAAGAAATGCTTTCTATTATTTTATGCATACAAAAATTTGAATCTGATTTAATAAATAAAAAATTCCTGTTAAGAATAGATTGCAAAAGTGCAAAAGAAATTCTAATTAAAGATGTTAAAAAATTGCTTCTAAACAAATATTTACTAGATGGCAGGCCATACTGTCCATATTTGATTTTGATATGGAATTTATCAGTGGAGATAAAAACTCCCTTCCAGATTTTCTGACCAGAGAATTGATTGCAGGAAATGAATTCAAAGGCTAACAGAATGAACCTTAAACGGTTTGAGGGCAGTACCAGCCAAGGGTCTCAAAGACAGGTCTCTCAAATATCTCAAAGATCTTTGCCTCAAAGGACTAATAGGAATAAGCAAACAATAGACAATCTATCTGCTGAAAGCAGAAATGATAAGTATGATGAAGATGCTTATCAACTACCATTGGACCCTGATACGTTGAAGGAAGAAATCTTTCCCTTCATCCCGATTACCACTCAAAGAATATGTCCTATTGAAAATAGGCATGCTAATTTAAATATTCATGAATTAGCATTATTTTATACAAGGAATCACACTACGGTTCCTTATCTCCCAAGGGATTATGGTTTTTATCTCACTATCCTATAAGAGACAGGTTCGATAAAATTTGTACCAATGTCCAGGAGTAACTCCGAATGGGCATTTGCAAAATTCCCAATACTAAAAGTATTATCCCCAAAAGAATGGGATAGGGATTTATTTACCCTTAAAAGGAGTAAAGAGATAGCTTATAGCTATTTTGATTATATCGATGCCTGGCAACAAGCTTTACTTTATAATAACAGCCTCGGCAGATTCAGCTGGTTTCTGCAATTTCAATTGGTAAAACCAATTAGATCTTTTCCAAACTGGTTCCATAATTGGTTCCAAGATTGGGGTCTTTTCCCAATTTATCTACCCACAAGGGTTAGGGAAATCTTTAATCAGTTTTTTGATTATAATAATAGCTGTGAAACAGCAAGGCTACAATTTACCGTCCTTTATAGAGTTCCATGGATATTGAAATGGGACTATATCATTTCTTATAGAAATGAGTCAGAATATTTCCAAGCACCACGCAATGAAATTGCTGTCCCCTGGCTCACCAGAAGAATTTCTATGAAATGGTGGGACAAATTTGAATTTTTTGAGAAACCCTCAGTCTATTCATCTGAAAATCTAATAAAATTTGAAAACTCTATAGATTGGAGTAAAATGGAGCCTTCTGCCCCATTACTTTTTAAAGACCTCCTTTCTCAAATGACTGAAGAAGAGCTGAAAGCTCAAATGGTCGAATTCCTTAAGACCAAGGCTAAAACGCCTCCTTCCCAAATAAAATCCAAAGGGATCATTACTCTGGACAGTCCTAAAAGGAAGAGTAATGAAGCATCTCTAATGGAGATTTCTCCAAATAAAAGGGAAAAATCAGAAGCCTCGGCGTCATCTGCTAAAGGCAAAGAAAAGGCTAAAGACAAGAGTAAACTAATTGTCTCCAACCCTTTTGATCTGCTGTACCAAGATGCTCAAAACCCAGATGATGGAATCTTGGATGTTGATGACCTGCCTATTGGTGACATTGAAGACTTGCTCTAGGCTTTAATATGATTCTAATAGAAGACACTGAGAATTCATTGTTATACCACGATCTACTGGTTCAACCATATGAGTCAATCGATCTTACCACTAGAAGAAACCGGTCAAACCGGTCCAATTTTCTATAAGAGGCGAAATGCTGCCCAAATCACAGCATTCGCAACATTTTCCTAAAATCTAGAGAGAGAAGCTCTCAAACACCGGTAGTCTCTGACCACCGTCTCCGACCACCACCGTCTCCAACCACTGTCTTCGACCACCGTCTCTGGCCATAGTGGTAGGACCGGTTGACTCATACGGTTGAACTGGTAGATTACGGTATATCCATGAATTCTCAGTATCTTCTATTAGAATCATATTGAAGCTTAGAGCAAGTCTTCAATGTCACCAATAGGCAGGTCATCAACATCCAAGATTCCATCATCTGGGTTTTGAGCATCTTGGTACAGCAGATTAAAAGGGTTGGAGACAATTAGTTTACTCTTGTCTTCACCTTTTCTTTGCCTTTAGCAGATGACGCCGAGGCTTCTGATTTTTCCCTTTTACTTGGAGAAATCTCCATTGGAGATGCTTCATTACTCTTCCTTTTAGGACTGTCCAGAATAATGATCCCTTTGGATTTTGTTTGGGAAGGAGGCATTTTAGCCTTGGTCTTAAGGAATTCAACCATTTGAGCTTTCAGCTCTTCTTCAGTCATTTGAGAAAGGAGGTCTTTAAAAAGTAATGGGGCAGAAGGCTCCATTTTACTCCAATCTATAGAGTTTTCAAATTTTATTAGATTTTTAGATGAGTAGATTGAGGGTTTCTCAAAAAATTCAAATTTGTCCCACCATTTCATAGAAATTCTTCTAGTGGTAGGACCGGCTGACTCGTACGGTTAAACCGGTAAATCATGGTATAACCATGAATTCTCAGTATCTTCTATTAGAATCATATTGAAGCCTAGAGCAAGTCTTCAATGTCACCAATAGGCAGGTCATCAACATCCAAGATTCCATCATCTGGGTTTTGAGCATCTTGGTACAGCAGATCAAAAGGGTTGGAGACAATTAGTTTACTCTTGTCTTCCGCCTTTTCTTTGCCTTTAGCAGATGACGCCGGGGCTTCTCATTTTTCCCTTTTCTTTGGAGAAATCTCCATTGGAGATGCTTCATTACCCTTCCTTTTAGGACTGCCCAGAATAATGATCCCTTTGGATTTTGTTTGGGAAGGAGGCGTTTTAGCCTTGGTCTTAAGGAATTCGACCATTTGAGCTTTTAGCTCTTCTTCAGTCATTTGAGAAAGGAGGTCTTTAAAAAGTAATGGGGCAGAAGGCTCCATTTTACTCCAATCTATAGAGTTTTCAAATTTTATTAGATTTTCAGATGAGTAGATTGAGGGTTTCTCAAAAAATTCAAATTTGTCCCACCATTTCATAGAAATTCTTCTGGTAAGCCAGGGGACAGCAATTTCATTGCGTGGTGCTTGGAAATATTCTGACTCATTTCTATAAGAAATGATATAGTCCCATTTCAAGATCCATGGAACTCTATAAAGGACGGCAAATTGTAGCCTTGCTGTTTCACAGCTATTATTATAATTAAAAAACTGATTAAAGATTTCCCTAACCCTTATGGGTAGACAAATTGGGAAAAGACCCCAATTTTAGAAGCAATTATGGAACCAGTTTGGAAAAGATCTAATTGGTTTTACTAATTGAAATTGCAGAAACCAGCTGAATCTGCCGAGGCTGTTATTATAAAGTAAAGCTTGTTGCCAGGCATCGATATAATCAAAATAGCTATAAGCTATCTCTTTACTCCTTTTAAGGGTAAATAAATCCCTACCCCATTCTTCTGGGGATAATACTTTTAGTATTGTGAATTTTGCAAATGCCCATTCGGAGTTACTTTTGGACATTAGTTCAAATTTTATCGAACCTGTCTCTTCCAGGATAGTGAGATAAAACCCATAATCCCTTGGGAGATAAGGAACCGTAGTGTGATTCCTTGTATAAAATAATGCTAATTCATGAATATTTAAATTAGCATGCCTATTTTCAATAGGATATATTCTTTGAGTGGTAATCGGGATGAAGGGAAAGATTTCTTCCTTCAACGTATCAGGGTCCAATGGTAGTTGATAAGCATCTTCATCATACTTATCATTTCTGCTTTCAGCAGATAGATTGTCTATTGTTTGCTTATTCCTATTAGTCCTTTGAGGCAAAGATCTTTGAGATCTTTGAGAGACCTGTCTTTGAGACCCTTGGCTGCTACTGCCCTCAAACTGTTTTAGGTACATTCTGTTAGCCTTTGAATTCATTTCTTGCAATAAATTCTCTGGTTAGAAAATCTGGAAGGGAGTTTTTATCTCCACTGATTAATTCTATATCAAAATCAAATACGGACAGTATGGCCTACCATCTAGCAAATATTTGTTTAGAAGCAATATTTTTAACATCTTTAATTAGAATTTCTTTTGCACTTTTCCAATCTATTCTTAACAAGATTTTTTGATTTATTAAATCAGATTCAAATTTTTGTATACATAAAATAATAGAAAGCATTTCTTTGTTGATTATGGAGTAATTTTTTCTAGCTCCTACCCATACCCCACTTTGTGAATCGGACTAAGGATTCAATTTCATTGATCCTTTGCTTAAGAATTCCACCATATCCTAAGTCTGAAGCATCTGTTTCGATGATTTTAAATGCATCAGGATGGGGAATAGCTAAACAAGGTATAACCTTGACGCGAGATTTTATTCCCTTTACCGCTAGAGTATGACTTTCAGTCCATTCAGGAATATTTTTTCTTAACCTTTCAAATAAAGGTTTTGCATCAAATGCCAGAACTTTATAAAAGTCTGCTATATAATTTAAACTGCCTAGAAATCTTTATAGTTGTTTTTTTATCTCTGATTTCATCAGGAAATTTGTCACCAAATTCTATTGCCCTACTAATCGGGATACAAGTACCATTTTCAATGGTATGACCTAGAAACCTAACATTTGTTTGAAAGATTTTTATCTTTCTAGCAGAAACTACTAAACCATTGTTTTTAACAACGTTTAGAAAGATTTTCAAATGTTTAAAATGTTATTCAATATTCTTTGAGAATATGAGAACATTATCAATATATACAATAGAAAACGATGAATAAACATTAAAAATGTCATTCATGATTTTCTGATATTCAGAAGGGGCATTTTTAAGCCCGAAAGGCATGACATTCCATTCATAATGACCAAAAGGAACAGTGAAAGCAGTTTTATACTTATCCTTTTCATCAATTTGGATTTGCCAAAAACCAGATTTCATGTCAAACTTAGAGAAGATCTTAGCTTCAAAAAGTTTGTTTAAAAGGTCCCTTTTATTAGGAAGTGGATATCTTTCTAAGAGCCTTATTAAGAGGCTTGTAATTTATGACTAGCCTAGGAACTCCTCTTTCGAGTTCAGCAGCGTTTTCAGCGTAAAAGGCCGGACAGCTCCAAGGACTAGAGCTTTTCCTAATTAAACCTTTGTTTAAGAGATCATTGATTTCTATTTTACATATTTCTAAATGTCTTGCAGATATAGCAATAGGCCTAGCTTTGATTGGGATAATCCTTTCATTAAAATCTAGTTTGTATGGTAAAGGGACGATATGTTTCTTTCTATTCCAAAATGCTGTTGGAATGTCAGAACATATTTCTTTTACCAATAATTGCTATAATTCGGTGATTTGCTTTTGCAAATCGGGATTTTCAATTTTAGTTTTTAAAACTTTAAAGCTAACCTCTTCCTTTAAGGAATTGATAAATTTCTCTTTGTTAAGAATATTTGTTTTAAGAATATTTAAGCTTTTAGCTTTGGGTCGAGATAAGAATTTAAAAATTATCTCTCTTCCCGAAACATCAGTACTAATGCCTCTTTCAGAGATCTCCTTAACAGGAAATAGACTGTGAAGGAAAGGATTTCCTAGTATAATTGTCTGATTTAAGTTTTTAACCATTATAAATGGTATCTTTAAACATAACCCTTTGTTACAGATTGCTGCATTATTTAACTTGAAGTTGACTGCCAGCTTTTCACCATTAGCAGTATGCAATTCTTCTAAAGTTTTAGTGAAATATTTTGAAGGAATAAGTCCTTCATTAATATAATTTAAATCTGCACCAGAGTCTATAAGAGCAATGGTTGTGACAACAAATTCCTTGTTGACGACTAAAGTAATTTTTATATGCCACTTATAAGTGACAACTCTATTAATTAAATCAATATATTTGAAACTTTTAGTTTCTTGAGTAGGAATTTTTAATTCCTTGACAGCTTTAGAATCTTCTAGTTGCTGTAATAATTCTTCTGAAATTTCTTCTTCATCAGAATTATCACTTTCTTTGTTTGTAGATTCTAGAATTAGAAATCTATCTTTCAGATCTTTTATTTCTTTTTTCAGGTCATTAATTTCCGATTTTAAATCATTAACTATAGGTTCTTTCCCTTTAAGAGTTTTGAATCTGCCAAATATCTCTTTTAAATCATAAGCATCAGTTTTTTCTCTACTTTGGTAGATCTAGAAGTACTGGCTTCGTTTGACCGTTGATTTTTAATCAACTCTAAATACTGTTCTAAATGTATTCTTCTTTCAGAAGGATCTTGGATTTGCTCGATCAGGGTTAATAAAGAGTCCTCACTTTTTGTAAGAACCATTAGTCCATTTAATGAACATAGTGATTTGTAATAGTCACAATGACCATCGCATTCTGGGTTACCATCTGAATCTGATTCAGAAGTATTATCATCTATATTATCAATTACGAAGTCTTCCTTTTCTGAGTCAGATGCTATTAGCATGATTTTCTCAAGAGAATCTTTCAGACCTTGATCTATTGATAAAGACCTAATTTGTTGTTTTACACGACATTTATTAGAATAGTGTCCTATCTTGCCACATTTATAACAAACAATCAATTTTTCTTTCAATTTCGAAGATTTATCCTTTAAGGAATTTCTTTTAAAAGTCTTCCTTTTAGGAATTCTGTATGATTTTTGATTAGCTTTAAGATCATACTTAAATTCTTTCTTTCTCTTTTGAATAGATCTTTTAGATCTCTTAATAGGATTATAACCTAATTATTCACAGAAAGTGCCAAGAATTCTTTTTCCTGACATTTTCTCTGATTTCATTTGTTTATGAATTTTTAATTCATTGCATAACAACATTCTTACTGAGATAATTTCAGCAGAAATTACTCCATAAGTTAAGTTGTTATATGGAATGGTACCACTAAATTTATTCCTAATTCTTTCCTTAACCCTATCAGCAAATAATCTAGGAAGTCCGAAAATGAATTTTTCTTTCCAAAAATCCTGATTACAATCATCTCTAGTGTAAACAGCACTAAAGAACACATCTTTGTACCATTTAAACTCAGAGAGATCCCTACAGCGCAAATTCATGATCTGCTCTGTAGTTTGCTCAAAGAATAAAGAAGTTGATCCCGGAAAATGTAGGATCAAGGTGTATATTAACACATTGACGGAATCAGGAACCGATTGATTTCCTTCAATTTTAACGGCATTAAGAATATTATTCTTAGCTTCTGTGTTTAAACAAAAATCCCACCAACCTTTTAGTTGGCCTGTAAATCCAGCGACAATAGCTTCAGCAATAACTTTATCGCTATTGCCATGGATTCTAGAAGCAGAGGCGTGCATTAGCATGTATTGAATAACATTTTTAATTTGGTATTCAGACATGCCATCTACATTCCACTCTTCTATAGATCTATCATCAAAAGATAGCATAGAGGGTCTAAACTCCTCATACTATAAATTCACTAGGGATGGTCTAGGATAATACAGTTTTTCAGAACCTTCTTTAGACTGATAAATTTTATTTATCTGATTACTGGTCTTACTAGTGCTATCTAATTTCATATTTTGGAATAAAGATTATAAATTTTCAATTTCAGAGTAGCTAATTTCAGAGTTTTTAGTACCTAGTTTAGAACTATTATCTGTTTCATCGATTTCATCGATTTTCTTTGCTAGAGGAGAAATTTGCTTTTGTTTTCTATCAACAGGAATTTCAGCAAGTTTCTTTGTAATTTCCTCTATTAATTTTTCTTGTGTATTATCAAATTGGAAGTTTAACTTCTGACTAGAGGTAGGTTTTATAATTACCTTGTCCTCTCCCCCCTATTTTAGAGTAGGTTTGGGAATCGTATTTTCAATACGAGTAAGCTATTCTCCTATGGTATGGAGACTAAGATTAGTGAAATTAGATTGTTTTACCACAGCGTCAGAACCTGCGATAAAAGGACTAATTTTAATCTTAACCTTAGGCTCTATCTCATATGAGACTGAAGCTAAGGGTGGATGAACACTTTTAAGAGTTTCCCCGTTTGGAGTAATAAAAGTCTTATATGAAGACTCTAAAGTTTCTAAATATTGGGGATTATCTAACTTAGGGGATTTTATTCCTTTAATCCTGCAAATAGACCTTATGTAGTTAGGAAAGTCTTTAAGATTTTCTTCACTATTGGATTTATACCAATTATATTTCTTCGTCCAACCTTTTCTTTCCTTTTCAGAGAAAGTTACTAAAAACCATTTATCAAAAGGATTTAATTCTTTTGTTAAAGTATAAATGGAGTGATAACCCATGTCGGACATAGTTGGACTATCATGTTTTTCATAAACTGGTTTTACCATATTAGAAGGCATTCTTTCGATAGCCTTAATTTCTTCTTCAGTTCTTATGGGCAAAGCCACAGGAATTGAAGAAGTTGAATGTCTTGAAGACATCATGCTAGGAGCACTGTTAATCCTAGTAAAAGATCTTCTTGAAGAAGAGTCTTTTGTGAACTTTAAGATCACACTACCATTTGATTCTTCAAGGATATAATCTAAATCAGAATTTTCTTCCTTTTTTAAAGGAATCGCATCATCTATTTTCCATGACTCAGGAAAATTTAATTATTCCCACGGTATTGGTTTAGGGACCACTAAATTTCCTTTAGTTAAGTCAGTTAAAAACAGGGTAGTAACTCCTTTAGGCGCTTTTAGCAACCTATTAGCATCATCCCTTATATTTGGGACGGTACTATTCATTACTTTGTAATGAATTCTGTAGATTAAGATCAAATTTTTTGATCCTGGCTTCATATCAAAACCTTCCATTTTGATATCTAAAGAAGTTATGTCTAAAACATGTGGACAGTCTAGTGGAACTATTAAATTAGGATAACAGCTAAAATAGACTGGTCCATCTGTTAAGGAGGATTCAACAGCTCCTAACAGAGAATCTGAGAATTTATTTATTGGCTTGTCTCTTAGACAAATTAGTGCCATTATAGGCAAACCTATTCTAGTTGTTGGTTTTATCGCAACTTGTATCATACCAATATGAATAAAAGAGTATAACTCTTTATGCTTATCTATAAGATTAGCAGATAATAAGTTAAAGGACAATAAATTATTATCTATAGATATAGACTGTTCTGCAGTCTTAATTATATAATCAAATTTAGATAAAAAATTATTGTTAGTCTTATAGATGCTTTTTGCATCTATAGGAGGCAAGTTCCAATTATGTAATTCATTATCTATATTATTAACAAGTAATATTTCTTTATTTTTACCTTTCTTAATATTTTTTCTATTGCTTGAACTACTGCTCGAATATTTTCCAAAAAATTTATCCATTATTTTGATCACTATCAACGATTTACGCTAGTAAAAATGCCTCAACGCCTATCCACGGCTCAACGGCTTACAGCGACACGACTTTGAGTTTCACAAAAAATGAATAAATTATTTAAGAAGTATTTTCTAATAATAGTCAAACAATATTTAAATATTAATAACTGTAAAATAAAAGAAATACAGCTTAATATAATATAGAAGAGAAAAGATTAACAAAATTTTATTCTGTTCTTGACTAAGTCTAAACCTTGGTATTTTATACCAAATTTTGAACTCAAAATTAACCTTTTAGGTTTATAATTTTATACAGTTTGACTGTATACACAAGTAACAATACTGGGTAGGCTCTGATACCAATTTCGACGGATCGAGAGTAAATAAAATAATTTAAAAGGCAGCAGATAATATAAACAATATAATTAATTAAACCTAATAAGATTTACAAACAAATACAATAATACAGAAAATTATTGGTAGAAAATGAATTACATAAACAAAGAAAAGAAAATAAAGAAAACTTACGTCTTTTAAAAGTTTACAAGTGCCGGAAAATATGCCAGAATAGTAACTACGACGGCCGGAGATGGTGGCCGAAGACAGTGGTCGAAGACGGTGGTGGTCGAAGACGGTGGTCGGAGACGGTGGTTAGAGACTGCCGGTGCCCAAATCACAGCATTCGCAACATTTTCCTAAAATCTAGAGAGAGAAGCTAGAGAGAGAAGCTCTATATATATATTATCTAAAATAAGTTTCAACCATAACATCTGCACGTTTCTTTTTTTTTCACAACATCTATATATTCCTATTACTCTTCTCTAACTCTCCAGTTCAATTTTCATCTTCACGATTTTGTCATTACTATCCTGATCAAGTTTTAAATTCGAAAATAGAATCAAATTGCGCATTCAACATGAAGAAATCAAAGAAGATCATAAAAAATCTAAGGTATAAAACTGTAAAACCAAAATTATAATTCAAATACAGGATTCTAAATCTGACCTAATTCTGATTGTTGAAAATGACAACAGAAATGGCACAGAAAATATCAAGAAATCAAACTTCTCCTTCTGATACAATAAATGCTCATCTTAGGTTTTATTTTTTTTATCTGGTATAATGCTGGTATAAAGTGATTTTTATTTGATTTTATTAATAAAATATGGGTGCGATCATACCAGCACTAATGCACCGGATTCCATCAGAACTCCGAAGTTAGACGTGCTTGGGCAAGAGTAGTACTAAGATGGGTGACCTCTTGGGAAGTCCTCGTGTTGCACCCCCAACGCTTTTTGGCTTTTGATAGAGCTTCATGGCGTCGGAAGATCCATATAGCCGACCCTACCTAGTATGGGATTTAAGCCTTGGTTGGTTGGTTAGTTAGTTTTATTAATAAAATATATGATTATGTTTGATTTTGTTTTTCACACCTGGTATAATATCAGTATAAAAGGATTTTTGTTTGATTTCTTTTATAATATAGATTTATAATGTTTTGTTTAATCACACCTTGTATGATGCTGGTAAATAGTAGTTTTTGTGTGTTTCTTTCATAAAATAGATATTTAATGTTTTTGTTGGTCAATATACGTACACTCAGTGAGTCAGAGGGGCGGTGAATGACTCGCTCAAAAAAATTAGGTAATTTTTTTGCAATTAAATAAACTGCACTGAGTAGGTCAGCGGGCTGAGTAAAACCTGGAAAAACTTCAAGGTAAAGAACACAAAGATTTATATTGGTTCGAGAACCTGTGCTTACATCTAGTCCCTGGAAAGTGTCTTGGCTTTAATCCACTAATCTCAACTCTTTTACCCTAGGCGGAGAAGCCTTTCACAGAATTTCCCAATTACAGAAAGTACCCTCCGAACTGTAATCGTTCACCCACTGAGTAGAATACCCTCTTCTACCAGCAACTCAACTAAGTCTAAACAAGAGCTAGATTTAACTTATAGAAACGTTGATCTAGTTACAAGTAATGAAATAATACAATTCAAATGATCTATTCTAATCCCTCTTGTTTCAAAATAGATTCTCGCTGAGTAGTTTCTTTCTTGAATGAACTTCTTTTAAAGCTTGGAAATTGACAGAGTTTTGCTTCTTAGAAATTTAGGTGTATTCGCCAAGTTCTAACACTTGCCTTCTTGCTCCTTTTATACTTGAAATCAAGAATGTGGCCATTGAACTTGTCGTGGCATCTTCTACAAATTGCCAGCTCAGCTATCTACCTGTTGCTTCTTTAAATCGATCCGTTGGGAGATAGAATCACACCGTTGTGAGATAGAAATCAATTCGTTAGATTAAAATCCGAGCTTCAATTTGAATCTTTTATCATTTGACTTGCTACGTGTTATCTTTCCATTCCTCTGGTAATCTGACATCTTTGCAGAGTCGCGAGATACTAGGTTGGTAAATCTGCAGCATTTCTGAATATAGAAATTGCTTGTTACAGCTTGATCTTTGAAGAACTTTGGCTTTTTCTTCATAAAGAGGATGTCTTATCAAGGCATTAATTCCTTTTGTCTTTCTTTCATTAATGTCTGCAAAAGTAAAACTGAAAAAGTAAGATTCTATTTTGCCTCAAATGGAAAGATTAATGCCTTTAACTTTTAGAAAGTAACTCAACAAAATGATAAAACAATATACACAGCTGGAACCAAATCTAAATATCGAGCGCTGAGTGAACAGTGTTTAGTCAGCAACTAACTACACAGCTCAGCTCAAAATAACTCAGAGTTAAACTAAATAGCTAGGTCAGCGGAGACTTAAAATTCTACCCTCAAATTTAATTACTTGCATATAATCATAGACTATTTATTTTAACATCATTATTGATTTAATTAACTCAAACTTAACTTAATTGGTATGATCAAAACTTATGCACTACTGAGTCAGCCTATCCTTGTGCTTGGTTCAACAATCTCCCCCATTTTGATCAATGGCAATTAAGTGAGCGAGAATTAAATCAATAAGATATTTAGATCAGAGTTACCTCTAAAGGATCCTTGATATATCAATGTTCAACATCTTCATTTTGCTCATAGTGAATGCAACTCCCCCACAATCCTTTATTCCTCTTAGATTAGCATTCCTCAACACTTCTCATATTTTTCTGCATGGTTAGAAGCACATATATAGCAAAAAATACAAGAAGTTAAGAAGATCTTAACTTGAAATAGAATAAGTAGTCCTTTTATAAATAATCAACTAAGTACAGATCAACAGTGAGTTAACATATACTAAGTATTACATAGAAAATATAAGGATTACACTATAACTCTATTCTAAAACTTCTTGGGCAGAATTGGTCCTTGCAAATTGGCAGCCTTCCTCTCATAAGCCTCTTGATCCCATCTCGATTGCTTCTGATTTGGGGACATTATTTCCTTCCCTTTCCTCTTCTTAAGCTCAGAGAATTCTTATTCAGCGCGCATCAAACTCTAGGGCAATGCAAAGTTGAATTCAGCGATCCGTGCTTCACTCTCTTTCTTTGCCTGCTCATGCTTCTCGCGATCTTTCTCCCTCAGTGTCATTGAATCTAAAATGGCTTGGGTTTGAACATTAAATGATTTAAGTGCTTGCTCAAACTTGGTTAGATCTCCAAAGATATCAGCTTCTAAATTCTTGACCAAGGATTCATAAACTTTCTACGAAATGAAGCATGTTCCCTTAAGCAAGAGAAGAGTGCCACAAGGGCGCGAGACTGTGACTGGTTTACTCTGAATTATGCTTTTAGTCCTTTCCTAGATATCTGCGTTAAACTTGAAATAGCTCTAGCCTGGCTGGTTTCGCGCAATACTTTCTCAAAAACAGGAGTGCTCCTTATGTGCGAAGAGATCTGCTTATGCACCGGATCAATAGCTTGACCATTATTAAAGACATCAGCATGAACAACCTTGATTTAATCACGAATGTGACCAAGCTTCTGATGAAGAGATGGTTTTTGTTTAGCCTCTGACATCATGATGTTGCTATTCAGAGCATAAGAAATATAAAGCCTTTTTAGCACCTTCAAAACTTTTCCCTCTGAGGCCTTAACTCCTTCCAATAGTTGTTCCTTCACATGCCTTAGCTCATTGGAGTTGCCTTAATTTTGCTTAAAAGCAGTTATTAGCGCATTCACAGCATCTATCACAGCATCCAGCTTGGAAGTGTTGTATCATTTTCCTTGCTCATAATACTGTATCTGTTAAGCACCACTTGTAATTCTAGTAAAACTGGATTAAATTTGTCGATCATAGAGTTCCTGAAGTCCCTCTCTTCATTTTTCACTCTGTAGTTACTCTCATAAATCTTCTCCATCTTCTATTTGAGCTCTGCAAGCTCCATCTTCAAATAGTCAGCCTTCCCACCTGCAATATTTAAGATAGGCAAAGTATGAGATACTATTGCCTTTACTAGTGAGAACTCAGTAGGAACTGACTTGAAGTTCATCTCCTCCACTGCTTCCATAAATCCTTACACTAGCTCACAAGCCTTTACAATTCTCCTCTCCTCAGACAGAATAGATTTAGCTATCTCAGCATTTATTTCCTCCTCTATCCTAAGTGTTGGAAATCTCTCTCTTCCCATTCTCCTTATATCTCCAAGGAGTTCAGTAGTTGGGTTGAGGTTGTGGATGTTGTGGTGGTAGTTGTTCATTAGGAATCTCCTCAAAAGTAGGAGGACCTCTAAGTCCTTCTATCAGTAAAGGTTTATGGACTGGAGATCCTACTGGTGAAAGAAGTGGAATGATGGATGAGTTATCTATTTGGTCAGGGGTGGAAGTGTTTGATTGGTCAGAGGTTGAGGTGGATGGTGTTTGGTTTTCTGAATTGGATAAAGGTTACATAGAAAGGGGTGTTGGTGAGAGGGGTGTTTCAGTGGATAGGTTAGGGAATAAAAATGTCTCTTCTTGCTCCTCCTCGGCCTTCTCTCCTTCAACACTTTCAACAACTTGCTCACTGACCTAAGCTAGATATAATTGCTCAGTCAACTGAGCTCCTTGCTCAACTACTACTACTTCCTTCTTATCCTCCAGATCACCTTCATCTTCATCATTTACCACCTTTATCCTCATAAGTAATCTTCTCCTTCTTTCTCTCTTCTCATCCTTATCCTCCTCAACAGATAAATCTATAATCTGCTGGTCTTCTTCTTCCTTCTCATTAACATCAAACTCAATTGAGTATGTATTATCAACTTCTACATCATCTCCTTGCTCTTCTTTACTCTCAATATTATATAGAGCACTATCATCTCCTCAACAACATCTGGAATAGATTTCTCAGCTAGACTGGTTGTTGCTTTCATATATGCTATCTCCACATCAGTCTTAGCTTGAGCAGCAGTCTTCTCAGCTCTTCTCCTAATCTCCTCTTCCAGATCCTCCTGCTTCTTCCTTAGTCTTTTAGCCTCAGCTGCTTTCATTCTCTCAGCTTCTTCAACATTCTGGACTACTCTAGTTAGCTTCTTTACCATGAACTTTTTCCTGAGCTGACCTACTTCAAGCATAGGCACTGATGTAGCTACGTGTTCTTCAGCCTTTCCATCATCTAATTCAGCATCATCACTCTTCCTCTTCTTCATCCTTTTCAGAGGCATATCCTCTTTTAGCTCTTCCTCAGCTTTCCTCTCTTCTTCCTTCTCCTGTTCAGTTAGCTCTCTAGGCTTCACATCCTTGGTACCCTTTAAAAATATGGATTTCTTAGGGATAAGGGTAACCATAGGATGAGAGCTAGCTGAGCTTGCCCTCTTTACTTCCTTTTGGGAGTCTCTCTTGACCTCCTTCTTACTTTCCTTCTTTGACTTTGACTTTCCTCCTTCTTTAGCTCTTTGCTTGGCAATCCTCTCTAGTACCTTCTCCACAAAGGCAGCTAGAGTTTGATCTTCTTCTTCAGGCTTACTAGGCTTTAGGATAATTGTTGCCTCAGGATCCTTTACTCTGACCTCTCCCTTTTTTAGCTTAATGTAATTTGTGGTCTTGGGCTTCTCTTCACATCTCAAGCCATGAAAATGAGCATTACTGAGTACTCTAGACTTAATAAAATTGTAAACAATAGCATTCCTCTACACCCATCCTTCTAGGTCAAGCTCATAAGCTCTACAGATCTCCATTACTAAATGGCCATACACTATATGTTTAGAGACTTTAAGAAATCTGTGTAAAATTGCTAAGGGCTAGTTGATGCACATTCCTTCTGTAAGAGCATAAACAAATACTCTCTCGAATTTAGAGCAACTTCCAGTAGATGCAGTCTTCGGCAATAACACCTTTGTTACCAGCTTGTAGGCTTACTTTCCCTTCTTCGTAAACATAGAAGCTGTAAGTTCACCGGCTTTGTAGTCAGCGGGAGCTTCATAATCCACAGGGATGTCTACATGTTCTTCATCCCTCAAGCCTCTTTCTCATATCCTTAAAAGATTTGCAATTAGTTTATGAGTCACATAGATTTTTCTTCCCATCATCGTGGTCACGAACATGTCATTAAAGCCTTCAACCGTATGGATCCCATGGAAGAATCTCTGAACAATATGTTCATAACATCCACTAGGAATCTCAAAAAATCCTCTCAAATGATGCTGACGAGTCAATTTTCCAAAGCGCTCATCACTTGAAAAACTCAGCATATCAACAGTAATGGGTTCTTCAATAACATCATCTTCTCTAGACACCACTCAGTGGGAGAGTAAGTGGTTCCGGCAAGGATCAACAAATCTTCTCTTTTATTAATGTCTACTGCCACTTGCTCGAAGTGATCTACTATGGTAACCCATCATGTATCTTCCTCATTTTTGACAAATAAGGGTTCTCTCTCAGAGGATTTAGTTGATGGATTGGAAAAACTTAACATTGAAATAGCTTTCAAAGAAATAGAGATTTTGGCGATTTTAGAAGAAGATTTGCAGAAGAAAATTTTGGTAAAGTAAAACTTTCTTTCGTCTTTATCTCTCCTTAAATAGGAAAAACTCTTTGAGTTAACCTACAAAGCATACGTGTATGACTCACAAGCAATGGTCATATATGGACGGTGAGATTGATCAATGGCTACCGTTTCTATCAAGTTTAAATTTAAAACAAAATCGGTGGCAATTTTAATGACGTGTCCATAATTCACGCCCAAAGAGGAAATACTTAACCTAATTCGCAGGAGCTCAGAGTGGAAGATAGGGCAGGTCCAGAATAGGTCAGCGAGGGAAATATTTCTTCAAATGGGATTGGACATTCCAATTAAATCTCTCAAGATGTTGAATTGGCCCTTTCCAATGGGCTTTGTGAATATGTCAGCTTGCTGTTCTTCAGTGGGAATACATGTGAGCTTGACTTCTCCTTTTAGCACATGTTCCCTTATAAAGTGATGTATAATATTGACATGCTTCATCCTGCTATGTTGAATTAGATTCTTAGATAGGTCAGTTGCATTCTTATTGTCACACATGACTTCAAGACACTTAGACTTTATACCATAATCCTCTAATTGCTGCTTAGTCCATAGCAGTTGTGCTACACAACTTCCTGTAGCCATATACTCAGCCTTAGCTGTACTCAGTGCTATAGAAGTTTATTTCTTGCTATACCATGTTACTAGAAAATCACCAAGGAAATGACATCCTCTAGTGCTGCTTTTCTTTTCAAGTTTGTCTCTTTTATAGTTAGCATATATGTATCCTCTTAGAGTGAAATCTGCATTACCTAGATACGATAAACTTGCATCAATAGAGCCTAACAAATACCTGAGAATTCTCTTAATAGTAGCTAAGTGAGATTCTCTGGGGCCAGCTTGATATCATGCATAATAACATACAACATATTGAATGTCAGGCCTACTAGCAGGTAAGTTAAGTAGAGAGCCAATAATACCTCTGTAAAGCTTATACTCTATGGGTTTACCTTCCTCATCTTTGCTCAGAATTGTATCAGTGGCCATGGGTATTGATATTGGCTTAGATTTATCCATATCAAACTTCTTAAGTACTTTCTTGGCATACTTAGCTTGGCTGATGAAAATCTCATCATCACCTTGCTTGATTTGCAAACCAAGAAAGAAGTTAAGCTCTCCCATCATTGACATTTCAAACTCTTTCTTCATCTATTGGCTGAACTCTTTGCATAGCTTTTCATCAGTTGCTCCAAAGATGATATCATTGACATAGATTTGGACTAGCGACACATCTTGATGCTTCCTCTTGATGAAAAGGGTTGATCTGCTTTTCCTCTGACATAACCTTTGCTAAGTAAAAAGTTACTCAGTCTCTCATACCAAGCTATTGGAGCTTTCTTCAATCCATAAAGAGCCTTCTTCAACTTGAAGATGTGGTTTAGATATTTTAGGTCTTCAAAGCCTAGGGCTTGTCTAACATAGACATCTTCTTGAATATAACCATTAATAAAAGCACTCTTGACATGCATTTGAAACAACTTGAAGTTCATATGAGATGCAAAAGCATAGAAAATTCTTATGGCTTTAAGTCTTGCTACTGGTGCAAAGGTTTCTCCATAGTCAATGCCTTCTTGTTTATTGTAGCCTTGAGCAACTAGTCTGGCCTTATTTCTGACAACATTACCAGCTTCATCTAGCTTGTTCTTGAATACCCATTTGGTGCCAATGATTGACTTGCCTCTAGGTTCCAGTTGTCATCAAACTCAAAATCTACAAACTTCTTGGGTTCAATCAATGAGACAAATGTTGAATGACTCATCAATCTATTTAGCTAACCTCTGGTCAGCACTGGATTCTGCACACTATCAAGGATCTTCTCAACTGGGTGATCTCCCCTTGCTTTAACTTTTTTCAGTAGATTAGGATCAACTAGCTGAGCTATTGTCATTGGTTGAGCATTATTATCATCACCAAAGTTGATGGATTGGTCCAAGTCAACTTTATAATCTTATTTTTCTAGAATTAGATCAGGAATAATAGGCTGAGTGACTGATCCGCTGACTTGGTCTCTTTCCTTTTCATCATCATTGGCTTCTCTACATGCATTGTTAGTTTCATCAAAATCTACATACATAGACTCCTCTAATGTGCCAGTTCTCTTGACATACACTCTATATGCCTTATTGTGTATTGAGTAACCCAAAAAGATTCCTTCATCAGCCTTGGGATCAAATTTAGCCCGTTGGTCTTTAGTATTTAATATGAAGCATCTACAATAAAAGGCCTTGAGATGACCAACCTTGGGCTTGCACCCCTTCTAAAGTTTATAAGGAGTTTTGTTCAAAACTGGGCGAATTAAAACCCTGTTTAGAATATAACAAGCTATGTCAAAAGCTTCTCCCTATAAATACTTTGGTAGATTATTATCACTCAGTATAGAAAGATCCATCTCCGCAATAGTGCGATTCTTTCTCTCAACAACCCCATTCTGCTGAGGTGTATAAGGGGTAGAAAAATTAGGGTCAATACCATGCTTAGAACGGAATTCCTCAAACTGCCTGTTTTCGAATTCTCTTCCATGGTCACTGCAAATGCTGTTAAGTTTAAGGTCTTTTTCATTCATGATTTGGGTAGCCAACCTAGAGAATGATTCAAATATTTCATATTTACTTGCAAGCAAGACAATCCAAGTGAACCTAGTCAGATCATCTACTACCGCAAGGGTGTATTTCATTCCACGTAGACTTGTTGGCAATACTGGCCCAAACAAATCCATGTGTAGAAGATCAAGGGGACTAGAAGAAGATATATCAACTAATGATTTAAAGGTCTTCCTAAATTATTTCCCAAGTTGACATGTTGAGCAGAGTCTATCTTTTTCAAAGGCTAGATTGGGTAAACCCTCAACAAGTTCATTTCTAGCTAATTTAGACAGATTGGTTATATTGATATATCCTAACCTTCTATGCCATAGCCATGAATTTTCCTCCTTAGAAACTAAGCATATGTCAATTGGAGCCAGGGGATAAATCAATCATATCAATATTATTAATTTTAAGAGCATAAAGAATAGTTAGGTCAGAGTTACCATCAATGACCGAGCAGCCCTCTGAGTCAAAAATCACTTTCCTGCCTTTGTCAGATAGCTGAGCACCCTTAGCAAGTTGAACTTCAGGCCTTTCACTAGAGATACATTTTCAATTGAAGGCTTGACTCCCACAGTGCCATTGCCTACAATCTTTCCCTTTTGGTTATCTCCAAAACTGACACTTCCATTCCTTTTTTGCTCCAATGTGATGAATTGCTTTTCATCACCTATCATATGCCTCGAGCATCCACTATCCAAGTACCACATTCTTCCGTCATTAGTGGATCTCAGGCTCACCTGCAAAATAATTAAGTTTTCTTAGGTACCCATGCCTTTTTCTTGCTGGGTCCTCCTTTGTTAGTGGTGGTCATCCTTGATCAGTTATACTCATTATAGTAACCATTTTTGTGTCTACACATGACTGTCACATGTCCTCACTTTCTATAAAAATTACATACGACCTTAGGATTAGGCCTGCTTACTTTACTCTTTTAAGAAACCTTCTTAGAGTGGTGAATGTGGTTACGCTGAGTATTCCTACTTGGTTGAGGAGGGACCCGCACCTTTTTCAAAGCTGTTAATTCAATAGCTAACTCATCCATTTTCTTAGTGAGCTTAATGTTATATCCATCATGGTACTTAACTTTTTCCATAAGGTATAAGATGTCAAGTGAGGTACAATAATTGACATCTTCTAGATCATCACACCTCCTCTGGAGTACTTTGATGTATTTGGCTGACTTTTTAGTCATATTGATAACATTATTAAGTATTGCAGCAAGTTCATTTAAAGATAAAGGGGGTTAGGAATTTACCTCAGTTCTCTTTCCTTTGTCTCTACTCTGGTTAGTTGATTGATTGGCAGCAGAAGTAGATGGTTGGCCAGTTGACTCTGAGTTGGGTTGATCATCCTTTGCCATGAGGCACACATTCGCAGAATCTTGTGCCTCTTCATCTGAGGATGATGATTCTTATTCAGAGTCACTCTAGGTAGAAGCAAGAGCCTTCTTATCCCTTTTCTTCTTGAACATGTCCTTCTTAGCTTTAGGACAACTAGACTGGATATGCCCTTTTTCACCACATTACAAACACTTGATGTCCTTATTATGCTCCTTGCTAAATTCCTTGCGTGGTCTACCATCTGCTCCCTTCTTGTACTTTCCAAACTTTCTGAATCTCTGAAAATTCTTATCTTTCCTTAAGAACCTGTTAAAGTTCTTGGTCATCAGTGCTATCTCTTCCTTCTTATACTCTGGATATTCTTCCTCAGAGGAATCATCATTAGCCTTAAGAATAATAGCTCTACTAGATCTTTCTCTTTCCTTATGCCTCAACTTCTTAGACTCGTCTTCATATTGCTTTACTAACATCTCATAAGTAAGCAAGGTTCCATCAGCTCATCAAACTTGTAGGTCCTCAAATCATGAGCCTCTTTGATAGAACTCTTCTTTGCATCCCATTCATGTGTCAAACTTCTCAGAATCTTCTTAAGAGTCTCTTCCTCAGTGAAGTTCTTGCCAAGTCTTTTCAATTTTTCAACAATATCCATGAATCTAGTGTTCCTATTAGAAATATCCTCCTTGGGTTGCATCTGAAACATCTCATAATTCTTCATGAGAATGTTGATCTTAGACTCCTTGACCTTGTCAATGCCTTCATATGTCATGTCCAACTTATTCCATATCTCTCAAGTAGTTTCATACCCTGAAATGTGATTGAACTCAGTAGCATCAAGAGCACAATGGAGATAGTTGATAGCAGCTGCATTTTCCTTCAATCTGGCCAAGTCCTGCCACTCATTAGAGTACTTATCAACACGCACTTCATTCTTCATAATAGTAGGAACATATGGCCCTTCAATAATAGCCATCCAAGCATACATACTGTGAGACTGGAAGAAATTCTTCATCTTGTTCTTCTAGTAGGTATAATGCTCCCCATTGTACATGGGAGGCCTAGTGACTGACATGCCTTCAGGTAGAATGTAGGCTTGGGCCTGGATTCTCCACCTTTGTATGCCATGGTCTTTATCTCATGATTGTGAAATCTTTAAAATGATAACTTGCTCTAATAACACTAGTTGGTTGCTTTGCGTACACTTAGTGAGTCAGAGGAGGGGTGAATGACTTGCTCAAAAAAATTGGGTAACTTTTTCGCAATTAAATAAATTGCGTTGAGTAGGTTAGTGGGCTGAGTAAAACCTAGAAAAACTTCAAGGCAAAGAACACAAAGATTTTATACTGGTTCGACAACCTATGCTTACATTCAGTCCCAAGAAAGTGTCTTGGCTTTAATCCACTAATCTCAACTCCTTTACCCTAGGCGGAGAAGCCTTTCACAAAATTTCTCAATTACAAAAGGTACCCTCCAAACTGTAATCGCTCACCCGCTTAATAGAATACCCTCTTCTACTAGCAACTCAACTAAGTCTAAATAAGAGCTAGATTCAACTTATATAAATGTTGATCTAGTTACAAGTAATCAGATAATACAATTCAAATGATATATTCTAATCTCTCTTGTTTTAATGCAAATTCTCGCTAAGTAGTTACTTTCTTGAATGAACTTCTTTTAAAGCTTGGAAATTGACAGATTTTGCTTCTTAGAAATTTAGGTGTATTCACCAAGTTCTAAAGCTTGCCTTCTTGCTCCTTTTATACTTGAAATCAAGAATGTAGCCTTTGAACTTTTTGTGGCATCTTCTGTAAATTGCAAGCTCAGCTATCCACCCGTTGCTTCTTCAAATCGATCTGTTGGGCAATAGAATCACACCGTTGTGAGATAGAAATCAATCCGTTATATTGAAATCCGAGCTTCAATTTGAATCTTTTGTCGTTTAATGCCACTCTTCTATTAGAGAGATCTTGCGTTGACTTGCTACGTGTCATCTTCCCATTCATCTGGTAATCTGACATCTTTACAGAGTCGTGAAATACTAGGTTGGTATATCTGCAACATTTCCAAATATGGAAATTACTTTTTGCAGCTTGATCTTTGAAGAACTTTGGCGTGTTCTTCATAAAGAGGATGTCTTGTCAAGACATTAATTCCTTTTGTCTTTCTTTCATTAATGTATGCAAAAGTAAAACTGAAAAAGTAAGATTCCATTTTGCCTCAAATGGAAAGATCAGTGCCTTTGACTTTTACAAAGCAACTCAGCAAAATGATAAAATAATATACATAGCTGAAATGAAATCTAAATATCGAGTGCTGAGTGAACAGTGTTTAGTTAGCAACTAACTACACAGCTCAGCTAAAAAACAACTCAGAGTTAAACTAAATAGCTAGGTCAACGGAGACTTGAAATTCTACCCTCGAATTCAATTACTCGCATATAACCATAGACTATTTATTTTAACATCATTATAAGATTTAATTAACTCAAACTTAACTTAATTGGTCTGATCAAAACTTAAGCACTACTGTGTCATCCACTGAGTCAGCCTGTCCTTGTGCTTGGTTCAATAGTTTTGTTTAATCACACCATGTATACTGCTGGTATAAAGTTGTTTTTAGTTGATTACTTTCGTAAAATAAATGTTTAATGTTTTGTTTAATCACACCTTGTATAATGTTGTTATAATGCTGGTATAAAGTGATTTTTTTATTTCATTCATAAAATAGATGCTTAGATTTAGTTTTGTTTTTCACACCTGGTATAATGCTGATATGAAGTGGTTTTTGTTTGATTTCTTTCATAACATAGATGTTCAATGTTTTGTATAATCACACTTGGTATAATGCTTGTATAAATGTGGTTTTTATTTAATTTCTTTCAAAAAATAGATTCTTATGCTTTTGGTTCTTCATACCTGGTATAATGCTAGTATAATGCAGGTATAAAGTGGTTTTTGTTTGATTTCTTTCATAAAATATATGCTTATGATTTTGGTTCGTCACACCTTGTATAATGCTGGTATAAAGTGATTTTTGTTTGATTTCATTCATAAAATATATGCTTATGTTTGGTTTTGCTTTTCACACCTGGTATAATGCTGGTATAATTGTATTTTTTGTTTAATTATGATTTTGTTTAATCACAAGTGGTATAAACCTGGTATAATGCTAGTATAATGTGATTTTTCTTTGTTTTCTTTCAAAAAATAGATATATGTCACACCTAATATAATGCTGGTATAATGTTAATATAAGTTGGTATATCACACCTGGTATATTGCTAGTATAAATTGATAAATCACACCTAGTATAATGTTGGTATAATGCTAGTATAAATTGGTATATCACACATAGTATAATGCTGATATAAATTGGTATATCATCTGTTACATATATGCAAAAATAGAAACTCAAAAAAGGTATATTATCATGGATCTAGTTTCGTAGACAAAATGAGATGAACAAAAAACTCTAAAGTGGCATATCAAAAAAATCAACAGTTTGCGAGATAAATACAAAACAAAGTATAAAATATATATAAAAAAAGGAAGGAATCACATTCACGGGCAAAGAAGGAGGAACGTATGGAAAAAAAAAGAAAAGTTTAAAAAATGACAAAAAAAAAAGTTTATTATAAAAGTAAAGGGTAATTGTATAAATATTTTACACAACTCACCTACATTTATTACAATTTCTTTTTTTTTAATGCATAAATTGAAACTCAAAATTTAGGACATTACAATCAATGATGTAAAAAGCCTATAAAAAAACTTGTTGGGAAATTATTAGATTTGGCACATTTATGTAAAATAAATATTAAAACAACCCAACATGAAATAAAATACCAACATATCTTCCATCAAAATATCACAAACTTAATTAACTTTTGTATTTACCTTTTCATGCCCTTTGAATATTCATGCCATATAAAGTGTTTTTTTTAAATTTTTGGCTTATTTTATATTTATCTCACAAATAGTTCTTCTTTTTGACATGCCGCTTTAGATTATTTTGTTCATTTAATTTTTATCTTCGAAACGCCGTCCATTGTGATATATTTTTTCAAAAAAAAATTCGACATATAACAAACCTATTACATATCTGTTATAACTGACTTATATTAGACTTACAAGTTATAATAGACTTATACTAGACTTGTAACAGATATATATCAGATATATAATAGATATATAATAGTTCAATGAGCATTGTAAATACAAAGAGACTTATATTAGACTTGTAACAAATATATATCAGATATATAGTAGATATATAACAGTTCAATGAGCATTGTAAATACAAAGAGACTTATATTAAACTTGTAATAGATACGTATTAGATATATAGTACATATATAACAGTTCAATGATCATTGTAAATACAAAGAGACTTATATTAGACTTATAACAGACTTATACTAGACTTGTAACAGATATGTATCAGATACATAATAGATATATAATAGTTCAATGAGTATTGCAAATATAAAGAGACTTATATATATATATATATATATATATATATATATATATATATATATATATATATATATATATATATTGCAAATACAAAGAGACTTATATTAGACTTGTAACATATATGTATTAGATATATAGTACATATATAACAGTTCAATGACAATTGTATATACAAAGAGATTTATATTAGACTTGTAACATATATGTATCAGATATATAGTAGATATATAACAGTTTAATGTATATATATATATTACAGTTTAATAAGCATTGTAAATACAAAGAGTCTTATATTATACTTGAAATAGATATGTATAAGATATATAGTAGATATATAACAGTTCAATGAGCATTGCAAATACAAAAAGACTTATATTAGACTTATACTAGACTTGTAATAGATAAATATTAGATATATAACAGTTCAATGAACATTGCAAATACAAAGAGACTTATGTTAGACTTGTAATAAATATATAACAGGTCGAATTATTTTTAGGGAAAAATATATCACAACAGATGATGTTTCGAAGATAAAAATGAGACGAACAAAAAAGTCTGAAGCGGCATGCCGAAAAAATGAACGATTTGTGAGAAAAATGCAAAATAAGTCAAAATAAATAAAAACAACAACACATATCGCATGACATCATCAAATGCCATATGAATGTTATAGTAAAGTTAATTAAGTTTGTGGCAACAATCAGACCATTTTCCCCTCATTCTCTTTAGTTTCTTCCATTGTCTATGCATGTTCACTCCATAAAAGCTCTTTACATCCTGTTTTCGTATCATATTTGAATGGAGATATGCGTTCATCTGTGGTTTTCATATTTGCTCGATTTGAAGTGTTTTTGTTCAAGTTATTCCATTGATTTTCGCTCATTCAAGTTGCTTCTGTCGTTGTTCTTCTCTCGTTCAAGCTGATTTACGTGTTTCGTTCTTCGGTATATGACAATTCAAGGTGATTGTTGGTCCATATGAGAGTAATTATAAGGGCAGAGGGGGGTGAATGGCCCTTTTTCATGGCATTTATAGACTTAGAGAAAGTCTTAGTGTAGCGTGTTTGATTGTAATCCGGAGGATGGTTCCGGATAATTAATATAATCCGGAGAATGAATCCGGATGATGCAAATAAGTAAAATATAGTAAAAGCAAAAGTAAATCAAACATAAGCATTTTATATTGGTTCGGCCCCGCCTATATCCATTCCCCGGAGTTTTCTTCTTCCAAGCTTATCAACTAGTGGATTCCTTTTCAACTGGCAGGAATCAAGCCTTATAGATTTATCTCCGGATGGCAACCCCTTTCAGAAGTAGGATATACTACTAGAAGCACCAACTGCTAGCTGAGTTCTCTTATCTTTAGTAGGATATACCACTTAGCCTCTTACTTTGAATCTAAGCTGAGTCCTACAGGGAGATGTCACTCAAAGCACCTACTTCAAGTTCTATCCCAATCTCCCAACTCACCCAAGTTGGAGATTCTCACTCTTTAGTGTATAACAAAGGTTGGTTTTTGGAGTTCCTCAAGTTTATCGTTTCACTTAGGAATCCTTACAAATAGATTTAGAACTAAAGGTTCTTGGAGGGATTATCTTGATTGATTGAATGTTTATTGCTTTGTTACTTGCTTTTTGTAAGTCAATCAGTTACTCTTCTCAGTTGATGAAGAGCTCTCTTTATAGGCTTTGATCATAAATGTAGCCGTTTGTGGTTGGTAAGCTTACATTCAATCTTCACCCTTGATCAGTTTGTGATGTGGAGCTTTCAGATCCGTTGATCAGTCCATTAGACTGTGTTTTGATTCATTTGAATTCTTGAGATTGATGCTGGACAGTTATCAGTGATCGTTTTGTTTGTCATTTTGTGATACACCAACTTTCATACCAATTGTCATATACTGTAGGCTCCACGTATGCCTTTATTGGTCTAATAAAAAAGGTAGTTATACTTTCTCTATCCTGTGTTGGAACCTTTTGACTTTTCCCTGATTTGTGCAAGCTGTCTTTTTATACTTGTTTCTTGGGAGAAGTAGTCTTTGACTTTAATAGACCACAAAGGCAAAAGGAAAGATATGTTTTATACTTTCCTTTGCTTTTAGATATAGGTCTTCCGGATGAGTCATCCGGATGTCCTTTGGATTTATTTGTTCCGGATCTTCCTTCTGGATATAGCTTCAATCAGTTCTTCCGGATGCAAGTTTTGGGGAATTATCATTTGTCCTTTATTTTCTCCTTTGCGTAGGTTTCTGAATTTGTCTTAATAAATGGTTTTGGCTTTGTCCGGATGCTTCCATTGGGATTTAAGAGAATCACTTACATTAGTTTTTGTTTCTTTCAAACTTGATTCAGATGCATATTTTATTATCCAGATCATTATTTTCCAAAAATCTCCCCCATTTGATGGAAATAAAAACTTAATATTTTTAAGATACTCCCCCATAATTTTATGACTTATGCTTCTAAGTTTGTTGTAGTACAATTATAGATTGTACTTTAGAAGCATTTGTTTTGATAGTTAAGAAATTTTCCCTTTATATATACTTCTGCTATTAACAATAGTTAATATTATGAAGTTCAATGCTACAAGATACAGAAATACATATAAAGAGAATCTAGCTATTACAATTTTATCTAGCTATCTTAACTATCTCTCCAGACGGACCACTCTTCCGGACTTGTAATGTTTTTCCTTTCCCCCTTCCGTCTCCTTGCTGACTATCTTCTTCCTCCCCTTTTTTGCTTCCATCAAGGGGGTCAGTGACCATATAGGTGCGTTTATCCCAAGATTTCTCCTATGCAGAGTAGACAGAGTAGTCTTTGTTACCTTTGGCTCGCTCATCAATAATGTGATTTACAATAGGCGGAGTCAGGTAGTAAGGATGAAGGGCCCTCCGAAGTTGATCATATGATTGTGAAATCTGAGGGAGAATGTATAGAATCTGTTCTTGGTCTTTTGGATCAAAGTAAGGGAACATGGCCTTGGTGAGTATAGTTAAGCCTTTTTGGCTCATGAACCCTGAATCCCCTATGGACTGAACCAGATTGTATAGGATTGGAATGAGCTGGCATTCTAGAGTATTCAGAGAAAAGGAGGGTCCGGAGATAGACAATTTATTTATTTCGGTTTGAAGAAGGGGTGATTTCATCACCAAGACCTTTTCAGATATTATAGACAGATTCCGTTTGATCTTTAATCTCTTTGAAGATGATTTTCTTCCACTCATTTATTGATTGTTCAATGCTGGCATTCCTTGCTTTCATTTCATCACCCATATCATCAAGAATCTTCTCTTTCAGTTGGGGGAGGATTTTTTTAATAAAATTTGCAAGCATCTCTTGGGTGACTTGCTGATCAGTCTCCATGCTGAGCAAAGTTGGTTTCAAATCCCTATCCTCCATGAATTTGACAAGTTTTCAAACTTGGTATCTATGTAGTCCTTGAGCTCTGTGGATATGTCTGTGGCGGATGAGGACACCTTTTCTAGCACTGTTATGCAGTTATCAGTGGCTAAGTTATTGGCTTGACTGGCACTGCAGTTTGATTCAGAGGTGCTTTCCTTTATTTCATTCAAGAGAGGCTTAATCTCAGAGAGGGAAGCGGCCGCCAGAGCTTCAAGTGTTGGGAAGTTCATGACTTGTTGCTCAATTCTGGGGAGACAATTTAGCTTCTCTTTGATTTCACCTAAGTCCTTGGGGACCTCTTGATTCAACATCTGCCTAAGAAGTTCCTTCTCCACAGCCTTGAGATGGGTGCAGATGGTCAGGAGGCTCTTTTTAATAAAGCCTTCTTCATGATGTTCAAGAGTTGCCTCTTGAAGGAGTTCGAAAGCTGCACTAACTTTGGATTCTTTGGAGTTATCATCTGGAAGAGTTACTGATTTGGTGTGAGGAGGGAAGTGTTTATTAGAGGGTCCAGATGATTCACTATCGGATGAGCTTGATTTACTTCCGGAGCTTAAACTACTTTCGGAGGGGCTATTATTTGGCGATAGTGAGCCTCCAACTACTATTTCTACTTTACTTTTGCTTATTTCCCTTTCCTCCGGATTAGCCTTGCCCGCAGGATCCACTTAAGAAGTGTCCCTTGGAACTCAGACTTTCTCCCTCCTTCGGAGCTTTTCATCTGGGATTGGCACTATGTCCTTAGCTACATTTTGAGAGATTGTAGCTAAGTTATGCTTTTCAGTATCAGAAGAGGGATGAAGAAGATTTGGGGTTACCTCAATGGTTTATTTCTTCTGGCTCTTCCTCCGAATGGCTGGAACTGTCCTCAACCATTTTAGCAGATGCCTTTTTAGGACTTTCTTCCCTCGGCATGTTGGCACTTTCCTCAATAGCCTTCTGTAATGCATTTTTAGGACTTTCAAGGTTTATGACCTCATAACTTGGTCCAAGCAGATTCTCTGGAAGTGGATCTATTCTTTTAGCAAAGATGAACTCAGCTGCTTTTGAAATTTTTAAGATGGCATCCAAGGCTTGTGAATCAATAAGAATAGGAGGAATCTATGAGGAATCTACCAGACCTTCAGTTCTTTCTCTGTTGATTTTCTTATTTTCCTTGATTACTACTTGAATGACATCAAATTGATTGTCATCTTGCCCTACAATTTTTATTATTCCAGGAATATTCTTCCCTTTGCTGAACTTGGCCTCTTCCAATGTAGCCTTCTCTATATACTGCTGGGCCTCTTCATTTAATACTATCCCAACAAGCCTTCTGCCCTCACTAGCTCTCTTTTGTTGAGCAGCAAGAGCTTTATCAAATGTTAGCCCTTTTCTCTGAAGCTGTTTTTGAGGAGGAGCCTCATCCTCTATTTCCTCATCATTAGTTTCTTCCTTGATCTCAGCCAAAGTTCTCTTTGCTTTCTTTCTTCCAGCCTCAATCGCCTTTGTAGCGATTTTTGGTAGACTAGCAGTAAGCCCATGCAGTCCCTTCTTGGTTGTGGCTTTTATCAATCTTCCTCTGGGTCTTGGCTGTTCAGAGCCTAGGACTTGAGTGAGAGGCAGAGTATCCTTATTAACTTTTTCTAGAACCAGTTCCATTTGCCTTTGGCTTTTATGGTTCTAGGCCTTTTGGGAACTGGGGCTTCTGCTTCTAGATCAGCTGCCTTTCTGGATTTAACTTTTTGTTCGTCCCTTCTTAGCTTCGCCTTTTCTTCATCCCATTCTTCATTGAAGCAGAGGTTCAGGAAATTCTTCTCTAAGATGGGTTTACCATAAATCGCCTCAAATCTAGTAAGATTCACTCCTTCCGCTTGAAGGATCCTCATGATCAAGCACCATGTGAGTTGACATGGGTCTTGAGGTAATGGATGATCAAGACTGGCCAGTTTACTTCCACGCTGCTAACCTAGTGCTACAGAATGTAGTGCTGGAGGGAAGAGACTGTAGTCAATGACCCCTTCCCTATTAAGATGAGCTTTGCTAGAGCATGCTATAGGAATCTTGGCATTCTAGGGAAGTATGTTGAGAATTTATCCCCGAAGTAGTTCTGTTGGAGCCACAGCTTGGAGTCATACTCAATTCCGGTCTCATCCCCATCTTTTCTCAACAGTACTCTAGAATTTTTCATGTTTAGATTCTTCTTAAAGAATTCTGGTGTTAGAAGGATAATTTTTCCTTGTACCTCAGTGCATAGAGCATCGAAGTAAGTATGCGTACTTAGATTTGAGTAGAACTCTTTCACCAGTTTAGGATAGGTTGGGTAGTTTATTTTAAGAAGATTACCCAGATTCTGATCTTCAATTAAGGTAAAGAGCGGTGGAGTTTTGAATAGATAGTCATCTCCTAGATGATCAGTAGGGATGATGAAATTGGAGGTTTTGAGATTTAAGGGTTCAAAATCTTCTTCTTTCAAGTCTGATACTTGAAATAGGTTTTTGCTGGGTAGGATTTCAAGGGTGTTTGAAGTGTGTTTGGCTACCATCTTTAAGTATTTGAGAGATGGTGTTTTAGGTTTGAATTTTTGTAGAGTAACAGTGAGATCGTTGCTTGCGTGAAGAAGAGAAGGGATTTTGAGGGGGTTTATACAGATTTTTTAAAGTGAGGGTATAACTGTAATCCGGACTCCGATGTTTTTGACTGGATTGATGACATGGTAGTCAGATTTTTAGGTGAGAGGTGAATTTAGTTTAACCGGAGAATGGGAATTGTTTATTTTTGAATTAACTGTTGTATTTACGGCTCGTGTAACAGCTATTGGACTTTTGAAATTCAAAAAGTAACAGTTACTTTATGGGCTTTTACTGCCATACGTCACTGTTTGTAAGCTGATGTGGCAATCTTTCGGAGTATACTTTTCCAACTCTTCTTTTCTTCCGGAGTGAGAATTTTATCTCAAGATCCAGCATGATTAGATGCTATCTTTTGGAGTTTTTCTAGATTGGATTTGACATTCCAATTGATTCTCTCAGATTTCCAAATTGATCTTTACTTAAGGGTTTGGTAAATATATAGCTCTTTGTTCGTTTGTTGGGATATATACCAGTGCAACATCCTTTTTCATCACATGATCCCGGATGAAGTGATGCCTTATATTGATATGCTTCATCCGGCTATGAAGCACCAGATTCTTTGACACATCAATAGCACTTTTGTTGTCACACAATACATCCACACATCCGAATTGCACTCCATAATCTTTAAGTTATTGTTTGATCTATAGGAGTTGAGCAACACAACTTCCAGCTGCCATATATTCGACTTCTGTGGTGGATAAGGCAACTGAAGTTTGTTTCTTGCTATACTATGAGACTAAGCAGTCTCCAAGAAAATGACATCCTCCGGATGTACTTTTTCTCTCATGAGTATCTCTGCCATAGTCTACATCTGTGAACCCTTGGAGAGTAAAGTCTCCATTACTAGGATACCATAACCCAACTTCAGTGGTTCCTAGCAGATATCTTAGTATTCTTTCGATAGCCTAGAGATGAGAATCCTTGAGATTAGCTTGATATCTTGCACAGTAGCATACTATATAGTGTATGTCAGGTCTGCTGGCTGTTAAGTATCGGAGTGAGCCAATCATTCCTCTGTACAGCTTTTGATCAACATTTTCTCATTCACAGTCCCTGGATAAGATTATGTCTGAACTCATTAGAGTAGATATAGGTTTGCTGCTGTCCATTTCTAACTTTTTCAAGATTTCCTTGGTGTATTTTGATTCATTTATGAAAATCCCATCTGGACTTTGTTTGATTTGTAGACCAAGGAAGAAGTTGAGTTCTCCCATCATGGACATCTCAAATTCCTTCTACATTTGAAAGCTGAATTCTTTGCACATTCTTTCATCAGTGGCACCAAAAATGATATCATCCATATAGATCTGGACTAGAATAATATCATTTTTCTTCTTCTTGATGAAGAGTGTTGTATCTGCCCTGCCTCTAGTATATTTCTTGGATATAAGGAATGAGGTCAATCTTTTATACCAGGCTCTTGGTGCCTGCTTTAATCCATAGAGAGCTTTCTTTAGTTTGTAGACATGATCCGAATGCTTCGGATCTTCAAATCCAGGTGGTTGCTTGACATACACTTCTTCTTGAATGACACCATTTAGAAATGCACTTTTGACATTCATTTGATATAATGTGAACCCCATGAATGATGCAAAAGCACATAGGATCCGAATTGCTTCCAGTCTTGCTACAGGCGCGAATGTTTCTTCGAAATCAATTCCTTCTTACAGATTATAGCCTTGAGCAACTAGTCTTGCCTTATTTCTTACTACTGCTCCGGATTCATCAAGTTTATTCTGGAACACCCATTTAGTGCCTATAATTGACTTTCCTTTAGGAGAGGGCACAAGATCCCATACAGCATTCCTAGTGAATTGATCTAGCTCTTCCTGCATCACCATCATCCAGCTTTCATCCCCTTCAGCTTCTTAAAATTTCTTTGGCTCTATGAGAGAGACAATTGCGGCATGGCTCATCATCCGGTTGAGCTGACCTTTAGTTCTAACTGGATTGTAAACATCATCCAGAATATTCTCTATGGAATGATCTCTGTGAGTCCGGATCTCCCTTTCTAGGCCTTTATGTTGAATTTGAACTTGTTCCATTTCAGCTTTATCTACTCCTTCATTGAAGTCAATTCCTTAGTGATTAAGATTGACTTGTTGTATTTCTGGATCAAAGGTCCTTCCTTCATCTTCCTCTTTGTATTTCTTAATTTGAAATGAGTCAGGAATTTCTCTTTTCTTCCTTTCTTCAGATCCTTCAGCTTCCGGAATTTGATCTTTTGGAGTGTAGCCTTTCTTTCCTGCAGTGTTAGTTTCATCAAAATCTACATGTATAGATTCTACTATAGTTTGGGTTCATTTATTGAAGACTCTATAGGTCTTGCTATGTGTTGAGTAGCCGAGGAAATTGCTTTATCAGATTTAGGATCAAATTTTCCTAATTGCTCTCTATCATTAAGGAAGTAGCATTTACATCCAAATGCTTTGAAGTATCCAATTTTTGGTTTGCTTCCCTTCCAGATTTCATATGGTGTCTTTTCTATAGTCTTTCTAATGAGAGCTTTATTTAAGATGTAGCATGCTGTGTTTACGGCCTCACCCTAGAAATATTTTAGCAAACCATTTTCACTTAGCATTATTCTAGCCATTTCTACTATAGTCCTATTTTTTCTTTCTACCACCCCATTCTATTGAGGAGTGTGAGGGGCAGAGAAGTTGTGTTCAATGCCCTTGGAGTCGCAAAAGTTAGCAAAATGCTTATTTTTTAACTCTCCACCATTATCGCTCCAGCTGCGTGCAATGTGTATGCCCTGTTCTACTTCTATTCGGATGAATGTTTTGGAGAATTGGTCAAATGCTTCATCCTTGCTTGTTAGCAAGAGAACCCAGGTATATCGAGAATAGTCATCTACAATGACCATGGTGTATTCTCTTTTACCTAAGCTTAATGGCTTAATTGGACTAAAAAGATCAACGTGTAAGAGTTCAAGTAATCTTTTGGAAGGAATGTATGATATGGAAGGGAAACTTTTCTTATGTTGTTTACCTAATTGACATGCGGTGCATAGATGATCCTTATCAAAAGCAACCTTAGACAAACCTTCAACTAATTCATTTTTGGCTAATTTGGATAGGAGATTCATGCTTACATGTCCTAATCTTCGGTGCCATAGCCATGACTCTTCTTCTTTAGACACCTGGCATATATTCTTCTTATCATTTTTAATGTTTACAGAATAGACATTTTTTACTCTAGGTGTATAAAGAATAAGTTGATTGGACTTACTGTCATAAATTGAGCAGCCTTCAGAGTTAAATGTGACTTTTCTCCCTTTGTCATATAATTGAGCCACACTCAGTAGGTTGAATTACAGTCCATTAACTAGTGAGACATCTTCAATCTTTAATCCAGATCCGATGGTTCCATGACCAATGATCTGATCCTTTTGATTGTCTCCAAAGCTCACTTTGCCTCCCTTCTTTCGGGTTAATGTGATAAAGGTCTTCTCATCACCTGTCATATGCCTTGGGCATCCACTATCAATGTACCAGGTGTGCTGATCTATTGTGGATTTAAGGCATACCTGCAAAACAGATCAAGTGGGTTTTGGTAACCAATCAGATTTGGGTCCTCTCGAGTTAATAACCATCTCAGACCAAGGATAATCATCGTAATAGCCATTTTTTAATCTATATAATTTAGTTATATGGTTATTTTTCTGACAAAACCTGCACCATAAAGTTGGTATTTTTTGCTTTTGCCTCTCGCTGATCTTCTACAGATCCTCCCTTCCATAGTTGCCTTTATACCCAACTTCGTGCACACTAGTGGATGGTCCGGTATAATTTCGAAAGTTGGTTGGAGGTGTAATTTTAGCTCTATAATTTTTTCTTTGCTTGATAGGTAGTTGGTTATAAGCTACCTTAGCCTTTCCCTTTTGAGCAGCAGTAAATCTTTGAGCTTGTGGTTGTCTTCTCACTTCATTTGTCCTTTGATGTGAGTTTCTTTAAATCTTGTTCTAAGGAGGAGAAGGATTATCCCTTCTTAGATTCTTTGTTTTAGGTTCCTTTCTGGATGCTTCCTTTAGTAGGTAGACTTCTCTATCCAGTCCCGTCACATTTGCATTCAGAATCAAGACTTGATTTCTCAGAAAGTTTTCTTCTACCACATCAATATGCTTGGTTGCTCTAACTAAATTGATGTCTTGTGCCATCACTTCAGCATCCTCATCCAATTCTAGTATTGCTCTTTTCAGAGACTTGATGGCTTTCACGTTCTTTTTCACTCCCTTGATAATAATAGAAAGAGCTTTTGTAAGATCAAAGTTAGAGGTAGACTTATAGCAAGAACTTACCTCAGTGTTTGCTAAATTTGTTTCTTCAATTTACACTGTTTCTTGCCTCGAGTCATTCCTTTCGGATTGCTTTGCTTTCGGTTTAGTTAGAGCCATGAATGCACAGTTAGCAGTTTCCTCTTCTTCTGATAAAGATGAGCTGTTGCTTTCTTTACTGTTGCTCCATATAGCGACCATTGCCTTCTTTTTGAATTTCTTAACTTTCTTGAGTTTGGGACATTTTGTTCTGAAATGGCCTTTTTCACCATATTCAAAACAGGCAGCATCTTTCTTCAGATCTTTCTTTTCTTCCGGATTCCTTCTGTGCTTACTTCTTTTGGAGGTGCCTTCTCTTGGTCTCCGAGACTCATACCTTTTTGATCTTCTTCTATCCTTCTTTTATATGATTCGATTTAGCCTTTTGGTCAATAGAGCGAGTTGATCTTTAGTACTCATTGACTCATTTATTTGCTCTTCCTCTCCGAATGAGCCTGATCCGGTAGATTCTGCTTTAAGAGAAATGGCCTTCTTTAAGGACAGTTCTTGAGTTAGAAGATTACCAATGAGTTCATCATAACTATAGAAATTTAAGTCATGAGCTTCCTCACTGGGAGTCTTTTTATTGTCCTATTCCTTGGTGAGACTCCGGAGCACTTTCTTGACCATGTCTACTTCTGGAATCTCCTTCCCTAGCCTCTTCATTTCATTTACTAGATTTGTGTATCTAGTGATCATGTTGCTGATTGATTCTTTAGGCTCCATTTTGAAAGATTCAAACTTTTGTTGGAGTAGATCAAGTTTGGCCTCTCTTACTTTGGTAGTTCCTTCGTAGGTTACTTCCAACTTCTCCCATATCTCTTTTGCAGTTTCACATCCGGATATCCTATTGAATTCCGTTGCACTAAGAGCACAATGAAGCATGTTAATAGCATTTGCGTTTTCACGCAATTTTTTAAAGTCATTATCATTCTTCATACTTAATGGCTTTTCGGTAGTCATACCCCCTACTTCGTAAGTAGGTTCATATGGTCCATCTTTAATAACTAACCATGCTTGTATACTTTGTGAATGGATGAAGTTCTTCATTCGATTTTTCCAGAACTTGTAGTGTTCACCGGTGAAGAGTGGAGGACGGGTAACAGACATACCCTTGGGAAGAAGTTGCGAGTTGTGGAAACTCATTTTGATTTATGAATCAAAATATATGGACTTTAGCTCGAGATAATTAGATCTCTAGTTTGAGCACTTGCTCTGATACCACTTGTTGGTCCTTGTGAGATAATTATAAGGGCAGAGGGGGGTGAATGGCCCTTTTTTGCAGAATTTATAGACTTAGAGAAAGTCTTAGTATACCATGTTTGATTGTGATTCGGAGGATGGTTTCGGATAATGAATGTAATCCGGAGAATGAATCTAGATGATGCAAATAAGTAACATACAGTAAAAGCAAAAAGTAAATCAAACACAAGCATTTTATACTAGTTCAGCCCCACCTACATCGAGTCCCCAGAGTTTCCTTCTTTTGAGCTTATCCACTAGTGGATTCCTTTTCAACTAGAATGAATCAGGCCTTACTAATTTATCTTCGGATGGCGACCCCTTCCGGAAGTAGGATATACTACTAGAAGCACCAACTCCTAGCTGAGTCCTCTTATCTTTAGTAGGACATACCACTTAGCCTTCTACTTTGAATCTAAGCTGAGTCCTACAGGGAGATATCACTCAAAGCACCTACTTCAAGTTCTATCCCAATCTCCTAACTCACCCAAGTTGGAGATTCTCACTCTTTGGTGTATAACAAAGGTTGGTTTTTGGAGTTCCTCAAGTTTATAGTTTCACTTGGGAATCCTTACAAAAAGATTTGGAACTAAAGGTTCTTGGAGGGATTATCTTGACTGATTGAATGTTTGTTGCTTTGTTACTTGCTTTTTGTAAGTCAATCAGTTACTCTTCTCAGTTGATGAAGAGCTCTCTTTATAGGCTTTGATTATAAATGTAGCCGTTTGTGGTTAGTAAGCTTATATTCAATCTTCACCCTTGATCAGTTTATGATGTGGAGCTTTCAGATTCGTTGATCAGTCCGTTAGACTGTGTTTTGATCCGTTTGAATTCTCGGGATTGATGTTGGACAGTTGTCAGTGATCGTTTTGTTTGTCATTTTGTGATACACCAACTTTAATACCAATTGTCATATACTGTGGGCTCCACATGCACCTTTATTGGACTAATAGAAAAGGTAGTTACACTTTCTCTGTCATGTGTTGGAACCTTTTGACTTTTCCCTAATTCGTACAAGCTGTCTTTTTGTACTTATTTCTTGGAAGAAGTAATCTTTGACTTTAATAGACCAAAAAGGCAGAAGGAAAGATATGTTTTATACTTTCCTTAGCTTTTAGATATAGGTCTTCCGGATGAGTCATTCGGATGTCCTGTGGATTTATTTGTTCCGGATCTTCCTTCCGGGTATAACTTCAATCAGTTCTTCTGGATGCAAGTTTTGGGGAATAGTCGTTTGTCCTTTATTTTCTCCTTTGCTTAGGTTTCTGAATTTGTCTTAATAGATGGTATTGGCTTTGTCCAGATGCTTCCATTTGGATTTAAGAGAATCACTTACATTCGTTTTTGTTTCTTTCAAACTTGATTCGGATGCATATTTTATTATCCGGATCATTGTTTTCCAATAGTGATCATCTCGAAAACCTAGACATTACCTACGATTTGTTTTTTATTTTCGTTCTTCTGATATTTTTGTTTTTTTTATTTAAGAGTTAATGGCTCATGAGAAGAAGCGAGTAGCAAAGAAAGTTGCTCTTGTGACTAAAAAAGGAAGAGTTGTGGCTGCTAAATCTCGTAAGAAGGTAAGATGAAATTTGAAATTCAGATCTAATGTATGTAGTATATATATCTTATATATGTAGTATATAACTGTTTTATATGTTTTTAAGTAGTGTATAAAAGAAATCTAGTATATATGTAGTATATATGTGCTATATATCTTATATATGTTTCAAATCCATGACATTATTAAAACAATACATGCAATATCAGTCGTTTGCTCTTTTTGTATTAGATGTATACCACGAATATATCAGTTATGTTGAATTTTTAAATAATAAGCGTACTTTGTTTTATCTAATATAAGTATGTTATATCTATAATATAATGTTTGTACATGTAAGAAAATGAAGGTATAAGAGTATGTGAAGTGTTTTGGCTATTTAACAATTGTTATATATGTGATACAATTCTGTTATATGTCTGATATAAGATTATGTATATGTTTTTGGCTAATTACCATATATGCTATAAGTTTGTTATATGTCTATTATAACAACACATGGATTGTTTGTTTAGTGAAAATAGAAGTTTAAGTTAGTGTATGTTATATGTCTGATATAAGTCTGTTATGTTTCTATTTTGTAGTCTATTTTAGTCACTTTTATTGTACATATAACATGTATGTAATAGTTTTGTCACAATGTTTGATCTATTTCGTTAATGAAACGTCTAAATTACATCTACTAGAGGTCTATTAAATATCTTTTATATATTTTACTATGTGATTTATCTTATATGTCAACTATATGTTTATTAATTTTACAATTAACACATTTTTTGGGTGAAAAAATGCAGAACGAAGAAGAAGAGAACTCGTTTGAAGAGATGATGTAGCTGTATGCTCCTATATTCAAAAAGCAGGGGTTCTGAAGTCAACTCGATTTCCAACTGGGATGTCATTGATTTTGTGAAGAGGAATGTTCCTCCTACCATTCTGGAGAGTCTCAAGCGGACTATATTTGGAAATTTCTTTAAGAGACCCAGAATGAGAGTGCAGAAAGCTTTTATACACAATATCGTCAAAAGAGAAATCAACCAGCCCATAATTATTGCATATGCATTCTTTTTAGTTTCAGTTGTTGTTTTATTTGTTTTTGAGTTAACTTCAAAAACCCCCCTGTGGTTTCACTCATTTTCAAAAAGGTCCTTGTGTTATTTTTTTTTCAAAAGGGCCATTGTAGTATTAAATGTTAGCAATTAAGGGTTTTTTTCATAACAAAGTTAGTTATGTTGAGTTGGCAAGTCGAATTATCATATTTCTTTGCTTTAAAATTTGAAAATTTTGGGATTTGATGAAAATACCCTTTACCAACTCAAAACAACTAACTTTGTTGAGAGAAAATCCGTTTTTTGCTAACTTTTGATACCACAAGGGCCCTTTTAAAAAAAATAACACAAGGGCTTTTTTGAAAATGAGTGAAACCACAGGGGGGTTTTTGAAGTTAACCCTTTATTTTTTTTGTCTCAGGTGTTGTTTTAGTCTTTGTAGTTTGGTTGTTGAGTGCTTTTTGGTATGCGTTTACTATAGTTGTGAATCTTATGTGTTATATATATATATATATGTTATAAGCTTGTTATATGTGTAGTATAACCCTAGTATGATTCTGTTATTATTCCAATGCACATGATAACTTAGTACAACTTTACTGAACATAACCTATAAGCAACTGATTACAAATTCGACTATATTTTCTTAAAAATGCGGTATAACCCTTGGAATACTTGATCACATTTTTAATTGAACTAAAAAGATGGAAGAATGCTTTTATAACGGATATGTAACATCATTGTATGAAATCTGAAATATTCTGTATATAGAGAGAATGATCGTCAATCCAGGATACCTCGACATTAGTAATTTGAAAATTGTATTCTATCTCATTAGGAACATTTTTCGTGGGGCCAGTGTTTCCTTTTTCAACAGCAGAAACTAAAGGAAAGTAGTTTTTAGGAGTTGTATTACATATGTAACAGATTTGTATAGATATGTAACATGCAGGTCAAAGAACATATGAAACTCTTCATTAATATTCAATATATATTGATGTTGCATGTTCGGCATTGAAAACACTTAAATGGGTAATATATTGTCCATATTCATATGCAATTATATTTTTTATAACCTTATTTCAAACAAAGAAGACATATATCAAATATATAATAGATATATAACAAATATATAACAGATATGTATTACGTAATTAAAATGCAAAAATAAAACTATCTTACTTTCAAATTCCATTGTATTCACATCACTGATATCCAAAGTATTTGTTCAAGACAAAAATGTATCATATGGATTCAGTAATATGTTTTATTACATATTTCATGTAATAAAATTTCACATATATCAGGTTTATAGAAGACTTATAACTGGTATGCATTTTAATAAACATGCCAAACAATTCACAAAAGTAATTATTGTTGGGAACTGACAGCCACTTTATATATGTATTACAAGCATGACGGAAATTCAAAATTTTGTCTCTTATCCCAAGAACTCCTATTAGTTGCATATAAATTAATTAAAGTCTTAACTAAATAAATTCTCTACTTAGATTAGCATGCATAGGCTAGGCGTACCGTAATTCTAAATTATATCCTTGCATAAATATTTTATATTGAATATGTTATAACTTTAAGTTATAGTTTAAATATGAAATAAATTAAGCATACATAATACCCTAAGCATAATAATTATTAAGTCAAAAACGCTTAAAGAAAAGGACCTAAATAATTAAAGAGAAAAATAAAACATACCAGTTGAAGCGTGCTTTAGCTTAACCTCTTTACAGAAGCTTCCAAGTGTAGGATAGCCTCTATGAGTATCCACACGAACCCCACCAACCGAGACCTCCCAATGAGGAAGAACCACAGAGTTTTGAGAAGCTACTAGACCACTCCAAAACCCACCCAAAATATTAACCAAATGGACTCCTTAATTTTATCTTTTAAGTTGACATTGAGAAAACGTGTTGGAATTTCAAGTCAGAGCTCATCGAAAGATATGGTGCAAGAAATGAAGTAGAGAGGCTAGCTTTATATAGGGGAAGCAAAGGCTCCCCAAATTTAATGCGGATTTAATATGGATTAATGCGGGATTAAATGCGGATTTAATGTGAATTTAAGATTATATTTAATCCTCCTTTCTTTTAATTTATTTTATGACCCTAATAAAATTAGTTACCGGTCAAAATAAATTATTGGCTTAACCATAAAATGATTTAATCATTTTAATCAACACTTTAATTTATTTATGACTCTAATAAGATTGGTTATGTCAAAATAAATTCTCGGCTTAACCATAAAATAATCTAATCATTTTAATCAATATTTTAATTTATTTATGACCCTAATAAAATTAGTTACAGGTCAAAATAAATTCTTGGCTTAACCATAAAATGATCTAATCATTTTAATCAATACTTTAATTTATTTATAACTATAATAAAATTAGTTACTGGTCAATATATAAAATCTCTGGTCTAACTAGGAAATAGATCAACCATCCCTTTATTTTCGTAATAGATCAAGTCTATTAATTTTTCACTCAGTCCGATGAAAAATCAATGTGTGTGACCTTATAGGATCCCGTAGTATTGAGCTGTTAAGATTTGACCAATCTTTATTCTATAGGAATTATTGGCTCGAGGTTCTAGACCATGAATAGAACTCGATTACCTTAAACGACTGTAGTATGCCTCTAGCGAGGGTCCACCATCCCCCATTACTCGGAACATCATTTGTGCTTATGACTTAATTCTGGTTAATGCAATAGTTTCCCAATGCGATGAACTCCTTCCATTCTTTAATATCAGTACCATCTGGTTTGTTGGGTTTGATTAAAGTGTTAACCACCAATAGCGAGGTTGCTCCAAGCTATCTCAGTTATTTTCTTGTTATCGAAGTATATTACTTTTTACCATAATGTGTTTGACTAGAAGCTATTTCTATCAATCTCATACTCTGATCAGAGGTTTATAGTAATCATCACTTCAACAAGCGGCCAGGTAAAAAACTCCTTAATATATTCGGAGCAATGGATTATTTCTGACTACATAGCTTACCAACGTATTGTCATCACTATACCCGTAATCACCTGTGGCACCCTAAATTAATGAGTGAATAGGTATGACCCAAAGTATAGCAATAGTACCACACAAGGTAACTAATATCTCAAGTATGAGGATATTCGCAAAGCTACTGCATGAAGATAAACACTAATACATTGATATATATATCAAGTGTTTATCTTACTACGGTCTCCAATATATCTTCTAGATATATCCATGTGTCAAACTCAAGGCACCACCTTCAGTCTTAGGAGGTTAACTGCTTGGACCCTTTCCAAGAGAGTTGACCATATGCTAGTCTTACTACTCCATTAATATCCTTTCTTGATGAAACTATGACTAGGGATAGTTTACACATAATCATAATTACACACAAAGCAGGTCTCACTACACATAGTCTCACTATAATATCTCTTACTTCGTGCTCTGTATTATGTCAAGGACCTTTGTACAAAGATACTAATGAATATATTTTAACCAGTCACAATATATATGAACACATTGATATAAATAAAAGATTAAATGTCTTTATTAATTAAACAAATTGTTCATACCAATACATAATTAATATATATCGCCCTGATTGCCTTAAGGGCATACATCATATCTAACAAACTCCCCCTTACACTAAGGCCAATTAGCTATATGTCTTACTCTATATGCTTTAACATGCTGGTCATTTTTGACTTACATCAATGGCTTTGCGGGCCATCCGCGAGGTTCTAATTAGTGGGGAAATATTCTAATCTTATTATCTTAGCATTAATAATCTCCATGATTGTGTGATACTTTCAAAGTACATGTCTATTTTTTGTGAGACCGTGGTTCCTTTAGCTGAGCTATAGCACCATTGTCATCACAATACAAAGTAGTTGGATCAATAATCTCAGGTACCACACAGAGATCACCAATAAATCCCTTTAACCAGACAGCTTCTTTTTTTGCTTCACAGGTAGCAATGTACTCAGACTCTGTGGTTAAATCAGCAGTAGTTTCCTGCTCATAACTTTTCCAGCATACTGCCCCTCCATTAAACACATATATAAACCTGAATGAGACTTAAAGTAATCCTTATCAGATTCAAAACTCACATCATTGTAACCTCTAATTGTGAGGTCACCATCTCCATATATCAAGAACTCATCTTTAGTCCTTCTCAAGTACTTAAGAATTGCCTTGACAAATATCCAGTGCTTTTCACCTGGATTCGATTGATATCTACTCGTAAAAATCAAGGCTTAAGAGACAACTGGCCTAGTACATATCATAGCATACATGATGGATCCTATCGCGGATGCATAGGGTATATCCTTCATGCGCATTCTTTTTTGAGGTGTCTTTGGACACTAAATCTTAGATAGGTTTATTCCCTTTGTCATCGGGAGATAACCTTTCTTCGAATGCTCAAGGCTGAACCTATTCAGTACCTTGTCTATATATGTACTTTGAGAAAGACTTAACAACCTCTTGGATCTATCTCTATAGATCTTTATACCTAGTATAAATGCTGCTTCTCCAAGGTCTTTCATGGAGAACTTTCTTGACAACCATATTTTAATACTTTGAAGAAGAGAAATGTCATTTCCTATTAGCAGAATGTCATCAACATATAATACTAAGAAAATGACTACACTCCCACTAACCTTCTTGTAAACACAAGGCTCATTTATGTTTGGACAGAAATCTAATTCACGAATTATCTAATCAAACCTAATATTCCAACTCCTGGATGCTTGCTTAAGTCCATAAATGGACCTTTGCAATTTGCATATCTTCGAGCCATTCTGAGATGTAAAACCCTCAGGCTATATCATATACACATCCTGGTCCAAATATCCATTCAGGAATGTTGTTTTAACATCCATCTGCTAGATCTCATAATCATGATGAGCAGCAATGGCGAGGAGTATTTTGATGGATTTAAGCATAGCTACCGGTTAGAAAGTTTCATCATAGTCAATACCTTCACGTGGACTATAACCTTTCACAACCAACCTTGCCTTATAGGTAATTACATTTTCATCCATATCAGTCTTCTTCTTGAAGACCCATTTGCACCCGATAGGTCTAACCTCTTTTGGTGCATCGACCAATTTCCAAAATTAGTTTTCATACATGGAATCCATTTTTGATTTCATAGCTTCAAGCCATTTATCAAAATCTGACCTTTTCATTACTTTATCAAAGGTTCTTGGTTCATCATCCTCCATGAGATACAGTTCCCTTTCATCTGTGATGATAAAACCATATATTTTAGGACCTTTACGAATATGACCTGATCTTTGCAATGATTGTGTTTCAACAGGTTGTTCTTGGATCACACCTTCTTATCTATCTAGAACAGGGTTAATAAGGTGATTGTATGTTTCTTCCTCTTGAACCTCCAGTTCAATACTGCTCCCACTGACTTTTGTAAGTAAGTGTTCCTTTTCCAAAAAGTGAGCACTCCGAGACACAAATACCTTCTGTGTTTTGAATTGGTAAAATAAATATCCAATAGTTTCCTTTGGATATCCAATGAATAGACACTTGTCAGACTTAGCATCCAGCTTATCTGATGCTATCCTCTTTACTATAGTAGGATAACCCCATACTCTTAGGTGACTTGGAGATGTTATTTTATTACACCATCTTTCGTAAGGTGTAAAGTCAACTAATTTAGAGGGAACCCTGTTTAATACATAAACTGGGCTTTCTAGTGCATATCCCCAAAAGGATATATTGAGATCTGTATCTCATCATGGACCGAACCATATCTAATAAGGTCGGATTCCTCCTTTCAGACACTTCATTGTGTTAGGGTGTATAAGGAGGGGCCCACTAGGGAACTATCATATTTTCTTTTAGATAATCCTGAAACTCTTGACTTAAGTATTCTCCACCTCGATTAGATTGAAGTGCTTTAATACTTTTCTCAAGATGTTTCTCTACTTCATTTCTGAATATTTTAAACTTCTCAAAACTTTCAGACTTATGCATCATTAAGTGTAGATAACCATATCGTGAGTAATCATCAATAAAGGTTATAAAGTTGGAGTATCCTCCTAGTGCCTTAACACTCATTGGACTACATACATCTGTATGTACAATTTCCAATGTACGAGTGGCTCATTCACCCTTTCCCTTAAAGGGTAGCTTTGTCATTTTTTCTGTTAAACAAGGTTCGTAATCACCATAAGACTCTAAGTGTATAGGGCCTAAGTCTCCACGTTTGTATAACTTAGTTAAGCAATATTTGTTTATATGGCCTAAACAACAATGTCATAAGTAGAAAGATTTCTTATTATCTAACTTAACTTTCTTCACATTGTTTATATTAAAAACTTCTACTTTAGTATCAAGAACATTAATGCCACCATTCAACAACACATAGCCATAAAGAACATGATTTAAACGAATCTGACAATTATTATTCAAAAAAAAATTCAAATCCCTCTGCTGCTAAACGCGCAACAGATATAATATTCTTAGTAACATTTGGAATGAAGTAGCAATTATTCAAAACTAAAACTAAGCCACTCGGCAAAACAAGATTAAAGCTTCATACAGCTACTGTAGTAACTTGTGCTCCATTTCCCACACACAGGTCCATCTCTCCTTTTGCGAGCTTCCTACTGTTCCTTAGTCCCTGCACAGAAGTACATATATGAGAACCATAACCAGTATCCAATACCCAAGTTGATCCATAAGGAAAAGTAGCAAAGTTTTCAATTACAAACATACCTGAAGTAGATGCCTCTGTGCAATCGTATCCTTTAGAGCAATTTTCCTTTACAAAGTCTGCATAGTTCATGGGTAAAGAATCCAGAAGGATATCTACTCCCAAGGATCGATCAATTTTAGATCCCAGTGATTCTAATTTTACTATAAAATCTCTAATCTTGTTGATATGTGCTACAACACTTGTCCCTTCCTTCATCTTGGAGTTGAAAAGTTCATTAGTCAACTTGAACCTTTCATACATTGCCTTTTCAGAAAAACTCTTTAGATAGATCAACATGGTCTCAAGATTCATGTGATCGCACTATGAACACATTATAGGATTCATTGTATCTAACAGTAACTGTGACACATAGACCGAATCCTTTAGAAATTTCAACCATGCCCGCTGAAGTTCAGCCGGTGCTTCAGTGCTAGGATATTCTGTGAATTGGTTTTCAAGAACATATGTCAATTCATAATCCATAAGGGTATCCTTTACTTCCTTGATCCATTCATGGTAGTTAATCACAGTTAAAATTTGGATGTGGTTAAGATGAAGTTTAATATCAGAGTTCATATTCAACCATAAGATATAAGAAAGGAAAAGCATTGTTTAGACTTTAGTATATAGTATATGTATTTAATATAAGGACTTTTAATTAAATACTTTTATCCTACCATTTTTCAAAATTTACAATAGCTCATTCTATTGAATTCGGGAGGTTTAGCCTAGCTAAATTTCCACGTATGTAGCATCTATAACTAGTCTAATATGACCTATAATTTTATGAGTCAAGCCATATTAGTAAGTTGTAGTTGGAATTCCATTCCATTTGCATCGTATACAATTGCTAATTTATTCAAGTTCCCTAATTCCTAGGGACGTGTGCTCTTATATTAGCATCTCCTTGAACGTGTCTCAGTCCTGCGGCTAGCCCCCATTTTATGATAGACTACTCACTCCTGTTAAGGCAGGCCCTATCTCAGTTTTTATAACCGCTCGATGTAGATGAAAGGAACGCTTTGCACAACACTTTATAGCTGAAAAAGATCGTATCATAAATTTAAGTAAGGAAGACTTATAACTTATCTTAATATATTTACTTTGGGATTTTATTGGTGTTAAATGTCTCACCCAATCTAGAATTTATTAGATGGACATACTTATAATAATAATTTATATTAATTCAGGGAAATTTTAGAATTAATTTATAAGGTTTAACCTTATGTGAGTTCAAGCTCTTTATTATAATTATTCCATCAACCAAGATTATATGCAAAATATTCCATCAACCAAGATTATATGCAAAATAACTAACATTTTTATTTGTTATATTTATATTGAATTTCCTTTACGCTTTTATTCAATAATTTAATATTTACCTTGTTATAGAAATATATATAAGAACCATCTTATTACTAGAAATAAATTAGTCCATATTTAATTCCCTCTTTATTAACTCAAGCTGCACCGATATATATTCCCAGGTAGGAGAGGTGCCCTATGAGGAGTAGACACCTTGCCCAATCCTTGCCAGAACATATACGGGCACAAGCTTGAAAAACATGGATTCTCTTGGACTAATAAATTTTGTTCTTTTAATTCATGTAAATTGAAAGCATCTATAACCCATGTAATTTATATAATTTATTGAGTCTTTGATAAGTTTGAGTAACTTAAGCAGACTTATTCAAAATTATCTATATCCATTTTCTAACCTTTGAAATAAAAGTATAAGTTCATCTATTGTTCCAAACAATTTAATAAACTTTAAATTATTTCATATAGAAAATAAAATTTAGTTTGCTTTTAACTTAATTATGCACTATAGGCAGACTTTAATACCACTCTTGGGAACTGATAGTCACTTTGAACATGTATAACAAGCATGAAGGAAATTCAAAATTTTATCTCTTATCCCAGGAACTCCTATTAATTGCATATAAATTAATTAAAGTCTTAACTAAATAAATTCTCTACTTAGATTAGTATGCATAGGCTAGGTGTACCATAATTCTAAATTATATCCTAACATAAATATTTTATACTGAACATATTTTAACTTTAAGTTATAATTTAAATATAAAATAAATTAAGCATGCATAATATCCTAAGCATAATAATTATTAAGTCTACAATGCTTAAAGAAAAGGACCTAATAATTAAAGAGAAAAATAAAACATATCAGTTGAAGTGTGCTTTAGCAGAACCTCTTTATACAAGCTTCCAAGTGTAGGATAGCCTCTATGAGTATCCACACAAACTCTACCAACTGAAACCTCCCAATGAGGAAGAATCGCAGAGTTTTGAGTAGCTGTTAGACAACTCCAAAACCCACCCAAAATATTAACCAAAGGAACTCCTTAATTTTATCTTTTAAGTTGACATCGAGAAAATGTATTAGAATCTCAAGTTAGAGCTCATAGAAAGATGTGGTGCAAGAAATGAAGAAGAGGGGCTAGCTTTATATAAGGGAAGCAAAGGCTCCCCGAATTTAATGCGGGATTAAATACGGATTTAATGCGAGATTAAATGCGGGATTAAATGCGAATTTAATATGAGATTGAATTTAATCCTCCTTTATTTTAATTTATTTTATGACCCTAATAAAATTAGTTACCGGTCAAAATAAATTCTTGGCTTAATCATAAAATGATTTAATCATTTTAATCAACACTTTAATTTATTAATGACCCTAATAAAATTAGTTACTAGTCAAAATAAATTCCTGCCTTGACCATAAAATGATCTAATCATTTTAATCAACACTTTAATTTATTTATGACCCTAATAAAATTATTTATAGGTCAAAATAAATTCCTGGCTTAACCATAAAATGATCTAATCATTTTAATCAACACTTTAATTTATTTATGACCCTAATAAAATTAGTTATCGGTCAATAAATAAAATCTCTGGTCCAACTAGGTAATAGTTCAATCATCCCTTTAATATTTTCATAATAGATCAAGTCTATTAATTCTTTACTCAGTCCGATAAAAATTCAATGTGTGTGACCTTATAGGATCCCGTAGTATTGAGCTGTTAAGATTTGACCAACCTTTGTTCTTTAGGAACTATTAGCTCGAGGTTTTAGACCGTGAATAGAACTCGATTACCTTAAATGACGGTAGTACGCCTCTAGCAAGGGTCCACCATCCCCTATTACTAGGAATGTCATTTGTTCTTATGACTTAATCCTGGTGTGAGCCGACGACCCCCGTTCCCCCTGCCCGCACGGTAAGCTTTAATGCTCTTCGACGTGGGGCAGAGAAATAACGAGCACTGTGAAGTGTGCTAAGGGATGATCCTTATTTTAGCGTGATGAAAATGGATAATGGAAGCGATGTTGAAGTTAAAGTTTAGTCCGATTAATGGGTTAAGGGATACGAGACTTAGAATCCCGTATTTTAAGATAGAGTCGCCACCCGGTTAAGCTCCACCGGGAATTTGGGTACGATATTCCCATCGGGTGGTTGGACCGTACCTTAAAACAGAGATTCTAGGTTCAGATGATGTTGCTTACTTTTCAATTTTTAAATCAAGCCGATTATGTTTTAATAAATGTGACCTTAGTTCTTATGTGATTTGATCCAATTATTGTTTGGTGTTTTCGGTTTAATATGCCATACATCACACGGAAAGCGATAAATAAACAAAGCGAGAAAGTAAAAATAGTACAAGGCTTTACGAATACCTATACATTTTTCTAATGCAAGACAGTAAATAAAAGTGATAAATAAATAAACGGCCAAAATCGGGTTTTAACCGAGCTTACCGACTCGGACCCGGCTCCAAACGAGCAAGAAATATACGACACTAATCACAAACAAAGCATAAGTAAATAAACACGGAAAATAAAACACATAGCAAGAAGAAAAACGTATTTTTGGATTTTTCAGGACAAAACATAATTTTTGGGCATTAATTAATTATCTAACAACCTAAAAAGGTGAAATAAATTAACTAAACATGCTAAAATAAATTTAATATATTCAGAATATTTTTGAGATTTTTAGTTGGTAAAAAACAATTTATTTAGATTTATTTAGTTAAAAATGCTATTTTTAAGCCATTAAAATGCATATTAAATCAAATAAAAAAAATAAAATCTAAAAATAGAATAAAATAAATAAAAATAGTTTCAGATTATACATAATTTTTTAGAAATTTTTCGGGTTGAAATCGGCGTCAAAACGCAAGAAAAAGGCGAAAAAGGGCTAAAAATAGCCTTTAGCAGCAAAGGGCTTTGGTGACAACCTTAACCGCCACTGCTATAGCCTTGGCCGCTATAGTGGCAGCGGTGAAGGCTATAGCAACAGCAGTCAAGGCTGTCACTATAGCCTTTGCCCGCCAAACCATTTTTAGGGGGGAAACCGGTGTTTTTGCATCCATAAAGTCGAAATCATTGAAGTTTTAAGTCGTAATCAATTATATTTCAATAGATCTAGACTTAAAACACTCAAATAATGTTGAATTTATGGATTTGGGGTAAGAAAATACCCAAAAATTGTAAGAAATAACGGGACCTCCATAGGGGTAGAGTTCACCTCCATAGCTATAGCCTTCACCGCTATAACAGTAGCGGCCAAGGCTATAGGGGTAGAGGTGAAGGCTATTCCTATAGAGGTCGGATTATTTTCTGACGGTTTTCCAAGAACACCAAGGAAAAACCAAGAAACAACACCAAAAGCAGCAAAAATAGTAACAAAAGACAATAAATAAAGTAAAAGATTAAGGAAACTCAGTTTTGTTACCTCTAGGTCGTGAATCTAACTCGGGAGACTCGAATCGGACGTTTGGCAAGCTTTTGATGATTTTTCGACGGAATAGCGACGGAAACAGCGACGAAAATAGTGATAGATTATTTGGTTGGTATTTGAGGAAAAGTCTCTAAAACCCTATTTAATCTGTTTTAACCTATGATTTCTATCTGATTTTAGTGTTTAAGCTATGAGATCAAGCCTAAGAACAACTAAGAATCGAGATTAGAGAGGATCAAACCCGAATTCTAGCTTTTCTTAAGCTTTCTCTCTCTTGTTATTGATTTTCTCTCTAAAATGATTTTTAAATCCTAAAATCGGGAAAAATACATGGCCAAATCGCGAGAGCAGAGAGAAACAAAGTGGTACGGCCTGAAACAGGCCATGCCAAGCCCACCGCCGCGGTCACGGCGGTGACCACCATAGGGGCGGCGGTCACCGCCGTGATAGCGGCATCCACCGCCACAGCGGTGGCGGTGGCTGCTGCCACAGGAGGCGGGGTGGCCACCCCGGTGGCGGTGGACGCTACCACAGCGGCGGTAGCTGCTACAAGAGTGGCGACCACCGTTGCCGGAGGGCAGGCTGACACCGCCACCGGCGGTGGTGGTGGTGGTGGTAGCAAAAGGGGGCTACCAGGTTTAGATAAACTAGGGTTAGGGTTTAGGTAGGGTTAATTAGGGTTAGGGTTTAGGTAGGGTTAATTAGGGTTTAGGTAGGGTTTTGGTTGATTAGGGTTTAGGTAGGGCAATTTTAGGGCAGATTTAGGGTTTCAACTTCTAACGTCTATATCTTCCACTACGGTTATCCGATTAAGGCAATTCTTGACATTTTGGAAAGCTCGGTGAGTCAAGAATCCAACGGTATAAACGAGACTTGCTGAAAATGTTTGGATCTTATAGAAAATTGTGAAACAAATTACTACACGCGAGCGAAAGGAAACGGCTAATTCTAAATGCATGCGAATGATATTTAAGCACCTCCAAAGGTCTAAAACCATAAAAAATGTACTTGCCAAACGTGATTCAACCCTCCAAGAATAGACAAATAGACCATATGAGGTTAGAGCAATAAGTCATCATCGTTCCAAGGGTCACCGAAAAGCCCGTGCTCATAGGCTGACCCTTAAGAGATTACCACGTGGCGGGCCAAGTGTGATCTCACAAAAGAGCAAGGGATAGAAGGTTATACCTGACATGTAGATTCTTGAACCGGTTGTCTTTTGGGATTGCCATAAACAGACCTATCAAGAACAAAATTGACTTAGAGATTGATTAGGTATTGCCTTCATTGCCCCAAACGGTTTTGGGATAGATTGGTTGGTTGCTTCGGGAAAAAGAGGAATAGGGACTTCTTGAGGCAGTTGTCTACGAATGGTCATGGGACACATCATCAATGGACCTATTAGAGGGTGGAAGTTGAATTAGGCATTTCAAAGATAAGGGGAATGCCGAGAATGCCGAGGGCTTCACTAAGAAATGCCGAGAACTTCTAATGAGGTCGGACTGGGATTTGTTTGGCTTAAATTGCATGACGGGAATATCAAATAAGATCCCTGGACTGAAATGCACACCAAGAACTTAGCTAGAAGGTGCCAAGGACTTCTAACAAGGTCGGACTAGGATATGCTTGGCTTGAATTGCATGTCGGGATTATAAAAAGAAATCCTTGGACTAGAACGCATACCAAGAACTTAACTGGAAGGTGCCAAGCACTTCTAACGAGGTCATACTGGGATATGTTTGGCTTGAATCACATGCCAGGAATATCAAAAGAAATCCCTGGACTAGAACACATAGCAAGAACTTAATTGGAAGGTGCCGAGCACTTCTAACAAGGTCGGACTAGGACATGCTTGGCTTGAATCGCATGCCGAGAATATCAAACGAGATCCCTGGGCTGGAATACACACCAAGAGCTTAACTGAAAGGTGCTGAGCACTTCTAACGAGGTTGGACTTGGATATCATTGGCTTAAATTGCATGCCAGGAATATCAAATGAGATCCCTAGACTAGAACGCATACCAAGAACTTAACTGAAAGGTGTCGAGCACTTCTAACGAGGTCGGACTAGGATATGCTTGGCTTAAATCGCATGTCAGGAATATCAAATGAGATTCCTGGACTAGAATACATACCAAGAACTTAACTAGAAGGTGCCGAGCACTTCTAATAAGGTCGGACTGGGATATGCTCAGCTTGAATTGCATGCCGGGAATATCAAACGAGATCCCTAGGTTGGAATGCACACCAAGAACTTAACTGAAAGGTGCCGAGCACTTCTAATGAGGTCGGAGTGGGATATGCTTAGCTTGAATCGCATGCTGGGAATACCAAACAAGATCCCTGGACTAGAATGCATACCAAGAACTTAACTGGAAGGTGCCGAGGACTTATAACCAGGTCAGACTGGGATATGCTTGGCTTGAATCGCATGCCGGGAATATCAAACGAGATCCCTAGGCTAGAATGCACACCAAGAACTTAACTAGAAGGTGCCAAGCACTTCTAACAAGGTCAAACTGGGATATGCTTGGCTTGAATTGCATGCCTGGAATACCAAACGAGATACCTAGACTAGAATGCATACCAAAAACTTAACTGGAAGGTGCCGAGCACCTCTAACGAGGTTGGACTGGGATATGCTTGGCTTGAATCGTATGCCGGGAATACCAAATAAGATCCCTGGACTAGAACGCATACCAAGAACTTAACTGGAATGTGTCGAGCACTTCTAACGAGGACGAACTGGGATATGCTTGGCTTGAATTGCATGCCGAGAATACCAAATAAGATCCCTGGACTAGAATGCATACTAAGAACTTAATTGAAAGGTGCCGAGGACTTCTAACGAGGTCGGACTGGGATATGCTTGGCTTGAATCATATGCCGGGAATATCAAATGAGATCCCTGGGCCGGAATGCATATTAAGAACTTAACTGGAAGGTGTCGAGCACTTCAAACGAGGTTGGACTGGGATTTACTAAAAAATGCCTGAGGAGACCGTTGGACTAAATGGATTATGCCTGCCACAAAAATTTTGAGATATTGAAGAGAGACATGAGCTAAGCTTTTGTTGCTTAATTAATTTTGCCAAGATAAAAAATTTGCCCCTTCAATTAAGCAATAAAAATGGAAGAATGAAACCGAAATAAAGTTGAAATTTCTGGGAGTCCGGAGAGATTGTCGAAGCTGAGCACCGAGTTTGGCTGATATGGCCCTGGGTATTTGCATTAAGGTGCCCCTAGGTATTTGAATTGAGGTGCCCTAGGGTGTTTGCATTGAGGTGCGCCTGGGTATTTGCATTGAGGTGCCCCTAGGAGAAACTTCTGGGTTCTAATTTTAGGATCCATCGGGTTGGTCGTCCTTCTGAATTGCCCCATGGTGTGCCTATCAAGAAGGCTTTAAAGCATTAGTAAGCCATATAAACCGCATTTTTATTGCTTAATTGATTTTGTGGAACAAAATTTTTTGCCCCTTCAATTAAGAAATAGAAACAGGAGAATAAAATATAAATAGAGTAAGGATTTTCGGGAGTCCGGGGGAATTACTGAGGTTGAATGTAGAGCTTAAAGACATTAGCTGATATGCCCTTTAGGCACGGTATAGAATATAGGATGGAGAATAATTCTGAGAGGCCCCTTAACATAGGTGCTTGCTTGGAAGTCGAGCGCATGGCTCGAGGATACTTTTCTGAGCTTTGTTTCCTGTGGAATTCAGCATAGAATAATAGACATGAACATTATGCATGAATGTATGAATGCATGAGATACTCGGACTGGTCATCTTCAAGCTGACTGATTAACTTGCTTGATTAACTTTGCTCAATTCGGGGAAAGATTAACTTACTTGAAAAGGGAGGATACATGGAATTGCTTTGCGGTACGGACAAGACAAGAGTGCCTCTAGAGGAGGATTAGGGATATTGCATAGATTAGGTGAGAATGCCCCTAGTGGAGAACTAGGGAAGCCGCGGTGATTTGACTACAAATTAATTAGAGACAAAGGGGGTGCACGAATCAAGGTTCAAGATTTCGGATAACGAACGATTGGATGCTGTCACTACCAATGAATTCTACCAAGGATGGCTTAGGACGATTAGGACATTACAGACTTGAGATGCTCGATCACGGTCGAGATTAGAGCGGATACGGGTGGAGGACAAATTTGAGTCCTTCAAATCTATTAGACCGACGAACATATCAATGCATTCTGATGATGATGGCGATGATGCAGATATCTCAATGTGATCAATGGCAGCTGGTAATCTTTGTTCTAATTATCTTAATTTTTACATAGACCCAGACATTTTGTCAGGCCCATCAGACTTGTTCATTTTGCTTTTATGTCCTAATTTTTGCCTGGATCGCCCTGTTCGGGTTTTCAATCCAGCAGACTTTCCCGGGTTTTGCATAGACCTTGATTCTTTTTAGTCTATCAGGATTTTTGCCTTTTATCTTTGCTTTTGTTTTCTTTTGAGGAATTGGGTTAACTGCACAGAACCCTAAGTTTGACTTACTTGCAATATTTTGCCTTTTGGGCCCAATATATTCATTCAAGCACAAATATATAGAATTCAGTAAAAGTGACATTTCCATTAGTTGAATTAAGTTTGAGTACATGATGATGATAATCATTTCTATTGACCCAAACTCTGGTGTTAACTAGCCTATGAAGGTTTTCTAGCCAACATACTTTCATGGTTCACTTTACCCTGACTTTTGCCTAGGCCGCCCTTTTTGGGTTTTCAGCCTAGCAAGCTATTCTTGCACCCTAAATTTTGCCTGACCGGTTTATAAAACATCAATCAGCGGGATACACCCTAATTTTTGCCTGAGCAGTAAAGGACCACTCTTCGGGTGATTGATTTATATATGCTTTTTATGTGCTGCTTTTCTGGATTTGATTCTTTTTTGTTAGATATGATAATGCTGCGGCCTGCTTTGTTTGATAGGGTTTACAAACTCAGTACCATCCAAAATCTTCATGCCCCTAGAATCGGGTATCTTTCTGATTACATAAGGTCTTTCCCAATCTGGTTGGAACTTCCCCCTTGGGTCAGTGTTGGCAGGCTTTACTTGCTTTGGAATCAAATTATTGGCCTTTGAAGGATACTCGATGCTTAACGCGATTGTTGTTTAGCCTCGCTATACGCTTTTGATATATCTAAAGACCGCTTAAGCTGCTCAGGCTGCGCTTAGTCCATGGGGGTCTCTTTTACACTGGGTTCAATACGACTCTTAAGGACTTCATCTTGGTCTTGGTTGGTAGCACGGTTTCCATTTTGCAGGCACAGGAATAAGGTGTTAGGAGAATTTATACACTTGCATGGTACCCACAAAGCGCAAACGGTGGTTTATCGGCTCAAACTCTGACCCTAGTGGTGCTCTTGGACATAAACCTTTTGAGAAGATGGTTTGTGGCTTTAGTTGTCCCATTAGCTTGTGGTTGGATGGGTAAAGGTCTGCGGTCCTCAGACCTAAATTTCTTGATCGATCAGTGGTTGCCCCTTAGGATTGAAATCCATTATTCGAAATGATGTGATGAGGTAGGCTGTACCGAGGAAAGATGTGTTTCTCGATGAACTTGGCCATCTTCTTAGCAGTAATATTGGTGAAAGACTCTGCTTCCCCCTATATTGATGACGGTCGAATCTTGCTGATCATATGCGTCCCCCTCGCCGAGAATGGCCAAGGAGGAGAGAAATAAGGAAGGTTTGGAGAGGTGTAAGAGATGGGGTATTGGGAAAAGGCAATGGTGCATGAGGGTGGGAAATGTGAGAATGGGTGGGCGAAGAAGAGATAAGCCACAACTCTGTCGAAGATGATCCATTGATGTTCTTCCTATATAATCTACTAACACTTCTTCGATAGCTTGAAAATCGGTTTGCATATAGCTGTGAGACCAGCGATGGATCGATTGACATATTAGATCTATCCAGGGAAGGACTGAACTTCTGTTACTATTTCAGGCATGGAGATGAGATGCTCAGGAATCCGATGACGAACCCTGGGTGCCTAAGCATGGCTAGACGAAAGAGTTATCGTGATCTTTAAGCACTTGTTATCTCTCATTTTCTTTCAAAGGTTAGGTCATTAGAAATTGGTTACCATTTTAGATTATCATCCGTACTCAAACTTATTTTAGTTAAAGAAACGTCACAAATACTGAACACATTATGCTTATGACAAAAATGAATGCATGGACCCATCGGGCGAAACATCAAATAGATAAGCGAAAAGAGAGTCTTTCATTAAATTAAAGTGCCTTAAAGGCATAATTGTTCATATTAAAATACTAGAAACATAAAGAAATAAAATTACATCATAGAAGAAAAAACATCCTCCATAGGCGGAGGGTCTTGATTGGTAGAGCCAGTAGACTAATCCTCCTCGGTAGCTTTCATTGGCGTGTCATCCAGGACAAAGTCCAAAACCTTTGCTTGCTCAGCTGATAACTTGTCTCCTTCATCTGCTAGAGACCTTGCGGGATTCTTATCAGACTCGATGGCAGAATTGGCTTCCATAACAAAGTTAGGTGAATCAGAAAAGACCATTGCCAGCATAAAACCATCAGGGAGATTGGAATTGATGGCGCTCACTCCATCATCAGAGCTCGGCGATGGCTTCTCCTCAGCGTTGGTCTTCCTCACAGGCTCATCCATTTTTCTTTCTCTTACCAAGCGCTAAATAGCCATACCTAAAGGCTTACATTGATCTATTGTGTATCCCTTTTGAACATGATAGCGATAAAAGTTCCCTTTCTCTTCAGGCGTAGGAGAACGGTACTCACAAAGAGGGCTAAGCAGGCCTTTCTCTTGCAATTTGGCAAGTATGATATAAAGAGGGAGCTTCCATGGAGACACGAATGCCTTCTGACTAGAGGCCCAAGCGGGTGTGGCTTGAGCTGCGGAAGCATTCTCTTGAGCGATGACTTGGACTGCAGCTATCTTTTCCTTGGTCGAAATCGGAGCGACTTCAAAAGATTGAGAATCATTGCTCTTGAACCAGGGTTTGCCACTTGGCTTGTTAGCCATTTCCTTTTCCTCCCGCCGCTCAATCTTTTCAGCTTTTTAAAAAACTTTTTAATAGGACTCAAAAGAATCGGTCTCTATCTCTTTTCGAAGGAGCCAGAGAGCCCCGTCAAGTAATTTCAGGATCATTTCTTTAAGGCTAAGCTTTTGCTTTAAGAGGACCTGAGTGGCCATCCATTGATTGAAATAAGACTTGAAAGCTTCGCCGGGCTTTTGCTTAACTGCCTCAAGATGCTGAATAGTAGTCTCCATTGTGGAATTAAATCCATAGTGGGCAACTAAAGCTTCAGATAGGAGTTTCTAATCCAGGATTGTAGACTCTGGAAGAGTATTGTACCACTCAAAAGCGGGGCCTGAAAGGGTACACCGGAATAACTTGGCCATCACCTTATCCTCAATCTTTTGGATACGCATGATTTGCTCATACATAACTATATGGGATTTGGGGGGGCCTTCACCTGAATAAGCATCCATTCGGGGCATTGAGAAATTTTCAAGCACCCAATCATCACCTCTTACTTCTTCCCTATCCTCGCTCCTGTTTAGAAATTGCCTGAAGAAAGTGGCCATTTCGGACATCAGGCCCAGAGGTAGCGTGACCTGGTCATATGAAGATGACCCAAACTAGAAAGGCGGAGGAGCCAGAGTTTTAATCTGAGGGCAAGAGAAAGGATTCTGAGGATGAGTGGCCTCGTGAGGAGCGACCATAAAGCTAGGGGGTGTGAAAATAGCTTGCAACACGAGAGGACCAATAAAGCCACTCGAGGGTATTGTCATCTGAGGAGTAAATCCCCCTGAGAAAGTGGGGAGAATAGGAGATTAGGGAACAGGCCTCAAGTGTATATGGGGATAAAAATCAAAGGTTGGTAGAGCAGATGATAAGGATTGCTGAGAAGAGCTCTGTCCAAACTAAAACTAGCTTTGCTGGAAAGGACAAATAGGAGGGAACGGTGGTACTAGAAACTGATCCTAAACTGGCGAAGACTAAATTATCTCTCCTAGAGCTTGAAAAATAGGCCCTGCTAGCCTCTGAGACTCTCTTTCCTCCCTAAGAGCGGATCTAACTTACTCTTGAATAGTGGCCTAAAACATATCTGATTAGAGGAACATAGCCATAGCATTAGCTAATTCGGAACCCAACTGAGATTCCCTTTGACCTTGACCATGATGAGGGGGAGAGGGAGAAAGGGAAGGAGTGCTCTCATGAGGTGCATCATTCAAATGCGAATCAGACATGGTTGGAAGAGCAGATTTTGATACTGAACTTACTGGCCGGCAGATTAAACGATGATCTAGATGCAACCAGAAAATACTGTGATGATGGGGTCGTCCGGATCTCACTAAGAAATTTAAAGATGATTAGCCCGAATTAAACCATGAATGAAATGAATGATCACATAATAACCCAAATGATGAATGCCATATATACGGGTGGTTTAGAGAGGTAGAGAGTAGAAGAGCTTATGATGCGAAGCTCAACCCCAAAATACGTGAGACATCAAATTCCTCGCTATTCTTAGCAAACTAGGTACATGTCATCGGGACTCAAATGATCTCAAGCATTTATGTGAAATTCCCCCTTCAAGCGAGATGAGAGTAGACGTAAGCGAAAAGTAAAAATAAAGGTCGGCCATAGGCGGCCTATGCTTGAGGTGTGTATGCATGAGCACAACATAAGTATCACATGAAAGCAAATAAACCTCTTCCAACCTTATGACTCCTGCACAACACCAATTTATAGTCTAGGGTTAACTCTAGCGCCAGGAAACAGCAAGAGAGTATGCGACCTAAATCTAGATTTATTCCGGTGAGCCTACAGGGAAGTTGTTATGGCTAGTTCTATTGTGGTTCATAGTCTCAAACTGCTGGTGTTGAGGAACAACACTGTAGATGGGTCTTGTTTACCTTGATTCTGTATAACTCAACCACTCCTCAAATGAGTGCGACCGCGAGAATTACACGTTGGTTGAAATGAGTGCTCCACCCACAAATATCCCCAATTCCTGGCAGGCATGAGGTATACAAGTGAGCTTTACGGGGGTGATAAAATGGCACCGTAAGACTTAGAATCTAACTAAAGTGGTGGATCAAAAGGCATAAGAAATAAAGTGTTGATTTAAAAACGATTTAGGCACATCATCAAAATCCTTTAACCAAAGTTTGAAAATGATAGCGATCTTTAAGTTTTAAGTTAAAGGAAAATCCCCAGCAGAGTCGCCACTGTGAGTCGACAACCCCCGATCCCCCTACCCATAAGGTAAGCTTTAATGCTCTTCAGCGTGGGACGGAGAAACAACGAGCGTTGTGAAGTATGCTAAGGGATGGTCCTTATTTTAGCGTGATGAAAATGGATAAAGGAAGCGATGTTGAAGTTGAAGTTTATTCTGATTAATGGGTTAAGGGATACGAGACTTAGAATCTCGTATTTTAAGATAGAGTCGCCACCCGGTTAAGCTCCACCAGGAATTTGGGTACGATATTCCCACCATCTGGTTGGACCGTACCTTAAAACGGAGATTCTATGTTCGGATGATGTTGCTTACTTTTCAATTTTTAAATCAAGTTGATTATGTTTTAATAAACGTGACCTTAGTTCTTATGCGATTTGATCCGATTATTGTTTGGTGTTTTCGATTTAATATGCCATATATCACACGGAAAGCGAAAAATAAACAAAGCAAGAAAGTAAAAATATTACAAGGCTTTACGAATACCTATACATTTTTCTAATGCAAGAAAGTAAATAAAAGCAATAAATAAATAAACGGGCGAAATCGGGTTTTAACCGAGCTTACCGACTCTGACCCAGCTCCAAACGAGGCAAGAAATATACGGGACTAATCATAAACAAAGCATAAGTAAATAAACACGGAAAATAAACACATAGCATGAAGAAAAACGTATTTTTGAATTTTTCGGGACAAAAACATAATTTTCGGGCATTAATTAATTATCTAACAACCTAAAAAGGTGAAATAAATTAACTAAACATCCTAAAATTAATTTAATATATTCAGAATATTTTTAGGATTTTTAGTTGGTAGAAAACAATTTATTTAGATTTATTTAGTTAAAAACGCTATTTTTAAGCCATTAAAATGCATATTAAATCAAATAAAAATAAAAATAAAATAAATAAAAACAGTTTCAGATTATACATAATTTTTTAGAAATTTTTTGGGTTGAAATTGGGGTAAAAAACGCAAGAAAAAGGCGAAAAAGGGCTAAAAACAGCCTTTAGCGGCAAAGGGCTTTGGTGACAACCTTAACCGCCACTGCTATAGCCTTGGCCGCTATAGTGGCAGCGGTAAAGGCTATAGTGGTGGCAGTCAAGGCTGTCACTATAGCCTTTGTCGCGCCAAACCATTTTTAGGGGGGAAACTGGTTTTTTACATCCATAAAGTTGAAATCATTGAAGTTTTAAGTCGTAATCAACTATATTTCAATAGATCTAGACTTAAAACACTCAAATAATGTTGATTTTATGGATTTGGGTAAGAAAATACCTAAAAATTGTAAGAAATAATGGGACCTTTATAGGGGTAGAGTTCACCTCCATAGCTATAGCCTTCACCGCTTTAACAGTAGCGGCCAAGGCTAAAGGGGTAGAGGTGAAGGCTATCCCTATAGAGGTCGGATTATTTTTCGACGGTTTTCTAAGAACACCAAGGAAAAACCAAGAAACAGCACCAAAAGCAGCGAAAACAGCAATAAAAGACAATAAATGAAGTAAAAGATCAAGGGAACTCAGTTTTGTTGCCTCTAGGCCGTGAATCTAAGGAGACTCGAATCGGACGTTTAGCAAGCTTTTGATGATTTTCCGACGGAATAGCAATGGAAACAGCGACGAAAATAGTGACAGATTATTTGGGTGGTATTTGAGGAAAAGTCTCTAAAACCCTATTTAATCCGTTTTAACCTATGATTTCTAACTGATCTTAGTGTTTAAGCTATGAGATCAAGCCTAAGAATAACTAAGAATCGAGATTAGAGAGGATTAAACCCGGATTCTAGCCTTTCTTAAGCTTTCTCTCTCTAGTTCTTCCTTTTCTCTCTCTAGTTCTTCCTTTCCTCTCTAAAATGATTTCTAAATCCTAAAATCTAGAGAAAAGTCCCCCTCTCTCTCTTGGATTGGTTTAAATACTCTCACACACAAAAATCCACCGACTTAGGTGAATTTTTGAGAAAAATACGTGGCCAAATCGCAAGAGGAGAGAGAAACAAAGTAGCACGGCCTGAAACAGGCCGTGCCAAGCCCACCGCCGCCGTCACGGCGGTGACCGCTATAGGGGCGGCGGTCATAGCCGTGACAGCAGCATCCACCTCCACAACAGTGGCGGTGCCTGCTGCCACAGGAGGCGAGGGTGGCCACAATGGGGGTGGCCACCCCGGTGGCATTCACCACCACTAAGGGTGGCGGTGAATGCCACTACGGCGGCGGTGGCTGCTACAAGAGTGGAGGCCACCGTTGCGGGAGGGCAGGCGGCCATCGCCGTCGGCGGCGGCGATGGTGGCAGCAAAAGGGGGCTGCCAAGTTTAGATAAACTAGGGTTAGGGTTTAGGTAGGGTTAATTAGGGTTTAGGTAGGGTTTTGGTTTATTAGGGTCTAGGTAGGGCAATTTTAGGGCAGATTTAGGGTTTCAACTTCTAACGTCTATATCTTCCACTACGGTTATCCGATTAAGGTGATTCTTGACATTCCGAAAAGCTTAGAGAGTCAGGAATCGAACAGTACAGAGAGTCAGGAATCCAACAATATAAATAAGACTTGCTTAAAATGTTTGGATCTTATTGAAAATCATAAAACAAATTACTGCGCGCGAGCAAAAGGAAATGACTAATTCTAAATGCATGCGAATGATATTTAAGCGCTGCCAAAGGTCTATAACCATCAAAAATTTACTTGATGGAGAAGTAAGACTAGCATGTGGTCAACTCCGAGATAAGCAAACCCATAACTAGATACAAGCTGTGCTCATAATCAAAGAAGAAAGACAAGATTGCTCTCACAAGGAAACCAAGCTCAGAGGGATACTAAAAGATATGGGACTAAGTCAATAAAAGTCGATATCATATCCTCACTCACCTCACATCCAAAGAAGTACATCTTCCAAAGATCATAAGGATCTCAATCAGACTCTATAAAGATATCATCAAAAGGTGTCAGAAAATATATCAGCTCTCAGACAAAAGATGAAGTGCTCATAAGCTAAGATAATACTGCATCAGAATTAGAAGTCTCAAAGGACATATCCACTATATCAGTCATCAGAACTCAGCACTCACTAGAAGGATACATTCAAGTGTAGAGTTCATAGGATACAAGGCAAGCTCAGAGTTAAGAACATCTTATCTTAAGCTCTGAAGTGTCAATCCAAGGACAACCATCAATCAAGAAGAAAATATCCTTCAGAAGAAAGAATAAGCCAAAATGAAGAGCATTAGAACCTTAAGATATCATTCCTGAAGATGTTCACTTTTACTAAGAAGAAAATAGCCTCAGAGGAACATCACTTCAAGGAAAAATGGGATCAATGGCTCAATGGCCTCAAAACCAACTAATATGTCTGAGAAATTGATAATGCCTGATCAACTCACTTGAAGCCACCTTTTCCAAGTATAACAATCTTAAACTTCTCAAATCCTAAAAGACTAGCTACTTGGCATTCACTAAAAGAGATAAGACATCTCTGTAAAGTGAGTCGACTAGTAAAAATAAAAAGCTACTTTCTGCCACCTAACTCCTGACACATGGAAAACTGGAAGCACTAAAATGGTATAAAGGGCAGAAGTCAGAGTACAGATAGAGCTGACCAAGTTTGGACTCATCTAATGGAAGGATTGATCTCAGTCCAACTACAAATCCAACGGTCACAAAGAAAGAAGCCGTTTAGAGACAACGATTAGAAGACTCCTCAAAAGATAGTCGTTCTGAGGAATACATTTATCTTATTTTAGTGGTCTAAAATACTCTCTCTCTCTCTCTCTCTCTCTCTCTCTCTCTCTCTCTCTCTCTCTCTCTCTCATCAAGGCTCTTATCAATGATCAACTTCAACAAGAGAGTCTAAATACACATCTATTCGCAATATTCAAAGTGTCGAGCAACATCACAAGTGCACACATCATAACATATTAGTGCAAATTCTCAAAAGCAAAAAAACCCATCTTCATATCTGTTTGTAAATCTAAAGCTCGATTATAATAACTCAATTCAAATCTGTTGTAAATGCTACTTGATAATAAAGTACAAGAGCACAAAACCATCAATCAATCCACTAAAGAAGAAGGGTGATCAGAAGGTAGGCAAGGGGGACTTGGCGAGGCTTCTAAGTCATAACAGACTAAGCAAGAGTGTTGAGATCTTCAACCCTGCTCACAACTTGGCGAAGTTGGTGAGGTAGAAGAATATAAGAGGACGGTACTCTTAGATTAAGGAATCAGAAGAAACAAGAGTGGTGTACTCTATGCGTGCAGAATTCCATTGTAAAAGCTTCTCCGCCTCTAAAGGAGTGATATAGTGGATTTAAGCTCAGAGGAGAAAACTCCGGGGACTGGATGTAGGCAGGGCCGAACTAGTATAAAAAACATTGTGTTTGATCTTCTTAACCTTGCACTTATTTACTTTGAGCAATTTATATTGTTTATATTTTGCTATTAAGTAAACAACAATCATTAAACAAAATCATTCATCAATAAACTCGTGTCGAGACTCTAAATTACATTTGTTGAATAAAAAATTTATTATTTCACATTCACATTCGAAAAGGAGTCAATAACAACCCCCCCCCCCTAATATGACTCCTATATCACACCTTCACAAGGACCAACAAAAAGAACTAAAGAATTACCTTCTAAGAATTCATGAACAACTGGAATTATTGATACGCACAGAGGAAATTCAGTAATCATCACACTAGGAGCTTTCAGTCGCATGAAAAACTCAGATATATGGCATTCCTTATTTCCATAGCAGGATAAGAAGTCATAACCTAAAACAGGATCTTCAGATCTTATTTATGTTGATCAATATTTAAATTATATGAGAGGATTTATTTGAATTCTTTAAAGCTAATGGACACTCCATGTACATTGAATCCAATAAATATGTTATCATCCGTTTATGATCCATTCACATGAAACTAAACATGAGTGTTGTTCATGTCCAGTTGTTGAAAATCAATTCGAATCACAATATAGAGTGAAAATCGCATATTACAGACCGGTTTGTGATTGTTAACGCAGAAGACAAATTACAAAACAATATCAGTAATGAATAAAGGATTTTGAGATGAAAAAACGTAAGAACAAATCAAGACTTAAGAACAACAATGTGTTAAAAGAAAACTAGAGAGAATTGAGAGGAGAATAGCTACAAATTTCATGAGCTGTCGATCAATTCCTTCCGGATATACAATGTATTTCGGTTATTAGTTTTTGAAAAATTGTATTTAAATGACACGCGTGTGTTTGAATTCTTTTAGTAAATGCTTTATGGAAAAATGATAAACATATTCACATATTACAAAATAAGTATATCTTAATTGTGCAACGTTATTGCTAGTAGAAAAATGATAAACGTAATGGAGTAGATTTCTCGTGTAGAGAATTAGAGATGGTCTCAATTTTTTGCTTAAGTTAATAGATTTTGTCACCTATTTTCATTAGCTGAGCATCGTACAATATAAATATTCAACACTTGTAGATCTATTATCTCCTATAGTCCTATATAAATAGAAGTCTACTAGAGGCCCTATGAAAATTTGAATTTTTGTGCAATATAGAAAATTTGAATAAATAATAAGCGTAAAGCCGTATTATTTTTAATTTATAAATAACAGTATTGAATTGAATTTATTTTAATATAAATTTATATATATAATATTAAATTAAATTAAATTAATATAAATTGAAAAGAAGAGAAAGTATTCTATAAGGTTGAAAAATAATATATTCATGGAAAAAAAAGTCAACCCTTACAATTCAAAATGGTTTTCATATATATTAAAATTGGCTATATTTTAGGCATTTTCTCTTGTATCAATAAGATAAGTGATTTGGTATTATTTAAGTAAGGTTTTGAGTTTGAGTTTTAATGAATGTAAAAAAAATTTATTGTGAGACTTACCCACCATAGTCAGGTACACGACCCGGGTCAGATTTGGACATAATCGGAGTAAAGCTCTAGTGAACCAGATGGACAATAAAAGAAGGCTATGTTCTCTGGACTATAATTTAATTCAGTTCAGTTTGGTTCAGACTGCTTCATTTCAGTTCAGTTCAGTTCATTACATTTCAATTCAGTTCAGCTATATGTAGTTATAAATTCACACTGAAATAAATTTAATTCAGTTGAGTTCAGCCAACTTCAGTTTAGTTCAATTTAATTTATAAAATTACAATCCAAAAGAAGAGTGCCTTAATCGATCACAATTACCTATTAAATTCTAATGATTGAGATTTAATTGTTCCATAAACCTTATAAGTAATTAAAATTAAATTTGTACTATTATAATTTAACATATAGTTGAAATTAAATGAATGTAACTTATCCTAAAAGAGGCAAATTTTATACAAAAATCGAATATTTAATACCTCTCTCATTAAATGCTTAACACATATGCAATTTATATATATAAATTATATATGTATTAAACATCCAATCGGATGATATTAAATACCCTGTCCCGTATAAAAGAACTCCCCAAAGAATCCAAATTCATGGCGTGTTCCACTGAGCTCTTTTCCCCTAGTTGATTGGCCTTGTTGTATTTCCCCTTTTTCATACAAACGGAAGTGATAAGTTTACTAGTGTCCACTCTTCTTCTTCTTCCTATTTGTGTAACTCAATACTAATCCAGTAGGTGATTCCATGGGCAAAAAGGTCAAATGGAGCTGGACCTCCGCCTTCATCGGAGCAGCATCGGCGACGGCGGTATCAACTCTCCTCGCCGCCAAGCCAAAAGATCCGACCTTCGAATTAATCTCAATCGATTTCACCAACTTCAAGCTCAACCTCCCCGTCCTCGACGCCGAGCTACTCCTCAACGTCCACGTCACCAATCCCAATGTCGCCGCCGTCCACTACTCCTCCGCCATCATGTCCATTATCTACGACGGTTCTCTTCTCGGCTCCGCTAAGGTTTCCGCCGACTCTCAGCCGCCTAGGTCCTGTAAGCTGCTGCGGCTTCAGGCTCGGCTCAACGGCTTGCAGCTGGCTCACCACGCCTCCATGTTTCTGTCTGACGTGGCTGCTCGGGAGATGGTGCTGGATGCACAAGTGGACCTTGAAGGAGCGGCGAGAGTGTTGTGGTGGGATCACCGGTTTAAGATACACGTGGATAGCCATATCACCGTTGATCCTTTGTTTTTAGATGTGATTGATCAAGAGAATAGATCTCAGCTTGATGTTTTTGTTGCTTAATTAAGATTATATATTATGTAATCTTTGAAATATAATTATTAAATTGACCTTTGTTTGCTAATGCCCAATGTTAACCGCATTTTCCATGTTTGGAAGTTTTTTGATTATAACATAATTATAAACAGCAGTATTAGTTTTAGTTTCAAATAGTTACTTCCTTATTTTTCTATTGATAGCTCTATTTTTTTTATTTTGTTCCTTAGATTATAAATGTAATTTTTATTTTATTTAACTAATTTATTTTAGAAATTAAGCTTAAGATATTTTGTAGGATTAAGGACCTAAATAATGAATTTTGGCTGTTTATTAATATTTGTCCTAACTTATTAAACTATTTAGATAATTGTTATGTTTATTTAAAATATTTCCTAACTTTCTTATTTTTAAATTTATTTACATAATTGTCATTCTTCTGATTTTTTTCTTATTTTTCATTTATCTCCCAAACTATTTATTTTTTCGTCGTGACGCTTTAAATTTTTTATTCGTCTTTTTTTTATCTTCGATATGATATCTACTGTGACATTTTTGAAATTTTTAAACTAGTATATATCTAGTAGATATTTAGTAAATCATTGTTAGATATATGGTAGATATCCAGTAGATCTTAATTTTGATAGTTTTTAATGAAATATAATGACTTCTAACATATATTTAATAGATTTAATATATGTGTATAAGATGATTTCATAAATTAGAAATAAATTCGTCTTTTTTTACAATGATTATTTTATAAAATATAACATTTAATAAATATTTAGTAGACATCTAGTAGATCTTTTTTCTTTTATTATTTTTAGTTACGAGACATTGAACAGAAAATCTATCATACATCTAATAGAAATCTATAGGAGATCTAATATATATCTTAGCATGCATATCTTTTTGTTTTATACTTTACGAAATCTAGTAAATTTCTTTATATATCTGTTATAGATATATGTTAGAAATCTATTTGAAGTTATGGTCTACTAGACATCTACTAGAAAATCTAGTTCATCTAGTTTTAATGATCTCTATGAGACTTTTACTAGAAATCTAATCGTTCAAAAAAATTTGGAAAAAAATATCTCAGTTGATGTCATTTCAAAGATGAAAGAGAGACGAATAAAAATATCTAAAGCGACATGTTAAAAATGAATGGTTTGAGATATAAATGCAAAATAAGGTAAATTTTTTTTTAAAAAAAAGACATATTAAACGCATGATGTGTGAATTGTGAAAATTGTTTTACTACGAAAGGTATTCTTCTAAATTGTTTTCAACTTATAAATTATTTTCAACTTAGCCCAATTATTTTCAGGCCTATTTTGTTAGAAGCTTTGAAAAATAAAAACCGACTAATGCAGAGTTAGAAAATTAATTACTGATCTTCTTAAGACCCTAGAATCATCATGTTCGTAGGAATTACGAAAAGGTAATACTAACTATCCTCAAATATTTCAGTTTGAAGGAAACATAGTGTTATAAAAACTCAAAACTATTCTAGGTCTAAAAACATTTAGGAAAATCAATAAAAAGTATTCTTATTGAAATATAATCCGAAGCTACATAATTTGTTACAAAAAAAGCCTATTTATAGGTAAAATAAAATAAATCTAAAATAAAAATTCATATATATTTAAATCGTTACTGTAAAATATAATTATAAAATAATTTTAAATAATATAAACATTAATTAATGGTAATTTTTTAAATGAAAGCCGATGATTAATTAATAATCGGGAGTAGACACTCAATAAGGTTAGCATCCCTGCTATATCCCACAAACTAATTGAGAGCTCGTTTATTAAATAAAACTAAAAGATGTTCAACAAACAAAAAAAAAAGGGCTCTTTATATAAATAGACTGAAAAAAACAAAAATATTTAACACAAAAATTAACAAATAACAAGAACCAGAAAACAGGGCAAACTAATTACATCTATGCGTTGTGAGATAAAATAACTACAGCTACACTTGTCCACTCTCGATGAGTTCGTTGATTCCAAATCAAAGAACGGAATTCGTTACCGATCGGACAATGGAAGAACGTTGGCAGAAAACAAATCCAAAAGCCGACGAGAGTGTGTGATTTGCGATCTGAAAATTGGGCAGCTGAAGGTCTCTCTTTCTCTATCTCTATCTCTATCTACTTCAATTGTGTCAGTTTTATTTCATTTTCACTGAATTAGGGTTTTTTCATGCGATTTCTGTCACCTTTCATTTTAGGCTGTTGAATTTGGGTTATGAAAGGATGGCCCTCATGTTTCTCTCTTGAATCGACCGTCTAGCAGGAGAACCTTCCTGCTGTGCCAGTTCAATTATTGCCTCTGAAGAGTGAGTCAATCGTTGTTGATCAATTTTGGATTCTATGTCATTGATGTACTGTTCCATCTTGATTTGGAATTTTTTCATTTTTGCTTAATTATTGGAGAAAATCAAGGAAAAGTTAACACTTTTTATCCTCAGATTCCGTTTTAATGTTTTTGGACAGGTAGAAGATGCATTTTTGAGATTACATCTATCATTTGGTATTTTTTGGGGGGATTTTCTTCATCTTTCCGTTTTTAGTTCAAACAACATATTGATGGCTTTTTTTTTGCATGTTCTTTATATGATAAAAGGCCTCTTCTGCAAATTCTCACATTCATTAACTAGACTTTTCTCCTATTAGACCATAACATGATACTTATTGACTTCTAATATCATTCTTCTGGCAACATCAGTAGAATCTATTTGGTGATTGTAGTTGGAGTGTTTTAATGTGATTATACATGTTATAGTTGAGTGATGTTTAAGGCCTCTCTCCTGGTTAAATTCCTTTGTTACTGATGCAACTTCTGTTCTTATTTGCGTTTGGCTATTAGGGGTTTATAAGAACAATGGATATCTTATGGTTTCCTACAATAGAGGTCTTAATCAAATGAGAGTAGCGACGAGCTTAGCAAAACTCATTTGATGTGTTAACTATGGCTGAAATTCATCGCTAAATATCGTTGACTGAGCTTTTGTTTGGAAATTAATATGATCTTTATTCTTTTTCTGTGTAGATATGTGATATGGTTGCTATTGCAAAGTATTTGAATGTCACACTTATAGTTCCTAAACTGCATAAAACTTTCTTTTGGGCTAATCCCAGGTCTTCCAATCCATATATTTCTTAGCTAGTTTGTAGGCTGTTATTTTTTTTTTCTTATTACGACTGACTTTATTTTTCGACATGTAATTGTAGTGAGTTTCAAGATATATTTGATGTTGATCATTCCATTACATCTTCAAGGTGGAAATACAATCAACAAGTCAACATATATCTATCAAAATGAATAACAAAATATAAGTATTCTTCACTCAAGCTTTAAAGACCAACTTCCACTAACATATTTGGATTGAAGGAGACTCTTTCTTAATATATTAAATTCTATTTCATTCACAAAATAGATGTATAAAGTCAGCTTCAAAATAGATGTTTGATAGATGTCCAATAGATGTCTAACAAATGTCTGGTAGATGTCCAATTCGATGTCCAATCCCGAAGCGAACGCCTGATGAACCTTGCCTCGCCTTACCCTCCACGAGGCGCTGACCCTTAAGCCTCGAGTACCTTGCACCCGCGGCGCGCGTGCCCATGACAACTATGTTATACCTGCCATCAAATGTTAATATTTCATCTGTTCAATCTTAAATGACACTCACTATTAAGCTCTTTTATGTAAAATTGAAGTTTGATTAATGAGTACTTGATTTATATTGGATGTCTATAGGATTTTAAATTGGATGTCTGTTGGATTTCTATTGGTTCTTACATATTATTAATTCCTTGTCAGGTTCTGTAGTTGAGGGAAGTGCGAATTGTATTGTTCTTTTTATTGAATAAGAATGTGAGAACATATAATATGTATTGTCAGGGATACAATTTGTTCGAATCTGTTTGATTAATGAGTAATTGTTTGGAAGCACGGTGTAACTTGTTCTTAAGTCTTTTATAATTATAGTTAAAGCAGTATTTGAATAGATTTATTACATATTCTTCATGAAAAATATCTTATTATAATACTAATATTCTGTTTCAAAATAAATTGTAGTGATTTCGGTATCTTTATGCTGAGCTTTTTGGAGTATATGATTGAGCAGAAAACAATCCTAGATCAATTTGATGGCCAAATCCACAGAACACGGTTGGCTAGCTTTGAGCTTATACAGGCATGGAAGGGAATATCTAAAAAATAAACTTGAGAGCTACAAGTAATATATCGACACAATAGACAGTCAATACAGATAGAGTTGATGATCAATTATGTTTGAATTCTAAAAATCTTGTGTAATTAGGGATTTAAGTTGTTGGAACTGCTGTCTGTTTGTATATAATTAAATTTTAATAGTTATGATATTGTGTTTGGTAATAGATATCCAATAGACAACCGATGTATATCACTTATTCCAACGAAAAAAGAAACAATAACTAAAAAGGATCAATATTCAATATACAAAATATCATATAACGATCTATTAGAAATCTATTGAAACGTCAATTGAAAACACACAAGTCAATTACACATACTTGTACAAATGTCTAATATCAAATTCAAAACGAGTGACAACTGAAAATTAAAATATATTTGTACAGATGTCTATCATCAATTTTAAAATAGATTTTCTGAAAGAAATCTTGTAGATGTCTGATAGATGTCCAATAGATGTCCAACAGACACTCCAAAAATTTCTTTTGAGCTAAACTGATGTTGTTAACCACTGCATGAAAAGCACATCTTAGAACACCATCAACCGGATCTACTGTTAGTGACGCAAACATTGCCGCAAACAAAATTGAACCAAACCCTATATCAGCAAAACAGAATGAATTATAGATCACGTTGTTGATTTCTAAGATTATAATCTAATTGAAAAAGTAGCAACTTATTCACTATGAGTAAACATTAAAACAGATTACCAATCATTGCAATCAATCACCAAAACTATTTGTGATCTAATTGAATTTCATATCATATATGTTGAGACTTAAATAGAATTGCAGCATTCTTCCATTTAAGTCAGAAGAATACCATTAACAAGCACTGATTAAGGGATTCTTCACTCAAAGCCAAAATTAGAGTAAAATCCAATATATCCAATAGATGTCCAATATCTTCCCAGTAGATGTCTAATAGATATTCAACAGATGCCTAAGGTTAACATGACTAGAATATAGATCACTAATAAACAACGATATCATCCTTAATTTGAAAAACAAACACACATTTTAACACCAAAATTGCTTGCTCCACCAGCAGCCTAATTAAATTGGCCATTGATATCAAAATAACTACCTTTGCATTTTATCAAACACATGACGTGCACTTTAATTTCAACAAAACAAAAACCATGCAAAAATGTCCACAAACACAAACAAGTCCAATCTAAACACATTAGCCTCATTAATTGATTTTCTATCTCTTTTATTAGAATCCTTCTAATTGAATCCAATCAACTCAGCTAGCTTGAATCCAATTAAAACATCAACCACATAATCCAATTGAGAAGTTATATGGCTCATCGTTTTACTTTAACCTCTTCTTTCAATTCGATTTCTTTGTAAATCTCACAAAATATATGAACTAATCAAACAAAATTAATACCTTAATTGATTTTTTTCTGATTCTCTTTCGGATCCGTTTCTTTTCTTATTTCGACGCCGCCTTCAAGATTCTCCGTCGGAACACCAATCAACTTTGATTCCGATCTCTATTTCAATTCTCTTCATTGCCTTTTTCTGTCATATGCCTCATTAATTGATTTTCTCATTCTGATTGCTGTCCTTATATACAACATAAAGTTATAAAAATTTTATTAAAGAAAGTTTAAATGAAAAATATTTAAGTCTCATGATAAAATAGTAATTATTTTAAAAAAAGTGATCAACTTTATCAAATTTCCAAAAAGAAATATAAAAGGAAAAAGGGTTTTTTTTAAATGCAAGATCTATCAGCCCATAATTTAGTCCCTACAACTATCAATTGTAAAAGGAAAATTGTAAGGAATGACATGTGTTTAAATTTATTGTTACTTATATCATAAATAACATTATTTTATATTCTTGTCCTTTTTTAACTTTTTATTTTTTTGTTTACGTTATTCTTTTAATTAAGTCTTTCTCATATTTTTTTTCATGTTGTCTGTGATTTCTTTCTTTTGGTTATGCGATTCCTTCTCCTTATTTCATTTGGGGGTGGAGCTGGGCAGAGGATTACAGAGGTAAGTGTTCACCCAGCCGTCATGGAGTTTTCGGGCAACTTCAACCCCTGTAGTGACGTTCAAAATGGCCCTTCGGTTGTCTTCCTCTTTTGTCCTAAAAAAAGAGTAAGGTTTTAAAAAGCGCTAGGCGCTAGTCGGACAGTAGGGGCTTCGAACGCCTAGGCGGGGCCTGAGCGGAGTCTAGACGGATTTGTAAATTTTTTATTTTTTATAATTATTAATAGATAAAAGTATAAATTCAACTAAAAATAATAATTATAATACAATATTTTACAAGAAAAATATAATTTAGCATATGAAAATATAAGTCTTAGTTAATTTTTATATAAAAACACTTCAACATTAAAATCAATTCCTTAAAAACAAATATCCTCACTAACTTTTTGTGATTTATAGCGTACTATTTCTCGGTTTGAGATTCTAAATGAAAATTGTATGGTGAGAATATTTTATTGTACATTAATTTTATTAACCGTGCTACCTTTTTTGAATTAAAAAAATTGAACCATAATTATTATAGGTATCAGTATCTTAAAAATTGGAGGGAAAATCGGACTAGGCGGTGCCTAGGTGGAAAAAATCGGATTAGACGGTGTCTAGGCGGCAATATGTCGATCCAACGCCTGATAGCGTCCGAAGAATGAAAAGTCGAATGACAAGCTTCAAAATAGCGCCTAAACAGGACCTAAATAAAGATAGATGGAGAATTTTAAAACATTAAAAAAAATCTCAAATTAAAATAAATGGGTCAGAAAAAGATGTGGGCACATGTCTTGGATGGCCAAGATTAAACCTTATAGTTGCGGGTCCCACATTCTCCACCACATTTTTCTTATTTCATTCCTATTATTGCAATCGTCCTAGCGATATAGGTAACCTTTTTACTTATTAATTTTGATTTGCTCAATAATCAATAGAAAAGGACAAAAGGTAGCACCAGTTGATTATAATTTTATATCTATTTTATGTTTTTAAATTTTGATAACGAAATTACAATGTTAAAATATTTTTACAGAAGATTGAAATTACTGAAGTGGACTCTTTATAAACATTATTGTGTCTTTTGCCAATTCAATTAAATTTCAGTAATTATGAAAAAGTAAAAAATTAAATACATATTATCTATATCTCAATGTATAGTAACGAAACTCGATATTTTTATTTATTAGTTACATGTAGATTTGTTTCTATTGAAAACATTCAAATTTAATTATTGATAGAATAAAATAAGATACTGCAAAAGTACATCAACTTAATGAATAAAAATGAAAGTTATACTAAAGAATAAGTGACATATTAGTATCAATCAGATTGATACTATAGGCATTTAATGATCTGCATTTCTCATTCGATAATTTTATTAATTTTTTTGCCTCTGCGGTGGTGAATTTATGACACCGCCACTTTTTTCATTCATTTATTTTCTGATCATATTCTGATTGTTTACTTGATTTCCAATTTTGATTTTTATATTATTTCCCGATCTTGATTTCTTCTTCGTATTCTACTTCGATTTCAATTTTCGTGGATTTAAGTGTAAGTACTGATAATTTACTAAAAATATCTCGCTCATCTCGAAACATGAGACCGGGTCAATATGGAGTCATCCTACTAGCCTCTCAGATGATATCGGAATAGTCAAGTGGGCCTGACCCATGACACCGGCTGATATCGCAACCCAGCAAAGCGTACAAACCCAATAGCCGCGTCCAACACCTTGAACGGTCATAATCTCGAGGCGGTTTACAACCGGCTTGAAGGCACCTTCGTGTTCTACAAGTAAGGAGAATTCATTTCTGACTATAGTCCCTATATTCTCTCCTTGTCCATACCCTTATCTACTTGGGATTCAAGACTCAGATATACATAAGTGGAGTCCTGATCTTATTGGGTTTGACACTCCCACTCCCAATCTAATTGGGACATCTCTAACGCCTACTAATAGGACCTTAGGTCAGTTCAAATAGGTACATTAACATTCTCATACTCACTCTCACAATATTCCTCAAACCCTTTACTGACTTAAGCATCGGAGGGTCCCGCATGGGGTAACCACCGATCGCCCCCAAGCTCATGTATTGTTTTGCAGGAATTAGTACGTAGATTCAAGATAATTTGCAGTAGATCAATTCTAAAATATCAATATTCAGGTATGATATTTTCAGTGGTGCAGTGAGCGTGGACTTCGTTTACTTGCTCAAGCGAGAATCGTAGTTCACTAAAGAACACATCCCTTTTTCAACAATTCTGAGTTTTACTATGCAAACATGTCACACGAAGATTCAAATGCAATCATCAACTCCGGTGTGGAAACCACCCAAGGTGGTGCAGGAAACGCTATCATAGCTGGAAAAGTGCCTATCGCGGCTGGTAGCTCGGATGCTATGGAGAAGGCGCCAATGACGGCAGGTAGTTCAGGAACTAAGGAGGTAGAGGAACGTTCCTCCCGTCTGCCTAGTCAATTGGATCCATTCATCGAAAATTCTGGCCAGGCGGCTCTCACCCCTAAACAACAAAACCAGATGATGAGGTTCGTTTACAATCACTTTGAAGCTATAGGACGACTAGAGGGAGAGATTCGCAAAGATATAGCCATTCCGCCTGAAATAGGCATGAACTGGAACCTCTTCCCCCAATTCAATTCAATCACTAGGATACCCACTTTCATTTCCACAATGACAGAGGGCCTCTAAAATTTAACCATCTCCCAGCCGGTATTAGTACAGCCGGTCACTCTCATATTAGAAATGCCCACTTTGACGTATCCAGGGGGATTCACGGATTCAGACCTCGCAACGTTGCGAGGACTATTGATGATGGCGCAGGAAGGAAAGGAAATTCTGGCTGGAGTATCAATGCTCAATAAGAAACAAGGAGTGTTAAGTGACTCAACAATTATGGCCACTGAAGTGGTCGAAAAGAATGATTCTGGGTCCCATCATAAGTCAAAGGGAAAGAAGCATAAAGGCAAGAAACACAAGTCTCCTACTCCTTCCGTATCCTCCTCCTCCGCTTCTCAATCCGGTTTGGAGAGCTCAGAAGATTTTGACACTAAGTTCAAGAGATGCCTGAAGAAATACGCTATTTCCTTCCATGAGCCAATCAGCGAAAAAACTCTCTCCCCTTTCAAGAAAAATATCCTAAGCCAAAAGCTCCCGGAGTACATCTTTATACTTCTGGATAAATACACAGGTAAGGATGATCCAAGAATGCACTTGACGGACTACGTAGACCAGATGGACCTGATCAATGCGTTCGAGGCATACTGGTGCGAATACTTCATGTTGGTCCCTATGCGTACACTCAATGAGTAAGGGGGGGGGGTGAATGACTCACTTAAAAACTTAGTAAAAGTTTTCGTGATAATAATGAGCTCCGCTGAGTAAGTCAGCAGGCTGAGTGAAATCTAGAAAAACTTTAAAGTAAAGGACACAAAGATTTTTTTACTGGTTTGACAACCTATGCTTACATCCAGCCCCAAGAGAGTGTCTCGGCTTTAATCCACTAATCTCAACTCCTTTACTCTAGGCGGAGAAGCCTTTCACAAATTCCTTAATCACATTAAGTACCCTCCAAACTGCATCGCTCACCTGCTGAGTAGAATACCTTCTTCTACTAGCAACTCAATAAGAGTCTAAACAAGAGCTGGATTTAACTTATAATAACGTTGATCCAGTTACAATTATCAGATATTACAAATCAATGATCTATTCTATTCTCTTTTATTCTAAAGCAGATTCTCGCTGAGTAGTTGCTTTCTTACTTGAACTTCTTTAAAGCTTACAAATTGGTAGAGTTTTAGCTTCTGAGAAATTCAGGTGTAATCAACAAGTTCTAACGCTTGCCTTCTTGCTCCTTTTAAAGATGGATTCAGAAAGTAGCAATTGAACTTGTTTTTGGCATCTTCTGGAATTAAAAGCTCATTTATTCACCCATTGCTTCTTCAAATCAATCCATTAGGAGATAGAATCACACCGTTATGAGACAGAAAATTATCCGTTAGAGATAGATTGAAATTCGAGCTTCAATTTGAATCCTTTGTCATTTGATGCCAGTCTTCCGTTAGAGAGAACTCGCGCTAACTTGCCATGTGTCTTCTTCCCATTCCTTCTGGTATTCTGACATGTTGCAGAGCGTGCGATACTATGTTATTGATCTGCAGAATTGGCCAAAATGGCAAATGACTTTTTGCAGCTTGAGTCCGGAAGACTTTGTAATTTTCTTCATTAAACTGCGTCTTGTCAAGGCATTAATTCTTTTTGTCTTTGTCTCATTAATGTCCTACAAAAAGCAAAATTAAAAGCAAAGATCCCATTTTTCCTAAAATGGTAAAGTCAGTACCTTTTACAGACATAAAGTAACTCATCGAAATAATATACCGTAAAGCACAACTAAAACAAAATCTAAATACCAAGCACTGAGTGAATATTTATTTAGTCAACGACTAAAGTGGATACTCAGCCTAGAACACTCAGAGTTAAACTTAAATAGCTAGGTCAGCGGAGACATGAAATTCTACCCTTGAATTTACTAACTTGCATACAACCATAGACTATTTAATTTAACATCATTATTGATTTAATTAGCCCTAACTTAATTGTTATGATCAAAACTTAAGCACTACCGAGTCATCCACTGAGTCAGTCCATACCCGTGCTTGGTTGAACAATCTCCCCCATTTTGATTAATGGCAATTAACTAAGCGAGAATTAAATCAATAAGATATTTAGATCAGAGTTACCTTATACTCATGCTTGATATAACTTTGTTCAGCATCTTCATTTTGCTTAGAGTGAATGCTAACTCCCCCATAATCTTTGATTCTTCTGAGTTCAGCATTCCTCAACGCTTCTCATATATTTCTGCAAAAAGATCAACACAAATATATGCAATAGAAAATACAAGAAGTTAAGAAGATCTTAACTTAGAATAGAATATGTTATCTTTTTATAAATGAGTAACTTGAGTACAGATAACAGAGAGTTAATCTATACTAAGTTTTACAATAAGCACTACAGATTACAAAATTCTATTCTACTTAGGCAAAGGTGGTCCTCCAAGATTAGCTCGCCTATCTTCGTAAACTTGCCGATCCCATCTTAGTTTCTTCTCCTTGGGCAGCACAATCTCGTTGCCTTTCCTCTTTCTAGTCTCAGTGTATTCTCTCTGAATGCGCTCCAGATCCTTGAAAAAATTATAAGAAAAATCAGCAATCCTCTGATCTCTCTCTCTCCTTTTGCTCACGCTTCTCGCGATCTTTCTCCCCCATTACCATTGCATTCAAAATGGCTTGGGCTTGATGATCAAACGAGCTTAGAGAATCTTTAAATGTCTCAAGCTGACCATAGATGTTGGTCAAAAAGTTCTGCACTAACAACTCATAGATTTCTTATGAGATTGCATCCTATTCTCTGAGAAAAGCAAAGAGACCCACCAGAGCATGAGATTGAGATAAATTGACCTGATACTAAGTATTAAGTACTTCATTGGAAATTTAGGTGAGCCTAGCCAGAGCCTTAGCTTGATTATTCTCCCTTAAGATCCGCTCTAGCATGGGAGTGCTCCTAATGTTAGTAGTGAATTCTTCATGAATCTGATCAATTGCTTGACCATCATTGAGGATATTTAAATGAACATTCTTGATTTGATCATGAATGTGACCAAGTTTTTGATGAAGCGATGGTTCTTGTTCAGCATTTGTCATTACAATATCACTATTTAGAGCATCAAATATGTTTAGCCTCTTCAAGGCTTTGAGTACTTCTCCCTCTGAGTTCTTTACTCCCTGTAGCACTTCCTCCTTCGCAGTCCTTAACTCAGTGTGTAAACCATAATGTTTAGTAACAACTATGATCAGCGCATTGATAGCATTAACAATTGTATCCAAGCGAGTTGTGTTGTCACCATTCTCTTTGCTCAAAATGCTATAGCCATCTAGAACTGCCTGCATTTCTTCCAAGAGGGGATTGAACTTTTCTATCATGGAATTCCTGAAATCCCTCTCGTCATTCAAAACTTTGCAGTTGCTCCTATAAATTTCCTCCATCTTCTTTTTTAGTTCTGTAACTTCCACCTTCAGATAGTTAGCCTTCCTACCTACAACATTTAACAAAGGCAATATATGGGACATAATTGCTTTGACTAGTGAGAACTGGGTAGGGAATGGTTTGAAATGGGCCTTCATCTCCTCAACAGCTTCTACAAACCCTTGCACTGGCTCTACAACCTTTACAAGTCTCCTCAGGACCACCTCAAACAACAAAGATCTTGCAATTTCTGTATCAATTTCATCATCTGTCCTAAGTCCTGGATATCTAGCTCTCCTCATTCTCCTTATATCTCCTAAGAGCTCAGCCTAAGGGTTAAATTGGGGTTGTGGTCGTGGTTGTTGAGGTGGTTGCTATTTTTATGGTTCTGAAATCTCTTCAATGATTGGAGGCCCTTTGATAATGGGTCCTTCCAATATCAATAGTTTACACACAGGAGATCCAACTGGTGACAGTAGGGGAATGATGGCTATTTGGTCAGAGTGAAAGGTGTTTGGTTGGTCAGCAGTGGATGTGGATGGTATTTGGGTTTCAGTTAAAGGTAGGGAAGAAATGGGTGTAGGTGACAAGGGTGTTTTAGGTCAAAGGTTTTTGAAAAGGAATGGGTCCTCCTGGTTCTCCACGTCCTTATTTTCTTCTGCACCTTCAACAGTGGGCTCACTGACCTGCGTTTGAGATTGCTCAGTCAGTTGAGCTCCCTGCTCAACTACTATATCATCCTCCTTACCCTCCAAGTCCCGTTCATCCTCATCAATCACTATCTTCATTCTCTTCAAAATCCCTCTCTTCCTCTCCTTCCTTGCTTCCTTAACTTCTTTAGCAGTCAAACTGACCTGCTGTTTAGATTCAAGCACATTAAATTCAATAGCTTGAACTTCCACTACTTCATCTTCTTCCTGCTCTTCATGATCCTCAATCCCTTCAAGAGCACCTATCATCTCTTCTACTACTTTAGGAACCTCCTTATTAGCTAGACTGGCTACTACTGATTCTATAACTTTTTTAGTGTTAGCCTTAGCCTTAGCTGATGCTTCTTTAGCCTTTCTCCTTATTTCAGCTTCTAGATCTTCATGCCTCTTTCTAATTCTTTCCTCTTCAGCAACTTTCATTCTTTCAGCTTCCTCTAGATCCTGGACTATGCTAGTTCCTTTCTTTACCATCAGTTTCTTCTTAGGTTGACCTACTTGAGGCATAGGAACTGATATAGCCTCCTGTCCTTTAGTAGTCATTGCATCCAGCTAAGCTTCATCACTTTTTCTCTTCTTCTACCTCTTCAAAGTCATCTCCTCTCGTAGCTCTTCCTCAGGTTTCCTTTCTTCTTCCTTTTCTTTAGGAGTCAGTTCAAGAGGCTTATCTTCCTTAGTTCCCTTAGATGATCTGGTCTTTTTAGGAACAGGAGCAACTATAGGAATCGAGCTAGCTGATCTCCCTTTCTTTACTTCCTTTTTGGAGTCTCTCTTGACCTCCTTCTTAACAGCCTTCTTCTCAGTCATATCTTTACATATTTCTGCTCTGTGCTTGGTAATCCTCTCAATCTTGCTGCCACAAAGGCATCCAAAGTCTGATCCTCCTCTTCTGGTTTAATAGGCTTCATTATCATTACAACCTTTGGATCCTTAGTTCTGACTTCTCCCTTCTTTAGCTTTATATACTTGGTGTTGTTTGGCCTCTTATTACACCTCAATCCATGAAAATGAGCGTTGCTCAAGATTCTGGATTCAATCACCTTCAGAATGATTCTGCTCTTCTGTACCGATCTTTCTAAGTCTAACTCATATGCCCTGCATATCTCCATCACAAGATGTCCATATACCATATGCTTAGACACCTTTAAAAATCTTTGCACAATTGCTAAGGGCTAATTAATGCTCATTCTATGAGTCAGAGCATAAATAAACACTCTCTCAAACTTTGAGCAGCTTTCAGTTGAGGCTGTCTTGGGCAGCAACACCTTAGTTACAAGCTCATACGCTTGCTTCCCCTCCATAGTGAACGTAGATGCTATGAGTTTGCCCGCTTTATAGTCTTCTGGGAGCTCATAGTCAATGGGTATGTCCACATGCTCTTCATCTTTTACTGCACGTATCCTGAGCCCTCTCTCACGCATTTTTAGCAACCTAGCTATTAGTTTGGGGATAACATACACCTTCCTCCCCATCATAGTAGTGACCAAGAGATCTTTCTGTCTTTTAACTAGATGAATTCTATGAAAGAATCTCAACACTACCTGCTCATAGCAACAACTGGGTATCTCAAAGAACCCTCTCAAGTGATGTTGGTGCGTCCACTTCGTAAATCTTTCATCATTGGAGAAACTGAGCATATCTACAGTAGTTGGCTCCTCCACTTCAGTTCCCTTAATAAAAAAACCACTTTGTAGGAATATATTTAGTTCCAGCGGGAATGGTTAGGTCTTCTCTCTTATTGATTCCAATCGCCACTCGAGCAATATGATCTTGTGTAGTAATCCAGCATGTATCCTTTTCATTTCTTATGGAGAAGGAATTCTCAGTACTGGGTTCTGATAATCTCCTTAATGAACTCACCATTTGAAATTGCTTTGAAGAAAGTTAGAGAATTGGGGATTTTGAGAAGAAATTTGCAGAAAAGAAATTTGGTAAAGTAACCTTTCTTCTTTCTAAAATTCTCCTTAAATAGGCAAAGACTCTTCGTTAAGTCCTACAATGCTACATGTATGACTCACAATCCATGGTCATATTTGAATGGTCAGATTGAATAGAGTTTACCATAGGACTAATGAAAGCCCGAAACACGAGATAACTGCAACTGAATATGGATTATTTTATAACTTGCTACCATTTCTATCAGGTTTGAATTTGAAAAAAAACTGGTGGCAATTTAATGACGTGTTCAAAATTGAAGCGCAAAGAAGAAACACTTAACCCAATTCATAAAAGCTTAGAGTGTGCCCTAATTTGGCCAACTTCAGAATTGGTCAGTGGGAAATGTATTTCTTCAAATTGGATTGGACATTTCGATCAGCTCGCTCAGAGTTTTGAATTGCTCCTTTCTAATAGGCTTTATGAATATGTCAGCTCGCTGTTCTTCAGTTGGAATGTAGGTGAGCTTGAATTTTCCTTTCAACATATGATCCCTTATAAAAAGATGTCTAATATTGACATGCTTTATCCTGCTATGTTGAATTGGATTCTTGGATAGGTCAATTGCGCTCTTGTTGTCACACATGACTTCAAGACACTTAGACTTTCTACCATAATCCTCCAATTGCTGATTGATCCATAGCAATTGTGCTACACAACTTCCTGCAACTATGTACTCAGCCTCAGCTGTACTCAGAGCCACATAAGTCTGCTTCTTGCTATACCATGTTACTAGATAATTACCAAGGAAATGACATCGTCTTGTGGTGATTTTCCTTTCAAGTTTGTCTCTTCCATAGTCAGCATCTATGTATCCTCTCAGAGCAAAGTCTGCATTACTTGGATACCATAAACCTGCAGCAATAGATCCTAGCAAATACTTGAGAATTCTTTTAACATCAGCTAAGTGAGATTATGTGGGGTCAGCTTGATATCTTGCATAATAACATACAATATATTAAATGTCAGGCCTACTAGCAGCTAAGTAGAGTTGAGAACCAATAATACCTCTGTAGAGCATACTCTCTACAGGTTTACCATCCTCTTCTTTACTCAAAAATTATATCAGTGGCCAGGGGTGTTGACATTGGCTTAGCTTTATCCATATCAAACTTCTTGAGTACTTCCTTGGCATACTTAGCTTGGCTGATAAAGATTCCATCATCACCTTGCTTGATTTGCAAACCAAGAAAGAAATTAAGCTCTACCATCATTGACATTTCAAACTCTTTCTTCATCTGCTGGCTGAACTCTTTGCATAGCTTTTCATCAGTTGCTCTAAAGATGATGTCATCAACATAGATTTGGACTAGCAACACGATAAACAGAGTTGTATATGCTTTTCCTCTAACATAACCTTTGCTGAGTAAAAAGTTAGTCATTCTCTCATACCTAGCTTTTAGAGCTGTTTCAGTCCATACAGAGCCTTCTTCAGCTTGAAGACATGATTTGGATACTTTGGATCTTCAAAGTCTGGGGGCTGTCTGACATTGACTTCTTCTTGAATATAACCATTAAGAAATGCACTCTTAATATCCATTTGAAACAACATGAAGTTCATATGGGACGCCAAAGCACAAAGAATTCTTATGGCTTCAAGTCTTGCTCCTGGTGTAAAGGTTTCTCTATAGTCAATGCCTTCTTGTTGATTGTAGACTTGAGCAACTAGTCTGGCCTTATTTCTGACAACCTTACCAGCTTCATCTACCTTGTTCTTGAAGACCATTTGGTGCCAATGATTGACTTGCCTCTGTGTTTCTCCACCAAATCCCAAACTTCATTTCTTCTAAATTGTTCTAGCTCTTCTTGCATTTCAATCATCCAATTGTCATCAAACTTAGTATCTTCAAACTTCTTTGGTTCAATCAATGAGATAAATGCTGAATGGCTCATCATTCTATTCAGCTGACCTTTAGTCAGTACTGGATTTTGCACACTATCAAGAATCTTCTCAACTGGGTGATCTCTTCTTGCTCTGACTTCCTTTGGTAGATCAGGATCAGCTCACTGAGCTACTGTCATTGGTTGAGCATCTACATCATCACTAAAGTTGATGGATTGGTCCAAGTTGACTTCATAATCTTCTTTTTCTGATACAAGATCAAGAATAACAATGGGTTGACTGACCAATCCGCTAACTTATTCCTTTTCCCTTTCATCATCACTGGCTTCTTTACTTGCATTGTTAGTTTCATCGAGATCTACATGTATGGACTCCTCTAAGATGCAAGTCCCATTGACTTACACTCTGTATACCCTACTGTGTATTGAGTAACCCAGAAAGATTCCTTCATCAGCCTTGGGGTCAAATTTACCCAATTGGTCTTTAGTGTTTAATACAAAGCATTTACAACCAATGGCCTTGAGATAACCAACCTTGGGCTTGCTCCCCTTCAAAAGTTCATAAGGAGTTTTATTCAAAACTAGGTGAATTAAAACCCTATTTAGAATGTAACAAGCTGTGTTAATAGTCTCTCTCTAGAAATACTTTGGCAGATTGTTATCACTCAGCATGGAACGACCCATCTGCGCAATAGTATGATTCTTTCTCTCAACAACCCCATTCTGCTGAGGTGTCTGAGGGGCAAAAAAATTATGGTCAATACCATGCTTAGAACATAATTCCTCAAACTGCCTGTTTTTGAATTCTCTTCAATGGTCACTGCGGATTCTATTAATTTTAAGGTTTTTTTCATTCATGATCCAGGTAGCCAACGTAGAGAATGATTCAAATGTATCATCTTTTCTTGCTAGTAAGACAATCCAAGTGAACTCGGCCAAATCATCTACAATCACATGGGTGTATTTCATTCCACCTAGACTTGTTAGCACAATAGGCCCAAACAAATCCATATTTAGAAGATCAAGGGGATGAGAAGAAAATATATCAGCTATGGATTTAAAGGTCTTCTAAAATTGTTTACCAAGTTGGCATGCTGAGCAGAGTCTATCTTTTCCAAAGGCTAGATTAGGTAAACCCTCAACAAGTTCATTTCTAGCTAATTTGGACAGATTGGTTATATTGATATGTCCTAACCTTCTGTGCCATAGTCATGAGTTTTCATCCTTATAAACTAAGCATATATCATTAGAGCTAGGGGATAAATCAGACATATAAACGTTATTAATTCTAGGAGCATAAAGAATAGTTTGGTCAGAGTTACCATCAATGACTGAGCAGCTCGTTGAGTCAAAATTCACTTTCCTGCTTTGTCATACAGCTAAGTAATGCTTAGCAAGTTGAACTTTAGGCCTTTTACTAGAGACGCATTATCAATTGAAGGCTTGACTCCCACTGTGCCATTGCCAACAATCTTTCCCTTTTTATTGTCTCCAAAACTGACACTTCCATTTCTTCTTCGCTCTAATATGATGAATTGCTTTTCATCACCTGTCATATGCCTCGAGCATCCACTATCCAAATACCACATTCTTCTATCATAAATGGATCTCAGGCTCACCTATAAAACAGTTAAGTTTTCTTAGGCACCCATGCCTTTTTTTGGCTGGGTCCTCCCTTGTTAGTGGTGGTCATTCTTGACCAGTCATACTCATCACAATAACCATTTTTGTGCCTACACATGACTGTTGCATGCCCTGGGTTTCCATAAAAATTACATATGGCCTTAGGATTGGGCCTGCTCACTTTACTCCTTTGAGAAATCTTCTCAGAGTGGTGAGTGTGGTTACTCTGAGTATTCCTGCTAGGTTGAGGAGGGACCCGCACCTTTTTCAAAGCTATTAGTTTAGCAGCTAGATCATCCAATTTTTCAGTGAGTTTACTATTATATCCATTATGGTACTCAGCTTTTTCCATAAGGTATAAGATGTCAAGTGAGGTAGAAAAGTTGATATCTTCTAGATCATCACACCTCATCTGCAGTACTTTGATGTATTTGGTTGACTTCTTAGTCACATTAATAACATCATTAAGTACCGGGACAAGCTCATTTGAAGACAAAGGAGGTTGAGAATTTACCTCAGTGTTCTTTCCTTTGTCTTTGCTCTAGTCAGCTGATTGTTTAGCAGCGAAAGTAGATGGTTGGTCAGCTGACTCTGAGCTGGGTAAATTGACCTTAGCCATAAGACACGCATTGGTGGAATCTTTTTCCTCTTCATCTGAGGATGATGACTCTTGTTTAGAGTCACTCTAGGTAGAAGTAAAGGCCTTCTTATCCTTCTTCTTCTTGAACCTATTCTTCTTAGCTTTTGGACAGCTAGACTGGATATGCCCCTTCTCATGACATTCAAAGCATTTGATGTCTTTGTTGTGCTCTTTGTTGAAATCCTTTCATGGTCTTTCATCTGCTCCCTTCTTGCACTTGCCTGTCTATATGAACTTCTGGAAGTTCTTTTCTTTCCCCAAGAACCTTCTAAAATTCTTAGTCATCAATACTATTTCTTCCTTTCTGTTCTCTGGATATTCTTCCTTAGAGGAATCTTCTTCATCATCATCTCTAAGGACAACAGCTCTGCTAGAGCTCTCTCTTTCCTTGTGCCTATGCTTCTTAGACTCATCTTCATACTACCTCAAGGACATCTCATGAGTCAGTAGAGTTCCTATCAGCTCATCAAACTTATAAGTCCTCAAATCATGGGCTTCTTCAATAGCACTCTTCTTTGCTTTCCATTCCTGAGTCAAGCTTCTTAGGATCTTCTTAATAGTTTCTTCCTCAGTGAAGCTTTTCCCAAGTCTTTTCAGCTCATTGACAATATTCATGAATCTGGTATTCATGTTAGAAATGTCCTCCTTGGGTTGCATATGAAACATCTCATAATTCTTCACGAGGATGTTGATCTTGGACTCCTTTACCTTGTCAATACCTCCATAAGTTACTTCCAAATTCTTCCAAATCTCTTTGGTAGTCTTACATCCTGATATGTGATTAAACTTAGTTGCATCAAGAGCACAATAGAGATAGTTAATAGCAGCTGCATTCTCCTTCAGTCTGACCAAGTCCTAACTATCCCACTCATCATAGTACTTTTCTACTTTTACTCCATTCATCATGATGATAGGAACATATGACCCTTCAATAATAGCCATCCAGGCATGCATACTTTGTGACTGGATGAAATTCTTCATCTTGTTCTTCCAATATGTATAATGCTCTCCGTTGAACAAAGGAGGCCTGGTGACTGACATGCCTTCTAGCAGAATATAAGCTTGGGCTCTTCCACTAGATTCTCCTCCTTTGTAAGCCATGTTCTTTATCTCAATATTGTGAAATCTTAGAAATGAGAACTATTTTAATACCACTTGTTGGTCCCTATGCATACACTTAATGAGTCAGAGGGGGGATGAATGACTCACTCAAAAACTTAGTAAACTTTTCCGTGATAATAATGACCTCTGCTAAGTAAGTCAGCTGGCTAAGTGAAATCTGAGAAAACTTTAAAGTAAAGGACACAGAGATTTTTATACTGGTTCAACAACCTGTGCTTACATCCATTCCCGAGAGAGTGTCTCGGCTTTAATCCACTAATCTTAACTTCTTTACCCTAGGCGGAGAAGCCTTTCACAAATTCCCTAATCACAGTAAGTACCCTCTAAACTGCAATCGCTCACCCACTGAGTAGAATACCCTCTTCTACTAGCAACTCAATAAGACTATAAACAAGAGTTGGATTCAACTTACAAAAATGTTGATCCAGTTACAATAATCAGATATTACAAATCAATGATCTATTCTATTCTCTTTTATTCTAAAGCAGATTCTCGCTGAGTAGTTGCTTTCTTACTTGAACTTCTTTAAAGCTTACAAATTGGCAGAGTTTTAGCTTCTAAGAAATTCAGGTGTAATCAACAAGTTCTAACGCTTGCCTTCTTGCTCCTTTTATAGATGGATTCAGAAAGTAGCCCTTGAACTTGTTTTTGGCATCTTCTGAAATTGATAGCTCATCTATTCACCCGTTGCTTCTTCAAATCAATCCGTTTAGAGATAGAATCACACCTTTGCAAGATAGAAAATCAATCCGTTAGAGACAGATTGAAATTCGAGCTTCAATTTGAATCTTTTATCGTTTGATGCTAGTCTTCCATTAGAGAGAACTCGCGCTGACTTGCCATGTGTCTTCTTCCCCTTCCTTCTAGTGTTCTGACATGTTGCAAAGCGCATGATACTATGTTGTTGATCTACAGAATTGTCCAAAATGGTAAATGACTTTTTGCACCTTGAGTCCGGAAGACTTTGTCATTTTCTTAATTAAACTGAGTCTCGTCAAGGCATTAATTCTTTTTGTCTTTGTCTCTTTAATGTCCTGCAAAAATCAATACTAAAAGCAAAGATCCCATTTTTCCTTAAATGGTAAAGTCAGTACCTTTGACAGACATAAAGTAACTCAACGAAATAATATACCGTAAAGCACAACTGAAACAAAATCTAAATACCAAACGCTAAGTGAATGTTAATTTAGTCAGTGAATAATGTGGATACTCAGCCCAAAACACTCAGAGTTAAACTTAAATAGCTAGGTCAACGGAGACACGAAATTCTACCCTTGAATTTACTAACTCCCATACAACCATAGACTATTTAATTTAACTTCATTATTGATTTAATTAGCCCATTCTTAGCTTAATTGTTATGATCAAAACTTAAGCACTACTGAGACAACCACTAAGTCAGTCCAAACTCATGCTTGGTTCAACACTTCCCCACTACCCTAAACAGGGCCGCTAAGCAGTGGTTTCTCTAGCTAGCTCCTAACTCAATAAAAGATTTTGAAATGCTAAGGGGAAAATTCGTAAAGCATTTCTTGGGATCAGCCCAGCTGGACAGCGTTAATCGGAAAAATCTTTGCAAGATTTACTCAAGAGATTTAATGAGAATTGTGTAGGCATTGCCGACCTAGATTTTGGGATGGCCAAAGAAGTCCTAATCAAAGGAACTCAAAATGACCGACTCAAGTAGGAGATAATCAAGAGAAAACCCACTCAATTTCCCCAAATGATTGGAATGGCTCAAAATTTGGTAGAATTTGAGAAGGTATGCCACTCTAATAAGCGAAACTCAGATGATAATCATTGGTCCAGATAGGACGAGAAGAGAGGTAAGAAGGGCAGAGGTAGCAGCAGTCGTGCCTACAGCCGGTACGATCGTGAAGAAGATAAACCAAAATTGAACGCTACTTTAAGCAAGATTTTGGTTACAATTAAAAATGGACCGGAAATGAAGAACGTCAGGTTTCCAAATATTCCAGAAGGTTAAACTTTGGAGAGGGATTATGAAAAGTACTGTGACTTTCACAAAAGCAGGGGACATCATACAAATGATTGTAGGGTCCTAGCAGAAGAAGTTTGCACCCTAATAAAGGCAGTAAAATTTGGCTAATTCATTAAAGGCGTGACAAGGAAATCAGATCGGAGAGAAGAATCAGACGACTTGAAGGAAAAACCAAAACATCAAAAGAAAACTGATGAAGGAAGAGGAAAGAAAGTCTTAGTTATAAATGGTGGCGAGGATAAAGAACCGGCTCCAAAGAGGGTAAAGCATTCTTCCAGCCGGTCACTTATGCTGAGTGATGACTCAAAAGTCAATAAGAATTATAGAAAAGCAATACAAGGACCCACTAGTTATTAAGGTGGTAGTAGAAAACTGCACAGTATACCGCATGCTCATCGACACTAGAAGCTTAGTGAATTTAATCACTGTTGGTCTAGATTAAGGTTTTAATAGATAAAACAGGTGCATCGGAAGTTCAAAAATTTAATCTAGTTCCTCGGATCTCCTAATCATAGCATGGTTGATAATAGTGCTAGGCTTAAATTATTGTAGGTCATAAACACTTATTAAAAGGACCTAATAATAATTTAACCACTTACCAGCTGAAGCATGAATCCCAATGTTGCTAGAATGACCCCTTCAGCTACGTGCACAGACTCCAAAGTGGAAGCCCTCTATAAATAGTCCACATGAGCACCACCGACCAAAACCTTCTAGAAAGGAAGAACCGATAAAATAGAGGAGAATGGCTAGCTCCTCCCCACTAATTTATTCTAGAAGAAATTTCCTTTAGCTTTCTATTCTAAGTAACTACGTCTATCGACGGATTACTTTTAGGAATCAGAACAACTAAGAGAATTAGAGAGCAAGAGAGGGATTATAAAATTCAAGACGAAAAATAATGAAGGACGAGGCTTTTATTTATAGTGGTTAGGAATTATTCAAAGGACAATCAAGTCCCTAACCTCAACCAATTAGAAATAAAATAAAAAGGGCAAACTAGTATTTAATTAAACCCTAACAGAGTTGGAAGCCAACACATATATTGGGAGACTACTGGCCATTCGGCCAACAGTTCCTTGTGGGCTTTCGCAGGAGCACAAGCCCACAAGGTTGCGCTCATGCGCAGCTTTGCGCATGGGCCTGCGCATGGGCCTGCGCATGTGGGCTGTGCTCTATGCTGCGCAAGCCCACACGGGCTACGCGTCTATGCAACCCATTTGGGCTTGCGCATGCACCATGCAGGCTTCACTTTGTAGCCTACTTGCATGCACCCTATGGGCCAGCCGTAGCACTGTTCCAAATGGTGCTGCCTTGTGGTCCATACGCAGGTCTTTTATGTACTATCCCAGAGTACATTTTCTGACCCACTTACATATATTTATTCAACATCCAATATTAATAAATCCCGCTAAGTTCAGTCCAGTCTTCCCTTTATTTATTTTATCCTCATTATTTATCAGGCTCATTGGTCCGACCAATGAATATTGGTCTAACCAATATGTTATGGTCTAACCATATTTTCTTGCTCTTCTAGATTAGACCCAGTCTAACAATCCTTTACTTAGCTTGGTCGTAACTCAAAGTGTGTGACCTTATAGGATCCCATAATATCAAGCTGCCAAAAGCTTAACCTAGCTCAACCCCTTTTAGGAATTGACCGGCTCAGAGCTCCAGATCGTTATGGACTCCAATTACTTTGATCGGTCATATTGGCTTATAGTATGGGCGTATGACCCCTCAATATTCGGAACATCACGTGCATGTGACTTAATCATGGTTCTACAATAGTATCAATACAATTCACTCCTTCTATCAACTGTTAAGTACCATCTGGTTTTTAGGACTTGGCTTAAGTGCTAGTCCACTAGTAGCTTTAATAGCCACCCCAATAGTTTAGTCTTGCTGCCAAAGTACACTTACTCAACCATTTAATGTGTTGATCAGGATCCCATCCTATCAACTCATACTCTAATCAAAGGTTTACGAGTGTGTCACTTCTAATCAGTGGCCAAGGTACATCTCCCTTATATTGCTATAATGGAGTGATAGATTCCATCTTGACTACTCAGCTTACCAACGGACAGACATCAACTATACCCGTAATCACTCGTAGCATCCAATCTATTTGAATGTGCATAGACATGACCCAAAGTATAGCAACATCTAAACAAGGTAACTAGTATCTCAGGTCTAAGGATATTTGTATTGCTATTGCAATGAGATGATTAAAACACCAACACATAATATAGATTATTGAGTGTTGTCTCATAGCAGTCTCCAATGTATTTCCCTGAATACAATCATATGTTAACCCAAGGTACCACCCTTTAGCACCAGAGATATGCTACTCTGAAAGAGGTTAACACATGCTAGTCTATCCGTATTCATAAATGTCCAGTCTTGATGATACTATGACTAGGGATATTTAGACAAATCATAATTGCACACGAACCAGTTCTCGCCAATATAGTCTTACTATGCCCTATCAATGCGTGCTATGATTATGTCATGGACTTTTGCAAACACATCAATGAATATATGCCAAACCAGTCATACTATATTTTCAAAGTCATTGATATAACAAAAGAAATGCCTTTATAAATACAACTTTATTCATACAAATAAAACTAAGATATATCGCCCTAATTGCCTCTAGGGCATACATCATATCTAACAATCTCCCACTTGCACTAGAGCCAATTAGCTACATGCCATAAGCTATAACTATTAACATGCTGGTCATGCTTATTCTGCATCAAAGGCTTGGTCAAACCATCCACCAGGTTCTGATCTGTGGGTACATATTCCATCTATATATCCTTTTCCCTTATCATATCTTGAACTATATGATATCTTCTGTGTATATGCCAGTTTCTCTAACGAGATCATGGTTCTTTCGCCTGAGCAATAGACCCAGTGTTATCATAATATATTACTATTGGATCCTCACTGTTAGACACCACGCCGAGATCACAAATAAATCTCTTTATCCAGACAGCTTGCTTTGCTACTTCTGAAGCAGCAATGTACTCAGATTTAGTGGTTAAATTAGAAGTCGTATCCTATTTAGAACTCTTCCAAACAACTACCCCTCCATTTAACATAAATAGGTAACCTAACTGTGACTTGTAGTCATCTTTATCAGATTGAAAACTTGCATATGTGAATCCCTTTACTGTGAGATCACTTCCTCCATATACTAAGAACATTTCCTTAGTCCTTCTCAAGTACTTAAGGATATTCTTAACGGCCCTCTAGTGCTTCTCACCTGGATCAGATTCAAATCTGCTTATGATGCTCAAACTGTCTAAGACATCAGCCCGTGTACATACCATAGCATACATGATAGATCCTATTACGGATGTATAGGGTATTTCTTCCATGTGCAATCTCTCCTCTTGTGTCCCCGGACACTCAGATTTAGAAAGGTTAATTCCATGAGACATTGTAAGATAACCTGTTCTTGATTGCTCAAGGCTAAACCTAGTCAATACCTTGTCTATGTATGTATCTTGTAAAAAACCAAGCATCCTCTTAGATCTATCTCTATAGATCTTTATACCTAGTATAAATATTGCTTCTCCAAGGTCCTTCATGGAGAACTTTCTTGACAACCACGACTTTACCATTTGAAGAAGAGAAATGTCATTTTCTATTAGCAGTATTTCGTCAACATATAGCGCAAGGAAAATGATTGCACTCCCACTAACTTTCTTGTATACACAATGCTTATAAGCGTTTGATATGAAATCCAACCCTTTGATCTTATCATCAAACCTCTTTTCCAACTCCTGGATGCTTGCTTAAGTCCATAAATGGATCTTTGCAGCTTGCATATCTTCAAGCCATTTTGAGATGTAAAACCCTCAGGTTGTATCATATATACATCCCGATCTATGTTTCTACATAGGAAAGCGGTTTTCACATCCATCTGCCATAGCTCATAATCATAATGAGTAGCAATGGCCAAGAGTATCCTTATGGATTTAAGCACGGCTACTGGTGAAAAGGTTTCGTCATAGTCAATTCCTTCTCTTTGACTATAACCCTTTAAAACAATCCTTGCCTTATAGGTAATTACATTACCATCCATGTCAATTTTCTTCTTGAAAACCCATTTGCAATCTATGGGTCTAACCTCATCAGGTGCATCGACCAATTCCCATACTTGGTTTTCATACATGGAATCCATTTCTGATTTCTTGGCTTTTAACCATTTATCAGAGCCTGAGTACTCCATTGCTCTTAGGTTCATCATCTTCCATTAGAAAGATTTGTTTATCATCCATGATGAAAAATCCATATCTTTCAGGAGCATTGGGAACCCTACCAGATCTACGCAATGGTTGTTGTGTAACATGTTATTCCTCGATCACACTCTATTGTGTATCAGGCATAGGAATTATCAGTTGATTATCTTGTTTGCCTACTTGAACCTCAAATTCAAGGTCGCTTCCACTAACTTTTGCAAGCATATGTTCCTTCTCAAGGAACTAAGCGGTCCTAGAACAAACACCTTTTGTTCCTTGATCATAAAAGGTATATCCCACTATCTCTTTATAACCTATGAACAAGCATTTGTTTGACCAAGCTCCTAGCTTGTCTGACATTATCCTTTTAACATGGGTAGGACATACCCAAACTCTCAGGTGAGAAAGAGTGGGTTTCTTACCATACCACCTTTCATAAGGTGTTGTATCAACTGATTTTGAGGGCACACAATTTAGTATATAACTGCGCTCTCAAGTGCATATCTCCAAAAGGATCTGCTGAGACTTGCTTGGCTCATCATAGACCAAACCATGTCTAACAAAGTTCTGTTCCTCCTCTCAGACACTCCGTTGTGCTGAGGAGTATAAGGAGGGGTCCATTGGAGTAATATTCCACTATCCCTAAGATAATCTTGAAAATCTTGGCTTAAATATTCTCCACCTCGGTCTGACCGTAGTGTCTTAATATTCTTTCTAAGTTGTTTCTCAACTTCATTCTTATAGTCTTTGAACCTTTCAAAACTATCTGATTTGTGCTTCATAAGGTACAAATACCCCGTATCGTGAGTAGTCATCGATAAAAGATATGAAATAGACGAATCCTCCATATGTAGACACATTTATTGGACCATATACATCTGCGTGTATTATTTCCAATGTACTTGTGGCACGTTCTTCTTTACCTTTAAAGGATTTCTTTATGATTTTGCCTAATAAACAAGGTTCGCATGCCCCATAAGACTGCCAGTCTATTGGGCCCAAGTCACCTCCTTTGTGTAACTTAGTTAAGCGAGTTTCATTTATATGGCCTAAACGACAATGCCATAAGTATGATGATTTGTCTTTATCTAATTTCAGTCTCTCAGCATCATTCATATTAAAGATTTCGGCTTCATTATTTAAAACATATATGCCATCAATCAAAATTCCATTCCCATAAAAAACACTATTTTTACGAATTTGATAATCTTTATTATTAAATAAAACTTCAAATCCTTTTGCTGCTAAACATGCAACAGAATAATATTCTTAGTAATAACTGGAATATAATAACATTTATTTAATTCTAAAACTAGGCCACTTGGCAATTTGAGACTATATGTTCCTACAGCTGATGCAGCAACCCGTGATCCATTTCCAACTCGTAGGTCCAACTCTCCTTTAGCCAGCCTTCTACGGTTCCACAACCCCTGCACAAAAGTACAGATATGAGTACCACATCCAGTATCTAATACCCATGTAGACTCATAAGGAAGTGTAGTGAAATTTTCAATCATGAATATACATGAAGTATAAGCATCTTTTAGCTTTGTCTTCTCATGCTCAGAAAATGCAGCCATAAGCCGTTCCACATTCAGAGAAATATTTAAGCTTAACATGATTTCTCTTACATTTTACCCCCTTCATGAATTTTCTTTTGACTTTTAAACCTTTCATCTTTTTAATCTTGAGGTCTTCAGCAATAAGTTAATCTTCCGAATCATTTTGATATTGAATATCAACCAGCTCGACCATATCGATCATTTGAGATAACCAAAGTCACGACACTTAAAGGAAAATTCTGATTTAAACTCATTGTACCTCTCAGGCAGACCTTTCAGAACAATTCCTTTCAAGTCATCCAGACTATAGTTAATTCCAAATTTCTTTAGCTCCTCTGAAGTGTCATATACGCATAAAATTAGTTTAGCTACCAAAGAGTTTTTTCCCTTTCCCACATAATGCATGAAACTTTCTAGCTCACCAAGTTTTGGGAGATTCTGAAGCAATGACTCTAAGTTCGTCTCTAGGTACAAATTCTGATACTTAGGTAGCATTCCATCGACCATCAAGTATTTCACTAACTTACAGTCATTTTGATGCTTCCTATAATCATTAATTTCGTAAGTGAAGGCATTTGTATTGGGATGTTCAGGGCGTGGGTTATTAAGAACATAACTCAAAGCATTATTCTCGAGAACCACCTTTATCACCTCGAACCACTCCATGAAGTTCCAGCCTTTAAGTTTGATTTTGTCAAGCGGATGATTATTGATTGTTTTGTTAAGAGGATACATATTCAACGTAGATATAAGAAAAGAATTATTGCTTTAGACTTAGTTCTTATACATGCATTTAATTTAAGATCTTTTAATTAAATACACATTCCTACTATTTTATCAAGGTTTAATTCGAAAAGATAATAGCCCTACTATTGTTTTTCGAGAAACATGGTCTAACCAATTTCCTTAGTAGGTACAATCTATAACTCATTTAAGCTAACCCCGCTATCACAAGTCAAGCTAACTTAAATAGCTATAGGAGGATCTAGATAACTTGCATCCAATGGCATTGCTAATCCATTTGAGTTCCAACCAATGGATGTGCATAACCAATTATATGACTCCTCAAATGATGCCTCCAGCCCAGAATTAGCTCTGATATTATGGACAATAGACCCAGTCTGATTAAGACTTAACCCTAATTCGAATCATGTGAATAGACGATGTTAAAGAAGAAGGCACGCTGAGCGTGGGCAATTCATTCGGTGAAAAGGCCCAGAACCACATATTTGATTATTTAGGAAGGCTAATTTTGTCTTAATATTTTAATGGGGATTTATTGGTGCAACCGGTCTCGCCTAATCTAGGACTTATACATGGACATGATTATGAAACTATAACTAGTTCCGAGCTAAAAGGAATTAGTAGGTACAACCTAGGGGTCATGCTCAACTGGTAATTCATAATCGTTCCATCATGCCAAGACTCCACATAGCATGCAAAACAAACAAGGGGGTTCATTGTTCAAGTTCTTGCACCCATGTCTGTAATTTTTAATTTAACAATTTAAACTTTCATTTGTAAAACCATATAATGAATCTAATTCATTATACTAAAAATCAACTAATTCAAAAAGTCCCTTTGGTAATTAGAATCTAGAACCGATGAGTATTCCCAGGTAGGAGAGGCCCCCTTGAAGAGAATGAGCAGCCAAGTCTAATCCTTGCTAGAATAAACATGGGCCCTTCTGACCCTATTAACCATAGACTAATTAAATTAAAGATTTCGTTCTTTTCTAATTTAAGAATTATTCCAAATGATTCAAAATTTAAAGCATTTACAATTTTAAGTAAAATATTGTTAATTTCCAGATAACTACCCTAACTAAGTTTGAGCAACACTTAATCTAGTTATCACATCATTTTCTATTGCAAGAAATAAATTCCTAGGCATGGCATAGCATGCACGAAAATATTTCATGGAAAATCAGACCTAGCATAGTTCTAGTTAGTTATACAATCGTATTAGGTAGGCTCATGATACCACTGTTGAACTCCGAGCGGCGCCACCCGTGATCCCGCATTAGTATGATATTGTCCACTTTGGGCCAAGCCCTCACAGTTTTGTTCTTGGGGCTCCTTCCCCCAAAAGGCCTCATACTAATAGAGTCTTTGGTGGACACTTATATTTTGGTGCAAGCTCTCCAAATCTTTCAATGTGGGACTTGTTGGGAACTGACAGTCAAATTGAACATGCATAATAGGCATGGCGAAAAATCAAAATTTTATCCCTGTCCCCAGGAACTCCTATTAGATGCATATAAATTAAATAAAGCCTTAACTAAATAACTCTCTACCTGGGTTAGCATGCAATAGCTAGGCATACCATAATTCTAAATTATATCCTAGCACATATATTTTATACTAAGCATGTTATAACTCTAAGCTATAACCTAAGCATAAAATAAACTAAGCATGTAAAACAACCTAAGCATAATTATTAAGTCTTAAAACGCTTAAAGAAAAGGACCTAATAATTAAAAGAGAAAGAAAGAAATCTTACTAGTTGAAGCATGATTTAGCAGAACCTCCTTGCACAAGCCTCCAAGCGTAGGATAGCCTCTATGAGTACCCACACGAACCTCACCAACCAAAACCTCCCCAAGAGGAAGAACTAAGGAGCCTCGAGTAGTTGCTAGACTACTCTAGAAGCCTCACCCAAAAATATAAACTAGAGGTGCTCGAATAAAATCAAGCTCATAAAAAATAACTTGTTTAAGTAACCTTTATCGTAGGACTTACTCTTGAACTTGGTGCAAGTTGAAAGGGGGAACACAAGTGCCTATTTATAGGCTTGGGGGAGAAAAAAAACTTCCCTATTTTCAATGTGGGATATGCTAAAATGTGGGTTATGCCCGTGGATCTAATTGGATCCACGGCTGCCGCAAGCAGCGTGCCCCCATGGGCTGCGCGTTTGGGCAGCCCATTTCCATGGGCTGCCGCGAGGAATGCCTAGCATTGCTCGTGCACCTTTCGGTGTACTTTCACGCACCCAAGCTTGGACAAAATATATTTTGTACTCTCGGTCCGATTTAACTCACCAAGGTAAAATTCCCTTTTAATCCTTTTCAAATAAATATTTATTTTATGACCCTAATAAATTAGTTACCGGTTAAAAATAAATTCCTTGGTTTATCAAAATGATCTAATCATTTTTAACCAATTAAATAATAATCCAATTATTATTATATTGTATTTTTGTAATAGAATAAATCTAGTAGTTCTTTAGTTAGTTCGATGAAGGTCTAATGTGTGAGACCTTATAGGATCCCGAAGTATTGAGCTGTTAAGGCTTAACCAACCCTTGTTCTAATGGAACCATTGGCTTGAGGTTCTAGATCGTGAATAGAACTCGATTACCTTAAATGACTGTAGTATGCCTCTAGCAAGGGTCTACCATCCCCCATTACTCGGAACGTCATTTATGCTTATGACTAAATCCCGGTTAATGCAATAATTATCCAATACGATGAACTCCTTCCATTCTTCAATATCAGTACCATCTGGTTTATAGGGTTCGGTTATAGTGTTAATCCACTAATAGCAAGGTTGCTCCAAGCTATCCTAGTTATTAACTTATTACCGAAGTATATTGCCTTTTACCAGAATGTGTTTGACTAGAAACTATTTCTATCAAACATATACTCTAATCAGAGGTTTGTAGCAATCATTACTTCAATAAGTGGCCAGGTACAACTCCTTAAGATATCCGGAGCGATGGATTCTTTCCGACTACTCAGCTTGCCAACGTGCTGTCATCACTATACCCGTAATCACCCATAACACCCTAAATTAATGAGTGTGTGGGAATGACCCAAAGTATAGCAATAGTACCATACAAGGTAACTAGTATATCAAGTATGAGGATATTCGCAAAGCTTATTGCATGAAGATAAACACTAACACATTGATATATACACCAAGTGCTTATCTTACTGCGGTCTCTAATATATCTCCCAGATATATTCATGTGTCAAACTTAAGGCACCACCTTCAGTCCTTAGGAGATTGACTACTTGGACCATTTCTAAGAAAGTTGACCACATGCTAGTGCTTCATCAATATCCTTTCTTGATGAAACTATGACTAGGGATAGTTTAGACATAATTTCCAACTATAATTTCTCTGACTTCATGCTATGATACATCAAGGACTTTTGTATACATACATCAATGAATATATTTTAACCAGCTATAACATATTTATAAATACATCGATATAAATAAAAGATTAAATACCTTTATTAATTAAATAAAATATTCGTACTATTACATAATTAAGATATATCGCCCTAATTGCCTTAAGGGCATATATCATATCCAACAAACTCCCACTTGCACTAAGGCCAATCAGCCATATGTCTTAATCCATATGCTTTAACATGCTGGTCATGTTTGACTTGAGTCAATGGCTTTATCAACCATCCGTGAGGTTCTGATCAGTCGGTACATATTCTAGTCTTATTATCTTAGCATCAATAATCTCCCTGATTAAATGATACTTTCTGGATACATGTCTATTTTTCTAATAAGACCGTGGTTCCTTTGCTTGAGCTATAACACTATTGTTATCACAATATAAAGTAATTGGATCAACAGTCTCGGGCACCACACTGAGATCACCAATAAATCCCTCTAAATAGATAGCTTCTTTTGCTGCTTTGCATGCAGTAATGTATTCAGATTCTGTGGTTGAATTAACAATAGTTTCTTGCTTAGAACTCTTCCAGCTTACCGCCCCTCCATTGACACATACACAAAACCTGACTGGGACTTAAAGTCATCCTTGTCGGATTAAAAACTCGCGTCAGTGTAACCTCTAATTGTGAGGTCACCTTCTCCATATATCAAGAACTCATCCTTAGTCCTTCTGAAGTACTTAAGAATTGCCTTGATGACCATCCAGTGCTTTTCACCTAGATTTGACTGATATATGCTCGTAAAGCTCAAATCCTGAGAGACATCTGGCCTATTACATATCATAGCATACATGATGGATCCTATCACGGATGAATGGGGAATATCCTTTATGTGCATTCTCTCCTAAGCTATCTTTGGAAACTCAGCCTTAGATAGGCTTATCCCCTTTGTCATCGGGAGATAACCTTTCTTCAAATGCTCAAAGTTGAACCTATTCAATACCTTGTCTATATATGTACTTTGAGAAAGACCTAATAGCCTCTTGGATCTATCTCTATAGATCTTTATACCTAGTATAAATGCTGCTTCACTAAAGTCTTTCATGGAGAATTTTCTTGACAACCATACTCTAACATTTTAAAGAAGAGAAATATCATTTCCTATTAGTAGAATGTCATCGACATATAATACTAAGAAAACAACTACACTTTAACTAACCTTCTCGTAAACACAAGGCTCATTAATGTTTGGATAGAAATCTAGTTCACGGATTGTCTGATCAAACCTTATATTCCAACTCCTAGATGCCTGCTTAAGTCCATAAATGGACCTTTGTAGCTTGCATACCTTTGAGCCGTTCTGAGATGTAAAACCCTCAGGTTGTGTCATATACACATCCCGGTCTAAATCCCCATTCAGGAATGCTATTTTAACATCCATCTTCCAGAACTTATAATTATAATGAGCAAAAATGGCGAGGAGTATCCTTATAGATTTAAGCATGGCTACCGGTGAGAAAGTTTTATCATAGTCGATACCTTCACGTTGACTATAACCTTTTGCAACAACCTTGCTTTATAGGTAATTACATTACCGTTCATGTCAGTCTTCTTCTTGAAGACCCATTTGTACCCAATCGGTCTAACCTCTTACGGTGCATCAACCAAATTCCAAACTTGGTTCTCATACATGGAATCCATTTCTGATTTCATGGCTTTTAGCCATTTATCAAAATTTGAGCTTTTCATTGCCTCATCATATGTTCTTGGTTTATCATCCTCCAAGAGATACATTTCCTTATCATTAATGATGATAAAACCATATCTATTGGGACCTTTATGAACACGACCTGATCTTCGTAATGTTTGTGTTTTGATAGGTTGTTCTTGGATCTCACTTTCTTGTGTATCTAGAATGGGGTCAATCAGCTGATTGCCTATTTCTTCCTCTTGAACTTCCAGTTCAATATTGCTCCCACTGACTTTTGCAAGTAAGTGTTCCTTTTCCAAAAAGTGAGCATTTTGAGACACAAATACCTTCTGCGCTTTAGGTTGGTAAAATAGATATCCAATAGTTTCCTTTGAATATCTAATGAATGGACATTTGTTAGATTTAGCGTTCAGCTTATCTGACGCTATCCTCTTTACCATAACAGGACATCCTCATACTCTTAAGTGACTTAAAGATGGCTTTTTATTACACTATCTTTCGTAAGGTGTAAAATTAACTGATTTAGAGGACACTCTGTTTAATACATAAACCACGCTCTCTAGTGCATATCCCTAAAAGGATTTACTGAGATCTACATGGCTCATCATGGACCGAACTATATCTAATAAAGTCCGATTCCTCCTTTCTGACACTCTATTGTGTTGGGGCGTGTAAGGAGGGGTCCATTGGGGAACTATCCCATTTTCCTTTAGATAATCCTGAAATTCCTGACTTAAGTATTCTCCACCTGGATCTAATCAAAGTTTTTTAATACTTTTCTCAAGCTGTTTCTCTACTTCATCTCTAAATAGTTTGAACTTTTCAAAACTTTCAGACTTGTGCTTCATTAAGTATAAATAACTGTATCGTGAATAATGATCAATAAAGGTTATAAAGTAGGAGTATCCTCCTAATGCTTGAACACTCATTGGACAACACACATTAGTATGTATAAGTTCCAATGTACTCGTGGCTGTTAACCCTTTCCTTGAAAGGGCAACTTTATCATTTTTCCTCTTAAACAAGGTTCGCAATCACCATAAGACTCCAAGTCCATTGGGCCCAAGTCTCCAAGCTTATACAACTTGGTTAAGTGATCTTTATTTATGCGGCCTAAATAACAATGCCATAAGTAGAAGGAATTCTCATTATCTAATTTAACTTTCTTCACATTGTTTATATTAAAAACTTCTGTTTTAGTATTAAGAACATAAATGCCACCATTCAACATCCCATAACCATAAAGAACATTATTGAAATGAATCTGACAATTATTATTCAAAAATAAAATCTTAAATCCCTCTGCTGCTAAACACACAACAAATACAATATTCTTAGTAACACTCGGAATGTAGTAACAATTATTCAAAACTAAAACAAGTCTATTGGCAAAATAAGATTAAAGCTTCCTACGGCTAATGCAGCAACTCTAGCTCCATTTCCCACACGCAGGTCCATCTCCCCTTTTGCAAGTCTGCTACTGTTCCTTAGTCCCTAAATAGAAGTATAAATATGAGAACCATAACCAGTATCTAATACCCAAGTGGTTTCACAAGGAAAAGTAGCATAGTTTTCAATTGCAAACATACCTGAAGTAGATGCCTCTGCATGCTTCTTCTTCAAATGTTTAGAAGTAGGAACTTTGCAATCCCTCTTCTAATGTCCCGATTTCCTGCACTGGAAGCAGACATAATTAGATGTCTTCTTTTCTTTCTTCTTCTTACTGATTCTTTTCTTAGTACCTAGTGCCCACTTCTTTTTCTTAGAAGCCTTGCCTTTCTCAACCAACAGTAGAGGTTTCTGATCTTTCTTGATCTGAGGTTCTACTGCGTTAAGCATGTTGATTAATTCAGGGATAGTAGAATTAATCTTGTTCTTGTAATAGTTAGTCACGAAGCCTGAGTAACTATCCGTCAAGGACATTAACACAAGGCCAATGCTCAAGTCATGATTCATCTCGAATCCTAATCGATTTAGCTTCTCAAGGTATCCTAAGAGTTTTAGTACATGTTGAGAGGCAAAGGTGCCAGCCTATATCTTGGTTCCAAAAAGGATCTTGAAGGTCTTATACCTCTTTGTCCTTTCCCACACCAAAAAGAGCTCTTCAAGATGGAGAACCATGTCCTCCAAGGGCATGTTCTCATGTTGTTTCTGAAGCTCAGGATTCATGGACCCTAACATGATACACATGGCAGTCTCATGATCTTTCCTATGCTTTAACCAGGCCCCATGTTCCACATGATCCTCGACATCAGGTTCAACAGGGAAAATTTCACTTAGAACACAGGCAATTCCCTCGAATTTGAGAATAATTCTCACAGCTCGGAACCAATCTAGAAAAGTTCGAGCCATTCAATTTGGTGTCAAGTAACATACGGAGATTAACGTTGGAAGTCATTTTCAACCTAAGATATAAGAAAAGAAAAGGAGTTGAGATATTAGTTTAAGTGCATGCATTTAATATAAGGACTTTTAATTAAATACATTTGTCCTACTATTTTCTTCGAAATTTACAATAACCCATTCTATTGAATTCGGGAATTTTAGCCTAGCTAAATTTCCTAGTAGGTAGCATCTATAACTAGTCTATCACGACCCCCAATTTTATGAGTCAAGTCACAATAGTAAGTTATGGTTGGAATCTCATTCCATTTACATCCTATGCAATTGCTAATACATTCAAGTTCCCTAATCCCAAGGGACGTATGGTCTTATATTATCATCTCCTTGAATATGTCTCAGATCTGGGCCAAGCCCCAAATTTTATGGTGGACTACCCGAGTTTCGTTAAGGTAGACCCTATCCCAAACTTTACAACCAATCAATGTGGACTAGAAGGAACGCTTTGCATAGCACTTTGATAGCACAAAAAGACCGTATTATAAATTTGAGTAAGGAAGACTATAACTTGCCTTAAAATATTTACTTTGAGATTTTATTGGTGTTAAACGTCTCACCCAATCTAGGATTTTATCAGATGGACATATTTATAATAACTTATATTAATTCAGGGAATTTTAGAATTAATTTATAAGGTCCAACCCTAGGTGGGTTCAAGCTCTTTATTATAATTATTCCATCAACCTAGATTATATACAAAATAATTAACACTTTTATTTGTTATATTTATATTGTATTTCCTTTAAGCTTTTGTTCAATAAATTTAATTTTTACTTTGTTATAGAAACATATATAAGCACCATTTTATATACTAGAAATAAATTAGTCCATATTTAATCCCCGGTTGGTCAATTCAAGCTGCACCGATATAGGTTCCTAGGTAGGAGAGGTGCCCTTGAAGTGAGTAGACACCAAGTCCAATTCTTAGCTAGAACAAATACTGGCACAAACTTGAAGACCAATGGATTCTCTGGAACTAATAAATTTCGCTCTTCCAATTCATGTAAATTGGAAGCATCTATAACCCATGTAATCTATATAAATTATTAAAACTTTTATAATTTGAGTAAGTTGAGCAGACTTATTCAAAATTGTTCACAACCATTTTCTAACCTTGAAATGAAAAACACAAGTTCATATATATACTTCCAAACAATTAAACAATAAATCATTTCATATAGAAAATAATATTCAGTTTGCTTCTAACTTAGTTATGCACTAAATAGGCAGGTTCTGATATCATTTTTGGGAACTGACTGTCAAATTGAACATGCATAACATGCATGGCAGAAAATTAAAATTTTATTCCTGTCCCTAGGAACTCCTATTAGATGCATATGAATTAAATAAAGCCATAACTAAATAATTCTCTACCTAGGTTAGCATGCATAAACTAGGCATACCATAATTCTAAATTATATCATAGCACTAATATTTTATACTAAGCATGTTATAACTCTAAGCTATAAACTAAGCATGTTATAACTCTAAGCTATAGCCTAAGCATAAAATAAACTAAGCATGCAAAACAACCTAAGCATAATTATTAAGTCTAAATATGCTTGAAGAAAAGGACCTAAGAATTAAAAGAGAAAGAAAGAAAACTTACCAGTTGAAGTGTGCTTTAGCAAAACCTCCTTGCACAAGACTCCAAGTGTAGGATAACCTCTTTGAGTATCCACACAAACCCACCAACCAAAACCTCCCCGAGAGGAATAACTAAGGAGCCTCGAGTAGTTGCTAGACTACTCCATAAGCCTCACCCGAAAATATAAACTAGAGGTGCTTGAATAAAATCAAGTTCCTAAAAAATAACTTGTTCAAGTAACCTTTATCGTAGGAATTACTCTTGAACTTGGTGCAAGTTAAAAGGGGGAACACAAGTGCCTACTTATAGGCTTGGGGGAGCAAAAAAAACTCCCCTATTTTCGATGTAGCATATCCCACGCGGGTCATGCCCGTGGATCCAATTGGATCCACGGGCTACGCCCCCATATGCAGCGTGTAATGCACAGTGCATATGTTGTCGCAAGGCATGCTCTTGAGAGCTACCTTGTGCGCGAGCCTAGGTCGCGGCGTGCCCCCATAGGCTGCTCGTTTGGGCAGCCCATGGCAATGCCTAGCATTGCTCGCGCACCTTTCGGTGCACTTTTACACACTTGAGCCTGTACAAAATATATTTTGTACTCTCAGTCCAATTTAACTCGCCAAGGCAAAATTCCTTTTTAATCCCTTTTGAATAAATATTTATTTGAAACGACTGTAGTACGCCTCTAGCAAGGGTCTACCATCCCCCATTACTCGGAATGTCATTTGTGCTTATGACTTAATCCTTGTTAATGCAATAGTTATCCAATGCGATAAACTCCTTCCATTCTTTAATATCAATACCATCTGGTTTATAGGGTTCGGTTAAAGTGTTAACCCACTGATAGCAAGATTGCTTTAAGCTATCCCAATTATTGACTTATTACCAAAGTATATTGCCTTTTACCATAGTGTGTTTGCCTAGAAACTATTTTTATCAAACACATACTCTGATAAGAGGTTTATAGTAATCATCACTTCAACAAGTGGCCAGGTACAACTCCTTAAGATATCCGGAGCGATGAATTCTTTCCGACTACTCAGCTTACCAATATGCTGACAGCACTATACCCGTAATCACCCATAACACCCTAAATTAATGAGTGTGTGGGAATGACCCAAAGTTTAGCAATAGTACCACACAAGGTAACTAGTATCTCATGTATGAGTATATTCGCAAAGCTTATTACATGAAGATAAACAATAACACATTGATATATACACCAACTGTTTATCTTACTGTGGTCTCCAATATATCTCCCACATATATCCATGTGTCAAACTTAAGGCACCACTTCAGTCCTTAGGAGATTGACTGCTTGGACCCTTTCCAAGAAAGTTGACCACATGCTAGTCTTTCGGCTTCATCAATATCCTTTCTTGATGAAACTATGGCTAGGGATAGTTTAGACATAATCATAATTGCACATGAAGCATGTATCACTAAATATAGTCCAACTAAAATTTCTCTGACTTCATGCTATGATACGTTAAGGACTTTGGTATACATACAGAAATGAATATATTTTAACCAGCTATAATATATTTATAAACACATCGATATAAACAAAAGATTAAATGCCTTTATTAATTAAACAAAATATTCGTACTATTACATAATTAAGATATATCGCCCTAATTGCCTTAAGGGCATACATCATATCCAACAGGACTTGGGTTTACTTTCCAACAATCACAAGATCGGCGTTTGAACAACTCGAAGTAAATAGTTGCCACGTCCACCCGGGTTACACAAATTTATTAGATCTAAGTGGTCACTCTACCATCTCTCTAGGAGTGGTCAACCTAAATGTAGAGATCGGCGGCAAAGAATACGTGTATCGAGCCAAGGTGGACTTTACTATTGCTAAAATATCAATCGGATTCAACATCATCTTAGGACGTCCCTTCTTGTGTGAATCTTTCGCTTCAATCTCTCATGTTTACTTTGTATTATAAATACCAACTAGAAGGGGGATGACAGTAGCAATAGGGAACCCCTCAGTCGCTCATGAAACGTACATAGCCGCATTAAGAAAAGATAAAAAAAAGCTCAAAAAGACAAATCAGAGGAGGTGTGAGCACCGGATTTTAACAATCCTTCTCACAAAACTATGATGAGAGCTATATGATGCAACGTCATTTAGGTGTTGTCCATCCGAGGTAATTCTACTACTACAGAGTTGAGTTTGGCCATAACACGAAGACCTAGACTGACCTTAGGTACACGTATGGGTGCTGCATAGTGGTATAGATCCACTCGCAGACCCGTACTGGGTGATTACCTTTCGTACGCCTGGGGGGGACCCGTACGGGTCCCCTAGTACGATTGTTTCCTATTCAGGCTTTTTCGGAAGTAGTCTCTTACCATTTTCGGGAAAAGGCAGTTCTTAAATGTGGTTTATTGCATTTAGACCTCCTCTCCCCTATCAAAAGGGGTCTTCCCTTCACATTTTACACAACACATATTTCATATGAAATATACTTAAACTCTAGCAATTTCTATAGGTATAGAAAAGGTATAGTGGGGGTATAGGAGGCATAAAATAGGGAGAAAACCCTTCCTTTGAGGTTTTGTCCACATTTTATTCATTCCTAGCTTCTTTTATTAGGTTTTAGGGGAGATTCTATCCACACAAATAATCACCTAAATAGTCTTATTCCATCTACTTTGGCCGGGCTCTCTCAACAGTAAAGGGATCACCTCAAAGTGGATTTACATAAAATAAGGTAATACTCCTGAGTTTCAAAGAGACTCACATCTCAGTTATTTCGTTATTATTATTGCTTGTTGCTTCTATTATATCTGTTGCTTTCATTTCTTGTTTAGGGTCTGGTCATCACCCATATGGGCCTTGTTGGCACCATATATCCTCAAGGATATCAATTTGGTGAGCCATACTCATACGAAAGGAAATCCCTTTTCATTTTATTTTTCTGCCACCAATCTTCTAATCTATAATCTGTAACTTATCTGAACCAAGTTTCTGCCTTGGACCACACATGACCCATACGGGTACCCCATAGCCATACAGATCCTCCCTGGTGCCCGTACGGGTACCAGCCTCTAGGCAGAACCCCAAATTCATTTTCGTAATTGGTTAAAATCAATCTAACTCACCATTTGCCAGGCGGTCATTTTCACTAATAATCCGGTAAATTAACCTACAAAAGCTAAATCGTATTTTTACAACAAAATATATTAAAGTGCTGATTTATGGTGCGCTATAAACTGTGCTAACATCTATGTATGCAGGGGAATTTATTTTCATTTTTTTATAACTTAGAACAAATGTATAGGTTCTCTTTGCAATTTCCCCCATTTTCCCCCCGGTTGTAGTTTTTATTCCCCCATTTATTACTTTTGCTTTATTGTAATATGTAAATGCATGTAACGAGTGTGAAAGAGTGTAGAAATAGGATTTCTATGATAATTCCCTAAATGGTGAAAACTAAAACGGTTTTACACGGTGAATGTAATTTTGAATCAACTGAATGAGAAATAAGTGACTCATCCGATACCCGAATATCTGATCCAATAGGTATGAGTCTCCCGCTTAGAGGGAACTATACCAAAACTCTTTCCCAAGTAGACAACTTGGGTGGTGACTTTATCAATTGTATCAGGATTTGGGTCTCGATTCTTTTATTCATTAAAAGTGGCTTATTATGCAAACTTTAATTAAAAATGTTTGGTCACGCCTAAATCCAACCAAACCCCCAGTGGTCCCCGCCTCTCACACAGGCGCTAAGGGAGACCCATACGTCATGGACACCTCACAGTGGCGACTCTGCTGGGGATATAATCTTTTAACTTACAAAATGTTGGTTTATTTTAAAAGCTTAAAAGATTAAGATGAGCACCAAAAATCATTTAATTGATTCAACCCGCTTTTATTTTCATCATTTAGGAAAATTATCACACTCTATCTTCTCATCTCCTTCTCTCTTTAGTTAGATGTGCTCTTCTTATAGCGCTAGGATAGGGTGCCCTGTTATTTCCATGACACTCACGATGGTGACACCTATGATCGCCAGGGATATTGGGTACACCTTAGTGGGTGGAGCACTCATTGACATCTCCCTCCAAAAGAGGCTTGATGCGATGGGAACCTTCTACATCAACTTTCGATATGTCCCTACACCATTTTTATCGAAAGCCATAGAATTTTACCTATTAGGTACCCTGATTTCTGTGTGAGATTAGACTAAGGGAATCGATCGCTTCGTATGTGTTGTGATTAATCCCCCATACATTGTTGTAATTTACACATGCATACCATATCTCATGCATGTACTGATCTCTTGGTTATCACCTTAACCAAAACTAAACCTTAAAGGTAAAGAGCTTGGCTATGATCTCAAGTCTGTTTGACTCATCCCAATTCCTCCAGTTCAGTTAAGGGTTGATCCACGTCAGTCCCCAGGTATTTCATCCAATAGTCAATTTGGTCCGGTTGATCTTTCTGCCTATCATCCTGAGGAGATGTCTCGCATCCTTAATCTAGATGGCCAGATCGATGTTGAGGTTAAGAATGTTGCTACTAGGGAGGGGGCAAATGCATCGAGGACCGAGGTTAGGTCAAAGATTGTAAATGCCGTCTCTCAGTACTTGGGAAGCGATCAGTTCTTGGACTGAATGAATGATAAGATGCTAGCTGCCATTAGGGCAATCATGACCAAGGAGAGAATGTCAGAAGCCCCTGTTAGTGCTCCAACAGTGAATGCAGTAATCAGTGAGTCGGTATCGAGAATTACTCATAATCTGCAGTTTTGATTGTCTCCCATGCAGACTCATGGGGATTCTTATAGTTAGTTTGATCAGTTAGGTTCTGTGGGTCCATTTGGTTTAGCTAGCTTGCCATTCCAGTCAGTGGGTACAGTGGCCCTTGAAGTCGTCAGTCAGTTCACTTAACTTAGCCAAGGGTTTGCGCTGTAGCCGTTTTAGCTCGGGGCATCTGGTCCGATCCTAAATTTTATGGTCACACCTAAGGGGATGACCTTTTCTTAATCAACAGGTTTACCCTTAGGTACGATCACCCAATTAAAAGGATGATATCTGTCTTTGGAATTGCATGACCTAATTCAGAAATTGCTTATTGCTAATCCTGGCTCCCAACCATCCGTCCAAGTAGCTAGAGAGGAAGATTGGGTCCCTAAAAACTTTAGTATCCCTAGGATAGAGAAGTATAAGGGAACCGGTCCACCTCAATCTCACATCACTACCTATCAAAGGGTTATGAGAATCAGGGAGTTAAGTGATAAGGTCCTAGCTGAAATATTCCCATGCACCTTGGAAGGTCCTGCTATCGAATGGTATAACACTCTGTCAGACGAGGTAACTAGAAATTGGAAAGCTTTATCCGAGGCTTTTATCGAATAGTATGGTTTCAATGCCACCATTAGAACTACCATACAGAATTTAGAGGCTATCAAGTAGGCCCCCAATGAGAACTTCAAGCCTTACTTCGAAAGGTGGATGGCAACTTAAGTTCTATTGAAAGATAGGCTAAGTCTCCCCAAAATGATCGTAAAATTAATGGATAGTGCTCTACCCGCTTATCGTAAGGTCCTTGGTATGGATAAATTCTCTAGCTACGTTAAGGTCTTTGAAAAAGCTGAGAAGTGGGAAAGAATCGAGGAGTTGGAGAAGGCAAGTGTACCCACCAAACCTTGGTTCAAAAAGAATGATCCTTTAGCCCCAGTACAGGCTCCTAAGTCAAAATCCGGTTTCGATCGTAAAATAGCAGTAGTCAAAGAAGAAGTGGCTATAGTCCGTACCATCGAAGATGACATCTCCCTTTGGAAAGCATCTATGCCTACCATCTTCACCAATTTGAACGCGCTCGGCCTTCTCCAAAGTATCAAGCCCTATATCCCACCCAAACCTGAAGACAGAGATCAGTTTTATTCTTATCACGTCAGTAAAGGGCATCACACTGGTGCCTGTAGGGATCTGCTTGAGGGTATTAGCAGTTTAATTAGGGATAAGAAGATTTAGGAACCCGAGCTTAAACCCAGCACCATGAATAACCCCCTGCTAAATTTTGAGAAACAAGTTATAGCTGTTGAATCAGGCTTACCCTTCCTCCAAGTCTTCAATATGATCTCTCAAGCTAATCCCATGGTCCATTTAGTAGTGCCCTTGCCAAATGAGCTAACCCCCATTAACATCGATGCATTTGAGTTAGAAGGAGTGTATGACGAGGAGGCTATGTTGGTTCAACCATAGCCAATTGATATCGATGCTTATATATTGGAGAGTGATGGACTTGAGGGGCCTGCTTTATTGGTGGAAACCCTTATAGGGAGAAGTTACATGAAAAATGGGGTGTTGCATGTCACTCGAAGTGGAAGGATTCCTCCCGATCCTCTCCCAAGAAGAAGAATGGGTACAGATGTAGATATCCAGGTCATTTTAAGAACCGATCAGGGCCCAATCTTCACACCCGCCATGGAAACTCAAACCTCAACCAGCAATGAGAATAAAGATTCAAAATTCACCCCTCTCATCCATCAATTGCAAGTTACCTATGCTAAGTATAGCATCTGGAAGCTCCTCATTGACTCTGAGGATCATCGTAACGGTCTAATAGAAAAGTTATTGGGTATGAAAGCTACACCATCTACTACTCTGGTTGAGTTACTCTCAGTTATCAGGGGGTATCCTCCTGATCAAATTGAACCCATCAAGTTCTATCCATCGGACCTCCCAGCCGCAGGAAACAAGCATAACAAGGCAGTCTTCATTAGGGTGCAAATCTTTGATCGTTCTATTCCTTGTGTTATGGTGGATGATGGTTCTGCTCTTAACCACTATCCAGCCAAGATCCTTCCTCATGTAGGGCTGGACAAGTCCATGTTGGGGAAGTCTAATACTATTATGAGGGCATATGATGATATAAAGAGGAGTGTCATTGGGGTCTTTAAAGCTGAAGTTATAGTTAGGGACGTGAAGTCTAAGGTCTTATTCACTGTTCTTGATATCCCCGTCACCTAATCATTACTGCTGGGGTGACCTTGGCTCCACCCATTGGGAGTCGTCCCTTACACTATTCATCAGAAAATTAAGCTCATCCAAAATGGCAAGCTAGTGACCCTTGATGCAGATGAATCGTCCATCATAGTGGCCATAGAAGCCAAGGAAAACGAATCTAGGGTGGTTGTAGCTCACCAAGGCAAGAAATCCTCAGTTAAGGGGCGAATATCAGTCAAAATTGAGAAGATAATGATGAATTAGGGTTATGTAAAGGGTAAAGGGCTCGGTAGAAATCTACAGGGAATGCTCGAACCCCTCTCGCCTCTTCTATAGCCATTCAGGCTCGATCTGGGGAATCGTCCAGGTGCCAAAAAGTTGAAGCCTTAGTCCTGCCTCATGATAGGAGCTGAAATCAAGCAAAGGGAATTCACGGGTGAAGAGGAACCTATTAAAGTTAGTAGCAAAAGGGTCCCTGGTTTTGAAATCTTCAGTGATGTATATGACTTCAAGAAAGGCTACCTGATTGAAACCTCAGTTTATGTGGAAGTATGTAGGAATGCTGAAGAAGATGAAATGAATGAGGCAGTTGAGTCCATCACTAAAGCACTAGCGGTTCTTATAAGGAAGAATTGGAAAAGGAATGATAAAGGCAATTCCATCAGTAAGGCTGTCAAGAACTTAGCAAAAGCAGTGGCCGAGGAAACACAAGCAGGCTTGCACACTAAGGCTACCAGTTCAGCTATCAATCAACAAGACCCTCCGCATGTGGAAGATGATTCAAATGATGTAATATTTAATATTGCAAACTCTTTTTGACGCAAACAATGCTGCTTATAAGGCATATCATGAATAAGTTATAAGCATCAGTATCTTTATTTTTAACATGTCATGAATAAATTGATGCACCTATCATTCACATTTTCCTCGAGTATTTCATTCTAATGACATCATGCACTCATAGCAACAATATTCTTAAAACTATCATCATATTTATTAATGAAGTTGACCTTGAGTGCAATGCAATGGTATAGACGCCCAATGTTAAAACCTATCAATAAAAGAGAGATAATAAAGGTACTTAGCAAACATGATAACAATTAGCCCAAGTCCTTCTTTCTTTACGAGGGGGAAAGAGTACAAAAGTATGAAGACTCATGAAAACACCAAGAGCATAGAAAGTATGTATGGGGGCACAAAATGCCCATACCCTTCGGAAGCTCTAAAGAGAGGCTGGTCGCAAGTCAATCAAAAAGATTTTGTCAAGGACAGTAGCTATCTACAGAGATTGGGCTGATAAACTTCCATTCACAGTTTGGGCATACAGAACTAGTATAAGGACCTGCACCGATCAAACACCTTTCTCCTTAATATATGGAATGGAAGCAGTGCTATCAGTTGAAACAGAAGTAAGATCTCTAAGAGTGGCACTTGAATCGCAGTTAGAAGAATCAGATTGGGCAAGGGCCAGGTATGAATAGTTGAATGCAATAGATGAAAAGCAACTCAAGGCACTCGACCATCTCCAGATGTACCATCAGCGCATGGCACGAGCTTATAACAACATAATCATATACCCAAAACATCCTCTCAAAGCGGGTGATCTGGTCCTTAAGTAGCTACGCCAGGTCAACACTGACGTTAGGGGCAAGTTCAGGCCTAACTGGGAAGGGCCATTCGTCATGAAGTAAGTCCTTCGTAGAGGAGGGATCAAGCTTATGGATATGGATGGAAATAAGTTCGTGAATCCAGTAAATCAAGATAGGCTTAAGCGTTATCATGTTTAGGTTAAAAGAATTAAATCATGAAAAAGCAGCACAAAGAATAAAATGAATAAAAGATCACCCGACAAGTGGTCCTTTACTGCTTGGAAAAAAATTAGGGTGTAACCTGCTGATCGATATTCTGCAAACCGGTCGTGCAAAAGTTAGGGAACTCAGAATAAAGCCCGCTAGGCTGAAAACCCAAAAGGGCGGCTTAGGCAAAAGTTAGGGCATCGAGAGATAAATGTCAGTTGCTTTCTGGAAAATCTGTAAAAGACCAGTAGGCAGTAGGGGTTAACCATTGGAAATTGTTACCATTTCCCATGTACTTAAATTAATCTCATTAACGAACATGTTATAGTTTTGCTAAGAATCTTGGTCTTATGAATGCATGCATGTCTTTAGGTGAAATAATTGTTGGTATGTGAACATCAATTTTTCTCTACGTGTTATGCATCATTGTATTCATCTTTATCACATATTTGCAATATTCAAAAAAGCCTAGTGGATTAAAAACCCGAACGGGTGGTCCAGGCAAAAATTAAGGCAAAATAAAAAGTCTGCTGGGTTGACCATCAAGGACAACTGTGAGGACGGTCTGTCTAGGCCTGATGATGTCCAAAACCTTTTTCAGGAGATGGCAAGCCAGTACTGACAAAAGACTGCATTTTGTCTAAACTACAAACCCCTCCGATTAAAATGATCATGACACCCTGAAGATCAGTGTCAATCGATACATGTCATGCCCAGCATTCCGTCGATCGACGCAATCATATAGTGACGATCGACACTGCCACATATTAGTTTCTCTAATGACTCATCAAACCTACGAACATGACTCAGCAAGGCTATCACCGCCCTGATTGCATCGATCGATACTCCCAGTTGCATTGATCGATACTCCCAGTTGCATCGATCGACGCTCATATGGGGATCTAGACCTAATGACTCAGTGAAGCTATTCTGAGAGCCATTGCGTCGATCGACACTGCCAATTTTATCGATCAACGCTCTCAAAATTTCTATATAAGGAAAGCACCCCCTGCCATTTCTAACAACAATCGAGATTCAAATCACCAACCATCAAGCTTCTAATTCTGAAATTAGAAATTTCTCAAGCCCTTTCCATCCTCTAAGGATATCAAGCCTATACCAAAACTATACCAAGGTATAGACACCCCTCCTTAAAATAGTTTTTAACCAAAGAGCTGTCCACAGATTCCCAAAACACCCAAAAGGTCTTCCTACACAATTTCCCGTGGTTACCCCGGCAGGAACCCTAAGAAATACCCAGCAACAAGATTAGTTCAAGTCAGTACCGGGCCTTCCAGTCATCCTGAAGCACGCAAAAGGCAACTGAGGGTCAAAATATTGCTTTTTCTCCATCATGTATTAGTCCAGTCATGCTGGGCCCATGCTTCAAGGGCTAGGCCCTCAAAGGTTGTATCTCTCTGACCCATTCCTTTTTCTTATTAAGAATAACAAAAGAAGTATTTTTTTTAAAATGATTTATCCAAATTAAAATGACAAGTAACTATTTCATCCGGAACCAGAATCTCTCTTTAATCGGTATAGGAATCCTGCTTGGATCATCTATACCACTAATTTCCCGGAAGAGCTGATGCGGGTGGCGACTCTAATATTGCATAAAATAGGGACCTTGCTCCCGCATTTAATAAGGGCTAATCCCCGAAGGAGTCCCCGACCCCTTAGTCTAATTGGTAATGCCAGATATGTTCACAGATACAACGAGCCCCACGCTCTAGCGGCGACTCCCCGCATAAACACCCAAGAGTCCTGCGTTAGCCACGACAATCCGACCGGTGACCCAGAAGGGTCCCGCCTGAAAAATCTGTCTGCTCATAATAACTCAGGCAAAAATTAGGACAGCCTGCGGGATTGAAAACTTGAAAGGGCAGTCCCGGCAAAAATTAGGGCAAAAGCTTGCTAGGTTGAAAACCTGAAAGGCGGTCTAGGCAAAAGTTAAAGCTAAAAAGAAAAAGGTCCGCTGGGCTAAGCCGTCAAGGATAGCCCAACAAAAAATTAGGACGAAAAGAAAAGGAAAATAAAATGTTCGATAGGTCATCTCACATTGAATGGCCTATGCAAAAGTTAGAACTTAATTCAGTCCCCTTGCTACAAAATCACCGGATACGGGTTCATAAGGCAATAATGTACAATAATCTCAGTTCTAGAAAAATCAACATGCATAGAAAGGAATATCAAAAGTACCAGTCTAGAAGTTGACAATCAAAACAAGCCACGCAGGGCCCAAAAGTATCAAACGATCCAGAAAGCAATCATAATCTAAGCTGATGAGGGGTCTTGTCTCTGGTGGCCCTCCTGAGTCTGGCTCTGAGTATTTACCAGCAGATAATCTACATCTATGGTCATATGGTCATCGGTATCACTAGCTCTAGTAGCAGGCTGGGTGGGGTCCCTAATCTCTGAAGTCCCACTAGTGGCCCTAGTAGTATCAGCTCCCTCACCATGCTGGTCTTTGCCCCTCTAAGTCAGTCGATATGCAGAAAAATCATCCTCAGACTCGACATCGGATGGCTCAAAGTCCGCCTACTCTTAGTCATATGAGCCAGCTATGCCTGTAACACCTCAGTGTCTCTCCTAGCTCTCTCTAGGTCTGCCTCTAGCATAGGAATCCGATCTAACTTCGTAGTGGCTGCTCATAGCTGGTCCTCTAGGAAACTGGCCTAATCCATGACAATCTCTATGTCCTGAGTAGATTTGTCCTGCTCTATAGCCAACAGGGTCTACGTGAAAATCAGAGGGTCAATACACATGTATAAATGTCACAGCATGCATGTATACATAGTTTGTTATATTTTACAGGTAAATAGGAAGCTCGCTGCAACTAAGGCATCTTATGCCATCGTTAGATCCTTAGTCGAGAGGCACCTCCGCGTGATCCTCTCTGCCTTAGATACAGATACCTATGGAAACCCATTTAATCAGTTCAGAATGTATTTCATAATAGAGGTGCAAGCTAAGAGTTTTGTATAGGAACTCATATGGGTCGCACTGGGGGGGAACAAAGCGAATGGTGTGGACCGACTCCTCCAACCCCCGCATAGCATAGTTCCCTAATTGATTGAGGAGGCAGAAGGAAGAATCTAGGTCAATCTGGAGGACGCCTTCCCTGAAGCCTCTAACAGTATTGGCTTGCTTGCCTAGCGGAGCCTAATCAGCAGGTACCGCAGGGGCAGTGGCAATACTAGTGGCATTAGCTTGCTTCCACTTTCGAGGAGCAGACTACAGATAAAGATTACAAATTGTCACACCAACGGTTTATATAAGTGACAGTAAAAGAGTAAATGATTCGTAAATGAGTTAAAAGATATAACCGATTGGAAGAACCCGCAGGCCTAGAAATGCCCTTTGTCTGCCAAGCTAGTAAAGGTCCCCCGCCATCATCTCCAGCTCCATCATCGCCACCCTTGTCATTATCATCATTGTCATCATACCTGTAGTAAACTAGAGGGGAGTATCTCCCAAATGGACCCCCGGGCATGGCTGGAGCAGTGAGGTAAGAATGAAATTAGGATAAGGACCCTTAATAAAAAGTACTCGAGCCCTTTCACCCAGCAGATACAACCCTTGGTACGTCTCTGGCATTAGGTGTGGCCAGTAGACACCCACAGGGATAGGTGGAGGAATAGGCGTCTCCACCATAGAGCTCATCTACCAGTCATGAACTTGCTCACCTAGGTACCACTCGAAGGAAAGTGGTGACTCTAGAATGAACTGACAGTCATCCACCCCCTACCGCATACCCTCAATCTTATCATGGATGGCCATGTGCACCCAAGGGTTGTGAATAATTTGCATATAATCAGAGCACACTATAAGAATCCTAGCTTCATAAATACAATTTATCACTCACGGTTTGTTAAATTAAAACTGCAGGTTCAGATTCAAAAGGCTTACCCGATGAGAACACAGCTGGCAGATATACTCCCGATACTCTGCTATAGTCCCGGGCTACTACTTCCAGGGGCCCATCCACTTGGATATAATATAAGATGTCTCAAGCTAATTGGCCAAACCTGACCTAGGGATAAATCGATCCTCGAATATCCACATCTATAAAAGAATCAAAAGTCAATCACAGGACAGTTTAAATGTAAGGATAAAAGCATAAGGGAAGTTCAGTGTTTACTAGAAGGAGTAGATGACTAATCTTTAGCTCAGCCTACTGACCTTAAACCCTGACGTCTAATCCGTAGTATAGCTAAGCAAGAATAGCCCGGCACCAATTCTTACCAGGCACACTGGCAAGATCCTCCATAGTAGAGAGTAAACCCTAGTTGAGGTTGCTTGAGTATACAGGAAAGAAGACGGTCGATAGAAGACTCGGGAGGAAGGACCTGTCATACTGATCCCCCTACTTGTATCAATCAGTCTTAGCTGTGCCCGCCAGTAAGTGTGCAGCTCCTCATACTTAAGCTTGTCCTTCCTGCCAGGATGAAGCCCAAGGAGTCTCTGTACATAGTCCTTCACTTCGTCCTGTGAATGCCAACGGTCGGAATACGCATCGAAATGAATGATATCTCCTCTCTAAGCTAATCCAGTCAATGCACACATGTCAAATGGGGTAATGGTCACCTCCCCGATGGTAAAATGGAAGGTGTGGGTAGTCTCTGACCACTACTCGGCCAGTGCAGCAATGGCATTTAGAGCCAAAGTCTTTGGCTCCTCGGGAATGGCTTGAACAATGTTAGAGAAGCCTAGATCATCGATCCGAGATATCAGCTCAGTATCCCCATCATCACGAATCTCCTCATACCACTTCCTGCAAAAGCTCAAAGCCCTAATGGTCTTAAAAAGGAACTGCAAAAGCAAAACAATAGTACAATAGAGTTAGAACACAGTGGTTAAATTAGAACTAGGAAGAAAAGAGCAATTTATGGAGTCTTATGCATTCTGCCCTTGGCTGGGGAACCCATACAGATTAGCCGTACCCATACGGCTACCTTACTCGCATACGTATGAACAACAGGACCCGTACGGTTCCCCCGTACTATACGGGGTCCCTGTAAATAGTGTTCATTAGAGAAAAGTTCCCGAATAGCCATTTTCACTAAAACTCAATCAAACCTCAGCAAAACCTATCCTAAAAGTTCCCTAGACTAAAGTTACATGCATTAGGCTCTATTTCAACACCTTAAACATCCTAAGAGCATGCCGAATCAAAGAAATTCCAATTTAGGGGAAAATCGGTAATGGTGAATTTTGATCGACTTACTTGGAGTTTGGAGGGATGTGACTCGGGAGAAGGAACCCGAGGAACTTCAGAAGAGGGGTTAAACCAAGAAAATGATTTATCTCTCGAAAAGCATATCCAATGGCCACCGAACATCGCTGGAGTTCTGAATCGCCAATCTCGGGCAGTTTCTCACGTTTCAGACCAAAACGGTTACCATCAAGAATCTTCTTATACATCTTTGGGTTGATTCGAATGGAAAATTGCCGAAAATTGAGAAAATTAGAATTTTTGGTGAATAGATGGAATGAGGACTACTCGTATTTTTAAAAATTCCCTCAAAACACCCATACCAGTGCCACATACCCGTACAAATTTCTTATCATTAAAACTCCATCAATACGGCTACGGCCTACCTGTACGGGTCTCCTCTTATCACTTAGAGACAAATTTTAAACCAGTGTTTCATAAAAGTGCCAGAGACACATCTAGTCTAGATACAGGACCTACCCAATGCTTCTAAACTCAGTCTTTTTGGTTAATTAGGGGCATCCCCAGACTTTCCAGTAGTGGAATTATCCAGGGGCATCCCCCTACTTCCCACCAGCAAAATCAGATCCAGTGGCATCCCCTCACTTCCCAGTAGCAAAATTATCCAAGGGCATCCCCCCACTTCCTAGCAGCGGAATCAAATCTAGGGACATCCCCTCACTTTCCAATAGCGGAATTATCCAGGGGCATCCCCCACTTCCCAGTAGTAGAATCAGATCCAAGGGCATCCCCCCACTTTCCAGTAGTGGAATCAAAGCCAGGGGCATCCCCCCACTTTCCAGTAGTGGAATCAAAGCCAGGGGCATCCTCCTACTTTCCAGTAGTGGGATTAGATCCAGGGGCAACCCCTCATTGTTCCTGGAGCATCCACCAATCGACCTAGGGGTGCTCACCCTAGAGGTATTCCTTAGTAGTAAAATAAGCGGCGAATGGGCAGAGCCCGACATTTCCCGCACATGATTTTTCAATTTATCTCATCCACACTTCTTTATTCTTAATTGAAGGGGCAAAAATATTTTTGTTTCCACAAAAGCTAATTAAGAATAAAGAGGTTTCTACTTAGACAACAACTGATTCGATGTTTGATTATTGTTCTTTTCCAGGTCATTCAAAATTCCCCAACAGGAAAGTTAATCCACCTTACGAGGAGAAGTCATCTGCCTTAAGAAAGGGATACATTGGTTAGGAAAGTCATCTGCCTTAGGAAAGGGATACGCATTGGTAGGGGAGTCATCCGCCTTAGGAAAGGGATACATCATCATCAGTCAGGAGAGTCGATCCACCTTAGGAAAAGGTTACGAGGAGAAGTCATCTACCTTAAGAAAGGGATACATTATCATTAGTTAGGAGAGTCGATCCCCCTTAAGAAAGGGATACACGCCTTCCCCCAAGCAGAGTCATTAGGGATATGCACGGTAGCAAAAGGAAAGTCATTTGCCTCAAAAAAGGATACACATACCTTCCCCAGTAGAGTCATGAGGGGTACACCTTAGGAAAGGAAAGGAGTTCGCCTCAAAAGAACTAACCCATGTCATCACCTTAGGTATGACTTCTAAACCCTCGCTCATATCGTGAGATTATAAAGATCCTTATCTGCAATGATCCCAAGAGGGGCGGTCTGTGAACACTAGATTTTAATGATCCTTCTCATGAAACTATGGTGAGAGCTATACGCTGCAATGTATTTTAGGTGTTGTCTATCTGAGGTGTTCGGGTACGGATCCACTCGCAGACCCGTATGGGTGACTACCTTATGAATGCCGGGGGAGGACCCATACGGGTCCTCTAGTACCAGTACGAGTAGGGCCCCACTCGTACGGGTACGACTGTTTCCTATTCAGGCTTTTTTAAAAGTAGTCTCTTACTATTTTCGGGAAAAGGCATGTCTTAAACGTGATTTATTGCGTTTAGACCTCCTCTCCCCAATAAAAAGGGGTCTTCCCTTCATATTTTACACAACACAAATTTTGTATGAAAATTATACTAAAACTCTAGCAATTTCTATAGGTATAGAAAAGGTATAGTGGGGGTATATGAGGTATAAAGAGGGAGAAAGCCCTTCTTTTGAGGTTTTGTCCATATTTTATTCATTCCTAGCTTCTTTCATTAGGATATAGGGGAGATTCTATACACACAAATACTCCTATTCCATCTACTTTGGCCGGGCTCTCTCAATAGTAAAGGGATCACCTCAAAGTGGATTCACATCAAAAAGGTAAAGCTCTCGAGTTTTATAAAGACTCACATCTCAGTTATTCCATTATTATTATTGCTTGTTGCTTCTATTATATTTGTTGCTTTCATTTCTTGTTTCGGGTCTGGTCCCCACCCGAATGAGTGTTGTTGGCACCAAATATCTTTAAGGATATCAATTTGGTGCGCCATACTCATACAGAAGGAAATCCCTTTTCATTTTATTTTTCTGCCACCAATCTTATGATCTGTAATCTATAACTTATCTAAACCAAGTTTCTGCCCTGGACCAAAATAGACCCGTACGGGGACCCCATACCCATATCGGTCCTCCTTGGTACCCGTACGGGTACCCTCTACCCATACGGGTACCAGCCCCCAGGCAGAACCCCGAACTTATTTTCGTAATTGGTTAAAATCAATCCAACTCACCATTTAAAATGCAATAATTTTCACTAATAATTCGGTAAATCAACCTACAAAAGCTAAATCGTGTTTTTACAACAAAATATATTAAAGTGTTGATTTATGGTGTGCTATAAACTATGCTAACATCTATAGATGCAGGGGAATTTATTTTCACTTTGTTTTATAACTTAGAATAAATGTATAGGTTCTCTTTGCAATTTCTACCATTTTTCCCCCGGTTGTAATCTTTATTCCCCCATTTATTGCTTGTGCTTTATTATAATATGTAAACGCACAATAACGAGTGTGAAAGAGTGTAGAAATAGGATTTCTGTGATAATTCCCTAAATGATGAAAACTAAAACGGTTTTACGCGATGAATGTAATTTTGAATCAACTAAATGAGAAATAAGTGACTCATCCGATACCCGAATCTTTGATCCAATAGGTATGAGTCTCCCGCCCAGAGGGAACCGTACCAAAACTCTTTCCTAAGTAGACAACTTGGGTGGCAACTCTGTTAATTGCATTGGGATTTGGGTCTTGATTCTTTTATTCATTAAAATTGGCTTATTGTGCAAACTTTAATTAAAAATGTTTTGTCATGCCTAAATCTAACCAAATCCCTAGTGGTCCCTGCCTTTCATACAGGCGCCAAGGGAGACCCACACGTCATCGACACCTTATAGGAGGATAGTGCAAGTTGGGATGACTTTAGACCGAACGAAAGTAGTTCAATCGCTGAGCTGGTTAGGGAGCAGGAAGTACTAATGATGGGATCGGGAAGAGCTTTGAAAATAGCTAAGGACTTGAAAGTTGATACCAAAGCAAGCATCAACTCAGTCCTGGTTGGATAACAACATTCGTTTTCTTAGATTTATGATGATCTATGGGGAGTCCGGCTAGAAATCTACAACACATCCTCAACCTCGACTCGGAAGCAGCCCCAATAGTGCAAAAAAAGAGAAAACATGCCTCAAAAAGGTAGAAGGCTATTGAAGAAGAGATAGACCAATTGCTCAAATCCAAGCATATCAGGGAAGTACACTATCCCACATAGCTAGTAAACGTTGTATTGGTTAAGCATTGACTAGCTAGTAGATTCTACAGTCGGGTTCGCCATCTACTCCTTCCTAGATGCAAAATCCGGATACCATCAAATTCCTATAGACCCGGCAGATAAGGAAAAGATGTCCTTTATTACTCATAAAGAGACATATTATTACATGGTCATGCCGTTTGGACTGAAGAATGATGGGGCAACTTACCAACACTTGGTAAATAGAATGTTCAAGGACATGATTGGCGAGATGGTCGAAGTGTATGTGGATGACATGACAGTAAAAAGCAAGGGTGAAGTGTCACATGCGGACGACTTAGAAAAAGTATTTAAAACCTTACAAGCCTACCGACTGATGCTCAACCTAGAGAAATGTGTCTTTTGAGTCAAGAGTAGAAAGTTTCTAGGATTCGTGATCTTTGAAAGAGGAATTGAGGCCAACCCAGAGAAAATATAATTAATCATCCAGGTGGAACCACCTCAAACATTGAATGAAGTACAATGCCTAAATGGGAGAATCAATACCTTGGGACGGTTTATCTCATTCTGGGCAAAAAGAAGCATGCGTTCTACAAGGCAACAAAAAAGGACCGGGATTTTAAATGGGATAAGGACTGCCAAGAAGCGTTCGACCGAATAAAGGACTTCTTGGCTAAGCCTCCCCTCATGAGTCACCCCAAAGCTGGATACACGCTTCACCTTTACTTATCTACAACAGATGAGGCGGTGGGAACCGTCTTGATTCAGAAAGATGAACAAGAGCAATTCCCCATCTATTACACTAGTAAGGTATTAAGAAATGTAGAGTTGAGGTACCCTAAGATCAATAAGTTAGCTCTGGCGCTAGTCCACTCAGCCAGCCAATTGAGACCATACTTCTAAGCGCACACCATCTTAGTAAGGATCAGTGTTCCTCTTAAGAAAGTGCTGCAAAGACCGAATACATCAGGTTGCCTAATTGAGTGGGCTATCAGGCTTTGAGAATATGATATAAGGTTTGAAGCTAGGAAAGCCTTAAAGGCACAAGTTTTGGTAGACTTTATAGTAGAATTTGAGGGCATTGAGCCGAAGAACATAATACCGTCTGAAACCTGGTTGATATTTATAGACGGCTCCTCTTGCATAGAAGAAGCCAACATTGGAGTTTACGTCCAAGGGCTAGAAAGAATTAGGTTATCATATGCAGCAAAGTTGGAATTTACTTCCACCAATAATACAGCTGAATATGAAGCAATAATTAAAGGGCTCGAGATAGCCAATGAAATAGCACCAGACATTATCGTCCTCAAAAGTGATTCCAAGTTAGCAGCAAATCAGATTAATCAGACTTATGAAACTAAACTAACTAAGATGGCCAAATACTTGGCCAAAGTTGGAACATTACTAGAAAAGCTAGAGGCCAAGGGAACCAAGTGGAAGATTGAATACATCTTCCGAACACAAAACCAAACAATGGATGAATTGGCCAAAGCAGCTTCACGAAAAGACTCATGGAAAGAGCTAAGTTGCACTTATGAAGTATTGACCCAGCCAACATGTGAAGAGAAAGGTGAAAATCTCTAGATTAAAAAAAAGTCACTCGGGTGGATTCAACCTCTGTATGATTATCTGGCCTACGATAAGCTACCTGAGGATAAAATCAAGGTTGAGAAGATAACAAGGAAATCCATGTAGTTTGCCATGGTGGGCGATGAATTATACAGAAAATCCTATTCAAATGTGTGGCTTAAATGTGTCACTCCGGAGCTAAGAAAGCTCATCATAGAACAAATCCATGAAGGAGATTATGGATCCCACTAGGCGGCCGCTACTTTACTTAGGAGAATGACCCTAGCCGGATACTACTAGAAAACAGTCAAAGCCGACATAGAAGAGTATGTTAGAACTTGCCACCAATGCCAAATCCATGCACGAAAGTCACACGTTCCTAAGGTAAATAAAAAACCTATCATGACTGGTTGGCCATTTGCATCTTGGGGAATGGATATCGTAGGCCCAATTCCAGAAGCAGCCGGATAATAGAAGTGGATACTTGTGGTAATTAACCATTTCTCTAAGTGGGTCGAGGCAGAGGCACTAAGCTTGGTCACCTCTGAAAGAGTTATTGACTTTGTCTGGAGGTACATAATCACCCATTTTGGAGTGCCAAAAAGAATCATAGCAGACAATGGATCACAATTTATCTTCGAGAAATTCAAAAATTTTTGCATACACTGGAAGATCAAGAATCATTTTTCGTCCATAGAACACCCGCAGATGAAGGCCAAACGGAAGTCACTAATCGTACCCTAGGAGAAGGGTAGAAAAAAAGAGTACTGGATCGAAAAGGAAGATGGCCAGATGAATTAATCAAATTCTTGTGGTCTTATATATCCACTCCTTATGGAACGGCCGGACAAACCCCTTACTCACTCGGTCATGAGGTTGAAGCAGTTATACCGATTGAAATTGGGGCACCATTGGATAGGGTTGCCTACTACACAGAGAAAGACAATGACATCAATATGAAGTACCACTTGGACAACTTGGACGAAAGAAGAGAACGAGCCTGGATTCTCATGGCAGCTTATAAAGCAAAAATTGCAAGATACCACGATAAGCGGGTGCGAGAAATCCGTCTCAAAGAAGGATACCTTGTTCTTAAAGACTCAGCTGCTTCACAGGCTCGAGAAGGCAAAGGGAAGATGGGCACTAATTGGGAAGGCCCCTAAAAAACCAAAGTCATTTGGCCGACCACCTACAGGTTAGGGACTATCAAAGGCAAAGAGCTTCCTCACACCTGGAACATTGCTCATCTTAGGCCCTATTATACAGTAGATACTTAAGGATTTTAGCAGTCGCACTCTTTTTCCTTAAGGATTTTTTCCCATTGGGAATTCCCTTAAGGAAGTTTTTAACGAGGCGACTCCCCTCAAGTATATATCTGGATGCATAGAAGTCCCGGACTTATATTTTATTTCTTTAAATAAAATTATCAGTTGGTTGAATTATTTATCTCAAATAAGTCTTGATCAAACTTATTGACGTTAAAAACAGCATGATATAAGATCGTATCACATAATAGCCAGCTAAAATAGGAGACCGATAAGAGAGTCTAAGTACCAAACTTAGGTTAAAGCATAATACAAGACCTTAAATTTTATTTATAGGCGGCAGGAACATGTGGCCAAATCATAAAGGTCACCTAGACAACTGGCTAATGAAAAAGACTGGCAGAGAAAATCCAAGTTGAATAAAACACTTGGAGTTTCAAACCCCTTAGTTAAAATTAAGGTACTCAAGCAATAAAACATAAAGATGAATGCCTGGTTATCTAGCAACAAGACTGCTACAAAATTAAAGCATACATTCGGAAACAATAGGCACAAAAATAAGACCTTAAAAAATACGCCTCAGAAGGGCTTAAGCATGAATTGTACATACAAAATGGGCCAATATAGCCAAAATACAAAAAAAGATAGTAAATATACAAAAGTCCTATACTACATGCGGTGGATTTTTGTCAGTTTGTTGGTATAATTCTCCACTTAGGGTCTCTTGAGCCTCGCCGGTGTTCTTACCAAGGGCATCGTCCCTGGGGGCTTTCTCTTCCTCTTCCTCAGCTCTCGGGTATTTAACAGAGCACATTAAATCATCTGGAAGGTTCGGGTGGAGCTGCTTACCAGTATTATAAACTCGCTGCCCAAACTCATAGCCGACATCCACCATTCCCCCAATGGAGCAGATAGATTCAGCAGAGTCCTCCTCCCTCTAGCGAATAGCCATCTGTAGCTCCACCCGGCTAGTAGCTATATTCATCTCGGCATCGGGGAGCTTATTGTATGAGGTCTCATGAACTGATTGAACCAGTTCATGCTCTTCTTTTAGCCTTTCCATCTCCCTCTCCAAATTAATATTTTTTGCCTCGACCTCTTTCACCCGGGCCTTAAGCTTTCGACACATATCCACGGCCTCTATAGCCTTTCAACGTTGGTGGTTTTGACTTCCACCCAATGAAATAAGTCATCCGCTTGAGACATGGACTAAAGGAGAACAAATGCATGTACAAGGAAAAAGTATGCATAAAAAGAGATGATTCAAAAAAAAAGTTTACCTGGGCAATAGTCCTAAATAGCATAGCGGCAACCATAGGAAAGTCTTCCTTCTCATACCGAAGGTTCTCCTATTCCATAGGAAAAGCCTCGTGAAGAGACTCCTGGACAACCATGAAAGAAATTGAGAACACCTCACCGGCCACCCGGACCAAGGCATCCCTTATCAAAGGAGCAACTGGTAGGTCTTGGGCAGGGATACTAGCCACCTCGATGGCCGTGTCAACTTTGACCTAAAAAAGTTGAATGTTAAACCAATGCCACATCAGAGGAAGAAATGAAAACTACTATAGAAGAAGAAATATACCTCTGTAGTAACTTTAGCTTTTTTGCGATCCTTCGCGGATGCCCCAGCTGCACTCATAGTCCCCCGCTTGGCTCCTTTCTTCCCCTCCTTTTCACCGTTCTTTCCAAATAAAACTGAATTAGTAATTTGGTTAGTCGCTCCATCAACTATCTTTGGAGCTTGCCGGTCGTTGACATGTTGCAGGTTTTTTACTCGGTTGGCTATAGCATCAGAAACCACGTTCTTAACTCCTAACATAGCTGAAATTAAAAAACCAAAAGAAAATAAGGTGGAGAATAAACTCACTCGGAGGTTGAGGACTAACATAATATTCATAGTCATCATCTGAATCCAGGTTATAATCTATAATCCTGATGTTATGTACAAAGGCATACGAGACATCGGCTAAAGACCACATTCTTTTCTTAAGCCTTTCAAAATCTCCATGCGGACATCCGTGTCGTTTTTAGGGGCTGTAAAGGGAGGCAGCACGCTGAACGACTAATGGGTGCGAAAGTCCTCCCTTTTCTATCTTAACGAAAATGAAGAACTACTTGAAATCCTTTACTTAATCCGCTCTATGGGAAAATGACTAGAACCCGGCCTTGTGAGAAAAGTGTAGGTGGTCCTCACCTTTGTTTATCTTACAAGAGGCCACCCGCCAAAATAAGTTTGCATCAAAACTAAGCCCTAGGTTCTCACATATTTGATAATAGCCAACTATATCACCCCAACAGTTGGGATGAATTTGGGCCGGGCACACCTTCAAAAAATTGAGAAGGTCGCATATACCCTAGGGTAGAGGATAAATAAAACTAAACCACGCATGCTCCAAGTACAAGCTGAACCATCCCTCAGGCGGTTTATGGATGCATTGATCCTCAAGATGGGAGCATTATCCTACGATTTTGCATCCAAGGAAAGGGCGCCCTTTCAAACTGTTCATCTATCGGGTGGACTGTAGAAATGATATCTTCAATCCGAGGAGTCAACTTTTTCTCCTTTATAATTTTCCCTTCAATCGGCTCAGCATTAGCAATTTTAGCTTTACCCTTCGTGGTAGCTCTCTTTCTTCTATAACCTTTAGGCACGAGGTTTGGATGCACTAGCTTAGTCGGTTGCTCAACTTCACCACCCTCGTCACCACTTCCAGCCCATCCTAGGTCAGAAGAGTGTATTTGTGAGCCGGAAGCGATCTTGTCGGACGTTGCCCGTTCTTCGTCACCCTCTAACTAGTCCATCCTCTCGATTTTCCTCTTTATCCTAGGGTTACTAGGCAAGGTAGAGCGTTCTATGTTAACATAAGAGCGGGAAACTAGATCAGGCAACTTTCTACACAAGATAGTGAACAAACTCTCGCTCGAGCCGTCACTTAGGAAAGACGGTGACATGGCCGCCTAAAGAAAGTCAAAATCCTAGAACAAGCCAAAATTATAATAAGCTATCCTAAAAGAGATCTATGGTGAATTTTCAGCTAGGAGGGGTCCTACAAAATCCTATGTTCCTCATGTTCATCTAGTTCATCCATGAACCCAAAATCCGAGAAGAATAACCCATATTTCGGCCAACATTACAGTCAAATTCATTTTTCCAAAATTAGAAGAATGCATTTAAAGCGCAAAATCTAAGTTGTAAAGAACCCTGGCCTAAAAATTCTAGATATACTACGGCATAATATGATATGGACAGTAATCTAGCAAAACTCGTTGAAGCGATCCTAAACATGGAACTTAGGTTATGGTGGCACACAATTGAGAGCATAGTACTGATAAGCGTGAAATTCATGAAGAAATGAATTCAGAAGAAGAGTACATACTTGTTAGAAATGGGGGGTTTGAAGAAGCAAGAGTCACCGAAGAAATAGCCTTAATAATCGAAAGAGCTGAAGTCGCCAGAATGGGATGAAGAATTGCAGAGAAGCCAAAATGAGGAAATGAACTTCAAAGGCACTTAAATAGGAAACAAATATAAACTGAAGAGTCACAATCATTGAATTGCAGAAATAAAGCGCCACGTGTTAAGTGGAATTTGGCTGGTTTCGAATTTTGAAAATGCCAAATACCGCTAAAGAAAGTGAAAAGGCTCAATCTTCACAAGGAAACTTCAAGAACGCTTGGCTAATAACTTGCCACGTAGCCCTAGCTCTTATTTGCTCAAAATCTGAGCCATTGCACCGATGGCGGCAGAAGCCCTAAAGAACTTCTCACGCTTATAGGGGGGGCTTATGATAATTTACTAAAATATCTCGCCCTTCTCAGATCATGAGACCGGGTCAACAAGGAGTCATCCTACTCATCTCTCAGATGATATTGGAATAGTCAAGTGGGCTTGACCCCTGACACAGGCTGATATCGCAACCCAGCCGGAAAGTGTACAAGTTCAATAGTCGCTTCCAACACCTTGGATGATCATAATAGCTAGGCAGTCTACGACCGGCTCGAAGGCACCTTCGTGATCTACAAGTAAGGAGAATCCAGGTCTGACTCCAGTCCCTATATTCTCTCCTTGTCCATATCCTTATCTACTTGGGATTCAAGACTCGGATATACATCAGTGGAGTCCTGATCTTATCTGATTTGAGACTCCCACTCCCAATCCAATTGGAACATCTCTAACGCCTATAAATAGGCCCTTAGGTCAGCTCAAATAGGTACATTAACATTCTCATACTCACTCTCACAATATTCCTCTAACCCTTTACAGACTTAAGCATCAGAGGGTCCCCCACGGGGTAGCCACCGATCGCTCCCAAGCTCGTGTATTGTTTTGCAGGAATAAGTTCGTAGATTCAAGATAATTTGTAGTAGATCAATTCTGAAGTATCGGTATTCAAGTACAATATTTTTATTGGAGATGTTGGGTTATCCCACATTAGTAATAAACATAAATAAAGATTAGTATATAAGTGGAGAAGATTGGGCCTTAACACAAGCCAATTGATTTTGTGTTAGATGAGCTCAACCCTACTTATATACTCACTCAAAATATAAAGCCAAACACTCTATACAATTTTCAAGTACTGTTTCAATTTGATTTCTCTAGTTCTGATCTCTCCTGGATCCTTTTCAGTCTCGATTTAATGTTTATTGTATTTCTGCGTAGATATTTTGCTTAGTTTTACTATTTTATGGCGATCTTGCCAAAGGCGAGTACATGTTATATTAATGATGAGGGGAAGGACAAGAGTTCACTCTTAAGATGTATATATGATTATTGAAATTAGATGGACAACATAAATTTTGTTTGGATTGTATATTACTGTTATGAAGTAATCCATGTTGTCTTGCGTCATGATCGTTTCCAGCTTCGTTTCGTGGAGTATTATCGCTTCTTGTGTTTTGGAATCCCGTTTTTTAAGTATCTTTTCTTGAATTATATTGTAAGTTTATATATTCAGGTTAAAGTGTATCTTAACTAATTTTTCGAATTTTATGTTTTTGAGATTTTAGGATTTCGTATCTTTTGAGCTTTCAATCAAGATATGGATGTTTTTGCTGTTGTGCTTCATTGTGGTGGAAAATGGGCATATGGGTTTGATTTTGTTAATGGTGATACTTGTGGAATTATTGCTTAGAAGTTTGTTAGTTTTTGTTGTTAATTTAGCTTTCGTATAATAGACACTAAACTTCTTTTTATATTTAATAGAATATGTATTATACTTGTTTTTCTATTGAACCTCTTTGGCTTAATTGATTTTTTTTTTATTTACAAATGTTATTCAAATGTGTTGTTTAACATAATACATTCTTTTTTCAAAAAAAAACTTGATGTTATTCTACATATTATACATTTTTTTTTATTTTTTTATAATATGTATTATGCCTTTTAATGTTACTTCTGGAGAACATGTGGTGGTCTAAGGAATGAATGTTCGATATAATATGTATCTTACATGTTTATTTTGTTGTTGTAATAATTTTACTGTTAATTTAGTTTTTGTATAATAGACTTTATATCGTTTTGATATTTTGGTATAATATATATTATACATGTTGATTTTATTGTTGTAATAGTTTTAATGTTATTTAGCTTTGGCATAATGGACTATATACCTTTTTTTATATTTCATATAATAATCTTATACCTCCGATATTTGATATAATAAATATTATACATCTTTCGTTTTTATCAATAATATTATACAGCTTTCATTTTTTTTACAGGATTTTTTCTGTTGAGATTTCAATTTAGATAGAGGATTGTTATATTGTATTTCAGTATGACGCTGTTCAATAATTTTGCTATTAGTTTAGCTTTGGTATAATAGATTTTAAACATTTTTTACATTTAGTACAATATATATTATACCTTTTTTTATTTTGGATTTGTAATGATTTTATTGTTATTTAACTTTGGTATAATATATTTTATATCATTTTCATGTTTTGGCATAATAATCTTATACCTTCGATATTTAGTATAATAGATATGATATTGTTTTCATGTTTTGATATAATATTCTTGTATCTCTGCTATTTTTATATTCTCACAATTTTCATTTACATGACATGAACCAAAGTGAAATTGCTATAAATGAAAAGAAATTTGAATAGTTGTAGTCATTTTATATTTAAAGCACAATAAAGTTGCTAACATTAATATGCAAGTACAAAAGAAATTTTATCAACCAATGATACTAAAACAGAATTACTATATTACTATGTAGTAGCACCAGACAACAACATTTTCTGCTTCAAAAAACAATAATTCTATGTATCTAAAACAATCTACTAGTCATTATACTATAAGCCTGTATAAAATCATGGGAAAAGCATATAAATGGGCTCAAACTCATAGAGAATTTTAAGCCAAAATTCAGCTCACAACTTTTTACTCAAAATATCTAACCTCATACGTTCCTTCACATTCAACAATATATTTTACGTTCTACGGGTATAAATCTGGTATAATGATGGTATAAATGTATTTTTATTTGATAAAGATTTTGTTTAATCGCACCTAGAATAATATTGGTATAAATATATTTTTTATTTGTTCTACTGGTGTAAACCTGTTATAATGCTAGTATAAATATATTTTTTTGTTTGATTAATATTTTGTTTAATCACACCTGGTATAATGCTGGTATAATGTTATTTTTGTTTTATTTCTTTCATAAAATAAACGCTTAATATTTTGTTTAATCACATCTGATATAAACCTGGTATAATGTTGGTAAGAATGCATTTTTTATTTGATTAATTTCATAAAATACATGCTTAAGATTTTGATTAATCACACATGGTATAAACCGGGTATAATGCTGGTATACATTTATTTTTTGTTTAATTACACCTCGTATAATGCTGGTATAAATATTTTTTTTATTTCTTTCATAAATATATGTTTAAGGTTATATTTAATCACACTTGATATAAACCTGGTATAATGTTGGTATAAATATATTTTTTATTTGATTTCTTTCATAAAATACATGCTTAAGATTTTGATTAATCACACCTGGTATAATAATGATATAAATTTTATTTTTTATTTGATTAAGATTTTATTTAATCGTGTTTGGTATAAACTGTTAGGAACGATAAACATGTTGAACATGCATGGCGGAATTTCAAAATTTTGTCTCTTGTTCGAAGAACTCCTATTCAATATATGACCAACTAAAGCCCTAGCTAAATCAAACACATGTCTAGGTTTTCATGTAAAGGTTTATTAGACTAAGCATACCGTAACTATAAAGTTATATCCTCGTATAAACTATAACATGCATTTCCTAGCTAAGACATAATCACTTAGGTCCAAAAACGCTTAAAGAAAAAGACCTAGTAATAAGAAAGAGAATACTAGTTGATGCGTTCTTTATCTTCGGGGGAATGACCCCTTCGGCACGAGCTCCCAAGTGTAGGACAACCTTGAGGGATGTGCAGGGTAGCCCGTACTATAGGCTAGCGTGAGCACTTCTCAGCAGTGCTCGCGCACCTGGGCCTGCACAAATAAATATTCATGGATCTAGTACTTGTAGGGTCCTACCATAATTTAGCTCGACAGAAAAAAATCCCTTTTCAGTCATTTGAAAACAATTTTTGATTAATTGGTCCCACCAATTTTCCGTTAGAAATATTATGGTCCAACCAAGTAGTATTATAACCATTATACAATATATTCTGGGTATAGACTCTATCTAAACAATTATTTACTTGGTCCGATAAAGGTCCAATGTGTGTGACCTTATAGGATTCAAAGTATAGAGCCGCTAGAGCTTAACCAAACCCTAGTTCTTAACTTAGAACTTATTGGCTCGATGTCTTAGACCGTAAGTAGAACTCAATGACTCTGAACGATTGTAGTAATCCTCTAGCAAAGGTTTACAGTCTCTCGATGCTCGAAACTTCATAGACCTGTGACTTAATCCCGGTTATACAGTAGTTAATCGATGCAATAAACTCATTCCATTCTTTAAATATGTATCATATGGTTTATAGGGTTCAGTTAAAGTGTTAACCCATTAATAGTGAGGTTGCTCTAAGCTATCCTAGTATTTGACTTGTTACCAAAGTACTTTTCTTACTAAGATGTGTTGACTAGAAACCATTTCTATCAATACATACTCTGATTAGAGGTTCTAAATAATCGTCACTTTAACAAGCTGCCATGTACTACTCCAATTATATTAGGAGCGATGGATCTTATCTGACTACTCAGCTTCCAAACGTGTTGTCATCATTGTACCTGTAATCACCCTTGGCATCCTAGAATGCATAAGTATGACCCAAAGCATAACGACAGTACCTCACAAGACAAATAGTATCTCTAGTATAAGTATATTCGCAAAGCTACTACAATAAGATAAACACTAACACTTAGATACAATTGCCAAGTGTTTATCTTATAACGGTCTCCAATGTATCTCCCAAATACATTAATGTGTCAACTCAAGGTACCACCTTCAGCCCATGAGATTAGCTGCTTGGATTCCATCTAAGAGAGTGTGACAACACATTCTTGTTTATCCGCTTCACTGTCTTGATGAAACTATGACTAGAGATAATTATAAATAATCATAATTGTACATGAAACTGATCTCTCTCAATATAGTCCTACTATGCTTGCTATAATATGTCAAGGACTTTTGTACATAAACATTAATGAATATATTTAACCAATCATAATATATATAAACACATTGATATAAACAAAAAATAATGCCTTTATTAATAATAATTAGGTTCATACAAATACATAATTAAGATATATCGCCCTAATTGCCTTTAGAGCATACATCATTTCTAACATAATGCCGGTATAAATGTATTTTTTGTTTGATTAAGATTTTATTTAATCACACATGGTATTAACTTGGTGTGACGTTGGTATAAATATATTCTTGATTAATTTCTTTCATAAAATATATGCTTAAGGTTTTATTTAATCACATATGATATAATGTTGGTATAAATGAATTTTTTGTTAGATTTCTTTCATAAAATACATGCTTAGGATTTTATTTAATCACACCTTGTATAATACTAGTATAAATGTATTTTTTGTTTAATTTCTTTAATAAAAGACATGCTTACGTTTGGTTTTGATTCTTCACAGCTAGTATAATTCTAGTACAATGCTGATATAATTTTGATTTTGTTTAGTTTGTTTTATAAGATAACAAATTAAAGTTTTGTTTAACCACTTATGGTATAAACCTAATATAATGTTGGTATAATGTGGTTTTGCTTTGGTTTTAGGCATAAAATAGATGTATATCATACATGGTATTATATTGGTATAATGCTCGTATAGATTGGCATATCATCTGTGACATAGTTATGAAAATAAAAACTCAAAAAAATATATCATTGTGGATCTAGTTTTGAAGATAAAAATGAGACAACGAAAAACTCTAAAACAACATATAAAAAATCAACGGTTTGCGAGACAAATGTAAAACAAAGTTAAAAAATGGATCTCAGGCGTGAGCTTTCATCACTAGTCATATGCTTTGAGCATCCACTATCAATGTACCACATTTTCTTGTTGTCAATGGATCTCAGGCTTACCTGCAACACAAATTAAAAAGTTTAAGTACCTAATTTACAATTAGGTCTTTCTTTGTTATATATCAAATCATGCCATGGATATTTATCATAGAATCCATTCCATAGTCTGCAGATACTAGTAGTGTGGTTATTTCTTACACATAATCTGCACTACTTCTCTTTCCACATTGTTTCTCTATATGTCTCAGGTTGACATATGTTAAACACTTTCACTGGTCTCTTCTAAAGGTTGTTTTTCCTTTGAGGTTGTTCCCTTATTGAGCGTTGTGTTGACTTCTGAGCTATAGAAAGCTTTTACACATTTAAAGTTGAAGCTTTATTGCATTGAGGTTCTTTCAAGCCAACTTGAAGTAAGGATACTTCTCTTTTAAGAGTATTTGCATTTACAGCCAACTCGGTGATGTTCTTCTTTGTGTTTTCATCGGCCAAGCTTCCTTCATGATCTTTGACTCTGAGAGTCTCAAGACTTTTAGCTTGCTTGTCATCTTCTTCTTCAAGTTAAGTAACCTTTTTCTGAAGCTCTCTAAGAGTTTTCCTGTTTTTCTTAACAAGCTTATAAATAATAGCTAGCATGTGCATGACCTCATTAGGTAAAGTCGAGTCTATGTTTACCTCATCTTGAAGTTCTAACTCTATTTGTACTTTAGTGCTGTGAGCATGGGATTTTGCAATCCCTCTCGCGAGACGATGATGACGTGTACCCAATTTTAATGCCTCAAAATAAAAGTTCTCTTTAAAATTTTTATTACCAAAATAATATTCCTCGCGAATTTTATACTTGGTAGAATCCAATTCGGTATGGCCAGTAACGCGTTCGGTAGGAGTTTGAACCAATGATTTGCACCCAAATAATAAATACCCATTAAAATATTATTAAAAGTCAAAAAGATGCCTTTCCACCCACTATTAAACCACTTTTCATGACTTTTTTTTGGCTTTTAGGCCTGATAGTTGTCGGTATGCTGGAGGCTGATGCCGCCGGCGGCATCAGCCATGCCGTTGGTGATATAAGCCATACCGCCGGCGGCATCACCATGTCACCGGTGACATGGCCCTAAACGGGTTCCTCCACAGACAGCCTTTCGGCCACTTTTGGGGGAATTGGTCAAAAAGCACCCCATTTCACCTATAAAAGCACACCTTGAGCTGCATTTTGGGGGAATTGAAGGTGAGGATTTTAATGTGGGAATAGATTTTAGTGAGATAAGAACTAGATAAAATAGAAAAAAAAGGATTCTGATCCATTTTTTCCTGGTTTTTCTTCTTTGAATTCTCTGATTGTGAGTTTGAAATTAGTAAGTCTATAAGTAAAATCAATTTAATTGTATTTAGAAACCAAAAACACTTAAATTTACTGCTAAATCGTCGTAACAAGCTCCCCGAAGGTGTTTCTTTCGGTTCACGAAGAGGTCGATTCACGGCCTCGAGGTAAAAATCCTGAGTCTCATAGCTCTTTGGCATTAATATTACTGATTTGTGTTAATTTTTGTCAATTTATATTCATTTTTGGGTTTACGGTCATTTTTACTGCCACCACTGCTACCGACAAGCTGATATCGCCGGTGACCTAACTGATATCGCCGGCGGCATCAGCCATGTCGCCAGCGATATCAGTCATGTCACCGGCGGCATCAGTTGTATCGTTGGTGATATGACTTTCTGGACAGCAATTTTACTTTCATTTATTCCCGGGCTACTTATTTTCCAAAGCTAGAACATATAATGTAATGAAGAAGTTCAAAATCTCTTGCAAACAGACCCCGCCCCGTAATGTGTGGGTATTTTCATTTATAATCTGATTAAAGTAATGATTGAACCTAAAAATTGGTTAAGAACGGAATTTCCTCGAAAACGTCGTTCAAATCTCATTTTGGCCATCCGATCGGGCTTTATAATACTGTAAATAAAATATGCTATACCCGAGTGTGAGCATAGGATTTTGCAGTCCCTCTCGCGAGACGATGATGACGTGTACCCGATTTCAATACCTCAAAATAAAAGTTCTCTTCAGAATTTTTATTACCAAAATAATATTCCTTGTGAATTTTATAATTGGTAGAATCCAGTTCGGCGTGGTCGATAACGCGTTCGGTAGGAGCTTGGACCGATAATTTACACCCAAATTAAATAATGTCCATTAAAATATTGTTAAAAGCCATAAAGATGCCTTTTTCCACTAATAAACCACTTTTCCCGACTTTTTAGGCTTTTTGACCCGTTGGTTGTCGGTATGGTGGAGAATGATGTCACCACCGACATCATTCATGCCGCCGGCGGCATCATCATACCGCCGGCGGCATGGCTCATATCGCCGGCGACATCATCATGTCGCCGGCGACATGACACAAAAATGATTCCTCCACAGACAGCATGTCGGCCACTTTCGGCGGAATAAGTCAAAAAGGTCTCGAAAAATACCCCAATTTGCCTATAAAAGGCACCTAAAACTGCATTTAGGAGGGGGGACTGAAATTATAGAGGAGAGGAGCTAAATTGGGCAATTAAGAGCTGAAATCGAGAGTAGATTTTAGTGAGATAAGAACTAGAAAAGGCAGGAAAAAGGATTCTAATCCACTTTTCCCGGTTTTTCTTCTTCGAACTCTCTGATTGTGAGCTTAAATCAGTGGGTCTTTGGATTAATTCAACCGGATAGAATTTAGAGACCTAAAACCTTTAAATTAACTATCAAATTATCGTTCCAAGCTCCCCGGAGGCGTTATTGTTCAGTTCACGAAGAGTTGAATTCACTACCCCGAGGTGAAAATCCTGAGTCTCATAGCTCTTCGGCTTTATTATTATTGTTTTGCACTATTTTTTGTTGATTTGTATTTGCTTTAAGTTTTCGGTTATTTTAGCTGCAAACCGCTGCTGCTGCGAGAAATTGAAGTCACCGGAGACATGTGATGTTGACGACTGTATCACCCATGTCGCGAGAGACATGGTGGATACGGCCGTTAGCGTCACATTCCCCGGAGATCTCGTTTTCTCGCGGAAACCCATTTTTTTATGGTACTCAGAAAGCCCTGTGCCTATCAGCATGCTGATGTCGCCCGTGACACAACTGATATCGCCGGCGGCATCATCCATGCCGCCGGCGACATCACCTATGTCACCGGCGGCATCAGATGCCCGACGGCGGCATGGCTTTCTGGACAAGCAGTATTGCCTTCGTTTGTTTCCCAATTAATTTATTTTCTGAAGCTAGGACTTATAGTACAACGATGGAGGTTCAAAACCTCCTGAAAACAGACCCGCCCCTCGATGAGTGGTATATTCACTTGTAATCTGATTAAAGCAACGACCGAATCTAAAATTTGGATAAAAATGGAATTTCCCCGCAAACGCCATTCAAATCTCGTTTTAGCCATCCAATCGGGCTTTATGATGTTATAAATAAAATATGCCATATCTGTGTCGACTATCCTCTGCAGGTAGATGTATATCGGACATTCGGGTATTACATTTGTTATGTAGAAAATGTACAGGACTGGAAAATCTTGTAATAATTTTATTTTCCGCACTTATTTTTCCTTACATTTGTAAATGTTTTATTTATCGCTTCAATTGCTTGATAAACGCGAAAACCACAAAATAACTGAAAATACAAATAAATAGGGTGGATTAAACCGATTAAGAAAGAATGAAGTATCCTAACTTGGCCTAATGAAAAGTACATAACATCATCCGAACTCGGAATCTCTACTTAAGGTATGGTCCAACCACCCGGTGGGAAAACCGTACCGAAAATTTCCCGGTTGAGCTGAACCGGGTGGCGACTCTATTCTAAGTACGGGGTTTCGATCTCGTATCTTTTAAGCATTACAATATGCAAAATCATTTTCTTTTCAACCACATCACACTCGTCTCCCCGACGCACAGAAAAGCGGGCCCGCCCGACAGGGCCCGGCCCCGCGCCGCAGCCGCATTAACAGCCGTCCGCTCACAGTGGCGACTCTGCTGGGGATTTTCTTTAAACTTGAACCTTCTTTCATAGTTTAAAAGACTTTGATGATGTATTGAAATCATTGGCCAAATTAAAATTTCATTCTTTTCTTATGACGCCTTATCCTCACGCGTGTAGATAGTTCGGTAATTTTAGGTACCCTATTTTACCCGAGAAGCTCACAAAGTATCACTCATGCCCTGTTGGAATTGAGGATGCCTAGTGGGTGGATCACTCGTTTTAACCAACACGAAAACTCCTATGACCACGCCCATTCGGGTAGTGATTGAGTAAACGTGGAATCAAGGTAAACGGGAACCTTCTACATCAACAACCCTATACCAAAGCCGCGTTAAAAGCCTTAGCACATCTTTCCCCTTAGGATTACCCAAAACAAATAAAATAATTGGGACGCGCTGCTTTCGCCATTACCAGTGAAGCAGCCAAACTCCATCCTACCAAAGAGGTGTTACGCGGGAGTCAAAAGGTTGGAACAGGGTCGATTCGCATGCTAAGTGCTCTATGATCATACACCCCCATGCATCGGCTTTAAGAGCCGAAAATAAATCAACTTACCCTTATCACTTCCACTCATGGAAGAGGTTTAGCAACATGTGTGGGACTTCTCTTGTACCTCTGTTGCGTCACCACATATCGCTATGTATGACGCGAAGTACACACGTCTCATATATGTTGGAGGGATAAGCCATCACATCATCTCTAACCACATCTACGTGCAGCCATCCGCACTACACGTCACCCCCAGGGCATAAAAAGACATACATACATACCATCCATACCATTTACAACCCATTCATGGTCTGATCCGCGACTCGTGATTCTAAGCAGCCTTCCTCTTGAACCGAGACCTTCACAACCAACCATGTCTCTTCCCCATGATGACAACCATACCTCATCCAGAAGACAAGCTAGCCTTCCCTCCACCGCAGGGGCAACAGCTCACCCGCCATCGCTTGGATCAGAAATCACCGCTGCTATCATTCAGTTTCTAAACTCCGATCAGTTTAGAAACACAATTCAGGAGATAGTGTATGTATCCGTCAAGAAGGTCCTAGAAAGACAGGACTTCGACCAGGTCATGCGATCTCCGGGCATGACACCTGATGGCGATACACTCTGGCAGTCACCGCCAACCGCTTACCCTGGACAAAGAGAAGGAGCCCAGAATCCGATTCTTCCACCATTCTCTAACACCTTACCACCAACTTTGGTCACCCCATCACAATTTAAAATCCCCGCTGCCCCGATGCTTCCTCAATACGACCAAGTCATGCAACACAATGTTGAAGACTTCTTGCTTCAATTGATGATAGCAGACTGCTCTCAAGAGGGAAGGGTCCAGTCAGAGAAAGACCAGTTCTTTCAATACACTGAATCACCCACACCCGCACCTCAAATCATGGTGGACCAAGAGACCCGCCAGAAGTCGGCACCTGTTGCCATTATTCGGCCAAACAACGGTCCTAAGTGTAGAACCAATCCGTGGAAACTGCCACTTAATGTAATCTTCACCGGATTGAAGGAAGCTGGGATTCTTAAACCTCTCCACGAATTCAATCCCCCCTTGAGGGAAGAAGGAAAAGGCTTTTGCAGATATCACATGTTGTCAGGTCATAACACCAACCAATGCAAAGCTTTGGTCCGTACCATCCAACGACTGGTGGATGAAAAGAAGATTACCGACCCCGAAAGGGTATCCTACTCTATACCAGAGTCTGGCAATCGGACACGGATGATTAATCCCAGCTTTTCCAAACAACGGAAAGCTCCTCAAGATCTCATCAAGGCCATGTACTCAAATGGTGGGGGAAAATCATGCTCTGACGATGAGGACGAATAATCCCGATTTGCAATCCTTGGGCTTCAGACCTTTTAGCTCCATGAGCTACTTCCATTTTTCTTACTTATGATTGTGTCTGTACCCTTTGATCAGCGTCTCCATATGAACATACGTACGTCGCTTTCAGTGTGTAAGATATTTCTTAAATGGAATTAAATTGAGTACATTATGTGGTAATCAAATCCAATAATTTAAACCTTGTCAAAACACATGAGGGATAATAAAGTGCTTAAAGACCATGATAATGCTTTTGCAATGATTGAGTTGTTGAAACGCCATGGGTCCCTTCTAGAATTGACTCAACGGGCCTACATCGGTACACCTTCAAGCCACCAAAGAAGCGTCAATCGGTCCCCCGAAATAGAGAATCAAGGCTTACACCCAACGGAGCCCAGCCTCCATCAAACAAACATCGTAGCCAAAATCTCAGACCAACATCACCACTGAGAACACGACCAAATTTGAAGAGAAACACATCTTCACTCGGTACAAATCAACCCCATCAAACCCTTCGGCTAACAAAGGTCAGGGGGCAACCACTTCCAAAGACACCAAGTCTAAAGGCAAACACCTTCATCCCACAAGCCACGAAGATAATTGTGCAACAAATGTCGCAATCGGCTTACCAAATGAACCAAAAAGGCAAACAACCACTACAAAGGCACCAAACAAAAGGTCCTTAAGCTGAACATCACTTGTTCACAACCCATCGCCCCTAACACAGAATACGAGGTTAGGCCTTGAAGGGCTCTACAAAACACGAATTGAAAGAGCAATCAGAATAGCGTTCAGAACCACAATTAAACCAATCAATGAAGCTTTGGAGTAAGTACCGAAAACTCCCACAAACTAAACGGCTTGCAACAAGGTCAGCCAAAAGCCCCCGACGTAACTTTGAAGGTCAGAATGAACTGGGTGATCCGGGCAAAAATCGAACGGGCACCAAGGAACTTGGAGAATCTGCAAAAACACAACTATGCACACAAAAGCAAATCAAATATCCCATGCCCTTTCCAAGAGTCATAGACCCAGCACTGAAAAGTTTGAGACCTTCCGGTACTAAGGTTAAGTTCAGATTAGATTGAAGAGACCATCGTATGATCGGAAATGGCACCAAATAAGCGAGGCTGTTAGAATCATGAAGCGTAGACAAGAAGCGAATTCATCGATCTAGTCGACCAAGACAAGCTTAAGCATTATCAGGTCTAAACAAAAGAAATAAATCAGAAAAAGCGGCACACTAAAAAAATATGTATACAATAATCGCCCGCCTGTCGGTCTTCTATTGACTGGGCAAAAATTAGGGTTACACCCGACGGTCGGTACCCTGCAAACTGGCTATACAAAAATCAGGGGATAAGTCAATAACGCCTGTTGAACTGAAAACCCGAAAAGGGCGGTTCAGACGAAAATTAGGGCACGAGAGAAAAACAATAAGATGTTAACTTGAAAACCTGTAAAGGCTGGTTAACACCAGGGGTCCCATTAATGGAAATGATTGCCAACATCTTGTACTCAAATTAAGTTCACTCGATAAAAGGGTCTTTCATATTGGAACATCTGTGCTTGTGATTATGTGAATGCCTGGCAATCGAAGGATGGAAACATCACAAGTAAGCATAATCGAAGACACTACGCGCTCAAAGGTCGGAATAAATCTGTTAGGGCAAAAACCCGAAAAGGATAGTCCATGCAAACCATGGAGTCAAATTGGAGCCCAAAATCTGTGTTCCCCAGGCTTTGCGGAAAACCCCGCAGCTTTTGGTTATGGGTTGCCATGACGGAAACGGACGGAAGGGTCAAAAATAGGTTGCTGGAAGATTGAAGCCGCCGGCGGCATAGGGTCAACTTTCTGGGCAGCATCAGAAGCATTTCTGCCATTTCAGACCTGTACAAAAACTGTAAACAATCCTATGCTACATTCCCAATGACTTGTCAAAACAGCAATTCATTTTTTATGAAAGACCGAGGGCACAAATTGCTCAAATTATACTAAATCATCATGACGAAATATCAAAACCCCAATGTGTCGGAGGTACAAACAAGAACAAGGCAAAACAAAAAGGAAAAGCAAAACTAAGCATATCCGCCACTACCGGCTGGACGTGATGAAACGTCATCGGGACTTGCGAACCAATCGTCAACATCGTCTGCCTCTCTTCCCTCCGTCATGGGAACGCTACTAGACTCCTCAGCTGCGGTAAACGCACGTCGGCCGGCAGACTTCTTGACCCCCCTACGACTAGTACCCCCAGGATGCGCACGGTCCAGATTCTGCTTACTTCTCTGTTCTTGAGCGGTGGCCGCCAGCTGTCCCTCGAGATCGCTCACACGGCGCTGTAGAGCTGCAGTCTCCTCCTCATACCGCCGCCGGGCCGCGTCAGCATCAGACATAGAAAGGGCTAAAAAATCCTGCAAACCGGAGAAAATATCAGCCTTGCATATCATGCATAACATCCATACATATATCCCAACTTAACATGTGCATAAAATACCTGAACAAGAAGCGATTGCCCAATGAGGGTATCCCGGAGAACAAAATTGTTCTCCGCGAGTTGCTCCACATGACTCCGCGCCACCTAGAAAATCCAAAAAGCATACCCTTAGACACCCACTTCTAAGACTTAATAAGAAAATAATTATTAGGTCTTACGTAGGTAGTATCTTCAGGCATGAAAATCGGGGCTTGCCGGCTCGAGCCAACATTCCTATGAGAGAATTCGCCTCGGGAGTTCATCAACAGGAAAGTGGTTTCCAACGGATTGACCAATCTCCCCTCCACGAAGGTCATGCCCTCCGGCGCGCCATAATGTCGGGTCCCACTCTGGTTATCCCGACCCCTCTTTCTCGCAGGTTCCTGCAAAACATGAAAATCACACGTCAACAACATCCCTAAACTACTTCAAAATCACACACAAGCACAATCATACCCCGAAAGAACGTGGCTCCCCTTGGGACATCGGCACGCTCCCGCCAGCTACACCCGCACCTACCTCATCCTCCCCCTCAGGGTCGACCGCAACGTCCCCTTCCAGCGCTTCATCTTCATCGTCATCCTCATCATCATCCTCCACAACGCCTCCGAGGCGCCTCTTTTCGTCCTCCAATCGTTGCTCGTTATGATACTCAATTGTATCGTCGCCATGGATACGAGGACATACGGGGAGTAGACGCTGAAATAGCCGCTCATAGAGGCCAGGAACGCTAGGGATCACTCGGCCGTTCCCTTCAATATAATCGGCTTTGTCGGCCTCGGCAGAAATCACCAAATGAGGCCACCACAAGCCCCGCGGAGGATCGGCAGGCACCGGTCTAGCAGCAACCGGAAGGGACCTCCAACCCCGAACGCGCTCGCCCAGATACCACTGCTGGGACAGGGGGCACTCAATCACAAACCGGCGGTCATCCACCTCCCTCCGAACCCGTGCGACCTCAGCCAAGTTCTCCACCCCATCGAACGGGTCCAAGACGAGCTACATCAAAACAACCAACATAAGTCCATAGACCAAATAAATAAAAATTAAAAAAAAAAAAAAAAAAAAAAAAAAAAAAAAAAAAATATAAAAGTCGCGTACCGAACTCAATCGCACGCTTCTGAGGACCTCCCTATACAGCGTAGGATACTTGGCCTTCCCACCGATGCACCCGCACCAGCGGGCAAGGAAATGAGAGTCCGGTGGCACAACCGTCTTAAACTCCATCGGCGGAAGGATCTGATGCTCGAATGCCCAAGCCTGCACAAATAACGATCAACCAATCCAAAAAACGTCATGCAAGAAACGAGAACACATGCTATCAAGGAGAATATCTACAAAAAGTGATACCTGGAGTAGCAGATGGCAAAGGCGAAGGGCTTTTTCATTCTTCCGGGCTCCCACATCCAGCCCGTGGTACAATTGGGCCAAGATGGCCCTCGGCCAATTCTTCCTCCTGATTCCCGGCACATCTTCCACCGCGGTTATAAGTATGTAGTTGATCTTACTCCCCGAGATTGGGAAGAACAGCACGGTGAGTAGTGAGATCACAAAGGAACGGACACATGCCTCCCTTTCCTCCTCAGGCACCACATCCACCCGCGTCCAATAACGGTACAACTCACCATAGGACAGCCGCCCAGAAGCGGGCTTTAGTCCGAACAACTCCTTTACCCGCCTCACCACGGGCCTCTCAACATGGTACTTGTCCATGTAGACGTCAAAATGGATAACCTCGTCCGTCCAAGGAAGGCCGGTCATGGCTACCACATCAGAAGGGGTGATTGTAACTTCTCCAAAGGGGAGATGGAAGGTGTGGGTAGTCTCGGACCACCTTTCAGTCAAGGCCGTTACCGAAGAATGAGGTAGCTTAGGCATCAACATAGGCATGATTCGAGCCAAATCCCCAAACCCCGTCTCGTTAATCGCGAGCGCAAGCTCGGGATCATTCTCTGAAATATGATGCCACCACGCACCGATGGTGCCAATCCCTCCTGTGTAAGTCAATTCGTATGGCTGCAAAATCGAAAGCAAAACGGATCAATTCTGTGCATTTCTGTCAAAAAGGCTGCTGATGTCGCCTCTGTTTAGAGCGATATCGCCGGCGGCATCAGCCCATACCGCCAGCGGCATAGCTCATGTCGCCGGCGACATCAGCTCCAACAGAAGCGACATCAGCTCCAACAGAAGGCTGATGTCGCCAGCAACAACACTGATATCGCCAGCGGTATCACTCATACCGCCAGCGGCATCACATATCGCGGGCAGAACCTGTTTTCTCCCTAAATCGCGACTGTCGTGCCAAAAATCACAATCAATCAAACAACAAGGCGAAAACCGATCCTAAAGCATGCAATGACTGAGATATTCCATATTTTAAACCCCTATCATGGCATGTTTTCAAAATCCAAAGCAAAATCAAATCGAATTCAAAAAGAAGTAACTCAGGTTTTTTTTTGGGATTACCTGGATATAAGAGAGATGTTTCTCCTTCTCCGGAGTCAGGTTGGTGATAGGAGAGTTAATACCATAGCCATACATTTTTGCCGTCTCCTTGAGGCCGTATGCAGTGGGAACAGAAAGGATTTTCAATCCCTCGACGGAAGAATCGGGCAGGCTCTCCCTAGCCTTGGATTTACCCCTAAAAGCCTTGCTAATCCTCTTCATGATTTGAAAAAGCAAAGATAGAAATCAAAGGACTTTGGGAGAGAAGAGAAGGGATACGGTTTTGAGAGAGAATGGGGGAAGAAAAGAGTTTCAATCTCTTTTTAAAACTGCCGCGCGGAATTCAAGGAGTTTAATTTATCTGAAACTGTCCCTCCATACCGCCGGCGACATCAAGTCATACCGCCGGCGACATCAAGTCATACCGCCGGCGACATCACTCACACCGCCGGCGACCTTGCCGCATTTAGTCCAAATTTTGAAATTATCTGACCAGTCAAAGCTGCCACGTGGCATTCATGCCGCCGGCGACATCAGTTCAGGCCGCCGGCGATATCACTCAGGCCGCCGGCGACCTTGCCGCATTTAGCCCAAATTTTGAAATTATCTGACCAGTCAAAGCTGCCACGTGGCATCCATACCACCGGCGACATCAGCCCATGCCGCCGGCGACATCACTCAAACCGCCAGAAACATCAACTCATGCCGCCGGCAATGTTGCCCCTCCAAACTAGGTTTTTAGGACGAAAGCCCAACCGAAGGGCGATCTCATCAAAATGAGCCCAACCGAAGGGCAATCATTTCAGAACAAGCCCAACAGAAGGGCGATATCTGCAAAGTGAAAGTCCGACCAAAGGACAATCACCATACCAAATCGAAAGCCCGGCCGAAGGGCAACCTCTTCAAAACGAGCCCAACCGAAGGGCAACCTCTTCAAAACGAGCCCAACCGAAGGGCGACCTCTTCAAAACGAGCCCAACCGAAGGGCAACCTCTTCAAAACGAGCCCAACCGAAGGGCAACCTCTTCAAAACGAGCCCAACCGAAGGGCGACCTCTTCAAAACGAGCCCAACCGAAGGGCGACCTCATCAAAACGAGCCCGACCGAAGGGCGACCTCATCAAAACGAGCCCAACCGAAGGGCGATCTCATCAAAACAAGCCCGACCAAAGGGCGATCTCATCAAAACGAGCCCAACCGAAGGGCGATCTCATCAAAACGAGCCCAACCGAAGGGCGATCTCGTCAAAACGAGCCCAACCGAAGGGCAACCTCAACAGAACAAGCCCAACCGAAGGGCAATCTCTTCAGAATGAAAGCCCAACCGAAGGGCAATCTCCTCAGAACAAAAACCCCACCAAAGGGCAATCACGTCAAAACGAAAGCCCAACCGAATGGCAATCTCTTCAGAATGAAAGCCCAACCGAAGGGCAATCGCCTCAGAACAAAAACCCAACCGAAGGGCAACCTCAACAGAACAAGCCCAACCGAAGGGCAATCTCTTCAGAATGAAAGCCCAACCGAAAGGGCAACCTCCTCAGAATGAAAGCCCAACCGAAGGGCAATCTCCTCAGAACAAAAACCCCACCAAAGGGCAATCACGTCAAAACGAAAGCCCAACCGAATGGCAATCTCTTCAGAATGAAAGCCCAACCGAAAGGGCAACCTCCTCAGAACGAAAGCCCAATCGAAGGGCAATCATGTCAAAACGAAAGTCCAACCGAAAGGGCAACCTCCTCAGAATGAAAGCCCAACCGAAGGGCAATCTCTTCAGAACGAAAGCCCAACCGAAGGGCAATCTCTTCAGAACGAAAGCCCAACCGAAGGGCGACCTCTTTAAAGTAAAACGTCCGACCAAAGGACAATCACTATACGAAGTGACAAGCCCGACCAAAGGGCAAACTCCCCACGAACTGTAAGTCCTACCAAGGGATGAACAGTAAACAAAGTATAAGTCCGACCAAGGGACGAACAGTCGACAAAGCGAAAGTCCAACCGAAGGGCAAATCTCCTCAGAACGAAAGCCCAACCGAAGGGCAAATCTCCTCAGAACAAAAGCCCAACCGAAGGGCAATCTCTTCAGAACGAAAGCCCAACCGAAGGGCGACCTCTTTAAAGTAAAACGTCCGACCAAAGGACAATCACTATATGAAGTGAAAAGCCCGACCGAAGGGCAAACTCCCCACGAACTGTAAGTCCGACCAAGGGACGAACAGTAGACAAAGTATAAATCCAACCAAAGAACAAACAGTCAACAAAGCGTGAGTCCGACCAAGGGACGAACAGTCGACGAAGCGTAAGCCCGACCAAGGGACAAAAAATCAACGAACTGTAAGTCCAACCGAAGGACAATCACTGTACCGAATGAGAGCCCGACCGAGGGGCAAACCTCTTTATTCAAAGCAGGAGCCCGACCAAGGGGCAAACCTCTTTATTCAAAGCAGGAGCCCGACCAAGGGGCAAAAAAAAAAAAAAAAAAAAAAAAATCTTTATTCAAAGCAGGAGCCCGACCAAGGGGCAAACCTCTTTATTCAAAGCAGGAGCCCGACCAAGGGGCAAACCTCTTTATTCAAGGCACAAGTCCGACCAAGGGACAAATTCTCTACGAGGCACAAGTCCGACCAAGGGACAAATTCTCTACGAGGCACAAGTCCGACCAAGGGACAAATTCTCTACGAGGCACAAGTCCGACCAAGGGACAAATTCTCTACGAGGCACAAGTCCGACCAAGGGACAAATTCTCTACGAGGCACAAGTCCGACCAAGGGACAATTTCTCTACGAGGCACAAGTCCGACCAAGGGACAAATTCTCTACGAGGCACAAGTCCGACCAAGGGACAAATTCTCTACGAGGCACCAGTCCGACCAAGGGACAAATTCTCTACGAGGCACAAGCCCGACCAAGGGACAAATTCTCTACGAGGCACAAGCCCGACCAAGGGACAAATTCTCTACGAGGCACAAGTCCGACCAAGGGACAAATTCTCTACGAAGCGTAAGTCCGACCAAGGGACAAAAAAATCAACAAAACTTAAGCCCGACCAAGGGACAAACGATCAACAAAGCGTATGTCCGACCAAGGGGCAAACAAATCGCAGAGCATAAGTCCGACCAAGGGACAAACAAATGACACAGCGTATGTCCGACCAAGGGGCAAACACTCAACAAAGCGTATGTCCGACCAAGGGGCACACAATCGACAAAGCGTATGTCCGACCAAGGGGCACACAATCGACAAAGCGTATGTCCGACCAAGGGGCAAACCAATCATCCTTCAGGTATCATTCCTATCCCTTGCTCTTTCGTGTGATCATACTGACCTGTGTCAGCAGTGATCTCCCGAGGGGCAGCCTGTGAGCATAGGATTTTGCAGTCCCTCTCGCGAGACGATGATGACGTGTACCCGATTTCAATACCTCAAAATAAAAGTTCTCTTCAGAATTTTTATTACCAAAATAATATTCCTTGTGAATTTTATAATTGGTAGAATCCAGTTCGGCGTGGTCGATAACGCGTTCGGTAGGAGCTTGGACCGATAATTTACACCCAAATTAAATAATGTCCATTAAAATATTGTTAAAAGCCATAAAGATGCCTTTTTCCACTAATAAACCACTTTTCCCGACTTTTTAGGCTTTTTGACCCGTTGGTTGTCGGTATGGTGGAGAATGATGTCACCACCGACATCATTCATGCCGCCGGCGGCATCATCATACCGCCGGCGGCATGGCTCATATCGCCGGCGACATCATCATGTCGCCGGCGACATGACACAAAAATGATTCCTCCACAGACAGCATGTCGGCCACTTTCGGCGGAATAAGTCAAAAAGGTCTCGAAAAATACCCCAATTTGCCTATAAAAGGCACCTAAAACTGCATTTAGGAGGGGGGACTGAAATTATAGAGGAGAGGAGCTAAATTGGGCAATTAAGAGCTGAAATCGAGAGTAGATTTTAGTGAGATAAGAACTAGAAAAGGCAGGAAAAAGGATTCTAATCCACTTTTCCCGGTTTTTCTTCTTCGAACTCTCTGATTGTGAGCTTAAATCAGTGGGTCTTTGGATTAATTCAACCGGATAGAATTTAGAGACCTAAAACCTTTAAATTAACTATCAAATTATCGTTCCAAGCTCCCCGGAGGCGTTATTGTTCAGTTCACGAAGAGTTGAATTCACTACCCCGAGGTGAAAATCCTGAGTCTCATAGCTCTTCGGCTTTATTATTATTGTTTTGCACTATTTTTTGTTGATTTGTATTTGCTTTAAGTTTTCGGTTATTTTAGCTGCAAACCGCTGCTGCTGCGAGAAATTGAAGTCACCGGAGACATGTGATGTTGACGACTGTATCACCCATGTCGCGAGAGACATGGTGGATACGGCCGTTAGCGTCACATTCCCCGGAGATCTCGTTTTCTCGCGGAAACCCATTTTTTTATGGTACTCAGAAAGCCCTGTGCCTATCAGCATGCTGATGTCGCCCGTGACACAACTGATATCGCCGGCGGCATCATCCATGCCGCCGGCGACATCACCTATGTCACCGGCGGCATCAGATGCCCGACGGCGGCATGGCTTTCTGGACAAGCAGTATTGCCTTCGTTTGTTTCCCAATTAATTTATTTTCTGAAGCTAGGACTTATAGTACAACGATGGAGGTTCAAAACCTCCTGAAAACAGACCCGCCCCTCGATGAGTGGTATATTCACTTGTAATCTGATTAAAGCAACGACCGAATCTAAAATTTGGATAAAAATGGAATTTCCCCGCAAACGCCATTCAAATCTCGTTTTAGCCATCCAATCGGGCTTTATGATGTTATAAATAAAATATGCCATATCTGTGTCGACTATCCTCTGCAGGTAGATGTATATCGGACATTCGGGTATTACATTTGTTATGTAGAAAATGTACAGGACTGGAAAATCTTGTAATAATTTTATTTTCCGCACTTATTTTTCCTTACATTTGTAAATGTTTTATTTATCGCTTCAATTGCTTGATAAACGCGAAAACCACAAAATAACTGAAAATACAAATAAATAGGGTGGATTAAACCGATTAAGAAAGAATGAAGTATCCTAACTTGGCCTAATGAAAAGTACATAACATCATCCGAACTCGGAATCTCTACTTAAGGTATGGTCCAACCACCCGGTGGGAAAACCGTACCGAAAATTTCCCGGTTGAGCTGAACCGGGTGGCGACTCTATTCTAAGTACGGGGTTTCGATCTCGTATCTTTTAAGCATTACAATATGCAAAATCATTTTCTTTTCAACCACATCACACTCGTCTCCCCGACGCACAGAAAAGCGGGCCCGCCCGACAGGGCCCGGCCCCGCGCCGCAGCCGCATTAACAGCCGTCCGCTCACACCGAGCTAACAATTTTCTACAGGCAGATGCATATCAGAAATCCAGGTATTTTTATTTATTGCATAGAAAAATGTATAGGACTTGGAAGCCTTGTAATAACTTTGTTTTCCGCACTTATTTTTTTTATGGCTGTAAATATTTTATTCACTGCTTCAATTGCTTGATAAACGCGAAAACAATAAAATAACTAAAAATACAAATAAATAGGATGGATTAAATCGTTTAAGAAAGAACGAAGTATCTTAACTTGGCCTAATGGAAAATAGATAACATCATCCGAACTCGAAATCTCTACTTAAGGTATGGTCCAACCACCCGGTGGGAAAATCGTATCGAAAATTTCCCTATTGAGCTGAACCGGGTGGCGACTCTATTTTAAGTATGGGATTTCGATCTCATAACTTTTGAGCATTAAAATATGCAAAATCATTTTCCAAACACTTCACGCGTATCCCCCCGTCATTTTAATGGGCCGGACCCGGCCCCGCTGCCGCCGCGTGAAATGTCGTCCGCTCACAGTGGCGACTCTACTGGGGATCTTTTCTATAAACTTGAACTTTCTTTCATAAAGTTTTAAAAGATTTTGATGATGTATTAAAATCATTGGTCAAATTAAAACTTCATTCTTTTTTTTATAACGTTTTATCCTCACACGTGTATATAGTTCAGTAATTTTAGGTGCCCTGTTCTACCTGAGAAGCTCACGAAGTATCACTCATGCCCTGTTGGAATTGAGGATGCCTAGTGGGTGTATCACTCGTTTTAACCAACATGTAAACTCCTACGATCGCACTTATTTGGGTAGTGGTTGAGTAATGTGGAATCAAGGTAAACGAGAACCTTCTACATCAACAACCCTATACCAAAGTTGTGCTAGAAAAAGCCTTAGCACATCATTCCCCTTAGGATTACCTAAAATAAATAAAATAATTGGGACACGCTTCTTTCGCCATTGCCGATGAAGAGGACAAAATCCATCCTTCCAAAGAGGCGTTACGCGGGAGTCATAAGGTTGGAAGAGGGGCGATTCACATGCTATGTGCTCTGTGATCATGCACAGCCATGCATTGGCTTTAAGAGCCGAAAGTGAATCAACTTACCCTTACCACTTCCACCCGTGGAAGAGGTATAGCAATACACGTAGGACTTCTCCTGTGCCTCCGTTGCGTCACCACATATCGCTATGTATGACATGAGGTACAAGCGTCCCACGTATGTTGGAGGGATAAGCCATCACATCATCTCTAACCACATCTACATACATCCATACGCATCACGCATCACTCCCAAGGAACGAAAGGCATGCACACCATGCATACCATTCACCAACCCATTCATGGTTTGGTCCACTGCCTACCGTTTTAGTTAGGAGGAGGCGCACTGATCGTCGCACCTCAGCTTGGAAAAGGATAGAACATCGCCTGATACGTCATCCTCTGACCCTGATTGTCACCACAGAAGTGAAAGGAATTCTACACACCGATCCCAGCAGGGAGTCAGATTCAGAACAAGTTCAGTTAAGCTAAAATCCTTCTCGACCAGCCATGTCTTTCCTAAGAAATGAAGGGACCCCTCCTCCAGAAGAGCCCTTTGGCCCTACTTCCAGCTCAGGAATAGGATCCCAACCACCACCTAGTTTTGACTTTACCAGTGCTATGATGCAATTCCTGAACTCGGATGATGTCCAAGCTTCTATGCAAACTACGGTTCAGGCAGCCGTTAAGGGAGCTCTTGAAGACAGGAATTCTGATCGAGTATTAGCATCTAATATTCAGGCCCCGAACGGTTCGACACAGATATTGACCAGTCTGGTAGAGGCGAGACCCGTTGCATCTATGTTTCAATCAATCCAACCCATGGCGAGTCCATTCTAGTTTGGGCAGGCTTCAACTTTCTTGTCAACTTTGACCATCCCATCATTTGTGCCTTTCAACCTAAGAGCCTTCGTCCAAAGCTCCACTCCTCCGGTATTCACTCACTAAAGTCCAGTTTCTCGGCCACTACCCACCTTCACACCTCTGCAGTTCATTGTGACTCCTAAAGGCACCACCTACCCCCAAAATCCATTTACCAACCATCTGAACATTCGCCCGCCGCTACCTTTGACACTCAATGGCTAGGTCATGCAACCTCTGAGCGTGACACCTGAGCTAGCTGCCTTTGTTCGGTAAATGATAGCTTCTCAAACCATCAACGACCAGGTCGCGCATTCTCCAAGCGCGACCCCTGAAGGCCCGACTATCTCTCACAAACCTGTCAGTGACTAGGTCACGCAGCCTCCGGGCATGATGCCCAAGATCCAAGCTTACATCAACCGCCTCATCACTGATAAGAAACCTGAGAGGGACGAAGATTGGGTCCCCAAAAATTTTACTATGCTAAATATGGCCCATTATGATTGCTCAGGAGCACCTGCCTCTCACATTATAATGTATGAAAGAGTGATGCATGTGAAGAAGCTGAGTGATAAGGTGCTTGTTGAAATGTTTCCCTGCTCCCTTCGGGGTCCTGCCCTCGAATGGTATCACACTTTGTCGCAACATATTATCACCGACTAGACTCTCTTATCCGAGGCATTGAAAGTGCATTATGGTTTCCATACTATGATGGAGACGACCCTCCAGCATCTTGAGAGGGTCCATCAAATGCCTAATAAAACCTTTAACCAATACTTCAATAGGTGGATATTGACTCCGGTCTTGATGAAGTCCAACCTCAGCCTTGAGGAAATGATTGTCAAACTCCTCGAAGAGTCTCTCCCCCTGTTCCGCAAGGAAATGGTTACAGATTCCTTTCTTTCTTACAAGGCTGTATTTGAGAAAGCTAAGAAAATTGAGCATGAGGCAGAGCGTGAGAAGGCCGAGAAAGCGGGGAAACTATGGTTTAGGAAGAATGAAGCTCAACCCTCAGCCCTAGCACCGACTAAGCCAAAAATACCTGCTACAATTCAAGCCATTTCTCATGCCCTTGCTATGCCACTCACAACCAATCCGGCTCTATCAATGATTGCCATAATCCAACCTCCTCGTCCCCCTTTTGTTTTGACCAACCCTTATAAATTACCCATGCGGGTCATCTTCCAGCGCTTGAGGGAAGCAGGTTTCATACAGTCCCTTCAGGTATACAAGCCACCTAGACCTGAAGATAAGAATAACTTCTGTAATTATCACATTCAGGTAGGATACCAAACCAACAACTGTAAAGCCCTACTCTCAACAATTCAGTGGTTGGTTAGCAAAGCAAAGATCGCTGAACCGGACAAGGCCCCAAGCACTATGAATAATCCTTTACCAAACTTCGGAAGTAAGGTCGGCATGGTCCAATCTAGTTTATCTGAAGCCATAGTCTTCGATCACCTTGCTCAAAGGCTAGACAGTAGTAACTCTATCCTAGTCATCGGTTCGGGTCTACCATCTTGCTCGGTTTTTGACCTTATCAATCAAGCCAACCCCGGAGTCAACCCCATTCAGGGAATGGAAATTAATCCAAACCAGCCAAAGCAAGAGAGCCGCAGGTCTAAACCATTTATGGCAAAAAGAAAGAAAGCTGAGGGGAAAGCACTGTTTAGCGTAGATTCCTTTGTTTCGAAGGAGAACTATTCTAATAAGGATGGGGAAATGACTCGAGAGACCAAGGCCATAAGCACCAACTTATTCAAGGTTGATCACCATGACCTTTTTAGCGTGGACAAGTTTGAGCTACAAGACCCAGATTCGGACTCCTAAGAGCAATAGTACCTGTTTAAAATGTGAGCCACTAAGAGCATCTTGCTCGATAATGTCCTCAATATTACCCGGAGTGGTCACATGTATTAGCTGGAAGACCGATATCTCCGCCTAAATAAAGACCCGATTCCTGGCAGAGTTAGAACTACTGCAAGACCCCCTTCTCCACCTCTGCCTGTCCCTACCAGTCTTGAGGTTGACCCCCTTATTACCTAGCTAAAAAACACCCAAGCCCGATACAGCATCTGGCAACTAGTAATTGACTCTAAAAGGCATCGCAAGGGTTTGATCAAATGGCTCCTTGATCTAGAAGCTAATCTGACCACCTCAGTCGTTGAGATATATGCAATAATAGGAGAAGGCATTCCCCTGAGAAAAGGGCCTCAGATTGTGTTTTACAATTTTGATCTTACGCTTGAGGGAAGGGATCACAATAAGGCCTTATTCATCCGGATCCAAATTCTCGATAAGGTCATCCCATACGTCATGGTGGATGATGGCTCTACTCTAAACCTATGCCCTCTAAAAATCCTCCCTCATTTGGGGCTATCAGAGGACATGCTTGAAAGGTCCAGCACAGTTATTAGAGCTTACAACAATTTAAAGCGCAATGTAATTAGGAGTTTTGAGGCAGAAGTCACTGTCGAAGGTGTGGCAAGTAATGTATGTTTCACCGTACTTGACATTCCTGTTACCTATTCTTTATTGTTTAGCCGACCATGGCTCCCTACTTTGGGCGCAGTTCCCTCCACACTACACCAAAAAATCAAGCTAATTCATGATGACAGAATGGTGACTATAGAGGCCGATCCTGCTTCAGTTATGGCTATTATAGAAGCCGAAGCTAATCTAGAAAAGGGACTTCAGATTGCCATGATTAGCAAAGCTCAGAAGCCTCCTCCCCTTTGGCACAGCTACCTTCATATGGGTATGGGCAAGTTAATGAAGAAATCTGGTTAGAGGCCTGGCAGAGGTGGAGGAATACACAAATAGGGAATTATTGAGGCATTAGAGCCAAAGGTCCTTATTCAGGGAGCCGGATTAGGATATAAGCATAGAAAAGCCTACCGCCGTATCCCTTCTTGCTACTACCGCATGGTCACTATTTGTAAGATCCAAGGTAAGAGGCCTTATAAGGGGGAGCCTGAGCCAATCGAGTATGGCAGGAAAATATGGCCCAGCTTTGACATCTTTAAAGATGTCTATGACTTTGAGACTGGTCACATGATAGTTTCAGCTATACCCGAGCCTACTGAACCCGATGCGTCTGTTAATATTGTTTCTGATAAGGCTAAAGGGAAAGGTAAGATGTATCCTAAGGATGAACCTGAGAGAAGTAATGAAGAGTCTATCGATCCGGAAATTAAGAATGTTGTGGCAACCATGACAAAAGCTATGGCACTAGTGATAAGGAAAGGCTGGAAGGGTACCGGGGAAGAAGATGCTATGACAGCCATAGTAGAAAAGCTCACCAGGGCCCTCACCGAAAAGGCCAACCTGTCTGAAGGGCCATCACTCACCATTGCCTAAAAGATCGCTATAGAGCATGACCTAAATGCCATTCTGATAGACGATACAGAGGACACTTCTCCCATCGATGTTACTACTGAAGCCCCTCTGCCTGTGGAGGAGGACATGGATGATGTAATTTTTAATATTTCTGATTTTTTAATGCAAACAATGCTGCTTATGAGGCCTTTAATGTAATGAATAACTCCCGTTCTGCTTACTTGTTTGATGTCTTTCCCGATGGATCCATGCATTCACATAACAATATGCATAATGTTTTTGGCATTAGTGATACATTATTAAGTGAAATAAGCCTAAGTACAGATGATAATCCTAAAATGGAAACCATTTCCAAAGATTTAACTCCCGAGGAAAGAAGTGAGATCATAAAAGTGCTTAAAAATCATGTTAACGCTTTTGCTTAGTCGTACGAAGACATGCTTTACCGGTTGAGACCTGAATGGGCAGAACAGGTTAAGGCAGAGGTTTCAAGGTTGATCGAAGCTCGATTCATAGAAGTGGTATAATACCCAACTTGGTTGTCCAACATCATCCCAGTGCCGAGGAAGGATGGTAGGGTCCAAGTCTGTGTGGATTTTCGAGACCTCAATAAAGCCTCGCCAAAAGACGACTTCCCTCTCCCACACATCGATGTCCTGATTGATAATGCCACCAGGGAGGCTATGTATTCATTCATGGATGGGTTCTCAGGGTACAATCAGATTCTGGTTAATATTGTCGACAAAGTCAAAACAGCATTCATCACTGAATGAGGGGTGTATTGCTACAAGGTAATGCCGTTCAGGTTGAAAAATTCCGGGGCCACTTATCAGCAAGCTGTGACCGCCCTCCTACACAACATGATCCGTAAAGAAGTGGAAGTGTATGTGGATGACATGATTGTGAAGTCTGTAACTTAAGAGGAGCACCCCACTATTCTTGATAAATTCAAGACTCGCATTGAAAAGTATAATCTCCGCCTAAATCCAAAGAAATGAGTATTTGGAGTTACCTCCGGCAAGCTATTAGGACACATGGTTAGCCAGAATGGGATTGAAATAGATCTCGACAAAGCAAAAGCCATCAGGGACATGCCTCCCCCTAAGACAAAGAAGGAGGTCCGATCGTTTTTAGGGTCCTTGCAGTATATTAGTCGGTTCATTGCTCGCCTCACTACTGCTTGCGAACCCATCTTTAAACTATTAAAGAAACAGTAACTATGGAATGGAACGATCATTTCCCAGTAGCGTTTGACAGAATCAAGGCATATCTTATCGATCCACCCGTCTTGACACCCCCCATCCCAGGGAAACCACTCATCCTTTATCTGGCCATTGAGGAAACTTCCGTCGGGGCCATGCTTGTCCAGGAGCATGATGATAAGGGCAAACATGCCATCTACTACTTGAGCAAGAAGCTATTAGATTATGAAACCCGGTATTTGATTGTAGAGAAGACCTGTACTTCCATGGTTTGGCTCACTAAGAAGTTGTGACATTATTTCCAATCTTATCGTGTCCAAGCCGTAGCCAAGATTGATCCAATGAAGTTTCTTTGTCAATCCCCTACTCTGGTCGACAAATTATACCAATGGCTGCTTCTCTTGTCTGAGTTTGACATTGAATATGTAACCCAGAATGTCATTAAGGGGCAGGCCAAGGCTGAATTCCTGGCTAATCAACCCCTCAGCTCCGACTATAAGGAAAATTTAGAGTTTCCTGATGAACTACTCACCTCTATGATAACCCTTGATAACAATTGGACAATGTACTTTGACGGTGCTGTGAACCGCCGGGGAGCAGGTCTCGGGGTCATCATCATAACACCAAATAATGAGATAATCCCATTGTCCAAATGTTTAGAATTTGCTATCACCAACAACGGTGCTAAATACAAAGCTTGCCTGTTCGGCCTTGAGGCTCTTCTTCCGGTTCAGGCACGCCATATATCCAACATCAGAGACTCAGCTCTGGTTGTCCGTCAGGTCATTAGAGATCAGGAAGTTGAAGAAGAATCTATCTGTCCTTATGTTGAGGCTATCCGTGAATTGTCTAAGAAATTTACCTCATGCTTGTACCGCCATGTCCCTCGAGATGAGAATCAAATGGCAGATGCTCTCGCCACTCTCGGGTCCATGTGGGTAGGACACCAACAGCAACCTATCTGCCCTTTAGTTTTGCTGTCCACCAAGATCCCATATCATGTTCCATCGACTCCTCCAGTTCTCGCCATTTCATCTGAACCTTGTTGGTATTCTGACATCGTCCTATTTCTTTAGACCGGCCAATACCCCACAGATTCTTTTGACTCGGACCATACCACCCTACGGCAGCTCACTATCCAGTTTCGTATTATTGATAATGATCTATTCAAATGCACCAGCTATGGCATACTCCTCCATTGCCTCACTGACTGTGAAGCTCAGAACGTAATGAGCCAGGTCCACGCTGGTGACTGTGGCCCTCATATGAACGGTCTTGCTCTCCCAAAGAAAATCCAGCGGTTGGGGTATTTTTGGCTCACTCTCACAGCCGATTGTATCGCCTAGGTCAAATGGTGCCACCAATGCCAGGTATACGGAGATATGCAGCATCTAACACCCACCGAGCTCGATAACCTATCCACCCCTTGGCCATTCTCAGCATGGGGGATAGATATAATTGGTAAAATCCGTCCTTTCTCAACAAACGGAGACAAATTGTTTGATGTTGTAGTGGATTACTTCTCAAAATGGGTAGAAGCCGAATCCTTCACCAATATTGCCACCAAGCAGATGGCCAAGTTCATAGAAAAGCACATCTTCGCTCGGTATGGGCTCCCACACCATATAGTCTCGGATAATGGAGTACAATTTCAAGGAGCAACTGCTTCTCTAATTGAGAAGTATGGAATCGAGCACCATAGATCTTCTCCGTACAGAGCACAAGCTAATGGAGCTGTTAAGGCAGCTAATAAATCGGTAAAGATGATCCATTTTAAGATGATAGCCAGTTATAGGGACTGGGCAGATAAGCTACATTTCACTATCTGGGGATATCGCACCATCATACGCTCCCTGACGGGCTAAACTCCGTTCTCCCCAGTCTATGGGATGGAAGCAGTCTTGCTAGTTGAAACTCAGGTGACCTCATTAAGAGTCACTCTAAAGGATAAATTAGAAGAATCCGAGTTAACTTGAGTGAGATTTGAACAGTTGAACATGATGGATGAGCAGAGGTTAAAGGCCCTCGCAACCTCTAGATGTACCAACACCGTATGGCTCGGGCATATAACAATCGAGTAAGACATTAGAAGTTCCCCCTGAAGGCTAGTGATCTGGTCCTTAAGCAACTGAAAGATTCTGCCACTGATGCGAGGGGAAAATTTAGGCTAAACTGGGAAGGGCCATATGTAATAAAGAAGCTGCTTAGCAAAGGGGCAGCTAAGCTTATGGACATGGATGGGAATGAATTCATAAATCCCGGTAAACCAAGATAGGCTTAAGCGTTATCATGTTTAACTCAAAAGAAATGAATCAGAAAAGCAGCACACCAAAAAAATATATGTGTGATAATTACCCGCCTTTTAGTCTTTTACTGATCGGCAAAAATTAGTGTGACGCCCGACGATTGGTATCTTGTAAACCAGTCGTGCAAAAATTAGGGGATGGGACAAACCCGCTAGATCGAAAACCTAAAAAGGGCAATCTAGGCAAAAGTTAGGGTATGTAAGAAAAGAGCAAGTGCCTTCTAGAAAATCGGTCTCAGCTAGTTGGCACCAGGAGTTAAATCAGTGGGAATGTCAACCAAACATCATGTACTTTATTTTATCTCAATTAATGAAAATATCTCTTTTGTTGAAATCTAAATGCTTATACTTGTGTGAATCCTGTATTCATAAGATTAAGACAACTTCAGCAAGCTTTGGATAAAGTTCATTTTATTCCATGTTAAAAAAAGGACAAAGTCCGATAGGTAGGTCACTCCGATTAGCTTATACGACAGATAAGACTGACAGAAGGGCATCTCAAACCGAACTTCCTGCATTATCATTATAGTACCAAGAGATCCGTCTCGATGTAGTAGAAGAAAGGGGCTCCTCTTCCTGCTCCACACGCTCCCCCTCAAAACGGGCCTATGACTGCTTCCGACGGGTTAGCAAGTCTCCTATCTCAGCAAGCCATCCCCTATAGTGTGTGTCAGTTTCGATGGTTTCCATGTGACCATAATCCAGAATCTCAAATACAGCCTCCCTAGACCACTTCTCTTAAATATGGTTGACCCACCTAGTTTTGTAAACTCTGATCTGGTTGTGGGGCAGTTTGATTGGGACTCTTTGCCTCTTGCCATACTGACGACACAACTGGTAAGGGGTATAAAATGAGGATTTCTCCAGACCTACCAGTTGAACACATGCTCCCACTGAACCTCCACGTCAGTATATCCTCTCAAAATGGGCACCCAATCATCATATGTCAACTCATCAAAATCAGCCCGCATAAGCCCTCTCTCCCTCAACTGGGCGGGAAGATACTTTTTTGGGTTCCCTCGTGGCACCTCCCTTAACTTCAGCTTCTCTATCAGCCATACCTATAATTCAAAACTCAGGTGATGGTTAGGGAAGGAAATATACAAGATCAGAAAGAAAAAATGGTACCTATAATAATATGAGTTGGTCTCCGACAAGTGATGAGTTAATAGAAGCAGCTTCTACGTTTAGCAAAACATCGGCCAACCCCACAGCCATGGGAGAAGCCCCTGTCGATATAGGGTTGATAAGCAAAATTAGCCTGAGTGAAGCAATCGGGCTCACTCCGCATATAAACTCTACCATGAGTAGCAATGCCACCATGAACGGCCAGGCAAGATGGGATCGGGGCACTCCACGAAACCACTCTAGAACTGCTCTAAGCTGAAACCCAGGTTTATCGGGCAACCGAGATAGATATGGGTCCACAGAATCTAAATTCCATAACCCTCAAGGAATTCCATCTATGCTAAAATGAAAGTCTGGCAACGCCAGTGAAGCGCATTTAGGACACGGTGTCCCTAAAATAGCATTGAATTATTCGAGCAAGGGGCAAAGCTTGAATGATGAAAATCAGAAAACATGGTCCATTGGATCCTAAAAAGATAGTGCTGCTTGAAGGAATTCACGGCTCACGGGCCATGCCGCGACATATCAAAACCCCCAAAGCCTGAATTTTTCAAGCCTTTTCCAGTCTGCATTCCCCAAACTCTGTAAAAAAAACCCCGTAGCTTTTGATTGTGGGTTGCTATGACAGGAATGGATAGAATAGTCAAAATCAGATTACTAGAAATTGATGTCGCCAGTGATATGGGTGATGTTGCCAGTGATTTAACTGATGCCGTCGGCGATATGGAATAGATTGGGCGATATCAGATGATGCCGCCGGCAATATGGACTTTCAGACAGCCCTATACATATTATTTTAGCTGGATGAGTTTGGGCGATTTGGATCATGCCGCCGGCGACATGAAGTGAATTTTTCAGCAACATCAGAAACATTTCTTCCATTTCCGACCTGTACAAAACCTGTAAACAATCCTATACTACGTTTCCAATGCCTTTCCAAACAACGACCCATTCTTATTCAAAATAAAAAGCCCGAAGGCACAAACCATCCAAAAATTCTGAATGTCTAGAAAGAAATAAAACCCAACAGAAAAAACAAATTATTCAAACCCTAATTTATCGAGGGTACAAACAGAAATAAATAAAAGGCAAAAATGAAAATGAAAAAACTAGGCATGCCCGCCACTACCAGCCGGGCAAGATGAAATGTCTTCAGGACTCACAAGCCAGTCATCAACATCGTCCTCTCCCCTTCCCTCTACCATGGGCATACTGCTAGACTCCTCGACCATGGCAGGCGGGCATCGGCCGGTAGACATCTTGATCCCCCTACGACTGGTACTACTAGGGTGCGCACGGTCTAGGTTTTGCTTACTTCTCCGTTCCTGGTCGGTAGCTGCCAGCTGACCCTCAAGGTCACTCATGCGATGCCGTAGGTCTACAGTCTCCTCCTCGTACCACCACCGGGCGACATTAGCATCTAATAAGGAAAGGGCCAAGAAATCCTGTAAACCAAGGAATATATCAATAATGCATATCATTCATAACATCCATACATGCATCCCATCTTAACGTATGCATAAAATGCCTGAGCAAGGAGCGACTGCCCGATAAGTGTATCCCGGAGAACAAAATTGTTCTCTGCGAGCTGCTCCATATGGCTCTGTGCCACCTGAAAAATCCAAATGGCAAATCATTAGACACCTGCATCCAAGGCTAAACAAAATAACTACTAGGCCTTACGTAAATAGTATTTTCAGGCATGAAAATTAGAGCCTGCCGGCTCGAGCCTATATTCCTAGGGAGGAACTCGCCTCGGGAATTCATCAGCAGGAATGTGGTTTCTAATGGATTAACTAGACACCCCTCCACAAAGTTTATGCCCTCCAGCACACCATAGTGCTGTGTCCTACTCTGGTTATCCCGGCCTCTCTTCCTCGCAGGTTCCTGAAAAACATGAAAGCCACGTGTCAACAGTGTTCCTAAATAATTTCAAAATCAGGCATATAAACACAATCATACCTCAAAAGAGCATTGCTCCCCTTGGGACATTGGCGCACTCCTGCTGGCTAAGTCTGCGCCTGCCTCATCCTCCCCCTCGGGCTCGATCCCAACACCCCCTTCAAGCTCCTCATCTTTATCATCTTCTTCCTCCTTGACATCCATAATGCCTTTGAGGCGCCTTTTCTCATCCTCCAACCATTGCTCGCTATGATACTCAATCGTATCATTTCTGTGGATACGGGGACACACAGGGAGTAGACGCTGCTGGAGCTGCTCGTAGAGGCCAGGGACGCTAGGGATCACTCGACCGTTCCCCTCGATGTAATTAGCCTTGTTAGACTCGGAGGTGATCACCAAATGGGGCCACCATAAGCCCTTGGAAGGATCAGCAGGCACCGATCTATCAGCCATCGGGACGGACCTCTAGCCCCGGACGCGCTCACCCAGGTACCACTACTGGGACAGAGGGCACTTAATCATGAACCGATGATCGTCTACCTCCCTCCTAACCCTTCCGACCTCTGCCAGGTTCTCCACCCCATCGAATGGATCTAGGAGAAGCTACACCAACAATCAGCCAAAACAACTAGTGTAAGTTCATAAATGCCTTTTGTTTTGTCTAAGTGTAAAAACAAAGATAAATTAAAAAGTCACTTATCGAGCTCAATCGCGCGCTCCTCAGGACCTCCCTATATTTTGTAGGGTACTTGGCCTTCCCACCGACGCCCCTGCACTAGTGAGCGAGGAAGTGAGAGCCTAGCAGCATAATCTTTTTAAACTCTATCGGCGGGAGGATCTGATGCTCAAAGGCCCAAGCCTGCACAAATAATGACCAATCAATTTAAAAAGCGTCACACAATAAATGAGAACGTGTACTATCAAGTAAAATAATTCTAAAGAGATGTACCTAGAGTAGCAAATGGCAGAGGTGAAGGGCTTACACCCTCTTTCGGGCTCCCACGTCCAGCCCGAGGTATATTTGTGCCAAGATGGCCCTTGGCCAATTCTTCCTCCAAATGCCCGCCACGTCCTCCACAGCAGTTATCAGCATATAATTGATCTTACTTCCCATGATTGGGAAGAATAGCATGGTAAGTAAAGAAATCATAAAGGACCGGACATAAGCCTCCCTCTCATCCTCGGGCACTACATCCACCCGGGTCCAGTGTTGGTACAACTCACCGTAAGATAGCCACCGAGGATTGTGGGCTTCAGACCAAACAGCTCCTTCACCCGCCTCACCACGGGCCTCTCCACATGGTACTTGTCCATATAAGCATCAAAGTGTATGACCTCGTCCGTCCAAGGGAGGCCGGTCATAGCTACGACGTCAGAGGGTGTAATCGTAGCTTCCCCGAAAGAGAAGTGGAAAATATGGGTGGTCTCAGACCACCTCTCGATTAGGGTTGTCACTGCTAAATAAGAAAACTTAGGCATCAGCATTGGCATTATCCAGGCTAAGTCCCCGAATCCTGTCTCATTGATGGCAAGTGCGAGCTTGGGGTTGTTCTCCGAAATATGGTGCCACCATTCACCGATGGTGCCCATTCCCCCTATATAGGTCAGTTCATATGGCTGCAAAATTAGAAACAAAATGGATCAGTCCTGCTCATTTTTCATTAGAAGAGTTGCTGATGTCGCTTCTACTAAAAGCGATGTCGCCAGCAGCATCACTCTATACCGCCAGCGGTATGGATGATACCACCGGTGACATCACTTTAAATAGAAGCGACATCAGACTCCTATAGGCCCTTTTGCAAGGACTGATGCCACCAGCGACATCACTCATATTGCCGGCGACATCACTATAAGTGGGCAGAACCTGTTTTTCCAAAATCGCACCCATCGTGCCAAAATCACAAAAATCACAATCAATCAAACAATAAGCCCGAAAACGGTAAAAATCGATCCTAAAGCATGTAATATAGTCAATCTATTTCACACTCAAACTCCTATAATGGCACGATTTCAAACCTAAAGCTAAATCAAACTGAGCCTAAAAAGAAGAGATTCGGGTTTTGTGGGATTACCTGAATGTAGCAAAGGTGCTTCTCCTTCTCTAGCGTCAGATTGGTGATGGAAGAATTGATCCCATAGCCATACATCTTGGCCGTCTCCTTCAGGCCATAAGCAGTAGGAACAAAGAGAATTTTCAATCCCTCAACAGAAGAATCAGGCAGGTTCTCCCTAGCCTTGGTAGATTTACCCCTGAAAGCCTTGGTGATTCTCTTCATGATTTAAAAGATGAAGAAAAAAAATCAAAAAACTTTGGAGAAGAGAAGAAGAGGAGGTACGGTTTCTGAATAATGGGGGAAGAAGGGAGTTTCAATTCCTTTTAAACTGCTGCACGGAATTCGAAGAGTTTTAATTTATCTGAAACTGTCCGTTTATACCGTTGGCGATATCAGTCCATCCCGCCAGCGACATCACTCAAGTCACCGGCGACATTGCCCCTTTCAGTTCAAATTTTGAAACTACCTGACATGTCAAAGCTGCCACGTGGCACTCATACCGCTAGCGATATCAGTCATGCCGCCGGCAATATCACTTCTCCAATTCAGATTTTGCACAAACCCGACCAAGGGACAATTTCTCCGCAAAGCATAAGTCCGACCAAAGGGCAACCAATCTACAAAACACAAACCCGACCAAGGGACAATTTCTCCGTGAAGCATAAGTTCAACCAAAGGGCAACCAATCTATAAAACACAAAACCCGACCAAGGGACAATTTCTCCACGAAGCATAAGCCCGACCAAAGGGCAACCAATCTATAAAACACAAAACCCGACCAAGGGACAATTTCTCCGTGAAGCATAAGTCTGACCAAAGGGCAAATAAATCTATAAAACACAAAACCCGACTAAGGGATAATTTCTCTGCGAAGCATAAGTCCGACCAAAGGGCAACCAATCTACAAAACACAAAACCCGACCAAGGGATAATTTCTCCGCGAAGCATAAGTCCAACCAAACGGCAACCAATCTATAAAACACAAAACCCAACCAAGGGACAATTTCTCTGCAAAGCATAAGCCCGACCAATGGGCAACCAATATACAAAACACAAAACCCGACCAAGGGATAATTTCTCCGTGAAGCATAAGCCCGACCAAAGGGCAACCAGTATACAAAACACAAAACCCGACCAAGGGACAATTTCTCCGTGAAGCATAAGCCCGACCAAAGGGCAACCAGTCTACAAAATACAAAACCCAACCTAGAAGTATAAGCCCGACCAAAGGGCAACTAGTCTACAAAACAAAAAACTCAACCAAGGGACAAACTCCCTACAAAACACAAGCCCAACTAAGGGGAAACCAATCCACAAAGCTCAAGCCCGACCGAGGGGCAATTTCTCCACAAAGCATAAGCCTGACTAAGGGGGAACCTCTCTACAAAGCACAAGGTCCGGCCAAGGGTCAAGCTGGTCACCCATCAGGTATCATTCCTATCCCTTGCTCTTTCGTGTGATCATACTAACCTGTGGCAGCAGTGATCCCCCAAGGGGCGGCCTATGAGCATGGGATTTTACAGTCCCTCTCGTGAGACGATGATGACGTGTACCCGATTTTAATGCCTCAAAATAAAAGTTCACTTTAGAATTTTTATTACCAAAATAATATTCCTCGTGAATTTTATACTTGGTAGAATCCAGTTTGGTGTGGCCAGTAACACATCCGGTAGGATCTTGAACCGATGATTTGCACCCAAATAATGAATACCTATTAAAATATTATTAAAAGTAAAAAAGATGCATTTCTACCCACTATTAAACCACTTTTCATGACTTTTTTGGCTTTTGGGCCTGATAGCTGTCGATATGCTGGAGGCTGATGCCACCAGCGGCATCAGCCATGCCGCCGGCGGCATCACCATACTGCTAGCAATATAAGCCATGCCGCCGATGACATCACCATACCTCCGGCAATATAAGCCATACCACCGGCGGCATCACCATGTCGCCGGTGGCATGGACTGAAACATGTCCCTCCACAGATAGCCTTTAGGCCACTTTCGGCGGAATTGGTCAAAAAGGCCTAAAAAAGCACCCCATTTCACCTATAAAAGCACACCTTGAGCTGCATTTTGGGGGAATTGAAGGTGAGGATTTTAATGTAGGAATAGATTTTAGTGAGACAAGAACTAGATAAAATAGAAAAAAAGGATTTCGATCCATTTTTTCCTGGTTTTTCTTCTTTGAATTCTCTGATTGTGAGTTTGAAATTAGTAAGTCTTTAATTGAAATCAATTTAATTGGATTTAGAAACCAAAAACACTTAAATTTACTACTAAATTATCGTAACAAGCTCCCCGGAGGTGTTTCTTTCGGTTCACGAAGAGGTGGATTCACGGCCTCGAGGTAAAAATCCTGAGTCTCACAGCTTTTTGGCATTAACATTACTGATTTGTGTTAATTTTTGTCTATTTATATTAATTTTTGGGTTTACGGTCATTTTTATTGCCACCACTGCTGCCGATAAGCTGATATTGCTGGTGACCTAACTGATGTCACCGGCGGCATCAGCCATGTCGCCAGCGACATCAGTCATATTGCCGGCGGCATCAGTTGTATCATCGGTGATATGACTTTCTGGACAGCAGTTTTACTTTCATTTATTCCCGGGCTAGCTTATTTTCCAAAGCTATAACATATAATGTAATGAAGAAGTTCAAAATCTCTTGCAAACAGACCCCGCCCCATAATGTATGGGTATTTTCATTTATAATCCGGTTAAAGTAATGATTGAACCTAAAAATTGGTTAAGAATGGAATTTCCTCGAAAACGTCGTTCAAATCTCATTTTGGCCATCCGATCGGGCTTTATAATACTGTAACTAAAATATGCTATACCCGAACTAACAATTTTCTGCAGGCAGATGCGTATCAGACATCTAGGTATAATATTTATTGCATAGAAAAATGTATAGGAATTGAAAGCCTTGTAATAACTTTGTTTTCCGCACTTATTTTTTTATGGCTGTAAATATTTTATTCACTGCTTCAATTACTTGATAAACGCGAAAACAACAAAATAACTAAAAATACAAATAAATAGGATGGATTAAACCATTTAAGAAAGAATGAAGTATCTTAACTTTGCCTAATGAAAATTAGATAACATCATCCGAACTCGGAATCTCTACTTAAGGTATGGTCCAACCACCAGGTGGGAAAATCGTACCGAAAATTTTTCGATTGAGCTGAACCGAGTGGCGACTCTATTTTAAGTATGGGATTTTGATCTCGTATCTTTTGAGCATTAAAATATGCAAAATCATTTTCCAAACACTTCACGTGTATCCCCCCATCATTTTAATGTGCCGGACCCAGCCCCGCTGCCGCCGCGCGAAACATTGTCCGCTCACAAGTGCTTTGTCCTTTATTACTATTTGAACATTGTACTTCAAAGTCTGGCGCATTGATTGCCATGAAGCAAATCTAAGCAGTCTTCTACTTCTTTTCATGGTCTAAGGATTTTTCTCCTTTGCTATTGCTCTAGGTGGTAGCTAGAACTTTTTTTATCTCTTCTCAACTTTGGACATTAAGCCTGGATGTATCCTAGTTGGTTGTTTTTTAAGTAGGTCATATTTTTGTTGTATTTATGCTTCTCTTTATCTTCATAGAGCTTTTGAGGAAGATCTCTTCAGGAGCTTTTATTCTGATAATCTTTCTTTTGGAAGGAGTAATATTTCCTTGAGCTCCTTTAAGGATATTTATTTCCTCTTCTCATCATTCTCTTGAAGTTCCTTAGTAAATATGGCCATCTCTTCATCATATGAGAAGTTTTCTTTAAATGAATCAGCTTTGAGGATTATAGCCGTCTTCCCTTCTAATTTAGATTTCTCTTTCTTCTTTAAAGTTTGTATTAAAATCTCATGAGTAATTAGAGATCCAATGAGCTCATTATATCTGTACGTGGTGAGATCTTGGGCTTCCTCAATAGCTGTCTTCTTTGCTTGTCTCTTGTAAAGCTTCTAAGGATCTTTTTGACTTGTTCTTCTGTTGAGAACTCCTTTCCCAGTCTTTTTTAATTCATTCACTAAATTAGTGAATCAAGCATTCATGCTTGAGATGGTTTCACTATCTTCCATCTCAAAGAGCTCATACTATCTAAGATTCTGGTTTATGTTAGACTCCTTCACCTTGTTGGTTTCTTCATAGGTGACTTCCAATTTTCTCTAGATTTCTTGTGTCGTCCCGCAACCTAAAATTTTATTAAACTCATCTGCTTCTAGAGTGCAGTGAAGCATGTTAATAGCATTTATGTAACTCTGATAATGCTTTACTTCTAATTCAGTTCACTGGTTTTTAGGCTTAAGTTGAGGTTGGTTGTTTATAGTGATGGTGGCACTAAACGGGCCACTGACAATTGCTTACCATGCATAGTAGTCCTGAGACTGTATGAAATTTTTCATACGGTTTTTCTAGAATGTATAATTTTATCCATAGAAAAAGGGAGGTCTCGTTACTGAGAGTCCCTTAGGGAGGGTCTAACAATTTGCCTGTCTACTCTGGGTAGTTATCTCAAGCCTCAATCACCTATAGTGATCTTTAGACTCTAAAATAGTGAAGTTTGTGAAATAGAGATTGCTTTGATACGACTTGTTGGTTCTAGAAGGGTGATTTGGAGGCAAAGGGGGGTGAATGACTCCTTTTCATAAAATAAAGCAAGTAAATAAAAAATGCTTCTGATGCAATATGAGTAAAAATGAATTGGTCAGAGTCAGAGGTTTTTACACATAGATTTTATACTAGTTCGGACCTTGCCTACCTCCAGTCCTCATAGCGTCTGCTTTTGAGCTTTAATCCACTATTTTAACTCCTTCTAAGGCGGAGAAGCCTTTACAATGGTATTCTCTATAGCCAAGAGTACCCTCCTCTTTCTGTCTCTAATTCTCTAGTTTAAGAGTACCCTCCTCTTGAACTCTTCTAAGACACAACTTACACTAAGCTATTCTCTGGGTTACAACAAGACCTCAACAATCCCCTTACTTAGTCTTAGGAGTGGATTTGGATGAATTTTGTGATCTTGTACTTTGAGTGATCAAGTATCACTTACAACATATTTGAAATGGTTATTCTAAGCTTTCCTTAATTCAAGCATATTTAAGATGGTTGTTTGCTTAAGAGTATTTACAAATGTGAATAGAGATTGCAATTGATTGTGAAAGCTCCGATGATTTTCTCTTTGCTGGTAGAGGTCTTTATATAGACTGTCTTCAAAACATTTTCGTTGTGACTCATCCTCAGAGTGATAATCTAAGCCATTGTCTCACAATAAATCTTTTCCATTAGAGCCGTTAGATCTTTCGTTAGACTCATTTTCTGTTCCGTTGGAGTTCTTTGGCGTGAGTCAACTCTACCAACTTTCTGTACTTAACCATCTTTTGCGCAAATTAGTTTTAGACAGCTACACATTTCTCAATCTGTCAAGTGGCAAGGGTGGTCCTTCCTTCCTTATTGTCAACTCGCATTTAGTGATAGGCAGATCATCTCTCTTTTGTGTCATGAAAAGTAGAAGCCTATTTTTAGCATTTATCTTCACGTGAGTTGTTGCATTGGGATTTGAGCTTTACCAGTTGGAGATCCTTTCCTTCTCTTGTAAGCCTTAGAAGTCTTTCGAGTATGTTGGCTTCTGATCTCTTAATCTTTCTTTGTCTTGCGTCACACGTCTTCTGAGCCCGACTAACCTTCCGAGTGCGCAACTTTAGACTGATTTTTATTTATCCTCAAAACTTGACTTTTGGGTTCTGATCTTTAGCTTCTGAGACTTTTTTACTTCTTCTGAGCTAAGTTCAATAATAATACTTTTAATATTATTAATTAAATAATATTTAAATTCATCAATTGTTATAATATAATGATTAATAATATTTATTATAATAATATATTAAATAATAATACATATTACTATTAAACTAATACATATTATTAATATTAATATTAATTAATAAATTAAAATTTTATTTATTATAATAAATTAATTAAGATTATATATAATTATTATTATTATATTTGTGAGCGGGCAAAATTTTAATGGGAGCCGATGCAAGCAGGGAGCGGTGCGCGGGGCGCGTCTGGTTCAGTTCGAGAAAATTTGGTTCACTTAAATGCATGTGCCTCTTTTATAATAAAATGCTGAATTTTATTAAAGAGAAAATAATTTTATTATTTTTCACTTAAACTTATTGAATGTGAAAAACATGGCATTTATAAGCCAAAAATGTGATTATATTGAGAAATATATTTGAACATTTTATTGAGAAAAGATATATTTTTAAAAATAAAGTATTTTTACTTTATTTAAAAATAAAATAGAGTCGCCACCCGGTTCAGCTCCACCGAGAATTGTGGTATTCTGATCCAAAATGGGATTTTATACCGGAAAGAAAATGAGACTCTGAGTTCGGACATGATAGGAACTCATATTGTTCAAATTATTTAGATTAGCTTTAGAATTTTAGAATTTGTGGAAATTTTTGTATTACAATGGCTTTATTTAAGAAATAAATTCAAAAATTAAAATAGGTATTATAACGGCTTAGTAAATAGATATTTGCTACCAAAATTTCGGCAGAATAACGGCAGCATTTGGGTTTTGGCCCGGAAACTCGGATAAAGTTTCCTCACATTCTAGATGTTTATCCGTACCTGCGAGCTTATTTACACAGATTATAGTTTAAGTGGCACCAATGGCCCACTTAACCAGAGAAATGGAATGCAATGTGCAATAATAAAAGTAATAAAAATGAATTTTAAGTTGGGCTTAGAGCCAATTACCGCCAGTTTACCTTTTCGTCTGTCAAGAATGACTTGAGAGCCGGTGCAGGACCAAAGTTGTCAAAGATTGAGATTTTATTGATAAATAGGTTTAACCCAAGTTATCGCTATAATCTTGGATTATTCCTAATGAAAATGCGGGATTTTTGACAGATTAAGTCATTTTTAGACCTAAGATCACTGTGAGATGTTGATCTAAAAAGACAGGAAAATGAGTTTATACCGAATGTAGGTCATAAAGCTCGGATTTGAAAGTGTTTTGACAGAGTTTTGGGGCTCTGAGGACTCCCGAAACAAAATGGCATGAAATGATTTTTTTTTGTTTCTTGTTGTCTGTTGAAAAATGAGAGGGGAAATCCTCTATTTACAGTGGAATGGTAATTAGCCGGCAGGCTAATTACCTTTCTGACAAGATCTTGCTTTGAATCCCTTAAATTCTTGCCAGATCTCGGTAAGATTTGTTTTTTTTACTATAGATCAGTAATTAGCCGGCGGCATGATTACCCATATTTGGCCAAATTTTGACTTTTTAATTTTTTAGTAGAAAATGCTAAATCGAAGCTTCCCTGGACTGTGGATTTTTGAATTTCGGATTTTGGATGGCAATTCGGTCCTTTTTGGCTCTTTTGTCTGATCACTAAATGAAATAGGCATAATTCCTCATCGAGTCGGAATGGACCTGTGCTAACAATTTGCCCCTCGTGTACATAAATTTTGTGCTAGAAATTTTGTCATATGCGAAACAAACAAAATAGTGTGTGTATGGAATCCAATGAGTTAAAATATTATTAATCGATAAATTTTGAAACAAAATATATTTTGCCCCTTCGGTTAAAAATTTATTAATGAATTGCATGAGATTAAAAATTGACCGAGGGTCGAAATAAAATTTGTTGGAAACAATGATCTAGAACAACAAATAATTCTGATCAGGTTTGAAGTATACAAAACTCCTAAGTAAAAAAAAGACCTAAGTCACTTCATCCGGACCTATAACCAAAACATCCAAAGTCCAAGTCAAGTGAAGATAAATTCCCTAAGAATCAAAGGAAGCATCCGATTAGAGTTTGGAAAGGAAACAAACTTTGAACTGCCCAAAATAGCATTCGAAAGAACTGATTGCACTATCATCCGGAAGAAGACAGCTCCGGAGATATTAAGTCTGAAGATATCCGGAAGACTTAAATATGTAGACAGTGGGAATTATTCAAAAATAACATTCCCTCCATTCTTTTGGTCTACAAGTCAAAGATCCCTTTCCCATATGCAAGACAAAAGATAGCTTGCTCACTTTTCAGAAAAGGATAAAAGGACTGACAGCGGAAAGAGAAAAAGGTAACAACCTTTTCCACCTAGACCAATAAGAAGACGCGTGGAGCTCACACTAAAAAGGCACTGGCGTAAAAGTTGGTGAGACACTAAAATACATGAAAATGAACACTGATAACTTTTTAGCCTCAATCCTGAGGATTCAAACGGGTCAAAATATCTTTCTAACAGATTGATCAATCGCTCCAGAAGCGCCACATATTAACTTTTCAACGATGAAGATTAATTCAATCTCAACAACCCACAATGGCTACATTTATGAAGGAAGCCTATCAAAGGGAAGCTTCACAGGTTGAGAAGGTGCTGGTTGATTTTGAGAAAGCAATTTACAAGAGAATTCGCTAAAAGCAATCAGTAATCACATCCCTCAAAGGATCAAATAATTCCAATCCTGTTTGTAAGGATTCACAAGTGAACTATAAACTTGAGGAAATCCAAAACCAAAACCTTTGAGAAAACCAAAGTGCAAAGATCTCACACTTGGGTGAGTGGTGAGATTGGGATATAGCTTGAAGTAGGTGCTTTGAGTGGGATCTCCCCGTAGGACTCAGCTTAGATTTAGGTTAGAAATCTAAGTGGTATATCCTGCTAAAGACAAGAGGACTCAGCTAGGAGTTGGTGCTTCTAGTGGTATAGCCTACATCCAGAAGGGGTTACTATCCGGAGATAAATTGTAAGGCTTGATTCCTGCCAGTTGAAAAGGAATCCACTAGTGAAAAGCTCGGAGGAAGGAAACTCCAGGGATTGGAGTAGGCGGGGCCAAACTAGGATAAAATACATGTGTTTGTTTTTCTTACTCTTTATTTATTTTCATTGTTATTACATCTCTGCATCATCCGGATCCATCCTCCGGAATATAATCAAACACACTACACAAAGACTTTTTAAAGTCTTGTTAATTCAGCGAAAAAGGGCCATTCACCCCCCTCTGACCTTATTTAGACCCTTACAGGGACAAACAATATTTTCAAGGGCTTAATTCATTAATGATTGTGTAAAAACAGATTTTAGGTCCGCTCGTTTTATAAACAATGCAAAAAATGGATGAAATATGCAAAAAATGCAAAAAAAGTTAAAATATACATAATTAGCCGGCAAGCTAATTACCTATATAACGGTAAATTTTATAGCTGTTACTCATTTACATGTTCAACATGTAAAAGCGTGATAGCTGGCTAGGCAATTAGCCTGCCGGCTAATTATGCATGTAATTAGTCCGACAGCTAATTGCCTGCAGGCTACATAAGCAGCACTCTGGCCTTCATTTTCTTCATACCGTAAATTCTTCTTCCCTTCCCTTTGCATTTTTCGCTTCTTTGCTTTGAGAATTTATGCTTCCTTACTACTTATAGCAATGATTTCTCTAATTCTCTTCCCTTTTCTGCCCCTTCTATCCCGATTTTGAGGGGTTTCAATGTGGTATAAGCTTTATAATGTCCGCCTGGATTTACCAGCCGTTCAAGTGATTACTCGTAACGTGGTTATCGATGGCGAGCAAGTGGAACTCTCTGAAGTTCCTACTATGGCATTATACAGGCTTCCTTCAACTTGGAAGTACCATGGAATCACTCCTGGGGATTTTATTCCGCATGCTTTGAAGCCCTCCGATCATCTTTCTCAGATTCTGGTAAGCCTTACCGTTATTATTCTATGTATATATTTTTTATTTCTCTTCCTTTTTTGCTTTGTAGCTCTGGCTTTGGGACAAGATTTATGTATTGTATGTTCCCACGAGCATGGATTATCAACCAAAGGGCTAATGGGCACTAAGCTCCTTAGTTCTCAGCGGTAACCGTTCCTATAGAGACTTCACTGTCAAGGAATGGGTTGAGTTTATGGGGATTCGAGCTATTGAGGATATTTGTTGGGTTTACCCTTGGTGGGGAATCATGCTTGTGACTATTGATGTTGCCAGAGATGGCGTAGTTCTCATTGGTCATTCCGAGATTATCACCTACTCTTCTGGTTGCTTGTGCAAGCAGTATGGTCGTCCTCAGGGGTTTCCGACATCCTGATGCCCCCTCCTCAGTTCTGAGCTTTCTTACACTCATGTTTATCATCACGACATAAGGTGGATTAATCGCTCTCGGGTGGAGGTAAACTATTCCGTGCCTTTTGACATCCATATTTTCGAGGCTTATAACATTTGGGATGTGAGTACTCGTAGGCTTGCCACCCTCGAGGAGAGGCTCGTCGAGACCAAGAGACTCTATAGTTTCTTTGGGGATCATTGAGATTGTCATTGTCTCTTTCATCTTTGTGGGAGAATAAAGGGTTCAGGCCTCATTGTTGCCCTTTGTCGTTTCCATTTCCTTTTTGTAATGCGCTTTTTGCGTAATGAAGATGAAAAATAATATTTGACTGCATGTTTTATTAAACATTTCACAGTTTCCATTTAATGCACTCATGCAATATTTTTAACATGAATATGTTATTGTAAAAGATATTATTTAAATAGGAAGGATAAATGGTATTTATTCCCAAGAAATGCCCATCGTTGCCTAACATACCGAATGGATTTTACCTAAGTCTCACTCTTTTATTTTGAGGTCTTTATTTTTTCTTAAGAGCCCTTGCTAGGTCTTGACGTACAACCAATTTTTTACATGAGATAGCGCTTTAGCTTATCGCGATTTACTGGAGTCACAAATTCGTTGCCATCCAGATTTGAGATTTTGACTATCCCTTTACTAAGAGTCTTCCTTACTACGTATGGCCCCTCCCAGTTTGGTTGGAACTTCCCTTGAGCATCTGTATGCATCTTATAAGATTATTTTGAGACCAGATCACCTATTCTCAGTGGTTGATCATGCCATTTGACTTTACAATTGTAAGCTTTGGCCATGCGTTGTTGGTATAATTGTAGATTTTCCAACACAGTTAACCATCTTTTGTCAATTTAAGTTAACTCCTCGTGCCTTTCCGCTACCCATTCATCTATGGGAAGTCTCGCTTCAAGGGCTATCCATAAAGATTTGATCTATATTTCAACGGGCAATACCGCCTCCATACCATAGACAAGAGAAAAAGGAGTTCGACCCGTAGGGGTCTTAACACTGGTTCTGTATCCCCATAAGGCATAAGGGAAATGATTAGCCCAATCTCGGTAATTGGCGATCATTTTATAGAGGATCTTCTTAATTGCCTTATTAGGCGCTTCTACGGCTCCATTGGCTTGAGGGCGATAGGGTGGAGAGCGATGATGCTCAATTCCGTGCTTCTCAATAAGATCAGCCATTTCTCCTGGGATTTGTACACCATTTTCACTCACTATATGATTAGGAAAGTCGTATCAGGCGAAGATATGTCATTGAATAAACTGAGCCATTTTCTTGGCCATGATGCTCGTATATGATTCTGCTTCAACCCATTTGGAAAAGTAATTGACTACTACTATAATGAAATAATGGTCGTTGGTCGAGGATGGTCTTATCTCATCAATGATATCAATGCCTCGGGCTAACAATGGCCAAGGCATCATCAAATTTTGTAATGTCATTGGGGGCAAGTAACTCACATCTCCGTATATATGACAGGCATGGCTAGTCTTTGCTTCTTGAATACAGTCAGCCAGTATAGTTAACCAAAATTATCCCATTTTTGTATTTCTTTACCATCATGATGTCGTTAAAATATGGATCATAGTCTCCTGAATGTACTTCTTTTATCACCTTCTCTGCTTCTTATTGAGTCAAACATTTCAACAGCAAACCGTTAGATGACCTTTCGAATAGATCTGCCTTAATTAATCAAAACTTTACAGCGAGCTTCCTCAGCGTATTCCTATCAAAATCCGTGGCCTCGGTTAGGAATACATTGTTTTCAAGGAATTTGACAAATTTAGAGTACTAGGGTTCTTCCTTATTCATAGTGTCGTCTATTGCACGGACGTAGTATGGAGATTAGGTTGTTTCCATAACAAGGGGTTCAATTGGCTATTTTTTAGGCCCTTCCCACATGGAGGCTGAAGTAGCCAACGCATCCGCCATCTGGTTCTCCTCTTTGGGCATGTGACAAAATTTGCATTTGCTGAACATTGCGGCTTTCCTCCATATAGCCTCTAGGTAAGGTCTGTGAGATTCCTCCTTCAGTTCCCACTCTCCCATGACATGTTTGATCACCAAAGCTAAATCACCAATAATTTTGATTTTTTCCGCTCTAAGAGTGACCAGAGCAGATATTCCAAATAGGCAGGCCTCATATTCTGCCCCGTTATTGGTGAGAAAGTCTAATCATTTTGACAGTGGTATAAGTGCTCCATCTGGCATAATGATGATAACTCCCAAGCTAGCTCCTTACTTGTTAACAACGCCGTCAAAGAACATGGTCCATTTTTTGGCATTTTCTGTAGTGGTTGCAGAACATTCATTAGGGAATTCCAGGTTCTTCGGTTCTCCTTCCTCGAGTGGTTGATTTGCTAGGAATTAAGCCACTGCTCTTCCTTTGATGGTATTCTAAGTGACATACGCGATATCAAATTCTGATAGTAATAAGAGCCGCCTTGCCAGTTTTCCGGTTAGTGTGGGAGCCTGGCATAAATACTTCATTGGATCCACCTTTGTGACTTTTTGGATTCGATAAGATTGGAAGTAATGTCTGAGCTTCTTGGTGAGCCAGACCATGGCTATACAAGTTTTCTCCATGATGGTGTATCGCGTCTCGTACCGCCATCGGCGGTATCAGTGAGGCTATGGCCTCGCTCTCCTAACAGGTCTAAAAAGCTAGCACGATTTAAGCCCAAAATTGGGGAAAGGGAGATGAAATCCAGCAAAAGGTGATTTTGACGGAAAAACTAAAATACTAGGCTATATTTTTTACTTTTGATGGGTATTTTGGACTAGATTATTTTTTAGGTGCAAATCATCAGTCTGAGCTACCACCGGACGTGTTATCGGACATGTCAAACTGAATTTTTTCAAAAATAAAATTCGTAGAGAATTTTATATCGGTAATAAAAATTCAAAAAAAAAATTTTATTATGAGGAATAAAATCAGGCATACGTCATCATAGTCTCGCGAGAGGGACTGTAAAATCTCGTGCTCACACCTTTTCAGGCTATCTCTCTAGAACAACGGGGTTCTCTTGTAAGATTTGGCATAGAATGGGGTTGGAGTCTTGCCCAATCATGTGAATGGAGGAGGAAGCTCTATCAGGTGGATCCTGATCATTTTCGTATATGACCGATTCTTCTGGTTCATCAGAGTGCTTATTCATATACCAAGGATATTCATTGGCAGACTTCATCAATGTCAGGTATACGACATTAGTTGCTTTCCATTCCCAATATAAAAACGGGTTTCCATGTTTATCCAGCTTGGGAGTTTTATCCTCTAGCAGGTCTACCCATGTGAAGTAATTGATGAATTGTCTAGCCAGAGTATTCCTAAATGTCTTTTTGTAAAATGTCAGCCCTTCATACTAGACGATTGCTTTCTCTCAAAGAGTCAAGCGGAACCTTTCTGGCCAATGGGCATAGTGAATGTACCCATCATTCATCATTTGCACAAATTCACAGATGTGAGGGCATGGCCTTGTGTTTCCATTATAGAATATGGGATAAACTTCTCTTAAGTCTGGACTTCAAATTCGATAACTGCCCCAAGCTAATTTGTTTTCTGCATAGATTTTCTCCATGATGTACTCCTGAGAAGGTCTTACCCCTCGTCTCGGATCATATTAATGAAGTGCTCACTGTCTGAGTCAAAGTTTGTGAAGTCTCCGAAATCATCACTTATTGCGTACCATAAGGCTCCCGGGAGTCATGCTTTAAAGACGAGGTATAGCTCTCAGCACCATCATAGTCAACCTTCATGCCATTAGGAAAGGGAGCCTCATACTTGAAATCCCTGGAAAGTGGTTTAGCTCATCATTTGTAAAGATCTCAGGTTCATACCCTAAGTTATCCACTTCAATTTCTTCTTCATGATCTGACTCATCGAAGTCCTTGAATTCTTCTACTTCTTCATCTGAATCGTCGAAAGGTTATGGCTCATTCATTGGCTCAAAGACCCAATTTGGCCCTTGCTGAATTGGCATATCGTCATCAAAATCTTCCTCAAGATCTTCCTTGAGATCTTTCTCAGGGTCTTCATCAGGATCTACCTCAGGGTCTTCCTTAGGATCTTCTTCAGGATCTATTGGTCCATGTGCTTATGTTAATAAAGTCAAAGGGGGTTAATGACCTTTTTATGGAAATAATAGACTTTTAAAAAGTCTTGTGTAGCGTGTTTGAATGTTCTGGATATTTTGGGTCCGATGATGCAAATAATATAAATTGAAGTAAATTAAAGATAAAGTAAAGAAAATTCAAACATAAGAGATTTATACTGGTTTGGCCCCGCCTACATCCAATCCCCAAAGGTTCCTTCCTTTGAGCTTTACCACTAGTGTGATTTCTTTCCAACTGCCAGAAATCAAGCCTTACAGTTGGTCTCCGGATGGTACCCCCTTCCAGATGTAGGGTATACCACTAGAAGCACATAATCCTAGCTGAGTCCTCTTGTCTTTAGCAGGATATACCACTTACATTTCTACCCAAACCAAAACTGAGTCCTACAAGGAGATCCCACTCAAAGCACCTACTTTAAGTTGTATCCCAATCTCATAACTCACCCAAGTTTGAGATCTTTACACTTTTTTTCTCAAAGGTTTTGGTTTTGGACTTCCTCAAGTTTATAACTCACTTGGGAATCCATACAGCTGATTTGGAAATGTTTGATTCTTGGAGGGATGTGTTTACTGATTGCTTTTTGTGAATTCTCTCATTAATTAATTTCTTAAATCAACCACCTCATTCTCAACATGTGAAGCTTCCCTTTTATCGGTTTTGATCATAAATGTGGCTGTTGTGGGTTGGTGAGCTGTAATTAAATCTTCATCATTGTTCAGGTAAGATAAGGAGCTTCCAGAGCTATTGATCAATCTGTTAGATAGAGATTTTGACCCATTTGAATCCTTAGGATTGAGGCTGAAAAGTTTTCAGTGATTGTTTTCCTTGTATTATAGTGATACACGAACTTTTATACTAGTAGCTTTTTGGTGTGAGCTCCACGCTCCTTCTTATTGGTCTAGGTGAAAAATGTTGTTACCTTTTTCTCCTTCTGGTGTCAGTCCTTTGTCCTTTTTCTGAAAAGTGCTAGCTGTCATTTTTGTCTTGGTTTAGGGAAAAGGATCTTTGACTTGGAGACCAAAAGAATGGAGGGTATGGAATTTTTGAATCATTCCCTTTGTCTGAAATATTAAGTCTTCTGGATGTCTTCGGACTTAATATATCTGGATTTTCCTTCTTCCAGATGCTTCTATAATTAGTTCTTCTGGATGCTATTTTGGACGGTTCAAAGTTTGTTTCCTTTCCAAACTTTAACCGGATGCTTCCATTTATGCTTAGGTAGTTATCTTCACTTTTCTTGGACTTTGGATGTTTTGGATATGGGTCTGGATAAGTGACTTAGGTCTTTTTATACTTAGTTTTTTTGTCTACTTCAAACCTGATCTGGATTGTTTATGTTCCAAATCCTTGTTTCCCAACAATCTCCCCCATTTTATGGAAACAAAAATCTAAGGCATCTAAGCATATAGAAAGGAGTTTTTATGATCTAAGTATGATTCTTGATACTTGGTCATTTACAAGTATCACTACCCCATAATTCTAGCATCCCTTAACTCCCCCAACAGATTTCAATTCTTGCTTCTAACATTTTTGTAGTACAATAGCAGATTGTACTTTAGAAGAAATTTTTTAAGAAATTAGATATTTACTATATACTTCTACTGTTAAAAATAGTTAATATCAATGAAGTTTTTGAATTATAGGATATAGATATACATATAAGTGAATCTAGCTATTACAAAATTTTTACAAGATAGATATATAGCTAGTCTGATTCCTTCCGGATCCACCAGATGCTCCTCCTTCCTTTTCCTTGCCTTTCTCCCTCTTTATATTTTTCTCCCCCTATTTATTTCCAGCCGGGGGGTTAATCACCATATATGTCTTTCCATCCCACTTTTCCTGCCAGGCCTTGGAATAGATGGAGTAATCCAAGTTTCCTTGCCTTCTCTGCTCCATGGTGTGATCTATAGTTGCCAGAGATAGATGCAAAGGGCGAAAGAGGTTCCAGAGTTGGGTGTAAGATCCGGTGATGTAGGGTTGTATCTTTAGCACATACTCCGTATCCTTCTCATCAAAATATGGAAAGAGTGCCTTAAGAAGAGTAGTGATTCTCTTGTGTCCAAAAAATCCTGTGTCCGTAATGTGCTGGACTAGGTCTTGGAGGACTCGAAGAAGTTGGCTTTCAGGAATAGAGGGAGAGGAAGAGGATCCAGAGATAGACAAATTTAACAGTTCGGACTGCATTTTCTCAATGTCTTAGCCCAAATCCCTACAGATGTTGTGAACGCTGGAGTTGACTATTGTTAGGTCTTTGCGAAGATCATCCCTTATTCATTCAATAACTAAATCTTGCCCATTAAATTGTCTGACAAGCTCTTGTGCGATATTTGCAATCTGAGTGGCAAAGAGCTTGGGCAAATCCTCTTCCATGAACTTAGTTAGCTTATTCAAAATGGTTTGCTGATGTTCATTCAGGCGGGGGGAGAGTGGACTTTTCTTCTTTCTCAGTAATGAATTTTGACAAGTTTTCAAACTTGGTATCCAGGTATTCCTTCAGTTCAGTGGATAACTCAGAGGAGGAAGAAGTGATCTTGTCCATAACTGTTGCGCAATTGTTAGTAGCCATTGTGTTGGCTTGGTCTGCGGATCTGCTTGCTACTGCAACATTTGCTTTTAGTTGATTTAGGATAAGAGTAACTTTGGCTAGCGATACCTCTGCTACCAGATCAGTAGTGGGAAAATCTTCCACTTTCCCCTCAATTTTCTTGACACTCCCCCTTAGTTCCCTGATTTCATCTTTTACATCTGGAGGAGAAAATTGCGCAAGCAGTACTTTCTCCACTGATTTTAGGTGTTTGCATATATTCCAGAGGCTCTGTTTAACGCAGCTTTCCTCATGTTCCTCATAACTAGCTTCTTGGAGGATTTTGAGTGCAGTTGTTAGCACAGGTCCATTCCGACCTGATGAGGAATAATGCCTATTTCGTTTAGCGATCAGACAAGAGAGCCAAAAAGGACCGAATTGTCATCCAAAATCCGAAATTCAAAAATCCACAGTCCAGGGAAGCTCTGATTTAGCATTTCCTACTGAAAAATAAAAAAGTCAATGTTTGGTCAAACATAGGTAATTAGCCCGCCGGCTATTTACCGATCTACAGTAAAAAAAATCAAATCTTACCGAGATTTGGCCATGATTTACGGGATCAGAGATCAAATCCTGTCAGAGTGCTAATTAGCTTGCCGGCTAATTACCTATGTAATTAGCCTGCCGGCTAATTACCACCCTTCTATATAAAGGGGTACACCCCCCTCATTTCAGAGGAGACAAAAATTTTATTCAAAATTACCTTTGTATCCTTTTTTAGTTTCGAGAGTCGCAGAAGTCCCGAAACTCTATTAAAATACTTCCAGATTCGAGCTTCATCACGGACTCTCGAAAAAAGCTCGGTCTCCGGTCTTTTTAGATCAAGATCCAACAGTGATCTTCGATCTAAAAATGACCTAAATTTCACATTTCCCGTAAAAATAATCCAAGATTATAGCCATAACTTGGGTTAAATCTATTTTCCTAACAAATCACAATCTTCGGCAACTTTGGTCCCGCACTGGCGCTCAAGTCATCCTAGACAGACGAAAAGGTAAACTAAGGGTAATCGGCTCTAAGCCCAACTTCGAAATTCATCTTCATTACTTTTATTATTGCACATTGCATTCCATTTCTCTGGTTAAGTGAGCCACTAGAGCCACTTGAACTATAATATCTGTAAATGAGCTAGCGGGTACGAATGAAACTTCAAGAATGAGAGGAAACTCTATACGAGTTTTCGGGCTAAAACCCAAGCGCTGCCGTTACTCTACCGAAATTTCAATAGCAAATTTCTATTTATTAAGCCGTTATAATGCCCGTTTTATTTCTTGAATTAAATTCTTAAATAAAGCCGTTGTAATGCTGAAATTACCACAAATTCAGAAAAGTTCCAAAATTAATCCAAACAATTTGAGCAATATGAGTAACTATTATGTCCAAACTCAGAATCTCATTTTCTCTTGGGTATATAAATCCCATTTCGGGGACAGTATACCGTAATTTCCAATGGAGCTGAACTAGGTGGCGACTCTATTTTATTTTTAAATAAAGTAAAAATGCTTTATTTTAAAAATATCTTTTCTTATTAAAATGTGAAAATATATTTCTTAGTATAATCACATTTTTGGCCTACAAAGCCATCACATTTAAGCAAACTGGATTTTCTCAAACCAGATCAAGCGCCGCAGTTTCCTCAAACTGCACCAAACCGAATCACGGCACGCGCACTGCACCCTGCATCCACAACCAGACTCGAAAATCGTCCTCCCGCTCACAGTGGCGACGCTGCTGGGGATAATTATTTTTTTTAAAATCCAATTTTTATAAAAATTCTTTTTTGACATAATAATTAAAATATTTTTCAAATTAAATTTTGGAATTACGGAATTTGTGATAATTTCTGCATTACGTAAATTTTAGGATTGCATAGCATTTGCATTCTTCACCCATAAACCAATTTAGGTCTCATTTGGTGAAGTATCTCCAAGTTTGCTTAGGGCTTAAGGGGCATGGATCCAATCACACCCCTTGCGTAATGTACGAGGACCTCGTTCGCTTAAAGGCAAGACTACCAACGTATATTATATGTGGAAAAGCTTCCTTTGGTTCGCTTAGGGCCACTGGGACTCGATACACAAAGGTGCAGTGTACCCCAAATCTCCTGAGATCGAAACCTACATATAGATGAACCATAGACACTTTCTCATATGTCTACCCAGAAACCTTAAGTGCACGTGAGCAGACTTCGCTAAGTCCCCTGTTGACTTCAAAGTAAAGTAACCCAAATGGAGTTAAAAGGGTGATAGGCACGATCTAACCTAAATTGGAAGATTATGGAATTCAATTCGAATGTGTTGAAGTGATGTGTTATAACAAAAGTGCCATTGATGTGTCAAAGAATCCAGTGCTCCATAGCAGGATGAAGCATGTTAACATCAGGCATCATTTTATCTGGGATCATGTGATGAAGAAGGATGTTGCATTGGTTTACATACCAACCATTGAGGGAAGGGCAGATATCTTTACTAAACCATTAAGTAAAGATCAATTCAACAAGCTAAGAGAGTCAACTAGAATGTTAAATCCAATTTGAAGAAAATCTGGGAGATAGTCTAGGTTAATTTGGATTTTTGGCAAGACGAGGAATACGGTAGAAGAGAAGAATTGAAGTTAATTCTTCTCCGAAAAGAGTATTGCCACATCAGCAGACAAGAATGATGTATGGCAGTAAAAGCGCGCACAGGTAACTATTCCTTTTTGAATTTCAAACGTTTATTAGGTGTTGCACGTATAGTAGATTCAATAGCTTGAATAAAAAATAAACCTTTCCCATTCTCTAGTTAAATGGGATTTACCTCTCTCCTAAAATCTAACCTACAATTTCATCAATCTAGCCAAAGTTAACGACATCTGAATTACCATTATACCCTCACTTTGGAAATTCTACATAAACCTCCCAAAATCCCCTTCTTCTTCACGCGAGCAACTCACTACTATTACTCTGCAAATTTCCATTTCCAAACCCTAAATTTCTCCAACACGCTCATCATGGTAAATAACCAAATCCAAACCCTTCCTCCATAAAATATCTTTGTAGAGTCTAATCTCAAAGATAAAGACTTTTTGGCCTTAAACCTCAAAATAAATGACTCAGTAGTTCCCACTGACTACTTGGGCGATAATTTCCTCTTTCAAACTGACCCATTCTCAAAACTCATCAAGGCTGAACACCTAGCAGACTTCTTAAAGATCAACTGACCAACATATCCAGAATTAGTGTGCGAGGTTTACAATAATCTAAGAGCTCACTCATACTATGACGCTCTTAAAACAAAAGTTCAGGGGAAGGAAATAACTATCTCACCTGAGTTCTTTGAAAAGCATTTGAACATGACGAAAGATGGAGTTCAGATGAGAATAGATGGAGATGAATTACTAGTAAAGTATCACCCAAAGATGTGGATTCATCCAAATTACTTTGGAGATAAATTCTCTACCTATTTTCTAGAAACGCCAAGATATTTCTAACACATCCTCGCTAAGCTGGTCATAATCTGGAAGGGCTCTCTAACCACCGTATCCTCCTTCCAACACTGCGTATTATAACATTGGGTAGAGAGTAGAGTGGTGAACATGCCAGTGTTAATTATTTATTTCCTCCGACATTATAGGAACTCTCATGGTGCTTTGATCACCAGAATCTTATTAGTAAATGGAGTAAATATCTCTAGATTCCAATTAGTCTAGGGGAAAGAAATTCTTGAGAAGAATTCTAAGAAGCTGGTTTACGGTGAAACATGGAATGAGGAGAAGGCTAAGAAGCAGAGAGATGAGAAAAAAGGCAGGACTAGGAAAGCAGCAAATCTAGTAAAAGATGCTCCGGTTCCTAAGAAGGAAAGATCCACTAAACCAAAAGCACAACAACAACTAGCTTTAGTTCTGGTGGAAGAGGTTGATGAGGATACTCAAACCCTCACTCAACTCTTGAATAAAAGTCCTGAGAAGCCCAAGAGAACAGGAAGAATGATAAAGGCAGCAACCAAGAAGGGGAGGAATGTTGAAACCCCGGAAGTGATGGTAGAGGATCAGGCTCCAGTTGTAGCAGAGGCCATCTTTATCGAAAGGAAAAAGACAACCAAAACTTTGGATGAAATCTTGGCTGATAGTGAACAAAATGAGGAGACTAAGGGTAAATTTCCAAAATCGAAGAGGAGGCAGCTTACTAGAAAAGGCTACACTTTTGATGAGGCTATGGCAGCCAAGAAAAGCTAAATAAAGAAGCCATCCGGAGTTCTGATTGATAAAGGAGCTGTAAAAAGGGCTAAGGAAGCTAAATTGGCTAAGGCCAAACAAATAAAAGCCAAACATGTGCCTGGATCCACTGAAGAAGTCAATCCTGATGACCCTCAATATGAGGTCATAAAGAAGGCCATGAAAGATAATGACCGGATAAACAAGACTATAATAGAAGGACTCGGAGGCTCTTTTAGTGCTCACACCGTTCTGGTGGACCCCACAGACTTAGAAACTATTGCTTATCTTCCAGAAGTAAACCTATCAGCCATCCAACCTAGAGCTGAATCACTTTTAAAAAATCTACTCAATCCAGAAATTGAGATCACTGATGAAGTAAGACCTGAAAAGGTAAGTGAAAAGGGTGTTGAGGACATTACCAACACACCTAGGTAAGTAGCTAAAAGTCCTTAAAAGGCAAATGTAGGGGAGACTGAGGACATTGCCAATCTTCCAGGGGTTGTGGAGGTAGAAGAAGGAAGAGTAGAAGCTAACTCTCAGAATCAAATGCCAATGACTGAGGTAATTCCTGACTCAGTTTCCTTTAATGTTAATGCTGATATTGCTGCAACTTTTGAGATGGCAGATATGAATCCGGACAACTTAGATACACAAACCCCAAGTGTATCTAAGGACAACCAATCCAACCTGGGACAATGTATTCTGGAGGAGGGACATGGTCTGGGACCTAATGAGAACACTTCTAAAGTGGACTCTAACGGCAAGGCCATTCTAGAGGAAAGGTTGAAAGAAGGGAAAGATGAAGAAGAGAAGGAATCCTCTGAAAAAGACTCATCCAGATCAGAGGAAATCGGAAGCGAATCTGAGACTTCCTCCTCTGAAAGTCCAATCAAAAAGCCAACTAATAGTATAAATCACACTAGAGTTAAAAAGATTACTACAACACTAAAAATGCTACAGGATGCTACCCATGAAGAGTGCGAGGAAAGCTATGTCAAGCAGAGTCTCTGGAATATCTGTAAATAACTCAAATCTGTGGAGAAAGTGTTAAAACAAAAATCCTCAACCCTGGATTTGAAGGGTGCTATAGGGGAGATAAAAGGGAGCTTACAAAGCATTGAGAAGAAAGAAGAGGATTTTCCTACTACTGAGTTGGTGGCAGAAGTTTCTCTTACCAAAGTCACTCCTGTACTCAATGAGCTACAATAAGGTCTTGTAGTAGCAAATCGTACTGCAGATCAAGCCAATACAGGGACTACAAATAATTATGCAACAATTATGGATAAGATCACCTCCTTATCCTTTGAATTGACCACTGAAATTAAAGAATATCTGGATTCCAGTTTGAAAACTTGTCAAAATTCATTACTGAAAGGGAAGAAAAGCTAGAGCTCCCTAGTCTAAACGAAAAGCAACAGGCCATCCTAGACAAGCTGATAAAATTCATTGAAGAAGTGATACCCAAACTGCTTGCTACACAGATGGAAAATATAGCAAGTAAGTTTGCAGGACAGATGAATGGACAGGATACAATCATTAATAAAGTCAAAGAGGAACTTCACACAAAGTCCTCATGACTGTCAATACCATCATCCATAACTATCGCAGAGATATGGGAAAAGAATTTGAAAAACTAGTATCTAGCTTATCTAACTTGTCTATCTCTAGATCTTCTTCCTCACCTTCTATTCCGGAAAGTCAACTAATTCCAATCCTTCAAGATCTCATCCAACATATTAGGGATACTCGGTTCTTTGGCTATAAAGGGATTGCCACTCTCCTAAAAGCTTTATTTCCCTACTTTGATGAGAAGGATCGCAAACATGTTCTATCCATGCATCCTTACCTCATAAAGTCTTATACCCAACTCCGGAAGGTCTTTTAGCCCCTACATCTAGATCCTGCCACAGTTGATACAATCATTAAGCACAAAAGAGAAGGAAACTTGGATTACTCCATTTACTCAAAGCATGGCAATAAAGTTGTGATGGTAAGACCTATATGGTAATAGACCCCTAAGCTGATGCAAACAAAAAGGGGAGAATAAAAAGGGGGAAGATAAAGCTGAAAAGCATAGCAAAGGCAAGGAAAAGAATGGAGAAGCATCAAGAAACAAATAATTTTATAATAGATAGCTATTTTCTTTAATGTAAAATCTGTAATAGCTAGAGTTATTTTTCACTTATGTATTTCTGTATCATGTAATCCTGAACTTCATTGATGTTAACTATTGTTAACAGCAGAAGTATATATAGTGAAAAATTACTACAAAAATTGCTTATAAAGTACAATCTGCAATTGTACTACAAAAACATTTGAAGCTAGAATTAAAAAATGTTGGGGGAGTGAGGAATGCTTAAATTATGGGGGAGTAAAACTTGTAAATGACTAAGTATCAAGAATCATACTTAGATTATAAAATCCCGTTTTTCCTTATGCTTAGATGGCTTAGCTTTTTGTTTCCATCAAATGGGGGAGATTGTTGGAAACATTGATCCAGAACTACAAATAATCCGGATCAAGTTTGAAGTAAACAAAACACCTAAGTACAAAAAGACCTAAGTCACTTCATCCGGACCTATAACCAAAACATTCAAAGTCCAATTCAAGTGAAGACAAATTCCCTAAGCATCAAAGGAAACATTCGAATAAAGTTTGGAAATGAAACAAACTTTGAACCACCCAAAACAGCATCCGGAAGAAGACAGATGCGGAGATATTAAGTCTGATGATATCCTAGACAATGGAAATTATTCAAAAATAACATTCCCTCCATTCTTTTGGTCTACAAGTCAAAGATCCCTTTCTCATATGCAAGACAAAAGATAGCTTGCATACTTTTCAAAAAAGGATAAAAGGACTGACAGAGGAAAGAGAAAAAGGTACAACCTTTTTCACCTAGACCAAAAAGAAGGCGCGTGGAGCTCATACCAAAAAGGTACTAGCATAAAAGTTGGTGAGACACTAAAATACATGAAAATGATCACTGACAACTTTTTAGCTTCAATCCCAAGGATTCAAATAGGTCAAAATATCTATCTAACGGATTGATCAACAGCTCCGGAAGCGCCACATATTACCTTTTCAATGGTGAAGATTAATTCAAGCTTAACAACCCACAATGGCTACATTTATGAAGGAAGCCTATAAAAGGGAAGCTACACAAGTTGAGAAGGTGCTGGTTGATTTTGAGAAAGCAATTAACAAGAGAATTCGCTAAAAATAATTAGTAATCACATCCCTCTAAGAATTAAACAATTTCAATCCTGTTTGTAAGGATTCCCAAGTGAACTATAAACTTGAGGAAATCCAAAACCAAAACTTTTGAGAAAACCAAAGTTTAAAGATCTTACACTTGGCTGTGTGGTGAGATTGGGATATAGCTTGAAGTAGGTGCTTTGAGTGGGATCTCCCTGTAGGACTCAACTTAGATTTAGGGTAGAAATCTAAGTGGTATATCCTACTATAGATAAGAGGACTCAACTAGGAGTTGGTGCTTCTAGTGGTATATCCTACATCTGGAAGGGGTTACCATCTAGAGACAAATTGTAAGGCTTGATTCCTGCTAGTTGAAAACGAATCCACTAGTGAAAAACTCAGAGGAAGGAAACTCCAGGGACTGGAGTAGGCATTGCCAAACAAGGGAAAAATACTTGTGTTTGTTTTTCTTACTCTTTATTTATTTGCATTATTATTACATCTCTGCATCATCCGGATCCATCCGTTGGAATATAATCAATCACGCTACACAAAGACTTTTTAAAGTCTTGTTAATTCCATGAAAAAGGGACACTCACCCCCCTCTGACCTTATTTAGACCCTTACAGGGACAAACAGTATTTTCAAGGGCTTAATACATGAATGATCGTGTAAAAATAGCTTTTAGGTCTGCTCATTTTATAAACAATGCAGAAAATGGATGAAATATGCAAAAAAAAATGCAAAAAAAGTTAAAATATACGTAATTAGCTAGCGAGGTAATTACCTATATAACGGTAAATTTTAAAGCTGTTATACGTTTATGCGTTCAATGCGTAAAAGCATGACAGCTGGCTACGTAATTAGCCCGTCGGCTAATTACGCATGTAATTAGTCCGATGGCTAATTGCCTACAGGCTATATAAGCAGCTCTCTGGGCTTCATTTTCTTCACGCCATAAATTCTTCTTTCCTTCCCTTTGCATTTTCCACTTCTTTGCTTTGAGAATTTATGCTTCCTTGTTACTTTTGGCAATGATTTCTCTGATTCTCTTCCCTTTTTTGCTCCTTTTATCCTAATTTTGCGGGGTTTCAATGTGGTATAAGCTTTATAATGTCGGCCTAGATTTATCGGTCGTTTAAGTGATTACTCATAACGTGGTTATCGATGGCAAGCAAGTGGAACTCTCTGAAGTTCCTACTGAGGCATTATGCAGGCTTCCTTCAACTTAGAAGTGCCATGGAATCGCTCTTGGGGATTTTATTTCGCCTGCTTTGAAGCCCTCCGATCATCTTTCTCAGATTCTAGTAAGCCTTACCGTTATTATTCTATACATATATTTTTTATTTCTCTCCCTTTTTTGCTTTGTAGCTCTGGCTTTAGGACAAGCTTTATGTACTGTATGTTCCCATGAGCATGGATTATCAACGGAAGGCTAATGGGCATGGAGCTCCTTAGTTTGCATCGGTAACCTTTCCCATTGAGACTTCACTATCGAGGAATGGGTTGAGTTTATGGGGATTCGAGCTGTTGAGGATATTTGTTAGGTTTACCCTTGGTGGGGAATCATGCTTGTGACTACTGATGTTGCTAGAGATGGTGTAGTCCTCATTGGTCTTTTCGAGATTATCACCTACTCTTTTGGTTGCTTGTGCAGGTAGCATGGTCGTCCTCAGGGGTTTTAAGGCATCCTTGTGCACCCTCCTCAATTCTGAGCTTTCTTACACTCGTGTTTATCATCATGACGTGAGGTGGATCAATCGATCTCAGGTGGAGGTAAACTATTCCATACCTTTTGACATCCATCCTTCTGAGGCTTATCGCATCTAGGTTATGAGTACTCGTGGGGTTGCCACCCTTGAGGAGAGGCTCGTCGAGACCAAGAGACTCCATAGTTTCTTTGGGGATCATTGGGCTTGTCATTGTGTCTTTCATCTTTATCGGAGAATAAAGGGTTCAGGCCTTATTATTCGCCTTTGTCGTTTCTATTTACTATTTATAATGCACTTTATGTGTAATAAAGATGAAAAATAATATTTGACTGCATGTTTTATTAAACATTTCACAGTTTCCATTTAATGCACTCAGTATTTTTAACATGAATATGTTATTGTAAAAGATATTATTTAAATAGGAAGGAAATATGGTACTTATTCCCAAGAAATGCCCATCGTTGCCTAAGGTTCCGAATGGATTTTACCCAAGGCCTCTTTATTTTTTCTCTAGAGCCCTTGCTAGCTCTTGACATACATCCATTTTTTTATACGAGATAGCACTTCAGCTTGTCGCGATTTACTGGATTCATAAATTCGTTGCATTCCAGATTTGAGATTTTGACTGTCCCTTTACTGAGAGTCTTCCTTACTACATATGGCCCCTCCCAGTTTGGTTAGAAATTCCCTCGAGCGTCTGTGTACGTCTTATGAGATTATTTTAAGAGCAGATCACCTATTCTCAGAGGTTGATCATGCCATTTGACTTTACGATTGTAAGCTCTGGCCTTGCGTTGTTGGTATAATTGTAGATTTTCCAACACTGGTTAACCATCTTTGTCAATTAAAGTCATTCCTCGTGCCTTTCCTTTGCCCATTCATCTTTGAGAAGTCTCGCTTCAAGGGCAATATGCAAAGATTTGATCTCCATTTCAACGAGAAATACCGCCTCCATACTATAGACAAGAGAAACAGGAGTTTCACCCGTAGGAGTTTTGACGCGGGTTCTGTATCCCCATAAGGCAGAAGGGAAATGATTGGCCCAATCTCAGTAATTAGCGATCATTTTAGAGAGGATCTTCTTAATTGCCTTATTAGCCACTTCTACAGCTCCATTGGCTTGAGGGCAATAGGGTGAAGAGCAATGATGCTCAATTTCATACTTCTCAATAAGGTTGGCCATTTCTCCTTGGAATTGTACACCATTGCACTCACTATATGATGAGGAATGTCATATCAGGCGAAGATATGTCATTGAATAAACTGAGCCATTTTCTTGGTGATGATGCTCGTATATGATTTTACTTCATCCTGTTTGGAAAAGTATTCTACTGCCACTATAATGAAACGATGGTCGTTGGTTAAAGATGATCTTATCTCACTAATGATATCAATGCCCCAGGCTAAGAACGGCTAAGGCGTCATCAAATTTTATAATGTCGTTGGGGGCAAGTGACTCACATCTCCGTATATCTGACAGGCATGGCTAGTCTTTACTTCTTAAATACAGTCAGCTAGCATAGTTAACCAAAAGTATCCCATTTTTGAATTTTCTTTACCATCATGATGTCGTTCATATGTGGACCGCAATCTCTTGAATGTACTTCTTTCATCACCTTCTCTGCTTCTTGTTGAGTCAAACATTTCAACAGCAAACCATTAGATGAACTTTTGAACAGATCTCCCTTAATTAAGAAAAACTTCATAGCGAGCTTCCACAGCGTATTCCTGTTAGAATCCGTGGCCTCAGCTAGGAATACACTATTTTCAAGGAATTTGACAAATTTAGAGTACCAGGGTCCTTCCATATCCGCGGTGCCTTCTATTGCATGGATATAGTATGGAGATTGGGTTGTTTCCATAACAAGGGGTTTAATTGGCTATTTCTGAGGCCGTTCCCACATGGAGGCTAAAGTAGCCAACGCATCTGCCATCTGGTTCTCCTCTTGAGGCATGTGACAAAATTCGCATTCGCTGAACATTGTGGCTTTCCTCCACATAGACTCTAGCTAAGGTCTGAGTAATTCCTCCTTCAGTTCCTAGTCTCCCATGCCATGTTTGATGACCAAAGCTGAATCACCAATAATTTTAATTTTGTCCTCTCTAAGAGTGACCAGAGCAGATATTTCGAATGGGAAGGCCTCATATTCTGCCCCGTTATTGGTGAGAAAGTCTAATCATTTTGATAGAGGTATAAGTGCTCCATCTGGCTTATGTTAATAAAGTCAGTGGGGGGGTGAATGACCTTTTCGTGAATAAAATAGACTTTCAAAAAGTCTTGTGTATCGTGTTTGAATGTTCCGAATATTTTGGATTCGATGATGTAAATAATATAAATTCCAGTAAATTAAAGACAGAGTAAAGAAAATTCAAACACATGAGATTTATATTGGTTCGGCCCCACCTACGTCCATTCCCTAAAGGTTCCTTCCTTTGAGCTTTTCCACTAGTGTGATTTCTTTCGAACTGGCAGAAATCAAGCCTTACAGTTTATCTCCGAATGGTACCCCCTTCCAGATGCTCCTCCTTTCTTTTCCTTGCCTTTCTCCCTCTTTATATTTTTCTCCCCCTATTTGTTTCCAGCCGGGGGGTTAATCACCATATATGTCTTTCCATCCCACTTTTCCTGCCAGGCCTTGCAATAGATGGAGTAATCCAAGTTTCCTTGCCTTCTCTGCTCCATGGTGTGATCTATAGTTGCCAGAGATAGATGCAGATGGCAGATGAGGTTCCAGAGTAGGGTGTAAGATCCGGTGATATAGGGATGTATCTTTAGCACATACTCTGTATCCTTCTCATCAAAATATGGATAGAGTGCTTTAAGAAGAGTAGTGATTCTCTTGTGTCCAAAAAATCCTGTGTCCCTAATATACTGGACCAGGTCTTGGAGGACTGGAAGAAGTTGGCTTTCAGGAATAGAGGGAGAGGAGGAGGATCCAGAGATAGACAAATTTAACAGTTCGGACTGCATTTTCTCAATGTCTTTGCCCAAATCCCTACAGATGTTGTGAACGCTGGAGTTGACTGTTGTTAGATCTTTACGAAGATTATCCCTTATTCATTCAATAACTGAATCTTGCCCATTAAATTATCCATCAAGCTCTTATGCGATATTTGCAATTTGAGTGGTAAAGAGCTTGGGCAAATCCTCTTCCATGAACTTTGTCAGCTTATTCAAAATGGTTTGCTACTGTTCATTCAGGCGGGGGAGAGTGGACTTTTCTTCTTTCTCAGTAATGAATTTTGACAAGTTTTCAAACTTGGTATCCAGGTATTCCTTCAGTTTAGTGGATAACTCACAGGAGGAGGAAGTGATCTTTGTCCATAACTATTGCGCAATTATTATTAGCCATTGTGTTGGCTTGGTCTGCGGATCTGCTTGTTGCTGCAACATTTGCTTTTAGTTCATTTAGGACTGGAGTAACTTTGGTACGCTGAGAGCCGACGACCCTTCCAGATCCCCCCGCCCACACAGTAAGCTTTAATGCTCTTCGGTGTGGGGCGGAGAAACAACGAGCGCTATGAATTGTGCTAAGGGATGATCCTTATTTTAGCGTGATGAAAATGGATAATGGAAGCGATGTTGAAGTTGAAATTTAGTCCAATTTGTTAAGGGATACGAGATTTAGAATCCCGTATTTTGAGATAGAGTTGCCACCTGGTTAAGCTCCTGGGAATTTGGGTACGATATTCCCACCGGGTGGTTGGACCATACCTTAAAACAGAGATTCTAAATCCGGATGATGTTGCTTACTTTCCAATTTTTAAATCAAGTCAAATATTAATAAACGTGACCTTAGTTCTTTTGCGATTTAATCCGATTATTGTTTGGTGCTTCGGTTTATGTGCCATACATCACACGAAAAGCCATAAATAAACAAAGGAAGAAAATAAAATTATTATAAGGCTTTACGAATACCTATACATTTCTCTAATGCGAGAAAATAAATAAAGCAACAAATAAATAAACGGGTGAAACTGGGTTTCAACCGAACTTACCAACTCGGGCCCGGCTCCAAACGAGGCAAGATTAATATGGGAGTAATCACAAATAAAGCACAAATAAGTAAGTGCAGAAAATAAACTCATAGCATGAGGAAAACGATATTTTTGGATTTTTCGAGACAAAAACATAATTTTCGGGCGTTAATTAATTATTTAAAAACCTAAGAAGGGTGAAATAAATTAACTAAACATCCTAAAATCAGATTTAGCATATTCAGAATATTTGTTTTTGGATTTTTAGTTGATGAAAAATAATTTATTTAGATTTATTTAGCAAAAGTACTATTTTTAAGCCATTAAAATCCATATTAAATCAAATAAAAATAAATTAAATCCAAAAAAGAATGAAATAAATAAAAACAAATTTCAGATCAGCCATAATTTTTTGGAAATTTTTCGGGTTGAAATTAGGACTGATAATGCATTAAAACGATGGAAATCGGGTCAAAAACGACCGAAACGGGCCATAAACAACAGAATAAAACAAACAGGGACCATTTGGGCATTTTTGCCTATAGGCCGACTCCGTGATGCGGTAGGCTGACTCAGTGACATGGTAGGCTGACTCAGTGACATGGTAGGCTGACTCAACGAAGTGGCCTAGATGACGCTCAGTTGGCCTTCGTCCCACTGAAATGGCCTGCTAGAGAACGACCCTAAACAATCCGGAATCGACCTTTTTGTGTCTAAAAACATAGGATTATTAACATTTCAAGTCATTTCCTACCCGTTACAGTAGATTCGGATTTAAAATGCTTAAATAACTTTAGTTTTTCAGTTTGGGGGAGAAGAACCCAAAAAGTCCAACAAAACGACGGCTGGCCGCTTGAGGGACCCGTAGGCCGACTAGATGAAGCAGTAGGCCAACTCAATGAAGAGGCCTAGGTGACGTTCAGTCGGCCTGAGTTTTCTGGAATAGTCAGCCGGATTTTTGATAGAGAATCACAAAAAGGACAAATAAGGGGGACCAAACACCCGAAAAAATAACCAAAAATACAGCGGCAGTAACAAAAATAAATAATAAAAGAAATAGATTGGAACTCAAAAAGTTGCCTAAAGGCCGTGAACCCACTCTCGAGACTCAAACCGGATGTTTGGCAAGCTTTGTGACGGATTTGATATGAAAACCCGACGAAACAACCGATTTAGCAAAGGGATTTAGTGATTTGTGAGAAAAAAGTCCCTAAATCCTATTTAAACCAATCTTTACCTGGGATTTCTAATAGATTTTAGTGTTTAAGCTACAAGCTTAAGCCTAAGTAAAACTAAGAATCAAGATTAGAGAGGATTAAACCTGGATTCTAGCTTTTCTTGAGCTTTCTCTCTCTAGTTCTTCCCTTTCTCTCTCTTGTTCTTGTATTTTTCTCTCTCAAAAATTCCAGCCAAAGAAAAAGTGGCAAAAGTCCCTTAAAACTGATTTTGAGGGGTATTTATAGACTCTCCAAGTGTAAAATATCCAAATTAATCCTCCAAATGTTAATATTTGACGGAAAAGACCCAAAACCCGACTTTTTGGGCCAAGACAAACCCGAAAAAATCTAAAAAAAGGAACCCCGCCCGAAAATCATGCCACCGATTTATTCAGGTGAAGGCCGTGTTAGGTGACACTGTAGGCCGTATCACATGACGCGGCCTAGCCCCAGGCCGCATTATATGACTCGGCCAGACCTAGGCCGCGTCATGGATGTGGCCTGGCAGGCTGCGTGAGCCATGCGGCCTACCGTGTGACTGACGCATCCTGCTGTGTGGTCCATACGGCCTACGGTGTGCTCCATACGGCCCGGCACATGGACCACACGGCCTGGCCCTCCGTCGGTGGCACCGACCGCTGCCAACGGATCAGGGGCACCCTAGGGAAAAAAAGGCAAACGGGGTCTGGCTCGCCGGGCCTGAAACGTGAACAAACACTATGGGCATTCGAACGGGGTGATTCTTGACATTCCGACAAGCTCAGGGAACCAAGAATCCAATGATGCAAATGAGGCTCGCTAAAAATGTCTGGATTTTCAAGGAAAAAATCGCGAAACAATTTACTTCGCGCGAGGGGAAAGGAAGTGATTAATATCTTAAAAGTTATCTAATTATTATTATAATCGGGGTCAAAAAATCTCAAAATTGTCGATAAAGAACTTGCCAAATGTGATTCAATTCTAAAATAATGGAACAACTAGACCGAAAATGGATAGAGCAAAAAGTCATCATCATTCCGAGGGTCACCGAAAAGCCAGTGCTCACACGTTGCCCCTTATGAGATTATCATTTGAATGGTCAAATGTGATCTCACGAAAGAGCGAGGGATAGGAGGTTATACCTGACTTGCGGATTCTTGAACCGGTTATTTTCTAGGATTGCCGTAAACAGACCTATCAAGAACAAAATTAACTTTGGGATTGATTAGGTATTACCTTCATTGCCCCAAACGATTTTGGGATAGATTGTTGGTTGCTTTGGGAAAAAGAGGAATATGAATTTCTTGAGACGGTTGTCTATGGATGGTCATGGGATGCATTATCAATTGACCTATTGGAGGTAGAGGTTGAATGAATTGGTTGTCTACTGGTGGTCTGGGAACGCATAATCAATGGACCTATCAAGGGTTAGAGGTTGAATTGGTTGTCTACTGGTGGTTTGGGAACACATCGTCAACATACCTATCGAGGATTAGAGATTGAATTGGTTGTCTACTGGTGGTTTGGGAACACACCATCAACGGACCTATCGATGATTTGAGATTGAATTGGTTGTCTACTAGTGGTTTGGGAACACACCATCAACGGACCTATCGAGGATTAGAGACTGAATTGGTTGTCTACTGGTGGATTAGGTAAACACCATCAATGGACCTATCGAGGATTAGAGATTGAATTGGTTGTCTATTGGTGGTTTGGGAACACACCATCAACGGACCTATCGAGGATTAGAGATTAAACTGGTTATCTACTGGTGGTTTAGAAACACACCATCAACGGACCTATCGAGGATTGGAGATTGAATTGGTTGTCTACTGGTGGTTTGGGAACACACCATCAACGGACCTATCGAGGATTAGAGATTAAATTGGTTGTCTATTGGTGGTTTGGGAACACACCATTAGCGGACCTATCGAGGATTAGAGATTGAATTGGTTGTCTACTAGTGGTTTGGGAACATACCATCAATGGACCTATTGAGGATTAGGCTGAATAGATTGTCTATGGGTGGTTTGGGAACACACCATCAACGGACCTATTGAGGTGAGGCTGAATCAGTCATATCGGAGACAAGGGGAATGCCGAGAATTTCTAATGAGGTCGGACTGGGATTTGCTTAGGCTGATTTACATGCTGGGAATATTAAATGAGACCCCTAGACTGGAATTCATACCAAGAACTCAACTGGAAGGTGCCGAGCACTTCTAACGAGGTCAGACTCGAATATGCTGAAAAGCACCTAAGGAGGCCTGTTGGACTAAATGCACTGTGCCTGCCACAGAAATTTTGAGATATTAGAGAGCGACATGAGCCGTGCTTTTGTTGCTTAATTGATTTTGTCGAGACAAAAATTTTAGCCCCTTCAATTAAGCAACACAAACAAAAGAATGAAATTGAAATAGAGTTGAGATTTTTAGGCATCCGGAGAGATAGTCGAGGCCGAGCGCCGAGTCTGGCTGATATACCCCTGGGTATTTGCATTAAGGTGCCCCTAGGTATTTGCATTGAGGTGCCCCTGGATATTTGCATTGAGGTGCCCCTAGATATTTGCATTGAGGTGCCCCTGGGAGAAGCTTCTAAGTTCTAATTTTAGGATCCATCGGGTTGGTTGTCCTTCTGGATTGCCCCATGGTGTTCATGTTTAGAAGGCTTTAAAGTATTAGTAAGCCATATAAATCGTGTTTTTATTGCTTAATTGATTTTGTGGAACAAAAATTTTTGCCCCTTCAATTAAGAAATAGAAACGGGAGAAAAAGAAGTAAGAGTTGAGATTTCTGGGAGGCCAGAGAAACTTCCAATGTTGAGTATTGAGACTACCTGATGTGCCCCTGGGAGAAATTCTGTCTTTGAATGTAGGACAGAAGATAATTTTGAGATGCCCCTTAATACAGGCTCTTATTTTATTTCCTATAGAATTCAGCATAGAATAATAGGCATGAACATTATGCATGAATGTATGAATGCATGAGAAACTCGGACTGGTCATCTTTAAGCTTACTGATTAACTTGCTTGATCGACTTTACTTAATCATGGGAAAGATCGACTTGCTTGAAAAGGGAGGATACATGGAATTGCTTTACGGTACGGACAAGACAAGAATGCCCCTGGAGGAGGATATTGTGCAGATTAGGTGAGAATGCCCCTAGTGGAGAACTAGGGAAGCCTTGACGATTTGACTGTAAATTGATTGCTGGATCAGGCATGACAGAGATAAAGGGGGTGCATAAAGCAAAGCTTAAGATTCTGAATAACGAACGACCGGGCGCTATCACTACCAATGAATTCTACCAATGATGGCTCCATAGGATTAGGATATTGTGGAATCAAGGTGCTCGGCTGCAGTCAAGAATTGAGTGGACACGGGCGGAGGACGAATCTGAGTCCTTCAAATCTATTAGGCCAGTGAATATATTCATGCATTCCAATGCTGATGGCGATGATGTAGATATCTCGATGTGATCGATGGCAGTCATTCATCTTTGGTTTGGTTGTCTTAATTTTTGCATAGACCTAGACATTGTGTCGGGCCCATCAGACTTATTCATATTTTGCTTTTGAGTTCTAATTTTCGCCTGGGCCGCCCTTTTCTGGTTTTCAATTCAGCGAACTATCCCGGCTTTTGCATAGACCTCGATTCTTTTAGTCTATCAGAACTTTTTACTTTTATCTTTATCTTTCTTTTCTTTTCAGGAATTGGGTTGACCGCATAGAACCCTATGTTTGACTCATCTGTTGCATTTCGCCTTTTGGGCCCAATAAATTCATTCAAGCATAAACATAAAGAATTCAGTAAAAGTGACATTTCCGTTAAATGAAGTAAGTTTGAGTACATGATGATGATAACCATTTTTATTGACCCAAACTCTGGTGTTAACTAGCCTATGAAGGTTTTCTAGTCAACGTACTCTCATCGATGCGGGTCAGTTTTGTACCCTAACTTTTTCCTGGATGGTTTGCAGAATACCGATCAATGGGATACACCCTAATTTTTGCCCAAGTAGTAGAGGACCACTCATCGGGTGATTGATTTATATATGCTTTTTATGTGCTGCTTTTCTAGATTTGATTCTTTTGGTTAGACATGATAATGCTTCAACCTGATTTGATTGATAGGGTTTACAAACTCATTACCATTCATAATCATGCCCTTTGGATCAAACGTATTTCTGAATACATAAAGTCCTACCTAATCTGGTCGAAATTTCCCCCTTAGGTTGGTGTTGGTAGGCTTTGCTTGCTTTAGAATCAGATTGTTGGCCTTTGGTGGTGCCTCTGACGCTTGACTCAGGTGTTGGGCGCCTTCGCCGTGTTTTTGATATATCTTTTGATACATAAAAGACTGTTCAAGCTGTTTGAACCTTACTTTAGTCCACAGGGGTCCCTTTGATGCTGGGTTCAACATGACTCTCAATTTTAGTTATTTTTGGTTGGTAGCATGATTTCCATTTCTCAGGCATAGGAATAAGGTATTCAGAGAATTCGTACACTTACGTAGTACCACACTAAGAGCAAATGGTGGTTTATGGGCTCAAACTTAGACCCTTGTGGAGCTTTTGGACATAAAGTTCTTGAGAAGTTAGTTTGTGGCTTTAGTTGTCCCATCGACTTGTGGTTGGATGGGCAAAGGTCTACGGCAGTCGGACCTATTTTTCTTGATCGATCAGGGGTTGCCCCTTGGGATTGAAATACATTGTCCGAAGTTATGTAATGAGGTAGGCTATACTGAGGAAAGATGTGTTTCTCAATGAACTTGGTTGTTCTCTCATAGGTAATATCGATGAAAAGGGTCAACTTCCCCTTACACTGATGAGGGTCGAATCTTGTCGATCATATGCAGGCTTATCTTTTCTTCGGTAGCTTCAAAATTGGTATGCACATAGTCACGACACCGGCAATGGACCGATTGACATATTGGACCTATCCAAGGAATGACTAAGCTTCTTTTACTATTTTAGTCATGGAGATGAGATGCTTGGGAATTCGATGACGAACCCTAGGTGTTTAGTCATGACTAGGTGAAAGCTTTATCATGATCTTTAAGTACTTGTTATCTCTCATTTTCTTCCAAAGGTTAGGTCATTAGAAAGTGGTTACCATTTTAGATTATCATCTGTACTCAAACTTATTTTAGTTAAAGAAACATTACGAATACTGAACATATTATGCTTATGATAAAAATGAATGCATGGACACATCGGGCGAAACATCAAACAGATAAGTGAAAGGGAGAGTCTTAAATTAAAGTGCCTTAGAGGCAAAATTGTTCATATCAAAACACTAGAAACATAAAGAAAGAAAATTACATCATAGAAAAATCATCCTCCACAGGCAGAGGGTCTTGATTGGTAGAGCCAGTAGGCTAATCATCCTTGGTAGCTTCCATTAGGGTGTCGGTCCGGACGATGCCCAAACCTTTGCCTGCTCGGCTGATAACTTTTCTCCTTCATCTGCTAGAGACCTTGCAGGATTCTTGTCAGAGTCGATGGCAGAAATGGCTTCCATAACGGGGTTGGTGAAAAAGAAAAGACCATTGCCAGCACAAAATCCTCAAGGAGACCGGAATTGATGGCACTCACTTCATCATCTGAGCCCAGCGATGGTTTTTCCTCAGTGTCGGTCCTCCTCACAGGCTCATCCATTTTTCTTTCTTTTACCAAGCACCAAATAGCCATACCTAAAGGCCTACATTGATCTGTTGTGTGTCCCTTTTGAACATGATAGCGACAAAAGTTCCCTTTCTCTTTAGGCGTAGGAGAACGGTACTCACGAAGAGGGCTAAGTAGGCCTTTCTCTTGCAATTTAGCAAATATGATATGAAAAGGGAGCTTCCATGGAGAGACGAATGCCCTCTGACCATAAGTCCGAGCGGGTGTGGTTTGCACTGCGGAAACACTCTCTTGATTGACAACTTGGATTGCAGGTGCCTTCTCCCCAGTTAAGGCTGGAGCAACTTTAAAGTATTGAGAGTTGTTGCCCTTGAACTAGGGTTTGCCACTTGGCTTGCTAGCCCTTTCTTTTTCATCCCGGTGCTCGATCTTTTCAGCTTTTTCAAAAACTTTTTGATAGGACTCAAAAGAATCAGTCTCCATCACTTTCCGAAGGAGCGAGAGAGCCCCGTCAAGCAGTTTTGGGATCATTTCTTTAAGGCTGAGCTTTTACTTCAAGAGGACCTGAGTGGCCATCCATCGGTTGAAATAAGATTTGAAAGCTTCGTCGGGCTTTTGCTTGACTGCCTCAAGATGTTGAACGGTAGTCTCTATTATGGAATTAAATCTATAGTGGGCAACCAAAGCCTCAGATAGGAGTTTCCAATCCAGGATTGTGGACTTCGAAAGAGTATTGTACCACTCGAGAGCAGGGCCTGAAAGGGTACATGGAACAACTAGGCCAGTACCTTATCCCCAATCTTTTGGACGCGCATGATTTGCTCATACATAACTATATGGGACTTAGGGGGGCCTTTGCCTGAATAAGCATCCATTCGGGGCATTGAGAAATTTTCAGGCACCCAATCCTCACCTCTTACTTCCTCCCTATCCTCGCTCCTATTCAAAAAGAAAGCCGTCATTTTGGGCATCACGCCAGGAGACTGCCTGACTTGGTCGCATGAAGATGACCCGAATTGAAAGGGTAGAGGAGCCGAGGTTTTGATCTAGGGGTGAGAAAAAGGATTTTGATGGTAAGTGGCCTCACAGGGAGTGATAGCCAAGCTAGGGGGTGAGGTTGTGAAAACATTTGGCTGTTCTAGAGGAACAATAAAGCCACTTGATGGGACTGTCATCTGAGGAGTAAATCCCCCTAAGAAAGTGGGGAGAACATGAGATTAGGGGACAGGCCTCGAGTGCACATAAAACTGAAGGTTGGTGGAACAGATGATAAGGGCAGCTGAGAAGAGCTCTGTCTAAACTGAAATTAGCTTTGTTGGATAGGACAAACTGGAGGGAGCGGTGGTACTAAAAACTAATTCTACACTGGTGGAGATTGAACTGTCTCTCCCGGAGCTTGAAAAATAGGTCCTGCTGGCCACTTAGATTCTCTTTCCTCCCTGAGAGCAGATCTAACATGCTCTTTAATAGTGGCCCGAAACATATCCGATTGCAGGAACATAGCCATAGCGTTAGCCAATTCGGATCCCAACTGAGATTGGCCTTGTCTTTGACCCTGATGGGGGGGAGAAGGAGAAGGGGAAGGAGTGCTCTCATAAGGTGCATCATTCAAACATGGATGAGATATGGTCGGAAGAGTAGATTCTAATACTGAATGACGAACTAAATAGTAGCCGAGTGGAAACCAAAGAGGACTTCGGCGGTGAGGATGCTTTGACCTAACTAAATAAACCGAAAGATGATTAGCCCGAATTGAACCATGAATGAGATAACATAAATATTCAAGTGATGAATGTTATACATACGGGTGGCTTAGAGAGGTAGAGAGTAGAAGAGCTTATGATGCGAAGCTTATCCCTAAAATATGTAAGACGTATTAATTCCTTGCAATGCCTAGCGAGCTAGGTACAGGTTGTCAGGACTCAAATGATCTCAGGCATTTTGTTAAATTCCCCCTTTTGAACGAGAGGAGAGTACAGGTAAGCAAAAATCAAAAATAAAGGTCGGCCAGAGATAGCCTAAGCATGAGCTTTGCATGAATGAGCATAACACAAGTAGCACACGAAAGCAAATAAACTCCCTCCAACTTTATGACTCCCGCGTATCGCTGATTTGTAGTCTGGGGGTAACTCTAGCTCCAGGAAACGGCAAGAAAGTATGCAACCTAAATCTATATTATTCTGGTGAGCCTAAAGGGAAGTTGCTATGGTTAGTTTTATCATGGTTCATAGTCTCAAACTGTTGGTGTCATAGAACGACACTGTAGAAGGGTCTCGTTTACCTTAATTCCGTGTAACTCAACCACTCCTCAAATGAGTGCAGCCGCAGGAATTACTCGTTAGTTGAAACGAGTGTTCCACCCACAAATATCCCCAATTCCTGATGGGCATGAGGTATACAAGTAAGCTTCACGGAGGTGATAAAAATGGCACCTTAAAACTTAGAATCTAACTAAGGCGATGGATCAAAAGGCATAAGAAATAGTGTTGATTTAAAAAAATGATTTAGGAAAATCATCAAAATCCTTTAACCAATGGTGGAAAATAAAAGCAACTTTCAAGTTTTAAGTTAAAGGAAGATCCCCAGCAGAGTCGCCACTATGAGCCGACAACCCTTCTGGATCCCCCCGCTCGCACAGTAAGCTTTAATGCTCTTTGGGGTGGGGCGAAGAAACAACGAGCGCTGTGAAGCGTGCTAAGGGATGATCCTTATTTTAGCATGATAAAAATGGATAATGGAAGCGATGTTGAAGTTGAAATTTAGTCCAATTTATGTGTTAAGGGATATGAGATTTAGAATCCCGTATTTTGAGATAGAGTCGCCACCTAGTTAAGCTCCACCGGGAATTTGGGTACGATATTCCCACCGGGTGGTTGGATCGGACCTTAAAACAGAGATTCTAAGTTCGGATGATGTTGCTTACTTTTCAATTTTTAAATCAAGCCGAGTATTAATAAACATGACCTTAGTTCTTTTGCGATTTAATCCGATTATTGTTTGGTGTCTTCGATTTATATGCCATACATCATATGAAAAGCGATAAATAAAGAAAGCAAGAAAATAAAATTATTACAAGGCTTTACGAATACCTATACATTTCTCTAATGCGAGAAAATAAATAAAGCAACAAATAAATAAACGGGTGAAACTAGGCTTCAACCAAACTTACCGACTCGGGCCCGGCTCCAAACGAGGCAAGATTAATATGGGAGTAATCACAAATAAGGCACAAATAAGTAAGTGTAGAAAATAAACTCATAGCATGAGGAAAATGATATTTTTTTTATTTTTCAGGACAAAAACATAATTTTCGGGCGTTAATTAATTATTTAACAACCTAAGAAGGGTGAAATAAATTAACTAAACATCCTAAAATTAGATTTAGCATATTCATAATATTTGTTTTGGATTTTTAGTTGATGGAAAACAATTTATTTAGATTTATTTAGCAAAAGTACTATTTTTAAGCCATTAAAATGCATATTAAATGAAATAAAAATAAATTAAATCTAAAAACAGAATAAAATAAATAAAAACAAATTTTAGATCAGCCATAATTTTTTGGAAATTTTTTGGATTGAAATCGGGACTGAAAACGCATTAAAACGACGAAAATTGGGTAAAAAACGACCGAAACGGGCCGTAAACAACAGAATAAAACAAACAGGGACCATTTTGACATTTGTACCAGTAGGCCAACTCAGTGAGGCGGTAGGCTGACTCAGCGACATGGTAGGCCGACTCAACGAAGTGGCCTAGATGACGCTCAGTCGGCCTTCGTCCCACTGAAGTGGCCTGCCAGAGAAAGTGCCTAAACAAGCCGGAATTGACCTTTTTGTGTCTGAAAACCCAGGATTACTAGCACTTCAAGTCATTTCCTATCCATTACAGTAGATTCGGATTTAAAATACTTAAATAACTTTGGTTTTTCAGTTTGGGGGAAAAGAACCCAAAAAGTCCGACAAAACGACGGCTGGCCGCTTGAGCGACCCGTAGGCCGACTGGATGAAGTGGTAGGCCAACTCAATGAAGCGGCCTAGGTGACGTTCAGTCGTCTAACATTCGCTGGAACAGTCAGCCGGATTTTTGACAGAGAATCACAAAAAGGATGAATAAAGGGGACCAAACACCCGAAAAAATAACCAAAAATACAGCGGCAGTAACAAAAATAAATAATAAAAGAAATAGATTGGAACTTAGAAAGTTACCCAAAGGCCGTGAATCCACTCTCGAGACTCAAATCGGATGTTTGGCAAGCTTTGTGACTGATTTGAGATGAAAACCCGACGAAACAACCGATTTAGCAAAGGGATTTAGCGATTTGTGAGGAAAAAGTCCCTAAATCCTATTTAAACCAATTTTTACCTAGGATTTCTAATAGATTTTAGTGTTTAAGCTACAAGCTTAAGCCTAAGAACAACTAAGAATCAAGATTAGAGAGGATTAAACCCGAATTCTAGCTTTTCTTGAGCTTTCTCTCTCTAGTTCTTCCCTTTCTCTCTCTTATTCTTGTATTTTTCTCTCTCAAAAATTCTAGCTAAAGAAAAAGTGGCAAAAGTCCCTTAAAATTGATTTTGAGGGGTATTTATAGACTCTCCAAGTGTAAAATACCCAAATTAATCCTCCAAATGTCAATATTTGACGGAAAAGACCCAAAACCCGACTTTTTGGGCCAAGAAAAAACCAAAAAAATCTAAATAAAGGAACCCCGCCCTGAAATCGTGCCACTAACGTGTTCGGGCGAAGGTCATATCAGGTGACGCGGTAGGCTGCATCACATGACGCGGCCTAGCCCCAGGCCGTGTCACATGACTCGGTGCGGCCTGCGGTGTGGACACACGGCCTGGCATTCCGTCAGCGGCACCGGCCGCCGCCAATAGATCGGGGGCACCCTAGGGAAAAAAAGGCAAACGGGGCCTGGCTCGCAGGGCCCAAAATGCGAACAAACACTACGGGCATTTGAGCCGGGTGATTCTTGAAATTCCGACAAGCTCAGGGAACCAAGAATCCAACGATGCAAACGGGACTCGCTGAAAATGTCCGGATTTTTAAGGAAAAAATCGTGAAATAATTTACTTCGCGCAAGGGGAAAGGAAGTGATTAACATCTTAAAAGCGATCTAATTATTATTATAATTGGTGTCAAAAGATCTCAAAATTGTCAACAAAGAACTTGCCAAACGTGATTCAATTCTAAGATAATGGAACAACTAGACCGAAAAAGGTTAGAGCAAAAAGTCATCATCGTTCTGAGGGTCACCGAAAAGCCAGTGCTCACACTAGCAATGCCTCTGCTACCAGACCAGCAGTGGGAAAATCTTCCACTTTCTCCTCAATTTTCTTGACACTCCCCCTTAGTTCCCTGATTTCATCTTTTGCATCTGGAGGAGAAAATTGCATGAGCAGTACTTTTTCCACTGATTTCAGGTGTTTGCATATATTTTGGAGGCTCTGTTTAATGTAGCTTTCCTTATGATCCTCATGAGTAGCTTCTTGGAGGATTTTGAGAGCAGTTGTTAACACAGGTCCATTCCAGCCTGATGAGGAATAATGCCTATTTCGTTTAGTGATCAGGCAAGAGAGCCAAAAAAGACTGAATTGTCATCTAAAATCCAAAATTTAAAAATCAACATTCCAGGGAAGCTCCGATTTAGCATTTCGTACTGAAAATTAAAAAAGTCAATGTTTGGTCAAACATAGGTAATTAGCCCACCGGCTATTTACCGATCTATAGTAAAAAAATTAAATCTTACCGAAATTTGGCCAGGATTTACGGGATCAGAGATCAAATCCTGTCAGAGTGGTAATTAGCTCGCCGGCTAATTACCTATGTAATTAGCCCATTGGCTAATTACCACCCTTCTATATAAAGGGCTGCACCCCCCTCATTTCAGAGGAGACAAAAATTTTATTAAATCCCAAAATTACGTTTCTATCCTTTTTCAGTTCTAGGAGTCCTAAAAGTCCCAAAACTCTGTCAAAATACTTCCAGATTTGAGCTTCAAAACCAACTCCTAGAAAAAGCTCAATCTCCGATCTTTTTAGATCAAGATCCCACAGTGATCTTCGGTCTAAAATTGACCTAAATTTTACATTTCTTGTAAAAAATAATCAAAGATTATAGCCATAACTTGGGTTAAATATATTTTCCTACAAAATCACAATCTGCGACAACTTTGGTCCCGCATCGGCTCTTAAGTCATCATAAGAGATGAAAAGGTAAACTAAGGGTAATCGGCTCTAACCCCAAATTTAAAATTCATCTTTATTACTTTTATTATTGCATATTGCATTCCATTTCTCTAGTTAAGTGAGCCACTAGAGCCACTTAAACTATAATATGTGTAAATGAACTCGCAGGTACTCGCTGGTACGGATGTAACGTCTAGAATGAGAGGAAACTCTATCTGAGTTTTCGGGCCCAAACCCAAGCGCTGCCGTTACTCTGCCAAAATTTCGGTAGCAAATTTCTATTTATTAAGCCATTATAATACCCATTTTGTTGGTCCCTGTGAGAGTATTTACAAGGGCAGAGGGGGTGAATGGCCCTTTTTCACAAAATTTATAGACTTAGAAAAAGTCTTAGTGTAGTGTGTTTGATTATGATCCAAAACATGGGTTCGGATGATGAATATGATCCGAAGGATGGATCCGAATGACGCAGATAAGTGAAATATAGTAAAACTAAAAGTAAATCAAACATAATTATTTTATATTGGTTCGGCCTCGCCTACGTCTAGTCCTCGGAGTTTCCTTCTTCCGAGCTTATCCACTAGTGGATTCCTTTTCAACTGACAGGAATCAAGCCATACAAATTTGTCTTCGGATGGTGACCCCTTTCGAAAGAAGGATATACCACTAGAAGCACCAACTCCTAGCTGAGTCCTCTTATCTTTAGTAGGATATACTACTTAGCCTTCTACCTTGCATCTAAGCTGAGTCCTACTAGGAGATCTCACTTAAAGCACCTACTTTAAGCTATATCCCAATCTCCCAACTCACCCAAGTTGGAGATTATTACTCTTTTGGTTTATAACAAAGGCTTGGTTTGTGGAGTTCCTCAAGTTTATAGGTTCACTTGGGAATCCTTACAAATGGATTTTGAATCAAGGGTTCTTTGAGGGATTATCTCAACTGATTGAATGAGTATTACTTTGTTACTTGCTTTTGTAAGTCAACCAGTTAACCTTCTCATTTGGTGAAGAGCTCTTTTTATAGGCTTTGATCATAAATGTAGCCATTTATGGTTGGTAAGCTTTCGTTCAATCTTCACCTTTTATCAGGTTGTGATGTGGAGCTTCTAGATCCATTGATCAGTCCGTTAGACTGTATTTTGATCCGTTTGAATTCTTGGGATTGATGCTAAAAAGTTGTCAGTGATCGTTTTGTTTGTCATTTTATGATACACCAACTTTCATACCAATTGTCATATACTCTGAGCTCCACGCATGCCTTTATTGGTCTAAGAGAAAGAGTAGTTAGACTTTCTCTGTCCGATGTCAGGCCCTTTTAACTTTTCCCTGAATCGTGCAAGCTGTATTTTTGTAGTTATTTCTTGGAAAAAGGAATCTTTGACTTTAGTAGACCAAGGAGGCAAAAGGAAAGGTATGTTTTAGACTTTCCTTAGCTTTTAGATGTAGGTCTTTCGGATTGGTCTTCCGGATGTCCTTTGGACCTATATGTTCCGGATCTTCCTTCCGGAGATGGCTTCAATTGGTTCTTCCGGATGCAAGTCTTGGGAGACAGAAGTTTGTTTTCTTTCCAAACTTTGTTTGGATGATTTCCTCCATTGCTTAGGTTTTTGATTTTGTCCAATAAGTGTTCTTAGCTTTGTCCTGATGCTTGCATTTGGATTTAAGAGAATTACTTACATGCATTTTTGTTTCTTTCAAACTTGATCTAAATGGATTTTAGATTTTATTATCGAGATCATTATTTTCCAACAATCTCCCCCATTTGATGGAAATAAAAACTTAAGACATTTAACTTCTAAGGTACTCCCCCATGATTTTAGTATCCAGGCTCGCCCATAATTTTATGACTTCTGCTTCTAAGTTTGTTGTAGTACAATTATAGATTGTACTTTAGAAGCATTTGTTTTGATAGTTAAGAATTTTTCCCTTTATATATACTTCTGCTGTTAACAATGGTTAACATCATAAAGTTCAGTGTTACAAGATACAGAAATATATATAAAGAGAATCTAGCTATTACAATTTTATCTAGCTAGCTTAACTATCTCTCTGGATGGACCACTCTTCTAGACTTACAGTGTTTTTCCTTTCCCCCTTCCGTCTCGTTGCTGACTTTGATCTTCTTCCTCCCCCATTTTGCTTCCATCAAGGGGGTCAATGACTATATAGGTAAGTTTATCCCAAGATTTCTACCAGGCAGAGGAGTAGACAGAGTACTCTTTGTTACCTTTTATCCACTCATCACTGATGTAATTTACTATAGGTGGAGTCGAGTAGTAAGGATGAAGGGACCTCTAGAGCTGATCATAGGATTATGAGACTTGAGGGAGGATACGCAGAATTTGCTCTTGGTCCTTGGGATTAAAGTAAGGGAACATTGCCTTGGAGACTATAGTCAAACCTTTTTATCTCATGAATCCTGAATCCCCTATAGCTTGAACCAGATCATGCAGGATAGGAATAAGCTAGCATTCTAGAGTATCCGGAGAAGAGGAGGATTCGAAGATGGATAATTTGTTTATTTCGGTTTGAAGAGTGGTGATTTCATCACTGAGGCCCTTTCGGATGTTGTGGAGAGACTCCGTCTGATCTTTAATCTCTTTGAAGATGGTTTTCTTCCACTCAGTTATTGCATGTTTAATGCTGGAGTTCCTTGCTTGCATCTTATAACCCATATCATCAAGGATCTTCTATTTCAGTTTAGGGATGGTTTTGTCTATGAAATTGGCAAGCATTTCTTGAGTAACTTACTGATCAGTCTCCATATTCAGCAGAGTTAGTTTTAAATCCCTATCCTCCATGAATTTTGACAAGTTTTCAAACTTGGGGTCAATATAGTCCTTGAGTTCTGTGGATAGGTCGGTGGCGGAGGAGGACATTCTTTTGAGTACTATTACACAGTGATCAGAGGCTAAGGTATTGGCTTGACTGGCGTTGCAATTTGATTGAGAGGTGCTTTCCTTTATCTCATTTAAGAGAGGCTTAATCTCAGAAAGGGAAGCTGTCGCTAGAGCTCCGCGTGTTGGGAAGTTCATCACCTGTTGCTCAATTTTAGGGAGGCACTGAAACCTTTCTTTGATTTCACCTAAATCCTTGTGGACTTCATGATTCAACTTTTACCCGATTAACTCCTTCTCCACAGCTTTTAGATGGATGCATATGGTCAGGAGGCTCTTCTTGATAAAACCCTCTTCGTGATGCTCAAGAGTTGCCTCCTAAAGCAGTTTGAGAGCGGCACTGACTTTGGATTATTTGGAGCTTTCATCAGGGAGAGTCACTGATTTTGTGTGGGGAGGGAAGTGTGGGGAGGTTCCGGATGAGTTGGATTCATCTCTGAAGCTTGAACTGCTTCTAGAGGGGCTATCGTCTTCCGAATGGGAGCCTCCAATTGCTCCTTTCTCTTCTCCACCCTTGCTCATTTCCCTTTCCTCAGGAGTAGCCTCACCCGTAGGATCCACTTTAGAAGTGTGCCCTTTGGAGCTCAGACTTTCTCCCTCCTCTAGAGCTGTTGTATCCGAGTTTGGCACTATGTCCTTAGCTACATTATGAAAGATTGTAGCTAAGTTCTGCTTTTCATTATCAGAAGAGAGATGAAGAAGATTGGGGGTTACCTCAGTGGTTTGTAGCATCTAATCCTCATCCCTTCTTTCTTCTTCTGGCCTTTCCTGTGAATGGTTGGAACTGTCCTCAACCACCCCCATAGTTGCCTTTTCAGGACTTTCTTTTTCTCCTTCAGGCATGTTGGTATTTTCCTTAACAGCCTTCTCCAATGCCTTTTTAGGACTTTCAAGATTAATGACTGCATTGCTAGATCCAAGCAGATTCTCTGAAAGTGATCCTATTCTTTCAGTAAATATGAATTCATGTGCTTCCAGAATCTTTGACAGAGTTTCTATGTCCTTTGGATGTACAAGAATTAGGGGAACTTGAGATGATTTGCCAGGTCCTTCGGTTGTTTTCCCCTAATTTATTTTATTATTTTCTTTGATAGCGGCCTAAATTTTAGCATATTGCTCATCATCTTGTCCTATAAATTCTGTTGTGCCGAGAACTTTTTCCCTTTGTTGGACTGTGCTTTCTCTGAAGCGGCTCTCTCCATATACTACCTTACTTCCTTATTTAGTATGATCCCAGCAAGCCTCCTACCTTTACTAGCTCTCTTTTCTTAAGCAGCAAGAGCTTCATCAAATGTTAGCCCTTTTCTCTGGAGCTGCTTTTGAGGAGGAGCCTCATCTTCTATTTCCTCATCATCAGCCTCTTCTTCCATTTCAGCCAAAGCTCTCTTGGCTTTCCTTCTTCCAGCCTTAAGCGCCTTTGTAGCGATTTTAGGTAGACCTACAGTAAGCCCATATTGTCCTCTCTTGGTTGTGGCCCTGATCAGTCTGCCCCTTTATTTTGGCTGTTCTGAGTTTAGAATTTGAGTGAGGGGCAGAGTGTCCTTATCATTCTCTTACAGAACCATTTCCATTTGCCTTTTGGCCTTGGTTTTTGTGGTTCTAGGCCTTTTGGGAACGGGGGCCTCTGCTTCTAGATCAACTGCTTTCCTGGATTTAATTTTGCACTCGTCCCTTTTTAGCTTCGCCTTCTCTTCATCCCATTCTTCATCAAAGCAAAGATTTAGGAAATTCTTCTCGAGAATGAGCTTTCCATGAATTCCTTCAAAGCCTGTAAGATCTACTTCCGCTGCTTGAAGAACTTTAGTGATCGAGGCACCATGTAAGTTTACATGGGTCTTGAGATAATGGATGATCAAGACTGGCCAATTTACTTCCACACTGCTTACCCAGTGCTGCAAGATGCAGTGTTGGAGGGAAGAAACTGTAGTTAAGGACCCCTTCCTTATCAGGATGAGCTTGGCAAGAGCGTACTACAAGAATCAAGGCGTTCTAGGGAAGTATGTTGAGAATTCGTCATCCAAGTAGTTCTTATGGAGCCATAGTTTGGATTCGTACTTAACTCCAGTCTCATCCCTATCTTTCCTCAACAGTACTTCAGATTTCTTCATATTTAGAGTGTTTTTGAAGAATTCTAGAGTGAGAATTATCACTTTCCCTTGTACCTCAGTGCGTAGAGCATCAAAGCGATTATGAGCACTGATATTTGAAAAGAATTCTTTTACTAGCTTGGGAAATGTTGGGTAGTTTATCTTTAGGGAACACCCAGAATTTGATCTTCAATTAGGGTGAAGAAAGGTGGAGTTTTAAATAGATAGTCATCTCCTAGATGATCAGTAGGGATGACAAAATCGGAAGTTTTGAGATTTAAGGGTTCAAAATCTGCATCTTTCAAGTTAGATACTTGGAAGAGGTTTTTGCTTGGTAGGATTTCGAGGGTGTTTGAGGTGTTTTTGGCTGCCATTTTTTAGTATTTAAGTGATGGTGTTTTAGGTTTGAATTTTTATAGAGTAATAGTAATATTATTGCTCGTGTGAAGAAGAGAAGGGATTTTGAGGGGTTTATTTAGAATTTTTAACGTTAGGGTATATTTGTAATTTAGACTTTAGTGGTTTTGACTAGATTGATGATGTGGCAGTCGGATCTTTTAGGAGAGAGATGAAATCAGTTTAACCAGAGAATGGGAACGGTTTATTTTTGAATTAATTGTTGTATTTACCATGCGTATAACAGCCAATGGACTTTTGAAATTCAAAAATTAACAGTTACCTTTATGGGCTTTTACTGCCATATGTCATTGTTGTCGGCTGACGTGGCAATCTTCCAGAATATACCTTTCCAACTCTTCTTTTCTTCTGGAATGAGAATTTTATCTTAGGATCCGGCTTGGTTTTAGATGCTATCTTCCGGAGTTTTTCTAAATTGGATTTGACAATCCAATTGATTCTCTCAGTTTCCCAAATTGATCTTTACTTAAAGGTTTAGTAAAGATATCAGCTCTTTGTTCATTTGTTGGGAAATATATTGGTGCAACATCCTTTTTCATCACATGGTCTCGGATGAAGTGATGCCTTATGTTGACATGCTTCATCTTGCTATGGAGCACCGGATTCTTTGACACATCAATAGCACTTTTGTTGTCACACAATACATCCACACATCTGGATTGCACTCCATAATCTTCAAGTTGTTGTTTGACCCATAGGAGTTGAGCAACAGAACTTTTAGCTGCTATATATTCTGCTTTTATGGTGGATAAGGCAATTGAAGTTTATTTCTTGCTATACCATGAGACTAAGTAGTCCCCAAGGAAATGACATCCTTCGGATGTACTCTTTCTCTCAAAAGTATCTCTGCCATAGTCTGCATCTGTGAATCCCTGGAGTGTGAAGTCACCATTACTAGGATACCACAACCCAAGTTCAATCCTTTTGACAGCCTTGAGATGAGAATCCTTGGGATTGGTTTGATACCTTACATAGTAGCATATTGCATAGTGTATGTCAGGTCTGCTAGCTATCACTACAAGAAAATTCGCATTTTGCAATGGAATTCTTGCAACAGAAAAATTTTTGTTGCAAATTCTCTGGCTTGCAACGGAAATTGCAAGGTATCATATGTTCCATTGCAGAATTGTTCTAATTAAAATACTCATTTTTCTGCAAGTGAAACAGCAAGTGTTTTTTAATTCCATTGCAAGAAATAGGCGGGAAAAGATGGAGGGAAATTTTGGAACGAAATTTGCAAGTGGATTAAATTTCCGTTGCAAGGAATGAGTAAAAAATAATAATCACATAAGTGAGATTTCCTTGAACTGGGTATAAAAAAATAAAAAATAAAAAATACATATTATTTTATATTTAAAGTCAAAATCCTTATCTTACTTTACCCCCTTCTCTTTCGTTCTCACAGCCTTTCATTGTCACAGCCGCCTCTTGACAATAATACGATCGTGAAGGGTTTTTCCGTTTTCCACTGGGTTGCCGGAGTGGCTAGTCGGTGCTCGCGTTCATGCTTATCTCACCAACATCTCTCCTTCTCGTGCCTTATCTCCTCCCAAATCGAATTTGAAAAACCCCTAAACCCACAAATTTAAGGTACATCCGACTAACTTTTTCTCTCTATGCTTTTTTATCTCCTCATTTTATGTTATGTTACCCATTTGAAAACTTTTCTTCTCGTCATAAAGATGTGAATCGAATTTAATTAGGGTTTAGTCTTAAATTTTTTGTTCTTCACTACGAGTTTGCGATTACTCGTCACCCACTTTTCCTTGAAATATACGAGTAGAGATTGATTTTAGGGATTTTAAAAGGTAGAAAAAGATGGGGTTAGTCATATAAATTATGTTGTGCTACTGTAATTGAATGTGTTTTTGTCCTAGTGTAGAACAATTTTTGATTTTGTTATATGCATCTTTGGTTTCTATTTAATTTGTTTCATTTTTTGGTTAACATTGTTTGTTTGTTAGTTCAATCTATAGTTTATTAACTACATTCTTGTAGTGTATGTGAGCAGGGGCGGTGGCAAGGGGGTCGTGGAGGGTCAGCTGACCCTCAGACGTTGGCAAAAATTGGAAAACCGCCTATAGTTTTTTATCAGTTCATCCATATCTGTTTATGGAGGTTAGGTTTTGCCTCATTTCGAGTGAGGAAGACAATGGGTTTTCTTACATTTTATTTTAAAATTTTAGAGCAAACGATGTTGTTTGCTCTGCTTTTTTAATTCACTTGAAATTAAAGTACAAAGCTACAGTGTTTTGCAAAAAAATTAAAATATGAAATTAGATCACTCCAATTCCAATTAAAGGGCAAATTGTTCTTCCCTAATTTACAATCTAAAAATTCTCCCTTCCTTGCTTAAGTTGCCTACTTGCCGCCACTTCACATCTCAAGTTACAACTAAAATTGTCGTTAGTCAGCCGCCTCAACTCAATTTTTTTGTTGCACATGTGTTCTGTATTCAAGTAAGTTAGGTAATCATGAATCTTAAATTGTTTATTTTGGCTAATTTCATAAGTATTACTGTTAGAGATTAGGGGATTGTTTTAGCGATTTTAAAACCAAAACAATGATTGAGAATCTTATTGTTTTTTTTTGTCTAGATTAGCTTCAACAACACTAGAAAATAGAATATCTTTGTAAGTTTGTAACTTATGTTTAGATTATCAATTGATTTTTTATTAATTATGTTTAACATGAATTATGTCTTTGTAAGACACTATCTATACTTATTCAGGGGTGAAATATAATGCTACTCAATTTTACAATTTCTGAATTAGAATCTTAATCCCTATATTCATGTGAGTTTTATTTCAATATATTTGAGAGACCGGTAAAAATTGTATAAAAAAAATTTATTGTGTTTAACATGTCTAGTTTCATGTAGTTTATAATGAAAATATGGATTTGAGTAGCCAATAATATTTTGAAGAATCATACTTTAGAAGATTAATTACAATCAGATAGCTACATTGAAAAAAAAAATTTCTTACCATTGTAGATGAAGAATTTATCTTGCAACAGATTCAAAGTTTGAAATATCGTAAAAATTATTTGCTGCCAATTTATGGATTCCATGGTTAAGTAACTATTGGTTTATGCATAAATATATGTGTTGTAATACAAATTAGTTGTCAAAACTTATATTGTTTTAATTATAACGAAAATTTTAGTTGGATTTTATTTTGCTTAAGTTGGTCAATAGAATTTTTAGAGCTAATTCTGCCCCTCCAACCTCTAAGTCCTGGCACCGCCACTTTATGTGAGCTTTTTTAGTTTCATACTTATAAACTCAGGTACTTGATTATTGGTGAATGCCATTAGTGTGTTTCAATATTTTGTTTTGTTGCATTTGATTAAACTATAGTTTCTACTTTTCATACTTAACACGTAACTAATTGTTTCTTTTGTTGCATTTAGGCATGTCATATCAACAAGGGTCTCAAGAACTCGTGAAGAAACGACCATGAGCTATGGGCGAGCAGATGCGTGTACCAAAAGCTTGTATAGGAGGTCAAAGAGCGGCATTAACACCGTCTCCATCAGCTTGTACATCAGGTTTTTTCAATATATCATTTCTTGTTTCCTAATCTTAAGAATTCATTTTGTTAGTGATAAGGTTACAAAGAAAGCTGGTTAAAATCACAGCACATTGTAACTAGAAATTACAACACATTACAAAGAGATGGTGGTCAGGTTATTTGGCTTATTTACTTCCATTTTTTTAATAATTATTATACTAATGTCGTAGTATTAAAGAAATGCAGTTTTTATACTTCTTATTTAAGACTCTTGTATGCTTATATGGACATTGGTGGGAGACAGGGTGACTTAATATGCTTGTCTTGTGTATTTGCTTCACCTATGCGATCTGTAACTTTTTTTTAATCTCTTTTCAATTATCAAACATAAATTTCCCAAATTATAGTTATTTCCATAAGATGAAAAAGAAAATATAAATGAAGAGACCAAAAGATACAAATACCTTTAAAACATAGCATATGTAAAGTTGAAATACTAAACGTCTGTTTTTTTAATTTTGTTTACTAGTACAACTATTTTACACCCATTAGACTCTCATACATACTTATTGCATTATTTTTAGATGATATCAATGGATTAATCAAAATAAAATCTGAATCTCTCTGTTACTTTCTGCTACTCTTCTTCCTTCTGGATCTTTCTCCAATCTTTTACTTCTACATATATGGTTGTATCTCTTCTTCCAGGGGTGGATTCAAGGGGGTTCACGGATGGTCAACTGAACCCCCGAATGGTCAGAAATAGTTCGAACCCCTCTTAGTATGTAGCTTGATTTTCGCCAGTGAAAAGAAAAGAGCAGTAACTCTTTAACAGAAATATATAGGCGGCTAGAAGGGAAGAAGGCTATGTAGGGTTCTTAAGTGCCAGCAACTTAATTAAAAGCCCAAAGCCGTGACCAAGCCTTGGGATTTTTACAAAGTTGTAAAATAATGTGATTTAGCCCAAAATTATTTTTACAACTTAATATATTACAGAAATATTGTAAAGTTGCGGCTACTATAATTATTTTTTCCTTTTCAAATTATGTTTCACAAGAGTTTCCATCAATCAAGATTTTAGTTCGAGATTTGTGGTCTTTTTGTCCAATTAAGTTAAATTACTCTTATTTTTTCAATTGTATTTTTCAAGTTACGGTTCTAACTTTTTTTCAACTTTTGTTTCTAGATGGTAGAGATTTATTAGATCAAGTTGTCATGTGAAATAATAGATGAGTTTTTAACTGTGCTTTTTTTATTTCTAATATAAATAAACATATTTAATTTATATTTTAGCTTAAAAATTTGATGAACTAAATTTGACCCCCAGGCTGTATTTGTCTGGATCCGCCACTGTCTTTTTCGATCTCTCTAAATCTTTTATTCGCCATTTTTTTCTCTTTTCTCAACTCCTGTTTCTGTTTTCAAAACCAATTTCTAGTTCTAATCATGGCTGCTGAAATGAATTAGGTAATCACATGCCATTTTGTTAATATTAAAATATTTGAAGGAAGTTGAATAATCGAGGGAGCAAGTCATTTATTAGTATCAAAGTTGACATTAGTCATTTATTAGAATTGAAAAATCAACATATGCACCATATTTATAAAGGCAGTGCACCTAGCAAAAGGCACTTTGAGGCGCGCGCCTTCTCAGAAAATTATGCCCTGCTTTGCAATAAGGCACATGGTTACGCCTCGTTTTGTGGGCCTAAGCATGCGCCTTTAACTACTATGATCTATAGTTTATTAGCTACATTCTTGTGGTGTGTGTGAGGTTTTTATTTTCATATTTATAAACTAGGGTACTTGATCATTGGTGAATGCCATTAGTGTGTTTCAATATTTTATTTTGTTGCATTCAATTTAACTATAGTTTCTGCTTTTTATACTTAACATGTAACTAATTGTGTCTTTTATTGCATTTAGGCAAGTTATATCAACAAGGGTGCCAAGATCTCGCGAAGAAATGATCCCGAGCTATGGACGAGCAGATGCATGTACCGGAAGCTCGCATAGGAGGTCAGAAAGCGACATTGACACCATCTCCATCAGTTAGTACACCAGGTTTTTTCAATATATCATTTCTTGATTCCTAATCTTAAGTATTCATTGTTAGTGATAAAGTTATAGAGAAAGCTTGTTAAACTCATAACACATTGTAATAGGATATCACAGCACATTGTTAATATCCTGAAAATTTAATTCATTCAATCCCCTAATATAGCTTTATTACATCAAATGTTGTTTAAGACTATACTACAAAGAGATGGTCAGGTTATTTAGCTTGTTTCCTTCTTTTTTTTTAATAAGTATTATGCTTATATTTGGAGTGTTTGGAGTCTTTTTTTTGCTGCACAATTTCTAACGGAAAATTATCAAATTTTAAACTTATAATCCTCCTTATAAACTATTTATGATCTTATTTGGATCATTAGCCAACACATTTTGCATTGCTTGTCCAATGAAACTATAACATACATTGTACTTATCAATCCTTTAAGCCACTAGTTTGGTTTAGCGTACATCTTGCAAAAAAAAACAAATTTAGTTCTTAAAGACAATACCATTCACTAAAATAACATTATATCTTCCAGTATTTAAGAAGTTAATTTTCCTTTTAATTAATAAAAATGTGAAAAATGTGGTTCACTAAAATAGAAATGGCAGGCTTATTTAATGCAAACTTTGATTTTTATTTTTGTAAAAGCTGTAAACTCTACTTGTATGTTCTACTTTTGGATTATTGCATGAGTGAAAATAGAAGTTTTAGGAGATGTCAACAATGTTGGAATCAGAGAATTAATAGGGTAGTCAAGCAATGTTCAAAATAACTAAACTATTAGTCTTAGGAAATTCTAGTCCTAATAGAGCTAGGCAGATGGATATAGTCATTAAACAACACATAAGCCTATATATCAATTTATTATTTAACTACAATTATTGGTCATAGTGCACCATGAAGATACAAATGCCACTGAAGAGCATAGTAACTCAGAGCAAGCATTGCTACCACCACCTCCCCCACCGTCACTGAAACACCTACCTAAGGTGCCTCCGGTAGGACCTAATGGTCGGTTTTTACTGAATGTAATGAATGGATACACGTAAGTGCAACTAATTTGTACTAATATACTAGTAATGATTATTGGTAAAAGTTTGACCCTTATAGAAAATAAATTGTTTACGGTATTGATTATTCTGAAGATGTGTCCAAAAGAATGAATTATATTTTCAAGGAAAGGTCAGATCCTCTAGGCTATAATTGGAAAAGTTTGAGCAACGAGACAAAAACCTTCTATTACGAAGAGTTTAAGCTAAATTTCATGTTACACTTTATAGTTTCTTCTTTTAACATATACTCTATCTACTTATACATGTTTTTGAGTTGTTATTAATTAGTTTTTTATGGATAAAATAATATGTATCCATCATAAATGTTTAGAAATACTTCGAGTGGAATGCATTAATAGATCCCATAATGCAAATTGCATAGGAGAGGTTAACTAGAAAAAGGTATGGGACATATACGTCTCGGATGAGAACATCAAGGAAGAAGGAATCGTGGGTGCCAATAGAAGTATGGAATCAATGGTGTTCAAAATTATTCACCCCTGAAGCTATAGCTAAATCGGACAAGGCACGTTCGAATAGAAGACAAGGTAGCAATGGACCAGCTCTACATATGCATACTGGTGGCTCTGTGTCTGCTCGAACTAGTGCAGAAAGATTGGTAATTTAAATTTTGTATATTCTAAAATTCATACAATTTTCATATCCACATAAATTTTATCATTTTCTGTACAATTCTTTAAAATGCTTCAGCTAATATGACTTGCATCTGTCTACAGGAAAAGCAATTAGGACACCCTCCAACTTTAACCGAGGTGTTCCGTTTTACTCATACCAAAAAAAGTAATGGAAAAACATTTATTGATGACAAATCGAAGAAAACAAATGTATGTTAAAATCCTTATTTTCTTATTTACTTTCTATTTGGAATCATTTGTGTTTGAGTGTTTTAATAATGCATGTGAATCAATTGAATTTTTATTTATAATAGTATAAGTCCCCTTCACTGCTACTAATTACAATAACAAAGCTTTTATTTGAATGTGTAGTTGTTAATCCCTTTAGCAGTTTTCCCTTGTATATATTAGTGTTTATATAGATGCATCAACTATTTATACATCTGAGAAGGGTAATTTGTTCAATGATTTTGTATTGATAACTGTTTTTTTGGCTATTAGAACAGGATGCGATGGATTGAATGCCAGAAATTATTTTGATGTTCAAGTCATTCAATTTTTAAACCTAGAAATACTTAAAGATCGTTGCAATAATGTAACTAGTCCCAGGTGCATCAAATCTAGAAAAAACATATTTTTAATTTTTTTAATTTGTACTTGTTTTAGAATTTAATATAGTGTTTGTTTGCTAATCTATTAAAATTGAGGAATGATATTATTTTTATGTCTGAAATATATTTTTAAAATTATTGCGCTTTTATTTTCCTAAGCTGCGCTTTTTTTGCACCTTGCACTTAGACGACAAGTGAACCTTGTGCGCCTTGCCCACGCCTTGCCCGCGCCTTGTGCCCTTAACTACTGTGAACCCAAATAGTATTCCTACATAAAATTACGAATGTATTCATGTTTAGCCATGAGACATAGAGTTTTGGACCTTATATTTTCTTCTATGAAATGAGTGCAATTATTGGACAAATTTTGTAATACACAATATGTATAGGAAGTTTTATGATTAGTGTTTCTATTCTTCTTATGTGATCTTTTGCAGCTCAATTATTGTTGGATTATGCAAACTTTGGTTTTATAGAATGATGTTATATATTTCTCAATGCAAGTATAGACTGTTGTTTCAACATATAAGATTGATCGATGTTAATTGTTCTCAGGAGGACCTAGCACGTCTTCGTGAATAGTTTGGTGTGGAGGAGGTTGATGGAAATCAACTATATTTGCAAATAGTTGGTGGAAAAGACAAACGAAGGAGAATTTTTGGCATTGGTTCATTGGCTTCTCAAGTGTCATCAGAACTTGTTGGAGGCAACTATACTAGTTCTCAATCGCAATCAACTTCTGTTAATGCTTCCCTACAAAGTAAGCTTGATGCACTTCAAGATAATGTAGAGCATCAAAAGAAACGTGCTGAAGAGGACAAGAAGCTTATTGAGGAAGAATTTTTAAAAGAAATAGAAGAAAGGAAACATTTGCCAGGCCACTTAGAAGAGGCATTGACTGTTATTCGTACTTTCTCAAGACATGGTACTTCAACTTCTCAAGGGTAGTTGTTTCATATTTTACTTAGTTTTTTGGGCTATAATTAGTCTCTGGCTAGTTGGGGATATGCATATGTATGGTAATTTGATTTTTTGGACTATTGTGAATACCCCAGTAGTTATACGACCTTTTGGACTACTACGAATTCCTCAGTACTTAGATTTTTGTATTAAGAATATTCATGAATATGTTTTGGAGATTGAAATATATTTATGAATATTTTAAAGTTTGTGTTTATAAATTACTTGCGAGTTGATTGAGGATGGTCAATTTAAAACAGAAATGTAAAATTCATTTGCAAGGGATGTTTGCAAGAGATTGGTACTTGCAGATTAGCAAAAGAAATGAGCAACGAATTTATACTTGCAAATCTGCAACGGTAATTTGTAACAGATAATGTACTTGCAAATTTGCGATGGGATTTGCAACGAATATTTACTTGCAATTATGTAACGGTAATTTGTAACAAATATTATACTTGCAATTTTGTAACGGACATTTGCAACGGATATTATACTTGCAATTCTGTAAGGGAATTTCACAACAGGATATGTAGTTGCTGATTTGCAACATAATAGACTTGCTGATTTGCAAAGGATTTGGAACGGAAATAAAATTCTGTTACAAAATTGTAATGGTCAAGAAAATCCTTGCAGATGAATCTGTAAGCACGCATATTGTAACGGAATCACTCCCATTGTAAATATGTTGCAATATGCTGTTTGCAACGGAATTTCTGTTGCAAATTCCGTTATAAAATGCTAATTTTCTTGTAGTATATTAAGTATAGGAGTGAGCCAATCATTCCCCTATACAGCTTCTGATCAACATCTTCTCCTTCACAGTCCCTGGATAAGACTGTGTTTGAACTCATTGGAGTAGACATTGGTTTGCTGCTGTCCATTTCAAACTTTTTCAGGATCTCTTTAGTGTATTTTGATTGATTTATGAAAATCCCATCCGAACTTTGTTTGATTTGTAGACCAAGGAAGAAGTTAAGCTCTCCCATCATGGACATCTCAAATTCCTTCTGCATTTGAGAGCTAAATTCTTTGCACATCTTTTCATCAATGGCACCAAAAACGATATCATCCACATAGATTTGGACTAGAATAATATCATTTTTCTTCTTCTTGATGAAGAGAGTGGTATCTGCCCTAGCTCTAGTATATTCCTTGGATATAAGGAATGAGGTTAATCTTTCATACCAGGCTCTTGGTGCCTGCTTTAATCCATAGAGAGCTTTCTTCAGTCTGTAGACATGATCTGGATGCTTCGGATCTTCAAATCCGGGTGGTTGCTTGACATATACTTCTTCTTGAATGACACCATTTAGAAATGCACTTTTGACATCCATTTGGTATAATGTGAACCCCATGAATGATGCAAAAGCACATAGGATTCGGATTGCTTCCAGTCTTGCTACAAGAGCGAATGTTTCTTCGAAATCAATTCCTTCTTGCTGGTTGTAGCCTTGAGCAACTAGTCGTGCCTTGTTTCTTGCCACTACTCTGGATTCATCAAGTTTGTTCTGGAACACCCATTTAGTGCCTATAATTGATGTTCCTTTAGGATAGGGCACAAGATCCCATACATCATTTACCTATAATTGATTTTCCTTTAGGATAGGGCACAAGATCCCATACATCATTCCTGGTGAATTGATCTAGCTCTTCCTGCATCGCCATCATCCATCTTTCATCCCCTTTAGCGTCTTGAAATTTCTTTGGCTCTATGAGAGAGACAAAAGCAGCATGGCTCATCATTCAATTGAGCTGACCTCTGGTTCTAACTGGATTGTAAACATCATCCATAATATTCTCTATAGAATGATCTCTGTGGGTCTGGATCTCCCTTTCTAGGCCTTCATATTGAATTTGAACTTGCTCCACTTCAGTTTCATCTACTCCTTCATTAAGGTCAAATCCTTGTTGATTAAGATTGACTTGTTGTATTTCTAGATCAAAAGACATTCCTTCATCTTCCTCTTTGTACCTCTTGATCTGAGATGAGTCAGGAATTCCTCTTTTCTTCTTTTCTTCAGATTTTTTAGCTTTCGGAACTTGATCTTCTAGAGTGTAGCTTTTCTTTCCTGTAGTGTTAGTCTCATCGAAATCTACATGTATAGACTCTACCACAGTTTGGGTTTGTTTATTGAAGACTCTATAAGCCTTAGTATGTGTTGAGTAGCCGAGGAAAACTGCTTCATCAGACTTAGGATCAAATTTTCCTAATTGCTCTCTATCATTAAGGATGTGACATTTACATCCAAATGCTTTGAAGTATCCAATTTTAGGTTTTCTTCTCTTCTAGATTTCATATGGGGTCTTTTCTATAGTCTTTCTAATGAGAGCTCTATTTAAGATGTAGCATGCTGTATTTAAGGCCTCACCCCAGAAATATTTTGGCAAACAATTTTCACTTAGCATCATTTTAGCTATTTCTACTATGGTCCTATTCTTTCTCTCAACCACTCCATTCTATTGAGGAGTGTAGGGGTAGAGATGTTGTGTTCAATGCCCTTGGAGTCACAAAAATTAGAAAAATGCTTATTTTTGAATTCTCCACCATTATCGCTCCGGATGTGTGCAATGTGCATGCACTATTCTACTTCTATCCGGATGAATGTTTTGGAAAATTGGTCAAATGCTTCATCCTTGCTCGTTAGTAGGAGAATTCAGGTATATCAAGAATAGTCATCTATAATGACCATGGTGTATTCTCTTCTACCTAAACTCAGTGGCTTAATTGGACCAAAAAGATCAATATGAAAGAGCTTACGTACTCTCTTGGAAGGAATGTAAGATATGGAAGGGAAACTTTTCTTATGTTGTTTACCTAGTTGACATGCGGTGCATAGATGATCAATATCAAAAGCAACCTTAGGCAAACCCTCATCTAATTCCTTTTTGGCTAATTTGGATAAGAGGTTCATGCTTACATGTCCCAACCTCTAGTGCCATAGCTATGATTCTTCTTCTTTAGATACCAGGCATATATTCTTATTATCATTTTTAATGTTTACAGAATAGACATTATTTACTCTAGGTGCATAAAGAATAAGTTGATTTGACTTAATGTCATAAATTGAGCAGCCTCCGGAGTCAAATATGACTTTTCTTCCTTTGTCACATAATTGAGCCACACTTAGTAGGTTGAATTGCAGTCCATCAACTAGTGAGACGTCTTCAATTTTTAATCCAGATCCAATGGCTCCATGACCAATGATCTATCCCTTTCGGTTGTCTCCAAAGCTTACTTTGCCTCCCTTCTTCCGGGTTAATGTGATGAAGGCCTTCTCATCACCTGTCATATGCCTTGAACATCCACTATCAATATACCAAGTGTGCTGATCTATTGTGGATCTAAGGCATACCCGCAAAATAGATCAAGTGGGTTTGGGTACCCAATCAAATTTGGGTCCTCTCGGGTTAATAACCATCTAAGGCCAAGGATAATTATCATAATAGCTATTTTTTAATCTGCATGATTTAGTGATATGATTATTTTTTCCATAAAACTTGCACCCTGAAATGGGTATGTTTTGCTTTTACTTTCTGCTGATCTTATCCTGATCTTCCCTTTTGTAGTTGCCTTTATACCCAGCTTCTTGTATGCTGATGGATTGTCCGGTGTAAATCCGAAAGTTGGTTGGAGGTGCAACTTTAGCTTTATGATTTCTTCTTTGTTTGATAGGTGGTTGGTTGTAAGCTACCTTAGCTTTTCCTTTCTGAGCAGCAGTATATCTTTGAGCTTGTGGCTGTCTGCTAACTTCATTTATCTTTTGATTTGCCTTCCTTTGAATCCTATTTTGATGGGGAAGAGGATTATCTCTTCTTGAATCCTTTATTTTAGGTTTCTTTCTGGATACTTCCTTTAATAGATTGACTTCTCTTTCTAGTCCCACTACATTTGCGTTTAGAATCTGGACTTGATTCTTCAAGAAGTTTTCTTCTACTACATTAATATGTTTGGTTGCTCTAACCAGATTGATGTCTTGTGCCATTACGTCAGCGTCTTCAGCCAATTCTAGTATTGCTCTTTTCATAGATTTGATGGCTTTTGTATTCTTCTTTACTCCCTTGATAACGATAGAAAAAGCTTTTGCAAGATCAAAGTTAGGGGTAGAATTAGAGCAATACTTTACCTCAGTGTTTGCTGAATCTGATTTTGATTCTTCAATTTGCATTGTTTCTTTCCTCGAGGCGTTCCTTCCAGATTGCTCTGCTTTTGGTTCAGTTAGAGCCATGAATGCACAGTTAGCAATTTCCTCTTCTTCTGTTGAAGATGAGCTGCTGCTTTCTTCACTGTTGCTCCAGGTAGCAACCATTGCCTTCTTTTTGAATTTCTTAGCTCTCTTGAGCTTAGGACATTTTGTTCTGAAGCGGCCTTTTTCGCCATATTCGAAATAAGTGGCTTCTTTCGCCGGATCTTTCTTTTCTTTTGGATTCCTTATGTGCTTACCTCTTCTGGAGGTGCCTTCTCTTGGTCTCCAAGATTCATAACTTTTTGATTTCCTACTATCCTTCTTTTGTATGAATTGATTTAGCCTTTTGGTTAATAGAGCGAGTTGATCTTTAGTATTCATTGATTCATCTATTTGCTCTTCCTCTCCGGATGAGCCCGATCTGGTGGATTCTACCTTAAGAGCAATGGCCTTCTTTCGCTCCTTAGGTTTCTTTTCTTATTGGCTATATCTCTCCAAGGATAATTCTTGAGTTAGAAGATTACCAATGAGTTCATCATAACTATAAAAATTTAAGTCATGAGCTTCCTCAATAGCAGTTTTTTTATTGTCCCATTCCTTGGTGAGACTCCGAAGCACTTTCTTCACCATTTCTACTTCTGGAATCTCCTTCCCTAGCCTCTTCATTTTATTTACTAGATTTGTGTATCTAGTGTTCATGCTGCTGCTTGATTCTTTAGGCTCCATTTTAAAAGATTCAAACTTTTGTTGGAGTAGATCAAGCTTGGCCTCTCTTACTTTGGTAGTTCCTTCATAGGTTACTTCCAACTTCTCCCATATCTCTTTTACAGTCTCACATCCGGATATCCTATTGAATTCCATTACACTAAGAGCACAATGAAGCATGTTAATAGCATTTTCTTTTTCATGCAATTTTTTAAAGTCATTATCATCTCACATGCTTGATGGCTTTCGGGTAGTCATACCCTCTACTTCATAAGTAGGTTCATACAAGCCATCTTTAATAACTAACCATGCTTGCATACTATGTGACTGGATGAAGTTCTTCATCTGATTTTTCCAGAATGTGTAGTGTTCACCAGTGAAGAGTGGAGGATGGGTAACAGACATACCATCGGGAAGGAGTTGTGAGTTGCGGGAACTCATTTTGATTTATGGATCAAAATATGTGGACCTTTAGCTCGAGATTGTTAGATCTCTAGTTTGATCACTTGCTCTGATACCACTTGTTGCTCCCTGTGAAAGTATTTATAAGGGCAGAGGGGCGTGAATGGCCATTTTTCGCGAAATTTATAGACTTAGAAAAATTCTTAGTGTAGCATGTTTGATTATGATCCGGAAGATGGGTCCGGATGATGAATATGATCCGAAGGATGGATCCGAATGATGTAGATAAGTGAAATATAGTAAAAGCAAAAGTAAATCAAACACAAGTATTTTATACTGGTTCGGCCTCGCCTACGTCCAGTCCCCGGAGTTTCCTTCTTCCGAGCTTATCTTCTAGTGGATTCCTTTTCAACTGGCAGGAATCAAGCCTTACAGATTCTATCTTCGGATGGTGACCTCTTCCGGAAGTAGGATATACCACTAGAAGCGCCAACTCTTATCTGAGTCCTCTTATCTTTAGTAGGATATACCACTTAGCCTTCTACCTTGAATCTAAGCTGAGTCCTACGGGGAGATCTCACTCAAAGAACCTACTTTAAGCTATATCTCAATCTCCCAACTCACCCAAATTGGAGATTATTACTCTTTTGGTTTATAACAAAGGGTTAATTTTTGGAGTTCCTTAAGTTTATAGTTTCACTTGGGAATCCTTACAAATAGATTTTGAATCAAGGTTCTTGGAGGGATTATCTCAATTGATTGAATGAGTATTGCTTTGTTACTTGCTCTTGTAAGTCAATCAGTTAAGCTTCTCATTTGGTGAAGAGCTCTTTTTATAGGCTTTGATCATAAATGTAGTCGTTTGTGGTTGGTAAGCTTTCATTCAATCTTCACCCTTAATCAGGTTGTGATGTGGAGCTTTTGGATATGTTGATCAGTCTATTGGAATGTATTTCGATCCGTTCGAATTCTTAGGATTGATGCTGGAAAGTTGTCAGTGATCGTTTTGTTTGTCATTTTGTGATACACCACCTTTCATACCAATTGTCATATACTCTGAGCTCCATGCACTCCTTTATTGGTCTAAGAGAAAGAGTAGTTAGACTTTCTCTGTCCGATGTCAGGCCCTTTTAACTTTTCCCTGAACCATGCAAGCTGTCTTTTTGTACTTATATCTTGGAAAAAGGAATCTTTAACTTTAGTAGACTAAGGAGGCAAAAGGAAAGGTATGTTTTAGACTTTCCTTAGCTTTTAGATATAGGTCTTTTGGATGGGTCTTCCGGATGTCCTTTGGACCTATATGTTCCGAATCTTCCTTTCAGAGATGGCTTCAATTAGTTCTTCTGGATGCAAGTCTTGGGGACAAAAGTTTGTTTCCTTTCCAAACTTTGTTCGGATGATTTCCTCCATTGCTTAGGTTTCTAATTTTGCCCAATAAGTGTTCTTAGCTTTGTCCGGATGCTTTTATTTGGATTTAAGAGAATTACTTACATTCATTTTTGTTTCTTTCAAACTTGATCCAAATGGATTCTAGATTTTATTATCCGGATCATTGATTTCCAACACGTTTTATTTCTTGAATTTAATTCTTAAATAAAGCCGTTGTAATGCAGAAATTAAAAAGTTCCAAAATTAATCCAAACAATTTGAACAATATGAGTAACTATCAAAATCTCATTTTTTCTTTGGTAAAAAAATCCCATTTCGGGACAGTATACCACGATTCCCGGTGGAGCTGAACCGGGTGGCGACTCTATTTTATATTTAAATAAAGTAAAAATACTTTATTTTAAAAATATCTTTTCTTATTAAAATGTGAAAATATATTTCTTAGTATAATCACATTTTTTGCCTACAAAGCCATCGCATTTAAGCAAACTGAATTTTCCCAAACCAGACCAAACGTCGCGGTTTCCTCAAACTACACCAAACCGAATCACACCCCGCGCACCCACCCTACGTGCACAACCAGACCCGAAAACTGTCCTCCCCGCTCACAGTGACAACCCTACTGGGGATAATTATTTTTATAAAAATCCAATTTTTATAAAAATTCTTTTTTGACATAATAATTAAAATATTGTTCAAATTAAATTTTGGAATTACGGAATTTGTGATAATTTCTGCATTACGCAAATTTTAGGATTGCATAGCATCTGCATTCTTCACCCCTAAACCAATTTAAGTGTGCTTTAGTGAAGTATCTCTAAGTTCTCTTAGGGCTTGAGGGGTATGGATCCAATCACACCCCTTGCGTAACGTATGAGGACATTGTTCACTTAAGGCGAAGACTACCTACATATATTATATGTGGAAAAGCTTCCTTTGGTTCACTTAGGGCCACTGGGACTCGATACACAAAGGCGCAGGGTACCCTAAATTGGACCCAATCCTGAGACCGAAACCCACATATAGATGAACCATAGACAGTTTCTCATAGGTCTACCCAGAAACCTTGAGTGCACGCGAGCAGACTTCTCTAAGTCCCCCATTGACTTCAAAGCAAATTAACCCAAATGGAGTTAAAAGGGCGGTAGGCACAATCTAACCATTTGCTCCCTGTACAGGTTTATTAAATATAAAGAAACTATAAACAGACAGCATAAACATCATGATTGTGTGAAAACTAACCACATCTTTGTACAGCCATGACATTAACGTGTGCCATGCCATTTCATTAACCCAGACCAGTGAGTCCAACTAGGCTCAACCCGTGAGCAAAAATAATCGAGACTAGTAAAGCAACCTAGGCTCAGCCCATGAGCGAAAAGACATAAACCCTTTGAGTGACCCTAGTGTAAGCTCAACCCTTGGACCAATGAGTCAAAACCCTTTAAGTGACCCTAGTGTTAGCTCAACCCTTGGACCATTGAGTCATAAACCCTTTTGAGTGACCCTAGTGTCAGCTCAACCCTTGGACCAATAAGTCAAAACCCTTTTGAGTTACCCTAGTGTCAGCTCAACCCTTGGACCAATGAGTCAAACACCCTTTGAGTGACCCTAGTGTCAACTCAACCCTTGGACCAATGAGTCAAAACCTTTTGAGTGACCCTCGTGTTAGCTCAACCCTTAGACCAATGAGTCAAAATCCCTTTGAGTGACCCTAGTGTCAGCTCAACCCTTGGACCACTGAGTCAAAACCCTCTAAGTGACCTTAGTGTCTGCTCAATCCTTGGACCAATGAGTCAAAACCCTTTTGAGTGACCCTAGAGTTAGCTCAACCCTTGGACCAATGAGTCAAAACCCCTTGAGTGACCCTAATGTCATCTCACCCCTTGAACCAATGAGTTAAAACCCTTTGAGTGACCCTAGTGTCAGCTCACCCCTTAGACTAATGAGTCAAAACCCTTTTAGTGACCCTAGTTTCAGCTCACCCCTTGGACTAATGAGTCAAAACCCTTTGAGTGACCTTAGTGTTAGCTCAATCCTTGGACCAATGAATCAAAACCCTCTGAATGACCCTAGTGTCAGCTCAATCCATGGACCAATGAGCCAAAACTCCTTGAGTGAACCTAGAGTCATCTCACCCTTTGGACTAATGAGTCGACCCACCTTTGACCAGCGAGTTAATTCGCCCTCGAGCTTTTGAGTCTGATCCAACTCAGGCCCTTGGTCCTTGACTCGTGCGTTTGCAATATTCCATGAATATCACAAGTTGCCAATTGCTCATCGAATGATCGCCATACACCCGAACCTTTTTATATTTTGATTATACATCTCCATCATTCATCCATGCATTTGATGACTCATACATTCATTCTTTCACCCACAAGCAAGGTGAGAAAGGCTCAAAACCACGCCTGATGCACTTACTAACACTTGATCTCTTTCCCTTTCAGGTTAGAAGCGAGAGAGACACAGGTTGAGTCGCATTATGGGCAGTCCAAAAGTCACACCCCCACCACCAATCGAATCTCTGGCTGGATTTTTCTCTAATCCAGAACCCAAAATCATGATGGCAGATGATGATGCAATTGGCCAGTCCCTTATAAGGATGCTTGATGCCCTAGAGTTTTATGATATTTGGGAAAGGCTAAGCGCTGCTAATGCTAAGAAAACCCAAAAACAAGAGACTGAAATAGCTACACTCAAAGCAAAGATGGCGGATATGGAGAAGTTATCTCCGATAAAGGACAAATCTGTTGCTCCCTCTATAGAGCAATACGTGGATATTGATCAATTTTTGCCTAAGGAGTTGGAAGCCCTTCAGGCTAACTTTGTGATGCCCTACATGGCTCCATATGCTAGCACTGAAACTCCCCACGCGCACGTGGAGAGTTATCTCTAAATTATGACTAGCATGAACATCCCTAAGGTTCATACAGTCAATCTGTTTTAAGTAACTCTTTATGGGCCCGCCTCTTAGTGGTACATGAGAATGCCAACCGATGTAAAGTTTGATTGGAAGAAGCGGTGTTCTGCATTCCTCAAAAACTATGCCTTCAATCTGAAGGTCAAGACTAGTCTATAAGATCTCGAAAGAATTAAGCAACAGCTGAATGAGTCCTTTGAAGAGTTTTATCTAAGTTGGATGGTTGTTCATGTGCTTGTAACTGGGCACCTGACCAAGACACCCTGATAGTAAAGCTTGTTGAGGGCTCTAGCCCAAAATATCGAGATGAAATGAAGATGAAAAGATTCAACACCTTCAACGATGTGGTAGACTATGCCAAGAGGCTAGAAAAATATGAAGAAGAAGATCTAGCAAAGAAGCAAGAATAGCAAGCTTACACTAAACCTTGATATTCGGAGAAGGGCGGTTCTTCCAAACAAGGCACCTTTAAATCCTCAAAAGCTGCTCCTAAAGTGGTATCAGTTACCTAACTACAGACCCACCAGTCCATCTTTCCATGGGTGGAATCACTATCCCAGATATTCACCAAGCTGAGGAAGTCCAACCAACTCCAAAGCATTAAGCCGTTCACTCCGCCTATAAGGCAGACAAAGATAATTTCTATGCTTATAATGTGACCAAGGGTCACCGCACTAATGAATGCGATCAGCTGTTAAAAGATCTACAGCAGATGATAACTGATAGGAGAATGAAAGAGCCTAAGAAGAAGCCAAGCACTCAGACTAATCCGCTGTCAAACTTCCAAGCTATAGTGAACACCAACGGTATTCATGTAGAAACAAACAAATACGGTATCGATGTGACAGACAACCTCCGACATAACCCAGGATGAGGAGACAATATGATCTTTGATAACATGGATATCATCTATATGGTCGACCAGTACGTCCTAAGGATGAGGAGAGAAGGGCTTGACCAATATCTTGTACCGTCATATCTCATATATCGTGGAGATTTAGATCCAAATGAACATCTGGAGGAATTTCTCCAGTTTATACACGAATGAGGAATAGCCATGATGGGTTTTACACCGTAGTTTCCCCGATTCTTAGGAGGCCCGGCATGGACTGGTATGACGCGATGCCACTGGAAGGATGTTAGAACTGACACTTTATGGAAAGATCTTTCATGCACTACTTTAGGATATATCAACCATACCTGGATGACCTTTATTAGTGGTTGGCACCACAGGCAGACCAGTATAATATCGGCTTGCAAGATATCCCTCCTCCACAACCTCCTATGTACACTCATCTTGATTACATGAGTCCCAACTATGTCGAAACGAGTCTGTTCAAATTCAGGAGCTCTTCTGGGGTAGCACTTCCAAAAATCCAGGAACTATATGATCCTGAACAAGTATGGAGTAACCATATGGACTAGCAAAGGTATCTTAGTATCAATCTAGATGGAGATGCACGAGACCTATTTCGAGAAATCTGCACTGACATTACAACATATGGTGCCCATATGGAGGAAACATTCGCCAGCATACAAACCATGGTATCCGAGTTCCATATAGCCATAGAAGGACTCAAAGCTGAACCAAATGTGGCAGACGAGTATCCCGAGGAAGATCCCAAGGAAGATCTCTAGTAAGATCCTGAGGAAGATCCAGAAGAAGATCTTGAGGAGTACCCCGAAGAGGATCTGAAAGAAGATTCTGATAATGATATCTCAGCTCAGCACGCGCCAAACTGTATCTTTGAGCCATAACCTTACAAAGATTTGGATGAGGAGGTGGAAGAATTTGTCAACTCTAGTGAATCAGATCATAAAGATGAAAGAGAAGTGGATAACTTGGGGTATGAATCAGAGAGTTTCTTGAATGACGAATTAAATCACTTACCGTGGGATTTCGAGTACGCAGCTCCCTTCTCCAACGGCATGATAGTTGATTATGACCGTGCCAAGTGCTACACCTCTTCTCTAGAGCATGACTCCCTGGGTGCCTTATGGTCTGCAACAAGTGACAATTCTGGAGACTTTACAGACTTTGACCTAAATAGCGAACACATCATTAACATGATTCGAGATGAGGGGCAAGAATCTTCTGAGGAATACATTATGGAGAGAAATAGTTGTCAGATCCGGAGCCCCGACTTGAGGAAATTTTACCCCATATTCTATAACGGGAGCATAAGGTCACGCCCTCACATCCGTGAATTCGTGTAAATGATGAACGACGGGTACATTCACTATGCCCATTTGCCCGAGAGGTTCTATTGGACTCTCTGAGAAAAGGCAGTCATTTGGTATGAAGGGCTGAAGTTTTACCAGAAGTCATTCTGGAACGTTCTCGCAAAGCAATTCATTGACTAGTTTATCTGGAACGTTCTCGCCAAGCAATTCATTGACTAGTTTACATGGGTTGACCCACCGGAAGATGTAACCCCCAAACTAGACAAGCACAGAAATCCCATGCTGTACTAGGAATGGGAAGCAACCAACGTCGCCTACCCAACATCGGTGAAATCAGCCAAGGAGTACCCGTGGTATACAAATAAATACCACGACGTGCCAGTCCTTTACGATGATGTGCTAGATCTGTTCTTTAGATGAACCAACTGACTGAGCCTCCATATTCATCCATATGATTAGACAGGAATCCAATCCTGTCCTATGCCAAATCTTACAAGAGAACCCCATCATTCTAGAAAAGCAGCCTATAAAGGTTCCCTCCATGCAGTGGCCCTTCACCGCCAAGGCACCAGTTTCTGTGAACAAGCCAATCGACTTGGGAGAGATACCCCTCGATGAGGATTTTGACGAGTTTGAGGTCTTTGAAACAACAAACTCACCAATCTAAGTGGTCAGTCCTATCACCAGAGGAGGAAAAGCCATTGGATCAGTAGCCCCAGTCACACCAAGAACTAGGCCTCCGATACCTCCCACTTTTGTTAAGCCCTTGGAACGGGTAGAAAGCTCGATTGTGGATCAACTGAAGGCCACTACAACTAAAATGAGTATTTGGGACCTACTCTAGGGATCTCAAGATCACATGCTTGCTATTATTAAAAAGCTATTGGAAATTGAAATGTCTCCTCTGGCATCCCCAAAATAGGTCTATGCGCTACTCAATAACGAGACTAGCACTGTTATCCCGACATTATCTTCTTAAGCTTAGATCTACCTAATGAAGGCATTCGCTATAGTAAGGCTCTCTACTTGAAGGCTAGTGTCTTCGGGCGCATTGTGCCCTGCATAATGATCGACGATGGCTTATCACTAAATGCCTGTCCTAAATATATCTTGCTGATTCTAGGATTAACCGAAAAGGACCTAAAGAAGTCCACAACAGTCATCAAAGCTTACGACAATTCCAAAAGGACCATCATTGGCACGTTCGAAGCTGAAGTCACTATCGGTGAAATCTCATCTATAGTACTCTTCATGGTCATAGATATCCTGGTGACTTTCTCCATGCTACTCGAGAAGACCATGGTTCCACACTTTGGGGGGGTCCCGTCCACCCTGCACCAAAAGGTCAAAATCTCATTCCATGGAAAGATTGTTACCCTAGAAGATGATGAAGCCTCAGTGGTAGCATCACTGAACATGGAAGAAAGCAATATAAAAGGGTTCACCATAGCCACAATTATCCAGGAAGCGAACAAGCAATCATATGTGTACCGAGGCCCATGGATTCAAGGATACATGCAGAAACACCACACTCCTAGAAAAGGACTAGTTGCCCATAAACAGGGTATATCGACCTTTAATATAGGAGCAGGAGAATGGAAGCCCACGGGACTCGGTTACACAGGCTCTCAAAGAGTTATTCATAAGACAACCTTTCAAAAAAAGCTACGACAGCCCTACGGAGGAACCCCCGAGCCTGTTACTCATCAGGGAAAGACCATTTCGGGATTCAAGATTTTCTCACACATAGTCAGCTATGGCAAAAATGGCAAGAGCTTCATAATCTATGTAAAGAAGGTCAGTCGCCAGCCAGATGTAGGGGCAATCCCAGATCAGACCAAGAATGATGAACAGGTACACCCGAAGAAGGTCAAGAAGCTGAGTAGAGAGGAAGAAATCCTTGACACCCTAACCAAGCACCTTTAGGCACAACTCAAGATAGTGGAGAAAGCAAGGAGCAAGGGGGGTAGCTTAAGCCAAACCATTATGGACATGGCCACAACCATGAAAGGCAAAGCGAAGATATAGGAGGAAGACGATGAGGACATCCTGTTAAAGCCAGCTGCCATGGGAGAATCATCCACAACAGAGCAATACCCTATTGATCAGGATGAGTCTTTCATTTCCGTTTCCAACTTATTTGAAATGAATAATGTACTTTATGAAGATAAAGTACATTAAGAACTTTGCTTATTTGGATTGTGTTTCTGATTACGATTCCATGCATTCCAGCATTCATCTAGCATTTTTAACATCAATAATGATATTATAAAAGAAATTAACTTAAACATGGATGATGACCTAAAAATGGTATACATTTCCAATCAATTGTCCATCGAACAAGAGAGAGAATTGATAGAAGTATTGAAAAGTCACATTTTAGCCTTCGCTTGGTCTCATGAGGATATGCCTGGACTTGACCGGCACATTACCGAGCACAAGATTCCCACGGACCTGAGAATTTGGCCTGTGAAGTAAAAGATGAGAAGAATGCGCCCAAAGTGGACCGAGAAGGTCAAAGCAGAAGTGGCAAAACAGATCAAGGCAAATTTTATCAAAGTCATCGAGTATCCCACTTGGCTATCTAATGTAGTACCCATACCTAAGAAGAACGATGATGTCCAAGTTTGTGTCAACTTCAGGGACTTGAATAAGGCTACCCCCAAGGATAATTTCCCCGCTACCACACATTGATGTTCTAGTAGACATCGTAGCAAGAGCGGCCATGTGTTCCTTTATGGATGGATTCTTAGGATACCACTAGATCCTCATGAATGTAATAGACAAATTCAAAACCGCATTCATCTCAGAGTTGGGAACTTATTATTTTAGAGTAATGCCTTTCGAACTCAAGAACGTAGGGGAAACCTACCAGCGAGTAGTCACGACTTTGCTACATGACTTGATCCACAAAGAAGTCAAAGTCTATATGGGCGACATGCTTATGAAATCTGATACACCAGAAGAACACCCGGCAGTGCTAGAATGGTTCCTCACAAGTATCGAGAAGTACAACCTCCGTTTGAACCCAAAAAAGTACATATTCGGCATTATAATAAGTAAATTATTGGGCCACATGGTTAGCCAAAGAGGTATAGAAATGGACCCCGATAAGGCGAATGCTATAAGGGAAATGCCCTGTGCTGAAGACCGAGAAAGAAGTGAGAAGTTTCTTAGGATCCATACAATATTTCAGTCACTTTATAGCACGATTGACCACTACGTGTGAGCCTATCTTCAAACTCTTGAAAAAAAAAGCAGTTGATAGAGTGGGATGACCAATGCTAGGAAGCCTTTGATAGAATTAAAGCTTACTTGATGAACCCTCCGGTACTAAAGCCGTCGATTCTTGGAAGGCCTCTCATTCTCTACTTGGCGATAGAAGAAATTTCTGTGGGGGCCATGCTAGTTCAGGAACATAAAGATTAAAGGGAACACGTGGTTTATTACCTTAGCAAGAAATTGCTAGAGTATGAGACTCAATACACCATTGTAGAAAAGACTTATTCCGCCGTGGTCTGGCTTACTAGAAAGCTCAGGCATTACTTCCAATTATACAGAATCCAAGCAATCACAAAAGTGGATCCGATGAAGTACTTATGCCAGGCTCCCTCACTAACTGGAAAACTGGCAAGATGGCTCTTGTTGCTGTCAGAATTAGATATCAAGTACGTAGCGAAGAAGACCATCAAGGGTAGAGCGATGGCCGAATTCCTAGCAAATCAGCCACTCAAGGAAAGAGAATAAGAAAACTTGGAATTTCTCGACGAATGTCTCGCAACCACTATAGAAAACCCTAGAAAATGGACCATGTTCTTCGATGGTGCCATCAACAAGCGAGGAGCCGATTTAGGAGTTATTATCTTTATGCCAGATGGAGCACTCATACCTCTATCAAAATGCTTAGAAATTTCCACCATGAATAACGGGGCAGAGTATTAAGCTTGTTTGTTCAGAATGTCTGCCCTAATCACTCTTAGAGCAGACAAGGTCAAAATTTTTGGTGATTCAGTTTTAGTCATCATGCATGTCACAGGGGACTGGGAACTAAAGGAGGAATCCCTCAGGCCTTACTTAGAAGCTGTATGGAGAAAAGCCATGATGTTCAGCGAGTGCGAATTTTGTCACATGCCCCGCGAGGAAAATCAGATGGCAGATGCGTTGGCCACTTTAGCCTCCATGTGAGAAGGGCCCCAAAAGCAACCAATCAGACCCCTTATTATCAAAACAGCCCAATCTACTAACTACATCTGCACGATAAAAGACACCGCAGAAGAAGGAACCCCCTGGTATTTTAATATCTTCAAGTTCCTTGAAAACGACAAATTCTCAACTGAGGCTACGGATTTCGATAAAAATACGCTGAGAAAGCTCGTTGTACAATTCTTCCTGGTTAAAGGAGATCTGTTCAAGAGGTCCTCTGATGGCCTGTTGTTAAAATGCCTGATACAATGGGAAGCTGAAAGGGTAATGAAAGAAGTACATGCAAGAGACTGTGGTCCATACATGAACGGTGTCCTAATGGACAAGAAAATCCAAAGAACGGGATACTTTTAGCTAACCATGATAGTCGATTGTACTCGAGAAGCAAAGACTTGCCTTGCTTGTTAGATATATAGGGATGTGAGCCACTTACCTCCAATAACATTGCAAAGCTTTACAATGCCTTGACCATTCTCGGCCTGGGGCATCGACATCATTTGTGAAATAAGACCTTCTTCGACCAATCATCATCGCTTCATTATAGTAGCGATTGATTACTTTTCCAAGTGGGTTGAAGCGGAATCATATACAAGCATCACGACCAAGAAAATGGCTCAATTTATTCAACGACACATCTTATCCATGTACGGCATTCCTTATCATATGGTGAGTGATAATGGTTTGCAGTTTTGAGGAGAAACAACTGATTTATTCAAAAATCACGAGATTGAGCATCATCGCTCTTTGCCTTATAGCCCTCAAGCCAATGGAGCTGTAGAAGTAGCTAATAAGGCAATCAAGAAAATCCTCTCTAATATGATTTCTAACTACCGAGATTGGGTCGACCATTTTCCTTATGCCTTGTAGGGATATAGAATTAGTGTCAAGACTACCACAGGGCAAAATTCTTTTTCCCTTGTCTATGGGATCGAGGCAGTATTGCCCGTTGAAATGGAAATCAAGTCTTTATACATAGCCCTTGAAGCTAGACTTCCCGAAGATAAATGGGCAAAAGCAAGGGATAAAGAACTGACCTTGATCGATGAAAAGCGATTAGCCACATTAGAAAATCTATAGTTATACCAACAGCGCTTGGCCAAGGCTTACAATCGTAAGGTCAAAGGGCAGAGCTAGCCTTTGAAGATGGGCGATTTAGTCCTAAAGCAATCTCATAAAATACACACAGATGCTCGAGGGAAATTCCAGCCAAACTGGGAAGAATAATACGTGGTAAAAAAGACTCTCAGTAAAGGGGCAGTAAAGATCTCAGATCTGGATGGCAACCAATTCGTGAATCCGGTCAATCACGATAAGCTAAATCGCTATCTTGTGTAAAAAAGAGGGATAATAATAAAGTTTGTAGAGACCTAGTAAGGGCTCTTAAGCAAAAATAAAGACTCCAAAATAAAAGAGCGAAGCCTTGGGTAAAATCCGTTTGGAGCCTTGGGCGACTGTGGGCATTTCTTGGAAATAAATACCACTTGTCCTCCATGATAAATAATATATTTTGTAGTGACATGTTCATGTTAAAAATACTGCATAAGTGCATTAAATGGAAACTGCGAACTGTTTAATGAAACACGCATCCAAACAACATCGTTTCATCTTTATTACACATAAAAGTACATTACAAATAGGAAATTGAAGCGACAAAGATGAATGATGAGGCCTCAAGCCTTTATTCTCCCATAGGGAACAAAAGACACATAATCGCAAGCTCGCTAAACCCTAAGGAAGCTTTGAAGCCTCCTAGTCTTAAGGAGCCTCTCCTTAAGAGTAGCCAGTCCATGAATACTCGCAACCCAGATATGATAAGCCTCGGAAGGATAGACGTTAAAAGGGGGCAGAGTAGTTCATCTCCACCTAAGTGTGACTATTCTACCTTACGTCATGATGATAGACCTGAGTTTAGGAAAGCTCCAGGCCAATAAGGGCGCACAGAGATGTAGGAAACCCCTGAGATCGACCAAACTGCCTGCACAAACGACCGGGGAGAATAAGTGATCATCTTAAAAAGGCCAATGAAGACTACACCATCTCTAGCAACGTCAGTGGTCATATGAGTGATTTCCCACCAAGGGAAAACCCAATGGATATCCTCAGCAGCTCGGTTCCCCATAAACACAATCTACTCCTCAACAATGAAATCTCTGTGCCAATGATTACCGATGTGAACTATAGAGCATCGCGCTCAATAAGGCCTCAGTTAATAATCCATGCTCGTAGGAACAGATATCACAAAAACCTTATCCTAGAGCCAAAGCTGCACAGAAAAGCACAAAAAGAAGAAAAATCAACTAAAAGAAATGAAAACAACAAGATAAAAAGAAAAAAAGATGAAAAAAAAGAAAAAAGAAAAAAAAGATGGCCTGCTGGATTGAAAACCTAAAAAGGCGGTCCAAGCAAAAATTAAGGCAAGCAATGAATCAAAAGCCCGAAGGGGCAGTTCATGCAAAAAGAAAGGCTCAAATAAAAGTTACCTAAAGAAGGAGCCTGCTACCCCTAGTAGTAGCTTCAATTCCATTCCGGGAAGAAGCACGAAGATTAGTGTTTCGGCTAAGCTCACTGCAACAGGAGACTTTCCCTCCAGCATCCGATTGACAATGCTCAAAAAGCAAAGTTGCAGACCAAAGTTGGGACCTCGCAGAGAAAAACCCCCAATAGAAATAAGCATATGAGCGGCAACCATCTTGCATCGTTAGAATAAAGACTCCTAACTATGTCAAACACCACATCTAACCTCAGGCCCTCATCACATGTCAATCGGCGCCTGTCAAATCGTTGAAGCTGAAAATGATTCATTAACACATCAGAAAATTCAAGGTGAGGTGCCGGGATAATTAGAGGCATATCTGTAGAGGACCGGAGAAGCCCACAGAACTTCTTATACAAGGGGCATAGCTCATGATCCCTGAACCGAAACATGCTGTCAACAGGATCCCAGAACCTGACAGTAGATTAATCACATTATCCTTAATAAAGATGCGATAGTATTCCTTTATGTGCACTAAACCACAAACCCCGAGGCAATCCCAACCATCGGAGTTCTTTAGATAAACATTCAGATCAGCACAAAACGAATGTAGCCCTCCATGGCAATATTTCACAAGGGCAACAGTTCGCTATACGTAGTTTATGGGGCAATCTGCCAATATCTGGCAGATTACCCCGATAAACCCGACCAATAATGAAAAGGAAACACAAAGCGAGGGAATAAAGCAAAATTTTATTTATGAAAAAATGTGTTCATATAAAAGAAGGCACTGTAAACGGCCCAAAAGAAAAAGAAAAAGACTATCTAATCGCCCTATGGGAAGAATCTAGGAGGATCGCCTTGCCCCTGTTGCTGCTGCTGCTACTGGTCATCCACCTAAAGCATCCCTAACTGAGCTCAGAGCCGCCGAATCTCTAGCTATAACATTTTATCATAAATCATTCATATGCATTTCATAACATGCCATGCATCATCATCATTAACATAATAACAAACATACCGCCATATCCAAGTTTTAGGTCATCATGAAGTGCTGCTGCCCTTAAATATATCCCCAATCGGAGATGCTGTCAATAGTAGGCACCTGTGAGAATGATAGATCAAAGCAAGTCAGAGCTGTCATAATCCAAAATTGAAAGCAAATGGAGAAACGACAGAGGAGACTAACATGAGTGGCGCCAGTAGGATGGAAAGTCACCGGATGCTCAGGATCTAGATAAGGCGGGATGACCGAACTATAAGTTCTTAGGTCAGGGCGGTACATCATGAATAGGGGTGGCTGATACTCGAGCCCCTGATGCCCTTCCACTATTGTCGGGCCCTAAGATAGGACGGATGACGCCGAGGAGCTACCCCGCATAAGTAGAAGTAGTCGCAGGTCTCTTCCTACCCTGATGATCCTGTAAAAACAATAGAGCAAAGTTGAGTTAGCCTTACTAAAATACGATAGTCAAAACGTTGGCAACCATAAAAGAAAGAAGAACTCAAGCAAGTGAAAGGGGAAGTACTATTATCCGGACAGCCTCAGGCGAACCTGATCTGGCCCGGCCACTAGGGGCAGAAGTCAAAGGGGTAGAGACCTCATAGACAGAAGCCAAAGGATCGTCATCCTCAGAAGGGTTGTGGGTATCCCGCTGAGGCACAACATGAATAAGATCTATATCCGGCCATCCAAGCATCTATAGACGGTAGAACTCCTCGTACCCCCCAACACGCTTTGGAAAGGTGCTAGAGATACCCTCAGAGGCCAATCGTGTAAAGTCAGGCAAACAACGAGGCCAAAAGACCCACCGAGGTACCTTAGAAGGAATAGAATATAACTTGGGAGGAAGATGCCAGCCCTGAATGCAATCACCCAAATACCACTCCAAAGAGAAGGGGGTCTCTATAATCAGTTGGGTATCCATAAAATCCCCAGCTCATCTCATGACCTCCGACCAGTGAAGAGTATGCCCCCAAGGCTGCGTCTCAATTTGAAAAAGGGAAAGCCAGACATCAGTACAACGATTGTAACAGATATAGCGATTGAAGGAAATCAAGCAATCATAAAGCATAACTGCTCCAAAGAAAGGGCACGGAGATGGATAGAAAGAGCAGAACCAGACTCCATCTTCCAACCACAAAAATAGTGTGGCAGTTGAGGACAAAACATGAAACCACTACTTGGCATGTGCTTGGGCCTTGAAAGGATCCCCATCTTAAAAAACCAGATCTGTAAGTAGACAAGAAAAAGGTCAGAACACCAAAAATGGACAAGATACTCATAAAGAAAAGAGATAAAGGTTAAGTCCTTATATAAACAATCTGGAGACAAGACTTGAGTTTGTCAATCCTATTCCTCACGCACTAGTCAAGAGCCCAATATAGGTGACCCAATGCGGCTTGGCCCTATGCGTACTCGTCAAAACGGGATGGATCTATCAAAGCCGGCAGGATATAGAGATTCACAATCGAACCCGCGGTGGGAAAATATAGCCACGACAAGGTAGCGGCCATGAAAGCTCTAGCCTTGTAGGCAGCAGTCAAATACCCTCTATCCTCGGAGGTCCAAAAAGTCATAAGTTTCTTGCAAGAAACTTGCCCTGGCTTATCTCCGGAGTATCCAATCAGAGCTTCAATGATCTCTGCATTGAAGTTATCATAAGTAAAGCAAGCATTAAAATGGATCACATTACCGCGGAAGGTAGGCCTGTGATAGCACAGTATTCCAACAGAGTGATGGTATACTCCCCACACCGGAAATGGAAAGTGTGGGTAGTATTGGACCACCTGCTCAAGATATAGGTAGATGTACCGGTTGGGATGTATAGATACTTGCGGTGCTTGACGTACTTATAGTTCTTGACCATCTTCCCCAAAGACATCCCAACAACAATGGCCGTAGCACCAGGGGAAAGAACCTTATACCACTTATAAAAGTAGGTAGTGCTAGCCCCATCATACTTGGTAACCTAAATAATGCGTACACATATATCGCACACCAATTTTCAATAATCACAAGATTACCAAAAATAATAAATCATCACCTAATAATAAATCATTGCATTAAATAATTTTTTTTGCATAAAAATGAATAAATAAACAATAAAATGGATAGGTCTTTGCGTGAAATAAAAACAACAGTAAGGCTTACCATAATCTGAGAAAGATAGTCAGAAGGCTTCAAAGTAGGCGGAATAAAGTCCCTCGGAGCAATCCCATGATACATCCAATTCGGCGGGAGCCCATACAAAGCATCGGCCGGAACCTCAGAAAGTTCCACTTTTTGTCATCAATAAGCACGTTCTGAGTAGTCACTTGAACGGCCGGCAGATCCAAGAGGATGTTGTAAAGCTTGAACCACATCGAAACCCCGCAAAATCTGAAAAGAAGGGGCAGAAGAGGAACGAAGATGAAAGAAATCATCATCAAAAATAGCTCGAAAGCAGAAATTCTTGGAGAAAGGGAGCAAAACCCGCAAGAGAGAAGAAGAGAGAATTGTTGGTATGAAGAAAATGGGAGCCAAGCTGTTATTTTTATAGGCAATTGGTAATTAGCCCGCCGACTAATTACCTATGTAATTAGCCCACCGGCTAATTACCTGTCCAGCTGTCATGTGTTCACGCGTTCCATGCATTTACGTATAACGGCTATAAAAGTTACCGTTACATAGGTAATTAGCCCACCGGCTAATTACATGTATTTTCAAAATTTTCGCAATTTTGCATTTTTCATCCATTTTATGCATCGTTTTCAAAAAGAGCGGACCTAAAAGTTATTTTTACACAGTCACACATGCATCGAGCATCCAAAAATATTTATTTCGACCCCCGGTTAATCCTTTAAACTTACCCAACTCATTAAAAAATTTTAATTGAAGGAACAAAATATATTTTGTTTTAAAATTTATCGATTAAAAATATTTTAACTCATTGCATTCCACACACACTATATTTGTTAGTTTTGCATACGATAAAATTTCTAGCATGAAATTTATGTATGCGAGGGGCAAATTATTAGAACAGGTCTGTTCTGGCCCGATGAGGAATAATGCCTATTTCATTCAGTGATCAGACAAGAGAGCCAAAAAGGACTGAATTGTCATTCAAAATCCGAAATTCAAAAATCCACATTCCAGGGAAGCTCCGATTTAGTATTTCCTATTGAAAAATCAAAAGGTCAAAGTTTGGTCAAACATAGGTAAGTAGCCCGCCGGCTATTTGCCGATCCACAGTAAAAAAATCAAATCTTACTGAATTTGGCCAGGATTTACGGGATCTGAGATCAAATCCTATCAGAGTGGTAAGTAGCCTGTCGGCTAATTACCTATGTAATTAGCTCACTGATTAATTACCACCCTTCTATATAAAGGGGTGCACCCCCTCATTTCAGATGAGACGAAAATTTTATAAAATCCCAAAATTACCTTTGTATCCTTTTTCAGTTCTGGGAGTCCCAAAAGTCCCGAAGCTCTGTCAAAATACTTCCAGATTCGAGCTTCATCACTGACACCCGGAATAAGCTTAGTCTCCTGTCTTTTCAGATCAAGATCCCACAGTGATCTTCAGTCTAAAAATGACCTAAATTTCACATTTCCTGTAAAAAATAATCCAAGATTATAGCCATAACTTGGGTTAAATCTATTTTCCTACAAAATCAAAATCTTCAGCAACTTCAGTCCCGCACCGGCTCTCAAGTCATCCTGGAAAGACAAAAAGGTAAACTGAGGGTAATTGGCTCTAATCCCAACTTTAAAATTCATTTTCATTACTTTTATTATTGCACATTGCATTCCATTTCTCTGGTTAAGTGAGCCACTGGAGCCGCTTAAACTATAATATGTGTAAATGAGCTCGCAGGTACGGATGAAACTTCCAGAAAGAGAGGAAACTCTATCTGAGTTTCCGGGCCAAAACCCAAGTGTTGTCGTTCCTCTGCCAAAATTTAGGTAGCAAATTTCTATTTATTAAGCCGTTATAATGCTCGTTTTATTTCTTGAATTTAATTCTAAAATAAAGTCGTTGCAATGCAGAAATTACCACAAATTTCAAAAAGTTCCAAAATTAATCCAAACAATTTGAACAATATGAGTAACTATTACGTCCAAACTCAGAATCTCATTTTCTCTTCGGTATAAAAATCCCATTTTGAGACAGTATATCACAATTCCCGATGGAGCTGAACCGGGTGGCGACTCTATTTTATTTTTAAATAAAGTAAAAATGCTTTATTTTAAAAATATCTTTTCTTATTAAAATGTGAAAATATATTTCTTAGTTTAATCACATTTTTGGCCTACAAAGCCATCACATTTAAGCAAATTGGATTTTCTCAAACCAGACCAAGCATCACGGTTTCCTCAAACTGCACCAAACCGAATCATACCCTGCGTGCACAACCAGACCTAAAAATAGTCTGCCCGCTCATAGCAGTGGAGATCTTTTTGGCTCTAGTTGGGTTGACACTTGAAGTTGGTATTTTGATTGGTCTTGCAAGTGGTGTCTCAGATCCAGTGCTACTGCTGGTCTCATCAGATTTAGATGATTCTGCCTCAACAGATTCTTCTTCCTCCTCGTTCTCTTCTTCCAACTGTTCCCCCGGACTAGCCTCGCCCTTTGAGTCTACTCTAGGAGTGTTTGGATCTCAAACTGTGTCCCTCCTCCGGAATGGTGTCTTCTAGGATGGACTCTCGGTCCTTAGATACACTTGGAGAATGTGTACCTAAGTTTTCCTCCTTTATCTCTTCTATGTCAATAGCAACAGCAGAAGAATTAGTGTTAACATCAAATGAAACTGTGTTAGGGATTACCTCAGGGATTTGTGTTTGAACCTGAACATCATCCTCTTCTCTTCTTTCATCATTTATCTCCACAACAACCCCCAGATGACTGGAAATGTCCTCAATCACCCCTACAAATGCCTTTTCATGAATTTTATTTTCTCCTCTAGGCGCATTGGTAGTGTCCTCAATGCCCTCTCCAGTTGCCTTCTCAGGACTTACTTCTTTTAGGATCTTACTTTTTAGAATGAACAGATTCTCTGAAAGTGGTTTGGATATAGGAAGAAGGGAAAATGATCACCCTCTGGATCTTAGGACATAGTGGCCATATCCACTGGATTAACAAGAATTAGTTGAGCACCAAAAGATCCTCCGGGTCTTTTATAGTCTGTTGTTGATTCTGTCATTGTCCATTATAGCCTCCTTTATTATATCATACTGAGGGTCATCCGGATGAACTTCCTCAGTGGATCCAGGAACATTTTTCCCTTTTATTGTCCTGGCCTTTGCTAATTCTGCTTTTTGCGCCCTTTTCACAGCTTCCTCATTAATCACAATGCCCACAGGCTTTTTAGCTTTCTTTTTTTTTGAGCTTTTTGGGCTTTGACTGCCTCATCAAAAGTGCACCCTTTCTTAGTGAATTGCTTCCTGGGCACCAAAGTTTCATCTCCTATTTCTTCATCCTCTACTACCATAGTTGGGGTTACAGCAGATTTTCTTTTCTTATCCGCTGCCTTGATTAATCTCCCCCTTAGCTTTGGCTTCTCCAGGCTTTTCTTTAGGAGTTGAGTGATGGTTTGGGCATCCTCATCAATCTCCTCAACTGAAACTAATGCCAGTTGCTTTTGAGCCTTGGGTTTAGAGGTTCTAGCCCTTTCAGGTACCGGTGCCTCTTCAATTGGATCAACTGCCTTTCGAGTCTTGCTACTTTTCTCATCCCTCAACTTTTTTGCTTTCTCCTCATTCCACTTTTCTCTGAAGCTCAACTTTATGAAATTCTTCTTCAGAATTTCCTTTTCATTGATAGATTGGAATCCGATCAGATTGACTTCATTTATAAGGAGGATCCTAGTGATCAAGGCACCATGAGAATTTTTATGTTGCCTTAGATAGTGAATGATAAGTACCAGTATATTCACAACCCTGCTCTCCACCTAGTGCTATAGTACAGAGTGCTGGAAAGATGACATTATAGTGAGAGATCCCTTCCAGGTCAGTACTAATTTAGTGAGAGCATGTTGGAGGAATCTTGGTACCTCTGGAAAGTAGGTGGAGAACTTGTCTCTAAAATAGTTAGGTGCAGCCACATTTTGGGTTCATACTTCACGTGTTTTTCGTCTCCATCGCTTCTCAGTTAAACGCCATCATTCTCCATGTTTAGATATTTTTCAAAAAATTCTAGAGTGATGGTTATGATTTTTCCCTTAACCTTAGCTCTCAAAGCGTTATGGACGGAGTTGGCTATGAGGTTATCGTAGAATTCTCTTACTAGATCCGGGTATGTTGGATAGTTGATTTTAAAGAAATTAGTCAGGTGTTGATCCTCAATCAGTTTGGAGTATGGTTCTGCCTGAAATAGAAAATTATCGTCCAAGAAGTCTGTAGGAATAATAGAGTAATTTGTTTTGAGTTTTAGAGGTTTAAAATCTGCATCTTTAAGATCAAACTCTGCAAAGATTTTTGTGGTAGGAAGCATTTGAATTCCTTCACTTCTCATGATGGTAGCCATTTGGGAGGTTGAAAGGGATGAGGGTTTGAGATTAGATTTTTGCAGAGTAACAGTAGATAAGTTGCTCGCGTGAGGAAGAAGAGGAAATTTGGAGAGTATTTATAGGATTTTCAAAGTGAGGGTCTTTTGGTAATCCCAAAGCCGTTAATTTTGGCTGGATTGATGACATGGTAGACTGAACTTTAGGTGAGAGGTAAATTTCGTTAAATCAGAGAATGGGAACGGTTTATTTTAAATTCCAGCTATTGAATTTACCACGCGTGTAACTCCCATTAGACGTTTGAAATTCAAAAAGGAATAGTTACTTTTTAGTGCCTTTACTGCCATGTGTCCTTTTTGTCTGCTAAAGTGGTAATATTCCCTCCAGAGTAGACTTTTCTTTAATTCTTCTTCTCTTCTGGATTCCTTGTCTTGCCAAGTAACTTTGGATTGTCTTTCGAATTTTCATCAAATTAGATTAGACATTCCAATTGACTCCCTTAACTTGCTAAATTGATCTTTACTCAATGCTTAGTAAAGATATCTGCTCTTTGCTCATTGGTTGGAATGTATACCAATGCAACATCCTTCGTCATCACATGATCCCAGATAAAATGATGCCTTATGTTGACATGCTTCATCTTACTATAGAGTACTAGATTCTTTGATACATCAATGGCACTTTTGTCGTCACACATAACATCCACACATCCGGATTGAACTCCATAATCTTCTAATTGTTGCTTGATCCAAAGGAGTTGAGCTACACAACTTCCAACTGCCATATATTCGGCTTTCGTGGTTAATAAAGCAACTGAAGTTTACTTCTTGCTGTACCATGATACTAAGCAATCTCCAAGGAGATGGCAACCTCCGGATGTACTCTTTCTCTCAAGAGTGTCTCTGCTATAGTCTGCATCAGTAAAGCCTTGAAGTGTGAAATCTCCATTACTAGGATACCATAACCCAACTTCAGTGGTTCCTAGGAGATATCTAAGGATCCTCTTAACTACCTTAAGATAAGAGTCCTTAGGATTGGATTGATATCTTGCATAGTAGCAGACTACATAGAGTATGACAAGCCTGCTAGCAGTCAAGTATAGGAGTGATCCAATCATTCCTCTATATAGCTTCTGATCAACATCTTCCCCTTCACAATCCTTGGATAGGACTATATCTGATCCCTTTAGAGTAGACATTGGCTTGCTCTTGTCCATTTCAAACTTCTTCAAGATCTCCTTGGTATACTTGGACTGATTAATGAAAATCTCATCCAAACTTTGCTTAATTTTTAGACCAAGGAAGAAATTTAGTTCTTCCATCATGGACATCTCAAACTCCTTCTGCATTTGAGAGCTAAATTCTTTGCACATCTTTTCATCTTTTGCCCCAAATATGATGTCATCCATATAAATTTAGACTAGAATGATATCATCCTTCTTCTACTTGATAAAAAGAGTTATATCTGCTTTGCCCCTGATATATCCCTTGGATATGAGAAATGTAGTGAGTCTCTCATACCAAGCTCTTGGTGCTTGCTTCAATCCAAAGAGGGCTTTCTTCAGTTTATAGATATAATCTGGATGTTTTGGGTCTTCAAATCTAGGTGGCTGCTTCACATAGACTTCTTCCTCGATAATTCTATTAAGAAATGCACTTTTGACATCCATTTGCAATAGTGTGAATCCCATGAATGATGCAAAAGCACAAAGAATCCGGATTGGCCTCAGTCTTGCTATAGGGGAAAATGTTTCTTCAAAGTCAATTCCTTCCTGTTGATTGTAGCCTTGGGCAACCAATCTTGCCTTGTTTCTCACCACTACTCCGGATTCATCTAGCTTGTTTTGGAATACCCATTTGGGGCTAATGATTAACTTTCGCTTTAGGGGTGCCACTAGATCCCACACATCATTCCTGGTGAATTGATCTAGTTCTTCTTGCATTGCCATCATCCAGCTTTCTTCTCCTTCAGCATCTTAAAATTTCTTCAGCTCAATGAGAGAGATAAAATCAGCATGGCTATCATCCTGTTGAGTTGTCCTCAAGTTCTGACTGGATTTTGGACATCAACCAAAATGGCTCCAACTGGATGATCCCTGTAAGTCCGGACTTCTCTTGGTAGATCTTCATGCTGGATTGGGGCTTGTTCCACTTCAGCCTCAACTTCCACTTCTTGACCATCATTGAAGTTTATCTCATGTGGGTTGAGATCAACTTTTTGAACTTCTGGATTAAAAGATATTCCTTCATCCTCTTTTTTGTACTTTTTGATTTGGAAGGAATCAAGAATTTGGACTTCCTTCTTTTCTCCAAGGTTTTCATCTTTCAAAATGAGATCTTCCGAAGTGGAGCTTCTTTTACCTGTATAGTTAGTCTCATCGAAATCTACATGTATTGACTCTACCACAGTTTGGGTTCATTTGTTAAAGACTCTATAAGCTTTGCTATGTGTTGAGTAGCCAAGGAAAATTGCTTCATCAGATTTGGGATCAAATTTTCCTAATTGCTCTCTATCATTCTGGATGTAGCACTTACATCCAAATTCTTTGAAATACCTAATTTTGGGTTTTCTTCCCTTCTAGATTTCATAGGGGGTCTTTTCTATGGTCTTTCTAATGAGAGCTCTATTTAAAATATAACATGTTGTGTTTACGGTCTCACCCCAAAAATATTTTGGCAAATAATTCTCACTTAGCATTACCATTGCCATCTCAACTATGGGCCTATACTTTCTCTCAATAACTCCATTCTGTTGAGGAGTATAAGGGGCAGAGAAGTTATGTTCAATGCCCTTGGAGTCACAAAATTCAGCAAAGTGCTTATTTTTTAACTCACCACCATTATCACTCTGGATGCATGCAATGCTTACGCCCTATTCTACTTCTATCCGGATGAATGTTTTTGAGAATTAGTCAAAGGCTTCACCTTTGCTTGCTAGTAAGAGAACCCAGGTATAACGAGAATAATCATCCATAATGACCATGGCGAATTCTCTTCTACCTAAACTCAGTGGTTTGATTGGACCAAAGAGATCAGTATGCAAGAGTTAAAGTACTCTTTTCGAAGGAATGTAGAAGATGGAAGGGAAACTTTTCTTATACTATTTACCTAATTGAGATGTAGTGCATAGATGATCCTTATCAAAGGCAACCTTAGGCAGACCCACAACCAATTCCTTTTTGGCTAATTTGGACAGGAGGTTCATGCTAACATGTCCCAACCTCTGGTGCCATAGCCATGATTCTTCTTCTTTAGACACCAAGCAGATATTCTTTTTCTTATTTTTAATGTTAACATAATAGACATTGTTTACTCTGGGTGTATAAAGAATGAGTTGATTATACTTACTATCATAGATTGAGCAACCTCTGGAGTCAAAGGTGACGTTTCTTCCTTTATCACAGAGTTGGGCTACACTTAGTAAGTTGAACTTCAGTCCATCAAACGGTGAGACATCTTTTATCTTTAATTCAGATCCAATGGTTCCATGTCCAATGATTTGTCCTTTTTTATTATCTCCAAAGCTCACTTTGCCTCCCTTCTTCCGGGTTAAGGTGATGAAGGCCTTCTCATCACCTGTCATGTGCCTTGAGTATCCACTATCAATGTACCAAGTGTGTTGATCTACTCTAGATCTAAGGCATACTTGTAAAATAGCTCAAGTGGGTTTGGGTACCCAATCAGATTTGGGTACTCTTAGGTTGTCAACCATTTCAGGCTAAGGATTAACATCATAATAACCATTTTTAAATCTACATAATTTAGTAATATGATTGTTTCTCCTATAATACCTACACCCTGAGATGGGTCTGCTCTACTCCAGCTTTTTTTATCTTTTCAAGATCCTCCTTCCTATAGTTCCCTCTATATCCAGCTTCTTACACACTTGTAGATGGTCCGGTGTGTATCTGGAAGCTGGTTAGGGGTGCAACTTCTGCTATATAATTCCTTCTTTGTTTGGCAGGTTGTTGAGTGTACACTATCTTAGCCTTTCCTTTTTGTGTAGCAATGTATCTTTGAGCTTGAGGTTATCTACTAACCTACTTCTCCTTTGGGTTGGAAGGCTTTTGAATTTTCTTGGTAGCTTGCCCTGTATTTCCTTTTAGTTGTGAGGGACCGAATCTCCTCTCAGATGCTTCTTTCATCAGAGTTAGCTCCCTATCTAACCCTGTCAGGTTTGCACTCAAAATCTAAAATTGATTTTTAGGAAGTTTTCTTCCACCAAATCCATGTGCTTTGTGGTTCTCATCAGGTTGATGTCTTATGACATGGGTTCAGCATCTTCAGCCAATTCTAGAATTTGTCTTTGTATATATTTTATGGCTTTGGTGTTCTTACTCACTTGTGGATCACCACCTTTAAAGCTCTAGGAAGATCAATGTTAGAAATAGAATTAGAATGAGAGGTTACCTCAGTGTTTATTGATTCTGATTCTAAATCCTTAATTTGCTCGGCATCTTGCTTGGATGAATTTCTTCTGGAATACTCTACTTTTGGATCAGTCAGTGCTATAAATGCATAGTTAGTAGTCTCTTCTTCCTCTGTTGAAGATGAACTGTTGCTTCTTCACTATTGCTCTATGTGGCCACCATAGCTTTCTCCTTATACTTCTTTTCCTTTCTTAGCTTGGGGCATTTGGTTCTGAAGTGCCCTTTTTCCCCACATTCAAAGTAGGCAACATCCTTCTTCGGATCTTTCTTTTCTTCTAGAGCCTTTCTTAGTTTATCCCTTTTTGAGGTGCGTTCCTTAGGCCTTCTTGATTTGAATCTTCTGGATCTTCTTTTATCCTTTTTCTTCAGTAATTTATCAAAGTATTTAGCTAGCATAGTCATATCTTCTTCATTATACTTTGATTCTTTTGGATGCTTTTCTGATTCGGAAGAGGCTGATCCGGCAGAGTCTGCCTTAAGAACAATAGCCTTCTTCTTTTCTTCTAGCCTTCTTTCTTGTTGGCTATATCTCTCTAGGGATAATTCTTGAGTTAAGAGATTACCAATGAGCTCATCATAACTATAGAAGTTTAAGTCATGAGCCTCCTCAATGGCAGTCTTCTTGTTGTTCCCTTCCTTAGTGAGACTCCGGAGTATCTTCTTGACCATGTCAACTTCTAAGATTTCCTTCCCTAGCCTCTTTAATTTATTTACTAGATTGGTGTATCTAGTATTCATGCTTTTGATGGATTCTTTAGGCTCCATCTTGAAGGATTCAAGCTTCTATTGCAGTAGAACGATTTTGGCTTCTTTGACCTTGTTTGTTCCTTCATAGGTCACTTCCAGCTTCTGCCACTGCATTTTCACATCCGGATATCCTATTAAATTCGGTTACACTAAGAGCACAATGAAGCATGTTAATAGCATTTACATTTTCACGTAGTCTTTTATGATCTTTCTCATCCCATAAGCTCGAGGGCTTGCGGGTGGTTAAACCATCTACCTTATGAGTAGGCTCATATGGATCATCTTTAATAGCCATCCATGCCATTATGCTTTGAGCCTGAATGAAATTCTTCATCCGATTTTTCCAAAATGTGTAGTGTTCACCGGTGAAGAATGGAGGTCGGGTAATAGAGATACCCTCTAGAAGGAGTCGTGAGTTTTGGAAACTCATTTTAATTCTTGAATCAAAATATATGGACCTTTAGCTCGAGATTGTTAGATCTCTAGTTTGAGCACTTGCTCTGATACCACTTATTGCTCCCCGTGCTTATGTTAATAAAGTCAGAGGGGGGTGAATGACCTTTTTCGAGGAAATAATAGACTTTAAAAAGTCTTGTGTAGCGTGTTTGAATTTTTCAGATATTTTGGATCCGGATGATGCAAATAATATAAATTACAGTAAATTAAAGACAGAGTAAAGAAACTTCAAACACAAGAGATTTATACTGGTTCGGCCCGCCTACGTCTAGTTCCCAAAGGTTCCTTCCTTTAAGCTTTTCCACAAGTGTGATTTCTTTCCAACTAGCAGAAATCAAGCCTTATAGTTTATCTCTAGATGGTAACCCGTTCCGGATGTAGGATATACCACTAGAAGCACCAACTCCTAGCTGAGTCTTCTTGTCTTTAGCAAGATATACCACTTAGATTTCTACCCAAACCTAAGCTGAGTCCTATAGGGAGATCCCACTCAAAGCACCTACTTTAAGCTGTATCCCAATCTCACAACTCACCCAAATTGGAGATCTTTACACTTTGTTTTCTCAAAGGTTTTGGTTTTGGACTTCCTCAAGTTTATAACTCACTTGGGAATTCTTACAACTAATTTGGAAATGTTTGATTCTTAGAGGGATGTGTTTACTGATTAATTTTTACAAATTCTCTTGTTAATTGCTTTCTTAAATTGATCAGCTCCTTCTCAACATGTGAAGCTTCCCTTTAATAGGCTTTGGTCATAAATGTAGCCGTTGTGGGATGGTGAGCCATAGTTAAATCTTCATCATTGATTAGGTAAGATGTGGAACTTTCGGAGTCATTAATCTATCCATTAGATAGAGATTTTGACCCATTTGAATCCTTGGGATTGAGGCTAAAAAGTTTTTAGTGATCGTTTTCCTTGTATTTTAGTGACACACGAACTTTTATAATGGTAGCTTTTTGGTGTAAGCTCTACGCACCTTCTTTTTGGTCTAGGTGAAAATGGTTGTTACCTTTTTCTCTGTCCGATGTCACTCCTTTGTCCTTTTTCTAAAAAGTGCTAGCTGCCATTTTTTTCTTGCTTTAGGGAAAAGGATCTTTGACTTGGGGACCAAAAGAATGGAGGGAATAGAGTTTTTGAATCATTCCCTTTGTCTGAAATATTAAGTCTTCCGGATATCTTCAGACTTAATATATCCAGATTTGCCTTCTTTCAGATGCTTCTGCAGTCAGTTCTTTCGGATGTTGTTTTGGACGGTTCAAAGTTTGTTTCCTTTCCAAACTTTAATCGAATGCTTCCATTTGTGCTTATGTAGTTATCTTCACTTTTCTTGGACTTTGGATGTTTTGGATATGGGTCTGGATAATTGACTTAGGTCTTTTTATACTTAGGTTTTTTTTTCTCTAAACCTGATCCAGATTGTTTGTGTTTCGGATCCTTGTTTCCCAACAGGATCTTCCTCAGGGTCTTCCTCAGGATCTTCTCCAGGTTCTTCTTCTATTGCATTCCCTATCGCATTTACTCCAGCCTCGACTCCCGTAATAGCTATGCGAAAGCTGGAGATCATGCCTTGTATACTACGAATGTCTGCTCCACATGGGCACCATATGCTATAATGTTCGCACGGATCCCTTTAAATGGGTCACACAGCTCGATGCTCACTTAGTTTCTTTGGTTCATTTCTTATGCTACGTCTGCACGGATTTCAGTGAATGGGTCTTGCGCTACCTCATCTAGGTTTAAGCTGAGATACCTTTGTCGATCCTTGTGATTACTCCAGGCTTGTTTAGGATTATATAGATCTTGATCTCCTGGGTGTGTCATCCCAGAAGAACTTCCAGATTTGAATAGATTCATCCTAACATAGTTAGGACTCATGTAATCTGGAGGAGTATACATTAGGGGCTGAGGAGGAGGAACATCCTACCAACCAGCATTGCACTGATCTACTTAAGGCGCCAACCACCAGAAAAGCACATACGGGTGTGACTGATAAGCCATGAAGCAATGGATGAAGGATCTCTCCATGTAGTACAGTTCCAATGTCCTTCCATTGGCATTGCATTGTACCAGTCTATAACTAGACCTTTTAAGAAAAGAGGGAATTGAGGTGCAAACCCATTATAGCAATCTCTTGTTCATGCATAAATCAGAGGAATTCTTCTACATGCTCATTTGAGTTAGAATCTCCTCAGAATATGAGGTGTGATGGCACTTGATACTAGTTCTCAAGACATATTGATTGACCATTTAGTTAATGTCCATGTTGTCAAAAATCATAGTGTCCCCCCATCCTGGGTCATGTCGGAAGTTATCTGTCACGTCAATACCGTGCTCGTCAGCCTCAACATGGATATTAATGGCGTTTACTATGGCTTTAAAATTCGGTAGGGGATTAGTCTATGTGCTCGGCTTCTTTTTAGGCTCTTTCATTCTCCCATCGGCTATCATCTGATGTAAATCCTTCAGTAGCCGGGTGCATTTATTAATGTAATGCCATTTGGTCATGTAATAGGCATAAAAGTTATCTCTTTCTACAGCAGTAGGTGGAACAAACAGTTTGATGCTCTAAAGCTGGTCGGACTTCATCAGTTTGGTGAATATCTGTGATAATGACTCTACCCACGGGGAGATAGATTGATGAGTTTGCACCTGAGTGGCTGCTACAACTTTAGATGGAGCTTTTGAGAACTCGGAGCTGCCTTGTTTGGAAGACCCACCTTTCTCCCAATATATGGGTTTAGTTTAAGCATTTTGTTCTTGCTTCTTCATCCAGTATTCTTCATCACACTTCTCTAGTCTTTTAGCATAATCCACCACATCATTAAAGGTATCAAACCTTTTCACATTCATGTCATCCTGATACCTTTGGCTAGATCCTTCGACGAGCTTTACTATTAATGCCTCTTAGTCGGGGTTCCCCAATCACAAGTACGCGAACATCCATCCATCTCAGGTAATATTCTCTAAAGGACTTGTTCGGGCGCCTTTTGAGATCTTACAAAGTAGTTTTTACCTTCAGATTGAAAGCATAGTGCTCAAAAAATGTAGAATATAGCTTCTTCCAGTCAGATTTCACATCCGTTGGCATCCTTATGTACCATTTAGAAGTTGGTCCATGTAGAGTAGCTTAAAACAGGTTGACTATAAGAACCTTAGGGATGTTCATGTTGGTCATGATCCAAAGATAATTCTCCACATGGGTATGAGGAGGCCTAGTGCCAGTATATGCAGCTATATAAGGCATCACAAAGTTAGCCGGGATGACTTCCGATTCTTTTAGTGAGAATCGATCAATGTCCACATATTGCTCGATAGAGGGAGCAACAGACTTGTCTTTCATTGAGGACAGCTTTTCCATATCCTCCATTTTTGCCTTCAAAGCTGCTATCTCCGCCTCTTATTCTTAGGCTTTCTGAGTATTAGAAGCACTCAGCCTTTCCCAAACATGATGGAATTCCAAAGCATCTAGAATCCTTCTAAGGGACTGTCCAACCGCATCATCATCTGCCATTGCAGTTTCAAGTTTTGGATCAGAGAAAAATCCGGCTAAAGATTTCACTGGTGGTTGGGGTTTAACTTTTAGGCTACCCATAATACATCTTGACCTCCTTCTCTCGCTTCCAACCTAAAAGTGCAAGAGATCAAGTGTTAGTAAGTGTATCGGTTGTGGCTCTAAGCCTTACTTACCTTGGATGAATGAATGGATGGGCATATACAAATAGCAGGGAGTTGGGTGTATGTCAACTATTCAGGGAACAATCGGCAAGGGTAGCCTATAATATTCGTGGAATACCACAGACACGCAGTCCAAAGACCAGGGTTTTGAATCTAGTTTGACTCGATGGTCGGGAGTGAGTTGACTCACTGATCACTCAAGGGTGGACTCTATAGCCTAAGATGAGTTGACTCACCGGTCACTCGAGGGTTGACTCAGTGGTCCAAGGTGAGTTGACTCGTTAGTCACTGGATGGCTGACTCGGTGGTCAAAGGTGAGTTGACTCGCTGCTCACTCGGGGGCTGACTCGGTTGTCAAAGGTGAGTTGACTCACTAGTCACTCAGGGGATGACTCAGTGGTCAAAGGTGAGTTGACTCGCTGGTCACTCGGGGGCTGACTCGGTGGTCAAAGGTGAGTTGACTCACTGGTCACTCGGGGGCTGACTCGATGGTCAAAGGTGAGTTGACTTGCTAGTCACTCGGGGACTGACTCGTTGGCTAAAGGTGTTGAGCCTAGATAGGCTGACTGGTCTTAGTTTATTCCAGCTCATGGGTTAAGCCTGGGTGGACCCACTAGTCTTGATTATTTTGGCTCATGGGCTGAGCCTAGGTGGACTCACTAGTCTCGATTATATTAGGTTCCTATAGCTAGGGAAGTAAAATAAGATGCCACACATAAATGTTATGGTTGTATAAAGATGTGGTTAGTTTACACACAACCATGATGCTTATGATGTCTGTTTTTAGTTTATTTATATTTAATAAACCTGCACACGTAGCAAACGGTTAGATCGTGCCTACCGCCCTTTTAACTCCATTTGGTTACTTTGCCTTAAAGCCAACATGGGGCATAGCGAAGTCCGCTAGTGTCTATGGTTCATCTATGTGCGGGTTTCAGTCTCAGGATTGGGCGCGATTGGGTACCCTGCACCTTTGTGTACCGAGTTCCAGTGGCCCTAAGCCAACCAAAGGAAACTTTTCCACATAAAATATACTCGAGTAATCTTGCCCTTAAGCGAGCAAGGCCCTCATACACTGCGCAAGGGGTGTGATCAGATCCATACCTCTCAAGCCCTAAACAAACTTGGAGATACTTCACCAAAACACACCTAAATTGGTTTAGGGGTAAAGAATGCAGATGCTATGCAATCCTACAATTTGTGTAATGCTGAAATTACCAAATATTCCGTAATTCCAAAATTTAATTTGAACAAAAATAATCGATTCCCCAGCAGAGTCGCCACTGTGAGCGGGTGAAATTTCAATGGGAACCAATGTACACGGGGTGCGGGGCGCAGGGCGTGTGTGGTTCGGTTCGAGAAAATTCGGTTCGCTTAAATGTGTGTGCCTCTTTTATAATAAAATGCTGGATTTTATTAAAGAAAAAATAATTTTATTACTTTTCACTTAAACTTAATGAGTGTGAAAAACATGGCTTTTTATAAGCCAAAAATATAATTATATTGAGAAATATATTTGCACATTTTATTAAGAAAAGATATATTTTTTAGAATAAAGCATTTTTACTTTATTTAAAAATAAAATAGAGTCGCCACCTGTTTCAACTCCACCGGGAATTGTGGTATACTGATCCAAAATGGGATTTTATATTGAAAAGAAAACGAGATTCTGAGTTCGGACATGACAGGTACTCATATTGTTCAAATTGTTTGGATTAATTTTGGAATTTTGGAATTTGTGATAATTCATACATTACAATAGCTTTATTTAAGAAATAAATTCAAGAAATAAATAAGGCATTATAACGACATAATAAATAGATATTTGCTACCGAAATTTTGGCAGAGTAACGGCAGTGTTTGGGTTTTGGCCTGGAAACTCGGATAAAGTTTTCTCACATTCTGGATGTTTATCCGTACCTGCAAGCTTATTTACACATATTACAGTTTAAGTGGGACCAGTAGCTCATTTAATCAGAGAAATGGAATGCGATATGCAACAACAAAAGTAATAAAAATGAATTTTAAAGTTGGGCTTAGAGCCAATTACCCTTAGTTTACCTTTTCTTCTGTCTAGGATGACTTGAGAGCCAGTGCAGGACCGAAGTTGTCAAAGATTGTGATTTGATTGGAAAATAGTATTAACCCAAGTTATGGCTATAATCTTAGATTATTCCTAAATATAATGAGGGATTTTTGAGAGATTAAGTTGTTTTTAGACCAAATATCACTGTGAGATATTGATCTAAAAAGACAGGAAAATGAGTTTATACCGAATGTCAGTGATAAAGCTCGGATTTGAAAGTGTTTTGACAGAGTTTCGTAGCTTTTAGGACTCCCGAAACAAAATGGCACAAAACGATTTTTTTTGTTTCTTGCCGTCTGTCGAAAAATGAGAGGGGAAGTCCTCTATTTTTAGTGGAATGGTAATTTGTCGACGGGCTAATTACCTATCTAACAAGATCTTGCTTTGGATCTCGTAAATTTTTGTCAGATCTTGGTAAGATTTGATTTTTTTACTATAGACAGGTAATTAATCGGCGGGATGATTACCCATGTTTAACCAAATTTTGACTTTTTAATTTTTCAGTATAAAATGCTAAATTGAAGCTTCTCTGAAATGTGAATTTTTGAATTTCAAATTTTGGATGACAATTCGATCCTTTTTAGCTCTTTTGTCTGATCACTGAATGAAATAGGCATAATTCCTCATCGGGCCGGAACGGACTTGTGCTAACAATATTATAATTATATAATGATCTTCTTTAATTCAAATAATACTCCCTCCATTTCTAAAAGTTTGACACTTTAACCAAATCATCAAAACTAATAAAATATTTATTAGTGTTAAAATGACTAATTTATCCTCTATATTTTATATAAAAATTCTTTTTCTTCTTAATTACTACTCATAATCAATTATCTATCTGCTAATTAATACAAGGGTAAATTAGAAAAGATATGACAAAAAATGCATTGAAATTCCAAAACGTCAAACTTTTGGAAAAAATATAAAAAAAGAAGACAAAGCATCAAACTTTTAGACGTGGAGGGAGTAATAAATTAAATCAAGTGCAATGTCATTCCCTTGTTGAACCAACCAACCAGGCAAACACATAAGCATATCAGGGGAAATTACATTTTTTTCTTTACTTTTCCATTTATTGACTACTTTCCTTTTTCTTGATATGAACCAAACGCCCGCTAAATATAATATTAATTTTATTGGTCATAATAATATTTTCGTCATCATGGGGATGGTAATTATGAAAAAAGGGCGGTGAATAGATACCCAATTTAATTTTTATATATATTAATAAGTTATTTCAAGTTGACTCTTAGGACTAATTTACTTCTACTTTGCATTGGAATTTGTAATCATATATCTCGGCTTGTACCTTCTGCACTCGGTAAAAGTAGAATAAAATACCCAATGTGCTCACAGTCATAGTACTGTTTGAATAATCTTAGCGATAAGAGCCAATTTTTGTAAAAGTTAAAAGTTAAATTGAGCTATATCTAATCTCGGGGGTTATCAAATATTTATCCCTTGTCGGGAATCAACATTTTTTTAAGAATTCAATTCATTTCATTTTGTATTGAAGATTTGTAAATGGTTTACATATATAAAATAAATGAAATTGCATTGAATTCCTTCAAAATATTATGGTTCTGAAAAGGAAAGTCTCCCCAAAGATTATAAATTTAGTGTCTACCCAAAGAGAGAGTGTCATTGACGGTGAAATTAAGTGTTGGAGAATCAGGGAATCTGCCTTCCTCCTAGGTATGGAGGCAGGAGAGTTTATATAGGTCTGAACTGGGTTATGAGCTTGTTAAAAGGTTTCTGATAATGAACCATGTATGTGGGCTTTATATATGCCCTCAGTTGTTTGAATGCATTTATGTATTTGGTGAATTTCTTGTCCGTGTGATTGTTAGGTTGGTTTTCGTAGCTTGGTAAGAAATATTTTTCAATGTATCTAGGTAATGTTTGCAATTATAATAATAGGAATATTGATTCAATATGTTTGTCTTTGTACGATGCGAATGATAAATGTGATACAATGCATTTTAAGACTTCGAAATGTGTTGAGATGCAATTTTTTTATGTTGTGTTGATAATATAACCTCGAGATATGAAATCCAGTGGGGGTAATGTGACATGCAATGTGGTAATTTACTTCATATAACGTGAAAAATTTGTGATTTTCGTATGTTGCATGGTTTCTAACATTAAACCTTCGTAACAGTATTATCCCTCATGATATTTGTTTTCTCGTTAAATTCTATAAAGACAAAATGTGATATTGATCTTCATACTCTTTGAAGGACGTGTGAGCACGGGCTTTTTCCCTGACCCGAGCCGAGGAACGATGATGACGTTTTGCTCTTACCTCTTATGGACCAGTTGTTCTATTCTTTTAGGGTTAAATCACGTATGGCAAGTACCTTTTTGATGATTTTGGACCTTTGACCGCGCTTAGAAATCATTAAAATGCATTTAAAAATTAACCTTTTTTTCTCTCGCGTGTAGTAAACTGTTTCGCAATTTTCTCTTAAACCCGATGTTTTTCTGGAAGTCTTGTTCTTTTTCCTAGATTCTAGACTCTCTGAAGTTTCCAAAATGTTAAGAATCGCTTAAATCGGATAACTTTAGTGAAAGTTACGAATTTTTTAAGTTTGAATCCCTAATATCCAAAGTGCAATTTTTTCCTCCCCTCGCCTGCCGGAGTCGCCGCCACTGCCAGCCCTCCGACGGCGGCGGCGGCGGCCAGTGGCGGCTGCCTCTGTTGTAGTGGCGGTCACCGCCACCGTTGTGGCGGTGAACGCCACCGGGGTGACCACCCTCATTGTGGCCACCCCCCGCCACTAGGGTAGCTTTGGCCCCTACCCTAGCGGCCTCCACCGCTATAGCTATAGCGGCGGCCTTGGCACTGGGAGATTTGAACCGTGTCTCTTCTTTTTCTCTCTCTTTCGCTATTGGGCCACTTATTTTCCCCGAAAATTCATCTAAGTCCGTGTATTTTTTAGTGTGGGAGTATTTAAACCCATCTAAGAGAGAGACTATGGGACCTTTTCTAATAATTTGAATTGAATCTGATTTTGAAGGGAGAAATAAGAACAAGTGAGAGAAAATGATGAACTAGAGAGAGAAAGCTTAAGAAAAACATAGAATCTGGTTTAATCTCTTCTAACCTCGATTCTTAGTTGTTCTTTAGCTTAATCTCGTAGCTTAAACACTAAAATCAATTACAAATCATAAGTTAAAATGAATTAAATAGGTTTTTAGAGACTTTTTCCCAAATATTACCCAAAAAGTTTGTCACTAATCTGTCACCGACTTTGTCGCTGATTCCGTCACCATTTCATTTGAAAATCAACAAAAGTTTGCCAAACGTCCGGTTCGAGTCTCCAAAGTTAGATTCACGGCCTAAAGGTAACAAAACTGAGTTCCATTATTCATTTACTTATTTTTTGTTAAGTTTTGTTGTTGTTCTTGGTGTTTTGGTGCTTGTTCTTTTGTTTTTCTTTGGTCTTCTTGTAAAATTTTCAGAAAATGGTCTGACCTCTATATGGATAGCCTTCACCGCTATCCCTATAGCCTTGGCCGCTACTCCTATAGCAGTGAAGGCTATAGCTATAGCGGTGAACCCTACCCCTATAGAGGTTACATCATTTTTTTGTGATTTTTGGGTATTTTCTTACCCAAATCCACAAAATCAACATTATTTATGTGTTTTAAGTCCAGATCTGTTGAAATATGATTGATTACGACTTAAAATTTCAATGATTTTGAGTTTATGACTGCGAAAATGCATCGCTATAGCCTTCACTTCTGTTGCTATGGCGGTGAAGGCTATGGCAACAGCGGCCAACGTGTTGCCACAGCCTTGACCACCGGAGTTCATTTTTAGGTCCCTTTTTCATCGTTTTTTCGCCGTTTTCGTGTTTTCTCACCGATTTTGACTTGTAAATATTTTCTAAATCTTCTAAAGTCAATTTAAATTATTTTAACATTAATTAATTAATTAATGGCTTAAATATGTGTTTTTGCTCTAAAATTTTATTTTAAATCATTTTTCCTCCAAATAAAATCTTACTTTAGTCTAAAAATATCTTAAGTATCATGTATAATCTGAAAATGTTTTAGTTTATTTTTTTAATCTTATTTATTTTATTTATTCATTAATTAATTGATTAAATAGCCTTTAAATGCTTAAAAATGCCTTTCTAACTTTAAAAATTTTAAATAAATGTTTTTCTTCATGTTATGTGTTTATTTTCTGCCCTTATTTATTTTTGCATTTATTTATCATTATTTGTGAATATTTTGCCTCGTTTGAATCCGGGTCTGATTTAGTAAGTTCGGTTAGTACCCGGTTTCACCCTTTATTTATTTACCCGCTTTATTTATTTTTCCGCATTAGAAAGATGTATAGGTATTCGTAAAGCCTTGTAATATTTGTTTATTTGCTTTATTTACCGCTTTTCTGTGATGTATGGTAAATAAACCGAAAACTCCAAACATTAACCGGATTTAAATCGCATAAGAACTAAAGTCGCGCTTATTAAAATGTAAACGTTATTTATTTAATAAATGAAAAGTAAACAACATCATCCGAATTAGGAATCTCTATTTTAAGGTACGGTCCAACCACCTGGTGGGAATATCATACCCAAATTCCCGGTAGAGCTAAACCGAGTGTCGACTCTATCTTAAAATGTGGGATTTCAAGTCTCGTATCTCTTAACACCTAAATTGGACTTAAATTCAACATCAACATCACTTTTATCAAGTCTTTTTTTTATCACGCCTAAAATAAGGATCAATACCCCTGCCCGCTTCACAGCGTTAGTTTATTTTCCCGCGCTCGCCTCTCATGCAGGTCTGTGTGAAAAGGTCGTCCGCTCACAGTAGCGACTCTGCTGGGGATTTCCTTTTAACTTAAAATTTGGAAAATTGCTTTCATTTTCTAAAATTTAGTTAATGGATTTTGATGATGTGCCTAAATCGTTTTTAAATCAAATCTCTATTTCTTATGACTTTTAAATCCCTCGCTTTAGTTAGATACTAAGTTTAAAGTGCCATTATTTCACCCTCTTGAAACTCACTTGTATACCTCATGCCCGCTAGGAATTGGGGATATTTGTGGGTGGATCACTCATTTTAACCAATGTGCAATTCCCACGATAGCACTCATTTGAGGAGTGGTTGAGTTACACGGAATCAAGGTAAACGAGACCCTTCTACAGTATCGTTCCGCGATACCAGCAGTTTAAGACTATGAACCGTGATAAATCTAGCCATAGCAACTTCCCCTTAGGTTCACCATAACAGTTTAGATTTAGGTTGCATACTCAATTGCCGTTCGTTGGCGTTTGAGTTAAGCCCCAGATTTTTGAATGGCATTGCATGAAAGTCATAAGGTTGGAAGAGGTTTATTTGCTTTTGTGTGCTACTGGTGTTGTGCTCATGCATCCGCACTTCATGCATAGGCCGCCTGTGGCCGACTTTTTAATTTTAGTTTTCGCTTACCTCTACTCTCCCCTCACTTGAAGGGGGAATTTCACAAAATGCCTAAGATTGTTTGAGTCCCGATGACTCGTATCTAGTTCGCTAAGCATAGCGAGGAATTTGCACGTCTCACATATTTTAGGGTTAAGCTTCGCATCATAAGCCCTTCTACTCTCTACCTCTCCCTGATATATATGGCACTCATCACTCGAGTTATTACGTAATCATACATTTTATTCATGGTTCAATTCGGGCTGATTATCTTCCAGTAATCTCAGTTAGGTCGAGATGTCCTCACTGCAGCAGTCCTCTTTGGCTCCGACTTGATCATCGTTTGGTTCGCCAGCCAGGGATTTCTATTTCGGTTTCAGATTTTGCTTTGTCAATCATGTCTACTTTACCTCCGGTCAATGGGATTCCATTTGAGGGTACTTTACCTCATCTACCTCCGCCTGATCAGGGTTAGTCTCCATTGAGTTCTGAGATTGCCAATGCTATGACAGTGTTTCTTCGATCCGATTAGTTCCTAAATGCAATTTAAGGGCAGATCCAAGATTCGATCCACGCAGTTTTGGAAGAGAAAAGAAGTGTTCAAAGGATTCTTAGGATTGGCATTCAAGCTCAGGGACAACCAGAGGCTGCTCAGAATCGGTCCGTTCAGTTTTTGTTAGTTCAGATTCAGTCTACTGTTCAATCAATTCAGCTGGTGTAGTGTGTGAACAGCCCATTCAGCATTCGCCGATCCCATTTCAGTTTAGTCAAGATATCACACAATCTCAGCCACCTTTGTTCTCCTATCCGATTCAGGCTTCAAACCATACCTCCAAGCCAAATTTTCTCACTAGTGTGAATTAGCTTCAGATGACCCCAATAACCCTAGATCAGTTTCGTCCGGCTCGATCAATTCTATCTGTCCAGTCCCAATCGGGTCCATCCTAACTTGACAAGAATATAGCTCAACCACAACCAGATTTTGCTAGATCAAACTTTGCTCTACTGACCCGAAGCCCGAGACTAGCTACTCAAAGTTTGATCTTCCTCCTTAGGTGGCCTTACACCTCAAGTGACCGTGCCCTCTAGCAGATTCATGTCATCTCTAATGCCTCCAACGTCCTTTAATCCTACTCCTACTCGATTTGTTGTTGCTCTGAAAGGAACTACTTACCCACAAAACCCCTTCGATACTAATCTATAAGTAAGTTCTCAAGTTGAAACCTCAGTACTTGCTTCACCATTTTAGTTTGGCACAGCCCCTCTATCCAGCGACCAGGTCATGCATTCTTTGGGCATGAAACCCGAAATTGAAACTCTCTTGCGCTGACTGACTACTCTCCTATCCAATGACCAGGTCATGCAATCTTCGGGCATGACACCTGATGTTGAATCCCTCTCACATCGGCTAACTTCTCTTCTGTCCAGCGACCAGGTCATACAATCTCCGGGCATGACATCTGAAGTTGAGTCTCCCTCACATCAATTAGGAATTCCTCAATCTAGCGACCAGCTCATGCAATCTCTGGGGATGACACCCGAAGTGGAGGCTCTACTGCGTAAGTTCTTGTTCCTTAGTTTTGAATGAGGACAGAAAGGAAAGCATAAGGGAAGTGAAGATTTGGCTTCTAAACCATGAGCTATCCCATCTTGGGCCTAGGTAAGGGGAAGGTTTTCATAGGTAAGCAAGTCAAATCATGGGTCATCCACTCAGGATTGGATGATTGCTCGGGCACCTATCATAGTGGCTCCCATCCAGCCTAAAAATAACCCCGAGAATATTATGAATCCATAGAAATTACCCCTTAGTGTAATCTTAGACACCTTAAGGGAGTACGGCCTCCTCAGAAACCTTCGCGAGCATAGACCCCCTAAAAAATAGGAGAAGTATAACTTTTATGTGTATCATGTCCAAAGAGGCCACCGCACTAATGAATGTCAGAAATTGATTCAAGACATCCACCGTTTGGTGAAGGAAGGGAAGGTATTTGAGCCGAAAAAGGCATATGGCCCCATGGATAACCCCTTACCAAAGCTCAACGACCAGGCAAGAACTTCCCGGTTTGATTTGCCTAAGAAGGGTAACGGGCTGCATGAGCTCATCCAGAGCATCTACTCCAAAGTCAAAGAAGTCGACCTGGTTAAAGAGTCTCCTTTTAATGTCGACAACTATGAACTCAAAAGAGAATACTCTAACAATGATTGGGAATCATTCAATGTAGATGAATATGTGCTTAAGGACTCTTCTTAGTCTTATAATGAGCCAGCTTATTCCTTCAGGGCACCCACCTTTCAGATTATTATACCAGAAGATGTTTCAGCCATTTAAGTAACCCCTTGTCAGAGCACACTGGTAACTCCGTGGAAATTCCCCATAGGCCTCATATTTGCAAAGTTGAGAGAAGCAGGCAAACTCAAGTCCCTCCTAGAGTACAAACCTCCAAGTGCCGAAGAAGAGGGGAACTTCTATGAATATCATGTGCAAAGGGGACATGACACCGATTAGTGTAGGGTTCTACTCGCTAGTATTTCTTGCCTAGTAGGAGAAGGAAAGATAGAAGAACCCATTCAGAAGCCCGATATAATGGAGAACCCTTTACCAAACTTTGATGAGAAAAATAGTATGATTGACTCCGGCCTATCCGAAGAGTTCGTTCTAGGGGCAAATTCTAGAAATCTCTTTGGGAAGCATGCTACTGTGGAAAATTGGAAAGATAATGAAGAAGTCAATTCCATCACCAACATCAAAAAGAATCTCGTGAGGTCTCTAGCAAAGGAAGGAGACAAGTCACCAGCCAAACAAGGGAAAGTTCTGGTTCTCGACTGGACGGAACACTAATGGAAGCTACTGAGGATGCTTAATCTAACAGCTCTACTAGCCAAGACCCTCTGCCTATGGAGAATGACTATCTATTTATGTAATTTTCTTTTCTTTTGCTAGTATTTAGATGTGAACAACTCTGCCTTTACGATATTTTTATTCAATTAAAGACTTTCTTTTTGCTCATTTGCTTGATGTTTCGCCCGATGGGTCCATACATTCATTTTATCATAAGCATAATGTGTTCAGTATTTATGATGTTTCTTTAACTAAAATAAATTTGAGTCCAGATGATAACCTAAAATGGTAACCATTTTCTACTAACCTAACCTCTGAAAGAAAATGAGAGATAACAAGTGCTTTAAGATCATGATAACGCTTTCGCTGGTCATACCTAGACATACCTGGGGTTCATCGTCAGACTATCAAGCATCACATCTTCGCGCCTAAAATAGAAAAAGAAGCTCAATTCTTCCTTGGATAGGTTCAACATGTCAATCGGTTCATCTCCTCGAGGCTATAAGCGAACCTATTTTCGAGGTACCGAAGAAACGTCGGCCTATTATGGGGAAGGAACATCACCAGGTCATCTTCGACAGAATTATGGCTTACCTTTTCTTTGCCCACTCGTTCTCAAAATTCCCACCCCCAATACAACATTGACTCTTCCCAATATCCATTCCCTTACAACCACAAACCTTCCCTATTTCTCTCTTTGGCCATTCTCGGCGAGGGGGATACATATGATCGGTGAGATTCGACCCTCATCAATAAATGAACACTCCATCATCATAGGGACATATTACTTCTCAAAGTAGGGGGAAGCCGAGTCTTTCACCAACATTAACGCCAAGAGGATGTCCAAGTTCGTCGAGAAATGCATCTTCACCTGGTATGGACTACTTCATCGCATCGTCTCAGACAACGAGTTTCAGTTCCAAGGGGCAACCGTGAAGTTGATCAAGAAATATGGGTTTGAACACCATAAATATTCACCACGCATACCATGGGATAATAAGGCAACCAGAGCCACAAACCAGCTTATCAAGAAATTTCTCTCCAAGCTTGCCGCATAATACAGAGATTGGACTGACAAGATACCATTCACCCTCTCGAAATCTCAAACAAGTGTTAGAATTCCCATAAATTTGATGCTTTTCTCCTTGGTTTATGGTATAGCAACCGTTATCCCAGTCAAAACTAAGATGAAACCCTTGGGAGTCGCACCCATGGACTAAAATCACGGTTCGAATAACTTAAACGACCTTTAGATGCACCAGCAACACATGGCAAGGGCGTATGTCAACCATATCCAGCGTCAGAAGTATCCACCAAAAATCGATGGCTTAGTTTTAAAACAAGCGAGGCCTACCCACACCAACCCTAGGGGGAAGTTCAAACCAAATCAGGAAAGACCCTATGTAATTAGATCGGTGCTTGGTTCCAAAAGCATGAAGATTATAGATGGTAACAAGTTCGTGAACCCTATCGATCAAGACAGGTTGAAGCGTTATCATATCTAACCAAAAGAACCAAATCAAAAAAGCGGCACATAAAGAACATATGAATCAATCACTCATTGAGTGGCCCTCTACTACTCAGGAAAAAATTAGGGTATATCCCACTGATCGGTATTCTACAAATCGGTCAGAAAAAAGTTAGGGTGCAAGAATAGCCCGCTAGACTGAAAACCTGAAAAGGGCGGTCTAGACAAAAGTTAGGGCAAAGTGAGCAACGCGAGTGTGTTGGCTAGAAAAACTATACAGGCTAGTTAACACCAAAGTTTGGGTCAATAGAACTGGTTATCATCATTATGTACTCAAACTTACTTCATTTAGTGAAAACGTCATTTTACTGAATTCTTTATGTTTGTGCTTGAATGATTATATTGGGCCCTAAAGGTGAAATGCGACAGATGAGCAGAATGTGGGGTTCCATGCAGTCAACCCAATTCCTCAAAAGAGAAGAAAGAATGCTAAAAGGCAAAAATCCTGATAGACTGAAAATAGTGAGGTCTATGCAAAAGTCGGGAATAGTCCATTGGATTGAAAACCCGAAAAGGGCGGTCCAAGAAAAAATTAGGACATAAAAGCATATATGAACAAAGTTTGATAGGCCCATCACATTGTTTGAGTCTATGCAAAAATTAAGACAAATAGAAATGAAGGTAATGATTGCCATCAATCACATCGGGATACCCGTATTATTGTCATCGTCTTCATAGTGCCTAAATATCTTCTGCAATCTGACGGACTCAAAAGGCTCAGATCAATCCTCTACGGGTGTCCACTCTAATCTCGATCGCGACTGAGCATCTCGAGTCCACAAAATCTAAATCTTCCAAAATCGTCCTTGGTAGAATTCATAGCGTCTAGCCGTTCGTCATCTAGAATCTCAAACTTTGCTTCGTGCCCCTACTTGTCTTCGATTCGCTCAATTCGACGATCATTTATGCAACTGACTCGTGTCCTTAGCAAGCAAAAGGGTGTGTAGCAAATGACAATCCTCAACCTCAATGTCTGTTTGAACGAGCCCCATACGTGTGATGCAACTTACCTAATTCTCCACCAGGGACATTCCCACCTGATCTATGCGACATCCCCAATTCCCCATCAAGGACATCTGAATCTGATCTGTACAGTAATGTAATTCCGTATATTCTCTCTTCAAGCAAGTCAATCTCTCTCCGATCAAAGTCGATCAAGCAAGTCAATCAGTCATCTTGACGATGATCAGCCCGAGCATCTCATGCATTCATACATTCATGCATAATGTTCATTAATGTCATGTCTATTATTCTATGCTAAATTCTACATGAAACAAAGCACAGAAAAGTATCCTCAAGCCATATGCTCGACCTCCAAGCAGGCACCCGTATCAAAGGGCATCTCATAATTGCTTTCAATCCTATATTCTAGGCCTCACCCAAGGGGCATGTCAACTAATGTCCTTGAGCCATGCAACCTCATCTACTTCTCCGGACTCCCGAAAATCTCAACTCAACTTATATTTCATTCTTCCATTTTCATTGCTTAATTGAATGGGCAAAAATATTTTTGTTCCATAAAATCAATTAAGCAATGAAAACGCAACTCCTGTCAATTACTAATGCTTCAAAACTTCCTTGATAAGTACACCATATGGTAATCCCAATGGAAAACCGACCCGAGGATCCAAGATTCAAAACTCAAAAATTATCTAGGGGCACCGCTATGCAGATCTCAATCCTTTCAAGGCACCGTTATGCAGCTTTCAATCCTTTTAGGGCACCGCTATGAATATTTCAATCCTTTAAGGGCACCTTGATGCAGCTTTCAATCCTTTCGGGGCACCGCTATGCAGTTTTCAATCCTTTTAGGGCACCGCTATACAGCTTTCTAGGGAATCGTGATGCAGCTTTCAATCCATCAGGGGCACTTTAATGCAGCCTTCAAACCTTTAGGGGCACCTCGATGTAATTTCAATGACCGACCAAGCAACGAACTTCTTCGGATACCCGAGAATTTCCCACTTAACTTATATTTCTTACTTCCATTTTCATTGCTTAATTGAAGGGGCAAAAAGATTTTTATTTCCACAAAATCAATTAAGCAATAAAACGCGACTTATGCCAATTGCTTATATGTCAAACTTTCCTTGTCAGGTACACCATATGGCAACCCCGATGGACAACTGACTTTAGAATTCAAAATTCAACATTCAAAATTCAACATTCAAAATTCAAAACCTCGAATCATTCTTGAAGAGTCCAAGGTGACCGCAAGAAATCTCAATAGTTCTGTAATGGAGCAACACAATGCCATTCGACCGGGCATTTAATCCTCGGTTATGTTATAGTGACGTAAGGCAACCAGCAGTCTATCATCAGAGTTTCTGTAATGGAGCGGTGAAATGCCATTTGATCGGGCATTTAATCCTCGGTTATGGTATGGTGACGTAGGCAACCAGCAGTCTATCATTAGAGTTTCTATAATGGAGCGGCGCAATGCCATTCGATCGGGCATTTAATCCTTGGTTATGATATGGTGATGTAAGGTAACCTGCAGTCTATATCAATAGTTCTATAATGGAATGGCACAATGCCATTCGACTGGCCGTTTAATCCTCAGTTATGTTATGGTAACGTTAGGCAACCAGCAGTCTATATCAATAGTTTTTATAATGGAGCGACGCAATGCCATTTGACTAGGCGTTTAATCCTCGGTTATGTTACGGTGACATAAGGCAACCAGCAGTCTATATTGGAGTTTCTGTAATGGAGTGGTGCAATGCCATTCGACCAGGCGTTCAAACCTCGGTTATGTTATGGTGACGTAAGGCAACCAGCAGTTCATGTTAGAGTGTCTATATTTAAGGCAACCGGCAATCCATCTCAAATCTGTTAGGGGCAATGAAGGCAATACCGAATCAATTTCTAAGTCAATCTGGTTCTTGATAGGTCTATTTATGGCAATCCCAGAAGATAATCGGTTTGATAATCCAAACCCCACGTATAACTTTCTATCCCTCGCTCTTTCGTGAGATCACACTTGGCCCGCCAAGCGATAATCTCCTGAGGGGCAGCCTGTGAGCAAGGGCTTTTTTCGTGACCCGCGGAACGATGATAACGTTTTGCTCTGACCTCTTATGGACCAGTTTTTATATTCTTTTAGGGTCGAATCACGTTTGGCAAGTACCTTTTTGACGATTTTGGACCTTTGACCGTGCTTAGAAATCATTAAAATGCATTCAAAAATTAACCATTTTTTTCTCTCGCGTGTAGTAAACTATTTCACAATTTTCGCTTAAACCTAATGTTTTTCTAGAAGTCTTGTTATTTTTCCTAGATTCTAGACTCTCCGAGGTTTCCAAAATGTTAAGAATCACTTAAATCGGATAACTTTAGTGAAAGTTATGAATTTTTTAAGTTTGAATCCCTAATATCCAAAGTGCAGTTTTTTCCTCCCCTTGCAGGCCGGAGTTACCCCTGCCGGCTGCGGCGGCGGCCGGCCCTCTGGAGGGGGCGGTGGCCAGTGGCAACCGCCGTTGCCGTGGTGGCGGTCACCGCCACCGTTGTGGCGGTGAACGCCACCGGGGTGACCACCCTCGTTGTGGTCACCCCCCGCCACTAGGGTAGCTTTTGCCTCTACCCTAGTGGCCTCCACCGCTATAGCTATAGCAGTGGCCTTGGCACGGGGAGATTTGAACCGTGTCTCTTCTTTTTCTCTCTTATTTGCGATTGGGCCACATATTTTCCCCAAAAATTCATCTAAGTTGGTGTATTTTTTAGTATGTGAGTATTTAAACTCATCTAAGAGAGAGATTATGGTACCTTTTCTGATAATTTGAATTGAAATCTGATTTTGAAGGGAGAAATAAGAACAAGTGAGAGAAAATGATGAACTAGAGAGAGAAAGGTTAAGAAAAACATAGAATCCAGTTTAATCTCTTCTAATCTCGATTCTTAGTTGTTCTTTAGCTTAATCTCATAGCTTAAACACTAAAATCAATTAGAAATCATATGTTAAAATGAATTAAATAGGTTTTTAGAGACTTTTTCTCAAATACTACCCAAAAAGTTCGTCACTAATCTGTCACCGATTTCGTCGCTGATTCCATCACCATTTCATCTGAAAATCATCAAAAGATTGCCAAACGTCCCGTTCGAGTCTCCAAAGTTAGATTCACGACCTAGAGGTAACAAAACTGAGTTCCATTATTCATTTACTTACTTTTTGTTAAGTTTTGTTGTTGTTCTTGGTGTTTTGGTGCTTGTTCTTTTGTTTTTCTTTGGTGTTCTTGTAAAATCGTCAGAAAATGGTCTGACCTCTATATGGATAGCCTTCACCGCTATCCCTATAGCCTTGGCCGCTACTCCTATAGCGGTGAAGGCTATAGCTATAGCGGTGAACCCTACCCCTATAGAGGTTACATCATTTTTTGTGATTTTTAGATATTTTCTTACCCAAATCCATAAAATCAACATTATTTGTGTGTTTTAAGTCCAGATCTGTTAAAATATGATTGATTACGCCTTAAAATTTTAATGATTTTGAGTTTATGGATGAGAAAATGCCATTTTTCCCCCTTAAAAACGAATTTTGGCGGCCAAGCTTCACTGCTATTGCTATAGCGGTGAAGGCTATGGTAACAGCGGCCAAAGTGTTGCCACAGCTTTGACCACCGGAGTTCGTTTTTAGGTCCCTTTTTCATTGTTTTTTCGTCGTTTTTCTTGTTTTCTCACCAATTTGGACTTGTAAATATTTTCTAAATGTTCTAAAGTCAATTTAAATTATTTTAACATTAATTAATTAATTAATTAATCATTTAATGGCTTAAATATGTGTTTTTGCTCTAAAAATTCATTTTAAATCATTTTTCCTTCAAATAAAATTTCACTTTAGTCTAAAAATATTTTAAGTATCATGTATAATCTGAAAATGTTTTATTTTATTTTTTTAATCTGATTTATTTTATTTATTTATTATTTAATTGATTAAATAGCCTGTAAATGCTTAAAAATGCCTTTCTAACTCTAAAAATTTCCAAAAAATATTTTTCTTCATGTTATATGTTTATTTTTTTCCCTTTATTTATTTATGCATTTATTTATGATTATTTTTGAATATTTTGCCTCGTTTAGAGGCGGGTCCGATTTGGTAAATTCGGTTAGGACCCGGTTTCACCCTTTTATTTATTTACCCGCTTTATTTATTTTCCCGCATTAAAAAAATGTATAGGTATTTGTAAAGCCTTGTAATAATTATTTATTTGCTTTATTTACCGCTTTTGTGTGATGTATGGCATATAAACCGAAAACTCCAAACATTAACCGGATTTAAATCGCATAAGAACTAAAGTCGCGCTTATTAAAATGTAAACGTTTTTTATTTAATAAATGAAAAGTAAGCAACATCATCCGAACTTGGAATCTCTATTTTAAGGTACGGTCCAACCACCCGGTGGGAATATCGTACCCAAATTCCCTGTAAAGCTAAACCGGGTGGCAACTCTGTCTTAAAATGCGGGATTTCAAGTCTCGTATCTCTAAACACCTATATTGGACTTAAATTCAACATCAACATCACTTTTATCAAGTCTCTTTTTTTATCACGCCTAAAATAAGGATCAATCCCCCGGACCGCTCCACAGCGCCAGTTTATTTTCCCACGCCTTTCACGCGGGTCCACGCAAAAAAGGTGATCCGCTCACAACATGATTATCTTGTATGTTATTAACTTATTCTGGCTGTATACCTTTGTACTGAGATTAATTCCCTGTTATATATATTGGTTTCATATGCAACAATTTTCGTGTTATCTTATCACGTGTCTTTTCCTTCTCTTATTCTCGTTGTTTCTTTCATCATATTTTATAAATGGGGATTTAGTTTTAATTTTATTAGTTTTCTCTTAGCATCAAACTCTTCATTCTGTATTCCGAGTAATGCTTCATGCAAACGTTCGAAATGTAAAGCTTTGTCATAAGGTCTCATGATGAGATGTGTAATGCATAATGGAGAATGTGATAAGACCTTTGGTACGTGTTTTTACTTGAAATGCTTTGTCATTAAACCTTGTAACACCATGATCTTAGTGTAAATTTTCATGACCTTTACTGGAAGTTGTTTCGAATAGCGTGTAGCCCCTATATGACTGAGATGTCTGTAATAACATTTAATACTTGTAAGGTCTCAAGGTGCTTCTTATTTTTAGGCATCATTTCTATGTCTACGAGAAGTTTAGATGACGAATTTGGAAGTTATGGCGAGGAGTATGTTGTGCTGTAAAGGCCAAAATGAGAAGGTAGATTATGACCAAAAAAAATGCTATGTTAAGAAGTGTTATGATTGGCTCTTATTACTTCTTGTATATTGTCTTACCCAATTAACATAAGGTGTTGTAGCATGCTAATATAGTACTTCTAAAGCTAAAAAAAAAGCTCTATAAGCTCAGTAGGACCTTGCTATGTAAATTATAGGGTGCAAGGCATATGACAATTGTGATAAAAACCTTTGCCAAGCACTTAGAATTTTTCTCGTTAAAATGGTCTCGCAATATTTCAAAGAGCATTTCTATAGAGCCATTTCTAAGTTGAGAAATGGCATTACAATGAGAAGCCGTATCCAAGAGTGCTTGGTTCTATTTAAGACTGTGACAAAGATCTAAATACTTCTCTTAAGTTATCTTCCATATTATGCAGAGGTTATAACAACTTCACAAGAAGCGCATACAAGGAGCATCTTATCAGGCTTGTGTTAAACACTTACTGTTTGTAATATCTTACAAAGCATGGATATATGTTTTAGTGATAAGCTCTTGTGAGCTGTTGTAAGTTTTCGTTATGGCATGTAATCTCTTGCAATAGGCTTAAGTTTCAAATTTGATTTGAAATGCCAGTATACTAATCTTTTTTTTGTAAGTCATTACTATTAGCTCATGTGAAGTTCTATGGAACATGTGAAGCTTTGTTGCATGGTTGAGAATTATCTAATGACATAAATGGTCATGGCTTTTCAAAGCCGTGTAAATGGACGAGGCTTATATGAGGCAACATAGATGGCTGAGGCTTATATGAAGCTGTGAAAGTGTTCCAGGCCTGTGTGAAGTCGTGTACGTTGTCGAGGCTTAAGTGAAGCCGTGTCAAATGCCCGAGGCTTAAGTGAAGCCGTGTGTAGAATGTCTGAGGCTCAAGTGAAGCCGTTTAGAATGTCGAGGCTTATGTAAAGCCGTTTAGAATGAACGAGGCTTGAGTGAAGCCGTTTAGAATCTTCAAGGCTAATGTAAAACCAAATAAAATGTCCGAGGCTTATGTGAAGCCCTGTAAATTGTTCGAGGCTTAAGTGAACCCCCGTGAAATGTCGAGGCTTAAGTGAAGCCATGGAGATGAACAAGGCTTATGTGAAGCCTTCTAAGCTTATGCTAAGCCTTTTTTTAAGATGAGGCTTATGTGAGCCGAGGCTCATGTGAAGCCGTGCAAATCATCGAGGCTTGTGTGAAGCCATGTACATCATTGAGGCTTATGTGAAGCTGTGTTTGCTGATTAAACTCTTCGTCGGATCTTTCTTTGGCCGGCTTTTAAGTTGCAAAGTATCTATAACCTGAGAAATCTCAAAATTTTCCTCAGAGATAAAGGAATTTCAAATGTGCATACATAACATATTTTCAATGCTAATCGATCTAAAACATATCAATCATAAAGCTTGATGCAAAAATCAATATTCGCTGGATTCAACTTCATTGTTGCTAGATTTAGTATACAAACTATTAATTCCAATGATGAAGTCAAACAAAATTGAAGTTGAGGTAATTTATAAAATTGATGCAATTTAAATCGTCAGATATAAACACTCAAATGGCTTCAGCAAATTGAACTAGAAGTGTTAGCATGTGTAAACAACAAAGTGATAATAGCAAACTGGTTGCAGTAGGCAATAAACAATGATGCTTTTCCAAGATTAACATAAAAATGAAACATGTTGATAAAACATGACCAAAAGCTTATTATATTTACATGGTACAAGATAGGGTACAAAGAATGATCATGTAATTTTGTTCCTTCAAAAAGTAAATTTAAGCATATATTCAAAAAGGGATCATCTAATTGCCCTGCTGCCCGCCTCATAATTGCAAGCCTAAAGTAAGGGACACATGAAACATGATACTATGAGTGGCCGTAAAACAATCCAACACAATTTTAGTTGTAAACTTATAATGCTTAATGCCCACTGGTACCCAACCGATTCAAAAAATAATAACTTTCAACCTTTGTTCCATACACGGTATAAGTTCCACTTCCACCTCACCTCTAACGAATATCTAAGTTGCTTTGTGTTTCATCCATAATCATAATAGAAGTACCAGAAGATCATATTATTGACTAAAGACCATGCATTAACTGAATCAATAAGCTTGATGGTGATGGTCACACCTTCTACAATGTTATGATTACAATAGTTGATGTTATATTACAAGTTAATTTACGTACAAAGAGACATTAATCCATTAACTATGGCATACTCAATTAGCACATGAAGTAGCCAAAGCAGAAAGATGGATTTGTACAGTGAGCAACATAAATAGCACTAAAATGATAATGTCATCAATTCGAACAAAGCTTTAGGAGGAGCAAACAACAACATTCAAATAGGACAAGAATAAGACGAAGTAGGATTGGAGGCAGTGGGCAACATAACAATAGCAATATAAATGAGAATCAGGTGACGGAACTAAGTAAGGCTTAGGAACCTCAAACAGATGAGTAACGGAATTTAATTGTGGAAACATAGTAAAACAGGAGAGCAGTTTAAAGAAAAGCGTAAGTGTTTACCAAACTCGTTCAGTGATGTAATCTTTGATTAACTCTCACGATATCAGCCATAAAAAAACCATAGTAGCGGTAGATGGCATCGTTCCGCTGGACAAGGAGAAGGGAACACCGAATGCTCTAACTTGTCTTTGAAGGAGGGGATTAGAAAAACAGTGTATGTTTCGGGTGACTCTCCAATTGGATTCTCTTTCTAAAGTCAGAATCGGGACCGATAAACATTCCTTCCTCCGCCGCTCCACTGCAAATACTTAAGCCCAGATACTACCAATAAGGTTGCCTAAAGACGGCAAACGCCATCATCGTTTCCATCCTTGAGAACTGAAGGGGACGCTTTGATTTGAATAAATCCACGCTCACCGCACCAATTGGAAAGGAATGTCTGTCTGCCTAAAGAGAGAGTGCCATTGACGGTGATATTAAGTGTTGGAGAATTAGGGAATCTGCCTTCCTCCCAGGATGGAGGCAAGGAGAGTTTATATAGGTCTGAACATGGGTTATGGGCTTGCTAATGGGTTTCTAATAATGGGCCGGGCTTTATATATGCTTACCAGGTTCCAAATACACACTTAGTGCCAGTTACAAGTATGTGTTTGGTCTTTTCAATGGAGTTTGTATACAGATATGCAGATTGAAGCTGAAGGTATTCAGCTATATGTGAACATTTAGACCCATCAAATTATCATTAATATTATTTGTGTTATACATAAAGCAGTGTGGCACAAAAAATATTTTTTTGCAGTTTGTAGCATAAACAAAACTTTATGTATTTAACCATCTTTTACGCAAATTAGTTTTAGACGGCTACACTATTGTCAGTCTGTCGAGTGGTGAGGGTGGTCCTTTATTTCTTGTTGTCAATTTACATTTAGTGATAACTCTTTTTGTGTCATAAAAAGTAGAGGCCTTGTTGCATTGGGATTTGAGCTTTGCCATTTGGAGATCATTTCCTTCTCTTGTAAGCCTTAGAAGTCTTCCGAGTAAGTTGGCTTTTGATATCTTAATCTTTCTTTGTCTTGCGTCACATATTTTCTGAGCTTGACTTATCTTCCAAGCCTGCAGCTTTAGACTGATTTTTAGTTATCCTCAAAACTTAACTTCTGGGTTCTGATATTTAGCTTCTCAGACTTCTTTACTTCTTCAGAGCTAAGTTCAATAATAATACTTTCAATATTATTAATCAAATAATATTTAAATTTATCAATTATATAATAATGATTAATAATATTTATTATAATAATATATTAAATAATAATACATATTACTATTATAATAATACATATTATTAATATTAATATTGCTTAATAATTATAATTAATAAATTAAAATTTTATTTATTATAATAAATTAATTAAGATTATATATAATTATTGTTATTATATTATAATTATATAATTGATCTTCTTTAATCTAAACAATAATAAATGAAATTAGGAACAATGTCATTCCCTTTCTTGAATCAACCAAACAGGTAAATACATGAGCTAATTAAAGGGAATTACATCCCTTTCCTTATCTTTCCATTTGTTGATTTCTTTTTTCTTTCCTAATGTAAACCAAACGTCTCCTAAGTACAATATTAATTTTATTGGTCATAAAAACATTTCCCTCGGGGGGCGGTAAAGATAAAAAAGGGGTGGTAAATAGCGATCCAATTTAATTTTTTTATATATCAAGAAGTTATTTCCAAGTTGACTTGTAGCACTAATTTACTTCTACTCGGCATTAGAATTTGTAGTCATATGTGTCAGCTTGTACCTTCTACACTCAGTAAAAGTAGAATAAAATACCCAATAAGCTCACACCCATAGCATCGCCAATTTTTGTAAAATTTAAAAGTTAAATTGAGCTATATCAAGCTCGGGGTTATCAAACGTTTATCTCTTGTCCCAATCAATATTTTTTTAGGAATTCAGTTCATTTCATTTTATATTGATAAATGAAATTGCATAGAATTCCTTCAAAATATTATGGTTCCAAATACACACTTAGGCCGTATTGTTTTCAACTTCTGAAAGCTGAACTGAACTGAATTGAACTGAACTGAACAGAAGTAGACTGAACTGAACTGGTCTAAACTGCATTGAATTGTAGTCCAAGAGAACAGGGCTTTGTGCCGGTTACAAGTACGGGTTGGTCTTTTCAATGGAGTTTGTATGCAGATATGCAGATTGAAGCTGAAGGTATTCAGCTATACGTGAACATTTAGAAACTATCTAATTATCATTAATAGTATTTGTGTTATACATAAAGCACTGTGGATGCCAAAGCATATGTGCAGTTTGTAGCATAAAATCACCTCTTCTTCAGTTTTCCAAATCTGATTTCGTGACCGAACAGAACACTAAAACAACTTCTTTGAATTTTAGCAACAAGACAGTTGTACCATTTTCAGAATTCATTACATACAAAGATTCCATAGCAATGTTTTATTTCACACTCCTTTTCTCAACAACAAGAACACAAATATCAATTACATGGGAAAACCACAACAATAACTACTCGAACAAATTGTTTCAGACTCTCCCATTTGAAAACCCTACTTTGATTTTCTTGTTGTCCAAACACTTTAACCATTCATAATTACTTTCCTTGAGGACGGGACAGGAGTTGATGCAGACATTTGCTAAATTCGAAAGTTGAAATATCGTAATTGTTGATTGACACCCGAGATTCCTGCAGTAATTCAGAGAAAGGGAATTTAGAGACTGCAGATTCCCCAACCATTTTGGAAGTTCTTCCATTGTAGTGAATCCCATTATTTTCAATGATTTGAGGGCAGTGAGGTGTTGAAGTTGGTTCGGTAGAATAGACATTTCGCGATCCAAAAAATCAGATCCCCATACTTCTAACTCTTCAAGCCATTGAAGATCTTTGACTCGGTTCAGATAGCTGAAATCATCCAACTCCTCTGAGAAGGCACCAATACTTAAATATTTCAACAGAGTGAGTTCACACAATATTTCCTCCGAAAAGTATTTCAATCTCTTACAGCAGTATATTGCCAACGAGGTTAAAGAGCTTAGGTTCCCTAATTCTTTTGGAATAAAGAATAGCCACTGACATCTTCCTACAAAGAATTCCCTGGAGCTTAGTTTAGATAAAAGCCAATTTTGAAGCTCGGTAAACTTCGGACATCCTACAATGGATAGACTGATGAGATGCGGGAACGACTGTTGCTTGTATAATACGAACCGCAATTCCTCACAATCTTTGATTTCTATCTTCACAAGTGATGACATAACACACAATGGAAAACTTTTCAATTCATGGCAAGATTGAATGGACAAGCTTTCAAGGCAAGGAAATACAACAACTTTGTCACAATCTGATGGAGAGCTCCATTCAATTAAATTCTCCATCCAACTTATTGAAAATGATTTCAAGGAAGGAAACGGCTTCAAGCTTTTATTGCTAGTTTGTGAAATGTCTAAGTTGATCGCGTAGAAGTCATTATCTATGCACGTCACTCTTCCCATGTGATTTATCTTCAAAAATTTAAGATAAGGAAGATCTCCAAGGCGTGGAAGCTGTGGATTGTTCCAACATTGTTCTAATGTAAGATCTACCAAATTATTGAGGATTGTAAAAGAATCAACACCAATTTGATGCTTCATCGGTAACATCCATGATGGCCATTTTTCACCCATGTAATGCTTGATTTTTATTCTTTTTATGTTTGAGTTCGGCCGAAGGACTTCCAACAATTCCTCATCTTTTGAAACCCTGCTAGTTTCTCCGTAGCTCCATTGAAAACCCAATCCGTGCATTCTTGTTTTCCCTTGCAAGTTTGCTCTTTTACCTTCTTCCTTATCTTGCACCTCCTCAAGTCTGGTTATTTCCATGTTACCACCTAGTTTGTTTAAGAATTGAAGCTCTTCAATGCTACCTCCCAAGTCAGAGCTCACAACAAAAAAGGGTAATGTTTGAAGACAAGTTAGATTTCGCAATCCAAATGGCATTTGGTGCTCATAAGAGAAAAAAAATGTTCTCCAAATTGACCATATTGATCATCTCTATCTTTGGAAAATTACCAAGTTCGTTGCACCGAAGGAATTTCAAGGTTTGAAGTTTGCAAAGATTGGTGATGGATTCAGGGAACTCTTTGATCGTACTTTTTGAGACATCCAATGTTTGAAGACTTTGAAGCTTGGTAATTGTTTCAGGCAACTCTTTAATGTTGGAATTGGACAAGATCAAAGTTTGGAGGTTCTGAAGATCGGTAATGGATTCAGGAAATTCTGAGATTTTGGAATTAGAGAGATTCAAAGTATGAAGGTTTTGAAGCTTGCTAAAGGATTTGGGCAACTCTTTGATGTTGGTATGTGAGGCATTTAAAGTTTGAAGAAGGTGGAGGTTTGCTATAGATTCAGGCAACTCCATTAATTTTGAATTTGAGAGATTCAAATTTTGGAGATTTTGAAGCTTAAAGATGGATTTAGGCAATGTGCTAATATCAGTATTCGAGAGATTCAATGTTTCAAGATGGTAGAGCTTGCCGATGGATTTAGGCAATGTTGGGATTTTTGTGATAAAAACACCAAGATATCTTAAATGTGTCAACTTGCCAATTGAGGATGGTAACATTTTCATATCAAGTCCATTGAAGCTTAGAGATCGCAACCTTTCCAACTTCCATGACTCTTGAAAGGAAACACGGTCAAGGATGATAGTACGCAACTTGTCCGCCCTATTATTCAAAAGCATTAGCATCATCGGATCTATTGAAGATTTATAGTATACATATAAATGATGTGCACAAGAGGCATTTGCAGCCAAAGTCGACCAAGTCTCGATTGAAGATTTGAAAAGTGAATATGCAATATCATGCATAATACCATGAATTTTACATTTGATAATATCACCATCATCCGTCCTTTCCACATCCTTGAAGAATGAATTATCTAGTAAGGCATTGAAATACTTATTTCCTTGATCACGAGTATCAATAATCCCTTCAGTCATCCAAAGTTGAATCAATTCTTCTTTCCTGATGGAATAGCCTTCTAGAAACACTATACAAAATGCAAAAGCATGCTTCAAAGAGGTTGGCAGTTGATCAAAACACTGCATCAATACGGATTTAACATCTTGGTAACTCGAACTCTGTAACAGATGTTCTTTACCTCCGATATCCAACCATGCTTTCTCGTCCACATTAAATCCCATTGTCCCTCCTAAGACCTTCGCAGCTAATGGCACTCCTCCACATTTTTTTGCAAGTTTCCTTCCAATGGCTTCTAAATTAGACGGGATTGATGTTGTCACATTTCTAAATGCTCTTTCCTTCACTATTGACCAGCACTCTTCATCCGACAACACTCCTAAGGTGTGTCTATGTTGAGATGAAGTCTGGACATGGAATGCCACTTCCTCAAAACTAGTTGTTACAAGAGTGACATTTCCGTTGTTTGTACAAAGGTGTAACAACTGCGATCTTAAGCCATCCCACCAATCGTAAACATCACTCCAAACTCCATCGAGAATAAGAAGGAACTTTTTCTTCGCCAACTTTTTTCCAAGTTGTTGAAGAACTGCATCTGTGTTGATAGGACTCTCAGTCGCTTTGTCCAAAGACTGCCAGATTCTTATCAAAATGCTTTCTTCATTCAAGGATTGTGCACCAGACACCCAAATTCGGACATCAAAAAGTTTTCTAGCCATAGCTTGTTCACACACTAACCTAGCCAAAACAGTCTTCCCTAGACCAATCATTCCCACTATGGGAATAACAGTGAGAATTTGTTGATTAGGGAATATAGTCATCAAATTAATAATCTTAGAGACATCAGGTTCCCTCCCAACGACCGTGTCCTCAAGGGCCAAGTCATTTACTCGATCCAAGTCAATGTGAAGCATTACTCCATCACCAGATATGAATTGGAGGTGAAAACTCATTACTTCATTTTTAATCTCCTTAAGCAATTGATTCAAATTTTTGACTCTACTGGCTAGTTTAACATTTTTGAGAAGATGAATGTGTTGGAAGAGAAGATTCGAGTTGGTTACCTTATGATTGAAATACTCATAGGCTAAATCATCAAGAACATCTTCAGCCTCGTAAGCAACTTCTTGGAGAGTCTTGACCCAAATAGAGATGTTATCTATGATTGTGTAATCCTCTGAAATTTGGAAGAAAGCAAGAATCACAGTCAAAGACTCTTGAATCTGTTTAAGCTCATCATGGAAAATACTAAAGCCAAGCATGATATCATCAGTGATGAGCAAAAGCCCCCTTCTCAGAGTTTTTTTTACTAAAAAAATCTGAAGAGTCTCAGCCATTAGTTCAGGAAGCAAAACCTGAAATGAATAAAGAGGAAAAAGAAAAATGTCAAGGTGTTGGCAGGAAACGTGTGTATATATATATACATATATACCCACACACACGCAACATGGCAGACACACACACAACATGGCAGACATACTAATTCCACTCTCATTGCTTTTTGTTTTGCCTTTTCATCAATTATTAGAAAAGGATAAAAGCAATAAATAAAGTAAAAGAAAAGCAAATTGGATGCCCCCTACTTTTTTTTTTTGCACCTTTCCTTCCGTTATAAACTACAATGCTTTATTATTATTTGAATTGTTTAACTTCTCTTTTGTAGGTTCTTATACACTATGATGCATTGGTACAAAACTGTTGTACAATATGAATGAAGAGCAATACTATAGTATTCTTATGCATATTTTTATTATAAATATAGATGCTTAATTATAGCCTTGTATGAATAAAAAAAATTAATAAGATATTTTAAATTTTAAATATAAGGGAAATATAAGAAGATACTATCTTTATAGGGTATTTTTTTTATATACATAGCTTTCTTTTTCTTTAGATATCTACCACATTCAAGGTCATTGTTTTTCTCTTTACCACAACATTCTCTCATATTTAATTTAATTTTCACAATTTAAAACGACTATATCTCACAAATCGTTAATGTTTTTGACATGAGCCTTTAGAATATTTTATTCGTCTTATTTTTATCTTTAGAACAAAATCCATATTGAATATTTTGGAGGGAAAAAAAATTTCGCAGTCTTATATCAGTTTTTTACTACCTTCATGCCAGGTATAAGAGCTTTTTTGCTTTAAATAGAACAATATTGCTAATATTTTATATTATGTACCTGAAAATAAATGGAAAATTGGTGCTAAAGACATTATACCACTCTTATACGAGGTATAAGAATTTACGAAACATTGGTAAAATTGTTATAAGATCAAAAAAATATACAATATGGATTTGTTTTAAAGATAAAAATAAGACAAACAAAATATTTTAAAGGCTCGTGTCGAAAAAATTAACAGTTTGTGAGATATAATCGTTTTTAAGTTGTAAAAATCAAATTAATTAGGAGAGTGAGTTATTACATTGAGGGTTCTTATATTCACGTAAAAGCAAAATTCAAAAGTTAAAATATTGTATTTAAGAAAGAGTTTAAATAATTAAGAGAAGTAAGTTTTTATAGTGGAATTTAAAAAAGGATAAATAATTATAACCTTCCTATATTTTAAACTAATACACAACTACCTTCCTAAATTTATCAATATAATTTAAACCTCCTCAAATTATATTTTCATCTAACTAAAACATCCTTCCATTAAAATTCACAGCTTTTTCATACAAATAATTCACATTTAACTTTTTATTAACAAAATTACCTTTTTATATATTGTACACCCACCTCCTTTTTCCACTTCTACTTTTAATTTTCTTTTCTTATTCGTTGCTCTACTCATTTTCATTGATTTCTCTGTCTGGTTTTTTTTTTTTTTTTTTGCTTTTGATGTGATTTAAGATGCAAAATTTATGGGGTAAAAAATTAATTTTTAAATTTAATTGAGTCAAAACTTAAAGCAACGCTAATATTCTTCAACTATGTGTATTCTTTCATAACTCTGAAATTCTTTGAGTTTTTTTTATGGCTTCTGTATTGTGCATTCCGACAAAAGCGGTAATAGAATGAGCCATTTCTAATTTTTCACTTTCAATACTAAAAACAGACTACACTTAGGAATATGAAAAGAATTGTTATACGCTTAATAATAAAAAAGAGAATCACAAATAGAAATCAATGAAACTTAAATTCTTTGTGGGCTTGATAATTTTTTGACTTAGTTAAATTTGAGACTTCAATTTTTTTAACCATAAATTTGTATTTTTTTTAAAATAAAAATAAACACAAATGTACTTATATTATTAAATACAAATAAAAATTTCCATCCGACGAGAAAAAAAAACACCAAAAAATCAATGAAAATGGATAAGGCAACAAATAAGAAAAGGGCAATTAAACGTAGAAGTGAAAAAATGTAGATGAACAATATACAAAGGCCAATTTTATCAATAAAAAATGCTATGTCAACTATTTGAATAGAAGAGTTCTAAATTTTAATGGAAAGAGATTTTAGGTGGATGAAAATAAAATATATAAGTGTCTAAATTATATTGAGAAAATTTAAGGAGACAGTAGTATATTAGTACAAAACATAGGGAGGTTATAAACATGTTGAATTGATATTTACAAAATTGAAAGCTTAAAATCTTACATTTAGTTAAGTTGCCCTAAATATAATATCTATCAACTAAAATAAAATCTAATCCTCACAAATATTTTCTAATAAATCTAATATTTGCCTATTTCAAATATCAGCTTCCAAGAGACAATTTCAACACTCCTGCTTGATTCTAAAGCTGTAATATTTTATTTGAAATCATAGGCTTATTTATAAGATATGGGACATGGTTATAGGTTTTGGATATTGGTCATAGGTCATGGACATTGGTTATAGGCATTGGTTATGTGGCCTGAGCTTTGAATGTAAAACTTATCCTTTTGTTGTATATCATACTCTTATTGCATCGTCATGGCGCACTTCTGTTGGTGTTGCAATTTCTTCAGCTGAAGCATATAAGTCCCTTAAGAAGATAACTCTGATTCCACTGTTATAGAATATGAATGAAGATTATATAGTAAAGCAATAAGGCAGAGTATCCTAGAACCAATGTTACCAAAATCGGACTGGATAGTGTACCGGCCAACTTACTAGTTCACGATTTTCTCAGTTGAACCGGTTAAACTGCCGGTTCGACCAAATTGTAATATTTTAGAAGAAAATGATAATTATTACGTCTCTCCTTGCCCTTTGTGGTCTCTCCTTGCCCTTTGTGGTCTGTTCCCTCCCTATTCTCAGGAATTAGGGGTTTTTCCCTTTGTGGTGTGTTCTTTCTCTCTCTGCCTTTCGTGGTATGTTCTCTCTCTATTCTTCAAAATTAGGGTTTTTTGTTAGTGTGGTCTCGAATTTACAGGAAGTGACAATATGTCTTCCCCGGTGATTAATATGTCTTCCTCAGGCGACGTAACTTTTGAATCGGTGGGGACTGTGCAGCAACCTCTTCTACAGCCATGAAGATCATTAGTTGGAATGTCCAAGGGATGGGCAACCCTGGGACGGTCCAATATTTGGCTCGCCTTGTGCGGTTTAACTGCCTACACATGATCTTCCTAATGGAAATTAAAATAGGAAGAACTGAATATGAAGAAGTCAGAAGAAGGTTGCAGGGGTTCAATTTGTTTATTGTTGATGCGAAAGGAAGATCAGGGGGTTTAGCGCTACTGTGGAAGAGGGAACTAAAGCTTAATATTGTTGGCTTTTCAACTCACTGCATAAATTTCTGTATTGTTGATTCTAGTGGGGGTTTAGAATGGAAAGGTTCTGGGATATATAGATGGCCTGAGATGGGAAAGAAGCACCTCACATGGAAATTAATTAAGGAAATCAGGCAACAAGATGACATTCCTTGTCTGTGTTTTAGGATTTCAATGAGATTACTTATTCATCAGAAAAAGTTGGAGGAGCAGAGAGGGACTACCGTGCGATGGAGTCATTCCGCAACTGCTTGTGGGATAGTGATTTATTTGACACAAGTTTTAAGGGAGCGTAATTTATATGGACAAATAGAAGAAAAGGAGCACAAGCTGTCTTTGAGGGGCTACATAGGTTCCTAAGAATGGTTGAATGAGATCGTTTATTCCCGAAAGCAGTTGTGACTTATTTAGCGAGAGTATCTTCAGATCATTGCCCTATTATGATGTAAACGGAAGGAATCCCCTTGATAAAAACGAGACCTTTCAAGTTCAAAGCCATGTGGCTAGAAGATGGAACTTGTCGAGAAGTGGTAGAAAAAGTCTGGGAAAAGTCAGAAACTCAAGCTCAAAAGTTAGTAGTGGAGAGGATAGAGGAGTGTGCTAAAGCATTGCAAGAGTGGAATAAAAACCCTTTTGGTAAAATTGGAGTTCAGAAGAGGAAAATTGAGGAGGAGATAAAAGAGTGCCAATTCAGGAAAGGGGATCAAGAAGCCGAAAGTAGACAGGCCATCCTTGAATAACAACTGATGCTACTGCATGAACGAGAAGAGACTATATGGAAGCAAAGATCAAAGGCGCTGTGGTTGATGAGCGGAGATAGAAATACTAAATTCTTCCATGCTAAAGCAAGTACCCGAAGAAGAACTAATATGATCACCAAGCTAAGAGATGGAGAAGGAAACATTAGCACAAAGATGAAGGAATTTGGGCAGATTGTGGAAAACTATTTCAAGGAGCTACTTACTACCACTAACCCAGATTTGGAATCCTTTCCCGAGGAGTGCATAAACAAGAAAATTATTGAAGAGCAAAAGTTGTATTTGCAGAGGCCGTATGCTAGTGAGGAGGTGAGGGAAGCGCTGAAACAAATGGATGGCCTCAAATCGCCTAGACCAGATGGTATGTCTGCAATCTTCTACAAGTCCTTCTGGAATATGGTGGGAAAGATGTAACAGACCTGGTGTTAAAGGTGCTAAATGGAGGGGACTTAATCTCAGGTATGAACCATTCGTTCATTACATTAATTCCTAAAGTGAAACAACCTGAGTATGTGAAAGAATTTAGGCCAATTAGCCTATGCAATGTAGTTTACAAGTTGATATCTAAATGCATTGCAAATAGAATTAAATTGGTCCTTACGGATGTCATTGATCCTGCTCAAAGTGCCTTTGTCCCAGGGAGGCTTTGAATCGTTTCACTGGATGAAATATAATAAATCAAAGTACAAAGGAACTTGTGCATTAAAGTTAGACCTGGGCATGGGCCCGCTAGCCCGTTAGGCCCGCCCTGAACCCGTCCTTGAAATGACGGGTTTGGACAAGGAAGTTGAAGTACAAGCCCGGCCCGGCCCGGCCCGAACCGTAGTTGCCCGATTAATTTATTGAATGGGCTTGGGTTTAATACAAAAACCCGTGCCCAGCCCGCCCGGCTCGGAGTAATAAGTTATGTATATGTAATTATATATTACAGTACGAATATATGCATTATAAACATAATTTATAGATAATTTATTATATAAAACCTGTAAATAATTGATCGATTTTTTAAACGTTCGGAGAAATTCATTAGTGCAGCTTTGAATGGTAATTGAAAACGAAAAACTAATTAATGTTTGGGAGAATTTCTTTGCGGTGATTGTTGGAAATAACAATTCATTAACCATATTTGTGCCATTGATAATTGAAATTTATCATAACAATTAATTAATTTTAATAATTAAAAAAATTAATTTTATAAAAAAATCAATTGATGGGCTTGCGGGCTGGGCCTGGGATTTGGTATTTTAACTATAGCCCGGCCTTGCCCGAGCCCGAATTTTTTTAATACTAGTTGGGCCGGGCTTGGGTCAGTATTTTTTTAGTCAAGCCCGAGTAGGCCCGGCCCAAACCCGGCCTAGCCCAGCCCGGGCCATGCCCAGGTCTAATTAAAGTTAGATATGAGCAAAGCGTACGATCGTGTAAGTGGCCTTTTATTGTTAGAATGCTGAAGTTGATGGCTTTTCCACAATCTTTTATTGAGCTAGTTGTTAAATGCATCAGCTCAACTTCTTTCTCCTTTTTGATTAATGGAGTCCCTTTTGGGAACCTTAAGCCTACAAGGGGATTGAGACAAGGCGATCCCATTTCACCCTACTTATTCCTTATATTCGCAGAGGGACTTTCGGCCTTGATCAGGAGAGCTGAAAGAAGGGGAAGTATTAGTGGTTTGTCTATTTGCAGGAATGCTCCCATTATCTCTCATCTTCTATTTGCAGATGATTCACTTGTCTTTTTAAGGCCAATGCTGTAGAATGTCAGGAAGTTCATGATTTGCTAGCTTGCTATGAAAAAGTGTCTGGCCAACAGGTTAACTTTGATAAATCTGATATTAGCTTTAGCAAAGGTGTAAAGGAGGACTAGAGGAACCTTATCAAAGGAAGGTTAGGGGTTAGGGAGGTGGGATAACTTCCTAAGTACTTGGGGTTACCAACAGTCATTGGAAGATAAAAAAAAGCATGTGTTTAGCTTTTTGAGAGAAAGAATGGCGAAAAGAATAAATGGCTGGAACGAAAAATTTCTCTCAAAACCTGGTAAAGAAACGCTAATTAAGTCCATTGCTCAGGCAATCCCCCAGTATATTATGAGTTGTTTCTCTATCCCATCCACCTTTTGTGATGAATTACAACAACAGCTTGCAAAGTATTGGTGGAACAGTTCCGAGAAGAAAAAGAGTTTGAATTGGAAGAAGTGGGAATGGTCATGCAGACTGAAACGCGAAGGGGTTTGGGGTTCAGACATCTTCACTCTTTTAATCAAGCTATGCTTGTGAAGCAATTATGGAGGTTCATTGATAATCTTGATTCTCTTTGTGCTGCTGTGTTTAAAGCTCGTTACTTTCTAAACGGTAATGTCCTTTCAGCAGAAATGGGAAAGGGAGATAGCTATGTGTGGAGGAGCTTAATGTCTGCTAAATCAATCTTATGGAAAGAGTTATGTTGGAGAATTGGAAAAGGAGACAAGGTCATGATAATGAATGATAACTGGATTGAAGGAAGCTACTGTGTCAGACCTCTAAGTACAAAGAAAAGTCATTCCCTGGTATATGTGAGTAGCTTGATCATCGAGGAAGAAAGGAAATGGAAGACTGAGTTGATAAAAGAATTATTCAATAAGGATACAGCTCAAGCCATCCTTAAACTGCCCCTCCCGCGAATTCCGAAAGAGGATTCTTTTTTCTGGAAATTTGATAAATTTGGTAAATATAATGTTAAATCCCATTACCAATGTGCGTTATGAAGAAATGTTAATGCAACTGCTGGTGAATCATCTTCCAATGGTCTGCTTACTCTTTGGAACAAAATCTGGAGGCTGAATCTACAGCCTAAGATAAAATATTGTGTATGGGGCGCTGCAAATGACATTCTGCCATGCCGGTGAAACTTGGTTCAGAAGAAAGTTCAAGTGAACCCTCAATGCACCTTTTGTGGAATAGAAGAAGAGAGCTTGTTACACCTTTTTAAATCCTGCATGGTGATAAAATAAATTTGGAAGGCTTTAGGATTGAGTCAAAAGGCATAAACTAGATGGAACCAATTGCAGTTATAGGATACGAGAAGCACTACAAGTCCTCCCTCCTAACGAACAACTTACTTTTTGCACATGTATATGGTGGTGGGAGCATAACAAAGTAGTCCATGGCAAGAAGGAATTGTCCATTCAGCAGGTGGTAAGTCAAGTAAAAGAGCATGCCACTAGAGGGAACCGATCAGAAAATGGGAAAGGGCTGGATCTCGGAACTAAACCAGTGGATAGATAAAAACCTCCACCTAATCCTTTCTATAACCTGAACGTTGATGCGGCAGTCCCAGGTGCGATGGAAGATTGTAGAGCTGGCTTTATTGTGAGAGACTCAAAAGGCGAAATTCTTATAGCAGGTGCGACACCGATTGGAGCATGCAATTCAGTGTTAAAAGCTAAAATTAAGAGCATATTGACAGCTTTAGAATTTGCAGAACAAGCAGGCTTTAGAAGGTTATCAGTAGCCTCAGATTCGCTTAGGACAATTCAAGCATGTAAGGGTAACACAACCTAAACTGTGTATATTAAAGTTGTGATTCAAGAGATATTAGAGACTCTAAAACTTTAGAGGATGTTTAATTTGAACATAACAAAAGAGAGCACAATAAAACTACCCATAAATTAGCAAAGTGGGGCACGCATCAGAATCATGTTCTTATCTTTATAGAGGAAGTGCCTACCTCTATTATTCCTTTTATTGTAAAAGACTGCAATTTATAATCTATGAAATGATTTTATTCATAGAAAGATAAAGTTTGGTTCTTACTCGGTGTTTTTTACACTTTCGAGCTGTAACCATTTACAAACAATTGATAAAGTATTAATTTTTCTTTTACATTTTCATTAAAAGCCTAATATAATTATGACAAAATAAAAAGAATAGTCGATGCTAAACCTTCTTTATTTGCCAGTCATATGTCCCTTCAGTTTTATTATTTTTATTATATTATTTCTCTCACTTACCATCTCTTTCCTTGGGTTGGTTTTTGCATCTCTCAAATCCGATCAGTCATTCTCTCACCACTTCTCCATTGCAAATCACTACAAGCTTATAATTTCTGTCCTTTTGTTCTCCATTGCAAATCTCCAGCGAGTCAAAGACTGCTCCACCGCCTGTAACGGCTACATCTCTCTCCGGCGAGTCAAATCTTTTGTTTAATACCCCATCATGCGATGATTCCGAGCTTAATCTAGCCCTTTCGGTTGTAGAATTTTCACTGGTGAATTCATGGTCGAGAAAAACCCGGTTCTCTCCGGTTTGCCGGTTCGCCGGTTTTTTTCGAGTTGAGCCGGAAATGCCGGTTTTTCTCCAAACCGGGAATTTTTGTCAACCGGATCGGCACTGCTCCGGTTACCGGTTTTCCGGTCCCATTTTGCTAATATTGCCTAGAACACATATCCGTAGGAGGCTTGTATGAACAATGTTTAATTATAAGCTTACGTGAATAAAAAAAATTAATAAAATACTTTTAATATTTTCTAATGAATTTAATATTTAACTAATTTAAATATGAGCTTCCAACAGATAATTTTAACAAAAACTACAAACTACTAGTTGTATATGTCAAATAGCAAAAACACAATTTATTTTATCTTACTTTAATTACATTTCAAAAGTATAATAACATTTTTTTGTATTAAATAACAATTAATAAAAAAGATTATAATAATTTCTAATAATAAAAAACATGATTCCATGGATAATATAAACATCATATCTAATATTTGTTACTTAGTAATCAATAACTTATGTCCACAATTACCATTAATCAAGTCATTAGAACTTAACAGAGAGTTAATAAACGATAATAATATCCCCTCTATCCATAGCTTGTCTTTTTTTTTTATATTTAGAGATAAACTTGTTCGGGCTTAATCACGGTTAAGGCTTCTGACCCTCCCAATAAATATATTTAGTAGAATTCGAACATTGTTCTCCTCTAATTTATTCAGTCTGCGTTGCCAACTGAGCTACACCTTATTATTATCTATAGCTTGTCTTTAGGTATCTCTTCAAGTACATGACCGATAATAATAACTAAAAAAAATTAATTTTGTTTGTTATTTCAATATTTTCCAACAATTGAGTAATATTCTTATAATTTATGTGGTTAATGATCACGTTCCTAAATTTTGAACGTGGTTAATGATCTCACATATCGAACTGAGGAGTTATGACCGTGTACATATATCACAAGATCTCTTTTCCAAAATCAAAATTGTCCAAATGCAGAAAATCCAACAAAAGTAATGCAGCAAAAGGAAACATAAACTCCTCAAAAACTCTTAGTCATCACAACTACTATGAAATTTAAATTTTTTTTAATAATCCAATAGTAATCAAGAAAACAAAAACTGACATCAAAGCCTTTTTATAGACCAATTAATCTAGGGAAATTGTTGGGCCAAATAACCAAGAAAAAAAACCATGAGGCAAACCAAAAACCAAAATGAATCATTGCAATGCAGCAAGAGATAGAGGTAATGGAAAATAACACTTGGGTACTAATTGATCGGCCACATGATAAGAAGGCAATAAACTCTAAATGGGTTTTGAGAATAAAGTATAAACCAAGTGGGGAGGTTGAAAGGTACAAGGCAAGGTTAGTGGCAAAAGGATACAACCAATCCTATGGAATTGATTACACAGAATCATTCTCCCCAGTTGCCAAAACAGTAACAGTGAAGTTATTTTTAGCTATAGCAGCAGCTAAAAATTGGGCAGTACACCAAATAGACAAATAATGCATATTTGCATGGATACAGAGAAGAAGATCTGTACATGAATCCACTAGGGGGGTACCAAAAGGCACACAAGGTCAAGTTTACAAACTAGTAAAGTCATTATATGGGTTGAAGCAAGCTGGAAGGCAATGGAACAAAGAACTGGCAAATAAACTCACTCAGTTTGGCCTCATAAAATCTGCTCATGATCATTGTTTATATGTGCAAGGGTCATTCACAGCCGAATTCCACCTATTGTGCTATATGTAGATGATTTATTGATTACAGGCACAGGTGAAGCAAGGATTTTATCCCTTACCTACACAGTTCTTTTACAATCAAAGATATGGGCAATGCCAAGCACTTCCTTGGCACAAACTAAGCACATCTTACATTTGATCAAAGAAGTAAATTTTGAAGGTGCAAATGAAGTAAAAACACCACTTCCACTGGGTTTCCACCCAACTCATCCAAGTCCTCTGCTACAAAACCCAGATCAGTATAAAAGACTGATAGGAAGGTTTCTCTACCTACATTTCACAAGGCCTGAGATTGCTTTTGCCACACAAAAGCTAAGTCAATTCATGTTAAAACCCACAGTGATACATTTAGAAGCATTAATACACCTGTTGAAATACCTAAAAGGCACACAGTCTTATGGGTTATTCTATCCAGTGCAAAAGGACTTACAGCTATAGGCTTACTCTGATGCAGACTGGGCAAATTGCAGACAGACTAGACAGTCAATAACAGGGTTTTGTGTGTTCACAGGGAAATCAATTATCTCATGGAAGTCTAAGAAACAGAGCACAGTCGGAAAATCATCTGTTGAAGCAGAGTATAGAAGTTTAGCAACCACAGCTTGTGAGTCAAAATGGATTTCCTACTTGTTTAGGGATTTCCAACTACATCTACAGCTCTCAATCCATTATACTGTGACAACAAAGCAGGTAATCCCATTGACCACGAAAGGACAAAGCACATAGATATAGACTGCCACATCATTAGGGAACATGTTGAAAAGGGTTTTATCTCAACCTCACATGTTGCAGTTGCTCACACTCAACTAACTCACTTATCAAGTTTGGAATTGTAAATCATTCCCAACTTTGACAGTTAGTTAGCGGTTAAAAGTTTGTTAAATAAACGGCTAATTTGGAAATTATCCAATGTAACAGCGTACACCATAAGCTGCTCCAATTACTATATAAAGCAGGAGCTAATTCATGTAATTCAACTTGATTCAATAAGAATTTTATCATTCTCTCATCTCTTTCTGCAGGATGGATGAAGGTTAATATTGATGATTCTGCGACAAGAACCCAGGGCTCGGAGGCATTCTCTCATCTCTTAAGAAAGTATGTTTTAAAATTATTGTGCGAAATTTTAAATATTAAAACTACACGAAAATTATAAAAAAAAATTGTGGTATTTTATTTCAAATATATACTATAGTAAATAAATTATTATCATAATATTAATATTAAAACGATATAAAAATATACAACTAAAAATATTGAAACACACATATATAAACAAACATATAATTATAATGGAAAACAAATATAATAACAAAAGAGAAAATATTGAAATTCTACACAAAATGGAGTACTCAAATTTTTGGTAAAATTTTTTTTGGATTTTTCCACTGTAGGATGCTAAATGGGGAGAATTAGATAGCCAACTCCATCCCATTTTGGAGCGGTTTTGGAGACTTGTTTGATTAAAAATAAAACTATATTGAAATAAACTGCTCATTAATATGTCCAAGTGCATTGTATATTATATATAGATTTTTTAAAAATTATTTTACATTCACAATTATGCTACCACTACTATGCTATTTATACTATTGTTTGTAAATTATTAATTATTTGATCAAGGTTGATGAGGTGTCATCGCACTATTAGCCAAGAGCCAGTCATTTGAAGTGATGAGTTGTATTTTACTGCAAACAAACAGTTTATATAGATATTTTAGTTTAAAAAATTGTATAAACATGTGCAATGTTAATATGGTTGTAAAATATTTTCTACTGTTTGGTTAATATTTTGGCTTCACATTAATTTGCAAGGCAATAACATGTATCTCATTCTACTGCTATTCTGTTTACAGCTACTCTAGCAGTTGTAGGCCAGATTGGGACTGCTTTAAATCAGTGTTTTAAAAGTCCCCGCTTAGCTCTGTCTAGGCCTCGTTTAGGCGCTATTTTAAGGCTCACCGCCCGACTTTTCATTCTTCGGGCGCTATCAGGCGCTCGACCGCCATATTGCCGTCTAGGCACCGCCTAGTCCGATTTTTTCTTTAATTTTTAAGATACTGATATCTATGATAATTATAGTTCAATTTTTTCAATTCAAAAAAGATAGCACGGTTAGTAAAACTAATGTACAACAAAATATTCTCACCATACAATTTTCATTTTGAATCTCAAACCGAAAAATAATACGCTATAAACCACAAAAAATTAGTGAGGACATTTATTTTTAAGGAATTAATTTTAATGTTAATGTATTTTTATGTCAAAATTAACTAAGACTTACGTTTTCATATGTTAAACTATATTTTTTTATAAAATATTAATGTATTATAATTAATTTTTTAGTTAAATTTATACTTTTATCTATTAATAATTATAAAAAAAACAAAAAATTTATAAATCCGCTTAGGCGTTTAAAGCCCCGACCGCCCGACTAGCGCCTAGCGCTTTTTAAAACCTTGTTTGGCCTTTGAAAATCAATGTTGCCAAAAAAAAATCTTAATTATTTAATATTTAAAGTCAGAAAACGTTGTTTGAATAAAGGTTTTCAGGATTGCAACCGGGAAAGTCATCCGAAACTGACCCATAATCATCTCTATCGGGCTATATGAAGTCCACAATGTACAAAGCAATAATCTAGTTATAAGAGTAATTAAAATCTCTGCAATTTCAATTCATCCATATTCCCAGTCTCTGCATTTTCTTAATGGTATCAGAGTCAATGGTGAGTAAGAAGCAAAATCAAAATTAGTTTCAACCATTAAACAACATTCCTAGCGAAGGAGAGCAAGAACAAATCAAGAATTCCACAATAAATGCAAGTAACGAGAACACAAGCATGTTTAATGGTGAGAGCTAATTTAATTAACTTAACTAAGGGCTTGTTTGACATGGCTTTTCAAACCGCTGTCCCAATAAGTTACTCTAACAAACTTTTAGCTTTGAACAACACATTTTTATCATTCATACATTTTAATTAAGAGATTTGTTTTTTCCGGCTGTTCCTAGGAAAAGCTTGAGGTAAAATAAGCACAGTCAAACTGACCCTAAACCTTAACATTGCAAATGAATAAACTAATAGACCAATTTCGTCCTTCACATACTTAAAAATTTAGGTACAATTAAAAAAAGTACCCTGTGGTTTCACACTTTCGCAAAATGAGATTATGAGATTTTTTTTTCCAAAATGGGGCTTGAGGTTTCGCACCGTTAGCAATTAAAGGCTTTTTCCTTAACACCGTTAGCTTTGATGAAGTGGCAAGGGGCAATTTGGTAAATTGCTCACTTTCTTCTCTATGTTCTACCTAGGTTGCACGGACACGCCTCGAGTGTCCGACACGACATGAACACGAACACAAACACGTGGACACGACGATTTAAAAAAAATATGCATTTGAACACGACAAATCAAAAGTAGTTACTATGCCATATCGTGTGACTTTATCGCACATGTCAATTCCTTTACCAGTTATGTGCAACTAATGTGCTTTAGCTCTAGTGTATGACCCTAACTTTCTTGCCCACATTGTTGCATTTAAATGCCATATTACCCACCCCCACTAAGTTTTTCTATTTTTTAAATTCAGTAACTTCTATGTGGAGAGTCCGAGGTGTGTCCGCGGAGTGTCGGAGAAGTGTCCATCCTACGTGGAGTGTCCATTTGAAATTTAAAGTGTCGGACGCGTGTCCGACGAGTGTCCGAAGAGTGTCGGTGTCCAATACGTTTTGGAGTGTCCATGCTTCATAGTGTTCTACAACTTCAATTGCAGAAATTTCAGAAATTTTCATGGCCGGCTGCTTTGGTATTCAGTAAGAAAGTGTAGAAATAGAGGTAAAAGCAGAAGCTAAAAAAGAGGAGCAACGCCATGGTTGAAGACGCACCGTTGAATGTCGTTTCAAGTCTCACGCCCAAATCTCAGTCGAAGAACTGCAGCCAATTCCTAAACCAGGGACTACTACTCCGATTCATCATCTCGCCGTCATTGGAGCCTTGACCGGAAATTAGGAAAATAGCTGCAGCAATTGTAGCAGAGATTGATGAATTGAAATTAACTGCCTCATCTAACGCCAAAGTCTCACATACAACAGCGGTGTACATCAATGGACCCAAATTGGAAGTTCTAGAAAGGGACTCAAACTCAAATTCTTTGAGGGATGATTGCTCTGACACATTCAAGATATGGCTTTGAGATAATGTCGAAATTGAAGATGTAGAACATGAAAATGGAGAGAAGAAGGTAGATAACTTTACCAAATTGCCCCTTGCCACGTCATCAAAGATGACGGTGCTAAGGAAAAGGCCTTTAATTGCTAACAGTGCAAAACCTCAGGCCCTGTTTTGAAAAAAAAATTTCCCAGACCCCATTTTGTAAAAGTGTGAAACCACAGGGTACTTTTTTTAAATTTACCCTAAAAATTTTAATTTCTTTATGAATTCTAGTTAAAATAGCTTAAAAATTTTAATAACAAGGTGAACAAGAACTTCCTTTCAGACAAAATTTGTACTTAATCCATTATATTATGTTTCTACAAATAAAAAAGCATAAGAAAATCCAAGGAAAACATATTAAAACTAGAAAAATGTCAAATTAAGTGAAGTAGAGCCTAAAATAGCAAACATAAAGACCAAACCAGAATGTGATGTTGAACTTGGATACATTTTACAGTCGTCTTCCCCTTCTACCGCCCTTTCTGCGGGTGCTGTCTGTTGGAATCGGTGTCACATCCTCTGCAAACACAAAAAATATTTCAAAACCAACAAAATGAATTCAATTGGTCCGTGTCAGCAGTTGAAATTATAGTCTAGTTACTACTTTGGCATGCTATATTTTATTTCTTCAATCAGACCCAACACAATGCTTAGATCATACACTGATAAACGATACATCTGGACCATCTATCTGTAATATTCATTATTCACTTTCCACGAAAGAAAAAACAAACACTGTTACCGTATGGTAAATGTTTTATAAAGTGCTACGCACTAGTCGGGTGGACAGGGCATCCTAGGCCTGGATGGGGCCTGGGCAGACTTGTATTTTTATTTTTTTTTATATTTATTAATACATTAAAATATAAATTCAACTAAAAAAATAATAATATTATAAAATATTAATTTAAAACATAATTTAAACCATAATTTTCAAATCCAAATTCGAATCGAGAATCGAAATCCAAATTTTATGAATCGTGAATCGAATCGTAAGATTCGGTTCAAGTTCATAAAAATTATAAAGATAAATTATTTTACATATTAAACTCATGTAGTATTAATTTTTTTAACAAAATATACAATCTGTATGTAAAAAATCATATCAATAAACAAGCACTTGAAATTTAAATATAATCCAAGTAAATTTAAGATAGAAAACTTACACTGATTAAATAAAATGTATAAAATTGTCATTTAATAACCTAAAAATTATTTAATTACTATATTATATCAATTATATAGCATATTAGACTGAACTTTCAGTAATATATTTCATTGAGAAATGTTATGAAACTCTAATAAATCGTACTAAATATATATAAGTAATATTTATAGATTGGGAAGAAAAGATGCGTTAGTATTAATTACTTATTTGTTTAAGAATATAATTAATTAGAAAGCAAGATAAGAGAGGAATAAGAAGAGTCAGAGAAACTTAATTGGTTGTCAATAATTAGGAAAAAAAAAAGAGGAATAAGGGATATATCTTTGAGAAACGTAATATATGTGATAATTAAGAGTGATTAATGAGATTTAATAGCCATTAAATTTGATTATTTTGGTAATCTAAATATTTAAGACTTTTACCTATATAGGAAGTCTAAATTTTTTGAAAATGATCACTGGCATATGTTGAACATTAATTATCTACTTAACCTTTTCTTAACTAACGTGAGCATAGATTACTGTGGTGCTGTGATTAAAAATAAAAAAGAAAGAGTTAAGGTAGGGTAAAGACTGTCTTCTTCAACCTCAAGCAACCGCCATTGTAACAACTATCATCTTTCAAAACAGTAGAAAGGCAGCGTACAACACAAACTTCTGGCGGCTAGATGGGCTGAAGCTCTTTGAACAATCGAAATTCTCTCTTCACCTTCAGTCTCATCAGTTTCTTTTTTTTTTCTTCATTTGTGCTCATGAATCAATGGAATCGTCCGATTCGGCCAATTCACCTTCGATTCATTATGGTTTTCGATTCACCTCATAGATTCGAATCTATTTTGGGGTGAATCAAACCGAATCGTACTATTCGTATTGCGAATGGTACGATTTTGATAACTATGATTTAAACAATGTTAAAAATCGCTAGATTCTAGTTGGACGGTAGAGGCCTCCTTATTTGTGTTATAGAGCACATGTTTCCCGGTTTGAGACTCAAAACAACAATTCTATTGTGAAAACAATGTAATGTACTTTAGTTTTACTATCTAAGCAAATTTTTGTCTGTAAAAAAGTTAAACTAAAATTATTAAAAATATTTTTCATAAAAAATTGAGTTTAGGCGCTGCAACACCACCTAGGAGGAAAAAAATCGGTCAAACTCCTAATAACGCCGTAGGATCGAAAAGTCGGGTGGCATGCCTCAATATAGGCACCTAGGCGGGGATTTTTAAAACAGTGATGGTAAAATCCTGAAATTTCAAAATGTCAAAACTTGAATTAGTATGCTTGACTTGACTTACCAATGCGACCAATCTTCATTCCAGAACGAGCAAGGGCCCTCAAGGCTGACTGAGCACCTGGTCCAGGAGTCTTGGCTTTGTTTCCCCCAGTCGCGCGAAGCTTGATGTGAAGAGCTGAGATGCCTAGTTCCTGAATTTCGAAGTAAATTCAAGTCGTAAAACCAAAAAAAACTAAGATTTTGATAATGGTTGTGAAATAGTACACGGACCTTGCATCTCTGTGCAACATCTTGTGCTGCAAGCATGGCAGCATATGGTGAAGACTCATCCCTGTCAGCTTTAACCTTCATTCCTCCTGCACTTGGAAAATTATGTAATTCGGAATTGAGACATTAAACTTATAAAAGTAAATGCAGAAGAAATAGTTCATCGAGTTCCAATTATTAAAATCAGTTAACTCAACTATGATTTGCATTCGTGTACATCCTAATATGTTTATTGAAGAATTGACTGTTCAAAATACTAGTCACACCAACAACCCTAATCCGCTAACATCAATTATTAAATTGCAAATAACATATGTAGACATATCTAACTTATAATGGGTGTGTTTGAAAACAATTCAAAAAGAAAATGAAAAAGAATTGAATTGATTTCACTTGATGTAATTCCATGAATTAATTTTTCAAACAAATTTTCTTGTTTGGAAACTTCATTCATATTAGAGAGTTGAATTGATTGTAATAAATTTATTTAACATTTTTCCAAAAATGTTTACACAAGTATTTTCACTCTTTCAAATAAAAAGAGTATGATGGGTAATATGGTAAAAATAATATACAAAAGCTTAGTTCAAATGAAATCCTTCAAAATCATGCAACTTTTGGCAAGATTTTTAATCTTGCCATTCACAAGAAATCAAATCTTGCATGATTTGAAATCTATTAATATTTTTTTGCTCCAAACAAGGAAATTTGACAAAATGAATTCAATCAAAGGTGAGCTTTCCAAACATAATGAACAAGAAACAACTAGATTAAAACGAAAAGGATTCAAAAGCATACCAGTGATGCGAACCAATGTTTCTCTCCCCGACAAATCAGTGATATGCTGTCACAAAAAGGGAAAGTAAAATTGTAGAAGAACCCAATAAATCCAAAAAGACCACTCATACACTTACAATGAACGTGTCGTTAAAAGATGCAAAGATGTGGGCGACCCCAAAAACTAATTCCCCATCCCTTACAGCAGGTCCAAGAGAAGTGACATTCTCTTCCTTAGGCTCTCTTGTCCTCCTCTTCGACTACAAATCTCAAGGAATACAAGTATCAGAAGTCAAAAGGGGAAATGAAGATCACAAATTCATAGAATCATCGTTACTCAACCTTATAAACCCCTTATAACTACTGAATGCATAAAAAACAACTCAATTTGCTCCATCCAGCAATACAATAAGAAAGAACAAACACTTAAAGTGATCAATTGAATCAAAGTAGCTAAAAATATTCTGCCTACATCTAGAATCAATAAAAACCAACCAAATCAACCTGCTTAATTGAATTGCTTTCGTCATATCCAAACAAATCAAAATTACAACTAAACAATTTGATTACAATCGCATAATCTATGTTTCCTCATTCAATTTATGAAAAAAGAAATATAAACAAAGGCATTTGAAAACCTCAGTTATTCCCTACAGCAGATACAATTAAACAGACAAAAACAAGCTTTTGAAGGAAGAACAGTGACATAAATGGAATTGGCATACCATGGCTCCAACGCAGATTAGGTAAGAAACTGCGAGTGGTCGCCGGAGAGTGTCTGGTAACTGGAAGAGGAACAATGCGCAGCTTGCAGAGTCGATTTTTATACGGGAGGGGACGGACTAGGGTTTTCGGAGTGAGAGAAGTTGCGATATTTATTAAGAGATCCTTGAATTATACTTTTTATTTCAAATGGAGCTCCAGGCTTCTGGATTTTTATGTTTTTTGCCAGAAATTTAGATGAGTTTCCATCTGGATGTCGGAATTTGTCATAATTGTACACTTTTTCTAAATTAATTATAGATTTGTTAAAATATTTATAAAATTATCATGTTTGTTGAATATATCTTAACTTCTTTTTTTATTTTATTTACACAATTGTCATGTTCCTTGTTTTTTTAATTTTTTTCCTTATTTTTCATTTATCTCTCAAACCGTTTATTTTTTTAACATACCGCTTTAGAGTTTTTTGTTCGTCTTATTTTTATCTTTGAAATGACATCCACTGTGACTTATTGTCATTTTTTTATCCAATAGATTTCTTATAGATCATCTATAGATATCCAATAGATCATTGGAAATTTCGTTGTATCCATCATTATGCGGTAACTTTATAAACTGCTGCCATTGAGACCATAACTAATATTTTACATGTATAATTTAGGAGTCCTCTACCTTTTAAAATTGAGCATTCATGTGCTATTTAAAGGTCTTTCTAATTTTACTGATTTTTATTGTACTTTTATTAGATATCTATTGGAATTCTGACAGTTAAAAAAACTCGATAAAAGTATATCATCATGCATCTACTTTCGAAGATAAAAAAAGAGACGAACAAAAAACTCTAAAGCGACATGTCGAAAAAATGAACGTTTTGAAAGATATAAGCAAAACAAATCAAAAAATTAAAAAAATGGAAACATGCGTGTATTTGGGTGGGGGAGGTGTGGGGGTTGTAATCATTTTGAAAATATGGTTTATTTAAAATTATTTTACCCTTGTTATGATATTTAACCTAAATTATTTTATTTTATTTATGTAAAAGTCCGTATGTTTTTTGTTACTTATAAAGCCCAAGTAAGCATGCACCAATTTAGGCCATTTTTGATTGTGTTAAGAGCCTTGCTCCAAATACTACAAAACTCCGTTTTAACTTTCAAATTTGACACTAAACATTCCATAAAATTGCCACATGCTTACCTTTGGGGTACAAAAATCATTCCTATCTATGATTTTTATTTTTATTTTCTTATTTTACATATATCCCTCAAACTGTTTATTCTTTGACATACAGCTTTAAAGTTTTTTATCCGTCTATTTTTATCTTTGAAATAGCATTCACTGTGATATATTATTAAAAAATTTTATTAATCGGTTATAAGTCTGTTATATATATGTTATAAGTATATTATAAGTTTGTTATATATCTATTATAAGTCTATTATAAGTCTGTTATATATTTATTACAAGTCTATTATAAATCTGTTACATAGTTATTATAATTCTATTATAAGTCTGTTTCATACATGTTATAAGTTCATAAAAGTCTGTTATATATTTGTCATAAATCAATTATAATTTATAAGTATACGGTATAAGTATTTTCTAATAAGTATACGGTATAAGTATTTTCTGATATAAGTCTAACATCTGATAAAAGCTTATTATAAGTTTGTTATAAATATGTATTATAAGTCTGTTATATATTTGTGATAAGGCTATTATAATCAGATCAGCAGACTACAAAATTATATCAATTGTACAAAACATGCAAAGTTATTGTGAGCAGGGGATTTTGAAGTCCCTCTCGCGAGATGATGATGACGTTTTTATGATTTTACTCTCGCATAATTTCATCTCAAAGGGCCTTGTGATACCTCCGGAGGAAGCTTGTATTGATGGTTTTGACCTAGAAACCCTGGAACTTAAACCTAAGCCATTTCTAACTTTATGCCATGCCACCACCGGCATCGCCATGCCGCCGTCGATTTCATGAAACCGCCAGCGGCTTCATGATATCGGTGGCGACTTCGCTATACCGCCATCGATTTCATGATATCAACGGTTGTATGGCCTAAAGCAGGCCTTTGTGTAGACAACAATCTTCTTCTTCCTTGTTGACTGAATTTTTTGCCATTTTGGTGAAACTGGCGTAAGCTATTTGTCTTACTCTATTTTTTCAGTATATAAAGCAAGGATTAGATCTTTGGCCATCTTTTAGCTGAATTCAAATTTGAGAGGTTTTAGAGAGAGGACGTGAGATTTTAGTGAGATAAGTAAAGAAAAGGTAAGAAAAGTGGTTCCAATCCATCTTTTCTTGGATTTTCTTTGTTGATCTCTTAGAATTAACTTTAAAATTAATAGAACCTAGGTTTAAAATCAACTTAATGGGATTTAGAGACTTCAATCTTTAAATTACTACCCAAATCTTCAGATGTGTCATTTGGATCATGAAGAGATGGATTCTCGTCCCCAAGGTAAATTCCTGAGTCTCATAAGCTCTTTGGCAATCTTCCTTACCGTTCGTTGTCTTTGGTGTTTCATTTTTATTGTCTTGGCCGTTATTGGTTGTTATTTTATTGTTGCTGCAAGAATGTAAAACCAATGGTGATACTTGAAGCTGCCACCGATATCAGCAATGTCGTCAACAACATCAATGATATCGCTAGCGGTTTCGAGCCATCACCAGCGGCTTCAACCTTCTTGTAAGACCCCTTTTTCGATATATAAAATTTTCTTCAAATATAGTACAAGTATTTGAAATCGCCACTAACATCACTGATATCATCACCAGTATCGTCATGTCGATAGCAGCATGACCTTCTAGGCAACGACTTTGTTTTCTCTTTCTTTTGACCTAGATTTAATACTCGGAGCTAAGGTGAATAGTACAACAACGGGATACTCAAATTTCCCTGAAAACAGTCTCGACCCCATAACATGTGGCATTTTCATTAATAAACAGGCTAAAATAACAAATCAAGTCTAAAAAGGAGTGTTTTACAAGACGCGTTTAAGATTCATTGTTTTCATTCGTGGCTCGGGTTTTATCGGTTGACTAACTATCACGCTAACTAAACTGACTCGAGTCTTGTTTGGTCAACTAACTATGTATGTCAACGCATGATATATCTTGCCTATTAGCCGTATTTGTGCTAACCTTTGTGGATGCAGGTAGATTTAGGTTAGATGTATGTTAGGTGTTCCTTCGGGTATTTTCATTTGTAGAATCAATGTATAGGATTTATTCCCCTTTCCCATATGTATTTAAACCCGTAGAGTAGCTTTTGTTCTCGCTTTTATTTTGGACGACTATAACAATTATTTATTTACCATTTTTATGTGCTTACGATCGCGTACACTATATAAACGGAAAATGGCTAACTAGGAAATGATGAGATGACATAAGTAAGAAACAAATGACATTTCGTATGATTAATTTGGCTAATGAAGAGTAGGTAACTCATTGGAGCTTGGATTCTCAACTTAAGGTATGGTTTACGACCTAGTGGGAAAATTGTACCCAAAATTTTCCGATTGAGCTGAATCGGGTGATGACTCTATCTTAAATACGGGATTTTAGTCTCGTTTCTTTCAAGCATTAAAACATAAAACTAATTTCTACATATCACATATTTTAAACCATTTCCTTTAAGATGGACCTCTGGCCCGCTTCGCAGTTGTCCGCTCACAGTGGTGACTCCGCTGGGGATCAATATTTTTAACTTGATACTTTAAGTTTTCAATAAGTTTACAAGATTAAGATGATGTATTGAAATCATTATCCAAATTAAAACTTCTTTCTTACTTATGCCATTTTGTCCCATGTGTAGTTAGATCATTAGGGTAGGGTGCCCCAAATAGATGTAAAGCTCATAAAAGTATCACTCATGCCCTTCATGGAATTGGGGATAGCTAGTGGATGGATCACTCATTACCATAAACACGTATATGTACTTGCCTCATTCGCACCTATTTAGGGAGAGGCTTGGAGTATATTGTATTATGATAATGGGAACCTTCTATATTAACAACCCTATACTAAAGCCATACTTAGTGAAGCCAAAGTTCCTTCCATTTAGGGCTACCAAAACTTGTGTGATATTGGGTTAAGGTTCCCACTTCTTTGCCTCTTATTAGCGTTGAAGTTAGCCTCCATCCTTTTTTCAATGGCACTTGCGCGAGTTTCATAAGGTTGGAAGAGGGACGTTCGTGTATGCTCTATGTTACGTGCTCATTCACCATAGCATTCATGCATTAGTCTCGAGTACTAACTGCTATTCGATCAACTTACCCTTACTAATCTCCACTTCTGGAAGAGGTTTAGCAACATCTATAGGACATTTATTGTACATCTGTGAATCTCACCAAATTTTCGTGCGTGATGAGAGGTACATGCGTCTTATATATGTTGGAGGGATAAGCTTTCACATCATCACACTAACCCTTTGTGTTGCAGCCATCAATATATATGTACCATGCATCGATTTATAGATAAGTATACATATACATACTCATCCCATTCATACAACACGCGATACATGCATCAACTAACTCTCTTTTGCATTTAATCAACCGGGAAAATGCATAATTATCGTCTAACCCTGATTTGGAGGAGGCGAGAATGACATTTAATCTGATGCTCACTCACCTCGGTAGTCACCATGGAGCCTGAAGGAGTTCTCCGTTCTGATTTTAGTGAAGGGTCTGATTCAGAAATGTCTGCTTCCTGATCAGAATTCTTCTAACCCACCATGTGTTTCCTGAACAATGAAGAGAATATCATCATGCCCAAGGAGTAAACCGGCTCTACTACCCTAGGAGGAGGCCCTCAACCATCCCTTGGCTCCAAAATCATCAATATTATGGCCTAGTTTATCCGATCCAATCTCTTTTAAAGCACTATTCAGGAATAGATTCAAGCATTTGTTAGGCAAGCTCTAGACGATAAGAATTCTGACCGAGCCTCCGAGTCAAACATTCAGGCTTAGAATCAGAATGGTTTTATTATAATGGTTCAACTTAAGTGGTATCTGGCCCAGTAGGGGCAAGGCAGATTCAGTCAGTTCATCCTCCAATTTAGTTTGCTCAACCGCCAGTTCAGTTCGCCCAGCCTCCGGTTTGGATAAATTTCGGCCCAAGCTCAACCAAGTGTGTTTTAGTTTGGTCATATTCGACCCATGCTTGGGCCTGAATAGCCCCATAGGTTCTATTTTACCCGACCCAAAGCTTGAAGCCTGTAGCTCAAAGCTCAGTTCTTCCTCTATTTTCCGGCGGTTTCACCCATCAGTTTTCGGCCTCTTCCAGTGGATTGGTTTAATCCACGGCTCCTCCACTGTCTTTCACACCCAGTCCTCCATAGTTTATTGTGACACCGAGGGGGACGATATATTCCTAAAACCCTTTTGACACCCAACTATTGTTCCATCGTCATTTGTAATTACAACTGCCACCTCCGCATATCCAATTAGGAGCTAACCCCTTGTCCAGCGACTAAGTCATGCAACCTCTGGGCATGACACCCGAAATTGAGGCTCTCTTGTGACAATTGATAACTGCTAATTCTGAACAAACGAAAGAACCCAAGAGGGGCAAAGATTAGGTTCCTAATAACTTTAATATGCCTCAGATGGCATCTTATGATGGGTTGGGTGGGCCTATATCTCACATTACCATGTACAAGAGGGTCATGTGTGTGAAGAAATTAAGTGACAAAATCCTCGCTGAAATGTTTCCATGCTCCTCACGAGGTCTGACACTTGAGTGGTATCACACTTTGCCCCTCAATGTAGTCAGTCACTAACTGAAAGCTCCTCTCGGAGGCTTTGATTGATCATTATGGTTTTAATACCATAATGTAGACAACCATCCAACATCTTGCAGTCGTTCACCAGTTGCCAAATGAGGCATTCAAATAATATTTTAATCGTTGGATGGCTACTCAAGTTTTAATGTAATCTAAGCTGAGTCTTGAGGAGATGATCACCAAGCTCCTTGATGGATCCATTCCTTTGTATAGAAAGGAGATGGCAACCAATTCCTTCAATTCTTATAAAGGAGTTTATGAGAAGGCGGAGAAGATCGAGCGTGAAAACGAGCACGAATGTGCTGAGATATCGAGTGGAGGAAAGACTTGGTTTAGGAAGACCAATGATGCCGCTGATATCCCCCCTACAGTAGCCAAGGCAAGTCTCCTATCATGGTTCAAATAGTCACCCAGGCACCGCTAGCAATTGTCACAGTATAACCTAGCAATAACCCTATAGTAACGATGAGTCCTTATAAGCTGTCGCTTAACATGATTTTTGCTAAGTTAAGGGAAGTCAATCTCTTCAACCACCTTCACGAGTATAAGCTCCCTAAACTTGAGGAGAAGAAGAACTTTTATTTGTATCATGTTCAGATGGGTCATCCTACTAAGTAGTGTAAGTCTTTGATTCATGCCATCCGGTGTTTGGTGAGAGAGGGCAAGATGGTTGAGCTAGAAAGGTCACTCAACACTATGAATACCATGCCAAAGTTTGGCAACCAGGTGGGGATGGTTAATTTCGGTCTGCCCAAAGATGTAGTTTTAGGGATATTTGCTCAATAATGTAGAAGGGGTGAGGCTGTTTTAGTGATTGGCTCTAATCTTTCATTTAGTTTTATCTTTAACATGATCAATCAGTGCAATTTGATTATCAACTCGGTCCAAAGTGTGGAAGTAGATTCAGCTCCACCCGAGAAGAAGAGTCACAACTACAAACCTTTCGTTGTCAAGGATGTGGAGGCTGTGGAAAATAACCCCCTTCAATGATGATTCTTATGTCCTTCAGGGTGGTTATTCAAATGAGGAATATAACGTGACTGAGAATGTGGGGGTTTTTTACAGTTATTCGTTCAATGTTGACACTTATGAGCTATAAGACCCGTCCTTGATGTTTGGTGAGCCTTGTTATCCTTTTGAGACTCTCGCTACTCATGACATACTACTCGATGATGTTCTTAATATCACCAAAGGCAGCAGCGTATATCAGCCCGAGGATCGCTATCTTCATCTTGGGAAAGACCCGGCCCATAAGTTTGTGGGTAGCTCATTGAAACAACCTACGCCACCCTTACTAATTAAGGCAAGCTTAGAAGTTGACCCCTCCATTACTCAGTTTAAGAACACTCAAGCTCGTTATAGCATTTAGTAGTTGGTCATTGACTTGAATGCTCACCATAAGGGCCTTATCCAGAAATTGCTTGAGCTAGACGCTACCCTAACCACCTTAGTAATCAAAATTTATTCTATGATGGAGGAAGGAATACAGCTAAAATGAAACAAGCCTATCACCTTCTCTTTCCATGAGCTGTTGACCGAGGGTAAGAACCACAATATGGCCTTGTTCATCCGTGTCCAGCGGTTTGACCAAACCATCCCCTGTGTCATGGTCAATGATGGCTCCGCCTTGAACTTGTGTTCGCTAAAAATCCTTCCTCACTTAGGTATCTCGAAGGAAATGTTTGAGAACTCCAACACTGTTATTCACACCTATGATGATTCGAAGCGAGGCGTAATTGGGTTGTTTAAGGCTGTAGTGACTATAAGGGAAGTTAAGAGCAAATTGTAGTTTAATGTGCTTGACATCTCGGTTACCTACCCCCTCTTGCTCGAGAGACCTTGTACCTACTAAGAGGTGTCGATGACGTGTAGGTCTCCCTTAGCGCCTGTGTCAGAGGCGGGGGCCCCTGGGGGTTTGGTTAGATTTAGGCGTGATAAAACATCTTTAGTTAAAGTTTGCACAATAAGCTAATTTTAATGAATAAAAGAATCGAGGCCCAAATCTTGACACAATTGATAGAGTCACCACCCAAGTTGTCTACTTGGGAAAGAGTTTTGGTACGGTTCCCTCTAGGCGGGAGACTCATACCTATTGGATCAGAGATTTGGGTATCGGATGAGTCACTTATTTCTTATTTAGTTGATTCAAAATTACATTCACCGCATAAAACCATTTTAGTTTTTATCATTTAGGGAATTATCACAGAAATTCTATTTCTACACTCTTTCACACTCGTTACATGCATTTACATATTACAATAAAGCACAAGCAATAAATGGGGGCATAAAAATTACAACCGGGGGAAATTGCAAAGAGAACATATACATTTGTTCTAAGTTATAAAAAAATGAAAATAAATTCCCCTACATCCATAGATGTTAGCACAGTTTATAGCACACTATAAATTAGCATTTCAGTATATTTTATGGTGAAAGCACAGTTTAACTTTTGTGGGTTGATTTACCAGATTATTAGTGAAAATAATCGCATGGCAAATGGTGAGTTGGATTGATTTTTAACCAGTTAAACATGAGTTTTGGAATCTGCCTGGGGTCGGTACTCGTACGGTTGGGTGGGACCCATACGGCTACTAGGGAGGACCGGTACGAGTATGGTGTACCCGTACAAGTCCTGCCTGGTCCAGGCAGAAACTCTATTTAGTTTAGTATACAGATCAACAGATTAACAGATTGGAGGTAGGAAAATAAAATAAAAAGGGATTTCCTTTCGTATGAGTATGGTGCACTGAATTGATATCTTTGGGGATATATGGTGCCAATAAGGCTCATAAAGATTAGGACCAGACCTGAAACAAGAAATGAAAGGAACATATATAATAGAAGAAACAGAGAACAATAATAATGAAATAACTGAGATATGTGAGTCTCTTTAAAACTCGGGAGCGTTACCTTTGCGGAGTGAATCCACTTTGAGATGATCCCTTTACTGTTGAGAGAGCCCGGCCAAAGTATATGGTGAAAAAGGATTATTTAGGTGAGTATTTGTGTGGATAAAACCTCCCCTAAATCCTAATAAAAGAAGCTAGGAATGAATAAAATGTGGATAAAACCTCAAAGGAAGGGTTTTCTCCCTATTTTATACTTCCTATACCCCCACTATACCTTTTCTAAGCCTATAGAAATTGCTAGAGTTTTAGTATAATTTTCATATCAGATGTGTGTGTGTAAAATGTGAAGAGAAGGGCACTATTTATAGGGGAAAGGAGGTCTGAACGTAATAAATCGCATTCATGACCTGCCTTTTCCCGAAATAGGAAAGGATTCCCTTCCAAAAGAGCCTGTTTAGGCAACAAGAGGACCCGTACTAGGGGACCAGTACGGTTCCTCCCCCCCAAGCATATGGAAAAGGAATGACGCTTACGGGGTCAGCCGGTGGATCCGTACCACCAGGCAGCACCATACGGGGTCCCTAAGGTCAGACTAGGTCTCCAAATTCTGGCCAAACTCAACTCTGTAGTAGTAGGAATACCTCTGATGGATAACACCTAAAAGGCATTGCATCATATAGATCTCATCATAGTTTCATGAGAAGGATCGTTAAAATCTAGTGCTCGCAGACTATCCCTCGTGGGATCACTACAGATATAGATCTGTATGATCCCACGATGTGAGCGAGGGTTTAGAAATTATACCTGAGGTGATGACATGGGCGAGTTCCTTTCTTAAGGTGAACTCCTTTCCTAAGGGTCCTTTTCTTAGAGTAGATGAATTTCCTTTGTTGATGCTTATCCCTTTCTTGAGGCGGATGACTTTCCTTGCCAACGCGTATCCCTTTCTTCAGGCAGATGAGTTTTCTTGCCAATGTGTATCCCTTTCTTGAGGCCGATGACTTTCCTTCGCTATTATGCATCCCTAGTGACTCTACTGGGGAAGGTGTGTGTATCCCTTTCTTAAGGCGGATCGACTCTCTTGGCTAATGGTGTATTCCTTTCCTAAGGTGGATTAAATTTCCTGACTGATGTATCCCTTTCTTGAGGCCGATCGACTTTCTTAACCGGTGATGTATCCCTTTCTTAAGGTGGATGACTCTCCTGACTGGAGTATCCCTTCCCTAAGGCGGATGACTCTCCTGATTGATGACTTCTCTGGGGAAGACGTGTGTATCCCTTTCTTAAGGTGGATCGACTTTCCTGGCTGGTGGAGTATCCCTTTCCTAAGGTGGATTGACTTTCCTGACCGGTCTATCCTTTTCCTAAGGCGGATGACTCTTCTGCTGGGGAATTTGAATAACCTGAAAAAAGACAACAATCAAACACCGAGTTACTCATTATCCAAGCTGGCACCTCTTTATTCTTAATTGACTTTTGTGAAAACAAAAATATTTTTGCCCCTTCAATTAAGAATAAAGAAGTGTGGATGAGATAAACTGAAAATTATATGTAGGAAATGTCGGGCTTGGCCCGATCGCTCTATAATGAAATGCCCCTTGGAAGGGTGCCTCTCAAAGAATGCCCTTAGGAAGGCTGGACTATGGGGGGATGCCTTTAGACTGACTGATTCTGCTTTTGAATAAAGGGGGAATGCCTTTGGGTCGGTGGGGGGATGCCTCTGGGATATGATGATTCCGCTACTGGGAAATGGGAAGATGCCTCTGGGACCTGATTCCTTTGCTGGCGAATGACTATAGGGTAAGGTGCCCCTAGGATTCCTGATAGTGGGGGTGTGCCCCTTGAGTGATTCCTCGATTAGGGAGGGAAATGATATCCTTTGAGTAAAGCCTCTTCTGCTGGGGAAACTCTGTCTTTGTAAAATTCATTTACTGGGGAAGAACTCCTGTGTGGATGGACCTGTACACGAAATTTCCTGGTCAGTGATCAACTAAAAATTAACTTACCTCGATTCTTGATTGACGTTAGTGAAAACAAATATTTTTGCCCCTTCAATCAAGGATCAAGGTGAGCCAAGGGACTTATCCCAAACATAACGAAAATATAAGGTTGAGAGGGAGTGGGGTTGGGACCGAACTTGAACTGGATGAATTTCTAGTGCTTGCTGAAATACTGATGAAAAAATCTACCTCTAGATGGCAAGAGAGGGCCCATACGGGTAGGCCAGACCCCTTACAGGTAAGGTTCTCAAGAGTAGGGACCCGTACGGGTGGGGTAGGACACGTATGGGTCCTCAACGGGGGTTTCAAAAGGCAGATGAGCCCCTTCGCATCCCTCCTCACACTAAAACTTCCCATTTTGCATTTTCGGTGATTTTTCTCCTAAAATCAACTAAACATGCACAAAAAGATCCTAAAGACCGGTTGTTTATCCCTTAGACTCGAGGACTTGCCCTTAGTGGATGTTTCTGGGCTTTGAGAATGCTCGATTTTTGTTAGGTATGCATTTCACGGGGGGACTCATTCCTAGGGCTTACTCCTGTCTCTAAAGTGCCACTGATCCCTTCTATTGAGACCCACACTTCAAAACTCTAGGTAATTTCACTTGATTCTCCATTTTCCAATTTTGAACTTTTGGCGATTTCTTGAATTTGGGCATGAATTAGGGTGTTTTAGACCTTGGAATAGAGCCTGATGCATGTAACTTTAGCCTAGGATGCGTTCAGGATAGCTTTGGATGAACTTTGGTTCAAATTGGATAATTTTGGATTTTTAGGAGATTGTTCGTAGAGGGACTACTCGCAAGGGACCCGTATGGGTGAGGGGGGACCCGTACGAGTCTCGTTTCTAATACGGGTTCTGCTTATGGACCCGTATAGGTGGGGCTTACCCGCACGGGTCCTGTCCTCAGGGATAGAATATTGGCTTCTTTGCTTTCTGTAATCTTTTCCCAATTTCTAACTTTTCTATTGTGTTTTGACCCTGTTAATCTGTAATTATGACTTTATAGTTCTAATACAAGACTGTGGGAGCCTTGAGCTTCTACAAGAAATAGTACGAGGAGATTCGTGTCGCGGGGGATACGGAGCTGCTGCCTCGCATTGATTCCTTCGGCTTTAGCGATATTATCAGGGCCATCCCTCAGGCCCCTAAGACATTGGCCCCCGGTGCCATTTCAGCTTTGACGGAGAGATGGTCGGAGATGACCCATATTTTCCCTTTGCCTATCGAGGAGGACACAATCACTCCATCGGATGTGTGCGCCATGACGGGCCTGGAGTGGAGTGGGGATGTGGTATATTTTGATGTTTATATCGACCGATGGCATTCTCGGCTTGAGGTGAAGGCCTACATTGCTAGATTACTTGGGTTTCGTCCGGGCGGGATAAGCAAGCTTAAGTACGGGGACTTGTATGCTTACTGGATCAGGAAACCGAGTCCTATTGCAGCTAATAAGAGGACCAGTATGCTTGATCCTTCCTGCTGACGTTTCTTACCACCGTCTTCTTCCCAGTCTACTCGAGCAACCTCAACTATAGTTTGCTCTCTATCGTGGAGGATCTTGTAGATGTGCCCTGAAAGAACTAGTGTCGGGCTATTTTAGCACAGCTATACTATAGACTAGATGCCGTGGTCCGGGGTGAGTAGTCAGAGCATAAGATCTGCCATCTGATGCTACTGGTAAATCCTGAACTAATTTCTTACTTTAACCTTTTATCTGAACTGTGCTGCAACTAATCCTTATGTTGTCTTACAGATTTGGGCTTTCGAGCATCGGTTGATTCATAGGCCAGGCTTGCCCGTGCAGCCTGAGATGCCGCATATCATATCTAGATGGATGGGGCTTTGGCAGAATCAGCCCTTGACCATAGCGCAGTATCGAGAGTTCTTACGCCAGCTGCGCTCAGATCGGGTAAACTTCTTCCCTACTAAACCTGCAATTTTCATTTCAACAAACCATTAGTAGAAACTGTATTTACTAGGTTATGATACTTACAACGCATTTATTTTGTACAGATTATTCGAGACCCGTGGGAGAGATTGGCCACATATGGAGCTCTTGAGAGGATGAGGGCCGGCGTGGATGACCGCCGCTTTGTCCTAGAGTCACCACTCTCTTATGAGTGGTATTTTGGTGAGCGGGTCCAGGGGTGGAGGACCAGTGCCATGGTGGAGAGATTGATCCCTACCCCGATCACCGGCTGGCATTTTCTGGCCTTATCTCATGCTAGGGACCGATTAGGGGCTGTATTTATTGGGCAAGGGAGCTCGCATGCTACCTGTAGAGGGCTTTTATGCTGAATTTATTAATTCCTCCCTCCTTCCTCCCTGTGATAGGATTCACCACTAGGACAAGACTCTGGAGTTAGACTGGAGCGACAGTGAGGTTGATGATGATGACGATGACGAGGAGGGTGGACTGAGGGGTGGATGTGGGGGTCCATCCATAGTTCAGGTCACCGGAGGCTTGGCTAGGTCTTCTACCCCTTCTTCTCAGGTATATCTCTAACTTGGCCTTTGTGAATACTTTGTTACTTTTTTTAAATTGACTGTGATCTGGAGTCTTAATTCTTTATTGCTACAGCCTCCCGCTTCCATGCGGAAGAGATCTCCCGCTACTGCTGTCGTCGGCGAAGAGGTCTTGGGATTCTGTATCTATGAGGGAGGGCGTCCTCTGAGCTAAATTAGATACTTTCTTCTGACTCCTCGACCATTCGGGGAATCGAGCTATCAAGAAGCTCGAGGAGTCGATCCAACCTATTGGTTTCACTCCTTTTAGCTCTACCCATATAAGGAATCCTTTACCTTTGACTCTGTCCATTACTGTAATTGCTTAGGGTGTCTTATCCTGATGTGACCCTTTCTTTTAGGCCGAGAGGATAACTCGGGGTTATTTTTCTGTATGGGATCTGTTGTTAGCCCAGGACACACTAGCTTTAATAAGTTTCTTACATATAAAATTTCAACAAACTGTGCATGATGCATGCCATGACATTGATATATGTGTACTGATCTTATGGTTTCCATTGCAGACTTTGTTGGCTATAGAGTGGAGCAGGTCTGCCTAAGATTTGGACGCTTTTGAGGAGAGAGCCAGATTTTTAGAGGAGTAGCTGCGGGCAGCCACTACTGAGGTTGATCAGGCTAGGGCCGAGGCTGCATGGGCAAGGGCCGAGATTGAGACGTTGAGAGTCAGCTAGCGAGGATGAATGAGGATAGGCAGACACTGATTCCTTCTGATGATGAGTTTGAGGATGATCTTTCTGCATATCGAGTGACTCAAAGGAGCATAGATCAGCGTGTTAAGGGAGCTGATGCTGCTAGGACCGCTGCAGGGACTATAGAGATTAGGGACCCCACCTAGTTGGCTACTGGTACTGGTGACGCCGAGGACTATATGAATATAGACTTGGATTATCTGCTGGCGGATACTCCGGACCAGACTCATGAGGATCCCCCGGTAGCTTAGGTTACGATTACTTTTTGAACTGTTTGATACTTTTGGGCCCTGCATGGCTTGTTTTGATTGTAAACTTTTGGATTGGTACTTTTGATATTTGACTATTACGCATGTTGAGTTTTCTTGAATTGAGATTGTTGGGTATTGTTGCCTTGTGAACCCGTATTTTGTCCAGTGATTTTATGTTGAGGGGATCAGGTGACGTTCTAAATTTTGCATAGGTCACTCAATGTGAGGGAACCTATCGAACATTTATTATTTTTTTCTTGTCCTAATTTTTGCCTGAGCTGTCCTAGAGGGCTTAGCCCAGCAGACCTTTTTCTTTTTAGCTTTAACTTTTGCCTAGACTGCCCTTTCGGGTTTTTAACCCAGCAAGCTTTTCTCTTTCTTTTTGCCTTAATTTTTGTCGAGACTGCCCTTTCAGGTTTTCAATCCCGTAGGCTGTCTTAATTTTTGCCTGAGTTGTCCTTGACAATTCAATTCAGCAGACTTTTCTTTTTGCCTTAACTTTTACCTGGACTGCCCTTTCTGGTTTTCAATACAACAGGCTTTTCTGAATATTGCAAATGTGTGGTAATGATGAATACAATGATGCATAACACATAGAGAAAAATTGATGTTCACATACCAGCGATTATTCCACCTAAAGACATGCATGCATTTATAAGACCAAGATTCTTAGCAAAATCATAACATATTCATTGATGAGATTAATTTGAGTACATAGGCAATGGTAAATATTTCCAATGGTTAACCCCTACTGCCTACTAGTCTTTTACAAATTTTCCAAAAAGCAACTGACATTTTTCTCTCGATGCCTTAACTATTGTCTAAGCCGCCCTTTTTGGGTTTTCAGCTTAGCAGGCTTTATTTGCATTGGATTGCCTTAATTTTTGCCTAACCGGTTTGCAAGATACCAATCAGCAGGCTGCACCCTAATTTTTGCCCGAGCACTAGAGGGCCACTCGTCGGGTGTTTTATTCTTTATTTCTTTTATTCTTTGTGCTGTTTTTTATGATTTAATTCTTTTGACCTAGACTAGGGTTGTAATCAAACCGAGCTGAGCTCAAACACTGACTATTCAAGCTCTATTCATTTAAATTTTAATGAACTCGAGCCTGAGCTCGAGCTTGGTCAAACCGAGCCCGAGCCCGAGCCGAGCTCGAGCCTATCTCGAGCTTTGTTTAAATCGAGAGCTTGAACCTATAAAAGAGTAAGAATCCTTAAGATGAAGAACAGGAGATGAAGGATTTAAGCACCATAAATGATTTTCACTGTATGAAGAAGAGGAAAAGGATGAATGTTGTGTTGGTAGCTGCGTTATTTCAGAGAAAAATGAGATTAGGGTTTTACTAAGCATGTGAAGATTGATGAATATATATAGTAGGGATTGGATTGGATCCGAATTGCCTTTATTAGACTTTATATCCATCTTTTTGTTTTCTTTCACTCGTTTTTATCTATATTTTATATATCACCTTATACATATTTTTCTTTACTCCTTATCTTATATTTTATGTTTCTCTCTATACATTTTTATGCCCATTTTTACACATACACTATATATTTTACATTTTTCATACTCTATCTATTTTATGAATAGAATGTTTAATCTTTTTAATTATGTTAATGAGCCTACTAAAGAGCCTGTTGGCGAACTAGTTTGCGAGCCTCTTATCGTGCATGTTCATGAGCTTTCGAGCCGAGTATCCCCTTATTCAAGCTTGGTTCGTTTATGATAATGAGAATGAAATTTTGTTCACGAACAAGCTCATTTATTAATAAACCGAGGTCGACCGATCTTTGACCGAGCTGAGCGCCGAGCAGTTCACAAGTAGTTCAACTCATTTACAGCCCTAACCTAGACATGATAACGCTTGAGCCTATCTTGATTCATTGTGTTCACGAACTCATTTCCATCCATGTCCATAAGCTTGATTCCTCCTTTACCAAGGACTTTCTTCACAATGAATGGTCCTTCCTAGTTAGGCCTGAACTTGCCCCTAGTGTCAGTGTTGACTTGGCATAGCTGTTTGAGGACCAGATCACCCGCTTTAAGAGGTTGTTTTGGGTATCTGATTCTATTGTTATAAGCTCGAGCCCAGCACAGTTGGTACATCTGGAGATGGTCAAGTGCCTTGAGCGCTTTTCATCTATCGCATTCAACTGTTCATACCTGGCTCTTGCCCAATCTGATTCTTTTAACTGTGATTTAAGTGACACTCTCAGAGATCTTACTTATGTTTCAACCCGTAACACAGCTTTCTTTCCATATACTAAGGAGAAGGGTGTTTGATCGGTGGGAGTTCTTACACTGGTTCTATACCCCCAAATTGCAAATGGAAGTTTATCAACCCAGTCTCTGTAAGTGGCCACTGTCTTTAAAAGAATCTTCTTGATTAACTTATTGACAGCCTCGACTGCCCTATTAGCTTGTGGCCCATATAGAGAAGATTTGTGATGCTTAATGTTGAATTTCTCAAATAATTCAGCCGTGGCCCCTTAAAATTGAACTTCGTTGTCAAAAACTACATGGTGCGGAATTCCATATCTTGCAAAAATATGCCTCTCTATGAACTTGGCCATTTTCTTGGCGGTAATGTTGGTGTAAGATTCGGTCTCTACCCATTTTGAGAAATAATCAACTGGGACTATGATGAATCGGTGACCGTTGGTTGATGATGGCCGAATTTCACCAATTATATCTATCCCCCACTCCGAGAAAGGCTGAGTAGACAAATTATGAATTTCGGATAAAGGGAGATATTATATGTCCCTGTGAATCTAACATTCATGACATTTCCTGACCTTATCGACACAGTTGGCGTTCATTATAGTCCAGTAGTACCCCATTCTCTTAATCTGTCTGGCTAGAGCCATCCTATTCATGTGCGGGCCGTAATCCCCCAAATGTACCTGAGTCATTACCCTTTCTGCTTCTTATTCTGTCAAACACCTCAACAATAAACCTTCAGTTATTCTTTTAAAGAGATCTTCATCGACTAGTCCGAACCGGGTCGCCAATCTCTTGAGAGTTAGACGGTCTGAACCGGATGAACCTTTGGGGCACTTCCCTCCTTTCAGAATCCTCTTAATGTCATTGCACTAACAGGCCTTTTACTCCTCTATAACCATAACCTGAACCTTTTCATGAAATGGCAAATGAGCCGTTTCTACTATAAAAAGACGGATGGGTTGAGCCTCTTCCCCTCCCCACATAGAGGCTAGGGTAGCCAAGGAATCTGCCATCTGATTCTCATCCCTCAGTATATACTGGAAGAGGCATTGGCTAAACCGTGCTGATAAATCCCAAACTCCTTCCACATAAGGCTGTAGTGATTCTTCCCTGATTTTCCACTCTTCCACGACATGCTTTATCACCAACGCGGAGTCCCCCATCACCCTAACTTCCCTTGCACCTATCTTTGAGAGAGCATCAAGACCAAAGAGACAAGCTTCATACTCAGCCCCGTTATTAGTAACTGAAAACTCCAACGGTTTGCTTAGTGGAACAACCTTACCTTATGGTGTAATGATGACTACCCCAAGACCTGTGCCCTTTCGATTCATAGCCCCATTGAAATACATGGTCCAATCGGCCTTCTCAGTCTTCACTTTAGCTAACTGCTCATCAAGGAAATCCAGATTCTCAACAAAGTCAGACTCTAGGGGTTGGTTTGCCAAAAACTCAGCCACTGCTCTTCCCTTAACAACCTTCTTCGTGATATACTCGATATCAAACTCAGACAGTAACAGGAGCCAGCGAGAGAGTTTCCCTGCCAATGTAGCGGATTGACAAAGATACTTCATTGGATCCACCTTTGCTACTGCTTGAATTTTGTAGGACTGGAAGTAGTGCCTCAACTTCTTAGCTAACCATACCATCGTCGTACATGTCTTTTCTACCACCGTGTATTTCATATCATATTCTAATAACTTCTTGCTTAAATAATAGATGGTATGCTCACTCTTATCCTCTTATTCCTGGACCAACATTGCCCCCACAGATGACTCTTCTATAGCTAAATAAAGAATCAATGGCTTACCGGGCATCGGAGGCTTCAAAACTGGGGGGGCTCATGAGATAAGCCTTTATCTTATTAAATGCTATCTGGCATTGCTCATTCCATTCTATCGACTGCTTCCTTCTCAACAACTTAAAGATTAGCTTACACACAGTTATTAACTTGGCAATAAAATGACTCACATACTAGAATGATCCAAGGTATGACCTGACTTCTTTTTCAGTTCTAGGAATAGGCATTTCTTGTATAGCTCTAACCCTATCAGGATCGACCTCGATTCCCCTCTAACTGATGATATGTCCCAAGAGTTTTCCCGATATAACCCCAAACACATACTTCTTCAGATTCAATCGCAGATTGTACTTCTCGATTCTAGTCAAGAACCTTTCCAGAATCTCAGGGTGCTCTTCACTCGTATTAGACTTTACTAACATGTCGTCTACATAAACCTTGACCTCTTTATGGATCATCTCGTGTAATAAGGCTGTCACTGCTCTCTAATAAGTTGCCCCTGCATTCTTCAGCCCAAAAGGCATTACCTTGTAACAATACACTCCCGATTCTGTGATTAAGGCCGTCTTGACCTTGTTGATGATGTCCATCAAGATCTGATTGTACCCAAAGAACCCATCTAAGAATGAGTACATTACGGCCCTGGCGGCGCTATCCACTAATACATCGATATGTGGTAATGGAAAGTCATCTTTGGGGATGCCTTGTTCAAATCACAAAAGTTGACATACATTCTAACCTGTCCATCTTTCTTAGGGATCGGGACAACATCTGCTAACCATGTCGGGTACTCAATTACTTCAATGAACTTAGCTTTCAGTAACCTAACAACTTCAGCTTTGATTTTATCAGCCCATTTAGGACGCAACCTTCTTAACTTTTGCTTGACTGATTTGAATCGGGGATGGGTCGGGATGCGATGCTCGTTAATTTGGCGATCTACCCCGGGCATGTCTTCGTAGGACCAAGCAAAGGTGTTAATATGTTTTCTAAGCACTTTTATTATCTCTCTTTTTTCGATAGAGGTCAAACCACTAGAAATAGTGACCATTTTTGGATTTTCCTTAGTACCCAAGTTAATGTCATACAATGAAGTGTCATGAATGCTAAAAATGTTATGCATATGGTCAGATGAATGCATGGTGCCGTTAGGCGAAACATCAAACAAGTAAGCAAAATCATTATGATTATTATTAGGATGCCCGAAGGTTACATCATTTTCATTACATATAATTGCATTGTCATCCTCTACAAGCGGAGGGCCTTCTTTGTCATTCATCAAAATGTGAGTCAGGTCACGATCCAGGTCTTGTAACTATTTCTCGTGTTGGGAAATAATGATCCGGATAAAAAATCTAAGTCCAAATCAAGTTTGAAAGAAACAAAAATAATATATGTAATTTCTCCCAAATCCAAATGGAAATATCCGTACAAAGATCAAGACACAAGTCATCCATTAATCAAATTAAAGTACTAAGGACTAAGGGAATAAACCGGACAGAGTTTAGAAAGGAAACAAACTTCTGACCCTTAAGACCAGCATCTGGAAGAACTAATTGAAGCCATCTCTGGAAGAAAGATCCGGAGCATATAGGGCTAAAAGACATCCAAAATACATATATCTGAAACAAAAAGAAAGTATTCAAATATATTTTTCCCTTTACCTTTTTTGGTCTATGAAAGTCAAAGATCCTTTCTCCAAGATAAAGACAAAATGACAGCTTGTATATTTCAGAATAAGTCAAAAGGGTCTGACACTGAACAGAGAAAAGCTAACTACTTTCTCCTAGACCAATAAAGGTACGCGTGGAGCTCATATCATAAAGCAATTAGTATGAAAGTTGGTGCAACACAAAATGATAAGCAAAACGATCACTGACAACTTTTCAGCCTCATTCCCAAGATTTTAAACGGATCAAAATACAGTCTAACGGAATGATCAACGGTTCTGAAAGCTCCACATCACAACCTGATCAAGGGTGAAGATTAGATAAAAGCTCACCAATCACAAACGGCTACATTTATGATCAAAGCCTATAAATAGAGCTCTTCACCAAGTAAGAAGGTCAATTGATTGATCTACAAAAGCAAGTAATAAAGTAATACTCATTAAATTAGTTGAGATAATCCCTCCAAGAAACCTTGATTTAAAATCAGTTTGTAAGGAGTCCCAAGTGAAACTATAAACTTGAGGAACTCCAAAAACCAACCCTTTGTTATAAACCAAAGAGTGAGAATCTCCAACTTGGGTGAGTTGGAAGATTGGGATATAGCTTGAAGTAGGTGCTTTGAGTGAGATCTCCCTGTAGGACTCAGCTTAGATTCAAGGTAGAAGGCTAAGTGGTATATCCTACTAAAGAGTTGGTGATTCTAGTGGTATATCCTACTTCCGGAAGGGGTCACCATCCGGAGACAAATTTGTAAGGCTTAATTCGTGCTAGTTGAAAAGGAATCCATTAGTGGATAAGCTCGGAAGAAGGAAACTCCGAGGACTAGATGTAGGCAGGGCCGAATCAGTATAAAATACTTGTGTTTGATTTTCTTTTGCATTTACTTTATTGTACTTACTTGCATCATCCGGATCCATCCTTCGGATCATAATCATCATCCAGACCCATCTTCCTGATCATAATCAAAATACTAAGACTTTTTCTAAGTTTATAAATTCCATGAAAAAGGGCATTCACCCCCCCCTCTGCCCTTATAAATACTCTCACAGGGACCAATATCTCGGTAACACATCGTCCATAGCTTCCCTTATAGCTTGGGCCAGGTTTCTCAAGGCTTCCTGAATTGGTGTCTTTGACTTATCCCCCAAGTGTAAGATAGTGTATATTGAAGTGGTAAGGGTATCAATGGCTTTGTCTACTTAATCTTCGATGGGTCACTGTCTTCCATTTGTTTGGCACATTTTTCTGCTTCTATAGCTGCTTCGTAGCTCTCAGGGATAGTTTTGTATGTACTCATAAATGCTATCTTGCGAAGGTAAGGAGATAACCTGAAGATGAACCGGTCAGCTAATTCTTTCTCTTGAGGTCTCCTTTTAAGGGATATCGCGATCGTTAACCATTTCTGAAAGTAGTTATGGACAGGTTCCCCACTCCACTATTTGATAGCTATAAGATCAAATATGGATGGCTCTTCTCTTGCTTTCTTGATCTCTATGATGCATTTTCATACCTTACTTTCTTCTAATCCCGAGTTGATCATGGCTACTTTATCCCCTCTCCTTTGGGGCTCACAGACTTTTCCTTTATTGATTAGTGATGTGATGGTTTTGGAGATCCTCACATGTCCTAGTTGGATGATTAGGACTGACATGATATATGCAGAAGTTGCCCCTCTCCTCAGGTTTTGGAGGAACATACGGTAGGAGATGATCAATCAATTGGTATTTCTTTAGCTTCTTGAAAAGGCTCAATAGAGGAGTACCCCAAGGTGAGATATCATCAAGAGTCATAGGATGAACCACCTGGTCGTGGGTCATACCATAGGGTAAACCTATGAAATAAGGGAGGATTATCCCCTTTAGCATAACCACAAAGTCTGGTAGCTGACTTGGGTCCTTGCTATGGCGAAATTGCAGAATAGCCTCTTAACGGAGTGAATGAGACCCACTACTAGCTGTGCAGAGCATTGGGTTCGCCGGTTGACTAACTGACCAAGCTGAGCCATGATAGTGACTAGAATGAGTACTGGGTGGAATTGCCAGTTTTTGTCCTGAATTATGGTGGTAAGCAAGAGATCAGTACATGCATGGGATGAGGCATGCATGCATAAACTACAACGAAGGGTATGTAACATAACACATACGAAGCGATCGATTCTGTCCTTATTTTCCCCTCCAAGTTTGAGGGTATTCTTCCTTAATCTAATCTCACACAGAAATTAGAGTACCTAGAGGGTAAAATTCTACGGCTTTCGATAAAAATGGTGTAGGGACATATCAAAAGTTGATGTAGAAGGTTCCCATCGCATCAAGCCTCTTTTGGAGGGAGGTGACAATGATTACTCCACCCACCAAGGTGTCCCCAATATCCCTAGCGGTCATGGGTATCACCATTATGAGTGTCGCGGAAATAATAAGGCACCCTAACATAGCGCTAGAAGAAGAGCGCATCTAACTAAAGAGAGAAGGAGATGAGAAGATAGAATGTGATAATTTTCCCAAATGATGAAAACAAAGCGGGTTGAATCAAGTAAATGATTTTCAGTGCTCATCTTAATCTTTCAAGCTTTTAAAACAAACCAAAATTTTGCTAGTTAAAAGATTATATCCCCAGCAGAGTCGCCACTGTGAGGTGTCGATGATGTATGGGTCTCCCTTGGCGCCTGTGTGAGAGGCAGGGCCTACTTGGAGTTTGGTTGGATTTAGGCGTGATAAAACAATTTTAGTTAAAGTTTGCACAATAAGCCAATTTTAAAGAATAAAAGAATCGAGACCCTAATCTCAATACAATTGATAGAGTCGTCACCCAAGTTGCTACTTAAGAAAGAGTTTTGGTACGGTTCCCTCTGGGCGGGAGACTCATACCTATTGGATAAGAGATCCAGGTATCGGATGAGTCACTTATTTCTTATTTAGTTAATTCAAAATTACATTCACCACATAAAACCGTTTTAGTTTTCATCATTTAGGGAATTACCACAAAAATCCTATTTCTACACTCTTTCACACTCGTTACATGCGTTTACATTTTACAATAAAGCACAAGCAATAAATGGGGGCATAAAAATTACAACCGGGGGAAATTGTAAAGAGAACCTATACATTTGTTATAAGTTATAAAACAAAATGAAAATAAATTCCCCTGCATCCACAGATGTTAGCACAGTTTATTGCAAACCATAAATCAACATTTCAGTGTATTTTATGGTGAAAGCACAGTTTAACTTTTGTAGGTTGATTTACCAGATTATTAGTGAAAATGATCGCATGGAAAATCGTGAGTTGGATTGATTTTTAACCAGTTAAACATAAGTTCTAGAATTTGCCTGGGCCTGGTACCCGTATGGGTGGGTGGGACCCATACGGGTCCTGTCTGGTCCAGGAAGAAACTCTGTTTAGTTTAGTTTATAGATTAACGGATTGGTGGCAGAAAAATAAAATAAATAGGGATTTCCTTCTGTATAAGTATGGTGCATCGAATTGATATCTTTGGGGATATATGGAGCTAACAAGGCTCATATGGGTTAGGACCAGACCCGAAACAAGAAATGAAAGGAACAGATATAATAGAAGGAACAGAGAATAATAATAATGAAATAAATGAGATGTGAGTCTCTTTGAAACTCAGGAGTGTTACCTTTACGGCGTGAATCCACTTTTAGATGATCCCTTTGCTGTTGAGAGAGCCCGACCAAAGTAGATGGTGAAATAGGATTATTTAGGTGAGTATTTGTGTGGATAGAATCTCCCCTAAATCCTAATAAAAGAAGCTAGGAATGAATAAAATGAGGACAAAACCTCAAAGGAAGGGTTTTCTCCCTATTTTATACTTCCTATACCCCCACTATACCATTTCTAAGCCTATAGAAATTGCTAGAGTTTTATTATAATTTTCATATCAGATGTGTGTGTAAAATGTTAAGAGAATGACCCTATTTGTACGGGAAAGGAGGTCTGGGCATAATAAATCGCGTTCATGACCTGTATTTTCCCGAAATAAGAAAGGATTCTCTTCCAAAAGAGCTTGTTTAGGCAATAAGAGGACCCGTACGAGTCCCTCCCAGGCGTATGGAAGGAATGACCCATACCGGTCAGCCAGTGAATCCGTACCACCAGGCAGCACCCGTACGGGTCCCTAAGGGCAGAGTAAGTCTCCAAACTTTGGTCAAACTCAACTCTGCAGTAGTAGGAACGCCTCTGATGGACAACACCTGAAAGACATTGCATCATATAGCTCTCATCATAGTTTCGTGAGAAGGATTATTAAAATCTAGTGCTCACACCTACACCCTAGGAGTAGTGCCCTCCACTCTAGATGATTTACAAGGGGGAACATGTGACTATTGATGCAGATAAAGCCTTCATCATGGCTATCATGGAAGCTGAAGCAAAAAATGAAGGGGGATTCCGTGTGGCCATTGGGAAGATGATGATGAAGAGTATAAAATCTAGATGATTTACAAGGGGGAACATATGACTATTGACGCAGATAAAGCCTCCATTATGGCTGTCATGGAAGCTGAAGCAAAAAATGAAAGGGGATTCCGTGTGGCCATTGGAAAGATGATGATGAAGAGTGGTATATGCCTGGAAAGAGTTGTGGTAAGTATCACTAAGGCATAGTGAATGCCTTTGAATCGAAGGTCTTCCCAGCTTTAGTAAGATTGGGGTACACCAAGCCCAAGAAAGCCTACAAGCATGCCCGTCCAGCTTGCTGCCACATGGTAACTGTTTGTGAGATCCAAGGTACGAAGCTTTTTAGGGGTAAGCCCAAGCCCGTGGAGTTTGAGGGGGAGATGTAGCCTGGATTTTAGATCTTCAATGATGTCTATGACTTTGAGGTTGGTTGCATGATCGTCTTTAAAGCTAAGCCCCAGCTGACTACCGAGCTTACTGCACTAGTTAATGTTATCGATTCCCAAGCCAGGGGTAAAGGGAAGATAAAGTCATCAAACGAAGAAGTTGAAGACGCTGGGGCGGCCATGACTAAAGCCATGCCAGTTCTGATGAAGAAGGGCTAGAAGGGTGAAGAAGGGGAAGATGACTTTGATCGAAGCCATGAAGCAGCTCGCTAAGGCCTTAACCTAAGGAGCTAGTCATATGAAGACCACCCTACTTACCGCTGAGTAGAAAGAGACTCTGACTCTCGACCTGGACAATATTCTGATGGATTCTACCGAGGATGCCCCACCTACTGCCAACATCACCATTTAAAACCCTTCACCTCTAGAGGACGAAAATACGAATGATGTAATTTTAAATATTTCTGATGTATTAGATGTTAACAACTCTACCTACAAGGCATTTAATTCAATGAATTACTCTCATTTCGCTTACTTATTTGACGTTTTACCGATGGATCCATGTGTTTTTAGTATTCACATTACTTCGTTGCATGAAATAAATTTAAGTGTTGATGACAACCCTAAAATGGTAACTATTTCCAATGACTTAACTCCCGCTGAAAAAAGAGAGATAATAAAAGTGCTTAAAGAACATGTTAACGCTTGTGAGCATAGGATTTTTCAGTCTCTCACACATAAAGATGATGAAAGCTTTTCTAACCTCACCCTTGCAAGTGTATCTACTTTTGGAGTTGATAACACGTTTGGAAGAAGCCTTTCATGACAATTTGGACTTAATCGCTCTTAAAATTAATAAGTAAATTAATTTGACTCCTAGAGAAGTGCCAGCGGCACCACTCTGTTGGGAACTGACAGTCACTTTGAACACGCATAACAGGCATGATATAAGTTCAAAAATTTTTCCCTTGTCCCTGGGAACTCCTATCAATTACATATAAATTAATTAAAGCCTTAACTAAATTAATTCTCTACTTAGATTAGCATGCATAGGCTAGGCGTACCATAATTCTAAATTATATCCTAGCATAAAAATATTTTATACTAAGCATGTTATAACTCTAAGTTATAGTCTAAGTATAAAATAAACTAAGCATGCAAAACAACCTAAGCATAATAATTATTAAGTCTAAAAATGATTAAAGAAAAGGACTTATTAATTAAAAGAAAATTAGAAAACTTACCAGTTGAAGCGTGCTTTAGCAGAACCTTCTTACACAAGCCTCCAAGTATAGGATAGCTTTTATGAGTATCCACACGAACCCCACCCACCGAAACCTCCCTCGAGGAAGAACCGCAGAGTTTTGAGTAGCTGCTAGACCACTCCAAATCCCACCCGAATTATTAACTAAAGGTTAATCTTCTAAGTTGACTTGAGAAAAAGTGTTAGAATCTCAAGTCAGAGCTTATAGGAAGATATGGTGCGAGAAATAAAGAAGAGGGGCTTGGTTTATATAGGGGGAGCAAGGGCTCCCCGAATTTAATTCGGGATGGGAAAATTCCCATCCCGCCCCTGGACAAACACGCGGATCCTAAGGGATCTGCGTGCTACCCAACCCAACCTGGCTTGCTCTACAAGCCGGGTTGCTGCCACGCAAGGCAGGCTCTCGTAAGCCTGCTTTGTCCTGCGGGTTGGGCCTTACGGGACCTCCCGCGAGCCCATCTCGCCGGTGGCATTGGGTCACAAAAGCTACCTTTGGGCAGCGCTTGTTTGGGTTGGCCTTATAGGCCCGCATGCGCTGCATATAGCCCGCGAGCCCAATGGCTCATGTGGCTTAGGCAGCCCACGTAGGCATTTAATGCCTACGTGGCCCAAATGCGTAGGGTCCCATCCTTGTAGTCTAGTCCGGCAATTTTCAATTCCTCTTCATTCAGTCTTTATTTATTTATAACCCTAATAAATTAGGTATTGGTCAATGAATAAAATATCTGGTCTAACCAGGTAATAGTTTAACCATCCCTTATTTAATATTCTCGTAATAGATCAAGTCTATTAATTCTTTACTCGGTCCGATGAAAGTCCAATGTGTGTGACCTTATATGATCCCATAGTATTGAGCTGTTGAGGGTTAACCAATCCTTGTTCTATAAGAACCACCGGCTCGAGGTACTAGATCATAAACAGAACTCGATTACCTTAACGACTGTAGTACGCCTCTAGCAATGGTCCACCATCCCCCATTACTCGGAACTTCATTTGTGCTTATGACTTAATCCTAGTTTATGCAATAGTTATCTAATGTGATGAACCCTTTCAATTCTTTAATATTAGTACCATCTGGTTTATTGGGTTTGATTAAAGTGTTAACCCACCAATAGCGAGGTTTCCTCAAGCTATCCCAGTTATTTGCTTGTTACCGAAGTATATTACTTTCTACTATAATGTGTTTAACTAGAAACTATTTCTATCAATCACATACTCTGATCAGAGGTTTATAGTAATCATCACTTCAACAAGCGGCCAGGTACAATTCTTTAATATATCTGGAGCGATGGGTTCTTACCGACTACATAGCTTACCAACGTATTGTCATCACTATACCCGTAATCACCCGTGGCACCCTAAATTAATAAGTGAATAGGTAAGACCCAAAGTATAGCGATAGTAATACACAAGGTAACTAATATCTCAAGTATGTGGATATTCGCAAAGCTACTACATGAAGATAAACACTAACACATTGATATACATACCAAGTGTTTATCTTAATGCGGTCTCCAATATATCTTCCAGATATATTCATGTGTCAAACTCGGGGCACCACCTTCAGTGTTAGGAGGTCAATTGCTTGGACCCTTTCCAAGAGAGTTGACCACGTGCTAGTCTTACTATTCCATCAATATCCTTTCTTGATGAAACTATGACTATAGATAGTTTAGACATAATCATAATCGCACATGAAGCAGGTCTTACCAAACATAGTCATAGTATAATATCTCTCACTTCATGCTATGTTTATATCAAGGAATTTTGTACAAAGATATCAATCAATATATTTTAACCAGTCATATTTAACAAACTCCTACTTGCACTAAGGCCAATTAGCCATATGTCTTACTCCATATGCTTTCACATGCTCATCATGTTTGACTTGTGTCAATGGCTTTGTCAGACCATCCGCGAGGTTTTAATCAGTGGGGACATATTTTAATTTTATCATCTTAGCATCAACAATCTCCCTGATTATATGTTACTTTCTAAGTACTTGTCTATTTTTCTGGTGAGATCGTGGTTCCTTTGCCTGAGCTATAGCACCATTGTTTTCATAATATAAAGTAATTAGATCAACAATCTCAGGCACCACACCGAGATCACCAATAAATCCTTTTAATAGTTTCTTTTACTGCTTCAAAAGCAGTAATGTACTCAAACTCCGTGGTTGCATCAGCAGTAGTTTCCTGCTTGGAACTTTTCCATCGTACTGCCCCTCCATTAAACACATATATAAAACCCGACTGAGACTTAAATTCATCCTTGTCAGATTGGAAGCTCGCATCAGTGTAACCTCTAATTATGAGGTCACCATCTCCATATATCAAGAACTCATCTTTAGTCCTTCTCAAGTACTTAAGAATTTCATTGACGGCCATCCAGTGCTTTTCACTTGGGTCCAATTGATATCTACTCATAAAGCTCAAGGTTTGAGAGACATCTGGCCTAGTATATATCATAGCATACATGATGGATCCTATCGCGGATGCATAGGGTATATCCTTCATGCGCATTCTTTCCTGAGTTATCTTTAGACACTCAATCTTAGATAGGTTTATCTCCTTTTTCATCGGGAGATAACCTTTCTTCGAATGCTCAAGACTGAACCTATTCAGTACCTTATCTATATATGTGCTCTAAGAAAGACCTAACAACCTCTTGGATCTGTCTCTATAGATCTTTATACCCAGTATAAATGTGGCTTCTCCAAGGTCTTTCATGGAGAACTTTCTTAACAACCATATTTTAATATTCTAAAGAAGAGAAATGTCATTTCCTATTGGCAGAATAACATCAACATACAATAATAAGAAAACGACTGCACTCCCACTAACCTTCTTGTAAACACAAGGCTTATTAATGTTTGGACAAAAATCCAGTTCACGGATTGTTTGATCAAACCTAATATTCCAACTCGTGGATGCTTGCTTAAGTCCATAAATGGACATTTGTAGTTTGCACACCTTCGAGCCATTCTAAGATGTAAAACCCTCAGGTTGTGTCATATACACATCCCGGTCCAAATCCCCATTTAGGAATGTTGTTTTAACATCCATCTTCCAGATCTCATAATCATGATGAGCAACAATGGCGAGGAGTATTCTGATGAATTTAAGGATGGCTACTAGTGAGAAAGTTTCATCATAGTCAATACCTTCACATTGACTATAACCTGTCGCAGCCAACCTTGCCTTATAGGTAATTACATTACCGTCTATGTCTGTCTTCTTCTTAAGACCCATTTGCACCCGATGGGTCTAACCTCTTCTGAAGCATCGACCAATTTCCAAACTTGGTTTTCATACATGGAATCCATTTCTGATTTCATGGCTTCAAGCTATTTATTAAAATCTGAGCTTTTCATTGCTTCATCAAAGGTTCTTGGTTTATCACCTTCCATGAGATATAGTTCCCTATCATCCGTGATGATAAAACTATATCTTTCAGGACCTTTATGAACACTACCTGATCTTTGAAATGATTGTGTTTCGACAGGTTGTTCTTGGATCACACCTTCTTGTGTATCTAGAATGGGGTCAATCAACTGATTATCTATTTCTTCCTCTTGAACTTCCAGTTCAAGATTTCTCCCACTGACTTTTGCAAGTAAGTGTTCCTTTTCCAAAGAGTGAGCACTCTGAGATATAAATACCTTCTGTGCTTTGGGTTGGTAAAATAAATATCCAATAGTTTCCTTTGGATATCCAATGAACGTACACTTGTCAGATTTACAGTCCAGCTTATTTGATGCTATCCTCTTTACCATAGTAGGACAACCCCATACTCTTAGGTGACTCAAATATGGTCTTTTATTACACCACCTTTCGTAAGGCGTAAAGTCAACTGATTTAGAGAGCACTCTGTTTAATACATAAACCGCGCTCTCTAGTGCATATCCCCAAAAGGATTTACTGAGATATGATTGACTCATCATAGACCGAACCATATCTAATAAAGTCTGATTCCTCCTTTCAGATACTCCATTGTGTTAGGGTGTATAGGGAGGGGATCCATTAGGGAACTATCCCATTTTCCTTTAGATAATCCTTAAACTCTTGACTTAAGTATTCTCCACCTGGATCAGATCGAAGTGTTTTAGTACTTTTCTCAAGTTGTTTCTCTACTTCATTTCTGAATATTTTGAACTTCTCAAAACTTTTAGACTTGTGCTTCATTAAGTACAAGTAACCATATCATGAATAATCATCAATATAGGTTGTGAAGTAGGAGTATCCTCCTAGTGCCTTAACACTCATTGGACCACACACATTTGTATGTATAATTTCCAATCTACTAGTGGCTCGTTTCACCCTTTCCCTTAAAGGGTAACTTTATCATTTTTCCTTTTAAACAAGGTTCTTAATCACCATAAGACTCCATGCCTATTGGGCCTAAGTCTCCCCGCTTGTATAACGTAGTTAAGTGATCTTTGTTTATATGGCCTAAACGATAATGCCATAAGTAGAAAGATTTCCCATTATCTAATTTAACTTTCTTCACATTGTTTATATTAAAAATTTCTGCTTTAGTATCAAGAACATAAATGCCACAATTCAACATCCCATAGCAATAAAGAACATTATTTAAATGAATTTGAGAATTATTATTCGAAAATAAAACTTCAAATCCCTCTGCTGCTAAATGCACAACAGAGATACTATTCTTTGTAACATTCGAAATATAGTAACAATTATTCAAAACTAAAACTAAGCCACTCGGCAAAATAAGATTAAAGCTTCCCATGGGTAATGCAGCAACCTGTGCTCCATTTCCCACACACAGGTCCATCTCCCCTTTTGCAAGCTTCCTACTGTTCTTTAGTCCCTGCACAAAAGTACAGATATAAGAACCACAACCAGTATCCAATACCTAAGTTGATTCATAAGGAAAAGTAGCATAGTTTTCAATTACAAACATACATGAAGTAGATGCCTCTGTAGGCTTCTTCTTGAAATATTCAGAAGTAGGAGTTTTGCAATCCCTCTTCTGGTGTCCCAGTTTCCCGCACTGGATGCAGGCATATTTAGATGTCTTCTTTTTACCCTTTTATTTCTTCTTCTTCAACCCTTTAACTACCCTTTTGGTGATAATATTCTCAGGGTCAATATTTAGAGAATAGTTATTTGTAGACTTGCCTGAAATTTCTTTGCCCTTAGCATCGAACTTCCTTAACACATCAATTAATTCTGGGAATGTACAGTCATATCCTTTAGAGCAATTTTCCTTTACAAAGTCTGCATAGCTCATGGGTAAAGAATCCAAAAGGATATCTACTCCCAAGGATCGATCAATTTTAGATCCTAGTGATTCTAACTTTACCATGAAATCTCTAATCTTGTTGATGTGTGCTACAACACTTGTCCCTTCCTTCATATTAAAGTTGAAAAGTTCATTAGTCAACTTGAACCTTTTATACCTTGCCTTTTCAGATAAATCCTTCAGATGGATCAACATGGTCTCAAGATTCATGTGATCTCACTGTGAACCCATCTTAGTATTCATTGTATCTAACAACAACTGTGAGACATAGACTGAGTCCTTTAGAAATTTCAACCATGCCCGCTGAAGTTCAGCCGGTGCATCAGTGCTAGTATATTCTATAAATGGTTTTTCAAGAACATATGCCAATTCATAATCCATAAGGTATCCCTTACTTCCTTGATCCATTCATGGTAGCTAATTGCAGTTAAACTTTGGATGTGGTTAAGACGAAGTTTAATATCGGAGTTCATATTCAACCTTAAGATATGAGAAAAGAAAAATGTTGTTTAGACTTTAGTATGTAGTACATGTATTTAATATAAGGACTTTTAATTAAATACTTTTATCCTACCATTTTTTGAAATTTACAATAGCCCATTTTATTGAATTCGGGAGGTCTAGCCTAGCTGAATTTCCAAGTAGGTAGCATCTATAACTAGTCCAATATGACCCCCAATTTTATGAGTCAAGCCATATTAGTAAGTTGTAGTTGGAATTCCATTCCATTTGCATCGTATGCAATTGCTAATTTATTCAAGTTCTCTAAATCCAAGGGACGTGTGTTCTATATTGGCATCTCCTTGAACGTGTCTCAGTCCTGCGGCTAGGCCCCAATTTTATGGTAGACTACTCATTCCTGTTAAGGCACACTCTATCTCAATTTTTATAACCGGTCGATGTAGATGAAAGGAACACTTTGCGCAACACTTTATTGCCGAAAAAGATCTTATCATAATTTGAGTAAGGAAGACGTATAACTTGCCTTAATATATTTACTTTGGGATTTTATTGGTGTTAAACGTCTCACCCAATCTATGATTTAGTAGATGGACATATTTATAACAATTTATATTAATTCATGTAATTTTAGAATTAATTTATAAGGTTTTACCTTAGGTGGGTTCAAGCTCTTTATTATAATAATTCTATCAACCTAGATTATATTCAAAATAATTAACATTTTATTTGTTATATTTATATTGCATTTCCTTTAAGCTTTTATTCAATAATGTAATATATACTTTTTTATAGAAACATATATAAGAACCATCTTATATACTAGAAATAAATCAGTACATATTTAATCCCCTCTTAGTCAACTCAAGCTACACCAATATATATTCCCAGGTAGGAGAGGTGTCCTATAAGGAGTAGACACCTTGTCCAATCCTTGCCAGAACATATACTGTCACAAGCTTAAAGAAACATGGATTCTCTTGGACTAATAAATTTTATTATTTCAATTCATGTAAATTGAAAGCATCTATAACCCATGTAATTTATGTAATTTATTGAGTCTTTGATAAGTTTGAGTAAGTTGAGCAGGCTTATTCAAAATTATCTATTTCCATTTCAAACCTTGAAATAAAAGTCTAAGTTCATCTATTATTTCAAACAATTTAATAAACTTTAAATCACTTCATATATAAAATAAACTGTAGTTTTCTTTTTAACTTAATTACACACTAAATAGGCAGGCTTTGATACAACTGTTGAGAACTGACAGTCACTTTGAACATGCATAATAGGCATGACAGAAATTCAAAATTTTATCCATTGTCCCTAGAAACTCCTATCAGTTGCATATAAATTAATTAAAGCCTTAACTAAATTAATTCTCTACTTAGATTAGCATGCATAGGCTAGGCGTATCATAATTCTAAATTATATTCTAGCATTAAAATATTTTATACTAAGCATGTTATAACCCTAAGTTATAGTTTAAGCATAAAATAAACTAAGCATGCGAAACAACCTAAGTATAATAATTATTAAGTTTAAAAATGCTTAAAGAAAAGGACATAATAATTAAAAGAGAATTAGAAGACTTACATATTGAAACGTGCTTTAGCATAACCTTCTTACACAAACCTCCAAGTATAGGATAGCCTCTATGAGTATCCACATGAACCCAACCAACCGAAACCTCCCTCAAGGAAGAACCGCAGAGTTTTGAGTAGCTACTAAACCACTCTAAAACCCACCCGAAATATTAACTAAAGGGACTCCTTAATTTTAATCTTCTAAGCTGACTTGAGAAAACGCGTTAGAATATCAAGTCAGAGCTCATAGGAAGATGTGGTGCGAGAAATGAATAAGAGGGGCTTGGTTTATAAACGGGGGCAAGAGCTCCCCGAATTTAATGCGGGATGGGAAAATTCCCATCCCGCCCTTGGACAAACAAGCGTTCTATCCAAGCCAAACCAGCTTGCTCTACAAGCCGGGTTGCCGCCACACATGGCAGGCTCTTGCAAGCCTGCCTTATCCTACGGGCTGGGCCTCGCGGGACTTCCCGCAAGCCCAGCTTGCGGGTGGCATTGGGCCACAAGCGCTGCCTTTAGGCGGCACTTGTTTGGGCTGGCCTTATAGGCTCGCGTACGCAGCGCATGCAGCCTATAGCTCGCGTGGCTTAGGTAGCCCACGTAGGCATTTAATGCCTACATGGCCCAAATGCGCAGGTTCCCACCCTCGTAATCCAGTCCAGCAATTTTTAATTCCTCTTTATTTAGTATTTATTTATTTATGACCCTAATAAATTAGTTACTGGTCAGTGGATAAAATATCTGGTCTAACCAGGTAATAGTTTGACCATCCCTTATTTATATTCTCATAATAGATCAAGTATATTAATTCTTTACTTAGTCCGATGAAAGTCTAATGTGTGTGACCTTATACGATTTCGAAGTATTGAGCTATTAAGGCTTAACCAATCCTTGTTCTATAGGAACCATTGGCTTGAGGTACTAGACCCTGAATATAACTCGATTACCTTCAACGACTGTAGTATGCCTCTAGCAAGGGTCCACCATCCCCCATTACTTGGAACATCATTTATGCTTATCACTTAATCCTCGTTTATGCAATAGTTGTCCAATGCGATGGACTCCTTCCATTCTTTAATATTAGTACCATCTGGTTTATTGGGTTCGATTAAAGTGTTCGCCCACCAATAGCGAGGTTGCTCCAAGCTATCCTAGTTATTTGCTTGTTATCGAAGTATATTACTTTTTACCATAATATGTTTGACTAGAAACTATTTTTATCAATCACATACTCTGATCAGAGGTTTATAGTAATCATCACTTCAACAAGCAGCCAAGTACAACTCCTTACTATATTCGAAGCGATGGATTCTTTCCGACTACATAGCTTACCAACGTGTAGTCATCACTATACCCGTAATCACCTGTGGCACCCGAAATTGATGAGTGAATAGGTATGACCCTAAGTATAGCAATAGTACCATACAAGGTAACTAATATCTCAAGTATAAGGGTATTTGCAAAGCTACTGCATGAAGATAAACACTAACACATTGATATATATACCAAGTGTTTATCTTACTGCGGTCTCCAATATATCTTCCAGATATATCCATATGTCAAACTCAAGGCACCACCTTAAGTCTTAAGAGGTTAACTGCTTGGACCCTTTTCTAAGAGAGTTGACCACATGCTTGTCTTATTGTTCCATCAATATCCTTTCTTGGTGAAATTATTGCGAAGGATAGTTTCTACATAATCATAATTGTGCATGAAGCATGTCTCACCAAACACAGTCCCACTATAATATCTCTCACTTCATGCTATATTTATGTCAAGGACTTTTGTACAAAGATATCAATGAACATATTTTAACCAGTTAAAATATATATGAACACATTGATATAAATCAAAGAATAAATGTCTTTATTAATTAAACAAATTATACATACCAATACATAATTAAGATACATCGCCCTAATTTCCTTAAGGGCATACATCATATCTAACAGGCTCTAGGTGCTACAACAGCACCACTGGAGCTACTCTAGCACTGCTGTAGCGAGCCCTCTACTCCGATTCTGATGATCTATTGTACTTTCTCGCATATGCTCTCATGTGCACGCGAAATTAAGTTGAAATTGCCCTTGAGGTGGCAATTTCATAGAGAGAGGAGGTATAAGAGACCCAAGCATTAGGGTTTGAGGGATTTTTTTATCAAAATTTTGAATTTTAGAGTGAGAAAGAGAGAGAAATGATGAACTAGTGAGAAAAGGGGAAAGAAAAGTATGGAAATCTCATTCTATACTGTTTTGCTTAAGTTTCTACTCTCGATATCTTAGGATAATACTAAAATTCGTAGAAATCATAGGCTAAATCAGTTTAAATAGAATTTTAAAGACTTTTTCCTTCAAATACTACCTAATCCTCTAAAAGGGCTTCCCAAAGTTGTTGTTCGGGTCCTAAAGAGTGGATTCACGGCCAAGAGGTAAGATTTTGAGTTTCCCTTCCTATTTTCGTGCTTTTCTAATTATTTTTGCTGCTTTGGCTGTGTTTTAGGGCCTTTTCTCCACCATTTCTCTCTTTGGTGTTGCTATCAATTGCAAAAATTACCAACACCATTCTAGTCTGAGCGGCACCGTCGTACTTACTATAGTGGCGTCGGTCAGGTAAAACAGTGTTGTTCCTTTTTTGCAGTATCCTTTCTTTTCTATTTTGACCCGTAATAAAGGGAATGCCTTAGATTTGTAAACCCAACACCACTGGACTTTCTTGAGTGGTGCCGGTATAACCTACGGTGGTGTCATTATCATGGGGACAACAACACCCCCTTCCCTCTTTCTCTCTCCTTGTCGTTCTATCCTGCTAGATAGAGCGGCACCTTTGTAGTGCCTAGACCGTTGTTGGTCCTCCTTGAGGGGTGCTGGCAACTACAACAATGTCGTGGTTGTTTCGAGAAACAGCTTCATTTCTTTCCTTTTCGACCTTAGATTTCTATTATTTTTAGATTAGGAAATACAGTTCAACGAGGAAGGATCTATAACCATGTGGCATTTTCATTTAATAAATATGATTAAATAAAGAAATCGAGTCAAAAACATGACTTTTTATGAGAAAATGCGTTAAAAATCTTTTATTGCTATCCAACCTTAAGGTCGATCGGACCTTATCAGTTGTAAAATCTCCACGCTAACCCGAGTCTTGTTTGGTTAACTAATTATGCATGTTAATGGGAGAATTATCTAGTTTATGTATCGTATCTCGTGCTAACCTTTGTGGATGCATGTAGATTTAGGCTAGATGCATGATTAGGTTTCCTTCTGGTATTTATTTTCTCTTTTGTAGTTTGATGTATAGTGGTTGTCTCTTATATAAATAACTTTAATTTTCAGATGATTTTAATAATCTAATTTATTGCTTTGCATGATCGTTGTGTGAATGGCTTATCAATCGAAAGCTGCTAACTAGGAAGGAACGAAAACACATAAGAAAGAATGATACTTTTACTTTACATAAATGATTTTATTTGGGCTAATGAAGAGTAGGTAACTCATTTGATATCTAGCACAGTAGCAAACAACATAATGAATGTTTGGTCTACTAGCAGTTAGATACAACAATGAGACAATAATCCCTCTATAGAGCTTATGTTCTACATATTTTCCTTCATAATCTTTGCATAGGATAGTGTTGGTAGCCATTGGTATTGACATAGACTTGCTTTTGTCCATATCAAATCTCTTCATAATCTCTTTGGCATATTTTGCTTGACTTATAAAGATTCCTTTTAAGCTTTGCTTGATCTGGAGTCCAAGAAAGAAAGTAGTTCTCCCATCATAGACATCTCAAATTCATTCTTCATCTGGTTGCTGAACTCCTTGCATAGATTTTCATTTGTTGCTCCATAGATGATATCATCCACATAGATTTGAATAAGAATGATGTCCTTGTTTCTTCTCTTGATGAACAAGGTGGTGTCAACTTTGCCTCTGATGTATTCCTTGGATATGAGAAAGTTGGTCAATCTCTCATACCAAGCTCTCGAAGCTTGCTTTAATCCATAGAGCACCTTCTTTAACTTGAATACATGAGCAGGATATTTTGGATCTTCAAATCCAGGTGGCTGCTTCACTTATACTTCTTCTAAGATTATTCCATTAAGAAAATCACTTTTCACATCCATCTAAAACAAACTGAAGTTCATATGGGATGTAAAAGCACACAAGCCTTGAGCAACTAGCCTCGCCTTGTTTCTGATGACATCCATCTCGCAATAGGGGAGAAGGCTTCATCATAATCAATCCTATCTTATTGATTGTATCCTTGAGCAACTAGCCTCGCCTTGTTTCTGATGACATTTCCTTCTACATCAAGCTTATTTCGGAATACCCACTTGGTTCCAATAATAGACTTACTTCTGGAAAGAGGTACTAAATCGCAAACACCGTTCCGAGCAAATTGGTCTAGTTCTTCTTGCATTGCCATCATCTAATTTTCATCATGTTCTTCATCTTCGAACTTCTTTTGCTCCATGATTGATACAAAGGCTGGATGACTGGTCATCTTCTAAAGTTATCCTCTTGTCAGAACCAGATTATGAACATTATCAATCACGTGATCTAGGGTGTGAGCTTTATAAGTTCTGACTTCTCGTTGAATATTATGAGCAGGAGTTGGCACTTGGTTCTGTAAGCCTTACTATATGTTGAGTAGCCTAAGAAAATTGCTTCATTAGATTTAGGATCAAATTTACTGAGATGTTCCTTCGTGTTAAGTACAAAAAATTTGCATCCAAATGATTTAAAATAACCTATTTTGGGCTTTCTACCTTTCCAGAGCTCATAAGGAGTTTTATCGTACTCAGGTCTGATGAGAGCTCTGTTAAGAATGTAGCAGGTGGTGTTGACAGCTTCTAAGATTGTTGTCACTAAGCATAGTTCGAGCCATCTCAACTATGGTTCTATTTTTCCTCTCAACAACACCATTTTGTTGAGGGGTATGTGAGGTAGAGAAATTGTGTTCAATTCCTCTATCCTCACAGAATTGAGCAAATTTCCAGTTCTCAAATTCTCACTCATGGTCAGTTCCAATGCATGAGATGATTATATCATGTTCTACCTCTATACGAATGAATAATTTTGAAAATTGTGCAAATGCTTCATATTTGCTGTTGAGCAAGATGACGCATGTGTAGCTGGAGAAATCATCCACAACGACCATTGTGAATCTGCTTCCCCCTATACTTGTTGGTTGAATAGGCCTAAATAAGTCAATGTGTAGAAGTTCTAATGGTCTTTTAGATGAGAAGTCAGTCTTAGATTTGAAACTTTTTCTAGTTCATTTTCCTAATTGACATGTTGTGCATAGATGATCCTTCTCAAAAGATATATTGGGCAAACCCTCCATAAGTTTTTGTTTGGCTAATTTGGACAGAAGATTCATACTAACATGTCCTAATCTTCTATGCCATAGTCATGATTCTTCCTCTTTTGACACCAAACATATATATTTATTTGTTTTACATGAAACATCAATCATATACACATTGTTTGTTCTAGGTGTATAAAAAAGAGTAGAATTAGACTTATAGTCAATGATTGAGCAATCATCATAATTAAATACTACCTTTCTATCCTTGTCACACAGTTGTGCGATGCTAAGAAGGTTAAAATTTAGTCCATTTATAAGTGAGACCTCTTCTATAGGATCTCAGAGCCAATGGTTCCGCTTTCGAGGATTTTCCCCTTTTTGTTGTCTCTGAAGCTGATGCTTCCTCCTTTATTTAGGTTCAATATGATGAATGAGTTTTCATTATTATTCATATCCCTCAAGCATCCACTATAAATGTACCACTTTTTCTTGTTATCTATGGATCTCAGGCTTATCTGTAAAACAGATAAAAAAGATTTAAGTACCCAATTTTGATTGGGTCTTTCACTGTTAGTAACTAAATCAGGCTATAGATACTTATCATAATATCCATTTCAGAATTTGCAAACACTTGTATTATGGTTATTTCTTCCACAGAATCTGAAGTGAACTTCTTTCTTCTTCCTTTATTTATATACCACTGGTTGATATATGTCAAAGGGTTCCAGTTGCTCCAACATTGACCTCTTTTGATCATTATTCTTCTTCTGTGGTTGTCTCTTTACTGAAGACTGGTTTGTCTTCTTTGGCTTGTGAAACTTCTTTTATTAAGAAGTTGAGGCTTTGTTACTCCCAGGTTCCTTTAGACCAGCTTAAAGTAAGGATACTTCTCTTTTGAGTGCATTGGCATTTACTATCGATTGGATGATATTCTTCTTAGTAACTTCATCAGCTAAGCTTCTCTCATGATCATTGACTCTGAGAGTCTCAAGATCTGCAGCTTGTTTCTCATCTTCTTTATCAAGTTGTGTTACTTTCCCCCGAAGCTCTCTAATAGTTTTCTTGTTTCTCTTAACAAGCTTATAAATGTTTACCAAAATGTGTATGACTGCATAAGGTGAAATAGAGTGTGAGTTTACCTCATCTTGATGTTCTAATTCTGCCTACACTTCTGTGCTATGTCCTTTATGGCTATTTGAGCATTCTGCTTTAGAGCCTGGAGTATTGATTGCCATGAAATAAATCTGAGTTATATCCTACTTCCTTTTATCTTTTGAAGAATTTGCACCTTCATCATTGCTCCATGTGGCAGCTAAGGCTTTCTTCTTGTTCTTTCTCAACCTTAGACCTTGAGCTTTAATGAGTCTTGGTTGGTTACATCAAAACATGACATGTTCTTGTTAAACTCCTGCTTTTCTTTATCATCCAAGGGCTTTTGAGTGAAATCCCTTTTGGATGAGTTTCTCTTCTGATAATCCTTCTTATGAAAGGAGTCATATTTTCTTGAGCTCTACTGAGGATATTTGTTCCATCTCCTCATCATCCTTCTGAATTTCATCCTAAACATAGCCATTTCTTCATCTTTTAAGTAATTTCCTTCTAAGGAGTCAACCTTGAGAATAATGGCTTTCTTTCCTTCAGATTTGGACTTCTCCTTTTTTTGGAAGGTTTGCATAAAGATCTTATGAGTGGTTAGAGATCCAATGAGCTCATAATATCTGTAGGTGGTGAGATCTTGAGCTTCTTCAATAACTGTTTTCTTGGCTTGCCAGTCTCTAGTCAAGCTTCTGAGGATTTTCTTGACTTGTTCTTCTTTTGAGAACTCCTTTTCCAGTCTTTCTAGTTCATTCACAATATTTTTGAATCTGGCATTCATACTTGAAATGGATTTGTTCTCCTCCATCTCAGACAGCTCATAATTCCTAAGATTCTGATTGATCTTAAATTCTTTCACCTTGTTAGTTCCTTCGTAATTCACCTCTAGCTTTCTCTATATCTCTTGAGCCATTTTGCAACCTAAAATTTTATTAAACTTATCTACATCTAAAGTGCAGTGTAGTATATTAATAGCATTTGCGTTACTTTGATAATGCTTTACCTCAAGTTTAGTCCATTGGTTTTCAGGTTTAGGCTGGGGATAGTTGTTTACAGCTATGGTGACACTAAAGGGGTCATTGGCAATTGCTTGCCATGCATAGTAGTATTGAGACTATATGAAATTTTTCATACAATTTTTCCAGAATGTATAATTTTGGCCATAGAAAAGTGGAGGTCATGTCACTGAGTGTCCCTCAGGGAGGGTTTGGGCAGTTTTCCTATCTCCTCCTGGTAAATGTCTCAAGTTTCTGTCACCTATAGTGATCTTTAAACTCTTTGGCTATTAAGTTAGTAGATATAGAGATTGCTTTGCACCACTTGTTGGTCCCAAAGGGGTAATTTGGAGTTAGAGGGGGGGTGATTGACTCCTTTTCAAAAACAAACAAGTGATTAAATATAATGCTTCTGATGCAGTAAAAATGAAACTAAAATGGAAAGATTAGAAGTTTAACACCTTGATTGTATACTGGTTTGGACACTTCTTACCTCCAGTACCCAGAGCATCCGCTTTGGAGCTTTAATCTATTATTGTCACTACTTCTGGGGCGGAGAAACCATTACAAATAGAATTCTTTACAACCAAATGTACCCTCCTCTTCCTTTCTCTAATTCCCTAGTTCTAGAGTACCCTCCTCTTAAACTCTTCTGAAGCACAACTTACCCCAAGCAATTTTCAGGTTTACAACAAGACCTTAACAAGCACCTTGCTTAGTCTTAAGAGCGGATTAAAAGGATTTTATGTGCTTGTACTTTGTGTTGTCAAGAATTACTTTTACAACAGATTTACAATGAGTTGTTCTAAGCTTTATGAATTTCAAACAGATTTAAGATGATTGTTTGCTTGTGAGAGTTCTTGCAGATTTTGATTATGAGATTGAAATTAGTGAAAGCTTGGATATTTTTCTTGTTACTAGTAGAGGCCTCTTTATAGGTAGTCTTCAAAATTTTCCTATTGAGACTCATCCTTGGAGTCACAATCTTAGATGTTATCTCACAACAGCTATATTCCTTGAGGGCCATTAGATCTTCCATTAGACTCATCTTCTATTCCATTAGGCTCTTTAGCGGGAGTCAACTCTACCAATTTTTTTGCAATCTTTCAGACTTTTACACCTTTTAGTCCTATACAGCTTACTTGTGTCAGCTTGTCAGGTGGCTAAAAGGTTTCTTCTCTCTTTGTTGTCAACTCACTCTTGAAGGTCCTCTTATCACCTAACTTTTTGTGTCATAGGAAGTAGAGGCCTATTTTTAGTATTTGTCTTCACGTGAGTTGATACATTGGGATTTGAGCTTTGATATTTAGAGATGCTTTCCTTCTCTTGTAAGCCATGATAGTCTTTTGAGTTCTTTGGCTTCTGACCTTCTAATCTTTTATCTTGCTTCTAATGTCTTATAGTCTTCTGAACTTGATTAACTTCCGAGTACGCAGCTTCTGATTTTTAGTTATCTTCAAAACTTGACCTCTAATTCTGAATCTTAGCTTCTGAGAATTCTTCTTCTGGACTAAGTTCAACACTGTTGATTAATTCCTTTGATAATTCTAAAAAGGAGTCTTGTCACTAAAGGAAAGAGACTTCCTAAAGAGACTAATAAAGAAGGAATCCTAATCAAGAAGGAAGACTAATCAAGAAAGGAGTTCTTTATAAGTCATAATCCCAATTGGAGAAGGAAAGAAGAGAGGAGGTGGAATGTCGGAAAAATGAGAGTTTTATGTTACTTTCAAAAGAATAAATTTTATAATATTTTTTATTTAGAAAAATATCTTTGATCAATTATTTTAATTATGGTTGTTACTGATTTTAATCCTTTAATAAATGTGAGTCTTATTTGTATTTAAAACTCTTACGACCATATTTTCATAAATATTATGGCTACAGTTTTTAAGTGTTTGTAACTCCTGCGGTTATGGTTTTGATTAAGTGTTTTAATTGTAATTAAAACACTAAACGGCTACTTTATTAATTTTTGTAACAGCAAAACTTTTATGGCCATAAACTCTTTTGTTTGCCTATAAAAAGTAAAGTGGGTTTTCTTTTGTGTAGAATCCAATTTTTTACTCTCTTCTCTCTCCCTCTTTTCTGGATATGATAAGCATTTCTGATTCCTGTATCCAAACTCAAATCGAGTTTGAATGTGTTGTTTAATCCTGGGAGGAACTACGAAGTATCCTTTAAGGACAGAGTCTCCTACTCGACTCAACTCATGCTAACTATTAACCCATTATTTTTGCTATTTTTGTGTCTCAAAATTAGCCTCCAAGTTCAAAATCATCTGTTGAATTCCATTCTCTAAAACATCATCCCGCTGCCCAGAATTTAGTTTTAAGCAACTACTTCAGAGAAAAAAGTATTGCCTTTAGTCCAGCTTCTGAGCTTCTGCAACAGATTCAAACCCGCCTGTGATCCAGTATCTGAGCTTCTGCAACAGATTCAGATCTGAAAGTGTTGCCTCTGATCCAATATTTGAGCTTCTACAACAGTTGTTGGAAAAGCGTTGCCTCTTTCTAGAACCAACTCCGGAACTAGCTTTAAAGAGTAAATTTTACAACAATCTTAAAGGATAATTCCGTAATGGAAAATTATACTACTCCATGGGATCCAATTCCTTCGAGAAAATGAAAGTAGTTGTTCCTCCACTATAAGCTAAGTTGTTTATTTACAAAAATTAAATTTGGTGCTATTTTTCAAAAGTTGAAGCTAATGAGATTTGGGAATATTTGATTTCCAAATACAATTATAAGGGAGCTCGTAAGCAAAAGTTGCATTGGCCTAAATAAAGTCAATTGGAAGGAGATCGGAATAACTAAAGAGAAGGAGATAGTCTCAAAGGCAAACACCATGGAGACCAATCCTCGCTAAGGAAAAAGGTACGAATTTCTCTATGGTTAATTTATAAAGCTCAAAAGTAAACCTTCAATAATATAAAAAGGGTAATTTTATACATGTGACCACCACTATGCTCCTAAATGGAGGAAGAGAGTTGCGAAATGTGACAATCCTACTCAACTTATAGTTAAGTAGATGATATTATTTTTGTAGTCATTTCACAAGTAAACATAGTGATTGATGTGAATGAGTAGGTTATTGACTATGGAGTAATGAGGCACGTTTGTGAGAGTAAATAAAATTTCTCTATAGTCATATACACCCAAGTTGAAAGTGGGTAATAAAGGTTCTCCTCAATCTCACATCTTCAGCACATAATGGGGTGCTACTTGTTCCCAATTTTAAACTGAATCGGTTTTAGTGAGCCTTTTAGGTGAAAATGGAGTGAATGAAACTTTTGAGTCCGACAAGGTTATCATGACCAAATATACTGTGTAGTCGGAATGAGCTATATGAACCATAGAATAATTTTTGAGATTATTAATTTATATGTTTGCTTTTCTTTTGTCTATTTGGTTGATTTGTGAGGTTTGCATTGTGGTTTATGAATTTGAGTATTTTTATTTCATAAGCTCAAAACTTTCAAGTTTTGGAAAGGGTGAAAACTGTTGAATCAAAATTTTTATTTGTTGAGAAATAAATGAGATTTTGATATGTTTTATGTGGTTTAATATGCTTTAATTTAAGTTGTTTTGAGACATCTTGATTTCAAGTTTATTGGAGTTGGTTGATAGCCTATATGTGATAAACTTTGTTTTATGTTTGCTGAAAATTTTTCAGTTTTGAACACTCTTGATTGTTTATGAGTTTTCTTGAGATTTATAGATCCGTTTTGAGTGATTCTTGTTTCTATGGTTTCATGAACATAAATGAAGATATGTTAATGAGGAATGTTTTTCAAATTCCTTCGTTTAGTAGGTTGAAATATTTATTGAAGTTGAGATAAGAATCTCATTTTTCTGGAATTTCAACTTTGAGCGCAGCTGATTGTTTGTGGCATAACTTTAGTTATACAAATTGGTTTTACATTTTTTTAGTAGCGTTGGAAACTTAAGACATATATGTTTTTATGAGTAGAAGAAATTTTTATCAAATAACTGCTTTTACATGTTCATGTTTTGAGTTAAAGAGGGCTCACAAAATCTGGAACTGAGCAGATTTCAGGTTTGCAAAATTAGTAACCATGTGTGATTATATGAGCATAATTTTGGTGCGTTTACCTTGAAATTTGATGGTTTATAATTTCTAGTAAAATTGAGGCACATGAGAACATTTTGTGAGTTATTATTAAGTATATATATGAGTTTCATATTTGATATGTTAGATATATACTTGAGATATTTGTTGGTAGAACTATTTGTTAAGTTTTCTATACAAACAGAATTTCACATGAGATACCGATAAGACACCATAAGAGAAAATGAGAGGATTATCATCCTAACTTAAAATATTCAAAAGTGTGGGAGTGTCTTGTCAAGGCTATTATTCTTAAACCTTTACAAAGAGAAATAGGTACAATATGTTATGTTTGTATGTTCATAGATTTTGTTAAACATATTGATGTGCTTGGAAATAATATCTTTGAGACAAAGAACACAAATTCTTTGTGAATCTTTTCAATAAAGACTAGAGAGGTTTCCATTTTTAAGTATTGTTCCGGATGTTGACCCGGTTGCACCTATTTTTCAAATTGAGTTTGAAAATTATATTTTGAGTAAAGGCAAGAGAACTTTGAAAAGAAAGTTTTGGTGAAATTTTTTATAAGTGTTTGGTTGAAGATGAACTTTTGTTGTTTGCAAAACTATTTCATCTTTCGAATCAAAGTATTTGCAATAAGCCTTTTATTTTGAGTTTTGTTCTATTCTTTGGAATATAGAACTTGTGTTTTAGTTTATGATCCGCTGATAATTATAGTTCTTCTATATTTTTTTGCTATAGCTTCTTTTTACAATTAAGTTCACCACATGGGTGTAAAAATTGCCTTTCAAAATAAAGTTTTTATATATGGTGCAACTTGTGGGGTACGTAGAGCGTAGACATGGTTGGAAAGTTGAGAAAGTCTTTGTATGGTTTAGTAACAAGCACCTAAAAAATGAGTTGAGAAGTTTTGATCTCTTAAGGTGGATATATGTGTATATACTAAAGTGATTAATGGTATATATGTGTTTATCTTTATTCCGAGTATTGATGTTGTCAATAGAATAAAGATAATCTTATTATCAATATTTATCATGAAAGACATAAGAGAAGCCAATGTGATATTGGGTATGTGAATCATAAGGATGAATGAGAGTGTCTAGTTAACACAAGAACACTATATTGAGATACTTCTTAAGAACTTTGAATTTTATAATGTAAATCATGTGAGTATCCCTTATGATTGCAATACTCAAGGGAAGATAATCGTGATCTGGTGGATAAATCCAAGTATGCATTTGTACTTGATGAGTTTCACACATTGAGACATAGCATATGCTATGTGAGCAAGTATACATATAATCCAATCATTGATTATAGAGAAGCCATACTGAGGCTTAAGAAATATTTGAGATGAACCATTAAATATGGTATTCTATATAATGAATTTCTCATTTGTTCCTGAGAGGAACAATGATGTTGAGTGAATCTTTGATTCATATGAGAAGAAATTCATTAGTGAATTTTTCAGTGTTCTTGAGGGGAACAATGACGTTGAGTGAATCTTTGATTCATATGGGAAGAAATTTATTAGTGGTTATGTTCTCACATTTGGTAGTAGAACAATAACATGAAAACTTACTAAGCAAGCCATGTTAAGAGTTAGTTGCTTGAGAGTTGGAATAAAATGAGACTAAGTGGTTGGAAAAACCTTCTTAGTAAGTGTTACTTTATAAAGTCAACACGTTCAATGTATATACATTATTATTGCAAAATGGCAATATATATTGAGATATAAGACCTATAATGGCAAAATATAACATATACGTTTGAGAAATATAATTGAGATGGAATTATATCCATTTAAGTCTAGACTGATTCTGATCAAATATTTGACTAATATTTGAGAAATAAATTTCTGAAAAAGAAATTTATTTGTGATACATCAGAGAGGATGGGACTTAAGCTAATTAGAAATTAATGAAGGGTGGGAACCCAACCTACATAAGTGGAGATCCCACGGAATAGGTTCGTATGGGTACTAACAAGCCTTCCGTTAGTTCTGCTAGCACTATAAATATTGTCCTAAATCCTAGATGTGTGAAAAGTGCTATGTTGCATACCTTGAGAGGTTGAGTCAAAAGGACTCTTAATGAGATTTTATAGCTCTTATGAGTGGTGTATAAAGTGCAATATACACTTGATGATATCACCTATGTGAGTGTGAAGTGGGGCCGCTTCTATGAGATATAATATTGGCAATATCTCTAGAAGACCAGGAACGCGCACGGCCTATTCGCGTAAAACCGCGATGAACAGAAATGTACTTGGTATAATGCGATATGGTAAAATCCTTATCTTACAATAGCGCTTATTTGGTTCATAGAAACTATATGTTTCACCAAATATTCCTTAAGTTAAATTTTATCTATCAAGTTCTGGTTCATAGTCCACAAGACACCAGTTCCATGCATTATATGTCAAACTAGAGATATCCAGAAAATTCTTTTTATTTTAACTTCTTTTGAAAGTTGTGGGGGATTGTTGGAAAAAAGAGAGTTTTATTTTACTTTCAAAAGAATAAGTATTATGATATTTTTTATTAAAAAAAATATTATTGGTCAATTGTTTTAATTGTGGCTGTTACTGATTTTAATTCCTTAATAAATCTGAGTTTTATTTGTATTTAAAACTCTAACAACTATATTTTCATAAATATTGTGGTTACAGTTTTTAAGTGTTTGTAACTCCTGTGGTTATGATTTTGATTAAGTGTTTTAATTGTAATAAAAATACTAAACGACTATTTTATTAATTTTTATAACAGTAAAACTTTTATTGCTTACCTATAAAAAGTAGAGCGGGTTTTCTTTTGTGTAGAATCCAATTTTTTACTCTCTTCTCTCTCCCTCTTTTCTGGATATGATAAACATTTCTGATTCATGTACCCAAACTCAAATCGAGTTTGAAGGAGTTGTCTAACCTTGGGAGGAACTACGAAGTATCTTTTAAGGACAGAGTCTCCTACTCGACTCAACTCATGCTAACCATTGACCCATTATTTCTGTTGTTTTTGTGTCTCAAAATTAGCCTCCGAGTTCAAAATCATCTGCTGAATTCCAGTCTCTAAAACATCATCCCGCTGCCCAGAATTTTAGTTTTAAGCAACTGCTTCAGAGAAAAAAGCATTGCCTTTGGTCCAGCTTCTGAGCTTCTGCAACAGATTCAGACCCAAAAGTGTTGCCTCTGATCCGGTATCTGAGCTTTTGCAACAGATTCAGATCCGAAAGTGTTGCCTCTGATCCAGTATTTGAGCTTCTGCAACAGTTGTCAGAAAAGCGTTGCCTCTTTCTAGAAGCAACTCCGAAACTAGCTTTAAAGAGCAAATTTTACAACATGAAAAACCTTTATAAATACCCATTGGAAGAGAACATTGAAGACACCTTACATACATCATTCACAACTTAGAGTAGAGAATAGTAGAGTAGAGAGCATTCTTTAGCTTTAGGGTTAGATTTAGTTTAACTTTAATTATTTTTTATATTTCAACTCTAAGTTTTATATTCTTTAGTTTAATTTGATTTTAGTTCTTACTTTTTAGTCCCTTTACTTTTATGCAATTTACTTTTCAGTCTCTTTACTTTTATTCGCAATTTACTTTTACCATGAATAGCTAGTTATCTTTGCGATTTAGCCATAAGAGACTTACCTAATATGGTTTGAGGACTGGTCGTAAGTACAATAATCAACCATCAACACTTATTCATCAGTCTCGGGTACTTAAAGGGTCTTAGAGGAAGATTGCTTTGTCTTGGAGTTGGTTTGGCCAACCAATTGTTAAGTCTTTGTGATCTATAACTAGTTTTGATCTTGCATCCGTGTGTTTGTTGAAGAACGACGATCTCAATGAGATAGTGAGAGAGATTGATCCAATGCCTGTTGGGATTGATTCATTACCTATCGGTTACTTTGATCTTTCTAAAAGGTAATGCTATTTGTTGGCAAGCTCTTTGACGCAACGTCGAGAGTCACGATGAGTAAGAAGGTGATCATGGCACGAAGTTTGATCGTTGTACAAAGGAAGGATACTGGTATTGGACGATGTGAAACATTAGTATAACTAAGTCTAGGTCTCGGTGTGGTTCATCTTTGGTCCCACGATCACTATAAAGTTTGGTTTTTCTCCTTTGGTTGAGCCACTTTGTTGTCTTTAGAAGTCAGTTCAATCTTTACGCTTTATTTTACTTTTTCTGCTTTAGTTTTTAGTATTTATAACTCAATCATATTCATTGAGACTTGCTCATGTCACGGTAAGGTCATTCAAAGTGCTTATATTCAGTTTATCTTCCTCGTGGGTTCGAGCCCGTTTACCACTATCTCAATTTTGTTTTACAGCGATTATTTTTTTGTGGTCTCGACATCCATCACTCTCGAGGAAAAGTGTTGTTGTGAGACAACGACTATGATCAAGAACATGAAGATGAGTCACAACGAGAACATTTGGAAGACCGCCTATATAAAGACTACCACCATTTAAGAAAATCTACCGAAGTTTTCAGATAGTGCAAATACTCTCTTTTATTCTGCAAATCTCTTAAGCAAACAAAACTCTCACATCTCTTTGTAATCTCTTGAAAGGCAAAACATTGAAATTCATATCTGTTGTAAAAAGGAATCTTAAAATAAAGTACAAGATCACAAAATCTTGAATTAATCACTTTGCAAATAGACTAGGCAAGGGTGTTGCTGAGGTCTAATCCCAAATACAGTTTAGGGATAAGTTGTGATATAAAAGAATTCAAGAGAATGGTACTCTTCGATTGAGAATTAGAGACAACAAGAAAAAGGCACTATGCTGTCAGACCTTATTCTACGCTCTGCTAACTCCAGTGCACAGTTTGTCGTGACTACTAGTGGATTAAACCTCAGAGAATGGCACTCTGGGGACAGAATGTAAGCAGGAGTTCGAACCAATATAAAATCAATTGTGTTTGATTTTCTCTTTCAGACTCTCTATACTTTTATATTTAAGTTTATTTATTCTCAGCATCATCAGTTGATTTCATACTTGATAATATGCACATCATACTTGTAAGCACACAGTTAGGGCCCGTTTGGGATTGCTTTCCCAAGCTGCTTATTTTGAAAGCTCTATTTTCAAGCTTTTCCTATAAATAGCAGATTTGATTTTGGAAAAAATAAGTCAACAGTTACTAATTAATTAGTATGAATGATCAAAATGTGTTGTTCAAAGCCAAAATATGTAATTCTATTCAAAGTTTGTGAGAACAACCTATTTTAACAGCAGCTTAATAAGTAATACCAAACTAGCCGTTCATATATTTGCGCGAAAAAGAGTCTATCACCCCTTAATCACCCTAAAAGGGACCAACAATTATGTTGTAACTTTAAAAATACAGGCATATCAAACTTAAACAACTTTTGTTGTTATTTATTTGTGAGATATTAAATTTGTTGTCAAAAGTTTTCAAATATACTTTAATTCTGTAAGAGCATATATTTAATTTTTGTTCAGGCCAATGAAATTTTCTGTGACGGCACTACCTGATAACAAAAGAAAATATAAAAATAATAATTTAGATGATCATGTTGCTAACGCGTAATATGGAAATGGTAAAACATTCAGATTTCTAATTATACATGATTATAAGAATAGTATGATGGTCCCATTCAAATACCATCCCATATGACTTAGTCTTTGATTAAGGCCATTTTGTCATATATTATAATAAAAAGTATACAGCTTAGTCTACTTGATAGTTTTGTCACTATCAAATTTGTAGTTACCCTTTTTACAAGGCATACAAAAATCCATAAAAAAAAAAATCAAGATCATAGGACTACTTCAATTGTTAAATGTATGGGAAATTGATTAATAGGCTTACACCATTACTCTTTCTTTATTGAAACAAGTATTATTGTATATTACAGTTCTTACAACTTAATTGTGAGTCAAGTAATGTCAAAATTGATAAAATTCTCTAAATTAAATATATGAATGACGTATAGGTTTCCAATTTTGATTACTACAACCATGTTCTCTTTGATTTATAATTAATAAAATATGGCCATATTTTCTTAAACTATAATTTAATGTAGTTCAATTTCGTTCAGTCTAATTAAATTATATGTAGTTATAAATTTATACTAAAATAAATTCAGTTCAATTTAATACAGTTCAACTTTAAAAATTAAAAAAAATATGACCTTAAGTCTGGTTAAAGCACAATACATTCCAATAAATTCAATTCAATGCAAGACGATATAGCTAGCTGGATAATGCAATAGCAGTGATTCCTAATTATCTTTCGTCTTTCCAGTCATAATTTTTCATATACAACTAATATTTTCATTCAAATAATATTTATCAAAGAGTTAATTATAGATAAAGCTCTTCAACTTTTCAAACAAATATATTAAATAGGATGAAACTTAAGGCCTTGATGTAGTTTAATTTAATACAATTTAATATAATATAATTTAATATAATTTAATTCAACTATACGTCATTATAAATTTACACTAAAATAAATTAAATTTAATTCAATTTAACTTAACTCACCTTAATTTAATTCAATCAATTTCAACTCAATTTATCTTTTAAAATTTCATAACTAATCTACCCAACAATAGAAATACAAAGTCACCATTTTGTTTAAGAAAGAAATGCAAGCAATGGCCCACAATCCATTACACGTGCGCTGAAAAAAGTGCAAACACTAAATCATGATAGATACATTATATATATATATATATATATTTTATCAAAGATACAATTATATATTGATAAAATGGAGAGAGATACAAAATCATTTTCGGTTGATTTTTTCAATTTCTTTTGTCAATTAAATTTTTCAACTTTGCTCCTGAAAATATTAAAAAGAAAAGGTTTCAACTTTCATTTTGACACAGGAATTTTTAGTACAATCTTATTGAAATTTTTGAACAATTCTGACTTTTGAGGGTTGGTAAGACCATACATCATCAATAAATCATGTTCATATAACAAATGATGATATTAAAATTTAACATTCTTATATTTTTAGATAGACACAAAATATATCAAAATTAAATAAAGTCATACACCAAATAAATAAATGAAAATAAAATGAATCAAACACTTGGATAATGGTATCCACAGATTGAGCTATGTGATGTGTCTACTTCACACTAGACATTATAGCTTTAGCATTTTGAACAGGAAGCAAATGAAAGAGTGCAACGGACAGGCAACATAGGGGAGAAATGAGTGGATTGACTTGTTCAAATTAGTTTTTAATTGGGCAGAGAACTGCGTTAGGACACGTGTACAAAGTCCTTTTTTTTAATATTATTCATCTAACCGCGTGGAAGTTTCCTACCAAATCACTAGCCTCTGCCATTTTTTTCTATATTCACTCGGCAAATCCTGGCCCTCAATCAAACTCTCCGTCTCTATATATATACTTTGTTGGCTCAAAAAATAGACAATAACAAACAGGCAACAACATTTGAAGCAAAGCAACTATGGAAGACCATTGCAAAGCAAAACTAGTAGAACTCCCACCCGGTATACGTTTTTATCCAACAGAAGAGGAGTTAGTTTCCTTCTATCTCCATAACAAGTTGGAAGGAAAACGGCACGATGTACACCGTGTTATTCCTATTATAGACATTTACAACGTAGAGCCATGGAACCTCCCAAGTACACTTCTCCAACTTTGTTTGTTAAAAGAAGGCCTAATGCACCAACACATACCTGAACTTGTCCCAAAAAACCTACTGCCCCTGAACTCAAAGTGATCTCATAGCTCTCTCAACTTTTAAAAAAGTGCATCACTTTGCTACTTAAATGCCATGTGTAGCTTCTGATTGGAGAGAGAAAATTAGAAAAATGACATCTATAAAAAGTCAAACCAACCATAAGTTAGCACATGGTGTTCAGGGAGCAAAGTGGTGCCCTTTTTACAGGGTCATTTTAAAAGTTCGGGGGCAGTAAGTTTTCTGAGACAAGTGGAGATGCATCAAGCCTTAAAAGAATTAATTCAAAATTGTACCTTAAAGTTTGTTTCTTGAAATGTGTTGCAGGGCTTGCTGGAGAACTATGCCAAGGAGACACTGAGCAATGGTTCTTCTTTGCTCCCAGACAAGAACGGGAAGCAAGGGGAGGAAGGCCGAGCCGCACAACGGTGTCCGGGTACTGGAAAGCTACTGGTTCTCCTGGTTATGTTTACTCATCGGATAATAAAGTGATTGGAGTCAAGAAAACCATGGTTTTCTACAAGGGTAGAGCTCCTGCAGGAAGAAAAACCAAATGGAAGATGAATGAGTATAGAGCTATTGAAGGACTGGCTCACAACTCTTCCACCAATACCACTAATGTTCCTAAGGTAAATTGGCATTGATGCACAGTGTTATTTTTAGGCTTAATGCCCTGAACTTGCCCCAAAACACTTGCTACCCCGTGGAACTTTTAAAGTGAACCCATAGCTCCCTCAAATTCAAAAAGTTGACCACTTTGCTCCTTGAACGCATGCCACGTGTCAGCTTCTAATTAGAGAGAGAAAATCAGAAAAATGACATCTTTGAAAAGGCAAACCAACCAGAAACTGACACGTGGTGTTCAGAGAGGCAAAGTGGTGCCCATTTTGTAAGTTGAGGAAGTTACGGGGTCACTTTGAAAGTTTAGAGGGCAATAGGTTTTCTGGAACAAGTTCAGGTAACATGAGATGCATTAAGCCGTATTTTTATTTCTGAATTCAAATCAAGATCATTTGTATGTAATGTGCAGCTGAGGCATGAATTCACTTTGTGTCGAGTTTATGTGATATCTGGGTTTTGTAGAGCATTTGACAGACGTCCCCTAGTAGCTGGGACCACTACCAGAGAGACACGTGTTGTTGACCCTGAGACTTCCAACACAAGGACGCCAGAGGATGCCAACAGGGAGATGGTTGATAATTTAGTACAACCATTATGGGAATGGGAGCCACTGAACTGGCCCTGATCAAACAAAATGTTGTGCTACTTCTAATCTAAATTTACTGCCCTTGTCTAAGCTCAGAATAGGCAAGCACAAGCCTAGCACTAATTTCACAAGTAGTGACTTTTTTGTTCCTTCATTGTAAGGTGAGGAAAGGTATAATAAGAAATCTGCAAATTTTTTATACAAAGAATGATACAGCCCATTGGTCAAAATTTAAAGTTAAAAGAAGAAAACTAGATATTCCCAACTCTGATATAAGTAGATTTCATTTCATATGTAAATTGACGAAGTTCAAAAGCTCCATCCATTCATCTTATATATGCAGGAACCATATATTTTTAATATAAAATAAAACAGTTTTAGTTCATTTCTTAATACCAATAAAAGGTCCATCTAAATATATAAAAAATTGGAGAACTCAAAAAAGTCAAATTTATGACTCCAAGTGGAGTAATTTTGAAATTGTGAAGCTTAAGTCAAATTTTACAAGTTCAGCTTTCAGGATAAATGTCAAAGGCATTGAAAAAATTTCAATGCTTATGTTTAATGGTTTAGAGTTGTCCAGACAGCTCAGCCAACATCATCCAGTCAAAAGCATAACGATTGCTGATACTTTCCAAGAATTTCGTAGTGATGATCTAAAAGAATTAGGCCAAATGCATCAAGAGCCCCCTAAAGTTGGCAATTTTCTCCAGATGTCATCCTCAACTTTCATTTGCGCCAGTTACCTCCCTAAACTTGGCAAAAATGCACTAGTCCGCCCCGGCACGTGTCAGCTTCTGATTGGAGAAAGAAACCAGAAGAATGGCGCATTTAAAAAGTCAAACCAACCAGAAATTAACATGTGGCATTGAGGGGCAAACCGGTGCACCTTTGCCAAGTTCAATGGGTTAATCAAAACTTTTGAAAGTTCAGGGTGGCATCCGGTGAAAGTTGCCAAGTTCAGGGTGTATGGATGCATTTGGCCAAAAAATTATAATGCCAAGTTATGGAGCTACTTCAAAACAGGAAAGATGATCAACATCATTGAATTCTTACTTAATGCTGCAAACAGTTAGTTAAGTATTCATATATCCATTCTATGTAGCTTACTTCCCAGTAGTTTTCCTTGCTACATGCACTATTCATTGGCCGACTATGTACTCTATCCTTATTTTTCTAGTTGTATGTCCAGACCACATACAAGAAAAAAATAACTCTTCGCATACTAGGTCTCACTTAAACAACCTATTGTAACTCTCCATGATCCAGCAATTTTACCATCAAGATTAATTGTTACTTGGCATAGTATATCAGTTGCATAGTAGATCAGTTGAGTCAAAGAATGGACATGTTGTAGTGTAATTTTTTTTGTGAAATGATACAAATCTGAGGAGACTATTTGCCTCAATTGCATGCTTATAGGTCAACATTGGACTTGAACTTGACCAGATAAAGAACAGCACAAGTATCAAAATGTCCAAATTATTATTCAACAAAAACTAAGGCAAATTTTTCTCAGCTTCACCTAATTCAACTCAGTTTGGCAAGATCTTCAGCAATGTAGTTTTTTTTTTAAAAGCTTAAAAGGACTTCAGACAAGTTCGAGAGTCAAATTTCAATAAAAAAAAAAACACCAAATTATCATCATGCCCTCATCCAATCCAACTCATTAATGTTAATTTTTAACCAAACACTGGAAGAAAGAAAAAAAACCGGCAACTGATTTCATAAAAACAAATGATTGCCAGTATCAGCTTCAATGCAATATAGATTAAAAGTATGGTAGATAAACGTCCGTTGCGGTTACTAAATCCGAGCACATTGGAGGTTTTGTATATAAGCTAAGTCTGCAAAAACGGATAATTGCTAAAAATCTCTGAAAACTCAATAACCAAACAAAAATTTCACGAATTCAGGAGATTTAAAGAACCATGGGGAAATAATGAAGAAATTTAGTTTCGCGAACTCCCCAATGGAAATGAACAAGTAAAGTAAGCGTATGTTAATAGAGAGTGATACAAATGAAATATGATATCAAGAGCATTTGTCGTAATAGAAAATACCTAGAGGAAATGCATTTTCACTGATATCGGTGTCATTGCAAGGTGAAGGGTGCTGAGAGAAAGAGGAGATGAGGTCTGCAAAAGATCCAGGCCATTGTCTAATGGTGAAACCCCTGGAAATTTAGAATATTTAAACCTGCTACCTATTATAGCAAACAAAAGGTGGGTTCTGTGACTGTTGAGCTGTTTAATATCATTTAAATAATATTTCAGGTTCGAACCTCTTGAATGTAAAAAAATTTCATTGGAACGGATTTGGACATGAATATAATCAGAGTAAAACCCCGATGTTCCATATGGCCAACTAAAAAGGATAGCAAACAAAAGGGTTTTTATACTATCTTTGATAAACATTATTTGCTTAATTTCGTAATTTAGTGTATACCTAGCTTAATTGACAACACAAATTCAAAGAGTAATTTTTTTAAGGATCAAACTTTCAATCCTTAGAGTTCAACTAGTCATTCTTACCATCACAACCACCACAGGAGAATGGGAAAAAGAAAGTTTTGGTTGAAAATATTAAAAAAAAAATAAGAAAATGTTGGTGCCATGGACTTTGACCCTCAACCCTCCAAAAATACCAACTAACCATTTGAACTATCAAAGTTTTGTCATACTATTACATCTAAGTTTACTATTAACTAGACTTGTTCGGGCTGGACGAGGCCTGGTTAGACAAAAAAAATTAGCTATGTTCAAGTCCAACCCAGCTTGTATCACATATATATGGGATAAGTTTTAAACTTTATTTTTAAATCCGACCCAACCCCGCCATCAATTAATAAATATTTTTTTTAACACCAACAATTTGAACATGAATATTACTTTGTCATCCAAAAAGTTCTACAGGGACCTAATATGATAGAAACCACACAAGCTAAAACAAACTATCGTAGCAATTCACTCTCAAACGATGGCATGGCAGCACTAGCAAATCTCGGCCATAAATCAGCACACACTTTTCCAATTGGGCCAGTAATAGCAGATCCTAATAAATATATATATATATATATATATATATATATATATATATATATATTAGTTAAAAATTAATAAGTATATATATTTTTATGATTAATAAATATATAAATATACATTTTTAATTAAATATACATATTCAGCTCGGGCCGCGTCGGGCTCGGGTTTTCATATTAAACTCAAGCCAAACCCAACATATTTTCGTACTTCGATGAGCTTGGGTTGGGCCGAACTTTTTACATAATATATTTGCCCAAATCCGACCGATAAAGGAGGGGCCTTGGAGGGCTAGGTGGGGTCGTGGGTCGGTTGAATAGGTCTACTAGTACCTAAAAGTCAGAGGGGTTACAGCTAGGGTTGCAACCGAGTTGAGCGGTTCGCAAGCAGTTCGAGATCGTTTCAGTCAAAGTTCGGTCAAAGCTTGGTTTGATAAGGCTCGACTCGAGTTCAAGATCGGCTCGAGATATCAATGAGTCAAGCCGAGCTTTTTAAGGTTCGATTTAAAAGATCACGAGCAGGCTCGTATAATTTTTCAATTATTTTATAATAATTAATCTCATATATATTCATAAAAAAACGGTAGGTTAGTTTTAATTTTAAATATTCTAATTAAGTAAAAGTTGTCTATCGTATTCTTAATTAATTATAAATATTCTTAAACAAGTTATATTCCTATTCTAATTCTATCACTTCTCAAAAAAATCTTTACATAATCGTATAATATGAAAAGGGTCTGTTTCTTTGAATTTTAATTTGATAAAAAATGTGTATTTAGAAATAATAAGCACGAGATTTATTGGATGAATAAGGCTCGTTTAGGCTCGTAAGCTCGCGAACTCAAGCCGAGTTTTTCCGTGAGCTCGATCCAAGCTATAATATTCAAGGCTCGACGAGCTATGAGCCAAGCCGAGCTCAATCATTTTTATTTTCAAGCCGAGCCAAGCCGAGCTTAAATAGGTTCGGTCAGACCCCGTTCCTACCATGTTGGGGGCCTACGGCGAGATGAGAGATTGAGGCTCACTTTACGAGTAAAATGTTTGAAATTATAATATGTGAATTTATACTTTATTATTTTACTTAATGAAAGATTAAATAAAAACGTAGAATTCCAAAACATAACATTAAAAAATAATATTAGAATCTAAATGCTTATCTCTCAAATAAAATTTAAAGATAAATATGATTTATATAGAAGGATGATTGCTTATAAGTGAATGATTCGTGTCCAATCTAGTTTGTTATAGGTGTACAGGAGAGATAAGAAATTTGGTCATTTTTCGTAGATAAAATTTTTAAAATTGTAATTAATGAACACATAAAATATAGAATTATATAACAAAAATACTTATTTTTAACTAAATAATTTAAAAAAATTATAAAATAACTAAAAGGACCCATATAATAATGGGACTCCAGACAATCACCCCTCTCATCCGTATTCAAAAACGCCCCAAATTCAATCCCATTTCAGGTAGTTCCCAACCATAGCCACTGCAATCTACTATATAGATTTGCCCCTGCCCTCGAGAATTATTAATAAGATATAATTTATTGATTAACATTAGGTGGGGGATCCAGTTATAAAAGGCTAATCTAAAATAAATTATATACACCAATAATTTATAGCAAGTATTTTTTATTCCGTAAATTTTAATTTAAAAAATTTATAGTATTTTTTTTAATCACTTTTTTTATTTTTATTTTTTATATTATATTTTTTTAAAAATAATAATATTTTATTATTATTATATTAATACTTTTATATTAATTTTATTTGAATTAATTAAAAAAATAAATAATATATAATATTTATTCTCTAAAATATAATTTTCTATATATAAAAAATTTTATTTTAAAAATATACCATATAGAGAATAATGGGATATATTCATTCCACTAAAATAGGGAATGGTCGGATTTTAAAATATAATTTATTGATTAACATTAGGTGCTGGCTACTGTTACTTGGTTGTAAAATCAAGTATCCATTTGCAAGTGTTAAAATCAGACCCATTCAAATGTTGTAACGGATTACAACCGTGCACCCCTTCAACCGGTCACACTTGTGCCAACAACTGCTATCTCATTCCCATTACTGCATTCTTCGCCAACATCGGGGTTGTGGCTCCGTTGAAAATTACAGCATTCAATTGTCATCTCTAATATCAGTGAAGCTATAATCATGGTGAGTTTTGCATCCAAAGTATTGGAAATCAATTTACTGGGTTTTGTTTATATGCAAAACTGAACTGATTATATAATTGATTGCATCCAAAGTAAATCGAATTTATCACCATGAAGCTATAATCATGGTGAGTTTTGCATCCAAAGCACTGGAAATCAATTTACTGGGTTATGTTCGCATCCAAAGTACTTGAATCAATTTACTTCTCTTAGAGTGTGATAAGTTTCTAATTATTTGATATCAAAAAGCAAAAGTTCGAAGGTATTAGCGCTTTCTGTGCATCGTCCTCTTTCATTTATGTCACTATTAAACTCAATTAAGCAAATAAAGGCTTTCATTCAATCTCTTCACCTATTTATTTTCCTTAATCCATTGTTTTGGATGATACAATTTTCCTTGATTGATTGTATCTTCCAGGTGAATTCCCTATCTTTGGATCTGTATCTGTATTTGAGGGTGCACACGTGTTGATTGAATTTATAATTACTGTTATGATTTTTTTATTGAGTCGAACAATTTTAAAATATAGTTACCTTTTGCCTTGGCTTTGATTTCTACACTGAATTTTCCATTATGAGTTGTACTGGTATGGATTATCCATAGGATCTTTTTTTGAAGAGGATTATCCATAGGATCTTAATGCTTGCAAACTACTCCAGTAATTTTTGAACTTTCTTTGATTGTTAAAATGAATGTTTATCCATTACATATAACTATGTAAAACTGAAATGCAGATATTTGTTGCAAGCATAATATTGATGATATGGTATTGGATTAGAATAATAGCTAGTGGGAACATTGTAATAATATTATTGAAATGATAAAAAGGTTTCAACCTCATTGAAACTTATACACATCTTGTATAAAAGAAAATTTAATTTTTGGAAAGTTGATGCTTGAAAAAAATCGTCAAATTTACGAGAATGAAAATGGAATTCAAATGATAAATAAATGGTTCATGTAAATTTTAAATTTTTACGAAATGAATTGAAATTCAGATATATTTTACGTGAAAGACTACTAAATTTTCGTGAAGTTGACAATTTACAAAAAAAATCTTGACCTTTATGAAAATTGATCGTTAACTGGCACAATATATCATTCAACTAGTAAAACTAAAGTTCACGTAAAAATTTTGAAATTTGCAAAATTTATTGAAATTAGACATATTTTACGTGAAAAACGGCTAATTTTAGTAAAGTTAACACTTCACAAAAAAAATCTTTAACTCTGCAAAAAAAAATGAATAACAACTGCAAAAATATATTATTGAAATGATAAAATAGTTTATTAGAAAGTTTTGAATTTCACAAAAGTTATTGAAACATGTACAAATCTTCATAAAAGACTTCTTAATTTTTGCAAAGTTAACGCTTGAAAAAACCGTCAGATTTACGAGAAAAATGAATGAAAATGCAATTAAAATGATAAATAAAGGGTTCACGTAAATTCTAAGAATTTTACAAAATGAATTGATCGTTAACTGCCATAATATATCATTCAAATAGTAAAAAAAATAAAGTTCACATAAATTTTTTAAAATTTACGAAATTTATTGAAACTTAGACATATTTTACTTAAAAACGGCTAAATTTTAGTAAAGTTAATATTTACGAAAAGAATCTTTAATTTTACAAAAAAAATGAATAACAACTGCAAAAAAAATATATTATTAAAATGATAAAAAAAATTCATTAGAAATTTTTTAAAAGTTGTTGAAATATATACAAATCTTATATAAAAAATTACTTAATTTTTATTCTTTATTATAGAAAAATTATCCTCAAATTTGTTTATCTATAATAGATTATTACGATGCCCGACTCTAATTGAACCTCATCCCAACGTCATTTAAAAAGGATTATTATGATTATTTATATGGTTACTATATTTCTTTTAAAGTAATAATAATTACTTTACACTATCACAATTTTAATTTGATCTAATCGAGATGGATTTTTAAATGATATTTATTTTGAAAAAAATAAGCCAATCATAAAAATACATGATTATTATATTATTGTTAAGTAAAAAAAATGGAAAATTGAAAATGTAAAACTAGATTAAATGAACAAGTTTTTATTTTTCAGTTTAATATTTAGAAAATTAAAAACTAGAAATTCTAAAAAATGAAAAGAAAGCTTGAAAATGGAAATGAAAACAATTTTCTGCGATTAAATAAGTCTTAAATTTCACCTAAAATCTTTACGAAACTTATTTAAAGTTACACATATATTAAGTAAACTAATATTTAATTTTTGTAAAGTTAACACTTTACCAAAAAAAACTCTTCGATTTTGGAAAACATGATCAAAAAATGGAAAAATATATTATTTATGATGAAAAAGTGAGGATTCAGTAAAATGTTATAACTTTAAGAAATTTATTGATACATAAACATATTTTTATGTGCAACACTTGTAATTTTTCATAAAGTGAACACTTCACATAAAGTTATATTTTGCAAGAAAATAATTGATAATTTTAAAAGTATTTGTATTTAAATAATAAAAAAACTATGTTTTATGTAAAATTATCAAATTTTACGTAATCTATTTAAAATTATGCATATGTTATGCACAGAATATTTAATATTTTTAAAAGTTAGTACTTTACCGAAAAAGAATCTTCAACTTTAAACAAAATGAATGAAAACTTAGACATATATTATGTAATAAAATATTTAGTTTTTTAGAGTTAACATTTAGCCATATCTTCAAATTTTGAAAAAAATGAATAAAATCTATGAAAATGTTAACATTATCACTAAAACATATGAAAATTTAATAGCAATTTTTCAAAAGCTTCAAACTTTTTGTAAATGTAAATAGTAAATGTAACATATTACTTTGAGTATAACTAAGATTTTGAATGAAAATATGTCATTTAAAAAATTACGATCATAATGTAATTAATATGTGTAAATTTTTATTGTCCTATTGAACATTTATAGTCATTATTTAATGTTAAAAAAACCGTGACCAAACATGAGATTAGAATATTTTAGATGAAAAAATAATGTTAATTAGATTTAGATATAATTGGATTAGTTATTGAAGTAATAAATATATTTTATATTGTCTTAAATGGACGGAAGGGATGAATATCATGGCCACTAATTGTGTTAGCACTATTACACCCATTAACTTGCTATTACAGGTAAATTGAGTTTTACTAAGTTTTACTTTACTTTTTTTTTTATTTTAAGTTGCCACATGTCTTTATTTTATTGGATATTAAAATCAAGTACAATTACTTTATTTTTTAACAAAGTAAGCATAAAATTTACCTAATGTAATGAAACATATAAATCAAATATAAATATAATAACTATAATTGATTTAAACTAATATTCGATAATTAATTATAAACATGACAGTTAAACAACAAGGTCTATGGATTGCTCAATTATGTATTCAATAATTTTTTAAAATATAAAATAATAATATATATCATTACATTATAAAAAAGTGTTTACGCCATATTACAAAGGAGATGTGGTTAGCAATAAGGGTTATCATAACAAACATTAAGAACCAAAACTTGATGACCAAAAAAATAGAACCAAAAATTGATGGAAAGAATGGGGTAATAGTTAGGCATTAAAGTTTTATTTTTCGTAAGTAAAAGAATAATGAATTTAGTTCACGGACGGTTAATGAATCAGTTCAAGAATTTATTTTTAAGCCTTTAATAAAGATTGTTTACGAGTTTTTAAGCTGGGTATTGACTTTTTCATGCTCGGTGCATTTACAAACTGAGTCCAAAATCATACTCTTAAATAGTTCATTACAAATCGAGTTGAATCGAGCTTTTATTCAGTCAAACACATATTTTTTTTTACGAATGACTCAACTTATTTACAACCCGAACTATAATCTATTTCGTAAGATAAACATTTTTCTATATAAGATTTAAAAAAAACTCTAAAATTGAAGAAAGAACTGAGATACACTTATTGGTATTGTTGTTATATTTTAATTTTGTATATTATAAGTATAATAAAAATTAATATTATTGATAATTAATGAAATATAATAATAATTAACTTGATCACTTAATTTAAAATATTAACAATAAATTTAAATATTACTAGTAGAACTTTTTTTTAATTCAGTTCAAAAGAACCGTGTGAATTTGTACCTGCATAAAATAATACGAAAAATATTGAAGAAATAAAATTATAATAACAAATGAAATTTAAGAAATTTAATTCTAAACAGGCCGTGCGTGGACTTTCCGGTAGAATAGTTTTTTTTGGCGAGCAAATCTCTTGGTTACTTTCAACTTCCAAGCTTCCATTTTTATGTTATTGTCATCCCTCACAGCTCTTTCCAGAAATTTAATATACAGTCGATGCTAAAAATACCATACACATAGCTACAAGTACTCACAATCCAGCCGGAGATGGCGATCCTATACGCCGTCGTAGCTCGTGGAACGGTGGTGCTAGCGGAATTTAGTGCGGTCACGGGGAACACTGGAGCCGTTTCTAGGCGGATCCTCGAGAAAATCCCTTCGGAGGCTGATTCTCGGCTCTGTTTTTCTCAAGATCATTACATATTTCACATACTCAGATCTGATGGTCTCACTTTTCTCTGTATGGCTAATGATACCTTCGGAAGTGCGTAATCTTCCTTTTCCTTTCTTAACTGCATTTTTTCATTATCGCTTCTGTTTACTTTTGGCTGATTCGATACATGGCGTTGTTTTGAGTTATAGCAGTTGTGATTAGTGAGTTAATCTGTTTGTCATTTGAAAAGGCAGTATTATATTGAATTTCAAGTTAAGGATTATGAATTTATCTCTGATACATAATTAAATTAATGTTATTAACTTAAATTTAATAAATGATTTCGATTATTGCGTTTGGATTTTGATAATAAAATTGGTTTTCATTTGCATTAGTGCTTAGTACCATGTGAAGGTTGAAGTTTCTATTGGCAACTGAAGCTTTGCCTTGTGAAATGGCACTAAAAGGGGGTCGACTATAGTTGCTTGTCTATCTCTGAATTAACTGCATCTTCATCTTTTCTCTTAACTTCTTTAGCATACCAGTAAAATTGTCCACTGACTGTTATGATTTTGTAATGACTCTTTTTCACAAGAACTGCAGGCAATTTCTCTCAATTACTGTCTGTTTCTATATGCTTGTGTTCATCTATTTATGACTTATTATGATTGCATGCGATAGAGGCTCGCTATGGTTTATAATATGTTTTGGTCTATTTATGTTCTGGATGTCAACTGTAATTCTTTTGTGGACAATTCAGGTGTCTGAATTCAGTTGTTGATGAATCTTTCTTGCTTACACTACTTGATAGACAACTGATACAACATGTGTGAATAAAATGAAATGAATTTTCATTCAGATTTTGCGAATATAAATTATGTGCTAGACTGATGACTGATCATGTATTGCTTTGTACATTGATGTAGGGAGAATTCCATTTTCATATTTGGAAGACATGCACATGAGATTTATGAAAAACTATGGTAGGGTGGCCCTCTATGCCCCTGCCTATGCAATGAATGATGAGTTTTCGAGGGTCTTGCATCAGCAAATGGAATTTTTCTCCAGTAATCCTAGTGTTGATACTCTTAATCGTGTGAGGGGTGAAGTTGGTGAGGTGAGCATCTTTTTTCCCGTTCATCTTTCCATAGTTTTTCATTTCAAATAGTTCATGGCTTTCTCATGACATGTGAGCTGTAAAAGAAGGAAAATTTAGTAGTCTTGTTCCAAACATCAGATTGTTAAGCGTGTTAGCTGATCAAACAAAGAGCAATATCTTGTTTAATGTGGAGTTTATGCTTGTTGATCATCAGATTAGATGAGACTAAGTGGCAAACTTTCTGATGGTTGCCACTGCATATTTGCACCTTTTACTGCATGATTCCGGCTTGCAAGGGACGGACAATTTGAGTGTGAGCGATATGAGAGAAAAATTAGATTTGACCCTAAAAGATTCACATTTGTTATGCCTGTCCATACATATCTCTTTTTATTTATATCACATAAGCATGAAAAGAATCATGCCTTTCCATTTTCTGTAGCTAATGAGAATCTGTTGTAGCCACTGCCTCAACATACATCTAGATACAAATCACAGTATACAACAAATAGGTCGTGGATCAGACAATTTTGCTAAGCAATAGTACGCAAAAATGTCTATTTCATGTTTAAAAAACTTCCAAAAATTTTGGTGTAATATGGTAAAGCCTTTACAGGGGTAAGGTTGCGTACACCCGACCCCCCCTTACCCCGTTTGTGCGGGAGCCATTGGGGTAATGTTGTTGTTGTTGTATGGTAAAGCCTTTCACATTTGGTTGATATTGTTCAGGCTAATTGAAGCTCATTATACACTATACAGTGATACATGCATTGTAATGTAAAATGATACTCCTGTTAATGTATGTGATTTCCATTCTACTGGCCTGTTTGGTATTGCTTTTCAAGCTGTTTCCCAATAGGTTGCTCACACAAACTTTTATAGAACTGCATATTTTGGCTTTGAACAACACATTTTGGTCCTTTATACTAATAAATTCGGAACCATCTGATTTTATTTTTCCAAAATCAGTTCTGCTGCTTATAGTAAAAGCTTGAGAATGGAGCTTTTTAGAAAAGCAGTTTGGGAAAGCACAGCCAAACTGGCCCTACATCTTCCTATATCATTATCAGTATCAAATCTCTACCTGGTTTATGTGAAAATATTGATAGATGCTTAAGTATGCAGTAGAAGTGACACAGATGCAAACATCTAATAGGTTTATCTTTTTTATATCATATTTTTGTATCTCAATAAAAACCTTACATCGCTTCTGCATTGTAATATTCCTTGTTTTCCTGAATGTTAAATATTGATTCTTATTGGACTAATGCAAACTAGGATCCCTGTGGTCCAAAGACATTATTCTTTCTCTCTCAATGCTACCATGAGTTATTTTATTTTATTCTCTTTCTTTGTTTCTTTCTTTTATCATATTTAATCATTTATGGGTTTTGAAGTTGGCAACTATAGTTGGGGGAAAGAAATAATGACATAGTTCTTATCATTATACTTATAATCAATCATAATTTTTTCATGTAGATTCGCACAATAATGGTAGAAAACATTGAGAAAATACTAGAGAGAGGTGATCGGATTGAACTTCTTGTTGACAAAACTGCAACAATGCAAGACAGTTCATTTCACTTCAGGAAACAGTCTAAGCGCTTGCGAAGAGCCCTTTGGATGAAAAATGCCAAGTTGTTGTAAGTGGCTGTGTTTCGTCAGTTCAAATTTTTATATTTCTGCTATTATTACATAGAGCTTTCCTTTATTATATTGTTTGGTTTTATAGTGAAATATGTCGGAAAATGTTTAGACTCGAGCTATTTTAACAGTGTAAAAAAAGAAACATGAAATATACTAGACAATACATGCCTTTAGTTAAGGCAAGAAAAGGTAGCAGGGGCTAGTGAAAAAGATAAGATCTTCTGGGGGAAGTTGGTCTGCCTTTAGTTGAGTTCTTTTTTTCTTGTGTATGCTAGAAAATGAGTATTCACACAGAAGACATCGAAGAGAGCTTCCATAGTAGCTGTGCAAGTTAAAAAACTTGAACAAAAATATCATACAATTTTTATTCTCCTTTCTATTATAATGGACTAAAGCAAAATGGTTCATTAAACTGTCTGAGCTTCTTAATTGTGAAGTCACGGATAGCTGTCACAACTCCACTTTAGGGTCAATTGGAAACAACCTCTCTGTAATTACATAGGTAAGGTTGCGTACACCCGACCCCCCCTTACCCCACTTGTGTGGGAGCCCTGTTAGGCATTGGGGTAATGTTGATGTTGATGTTTCTATGTATTAGATTGACCCATATCAAACTTGCCTCTATGGATGAAGTTAAACTTGCAGACATTTGAATTATTGCTGGATTAATGCTTCTTAGTTTCATCTTAAAAAGACTAAGCCTTGGATATTTGAACATTTCTCTGTTCATTAAATTTTCCTCAATCATACCAACAAGGTGTAGCTCAGTTGGCTAAGCAGGCTGAGCAAGTTGGAGGAGAACAATGTTCAAATCCCAGTAAATACACTTGTTGGGAGGGGTGAGGAGCCTTAACTGTTACTAAGCCCTGAGCAAGATTATCTCAATGAAGATACTTGTAAATATTACCAAAAAAAAAATTTCCTCAATCATGCAAAATAGATGAATTTTTTTGTAGAGGCTGCTACTTGATCACTACAAAAGATGTACCCCATCATCAGGTGGTTAGAATTGTTTGGTCCTTTAGACTCTGCACTTTTTAGTTTTCAGTAATTTTATTTTTGGTACCTACAATGTGTGGACATTTTTTTTAACTTGTAGGTCGTTTCCTGCCCGTTAGATAATAGCATGATTTGATTGCTGCCGCACCTAATATGTGGCAGATACTTTTTTTTTGGCTTAATGCATCTCGAGATACCTAAACTTGTCCCAAAAGACCTACTGCCCCCCTGAACTTTCAAAGCGACCCCGTAGCTCCCTTAAGTTTCAAAGTGCACCACTTAGCTCTCTGAACGTCACATGTGTTAGCTTCTGATTGGAGAGAGAAAATTAGAAAGACGACATCTTTGAAAAATCAAACCAATCAGAAGCTAACACATGACGTTCAGGGAGCAAAGTGGTGCACTTTTTGAAAGTTGAGGGAACTACGGTGTCACTTTGAAAGTTCAGGGGGTGCGATAGGTATACTGGGACAAATTCAGTGCTTGGAGATGCATTAAGCCTTTTTTATGCTTTTTAGAACGTGGAGGAGGTAATCCTCATTTAGCAGATGGACAAAGAATTAGAATGAGTTGTAAACTGTCAGCTTTGCTGCTTACAGTAATTGTGATTCTACATGCAGGGCTTTATTGACGTGTGTGATTGTTGTGTTGCTGTACATAATAATAGCTGCTTGTTGTGGAGGCATAACTCTACCTTCCTGCAGATCATGATTGCCTGTTTTACTTTCGTTAAATCAGAACATACTGTGATTAGATCCAACCATGTGCTACATTCAAGTGAGAAAGTTTCAGGCTTAGTGGGATCTATGCAGAAATGATGCGACTGTTCCCTGTTTCAGCATCTCCCTTTGTGTTTTTCTTGATCATTTGTTTATTATGTAAATTACTGGATTCTGTGTATTGTGTTGCCTTTGATTTTGAATAATTTATTGTATCGTTTTCTTCTACTAAAAGTTATTGTGCTTTATAATTCAATCTGTTGCAAGGTATGACAGCTCCTATTATAATATTATTACGTGATTGTTCAATACTCATCAAAGTTTTCTGTGGTGAATTAGATTTGTTGTTGCTCTCATTCCTCTTCGCTCTCTCTCCTCTACTGGAGATTGCTCTCAATCAAGTAATCTTGTATTATTCTTAAATCTGTTCTCAGTATTCTGTAAAGCTTCTTAGAGCAAGTAGAATTTCTATGGAATCAATCGTTTGGAGTAGTCTGCTTGTCAACTTGTGCTGATGTTGTGGAAAAATTGGTTCCTTGCTGCTGGTAATGTTTATGTTGAGAGTAGTGTCGAGTTGATATTGCTTTGATATTTGCTCAATTTTTATCCAATTCAATTGGCAACTTTGTGGTGCTTTTAGGGTTGGTTTCATACCAATCAACATTGTGGAGACGACTGGAGCCAGTGGATATTTTGATTTCAATTTCGAACGGATCTCTAAAGTTGTTTAATCTCTCTTGAGTCTTCTAATTAAAGGAGAGAGAGGATACCAATCTCAACATTTATAGTTAATGGTCGAAATTGTTCCAACTTTACCAATTTTGAACTCTAGAGAACTCAAATACGTACATTATAATTAGCTAACATAGTTATATTATCTGTGAGTTCGTCCGAAGGTATTCAACAATTACGAGTGTCGGATCTTGATCATCCTTGTTAGGGTCCCTTCCTGGAATTTGGACTTTTGTTATGGATTGAGGGTGTACGCAGGCACAAAAATTGATATATTCTTTGGTGAGTGGATCCCTTATGCCTAACTCTTGACTGAAGAAACAGAGCAATGCTGACGCTGGATGATGCCACTAGCAAACAAAGTCCAATGAGCACTTAAATACAGGTTGGCTCCTATATTATAGTTGTGGTGCAAGCTAAGCATCATCTATTATTGCAATCGTCAGCCCCATTTAGTTGGAGAAAAATATTTTACAAGAAAATATTTTTTTAGTTTTCCTGTATTTGTTTTAATTATAAAATATGTCAAATAAAAATATTTTATTAGTCAAAGAAAAATGGCTTAAGGAAATAGAAAAAATGTTTTACCCTCTAATTAATCCGTAAAGCATTTTCCAAATATGTTTTGCTCTCTCTTGATGTTCGCTTTGTTGCCGCCGGTTTCGGCATTGATTAATTCTTCGTCGCTGCTTGTTGTTCCTGATCTTTCCCCTTTCACTAACTTTATATTGCTTTTCCTTATGCCACAATTCTTTATTTAGTTCTTTTCCTCCTTCGATTTTATTCCTTCACAGGCTGATTGTTCTTAGTCTTTGGGTTGATTATTCTTCGATTTTGTTCCTTTATAAGCCGATTTTGTTCAATGTTCATTCATAGGCTGATGGTTCTTGAATTTGGGTAGATTGAATCTAGGGTTATGGCTTTGGGAGACTGAGATAATTTTCACTTTTAGGGTCCAATTTTTTGGTTGACTTGCTGTGTCACCATATTTTTCGGTGTCAAGAATAAACCCGCTTTTTTCTAATGTTGAAACCTTAGACATCCTTTTGCAAAAAAAATATTTTCAGAACCATTTCACAAATTAGTGAAATCACATGCCATATTTTTTAAGTTTACCCTTAATAATTTTGTCTCGTGTGTGTTAAATGGACAAACATTTTTTATTATATATTAAAATATTAGTACAAATATATATAATATTAATGTCATAAAATATTTTCCCGCATTGCAATCAAACACCAGAAAATTTTTTTCAGTACTGTAATCAAATAATGGAAAATATTTTAATTTCCTACAAATTATTTTTCCTTACACAATATTTTTCTGCAAATAGATGGGACTTAAGATTCTCTCAAGTAATTTTAAAATAAAGTTAGAGAAATATAAAATGTAAAAAAGTTAAAGAAAATTATTTTAAAGAAATATACATTAAATCCTAACATTTAATATTCCAAAATAAAATGGAGGAATAGAATACGGTTAAATGTTGTCAAATATATTCTCTAATTCCTTTCGGACTCGAGCCTTTGTAGGACACGACAGATCCAGTAGAATTTGAGATAAAAGACACCGCTTGACTGTCAAGGTATCCTTTTCTTGTTTGACCCTGAGATCCCTTTTTGTCTATTCATTTTCTTTATTTAAAGTTGCATTCTTTTTTCACACTCTACTTTCAATCTCAGATGGGGACTCTGCTCCGGCTGTTTTCTCCACCTCCGGCGGCTAAAACTCTTCAGGTAAACCAAAGATTCTTCCCTACTCCAATACCCTCTTTCACTCCTTCAAGATTCCCCCACCATAGAATCCACAGCAGTAAATTAGGCAACTTTCTTGACTTAAAACCCGAATCAAAACCCGAGTTCCTAGATTTCGATCTTTCTTGGTATGATCCCGCTTCTAAATCCCGCTTTGATGTGATCATAGTTGGTGCTGGACCAGCTGGCCTCCGTCTCGCTGAACAAGTGTCCCAATACGGGATTAAGGTATGTTGTGTTGATCCTTCACCACTTTCTGTGTGGCCTAACAATTATGGTGTATGGGTTGATGAATTTGAGAGTTTACAACTTGTTGATTGCTTGGACAAGACTTGGTCTATGACTTGTGTCTTGATAGATGATAACAAGACCAAGTATTTAGATCGTGCTTATGGTCGTGTTAGTAGGAACAAACTTAAGAAAAGATTGATTGAAAATTGTGTCTCGAATGGTGTTAAGTTTCATAAGGCTAAGGTTTGGAAAGTGGAGCATAGAGAGTTCGAGTCGAGTATTGTTTGTGATGATGGGAGTGAACTTAAATCGAGTTTAATAGTCGATGCAAGTGGTTTTGCTAGTAGTTTCATTGAGTATGATAAACCTAAAAGAAACCATGGCTATCAAATAGCACATGGTGTATTAGCTCAAGTGGATTATCACCCTTATGATTTGGATAAAATGGTTCTTATGGATTGGAGAGATAGCCACATGGGAAACGAGCCGTATATGCGAGCTAGCAATTCGAAAAACCCAACTTTTCTATACGCAATGCCATTTGATTCAAATTTGATATTCCTCGAGGAGACTTCTCTTGTTAGTAGGCCCGTGTTATCTTATGCCGAGGTTAAGCAAAGAATGGTAGTAAGATTAAGACATTTAGGGATTCCAGTAAGAGAAGTGATTGAAGAGGAGAAGTGTTTGATTCCTATGGGAGGAACACTTCCTAGGATTCCTCAAAATGTGATGGCTATTGGTGGAAATTCAGGGTTAGTCCACCCATCGACCGGCTACATGGTGGCTCGAACCATGGCGCTAGCCCCGATCATGGCTCAAGCAATTGCCGAGTGTCTTGGGTCAACCCGGGTGATAAGAGGGAGTCAGCTTTACTATAGAGTGTGGAATAGCTTGTGGTCAATGGACAATAGGTGGACTAGACAATTTTACTCTTTTGGGATGGAGACCATTCTGAAACTTGATTTGAAAGGGACTAGGAATTTCTTTGATGCTTTCTTTGATTTGGATCCTTATTATTGGCAAGGATTCTTGTCTTTGAGGCTGTCTCTAGCAGAGTTGGCACTGTTGAGCTTATCTCTCTTTGCAAATGCCTCTAATTCATCGAGGTTCGATATTGTAACAAAGTGTCCTGTGCTTTTAGCTAGAATGGTGGGTGATTTAGCACTTGACGCTATTTAGTACAACATCATGAATCTTGATTGTGGTGTTATGTTAAGAACAATTTATGCATTTTATCTCTCTTGTTAAGTAATTTGATCTATCATGTTATATACATGTATGGCTCGTGTTATAGATTACAACAAGTTTACGAGATCATAGCGTATTTTGATGCCTTGTGTTCTTAAACGTATTTTTTTTACGTTGTAAAACATGTCCTATATTCTACGACTGATATCCTACTTTCAAGACTTTCAACAAATTAATTTTACTCTTAAACCATTTTAATAAACCTTAGCCGACTTTATGCTCTCTACTCCTTTTTTTTCTAAACTAGATCCTATTTGGAGGAGGAAGAAGTTCTTTTGAGCGTTTTTCTACCTCCTGCTCTATTGGTTTTTGGTATTTTTTAGTTTTTGTCTTTAGTTTTTGAGTGAAATAATCTACACCTCATTTTATTGAACTCTTATGCGATTGACTTCTTCAATCATTGATCCCACTGCTACACAACACACATTTGATGGATTTATTGTTGGGTTGGACTCTATTAGTTTTCAATCAAGATACATGTTGATCTGTCATGTTAGGTACCCAAATCTATGTCCTATAAGCAAGATTGTTTCAGATCTGTAAACCCGATTGGTGTTGTGGAGTACGATAGAGTTCTTATGGTTGTGGAATCTCGATAAGTGTTATTGATTTTAAATTTCTTTATGTTTTCCTCTAAATTTGTTCTTATCTCTCATATGGTGATATGATGTTTCTCTGGTTTTGGTATTATATTTTGTTTGATTTATGTATCGGGCAAGATGTAATCCAAATATTAGTTTTAATGAAATTCTCTTATTTAATAAAAAAAATCCTACTTTGATTACTTTTTGAAACAAATGTCTTGTGTTTTTTTGTTTTAAAACTAATGTCTTATAATCTAGTTCTAAACAAATGTCATGTGTTTTATCGTTTTAAAACTAATGTCCTCTAGTCTAATTCTACGAATTTAGACATTTCATACTTTTAGAACACATGATATATAGAGAAAACGTGCAATTAATTCAAATCATACCATAACCGTCCCTCTTTCTCTCTTGGCCTCTGCTCAATTCTTTTCAAGCTCTCGATGAGGAGGAAGGAGAAAGCCTTGGCTTTCTCCTTCCTCCTTCCATCTTTAAGAATTTTAATGTCTTTCTTTCATGTCGAATAATTCATTGCTATTTATTTTAGTTTTCATGACGAGATCGGCTTCTTCAATCATGGATCTGATGCTACACATCTCAATCTTGATAGTTGGATTAGACTTCAATTGCCTTTCACTACAAGAAATCAAGCTTTTTGTGACAACATTTATTGTCACAGATAAGCAAAAGTTGTCACATATAACATTTGTGACAATAAATACTTGTCACGGGTTGTTGCTAATAACTCCGTAACAGATAATAGTTCCATTTTTTTATCAAAATGTTGTCACAAATATTTAAATATTTTGTGACAACATTTTTTTGTGACAACTTTAGTTGTAACTAAAGAGAAAATATTGTCGTCACAAATAAACTTCTTGTCACATAATACATCAAAATGAACTAGAACTACATGACAACAAAAAAAAGTCGTCACAGGAAAATTTATTTGTGATAATAATCGATGTCACAAAAAACTTTGAAGTTGTCACACAAGTCAATATGTGACAAGAATAGTTGTCACAAAGATATCGTCGCTAATAACTCCGTAATAGATAATATTTCAAAATGTGTTGTCACAAAAAGTTGACATTTTGTGACAATAATTTTCAATGTCTCATAAACTTGGTTGTCACGAATAGATCAAGTTGTCACATTATGACAATTTTTTCTGAAATAGCATGACAACTTTATTAGTCGTCACAAAATGATATTTGTGACAACTTTTTATTGTCACATAATATGTGATAACCATCAATTACAACTTTTTTCTGTCACTAGCTATTTGTAGTTACAATATTAACGTGTTACATTTAATATTTGTAACAACTTTGGATTGAAGGGAACTCAATTTTATATTATTAGGTTTAGAAATTCTAAAAATACAATAATTAATAGAAGAGAATTTCAACGAAGAGAATAAACAATGAGCAAAATAAGCTAAATGCAATTATACTTACAGATTAAATAAGCTTAAAAAAACAATAAGGAGCAAAAAAGCCCTAAGGCCTCTACAAAGTTCATAATTGCTTAATGGGAAACATAAAACACAATAACTAATATTAAAAGTTAAAGAACATTAATAATATGTGTTCAAATACATGTTTAAAAGAAAATATCGAGATATAGCAGAAAAATAATGAGGCACAACACTGGAAACTAACATGGCAAAGTGTTAACAAAAGCCAAAGACGAAAATTTTCATTATCAAATGCAGTTACTTATCTTTTTTCTTAATTATTCATCAATTTCATTAATTAATTGCTTTTTTCATTTATTGTTGGTTTTTAACAATGTTGTGTGAATTGGAGATGACTTTAAATGACCATTGGCTAAATATGATTGCTAAATAACATGTGCTGAAATTACCAGTGGCGAAGAGTACATCTGCTGAGAGCTCTACTTCGTGATTTGTAGTTACTTTTATCTCATCCTCTGTTTTAACCAACTGTGTTTAGAGGCACATAATCAACAAAAGGTCGATCTTAAATCAATTTCATGACTCGATACAATGTAAATTGAAATACAACACATTGGTAAAGCCACATAGATGAACATATAAAATAAAATCAAAACTTAGCATAAATGCACACTCATATCTCCAAAGAATTTTAAATACATGAGTCCAACTTGTCGTAGGATGCATATTTATTCTCGTCTTCTAGATTTCTTGCATGTACTGCCCTCATTTCATCATCAAAACCTCTACATTGACAATTGCATATAGGTGCCATTAAAAACCATTCAAGTTAGAAACTAAGCCTGTGCTTGGAAACAATCTTTCATGAGAAAAGAAAAGAATTGAATCAAATTCCATTTGATGGAATTCAATCCAGTTCATTTTCTCAATCAATTCCTTTGTAATACCCCGTATGAATCCATATCACGCATATTTATCACCATGTGAATCCAATGATCAATGCAAAAATTATGGAAGCTTTCAAGTTACTACTTGGTCTAAGTTCTATTAACAATTGCTGGGTTAAGCAGAAGCAAGTATTCTCCCAATGGGAACCTGGGCATCAGGAAGAAGATATTGTAAAAGTGCTTTTTGTTTTCTTTTACTGTATTTAATCATTGAATATCGAAACATAACAAAACACACAGATAGACTAGTAAAAGTGCGAAACAAGCACAAGAAGTGTAAATACTAGTAAACTTGCCAGTACAGCCGGATGACTCAAAATCTTCAAGCTTCCAAAGTTTTCCAGTTAGAGGTTCAGGCAGCTATAAAACACAGCAACACTAAGTAAATATGGAATCCAAATAAAAACTGATAATACGATAACTTAAGATTCCAGTGGACTTAATTTAAATTCACATGATTATTGGACACTAAATACATAAGAATTAACTTACAAACAACATACAATTGATAACACTAGATTAACATAAATACGACGATCAAGATAGGATACCATTGCATACCATGTTTTTTTACACATAATATCCTTCCTTGACTCTTTTATTTTAAACTTTGACTATAACAGGAGGAGGCATCTGCTATCAAAGCAGCGGGTAAAGCATGCGTAAGCCAAATTCCACAAATAATGGTAAAGAATTTAGTCTGCCAGAATATTCCATTGTACTCCTTTTTAAGATTTACAAATGGGTTGCTTGCTTTGCTGTACCATATGTAGCAGACCGGTCTTAACTCCCCATCCCTTGTGGTCACATATTACCTAACACAATTTCATTATTTTTTTAAATGTAAGTTGTACATTTAAATGACACCTAACAACAAAACAAGCAATATGCAATTTCATGAAAAATGAGAAGTTGCTAATTTACTATAGATTTAGACAAAATGTGAACATTGCAAATTACTCTGAGATGACACAAGTTGATTACCAATGAAACACTTGATCTGAAAAAAATCTCAGCTTTTGTTTCATATTTTACATATCGAAAACTAGACACGAAATTGCGACCAATATATTGCTTAATCTCAACAAAGCTCCATATAAGGTTTTTTAAATTTTGAAATTGAAACTTTGAGATCGAGTGTTATACCTTCATGCACCAAACAGCCCACATATCATCGTAGCGTCCAACAGGCTGACTATCAATTCAAGGTCAAATGTCAGGTTCATACCGCAAATTGGGAACAATGTGCCTTTGGGTATGGTGAACACAGCATCAACATGCCTTGAAGTAAGAAATAATTGAATAGCTCAGTAAAATTAACTGATTGTTGTAATTTTACATTTCATATTGCGAACATAAATTTCTCATACATTCTCAAACCATTATCTCAAAGTAAATTCAATATAACTATAAACTGAACTTGATTTTAACTTCGTACGCCTTGCGTTACATCAAGGCTCAAGGCTGCGCTTGTGCGCCCAGGCGCACACCTTCAACTACTATGATTGATACTTGACCGTACTACTAGTAGTAGGAAATTAAACAATATTAACAAGTTTTGTAAAAAAAATCTGAATAGGAACACATACATAGTCAACAACACTGCAATTAATAAATCAAAATCGGCCACAATTCCAATAATTATAATCTCTCTTCCTTTTAGATTCACATACTTAGTTTCTTCCCTTTTCTAATGGCCAATTATTAAAGTAATGTAACACCGTTTAATTGTAGTATAGAAAAAAGATCTCAGTCAGATGGAGCCAAAAGAACCCAATTTCGTGTAGCTATCCAATGGCTAACACAAAATAATGCTGTATTATTGGATGATAGGATACAATAGTACAAGTATACAAATGCCTTCACTGAAATGGAACTGGAACACCTTGCTTCTTGTTCCCATTCCTCATTTTTCTCAAAACCCATTTCATATTGAACAAACACTTCACTGAACCCTTGCCTACTGAGATTTTCATATGGATTTACCAATACTCCAATTTTTCCCCAATAACTCGAGATGTATAATAGTCAAGCATTAACGATAATTAACAATACTTCAAAGACTTCATTTTTTTTCAACAAGTCTTTGCAATAAGCTGAAAAATTGAGTTTAGACACCCAATTTGCTTGCTAGTGAACTTAGATAAACTTAAATTATACAATTTACCTAATTGAATTCAACTCTATTTCAAAGTTTGGTTTCCTAATTAGGGTTTATTAACCATTATACCCATTTTTCTGATTGATTGAAGTAAAAAGTATAGCTAACCTTAATTGGAAAAGCCAAGACCATTGATGAAGCTCTAGGCTCCGATGAAGCCGCGTTGAGTGGAGGAGCAGTAGGAATCGACGAACTAAAATAAAGAAGGAAACGAACGGGGAGCTAAGGGGAACTGGTGAAAGCTGAAGAAGAACGACACCGATTTAGCGAGAGGCGAAGGGAAGTCCAACAGAGAAGTGGGAGCGATGACCGTGAGGAAGAGAATCAAAATTAACGAAGGTAGGAAGTGGAGGCGGCGGTGAGAGATCACGAGGGAGAGAGAGAAAAAGAATGAGAGCTATATAGTTAGGGTTTTAAATTTACCTTTTTAATAATTAATTTTAATAAATAAAAAATATATATAATATTATTTATTATTAAAATTAATTAAGTTGCTAATGTTGCTTTCTATGAACATGTATTATTATCGTTATTTCGAGTAATTGGAGTATTATTATTATCATATATTAAGGTTTTAATTTTATTTTTTAGTAATTATTTATAAAATAAAATTATTTATCTTTTTAAAAGTTAAAAAAAGTTATAACCATAATATATCATTTATTATAATTAATTAAAATTATCTAAAAAATAAATACATTTTTATTAGAAATCGGGTTTAGGATTTGAAGTTTAGGGTATGCTACAAGGTTTAGGGTAGACCTATTTAAGGGTTGGGCTATCCATCGAGCCTGACTCTATGGATCGGGTTTGGACACTCATAATTTTATTAAGTCTTGCTTAAGCTCGGGCCCGTTAAAGCATGAATATTGATAGGACGGGCTTAATTTTTATATAAATAGTCGAGCCCTGATTAACGAAGAATCTAAAATTGTATTTAGTATTTCTATACTTAATGCAGATGGGGTTTTGGTATATTGTATAAACTTTCTTTTGCTTCTTTTATTTGTGGTGTTTGTTCTTTTCGTGTACTAATAAAAAATAATTAATTTGATGGCCTTTTATTGCAAAAAAATTTCATGTATCTGTATAATTGTGTTTCAATTTTTTTGAGTTTCGTGTTATGTAATTTGTATTTTAATCTATTTTAAATTTTTTATAAAAAAATAATATAGAACTTAATGAATGGGTTTATGGACTAGTCTTGAAAATGACTTAATAAGCCCGGTCCGAGTCTGGAGTTTCAAAGTATGTACTAGGCCGGGCTTAAGCTCATATTTTTAGTGCAATGCCCGATAAGACCTGACCCAGTCCACCCAATAAACAGATCTAATTTAGGGTAATCGGGGGATCGAGATACTATCGTGTGACTATGCTGTAAAGCTTATTTCACCTTAGGTTAACTAGATCCAACAACCGTCAACTCCAGAGGAAAGTAAGAAATAATGATAAAGAAAGAGGGAGAAAGAGTTAAAAATCAATGTGAAAAATGGGGGAGGAAGGGGAGGCTAAAATTCAGAAAAAATAGCAAGATAAAGTTCCTCTTATTCAATTTTTTAAAACCCCTCGTATATATTCCTTAATAAATAGCTAAAGTTCTAATCTTAATCATTATATTTAGTTCATTTATATTATTATTATTATTATTCATCAATTATAATTATTTAAAATTAATAATATTAATAATAAATTATAATTATTAAATAATAATATGCTTAACACAAGATAATGATTTTAATTGTTATTATTATTATTAATAATATATGGATTCATAATATATTAATTAAGTTTTAATTTTATTTTTTAATAACTAATTAAAAAATAATTTTATAAGATATACAAAAGAGAAATTTTTTTTATTTTTTTGAAGTTCAGAAAATATTTATAAAATAATATATTCATTATTCTAGTTAATTAAAATATTTAAATAATAAAATTTATTATTAAGATTTAGGGTTTAGGGTTTGGAGTTTAGAGCTTAAAGTTTATAGTTTAGGGTTCCTGACAATTTTCTTATACTTTTTCTATACCTTTTTTGTAACTTTTTTTTTATAATCTATGATTTTTCAGTAATTTTTTTCATATCTTTCCCAAACCATTAAATTATATCTTTAAATAGCTCATTTTCTTTTATACCTTTCCATAAGTATTTTTGTTTTAAATAAAATGTATTGTCACAAAAATAATATATTTTTGCAACAAGCTTTTTATGTTATCACATATATAGTTCTTGTGATGATAAAATAATTCTTTGTCACATAATGAATAATTTTAACTACAACGGTTACTTATGACATAAGAATTTTTTGTTTCAAGTTAAACTTATTGTCACAAAGTAATATATTTTTTGCGACAAATTTTTTATGTTGTCATGTATATTGCTTTTATGACGATAAAAAATTCGTTGTCACATATTAAATAGTTTTGGTTACAACTTCTACATGTAACTGACGTATTTTTCGTTTCAAGTAAAATTTGTTATCACAAAACTAATATTTTTTTGCAACAAGTTTTTTATGTGGTCACATATATTATTTTTGTGATAATAAAAAATTGTTATCACATATCGAATATTTTTAGTTATAATCAGTACTTCTAACTGTAGAGTTTTTTTATTTCAAGTCAAACTTATTATCATAAAAGTAAAATAGTTTTTGCAATAAGCTATTATGTTGTCACACATATAGTTTTTGTGACGATAAAAATTTATTGCAACGGTTACTGAATAATTTTTAGTTACAACTTTTACTTGTAACTAAATATTTTTTTGTTTCAAGTTAAATTATTGTCACAAATAATATATCTTTCGTAACAAGATTTTTATGTTGTCACATATATATATTTGGTGACAGTAAAAAATTATTTTCACTATTAAATAGTTTTAGTTACAACTATTACTTGTAACTGAAGTATTTTTTTATTTCAAGTTAAAGTTATTGTCACAAAACTAATAAAATATTTGAAACAATATTTTTTTGTTGTCACATAAATATTTTTTGTGACAATAATTTTTTTATTGTAACAATTTCTAAATTATAGGTGACACCTTAAGTTGTAACAGAGAAATATTAGTTACGATTTTAAAAATTGTCAAAAAAGCATCTATTATATGTGACAATTTTACAATAAAATTTCGCAAAACTAATTTTTGTGACGATAAATTTTTTATTGTAACAGATACTAGCCTTTTTGTGACAACAATTTTAGTGACAGTGAAATTCTTGTCACATATTAACTGTTTTCTTGTAGTGACTGTAGCAACTTCAAACATTTTTTTTTTTATAATTGTTGTACTTTTTTGCTTTTAATTGGTTGTTTGTTGTTTTTAATTAGGTAGAAAGGAATAAAATAATAATATTTTTGTTTTGAAGTGGAAATTTGAAGTGGATGGTTGGAGAATAAACACTGTAGCAACTTCAATTATAGAGTTTGAAGTGAAAATTGGTTTGGGTGGGTTGGAGATACCTTGAGAAAGCAGAATTTAAAGTAGAGAAGACAGAGCCATTAATGGCGGAGAGAGAAACTGAGAGAGGAGAAGGAATCGAATTTGAAGTGGATGGTTATCGAATATTTTTAGTTACAATCGTTACTTTTAATTGTAGAGTTTTTTTTGTTTCAAGTTAAACTTATTGTCACAAAAGTAAAATAGGTTTTGCAATAAGCTATTTATGTTGTCACACATATAGTTTTTGTGACGATAAAAATTTATTGTCACATACTGAATAATTTTAGTTACAACTTTTACTTGTAACTAAAATGTTTTTTGTTTCAAGTTAAAATTATTGTCACAAATAATATATTTTTCGTAACAAGATTTTTATGTTGTCACACACACACACACACACACACACATATATATATATATATATATATATATATATATATATATATATATATTTGGAGACAGTAAAAAGTTATTGTCATAATTAAATATTTTTAGTTATAACTATTACTTGTAATTGAAGTATTTTTTGTTTCAAGTTAAAGTTATTGTCACAAAACTAATAAACTATTTGTAACAATATTTTTTTGTTGTCATATAAATATTTTTTGTGACAATAATTTTTTTATTATAACCATTTCTAAATTATAGGTGACACCTTAAGTTGTAACAGAAAAATATTAGTTACGATTTTAAAAATTGTCAAAAAAACATCTATTATATATGACAATTTTACAATAAAATTTCACAAAACCAATTTTGTGACGATAAAATTTTTATTGTAACAGATACTAGCCTTTTTGTGACAACAATTTTAGTGACAGTGAAATTCTTGTCACATATTAACTGTTTTCATGTAGTGTTTAGACAAGATATTTGCATGATATTTCATAGTAGGTATCCAGATTTATCTTTTTTAGGCAAGTTCGTTCTAAATCTGCAACAATGGTTGATGCTATGACATACACAGAAGTTCTTCTAGCTGTGGATCGAAAATGTTAGTTGAGATTAAGAAAATATAGGTTGCAACGTTTATTTTTTGTTTTATTTTTTTTAGTTTGTCTTGCCATATGACTTGGTTATATTGTGTAAAAGCAAGTTTCGTTTGTTAGTGTTGGTTGTTTTCGTCCGGTGTTTTAACTCCGGTAATATGTTTAAAGTAGTTTTTGAATGTCTATGTTGATCGATCTGCGAATCATGCATCACAATTATTAGTTAGAGCATCTGTTTTTTGACATGTAGGGGGTTCGTCCATCTTTGATTAGAGCTGTTATTGGTTCTGAGTTGATATAATAGACTATATTCTTCAGTAAAAAAAAAGAACGCATGGACGTATTTAGATCACCGTACTTTTAGTTTTACAATATGTGCACCATATTTATAACATTGTAATAAGCTTTTAAAACACAAATTTACAATTTAGAAAATAATCAACAAAAACACAAATATGTTTGCACTTAACTTTAAGAATACAAATTATACAATTTAAAAACATAAACTAAAAAACACAAAAAGGGCTTTGGGTAGCCGGAAAAACGACATAAGCCATGACAAAAGCAGTGAGTTTTGATCGTTGGACTGCTGCCAATCAGAATGGGGTATCCAAACCGAAACTAATCCTACTGTCACCTTTCTCTATATTTGTCGAAATTTAATGAGGTTGAACAAGGCAACAAATTATTTGAAGGATATAACAAAAAATTTACTCATCTCGGTGTGGTTTAAAAACCCTAGAGCTAAGCATATTCACGACCAGGGCTCTAAATAAGCCAAGCTGCTCAAAGCTCGGCTCGATAGAAGCTCATTCGAGTTCGAACAAAGCTCTTCAAGCTCGTTCGTGAAAACTTGAGGCTCGTTTTCATAAACGATCCGAGCATGAACAAAAGGATACTCGGCTCGAAAGCTCGTGAACATACTCGATAAGAGGCTCGCGGACATGTTCGCGAACTAGCTCGCAAATATACTCATGAACATGTTCAAGAAAAGTGAATACTATATTTATGATATCATATATAAGTATAATATCTTTTAATGTTTTATCTTTTATTATATTTATAGTTCATATTTAATAAACATAAATATACTTTTTTTCTTGATACAATGTGATAAATAAACATATAGTCGTATGGACCATAAGTTTAAGTATTTTTGAAATATCAAAGTTATTTTAAATACATAATAGATTTAATTCACAGGTTTATTCATAATTCTAAGTTTGAACCGAGCTTAAAGTCTGACTTAAGCTTTATTATGCTTATTAAAAATATAATGAACATAATAAAGCTTGTCTATAGGCTTGAGCTCGAATAGGCTCGAACTCAACTAGGATCGAGATTAAAATCTTTATGTATTCTTTATTGCTTCCTTGTTATTGTATTTATATAATTTATATTTGATTGTGGTGATTGCTTAAACGGAAAACACACAAATACCAACTTTTGGCTTAATCATAAAGCTCACACTCCCTGCCAAATTCAAAACTATAACACTTAAAATTCGCAATATCAAACTTTTGCTCATTTCAAATATTTGTTTCATCAATGTGATTTCCACTTTGTTTTGCATTTTTTTCTTATTTCCCATTCGAACAAACCGTTAATTTTTTTAGATGCTCCTTTAGGGGTTTTTTTCATCTCATTTTTAATCTTCAAAACTAGATCGGCGATGATATTTCGTAAAAAGCTATAGTAAAATTATAACAAAACTATAGTAAAACTGTAAGAAGAATCTGTTTCCAGATTGTTTAATAGTTCTTTTATAGTTTATATATATATAAAGTTTTCATATAATTACGAGGGTAAATAATTATAACCTTTTTCAGGTTTGACAAAATGCACTACTACCTCTCTGAGTTTTAAAAAAACTAATGTATACATCCTTATGTTTTGCATTTTCTCATTGCTACCTCCCTATACTTTACTTTATTATATTGTTAGATCCCTTTACATGTTATTATGTCAATATTTTATTAAAATTTACCAAGATATACATTAAAACTTTATGGTTGCTTGTGATACTTTTATATTAGATTTTCTTTTTTTTTTTAATTTTCTTTTAATTTGTCTATGTGTGCAAATCAAAAACCAAAGTATTTCAAATCCGTTTGTGATTCAATAGGGAGCTTGTTAGTACAAACATCTCTAATCTGTTGTGTAAAGTGAAACTTTAAACAAATTACAAGACCACTTAAAACCTTATTATTTTCATCACTTTAGCAAGGCTATTGCTGAGGTCTCATCCTGAATATAGCTTATAAGCTGAGATTCGGAAGAATTCAATAGAATGGAACTCTTGGATTGGTAGAATAAGAAACACTAAGAGAAGGGTACTCTCAGGTGTGAAGGTTCCATTTGTGAAAGTTTCTCCACCTCGAAAGGAGTAATGTATTAGTGAATTAAAGTTTGAAGGAGGGTACTTAGGGGACTGGGTGTAGGAAGGAGGTTTCACAACTACAAACTGCTCAAAGAAAGGATCCTTGATTTCCTTTTCTGTGTAGATCTTAGTATTGGTTGAAAAGCATCTACTGATAGGTGAATTTGGAGCAAGTAAAAGTGAGTTTGTGTTGAGGAGAGATGTGAGCAAGGGCTTTTTATTCGCCTTGGAACGATGATAGAATTTGCTTGAACCTTTTACGGACCAGTTGTTTCATTTTTCGGGTTTGAAACACGCTTGGAAATACTTCTTTTTGTTGATTTTGGACATTATCTCGCTTAAAAACTCACCGAAAATTATTTAAAAAATGCCTAGTACAAAAAGTTTACTTCAATTAGCTCATTACAAAGCTAATTAATGCATATAGCAGTAGCATTTGGGTATTTGGAGTTTTCCGTGAAAGTATTACTAATATCTAACTAATTACAGTTCAAAATAGCAAAAGATAACTAATCACCATATCAATCTTGCTCCAAAATCCAAAAAGTAGCCCAGCAAAACAAGAAGTGATCGAACCCAAGTCCCTGAAATAAAAAAAAAACACTAGTTGATTAGGAAAAAATTAATAATAATAACAAATATTGATCTTATATATCTTCCATTCAGCAAAATTATATCAAATTCTGCTAACCACAACAAATAACAAAATAAAAAACAAGTATACAACAAAACTAAAATCTTTATCCTGCAAAACAGAAACCTAACAATAGAAAAAAAGAACAAAACCCGGTGGCAAACGCGACATTTATACCACAAGAAATGATATCAAGACTAATCAAGAAACAATTATTATATGAATAACTTAAGTTGTATAATACTTTCATCCCTATATAAGGACAAATTTCACAACCAAAATAACAAAAACAAAGAAACATATTGTACCCCACATACTGAGAACCAAACATATGTATATATATGTACCTGGATAGCAATATATGGTGATAGTGAAGAAACTATGCTGCATCATTTGTTCCTCATGCCATGTAATATGTTTGATATTTCTGAGCGAAGAGCATCTATGTCAGACTTCAGGTTTCTGACTTCTCCTAACACAGCTTCAAAACGCTTATCATGACAAGTTCGATCATTTTGTTGTGCAGCAATTATACCCTCTATTGCTTCCTCAACATGTTTCATCTGACTTTGAATTTGAGGAATTTGACTTATACCAGAATCACAAGCGGATCCATCCTGATATGAATTTGATGCAAAGGAAGATCGAGTCTGGGATGTGTAAAAAGTAGATCCATCCCCTAGTCCAGCTATTCTAGCTTTTTTATTGAATCCTCCGACAGCTTCAAAATATAACATCCTCTCATCAAGAACCTTATTAGCTACTTGAGATAGTTGATCTCTCATTTCTAACACACGTTCCTACAAATTAATATACATAAGAATACAATAGTAATTTACACATAATCAGACATGATATCTATATATAAGAATAAAGAACGTACATTAATTATTCGAGATCGATCATCAACAAATGTCATGCCATCATGGTCTTTAGTGTGTGTGTATAGAAATAGCTCATGAGGCTCTACCTTGCGTTTCATCTGACGAGACTACATACATAAAAGCAAGTATGAGGGCAGATTCCAAGTCATTTAGTTTAGAAAACAATTCATCAGACATTAAAAAATGAAGCAGCATATTTAAGTATTCAAACTTTCTATAAATAACAGAAAAATATATGAATGGACAATTAAAAATCACAAGTGAAACTTACCAAGCGATCAACATGCTCAGCTAGCGAAATAGATCCACATGTAGGCGTGACATAGAACCATCTATGTCCCCACCGCGCCTTTTAAGTTTTCCTTTTAAAGATTTATGTTTTCCTGCTGCTGACTCCCAATGTTCTTTCCACTTATTATAAACATCATCAAAAATGTACGGAGGGCGCACCGCTAATAAGATAATCAAATATTAGACACCATTTTATTGAATTTATAATTGCAAAATGTAAACAAAGTAAACATGTTATATAATTACCTAACTTCTTAACATCATATGCAAAATTTCTATATGCTCTCATTAGCATACTCGGGTAAAATTTCTTTACTAAGCCATCAATTGCTTCATCCCAGTCGCATCTTTTCTGTATATACATACAAGATGTCAGAATAAGTGCTTGATATGGTGATGAAGTATATCAAGTTTGATTCAATGAACATATCATATTGTAACTCTAGATTGGAATGAAGGCAAACTACAATTTCAATGAACATAACTACAATATAGCTTTTTTGGACAATTATATAACCTCTCATAAGAACACTTACCAAAGGTTTGCCTAAATATCTATAACTTCTATCATACAAAAGAAAAGTCATAAATAAGAAAAGTTACCTTGAACTCTCCAATAAAATGATGCTGTTCTTTATCACACATTTTTGAATGTATACCCATCCAAATCTGTTTGTAGTTTCAAACAATCTCTCATAATATGCATAACTTTGCATGATGGTTGTAGGCTGTACAAAAAATCAGAATTCGCATAAAATACATTCTTATAAAAACATAAATACATAGCTTAAACGTGTAATGAATAAAGTATGTATGATTCACTTACCGTTTGCCATAAACTGAAATAAACAAGCGTTCATGAGACCTTGGTAAGTCATTTTGAGCATTTGGATATTGGGGTGGGGCTGAAGGCATGCATGAAGCCGATGCAGATGCTGATAGAGAAGATGAAGGTGCTACCGGTGCTAAAGGAGGAGCCGAAGCAGATGCAGATGCAGATACTGAATGCAAAGGAATAACTGGTTCATTTGAAGGTGGAATTGTGTCAGGTGCAAATGTTTGAGTTTGAGGCACCATTAATCGAGTTTGAGTTGTAGCGATACGCAAATTTTGAACTTGAGCTCGAGGTAAAGGCGAAGGTTTAGCAGGAGCTTTACCTCGTGCCAAATGTTGAAATTCTGCATTTACACATGTAATTCAGATTAATGTGATACAATAATATTGTAAATCCGGTTTATAAAAACAAAAACATAAAAATAAATTGTCCACTAAATAATTAATACAATAAAAAGGTAACAAAATAAAAGTGGAGAGTACTAATGTGGACGGATTACATATCAGAATGGCATTACCAATATAAAAGGCATCCTTGCTTTTCATGGTTACAAACAATTACTAATGAGTAAAAATATGTAAAAGTATTTGGTCTTATAAAATAAGACTACTAATGTGGACTTATTACATCTGAACAAAGAAGGCAAGAATTATCCTTTTTGCATTACCATGCCAAAAAATTAATTCGTTAACAGTATATAGGGTCCCCAAGTAAAGGCATCCTTGCTTTTCATGGTTTCAGCAGTTAAAGAAAACTCAGAAACACATAAAAACACATGAAGCAGAAATTATTCATGTTCTATTGTAATTTCACTAATTATCTATTTCCACAAATATCAAATAAAAATAACAGTTCAATTATTTATGTTATATAACAACAATTAAATACAACTCAAAATAGATTCACATGATAATTTGACCAATCACTAATAATAACACATACCAGGAATCATATTATCCATCAATGATGAATCTACAGCTCCTCCAACCATCGCAGTCGGTGATTTTGGTTCACTTTGTTGCCCAAGCAGCCATGGTGGAAGGCATTTCTGCTTCTTCTTAAGGGAAGATGTGACTGGACTTTTCCCTCCTAACATGTTAACTCTGAATAAAAAAAAATTAGTACATAAAATATATAGAATCAAGTAAAATCAATTTGCATATTGAGAAAAAAAATTAAAAAAAGAAAACTGCAACAAAATAATTAAACATGAAAAACAGAGAAATAAAAACAATCAAAAAGCTTTGACATTATTCGGGACCATTTGACAACCAGAATGGAGAGAAAACACAAAGTTCGTGTACTAGCAATGACAAAACTGACTAAGAATATGAAGGACAACTCAAACACCGTCACGTCACTTTCAAAAACTAATATTATATAATCTAAATGTGTGTGTGCACAATAATATGATTTTACATTCAAAATTGCATTAGTTGAATAATTCCAGTGGGACAACTCTCACAATCATGTAGAATGAAGAGAATGTAAAAGTTCACATCTTCCTTGATAATCAGATGCTTTCATGTACTCTAATCCATCTTATAAGCTAATCACAAGCTTTTTTTATTCCTTTTTCATTAACTCTAGTCATGTGATTCAAAGCAAAGATAAGTTATTAGTTGGAGTGGTTCAAAGCACCTACTCTAGCACACCTCTCGTGACACAATCTGTATTCTACTAAAATATTTCTTACTCAGCATGAAACAAAAATAGAACCTGGATCTCTGCTCGGCAAGTCACTACAAACAGAACCACAGCTATAAGCCAAAGTATATTGTGACTACAAACTAAATAGAAGCATGGTTATCACAAGAAAAAGTTCTAAAAATACAAGTTCTTACATGTAACAAGATATTTAAAAATAAACAGGTTTCTCCATGTACCAAAAAAATATAAACAGAAGAAGAAGTATATTGTAAACAGGTTTCTCGTGAACTAAGAGCATGGTTTTCTCTACAATAACATTTAAATATACATAAAAATAAATAAAAAGGGAATTACGGACCTTAAAGTGTAGAGAATAAGCGAGCGAGTGAGCAAACAAAAACCGCACAAAAAAGAGAGCAAATCACTTACCGAAGAAAGACAAACGTTTAGGGATTTGATTTCGCCGGGGGAAGAATAATCAATTTTGAGCTATTTTTGACTAACATCAGCGATTCAGATCATTTGGGAATTTGGGGCTCTAGGGTTTATGTGAGAGAGAGCCATTAGATCGTGTAGTGTGAGTGGGTGGGTTATTTTCTTATATATTTTAAGATTATAAATCATAAATAGTTTTTATTATTTTTAATAAAAGAGGTCCTGACATTGTACAATGTCAATGAACACGTCGGCCCAAAATTAAGTTGGAGGGAAATGTTCCCTCCAAAAAATTTCTGACGGGTGACCATGAGTCAGAATTATTTTGTCAGAAAACTGTTGTTTTCTTGTAGTAGGCTGCTACGGTGGTGGCGGTGCCGTTACTCACTGCAGGCACGGCTCCCTCTGAACCGTGCCCTTCCAATTTTCCCTCTCTTTTTCAATTGGGACACGTATTTTTTCCGAAATTTCACTAATGTCGGTATATTTTTGAGTGAGGGAGTATAAAAGCCTAGTTGTGAGAGAGATTAGAAGACTTTTTCTCTTAATTTTCAGCTGGAAAATTTGAATTTGAGAGAAACTAAGAACTAAAGTGAGAAAATGATGATAAAGAGAGAAAATGTTAGAAAAGCCAAGAAATCACCCAAATCAGGGTTTCTTTAGTTGTTCTTTTACTTAATCTCTTAGATTAAACACTAAAACTTGCTAGAAATTGTTGGTCCCTATACGTACACTCAATGAGTCAAAGGGGGGTGAATGACTCGCTCTAATAACTTAGATAATTTATTTTTCACGATTAAAAGAACTGCGCTGAGTAGGTCAGCTGGCTAAGTGAAATATGGAAAAACTTCAATGTAAAGAACACATAGATTTTATACTAGTTCGACAACCTGTGCTTACATCCAATCCTAAGAGAGTGTCTTGGCTTTAATCCACTAATCTCAACTCCTTTACCCTAGGCGGAGAAGCCTTTCACAGATTCCCCAATTACAGAAAGTACCCTCCAAACTATAATCGCTTACCCGCTGAGTAGAATACCCTCCTCTACTAGCAACTTAACTAAGATTTAACAAGAGCTAGATTCAACTTATAAAAACGTTGATCTAGTTACAGATAATCAGATATTATAATTCAAATGATCTATTCTAATCTCTCTTATTCAAAGCAGATTCTCGCTGAGTAGTTGCTTTCTCGATTGAACTTCTTTAAAACTTGTAAATTCACAGAGTTTTGCTTCTTAAAAATTCAGGTGTAATCACCAAGTTCAAACGCTTGCCTTCTTGCTCCTTTTATAGTGGGAATCAAGAATGTAGTCGTTGAACTTGCCTTGGCATCTTCTACAAATTGCCAGCTCATCTATCCACCCATTGCTTCTTCAAATCGATCCGTTGTGAGATAGAGATCAATCCATTATATTGAAATTCGATCTTTAATTTGAATCCTTTGTCGTTTGATGCCAGTCTTCCGTTAGAGAGATCTTGCGCTGACTTACTACGTGTCATCTTCCCATTCCTCTAGTAATCTAACATCTTTCCCAAGTCGCGAGATACAAGGTTGGTAGATCTGCAACATTTACAAATCTGGTAATTGCTTTTTACAGCTTGAACTATGAAGAACTTTGTCGTTTTATTCATAAAGTAAATGTCTTGTCAGGGCATTAATTCCTTTTGTCTTTCTTTCATTAATGTATGCAAAAGTAGAACTCAAAAGAAAAGATTCCATCTTTCTCAAAATAGAAAAGTCGGTGCCTTTGACTAATAGAAAGTAAATTAGCGAAATCATAAAACAATAAACACAGTTGGAACAAAATCTAAATATCAAGCGCTAAGTGAATAGTATTTAAGTCAGCGACTAAGGTACTTACTCAGCCCAGAACAACTCAGAGTTAAACTAAATAGCCAGGTCAGCGGAGATATAAAATTCTACCCTTGAATTTAATAACCCTCATATAACCATAGACTATTTATTTTAACATCATTATTGATTTAATTAACTCAAACTTAACTTAATTGTTATGATCATAACTTAAGAACTACTGATTCATCCACTGAGTTAGTCCAAACTTGTGCATGGTTCAACAATCTCCCCCATTTTGATCAATGATAATTAATTGAGCGAGAATTAAATCAATAAGATATTTAGATTAGAGTTACCTTACAAACATGCTTGATATGTCTTTGTTCAAAATCTTCATTTTGCTCAAAGTGAATGCTAACTCCCCCATAATCCTTAATTCCTCTACGGTCAGCATTCCTCATTACTCCTTATATTTTTCTGCAAAATCATCAACAAGTATATAGCAGAAAATACAAGAAGTTAAGAAGATCTTAACTTAGAATACAACAAGTCATCTTTATATATTCATAACTGAGTACAGATCAATAGAAAGTTAACCTATACTAAGTTTACATTAAGCACTAACGGTTACAAGAAATTTTATTCTATTTTGGCATAGGTGGTCCTCCTAGATTCGCTCTTCTTTCTTTAAACGCTTGTTGATCCCACCTAGAGTTCTTCTCTCTTGGAGACACAATCTCCTTTCCTTTCCTCTTACGAGTCTCAATGTATTGCTTTTCAATGCGCTCCAAATCCTTAGACAGTTCATACGAAAACTCAGGTACCTTTTGATCTCTCTCTTTCTCCTCTTTCTCACACTTCTCACGATCCTTCTCCCCTATTACCATTGAATCCAAAATGGCCTGAGCTTGATGATCAAACAAGCTCAGAGAGGCCTTAAAATGCTTGAGATCGCCATAAGTGGTAGAAGAAAAATTCTGAACTAGCAGCTTGTAGATCTCATGGGAAAGAAAGTCCTACTCCTTGAGAAATGAGAAGAGTGCTATAATGGCATGAGATTGAGACTGATTGAGCTGGTACTGAGCACTCAGCCCTTTCTTGGAAATCTGGGTGAGACTGGCCAGAGCCTTAGCTTGATTGTTCTCTCTTAAGATCTGCTCTAACATAGGAGTACTTCTGATGTGTGAGGACACTTGCTTATGAATCTGATCAATTGCTTGACCATCATTAAAAGTTCTACCTTGAAAGTGATTCTCACGCTTCGAACTTCAGAAAATAATTTATCAAAGGTTAGATGTAATCTTGCAAAATAGTCAAAGGTCAAAGGATCGGGGCTTGTCCCCGGGGGGAATCTCCGATGCCTAATTTAGTAATTTAAATAATAGTGGATAGAAAGAATAATAGAGTTTTAGGAAGAATAGTAGAGAAGAAAATCAATTACCCCTTTCTTCTAATGACTCTCATATTTATAGGCATGAAATCCCCTTAGTCCATGGATATGGTAGTTATTTCAAATAAGGGAGGAGATCCCTATTTCGTAGGGAGAATCAGTCAATGATTCTCTTTGGCCCGTTAGTTCCTATTTCTCAGGAACAATAAATGTTGTTAATAGGAATTAGTTGGTATATTTACTAGGTTAGTGGAGATTTCTCCCATTATCTCGCTTTTAGAGAGGCGAGACGATTACCCAAGTAACACGGTCAAGATGGCGGGATAGTTATTCAAGTAACACATGCGATGAGGTATTAGTATGATCAAGGCGATGTCTAGTGCAGTGTATGCTCAAGATTGTGTTGAGTACGCGCCTCAAACATATGCCCAGTTATTAGAAGTCCCCTCCATAAGCGTTTGGAATGTCTTGTAGGCTCCCATTAACTCGCATCGTGCTCCACCTAGTGTTTGCAATTCTCATTACAGCAGTTCAACCACCTCATGCATCGTGTTGTGTAATTGTAGGGCACCACGTGTCCTTCTAAATCCTTCCTCAAGGAGATGTCTGTTCATATTCAAAATTCTTCTATAAAAACCGCCCATTTTTTATAGTTCCCACTTTTCGCTCTTCTTCTTCTCTCATGGCACTAGCATTTTTCGGCGAGAAGTCTATAGGCCAAGTTTCCGGCATTCCTTATTTTCTCATAGCAGTGAGAGTTTTTCTTCCGATCCCAACTACAAGTGAGTATTTTTTAACTTTACTCCTTTGTTCCTTGCTTTTGTGCATGGTTGGTTTGAATGTGCACTGATTGTTATTTGAAGTTTCGCCGTGGAGGGTTTTTTCTCCCTTCTTTTTCTGTTTGAACTGTAGAATGCAATGTTTGTTGAGCTTGCTTCTTTCAAGATTTGTGTTTCTTATTCACTTTTTAGCGCCTTTGTTGTCCCCTTTTCGAATATACCCAGGGATAAAATTGCTTAAATTTTATGTGCTAACGTGTATTGTTTCTTAGCGGACTTTAGGTTTTATGGACTGACTTAGCATGTACCATCGACCTGGGTGACTTTTTTTTGCCCTTGATTTTAATTTTCCCATCATGAGGCAGTGTCACTCAATCCAAGCCTGTAGTGTGACTTGTTATTTATTGTTACTAGGATAAGTTCGTTTAGTAGTGCGAGTAGCGATACTCTATTCATCATAACATTAGTTCGCCTTGTGAAGCTTAATCGAGATCTGGATCGTCTTCTAGCCCAGCCGATAACCATCGATAGAACTAACCAGTGTCCTTCTATTAGGATTAAGCGAAGGGCTCATAGGATAATGACTAACCAGGCGGAATCGACTTCTAAGCCTTGGACTCCTGTGAATTCTGAAAATCCGGTGATCCGGGCCATAGATGAGTTTGAGGAAATGGATAGAAGTAATTCTAGGAATGAACAAGGGGAGGGTACATCGTCTCCATAGCTGTTTCTTAGACACAAGAGGGGTAAGGTGACGACTGGGCTGAAGCAGGTCAGAAAGAGTCATGCACGAGGTCCCACACCTCGAATTGAAAATATGATCTCTATTTCCAATCATGTCGATATCTGTTTCAAGGCACAAGTGCATCGATGGTTGATTGGGAAGCCATGTCTGCTTCTATCTTGGGACCAACGAGTCTATACTCCTCTGGATGGTTATTTTAGCATATACATGGAGCAAGTTTGGGTTGGTTTTTCATATCCCTCACCTGAGCCCATTGCAAAACTCTTATGCAATTGGAACATTTGTTCGACTCAAATTCACCCTAACTGCTGGTCGGATATCATTGGCCACTACCACCTGTGTTAGGGCTTGGATTTTCTTTTCGATTCTCTGTTTTTCCTCCACTTCGCCTCTTTCAAATGGAAGGCATCTGAGGATCAACTATATTTCAGCCATAGGGATGGTTTTTATTACTTCTCGGATAGGCCACAGTCCCTCCGTGATTTAAAATTTTTTTCTTTTACATCAAGGTTGATTGGACCTATCCCGTGTTCCCAACTCGATAGAGGGCGAACATCCTTGAGGTGCTGCCTACAAGGGGACTTGATTCGAATGCTCGCGTTAACGCATTTAATATATTGGTGCAACAGTGGTGGTCGCTTGCGACCATCGCCTAGGCTTATTTAAATAATACTAAGGTCATCGGTTAGGATAGCCCGGACATCGTTTATTTTGATGGTGAAGTAAATATTCCTGGTGAGTTTACTGATGTTTTACTATACATGTTTTTTTCATAATAGGATGTCATCCTGACTTAATGGGTCGCTCGCTAAACATTTAGGATGAAGGACTTGAGTAGGGAAAACATCCGAAAGATGATTGAGGTTTTTGATTTGACTGGTGATACAATCCCCCTAGCACGAATCGGTACTTCTAGCAAGAATGTTGGGCTTGGCAAGAAGAGGTTAAGAGAGGAGGTTCCTGATGCAGAGAAGGTCACATCACCTGCTAAAAAGGGGTGAGAGGTATTTAACTTTTTCCTTTGTGTTTTGTGTAAATGTATTCTTCTTGATGACTAACTTACTGTATATTTTTGTGTATATATTTTTTGCAGTCCCAAGGTCAATCTAGCTTGAGCCATCCCCAAGAGCTGGCCATCATGTTAAATGTTACACCAGCTGTCATCAGTGTTGCTTTGCCTTTAGCAAGGTGTAAGGAGGGCCTTGCTGAATTGGTTGGTCGTCAAGGGATAAGTCCCCAGGTCCAGTTGGTGATCCGGAGCACGTTGCCTCTCCCTCGGGAGAGGGAAGCGTACAAGGAAGAGAATAGTGTGGTTGCAATGGGGGATTATGGTTGACCAGGCATTCGAGTTATGTACATCAACATTTTTACTTCTTAATTATAGCTAGAAAGGTGTAACTTTAGTTATTTTGTTTATAGCTGCTATCTCGGTGCATTGAGATGCATCATCGAAGCCATCATCATGCTAAGGTGAAGGTGGACCTTCAGGTGGCAAAGGCTTAGGTGCAAGTGGCTAGAAAAGAGATGAATACAACCAAGAAGAGAGAAGCGGAGGCTGTAAAAGCTAAGGAGGAAGCTGATGTTGCGGCTGCCAAGCAGCGAGAGACTGAGGCAGCTTTACCTAAATTGAAGCAGGAGCTTAAAAACCTGGGCGAGGCTCACTCCCAGATTTTGGCTCACAACACTAGCCTAGAAAAAGATCTCGCAGTGGCTCAAGGGAAAGTGGCCAAGCTGGAGAAGGAGGTGGCGGAGCGGGATGTAGAGCTGGATGGCTTAGTTGGGAAGATGGTGAAGATGAGCCATACATTTAGGCAATGACTCCTTTAAGTGGTGTGATAGTACTGGCCAGAGCTGTATGAGGATATGGTCCAGAACATGGCTTTTCCAGATTTTGAGGATGTTCCTAAAAGCCCAGTCGAGGAGCCAACGAATGCTTCTATCGAGACCGGCAACATTCCTGCCGGGGCGGTGGAGAACCAAATTCGCCGGCTTTAGAATAGATTTTTTTTGTTACTTTGTACCTAGAAGTAGGTGAATGCATATTAGTCGTGCTAAATGTGGCATTTTGGCGGTGCCTAATTTAGTGTTTGTATGCATATTTGCTTTAATTTTACCTAATGTATGCTTTCTATTTTAATGCACGTTTGAGATGCAACTGTCCCGTTAACGAGAAGTTAATATTATTTAGATTTTATCTAAGTGTAATTCTTTCATTTAAGTCTCGTAAGCTTAGGAAATGTGATAACCAGCCAGGGTTACATTTTGCTGCTCTAAGATATAGATTAGATTAGCCGAAGTCTTGTTTGCTCACGTGTACAAAAGTTATGAATAGAGTGCAGCCATTTTAAGGCATTGAGTCGATTGCCATTTATAAATTAAATAAAGAATAGCGAATATACAAAGATGAAATTGATGAACATGCTTCCTTTATTAATGAAAATAAAGTACAAAGATGAGTACATGTCCGGTGCTTTTGTTAGCCAGAGAAAAACTTAGGGGACGCCGCCTCGTTAAAAATCTTTCCAAGGAAAAAAACCAGGGGGAAAAAATCCTTGGAAAGGAAAAGAGTGCGGTCGTATTATTCCCTAGCTCGTGGGGGTATTGTAATAGGGCCTCAGGTTGGAGAGGTTCCAAGTCCTGGGCAACTCTTTGCCGCTGAGGTCACTGAGCTGGTATGTCGTCTATCCTAGAACTTTGCATATCTTGTATGGGCCTTCCCAATTTATTCCGAGTTTGCCTTTTCCCTCTCGTGATTGCGAGGCAATGGTGTCTTTCAGGACTAGGTCTCCTTCTTTGAGTTAGAGATTTCTGACTTTCCTGTTGTGATATTTGGCAATTCTTGCTTTGTAAGTGGCCATTCTAATGCAAGCTCGTTCTCTCCTTTCTTCAAGGCTATTGAGGTGGTGTCTCAAGTTTATATCATTCTGTTCTTCAGAGTAATAGACAACTCTATCAGATGGGGTGGCAATTTCTACTAGGATCATGGCTTGTGTCCCGTGCACTAACGAATAGGGTGTCTCACTAGTTAGCATTTAGGGGGTAGTTCGATAGGACCATAGGATGCTTATAAGTTCATTTGGCCAAGCCTCTTTTCTACCTTTTTTGAGGCACTTCTTCAGGCCTTCTCCAAGTGTTCTATTGGTGGTCTCCGTCTAACCATTCGTTTGTGGGTGAGCTATAGAGGAAAAATGGTTTTTTATTTTAGTCCTTGACAAAATTCTGGGAACTTCTTGGACCTGAATTGAGTGCCATTGTCTACCACTATCTTTCTTAGTATCCCAAATCTAGTGATATTGTTCTTCCAGACGAAATCAATGACTTTCTCAGGGGTTATGGTGTTTATGGCCACTACCTCGACCTACTTGGTGAAGTGATCAATGGCAACAATGACAAACTTCCTTTGTCCACTGGCTTTGGGTAAAGGTTTGGCTATGTCTATACCCCACATGGAGAAAGGCTAGACGATGATGAGGTACCGCTGATTCGCACTAGGAATATGCGTCTTCTTGGCATGGACTTGGCATGGACTTGGCAAGGATGGCACCTTTGGACATACTCTGTGTCATCGGCCTCCATGGTTTTCTAAAAATATTCGGCAAGGTTTACCCTTTTGAGCAAAGTGGATGCAGCCTGATGGGATCTGCAAATGCCTTCGTGCATCTCCTCGAGGATGCTTTTGCCTTGAGACTATGTCATGTACTTTTTCCAAGCATTCGCGTAAGATTTTCTGCATAGATTGTCTCATCAAAGAGAGTATCTTAAGGATTTTCGCATAATTTTGGAGGCACTCTCTTCATTGTTAGTGTTATAAACTAAATGTTTGACTTTCTAACAGTTAGGAAGCTTGTTTTCCTTGAGATAGTAGATTATTGGTTATCTCCAATCGCCCCTTCCTAGACTAACATAGAGTACTTCTTCTTTGCAACTTGGTCCGGTTAGGACTTCATATAGGCAGCTCAATTTCTTGTAGTCATCTGGGCTGGCTATCGCTTTTTCCAGTTTTTTCGTAGCCTCATTTTGAGCTCGAGGGATATGCTCAGCTTTTCAGTCCGTCCTTTTTTTCTCAAAGTTTTCAACTAAGGTCTGAACCTTGCACAAGTATTTGAACATGCTTCCTTCTTTTATCTTAAAGTTCCTATTAATTTGGTTGGATACCAGCCGTGAGTCGCTTCAAATGATCGCTCTATCGGGGGCAGTTTCGGTTACTAGTTCTAGCCCTTTTATCATGGCCTCATATTCAGCGGTGTTATTGGTTGTTGGGAAACCGCATTTTATGGCGTAACTCAGGCAGACGCGGTCAGGACCTTTCATAAATACCCTGCCACCGGCTCCTTCGTTTGATGAGGCTTCATCAACATAGACAACCCATCATTCTATTTTGACCACCTTTGTTGGCACGAGGCCCGCAAATTCCATCTTGTTTAATCGCTTTGTAGAAAGGCATGCATCTTTTCAAGGAGAAAGATATAAATCTCCCCAAGGCATTGATTCGGCCATTAAGACGTTGTACCTCATTGAGATTTCGAGGCAGCTTCATGTTAATTATGGCTTTTATCTTTTTTGGGTTTGCTTTAATACCCCTTTCGGAAATTAGAAAACCCAGGAACTTGCCCTTTTTGACCTCGAAGGTGCATTTTTCTGTGTTCAGCCTCAATCGTTATTTTTGCAATATTTTTAAGGCTTTCTCAATATCTGCTGCATGGCTGGCTTCATCTTTGCTCTTGACGATCATATCATCCACGTATACTTTTATGTTCTCTCCTATCTGTCCTTTGAATATCTCATTTATGAGCCGCTGGTAAATGGCCCCTGCGTTTTTGAGCACAAACAACATTAATTTGTAACAATACGTCTCTTCGTGTGTAATAAAGGAAGTTTTTTTCCTCGTCTTGAGGATCCATCGGGATCTGATGGTACCCTGCTTTCGCGTCTAGTAGGGAGTACATCGTAAATTCGGCTGTTGAGTCTTTGAGTTCATCTATACTTGGCAATGGGTAGCTATCTTTGTGGCATGCCTTGTTTAGGTCTGTGAAGTCTACACATATTCGCCATGAGCCATTGGGCTTCTTTACTGGATCTACATTGGCTTACCATTCAAGGTAATCTACTTTCCGGATATGACCCACCTCGAGTAGTTTTCTGATCTCTGCTTTGATCGCTTTCTGCCTTTCAGAGGTATGTTTTTGCTTTTTCTACTTGATTGGGGAGATTGAAGGGTCTATGTTCATCTTGTGGCACATGACTTCAGGGTGTACTCCCTCAATGTCGTCTGGAGACCATGAGAAAGTATGCTGTTGCTATTTCAATACACTTACTATGGCTGCCTTCGCATTTTCCCCTAAGTCTTTTGCTATCTTGAGGGTTCTGTTTTATCCTACAGCGAGTACTTCCAAGTCCTCGATCGGTTCTGCTCTTTTTGGCTTAACCGCCTCAACTGAGATGTTTCAGTTTGTAAAGATGCTAGGTATATTTCTTGAGAAACTTGCGGGTTGCCCACTGTTGGGAAACAATGATCCGGAAGAACCAGTTTAACATACTATTCGGATCAAGTTTGAAGAAAACAAAAACATAAGGAACAAAAACATATAATCTCCTTAATCCAAAATGGAAGCATCAGGTCCAAGCTAAGCTATCTGGACATGCACTAAAGACGACAAATACCTAAGCATATAATGGAAGCATTCGGTTAAAGTTTCAAAAGGAAACAAACTCTAGACCTCTTAAAAGCAACATCTGGAAGAAGACTTATTAAATAGCATCCAGATATATCAAGACTAGATATATCCGAAAGATGCAGATAATAAGATAAAGGGAAAAGTTTCAAAAATATCTTTTCCCTCTCTTTTTGGTCTGAAGTCAAAGATCCTTTTTTACCTTAAAGAATACAGCTAGCATGCACTCCAGAAAAGGATAATAGGATTGACACAAGAAAGAGAAAAAGGTAATAACCTTTTTCACATAGACCAATAAGAACGGCGCATGGAGCTCACACCAAAGCAAACGGCATTAAAGTTGGTGAGTCACTAAAATCCAAACAAAACGATCACTTACAACGTTTTGTCTCACTCCCAAGAATTCAAACGGGTCAAAATCTATGCCTAACAGATTGATCAATGGCTTCAGATGCGCAATATCATACCTGATCAACGGTGAAGATTCAATTCAACCTTAACGGTACACAATGGCTACATTTATAATCAAATCCTATAAAAGGGAAGCTTCACAAGTTGAGAAGGTGCTGATTTTTTTACAGAACCTATTACAAGAGAATTCTAGCTATTGCAATCAGTAACATAATCCCTCCAAGAACCAAACCATTCAAAATCAGTTTGTAAGAACTCTCAAGTGAAAACTATAAACTTGAAGAGTTCAAAACTCTTTCAAAAGAAAAATCAATTGTAAAGATCTCATACTTGGGTAAGTATTGAGATTGAGATATAGCTTAGAGTTGGTGCTTTAAGTGGGATCTCCCTGTAGGATTCAGCTTAGGTTTGGGTAGAAATCTAAGTGGTATACCCTGCTAAAGACAAGAGGACTTAGCTAGGAATTGGTGCTTCTAGTGGTATATCCTACATTAGAAAGGGGTTACCATTCAGAGATAAGCCAAGAGGACTCAGCTAGGAGTTACTGCTTCTAGTTGTATATCCTACATCTAGAGGAGAACAAATCTCCGAAGATAAATTGTAAGGCTTGATTCCTATCAGTTGGAAAGGAATCCATTAGTGGAAAAAGCTCGGAGTAAGGACACTCCGGTGACTGGAGTAGGTGGGGCCGAACCAGGATAAAACTCTGTGTTTGATATTCTAACTCTTTACTTTATTTGCACAACATTTCATATTTGCATAATCCCAATCCAATATGTTCAGAACATATCAAACACGATACACAAAGACTTTCTAAAGTCTGTTTAAATCCGTAAAAGGGGTCATTCACCCCCCTCTGAGCTTATTTAGACCCTCAAAGGAATTAACAAGTGGTATTAGAGCAAGTGCTTGCAACTAGAGATCTAACAATCTCGATCTAAACGTCCATATTTTGATCTAAGAATCAAAATGAGTTTTCAAAACTCACAACTCCTTCCGGAGGGTATGTCTATTACCAGTCCTCCTCTCTTCATCGGTGAACACTACACGTTTTGGAAAAATTGGATGAAGAACTTCATTCAAGCTTAAAGCATGATGGCATGGATGGCCATTGCAGATGGTCCATATGATCCTACTCATGAAGTAGAGGGTATAACAACCTGAAAGCCCTCAAATATATGGGATGAGAATGATTATAAGAGATTGCGTGAAAATGCAAATACTATTAACATGCTTCATTGTGCTCTTAGTGCAGCTGAGTTTAATAGGATATCCGGATGTAAGACTGCACAAGACATTTAGAAAAAGCATGAAGTAACTTATGAAGGGATAAACAAAGTCAAAGAGGGCAAAATTGATCTACTTCAGCAAAAGCTTGAAACCTTTAAGATGGAGCCTAAAGAATCCATCAGCAGCATGAATACTAGATACACCAATCTAGTAAATGAGATGAATAGGCTTGAGAAGGAGATCTCTGAAGTAGATATGCTTAAGAAAGTGCTCTGGAGTCGCACCAAGGAGTGGGATAACAAAAAGACTGCCATTGAGGAAGCTCAAGACTTGAATTTCTATAGTTATGATGAGCTCATTGGTAATCTTCTAACTCAAGAGTTATCCTTTGAGAGATATAGCTAATAAGAGAAGAAGCCTGAAGAAAGAAAGAAAGCTATCGTACTAAAGGCAGACTCCTCCAGATTAGCTTCCTTAGGAATAAAAATAGCAGCTAAAGGTATCTCAAAACAACAAAGAACAAATGGCTATGCTAGCCAAACAATTTGACAGATTCCTGAGAAGGAAGGATAGGAGGAGCTCTAGGAGATATGAGTCAAGGGACAAGCCAAGAAAGGCTCTGAAAGAAAAGAAGGATCCGGAAAAAGACTCTGCCTGTTTCGAATGTGGAGAGAAAGGCCATTTCAGAACCAGATGCCCTAAACTCAAAAGAGACAAGAAACACAAAAAGAAGGCAATGGTGGCCACATGGAGTAATAGTGAGGAAAGCAGCAGTTCATCTTCAACAGAAGAAGAAGAAACTGCTAGTTGTATATTCATGGCACTGACTGATCCGAAAGCAGAGCAATCCAAAAGAAATCCTTCTAAGCAGGACACTGTGAAAATTGAAGAATCAGAATCAGAGATAGCTAGTACTGAGGTAAACTCTCCCTCTAATTCTGTTTCTAACTTTGAACTTGCTAGAGCTCTAGGGATTATGATCAAGAATGTGAGGAAAAACACAAAAGTTATCAAATCCCTATGAAGACAAGTAATGGAGCTTGCTGAAGATACTGAAGCATTGGCACAAGATGTCAACCTGATAAGGACTACAAAGCACATTGATGTAGTTGAAGAAAACTTACTAAGAAGCCAAGTATAGATTTTAAGTGCAAACTTAACTGGGCTAGATAGGGAGCTAAGCGTAATGAAGGAGGCATCCGGAAGAAAACCAGATCCTTCACAAAGAAGGAAGAACCGAAGACAAGCAGCACAAAGAAATCAAAATCCTATTGCTAAGAAGAATCTGGGGCCCCTAAATCAAAAAGAAAAGAAAGTTAGCAGGCAACCTCAAGCACAGAGATGCATAGCTGCTGTGAGCGGGCAGATGTTTTATCAGGATTGTGCACGCGGGATGCGGTGCGCAGGGAGCGTTCGATTCGGTTTGAGAAAATCCTATTTGCTCAAATGCAGTGAATTTGTATAAGCAAAAAATGTGATTATATTGAGAAATATATTTGCAGATTTTATTGAGAAAAGATATTTTCAAAATAAAGCATTTTGCTTTATTAAAAAAATAAATAAATTAGAGTCGCCACCCGGTTCAACTCCATTAGGACTTGTGGTATATTGATCCAAAATGGGATTTTTATACCGAAAAGAAAATGAGATTCTAGGTTTGGACATGATAGGTACTCATATTGTTCAAATTGTTTAATAAAATAGGCATTATAACGGCATAATAAATAGATATTTGCTATTAAAATTTTGGCAGAGTAATGGCAGCGTTTGGGTTTTGGCCTAGAAACTCGGATAGAGTTTCCTCACATTCTGGATGTTTTATCCGTACCTGCAAGCTTATTTACACATATTAGTTTAAGTGGCACCGGTGGCTCACTTAACAAGAGAAATGGAATGCAATATGCAATAATAAAAGTAATAAAATTAAATTTAAAGTTGGACTTAGAGCCAATTACCCTTAGTTTACCTTTTTGTCTGTCCAGGATGACTTGAGAGCTAGTACAGGATCGAAGTTGTCAATGACTGTGGTTTTCTTGGAAAATAGGTTTAACTCAAGTTATGGCTATAATCTTGGATTATTTCTAGAGAAAATGCGGGATTTTTTTAGAAATTGAGTCATTTTTAGATCGAAGATCACTGTGAGATCTTGATCTAAAAAGACAGAAAAATGAGCTTATACCAAATGTCAGTGATAAAGCTCAGATTTGGGAGTGTTTTGACAAAGTTTCAGGGCTTTTAGGACTCCCGGAACAAAAGGGGACGAAATGATTTTATTTAACTTTTTCCATCTATTGAAAATGAGGGGGTGAGCCCTTATTTATAGAGAAGCGTAATTAGCCGGCGGGCTAATTACCTATCTGACAGGATTTTACTTTAAATCCCGTAAATCCTTGCCAGATCTCGGTGAGATGTGATGTTTTTAATGTAGATTGGTAACTAGCCGGGGGGCTGATTACCTATGTTTGACCAAATTTTAACTTGTTGATCTTTCAATAGAAAATGCTAAATCAAAGCTTCCTTGGAATGTGGATTTTCGAATTTCCGATTTTGGATGACAATTTGGTCCTTTTTGACTCTTTTTTCTGATCACTGAATGAAATAGGCATGATTCCTCATTGGGTCAGAATGGACCTGTGCTAACAGTTTGCCCCTCGCATACGTAAATTTCGTAGAAATTTTATCGTATGCAAAACAAACAAAACAATGTGTGTGTGTGGAATGCATTGAGTTAAAATATTTTTAATCGATAAATTTTGAAACAAAATATATTTTGCCCCTTCGATTAAAAATTTATTAATGAGTTTCATGAGATTAAAATTGATGGGGGGGGGTCGAAATAAATATTTTCAGGTGCTTAATGCATGAATGACTGTGTGAAAATAGCTTTTAGGTCCGCTCATTTCATAAACAATGCAGAAAATGGATGAAATATGCAAAATTGCAAAAATATGAAAATACACGAAATTAGCCGACGGATTAATTACCTATGTAACAGTAACATTTATAGCCGTTACGCGTTTATGCATGCAATGCATAAATGCGTGACAACTGGCTAGGTAATTAGCCGGCTGGCTAATTACACATGTAATTAGCCGGCGGGCTAGTTACATGCGGGCTATAAAACCAGCAGCCTGCTCCTTATTTTTTTCACACCAATAATTCTCTTCTTCTCTCCTTGCAAATTTTGCTTCTTTACTTTGGATTTTTTTCTCTTTTTAGCATTTCTCGACGATGATTTCTTTCATCTTATTCCATTTTCTGCCCCTTTTACTCCGACTTTGCGTGGTCTCAATGTGGTATAAGCTTTATAATGTCCGTTTGGATTTACCGACCATCCAAGTGATTACTCGCAACATGATTATCGACGGTGAGCAAGTGGAACTCTCTGAAGCTCCTGTCGAGGCATTGTACGGGCTTCCTCCGACTTGGAAGTATCATGGAATTACTCTCGGGGATTTTATTCTGCCTTCTTAGAAGCCCTCGAACCATCTTTCTTAGATTTTGGTAAGCCTTATCGCCGTTATTGTATATTATTTATTTATTTTCCTATGTTTATTCATTTTCTTATGCTATTATTTATTTTATTTCTTTTTGATTATGACATGAATGCAATGACTTTCGATAATCGTGTGATTTATCGAAAATTGGTGTCTGATTGGTGTACATGCATTATATTTTTGTAGGTCACTGACCATAAAGGTGGCAGTATTTCTGATTTTTATAAGTGGTGTAAGGTACTATCCCCTGATGCTAAGACCATCGTCGATGGGACGTCTTTGTAGAGGATGGTTAGGAACCGCAAGTATGTGAGATCTCGTAAGTATCTGTTCATCCTAGCCGGTACTTCTACCCACATCTCGAGTAGATGCTCCGAATCTACCCACACTTTTCATTTCCGTTGTGAGGAGTAAACTATCACTCCGCTGGATTATTGCACCATTACAGGTCTTCCCTTCCACGGTAACGTGATTCACTTCAATGCTTGTTTTACTTATGATAGCTTTAATGTGGAGACCATTGAGGATTTGATTGACTTTTCTGAAGATAAGCCCGGGCGAGTTTCTTAAGAGAAACTCATGACCTTTTGGACCACTGGGGATAGGAGACACTTGACTTATGCTTCCGAGGCCAAAGATTTCATGGCCGCTACCTTATCTTGGCTATGTTTTCCCACCGGGGGTGCGATCATGAATCTCCATATTCTGCCCACTTTGATCAATCCGTCCTGCTATGATGAGTATTCCTGGGGCTGAGCTGCATTGGGTCATTTGTACTGGGCCCTAGATCGGTGTGAGAGGAACATGATTGGCAAGTTCCAATCTTGTCTCTAGATTGTCTACGTAAGGGTCCAACTCCCTTACCTCCTTCATGAGCATTCTTGCCTGTCTTTTGATGTTTTAATTTTCTTTGACTTTTTACAGATCTGGTTTTTGAGATGAGGATTATTCTGAGGACCAAGTTAGTGCAAAATGGTGGATACCCATTCTGTCCTTATTTGCCACATTACTAGCGTGGTTGGGAGATCGAGTCTCCTTCTTCTCTTTCTATTCACCTTCGTACTCTGTCTTCGGAGCAGGTATACCTTTATAGCATTTTTGACTTGCTAAGATCGCTATATCTGGTACAATCATTGTATCAATGCTTGGTTTCTTTTTCTTCTTTCAGATCAAGCCACAGCCTTGGGGGCCCGAGCTTCACTGGCCAGAAGTCATGATATTAGCTAGGGAGTTTATAAAAAACCAGTTGATTATAGAGACTCCTTTCTCTTTGGAGTGGTACCTTAGAAAGCGTATCCAGAATTAGCATCTTCCTCCCATATTGCGTTCCATCCCTCCTGACGTGCCTCGATGGATTTTTTAATCTTGTAGCTCTCCCTAATTTGCATGGCTGGCTTCTGATGGCTTACCCAGCGCCTTCCTAGAGTGAATTGGGGGGGGGATGAGGGGTTCTGTAGTCCGGAGCTACTTTGATGGCCAAAGACAGACCCTATTCCTATCGAGCCCCAGCCGGATATTCACAAACCTTCCAAGGGCGATGCTCCTTCCACTTCTGCCCCTGACGGGGGAGCTAGATTGGGTTCACCTGTGACTGTCTGGATGATGGTATCCCTTTTTCATTGACTCGGACTTCTTTATTGTTTTCCAATTTTCATGCTAAGTTGCCATTGTTTTGACATTTCTACAAGATCACCAAGGTAGGAAGAGGCCTGCGTCCACTTCTACACATGTTGGGAGTTCTTCAACTTTATTGGTCCCGCCCCTCAGAGTCCGGTGATGATGGAGGGACATCGAAGGTTTCAGTATCAGCCATCCATGTTCCTGATGTATCACCCTAACCTGAGTACTTACACGCCAGTGATTCAGCCTTACTTAGACCCTGAGCATCCAATGACTTTCCACCCAGCCGGTGCTACTCATGTGAGCTTTTTAATTTTTTTTCTTCATTTTTTTAGATCATGCTGGTTCTGACTCGTCTTGATCCCTTATTTTTCCCTACAGGTGCCTATTGCTGATAGAATCTCCGACTAGTGATACATCTAAGGGCAGCAGCGGTTCATGATGAACCAAAATTCTGATATGGTGATATATTTATTACTTTATTATGCTAATGATGATGCATGGTATGTCATAAAATGCATATGAATGATCCATGTTAAAATGTTGCAGCTAGAGATCCGACGGCTTTGAGCTAAGTTGGGGATGGTCTAGGACGATGACCAACAACAGCAGTCTCAGCACGGGCGGGGTAATCCTTTGGGGTTCTTTCCACAGAGTGGTTACCCTCCTCCTCTGTCATCCTTTAATCCCAGTCATCTGAGTTCAATCGGTGGATAGTGGATAGGATTTCTTTTTATCGTTTTCTTTTCTTTAGACCATTCGCAGAGCCTTTTCTTGTATGAACACATTTTTTTACTTATAGAAGAATTTTGCATTATTATTGTGTTTTACGCTCCTCCTCTTTTATTGATAATTGAGTTTATCAGGGTAATCTACCAGATACTGGCAGATTGCCCCATAAACTAGATTGCCCCATAAACTATGTTTAGTGAACTGCTACCCTTTGAAATTTTTCTATGGAGAACTACATCCGTTTTCGTACAGATCTAAATGTTTATCTGAGAACTCCGATGGTTGGGATCATCTCAAGGTTTACAGTCTGTCACATCTTTGTCAAGGATAATGTGATCCAAGATGTTATTAGGTTCTGGGATCCTATTGATAATGTGTTCTGATTTGGAGATCATGAGTTATGCCCCTTGTATAAGGAATTCTGTGGACTCTTGAGATCTTCTGCTGATATACCTCCAACGATTCTGACTCATCGTCCTGAGTTTTCTGATCTATTGATGAACCGTTTCTAGTTGCAATGATTCGACAAATGCCAGTTGATTTACAGTGAGGGCTTGAGGTTAGATGTCGCTTTCGACATAGTTAGGAACCTCTCTCCTAACGATGCCAGTTGGCTTCCACTCATTTGTTTACTCCTGCTGGGAGTCTTCCTTTGTGAGGCTCCAACTATGGTTTGCAGCTTTGCCTTCTTGGCCATCGTTGACCAGATATTAGAGCAAAAATCTCCTGTTGTAGTGAGTTTGGCTGAGACACTGATCTTTAGGCTCTCCTCCTGAAATGGGATCGAAGCTACGACTAGAGGTAGCAGACTCCTCCTTCAGGTAAATTTTATTTTGGCCTTTCTTATTTCATGAACAGCCCTTTTGGGCTTTTGATTTATCAGGCTTGCCTTAATTTTTACCGTGATTACCTTTTCAGGTCTTCAATCGAGCATGCCTTTTTTTCTTTTTTTATTATTTTTATTTTATTTTATTTTATTTTTTTGTTTTGTTTTTTTTTTATTTTGAAGCTCTAGCTCTCCGACAAGCATTCTATACTATCTGTTCCCACAAGCATGGATTACCAACCGAAGGCCTACTGGGCACGGAGTTCCTTAGTTTGCATCGGTAATCATCCCTATAGAGACTTCACTGTCAAGGAGTGGGTTGAGTTTATAGGGAGTCGAGTTGCTGAGGATATTTATTGGGTTTGCCCTTGGTGCGGAATTACTCATATGATTACTGATGTTGCTAGAGGTGGCATAGTCCTCATTGGTCTTTTTGAGATCATAATGTACTCTCCCAATCGCTTGTGCAGGCAGTATGATCGTCTATAGGGGTTTTCAGCATCCTTGTGCACCTTAGCTAGTTCTGATCTTTCTTATACTCGGGCGTACCATTACGACATGAGGTGGATCAACCGCACTCAGGTTGAGGTGAATCATTTTGTGCCTTTTAACATCCATCCTTTTGAGGCTTACCATCTGGGTTACGAGTACTTGTTAGCTTGCCACCCTCGAGGAGAGGCTTATCGAGACCAATAGACTCTATAGTTTCTTTAAGGATCACTGAGTTTGTCATCATGTCTTTCATCTTTGTGGGAGAATAAAGGCTTTAGGCCTCGTTGTTTGCCTTTATCGTTTCCATTTCCTATTTATAATAAACTTTATGAGTAATAAAGATAAGAAATGCTATTTGAATGTGTGTTTTATTAAACACTTCACAGTTTCCATTTAATGCACTCATGCAGTATTTTCAACATGAATATGTTATTACAAAAGATATTCTTTAAATAAGAAGGATAAATGGTATATATTCCTAATCGTTGCCTAGGGTTTCGAATGGATTTTACCCAAGGCCTCACTCTTTTTTTTTGGGGTCTTTCTTTTTGCTCAAGAGCCCTCACTAGCCCTTGACAGACTTTTTTTTTCTTTTCTTTTCTTTTTTACATGAGATAGCGCTTCAGCTTGTTACGATTTACTGGATTCACAAATTCGTTGCAGTCCAGATCTGAGATCTTGACCGCCCCTTTACTGAGAGTCTTCCTTACTACATATGGCCCTTCCTAGTTTGGTTGGAACTTCCCTCAAGCATCTGTGTGCATCTTACAAGATTATTTTAAGATCAGATCACCTATCCTTAAAGGTTGATCCTGCCATTTGACTTTACAATTGTAACCTCTGGCCATGCATTATTTGTATAACTATAGATTTTCCAACGCAATTAACCATTTTTTATCAATTAAAGTCAGTTCCTTGTGCCTTGCCTTTGCCCATTCATCTTCAGGAAGTCTCACTTCAAGGGCTATGCATAAAGATTTGATCTCTATTTCATCGGGCAATACCGTCTCCATACCATAGACAAGAGAAAAAGGAGTTTAACCCATAGGAGTCTTGACACTGGTTTTGTATCCCCATAAGGCATAAGGTAAATGATTGGCCAATCTCAGTAATTGGAGATCAGCTTGAAGTGGATCTTCTTGATTGCATTATTAGCCGCTTCTACGGCTTCATTGGCTTGAGGGCGATAGGGCAAGGAGCGATGATGCTTAATCCCGTGCTTCTCAATAAGATTAGCTATTTCCCCTTAGAATTGCACACCATTGTCACTTACTACATGATGAGGAATGCCGTATCTGGTGAAGAATTGTTATTGAATAAATCAAGCCATTTTCTTGGCTGTGATGCTCGTATACGATTTTGCTTTAAGCCATTTGGAAAAGTAATCGACTGCCACTATAATAAAGTGATGGCCGTTGGTCAAAGACGGTCTTATCTCACCAATGATATTGATGCCTTAGGCTGAGAATGGCTAAGGTATTGCTAAACTCTATAATATCGTTGGAGGCAGGTGACTCATGTCTCCGTATATCTGACAGGCATGACAAGTCTTTGCTTCTTAAATATAGTCAGCTAACATAGTGAACCAAAAGTATCCCATTCTTTGAATTTTCTTTGCCATCACAATGCCGTTCATGTGTGGACCGCAGTCCCCTAAATGTACTTCTTTCATGACCTTTTCTACTTCTTGTTGAGTCAAACACTTTAATAGTAGGCCGTCAGATGACCTTTTGAACAAATCCCTTTTAATTAGGCAGAAATGCACAATGAGCTTCCTTAACATATTTCTATCGAAATCCGTAACCTCGGCCGAGAATTCACCGCTTTTAAGGAACTTGACGATGTCGGAGTACCATGGCTTTCCTTTATCCACATAACCTCATATTGCACTGATGTAGTATGAGGATTGGGTTGTTTCCATGACAAGGGGTTTAATTGGCTGTTTTTTAGGTCCTTCCCATATGGAGGCTAAAGTGGCTAACGCATCTGCCATTTGGTTCTCTTCTCGAGGCATGTGACAAAATTTGTATTCGTTAAATATTACGGCTTTCCTCCTTGTAGCCTCTTGGTAAAGTCTGAGGGACTCTTCCTTTAGTTCCCAGTCTCCTATAACATGTTTGATGACCAAAGATGAATCACCAATGATTTTTGCTTTATCTGCTCTAAGAGTAACTAGGGTAGACATTCCAAACAGACAGGCTTTCTATTCTGGCCCGTTATTCATGGTGAGAAATTCTAGTCATTTTGACAGAGGTATGAGCACTCCATCTGGTGTAATAATGATGACTCCCAAGCCAACTCCTCGCTTGTTAACTGCGCCATTAAAGAACATGGTCCATTTTCTAGGATTTTCTGTAGTTGTTGCGAAACATTCATCGAGGAATTCCAGGTTCTCCATTTCTCCTTCCTCGAGTGGTTGATTTACTAGGAATTTGGCCACTGCTCTTCCCTTAATGGTTTTCTTAGTGGCATACTCGATATCAAATTCTGACAGTAATAAGAGCCACCTTGCCAGTTTTCCGGTTAGCGAGGGAGCCTGATATAAATACTTCATTGGATCCACCTTTATGACTGGTTAGATTCAATAGGATTGGAAGTAATTTCTGAGTTTCTTAGTGATCCAGACCATAGCGGCGCAAGTTTTCTCCACGTTGGTGTATCGAGTCTTGTATTCTTGTAATTTCTTGCTGAGATAATAAACTGCGAGTTCTCTCCTATCTTCGTGCTCCTGAACAAAAATAGCTCGTATAGATGTTTCTTCTATTTCCAAATAGAGAATGTGAGGCTTTCCGAGATTTGGCAGCTTCAGCACATGAGGGTTCATTAGGTAGGCCTTGATCTTGTCAAAGGCTTCATGACATTGGTCGTTCCATTCTATTGGTTGTTGCTTCCTTAAGAGCTTGAAGATAGGCTCGAACATGGTAGTTAACCGTGCTATAAAGCGGCTGACGTACTATATGGACCCTAAGAAACTCCTTACTTCTTTCTCAGTTTTTTGTAGGGGCATTTCCCAAATGTCATTGGCCTTATCTAACCACTTTTCCCAGTAATTTGCTTGATGTGACACCGAATATACAATTCTTTGATTTGAGATGAAGGTTGTGTTTCTTATTTCTTATGAGGAATTACTCTAATACTATTGGGTGCTCTTCCGGTGTAGCGGATTTCACAAGCATGTCATCCACGTAGACTTGGACTTCTTTGTGAATCAAATCATGCAGTAATGTTGTTACTACTGGTTGATAGGTTACCCTTGCATTTTTGAGTCCAAAAGGCATCACTCTAAAACAATATGTTCCTAATTCTGAGATGAATGCAATTTTGAACTTGTCTATTACTTTCATGAGGATTTGGTGGTAGCCAGAGAACCCATCCATAAAGGAATACATAGTCGCTCTTGCTGCGCTATCTACCAGAACATCGATGTGTGGTAGCAAAAAATTGTCCTTAGAGGTAGCCTTATTCAAGTCCTTGAAGTCGACACAAACTCTGACATCGCCATTTTTCTTAGGTACATGAACTACATTGGATAGCCAAGCAGAGCCTTGATCTATTTAGCTACTTCTATTTTGACCTTTTCTGCCATTCTGGATGCATTCTCCTCATCTTCTACTTTACTAGTCGAATCTTTGGGTCTGTGGAGATCTTGTGCTCTGCGATGTGCTGTTAAGTCCCGGCATGTCCTTGTGGGACCAAGCGAAAGCTAAAACGTGATTTTTTTGTACTTTTATTAATTCTCTCTCTTGCTCGGTGGGAAATTGATTGGAAATGTATTCTATTTTTTGATCATCTTTCGTATTTAAGTTAATTTCTTTTATAATATCATTATTAATGTTAAAAATGCTAGATGAATGCTGGAATGGATGCATGGAATCATAATCAGAAACATAATCCAAATAAGCAAAATTCTTCATCTTATTATCATCATAAAATACATTATTCATTTCAAACATGTTGGAAATGGAAATAAAAGACTCATCATGATCAGTAGGGTCTGGCTTTGCAGCGGACAATTCTTCCATGGTAGTTAGCTTCAACAGGATGTCCTCATCGTCTTCCTCTTCTGTCGTTGCCTTTCCTTTCAAGATCTTGACCATGTCCATGACGGCTTGGCTTAAGCCACCTCCCTTACTCTTTACTTCTTCCATTATCTTGAGTTATGCTTGAAGGTGCTTGGTTAGAGTGTTACAGATTTCCTCTTCTTTACTCGGTTTCTTGATCTTCTTCGGGTGTACTTGTTCATTGAGCTTGGTCTGATTCGAAATCGGCTAAACATCTGGCCGATGACCTGATTTCTTCTTTACACATATTCCAGAGCTTTTACTGTGCTTTCCATAGTCGACTACATCTGAGAAAATCTTGAATCCCGAAACTATCCTCCCATGGTGAGTAACGGGTTTGAGGGTTCCGTTGTAGGGTTGCTCTAACTTCTTCTAAAAGACCGTCTTGTTGGTGATTCTTCCTAAGTCTGTATAACCGAGTCTTGTGGGCTTCTATTCTCCTACCCCTATATTGAAAGTCTGCATTCCCTATTCATGGGCACCTTGTCCTTTTCCAGGGGTGTGGTGTTTTTGCATGTAACCTTGAATCCAAGGTCCCCAATGCACTTTTGGTTGCATGTTCGATTCTTGACTGATCGCGGATGTGGTAAACCCTTTCATGTAGCTTTCTTCTATTTTCAGTTCCGCCACCACTAATGCTTCGTCAGCCTCTAGAGTGACGATCTTTCTGTGGAACGAGATTTTTATTTTTTGGTGAAGAGTGGACGGAACCCCTCCTACAGCATGGAACCATAGTCGCCCGAGCAGCATAGAGAAGGTCACCGAGATGTCTATAACTGTGAAAAGCATAATAGATGAGATTTTGCCGATGGTAACTTCAGCTTTAAACGTGCTAATGACGGTTCTCTTGGAATTATTGTAGGCCTTGATGACCGCCATAGACCTCTTCAAGTCCCTCTTAGTTAGTGCTAGGATTGGCAGAATATCCTTAGGATAGACATTCAGTGATGAGCCATCATCCATCATTACACAAAGTATGATGTGCCCAAAAACACTCACTTTCAAGTAGAGAGCCTTATTGTGGTGAATGCCCTCGTTGGTTAAATCCGAGCTTGAGAAAAAAATGTCGGGGATAACAGTGCTAGTCTGAGTGTTAAGTAGCATGCAGACCTATTCCAGCGATTCCAGGGGAGACGTTTCGATCTCCATTAGATTTTTAACAATAGCGAGCCTATGATCTTGAGAACCAAGAAGGAGGTCCCAGATGCTCATCTTGGTTGTAGTGGCCTTTAACTAGTCCAGAATTGGACTTTCTATCCATTTCGAGGATTTAACAAAAGCTAGAGGTGTCGGAGGTCCTATTCTTTATGCAACAGGGGCTACTAACCCAGTGATTTTTCCTCCTCTGGTGATTGGACTGATAACCTGGAAAGGCGAGCTTTTCATTTTAAAGACTTTGAATTCGTCAAAATCTTCATCAAGTGGTATTTCTCCTAAGTCAATCGGCTTATTCATGGAAGATGGTGCTTTGGTGGTGAAGGGCCATTGTAGAAAGGGAACCTTTTCAGGCTGTCTTTCCGGAATAACGAGGTTCTCTTATAAGATTTTTCATAGAATGAGGTTGGAGTCTTGTCCAATCATGTGAATGGATGAGGAAGCTCCATCAGTCGGTTCTCCATTATTACCACTTTGGGGTAAGTTAATGATTTTCTTATCGCATTTGGCACGTGCAAAGGGCATCCTTTGCTGACTTTCCAATGCCAGTTCGATGGGAGTTGTTTATCTCTATCCCTTTTAGGAGTAGGATCTCTTGGCGGGTCTACCCAGGTGTACTGCTTTATGAACTCCTTAGTGAGGATGTTCAAGAATGATTTTTGATAGAGTGTGAGTCCTTCGTACTAAACTTTGGCCTTACCCCTAAGCATTACTTTAAATTATTTTGGCCAGTGAGCATAGTGAACATACCCTTTACTCATCATCTGGACAAACTCATGAACATGGGCTCAGGGCTTACTAGTCCCATTGTAATATATGGGGTAGATTTCTCCTAGATCAGGGTTTTGAATGCGATAACTGGCCCAAGATAACTCATTTTCCACACGAATTCTCTCTATAATGTACTCTTGAGAAGGTTATTGCCCCTCTTCTTAGATCATATTAATGAAGTGCTCAATATTTGAGTCAAAGTCTGTGAAGTCTCCAGAATCATCACTTGCTGCAAACCATAAGGTGCCCGGGGAGCCGTGCTCTAAAGATGAGGCATAGCTCTCAGCACCATCGTGGTCGACCATCATGCCATTAGGGAAGGGAGCCTCGTAATCAAAATCCCTTGGCAAGTGGTTAAGCTCATCATTTAAAAAGATCTCTGGTTTATATCCTAAGTTATCCACCTCGCTCTCATCTTCATGATCTGACTCATCGGAGTCCTCAAATTCTTCCACTTCTTCATCTAAATCCTTGAAAGGTTGTTGCTCATTCAATGGTTCAAAGACCTAATTTGGTGCGTGTTGAACTGGCATATTGTCATCAGAATCTTCTTCTTGATCTTCCTCGGGATCCTCCTCAGGATCTTCCTCGGAGTCCTCTTCAGGGTCTTCCTCAGGAGACTCCTCAGGGTATTCCTCAAGCTCCTCTTTAAGGTCTTCTTCCTCTGCTGCATTTACTCCAGCCTTGACTCCTGTGATAGCTATGCAAAAGTTGGAGATTATGCCTCACGTACTGGCAAATGTCTCCTCTACAGGGGCACCATATACCATAATGTCAGCATGGATCCCTTCAAATGGGTCACGTAGCTCGATGCTCACTTGGTTCCTGCAATTCAATTCTGATGCCACATCTATACTGAGGTCGGTGAATGGGTCTTGCATTTTCTCATCTAGGTTCAGATTAAGATGCCTTTGCTGGTCCTTATGATTGCTCCAGGCTTGTTCGGGATCATATAGCTCTTGACCTTATGGTCGTGCCATCCCAGAAGAGTTCCCGAATTCAAACAAATTTATTCTGACGCAGTTGGGACTCATGTAATATGGGGGAGCATACATAAGGGGCTGAGCAGGAGGAATATCCTGCCAACCAATATTGCATCGATCTGCTTGTGGTGCTAACCACCAAAAAAAAGCATTCGGGTGCGACTGATAAGCCATGAAGTAATGGAGGAAGAATCTCTCCATATAGTACAGTTACAGTGACCTTCTATTAGAATTGTGTCATACCAATCCATAATTTAACCTTCCAAGAAATGGGGGAATTGGGGTGTAAATCCCATCATATTAATCCCTTATCGGGTGAATTCTTCCACATGTTTATTCAGGTCGAAATCTCCTCAGAATATAAGGTGCGGTGGCACTTGATACTGGTCCAGCCCTTCTCTCCTCATTCTCAAGACATACTGATCAACCATATAGATGATGTCTATATTATCAAAAATCATATTCTCCCCCCATCCTAGGTCATGTCGGAAGTTATCTGTCATGTTAATACCGTATTCATCAGCCTCCACATGGATATTAATGGCGTTTACCGTAGCATCAAAGTTTATAGGGGATTAGTGTATGTGCTTGATTTCTTCTCAGGCTCTTTCATTCTTCCATCGGCTATCATCTGTTGTAAATCCTTCAGTAGCTGGGTGCATTCATTAGTGCGATGACCCTTGGTCACATGATAAGTATAAAAGTTATCTCTATCTGCCGCAGTAGGTGAAACGAATGGTTTGATGCTCTGAAGCTGGTCAGACTTCCTCAGTTTGGTGAATATCTATGACAGTGATTCTACCCACAAGGAGATAGATTGATGAGTCTGCACCTGAGTGGCTACTACAACTTTGGCTGGAGCTTTTGAGGACCTAAAGCTGCCTTATTTGGAAGACCCACCCTTTTCCCAACATCTAGGTTTAGTGTAAGCTTGTTGTTCTTGCTTCTTCATCCGATCTTCTTCCTCATACTTTTCTAATCTTTTAGTATAGTACACCACGTTATTAAAGGTATCGAACCTTTTCTTTTTCATGTCGTTCCAGTACCTTTGGCTGGATCCTTCAATGAGTTTTACTATTAACGCCTCTTAGTCGGTTGCCCCAGTCACAAGTATGTAGACTGCCTTCCATCTCAGGTAATATTATTCAATGGACTCATTTGGGCATTGCTTGACCCTTTCGAGGTCTTGCAAAGTAGTTTTGACCATTAGATTGAAGGCATAATTTTCTAGAAATGCAGAACATAGCTTCTTTCAATCAGATTTCACGTCGGCTGGCATCCTCATGTACCATTCAGAAGCTGGTCCACGTAGAGTAGCTTAAAATAGATTGACTATATGAACCTTAGGGATCTTCGTGCTAGTCATATTCGAAGATAACTCTTAACATGCACATGAGGAGGGCTAGTGCTAGTGTATGGAGCCATATAGGGCATCACAAATTTAGCCGGAAGGGGTTCTAATTTCTTTGGAAAGAGCCGGTCAATGTCTATATACTACTCGAAGGAGGGAGCAATATGCTTATCTTTTGTTGGGGATAACTTTTCCATATCCGCCATCTTTACCTTCAATGCTGCTATCTCCGCTTCTTGTTCTTGGGCCCTTTCAGCATTGGAAGCGCTCAGCCTTTCCCAAACATTAAAGAATTTTAGGGCATCCAGAATCTTTCTGAGGGATTGTCCAACTACATCATTATCTGCCATTGCAGTTTTAGGTTCTGGATCAGAGAAAAATTCGGTTAGAGATTCGACTGGTGATGGGGGTCTGACTTTTGGGCTACTTATAATACGTCTTAACCTCTTTCTCTCTCGCTTCTAACCTAAAAATTCAAGAGATCAAGTGTTAGTAGGTGTATCAGGTGTGGCTCTGAGCCTTACTTACCTTGCTCGTGGAATGAATGAATGGATGGGCATATACAAATAGTAGGGAGTTAGGTGCATGCCAACTGTTCTTGGAACAATCTGTAAGGGTAGCCTATAATATTCATGGAATACTATAAACACGTAGTTCGAAGACCAGGGTTTTGAATAAAATCTGATTTGACTCGATGGTTTGGGGTGAGTTGACTCACTGGTCACTCGGGGATTGACTCTATGGTCCAAGGTTAGCTAACTCGCTGGTCACTCGGGGATTGACTCTATGGTCTAAGGTGAGCTGACTCGTTGGTCACTCGGGGATTGACTCTATGGTCCAAGGTGAGCTGACTTGCTAGTCACTCAAGGGTTGACTCTATGGTCCAAGGTAAGCTAACTCGTTGGTCACTCGGGGGTTGACTCTATGGTCCAAGGTGAGCTGACTCGCTAGTCACTCTGGGATCAACTCTATAGTCCAAGATGAGCTGACTCACTAGTCACTTGAGGGCTGACTTTATGGTCTAAGGTAAGCTGACTTACTGGTCACTCGGGGATTGACTCTATGGTCTAAGGTGAGCTGACTCGCTGGTCACTCGGGGGTTGACTCTATGGTCTAAGGTGAGCTGACTCGCTGGTCACTCAGGGGTTAACCCTATAGGTTAAGGTGAGCTGACTCGCTAGTCACTCAGGGTTGACTCTATGGTCCTAGATGAGCTGACTCTCTGGTCACTCGGGGATTGACTCTATAGTCTAAGGTGAGCTAACTCACTAGTCACTCGAGGATTGACTCTATGGTCCAAGTTGAGCTGACTCCCTGGTCACTCGGGGGTTAACTCTATGGTCTGAGATGAGCTGATTCACTGGTCACTCAGGGATTGACTCTATGGTCCAAAGTGAACCGACTCGCTGGTCACTCGGGGATTGACTCTATGGTCCAATGTGAGCTGACTCGTTGGTCACTCGATGATTAACTCTATGGTCCAAGGTGAGCTGACTAGCTAGTCACTCGGGGGTTGACTCTATGGTCCAAGGTGAGTTGACTCGCTGGTCACTCGGGGGTTGACTCTATGGTCCAAGGTGTGCTGACTCCCTGGTCACTCGAGGATTGACTCTATAGTCCAAGGTGAGCTGACTCGCTGGTCACTCGGGGATTGATTCTATTGTCCAAGGTAAGCTGACTCGCTTGTCACTCGGGGGTTGACTCTATGGTCCAAGGTGAGCTGACTCGCTGGTCACTCAGGGGTTGACTTTATGGTCCAAGGTAAGCTGACTCGCTGGTCACTTTGGGATTGACTCTATGGTCCAAGTTGAGCTAACTTATTGGTCACTCGGGGATTGACTCTATGGTCCAAGGTAAGCGAACTCGCTGGTCACTTGGGGGTTGACTCTATAGTCCAAGGTGAGCCGACTCGCTGGTTACTCGGGGATTGACTCTATGGTGCAAGGTGAGCCAACTAGCTGGTCACTCGGAGGTTGACTCTATGGTCCAAGGTGAGCTGAATCGCTGGTCTATTGGTTATGATGTATGCCCTTAAGGCAATTAGGGCGATATATCTTAATTATGTAATAGTACGAATATTTTGTTTAAATCAATAAAGGCATTTAATCTTTTGTTTATATCATTGTATTTGTATATATATTATAGCTAGTTAAAATATATTCATTGATGTATGTATACAAAAGTCCTTGATGTATCATATCATGAAGTTAGAGACATTATAGTTGGACTATATTTGGTGGAACTTGCTTCATGTGTAATTATGATTATGTCTAAACTATCCCTAATCATAGTTTCATCAAGAAAGGATATTGATGAAGCAAAAAGACTAGCATGTGGTCAACTTTCTTAGAAAGGGACCAAGCAGTCAATCTCATAAGGACTGAAGATGGTGCCTTAAGTTTGACACATGGATATATCTAGGAGATATATTGGAGACCGAAACAAGATCGACACTTGGTGTATATATCAATGTGTTAATGTTAATCTTCATGTAATAAGCTTTGCGAATATCCTCATATTTAAGATACTAGTTACCTTGTGGGGTACTATTGCTATACTTTGGGTCATTCTTACACACTCATTAATTTAAGGTGTTATGGGTGATTACGGGTATAGTGACGACAACATGTTGGTAAGCTGAGTAGTCAGAAAGAATCCATCGCTCCGGATATATTAAAGAGTTGTACCTGGCCAGTTATTGAAGTGATGATTGCCATAAACCTCTGATCAGAGTATGTGTTTGATAAAAATAGTTTCTAGTCAAACACACTTTGGTAAAAGGCAATGTACTTCGGTAACAAGTTAATAACTGGGATAGCTTGGAGCAACCTTGCTATTAGGGGGTTAACACTTTAACTGAACCCTATAAACTAGATGGTACTAATATTAGAGAATGGAAGGAGTTCATTGCATTGGACAACCATTGCATTAACTGGGATTAAGTCATAAGCATAAATGACGTTCCGAGTAACGGGGGAAGGCAGACCCTTGCTAGAGGCATACTACAATAGTTTAAGGTAATCGAGTTCTATTCACGGTCTAGAACCTCGAGCCAATAGTTCCATCAGAACAAGGGTTGGTTAAGCCTTAACAACTTAATACTTCAGGATCCTATAAGGTCACACACATTGGACCTTCATCGGACTAAGTACAGAACTAATAGATTCATTCTATTACAAAAATATAATATAAATAATAATTGGATTATTATTTAATTGGTTAGTAATGATTAGATCATTTTAGATAAACCAAGGAATTTATTTTGAACGGTAACTAATTTATTAGGGTAATAAAATAAATATTTATTTGAAAGGGATTAAAAGAGAATTTTTCCGAATGGGTTAGACCCGGTAGAAAATAGTTGGACAATTTAGAACTGCAAACGGGTTGTGGGATTTGCAACATGTTTGGTGCTTGAAATCCTGCACCGTGGGCTTGCAAGTGCCGCAGCACTTGCGAGACCCCACAAGGCTGGGCTTGCCAGCACTGCATTTGGCAGTGCTGGGCAAAGCCCAACGCGAGATTAATTTTGCTCCCCCAAGCCTATATATAGGCACTTGTGTTCCCCCTTTTAACTTGCACCATCAGCTCAAAGCTAAATAAGAAGTTGAGATTCGCTAAGATTAATCTCTCGGGTAATTAAGCAAAGTTCTTTTTGAGGAGCTTGAATTTATTCGAGCACCTCTAGTCTATATTTTCAGGTGGGGCTTCTAGAGTGGTCTAGCAACTACTCGAGGGTCCTTAGTTCTTCCTCTCGGGAGGTTTTGGTTGGAGGGGTTCGTGTGGATACTCATAGAGGCTATCCTACGCTTTGAGGCTTGTGCAAGGAGGTTCTGCTAAAGCACGCTACAACTGGTAAGTTTTCTTTCTTTCTCTTTTAATTATTAGGTCTTTTTCTTTAAGCATTTTTAGACTTAATAATTATGCTTAGGTTGTTTTGCATGCTTAGTTTATTTTATACTTAGGTTATAGCTTAGAGTTATAACATGCTTAGGTTATAGCTTAGAGTTATAACATGCTTAGTATAAACTATATGTACTAGGATGCAATTTAGAATTATGGTATGCCTAGCCCTTTGCATGCTAACCTAGGCAGAGAATTATTTAGTTAAGGCTTTATTTAATTTATATGCATCTATTAGCAGTTCCTGGGAACTGTGACAAAATTTTAAATTTCCGCCATGCCTGTTATGCATGTTCAATTTGACTGTCAGTTCCCAACAGTGGTATCAGAACTTGCCTATTTAGTGCATAATTAAGTTAGAAGCGAACTGAATATTATTTTCTATTTGAAATGATTATTGTTTATTTAATTGTTTGGAACAATATATATGAACTTGTGCTTTTCATTTCAAGGTTAGAAAATGTTCATGAATAATTTTGAATAAGCCTGCTCAACTTACTCAAATTATACAAGTTTCAATAATTTATTTAAATTACATGGGTTATAGATGCTTTTAATTTACATGATTTGAAAGAACGAAATTTATTAGTCCAAGAGAATCCATTGGTCTTCGAGTTTATGCCCGTATTTGTTCTGGCTAAGGATTGGACTTGGTGTCTATTCCTCATAGGGCACCTCTCCAACCTGGGAACTTATATCAGTGCAACTTGAATTGACCAATGGGGAGATTAAATATGGACTAATTTATTTCTAGTATATAAGATGGTGCTTATATATGTTTCTATAACAAAGTAAAAATTAAATTTATTGAATAAAAGTTTAAAGGAAATGCAATAAAAATATAATAAATAAAAGTGTTAATTATTTTGCATATAATCTAGGTTGATGGAATAATTATAATAAAAGCTTGAACCCACCTAAGGTTGGACCTTATAAATTAATTCTAAAATTTCCTGAATCAATGTAAGTTATAATAAATATGTCCATCTGATAAAATCCTAGATTGGGTGAGACGTTTAACACCAATAAAATCCCAAAGTAAATATATTCAGGCAAGTTATAGTCTTCCTTACTCAAATTTATAATACGATCTCTTTGGGTTATCAAAGTGCTACGAATAACGTTCCTTCTAGTCCACATTGATTGGTTGTAAAGTTTGGGATAGGGTCTGCCTTAACGGAACTGGGGTAGTCCACCATAAAATTAGGGGCTAGGCCCAGATCTGAGATATATTCAAGGAGATGCTAATATAAGTGCACACGTCCCTTCGGATTAAGGAACTTGAATGAATTAGCAATTGCATATGATGCAAATGGAATGAGATTCCAACTATAACATACTATTGTGACTTCACTAATAAAATTGGGAGTTATAATAGACTAGTTACAGATGCTACCTACTAGGATATTTAGCTGGGCTATAATTCCCCGAATTCAATAGAATGGGCTATTGTAAATTTTGAAGAAAATAGTAGGAGAAATGTATTTAATTAAAAGTCCTTATATTAAATGCATGTACTTAAACTAATATCTAAACTCCTTTTCTTTTCTTATATCTTAGTTTGAAAATGAATTCCGGTGTTAATCTCCGTATGTTACTTGACACGAAATGAATGGCTCAAACTTTTCTAATTGGTTCCGAGCTGTGAAAATAATTTTCAGATCCGAGGGAATTGCCTATGTTCTAAGTGAAATTTTCCTTATTGAACATGATGTTAGGATCATGTGGAGCATAATGCCTGTTTAAAGCACAGGAAAGATCGTGAGACTGCCATGTGTATCATGTTGGGATCCATGAATCCTGAGCTTCAGAAATAACATGAGAACATGCCCTTGGAGGACATGGTTCTCCATCTTGAAGAGCTCTTTTTGGAGCGAGAAAGGACAGAGAGGTATGAGACCTCCAAGCTCCTTTTTGGAACTAAGATGCAGGCTGGCGCCTCTGCCTCTCAGCATGTACTGAAACTCTTAGGATACCTTAAGAAGCTGAATCGATTGGGATTCAAGATGAATCATGACTTGAGCATTGGCCTTGTGTTGATGTCATTGATAGATAGTTACTTAGGCTTCGTGACTAACTATTACATGAACAAGATTAATTCTACTATCCCTGAATTAATCAACCTGCTGAAAACAGTAGCACCTCGGATCAAGAAAGATCAGAAACCTCTACTATTGGTTGAGAAAGGCAAGGCTTCTAAGAAGAAGAAGCAGGCACTGGGTGCCAAGAAAAGAATTAGTAAAAAGAAGAAAGAAAAGAAGACATCTAAGTATGTCTGCTTCCAGTGTGGGAAACCGGGACATTGGAAGAGGGATTGCAAAGCTCCTGCTTCTAAGCATTTGAAGAAGAAGCCTGCAGAGGCATCTACTTTAAGTATGTTTGTGATTGAAAACTTTGCTACTTTTTCTCGTGAATCCACTTAGGTATTAGATACTAGTTGTGGTTCTCATATCTGTACTTTTGTGTAGGGACTAAGGAACAGTAGAAGACTTGCAAAAGGGGAGGTGGACCTGCGTGTGAGAAATAGAGCCAGAGTTGCTGCATTAGCCGTAGGAAGTTTTAATCTTATTTTGCCAAGTGGACTTGTTTTAGTTTTGAATAATTGTTACTACATTCCGAGTGTTACTAAGGATATTGTATCTGTTGTGTGTTTAGCAGCAAAAGGATTTAAAATTTTATTTTTGAATAATAATTGTCAGATTCGTTTGAATAATGTTCGTTATGGTTATGGGATGTTGAATGGTGGCATTTATGTTCTTGATACTAAAATATAAGTTTTTAATATAAATAATGTAAAGAAAGTTAAATTAGATAAAGAGAATTCCTTCTACTTATGGCATTGTCGTTTAGGCCACATAAACAAAGATCACTTAACCAAGTAGCATAAGCGTGGAGACTTGGAGTCTAATGGTGATTACAGACCTTGTTTAAAAGGAAAAATGACAAAGTTACCCTTTAAAGGAAAGGGTGAATGAGCCACGAGTACATTGGAACTTATACATACTGATGTGTGTGGTCCAATAAGTGTTCAGGCACTAGGAGGATACTCCTACTTCATAACCTTTATTGATGATTATTCACGATACGGTTATCTATACTTAATGAAGCACAAATCTGAAAGTTTTAAAAAGTTCAAAATATTTAGAACTGAAGTAGAGAAACAGCTTGAGAAAAGTATTAAAGCACTTCGATCTAATTGAGGTGGAGAGTACTTAAGTCAGGAGTTTCAGGATTATCTAACGGAAAATGGGATAGTTCCCTAGTGGACCCCTTCTTATACGCCTTAACACAATGGAGTGTTAGAAAGGAGGAATCAGACTTTAGTAGATATGGTTCAATCCATGATGAGCTATGCAAATCTCAGTAAATCCTTTTGGGGATATGCACTAGAGAGCGCATTTTATGTATTAAAAAGAGTGCCCTCTAAATCAGTTGATTTTATACCTTACGAAAGATGGTGTAATAAAAAACCATCTCTAAGTCACTTAAGAGTATGAGGCTTTCCTGCTATGGTAAAGAGGATAGCGTCAGATAAGCTGAACGCCAAATCTAACAAATGTCTGTTCATTGGATATCCAAAGGAAACTATTAGATATCTATTTTACCAACCCAAAGCACAGAAGGTATTTGTGTCTCGGAATGCTCACTTTTTGGAAAAGGAACCCTTACTTGCAAAAGTCAGTGGAAGCAATATTGAACTGGAAGTTCAAGAGGAAGAAATAGACAAACAACTGATTGACCCAGTTCTAGATACGCAAGAAAGTATGATCTAAGAACAGCCTATCAAAACACAATCATTGCAAAGATCAGGTCGTGTTCATAAAGGTCCCGATAGATATGGTTTTATCATCACTAATGATAAGGAACTTTATCTTATGGAGGATGATGAACAAAGGACATATGATGAGGCAATGAAAAGCTCAGATTCTGATAAATGGCTGAAAGCCTTGAAATCAGAAATGGATTCCATGTATGAGAACCAAGTTTAGAATTTGGTTGATCCACCGCAAGAGGTTAGACCAATTGGGTGCAAGTGGGTCTTCAAGAAGAAGACTGACATAGATGGTAATGTAATTACCTATAAAGCAAGGTTGGTTGCAAAAGGTTATAGTCAACGTGAAGGTATCGACTATGATAAAACTTTCTCACTGGTAGCCATGCTTAAATCCATAAGGATACTCCTTGCCATTGCTGCTCATTACGATTATGAGATCTGGCAGATGGATGTTAAAACAGCATTCCTAAATAGGGATTTAGACCGGGATGTGTATATGACACAACCTGAGGGTTTTACATCTTAGAGTGGCTTGAAGTTATGCAAGCTACAAAGATCCATTCATGGACTTAAGCAGGCATCCAGGAGTTGGAATATAAGGTTTGATCAGACAATCCGTGAACTGGATTTCTATCCAAACATTAATGAGCCTTGTGTTTACAAAAGGTTAGTGGGAGTGCAGTCATTTTCTTAGTATTGTATGTCGATGACATTTTCATAATTAAAATCGATATTTCTCCTCTTTAAAATGTTAAAGTATGGTTATCAAGAAAGTTCTCCATGAAAGACCTTAGTCAAGCAACATTTATACTAGGTATAAAGATCTATAGGGATAGATCCAAGAGGCTATTAGATCTTTCTCAAAGTATATATATACAAAGGTGTTGAATAGGTTCAACCTTGAGCATTCGAAGAAAGGTTATCTCCCGATGACAAAGGGGATTAACCTATCTAAGGCTGAGTGTCCGAAGATAGCTCAAGAGAGAATGCACATGAAATATATACCCTATGCATCCTCGATAGGATCTATCATGTATGCTATGATATGTACTAGGCCAGATGTCTCTCAGGCTTTAAGCTTTACTAGCAGATATCAGTCAGATCCAGGTGAAAAGCATTGGATGGAGGAAATTCTTAAGTACTTAAGAAGGACTAAAGATGAGTTCTTGATTTATGGAAAAGGTAACCTCACAATTGGAGGTTACACTGACGCAATTTTTCAATCTGACAAGGATGACTTTAAGTCTCATTTGGGTTTTGTGTATGTGTTAAATGGAAGGGCGGTATGCTAAAAGAGTTCCAAGTAAGAAACTACTGCTGATTCAACCACAGAATTTGAATACATTGCTGCATGCGAAGCAGCAAAAGAAGCTGTCTGGTTAAAGGGATTTATTGGTGACCTCGGGTGTGGTGCCTGAGTCTGTTGATCCAATTACTTTGTATTGTGATAACAATGGTGCTATAGCTCAGGCAAAGGAATGACGATCACACCAGAAAAATAGACATGTATCCAGAAAGTATCATATAATCAGGGAGATTGTTGATGCTAAGATAATAAGACTAGATTATGTTCCCACTGATCAGAACATCGCGGATGGTCTGACGAAGCTATTGTCTCAAGTCAAACATGACTAGCATGTTAAACCGTATAGATTAAGACATAAGGCTAATTGGCATTAATGCAAGTGGGAGTTTGTTGGATATGATGTATGCCCTTAAGGCAATTAGGGCGATATATCTTAATTATGTAATAGTACGGATATTTTGTTTAAATCAATAAAGGCATTTAATCTTTTATTTATATCAATGTGTTTGTATATATATTATAGCTGGTTAAAATATATTCGTTGATGTATGTATACAAAAGTCCTTGACGTATCATAGCATGAAGTCAGAGAAATTATAGTTGGACTATATTTGGTGGAACATGCTTCATGTGTAATTATGTTAATATCTTAACTATCCCTAGTTATAGTTTCATCAAGAAAGGATATTGATAAAGCGAAAAGACGAGCTTGTGGTCAAGTTTCTTGGAAAGGGTCCAAGCAGTCAATCGCCTAAGGATTGAAGGTGGTGCCTTAAGTTTGACACATGGATATATCTAGGAGATATATTGGAGACCACAACAAGATAAACACTTGGTGTATATATCAATGTGTTAGTGTTTATCTTCATGCAATAAGCTTCGTGAATATCCTCATACTTAAGATACTAGTTACCTTGTATGGTACTATTTCTATACTTTGGGTCATTCCTACACACTCATTAATTTAGGGTGTTATGGGTGCTTATGGGTATAGTGATGACAACATGTTGGTATGCTGAGTAGTCAGAAAGAATCTATCACTCCAGATATATTATGGAGTTGTACCTAGCCACTTATTGAAGTAATGATTGCCATAAACCTCTAATCAGAGTATGTGTTTGATAAAAATAGTTTCTAGTCAAACACACTATCGTAAAAGGCAATATACTTGGTAACAAGTTAATAACTGGGATAGCTTAGAGCAACCTTGCTATTATTGGGTTATCATTTTAACCGAACCCTATAAACCATATGGTACTAATATTAAAGAATGGAAGGAGATCATCGCATTGGATAACTATTGCATTAATTGGGATTAAGTTATAAGCATAAATGACATTCTGAGTAATGGAAGATGGTAGACCCTTGCTAGAGGCGTACTACAGTCGTTTAAGGTAATCGAGTTCTATTCACGGTCTAGAACCTCAAGCAATGGTTCCATTATGGTTAAGCCTTAATAACTCAATACTTTGGGATCTTATAAGGTCACACACATTGGGCCTTCATCGGACTAAGTAAAGAACTAATAGATTTATTCTGTTACGAAAATATAATATAAATAATAATTGGATTATTATTTAATTGGTTAGAAATGATTAGATCATTTTGGATAAACCAAGGAATTTATTTTGACCGGTAACTAATTTAGTAGGGTTATAAAATAAATATTTATTTGAAAGGGATTAAAAGAGAATTTTTCTGAATGGTTGGACCCTGTAGAAAATTGTTGGACAATTTAGAACTATAAATGGGTTGCGGGATTTGCAACACGTTTGGTGCATAAAATCTCGCCTAATGGGCTTGCAAGTGCCGCAATGTAGTACTGAAGAGAGCCCATAAGGCTGGGCTTGCTAGCACTGCCTTTGGTAGCGCTGGTCAAAGCCCAATGCGAGATATCTTGCAAGCTGGGCTTGCGAGAAATCACGCGAGCCCAACTTTCGAGAAGCACAGCGTGCGCAGGCAAAACCAGTGGGGCTCCTAGCCTTGCGGGTTAAACCCGCGAGTGGGATATGCATCAGAAAAGGGGGATTAATTTTGCTCCCCCAAGCCTATATATAGGCACTTGTGTTCCCCCTTTTAACTTGCACCATCAGCTCAAAGCTAAATCCGAAGTTGAGATTCGCAAAGATTAATCTCTCGGGTAATTAAGCAAAGTTCTTTTTGAGGAGCTTGAATTTATTCGAGCACCTCTAGTCTATATTTTTGGGTGGGGCTTCTAGAGTGGTCTAGCAACTACTCGAGGGTCTTAGTTCTTCCTCTCGGGAGGTTTTGGTTGGAGGGGTTCATGTGGATACTTATAGAGGCTATCCTACGCTTGGAGGCTTGTGCAAGGAGGTTGTGCTAAAGCACGCTACAACTGGTAAGTTTTCTTTCTTTCTCTTTTAATTATTAGGTCTTTTTCTTTAAGCTTTTTTAGACTTAATAATTATGCTTAGGTTGTTTTGCATGCTTAGTTTATTTTATACTTAGGTTATAGCTTAGAATTATAACATGCTTAGGTTATAGCTTAGAGTTATAACATGCTTAGGTTATAACTTAGAGTTATAACCTGCTTAGTATAAAACATATGTGCTAGGATGTAATTTAGAAATATAGTATGCCTAGCCCTTTGCATGCTAACCTAGGTAGAGAATTATTTAGTTAAGGCTTTATTTAATTTATATGCATCTATTAGGAGTTCCTGGGGACAGGGATAAAATTTTGAATTTCCGCCATGCCTGTTATGCATGTTCAATTTGACTATCAGTTCCCAATATGGTCACTCTGGGGTTGACTCTATGGTCTAAGTTGAGCTGACTCGCCGGTCACTTGGGGATTGACTCTATGGTCCAAGGTGAGGTGACTCGCTAGTCACTCGAGGGTTGATTCTATGGTCCAAGGTGAGCTGATTAGCTGGTCACTCGGGGGTTAACTCTATGGTCCAAGGTGAGCTGACTCACTGGTCACCCGGGGATTGACTCTATAGTCTAAGGTGAGCTGACTCGCTGGTCACTCGGGGATTGACTCTATGGTCTAAGGTGTTAGGCCTAGATAGGCTGACTGGTCTTGGTTTATTCCGGCTCATGGGCTGAGCCTAGGTGGACTCACTGGTCTTGGTTACATTAAAATGAGATGCCACGTGCGAATGTTATAGCTGCATAAAAATGTGGTTAGTTCACACACAACCATGATGCTTACGATGTCTGTTTTTAGTTTATTTATATTTAATAAACCTGCACACGTAGCAAATGGTTAGATCGTGCCTATCGCCCTTTTAACTCCAATGGGTCACTTCGCTTTAGAGCCAATAGGGGACTTAGCAAAGTCTGCTCACGTGCACTCAAGGTTTTTGGGTAAACCTATGGGGAAGTGTCAATGGTTCATCTATATGTGGGCTTCAGTTTTAGGATTGGGTACCCTGCGCATTTGTGTACCGAGTTTCAGTGGCTCTAAGTGAACCAAAGGAAACTTTTCCACATATAATATACTCGGGTAGTCTTGCCCTTGAGCGAGCAAGGCCCTCGTACGTTACGCAAGGGGCGTGATGGGATCCGTACCCCTCAAGCCCTAAGCGAACATGGAGCTACTTCACCAAAAGACACCTAAATTGGTTTGGGGGGTAAAGAATGCAGATGCTATGCAATCCTAAAATTTGTGTAATGCTGAAACTACCACATATTCCGTAATTCTAAAATTTAATTTGAACAATATTTTAATTATCATGTCAAAGAAGATTTTTTAATAAAAATCAGGTTTTTATAAAAATAATCGCTTCCCCAGCAGAGTCGCCACTGTGAGCGGGCGGAGGTTTTATCGAGTTTATGCATGCGGGGTCCAGTGCATGGGGCGCATTCGATTCGGTTTGAGAAAATCCTATTTGCTCAAATGCAGTGACTTTGTATAAGCAAAAAATGTGATTATGTTGAGAAATATATTTGCACATTTTATTGAGAAAAGATAGTTTCAAAATAAAGCTTTTTGCTTTATTAAAAAAATAAATGAATTAGAGTCGCCACCCCGGTTTAGCTCCACCGGGAAATGTGGTATACTGATCCAAAATGGGATTTTTAGACCAAATAGGTACTCATATTGTTCAAATTGCTTAATTTAATTTTGGAATTTGTGGTAATTTCTGCATTATAACGGCTTTATTTAAGAAATAAATTCAAGAAACAAAATAGGCATTATAACAGCATAGTAAATATATATTTGTTACCAAAATTTTGGCAGAGTAACAGCAGCGTTTGGGTTTTAGCCTGAAAACTCGGATAGAGTTTCCTCACATTCTTAATGTTTTATCCGTACCTGCAAGCTTATTTACACATATTATAGTTTAAGTGGCACCAGTGGCTCACTTAACTAGAGAAATGGAATGCAATATGCAATAATGAAAGTAATCAAAATGAGTTTACCTTTTCGTCTGTCTTGGATGACTTGAGAGCTGGTGCATGACCGAAGTTGTCAAAAAGTGTGGTTTGCTTGGAAAACAGGTTTAACCCAAGTTATGGCTATAATCTTGGATTATTGCTAGAGAAAATGTGGGATTTTTGAGAAATTGAGTCGTTTTTAGACCGAAGATCACTGTGAGATCTTAATCTAAAAATATAAGAAAATGAGCTTATACTGAATGTCGGTGATAAAGCTCGGATTTGGGAGTGTTTTGACAGAGTTTTGGGGCTTTTGGAACTCTCGGAATAAAAGGGGACGAAATGATTTTCTTTAACTTTTTCCGTCTTTTGAAAATTAGAGGGGTGAGCCCTTATATATAGAGGAGCGGTAATTAGTCGGTGGACTAATTACCTATCTGACAGGATTTTACTTTAAATCCCATAAATACTTGCTAGATCTCGGTGAGATGTGATGTTTTTACTATAGATAGGTAATTAGCTGGCGGGCCGATTACATATGTTTGACCAAATTTTGACTTTTTAATTTTGCAGTAGAAAATTCTAAATCAAAGCTTCCCTGGAATGTGGATTTTTGAATTTCGGATTTTAGATGACAATTCGGTCCTTTTTGGCTCATTTGTCTGATCACTGAACAAAATAGGCATAATTCTTCATCAGGCTAGAACGGACCTGTGCTAACAGCTGTTCAAAAGGGAAAGGCTAAAATAGTCTATAATGAGCAACCTGTCAAGTAGAGAAAGAACCATAGAGCAGAGATTGCACCTCCAACCAGCTTCCAAACACATACCAGACAGAAAAGTCTACAAGAAGCTGGATACATTGGAAATTATGGAAAGGAAGATCTCAAGAAGATTCAGAAGAAGCATGAGCAGAATAGACCCATCTCAAGGTGCAGGTTTTATAGGGAAAATAATCATATTGCTAAATTATTTAGATTGAAAAAGGTTTTTATGATGTTTATCCTTGGCCTTGGATCCATTATAGATCAACACACATGGTACATTGATAGTGGAAGAAAGGTGATGAGAAAACCTTCATCACTTTAATCTGGAAGAAAGGTGGAAAAGTAAGCTTTGGAGACAACCAAAAGGCGTAGATCATTAGACATGGAACCATTGGATCTGATCTAAAGATAGAAGATGTCTCACTAGTTGATAGACTGAAGTTTAACTTGCTTAGTGTAGCACAACTCTGTGACAAAGGGAGAAAAGTCACCTTTGACTCCGGAGGACGCTTAATCATTGATAGTAAGTCAAATCAACTCATTCTTTATGCATCTAGAGTAAACAATGTTTATTCTATTAACATTAAAAATGAGAAGAATAATATATGCTTGGTGTTTAGAGAAGAAGAATCATGGCTATGGCATCGGAGGTTGGGACATATAAGCATGAACCTCCTGTCCAAACTAGCCGAAAAGGAATTGGTTGTGGCTTTGCCTAAGGTTGCTTTTGATAAGGATCACATATGCACTGCATGTTAACTAGGTAAACAACATAGAAAAAGCTTCCCTTCCATTTCCTATATACCCTCCAAGAGAGTTCTTGAACTCTTGCACATTGATCTCTTTGGTCCAATCAAACCAATGAGTTTAGGTAGAAGAGAATACTTCATGGTCATTGTGGATGATTATTCTCGCTATACCTGGGTTGCTTTGGTAGCTAGCAAAGATGAAGCCTTTGACCACTTCTCAAAAATATTCATCCTGATAGAAGTAGAACATGGCATAAGCATTGCACGCATCCGGAGTGATAATGGAGGAGAATACAAAAATAAGCATTTTGCTGAATTCTGTGAATCCAAAGGCATTGAGCACAACTTTTCTACTCCTCATACACCTCAACAAAATGGGGTTGTTGAAAGGAAAAACAGAATGATAGTTGAGATGGCTCGAATAATGCTAAGTGAGAACAATTTGCCTGAGTATTTTTTAAGTGAGGCCGTAAACACAATATGTTATATTTTGAATTGAGCTCTTATTAGAAAGACCACAGAAAAAACCTCGTATGAAATCTGGAAGGGAAGGAAACCCAAAATTGGGCACTTCCAAGCCTTTGGATGTAAATGCTACATCCTGAATGATAGAGAGCAATTACAAAAATTTGATTCCAAGTCCGAGGAGGCAATTTTCCTTGGCTACTCAACACATAGCAAAGCTTACAGAGTCTATAACAAATGAACCCAAACTGTGGTAGAGTCTATACATATAGACTTTGATGAGACTAACCATGTAGGGAAAAGAAGTTCCAATCTGGAAGATTTAACTACAGAAGCGGACAATACTGGAGAAAAAGAAGAAGTGCAGATTCCGAATTCCTTTCAAATGAAGAAGCACAAAGAAGAAGCTGAAGGAATCACTCTCAACTCAGAAGATCCATAAGGTTATCTCAATCATCATGAGATAAACTTTATGGTTAATCAAGAAGAAGAAGTTGAACCAGGGCAGAAACAAGCTCCAGATCACTACGTAGAACTTCAAAAAGAGATCCGGACTCACAAAGATCATCCATTTAAAGCCATTTTGGATAATGTCCAAAATCCAGTTAGAACTAGAGGACAACTCAACCAGATGATGAGCCATTGTAAGCGAACGACGTTTCACGCGGCGGCTGTATGGCCGTATCGGTGGGCCGACCTCTTAAAAGATGACAGGGGATACGTGTGATGTGATTGGAAAATGGTTTTGCATATTTTAATGCTCAAAAGATATGAGATCGAAATCCCGTACATAAAATAGAGTTGGCACCCTGTTCATCTCAATCGAGAAATTTTTGGTACGATTTTCCCACCGTGTGGTTGGACGGTACCTTAAGTAGAGATTCCGAGTTCGGATGATGTTATCTATTTTTTAATAGGCTAAGTTAAGACACTTCATTCTTTCTTAATCGGTTTAATCCATCCTATTTATTTATGTTTTCAGCTATTTTGTTATTTTTGCGTTTATCAAGCAATTGAAGCGATGAATAAAATATTTACAGCCGTTCAAAATTAAGTGCGGAAAATAAAATTATTACAAGGCTTCCAAGTCCTGTATTATTTTTTTCTGTGCAATAAATAAAATACCCGAATGTCCGATATACATCTACTGCAGAAGATAGCTAGCCAGGATATGGCATTTTATTTACAATATTATAAAGCCCGATTGGATGGCTAAAATGAGGTTTGAACGGCGTTTGCAGGGAAAATTTTGTTTCTAACCAAATTTTAGATTCGATCGTTGCTTTAACCGGATTATAAGTGAAAATGCCACACGTTATGGGGTGGGGTCTGTTTTCAGGAGGTTTTGAACCTCCATCGTTGCACTTTATATCCTAGCTTCAGAAAATAAGGTAGTCCGGGAACAAACAAAAATAAAACTACTGTCCAGAAAGTCATGCCGCTGACGATACTACTGATGTCGCCAGTGACATCATTGATGTCGCTGGTGATATGACTGATGCCGTCGGTGACTTCATCGATGTCGCTGGTGACATCAATATGTAGGCAGCCTACATGGCTTTCTGGGTTCGATAAAGAAAGGGTCTTATGAGAAAGTGAGGTCTCCGGGGAATGTGATGCCACTGGCAGTATCAACGATGTCTCTGGCGATATGGGTGATACCGCCGGCGACATCATATATCTCCGGCGACCTCAATTTCTTGCAGCAGCAGCAGGCAGCAGTAAAAAATGACCAAAAACCCAAAAAAGGATACAAATCAACAAGAGCGAGCACAAATCAGTAATATTAATGGCAAAGAGCTATGAGACTCAGAATTTTCACCTCGGGGTTGTAAATCCAACTCTTCGTGAACTGAATAGAAACACCTCCGAGGAGCTTATAACGATGATTTAGTAGTTAATTTAAGAGTTTTAGGTCTCTGAATCCTATCAAGTTGATTTTAACTTAAAGACCCACTGATTTTAAGCTCAAAATCAGAGAGTTCAAAGGAGAAAAACCAAGAAAAATGGATTAGAATCCTTTTTCCTACCTTTTCTAATTCTCATCTCACTAAAATCTATTTTCTCATTCTAACCTTAAATTTTCCCAACAAAATCCCCTCTAATTTCAGCCTCTACCCCCAAATTCAGCTCCCTCATTTTCCCCTTTTTAACCCCCTCTTCAATTCAGCCTAAGGTGTGTTTTTATAGGCGAATTGGGGTATTTTTCAAGACCTTTTTGACTAATTCCGCCGAAAGTGGCCAAAAGGCTGTCTGTGTAGGGACCTGTTTTAGGCCATGCCACTAGTAACATGATAATGTCGCCGATGGTATGGCTGATGCCGCCAGTGATATGGTGATGCTGCAGGCGGCATCAGCCTCTAGTAAACCGACAGCCAGCGGGTCCAGGAGCCTAAAAATCGCAGAAGGTGGTCAAAAGTGGTTAAAAGTGGGTCAAAAGGCATCTTGTTGAATTTTAATTATATTTTAATGGGTATTTTTAATTTGGGTGTAAATCATCGGTTCAAGCTCCTACTAGACGCATCATTGGCCACGCCGAACTGGATCTACTAAGTATAAAATTCACAAGGAATATTATTTTGGTAATAAAAATTCTAAAGAGAACTTTTATTTTGAGGCATTAATATCGGGTAAACATCATCATCATCTCGCGAGAGGGACTGCAAAATCCCGTGCTCACAGGCTGCCCCTCAGGGGATCATTACTACCATATATCAGTATGATCACACGAAAAGAGCAAGGGATAGGAATGATACTGATGGATGGCTGGTTTGCCCCTTGGTCGGACTTATGCTTTATAGATTGGCTGCCCCTTGGTCGGACTTATGCTTTATGGAGAGTTTGTCCTTTGGTCAGACTTATGCTTTGTAGGTTGGTTGTCCCTTGGTCGGACTCATGCTTTGTGGAGAGATTGTCCCTTGGTCGGACTCATGCTTTGTGGATTGATTGCCCCTTGGTCGGACTTACGCTTTACGGAGAGATTGTCCTTTGGTCGAACTATGCTTTGAGGAGAGTTTGTCCTTTGGTCGGACTTATGCTTTACAGGTTGGTTGTCCCTTGGTCAGACTCATGCTTTATAGAGAGATTGTCCCTTGGTTGGACTTATGCTTTGTGGGTTGATTGCCCCTTGGCCGAACTTATGCTTTGAGGAGTGATTGCCCCTTGGTCGGACTCATGCTTTGTGGATTGATTGCCCCTTGGTCGAACTTATGCTTTGTGAATAGATTGTCCCTTGGTCGGACTTATGCTTTTATGATTGATTGCCCCTTGGTCGAACTTATGCTTTGTGGAGAGATTGTCCCTTGGTCGGACTTATGCTTTGAGGAGAGTTTGTCCTTTGGTCAGACTGGAGCTTTGTAGAGAATTTGTCCTTTGGTCGGACTTAAGCTTTGTGGTGAATTTGTCTTTTGGTCGGACTTAAGCTTTGTGGTGAATTTGTCTTTTGGTCGGACTTAAGCTTTGTGGAGAATTTATCCTTTGGTCGGACTTATGCTTTGTGGAGAGGTTTACCCCTTAGTCGGGCTTATACTTTGTGGAGAGTTTTGCCCCTTGGTCGGACTTAAGCTTTGTGGAGAGTTTGTCCTCTGGTCGGACTTGAGCTTTGAGGAGAATTTATCCTTTGGTCGGACTTAAGCTTTGTGGAGAATTTGTCCTTTGCTCAGACTTAAGCTTTATGGAGAATTGTCCTTTGGTTGGACTTATGCTTTGTGGAGAGGTTTACCCCTTGGTTGGGCTTATGCTTTGTAGAGAGTTTTGCCCCTTGGTCGGACTTGAGCTTTATAGAGAGGTTTGCCCCTTGGTCGGCCTTGTGCTTTGTAGAGAGGTTTGCCCCTTAGTCGGGCTTGTGTTTTATGGAGAGATTGCCCTTTGGTCGAGCTTATGCTTTGTGGAGTTTGTCCTTTGGTCGGGCTTTCACTTTGTGAAGAGATTGCCCTTCGATCGGGCTTATGCTTTATGGGGTGATTGCCCCTTGGTCGGGCTTTCACTTTGTGAGGAGATTGCCCTTCGGGCGGGCTTATGCTTTATGGAGTGATTGCCCCTTGGTCGGGCATTCACTTTATAAATAGATTGCCCTTCAGTCGGGCTTATGCTTTGTGGAGTGATTGCCCCTTGGTCGGGCTTTCACTTTGTGAGGAGATTGCCCTTCGTTCGGGCCTATGCTTTTTGAAGTGATTGCCCCTTGGTCGGGCTTTCACTTTCTGAAGAGATTGCCCTTCAATCGGGCTTATGCTTTATGGAGTGATTGCCCATTGGTCGGGCTTTCACTTCATAAGGAGATTGCCCTTCGGTCAGGCTTGAGCTTTGTGAGGAGATTGCCCCTTTGTCGGGCTTTCACTATATGAAGAGATTGCCCTTCGGTCGGGCTTATGCTTTGTGGAGTGATTGCCCCTTGGTTGGACTTTCACTTTGTGAGGAGATTGCCCTTCGGTCGTGCTTATGCTTTGTGGAGTGATTGCCCCTTAGTCGAGCTTTCACTTTGTGAAGAGATTGCCCTTTGGTTAGGCTTATGCTTTATGGAGTGATTGCCCCTTGGTCGGGCTTTCACTTTGTAAGGAGATTGCCCTTCGGTCGGGCTTTAGCTTTGTGAGGAGATTGCCCTTCAGTCGGGCTTATGCTTTATGGATTGTGGAGTGTAGTTCTAGGTCATGTTACGATTTTGGAGGGGCGAACCCGAAGGGTGATATATACAGGGTCTGTACCAGGGACCTTCAATTGGCGTTCTAGGGGTGAACCCCGAAGGGTGATACATATAGGGTCTGTATCAGGGACCTTTAGTTGGATTTCTAGGCGTGAACCTGAAGGGCGATACATATATCAGGGACCTTTGGTTGGCGTTTTGGGGGTGAACCCAAAAGGGTGATACATACAGAGACTGTATCAGGGACCTTTAGTTGGCGTTCTAGGGGTGAACCCGAAGGGTGATGTGTATCGGGTTATACTGTAATCTTTGGGTAGTTTACAGAATGAGCGTATTAGGTTTGCGATTATGGCTTTGTGCAAATTCTGGGATGTCAGGGCTAGAGTCAGGATTTTACCGAGGACGGCTGAAAAATAGCATGGAGATGTCTGATATCACCGGTGACATGAATGATGTCGCTGGTGGTATAAGTGTCACATGGCAGCTTTGACTGGTCAGACAAGTTTAAAATTCAATTTGAAGGAGGCGATGTCGCTGGCGGTATGGAGTGATGCTGCCAGCGTTATGAGTGTCACGTGGCAGCTTTGACTCGTCAAGCAATTTCAAAATTTGAATTAGAGGGGGTGATGTCGCCAGCGGCATAAGTGATGTCGCTGGCGATATAGAGTGATGCCGCCGGTGGTATGAGTGTCACGTGGCAGCTTTGACTGGTCAAGCAATTTTAAAATTTAAATTGGAGGGGGCGATGTCGCTGGCGGTATGGAGTGATACCGCCGACGACATGGATTGGCAGTTTTAGATAAGTTAAAACTCCTTGAATTCCGCGCACCAATTTAAAAGGAAATAAAACTCCTTTCTCCCTTCATTCTGCAAAATCGTACCCCCTTTCTCCTCTTCTCCAAATTTTCTGATTTTTTCCGTCATTCTAATCATGAAGAGAATCGCCAAGGCTTTCGGGGGTAAATCCGCTAAGGCTAGGGAGAATCTACTTGGTTCCTCTGTCGAAGGGCTGAAAATTCTCTCCGTTCCTGCTGCTTATGGCCTGAAGGAGACGGCCAAGATGTATGGCTACGGAATCAATTCCCCCATCACTAATCTGACCCCAGAGAAGGAAAAGCACCTCTGCTATGTTCAGGTAATCCCGCAAAACCTGAATCTCTTCTTTTTGGGTTGAGTTTCGATTTGGCCTTAGGCTTGAAATCGTGCCATGATAAGATTTTATAAGCGTGAAATAGTTGATTACAAATTGAAATTGCATGCTTTAGGTTCGATTTTTACTATTTTTAGGCTTATTGTTTGATTGATTGCGATTTTTTTGTGATTTTGGCACGATAGGTGCGATTTTATTGAAAACAGGTTCTGCCTACAGGTAGTGATGTCGCCGATGACATGAGTGATGTCGCTGGCGGCATCAGACCTTGCAAAAAGGCGTAAGGAGGTCTGATGTTGCTTTTATTTAAAGCGATGTCGTCGACGACATCATCCATGCCGCTAGTGGTATGGAGTGATGCCGCCGGTGATGTCGCTTCTAGAAGCAACATCAACAGCTTTCTATCAGGTTCCAGTGATGAGAAAATAAGTAGGACTTATTTATTTTATTTCTAATTTTTACAGCCGCACGAGCTGACTTATACTGAAGGGATGGGGACCATCGATAAGTGGTGGCACCATATTTCTGAGAAGGACCCTGAGCTTGCGCTTGCCATTAATGAGATAGGATTCGGGGACTTAGCCCAAATTATGCCAATGCTAATGCCTAAGCTTTCTCATTCAGCCGTGATAGGCCTTATCGAGAGGTGGTCTGAAACCACCCACACTTTTCACTTCTCATTTGGGGAAGCGGCCATTACACCCTCCGATCTCGTAGCTATGACCGGGCTTCGTTGGACGGACGAGGTCATTCACTTCGATGCTTATATGGATAAATACCATATCGAGAGGCCCGTGGTGAGGCGGGTGAAGGAGCTATTTGGTTTGAAGCATGTCTCAGGGCGGCCATCTTATGGTGACTTGCACCAGCACTGGACTCGAGTAGATGTGGTGCCTGAGGATGAGAGAGAGGCTTGCATCTGCTCTTTTGTGATTTCCTTGCTCACTGTGTTGTTCTTCCCTATCTCGGGGAGCAAGATCAATTACGTGCTGATATCCGCTGTGGAGGACGTGGCGGGCATCAGGAAGAAGAATTGGCCGAGGGCCATCTTGGAATAGATATACCACTGGCTAGATGTGGGAGCCCAAAAGAACGTGAAGGCTCTCTAACTCTGCCATCTGCTACTCCAGGTATATCTTTTCGGAAGCATTTTTCTTGATTATGCGCTTCTTATTTATTATGGATGCTTTTTGAACTGATTTAATTGTTACTTATGCAGGCTTGGGCCTTTGAGCATCAGATCCTCCCACGGTCGAGTTCAAGAAGACCATACCGCTAGGCTCCCATTTTCTTGCCCACTGGTGTGGGGGTATTGGCGGGAAGGCTAAGTATCCCACCAAGTACAGAGAGGTCCTAAGGATCGCGGGATTGAGCTCGGTACGCGATTTTTAATTTTGTCCTTGTTTCTGCACTTAGAACAAAAAAAGCGTTCATGAATTTATACTGGTTGTTTTGGTTGACTGTTGGTGCAGCTTGTCTTGGACCTATTTAATGGGATGGAGAACCTGACAGAGGTTATGAGGGTTAGGAGGGAGGTGGACGACCGTCAGTTCATCATGGAGTGTCCTTTATCCCAGTAGTGGTATTTAGGTAAGAGCGTTCGGAGCTATAGATTCATCCCGGTCGTCGATAGACTAGTGCCCACCGATCCTCCCCGGGGTTTATGGTGGCCTCATCTGGTGATTGCATCCGAGGCCGACCAGGCTGACTATATTGATGGGAATGGCCGAGTGATCCCTAGCCTCTCTGGCTTCTACGAGCACCACCAGTAATGCCTTCTCCCCCTATATCCCTGCATCCATCAGAATGATACAATTGAGTATCATAATGAGCAAAGACTGGAGGAGGAGAAAAGGCGCTTGATAGGTATTATGGATATCGAGTAGGAGAATACGAGGAAGAGGAGGAGCTTGAAGGTGATTTTGGGATCGAGCCCGAGGGGGAGGATGAGGCAGGCATGGATGTAGCCGGTGGGAGTGCGCCAATGTCCCAAGGGAAGTAGCACTCTTTTGAGGTATGATTGCATTTATGTTCTTGATTTGTAATTGTTTGAGTTTATGAATGTCTCTTATGTGTGTCTTTCGTGTTTTTCAGGAACCCGCGAGGAAGCGAGGTTGGGACAATCAAAGTGGGATGCGGTATTATGGTGTACCGGAGGGCATAAACTTTATGGAGGGATGTCTGGTTAATCCGTTGGAGACCCAGTTCCTGCTGGTGAATTCTCAGGGCAAGTTCCTCCTGAGGAACATAGGCTCGAGCCGGCATGCTCTAATCTTTATGCCAGAAAACACCACTTATGTAAGACCTGATAATTGCTTTCTAGTTTACCCTTAGATGCGGGGGTTTATTGATTTGCCTTTTGGATTTTACAGGTGGCGCAGAGCCATGTGGAGCAGCTTACAGAGAATAACTTTGCTCTCCGAGATACGCTTATCGGGCAATCGCTCCTTATTTAGGTTCATTCCCTGATTATGCCTATGTTAAAATAAGATAAGATGCATGTATGGATGCTATGAATGATGTGCATTATTGATGTTTTTCCTTGGCTTGCTGGATTTTTTTGCCCTTTCCTCATCAGATGCCGATGCAGCCTGAAAGAGATACGAGGAGGAGACTACAAACCTCCGGCGCCATGTAAGTGACCTTGAGGGTCAGCTGGAGGCTACTGCTCAAAAGCGGAGGAGTAATCAAAATCTGAATGGCGCACACCCCGGTAGTATGAGTTGCTGGGGAGTGAAGATGTCCACTGGCCATCGTGCATTTGCTGCAGTTGAGGAGTCCAGCAGTGTTCTGATGACAGAAGGTAGGGAGGAGGATGAGGATGAGGTTGGTGACTGGCTAGTGAGTCCCGAAGATAATTTCATCTCGCCCGACCTGCAGTGGCGGGCATGCCTAGCTTTATATTTTCATTTTGGTTTTTGTTTCAGATTTTGGTTCATACCATTGATGCATTGGGGTTTGAATAATTTGGTTTTGTTTTTCTTAGTTCTGATTTGGTAGGTTAAATGTTTAGGATATTTGAGTGGTTTGCGCCTGCAAGCTTTTTACTTTGAATAAAAATGGATTGTAGTTTGAAAAGGTGCTGGAAATGGAGTACAGGATCGTTTACAGGTTTTGTATAGGTCTGAAATGATAATTTTGCTTCTGATACCGCCCAGAAAATTAACTCCATGCCGCCGGCGGTATCATTCATATCGCCAGGTGCATCACCTCAAAACCTCCTATATCCATATCGCTGGCGGCATCAACTAATATCACCTAAAATAATCCATGTCGACAGTGGCATTGCTCATATCGTCGGCGGTATCAACTTTCCAAAAACACAGATTCGACCATTTCTTCAAATTCTGCTACATCTAGCCATACTTAACTGCTATGGGGCTTCCTGCGGAGCCTGGGGAACGCAGATTGGAGGGAACTGGGGAAATTCGGACTCCATCTTGACTCTAATGTTTGCATGGACTGTCCTTTTGAGTTTTCAAGCTAGCAGACTTATTCCAACTTTTGCGTAGACTTAGATGTCTTCAGTCTATCCGAATTTTATTTTGATATTTTTTTTGGACTGATGAGCTTGTAGTATCCTTGATTAAGCTTACTTGTGATGTTTCTATCACTTGGTCACCTGACATTCATACAATCACAAACACAGAGGTTTCAGTACAAAAGACATTTTTATCGAGTGAATCTAATTTGAGTACAAGATGTTGGTAATCATTTCCATTAATGGAACCCCTGGTGTTAACTGGCCTTTACAGGTTTTCAAGTTAACATCTCACTGTTTTTTCTTCGTGCCCTAATTTTTGTCTGAACCGCCCTTTTCGGGTTTTTAGTACAGCAGGCCCCTAAATTTGTACGGTCGATTTGTAGGATACCGACCGTCGAGTGTTACCCTAATTTATGTCCGATCAGTAGAATACTAAAAGGCGGGCGATTATTATATATTTTTTTGTGTGCCACTTTTCTGATTTATTTCTTTTGTTTAGACCCGATAATGCTTAAGCTTGTCCTGATTGACTAGACCGATGAATTCACTCTTGTCTGTGCTCATGACTTTAATAGCCCCACTTATTTTAGTACCATCTTTGGTCACAGGACAACCTTCTCAATTAGATCTGAACTTAACATCGGTATTGGAAGTATGACCATCCTGGTTGACCATGTTTCCATCGTTTGCCGGGCCTATGACTCTTGGTAAGGGTGTTGGGTATCTGATTTGCTCTTGTGCCCTTGGTTGTGCCTTTGCAGATTCTCCAAGGTCCTTAGTGTCTATTCGGTTTTTGCTTGGATCATCCAATTCATTCTAACCTTCAAAGTTACATCGGGAAACCTTGTTTTGATTTTGGTTGGCCACATTGCATGGGTTTATAGTTTATGGGAGTTTTAGAGTTTACACAGAGCCTTCTTGATTGGTTCGATCATCGTTCTGATTGCTGTTCTAAGTGATGTTCTGAGTACTTCTCCTCCTACAGTTTGTAGAGCCCTTCCTATTTAAGCCTGAATTTGCCGCTTGTACCAGCGGCGGAGGGTTTTGACCAAGTGATTTTTGGTTTGTGGGCCTTTTATTTGGTGCCTTTGAAAGGTGAAGCAGTAGTTTGTTTTGCCGATTTATTTTGGCGAGCTGATCACAACATCAGTTGTGCGCTCATCTTTGTAGCTCGTGGGATGAAGGTGCTTACCCTTATACTTGATGCTCTAGGAGGTGGTTGCCCCCGGATCTTTGTTGGTCGAGGGGTTTGATGCAGGTTAATTTGTGCTGGGTAAAGATGTATTTTGCTACGAATTTGGTCATTTCCTTAGCAGTGACATTGGTCCGAGATTCGGCTACGATGTTTATTTGATGGAGGCTGGGCTCTATCAGTTGTCGGTAGGTGTATGCCTCAATTTTCCATTTCAGGGGACCAGTTGATATTTCTTTCGTAGCTTGAAGGTGTACCATTGCAGGGTTGCTGAGTTAATTCTAAAAGAGACCCATGGTGTTCAACAATCTAACTATTGATCTGGGGACCAAGCAAAAGCATTATTGCGGTCTTTAAGCACTTTATTATCTCACATGTGTTTGACAGGAGTTAAATTATTGGATTTCATTACCATATAAGAGACTACATCTGTACTCAGCTTAATTTTATTCAATAAAACGTCTTGAATACTGGAAGCATCGTGTGTATGCTCATATGAATGCGTGGATCAAATGATAGAGACATGACATAAGTAAGAAAAATGGAAGTTGCTCATGGAACTCAAAGTTTGGTACCTACAAAGTCTAAACTCTAAGGATTGCAAATCAGGATTCTTCATCCTTGCTCTCGGAGCGAGACTTTCCCCTACCATCGGAGTAGATGGCCTTGATGAGATCTTGCGGCGTATTCTCTTATTTAGGAAAGCCAGGATTAATCATCCGTATCTGGTCGCCAAACTCTGGTAAGGGGCTAGATGCTCTTTCAAGGTCGATAATCTTCTTATCCTTCACTAGATGTTGGATGGTTGCATTGATTGGTGTGGTGACCTAGCAGTATGTGATATCCGCAAAAGCCTTTTCCTTCTTCTCTCGTGGGAGGATTGTATCCGCGAAGAGGTTTGAGAATGCCAGCTTCCCTTAATCCGGTGAAGATTACATTAAGCGGCAGTTTCCACGGATTTATGCTACACTTATGACCATCATTTGATTGAATAGTGGCAGCTGGTGCCAATTTCTGAGAGGTCTCCAGGTCCACCATGATTAAAGGTAGGGGTATGGGTGAGTCAGTGTTTCGAAACAACTAGTTCTCCTCTGATTGGACCCTCCCCTCTTTCTGATTGCAGCCTGCTATCATCAACTGACGCGAGAAGTCTTCAACTTTATGTTGCATGACCTAGTCATACTGAGGAGGCATTGGGGTAGTGAGGATCTTAAATTATGATGGGGTGACCAACGTCGGAGGTAGGGTGTTAAAGAATGGTGGAAGAATTGGACTCTGTGCTCCTTCCCTTTATCCGGGGTAAGCGGTTGGCGGTGATTGCCAGAGTGTATTACTATCGGGTGTCATGCCCGGAGATCGCATGACCTGGTCAAAGTTCTGACTTCCTAGGGCTTTCTTGGCAGATACACGTACTAGTTCCTGAATGATATTTCAGAAATGATCCGAATTCAGAAACTGGATGATAGCGGTGGTGATCTCTGACCCAAGAGACGAAGGGTGAACTGCTGCTCCTGAGGTGGGGGAAGGACTAGTCTATTCTCTGGGTGAGGCAGAGTTGTCATTATGAGGAAGAGACATGGCTGGTTGTGAAGTTCTCGATTCAAGAGGAAGACTGTTTAGGATCATGAACCGTGGGTTAGACCATGAATGGGTTATAAATGGTATGGATCGTATGTATATATGTTTTTTCTTTTTGTTTTTGGAAGTGGTGCGTGACATGTATGGCTGTACATAGATGTGGTTAGAGATGATGTGATGGCTTGTCCCTCCAACATACGTGGGATGTTTGTATCTCACGTCATACATAGCGATATATGGTGACACAATAGAGGCACAAGAGAAGTCCTACGTATGTTGCTAAACTTCTTTCGCGGGCGAAAGTAGTAAGAGTAAGTTGATTCATTTTTGGCTCTTGAAGCCGATGCATGGGTGATTACAGATTATATAGCACACAAATCATCCCTCGTCCAACCTTATGACTCTCGCGTAATGCCTCTTTGGAAGGATGGAGTTTGGCTTCTTCATGGGTAATGGCGAAAGAAGTGCGTCCCAATTATTTTATTTTTTGTTGTTTTGGGTAATCCTAAAGGAATGAAATGCTAGGGCTTTTTCTAGCGCGACTTTGGTATAGGGTTGTTGATATAGAAGGTTCTCGTTTACCTTCATTCCACGTTACTCAACCACTCCTAAATAGGTGTGATTTTAGGAGTTTACGTGTTGGTTAAAACGAGTGATCCACCCACTAGGCATCCTCAATTCCAATAAGGCATGAGTGACACTTCGCGAGCTTCTCGGGTAAAATGGGGAATCTAAAAATTACTGAACTATCTACACGCGTAAGGATAAAACGTTATAAAAAAGAATGAAGTTTTAATTTGGCCAATGATTTCAATACATCATAAAAATCTTTTAAACTTTATGAAAAGATAAGTTCAAGAGATTCCCCAGCAAAGTTGCCACTGTGAACGAATGACGTTTTGCGCTGCGGCTGCATGGCTGGGCCGGTGGGCCGGCCTCTTAAAATATGACGGGGGATGCGTGTGATGTGATTAGAAAATGGTTTTGCATATTTTAATGCTCAAAAGATACGAGATCGAAATCCCGTACATATAACAGAGTCGCCACCCGGTTCAGCTCAACCGGGAAATTTTTGGTACGATTTTCCCACCGGGTGGTTGGACCATACCTTAAGTAGAGATTCCGAGTTCGGATGATGTTATCTATTTTTCATTAGGCCAAGTTAAGACACTTCATTCTTTCTTAATCGGTTTAATCCATCCTATTTATTTGTGTTTTCAGCTATTTTGTTATTTTCGGGTTTATCAAGCATTTGAAGCGATAAATAAAATATTTAAAGCCGTTTAAAAATAAGTGCGGAAAATAAAATTATTACAAGGCTTCCAAGTCCTGTATATTTTTTCTGTGCAATAAATAAAATACCCGAATGCCTGATATACATCTACCACAGAAGATGGCTAGCACGGATATGGCATGTTTTATTTACAATATTATAAAGCCTGGTTGGATGGCTAAAATGAGATTTGAACGGCGTTTGCAGGGAAAATTCTGTTTTGAACCAAATTTTAGATTCGATCGTTGCTTTAACCGGATTATAAGTTAAAATGCCACACGTTATGGGATGGGGTATGTTCTCAGGAGGTTTTGAACCTCCATCATTGCACTATATGTCCTAGCTTCGGAAAATAAGCTAGTCCGAGAACAAACAAAAATAAAAATGCTATCCAAAAAGTCATGCTGCCGACGATACCACTGATGTCGCTGGCGACATCATTGATGTCACTGGTGACATGACTGATGCCACCGGCGACATCATTGGCTGTTGCCGCAGGCGACATCATTGATGCCGCCGGTGACATCATTGATGTCGCTGGTGACATCAATATGTAGGCAGGCTACATCTTACAAGAAATTGAGGTCTCCGGGGAATGTGATGCCACATGCGGTATCAACGATATCTCTGTCGACATGGGTGATACTTCCGGCGACATAATATGTCTCCGGCGAGCTCAATTTCTTGCAGCAGCAGCAGGCAGCAGTCAAAAATGTCTAAAAACCCAAAAAAGAATACAAATCAACAAGAATCAGTACAAATCAATAATATTAATGCCAAAGAGCTATGAGACTCCGAATTTTCACCTCGGGATCGTGAACCTACTCTTCATGAACTGAACAGAAACACCTCCGGGGAACTTGTAACGATGGTTTAGTAGTTAATTTAAGAGTTTTTGGTCTCTAAATCCTATCAAGTTGATTTTAACTTAAAGACCCACTGATTTTAAGCTCACAATCAGAGAGTTCAAAGGAGAAAAACCAGGGAAAATGGATTAGAATCCTTTTTCCTACCTTTTCTAATTCTTATCTCACTAAAATCTATTTTCTCATTCTAACCTTAAATTTTCCCAAAAAAATCCCCTCTAATTTCAGCCTCTACTCCCAAATTCAGCTCCCTCATTTCCCCCTTTTTAAACCCCCTCTTCAATTCAACCTAAGGTGGTTTTATAGGCGAATTGGGGTGTTTTTTTAAGACCTTTTTGACTAATTCCGCCAAAAGTAGCTGAAAGGCTGTCTGTGTAGGGACCCGTTTTAGGCCATGCCGCCGGCTATATGATGATGTCGCCGGTGGTATGGCTGATGCCGCCGGCGACTTGATGATGCCGCCGGTGACATGGTGATGCCACCGGCGGCATGGGTAATGCCGCTGGTGGCATTAGCCTCCAGCAAATCGATAGCCAGCGGGCCCAGGAGCCTAAAAAGTCACAAAAGGTGGTCAAAAGTGGGTCAAATACACCCAAATTAAAAATACCCATTAAAATATAATTAAAATTCAAAAGACATCTTTTTGAATTTTAATTATATTTTAATGGGTATTTTTAATTTGGGTGTAAATCATCGGTTCAAGCTCCTACCGGACGGGTCATCGGCCACACCGAACTGGATTCTACCAAGTATAAAATTCACAAGGAATATTATTTTGGTAATAAAAATTCTAAAGAGAACTTTTATTTTGTGGCATTAAAACCGGGGTACACGTTATCAACGTCTCGCGAGAGGGACTGCAAAATCCAGTGCTCACAGCCATGCTGCTTTTGTCTCTCTCATTGAGCCAAAGAAGTTTCAAGATGCCAAAGGAGATGAAAGCTGGATGATGGCAATGCAAGAAGAACTAGATCAATTTACCAAAATGATCTTTGGGATCGAGTACCACTTCCGGAATGAAAATCAATCATTGGCACTAAATAGGTATTCCAGAATAAGCTAGATGAATCCGGAGTTGTGGTGAGAAACAAGGCAGGATTGGTCGCCCAAAGCTATAATCAACAAGAAGGTATTGACTTTGAAGAAACATTTGCACCAGTAGTAAGATTAGAAGCAATCTAGATTCTGTGTGCTTTTGCATCATTCATGGCATTCACACTATTCCAAATGGATGTCAAAAGTGCATTTCCAAATGGAGTTATCCAAGAAGAAGTCTAAGTCAATCAACCACCTTGATTTGAAGACTCAAAGCATCCAGACCATGTGTACAAACTAAAGAAGGCCCTCTATGGATTGAAGCAAGAACCAAGAGCCTGGTATGAAAGACTTACTTCTTTCCTCGTATCCAAGGGTTACATCTGGGGTAAAGTAGACACAAATCTCTTCATCAAGAAGAAAAAGGGTGATGTTATTCTAGTCCAGATTTATGTGGATGACATAATCTTTGGAGTAATAGATGAGAAGATGTGTGGAGAATCCAACACTCAAATACAGAAGGAGTTTAAGATGTCAATGATGGGAGAACTCAATTTCTTCCTTAGTCTACAAATTAAGCAGAGTCCGAATGGAATTTTAATCAATCAATCCAAGTACACCAAGAAGATTCTAAAGAAGTTTTAAATGGATAACAGCAAGCCAATGTCCACTCCTATGGGATTAGATATAGTCCTGTTAAAGGATTGTGAAGGAGAGGATGTAGATCAGAAACTCTATAGAGGAATGATTGGATCACTTTTGTACTTGACAGCTAGCAGACTTAACATACATTCTGCAGTTTGCTATTGTGCAAGTTATCAGTCCAATCCTAAGGATTCACATCTCAAGGCAGTAAAGAGAATCATTAGATATTTACTAGGAATAGCTAAAGTTGGACTATGGTATCCTAGTAATGGAGACTTCACAATACAAGGTTTCACTGATGCAGGCTATGGTAGAGATACTCTTAAGAGAAAGAGTACATCCGAAGGCTGCCACTTTCTTGGAGATCACTTGGTGTTGTGGTATAGCAAGAAACAAACTTCAATTTCCTTATCAACTACAGAAGCAGAGTACATGGCAGCTGGAAGTTGTGTGGCTCAACTCTTATGGATGAAGCAATAATTGGAAGATTATAGAGTTTAATCTGGATGTGTGAATGTTATGAGTGACAACAAAGTGCTATTCATGTGTCAAAAATCTAGTATTCCATAGCAGGATGAAGCATGTCAACATAAGGCACCATTTCATCAGGGATCATGTCATGAAGAAGGATGTCACATTGATCTACATTCCAACAAATGGACAAAGGGCAAACATCTTTACTAAGCTATTAAGTAAAGATCAATTTTCAAAGGGAGTCAATTGGAATGTCTAATCCAATTTTAAGAATTCGAAAGACAATGTGGAATTAATTTGAACTTTTACAAGTCAAGGAATCTAGAAAGAAAGAAGAAGAATTCACATCACTAGATCTAGAAGGAATATTGCCAGTTCAGCAGATAGAAGTGACAAATGGCAGTAAAAGCATGAAAAGGCAATTGTTTCAAACGTTTATTGGGCATTACACGCACGGTAGGATTTAAATAAACCATTCCCATTCTTCAGTTAAACACCATTCAGCTCTCTCCTCATTTTAACCTCCCACATCATCGATCCAGTTAAGTTTAATTGCTTTCAGATTACCATTCTACCCTCACCTTGGGAATTCTACAAAACCCCCCCCCCCCAAACCCCTCTTCTTCTTCATGTGAGCAATAATCTTACTATTACTCTGCAAATTTTCTTCCAAAAACCCTTAATTCCCAAAATCTTCAAATAGCATCCAATCAAACCACTCCTCCTCCTCTAAGATATGTCTTTAAAGAATCCGATCTTAAAGATGAGGACTTTGTTCCTCTAAACCTCAAAAGTTCTGACTCAGTAGTCTCATCAGATTTAGGAGATGAATCCTTATTCAATATTGAACCCTATTCCCAGCTCTTAAAGGATCAACACCTTGAAGACTTTCTGAAGATTAACTACCCCACCTATTTGGATCTAGTTAGAGAGTTCTATGATAACTTAATGATCCACTACTATTTCGATGCCCTCTAGACTAGGGTGCAAGGAAAAGTGATAACAATCACTCCAAAATTCTTTGTAACTCATTTCTGGATGAAGAATGACATGGTTCTTCTATGAAATGATAGAGATGAGCTCTTTGTCAAATATCATTAAAAGATGTGGCTCCTAACCCACTACTTTGGAGACACATTCTCCACCTACTAGCCAAAAACTCCAAGGTTATTGCAGTTCGTTCTAGCAATATTCATCCTTATTCGGAAAGGATCCATCACCACTACATCTTCCTTTCAACATTGTACTTTATAGCATTGGGTAGAAAGAAGAGTCATCAACATGGTTGTCCTAATCATCCACTTCATGAGGTAGCATAGGAACTCCCATGGCGCCCTCATCACCTAAATCCTTCTAGAAAATGGAGTTAATCTATTCGAAGCTCAATGTGTTCAAGGGATTAAGATTTTAGAAAAGAACTTCAAGAAGATGAATTTTGGTAAAGTCTGGGATGAAGCAAAGGCTATCAGATAAAAGGAAGAAAAGAAAGAAAAGAGCAAGGTCCAGAGGGCCGAAAGCTTGATTAAGAATGCTCCGGAGGCTAAGAGATCCAGAACGGTTAAATCCAAGGTTCAAAGAAAAATTAATCTTAAGCCAATGGTTGAGGAAATAGATGAGGACACACTACCCCTCACACAACTAATGAAAACTACCCCAGACAAGCCTAAGAAAAGAGGAAGGCTCATTAAAGCTGCAGACAAGAAGATAAAACCAATTTATGAACTGGAGGCTATTGAGAAGATTGCAGTAGCAGCTGCTGCTATTAGAAAGGGTTAGAATCAAGGAGAGAAGACCACTATCACGGATATCCCAGAAATAGAGGATGGATCCAATAGTGAGAAGACCAGTGATGGGGAGCCTATACCAAAGAAACAGCTAACTCAAAAGGGATATACTTTTAATGAAGCTCTCAAAGCCAAAAGGACTAAATTGGCTGTCAAGAAGCCAACTACTAGAATTACCATCCAAGAATCGGTTCCTAAAGCCAAAACACCAGCGGACTTGGGCAAAGGCAAGGAGATTGTTAGGAAACCAGTCCTTCCAGATAACATTCATCCAGAGGATCCCAAGTATAAAGATATGATGAATGCAGTCCAGGATAATCTTAAGGAGAATAGACTGACCAAAGAGGGCCCAAAGGCTCTTTCGGAATAGCCACTATTGAGACCCCATCAATCTTGGTTGCTTCAATAGACCTTGTACTCCTATAAGAGAGTGAGTATCTGGAGTAAGATTTATTTCTATTTAAGGCTAGAATTGAGCCTCTTCTGGATAACTTGTTGAACACAGAAGTAAAAGTGATTGAGTTGGAAAGTCCTGCAAAAGCAAATATAGGGGATGGTGATGACAATACCACCATTCCAGACACAGAGGAGGAAGTGATAGAAAGTCTTACAAAGGCAATTGGAGGAGAGACTGAGGACATTTCTAGCCTTATGGATACTGGGTTAGTAGAGTGGACTGAGGAAGAGACCACTGATCAATAATAAAATAATGAGGTAATTCCCATCTTACATTCTTCTGCTACTAAAAATCTAGCTGGTGATGCCATTAAGGACATCTTAGGTGCATACACCCAAACTGCATGTACGGACAACCAATCTATCCCGGAGCAAAATGCTCCAGAGGAGGGAACTGGTCTGGGACCCAATAAGCATACTTTTGAAGTGGACGCTAAGGGCGAGTCCAGTCTGAGGATAGGTTGTAAGACAAGGCCAAAGAATAAAAGAGGAAAGAAAGTAGTGAAGAGGGATCTTTCGGATCAGAGGAGTTCGGAAGCAGCTCTGGATCTGAGACTTCATCATCTGACAGCCCACCTAAAAGGCCACCCTACCAACTAAAATCAAGGCAGAGTTAAAATGATAACTACAGAAATGAAAATTCTACAAGAAGCCACTGTTGAATAACGTGAAGAGAGTTATATCAAGCAGAGTCTTTAGAATATCTGCGACTAACTGAAATCCATTGAGAGCATTGTAAAAGATAAATCTTTGGAATTAGATATGAGAACAGTGTTGGGAGAAATCAAGGTTAGTGTACAGAATATAGAAAAGAAAGTCGAAGCCTTTCCCTCGCCAAATTTGGTTGCTGAAACTTCCCTATCCAAGATCACTCTAGTGCCGGAATAACTAAACTGAAGTATAGCAGGAGCAAATTGCTCTGTTGATCAAGCATACACCGGAGATGACAACAATTGTGCCACTCTAATGGGGTAGATCACCTCCTCCTCCACAAATCTAAAAAATGAGATGCAAGAATATATAAACCGCAATCTTGAAAACTTGGTAAAATTCATCCCCGGAGCCATAGTGGAAGGTGGAAAGGGAATCACCTCCGGACTCACATATCTCAACAAGTAGCATCAAGCTGCCCTAGAAATGTTAATAAACTTTCTCAATGAAGGACTACCCAAACTTCTAAACAAGCACATGAGTGACATCAGTGGTGACTTTGGGAGTCATCTCTCCGAAACTGAAAGGCTAATTAATACCTTAAAGGAGGCATTTCACAAAGATCTCACAACACTCAACACTAGTGTTCACAACGTCCGGAGAGACATTATCTAAGAAATAGAGCTCTTATAGTCAAGTATGGCTAATCTATCCATAAATGCTCCTTCCACTTCCGGATCCTCAGTAGTCATTCTGGAAACCCATCTCCTTCCAGTCATCCAGAACCTGGTCCAATACATAGAAGATACTGGATTTTTTGGCTACAAGTGTGGAATAACACTTCTCTAGGCTCTCTTCCCATTCTTTGAAGAAGAAGATAGAAAACATGCACTCAAGATGATCCCAGATATGGTCAAGTCCTATAAGTAACTCCAGGACACTCTAAAACCAGTCCATCTCCTTCCAGCAACTGTTGAGACGATAATTGAGAAGCACCTAGAAGGAAATGTTGATTATTCCTTCTATTTAGAGGCATGGCAAAAAAGTTGGGACAATAGGACTTACATGGGAATAGACCCCCAAACTGATGCAAACAACAAGGGGGAGAAGAGCACAACAAGCAAAGGAGATGAGGCTATGGAAGTTGATGAGCAGTACAGTTAGCTATTTTTACTTGTAAAATTTTGTATTAGCTAGCTATGTAATTTTCTTTCACTTATATATACATCTGTAATATGTATCCGGAACTTCATGAGCTTAACTATGGTTAACAACAGAAGTATATATAATGAAAACAATTCTACTCAAAAATCGCTTCTAAGTATAATCCATAGTTGTACTTCAAAAACTTAGAAGCTAGAATGCATAAAAATTCGGGGAGTTAGGATGCTAGAATCATTGGGGAACAAATCTATAAATGACTAAGTACCAAGAATCATACTTAGCTCACAAAATCCCTTTGCTTATGCTTATATGTGCTTAGTTTTTGTTTCCATCAAATGAGGGAGATTGTTAGGAAACAATGATCCGAAAGAACTAGTTTAACATACTATCCGGATCAATTTTGAAGAAAACAAAAACATAAGGAACAAAAACATGTAATCTCCTTAATCCAAAATGGAAGCATCAGGTCCAAGTTAAGCCATCTAGACATACACTAAAGACTACAAATACCTAAGCATATAATGGAAGCATCCGGTTAAAGTTTGGAAAGGAAACAAACTTTAGACTTCTCAAAAGCATCATCCGGAAGAAGACTGATTGAATAGCATCCGGATATATCAAGAATAGAGTTATCTAGAAGACAAAGATAACAAGATAAAGGGAAAAGTTTCAAAAATACCTTTTCCCTCTCTTTTTGGTCTAAAGTCAAAGATCCTTTTTTGCCTTAAAGAATACAGCTAGCGCGCACTCCAGAAAAGGACAAAAGAACTGGCATAGGAAAGAGAAATAGGTAACAACCTTTTTCATATAGACCAATAAGAATGGCGCACAGAGCTCACACCAAAGCCAATGGCATAAAAGTTAGTGAGTCATTAAAATCCAAATAAAATGATTACTGACAACTTTTTGCCTTAGTCCCAAGAATTCAAACAGGTCAAAATCTATGCCTAACAGATTGATCAATGGCTCCAAATGCACTACATCATACCTGATCAATGGTGAAGATTCAATTTAACCTCAACGGTACACAATGGCTACATTTATAATCGAAGCCTATAAAAGGGAAGCTTCACAAGTTGAGAAGGTGCTCGTTGTTTTACAGAAGCTATTACAAGAGAATTCAAGCTATTATAATCAGTAACATAATCCCTCTAAGAACCAAACCATTAAAAATCAGTTTGTAAGAACTCTCAAGTGAAAACTATAAACTTGAAGAGTTCAAAACTCTTTTAAAAGAAAAATCAGTTGTAAAGATCTTATACTTGGGTAAGTATTGAGATTAGGATATAGGTAAGAGTTGGTGCTTTAAGTGGGATCTCCCTGTAGGACTCAGCTTAGGTTTGGATAGAAATCGAAGTGGTATATCCTGCTAAAGACAAGAGGGATCAGCTAGGAGTTAGTGCTTCTAGTGGTATATCCTACATCCGGAGGGGGTTACCATCTGGAGACAAGCTAAGAGGACTCCGCCAGGAGTTGGTACTTCTAGTGGTATATCCTACATCCAAAGGAGAATAAATCTCTAGAAACAAATTATAAGGCTTGATTCCTGCCAGTTGGAAAGAAATCCACTAGTGGAAAAAGCTTGGAGTAAGGACACTCTAGGGACTGGAGTAGGCGGGGCTGAACCAGGATAAAACTCTCTGTTTGACATTCTAACTCTTTACTTTATTTGCACAATATTTTATATTTGCATCATCCGAATCCAATATATCCGGAACATATCAAACACGCTACACAAAGACTTTTTAAAGTCTATTTAAATCCTCAAAAAGGGTCATTCACCCCTCTTTGATCTTATTTAGACCCTCACAGGGACAATAAGTGGTATCAGAGTAAGTGCTTACAAATAGAGATCTAACAATCTCGAGCTAAAGGTCCATATTTTGATCCAAGAATCAAAATGAGTTTTCAAAACTCATAACTCCTTTTAGAGGGTATATCTATTATCCATCCTCCACCCTTCACCGGTGAACACTACAGTTTTGGAAAAATCGGATGAAGAACTTCATTCAAGCACAAAGCATGATGGCATTGATGGCCATTGTAGATGGTCCATATGATCTGACTCATGAAGTAGAGGGTATAATAACCCGAAAGCCCTGAAATCTATAGGATGAGAGTGATTATAAGTGATTGTGTGAAAATGCAAATGCTATTAACATGCTACATTATGCTCTTAGTGTAGCTGAGTTTAACAAGATATTCGGATGTGAGACTGCACAAGAGATTTGGCAAAATCTTGAAGTAACTTGTGAAGGGACAAACAAAGTCAAAAAGGCCAAAATTGATCTACTTTAGCAAAAGCTTGAAACCTTCAAGATGGAGCCCAAAGAATCCATCAGGATCATGAATACTAGATACACCAATCTAGTAAATGAGATGAAGAGGCTTGGGAAGGAGATCTCTAAAGTAGATATGGTTAAGAAAGTGCTCCGAAGTCACACCAAGGAGTGGGATAACAAAAAAATGCCATTGAGGAAGCTCATGACTTAAATTTCTATAGTTATGATGAGCTCATTCGTAATCTTCTAACTCAAGAGTTATCCTTAGAGAGATATTGCGAACAAGAGAAGAAGCCTGAAGAAAGAAAGAAAGCTATCGCACTAAAGGCAGACTCCTCCGGAACAGCTTCCTCCGAAATAGAAAAGTAGCTAAAGGAATCTTAAAACAAAAAAGAACAAATGGCTATGCTAGCCAAACAATTTAACTGATTCTTGAGAAGGAAGGATAAGAGGAGCTTCAAGAGATATAAGTCCAGGAGAATGAAGAAAGGTACTTCCAGAAGGGACAAGCCAAGAAAGTCTCCAGAAGAGAAGAAGGATCTGGAAAAAGACTCTACCTATTTTGAATGTAGAGAGAAAGGTCATTTTAGAACCAGATTCCCTAAGCTCAAAAGAGACAAGAAACATAAGAAGAAGGCAATGGTAGCCACATGGAGCAATAGTGAGGAAAGCAGTAGTTCATCTTCAATAGAAGAAGAAGAAACTGCTAGCTGTGCATTCATGGCACTGACTGATCCGAAAGTAGAGCAATCTGAAAGAAATCCATCTAATTAAGACATTGTGCAAATTGAACAATCAGAATCAAAGACAGCCAGTACTGAGGTAAACTCTCACTCTAATTCTATTTCTAACTTTGAACTTGCTAAAGCTATAGGGATTATGATCAAGAATATGAGGAAAAAACTAAAAGCCATCAAATACCTATGAAGACAAGTAATGGAGCTTGCTAAAGATGCTAAAGCATTGGCATAAGACATCAACCTGATAAGGACTACAAAGCATATTGATGTAGTTGAAGAAAGCTTCCTGAGAAGCCAAGTGCAGATTTTAAGTGCAAACTTAACTGGGCTAGATAGGGAGCTAAGCTAAATGAAGGAGGCATCCAGAAGGAAACTAGATCCTTCACAAAGAAGGAAGAACCTAAGACAAGTAGCACAAAGGGGATTATAGCCAGGCTGGGTTCTACTGTGATAGATGTCCAATTTTTAGAGGGCTGATTTTGTTATTAGATTTACAGAGCTCTCCGTATTAAGACACTTTTGACTATGTATCCTTTGGTTAGTGTCTCAATGACTAGGGGGTCTGCATGGTCTTTCTTGACCAGCAAGTTCCTTTGACAGGCCTTGTATACTTTCGCATCTTGTCTTGTTAAATCTACAACTTTGGGTTTTTTTGTGTGGTGGCTTGAATCCTAGTCCTCCTGCAATTACCATCACCACCCCCTTAGCTCTTTGCGACCTTCCTTCCCTATTCTTTGTGTCTTCCAGGGTGGTTCTCTTTTCTTCACTGGTAAATCCTTTTACGAACTGGCTAAATTTACCGACTCGGATCAGGGTATGGACCTTGTCCGCCAAAATGCGGCACTCATCAGTGTGATGTCCTCTGGCTTTGTGGAATTCATAATACTTATCATGATCACGCCCCACCGTCTGTCCGTCTGGTATTATTGGGAAGTTCAGGTTTCTCTTTTTGTTGGTCTTTTTAATTGTGACCAGTATTTGGCTGAGAGGAGCGTTTAAGGCTAGCCTAGCAACATCAGCCCGGGGGGCGCTCCCGTAATTGGGATTGCTAGAGTGTTTTTTGGAACGACGATCATCTCTCCAATTACTTAGTTTTTCTTCTTTTCACTTTCGAGATCTGTTCATTTCATCTACCTCTATCATGCTTTTAGCCATTGCGATCATTTGCGTTGTGTCTTTTGACCTCCAAGTGATAATCTCCTTTCAGAGCCTGACATTCCTCTTGTCTTTGATGAGGGCTTACTTGGTTGTGTTGAAATCAAGATCATCTGTGCTGATGCATAGTGGATGTAAACTCTTAAAGATTCATCCGGTCCTTGTACAATCTCATAAAGCTGTCGGCTCATATATGAGGTAGGGGTAGAGCCTAAGAAGTGCTTACAAAACATTTCACTCAACTAATCCCATGAGCTAATTGAGTTGGGTTTTAGCTTATGAAACTAATACACGACCGATCCGATATGCGTCTGCTCGAAGTAGTGGCATATGAAATCTTCAGAGGCGTACACCATCTCCATCCTATTAACATAATGTCATATATAAACCATCGAGTCATCTCTGCCGTCGTATAATTTAGAGAATATGGGGGCTATGAAGTATAGGTTCAATTGGACGCTTAAGATCTTTTTGGTAAACGGGGAATGCCATTTCTCTAGTAGTGATTCTTGGTACGATACTACTAGATCTTTAAGCAGCTTTTTGAGATGCCTCCTTAGCCTCAGGTCATTCTCGGAGTCATTGTACCCTTTCTCAGTTTTGTTCACTGGCTCAACTTCTGACTGTGCCTGTGCAAAGGCTCTACCTGGAGCTTGAGGGAACAGGTTCATCCAGTTCATTGGCGTAGCTCCATATGTATAAGGCATCTGCATTCCCATATATGGACATAGCATACCGGCAGGAAAGAAAGGATTGCCTCCAGGTGAATTGAATGCCTGAAACATTGCCATCATCTGTGCCTACATCGTCAGATTGGAAGTAATACTTGTGAGTGGTATCGCCATCGTCTGCTGAGGATTTGCCGCTACTGGTGCTATTGAGGGCATCTTCGTAGGGGCTGTTGTACGTCTGTTCTCATCTAATGGGAATAGCTCTCGGGCCAGGCTATGCCGGTTAGATCCGTCATCTTGGATTCCTAAAGAGTGGCCCTAATGACATTGTACTATTCTATAAATCTTGTCTTAATGACATGTTTCTAAAGGGATATTATAATCCCTAAATTTTGTTAGCATATGTTCTATGGCACTTTTGGGTGGAGGTGCCGTAGAGGATCCCCTAGGACCGCCCGTGCCCTCGAGGGTGGTTTAGAGAGAACCGGTTTTGAAAGGGTGGTCATCGTTGATTTCCACCATGATTATGTTCGTAGGTAGACCAAAATTCTTGATTAGATCAAGTAAATTTAGTCCACGCTCACCGCACCACTAAAAGTTCTACCTGGAAAGTGATTCTCATGCGTCAAACTTTAGAAAATAATTCGTCAAAGGTTAGATGTAATCCAGTAAAATAATCAAAGGTCAAAGGATCGGAGCTTGTCCTCGGGGAAACGTCTGATGCCTAAGTTAGTAATTTGAATAACAGTGGATATAAAGAATAATAGAGTTTTACGGAAGAAGAGTAGAGAATAAAATCAATTAACCCTTACTGCTAATGACTCTCATATTTACTGGCATGCAATCCCCTTAGTCCATGGATATGGTAGTTATTTCAAATAAGGGAGGAGATCCCTATTTCGTAGGGAGAATCTGTCAATGATTCTCTTTGGCCCGTTAGTTCCTATTTCTTAGGAACAATAAATGTTGTTAATAGGAATTAGTGGGTATATTTGCTAGGTTAGTGGTGATTTCTCCCATTATCTCACTTTTGGGGCGGTGAGACGGTTACCTAAGTAACACGCTCGAGACGACGGGATAGTTATTCAAGTAACACATGCGATGAGGTTTTAGCATTATCGAGGCGATGTATAGGGAAGTGTATGCTCGAGATTGTATTATATACTGAGCACTCAACCCTTCCTTGGAAATCTGGGTGAGACTACCCAAATCCTTAGCTTGATTGTTCTCTCTTAAGATTCGCTCTAACATAGGAGTGCTTCTGATGTGTGAGGACACTTGCTTATGAATCTGATCAATTGCTTAACCATCATTAAGGACATCAGCATAAATGGATTTGATTTGATCATGAATATGACTAAGCTTCTGGTGAAGAGATGGCTCTTGTTCAGCCTCTAACATAACAATGTAGCTACTCAGAGCGTCAGAAATATTCAATCTCTTCAAGGCCTTCAACACTTCTCCCTCTGAGGCCTTAACTCCCTCTAAGACTTGTTCCTTCACATTCTTTAGCTCATTTGGAGTTGCCTTGATTCATCTTGATAGCTGTTATCAGTGTATTCATGACATCTGTTACTGCATCCAGCTTGAATGAGTTTACATCATTCTCCTTGTTTAGTATGCTATATCCATTCAGAATAGCCTGCATACTTTGGATGATTGGATTAAACCTGTCAATCAGAGAGTTCCTGAAGTCTCTCTCTTCATTCATAACTCTATTGTTAGATCCATAGATCTACTCCATCCTTTTCTTTGACTCAGAAACCTCCATCTTCAAGTAGTTAGCTTTCCTACCTGCAATATCTAAAATGGGCAAAGTATGGGAAACTATTGCCTTGGTCAGCGAGAATGCAGTAGGGAAAAACTTGAAATGGGCCTTCATTTCTTCAATTGCAACCATAAAACCTTATACTGGCTCAACAACCTTTGCAATTCTCCTCAAAACTTCCTTAAACAGTAATGATCTAGCAATTTTAGCATCAATCTCCTCATTTGTCCTCAGTCCTGGATATCTTTATCTTCCTAGCCTCCTTATATCTCCTAACAGTTCAGCTTGGGAGTTAAATTAGAGTTGAGGTTGTCGTTGTTATGGTGGTTTTTATTCATCTGGAATCTCCTCAATAACTAGAGGACCTTTAATGACTGGTCCTTCTAACATAATTGGTTCGCGAATAGGAGATCCAACAGGTGATAGGATTGGAATAATGGTTGTTTCATGTGTTTGGTCAGAGTTAGAATAATTTGGTTGGTCAGAGTTAGAAGTGGATGGTGTTTGGTTTTCTGATAAGGGTTGCATAGAAATGGGTGTAGCTGAGAGGGATGTTTCAGTGGAAAGGTTAGGAAAAAAGAATGGTTCTTCTTCTTCTTAGATTTCTTCAGCCTTCTCTCCTTCAACACCTTCAACAGTTTGCTCACTGATTTGAGCTAGAGTTTGCTCAGTCAACTGAGCTCCCTGCTCAATTACTTCTTCTTCACCTTCCTCCTTATCCTCCAAATCTTCATCTTCCTCATCAATCACTACCTTCATTTTCTTAAACATCCTCCTTTTTCTTTCCTTCTTCTCCTCCTTATCTTCCTCAGCAGTTATAATGACATGCTGGTCTTTTTTTTAAGTAACATTAAACTCCACAGACTGTACTTCAACATCAACATCATCCTGCACCTTCTTACTCTCAATCCCTTCCAAAGCAACTATCATCTCTTCTATTACTTCTGAAACACTCTTCTCACTCAGACTAGTACTAGCCTTCTTAATGTCTGCCTTAGTCTGAGCAGCTGTCTCCTCTGCTCTTATCCTTATTTCCTCTTCTAAGTCTTCCTGCTTCTTCTTGATTTATTTATCTTCAGCTACTTTAACTTTCTCAGCTTCCTCAACATTCTGGACTACGCCAGTTAGCTTTTTCACCATTAGGTTCTTCTTTGGCTGACCCACTTGAGGCACATGAACTAATGTAGCTTCCTATCCTACAACCTTCTCATCATCTAATTGAGCATCTCCACTCTTCCTCTTTTTCAATCTTTTGAGAGGCATGTCCTCTCTCAGCTCATCCACTGCATTCTTCTCTTCTTCTATCTCCTTGGCAGTCAATTCTCTAGGCTTTCCATCCTTGGTTCCCTTAGAAAATTTGGACTTCCCGGGGATAGGGGCAACCAATGACTTTGAGCTAGCTAAGCTTGCCTTCTTTGCTTCCTTCTTGGAGTCTCTCCTGACCTCCTTCTTGCTTCCCTTCTTCTCTGGATTCTCTTCTCCTTTTTTAGCCCTTAGCTTGGTTATTCTCTCAAGCTCCTTTGCTACAAATGCATCAAGGGTCTGACTTCTGTCTTAATTGGCTTTATTGACATTATAGCTTTTGGGTCCTTCACTCTGACCTCTCCCTTTTGCAGCTTTATGCACTTGGTGTTCTTGGGCTTTTCTTTGCATCTTAAGCCATGAAAATGTGCATTACTGGGTATCCTGGACTCAATAAATTTGAGAATAATTCTACTTCTATGCGCCTATCCTTCTAGATCTAGCTCATAGGCCCTGCATAACTCTATAATGAGATGCTCATAAACCAAGTTTTTAGACACCTTTAAAAATCTGTGCATAGTGGCCAAAGGCTAGTTGATACTCATCCCTTCAGTGAGAGCGTAGATAAACACTCTCTTAAATTTGGAACAACTTCTAGTAGAAGCAGTCTTGGGCAAGAGTACCTTTATAACCAACTGATGGGCTTGCTTTCCCTTCTTTGTGAACATTGAGGCTATAAGTTCACCAACCTTATAGTCAGCGGGAACTTCATAGTCTACAAGGATGTCCACACGTTCTTCGTCCTTCACTGCTCGCATTCTCAGACCTCTTTCTCTCATTCCCAATAGATTAGTAATCAGCTTAGGAGTCACATATATCTTCCTCCCCATCATTGTAGTGACAAGCAAGTCCTTGAATCCTTCAACCATGTGGATGCCATGGAAGAATCTCTTCACAATGTGCTCATAGCAGCCATTGGGCATCTCAAAGAACCCTTTTAGATGATGTTGGCGCGTCCACTTTCCAAAGCGCTTGTCACTTGAAAACTGAGCATATCAATAGTTATAGGCTCTACTACTTCTGCTCCTTCCCTCATACACCATTCAGTGGGTGTGTGTTCGGTTCCTGTAGAAATGAATAGATCTTCCTTTTTATTAATTCCCACCGCTACTTGCCCCAAATGATCAGCAGTAGTAACCCAACATGAATCATCTTCACTCCTCACAAAAGAAGATTTCTCAAAACTGGGTTCAGATGGTTTTGAAGAACTCGCCATTAGAATCGCTTTGAAAGCAATTAGAGAATTTGGGGATTTAGGAAGAAGATTGCAGAAAAGGAATTTGTAAAACCTTTCCCTATTATGTATCTCTCTTTAAATAGCCAAAGACCCTTCGCCTAAGTCTGCAAAGCTTACGTGTACAACTCACAATCCATGGTCATAATTCAACGGTGAGATTAAACAAGGTGTTAGCACCGGTCTGTTCTGGCCCGATGAGGAACAATGCCTATTTCGTTTAGTGATCAGACAAAAGAGCCAAAAAGGACCGAATTGTTATCCAAAATTTGAAATTCAAAAATCCACATTCTAGGGAAGCCCCGATTTAGCATTTTTTACTGAAAAATCAAAAATTCAAAATTTGGTCAAACATAGGTAATCCTCCCGCTGGGTAATTACCTATCTATAATAAAAAAAATCAAATCTTACCGAGATCTGGCAAGATTTTACGGGATCTGATGTAAAATCTTGTCAGATAGGTAATTAGCTCGCCGGCTAATTACATAGGCTGCTAATTACCTCCCTATTATAAATACGGGGTCACCCCCTCATTTCAAGAGAGACGCAAAGTTTCAAAATTGTCAAAATTACCTTTGTATCCTTTTTTAGTTCCGAGAGCCCTAAAAGTCCCGAAACTCAGCCAAAACACTTCCAAATCTGAGCTTTATCATCTACACTAGGTATAAACTCGATTTACTAGCTTTTTAGATCAAGATCTCACAGTGATGTTTGGTCTAAAAACGACTTAATTCCTCTCTAAATTCCGCATTGTCTCTAGGAATAATCCAAGATTATAGCCATAACTTGGGTTAAACCTATTTTCAAACCAAATCACAATCCTTGACAACTTAGGTCCCGCACCGGCTCTCAAGTCACCCTGGACACATGAAAAGGTAAACTGAGGGTAATTGGCTCTAAGCCCAACTTTCAAATTCATTAAAATTCATTTTCATTATTCTATTATTGCACATTGCATTTTCATTTCTCTGATTAAGTGAGCAACTGGAGCCACTTAAACTATAATATGTGTCAATAAGCTTGCGGGTACGGATGAAACATCCAGAACGAGAGGAAACTCTATCTGAGTTTCCGGGCCAAGGCTCAAGTGTTGCCATTACTCTGCCGAAATTTTGGTAGAAAATATCAATTTATTATGCCGTTATAATGCCCGATTTATTTCTTGAATTTAATTCTTAAATAAAGCCGTTGTAATGCAGAATTACCACAAATTCCAAACTTCCAAAATTGACCCAAACAATTTGAACAATATGAGTACCTATCATGTCCGAACTCAGAATCTCACTTTCTTTTCGGTATAAAAATCCCATTTTGGATTAGTATACCACAATTCCCGGTGGAGCTAAACCGGGTGGCTACTCTATTTTCTTTTTAAATAAAGTAAAAATGATTTATTTTAAAAATATATTTTGCTAATAAAATGTGTAAATATATTTCTCAATATAATCACATTTTTGGCTTACATAAAGTCACTGCAATTAAACAAATCGGATTTTCTTAAACCAAACCAAACACCACGGTTATCTCAAACTACACCAAATCCGAAGACACACCATGCATGCACCGATCGAAACCCCTCGCTCGCTCACAGTGGGGACTCCGCTGGGGATAAATTATTTTTATAAAAACCTGATTTTTATAAAAATTCTCTTTTGACATGATAATTAAAATATTGTTCAAATTAAATTTTGAAATTATGGAATATATGGTAATTTTGACATTACACAAATTCTAGGGTTGTATAGCATCTGCATTCTTCACCCTTAACCCAATTTAGTTGTCTTTTGGTGAAATATCTCCAAGTTCACTTAGGGCTTGAGAGGTAAGGATCTAATCCCACCCCTTGCGTAACGTACGACGACCTTGCTCGCTTAAGGGCAAGACTACTTGCGTATATTATATGTGGAAAAGTTTCCTTTGGTTCGCTTAGGGCCACGAGGACTCGGTACACAAAGGCGTAGGGTACTCCAATCGCACCCAATCTTGAGACCAAAACCTACATATAGATGAACCATAGCCACTTCCCCATAGGTTTACCCCAAAAACCTTGAGTACACGCGAGCAGACTTCGCTAAGTCCCCCATTGACTTTGAAGCGAAGTAACCAACTGGAGTTAAAAGGGTGGTCGGCGCGATCTAACCGTTTGCTCCCTGTGCAGGTTTATTAAATATAAATAAACTAAAACGGACATCATAAGCATCATGATTGTATGATAACTAACCACATCTTTGTGTAACCATGACATTTATGTATGCTATACCATTTTATTTCCTTAGTTATAGGGACCTAAAATCGATCGACACTAGTGAGTCCACTTAGGCTCAGCCCATGAGCCAAAATCAACCGAGACTGGTGAGTCCACCTAGGCTCAGCCTATGAGCCGAAAATAACCACGACTAGCAATCTACCTAGGCTCCACCCATGAGCCGAAAGACATAAACCCATCAAGTGACCGTAGAGTCAGCTCACCCCTTGGACCAATGAGTCAAAACCTTTCGAGTGACCAGAGAGTTAGCTCACCCCTTGGACTAATGAGTCATAACCTTTTGAGTGACCAGAGAGTCAGCTCACCCTTAGACTAATTAGTCAAAACCTTTGAGTGACAAGAGAGTCAGCTCACCCTTTGACCAATAAGTTAAAATCTTCGAGTGACAGTAGAATTAGCTCACCCCTTGGACTAATGAGTCAAAACCTTTTGAGTGACCAGAGTGTCAGCTCACCCTTGGACCAATGAATCAAAACCTTCGAGTGACCATAGAGTTAGCTCACCCTTTGGACTAATGAGTCAAAACCTTTCGAGTGACCAGAGAGTCAGCTCACCCTTGGACCAGTGAGTCAAAACCTTTCGAGTGACCATAGAGTCAGCTCACTCCTTGGACCAATGAGTCAAACCTTTCGAGTGACCAGAGAGTCAGCTCATCTTTGGACCAATGAGTCAACCCATCTTTGACCAACAAGTCAACTCACCCCCGGGCTATCGAGTCTAATCTGACTCAAGCCCTTAGTCTTTAAACCGCATCTTATGATGTTCCACGAATATCGCAGGCTTCCCTCACTGATTGCTCCTCAAACAATTGGCATATACCTAACTCCCTTGTTGTTTGTAAATATCTACTCATTCATTTACTCACTTATTCATTCATCCATTCATGCAACCCGACGGGCCGAGGTAAATGAAGCTTAGAGCCGCCTCCAATGCACTTATTAACACTTGAACTCTTGTATTTTTAGGTTGGAAGTGAGAGAGAAGGAGGCTAAGACGTATTACAGGAAGTCCAAAAGTCACACCTCCACCACCAATTGAATCTCTGACCGGATTTTTCTCTGATCCAGAACCTAAAACCATAGTGGCAGATGACGATGCAGTTGGACAGTCCCTCAGAAGGATTCTTGAAGCTCCAAAATTTTGTGACGTCTGGGAAAGTCTGAGGGCTGCTAATGCTCCGAAAATCCAAGAGCAACAGACTGAGATAACGGCACTAAAGGCAAAGATGGCAGACATGGAGAAGCTATCCCCGGCTAAAGATAAATCTGTTGGTCCCTCCATTGAGCAGTATGTAGATATTGATCGGTTCTTACCAAAGGAGTCAGAAGCCCTTCCGGCTAATTTTGTGATGCCTTACATAGCCCATATGCTGGTACTGGACCTCCTAATGCGCATATGGAGGGTTACCTTCGGATCATGACTAGCATGAACATCCCCAAAGTTCATGTAGTCAATCTATTCCAAGCTACTCTACTAGGATCTACCTCTGAGTGGTGCATGAGGATGCCAATAGATGTGAAGTTCGATTGGTGGAAGCTATGCTTGAGATTCCTGGAGAATTATGCCTTCAATCTGAAGGTCAAGGCTACTTTGCAAGACCTTGAAAGAATCAAAAAATGACTAAATGAGTCCTTCAAAAAATTCTACCTAAGGTGGATGGCTATTCGTGTGCTTGTAACCTGGGCACCTGACCAAGATGCCCTGATAGTGAAGTTTGTTGAAGGCTCTAGCTCGAAATACCGGGATAAAATGAAAATGAAAAGATTTGATACTTTTAACAACATGGTAGACTATGCTAATAAATTTGAAAAGTACGAGAAAGAAGATCGAGCAAAGAAGCAAGAGCCGTAATCTTATACTAAACCTCAATATTGGGAAAAGGGCGGATCCTCCAAGCAAGCCAGTTCTGAGTCCCCAAAGGCCCCAATCAAAGTTATAGCGGCCACTCAAGTATAGGCTCACCAATCTATCTCCCTATGGGTAGAATCACTGTCACAGATATTCACCAAACTGAGAAAGTCTGACCAACTCTAGAGCATCAAGCCGTTTGCTCTGCCTACTGTGGTAGACCGAGATAACTTCTATGCTTATCACGTGACCAAGGGGCATCACACCAATAAATGCGCCCGACTACTAAAAGATCTACAGCAGATGATAGCCAATAGGAGAATGAAAGAGCCTGAGGAGAAACCAAGCTTAGACTAATCCTCTGCCTAACTTTCAAGCTACGGTGAACGCCATCGGTATTCATTTGGGGGCCGACAAATATTGTATCGACATAATGGACAACTTCACATGACCCAGGATGAGGGGACAATATGATCTTTGATAACATGGATATCATCTACATGGTTGATCAGTACATCCTGAGAATGAGTAGAGAATGGCTAGATCAATACCAAGTGCCACCACATCTCTTATACCGAGGAGACTCCGATGCGAATGAACATGTAGAAGAATTCCTTCGATTTATGCATGAACAAGGAATAGCTATGATGGGTTTTGCACCTTAATTCCCCAGATTATTAGAAGGTCCAGCCATGGAGTGGTACGATATGATTTCATTCGAATGAAGTTGGAACTGGTACTTTATGGAGAGATCTTTCCTCCACTACTTTAGGGCATCTCAACCGTACCTGGATGAACTCTGCTGGTGGTTGGCACCATAGGTAGAATGACATAATACTAGCTAGTAGGATATCCCTCCTCCACAACCTCCTATGTACACTCCCCCGGATTTTATAAGTCTAAACTACGATGGAACAAGTTCATTCAAATTTGGGAGCTAATCTAGAGTAGCACTCCCAGAAACCCAAGAACTATATGATCCTGAGCATGCGTGGAATAGCCACGAAGACCAGCAAAGGTATCTCGGCCTAAATCTAGATGAGGGTATACAAGACCCGTTTGGAGGAATTCATGCCGACATTATAGCATATGGTACTCATGTAGAGTAAACATTTGCCAGCATACAAACCATGGTGTCTGAATTCTGTATAACCATCGCAGGAGTAGAGGCCAGAATAAATTCTGAGGAAGATCCCAAGGAAAATCCTGAGGAAGATCCCAAGGAAGATCTTGAGGAAAATCTGAAGGAAGATCTTGAGGAAGATCCCGAAGAAGATCCTAAGGAAGATCCTGAGAAGGATCCAGAAGAAGATTCTGATAATGATATCCCAGCTTAGAATGCTCCAAACTGGGCACATCCCTTCGAGGATTTAGAGGAGGAAATAGAAGAATTTGTGGACTCTAGTGAATTGGATTATGACGATGAAAGTGGGGTAGATAACCTGGGATACGAATCTAAGGTCTTTTCAGAAGATGAACTAAATCACTTTCTAGGAGACTTCTAATATGAGGCTCCCTTCCCTAATGGCATGATGGTCGATTAAGATGGTGCGGAGAGCTACGCCTCATCTTTAGAGAATGACTCCCCGAGTACCTTATGGTCTGCGATAAGTGACGATTTTAGAGACTTTACGGACTTTGACTCAGGTAGCGAACATATCATTAATATGGGGGGCAAGAACCCTCTCAGGAGTACATCATGGAGAGGATCCGTACCAAAAATGAATTGGCTTGGGCCAGTTATCGAGTCCAAAACCCTGATCTAGGTGAAATCTACCCCATATATTATGATGGAACTAGAAGGCCCTACGCCCATGTTCATGAATTTGTCCAGATAATGAATAAAGGGCATGTTTATAACTCTCAATGGGCAAAATGATTTAAGGTAATACTCAGGGGTAAGGTAAGAGTTTAGTACGAAGGACTCATGCTCTATCAAAAATCATTCTGGAACATCCTGGCCAACGAGTTCATTGAGCATTACACCTGGGCAGACCCTCCTAGAGATCCTACTCCCTAGAGGGATGGAGATGAGCAACTCCCATCAAACTGGCATTGGAAAGTCAGTGGGGGATATCCTCTGTGCGAGCCAAAACATGATAAGAAAATCACTAACTTACCCTAAAGCGGCAAAAATCAAAGTCCATCCGACGAAGCCTTCTCATCCATCCATATGATCAGACAGGAATCCAATCCTGTCCTATACCAAATACTATAAGAGAACCCCATTGTTTCAAAAAAATAGCCTGAAAAGGTTCCCTTCATGCAATGGCTCTTCATCACTAAAGCCCCATCTCCCATATACAAACCATTTGACTTGGGAGAGATACCACTCGATGAGGATTTTAACGAGTTTGAGGTCTTTAAAACAACAAACTTGCCAACCTGGATTGCCAGTCCAATCATAAGAGGAGGGAAAGTCACTGGATCAGTAGCCCTAGCTACACCAAGAGCTGATCCCCCGGCACCCCCTACTTTTGTTAAGTCCTCAGATCAGATAGAAAGCCCGATTGTGGATCAATTAAAAGCCACTAAAACTAAAATGAGTATCTAGGACGTACTCCTTGGTTCTCAAGATCAAAGGCTTGCTATCGTCAAAAAGCTGATGGAAATCGAAACATCCCCCTAGCATCACCAGAATAGGTCTGCGCATTACTTAATAACGAGACTAGCACTATTATCCCTGACATCATCTTCTCAAGCTTAGATCTAACTTACGAAAGCATTCACCATAATAAGGCTCTCTACTTAAAAGCTAGTGTCTTCAGGCGCATCATGCCCTGTATAATGGTCGATGATGGTTCGTCATTGAATGTTCATCCGAAGGATATTCTACCAATCCTAGGACTAACTGAAAGGGACTTGAAGAGATCCACCACAGTTATCAAAGCCTATGACAACTCTAAGAGGACCGTCATTGGCATGTTCAAAGATGAAGTTACCATTGGCGAAATCTCATCTATAGAACTTTTCATGGTCATAGATATCCCGATAACCTTCTCTATGTTGCTCAGATGGCCATGGTTCCATGCTATAGGAGGAGTTCCATCAACTCTTCACCAGAAAATCAAGATGCCATTTCGAAAAAAGATCATCACTCTAGGGGCTGATAAGGCATCAGTGGTGGCAGCGCTAAAAATGGAAGAAAGCCATATGAAAGGATTCACCACAGCCACAATTGTCCAAGAATCAAATGAGCAATCAGAAGTGTACTGGGGCCTATGGATTCAGGAATACATGCAAAACCACCACACTCCTAGCAAGGGACTAGGTGCCCTTGAACAAGGAATACCGACCTTCAATATAGAGATAAGAGAGTGGAAGCCCACAGGACTCAGTTACACAGGCCCTAGAAGAACCACCCACAAGGCGGTATTTCAAAGAAAGTCACAACAGCCCTATAATGGGGCACCTGAGCCTGTTACTCACCTAGGAAAGACGATTCTGAGATTTAAGATTTTCTCAAACGTAGTCAACTATGGCAAGCATGGTGGAAGTTCTATAGCCTGTGTGTTGAAAGGAGTAAGTCATCAGCCAAATGTAAGGGCAATCCCAGATTAGATCAAGTTTGATGAACAGGTACACCCAAAGAAAGTCAAAAAGCTGAGTAAAGAGGAGGAGATCCTCGACACCCTAGCCAAACACCTTCAACCGCAACTCAAGATAATGGAGGACGCGAAGAGCAAGGGAGGTAGCTTGAGCCAAACCATTATGGACATGATCACAACCATGAAAGGTAAGGTAAAGGTTCAAGAGGAAGACGACGAGGACATCCCATTGAAGCCAGCTGCCGTAGAAGAATCATCCGTTGTGGAGCCAGACCCTACCAATCAGGATGAGTCTCTTATTTCCATTTCCAGTTTATTTAAAATGAATAATGTACTTTATGATAATAATAATAATAAGATGAAGAACTTTGGTTATTTGGATTATGTTTCTGATTATGATTCCATGCATCCATTCTAGCATTCATCTAGCATTTTTAGCATTAATAATGATATTACAAAAGAAATTAACTTAAATACGGAAGATGATCGAAAAATGGTATACATTTCTAATCAATTGCCCATCGAACAAGAGAGAGAATTGATAAAAGTATTGAAAACTCAAGTTTTAGCCTTCGCTTGGTCTCACAAAGATATGCCAGGACTTGATTGGCACATCGCCTAACACAAGATCCCCACGGACCTAAAAATTCGGCCTGTGAAGCAAAAGATTAGGCGAATACACCCAGAATGGGCCGAAAAGGTCAAAGCAGAAGTGGCCAAATAGATTAAAGCTAATTTCATCGAGGTTATCGAGTACCCCACTTGTCTGTCCAATGTAGTTCCTATACCTAAGAAGAATGGTGACGTCCGAGTTTGTGTTGACTTTAAGGACTTGAATAAGCCCACCCTTAAGGATGATTTCCCGCTACCACACATTAATGTTCTGGTAAACAACGCAGCAAGAGCCACCATGTATTCCTTTATGGATAGATTCTCAGGATATCACCATATCCTCATGAATGTAGTAAACAAGTTTAAAACTGCATTTATCTCAGAATAGAGGACCTACTATTTTAAGATGATGCCTTTCGGACTCAAAAATGCTGGGGCAACCTACCAATGAGCAGTCACAACATTGTTAAATGGCCTAATCCATAAAAAAGTCAAGGTCTTTATAGATGACATGCTTGTAAAGTTCATCACGCTAGAAGAGCACCCAGCAGTGTTAGAGCAATTCCTCACAAGGATAGAGAAGTACAATATTCGTTTCAATCCAAAAAAATGTATATTTGGGGTCACATCAAGCAAGTTACTGGGGCATGTGGTTAGCAAGAGAGGCATAGAGATGGATCCTGATAAAGCTAATGCCATTAGGGAAATGCCTATACCGAAAACTGAGAAAGAAGTGAGAAGTTTCTTAGGGTTCATAAAGTACGTCAGTCACTATATAGCACGGTTGACCACCACATGTGATCCTATCTTCAAGCTCTTGAGGAAGCAGCAACCAATAGAGTGGAACGACCAATGTTAGGAAGCTTTTGACAGAATTAAAGCTTACTTAATGAACCCTCTAGTGTTAAAGTGGCCAATTCTCGGAAAGCCACTCATTCTCTACTTAGCGATAGAAGAGACGTCTGTGGGGGCTCTATTGGTTCAAGAACACAAAGATAAGAAGGAATATATGGTTTATTACCTCAGTAAGAAATTGCTAGAATACGAAACCCGGTACACCATCATGGAGAAAACTTGTTCCGCCATGGTCTGGCTTACTAAGAAGCTCATGCATTACTTCCAATCATATAGAATCCAAGCGGTCACGAAAGTGGATCTAATAAAGTATTTGTGCCAGGCTCCCTTGCTAACTGGAAAATTAGCCAGGTGGCTCTTGTTACTGTCAGAATTCAATATTGAGTATGTAACAAAGAAAACCATCAAGGGTAGGGCAGAGGCTGAATTTTGAGCAAATCAACCACTCGAGGAAGGAGAACAGGAAAACCTAGAATTTCCTGATGAATGTTTTACAACCACTACAGAGAATCCTGGAAAATGGAACATGTTCTTTGATGGCGCCGTTAACAAGTGAGGGGCTAGTTTGGGGGTCATCATCGTAATGCCGAATGGAGCACTCATACCTCTGTCAAAGTGATTGGAATTTCTCACCAAAAATAATGGGGCAAAGTATGAAGCTTGTTTATTTAGAATGTCTGCCCTAATAGCTCTTAGAGCAGATAAGGTAAAAATCATCGGTAATTCAGCTTTGGTCATCAAGCATGTCACAGGCGATTGGGAATTAAGGGAGGAATCCCTCAGACCTTATTTAGAGGCTATATAGAGAAAAGCTACAATGTTCAGCGAATGTGAAGTTCATCATATGCCCTATGAGGAGAATCAAATGGCGGATGCATTGGCCACTTTAGCCTCCATATGGGAAGGGCCCCAAAAGCAGCCAATCAAGCCTCTTATTATAGAGACAACCCGATCTCCATGTTATGTCCACATAATAAATGACGCAATAAATAAGGAAGAGCTCTAGCACTCTGACATTATCGAGATCCTAAAAAATGGTGAATTTCCGGCTGAAGCTACGGACTCCGATAGAAATACGCTGAGGAAGCTTACTGTAAAATTTTGCCTAATTAAAGGAGATCTATTTAAATGGTCCTCTAATATATTACTATTAAAGTGTCTAGCCCAACGGAAAGCTGAAAGGGTAATGAAAGAGGTACATTTAGGAGACTGCGGTCCACACATGAATGGTGTCAAGATGGTAAAGAAAATCCAAAGAATGGGATACTTTTGGTTAACTATGCTAGCTGATTGTATTTAAGAAGTGAAGACTTGCCATGCTTGTCAGATATCCGAGATTTGAGCCAGTTGCCCCTGACAATGTTGCAAAGCTTGATAACGCCTTGGCCATTCTCAGCTTGGGGCATCGATATCATCGGCAAAATAAGACCATCTTTGACCAACGGCCATCGCTTCATCATAGTAGCCATCGACTCATCATAGTAGCCATCGACTAATTTTCCAAATGGGTTAAAGCAAAATCATACACGAGCATCACGTCTAAGAAGATACCCGGTTCATTCAGTGACATATCTTCGCCAGATATGGCATTCCTCATCATATATTGAGTGATAACAGTGTATAGTTCTAAGGGGAAATGGCCGACCTTATCAAGAAACATGGGATCGAGCACCATCGCTCTTCACCCTACCTCTCTCAAGCTAACAAAGCTGTAGAAGCGGCTAATAAGGCAATCAAGAAAATCCTTACCAAGATGATCTCCAAATATCGAGATTGGGCTGATCATTTGCCATATACCTTATGGGGATACAGAACTAGTGTCAAAACCCTTACAGGTCAAACTCTTTTTTCTCTTGTCTATGGGATGGAGGAAGTATTACCCGTTGAAATGGAAATCAAATCTTTGCGCATAGCTCTCAAAGCCAGGCTACCCAAAGATGAATGGGCAAGAGTAAGACACCTCGATTGACAAAAACGGTTAATTGAACTAGAAAAGCTACAAATATACCAACAATGCATGGCCAGGGCTTACAACTGTAAAGTCAAGGGGCAAGATTAACCTTTGGGAACAGGTGATCTGGTCTTAAAACAGCCCCATAAATGCACATGGATTCTCAATGCAAGTTCTAGCCGAATAGGGAAGGTCCGTATGTGGTAAGAAAGACTCTCAGTAAAGGGGCAGTGAAAATCTCAGACCTGGATGGCAACGAGTTCGTAAATCCAGTATATCGCGATAGGTTAAAGCGCTATCTCGTGTAAAAAAATAATACAAAGGTCTGTCAAGAGCTAGTAAGGGCTCTTGGGCAAAAATAAAGACCCCAAAATAAAAAGAGTGAAGCCTTAGGTAAAATCCATTCGAAACCTTAGGCAACGATGGGCATTTCTTGGGAATAAATACCATTTACCCTTCCTATTTAAATAATGTCTTTAGTCGTAATATTTTCATGTTAGAAATACTAAATGAGCTCATTAAATGGAAACTGTGAATTGTTTAATGAAACACGCATTCAAATGACATCATTTCATCTTTATTACACATAAAATACATTACAAATAGGAAACGGAAATGACAAAGGCAAACAATGAAGCCTGAAGCCTTTATTTTTCACAAGAGTGAAGATACACAAGCTCAAGGACCCCCGACGAAACTGTGAAGTCTCTGCATCTCGATAAGCCTCTCTATAAGGGTAGGAAGCCCACGAGTACTCGCAACTTAGATGCGAGAAGCCTCAGAAGGGTGGGTGTCAAAAGGTACAGAATAGTTCATCTCCACCCGAGAATTGTTAGCCTATCTCACGTCATGATAATAGACCCAAGTATAGGAAAGCTCTAGGCTAATTAGGGTACATAGGGATGTGGGGAATCCCTGAGAATGGCCATATTGCCTGTACAAGCGACCAGGAGAGTAAGTAGTGATCTCGAAAAGGGCGATGAGGTCCACGCCACCTCTAGCAATATCAGTAGTCACATGCGTGATACCCCACCAAGGGTAAACCCAATGCCCAATAGGCCTTCGGACGATTGCCGATGCGAACCATGGAGCCCCACGCTATAAAATCAACCCACTCCTCAACGGTGAAATCTCTATAACGCCAACCATGGTGCCCCACGCCCAATAGGCCTTCAGACGATAATCCCTGCTTATGGGAACAGAAAACATAGAAAGCTTGTTCCAAAGCCAAACCTACAAGGGAAAACATAAAAATATAAATAATAATAATAAAAAAAGAGAAAAAGAAAGAAAAAAATATGGCCTGCTAGATTGAAAACCTGAAAAGGCAGTCCAGGCAAAAACTAAGGCAAGCTTGATGAATCAAAAATCAAGAGGGCAGTTCATGCAAAAAGAAAGGCTCAAATAAAATTTACCTCAAGGAGAAGCCTACTGCCCCTAGTAGTAGCTTCAGTGCCATTCCGAGAAGCGCGCACAAAGATCAGCGTCTCAGCCAAACTTACCAAAATGAGAGATTTCCCCTCTAACATTTGATCAATGATAGCCAGAAAGGCAAATCCACAAATCATATTAGGAATCTCACAAAGGAAGACCCCTAATAAGAGCAAGCAAATGAGCGAAAGCCAACTCGCATCATTAGGATGAAGGCCTCTGACTATGTCAAAAGCCACATCCAGCCTCAAGCCCTCGTCACAAATCAATCGACACCTATCGAATTATTATAGATGATATTGGTTCATCAACGGATCAGAAAACTCAGGACGATGCATCAGAATGGCTAGAGGTATATCAGTTGAAGATCTCACAAGCCCACAGAACTCCTAATACAAGAGGCATTACTCATGCTCTCCAAAATGGAACACATGGTCAACGGGATCCCAGAATCTGATAGCAGCCTAGATCACGTTATCCTTGATAAAGATATGATAGTACTCCTTCATATGCACCAGACTGCAGACTCTGAGAAGATCCCAACCATTGAAATTCTTCAGATAAACATTCAAATTTGCACAGAAATGGATATAGCCCTCTATGGCAAAATTTCACAAGTGTAGCAGTTCGCTATATATAGTTTATGGGGCAATCTGCCAATATCTTACAGATTACCCTGATAAACTCGATTATCGATAAAAGAAAGCATAAATCGAAGGAATAAAGAAAAATTTCTTATTTATATATAAAAATTTGTTCATACAAGAAAAGGCACTACAAAAGGCCCAAAGAAAAAGCAGACAATAAAATGAAAGCCTATCTGCTACTAAGGAAAGCAGCCGGGAGGATCGCCTTGTCCCTGCAGCAGCTGCTGTTGCAAGTCATCCACTTGGAGCATCCCCAATAGACCATGAAGCCGTCGGATCTCCAACTGCAACATTTTAACATAGATCATTCATATGCATTTCATGACATACCATGCATAATCATTAAAATAATAATAAAAAAATGAACATACTGCCATATCAAAGTTTTGGTTCATCATGAACCGCTGTTGCCCTTGAATATATCCCCAATCGGAGATGCTATCAGTAATGGGCACCTACTAGAACGAAAGATTGGGGATAAGTCAAAACCATCATGATCCGAGATTCTAAGGAAAAATAGAGGAAAAGGCGAAAGAAGCTCACATGAGTGGTATCGGCCGGATGGAAGGCCACCTGATGCTTGGGTTCCATATAAGGTGGAATCACCGGAGTATAGGTACTTAGGTCAGGACAGTACATCAGAGACATAGGTGATTGGTACGGAAACCCCCGATGTCCCTCTACCATCACCAGAACCTAAGGCAGGATAGATGACGCCGAAGAGCTACCCATGTAAGCAGAAGTAGTCGCAGGTCTCTTCCTACCTTGGTGATCCTATAAAGACGATAAAGCAAAATTAGCGTAACAAGAAAAAAAGGGAGAAATTCAAGCCGATAAAAAGGAAGTACCATCATCTAGACAGTCTCAGGAGATCCCGCCTAGCCGCTAAGGGCAGAAGTCAAAGGGCCATCACCCTCAGTAGATTTATGAATGTCCGGCTCAGGCTCGACAGGAATGGGATCTGTCTCTGGCCATTCAAGCAACTGTAAATGGTAAAACTCATCGTATCCCCCAACCCGCTTCGGGAAGGCACTAGGCAAACCACCGGAGGCCAATCACGCAAAGTCAGGCAAGCTATAAGGCCAGAAAATCCATAGAGGCACCTTAGGAGGGATGAAACGTGACCTAGGAGGAAGATACCAACCCTAGATGTACTCTCCTAGGTACCACTCCAGAGAGAAAGGAGTCTCTATAATCAGATGGGTGTTCACAAACTCCCCGGCTAACCTCATGACCTCTGGCCAGTGAAGAGCATCACCCTAAGGCTATATCTTAATCTGCAAGAAAAAATCAGACAATGAAGCAATGATTGTAGCAGATATAGCAATTAAAGCAAATCAAGGAATCATGAAGTATACCCTCTCCAAAGATAGATTACGGAGGTGAGCAGAAAGCATAGATCGAGACTCTATCTCCCAACCACACCAGTAATGCGCCAACCGAGGACAAAACGGATAGCTACCATCTCGCACAAGCTTGGTCCCTGGGAGGATCCCTTTCTCAAAAAACCAGATCTACGAGAAGACAAAAGGAATTTGAATGCCAAAAGATAAACCAAAATGATCATAAAGAAGAAAAAGAGCTAAGTCCTTACATAGATAATCTGGAGGCAAGATTTGAACTTACCAATCCTATTCCTCGCACACTGATCGAGGGCCCAATACAGATGACCCAATGCATCTTGACCTCAGGCATACTTATCAAAATGAGATGGGTCAATCCAAGCCGGCTGAATGTGGAGGTTCACAATTGAACCCCCAGTGGTCTAGCCTCACAGGCGAAAGTTAGATGCCTTCTATCCTTAGTAGTCTAGAAGGTCATGAGTTTCTCACAAGAAATTTGCTCGAGCTTGTCCCTAGAATAGCCAATCAAAGCGTAGATGGTCTCCACATTGAAGTGGTGGTAAGTAAAGCAAGCATTGAAATGGATCACGTTACCGTGGAAAGGGAGTCCTATAATGGCGCAGTAATCTAGCGGAGTGATGGTATACTCCCCACAACGAAAATGGAAGGTATGGGTAGTGTCAGACCACCTACTCAAGATATAGGTAGAAGTACCAGCTGGGATGTATGGATACTTGTGAGATCTCGAGTACCTGTAATTCCTCACCATCCTCCCCAAAGACTTCTCATCAACAATAGCCTTTGCATCGGGAGATAGCACCTTATACTACTTATAAAAGTGGGTAATGCTAGCACCCTCATGCTTGGTTACCTGATTCAATGCATATACATGTATCAAACACTAGTTCCCAATAAATCACACGATTATCGAAAAAATCATTGCATTAAATAAATCATTGCATATAATAAATAAGCAATAAAATGGATAAGTCATTCCGTAAAATAAAAGCAGCGATAAGGCTTACCAGAATTCGAGAAAGACGGTCGGAAGGCTTCAAGGCAGGCCAAATAAAATTCCTCGGATGGATCCCGTGGTACATCCAATTCGGTGGGAGCCCATATAAAGCATCGATGGAAACCTCGCACAATTCCACTTGATGACCGTCGATAAGCACGTTCTGAGTAGTCACTTGAACGGCCGGTAGATCCAAGCGAATATTATAAAGCTTGAACCACATGGAAACCCCACAAAATCTGAAAAGAAGGGACAGAAAAGGGAAAAAGATGAAAGAAATCATTTTTAAAAATAGCTCAGAGGTAGGAATTTTTTAAGAAGAAGAGCAGAAAATGCAAAGAGAGAAGAAGAGAATTTTTGGTGTGGTGAAACTGGGAGCCAAGCTGCTGCTTTTATAGACCGCAGGTAATTAGCCCGCCGGCTAATCACCTATCCAGCTGTCACACGTTTATGCATTGCACGAGTTTATGCGTAATGACTATAAAAGTTACCGTTACATAAGTAATTAGCCCGCCGGCCAATTACGTATATTTTAAAGATTTTGCGATTTTGCATTTTTCATCCATTTTCTGCATTGTTTAGAGCGGACCTAAAAGCTATTTTTACACATTCACTCATGCATTAAGCACCAAAAATAATTTTTGTAACCTCATGTAACTCATTAATAAATTTTTAAGCGAAAGGGGCAAAATATATTTTGTTTCAAAATTTATAGATTAAAAATATATTAACTCATTGCATTCCACACACACTGTTTTGTTTCTTTCGCATACGACAAAATTTCTAGCACAAAATTTATGTATGTGAGGGGAAAACTGTTAGCATAGGTCCGTTTTGGCCCGATGAGGAATAATGCCTATTTTGTTCAGTGATCAGACAAAAGAGCCAAAAAAGACCGAATTGTCATCCAAAATCTGAAATTCCAAAATCCACATTCTAGGGAAGCCCCGATTTAGCATTTCTATTGAAAAATCAAAAAGTCAAAATTTGGTCAAACATAGGTAATCCTCCCTCCGGGTAATTACCTATCTACAGTAAAAAAAATCAAATCTTAATGAGATCTGGCAAGATTTTATGGGATCTGATGTAAAATCTTGTCAGATAGGTAATTAGTCCGCCGACTAATTACCTATGTAATTAGCCTATCGGCTAATCACCTCCCTATCATAAATAAGGGGTCACCGCCTTGTTTTATGAGAGACGCAAATTTTCAGAATTTCCTAAATTACCTTTGTGTCCTTTTTTAGTTTCGAGAGTCCTAAAAGCCCCCAAACTCTACCAAAACGCTTTCAAATCCGAGCTTTATCACTTACATTAGGTATAAACTTGATTTACTGCCTTTTTAGATCAAGATCTCACAGTGATATTCGGTCTAAAAATGACTTAATTCCTCTCTAAATCCCGCATTTTCTCTAGGAATAATCCAATATTATAGCCATAACTTTGGTTAAACCTATTTTCCAACCAAATCACAATCCTTGACAACTTTGGTCTCGCACCAGCTCTCAAGTCATCGTGGATAGACGAAAAGGTAAACTGAGGCTAATTGGCTCTAAACCCAACTTTCAAATTCATTAAAATTTGTTTTCATTATTCTATTATTGCACATTGCATTTTCATTTCTTTGGTTAAGTGAGCCACAGGAGCCATATAAACTATAATATGTGTAAATAAGCTCATAGGTAAGGATGAAACATCCAGAACGAGAGGAAACTCTATCTGAGTTTTCGGGCCAAGGCTCAAGTGTTGTCGTTACTCTGCCGAAATTCTGGTAGAAAATATCAATTTATTATGCCGTTATAATGCCCGTTTTATTTCTTGAATTTAATTCTTAAATAAAGCTGTTATAATGCAGAAATTATCACAAATTCCAAATTTTCAAAATTGACCCAAACAATTTGAATAATTTGAGTACCTATCATGTCCGAACTCAAAATCTCACTTTCTTTTCGGTATAAAAATCCCATTTTGGATCAGTATACCACAATTCCCGATAAAGTTGAACCTGGTGGTGACTCTATTTTATTTTAAAATAAAGTAAAAATGCTTTATTTTAAAAATATCCTTTCCTAATAAAATGTGCAAATATATTTCTCAGTATAATCACATTTTTGGCTTACATAAAGTCACTGCATTTAAACAAATCGTATTTTCTTAAACCAAACCAAACATTGCAATTTTCTCAAACTACACCGAATCAGAAGACGAGCCCCGTGTGCCGCACCTCGCATGCACCGATCAAAACCCCTCACCCTCTCACACAAGGACTATCGTGAGATTAATGATTTTGAAATACATGGGATAAAACCAATTGAATATGGATTGTTTTAAAACTTGTTGTCGTTTCCATCAGTTTTGAATTTAGAAAGAAATAGGAGACTATTTTAGTGACGTGTCCAAAATTCAAGCGCGAAGAAGAAATACTTAACCTAATTCGCAGAAGCTCAGAGTGAAAATAGGTCAGCTCTAGAATAGGTCAGCGGGGAAAATATTTCTTTAGATTGGATTGGACATTCCGATTAATTCTCTCAAGATGTTGAATTGGTCCTTTCTAATGGGCTTTATGAATACACTAGCTCGCTGTTCTTCAATGGGAATATATGTGAGCTTGACTTCACGTTTTAGCACATGATCCCTAATGAAGTGATGTGTACTATTGACATGCTTTATCCTACTATGTTAAATTGGATTTTTGGATAGGTCAATTGAGCTCTTGTTGTCACACATGACTTCAAGGCACTTAGACTTTATACCATAATCCTCCAATTGCCGCTTAATCCTCATCAGTCGTGCCACGCAACTTCCTGCAGCTATATACTCAGCCTCAGCTGTACTCAGTGCCATAGAAGTTTACTTCTTGCTAGACCATGTTACTAGAAAATCACCAAGGAAATGACATCCTCCAGTGGTGCTTTTCCTTTCAAGTTTGTCTCTTCCATGGTCAGCATTTGTGTGTCCTCTAAGAGTGAAATCTGCATTACTTGGATACCATAAACCTACATCAATAGAGCCTAGCAAATACTTAAGAACTCTCTTAACATCAGCTAAGTGAGATTCTCTGGGGTCAGCTTGATATCTGCCACAATAACACACAACATATTGAATGTCAGGCCTACTAGCAGTTAAGTAAAGTAGAGAACCAATAATACCTCTATCTTACTCTCTACATTTTACCTTCCTCATCTTTACTCATAATTGTATCAGTGGCCATGGGTGTTGACATTGGCTTAGCTTTATCCATGTCAAACTTCTTGAGTACTTCTTTAGCATACTTGGCTTGGCAGATTAATATCCCATCATCACCTTGCTTGATTTGCAAACCAAGAAAGAAATTAAGCTCTCCCATCATTGACATTTCGAACTCTTTCTTCTTCTGCTGGCTGAACTCTTTGTAAAGCTTCTCTTACTCTATAAATAATGTCATCAATATAGATTTAGACAAACAACACATCTTGATGCTTCCTCTTGATGAAAAGAGTTGTATCTGCCTTTCCTCTGACATAACCTTTGCTGATTAAAAAGTTAGTCAGTCTCTCATACCAAGCTCTTGGAGCTTGCTTCAATCCATAAAGAGCCTTCTTCAACTTAAAGACATGATCTAGATACTTCAGATCTGCAAATCCTGGGGGCTGTCTAACATCGACTTCCTCTTGAATATAACCATTAAGAAATGCACTCTTAACATCCATTTGAAACAACTTGAAGTTCATATAAGATGCAAAAGTATAGAGAATTCTTATGGCCTCAAGTCTTGCTACTAGTGCAAAGGTTTCTCTATAGCCAATGCCTTCTTGTTGACTGTAGCCTTGAGGAACTACTCTGGCCTTGTTTCTGACAACATTACCAGCTTCATCTAGCTTGTTCTTGAAAACCCATTTGATTCCAATGATTGACTTGACTTTAGATTTCTCCACTAAATCCCAAACTTTATTTCTTCTGAATTGGTCTAGCTCCTCTTGCATTACAATCATCCAGTTGTCATCAAACTCAACACTTTCAAACTTCTTTGGTTCAGTCAATAAAATAAATGTTGAATGAATCATATTCTATTCAGCTGACCTCTAGTCAAAACTGGATTTTGCATACTATCAAGGATCTTCTCAACTTAGTGATCTCTACTTTCTCTGACTTCTTTTGGTAGATCAGGATTAGCTCGCTGAGCTACTACCATTGGTCAAGCATCTACATCATCACAAAAGTAGATAAGTCAACTTCATAATCTTCTTTTTCTAAAACTGGATCAAGAATCACAATGGGCTGACTGACTGATCCGCTGACTTGTTCCTTTTCCTTTTCATCATCACTGGCTTCTCTACCTGCATTATTAGTTTTATCAAAATCTACATGCATTGACTCCTCTAAAGTGCTAGTTCTCTTGACACACACTCTGTATGCCCTACTGTATGTTGAGTAACCTAAAAAGATTCCTTTATTGACCCTGGGTCAAAATTAGCCAATTAGTCTTTAGTGTTTAATATGAAGCATTTACAACCAAAGGCCTTGAGATGACCAACCTTGGGATTGCGCCCCTTCTAAAGTTCATAAGGAGTTTTGTTCAAAACTGGGAGAATTAAAACCCTATTTAGAATGTAGCAAGCTGTGTTAACAGCTTCTCCCTAGAAATACTTTGGTAGATTGTTATCACTCAGCATCGAACGACCCATCTCCGCAATAGTGCAATTCTTTCTCTCAACAACCTCATTCTGCTGAGGTGTATGAGGGGCAAAAGAATTGCGGTCAATACCATGCTTAGAATAGAATTCCTAAAATTGCCTGTTTTTGAATTCCATTCCATGGTCACTGTGGATTCTATTAATTTTAAGGTCTTTTTCATTCATGATATAGGTAGCCAACCTAGAGAATGATTCAAATGTTTCATCTTTGATTGCAAGCAAGACAATCCAGGTGAACCTGGTCAGATCATCTACAACCATAAGGGCGTATTTCATTCTACCCAGACTTGTTGGCAATACTGGCTCATACAAATCCATGTGTAGAAGATCAAGGGGAAGAGAAGAAGATATATGAGCTAAGGATTTAAAGGTCTTCCTAAATTGTTTCCTAGGTTGTCATGCTAAGCAGAGTCTATCTTTTTCAAAAGCTAGATTAGGTAATCCCTCGACAAGTTCATTTCTAGCTAATTTAGATAGATTGGTCATATTGATATGTCCTAACCTTCTATATAATAGCCATGAGTTTTCCTCCTTAGAAAATAAGCATATATCATTGGAGCCAGGGGATAAATCAATCATATAAACATTATTAATTCTAGGAGCATAAAGAATAGTTTGGTTAGAATTACCATCAATAACAGAGCAACCCGATGAGTCAAATATCACTTTCCTGCCTTTATCACACAGCTGAGCAATGCTTAACAAGTTGAACTTCAGACCTTTCATAAGAGACACATTTTCAATTAAAGGCTTGACTCTCACATTGCCATTGCCAACAATCTTTCCCTTATAGTTGTCTCTAAAACTGACACTTCCATTCCTCTTTCGCTCCAATGTGATGAATTTCTTTTCATCACCTGTCATATGCCTTGAGCATCCACTATCCAAATACTGTATTCTTCTATCATCAGTGGATCTCAGGCTCACCTACAAAACAACTAAGTTTTCTTAGGTACCCATGCCTTTTTATAAGATGGGTCCTCCTTTGTTAGTGGTGGTCATCTTTGACCAGTTATACTCATCATAGTAACCATTTTTGTGTCTACACATGACTGTGGCATGTCCTGACTTTCCACAAAAATTACATATAGCCTTAGGATTGGGCCTGCTCACTTTACTCTTTTGAGAAACCTTCACAAAGTGGTGAGTGTGGTTACTCTGAGTATTCCTGCTAGGTTAAGGAGGGACCCGTACATTTTTCAAAGCTATTAATTCTATGGCTAGCTCATCCAATTTCTTAGTGAGCTTGTTGTTATATCCAGTATGGTACTCAGCTTTTTCCATAAGGCATAAGATGTCAAGTGAGGTAGAAGAATTAACATCTTCTAGATCATCAGATCTCCTCTGGAGTACTTGGATGTATTTTGCTGACTTCTTAGTCTTATTGATAACATCACTAAGTATTATACCAAGTTCATCTGAAGATAAAAGGGGTTCAGAATTTACCTCATTTCTTTTTCCTTTATCTCTACTCTGGTTAGCTGATTGATTGGAAGCAAAAGTATATGGTTGGTCAGCTGACTCTGAGTTGGGTTGATCATCCTTTGCCTTGAGACATACATTTACAGAATCTTGTGCCTCTTCATCTGAGGATGATGACTCTTGTTCAGAGTCACTCCAGGTAGCAGCAAGAGCCTTCTTATCCTTTCTCTTCTTAGACCTGTCCTTCGTAGCCTTAGAATAGCTAGACTGGATATGTCCTTTCTCACCATATTCAAAGCACTTGATATCTTTGTTATGCTCTTTATTGAATTTCTTCTGTGGTCTATCATCTGCTCCTTTCTTGTATTTGCCGGACTTTCTGAATTTCTGAGAGTTCTTATCTTTCCTCTAGAACCTTTTAAAGTTCTTGGTCATCAGCGATATCTCTTCCTACCTGTCCTCTGGATATTCTTCCTCAGAGGAATCATCATTATTAGCCTTAAGAATAATGGCTCTGCTAGAGCTTTCTCTCTCCGTGTGCTTATGCTTCTTGGACTCATCTTTATATTGCTTCAAAGACATCTCATGAGTCAGTAAGGTTTCTATCAGCTCATCAAACTTGCAGGTCTTTAAATCATGAGCCTCTTCGATAGCACTCTTCTTTGCATCCCATTCTTATGTCAAACTCCTTAAGATCTTCTTGACAGTCTCTTCTTCTGTAAAGTTCTTGCCAAGTCTTTTTAGCACATTGACAATGTTCATGAACCTAGTGTTTATGTTGGAAATATCTTCCTTGGGCTGTATGTGAAACCATTATAATCCCTCATGAGGATATTGATCTTGGACTCTTTGACCTTATCAGTGCCTTCATAAGCTACTTCCAACTTTTTCCATATCTCTCGAGCAGTTTCACAAACTAAAACGTGGTTGAACTCAGTTGCATCAAGAGTGCAATGGAGATAGTTGATAGCAGCTGCATTTTCCTTTAATCTGGCCAATTTATGATTGTCCCACTTAGGAGTGTTAATGAGCCGAGTGCAGGGCTCAGCTCAGCTCATGAACTTATTTGCTTGAGCTTGGCTCTGCTCGAAGCTCGTCGAGCTTAGAAAAATAAAACTCGGCTCGAGCTCATGAATAGCTTAGCTCGAGTTCGCAAGCTCGCGAGCCTAAACGAGGCCTAACATATATGCACTATTGCAATACAAAATAAAAGTGTTGCCCCTAAGTGTTCCAACTTTGATGATTAAAACTGATTTATGGCAACACTAGTTAAAAAAAAGGATTGCATCTGTAACATGACATTTTGTTACACTTTTTCAAAAAAAATATTAGAAAATACATTTCTAAAAAAATAATGGAATTTATTCGCGCTTATAGAAATACATAATTTTAAAAAATTTAAACTAACATCATAATATTTTTACCATAATCCGTAATCACTCTCATTTCGTCTCTTTCTATGTTCTATCCTATGCAATTCCATATTCATCACCACTTTTGCAAAGAAGTAGCAAGTTATTTTAAATCATTATTTTATGAATATATATCGTAATGAATAATTATTACACACCAATTATATATAACTAATTTGTTTTTCACTAATTGATTAACTACAAAAATTATACAAACATGTTTGCGAGCTTTCGAGTCGAACCTTAGAAGGCTTAGTTTGCTTGTTAATATCTCGAGTCGATCCTGAACTTGAGTCGTACTCTATTGAGTCAAACTCTGACCAAACCAAATCTCAAACTATTTGTGAGCCACTGGGCTTGTTAACACCCCTAGTCCCACTCATCAGAGCATTTATCAAAGCGCACTCCATTCTTTACGATAGTAGGAACAAATGACCCTTCAGTAATATCCACCCAAGCATGAATACTTTGAGACTGAATGAAATTCTTCATTCTATTCTTCTAGTAAGTATAGTACTCACCATTAAACATGGGAGGCCTAGTGACTAACATGCCTTCTAGTAGAATGTAGGATTGGGCCCTTCCACTAGAATCTCCTCCTTTATACGCCACGGTCTTTATCTCAAGATTGTGAAATCTTTAGAATGAGAACTTGCTCTGATATCACTTGTTGGTCCCTATGCATACACTCAATGAGTTAGAGGGGGGGTTAATGACTCACTCTAATAACTTAGATAATTTTTTTCGCGATTAAAAGAACTGCGCTAAGTAGGTCATCTAGCTAAGTGAAATCTAGAAAAAATTCAAAGTAAAGAACACAGAGATTTTATACTGGTTCGGCAACATGTGCTTACATCCAGTCCTAAGAGAGTGTCTTAGCTTTAATCCACTAATCTCGACTCCTTTTCCCTAGGCAGAGAAGCCTTTCACAGAATTCCCCAATTACAAAAAGTACCCTCCAAACTGTAATCGCTCACCCACTAAGTAGAATACCCTCTTCTACTAGCAACTCAACTAAGATTTAACAAGAGCTAGATTCAACTTATAAAAATGTTGATCTAGTTACAGATAATCAGATATTACAATTCAAATTATCTATTCTAATCTCTCGTGTTCAAAGCAGATTCTCGCTGAGTAGTTGCTTTCTCGATTGAACTTCTTTAAAGCTTGTAAATTAGCCATTTTGCTTCTTAGAAATTCAGGTGTAGTCACCAAGTTCAAACGCTTGCCTTCTTGCTCCTTTTATAGTAGTAATCAAGAATGTAGCTGTTGAACTTTCCTTGGCATCTTCTATAAATTGCCAGCTCATCTATCCACTAGTTGCTTCTTTAAATCGATCCGTTAAGAGATAGAATCACACCATTGTGAGATAGAGATCAATCCATTAGATTGAAATTCAAGCTTCAATTTGAATCCTTTGTCTTTGATGTCAATCTTTTGTTAGAGAGATCTTGTGCTGACTTGCTTTGTGTTATCTTCCCATTCCTCTGGTAATCTGACATCTTTCCCAAGCTGCTAGATACAAGGTTGGTAGATCTGCAACATTTATAAATCTGGTAATTGCTGTTTGCAGCTTGAACTATGAAGAACTTTGACGTTTTCTTCATAAATCGGATGTCTTGTCAGGGCATTAATTTCTTTTGTCTTTCTTTCATTAATGTCTACAAATGTAGAACTCATTCCATCTTTCTCTAAATGGAAAAGTTAGTGCCTTTGACTAATAGAAAGTAACTCAGTAAAATGATAAAACAATAAACACGGTTGGAACAAAATCTAAATATCAAGAGCTGAGTGAATAGTATTTAAGTCAGCGACTAAAGCACTTACTCAGCCCATAACAACTCAGAGTTAAACTAAATAGCTAGGTCAGCGGAGATATGAAATTCTACCCTTAAATTTAATAACCCGCATATAACCATAGATAATTTAGTTTAACATCATTATTGATTTAATTAATTCAAACTTAACTTAATTATTATGATCAAAACTTAAGCACTACTGAGTTATCCACTAAGTCAGTCCAAACTTGTGCTTAGTTCAACAGAAATCATAGGAAAAATGAATCTAAATAGGTTTTAGAGACTTTTCAAACACTACCGAAATCTTCAAAATCATCAAAAGGAACCTTGCGAAGGGTTGATTCGAGTCTAGAAGTGTGGATTCACGGCCTAGAGGTAACATTTCTGAGTTCCCTTTGTGTTTTACATTATTTTCTTGCTTATTTGCTTATGTTTTGGTGGTTTTAGGCACTTTTGCCCATTTTCCTTTGGTATTTCTACAAGTCAAACAAAAATTGCCAGAACCACTGCAAGAGTAACCGCCACCACTACAGCTCCAGCCGGCGTTGCTACACTGGTAGCAGCGTCGCTAGAGCTTTAGTGGTGGCCTCTAATCTTGTAGAGGTCTCGATGATTTTTGAGATTAAATTAATATCATTTTGAGTATTTTAAGTCCAAATCTACTGAAATAAGGTTGATCTCAACTCAAAATCTCAATGGTTTTGAGTTTAGGGTGTACAAATGCCCGAAATCCCCTTAAAAATACACTTTAACCGGCATTGCTACAGCAGCCGCCTTCACCGCCGTTGCTCCAGCTACCGCCACCACACCTATGGCGTCGCCGCTGGAGCAGTAGCGATGATGGCTACTCCTCCAGCAGTGGCGGCCAAAAATATGTTTTTAAGCCCTTTTTTGCTTGTTTTTCGTCCTTTTTCATTTTTTTCTCAATGTTTCAAACTTGTAGATATTTCATAAATAATTTGAAGTTGATTTTTATTTTTAATATGGTAAATTAACTAATTAAACACCCTAATTTACCTTAAAATGGAATTTTGTCACCTAAAAATACATAATAAATCGTTTTTCTTCAAATAAAAACCCAATATTAGACCGAGAATTTCTTATGCCTTAATAATGCATGTTAACGAGTGTTTTTCCATGCTACGTGCCGTATATGTGCTAACGGGTATTTTGATGCAGGTAGATTAGGCTAGATGTATGCTAGGCCTTCAGGTATTTTTCAATTCTTGCATAGAAAATGTATAGGATTTGTTAAAGCCCTGTAATAATTTTAATTTCTTGCTCTTTTATTTACCGCCTTTGCATGATTCGCCGCATGATGAATGGATATATAAACCAAAAATTCTAACTTAGGAGGATTTAAATCGCATAAGAATGAAAGAAACTTTTATTAAAAATAAATGATTTGATTTATTAAATAAAGAATAGACAACATCATCCGAGCTCAGAATCTCTAATTGAGGTGCGGTTTACCACGCAGTGGGAAAATTGTACCAAAAAATTCCCAGTTGAGCTGAATTGGGTGGACACTATCTTAAGTACGAGATTTTTATCTCATCTCCTTTAACACATAAATTTGACTTAAATTTCAACTTCAACATCTTTTCAATAAAGAATTTTTCTCATGCCTAAAATAGGATATTCCTTTAGCACGCTTCACCGCGTTCATTTTCCCTCTCTCTGACTTTAAAAGGGGTTGCGAAAAAGGTCGTCCACTCATAAGTGTAGAAGAAGAAAATAGCTCATTTTTTCTAGGAGATGAAGAAGGAGACAGTACAAATAAAAGGCCTTTAAGGGTGGATGAAGAAGATGACAACACATTTCTTCTACCAAATGAAGTTGCTAAGGCATTAGCAGAGAATTGAATAAAGTTTGATTAAAAAAAGAATGATGTTTGATCTGATAAAGGACGTCATTACTAGTCCTTGTGAGGGTCTAAAAAGGTCAGAGGGGGGTGAATGGCCCTTTTTGCGGAATTGAACAAAATTCAAAAAGTCTTGTAGTGTGTTTGATATGGTCTGAATACATTAGATCTAGATGATACAAATATGAAATATTGTGCAAATAAAGTAAAGAGTTAGAATATCAAACACAGAATTTTATCCGGGTTCGGCCCCACCTATTCCAGTCCCCGGAGTGTCCTTACTCCGAGCTTTATCCACTAGTGAATTCCTTTCAACTCCGATGGTAACCCTTTCTGGATGTAGCACATACCACTAGAAGCACCAACTCTTAGCTGAGTCCTCTTGTCTTTAGCAGGATATACCACTTAGATTTCTACCCAAACCTAAGTTGGGTCCTATAGGAAGATCTCACTTAAAGCACCAACTCTAAGCTATATCCCAATCTCAATACTCACCCATGTATGAGATTTTTACAATTTGTTTTCTCAAGGGTTTTGTTTTTGAATTCCTCAAGTTTATAACTCACTTGAGAATTCTTACAAACTGATTTGGATTGATTTGTTTCTTGGAGTGATTGTGTCATTGATTGTACTAGCAAATTCTCTTATGTATGCTTTCTTAAAACAACCAACACCTTCTTAACTTGTAAAGCTTCCCTTTTATAGGCTTGGATCATAAATGTAGTTGTTGTGTTGATTTCAATCTTCACCATCGATCAGGTAATATATGGCGCTTCTAGAACCATTGATCAGTCCATTAGACTAAGTAATTATCCCGTTTGAATCCTTGAGATTGAGGCTGAAATGTTGTCAGTGATTGTTTTTCTTGTATTTTAGTGATTCACCAACTTTTATGCCAGTACTCTAGTGTGTGAGCTCCATACGCCTTTCCTATTAGTCTAGGTATAAAAGGTTGTCACCTTTTCTCTTTCCCGTGTCAGCCCTTTTGTCGTTTTTTGAAAAGCGTGCTAGCTGGTATTTGCTCTTGAGTAAGGGAAAAGGATCTTTGACTTTTAGACCAAAAAGGTGGATGGAAAGGGTATTTTTGAAACTTTTCCCTTTGTCTTTATTAGCTATATCTTCCGGATGACTTTAGTCCTGATATATTTGGATGCTACTCAACCAGTCTTCTTCCGGATGTTGATCTTGAGCAGTTCAAAGTTTTAAATCCTTTCCAAACTTTAACCGGATGATTCCATTATGTGCTTAGGTATTTATAGTCTTCAATGTATGTCCAGATAGCCTGATTTAGACCAGATGCTTCCATTTTGGATTAAGGAGATTTTAAGTTTTTGTTCCTTAAGTTTTTTTTCTTCAAACTTGATCCGGATAGTTACTTGACTGGTTCTTCCGGATCATTGTTTCCCAATAATCTCCACCATTTGATGGAAACAAAAACTAAGTACATATAAGCAAAGGGGTTTTTATGAGCTAAGTATGATTCTTGATCCTTAGTCATTTACAAATTTGCTCCCTCATCATTTTAGCATCCTAACCTCCCCCAATTTTTATGCATTCTAGCTTCTAAGTTTTTTAAGTACAATTATGGATTGTACTTAGAATCGATTTTAAGTATAATAGTTTTCACTATATATACTTCTGTTGTTAATGATAGTTAACCTCATGAAGTTTCAAATTACGAATTACATAAATATATAAAAGTGAAAAATTGACAGAGCTAGCTATTACAAGATTTTTACAAGTAAAAAATAGCTAACTAATACTGCTCATCAACTTCCATGGCTTTATCTCCTTTGCATGTGCTCTTCTCCCCCTTATTGTTTGCATCAGATTGGGGGTCTATAACCATATAAGTTCTGTTGTCCCAACTCTTCTGCCATGCCTCTAAATAGACTGAATAATCTATATTGCCTTCCAAGTGCTTCTTAATTATGGTCTCAACTATCGCCGAAAGGAGATGGATAGGTTTCAGAGTATCTCGGAGTTGCTTATAAGACTTGGACATATCTGGGATCATTCTTAGTGCATTGTTTCTGTCTTCTTCTTCAAAGAATGGGAAGAGAGCTTTGAGAAGTGTGGTTCCACATTTCTAGCCAAAGAAGTCGGTTTCTCTGATGTATTGTACAAGATTTTGTAAGATTGGAAGAAGATGGCTTTCTGGAATGACTGCGAAGGATCTAAATATGGAAGGAGCAATTATGGATAGATTAGCCATACCTGACTTTAAGAGCTTAATCTCCTAGATGATATCCCTCCAACCATTATGAATACTAGAGTTGAATGTGGCCATGTCTTTATTGAATGCATCCTTGAGATTATTGATCTGAGTTTTGTTACATCAAGATGACCCCCAAAGTTTGCACTGATGTCATTGATATGCTTCTCAAGGATTTTAGGTAGCCCTTCATTCAGAAAGTTGGTTAACATCTCTTAGGCAGCTTGATGCTCCTCATTTAAAAGTGTTAGTCCGGAGGTAATTCCTTTTCCTCCTTCAGTGATAGCTCTAGAATGAATTTTTCCAAGTTGTCAAACTTGCGGTCTATATGCTCTTTTAGCTCAATTGATAGATCTATGGAGGAGGAGGTTATCCGACCCATTAATGTGGCATAATTGTTATCAGCTCCGGTGAGCGCTTGATCAGTAGAGCGATTTTGCTCCCGCTATGTTTGAGTTGAGTTATTCTAGCATCGGAGTGAGTTTGGACAGAGAAGTTTCAGCAATCAGTTCTGCAGAGGGCAAAGCTTTAACTTTATTTTCTGTATTCTGCACACTTCCCTTTATTTCCCCTAATTCAGACTTCAAACGTGGAGCCAAAGATTTATCCTTTATCAATTTCTTCACCAATTTCAGTTGCTCTCAGATATTCTAGAGATTTTGCTTGATATAGCTTTCTTCATGCTCCTCAACAGTAGCTTCTTATAGCATTTTCAATGTTGTAGTTATCTTCCTAACTCTGCCTTCATTTAAGTTGGTAGATTGCCTTTTAGGTGGACTGTTGGATAAGAAAGTCTCAGATCCAGAGTTGCTTTTGGAATCCTCTAATCTGGATGATTGTTCCCTACTACTCTTTTGTTCATCCTTATCCTCTTCCTCTTCTTCCTTCCTTTCCTTTGGAATGGCCTTACCCTTTGAGTCCACTTCAAAAGTGTGCTCATTGGGTCCCAAACCAGTTCCCTCCTCCTGAACATTATGTTACGGGATGGAATGGGTATCCTAAGATGCCATTTGTGTGTCTACACCTAAGTATCCTAATTTATGGCAGTTGCATTATAAGAATTTTGGATGGGGATTACCTCATTTATCTGTTGAATATTTATTTGCTCTTCTTCAGTCTGCTATACTAACCCAGTATCCGAAAGACTAAAAATGTCCTCAGTCTCCCATCCTATTGCCTTAACAGGACTTACAACTACTACTTCCTCAACCAAAATGGTGGCATTGTCCTCACCATCCCTTCTATTTGCCTCTTCAAGTCTTTCTAACTCCACTACCTCAGCCACTAAATTAAGCAAGTTCTCCGAAAGCGGTTTATTTCTTGCCTTAAATACAAATAGGTCCTCCTCTGGGTACTGACTTTCTTTTAAGAGTGCAAGATCGATTGAAGCTACCAGGATTGATGGGCTATCTATGGCTCTTGCTCTAGACAAGCCTCCAGGTCCCTCCTTCATTAGTCTATTTTCTTTAAGGTTGTCCCCGAACTACATTCATCATGTCCTCATATTGGGGATCCTCCAGATGGATATTATCTTAAAGGACTAGTTTCCCAGCAACCACAATTTCCTTGCCTCTGCTCAAATTTGCTCTTTTTGAACTTTGAGGGATTGGCTCTTTTATCTATATTTCGATAGCAGGCTTCTTGAAAATTAGTTTAGCTCTTTTTGCCTTGAGGGCCTTAGTGAAAGTTAAGCCCTTCCGGATAAGAGCTCTTTTGGAGATAGGTTCCTCTTCTTCTGTAGCACTGCTATGCTCACTCACACTATCCTCTAGAATGTCTTCTAGAGTCTTTTTGGCTTTCTTTCTTCTAGCTAATATAGCAGTTGTTACCTCCGGAGTCTCATTCTTAATTCTTATCTCCGAAGTTATGATGTTCTTGCCTTTCTTTGCATCAGCTTTTATAAGCCTCCCCATAGGCTTCCTAGGCTATTCTGGGGTAGTCTTTATCTGTTGTGTGAGGGGTAGTCTATCCTTATCTATTTCCTTAAAACCGAGCTTGAGATTAATTTTTCTTTGAGCCTTGGGTTTAACTATTTTGGCTTTCTTAGCCTCTGGAGCATTCTCAGACATTCGAACCTTGCTCTTTTTTTCTTCTCCTCCCTTTACCTAATGGCTTTCTTCTCGTTCCAGACTTCTCTAAAACTTAATTTCTTAAAGTTCTTCTCCAGAATATCCTTCCCATGAATAGATTGAGTTCTGGATAGATCAACTCCATTTTCTAGGAGGATTTTAGTGATGAGAGCGTCATGGGAGTTCCTATGCTGCCTTATAAAATGGATGATCAGAATGGGCATATTGACAACTCTGCTTTCCACCCAATGTTGTAGGACGCAGTGTTGGAAGGAGGATGCAGTGGTGACAGATCCTTTCCGGATAAGGATGAATTTGGCCAAGACGTGTTAGAGTATTCTGGGGGTTTTTAGCCAATAGGTGGAGAATTTATCTCTAAAGTAGCGGACTGGGAGCCACATCCTAGGATGATATTTGACCAGAAGCTCATCTCCATCGTTGTGTAACTGAACTCCATCATTATTCATTTTAAAATGAGTCATAAAAAAATTCCGGAGTGACTGTTATCACTTTTCCTCGCACCTTGGTCCGGACAACATCATAATAGGAGGGAATCATCATATCATCATAGAACTCTCAGACCAAGTTCGGAAAGGTGGGGTAGTTAACTTTTAGGAAGTCTTCAAGGTGTTGATCTTTTATGAGCTGGGAATATGGTTCTGTGTTGAATAAGAAATTATCTCCCAGAAAGTCTGAGGGAACTATAGAATCTGGGCTTTTGAGTTTTAGAGGGGAGAAATCTTCATCTTTAAGATCAAACTCTTGAAAGATGTATCTAGGAGGAGGAGGAGTAGTTTGATTAGATGCCATTTGAAGGATTTTGGAATTTAGGGGTCTTGAATAAAATTGCAAAGTAACAGGAAGATTGTTGCTCGCATGAAGAAGAAGAGGGATTTTTGTAGGATTTTATATAATTCACAAGGTAAGGGTATAATGGTAATCTAGATTTAGTTAACTTTGACTGGATTGATGATGTGGTAGGTGAAAATTTAGGAGAGAGGTAAATGGCATTTAACCGGAGAATAGGAATGATTTATTTAAACCCAGCTGTTACATTTTACCGCACGTGTAATGCCCAATAAACGTTTGAAATTAAAAATGTGTACAATTACCTTTTTGCACTTTTACTGCCATTTTTCAAGTATGTCTGTTGAGCTGGCAATGTTCCCTCTAGATCCAGAGTCAACTTTACTTCTTCTTTTCTTCCTCATTCTTTGACTTGCAAAAGTCCAAATTAATTTCAGATTATCTTCCAAATTCTCCTTTAAATTGGATTAGACATTCCAATTGACTCCCTCATCTTATTGAATTGATCTTTACTTAATGGCTTAGTAAAGATGTCTGCCCTTTGCTCATTGGTTAAAACGTAAACCAATGCAACATCCTTCTTCATTACATAATCCCGGATGAAATGATGCCTGATGTTGACATGCTTCATCATGTTATAGAGCACTGGATTATTTGACACATCAATGGCACTTTTGTTGTCACACATTACATCCATACATCCGGATTGAACTCCATAGTCTTCTAACTGTTGCTTGATCTATAAAAGTTGAGCAACACAACTTCTAGCTGCCATATATTCTACTTCTGTAGTTGATAAGGCAACTGAAGTTATTTGCTTCTTGCTATGCCATGATACCAAGCGATCTCCTAGAAAGTCATAGCCTCCGGATGTACTCTTTCTTTCAAGAATGTCTCTACCATAATCTGCATCAGTGAAGCCTTGGAGTGTGAAGTCTCCATTACTAGGATACCATAACCCAACTTCAGTTATTCCCAGTATATATCTAAGGATTCTCTTCACTTCTTTGAGATGTGAATCCTTAGGATTGGATTAATATCTTTCATAATAGTAAACTGCATAATGTATGTCAGGTCTACTAGCTATCAAGTACAAAAGTGATCCAATCATTCCTCTGTAGAGCTTTTGATCTAATTCTTCTCCTTTATAATCCTTTGACAGGACTGTATCTGATCCTATAGGAGTGGATATTGGCTTGCTTTTGTTCATTTCAAACTTCTTCAAAATCTCCTTGGTGTACTTAGATTGATTGATGAAAATCCCATCCGAACTCTGCTTGATTTTCAAAATAAGGAAGAAGTTGAGTTCTCCCATCATTGACATCTCAAACTCCTTCTGCATTTGAGTGCTAAATTCTTTACACATCTTTTTATCTGTTGCTTTAAAAATGATGTCATCTACATAGATTTGGACTAGAATAACATCACCCTTTTTCTTCTTGATGAAGAGAGTTGTATCTGCCTTGCCCCGGATGTATCCCTTAGATATGACGAAAGAAGTAAGTCTTTCATACCATGCTCTTGGTGCTTGCTTCAATCCATAGAGGGCCTTCTTTAGTTTGTATACATGGTCCAGATGCTTTGAGTCTTCAAATCCATTTGGTTGCTTGACATAGACTTCATCCTAGATAACTCCATTTAGAAATGCACTTTTGACATCCATTTGGAACAAGGTGAATCCCATGAATGATGCAAAAGCACATAGAATTCGAATTGCTTCTAATCTTGCTACAGGAGAAAATGTTTCTTCAAAGTCAATGCCTTCTTGCTGATTATAGCCTTGATCGACTAGCCTTGCTTTGTTTCTCACCACAACTCCAGATTCATCCAACTTATTCTGGAATACCCATTTAGTGCCAATGATTGATTTTCCTTCCAGATATGGCATAAGATCCTAGACATCATTTCTGGTGAATTAATCTGATTCTTCTTGCATTGCCATCATCTAGCTTTCATCTCCTTCAGCATCTTGAAATTTCTTTAGCTCAATGAGAGAGACAAAGGCAACATAGCTCATAATCCGGTTGAGTTGTCCTCTATTTCTAATTGGATTTTGGACATTATCCAAAATGGCTTTAATTGGATGATCTATGTGAGTCCGAACTTCTTTGGGTAGATCTCTATGCTGAACTAGAACTTGTTCTTCTTCTGCTTCAACTTCCACTTCTTGATCATCCATGAAATTTATTTCATGTTAATTGAGATCATTTTTTGTGTTCCTGGATTGAGTGTGATTCTTCCATCTTCTTCCTTGTATTTCTTGATTTGGAAGGAATCCGGAATCTGCACTTCCTCTTTTTCTCTAGTATTTTCAACTTCCAGGGTTAAATCTTTAGGATTGGAGCTTCTTATCCCTACATGGTTAGTCTCATCAAAATCTACATGTATTAACTCTACCACAGTTTAGGTTCATTTGTTATAGACTCTATAAGCTTTGCTATGTGTTGAGTAGCCAAGGAAAATTGCTTCATCAAACTTAGGATCAAATTTTCCTAATTGCTCTCTATCATTTAGAATGTACCATTTACATCCAAAGGCTTTAAAGTACCCAATTTTGGGTTTCCTTCCCTTCCAAATTTCATATGGGGTCTTTTCTAGGGTCTTTCTAATGAGAGCTCTATTCAAAATATAATATGTTGTGTTTACGGCCTCACCCCAGAAATACTTAGGCAAATTATTCTCATTTAGCATTTTTCGAGCCATCTCAACTATTGTTCTGTTTTTCCTTTCAACAACCCCATTTTGTTGAGGAGTATGAGGAGAAAAAAAGTTGTGCTCAATGCCCTTGGATTTGCAGAATTCATCAGAGTGCTTCTTTTTTAATTCTCCTCCATTATCACTTCGGATGCGTGCAATGCTTATGCCATGTTCTACTTCTATCCGGGTGAATATTTTTGAGAAGTGTTCAAAGGCTTGATCTTTGCTAGCTAGCAAAGCAACCCAGGTATAGCGAGAATAATCATCTACAACGACTATTGTGTATTCTCTTCTACCTAAACTCATTGGTTTAATTGGACCAAAGAGATCAATATGTAAGAGCTCAAGAACTCTTTTGGAGGGAATGTATGAGATGGAAGGGAAGCTTTTTCTATGTTGTTTACCTAATTGACACATAGTGCATATGTGATCCTTATCAAAAGCAACCTTAGGCAAGCCCACAACCAATTTCTTTTTGGCTAGTTTGGACATGAGGTTCATACTTACGTGTCCCAACCTCCGGTGCCATAGCCATGATTCGTCTTCTTTAGACACCAAGCATATATTCTTTTTCTTGTTTTTAATGTTAACAGAATAGACATTTTTTACTCCAGATGCATAAAGAATGAGTTGATTTGACTTACTATCAATGATTGAGCAACCTCTGGAGTCAAAGGTGACTTTTCTCCCTTTGTCATAGAGTTGAGAAACACTAAGCAGATTAAACTTCAGTCCATCAACTAGTGAGACATCTTCTATTTTTAATTCAGATCCAATGGTTCCATGTCCAATGATCTACCCCTTTTGGTTATATCTAGAGCTTACTTTTCCACCTGTCTTCTAGATTAAAGTGATAAAGGCTTTCTGATCACCAGTCGTGTGCCTTGAGCATCCACTATAAATGTACCATGAGTGTTGATCTACTGTAGATCTAAGGTATACCAATAAAACAGATCAAGTGAGTTTGGGTACACAATTAGTTTTGGGTCCTCTCGGGTTATCAACCATTTCAGGCCAAGGATAAACATCATAATAACCATTTTTCAATCTACATAATTTAGTAATATGATTGTTTTTCCCACAAAACCCGCACCCTAATATGGGCATGTTCTGCTCATGGTTCTTATGGATCTTCTTGAGATCTTCCTTTCCATAATTTCCAATGTATCCAGCTTCTTGCAGACTTCTCTGTCCGGTATATGTCCGGAAGCTGGTTGGAGGTGCACTCTCTACTATATGGTTCTTTCGCTACTTGATAGGTTGCTCATTATAGAGTACTGTAGCCTTTCCTTTTTGAGTAGCAGTGTATCTTTGAGGTTGAGGTTGCCTGCTGACCTCCCTCTTTCTTTGATTTGAGGGCTCTGAATTTTTCTTGCCATTTGTATTTTGATTCCTTTGTGCTACTTGCCTTGGGTTCCTTCTTCGTTGTGAGGGGCCTGTTTTCTTTTCGGATGCCTCCTTCATCAGGGTTAGCTCCCTAACTAGCCCAATTTAGTTTGCACTTAATATCTGCACTTGATTTCTTAGGAAGTTTTCTTCAACTACATCAATGTGCTTTGTAGCTCTTATTAGATTGACATCTTATGCCAATGCTTTAGCATCTTCAGTAAGCTCCATCACTTGTCTTTGTAGGGATTTGATGGCTTTTGTGTTCTTTATCACATTCTTGATCACAATCCCTAAAGCTCTAGCAAGATCAAAGTTAGATACAGAATTAGAGTGAGAGTATACCACAGTACTGTCTATCTTTAATTCTGATTCTTCAATTTGTACAGTGTGTCTTGCTTAGAGGGATTTCTCCTAGATTGCTCTACTTTCCGATTAGTTAGTGCTATGAATGCACAGTTGGCAATTTCTTCTTCTTCTGTTGAAGATGAACTATTGCTTTCCTCACTATTGCTCCATGTGGCCACCATTGCCTTTTTCTTATATTTCTTTTCTCTTTTGAGCTTAGGGTGTCTGGTTCTGAAATGGCCTTTCTCTCCACATTCAAAGCCGACAGAGTCTTTTTTTGGATCCTTCTTTTCTTCCGGAGCCTTTCTTGGCTTGTCCCTTTTGGAGGTGCTTTCCTTTGTTCTCCTGGACTCATATCTCTTGGAGCTCCTCCTATCCTTCCTTCTTAGGAATTTGTCGAGTTGTTTGGCTAGCATAGCCATCTGTTCTTTGTTGTTTTAAGATTCCTTTAACTATTTATCTGATCTAGAGGAAGCTGATTTAGAGGAGTTTGCCTTGAGTGCAAGAGTTTTCTTCTTTTCTTTAGGCTACTTCTCTTATTGGCTATATCTCTCCAAGGACAGCTCTTGATTTAGAAGATTACCAATGAGCTCATCATAGCTGTAGAAGTTTAAGTCATGAGCTTCTTCAATGGCAGTCTTTTTGTTGCCCCATTCCTTGGTGAGACTCCGGAGTACCTTCTTGACCATGTCTACTTGATCTCCTTCCCAAGCCTCTTCATCTCATTTACTAGATTGGTGTATCTAGTATTCATGCTATTAATGGATTCTTTAGGCTCTATCCTAAAGGATTCTAGCTTTTATTGTAGGAGATCGATTTTGGCTTCTTTTACCTTGTTTGTTCCTTCGTAGGTCACTTCTAGTTTCTACCAAATCCCTTGCGCAGTTTCATATCTAGATATCCTATTGAATTCAGATGCACTAAGAGCACAATGGAGCATGTTATTAGCATTTGTATTTTTACGCAGTCTTTTGTAATCATTCTCATCTCATAGATTTGAGGGCTTGCGGGGTTGTTATACCCTCTACTTCGTGAGTAGGATCATATGGGCCATTTTCAATGGCCATCCATGCCATCATGCTTTATGCTTGAATAAAATTCTTCCTCTGGTTCTTCCAAAACATGTAGTGCTCACCAGTGAAGAGTGGAAGATGGGTAATAGTCATACCCTCTAGAAGGGGTGGTGAGTTTTGGAAACTCATGTTGATTGTTAGATCAAAATATTGACCTTTAGCTCGAGATAGTTAGATCTCTAGTTGTGAGAACTTGCTCTGATACCATTTGTTGGTCCCTGTGAGGGTCTAAGTAAGGTCAAAGGGGGGTGAATGACCCTTTTCGAGGAATTAAATAGACTTTAAAAAGTCTTAGTGTAGCCTATTTGATATGTTCCGGATATATTAGATTCGGATGATGCAAATATGAAATGTTGTGCAAATAAAGTAGAGAGATAAAATTGTTGGATATGATGTATGCCCTTAAGGCAATTAGGGCGATATATCTTAATTATATAATAGTACGAATATTTTTGTTTAATTACTAAAGGCATTTAATATTTTGTTTATATCGATGTGCTTATAAATATATTATAGCTGGTTAAAATATATTCACTGATGTATGTATACAAAAGTTCTTGACATATCATAGCATGAAGTCAGAGAAATTATAGTTGGACTAAAATTTAGTGAGACCTGCTTCATGTGCAGTTATGATTATGTCTAAACTATCCCTAGTCATAGTTTCATCAAGAAAGGATATTGATAAAGCGGAAAGACTAACATGTGGTCAACTTTCTTAGAAAGGGTCCAAGCAGTCAATCTCCTAAGGACTAAAGGTGGTGCCTTAAGTTTGACACATGGATATATCTGGGAGATATATCGAAGACCGCAGTAAGATAAACGCTTGGTGTATATATCAATGTATTAGTGTTTATCTTTATACAATAAGCTTACCGAATATCCTCATACTTGAGATACTAGTTACCTTGTGTGGTAATATTGCTATACTTTAGGTCATTCCCACACACTCATTAATTTAGGGTGTCACGGGTGATTATGGGTATAGTGATGACAGCATGTTGTTAAGCTAAGTAGTGGAAAAGAATCCATCACTCTGAAAATATTAAGGAGTTATACCTGGCCGCTTGTTGAAGTGATGATTGCTATAAACCTCTTATCAGAGTATGTTTTTTATAGAAATAGTTTCTAGTCAAACACATTATGGTAAAAGGCAATATACTTCGATAACAAGTTAATAATTGGGATAGCTGGGAGCAACCTTGCTATTAGTGGGTTAACACTGTAACTGAACCCTATAAACCAGATGGTACTAATATTAAAGAATGGAAAGAGTTCATTGCATTGGACAACTATTGCATTAACCGGAATTAAGTCATAAGCACAAATGACGTTCCGAGTAATGGGGGATGGTACACCCATGCTAGAGGCGTACTATAGTCGTTTAAGGTAATCGAGTTCTATTCATGATCTAGAACCTCGAGCCAATGGTTCCATTAGAACAAGGGTTAGTTAAGCCTTAACTGCTCAATACTTCGGGATCCTATAAGGTCACACACATTGGACCTTAATCGAATTGAGTAAAGAATTAATAGATTTATTCTATTATGAAAAAATAATATAATAATAATTAGATTATTATTTAAATGGTTAAAAATAATTAGATCATTTTTGGACAAACCAAGGAATTTATTTTTGAACGGTAACTAATTTATTAGGGTCATAAAATAAATATTTATTTAAAAGGGATTAAAAGAGAATTATTCTGAATGGGTTGGACCTGATAAAAATTATTGGACAATTTTGAACTGCAAAATGGGCTGCGGGATTTGCGACACGTTTGGTGCACGAAATCCCGCACCGTGGGCTTGCAAGTGCAGCAGTGCGGCACTTGCAAAAGCCCACAAGGCTGGGCTTGCCGGCGCTGCCTTTGGCAGTACTGGGAAAAGCCCAGCTTGCGAGAAGCACAGCCTGTAGAGCAAGCTGTGCACGCGGGCAGAACCCGCGGGGCTCCAAGCCCCGCAGGTCAAACCCACGAGTGGGATGTGTAATCGAAAAAGGGGGGGAGCAATTTTGCTCTCCCAAGCCTATATATAGGCTTCTCCATGCCCCTTTTCAAATTGCACCAATGGCTTAAAGCATAAATCCTAAGCGAGATTCGCAAAGATAAATCTCTCGGGTAATTGAGCAAGTTCTTTTTTAGGGGCTTGATTTTATTTGAGCACCTCTAGTCTATATTTTTGGGTGGGGCTTTTTGAGTGGTCTAGTAACTACTCGAGGCTCCTTAGTTCTTCCTCTCGGTGAGGTTTTGGTTGGTGGGGTTCGTGTGAATACTCATAGAGGCTACCCTAGGGTAGGAGGCTTATGCAAGGATGTTCTGCTAAAGCACGCTTCAACTGGTAAGTTTCCTTTCTTTCTCTTTTAATTATTAGGTCTTTTTCTTTAAGCGTTTTTAAACTTAATAATTATGCTTAGGTTGTTTTGCATGCTTATTTTATTTTATGCTTAGGTTATAGCTTAGAGTTATAACATGCTTAGTATAAAATATATATGCTAGGATGTAATTTAGATTATGGTATTCCTAGCCGATGTATGCTAACCTAGGTAGAGAATTATTTAGTTAAGGCTTTATTTAATTTATATGCATCTTATAGGAGTTCCTAGGGATAGGGACAAAATTTTGAATTTCCGCAGTGCCTGTTATGCATGTTCAAATTGACTGTCAGTTTCCAACAGTAGTATCAGAGCCTGCCTATTTAGTGTATAATCAAACTTAGAAGCGAACAGAATATTATTTTCTATATGAAATAATTTATTGTTTATTTAATTGTTTGGAACAATATATATGAACTTGTATTTTTCATTTCAAGGTTAAAAAATGTTTGTGAATAATTTTGAATAAGCCTGCTCAACTTACTCAAATTATATAATTTTCAATAATTTATATAAATTACATGGGTTATAGATGCTTCCAATTTACATGAATTGAAAGAACAAAATTTATTAGTTCAAGAGAATCTATTAGTCTTTGAGTTTGTGCCTGTATTTGTTCTGGCTAAGGATTAGACTTGGTGTCTACTCCTCATAGGGCACCTCTCCTACTTGGGAACCTATATCGGTGCAGCTTGAATTGACCAATGAGGGGATTAAATATGGACTAATTTATTTCTAATATATAAGATGATTCTTATATATGTTTCTATAACAAAGTAAACATTAAATTTATTGAATAAAAGCTTAAAGGAAATGCAATATGAATATAACAAATAAAAGTGTTAATTATTTTGCATATAATCTAGGTTGATGGAATAATTATAATAAAGAGCTTGAACTCACCTAAGGTTGGACCATATAAATTAATTCTAAAATTTCCTGAATTAATATAAATTATTATAAATATGTCCATCTGATAAAATCCTAGATTGGGTGAGACGTTTAACACCAATAAAATTCCAAAGTAAATATATTAAGGCAAGTTATAGTCTTCCTTACTCAAATTTATAATACGGTCTCTTTGGGCTATCAAAGGGTTGCGCAAAGAGTTCCTTCTAGTCCACATTGATTGCTTGTAAAGTTTGGGATAGGGTCTGCCTTAACAGAACTGGAGTAGTCCACCATAAAATTGGGGGCTAGGCTAAGATTTGAGACATATTCAAGGAGATGCTAAAGTAAGAGCACACGTGCCTTGGGATTAGGGAACTTGAATGAATTAGCAATTGCATACGATGCAAATGGAATGGGATTCCAACTATAACTTACTATTGTGACTTGACTCATAAAATTGGGAGTTATAATAGACTAGTTATAGATGCTACCTACTAGGAAATTTATCTGGGCTAAAATTCTCGAATTCAATAGAATGGGCTATTGTAAATTTCAAAGAAAATAGTAGGACAAATGTATTTAATTAAAAGTACTTATATTAAATGCATGTACTAAATAGAAGTTTTCCTCGTGAATTCACTTGGGTATTAGATACTGGTTGTGGTTATCATATTTGTACTTCTGTGCAGGAACTAAGGAACAGTAGAAGACTTGCAAAAGATGAGATGGATCTGCGTGTGGAAAATTGAGCCCGAGTTGCTGCATTAGCCGTAGGAAGCTTTAATCTTATTTTTCCAAGTGGACTTGTTTTAGTTTTTAATAATTTTTACTACATTCTGAGTGTTACTAAGAATATTTTATCTGTTGCGTGTTTAGCAGCAGAAGGATTTGAAATTTTATTTTCGAATAATAATTGTCAGATTCGCTTGAATAATGTTCTTTATGGTTATGGGATGTTGAATGGTGGCATATATATTCTTGATACTAAACCGAAGTTTTTAATGTAAACAATGTAAAGAAAGTTAAATTAGATAATGAGTATTCCTTCTACTTTTGGCATTGTCGTTTAGGCCACATAAACAAAGATCGCTTAACCAAGTTGCATAAGCGTGGAGACTTGGGCCAAATATACTTGGAGTCTTATGGTGATTGCAAACCTTGTTTAAGAGAGAAAATGACAAAATTACCCTTTTAAGGAATGGGTGAACAGGCCACGAGTACATTGGAACTTATACATACTGATGTGTGTGGTCCAATGAGTATTCCGGCACTAGAAGGATACTCCTACTTCATAACCTTTATTAATGATTATTCACGATAGGGTTATTTGTACTTAATGAAGCACAAGTCTGAAAGTTTTAAAAAGTTCAAACTATTCAGAGCTGAAGTAGAGAAACAGCTTGAAAAAAGTATTAAAGCATTTCAATCGGATCGAGGTGGAGAATACTTAAGTCAGGAGTTTCAGGATTATCTAAAGGAAAAAGGGATAGTTCCCTAGTAGACCCCTCCTTATATGCCCCAACACAATAGAGTGTCAGAAAGGAGGAATCAGACTTCATTATATATAGTTTGGTCCATGATGAGCCATATAGATCTCAGTAAATCCTATTAGGGATATGCACTAGAGAGCGCGGTTTATGTATTAAACAGAGTGCCCTCTAAATCAGTTGATTTTACAACCTACAAAAGATGGTGTAATAAAAAGCCATCTCTAAGTCACTTAAGAGTATGGGGCTGTCCTGTTATGGTAAAGAGGATAGCGTCAGATAAGTTGAACGCCAAATCTAACAAGTGTCTATTCATTGGATATCCAAAGGAAACTATTGGATATCTATTTTACCAACCCAAAGCACAAAAGGTATTTGTGTTGCAGAAACTTTTTGGGAAAGGAACACTTACTTGCACAAGTCAGTGGGAGCAATGTTGAACTGGAAGTTCAAGAGGAAGGAACAGATGATCAGCTGATTGACCCCATTCTAGATACACAAGAAAGTGAGATCCTAGAACAACCTATTAAAACACAAACATTGCGAAGATTAGGTCGTTTTTATAAAGGTCCAGATACATATGGTTTTATCATCACTGATGATAAGGAACTGTATCTCTTGGAGGATGATGAACCAAGGACATATGATGAGGCAATAAAAAGCTCAGATTCTGACAAATGGTTAAAAGCCATGAAATCAGAAATGGATTCCATGTATGAGAACCAAGTTTGGAATTTTGTTGATGCACCATAGAAGGTTAGACCGATTGAGTGCAAATAGGTCTTCAAGAAGAAGACTGACATCGACGGTAATGTAATTACCTATAAAGTAAGGTTGGTTATGATAGGTTATAGTCAACATGAAGGTATCGACTATAATGAAAATTTCTCATACGCAGCCATGCTTAAATCCATAAGGAAACTCCTCGCCATTGCTGCTCATTACGATTATGAGATCTGGCAGATGGATGTTAAAACAGCATTCCTGAATGGGGATTTAGATCGGGATGTGTATATGACACAACCTAAGGATTTTACATCTCAGAATGGCTCGAAGGTTTGCAAGCTACAAAGATCCATTTACGGACTTAAGCAGGCATCCAGGAGTTGGAATATATGGTTTGATCAGACAATCCATGAACTGGATTTCTGTGCAAACATTAATGAGCCTTGTGCTTACAAGAAGGTTAGTGGGAGTGCAGTCATTTTCTTAGTGTTGTAAGTCGATGACATTCTACTTATAGGAAACAATATTTCTCTTCTTTAAAATGTTAAGGTATGTTTATCAAGAAAATTCTCCATGAAAGACCTTGGTGAAGCAACATTTATACTAGGTATAAAGATCTGTAGGGATAGATACAAGAGGTTGTTAGGTCTTTCTCAAAGTACATATATAGATAAGGTATTGAACAGGTTCAACCTTGAGCATTCTAAGAAAGGTTATCTCCCGATGACAAAGGGAATTAACCTATCTAAGGCTGAGTGTCTGAAGACAGCTCAAGAGAGAATGTGCTTGAAGGATATACCCTATGCATTCGTGATAGGATCCATCATATATGCTATGATATGTACTAGGCCAGATGTACCTCAGGCTTTGAGCTTTACGAGCAGATATCAGTCAGATCCAGGTGAAAAGCACTAGATGGTCGTCAAGGCAATTCTTAAGTATTTGAGAAGGACTAAAGATGAGTTCTTGATATATAAAGAAAGTGACCTCATAATTAGAGGTTACACTAACGCGAGTTTTCAATCCGATGAGGATGACTTTAAGTCTCAGTTGAGTTATGTGTATCTATTAAATGGAGGGGTGATATGCTAGAAGAGTTCCAAGCAAGAAACTACTGCGGATTCAACCACGAAATCTGAATACATTGTTGTATGCGAATCAGCAAAAGAAGTGTCTAGTTAAATGGGTTTATTAGTGATCTCGGTGTGGTGCCTGAGACTGTTGATCCAATTACTCTGTATTGTGATAACAATGGTGCTATAGCTCAGGCAAAGGAACCACGGCCTCATCAGAAAAATAGACATGTATCTAGAAAGTATCATATAATCAGGGAGATTGTTGATGCAAAGATAATAAGACTAGAATAAGTACCCACTGATCAGAACCTCGCAGATAGTCTGACAAAGCTATTGACTCAAGTCAAACATGACCAGCATGTTAAAGCATATGGACTAAGACATATGGCTAATTGGACTTAGTGCAAGAGGGAGTTTGTTGGATATGATGTATGCCCTTAAGGCAATTAGGGCGATATATCTTAATTATGTAATAGTACAAATATTTTTGTTTAATTAATAAAGGCATTTAATCTTTTATTTATATCGATGTGCTTATAAATATATTATAGCTGGTTAAAATATATTCATTGGTGTATGTACACAAAAGTCCTTGACATATCATAGCATGAAGTTAGAGAAATAATAGTTGGACTAAAATTTAGTGAGACCTGCTTCATGTGCAATTATAATTATGTCCAAACTATCCTTAGTCATAGTTTCATCAAGAAAGGATATTGATGAAGCGAAAAGAGTAGCATGTGATCAACTTTCTTGGAAAGGGTCCAAGCAGTCAATCTCCTAAGGACGTAAGGTGGTGCCTTAAGTTTGACACATGGATATATCTGGGAGATATATCGGAGACCGCAGTAAGACGCTTGGTGTATATATCAATGTGTTAGTGTTTATCTTCATAAATAAGCTTTGCGAATATCCCCATACTTGAGATACTAGTTACCTTATATGGTACTATTGCTATACTTTGGGTCATTCCCACACACTCATTATTTTAGGGTGTCACGGGTGATTACGGGTATAGTGATGACAACACGTTGGTAAGTTAAGTAGTCGGAAAGAATCCATCACTCCAGATATATTAAGGAGTTATACCTGGCCACTTGTTGAAGTGATGATTGCTATAAACCTATGATCAGAGTATGTGTTTGATAGAAATAGTTACTAGTCAAATACATTATGGTAAAAGGCAATATACTTCGGTAACAAGTTAATAACTGGGATAGCTTATAGCAACCTTGCTATTAGTGGGTTAACACTTTAATCGAACCCTATAAACCAGATGGTACTAATATTAAAGAATGGAAGGAGTCCATCGCATTAGAAAACCGTTGCATTAACCGGGATTAAGTTACATGTACAAATGATGTTCCAAGTAATAGAGGATGTAGACCCTTGCTAGAGGCGTACTATAGTCAGTTCTATTCACGGTCTAGAACCTCGAGCCAATGGTTCCATTAGAACAAAGGGTTGGTTAAACCTCAACAGCTCAATACTTCAGGATCCTATAAGGTCATACACATTAGATCTTAATCGGAAAAAGCAAACAATTAATAGATTTATTATATCATGAAAATATAATATAATAATAATAGGATTATTATTTAAATGGTTAAAAACGATTAGATCATTTTTGGATAAACCAAGGAATTTATTTTTGATCGTTAACTAATTTATTAGGGTCATAAAATAAATATTTATTTGAAAGGATTAAAAGAGAATTTTTCTAAATGGGTTGGACCCGATAAAAATTGTTAGACAATTTTGAACTGCAAAATGGGCTGCGGGATTGACGACATATTCAGTGCCTAAAATCCTGCACTGTGGGCTTGCAAGTGCCGCAATGCGGCACTTGTGAAAGCCCACGAGGCTGGGCTTGTCGACACTGCCTTTAGTAGTGCTGGGCAAAGCCCAGCACGAGAAATCTTGCAAGCCTAGCTTACGAGAAGCACAGCATGCGGGGCACACGGGCAGAACCCGCAGGGCTCCAAGCCCCGCAGGTCAAACCCACGAGTGGGATGTGCATCCCACATTGAAAAAGGGGGGAGCAATTTTACTCCCCCAAGCCTATATATAGGCTTCTCCATGCCCTCTTTCAAATTGAACCAATGGCTCAAAGCATAAATTCTAAGCGAGATTCACAAAGATAAATCTCTCAGGTAATTGAGTAAGTTCTTCTTGAGGGGCTTGATTTTATTCGAGCACCTCAATCTATATTTTCGGGTGGGGCTTCTTGAGTGGTCTAGTAGCTACTCGAGGCTCCTTAGTTCTTCCGCTCGATGAGGTTTTGGTTGGTGGGGGTACGTATGGATACTCATAGAGGTTATCCTAGGCTTGGAGGCTTGTCCAAGGATGTTCTGCTAAAGCACGCTTCAACTGGTAAGTTTCCTTTCTTTCTCTTTTAATTATTAGCTCTTTTTCTTTAAGCATTTTTAGACTTAATAATTATGCTTAGGTTGTTTTGCATGCTTAGTTTATTTTATGCTTAGGTTATAGCTTAGAGTTATGACATGCTTAGGTTATAGCTTAGAGTTATAACATGCTTAGTATAAAATATATATGGTAGGATATAATTTAGAATTATGGTATTCCTAGCCTATGCATGCTAACCTAGGTAGAGAATTATTTAGTTAAGGCTTTATTTAATTTATATGCATCTAACAGGAGTTCCTGGGGACAGGGACAAAATTTTGAATTTTCGCCGTGCCTATTATGCATCTTTAAATTGACTGTCAGTTTCCAACAAGAATATCAAACACAGAGTTTTAGCCTAGTTCAGCCCCGCCTACTCATGTCCCCGTAGTGTCCTTACTCTGAGCTTTTTCCACTAGTGGATTCCTTTCCAACTGGCAAGAATCAAGCCTTACAATTTATCTCTGGATAGTAACCCCTTTCAGATGTAGGATATACCACTAGAAGCACTAACTCCTAGCTAAGTCCTCTTGTCTTTAGCAGGATATACCACTTAGATTTCCACCCAAACCTAAGCTGAGTCCTAGAGGGAGATCCAACTTAAAGCACCAACTCTAAGCTATATCCCAATCTCAATACTCACCCAAGTATGAGATTTTTACAACTTGTTTTCTCAAGGGCTTTGTTTTTTAATTCCTCAAGTTTATAACTCACTTGAGAATTCTTACAAACTGATTTGGATTGATTTATTTCTTGGTGGGATTATGTCACTAATTGTACTAGCGGATTCTCTTATGTATGCTTTCTTAAAACAACCAGCACCTTCTCAACTTGTGAAGCTTCCTTTTTATAGGCTTAGATCATAAATGTAGCCGTTGTGTTGATTTTAATCTTCATCGTTGATCAGGTAATATTTGGTGCTTCTAGAATCGTTGATCAGTCCGTTAGACTGAGTAATTGTCCCGTTTGAATCCTTGAGATTGAGGCTGAAAAGTTGTTAGTGATCATCTTCCTTGTATTTTAGTGATTCACGAACTTTTATGCTAGTAGTCCGGTGTGTGAGCTCCACGCGCCTTTCCTATTGGTCTAGGTAGAAAAAGTTGTCACCTTTTTTCTTTCCTGTATCAGTCCTTCTATTATTTTTTGAAAAGCGTGCTAGCTGTTACTTTGTCTTGAGTAACGGAAAAGGATCTTTGACTTTTAGACCAAAAAGGTGGAGGGAAAAGGTATTTTTGAAACTTTTCCCTTTGTATTTGTTAGCTATATCTTCCGGATGACTTTAGTCCTGATATATCTGGATGCTACGCAATCAGTCTTCTTTCGAATGCTGATCTTGAGCTGTTCAAAGTTTGTTTCCTTTCCAAACTTTAACCGGATGCTTCCATTATGTGCTTATCTATTTATAGTCTTCAATGTATGTCTAGATAGCTTGACTTAGACTAGATGCTTCCATTTTGGATTAAAGAGATTTTAAGTTTTTATTCCTTAAGTTTTTGTTTTCTTCAAACTTGATCCGGATAGTTATTTGACTGGTTCTTTCGGATCATTGTTTCTCAACAGTTATAATGTAAACAAATGATTCAAATAAAAAAATAATATTGAAAGTTCATATGAATACAAGTTACTCTAATACCAATTGTAAGTAAGTTTTACTTTTCTTCAATATACTTAATGAGGATTAATTAACTGAATGCGAAAATGAAAATTCTTCTACCAAATATGGGTGGTAGAAGAAAATAGCTCGTTTTTTCTAGAAAATGAAGGAGACAGTAAAAATAAAAGGTCTTGAAGAGTGGAAGAAGAAGATGATAACACATTTCTTCTACCAAATGTAGTCAGTGGCATTAGTAGAGAGACAAGCAAGTTTGAATAAAAAAAAAGCATACTGCTTGATCTGATAAAAGAAGTTAAAATGTAAACAAATGATTAAAATTAATACAAATAAAAAAATATTACTAAAATTTCATGTGAACGCAGATGGTTCTAATAACATTTGTAAGTAATTTTTACTTTTCTTCTTTATACTTAATGAAGATTATATATTTGAATTCAAAAATAGTAATTCTTCTGCCAAATGAGTGTAGAAGAAGAAAAGCGCTCATTTTCTCTAGGAGATGAAGAAGGAGATAGTAAAAATAAAAGGTCTTTTAAGTGTGAAAGAAGAAGATGGCAATAGATTTCTTTTGCCAAATATAATCCGTGAGGCATTAATAGTGAGATGAGCAAGTTTGAATAAAAAAAGTAAATCGCGAAAATGTTTACTATTTCATTAAAGCGAGTCATTCACCCCACTAACTTTTTGAGTTATAAACATAGGGACCAACAATTTTAATTTAATTTAATAAATTACATTATGACTTTTTATTATATCATTAAATACAAATTGAATATTTCTTAAGTTATGATAACTTAACTAAACTGATCTGATATATCAATCTATTATTAATCAATTTTCCTTCATCATTACTTGTATCATTGCATGTACAAGAAGAATCTCAAATCAGCAGTTTTAAGTACACGATCCTTTGGTTTTGTCCATATGTTGGCAATGGAGTCACGTCCATGGACTGTGAGTGGATTCTAGCAAACCACTATAGCCCCCAATTAGGGTAGAATATAGTTGTCAATGTATGATACTGAACCCAGTATTTATCTCACAATTTCCTTTGCATGTTGACATCGATATAATGGCCAATGGACATGGCCATGTCACTCATTATTACTTTCATTATATTTCTTGATCTAGAATAAAATGATTGTTTCAAATAAGCTACATACTTATTTGGACATGTCAATAATCTCTTTTATTCATCAAATGGTTGGTGATTCATTTCAGCTTATTAGGCTGAATGGAAATCCTATCACTTTAACCTCACTACCAATGTGTTCATGAATAACCCGAGCATACCCATATTTGGAATCCACATTTAAGGACATGTTAGGTGCATACCACATATTACCCAATTCTAAATAACTGCAACTTGAAACCAAGTCCAAGGACATTTGAGACCTACCTAGTAAAAAGCTCCTGATGCGATAGCATGTGACTTTTGCTAATCAGATCGGTCTAGGCCATGTTATCAACACAAGCGTATGTTCGTAGCTCTTTTCTCAAACAAGCTAACCAACATACAAGTCTATTGTTTATTCATTCTCATGACTAAATAGACTTGAGATATTTATGATTTAATCAATGGGTACTATTAACTAAATATAGCACAAGATATATCATAGAAAATATTAATGTCTTTATTAATATAACACAAAACATAAATATTCAATTATATCTTAATAACCCAAGTCTAGAACTAGGGCACACCTAACATTGACTTTGAAGGAGTTGTAGAGAAAGGAAGACCAAATAAAACAAAGACCAAATTGAACCTAAATTGAAATTGAAATTTCAGGAGAAAACAAAGGGAAGCTAGTGTTGACTTGGTATTTTATAGATACCGGATGGAGGACCAACAAGGTGACACATCACCATTCAGACTCATAGTAGGGTCACTTTGAGGTGTCGATGATGTGTGGGTCTCCCTTGGCGCCTGTGTGAGAGGCGGGGTCCACTAGGGGTATGGTTGGATTTAGGCATGACAAAACATTCTTTAGTTAAAGTTTGCACAATAAGCAAATTTTAACGAATAAAAGAATTAAGACCCAAATCTCGATACAATTGGTAGAGTCACCACCCAAGTTATCTACTTGGGAAAGAGTTTTGGTATGGTTCCCTCTGGGTAGGAGACTCATACCTATTGGATTAGAGATTCGGGTATCGGATGAGTCACTTATTTCTCATTTACTTGATTCAAAATTACATTCACCATGTAAAACAGTTTTAGTTTTCATTTAGGTAATTATCATAGAAGTCTATTTCTACACTCTTTCACACTCGTTACATGCATTTACATATTATAATAAAGCACAGGCAATAAATGGGGGAATGAAAATTACAACGGGGGGAAATGGGGGAAATTGCAAAGAGAACCTATACAACTATTCTAAGTTATAAAATAAAATGAAAATAAATTCCCCTGCATTCACAGACGTTAGCACAGTTTATAGCACATCATAAATTAGTGCTTCAGTGTACTTTATTGTGAAAACACATTTTAACTTTAGTGGGTTGATTTACCAGATTATTAGTGAAACTGATCAAATGGCAAATGATGAGTTGAATTGATTTTAACCGATTAAAAATGAGTTCTCGGTTCTGCCTAGGGCCGGTACCCGTACGGGTAGGTAGGACCTATAAGGCTATCGGGGAGGATTGATACAGGTATGGGGGACCCGTACGGGTCCTGTTTGGTCCCAGGCAGAAACTCTGTTTAATTTAATAATCAGATTAATAGAGAAGAAATGAAATGAAAACAGGATTTCCATCTATATGAGTATGGCGCACCAGTTTAATATCCCTAAGGACATAAGGTGCCAATAAGGCTCATATGGTTTAGGACTAGACCCAAAACAGGAATAAAAGAATAGGCAGAAAAGAAGAGACAGAGAATAATGATAAAATAATTGAGATGTGAGTCTCTTTGAAACTCAGTAGCGAACCTATATGCGGTGAATCCACTTTAGAGCGATTCCAATGCTGAATGAAAGCTTTGACAAAGTAGATGATGAAATGATGGATTTAGAATTGTTCAGGTGAGTATTTATGTGGATAAAATCTTCCCCAATACTAAATATGAAGTTAAAAAGGAATAAAATGTGGGCAAAACCAATGTTGAATGGTTTTCCCCTTATTTTATAACTTCTATACCTCTTCTATGCCCTTGCTATAACCTCAAGAACTTTTCTAGAATAATTTTCCAATAGTAGTATTTGCTTTCTATTATGATTTCTCAGTTGTGTATGTTGTTATGAATTGTGTTGTATGAATTAAGGAAAATGGCATCCTATTTATAAGGGGAAATCGAGTCTGAATGCCATTCATGGCTGATTTCTCCGAATATGGAAAATTATATTCTTTTATGTCAAATGCTATATTTGCATATGGCAAATGCTATATTTGCATATGGCAAATACTATATTTGCACATGGAAAATATATTTGCATATGGAAAATACTATATTTGCATATGGCAAATATATTCGTATATGGCGAATACTATATTTGCATATGGCAAATATATTTTCATATGGCAAATATATTTGCATATGGCAAATACTATATTTGCATATGGCAAACTGACTATTTGGGCGTCTGGAGGACAAGTATGGGTAAATGTGCAGGGGTACGGGTCCTGGGCAGGGGTACGGGTCCTAACTAGGAGGGGTATAGGTCCTGGTGCAGGGGTACGGATCTTGGGCAGGGGTACAGGTTCTAACTAGGAGGGGTACGGGTCCTGGTGCAGGGGTACAGGTCCTAGGTAGTGGTACGGGTCCTGAGGATAAGTACGAGCCTTTTAGAGACCTGGGCACTTGTTTTCTGAGGTTTAGGTTTGACAAAGTTTGACCAATCAATGTTGAAACCATTCCAAGTAGACAACACCTGTAGAAGAATGCATTATATAGCTTTCATCATCATTTTGTGAGAAGGACTATTGAAATCCAGTGCTCACAGACTGCCCCTCAGGGGATCACTGCAGATACGGATCTATATGATCTCACAATGTGAGTGAGGGTTTAGAAACTATACCTGAGGTGATGATATGGGTGAGTTCTTTCCTCAAGGCCAACTCCTTCCCTTGGTGTACCTTTCTTAAAGCAGATCACTTTCCCTTGTTGATGTGTATCCCTTTCTTAAGGTGGATGACTTTGCTTTGCTAATAAATATCCCTTTCTTGAGGTGGATGACTTTCCTTTGCCATCGCGTATCCCTTTCTTGAGGCAGCTGACTTTCCTTTGCTGATACGTATCCGTTTCTTGAGGCGGATGGATTTCCTTTGATGATGTGTATCCCTTTCTTGAGTTGGATGACTTTCCTTTGATGATGTGTATCCCTAGTGACTCTACTAGGGAAGACATGGATCTACTCTCCTGGTTGATGTTGGTGTATCCCTTTCTTAAGGCGGTCTCCTGACCGATGGTGTAGATGACTTTCCTTACTGATGTATATCCTTAGTGTCTTTACTGGGGAAGATATGTGCATCTCTCTCCTGAGGCAGATTACTCTCCTAGCTGATGTATCCCTTTCTTGAGGTGGATGACTCTCCTAGTTTATGATTTTGAATAACCTGTAAAAAGACAACAATCAAACGTTGAGTTAGTCATTATCTAAGTTGACACATCTTTATTCTTGATTGACTTTGTGATGAATAAAAATTTTTGCCCCTTCAATTAAGAATAAATATATTTTGATGAGATAAACTGAAAATTCTATGCGGGAAATGTCGGGTTTGGCCCGATCGCTCTGGAATAAAGTGCCCCTTGAAAGGGTGCCTCTCAAAGAATGCCCCTAAGAGGGCTAGACGATGGGGGGATGTCCCTAGATTGATTGATTCCATTGTTGGGGATTGGGGGGATGCCCCTGGATCTGATTCCACCGCTGGAAAATGGGGGGATGCCCCTGAATTAATTGATTCTGCTGCTAGGGAATGAGGGGATGCCCTAGATTAACTGATTCCATTGCTAAGGATTGGGGGGATGCCCTTGGATCTAATTTTACAGCTGGGAAATGGGGGGGTGCCCCTAGATTGACTCCGTGGCTGAGGAGTATAGTAATGCTCTTTTGGTGACTTCTTTTCTGATAGGGAAATCTCTTTTTGTAAGATTCGCTTGTTGGAGAAGATTCCTGTACTCGGGTGAATCTGCACAAAAAATTATCCCTATTAGCAAATGTTTTGCAATGACTTACCTTGATTCTGGATTGATATTGTTGAAAATAAAAATATTTTTGCCACTTCAATCAAGGATCAAGGTGTGTTAGAGGTTTTAGCCCTAGTTTAACTGAAAGAATGGGGTTTAAGAAATGTGGGGTTTGCCCCAATCTGTATCTGATATTGGTGTCCCTTCCTTGAGGTGGACAACCTTCCTTTGTTCTCTTTCCTTAAGGTGAGCATCCTTCCTTTGCATTCCTTTGTCTAGGCGAATCGCTTTCCTTTGTTGTGCGTATCCCTTTCTTAAGGCGGACGGCTTTCCTCTGCTTTACGTATCTCCGGTGAATTCTCTAGGGAAGATATGTGTATCCCTTTCTTAAGGCAGATGACTTCTCCTCGTATCCCTTTCTTAAGGTGGATCGACTTTCCTTTACCAATGTATATCCCTTTCTTGAGGCGGTTGACTTTCCTTTGCTGATGTGTATCCCTTTCTTGAGGCGGATGGTTTTCCTTTGATGATGCGTATCCCTTTCTTGAGGCAGATGACTTTCCTTTGATGATGTGTATCCCTAGTGACTTTACTGGGGAAGAGATGGATCTACTCTCCTGGTTGGTGTTGGTGTATCCCTTTCTTAAGGCGGATGACTCTTCTGACCGATGGTGTATCCCTTTCCTAAGGTGGATGACTTTTCTTGCTGATGATGATGTATCCCTTTCCTAAGGCGGATGAATCTCCTGCTAGGGAATTCGAATAACCTTAGGGGTGCCCTTAGGGTGCTGAGGAGAGATAGCCTTTGAATGGCTAGTCTATTTGGATCGCTGGGGAGAAACTCCTCGAGGGCAATTTCAATTGTGTAGAGGAAGGTATTCCTGGGACATCCTGGCTGCTGGGGAGTATCCTTGGAAACCATCTCGAGCAAGGTTAACTAGTTGGGGGGGTGCCCCTTGGACACTCCTCTAACTGAGGGAATGGTTCCATTAACCATCCATCATCTGGGATAGAGATTGGCTTCTCGTGGGGATAGCGGGGATGCCCCTTGAATGTTCCATTTACTAGGGAACAAATTGTCCTGATATGGATGCTCTATTGGAGAAAAGGTGCCTCTTTGGTTGGCATTCAGGTTTCGGCTTGTCTGACCTACAGGGAAAAGTAAGTTTTATCAGAATATGATCTGACTTAATTCTTGATTAACTTTATGATGAACAAAAATCTTTTCCCCCTTCAATCAAGCATTAAGACGTAATGGGGTCCTACCCCTAATTAACTATAAAGAGTGAGAAGAGATGTTTGGTTGGTCCCAATCTTATTTTGGTATGCCCCTAGAGTGGCCTGACTACTAGTGGAAAATAGCCTATGAGTGGCTTGACTGGTTAGGAGTAAGTCTCCTAGATGACTTAGATTGCTAGGGGGTGCCCCTTGAAAGAGAAACTTAGTTGCTGGGGGGCCCCTGGAAATCACCTTGGGTGGCTTGACCGGTTGGAGAGATTCCCCTTGAATGAGAAACGTAGCTGTTGGGGGGGTGCCCCTAGAAATTGCCTTGGGTGGCTTGACCAGTTGAGGGATGCCCCTCGGATGGTTTACTTGCTGGGGAAATGATCCCTCTAACTATCTAGTTGCTGGGGATGCTTCTTGGAAAGATGCCCCTTGGATGGTGCCCTTCGGATGGCACCTCTGTTGGGTATGTCCTTTGAATGATGCACATTAGGTGGCAGTATGGCTGGGGGAATTCCTTCTTTTCCTACGAATACCTCTCCTTGGGTTCCTACACATGATAATGGAACTGGTCAATAAAACTTTAAGATACGCGAATCGGGACTTGCCCCTATTAAAATAAAAGACAAATTTTAATGATATTGAGTTAGTCCCAACTCGAATCGGGGCATCCCTAGTATGCCCCTTCTACTGGTTAGCACTATTGGGGAGTGCCCTTAGGGTGTTTGATGATAGGGGGATGCCCCTCAATGGTGATCCTATAGGGAGTGCCCCTAGGGTGGGTGCCCCTAGGGTATTTGATGACGGGGGGATGCCCCTTGATTGGTTACACTGCTGGAGAATGGACGGATGCCCCTTAATTGACTACTTTGCTGGGAAGGTGTCTTCCTAGATGATTCTACTACTGAGGACTTCTTCTAGGATAACATTTCCTTGGTTCGAGTAAGAATTTCTTATCTTATGGAGACCGTTGATCCTAGATGTTTTGACCGCTTGGGGATCCTTCCATTGAATGAACCTATACATGAAAAAGTGTTCACGTTAGTAGTTGTTCTAAAATGGCTTAACTTGATTCTTGATTGATTTTATGAGATCAAAAATTTTTGCCCGTTTAATCAAGGATCGAGGTGAGCTAGGGGTTTTGCCCCTCATACAACTATCATATGGGTTTGAGAGAAGTGGGGTTAGCCTTTATTTGAATTTGATGTGTCCCTAATATTTGAGGAATCCTTCTTCCATTTAAAAAATGCCCCAAGGTGTGAGGAGAGGACCAGTACGGGTGGCATTTTGCCAAGGTGAGACTTGTACAAGTGGGGATGGACCCTTGCGGGTCCCTTCTTTAGGGACAGAATGTCCAAAATTGGGTTTTCTACAACCGTTTTTCGATGGATGGGGGATTTGATAGCTTCAGGCCTTGAATACAGTGAAGTATAGAGAGTTCCTTTATCAGCTATGCTCCAATCAGGTAAATTTCTTTTATTCTGAACCTGTATCTTACATTTCAACCAAGCATTAGTAGAAACTGTATTTACGAGGTTGTGATACTTACAGTGCCTTTGCTTTGTATAGGTCATTCGAGACCCATGGAAGCAGATTGTCATACATGGAGACATCGAGAGGATACGAGCATGCGTGGATGATAGTCGCTTCATGCTGGAGTCCCCGCTTTCCCTATAGTGGTACTTTGGTGAGAGGGTCCGAGACTAGAGGACCAGTGCTATTTTAGAGAGACCAATCCTTCCCCATGCCTCAATGGGAGTCTTCTAACCGTATCCAATGACTGAGATGGATCAGGGGCTGTACCTATTGGGTGAGGGGGCCCGAGTGATGTCGTTGGAGGGCTCCTATACTGAGCTCATCAACTCTTTGCTTCTTCCCCCCTGTGAGAGGATCCATTTTAAGGACATCCCCCTCGAGTTCCATTAGAGCGATAGCTGAGTCAGAGAGGATCGCTAGGGGTTTCTTCTCCATCCGCGACCTACTGCTAGCTCAGGATGTACTAGCCTCGGTAAGTTTATTTTACCTGTAAAATATAACAAACTATGAAGGCCATGACATTTATATACGTGTTTATGATTTCCATTGCAGAATCTGTTGGCCATGGAGTATGGTAGGTCCGCTTAGGACCTGGAGGCTGCCGAGGAGAGGGCTAGATTCTTAGAGGAGCAGTTATGGGCCGCGACTGCTGAGGCTGATCAGGCTAGGGCTGAGATTGCTCAAGCGAGGGCCGAGATTGAGATGTTTTGGGGTCAGTTGGCACGGATGACTGAGGACAGATAAACATCAAAGCCGCCTGATCTTGTGTTCGAGGAGGACCTTTCTGCGTACCGAATGGCACCGACCTTAATCCAGAGGGGTGGAGCTGAGCAGGAGGTGGATCAACATGCTGGGGTAGCTGATGTTGCAGCTGGGGGTGCTATAAGGACTGATGACCATGTGATGATCAACATGGATGACCTGCTGGCGGACTTGCATGACCATACTTTGGGGGGTGCTCAGGACAGGATACCCCAGTAGCTTTAACCATGATATACTTTCAATTTCTGGATGGTTGATACTTTTGGGTCTTGTGTGGCATACTTTGTTGTGAACTTGGATTGATGCATGTTGAACCTTTCTTTCTCTGAATGATTTTGCATAGGCCATTTGGTGTGAGATGACCTATTGTACTTTTATTTATCCTAATTTTTGCCTGAACTGCCCTTGACGGCTCAACTCAGTGGAATTTTCTTTTCTTTGCTTTAACTTTTTCCTGGACCACCCTTTCGAGTTTTCAATCTAGTAAGCTTTTTCTTACTTGTCTGAGCCTTTGATTAATCCTTTGCCTCGAGAATATTGTTGTCTTGTCCTTCTTTGCTAAAGGCTTAATTTGCTGGTGAATTCGACTAGTAACCAAACTTTTGAAGCTTTAGATTATTAAGAGACTGGCCCGATTGAGACCGATGAGTATTACCAAGATTTTGGATAAGATCCGTATGCCTGTTGTAGACTCGTATAGGCTTGTATGGATGCCTATACTTCTTTGTACTAGCAACTTGATTGGATGAGATTCATTCTTTACACATTAGAGGAATGTGCCTTCGAGGTGTCCAAACTGTAACATGGTGCAAGCTGGATGATGCTAGCGGAAACACTTGGCACTTGGGATGATGTGTGCTATCGAGTAGCCTCATAGTGGGAAAGCTAAACTTGAGGGTTCCTAACTGTGAAACATTGCTATTACAAATGATGCTTGAAGAACAAAAGCAAGTACAAACTATCGGTGTTTTGGATTGAGTTCTAACTTTTGCATAACCGGTTGATGTGATGCGATCTATCCAACTGATTTTGTATATTTCTTGTCTTAACTTTTGCCTGAACTGTCCTTAGTAGCTTAGTTCAGCAGACTTTTTTCGACTTTTACATAAGCCTTATTTTTTTTTGTTCTTTTTTCTTTTTGTGGCTTACCGGTATTTTCTATTTTGTTAAATGATACGCGCAATACAGATAATAACAAAGAGTACAAAATGTAGAGAAGAAACTGATGTTCACATACTTGTGATCATTTCACCTTAAAGACATGCATGCATTCATAAGACCCAGATTCTTAGCAAATCATATCATGTTTATCGATGAAAGTAAATTTGAGTGCATGGACAATGGCATTAGTTTCCAATGGTTAACCCTTACCCACTTTCTAGTCCTTTCATAGATTTTCCAAAAAGCAACTGATGTTTTTCTCTTGATGCCCTAACTTTTGCCTAAGCCGCCCTTTTGGGTTTTCAACTTAGTGGGCTTTATTTGGAGTACCCTAACTTTTGCCTGACCGGTTGTGGAATACCGATCAGTGGGCTGCACCGTAATTTTTGCCCAAGCAGTAGAGGACCACCTGTCGGGTGATTTATTCTTTATTTCTTTTATTCTTTATGCTGCTTTTTTGTGATTTATTTCTTTTAACCTAAACATGATAGCGCTTAAGCCTGTATTGATTCACTGGATTCACAAACTCATTTTCATCCATGTCCGTAAGCTTCATTCCTCCTTTGCCAAGCACTTTTATAATCTTGGATGGTCCTTTCCAATTAGGCATTAATTTGCCCCTAATATCAGTGTTGACGGAGCCTAGCTGTTTGAGAACCAGATCCCCTACCTTAAGGGGTTACTTTGGGTAAGCTTGGGCTATTTAGTGTTGGAATGAACATGTTCTTCTCATTTGTGAAAAGAGATCATGTTATTATAGGGAAGGTTTCGGATCATTATGTAGGGTGAGGGGTCTTCTTTCTTTTAAGCAAATGGAGAAAGCATTTTTTAGGGATATTTTGATAGGAATATAGGCCTAAGGTGCGTACCCACATTGATAAGAAATGCTCATTTGTTGGATGTGACGGTTTACCCTTTTGAAGATTTTGGAAGAGCATTAGATTTAAGCTTGCACTGATTTTTACCTTCAATGGTGCTTTTGATGTGTAGTTTGTCCTCCTCCCCTTTATGGAAAAGATGAGCCATGACCCAAGGCTATCATGTTTGCTAAGCACTTTTTATTATCTCTCTTTTTTAGTGGTAGGTTTTAACCATTGGAAACTATTCCATTGCGATATACTCAAATTCAATTTCTTTAATAAACATGATGCAATTTTTAAGAATGTTAATTTTATGAGTGTATGATATCTTTAAGAGTGAAATGCTCAAACATAATGTGAATGCATCAATTTATCCGTGTCATGCTTTATAAGTGGCATCGTTTTGCATCAAAACACTAGCAACGTTAAAAGGTTACCTCATCCTTGAAGTCATCCCCAGATGTGGAGGGTCTTTATTTTTTATCTTGGTAGGATCCATCGGTGAATCAGTAATCTCCCAATTCTAAGCTTCTACTTGTCTTGGCACTAATCTTCTTCGTGGTTTGGACTGAAGGAGAAGATCGTTGAGCACTTGTAGTCACACCAAAGGGTAGACCTATTGGATGATGGAAGGTTATCCCCTTAGGCGTGGCTACGCGGTTGGGACCCTGGCTAGATCCCCTAAACTGAAACATTAACACAAATAAATCCTTTGCTAGGCTAAATAGATTGGTTGATAGCTGGCGAAACTGTCGTATCCCTTGAATTATACAGACCAACTGAACCCCACTATCCAAACTAGCTGGATGATGGATCACTGAGAGACAGAGGTGGTGATTCATCCCTTACCTGAACTGAATTTGGTCGAACTGAAACCGAAATGCAGACCAAATGAACTTGAGATTGTTGCCAAACTTTGATTCTTTCTCAGGTGAGAACCAAATGATCAATACATGCATGGGTTCAATTTATGCATGCACAAATTACAATGATGCATGGCTAGGTTAATTACAAGGATACAAAACACAATACATGTGAATCAATTGATTCCGTCCTTATTTCTCCCACCGATTCTGAGGATATTCTTCCTTAGTCTAATCTCACATAGAAATGGGTACCTAGAAGGTAAAATTCTAAGGATTTTGATAAGAACGGCGTAGGGACATATTGGAAGTTTGATGTAGAAGGTTCCCATCGCATCAAGCCTCTTTTAGAGGGAGATGGCAATGAGTGCTCCACCCACTAAGGTGCCCCAATATCCCTGGTGGTCATAGGTATCACCGTTGCAAGTGTCGCGGAAATAATAGGGCTCCCTATCCTAGCGCTAGAATAAGAGCACATCTAGCTAGAGAGAAGGAGGTAAGAAGATAAAGTGTGATTATTTTACCAAATGACAAAAACAAAAATGGGTTGAATAGTGTAAATGATTTTCAGTGCTCATCTTAATCTTTTAAGTTTTAAAATGGACCAACATTTTGCAAGTTAAAAGATTACTATACTCCCCAGCGGAGTCACCACTGTGAGGTGTCAATGATGTGTAGGTCCCTTGGTGCTTGTGTGAGAGGTGGGGCCCACTGGGGGTTTGGTTGGATTTAGGAGTGACAAAACATTCTTTAGTTAAAGTTTGCACAATAAGCCAATTTTAACGAATAAAAGAATTGAGACCCAAATCTCGATACAATTGGTAGAGTCGCCACCCAAGTTGTCTACTTAGGAAAGAGTTTTAGTATGGTTCCCTCTGGGTGGGAGACTCACACCTATTGGATCAGAGATTCGGGTATCGGATGAGTCACTGATTTCTCATTTACTTAATTCAAAATTACATTCACCGTGTAAAACTGTTTTAGTTTTCATCATTTAGGGAATTATCAAAGAAATCCTATTTCTACACTCTTTCACACTCGTTACATGCGTTTACATACTATAATAAAGCACAGGCAATAAATGGAGGAATGAAAATTACAACCAGGGGAAATAGGGGAAATTGCAAAGAGAACCTATACAATTGTTCTAAGTTATAAAACAAAATGAAAATAAATTCCTCTGCATCCACAGACGTTAGCACAGTTTATAGCACATCATAAATCAGCGCTTTAGCATTTGTTGTGAAAACACATTTTAACTTTAGTGGGTTGATTTACCATATTAATAGTGAAACTGATCGCATGGCAAATGGTGAGTTGGATTGATTGTAACCGATTAAAAATGAGTTCTGGGTTCTGCCCGGGGCCGGTACCCCGTACGGGTGGGTAGGACCCGTATGGCTACCGGGGGGACTGGTATAGGCATGGGGGACCCATACAGGTCCTATTTGGTCCCGAGCAGAAACTCTATTTAATTTAATGAACAGATTAATGGAGAAGAAATGAAATGAAAATGGGATTTCCTTCTGTATGAGTATGGCGCACTAGCTTAATATCCCTAAGGACATAAGGTGCCAACAAGGCTCATATGGGTTAGGACCAGACACAAAATAGGAATAAATGACCTGGCAAAAAAGAAGAGACAAAGAATAGTGATAAAATAATTGAGATGTGAGTCTCTTTAAAACTCAGGAGCGTACCTTTATGCGGTGAATCCACTTTAGAGCGATTCTAATGCTGAATGGAAACTTTGTCAAAGTCTATGATGAAATGATGGATTTAGAATTGTTCAGGTGAGTATTTGTGTGGACAAAATCTCCCCCAATCCTAAATATGAAGTTAGAAAGGAATAAAATGTGGGCAAAACCAATGTGGAATGGTTTTCCCTCTATTTTGTAAATTCTATACCTCTTCTATGCCCTTGCCATAACCTCAAGAACTTTGCTAGAATAATTTCCCTATAGTAATATTTGCTTGCTATTATGATTTCTCAGTTGTGTATGTTGTGATGAATTATGTGTTATGAAATGAGGAAAATGGCCTCCTATTTATAGGGGGAAATCAAGTCTGAATGCCATTCATGGTTGATTTCTCCGAATATGGCAAATTATATTCTCTTATGTCAAATTATATTTGCATATGGCAAATATATTGGCATATGGAAAATACTATATTTGCATATGGAAAATATATTTGCATATGGCAAACTGACTGTTTGGGCTTCTAGAGGACAAGTATGGGTAAATGTGCAGGGGTACGGGTCCTGGGCAGGGGTACGGGTCCTGGGTAGGGGTACGGGTCCTAGGCCAGGGTATGGGTCCTGGGCAGGAGTACGGGTCCTGGCTGGGGTACGGGTCCTAGGCAGGGGTACCGATCCTAATTAGGAGGGGTACGGGTCCTAGTGCAGGGATACGGGTCCTGAGGACAAGTACAAGGCTTTTAGAGACCTAGGCACTAGTTTTCTGAGGTTTAGGTTTGACAAAGTTTGACCAATCAACATTGAAACCATTCCAAGTAGACAACACCTGTAGAAGAATGCATTATATAGCTCTTATCATTGTTTTGTGAGAAGGACTGTTGAAATCCAGTGCTCGCAGTCACCATCCGGCTAGCCGCGTGAAGGGTCTTGGTCACACCGACCTGGTTAGGAGATATAGTCCCGTCATAACTCCTCTTCCCAAATAGATAAATAGGAAGAATATTCTTTCCTAAAGGGATAAATAAGAAGAAACCTCTTATAAGAAAAAATCACGACTAAATAGGATTCTTATCTAATAAGGACTCCTCACTGCCAATAAAGGAAATACATTCCTGGTGTAACAAGGACACCATTTGCTATAAATATGGGGCCACCCTTATACTCAGGTATCACATTCTAAACCCTAAAACTCACTTACTTACTTGCCTCCTCTTTATCACGGTCGCTTACTTAGGCATCGGAGAGGCTACGCCGTTCACATGGCTAGTCACTTTAACGCTCTTTTCTATCTTACAGTCACCATCTCCGATGAAGGCAGACCCTCTCTCTTTCTGTGAAGGTTAGTTCAAGGAACCCTTTCTTTGACCAATCTTTTAGTGGTGCAGTAACCGTGCATAAACTTACTTGCTCCGGCAAGAATTTTGTCTTCCTACAAACACAAAAATCCAACTAGATGGACGACAACCAAAATTATGATCAAGCGGTCAATGACATCGCCGATGACTACGGGACGGCAATCAACTCCAAATCAACTACAGCGGCACCCCTCTCCTCTGCGATCCCAACCATGGACTCCGCCGTTCGGGATGGCATTCTTCTAAAGTTTTACTCAACGCTACCAGGTTTCCCCCAAAGACCAAAATCAACTGCGAAGGAATCTATTCGGAGTAATGAAGGAGGGAATGGCTGGACAGACGACAAGTGGACCACTACACTATACGGACGCTCTTATCTGTGCTATCACCCACTGGGTTGGGCTTTGCAATGCCCACCCAGGAGGATTATCCAACACCAATCAAGGTGGGCCACACAACACTCACCCTGAGGGGCCACACAAGGCTCAGCAATATGGATCTCTCAACACTTACTCGAGGGGGCCATACAATGCCCACCCGAGTCATAACATTACAAGAGGCGAATCTCAATCGGCTTAACACAATACCAACCTGGATACGTCCTTGATGGATAGAAATATGGAAGTCCCTTCGTGGAGGGATTTGATTGGCATTCCGAGAGCCCAACAAGCAAATGGGCCACATTGAATGAACCCGTATACGGTGTGCATTACCCATATGGGCCTACTCCTTCAAGATTCTTTCACCCGGGTGGTCTATATCAAGGTCTAACTCATTCCACTCGTCTTTCCCCGCCAACACCGTTGGGTTCACAGTTGAAACCTAAGAAGTTCAGATACTGGGATGACTCGGAGTTGTAGAAGATGTTCAAGGAAGGTCTCAATGGCTATGTTGTTTCTCTGCAAGAACCCCTGCTGGAAATTTCCGACTCCCCATTCAGTGTAGAGATCCTCGTGGAATAGCTCAACTCCTGAGTCAAGCTACCATTCACTGACAACTATAGTAGAGACACAGACCCTCGGTCCCATGTCTGGACTTACAAAAACAAGATGGACTTAGCTTACGCCTCAGAAGCACACGCTTGTAGGAACTTCCCAAACACATAAATCGGTTCGGCACGCAATTCATCGGATCCATTCTAGTAGGAACTACCACTCATACCCTCAATGATATTACTTAGAGGATGGATGAATCACTTCACTCTTACATTGAGCGATTCAATAAAGCCTGCCTCCAAGTACTAAACCTGGATTACAGCATTTCCAGGGAGGCTATGATTAGAGGTACAAGGAACGAAAGACTTCATGCAAAGCTCATTCAAAGATAGCCCAAAAAGCTAGACCAGATGATCACCATTGCGAAGAACCTAATCAAAGTAGATGAAGTCGATAGGCCACATAAAACTTCTGAAAGGCTAAGAATAAGGGGGGAACTACCATGAGTAGTCCTCCACCCAAAGAAGATACAGACCAAAATTTAATGCTCCCTAACGCGACATCTTGCTAGTTGTGTAGAAGAGTGATGACAAGAAATCCATCAAATATCCAAGGGTGATGCCTGAACAGCTTATAGGAAAGGATACGAATAAGTACTGCGAATTCCACAAGTCTAAAAGCCATGACACGGATGAATGTCGCATCCTAGCAGATGAGATCCATGCCCTAATCAAGCAAGGGAAGCTTTCACAATTTGTAAAAGGGATTGCTAAAGAAAGCAGATCCGGACCAAAGAAGGATGGTGAAGATAAGTCCTCATAGAAGCCGAAGGGGCTTGTGATGGTAATCACAGGCGGACCAAGCTTTGAAGGATTCCCCTCAAAGGCGAAGAGTTCTGAGTGAAAAAAATCAAATACTGAAGATAACTCAGAACTCAACAGGCCTTTCTGGAAATAGAGCTTAGTGAAGAACCCGCTTGCTGACCCCTTTGTACTAGAGGCCTTAGTAGAAGGGTACACTATCAGACGAATCATTATTGACACTGGCAACTCCATCAATCTGATCAGAAAAGAGGTGATCTACAAGCTAGAAGTTCATTACAGCCAAATGCTACCAGCCCATTCACCACTTATTGACCTTAGTGGCCATTCGATTCTAGCACTCGGCCAGACCACCCTGGAAGTTGAGCTTGGTGATCATAAAACCAAATGGAGAGCAAAATTAGACTTCATATTCGCTGATGTACCAATCGGCTATAACATCATCCTGGGGAGATCGTTCTTAGCCGAGTCAGATGAACTGATCTCAATCAAACACCTGGTCATCCAAATTCCTACCGCAAAGGGAGTCACGGTAGTTATAGGCAACCCTTTAGTGGCACAGGAAACTTACTTAGTATCACTAAAGATGGATAAAGTAGTCATGGAGCCGGAAGAGACGAAGAATGCTAAGCCAGTTGGTCTTATAGAAACACTGACAATAGGACCTAATCGGTAGGTATGCATAGCCGCTGACCTCCCAAAACTTGTAAAAGTGGACATCAGCCAAGTGCTGATAGAACAATAATGCACCTTCTCCTAGACGAATGAAGATATGACTGAGGTACCACCCAGGATAATTCAACATAGCTTAAACCTCAACCCAGAGGCATCTCCGGGGAAACAAAAGAAACACAATCATGCACTAGACAGGCAGAAGGAAATTAAAGCTGAGATCCTGAAGCTCATCAAAGCCAACCACATTCGAGTGGTGCACTAATGTGGTCTTGGTGAATAAGGCAAATAGAGCTTGGCAAATATGTGTAGACTTTACAGATCTCAATAAAGTAACGCCAAAGGATAGCTATCCGCTCCCAAGCATTGATCAGATGGTAGACTCAACAGCCGATTACACCATATACTCCTTACTAGATGCAAAATCAGGGTATCACCAAATTCCTATGGACTAGGCTGATGAAGAAAAGACATCCTTCTTAACACATGAAGGAACGTATTACTACAGGGTTATGCCATTCGGCCTAAAGAACTTCAGAGCTACTTATCAATGCCTGGTGAATGACATGTTCAAAGGCCAAATAGGAGAAATAATGGAAATCTACGTTGATGATATAATTATTAAGAGTAGAGGCTTAGAGGAACACGCGGAAGACATTAAAGCCGTATTTAAAACTCTACAGCAATATTAGCTCAAATTAAATCTAGAAAAGTGCACTTTTGGAGTAAGAGGTGGTAAATTCCTCGGTTTCCTAATTTTCCAAAGGGGAATCAAGGCAAACCTAGAAAAGATAGAAGCTATCATGAAGACGGAGCCACCTAAGATGTTGAACAAAGTTCAACGGCTGAATGGAAGGGTGAACACTCTTGGTCAATTCATCTCATTTTCAGCCAAGAGATGCCTCCCGTTTTACAAAGCCATCAAGAAAGACAAAGCATTCAGTTGGGATAAACACTGCCAGGAGGCCTTTGAGAACATCAAAGAGTTCTTAAGTACACCACCCCACTTGAGTCGGCCAAAGAAGGATGAAGAACTGATCATGTATCTAATGGCTACAAATGAAGTAGTAGGATCAGTGTTGATTAGAGAAGCAGACGGGAACCAGCACCCGGTCTACTACACAAGCAAAGTACTGAAGAACGTCGAACTCAAATATCCAAAAATTGAGAAGTTGGCTTTAGCCTTAGTCTCAACAGCATAAAGGCTTTGACCCTACTTCCAAGCCCAAATGGTCACTGTCAGAACTAATTTCCCTTTGAAGAAAGTACTGCAGAGCCATAAACCTTCGGATGGCTAGTCGAATAGCCCATACGGCTGGGAGAGTTTGACATACAATTTGAAGGAAGAAAGGCACTAAAAGCACAAGTCTTGGTAGATTTTGTTACTCAGTTTGCAGGGCTTGAACCTTCACCCGGTCTTAAGACCGAGTCATGGCACATATACATTGATGGGGCATCTTCCCATGAAGGAACCAGAGTTAGAGTTTGGATAGAAGGGCCAGAGAGGATACAGATGAGCTACACAGCAAAACTAGCTTTCCAGTCACCAATAACTCTGTAGAATATGAGGCAATGATCAAAGGCTTGGAACTGGCCAAAGAAATTTCCGCAGACATAGTAAGCATCAAAAGCGATTCAAAGTTGGTTTCCAACCAAATCAATAAGAATTACGCAACAAAGGAGGAAGGAATGGTAAAATACTTAGCAAAGGTATAAACCCTATTGAAGGAACTCAAGTCAAAAGGCACCATGTGGGTACTTGAACACATCCCCAGAGAGGAAAATGAGAAAGCAGATGAGCTAGCTAAAGATGCAGCAAGTGTTGACCGATGGAAGAAGCTTAGCTGCCCATTTGAGGTTATGCATGCCCTAACAATAGAAGAATAGAACCTAATGCTGATAGAACAAAAGGAACCCAAATGGATGCAACCATTGATTGACTACTTGGATAAAGATGTCCTTCTAGTGGATAAGGTCAAGGCATCCAGAATTGTAAAAAAGTCATCAAGACACTTGGTTATTAACAGAACACTGTACAAACGATCCTACTTGGATGCTTTGCTTAAATGCATTACTCCAGAAGAAGGAAAGTACGTAATCCAGGAGATACATGAGGGAAATCGTGGCTCCCATCAAACAGCCTCCACCATTACCCGAAGAGCCAAACTCCTGGGGTATTACTGGCCAACTATGGAAGCAGACTCAACCGATTACGTACAGTCTTGTCATCAATGCCAAATTCATGTAGAAAAGTCACAAGTCCCACATGCAATGCAAAAACCTCTACTAACTGGGTGGCCATTTGCCACTTGGGGAATCGATATTGCTGGACCAATGCCTGAAGCCATCAGAAAGAAGAAATTCATCATCATTGCAATTGACCACTTCTTAAAGTGGGTGGAAGCAGTGGCCGTTAATACCATCACTCCTGAAAAAGTGATTGATTTTTTTGGGATCACATTATCATCCATTGCGGGGTACCAAATGCGATTATCTCAGACAATGGGTCACAATTCATCTCTGAGAAATTTTGAAAATTTTGTGAAGGCCTCCGTAGCACACCCACAGAAGAATGGGCAGACGGAAAGAACTAACAAGACGCTTGGTGAAGGATTGAGGAAATGGCTAGAAGGAAAGAAAGGCGCATGGCCAGAAGAGTTAAACAATATCCTCTGGTCGTATAGAATGACTCTGTGTCGGTCGACTGGAGAAACTCTATTTTCCTTAGTTCACGGGGTAGAAGCAGTTGTACCAGTAAAGATTGATGATCCCTTGGATCAGGTGGTTTATTATACAGAGGTAGAAAATGACATCAATCTGATGCATCCCTTAGATAGTTTGGAAGAATGCAGAGATAGAGCCTACATCTTGATGGCCGCTTACAAGTCTAGAGTTGCCAAATACCATGACAAGAAGGTTAAGGAAGTGAGGCTCAGAGAAGGTGATAGTGCTCAAAGATGCGGTGGCTTCACAGAGCCGGGAAGGCAAGGGCAAGCTAGGAGCCAAATGGGAAGGACCTTACAAAGTCACTCAGGTCGGAGGACCCGCTACCTACTGACTTAGCAAAATGGACGGAAAAGAACTCCCCAGGACCTGGAATATAGCTAGCCTTAGGTAGTACTACATAGCAACAAACCCTTAGGGGCCAAGTGTCTGCACTCTTTTTCCCTTGCTATAGATTTTTTCCCACTGGGTTTTTTCTATAACAAGGTTTTTAACAAGGCAGCACTCCCTAAGCGGACTTTCATCCGGCATCACACTGTAAGCTCGGATATCGTAACCTTTTTATTTTCCTAATAATAAAAGATTCAATTTTTCTTACATGCTTGTGCACCTTAGAAGTTCTGATCAAACTCTCATAGCACTTTACCCGACCTCAGAGTCGGCGTTAGACCGGCTACGGGCACCTGGCTCTATAGAAAGACCTAGGCCACTTAAGCCCTCAGGCATAATAAAAAGTCCTAGATCACACTTGAGCTCATAGGCATATTAAAAGTCCTAGGCTAAACTTATAAGACCGCATGCATAACAAAAAGTCCTAGGTTCCAAAAGCCATCAGGCAAATAAAAGTCCTAGGCCATTCGTAAGCCCGCGGGCATATTTAGTAAGACCTAGGCCACACTTGAGCCCTCAGGCATATTAAAAGTCCTAAGCAAAAAAAATAAGACTTATGGCACTACACGAAATTGCCTTAGACATGTCATTCTTCACCAAGACTGAATGAAAGAACGCAAGACATAATACATATAAGAAAAAATCTTAAGTCGAACCATTCGTCCTCGCGACTGAATGTAGTATACTTAAGAAAATCTTAAAGAAAAGTCTACCATGACCATCCTTTTGACCAAATGTAAACATTCAGTTGTTCTAACAGATTGGGGGGCAAGTAAATATAGAAGAAATATTCAAAGAAAAACACAAGTACAACCATTCGGCAAGCATACGGAGGAAGAGGAAATTGAAAGCATGTTACAAATAAATGCCACAAAGGCCAACTATATGAATGTTACAAAAAACTAAAGACCCAAGGGTCTAAAAAAATACAATAAAGAAATTAACATGCAGATGGCGGAGGGATCGGCAGCCTTATCAATGGACTCATTAGGAATAACCACCGTCGTCTCTACTTCAACCGCCTAGACATTACCTAAACCTTCTTGGCCTAAAGTCTCTTCCCCATCCTTCTCCTCCTCCGCCTGAGTAGCCTTATGAGCAGCTAGGTCATCATAAGATGGGAAGTCCACATCGTCAATATCAGACCAAGAAAGGTCCGGGTGAACGAGTTGGCACACCTGGAATATCAGCTCGCCATAGAGAAAGCCACAATCACCAAGTTGGTTGGTTATTATGGCAGTCATCCCTTTGGCTTTAGATGCCTCCTCTCGAACGGCTACCAACTCCTTCTCCAAGGCGACCACCCTGGCCTCCCCCTCACCCCTCACTCGGTCACTCTTCTCGTGGAGCTTCCTGGCCTCATCCCTCTCATCATTGAGTTTGAGGACACTCTTCTGGGCTAATATAAGCTTCCACTTGGTATTAGTAAGCTCTTTTTCCTTCAGCTTCAACTTTGTCTCGCTCTTATCTCGGGCCCTTCGGATGAGCTCAGATCCTTGGGACATGGCTTCAGAATGAATGAAAACACTTAGCGCAAAATCCATAAATTCAAGAAATAACAAAAGATGAAATAAATACTTGAGTGAGGTCCTGGAAGGAGAGAGAGGAGAGCAGGGCGGTAGGTTCTCCCTTATAGCCCTCTGCATCAGCTCGAAGGGGGAAGGCACCTTTCAGAGCACCCTACACAGCCACATCCGTACAAGGGAGGATGGGAAAAGATTGATCAAAGAATTCATCCAAAACCAGCTGAGGAGAAGGGTGAGGGGAGAGAGAATCCCCACCCGTCCTAGGACCAGATAGCATAGCCTGCGCAAAGTAAAAAGGAATCATCAGATCAAGACAGATTAGGAAGAACTTAAGTAAATACTGAAATATACCTCAGGACGAAGGACTTGCACATCCGGCGCAGAAGATGTGTCAAGGAGGATCACAACAGCTGTTTCGCTAGACCCATAGAGCTCAGAGGACTTCCTCTTCGTTCCACCAATAGCTACCACTTGGGTGCGGTTATTCTTGTACTGCGACTTCTTGGCAGCTAACAGAGCATTAGCAGATTCAATTTCAGACATGATTACCTAAAATACAAAAAGAAAATACGAGTGAGAAGAAGAATAAACCAGTTGCAGCAATCAATTCAGGAAGATAGATTAGCCCAGTCGGTCCCCGAGCCAGGAGATGGTATCTGAAAATAGAAGCCTAAGCGGCCGAGTTAAAACTCCATCTCTCTTGCTCCAAATAGCAGAAAATTTGTAGCCGTGAATCTGGGACGTTGGCTTTAGTCTTTCTCTTAGGCGGGGTCGCGATCGACCAGGTCATGGGAAAGGAATAATAATCATCATTCACCCGGATGTATATACAGAACTCCTTGTAATGATGAACAGAAGAAGGCCAGTTAGAGAAGTGGTACATCCCATTCTTCCTTTTAAAGTGATAGTGATCATCATCCTTGATTTGCTTTATAGAATAAATTTTGCAAAAGAAGGTAGCATCAAAAGTTAGGCCCAAGTCAAGACACATTTGGTGGTGCCCCATCATCACCACCCATACATTTGGATGCAGCACGGCTGGACATAGCCCCCACACCTCTAGCAAGTTAGCAATGGATGCAGGAAGCGAATACCTAAAGCCACCTCTGATAACATCCAGATACATGCTAAAGTAGTCAGTTGGCAGAGCATTCACCCGTTGGTCCACACACGGTAGCAAGACATGGAAATCCTTAAGCCATGGGTACATCATGGCTTCCTTCTCTATGTGGTCCTCGTGAATGTACAAAACCAAATCGTCCACTCGGGGAGTCATGTTCTTCTCCTCCTCTCCCTCTTCTCCCTCAAGGTAACCCTTCTGCACTCGGCCACTTGTGCTAACTTCTTCTACCGGGTGAACTCCCTCTTCATCTCTATAATTTTCTATGTCCTCTAGGACCTTGAAGGAATTTGCCTCAAGACTCACATGGTTCATGTTCTCAACACTCTCATCGTCTGCCAAACTGTCTTGATTGGATGCATCCAAATTACTCATTCTCCTTCTAGTGGTGCGCTTAACCCTAGGGGTGGGACGGCAATTAGACTTATCAATATTTAAAGGGGGACACAATCTAGGCAGCAGTTCAGCCATTTTGCGACTCAAAATGCGAGATTCCTCACTATCATAACTACTACTAGGGGAAGGTTCATCACAATGTTTCCTCATCTCTAGCAAATTTAAAGATCTAAGGGCGCTAAAATAAAGAATAATGACAAACAAATGCGCACATTTTCCAGAAAAAATCGCATCAACAATAGCCCGAGCTAATCAAAGTGAAAATTGAGCAAAAAGGCACAGCGCAAATCCTAAACTAAAGGCGCAAACATCTCGAATACATAAAAGCTTTAACATACAAAGTAACACAGAACAAGAGTATAGCAGACATTCCCTGAAATCAAGCAATCTCAGAACAATATATCTTAAAATAAAAATAAATTGTAGTGAAGTAGGAAACTCACCGGAGTAGAGGAAAAAGGAGCAAACGGTGAAAAAACTTGTTTGAAGAAAGATCACCAGAAATCCTCAAGTTGCTGAAGAAATGAGAAATCAGAAATCTCGGAGAAGAAGATGAAGTGTAAAAGTGTGAAATGAGGAGAAACGCGCTATTTAAATCAGTCACGAAAAGACACCTCTCCAAATTCAGCCATTGATCACGTACACGTGTTGCTTCATCCACGGCTTGCACACCAATCGAGGAGAAGTTAATGATGAAATAGCTGTCATAAACTAACTATTGTTGAAGTCGAAGAGGTAGAGACAAGTGCTCACCCGGCATCAAAACCTATGATAGAAGATGAAAAGTCTGACCGAGTCCTCACAAGGATAAAGCAAATCCTAAAGAATTTGACGAAGCACTTGGGGGGGACTTGTGTTGACTCGATATTTTATAGATACCGAATGGAGAGCAAACAAGGTGCCACATCACTAGTTAGACTCGCAGCAGGGTCACCATCGGGCTAGCCGCGTAAAGGGTCTTGGTCACACCGACCTAGTTAGGAGATATAGTCCCGCCATAACTCCTCTTCCCAAATAGATAAATAGGAAGAATATCCTTTCCTAAAGGAATAAATAAGAAGAAACGTCTTATAGAAAATCAGGCCTAAATAGGATCCTTACCTAATAAGGACTCCTCACCGCTAATAGAGGAAATACATTTCTGATGTAACAAGGACACCATTCGCTATAAACATAGGTTCACCCCCATACTCAGGTATCACATTCTAAACCCTAAAACTCACTTACTTACATGCCTCCTCTTTATCACCGTCGCTTACTTAGGTATCAAAGAGGCTACGCCGTTCACACGGCTAGTCACTTTGACGCTCTTTACTGTCTTGCATTCACCATCTCCGGTGAAGGCAAACCCTCTCTCTTACTGTAAAGGTTAGTTCAAGGAACCCTTTCTTTGACCAATCTTTTAGCTAGTAAAGAGGAGAAGGAGAAAGCAAAAAGCAAAAAGCCTTCTCCTCCCTCTACTCTTTCTTTGTGACTCTTTCAATGTACAATTTTTCTCAAATTTTTTAATTTCATAACAAAATCTAATATTGTTATAAAACTAACCAAATAGCTCTAAGATAATAACAATATAAAAGAGAGAATAGTGATATAGGATTTCTTATTGATTGATATCAAATGATACAAAAGGGGGTCTATTTATAGTAGAGATTTCAAGGCATATGAGTAATTACTATAATAAATAGGAGTAATTACAAGATTGATTACTATAAAGAAATATTCCTAAATGTTAAATAGGAAGACTAATTGATTAGGCCTCAAATAATTTAATACTCCCCCTTTGATGTCAATCATTGTAAACAGGACACTGCCTCATTAAAAACCTTACCAAGGAAAACCCAGTGAGACAAAACCATTGGTTAAGGGAAAAAGAGTACAGTGTTTACTCCCCCTGTTTGCAAGAGTATTGAAGTTCCTTGAGATGACGCATTCCGATGTTATGAACCAACTTCTTGAATGTTGTTGAAGGTAAAGACTTAGTGAATAAGTCTGTTAAGTTGTTACAAGAGCGAATTTGTTGAATACTTATCTCACCATTCTTTGCAAGATCATGAGTGAAGAAGAATTTTGGCGAAATATGTTTGATTCTATCTCCTTTAATGTAGCCCTTCCTTCAATTGAGCAATACATGTGGCATTGTCTTCATATATCGTCATCGGATCTTCTTTAGTCATTGATCTTCCACATGCATCTCGGATATGCTTTGTTAATGATCTCAACCATACACATTCACGAATAGCCTCATGAAGGGCTATTAATTCTGCATGATTTGAGGAAGTAGCCTTGATAGTTTGCTTTGTTGACCGCTAAGACATAGCTGTACCTCCATATGTAAATAAATAGCTTGTTTGAGATCAGGTTTTATGTGGATCAGATAAATACCCCGCATCTGCATATCCAATTATTTTAGGATTGGGTTCACGTGAATAAAATAAACCCAAATCAATAGTTCCTCGAAGATGGCCCATTATATGCTTAATTCCATTCTAATGTCTTCAATTTGGTGCAAAACTATATCTTGGTAACAAATTAACAGCAAATGCTATATCAGGCCTTGTATTATTAGCAAGATACATTAACACACCAATCGCACTAAGATATGGTACTTTAGGACCAAGAATTTTCTGATTATCTTCTTGAGGGCAAAAAGGATCATCTTTAACATAAAGTGATCGTACAATCATTGGATTATTTAATGGATGTGCTTTGTCCATATTAAATCGTTTCAATATCTTTTGTGTATAGTTTGATTGATGCATAAAAATTCATTTATCAAGGCGATCAATTTGTAGACCAAGATAAAATTTTGTCTTTCCAAGATCCTCCAACTCAAATTCTTTCTTTAAAGAATTGACGTCTTTTGGAATCTCTTCAGGAGTTCCAATGATATTTGAATCATCAACATATATTGAAATAATGGTAAAATCCGATCCTAATTCCTTAATAAAAACATATGGAAAAATTTGATCGTTTTATAACCTTCTTTTATTAAATATTCACTGAGACGGTTATACCACATACGCCCAGATTGTTTTAATCCATATAAGGATCTTTGTAACTTTATTGAATAAAGTTCGTGTTTGCCATATTTTTCCAGCAATTTCAATCCTTCAGGGATTTTCATGTAAATTTCATTATCAAGTGACCCATATAGTTATGCTGTAACAACATCCATTAAATGCATTTGTAAATTTTGTTGCACTGCAAAACTAATAAGATATCAAAAAGTGATCGTATCAACTACAGGAGAATAAGTCTCCTCATAATCAGTCTCGGGTCTTTGGGAAAAACCTCGTGCAACAAGTCTTGCCTTATATCTCATAACTTCATTTTTCTCATTTCTCTTTCTTACAAAAACCCATTTATAATCCATAGGTTTAATATCATGTGGTGTTCAAACTACAGGTCCGAAAACATTGCGTTTATTAAGAGAATTCAATTCCGCTTGAATTGCATCTTGCCATTTTAGGCAATCAATTCTGTCCTTGCATTCTTGAACAGATTGTGGTTCGTGATCCATAATTTCATTCTCAATACTTATTGCAACATTATATGCAAAAATAAGATCAACAACCAATTTATCTCGATTCCATCTTTTTTCAATACTAATATAATTTATTTGAATTTCTTGATTTTCAACAACTTCAGGTTTTTGCACTTCAGGTGCTTGCACTTCAAGTGTCTTTACTTCTTCAGGAAGTGTATTTGTAGTAATAGTTTCATCCTCAATGGGAACATTTTTATTGTCGACAATTTTCCTTTTTCAAGGATTATTATCCTTTGTTCCAATTGGTCGTCCACGATTCAGGCGTGTCATAGCGCTATTATTAATTTGTTCTTCAGGAATATCTATTCAGATTGGCGCATTTACGGCTGGTAAATGCAATTTTGTTACTCATTTTGGATCAGCAACTGCATCAGATAATCGATTTGCTAAATCTTAAAGATGGATTATCTTTTGAACTTCAAGTTCAGAACCCTTTGATTTAGGATCTATATGGGATAATGATGAAGCATTCCATATGATTGATTTTTCCAAAATTGTATTTTTCTTTCTCCCCATAATTTTGGAAAACTACCTTCATCAAAATGATAGTCTGCAAAACATGCAGTAAACATATCTCCAGTTAGTGGCTCTATATATTTAATAAATGAAAGAGGTTCATAGCCAACATAATTTCTAATCTCCTTTGAGGACCCATTTTGGTCCATTTTAGTGGAGTAATCGGCACATATACTGCACAACCAAAGACTCTTTAATGAGAAATATTGGGCTCATGACCAAAAGCTAATTGTAGGGGAGAATATTTATGCTAGCTTGTTGGTCTTAAATAAATAAGAGTTGTTGCATGCAATATTGCATACCCCCATATTGATGTAGGGAGATTTGTTCGCAAGATCAATGGCAAATAATTAACTGCAGACGTTTAATGAATGATTCTGCCAAACTATTTTGAGCATGAACATGAGCTACAAGATGTTCAACTTTTATCTCAATTGACATAAAAAGATCCTTAAAAGCTTGGTATGTAGTCAAGAATAAATGTGATGTGACCATCTAGTTGAAACTTCAACTTCAAGTGTTTGTGCTTTTTTAGGAAGTGTACTTATATTAGTAACTAAATGGTTTATATTGTGGATGAATTGATCCACGTATATCACATTGTATATATTAGACATTGAATTCTGACCTTACTTCTAGAAGGTGTTATTATCAATTTTCCTTGCGAACAAACAACACATAATAATTCACTATCATTAAGAAATTTTCAGTTCTTTAACATATGCCCATGTGCATTTTCTACACTTTGTCTTATCATTATGGAACCAGGATGATCTAGTCAATCGTGCCAATAAACTTCTGGTTTATAATTTAATTGCCTTTTGATCATTTCAATCAAAAATCTGGTTTTAAGACATTCTTTTAACGTCTTCTTTCATAGTTTCAATATGATAGTGTAAAAATTAGGGGAGAAAAAATAATTATTTTACAATAATTTGTATACCAATTGGTTGTGTAACATTTGCTTCTCTTAGAGCTTTTAAAAATATGTCCCCTTGGTATATTAATATTGGCTCTTCATGAGCATTCAATAATTTTTATGTTATCGATATCGCTGTAACATTTTTCTTACTCATTTTAGAGTTGTAGCCTTGACGTCAATAAATACCGATAGTATTTCATTTCTTTCTACTAAAACTTTCAATTTGATTTTCACTTCCAGTGATTATATCATCAAATGATTTTTCCACTTAAGATGAAAATCGCTAGCACATTCATTTAAATGTAAAATAGTAATATATAAACTTTTGCAAAGATCTACGGGATCTTTAATAGTCGACTATTCCAATTTCATTACTCTTAACTCAAACATAGTCAAGTATATGACAAATAAATAAAACATCATAAATATTTATCCACTTCAAGTGGCTATTATTATCAAATTATTTTCCACTTATGGTGGATTTACATTTATATCCATGACCATGAATATTTCTTTTAATCATGTTCATGGTATAATAATATGATATTGCATTCACTTTAAGGAATGTATTTGACCAATTAGGTATATTCATGGCTTTTCAATAAAAGCTCTTATTTTGCTCAGTAAAATGCAATAAATAAATTCACCATATTTCGAGAAATCTTTTCCATATATGGTGCTGCTACTGGAGCACATGCTACTACGGGAGCATATTAAGGAAAATTCTTTCTTAATAAATGACATTATTTTCTTCTCAAATGAGCTTTTGGTAAATATATTTTTCAATTGGTCATACATTTTGAAGATCTACAGGATCTTGTATTGTCAAATATCCTGACGATTGCAGGGATAAATATGGCATTTGTCTTCCATTACATTGTAGACCATTATTAAAAGATCTACAGGATCTTGATATATTTATATTTTCACCGCTGTTATTCATATTTGGAGCTACGCAAATGAGAGGTACAACACTAAATTTATAGGATAGATTCAAATGAATAATATCAACATATTAAAAATGCAATATAAGTGAATTTCTTAAATTTGACTATATAAAATAAATTCATTTTAACATACCACTTCGGGTGGCTATATAATCATAAACTTAATCTTTGCACTTTCGGTGGCTATAATTATTATCAATTTCATTCTTCGCTTCGGGTGGCTATAATATCAAAGACGAATTTTTATACTATCACGTCCATAATTATTAAAAACTTATTATTGTGATATGATATCGTATTCACTTCAGGGAATACATTTGTTCTATTTGGACATGATTCATGATTCTTATCAATAGCTCATAATTTTGCTCAAAACAATAAATTTATTCATCATGGAAACCATTTTCATTTATAGTGCTGCTACAGGAGCACAATATATTCATATAAACTATTTCTTAATATATTTTGATCAATGGCTTTCTTTCCATTTAAAATGAACTTTTATTGATATGCTTTTCACATAGTGATACATTTATTTTGGACGATCTTCGGAATCTTTTATAGTCAAATATATATGGTATTTCCTTATTATACCGTAACATAAATATGCAAAGATCTGCAAGATCTTAATATACATGTGAATATATAACACATAGAATAATATTCATCTCTCAACAAAAATTGATTCTTTCCAATAACACAATAATTACAAACTCATTAAGAGTTTAGAACCTTACAATAATCACAAATATATCATTCGGGAATATATACATCGAAATTATTTTATTATATCATTCATGTATACAATTATATGTATTCTTCAGAAATATACATACTAAAATTATTCTTTATATCCTTTACGGATATAATTATATAGGTGTTTCATCAAGAACAAATGAATCAAAATTATTTGTTATATTCTTCAGGAATATAATTATATAAATATTCTTCAAGAACATTTAATTTAAAATTATCATAAACAAATTACACAATGGAATAGAAGATTCAAATGATAGAAAAAAAAATGATACCTTTAACAGGATCAATAGTAGAGACGTATCGTGTTGATAACGTGTTATAAAACTAACCAAATAGCTCTAAGATAATAACAATATAAAAGAGAGAATAGTGATATAGGAGTTCTTATTGATTGATATCGAATGATACAAATAGGGGGTCTATTTATAGTAGAGATTTCAAGTCATAGGAGTAATTCCTATAATAAATAGGAGTAATTACAAGATTGATTACTATAAAAAAAATATTCCTAAATATTAAATAAAAAGACTAATTAATTGGATATCAAATAATTTAACACTTTGTGATAATAAATTGATTTAATTACCAATTATAATTATTTTTAATTTATTTTAAGTCAACCAAATTTAATCAATACATATATATGCTTTTCAATTCGTTAAAACATAAGGAAAATATTACATTTATTTTAACTTATTTTTAATTCAGTACATTAGATTTTAATTTTAGTAGTTTTTAATAAAGAAGGATTTGATTAATTCAAAAACGAGCAATACAAGATGGAGGTGATTGAACTACGATCTCAATAAATTATTTTGAATACTCACTCGTGCTGACTTATCAGCCACACCATTAAAATCTCTAGCCTGAGAATAAAAGAAAATTAAAAACCAATGATATTTGCTTACAGTATGAAATAATAGACATAAAGTAGGAATACTTGTTGTCGTCTTCAAGTAATGCATGATAAAGAAAGTAATGCATGATAAAGAATGCTATTGTTCATTTTAATCGCAATGTGTGTATAGCCCTAGTCTTTAATCTATGTCAGAGCCTAACGTACAGATAGAGCTTCAGCTCCCAAAACTCAAGTACATGATAAAAAATTATTTTCATTTTAGTTTTAGTTTTAATTTGTTTTAGTATGATTTATTTTAACATGCGTGGAGAGAGACGTACGAGAATTTATGTGCAAAATAATGTATTGAAACTGACATATACAAGTGTATGCTCTGCTGGTCTTTTATAATAGTAAAGATTTACATCAACTTTCTCCCCTCATAATTTACCGTTAAAACTTAGAGTGTTTCTCTAAACTTTTAATTTATTACACTTAAAAAATACTTTTAAGTTAATTTTAATTTAAAAATCAGACTTAAAGTATTTTTCATTTTTTTAGCAAAGAAAAGTAAAAAAAGTAAGTTAGAGCTTTTTTTTTTTTGTTCTCCATACTTAAAAGTCAGCCTTCTATTCTCCCTTACCCCTTTCTCTCTGAAATACTCTCCTTCCCTAATCCCTACCAAGCTTAATTCTTTCTTTTCCCCCTTCCTTCCCTAATCGAAAACCTTAATTCCTTTCTGTTTCTCTTTCTTTCATTAATTTCCTGTTGCAGATCTCAACAACTCCGTGTCTTCTCTCCCTGGTGAGTCTATTACTTACTCCTGTCCTTAGTCAACCCTGGGGTTTTCTTTCACACAATCAGTCTCTTATTTTTGCTTCATTTTTGTTTTCTCTGTGATGTGATCTTTCGATCTTTTCCTTTTCTCTATTGTTGTTTTCATTTGTGTGTTCTCATCGAGAAGTTGTTTAGGCGTCCGTTTGATTGATTACTGAGATGCCCAAAGAGAATGTAATCGCGATAGATTGTCTGTGTTTTCCTTTCAATATATGAAAGAAAAGGATTGTTATCTGATTTTGATTATGTTACTCAGTTCCACACATCTTAGATAGTTTTCCCTTGTATCATGTTAATTTTGAGCTTTTGCTTCACTCACTTGATATCCTTTTTTCTGTGTTACATGTTCACGTAGTTAATTAGTCATTTGTGCTGAAATTCTCCCGCAAGAACAGGTTCATGGAGAATACAATTTTTTTTACTGTGTGATATGCGTTTACTCGGTATGGACGAAAATTTGGCTTTTTGATAGAGCTTCATGGCGTCGGAAGATCCATATAGCCGACCCCACCTAGCGTGGGATTTAAGGGTTGGTTGGTTGGTTGGTTGGATAAAGAAAGAAAGTTTTGCTTTTTTTTTGTTTCATTCTGTTTAAAGTGAGAAATTCGTGATTGTTTTTTTGTTTTATTTTTTGTGTTGATTTTCGTGGAAATGGATTATGTTCATTGCAGCTAGGGGCTGTGAGGTGAATTTTGGAATTCTATTCCGGTAATATTGGACTACTTAGAGAAGGTTATTTTTGTTCAAAAGTTGGAGGTCTGGGTCTCATGAGAATTATTAGGGGAATGCAGATATTGTTTCGGGCTGACGAGGAGTTGAACTTATTGGGCTGGAAGAATTCCTACAGCCAAGGAATTGGCATCACTGTGCCCAAGGCAAGAACGCGTGACAAACCTATGATTACCAGGAACTTATTCAGTCTCTAATTTTGGGTAACTTGTGGTGGGCAATTGGTGCTTGCTTGGCTTCCAGGAACTTGAGTATTATCAATTAAATTTAAACCAATGACTCGGATTCTGGTTCAATGAGAGAGCAGTTCTTTTGCAAACCAAAGCCGAGCAGGATCTTCTTCAGTTTCTAAGCCAGAGACACAAGTTACAGCTGCTCAACATGTTTTTCCAGCTCCAAAAAATGAGGAAATAGGTGATGAGACGCAGGAAGTTGTTGTTGATGAGTTATTGGATGTGGGAGTAGTGACAAGAAGGCAGCAAAATGTGAAGAGCTTTCAGCAGAAGAAATACTTGGTGATGGAAATGAGAGTTTAAGTAGTGAAAATTTTGATAGTGAGAAATTAATTGATGTTGAAGGTGCTGGATTGGGTAACTTGATTAAAGGATTGAATGGATTGAAAATACTAGAAAGGTCTACTGTTGAGAATGAAGGTTCAAGCAGTGGTTCTCCAGTGACTGGGAGTGGATGTCCACAGCCACCACCCCCTCCTGTGCCTCCTCCAAAACCCTTGGCAACAAATTCAAATTCAAGGAGACCGGTATCAGGGAGTTCAAATTCGGTTCGAACTGGCCTGTGTAGAAGAGCAGCTGCGTGGCCTGTTGTTTCTACTAGGACTTCACCAACTGGATCTCGGCCGTCCTCTCCTAGGTCTCATGTTGACAGTGAGGGGTATAATAGTGCTGATGAGCAAAGCCCTCGCTTTGCATCTTCCTATGGCGATTTGGTAAGATTTTGGTATCAAATATCTAACGAACAGGCAATGTTTTAAAAAATGCTAAGTGCTAGTCGGGCGGCCGGGGCTTCCGACGCTTGGGCAGCGCTGGCCTGGGTGGATGTGTATTTTTGAATTTTTTAATATTTATTAATAAATAAAAATATAAATTCAACTAAAAAATAAGATATAACATCATAAAATGTTGAAAAAATGATTTAGACAATGTTTTAAAATTAGTTAGGTGCCAGTCAAACGGTAGGGGCTTCCTTATTTGTGGCATGGTGCACATTGTTTCTCCATTTGAGACTCAAAACAACAATTCTACTGTGAAGATACTTTAATATACTTTACTTTTATCAACTCAACTAGTTTTTATGGGTAAAAAAATAAAACTAATATTATTACGAATAATAGTGTCTTAAATATTGAGTTCAGGCGCCGCTTAGCGGAAAAAATCGGACTAGGCACCTAGGTGGCAATATATTAGTCTAGGCGGCTGATAGCGCCCGAGGAATGAAAAGTCGGGCGGCAAGCCCCAAAATAACGCCTAGGCGGGGATTTTTGAAACAGTGTGCACATGCATACCTCTTTGATGTATTGCATGGAATAAGTGGCCTGTCTTTACAAGGAGAGACAAGTTGTTTCTGGTTAAATGGATGTTATTGAGGCTTTTCAGTTGCTAGTTCTTTTGTTCATATATAACCTATATATTATAAGTTGTGTTTTTGTAGTTTATTAATTTCCCTTTGGGATTGGTCTTTGCTACAATGAAAATCTCTTATCATGATCATTACTATTATGAATTTTCCTTCTGATTTCGCATATGTTGTTTTTGAGTTGTTATCAATGGTTGGTTTGGTGCAACCATATCAAAGGTGACATGTTTCATATATTTCAGGAAAGAGAACGACAATTTGAGATTGACATTAGGCGCTCTAAAGGATGGGAAGTCAAAAGAATGTTGGAGGATGGAAATTGTCTCTTTCGTGCTGTGGCAGATCAAGTGTATGGAGATTCTGAATTGTATGATCTGATGAGACAGATGTGCATAGATTATATGGTAATTTTTTTATTTTATTTGTCATTTCGTGAATCTTCATGTGAAGTTCTTATGGTAGGTTAGGTACACATACTACTGGTAATTAGATAGATGAACTTGTGAATAAAGGGAAAAGGGTTTCATATTATTTATATTCAGTAAAAAATGACAACGAAAAACACTTACTTTACAAAGACTTGGGAAATTATCTGTTCTGTGGGAGTAATGCAAATGGGTTATTGATAAGGTGCTCCACATCCACTTGGTTTTTTATTTCATTTTTTCTATATTATTTTAAGTTGCTTCTAATGGCTTGAATGCAGTTCATAAATTGATTCCATCATGCTATTTGCCTTTTTAGTCTTATTTTCCCTTTTTGTCATCATTTACTTTTTGTCCAACTTGCTGATGTTTAAACAAGAAAGTATTGGAAACTATTATGGAAAATTCAAACGACTTGAAACCCTGTTATGTGAAAGGGTCTTCTCATCGCATCTTTTAATTTACCCTTCTTTGGTGGTATATCCTTTAATTTATCAATTTACCCTCACTGAATCTTTTTTATGCTTCTTTATCATATGCTAATATGGATGGAGTTCTTTTATATCAATTATATACTCGAGAAATATATATTAAAAACGTGTCTACTGAAGTGGAGGGTAATCCTTTTTTTATCCAGGAACAAGAGAGGGATCATTTCTCTCAATTCATAACAGAAGGTTTTACATCTTATTGTAAGAGGAAGAGAAGAGACAAGGTAATGTTGTCTGTAGTTTAGTTTTTCCCCTGAATATTCAGTACTACATATCTCAACCTACATTATAATCTTTTCTATGCCAGCTTCTGAATTTTGTATCTTTTGTCTATCTATGCTTGTGTTGTATATGTCTTTGTTTCTTTCAATTTTTATATGAATATTCTTCATTTGAAATGAGAAGATTTTAGCCGATTCATGCCTCTAAAAGGAAAAAGGAAAACTGAGAATTTCATTCCACTAGTTAGCTTAGCAGGAACTTATTCAGGTGTTCTAATATTGCAACTCCTCCACCTATAACACTAATGACTGATTTGTTAAAGGACCAACATATTTGAATGTTATTTTTCCCTGAAATTATTATGGTTCTAATGATTTAAAACTTTATATTCAATCCCAATTGGCAGTATGGGAACAATATCGAAATCCAAGCTCTATCAGAAATGTATAACAGACCAATCCATCTTTATTCCTATAGTACAGGTATATTCCTCATTTTATTACGATCCTCAAATTCACATTTGCATTTTGCTTACTGTTTTATGTACCACAATGTTGTTGTAGAGCCCATCAACATATTTCATGGGAGCTACAATACGGACGTACCACCTGTTAGGCTGAGTTACCATCATGGTAATCATTATAATTCTCTTGTTGATCCACGTCGGCTGACAATCGGTGCAGGACTTGGTTTCAGCTGCCTTCGAGGGGTTTGTCTCTAATCCTTTCTTGAATTGCATTACGGCTCAATTAGGCTTTTGTGTTGTATTATGAGTTCGTCATTGGCTGGATAATATATGTTTTTGTACTGAAAATGGTACGTGTAAATAGAGTAACTCTAGTCTTGATTCATTTATCCTCTTCTAGTTTAGATTCAGTAAGCTACTGTTAGAGATGTGCCTAGAGTAAAGGGTAGAATGCTAAAATAAATATAGAGAGATGTTTAGGTCTTTTAGTGTACTGAGGTAGCATTTGGGTTCTCACCTTTTGGATTGAGGAAGGGGCATAGCTTCCTGTGGGAGCAAAGAGCGTGTTCTTTGTTCATTATCTTTCTTTTAGTGCTTGTTTTTAGTTTATCAATTACTTGTAATCTGGGTAGTAGCTTTATGATTTCAGTAATACTATTTCTATTTCCTATTTTGAGCTATCATCACTATATCCATTGATCATCAGCTACCTTATGAAATGGCCAACCAATCGATTGAGGATTAGATTATGTAGTCTTGTGATATTTTGGCTCTTCCTATTGGTGGATATATTACTCTTGTGTGATAAAACTAAAAGGCATCGGTCTTCCTGTGCAGACAAATGTGGACAAGGATCAAGTGAAAGCTGCAATTAAAGCTCAACAGGACCAGCAGATTGATAATGTCAGTTATCTCCGAAGAAATTGTACTTATGCCGTACTTGTTGTGATGCTAACTTGTGTCGTGTTCTTTATAAATATGATTTGATAGGCACTTTTGGTGGAGGGGAGGTTTTATTCTGATCTCGAGCTTACAGAGAAAGAGATTGAGCGAATGGCGATGGAAGCTTCTCGAGCCGAGTATCTTGCTAATGACAAACTAAGAAACCAGCTTGGTAATAAAGAATCTTCGACTTCTCTTGCTGAACCATCATCTTCTGGAGCTAGTAAGTGAACCAACTGTTGAATGATAACCGAGATCGAACCTGTCGCCTCGGCTCGGCTAAAAAAAAAAATGGCCGGCCTCGGCTCGGCTCAAAGCTTATCGAGCTTAGAATATTTTAGCTCAATTCGCGAGCCTATACGAGTCTCCTTCAATCGGATTAAATGTTTTACAATTATTTTCTAAATACAACATTTTGACAAATTTAAAAAAAACATGGTTTCGAACAAACATTAAATCTACATCGACTATATAGTACAAACCCAATTATTTATATAAACATAATATAAAAATGGTTTCAGATTATATATTATAATAAAACAACATATAAGAAATTATAAATAATATATAGTACATATAACAATGATAGGAGCTTTCGAGCCGAATCTTAGAAAGCTTGGCATGTGAACATCTTGGGCCGATCTGGTATGAGCTCTAGCCAATCTTCTGAGCTTGTTATCATCCCTACTGATAAGCATGAAGTAGATACGGTTATTTTGGAATGCTTTATATGGAGTTAGACTTGTTTTCTGTAAATGAGAATGGAAAATTGAGTGGATATTGAAAATTAGGTGAGGCGAAGGGGGGAAGGAACAAGAGAAGAAAATGTGGTTAGCAGTAGCATGCGTTCTGTCGATGGGATTCGGCTATGGGCAAGTGATGGAGGCTTACAGCATATTTGGTGATGACGTGGAATCTCTGGTTTGTTATCTGTTGGAAACTGGCAGTAGCAGACGAAAAGGCAAAGCTACTGAATGAGGAAACCTGAAATGATATTGTAGGAAGTTGAATCAATAGAGGGATCACCAGTTGATTATGGCCCACATTGATATTATATTAAGTTGAATCAATAACGTATTGGCCGGTTCAACCGGCTTTACCGCGAACCGGCCATTGCTATAGTACGGTATGCGTAAAAATTGATTTTATAAAAAAAAACTGGAGGAAATTGGGTTGAACCAGAAAAAACTGGTGAAACAGGCATACTGGTTCAAACCCGGTATTCTCAAAATTCTTCTGGCAACAAGTAAAAGTATTGCTAAAGGCTCAATAAAGCGTTGCTAAAGACTCAGAAGCGTTGCTAAATACTTAGAAAAGAGTTGCAATAGTTACCGGAAACCCGAAGTAATATATATTTCTTTCCAAAATCCCTTTGGCAACATGCATAAACGTTGCAAAAGACATAAAAAGCGTTGCAATAGCTGCTGAAAATTATAAATAATATATATTCTTTAAAAAATAAAAAAGGGTAAAACTATTAATAAAACCGGTAATACCGTGTACCATTGACCTTGCCGCTATGAAGACCAGTATGGTATTGCTTGAGCAATCCTTGAGCTGACATACTTTTTTTCAAATGCATCCAATATCTAAGTTGCAAAACATATGACAAAGCAAGAACTGGATGCAATTGAATTAAAATGGGTTTTTAGAATCAAATAAAAACCTAATGATTACTCGGTCTTTCTCACCTGTAGCAAAAGTGGTTACTGTCAGATTAGTTTTATGCAGCAAAACAATGGGCAGTACACTAAATAGACATAAACAATGCATATTGGCATGATTACACTCAAGAATGATATGTGAAAGTTCAGAAAGGACAAGTATGTAAGTTGGTCATATCTCTGCAGGCAATGATGTGTTGCAAAGAACTAGCAGAAAAACTTTGTTCTTTGCTCTCAAAAACCAGTCATATCATTGTTTGTATGTAAAAGAAGTGTAGATGGAAAGTCTCTAGCCCTTGTACAGTATGTTGATCATCTTTTTATCATTGGACATTGGAAGCAGCTGAAAAAAAAAAATACTTGCATGAAATAATGATATGGGTCCAACAAAGGATTTTCTAGGCATTGAAATAGCAAGGAGAGAAAATGGTATGCAGCTTACCTAGTTTGAGTACATTTGGGACCTCTTGAAAAATGTCTAGCTCAAAGATCTAACTCAGCCAAGTTCAGTGGCGGAGCCCAGACCCCCTTAACAAGGGGGCCAACTTTCACAGAAATTTTACTGATGCAAGAGAATTTTTTGGTGAACATGTCATAATTATCTATTTTGCAAACAAAGAATCGAAAACCTAAAAAGCCATTTTAAAATTTTTAAATCCACATTTTCAATGGAAAGAAATAATTTTTTTTATAATTCTACAAGTAATTAGAATTTGACTGGAAGAGAAAACAACATTTATTCTAATACTCTGATTTAAACTCTCTAGCTCATTCAATATTTTATCAAATAAAGGAAGCGAAGTTATAATTGTTTAGATTGAGAAAAAAGAATATTACGAAGACTAGTCAACAAAATGCAAAAAAATCAAGATATCATGTATTCATAATAAATACTCCCTCCATTTTTTTAAATTTGACACTCTAACCGAATCATCAAAATCAATGAAATATATTGCACTGTTAAAATAATTAATTTATCTTTTATATTTTATATAAAAATTCTATTTCTTCTTAATTACTACTCATAATCAATTATCTCTTTTCTAATTAACACAGCGGTAAATTAGGAAAAATATGATAAAAATGCATTAAAATTTCAAAATGTCTAACTTTTGGAAAAAAAAAAGTCAAAACGTCAAACTTTTGGAAATGGAGGGAATAATTGGTAAACTATAAAAAATAGTCAAACTTAGTAAACTATTTATAAATTCACCATCAAGTCAAACTATTTACAAATACGCATTCCCTCTAATTATATTTACATATCATACCGTCCACTTGCTTCTTCTATTTTTCTTTTGATTTTTTTTCTTATTTTTCATTTATCTCTCAAACAGTTTATTTTTTCAACATGTCGCTTTAGAGTTTTTTATTCGTCTTATTTTTATCTTCAACTCGACATCCACTATAACATGTTCGAATTTTTTGAACCAGTAGACATCTGATAGATGTCCAATAGACATATGATAGAAGTATGGTAGGCATCTAGTAGATCTTAGTTTTTTATGGTTTTTTTAACGAATCGCTTTGTGCAAATCTTGGAATCAAACCACCAACTAAACAATGATAAATTAGTGGTGAAAATCAAACAAATAACAAAAAGAGAAGAGAATTGAGATACGATTTTCAGATCGAAAAAAAATGCAGGAACAGATCCAATAGAGAGAAAGCGCAGTATACATATCATAAGAGAAAAAATGCTAATGAAAAAAATATATTCCACACACCCATCAGACTTCTACCGCATGTCTACCAGACTTCTATAACATGTCTATTAGTTGAAAAAGTTTGAAAGAGTCACAGTGGATATCATTTCGAAGATAAAAAAGAGACGAATAAGAAACTCTAAAGCGGTATGTCAAAAAATGAACGGTTTAAAAGATAAATGCAAAAGAAAGCAAAGAAAATAATAATAATAATAATTTCTTTAAAAAAAATAAAAATAATCATGCACACCGCATGAGAGGGAGGGACAGTATAAAGATGAAAATATTTTTATCTTTTCACCCAAATTATTTTATAAAGAGATGTGTTTTTTATAGGAGCCTTTAAATAATTCTTATTAATTTTAGGGAAATTGAAAACAAAGTACATGTCTCATTACAAACTTATAATTAAAGTCAAACTAATTATGTATCATCAAAACTAGTTATATATCTACATTCTTCTCTTCATCTATTTACATGTCATGCATTCCACCTCTTTCTCCCCTTTTTCTTTTGATTATCTTTCTTATTTTTCATTTATCTCTCAATCCGTTATTTTTTCGACCGCTTTAAACCTTTTTATTCGTCTTATTTTATATATGAAATGATATCTACTATGACATTTTCGAAATTTTTTATCTAGTATTTGTCTAGTAGGTATCTAATAGATCACTGTTAAATATCTAATAGATATCCAGTATAGCTTAATTTTAATAGTTTTTAATGAAATATAATGACATCAAACATATATTCAATAGATATATAACATGTGTATATGATATTTTTAAAAATTATAAATAGATCCATATCTTTTTTACGATGACTATTTTATAAAATATAAGAAATCTAGTAAACATCTAGTTGATCGGTATTAGATATCTAGTAAATCTGAGGCCCTATTCTTTTCAACTTATTTTCAGTTCAGTTTCCGTTCAGTTTAATACAATTTAGTTCAGTTCAGTATTCAGTATTTAGTATTCAGTATTCAATAATCAGTATTCAGTATTCAGTTTTCAGCATTCAGTAATTAGTATATTCAGTATTCAGTTCATTTCATTTTGTACATTATATTAGCATTAATAATTAATATTATTAATAACACATAATAACAAAGAAAAATAACTAATACTAATATTTTCAAAATTTATAAATTATTATTTTTGTCATGAATATTTTTAAGACAAATAAAAGTAATAATATTTTGTAAATATTGATAATAATTAAAAAAATAAAAATTATACAATTACAATCTAATGGAGAAACAATACAATCATTACAACATATAGTTTTGATATTACTTTTTAATTCAATCTTTGTTCATGCTATCATTTTCATCATCCTCATCGACATATTGAATATTGTTTTATTTTGTTTCTCATATTTGTAGTGTAATGGAAGTTCGCACTAATATATAATATTCATAATAATAATTGCAATGAAATAAAATATAATAATACTATTAATTTATAATGGTAAATTTAATTATTACTGTTATTGTTGTATGTAATAATTGATTTTATTATAATATATAAATATTATTTAAAGTATTATTAATTATTTTTTTAATATATATTAATGTTTAAAATATTATTATTTATATTATTAATTATTTTTCAGTTTCAGTACTTTCAGTTTCAGTATCATTCAGTTTCAGTTCAGCTCAGTTTTAGTATCAGTTCAGTTTAGTTCAGTACACCTACTTATAAGTTGAAAAGAACATTGCTTAATTTTAACAGTTTTTTTTTGTGGAATCTAATGACACCTAATATATATATAATAGATTTACTAGATATCTAGTAGATCTTAACTTTGACAGTTTTTTATAGGATATTTTATAAATATAACATCTAATGCATATATATAGTAGATATCTAGTAAATCTGTATCCTCTTAAAAATCTATTGAATATCTGTTATAAATTGTGTTAGAAATCTATTTGAAGTTATGATTTACTAGATAACTACAAGATGTCTACTAGATATGTGATAGTTCGAAAAAAAATTTGAAAAAAAATATTACAGTGGATGTTATTTCGAAGATAAAAAAAAGAGACGAACAAAAAATTCTGAAGCGACATGTCAAAAAAAATGAACGGTTTGAGAGATAAATACAAAATAAAGCAAAAGAAATAAAAATGAACATGTGACGCATGTTTGTGTGAGAGGAGGGATTCATGTAATTACTTTCTCATGTTTTTGTTTGTTTGTAGATTATTTGTGGTAGGGCCAAATTATTTTAGGTTTTTGTTTAAAATTTTATATAAGAAGCCCTTCTATATAAATATACAAGCCCAATGAAAATTAACTTTTTTATTATATATTATATGTTGCGGCACGCAAAATCACGTAGACACCTCATATCCCCACATATGATATGACATTATCCACTTTGGGCCTAAGCCCTTATAATTTTATTCTTGGGCTTTAACCTCAAAAAGCCTCATACCATTGGGATATTGTCCATGCTTATAAACCCAAGCATCTCCAACTTTTTTTAGCAATGTGGGATATTTATTTGCCCAACATTATATAAACTAATTGTTTTGAATTTTTGGATTTATCCTATAAAATTTTTAAATTTAACTACAATAAATATTATAATATGTCACCAAGCATAACATTAATGTTTTAAAGAAAATCATATATGTTGCACAATTTTAACTACAAGTTGCCACATGAATACATACCAAAATTTACTAGTAAGTGGTAACAATTTTTTATATTAGTAAATCTAAATAAAGAATTTAGAATTCTACAATATTTAACAAAGAAGTACGTCAATATAAATTAAAAAATGTTAGTATTCTAAATATTAGTCAATATAAATTAAAAAATGTTAGTATTCTAAATATTAGTTATTTTTATATCTTACTATTATTCTCTGTATCCCATTTATCTCCCCCATCGAAGTAGTAGTAGATATGAGTTCCATACTATTGTTATTACTACTACTCGAATTAAACATTATTAAGTAAAGAATGAATTATAGCTAATAATTGATCATATTTATAAAAAAAAATTTAGCATTTTATATCTATTCCATCAGGGCCACTTGTTAACTTATGATTGAAAAGAAAAAAAAAAAAATAGTATCTCAAACCAAACAGAAGTTGACACTTGACAAACTGAGGATATTTTATTACTTTCGTCAACTTTAGGGAGTTTCTGGACGGTTGGAGTCAACACTAAACAGCCTAAAGTAGCAATACAACGAATGAAAATGGTGATTTTATTACAAACACTGGTCAGCCCAAAAGTAGACAAAGACTTTGCCACTTACAAAATCCCAAAGCTTTGACATCATTTTGAAAATTAACAAAAAAGATGAACTAGTCTTTGATTCTCTTTTCCTCTTCCTTCATTTTTTTCTCCCACCTCCTCTTCTTGTAGGCCTGCAACATGTCGGGCATTTTCTGCATCAATTTCTCGGTTTTTTCGCGTTTCTCAGCAGATATTCTATCGCATTTGTGTCCTTTCATCTTCGTTCTCATTTCTTTTCTCTCTGGATCATATGGCCAATATTCTCCTGCTAAAAGCACTTCTTTACGAAGTCTTGCTCTTCTACGGCCACTAATGTGACTCCGTGTCCATGCCCCGAGTTTCCAATACCCCCACACACCTTTCGCAAGCTCGTCTTTGTGTTTAGCCAACTTCTCTCTCCATGGATACTGGTATTCTGAAACTGCCTTTGCCACAGTTTTCACTGCTTTGCTTGCCATTAGCTTGATTAGAAATCTACTGAAATATTGGATACATGGTTAAAAGAAGACCAAGAATATACGTCAAATTTGTAAACCAAGATTTTGAAAAAGGCTTAATGCATCAATCACCCCCTGCAACTTGTCCCAAAAAGTTATTTGCCACCCTAAATTTTCAAAAATATCAGATACCCCCATGAACTTGCAAAAAATGCACCAAATTGCCCCCCCTCAATGCCACGTGTCAGCTTCTAGCTGGAGAGAGAAAAATTGGAAAAATGACATCTTCGAAAAGTCAAACCTGCCAACTGACACGTGGAATTGAGGGGGCAAAATGGTGCACCTTTAAACGAATTCAGGGGGTATCTGGAACTCATCAAAATTCAAAGTGGAAACTGACTTTTGAAAATAAATTGAAGACATACAGTAAAACAATATGAGAATCTTGTGCACACAGATCAGATTTAAGAGTAATTATAGTTGTCAAAGGCGCGCCTTAGGCTCCGGGCTCACCAGGCTCCAGCCGCATCCTACCAGGCTCCTCACATGTAAAGGGCGCACGCCTAGATGCACCAGGCTCTAGGCTCTAGGCCCCAGGCGCTAAAGGCGTGCGCCTAGGCGCGCCTGACACCAAAATCAGGTTTTTCTAGGAAATATAATGATTTAGGAAAGTTTAGAGTTCAGGAAAGAAAAGAATTTAATAAAAATAAAAACTATGGAAAGAAGTAAGAACAAAAATATTACATATGAAGGCTTCTCTACTAAATGACAAGTAACTGATAAGGAAATGGAAATAAGCATATTATTAATGATAAAATTATCACTACATCTTATGATATAAATTGATGAACCTTTAATTTTGCTTTCATGGTCTTAGCATTTAGTGCACCTAGCATGTGCCTAGAGTGCGCTATGTGCCAAAGCCTAGGCTCCAGGACCCCCCTAGCGCCTGGGCTAGGCCTAGCACCATGACAACTATGAGAGTAAAACACCACTAATTCTAGTTCCACCACCAAAGGCAACACAAGAGCCTCCATCATCTCAACCTTAGAATCCAAGCGTTCTCCTCCAAAGTGGATCCGCTTTGACCGGTGGTTTTGGATTGTAGACGAGTTTGTACTCGTGGCTCTCCCCCCATCTCTGGCAACAAGAGATGATGAAATTTCCAAATAACAGGAACTACAGCAATAGAACACTATGATGCATGGACACTCCAAAACATGGAGTGTCCCCGTGTCGGACACCGACACTCTCCGGACACTCGTCGGTCCGACACTCCAAATTTGAAATGGACACTTCTCGGACACTTAGCGGACACACTTTGGAAAATCCACGTAGAAGTTAATGAATCTCCTTTGTGGAAATATGTGTCAAAAATAGAAAAACGTAGTGGGGGTGGGGTAATACAACATTTAAATGCAACGATATGGGCAAGAAAGAAATGGTCATACACTTGAGTTAAAGCTCATTTGTTGCACATAGCTGGTAAAAACATTAGCATGTGCAATAAAGTCACAAGACATGACACAGAAAATACTTTAGATATGTTTTTTTGTTGTTTTGTAGTTGATCAAATGACTATGGATGATATAGATTTTACTATGTATGATTTTTATGTTTGAAAATTTATTTTAGTTGCCGTGTCCAAATACATATTTTTTCAAAATTGCCGTGTCCGCGTGTCCGTGTCGTGTCGGACACTCGAAGTGTGTCCGTGCAACCTAGATAGAATATCAAGGAAGTGGAAATAACTACATAAGGGAATGAACTAGAGAACGTGCAAAATTCAAGGGCAGTTAAGGGAGAGCTTAGTAATTTAGTAAATAAATAATACCTGATGTGAATTAGGTATAACTGCAGGAGGTTATCAGTGTTTATTAGTGGAGAAGTTAGCGTGAGTAGGGCAGGAAAGTTATTGTATTGAAACTGCATATATTAGCAGGGCTCTCAATTGAGAGAGGGAGATTACTCCTAAGGGGCTCTAAGCTTGTTCGTTCTTTATTTCGTAACTGTTTTCATCTGTAATTAGTTCAATTCTCAGTTGAGTGTTGTGTTTTTCCCACCACTTCACTACTGCTTCTTTGTTAATTCCTTATTAATATGTAAGTTACTTATCTTTTTCACTCATCATATTTCACTGCTATCTTAGAAGGAAACAGATGAGAAGGGAAAAAAGATAACACAAAGAATACAAAACTTTACTAATCTTGAGGGAAGGCATTACACAGTACAGTAAATCAGTAATACAACAGTTAATATTTAATAAATACTCACCCACAATTGCATACATGATACAACTAACCACCTGAGTACTTTAATTTCCAACATAACTCCCTCTTCAAAGTTTTCACCAGAAAAGCATACAGAGAACATAAAATTATAATAAAAACCAGTTCCCTGGATATTTTAACAAAATCATTACCAATTTGCCCCTTTTTCTTACATAATACTATTCTTCCACACCTTTACTCAGTTTTAAAATTCATCATGATACACGCACAACAGACCCAACCAACAAACAAACCAGAAGAATATTATGGCATAAATTGGTACCTATCAACAATTCAAAAGCATCTTTTAAAGTTTACTGAAAAAAAAAGAAAAGATCCAATAACAATCATATAGCACAATTAATAAGCTTCTGTGTTTAATCCTATCAGCTTATGCTTGGATAATCTCAAACCCCTAATCGCTCTCAACTAACTTCAGATACATATTGACATTCAAAAAATTAGATTTGCAAGTTAGTTAAAAACAGAGTTAATATAACTTTCACAGAGAGATTGTGTGGTATTAGAAAGATAAACCAATGATTTCAGCAGTGTCTTCAATGTTGAAGCTAGGCATGATTGCAAATCAAACTACCAGATCAGAAAATCTGTTCCAACATATTCCAGTTAAGGAGCTGAACATTTGCAAGATGAATATTTTGTTTCAACATGATGTTCATTTGTTTCTAAAGCTTTCATGAACTCTGCACGCACTTCTTCTCTCACACTTCTATCTATAGAGTTTGAGTGTGCTTTATGTTAAATCAATCGAGATAAAACTATAATATAACCCACATAGGCTACTAACCCAAGAATGACATTTGTATCAACATTAGTCATTTATCCTACAAATAATAGAAACACATTATATCATAGTTACAACTTTATACTTGATTAGTGGAAGCTTTAGGTCCTAAATAGTTACTTCCTCCCTTTGAGTATCTTGACAAGCAGTTTGAAAAGTTACAGGTTGTGATTCCATTTGCAATTCAATATAAAAAGTCACATATTAAAAAAACAATTCAATTGAATAATCATGTATAAGGACAACAATATGATAACAGAACAATTCCATTTCAACATACAAGAATAGCAATGGATGTACATGACAACACCACAACTTTAAACCAATCAATGTGCAAGTATCCTAGAACTACAACCCTGGAAATTGCAAAATATGGAAAAGAAAAACTTCAGTTTACTTTTATTTCACAGAATATATGTAAAGGATCCAATGAACATCAGTATAGAATAGGACACTAACCCATCATAAGTCAGAACTGAAAAAACACTATAGATACTATGCTCTGAGAGGCTTCAACAAAATTAAGAAATAACCCAAAACAAATGAGATTGCTTAAAAACAAATAGCAAAAATAGGTAATACGATCAACTAATAACTGAATTTAGCAAGACAAGGTCACAAGAATAATGGTAATTCAAGAGGGACGGCTATAACATAACTTACAGCTCTATCTGGTGACAAAAAACAATAATCGGAAATTAAGAACATAAAAAGGTAAGAAGAAACAAACCTAGCAGAAATTGAGAAAGCTTCAAGTATTGAGACGGCGGAGACGCAGTGGAGATCGTCGTTCAGTGAAGACGGTTAGGTTAATCGAATGAAAGAAAGGAGGAGAATACATCTTAGTTAAATTATTGAGGGTAGAAATGTAAAATTGCAGCCCAAACTGAATTCTTTCCGGCCAATTTTGGGCTGTTTTGTAATTTGAATTCCAAACATGAGAATTAGCCGCAACGTGGGGCATGCCCGGCTGAGTAGGGCTTTTTACTAAAGTATCAATTTAAGTCCGACTTGATCTGTATTTTATAGTTTTGGGTTCAGATCGGACTTACTAAATCATTTTTATATCTGGTTGATGGCCTATAAATATTTTTGTATACTTTTATTTGTACGACTTTTACACAAATGAGTAAAAAATATAAAATAATTTTTACCAAATGCCATAAAAAAGGTAAAATAATTCTAAGTATGTCATCCTTATAAAATAATTACAAACTCCCTTCCCCCATTCTGTACACGCACACTGTTGCACTTTATTTTTAATTTTTTTAATTTATTTTATATTTATCTCTCAAATCGTTTATTTTTTCGACATGTCGTTTTAGAGTTTTTTGTTCGTCTCTTTTTTATCTTCGAAAGTAGATCCATGATGATATACTTTTATTGACTTTTTTTAACTGTCAGATATCCAATATATATATAATAGAAGTCTAATAGAAATCAGTAAAACTAGAAGACTTGATTCAAAACACTAGGTAGATTTTAATAGATCATAACTTTAAAACAAACTTTTGCGGATGTCTAAATATCCAACTTTAAACTAGATATTCTAATAGAAATCTAGTAGATGTCCAATAGATTTACGATAGATGTCCAAAAGATGTCTAGTAAATGAGAAAACACAAGTTAAACAACTAATTGATCTCATAAACACAACAAACAAAGAAAAAGAGACGAAGCAAGAGATCAATTGCAAATAACTCATCAACAAAAAATCAATGCAACTCCTGAAAGTTCACTCGTAAGTCAAATCTGTTGGGAATCAAGGATCCGGAACACAAACAATCCGGATCAGGTTTGAAGTAAACAAAACACCTAAGTATAAAAATATCTAAGTCACTTATCCAAAACATCCAAAGTCTAAGACAAGTGAAGACAAATACCTAAGCATAAATGGAAGCATCCGGTTAAAGTTTGGAAAGGAAACAAACTTTGAACCGCCAAAAACAGCATCCGGAAGAACTGATTGCAGAAGCATCCAGAACAAGACAAATCCGGAGTTATTAAGTCTGAAGACATTCGGAAGACTTTAATATTTTAGACAAAGGAAATGATTCAAAAATTTCATTCCCTCCATTCTTTTGGTCTCCAAAGCCAAAGATCATTTTCCCTAAAGCAAGACCAAAATGACAGTTAGCACTTTTCATAAAAAGGACAAAGGACTACACCGAACAGAGAAAAAGGTAACAACATTTTTCACCTAGAGATAAGAAGGCGCGTGGAGCTCACACCAAGAAGCCACTAGCATAAAAGTTGGCAAGACACTCAAATATAAGAAAACGATCACTGACATCTTTTCAGCCTCAATCTCAAGGATTCAAACGGGTTAAAATCTCTATCTAACGGATTGATCAACGGCTCCAGAAGCGCCACATTTTACCTGATCAACGGTGAAGATCAAATACAAGTCCAACAACCCACAACGGCTACATTTATGATAGAAGCCTATAAAAGGGAAGCTTCACAAGTCGAGAAGGTGCTGGTTGAATCGAGAAAGCAATTAACAAGAGAATTCGTAAAAAGCAATTAGTAAACACATCCCTCCAAGAATCAAACATTTCCAAATCAGTTGTAAGGATTCCCAAGTGAAATTATAAACTTGAGGAAGTCCAAAACCAAAACCTTTGAGAAAACAAAGTGTAAAGATCTCCAACTTGGGTGAGTTATGAGATTGGGATATAGCTTAAAGTAGGTGCTTTGAGTGGGATCTCCCCGTAGGACTCAACTTAGGTTTGGGTAGAAATCTAAGTGGTATATCTTTTTAAAGACAAGAGGACTTAGCTAGGAGTTGGTGCTTCTTGTGGTATATCCTACATCTAGAAGGGGTTACCATCCGGAGATAAACTGTGAGGCTTGATTTCTGCCAGTTAGAAAGAAATCACACTACTGGAAAAGCTCAAAGGAAGGAACCTTTGGGGACTGGACGTTGGCGGGGTTGAACCAGTATAAAATCTCTCGTGTTTGAATTTTCTTTACTCTATCTTTAACTTATTGCAATTTATATTACTTGCATCATCTGGGCCCAAAATATCCTGAATATTCAAACACACTACACAAGACTTTTTAAAAGTATATTATTTCCATGAAAAAGGTCATTCACCCCCCTTTGATCTTATTAACATAAGCATAGGGACCAATAAGTGGTATCGGAGCAAGTGCTCAAAACTATAGATCTAACAATATCGAGCTAAAGGTCCAAATTTTAATTCAAATATCAAAATGAGTTTTCAAAACTCACAACTCCTTTCTGAGAGTATGTCCATTACCCGTCCTCCACTCTTTAACGATGAATACTATACGTTCTGGAAAAATCAAATGAAGAACTTCATTCAAGCACAAAGCATGCAAGCATGGTTGGTCATTAAAGATGGCCTATATGAGCCTACTCATGAAGTAGAGGGTATGACTACCCGAAAGCCCTCAAGTTTATGGGATGAGAATGATTTTAAAAAGTTGTGTGAAAACGCAAATGCTATTAACATGCTTCATTGTGCCCTTAGTGCAGCAGAATTTAATAGGATATCCGGGTGTGAGACTGAACAGGAGATTTGGTAGAAGCTGGAAGTAACTTATAAAGGAACTAACAAAGTAAGAGATGCCAAGCTTGATCTACTCCAGCAAAAGCTTGAATCCTTCAAGATGGAGCCAAAAGAGTCAATCAGTAGTATGAACACTAGATATACCAATCTAGTGAATGAGATGAAAAGGCTCAAAAAGGAAATCTCTAAACTAGAGATGGTAAAGAAGGTGCTCTGAAGTCTCACCAAGGAATGGGACAATAAGAAGACTGCCATTGAGGAAGCTCATGACTTAAACTTCTATAGTTATGATGAGCTCATTGGTAATTTCTTGACTCAAGAATTGTCGCTAGAGAGGTACAGCCAACAAGAGATGATGCCAGAAGAGAAGACGAAAGCCATTGCACTTAAAGCAGAATCCACTAGATTAGCCTCATCCTGAGAAGAAAAGTAACTCAAGGAATCTCAAAGTAACAAAGAGCAAATGGCTTTGCTCACTAGACAATTTGGTAGATCCCTGCAAAAGAAAGAAAAGATGAATTCTAAAAGGTATGAATCTAGAAGAACAATGAATATGGGGAGAAAGGCCATTTCAGAACCAAATGCCCTAAACTTAAAAGAACCAAGAAGCATAAGAAGAAGACAATGATGGCCACTTAGAGCAACAGTGAGGAGAGCAGAAGCTCATCTTCAATAGAAGAAGAGGAGACTACCAATTGTGCATTTATGGCACTAACTGATCCGGAAGTAGAGCAATCTAAAAGAGATGGGTACCCAAACCTACTTTATCTGTTTAGCAAGTATGCCTTAGATCCACAGTAGATCAACACACTTGGTACATTGATAGTGGATGCTCAAGGCACATGATAGGTGATGAAAAGGCATCCATCATATTAACCCGAAAGAAGGGAGGCAAAGTAAGCTTTGAAGACAATAAAAAAGGACATATCATTGGACATGGAACCATTGGATCTGAATTAAAGATAAAAGATGTCTCATTGGTTGATGGACTGAAGTTCAACTTGCTAAGTGTAGCCCAACTCTGCGACAAAGGAAGAAAAGTCACCTTTGATTCCCGAGGTTGCTCAATCTATGATAGTAAGTCTAATCAACTCATTCTTTATGCACTTAGAGTAAACAATGTCTATTCTGTTAACATTAAAAATGAGAAAAAGAATATCTGCTTGGTGTCTAAAGAAGAAGAATCATGGCTATGGCACCAGAGGTTGGGACATGTTAGCATGAACCTCCTCTCCAAATTAGCCAAAAAGGAATTAGTTGTGGGTTTGACTAAGATTGTTTTTTATAAGGATCATCTATGCACTGCATGTCTATTAGATAAACAGCATAAGAAAAGTTTCCCTTCCATCTCCTACATTCCTTCCAAAAGAGTACTTGAGCTTTTGCATATTGATTTCTTAGGTCCAATCAAACCATTGAGTTTAGGTAGAAGAGAATACACCATGGTCATTGTGGATGATTATTCTCGCTATACCTGGGTTCTCTTGCTAGCTAGCAAAGATGAAGCCTTTTACCAGTTCTCAAAAACATTAATCGGATAGAAGTAGAATAGGGCATAAGCATTGCACGCATCCGGAGTGATAATGGTGGTGAGTTCAAAAATAAGCACTTTACTAAATTTTATGACTCTAAGGGGATTGAACATAACTTCTCTGCCCCTCATACTCCTCAATAAAATGGAGTAGCTGAGAGAAAAAATAGGACCATAGTTGAGATGGCTAGAACAATGCTAAATAAGAATTATTTGCCAAAATATTTCTGGGGTGGGGCAGTAAACAGAACATGTTACATCTTGAGTGGAGCTCTCATTAGAAAGAGTATAGAAAAGACCCTCTATAAAATATGGAAGGGAAGAAAACCCAAAATGGGGTACTTCAAGGCATTTGGATGTAAGTGCTACATCCTAAATGATAGAGAGCAACTAGGAAATTTTGATCCTAAGTCTGATGAAGCAATTTTCCTTGGCTACTTAACACATAGCAAGGCTTACAGAGTCTTTAACAAATGAACCCAAACTGTGGTAGAGTCTATACATGTAGATTTCGATGAGACTAACCATGCAGGCAAAAGAAATTCCACTCCGGAAGATCCAATTCCAGAAGCTAAAAACTTTGGAGAAAAGAGTGAAGCCAAAGTTCTTGATTCTTTCCAAATCAAGAAATACAAAGAAGAAGACTAAGGAATATCATTTGATCTAAAAGTACAACAAGTTGGTCTCAACCCACATGAGATAATTTTCAATAAAGGTTAAGAAGGAGAAGTTGAGGCAGAGGTGGAACAAGTTTGAATCCAACATGAAGATCTACCAAGGGAAGCCCGGACTCGCAAAGATCATCTAGTTACAGCTATTTTGGACAATGTCTAAAATCCAGTTAGAACTAGATGTCAACTTAACCGGACGATGAGCCATCCTGCTTTTGTCTCTCTCATTGAGCTAAAGAAATTTCAAGATGCTGAAGGAGATGAAAGTTGGATGATGGAAATGCAAGAAGAACTAGATTAATTCACCAGAAATGATGTGTGGGATCTAGTGGCACCTCTAAAAGAAAAGTCAATTATTAGCACCAAATGGGTATTCCAGAACAAGCTGGATGAATCCGGAGTAGTGGTGAGAAACAAAGCAAGATTGATTGCCCAAGACTACAATCAATAGGAAGGGATTGATTTTGAAGAAACATTTGCCCTTGTAGTAAGACTAGAGGCAATCCGGATTCTATGTGCTTTTGCATCATTCATGGGATTCACATTGTTCCAAATGGATATAAAAAGTGCATTTCTCAATGGAGTTATCTAGGAAGAAGTCTATGTGAAGTAGCCACCTGGATTTAAATACTCAAAGCATCCAGATTATGTATCCAAGCTGAAGAAGGCCCTCTACGGATTAAAGCAAGCACCTAGAGCTTGGTATGAGAGACTCACTACATTTCTTATATCCAAGGGATATATCTGGGGTAAAGTAGATACAACTCTTTTCATCAAGAAGAAGAAGGACGATATTATTGTAGTCCAAATATATGTGGATGACATCATATTTAGGGCAACAGATGAGAAGATGTGTGAGGAATTCAGCTCTCAGATGCAGAAGGAATTTGAGATGTCCATGATGGGAGAACTTAATTTCTTCCTTGGGTTGCAAATTAAGCAAAGTCCGGATGGAATTTTTATCAACCAATCCAAATATACCAATGAGATTCTTAAGAAGTTTGAAATGGACAAAAGCAAGCCAATGTCCACTCCAATGGGTTTAGATACAGTCCTATCCAAGGATTGTGAAGGAGAAGATGTTCATCAGAAGCTATATAGAGGAATGATTGGATCACTTTTATACTTGACAGCTAGCAGACCTGTCATACACTATACAGTCTGCTATTGTGCAAGATATCAAGCCAATCCTAAAGCTTCACATCTCAAGGCAGTAAAGAGGATCCTTAGATACCTACTAGGTACCACTGCAATGGGGTTATGGATCATAGTAATGGAGATTTCATACTCTAAGGCTTCACTGATGCAGATTATGGCATAGACACTCTTGAGCGAAAGAGTACGTCTGGAGGTTGCCATTTCCTTGGAGATTGTCTAGTATCATGGTACAGTAAGAAGCAAACTTCGGTTGCCTTTTCAACGATATAAGCAGAATATATGGCGGCTGGAAGTTGTGTGGCTCAACTCCTTTCGATCAAGCAACAACTAGAAGATTATAGAGTCCAATCCGGATGTGTGAATGTAATGTGTGACAAAAAAAGTGCAATTAATGTATCAAGGAATCCAGTACTCCATAGTAGGATGAAACATGTCAACATAAGGCATCATTTCACCCGAGATCATGTGATAAAGAAGAATGTTGCATTGGTATACATTCCAGCCAGTGAATAAAGAGCAGACATCTTTACTAAACCACTAAGTAAAGATCAATTTGGCAAGCTAAGAGAGTCAATTGGAATGTCTAATCCAATTTGAAGAAGATCCAGAAGATAACATAAAGTAACTTAGATTCTTGGCAAGACAAGTAATCCGAAAGAGAAGAAGAAATGAAGTTAGCTCTACTCCGGAGGGAATATTGCCACATCAACAGACAAAAAGGACACATGGTAGTAAAGGCGCTGAAAAGTAACTGTTCCTTTTTTTAAATTTCAAAAGTCTATTGGGAGTTACACGTGTGGTAAATTTAACAGCTGGAATTTAAAAATAAACCATTCCCATTCTTCGGTTAAAGGAAATTTACCTCTCTCCTAAAACTCACCTACCATATCATCAATCCAGCCAAAATTAATGGAGTCTAGATTACCAAAATACCTTCACCTTGAAAATCCTATAAATACCCCCTAAAATCCCTACGCGAGCAACAATTACATTCTATTACTTTGCAATTTTCATAACTCAAACCCTAAATCCTTTAAACTCACTAAAATGGCAGCCATAATGACCAACGAAGGAATCAGAATGCTCCCTCCAAAGAAGTATCGTTGAAGAATCTACTCTTAACGATAAAGCTTTCACACCCATCAATCTTAAGCCCTCAAATTCAGTGATTCCCACAAACTATTTGGGGAGACAACTTCCTTTTCGAGATAGATCCCTTCTAGAAACTAATTAAGGATCAACACCTAACTGACTTCCTCAAAATCAAATGTCCAACCTATCTAGACCTAGTGCATGAATTCTATGACAACCTAAAAGCTCACTCCTTCCACGACGCTTTAAGAACCGAAGTTCAGGGAAAGGTGCTCACAATTATGCTGAAATTTTTGGAAAAATTCTTGAGAATATGAAGAACGATGGGGTCCAACCGAGGATAGACGGGGATGAACAGTAAGTGAAGTACGAACCCAAGATGTGGCTGCTTCCTAACTATTTTGGGGATAAATTTTCTACCTATTTTCTAGAAGTACCCAGATTCCTTCAACATGCACTTGCAAAACTAGTTCTGATCAGAAAGGGCTCTCTTACCACAGTATCATCCTTCCAGCATTGCATACTACAGCAATGGGTAGAGAGCAGGGTAGTGAACATATCGGTGCTGATCATCCACTACCTAAGGCAGTACAGAAATTCTCACGGTGCCCTTATAACCCGGATTCTAATCATAAATGAATTAAATGTCTCAGGATTCCAAGCAGCCAATGGAAAAGAAATCCTGGAGAAAAACTTCAGAAAATTGAGTTTTAGAGAGAAAAGGAATGAAGAGAAAGCGAAGAAATTGAGGGATGAGAAAAGAAGCAAGACCCCGGAAGGCAATTGATCTGGTTGAAGAGGCTCCGATACCAAAAAGGTCTAGAACCACTAAGCTTAAGACTCAAAAGCAACTAGTATTGGTTTCGGTTAAGGAAATTGAGGAGGATGCCGAAACCATCAGCTAATTGCTAAAGAAGAGCCTAATAAAAGTAGCAGATAAAAAGAGAAAATATGCTGAAACAACTGTTGAAGTAGAGGATGTGGAAACTAAGGATGAAGCTCCCATACCCAAAAAGCAATTCACCTAGAAGGGGTGCACTTTTATGAGGCAGTGAAAGCCTAGAAAGCTGAGAAAAGGAAAGCCAAAAAGGCTGTAGGGATTATAATCGATAAGGAGGCAAGAAAGAGGGTTGAGGAAGAGAAATTGGCTAAGGCAGAATCATGAAAGGGAAAAATGTACCCGAAATCACTGAGGAAGTCAATTCGAATCAACCTCAGTTTGAAGAGATAAGATAAGCCATAAAGGAAAATGCAGAGATCAACAAGAAGCTTACAATGAAAGGACCCGGAGGCTCTTCCGGTGCTTAACCTATCCTTAATAATCCAGTGGATATGGCCACTATAGCCCAAGATCCGAAAGCTAATAATTTCCCATTCCTGCCTAGATCCGGACCACTTCCTGAAAATCTTCTGAATGTGGAAGCTGAAATTGCCACTGATAAAAGTCTTGTAAAGGCACATGGAAAGGGCATTGAGGACACTACCAATGCACTTGGGAGAGATATTCAAAGTCCTGAAAAGGCAAATGAAGGGGAGATTGAGGACACTACCAATCTTCTAGGGGTTGAGGTGGAAGTTAATGAAGAAAGAAGAAAGGAAGCAACCAATCGAGATCAAGAACAACTCAATGAGGTAAATCTGGATACTATTTCATTAAATGTTAATGCTAATTATTCTGCTGCTGATTTTGAAACATCAGTTAATAATGAGGACAACTTAGATACATATACTCCAAGTGTATCTAAGGAACAAGAGTCCAACCTGGAAGACACCATTCTAGAGGAGGGATAAAGTCCTGGTTCCCAAGGGCACACTCCTGGAGTGGGCTCAAGGGGCGAGGCTGATTCGAGGGAACTATTTATAGAGAAAAAGGGAGAAGAAGAAGAGGAATCCATTGAAGCAGACTCATCCGGATCTGATGAAACCAGCAGTAGCTCCAGATCTGAGACCCCTTTTGTGAGCCCAATCAGAATATCAGCTACTGGTATAAATCAACCTAGAGTCAACAAGATCACAATTGCTCTAAAAATCCTGCAAGAAGCTACCCATGAGGAGTATGAGGAAATCTATGTAAAATAGAGTTTCCGGAACATTTGCAAGCACCTCAAATCTGTCGAAAAGGTACTCCTTGCACAATTCTCACCTCCGAATTTGAAGGAAGAAATTGGGAAGATTAAGGGCAGTGTCAAAAGGATTGAGCAGAAAGTGGAAGATTTCCCCACTGTAGACTTAGTAGCAAAGGTTTCCCCTGCTAAGGTCAAACCTATTCTGGAATAAATAAACACTAGCATTGCCGGAGCTAACAGATCTACAGATCAGGCTAATACAGTAGCCATAAATAACTACACAACCATCTTGGACAAGATCACATCATCCTCTTCGGAGCTGTCCATAGTAATAAAGGAGTACATTGATACCAAGTTTGAAAGCTTGACAAAATTCATCACTGAAAAAGAGGAAAAGCCAGCTCTCCCCAAACTCACTGAAGCTCAGCAAGAAACTTTAAATAAATTGACAAAGTTTATGGAAGAGGATTTGCCCAAGCTCTTTGCCACACAAATTACAAATATTGCACAAGAGCTTGCTGGATAATTCAATGGCCAAGATTCAGTCATTGAACGAATAAGGGATGACCTTGGCAAGGATCTGAGGACAGTTAACTCTAGCATCCACAACATCCACCGGGATCTGGACAAAGACCTTGAGAAACTCCAATCTGGACTATCAAATTTGTCTATTTTTGAATCCTCAGCCTCTCCATCTATACTAGAAAGCTAACTACTTCCAATCTTCCAAGACCTGGTCTAGCACATTGGGGACACAAGATTCTTTGGACATAAAGGCATCACTACTATTCTTAAAGTCTCTTTCCATATTTTGATGAGAAGGATAGGGATTATGTGCTAAAGATGCATCCCTACATCACCAGATCTTACACCCAACTCTGGAACCTCTTCCGCCCTCTACATCTATCTCCAGCAACTGTAGACCACATCTTAAAGCAGAGAAGGCAAGGAAACTTTGACTACTCCATCTATTCTAAAGCTTGGCAGGAAGACGGAAAGACATATTTGGTGATCAACCCCCCTACTGGAAACAAATAGGGGGAGAGAGGTGTAAAGAAGGAAAAAGGCAAATAAAATGAAGGAGGAACATCTGGAGCATCCGGAAGGAATTAGACTAGCTATATATCCTATAAATTTTTTTTGTAATAGCTAGATTCACTTATATATTTCTGTATCTTGTAATCCAAAAGCTTCATTGATGTTAACTATTGCTAGCAGCAGAAGTATATATAGTGAATAACTAATTTCTCAAAAAGTTGCTTCTAAAGTACAATCTGCTATTGTACTACAAAAATATTAGAAGCTAGAATTGAAAACTGTTAGGGGTGTTAAGGGATGCTAGTATTATGGGGGAGTAAAAATTGTAAATGACTAAGTATCAAGAATCATACTTAGTTCACAAAAACTCCTTTCCTTATGCTTAGATATCTTAGGTTTTTATTTCCATCAAATGGGGGTGATTGTTGGGAATCAAGGATTTGGAACACAAACAATCTGGATCAGGTTTGAAGTAAACAAAACACCTAGGTATAAAAAGACCTAAGTCACTTATCCAAAACATCCAAGTCTAAGACAAGTGAAGAAAAATACCTAAGCATAAATGGAAGAATTCGGTTAAAGTTTGGAAAGGAAACAAACTTTGAACCGCCCAAAACAGCATTTGGAAGAACTAATTGCAGAAGCATCCGAAACAAGACAAATCCGGAGTAATTAAGTCTGAAGACATCCGGAAGACTATAATATTTCAGACAAAGGGAATGATTCAAAAATTCCATTCCCTCCATTCTTCTGGTCTCCAAAGTCAAAGATCCTTTTCCCTAAATCAAGACAAAAATGACAGCTAGCACTTTACTATAAAAAGGACAAAGGACTGACACCGGACAGAGAAAAAGGTAACAACCTTTTTCACCTAGACTAATAAGAAGGCACGTGGAGCTCACACTAAAAACCCACTAGCATAAAAGTTGGCAAGACACTAAAATACAAGAAAACGATCACTGACTTCTTTTCAGCCTCAATCCCAAGGATTCAAACGGGTCAAAATCTCTATCTAACGGACTGATCAACGACTCCGGAAGCGCCACATTTTACCTGATCAATGGTGAAGATCAAATACAAGTCTAGCAACCCACAATGGCTACATTTATAGTAGAAGCCTATAAAAGGGAAGCTTCACAAGTTGAGAAGGTGCTGGTTGAATCGAGAAAGTAATTAACAAGATAATTTGCAAAAAGCAATCAGTAAACACATCCCTCCAAGAATCAAACATTTCCGAATCAGTTATAAGGATTCCCAAGTGAAATTATAAACTCCAGGAAGTCCAAAACCTTTGAGGAAACAAAGTGTAAAGATCTCCGAGTTGGGTGAGTTATGAGATTGGGATACAGCTTAAAGTAGGTGCTTTGAGTGGGATCTCCCTGTAGGACTCAGCTTAGGTTTGGGTAGAAATCTAAGTGGTATATCCTACTAAAAACAAGAGGACTTAGCTAGGAGTTGGTGCTTCTAGTGGTATATCCTACATCCGGAAGGGGTTACCATCTGGAGACAAACTATAAGGCTTAATTTCTGCCAGTTAGAAAGAAATCACACTAGTGAAAAAGCTCAAAGGAAAGAACCTTTGGGGACTAGACGTAAGCGAGGCTGAACCAATATAAAATCTCTCGTGTTTGAATTTTCTTTACTCTGTCTTTAATTTATTGCAATTTATATTACTTGCATCATCTGGACCCAAAATATCCGGAACATTCAAACATGCTAAACAAGACTATTTAAAAGTCTATTATTTCAGCAAAAAAGGTCATTCACCCCCCCTCTGACCTTATTAACATAAGCACAGGGACCAACAAAATCTATACAGTCAATTTACCCAAATTCAGCAATTGAATCAAAATAAGTTAAATAGCATATGAATGTCCAGTTTTAAAAGGTAGATGACTCCTAAATTATACCTATAAAATATTAGCAATGGTCTCAATGGTTTATAAAGTTACCGCATAACGATGGATACAACGAAATTTCCAGTGATCTATTGGATATCTATAAATGGTCTACAGGAAATCTATTGGATAAAAAAATGACGAAAAGTCACAATGGATGTCATTTCAAAGATAAAAATAAGACGAACAAAAAATTCTAAAGCGGCATGTCGAAAAAATAAACAGTTTAAGAGAGAAATGAAAAATAAGAAAAAAAAATAAAAAAGCAATATAACAATTGTGTAAATAGAATTGAATAAAAGAGAAAGTTAAAATATATTTAACAAATATGATAATTTTATAGATATTTTAACAAATCTGTAATTAATTTAAAAAAAGTGCCCTATTATGACAAATTCCCTTTGTTTGTAGATTTAAAAAAAGACAAAATTATGTATAAACTATATTATTTACTTGAAGTCTTTGATATATTATAAAATTTGTTTGTAATTAAATTTAAAAATTCATTAGTATAAAATATGGAAGTTGAAAATAATTATTTAGTATTATATATAATATATATTATAAATCAAATTATTATTCATCGGACCGAGCTTGAGTATTTATATAAAAATTAAGTTCGGCCCATAAAACTTTGGGCTCTAATGGGCTTAGGCTCAGCCCGAGGTTAATAAAAAAATAGTTTTTCAAGCCCGAGCCGTGAGAGCGGACTCAGGACGGGTCCGATAAATAGCCCGATTCGCGAAAGTCTAGGCCCACAAGGAATTCAAATCAATTAAATTCTATTGAAAATAATGATTTCAAATAGCGCCTTACACTATACTTGAAAACAATTCTACAAAGAAAGCAAAAGAATTGAATGCAATTCACATAATGGAATTCAATTAAATTATTTTTCTCAAACTAATTTCTTTGTTTGGAAATTTCAATTACATCAAAGAATTCAATTGATCGTTGATGAATTTATTTAACATTATCGAAAATTATTTATACAAGTATTTTCACTTGTTCAAATAAAAAGCATTTGAGGGGTAATATGATAAAAAAATATTCAATAGCACAACTCAAATGAATTTGTCCAAAATCATGCAATATTTGGAAAGATTTTCAAACTCAAATCTTACGTGATTTGAATTCTATCAATATTTTTTTTTATTTCAAACAAGTGAATTTAACAAAATAGATTCAATTGAGTTGAATTATCTCAAAAAATGGGCTTAAAGAATAAAGTAAAATATAATGAAAATAGAATATGTATTCATTAAAGTGTAATGCAAGAAATTCATTTTCTAATTTGCTATATGTCATTCCATTCTGCAAACCAAATGTCATAGATCAATTTTAGCTGATTATAGTTATCGTTCCCAGTAATTTAAATTATCACTAAGGAGGAAGTCGGAAAAAAAAAGAAATATATTACCTTCCACTAAATTGATCATGGGATGACCAACTTCTTGTTGATTGTGGTGGATAGTGCAGAGTTCTCGCTTATAGTTGAAAAGAATATTGTTGAATGCCTTTAACTTTCTGCAAAATACGTCAATTTTTGAGTTATCTTTAGGTATGATTGTCAAAGAACCTGAGTGTTGAATTTTAATGTTAAAACTCAAGTTAAGTTCTAGAAAACCAAGTTCTAGAAAACCAACATCTATTTTGTGAGTTTTATATTTTGTTGATGAAGAATTTAGAGTTGAAGAGAGAATGGAATGATCTGAATTCGGCTATAGATGATGAAATCGATGAAATAGTTTCTTTCTTCACAATCTTTCTTGATAAATGGGAAGATTATATAGAAATGTACTAGTTTAAATAGAATACTGAGTTAAAGAGAGAATGAATTTATCAGAAAATTACCTATGAATGTTGAAAGTGAAGAAATTTTTTCTTATTCAACCACCCTTGAGGGATGAGAAAATTACATAGAAATGTTGGGTTCGGATATTATTTGGAGTAATAGAGATGATGAAATATTTAGAATACACATTAATAAAATGTTTCTCTCGCTTTCTCTTGATAGATGAGAGATTGCATAGAAATGTTTGTGTATATATAGAGATAAGAGACCAAGAAATTTACCTATAAAATCTTATAAACATTGTACATCTAAATAATTTCTCGATTAACACTAAGGTACACAATGTTAGAGAAATTATGACTCAATGACAAACAATTAATATAAGGGTCACAACTTATCCTCCAAAACCCGTTTAAGTATTTTCGATTTTCATTGAAGATCAGAAACCAAATGAAGAACATTGGAACATTGAAGGGTACAACAATTCTGGGACAAGAGATTTAATCCTCAAGAAACACAAGAACACTATTAGATTTATAACAAAATTCACCTTCTCTTTGTTCACTATATAATCCATGCTTGTAAAAAAGTAGTTTTAGTTCTGAAATTGTGCTAGGCTAGGCACATGATGCCTTGATTTACAGATAAAAGTTGAATGGGAAAAGTCAGTAGTATATAAGTCAATGAAATGCAGAGACAAAACTTCAATCTATACAGGAGTTCAGGAAAATCATTAATGTATTCATATCCTAATAATATTTATTTTAATATTTACAAGTATCTTCATTGATTTTTTAGTAATATTTATAAGTATCTTCATTGAGATAATCTTGTTCGAGATTTAGTCACTGTTAAGGCTCCTCACTCCTCCAACATGTGTATTTAGTGAGATTCGAACCATATTCTCCTCCAACTTGCTCAGTCAGCGTTGCCAATTAAATTACATCTTATTGCTACCCTCACATCCTAATAATATAATTGACCATTTCAGCTATCTCGTTGTTTTGAAAAATATGGTCTGGATTATCAATAATAACTTACTGTTATGTGGATCAATAATGATATTGATACAAATTTGATGGAGAAATTGTTTCATGCATTTTACTATATTTTATGCATATAAAATAGTGATGTACTTGGAAAATTAGAAAAAGAATTAAGGCTGAGTTCTATTTCAACTTTTGTCCCCTTCGATTCTGTTCATACTTGATGTTGTTGTTATTATTATTTAATATTGATATTCATAAATAATGATAATGGTAATAGTAATTAAGAAATAGCAACAATACCTAATTTTGATTTTTAATAACAATTATTTAACTAACATTATTTATAATTATTAGCAATAAAAATAATTATTAACAACAACAAAAATAATAATAAAAACAAATAAATAAGGATATGAATATATCTATATGATAGATAAGTGACATCAACACAATGTTTTTGCTTGAGCATAAGTTAAATCTGATAACAACCTTTTAAATCCAATCATATTCCTAATTTTTCATTTTCTAAAATCCATTTTACAGGATATACAATGTTTTCTCTCCAATCACCAGTCCCATTTTTCATTCCCAAAATTAAGTTCGCTCAAAATAACAATATTTTGTTATTGTTTATCAACAATAATAACAAAAAAAATTCAAAAAATAAAAACAAAATACTCAAAAGAAATACTATTTAATAAATTACACAAAATAGAGTTCCCTATATTTGAGGAACTCCATTTTAGAATAAACCATATAGGTAATGGTTGCACAATCAAATTCCTCGTATATACTCTCCATTTGATCAAATTCCTCATTTTCAGGGAACTATTGGACGTGCTCTCATATTTCTCATATTTCATTTCTAGAACTCTATTTACAAGATCAACAATGTTCTTTCTCCATCCATCTTCGCTTTATCAATATTGTATTAAACAAAAACAAAACAAAAACTAAAAATAAATAAATAAATAAAAAGTAATAATGCGTTAATCCATTCCCAAAATGGGGTTCCCCATATTTGAAGAATCTCATCTCGAGGATATGCCATATAGGGAATGGTTGAATAACTTCACTGCCCATATTTCTTTCCCATTTTGGAGAATGCCCGTGTGAGCGGGGTGAACTTTTATGCGACGGGCGCGGGCTCCTGGGTTTTTATGCGGGGAGCCGCTGCAGTTCAAGTGCGGGGCTCGTATATATTTTGAGTTGCTTGGCAATAGGGACCGTGGGATCGTTCTAGTGAATGGTCTATAGAGAATTATTTTTAGGAAAACTTTGTAAATTAAAACAAGGCCAAAAGCCCCATTTTATAGAATATAAGAGTTGCCACCCGGATCAGCTCTTCCAGGAAATAATGGTATAGCAAATTCGGATAGGATCCCAATACATATAGAACAGAGATTCTGAGCTCAGATAAAATAGTTACTTATATATTTGATTCGAGATTTTTATGTTTAATTAGTTTATTAAAAGTATTTTTCCAATGTCGTTTTGTTTATAAAAACTTAGGAATAAAGTAAAGTAAAGGGATAAGGTTTATACCTGTGTGAGGAGTCGATGACATCTGGGTCTCCCTTGGCACCTGTGTAAGAGGCGAGGCCCACTGGGGATTTGGTTGGATTTAGGCGTGACAGAACATTTTTGGTTAAAGTTTTCACAATAAGCCAATTTTAATGAATAAAAGAATCGAGACCTAAATCCCTATACAAAAGATAGAGTCGCCACCTAAGTTGTCTAATTGGGAAAGAGTTTTGGTATGGTTCCCTCTAGGCGCGAGACTCATACCTATTGGATCAGAGATTCAGGTATCGGATGAGTCACTTATTTCTCGTTTAGTTGATTCAAAATTACACTCACCGCGTAAAACTGTTTTTATTTTCATCATTTGGGGAATTATCACGGAAATCCTATTTCTACACTCTTTCGCACTCATTACACGCGTTTACATATTACAATAAAGCACAAGCAATAAATGGGGGAATAAAATTTACAACCGGGGGAGAAATGGGGGAAATTGTAAAAGAACCTATACATTTGTTCTAAGTTATAAAACAAAATGAAAATAAATTCCCCTGCATCCACAGACGTTTGTACAGTTTATAGAACATCATAAGTCAGCATTTCATTGAGAAAAATGTGATTATGTTAGCGTGGTGGTTTTACGATCGATAGTGCCCGAGCGACTTCTAGGATAGGAGAGAAATGATAAGTCTTCAACGTATTTTGTTGTGAAAATGCATTTTAACTCTCGTGGGTTGGTTTACCGGATTATTAGTGAAAATGATCACATGACATATAGCAAGTTGGATTGATTTTTAACCAATTAAAAATGAATTCTGGGTTTTGCTTAGGGATTGGTACCCGTACGAGTAGGAGGGACCCCGTATGGGTACCAGGGAGGACCAGTACAGGTATAGGGGACCCGTAAAGGTCCTGTCTGGTCCTAGGCAGAAACTCAATTTAGTTTAATCTACAGATTAATGGATTAATGGCAGAAAAATCTAATAAAAAGGGATTATGGCTCATCGATTTAATATCCTCGAGGATATATAGTGCCAATAAGGCTAAAACGAGTTAGGACCAGACCCAAAATAAGAACAAGAACTGATATAATAATGAAGGTAGAAATAATAATAGAATAACTGATATGTGAGTCTCTTTGAAACTCAAGAGCATTACCTTTGCGACGTGAATCCACTTTGAGATAATCCCTTTACTGTTGAGAGAGTCCGGCCAAAGTAGATGGTGAAATAGGACTATTTAGGTGAGTATTTGTGCGGACAAAAACTCCCCTAAATCCTAATAAACGAAGCTAGGAATGAATAAAATGTGGACAAAACCTCAAAGAAAGGGTTTTCTCCCTATTTTATACCTTCTATACCCCCACTATACCTTTTCTATACCTATAGAAATTACTAGAATTTTAGTATATTTTTCATATGAGACGTGTATGTTGAAATGAGGGGAAAAGGTCCTATTTATAGGGTAAGGGTCAGGTCTGAATGCAATAAACCGCATTCAAGACCTGCCTTTCCCCAAAAATAGTAAGTGATAGCTTTTAAAAGAGACTGATTAGGCAATTAGAGGACCCGTACGGGTAGGGCCCCACTCTTACGGGTACTAAGGGATCCGTATGGGTCCCCTCCATGCATACAGAAGGTACTCACCTATACGGGTCTGCCAGTGGATCCATACCACTATACAAAACCCGTACGAGTACCTATGGGCAGACTAGGTCTCCGAATTTTAGCTAAACTCAACTATGTAGTAGTAGGAACACCTCTGATGGACAACACCTGAAAGACATTGTGTCATATAGCTATCATCATAGTTTCGTGAGAAGGATTGTTAAAATCTAGTGCTCACAGACTGCCCCTCGTGGGATCATGGTAGATACAGATCTGTATGATCTCACGATGTGAGCTAGGGTTTAAAAATTATACCTGAAGTGATGATATGGGGCAAGTTCCTTTCTTGAGGCAAACTTCTTTCCTTTGATGATGCGTACCCCTTGTAACTTTACTAGGGAATGTGTATCCCTTTCCTAAGACGGATGACCTTCCTTTTGCTACTATGTGTATCCCTTTCCTAAGACGGATGAATTTCCTTTTGCTACCGTGCATATCCCTTTCCAAGGGCGGATGACTTTCCTTTTACTATTGTGTGTATCCCTTTCCTCAGGCAGATGACTTTCCTTTTGCTACTGCATATCCTTTTCCTGAGGCAGATGACTTTCCTTTTTCTACGGTTCATATCCCTTTCTTGAGGTGGATGACTTCCCTTTTGCTACTGTGCATATCCCTTTCTTGAGGCGGGTGTCTTTCCTTTTGCTAATGTGCATATCCCTCATAACTCAATTGGGGAGGGTGTGTGTATCCCTTTCTTGAGGCGGATCGACTTTCCTGACTGATGATATATCCCTTTCCTAAGGCGGATGAATTCTCCTTGTATCCCTTTCTTAAGGTGGATCAACTTTTTTGTTGTTGACGATGTATCCCTTTTCTAAGGCGGATGACTCTCCTACTAGGGAATTTTGAATAACCTGAAAAGAGACAACAATCAAACACCGAGTCAGTAGTTGTCTAAGTATACACCTCTTTATTCTTAATTGACTTTTGTGAGAACAAAAATATTTTTACCCCTTCAATTAAGAATAAAGATGTGTGGATAAGATAAACTGAAAACTATGTGTGGGAAATGACGGGTTTGGCCCGATTGCTGCCTATTTTGCTGCTGGGGAATGCTCCTAGGGTAGGTACCCCTAGGGTCTGACAACTCCATTACTGGGAAATGAAGGGATGACCCTGGGTCAGTGGGAGGATACCCCTGGGACCTGATGATTCCGCTACTGGGAAAGGGGGAGATGCCCCTAGGATTTGATGATTTTGCTACTAGGAAATGGGGGGATGCCCTTGGGATCTGATGATTGGGAAATGGGGGGATGCCCTTGGATCTGTAGGGGGATGTCCTTGGGATCTGATGATTCCTCTACTGGGGAATGACCCTAGGATGGGGTGCCCCTAGGGTTCCTGATGATGGGGGTATGCCCCTTGTGTGATTCCTCGGCTGGGGAGGGAAGTGATATCCTTTGAGTAAAGTCTCTTCCGCTAGGGAGGCCCTTCCTTGTAAAATTCATTTGCTGAGGAAGAACTCCTGTGCCAGGATGGACCTGTATACAAAAATTTCTTGGTTAGTGATTAACCCGAAAATGGCTTACCTTAATTCTTGATTGAATTTTATCGAAAACAAAAATATTTTTTCCCCTTTAATCAAGGATCAAGGTGAGCTAGGGGCTTGCCCTGAATGTAATTGAAATATAGGGGTGAGGAAGAGTGGGGTTGGCCCCGAACATGGACTGGATGAATTCTCGGTGCTTCTTGAAGACACTAGTTCAAAAAATCTGCCCCTGGATGGCAAGAGAGGACCCGTACGGGTGGGGTTCCTGAATGTTGGGACCCGTACGGGTGGGGTGGGACCCATACGAGTCCTCGATGGGGGTTTTAAAAGGCAGATCGGTCCCCTCATATCCCGCCTCATACAAAAACTTCCTATTTTGCAACTCTAGCAATTTTCTTCCAAAAATCAACCAAACATGTATAAAAAGATCACAATGACCGGCCGTTTCTCCCTTAAACTCAAGGACTTGCCCCCGTTTGGTGATTCGGGAGTTCGAGAATGCCTGGTTTCTATCGGGTATGCATTTCACGGAGGAGATTCATTTTTGAGGCTCACTCCTGTCTCTGAAGTACCCCTGATCCCATCTCTTGAGACCTATGCTTTAAAACTCTAGGTAATTTTGATTGATTCTTTGTTTTCCATTTTCAAACCTTTGGCAATTTCTCGAATTTTAGCATGAATTAGGAGGTTTTATACCTTGGAATAGAGCCTGATGCATGTAACTTTAACCTAGGACGCTTTTAGGGCATTTTTGGATGAGCTTTGGCTAAGATTGGATGAACTTGGATTTTTGGGCGATTTTTTGAAGAGGGACTGCTTGTAGGAGACCCGTACTGGCCCTATTTTTGGTATGGGTACTCTTATGGACCCGTACAAGTGGAGCCTACCAATACGGGGTCCTTTTCTCAAGGACAGAATGTGGGTTACTTTGATTTTTGCAATCCTTTTCTGATTTTTGACTTTTCTGTTATGTTCTAAACCCGTAAACTGTAATTCTATCTTTGCAGTTCCAGTATAAGACTGTGGGAGCCTTGACCTTCTATAGGGAATGGTATAAGGAGATTCATGTCGCGGGGGATACAGAGCTGCTGACCAGTATTGATTCCTTTAGCTTCAGCGATATTATCAGGGCCATCCTTCAGGCCCCTAAGACGTTAGCCCCCGGTGTCGTTTCAGATCTGACGGAGAGATGGTCGGAGATGACCCATACTTTCCACTTCCTAATTGGAGAGGTTACTATCACTCCCTCGGATATGTACGCCACGATGGGCATGGAATGGAATAAGGATGTGGTTTAATTTGATATTTATGTCGATCGGTGACATTCTCGGACAGAGGTGAAGGCCTACATTGCTAGATTACTTGGGATTCGTCCGGACGGGATGAACAAGCTCAAGTACGGGGACCTACATTCTCACTGGATCGCGCAGCCAAGTCCTATTATGACTCATAGGAGGGATCAATATGCTCTATCCTTCTTGCTAACGTTTCTTACCACTATCTTCTTCCTAGTGTATTCGAGTAACCTCAACTATGACTTGCTCTCTATCATGGAGGATCTTGCAGCTGTGCCCTATAAGAACTAGTGCCGGGCCATTCTGGCACATCTATACTACGGATTGGATTTCAGAGTCCGAGGTGAGAAGTCTGAGCTCGAAATCTGCCATCTAATATTATTGGTAAGTTCCTGAATTGATCTTGTGTGCTTTAACCTTTCGTCGGAACCATGCCGTGACTGATCCTTACTTTGTCTTGTAGTTTTGGGCTTTTAAGCATCAGTTGATTCCTAAGCCAGGCTTTCCTATGCAGCTTGAGATGCTGCATATCATATCTAGATGGATGGGGCTTTGGCAGTTCCCGCCTTTAACCACAGTATAGAACCGGGAGTTCCTACGCTAGCTGCATTTAGATCTGGTAAACTTCTTCCTTACTAAACCTTCATTTTACATTTAAATAAACCATTAGTAGAAATTGTATTCATGATGTTGTGATACTCTCAGTGCATTATTCTGTATAGGTTATTCAAGATCTGTGGGAGAGATTAGCCACATATGGGGCTATTGAGTAGATGCGTGTTGGCATGGACAACTGTCGCTTTTTCTTGGAGTCACCACTCTCTTACGAGTGGTATTTTGGTGAGCGGGTCCAAGGATGGAGGACCAGTTCCATGGTAGAGAGATCGATGCCTCCTTCGATCCCAGCGGGCATCTTCTGGCCTTATCTCATGTTAGGGACTGACCAAGGGTTGTATTTATTAGGCGAGGGGGCTCACGTGCTATCCGTGGATGGCTCTTATGCTGAGTTTATTAATTCCTCGCTTCTTCCTCCTTGCGAGAGGATTCACCATGAGGATAAGCCCCTAGAGTTTCACTGGAGCGACAGTGAGGATGATGATGATGATGATGAGGAAGAGGGTAGATCGTGGGATGACCGTGGGGGTCCATCTATAGTCCGGGGTATTGAGGGCTCAGCCAGGTTTGCTACCCCTTCTTCTCAAGTATGCTTATAACTTAAATTTTATAGATACTTTATTATTTCCTAAAATTGATTATCATCTCGAGTCTGATTCTTTTACAGCCTTCCGCTACCATGCAGAAGAGGTCTGCTACTACTGCTACTTCCCCTGAGCCGCCGGCGAAGCGATCTCATGCTACTGGATTCGTGAGAGAGGGAGTCCTCTGGGCTGAGCTTGATACTTTCTTTCGAATCCTCAACCATTCGGGGAAGCGAGTCATCAAAGAGCTCGAGGAGTCAGTCCAGCCTATCGGTTTCACTCCTTCTAACTCTACTCATGTATGGAATCCCTTGCTTTTATCCTTATTAATTACAGTGATTGCTTAGAATATTCTATCCAGATATGACTTTTTCCTTTTAAGTGACCATTTCTGAGGTTGAGAGGATTGCCAGAGGTTACTTCTCCGTGTGAGATTTACTACTGGCTCAGGATGCACCAGTCGCGGTAAGTTTCTTTTACTTGCAAAATTTAACAAACTATGCATGGTGCATGCTATAACATTTATATATGTGTACTGATCTCATGATTTCTACTACAGACTTTGCTGGCCATGGAGAGGAGTAGGTTTGCCCGAGATTTGGACGCTTCTGAGGAGAGAGCTAGATTTTTAGAGGCTGCTGAGGCTGACCATGCTAAGGTCGAGATTGCTCGGGCAAGGGCCGAGATTGAGAGGCTGAGGGGCCAACTGGCGAGGATGACTGAGGATAGGCAGACGCTGGTTCCTTCTAATGATGAGTTTGAGGATGATCTTTCTGCATATTAAGTGATTCAGAGGGGTAGAGATCAGCATATTAAGGGAGTTGATCCTGCTAGGACTGCTGCGGGGACTTCTGAGGTTAGGGACTCAACCCAGCCAGCTGCTGGTATTAACGATACCAAGGATCACATGACTATAGATGTGGATTATCTGCTGGTGGATACTCAAGATCAGACTCAAGAGGGTCGCCAGGGATAGGATCCCCCAATAGCTTAGATTATGATTACTTTCTAAACTATTGATACTTTTTGGACGGGCCCTGCACAGCTTATTTTGATTGTAAATTTTGGATTGGTACTTTTGATATTTGACTTATATGCATGCTGATTTTTCTCAAACCGAGATTATGGAGTATTGCTGCTTTACGAGCCCGTATTACTTTTATCCAGCGATTTTGTAGCGAGGGGACCCATTGATGTTCTAACTTTTGCATAGGCCACCCGATGTGAGATGACCTATCAAACATTTATTTTTCTTTATTTTTGCCCTAATTTTTGCCTGAACTATCCTTGACGGCTCAGACTTTTTTTTAGCTTTAACCTTTGCCTAGACCGCCCTTTCGGGTTTTCAACATAACAAGCTTTTTTCTTTAATTTTTTTTGCCTTGATTTTTACCGGGACCGCCCTTTCAGGGTTTTGACCCTGCAGGCTTTTCTTTTTCTTTTTGTTTTGTCTTAACTTTTGCCTGGACCGCCCTTTCGGGTTCTCAATCCAGCAAACTTTTTCTTTTTGCCTTAACTTTTGCCTGGACCACCCTTTTAGGTTTTCAATCCAGGAGGCTTTTTCTGAATTTTGCAGATGTGTGGCAAAGATGAATACAATGGTGCATAACAAGTAGACAAAAATTAATGTTCACATACCAGCGATTATTTCACCTAAAGATATGCGTGCATTCATAAGACCAAGATTCTTAGCAAAATCATAACATGTTCATTTATGAGATTAATTCGAGTACACAGGCAATGGTAACAATTTCCAATGCCTAACCCCTACTGACTACTAGTCTTTTATACATTTTCTAGAAAGCAACTGACATTTTTCTCTCGATGCCCTAACTTTTGCCTAAGCTGCCTTTTTTAGGTTTTTAGTTTAGCGGGCTTTATTTGCGTTGGAGTGCCCTAATTTATGCCTAACCGGTTTGTGGGATACCGATCAGTAGGCTGCACCCTAATTTTTGCCCAAGCAGTAGAGGATCGCCCGCCGGGTGTTTTATTTATTATTTCTTTTATTCTCTGTGCTACTTTTTTTATGATTTAATTCTTTTTACCTAGACATGATAACATGAACTCATTTCTATCCATATCCATAAGCTTGATTCCTCCTTTAACAAGGACTTTCTTCACAACAAACGATCCTTCCCAATTAGGCCTGAACTTGCCCCTAGTGTCAATGTTGACCTGGTGTAGCTGCTTGAGAACCAGATTACTCTTTTTAAGAGGTTGTGTCGGGTATCTAACTCTGTTGTTGTAAGCTAAAGCCATACGCCATTAGTACATCTGTAGATGGTCAAGTGCCTTGAGCCGCTTTTCATCTATTGCATTTAACTGTTCATACCTGGCTCTTACCCTATCTGACTCTTTTAACTGAGCTTCGAGTGCCACCCTTAGAGATCTTACTTCTATTTCAACTAGTAACATGGCTTCCATCCCATATACTAAGAAGAAGGGGGGTTTGATCAATGGGGGTTCTTACACTAGTTCTATACCCCTAAATTGTGAATGGAAGTTTATCAGCCCAGTCTCTCTAGGTAGCTACTGTCTTAGACAAAATCTTATTGATTGACTTATTGGTAGCCTCAACTGCCCCATTAGCTTGTTGCCTATATCGAGAAGATCTATGATGCTTAATGTGGACCTTCTCAAATAATTTAGTTGTGGCCCCTTGAAACTGAACTTCATTGTCAGAAACTACATGGTGTGGAATTCCATATCTTGCAAAAATATGCCTCTCTGTGAACTTGGCCATTTTCTTGGTGGTAATGTTGGTGTAAGATTCGGCCTCTACCCATTTTAAAAAATAATCAACTACGACTATGAGGAATCGATGGCCATTGGTTGATGATGGCCGAATTTCACCGATTATATGTATCCCCCACGCTAAGAAAGGCCAAGGGGTATATAAATTATGAAGTTCGGATGAACATAGATGTTGTATGTTCCCGTGAATCTGACATTCATGACATTTTCTAACCTTGTTAACACAATCGGCGTTCATTGTGGTTTAGAAGTACCCCATTCTCTGAATTTTTCTACCTAGAGTCATTCCATTCTTATGTGGGCCGCAATCCCCCAAATGTACCCGAGTCATTACCCTTTGTTCTTCTTCTTTTGTCAAACATCTCAACAATAAACCTTCAGCTGTCCTTTTAAAGAGGTCTTCACTGACTACTCAGAACTGAGTTGCCAACCTTTTGAGAGTTAAATGGTCTGAACCTGATGACCCTCTGAAGCACTTCCCTTCTTTCATCACCTTCTTAATGTCGTTGTACTAGCAAACCTTTCGCTCCTCTATAGTCATAACTTGAATCCTTTCATAAAATGGGGAACGAGCCATTTCTATCATAAGTGGGCGGATGGGTTGTGCCTCCTCTCCCTCCCACATCGAGGCCAAGGTAGCTTAAGAATTGGCCATCTGATTCTCATCCCTTGGTATATGTTGGAATAAGTATTGACTAAATTATGCCGACAAGTCCCAAACTGCTTCCACATATGGCCTGAGCGACTCTTCTCTAATTTCCTACTCTCCCACAACATGCTTTATCACTAATGCGAAATCTCATATCACCTTGACTTCCTTTTCCCCTACTTTTAAGAGAGCATCAAGGCCAAATAGACAAGCTTCATACTTGGCCCCGTTATTGGTGACTGAAAATTCCAACCGCTTGCTTAGTGAAATAACCTCACCTTGTGGCATGATGATGATTACTCCAAGACTAGTGCCCTTTTAATTCATAGCTCTATCAAAATACATGATCCATTCGGTCTTCTCAACCTTCACTTCTACTAACTGCTCATCAGGGAAATCTAGATTCTCAATATAATTAGACTCTAGGGGTTGACTTGCCAAAAATTCAGCCACTGCTCTTCCCTTAATGACCTTCTTTATGACATACTCGATATCAAACTCAGATAGTAGTAGTATCCAATGAGAGAGTTTCCCTGCTAATGTGTGGGACTGACAAAGATACTTCATTGGATCTACCTTCACGACCGCTTGAATTTTATAGGACTGGAAGTAATGCCTCAACTTCTTAGTCAACCATACCATCGTTGTGTAGGTCTTTTCCACTACCGTGTATTTAATCTCATATTCTAACAATTTCTTACTCAGATAGTATACAGTGTGCTCGGTCTTATCCTCTTGCTATTGGACCAACATTGCCCCTACAGGGGACTCTTCTATGGCCAAATATAAAATCAATGGCTTACCAGACATTGGAGGCTTCAAAACTGGGGGGCTAATAAGATAAGCCTTTATCTTGTCAAATGCTATCTGATATTGCTCATTCCATTCTATCAACTGCTTCCTTCTCAATAACTTAAAGATTGGCTTACATACGGTTGTTAGCTTGGCAATAAAATGACTCACTTATTGGAGCGATCCAAGGAATGACCTAACTTCCCTTTTAGTTACAAGAATAGGCATTTCTTAAATGGCTCTAACCTTATCAGGATCAACCTTGATTCCCCTCTGACTAATGATGTGGCCTAAGATTTTCCTGACGTGACTCCAAACACACACTTCTTTGGATTCAAGTGCAGGTTGCACTTCTCAATTCTCATTAAGAACCTTTCCAAAATATCAGGGTGCTCTTCCCTCATATTAAATTTTACTAGCATATCGTGTACATAAACCTCAACCTCTTTATGGATTATGTCATGTAGTAAAGATGTCACTGCTCTCTGATAAGTTGGCCGTGCATTCTTCAGCCCGAAAGGCATTACCTTGTAACAATACACCCCTTATTCCGTGATGAAGACCATCTTGACCTTGTCGATGATGTCCATTAGAATCTAATTGTACCCAGAAAATCCATCGGCCCTGGCGGCACTATATACTAGTACGTCGATATACGGTAACAAGAAGTCATCCTTAGGAGATGCTTTGTTTAAATCGCGAAAGTCGACACATATTCTAACCCTTCCATCTTTCTTAGGAACTGGGACAACGTTTGCTAACCATGTCGGGTACTCAATTACTTCGATGAATTTGGCTTCCAGTAATCTAGTAACTTCAGCTTTGATCTTATCGGCCATTCTGGATGTAACCTTCTTAACTTTTGTTTGACTAGTTTGAACCTAGGATCGGTCGGGATGTGATGCTCGACAATTTGGTGATCTACCCCGGGCATGTCTTCGTAGGACCAAGTAAAAGCGTTAACATATTTTCTAAGCACCTTTATCATCTCTCTTTTGTCAATACGGGTCAGATCACTGGATATTGTAACCATTTTTGGATTTTCCTTCGTGCCTAAATTAATGTCATACAATGAAGTATCATGAATGCTAACAATGTTATGCGTATGGCCAGATGAATGCGTGGTGCCGTTAGGTAAAACATAAAAAAAAGCAAAAATCATTATCGTTATCATTAGGATGCCCAAAGGCTACATCATTTTCATTACATATAATTGCATTGTCATTCTCTACAGGCGGAGGGTCTTCTTGGTCACTCATCAGAATGTGAGCTTGCAACTGCTTCTCGGTCAACACATCATCTACAGCTTCCCTTGTAGCTTGAGCCAGGTTTCTTAAGGCTTCCTAAATCGGTGTCTTCTTCCTATCCCCCAAGCATAAGATGGTGTATATTGAAGTGGTAAGGGTATCAATAGTTTTATCTACTTCAATCTTTGATGGTTCACTATCTTCCATTTGTTTAGCATATTTTTTTGCTTCTATAGCTTCTTCATAGCTCTCAGGGATGGTTTTGTATGTATTCATAAATGCTATCTTGTGGAGGTAAGGAGATAACCCGAAGAGGAATCGGTTAACTAATTCCTTCTTCTGAGGTTTCCTCTTAAGGGCTACCGTGATCGTTAACCATCTCTAAAAGTAGTCGTGGATAAGTTCTCCACTCCATTGTCTGACAGCTATAAGGTCAAATATGAATGGTTATTCTCTTGCTTTCTTGGTCTCCATAATATGTTTCCACATATCGTTTTCTTCTAATCCTGAGTTGATCATGGCTATTTTATCTCCCCTTCTCCGGGGTTCACAGACTTTTCCTTTATCAATTAGTGCTATAATGGCTTTGAGGAGATCCTCACATGTCCTAGTTGGATGATTAGGACTGACATGATATATGCATAAATTGCCCCTCTCCTTGGGTTTTGGCGGAACATACGGTTGGAGATGATCAATCAATTGGTATTTCTTTAGCTTCTTGAAGATTTTCAAACGAGGAGTATCCCAAGGTGAGATGTCATCTATAGTCATAGGATGAACCACTCGATCGCGGGGTTATGCCATAGGGTAAACCCATGAAATAAGGTAGGATTGTCCCCTTTAGCATAACCATGAAGTCCGGTTGCTGACTCGGGTCCTTGCTACGGCGAAATTGCAAAATAGCCTCTTGATGGAGCGAATGAGTCCCACTACTAACTATGCAGAGTGTTGGGTTTGCTGATTGAATTGACTGACCAAACTGAGCCATAATAGTGACCTGGATGAGCGCTGGACGGGATTGTTGGTTCTTATCTTGAACTGAGGTAGTAACTAAGAGATCAGTACATGCATGGGATGTGGTATGCATGCATAAATTACAACGATGCATGGTGGGGTTAATCATAAGGGTATGTAACACAACACATGCAAAGCGATCGATTCCGTCCTTATTTCTCCCGTCGAGTCTAAGGGTATTCTTCCTTAGTCTAATCTCACACAGAAATCAGGGTACCTAGAAGGTAAAATTCTAAGGCTTTCGATAAGCATGGAGTAGGGACATATCGGAAGTTGATGTAGTAGGTTCCAGTCGCATCAAGCTTCTTTTGGAGGGAGATGACAATGAGTGCTCCACCCACTAGGGTGTCCCCAATTCCTGGCTGGGATGGGTAACACCTTCACGAGTGTCGTGGAAACAATAGGGCACCCTATCCTAGCTCTAGAAGAAGAGCGCATCTAACTAAAGAGAGAAGAATGTGACAAGATAAAGTGTGATAATTTTCCCAAATGATGAAAACAAAAGCGGGTTGAATCAAGTAAATGATTTTCGGTGCTCATTATAATCTTTTAAGCTTTTAAAACAAACCAAAATTTTGCAAGTTAAAAGATTATATCCCCAGCAGAGTCGTCACTGTGAGATATCGATGACGTGTGGGTCTCCCTTGGCGCCTGTGTGAGAGGTGGGGCCCACTAGGGGTTTGGTTGGATTTAGGCGTGATAAAACATTTTTTAGTTAAAGTTTGCACAATAAGCCAATTTTAATGAATAAAAGAATCGAGACCCAAATCCCGATACAAAAGATAGAATCGCCACCCAATTTGTCTACTTGGGAAAGAGTTTTGGTATGGTTCCCTCTGGGTGGGAGAGTCATACCTATTGGATCAGAGAATATGGGTATCAGATGAGTCACTTATTTCTCATTTAGTTGATTCAAAATTACATTCACCACGTAACACCATTTTTGTATTCATCATTTGGGGAATTATCACATAAATCCTATTTCTACACTTTTTCACACTCGTTACATGCGTTTACATATTACAATAAAGCACAAGCAATAAATGGGGGAATAAAAATTACAACCGGGGGAGAAATGGGGGAAATTGTAAAAGAACCTATACATTTGTTCTAAGTTATAAAACAAAATGAAAATAAATTCCCCTGCATCCACAGATGTTAGTACAGTTTATAGCACATCACAAGTTAGCATTTCATTGAGAAAAATGTGATTATGTTAGCGTGGTGGTTTTACGATCGATAGTGCCCGGGCGGCTTCTAGGATCGGAGAGATATGACAATTTTTCAATGTATTTTATCGTGAAAACACACTTTAACTCTTGTGGGTTGGTTTGCCAGATTATTAGTGAAAATAATCACATGGCATATGGTGAGTTTGATTGATTTTTAACCAATTAAAAATGAATTCCGGGTTCTGCCTGGGGACTAGTACCCGTATGGGTACCAGGGAGGACCTGTACGGGTATGGGGGACCCATACGGGTCCTGTCTAGTCCCAGCCAGAAACTCAGTTAAGTTTAATTTGCAGATTAATGGATTAATGGCAGAAAAATCCAATAAAAACGGATTTCCCTCCATATGAGTATGGCGCACCGATATAATATCCTAGAGGATATAATGTGCCAACAAGGCTCAAATGGGTTAGGACTGGACCTAAAATAAGAACAAGAAGTGATATAATAACGAAGGCAGGAAATAATAATAGAATAACTGAGATGTGAGTCTTTTTGAAACTCAAGAGCGTTTCCTTTGTAGAGTGAATCCACTTTGAGATGATCCCTTTATTGTTGAGAGAGTCCAGCCAAAATAGATGGTGAAATAGGACTATTTAGGTGAGTATTTGTGTGGACAGAATCTCCCTTAAATCCTAATAAACGAAGCTAGGAATGAATAAAATGTGGACAAAACCTCAAAGAAAGGGTTTTCTCCCTATTTTATACCTTCTATACCCCAACTATACCTTTTCTATACCTATAGAAATTACTAGAATTTTAGTATATTTTTCATATGAGATGTGTGTGTTGAAATGAGGGGAAAAGGCTCTGTTTATAGGGTGAGGGTCAGGTCTGAATGTAATAAACCGCATTCAAGACCTGCCTTTTCCCGGAAATGGTAAGCGATAGCTTCCAAAAGAGGCTGTCAGTTGGGTTCTGCTAGTCCATTTAGTTTGATCAACCAGCCACTACAGTCAGTGGGTACCATGGTTCCGCCAGTTATCAGTCAGTTCGCTCAGCCTAGCCAGGGGTTCATACCACCGACATTTTAGTTTGGGGCATATGGCCCAACCCCTAATTTTATGGTCACACCTAAGGGGACGACCTTTCCTCAAACATTAGGTCTACCCCTTATGTGTGGCTACTTAGCTGGACGAATCATCCTTGTCTGTGGAATTGTGTGATTTGTTATAGAAGCTGCTCGCCACTAGTCCCAGCATCCAACCACCATCACTGCCAGTTTAAGTCGTGAGGGAGGAGGATCGGGTCCTCAAAAACTTTAGTATGCCTAGCATAGCAAAGTATAAGGGAACTGGTCCACCTCAATCTCATATTACTACTTACCAAAGGGTGATAAGGATAACGAAGTTGAGTGATAAGGTTCTTGCCGACATATTTCCCTGTGCTTTGAAAGGCCCTGCTGTTGAATGGTATAACATCTTATCCGATGAAGTAACTAGGGACTGGAAGGTCTTGTCCAAGGTTTTTATCCAGCAGTACAGTTTCAACACCACCATGAAAACCACTATACAGAATTTGGAGGCTATCAAGCAAGCCCCCAATGAGAAATTCAAGCCCTATTTGTAGAAGTGGATGGCCATCCAGGTTTTGTTGAAGGATCGCCTTAGTCTCCCCGAGATGATTGTAAAGTTGATAGATGGTGCCTTACCCATTTATCATAAGGTCCTCGGTCTGGATAACTTCTCTAGCTATGTAGAGGTATTTGAGAAGGCCAAAAAGTGGAAAAGAATTGAGGAATTAGAAAAGGCGAGTGTAACAGCCAAACCTTGGTTTAAGAAGAATGACCCTTCAGCCCCGGCCCAGGCTTCTAAGCCAAGGTCTGATTCAAATCCTAAAACTGCAATAGTGCAAGAAGAAGTGGCTGCAGTTTGTATCATTGAGGATGGTATTTCCCATTAGAAGGCATCTCTGCCTGCCATCTTCTCTAAGTTGAGAGCACTTGGTCTCCTCCAAAGTGTCAACACCTATATTTTGCCCAAACCTGAGGACAGGGATCAGTTCTGCGCTTATCATGTTAGTAAGGCCCATCGCACTAGTGCTTATAGAAATCTACTTAAGGCTATCTGCAGTCTGATTAGGGAGAAGAAGATCCGAGAACCGAAGCTTAAACCCAGCACCCTAAATAACCCCCTGCCAAATTTTGAGCAACAGGTTACGGCCGTTGAGTTAGGGTTGCCCTCCCACCATGTCTTTAGTATGATCACACAGGCTAACCTTATGGTTCACTCAGTTGTAGCCTTACCCGATGAACCTGTTACTGGGAACTGACAGTCAGATTGAACATGCATAAGAGGCATGGCGGAAATTCAAAATTTTGTTCCTATCCCCAAGAACTCCTATTAGTTGCATATAAATTAAATAAAGCCTTAACTAAATAATTCTCTGCCTAGGTTAGCATGCTAAAGGACTAGGCATACCATAATTCCAAATTATATCCTAGCATATTTATTTTATACTAAGCATGTTATAACTCTAAGTTGTAACCTAAGCATAAAATAAACTAAGCATGCAAAAATAACCTAAGCATAATTATTAAGTCTAAAAACGCTTAAAGAAAAAGACTTAATAATTAAAAGAGAAAGAAAAAGAACTTACCAGTTGAAGCTTGCTTTTGCAGGACCTTCTTGCACAAGCCTCCAATCGTAGGATAGCCCCTATCAGTATCCACACAAACCCCACCAACCAAAACCTCCCCAGGAGGAAGAACTAAGAAGTCTCTAGTAGTTGCTAGACCACTCTAGAAGCCTCACCCAAAAATATAAACTAGCGGTGCCCAAATAAATTCAGGCTCAACAAAAATAACTTGCTCAAGTACCCGAGAGATTAATTATCTCGCTTAGGAATTATGCTTTAAGCTTGGTACAATTTAAAAGGAAATGGAATAGCCTATATATAGGCTTGGGGGAGCAAAAATGCTCTCTCCCTTTCATCGATGTGGAATGGAAGTAATTACTCTCATCCCATTAATATATATATATATATATATATATATATATATAGACATATGCAGCGTGCTATGCATGCTGCATGTGTTATGGTCGCCCTTTTCATGGGCTGCCTTTGTGCAGCCCATGAACAAGGGTTGTCGCATCTTTCGGTGTATTTCACGCAACCGAACTTTGTACAAAATATTTTATACTTTTCGGTTTGAACTTGCCAATGCAAAATCCCTTTTAAATCCTTTCAAATAAATATTTATTTTTGACTCTAATAAATTAGTTACCAGTCAAAATAAATAATTTTGGTCCAACCAAAATTGATCTAATCAATTATAATTTATTTATAACTCTAATTAATCAGTTACCGGTCAAAATAAATTCCTTGATCTATCCAAAATTGATCTAATCAATTTTAACCAATCAAATAATAATCCAATTATTATTTATGTTATATTTTCGTAATAGAATAAATCTATTAGTTCTTTACTTAGTCCGATGAAGGTCCAATGTGTGTGACCTTATAGGATCCCGAAGTATTGAGCTGTTAAGGCTTAACCAACCCTTGTTCTAATGGAATCGTTGGCTCGATGCTCTAGACCTTGAATAGAACTCGATTGCCTTAAACGACTGTAGTACGCCTCTAGCAAGGGTCTACCATCCCCCATTACTCGGAATGTCATTTATGCTTATGACTTAATTCCGGTTAATGCAATAGTTATCCAGTGCGATAAATTCCTTCCATTCTTTAATATTAGTACCATCTGGTTTATTGGGTTCGGTTAAAGTGTTAACCCACTAATAGCGAGGTTGCTCCAAGCTATCCCAGTTTTTTACTCATTACCGAAGTATATTGCCTTTTACCATAGTGTGTTTGACTAGAAACTATTTCTATCAAACACATACTCTGATCAAAGGTTTATGGCAATCATCACTTCAACAAGTGGCCAGGTACAACTCCTTAATATATCCGGAGTGATGGATTCTTTCTGACTTCTCAGCCTACCAACGTGCTGTCATCACTATTCCCATAATCACCCATAGCACCCTAAATTAATGAGTGCATAGTAATGACCTAAAGTATAGTAATAGTACCATACAAGGTAGCTAGCATCTCAAGTATGAGGACATTCGCAAAGCTTATTGCATGAAGATAAACACTAACACATTGATATATATACCAAGTGTTTATCTTGCTGCGGTCTCCAATATATCTCCCAGATATATCCATGTGTCAAACTTAAGGCACCACCTTCAGTCTTTAGGAGATTAACTGCTTGGACCCTTTCCAATAAAGTTGACCACATACTAGTCTTTCCGTTTCATCAATATCCTTTCTTGATGAAACTATGACTAGGGATAGTTTAGACATAATCATAATTGCACATCAAGCAGGTTCCACCAAATATATAGTCCAACTATAATTTCTCTGAGTACATGCTATGATATGTCAAGGACTTTTGCATACATCAATGAATTTAAATTTAACCAGCTTTAATATATATATATATATATATATATATATATATATATATATACAAGCATATTGATATGAACAAAAGATTAAATGCCTTTATTGATTAAACAAATTATTCGTACTATTACATAATTAAGATATATCGCCCTAATTGCCTTAAGGGCATACATCATATCCAACAAACTCCCACTTGCACTAAGGCCAATTAGCCATATGTTTTAATCCATATGCTTTAACATGTTGGTCATGTTTGACTTGAGTCAATGGCTTTGTCAGACCATCCGCGAGGTTCTAATCAGTGGGTACATATTCTAATCTTATTATCTTAGCATCAACAATCTCCCTGATTATATGATACTTTCTAGATACATGTCTGTTTTTCTGATGAGACTGTGGTTCCTTTGCCTAAGCTATGGCACCATTGTTATCACAATATAAAGTAATTGGATCAATAGCCTCAGGCACCACACTGAGATCACTAATAAATCCCTTTAACCAGACAGCTTCTTTTGCTGCTTCGCATGAAGTAATGTATTCAGATTCCGTGGTTAAATCAACAGTAGTTTCTTGCTTGGAACTCTTCCAGCATACTACCCCTCCATTTAATACATACACAAAACCTGACTGAGACTTAAAGTCATCCTTGTTAGATTGAAAGCTTGCATCAGTGTAACCTTTGATAGTGAGATCACCTTCTCCATAAATCAAGAACTCATCCTTAGTCCTTCTCAAGTACTTAAGGATTGCCTTGATGGCCATCTAGTGCTTTTCACCTGGATCTGACTGATATCTGCTCGTAAAGCTCAAAGCCTGAGAGATATCCAGCCTAGTCCATATCATAGCATACATGATGGATCCTATCGCGGATGCATAGGGTATATCCTTCATGCGATTTCTCTCCTGAGCTGGCTTCGGACACTCAGCCTTAGATAGGTTAATCCCCTTTGTTATCGGGAGATAACATTTCTTAGAATGCTCAAGGTTGAACCTATTCAACACCTTGTCTATATATGTACTTTGAGAAAGACCTAACATCCTCTTGGATCTATCCCTGTAGATCTTTATACCTAGTATAAATGCTGCTTCACCAAGCTCTTCATGGAGAACTTTCTTGACAACCATACTTTAACGTTTTGAAGAAGAGAAATGTCATTTCCTATTAGCAGAATGTCATCAATATACAATACTGGAAAAACGACTGCACTCCCACTAACCTTCTTGTAAACACAAGGCTCATTTGTATTTGGGCAGGAATCCAATTCTCGGATTGTCTGATCAAACCTTATATTCCAACTCCTGGATGCCCGCTTAAGTCCATAAATGGATCTTTATAGCTTGCATACCTTCGAGCCATTCTGAGATGTAAAACCCTCAGGTTGTATCATATACACATCCCGGTCTAAATCCCCATTTAGGAATGTTGTTTTTACATCCATCTGCCAGATCTCATAATCGTAATGAGCAGCAATGGCAAGGAGTATTCTTATGGATTTGAGCATGGCTATCGGTGAGAAGGTTTCATCATAGTCAATACCATCCCGTTGACTATAACCTTTCGCAACCAACCTTGCTTTATAGGTAATTACATTACTGTCCATGTCTGTCTTCTTCTTGAAGACCCATTTGCACCCAATTGGTCTAACCTCTTGCGGTGCATCAACCAAATTCCAAACTTGGTTCTCGTACATGGAATCCATTTCTGATTTCATGGCCTTTTGCCATTTATCAGAATCTGAGCTTTTCATTGCCTCATCATATGTCCTTGGTTCATCATCCTCCACAAGATATAGTTCCTTATCATTCGTGATGATAAACCCATATCTATCGGGACCCTTATGAACACAACCTGATCTTCGCAATGATTGTGTTTCGATAGGTTGTTCTTGGATCACACTCTCTTGTGTATCTAGAACGGGGTCAATCAGTTGATCGTCTGTTTCTTCCTCTTAAACTTTCAGTTCAATATTGCTCCTACTGACTTTTTTAAGTAAGTGTTCCTTTTCTAAAAAGTGAGCATTCCGAGACACAAATACCTTTTGTGCTTCTGATAGGTAAAATAGATATCCAATTGTTTCCTTTGGATATCCAATGAACAGACATATGTCAACTTGGCATTTAGCTTATCTGACACTATCCTCTTTACCATGGCAGGACAACCCCATATTCTTAAGTGACTTAGAGATGGCTTTTTGTTACACCATCTTTTGTAAGGTGTAAAATCAACTGATTTAGAGGGCACTCTGTTTAAGACATAAATCGCGCTCTCTAATGCATATCCCCAAAAGGATTTACTAAGAACTGCATGGCTCATCATGGACCTGACCATATCTAATAAAGTCCTATTCCTCCTTTCTGACACTCCAATGTGTTGGGGTGTATAAGGAGGGGTCCACTGGGGAACTATCCCGTTTTCCTTTAGATAATCCTGAAACTCCTGACTTAAGTATTCTCCACCTCGATCCGATCAAAGTGTTTTAATAATTTTCTCAAGCTGTTTCTCTACTTCAGCTCTGAATAGTTTGAATTTTTCAAAACTTTCAGATTTATGCTTCATCAAGTACAAATAACCGTATCGTGTGTAATCATCAATAAAGGTTATGAAGTAGGAGTATCCTCCTAGTGCCTGAACAGTCATTGGACCACACACATTTGTGTGTATAAGTTCCAATGTACTCGTGGCTCATTCACCCTTTCCTTTAAAGGGTAACTTTGTCATTTTTCCTTTTAAACAAGGTTCGCAATCACCATAAGACTCCAAGTCTATTGGGCCCAAGTCTCCACGCTTATGCAACTTGGTTAAGTGATCTTTGTTTATGTGGCCTAAACGGCAATGCCATAAGAAGAAGGAATTCTCATTATCTAATTTAACTTTCTTCACATTGTTTATATTGAAAACTTCTGTTTTAGTATCAAGAATATAAATGTCACCTTTCAACATTCCATAACCATAAAGAATATTATTCAAACGAATTTGACAATTATTATTCGAAAATAAAATTTCAAATCCCTCTGCTGCTAAACACGCAACAGATACAATATTCTTAGTAACACTTGGAATGTAATAACAATTATTCAAAACTAAAACAAGTCCACTTGGCAAAACAAGACTAAAGCTCCCTACGGCTAATGCAGTAACTCTGGCTCCATTTCTCATGCGTAGGTCCATCTCCCCTTTTGCAAGTTTTCTACAGTTCCTTAGTCCCTACACAGAAGTATAGATATGAGAACCACAACCAGTATCTAATACCCAAGTGGATTCTTGTAGAAAAGTAGCAAAGTTTTCAATTACAAATATACCTGAAGTAGATGCCTCTGTAGGATTCTTCTTCAAATGCTCAAAAGCAGGAGCTTTGTAATCCCTCTTCCAATGTCTCGGTTTCCCACATTGGAAGCAGACATACTTAGATGCCTTCTTTTCATTCTTCTTCTTACTGATTCTTTTCTTGGCACCCAATGCCTGCTTCTTCTTCTTAGAAGCCTTTCCTTTTTCAACCAATAGTAGAGGTTTCTGATCTTTCTTGATTTGAGGTTCTACTATTTTTAGCATGTTAATTAATTCAGGGATAATTGAATTAATCCTGTTTATGTAATAGTTAGTCATGAAGCCTGAGTAACTATCTGTTAAGGACATCAACACAAGGTCAATGCTCAAGTCATGATTCATCTCGAATCCCAATCGATTCAGCTTCTCAAGGTATCCCAAGAGTTTCAGTACATGCTGAGAGGCAGAGGTGCCAGCCTGCATCTTGGTCCAAAAAAGGAGCTTGGAGGTCTCATACCTCTCTGTCCTCTCCCTCTCCGAAAGGAGTTCTTCAAGAAGGAGAACCATATCCTCCAAGGGCATGTTCTTATGTTGTTTCTGAAGCTCAGGATTCATGGACCCCAACATAATACACATGGCAGTCTCACGATCTTTCCTGTGCTTCAACTAGGCATCATGTTCTACATGATCCTCAACATCAGGTTCTATAAGGAAAATTTCACTTAGCACATATAGCAATTCCCTTAGATTTGAGAACTATTCTCACTGCTCGGAACCAATCAGAAAAGTTCGAGCCATTCAATTTGGTGTCAAGTAACATACGGAGATTAAAATTGGAAGCCATTTTCAACCTAAGACATAAGAAAAGAAAAGTGTTTAGACATTAGTTTAAGTACATGTATTTAATATGAGGACTTTTAATTAAATACATTTTCCTACTATTTTCTTCGAAATTTACAATAGCCCATTCTATTGAATTCGTGAATCTTAGCCCAGCTAAATTTCATAGTAGGTAGCATCTATAACTAGTCTATTACAACCCCTAATTTTATGAGTCAAGTCATAATAGTAAGTCATAGTTGGAATCCCATTCCATTTGCATCGCATGCAATTGCTAATTCATTCAAGTTCCCTAATCCCAAGGGACGTGAGCTCTTATATTAGCATCTCCTTGAATATGTCTCGGATCTGGGCCTAGCCTCTAATTTTATGGTGGACTACCCCAGCTCTGTTAAGGCAGACCCTATCTCAAACTTTACAACCAATCAATGTGGACTAGAAGGAACGCTTTGCGTAGCACTTTGATAGCCCAAAAAGACCGTATTATAAATTCGAGTAAGGAAGACTATAACTTGCCTTAATATATTTACTTTTGGATTTTATTGGTGTTAAACGTCTCACCCAATCTAGGATTTTATCATATGGACAAAATTACAATGACTTATATTAATTCAGGGAATTTTAGAATTAATTTATAAGGTCTAACCTTAGGTGGGTTCAGCTCTTTATTATAATTATTCCATCAACCTAGATTATATGCAAAATAATTAACACTTTTATTTGTTATATTTATATTGCATTTCCATTAAGCTTTTATTCAATAATTTTAATTTTTTACTTTGTTATAGAAACATATATAAGCACCATCTTATATACTAGAAATAAATTAGTTCATATTAATCCCCTGATTGGTCAATTCAAATTGCACTGATATAGGTTCCCAGGTAGGAGAGGTGCTCTATGAGGAGTAGACACAAAGTCCAATCCTTAGCCAGAACAAATACGGGCACAAACTTGAAGACCAATGGATTCTCTTGAACTAATAAATTTCGTTCTTCCAATTCATGTAAATTGGGAGCATCTATAACCCATGTAATTTAAATAAATTATTGACACTTGTATAATTTGAGTAAGTTGAGCATGCTTATTCAAAATTATTCATAACCATTTTCTAACCTTGAAATGAAAGGCAGAAGTTTATATATATTGTTCCAAACAATTAAATTAACAAATCATTTCATTTAGAAAATAATATTTAGTTTGCTTCTAACTTAATTATGCACTAAATAGGCAGGCTCTGATACCACTATTGGGAACTAACAGTCAGATTGAACATGCATAAGAGGCATGACGGAAATTCAAAATTTTGTCCCTGTCCCGAGGAACTCCTATTAGTTGCATATAAATTAAATAAAGCCTTAACTAAATAATTATCTACCTAGGTTAGCATGCTAAAAGACTAGGCATACCATAATTCCAAATTATATCCTAGCATATTTATTTTATACTAAGCATGTTATAACTCTAAGTTATAACGTAAGCATAAAATAAACTAAGCATGCAAAAATAACCTAAGCATAATTATTAAGTCTAAAAACGCTTAAAGAAAAAGACTTCATAATTAAAAGAGAAAGAAAAAGAACTTACCAGTTGAAGCGTGCTTTTGCAGGACCTTCTTGCACAAGCCTCTAATCGTAGGATAGCCTCTATCAGTATCCACACGAACCCCACCAACCAAAACCTCCCTAGGAGGAAGAACAAAGAAGCCTCGAGTAGTTGCTAGACCACTCTAGAAGCCTCACCCAAAAATATAAACTAGCGGTGCCCGAATAAATTCAGGCTCCACAAAAATAACTTGCTCAAGTACCCGAGAGATTAATTATCTCGCTTAGGATTTATGTTTTGAGCTTGGTACAATTTAAAAGGAAAGGGAATAGCCTATATATAGGCTTGGGGGAGCAAAAATGCTCTCCCCCTTTCACCGATGTGGGATGGAAGTAATTACTCTCATCCCATTAATATATATATATATATATATATATATATATATATAGACATATGCAGCGTGCTATGCATGCTGCACGTGTTATGGCCGCCCTTTTCATGGGCTGCCTTTGTGCAGCCCATGAACAAGGGTTGCCGCATCTTTCGGTGTATTTCACGCAACCGAACTTTGTACAAAATATTTCATACTTTTCGGTTTGAACTTGCCAATGCAAAATCCCTTTTAAATCCTTTCAAATAAATATTTATTTTTGACTCTAATAAATTAGTTACCAGTCAAAATAAATAATTTTGGTCCAACCAAAATTGATCTAATCAATTATAATTTATTTATAACTCTAATTAATCAGTTACCGGTCAAAATAAATTCCTTGGTCTATCCAAAATTGATCTAATCAATTTTAACCAATCAAATAATAATCCAATTATTATTTATGTTATATTTTCGTAATAGAATAAATCTATTAGTTCTTTACTTAGTCCGATGAAGGTCCAATGTGTGTGACCTTATAGGATCCCGAAGTATTGAGCTGTTAAGGCTTAACCAACCCTTGTTCTAATGGAATCGTTGGCTCGATGCTCTAGACCGTGAATAGAACTCGATTACTTTAAACGACTGTAGTACGCCTCTAGCACGGGTCTACCATCCCCCATTACTCGGAACGTCATTTATGCTTATGACTTAATCCCAGTTAAAGCAATAGTTATCCAGTGCGATAAATTCCTTCCATTCTTTAATATTAGTACCATCTGGTTTATTAGGTTCGGTTAAAGTGTTAACCCACTAATAGCGAGGTTGCTCCAAGTTATCCCAGTTAGTTACTCATTACCGAAGTATATTGCCTTTTACTATAGTGTGTTTGACTAGAAACTATTTCTATCAAACACATACTCTGATCAGAGGTTTATGGCAATCATCACTTCAATAAGTGGCCAGGTACAACTCCTTAATATATTCGGAGCAATGGATTCTTTCCGACTACTCAGCTTACCAACGTGCTGTCATCACTATACCCGTAATCACCTGAGCACCCTAAATTAATGAGTGCATAGTAATGACCCAAAGTATAGCAATAGTACCACACAAGGTAGCTAGCATCTCAAGTATGAGGACATTCACAAAGCTTATTGCATGAAGATAAACACTAACACATTGATATATATACCAAGTGTTTATCTTGCTGCGGTCTCCAATATATCTCCCAGATATATCAATGAGTCAAACTTAAGGCACAACCTTCAGTCTTTAGGAGATTAATTGCTTGGACCCTTTCCAATAAAGTTGGCCACATGCTAGTCTTTCTGTTTCATCAATATCCTTTCTTGATGAAACTATGACTAGGGATAGTTTAGACATAATCATAATTTCACATGAAGCAGGTTCCACCAAATATATAGTCCAACTATAATTTCTCTGAGTTCATGCTATGATATGTCAAGGACTTTTGCATATGTCAGTGAATATATATTTAACCAGCTTTAATATATATATATATATATACATGCATATTGATATAAATAAAAGATTAAATGCCTTTATTGATTAAACAAATTATTCGTACTATTACATAATTAAGATACATCGCCCTAATTGCCTTAAGGGCATACATCATATCCAACACCTGTCCCTATTGACATTGATGCATATGAGTTAGAAGGTGCTTACGATAAGAAGGCTATGCTAGTATAACCCGAACCCATTGATATTGATGGTTACAAACTCGGAGGACCAACCCTATTGGTGGAAATTTCTGAGGGGAGAAGTTATCTGAAAGATGGAATATTGCATGTTACCTGAAGCGAAATGGTTCCTCCTAATACTCTCCCAAAGAAAAGAAGAGGCAAGGATGTGGATATCCAGGTCCTCCTGAATGTTAGTCAGGTCCGACCTTTACACCCGCTGTCAAAACTCAGGTTTCGACTAACGCTACAAAGAAAGATTTAAAAGTAGCCCCTTTTATCCAGCAGTTACAAATTATTCCAGCCAAGTACAGTATCATGCAGCTTCTCATTGACTCTAAAGATCCTTGCAAGGTTTTGATAGAAAAGCTACTAAGCATAGAAGCTACACCCTCCACTACCCTGGTTAAGGTCTTTTCAGTTATTTAGGGGTCCTCTCTCATTCAGATCGAACCCATTAAGTTTTATCCAATAGATCTCCCAGTTGAAGGAAATAAGCATAATAAGGCACTCTTCATCAAGTTGTAAATCTTTGATCGGTCTATCTTGTGTGTTATGGTAGATGATGGTTCCACCCTTAATCTCTGCCCTGCCAAGATCCTCCCTCACTTGGGGTTAGATGAATCCATGTTAGAGAAATCTAACACTGTTATAAGGGCATATGATAATACAAAAAGGAGTGTCATTGGGGTCTTTGAAGCTGAGGTTACATTGGGGGGACTGAAGTCTAAAGTCTTATTCACTGTCCTCGATATTCCTGTCACTTACTCGTTATTGTTAGGTCGGCCTTGGCTCCATGCATTAGGGATTATTTCTTTCACTGTCCACTAAAAAGTCAAGCTCATCCATAATGGTAAGCTAGTGACCATTGAAGCCGACGAACCGTCTATTATTGCCACTATGGAAGCCGAGGAAAAGGAATCTAGGGTGGTTGTAGCTCACCAAGGTTCGAGGTTTTCGGTTAGGGGATACGTACCTCTTAAAATTGAGAGGATTATGATGAAGTAGGGTTATATGAAGGGTAAAGGACTTAGAAAGAATCTTCAGGGCATGCTAGAACCTCTTTTGTGTCTTCCATGGCCATTCCGACTTAGTTTAGGGAATTGCCCCGGTGCTAAAAAGTCCAAACCTCAGTCATGCCTCATGATAGGGACTAAAGTCAAATAAAAGATATTCACGAGTAAGGAAGAACTTGTCGAGGTAAGGGGAAAAAAGGTCCCTAGTTTTAAGATCTCCAATGATGTATATGATTTTAAGAAAGGTTACATGATTGAAACCTCAGTTTCTGTAGAAGTGTGTGGGAATACTGAAGAAGATGAAATAAGGGAAGCAGTTGAATCTGCCACCAAGGCCCTGGCCGTACTTATGAGGAAGAACTGGAAGGGAAGTGAGAAAGGAAATCCAATCAGCAAGGCTGTCAAGAACTTAGCAAGAGCAGTGACTGAAGAAACATATGCAAACCTACACACTAGAGTTACTAGTTCAACTGCCAGTGTCACTCAGGATGATCAATAAGGCCTTTCGCCTATGGAGGATGAGTCAAATGTTGTAATTTTTAATATTGCAAACATTTTTTATGCAAACAATGCCGCTTATAAGGCATAGCATGAATAAGTTGTAGCATCGGTATCTTTATTTTTAACATGTCGAGAATAAATTGATGCACATATCATTCACATTTTAATCAAGTATTTCATTCTAAGGAGGTCATGCACTCATAACAACAACATTTTTAAAATATCATCATATTCATTAATGAATTTGACTTTGAGTATAACGCAATGGTATAAACGTCCAATGGTTAAAACCTATGATCAGAAGAGAGATAATGAAAAGTGCTTAGCAAGCATGATAACAATTAGCCTAGGTCTTTCTTTCTTCACGAGGGGGGAAAACGCACAAAGGCATAGGTCGTCAAGAAAGAAAAGGCCAAGAAGATTCATGAGAGCATCAATAGTAGAATAGCTCTGGAAAAAAACACCGCAGGAGCTCTAAAAGGGAAGCTGATCATTAATAAATCGATCAAGAAGATTTTATCTAAGACAGTAGCTACCTACAGGGACTGGGCTGATAAAATTCCATTCACAGTTTGGGGGTATAGAACCAGTATAAGAACTCTCACTAATCAAACACCTTTCTCTATGGTATATGGAATGGAAGCTATGTTACCAGTTGAAACAGAAGTAAGATCTCTAAGAGTGGCACTCAAAGCTCAGTTAAAAGAATCAGATTAGGCAAAAGCTAGGTATGAACAGTTAAATGCAATAGACGAAAAGCAGCTCAAAGCACTTGACCACCTACAAATGTATCAGCAGCTCATGACTTGAGTTTACAACAACAGAGTCAAATACCCGAAACAACCTCTCAAAGCGGGTGATATGGTTCTCAAGCAGCTACGACAGGTAAATACTGACACTAGGGGCAAGTTCAGGCTTAATTGGGAAGGGTCGTTTGTTGTGAAGAAATTCCTTGGTAAAGGAGGAATCAAGCTTATGGATGTGGATGGAAATGAGTTTGTGAATCCAGTAAATCAAGATAGGCTTAAGCGTTATCATGTCTAGGTCAAAAGAATTAAATCATAAAAAAAGAGTAGCACAAAGAATAAAAGAAATAAAGAATAAATCACCCAGTGAGTGGTCCTTTATTGCTCCGGCGAAAATTAGGGTGTAGCCCACTGATTGATATTCCATAAACCAGTCAGGCAAAAATTAGGGCACTCCAACGCAAATAAAGCCCGCTAAGTTGAAAACCCGAAAAGGGCAGCTTAGGCAAAAGTTAAGGCATCGAGAGAAAAATGTCAGTTGCTTTTTGGAAAATCTGTAAAAGACCAGTAGGCAATAAGGGTTAAAAATTAGAAATTATTACCATTGCCTATATACTCAAATTAATCTCATCAATGAGCATGTTATGATTTTGCTAAGAATCTTGGTCTTATTGAATGCATACATGTCTTTAGATGAAATAATAACTGTTATGTGAACATCAATTTTTCTCCACGTATTATGCATCATTGTATTCATCTTTACCGCACATTTGCAAAATTCAGGAAGGCCTGCTGGATTAAAAACCCGAAAGGGTGGTCTAGGCAAAAGTTAAGGCAAAGAGAAAGAAAGAAAATTCTGCTAGATTGAGCAGTCAAGGATAATTCAGGCTCAAATTAAGACAGTCTGCTGGATTGAAAACCCGAAAGGGCGGTCCAGGTAAAAGTTAAGACAAGACAAAGAGAGAAAGAAAAGCCTGCGGGGTCGAAAAACTGAAAGGCCGGTCCCGGTAAAAATTAAGGCAAAAAAATAAAGAAAAAGCTTGCTAGGTTGAAAACCCGAAAGGGCGGTCTAGGCAAAAGTTAAAGCTAAAAAGAAAAAGTCCGCTGGACTGAGCCGTCAAGGGCAGTTCAGGCAAAAATTAGGACAAAAAGAAAGACAAACAAATGTTTGATAGGTCATCTCACATCGGATGGCCTATGCAAAAGTTAGAAAATCACTTGGTCCCCTCGCTACAAAATTGCTGGATAAAAGTAATATGGGTTCACAAAGCAGCAATACTTTGTAATCTCAGTTCAAGAAAAGTCAGCATGCATAAAAGTTTATTGTCAAGAGTACAATCCAAAGTTTACAATCAAAACAAGCCGCGCAGGGCCCGAAAGTATCAACAGTTCAAAAAGTAATCATAATCTAAGCTGTCGAGGGATCCTATCCCTAGTGACCCTCTAGAATCTAATCCTGTGTATCTGCCAGCAGATAATCCACATCTATGGTCATATGGTCCTCGACCTTACCAGCAACTGACTGGGCGGGATCCCTAGTCTCTAAAGTCCCTACAGCAGCCCTAACGACATCAGCTCCCTCAATAGGCCGATCTTTGTCCCTCTGAGCCACACAGTATGTGGAAAGATCATCCTCGGACTCGCATGAGATGGATCCGGAGTTTGTCTGTCCTCGGTCATCCGCGCCAGCTGGCCCTTCAGCGTCTTAATGTCAGCCCTCGCTCTAGCAGTCTCAGCCCTAGTCTGGTCAGCCTCAGTAGTAGCAGCCCGCAGCTGGTCCTCCAAAAATCCGGCTCTCTTCTCAGAAGCGTCCAAGTCCTGGGCGGACCTGCTGCGCTCCATGGCCAACAGAGTCTGCAATAGAAATTATAAGATCAGTACACATATATAAATGTCATAGCATGCATCATGCATAGTTTGGTAAATTTTGCAGGTAAAAGAAACTTACCAAAGCTAGCGCATCATGGGCTATAAGACATTTTAAGCAATCACCATAATGGACAAGGTTAAAGGCAAAGGATTCCTTTCATAAGTAGAGCTGGAAGGGGTAAAACCGATAGGCTGGACTGACTCCTCAAGCTCCTTGATAGCTCGCTTCCCTAAATGATCGAGGAGTTGGAAGAAAGTATCTAGCTCAGCTCGGAGCACTCCCTCCCTCATAAATCCAGAAGCATGATACCGCTTTGCCGGAGGATCTAGGGCAGCAGCAGTAGCGGCGGCAGGCCTCTTCCGCGTGAAAGTGGAAGGCTGTAGCAATAAAGAATTAAACTCGAGATCACAATCAATTTCAGGAAACAACAAAGTATTCACAAAGGCTCAGTTAAAAGCATACTTGAGAAGAAGGGGTAGCAGGCCTAACCGAGCCCCCAGTGCCCTAAACTATGGATGGACCCCCCGGTTGCCCCTCGATCCTCCCTCCTCATCATCATCATCATCGTCATCCTCACTGTCACTCCAATAAAACTCTCGGGGCTCGTCCTTATGGTGAATCCTCTCGCAAGGAGGAAGAAGTGAGGAATCGACAAACTCAGTATAGGAGCCCTTCATGGATAGCACGCAAGCCCCCTCGCCCAATAGGTATAACCCCTGGTCAATCCTCAGTTAGACCCGCTCACTAAAATACCACTCGAAGGAGAGTGGTGACTCTAAGATGAAGCGACGGTCATCCACGCCAGCCCGCATCTGCTCAGTAGCTTCATACATGACTAATCTCTCCCACGGGTCCTCGGATAACCTATACAGAATGAATGCACTATAAGTATCACAACCTCGTAAATACAATTTCTACTAATGGTTTGTTGGAATGTAAAATGCAGGTTTAGTAGGGAAGAAGTTTACCCGATCTGAACGCAGCTGGCATAGGAACTCCTAGTACTACACTGTGGTCAAGGGCCCTGCCAAGGCCCCATCCATCTGGATATAATATGCGACATCTTAAGCTGAAGGGGCAAGCTTAGCCTAGGAATCAACCGGTGCTCATAAGTCCAAATCTGCAAGATAAAGTAAGGATTTGTTGCAGCACAGTTCGGACAAAAGGTTAAAGCACATAAGATCAGTTTAGGATTTACCAATAGTATCATATGGTAGATCTTGAGCTCAGACTGCTCACCCCGGACTCCGACGTCCAACCCATAATATAGCTGTGCTAGAATGGGCCGGCACCAGTTCCTGCAGGGCATAGAAGCAAGGTCCTCTATAGCAGAGAGCAAACCATAGTCGAGATCGCTCGAATAAACTGAAAAGAAGATGGTGGTAAGAAACGTCAGCAGGAAGGACCGGGTGTACTAATCTCTCCTATCAGCCGTAACAGGACTCGACTGCCCTATCCAATAAGTATGCAGGTCCCCGTACTTAAGCTTGTCCTTTCCCCATGGACGGAGCCCAAGTAATCTCTCAATATAGGTCCTCACCTTAGGCCAAGAATGCCACCTATCGGCGTAAACATCAAGTGGACAAAATCCCCACTCTACTCCAAGCCCGTCGTAGCACACATGTCCGAGGGAGTGATAGTGACCTCCCCAATTGGCAAGTAAAAAGTATGGGTCACCTCCGACCACCTCTCTATCAAGGCTGAAATAGTGCCTGGGGCTAGCATCTTTGAAGCCTGAGGGATGGCCCTGATGATGTCGCTAAAGCCAAAAGAGTCTATGCGGGTCAATAGCTCCATATCCCTCATGGCACGGATCTCCTCGTACCACTTCCTGCAGAAGCTCAAGGCTCCTACAGTCTTGTACTAGAATTACAAAGATAAAATTACAGTTCAACAGGGTTAGAATGTAGCAAACAAGTTAGAAATCAGAAGAGAACTGCAGAAATCAGAAAACTAAACATTCTGTCCTTAAGGACAGAACCCATACGGGTCTACCCCACCCGTATGGGTCCTCATAAGGCTTCCGTATCAAAAATAGGACCCGTACGGATCCCCTGCAAATAGTCCCGTCGTAAAAAATTCCTAAAGAATCCAAAACCATCCAAACTCAGTCAAAGCTCAATCAAAACTACCCTAAAAGCATCCTAGACTAAAGTTACATGCATCAAGCTCTATTCCAAAGTCTAAAACACCCTATTTTATGTCGAAATTTGAGAAATTTTCAAAAGGTTCGGATATGGAAAATGGAGAATCAAGCAAAATTACCTGGAGTTTTGAAGTATGGGTATCAGGAGAAGGGATTAGGGGCACTTCAGAGGTCCACCCGAGAGCAGGAAAAATTTCCCCAGCAAACAAATCTTACAAGGATAAATTTCCCAAGCAGAAAAGAATTCACCAAAGAGCATTACTATACTCCCTAGCTGTGGAGTCAGCTCAGGGGCATCCCCCCATTTCTTAGTAGCGGAATCATCGAAATGAGGGGCACCCCCCATTTCCCAGTAGCGGAATCATTTAACCAAGGGGCATCCCCCCATTTCCCAGTAGCAAAATCAGTCAACCAAGGGGCATCCCCCACATTCCCCAACAATGGAGTCAGCCAATCAAGGGACATCTCCCCCTAAGGGACATTCTTCGAAAGGCACCCTTCCGAGGGGCACTTCATCCCAGAGCGACCGTGCCAAACTTGACATTTCTTGCATTTAATTTACATTTTATTCAGGCCCCCCCCATCTACACATCTTTAATCTTAATTAAAGGGGCAAAAATTTTTGTTCATCACAAAGTCAATCAAGAATAAAGATGTGTTTGCTTAGACAATGACTAACTCAGTGTTCGATTGTTGTCTTTTTATAGGTTATTCAAAATCATCAGTTAGGAGAGTCATCCGCCTCAAGAAAGGGATACACACATCTTCCCCAGCAAAGCCACTAGGGATACACCATCGGTCAGAAGAGTCATCCGTCTTAGGAAAGGGATACACATTAGCCAGAAAAGTCGATCCGCCTTAAGAAAGGGATACACACACCATTAGTCAGGAGAGTCGTCTGCCTTAGAAAAGGGATACACCAACATCAAATAGGAGAGTAGATCCTCATCTTCCCTAGTAGAGTCACCAACAAAGGAAAGTCATCCGCCTCAAGAAAGGGATATGCATCAGTAAAGGAACTTCATCCGCCTTAAGAAAGGAATACACATCAGCAAAGGAAAGCGATTTGCCTCACGAAAGGTACGCTAAGGGAAGGAGTTCGCCTTGAGGAAAGAACTCAACCATGTCATCACCTCAGGTATAATTTCTAAACCCTCACTCACATCGTGAGATCATACAGATCCGTATCTGCAGTGATCCCATGAGGGGCAGTCTATGAGCACTGGATTTTAACGATTCTTCTCAAGAAACTATGATGAGAGTTATATGATGCAATGTCTTATAGGTGTTGTCCATCAGAGGTGTTCCTACTGCTACAGAGTTGAGTTTGGCAGAAGTCCAGAGACCTAGTCTGCCCTTAGGTACCCGTACGGGTTCTATCTAGTGGTACGGATCCACCAGCAGACCCGTATGGGTGATTACCTTCCATACTCTTAGAGGGGGCCTATACGGGTCCCCTAGTACCCGTATAGGTGGGGGCCCACCTATACAGGTCCTCTGGTTTCCTGATCAGGCTCTTTCAAAAGTAATCTCTTACCTTTTTTGGGAAAAGGCAGGTCTGGAATGCGATTTATTGCATTCAAACCTGATTTTCACCCTATAAAAAGGGCCTTTTCCCCCCTTTTCAACAGACACATTTTCATATGAAAAATATACTATACGGAAATTATAATAAGGTTCTAGCAATTTCTGTAGGTATAGAAAAGGTGTAGTAGGGGTATAGGAAGTATAAAATAGGGAGAAAACCCGTTCATTGAGGTTTTGTCCACATTTTATTCATTCCAAGCTTCGTTTATTAGGATTTAGGGGAGGTTCTGTCCACATAAATACTCGCCTAAATAGTTCCATTTCAGCATCTACTTTGGCCAGACTCTCTCAATAGCAAAGGGATCGCCTCAAAGTGGATTCACGCCGTAAAGGTAACGCTCCTGAGTTTCAAAGAGACTCACATTTCAATTATTTTATTATTATTCGTTGCCTCTATTTTTATATTTGTTCTTGTTCTTATTTTGGGTCTGGTCCTAACCCGTATGAGCCTTGTTGGCATCACATATCCCTAAGGGTATTAAATCGGTACACCATACTCATACAGAAGGAAATCCCATTTTTATTTTATTTTTCTTCCATTAATCTGCTTATCTCGAACAAAGTTTCTGCCTAGACCAGGCAGGACCCGTACGGGTATACCATACCCGTACCGATTCTCCCTGGTAGCCGTACGGGTCCCACCCACCCATACGGGTACCAGCCCCAGGCAGAATCCGGAACCCAGAATTCAGTTTAATTTGGTTAAAATCAATCCAACTCACCATATGCCATGCGATCATTTTCACTAATAATCTGGTAAATCAACCCACAAAAGTTAAAATGCGTTTTCACAACAAAATACGTTGAAGACTTGTTATTTCTCACTGATTCTAGAAGCCGCCCGGGTACTATCAATCGTAAAACTGCCACGCTAACATAATCACATTTTTCCTAATAAAATGTTGACTTACGATGTGCTATAGACTATGCTAATGTCTGTGGATGCAGGGGAATTTATTTTCATTTAGTTTTATAACTTAGAACAAATGTATAGGTTCTTTTGCAATTTCCCCTATTTTCCCCCGGTTGTAATTTTTATTCCCCCTTTTATTTCTTGTGCTTTATTGTAATCTGTAAACGCATGTAACGAGTGTGAAAGAGTGTAGAAATAGGATTTCTATGATAATTCCCTAAATGATGAAAACAAAAACGGTTTAATGCGGTGAATGTAATTTTGAATCAACTAAATGAGAAATAAGTGACTCGTCCGATACTCGAATCGTTGATCCAAAAGGTGTGAGTCTCCCGCCCAAAGGGAACCATACAAAAACTCTTTCCCAAGTAGACAACTTGGGTGGCGACTCTATCATTTGTATCGAGATTTAGGTCTCGATTCTTTTATTCATTAAAATTGGCTTATTGTGCAAACTTGAATTAAAAGGGTTTTGTTACGCTTAAATCCAACCAACCCCTAGTAGGCCCCGCCTCTCACACAGGCGCCAAGGGAGGCCCACACGTCATCGACACCTCACACACAGCTGGTGTCTCCCAACTTCATGCCCCTATACGAACTCAAGTCAAGTTCTAGTGACACGTTATTGAGAGCACCAGGGTTTCGGGTAGGATAGATCCGTATGCTATGTAGTGAATCCAAAGTAAAGTTTGTAAATAAACATTTTAAACGTTAACTCTCGAATCAAATATACTTTCATTATTTTACCTAAATTTGGTTTTAAAAATTTTATAAAAACCAATTCTGGTAAGACTATTACCCAGTGAAATCGCCACTGTGAGCGGGCGAACTTTTATGCGACAGGGGCGGGCTCCCGGGTTTTTAAGCAGGGAGCCGCTGCGGTTCCATCGCGGGGCTCGTTTACATTATGAGTTGCTTGGCAACAGGGACCGTGGGATCCTTCTAGTGACTGGTCTGTGGAGAATTGTATTGAGGAAAACTTTGTAAATTAAAATAGGGTCAAAAGCGCCATTTTATAGAATATAAGAGTCACCACCCGGATCAGCTCTTTCGGGAAATAATGGTATAGCAAATCCGGATAGGATCCCTATACCTATAGAACAGAGATTCTGAGCTCGGATAAAATAGTTACTTATATATTTGATTTGAGATTTTTATATTTAATTAGTTTATTAAAAGTATTTTTACTATGTCGTTTTATTTATAAAAACTTAGGAATAAAGTAAAGTAAAGGGATAAGGTTTATACCTGGGTGATGGATTTCCCTGCCTTGGATGCTCCAGACAATTTGATAAATATGAATAAACTGGGCTTGAATGCAATAAAAGTGGGATTAGATCCAATTACCCTCAGTTACCTTTCGAGTGCCCTGAAGGCCGGTACGTGCTAGAACCGAATGATTGAGAGATTAGGGCTGAGAACCTTGGGATTTGCGGAGACGGTTTATAACTAAAGCCCGTCGAGAATAATGGACTATACCTTGGTATAGTTGGTGTTTAAAGGACAATATGAGGAAGGTTTATGGCAAAAACTCGTCGACGATATTGAACTATAGTATCGAGATGGTGTTTAGGAAATAAGGCTAGGCCAGTTTATAACTAAAACTTGCCGAGGGAAGGGTTCTATACCTGAGTATAGTTTTGGATAAAGGAAGGGAATTTCGGTATAGATTCAGGGAATCCTTGAATAAAGGGATTTTACATACGAGTGTCGGATTTTTTCGCCGTTGGAAGTTGTTGAAAATGGGCAGATGTCGCGCTCTTTTTATAGGAATTTTGGAACCGTCGATCGACGCATGCTTTGATCATCGATCGACGCATCTAGGGCGATTATAGCTTCGCTGAGTCATCACTAGACTCGACGTCAATCGTCGCATATGATCGTCGATCGTCTCATGTGTAGGTTTGCTGAGTTATTGCTAGACTTGACACATGTCAGGAGCAAGAACCGTCAATCGACACATATAGAGCCGTCAATCGACGCATATCCAACGGTTGGATTTTTCTGAAATTTTGAGATATGGTTCCCAACACACATGTGAATAGGTATTAATCATCATCAGGTCAGGAGGACCGTGCTCACAGCCGAGGATCCATTCAACTTGCTAGTGAATAGTAGCAATCTATCTGCTTGATAAACTCAGTCTTTTATCTTAAGCAACTTTACTTCATGATCAAGAATCAGCCGAAACATTCTCTGCAATGGCAAAAGAGTTTTGACTAAAAGGATAAAAGAGAGTTTGCTCATCTTGTATCTGGATTTCCTATTTCTCTCAAGTTTTATCTATTGATTTACTGTCACATAAATCCATCAGTAACACGATGCTTGTCTATTAGTTGATCTGATATTTTTTTGTTCTGTGTACAATACAAGAATCTTTGAGACAATTAAGCTTAGTTAATGGCACATAATGTGATAAAGGCTTAGTCTAGTGGTTGAGCCTTGAATTTGTGATCCTAGAGGTTATAGGTTCGAGTCCACACTAGGGCAGAGTGGGATAAAATTTCTCTTTGTTATTATTGTAAGCCTATTGAGGCATTTTTTTAGACAAAAATGGCAGATAATCTCTTTTGTGGATATATGTAGTGAGTGACTATTAGACCTGAAATTCCCACACAAATTCTGTAATATGTATCATGGTAGAAAGAGGACAGAGTGCACTTGTAGCGCAAGAGTCTCGTTTCAATCGCTTGGAAATAAAAAGCACAGTAGTAAAGTTTAAAAAAAAAAATAGGTTTAGAAAATTTATGAATTATTACTTAAAACTAAACTGGGAAGCTACCAAAACTAAAACTAAAATATAAAACAATATTAATTTCAGAATAACAAATCAAAAACTGAAACTGGAACACTCCTTGTTGCCATTCGTATCCAATTTTTTTAAAAATATTTACAAGCATCTTTTATTGAGATAATCTTGTTCAGGGCTTAGTTATAGTTAAGGCTCCTCACCCCTCCCAATAAGTATATTTAGTGGGATTTGAACCTTGTTCTCCTCCAACTTGCTCAGCCTGCTTAGCCAACTGAGCTAAACCTTGTTGGTTGCCATTCCTATCCAATAACACAGGTGCATAAATATATATATGTAGCATATATATGCATTGTTGGAGCTTTGAATTGCCGGAACTATAAACCATTATCACTATCTGCTTAAATGAAGAACCTGAACTCATTTATTCTTAGGTTCAAATTCCATTTATATCAAAACTTTAAATGCCAGTGAAAGGATGTAAACCAGAAAATTATACAGAATACACTATAATTTCAATTAATTAATGGTATTCATGTTTCCAAAGATGGCTTCCAATATTAGATATGTTAAGTTTATGCTAAAGAATGGAAGTGGTAATCTATTGGGATTGTTCTTTCAAAGTACACATTACTTTTTCTTAGTAATGTTCTAATAATATTTTATTAGCCTTAATGTAAAAATTACACAATAAATACAGTGGTGCGCTTTATTTGTAGAAAGCGCAGGTGTTGCGCTTTATTTGTATTACTAGTTGCATAATATTGAATCACCACATTTTGGCTACATTAAGGAACTAACAACCAACAACATCAATAGAACACCTCAAATAAAGATACCAACAAACATAAAAATTCCAGATAAGGCACTTGAATGATACCAGTAAATCAATTGTGCTATCCAATATCTTGTACCAAGCCAACATTTCAATTTACTAATCAACACAAACATACCATCGATTTCATTGCTAGAACACATTCTCCAAATACCACTTGTAAGTATCAACAAGGCCATCCTTAAGAGACACTTTAGGACTCCAACCCAACCCCAAAAGCTTTGAACTATCCATTAATTTCCTTGTGTTCCATCAGTCTTGGAAGAATCCCAAACCAACTCATGAAATTCCCTACAAATTCAGAACTATGGGCCAGATTGAGATTGGTTTTCTAGGCTGATGTCCCGAATAGCTCTGTTTTCAAGCTTTCCTAATTACAGCAGATTATGGCATTGGAAAATCAATAGCAAACAGATGCTAATTAATTAGTATATTAGTATTCGAGTCAAAATCTTTTGTCCAATGTCAAAATATGTTGTTTTCTGAAAAGTTTGTGAGTGGAACTTTTCATGACAGCGGTCATGACAACAATACCAAACAGGCCCTATGTATTACTAGTTACATATTATTGAATCACCACATATTGGCTACATTACGAGACAATGGAACTAACAACCAACATCAGTTGAAAAACTCAACAGAATTACACCTCAAATAAAGATACAACCAAACATGAAAATTCCAGCGATGGAACTTGAATGATACAACTAAATCAATTGCACTATTCAATTAAGCCAAGGCAACATTTCAATATGCTAATCAACACAAAAACATACCATTTTCAATTGTTGACCACATTCTCCAAATACCATTTATAAGTATCAACAAGACCATCCTTAAGAGACACTTTAGGACTCCAACCCAACCCCAAAAGCTTTGAACTATCCATCAATTTCCTTGGAGTTCCATCAGGCTTGGAAGAATCCCAAACCAAATCCCCTTCAAATCCCACAACTTCCTTCATAGATTCAGCTAGCTCCTTTATACTCACCTCTTTACCACTCCCAACATTCACATGCTCAGTTCCACTATATCTCTCCATCAGGAAAACAACCGCATCAGCCAAATCATCAACATGAAGAAACTCCCTCAATGGACACCCAGTCCCCCACACAACCACCTCTTTCGAATTTTTCACTTTCGCCTCATGAAATCTCCTCATCAATGCCGGAAGTACATGGGAGTTTTCAGGGTGGAAATTGTCACATGGGCCATATAAATTTGTGGGCATTCCTGAAATTGCGTCCCAATTGTACTGAATTCTGTAGGCTTGGCACATTTTGATTCCGGCAATCTTGGCCACCGCGTACCACTCGTTTGTGGGTTCCAGAGGTCCGGTGAGTAGGGCGGATTCCGGGATTGGCTGTGGGGCTAATTTGGGGTAAATGCAGGAGGAGCCGAGAAAGAGAAGTTTTTTAACGCCGTGGCGATAGGCGGAATCGATTACGTTGGTTTGGATCTGGAGATTGATGGCTATGAAATCGGCGGGATATGTGTTGTTAGCGTGGATCCCGCCGACTTTTGCGGCGGCGAGAATGACGAATTGCGGTTTCTCGGCGGCGAAGAAGGATTCGACATCTGATTGACGGGTGAGATCGAGATCGGAGTGAGAGCGGAGAACTAGATTGTTGAATCCGAGGGATTGGAGTTTCCGGACAATGGCGGAGCCGACTAAACCACGGTGGCCGGCGACGAAAATCTTGGAAGATTTATCGGAGAGGAAAGGAGATGAATCTACATAAAAAAGAGATGGATTGGGAATTGAAACAAAATGAGATCGAGAAATGGAAGAAATTCAGCGTCGGAAATTAAGTAAAGAGAGAACAGTACCTTGATCGGAGGCGGCCATTGGAACTCCGGCGAATGCAGTGGTGAGTTGTTAGAAGGGTTTTGGGAATAAATATATAGAGGATAAAAAGTCAAGTCTTTTGAGTAGAGGGTACTTGTGCTAGCTGGGTTTGTTTATATCAATCTATTTTAGGGGTTGATTTTGATTCTCTTCATTAATGAAACGAGAGAGACAAAATTGTGGGTTTGATTCAAAATGGGGAAAAGCTGGTAACTTTAGGAAGTGGGAAACTTCCCTTTATTGAAGAACTAAAAATGAAATTAATGGTAGTTTGTTACTGTTTATTAAGTTATTTTTAAAATAAGTTATTTTTATAGTCTTTGAAAAAAATTATGTATTTTGGTTTTAAATAAAATATTTTGATCATTTATATTAATTAATTAGGAACTGTCTAATTGTTCTTTGCAAAATCAAATCTATTATTTATAGAAAAAGATTGAAAATAGAGCTCTTAAATAAATAATTTGGGAAAGCAATCTCAAACTGACCTTAACTAGTTGGGAGAAATCACATGCAATATGAGAGGAAACTTCATCTTTGGATATCCTAGGCTTATAAAATGAAGTTATTTGCACACTAAGGAAGTAAGAGAGGAAGGGATTTCCAAAATTTGATGGGAGTATCTTTTATCGATAAAAATTCTCACGCGCTAGATTCCTTTCGAATTCTTAATAAAGATGGAGATATCATTCTCGAACCTGAAAAATCAACCAACATGATAATAAAAATTTATTATTAGTTTATAATAAGTTTTAACATTTAACTTTATGAAAATTCTTGAATAAGTGTAAACAACTTATCATGAATTATAATGATATTATACTTATTATAGTTAAATTCCATGGTTTTTCGATTCAGACCGATCACCAAACTGGTGAAGGGAGCGAATCATGGATTTAAGGTTCAATCGAAATAAATTAATGGTCAAACCGAATTTTTTTAAAATATGTTAAAATACTAATATTTTTAATAATTCAAAATAAAAACATATAATTCAAGATATTGTACTAATAATTTATAATATCTAATTTGTGGCAAAGGCTTGTTCTAGTGGTTGAGACTTGAAGCTGTGATCTTAGAGGTCATAGGTTCGAATCCACATACGGACGAGGTGGGATGAGGTTTTTATTATTATTATTATTGTAAGCCTAATGAAGCAATTTTATTAAAAAAATATAATATCTAATTTGAATACTTCATAATTGAAAGTTCATACTTTGAATAACAATGAAATACAACATATTAACTTCATAGTGTGGCGAAAGAATAGAGATTTCATATTGCATTAAATAGAATTTAATTCGAATTAAACAATATATTAAAAATTAGATATAAAAATTAATAAATTTTATTTTTATTGTACATAACAATTTTAAAATTTAAAATGTTATATCATAAAAAGAAATATAAAATCATAATTTGAAATTTTAATATATTTTTAAAAAATATATATAGTATGGTATTGGTTTATTTAATACATAAAATATATTCATGGTAATTTTGTAAAAATGAAATATTAGTTTTAGGTAAAAGATTATTAATAGTAAGAATAAATGTAGTAGTTTAAAATATTATATTATAACATATAAATGTAGTGATCAATCATTATTAAAGTGTAGCTTAGGTAGTTAACACCTTTGTTGGTCCCTATGCCTACATTCATTGATTTAAAGGGGGTTAATGACTCACTCGATAACTTATAAAACTTTTTTGCGATACTTAAGGCTCCGCTGAGTGAGGTTAGCTGGCTGAGTGAAATAGCTTAAAAATCCAATTAAGTAAACGACACAGAGAATTTTATACTGGTTCGGTAACCTATGCTTACATCCAGTCTCGAAAGAGTGTCTCGGCTTTAATCCACTAATCTCAACTCCTTTACCCTAGGCGGAGAAGCCTTTCACAAATTCCCTAATTACAGTAAGTACCCTCCAAACTGCAATCGCTCACCCGCTGACTAGAATACCCTCTTCTATCAGTAACTCATGGAGAGTTTAAATAAAAGCTGGACTCAACTTATAAAAACGTTGATCCAGTTACAAATGATCTAATATTACAATTGATTGATCCAATCTATTCTCTCTTGTTCTAAGAAGATTCTCGCTGAGTTGTGATTTTCTTCCTAGAATTCTTTAAAGCTTGTAATTTGACAGAGTCTTTACTTCTAGAAAATTCAGGTGTAATCACCAAGTTCTAACGCTTTCCTTCTTGCTCCTTTTATAGTTGAATTGAGAAAGTAGCCGTTGAACTTGTCTTGGCATCTTCTGAAATTAACAGCTCAGCAATTCACCTGTTGCTTCTTTAAATCGATGCGTTAAGAGATAGAATTGCGCCGTTGTGAAATATATTTCAATCCGTTAGATTGAAATTCGAGCTTCAATTTGAATTCTTTGTCGTTTGATGCCAGTCTTCCGTTAGAGAGAACTCGCGCTAACTTGTCATGTGTCTTCATCCCATTCCCTCTAGTTTTTTGACATGCTGCAGAGTACGCGATACAAGGTTGGTAGACCTGCAGAATTACCAGAAGTGGCAATTGACTTGTTGCAGCTTTGCATTGGAAGACTTTGCCATTTTCTTCATAATTTTGAGTCTTGTCAAGGCATTAATTCTTTTTGTCTTTGTCTCATTAATGTTCCTGCAAAAAGCAACACTAAAAGCAAAGATACCTTTTTACCTTAAAAGGTAAAGTCAGCAGCGTTGACAGACTTAAAGTAACTCAACCGAGGATAAAACAAAATGCACACAACTGAAACAAAATCTAATATCAAGTGCTGAGTGAATATTACTAAGTTAGCGACTAACTAAGTACTCAGCCCAGAAACCACTCAGAGTTAAACTAAATAGCTAAGTTTGCAGAGACTCGAAATTCTACCCTTGAATTTACTAACTCCCTTAAACCATAGACTATTTATTTTAACATCATTATTGATTTAATTATCTCATACTGAACTTAATTGTTATGATCAAAACTTAAGCACTACTGAGTCATCCACTAAGTTAGTCCAAACTCGTGCTTGGTTAAACAATCTCCCCTATTTTGATCAATGGCAATTATCTTGAACGAGAATTAAATCAATAAGATATTTAGATCAGAGTTACCGTATACTCATGCTTGATATGACTTTTGTTCAGCATCTTCAATCTATTTAGAGTGAATGCTAACTCCCCCATAATTCTTGAATATTCTGAGTTCAGCATCCCTCAAAACTTCTCATATATTTCTGCAAAAGATCAGAGCATATATATATATATATGGCAGAAAATATATGAAGTTAAGAAGATCTTAACTTAGAACAGAAATTGTAATCTTTTTATTAGATAATAACTTAAGTACAGATAATAATGAGTTAGTCTATACTAAGTTTTACATTAAGCACTAGCGATCACAAAACTTCTATTCTAATCCTTTGGCATAGGCGGTGCTCTCAAGTTGGCTCTTCTCTCCTCATAAACCTGCTGATCCCATCTGGATTTCTTTTCTTTGGGCAGCGCTATCTCCTTGCCTTTCCTCTTCCTGGTCTCAGTATGTTCTCTTTGAATGAGCTCCAGATCTTTAGATAGGTTGTAAGAAAATTCAGCAATCCTCTGATCTCTTTGCCTTTCTTCCTTTTCACGCTTCTCACGATCCTTCTCCTCTATTGCCATTGCATCGAAAATGGCTTGAGTTTGATGATCAAATAAGCTCAGAGACTCCTCAAATGTTTCTAGCTGACCATAGACAGTGGATGAAAAATTCTGCACAAGCAGCTCATAGATTTCCTACGATATAGCTTCTTATTCTCTGAGAAAGGTGAATAATCCTACCAAAGCACGGGATTGAGACAGATTGACCTGATATTGAGCATTTAAAACTTCTTTGGATATCTAGCTGAGACATGCTATTGCTTTAGCCTGATTGTTCTCTCTGAGAATGCGCTGTAGCATAGGAGTGCTTCTGATATGGGTAGCAACTTCACTATGGATCTTATCCAGGGCTTCTCCATCATTGAGGATATGAGCTTGAACTTGCTTGATTTTATCTCTGATGTGACCAAGTTTTTGATGAAGATTAGGCTCCAGTTCAGCATTTATCATCATAATATCACTACTCGGAGCATAAAAAATATTAAGCCTTTTTAAGGCATTAAGCACAGCTCCCTCTGAGTTCTTAACTCCTTCCAGCATCTCCTCCTTTACTTTTCTCAGCTCAGTGTGTAACCCATGATGCTTGGTTACCACTGTGATCAAAGCATCCAGTCCATCTATAACTGTATTCAAGCGAGTTGTATTCTTATCATTTTCCTTGCTCGAAATGCTATAACCATCCAGCACCTTCAACATAGCCTCAAGTAAGGGATTGAATTTGTCTATCATTGAATTGCGAAAATCCCTTTCACCATTAAGTACTTTGCAGTTACTTTCATATATCTTAGCCATTTGCTTCTTTAGCTCTGCAACTTCCATCTTCAAACCAGCTGCCTGCCTGCCTGCAATAGATAATAAGGGCAAAGTATGGGATACAATTGCCTTGACCAAAGAAAACTGGGTAGGAACTGATCTGAAATGGGGCTTCATCTCCTCAACAGACTCCATAAAACCTTGCACTAGCTCCACAGCCTTTGCAATCTTCCTCAGAACTTCCTCAAACATCAATGATTTTGCTATTTCAATATCAATCTCAGCATCAGTCCTCAGTCTTGGAAACCTTTCTCTTCCTAACCTCCTTATGTCTCCCAATAATATAGCATTCGGATTGAAACGGGGTTGTGGTTGTGATTGTTGAGGTGCTTCTTGTTGTTGTTGTTCGAATCTCCTCAATGATTGGAGGTCCTCTGACTGGTTGAGGTCCTTCCAAATATAACACTTCTCGTACTGGAGATCCTGCAGGGGAAAGATATAGGATAATGGTTTGTTTGGTCAGAGTATGGGTTATTTTGGTCAAAGGGTTGGTTGATTTGGCTTGAACTGGATGTGGATGGTGTTTAGTTATCTGGTAAGGGTAAGGCAAAGATTAGTGTAGGTGAGAGTGTTATTTCGGTGGATGTGTTTGGGAAAGTAAAGAAATCTTCAGGTTCCTTCTCCTTCTCCTCTACAACACCTTCAACAATAGACTCGCTGACCTGAGTTAAAGAATTCTCAGTCAGCTGAGCTCCGTGCTCAACTATCACTTCTTCCTCCTTATCTTCTAAATCTCCTTCATCCTCATCTATTATAACCTTCATTCTCTTCAACATCCCTCTCTTTCTCTCCTTCCTAGCCTCCTTTACTTCCTCAGCAGTCAAAGTAACCTACTGGTCAGAGTTTAACACATTGAATTTAACCGCTTCTACTTCAATCACATCATCTTCCTCCCCCTGCTCTTCTTGATTATCTATTCCATCCAGAGCTCCTATCATTTCTTCAACCACTTCTGGCACTTCTCTCTCAGCCAAGCTAGCTACAGCCTTTTACAAGATTTGCTCAGTGCTAGCCTTAGCTGCTGCTGCTGCTTCCTCAACCTTTCTTCTTATAGTGGCTTTAATCTCCTCCTACTTCTTTATTATTCTTTCCTTCTCAACAGCTTTAACTTTCTTAGCTTCTTCAACATTTTGGGCAACACCTGTCCCTCTCTTCACCATCAGCTTCTTCTTGGGCTGACCTACTTGGTGAACAGGAACTGATGTAGCTTCCTTTCCCTTTATAGTCACTTCATCCAGCTGAGCTATTTTTGCTTTCCTCTTTCTTTCCCTTTTTAAGAGAATTTCTTCTTTTAGCTCTTCCTCAACTCTCTTCTCTTCCTCAACTCTTGAGGAGTCAGCTCTCTCCTCTTATCTTCTCTGACTTCCTTAGAAGATCTTGTCTTCTTTGGAACCACAGCTAGAACTAAGCTCACTGAGCTTCCTTTCTTCTCCTTCGTGGAGTCTTTCCTGAGCTCCTTCTATACTACTTGCTTCTCAGACATATCTTCTCCTCTCTCAGCTCTAAGTTTAGTTATTCTTTCTAGCTCACTTGCCACAAAGGCATCTAAGGTTAGGTCCTCCTCATGAGGATGAATAGGCTTTATTTCCATGATGGCCTTAGGATCCTTTACTTTGACTTCCTGTGAGCATGGGATTTTGCAGTCCCTCTTGCGAGACGATGATGACATGTACCTGATTTTAATGCCTCAAAATAAAAGTTCTCTTTAGAATTTTTATTACCAAAATAATATTCCTCGCAAATTTTATACTTGGTAGAATCCACTTCGGTGTGGCCGATAACGCGTCCGGTAGGAGCTTGAACCGATGATTTGCACCCAAATAATGAATACCTATTAAAATATTATTAAAAGTCAAAAAGATGCCTTTCCACCCACTATTAAACCACTTTTCATGACTTTTTTGGCTTTTAGGCCCGTTACTTGTCGGTATGCTGGAGGCGGATGCCACCAATGGCATCAGCCATGCCGCCGGCGGCATGGCCCGTAACGGGCCCCTCCACAGACAGCCTTTCGGCCACTTTCAGCGAAATTGGTCAAAAGGGCCTAAAAAAGCACCCCATTACGCCTATAAAAGCACACCTTGAGCTGCATTTTAATATGGGAGAATTGGAAGGTTAGGATTTTAATGTGGGAATAGATTTTAGTGAGATAAGAATTAGATAAAACAGAAAAAAGGGATTCCGATCCATTTTTCCTGGTTTTTCTTCTTTGAATTCTCTGATTGTGAGTTTGAAATCAGCAAGTCTTTGAGTTAAAATCAACTTAATTAGATTTAGAAACCAGAAGCACTTAAATTTGTTACTAAATTATCGTAATAAGCTCCCCGGAGGTGTTTCTTTCGGGCCGCGAAGAGGTGGATTCACAATCTCGAGGTAAAATCCTGAGTCTCATAGCTCTTTGGCATTAATATTACTGATTTGTGTTAATTTTTATCGATTTATATTCATTTTTACTACCAGCACTGTTGCCTACAAGCTGATATCGCCGGTGACATAACTGATGTCGCTGATGGCATCAGCCATGTCGCCAGCGACATCAGTCATGTCGCCGGCGGCATCAGTTGTATCGTCGGCGATATGACTTTCCGGACAGTAGTTTTATTTTCATTTATTCCCGAATTAGCTTATTTTTCGAAGCTAGAACATATAATGTAATGAAGAAGTTCAAAACCTCTTGAAAACAAACCCCACCCCGTAATGTGTGGGTATTTTCACTCATAATCTAGTTAAAGTAATGATTGAGCATAAAATCTGATTAAAAATGGAATTTCCTTGAAAATGCCGTTTGAATCTCATTTTAGCCATCCGATCGGGTTTTATGATACTGTAAATAAAATATGCTATACCCGTGCTAACAATCTTCTGCAGGCAGACCTATATTAGACATTCAGGTATTTTATTTATTGCATAGAAAAATGTATAGGATTTGGAAACCTTGTAATAACTTTGTTTTCCGCACTTATTTTTTTTATGGTTATAAATATTTTATTCATTACTTCAATTGCTTGATAAACGCGAAAACAATAAAATAACTGAAAATACAAATAAATAGGATGGATTAAACTGATTAAGAAAGAATGAAGTATCTTAACTTGGCCTAATGAAAATAGATAACATCATCCGAACTCGGAATCTCTACTTAAGGTATGGTCCAACCACCCGGTGGGAAAATCGTACCAAAAATTTCTCGGTTGAGCTGAACCGGGTGGCGAATCTATTTTAAGTATGAGATTTCGATCTCTTATCTTTTGAGCAGTAAAATATGCAAAAATCATTTTTAATCACATTATACGCATCTCCCCCATCACCTAAGGAGGCCGGCCCGATCCCACTGTCGCAGCGCGAAACGTCGTCTGCTCACAGTGGCGACTCTGCTGGGGAACCTCTCTCTAAACTTGAACTTTCTTTCATAAAGTTTAAAAGATTTTGATGATGTATCAAAATCATTGGCCAAATTAAAACTTCATTCTTTTTTTATAACTTTTTGTGCTCACATGTGTAGATAGTTCGGTAATTTTAGGTGCCCTATTTTACCCGAGAAGCTCACAAAGTATCACTCATGCCCTGTTGGAATTGAGGATGCCTAGTGGATGGATCACTCGTTTTAACGAACACGTAAACTCCTACGATCGCACCTATTTGGGTAGTGGTTGAGTAACGTGGAATCAAGGTAAAAGAGAACCTTCTACATCAACAACCCTATACCAAAGCCGCGCTAGAAAAAGCCTTAGCACATCATTCCCTTTAGGATTACCCAAAACAAATAAAATAAATGGGACGCACTTCTTTTGCTAATACTGGTGAGGAGGCCAAACTCCATCCTTCCAAAGAGGCGTTACGCGGGAGTCATAAGGTTGGAAGAGGGAAGATTCGCGTGCTATGTGCTCTGTGATCATGCACCCCCATACATCGGCTTTAAGAGCGAAAACTGAATTAACTTACCCTTATCACTTCCACCCACGGAAGAGGTTTAGCAACACACATAGGACTTCTCTTGTACCTCTGTTGCATCACCATATATCGCTATGTATGACATGAGGTACAAACGTCCCATATATGTTGGAGGGATAAGCCATTATGACATCTCTAACCACATCTACGTGCAGCCATACGCATCACACATCTCTCCTAAGGAACAAAAGGCATGCATACCATCCATACCATTCACCAATCCATTCATGATCTGATCCGCTACCTGCCATTTCAGCTAGAATGAGGCGTACTGATCATCGCACCCCGACTTGGAAAAGGATAGAACACATCCAGATACGTCATCCTCTGACCCCGATTATCACCACAGAAGTCGAAAGAATTCCACACACCGATTCCAGTAGGGAGTTAGATTCGGAAAAAGTTCAGTTAAGCTAAAATCCTTCTCGAACAACCATGTCTTTTCCAAGAAATAAAGGGACCCCTCCTCTAGAAGAGTCCTTTGGCCTTACTTCCAGCTCCAGAACAGGATCCTAACCACCACCTAGTTTCGAGTTTGCCAATGCTATGACACAGTTATTAAACTCGGACGCTTTCGAAGCTTCTATCCAAACTATGGTTTAGGCAGCCGTTAAGCGAGCTCTCGAAGACAGGAATTTTAATCGAGTATCGGCATCTGATATTCAGGCCTCGAACAGTTTGGCACAGATGTTGACCAGTCTGGTAGGGACAGGACCCATTGCACCTATGTTTCAATCAACCCAACCCATGGCGATTCCATTCCAGTTTGGGCAGGCTTCAGCTTTCTTATCAACTTTGACCACCCAATCAGTTGTGCTTTTTAATCCAAGACCCTTCGCGCAAAGCTCCACTCCTCCGATATTCACTCACCAAAGCCCAGTCTCTCAGCCACTATCCTCCTTCACACCTCCGCAGTTCATTATGACTCCTAAAGGCGCCACCTACCCCTAAAATCCTTTTGCCAGCCAGCTGGCCATTCGCCCTCCGCTACCTCCAACACTCAACGATTAGGTTATGCAACCGCCGAGCGTGACACCTGAGGTAGCCACTTTTATTCGGTAACTGATAGCTTCTCAAACTATCAACAATCAGGTCACGCATTCTCCGGGCGTGACAACTGAAGCCCCGGCTATCTCTCATAAACCAGTCAGCGACCAGGTCACGCAGCCTCTAGGCATGACACCTGAGATCTAAGCTTACATCAACCGCCTCATCACTGATAAGAAATCTGAGAGAGACAAAGATTGGGTCCCCGATAATTTTTATATGCTAAACATAGCTCATTATGATGGCTCAGGAGCACCTGCCTCTCACATTATAATGTATGAAAGAGTAATGCGCATGAAAAAGTTAAGTGATAAGGTGCTTACTGAAATGTTTCCCTGCTCCCTTCGGGGTCCTACCCTCGAATGGTATCACACCTTGCAGCAACATATTGTCGCCGACTGGACTCTCTTATCCGAGGCATTGAAAGTACATTATGGTTTCAATACTATGATGGAAACAACCCTCCAGCATCTTGAGAGGGTCTGTCAAATACCCAATAAAACTTTTAAGCAATACTTTAATAGGTGGATGTCGACTCAGGTCTTGATGAAGTCCAAGCCCAGCCTTGAGGAAATGATTGTCATACTCCTCGAAGGGTCTCTCCCCCTATTCCGCAAGGAAATGGCTACAGATTCCTTTCTTTCTTACAAGGCTATGTTTAAGAAAGTTGAGAAAATTGAGCGTGAGAAGGCCGAGAGAGCAGGGAAACCATGGTTCAGAAAGAATGAAGCTCAACCCTCAGCCCTAGCACCGGCTAAGCCAAAAACACTGGCTACAATTCAAGCCATTTCTCATGCCCCTACTACGCCTCTCACAGTCACTTCGGCTCCATCAATGATTGCCACAATCCAACCTCCTCGTCCCCCTTTTATTTTGACCAACCCTTATAAATTGCCCCTGCGGGTCATCTTCCAGCGTTTGAGGGAAGCAGGTTTCATACAGTCCCTTCAAGAATACAAGCCACCTAGACCTAAAGATAAGAATAACTTCTGTAATTATCATGTTCAGGTAGGAAACCAAACCAATAATTGCAAGGCCCTACTCTCAGCAATTTAATGGTTAGTTAGCGAAGCAAAGATTGTTGAACTGGACAAGGCTCCGAGTACTATGAATAATCCTTTGCCAAATTTTAGAATTAAGGTCGGCATGGTCCAATCTAGTTTATCCGAAGCCACAGTCTTCGATCTCATTGCTCAGAGGCCAGACGGTAGTAACTCTATCCTGGTCATCAGTTCGAATCTACCATCTTGCTCGATTTTTGATCTTATTAATCAAGCCAACCCGAGAGTCAACTCCATTCAGGGAATGGAAATTGATCCAAACCAACCAAAGCAAGAAAGCCGCAGGTCTAAACCATTCAAAAAGAAAGAAAGCTGAGGAGAAAACACTGTTCAGCGTGGATTCCTTTGTTTTGAAGGAGAACTATTCTATTGAGGATGGGGAAATGGCTCGAGAGACCAAGGCCATAAGCACCAACTTATTCAAGGTTGATCACGATGACCTTTTTAGTGTGGATAAGTATGAGCTACAAAACCCGAATTCGAACTCCGAAGAGCAATAGTATCTGTTTGAAATGCGAGCCACCAAGAGCATCTTGCTCGATGACATCCTTAATATTACCTGGAATGGTCATGTATATCAGCCCGAAGACCGATATCTTCGCCCAAACAAAGACCCGATTCCTGGTAGAGTTTGAACTACTGTAAGACCCCCTTCTCCACCTCCGCCTGTCCCTGCCAGTCTTGAGGTTGACCCCCTCATTACCCAGTTAAAAAACACCCAAGCCTGATACAGCATCTGGCAACTAGTAATTGACTCTGAAAGGCATCACAAGGGTTTGATTAAACGACTCCTCGATCTAGAAGCTAATCTAACCACCTCGGTCATTGAGATGTATGCCACAATAGGAGAAGGCATTCCCTCGAGAAAAGGGCCTCAGATTGTGTTTGACAGTTTGGATCTTACGCTCGAGGGTAGGGATCATAATAGGGCCTTATTCATCCAAATCCAAATTCTCGATAAGGTCATCCCATGGGTCATGGTGGATGATGACTCCGCTCTAAACCTATGCCCTCTAAAAACCCTTCCTCATCTAGGACTATCGGAGGACATGCTTGAGAGGTACAGCATGATTATTAGAGCTTATGATGATTCAAAGCGCAATGTAATTGGGACTTTTGAGGAAAAAGTCACTATCGAAGGTGTGGCAAGCAATGTGCATTTCACTGTACTTGATATTCCCATTACCTCTTCTCTGTTGCCTGGCCGACCATGGCTCTATGCTTTGGGCGCAGTTCCCTCCATAGTACACTAGAAAATCAAGCTAATTCATAAAGACAAAATGGTGACTATAGAGGCCGATCCCGCTTCTGTTATGGCTGTTATGGAAGTCAAAGCTAATTTAGAAAAAGGCCTTTAGATTGCCATGATTAGCAAAGTTTAAAAGCCCAATCCCCTTTGGCACAGCTACCTTCATGCGAATATGGGTAAACTAATGAAGAAATCTGGTTACAAGCCTGGCAGAGGTGGAGGAATACACGAACAGGGAATTATTGAGGCATTGGAGCCTAAAATCCTTATTCATGTAGCTGGATTGGAATATAAGCCTAGAAAAGCCTATCGTTGCATCCCTTCTTGCTACTGCCGCATGGTCACTATTTATAAGATCCAAGGCAAGAGGCCTTATAAGGGGGAGCCTAAGCCAATCGAGTACGACGGGAAAATGTGGCCTGACTTTCAGATCTTTAAAGATGTCTATGACTTTGAGACTAGTCACATGATAGTTTCAGCTGAACCTAAGCCTACTAAGCCTGATGCGCTTGTCAATGTTGTTTCTAATAAGGCTGAAGGGAAAGGTAAGATGTATCCTGAGGATGAGCCTGAGAGAAGTAATGAAGAGTCTATCGATCCAGAAATTGAGAATGCTATGGCAACCGTGACAAAAGCTATGGCACTACCGATGAGGAAAGGCTGGAAGGGTATCGAGGAAGAAGACGCTATGACAGCCATAGTAGGAAAGCTCGCCAGGGCTCTCACCAAAAAGGCCGACCTGTCTGAAGGGCCATCACTCACCATTGCCCTAAAGACGGCTCTAGAGCACGACCTAAGTGCCATTTTAACAGATAATAAAGAGGGCACTTCTCCCGTCGATGTTGCTACTAAAGCCCCTCCACCTGAGGAGGAGGATATGGACGATGTAATTTTTAATATTTCTGATGTTTTTGATGCAAACAACGCTGCTTATGAGGCTTTTAATACAATGAATAACTCCCATTCTGCTTACTTATTTGATGTCTTTCCTGATGGATCCATGCATTCACATAACAATACGCATAATATTTTCGGCATTAGTGATACATTATTAAGTGAAATAAACTTAAGTACAGATGACGATCCTAAAATGGTGACCATTTCTAAAGATTTAACTCCCGAGGAAAGAAGTGAGATCATAAAAGTGCTTAAAAATCATGTTAACACTTTTGCTTGGTCATACGAAGACATGCCTAGGGTTGACCGATAAATCGTCAAACACAGAATCCCAACTGATCCTAAATTTTGACCGGTCAAGCAGAAACTCCGCCGGTTGATACCTGAATGGGAAGAATAGGTTAAGATAGAGGTTTCAAGGTTGATCGAACCTTGATTCATAGAAGTGGCAGAATACCCGAGTTGGTTGTCCAACATCGTCCCAGTTTCAAAGAAGGATGGTAGGGTCTGAGTCTGCGTGGATTTCCGAGACCTCAATAAGGCCTCGCCAAAAGATGACTTCCCTCTCTAGCACATCGATGTCCTAATTGATAGCACCGCTAGGGCGGCTATGTATTCATTCATGGATGGGTTCTCAGGGTATAATCAGATTCTGGTTAATATTGTCGACAAAGTCAAAACAGCGTTCATCACTGAATGGGGGGTGTATTGCTACAAGGTAATACCGTTCGGGTTGAAAAATATCGGGGCCACTTATCAGTAAGCTGTAATCGCCCTCCTATATGACATGATCCATAAAGAAGTGGAAGTGTATGTGGACGACATGATTGTGAAGTCTGCCACTCGAGAGGAGCACCCCGCTATTCTTGACAAGTTCATGACTCGCATTGAAAAGTATAATCTTCGCCTAAATCCAAAGAAATGCGTATTTGGAGTTACCTCCAGTAAGCTGTTGGGATACGTGGTTAGCAAGAAACGGATTAAAATAGATCCAGACAAAGCCAAAGCTATCAGGGACATGCCTCCCCCTAAGATAGAGAAGGAGGTCTGATCGTTTTTAGGGTCCTTGCAGTATGTTAGTCGGTTTATTGCTCGCCTCACTACTGTTTATGAACCCATCTTTAAACTGTTAAAGAAACAGCAACCCGTGGTATAGAACGATCACTGCCAAGTACCGTTTGATAGAATCAAGGCATATCTTATCAATCCACCCGTCTTGACACCCCTATTCCCAGGAAAACCCCTCATCCTTTATCTGGCAATTGAGGAAACTTCCGTCGGGGCCATGCTTGTCCAGGAACATGATGATAAGTGCGAACTTGCCATCTACTACTTAAGTAAGAAGTTGTTAGATTATGAAACCCGGTATTCGATTATAGAAAAGACCTGTACTACCATGGTTTGGCTCATTAAGAAGTTGCGACATTATTTCCAATCTTATCGCGTCCAAGCCATTGCCAAGATTGATCTAATGAAGTTTCTTTATCAATTCACTACTCTGGCCAGCAAATTATCTCGATGGCTGCTTCTCTTGTCTGAGTTTAACATTGAATATGTAATCCGGAAGGTCATTAAAGGGCGGGTCGTAGCTGAATTCCTGGCTAATCAACCCCTCAGCTCTGACTATAAGGAAAATTTAGAGTTTCCTGATGAACAGCTCGCCTCTGTTATAACCCTTGACGATGTTTGGATAATGTACTTTGATGATGCTATAAATCGCCAGGGAGCAGGTCTCGGGGTCATCATCATCACACTAGATAATGAGATAATCCTATTGTCCAAACGTTTAGAATTTGCTATCACCAACAACGGCGCTGAATATGAAGCTTGCCCGTTCGGCCTTAAGGCTCTTCTTCAGGTTCGGGCTCACCGTGTATCTGTCATCGGAGATTTAGCTCTGGTTGTCCGTCAGGTCATTGGAGATTGGTAAATTAAAGAAGAATCTCTTTGTCCTTTTGTTGAGGCTGTCCGTGAATTGTTAGAGAAATTTACCTCGTGCTTGTACCGCCATGTCCCTCGAGATGAGAATCAAATGGCAGATGCTCTCGCCACTCTCGCGTCTATGTGGGAAGGACCCCAACAGCAGCCTATCCGCCCTTTGGTTTTGATGTCCACCAAGATCCCATATCATGTTCAATCGGCTCCTCCAGTCGTCGCCATTTCATTCAAACCTTGTTGGTATTCCGACATCGTCCTATTTCTTCAGACCGGCCAATACCTCACAGATTCTTCTGACTCGGACCGTACCACCCTACGGTGGCTTGCTATCCAGTTTTGTATTATGGATAATGATCTATTTAAGCGCATCAGCGATGGCCTACTTCTCCATTGCCTCACTGATTCCGAGGCTCAGAACGTAATGACCCAGGTCCATATCGGTGACTGTGGCCATCATATGAATGGTCTTGCTCTCGCAAAGAAAATCCAGCGGCTGGGGTATTTTTGCCTCACTCTCACAGCCGATTGTAATGCCCAGGTCAAACGATGCCACCAATGCCAGGTTTACAGAGATATGCAGCATCTACCACCCATCGAGCTCCATCACTTATCCACCCCTTGGCCATTCTCGGCATGGGGGATAGATATAATTGGTGAAATCCATCCTTCCTCAACAAACGGTCATAAATTCATTATTGTAGCAGTAGATTACTTCTTGAAATGGGTAGAAGCCGAATCCTTCACCAATGTTACCACCAAGCAGATGTCTAAGTTTATAGAAAAGCACATCTTCTCTTGGTATGGTCTCCCACACCATATAGTCTCGGATAATGGAGTACAATTTTAAGGAGCAACTGCTTCTCTAATTGAGAAGTATGGGATCGAGCACCATAGATCTTCTCCATACAGACCACAAGCCAATGGAGCTATTGAGGCAGCCAACAAATCGGTGAAGACGATCCTTTCTAAGATGATAGCCAGTTATAGGGATTAGGCATATAAGCTACATTTCGCTATCTAGGGATATCGCACCAGCATAGGCACCCCGACGGGCCAAACTCCGTTCCCCCTGGTCTGCGGGATGGAAGCAGTCTTGCCAGTTGAAACTCAGGTGACCTTATTAAGAGTCACTCTAGAGGCTAAATTAGAAGAATCCGAATGGACTCAGGTAAGATTTGAATAGTTAAACATGATGGATGAGCAGAGATTAAAGGCCCTCGACAACCTCCAGATGTACCAACAACATATGGCTCGGGTACATAACAGTTGGGTAAGACATCAGAAGTTCCCCCTGAAGGCTGGTGATCTGGTCCTTAAGCAACTGAAACATTCTACCACTGATGCGAGGGGTAAATTCAGGCCAAACTGGGAAGGACCATATGTAATAAAGAAGCTGCTTAGCAAAGGGGCAACTAAGCTTATGGACATGGATGGGAACGAGTTCATAAATCCCATAAACCAAGACAGGCTTAAGCGTTATTATGTTTAATTTAAAAGAAATAAATCAGAAAACAAGCACACCAAAAATTATATACGTGATAATTACCCGCCTTTCAGTCTTTTACTGATCAAGCAAAAATTAGGGTGACGCCTGATGATTAGTATCCTGTAAACCAGCCGTGCAAAAATTAGGGAATGAGATAAACCAGCTAGATCAAAAACCCGAAAAGCGCAATCTAGGCAAAAGTTAGGGTATGTGAGCAAAAAGCAAGTGCCTTCTAGAAAACCGGCCTTGGCCAGTTGACACCAGGAGTTAAATCAATGGGAACGTCAACCAAACATAATGTACTTTATTTTATCTCAATTAATAAAAGTTTCTCTTTTGTTGAAATCTAAATGCTTATACTTATGTGGATCCTGTATTCATAAGATTAAGATAACTTCAGCAAGCCTTGGATAGAGTTCATTTTATTTTCATTTTAGATGCAAAAAAAAGGGTCTGATAGTTCTGACAAAGGCAAGACTCAAATTGAGCTTCCCGCATCATTGTCACAGTACCTAGAGATCCGCCTCGATGTGCTAGTAGAAAAGGGCTCCTCTCCCCGCTCCGCACGTTCCCCCTCAAAATAGGCCCATGACCGCTTCCAACGGGTCGGCAAGTCTCTTATCTCGATAAGCCATCCCCTGTAATGTGTATCAGTCTCAATGGTTTCCATGTGATCATAATCTAGAATCTCAAATACAGCCTCCCTGGACCACCTCTCCTGAAAATGGTTGACCCACCTAGCTTTGTAAACTCCAATCTAGATGTGGGGCAGTTTGATTGGGACTCTTTGCCTCTTGCCATACTGACAGCACAGCCGGTAAGGGGTATAAAATGAAGATTTCTCCAGACCTATCAATTGAACACAGGCTCCCCAGGATTCTACAACCACATCCTAAATTCTCCACCATGGACTAACCCACTGAACCTGCGCATCGGTATACCCCCTCAAAATAGGCACCCAATCATTGTAAGATAGCTCATCAAAGTCAGATCGCTTAAGCCCTCTCTCCCTCAGATGGATGGGAAGATACTTTTTCGGGTTCCCTCGTGGCGCTTCCCTCGACTTCAGCTTCTCCATCAACCATACCTATAATTTAAAGCTCAAGTAAGGATGAGGGAAAGAAATGTGCAGAACTGGAAAGAATAAAAGGTACCTGTAATAATATGAGCTGATCTTTGATAAGTGACGGGTCAACAGAAGCAGCATCCACATTCAGCAAAACATCGGCCAATCCCACAGCCATGGGAGAAGCCTCTGTCATCATAGAGCTGATGAGTGAAATCAGCCTGAGTGGAGCAATCGGGCTCACTCCATACATAAACTTCGCTATGAGTAGCAATGCCACCATGAATGGCCAAGCAGGATGGGATCGGGGCGCTCCACAACATCACTCTAGAACCGCTCCGAGCTGAAACCCAGGTTTATCGGGCAACCGAGACAAAAATGGGTCCACAGAATCTAAATTCCATAACCCTCGAGGAATTCCATCTATACCAAAATGAAAGTCCGACAGCACCAGCGTAACGCTTTTAGGACACGGTGTCCCAAAAATAGCGTAGAATTCTTCGAGCAAAGGGCAAAGCTCAAACGATGAAAATCGGAAAATGTGGTCCATTAGATCCTAAAAAGATAGTGCCGCTCGAAGAAATTCGCGGCTTACAGGCTGCGCCGCGATATATCGAAACCCCCAAAGCCTGAATTTCATGCCTCTTTCAGTTTGCGTTCCCCAGACTCTGCAGAATAGTTAAAATCAGATTACTGGAAAACTGACACCACCGGCGATATGATTAATGCCGCCGGCGATGTAAATGATGCCGCCGGTGATATGGATCAGATTGGGCGATGCCGCCGGCAATATGGACTTTTAGACAGCCCTGTATATATTATTTTAGTTGGATGAGTTTGGGCGATATGGGCCATGCCGCCGACGGCGTGGAGTTAATTTTCTAGTGACATCAGAAGCGTTTGTTCCCATTACAGACCTGTACGAAACCTATAAACAATCCTGTAACCCGTTTCCAATGCCTTTCCAAACAGCGATCCATTCTTATTCAAAATAAAAAGCCCAAAGGCAGAAACCATCCAAAAATTTTGAATGTCTAGACCACAAAAAAACAAAACCCAATGATAAAACCAAATTATTCCAACCCCAATGTATCAAGGGTACAAACAAGGAAATAAAAAAAAGTAAAATGAAAATGAAAAAACTAGGCATGCCTGCCACTACCGGCCGGGCGAGATGAAATGTCTTTAGGGCTTACAAGCCAGTCATCAACATCGTCCTCTTCCGCTCCCTCTGTCATGGGCACACTGGTAGACTTCTCGGTCGCGGCAGGCGGGCGTCGGCCAGCAGACATCTTGATCCCCTACGACTGGTGTACCAAGATGCGCATGGTCCAGATTTTACTTACTTCTCCGTTCCTGAACAGTAGCTGCCAGTTGACCCTCAAGGTCACTCACACGACACCGTAGGACTGCAGTTTCCTCCTCGTACCTCCGTCGGGCTGCATCAGCCTCTGACAAGGAAAGGGCCAAGAAATCCTGCAAACTAGAGAATATATCAATGATGCATATCATTCATAACATTCATACATGCATCTTATCTTAACATAGGCATAAATAGGGAATGTACCTGAGCAAGGAGCGACTGCCCGATAAGTGTATCCCAGAGAACAAAGTTGTTCTCTGTGAGCTACCCTACATGGCTCCACGCCACCTGAAAAATCAAAAAGGCAAATCATTAGACGCCCGCATCTAAGGCTAAACAAGAAAATAATTACCAGGCCTTACATAAGTAGTGTTTTCGGGCATGAAGATTGGAGCCTGCCGGCTCGAGCCTATATTCCTAGGGAGGAACTCGCCCGGAGAATTCATCAGCAGGAATGTGGTTTCCATCGGATTGACCAGACGCCCCTCCATAAAGTTTATGCCCTCCGGCACACTATAGTACCGTATCCCACTCTGGTTATCTCAGCCTCTCTTCCTCCCAGGTTCCTGAAAAATATGAAAGTAGCACGTCAACAGCGTTCCTAAATAATTTCAAAGCCATGCACATAAATACAATCATACCTCAAAAGAACGTTGCTTCCCTTGGGACATTGGCGCGCTCCCGCCAGCTACATCCACACCCTCCTTATCCTCCCCCTCAGTCTCGATCCCAACATCCCCCTCAAGCTCCTCATCTTAATCATCTTCTTCCTCCTCGACGTCCACAATACCTTTGAGGTGCCTTTTCTCCTCCACCAACCGTTGTTCGTTATGATACTCAATTATATCATTTATGTGGATACGGGGACACACGGGAAGTAGATGCTGCTAGTGCTGCTTATAGAGGCTAGGGACGCTAGGGATCACTCAGCCATTCCCCTCGATGTAATTAGCCTTATAAGCCACCATAAGCCCTTGGGAGGATCAGCAGGCACCAGCCTATCGGCAACTAGGACAGACCTTCAGCCTTGGACGCGCTCACCCAGGTACCACTACTGGGACAGAGGGCACTCAATCACGAACTGATGATCGTCCACCTCCCTCCTAACCCTCATAACCTCTGCCAGGTTCTCCACCCCCTCGAATGGATCCAAGACAAGCTACACCAACAATTAGCCAAAACAACCAGTATAAGTTCATAAACGCCTTTTGTTTTATCTAAGTGTAAAAATAAATACTAAATTAAAAAGTCGCATAACGAGCTCAGCCGCACGCTCCTCAGGACCTTCCTATATTTCGTAGGGTACTTGGCCTTCCCGCCAATGCCCCCGCACCAGCAGGCGAGAAAGTGGGAGCCCGGTGGTACAATCTTCTTAAACTCCACCAGTGGGAGGATCTAATGCTCGAAGGCCCAAGCCTGCACGAATAAGGACCAATTAATTCAAAAAGCGTCAAATAATAAATGAGAACGTGTACAATCAAGTAAAATACTTCCAAAGAGATGTACCTGGAGTAGCAGATTGCAGAGGTGAAGGGCTTTCACCCTCTTCCGGGCTCCCATATCCAGCCCGTGGTATATTTGTGCTAAGACGGCCCTGGGCCAATTCTTCCTCCTGATGCCCGCCACGTCCTCCACAGTAGTTATCAGCATATAATTGATCTTACTCCCCGAGATTGGGAAGAACAGCACAGTAAGCAAAGAAATTTTAAAAGACTGAACACAGGCCTCCCTGTCATCCTCAGGCACCACATCCACTCAGGTCTAGTGTTGGTACAACTCACTGTAAGACAGCGGCCCTAAGACGGGCTTCAGACCGAACAGCTCCTTCACCCACCTCACCACGGGCATCTCGATATGGTATTTATCCATGTATGCATCAAAGTGTATGACCTCGTCTGTCCAAGGGAGGCCGGTTATAGCTACGACATCGGAGGGTGTAATCGTAGCTTCCCCGAAAGAGAAGTGGAAAGTATGGGTGGTCTCAGACCACCTCTCGATTAGGGCTATCACCACTGAATGATAAAGCTTAGGCATCAGCATTGGCATAATCCGGGCCAAGTCCCCGATTCCTGTCTCATTAATGGCAAGCACAAGCTCGGGCTCTTTCTCTGAAATATGGTGCCACCATTCGTCGATAGTGCCCATCCCCCTGTATAGGTCAGTTCATATGGCTGTAAAATCAAAAACTAAATAGATCAGTCTTGCTTATTTTCTTATCATAAGAGCTCCTGTTGTCGCTTTTGCTAGAAGCGATGTCGCCTGCGGCATCACTCCATACCGTCAACGGCATGAATGATACCGCCGGTGACATCACTTTAAACAAAAGTGACATCAAACTTCCATAGGCCTGTTCACATGAAAAGATGTCGCCAGTGACATCACTCATGTTGCCGGCGATATCACTACCTGCGGGCAGAACTTGTTTTCCGTAAAATTGCACCCATCGTGCCAAAACCACAAAAAATCGCAATCAATCAAACAATAAGCCTAAAAAATCGAACCTAAACATACCATATCAGTTTATAATCAGTCTGTAACTCCTACCATGGCACAATTTCAAGCCTAAAGTGAAATCAAATTGAACCTAAAAAGAGGAGATTCGGGTTTTGCGGGATTACCTGAACATAGCAGAGGTGCTTCTCCTTCTCTGGGGTCGGATTGGTGATGGGAGAATTGATCCTATAGCCATACATGTTGGTCGTCTTCTTCAGGCCATAAGCAGTAAGAACGGAGAGAATTTTCAATCCCTCGATAGAAGAATCAGGCAAGTTCCCCCTAGGCTTAGTAGATTTACCCCTGAAAGCCTTGGTGATTCTCTTCATGATTTGAATAATGAAAGAGAAATCGTAGGATTTGGAGAATGAGATGTGAAGTAGTAGGTACGATTTTCTGAATGAATAAGGAAGAAAGGAGTTTCACTTCCCTTTAAACTGCTGCACGGAATTTAAGGAGTTTTAATTTATCTAAAACTGTCTGTTCATACCTCCGGCGGCATCAATCCATACCGCCAGCGACATCACTCATGTCGCCAGCGACATCGCCCCTTTTAGTTCTAATTTTAAAATTACTTGACCAATCAAAGCTGCCACGTTGCACTCATGTCATCGGCGGCATCGATTCATACCGCTAGCGACATCATTCATACCACCGGCTACATCGCTCCTCCAATTCAAAATATGCACAAGTCCAACCAAAGAGCAATCACTACACAAAACATAAGCCCGACCGAAGGGCAATCCGCACAAAGCGCAAGGCCGACCAAGGGGCAACCAATCTACAAAGCACAAAATCCAACCAAGGGACGATCACTCCACAAAGCATAAGTCTAGCCAAAGGGCGCCCTTTTTTATAAAGCACAAAACCCGACCAAGGGGCAGTTTCTCCGCAAAGCATAAGCCCAACCAAGGGGCAACCAACCTACAAAACACAAAATCCAACCAAAGGATAATCTGTCCACAAAGCGCAAGCCCGATCAAGGGGCAACCAATCTACAAAACAAAAGTCCGACCAAGGGACAATCTCTCTACAAAGCGTAAGTCCGACCAATGGACGATCACTCCACAAAGCATAAGTCCGACTAAAGGACAATCTCTCTATAAAGCGCAAGCCCGATCAAGGGCCAACCAATCTACAAAACAAAAGTCCGACCAAGGGACAATCTCTCCATAAAGCGTAAGTCCGACTAAGGGATGATCACTCCACAAAGCATAAATCCGACCAAAGGGCATCCTTCCCACAAAGCTCAAGCCCGACTAAGGGTCAATTTCTCTGCAAAGCATAAGCCCAATCGGAGGGCAACCAATCTATAAAACATAAAACTCGACCAAGGGGCAACTAATCTACAAAATAAAAGTCCGACCAAGGGACAATCTCTCCATAAAGCATAAGTCCGACTAAAGGATAAACTCTCCACAAAGCATAAGTCCATCTAAAGGGAGTCCATTCCATAAAGCTCAAGCCCGGCCAAGGGGCAATTTCTCCGCAAAGCATAAGCCTGACCAAGGGGCAACCTCTCTACAAAGCACAAAGTCCGACCAAGGGGCAAACCGGTCACCCATCAGGTATCATTCCTATCCCTTGCTCTTTCGTGTGATCATACTAACCTATGGCAGCAGCGATCCCCCGAGGGGCAGCCTGTGAGCATGGGATTTTGTAGTCCCTCTTGTGAGATGATGATGACGTGTACCCGATTTTAATGCCTCAAAATAAAAGTTCTCTTTAGAATTTTTATTACCAAAATAATATTCCTCGCGAATTTTATACTTGGTAGAATCCACTTCGGTGTGGCCGATAACGTGTTCGGTAGGAGCTTGAACCGATGATTTGCACACAAATAATGAATACCCGTTAAAATATTATTAAAAGTCAAAAAGACGCTTTCCACCCACTATTAAACCACTTTTCATGACTTTTTTAGCTTTTGGGCCCGTTAGCTGTGGTATGCTGGAGGCTGATGCCACCAGCGGCATCAGCCATGCCACCGGCAACATTAGCCATACCACCGGCGGCATCACCATGCCGCCGGCGACATGGCCCAAAACAGGCCCCTCCACAAACAGCCTTTCGGCCACTTTCGGCGGAATTGGTCAAAAAGGCCTCAAAAAGCACCTCATTTCACCTATAAAAGCACACCTTAAGCTGCATTTTAATATGGGAGAATTGGAAGGTTAGGATTTTAATATGGGAATAGGTTTTAGTAAGATAAGAATTAGATAAAACAGAAAAAAAGGATTCCGATCCATTTTTCTAGTTTTTCTTCTTTGAATTCTCTGATTGTGAGTTTGAAATCAGCAAGTCTTTGAGTTAAAATCAACTTAATTAGATTTAGAAACCAGAAGCACTTAAATTTATTGCTAAATCATCGTAACAAGCTCCCCGGAGGTGTTTCTTTCAGTTCGTGAAGAGGTGGATTCTTGACCTCGAGGTAAAAATCCTGAGTCTCATAGCTCTTTGGCATTAATATTATTGATTTGTGTTAATTTTCATCGATTTATATTCATTTTTGGGTTTTCGATCTTTTTTACTGCCACCACTGCTGCCTACAAGCTGATATCGCCGGTGACATAACTGATGTCACCGGCGGCATCAGCCATGTCGTCGATGGCATCAGCCATGTCGCCGGCGGGATCAGGCATGTCGCCAGCGACATCAGTTGTATCATCGGCGATATGACTTTCCGGACATCAGTTTTATTTTTATTTATTCCCGGATTAGCTTATTTTCCGAAGCTAGAACATATAATGTAATGAAGAAGTTCAAAACCTCTTGAAAACAAACCCCACCCCGTAATGTGTGGGTATTTTCACTCATAATCTGGTTAAAGTAACGATTAAGCATAAAATCTGATTAAAAATGGAATTTCCTTAAAAATGCCGTTTGAATCTCATTTTAGCCATCCGATCGGGTTTTATGATACTGTAAATAAAATATGCTATACCCGTGCTAACAATCTTCTGTAGGCAGACGTATATTAGACATTCAGGTATTTTATTTATTGCATAGAAAAATGTATAGGATTTGGAAGTCTTGTAATAACTTTGTTTTCCGCACTTATCTTTTTATGGTTGTAAATATTTTATTCATTGCTTCAACTGCTTGATAAATGCAAAAATAACAAAGTAACTGAAAATAAAAATAAATAGGATGGATTAAACTGATTAAGAAAGAATGAAGTATCTTAACTTGGCCTAATAAAAAATAGATAACATCATCCGAACTCGAAATCTCTACTTAAGGTATGGTCCAACCACCCGGTGGGAAAATCGTACCAAAAATTTCCCGATTGAGCTGGACCGAGTGGCGACTCTATTTTAAGTATGAGATTTCGATCTCGTATCTTTTGAGCATTAAAATATGCAAAAATCATTTTCAATCACATTATACGCGTATCCCCCGTCACCTAAAGAGGCAGGCCCGATAGGCCCGGCCCCGCTGCCGCAGCGCGAAATGTCATTCGCTCACACTTCCCCTCTCTTCAGCCTTATATACTTGGTGTTAGAAGGCCTCTCATTTGCTCTGAGTCAATGAAAGTGAGCATTGGTAAGGATTCTGGACTCAATTACTTTCATCTGAATATTGCTCTTGATGGCCCATCCTTCCATGTCAATCTCATTGGCCCTGCAAATTTGCATGACTAGCTGTCCATACACTGTTTGCTTACTAACCTTTAGGAATCTGTGAAGAATGGCCATAGGCCAGTTGATGCTCATGCCATGGGTCAGCGCATAAACAAACTCTCGCTTAAACTTAGAAAAGCTCCCTGTAGAGCCTATCTTGGGCAGTGGTACTTTTGTCACTAACTAGTGTGCTTGTTTTCCTTGAACATGGAAGCAATCAGTTCACCTACCTTGTAGTCATAGGGAACTTCATAATCGATAGGAATATTGACATGATCTTCATCATTGTTGACTCACAGCTTTAAGCCTCTTTCCTTCATTCCCAGTAGACCATCGATAAGCTTGGGGGTAACATACACCTTTCTCCCCATCATAGTGCTCATAAACAGGTCCTTCTGACCTTCCACCATATGAATTCCATTATAGAATTTGTCCACTATCTCCTCATAGCATCCATTTGGGAGTTCAAAGAAACCTCTCAAGTGATGCTGATGCGCCCACTTCCTAAACCTCTCATTAGTGTATTGGTCCCTGTGAGGGTCTATATAAGTTCAGAGGGGGGTGAATGACCCTTTTTCACGGAATATATAGACTTTAAAAAGTCTTAGTGTAGTATGTTTGATTATGATCTGGATGATGGATCCGAATGATGTAATTATGATAGTAAAATGCAATAAGTAAAAAGTTAAAGAGATCAAATACAAAGGATTTTATCCTGGTTCGGCCCCGCCTACTCCTGTCCTCAGAGTTTCCTTTCTCTGAGCTTTTCCACTAGTGGATTCCTTTCCAACTGGCAGGAATCAAGCCTTACAATTTATCTCCGGATGGTAATCCCTTCCGGATGTAGGATATACCACTAAAAGCACCAACTCCTAGCTGAGTCCTTTAGTCTTTAGTAGGATATACCACTTAGACTTCTACCCCGAATCTAAGTTGAGTCCTACAGGGAGTTCCCACTCAAAGCACCAACTTCAAGTTGTATCCCAATCTCACAACTCACCCAAGTTAGAGATCCTTACACTCTTGTTTTCATAAAGGTTTTGGTTTTTGGATTTCCTTAAGTTTATAACTCACTTAGGAATCCTTACAATAGATTGGTAATTAATTGATTCTTGAAGGGATTTGTAAGCTGATTGAATGCCTGTTCTTTGTTACTTGTTTTTGTTAATCAAACAGCAAACCTTCTCATTTGGTGAGCTTCTCTTTTATAGACTTCGTTCATAAATGCAGCTGTTGTGGGTTATTGAACTTGTAATAAATCTTCACCCTTGATTAGGTTATAGGTGGAACTTTCGGAGCCGTTGATCAATCTGTTAGACTATAATTTGACCCTTTTGAATTCTAGGGATTGATGCTGGAAAGTTGTGAGTGATTGTTTTACTTGGCTTTCTATGATGCACCAACTTTTACACCATTAGCTTTTTGGTGTGAGCTCCATGCACCTCCTTATTGGTCTAGGTGAAAAAGGTTATTAGCTTTTTTAGTCTGGTGTCAGTCCTTTAGTCCTTTCTCTGAAAAATGCAAGCTGTCATTTTGTCTTTGTCTTAGGGAAAGGACTTTTGACTTTATAAACCAAAAGGTGGAGGGAAAAGTTATCTTTGAAACTTTTCCCATTATCTTCAATCATGAGTCTTTCGGATGTCTTTAGACTCATATTCTCCGGATCTGCCTTCTTCCGGAGATAGGGCAATCAGTTCTTCCGGATGCTATTCTTGAGGGATTAAAGCTTGTTTCCTTTCCAAGCTTTATTCTGATGATTCCATGTGCTCAAGTATTTGATATCTTCAATGGACAACCTTATAGCTAGATCTTTGTTCGGATGTTTCCATTTTAATTTGGGATTCACATTGTTTAAGTTTTTGTTTCTTTCAAACCTGATCCGGATAGTTTAGTTAAATTTATAATCTAGATCATAGTTTCCCAACAATCTCCCCCATTTGATGGAAACAAAAACTAAGTACAAGGGAATGGAGAATATATGAACTAAGTATGATTCTTGATACTTAGACATTTATAGATTTTACTCCCCCATAATTCTAGCATCCTAACTCCCCCAATATTTTTCAGTTCTAGCTTCTAAGTTTGTTTTAGTACAATTGCAGATTGTACTTTTAGAAGCAATATATTGAGAATTAGATATATTCACTATATATACTTCTGCTGTTAACAATAGTTAACATCAATGAAGTTTAGATTACAAATTACAGAAATATATAAAAGTGAATCTAGCTATTACAAAATTTTACAAGTATAGATAATAGCTAGTCCAATTCTGATTCCTTCCGGATGGTTCTCCCTATTTCTCCTTTCCCATGCCGATTCCAAGTTCTTGTATACTCTTTTCCCCCTTTTTGTTTCCAGCTTAGGGGTCTATTACCATATAAGTCTTGTTATCCCAAGCTACTTGCCACGCATTTGAATAAATGGTGTAGTCAGTACTACCTTTGGACCTTTCATGAATAATCTTGTCAACCATAGAAGGAGTAAGATAGAAGGGTCGGATAGTCTTCTTCAAATTATCATAGGATTTCTTGATAGATGGATGAATGCGCAAGACAAGGTCTTGATCCTTTGGGTCATAGTAAGGAAAGAGGACCCTGAGGAGAGTTATCATTCCTTTCTGATCGAAGAAGTTGGAATCTCCAATTGCTTATATAAGGTTATGGAAGACCCAAAGGAGCTAGCTTTCCGGAATAGCAGGAGAGGAAGAGGATCCGGATATGAAGAGGTTATTGATTTCGATCTGGAGCAGAGTGATTTCTTCACTAATCCTTTCCCAAATATTATAGATAGACTCCGTTTGAAGGGAGATTTCTTTGGTGATGGATGCCTTCCAATCCGTTATTATTTTCTCCAATCTGGATAGGTGACTCCCCAGTTCATCACCCAGGTCATCCAAAATCTTCTCCTAGATTTTGGGGAGAGTTTTCTCAATGAAGTGCACCAGCATTTCTTGGATGACTTGCTGGTCGACTTCCAGATCTTTTATGGCGGGTGTGGGGTCTTTCTCAGCCATGAATTTTATCAAGTTTTCAAACTTGGTATCCAGATAAGCCTTTATCTCTTCTAAGAGCTCAGAGGAAGAGGATGTGACCTTGTCACTTATAGTTCCACAGTTATTTAAAGCTAGGGTATTGGCTTGATCAGCGGTACGGTTAGCTATGGAACAATTTTCTTTAAGCTTATTCAATGTTGGCTTGATCAGAGAGAGAGAGGCTTCAGCTATGGCTCTTGGAGTGGGAAAATCCAAGACCTTTTCTTTGATTGTCTTTACAGATTGCTTGATTTCACTCACCTCCCTCTTTACTTCTGGATCATTGGCTTGTCTAGGCAACTCTTTTTCAACTCCTCGTAGATGTGTGCATATGGTCCGGAGGCTCTTCTTGACATACCCTTCTTTATTTTCTTCTTGGGCAGCCTCCTTGAGCAAATGAAGTGCTGCTGAAACTTTGGATTTGATTGTATTGTTAGCAGGCACTCTCATGGGGTTAATTTTGGGAGAAAATTCTTCTTCAGAGGAGCTTGATGTGTCATCTCCGAAACTTAAGCTACTTCTGGAGGGTTTATTATCTGTTTGATTGTCACTCTCCTCTAGATCTTGTTCTTCTTCCCTCTCTTCTGACCTATCCTCCGAACTTGCCTCGCCCATTGAGTCTACTCTAGGAGTGTTCTCATTGGATCCCAGACAATGTCCCTCCTCTGGAGTAAGATTATCCGGATTGGGCACACCTTCCTTGGATACATTTTGGACAAGTGTATCCAAGTTGTCCCTTGTTTCAATTACTATTTAATCACTGGCAGCAAGATCAGTGTTATTAAGAGGATTTATTGGGATTGAGATTACCTCAGATGATGGCAAGGTGTTCTGAATAGCTACTTCTTCATTCCTTTTCTGTACCTCTACCTCCGGATGACTAGAACTGTCCTCAGTCATCCCTCCAAGTGCCTTTTCAGGACTTATTATACATCCCCCAGGCACATTGGAAATGTTCTTAATGCCCTCTATTGTTGCCTTTATAGGACTTATTTCTGCAGGGATCTCAGCTTCCGAAATCAGCAGGTTCTCCGAAAGAGGTTCTGTGATGGGTAGGAAGTTGAATGATCCAGATTCTGGAATCTTTGAGACCTCAGCCAAGGTAGCTTGATCTATGAGAATCGGGCTAGCTGAGGATCCTCTAGGTCCTTCTATAGTAATATTATTTATCCTATAGCTATCTACCCCGGAAGCCATCATTTCTTCATATTGAGGATCCTCTAGAAGGATATCCACATTGGTTCCAGGAACATTTTTGCACTTTGAGCTTTTGGCCTTAGCCAACTCCTCTATAACTACCCTCTTTGTTGCCTCTTCATCAATGACGATAGCAGTTGGCCTCTTGGCGGTTTTCTTTTGATGTTTCTGTGCCTTGACTGCTTTATCAAAAGTACACCCCTTCCAGGTGAACTGCTTCTTCGGTGCTGGCATTTCAGCTTCAATTTCTTCTTCATCAGACCCATTTACCCCTTTAGCAATTCTGATGCTTTTCTTTTTTGGCCTTTCTAGTAGCCCTTTCTTATTGCAGCAGCAGCTACAGCAATGGTTTCCCTTACTTCCGGATCACACACTAGTCTCTTCAACAAATCATCAGTTTTGATCAGCCTTCCCTTAGTTTTAGCTTTTCAGGGGATTTGTTAAGCAGCTGAGTAACTGTCTACTGATCTTCTTCTTCTTCTACTAGAACCAGAGCCTTTGGTTTTACTGCCTTTGGTTTGTGGGTTCTGGCCTTTTTGGGAACTAAGGCAGTTGCATCGGGATTGACAGCTTTCCTTGTTATGTTCTTCTTCTCATCACGTTGCCTTATGGCCTCGGCTTCATCCCATGTTTCATTGAACCTTAAGCTCAGAAAACTCTCATAGAGGATAGCCTTTCCATTAACACCTTGGAATCCAGTGAGGTCAACTTCAGAGGCCTGGAGGATCCGGGTGATCAAAGCACCATGTGAGTTCCGGTGATGCTTTAAGAAGTGGATTATTAGGACTGGGAAGTTTACTTTACTACATTTCGCCCAGAGCTGGAGTACGCACTGTTGAAAGGTTGACACTGTGGTCAAGGATCCTTTTCGTATGAAGATTAGCTTGGCCAATACATGCTGTAAGATTCGAGGTGCCTTAGGCCAATAAGTGGAGAATTTATCCCCAAAATATCTCTCCGGAAGCCACATCTTTAGATCATACTTCACATTTACTTCATCTCTATCCACCCTTATTTGCACTCCACTATTCTTCATGTGAAGGTAGTATTCAAAGAAGTCCAGAGTTATCGTAATTTCTTTGGCTTGGACCTTTGTGCTTAAAGCATCAGTTTCTTGTGAGCACGAAGGTTATCATAGAATTCTCATACTAACTCAGGATAAGTTAGACAATTGATCTAAAGAAACTCTTTGAGGTGTTGATCCTCAATTAACTTGGAATAGGGGTCCATTTTGAACAGGAATCTATCCCCTAGATAGTCTATGGGTACTACAGAGTCGCTTTCTTTGAGGGTAACGGGTGTGAAAACTTCATCTTTGAGATCGAAGATTGTAAATATGTTAGGGAGCTTTATGGGACCTTCGCTAGTCATAAATGCGGCCATTTTTAAGAAAAAGTTGAAGGAATTAGGGTTTTGGGTTTTGATTTTTGTAGAGTAACAGTGCTTAGTTGCTTGCGTGAAGAAGAGAGGAAGTTTTTGGGGGTTTATATAGATTTTTCAAAGTGAGGTATTTTGGTAATTCGAATGCCGGTAATTTAGCTGGATTGATGACATGGCAACCGGATTTTTTAAGAGAGAGGTAAATTCAGGTTAACCGGAGAATGGGAATGGTTTATTTTGAATGATAACTGTCGAATTTACCACCCGTGTAACACCCAATGGACTTTTGAAATTCAAAAAGTAACTGTCATCTTTATGTGCTTATACTGCCATTTGTCCTTCTTATCTACTGATGTGGCACCCTTCCGGAATAGATTTCCCTCCAATATTTCTTCTCTTTCGAATTGAGTTTTTAGCCTAGGATCCGACTTGACTTCAAGCTATCTTCCGAATTGATCCTAAGTTGGATTAGACATACCAATTGATTCCCTTAGCTTCCTAAATTGGTCTTTACTTAGTGGCTTAGTAAATATATCTGCTCTTTGCTCATTGGTTGGAATATATACTAATGCAACATCCTTCTTCATCACATGATCCCTGATGAAGTGATGCTTTATGTTGACATGCTTCATCCGGCTATGGAGCACTGGATTCTATGATACATTAATAGCACTTTTGTAGTCACACATAACATCCACACATCAGGATTGAACTCTATAATCTTCAAGCTATTGCTTGGTCTAGAGGAGTTGAGCTACATAGCTTCCAGCTACCATATATTCAGCTTCTGTAGAAGACAAGGCAACTGAAGTTTGCTTCTTCTTGTACCATGAGACTAAACAATCTCTAAGGAAATGGCAACCTCCAGATGTACTTTTTCTCTTAAGAGTATCTCTACCATAGTCTGCATCAGTGAACCCTTGGAGTGTGAAATCTCCATTACTAGGATACCATAACCTAACTTCAGTGGTTCCAAGGAGGTATCAAAGGATTCTTTTTACTGCCTTGAGATGAGAATCCTTAGGATTGGCTTAATACCTTGCATAGTAGCAAACTGCATAGTGTATGTCAGGTCTGCTAGCTGTCAAGTATAGAAGTGACCCAATCATTCCTCTATAGAGCTTTTTGCTACTTCACAATCCTTGGATAGGACTGTATCTGATCCCATTGGAGTGGACATAGGCTTGCTCTTTTCCATTTCAAACTTCTTTAAGATCTCCTTGGTGTACTTTGATTGATTAATGAAAATCCCATCCGGACTTTGCTTGATTTGTAGACCAAGGAAGAAGTTGAGTTCTCCCATTATGGACATCTTAAATTTTTTTTTGCATTTGAGAGCTGAATTCTTTACCCATCCTTTCATCGGTAGCTCTAAATATGATATCATCCACATAAATTTGTACTAGAATGATATCATTTTTCTTCTTTTTTATGAATAATGTGATATCTGCTCTCCCTCTGATATAACCCTTGGATATGAGGAATGAGGTTAACCTTTCATACTAGGCTCTGGGAGCCTGCTTTAATCTATAGAGAGCCTTCTCCAACTTGTACACATGATCTGGATGCTTAGGATCTTCAAATCCAGGTGGCTGCCTCATATAAACTTCTTCCAAGATAACCCATTAAGGAATGCACTTTTGACATCTATTTGGAATAGTGTGAATCCCATGAATGATGCAAAAGCACATAGAATCCGGATTGCTTCCAGTCTTGCTACAACAGCAAAGGTTTCTTCAAAGTCAATCCCTTCTTGCTGGTTGTAGCCTTGGGAAACTAATCTTGCCTTGTTTCTCACCACTACTCTAGATTCATCAAGCTTGTTCCGAAACACCCACTTGGTGCCAATGATTGATTTTCCTTTAGGAGGTGGTACCAGATCCCATACATCATTCCTGGTGAATTGATCTAGCTCTTCTTGCATTGCCATCATCCAACTTTCATCTCCTTCAGTATCTTAAAATTTCTTTGGCTCTATGAGAGAGACAAAGGCAGCATGGGTCATCATCCAGAATATTTTCAATGGAATGATCTCTATGTGTCTGAATCTCACTTTGTAGGCCTTCATGTTGAACTGGGACTTGCTCCACTTTAGCTTCAACCACTCCTTCCTGATCTTCATTAAAGTCAATCTCCTGTGGATTGAGATTAACTTGTTATACTTCTAGATCAAAGGATATTCCTTCATCTTCCTCTTTGTATTTCTTGATTTGAAATGAATCAGGAATTCCTGCTTCCTTCTTTTCTCTAGATTTTTCAGCTTCCGAAACTGGATCTTTCGGAGTGTAGCTTTTCTTACCTATAGTGTTAGTCTCATCGAAATCTACATGTATTGACTCTACCATAGTTTGGGTTCATTTTATTAAAGACTTTATAAGCCTTACTATGTGTTGAGTAGCCAAGGAAATTGGTTCATCAGATTTAGGATCAAATTTTCCTAGTTGCTCTCTATTATTAAGGATGTAGCACTTACATCCGAATGCTTTGAAATACCCAATTTTGGGCTTTCTTCCCTTCCAGATTTCATATGGGGTCTTTTCTATGGTCTTTCTAATGAGAGCTCTATTTAGAATATAACATGTTGTATTCAAAGCCTCTCCCCAAAAGTATTTTGGTAAACAATTTTCATTGAGCATTGTTCTAGCCATCTCAACAATGGTCCTGTTCTTTCTCTCAACAACTCCATTTTATTGAGGAGTGTAAGGGGTAGAGAAGTTATGTTCAATGCCCTTGGAGTCATAAAAGTCAGCAAAATGCTTATTTTTGAATTCTCCACCATTATCACTGCGGATGCGTGCAATGCTTATACCGTGTTCTACTTCTATCCGGATGAATGTTTTGGAGAATTGGTCAAAGACTTCATCCTTGCTTGATAGCAGGAGAACCCAGGTATATCAAGAATAATCATACACAATGACCATAGTGTATTCTCTTCTACCTAAACTCAATAGTTTGATTGGACCAAAGAGATCAATATGCAAGAGCTCAAGTACTCTTTTAGAAGGAATGTATGAGATGGAAGGGAAACTTTTCTTATGTTATTTACCTAATTGAGATGCAGTGCAAAGATGATCTTTATCAAAAGCAACCTTAGGCAAACCCACTACTAATTCCTTTTGGCTAGTTTGGACAGGAGGTTCATGCTGACATGTCCTAACCTCTAGTGCCATAGCCATGATTCTTCTTCTTTAGACACCAAGCAGATATTCTTTTTATCATTTTTAATGTTTATAGAATAGACATTATTTACTCTAGGTGAATAAAGAATGAGTTGGTTGGACTTACTATCATAGATTGAGCAGCCTTCGGAATTAAATGTGACTTTTCTTCCTTTGTCACGGAGTTGGGCCACACTCAGTAAGTTGAATTTCAGTCCATCAACCAATGAGACATCTTCTATCTTTAACTCAGATCCAATGGTTCCATGACTAATGATCTATTCCTTTGATTATCTCTAAAGCTTACTTTGCCTTCCTTCTTCCGGGTCAATGTGATGAAGGCCTTTTCATCACCTGTCATGTGCCTTGAGCATCCACTATCAATTTACCAAGTGTGTTGATCAATTGTGGATCTAAGTCATACCTGCAAAATAGATCAAGTGGATTTGGGTACCCAATCAGATTTGGGTCCTCTCGGGTAATAACCATCTCAAGCCAAGGGTAAACATTATAATAACCATTTTTTAATCTATATGATTTCATAACATGGTTGTTTTTCCCACCAAACCTGCACCCTGAGATAGGTCTATTCTGCTTTTGCTTCTCATTGATCTTCTTCAGATCCTCCTTCCCATATTTTCCTTTATATCCAGCCTTTTGCATACTGGTGGATGGTCCGATGTGAATCCAGAAACTGGTTAGAGGTGCAACTTCTGCTCCATAATTTCTTCTATGTTTGATAGGCTATTAGTTGTAAGCCACTTTAGCCTTTCCCTTTTGAGCAGTAGTATATCTTTGGGCTTGTGGTTGCCTACTAATTTCCTTTATCCTTTGATTAGGGATCTTTTAGAATCTGTTCTGAGCAGGGGGATGATTATCTCTTCTTGGAGCTTTTGTCTCTGGCCTCTTCCTGGATGCTTCCATTAATAGATTGATTTCTCTATCTAGTCCCATTACATTTGCATTTAGGATCTAGACTTGATTCCTCAGGAAGTTTCCCTCCATAACATCAATATGTTTGGTAACTCTAACTAGATTAATGTCTTGTGCCATTACTTCAGTATCTTCTGCTAACTCTATTACTGCTCTTTTAAGAGACTTGATTGCTTTTGCATTCTTCTTTAATACTTTGATTACAATAGACAAAGCTCTAGCAAGGTCAAAATTAGAAGCAGAGTTAGAACAAGAGTTTACCTCAGTGTTTGCTTTTTCTAATTCCGATTCTTTGATTTGCACTGTTTCTTGCTTGGAGGCATTCCTTCCGGATCAGTCAGTGCCATGAATGCAAAATTTACAGTCTCCTCTTCTACCGTTGAAGATGAGCTGCTGCTTTCTTCACTGTTGCTCCAGGTAGCTACCATCACCTTCTTTTTGAACTTCTTGGTTCTCTTAAGCTTGGGACATTTTGTTCTAAAATGGCCTTTTTCTCCACATTCAAAACAGGCAGCATCTTTTTTCAAATCCTTCTTTTCTTTTGAATTTCTTTTGGGCATGTCCCTTCTGGAAGTTCCTTCTCTTGATCTTCTGAATTCATATTTTTTGGACTTCCTTCTTTCTTTCTTCTGTAGGAACCTATTGAGCCTTCTGGTTAATAGAGCTAGTTACTCCTTAGTACTTTAAGGTTCCGCGGCTTATTCCTCTTCTTCGGATGAAGCTGATCCAGTAGATTCTGCCTTTAGTGCAATGGCTTTCTTCTTCTCCTCGGGTTTCTTTTCTTATTGGCTATATCTCTCCAAGGACAATTCTTGAGTTAGAAGATTACCAATGAGTTCATTATAACTGTAAAAGTTTAAGTCATGAGCTTCCTTTATGGCAATCTTTTTGTTGTCCCATTCTTTAGTGAGACTCTAGAGCACCTTCTTTACCATCTCTACTTCAGAGATTTCTTTTCCCAGCCTTTTCATCTCATTCACTAGATTGGTGTATCTAGTGTTCATGCTGCTGATTGATTCTTTAGGCTCCATTTTGAAGGATTCAAGCTTTTGCTAGAGTAAATCAAGTTTAGCTTCTCTTACTTTGGTAGTTCGTTCATAGGTTACCTCTAGCTTTTCCCAAATCTCTTTTGCAGTCTCACATCAGGATATTCTATTCAATTCAGCTGTACTAAGAGCACAATGAAGCATGTTAATAGCATTTGCGTTTTTATGCAACTTTTTAAAATCATTCTCATCCCATATACTTAAGGGCTTTCGGGTAGTCCTACCCTCTACTTCATAAGTAGGCTCATATAGGCCATCTTTAATGACTAACTATGCTTGCATGCTTTGTGATTGTATGGAGTTCTTCATTCGATTCTTCTAGTACATGTAATATTCACCAGTGAAGAGTGGAGGATGGGTAATGGACATACCCTCGAGAAGGAGTTGTGAGTTTTGGAAACTCATTTTGATGTATGAATTAAAATATTGGACCTTTAGCTCGAGATTGTTAGATCTCTAGTTATGAGCACTCGCTCTGATACCACTTTTTGGTCCCTGTGAGGGTCTATAAAAGGTTAGAGGGGGATGAATGACCCTTTTTCACGGAATTTACAGACTTTAAAAAGTCTTAGTGTAGTGTGTTTGATTATGATCCGGATGATAGATTCGGATGATGCAGTTATGACAGTAAAATGCAATAAGTAAAAAGTTAAAGAGATCAAACATAAAGGATTTTATCCTAGTTCATCCCAGCCTACTCTAGTCCCCGGAGTTTCCTTTCTCCGAGCTTTTCCACAAGTGGATTCCTATCCAACTGGCAAGAATCAAGCCTTACAATTTATCTCCAGATGGTAACCCCTTCCGGATGTAGGATATACCACTAGAAGCACTAACTCCTAGCTGATTCCTTTAGTCTTTAGTAGGATATACCACTTAGACTTCTACCCTAAATCTAAGCTGAGTCCTATAGGGAGTTCCCACTTAAAGCACCAGCTTCAAGTTGTATCCCAATCTCACAACTCACCCAAGTTGGAGATCCTTACACTCTTGTTTTCATAAAGGTTTTGGTTTTTGGGTTTCCTTAAGTTTATAACTCACTTAGGAATCCTTACAATAGATTTGGAATTAATTGATTCTTGAAGGGATTTATAAGTTGATTGAATGCTTGTTCTTTGTTACTTATTTTTGTCAATCAAACAGCCAACCTTCTTATTTGGTGAAGCTTCCCTTTTATAGGCTTCCATCATAAATGTAGCCGTTGTGGGTTGTTGAACTTGTAATAAATCTTTACCCTTGATCAGGTTATAGGTGGCACTTTCGGAGCTGTTGATCAATCTGTTAGACTGTAATTTGACCCGTTTGAATTCTAGGGATTGATGCTGGAAAGTTGTCAGTGATCATTTTACTTGCTTTTTATGATGCACCAACTTTTACACCATTGGCTTTTTGGTGTGAGCTCCAAAAACCTCCTTATTGGTCTAGGTGAAAAAGGTTGTTAGCTTTTTCAGTTCGGTGTCAGTCCTTTTGTCCTTTCTCTAAAAAATGAAAGTTGTCATTTTGTCTTTGTCTTGGGGAAAGGATCTTTGACTTTATAGACCAAAAGGTGGAGGGAAAAGTTGTCTTTGAAACTTTTCCCATTATCTTCAAGCATGATTCTTCCGGATGTCTTTAGACTCATATTCTCCGAATCTGCCTTCTTCCGGAGATAGGGCAATTAGTTCTTTCAGATGCTATTCTTGAGGGGTCAAAGCTTATTTCCTTTCCAAGCTTTATTCTGATGATTCCATGTGCTCAGGTATTTGATATCTTAAATGGACAACCCTGCAGATGGATCTTTGTCCGGATATTTTCATTTGGATTTGGGATTTACATAGTTTAAGTTTTTATTTCTTTCAAACCTGATCCGGATAGTTTAGTTAAATTTGTGATCCAGATCATAGTTTCCCAACATAGTGCAGAAGCTCATCATGTCCACAGTGGTGGGTCTATTAACTTTCAACTTCTCCATGAAACACCAAGGTACTGGAGAGTACTTGGTTCCTGCTGGAATTCTGATTTCTTCGAGTTTATCCATACTGATTGCTAACTGGCCCATGTGCTCTCTGGTAATAACCTAGCAAGTATCCTTCTTATTTCTCACAAATAGATCAGAATTTGACCCTGATGTGCTCGCCATTAAAACTTTTGCTTTGAAAGAGATGGAGAATTTAAGGATTTAGAAAGGGAATTGCAGAGAAGGAATTTTGGTAAAGTAACAGTTCCTCTTTCTGAATTTCTCCTTAAATAGCCAAACACTCTTCGCATAAACCTGCAAAGCTACATGTATGACTCATAATCCATGGTCTTAAGATTCAACGGTTAGATTGCATAACGTATACTAAAGGATTAATGAAGGCAAACAACACGGAATAACTGTTCTGAATATGGATCATTTTTTAACTTGCAACCATTTCTATCAAGTTTAGATTTGAAAGATAATAGGTGACAATTAATGACGTGTCCAAAATTCAAGCGGCAAAAGAAATACTTAACCTAATTCACTGAAGCTTAGAGTATGCCCTAATTTGGTCAGCTCCAGAATAGGTCAGAGTGAGATGTATTTCTTCAAATTGGATTGGACATTCCAATCAGCTATCTGAGTATGTTGAATTGATCCTTTCCAATAGGCTTTGTGAATATGTCAACTTGTTGTTCTTCAGATAGAATATATATGAGCTTGACTTCTCCTTTTAGTACATGATCCCTTATGAAGTGATGTCTAATATTGACATGCTTCATCCTGCCATGTTGAACTGGATTTTTGGATAGGTCAATTGTACTCTTGTTGTCACACATGACTTCAAGACAATTTGACTTTATACCATAATCCTCTAGTTGCTGCTTGATCCATAGCTGTTGTGCTATAAAACTTCCTGCAGCCATGTACTCAGCCTCAGCTGTACTTAGAGCCACAGAAGTCTGCTTCTTGCTATAACATGTTACCAGACAATCACCAAGGAAATGACAATCTCCTATGGTGCTTTTCCTTTCAAGTTTATCTCTTCCATGGTCAGCATCTATGTATCCTCTTAGAGTGAAGTTTGCATTACTTGGATACTATAAACCTACATCAATAGAGCCTAGCAAATACCTAAGAATTCTCTTAACATCAGCTAAGTGAGATTCTCTGGGGTCAGCTTGATATCTTGCACAATAACATACAGCATATTGAATGTCAGGCCTACTAGCAGTTAAGCAAAGTAGAGAACCAATAATACCTCTGTAGAGCTTACTCTTTACAGGTTTACCTTCCTCATCTTTACTCAGAATAGTATCAGTGGCCATGGGTGTTGACATTGGCTTAGCTTTATCCATGTCAAACTTCTTGAGAACTTCCTTGGCATACTTAGCTTGGCTGATGAAGATCCCATCATCACCCTGCTTGATTTGCAAATCAAGAAAGAAATTAACTGGCTGAACTCTTTGCATAGCTTTTCATTAGTTGCTCCAAAAATGATGTCATCCATATAGATTTGGACTAGTAACACGTCTTAATGCCTTTTCTTGATAAACAGAGTTGTATCTGCTTTCCCTCTGACATAATCTTTGCTGATCAGAAAGTTAGTCAGTCTCTCATACCAAGCTCTTGGAGCCTGTTTCAGTCCATATAGAGCTTTCTTCAGCTTGAAGACATGATTTGGATATTTAGGGTCTTCAAAGCCTGGGGGCTGTCTGACATAGACTTCTTCTTGAATATAACCATTAAGAAATGCACTCTTCACATCCATTTGAAATAACTTAAAGTTTATATGGGATGAAAAAGCACAAAGAATTCTTATGGCTTCAAATCTTGCTAATGGTGCAAATGTTTCTCCATAATCAATGCCTTCTTATTGATTGTAGCCTTAAGCAATTAGTCTGGCTTTGTTTCTGACAACATTACCAGCTTCATCTAGCTTGTTCTTGAAAACCCATTTTATGCCTATGATTGACTTCCTTTTAGGTTTCTCCACCAAATCCCAAACTTCATTTCTTCTGAATTGGTCTAACTCTTCTTGCATTGCAATCATCCAGTTGTCATCAAAATCAGCATCTTCAAACTTCTTTGGTTCAATCAATGATATAAATGTTGAATGGCTCATCATTCTGTTCAGCTGACCTCTAGTCAGCACTGGATTTTGCACACTATCAAGAATCTTGTCAACTGGGTGATCTTTCCTTGCTCTGACTTCTTTAGGTAGATCAGGATCAGCTCGCTGAGCTGCTGTCATTGGTTGAGCATCCACATCATCACCTAAGTTGATTGATTGGTCCAAGTTAACTTCTTCATTTTCTTCTTTCTCTTGTACTAGATCAGGAATGATAATGGGCTGACCGTCTGATCCGCTGACTTGTTCCTTCTCTCTTTCATCATCGCTGGGTTATCTTCCTACATTGTTAGTTTCATCGAAATCTACATGCATGGACTCCTCTTAGATGCCAGTCTTCTTGACATACACTCTGTATGCCCTACTGTGTGTTGAGTAACCCAAAAAGATTCCTTCATCAGCCTTGGGGTCAAATTTAGCCAATTGGTCTTTAGTGTTTAATATGAAGCATCTACAACCAAAGGCCTTGAGATAACTAACCTTGGGTTTGCGCCCCTTTCAAAGTTCATAAGGAGTTTTATTCAAAACTGGGCGAATTAAAACCCTATTTAGACTGTAACAAGATGTGCTAACAGCCTCTCCCCAGAAATACTTTGGTAGATTGTTATCACTCAGCATAGAACAACCCATCTCCGCAATAGTGCAATTCTTTCTCTCAACAACCCCACTCTGCTAAGGTGTATGAGGAGCAGAAAAATTATGGTCAATACCATGCTTGGAAGAGAATTCCTCAAAACTGCCTGTTTTCGAATTCCCTTCCATGGTCACTGCGAATTCTATTAATTTTAAGGTCTTTTTCATTCATAATCCGGGTAGCCAACCTAGAGAATGATTCAAATGTTTCATCTTTGCTTGCTACCAAGACAATCTAAGTGAACCTGGTCTGATCATCTACAACCACAAGGGTGTATTTCATTCCACCTAGACTTATTGGCACAACAGGCCCAAATAAATCCATGTGTAGAAGATCAAGGGGATGAGAAGAAGATATATCAACTATGGATTTAAAGGTCTTCCTAAAATGTTTCCCAAGTTGGCATGCTGAGCAGAGTCTATCTTTATCAAAGGCTAGATTGGGTAATCCCTCAACAAGTTCATTTCTAGCTAATTTAGATAGATTGGTCATATTGATATGTCCTAACCTTCTGTGCCATAGCCATGAGTTTTCCTCCTTAGAAACTAAGCATATATCATTGGATCCGAGGGATAAATCGATCATATAAACATTATCAATTCTAGGAGCATAAAGAATAGTTTGGTTAGAGTAACCATTAATGACTGAGTAGCCCGCTGAGTCAAATATCACTTTTCTGCCTTTGTCACACAGCTAAGCAACGCTTAGCAAGTTGAACTTTAGGCCTTTCGCCGGAGACACATTATCAATTGAAGGCTTGACTCCCATTATGCCATTGCCAACAATCTTTCCTTTCTTGTTGTCTCCAAAACTGACACTTCCATTTCTTCTTCGCTCCAATGTGATGAATTAATTTTCATCACCTATCATATGCCTCGAGCATCCACTATCCAAATACCATATTCTACTGTCATTAGTGGATCTCAGGCTCACCTGCAAAACAATTAAGTTTTCTTAGGTGCCGATGCCTTTTTCTGGCTGGGTCCTCCCTTGTTAGTAGTGGTCATCCTTGGCTAGTCATACTCATTATAGTAACCATTTTTGTGCCTACACATGACTGTTGCATGTCTTGGTTTACCACAAAAACTACAGGCGGCCTTAGGATTAGGCCTACTCACTTTACTCTTTTGAGAAATCTTCTCAGAGTGGTGAGTGCGGTTACTCTGAGTATTCTAACTAGGTTGGGGAGGGACCCGCACCTTTTTCAAAGCTGTTAATTCAATAGCTAGCTCATCCAATCTCTTAGTGAGTTTTCTATTATATCCATTTTGGCACTCAACTTTTCCCATTAGGTATAGGATGTCAAGTGATGTAGAAGAGTTGACATTTTCTATATCATCGCACCTCCTCTGAAGCACTCTGATGTATTTGGTTAACTTCTTAGTTATATTAATAACATCATTAAGTACTGCAGCAAGCTCATCAGAAGACAAAGGGGGTTTAGAATTTACCTCAGAGTTATTTCCTTTGTCTTTACTTTGGTCAGCTGACTATCTGGCAGTAGAAGCAGTTGGTTGGTCAGCTGACTCTGAGTGAACTGGATCATCCTTAGCCACGAGACACACATTAGCAGAATTATATGGCTCTTCATCTGAGGATGATGACTCTTGTTCAGAGTCACTCCAAGTAGCAGCAAGGGCTTTCTTACTCTTCTTCTTCTTGAACTTGTCCTTCTTGGCTTTAAGACAGCTCAACTAAATATGCCCCTTCTCACCACATTCAAAGCATTTAATGTCTTTGTTATGCTCTTTGTTAAATTCCTTTTGTGGTCTATCAACTGCTCCCTTCTTATACTTGCATGTCTGTCTGAACTTTTGAAGGTTCTTCTCTTTACCCAGATATCTCCTGAAATTCTTGGTCATTAGAGCTATCTCTTCTTTTATGTCCTCTGGATATCCTTCCTCAGAGGAGTCTTCTTCTTCATCATCATCATTAGCTTTTAAAACAACAGTTCTACTTGAGCTTTCTTTCTCTTTGGACTTGTGCTTCTTGGACTCATCTTCATATTGCTTTAGGGACATCTCATGAGTTAGCAGAGTTCCAATCATCTCATCAAACTTATAGGTCTTCAAATCATGAGCCTCTTCAATAGCACTCTTCTTGGCTTCCCAATCTTGAGTCAAGCTTCTGAGAATTTTCTTGACAGTCTCTTCTTCTGTGAAGGTCTTGCTAAGCCTTTTTAGTTCATTGACTACATTCATGAACCTGGTGTTCATATTAGAAGTATCCTCCTTGGGCTTCATGTGAAACCACTCATGATCCCTCATAAGGATATTAATCTTAGACTCTTTTACGTTGTCAGTACCTTCATAAGTTACTTCTAACTTCTTCCAAATCCTTTTGTCTATCTCGCATCCTGAAATGTGATTAAACTCAGTAGCATCAAGAGCACAATGAAGATAGTTGATAGCAGCTTCATTCTCTTTAAGCTTAGCCAAATCATTATTATCCCATTCTGTAGAGTACTTATCAACAGTAACTCCATTCTTCACATGTGATGGAACATATGGCCCTTCTACAATGGCCATCCAAGCATGCATACTCTGGGATTGAATAAAGTTAGTCATTTTGTTCTTCTAGTAAGTATAATGATCTTCATTGAACATTGGAGGCCTGGTTACTGACATGCGTTCAGGCAGAATATAAGCTTGAGCCCTTCCACTGGATTCTCCTTTGTAAGCCATGGTCTTTGTCTCAAAGATTGTGAAATCTGTGGAATGAGAACTGCTCTGATACCACTTATTGGTCCCTATGCATACACTCACTGAGTCAGGGGGGTGAATGAATCACTCGATAACTTATAAAACTTTTTCATAATAATTATGGCTCCGCTGAGTGAGGTCGGCTGGCTGAATGAAATAGTTGGAAAATGCAATTAAGTAAAGGACATAGAGATTTTTATACTGGTTTGGCAACATGTGCTTACATCCAGTCCCGAGAGAGTGTCTTGGCTTTAATCCACTAATCTCAACTCCTTTACCCTAGGCGAAGAAGCCTTTCACAAATTCTCCAATTATAGTAAGTACCCTCCAAACTACAATCGCTCACCCGCTGACTAGAATACCCTCTTCTATCAACAACTCACAGAGAGTTTAAATAAAAGCTGGACTCAACTTATAAAAATGTTGATCCAGTTACAAATGATCTAATATTACAATTGATTGATCTAATCTATTCTCTCTTGTTCTAAGCAGATTCTCGCTGAGTTGTGCTTTTCTTACTAGAATTCCTTTAAAGCTTGTAATTTGATAGAGTCTTTACTTCTAGGAAATTCAGGTGTAATCACCAAGTTCTAACGCTTTCCTTCTTGCTCTTTTTATAGTTGGATTGAGAAAGTAGCCGTTGAACTTATCTTGGCATCTTCTGGAATTGACAGCTCGGCAATTCACCCGTTGCTTCTTTAAATCGATCCGTTAAGAGATAGAATCGTGTCGTTGTGAAATACATTTCAATCCGTTAGATTAAAAATTGAGCTCCAATTTGAATTCTTTGTCATTTGATGCCAATCTTCCGTTAGAGAGAACTTGCGCTGACTTGTCACATGTCTTCATCCCATTCCCTCTGATTTTTTGACATGCTGCGATACAAGGTTGGTAAATCTGCAGAATTACCAGAAGTGGCAATTGACTTGCTACAGCTTTACATTGGAAGACTTTGTCATTTTCTTCATAATTTTGAATCTTGTCAAGACATTAATTCTTTTTTCTTTGCCTCATTAATGTTCCTGCAAAAAGTAACACTAATAGCAAAGATACATTTTTACCTTAAAAGGTAAAGTCAGCAGCGTTGACTGACTTAAAGTAACTCAGTCGAGAGATAAAACAAAACGCACACAGCTAAAACAAAATCTAAATATCAAGTGCGGAGTGAATAATACTAAGTCAGCGACTAAGTAAGTACTCAGCCCGAAAACCACTCAGAGTTAAACTAAATAACTAGGTTAGCGGAGACTCAAAATTCTACCCTTGAATTTACTAACTCCCTTAAACCATAGACTATTTATTTTAACATCATTATTGATTTAATTATCTCATACTGAACTTAATTGTTATGATCAAAACTTAAGAGCTACTGAGTCATCCACTGAGTCGGTCTAAACTGATGCTTGGTTCAACAACCTTATTTGAAGCTTAAGGTTTTGTGTTCGAACTTAGCACCTACAAAAAAAATTTATTTTCAATTAATTGATTTGTTTGGATCGGCCGATTCTGGGTCCGATCTACTGGTTTTGCAGGTTAGAGACTGATTTTTCACCTAATAGAAAACCATTTTAAAATCGATTGGATCATTGGCCAATTCCGATCGAACCCAGTCCGATCGATCGATCCAGTCTGATTTTCAATACCATGTTAAATTCTATATATTAGTGTTAAAAACTAACATTATACTTGAAAAAATATTGTTCAATGTCATTTAATTATCAAATAAGTTTACAATAGAATTGTATTAGTTATTTTGTAGTTCTTAAGTTTATTTAATTATTTAACTAATGGTATATCTTGTATTAAATCGTATCAATATAAAATAATTTTATCTATATGTTACTTTAATAAAAAAAATTGTATAATTTTTTGTTTAGATAGGGAAGGGAAAAATGTTTTTCTCAAATCCTTAATAAGCACTAGAATGGAGATAGTTTTTCTCCAAAATTTTAATAGAAATGGAGATGATCTATTCCATACCTCAAACCCTAAATTAAACTCAAAAGAAATTGAAAAAATATAGAAAATTGGTTTGATATAAAGTGTATCTCCAAATTAATTTCACGTATTCGTAAGGTTAAGGCTTAGGCTTATTTTTTTTTACTTTTAGAAATTGAATTCAACTGAATTAAAATTAATTGAATAAAATTAAATTAAAATGGGCTAAATTGAACTGATTAAACTTATTTTTAGTAGAAATTTATAACTACGCATAGCTTAACTAAATTGAATTGAAGTGATCTGAACTGAATCGAATCGAATTGTAGTCCAAGAGATCAAGGCCTAATACTATTTGAAATGTGACTTTTTTTTAATATTTGTCTTATTGGGCTTATAATAATAATAATAAAAACTTTACTTCGACCCACTAAATGTGGACTCGAACCTGTGTCCCGAAGGATCACAACTTTAAGCTCAATCACTCGGCTAAGACCTTTGGCACAATATCATTTTGAATTATAAAGTATTAACAATAAATATTTATTATTATTATTATTATTATTATTATTATTAATTAGTGTATTATTTGATATAAAATTATTGAAATATCAATATTTTAACATGTTTGAAAAAACTCGGGTCGACCACCAATTTTTGTCCGGTTGAATTTTAAATCAATGATCCTCTTTCTTCATCGGTTCGATGACAGATTCGAATTTAAAAACCATGATAGTTACATATATATAAACTAAATTTGTAAAATTGAAAAATTTAAATACAATATATTGAATAAATATATTATACATTTATAATTGTAGATTTTAAAGATGCTAGATATTGAACTTAGAACCTTACACCACTAGATCAAGTGGTGTAGTATTAAGATTTTAATATATATAAGGCCTAATGCATCCGGATCCCTGAACTTGTCCCTAATAGCTCCTCACAATCCTGAACTTTTAAAGGTACCTCACGTCCCCTCTAAACTTGTTCAAAGTGTATCACTTAACCCCCTAAAAATACTATACTAAGTGCGTTACACACCCCTTTACATGACAAAGTTAAAAAAGTCAAACTAATTATAACTTAACACATGATATATAAAATAAAAATTAAAAAAAATCAATATAAATATTTTATTAAGTCCATATTACTTTGTGTTATTTCTAAAAAACCATCCTGTACCTTAACTCAACTGCTTTCTAAAAAACTACAATAAAAAATGGTTGAAAAATCAACCGGGCATATTGAAAACTCCTCCACCGCCAACTCTCGTGCTTTAATGCTCGTGAACAAACTCGATTAAATGCTCGTGAATAAATTCATGAACATATTCAATAAAATCTCATAAACTAATTCGATTATAATTTTTAGATAATAAAATATTTATAAAACTATAATAAAACATATGTTTTAAATAATTGAGGATATAATTTATATTTATAATATAAACACATAGTTCATAATTCAATTTATGGCTCGTATTAATAATACTTAGTGACTCAATTAATATCCAAAGAATTAATTAATGATGAATACTTAAAGGGTGTTGTTAAATGCCGCCCAGGGCGCTATTTACAGTTTCACCCTTTTAGAAAAAGCTGTAATTTTAATATAGGCGTTTTGGTAGATGGCTTTATGCCAAAACGTCTGGCCACTTATGCCAGTTGAGTAGCATTCCCGTTGTTCCAATTTCGCTTATTTCTGGGCTTTCAGTTCAAATTCCCACATCAAAATTTCAGTTCGTAAAGACTTTCCCGCTAATTCCACCGTTCCAATTTCGCTTATTCCTGGGATTTGGTTCTAATTCCCATATCAAAATTGCAGTTCGTTTGAAAGATTAAGACTTTCGATTCAAAGCTAATATGGTATTATTAAAAGATAACAGTTTAATTGAAATTTCAGTTAATTATGTTCAATGGACGACCCTCGCGAGACAAGGAAGGTGTTTTTTTTCTTTTTCTTCTCCTTAATATATGTTTGCTTCCTAACTGTAACTAGTTTCTTTTTTTATATCATTGCAGCAAAATGGTAAAGATGAAGATGGCGTAATTAATTTTGATTTTGAGATAGGAGAAGAGGCTGTGATCGAGGAGGGCCGTAATTTAATTGAGGGAGTAATATTGAAGAGACAGTAATTAACCATATGAGTGAGAGGTGAAGCGTTATTTGATATGTTTTTTAAGGGTAAAAATGTAAAAAATGAGGGTCAATCAAGTAAGTATGGGCTGCATTTAAGGTCGTATATTTTTTATATTTTTAAATATATTAAGTTAATTATTGAGATATTATAATATTAAGAGTTTATTTTTTTATATTTTATTATTAATTGTGTTCATTAATGAAAAAATGAACTTGTTCATAAATGAATTAACGAAATGTTCATAAATAAAATAAATGAGTTGTTCAACGGCTCATGAACAAACGAGCTGCTAAATGAGTCGAACATGAATAAGAATTTGAGCTCGATTCTAACTCAGCTCGACTCGAGTTCGAATAAAAATTAAATGAGTTAAACACGAACAAGCCATGACTTGACTCGACTCATTTGCAGCCCTACTCCCTCGTTGCCACGCGTCAGCTTCTGATTAGAGAAAAAAAAAATGACATCTTTAAAAAATCAAAACAACCAAAAATTTGATATACGATTTTTATAAAATTTACGGTTCCATGGATTCCTAATTGCTATACAGTCTATTGTTTCACTTTTCAATCTAAAGTCCTGTATCTTGGTCTTTTCTCTCTTTTAATCGATAATGTTCTACCTTTTTTTAATGAAACCTAATCCAACTACATTTGTCTTTAATCCCACATTTTAATATTTTCACAACATCAATTCCCTTCAATTGAATCCCAGATTGTAAAATCATCAACCCAATTATAATAAGAAGGAAAAACAACAAACCCAGATACCTACATATTACTCAAATAAGAACGAAAAAATCCATAGAAAACCAACAAACAAATTCATAATGCACAATCAAGCTATTTGGAATGAAATCGAATTAATTTGAATTTTTAATTAACAAAAATTAACGTGAACAAGAAGGGTGTGAGGAACCGACAACAAGTAGAAATCGGAGAGCAAGTCAAACGCTGGCGACTCACGGCGATTGACGAGGATCAGGAACGAGCTCTAGAGCAGATAATCGATGATTTCCAGAAGAATCGATTTGAAATTGATAATCTGATATTTGAGACTGAGAATTAGGGTTAGGGATTTTGAAGGGTGAACTGATGAATAGAGGTGAAATCCATACTTTGATATCGAAATGATATCGATCGGAGAAAGGAGGCAAAAACTTGACGGAGTGAGTCATGGCCATTGTCGACGTTGAGGCCGCCGAGGATGATGAAAGACGATGATCCCTGGAACAAAGGAGAGAAAATTTTGACTTTTTAAAAATTTTAATAATTATTTATACTCAAAAAAAAATACACTTGCTAGCTTCACTTTTCAAATAATGCCGCATCTCTGCCACGTCGGTTTTTGGGGCTGTGATGCGGTTTAAGACGCGTTTAAGGAATAAGAGAAAAACTTAAAAATTTAGGGGTTAGAAACTATTAGGAACAAATTTTAAAAAGTTGGGATGAATTAGTCTTGCATTTAATATAATTACAACTTAACTTTATTTAAATAATTTTAAAAAACTTGCAGAAATTAAATTCACAACATAAAATTTAATAAATATGATTGAATCGGTTATTTATTAATTTTTGACCAAATACTGAGAAAATTGACCAAATCCTCCTCTCATTGTGGTCAGATTCGGTCCGATCTCTCGAATTAATGAAAGTAGAGGGTTAAGAGTCGATGGCTCAATCAGGATTGAAGCGGGGTTCAATCATTTAGAATAATTATGTTAAAAATATAATTTTAAATATTTAAGAATAATATTAAAATATGACATAGTAAACAATAAATTATTTAGGATTGAAAGTGGGGTGAGATTTCTCGAACTCAATGGGGATCCGTCCTATGAGGATGTTGAATCCTCGATAAGAATTCCCATACGGCGGGAATGGGGAATTTTCAATCATCAAACCCTTAATGGGTATGAGGATGGGAATATCATTCCTCAATCCCAAAAAAATCCTCAAACCCGAGCATCAAGTTTTAAAATAATTAAGTAAAGACAATTTATAATAAAACATAAAAATATAAAATTTATCATTTTTAATTTTCTTATATCACTACAAAATAAAGACAATAGAACTAAAATTGACATTCAACACTATTATTTTATTATTAATTAATATTTTAAATTGAATTAGTTTTAATTATAAAGTATTGTTTTTAGATTATTTTGTTATTTTTTCAGTAAATATACGTGTTAAACTAATTACATTTCAAGTATAGATATGAAATTAATTTATATCTAAGTTGTTTCAACTAAAAGTTTGAATTTTAGTCATTTCAAATGGGGAATTGGCAATTCTCTGACGGGAAATGGGGAATTTTCGATGGGGAACGGGGAAAATCTTTTTCTTGATTCTCTAATGGGGATGGAGATAACTTTTTTCCCGAAACTTTAATGGGATGGAGATGGAGAATGCATTCTCAGCTTCAATAAGCTCCATTTTCAACCCTAAAACTATTGTCTTGTACTAAAATAAAAATCAAATTAGTGTAAAAATACTTACTTAATATTTTAATATTTGCACATAATTAATTTTCATTATTCATTAACTAGTAAACTAATTGTTTTATATTGAAAAATAATTTAAGTTTTTTATCCGTGAACAAATAAATAAAATTGCAAGATTAAAAAGTAAAAACGAAAGAAAAAGGAAAGCAAATGATACAACAAAAATACATATAATCAATAGTTAACATTAAAAAAATATTAAAATTTTTTATTACGTATATAAATATAACTATAAAAATTATAAAGTTATGAAACAAAATTTTGAAATTAAAATTGAAGAAATGGAAATAGGAACAAGAGACACATTTAAATTAAACTCAGTTAACTTTGAATCCATTAATGTGGTTTAATAGGTTTTTATTTAAATAATAAATTAAGAAAATTTCTAAATTATTGACCTATTATGTCATCGGTCCGACCGTCGAGTTAAATAGGTAATTAATAGGTCACTATATAATGAGTTTTTAGGGTCACTCAATTCATTTTTATTATTGGGTTCGAGTTTTTCCATCACACCGGGTTGGGTCCTAATCCAGTTGGATGGATTGGTCCGGTTCAATATTCCAAAACAATGGTAATATATTGTATTTATTTAAAAATCACTACATCATTTATTTTTTGGTAATAAAAAAAACTACATTATTATATTAAAAAATAGGTTCACAAGAAGTGGGCCAAAATGAATTTATCTGGAATGTGAGCTGTAAAATAAAATAAAAAAAACTAGTAGGCCCACTTTATCCACTCAAATCCGACGTGGCAGAAACCCATTGAACAATGAACAATCCATGCAATCTCTCTCTGCCTCAAAATCTCCATGGACTTTGTTAACATGGACGGACATGATATTTTATTGTGTTAAACAGAGAAACACAAATTTGATAGAAAAAGAGACAAGAAATTAATTGAGCAGAAAAACAATGGCAGCAGCAGCAGCAGCATCAACAACAGTTGTTGGGCTTGGAAGTAGTTCTCTATCTTTCCCTTCCCGCATTTCATCCCCTAAAAGAATCAACCTTGCCTCGGGTATATAATTTGGCCTAGTTTTACCTAATTTAATATCAATTCAGTTCAGTTCAGTTTCTCTTTACATAATAATAATAACTTTTATGGTAATATATTGTATTATTTAAATTATATTGATTATTGTTGTTAATATATTATTATTACCGTTATTTATATATTCAGTAGTATTATTCAGTTCAGTTCAATTCAATTTAATTCAATTTTGTACACCTGCAAGCAAGTTGAAAAGAACATAGCCTAAATCTATATTGAAATAAGTCAAGATCAGTTAGTTCTACTGAACTTAAAATCAGTTCAATTCAATTGAACTGTGGATAATTATAAATTTATACTGAAATAAGTCAAAATCAGTTCAGCATTCAACTATACTTGATGTATATGAATAGTAACTGAAATGTGCATGAATTGTTGCAGGATTTGTGAAATCAGGAGTGGAAGCTAGGAATCCATTAAGGCAAGCAAATGCAAATGCAAATGGAGGGAGAGTCATGTGGTAATTAAATAATTGTTTAACTATTATGGATGATAAAATAAATGGGTATAGTAAAGTAATAAAGTGGGTATTGAAAATGGAATGCAGTAGCTTCCAGAGGGATTGGCTAAGGAAGGATTTGAATGTGATAGGGTTTGGGTTGATAGGATGGATAGCACCTTCAAGTATTCCAGCCATTGATGGAAAGAGTTTGACCGGTCTCTTCTTTGAGAGCATTGGCACTGAACTTGCCCATTTTCCTTCCCCCCCACCTCTCACTTCTCAATTTTGGTAACTCTTTCTTTCTTTCTTTTCAACTTTACTAGCTTTTCAAAGTTTCTAATGATTATATATTTATAGATTTGTGATTTACACCAACTTATTTTTAATTTATAAATAGCAGTATAAAACTGAACTGAATTGATAAGTACTTATGTCAGTATAAATTTATATGTATGCAGTGCTAATAAGTGTTGAATAATATTGAACTGGACTGAATGAATTATAAGTTGAAAAGAATAGGTTCTTATGAGTCTGATTGTTTCATTCTTAAATTTTTAACATTAAAATTTTAAATAATATGTAAAGATTTGGTCATTATTTCATGAAATATGATTGGATAAACTTAAAAAAATATGTCATGTGGTTTTACTATTTTTTAAAAGACCTCATGTAGATTTTTTTTTCTCAAAACGGGTCCGTGGCTTCAAAAATTAGAAAAAAGATAAAGAAAAAAATATTATTTTTTGTTAAGAATAGTGATGTTACAAAGAGTATATTAATTAGTTCAACATTTTAATAATTTAATCTTATTATTTAAAAATTACATTCAAAATTATTTATGTAAGTTTCAAAGTTTTTTATTTTATTATAATTTATTAAAGTTTGTCTTTATATTTGAAATAAAAAAATATATTCAGTATTCAAAATATTTCAAAATTTGTCACTATTGTATATTAAATTTCAACCATAAAGAACTGTATCATATAACTAAACATATAACTAAACAACCAATTTTGAATATGAAGTGTTAAATGCACACGAAATTACTTTGTGCCGTCCCTTGAAATGTTGATTTTGCCCCTTTTAAAAAACAAAAGGGCAAAATTGTTCTGATTGAATTTCACATCGCTATCAGAGGATTTACTGGGCTTGTATATAAATAGGGTCCTAAATATCTTTATTTGAATGACGCGTTTTAAAGCTGTGAGGTTGACCGTAAACGGTGCCAAAACGGACAATATCGTTCAAGCTATTTATAATACGTTATCAGCACGATTGTGATGAGGGGGTGTGGTAGGAATGAATCCCACATCGATCTCGGATGATCCACTGAGCTTGTATATAAACAGGGCCCTGAAGGCCTTAACTTGAATGATGCGTTTTAAAGCCGTGAGGTTGGCCGTTAACAGCGCAAAAGCGGATAATATCGTTCAAGCTGTTTTGAAAAAAAATTAATATTTTCACGACATAATAAACAATGAGTTAAGAGTTTTTGTTAAAGTTGTTGTGAACATTTTTTTGTATGAATCAGGTTGTGGCTGGTGACATGGCATTTGGGATTGTTCCTTTGCTTAACATTCGGCCAAATTGGGTTCAAGGGAAGGACTGAGGATTACTTCTAATTTGTTACTATCTTTAATTAAGTGTCTTGTATAATATGTATGCTATTATTGTTATAATATACATTCCTCTCTCTATTTGTTCCAAAACGGTACACTCTTTCCGCTTCCATGTGTATGATTAATTAATGTTGGTGTGGTCAATTATTCCCTTCATTTCAAAATAGATAAAACTCCATTACATATAAGGTGTATTTAGCTTACAACACGGAAAATTATATATGATATCGGATATTTAATATTCTTCTTTTATCTAATAGTTGAGTATGTATGAGAGAGTATTTATTTATTATCTCATCTTAATGATTGAAGAATGATATTAAATATCTTATACTATGTATAAAAACCCCTAAAAACACATACTCATTAAAGTGAAAGAAATTTAGCTTCCATTGTTACAAAATACATCCATGAAAAGAGATGACCTTAACTCATCAAATTTTGAACAAAATTATTTCAATAAAAAGTAATTCTAATTTTTGTGTAAGAAAATTATTAACCAATTATTGTGTTCCTAGAATCTCTAAGTATTCCATGAAAATGATGATTTACAAACTAGCCAATTGTCTTGTAGGAATCAATATTTTGAAAAGCGCTAGGTGCTAGTTGGGAGATCGGAGCTTGAAAATGTCTAGATAAAACTTGGGAGGGGCCTAGGCGGAAGCTAGATGAGTTTGTATTTTTTATTTTTAAATATTTATTATATATAATAATATAAAATCAACTAAAAAGTAAACTATAATCGTATAAAATATTAAAAAAATATAATTTAGACCATGTTTTAAAAATTATTAAGTAGTATAGAGCATATTGTTTCTCATTTTGAGAATTAAAATGCTAGTTTTATTATGAGAACACTTTAATATACTTTAGTTTTACTATATTTTGTCGGTAAACTATGATTATTATAAATAATTGTACCATAAAAAATCTAAATTAGGCACCGTCTAACAGGAAAAAATCGGACTAGGCGTTGCCTAAGCGGTAATAAATCGGTCGAGCGCCTGATAGCGCCCTAGGAATGAAAAGTCGAACGACAAAATTTAAAATAGCACATAAACGAGATCTAATCTAGACGAAAATTTTTAAAACAGTAGTTAAAACACCGTACTCAAGTACTAATTACCCACACGCATCATTACTAAGATGAGCTAATAATTTCAATCGATTTTCTTCTATCTGCCTAATTTTTCTCTAGATTGTTAGAAAAAGAATGATAATTGATAAAATACTGAGCGTGTTAACCTGTTACATTGACCCGCGGTCCCACTTGGTCCACCCTTTATAGATTGAGTTTGGATAAATATATTATGATAAAAGTTTAGTCCGAATCGGACGTACATAAGCCTGAAAATATATTGGATTAGACTTAAATTTTATATAAAAACACAAGGTCGACCCATCCCGCACAACTATATAAATTTGAATAATAAAATATCTATAATTTGAAAAACATATCCATGTACATATATACCACAGGGGATCACGATCTTCTGGTATTTAGAAATTTAATATCCATAAGTAACATATATCCAGACAGTTATTTCTTAGACTTGTTTAATGGGCGGTTTGGGTTGAACTTGTGAAAAGTCTGGTCAGACGGACAAAAACTTTGTATTTATATCAATTCACACAAGATTCAAGTATTTTAACAGTGTCAGACTGTCGGATAGTGCCACATACCTATAAAACTTGTTTTAATCTCTACATCAACTCTGATAACTACTATAGGGGTGGTTAGTCCCAGGTACCAATAAAACTTGTTGGTACGATTGGTCCGCTCCAACGGTGTTAACCTGTGATCTGCACACAAGAGAGGAGACACTGGGGTTTGGTCGAAACCACTCCGATGCCTAAGTCAGTATGTTGGATAGGTAAGAGTATTGGAATAAGTACAGAGAGTAAATGAAGGATGTATTCTTGCCTTGAGTGTCAAGTGGTTCTCCTTTTATAGAGGTACTGGTTGGGTTAATAGGCCTTTTATGTCTTATCTAATAGTTAGGCTAGGCCCTCATATTAAAAGGCCTATACCACTTATTTTAATCTCTATATCAATTATTCAATAAGAGAATGATACAGAAAGTCTGATTTTTTTATAAATTACCTTCGTGATAGATAAAGTTTGGGTTGTGATTTGTGAAGGTAAAGTATCCATCAGGCAATAATGGCCTAAAAAACTTGAATAGAACAATAATCACATAGCAAAATGTGTGCAATTTGTTTCACCTATTTCTATCAAATAAAAAAATTATAAAATAGGAAGGATTTGATATCAAATAAAAAGATTTTACCAAAAACAATATCAAATAAAAAGGGAAATAGCCAAAAAAAAACCCATTTTGGTACGAAATATTTACCAATTTACTTACAAAAAATTTCCCTTTTTTTTATTTTGATTTATTTTTTGTATGATTGTTCTATGATTCGTATGATACAGAAGTACCAAGTAAAAGACGGGCGAGTAGAAATAATTGTGCATGATATCGTTTCTAAGAATCTCATATGTATTCAAACTTGAGTATCATCATTTATACAAGTTTATTCTTCACAATTTGAGAAAGTAATGAATTAGAGCCATCAATGAAAAATCCGTAATAAAAACTTACCTTTCTTAAAAAAAATGACTTAATACATCGAAATCCCTCTGAACTTGTCCCTAAACATTCATTTGCCCATAAACTTACAACTATCTCAAGAAATCCCATGAAGTGGAGTTTTTTTAAGGATAAAAAAATAGTTGAAAATAAATTAAAACTCTTAAATCCCTTTCTCCTTTTTCAATTTTCGCCCATTTTTGCCAGCAATGACTTCATTTTCTCCGGCGAAATTAAAAGATGATTCTCTTGAATCATTTTCTCCGGAGAAATTCAATCTGTAATCTCAACTTCAAATGAAGATTGGTCACTCTCTTCATCGAAAATTCAACTCCTTTCTCATCATTTCTTCTTTTCTTCCCCTTTTGATATGAAAAGCCAGTGCCTCCAATTGATGTCAATTAGACATTCTTGTTTGCTATTCATCTCACCATGCTACTCAATCTTCGATTTCTTCTCTAATTTTATCAATACCTTTGAAATCAACCATTTCTTTTGATGTTTTATCTACTTTGTTTCATATTCAAATCCTAACCATTTTGACATTTCTTCAAACGACTTTCATGAACCATTCCCAGAAATAGGGATACAATTGAACAAATCTTTTCCCTGTCAAAGTAAAGAACTGAGAGAGAAGTAGACATTTGAGTTTCTGTTTGGTTTATGAGAAAGTTGAAACAGAATTGCAATTGAAAAGCACAACCTGAAACTTCAAAATTAACACACCAAATAGCTTAATTAAAAACTAAAATTTGACAAAGTTTGAGATTGTGTTTAAAAAGTACTGATAATTAGTGTTTAATTTCAATTGTAATGGAAAAAAGTGAAGTGAGCGTCATTGCCACTGTAGAAAAGCGAATTTCCATGAACCTTCGTAGAAAACGCCGAGAATTCTATCACCGGAAACGGTTACATAGATCAGGAGGGAAAAAGGAAATTCAAATTGTCGGAGCCATTGTTGTTGGGAAAGAGAGCTTTGAAAAGGGCAAAATGCAAATGATAGAAATTGGGGTTGAGAGATGAGAATAAGAAGTGGAGAAATGAGATACAGTTGTTCACGGAGTTAAAGAATAAGAAATGGAAGTTTGATTGAACGGAAATGGGAATCAAAACTGAGATTAACATAGGAATTAGGGTACAGGGGGAAGAAGAAAGACAAAAGACAAAAGCAAATGAATTTTTTAGAATTATTATTTATACATACCACGTCTCTATTCTATTATTTGTTTGTTAAGATTGACGAGTGATTGTGTGATTTGGTATCATTTAGGGGGTTAAAATGTGCAATTTAAATAAGTTTAAAGGGTTATTTAAGACAATAAAAAATTTAGGGGTAAATGAACGTTTTTGAATAAGTTCAGAGATTTCAGTCTATTAAGCCAAAAAAAAGATTGAATTTAGGACAACACATCTTTCCAACATTAACAACTAATTTTTTTAAAAAAAAGGTTTTGAACTTCTCTCAATTATGAACCCTACTCCAGGCTTACGACATTTTCAATAGTTCAAAATTTCAGGATTCCTGAAATGAGGAACACATTTAATCATTCCTCAAAAATGGGGTGAGTAGATTTTTTTAATAACATCTTTTTTACTTTTGATTTTTTATTATTATTTTATTAGTTGAGTTGAATAGAAATGATGTAAAGAAAATAATAATAACAATAATAAAGTTTATTATTTCTAGGGAATATAATATGAGGAATGAAAAATAGGAAATATTCTCGAAAATAATTATATTTTAATAATATTATTATTATATTAATTCCCCTACATCATTTCTATTCTAATCAACTAATAAAATAATAAAAAATAAATAAAAACTACAAATTAATATAATAAAATATTGATCTCATTTTGAGGAATATCATATGGTTGGACTCAACCATTTCTCGTATTTATTCCTAAATGAGGAATGATTGGAGTTGGTCTTAAAATAAGTCCAATCATATTTCCCATTTTTCATTTTCCAAACTCCATTTCACAGAATTTACGGTGTTTTTATTCCAACCATCTTTCCCATTTTTCATTTCCCATAAAATAATAATACTTTATTATTATTATTATATTAATTTCTTTACATTATCTCTACTAACTAAAACTAACAAAACATTTATAAAAAGCAAAAAGTAAAAAAATATTAATATTATAATCATTTTCCAAAATAGAGATTTCCCATATTTGGGGAATTCCCATTTTAGGGAAAAGTATATAGGGAATGATTGGATTGACCCATTCCTCGTATTCATTCTCCATTTTAGACAATTCTCCAAAATATAGAATGATTGTACTTATTTTTATTTCTCTAGGGCGGTATTGCATTTATGCTATCTATAAATTATTTGATCTCATAAACTATTTTGCTGCTCTTACAGCAGGTAGGAATGCTCCAGCTGCCAACAATGGCCTAGAAAACTTGAGTAGAATCATAATCACGGAACAAAATGGGATCAATATTGCACCCCATGTTTGGAACCTTAAAATGAAGCTAAAAATCAAGGAATTTAAAATCATTTGATTTTGTATAGAAAAATTGTGAAATTTCTTTGGAATATGAATTATAATTCCTCCATTTTTTAAGGTTTCAATCACACTAACAGTTAACATAATGGAATCAATACTACATTTAGGTAAATCATCTTATTGTTATTCTATAATCTAAAAAATTATTACTGTTCTTCTAAATTGGGTGGTTGGGCCGCCATGGGGTTTTTACATGAGCCGAAAAAATAAATATATTTAGAAAAAAATAACACAAATAAAAGAAACATGAATAAATAATCCCAATAATACGTTCTAAACGCAAATAAATCAGGAAAACTTCTTCCACTTCCACTCCCACTCCCTCTCCCTCTCCTTTCAAACACATTCAAAAAAACACTCACACCATAACTGCCCAAAATCTGTTCAAATAATCACTGAAAACGGTTTCATCTCTCTATATAAGTCACATTCATTTCGAAAACCATTATCTGGTGCTAAGATTCGTTCAATTTTCGCTTCACAGAGAAAAACGAAGTAAAAAAGGTAAGAAACAACCAAAACCTAATTTCAATATTTTCTTCTTTAGTTATTGCGATTTCGTGTTACTGATAAACAATAAAACAGCAGATCAATGGCTTCAAAGAAACACACGAAAAAATCACCAAAACCTAGTACGAGAATGACAGTAAGAATCAAAGCAGAGACAGAAGAAAGAGGAAATCAAGAGGTAACAAATACTTAACTTCAAACAACTCGACAACTTCATTTTTTTTTTTTTTTCTGAGAATGAGTTAGTATTAAAACATAAAATCTAGGTTTCTTAGATCTAAAAACCTGATCTAATAAAAAACTTGTTTAAGACAATTATAAGAATAAAAATGTCAGAAATATAATGATAGATGGTAAAAACCTCCTCAACTGACATTTTTAACATCAAATTGGCAGGTATTAACTGAGATTTAGCAGAATTAGTAAGAACAAATTAAAGTAAAATAGGAAACTGATAGATGTCCAATATATAAAAAGTAAATATATGAAAACCATAAAAATACAAGTATTACAACAACAAATGATATTAGTTGCATGTCCATCCTCAACTTTCAAGTGAATCATTTTACCCCCTAAAGTTGGCAAAACTGATACAGTTTGCCCCCTCAATGCCACGTGTCAACTTTTGATTGGAGGGAGAAAAATCTAAAAAATGACATCTTTGAAAAGTCAAACCAACCAAAAACTGACATGTGGCACTAAGGGGGCAAATTGTATCAATTTTGCCAACTTTAGGGGGTAAAGTGATTCACTTGAAAGTTGGGGGTGACATGTGACAAAATGTGCTAGGTTTGGGGGCAACAAATGTGTTTGGCCAAAAATATATGACATCTACCATGTGTACATTAAACATGTAAAACAAGATGATGGCAAAGAGACAACTATTAAAATGTAAATCATAAAAGTCACGTGTATGTAGTATATGTATTGGACATCTATAGAAAATCTGCAAGATCTAAATTGGTTATATACCAAATGTCTCAATAATATGATGAATGGATGTATTGGACATATATTGGACCTTTATAAATCTGCATGTATGTGTGTTGTTTGTCTGTTGGACATCTAATGGATATTTAAAAAATAAATATGTATGCGTGTTGTGTATGTATTGGATATCTATTGGAGATTTATATGTTATCTAGCAACTATTTGTTGGGTTCATATTGGATGTATATTTCTACAACAACTCTGATTCTTATGTTTGAAAGCAATATAACTTGTTTATATGTTCACATGTTAAGTATATAAACTATTATCGATTCAAATAACTTACAAGTTTTTGTCAATTTAAAAATGTATAAGCTGGAACAAGTACACAGGCTGCAACAAGTATACAGGTTCCACAATTGAACCTCATATACCCAAAAACATAAAATGGACACCCAATGTGACTACAATGGCAGATGAGGATATCATAAGTTTCCTGAAAGAAAACATGCCTGCAACTATACTGAACATGCTTAGAGAATCAATCTTTGGAAACTTCTTCAGACTGGAAATAATGACAGTGCTAAACCAGCTGCTGCACAAATTAATAGTACGAGAAATAGATCAGTTAGAAGATAGCTGCATCTGCATACTGATGGGGAATAAGGCTCTCTATTTTGGGATTGAATACTTTTTGCTGATCTCGGGGCTCAAGTTAGGACCAACTGATTCAAAACTAGAGGCAATCGAAGAGTCCAAAAAATACTTCAAAAAGATCTTCCCGAAGAAGAAAAATAATATTAAGAAGACTAACATCAAGAATTTGTTGGACTTCACAAAGAAATCAGAAACTAAGCTAGATAACGATGAGGATACTTTTAAGATGGCCATCCTGTATTTCATTGCATACTACATAGTTAGATGCGATCCTACCGTAAAGATCCCACAGAAGTACTTGGACTACGTCTACAGTGACGAATACAAGAATGTAGCTTGGGGAGATATCTCATTTTCAGAAACAATGGAGGGGCTAAAAAAGACAGGGATAAGCAGGGGTACACCAGGTTCATATAGGCTGCAAGGATGCCCTCTAATATTTCAAGCATGCTTTTATGAAGTGTGTGGAGCTTGTAAAGGATACATATGCAGTAGGAGGGTGGTAGATGAATTTGTTCCAAGTTTTTTCAAATGGAGATCGAAGAATACAAAACAAGGGAACTGAACAAATTGATATTCAAGAAAAGCCTAAAGAGTGTAAGATATCTCAAATATTTCAATTAAATACTATTTGGTTATTTGAGTTAAGAGAAAATAAAAAAATAAAAACTAACTTAATGGTTTCATATTTACAGATGTAACTGCGAAAGATCGAAGCAACATATGAGGAGATAGAGAGGTTGTCGCTGCAATATTTCTTACTAATGGAAGAGCCACCAGAAACCGGACCTTTTTACGTTAAGACGACTCAATCACAGAGAGGAGAGGATGCTAGCCAATATAATTTTTTGGAAGAATTGCAAAAACTGTCTAAGAAGATGGAAGATGGATTTAAGGAAATCAACCAAAGAATTGATGGAGTGGAGAAGAAATTGGAAACGCTAAAGCTGCGTCTGGATGAAATTAAAGATAGCTTGACAACCGATTCTGATAGTTCTCATGAAAAGAAATAAAGAGAAGAAAAAGTTACAAGACTAGGGGACAAAATGGATGATTCTGAAGAAGAGTCAGAGAAAGAAGAGGAAGAAGGTGACAGCAAAGAGAATAAAAATGAGAAGAAAGATAAAGATGGCAACAACCAAGATGATTCTGATGAAGATTCTGAAGAGAAGAGTGATAAAGATGACAGTAGATCGGATGACGATGGAACTGAAAAGAAGGATGAACAAAGTGATGGAGGAAATGATAACAAAACTGGAAAAGGTGAAAAGGAAGAAAACGAATACGAACCTAAAAGTGGTAGTGAGGACGATGAGGGCAGTGATAATGGTAAGAGAAAAGTTGGTAACAAGAGGGGAGATCGCAAAAAATGCCAGAGTAACACAGAAGACAATAGTGAGGTAAAAGTATCATTCGCGAAAATAAGACTCCATTGAGATATCTATTTAATATCTATATGATGTCTATTGGATATATATATGATTTTTATTGAATACCTATGCCATGTCTGTTGAATATAAAATTTATAACAGCTAAATAACATTGCCAAATGACAAATTATTGCAGGAGGAAGCCGAAGACAAGATGTCAATAGATAGCGGTGAAGATAAAGAGGAAAGAATGAGGGATTTGGACAAAAGTACACTAGGAACGAAATTCTTACCGAGGAAGCAAGGACTGATGATGAAAGCATAAAGACACTTGCGGATGAAATACCAAAAGCCACACAAGTACTTACGAAAGAAATAGGAACAAATGAAATAGAGGCGACCATGAAAATTGATGTAAGTGAAAAATAACACATATTAGATAAAAAAAAAAAGAAAGCAATGCATCATTCAAAGATTATTTTTTCCAGCACTAACACTTTAAAACTGGGCAGGAAACCCCACAGAGCAATGAAGGACCAGAAACTCAAAAAATGGACAAAGGGAATGAGGATAATAGCAAAGAAGAAAGTGGAGAACCCCAGTAGTTGACAGTAGAGCTCAACTTGAAAAAGGTAAAACATCATAAAACTTGAAAAAAAATGTGCAAAAAAAACAACCTTACATACATCTCATAATTATTTAATAGATATCAAATAGAAAATCTATAGAATGCTACTTAACATTGTTCCATGTCATTACATAAAAATGGCAACTTACAAGTTGATAGTTGCAGGAGAAAGAACAACTGGGTACACAAGAAAAGAATCAAGAAACAACAGAGAATGTGGAAAGACAGAAGAAACAGGAAGAAATCAAGAAAGGACGAAAAATTAAGATGAAATGGCCACTGATGTCAATTGAGGGGAGGACACTGGTTCCTTTTGAATCGAACTGGCACTTGATAACCGACATTGCAAATAAGACAGTCTCAAATCTAAGTCCATCAAAAGAGGCACATGACACTGAGAATGAAGGAGCCGTCGAAAAGAGCAAGCAAAAAAGACAGTAAACACGATAAACACAACTCATAATACATTAATCATTACAAATTTCATATGATTAAATTTTTGGAATTCAAAAAACATTACCAAGCTGGATCTCCTTATTTCTTAGACAGCCTTGATCCAGCATAACTCGATAAATGAGAAGCAGATAGTATTCGTAACTATGCCATGCTTAATGAAATTAAAAAAAGTGCATATGAGATTAATCAGATATAACTTATGTTTAATAAAAATAGAAAGAAAAACACAAAATCATTAACAAAAACAAAAAAAATCTGCTTGCTTGTATTCATGAACCTGAAGACGATGTGGTCATGATTGAAAACTAGCAGTACATACGAAGAAAAAGACAAAAGATAAGGGCAAAAAAGATAACATCATCAACTAGAGATACAAAAAGGGGAATATACACTAGACAACTTCGCACTAATTGGAGAGGAAGTACTGGATAAAGAAGAACTGGAAGATTTTGATGCGTGGATAAAAAAAGACATTCTCTTTTCAAAAAGGTATAAAAAAATAGACAAAAGTTAAATTTCAAATTTATAATTACACTGACTTGTATAAAAAAAACTACAGCTCAAATAGGAAATGGTACAACAAAGAAAATGACGTTATTCTTATCCTACCATTAAAAATCATGGAAGTCGCAAGCAAAACATTCTTCGCAGATCTTTACATACAAGGAGAGGAGGTAACAAATGACGCAAGTAATATTCTAACTTGAAAGTTTTCAAAGTAAGAACTTGATTTTTATGCTGCAACAGCAAACTTGATTCAGTAGAATAAACTAGAAACGAGATAGAAATCCTATAGAAAATCTATGGAAAAGCTTTTTATGAAATGAAACTTAGATACTATGTAGCAACAACAAATTTAGCATCTGTTAGAAATCTAATACAAATAAATTAGCAACTCGATATAAATCCAATATAACAGCTATAGAGATAATACAGACAGTAATTTCTATTGAAATGTACATTTCTTAACAGGAGATAGATGTTCTGATGTACTATTTGAGAAAGAAAGGGAAGCATTGCAAGAGGATGGCATACAACTTCACATAAACAAACACAATGTTTGACCAAAGAGTGAGGGGGTTAGGTGAAATTTTAAAAACAAAAGAAGGACTGCAAAAGTTAAAGGACAAGGTGAGCAAAAATGATGTAATAATGCATAGAATGAAGGGGAAAGGGATGTGGTGCGCGAAGCACTGGAGTGAAGTGGAACAAGTATTCTTCCCCATATTTGCAGGAAACAGCCACTGGATACTTGGGAGATTCGATGTATACAAAAGAAAAATATTCATATATGACTCGAAGGTCAAGAGGAACTCAAGGAAATGTACAGAAGCTACTGCTGACGAATACTGTACAATATTGCCATTATATCTCGAAGAGGCCAAAATCTTTAATGGAAAGAAGGAGATAACAGAATTGATAGCTTGGAAAAGCAGAAGGCCTCTGACAAAGATGGAATACGAAATCGTCAAAGGACTGCCGCAATAAGTGCAATGGTATGATTACATAAATAAACGATATACACTCAATATCGCACTTTCTGACTTTAATTTCAAATAGAAAAATTATACAACTAAAAAATCTGATAAATATCTTATGAGCATACTGATAATCTATTTATAACACAAATTGCAGCGATTGTAGGGTCTTTATGGTGAGCTACATGTAGTACCTAATTGAGAACAAGCCGATACCGGATGAATTTGATGTCCAGGTCCACAGAACACGTTTAACATTGATCTTGTACATGCATGGCGAGGACTGTGTGGAAAATGACCTTGAGAGAGATGAAGAATACATGGACACCATAGAGACTCCATAGAGACAGTTTCAATGACAGATTATGTTTGTTTCAAAGAAAACTTGTGTAATTAGGAAACTAGGTAGTAAGGAATCGTGTCTGTTTGAACAAATTTTAATTTCTCTAGATATGGTGAATGTGATGATCGTTTATGCTTTAAAGCTGCAAAACTTGTGTAATTAGGAATTAAGTATCTCCAATTTATGTCTTTTGGAACATATTGGAAGTTTACAAGTTATGAAATTGTCTTTGCTCAAATATTATTTTTATAATCATGTTTCATAATTCACTATAAAATTTTTATGACACTCACAGTAGATTTCAGGCATGTTCATCATATAACACGGAAAGTTAGAAAAAAGGTCATTAAACACGAAAATAAACTGGTATTAGTAGACATCATATATATTGCCAATAGACATCCTATAGAAAACCAATATCAATCTTATAAAAATTATATAGAAATCCAATAGACATCGAGTAGACATCATATTGAAATGATAAAGAAATTTTATAGAAATCATAGATACACATTCTGGAAAACCAAATTGACATTATAGATTGATCAATAGAAAATTAAATTATAAAAATTAAAACAACAAAAATAAGAAAAGAAAGAAACTTAAATGGGAAAAAAAGATACATCAGTGTTCAATTCCTTATTAAAAATTATATTATGACAAGATCAAATATAAAGTTGGTTATTCAATATCATAAGAAAGACAGAAAAAAATTATTTCCTACCCCGACAAGATTATTATGACCGGTCCTTCCACAAAGACTGCATTTTATAAAAGACTTTGATTTCTCCAATGCAAAATGGTACCTTTCTTTTCTTGGTCTACCTGCTTTAGCCTTAACATCCGGAGGAAGAACAAAATGTTGAACAATATCATCAGGTAGAACCCAATTATGTCTCGACAGTAACGGGTGGATCATTCCTTGATATGTTGCTAACATTTTCTCATTCCGATAATACTCTGAGCAGTAATCATAAGTAGACAAATGAAACTTCTTTATATGAGCAAGAGCATGCGCACATGGAAGCTCGTCCATCTAGAAAACATTGCAGCTACAAGTCCTCTTATCCAAATCAACTGAAAACTCATTGCCGTTACTGGTGACAGATACCAAATGGCTAGTTGATGGATTTACCTAACACCGTAAGAAACAAAAAAAAACATATAAAACAAAATCTATATGATATCCATTGGACAACAAGAGAAAGAAAGAGTGGAAAAGTACAACATAAATCCTTCTTCAAACACAAGTTAACATGCAATCTGCTGGTAAGAAAATAAAGGAAATAAAAAGAGAACAAATAAAACTAAGATACATATCAGATAGAATTCAGACTAATAGTAGATGTCTAATATAAAAAAAGTTTCAGAACAAGACATAATCATAACATGGGAAAAAGAGACAAAAAAGAAGAAGAGACAGATCACATAATTAACAAAATAAGATGGCCAAAAAAATGAACCGTCATCCTTGACGCTAATTCAAATCGGTCTTCAAGCTCTTTTTCATATCTCTGAGTTAGGGTTGAAAAAGTATTCAAGGCAATGTTTCTATTCTTGTAAAATAGACCCTGCATCACAGACCTTAAGAAATCCATAAATGATGTAATTGGTAGAGATTTTCCATCCTTAATCATGGCATTAACAGCTTCTGCGGCTTTAGATGTCAATTAGAAATATCTCTTCCGAGGAGCATACAACCTGCTCCATTTTTTGTATCCTGCTTCGCTCAAATACCCTGGAATCCCTTTTGCAATTTTTGATAATTGTAATATATTAGCTTTAAAATCAGTTGAAGTGTATGATTTACAAGCTAACATAAAAATACATAGTCATGTCACTATTTTTCCTTCTGAATTAAGTTTTCATATTCTAGAGCAGATGGAACGAGCATATGCAATGGGTAGCATCAGGAAACATATTCAAACAACTCTTCTCTACACTTACATGACGATCGGACACAACAACCATTTCAGGTCTATCACCATACTCAACTTTAAACTGACTGAAAAACCAACCCCATGACCTATCATTCTCTCCATCCACAATAGCAAAAGCAAGGGGGAATACCATTTCTACAATCGATAAATAATGAAAAGACAAACATAGATAAGAAACCATAATAACAGCAACATGACTAGAAAACATACTCAACAAGAAAAATTAAATTACCTAACTATATGATGTCTGAATGAAAACCATTAAATATCTATTGGATAACTAAATTATAACTGAAATAAAAAAAATCACTCACCAGTAGCATCAGGAGCAGAGGCAGACAACATTGCCCCATTAGAACAGGAAGTCAGGAAAGTAGCATCGACAACAACATCAGGGCAACAGTGTTTCCACCCCTCAATTGAAGCTGCAAATGCAATAAACAAATATTTGAACTGAAGTCCATCCATCGCGAGATTAACAATAGAGCCCGGACTCATTTCCCTAAGCATATACAACAAGCTAGGCAACGACGAGTATGATTTAGCTGTTGACTAATCATCCTAAGGACTTCTTCTTTCTCACGCCAAGCTTTTTAATAGCTAATGTCCACCCCCAACTGTTCCTTTTATATCGTCAATAATATCTCGGGGTCTATAGATCCTCTTCGGTCTGATAAATGTATTTTTCATGCACTTGGCAATTAACTCGGATGTAGCCTGTCTCTTATCACCGTTCCTTTCATCAATATCATACGTATGCAAATTTTAATATTTCCTGACAACAAAAAACGTACTGTTCTCTCTCTTTGAAGCTCTAAAATGCCAAGAACACTTTTCAGAAATACAGTTAATCCAAAACTGCTTCTTACAAGATTTATCAACTTTACACTGGAAACTATTCCTCATGGAGTGAAAACTTATAGCATCAGTAAGTATATCCTTGTCCTTAAAAACCTGACCAATCCTAAAAGAATCAACATCTGGGATAGTAATCACAACCTCAGGAACATATTTTTTGACCGAATCAGATTCAATAAAACTATACAGCTCATTTAACGCAATCTCAGATAAATTCTGTAAATAAAGACCATAATCATCACTTAAATTTTCTTGGACAGCAGAAGCCAAAGGATCAAAATCAATCTTATCTTCACCAACATCAACAAAAGAATTAACACTCCCATCAACTACAGAACCTATGTCACAAAAAAAGAAATAAGACTTAAGATAATGTGGTAAAAAATGTAAGAGCATCCAATATGAAAATAATAAAATGACCAAATAAATAGGAAAAATCACATAGGAAACTAAAACATAGTATATAACCTACAGATTACCAATAATCATGCAATAGAGACATGGTACACAAGGTAACTTCTAATAAAAACATGCTAACAAGTACAAAACAGAAACAATAACAATCCAATAAAAAAATACAAAAAATCAAAAAAAAAAAGAATGCCAGCATATATCAAAAAGGATGAACAAATAACACATAAAAAAACAGATGACAAAAATCATCCAAAAGTTCTCCTATAGAATTCTAATAGTAATCCAACAGATACTTGGTATATAAGAACAAAACATGTAATGAAGACATGCTAAAACCAGCAAAAGAGAAACATTAAAACACTAAATAACTAATAGATATCAGATAGAAATATAATAGATTAACAACAAAATCAATAACATATAATAAAATGAAGTAAAAAGAAAAAACAAACATTACAAACAGATTACCTTCAGGATCCCCAGAAGCACAAGGTAATGTTGAAACACACAGAGGATACACGTTAATGAGCATATTACGAGATTTCAATTGAATATATATTCGAGAAGACGGATCATTCTTGATCTCTATAGGAGGATAACCTTCTGCAACTTGATATTCAATCTTCAAATGAAATTTCTGTTCATCTAGAACCAAACTCTCCATTAAAGCATGTTTAAATTCAGCAAAATTGGCCGACCTAGAAATCAAAGTAGCTTCAACATTGAACGAGACAAAATTGTGATCAGAAGTTCAATTTCTATCATAATGAATCAAAACAGTAATATCGTCCATTATAAACAAAGAGAATGAAATTCAGAATCTCGAAATAAAAAAATTGAGCTAAACAAAGAGAAAAAAAATCACGAACAATAGTAAATCGAAAATTCAACCAAAACAGGTTAACAAAGCTCAAAATAGTGAATGAGAAGAAAATCAAAACTAAAGAAGAATAAGAATAATCCAGATCGAAAATGAATCAAAGAGACAAAGATCAGGAAAAAAGGAGAGAAAAATTGCAGAGGAGAATAGATCAGAAATAGAGAAGGGAAAGAACGGTAACTGCCAAAAGAAGGAGATTATTGTGAGCAAACAACCTCTTTCCCGCCTGTGAGGACCGCGTGAGATGCGTAGCAAGGGGGGCGGAAAAGCAACCAGCGCTGTGAAGCATGATAAGGGAGAATCCTTATTTTAGCATGATGATAATGATAATGGAAAATGATGTTGAAGTTGATATTTAGATCCAATTTAGGTGTTAAAAGATACGAGGCTTGAAATCCCATATTTTAAGCCAGAGTCGCCACCCGGTTTAGCTCTACCGGGAATTTAGGTACGATATTCCCACCGGGTAGTTGGACCGTACCTTAAAACGTGAGATTCTAAGCCCGGATGATGCTGCCTATTTTTCATTTTATTAAATCAAATTGTTTACATTTTAATAAACTCAACTTCAGTTCTCATGGGATTTAAATCCGGTTGTTGTTTAGAGTTTTCGGTTCATATGCCATACATCACATGAAAGTGGTAAATAAAGCAAATAAATAATTATTACAAGGCTTTGCGAATACCCATACATTTTTCTAATGTGGTAAAAGTAAATAAAGCTATAAATAAATAAATGGGCGAAACTGGGTTTTAACAGAGCTTACCAACTTGGACCTGACTCCAAACGAGGCAAAAATCAACAAGAATAATCACAAGTAAAGCATGACTAAATAAAGGGCAGAAAATAAATGCACAAAAACGGATTTAAGACATTGAGAAAATGATTAATGTGATTTTTAAGTGAGGAAGCCAAGTTTACACCATTTAACTGGTTATACGATCAATTTATCATCTTATGATCCACAAAATCAAATTCCAGATTCAACGAAATAATTTACAGATTAAAATCATAAGGGAAAACATGAAAATCGGGCAAAAATGAAAGAAAACTAACAAGAAATAAGCTGTAACTAAGATCCGGTGGTCAAGGCTGTAGTGACGGCCTTGACCGCCATCGCTATAGCGGTGACCGCTATGGCTGCAGCGGTCAAGGCTGTGACTACAGCCTTAACGCCGGATTTCAGTTCCAAGAAGGTTCCCGAGTGTTTTTGGCTTATAAATTTAAAATTATAGGGAATTTAAGTCATAATCAGTCGCTAATAGGATAGATCTGGACTTAAAACGTACAAATAATAAAGTGCTTACAGGTTTAGGATGGAAAACACCGAAAAAACTGAGAATGTGAGACCTCTATGAGGATTGCTTTCACCGCTGTATCTATAGCCTTCACCGCTTTAGGGATAGCGGCCAAGGCTATAGGGACAACGGTGAAGGCTATCCTTATAGAGTTCGTCCTCTTTTCCAAGTTTAACAAGAACACCAATGGGAAAACAGCCAAAAATAAGAACAGCAGCAGTTAAAATGCGATGAAAGTAAGGAAATAGATAAGGAAACTCAGTTTTGTTACCTCTAGGCCGTGATTCTATCTTGGGAGACTTGAATCAACCTTTGGGAGGTGTCTTGATGATTTTCAGATGAACAGTGATAGAAATCGACAGAAATAGTGACGAAATTTAGGTAGTATTTGGAAAACAAGTCTCTAAACCTATTTAATCCATTTTCCCTAAGATTTCTAATCAATTTTAGTGTTTTAACTAAGAAATCAAGCCCAAGAACAACTAAAAATCCCATATTAGTGGTGATTAAACCCGGATTTTTGCCTTTCTTAAGCTTTCTCTCTCTAAGTTCCTAGTTTCTAGGTTTTTTGATCTAAAATCTTTGAATTTGAGCCAAAAGTCCCCTAAAATCTCTCTCTTCAAGGGTTTAAATAGTCTCACACTCAAAATTCACCAACTTTGGGTGAGAAATCGGGTGAAAATACGTGGCCCAATCTAAAGAGGAGGGAGAAAACGAGTGGCACGGCCTGGGTTTGGACGTGCCACAGCCACCGCCATAGCTATAGCAGTGGCTGCCACCGCCACAGCGGTGATGGCCATCATGGTGGTGGAGACCGCCACTATAATGGTGGAGGTGGCCACCCCATGCAGCTTTCATAGCCGTTACAATGGTGGCGACCGCCACACCGCAAGAGCTGCTCACCGCTGCGGACAGCTGAGGCGACCGTGGCCCCGGCCGTCGGGGTAGGACAATGGGAAAAATCCTAGGGTTTCTGATTAAGGTTTAGGCTAGGGTTTCTACATTAATTAGGTTAATCAGGGTTTTAGATCAATTAGGGCAGATTAGGGTGCCAACTTTCGACGCTTATATGATAACTTTCACTACGGTTATATGATTAAGGCAATTCTTGACATTCTGAAAATCTCGGAGAGTCTAGAATCTAACGACATAAACAAAACTTACTGAAAATGCTCGAATTTTATAGAAAATCTTGAAACAAATTACTGCATGCTAGTGAACAAAAATGGTTAATCCTAAATGTATATGAATGATATCTAAGCGCGGTCAAAGGTCAGAAAATCATCAAAGGATACTTGCCAAACATGATTCAACCTTCAAATAATAGAATAACTAGACCATATGAGGTCAGAGCAATAAGTCATCATTGTTCCAAGGGTCACCGAAAGGCCCGTGCTCTCAGGCTCCCCCTTGGGAGATTTCCACTTAGCGAGCCAAGTGTGATCTCATAAAAGAGATAGGGATAGAAGGTTATACCTGAGGGGCGGATTCTCGAACCTGTTATCTTCTGGGATTGCCATCAATAAACTTATCAAGAATGAAATTCTGACTCGGATATTTTTATTCGGTATCGCCTTTGATTTCCCCCAAACGGTTTTGGGATGGATTGTTGGTTGCTTACGGTATTTTGGCCTTTTATGGTCATCTCAGATCCTTAAAAAATGGGCTTAACCTTCAATGGTCACCTGGGACCCTTCGAACATCTTTGCTGTCACCTCAGACACTTAAAAAATGGACTTGAGATTTTAACGGTCACCTCAAAACTTCAGACATCTTTACAGTCACCTCAGACCTTCGAACATCTCTGTGGTCACCTCGGACACTCTAAAAATGGACTTGAGATTTAAACGATCACCTTGGACCTTCGGACATCTTTGCGGTTACCTCGGACACTTTAAAAATGGACTTGAGATTTTTGAGGTCACCTCGGACCTTCGAACATCTTTGCGGTTACCTCGGACACTTTAAAAATGGACTTGAGATTTTAACAGTCACCTCGGAACTTCAAACATCTTTGTGGTCACCTCGAAAACTTTAAAAAATGAACTTGAGATTTTAACAGTCACCTCGGACCTTCGGAGGTAGAGGTTGAATCGGTTGTCTACGGGTGGTCTGGGAACGCACCATCAACGGACCTATCGAGAATAGAAACTTGAGAAGTTAGTAGTTATCGATAGTTGCATTTTTAATTGCTGAATTGATTTTGTGGTTCAAAAATTTTTTCCCCTTCAATTAAGCAATAAAAATGGAATATTGAGAAAAAGAGCTTAGAGATGTCCGGGAAGTCCGAGAATTCCATCGCTAGGTTGATTTTACGACAGTTATATCGAGGTGCCTCTGGAGGACCGAAGCTGTATTGCAGTTCCCCTGGAGGGTTGAAAGCTGTATGGAGGTGCCTTAAAATGATTTCCTGAATTTTGGATTCTAGATCTTCCGATCAATCGTCCATCGGAATTATCATACGGCGTGCCTGTCAAGGTGGTTTTAAAGCATTACTAAATGATATGAATTGTGTTTCAATTGCTTAATTGATTTTATGGAACAAAAATATTTGCCCTTTCAATTACACAATAAAAATGGAAGAATGAAATATAAATAGAGGTAGGATTACCGGGAGTCCGGAGAAACTGCCGAGGTTGAGCATTGAGAAATGTTGATGTGCCCCCTGGATACTCAATCTTTGAATGTAGGATAGGAAACCATTCTGAGATGCCCCTTGATATGGGTGCTTGCTTGGAGGTCGAGTGTATAGCTCGAGGATACTTTTCTGTGTTGTTTCCTATAGAATTCAGCATAGAATAATAGATATGACATTTATGAATATTATGCATGAATGCATGAGCTGCTCAGGCTGATCATCTTAAAGGTGACTGATTAACTTGCTTGGTCGATTTTTGCTCATTTCGGTTGCTTGCTCGGAGAGAGAATATATGGAATTTCTTTGCAGCAGGGACAAGATAAGAATGCCCCTGGCGGAGGATTAGGGATGTTGAAAAGATTAGTTGGAAATGCCCCTAGTGGAGAACTAGGGAAGCTACGGCGAACTAACTGCAAATTGATTACTGGATCGGGCATGTCAAAGACAAGGGGGTGCATGAAGCGAAGTTCAAGATTCTGGATAACGAATGACTAGACACTATCACTACTAATGAACTCTACCAAGGATGGTTTTAGGAGATTAAGGATTTAAAATGCTTGGTCGCGGTCGAGATTGGAGTGGACACACGTAGAGGATGAATTTGAGCCCTTCGAATCTATTAGACCGGAGAATATATTCAGGCACTCTAATGCTGATGACGATAATGCAGATGTCTCGATGTGATCAATGGCAGTCATTTATCTTTGGTTGTCTTGATTTCTACATAGATCCGAACATTGTATTGGGCCCATCAGACTTTGATCAATTTACTTTTACGTCCTAATTTTTGCCTGGACTGCCCATTTCGGGTTTTCAATCCAGGGGACTATCCCGACTTTTGCATAGACCTCATTTCTTTCTAGTCTTTCAGGATTTTTGCCTTTTGTTATCTTTTGAGGAACTGGGCTGACTACGCAGAACCCTACATTTGACTTACTTACAACATTTCGCCTTTAGGGCCCAATATATTCATTCAAGCACAAACATAAAGAGTTCAGTAAAATGACATTTCTATTTAATGAATTAAGTTTGAGTACATAATGATGATAACCATTTCTATTGACCCAAACTCTGGTGTTAACTAGCCTATGAAGGTTTTCTAGCCAACACACTCTCGTTGCTCACTTTACCCTCACTTTTGCCTAGACTGCCCTTTTTCGGGTTTTCAGTCTAGCAAGTTATTTTGCACCCTAACTTTTGCCTGACCGATTTGTAAAATACTAATCAGCGGGATACACCCTAATTTTTTGGCCGAGCAGTAGAGGACCACTCGCCAGGTGATTTATTATTATTTTTATTTATTTTTTATATGCCGCTTTTCTAGATTTGGTTCTTTTTGGTTAGATATGATAGCGCTTCAACCTGCTTTGTTTGATAGGGTTTACGAACTCATTACCATTAATAATCATGCCCCTTGGATCGTGTGCTTTTCTGAATATGCGAGGCCTTACCCAATCTGGTTTGAACTTCCCCCTTGGATCAGCGTTAGCAGGCTTTGTTTGCTTTGGAATCAGATCATCGGCCTTTGACGGTACCTCTGACGCTTGACTCTGTTGTTGTTTGGCCTCACTACATTGGTATATCTGAAGATTGCTTAAGCTATTCAGACTATGCTTTAGTCTATAGGGGTCCCTTTGACTTGGATTCAGTGCGACTCTCAAGGATTTCATCTTGGCATTGGTTGGTAGCACGGCTTCCATTCCACAGACAAAGGATGAAGGTGTTCGACTTGCAAGAATCTTGACATTTTCTCGTCATCTTTAAAGGGTGAACGATAGCTCATCGGCTCAATCATGACATCTAGCGATGGTCTTAGAAAGGATTTTCTTGTTAAGCTGGTTTGTGGCTTCGGTTGCCCCATAAGCTTATGATCAGTTGGGTGAAGATCTACGGCGCTCGGTTCCATTTTTCTTTATCAATCAGGTGATTGCCCCTTGGAACTGAAATCCATTATCCAAAATGATGTGAAGAGGTAGGCTATACCGAGCAAAGATGTGTTTCTCGATGAACTTGGCCATCTTCTTAGCGGTAATGATGGTGAAAGACTCACCTTCCGCTTACTTTGAGGAGTAACATGTCCCTACGATGATAAAGCAGTATTCATTTATTGATGAGGTCAAATCTTATCGATCATATGTGTCCCCCTCGCTGAGAATGGCCAATAAGGAGAGAAATAGGGAAGGTTTGGGAATTGGAAGGGATAGGATATGAGTAAGAATCAATGGTGTATTAAGGGTGGGAAATTTGAGAATGGGTGGGTGAAGGAAGGTAAGCCTTGATTTTATCAGAGGTAATTTGGCGATGCTCCTTCTCCATAATCGGCCGAAGGTTCTTCGGTAGCTTGAAAATAGGTCTACACATAGTCGCATGTGATGAATTGATTGACATATTAAACCTATCCAAGGAAGAACTGAGCTTTTTTTTTATATTTTAGGCGTGAAGATGCGATGTTCGGCAATCTGACAATGAACCCTGGGCGTGGCTAGGTATGACTAGGCGGAAGCACTATCATGATCATTAAGCACTTCTTATCTCTCATTTTCGTTCAGAGGTTAGGTCATTAGAAACGGTTATCATTTTATGTACTCAAACTTATTTAATTTAAGGAAACGTCATGAATACTAAACACGTTATGCTTATGACAAAAATGAATGCATGGACCCATTAGGCGAAACATCAAACGAGTAGACAAAACGAGAGCTCTTTCATTAAATTAAAGTGCCTTAAAGGCATAATTGTTCACATCCAAATATTAGGACAAAGAAAGTTACATAATAGATAGTCGTCCTCCACAGGCGGAGGGTCTTGATTCGTAGAGCTGGTAAATTAAGCATCCTCGGTAGCTTTCATTGGTGCGTTGTCCTGGACAAGATCCAGAACATTCACTTGTTTGACTGATGAATTGTCTCCTTCATTCACTAGAGACCTCACGAGCTTCTTGTCAGAGTTGGCAGCAGAACTTGCTAACATAGTAGTGTCGGCCGAACTGGAGAAGACCACGGCTAATACAAATTCTTCGGGTACACCAAAATTGATCGCTTTCAGTCCACTATCAGAGCTTGGTGATGGCTTCTCCTTAGCATTGGCCTTCCTTGCAGGCTCATCCATTTTTCCTTCCCTTATCAAACGCGAGATAGTAGCAGCTAAAGTTCTACACTGGTTGGTTTGATGTCCTATTTGAACATGATACTCGTAGAAGTTTGCTTTTTCTCTGAAGGTCAGGGGTCTATACTCTTGAAGGTTATCAAGCTTGCCAGCTTTGCACATTTTAGCAAATATCACACTCAATGGTAACTTCCAAGGGGAAACGAAGGGATTTTGATTGGGTGCTTGATAAGGAGTTTTCACTTGAACTGCAGGACTTTTGTCTTTGGAACAGATGGCCCTAATGAGATCCTGCGGACCACTACCTTCTTTTGGTGAGCCAGAAAGCGGGGGTGAATCCTGATGGTTAAATGCTTTTTCAGGCTCAACTATCTTTCCTCCCCTTATCAAACGGTCAATGGCCTGAGTCAAAGTCCGGCATTCATCAGTGCGGTGGCCTGGTTGGATATGTTACCCGCAAGACCCATCCCTTTCATCTGTTGTGGGAGGTCTCCATAGGCATAATGGTTTAATCTTACCGTCTTTCCTTAACTTTGTGTATATGCTTCTCAAAGGTGCTTTCCACGAGTATGTGCCATACTTTGCTTTGGTTGCCTTTTATATGGGTGTCTGATCAACAACCCGAACTAGATTGGGGTGAACAAGATCTAACTCTTCTCTGGCGCAAGCCGTTCTTTCATTTTGGCCCGAGATGGGATAGCATGCGGTCTTTTACTTACTTTAAGCTTTGCTTCTTGACTTCTTTTGGAACTAAAGAGTAGGAACTTATGCAGTACAGCCTTCATTTTGGGTGTCATGCCCCGGAGATTATATGACCTGGTGGCATGATAGAGAGGCTGAACCAAATTGGAATGGTGAAGCAAGCGATGAGGTTTCGATGCAAGAGCCAATCTGTAGGCTAGAATCAAAGGGGTTTTGTGGGTAAGCAGCCCCTCTCGAAGCAACAATGAAATGAGTAGGAGCAGGAGAAAAGCACTTTGGAGGCATTTGAGGTTGAGCTAAATTTTGATCCAGTTGGAATGGCCCGGATCGGGGACTAGACGGGTGAAACTGACCGAGCGGGATAAAACTGATCTAGGGTTATTGGGGTTAACGGAAGCTGGCTCATACTGGTGAGAAAGTCAGGCTTGAAGGTATGGCTTGGAGCCCGGGTTGGATAAGCGAACACGGGTGACTGAGATTGCACGATATCCTGACCAAACTGAAATAGGAAAGGCGAAGGTTGAATGGGCTATTGCACACACTGAACCGGCTGAATTGGCTAAATAATAGACTGAAACTGAAATGATGGAACTTAAACTGACCCATCCTACGCGGTCTCTAGTTGTCCCTGAGCTTGAATACCAATCGTTGGAATCCTCTGAACACTATTTTCTCTTCCAAAACTGTGTGGATCAAATCTTGGATCTGCCTTTGAATTGCATCTCGGAACTGATCAGATTGGAGAAACACTGTAATAGCATTGGCAATTTCAGAACTCAATAGAGACTGACCCTGATCAGGCAGGAGGAGAGGAGGAGAAGAAGTACCCTCGGACGGAACCCTATCCACCGTTAGTAAACCGGACATAGCAGAAAAACCAGATTTTAAAATAGAATACGGACCCATAGAACGATAAACTAGCGGATGATGATCAGCCCGAATCGAACCCTGAATGAAATGGATGATTACATAATAACCCAAATGGTGAATGCCTAATATACGGGGTGGTTTAGAGAGGTAGAGAGTAGAAGGGCTAATGATACGAAGCTTAACCCTAAAATACGTGAGACGTGCGAACTCCTCACCATGTCTAGCGAACTAGATACAGGTCATCGAGACTCAAACGATCTCAGGCATTTTGTTAAATTCCCCCTTCAAGCGAGGGGAGAGTAGAGGTAAGCGAAAACCGAAAATAAAGGTCGGCCACAGGTGGCCTATGCATGAAGTGCGTATGCATGAGCATAACACAAGTAGCACAAGAAAGCAAATAAACCTCTTCCAACCTTATGACTCCCACGCAATGCCAATTTAGAATCTAGGGTTAACTCTAGCGCCAGGAAATGGCAAGAGAGTATGCGACCTAGATCTAAATTGTTTCGATGACCTATGGGGGAGTTGCTATGGTTAGATTTATCACGGTTCATAGTCTCAAACTGCTGGTGTCGTGGAACGACACTATAGAAGGGTCTCATTTACCTTGATTTCTTATAACTCAACCACCCCTCAAATGAGTACAACCGTGGGAGTTACACGTTGGTTAAAATGAGTGATCCACCCACAAATATCCCTAATTCCTGGCAGGCATGAGGTATATAAGTGAGCTTCACGGGGTGATAAAATGGCACCGTAATTTTTCATCTCAACTAAAGTGATGGATTCAAAAGGCATAAGAAATAAAGCGTTGATTTTAAAAAACGATTTTAGCACATCATCAAAATCCTTTAACCAAAATGTTGAAAAGAAAGATTTTTCCAAATTTTAAGTTAAAAGGAAATCCCCAGCAGAGTCGCCACTATGAGCTAACGACCTTTTTCCCGTCCGCGAGGACCGTGTGAGATGCTTAGCACGGGCGGGGGGGGGGGGGGGGGGGGGAGCAATGAGCGCTGTGAAGCGTGCTAAGGGAGAATCCTTATCTTAGCGTGATGATAACAATAATGGAAAATGATGTTGCAGTTGATATCTAGATCTAATTTAGGTGTTAAAAGATACGAGACTTGAAATCCCGTATTTTAAGACAGAGTCGCCACTCGGTTTAGCTCTATCGGGAATTTGGGTACGATATTCCACTTGGTGGTTGGACCGTACCTTAAAATGTGAGATTCCAAGCCCGGATGATGTTGCCTATTTTTCATTTTATTAAATCAAATTGTTTACATTTTAATAAACTCAACTTCAGTTCTTATGCGATTTAAATCCGATTGTTGTATAGAGTTTTCGGTTCATATGCCATGCATCACACGAAAGCGGTAAATAAAGCAAATAAATAATTATTACAAGGCTTTGGGAATACCTATATATTTTTCTAATACGGTAAAAGTAATGGGCAAAACCGGGTTTCAATCGAGCTTACCAACTCGGACCCGACTCCAAAGGAGGCAAAAATCAATGAAAATAATCACAAGTAAAGCATGAATAAATAAAGGACAGAATATAAACGCATAAAAACAGATTTAAGACATCAGGAAAATGATTAATGTGATTTTTTAGTGAGTAAAAACCCGATTTAAGCCAAGTTTAAAAACCCGATTTAAGCCAAGTTTACATGATTAAAATCATAAGGGAAAAAATGAAAATTGGGCAAAAATGAAAGAAAACTGACAAGATACAAGCTGTAACTAAGATTCGGCGGTCAAGGTTGTAGTGACAGCCTTGACCGCCGTCGCTATAGTGGTGGCCGCTATAGGTATAACGGCCGCCGCTATGGTGGCGACGGTCAAGGCTGTGAATTTCAGTTCCACGAAGGTTTTCGGGTGTTTTTGGCCTATAAATTTGAAATTATTGGGATTTTAAGTCGTAATCAGTCGCTAATAGGCTAGATCTGGACTTAAAACGTGCAAATAATGAAGAGCTTACAAGTTTGGGATGGAAAACACCCCAAAAATTGAGAAATGGTGAGACCTCTATGAGGATAGCTTTCACCGTTGTATCTATAGCCTTTACCACTATAGGGATAGCGGCCAAGGCTATAGGGACAGCGGTGAAGGCTATCCTTATAGAGCTCGTCCCTTTTCCGAGTTTACTCAAGAACACCAAGGGGAAAACAGACAAAAACAAGAACAGCAGCAGCTAAAACACGATAAAAGTAAGGAAATAGATAAGAGAACTCAGTTTTGTTACCTCTAGGCCGTGAATCTATCTTTGGAGACTCGAATCAACCATTGGGAGGTGTCTTCGATGATTTTCAGACGAACAGTGACGGAAATCGATAGAAATAGTGACGAAATTTAGGTAGTGTTTAGAAAACAAGTCTGTAAACCTATTTAATCTATTTTCCCTAAGATTTCTAATCAATTTTAGTGTTTTAACTAAGAAATCAAGCCCAAGAACAACTAAAAGTCCCATATTAGGGGTGATTAAACCCGGATTTTTGCCTTTCTTAAGCTTTCTCTCTTTAAGTTCCTAGTTTCTAGGTTTTTTGATCTTAAATCTTTGAATTTCAGCCAAAAGTCACCTAAAATCTCTCTCTTCAAGGGTTTAAATAGTCTCACACTCAAAATTCACTGACTTTGGGAGAGAAATCAGGCAAAAATATGTGGCCCAATCTAAAGAGGAGGGAGAAAATGAGTGGCATGGCTTGGGTTTGGCCGTGCCACAGCCACCGTCACGGTGGTCACCGCCATAACAATTGCAGTGACGACCATCATGGCGGCGGAGACTGCCGCTATGAAGGCGGGGGTGGCCACCCCTTGCGGCGGTCATCGCCATTATAACAGCAGTGATCGCCACACGGACGGCGGTGACCGCCATAAGGATGGTGGTCACCGCCGCCATCAGAGCTGCTCACCGCTGCGGATGGCGGTAGCGACGGTGGCCCCGACTGGCGGGGGAGGACAACGGAAAAAAGCCTAGGGTTTCTAATTAGGGTTTAGGCTAGGGTTTTTAGGTTAATTAGGTTAATCAGGGTTTTGGATCAATTAGGGCATATTAAGGTGCCAACTTCCGACGCCTATAACTTTCACTACGATTATCCGATTAAGGCGCTTCTTAACATTCTGGAAATCTTGGAGAGTTTACAATCCAAAAATATATAATAAATTCCCTGAAAATTCTCGGATATTATAGAAAATTGCAAAACAAAATACTGCACGCAAGAGAACGAAAAAGGTTAATCCTAAATGCATATGAATGATATCTAAGTGCGGTCAAAGGTCAGAAAATCATCAAAGGGGACTTTGAAAATGCGATTCATCCTTCAAAGAATAGAACAACTAGACCATACGAGGTCAGAGCAACAAATCATCATAATTCCAAGGGTCACCGAAAAGCCAGTGCTCACAATTATATACACCGTATTTCTGGAAATAATTTAGCAAAAATAATTTAAATGATAAATAAATAATTAGTATGGTAAAGATTTAATTAGTTTAGAAATATTGAATCATTTTGACAATTCCCATTTCTTTATTGGAGAAAGCACATGAAGATGGTTGTTTGCGTTCGATTTTATACTTTATGGGCTCTTACAAAAAAGACCTCACTACGCAAAGTAATTTCAGCCACATGCCATAAAAAGGAGCAATAAATTACATATATAAAGGCTCCTTCTAATTATTTCTAAGCTTGTCATCTAACACATGATTGGTCATGTTTTGTTTAATTTCGTTGCCTTATTTTATTTCTCTTTCAAACTGTTCATTTTTTAGACATGTCGCTTTAAAATATTTTATTCATTTTTTTTAACTTTGAAACAATATCCACTATGACATTTTCAAAATTTTTAAACCAGTAGACATGTGGTAGAAGCTTGGTAGACATCTGGAATCTATTTTTTTCATTAGCCTTTTCCCTCTCATGATTTGTTTGTTGATTATTGATTTTGGTTCACATATTGATTTTGATTTAATAAAAGAGATTAATGTATTATTTCATCATAATTGAATTTGGGATGTTGAACATGATTTTGTTGTTTTTAGTGTAGCTGGTGGCTTGATTCCAAGGTTTGCACAAACTAACATAACGATTTCATTAAAAAAACTATCAAAAATTCGCATCAACTAGATGTCTATTGGATATCTATCATATGTCTACCAGTTTAATAGTTTTAAAAAGTCACAATAGATGTCATTTCAAAGATAAAAATAAGACGAACAAAAAACTCTGCAGAGGTATGCCGAAAAAATAAACAGGTTGAGAAATAAATGAAAAATAAGAAAGAAAATTAAAAGAAAAATGAGAGGAACACGTGGATGACATATATGTAAATAGAATTGAAGGAAATGTATATATAAGATTAGTTGGACTTGATGGTGAATTTGTAAATATTTTACCAAATATGGCTAGTCTTGATAATTAGTCATACTTTATTTCTAATAGAATAACGATGATTATTCAGTACATGGCAAGTACCGTCATGTACCGCAAATCTATCTAAAATCATTTAATGAAGTCATTAATTATATTTATTGTTAATAAAATTAAAGGAAATAAAATATATTTCCTAATTCAATTTCATATTCTTACCTTAAGTACATTTCTTCTCTATATTTTCTTTTCAATTTATTTTTTAATTATTCTTTTCAAATTTAATGTTGCTTTATTTTTCTTTAAAATTATAGTATTTATATTTTTACAATATTTATTTTAATTTGAAACATAAACTCTAGATCTTTATAAAATTATTTATTTTTGAAATCAAATCATAAATTTTTATATGTAATAAAAATTCTAATTCTTTAATAATATAATATATTTTTCTTTTCTTTTCGTAAATTCATTATTTTTGGTTTTTTTCTTACAAAATTCACCCTAATATGCAACACAAACAACCAATACTAAACCCTTTATTCTAATATATAACACATTTTTATTTTTCTAGTTTATTGTCATTTTTTCAAAAACCATTATATATTATTATTATTATTATTTATAACTTTATTGATATATTTTGAAACTTTGAACTCTAACAGTATTATTAAAATATTATTTTTCATATTTTGCTCAGTGATGGGTCCAAATCATGTTCCCATCATGGAAGGGATGAGTCCTAACTGTATTTTCGTATTGAATGAGCATGACTCAAGCGCGTCCCCATATTAAAAATAAGGGTAAACTTAAAAAATATACCATGTGATTCGGTCGTTTTGTAAAAAGGTGCTTGTGGAATTTTTTTCTCTCAAAAGGGTGCCTCTGGTTTCAAAAGTTTGCAAAAATAGGAGGTGATCTTGTCCATTTTGAAGTGAAATTTTGCAGCTTAGTTAATAAAAATATAATACACCTTTGTGATAAATTTCAGAATTTTTTGAGAAGTTATAATATTTTTTTAATTAAAATTTGATTATAACTTTAAAAAAGCAAAACAAAATGAAAATTTTTCGAATCTTACTCAAATCTTGAAATATAATTCTTAAATAATATAGTTAAAATATAGGAATGTTGAATTAATTAAAATAATTGGTGTAGCACTGTAATTTTTAAACCACAGACACCCTTTTGAAAAAAAGTTTCACAAACACCTTTTGCAAAACAATCAAACCACATGACATGTTTTTTAAGTTTACCCTAAAATTAAATAGTAAAATTAATTTTTTATATTTTAAAATTAGTATTTGAACATTATTTTAAATCTCAAACCTTTAAAATTTTTAATTTTTTTATTGACTATAAAGATTTTGGATTTGAGTTTTAAAAATTTTAATTTTATAAAGGTTTAGGGTTTATGTTTCAAATTAAATACATGTTGTATAACATAAAATGTTATAATTTTGAAAATGAAAAATTAAGTAGGTAAAATTGAATTTGAAAAAATATTTTAAAAAAATTAATTGGGAAGAAAATGTAGAGAAGAAATGCTTATGGTAAGAATATAAAATTTAATTAGGAAAAAAGATAAATAGATTTTATTTTCTTTGTTGTCATTAACTATAAATATAATAGTGAGTTCATTAAACGCTTTTAGATAAAATTACAGTACTGTGTGCCGAATAATTTTTTATAGACTAAATATTACTTTGCTCATTATTTATATTAGATCAATCATCCTACCACCATAAAAACACCCTAATGTTGAAAGGAAAAACTTCTCATAATTAACATTTTTTTTCAAAATCTCATAAATACTCCAATTCTGTTTTTGAACTAAATGATAATCTCATAAATTCATTACAACCTATTTTAAAAAAGAGAAGCAAAATCTTTTAAATTACTATTCAATTCTGGTTTAGCATGATAAGCTCTAGTCGAGATGAGCTTTCTAATCAAAGTCAAGTCCAATCCAAAAAAACACAGGCTTGCGTAGAGTTGGATTTAAGTGAAATATTTTATGATATGCTCTAGTACCAACACATATAAAGTGAATAGGTTCAATGAATATGAAACATCAACACGATACGAATTAAAACAACCCAGCCCACCATTTTTGAATTGACATGAAACTAACATGTTACATTTTGAGTCTGTTATTTTAGAAATTACATGAAGGTATGAAATTTAAGGATTTTATGTACGTAGTAAAATTATAAATAACCACAAGCACAACAAAGTCTTTCATAGTCTCACATAACATCTTTAACAATAATATTTATATTTACACATACCAATGAACATTAGTAATAGTAATTAGGATGGTGTTAATCTTCTTATCTCCTCTAGGAATTGTCATTCAAAACTGTAAAGATATTGCTAGTAGCAATGGAAATGTTAGTTTTTTTTTATTCGTTTCTCAACAAATCATTATATTCTTCATAGGGCAGTCAAATGTTGATTTTTCGATATATAGAGGTGAATGAATTTTTTCTTTTTTTTATGTAATACTTGTTTTGATGATAAAGTTGGTTTTCATTAAAAAAAAAAAAAAGAAAATGTCACATCCAACGCAACATTAGTGAATTGGAAACATTAAATATATTAGGAAATTTTTTTGCAATGTTACCCATTAATGAAGTAAAACTATTATTGAATTCTCTCATATCTCTGCATGTTATTTTAAACAAATGTTGTAAAATTACATTTAATCTTTAAGCATGAATCACACAAAACATAATTGAATTAGAATTGACTCGTTGGACATGAATTCAGCATCCACATCAAACAAATGTGATAAGCTAACACGAACAATATCTTTAGTATAAGGCTAAATAATTATAACCTCCCTCAGGTTTGACATAACACACTACTACCTACTTGAATTTTAAAAACTTAATTTATACCTCCCTATGTTTTGCATTTTCTCATTACTACCTCCCTTTTACTTTACTTTCATTATATTGTTAGGTCCCTTTACATATTATTGTGTCATTATTTTACGAACAATTAACCGAAATATATATTTATAACAAAACTATTATTGTTGTGATATTTTTATATTCAATTTTTCTTTAATTTGTACATTTTATATATATTTTTTCTAACGCAATCATAAGATTATAATGTAATAAAATGTCAGAAAATAAGTAAAACAAACATCTTATTTATGAAATATCTTTAAAAACCAGTACATATGATCACAGGTTAAGCAAATATTGTAAAAAAGTGCATGGAACATCAATGATTTTGAATGAAAATACTTAACAATTGATAGAGAGATGTAGTAATAAAAAAATATAAAATATGAAGAGATATAAATTAAAATTTTAAAATACATAGAAGTATATTATATCAAACTTAACGGAAGTTATAATTATGTACCCTTACTTTAAATTGGAGAAGCTTGATATGTACATAATGAAATAGGTATAGAATGAGGATGTGATATGATATGATAACAGAAATAGGTATAGAATGAGGATGTGATATGATATGATAACAGAAATAGGTATAGAATGAGGATGTGATATGATATGATAACAGATATATTTAGGTCCATTAGGCCCATCAATGAAAATAGCTCATGAGAGGCTCAAAGAGTCTAACTAACTTGCAACAACTTCCTTAGAGGGAAAGGTAAATACTTAGCTAAAGCCCGTAAAAAATTTCAACAAAAATTTTAGGCCATAAATTTTATACCTAAAATAGAGTAAGACATAATATTTATATGTTCCTTCACATTCAATAACTTTTTTATGTTCTGCTGGTATAAATGTATTTTTTACTTGTTCTGCTGGTATAACCTGTTATAATGGTAGTATAAATGTATTATTTGTTTGATTACTATTTTGTTTAATCACACCTCGTATAAAACATGGTAATATGGTGATATAAATGTGGTTTCTGTTTGATTTCTTTCATAAAAATAGGTGCTTATGTGTGGTTTTGTTTACACCGAGTATGATGCTGGTATAAAGTCATTTTTTTTTATTTCTTCCATATAATAGATTTTTATGATTTTGGTTCTTCAAACCTGGTATAAATGTGATTTTTGTTTGATTTCTTGCATAAAAATAGGTTTTTATGGTTTTGGTTCGTCACACCTGGTATAATCTTGGTATAAATGTGGTTTTTGTTTGATTTCTTTCATGAGAATGGATTTATATAGTTTTGGTTCTTCACACCTGGTATAATGCTGGTATAAATGTGGTGTTTTTGTTTGATTTCTTTCATAAAAATAGATGCTTATGCTTGGTTTTATTTTTGACACCTGTTATAATGCTGGTATAAAGTGGTTTTTGTTTGATTTCTTACATATAATAGATTTTTATGGTTTTGATTCTTCACACCTGGTATGATGCTAGTATAAATGTGATTTTTATTTGATTTCTTTCATAAAATAAAATCTTATGTTTAGTTTTATTTTTCACACCTTGTATAATGCTGGTAAAATGCTGGTAAAAATGTTGGTATAATGCTGGTATATCATCAGTTACATATCTTCAAAAATAGAAACTCGAAAAAGTATATCATCATGAATCTAGTTTCGAAGATAAAAACGAGACAAACAAAAAATTCTAAAGCGGCATATTAAAAAAATCACCGGTTTGCAAGATAAATGCAAAATAAAGTAATAAATATATATAAAAAAGAAAACCTCATTCATGGGCAAAAGAAGGAGGAACGAATAAGTTGAAAAGAAAAAGTTTAAAAAATGATAAAAAAATTGATTATAAAAGTAGAGGGCAATAATGTAAATATTTTAGTCAATTCTACATTCCTTACAATTTCCCTTCCTTATATTATGGGGAAATATTGGAAAATACGACATTTATATGATTTTAATCCTATTTACCTAACTCTCATTTTATTGAGTTATTTTTTACCATTTTTTAGGTTTTTATTTTTCTCTTTATTATACTTCTCTATTCCCTTTGTAACAATCTCATCTCTCATATTTAATTTGATTTTCGAAACTTAAAAAGACTATATCTCACAAACCGTCAAAATTTTCAACATGAACATTTAGAATATTTTGTTTGTCTTATTTTTATCTTTAAAACGATATCCATTGTGAATATTTTTGGAGCAAAAAAATTATCGCAGTCTTATACCAGTTTTATACTAGATATAAGAGCTTTTTTGCTTTAAAAAGAATAACGGTGTTCAGTTTTATGTTATCTACCTGGAAATAAATGAATAATTGACGCTATAAAGACACTATACTACTCTTATTCCTGGTATAAGAATTTATGAAAAAATGATAAAATTAGTATAAGACTGCGATAAATTTGTTTTGTTTTAAAAATATTCAATATAAATTTCGTTTTAAAGATAAAAAGAAGACAAATAAAATATTCCAAAAGTTCGTATCGAAAAAATTAATGGTTTGTGAGATATAGACGTTTTAAGTTGCCAAAATCAAATTAATTAGGAAAGAGAGCGTGTTATAATGAAAGTCCTTATATTTAGATCAAATCAAAATTTAAAAATTAAATGTTATAATTATGAAAGAATATATGTAACCAAGAGAAATGAAATTTTTATGATGATATTTATAAAATTAAAGGCCCAAAATCTTATATTTAACTAAGTTACATATGTTATATTAGAAATTTATACTGAACACATGGTTATGCCGCGTTAGTGCCACCTACCCTATAAATACTCATTCTAACAAACTGTTCAGGTAACTATTCGTTCCTGTTATCGTCTCAATACAGCTTTATGAAAAGATCAAGATGTATTGGTAAAAAGATAGGGTGACAAGCAGTTGAAGTAAAACGTAAAAGTAAAGGAACGGGGGTGGGGGCATGCGAGTAGTGAATGTTGTATAGCAAAAATGTTTGTTTGAATCCCAAGATGTAGCCGTTAGTTAACGGGGACCCATTTCTTACATCTCACAGACACTACTCTGTCCTTTGTTTTTGTGAGCTTATATACACTTATTTATTTAATTTGATTCGATTTGATTTATTATCTTTAGACTGCCACCGATTTATTACTTCACTTCACCCTTTTATTGCTTTTTTCTTCTTTTCCTTTCACCATTTTGAATTTAACGCTCTAAATGTAATATATTTTCATTATTTTTTTTAATATTATAAGTATGTTCATTCAAATAATTTCATTCCAGAATAATTCACAGTTAATTTTTGTCGCCCTTCCCAATACATATATTTTACTTCATTATTTTAATGTAATTTCTAAAATCTTAAGCCTGTTTAGAATTATTTTTCCTGCTGTTGTACTGAAAAGCTACACGCACAAATTTTTCATAAAAACACGTATTTTGGTCTTAGTCAAAACAATTTCAAATTTTTCATAGAAACACGTATTTTGGTCTTAGTCAAAATAATTTAACTCTTAATAATTTGCCCTTGATTTCTAAATGCAAAATCTACACAAAGTTTGAATATACAACTTTTCATGATAACAACATAAGAAAGCAATTCCGAATTAGTGTAGAGAATTTATGGGCTTGAGAGTGTCCGGTTTGATAACATGAATGAATACATAAGTGGGGTTGAGCCCATCTAACACAAGATCAATTAGCTTGTGTTAAAGCCTAATATACTCTACTTATATACCACTCACCATTCTCTTATATTTTCAATGTAGGATAACCTCACATCTCCAACAACTACCCCTTAATCAAATTTTAGTCATTCATCAATACATCTCCTACAACATGGCTTTGATAGCTTAACCATTGGGTTAAGTATCTTCTATTGTCAAAATGTATGATCTCAAATTTAGTACGTAGGTATGATTTGGTCTAGATCTACAAAACTAGTTGATATTTATAGAGTATGTTGGAGTTATAGTTGTAAATCTCGTTAACATGACACAAATCTTAACAAAATATAGGATGCGTTAATGTTGTTATTGTGTTTTATTGTTCTTTATATATTTCTATTGCTTATATAGCAAGTTTTTTCCTATCTCTCTCGTATAGTGAGATTATGTTATTTTGATTTTGATAGAAAGCATCGAATTACTCAATATTTTAACATATACCAAAAAAAAGTTACACTATATTACAAAATTTAGACTTGTCACCGATTGAAAGAAAAAATAGAAAGAATATATGTTATGAAGCAGCCCACTGTTAAGTTGACACGTGTTGCTGGTATTATTATTTGCGGATGAATTAGAAGAACACATGGTATGTTTTTTGTTTGTATGGAGCAAGTAAGGAGTGACATGGATGCATGTATTGTATTGATAAGTGTCTCTTGGGAAATTTCCAAGTAACAACTAGTATTATAATACAGAGCATAATCGTTGTTTAATTAGCTGTAGCGTTTGAATGAATTTATTTTGAATTTGTTCATGCACTTCGATCAATCACAATTATCGGGATTTGGTTTTCTTATTCTTGCTTATCCTTTGGGAGTTTAATTGATTGGACAATTCAATATTTCAGCATTTCTATATATCAAATTTAGTGATGCTAATTATCTACTTTCCAAATTAAAAAGCTTAATTTATTACAACTTACAATGCCTAAATTATATACTTAGTTGAATAATATATATTTGTCTTGTTATCTTTCCTTCGATAAATTTCATGGGAGGAATACTGATTTAATTGTAGAATATTTTTTGGTAGTAACATTTTCTAGTTTCAACGAGTTTTTTTTTAGTATTTTTAGCAAAGACTTGGTTTAATGGTTGAGCCTTGAAGTTGTAATTCTAGAGGTCATTGATTCAAGTCCACCTATTGATGAGGTGAGATATAGTTTTTTTTATTATTTTTATGAGTCTAATGAGACAAATTTTTTTAAAAAAGAATTTTTTTAATATTTAATATACCAATTGAAATACATTCACTTGATTTATAAAAATTAAAAACTAAAATTATTAATGTTATATAATAAGAATTTGTAAGGAAATTAAATCATTTACTTAATGGATAAGTGATCATACAATATACAAATAACTGAAACTTCTTTCAAAAACATATTTTAGAAACTTTTCTTTCGAAACATATAATTGAAATGGTTTCAAATTTACCTTTTTCAAATATTACATTTTTTTTAAAAAAATTAAACCTTAGAAAGGGAAAATACAAAGGTGCAATAGTAGTCACTACAATGGTTTCGCCGATTACATAGCTCTAAGTTAAGGGGCCATACCAGACAACATCGGTCACCGCCTTAACCCTAATCCGAAAAAACTTCCAAGGAAAATATAATATTAAAAGTGAGACGCTTAACAAATACAATACCTATAATGTGTCAATGTGTGAGTGAATAATAAGTTTGAATTTTAGTGTGGAGGGGGGAGAAGATTTAAATATGACCAAGTTTCAAACAAAAGTATACTAATGAAAATATTTTTAAATATAGATGTTGGTGCCCTCGGGATTTGGAGTAAGAGGGGGTGATTGACTCCTTTTCACAAGTGTTAATGATTAAATCAGATTAATAAGACAATGCTTCTGAGAAATTAAACACAAATAAAAACAGATTGAAAGTGCTAAGAGAAAATCAAACACAATGATTTTATACTGGTTCAGATCCGCTTACATCCGGTCCTCAGAACGTCTGCTTCTGAACTTTAATCCACTATTGATCAACCCTTCTGAGGCAGAGCAACCTTCACAATCTGGAATCCTTACAACCAAGAGTAACCTCCTCCTCCTATCTCTAATTCCCAATTCAAGAGTACCCTCCTCTTGAATTATTCTAGATCCCAACTTATCCCCAAGCTGTATCTAGGATAGAAGAATTCAACAAGCAATTTGCCTAGTCTTCTGATTACAGTGGATGAAAAGATTTTATTGATCTTGTACTTTATTTTCAAGAGTCACTTTACAACATATTGGAAGTATGAGTTGTTCTAAGCTTTCAATTTGGTATCAAACAAATTTGTGATTTTTTTGTTTGCATGTTTGAGATTTTACAGATTGAGACTGATTGCAGTTTTTGGATGAAAGCTTGGATTATCTTCTTCAAGATGTAAATATAGGCAATCTGCAAAATCCTCCCATTGTGACTCATCTTTAGAGTCTCAATCTTGGTTGTTATCTCACAACTGCTCTTTTCCTTAAGAGCCGTTAGATCTTCCATTAAACCCATCTTCTTTTTTGTTAGACATATTAGAGAGAGCCAACTCTACCAACTTCTACAAGTTCTCTAACAGTTTGCACCTTTTAGTCCCATACATGTTTATTTGTGTCGGTTGTGACGTGGCTAAAAGTAGTCCTTGCTTTCATGTTGTTAACTCACTTTTTGAAAATCATCTTACCACTTTTTATGTTAGGCTGATTACCTATCTTTTGAATCATAAAAAGTATAGGCCTGTTTTTAGTGTTTGTCTTCACGTGAGTTCTTGTATTGGGATCTGAGCTTGATTGTATAAGATGCTTTCCTTCTCTTGTACGGCTAAGTAGTCTTTCGAGACATCTTTAGACTTGTCTTTTGAGATTTGTACTAGTCATCTTCCAGGTTTATCTTGCTTCTGAGATCTTCATCTTCTGACCGTATCTTTCTTCCGAGTGCGCAACTTTTGATTTTTCATTTCTTTAAAACTTGGCTTCGGAGCTTCGAACCTCAACTTATGAGAATCCTTCTTCTGAGATAGTTCAACAAACTCTCCTATTTTGATGATAACAAAAATCTGCAAGACAAAGGTTAGTTCCCCATAATTCATGTCAATTCTGAGTAATAGATATTTCAACTTGTACAATTGATTATTGTACTCAGAATCTCAGAGATAACTATTTCACTATATTTTTTCAAGGGTTAACAATGTGTTAACTTCTATGAAGCTCGGATGAAGCTCAGATGACAATTACATTGAAGAATATAGTAAAGATTTGAAAGCATAAAAAATGGATATAACTAGTTATAAATGAATACAACTAGCTATCACTATAGTCTTAGCTTCTTTGGATCGCCTAGATTCTGGTGAAGTGAGAGGTTGTCATCACCATCATCCTCTTTATCCATGTTCTCCCCCTTTTTATTAGCATCAATAGGGGGTCTAAATCTATAGGAGCAGACAACTAGAACATATGATGAGCTCAGGCTTTCCTATAGGATAAAGCAATGGTGCGCCTGTGAGCACTGGATTTTAACGATCATTCTCACAAAACTATGATGAGAGCTGTATGATGCAATGTCTTTCAGGTGTTGTCCATTAGGGGCATTCCTACTACTGCAGAGTTGAGTTTGGCCAAAGTTTGGAGACCTAGTGTGCCTTTAGGGACTCATACGGGCACATCCTGGTGGTACGGATCCACTAGGGGACCCGTACAGGTCATCCCTCCCGTACGGGTCCTCTTGTTGCCTAAACAGGCTCTTTTGGAAGGGAATCCTTTCCTATTTCGGGAAATGATAGGTCTTAAACGTGATTTATTGCGTTCAGACCTCCTCTCTCATATAAATAGGGCCATTCTCTTCACATTTTACACACACACACTTCTCATATCAAAAATACAATAAAACTCTAGCAATTTCTATAGGTATAGAAAAGGTATAACAGCGGTATAGGAGGTATAAAATAGGGAGAAAACCCTTTCTTTGAGGTTTTATCCACATTTTATTCATTCCTAGCTTCTTTTATTAGGGTTTAGGGGAGGTTCTATCCACACAAATACTCACCTAAATAGTCCTATTCCATCGACTTTGGTCGGGCTCTCTCAACAGTAAAGGGATCACCTCAAAGTGGATTCACGTCGAAAAGGTAACGCTCCTGAGTTTCAAAGAGACTCACTTCTCAATTATTTCATTATTATTATTATTATTATTCTCTGTTTCTCTTATTATATCCATTGCTTTCATTTCTTGTTTCGGGTTTGGTCTGGAGCCGTATGAGCATTGTTGGCACCATATATCCCCAAGGACATCAGTTTGGTGTGCCATACTCATACGAAAGGAAATCCCTTTTATTTTATTTTTCTACCATCGATCCATTAATCTGTAAACTGAACTGAATAGAGCTTCTGTCTGGACCAGACAGGACCCATACGGGTCCCACCCACCCGTACAGGTACCAGCCCCAGGCAGATTCCCAAACCTATAATTGACTGATTTAAAATCAACCCAACTTGCCGTTTGCCATGTGATCATTTTCACTAATAATCTAGTAAATCAACCCATGAAAAGTTAAAACATGTTTTAACAACAAAATACGTTGAAGTGCTGATTTATGGCGTGTAATAAACTGTGCTAACATCTGTGGATGCAGGGGAATTTATTTTCATTTTGTTTTATAACTTAGAACAAAAGTATAGGTTCTCTTTGCAATTTCCCCCATTTTTCCCGTGGTTGTAATTTTTATTCCCCTATTTATTGCTTGTGCTTTATTGTAATATGTAAATGCATGTAATGAGTGTGAAAGAGTGTAAAAATAGGATTTCTGTGATAATTCCCCAAATGATGAAAACTAAAACGGTTTTACACGGTGAATGTAAATTTGAATCAACTAAATGAGAAATAAGTGACTCATCCGATACCCGAGTCTCTAATCCAATAGGTATGAGTCTCCCGTCCAGAGGGAACCATACTAAAACTCTTTCCCAAGTAGACAACTTGGGTGGCAACTTTATCAATTGCATTGGGATTTGAGTCTCGATTCTTTTATTCATTAAAATTGGCTTATTGTGCAAACTTTAACTAAAAAAAGTTTTGTCACGCCCTAATCCAACCAAAACCCCAGTGGGCCCCACCTCTCACACAGGCGCCAAGGGAGACCCACCCGTCATCGACACCTCACACTGGCGACTCTGCTGGGGATATAATCTTTTAACTTGCAAAATTGGGGTTTGTTTTTGAAAAGCTTAAAAGATTAAGATGATCACCGAAAATCATTTACTTGATTCAACCCATTTTCTTTTTCATCATTTAGGAAAATTATCACACTTTATCTTCTCATCTCCTTCTCTCTTTAGTTAGATGCACTCTTCTTCTAGTGCTAGGTTAAGGTGCCCTATTATTTCTATGACACTCGCAAAGGTGTTACCCATGCTTGCCAGGAATTAGAGACACTCTAGTGGGTGGAGCACTCATTGCTATCTCCCTCCAAAAGAGGCTTGATACGATGAGAACCTTCTATATCAAACTTCAGATATGTCCCTATGCCCTTCTTATTAAAAGCATTAGAATTTTACCTTCTAGGTACCTCTTTCTGGTGAGATTAGACTAAGGAAGAAAACCTTCAGAACCGATGGGAGAAATAAGGATGGAATCGATCAATTCACATGTATTATGTTACGTATCCTTATAATTAACCCAGCCATGCATCATTGTAATTTATGTATGCATAACTCATCCCAAGCATGTATTGATCATTTGGTTCTCACCTGAGAAAGAATCAAAGTTTGGCAACCATCTCAAGTTCATTTGGTTCGCATCCGAGTTTCAACTCGACCAAATTCAGTTTAGTTACGGGATGAATCTCCACTTCTGTCTCTTAGTAATCTATCATCCAGTTGGTTCGGATAGTTGGGTTCAATTGGTCCATATGATTCAGGGGGTATGGCAGTTCCACCAGCCGTCAGTCGTTCTATTCAGCCTAGCTAAGGATCTGTGCCGCTAGTGTTTTAGTTTAGTGGATCTAGCTCAACTGTGTAGCCATGCCTAAGGGGACGACCTTCCATCTTCTAACAGGTCTACCCTCTGGCATGACTATAAATGCTCAACAACTTTCACCTCCGGTCTAACCACAAAAGCGGAAAATTAGATCCCCGAAAAGGCTAAAAAGTGGGAAATATTTGAGGAATTAGAGTACATTGATGAAACAAAAAGAGGACTAGTGCCAATACAAGTAGAAGCTCAGTATTGGGAGACTACGGATTCACCGATAGATCCTACCGAGATTAAAAATGAAGACCCTCCACATCAGGAGGTCAATTTCAAGGATGAGTTAACCTTTTAACGTTGATGGTATTTTGATGCAAACAACGCCACTTATAAAGCATATCACAAATAAATTGATGCATTTACATTACGCTTGAGCATTTCATTCTTAAAGATATCGTGCACTCATAAAATCAATATTCTTAAAAATTTCATCATGTTCATTAAAGAAATTAAATTTGAGTACATCGCAATGGCATAAGGTTCCAATGGTTAAAACTTATCACAAAAAAAAGAGAGATGAAAAGTGCTTAGAAAACATGATAGCCTTGGGTCTTAGCTCATCTTTTTTCCATAAGGAGGGGGGAAGATACACATCACTAAGAAAGAAAGCCAAAAAACAAAAAGGGGGGAAAATAAAGGAAGACATACTCCATAGCAAAATCACCATTGAAGGAAAAGATCTTACAATACAAATCCAAAATCAAGGTAAGCTTAAATTCAATGCTCTTTCAAAACCTTTAAAAGGGTAAACCATCACACCTAACAAATGGGAATTTCTTATCAATGTAGGTACCTCCCTTGGACCTATATTCCTATCAAAATATCCCTCACAAAAAATGCTTTCTTCATTTGTTTAAAAAGAAAGAAGACCCTCACCCTATATAATGACCCCAAACCTTCCCCACAATAATTTGACCTCTTTCTTTCACAAAAGAGAGAAACCTGTTCGTTCCTACACTAAATGGCCCAAGCTTACCCAAAGCAACCCCTCAAGATAGGTGATCTAATTCTCAAACAGCTACACCAAGTAAACACTGATGCTAGGGGCAAGTTCAGGCCTAAATGGGGAGAACCGTTTGTTGTTGAGAAAATCCTAGATAAGGAAGGAATTAAGCTCTGGGATATAGATGGTGAATCCAGTGAATCAAGACAGGCTTAAGCGCTATCATGTCTAGGTTAAAAGATCTAAATCACAAAAAGCAGCACAATAAAAAAAGAAATAAAGAATAAATCACCCGGTGAGTAGTCCTCTACTACTTGGGCAAAAATTAGGGTGCAACCCGCTGATCGGTATTTTAAAAATTGGTCAGAAAAAAGTTAGGGTACTCCAACAAAAATAAAGCCCGCTAAGTTGAAAACCCGAAAAGGGAGGCTTAGGCAAAAGTTAGGGCATCGAGAGAAGAACATCAGTTGCTTTCTGGAAAATCTGTAAAAGGGCTAGAAAGCGGGTAAGGGTTACCCATTGGAAACTAATGCCATTGCCTATGCACTCAAATTTAATTTCATCGATAAACATGATATAATTTGCTAAGAATATGGGTCTTATGAATGCATGGATGTCTTTAAGGTGAAATGATCAAAGTATGTGAACATCGGTTTCTTCTCTACATTTTGTACTCTTTGTTATTATCTGTACTACGCGTATCATTCAACAAAAGACAAAATACCGATAAGCCACAAAAAGAAAAAAAATAAGGCTTATGCAAAAGTCAGAAAAAGTCTACTGAACTGAGCCACCAAGGACAGTTCATGCAAAAGTTAAGACAAAAGAAAAATACAAAATCAGTTCGATAGATCGCATCACATCAAGCGGTCTATGCAAAGTTAGAACTCAATTCAAAACGCAGCAGTTTATTCTTCAAGCATCATTTGTAATAGCAATGTTTCACAATTGGAATCCCTCAAGTTTAATTTTCCCACTGTGAAGCTACTCGATAGTACACATTATCCGATGTGCCAAGTGTTTCCACTAGCATCATCCAGCTTGCACTATGTTACAATTTGGACACCTTAAAGACACATCCCCCTAATGTGCAAAGAATGAATCTCATCCAATCAAGTCGCCAGTACGAAGAAGTATAGGCATCCATACAAGCCTGTACGAGTCTACAACAGGCATATGGATCTCATCCAAAATCTTGATAATATTCATCAGTCTCAATCGGGCCAGTCTCTCAATAATCTAAAGCTTCGAAAGTTTGGTTACTAGTCAAATTCACCAACAAATTAAGCCTTTATCAAAAAAGGATAAGACAGCAATATCCTAGAGGCAAAGGATCAATCAAAGGCTCAGAGTACAAAAAAGCTTGCTGGATTGAAAACCCGAAAGGGTGGTCCAGGCAAAAGTTAAAGCAAAGAAAAGAAAAGTCCACTGAGCTGAGCCATCAAGGACAGTTCAGGCAAAAATTAGGACAAATAAAAGTTTGATAGGTCATCTCACACAGAATGGCCAATGCAAAAATTAGAATTTCATTCAGAGAAAGAAAGGTTCAACATGCATCAATCCAAGTTCACAGCAAAGTATGCCACACAAGACCCAAAAGTATCAAACATCCAGAAAATGAAAGTATATCATGGTCTAAGCTACTGGGGGATCCTGTCCCGATCACCCCCCTAGAGTATGGTCGTGCGAGTTAGCCAGCAGGTCATCCATGTTGATCATCACATGGTCATCAGTCCCCATGGCACCCCCGACCACAACATCAGCTACCCCAGCACGCTGATCCACCTCCTGCTTGGCTCCACCCCTTTGGGTCAAGGCCGACGCCACTCGGTACACAGAAAAGTCCTCCTCAAACATAAGATTAGGCAGCTCCGATGTTTGTCTATCCTCAGTCATCCGTGCTAACTAACCCCACAACATCTCAATCTCAGCCCTTGCTTGAGTAGTCTCAGCCCTAGCCTGATCAGCCTTAGCAGTCGCGGCCCGCAGTTGCTCCTCCAAGAATCTAGCCCTCTCCTCGGCAGCCTCCAGGTCCTGAGCGGACCTACCATGCTCCATGGCCAATAAATTCTGTAATGGAAATTATAAACACGTATATAAATGTCATGGTATTTTATATGTAAAAGAAACTTACCGAGGCTAGTATGTCTTGAGCTAGCAGCAGGTCCCGGATAGAGAAGAAACCCCTAGCAATCCTCTCTGCCTCAGCTATCGCTCTTGTGGAACTCGAGGGGGATGTCCTCGAAATGGATCCTCTCACAGGGAGGAAGAAGCAAAGAGTCGATGAGCTCAGTATAGGAGCCCCCCACCGACATCACTCGGGCCCCCTCACCCAACAGGTGCAGCCCCTGATCCATCTTATGCATTGGATACGGTTAGAAGACTCCCAATGGGGCAGGGGAAAGGATCGGTCTCTCGAAAATAGCACTGGTCCTCCAGTCTTAGACCCTCTAAAAAAAGTACCACTCTACGGAGAGCGGGGACTCCAGCATGAAGCGGCTATCATCCACGCTTGCTCGCATCCTTTTGATGTCTCCATGTATGACCATCTGCCCCCATGGGTCTCGAATGACCTGTACAAAGCAAAGGCACTATAAGTATCACAACCTAATAAATACATTTTCTACTAATGGTTGCTTGAAATGTAAGATATAGGTTTAGCATAAAAGAAATTTACCTGATTGGAGCGTAGCTGACAAACTCTCTATACTTCACTGTATTTAAGGCCTGACGCTACCAAAGTCCTCATCCATTAAAAAAAGGTTACAGAAAACCCAGTTTCGGACATTCTGTCCCTGAAGAAGGGACCTATACGGGGTCCATCCCCACCCGTACTGGGTCTCACCTCGATAAAATGCCACCGTACGAGTCCTCCCCTCACACCTCGGGGCATTTTTCAAGTGGAAGAAGGATTCCTCAAATAGTAGGGACACATCAAATTCAAATTAGGGCCAACCCCTCTTCTCTCAAACCTATATGACAGTTATATGAGGGACAAAACCCCCAGCTCACCTTGATCCTTGATTAAAGGGGCAAAAATTTTTGTTCTCACAAAATCAATCAAGAATTAAGGTAAGCCATTTTAGAACAACTACTAACATGAACACTTTTTCATGTGCAGGTTCATTCAATGGAAGGATCCCTAAGTGGTCAAAACATCAAGGAGCAACAATCCCCATAAGACAAGAAATTCTTACCCAAACCAAGAAAATGTTATCCTAGAAGAAATCCACAGTAGAAGAATCATCTAGGATGACACCTCCTAAATAAAGAACCCAAGGAGAGGTATCCGTAGGAAAAGAAGGAATTCCCCCAGCCACACTGCCACCTAAGGGGCATTATTCAAAGGACATACCCAATAAAGATGCCATCCGAAGGGCACCATTTGAGGGGCATCTTCCCAAGAAGCATCCCTAGCAAATTAATCATTAGAGGGATCATTTCCCGAGCAAGCGAACCATCCAAGGGGCATCCCCCAACTAGTCAAGTCACCCAAGGTAATTTCCAGGGGCACCCCCCCAAATAGCTAAGTTTCTCATTCAAGGGGCATCCCCCCAACTAGTCAAGCCACCCAAGGTGATTTCTAGGGTCCCCCCAGTAACTAAGTTTCTATTTCAAAGGGCCCTCTAGTAATCTAAGTCATCTAGGAGACTTACTCCCAAGCAGTCAAGCCACTTATAGGCTATTCTCCCCTAGTAGTCAGGCCTCTCCAGCGGCATTCCAAATTAAGATTGGTACCAACCCAACATCTTTTCACTCACTCTTTAAAGTTAATTAAGGGCGGGACGCCAGTATATCTTGATACTTAATTGAAGCGGCAAAAATTTTTGTTCATCATAAAGACAATCAAGAATTAAGATGTACCATTTCAGATCATATTCTGATAATACTTGTTTTTCCCTACAGGGCAGACAAGACGAAACCTGAATGCCAACTAAAAGGGCACCTTTTCTCTAATAGAGCATCCATATCAGGATAGTTCATTCCCCAGTAGATGGAACATTCAAGTGGCATCCCCCCTATCCCCACGAGAAGTCAATGTCTATCCCAAATAATGGATGGTTAAAGGAACCATTCCCCCAATCAGAGGAATGTCCAAAGGGCACCCCCCAATTGGTTAAGCTTGCTCAAGATGGTTTTAAAGGATACTCCCCAACAGCTAGGATGTCCAAAGAACACCTTCCTCTATACAATTGAAATTGCACTCGAGCAGTTTCTCCCCAGCGATCTAAATGGACTAGCCATTCAAAGGCTATCTCCTCAACAGTCAACTCCACCAGGGGCACCTCCTAAGGGACATTCTAGCTCAAAATAGTTAGGCCAAACCTAAAATTTGTAAACACAGTTTATAGTTTATTTGGGGGCTAACCCCCATCCATATATTTTCATTTTAGACAGTAACTAACCCAATGTTTTTTAATTGTCTCTTAACAAGTTATTCGAATTCCCTAGAAGGAGAGTCATCCACCTTAGGAAAGGGATACATCATCATCAGTCAGGGAAGTCATTCCTCCTTAAGAAAGGAATATGAGGAGAAGTCATTCGCCTTAGAAAAGGGATATATCATCAGTCAGGAAAGTTGATCCGCCTTAAGAAAGGGATACGAGGAGAAGTCATCCACCTTAGGAAAGGGATATATCATTAGTCAGGAAAGTTAATCCACCTTAAGAAAGGGATACGAGGAGAAGTCATCTGCCTTAGGAAAGGGATATATCACCAGTCAGGAAAGTCGATCCGCCTTAAGAAAGGGATACGAGGAGAAGTCAACCGCCTTAGGAAAGGGATATATAATTAGTCAGGAAAGTCGATCCGCTTTAAGAAAGGGATATGAGGAGAATTCATCTACCTTAAGAAAGGGATACACATATCTTCCCCAGAGAAGTCACCAGAGATACGCAAAGCAGAGGAAAGCTGTCGGCCTAAAGAAAGGCTTGCGCACAATAAAGGAAAGTGGTTTGCCTAGACAGAGGAATGCAAAGGAAGGATGCTCACATTAAAGAAAGAGCACAAAGGAAGGTCATCCACCTCGAAGAAGGGACACCAACATCAAATACAGATTAGGGCAAACCCCACATTTCTTAAACCCCATTCTTTTAGTTAAATTAGGGGCAAAACCTCTAACTCACCTTAATCCTTGATTGAAGGGGAAAAATATTTTTGTTTTCAATAAAATCAATCAAGTATCAAGGTAAGTCATTGCAAAACATTTACTAACAGGGATAATTTTTGTGCAGATTCACCCGAGTATAGGAATCTTCTCCAACAAGCGAATCTTACAAAAAGTGATTTCCCCAGCAGAAAAGAAGTCACCAAAAGAGCATTACTATACTCCCCCAGCCACGGAGTCAATTTAGGGGCACCCCCCATTTCCCAACTGCGGAATCAGATCCAGGGGCATCCCCCCAATCCTTAGCAATAAAATCAGTTAATCCAGGGGCATCCCCACATTCTCCAGCAGTGGAATCAGTTAGTCTAGGGGCATCCCCCCATTTTCCAACAACGAAATCAGATCTAGGGGCATCCCCTAAATCCCCAGCAATGGAATCAGTCAATCTAGGGGCATCCCCCCATCATCTAGCACTCCTAGGGGCATTCTTTGAGAGGCACCCTTCCAAGGGGCACTTCATTCCAGAGCGACCGGGCTAAACATGACATTTCCCGCACAGAATTTTCAATTTATCGCATCCACACTTATTTATTCTCAATTGAAGGGGAAAAAATATTTTGGTTCTCATAAAAGTCAATTAAGAATAAAAAGGTGTCTGCTTAGACAATGACTAACTCGGTGTTTGATTGTTGTCTCTTTTCAGGTTATTCAAAATCCCCAGCAGGAGAGACATCCACCTTAGGAAAGGGATACACCATCACTCAAGAGTGTCATCCGCCTTAGGAAAAGGATGCACCATTAGCTAGGATAGTCATCTGCCTTAAGAAAGGGATACACATATCTTCCCTAGAAGAATCATCAGTCAGGAAAGTTGATCCGCCTTAGGAAAGGGATATAAGGAGAAGTCATCCGCCTTAAGAAAGAGATACACCATCATTAGTCAGGAAAGTCGATCCGCCTCAAGAAAGGGATGCAGACCTTCCCCAAGCAGAGTCATAAGGGATATGCACGGTAGCAGAAGGAAGGCATCCACCTCAGGAAAGGGATACACCAGTCAGGAGAGTCATCCACGTCAGGAAAGGGATACGCCAGTAACCATGAAAGTCATCCACCTCAAGAAAATGATACATATTCCCCAGTAGAGTTACGATGGATATGCACGATAGTAGAAGGAAAGTCATCCCCCTCAAGAAAGGGATACGCCAATCAAGAAAGTCAATCCGCCTTAAGAAAGGGATACAGTGGCCAAGAAAGTCATCTGCCTCAGGAAAGAATACATCAATCAGGAAAGTCATCCACCTTAAAAAAGGATACACGTACCTTCCCTAGTAGAGTTATGAGGGATACACATCTATAAAGGAGAGAAGTCTGCCACAAGAAAGGAACTAACCCATATCACCACCTTAGGTATGATTTCTAAACCCTCTCCCACATCGTGAGATCATACAAATCCGTATCTGCAGTGATCCACAAGGGGCAAGCCGTGAGCACTGGATTCTAACTATCCTTCTCACAAAACTATGATGAGATCTATGTGATGTAATATCTTTCAAGTGTTGTCCATTAGGGGTGTTCCTACTATTACAGAGTTGAGTTTGGCCAAAGTTTGGAGACCTAGTCTGCCTTTAAGGACCCGTACGGGCACATCCTGGTGGTACGATCTATCAGGGGTCCCGTACGGCTCATCCCTTCCATATGCCTAGGAGGGGACCCGTACAGGTGGGCCCTCACCCGTACGGGTCCTCTTATTGCCTAAACAGGCTCTTTTGGAAGGGAATCCTTTCTTATTTCGGGAAAAGATAGGTCTTAAATGTGATATATTACGTTCAGACCTCCTCTCCTATATAAATAGGGCCCTTCTCTTTATATTTTACACACACATTTCTCATATAAAAAAATATACTAAAACTCTAGCAATTTCTATAGGTATAGAAAAGGTATAGAGAGGGTATAGGAGGTATAAAATAAGGAGAAAATCCTTTCTTTAAGGTTTTGTCCACATTTTATTCATTCCTAGCTTCTTTTATTCAGGTTTAGGGGAGGTTCCATCCACATAAACACTCACTTAAATAGTCTTATTTCATCTACTTTAGCTGGGTTCTCTCAATAGTAAAAGGATCATCTCAAAGTGGATTCAAGTCGAAAAGGTAATGCTCCTGAGTTTCAAAGAGACTCACATCTCAGTTATTTCATTATTATTATTAATCTCTATTTCTCTTATTATATCTGTTGCTTTCATTTCTTGTTTTGGGTTTGGTCCTAACCCGTATGAGCCATATTGGCACCATATATCTCCAAAGACATCATTTTGGTGCGCCATACTCATATGGAAAGAAGTCCCTTTTATTTTATTTTTCTACCATCTATCCATTAATCTATTAATCTATAAACTAAACTGAACAGAGTTTATGTCTGGACCAGATAGGACCCGTATGGGTTCTACCCACCCGTACAGGTACTAGCCCTAGGCAGAAACCCGAACCTATAATTGACTGATTAAAAATCAACCTAACTCGTTGTTTGCCATGCGATCATTTTCACTAATAATCCAGTAAATAAACCCACGAAAAGTTAAAATGTGTTTTAACAACAAAATACGCTGAAGTGCTGATTTATGGCACACAATAAACTGTGCTAACATCTGTGGATGCAGGGGAATTTATTTTCATTTTGTTTTATAACTTAGAACAAATGTATAGGTTCTCTTTACATTTTCCCCCATTTTTCCCACGGTTGTAATTTTTATTCCCCCATTTATTGCTTGTGCTTTATTGTAATATGTAAACGCATGTAACAAGTGTGAAATAGTGTAGAAATAGGATTTCTGTGATAATTCCCCAAATGATGAAAACTAAAACAGTTTTACATGGTGAATGTAATTTTGAATCAACTAAATGAGAAATAAGTGACTCATCTGATACCCGAATCTCTGATCCAATAGGTATGAGTCTCCCGCCCAGAGGGAACCATACTAAAACTCTTTCCTAAGTAGACAACTTAAGTGGCGACTCTATCAATTATATTAGGAATTGTATCTCGATTCTTTTATTCATTGAAATTAGCTTATTGTGCAAACTTTAACAAAAAAATGTTTTATCACGCCTAAATCTAACCAAATCCCCAGTGGGCGCCGCCTCTCATATAAGCGCTAAGGGAGACCCATACGTCATCGACACCTCACAACGCCCTTCCTTCCGAGCTTGGGTGTTTTCTTAAATCATCTCTAAGAGTTGAGAAAAGGGCTCAATGAAGCGTTGTATCTCTTCTATTAATGCTTCAAGTGATAGAACAACTTGCTTTATCATCTCTACACAGTCCTTTGATACATACTTGTACAAAATTCTGCATGAAACAACAATGTCGCACGGTCCCCAAATGAAATTATGAGCCATTACATTGGTTATTTGCAGCTGTTTTAGTAGCTTTTCCATCAGAGTTGAAAGCTTTTAGGTGTTTGTGTTAGAGGTAGTTTAGAGTGAGAAATCAGAGTCAGTAATGATCTTGGTAAGGCCCTCACTTACTTTCAATTAGCATTTTCAACATCTGCGGATATATCCACCAGATGGTTCATGTGAGCTTAAACCAGTTCCTCCTTCAGCTCCTTATTGAGGTTCTCCAAAGCCTCAATTATACTAGTTACAAGGGCTTGAAGATCCTTTTGGAGAACGTTGATACTCTCTGTGCTAGATTTGCATTGTTACACTTCTGCCTTATTATGATATGCCACAACATCAACAATTTACTTTATTTCCTTGATAAGATCAGTCTTCAAGCTGATAAGATTTGTCTTAGAGGAGGATCTCAGAGTCTTAAAAATCTCTCCTTAATGTTCAAATAAATTCTGAAGGTTATCCATGATCACCTTATGATTCTCCCCAAGATTTTCCTCATCCTCCACAATCTTCTTATTCATTTGAACCAAGGTGGAGGCAATTTCTTGATGCGTAATTAGCCTATCTTCCATTAATAGTAAGACATCATTTTTCAAATCTTGTGCAATCATAGAGACACTTGGGATCAGGCTGGTTGGAACTTCAATGGCATTTCCTTGATTAGTTAGGCTTATACTATTATGTGCCAATTGGACTACCACTAAAGATGTGTTGGACAAGGAGACAGAGTTGTTTATCTTTTGAAGCATTTTTATTATCTCAACCTGTTGCTTGGCCACATTGTTCAAGGCCTCAATGTTATCCTATTCTATCTGAGAGACGTCTAAGCTTGCTTGAAGTCCCTTGTGAGCTTGCTCTCCTGGCTTTTAAGAAGATGTCATAATGTTCTCAAAGTCAATATCCATATTGTTATCATCGTTTCTAGACTCTGAGGAAGACTCTTCTAAGGATTTTTCCTTACCCTCATCATCCTCAGAAGGTCCTTTCAATCCTTTGTCATTGGAGTTCAAAAGGATTTTCCCTTAATCAGTATTTTCATCCTTCGCAGAGTTTTGTGATTTTTGAGAAGTTGACTGATTATGTTCCTCCTTGACTTCCTTAGATGAAGATTTCTCACCATCTAAGTTGCCTTGCTTTTCTGCCCCTTCAATAGCTGGCACTATTGAGTCATCAATTTTGTCAACAACATTTATCTCAGTCAATATGGCTTCATTTACCTTCTCGAATTGATCAGCTTTAGCTCTTTTATGGGCTTTATTAAATTTTTTTATGAATTTTAGTAGTTACATCATGAGATGTGGGTTGAGCATTCTCAATAAATGGCTTGATGGATGATTTTAGGAGTGATGGGGAAGAGGTGATTTTTGGTGGTGGTGATGTTAAGGTAGCTATGATATTTAGTGGTGAAGAAGAAGTGGAGGTGTTTAGTGGGATAAAAGAAGTGGTTGGAATGGTGATTTAAGGAGTGGGAGTGGAGGAGGTAGAAATGGGTGTTGATGATTGGCTAGTTTTTGATGTTGGAGGGATTCCTAGAAAATATTCCTTATAATTGGGTCTGAGTTCTTTTATATCAAACTTTTCAGAGTAAGTTTTTTCCTCCTTTTAGGATTTGGAAGATCTTTTCTTCTGAGGAGGCTCGGCACTGACCTCTTCCTCATAAGCAACTTTTTCAGTCGCTGCTTCCGGCTTCTCAATCTTTACCTTCTTTGCCACCTCTTAGGAAACTCAGAGTCAACCTTTCTTTTAAGGACTCCCTTAGGTTTAGGCGCTTCTTCACCTTGAGTTTCAACATCTGTTCATGCTGAGACTTTCTTCACTACTCTTCTCTTTTGCTCTTTAGCCCTTTTTCTCAATAGTTTATCTCTTAACAACCTCTTTATCATAGGGTCCATCATGTTATAGTTTTGTGAATGTTACCCTTGTTATTTTGAGAGCTTCCAATCTCTCAGCATCTCTGAATTCAACTTTTTGATTCTTCCAAATAAAGGTGATAAGAACACCCTGGCTCCATGGGTGCTTGGTCATGTGACTTATTAGCATCGCAGATGGCTTTCTTGTTTATCATATACTATACCAAGCAGTGCTCAAGATCGGACATTGAGTTTAGAGCATTTATTTTGTATAGTAGCGATTTGGTAATGGGATAATGGATTCTCCTATTATTTGCTCCCATGTAGGTGGAGATGTTTTCTCTAATGTAGTCCTTTGACATTTCGTATACTCCATTATACCATGCTCCCTTCTTTTTCACATCCACCTACTTTCTTAACACCAGTCCTTCCATTGGAAGTTTAAAGATCTCGCCTAGAAGCTTTGGTGTTATGGTGATGCTAGTCCCTTTGACGATTGTTTTCAAAGCATCACGTAGGGATTCCCAATTGGCGTAAAATTCCCTTACAAGCCCTGGATATGTTGGTTCGTTCATGGATATCTAGTTTTCCATTTTCAACTCTGTTGGTCCCTGTAAGAGTATTTATAAGGGCAGTAGGGGGTGAATGGCCCTTTTTTGCGAAATTTACAGACTTTGAAAAGTCTTAGTGTATCATGTTTGATTATGATCCAAAAGATGGATCTGGATGATACAAATATAACAATAATATGCGAAAAAGAAAAACTGAAAGAAAATCAAACACAAGTATTTTATACTGGTTCGGCCCTACCTACGTCCAGTCCCCGGTGTTTCCTTCCTCTGAGCTTATCCACTAGTGGATTCCTTTCCAACTGGCAGCAATCAAGCCTTATAGATTTGTCTTCGGATGGTAATGCCTTCCAGAAGTAGGATATACCACTAGAAGCACCAACTTCTGGTTGAGTACTCTTGTCTTTAGTAGGATATACCACTTAGCCATCTACCTCGAATCTAAGCTGAGTCCTATAGGGAGATCTCACTCAAAGCACCTACTTCAAGCTATATCCCCAATCTCTCAACTCACCCAAGATGGAGATTCTTACTCTTTGGTTTTTAACAAAGGGTTGGTTTTTGGAGTTCCTCAAGTTTGTAGTCTCACTTGGGAGTGCTTACAAATAGATTTTGAATCAAGGGTTCTTAGAGGGATTGTATAAACTGATTGAATGAGTATTGCTTTGTTACTTGATTTTATAAATCAACCAGTTGACCTTCTCATTTGGTGAAGAGCTCATTTTTATATGCTTTTATCATAAATGTAGCTATTGTGGTTAGTGAGCTTTCATTCAATCTTCACCCTTGATCAGGTCTATCATGTGAAGCTTCCGGATCCATTGATTAGTTTGTTAGACTGTATTTTAATCCATTTGAAATCTTGGGATTGAGGTTAGAAAGTTGTCAGTGATCGTTTTGCTTATAATTTTATGATGCACCAACTTTCATACCATTTGCTTTATGATGTAAGCTCCATGCGCGTATTTATTGGTTTAGGAGAAAAAGGTAGTTAGCTTTTCTCAGTCCGGTGTCAGACCCTTTTGACCTTTCTTTAAAATATGCAAGCTGTCATTTTGTCTTTGTCTTGGGGAAAGGATCTTTGACTTTCATAGACCAAAAAGGTAAAGGGAAAGGTATATTTGAAACTTTCCCTATATTTGAAATACAGGTCTTTCAGATGTCTTATAGACCTAGATGCTTCAGATCTATCTTCCAAAGATGCTGGTCTTGAAGGACAAAAGTTTGATTCCTTTCCAAACTTTTTCCGGATGATTTCCTCTAGTGCTTAGGTTTTTAATGGATGATTTGTATCTTGATCTTTGTCCGGATATTTCCATTTGGATTTTGGAATATTACTTTCATTATTTTGTTTCTTTCAAACTTGATCCGAATTTTTTTTTAGATTTTTTTATCCGAATCATTGTTTCCCAACAATCTCCCCCATTTGATGAAAATAAAAACCTAAGTCATCTAAGCATAGGATATGGGTATATGAACTAAGTATGATTTTTGTTACTTAGTTTTTTACCATGCTCCCCCATAATTTTAGCATCCTAACTCCCCCATAATTTTATGATTCTTGCTTCTAAGTTTGTTTTAGTATAATTACAGATTGTACTTTAGAAGCGATGGTTTTGATAGTTAAGAATTTTCACTTCATATATACTTCTGCTGTTAACAATGGTTAACATCATGAAGTTTAGTATTATAAGTTACAGAAATACATATAAAGTGAATCTAGCTATTACAAAATTCTTTAGCTAGCTTAACTATCTCTCTGGATGGACCACTCTTCCGGACTTGTAGCATTTTTCCCTTGCTACTTCCTTCTCCTTGATGACTTGGATCTTTCTCCCCCTTGTTGCTTCCATCAAGGGGATCAATAACCTTATAAGTTTGCTTGTCCCAAGATTGCTGCCATGCAGAGGATTAGATAGAGTAGTCTTTGTTACCTTTAGCCCGCTCATCAATAATATCATCTACTATAGACAGAGTCAAATAATAGGGGCAAAGGGACCTCCGGAGTTGATCATAAGATTGTGAGACTTGAGGAAGAATTCGCAGAATGTACTCTTGGTCCTTGGGATCAAAATAAGGAAACATGGCCTTGAGTAGTTATACCTTTTTGGCTCATGAACCCTGAGTCCCCTATGGCTTGAACGAGGTTGTGCAAAACTAGAATGAGCTAGCTTTATAGAATAGTCGGAGATAGGGATGGTCCGGAGATAGATAAGTTATTTATTACGGCTTGAAGGACGGTGATTTTATTACTGAGGCCCTTCCAGATGTTGTGGAGAGACTCCGTTTGATCTTTTATCTCTTTGGAGATAGTCTTCTTCCATTCGTTTATTATTTGTTCAATACTGGAGTTCCTAGCCTGCATCTTATCACCAATATCATCTAGTATTTTCTCTTTGAGTTTGGGGATGGTTTTATCTATGAAGTGAGTAAGAATTTCCTAGGTTATTTGATGATCAGTCTCCAGGTTGAGCAGAGTAGGTTTCAGATCTCTGTCTTTCATGAATTTTGTCAAGTTTTCAAACTTGGACTCAATGTAGTCCTTGATTTCTGTGGATAGATCAGTGACAGATGAGGACATTCTTTCTAGGACAGTTGCACAGTTATCAGAGGCCAAAGTATTGGCTTGACTGGCATTTTGATTTACTGTAGAGGCACTTTCTTTTAGCTCATTCAGAAGTGGCTTAACTTCAGATAGGGAAGCTGCTGCTAGAGCTCTGTGAGTTGGAACGTTCATGACTTGTTGCTCAATTTTAGGGAGACACTTCAAACTTTCTTTGATCTCACCCAAATCTTTTTGGACTACTTTATCAGATTTTAGCTTGAGCAATTCCTTCTCAATTGCTTTCAGGTGAGTGCAGATTGTCAGGAGACTCTTCTTGATAAATCCTTCTTCATATTGCTCAAGAGTTGACCCCTAAAGTAGTTTAAGAGTGGCACTGACTTTGTAGTCTTTGGTGGGTTCATGAGGAAGAGTCATTGATTTTGTGCTAGGAGGAAACTTTTTGTTTGAAGGTTCGGATGAGTCATCATCGGATGAGCTGGATTCATCTTTGAAGCTGGAGCTACTTCCGGAGGGACTATCATCTTGTAAACTGGAGCCTTCATCTGCTCCTTTCTCTTCTCCACCCTCATCCCCCTCCGTTTCCTTTGGAGTAGTCTCACCCGTTGGGTCCACAGTAGAAGTGTCCCCCCCAGATCTCAGACTTCCTCCTTCCTCCAGAGTCATATCATCAGGGTTTGGCACTATGACCTTAGCTATATTATGAGAGATTGTAGCCAAGTTATGCTCTTCAAGATCAAAATTAAGATGAAGGAGATCAGGGGTTACCTCTGTGGTTTGTAGTGTCTAATTCTGATGGTTTACAGCATCTTGCTTTTCTTCTTCCACCCTAGCCTCTGGATGGTTGAAACTGTCCTTAACCACCCCTACAACTGCCTTTATAGGACTTTCTTTTTCTCTCTTAGGCATGTTAGCATTTTCCTCAACATCTTTCTCTAGTGCCTTTTCAGGACTTTCAAGGTTAATGATTGTAGTGCCGGATCCAAGCAGATTTTCTAGAAGAGCTCCTATTCTCTCAGCAAAGATGAATTTATCGGCTTCTGGAATTTTTGACAGTTCATCAATATCTTTCAGGTCTACAAGGATTGGGGGAACTTGAGAAGATTCTCCAGGCCCTTCAGTTATTCTCCTCCGATTTATTTGATTGTTGTCTTTTATCACTGCTTGAATGATGTCATATTGTTCATCATCTCTCCCCATAATTTCTGTTGTGCCGGGAACATTTTTCCCTTTGCTAGATTTTGCTTTTTCAAAAGTAGCTTTCTTCCTATACTTCTTGGCTTCCTCATTGAGGATTATTCCTGCGTGCCTCCTGCCTTCACTGGCTTTCTTTTCCTGAGCAGCAATGGCTTCATCAAAAGTTAGCCCTTTTCTTCGGAGCTTCTTTTAAGGAGGAGCCTCATCTTCTGTCTCCTCATCGTCTTCCTCCTCTTCCATTTCAGCCAATGTTCTTTTAGCTTTCCTCCTTCCAGACTTAATTGCTTTTGTAGCAATTTGAGGTAAACCTGTAGCAAGAGCATGCTGACCCTTCTTTGCTGCAGCCTTAATCAGTCGGCCTCTGTGTCTAGGCTTCTCTGATCTTAAGATCTGAGTGAGGGGCAGAGAGTCCTCATTAATCTCCTTCGGAACCATTTCTACTTTCTTTTTAGCCTTAGCTTTGGTGGTTCTGGGCTTCTTAGGAACATGTACCTCTTCTTCCGGATCAACTATCTTCTAGGACTTAATTTTTTGCTCATCCCTTTTCAGTTTTGCCTTTGCTTCATCCCATTCCTCATCATAGCGAAGATTGAGGAAATTCTTCTTAAGAATAGGCTTTCCAGAAATGCCTTCAAATCCGATCAGATCTACTTCTACCGCTTGCAGAATTCATGTAATCAAGGCGCTATGGGAGTTTACATGTATCTTGAGATAGTGAATGATCAAGACTGCCTAGTCTACTTCCACACTTCCAACCCAGTGCTGCAAGATGCAGTGCTGGAGGGAAGAAACTATAGTCAATGATCCTTTCCTTATTAGGATAAGCTTAGCCAGGACATGCCATAGGAATCTGAGAGTTCTAGGGAAGTATGTTGAAAATTTATCGCCAAAGTAGTTCTTGTGGAGCCATAGTTTGGAATCGTATACAATTCCAGTTTCATCCCCATCTTTTCTCACCATTATTTTGGAGTTCTTCATGTTCAAATTCTTCTTAAAGAATTCTGGAGTAATAATTATGACCTTCCCTTGTACTTCGGTGCGTAAGGCATCAAAATGGTTGTGAGCACTGAGATTGGCAAAAAATTCTTTTACAAGCTTTGGGTAGGTAGGGCAATTTATCTTCAGGGAATCACCTAGACTTTGATCTTCGATCAAGGTAAAGAAAGGAGGAGTTCTGTATAGGTAATCGTCACTTAAGTGATCAGTGGGTATGATGAAGTCGGTGGTTTTGAGATTTAGAGGTTCAAAATCCGTATCCTTCAAGTCAGATACTTGAAAGAAATTTCTGCTTGGTAGGATTTTGAGGGTGTTGGATGTGTTTGTGGCTGCCATTTTAGAGAAATTTTGAAAGGTAGAGTTTTGGGCTTGAATTTTTGCAGAGTAATAGTAGAGTAGTTGGTCGCGTGAAGAAAAGAGGGGATTTTGAGGGGTTTATATAGAATTTTTTGAAGTGAGGGTATATTAGTAATCCGGACTCCAGCTATTTTAACTAGATTGATGATATGGCAGTCGGATTTTTAGGAGATAGGTGAATTCAATTTAACCGGAGAATGGGAACAGTTTATTTTTGAATTAACTACTGTATTTACAGCGTATGTAGAAGCCAGAGGACTTTTGTAATTTAAAAAGTAACAATTACCTTTATGGGCTTTTACTGCCATATGTCATTTTGGTTAGCTGACGTGGCAATCTTCCGAAATAGATCTTCCCAATGCTCCTTGTCTTCCGGAGTGAGTTTTTACTTCAGGATCAGGGTTTGTTTAAAAAACTGTCTTCCGGAGTTTTCCTAAATAGGATTTAACATCCTAATTGATTATCTCAATTTCCTGAATTGATCTTTACTTAATGGTTTAGTAAAGATATCAGCTCTCTGCTCATTGGTTGGGACTTATACCAATGCAACATCCTTCTTAATCACATGATCCCGGATGAAGTGATGCCTTATGTTGACATGCTTCATCCTGCTATGGAGCACCGGATTCTTTGACACATCAATAGCACTTTTATTGTCAGACATTATATCCACACAACCAGACTACACTCCATTGTCTTCAAGTTATTGTTTGATCCATAGGAGTTGAGCAACACAACTTCCAGCTGCCATATACTCTGCTTCTGTAGTGGATAAGACAACTAAAGTTTGCTTCTTGCTATACCATGAGACTAAGCAGTCTCCAAGGAAATGGCATACTCCGGATGTACTTTTTCTCTCAAGTGTATCTCTACCATAGTCTGCATTTGTGAACCCTTGGAGTGTGAAGTCTCCATTACTCAGATACCATAACCCAACTTCAGTGGTTCTTAGGAGATATCTGAGGATCCTTTTGACTGCCTTGAGATGAGAATCCTTAGGATTGGCTTGATACCTTGCACAGTAGCATACTATATAGTGTATGTCAGATCTGCTAGCTGTCAAGTACAGGAGTGAGCCAATCATTCCTCTATAGAGCTTCTGATCAACTTCTTCTCCTTCACAGTCCCTGGATAAGATCGTGTCTGAACCTATTGGAGTGGACATAGGTTTGCTGTTGTCCATTTCAAACTTCTTCAGGATCTCCTTGGTGTACTTTGATTGATGAAGATCCTATCTGGACTTTGCTTGATCTATAGACCAAGGAAGAAGTTGAGCTCTCCTATCATGGACATCTCAAATTCCTTATACATTTGAGAGCTGAATTCTTTGCACATCTTTTCATCAGTGGCTCCAAGGATGATATCATCCACATAGATCTAGACAAGAATGATATCATTTTTCTTTTTCTTGATGAAGAGTATGGTATCTGCCCTGCCTCTAGTATATCCCTTGGATATAAGGAATGAGGTTAATATTTCGTACCAGGCTGGTGCTTGCTTTAATCCATAGAGAGCTTTCTTTAGCCTGTAGACGTGATCCGGATACTTTGGATCTTCAGATTTGGGTGGTTGCTTAACACATACTTCTTCTTGAATGACACCATTTAGAAATGCACTTTTGACATCCATTTAGTATAATATGAACCCCATGAATGATACAAAAGCACATAGGATCTGGATTGCTTCCAGTCTTGCTACAGGGGTGAAAGTTTCTTTGAAATCAATTCCATCTTGCTAGTTGTAGTCTTGGGTGACTAGTCTTGCCTTGTTTCTTACCACTACTCCGGATTCATCAAGATTATTCCGGAACACCCTTTTACTGCCTGTAATTGATTTTCCTTTAGGAGGGGGCAGAAGATTCCATACATCATTCCTGGTGAATTGATCCAGCTCTTCCTGCATCGCCATCATCCAGCTTTCATCCCCTTCAGCATCTTAAAATTTCTTTAGCTCTATGAGAGAGACAAAAGCAGCATGGCTCATCATCCGATTGAGCTGACCTCTGGTTCTAACTAGATTTCGATCATCATCCAGAATATTTTTGATGGAATGATCTCTGTGGGTCCGGATATCTCTTTATGGGCCTTCATGTTGAACTGGGACTTGCTCCATTTCAGCTTCAACCAATCCTTCTTAGCCTTCATTAAAGTCAATCTCCTGTAGGTTGAGATTAACTTATTGTACCTCTGGATCAAAGGATATTCCTTCATCTTCCTCTTTGTACTTCTTGATTTGAAGTGAATCAGGGATTCCTGCTTCCTTCTTTTCTCTAGTTTTTCAGCTTTCGGGTCCCGATCTTTCGGAGTGTAACTTTTCTTTCCTGTAGTGTTAGTCTCATCAAAATCTACATGTATTGACTCTACCATAGTCTGAGTTCATTTATTGAAGACTCTATAAGCTTTAATATGTATTGAGTAGCCGAGGAAAACTGCTTCATCAGATTTAGGATCAAATTTACCTAATTGCTCTCTATCATTGAGGATCTAGCATTTACACCCGAATGCTTTGAAGTATCCAATTTTGGGTTTTCTTCCATTCTAGATTTCATATGGGGTCTTTTCTATGGTCTTTTTAATGAGAGCTCTATTTAAGATGTAGCATGCTGTGTTTACGGCCTCACCCTAGAAATATTTTGGCAATCAATTTTCACTAAGCATTGTTCTAGCCATCTCTACTATAGTCATGTTCTTTCTCTCAACCACTCCATTCTGTTGAGGAGTGTGGGGGGTAAAGAAGTTGTGTTCAATGCCCTTGGAGTTATAAAAGTCAGCAAAATGCTTATTTTTGAATTCGCCACCATTATCACACTCCGATGCGTGCAATGATTATGCCCTGTTCTATTTCTATTCGGATGAATTTTTTGGAGAATTGGTCAAAAGCTTCATCCTTGCTTGTTAGTAGGAGAACCTAGGTAAATCAAGAATAGTCATCTTCAATGACCATGGTGTATTCTCTTCTACCTAAACTCAGTGGCTTAATTGGACCAAAGAGATCAATATATAAGAGCTCTAGTGCTCTTTTGGAAAGGATGTATGAGTTGGAAGGGAAACTTTTCTTATGCTGTTTACCTAGTTAGCATGCTGTGCATAGATGATACTTATTAAAAACAACCTTAGGCAAACCCACAACTTATTCCTTTTTGGCTAATTTTGACAGGAGGTTTATGCTTACATGTCCCAACCTCCGGTGCTATAGCCACGATTCTTCTTCTTTAGACACCAAGCATATATACTTCTTATCATTTTTAATGTTTATAGAATAGACATTATTTATTCTAGGTGCGTAAAGAATAAGTTGATTAGACTTACTATCATAGATTGAGCAGCCTCCAGAGTCGAATGTGACTTTTCTTCCTTTGTTACATAATTGGGCCACACTTAGTAGGTTGAACTTTAGTCCATCAACCAGTGAGACATCTTCAATCTTAAATCCAGATCTAATGGTTCCATTTCCAATGATCTATCCCTTTTGATCGTCCCCCAAAGCTTACTTTACCTTCCTTCTTCTGAGTTAATATGATGAAGGCCTTCTCATCACCTGTCATCTGCCTTGAGCATCCACTATCAATAAACCAAGTGTGTTGATCTACTGTAGATCTAAGCAATACCTGCAAAATAGATCAAGTCGGTTTGGATACCCAATCAGATTTGGGTCCTCTCGGGTTAATAACTATCTCAGGCCAAGGATAAACATCATGATAACCATTTTTTAATCTACATGATTTAGTAATATGATTATTTTTCCCACAAAACCTGCACCCTGAAACAGGTAGGTTTTGCTTTTGCTTCTTGCTGATCTTCTCCAGATCTTCCCTTCCATAGTTGCCTTTATACCCAGCTTCTTGCACACTAGTAGATGGTCCGGTATAAATCCGAAAGTTGGTTGGTAGTGCAATTTCAGCTCTATAATTTCTTCTTTGTTTGATAGGTTATTGGTTGTAAGCTACCTTAGCCTTTCCGTTCTGGGCAGCAATATATCTTTGAGCTTGTGGCTGCCTGCTAACTCCATTTGTCTTTTGATTTAGGTTCCTTTGAACCCTGTTCTGAGGAGGAGGAGGAGGATTATCTCTTCTTGGATACTTTATTTTAGGTTTCTTCCTGGATGCTTCCTTTAATAGATTAACTTCTCTATCTAGTCCCATTACATTTGCATTCAGAATCTGGACTTGATTCCTCAGGAAGTTTTCTTCTACTATATCAATATGCTTGGTTGCTCTAACCAGATTGATGTCTTATGTCATTACCTCAGCATCTTCAGCCAATTCTAGTATTGCTCTTTTCAGAGACTTGATGGCTTTCGTATTCTTCTTCACTCCCTTGATAACAATCAAAAGAGCTTTTACAAGATCAAAGTTAGAGGCAGAATTAGATCCAGAATTTACCTCAGTGTTTGCTGTATTTGATTCTGATTCTTCAATTTACACCGTTTCTTACTTAGAGGCATCCCTTCCGGATTGCTCTACTTCCGGTTTAGTCAAAGCCATGAATGCATAGTTAGCAGTCTCCTCTTCTTCTATTGAAGATGAGCTGCTGCTTTCTTCACTGTTGCTTTAGGTAGCAACCATTGCCTTCTTTTTAAACTTCTTGGTTCTTTTGAGCTTAGGCACTTTGTTCTGAAGTGGCCTTTTTCACCACATTCAAAACAGGCAGTGTCTTTCTCCGAATCTTTCTTTTCTTCCGGATTCCTTCTAGGCTTACCTCTTCTGGAGGTGCCTTCTCTTGGTCTCTGAGATTCATACCACTTTGATTTCCTTCTATCTTTCTTTTGTATGAATCGATTTAGCCTTTTGGTTAGTAGAGCAAGTTGATCTTTGGTGCTTATTGATTCATCGATTTGCTCTTCCTCTCTGAATGAGGTCGATCTAGTGGATTCTACCTTAAGAGTAATGGACTTCTTTTTCTCATCAGGTTTCTTTTCTTGTTGGAGACAATTCTCGGGTTAGAAGATTACCAATGAGTTAATCATAACTGTAAAAATTTAAGTCATGAGCTTCCTCAATGGCAGACTTTTTATTGTCCCATTCCTTGGTGAGACTCCGGAGCACTTTCTTGACCATTTCTACTTCTGGAATCTCCTTCCCCAGCCCTTTAATTTCATTCACTAGATTTGTGTATCTAGTGTTCATGCTGCTGATTGATTCTTTAGGCTCTATCTTAAAGGATTCAAACTTTTGTTGGAGTAGATCAAGCTTGGCCTCTCTTACTTTGGTAGTTCCTTTATAGGTTACTTCTAACTTCTCCTATATCTCTTTTATAGTCTCACATCCAAATATCCTATTGAATTCAGCTGCACTAAGAGCACAACGAAGCATGTTAATAGATTTTTTAAAGTCATTGTCATCCCACATGCTTGATGGCTTTCGGGTAGTCATACCCTCTACTTCATAAGTAGGTTAATACGGGCCATCTTTAATAACTAACCATGCTTGCATACTTTATGACTAGATGAAGTTCTTCATCCGATTTTTCTAAAACGTGTGGTGTTCACCGGTGAAGAGTGAAGGACGCGTAACAGACATACCCTCGGGAAGGAGTTGTGAGTTTTGGAAACTCATTTTGATATGTGAATTAAAATATATAGACCTTTAGCTCGAGATTGTTATATCTCTAGTTTGAGCAACTGCTCTGATACCACTTGTTGGCCCCTGTGAGAGTATTTATAAAGGCAGAGGGGGAGGGGGGTGAATGGCCCTTTTTTGTGAAATTTATAGACTTAGAAAAGTCTTAGTATAGCATGTTTGATTATGATCCGGAAGATGGATCCGGATGATGCAAATATGACAATAATATGTAAAAAATAAAAACAAAAATAAAATCAAACACAAGTATTTTATATTGGTTCGGCCCCGCCTACGTCCAGTCCCCAGAGTTTCCTTCCTCCAAGCTTATCCACTAGTGGATTCCTTTCTAACTGGCAGGAATTAAGCCTTACAGATTTGTCTCCGGATGGTAACCCCTTCCGGAAGTAGGATATACCACTAGAAGCACCAACTTCTAGTTGAGTCCTCTTGTCTTTAGTAGGATATACCACTTAGCCTTCTACCTCAAATCTAAGCTGAGTCCTACAGGGAGATCTCACTCAAAGCACCTAATTCATGCTATATCCCCAATCTCTCAACTCACCCAAGTTGGAGATTCTTACTCTTTGGTTTTTAACAAACGGTTGGTTTTTGGAGTTCCTCAAGTTTGTAGTCTCACTTGGGAGTCCTTACAAACAAATTTTGAATCAAGGGTTCTTGGAGGGATTGTATCAACTAATTGAATGAGTATTACTTTGTTACTTGCTTTTGTAAATCAACCAGTTGACCTTCTCATTTGGTGAAGAGCTCCTTTTATATGCTTTGATCATACATGTAGTCGTTGTGGTTGGTGAGCTTTCATTCAATCTTCACCCTTGATCAGGTCAATGATGTGGAGCTTCTAGATCCGTTGATCAGTCCGTCAGACTGTATTTTGATCCATTTGAAATCTTAGGATTGAGGCTAGAAAGTTGTTAGTGATCGTTTTGCTTGTCAATTTATGACGGACCAACTTTCATACCATTTTCTTTATGATGAGAGCTCCACGTGCGTCTTTATTGGTCTACGAGAAAAGGTAGTTAGTTTTTCTCAGTCCGGTGTCAGACCCTTTTTACTTTTCTCTAAAATATGCAAGCTGTCATTTTGTCTTTATCTTGGGGAAAGGACCTTTGACTTTCGTAGACCAAAAAAGGTAAAGGGAAAGGTATATTTGAAACTTTCCCTATATTTGAAATATAGGTCTTCCGGATGTCTTTTAGACCTATATGCTCCAGATCTATCTTCCGGAGATGGCTTCAATCAGTTCTTTTGGATGCTGGCCTTGAAGGATAAAAGTTTGTTTCCTTTCCAAACTTTTTCAGGATGATTTCCTCTAGTGCTTAGGTTTTTAATGGGTGATTTATATCTTGATCTTTGCCCGGATATTTCCATTTGGATTTTGGAATATTACTTTCATTGTTTTTGTTTCGTTCAAACTTGATCCAGATTTGTTTTTAGATTTTTTATCCGGATCATTATTTCCCAACAAACTCCTTGATTATTTTGGAGTAGGGAGGAGTGATAAGAAAATAATTGTCTATAAACATAGGTTAAGGATCTATCTTCCTATCTTGTCTTTTGAAATCCACTTTAGAGAATTTAGTTTTTTGAATCTCCACTTTAGAGATTTGGATCTCGATTCTTTAATTCATAAAAGTGGTTAAAATATGCAAACTTGAACTAAATGATTTTATCACGCCTAAATAAATCAACCAACCACCCTAGTGGGCCCCACCGCAAGAGCCAAGGGAGACCCACACATCATCGACTCCTCACAGTGATTACACCTTCTTTTCTAAGAAGGAAAACTCTATCATTTTACAAGCTTTAAAGAAGTTCAATCAAGGAATCAACTACTCAGCGAGAATCTACTTTGAACAAGAGAGATTAGAATAGATCATTTGATTTGTAATATCAGATTATCTGTAGCTAGATCAATGTTTCTATAAGTTGAATCTAGCTCTTGTTTAGAATTAGTTGAGTTGCTAGTAGAAAAAGGGTATTCTACTCAGCGGGTGATCGATTATAGTTTGGAGGGTACTATCTGTAATTGGGAATTTTATGAAAGGCTTGTCTGCCTAGGGTAAAGGAGTTGAGATTAGTGGATTAAAGTCAAGACACTCTCTTGGGACTGGATGTAAGCATAGGTTGCCGAACCAGTATAAAATCTATGTGTTCTTTACTTTGAAGTTTTTCCAAAATTCACTCAGCTCGCTGACGTACTCGGCGGAGTTCTTTTAATCGCAAAAAAGTTACCTAAGTTATTAGAGTGAGTTATTCACCCCCATCTGACTCAGTGAGTGTACGCATAGGGACTAATAATTCCATTTAGAAAAGCAGTTTTTACATCAATTTGAAGTTCATATGGGATGCAAAAGCACACCTGATTGTATCCTTGTGCTACAGGAGCAAATGTCTCACCATAACCAATTCCTTCTTGTTGATTATATCCTTGTGCTATGAGCCTTGCCTTGTCCTTACAATATTTCCATCTTCATCAAGCTTGTTCTGGAACACTAATTTGGTTCCACTGATGGATTTGTTTCTTAGAAAATGTACCAGATCCCATACATCATTCCGAGTGAATTAATCTAGTTCATCTTGCATTGCTATCATCCAGTTTTCATCATGCTCTACTTCTTCAAAGTTATTTGGCTCCATTATGGACACAAATGTTGGATGGCGTATCATCTTGTTGAGTTATCCTTGTGTTAAGATTGGATTATGAACACTATCAATGACTTGATCAAGAGTGTGAGCTCTATGAGTTCTGACCTCCTTTTGAATATTGTGGATATGAAATAGATATTTCATTTGCTTATTTTGATGCTCAAAGTCTCCAAATGAAATTTCTTGATTATAGTTGCTTCTAGTTGTTTCTTCCCAGGCTGGCTCCTTTTGAGGAATATTGTCATCATCCTCCGAGGATTTCTTTGATTCCCTGCATGGTTAGTCTCATCAAAATCCACATTTATAGACTATTCTAGTATATTTATCCTTTTGTTATAGACTCTATATGCTTTGCTATGTGTTGAGTAACCCAAGAAAATTGCTTCATCAGATTTAGAATCAAATTTAAATGTTCTTTGGTGTTAAGTATGAAGCACTTACTCTAAATGCTCTAAAATATCCTATCTTGGGTTTCTACCTTTCCAAATCTCATAGGGAGTTTTGTCGAGTTCTGGTCTTATGAGTGTTTAATTTAGAATGTAGCATGCATTGTTGATAGCTTCTCTCGATAAGTAATTAGGAAGATTATTGTCACTAAGCATAGTTCGAGCCATTTCGACCATGATCTTATTTTTCCTCTCAACAACTCCATTTTGTTGAGGGGTGTATGAAGTAGAGAAATTATGCTCAATCCCTCTTTCCTCACAGAATTCAGCAAACTGCCAATTCTCAAACTCCCTACCATGATCACTTCTAATGCGTGAGATGATTATATCATGTTTTACTTATATATGAATGAATAATTTTGAAAAATTAGCAAATTCTTTGTTCTTGCCATTGAGCAAGATGACCCATGTATAGAGGGAGTAATCATCAACAATTACCATTGTGAACATACTACCCCCTATGCTTACTGGTTAAACATGTCCAAATAGGTCAATATGAAGTAGTTCTAAAGGTCTTTTGGATGAAAAGTCAGTTTTAGATTTAAAACACTTTCGAGCTTGTTTGCCTAGCTAACATGTTGTGCACAGATGATCCTTTTCAAAAGTTATATCGGGCAAACCCTCAATAAGTTTTTGTTTGGCTAGTTTGGACAAAAGGTTTATACTAACATGTCCCAACCTTCTATGCCATAACCATAATTCCTCCTCTTTGACACTACACATATATTTCTATCTAATTTGCATAGTATATCAATCATATAGACAATATTTGATCTAAGTGCATAAAGAATAGTAGAGTTAGACTTACAGTCAGTGATTGAGCAACAAAAAGGAATCAAATACTACCTTTCTACCTTTGTCACATAGTTGTGCAACACTTAGAAGGTTGAATTTTAGTCAGCATACAAGAGATACTTCTTCTATAGGATTCTTAGAGCTTATTGTTCCGCTTATGAGAAGTTTTCTTTTCTTATTGTCTTTGAAGCTCACACTTCCACCTTTCTTTAAGTTCAGTGTGATGAATGATTTTTCATCACCAGTCATGTGCCTTGAGAATCCATTGTCAATGTACTACATCTTCTTATTATTCATGAATCTCGGGCTAATCTGCAAAATAGATCAAAAAGATTTAAGTACCCAATTTCAATTGGTCTTTCACTATTAGCAATTAGATCTGACCATAGATACTCATCATAGTATCCATTTTGAAATCTCCAAACACTAATGTTGTGATTTTTTCTACCACAAAATCTGCAATAATTCATAGTGGTTTTCTTTTCTTTATATGCCTTTAGTTGGCATATATTAAATAGTTCTTGTTGCTTCAAAACTAGCCTCCTTTATTTGATATCCCTCTTTTCAGGTTGGCCTTCTCAGAAGGATAATTAATTATTTGAGGCTTCTCATAGTAAGAAGTTGAAGCTTTGTTGCACTGTGGATCCTCTAGTCTAGCTTGCAGTAGTGGTACTTCCCTTTTGAAGGCATTTGCATTTACTGCTAACTCGGTGATGTGCTCATCAACATTTGCATGAATTCACTAGGTAAAATAGGATGTGAGTTTACCTCATTTTAGAGTTCTGATGTTGATTGTACTTATGTGCTTTGCTCATCTCGACTATATGAACAATCTAATTTAGAGTCTAGAGTATTTATTGCCATAAAACATGTTTAAGCTATTTCCTCATTCTTTTCATCCTCTAAGGAGTTTTCTCCTTCGTTGCTCCACGTGGCAACTAAATCTTTGTTCTTTTCTTTTCATAGCCTTGGACAATTAGCTTTAATGTGTCCAGGTTGGTTGCATTCAAAACAGTTGAGATTCTTGCTTTGATCATGCTTGTCTTTTTCTTCAGAGGGTTTCTCAGTGAAATCTCTTTATGAGCCCGGAAATTTATAGTCCCTCTCGCAAGACAATGATGACGTATACCCGATTTTATTCCTCATGATGAAAATTCTTTTTTGGAATTTTTTATTACCAATAAAAAATTCTCTACGAATTTTATTTTCAAAAAAATTCAGTTCGACGTGTCCGATAACACATCTGGTGGTAGCTCAAATTGATGATTTGCACCCAAAAAATAATTTAATCCAAAATACCCATAAAAAGTCAAAAAGAACCCCCAATATTTTAGTTTTTCCGTCAAAATTGCCTTTTGCCGGATTTCCTCTCCCTTTTCCCAATTTCGGGCACGAATCATGCAAACTTTTCAGACCTATCAGGAAGGTGAGGCCGCCGATGGCCTCATCGATACTGTCGGCGGTATCATCCACGGCGCTGATGACATCATTTCCTCTGTAGAATAGTTGTCTGCCTTTTTTGCTCGATATCCGACGGATAATTAATTAAAGGCAATATCCAACGGATTTTAGGCTATATAAGCAGCATTTTTCAGCCATTTGAAGGGTTCAACACTTCCACCACATAAAATCTTAAGGGGATTCTGAGTATTTTAGCTAGTTCTAGTGGGATAAGGTTTACAAAAGTTAAGAAAAGAGGATTCAATTCATCTTTTCTTGGTTTTTCTCTACTGAATTCTCTGATATTTAGGTGCATTTTAAGTTTAAAAATCACTAAAATTAGGATTTAGAGACTAAATCACCCCTTACTTTCCAAAATCATCATTTGAGCTCCCTGGAGGTGTCATACAGATCACGAAGAGGTGGATTCACGGCCTCGAGGTAAAAATTCTGAGTCTTATAGCTCTTTGGCTTTCATTTTACTTGTTTGTTGTATTTTAGTTATTGTTTGTGCTTAGTTTTGGGTTTTTGGTCGCTTTCTGGCAAAAAAAGCTGCTGTAAGAAACTAAAGCCGCTGGAGGCATTTGAAGCCGCCAACGGCATCGTTGATGCCGGCAGGGGCTCATTTGCCCCGGTGGCCCCATTTTCTTACAAGACCCTTTCTTTATGGTATCCAGAATATCATACAGTCTGCCTGTGTAGCTGAGATTGCCGACGGCATTAGAAATGCCACTGACGGCCTCAGTCATGCCGTCAGTGGTATAGTCTTCTGCATAGCAGTTTTATTTTTGTTTTTATTTATGTCCTAGTTTAATTTCGAAAGTTAGGATGTACAGTGCAACGACAAAGGTCCAGAACCTTCTAAAAACAAACCCCACCCCATACCATGTGGCATTTTCACTAATAATCCGGTTAAAATAACAATCGAGTCTAAAATTTGGATAAAACGGAATTTTCCAGCAAACGCCGTTCAAACCTTATTTTTAGCCATCCAACCAGGCTTCATAATATTGTATATAAACATGCCATGTTCACGCAAACTCGGGTCTTGTTTTGTACTAACTATGCATGCTATGTGATATACCTCGTACAACGTGCCATATTTCTAGAATTCTATTTCTTGTATAGAACAAATGTATAAGATTTGAAAATCCTTGTAATAATTTTAATTTTTTCATTTATTTTTGGATAACTGTAATAATTCATTTATTTACCGCTTTTGAATGCTTGATAAGGCGCTAACAACATATAATTAAAAACACAATTAATATGGTGGATTAAAACCGATTAACAAAGAATGAATCTTGTAACTTGGCCTAATGTAAAATAGATAACATCATTCAAACTCGAAATCTGTACTTAAGGTATGGTTGACCACCCGGTGGGAAAATCATACCAAAATTTTTCGGTTGAGTTGAACTGAGTGGCGACTCTATTTTAAGTACATGATTTCGATCTCATGTCATTTGAACATTAAAATACATGAAACCATTTTCCAGTTACATTATATCACATCACGCCCTTATATCTTTGAGGGATCGGTCTGTAAAATGTCGTCTGCTCAAAGTGGTGACTCTGTTGGGGATTTGATCTCTTTAAACTTAAACTTAAAATTTTCAATAAGTTCAAAAGATTTTGATGATGTATTGAAATCATTGGCCAAATTAAAACTTCATTCTTTTTCATGATGTTTTATCCTTACGCGTGTAGATAGTTCGGTAATTTTTAGGCCCCTCATTTTACCCGAGAAGATCGCGAAAGTTTCATTCATACCTAGTTTGGAATTGAGGATACCTAGCGGGTGGATCACTCGTTTTAACCAATATGTGAACTCTTGCGATCGTACCTATTTGGGAAGTGGTTGAGTAACATGGAATCAAGGTAAATGAGAACCTTCTACATCAACAACCCTATACCAAAGCCACGCTAGAAAAAGCCTTAGCACTTTATTCCCTTAAATTACGAAAAAAATAAAAATAAATGGGATGCACTTCTTTCGCCACTACAGGTGAAGAGGCCAAACTCCGTCCTTTCCAAAGAGGCGTTACGCGGCAGTCATAAGGTTAGAAGAGGGGCATATTTTATGCTATATGCTATGTGCTCATGCATCGGCCTTAAAGGCAAAAAATAAACCAATTTACCCTTACTACTTCTATTCGTAGAAGAAGTGTAGCAACATGTATAGGACTTCTTTTATAACTCCATCGCATCACTACATATCGCTATGTGTGACGTGAGATACAAATGTCCCACATATGTTGGAGGGATAAGCTGATGCATCATTACTAACCACATCTACGTGCAGCCATACATGCCATGCATCGATTGTTAGAAAAAAATCTTTCACCTCATCCATGACATCACACAATTCATGCATGGTCTGATCCGCTACCTACCGTTTCAACTAGGAGGAGATGAAATTATCATCACCCCCCGATTTGGAAAAGGCCAGAACACTGTCTGATTCATCGTTCTCTCACCACGATAGTTGAAGGGGTATCGTATACTGATTCCAGTGAGGAGTCAGATTCAGATCAGATTCAGTTGGGTCAGAATTCCTCTCAGCCAGTCATGTCGTTTATGAATAATGAAGGAAACCTCCCTCCACCTGAGGATCCATTAGGCCCTACTCCCACCTTGGGGCAGCATCTTAGCCACCTGCGGGTTTTGATTTCGTCAGTGCTATGGCTCAGTTTCAGAACTCAGAGGCATTCTAAGCTTCTAGCCAATCCACTGTCCAAATAGCCGTTAAGCAAGCCATTGAGGATAGGAGTTCTGACCGAGTCTCTGACTCTAATATGCAAGCCCAGAATGGTTCAACATAGATGTTGATCGATCCGGTAGGGACAAGGCCCATTGCACCTATTTTTCACTCAACTCCCTCAACTCAGCCCATGGTAAGCCCGTTTCAGTTCGGGCAAACCTCTACTCTTTTGCCAACCTCGGCAATCTCATTGATTGTTCCTTATAACCCGAGACCTTTTGCTCAAAGCTAGATTCCTCCAGTATTCACTCATCAGTTTTCAGCTTACTCCAACAGACTAGTCTAACCTCCTCCATCTTTTACACCTTTACAGTTTATTATAACTTGCAGGGGCACTACGTACCCCCAGAATCTCTTCAGTAGCCAACTATCTTCTCATCCTCCTCCATCTCCACTAGTCAACGACCAGGTCATGCAGCCTCTGGGCATGACACCTGAAGTAGCCGCTTTTGTCTGTTAAATGATGGCCTCTTAGAATAACTACAACCAGATCATGTAGCCTCTAGGCGTGACACCCAAAGTCATAGCTCTCTCTCTTCAGTCGATCAACGATCAGGTCACGTAGCCTTCGGAGGTGACACCGAAAATTCAAGCCTACATCAACCTCCTCATAGCCGGCAAGGAACCCAAAAGAGATAAAGATTGGGTCCCCGATAATTTCACTGTACCGAATATGGCACATTATGATGGTTCCATCGCACCTGCTTCCCATATTATTATGTACAAAAGAATTATGTGTGTAAAGAAATTAAGTGATAAAGTACTTGCTGAAATGTTTCCTTATTCCCTTTGGGGCCCTGCTCTTGAATGGTATCATACTTTACCGCAATACATTGTCACTGATTGGAAACTTCTTTCTGAGGCTTTGGAAGTGCACTATAGTTTAACATAATGATGGAAACAACCTTCCAACACCTCGAGGGAGTCCGCCAAATGCCCAATGAAACCTTTAAGCAATATTTTAACCTGTGGATGTCGACCCAAGTTTTGATGAAATCCAAGCTAAGCCTTGAGGAGCTGATTGTTAAACTCCTAGAGGGATCTCTTCCCTTTTTCGTAAAGAGATGGCTACTAATTCATTCCTTTCTTACAAGGTTGTGTTTGAAAAAGCCGAGAAAATTGAGCATGAGGCAGAACGAGAAAAGGCAGAAAAAATGGAAAAGCCATGGTTCAAAAAGAATAATGATGCTCAACCCTCAGCTTCGACACCTGCTAAGCCTAAAGCCCTGGCCGCAGTTCAGGCTGTTGCTGCAGTTCAGCCACCTCATCCACCTTTCATCTTGGCTAATCCGTATAAGTTGCCTCTTTGGGTCATTTTTAAGCATTTATGGGAAGCAGGTTTCATCTAGTCCCTTCAAGAGTACAAACTGTCTAATCCCGAGGATAAGAACAATTTCTATAATTACCACATTCAGGTGGGTCACTAAACCAACAATTATAAGGCTTTGCTCTCGGCTATTCAGCGTCCGGTTAGTAAAGGAAAGATTGATGAACCTGATAAAGCCCCAAGCACCATTAATAACCCTCTGCTAAATTTTGGGAGCAAGGCAAGAATGATCCAGTCTAGCTTACCGAAAGGCACAGTCTTTAATCTCCTTGCTCGAAGGTCGGGAAGTAGTAATTCGGTTTTAGTTATTGGTTCCGCTCTCTCATCTAACTCGGTTTTTTATCTGATCAATCAAGCTAATCCGGGAGTTAATTCAGTTTAGGGGATGGAAGTTGATCCAGCTTTGCCTAAGCAAGAAAGCTGTAAGACTCAACCATTTGTGGCTAAGAGGATGAAAGTTGAGAAAAAGCCGCTATTCAGCGTAGATTCCTTTGTTTCGAATGATGACTATTCCGATGAAGATGAGGGAGTAGTGAAAGAAGCCAAGGCCGTAAGCACCGAAATGTTTAGGGTTGATTCACCTACCAATGAGAAGGCAAGTGAACTATTCAGGGATGACCAGAATAAGCTCTTCAGTGTAGATGGCTATGAGTTATAGGACCCATATTCAGACCCTGATGAACCTCATTATCTATTTGAAACACGAGCCACTAAGAGTGTCTTGCTCGATAATGTTCTCAACATTACTTGGAGTGGCCGTTTCCATCAGCCTGAAGACCGATATCTCCGCTTGAATAAGGACCCAGTCCCTAATAGGGTAGGAACAACTGTAAGGCCCCCTTCTCAACCTCTGGCTTTTCTGACGGGCCTCGAGGTTGATCCTCTCATTACTCAGCTGAAAAACACCCAAGCTCTGTATAATATTTGGTAGTTAGCTATTGATTCTAATGGGCACCGCCGCGGTTTGATCAAGCGGCTGCTCGATTTGAAAGCTAATCTGACTACTTCAGTTGTTGAGATATGTGCTAGGGTCAGAGAAGGTATTCCTCTAAGAAAGGGATCGCAAATTATTTTTGACCATTTTGACCTCCCACTTGAGGGCAGGGATCATAATAGGGCCTTGTTCATCCGTATTCAGATCCTTGATAAGGTTATCCCCTGTGTTATGGTGGATGATGGCACAACCCTGAATATGTGCCCCTTGAAATTCCTTCCGCACTTGGGACTATCAGAGGATATTCTTGAGAAATCCATTACGGTTATTCAGGCTTATGATGATTCAAAACGCAGTGTAGTTGGGGCCTTTGAAGCAGAGTTCACTGTTGAAGGTGTTACAAGCAATGTGTGGTTCACTGTACTCGACATTCCTGTTACTTACTCTTTACTGCTCGGCTGACCTTGGCTTCACGCCTTGGGTGCAGTTCCCTCCACTCGCCATAAAAAAATTAAACTCATTCACAAGGATAAGTTGGTAACTATCGAGGCTGACCCTGCTTCCGTTGTGGCTGTTATGAAAGCCAAAGTTAAACTAGAGGAAGGTCTTTATATCGCTATAATTAGTAAGTCCGAGAAACCACCTCCCATTTGGCATAGTTTTCTCCACTCTGGTATGGGAAAACTGAGGAAGAAATCTGGGTATAAGCCTGGTAGAGGTTGCGGGATGTATGAGCAGGGAATTATCAAGGCCTTGGAGCTGAAGGTACTAGTCCGCCAAGCTAGATTAAGGTATAAGCCTAGAAAAGCCTATCACTATGTCCCTCCTTGTTACTGTCGCATGGTCACAATATGTGAGATTCAAGGCAAGAGGCCTTGTAAGGAAGAGCCTGAACCCGTCTAGCATGATGGAAAAATGTGGCCCAGTTTTGAGATCTTTATGGATGTCTATGATTTTGAGGCCGATTGAATGATTGCTTTCGTTGAACCTGAACCCACTGAGCCTATTGCACCTGTCAACATTGTTTCTGATAAGTCTAAGGGAAAGGGTAAGATGTATCCTGAGGATGATTTTGGGGGAAGTAATGAAGAGTCTATTGATTTAGAGGTTGAAGATGTTGTGGCTACTATAACCAAAGCTATAGCACTTTCGATCAAGAAAGGTTGGAGGGGTGAGAGAACTGGGGAAGAGGATGCCATGACAGAGATAGTAAAGAAGCTCGCCAGGGCCCTAGCTAAGAAAGCCAACCTATCCGGGGAACCATCGCTCACCGTTGCCTAGAAAGTTGCTGTAGAATATTACCTGGATACCATTCTGACAGAGACTATAAACGCTGCTCCTCCTGTTGCTGCTGTAGATACTAAAGTCCCTTCGATTGTGGAGGAGGATGATATGGATGATGTATTTTTTAACATTTTTGATGTATTTGACACAAACAATGTTGCCTACAAGGCTTTTAATGCAATGAATGACTCTCATTTTTCCTACTTGTTTGATGTTTTTCCTGATGGATCCATGCATTCACATAACAATATGCATAACATTTTTGGAATTAGTGATACATCTTTAAGTGAAATAAACCTAAGTACTGATGATAATCCTAAAATGGTATCCATTTCCAATGACTTAACTCCGGAGGAAAAAAGTGAGATAATAAAAGTGCTTAAAGATCATGTTAACTATTTTTCCTAGTCGTATGAAGATATGCCTGGGGTTAATCGACAAATTGCCGAGCATAGAATTCTCACCGATCCTAAATTCAGACATGTCAAACAGAAACTCCACCGGTTGAGACCAGAATGGGCAGATTAGGTTAAGGCAGAAGTTTCAAGGTTGACTGAAGCACAATTCGTTAAAGTCGTGGAATATCCGACTTGGTTGTCTAACATAGTTCCGGTTTCAAAGAAAGATGGTAGGGTCCGAGTTTGTGTTGACTTCCGAGATATTAATAAAGCTTTGCCTAAAGACAACTTCTTGCTCCCTCACATAGATGTCCTGGTTGACAGTGCAGCTAAGGAAGCTATGTACTCATTTATGGATAGATTCTGGGGTTATAATCAAATTCTGGTAGACATCATCGATAAAGTCAAGACAGCATTCATTATCGAATTAAGGATATATTGCTACAAGGTGATGCCGTTGAGGTTAAAGAACGCTAGGGCCACTTATCAGCGCGCCGTAACCAGCCTCCTACATGATATGATCCATAAAGAAGTGGAGGTGTATATGGATGATATGATTGTGAAATCTCCTACCCGAGAAGAGCACCCTGCTATTCTCGACATATTCATGACTCGTATTGAAAAGTATAATCTCCGCCTAAATCCAAAGAAGTGCGTGTTTGGGGTTACTTCAAGTAAATTGTTAGGGCACATGGTCAGTCAAAAAGGGATTGAAATGGATCCCGATAAAGCTAAAGCCATCAGGGATATGCATCCACCTAAGATAAAGAAAGAAGTTTGATCATTTCTGGGATCCTTGCAGTACATTAGTCGATTCATTACCCATCTCACTACCGTATGCAAGCCCATTTTCAAGCTACTAAGAAAGAAACAACCAGTAGTATGGAATGATCAATGCCAGGTGGCATTTGACAGAATTAAAGCTTATCTTGTTGACCCATCCGTTCTAAAACCCCCAATCCTAGGGAAGCCGTTGATCATTTACCTGGCTATCGAAGAGTCTTCCATAGGGGCTATACTTATCCAGGAATATGATAATAAATGGCAGCACGCGATCTACTACTTGAATAAAAAGTTATGGGATTGCGATACCTGGTATTCAATTATGGAGAAGACTTGCACCACCATGGTTTGGCTTACTAAGAAGTTGGCCATTAATTCTAATCCTACCGAGTCTAGGCCGTGGCTAAGATTGACCCTATGAAGTACCTTTGTCAATCCCCCACTCTAGCTGGTAAACTGTCTCGATGGTTGCTACTTCTATCCGAGTTCGACATTGAGTATGTGATGAAAAAGGTTATTAAGGGATAGGCAGTAGCTAAATTCCTGGCTAATTAACCCCTTGACTCTGACTATGTTGAGAACCTGGAGTTTCTTAATGAGCAGCTCACCTCTGTTCAAATCCTCGAGTGTGTGTGGACTATATACTTTAATGGTACTGTGACAGAAGGGGAGCAAGCCTTGGAGTTATTATAGTCACACCACATAACGAAATCATTCCATTGTCCAAACTTTTGGAATTTGCCATCACTAACAATGGGGCTGAGTATGAAGCATACCTATTCAGTCTTGAGGCTCTCCTCCAGGTTGGGGCCAGCATGGTATCTATCATCGGGGATTCGGCTCTTGTGATCTGACAGGTTGTCAGAGATTGGGAAATTAAGGAAGAATCTCTCCATCCTTATGTTGAGGTAGTCTGTGGCTTATCCAAGAAGTTCACCTCATGCTTGTACTTCCACATCCCTCGGGACGAGAATCAAATGGCGGACTCTCTAGCCACCCTGGCCTCCTTATGGGAAGGATCCTAACAATAACCTATTCGTCCATTAGTCCTCTTGTCAACTAAGATCCCCTTTCACGCTTAGCCGGTTCAGCAGGTCCTCGCCATCTCCATGGAACCCTATTAGTACTCTGACATTGCCTTGTTTCTCCAAATCAGCCAATATCCTCCGGATTCCTCTGACTCAGACCGTACCACTCTAAGGCTCGTTGTCCAGTTCTGAATTATTGATAATGATCTCTTCAAGTGCACCAGTGATGGTTCACTACTTCGCTGCTTAACTAAATCCGAGGCTCAAAAAGTGATTGATTAGGTCTATATCGATGATTGTGGCCCTCATATGAATGATCTCGCTCTTACAAATAAAATTCAGTGGTTGGGATATTTTTGGCTCACCCTAATGGCCGTTTGCATCGCCCAAGTCAAAAGGTGCCACCAATGCCAGATTTAGAGTGATATGCAACATCTACTACCCATCAAGCTCCATAATTTATCTACTCCTTAGCCGTTCTCGGTGGGGGGATAGACAAAATTGGTGAAATTCATCCTTCTTCAACAAATGGGCATAGATTCATTGTGGTAGTAGTGGATTATTTCTCTAAGTAGGTAGAGGCCAAATTCTACACCAATCTTCACTCGGTATGGACTTCCTCATCATATAGTCTCAAATAATGGGGTACAATTTCAAGGGGCAACTGCCGATCTAATTGAGATATACGGGATTGAACACCACAGATATTCTCCGTACAGACTGCAAGCCAATGGTATTGTCGAGGTAACTAATAAATCGGTAAAAAAGATTCTTTCTAAGATGACAGCCAGTTACAGGATTGGGCAGATAAGCTACCTTTTGCTATCTAGGGTTATGGCATAAGTGTTCGCACTCGGACCGATCAAACTCCTTTCCCCTAAGTCTATGGAATGAAAGCAATTTTGCCAATTGAAACTCAAGTGACCTCTCTAAAAGTCAGATTAGATGCCAAGCTGAAAGAATATGAATGGACTTAGGCGAGGTTTGAACAGCTGAATATGATGGATGAATAGAGGTTAAGGGCTCTTGATAATCTCTAGATGTACCAGTAGCGCATGGCTCGAGCCTATAACAGTCGGGTAAGACATCATAAGTTTCCCCTGAAAGCTGGTGATCTAGTCCTTAAATAGCTAAAACCTTTCACTATTAATGCGAGGGGCAAATTCAGGCCTCAATGGGAAGGACCGTATGTTATAAAGAAGGTGCTTAGTAAAGGGGTAGTTAAGCTTATGGACATGGATAGGAATGAGTAGTGAACCCCGTAAACCAGGACAGGCTTAAGCGTTATCACATCTAATCCAAAAGTAATAAATCATAAAAAGCAGTACAACAAAAAATAGATATAATAATCACCCGTCTTTTGGTCTTTTACAGATCGAGCAAAAATTAGGTGGCACCCGATGATCGATATTCTATAAACTGGCTGTGCAAAAATTAGGGGATGGAACAGGCCTGCCTAATCGAAAACCCAAAAAGGGTGATCTAGACAAAAATTAGTGTATATGAGCAAAGAGAGAGTGCCTTCTAGAAAACCGATCTAGGCTAGTTGGCACTGGGAGTTATATCAATGGGAATGTTCACCAAACATCATGTACTTTATTTTACTCCACTTAATGAATGTATCTCTTTTGCTAAATTCTGAATGCTTATGCTTATGTGAATTTTGTATCCATACGATCAAAATAGCTTAAGTAAACTGAATACAGAGTTCATATTATTCTAAATCAAATGCGCGCAATGAATAAAAATAATTCTGATAGACTGAAAAGAGCAAGGTCTACGTAAAAGTTAGAAAAAGTCTGCTAGATTGAAAACCCGAAAAGGGCGGTCCAGGCAAAAATTAAGACAAGGTTCAATAGATTGAAAACCCCACGGGGGCAGTCTATATAAAAATTAGAACCAAATAAAAGACATGTAATAAAATAAAGTTCGATAGGTCTGTCACCCTAACTAGCCTATGCAAAAGATAGAACTAATAAAAGTGCATCTCGAGCCGAACTCCCCGCATTACCATCATAATATCTCAAAATCCTCCGCACGGTGGTCATATTAAAAAGGCTCAAATCCCTGCTCAGCTCACTCTCCCTCAAAGCGAGCCCATGATCACTCAGATCGAGTAGTCCGCCATTTAATCTCCGCAAGCCATCCTCTATAGTGTAAATCAGTCTCAATGGTCTCCACATGAGCATAGTCCAGAGTCTTGAATATGGCCTCCCTAGCCCACTTCTCTTGGATATGGTTCACCCATCTGGCTTTAAAGACTCCGATTTGGTTCTCAGGTAGCTTGATCGAGACTCTTTGCCGCTTACTATACCGATGGCATAACTGGTAATTGGTATAGAATAAAGACCTCTCCAAACCTATCAGCTAAACATAGGATCCCCAGGACTCCACGACCACATCTCGGATCCTCTACCATAGGCTAACCCACTGAATCTGTGTATCCGTATACCCCCTCAGGATAGGCATCCAATCGTCGATTGTCAGCTTGTCAAAATTAGCTCGCATAAGCCCCCTCTCCCTCAGATGAACGGGTAGGTACTTCTTCAGGTTCCATCGCGGTGCCTACTCCAGCTTCAGTTTCTCAATCAGCCATATATGTAAGCCAATTTCAGATAAGGATAGAAAGAAGCAAATAATTTATAGAGTGGGGAAAGAAAGGATACTTGTAGTAGAATGAGATGGTCACTAATAAGAGCTGGGTCAGTTGAAACAGCTTCCTTGTTCAGTTAGGTCTCCACTAGTCCTACAGCTATAGGGGAAGCCCCTGTTGATATAGGATCGATAAGTTAAATCATCCTGAATAGGGAAACTAGGCCCACTCTACACATAAACCCCGACATAATCAATAATGCCACTATAGATGGCCAAGCAAGATGAGATCTCAGGGCCCCTCTGCACCACTCCAAAATGGCACTAAGTTGAATCCGGGTTTATCAGGTAGTTATGACAGAAATAGGTCTACAGAATCCAAGTTCTGCAACCCTTGAGGCATGCCACTCGCACTAAAATAAAACTCCGAGAGTGCTAGAGGCACGCGCTTGGGGCATGGAACCCCTAATATGGTATGAAAATCTTCAAGCAAAGGGCATAGCTCAAATGAAGAAAATTGGAATACATGGTCCATCCGATCCTAAAAAGCCAATGCCATGCGAAGAAATTCAGGACTAACGGGCCATGCCACAATGTATTGAAAGCCCCATAGCCCAAATTTTTCCAGCTTCTTCCAGTGTGTATTTCCCAGGCTTTGTAGGTAGCACTGTAGCACTGGATTATGGTTTTCCATGGTTAAAGTTGAGAAAATGGCCGAATCTGGATTTCTGGAAAGGTGATGCCGCTGGCGGTATAGGTTGAGGATTAGGCGGTATGAGTAGATGCTGCTGGCGGTATGGACTGTAGGCGACTATGTCTATATTACTTAACAAGGTGATATGGATGGAGATATCAATGATTTCGCCGGTGGCATGACATTATTTTTGGTGAAATTCAGACCTATTTTCATCAGTTTAGACCTGTACAAAACCTATAAAAACCCTGTATTCTATTTCCAGGCATATTTCAAGCACAAAACCCAAATTTTATTCAAATGAAAGCCCGAAGGCGAACAAGTCATCCAAATATTCAAATCCAAAAGAAAGATAATCCAAAATCAATAAAATCTAAAATCAATCATTCAAACCCCAATGTATCAAGGGCATACAAACCAAAATCTACAAAACAAAAAGAACCAGAGAATGGGGATAAATAGATAAATTTGAGAATGGCTGCCACCATCGGTCGGGTGAGATGAGACATCCTCCTCCCGAGAAGCCAATTATCGACCATATCCTCGTCCTCTTCCCTATCCTCTATCATAGGGATGCTTCTCGATTCAGTAGGCACTGCAGAAGGAAGTCAGTCAGCCACCACCTTCACTCCTCTGTGACTCGACTCACATGGGGTCGCACGGTCCATATTATGCTTGCTCCTTCTCTCATAAAAAGTAGCATCCAACTACTGGTCTAACTCACTCATGCGGCGTCGAAGCGCTCCTGTCTCCTCTTGGTACCACTGCTGAGCCGCATTGGCATCCGACAGTGCTGAGCTAAGAAATCCTACAGACAAAAGGAACAACAGAAGCCCATATCATTCATAACATCCATACATACATTTCATTTTATTTTAAGATGTCATAACAGGGAATATACTTGAACAAGCAAGCACTGACTGATAAGAGTATCCCTGAGACCGAAGGCATTTTTGGCCAACCGCTCTGCCTCAATATGGGCAACCTACTGTTAGCATAGGTGCATTACAGCCCGATGAGGAATAATGCCTACTTCGTTTAGTGATTAGATAAATGAGCCAAAAAGGACCGAATTGTCATCCAAAATTAGAAATTCAAAAATCCACATTCTAGGGAAGCTCCGATTTAGCATTTCCTACTTAAAAATAAAATAGTCAAAGTTTGGTCAAACATAGGTAATCAGCCCGCCTTCTATTTACCAATCTACAGTAAAAAAAATAAAATCTTACCGAGATCTGGCCAGAATTTACGGGATCTGATATCAAATCCTGTCAGAGTGGTAATTAGCCTGCCGGCTATTTACCAACCCTCTATGTAAAGGGGTGCACCCCCCTCATTTCAGAGAGACGGAAAATTTCAAAAATCCCAAAATTACTTTTATGTCCTTTTTCAGTTCCGAGAATCCCAGAAGCCCCAAAACTTTGTTAAAATAATCCCAGATCTGAGTTCTATCATCGACGTTCGATATAAACTCACTTTACGGTCTTTTTAGATCAAGATCCCACAGTGATCTTCGGTCTAAAAATGACCAAACCTCACATTTTCCTTTAGAAATAATCTAAGATTATAGCCATAACTTGGGTTAAATCTATTTTCCAAGAAAATCACAATCTTTGACAACTTCGGTCCTGCATCGGCTCTCAAGTCATTCTGGACAGACGAAAAGGTAAACTGAGTGCAATTGGCTCTAAGCCCAACTTTCAAATTCATTAAAACATATCTTTATTGCTTTATCACTACATATCGCATTCTGTTTCTCTGGTTAAGTGAGCCACTGGTGCCACTTAAATTATAATATGTGTAAATAAGCTCACAGGTATGGATAAACATCCAGAATGTGAGGAAACTCCTATCCGAGTTTCTGGGCCCAGACCCAAGCGCTGCCATTACTCTGCCAAAAATTTGGTAGAAAATGTCAATTTATTAAGCCGTTATAATGCTCGTTTTATTTCTTAAATTTAATTCTTAAATAAAACCGTTGTAATGCAGAAATCACCAAAAATTTCAAAATTCCAGAATTAATCCAAACAATTTGAACAATGAGTAATTATTATATCCGAACTCAAAATCTCATTTTCTCTTCGGTATAAAAATCCCATTTTGGATCAGTATAACATAATTCTGGGTGGAACAGAACCGGGTGGTGACACTATTTTATTTTTAAATAAAGTAAAAATGCTTTATCTTAAAAATATGTTTTCTCAATAAAATCAGATTTTTGGCCTACAAAGCCACCACCTTTAAGCGAACTAGATATTCTCAAACCAAACCAAACACCGCGGTTTCCTCAAATTGCACCGAACCTGAAGCCCGCCCCGTGCGCGAAACCCGTGAAATCATCCGCCCTCTCACAGTGGCGACTCTGCTGGGGACAAATTATTTTTATAAAAACTCGATTTCTATAAATATTCTTTTTGACATGATAATTGAAATATTGTTCAAATGAAATTTTGGAACTAAGGAATTTGTGGTAACTTATGCATTACACAAATTTTAGGACTGCATAGCATCTGCATTCTTTACCCCTAAAACAATTTAGGTGTCTTTTGGTGAAGTATCTCCAAGTTCGCTTAGGGCTTAAGGGATATGGATCTGATCACACCCCTTGCATAACGTACGAGGACCTTATTCGCTTAAGGGCAAGACTACCTATATATATATATTACATGTGGAAAAGTTTCCTTTGGTTCGCTTAGGGCCATTGGGACTCGGTACACAAAGGTGCAGGGTACCCTCAAATTGTACCCAATCCTAAGATCGAAACCCACATGTAAATGAACCGTAGATACTATCTCATAGGCCTACCCAGAAACCTTGAGTGCACGCAAGCAGACTTTGCTAAGTCCCCCGTTGGCTACAAAGCGAAGTAACCCAATGGAGTTAAAAGGGCGGTAGGCGCGATCTAACCGTTTGCTACATGTCCATGTTTATTAAATATAAATAAACTAAAAATGGACATTATAAACATTATGACTGTGTGTAAACTAACCATATCTTTATGCAGCCATGACATTAATGTGTGCATGCCATTTCATTCCCTAGACCAGTGAGTCCAGTTAGGCTTAGCCCATGAGCCAAATTAACCGAGACTAGTGAGTCCACCTAGGCTCAGCCCATGAGCTGACTTAACCGAGACTAGTGAGTCCACCTAGGCTCAGCCCATGAGCCAAAATAAACCAAAACTAGTAAGCCCACCTTGGCTCAGCCCATGAGCCAAGAAAGTTATAAACTCTTTGAGTGACCCCAGTGTCAGCTCACCCCTTAGACTAATGAGTCAAAACCCTTTGAGTGACCTCAGTGTCAACTCAACCCTTAGACCAATGAGTCAAAACCCTTTGAGTGACCCCATGTCAGCTTAACCCTTAGACCAATGAGTCAAAACCCTTTTGAGTGACCCTAGTGTCAGCTCACCGACCAATGAGTCAAAACCCTTTTAAGTGACCCCGGTGTCAACTCAACCCTTGGACCAATGAGTTAAACCCTTTGAGTGACCCTAGAGTCAGCTCACCCTTTGGACTAGTGAGTTAAAACCCTTTAAGTGACCCTAGTGTTAGCTCACCCCTTGGACCAGTGAGTCAAAATCCTTTGAGTGACCCTAGTGTCACCTCACCCCTTGGATTAAAGATTCAAAAACTTTTGATTGGCCCTAGTGTCAGCTCACCCCTTTGACCAATGAGTTAAAACCTTTTGAGTGACCCTAGTATCAACTCACCCCTTGGACCAATGAGTCAAAACCCTTTAAGTGACCCTAGTGTCATCTCACCCTTTGGACCAATGAGTAGACCCACCTTTGACCAATGAGTCAGTTCACCCTCGGGCTTTCGAGTCTGATCTGACTTAGGCCCTTAGTCTTTGAACCATGTATTTGTAATATTCCATGAATATCGCAAGTTGTCAATTACTCCTCGATCGATTGGGGTATGCCCAAATCTTTTTTTTAATTTGATTATACATCTCCATCATTCATCCATGCATTTGATCACTCATACATTCATTCATTCGCCCATGAACAAGGTGAGAAAGGCTCAAAGCCACACCCGATGCACTTACTAACACTTGATCTCTTGCCCTTTCAGGTTGGAAGCGAGAGAGACGTAGGTTAAGATGCATTACGGGTAGTTCAAAAGTCATACCCCCACCACCGATCAAATCCCTAGCTGGATTCTTCTCTGATCCAAATTCTGAAATCGAGATGGTAGACGATGATACAGTTGGCCAGTCCCTTAGGAGGATTCTTGATGCCCCAGAATTTCACGATATTTAGGAAAGGCTGAGCACTGCTAATGCTCAGAATACCCAAGAATAAGAGATCGATATAGCCGCACTCAAAGCAAAGATGGCAGACATGGAGAAACTATCTCCGGCAAAGGATAAATTTGTTGCCCCCTCTATGGAGCAATATGTGGATATTGATCAATTCCTGCCTAAGGAATCAGAAGCCCTTTCAGCTAACTTTGTGATGCCCTACATGGCCCTATATACTGGCATCGGACCTCCCCAAGCGTATCTGGAGAGTTATCTTTGAATTATGACTAGCATGAACATCTCTAAGGTTCACATAGTCAATCTGTTCCAAGCTACTCTTCATAGAACTGCCTCTGAGTGGTACATGAGAATGCCAACTGATGTAAAATCTGATTGGAACAAGCTATGCTCTACGTTCCTTGAAAATAATGCCTTCAATCTGAAGGTCAAGACTACTCTGCAAGATCTTTAAAGAATTAAGCAATGGCCGAATGAGTCCTTTAAAGAGTTTTATCTGAGGTGGATGGTTGTGTGTGTGCTTTTAACCGGGGCACCTGACCAAGATGCCTTGGTAGTAAAGCTTGTCAAAGGCTCTAGCCCAAAATATCGGGACGAAATGAAGATGAAAAGATTTGACACCTTCAATGACGTGGTAGATTATGCCAAGAGGCTTGAAAAGTATGAAGAAGAAGATCGAGCAAAGAAGCAAGAATAACAAGCTTATACTAAACCTTGATATTGGGAGAAAGGCAGTTCTTCCAAACAAGGCAACTTCGAATCCTCAAAAGTCGCTCCTAAAGTGGCAGCAGTTACCCAAGTACAGACTCAGCAGTCCATCTCTCCATGGGTGAAATCACTATCCCAGATATTCGCCAAATTAAGGAAGTCCAACCAACTTCAGAGCATTAAGCCGTTCACTCCACTTATAGCTACAGACAGGGATAATTTCTATACTTATCATGTGACTAAGGGGCACCGCACTAATGAAGGCGCTCGACTACTAAAAGATCTATAGTAGATGATAGCCGATGGGAAAATGAAAACCTGAGAAGAAGCCAAGCACTTAGACTAATTCGCTGCCAAACTTCCAAGCTACGATAAATGCCATCAGTGTTCATGTGGAGCCCGACGAATACAGCGTCGACATAACAGATAACTTTTGACATGACCCAAGGTGGGGGATAACATGATCTTTGACAACATGGATATCATCTACATGGTCGACTAGTACGTCCTGAGGATGAGAAGAGAAGGGTTGGACCGGTATCTTGTACTGCCACATCTTATATATTGCGGACATTCAGATCCGAATGAACATCTGGAGGAATTCCTCTGGTTTATGCATGAACAAGGAATAGCCAAATGGGTTTCACACTATAGTTTCCCCGATTCTTAGGAGGCTTGGCCATGGGCTAGTATGATGCAATGTCACTGGAAGGAATTTGGCATTGGTACTTTATGGAGAGATCTTTCCTCCACTACTTTAGGGCATCCCAACCATACCTGGATGAGCTTTGATGGTGGTTAGCACCACAGGTAGACCGATATAATACCAGCTGGTAAGATATCCCTCCTCCACAATCTCCCATGTACACTCATCTGGATTACATGAGTCCCAACTATGTCAAAACGAGTCTATTTGAATTTGAGAGCTCTTATGGGGCAGCACATCAGAGATCCAAGAACTATATGATCCGAAGAAGGCATGGAGTAACCACGTAGGCCTTTAGAGGTATCTTGGAATGAATCTAGATGGAGATGCACGAGACCCATTTGGAGAAATCCGTACTAACATTATAGTATATGGTACCAGTATGGAGGAAACATTCACTGGCATATAAACCATGGTATCCAAGTTCCGTATAGCCATAGAAGGGGTGAAAGCCAAGCCAAATATGGCAGAAGAAAACCCAGAAGAGGATCCTAAGGAAGATCTTGAGGAAGATCCCGAAGAAGATCCTAAGGAGGACCCTGAAGAAGATCCAGAAGAAAATTCTGATAATGATATCCCAGCTCAGAACGGACCAAACTAGATCTTTGAGCCACAGCCTTTCAAGGATTTAGATGAAGAGGTAGAAGAATTTGTGGACTCTAGTGAATCAGATCACGAAGATAAAAGTGAAGTGGATAACTTAGGGTATGAATCAGAGACTTCCTCGAATGGCGAGCTAAATCACTTACCGAGAGATTTCGAATACGAGGCTCCCTTCCCCAATGGCATGATGGTTGGCTATGAAAGTGCCGAGAGCTATGCCTCTTCTCTAAAGTATGACTCCTAGGGTGCCTTATAGTCTACAGCAAGTGATGATTCTAGAGACTTTATGGACTTTGACTTGAATAGCAAACATGTCATTAATATGATCCAGGACGATGGGCAAGAACCGTCCTGCGAATACATTATGGAGATAATTTGTGTAGAGAATGAACTAGCTCAAAAGAGTTATCGAATCCGGAGTCCTGACTTGAGAGAAGTTTACCCCATATTCTATTACGGGAATGCAAGGCCACGCCCTCACATCCGTGAATTCATGCAAATGATGAATGACAAGTACACTCATTATACCTATTAGCCTGAAAGGTTCCATCGGACTCTCCACGAAAAGGCAGTAGTTTGGTATGAAGGGCTGACATTTTATCAGAAGTCATTTTAGAATATTCTGACCAACCAATTCAATAACTACCTCATATGGGTCGACCCACCAGAAGGCATAACCCCCGAACTAGATAGGCACGAGAACCCCTTGCTGTATTGAGAATAGGAAGTAACCAATGTTGCTCGCCCAACATCAATGAAATCGACCAAGGAATACCCATGGTATACAAATAAATATCGTAATGCACTAGTCCCTTACGATGATATGCTATATCTGTTCGGCAGAAACGAACCAACGGATGGAGCCTCCTCATCTGTCTATATGATCAGATAAGAATCCAATCATGTCCTGTTCTAAATCCTACAAGAGAACCCCATCATTCTAGAAAAGCAGCCTGAAAAGGTTCCCTTTATACAGTGGCCCTTCGCCACTAAGGCACCAGTTTTTGGGAACAAGCCAATCGACTTGAGAAAGATACCCCTCGATGAGGATTCCGATGAGTTTGAGGTCTTCAAAACAACAAACTTGCCAACCCGGGTGGTCAGTCCTATCACCAGAGGAAGAAAAGTCACTGGATCAGTAACCCCAGTTGCACAAAGAACTGAGCCCTCAATACCTCCCACTTTTGTTAAGTCCTTAGAACAGGTAAAAAGCCCGATTATAGATCAACTGAAGGCCACTACAACTAAGATGAGTATTTGGGACCTACTCCCGGGCTCTCAAGATCTCAGGCTCGCTATCTTTAGAAAGTTGATAGAAATTGAAACATCTCCTCTAGCATCCCCAGAACAAGTCTGTGCGCTACTCAATAGCGAGACTAGCACTGTTATCCCTAATATTGTCTTCTCAAGCTCGGATCTGCCTAATGAAGGCATTCACCATAATAAGGCTCTCTACCTAAAAGCTAGTGTCTTCAGGCGTGTCATGCCCTATATAATGATCGATGATGGCTCATCACTAAATATCTATCATAAGAATATTCTGCTAATCATAGGACTGGCCGAGAAAGACCTAAAGAAATCCACAACAGTCTTTAAAGCTTATGACAACTCTAAAAGGACCGTCATCGGCATGTTCGAAGTAGAAGTCACTATTGGCAAAATCTCATCTATAGTACTCTTCACGGTCATAGATATCCCGGTAACATTCTCTATGCTACTTGGGAGACCATGGTACCCTGCTTTGGGAAGAGTCCCATCCACCCTGAACCAGAAGATCAAAATCCCATTCCGTGGAAAGATTGTTAACCTAGAAGCTGACGAAGCCTCAGTGGTAGTAGCATTGAAGATGGAAGAAAGCAACATGAAAGGGTTTAACACGGCCGCAATTGGCCAGGAAGAGAACAAGCAATCAGAGGTGTACTAGGGCCCACGGATTCAGGGATACATGCAGAAGCACCACACTCCTGGAAAATGACTAGGTGCCCATAAACAAGGAATCCCGATCTTCAATATAGGGGCAGGAGAATGGAAGCCCATGGGACTCGGTTACATAGGCTCTCGAAGAGTTGTTCATAAGATAACCTTTCAAAAGAAGCTACAACAGCCCTACGAAGGAAACCCCAAGCCTGTTACTCATCAAGGGAAGACCATTCTAGGATTCAAGATTTTCTAAGACATAGTCAACTACGGTAAAAATGGTAAAAGCTTTATAACATGTGTAAAGAAGGCCAACGGCTAGCCAGATGTAGGGGCAATCCCGGATCAGACCAAGAATGACAAACTGGTACACCCGAAGAAGGTCAAGAAGCTGAGTAGAGAGGAAGAAATCCCTGACACCCTAACCAAGCACCTTTAGGCACAACTCAAGATAGTAGAGGAAGCAAGGAGCAAGGGAGGTAGCTTGAACCAAGCCATTATGGACATGGTCACGACTATGAAGGGCAAAGTAAAGGTACAGGTGGAGGATGATGAGGATATCCTGCTAAAGCCAGCTGCTATAGGAGAATCATCCGCAATGGAGCTAGACCCCATTGATCAGGATGAGTCTTTTGTTTCCATTTCTAGCATGTTTGAAATGAATAATGTACTTTATGATGATAATAAGATGAAGAACTTTGCTTATTTGGATTATGTTTCTTATTACGATTCCATGCATCAATTCCAGCATTCATCTAGCATTTTTAATATCAATAATGATATTATGAAATACATTAATTTAAACATGGAAGATGATCCGAAAATGGTATACATTTCCAATCAATTGCCCATCGAACAAGAGAGAGAATTGATAAAGGTACTAAAAAACCACGTTTTAGCCTTTACTTGGTCTCACGAGGATATGCATGGACTTGATCAGCATATCGCTGAGCACGATATCCCCACGGACCTAAAAATTCAACCGGTGAAGCCAAAGATGAGAAGAATTTGTCCAGAATGGGCCGAAAAGGCCAAAGCAGAGGTGACAAAATAGATTAAGGCAAATTTTGTTAAAGTTGTCGAGTATCCCACTTAGCTAACCAATGTAGTCCCCGTACCCAAGAAGAATGGTGATGTCTAAGTTTGCGTCGACTTCATGGACTTGAATAAGGCTACTCCTAAGGATGATTTCCCGCTACCACACATTGATGTTTTGGTAGACAGCGTGGCAAGAGCGGCCATGTATTCCTTTGTAGATGGATTCTTGGGATACCACTAGATCCTCATGAACGTAATAGACAAGTTCAAAACCGCATTCATCTCGAAGTGGGGAACTTATTATTTCAGAGTAATGCCTTTCAGACTCAAGAATGCAGGTGCAACCTACCAGTGAGCAGTCACGACCTTGCTACATGACTTGATCTATAAAGAAGTTGAGGTCTATATGGATGACATGCTTGTGAAATCTGTTACACCAGAAGAACACCCGGCAGTGCTAGAACGATTCCTCATAAAGATTAAGAAGTACAACCTCCATTTGAACCCAAAAAAGTCCATATTTGGTGTTATATTAGGGAAATTATTAGGGCACGCGGTTAGCCAAAGAGGCATATAAATGGATCCCGATAAGGCTAATGCTATCAGGGAAATGCCCATGCTAAAATTTGAGAAAGAAGTAAGAAGTTTCTTGGGATCTATACACTATGTCAGTCATTTTATAGCGTGGTTGACCACCACATATGAGCCTATCTTCAAACTCTTGAGGAAACAACAGCCGATAGAGTGGAACGACCAAGGCCAGGAAGCCTTTGATAGAATTAAAGCTTACCTGATGAACCCTCCGGTTCTGAAACCGCCGATTCTTAGAAGGCCACTCGTTCTCTACTTGGAGGTAGAAGAAACCTCTGTAGGGGCCATGCTAATTCAAGACTATAAAGATAAGAGAGAACATACGGTTTATTATCTCAGTAAGAAATTGCTAGAGTATGAGACTCGATAAACCATCGTGGAAAAGACTTGTTCTACCATGGTCTGGCTCACCAGAAAGCGTAGGTATTACTTCCAATCATACAGAATCCAAGAAGTCACAAAAGTGGATCCGATGAAGTACTTATTTCAAACTCCCTCACTAATCGAAAAACTGTCAAGGTGGCTCTTGTTGCTGTTAGAATTCGATATTGAGTATGTAACAAAGAAGACCATTAAGGGTAGAGCAGTGGCCAAATTCCTAGCAAATCAACCACTCAGGGAAGGAAAATAGGAAAACCTAGAATTTCTTAATGAATGTCTAGCAGCGACCACAGAGAACCCTGGAAAATGGACCATGTTCTTCAATGGTGCCGTTAACAAGCGAGGAGCTATTTTGGGAGTTATCATCTTTATGCTAGATGGAGCACTCATACCTCTATCAAAATGCGTAAAATTTCTCACCATGAATAACGGGTAGAGTATGAAGCTTGTTTGTTCGGAATGTCTTCCCTAATCACTCTTAGAGTAGACAAAGTCAAAATTATCAGTGATTCGGCTTTGGTCATCAGGTATGTCACAGGGGACTGGGAACTAAAGGAAGAATCCCTCAGGCCTTACTTAGAAGCTGTATGGAGAAAAGCTATGATGTTCAGCGAGTGTGAATTTAGTCACATGCCCCGCGAGAAAAATCAGATGGCAGATGCATTGGCCACTTTAGCCTGCATATGGGAAGGGCCCCAAAAGTAGCCAATCAGACCCCTTGTTATGAAAATAGCCTGATCTCCTTACTACGTCTACACAATAAAAGACACCGCGAAAGAAGGAACCCCCTGGTATTCTAACATCATCGTGTTCCTTAAAAACAGCAAATTCCCAGCTGAGGCTACAGATTCCGACAGAAATACGTTAAAAAAGCTTGTTGTATTATTCTACCTGGTTAAAGGATATCTATTTAAGAGGACCTCTGATGGCCTACTACTAAAATGCTTGATACAGTGAGAAGTTGAAAAGGTGATGAAAGAAGTACATTCGGGAGACTGCAGTCCACACATGAACGACATCATGATGGCAAAGAAAATTCAGAGAATGGGGTATTTTTGGCTAACCATGCTAGCTGATTGTGTTCAAGAAGCAAGGACTTGCCACGCTTGTCAGATTTATGGAGATGTGAGCCATTTACCTCTAACAATATTGCAAAACTTAACAACGCCTTGGCCATTCTCGGCTTGAGGCATCTACATCATTGGTGAAATAAGACCTTATTCAACCAACGGTCATCGCTTTATTATAGTAATGGTTGATTACCTTTCTAAGTGGGTTAAAGCGTAATCATACACAAGCATCACGGCTAAGAAAATGGCTCGATTTATCCAGCGACACATCTTTACCAGGTATGGCATCCCTCATCATGTGGTGAGTGACAATGGTGTGTAGTTCCAAGAAGAAATAACTGGCCTTATTGAAAAGCACAGGATTGAGCATCATCGCTCTTCGCCTTATCGACCTCAATCCAATGGAGCTGTAGAAGCAACTAATAAGGCAATCAAGAAAATCCTCTCCAAGATGATTTCTAACTACCGAGATTGGGCTGATCATTTGCCCTATGCCTTATGGGGATATAGAACTAGTGTCAAGACTCCTATGGGTCAAACTCCTTTTTCCCTTGTCTATGGGATAGAGGCGGTATTTCCTGTTGAAATGGAAATCAAGTCTTTACACGTAGCCTTTGAAGCCAGACTTCCCGAAGATAAATGGGCAAAAGTGAGGCACGAAGAACTGACCTTGATCGACAAATAGCGATTAGCCGCATTGGAAAATCTAGAGTTATACCAATAGCGCATGGCCAGAGCTTACAATCGTGAAGTCACGAGGTAGATCCAACCTTTAAAGATGGGCAATTCAGTCTTAAAGCAATCTCGTAAAACACACATAGATGCTCGAGGGAAATTCTAGCCAAATTAGGAAGGACCTTATGTGGTAAAGAAGACTCTCAGTAAAGGGGCTGTAAAAATCTCAGATCTGGATGGCAATGAATTCATGAATCCGGTCAATCACGACAAGCTAAAGCGCTATCTCGTGTAAAAAAAGATAATAATAAAGTCTATCAAGAGCTGGTAAGGGCTCTTGAGCAAAAATAAAGACTCCAAAAAATAAAAGAGTGGAGCCTTGGGTAAAATCCGTTCGGAGCCTTAGGCAATGGTGGGCATTTCGTGGAAATAAATATCACTTGTCCTCCATGATAAATAATATCTTTTGTAGTAACATGATCATGTTAAAAATACTGCATGAGTGCATTAAATGGAAACTACGAATTGTTTAATGAAACATGCATCCAAACAACATCATTTTATCTTTATTACACATAAAAGTACATTACAAACAGGAAATAGAAACGAGGCCTGATGCCTTTATTCTCCCACGGGAACGAAAGACACATAATGGCAAGCTCGCTAAACCCTAAGGAAGCTTTAAAGCCTCCTAGTCTTATGGAGCCTCTCCTCGAGAGTAGCCAGTCCACGAACACTCACAACCCAGATGTAATAAGCCTCGGAAGGATGGATGTAGAAGGGGGAAAAGTAGTTCTTATCCACCTGAGTGCGGCTAATCTAGCTCACGTCATGACGATAGACCCGAGTATAGGAAAGCTCCAGGCCAATAAGGATGCACAGGGATGCAGGAAACCCCTGAGATTGACCGTACTGCCTACACAAGCGACCAGGAGAATAAGTGATGATCTCAAAAAGGCCAATAAGGACCACACCATCCCTAGCAACGTTAGTGGTCACATGAGTGATTCCTAACTAAGGGCAAACCCAACAGATATCCTCAGCAGCTCGGATCCCCATAAACTCAACCCACTCTTCAACGGTAAAATCTCTGTGGGAACGATTACTGATGTAAACTATAGAGCGTTGTGCCTAATAGGCCCTCGGATGATAGTCCATGCTCGTAGGAATAGACATCATAGAAGGCTTATCCCAGAGCCAAAGCTACATGAGAAAGTACAAAAAAGGAGAAAAAGTCAATAAAAAGAAAAAAAAGCAAAAAAAGATAGCATGTTGGATTGAAAACCTAAAAATGCGGTCCAGGTAAAAATTAAGGCAAGCCTGATGGATTGAAAACCCGAAAGGGTGCTCCATGCAAAAAGAAAGGCTCAAATAAAATTTACCTGAAGAAGGAGCTTATTGCCCTTGGTAGTAGCTTCAGTCCCATTCCGGGAAGAGCCCACGAAGATCAGTGTCTCGACTAAGCTCACTATAACAGGAGACTTTCCCTCCAGCATCTGATTGACGATGCTCAAAAAGGCAAAACTGCAAACCATAGTTGGGACCTCGCAGAGAAAAACCATAAATAGAAGTAAACATATGAGCGGCAACCAGCTTGCATCGTCAAAATGAAGACTCCTAACTATTTCAAATGCCACATCCAACCTCAGGCCCTTGTCATAGATCAATCGGAGCTTGCCAAATCGTTAAAGCTGAAAATGATTCATCAATAAATCAAAAAATTCAGGGCAACGTACTAGAATAACCGGAGGCATATCGGTAGAGGACCGGAGAAGCCCACAGAACTCCTCATACAAGGGGCATAGCTCATGATCCCCGAACAGAAACACGCTGCCAATAGGATCCCAGAACCTGACAACAGCTTGGATCACATTATCTTTGACAAAGATGCGGTAGTACTCCTTTATGTCTGCCAAATCATAAACCCCGAGACGATCCCAACCATTAGAGTTCTTCAGATAAACATTTAGATCAATACAAAAATGGATGTAGCCCTCCATGGCAAAATTTCACAAGGGTAACAGTTCACTATACATAGTTTATAGGGCAATCTGCCAATATCTAGCAGATTACCCCGATAAACTCGACCAACAATGAAAAGAAAACACAAAGCGAGGGAATAAAGAAAATTTTATTTATACAAAAATGTGTTCATACAAAAGGAGGCACTGTAAAAGGCCCAAAAGAAAGTAAAATAGAAAAATAAAAAGCCTATCTAATCGCCCTGCAGAAAGAATCCGGGAGGATTGCCTTATCTCTACTGCGGCTGCTGCTGCGGGTCATCCACCTGAAGCATCCCCAACTGAGCTCGGACCCGTCGAATCTCCAGCTGCAACATTTCAACACGAATCATTCATATGCATTTCATAGCATGCCATGCATCATCATTAACATAATAAAATAACAAACATACCGCCATATCCGAGTTTTGGGTCATCATAAAGCGCTGCTGCACCTGAATATACCCCTAATCGGAGATGCTATGAGTAATAGGCACCTGTAAGAAGAAAGATCAAAACAAGTAAGAACTATTATAATCCAAAATCGAAAGGCAAAAGAAGAAAAGACAGGGGAGACTAACATGAGTGGTACCAGCAGGATGGAAAGCCACCGGCTGATCAGGATCCAGATAAGGCGGAATGACCAAGTATAAGTGCTCAGGTCAGGGCGGTACATTATGAATAGGGGTGGCTGATACTCGAACACCCGATGCCCCTCCACCATCATCGGGCCCTAGGGCAGGATAGATGACGCCGAAGAGCTATCCACGTGAGTACAGGTAGTCGCAGGTCTCTCCCTACCCTGGTGATCCTGTAAAGACAACCGAGCGAGGTCGGGTCAGTCTAACTAAGTGCAATAGTCAAAACAATGACAATTATAAAAGAAAGAAAAACTCAAGTTAGTGAAAGGTGAAGTACCGTCATCTAGACAGCCTCAGGCGAACCTAATCTGACTTAGCCACTAGGGGCAGAAGTCGAAGGGGCAGAGGCCTCAGGGACAGAAGCTGAAGGATCATCATCCTGAGGAGGGTTGTGGATGTCTCGCTGAGGCACAATAGGAATGGGACCCACATCCGGCCATCCAAGCAGCTGTAAATGGCAGAACTCCTTATATCCCCTAACTCACTTTGGAAAGGCACTAGGGATACCCTCGGAGGCCAATCATGCAAAGTCAGGTGAGCTGCAAGGCCACAAGACCCACCCAGGCTCCTCAGGAGGAATAGAACGTGACCTAGGAGGAAGATGCCAACCCTAAATGCGATCTCCCAGGTACCACTTTAAAGAGAAGGGGGTCTCTATGATCAGTCAGGTGTTTACAAACTCCCCAACTAATCTCATGACCTCCGGCCAATGAAGAGCATGCCCCCAAGGCTGCGTCCTAATCTGAGAAAAGAAAGCCAAACATCGGTACAACGGTTGTAGAAAAAATGGCGATTGGAATGAACTAAGAAAATTATGAGACATACCTGCTCCAAAGAAAGAGTACGAAGACGGGCTAAAAGGGCGGAATGAGACTCCATCTCCTAACTATGAAAGTAGTGTGGCAGTCAAGGGAAGAATGGAAAACCACTACTTGGAACGAGCTTGGACCAAGGAAGGATCCCCATCTCGAAAAACCATATCTGCAAGCGGTCAAGAAAAGATCAGAACACTAAAAATGGATAAAATACTCATAAGGAAAAGGATCGAATTCTTACATAAACAATCTAAAGACAAGACTTGAACTTGTCAATCCTGTTCCTCACGCATTGGTCAAGGGCCCAATATAGGTGACCCAGTACGGCTCGGCCCCATGCATGCTCATTAAAGTGGGATAGATCTATCAAAGCCGGCAGAATATGGAGATTCATGATCCAACCCCCGGTTGAAAAACACAGCCACGACAAGGTAGCGGCCATGAAAGCTCTAGCCTCGCAGGCAGTAGTCAGATGCCCTCTATCCCCAGAGGTCAAAAAAGTCATGAGTTTTTCACAAGAAACTCGCCCTGGCCTATCTTCGGAATATCCAATCAAAGCCTCAATGGTCTCCACATTAAAATTATCGTAAGTAAAGCAAGGATCACATTACCATGTAAAGGTAGGCCTGTGATAGCAAAGTAATCCAACGGAGTGATAGTATACTCCCCGCAACGGAAATGGAAAGTATGGTTAGTATCGGACAAGCTGCTCAAGATGTAGGTAGATGTACCGGCTGGGATGTATGGATACTTATGATGCCTGACGTACTTGCAGTTCTTCACCATCCTCCCCAAAGATGTCCTATCAATGATGGCCTTGGCACCAGAGGATAGCACCTTTTACCACTTATGAAAGTGGGTAATGCTAGCGCCATCGTGCGTGGTAACCTGAATAATGCATACATATGTATCACACACCGATTTTCGACAAGTTACGCGATTACCGAAAATAAAAACAGCAGTAAGGCTTACCAAAATCCAAGAAAGATGGTCGGAAGGCTTCAAGGAAGGCATAATGAAATCCCTAGAACGTACCTCGCGATACATACAATTTGGAGGGAGCCCGTACAAAGGCTCGGCCGGAACCTCAGAAAGTTCCACTTATTTTCCATCAATAAGCACATTCTGAGTAGTCACTTGAACGACTGACAGATCCAAGCGGATGTTATAAAGCTTGAACCACTTCGAGACCCCGCAGAATCTAAAAAGAAGGGCAGAAAAGGGAAGAAGATAAAAGAAATCATTGTTGAAAATAGCTCAGAGGCAGAAATTTTTGAAAATCAGGAACAGAAATCACAAAAGAAAGAAGAGAGAATTGTTGGTGTGAAGAAAATGGGAGCCAAGCTGTTGTTTTTATAGACCGCTGGAAATTAGCCCGCTAGCTAATTACCTATCCAGCTGTCACGCGTTTACGCATCCCACTCGTTTACGCGTAACGGCTATAAAAGTTACCGTTACATAGGTAATTAGCCCGCTGGCTATTTATGTGTATTTTAAAAAATTTTGCAATTTTGCATTTATCATCCATTTTCTGCATCGTTTTCAAAACAAACGGACCTAAAAGCTATTTTTACACAGTCACCCATGCATCAAGCATCCAAAAATATTTATTTCGATCCCTGATCAATTCTTTAACCTCATGCAACTCATTAATAAATTTTTAATCGAAGGGGCAAAATATATTTTGTTTCAAAATTTATCGATTAAAAATATTATTAACTTATTCCATCTCACACACACTATTTTGTTGGTTTCGAATACGATAAAATTTCTACCATGAAATTTATGTATGCGAGGGGCAAACTGTTAGCACAGGTCTGTTCCAGCCCGATGAGGAACAATGCCTATTTCGTTTAGTGATCAGACAAATGAGCCACAAAAGGACCGAATTGTCATCCAAAATCTGAAATTCAAAAATCCACATTTCAGGGAGGCTCTAATTTAGCATTTCCTACTGAAAAATTAAAAAGTCAAAGTTTGGTCAAATATAGGTAACCAGCCCGCCTGCTATTTATCGATCTATAGTAAAAAAATAAAATCTTACCGAGATCTGGCCAGGATTTATGGGATCTGATATCAAATCCCGTCAAAGTGGTAACTAGTCCGCCGGCTATTTACCAACCCTCTATATAAAGGGGTGCACCCCCCTCATTTTAGAGAGACGGAAAATTTCAAAATTTCAAAAATTACTTTTATGTCCTTTTTCAGTTCCGAAAATCCTAAAAGCCCTTAAACTTAGTCAAAATAATCCCAGATCCGAGTTTTATCATTGACGTTCGGTATAAACTCACTTTACGATCTTTTTAGATCAAGATCCTATAGTGATCTTCGGTCTATAAATGACCAAACCTCACATTTTCCTTTAGAAAGAATCCAAGATTATAGCCATAACTTGGGTTAAATTTATTTTCCAATAAAATCACAATCTTTGACAACTTCGGTCCCGCACCGGCTCTCAAGTCATCCTACACAGATGAAAAGGTAAACTGAGGGTAATTGGCTCTAAGCCCAACTTTTAAATTCATTAAAACATATCTTTATTGCTTTATCATTACATATTGCATTCCGTTTCTCTGGTTAAGTGAGCCACTGGTGCCTCTTAAATTATAATATGTGCAAATAAGCTCACAGGTACAGATAAACATCCAGAATGTGAGGAAACTCTATCTGAGTTTTTGGGCCCATACCCAAGCGCTGCCGTTACTCTGTCAAAAATTCGGAAGAAAATGTCCATTTATTAAGCCGTTACAATGCCCATTTTATTTCTTGAATTCAATTCTTAAATAAAGCCGTTGTAATGCAGAAATCACCACAAATTCTAAAATTCCAAAATTAATCCAAACAATTTGAACAATATCATTAACTATTATGTCCTAACTCAGAATCTTGTTTTCTCTTCGGTATAAAAATTCCATTTTGGATCAGTATACCACAATTCCCGGTGGAGCTGAACTGGGTGGCGACTCTATTTTATTTTTAAATAAAGTAAAAATGCTTTATCTTAAAAATATCTTTTCTCAATAAAATGTGCAAATATATTTCTCAAATATAATCACATTTTTGGCCTACAAAGCCACGACATTTAAGCGAACTGGATTTTCTCAAACCAAACTAAACACCGTGGTTTCCTCAAACTGCACCGAACCCAAAGTGCGCCTCGCATGCGAAACCCGTGAAATCGTCCACCCGTTCACACCTGCAAAATCCAAAAAGCAATCAGAAAAGAATCCACACAGGAATTATCGCATACATAAGACTTACATGTGTGGTGTCACTCAGGAAGAACTCCAAAGATTGGGTACTTGGATTTATGTTCCTTGTATGGAATTCACCTCTTGAGTTCATGAGCGGGAAAGAGGTCTCTAAAGCAGTCTTGAGTTGCCCCTCTACTAATCTAGCGCCCTCGGGTCTTCCCCGGCCTCGCACTCCACTACTCTCGGGCCCATTCTACTTCGTCGAAGGCTCTTAAAATAAAGACAACACAAAAGGCAAACATAAGCAACCATTTTTCAACCCAGACAATTGACATACGTGTATATAAACACAATCATACCTCAAAGGAGTGGTGCTCCTTATGAAACATAGGCTCGCCCTCGCCGACCACATCCTCACCTACCTCACCCTCTCCCTCAGGGTGGCCCTCACCAGCCTCTTCCTCCTCTTCCTCCTCATTATCGCTCACTAAGCGTTTAAGTCGCCTCTTCTCCTTCTCCCTATTCTTCTCAAGATGGTACTCAATCGTGTCATTCCTATAGACACGAGGGCATATAGGAAGTAGGCCGCTGCTGGTTCTGCTCATACAAACCAGGGACACTTTCAATGACTCGGTCGTTCCTCTCAAGGAAGATGGCTTTATCTGCCTTAGAAGTAATCACCAGGTGTGGCCACCATAGGCCTGTAGGAGGGTCCGTAGGCACTGGCCTAGCGGAAGGGGCAACAAACCTCCAATTTTGTACACGCTCCCCCAAGTACCACTCTAGGGATAAGGGGCATTCCATCACAAATCGCTGATTGTCCACCTCCTTCTGAACCTTAGCTACCTCCATAAGGTTTAACACCTCGTCAAAGGGGTCACAGATAACCTAACCAAATAATAAAGCAAATAATCAATGTAAGCATAACATGAATTCATAAATGCATTTTGTCTACTAATGTTTGTTTAAGTGTGAAATAGGGAAAAAGGTCAAAAAATCACGTACCGAGCTCAACCGCACACTCCTCAAGGACTCCCTATAACTGGTAGGGTACTTGCTCTTCCCTCCAATGCCACCGCACCACCGAGCAAGAATGTGAGAACCAGTCGGCATGGTAACCTAAAACTTGACCGGTGGGAGAATCTGATGCTTGAAAGCCCAGGCCTGCACGAACAAACAATTAGTCAGTCCAAGACATCCAAAATAAGAAAAGTAGGCAAATCAAGCTAAAATATAAAGAGAATCAATTAAATGCTTTTGGGAGAAAGTATACCTGCACGAGCAAATGGCTAAGCTGAAGGGCCTTGCCTTTCTTCCTCGCCCCCGCGTCTAGCCCGCAGTAAATCTGTGCCAAGATGGCCTAAGGCCAATGCTTCCCCTTGATACTAGCTACATTCTCGATACCAGATATCAGTCCATAGTTAATCTTGCTGCCCAAAACCGAAAAGAATAGCACAGTAAGCAAAGAGATCATAAAAGACCAAACACAAGCATCCTGATCCATCTCGGGAACCACCCCAACTCCTACCCAATGCTTGTGTAACTCTCCATACGATAATCACCTCGAGACGGGCTTCAAACTAAACACTCAGTCACCTGCCTTATCACAGGCCTTATAAGATAATACTTCTCCATATACACATCAAAGTGGATAACCTGATCATTTTAAGGGAGCCCAGTTATGGCCACCACATCCGAAGGAGTGATGGTCACCTCCTTGAATAGGAAGTGAAAAGTAAGCGTGGTTTCGGACCACTTCTCTATCAAAGTAGTTAGGGTCGAATGAGAGAGTTTCAGCATTAGCAAGGGCATGATACGGGCTAAATCTCCAAAGCTCGTGTCATCTATGGCTATCGCGAGCTTGGTGTCCTTATCCGTAATATACTGCCACCATTCACCGATAGTCCCCATACCTCCGGTATAGGTCAACCCATGCGGCTATAAAATCAGAAATAAAGAAGATAAGTCTCAGTTTATTTTCTCATTTCTGTTAACTACTAGAAAGCTATTAATGCCGCTGCTGAGAGCAGCGATACCACCGACGACATCAGCCATACCGCTGGTGAAATGGACGATGCCGCTAGCAACATCACTGTAAATAACAGTGACATAGCAAAAGTCTAGGCCTTTCTATAAGGCTTGATGCCGCTGGTGACATCAAATCCTGCGGGTAGAACTTAGTTTTGCCCCCAAAAATTGAACCAAATAAAGCTAAAATCACAAAACGTAATTAATCGAACCCGAAGCATAAAAATAGTAAAAGTTAAACCTATAGCATACAATATCGATATCCACTCTTTCAATTCCATATTTATAAATCCTAGTATGGCAAATTTTGAGCCTAAGGCCGAAATCAAAACTTAACAAAATACAAGGGAATTTTAATTTTTATAGGGTTACCTGGATATAGCAGAGGTGTTTCACCTTCTCATGAGTCAAGTTGGTTATAGGAGAAGTAATTTTATAGTCGTACATCTTGTTGGCTGCCTTCAAACCGTACCCGACATGAACCGGGCAAAGTTTTAGCCCTTCAATGGGAGAATCAGGCAACCCACGGGACTTGGAACTGCTAGATTTACGATTGAAAATCTTCTTCATGGTTGAAGATCGAAAGAAAGCAAAAAGATTCGAAGAGAGTAGAGAGAAAAAAAGGAGTTTTTGGCTTCTGTACACTGAAATATGAAAAGAGAGTTCAATCCCGTATTAAACAACCGCGCGAAATTTGAGGAGTTTAAATAAATCTAAAACTGCCCATCTATGCCGCCGGCATCAGTTCAAACCACTAGCGATATCGCTCAAGCCGCCGGTAACATCACTTTCACCAATTTGAATTTTAAATTTCTTTGACTAGTCAAAGGTGCCACGTGGCACCCATATCGCCGGCAGTATTGCTCCAGATCACCAGCGGCATCAATCAGGCCGCCGGTGACATCAAAACTTCCCCTAGCATTTTTTCAGCAAATCCAATGGAATATCGGCTCCAACCCTGACATCCCAGGACTTCTAAAACCCTTATACTTTTAATTATTAAGTTTTTACTGTTCATTGAATGGGAAAAAATATTTTTTGTTTCATAAAATCGATCAAGTAGTAAAAACGTCATCTAAAATCAGTCTAATCTTTTACTTCTCACTTGTTGCAGGAACGACACTCCATGATCTCAAAGCCCTAGTCTGCTTGGCAAATCTCAAAGCTTAAGCTCGATCAAGGGGCAACCAATCCTCAAAGTCGAAGCTCGCTTGGGAAATTAACGAAGCTCAAGCCCGACCAAGGGGCATCCAATCCTTAAAGCCCAAGTCCACTTGGCAAATCTCAAAGCTCAAGCCTAACCAAGGGGCAACTCAACCTCAAAGCTCACGCCCGTCCAAGGGGCAAACCAATCAATAAAGCCCAAGCCCCGCTTGGCAAATCAATAAAGCTCGAGTCCGACCAAGAGGCAATCCAATATCAAAACTCAAGCCCGACCAAGGGGCAAACCAATCACCGAATGGGGGAATTAGCAGAATCAGAATCTTGTCATCCTTTGGATCTAGCCTGCTATCCATCAGGTTTCATTCCTGAACTCTTGCTCTTTCGTGAGATCATACTGACATGTGGCAGCAGTGATCCTATGAGAGGCAGTCTGTGAGCACAGGATTTTACAGTCCCTCTTGCGAGATGATGATAACGTATACCCAATTTTATTCCTCATCATAAAAATTCTTTTTTAGAATTTTTATTACCGACAAAAAATTCTCTACGAATTTTATTTTAAAAAAAATTCAGTTCGACATGTCCGATAACGCGTCCGGTAGTAGCTCAAACTGATGATTTGCACCTAAAAAATAATTTAGTCCAAAATACCCATAAAAAGTCAAAAAGAACACCCAATAATTCAGTTTTTCCGTCAGAATCACCTTTTGCCGGATTTCCTCTCGCTTTTCCTGATTTCGGGCACGAATCGTGCAAACTTTCCAGACATGTCGGGAAGGTGAGGCCGCCAGCAACCTCACCGATACTGCCGGCGGTATCATCCATGCCTCCGACGGCATCATTTCCTCTATAGAATAGTTGTCTATCGTTTTCTCGATATCCAACGGATAATTGATCAAAGGCAATTTCCAACGAATTTTAGCCTATATAAGCAGCATTTTTCAGCCATTTGAAAGGTTCAACACTTGCACCGCACAAAATCTTAAGGAGATTATGAGCATTTTAGCTAGTTCTAGTGGGATAAGGTTTAGAAAAGGTGAGAAAAGAGGATTCAATTCATCTTTTCTTGGTTTTTCTCTACTGAACTCTATGATATTTAGGTGCATTTTGAGTTTAGAAATCACTAAAATTAGGATTTAGAGACTAAATCACCCCTTACTTCCCAAAATCATCATTTGAGCTCCTCGGAGGTGCCATACGGATCACGAAGAAGTGGATTCATGGCCCTGAGGTAAAAATTCTGAGTCTCATAGCTCTTTGGCTTTCATTTTACTTGTTTGTTTGTGCTTAGTTTTGGGTTTTTGTCGCTTTTCGACCAAAAACAGCTCCTGCAAGAAATTAAAGCCGCTAGAGGCATTTGAAGCCGCCGACGATATCAACCATGCCGCCAGCAGCATCGTTGATACCGCCAGTGGCCTCATTTGCCCCCAATGGCCCCATTTTCTTACATGACCCTTTCTTTATGGTATCCAGAATATCATACAGTCTGCCTATGTAGTTTAGTCATGCCGTCGGCAGTATGGTCTTCTAGACATCAGTTTTGTTTTTGTTTTTATTTCCGACCTAGTTTAATTTCTGAAGTTAGGATGTACAGCACAACGATAAAGGTCCAGAACCTTCTGAAAATAGACCCCACCCCATACCATGTGGCATTTTCACTAATAATTTGTTTTAAAATAACAATCGAGTCTAAAATTTGGATAAACGGAATTTTCCCTCAAATGCTGTCCAAACCTTATTTTTAGCCATCCAGCCAGGCTCCATAAAATTGTATATAAACATGCCATATTCATGCTAACTCGGGTCTTATTTTGTCTACTAACTATGCATGCTATGTGATATACCTCATACAACGTGCCGTATTTGTGATTCGGGGAATTTTATTTCTTGTATAGAATAAATGTATAGGATTTGAAAAGTCTTGTAATAATTTTAATTTCCGCATTTATTTTTGGATGACTATAATAATTCATTTATTTACAGATTTCGAATCCTTGATAACGTGCTAACAACATATAATCGAAAACACAATAAATAGGGTGGATTAAAATAGATTAACAAAGAATGAATCTTTTAACTTGGCCTAATGTAAAATAGATAACATCATCAAATGAACTCAGAATCTCTACTTAAGGTATGGTATACCACCAGGTGGGAAAATCGTAGCAAAATTTCCCGGTTGAGCTGAACCGGGTGGCGACTCTATTTCAAGTACGGGATTTCGATCTCGTGTCTTTTGAACATTAAAATATGCAAAACCATTTTCCAGTCACATCATTTTCCAACATCACGTCATGCCTTTATATTTTCGAGGGATCAGTCCTCCGGCCCGGCCTCTCGGCCTATAAAACATCGTCCGCTCACACTCTTTTAGATGAATTTCTTCTAAGATATTCCTTCGTTTAGAAAGAATCATATTTCTTGGAGCTCTTCTGACGATACCTTCCTCCTCTTCTCATCATCCTTCTAAAGTTTATAGTGAACATTACCATTTCTTTGTCTTCTGAGGAATTTCCTTCTGAGGATTCAGCTTTCAAGATAATGGCTTTCTTTCCTTCCTATTTTTCTTTTTCCTTCTTTTCAAATGTTTGCATAGAGATCTCATGAGTGATTAGAGATCCTATAAGATCGTCATATTTGTAGCTAGTGAGATCCTGAGCTTCTTCTTTGGCATTCTTCTTTTCCTAACAGTCTTTAGTCTAGCTTTCGAGAATTTTCTTGACTTGCTCTTCTTCTCCTTTCCTAGTCTCTTGAGCTCATTCACAACATTTATGAATATAGAATTCATACTAGAGATAAACCCATTCTCCTCCATTTCAAATAACTCATAATATCTTATATTTTGATTAATCTTAGATTCTTTGACCTTGTTGGTGCCTTCGTAGGTCACTTCAAGCTTTCTCCATATCTACTGCGTTGTTTCCCATCCTGAAATCTTATTAAACTGATTTGCATCTAAATCACAATGAAACATGATAATAGCATTTGCGTTACTCTAATGACGCTTGAATTCTAGTTCAGTCCATTGATTTTTAGGCTTATGTTAAAGTTGGTTATTTACAATGATGGTTGCACTAAAGGGGCCATTGACAATGGCTTGCCATACATAGTAGTCTTGAGGCTATATGAAATTTTTCATATGGTTCTTCCAGAACGTATAGTTCTGACCACAGAACAAGGAAGGTCTCATTATAGAGAGTCCCTCAGGGAGGGTCTAGGCAATATGCTTGTCTCCTCATGGTAGATGTCTCATACTTCTATCACCTATAGTGATCTTTAGACTCTATAGACTGTTAAGTCTGAGTGTTTAGAGCTTGCTCTGATACCACTTGTTGGTCCCCTCAGGGTACTTTGGAGTCAAGGGTGGGTGATTGACTCTTTTTTGTAAGTGTTAATGATTTAATCATCTTAATAAGACAATGCTTCTGAGAAATTAAACACAAATAAAAATAGGTTGAAAGTGCTAAGAGAAAATCAAACACATCGATTTTATATTGGTTCGGACCCTGCCTATATTTAGTCCTCAGAGCATTCGCTTCTGAGCTTTAATCCACTATTGACCAACTCCTTCCGAGGCGAAGAAACCTTCACAATCTGAAATTCTCACAGCCAAGAGTACCCTTCTCTTTTGTCTCTAATTCCCAATTCAAGAGTACCATACTCTTGAATTCTTCCAGATCCCAACTTATCCCCAAGTTGTATCTAGATAGAAGACCTTAGCAAGCATCTTGTCTAGTCTTATGATTACAAGTGGATGAAAAGATTTTAGTGATCTTTTACTTTATTTTCAAGAATCACTTTACAATAGATTGGAAGTATGAGTTGTTCTAAGATTTCAATTTGGTATCAAACAAATATGTGAGTTTGTTGTTTGCTTGTTTGAAATTTTGCAGATTGAGAGTGATTGCAGTTTTTGAATGAAAGCTTGGATTATCTTCTTCGGGATGGTAGAGGCCTTTATATAGGCAGTCTGCGAAATCCTCTCATTATGACTCATCTTCAGAGTCCCAATCTTGGCCACTGTCTCACAACAACTCTTTTCCTTAAGAGCAGTTGGATCTTCACCCATCTTCATTTCCGATAGACTTATTAGTGGGAGTCAACTCTACCAACTTCTGCAAGTTCTCTAACTATTTGCACCTTTTAGTCCCATACAGCTTTACTTGTGTCAGCTGTCAGGTGGCTAAAAGTAGTCCTTGCTTTCTTGTTGTCAACTCACTTTTTTAAAATCCTCTTATCACTTTTTATGCTAGACTGATTACCTATCTTTTTGGATCATAAAAAGTAGATGCCTATTTTTAGTGCTTGTCTTCACATGAGTTCTTGTATTGGATTTGAGCTTGACTGTAAAAGATGATTTGCTTCTCTTGCACACCTATGTAGTCTTCCGAGACATCTTTAGAATTGTCTTTTTGAGATTTGTATTAGTCATCTTTTAGGTTTGTCTTGTTTTTGAAATTTTCATCTTCTGAGCATGTCTGTCTTCTGAGTGCGTAACTTCTAATTTTTTGTTATCTTCAAAACTTGACTTTTAAGCCTCGAACCTCAGCTTCTGAGAATCCTTCTTCTAAGTTAGGTTCAACAATAAAAAATGCATACAAAATACAAATTAAAATTATTGCGCTAAACAAAGTTATCGTCATTATTATTCTTTCGTTGCTGAATTCAACAAGTTGATAGCACTATTTTTTAAAAAAATTTACGCAATTGCACTTATATTGAATAGAAAAAATTTCTATCTATCTTGGATGTGGTTTGAACCTGAGACCTGTAGAGGCCACAAATTCAATCTTACCAGTAGAGTAAAACTTCACACAAGTTGATAACAATATTTAAATTGTTTATTTTTCACTTAAAATACTTAGTATATGGTGAGATTTAATTTCAGTAACACTGAAATAAATCATTTGAAATTTTTATACTCAAGTTAACTTAAAACTTATGTGTAGTTTTTTTTCCATATTACTGGAAGGTCATAGGTTCAAGTCACATGAAAAATAAGGTGATGATTCTTCTTTATATCTACTAATTATAAAGAAATTATGGAAGGATGATAAAACATAAAAAGTAATACTCATTTTAACAGTTTTGGATAAAATCATTCAAATTGCAACACCATTCTTTGGTTATAAAGTAAAGTAACACCACAAGTGGATCAAATTTTATACCACCGGTAAAATAACAATCACTGTAAAAAAAAAAAAAGAAAATGTAGATTGCACCTATACTAATTTGAAAAATGAAAGAACTCTATTAAGTTGCTGGAGAAGAATGATATAGTGAATGAGATGGATTCCAAATTTTGTGTAAATTTCGGCGAATACCAAAATACCATTTCTCAGAAATCCCTTGAAAATGCTATACTACTAGTCTACTTGTAAATACAAGCAATAATCCTCTGTTATTTTGACAGTTGTCCCTTCACTTTCTTCCGTTCTAGTTTTTCTTTTGGACTCCCTCTTTTTCTTTTCTTTCGAATATTCTTTGAGGAATTCAAGGCACCAAGCTTGGACTTGCCTTAAAGAGAAGATATGGGCACCTTTGCCCCTTGACAAATCTCTCTTCTTGATGATTTTGAAACTGAAAAACATTTCCTAAAATGGAAACCAAAAGCAGAGAGCAGGGTAAAATCAGAAAGAGAGGCAATTCATCATCATCTTCTTCTTCACTAACCAAAAAATACAGATTTAAAAGAGCAATTCTGGTTGGAAAGAGAGGCGGCTCAACTACCCCTGTCCCTCTTTGGAACACAACTCCCCCAAAGTCTCCATCTTTAACCATGCCCAAATCAAATGATGTTTCTGTTTCGGTTTCTGCAAGAAAATTGGCTGCCACTTTGTGGGAAATCAATTCCCCTAATTCAGACCTCAACCATGAACCTCAAACCCTCAAAAACACACACAAAGTTGCAAAGTTTCCACATTTATCAGATCCATCTTATACCCCCATTTCACAGGTTTTTTCCCTTTTTTCTTTTTTTTGCTTATTGGGGTTTTTTTACCGAGGCCACGGCTGCTGTCGTGAAAAGTTTAAATCACGAAATTTTCATAAAACAGTATATTTTGGAATTGAATACTCTTAATTCAAATTAATTAAGGCCTATTTGCTATTGATTTTTTAATGCCAAAATCTGTTGATACGAGAAAGCTTAAAATGGAGCTTTTCGGATAGCAGTCTAGGAAAGCAATTCAAACTGCCCGTGTTTTGTTTCAGATATCTAACGTTCATATTTTTTTTTCCTATTTTGCAGAAGATGGATCGATCCAGAGGAGGAAATGTTTATAATAATAGCAGGAGTAATTCAAGTTTAATGGAGGTATGTGTGATTGTGATTGATTAGTATTTGATTTGGGTCGTTTTCAAGTAATTTTCAATGTTTGAAAATGTTACAACAGGGTAAGGATAGTAAAGAAAATGTGTCGCTTTTTATCTCAGAAAAAATGGCTCCACCATCTGTTGCTTTCATTACCAATAACACTATTTCAATCAATGTAAAGTTTTTTTCCATTCAGTTTCTGAATTTTGTTTACAAAATGCAGATCGAAACTTACAGTAAACCCAAGGCTCGAAGGGGATGTACTAAAACCCGTTTGAAAGATATTAGCAACGGCTTAAAAGCATCGAAAGAGCTTTCAAGAGTTTTGAATCGAATTTGGGGAATCAATGAGAACAATTCTTCGGTCATGTCTCTTGTTTCGGCTCTTAGCGTCGAGCTTGATCGAGCTCGAATTCAAATCAATCAATTGATTAAAGAACACAATTCAAAATCCAAAGACCTCGAGTACTTTTTAAAGCAGTTCGAAGAAGAAAAGGCAGCTTGGAAAAGGAAAGAAAGGGAGAGAATCGAAGTAGAGAAGAAATTAAGGAGACAAACCGAGAGATTAAATAAAAAGCTCGGGAAAGAATTGGCCGATACAAAGGAATGTCTTTTACAGGTATCGAAAGAGCTAGAAGGCGAAAAGAGAGCTAAAGAGATATTAGAGCAAGTGTGTGATGAGTTAGCTCAAGGCATTGGGGAAGATAGGGCTCAAGTCGAAAAAGCTAGAGAAGAAGTCGAAAAAGAGAGGCAAATGCTTCAATTGGCCGATGTATTACGCGAAGAAAGAGTACAAATGAAGCTCTCCGAGGCTAAGTATCATTTCGAGGAAAAAAACGAAGCACTTGAGAGGCTAAGGACCGAGATCGAGGGTTATTTTAGGCAAAAAGTAGAAAATGGCGACGAGAGAATGAAAGAGCTCAAGGCTAAAATAAATGGAATTGAAGAGATTGGGGATATTGATGGTGATGATATAGCTGATAGTGATCTTCATTCCATTGAATTGAATATGGATAATAGTAGTAAGAGCTATAAGTGGAGTTATGCTAATGATAATGATGGTGGTGGTATTGATGATAATTCGAAACGAGTTTCGGTAGACCGAGATTTTAAAGGGAGGAAGTCAATTTCGGAGAATATTCAATGGGGAAGTATATGCTTACAAAGAAAAAACTCCCACATTGATGGTCCTGACTGGGATTTCATTGCTAAAAAGCAGCAAACCCGAAATATCCTCGAACCCGATTTGCAGTTTAAAGCAAGGGATCAAAGGCAACACTTTGCTAGTCCAACAAAGCAATGGGGGCAAACTATTTTAACTATGGAGGACAATGGAGAAGTTTCAGATAGTTCACCGGTACTGCAAGGTGATAGTTTGAAGTGTAGGGGAACACGAAAAAGCCGGAATTCGAGACAGTAACAGAAAAAAAGTTCACATCTTCATCACAGTTTGTTTATTTGCAGAAAAAACTCTATGTTAAAGTTGCTTAGTCATTTCCATCAAAGGACTGCCTGTAGATATCATATGATATACATGGCCAAGCAGCTTGGTTTGTGTGTTGAGATTTTGTTCTTTTACATTTACAGTATTATATTATGATGGTAAAATGTTGTCCAATTTATTCCCACAAAAAAGTCTCTACAGTTTGTCTAAAGCAATGGAATTCTACCTGCAAGCGGTACTAAGTAAGAAGATTCAAAATTTGCATTTTCGGTTTTTGTACCTGAAATCACAGCAGCTGGACTTAAAACCAGTTCAGCTCAGCTATGCATAGTAATAAGTTTACATTAAAATAAGTTTAATACGATCCAGTTTTTAAGAGAACATGGCCTGAAACGTTCATACATAAGCTTTTCAGTTCAATAACAGCATCGGTTAGAACCAGCAACTATGCCAGTTCAACATGCTTAAACATGAATCATTGAGGGAAATGATGTATAATGATCCCCTAACATGCACAAATCTTAGTTTCTTCAAATAATAGTGGCCAAGTCCCTTCCAAGTTGACACTTTTTACTATATGCTGCCCCCAAATTATAAAAAGTTTGTATCAGCCCCCTAAACTTGACAAAAATGCACTCGAATGCCCCCCGTCACCTTTTGATTGTTTGACTTTTCAAAATTTATCAAATTTTTATTTTTTTCTCTCTAATTAAAAAATGTACTTTGCTGGTAGGAACTTTGCAAAGTTGGGAGCGGTATCTAGTGTCAGTGGCTAACTATGCAATAAGTCAATAATAGCTGCATCTTATCTATAAAATTTGCCAGCCTATCTAGGAAAGCTGTAGAAGTTGAATGAATTAACGCTGTGAAACAAATTTGAATGCTGTAAGAAAGATGCCAGTGACATGTTTGTCACCTGTGTAGAACCAATTTCAGGCCTATAATTGCAAACCTGTGGTCCATGAAAAATATTGCAGATTCTTAATGATTCATATGTTTTTGTCTTGTATTAGGCTTGCACATGGCTGGCTCAAACAGTCGGCTGCATTATTAAATTATTGATTGTCAACTACTTGTTGGTTTTAAAACAATAATAATGGAATCCCTATTCAATCTTCATTTCCTTTGTACCCATATAATTGGATTTGCAGTAAAAATAATCAATTCACATTACGGTTCAATCTTTTGATCAATATGAATTAAGACCTTTAATTCTTCAAAGGTAGGGCTAGGGACCTGAACTTGTACTCCAAAACCTACGGCCCCTGAACTTTTAAAGTGCTTCGTAGTTCCCTCAACTTTTAAAAAGTGAATTACTTTGCTCCTGCTCCGGAGTTCCCTCAACTTCCAAAAAGTGAATCACTTTGCTCCTTGAACACCACGTGTCAACTTCTAATAGTTTGACTTTTCAAAGATGACATTTTTCCAATTTTCTTTTTCTAATCAAAAACCGACACGTGGGTTAAGGGGTAATGTGGTGCATTTTGAAAGTTGAGGAAGCTACAGGGTTCTCTGAAAGTTCAGGAGACAGTAGATTTTCTGGGACAAGTTTTTGTAATGTAAATGCATTAAGCCTAAAAAATATGCAACCAATAAATACAATGCAGAATTCAGTATTGGATGTTATACAACAGCAAATTTACGGAAAAAAATCCAGAAACAAGAACACAAGAATTTTTAAATTTATTGAACACAAGTAAATACTTAGATAAATTTGAAGTTAATTTGTTACAGTGTTTCCATTAATGGTAGAAGAATACAACAAGTTTCATGCAAGATTATCCAAGCATACGATGCCATTAACATATGATACAACAGTATCTGCTTTTCGACAAATATAATGAAGTCAATTCAGTTACTAGTGAAGCTGACACTTCGTTAAAAATTGCAGGCTCCCAACTATTTAGGAGTGGCTTCGGTTCTTGCAGCTGTTGATGTGAAGGTAACTGCATGTGTTGGATGGTCCTTTACAGTCAAGCTGAGAACTTCAGGCCTTGAATAATGCCCAACCACATCGAAGTCAAACTTCGCCCGCGCTATTTCTCCGAGATCTAGCCATAAATGTATAAAAAAAATCCAATATTAATGCTCAAGTAACATAAGAGTATAGAACTAGGGACGTTAACGAGCCCAACCGAGACCGAAACTACGTAAGCTAGACTCAGTCGGAATATAAAAATGATTGAGCTCGGCTCGAAGCTCGCTGAGCTTGTGATATTTTAGCTCGATTTGAGCTCGTGAACAAGCTCGGATCGAGTTTGCAAGCTTGCGAGCCTAAACAAGCCTTATTTATCGAGTTAATCTCTTGCCTATTATTTCCTCACACACATTTTTGCCAAAATAAAATTCAATATATGCATATATAGATGATGATGATGATGATAATAATAATAATAATAGTAATAATAATAATAATTAACTAAATAATTAAATGATAAACATGGCTTCCTATAAATATATAGTCTATGTATTGATAAACTGAAACTAGCAAAAAATAATTTAAAACTTTAAATATTTCCTTAATTAATCGAGTTTTGCAGCTTTTACTTAATTAAAAGTATTTAAAATTAACACCAACAAGATGCCCTCAAGAATATCAAATCCGACCATGTTTATGAGCATATAGGAAATTAATAAAAAATTTATAAAATAATTTTAAAGAATTATACGAGCATACTCGCGAGCTTTCAACCCAAACCTTGAGAAATTCGGCTTCACTAGTTAATATCTCGAGCCAATCTCAAACTCAAGTCACTCAGCTTGATTGCAACCCTAAATACATATAAAGCAGCTGAAGATTGTGGCATACCTAGGTCGGCTGAGATGAGTGCCTCGCCTTCATAATTGGGCCCCGCTAAGACATTTCCGAGTGGTGATATAATGACACTTCCTCCTTCACAGACAACAGAATCGGGTGTGAGTTCCTCTTCTATGCCACTGAATATATGATCGGGAGGAGGCGGATAATCTTTTCTCCGGCAAAACTGATTGGCAGATAGCACAAAGCATGCACCCTCCAGAGCAATATGCTTCATTGTTGCTTGCCATGTATCTCTAGCATCCGCAGTAGGTGCACAATATATTTCAACTCCTGAAAAGTTTCAAAAGTTAAGACGCAATTTCAACAATATATTGGCCTAAATGATGTACTTTTCTATTCCAACTTCATATTTAGCATAGTTGCCAAAGGCGTGCCTCCAGGCTCCATCCTAATCGCCTAGGCGCCTACCAGGCTCCTCACATTCAAAAGGCGCACACCTGGATGCATCAGGCTCCAGGCGCTAAAGGCATGCGCCTAGGCACGCCTGATACCAAAATCAGGTTTTTTTATAGTAAATGTAATAATTTAAGTAAGTTTAGAGTTTAGAAAAGAAACGAAATTAAAAAAACAATGGAAGAAAAATTTGGGGAAAAATATTACTCATCAAAGCTTGTCTCCTAAATAATAAGTAAATGATAATAAATAGTAATAATAATATTATTAATGATAAAATGACCACTCCATCTTAGAAAAAGTGATCATATTGATTGATTTAAACATGAGATAACATAAATTGATAAACCTTTTATTTTTTCATAGGTCCCTTAAGATCAATTATGCTCTTGATACCATGTTGTAAAATATAGAGCACAAAAGTATGCAGAAAATGAAAGGAAAAAAGTTGATTTATTCTTATTGATGGCAAACACACTATTTATAGATTTTACATGATAGGACTATTCAATTCAAATTCAAAATTAAACAAATCCTATCATATTTGATATGAAATCCTAACATAAAAATCCTAATTTATTTCCTATTATCTCTTATCAACAATTTCAAAGTCAAATATCTAACAATTTAGATATGTAATAGGTTGGTAGATTGGGTTGAAAATATATAGCTCACCTTTACCATACAATGCTGTTCTTAAAAGTGGCATCCTATTTTCCCAACAAATAGCACCACCAATTTTTCCAAGTGGACTGTCAATGACTGGAATTGTTGATCCATCCCCGAATCCCCAAACAATACGTTCAACAGCTGTTGGCATAAGTTTTCGGTGCTTACCCAGGTAATGTCCTTGAGAATCAAAATACAGTAAAGTACAATATAGAGTATATCCATCCCTCTCTATTACACCCATTACTAGATATACTTTATACTTCCCAGCCATGGCCGCTAATAGTTCCACTTCAGGGCCTGCATGAGCTCAAATCTTAGTGTGAAAAACAGCAAATTTGATATTTAATGAGAAAGCATAGACTATAGAGAAAGAAAAAATGGGATGATTTATTTTACCCTTTGTTTGGAATGCCACATTTTGAGAGAATTCAATTCAATTGAATTCATTTTGTCCAATTCTGTTGTTCGTAATGAGAAATTATTGAAAGAAATCATTTCATCCAAAAATTGAATTCTTACAAATGTGTGGATTAGAAATCATGCAAATATGACATTGTTCTGAAACAATTCATTTAGCTTGTGTGGTTATATATTATTTCTACTTTATTACCCCTTATATGCAGTTTGACTATAACATAGTCAATTATATGATAATGAAAAAAATATTGATAAATAAATGCAAAAACCATCAATTGAATTCTCTTTGATGTGAATGAAGCTTCCAAACAAAGAAAATAATTTGAGTAATCAATTCTATTGAATTCTATCGAGTGAATTCAATTCAATTCTTTTCCTTTTGCTCAAGAAATTGTTTCCAAACATTGTGTTAGAAGAAACATTAAGTTCCCCTTCAATATATAAACACAACTCATTGCATCCTTATTTCTAAATCAGTCAATTGAGATATTAGGAGATAATAAAAGGACATAAGAGTAGCAACTATCTCCTGGCAAGTACTGTAATAATGCTTCATCTAAAAACTACAAAACAAAGGGCAAGGAAGAAGTTCTGCTCTTCTTCAAATCAGAAGACAATATAAATTAATAGCTGGATAGCTGCAACAAAATTCACCCTAACTAAATTGATTAACATTATTGCGAATGGACTAGTTCAATTCCAGATTCTACCATTACCAAAACCACTTTGAAGTGACAAAGCATGTCGGAAAGTAACTTCAGTGCTAGGAAAATGGTTGCTGAGAAAACGAGAGCCTAGCAACTCAAACTCCTCAAAATATATACTATTAACAAAGCTAATGTAGTGCATATCAAATCACTCAAGAGTAGTCTAATCTTAGAATATACTAAGTATTCGAAATAAGATGTTTTGGGGGAAGTACACTAAAAATTTTGGTATGTTTATATGATGAAATTTAGTCTAACTTAAGTAACTTTGATGATTAGTAGCACAACTGCGACTAAACTTGCCACAGTTTTGCAGAATATATCAACTTTTGCTGAGTCTAGTCTCATTTGTGCTGCTAATCACCTACTAAGAAATAAAACTTGCCTAACAAGCTGCATAGTGCATTTCCAAGATGTTACATGGCTAGTTAACGGTTAAAACAGTCTACAGTCTACATTCTGCTTCTGCTTCTGCTTCTTTCTGTTTGAACTCCCGCTTTTGGATGTCTGTTCTTTGTCAATTTTAGGCATATGAATAGGTATTTGAATCAAATTAGGGAAGATCGTTTTGGTGATTTCACTTTGGTCACTTTAGAAGAAACATTAAGGGCCAGTATGGGATTGCTTTCCCAGGCTGTTGTCCCGAGAAGCTCCATTTTCAAGCTTTCCTTCTAACAAATGATTTAGGCATTCGGAAATCAATATCAAACAGACCCTAATTAATTAGTATTCAAGAGTCAAAATCTTTTGTCCAATGCCAAAATATGTTGTTTTATGAATAGTTTGTGAGCGTTGCTTTTTGCGGCAACATACCAAACAGGCCCTAAGCTCCCCTTCAATACATAAACACAACTCTTTGCATCCTTATTCCTTAATCAATCAATTGGCATATTAGGAGACAAGAGGACATAAGAGAAGCAACTATCTCCTGGCAACTACTGTAATGATGCTTCATCAAAATCCCCCCCAAAAAAGGCCAAGCAAGAATCCTGCTCTTCATCAAATCAGAAGACAATATAAACATATAGTGGCTAGCTGCAACTAAAATTGGCTAGCATTATTACCAATGAACTAGTTCAATTCAAGCACGCTGGAAGGAAATCTTACCAGGAACATCAATGGCTGCAGCATGATACTTGCGGAACTCTTCTCTGCCTTTGGGCGTTCTACTCCCAATGGCTGCACCAAAAGTTGATCCACGAGGATAACCGCCAATAAAAGCTTCTGGAAATACAACTAGCTGAGATCCATATCCGGCTGCTTCGGCCAATAATCTCTCAGCCTTGTCTGTTTCCACAATACAACTAATCAAACTCCACTTTTGTGAATATGCTAATTAAGACCAAAATTCACCAAGTACAGAGAACAGCAATCCAATCACAAAATGCAAAAAGGTTGCCTCAATTCTTAGCAACATATCAGTAAAGAAAGCCTTAAGAAATGGTCATTGCAAGTGCTTAATTAGAAGAAAAGAGAAACGAGGAAGGTACCGAGGGTAGCAGGAGTGTCATAGAAGACGGTGGAAGCCTGGACGACGGTGGCCCTGACAGTAGGAGCAGAGGAGTCAGCTCCCATGTCAACCTCCGCGAAAAGAGGAGATTCCGGTGGTGGTGGTGGCTGTTGCGACGGAACCAGCGCCATTTTGTCTCTGATGAACCAGTATTTGTTGAGTGGTTGTTACTGGCTGCATAGCGTAATGGGGATTTGGGTCATTTTCTGAAAATGGTTCATTTTTAGATAATTCTAGAAATTTCCTGATTATCAAAATTTTTCTTTTTTGGGTATTTTATTGTTCTTTTCTTTTTTAACAAATTATCACTTATGCCTCATTTGAAGAAAATAATTTCATCTCAAATTTAGCTCAATTATTTAAATGTTCAAAAATATTTTTTCAATATCCTTCATACGCCCTCCATAACTTTTTTACGCTCCAGATTGTATTAGGTTTGTAACAGGGTTGTAACAGATACATAACAGCTTTATAACGTACTTGTAACAGACATATATTAGACTTGTAACAGATATATAATAGATTTGTAACAGATTAATGGCTGACAAATGATGGCAAACACTTCAATAAGAATTCAATGTAAATCAAAACTAATGAAAATCTACTATTTTATTCATCAAACACCAGTAACAGATATATAAACAGCCTTGTAACAGACTTTATAACAGATATGTAGTAGGTCTGTATTAGATATGTAACAAATTCAAGGAAACACTTCATTCATATTTCCCTTATGATACAACACTGATACAAGCATGTTTTATCCTCACCAAACACTTGTATCAGACTTGTAGTAGATGTATAACACATATGTAACAGGTATATAGTAGGTCTGTATTATATGCGTAACAGGTGAAAAAAAATATGCAAATCAGCTTGCCAAACACAGTATACATTGAATCCAATGATCATCAGCCCATGATCCGTTTACTCGAAGCATAAGAAGAGTGGTGTTCATCTTTGAATTCCATAATTCTTGTGTTATCTGGATCGCAACAAGGGCAAAGAAATTGCGAATGAAGAACAGATTTGAATCTGAAATCAAGTATGAAATTGAGAAAGAAGAAAACAGATCTGAAATCGAATAGGAAGATAAAATTGGGACTGCAACTTGAAATCGTGAACGAACAGCAAAACTTAATCAGAAAATCCTTGATTTGAAATACAAAGAAATCGCAGCAGGGGCAAAGAAATTGCGAATGAAGAACAGATTTGAATCTGAAATCAAGTCTGAAATTGAGGAAGAAGAAAACAGATCTAAAATCGAATAGGAAGATAAAATCGGAACTGCAACCTGAAATCGTGAATGAACAGCAGAACTGAATCAGAAATCCTTGATTTGAAATACAAAGAAATCGAGATAGAAAAACGCGGATTACTTGATGAAATCGAAAAGGAAATAAAGTCGAGATTGAAGGATGTAGACAAATCGATGAATGGAAATAATTCAGAAGAGACAAAGAGAAAGAACCTGATTAAGGCATATTGGCTTGAACGGAGTGACGATCGTATGAAGGTTAGCAGAAAACTGAAAAAGTCTATGTCAATTACATGCTCGTTTTTGGGTCAAGAAGGTAAATAATTTTCAGATATTGAATAGATAGGTGTTTTACCCTTTCTTTTTTGCTAAAATTATTTTAATTTGTGGCGCCGACATGACTTGCATAATAAAATAAATTAAAACAATTTTTTTATAGTAATCATCTATCTATTTATTATCAAAATACAAAAATTCAAATTAAAACATATCAAAGTAGGGTGAATGTTATAGTAATTTTATCAAGTAAAAATAATTTTGCCCTTCATTATTATTAGATTAGTAAGAGAATTTTTAATGCAATAGTAATGTAGGAAAGCAAAGTAAACAAAAACAAAATCACCTTAAAAAAACACTCTCAAAATAGATATCGAATTCACAAAACAGCAAGCTTAGGAAAAAATTGAACAAACACTATCACGACAAGAAATACTAGTAAAAAAATATAAAAACTAGTTACGAAAATAAAGAAATATAAAAGGAAAACCAATAAGAAAGCAACAAAAGCAAAAGATTAAAAAACAATGTAAATAAGTAAAATGTATTTCAAATTAGAGTAGGTTGGATCTAGTTCAGAACCAGTATAACTCATTAACTAGATCACTTTTTTGAGTAAAGATTGTGCTCGGTAAAAAATCGGCTCCATTTATTAAAAAGGAAAAGAAAAAGTAATAACAAAAAAAGAAAAATAAAAAGAAAAGAAAAATAAAAACATCTCTGGGATGTAAGAAAGCTAATTGCAACCTAGTGCAATAATAATGAACCAAAGCTCACAATCACAAAAGAGTGTGAACCTAATGATCTAAAGATCCACAACAGAAGTGAACGGCGGGAAGAAGATTCCCGTGGTGCACCATAGTCAATCCCGCGAAGGCTAAGATTATAAGTCCTAATGGCAGCGATGATGAATAACATCGCATAGCAATTACTACTGCTCGAAAAGGCACCACCTGTGCAACGCCGCAGGCAACGATGAACGCCATATGATAAAAAAACATGATACCCTTGTTGAAAACTGCCGGCCAAACCACTGGTGAGAGCACGCAAAAGGGGAGGAGCGCCTCGACCTTCCAAGGAATGCCGGAACGACGCCGGTTGAAGAAATCTGAGAAACAAACCGTCGACCCCCAAACAGAACACAAGCAGAACTCGGCACTCACAAGCAAAGCTACAATTCAAGTAAAGAGAATAATAAGCACAAAGAAGCTGGGTTTAAGAAACATCAATGTTTTCTCAGAATCACACGTGCCAGAAGGCTATGCATTCTGTCTCAGTATCATTTACCACAATAGAGGAAGAAACAAGTTTCAAGTTTCTCAAAAGACAAAAAGCATGCAAACATCAAGTTTTTCAGATTCAACTAATGTTTGAAAATTTGATGATCCCTGGGCAACTCGTGTGATTCCACCTTCCTAAAAATGGTTGTTGTAATCTCTGCAATTCTATAAAGTTGGACATCTAACTATCACTAAAAGAGATAAGACACTACCATAGAAGTGAGTTGACAAGCAAGAAGCAAAAGCTACTTTTCGCCACCTGACGCGCGAAAAGCAAAAAGTACCAAAAAGGTGTAATTGCTAAAAATCAAACTGCAGAGGATAGAGTTGACCAGTTTTGAACACATTTAGAGGGAAGATTGATCATAGTCTACCAACTAATCCAACGGTCATCAAGGAAGTAGTAGTTTAGAGATAACGGTAAAGGCACCTCAGAATATTGTCGTTTTGAGGAAAGTACTTATCTTACAACAATGGTCAAAAGAAGCTTCTCTCACAAAGGTGTGCATCAACGATCATCTTCAAGCATGAGAGTATAAATAAGTCTCTATCCACAGCTAGAAAATTGTCGAGCAATTTTCATAACAATCACCTTTAAGCAAATTCTAATCGTGCAAACTTTAAAAGCAAATAACTCATAATTCTTATTAGTTTGTACATCAACGGCTCGATAGAACAACACAATTTTTATCTGTTGTAAAAGTGATTCTTGATAACAAAGTACAAGATCACAAAATCATTATTCAATCCACTAAAAGGTGATCAAGACTAGGCAAGTGAAGTTTGGTGAGGTCTGAAGTCATAACAGACTAACCAAAGGTGCTGAGGTCTTCAATCCTAAACAGAACTTGGTGAAGTTGGGGCTTTTAAAGAATTTAAAAGAAGGGTACTCTTAAATTGGGGAATTAGAAGCAACAAGAGGAGAGAACTTTGTGCAGGCAATGTGATTCCAACTATAAAGGCTTCTATGCCTTAGAAGGAGAATTGAAATCGTGGATTTAAGCTCAGAGGAGAAAACTCCAAAGATTGGATGTAGGAAGGGTCGAACCTTTATAAAATCTCTGTGCTTGATTTACTTAATCGTTCATTTATTTACTTTAAGTATTTATCATTATTTACATTATGTTTAAAAAGTAAATTACTATTGTACATCAAACACCATTCATCAATAGACATTGAATCAAGTAAAAGATTGAATTCAATTTAGCTTAAAAGTCTATTATTTCACATCTATATTAAAACAGGAGTCAATCACCCACCTCTGACTCCATATCATACCCCAACAGGGACCAACAAAGTATGAGAAATATTTCAAAATGGGACATGTGGTTTTAAAACGTTAGAAAAAAATGAAAAAATATTTTTTGCATTAAGAATAATGATGTTACAAATAATTTTTTAATCAACTTAACATTCTTATAATTTATTCATGTTATTTTAGAAATACACATGAACATATAAGTAAATTTCAAGAGACTTTTCTTTTGTTGTGATTTTTTAAAGTTTATATTCATCTTTTAATAAAAAAATATTACAATTTATCAGTGATGTGTATTGTATAATTGTTATTTAACTTGTAAAATTTCAGTTTAAAATAAATAAGATTATTAATTGTCGTGATATAATTTAATATTGAGATCTTTTTCTTGCTAAATTTTTAAAACTAAAAACCCTGTTTGGAAATAAAAATCTACATGCGCGTTTTAAAAACAGTGAAACCATAAGTAGGGCCGTCTCATAAAAATCCGGGGCCTTAAGCGATTGTTGAAATATGAACCCTTAAATAAATTATAGGTCGAACGAAAAAAACAATATTAATTTAAATATTTTATTAATAAAATCAAAATTTGTGTAATAAGTGCACATTTTAGCAAAATAACAGTATTTTGAGTCTGCACGAGGACTTAAAATCGTCATGTAATTTCGAATCAAACGACTCAGAATCAAGTCTTTCATGGTGATTACATTTTGATTTTTAGTATTTTTACTATCTGAACTAATATCCTGAGCTAAAACATTAATTGTAAGTATTATAATAATCGATGTCTTGAAAAATATACGTTTAAACACAGTCTAAGAAGGAAAAACTGGATTAGATGACGCCTTGACAACATCTAATGGAAATATAGATGAGACTGTTCGCACGCCGGGCTACCAATCGGGCCCGACTCGAGCCCGCTCTTGAAACAACCTATACCTTATACTAAATCACCAAAATCGTAATCACAACATATAAATTTTTTTTGTACTTATATTTCATTTATATATATAATCACTTGTAATATTATACTTTTTTACAAAACAATCATATACAAAGTAAAATCAAAACCCGACCACCTTCTATTCTATATGTTTGTTTTGTGAGGAAATGGAGTAAGATGGAACACAGTCAACCAATCTTTCGTCTATGATATCTAGAGGTAATGAGCTTCTACAAACTTTATCACCTCTAAAAAATTTAGCGCTTTATATGAGGCGCAACTTAGTGAATATAAACAATCTATGAATTTAGCAAATCACATATATACACAAATTACAAATTCAATAAACAGTCACACTTATATGAGAATGAATAAACCGGTTATTTAATTGTTGTGACATTTCCAGTCAAACTATTGCCCCGGGATACATGTAACATTTGTAACAATTATCAATTGATTTGCTGGCCAGCTATGTAACAATTGGTTGACCTTTCGGTCCAGATAAACAATTGGTTGACCTTTTGGTCCATTTGTCAGATATTGCAATTCGTTGACCATATAGGTCCAAATGAACAGAACATGTATTGCAATGTTTGATCGGCTATGTCACAACGTCTCTTATACTTTTCATATATTCAAGTGCAAATGTCTGTTATACGAACCATTAAACTTACAATTAGCATATACTAATGCAATTAAATTTTAGCATATATTCCACATACATATATCATATAATTTCGGCTTTATCAAATACAATTCTCATTATAAACTTATATGCACATGATTCACTTAACAATTCAAATCAAGTTTATATTCACATAACAATACATTTCCAATATAATTCATTTCACACTCAAATAATGTCAACACACTTCGTATATATCAAGTTCCACTCACATATATAGTCAGATATCAATACAAATCACAATCACAAATTCATTTTATGTTTATACTCACTTATACTTATCCAATAATTCACATTAACTGTTCACAAATATTCACTTGTCGCCACAATTCACATATCAATACCATCTCAACACAACTTACATTTCATATCAAATATAACCACACAACACATGTAACACTATTCAAATACAATTTCAAATCAAAATAATCTTATCACTCAGTTCACATTAAGACAATTTACACAAATCATATCAAATTTAACCACACATCAATACAATTCATATCACATTCACATATTCATACAATTAACACATCGACACATTTCACCCATATTTTCATATCATGTTTATACTCACAAATTTATCCGAGCTAATTCTCTCGGAACGACTTAGACCTTTCCGGAATCCCTTCACTGTTTTGAGCTTCAACCAAATGATCTGATTCTAGTTTCATTTTACTCTTAACTCATAGCATTATAACATACCAGAATTTCATAATTTTCTGACCACTTTTCCATTTATTATGAATTTTGAATTTTAAACTCTAAATCTGTCCTGTTTTCTGCACTTAGAACTAGTGTTCTTATGACTTCACTTCACTTCAAAATTCATAACTTTCAACTCACTTACTCAAATGTGATGATTCTTCTTTTGTCAATTCCTATTACACAATTCCATAACATACTAAATCCTCAAAATTTTCAAAGCCTTATATGATTTATAGTGAATTTTCCTTCAACGCCCTGTTTCAACCCGTTCTGCCTGGACAGCATCTCAGTAAAAAGACCATAACTTTCTATAAACAACATCAATCGACCTAATTCTTTTTCCTACTTAAACTATACACATAAGGAAATAACATATCAAAAACTAAGAATTTTCTAAGCAGTATAACAATCCCAGATTAATTTCAAAACTCACCTCATCTCTTTGATCATCCAATTCTGGGCACTTCATCTTATGAAAATCATAGCTATTGATCTACTCATCTAAAAATCCCTAAATTTTACAGAAGTAACCTAGAGATGTAGAGAATCAATTCATCTTTTTGTCATAACCTCAAATTCTATCTCCAACATCTCGAAAATCATATTACTAAACCATAGACATACCTGATTTTCTCCTTCTCCATATCTATTTTCTTTCTTCCTTATGCTTCCTTCTCTTCTATGGAACAATTATGATCTTTCTAGAGGTTGTAGAGATCAGATTTTTTTATCCTCATCTTACCTACTTCCTTATATATATATCCTTAATAATATATACCAAATATACCCTCACTAATATACTACTATTACAATAATAATAATAGTAATAATTATAATTACTTATTAAAATATTTCTTGTCTATCTAATACATTTTTATATACATACATTATATATACACTAACTATACCTTTATATTCTTTCTTAATACTAAAACAATAATACTAATAACAATACTAATATTAAACAATACAAATATTTGATCCAATAAACCACTTTATATATATAATATAACTATACTCTACTTATTTCTTAAAATTCTATTCTTCTATGGATTGGTGCCTAGACAATAAAATATCGTATTTCATATCACCAAATAATTATTAACTTAACTAATCAATTTCTTATAATTTAACATGTAAAATATTAAATAGTCTAATTTCATGAGATGCAATGGATATTAACAAATGCAATTATAATGTATGTACTGGGATGTCACAGCTCTTATGGGCTAGGTTTGGACACCCATTTCTTTATCAAGCCCGACTCGAGGCCACTAAAGCTCAAAAATTTATGGATCGGGCTTGGTGTTTATAGAAATACCCGAGTCTGGCCCAACAAATAATAATTTTATTTATTATATCTATTACATATTGTATTAAATAATTATTTTCAACTTTAATATTTGTTGAACCAAGCACGAGTTGAACTGACTCAGTTGTGCTAAAAGAGTTTTGATCATAACAAACTACTCTGTTAAATTAATTAAATCAATAAAGATGTTATGTTAGTTAGAATAAGTTTTTGTCAGCTATTGGATGAACTCAAGGGTAGGGTTACTTAGCTTGGCTGACTTATTTCTAAGACTTAGCGCTATGTGATTGTGTTGAAATTGTACTTAGGGTTTCACTGAATATTGTTCACTCAGCATAGGTTATTTAGTAGATAGTTCAGCTGAGTTAATTCATACATTACTTAGTTGAGTTGTACTTCGTTGACCTAGCTGATATGTACACGTGGCCAAATGAATATTCTTTGTTGCTACCTTTTGCAGGAATTAAATGTTTAACTTCACACATCATAAAAAAGACAAAAGAAATTAAATGGCGACAATGTTTAACGTCAGCAAAAACAAAATTCGTCTGGAAAAAAGTTGCAACAAGATGAAATTTAAATGGAGTCAAATGTTGTGCGTATCTCCTGCCATTACGCGCTTTTGTAATTTACGTCAGAGTAATAGAAGGAATGTGATGATGACATGTAGCATCTGCAGCGCTCTATCTCTCTAACGGATTCAAGCATCAAGCAAACACTTTTAGAAAGGATCTTCAGCATATCTCAATCCATCTCATAATAGATTGATCTATATCTCACAACTGTGCCATTCTATCTCCAAATAGATTGATTTTAAGAAGCAACAGGTAGATAGCTGAGGTGAAAGATCATAGTAGATGACAAGACAAGTTCAATGGCTAATTCGAGCTTCGCAACTATAAAAGGAGCAAGAAGGCAAGCGTTAGAACTTAGTGATTACACCTGAAATTTTTATCTAGCTAAAACTTTGTCATATTCACGGCTCTAAAGAAATTCAATCCAACAGAAGCAATTACTCGTTCACATTTTGCTTAGATGCAAAAGAGAGATTATAATAGAACTATAATTGTAATATTTGTTTATTGTAAAAGGATCTATTGGAAAATTTGCTCTTTAAAGCTAGTTTCGGAGTTACTTCTAGAAAGTGCAACGCTTTTCTGACAACTGTTGCAGAAGCTCAAATACTGAATCAGAGGCAACTCTTTGGGATTTGAATCTGTTGCAGAAGCTCAGAAGCTGGACCAAAGGCAACACTTTTTTCTCTAAAGCAGTTGCTTAAAACTGAAATTTTGGGCAGCGAGATGATGTTTTAGAGACTAGAATTCAGCAGATGATTTGAACTCAGAGGCTAATTCTGAGACACAAAAATAGCAGAAATAATGAGTTCATGGTTAGCATGAGTTGAGTCGAGTAGGAGACTCTGTCCTTAAAGGATACTTCGTAATTCCTCCTAGGATTAAATAACTCATTCAAACTCGATTTGAGTTTGTGTATAGGAATCAGAAATGCTCATCATATCCAGAAAAGAGGGAGAGAGAAGAGAGTAAAAATTGGATTCTTCACAAAAGAAAACCCACTCATCTTTTTACAGTATATCAAAAGAGTTGTTATAAAACAATAAATAAAAAGCCTTTAAAACCATAACTGAAGGCAGTTACAAACACTTAATTAAAATAGAACCGTTGGAGAATTAAACACAATTAAAAATGATTTTATGAAGGAAATAAAACCAATAACGGTCTTCATAAATATTTTGACCAAAGATATTTTTCTCAACAAAAAAATCACAAAATATTCTTTTGAAAGTAACATAAAATTCTCATTTTTCCAACAACCCCCCACAACTTTCAAAAGAAGTTTAAAAAGAAGAATTTTCTGGATATCTCGAGTTTGACATATAATGCATGGAACTGGTGTCTTGTGGACTATGAACCTGAACTTAATAGATAAAATTTAACTTACGGAATATTCGTTGAAACATATAGTTTCTATGAACCAAATAAGCGTTATTGTAAGATAGGGATTTTACCATATCGCATTATACCAAGTACATTTCTGTTCATCGCGGTTTTTCACGAATAGGCCATGCGCGTGCCTGGTCTTTAATGAGTGCTCTAGAGATATTACCAATATTATATCTCATAGAAGCAGCCTCATTTCACACTCACATAGGTGATATCATCAAGTGTATATTGCACTTTATACACCACCCGTAAGAGCTATGAAATCTCATTAAGAGTCCTTTTGACTCAACCTCTCAAGATATGCAACATAGCATTTTTCTCACATCTAGGATTTGGGACAATATTTTGTAGTGCTAGCAGAACTAACGGAAGGCTTGTTAGTACCCATATAAACCTATTCCATGGGATGTCCACTCATGTAGGTTGGGTTCCCACCCTTCATTAATTTTATATTGGCTTAAGTCTCATCCTCTCTGATGTATCAAAAATAAATTTCTTTTTCTAAAATTTATTTCTCAAATATTAGTCAGATGATTTGATCAGAATCACTCTAGACTTAAATGGATATAATTCTATCTCAATTATATTTCTCAAACATATACATTTTATTTTTGCCATTATAGGTCTTATATCTCAATATATATTGCCATTTTGCAATAATGATAATGTATATACATTGAATGTATTGACTTTATAAAGTAACACTTACTAAGAAGGTTTTTCCAACCACTTAGTCTCATTTTATTCCAACTCCCTAGCAACTAACTCTTAACATAGCTTGCTTAGTTGGTTTTCATGTTATTGTTCTACCACCGAATGTGAGAACATAATCACTAATAAATTGCTTCCCATATAAATCAAAGATTCACTCAACGTCATTGTTCCCCTCAAGAACAATGGGAAATTCACTAATGAATTTCTTCTCATATGAATCAAAGATTCACTCAACATCATTGTTCCTCTCAAGAACAAATGGGAAATTCATTATATAGAATACCATATTTAATGGTTTCTCTGAAATATTTCTTAAGCATCAATATGGCTTCTCTATAATGAATGATTAGATTATGTGTATACTTGCTCACATAGCATATGCTATGTCTCAATGTGTGAAACTCATCAAGTACAAATGCATAATTGGATTTAGCCACTAGATCATAATTATCTTTGTTTGAAAACTAGTTTTTAATGTTACTTTCAAAAGAACCAATATCCCACATGGGTTTCTAACAAGTGAATTTTTGACTTTATATTGAGATGTTCCATATGGGCTTGCTAAGTTGTGAGAGGGAATAGGTGGGCTCTCACGCACATGAGAGAAATGGCCCAAAGCCATTTCTAGTGCAAATCGGTAGATTCCCCCTGCACGGGCAATGGGGACCATGCTCGAAACTATTTTATTATTTTTATTGAGAAAATAATATCTATTAAAAGTATTTTTGAATTAAATTCGCTTACCCGTAGCTGTTGTTTTTAAGAGAGTTGTATTGCCAACAACTACCTGTATAAATATTTTAATAGCTGTTTCGATTTGTTTAACTACTAACAGCTAATTTTCTTTAATATTTTGTAACTCCTTTCCGTTAAGATTTTATTGGCTTTAATCTCTTGTTTTCAAACAGCTCTTTTCTTAGCCTACATAAAGGCTGCTTCCATTTCTTTTCAAATGCACTGAACTCTCTTATACTCTCTATTTTCTAGATATATACATGCATTTCTGATTCCTGTCTCCAAGTTCAAATCGAGCTTGATGGAGTTGTTTAATCCTGGAAGGATCTACGAAATATCCTTTAAGGATAGCGTCTCCTACGTGACTCAACTCAATTTTCTCTCCGAAATTCATTTTATACAGAAGATTTGCCAATAATCTTCCCTTCAGTATTGGAATCATAAGGGATACTCACATGATTTACATCATAAAATTCAAACTTCTTAAGAAGTTTCTTAACATAGTGTTCTTGTGTTAACAAGACACTCTCATTCATCCTTATGATTCACATACCCAATATCACATTGGCTTCTCTTATGTCTTTCATGACAAATATTGATAATAATATTATCTTTATTCTATTGACAACATCAATACTCAGAATAAAGATAAACACACATATACCATTAATCACTTTAGTATATACACATATATCCACCTTAAGAGATCAAAACTTCTCAACTCATTATTTAGGTGCTTGTTACTGAACCATACAAAGACTTTCTCAACTTTCCATCCATGTCGAGGCTCTAAATACCCCTCAAGTTGCACCATATATAAAAAAGTTATTTTGAAAGGTAATTTTAACACCCTTGTGGTGAACTCAATTGTAAAAAGAAGCTATAGCAAAAAATATAGAAGAACCATAATTATCGACGGATCATAAACTAAAACACAAGTTCTATATTCCAAAGACACCATATGAGAAATGAGAGGATTAATGGCATATGTGTGTTTATTGCAAACACAACTAAATATAGAAGAACCAAACTGAAAATAAAAGGCTTATTGCAAATACTTTGATTCGAAAGATGAAATAGTTTTGCAAACAACAAAAGTTCATCTTCAACCAAACACTTACAACAATTTTCACCAAAACTTTTTTTTAAAAGTTCTCTTGCCTTTCCTCAAAATATAATTTTCAAACTCAATTTGAAAAATAGGTGCAACCGGGTCAACATCCGGAACAATACTTAAAAATGGAAACCTCTCTAGTCTTTATTGAAAACATTCATAAAGAATTTGTGTTCTTTGTCTCAAAGATATTATTTCCAAGCACATCAATATGTTCAACAAAATCTATGAACATACAAACATAACATATTGTACCTATATCTCTTTATATAGGTTCAAGAATAATAACGTTAATAGGACAACCCCCACACTTTTGAATATTTCAAATTAGGATGATAATCCTCTCATTTCTCATATGGTGTCTTATCGGTTTCTCATGTGAAATTCTATTTGTATAGAATACTTAACAAATACCTCCACTAGTAAATATCTCAAGTATATATCTAACATATTAAATATGAAACGAATATATATACTTAATAATAACTCACAACATGTTCTCATTTGCCTCAAGTTTACTAGAAATTATAAACCATCAAATTTCAAGGAAAACGCACCAAAATTATACTCATATAACCACACATGGTTACTAGCAATCACTACAAAAAAAGGACATAAGAAGATAACTAAATTTGTCCCAAAAAGTATGAAAATCGTCTCCTATAATTTTGGGGACGATATTTTTGTCCTGAATGGTTGTTGCAAATCCCTCTGTCCCTGATTCCTTAGGGGATAAAAAAGATGACATCGTCCCTAATTTTGAAGACAGATGTCATCTCCTAAAATAGAGACAAATTTCGTCCCTATTGGAAGAGACGAATATCGTCCGTAGAAAACGAAGACGACTTTTGTTCAAAAAATAGAAGACGGATAATTGATCCTTAATAAGAGGGACAATTATTGTCTCTAAAAAATGGGGACAACTTTTGTATCTGCATTAGAGGACAACTATGTTTCTCAAAATAAAGTGATAAATGTCATCCCTAAACAAAGAAGACGATTTTTGTCCATAAAATAGAAGACAGTTAATTGTCCTTAATAAGAGGGACAATTATTGTCTCTAAAAAATAGAGACAACTTTTGTCCCTGCATTCAAGGTCAATTATGTGAACCAAACAAAGGGACCATTGTTGTCCCTAAAAATGGAGACGATTTTTGTCCAAAAAATAGAGGGCATTTATTTGTAGTTAATAAAGCGGACAAATGTCATCTTTATATGGAAGAGACGATCTTATCCTATGAATAAAGGGCCAATATGTGTCTTTAATGAAAGAAAAAGTGTCGTTCTTATACAGATGAGACGATTCATTACGTGTATTTGGGGATAATTATTTGTCATCGTAAAAAAATAATTATATATATATATATATATATATAGTGCAAGCAAAATAAATAACCAAATAAATTTTTATTTATATTTAAAGACTAATACAAGAGTACTTTATAGAATCAAAAGCCAATAATATTGATTGACAAATCTACATAATAAGACACTCCAAAAGATATCAAGTATAAAGAATTCCAATCTAACTTCTAATCTTCAATTTCGAATTTGTATGTCAAATGCAGTAAGAACATAGGTAGAGCTCAGATGGAGATAGTACTTTGACATACTCATCAATTTATTTGTACCTCTCATACTTGAAGTTGGATCTGGCGAGCTGCGGTTAACAGGAAAACATAGAATATGTTACCAAATTATTAACCAATAACTATCAATATATACCAAATTATTATTGAAATTATCAATATAAAGAAGCTTCAAATCAAGTTATATGCTATGGGAATAAGAGAAGCTTTATAAATTCGAAAATCCATAAGCTACGATTAAAGGTGTACCTTAATCAATGAAATCTGTGGAGTGCCGCTTGTGCTCAAGAGAGAAGGCAATCTTTTGGGTTGAATGAATTATGCTTGCCACTTAGGAAAGCCAGCAACTTGAAGTCATTTCGTACCGAGGGGCCGATTAAGCGTAAGGAGGAGAGGAGTGATAGCAGGTTGGGGAGGAATCGGATTTCGAGATGAATCAAGGTGAAATCAGCAGTTTGATGTGTGAGAGTAATATTAGGGATTTGAATTGACACAGGAGATAAAGATGGTCACTTATGTAACGAATGTGAAGGAAGAAACGTCTCGATAATAATAGGAAAAATTGGGAAAGAGGGGAAAAATGTAATTAATACCATTAATTGTATTATTTTATAAGATATTTGTGCTTATATCACAAATATGTATTGATATGTGCTTTCTTTATATTTCGCAATCTTTAAAATTGTGCTTTCTTATATTGATTCTATAATAAGTTTATGAATTAAAAAGATTGTTTAAAATAAATTAAGCAAAGAAAAAAATAATATTTGATTAATAAGCAGTTAACATTGTTGTCTAAATTAAGAATGTCATTTACTTTTCAATCTTTACTATTATGTAATATTACCAATTTCAGTCTTTATAATTATTTCTTATTTAGATGTTTTTTCAATTTTATATATTCTATTTATTTCAGTTTTTTTAAACCATATTATTTCAAATTGTTATATTTTTATGAAGTAAAAAAGATTTAATAAAATAAATAAAACAAAAGAAAAAACCAAATACAAGTGAAAACCAGTCATAAAAATGGAAGTTTGGAAGTTCAAACCCACAACTTCAAGTACTTATACAAAAGGAGATTCACAAGTAAATGCGAGTCATCTTTCTGAAATTCTTAACCTCATATATACTATAAATTCAATGAAAAAAGAGCGCTACATCTACCCGCCTAAATTTACCCTCCAAAACTTTAATCAGTTTTGGTATTGTGATATCTAGCGATCATAATCTTCTCTTTTCCTTTTTTGTTATTTCTTGTTTAGATGTTTTTCAATTTTTAATTCTAAATTATCTTTCTTATTTATTTCAATTTCATTATTTCTTATTAAAAAGGTTTACGCCACTTATGTTAATTTTAATTTTTTTTATTATTTCTTTCACAAAGGCCACTTAAGATTAAATAGCATTAAATTGTATGAAAATTCAAAAACTGAACATAGTAAATCAAAGAATGAATGTAACTGAAATTGAAATGCCCGATTTGAAATTGATATGTATGAAAATTCAAAAACTGAACAGGGTAAGTTAAGGATGAAAACTAGGTCAATTGGCAATGGATATGAACATATCTTATGGACGGCAATGTAGAAAGAGGGGAAGGGTATAGGGAAGAAGAAGAATGAGAAGGCCAAGATTAGTGTGACATTATAGGAGAAGAATTGAGCAACAGTGAGACACATAAAAGATGGATAGAAGACGAAACACATAGAAGATGGGAAGAAGATGAGACACATAGCAGATGGGTAGGCAACGGTAGCCATATAAAGTTGTCCTCAATTCCTTATACATTTATGTATTTATCATATTTGCAAGCAAATGGTCCCCTATTTCAAGTGAAAATTAAATTTGGGCACAATAAATAAAATGGTCATATATATAACTCTTCTATTACAATTAAAGACAATATTAGTAAGTTGTCCTATTCCTTTTGTCTTCTTATGTCATTTAATTTGTAGTGAATTTTGCAAACCTGAAATCTGCTCAGTTCCAGATTTTGTGAGTCCACTTCAACTCAAATTTTGAACATGTAAACGAAGATATTTGACAAAATTTTCTTCTACTCATAAAAACATATATGTCTTAAGTTTCCAACGCCACTGAAAACACTTAAAAATGATTTATATATCTCAAGTTATGCTACCAATAATCAGCTGCGCTCAAAGCTAAAATTTCAGAAAAACGATATTCTTATCTCAACTTCAATAAATATTTCAACCCACTAAACAAAAGAATTTGAAAAACATTCCTTCTAAACATAACTTTATCTATGTCTTATAAAACAATAGAAACAAGAATTTCTCAAAATGGAGTAGTAAAACTCAAGAAAACTTATAAACAACCAAGAGTGTTCAAAGCTGAAAAATTTCCGGCAAACATAAAATAAAAGTTTTATCACAAATAGGCAGGGCCGTCCCTGGACTGGGGCCCAGCAAAAATTGGGGCCTATTTAGTGATTATTAAGTTATTTTTACTTATTAGAGTTTAAGTTAATTAAATCATTATTTTATAAAAAAACATTAAAAATAAAATACTATTAAATCTAAAGTGATTACTATTGCTATCTTTTTTTAGACCTTTTTGCCCTTAGTGGTCATTTGGTTGCCCTTTTGTGGACTTGTTCACCTATTATGTGTATGTATTTAATTGACTTAGTCCATTATATTTGTAATGATGTACAGGTATTTATGGTTATGGAATGAAAGATGACGCATCGTTATAAATAAAAATCTGAAGTCATTAGTTAGTTATAGACGTAGGTTGACTTTGTTTGAATTATTAAATAGAAAAAAAGTTTAATTATTGAATTAAACTCTTATCTCATTAACTTCTTTGATCTCGATTATCACCATCACTATCTCTTAACGTTTCTTTTTCTTTGAATTTTCTTTAGTCTGTTCAATTTCCAAAATTGAAAATAGAAAATCAACGGCATCAATCTTCCTTATAAAAAAAATTGCTATTATTCCCTAAATTTCATACTCCAATTCCTTTATATTCTACTTAGAATGTGAAATTTGATATTTTTGTTTGATCTCTCATAAAATATTGTAATAGAAATACAATATCATATATTTCATTTTCAAAATTTTACTCATTAATAGGGCCTCGATTTTTATCTCGCCCATATGCCCTGAAGAAAGTAGGAACGAGCCTACAAATAGGCTATCAACCAACTCCAATAAACTTGAAATTAAGATGTCAGAAAATAATTTAGTTCAAAACATATTGATCCACATAAAACATATCAAAACCTCATTTATTTCTCAACAAATAAAAATTTTGATTCAACAATTTTCACCCTTTCCAAAACTTAAGTTTTGAGCTTAAGAAATAAAAATACTCAAATTCATAAACCACAATGCAAACCTCACAAATCAACCAAATTGGCAAATAAGAGCAAACATATAAATTAATAATCTCAAAAATTATTCTATGGTTCATATAGCTCATTCCGACAGCACACTATCTTTGGTTATTAGAACCTTATCGGACTCAAAAGTTACCTTCACACAATTTTTACTTAAAAGGCTCACTAAAACGGATTCGGTTTAAAAATTGGGAACAAGTACCACCTCATTATGTGCTAAAGATGTGAGATTGAGGAGAACCTTTATTCTCCACTTTTAACTTGGGTGTATATGCCTAGGGTGAAAGCAATTTTGGAATCCCATAATGATTCCGATAATGAAATCTAAACCAACTGTAATGTCATAAACTATAATCGGGACAAACCCCAAGATCAACTTATGTAGAATTGAATGATTAATACAGTAAATAGACTATTATGCGGAAGCGTACCTTAAAACGCGATGACCCATGGCAAAGAAATCATACCATTCTTTTTCCTCTATTTTTCACAGTTGACCTCTCGATGATAAAAGTCTCAAAGATCGGATCCATACAATTTGAATAACAAATTACTTTGGATCATGAAGGGGCAAGATATCTTTTTAATAATTGTTCGTACATAATAAAAATAAAATATAGTATTTATACAGAAAACAAATTCTACAGGACTTTAATGTTTTCTGATCTTTTCCTTCCATCCTTTTTACGTTTTCATTGTGCCTCTTCAGTTTACTTTCTTTTATTCTTTAATTGTATATTGAAACCTCAACATTTATATATTTATATTGATTAAATATTGCAGTTATAGAGTTTGTTAATTACAAAAAACAATAACTCTAATTAACACTCGATATCTCCTTTATATCAATATATAAATACAATAATGAGTTATTTATTTGTTCAAACAAATGATCCAATGCTTATCAAATTAGTCCAATCCTTAATTTTTATGTCAATTTAATCGTACAGAGAAGGGAATTTAAACCTCGTCCGATTTAATATCCATAAGGCTTGCAACCATCACACAAAGCCACATATAATCATTAAATCGAGAACTATAATACACATGGGCCACAATGATTATATTAAATAATCTTACATAGGGAGCATTTTTATTTATTCTCACAAACGTGCCTCGTTACTCCATAGTCAATAATCCACCCATTCACATCAATCACCATGTTTACTTGTGAATGACTACAAAAATAATATCATCTACTTAACTATACGTTGAATAGGAATGTCACATTCCACAACTCTCTTCCTCCATTTAGGAGCATGGTGGTCATATGTATAAAGTTTTCCATTTTTATATTATCGAAGGTTTTATTACTTTTGAGCATATAACCATAAAGAAATTCGTACATTTTTCCTAAGAGAGGATTGGTCTCCACGATATTTGCCTTTGAGACTATGTCCTTCCCTCATTTTGTTCTCCTTCTAATCGACATCTTCTAGACCAATGACAAACTTTTGCTCACCAATATCCATATTATTATATTTGAAAATCAAAGATTCCCAAAATCTTTTTAGCTTCACCTTGTGAAATTCCCACCGTTGAATATCTCAATTTTTCAAGAAATGACTTAGCTTACAATGGAATAGCTAGTTGAGGAACAACTATTCTAATAGTCTCGAAAGAATTGGATCCCCATGGAGTAGCATAATTTTCCATTACGAAAATATCCTTTAAGATTGTTGGAAAATTTACTCTTTAAAGCTAGTTCCGAAGTTGCTTCTAGAAAGAGGCAACGCTTTTCTGACAACTATTGCAGAAGCTCAAATACTAGATCAGAGGCAACACTTTCGGATCTAAATCTCTTGCAGAAGCTCAGAAGCTGGACTAAAGGCAACGCTTTTTTCTCTGAAGCAGTTGCTTAAAACTGAAATTCTGGGCAGCGGGATGATGTTTTAGAGACTGGAATTTAGCAGATGATTTTGAACTCGGGGGCTAATTCTGATACACAAAAATAGCAGAAATAATGGGTTAATGATTAGCATGAGTTGAGTCGAGTAGGAGACTATGTCCTTAATGGATACTTCGTAGTTTCTTCCAGGAATAAAAAATGCTTATCATATCCAGAAAAGAGGGAGAGAGAATAGAGTAGAAATTGGATGTGTAAAAATTCGGTTTTCTAAAATGAAAACCCTCCAACCTTTTTATAGTATATCAAAAGAGTTGTTATAAAACAATAAATAAAAAGCCTTTAAAACCGTAACCGACGACAGTTACAAACACTTAATCAAAATATAGCCGTTTTAGAATTTAGCACAATTAAAACTAATTTTATGAAAGAGTTAAAACCTATAACGATCACAGTTAAATATTTTGAGTAAAGATATTTTTCTCAACAAAAATATCATAAAACAATTTCTTTTGAAAGTAATATAAAATTCTGATTTTTCCAACAGGATCAACCTTTCTATAAGTTGAGTCCTTAATCTTTTTAGATCTTTGAGGTGCTAAGTAGAAGAGGGTGTTCTACTCAGCGGTGAGCGATTACAGTGATGAAGGTACTTATCTGTAATTGGGGTTTTTTTGAAAGACTTCCCTGCCTAGGGTAAAGTAGTTGAATTTAGTGGATTAAAGCCAAGACACACTCTTGGGACTGGAGTAGGCACAAGCTATCGAACTAGTATAAATCGTTGTCTTCTTTACATACTTGCTTAGCTTTCACAATTTCACTTAGCCAGCAACTCAACGGAGAACTCTTAGTCGCGAAAAATTTATTGTATATGACTCATTGAGTTATACGCACAGAAACCAACAATATTTTACACTAATGAATTTTTAAATTTAATTACAAAAAGTTATATAATATATTAAGGACTTTAAGTAAATAATGTAGTTATACATAATTTTATCATTTTATTTTTTTAAAATTCACAAAAAAAATTATATAAAAAAATATTTACGGGTCATAGGCCGGGCTTGGGAATGACCGCGTAAGCTAAGCCCGAAGTTCTAGAGTGTGGGTCAGGCTGGGCCAAGCTAGGCTTGGGTTGATACTTTTAGTTAAAATTCCTATAAAGCCGGCCTGAACCCGGCCGGCCCGATCCAACCCATCAGACGAACAGGTCTAATATAGATATAACTGAGATCCATAAAACTGGGGCTACGTTTAGCAAATTCTGTCTAGACAGGATTTTTGTAACAGTGGATTGTCATTATAATAAAGAGTTATAAAGTTCGCAAATTTTTTTATATAAAGCTGACCCCGGAATAACCGGGTTCAAATATTATAAAATAAAAGAAAATGCATACAAGGAGATAGAGTCAAAGCATCAATAGAGTGCATACAAGTATCATAGTCATGGGATAAGCCCTAACAAAAAAAACAGAGCACATCTTATAGGGAGTAACAGTAGGCTCCTGTGAGGACGTTGTGAATGCCTGGGAGCCCTGGAAAATATTTTTTTATTTTTACAAATTTTGACTTGCCATTGATTAGTATAATCCTCCATTGCCTCATATCATGAGCTATCATGCGATGAAAGTGACAGTGCCCTCTCAACCAAAGTGAGCAGCTTCCCCTGTGAGTTAGTTTGTGCTATATGTTGTTGTGACTCCTCTGGTTATGGGGTTGTTTCTTTCTCAATGACATTCAAATTTGCCATTGTTTCACTCACCATATTAACAATGGCAGCATCACCATCCTTGGTAATGTTTGTCTCGATGGCCGCCGTATCAGTTGTCTCATATTCACTTGTGTCCAACATGTCCGCCCATGATTGTGCTGCTTTCCCCTCCCTCTGCTGATGAGCCGCGACTATAGAAGGCTCATTGATCTTGATTCAGTTTTCTTAGATAGCTTTTGTCTCCCTTAGTTGGTAATGTGTCTACTGCGGGTATCCTGTGATTCCTCTTGCGGTTTAGACCCTTTATCCGCTTGGTGAATTATTCTTCTGCAATCCGCTGCAGTGTGACCAATTGAGTGACATGAAGAACACAAGGAGGGAGTGATTCATAATCTATTGTCACCCACAACTTGTCAGTATCAACACGAATTTGATCCTTTAATGGCTTCATCAAATCAATATACGCGCATAATGTCCAAACTCTCCCTCAATTTTATTCTTATCAAACCGAGTTGAAATTCCAATTCCTCTGGCAATATCAGCTAGCAAACTTTTTATCCCAAAGTTGGCAAATTAATAAACCATAAATAAAAATAATAACCATTCTAATTGTACAAACCAAAAGAAATATCATTTAATCATTAGAATTGTTTAAGACATCTGAACAAATCTCATTTTACATTCAATTTTAGATGCTATAGTTGAATAGACAGTACTCAAAATATATTTTTTCTCACTATATTTTTCTAAGTTATTAATTCCAATTAAAATTGTATTATTTTAAATATGTTGAACAAATGATGGAGGTTTTATCAAATGACTTAATCAACTTGTTTACGAGCTTTTAATCGAGTCAGCTAACGAAATTTCGAGCAGAGGTTTAACTTGCCCAAACTTGACTCATCTACAGAACAAGCTTGAAAATTTGTGTTAACGAATAACTAATTTAAAAATAGAGTCGAGCTGAACTTTATCGAGCCGAACACTAAAAACATCCCTGAGCTTCACTGAAATTTACATGCAAAGTATCTAAGCAGCCACACGTTTCTACAAAATACAAGGAATCAGAAAAAGAAAAATTTGGACTTATCTCCCTGTCAATTTCCCAGAGATACGTATGCATCTATTTTTGGAAACAAAACTGAAATCTTTGCAACTTAACACCCAAAATAGCACGGAATAACAACAAAGGTTGCTAGAACGGGTATTTATATTATAATTCGGGTGTTTTGCACCTGCCTCCCATCCAACGGTTGAATATTTATGAGCGAGTATTTAATTAAGATGAGAAAATATTTACTTAAGTGTTAGCAAATACTTAACCGTTAGATGTGAGGAGGGTACAAAATATCACAGCTCACAATATAAATTTCCTGTTAGAACAAGGAAGGATGGATACGACTGTATTTATTAATATCGTATCATACCATCCTGGTTCAACTCATATAATTGCGTATGATTCCTGTACATAAATTAAAAATAGCGGTATAAGAAAATTACGAGTATAGCTCATTCAAAATTTAAAAAATAGATAAAATAATAAGTAAAAATACATTTTCATGACACAATTGTAATGATATATATTTTATACTTATATTATCAAGACATTGATATTAATAGAATTTTACATTTAAGTTATACTTTAATAAAATTAATAGTCCAACGAAACCATATTGAAATATAGATTAGTTTGGTTTGATGTATCCCACGGTTTGATAACATTGGGTACGCTATGCGCAAGGAGTCTTGTTTAGTGTTTAAGCCACATGTACACCTGTTATTCTGTGTTCTCTATTATATTTATTTTTATGGAATTCACTCAATTTATACAGTTATTAGAGTAAATTTACTCCAACTCATTATTTTATTTTTCTACTCTAAAAAAATTCTTCCATAAAATTATATTTTATTATTATTATTTTTGAAAAAAATATATTCGTGTTATTATTAAATAAAAATATTCAAATAAAAATATTTTTCATGTTAATTATAAATATGAATTTAAAATGATATAATACGATTAATATTTAATATTCAATATAAAAAATTATCAAAAAAAATATTCAATAAAAAAATTAAAAAATTATAATCTAAAACAAAGAAATAAATAAAATTTTGAAACACATCCATACATAATAAAGTTAATATTTAATAATAAATAATTCATATAATTTTTAAAAATAAAAATTAATAAATTAAACTAATAATAATAAACTTCTTATAACATAAATTTGTCAAGAAATAAAATTTTTTTAATTAGTTAGTTAATAAAATCAAAATAATGTTAAAATATTTATCTCCAAATATGGAGTAAGGTATGAGTTATTCTATACTTGAAGTAACTAATAATCTACTTTATATTTGAAATAGTATTGAACATCAACCCTATTCAAAATATAACATTTACTCTAAATATAAATTAACATTGAACTTACCCTAACAACATGGATCAAAGGTTGAAGCTTTGATTTTCGAGAAATGCTTCGAAGACCATTGGCCTCGGGGCTTTGAGTCGCATTAGTAATAGATCATGGCTTGCGTAGTGATAAAGGGCTCAGTTATATATATGACCCCAGAAAAGGACAACCAATTGCTAGGATTTATCTCCACCGCTTTGAAATTTAAATTTTGGCTCCTTGTGGCTGATACAGGGATGAGTTGTCAGATAAAATATACCTAAAAAAATATAAATTAAATTTTAATTTTAATTATTTTCATGCTAGCTTATTAATAAAAATATTATGAATAATTGAAAATTAGACATATACAACAATAAAAATTTATCTAATGGTTTGTGAATTGTAGAGATTGATCTCTTAAGTATTGCTTGATAACAACGATATTTTATGAATCTTCTATTGGATTTTAAAATATTCTCAATACTATTTCCCGGAGCTAGCCTCTCCAGAGTTTGCACTCAAAGGCTAAATAAACTGAAGTTTATTTATCTGAAAACGCTCTGTTGAGAATAAGGGTCTCAACTCCCTTATATACATAACAAAATTACATATTAAACTGGTAAAAAAGAAAACATATTGGCAAGCGCCAGTTATCACACTTTAATAATTTACATTACGATAAAAATAAAAGATAAGTATAAAGATAGGATAAGATAAGTATCCTTATCTTTAGATAGTAGAGACAGAGTTTTATAGGTGTCTACATCTTTTTTGTTTTATTCAACTAATGGGGTTTTATCTGCTTTACTGTGGTTAGATTCTTCTTCAATTAATCCGCATGCTTCGCAAGAGTGCCCTAGATAATTCTGACTTTTCTGACACATAATTAATTTTGATTGTTGACCAAGATTAGAAATTTTTAATTCAAGGAATATTTTCTCAAACTCATAAAATATTGATTGCATTGTATCGTCTATGGGTATTTCCTTTTTAGAATGAGTTGCTGGTAACCAATAATCAGATTTATAATTAATTTTATATGCTCCTTTTATATTTGCTAATTGCCTGATTATTATGGAGAAAAGGGTTTGATTCCATAATACCCTTTCTTCATGAGTAATAGTTATTTTTGCTGCTTCAATGTCTGGATAGTGCCAATTGAATATTCCCATTAAAATATATGCAAAAGAAGGTGTTAATTCTTCACCTTCTTCTGAGAAAATAGGGATGCTGCTGAAAAATCTCAAAAAGGTCATTCTTCCCTTTGCTTAATTCTTGAAGTATAAAGTGACATTTCTAAATTTTTCTGGAAAATATTTTAGAACATCTAATTTATTTAAATAAATAGTATTTATTAATCCATGTACTGATAACTCGTATGCTTCTATGGGATTGGCTTCTAGTAATACCACCATTTTTATTTTCATTTGATCCTTGGTTGTAGGATACATATTCCTGCTTCGATCTTCGTTCTTATAATTTTGGATTATTTGGGACCATTTGATATATTTATTAAAAGATGTTCCCTTCATTTCGTTTATTTCTGATGCGGTTTTTATTTGGGCAATTGTTGGAATTCTGCCCAAAACAATTTTTGTTTCTGGTACTTTATTAGATAGTATTTTTTCTTTATAGGTACCATACATATTACTGGTTTCTTCCAAAGCCCTTTTTGCTAATTCTAAAGATGAATATTTTTTATGAATAATACCGGGTTGTCCCTGGATGAATATTGCGGCCTTAGCTCATTCGTCAAACAGCCCTCGGTTTGGCCCATTATGGATTACATAATAAGTCTTACTGGGCTGTTTAACTAACTGCGGTAATCCTGCAGTTATATCGGTGGGAGTAATTAATACTGATTTGCCTTTATCTTTGTTGGATTCAGGCTGTATATTACTGGTACAAACAGATGCTTCTTGTTTTTCTGATGCTTCACTTTCATCTGCCCAGGATAATTTCTTGTCTGTAGGCAAACTGACCAATATTGAATGGTTATTTATTGGGGTGCTTACCGTATCCGCTCCGGATAATCCCTTGATTAGTGCAAGAGTATTTTCCATCTGTGTTATTTCTGCTTTAATTTTTTCTACATTTGATAAGGCCTGCTCCAATTGATTGTTCTTCTGCTTCAATTGGTTGGTAATGACTGCTATTGCTGACTCCATTCCCGGGTCAAGGTGTCTGCTCCGTAGTTTTCTTCGAATTTTATTAATACTACCTGAAATTTATGATAAGATAATTCTAGTTGCCAACGGATTAATCTTCCTTGATTATAATGAGTATTTATTTTATTTCGAATAAATATAGTGACATAATTACTATCTGTTTTGACAATAAAAGATTTTGATAATAATTCTATTTTCCATTTTCTTACAGTATTTAATAAGGCCAGTGTTTCTCTTTCATGGGTAGTATATCCTTTTTGGGTATCTGTAAATGTTCCCGAAATATATTTAGCTATTCTTTCTAAAGAAACAAATTATTTAGTCTTAAATAATGCGGTGAGAGTAGAAAGAGTTTCTTCCATTAATTCTTTTCCTTTTTCTTGTTTGTAAGTTTGCTATAATTCAAATGGTAAGGCTGTTATTACTACTGCCCAATATTCTCCACTAGCGTCAGTAGAGATAATTAATAAATCTTTTTCTATGGTATTATATAGGGATGGTAAATTTTGACAGCTCTTTTTTAATGCAATTATATTTTGTGTCTTTTGTTGACCACGACCATTTAATTTTTTCTGACAATTTCTTTTGTAAGTTTCGTCTTCGTTGTGCTAGATTTTTTAGAAAATCCTGATCACTAATATAATTAAGATTTCCTAAAAACCTTTGTAATTATTTTTTATCGGTTAGTTGATCTGGAAATTGATTTAGTTTTTCTACTATATGTGGTTGTAATTTTAATTCTCCATTAGAAATAGTTAAACCTAAAAAATCTATTTCCTTTTTTTCTATTATAGCTTTTGGTCCAGATAGAATTATTCCTTTTTCTCTACATCTATCTATTATTTTGATAACTGCTATTAAGTGATCCTTCTTTGATCCAGCTGTGAATATTATATTGTCATCAATATATATGGAACAGATATTTTCTAATCCTTTTAGTTGTCGAGTCATAAATTCTTGGAATATTCCTGGAGCTTGTTTTAACCCTAGAGGTAAACTATTATATTCGTAATGATTATTAGGTGGAAAAGTGAAAGCTGTTGAGGCTTTAGTATTTTCATGTAATCTTAATTGCCAATAGGCTGATTTTACATCTAATGTTGAGAACCAATTTTTTCCTTATAGTCTATTCATAATATAATCTTTTCTTGGTAAACCTTTTGGTGTTCCTATGGCTTCATTTATTTTTTTATAGTTAGTAACTATTCTTCTTTTTCCCCTTTTTTCTTCGGCATGATTTTCTACATAAAAGGCTGGGGCACTATGAGGGCTATTGCTAAGTCTAATTACTCCTTTTCTTATTAATTCATCCATATCTTTTTCAAATTCTTCTACGCCTCTTTTTGTGTATGGTATGTTATTAGGACATTTTATTTATGCTATAGGATCCTTTAATTTAATTTCAATTAAAGCATCATTTGTATCTTTTATTCCTAGTAGATCATCAGTAAATCTTTCCTCTAATTTTTTATTTATTTCATCTTCTAATTCTTTTTCTAAGTCTTCTTCTAGTTTATAAATTATTATTTTTAACTTTTGTTTTATATTTTCTAACTTCGTTTTTTCTATGGGTATTTTTACTATTTATTTGTCTTGATCTTTTGGTTTAGGGCAAGTTAATTCTATATGAAATAAATATTGGTAAAAAGGATGATATAATCTTAAAAAATTATTACCTAGAATTATAGGAACTCCTTATTCTAAATGGTAAATGGTATAAGATTGGTATAATAAATTTCTTTCCAGATATAAGGATAGTGAGTTCTTCTACTAGTTCTTTTAACTCTAATAAGGTTTGATCTGCTATTCTAACTTTTATTGGTTTAGAAGCTTTTTTCCAAAAAGTTTTGGGTACAAAATTTCTTGATGCTATGCATAGTGATGCTCCCGTATCTATGTATGCTAATAGTGGTTTATTTCCTATTATTATTTTGATATAGGTACTATTCGGATTCATATGGGTCACTAAATAATTCTGATTCATCAGTGGATTCTAAATAATACAATTCATCATTATTATCAACTTCTGACTCAATTGGTTCTAAATTTATTTCTTCTACCCAGTTTAATAATTTAATTTTTTTCTTTCTTTTTATTCCTTTGAGAACATTCATTTGCCTAATATCCTTCTTCTTGGCATAACCAATATTTACAATTCTTTTTCTTCTCAGGATAATATTTTTATTTTTTAATATGATTTTTTTTTAAATATCTTCTTCTATTTTTTGGGTCAAAATTTCTTTTTGGAATTGGTTTATATTTTCTTTGTTTATATTTATAAGGTTTATAATATTTGTATGATTGATGTTTTTGTTTATAATGTTTAGATCTTCCCCCCTAGAGAGATTTGAACACCCAAACTTTTGTGGTACTTCTACAAAATTGTTACAGCAACTAATCCTAAATTTGTTTTCTAATAATTTATCTTTTTCTGATTCAGTATATTTTTCCATTATATATTCTTTTGTTATTTTTATTATAGATCCTAACATTTCTGGGACTGTGATATGTATATCTTTATTTTTTGCCTGTGTTCCTCATGTTTCTATAGGTGGCACATATTGATTATCAAATTGATATCTATGACTTGGTTCAGTTTCTTCTTGTTTAATAGGTTTTGTCTCAAAATCACTTTCTTCATCAGATTCTTCAAAAATAATTTCATTTATTTCATCATCTTTTTCTATTTTAAATTTTTCATGTATATTTAAATTAGATAATAAATTTTTTAATTCTTCTATTTGCATATTTATTTTGGCTTTTTCCTTTCTGATTTATACTAGAAAGATGTATGTTCTTTTGGTTTTTTAAATTGAAATCCGTACTTATAATTAAATTCTATTTCAGGTTTTTTCTTTTTAGATTTTAATTCATCTATAAATATTTTATTAGGAGATTCTAATTTTTCATCTGGTTTTTCTTGAGCTATTCCTTTTCCCTTGTCTACTAACATATTTAATCTTTCTAATATTATTTTAAAAGATGGTATTTCTGAAGTATTCCATTGGTTTGTTATTTCTTGTTTAATTATTTATTGTATGTAAAATTGGTTTTCTTTTAAACTTTCTTGTTTTATTAAAGTTTTTAATTGTTCTTTTACTATAACTTCATTCAAAATTTCGTCTAATTTTTGTCGTAATTCATGAATATATTCTCTTTTTATCCAGCCTTGTTCACACTAGATCCATTTTTTCTAGGGTTTTTCTAATAAACTTTTTAATTATTTTATTTCATTTTCTAAATTTTCTTGTTCTTCTTTAAGTTATAAATATTTTATCTGTGATTCAATTATTGTTGTATTTAGAAAATCTTTAATGATTTCTAATTCCTTTTCCTTATTTTTAATTTTGTGTTGTTTATTCATATTCTGTCTATAAACCTTACTTTTCCTTGATCTTTTATAGTTATTCCAGTATGGTGAATCTCATATTCTATTTTTTCTAAAAAATCGTGTCCTAGTATTAAATCACAATTATTACTAATATTTGCTGCTACTCCAATGGTTGTATCATATTCTAAATCTTGAATTTTAAATCTTATTTTAGCTACTTGGGTTATAATAAGTTCTCTATTGTTATTAGGGTAAATATATGTTTGTGGTTCTATTATTTCATAATTATTTTTATTTACCTTATCTATATTTATGCAACTTTTTGCTTCTTTATTTATTTCGGCTATGCAGTCATTAGCTAATAGTCCTGTAAATAATACAACTTTTATTCTAAATTTATAGGTATTTATAAGATTCAGTTTTCTTGAAGAATCTATCATTTCTTTTTTAAAACTTAATCTTGCGTTTTCTATTATGGGTATTAATTTTTGAATAGGTTTATTCTGTCTGTTCACAAAATCCATACATATTTCTTCAGGTATTGTTATTTGAGAATATTCTTTGTGTTCTAGAGGTTCTAATGTTTCTTGATATAATTTAGGTACTAGTATGTCTCTTTCATAATGTTTTCTTATGTGGTGATTTCCAGTAAATGCATATATCATCTTTATTTCTACACTTATTACTTTACTACCTGGTGGCATATTTATTCCCTCTAACTTATAATATAGAGTTAGGGCTAAGTCTTTATGTTTATCTTGTAAAGAAATACTAAAGTATGGTTGAATAGTAAATTTTAATTTTTGATAAATTAAATTTCCTCTTATTACTGAGATCAATGCATCTTGTAGATTATTTAGTATACTATCATCTAGTATATAGATTTGTATAGGAGTATTTATATTTTCTGAAAATATGCTTTCATTGTGAATTCAATTCCACCGAAATATATATTCTTATATCTTTTAGATTCTTTGTTAGATAATTTAGCTAATTCTCTTTTTACTACTTCATCTGATATTAAATTAATTCTCGCTTTTCCATTTATTGTAGTTATATCTATAGTATTTTCATGTTTCTGAACTACATATCTTATTTCCTTATTTCTATCAAACCATCTAGTTTTAAAAATTTTATTTATAGATAACTCTTCTTTTTCTTCTTGTATTTTATAATAAGTCTCAGGTTCAAAGCTTAAAGTTTGAGTAGTACCTCCTTCAGAGGTTTCCATTTGGCAATAAATGTCAGTATTTTGTACTTGTTTACTTTCTTCCATTACTTGTTAATTCATTTATAATTTTATGACATTCTAGTATTACCTTTTCTTGTGTTGTTTCATTATTATTTAATATTCTTATTTGACTTTCTAATATTGCAATTTTTTCTAATAATTCTTTTTTATTATTTTCTCTAGATTTTACAATCTTATAAACCTTTTCATACTGACTATCTTTGAATTCTATAATGGTTATAGCATTTCTGCAACTTATAATATGGTGGTTAATGTCTTGATTTTGTATTAATGGGTTTGGGCTATGGATTTAATATCTTCTAATAATTTATCCATAATTTGTTCTTCACTTATTAAATTTATTAAGGCTTCTTTTATTATTTTTAATATCTTTATTTTATTACTTATTTCTTCTGAAATTACTTGGAATCCTTGATCTATTCCTGTGATTTCTATTACTGTAGGTATTTCTTCTTTATGAATAAACTCTAGTTGGCTATTAATTTCCTGAATCATGAGATTTAGGTTTAACTTATATTTTTCTGAGGTATAATTTATCCGACATAGATAATAAGCAAATTTTTCTATATCTCTATTCATTATTGAAGGGTTTTTAATGATTTTTTATACTTATTTATTTTATACATCAGATATTCTATTTTAAAAATTCTAACTTGGGTTTCGTTGTTGTTTATTATTATTACTAATAAATGTCTTAAGTCTGCTATGCTATATAAACCTGAACTAATTTCTATTATAAATTCTTCGATATTCATTTTTAATATTTTTATTCTTAAGTCTTTGCTAAAATTCAGAATACTTCTTCTAGATGGCTCTGATACCACTGTTTTCATGCTAGCTTATTAATAAAAATATTATGAATAATTGAAAATTGGACATATACATGAATAAAAATTTACCTGATGGTTTGTGAATTGTAGAGATTGATCTCTTAAGTATTGCTTGATAACAACGATATTTTATGAATCTTCTATTGGATTTTAAAATATTCTCAACAGTATTTCCCGGAGCTACCCTCTCCAGAGTTTGGCTCCTTGTGGCTGATACAGGGATGAGCAAACAAAAACCGTATTAGTTAAAAATATAATCCGTAACTGAACCAGTTTAGTATAAACCGAATTGAATATAATTTGGTTCGAATTCAATTATAATCAAATTGCTTAAATTTTATAATTTATAAAATAATATGTTTTTTTTGTTATAGGGTTATATGAGATATATTGTGTTAGAAAGGAAAGAATAAAGTAAATTGGAATCAAATTTTGTTAGAAAGGAAAGAATGAATCAGATTTGGTGGTCAATCAATTGACACTTGATTTAAGGAAATAGATATGGTAGCTTCGTTATTTCTTTTTAATGCATTTCCTTATGTAAAGATTATTTACTTCGTTTATACCTATGTATTCAATTATAAAAGGCATTGTAAAGCTATTAGATTAATATATCAAAATAAAAACAATTCTCCCACAATTCTTCCGTTTCTCTTATTTTTCATTTCTGTAATTTAAAACATGGTATCTGAGCGGGTTTCGGTCTTAGGACCATAAGAAGTGTTCATCATATACTAGACGGCGGACTAGTAATTTCTAGCATGAAAACAATAGCTACGGCGGCACAAGGTCAACGAAAATCGGGCCAAGTCAGAAAAAGCAACGACAGCCAAGGAAACTTTCATAAACCAAAAAGTTCTTCATGGATTTTTGATTGTGGTGCCACAGACACTATGACTTATGATTTTGATGATATCAGAGTTCAAACCAAGCCCTCAAAAAAACATGTTATGGCGGCAAATGGGGAAATAATACTTGTAAATGGAGCTGGGTCAATTGATATATCACCTACTTTGAAATTATCAAATTGTCTCTATGTTCCGTCATTATCACATAAATTGTTATCCATTAGTCATGTTACAAAGAACTCAATTGTACTGTACGAATGCACCCAACTTTTTATATACTGCAGGATATTAGGACGGGAAAAATTATTGGACTTGGCATTGAACGCCAAGGATTGTACTACGTGGATGAAGTTTCCCAACACAATACTGTTATGGTTGCCCATGGAACTGCAGATAGGGAAGCTTGGGTTTGGCACCGAAGATTGGGACATCCTTCCACGAGTTATTTACATCTTCTATTCCCTAACCTTTTTAATTCCAACAATAAATTACATTGTGAAATATGTGTTATGGCCAAAAGTCACCGAAAAACCTTTAGACCAAATAATACCAGAGTTGCGTCACCATTTGACTTAGTTCATTCAGATGTATGGGGTCCATCACCTGTTATGGGTGGCCAAGGATTTAGATATTTTCTCCTTTTTGTCGATGATTGTACTCATATGTCGTGGGTCTTTTTCTTGAAAAACAAATCAGAAGTCACAGAGAAATTTATACACTTTAACACAATGATTCAAACCCAATTTAAAAAGAACCATTTGAATACTACGATCTGATAATGGGGGGAATTTGTCAATACACATATTAAACAATTTTTCCAAAAACATGGGTTAGTTCATCAGACTTCTTGTCCACATACCCCTGAACAAAATAGTATAGCCAAAAGAAAAAATAGAATCCTTTTAGAAATGACCTGAGCCTTTATCATTGAATCCAAAGTCTCTAAGAGCTTTTGGCCTGAAGCATTAGCCACAGCCACATACTTACTCAATAGACTTCCAACTAAAACTCTCAACCTGCAAACACCTGTCCAAACCCTAGCCAAATTTACCGAAATACCCCCACCTTTGACCCTTCAACCAAGAATTTTTGGTTGCTCTATTTTTGTCCATATTCCCAAAGCAGAGCGAACCAAACTTGACCCATGTGCAGAAAAATGTATTTTTGTTGGATATGGAATTAATAAAAAAGGGTACAAATGTTATAATCCTAAGACACATCATATGTACACCACAATGAACTGTGATTTCCTTAAAACTGAGTATTTTTACCAAACCCAACTCAGTGGTTAGGGGGAGAGCAGAGATACAGACACACTTTATTGGCTTCCTGAAACTGTAATTTCAAAAGATGTGGAGATTAGAAAGGACAACACTATTGGGCATACTTCGGATACTTTTGTACAATCTGAGGAGCTTAGTGTCTCAAAAAGTAATCATCCCAACTTGGTATCTGAGGTAAGAGAATCTGACTCTGAAACCTCTCCCATTTCGATTTCGACTGATCATGGTGAATATAGAGTTATGGAAGAACAGGTGACAGAAGAGGAGACAAAGAGAGAGGAAGTATCTGCACTACCTCCAAGACATAATAGAGGAGTTCCTCCTGATAGATATTCCCTTGAGAAAGAAGCTAGGCGATCCAGATATCCAATAGCTAACATTACAAGGGGGAGTCTGTCTGCTGAGGCTAAAGCCATCATTACAGCATTGTGTAAGGAAGAGATTCCAACTACAGTTGAACATGCTTTGACATAAAATAAGTGGATAAATGTAATGAAGGATGAGATGAATGCCATCAAAAGAAGCAATACATGGGAGAAATGTACTTTACCTACAGGAAAGAAACAAGTTGGTTGTCGTTGGGTCTTTACTGTGAAACATAAACCAGATGGCTCAATTGAGAGATACAAAGCACGGTTGGTAGCAAAAGGATATACTCAGACCTATGGCATCGACTACTCGGAAACTTTCTCACCTATTGTAAAAATTGATACGATTGGGGTATTATTCTCAGTAGCAGCAAATAAAGGGTGGCCACTTTACCAATTTGATGTCAAGAATTCCTTTCTACATGGAGACTTAAAGGAAGAAGTCTATATGGAAGCTCCACCAGGTTTTTGAGAGGAATTCAAGAAAGGGGAAGTTTTTAGGCTGAAGAAATCTCTCTATGGACTAAAGCAATCACCAAGAGCTTGGTTTAGGAGGTTTACACTCGCAATGAGAAAGTATAAGTTCACGCAAAGCAATTCTGACCATACTCTTTTCCTTAAACGAAGGGGTGAACTTGTGACATGTTTGATTATTTATGTTGATGACATGATCATTACAGGGAATGACGTGGAAGAAATTGCCAAGCTTCGAGAGAGCTGTTCACAGAATTTGAAATGAAAGACCTGGGAAGATTGAAGTACTTTCTTGGAGTTGAAGTACTAAGATCTAAACAGGGAATCTTCATATGTCAGAAAAAGTATATCTTAGACCTGTTAACTGAAACGAGGATCCTTGACTGTAAACCGGCTGACACGCCCATAGTGGTAAATCATGGACTTAAGATAGAAGATGGAGCAAAATTAGCCGACAAAGAGAGGTACCAACGATTGGTAGGAAAATTGATTTACTTATCTCACACCCGGCCAGATATTTAATATGCTGTAGGAATAGTAAGTCAATTTATGCGCCGACCTCAAGCAAATCACATGGAAGCCGTATGGAGGATCATAAGGTATCTTAAAGGAAAAACCGGACATGGAGTTCTATACAAGGCACACGGCCACCTAAATAGTCGTGGGTCAACTGATGCTGACTGGGCAGGGAATCCAATTGATAGAAGATCAACCTCAAGCTATTTTAATTTTGTATGAGGTAATTTAGTCACACGGAGAAGTAAAAAATAGAAGGTAGTAGCATTGTCAAGTGCAACAGCAGAATTTTGAGGAATAGCTCGAGGGCTAACGAAAATCTTATGGCTACAAAAGCTATTGACTGAAATTGGTTTTCCACCATCAGACACCTACGAGATAATGAGTGATAACTAGGGAGCCATCCGAATCTCAGAAAATTCGGTACAACATGATCAAACGAAACATGTAGAAGTTGACCAACATTTCATTAAAGAAAAGATTGAAGCGAGAATTGTAAAACTACCCTTCATAAGAGCCGAAGATCAGTTAGTAGATAAAAACAAAAGCTGTAAATGGAAAGGTGTTCAAAGAAGTATTGGAGACCCTACTACTGAACTTGAGGGGGAGTGTTAGAAAGGAAAGAATAAATTAAATTGGAATCAAATTTTGTTAGAAAGGAAAGAATGAATCAGATTTGGTGGTCAATCAATTGGCACTTGATTTAAGGAAATAGATATGGTAGCTTCCTTATTTCTTTTTAATGCATTTCCTTATGTAAAGATTATTTACTTTATTTATACCTATGTATTTAATTATAAAAGGCATTGTAAAGCTATTAGATTAATATATCAAAATAAAAACAATTCTCTCACAATTCTTCCATTTCTCTTATTTTTCATTTCTGTAATTTAAAACATATTGAAAGTAATTTTTATTTTGATATATATTAAATTTGACGGTAATTAGACTTTCAAATTCATATTCACAACAACAAATACAAATATTAATATAAGTGATACGTCATGCATATATAATGAATTACCTAACGATTTGTGTTCCTAATAGGATCAGAAAGTTATAAAGGGAACAATTCTTTTTTATTTAGAATTATTTAAATTAAAATTCCCTATTTATTATTAATATATATTCATTTATGTTGTATAACGTCAATATAATTAGAATTTTAGATATAATATAAATATATATTTAAAAATAATATTTATTATTTTACTTGATTTGGTTTGGTATAGTTTTAAAGGTTTTTGTTATGAAAATCGAAATTAAATCAAGTCAAACCCAATTCTAAAAAATTTTAAATACCACAATAAATTTGGTTTAATTTATTTTTTTATTCAATTTCGATTTCAGTTCATTTGTGCTCGTCCCTTTCAAATGAATGAGGAAGAATATTTTTATTTTTTGGTAAGAAAGAACGTCGCTGATACGAGGGGAGTCTTAGTTTAGGGCTTTTATATATGGTATCGGATATTTAATACGCTTTTCCAATTCGACGGTTGAGTATTTATGAGGGATCATTTAATTAAGACGAGAGAATATATAAATACTCTCTCATAAATACTCAACTATTAAATTAGAGAGGAATAATAAATATCCGATACCATATATAATTTCCTCGTAGTTCAAATACGAAGAACTCGATGATAGCAAATCAAAGAGCGCCAAATCAGACGTTCCTGCAATTGACACGCAACTTGGTTCACATGGCAATGGCATTGCCGCTTTCACTTATCTTCCCCTTCAATTCATTGTCAGCTTACTCACTACAACACATAGCAAATTCCTTTCGCTTCCAATTCATCTTCCCTACAATAAGCAAACCCTAACCCTAACCCGATTTCAAACCCAAAAAGGGATTCTTTCTGCTATAATTAATTACAGGGTTTCTTTTCTTCTTCATAGGAAACAAAAATAAACCCATGGCTGGTCTTTCCAAAGAGACCCAGATGTCAATTGAAGCATCTTCCAGGTTTCTTGGTTTTCAATTTTCTCCTACAGATGTTGAGTTAATCTCTTACGACCTCAAGAAGAAAATAGATGGAGATGAGAAATGTGTAGAGGTGGTTTCTGAAGTCGAGATTTACCTTCATGAGCCTTGGGATTTGCCTGGTTTGCACTTTTCTTCTCTTCTCCCTCCTCTTGTCTGGAATCCAACATTTTTCTAAGAAATTCAATTCCATTCAATTCATATTATACAAGAGATTTGTAAATTTCTAACTAGGATGAATTGAATTGAATTCCTTCCAAATTATATTCCAAAGACACTCTTATGAATTGAGGCTGGTTTTCTGTTTTTCTTAAGTAGTTCAATTCAATTCAATTCAATCTTATAGAATTGAATTGAATTCATTGGTGGTCTTTGTATGTAACATGTTTTTAGTACAGGAAAATCTGTGATCCATTCAGAAAATGAATGGTTCTTCTTTGCTACAAGGGGAAGAAAGTACCCAAATGGGTCTTAAAGTAGGAGAGCAACAGAGCTTGGATATTCGAAAGAAACAGGGAAAGAAAGGAATGTCAAATCCTGTTCAACCGTGATTGGAACTAAAAGAACTCTCGTTTTTCACATTGGTCGTGCCCCAAAAGGCGAAAGAACCGAATGTATTATGCACGAATATTGTATGGATGGAAAGTCATAGGTTTTTATTCTCTTCCTTTATTTGCTATTTCGATTCCCAATTTTCAAAACTTGTTGTTAAGTAATGGTGTTGTTTGCAGGTTGAGAAGGAATGTCGAGTTTCGTTTTAATGACAATGGAAAGAGGACAATGCCTAATTGTAATAGCATTAATGATTCTCATTCTATTGAACAATTGGATTGTGCTTCTGATGAATCTGAACACAAACTATCAAATGAGCTTCCTCTGCCTCACCCTTTCAACCTACTTCAGGAGGTCCTCCTATTTGCTTATGTATATATACAAATCTTCTGTTTTTATTTCATCTTTCCTTGCTTTATATATGTATGATACTACTTAAATACCTTTTTTGTAATAAACTATACCTCAAATGCCCTTTTGGTGTATCGCCTATAAAATTTTCCAACGTATTTAATAGGCTATTTAATTGTAGTACATCAAGCTTCCATCTAACATTAAAAAAAATGTTAAAACCCTATATTGTCATTTGGAATACGAATGATTATGCATAAAATTGTCAACCTTCAATAATGAGTTAATTTGTCGTACTAAAATGAAATATGTTAGGTACCAATGAACCAACCAACTAAGTCTTATATCCCACGTTATGGGCAAAATTCGAATAGTCACCAAATAGATAAATTCAATTGGTCAGACACCAAAAAGACATTTGAGTTATAGAATATGACTCAAGAAGGTATTTAAGTCCTTTTTCTCGAGTAATGTATAAATCTTTTTCATGCTGAGCTTTTCTAACTTTTTGTGCTGTAAATTCTGCTACAGTTTGTTTACGTAGTTCATCAAATGTACACATGTTTAATAGGAATCTGTCCTTTCTATACGATTACTTAACTTGAAGTTTATTTAATAGTTAAAAATAACAAGTCTGACTTGCTAGTTTGGCAATGGAAATAGATTCATATTTGGCCATTATATTGTGAACCTATGATAAGAGAATATAGAGATTAATATGATTTGTTGGTGGTGTTAAAATTTCAGGATTCAGATAAAGGAGATGATTTCTATGCCGATATACTAAATGATGATATTGTTAAACTGGATGAAACTTCAACAAGTCAACACACTCCCTGGATGGCTGATGGAATGCCTAATAAGGCTCCAATACAACCAGTCGAATTGATTATGCCATCCTATTCAACCATTCCATCTCAAGGAACGGCAAACCGAAGAATCAAATTAAACACGCAAACAATACGAACCATAGAAAAGGGAACAAAATTGTCAAAAAGCTCAGACAAGCCAACGGTTTGTGTGGTTGATTTATTATCGAGAAAGTTTTCCTTATTGTTTTGCTGCTGTTGCTTTCAATCAAAGGAGGTTCTTTCGAGCATATGAAAAGGATCTCATATGCTAACTTGTACAAAACCTCCTAGGACTGAGTGAGTGTGTAAAGCTTTTTCTTTGTTTTTTTATTTCCTTGCTGAATCTTCGATGGTGTATAGTTTGAGGATGAAGTATTTGATTGTGGGACTAAATTTTGTGTTGAATTCGTTAAATATGCGATTTAATATATGAAAAAAAGGTAAAACTTAAATCATGATTAAGGCGTAGTTTGTTTGGTTTCTGTTATGGTTAGTTGTATGTTGTGGATAAATTTTTGTCTGTAAAATAGTTAAAGCAGTTTTTTTTGTTTCTGTTGTCGTTAGTTGTATGTTGTGGATAAATTTGTCTGAAAATAGCTAAAGCTGTTTTCTTTGGTTTCTGTTGTCATTAGTTGTATGTTGTAGATAAATTTTTATCTGTAAAATAGCTAAAATAGTCGAAAATTATTGTTTGATGCTGAAAACAGAAGATTATTGTTGAAAAAATTGCCAATCAATAAGAATGCCACTTGATATCTTGGAATACACCAAACTATAGCTGGTAAGAAATTTCAACAAAAGAGACTCTTGTTTCTTTTTTTTTTTGCCTAGAGCCCTCGAAATGTCAGGATTGGCCTTGCCCAGCTCGTGTTATGGTTCCTAATTGGAGGGGTTGCATCATCAATGATGCTAGTGTATGCTCGACAATTGGAGGTGGGATTAACAAGAAATACCGAAATGGAATTGGGCAATACGGGATTAGAGTGAACTGACAATGGAGTGTCTCGATCTATTCGAGCCTTAAAGAGGCAGTGCTTGAACCAAAAGATATAGCAAAGGCGGTCATTTATTTGGGGATCGACAAATCTAAATATGTGAGTAGGCTGAATGTGGCAGCAGATGGAGGATTCGCTGCCTAAGTTCAAGCAGTTTGCAATTCCGATCCCTGAAGGTCAATTTGAAACTCTCGGTCTAGCAGTTTATTGGTTGTGAATCCAGGTTTGTTTGTTTCCACAGTCTCCATCGTCTTAACCGATTTTCATTCTTTATTTCTCAATCATGTAACTTTCTTGTCAGGAAAATGATTCTTTAAAATTGGGGTCAAAACTTTAGAGTAAAGTTACATCATCTCTCTCCAATGATTTTGAGAGAGTGTGAAATAAACATTTTCATTTCATAACTTCTAATTTGAAATGGAAGGTTAAGATTTACTCTAAATTTTGACTTACAACTTAAGAGATTCCTTGTCGTTCATGTTGAAAATATGACATATTAGATAATGTTGTGCCTCATCTACTTTAAGCTAAATTATAAAAAAAAATTTATAAAAAAATTTTAAAAAGTCAAAACGTTAAACTTTTAGAAATGGAGAGCACACTAAATTATCCGATAGATTTTACAGGACTGCTATGATCAATTTTTTTTTTTTTCTATGAAGCTATGATCAATCAATTATTCAGACGTCAAGCTATTTGCACCTTCTTATCTTCTTCCTAATCTAATTGACGGCGGACTTTGTACTCATAAATTTAGCACATATTTGAATTTTATTCTCAATTGACTATGTAATTATTTATTTCAAATTTGAAGCATACTTCATTACCATTATTACAAATTCTGTTCTGTCGGATATCCAAATGGTTCAATTCCTCAGTTGTATATTTACGCAGACCTATTTAATTTGTCTGCTCGGACCGATAAAAAATTAGCTATATCCAAATTCAATCGAGTTTTCATTAAAATATACATGGGTCGGGCCTAATTTTTGAACTTTATTTTCAAGCCCGACCCAATCCGTTCATCAATTAATAAATATTATATATATATTATTTAAAAATTACTAATTATATATATTTTTATAATTAATAAATATATATTTTTATTAAAATATATAAATTCAGTTAGGTCGAGCTTGAATTTTCATACTAAACCCAAGCACAAACCATCATATCTCCAGGCTTTGATGGGTTTGGCCCGAGCCGAATTCTTTACCTAATATATTTATGCAAGCCCGACCCACAAAGGGCGGGCATGAGCGGATTAGGCGGGTCTGAGATTGATTGGACAGGTCTATATTTAAGGCTAAATACATAATAAGCCAATGAACTTACCATAAAAAATCTACGGTCCCTTCATCTTTTAAAGGATTCTATCAACCCCTTGGCAACAATGTATCTCTTGCCCCGTTCATAATGACATGGCGGATAGCTGTTATTGACTAATATTTTCAGCGCGTTAGCTGAAAAAAAAAAGGATTTCATGCTTTCACTTTCCTCTACTCAATGAACAACAAATAAAAAAAAATAAGTGTTTCTTGAGATTCCATCATCCTTTCTTGTACTTTCAAATCTTAAATTGAAATTAAACTTGAAAGCCAACTATATTAATTCAAGCTTTATTTGTTGAAATTTTTATTCGCCGGATTCGGACTATCTGTCGAAAGGAAAACCTAACGAACTTAACCGCCTCAAGTTCTTGCAAACATGGATTTAATTTCACTAATTCAAACGAAGAAAACATAACTGTAGACAAAATCCCTCTAGATTTACAATAATAATTAGTAAGTATTATAGAGATTGTAGTGATTAACAATAACTATTAAAGTCCAAACCTCAACATATAAGAAGCAGCTACAAGCACAATCGAATAAAAAAATAAGAAGGTGAATCAATAGAATGAAACACATAATTTGTTGTTGAAGGAAATTTTACGGCCATCATTCTAAAATGCCGACCATCGGAGGCGGGCGGAGGAGGATGCCAAATTTAGTTAGGTTAGTTTCATTTCAAATTTAGTTTTTATTGATTTCGGCTTGCTTAATTGAAAATTTTGTTTGATTTTTTTAGGGTTTGATTTGAACATGGTGAGGTTTCAATTTGAAGGAAGAAAAACGTGGCTCGTTAATATATTTTCTCACCAGGAAGAAGGTAAGATATGTAGATTGCTCCTTGTATTTTAATTAGTTTTGATTTTCAATTGATGCCATACGTCAAATTTTTATTAGTTTGACTTTTTAAAATTTAATATGTGGCACGAGTGATATACACTCTCCAAAAGTGAAAGTCGTTTTGTTGCATTTAAAAAGGCTAAGAGATGCTGAGGGTTTTGAAAGTTGAAGGAAGAAATTTAATTGCAAATAAAATGAACAAACTTTTCTTCATATTTGACGGTGCATGAAATAAAAGGAAACAAAAATCCTTTTAACCGTTCCTTTCTCTTTCTACCCATTAAAGATGAAAACCCCACTCTTTTCATGTACTGTACAAAGCTTAATTTCTTTCGATTCACCATTTTCAGCGCGAACCAAGCAAGATTTAAAGAGCAACCATCTGGGTTTCGAATTGAGACAAGAAGATTTGAAACCAAAATCAAGTCCATCTGCGTTGATCTGATGTTGTCGGGGCTTAGAAACCTTAATAAATGACTCATCATATCCAGGAGAGACGACGATGATTCGTTTGGAATCAGAGAAACCGAGGGCGGGATGGAGTTCAGATGGAGATTTGTTCTTTTGAAATTTTCATTCCCGTTAAGATTTGTAAAAGAGGTGAGAAGATGAAAATTTGATTTTTCAAAACTGCACAAATCCCTTTTTAAAAATGAGTGAAACCACAGTTTGTATTTGCAAAGCTTATCCATATTAATAATAAATTGAATTTGATGTCATTCTCCTGTACTTCCATTAAGAATTGAAAAACTAAAAATATATCAATCTTCACCTTGAATTTCCATTAAGAAAGCAAATTTCCATCGGAATCGAAATAAACAACCCTAAGTTTACAACACCAAAATGCAGAATCTATTCGTTGACTTGACTGCAAACCAAAAAAAAAAAAAATCATTCTTACATGTTTTAATCAAAGAAACAGTGGAAACAAATAATTAAATACTACTAGTATAGGCTTGAAAAGTGGGACCCAAAAAACAAAGTGGTGAAAATTGCCGACGCGTTCAACTGTTCAAGTCATTGAACCTTTCTTCTTCGAAGAAACATCCTCTTTCTGCCATTCTTTTCCTTTATCTCACTCTCACTCTCCACTTCCTTCTTCTTCTCCTGACTATCGAATTTCAACATCAAAATCAATTCTATTCAAAATCTGCTGCCATGGATTCCATCGAGCTCAAGCCAATTACAATTCGCCAAGTCTGGTCTCACAACCTACATTCCGAATTCCTCCTCATTCGTGAACTCATCGCCGATTTTCCCTTCATTTCCATGGACACCGAATTCCCCGGCCTCGTTTTCCGCCCTTCCACCGCTCATCCCCCTAACCTCCGCCCCTCCGACCACTGCAAAACTCTCAAATCCAACGTCGATGCTCTAAATCTCATCCAGGTAGGCCTCACTCTCTCCGATTCCTACGGAAATCTCCCCGATCTTGCAGCCGGCCACCGCTTCATTTGGGAATTCAATTTTAGGGATTTTGACTTGTCCAAACACGCTTATGCTCCCGATTCCATCCGCCTCTTGACTCACCAGGGGATTGACTTTGACAGAAACAGAGAGGAAGGTGTTCGCTGAGTTGATGATGTCGTCTGGACTCGTGTGTAATGACTCAGTGATCTGGGTGACCTTCCACAGCGCGTACGATTTCGGGTACCTGGTGAAGGTGCTGACTCGGCGGAGTTTGCCCGGCGAGTTGGATGAGTTTTTGGGGTTGCTGAGGGTTTTCTTTGGGAGTAGAGTGTATGACGTGAAACACATGATGAGATTCTGCGACAGCTTGTACGGCGGTCTGGATCGGGTGGCGAGAACGCTGGCGGTGGAGAGGGCCGTCGGAAAATGTCATCAGGCGGGGTCCGATAGCTTGCTGACGTGGCATGCGTTTCAAAAGATTAGGGATTTGTATTTCGTAATAGACGGAGCGGAAGAACACGCCGGCGTCTTGTTTGGGTTGGAAGTTTATTAGTCATCAAATAATTCTTTGATTCTTTTAATCCGTTGGAATTTTTGTATATTAGAACTTTGAAGTAATATAAAGATAAAAGAGATTCTTTTATGATACTACTCAATAATACTGATAAAGATTGCCCAAAAGTAAACAGTTTTAAATCAGCTAATTACTATGATACGCCCAATTGGGTTGACTTTTGATTCTGCATATAAAAAAAACAAAGTAGAGACTAATTGTTAGAATGCATTTGTGCTTTGTTCAGTATTTAATTGGTCCTCAATTATTTTTGTATTCATTTATTTTTTGACATGATTTTGTTTTGCTGGGACAAGTCAAAGTGTCGATTGAGCGGTTATTGAAATATTATGTTGGACTCTATTATTTGAAGAAGCTGATTTTGTGTAGATAAATTGGAAATTGTTATAAACAGCTCAAATGATATTGTCCGTTTTGAAGCCTTCAGGGCTAATCTCACGACTTTAAAACGGATCGTTTAAGTTAAGGCCTTCAGGGCCCTATTTATATACAAGCTTAGGGGATACACGGAGAGCGATGTGGGATTTCAATCCTAACACACCCCCTCATCGCGATCATGCTGAAAACGTGTTATTGGAAATTGACCAGATATGCAAGGAAATTATAACAATAAAGAAAGAAGACAGAGAGAGAATTTGAGAGAAACTTTTATTTCTTATTTCTGAGATATATGAAATGAAGAAATTGGTAAAAATGGTAAATAAGTAAGAAACATATTATATCAAATAATAATGACAGGTAGAAAAGTAGAAAATATATCACATCAATAATTAATGACGTAGGCCCTACATCAATAATTTAACACTTTCCTTTGATGTATCATCTGCCGTAAATGAGACACTGCCTCATTAAAAACCTTACTAAGAAAAAACTCTGTGGGATAAAAACCTCAGTTAAGGGAAAAAGAGTACAGTGTTTACTCCTCATGTTCGCGAGTTAACTGGAGATCCTTAAGACGACGCATTCCAATATTGTAAATTAATTTCTTGAAAGTTAAGGAAGGTAAAGCCTTGGTAAACAAATCTGCTAAATTGTTACAAGAGCGGATTTGTTGAATACTGATTTCACCATTCTTTTTCAGATCATGAGTGAAGAAAAATTTTGGTAAATATGTTTTGTTTTGTCTCATTTAATATAGCCTTCCTTCAATTGAGCAATACAAGCAGCATTATCTTCATATATTGTCGTCGAACCTCCTTGACCGTAACTTTTTCACATGCTTCTTAGATATGCTTGATTAATGATCTCAACTACACACATTCACGACTTGCCTCGTGAATAGCTATTAACTCCGCATGATTTGAGGAAGTAGCTATAATTGTTTGTTTTGTCGATCGCCAAGATATAGTTGTTCCTCTATATGTGAATAAATAGCCCGTCTGAGATCGAGCTTTGTGTGGGTCGGATAAATAACCCGCATCCGCATATCCAACTAATTTAAGCTTAGATTCTTGTGAATAAAATAAGCCTAAATCAGTAGTTCCTCGAAGGTAGCGCATTATATGTTTAATTCCATTCCAATGTCGTCTTGTAGGTGCAGCGCTGTATCTTGATAATAAATTGACAGAGAATGCAATGTTTGGTCTTGTGTTATTAGCAAGATACATCAAAGCGCCTATTGTGCTTAGATACGGTACTCCAGGACCGAGAACTTTTTCATTATTTTCACTAGGACGAAAAATATCCTTTTTCAGATCGAGTGATCGTACAACCATTGGGTTACTCAATGGATGTGCTTTGTCCATATTAAATCGTTTCAAGATCTTTTCTGTGTAGTTTGATTGATGCACTAAAATTCCTTTTTCAAGGTACTCAATTTGCAAACCAAGATACTATTTTGTCTTTCCAAGATCTTTCATCTCAAATTCTTCCTTTAAAGAATCAACTGCTTTTGGAATCTCTTCTGGAGTTCCAATAATATTCAAATCATCAACATAAATTGAGATGATAATAAAATTAGATCCTGATTTTCTTATAAAAATACATGGACAAATTGGATCATTTTTATATCCTTCTTTCAATAAATATTCACTGAGACGGTTATACCACATGCGCCCAGATTGTTTTAATCCATATAAGGATCTTTGTAACTTTACCGAGTAAAGTTCTCGTTTGCCATATTTTTCTGGCAGCTTTAATCCTTCAGGGATTTTCATATAAATATCATTATCAAGCGAACCATAAAGGTAAGCTGTGACAACATGCATCAAGTGCATCTGTAAATTTTCTTGCACTACAAAACTAATAAGATATCTACAAGTTATTGCATCCACCACCGAAGAATATGTCTCCTTATAGTCTATCCCAGGTCTTTGGGAAAAATATTGTGCAACTAATCTAGCTTTATATCGTATTATTTTATTTTTCTCATTTCTCTTTCTAATAAAAACCCATTTATTACCGACAGGTTTTACATCCTGTGGTGTTCAAACTACTGGTCCGAATACTTCGCATTTTTCAAGAGAATTCAGCTCTGCTTGAATTGCTTCTTTCCATTGTTGCCTATCATTTCTACATTGGCATTCTTCAATAGATGTTGGTTCATGATCCACATTTTCATTTTCAATAATGATCGCAACATTATATGAAAAAATATGGTCTATAACTATTTTATTGCTATTCCATCTTCTTTCAGTATTGATAAAATTTATTTGAATTTCTTCATTTTCAATAGCTTTAGGTATTTGCACTGCAGGTGCTTGCACTTCTTCCGGAAGTGTATTTATATTTATATCCTCAATGGGAATATCTTCATTATCAATAACTCTCCTCCTTTTAGAATTTTTATTCTTTGAACCAATAGGTCGTCCACGCTTCAGGCGTGTTAAAGTATTATCCGTAAGTTGTTCTTCAGGAATCTCAATACGAATTGGCGCATTTGCTGCTGGTATATGCGATTTCGTTACTCTTTTAGAATTAGCGAGTGCATCAGGAAATTGATTTGCTAAATGTTAAAGATGGATTATTCTCTAAACTTCTAGTTCAGAATCATTTGATTTAGGATCCATATGAGAAAGTGATGAAGCATTCCATATTATTTTCTTTTCCAAAATTGGGATCTTATTTTCTCCCCCTAATTTTGGGAAAGTGCTTTCATCAAAATGACAATCTGTAAATCGTGCAGCAAACATATCGCCAGTTAATGACTCAAAATATTTAATTATTGAAGGGGATTCATAGCCAACATAAATTCCTAATCTCCTTTGAGGACCCATTTTAGTCCTTTGTGGTGGAGCAATAGGCACATATATCGCGCAACCAAAAACTCTAAGATAAGAAATACTAGGCTCATGGCCAGAGCTAATTGTAATGGAGAATAATCATGATAACTTATTGGTCTTAAACGTATAAGAGATGATGCATGTAATATTGTATAATCCCAAACTGTAGTAGGGAGGTTTGTTCGCAAAATTAGCGGTCTCACAATTAATTGCAGATGTTGAATAAATGATTCTCCCAGACCATTTTGTGTATGAACATATGCTACAAGATGGTCAACTTTTATTCCAATCGACATACAATAATCATTAAATGTTTTGGATGTGAATTCTCCAGCATTATCAAGATGAATTGATTTAATAGGATAATCGGGAAACTGTGCCCGTAATCTTATAATTTGAGCGAGTAACCTTGCAAATGCCATATTTCGTGAAGATAATAAGCATACATATGACCACCTAGTTGAGACGTCAATTAGAACCATAAAATAACTAAATGGTTCACATGGTGGATGAATTGGTCCACATATATCACATTGCATGCGCTCTAAAAATGCTGGCGATTCTATTCCAACCTTACTCCTTGAAGGTTTTATTATTAATTTTTCTTGCGAACAAGCAGCACAAAATAATTCATTATTTTGAAGAAACTTCTGGTTCTTCAATGGATGACCATGTGAATTTTCAATAATTTTTCTCATCATTATCGAACCAGGATGACCCAGTCGATCATGCCAAATTTTATAAGTATCTGAATCTATAAACTTCTGGTTTATAGTTAAATTGGCCTCAATCATACTAATATATGTGTAGTATAAGCCACATGAAAGAGTATAAAATTTTTCAAATATACATTTCTTACTTGAAATTATTTTTGTAACATAAAGACATTCTTTATTGTCTTCGCTCACAGTTTCAATATGATATCCATTTCTGCAAATATCTTTAAGACTTAATAAATTTCTGTGAGAATTCGGGGAAAATAATGCATTATTTATAATAAGTTTTGTTCCCCTTTATAATATAATACTAGCTCTTCCGGAGCCTTCAACCATTTTTGTTTGTCCCGATATTGTGGTAACAACAGTTTCACCCTTTTTTAGAGTATTAAAATATCTTGCCTCTTTGAGAATAGTATGGGTGGTGGCACTATCTACAATACATAAATTTGCTTTATTTTCCTTGAAGTGATATAATACCCGAAAAGAATTCATTTTCTTCATTGAATAAATGAAAGACGCATTATTATTTATTCATAAATAAACATTGCATAAAAAGTACATTAAACAGCAATAACAAAAGCAAACTAATAATAACACAAAAATTATAATATATTAATTAAGCAAAATATATGAACTAATTATTCATATTTTTCCTTGCCACTGGTGCTGGGTAACAGAAAATCATCCATCTCCATATTGGGGATATCAATAGGGTCATTAGTTGGGGTATTATCATCCAATATAAAATTGGTTTCTAGTTCCGCACATTTCTTGAGAGATGTTTGGTATAAGTTTACCAAATGTTTAACGGTTCTACAAGTTCTTGACCAATGACCAGTCATACCGCATCTATGGCATTTATTTTCATCATCTTGACCATTATTTCTTTTATCAAATCTTTCAATTTGATTATTCCACTTCTGGTGGTTATTTGTATTTTTCCACTTCGGGTGAAAATTATTGTTATTATTATTATTAACATGTTTTCACTTCTGGTGGAAATTATTATTATTATATCCTTTACCATGCCCATTATCACGACCTCTACCTCGACCACGACAACGACCATTTCTGTGGCCGCGTCCATTAAAATTATTATGAATTATCGCATTCGCTTCAGGGAATGGATTTGTTCAGGTAGGTTGTAGTTCTTGGTTTTTCAACAGGAGTTGATTTCTTTGTTCTACTAGGAGAAGAGCAGTAATTAGTTCACTATATTTCTTATAATCTTTTGCTCTATATTGTTCCTATAATACCATATTATTCAAATGAAAAGTAGAATATGTCTTTTCCAGTAAATCCTCATCAGTTATTTCCTTTCCATATAATCTTAATGTGGATGTAATTTGAAAAAGTTTAGAATTATATGCACTGGCAGATTCAGAATCTTGTAGCCTTAAGTTTATCCATTTATACTGGGCATTTGGCAGAGATATTTTCTTTAGGTGTTCAAACCTCTCCTTTAATTGTTTCCAAAAATCTGCAGGATCTTTGACAGTCAAACATTCTGATTGAAGTGATTCATCAAGATGACGGCGGAGAAAAACTAGAGTTGTTGCCTTATACTGAGGTGTAAAATTATTATTTTCAATAATAGTATTATTAAGAACCATTGATTCTAGATGCATTTCTCCATCCAGCACCTAAGTAAGATAATTTTTTCCCGATACATCAAGAGGAATAAATTCTAAACTTTTGATATTAGACATTAAGAATTATAGGTATAATATATATTTATAGAAAATAAAATAATTATGCCTTACTTTGGATTTATTTATTGATATCCTTGATTGATAGAGCAAGCTCGTGGTAATAACGTGTTATAAACAGCTTGAACGATACTGTCCGCTTTGGCGCCTTCAAGCTTTAAAATGCGTCGTTCAAGTTAAGGCCTTCAGGGCCCTATTTATATACAAACTTAGAAAATACACGGAGAGCGATATGAGATTTCAATGCTAACAGAAATAACTTAATTACAAATTCCTGCTACTAATGGATGACATGGACAAGCCTCCACTCCTTTTGACGTGGCAACTAACATGGGCAATTAACAGTTCATTAATGGGATGCAAAAGTTCAACATGCCACTACACTACCCATTACTTCAACGGATGATCATTAAGAGATTAGTGGAGATAATTGCATTATTAGTTGGTTTTAATTTCATTTCCTATTTAAGAGGCCTTTGATATTCGTTTTAGGGACTAAGACTTAGCAGACAAACATACATTCGTATAATTGTTAGTTAAATTCAGCTTTTATTCTTTTATTTATGTCTTGCTAATTCTTCAATTTAATCAAAGGTCAACTCTATTCTCGATTTTCTACATTCGTGAAGTCTAATTTCTCTTGTCTTTCTTTATCAATTTGCTATTTATTTATTTCGGTTCCTAAAGGCTATTTTGGTTTATTTAATTCTTTCAAAAAGCGCCATTTATTTCAATTGTAAGAATTCAATGTTGACATATAAATCAATTTGATCCGTAATTGTCATATTGGTTTGTAAAGTGTCAAATTAAGGTACCTCGCCTTAAGGAATAAACAATCTTACTTAAACGAGTCAAGCGTCTTGACAAATTAGTTTGGATCGGGTTCTCCTATTTCTTAAAGCAATTACCATGTTAAAACTGAGGAATGTTTCCAAAGTACTATGGTTTAATTAGGGTCAATCATAGAACGTCTCGTGATTGATTTAAAATTAAGGGAGAATTGGTTGCTAGGGGCGTCTAGCAAAATTTGGTTTAGAAAATCTTTGAGCCGAGGATCGAGCGTAAGAACGGGAATGCGAATTGAGCCTTTGATTGAATTTTTTCATATATTATTTTTATCGAACTTTATTTTTGATTTGTAGTTTCTAGTTTTTATTTTTTAAAAAATCAACCTTTCAAACCCCCCATTTTTAATTTACTTTTTCAGCCCTTATTCAACAAAATAATTTACGAAGTTTATTCACTCCCTGTGGGATCGACCCTGCTTCCACTATCGCAAATTTTAGCAGGTTTATTAAACTTGGCGAATTCGACACTCGCCAATTTTTGGCGTCGTTGCCGGTGAGTGATTTTTAAATTTTGTAATATTTATTTTGTTGAAATACTCGATCTTTTAGTACAGACAACTTGCAGTTTGACAAATCTGAAGGTGAAGGAACAATCCAATCTGAAGGAGAGCACAACCTTGACAACATGGTCGCAAACGCACAATAGTTCGGAGGCACATTCGAATCAAGAAAGTTCATGAATGAGGCAAGCACCGATTCTCTACAACCTCAATTATCTAAACTAATTGTTATAGTTCAAAGTCTTGTTTTAGGTCAATCTAAACAGGCCAATATGCGTGGAATTTACACTCAACCGACTCATCCAATTGAATTTTGTCCAACAATTCAAGAGGGAGAGTATATGAATGCATTTGGACTTGAATATCATCCTCTAAGGCGATATGATCCTTACTCAAACATGTATAATCCTGATTGGAAGAATCACACAAACTTCAATTATGCACCTAGACTATCCAACTTTCACTATCAAGGCCAATTCCCACCACAAAGACTTGTGAACATGAACGAAGATAACTCAGGTAACTCTCTTAAAGATGCTATAAAAACTCTCATTGCTAACAATCTGAAATTTCAACAGGCCACAGATATGAGATTCCAAATCTTGGAAACTCAAGTATCATAATTAGAAACTTCTCTAAGCAAGTTAGAGGCTCAAGCACTTCTTCTATCTCAACCCGAGGTAAATCCTATACAGAACTTTAATGTTGTAACTTTACAATGGAAAAATATTGCAGGATGAACCTTGTGAGCTAGAGCGTGGGCATAACGTGAATGACGAGCTGGAATCTGGAGTTGAAAACTCTGAGCAAAAGAAAGATTCCACAAGGAAGAAGAAAGGAATTGAGATTGTGCCCATAATGATCAGACCAACTTTTCCTGAAAGGTTTGCTAAACCGAAGAAAGATCAACATGAAAATGTGATCCTAAAAGTATTAAGCAAAGTAGAGGATGTATCTTGTGAGTCGCAGCGTGGGCATAAGGTAAGCCACGAGTTGGAACCTGAAGTCAAAATTTCAGAATAAAAGAAGGTATCTTTAGAGAAAAGGAAAGTTGCTGATCTAGAGCCTATTTTTATACTTTCACCATTTCCTGCAAGGTTTGTTAAGTCGAAGAAAGATCACAGTGAGGAAGAAATTTTGAAAGTCTTCAACAGGGTAAAGGTAAACATCCATTTACATAATGTGATTAAACATGTGAAAGAAATATTCAGTGACAAAAAGAAGAATGAAGGATTTCAAAAAGCACCAAGGATGGATGATGCATTACAATTTAAGTGTTTTGATCCAGGATGATTATTCCGATTCAAAGAGCACTGCAGAATCAAAGCTCAAATTATAGAGGTCGTCCTAGGCAACCTAAATTGATTAAAGATCGAGTGTAAAGTCCAGCTAAGACTATAAATTAGAACTATTTCTTTTCTTCCCTTATTCTATTTTAGTCTTTTAGACTAGATGTTTTGTTTGTTTTTAATTAGTTGTTTTTTAATAGATTAGATTATTATTGAATTATATGCGATAAGTTAAAGAAGAATTCCATGTTATCATTGAGTATTTCTCTAAAATATATATGCATTCAAAATAATCTACTATTTCAGTTTTATTTTACCTAGTATGCAATCATCTTCAACCTTTAATCTGTATATGTTGTGAAATTGCAGGCCCAAGATCAAGTCTGAGCTTTAACAAGAGGAAGGGGATGACAAGTAAACAAAAGAGAGAGGAAATATAGACGTATGACATATGGACTTTGGGCCGACATTGTTATTTTTAGTGTTTTCACCCATTTACCCATTTAACCTAGTGGCCTAAAAGTTACAACAAATATCTTTTTAGCATAAACCCTATCTTTCCGATCTCACGCCGCCACCCTCAATACCCACTCCCACCAAAACCTCACCTTCTACCAATCATGCCGCCACCTTCAACCCGACACCTTCTCCTTTCCACTTCCACTTCTCATGTCACCGGCGTTTTCCCTCGTCAACCACTGTTTAGTCAATGCCACACTCATCATCGTTCAAACCACCGACAACTCCAGCCCATATCTGACATCTTGCAAAGACCAAGCACCAGTTTTGCCTACCACTGCTCATAAATTGCCGTCGCTCAGCTATCTCAAAAGCACCATAACAATCAGAAAAAATGCCACACATGAAGAGAGCTATTCACCGGAATTCCAGCTCACTGACAGATAAATTAAGAAGTAGAAATGGTTGTTGGCGAGAATTCATCCACCAAACAGGGGCAGTGCTCGTTCCTTTTACTTTCGAATTTGTAATTACTGCCTTATGTGCTTTATTGTGCCCACATTGAGGGCAATGTGTAGGATAAGTGTGTGTGTGTGTGTGGGGGGGGGGGGGGTGGGGGGGAGGTCTATATTGGGATTTTATGTCATTAGTTGTGGCTACTTTGTTATTCTTTTGTAGTAAAATGCTGCTGGAAAATGGTGAATTTTTTTTGCAAAATTGAGTCATTTAGATGCATAATGATAGTTCATGATGAACCTCTTACCTATCTAAATTTGAGCTCAAATTGAACCATTATTCTAGACTCATATGTTGAAACATAAGATATATTTTTAGGCCAGAATTTAATGAAATCGACCTTAACTAATATTTTTGAGGATACTTCCATAAAATTTGTAAATTTTGTTTAATCCTTTCAAGTGGTCTTTGCAAGTTTGAGTTTTTCATATTAAGTTGGAGGATATACAACTGCTTGTTTGCTTATTATTATATTTTAATAATGTTTGATCGAATTTGAGTTTTTTCCATTGCAAAAAAAAATGGCTTTAAGTCTTTTTGACCCCTTGTGCTAGTTGGGGTTGCGCCTTAAAACGCAATTCCCCTTATTAAGGAGCCGCTAGTATAAGGTAGGAGTCACATTTCTTATGTATACCAACATTAGCAACCCGTTGTCAATGAGTGGGAGAGCATAAAATTATAAAAAATTTGCTCTACAATTAACCAAGGGAATGTAAAGAGAAGGCTTTAAAACACAAAAATTTGGATTTAGTTTGGTTTTCATGAGACTTTACTTTACTAATCGGTTGTATATCGTCTTTCTTTATCGATGAAATTCTCTTTCAAGCAAGGTCATAGAAAAGGTTAAACAAAATGGTCACATTTTATTTGAGTATTTCTCAATTGGCTTTAAATGGATCTCATGAGTTAGGATCTAGCTCAATGTTGCTTCTGGCATAAGATTATATCTCATTGTTGAAAAACTTGAGTCAAGAATGATGGTTTGGTTTGAGGTTAAAGATAGAAATGGTAACATATATTTCATTCTTTGTGCTTTATTATGTGACTATTTGCTTGAGGGCAAGCAAAATGATAAATATGGGAGAGTTGTTAGAATGCATTTTTGTGCGTTATTTTAGTCGTTCAGTACTTAATTGGTCCATAATTGTTTTAGTAATGATTTATTTTTGGACATGATTTTGTTTTGCTAGGACAAGTCAAAGTGTTGATTAAAATGCATATTTGGAGCGGCTATTGAAATACTGTGTTGGACTCTATTATTTGAAGAAGCTGATTTTGTGCACGTGAAGTGGAAATAACTTAATTACAAATTCCTGCTACTAATGGATGACATGGACAAGCCTCAACTCCTTTTGACGTGGCAACTAACATGGGCAATTAACAGTTCATTAATGGGATGCAAAAGTTCAACATGCCACTACACTACCCATTACTTCAACGGATGATCATTAAGAGATTAGTGGAGATAATTGCATTATTAGTTGGTTTTAATTTCATTTCCTATTTAAGAGGCCTTTGATATTCGTTTTAGGGACTAAGACTTAGCAGACAAACATACATTCGTACAATTGTTAGTTAAATTCAGCTTTTATTTTTTTATTTATGTCTTGCTAATTCTTCAATTCAATCAAAGGTCAACTCTATTTTTGATTTTCTACATTCGTGAAGTCTAATTTCTCTTGTCTTTCTTTATCAATTTGCTATTTGTTTATTTCGGTTCCTAAAGGCTATTTTAGTTTATTTAATTCTTTCAAAAAGCGCCATTTATTTCAATTGTAAGAATTCAATGTTGACATACAAATCAATTTGATCCGTAATTGTCATATTGGTTTGTAAAGCGTCAAATTAAGGTACCTCGCCTTAAGGAATAAACAATCTTACTTAAACGAGTCAAGCATCTTGACAAATTGGTTTGAATCGGGTTCTCTTATTTCTTAAAGCAATTACCAAGTTAAAACTGAGGAATGTTTCCAAAATACTATAGTTTAGTTAGGGTCAATCAAAGAGCGTCTCGTGATTGATTTAAAATTAAGGGAGAATTGGTTGCTAGGGGCTTCTCTCAGTAACTATAACCAGTTTAGCAAAACTTGGTTTAGAAAATCTTTGAGCTAAGGAACGAGTGTAAGAACGCGAATACGAATTGAGCCTTTGATTGAATGTTTTTCATATATTATTTTTATCGAACTTTATTTTTGATTTGTAGTTTTTAGTTTTTATTTACAAAAAAAAATCAACCTTTCAAACCCCCCATTTTTAATTTACTTTTTTAGCCAACAAAATAATTTACGAAGTTTATTCACTCCTTATGGGATCGACCATGCTTCCACTATCGCAAATTTTAGCAAGTTTATTAAACTTGGCGAATTCGACACTCGCCACTAATTATAATAAAAGAATTGAATTTAATTTAGTTCGATTTCAACTGAATGCATTTGTAGAGACGGGTGAAAAATAATAACTATAACTAGATTTGAGCACGAATCCGTTTGTTAGTAAGTCCGTCTAAGCTTAGCTTGGTCTGAACCTGTCGTGTCCCTATCGGTATTAAAACTTTACTCAGGCTTAAATAATATTAATTGAAACTTAAATATAGTATTTTTGCCCTAATCCTAATTTAGAAATTTTAGACCTTTTTTTTTGGTAAGTTTTCCCTAATTAGATATCCTATTGAAATTTTATTAAATCATTGTTAAAAATTTCTAATACTTCACTCTCTCAATTTTTGTCAATTTTGTTGATTGTAACCTCACACTTTTTAAGGCTTTTTTAAGAAGGTGGTGGCCTCCAAACCCTTTCTTGGTGGTTAAAATTTTTTTCCTCTACGAATCGGATCAATCGAATATGAATGATAGAGAATTTGTTTTCTCTCTAATCTCTCCCATTTTTCATCATCTTCTTGCCGGAAGTGGAGATTGATTGAATTTTGATAGACCGTGAACTAATCTCGACTTTGGCTTATAAGTGGCATCATATTCAAATTTGTTGATCTCTGGCATGGAAAATGTATGATTTGAATCCGTTTCTATATACGTTTTCCATCACCTTTTTATTCATATCGGCGAATAGAAAATACAAATGAAACACACAGCAATCAGAAGTGCACCAGTTTTGTCACATTGGGTTTACAATCTTTAGACAAACTTGTAAGTTCAAGAAGTAAGAAATCAAGCATCGATAGATTCACCAGCTATGGCTTCTTTTGTCTCGGTCGGACCTTCTTGTGTGTCGTGATCATGTATATATTGTGGGATATGGTTAGAGATGAAAGTGAAAGCTTGAATAATAAGAGAATGATGAGAGGGAGAATTCAACTCTAAGAAGCAATTCAGAAGCAGAAAAAGCTCGTCTTTCGAATACATTTCATTCTCAAAAATCATTTGCAGCATCGAATGCTTGAAATCTTCATATGGATCCTTCGAATCCTTCACAACTGCCATACCAATATTGCTCGAATCGGATTTCGGTAAGGGTTGATGCACACTTGATGTTTTAGGCTTGCCGCACTTCCACATAATAGTATTGTCTATTAACGTTTTTGCAAGATTTTTCTTTTTCATTTATATTATTGAATCTATAGATCCTATGAGACCTATGAAGTTTGTTAATTTTTGTTGTTGTTCAATTTGAAAGGATACAATGCTAGGGATGGGCTAAGTCCATATCGTTTTTGTAGACTTAGCAATATAAAAACAGTTACTTTTCTGTTACAGTTAGCTAAGTAGAAATCATACTATGCGATCAAGGCTATTGTAACTAGAATAAGATCACTCAACTATTATATAATAGTTGAGCTACCTGTACAATAATCCCTGATTCGAATCAATAAACAGAATTATCTTTTCATTTCTCTCTCGATTCTAGAGTTTTCAATGGTGAGAGTGAATTTTGACTTGGCGTATGGGTGTGGGATATTCATTTCAGGTTCCCTTTTCTTCACCTTTTCTATTTCAGCATACAGATAGCTGTTGTAACTCCATTTCAAGGTTAATTGGAAACAATCTTTCTGTAATTACATGGGTAAGGTTGACTACACCCAACCCCCCTGTCCCGCGTGTGTGGAAGCCTTGTTAGGGATTGAGTTAATGTACTAATTAGAATTACCAACCTAATTCAATCCATCATTAATCAATTAATTAATAATAGGGTGAGCTATTGTCAAAATTCAGTGAAATGTAAAATTGTTAATCTACCTACAACTCATGCTGCCAGATTAATGTATTTTGTATATTGCATTCAAAATGCAAAACATGAGTGCCAGTCCCACAAAACTATCAATTAGGTATGTGTGGGATTACCAAGTTTCACATTGGCAAAGTGAATAAAAAAAGAAAAATGGAAATTGTCCCACATTGCCAATTGTAAGGCATAGGGGCTGATTTTATAGTATAAAAAAAGGCCTATGGCCTTAGTTGAAATCACACCAACAAAGCATTTCTCATCTCTAAGGCATTTGTTCTTCTCATTCCTTTTCTTTGTAATATTTTGTTATAAAATTAAGTTGGTAGGGTAATTTTAGCTTTTCCTCTTTATTTTGTTTTAGCAGTAGTTTTAGTTTGCTAATAGTTTCCGCAACAATTGGTATCAGAGCGTTGGTTTTAGGAAAAATTAGTATGCTCTGTGCGCTATAGGTGTACTATAGTCGGCACATCAGAAAGTTTTTTCTAATTTTCGGGCCTGTTGTCTAGTTGGCATTTAACAAATTTAAAATTATTGTTAAAATAATCTTTTGGTAAAATCTAGAATAATAATAGTATACTGTCTCGAGTAACTGGAAAAATTCTGTCACCAAGCGATAAGAGCCTAAGGAAATTGGTATTTAACTGAGACCGTTTGTGACTCGACCAATTACCTGGGAATTTTTCTAGCACTTGAGTAATATTATTATTTGTGATTTTACGGTTTGAGCTGAAATGGAAGAAGAAAATCCATTCGGAAAGATATCCACTTCAAATGCTTCTTCAAGTATTCTTCAGAGGGCCGCTGGAGTAAATTCCAGATTGGTGGTAGAAATTTTCGATGGAAGTGGCCATTTCGGCATGTGGCAAAGTGAGGTTCTAGACGCATTGTTTCAACAAGGTCTAGATATTGCCGTTGAAGGAGAGAAACCAAATAAAATGGGAGAAGGAGAATGGAAGACCATCAATCGACTGGCTTGTGGTACAATTCGGTCATGTTTATCTAGAGAACAGAGGTATGCATTTTACAAAAAAGCCTCTGCTAGAAAACTGATGACGGCACTGGAGGAGAAGTTCTTGAAAAAGAGCAGTCAGAACAAGCTTCACATGAAGAAAAGGCTGTTCCGATTCACTTACATTCCTGGTACCACAATCAACGATCATATCACCAGCTTCAATCAACTAGTTACTGATTTGTTGAACCTAGATGTGACCTTTGAAGATGAGGATCTTGCCTTAATGTTGTTGGGATCTCTTCCGGAGGAGTTTGAGTTCCTCGAAACAACTCTACTCCATGGGAAGGCTGCTGTAACTCTCAATGAAGTTTGTGGAGCTTTGTACAGCTATGAATTAAAGAGGAAGGAGAAAAGGGAAAGCTCAAATGGAGCTGTCGAGGCTTTGATTGTTAGAGGACGCCAGGGGAACCAGGCGAAAGGAATGAAGCAACGATCAAAGTCAAAATCCAAATTGGGGAAAGATGAATGCGCCTTTTATCGTGAAAAGGGGCATTGGAAGAAAGATTGTCCTAAGCTGAAAAAGAAAGGCCAATCTGACAAGGGAAAGACTGTTGCAATAGCTGAGTATGACGATAACTCAGATTGTTCACTTGCTCTTTCGGCTTCTACCAACTCTTCTAGTGTTTGGCTTCTTGATTCAGGATGCAGTTATCACATGTGTCCTAATCGAGAATGGTTCTATGATTTTAAAGAACAAGAAGATGGTGTTGTCTACACAGTAAATAATTCCCCTATCACCACACATGGGGTTGGTTCCATTCGGTTGAAAAACCAAGATGGATCAATCAGAACATTGAAGGAAGTTCGCTACGTACCAGATTTATCAAAGAATCTCATTTCTGTGGGAGCCCTAGAAGAAAAGGGTTTCAAAGTTCAAGCAGAAAATGGAGTAATGAAGATCATTTCTGGTGCATTGGTGGTGTTGAAGGGAGTTTAAAAGAATAACAGGTTGTACCACTATCAAGGTACTACTGTTATTGGAACTGCAGCAATGGCTTCTAATGATAAGAAAGAATTGGAAGCATCCAGATTGTGGCATATGTGATTGGGGCATGCTGGTGAAAAATCCTTGAATCTTCTGGTAAAACAAGGATTATTAAAAGATGTCCAGGCTTGCAAATTAGACTTTTGTGAGCATTGTGTCAAAGGGAAAAAGACAAGGGTGAAATTTGGAACTGCGATCCATGATACTAAAGGTATTCTGGACTATGTTCACTCTGATGTGTGGGGGCCTTCCAAGATGGCATCACTTGGAGGGAAGCACTACTATGCCACCTTCGTTGATGATTTTTCCCGGCGAATTTAGGTGTATACTATGAAGACTAAGGATGAAGTGCCCGGAATTTTCCTTAAGTGGAAAAATATGATGAAAACTCAGACGGGTCGAAAGATCAAGCATCTCCGAATAGATAATGGTGGAGAGTACACGAGTGATCCATTTAAGAAAGCCTGTGATGATAGCGGCATTGTCAGGCACTTCACAGTTAGGCATACACCACAACAAAATGGAGTGGCTGAACGCATGAACCGAACCTTACTGGAGAAAGTTCGATGTATGTTGTCCAATGCTGGGTTGGGCAAGCAGTTTTGGGCTGAAGTTGTTACATATGCGAGCCATCTCATCAATCGCCTACCATCTAGTGCTATTGATGGAAAAACACCACTCGAGATATGGTCTGGGAAACCTGCTACTGACTATGATTCCTTACGTGTGTTTGGTTCCACTGCTTATTATCATGTGAAGGAATCAAAGTTGGATCCTCGTGCAAAGAAAGCAATTTTCTTGGGGATCACTTCGGGAGTAAAAGGGTATCGTCTTTGGTGCCTAGAGACCAAGAAGACGATCATCAGCAGGGATGTTACCTTTGATGAATCTACCATGTTAAGAAAGGTAACAATAGAACAAACATATGGTACTCCGAAACAGGTGGAGTTTGAAAGGCAGATAATTAGTCCAGCAAATGATGAAGATGTAGAAACTCCAATGATAGATGAGGAGTTTGATGAGGAAGAGGTTCAAGCCCAAGAACCTCCACAATAACTTGAACCAATTGCATTGAGAAAGCCAAAAAGAACAGTAAGAAAGCCTGTTCGCTATATTGATATGGTGGCTTTTGCATCTCTAATTGTAAATGATGACATCCCTACCACTTACAAAGAAGCAGTCAAAAGTTCAGAAGAAGATAAGTGGAGGAATGCCATGATTGAAGAAATGCAGTCCCTTCAGAAGAATCAGACATGGAAGTTAGCTGATCTTCCAAAGGGAAAGAAGGCAATTGGGTGCAAATGGGTCTATGCAAAGAAAGATGGATTTCCTAACGAATCTAATGTTCGCTACAAAGCAAGGTTGGTAGCTAAAGGGTACGCTCAGACGGAGGGAGTTGATTACTTCCATCCGTATTTTATTGGCTTTGGTAGCACAGTTAGATCTGGAGCTGGTTCAAATAGATGTAAAAACATCGTTTTTACATGGAGACTTGGAGGAGGAAATCTATATGGTTCAGCCTGAAGGATTCAAAGTTGCTGGAAAAGAGAACTTGGTTTGTAAACTTGAAAAATAGTTGTACGGATTAAAGCAATCTTCGAGGCAGTGGTACAAGCGATTTGACAAGTTTATGTTGAGGCAGAAGTACACAAGAAGCAAATATGATCATTGTGTGTATTTGCGCAAGCTGCAAGATGGATCTTTTATATATCTTCTTCTTTATGTTGATGATATGCTGATAGCTTCCAAGAACCAAGAGGAAATTGAGAAGTTAAAATCTCAATTAAATGAGGAATTCGAAATGAAGGATCTTGGCGAAGCAAAGAAGATTCTTGGCATGGAGATAAGCAGAGATACGAATGTGGGAAGACTTTTTATGTGGGAAGACTTTTTTTTGACTCAAAAGGAATATCTGGGAAGGGTATTGAAGCGTTTTGGCATAAATAAGCAGTCAAAACCTGTTAGTACACCACTTGCTTCTCATTTCAAGCTCAGTGCGGTATTATCTCCAAAAGCTGCAGCAGAGAAAGCATATATGTCAAAAGTACCATATGCAAGTGCTATTGGTAGCTTAATGTATGCTATGGTGTGTACAAGGCCCAACATTTCACATGCAGTTGGGGTCGTGAGCAGGTATATGCATAATCCTGAAAAGGAACATTGGCAAGCTGTGAAATGGATTCTACGGTATATTCTGAACACCGTGGATGTTGGATTGGTATATCAGCAGGATAAAGGCGGTCAACATGTAGTTGGATATTGTGATTCCAACTATGCTGGTGATCTGGATAAACGTCGATCAACTACTGGTTATGTGTTCACCTTAGCAAAAGCACCAGTATGTTGGAGGTCTACATTACAGTCGACAGTTGCCTTGTCTACGACAGAGGCAGAATATATGACATGTACAGAGGCTGTAAAGGAGGCAATTTGGCTTCAAGGGTTGCTCGGTGAATTGGGTATTCAACAGAAGCACATAAAGGTGCACTGCGATAGTCAGAGTGCTATCATGTTAGCAAAGAATCAAGTTTACCACGCAAGGACGAAGTATATCGACGTTCGTTACCACTTCATACGAGAGGTTCTCGAAGAAGGTGGAGTTGTAATCCAGAAGATTCAGACCACAGAGAATCCAGCTGATATGTTGATAAAGGCAGTAAATCCAATCAAATTTCAATATTGTTTGGATTTGATCAATACTGTCAAAACTTGAAGACGGCATTAGAAGACACTACACAAGATAAGAGATTGAAGATGTGGAACTTGTCAAGGTGGAGATTTGTGGGATTACCAAGTCCCACATTGGCAAAGTGAATAAAAAAAGAAAAATGGGAATTGTCCCACATTGCCAATTGTAAGGTATAGGGGCTGATTTTGTAGTATAAAAAAGGCCTATGGCCTTAGTTGAAATCACACCAACAAAGCCTTTCTCATCTCTAAGGCATTTGTTCTTCTCATTCCTTTTCTTTGTAATATTTTGTTATAAAATTAAGTTGGTAGTGTAATTTTAATTTTTCCTCTTTATTTTATTTTAGCAGTAGTTTTAGTTTGCTAATAGTTTTCATAAGAGTCTGTAAATGAGGTGTATTGGGGCATATAATACAATTATCATTGTTGCCCTATTACGTTTTCAAGGAAAAATCCATCCATGCCAATTAAGAAATTACAGTATTTTGTTTTTAATCCTTACAAGAAATATATGCAATACTTGAACGTATAATTTTTTTAATGATCAGGCACTTCAAAGTGTGAATCAAATTTGCAAACTAGTACAAGGGAAGTAAGTATATGTGATTTACCGAGTTTAAATTTGTTTCTTTTTTATTTTGAAGGATATGTGTTCATTAGCTATGAATCAACGTTTGGCTTTTGATAGAGGTTCATAACTTCAAAAGATCAATATAATCGATTCCACCTAGCGTGAGATTTAAGGCTTAGTTGGTTAGTTGTATGTATATAGTTTGTGTTACAAGTAAAAACTATAAATTAGGCAAACGGGAGTATTAGGAAACATAAACACAAATTTGTAATAGTTAAATTATATATCTAACGGTTTCAAAGCATGTATCAATGAAATGATTTTTACACCATGTTCAACATACATGTACAGTAGGGATAACTTTGAAGTTGCCCCCTACTTTTCGTAAAAGAATGTGAGAGCAATTATTTTTAAGAAAATAGGCTCGTGGCCACAAAAAAATGTCACGTGCGTTCAAGTTATTTTATTTTTTTTTATTATTATTATTGATAAAAGGAGCTAGAATTTGAAGATCCGGAGGATTTTTGAAAACTCCTCTTTGTAACACGCATCAACAAAATATGAATCTTATCATACTCTATAAGATATGAATCTTATAAACATGGCAGGTAATGTTGAATTATTTATGAAGTTCAAAATAAATATATAAAATTTGAGCGAGACTCTCTTGATTTCTATGAGCAAAGTAAATGTCAATGTAGAGTAGGGTTGATGTCCACCTCTTTAAATCCTTGTTCCAAATTCGAAGTAGGGTATAGATTACTACAGAATAACCCGTACTCTACCCCATATTTAGGGATGAATATTTTAATATTATATTGATTATATTAATTAATTAAGATATAATTTTATTACTTATAAATTCTTCAATAATTTGTACATGTTTTTATAATTACTAATTTCATTTAATATATTTACATTTAATAATGATTTTTTTATTTAAATATAGATTATGATTATATAAACTAAAATTTAAGATTAGATTATATAATAAAAGTTTAAAAAGCATAAAATAAATATGAAAAATATTTAAATTTGAATATTTTTATTTAATAATAATATGAATATAACGTTTTTTAAAAAAATAATAAGAATAAAATATTTTTTATGAAAGAAATTTTTTTAGAGTAGAAAAATAGAGTAATTGATTAGAGTGAATTTATAATAGCAACTATATAAATAGAATAAGTACCGTGAAAATAGAGTTTAGGGTAAGCAACAGTAACTAATGGGTGAAATCCTTGATTTGGAAACCATAACTTATTATCCTTCTATATCACTTGGGTGTTTCGCAATGCTCATATCACAACTTGGACTTTCCTTCACCATGAGTTTATAAGTATTTGAGCCAACTCATAATGACCAAAAATACCCTTCAACTTTATGATATTCCTTACGTATTTGAGCCAACTCATAATGACCAAAATACCCTTCAACTTTATGATATTCCTAATCCTAGCGACACATATCCAAAAGCTAAATTAAAACTGACAAGTGGTAACTCAAAGCTGGAATAATTCTTGTCAGTGGCAAAATGGTAGTAATGAAAACTTGCAAGGGTGATATTGTCCAGAAACTAGTAAGACAAGTTTGTTCCTGATATGGTATTTAAGGAAAAAATCTTTACTCTAGCAAGTTTACCGACTCCCAAATCGAATTATGTTATGTATGTGTTGATAAATTGGATAGAGAGATTGGAGGTCTAGCAATGGCAGCAACAGCTCTACAACTCTCTTGCTCCTTTTCGTCTTCTTCTTTCTTCAGCCACAGAAATTTAGAAAACTTTTATACTAGTGATTCCCTTGGGAATCGCAATTACAGAATAAGAAGCTTCAAAATCAGAGCCCTAAAGGAGAAAACAGAGGAAACACCTGAAGAAATCACCAACAAGTACGGTCTAGAAGCTGGTCTCTGGAAGGTATTTTCATTTTAAACTAATTTGACGCTTACCCAATTGGCTTTGAATTGAAAATTAGTATTTTCAATTTCATCATTTAAATATGTCATCAATTGGTAAAAGGTTTAATCTTTGGAAAATGTCAATATGAAATATGAAGATATTCAGCTCAAAGGAGGAGGAGGAAGAAGAAGAAGAAGAAGAAGAAGAAGAAGAAGAAGAAGAAGAAGAAGAAGAAGAAGAAGAAGAAGAAGAAGAAGAAGAGGATGGAGATGGGGAGAAAAAGAAATCCAAAGGAGACCAAGCAAAAGAACTGCTAGCAAAATACGGAGGAGCATACCTTGCTACTTCTATTACTCTCTCCTTGATCTCCTTTTCTCTTTGTTATGCCCTTATCAGTGCTGGAGTTGATGTTCAATCTTTGCTGCAAAAGGTCTGTGAATTAGTTCAACGATTTAAGGCATTTCATGTAATTTGGAAATCAAACATATAAAGCCTAATGCATCTCAGCTACTTGAACTTGTCTCAAGAAAACTGAAGTTTCAAAGTGATCCCGTAGCTCCCTCAGCTTTTAAAAGTGTACTTTGCTCTTAGCTTCTGATTGGAGAGAGAAAATCAGCAAAATGACATATTTAAAAAGTTAAACCAACCAGAAGCTCACACGTAGTGCTCATAGAGCAAAGTGGTGCAATTGTTAAGGTCCGGGGTCTTGAAAGTTGAATGGCAGTAGGTTTTCTAAGATAAGATGAGGCACCTAGAGATGCATTAAGCCATTTGGAAATCAAGGTTATAGTAAAATGTATAACAATTGAACAGGTGGGAATTTCGGCTGATGGGACTGGGGAGAAAGTAGGTACCTTTGCATTGGCATATGCTGCACACAAGGCTGCTTCTCCTATTCGGTTTCCCCCTACTGTTGCTCTTACTCCTATTGTTGCTTCTTGGATTGGCAACAAAGTTGATAAATGAACTAGCTCATAATCAATCATTTCGGTATATATGTAGTATTATGCTTGCACTAAACATTTTGCGATTTTGGTATTAAATAACAGGCCGTTTTGTGTAAGACATTCAACCATTTCTTGTGCAGTTTCAGCCTCTATGCTGCCAATATTTTACATAATTTTGATGCATGACACATTATCAAACAGCTCACTGTATTGAAGCTGTGAGTTAACTAACATACAAAGGGTAGCTCTTCAATGGCAAAAATAAACTTTTAGGACCCGTGGTATAGGTTGTTTTTCCATTTAGTCCCTTTGGTCCTTGCGCTGTGTAATCAGTTTTGTCCTTTGTTACCCATTTGGTTCCTGTGGTATGCAATTAGTTAACTGTTTGGGCCCTATATGGTAGAAACTATTTTGGCAAAATTGTACACAAGGGACTAGAAAGGTAACATATTATGCAGCACAAGGACCAAATGGGTAACGTGTATAAAACAAGGACCAGATGGGCAAACTGATCATACCACAGGGTCGAAAAGGGTCTTTTTGTCCTCTACAGTTAATAAGTGGCCTTATTTGCTTCTGTGGAGTAGCACTGTACAATACACCAGATGGCCACTGGCTGTTTCTTAGTTCCCCAATGCAACTTTCGGGATTTAAGACTCAGAAAAGAAGCCCTTGTCGAAACATATTGATCATCCTTAAGCAGCAACATTACCATTTCAGGGTATTGCCGGATTGGGTGGTGGAGTTTGGGGTCGAGGCGTGCTGGCGTTTGCTACTACATAATCATCATTAAGTACATCAAATTCGTTCCATTCAACCCCAGCTATACTTGTGAGTCAGGGAAATCACATTTTGAGTTCAGACAAACTAATAGTCGTCTAATAAGGAGAATTTACATCAGTTGGCATCAATAAGAGTGATGATGCAAGATAATGAAGCAAACTTACTAACAAAGTCCTGTGAATTGTTAAGATCTGACCACATCCTTTGATCATCTGGTCCATTTATTTCCTGTTCCTTCCCTCCAATTTCCCTGGGATCACATTTTCATTATAACCTGTACTTGATGGATGATCTGAAGGTGGCTCTACACCATGAATCTCCTCAAACTTCGCCTCAATTTGACTACATAGATTGTCGGGCAGAGAGAAACATCAGAGAGATAGTTGAATTCTTAAAAAAAAGGCTTAATACATCTGCACCTCCCTGACTTAAAAACGTACCACATAACCCCTAAACTTGTTAGAAGTGGACCTTATAGCCCTTTGAACTTGTTAAGGTTCGACCTTATAGCCCCTTGAACTTGTTAAAAATAAATCTCTTTGCCCTTGATGCTGACATGCCCAATATTATTTCAGTAAACTAATCTTCGATTCAGCTTCGATTTGTTACTGAATTGAGAATAGATTGGGTGAGAAGAGATTAGAATAGAAAGATAGAAAGAGATAGGCAGAATTTAGTAGTAGAAGTAGGTGGGGTAGAGCAGAGAATAGAGATATAAAGAGAGTGATTTGATAAAATTTGTTAATTGATTGCTTTACTTTCTCCTTATATATGGAACCCTATTGGAAACATGTCCACTAAAAACAAATTATTCTAACAACTCTATTACAATTGGCTGTTGTACTTGGCCTTAAGGAGTTAATGAAAATAACATGATAAATCGTAAATAATAGAAAATACTACTATTAATAATCATGACACAATCTTCGGCGAAACAATATTCGATTCAATTTCGGGCAAAATAATACTTGCATGTTAGAATTAAGGGGCTTGAGGTTCACTTTTAACACGTACAGAGGGCTATAAGATCCACTTTAACAAGTTAAAGGGGTTATGTGGAAGGAACGTAAGTTCAGAGGGTAAATGTGCTTTTAGGGACAAGTATACAGGGGTGCAGATGTTGTAGGGAAAAAAAATGATAGGTCGGCGAGATTGAATAGAGATCGGAAGCAAAAGTACCTAACAAGATAGACATCTATAGGGCCCATCTATGAAGCACGGACACTCCCATACACTAACATTTCCCGTTTTTTTTCCGTGTCGGAAACCTGCAATCACATTATTTCTTGCGTTTCTGAAAATCGGAAACGTTTCCTTTACTACATAGGGGCCCATTGTACTTCTGAGGACTATTCTGCATCTCCTTTGGGGATATTCAACAGCCTGTTGAAGAACAAAAGCCTGGCATGAAATATGCAAGCACAACGATACTATGTTCTTTTTCCTCAATGAACAGATCACCTCATCAGGATCTGGAGTGTGGAGCTTCAATTGCTATGAAGGTCTCATTTTGTGAAAAGTATATTATACTTTATTACTTAAAGTAGAAACTCTACCAGAAAATGGATTTATAATGAAAGCGACAAGTGCTCACAAAATAACCAACATGGAAGCAGGGCAAGCTCTTGATGTCCTCCTCCTCGGTGACAAAAAGCCACCTAAATTTTTAAAACATATAAGTCAATTAAATTTGGTCAAAACAAGAGGAAAATTTTACTTTTGATTATTCTCATCTTCACTGAGGTCCCTCAGTCTTTCCTGCATGTCTCTGCAATCATATCAAACATAAGCAGAAATTTATTTCACAGAAAACAAAAAAACATTGAATAAGGAGAAAGACTTTGAACCTGATCCGTGCTCCTCGATGTTAAGGCTTTCAACATCTGCCTGCAAAAAAGAAAAGAATTTGAGGGTCTCTTTGTTAAGAGGGCTCGACTAGGGGGAAGAAAGCCCAAAATTGGACGCATATATCCAGACAAAGTTGAAGTTGAAAAGAAAATCATAGAATCCATTTATACAAGAGTTTAGAATACCAAATTATCCAGGGGGCTAAGGTGGTCGTACTACTACCACTTCCATTGAACTCTATTTTTGAGCTTCTTTTCCATGAGACCAATTCCTCCTAGAACATTTTTCATGTCATATATTCGCCGCTTTTGAACCTGCAGAAGCAGTAAACTCTCAAATTCTGTGCTACAAAAATCTTATGGGAGTAACTAATTATAACCTCCAAAGTGTCAGCAGCTTTATTAAGATCAAGAATACCATCAACTTTTTTGTCACGAGACCTGAATCAGATCAGATTTTTCTACTACTCATATGGTATATAGGATCTATATCAAAACTATATGAAATAAAGCTCATAGTACTACTGGAAACTATTTAAATCAAACCAAATGCTTGAAATGACAGTTTACCCAGGGAGCTATCGTAACGACAAGGACTATTTGGAGTAAGATTATATCCAGGAGAACCTGAAAATCAACAAAACCTTTTCATTACCAATGTTTAATTCTGTTTCCTCTTACCACCAAAGAGTCAGTTGAGGTAAGGAAGAAAGAAAATGGTTTCACAATCAGAAAGAAATCTAAAGATTGACCAAGTAGTTGGCCCACACAATCAGAAAGAAATCTAAAGATTTGTGACCGTTGAGATAGACAATTGCAGAAATAAAAAAAGCGGGAGAGAGAGAGAGAAGAGAAAACGAGGGAAGAAGAAAGGGAATTTGGTTCGGATATAAGATGTGGAGGGAAGCACTGCGCTTCTGATAGTACAGATAAATTTAATCCGGTCCACCTCGTTTTATTACATTATAGTTGCTTTCTTTTATTAATTTCAGGTAAAAATGCTCAAATGGCTCCCATGAGTTGAGTCTGCACATTCATTTTTTTTAACTAAATTCAGTTTAAGTTTGAGCCTGCTTGAAGTTTTAATATTAATATTCAAGTTGGTTTAAGAATTTATATATTATTTTTAATAACTGTTTTGAAATTTTTAGATTTAACTTGTTGGATTTTTTGTAGCAACAATAAGTACTTATATACTAAAGAATTTAAGTTAAAAAAATTGCAATTATAAGTACGATTTAAATATATATGTAAAATTTCGGTGTTTTATTTCTGTTTATCCACCCAAAAATTTTAAAAAAGAAAAAATTATTATGAATTATGGGTTAGGTTTGAGAAAGATGTCGTAAGTTCAGCTTGATCCCGAAAAACTATAGTTTCAGTCAGACTAGACTTTAATTCATAGTTTTAGTAAAATATCTCATGACGAAGTTCAATCTATTTCAGCATACATATCTAATTTTAAGTAGGCTTTATTTTTATAAAAGAAGCATTAATATCACTATTTTTATTATTATTATTATTATTATAAATTATTATTATTATTATTCGATACGCATATATTGAGTTTTTCTATAATCATTTTGCTTTTGCTTTTAAATCATACTTTGTTGAAGATATATATTAGACAAACCATATATTATTTGATCTAATAGTAATAAAGAACATAATTATAATTATTTTGTATACAATACAACTTTTAAGTTAAAAATGATTTTAGTTATTGTTTAGAACCCTTATTTTTTTAAGGAATTTAACTCCACTCATTTCATTTTATACAGAAAGTGTGTAAACTTTCTATAGAAAATGAAAATGAAATGGATCAAAATGTCCTCTCTTAGAGTGATGAACCAAGCTCATATATGTTTTTGGCACTTTGTTTGTATTTTATTTAGGCTACATGCATTTTTACCCCCTAAACTTGGTAAAAATAATATACTGTCCTCCTGAACTTTTAAAAGGTTATTTCAGCCTCCTAAACTTGGCATAAATGTATTAGTTTGCCCTCTTAACTTGGCAAAAGTGTATCATTTTGCCCCCTTAAATGCCACTTGTCAACTTTTGATTGGAAAAAGAAAAAAACATTTTTAAAAATTGAAACCAATCAGAACATGACGGGTGACATTTAATGGGCAGAATGATACACTTTTGCCAAGTTCAGGAGGCAAACTGATACATTTATGTCAAGTTCAGGAGGCTACGAAAAACTTCTAAAAGTTAGAAGGCAGCAAACTTTTTATGCCAAATTTATAAGAATAAAGATGCATTTGGCCTTTATTTACAAACATGATGCCTTTCATGTAGAGTGAAGAAGGTGATGAGTATATTGTTGGTATTATGCTTCTTCCACTTTCACTCTTTTTACGCTGTTTACTTGTTGCTCCTAGATATATTGAGATTACCAATTTAGCAGCACGAACGACACTTTGGTTTCCCATTGAGTCCAACCATTTCTCGTATGATATGTTCTCATGAATCATTATTTTTATATTATTTGTTTTTAATTTTTTTTTAATTTTTTTGACTTAATACATACTTAGCGCCCTCAACTTGATAACTTTTATCACTTGACATCCAACTTACAGATCTCTTTATTAACCCTCTAAAGTTGGTAAAAGTGTTCACTATAACCCCCTTAATACCATGTGTCACATTCTGTTGAAAATTTTAATTTTTTTTATAAAGTCTAGCAACTAAACTCAATTTTGAGACTTATATTAAGGGTAAAACACTAAACTGGGCATGGTTTGCAAAATAATTACCTCCTTTCCTAAAAAACTAGTGTATAACCAACCTAACTTTTTCTAACTTAGTGTTAACTTTTATACGCTCCATATAAAAATACCACAATCAGCAACAGATCGTGTTTCTCTTCTCAATTCTCTCAAATTCAATCTTCGTCCTTCCTTCTCATGTGTTTGTAACAGATCGTGTTTTGCAGAAAATCCAGGTTTGCTTTTCGATTCAATCTTTGTTCTTCCTTATCAAATTCAGATTTGATTTCTGATTTCATTTGCAATTTCTAAAGGCCAGTTATGTCAGAAATTTATCAATTGCAGTGTTCTTCGTCTATGTTCTTCGCAATTGCAATGTTCTTCGTATGTGTTCCAGATGAAATTTATCAAATCTGTGTTCTTCGTTAATTCGCGATTTGAATTCTAATTTCATATTTGAATTGCAGTGTTCCAGATTTCAAAGTTACAGTCCCGATTTTATTTTCCTTTTCGATTTCAGATCTGTGTTCTTCTTCCTCAAGTTCAGATTTGATTTTTTATTCAAATCTGCTTTTCATTCGCAATTTCTTTGCCTTCCTGCGATCCAGATTACGCAAGAATTCTGGAATTCAAATATGAACACCACTCATGTGTTTGCTTAATGTAAACGGATCATGGACTGATAATCATTGGATTCAATGTAGATAGTGTTTGGCAAGCTGATTTGCATGTTTTTTCTACCTATTACGCATATAATACAGACCTACTACACACACACACACACACACACACACATATATATATATATATATATATATATATATATATATATATATATATATATATATATATATATATATATATATATATATATATATATATTACAAGTCTAATACAAGTGTTTGGCGAGGATGTAACAGACTTGTATCGGTATTATATCATATAGGGAATATGAATGAAGTATTTCCTTAAATTTATTACATATCTAATATAGACCTACTATAGACCTGTTACAAAGTCTGTTACAAGACAGCTATATATCTGTTACTGGTGTTTGATGAATAAAATATTAAATTTTCATTAGTTTTGATTTACATTGAATTCTTATTGAAGTGTTTGACATTATTTATCAGTCATTAATCTGTTACAAGTCTATTATATATCTGTTACAAACCTAATACAAGTCTGTTACAAGTCTATTACAAAGCTGTTATGTATCTGCTACAAACCTAATACAATCTGGAGCGTAAAAAAGTTATAAACAACGTATGAAAGTTATGGAGGGCGTATGAAGGATATTGAAAAAACATGTTAGGACCTTTAGGTAATTGAACTAAACTTGAGCTGAAATTATTTTACCCAAATAAAGCATAAGTGACAATTTCCCTTATATTAATTGGTAGGCCCACGGGTTGGGCTTGGATTTTGATTATTTTATAAAGGTCTGGCCAAAGCCCGAAATATATTTTCTATATCTTGCGTCGGACTTAGGCTACTAATTTTTTAGTTAGGCCCAATCGAACCTGACCCTGCTAAGTGGCCTCATCAAGACTACACTTTGAGAATCTACAGCTGAGACGATAATATAAAAATAATGACATTCACACATTAACCATATGACTTGAAAAATTCCAAAAATTCTCAAGCTTCCAATCATCCCAAGTGCAAAGATTAGATTGTTACACGAAAGCAAACCAATTATATGCTTAAGAAATGATAGGTAAACTTATTTCGGTGTAAATTTATAACTATACAAAGCTAATTGATTTTAAGTTTTAAGAAAACAATTTTAATACACATTTTAGGCTAATACATCACCAAACCCTTGGAGTTGTCCCTAATTGCCCTTGGCCCCTGAACTTTCAAAAGTTCCTCCCCCTTGAATTTGTCTAAATTACACCTCATGACTCATTTTTACTGATATGACAGGTGAGTTGACAATGCTTGAAAATAATAAACTCACCTGCTAAGTCGGTAAAAAGAGGTCATAAGGTACAATTTAACAAGTTCAGGGGGCGAATGGCAATTCAAGAGTTCCTGGCCACACTATTTAGTCATCTCTATAAATAATTTCATAAAGTTCAGTCCTTTTCTATCTTTTCCATTGTTAGGTGATTCTACTGCTTATCTAGGTTTTTGGACTGGATCTTAAATGAAAGCTTGTAAATGTTGAACACTATCAATTGATTATACGTTTAACAGAAACAAAGGTCAAGCACTTACTAAGTTATTATACATACAAAAGTCTCTACTATTTGCATTATTTAGGTTGAAACAAATGGGCCAGATCAGGATCATTCATGTCTACATCTAACCATCCATTTAACTTCATGTATTCGATATAATGATCAGGAGGCTTAACCGTAGAGCAATTTCTAACGGTATAGCCATGAATCATCTCAAGATCGCGACTCAGCCATCGAACATAGGCGTGGTCTAGTGGAGGCATGATTTTCAACATAAGTTCCTTCCTATTTGGCTCTTTCTTTTCAGCCCCATGCCTGTTTCCCATTGTACGTCGCTCTCGCAAGCTTCAAAAGACCAAAAGGAAGGAAAGTAAAAGGCCAAATACATCATTTGCCCCTCAAACTCGTCACGAAGAGCCATCTTCCAAATGTTTCAACTAGCCCCTTGAACTTGGCAAAAGTGCACCAGTTTGCCCTTCATTGCCACGTATAGCTTCTAATTGGAGGAAGAAAAATAAAAAAAAATGACATCTTTGAAAAGTCAAATCAACCGGAAGCTGACACGTAGCAGTTGGGGGCCAGTTCAAGGGGCTAGTGGCATCCGGCTTTTCGTACCAAGTTTAGGGAGTTCTGGCCATAAAAATTGAATGTTGGACAATACTCAAATGAAGATAATAGATACAAGGAAGTGGATCTTCTTCTCATTTTTCTAATGTTTGCCCGTAAACTGACAGCATAAAAGTCTTAAAAGTAAATGCAGAAAGTGAATGAAACCACAATTTATTCCAGGGACTTGAACCTCAAGCAAAAAACTTTATTGTATAGTTACATCCGAAGATGCAACATGTAGGATTAGCATTTGAAATCCTAGCTGACGTTTAGGTTGGAGCCAAAGCTCTTCTACAACTTACAAGCTCACATCAAGAAGATAATCTTACAGCACATAGAATAGCCTCAGCATCCTTAAGAATTTCATCTATTTCTCATGCAATTAGAGTCCCACAACACCAACAATCCACACCAGCTTCTGAATTCTCTCCCAGGACATGGAGAGAACTAAGGAAAACCATGAATAAAAGAGAAAACGAGCAATATACTTAAGCCCTTGTTTGGTTCATGGTTTTTCATGGTACATTATAGTATGGTTCTGATTTAAACTCTTCTTATTTGGTTGTATGGTTCTTCATGGTTCAAAAAACCATGAAAATAGAACCACTAATTTGGTAGTTCACCATTAATAAAAAAAAAAAAATTGGTGGCTCACCATGAATCTAAGAAAACCATGTATACCATACAATCTATCAAAATTTTTTCAAAAACTATACCATATTATACTATACCGTACCGAACAATACTTTAAATAACAGAAATTACACTAAACAAACATGAACAATAATCTGTACTTGGCAAAGCATAGGAATATTCAACAATGGCCTTCAAAGCAGCAGCAAAACGGAAATATCCAAGCTGATTCTCAAACAACCTATTGCGATTCAATTGTACCCAAAAACTAAATCTCAAAAGAGTTGGTGAAAAGGAATTTAGTTAATTTAGGTTCCCCCAGGCTCAACGAACAAAGCTATTCAAAGAGGATGAATTCCATACAAACAAATCTTGCAGGGCAAAAATCACAGCAGAAAATTTCCAGAAGCTTAACTATTGAAGTAGGAACAGATAATCAATGAAATTTCCATAAACGTACCTTTCCAGATAATAGGGACAGGACAGCAGAGGCTCCGGATTGCAAAATGAGGCAGATGCATACACTTATCTGGAAGAATGTTAAACGCTTGCCCAATGGGCTTCCGGCATTAGTCCAGTATCTTGGCCCATGAGCTAAGAGCCACGATATCAGCCGTTGGATCTACCGCCGACCGTCAGTCTTCTCATTATTGGTCATCTTGATTTCTCAAACTTTATTGAACTCAGGTATGCCCTCAACTGAAATTTCATGGTAGAATTGAATTGAACGAAGAATTAACATAATAATCCTGCAGTAAAATGCAGAAGTATGGTTTGCAGTTGAGAGTACAACCCCAGCAGGCCACAGAGCCACCTAGGCCTCCCCTTCCGACACCTCTAGGGTTTCGCGACGAAGACGATGACGATGTTGAAAAGGAGATTTCTGGCTAGGCTGCCAAGAACAAGTCTCTTAAGGATGTAAGTTGTTTTTGTATCTTTTGATGCCAGTTCATTGTTTGTTCTGAAAAAACCTATTGAATTTGTAGATTGAGGAGCAGCATAAGGCGGCGTTGGAAGATGATCCATCGGTATTTGACTACGATGGCGTTTATGATCAGATGAAGCAGAAAATTGCTCAGCCTCGTCAGCAAGAACGTGAGGAAAGAAAGGTGTTTGCTGCTCTGCTCTTCTTCTCTCAAAATTTGCATTATAATTGTTTGATGCTTGTTTGTTGTCTGCTTGATCCATAGTTTTACTTTAAACACTCTACAAATTAGCGAGGAATTCTTATCCCCAGAAATGACATGATCTCTTGCAATGCTGCTGGGTGCTATTTTGTTGGGAATTGTTGGATTAAGGGCTAGTTTTGGATTGGTTTCCCATGCTAAAATACGATGTTTTATGAAAACTTTGTGAGCGGAGCTTTACACGACAATAGCTGTGACAGCAATACCAAACATGCCCTAATTATTCATGATGAAATATTATGAATATTTTATGATCAGATTTCTACAATAAGTCATTTAGTAGTATCTTGGGAGCTCAAATGTAAACAAATTTTTTGATTATATATTGCAAGATTGGGTTTTAGTATAAAAGTTGTAGTTTTCATTTTTCTACGCTTATGGCACCTTTGATTGCTTTAATTTTTTTTCAAATTGTATTTTTCTGAAACATATTCTCAAGATGCCTTGGGATGGACTCAAGTAATTGTGTCATGCACCTGTTGCAGCCTAGATATATACAAGCTTTGTTAAAGAAAGCTGAATTAAGGCAACGTGAACATGAGATAATATATGAGAAAAAACTTGCTAAAGAAAGGACCAAGGATGATCACCTCTATGCAGACAAGGATAAATATGTTACAAGTGCCTACAAGCAGAAACTTGCAGAGCAGGCCAAATGGATGGAAGAAGAGCATATTCGTCAACTCAAAGAGGAGAAGGATGATGTATGTATTTATCTTCTTTGAATGCTTTTTTTTCACTCTTTACATATCTGTTGTCTTATAACCATATTTGCCAAGGTGTTAGGCGCTTCCTAGGCTCTCCAGAAAGCGAGGCGAGCGCCTGCGTTAGGCGCAAAAAATTGAAAAAATATTTCTTGAAAAGTGAAGTTAATTTCAATAACAGTACTCGAAAAAGAACTAAGAGAATTGTTGGATGTACGTATATATGTAAAATTTACATATTGCATTAGGAATATGTAGTCTTGAATTAATCTAGCCATAATAGGAACAGAATTAGGTATATCTAGCCCTTGAATTATTATTATAACTCTTAAAAATAGATGTACAACACATTTTAAAGTAAAATAGACCCTGAAAAAAGTGTCCCTAAGGCGCACTGAGGCGTAGCCCCTAGGCAAGCGCCCGAGGTACGCTACCTCGTCTAAGGTATGGTGAGGCACAGGACCCCGCGCCTTGCCTGGGGCGCGCCTTTAACAACTATGCTTATAACTATCTATGTCTTCATATAATATGTCTTCATCTCTTAGCCCTTGTTTGGGTTTTTTTCTTGGTATGGTATGGTACCAATACCAAATTAAATATACTGTTTTGTTCCATGGTGTTTTTTCGTAGTATGTATTTTTATGGTATGGTGTGGTACCAAATCAATTTTATACTTTACCCTTCCGTACTTTAATGAACCATCAACCAAACAAAGGCTTAGATTCTCAGTTGACTTGTTGCCTGCTGTTTATTTTACCATGAATTATTTTGGGTGGATGAGGTGTTAAATGTCTGTATCAATTCCAGACAAGCACCAAATGAATAGTTCTAATCACCTTATGGTTCAATCAGTTGATATATGATATTGGGGGTATATCTATTTATATACATTTCATTTCTCTTTTTTTTATGTGGATCCTGAGAATTTTCTGGAACAATATTGTTATCGATCTGTCAGTAAGCTATTATTGTTGCATTATCTAATATCACTTGTTACATCGTGTATGAAACATTTCTGTTTTCAGAGCTGAGTTGAGTATTCATATTCAGAGATATAATAATCAGTGTTGCTGTCACTCGAGTGTGTAATGTTGCATAATTTCTCGACTACCATGTGTTTGTGTTTGTGATTTCAAGATATCCTGTGGATCATGTTTGAAGTTTGTGTTGTATGACTTGTGTTAATGTTTATTGGTTTAAGGCCGAATACATCGGAACCTTCTATAGGTGTCCCTAAATGCCCATTTCCCTTATGAACTTTCAAAAGTTCCACGTGACCCCTTGAACTTGTTTAAAGCCCACCTCATAACCCCTGGATGTCACGTGTCAGCTTTATGGGAAGAGAGAAAAATCGGAAAAACAAATCTTTGAAAAGTCAAACCAACCGATGACACATGGCTTTTAGGGGGCAAATTGATGCATTTTTTCCAAGTTCAACAGAGTAATTGAAACTTTCGAAAGTTGGGGGGGGGGGGGGGAGAAATATGGGCGTTTAGACAACTATAGGGGGGTGTCGATGTATTACGTCTTGTTTTAAAAATGTTGCATAATTTCTTGATTACCTTGTAATTATTATTGTTTTGTTATTTGTATTGGTTTAAGGCCGAATACATCGGAACCTTCTATAGGTGTCCCTAAATGCCCATTTCCCTTATGAACTTTCAAAAGTTCCACGTGACCCGTTGAACTTGTTTAAAGCCCACCTCATAACCCCTGGATGTCACGTGTCAGCTTTATGGGAAGAGAGAAAAATCGGAAAAACAAATCTTTGAAAAGTGAAACCAACCGATGACACATGGCTTTTAGGGGGCAAATTGATGCATTTTTTCCAAGTTCAACAGAGTAATTGAAACTTTCGAAAGTTGGGGGGGGGGGGGGGGGGGGGAATATGGGCGTTTAGACAACTATAGGGGGGTGTCGATGTATTACGTCTTGTTTTAAAAATGTTGCATAATTTCATGATTACCTTGTAATTATTACGTGCCAGAATTGTCTTGTAATTATTAAAAATGTATTACGTCTTGTTTTAAAAATGTCGCATTTGGCGCAAAAGATATAGAAGCAAGGAAGCAAGAGAAACAGGCTGAACTCAGGAAGCTGGATACTAATATTTCCTCGTTATCGAGTGTGAAAGAAGCAAATCCTGATGAAGCTTCTCTTTCCTCTGAAGCTCCTATAAGGAATTTAGAGTCCTTGGATAAGAAGCCTGTTGTTAATGAACAAGTTGTTCCAGCTACAACACAAGCAGTGACATCATCTGAAAGACCGTTGGACAATCAGCTGAAGAACGATCATCATAAAAGAAATGAAGATGCAGTAGCTGCTGCTAAGGAACGTTTTCTGGCACGTAAGAAGGCCAAGCTGCACTTGTAATTAGTATACGACTTACTCACTATGCATGTATTCTATATTTCATTTCACTTGTCTGGTTTCTGTTTGAATTTGTTGTTATTAAAGGGGTTGCTGCTGATTATAAATTATACCCTTAATTGATATATATCATGTCTTAAAACTTATTAACCTTAGGGTATCTTTCTGTTTTTTTCGTCTTGTTGAAAGCAGTCTCCATACAGTGTAGCGTAACAGTTTCTCTGAAATAATTATAATGGTGGAAGATTTGCCTGAAAGAATTCAGCAACTTTGGTGGTTGTAATTTGGTGTTTTAGGGACACATTCGGGCCCTGTTTACTTGGTATTGAATTGAATTTACTTCTAAATTTATAACTCTTTTTTTTGGTTTACAAGTCCAAGAGAACACGACCTTAATTGGACCTTCAAGACCGTTCTATAATGAATGAGAGCAGGAAGAAAAAGTCATTAGCTTGAGATTAAAATTTTGATTAGAAATACTGAGAGGATAATATATATACTGATGTTAATTTGGAGGCAGTAAAATTTATACTGATGTAATAAATTTGGAGGCGTTTGTGGGCATCATATGCTACAGCTGTAACAAGGAATTGGGTGGCAATTTGGAGGCTTTTGTGTACCACCATTGAAGAAGTCTTGTGTCTGTTGTACCATTCTACTGGTACACTGTTGTCTGCTTTCTTCCTCTGATATAGACATCACATGAGTATGAAAAGGCAACCATTTAATTGCTGTGAATGGGCCACGTGCCGCTTGCCCCACTCTTGCAAATTAGACAAATATACTTACGGGGTTTCAACTACAAAAGGCTCCCCTCTTCATGTGCATTTGCAAACAATATAGATTGCCGTCCAAATTAGTCCCATCCTCTCATTAATGCTTACAGGTAAGCGGGTTCATTTTTTTCAGGTTATTTACTTCGACAGTAACAGTAAAACAGGCTGATTAAGGGGGGTAATTGGACAGGTGTCCATGTTAGGGTGCAGAGAGACATGCACAACAACTGAAAGTAGCGTTAAGTCACACGATTTACCACCAAACCTACCCCAAATTGTCCAAGCTCGTCATTCTGTCATCATATGTAAAGTCCATTAAGGATTAAGGATTAATTACCGGAACAAATACATCAGCCCCTAAACTTGTCAACTTGTGAAGTTTCAAAAGTTCTCACATCCTTAAATAAGCAAAAGTGCATCAGTTTGCCCCTCAATACTACGTATTAGCTTATGGTTAGAGGAATAAAAATTAGAACAATAATATTTTTGAAAGTCAATCTAATCAGATTTTGACGAGCCGTATTAAGAGGGCGAAACGATACAGTTTTACCAAATTTAAGAGTTTAAATGAAACTTTTAAAAGTTTCATGACGACATCCAGAGCAAGAGCTGCCAAGCTCGGCCTAATTACTACCCTCTTTTTAAAGCCTTCTACTGTAGCCAGCCAAAATGAACCAAGTAGGTACAATGGCTTCTGTTTGTTCATCTCTACTCTCTGGTGTTGCTCTTCTCTCAATTCTTTTTCCCTTTGCCTCTTCCATTACCATTCCATTATCACATTCCAAGACATACCTTAACCAAAACAAAAACCCATTTCAAAACCTGAACCAACTGGTCTTATCTTCTCTAGCAAGAGCCCGCCAACTCAAACATCCTCGTAATCCCCAACCTAGTACTACAACTCCACTCTTTTCACACAGCTATGGCGGCTACTCTATCTCTCTCAGCTTTGGAACTCCACCTCAAACTCAGTCTTTTGTCATGGATACCGGCAGTGACTTTGTTTGGTTCCCTTGTACCCACCGTTACCTCTGCAAAAACTGCACTTCCTCCTCCACTGCCGGAAAAATCTCACCTTTTACCCCTAAAAATTCCTTATCTACAAAGATTATCGGCTGCAAAAACCCTAGATGCTCTTGGGTTCATTATTATCGTGTCAATTACTGTCCTGAATGTAATTCCACAAATTGCTCACAGATCTGCCCGCCTTATCTCATCATGTACGGTTCAGGTTCAACCGGCGGTATTGCACTCTCCGAAACTCTTCATCTCAACGGCCGTATTGTGCCCAATTTTCTGGTTGGTTGTTCTCTCTTCTCTTCCGGCCAACCCGCCGGAATCGCCGGTTTTGGCCGGGGCCCTTCTTCCCTGCCAAGCCAACTCGGTGTCAACAAATTCTCTTACTGCTTAATTTCGCACAAATTTGATGATTCAGCAAAAAGCAGCTATCTTTATCTTGATTCCGATTACAATACAGGTAAGAAAACGGCAGCGTTTATGTACACTCCACTGGTTGATAATCCCAAGGTTAAAGACAGACCTTCGTTTTCGGTTTATTACTACATAAGTCTCCGGCGAATCAGCGTTGGCAGCCGGAGCGTGAAGATTCCTTACCGGTTTCTCTCGCCGCCGGGGAAGGATGGGAACGGCGGAATCGTTATTGACTCAGGAACGACGTTTAGTTTCATGGCCGGAGATGCGTTTGAGAAATTAAGCGGTGAGTTTATTTCTCAGGTGAGCAAGTACAGAAGGGCTGCTGCAGTTGAGAAATCAACTGGGCTAAAACCGTGTTACAATGTTTCGGGTGTGGAACGGCCGGAGTTTCCGAGAATGACACTTCATTTTAAGGGGGGAGCTGACGTGGAGCTTCCGGCTGAGAATTATTTTGGGTTGGTCGGAGGAGGGGTGGCTTGCCTGACGGTGGTGAGCGACGGTTTGCAAGGGCCTGGACCAGGGATTGTGTTGGGGAATTTCCAGATGCAGAATTATGTAGTGGAGTATGATTTGAGGAATAAGAGGTTGGGGTTTAAGAAGGAGACCTGCAAGTGATTGAATGTTAAGAATGTGTTGTCAAGTTTCATTGTTGTAATAACAATTGCATTGCAAGTGGATAACTTTGAAACTAGAAGGTCACAATACATCAAAACCCCCCTTAGCTTTTCTCTATACAGTTTTGAGATTTTAAAAGTTCTAAATAACCTCTTGAATTTATAAAAATATTTTAAATAACCTTTTAAACTTGTTAAAAGTGAACGGTCTCCTAAATATTATGTTGGTTTGACATTTCAAAGATATCATTTTTCTCTCTTTAATCAGAAGCTGTCACGTGGCATTGAGGGGGTAAATTAATTCACTTTTTATAAATTTAAAGGGTCATTTAAAACTTTTTTACAAATTCAAGGATCATTTGAAATTGCTGAAAGTTTAAAAACAAATACGTGTTTAGATAAGTTCACGGATTTCTTTTATGTATTAGGTCAAACTAAGAGGTTCATTTTTTCCACTAATCAACCGAAAAGTAGCTTGCTTTTTCATTATCTATGAAGATGAAAGAAATTCAATTTGAAACATTTGTAATTTACATACAAAATTAGACATGCTGTTCTCTAATGTCATCTCCCCTCCCCTTGCCTGGTACAATGTTGTTGCTCCACTGCCATGGACATTTATGCTTGGCCACTGTTGTATACTAAATCACCTCTTTGTCATTTCAAAACACTGTCAAACTCCTTTAGTCCTGATAATATTGGTGCAATAGGCAAAATAGTAAATGAACTTATTTATTGATTGTTGCCTTCAATAAAAAAGTTGTGTAACACAAAAATACAATAATTAGGTGAGTTACCAAATTAAAATGATAATATTTTATACTCAATATTTATCAGAAAAAAGTAATTATAAAGGTCAAATGGGTAGAAAAATAATTAAAATATACTACTATAATTATAAAAGAAATTAGAACATATTAAACAAAAAAAAAATTATTTTTAACTTTACATTAAAAATAAATTAAAAATATAAGAAATTTTGGACCCCTTCTAACTATGAGCTCTAGACGGTCGTACCGAATGCCTACCTCCGGGCCAGCACTAGATATTCCAACTTGGAGTAACACTACTTGCCCCTAACATATAACCAAAAGACTTAAAAGCGTAAACCAAATCTGGACATGAGATCTCATGCCAAAGTCGAGTCCGTTGATGTCACAAAATAATATTTCAAATTTTGGGGATTTCAAGTCTGGCATGCTGCCTACATATAGGTATTTTTTGAAGAAATAAAGGAAGATAGGGAAAAGAGAAGGGGGAGGAGCGGCTAAGGTAGTTTCGGCGATGATATAACTCCTAAAGGGACTAAGAGACCATACCACACATACCCCCGTTGAACTCAACCCAGACCCAAAAACCTCACTCCCGGAATATTATTAAAAATAAATGGAACCTTGAGATAAGGTTCGAATGTAGCTACTACAAGATGCTAGGAGAAGTTGCGAAGCAAAAAGCTTGGATTCACAAAAATATCCGAGACCGAGAAACAAATAGACCGCTTCTTACATCAAAAAAGTGTTGTAATATATGGAACATAAGAGTATGAAAGAAATTGAAAGGAAAATATGATATATTGTTCTTATTGATAACCCAATATATATAGAGAAGAATGCATGATAACATAAGAAAATTTAAATTCAAAAACATCTAATCCTCATATAAAATTATAATATAAAAATCCTAATTTATTTCCTATTATCTTTTCTCAACAGCTTTCAAAGTCAAATATTTAACACTCCTCCTTGACTTTGAAGTTGTGAATTTAATTTTGAAATATAGATATGATTATAGTCATGATATGACCAATGCTCACAACCAATGACCAACGATTGTTGGCGTTAATTAAGAAAAATGAACACGCAAGTGAAAGAACTGTTGGTCCCTATGTGTATACTCAATGAGTCAAAGGGGGGGTGAATGACTCGCTCTAATAACTTAAGAAATTTTTTTGCGATTATATGAACTCCGCTGAGTAGGTCAGCTGGTTGAGTGAAATCTGGAAAAACTTCAAAGTAAAGAGCATAGAGATTTTATACTGGTTCGATAACCTGTGCTTACATCCAGTCCCAAGAGAGTTTCTTGGTTTTAATTCACTAACCTCAACTCCTTTACCCTAGGCGGAGAAGCCTTTCACGAATTTCCCCAATTACATAAGTACCCTCCAAACTGTAATTGCTCACCCTCTGAGTAGAATACCCTCTTCTACTAGCAACTCAACTTAGTCTAAACAAGAGCTGGAATCAACTTATAAAAACGTTGATCAAGTTACAGATAATCAGATATTACAATGCAAATGATCTATTCTAATCTCTCTTGTTCAAAGCAGATCCTTGCTGAGTGGTTACTTTCTCGATTGAACTTCTTTAAAGCTTGTAAATTGGCAGAAATTTGCTTCTTAGAAATTCAGGTGTAATCATCAAGTTCTAACGCTTTCCTTCTTGCTCCTTTTATAGTTGGAATGAAGAATGTAGCCTTTAAACTTGTCTTGGTATCTTCTGAAATTGACAACTCATCTATTCACCTATTGCTTCCTCAAATCAATCCGTTAAGAGATATAATCACACAGTTGTGAGATAGAAATCAATCCGTTAGATTGAAATTCGAGCTTCAATTTGAATCCTTTGTCGTTTGATGCCGGTCTTCTGTTAGAGAGATCTCGTGCTGACTTGCTACGTGTCGTCTTCCCATTCCTTCTGGTAATCTGACATTTTTGAAGAGCGCGCGATACTATATTGTTGATGTGCAGAATTTCCCAATTTGGCAAATGACTTTTTACAGCTTGATTCTGGAAGACTTTGTATTTTTCTTCATAAACCGGAGTCTTGTCAAGACATTAATTCTTTTTGTCTTTGTCTCATTAATGTCCTGCAAAAACCAACACTAAAAGCAAAGATTCCATTTTTCCTTAAATGGTAAAGTCAGTGCCTTTGACAAACATAAAGTAACTCAGTGAAAGATATAAAATTATGCACAATTGAGACAAAATCTAAATATGAAGCGCTGAGTGAATATTATTTAGTCAGCGACTAAAGTACATACTCAGCCTAGAATAACTCAAAGTTAAACTAAATAGCTAGGTCAGCGGAGACATAAAATTCTACCCTTGAATTTAATTACCCGCATAAAACTATAGACTATTTATTTTAACATCATTACTGATTTAATTAACTCAAACTTAACTTAATTGTTATGATAAAAACTTAAGCACTACTGAGTCATTCACTAAGTCAGTCCAAACTTGTGCTTGGTTCAACAATCTCCACCATTTTGATCAATGGCAATTAACTGAGCAATAATTAAATCAATAAGATATTTAGATCAGAGTTACCTTACAAACATGCTTGATATGTCTTTGTTTAGCGTCTTCATTTTGCTCAGAGTGAATGCTAACTCCCCCATAATTCTTGATTCTTGTAAGGTCAACATTCCTCAATACTTCTCATACTTTTCTGCAAGATCATCAACAAGTATATACCAGAAAATACAAGAAGTTAAGAAGATCTTAACTTAGAACAGAAATGAGTAATCTTTATATATAACTAAGTACAGCCCAACAGATAGTTAACCTATACTAAGTTCACATTTAGCACTACAGATTACAATGATTTCTATTCTACTTTGACATAGGTAGTCCTCCAAGATTCGCTCTTCGCTCTTCAAATGCTTGCTGATCCTACCTAGACGACTTCTTTTCTCTTGGAGATGCAATCTCCTTCCCTTCCCTCTTACGAGTCACAATGTATTGCCTTTCAATGCGCTCCAGATACTTGGACATTTCATATAAAAACTCACCTACCCTCTAATCTCTCTCTTTCTTATCTTTCTCATGCTTCTCGTGATCCTTCTCCCCCATTGCCCTGAGCTTGATGATCAAACGAACCCAGAGAGGCCTCAAAATGCTTGAGTTCTCCATAAATGTTAATAGAGAAATTATGAACTAACAATTCATAGATTTCATCAGAGAGAAAGTCCTGCTCCCTGAGAAAAGAAAAGAGTGCTACAATAGCGCAAGATTAAGATTGATTGACCCAGTATTGAGCATTCAGTCCTTCCTTGGAAACCTGGGTGAGACTGGCCAGAGCCTTGGCTTGATTGTTTTCCCTTAAGATCTGCTCTAGCATAGGAGTGCTTCTGATATATGAGGACACTTGCTTATGAATCTGATCAATTGCTTGACCATCATTAATGACATCAGCATAAACAGATTTGATTTGATCATGGATGTGACCAAGCTTTTGGTACAAAATGGGTTCTTGTTCATCTTCTAGCATAACAATGTCTCTACTCAGAGCGTCAGATATATTTAATCTCTTCAATGCCTTTAACACTTCTCACTCTGAGACATTAACTCCCTCCAAAACTTGTTCCTTCACATTCTTCAGCTCTTTGGAGTTGCCTTGTTAAAAATGACAGTGATCAGCGCGTTGATGGCATCTATTACTGCATCTAGCTTGGATGAATTGGCATCATTTTCCTTGCTTAGAATTCTATATCCATTTAGCACAATCTACATTCCTTGAAAAATAGGATTGAACTTGTCAATCAAGGAATTTTTGAATTCCATCTCCTCATTGACTACTCTGCAATTGCTTTCATACATTTTCTCCTTAAGCTCAGCAACCTCCATCTTCAAGTACTCAGCCTTCCTACCTGCAATATTCAATATAAGCAAAGTATGGGATAGAATAGCCTTAATCAGCGAGAATGCAGTAGGAATAGACTTGAAATGGGCCTTCATTTCTTAAATAGCAACCATGAAACCTTGCACTGGCTCACAACCTTTGCAATTCTCCTTAAAATTTCCTCAGACAGTAATGATTTTGCAATCTTTGCATCAATCTCCTCATCTGTCCTCAGTCCTAGATATCTTGTTCTTCCCAATTTCCTTATATCTCCTAATAGTTTAACTTAGGGGTTGAATTAAGGTTGAGGTTGTGGTTGTTGTGGTTGTGGTTGTTCATTTAGAATCTCCTCAAAAACTGGAGGACCTCTGATAATTGGTCCTTCTATCATTAAAGGTTTATGAGCTAGAGATCCAACTGGTGATAGCAATGGGATAATGACAGTTTCATGTGTTTGGTTAGAGGTTAAGGTGTTTGGTTAATCAGAGTTGGATTGATCTCAGGTGGATGGTATTTGGGTTTCTGGTAAGGGTTGCATGGATATTGGTGTAGGTGAAAGGGGTGATTTTATGGATAAGTTGGGAAAAAGAAATGGGTATTAATTTTCTTCAGGCTTTTCTCCTTCAGCACCTTCAACAGTTGGCTCACTAGCCTGAGCTAAGGTTTGCTCAGTCAGTTGAGCTTCCTGCTTAACTACAATTTCTCCTTCCTCCTTATCTTCCAGATCTTCTTCATCTTTATCAAATACAACCTTCATCTTCTTGAATATCCTCCTCTTCTTTTCTCTCCTTTCCGCTTAAGCTTCCCTAGCAGTCAAATCAACCTGCTGGTCTTTTCCATTAACATCAAACTCTACAGCCTGCACATTATAATCTTCTTACTCCTCCTGATTCTTAATCCCTTCCAAAGCTCCTATCATCTTCTCTACTACTTCTGGAATAGATTTCTCAGCTAGACTGGCTGAGGCTATTTTAATAGCATTTTTAGTCCGACCTTACTGTTAGCTGCTGACTCTTCAGCTCTTCTTCTTATTTCCTCTTCTAGATCCTCCTGCCTCTTCTTTATCCTCTTAGCCTAAGCTGCCTTTAACTTCTCAACCTCTTCAACATTCTAGACTACACCAATCAACTTCTTTACCATCAGCTTCTTCTTTGGCTGACCTACTTTAGGCAAGGGAACTAATGTAGCTTACTGTTCTTTAGCCTTCTTAACATCTAGCTGAGCATCTTTACTCTTTCTCATTTGCATTCTTTTGAGAGGCATCTCCTCTTCTAACTCATCTTCTGCCATCTTCTCTTCCTCTATCTCCTTTACAGTTAGCTCTATAGGGTTCTCATCCTTGGTTCCCTTAGATAGTCTAGACTTTCGAGGGATAGGGGCAACCAAAGGATTCAATCTAGCTGAGCTCGCCTTCTTCACTTCTTTCTTAGAGTCTCTCCTGACCTCCTTCTTGCTTCCCTTCTTCTCAGCCTCCTCTTCTCCTTTCTCTACTCTCAGCTTGGTTATTCTTTCAAATTCCTTAGCCAAAAGAGTAATCCAGGGTCTGATCTTCCTCTTCTGGCTTAATTAGTCTCATTGGCATTATAGCTTTTGGGTCCTTCACTCTGACCTCTCCTTTCTTCAACTTTATGTACTTGGTGTTATTTGGCTTCTCATCACATTTCAAGCCATGAAAGTGTGCATTGCTAAGGATTCTTGATTCAATCACCTTCAGAGTAATTCCACTTCTCTGTGCCCATCCTTCCAAATCTAGCTTATAATCCCTACAAATCACCATTACAAGATGCCCATAATGTTGGGAAATGACAGTCAAATTAAACATGCATAACAGGCATAGCAGAAATTAAAAATTCTGTCCCTGTCCCCAGGAACTCCTAATAGATGCATATAAATTAAATAAAGCCTTAACTAAATAATTCTCTACCTAGGTTAGCATGCAAAGGGCTAGGCATACCATAATTCTAAATTACATCCTAGCACATATATTTTATGCTAAGCATGTTATAACTCTAAGCTATAACCTAAGCATAAAATAAACTAAGCATGCAAAACAACCTAAGCATAATTATTAAGTCTAAAAACGCTTAAAGAAAAAGACCTAATAATTAAAAGAGAAAGAAAGAAAGCTTACCAATTGAAGCGTGCTTTAGCAGAACCTCCTTGCACAAGCCTCCAAGTGTAGGATAGCCTTTATGAGTATCCACACAAACCCCACCAACCAAAACCCCCCCAAGAGGAAGAACTAAGGCTCCTCGAGTAGTTGTCAGACCACTCCAGAAGCCCCACCCGAAAATATAAACTAGAGGTGCTCAAATAAAGTCAAGCTCCTAAAAAATAACTTGTTTGAGTAACCTTTATCGTAGGAATTATTCTTGAACTTGGTGCACATTGAAAGGGAGGAAGTGAAGCCTATTCATAGGCTTGGGGGAGCAAAATTGCACCCCCAACACCGATGTAGGATGTGCTTAATAGCACATCCCACATGGGTTTGACCCACAGATCCATCTGGATCCACGGGCTATGCACACTGTGCGCCACCACAAGCTTGGGCTTGCGGGCTTTCTCGCAAACCCAGCTTATGGTGGATCTCGTGCTAGGCTCTGCATTGCGGGCTCTCAAGCACACTACCTAGCAGTGTGCTATGAGCCCGCAGTCCCTTTTTGCTACTCGGTTCCCTTCTCTGAAACAAAATCTCCGGGTGATTTTAACTAGGTCCAACCTACTAAAATCTTTCCAATCCCTTTAAAATAAATATTTATTTTCTGACCCTAATAAATTAGTTACCGATCAAAAATAAATTCCTTGGTCTATCCAAAAATGATCTAATCATTTTTAACTAATTAAATAATAATCCAATTATTAATCATATTATATTTTTGTAATAGAATAAATCTATTAGTTCTTTACTTAGTCCGATGAAGGTTCAAAGTGTGTGACCTTATAGGATCCCGAAGCATTGAGCTGTTAAGGCTTAACCAACCCTTATTCTGATGGAACCATTAGCTTGAGGTTCTAGACCTTGAATAGAACTCGATTACCTTAAATGACTGTAGTACGCCTCTAGTAAGGGTCTACCATCCCCTATTACTCGGAATGTCATTTATGCTTATGACTTAATCCCGATTAACGCAATAGTTGTCCAATGCAATAAACTCCTTCCATTCTTTAATATTAGTACCATCTAGTTTATAGGGTTCGGTTAAAGTGTTAACCTACTAGTTACCGAAGTAAATTTCCTTTTACCATAGTGTGTTTGAGTAGAAACCATTTCTATCAAACACATACTCTAATCAGAGGTTTATGGCAATCATCACTTCAACAAGTGGCCAGGTACAACTCCTTAATATATCCGGAGCGATGGATTCTTTCTGACTACTCAGCTTACCAACGTGCTGTCATCACTATACACGTAATCACCCGTAACACCCTAAATTAATGAGTGTGTAGGAATGACCGAAAGTATAGTAATAGTACCACACAAGGTAACTAGTATCTCAAGTATGAGGATATTTGCAAAGATTATTGCATGAAGATAAACACTAACACATTGATGTATATACACTAAGTGTTTATCTTGCTGCGGTCTCCAATATATGCCCCAGATATATCCATGTGTCAAACTTAAGGCACCACCTTCAGTCCTTAGGAGATTGACTGCTTGGACCCTTTTCAAGAAAGTTGACCACAAGCTAGTCTTTCCACTTAATCAATATCCTTTCTTGATGAAACTATGATTAGGGATAGTTTAGAAATAATCATAATTGCACATGAAGCATGTCTCACTAAATATAGTCTAAATATAATTTCTCTGACTTCATGCTATGATATGTGACGGACTTTTGTATTTATACATACATCAATGAATATATTTTAACCAGCTATAATATATTTATAACACATCGATATAAACAAAAGATTAAATGCCTTTATTAATTAAACAAAATGTTCGTACTATTATATAATTAAGATATATCGCCCTAATTGCCTTAAGAGCATACATCATATCCAACAAAATCCCACTTGCACTAAGGCCAATTAGCCATATGTCTTAATCCATATGCTTTAACATGCTGGTCATGTTTGACTTGAGTCAATGGCTTTGTCAAACCATCCGCTAGGTTCTGATCAGTGGGAACATATTCTAGTCTTATTATCTTAGCATCAACAATCTTCCTGATTATATGATACTTTCTAGATACATGTCTATTTTTCTGATGAGACCGTGGTTCCTTTGCTGAGCTATAGCACCGTTGTTATCACAATACAAAGTAATTGGATCAAGAGACTCAGGCATCACACCGAGATCACCAATAAATCCCTTTAACCAGACAACTTCTTTTATTGCTTTGCATGTAGCAATGTATTCAGATCCCGTGGTTGAATCAATAGTAGTTTCTTGCTTGGAACTCTTCCAGCATACCGCCCCTCCATTTAACACATACACAAAACCAGACTGAGACTTAAAGTCATCCTTGTCAGATTAAAAACTCGCATCAGTGTAACCTCTAATTGTGAGGTTGCCTTCTCCATAAATCAAGAACTCATCTTTAGTCCTTCTTAAGTATATAAGAATTGCCTTGATGGCCATCCAGTGCTTTTCACCTGGATTTGACTTATATCTGCTCGTAAAGCTCAAAGAGTGAGAGACATTTAGCCTAGTACATATTATAGCATACATGATGGATCCTGTCGCGGATGTATAGGGTATATCCTTCATGCGTATTCTCTCCTGAGCTATCTTCAAACACTCAGCCTTAGATAGGTTAATCCCCTTTGTCATTGGGAGATAACCTTTATTTGAATGCTCAAGGTTGAACCTATTCAACACCTTGTCTATATATGTACTCTGAGAAAGACCTAACAGCCTCTTGGATCTAACCCTATAGATCTTTATACCTAGTATAAATGCTGCTTCACCAAGGTCTTTCATATAGAACATTCTTGACAACCATACTTTAACAGTTTAAAGAAGAGAAATATCATTTCTGTTTAGTAGAATGTCATCGACATATAATACTAAGAAAACGACTACACTCCCGCTTACCTTTTTATAAACACAAGGCTCAGTAATGTTTGGATAGAAATCTAGTTCACTGACTGTCTGATCAAACCTTATATTCTAACTCATGGATTCCTGCTTAAGTCCATAAATGGATGTTTGTATCTTGCATACCTTTAAGCCATTCTGAGATGTAAAACCCTCAAGTTATGTAATATACACATCCCAGTCTAAATCCCTATTTAGGAATGCTATTTTAACATCCATCTGCTAGATCTCTTAATTGTAATGAGCAGCATTGGCGAGGAGTATCCTTATGGATTTAAGCATGGCTACCGGTGAGAAAGTTTCATCATAGTCAATACCTTCACTTTGACTATAACCTTTCGCAACTAACCTTGCTTCATAGGTAATTACATTATCGTCCATGTCAGTCTTCTTCTTGAAGACCCACTTGCACCCAATCGGTCTAACCTCTTGTGGTGCATCAACCAAATTCTAAACTTGGTTCTCATACATGGAATCCATTTCTGATTTCATGGCTTTCAGCCATTTATCAGAATATGAGCTTTTCATTGCCTCATCATATATCCTTGGTTCATCATCCTCTATGAGATATAGTTCCTTATCATCAGTGATGATAAAACTATATCTATCGGGACCTTTATGAACACAACCTGATCTTCACAATGATTGTGTTTTGACAGGCTGTTCTAGGATCGCACTTTCTTGTGTATCTAGAACGGGGTCAATCAGTTGATTGTATGTTTCTTCCTCTTAAACTTCTAGTTCAATATTGCTCCTACTGACTTTTGCAAGTAAGTGTTCCCTTTCCAAAAAGTGAGCATTCCAAGATATAAATACCTTCTGTGATTCGGGTTGGTAAAATAGATATCCAATAGTTTCCTTTGGATATCCAATGAAAAGACATTTATCAGATTTAGTGTTCATCTTATCCGACGCTATCCTCTTTACCATAGCAGGATAGCTCGATACTCTTAAGTGACTTATAGATGGCCTTTTATTACACCATCTTTCATAAGGTGTAAAATCAACTGATTTAGAGGGCACTCTATTTAATACATAAATTGCGCTCTCTAGTGCATATTTTTAAAAGAATTTACTGAGATCTGCATGACTCATCATGGACCGAACCATATCTAATAAAGTCCTATTCCTCCTTTCTGACACTCTATTGTGTTGGGGCATATAAGGAGGGGTCCACTAGGGAACTATCCCATTTTCCTTTAGATAATCCTGACACTCTTGACTTAAGTATTCTCCACCTCGATCTGATCAAAGTGTTTTAATACTTTTCTCAATCTGTTTTTCTACTTCAGCTCTAAATAGTTTGAACCTCTCAAAACTTTCAGACTTATGCTTCATTAAGTACAAATAACCGTATTGTGAATAATCATTAATAAAGGTTATGAAGAAGGAGTATCCTCCTAGTGCCTGTACACTCATTGGACCACACACATCAGTATGTATAAGTTCCAACGTACTCGTGGTCCATTCACCCTTTCATTGAAAGGTTAACTTTGTCATTTTTCCCCTTAAACAAGGTTCACAATCACCATAAGACTCCAAGTCTATTGGGCCCAAGTCTTCACGCTTATGCAACTTGGTTAAGCTATCTTTGTTTATGTGGCCTAAACGACAATGCCATAAGTAGAAGGAATTCTCATTATCTAATTTAACTTTCTTCACATTGTTTATATTAAAAACTTCTATTTTAGTATCAAGAACATAAATGGCACCATTCAACATCCCATAGCCATGAAGAACATTATTCAAAAGAATCTGACAATTATTATTCAAAAGTAAAATTTCAAATCCTTCTGCTACTAAACACGCAACAGATACAATATTCTTAGTAACACTCGGAATGTAATAATAATTATTCAAAACTAAAACAAGTCCACTTGGCAAAATAAGATTAAAGGTTCCTACGGCTAATGCAGCAACTCTGGATCCATTTCCCACACACAGGTCCATCTCCCCTTTTGTAAGTCTTCTACTGTTCCTTAGTCCCTACTCAGAAGTACATATATGAGAACCACAACCAGTATCTAATACCCAAGTGGATTCACGAGGAAAAGTAGCAAAGTTTTCAATTATAAAATACCTAAAGTAGATGCCTCTGCAGGCTTCTTCTTCAGATGCTCAGAAGCAAGAGCTTTGCAATCCCTCTTCCACTGTCCTGGTTTCCCACACTGGAAGCAGATATACTTAGATGTCTTCTTTTTATTCTTCTTTTTACTGATTCTTTTCTTGGCACCCGGTGCCTGCTTCTTCTTCTTAGAAGTCTTACCTTTCTCAACCAACAGTAGAGGTTTCTGATCTTTCTTGATATGAGGTTCTACTATTTTCAGCATGTTAATTAATTCAGGGATAATAGAATTAATCTTGTTCATGTAATAGTTAGTCATGAAGCCTGAGTAACTATCTGTCAAGGACATCGACACAAGGTCAATGCTTAAGTCATGATTCATCTCAAATCCCAATCGATTCAGCTTCTCAAGGTATCCCAAGAGTTTCAATACATGCTGAGAGGCAGAAGTGCCAGCCTGCATCTTGGTTTCAAAAAGGAGGTTGGAGGTCTCATACCTCTCTCTCCTTTCCCGCTTTGAAAAGAGCTCTTAAAGATGGAGAAACATGTCATCCAAGGACATGTTCTCATTTTATTTCTAAAGCTCAGGATTCATAGACCCGAATATGATACACATGGTAGTCTCATGATCTTTCCTGTGCTTCAACCAGGCATTATGTTCCATATGATCCTCTACAACAGGTTCAACAGGGAAAATTTCAATTAGAACATAGGCAATTCCCTCAGATCTGAGAATTATTCTCACAGCTTGGAACCAATCAGAAAAGTTCAAGCCATTCAGTTTGGTGTCAAGTAACATATGGAGATTAACATTGGAAGTCATTTTCAACCTAAGATATAAGAAAAGAAAAAGAGTTTAGATAATAGTTTAAGTACATACATTTAATATAAGGACATTTAATTAAATTCATTTGTCCTACTATTTTATTCGAAATTTACAATAGCCCATTTTATTAAAATCGGGGATTTTAGCCCAGCTAAATTTCCTAGTAGGTAGCATCTATAACTAGTCTATTATAACTCCCAATTTTATGAGTCAAGTTACTATAGTAAATTATAGTTGGAATCCTATTCCATTTGCATCGTATGCAATTCCTAATTCATTTAAGTTCCCTAATTCCAAGGGACGTGTGCTCTTATATTAGCATCTCCTTGAATATGTCTCAGATCTGGGCCTATCCCCCAATTTTATGGTGGACTACCCCTGTTCTGTTAAGGCGGACCCTATCCCAAACTTTACAACCAATCAATATGGACTTGAAGGAACGCTTTGCGTAGCACTCTGATAGCCCAAAGAGACCGTATTATAAATTTGAGTAAGGAAGACTATAACTTGCCTTAATATATTTACTTTGGAATTTTATTGGTGTTAAACGTCTCACCCAATCTAGGATTTTATCAGATGGACATATTTATAATAACTTATATTAATTCAGGGAATTTTAGAATTAATTTATAAGGTCCAACCTTACATGGGTTCAAGCTCTTTATTATAATTATTCATCAACTTAGATTATATGCAAAATAATTAACACTTTTATTTGTTATATTTATATTGCATTTCCTTTAAGCTTCTATTCAATAAATTTAATTTTTACTTTGTTATAGAAACGTATATAAGCACCATCTTATATACTAGAAATAAATCAGTCCATATTTAATCCTCGATTGGTCAATTCAAGCTGCACTGATATAGGTTCCCAGGTAGGAGAGGTGCCCTTGAAGTGAGTAGACACCAAGTCCAATCCTTAGCCAGAACAAATACGTGCACAAACTCGAAGACTAATGGATTCTCTTGAACTAATGAATTTTGTTCTTTCAATTCATGTAAATTGAAAGCATCTATAACCCATGTAATTTATATAAATTATTGAAACTTGTATAATTTGAGTAAGTTGAGCAGGCTTATTCAGAATTATTTACAAACATTTTCTAACCTTGAAATGAAAAGCACAAGTTCATATGTATTGTTCTAAACAATTAAATAAACAATAATCATTTCATATAGAAAATAATATTCAATTTGCTTCTAACTTAATTATGCACTAAATATGCAGGCTCTGATACCATTGTTGGAAACTAACACTCAAATTGAACATGTATAACAGGCATGACGGAAATTCAAAATTTTGTCCCTGTCCCCAGGAACTCCTAATAGACGCATATAAATTAAATAAAGCCTTAACTAAATAATTCTCTACCTAGGTTAGCATGCAAAGAGCTAGGCATACCATAATTCTAAATTACATCCTAGCACATATATTTTGTGCTAAGCATGTTATAACTCTAAGCTATAACCTAAGCATAATCATTAAGTCTAAAAATGCTTAAAGAAAAAGACCTAATAATCAAAAGAGAAAGAAAGAAAACTTACTTGTGCTTTAGCATAACCTTCTTGCACAAGCCTCCAAGCGTAGGATAGCCTCAATGAGTATCCACACGGAACCCACCAACCAAAACCTCCCAAAGAGGAAGAACTAAGGAGCCTCAAGTAGTTGCTAGACCACTCTAGAAGCCCCACCCGAAAATGTAAACAAGAGGTGACTGAATAAAATCAAGCTCCTAAAAAACAACTTGTTCAAGTAACCTTTACCGTAGGAATTATTCTTGAACTTGGTGCACATTGAAAGGGGAGAAGTGAAGCCTATTTATAGGCTTGGGTGAGCAAAATTGCTCCCTCAAAACTGATGTGGGATGTGCTTAATAGCACATCCCAAGCGAGTTTGAACCACGGGCTATGCCCTCGCGCTTAGCATGCTATGCACGCTATGCGCCACCGCAAGCTTAGGCTTGTAGGCTTTCTCGCAAGCCTAGCTTGCGATGAATCTTGTGCTGGGCTCCCCAATGCGAGATCTTCCAAGCCCGTATTGTAGGCTCTCGAGCACGCTTCCCAGTAGCGTGCTACGAGCCCATAGTCCCCTTTTGCTGTTCGGTTCCCTTCTCGGAAACAAAATCTCTGGACGATTTTAACTAGGTCCAACCTACTAAAATCTTTCCAATCCCTTTCAAGTAAATATTTATTTTATGACCCTAATAAATTAGTTACCGGTCAAAAATAAATTCCTTGGTCTATCCACAAATGATCTAATCATTTTTAACCAATTAAATAATAATCCAATTATTAATCATATTATATTTTCATAATAGAATAAATCTATTAGTTCTTTACTTAGTCCGATGAAGGTCCAAAGTGTGTGACCTTATACGATCTCAAAGCATTAAGCTGTTAAGGCTTAACCAATCCTTGTTCTAATGGAACCATTGGCTCGAGTTTCTAGATCATGAATAGAACTCAATTACCTTAAATGACTGTAGTATGCCTCTAGCTACCATCCCCCATTACTCGGAATGTCATTTATGCTTATGACTTAATCTCGATTAATGCAATAGTTGTCCAATACGATGAACTCCTTCCATTCTTTAATATTAGTACCATCTAGTTTTTTGGATTCGGTTAAAGTGTCAACCCACTAATAGCAAGGTTGCTCCAAGCTATTCGAGTTATTAACTTGTTATCGAAGTATATTGCATTTTACCATAGTGTGTTTGACTAGAAACCATTTCTATCAAACACATACTCTGATCAGAGGTTTATGGCAAAGATCACTTCAATAAGTGGCCAGATACAACTCCTTAAAATATCCGGAGCAATGGATTCTTTCTGACTACTCAGCTTACCAACATGCTGTCATCACTATACCCATAATCAATCGTAACACCCTAAATTAATGAGTTTGTAGGAATGACCCAAAGTATAGCAATAGTACCACAGAAGGTAACTAGTATCTCAAGTATGAGAAAATTCGCAAAGCTTATCGCATGAAGATAAACACTAATACATTGATATATACACACCAAGTGTTTATCTTGCTGCTGTCTCTAATATATCTACAGATATATCCACGTGTCAAACTTAAGGCACCACATTCAGTCCCTAGGAGATTGACTGCTTGGACCCTTTCTAAGAAAGTTGACCACATGCTAGTCTTTCCGCTTTATCAATATCCTTTCTTGATGAAACTATTACTAGGGATAGTTTAGACATAATCATAATTGCACATGAAGCAGGTCTCACTAAATATAGTCCAACTATAATTTCTCTGACTTCATGCTAAGATACATCAAGGACTTTTGTATACATACATCAATGAATATATTTTAACCAGCTATAATATATTTATAAACACATCGATATAAATAAAAGATTAAATGCCTTTATTAATTAAACAAAATGTTCGTACTATTACATAATTAAGATATATCGCCCTAATTGCTTTAAGGGCATACATCATATCTAATACATAAACCATGTGCCTAGACACCTTCAAGAATCTATGCACAATGGTCAATGGCCAGTTGATGCTCATTCCATATGTGAGAGCATAGACAAACACTCTCTCAAACTTTGAGCAACTTCCTGTAGACGTAGTCTTAGGCAAAAGTACCTTCATCACCAAATCATGGGCCTGCTTTCCCTTATTCGTGAACATAGAGGACCAGCCTTATAGTCAGCAAGAACTTCATAGTCTATAGGGGTGTCCACATACTCTTTATCCTTTACTGCATATATTCTCAGCCCTCTTTCTCTCATTCCCAGCAAATTAGCGATCAGCTTGGGAGTCACATATACCTTCCTCCCCATCATAGTTGTGACAAAAATGTCCTTGTTCCCTTCTACCATATAGATATCATGGTAAAATCTCTTCACAATCTGCTAGTAGCAGCCACTAGGTATCTCAAAAAACCCTTTTAGACGGTGTTGGCGTGTCCACTTCCCAAAACACTCATCACTCTAGAAATTAAGCATATCAACAGTAATGGGGTCTTCTACTTCTGCTTTTTCTTTAGAACACCACTCAGTAGGTGTGTACTCACTTCCTGCTGGAATCAATAGCTCTTCATTCTTGTAGATTCCAACTGCTACTTACGTAAAATGATCCATGTTAGTAACCCAACATGTATCATCTTCATTCCTCAAGAACAAGGATTGCTCAGAACTGGGTTCAGATGATCTTTCCGAAGTACTCGCCATGGAAATTGCTTTGAAAGAAATTAGAGAATTTGAGGATTTAGAAAGAATATTGTAGAAAAGGAATTTGGTAAAGTAACCTTTCCTTCTTCTGTATCTCTCTTTAAATACCCAAACCTTCACCTAAACCTGCAAAGCTTACGTGTGCAACTCATAATTCATGGTCATAATTCAACAGTGAGATTGATCAATGGTTATCGTGAGATTAATGATTACATAAAACACAAAGCTTAAACAGTTGAATATGGATCATTTTTAAACTTGCTACCATTTCCATCAGTTTTGAATTTGAAAAGAAACCAATGACAGTTTTAGTGACATTTCTAAAATTCAAGCGCGAAGAAGAAATACTCAACCTAATTTACAGAAGCTCAAAGTGTGCCCTAGAAATTTGGTCAGCTCTAGAATTGGCCAGCGGGGAATGAATTTCTTCAAATTGGATTAACATTCTGGTTAACTCTCTCAGAGTGTTGAATTGATCCTTTCCAATAGGCTTTATGAATATGTCAGCTCGCTGTTCTTTAGCAGGAATGTATGTGAGCTTAAATTCTCCTTTTAGCATATGATCCCTTATAAAGTGATGTCTAATATTGACATGCTTCATCCTGCTATATTGAATTGGATTCTTGGATAGGTCAATTGCACTCTTGTTGTCACACATGACTTCAAGACACTTAGACTTTATACCATAATCCTTCAATTGCTTCTTGATCCATAGCAGTTGTGCTACACAACTTCCAACAGCCATGTACTCAACCTCAGCTACTCAGAGCCACAGAAGTTTACTTCTTGCTATACCATATTACTAGACAATCACCAAGGAAATGTCATCCTCCTGTGGTGCTTTTCCTTTCAAGTTTGTCTCTTCCATAGTCAGCATCTATTTATCCTCTCAGAGTGAAATCTACATTACTTGGATACCATAAACTTGCATCAATATAGCCTAGCAAATACCTAAGAATTCTCTTAACAGCAGCTAAGTGAGATTCTCTGGGGTCATCTTGATATCTTGCACAATAACATACAACATATTGAATGTTAGACCTACTAGCAGTTAGGTAAAGTAGAGAACCAATAATACCTCTATAGAGCTTACTCTCTATAGGTTTACCTTCCTCATCTTTATTCAGAATTGTATCAATGGTCATGGGTGTTGACATTGGCTTGGCTTTATCCATGTCAAACTTCTTGAGTACTTCCTTGGCATACTTAGCTTGGCTGATGAAGATCCCATCATCACCTTGCTTGATTTGCAAACCAAGAAAGAAATTAAGCTCTCCCATCATAGACATTTCAACTTCTTTCTTCATTTGCTGGCTGAACTCTTTGCATAGCTTTCATTAGTTGCTCCAAAGATGATATCATCAATATAGATTTAGACTAGCAACACATCTTGATGCTTCTTCTTGATAAATAGAGTTGTATCTGCTTTTCCCCTAACATAACCTTTGCTGAGTAAAAAGTTAGTCAATGTCTCATACCAAGATCTTAGAGCTTACTTCAGTCTATAAAGAGCCTTCTTCAGCTTGAAGATATGATATGGATACTTTGGATCTATAAAGCCCGGGGTCTGTCTGACATGGACTTCCTCTTTAATATAACCATTAAGAAATGAACTCTTAACATCCATTTGAAATAACATAAAGTTCATATGAGATGCAAAAGCATACAGAATTCTTATGGCTTCAAGTCTTGCTACTGGTGTAAAGGTTTCTCTATAGTTAATGCCTTCTTGTTGATTGTAGCCTTCAGTAACTAGTCTGGCCTATTTTTTAACAAGATTACCAGCTTCATCTAGCTTTTTCTTGAAAACCCATTTGGTGTCAATGATTGACTTGCCTCTGGGTTTCTCTATCAAATCCCAAACTTCATTTCTTCGAAATTGGTCTAGCTCTTCTTGTATTGCAATCATCCAGTTGTTATCAAACTCAGCATCTTCAAACTTCTTTGGTTCAATCAATAAGACAAATGCTAAATGACTCATCATTCTATTCAGCTAGCCTTTGGTCAGAACTAGATTTTGTACACTATCAAGAATCTTCTCAACTGGGTGATCTTTCCTTACTTTGACTTCTTTTAGTAGATCAGGATCAGCTCGCTTAGCTACTATCATTAGTTAATGATCTACATCATTACCAAAGTTGATGGATTAGTCCAAGTTGACTTCATAATCTTCTTATTCTGGTACTAGCACAAGAATAACAATGGGCTAACTGATTGATCCGCTGACTTATTCCTTTTCCCTTTCATCGCTTCTCTACTTGTATTATTAGTTTCATCAAAATCTACATGCATGGACTCCTCTAAAGTGCTAGTTCTCTTGACATACACTATGTATGCCCTACTGTATGTTAAGTAACCCAGAAAGATTCCTTCATTAGCCTTGGGGTCAAAATTAGCCAATTGGTCTTTAGTGTTTATTATGAAGCATCTACAACCAAAGGCCTTGAGCTAACCAACCTTCGGCTTGCGCCCCTTCCAAAGTTCATAAGGAGTTTTATTCAAAACTGGGTGAATTAAAACCCTATTTAGAATGTAATAAGATGTGTTAATAACTTCTCCCCAGAAATACTTTGGTAGATTATTATCACTCAGAAATGACCCATCTCCATAATAGTGTGATTCTTTCTCTAAACAACCCTATTCTACTGAGGTGTATGAGGGGCATAAAAATTATGGTCAATACCATGCTTAGAACAGAATTCCTCAAACTGCCTATTTTTAAATTCTCTTCCATAGTCACTGCGGATTCTATTAATTTTAAGGTCTTTTTCATTCATGATCCGGGTAGCCATGAGTTTTCCTCCTTAGAGACTAAGCATATATCATTGGAGCCAGGGGATAAATCAATTATATAAACATTATTAATTCTAGGAGAATAAAGAATAGTTTGGTCAGAATTACCATCAATGACTGAGTAGCCCGCTGAGTCAAAAATCACTTTCCTGCCTTTATCATACAGTTGAGCAATGCTTAGCAAGTTGAACTTTAGGCCTTTCACAAGAGACACATTATTGATTGAAGGCTTGACTCCCACAGTGCCATTGCCAACAATCTTTTCCTTTTTGTTATCTCCAAAACTGACACTTCCATTCCTCTTTCGCTCCAATGTGATGAATAGTTTTTCATCACCTATTATATGCCTCGAGCATTCACTATCCAAATACCACATTCTTCTATCATTAGTGGATCTCAGGCTCACCTGCAAAATAATCGAGTTTTTTTAGTACCAATACCTTTTTCTAGATGGGTCCTCCCTTGTTAGTGGTTGTCATCCTTGACCAGTTGTGAGGTGTCGATGATGTGTGGGTCTCCCTTAGTGCCTGTGTGAGAGGCAGGGCCCCCTGGGGTTTGGTTTGATTTAGGCGTGATGAAACATTTTTTAGTCCAAGTTTGCACAATAAGCCAATATTAATGAATAAAAGAATCGAGACCCAAATCTTGATACAAATGATAGAGTCATCACCTAAGTTTTCTACTTGGTAAAGAGTTTTGGTACGGTTCTATTTGAGCAAGAGACTCATACCTATTGGATCAGAGGTTCGGGTATTGGATGAGTCACTTATTTCTCATTTAGTTGATTCAAAATTATATTCACCTCGTAAAACCATTTTTGTTTTCATCATTTAGGGAATTATCATAGAAATTCTATTTCTACACTCTTTCACACTCGTTACATGCGTTTACATATTACAATAAAGCACATAAAAAGGGGGAATAAAAATTACAACCGGGGGAAAATGTGGAAAATTGCAAGAGAACCTATACATTTGTTCTAAGTTATAAAACAAAATGAAAATAAATTCCCCTGCATCCACAGATGTCAGTATAGTTTATGGCACATCATAAGTTAGCATTTTATTAGAAAAATGTGATTATGTTAGCGTGGCGGTTTTACAATTGATAGTACCCGGGTGGCTTCTAGGATCTGAAAGAAATATCGAGTTTTCAACGTAATTTATTGTAAAAACACATTTTAACTTTTGTGGGTTAATTTACCGGATTATTAGTGAAAATGATCGCATGGCATATGGTGAGTTGGATTGATTTTTAATCGAATTAAAATGAATTCTGGGTTCTGCCTGGGGACTAGTATCGTACGACTACTGGGGAGGACCGATATGGGTATGGAGGACCCATACAGGACATGTCTGGTCCCAGGAAGAAGCTTAATTTGAGATAAACAGATTAACGGAAGAAAAATAAAATAAAAATGGGATTTCCTTCCGTATTAGTATGGCGGAGCAATTTAATACCCTTAGGGATATATGGTGCTAACAAGGCTCATATGGGTTAGGACTAGACCAAGAATAAGAACAAGAAAAGATATAATAACAAAGGCAGAAAATAATAATGAAATAATTGAGATGTGAGTCTCTTTGAAACTTAGGAGCGTTACCTTTACGGTGTGAATCCACTTTACCGCGGTCCCTTTGCCTTGAGAGAGTTTGGCCAAAGTAGATGGTGAAATAGGACTATTTAGGTGAGTATTTATGTGGATATAACCTCCCATAAATCCTAATAAATGAAGTTAGGAATGAATAAAATGTAGACAAAACCTCAAGGAATGAGTTTTCTCCCTATTTTATACCTCCTATACCTCCACTATTTCTTTTCTATACCTATAGAAATTGCTACAACCTTACTATAATTTCTCTATAGTATATTTTTTTATATCAATTGTGTCTATTGAAATGGTGAGGAACAGGCTCTATTTATAGGGTGAAAATCAGGTCTGAATTCAATAAACTGCATTCAAGACCTGCCTTTTCCCGAAAAAGGAAAGATATAACTTCAGAAAGAGCCTAATCAGGCAATAACGTATGGAAGAAATCTACCCATACGGGTTTGCTAGTGGATCCATACCACCAGGTAGTACCCGTACGGGGTCTTAGGGGTAGACTAGGTCTCCAAACTTTGGCCAAACTCATCTCTACAGTAATAGGAACACCTCTGATGGACAACACCTATAAGACATTGCATCATATAGCTCTCATCATTATTTTGTGAGAAGGATCGTTAAAATCCAGTGCTCATAGACTTCCCTTCATGGGATCACTACAGATACGGACTTGTATGATCTTACGTTGTGAGCGAGGGTTTAGAAATCATACCTGAGGTGATGATATGGGTGAGTTCCTTTCTTGAGGTGAACTTCTTTCCTGGGTCCCCCCCTCCCCCCCCACGATTGAGGTGGATGACTTTCCTTTGTCAATGCGTATCCCTTTTATGAGGTGGATGACTTTCCTTGCCAATGCGTATCCCTTTCCTGAGGCGAATGACTTTCCTTAATAATGCGTATCCCTTTCCAAAGGCGGATGACTTTCTTTTGCTAATGCGTATCCCTTTCTTAAGGCGAATGACTTTCCTTGCTAATGCGTATCCCTTTCCTGAGGTGGATGACTTTCCTTTGCTAATGCGTATCCCTAGTGACTCTACTGGGGAAGGTGTGTATCCCTTTTTTAAGGCAGATTGACTCTCTTGGCCGGTGGTGTATCCCTTTCTTAAGGCGGATCGACTTTCCTGATTGATGGTGTATCCCTTTCTTATGGCGGATGACTCTCTTACTGGGGATTTTGAATGACCTGTAAGAAGACAACAATCAAACGCCGAGTTAGTCATTGTCTGAGCAGACACATCTTAATTCTCAATTGACTTTTTTATGAACAAAAATTTTTGCCCCTTCAATTAAGAATAAAGATGTATGTATGGGGGTTGGCCCTTGAATAAACTATAAACTAAGTACGAGAAATGTCGGGTTTGGCCCGATTGCTGTTGGTTCCCTTCTAGGGAATGTCCCTAGGGTGGGTGCCCCTGGGGTTTTTGATGACGGGGGTATGCCCCTTGACGGATTCCACTACTGGGGAATGGGGGATGCCCCTAAATTAGTGGGGAGGTGCCCCTGGACTGGTTGGTTCCACTACTGGGAAATGGGGGGACACCTCTAGATCTGGTTTCGATACTGGGAAATTGGGGGATGCCCTTAGATCTACTCTTTGGCTGGGGAGTGTAGTAATGCTCTTTTGGAGACTTCTTTTCTATTATAGAAATTTCTTCTTATGAGATTCATTGGCTGGGGAAGAATTCCTGTGCTAGGATGGATTTTTACACAAAAATCATCCTGGTTAGTAATCAATTCAAGAGTGGCTTACCTTGATTCTTGATTGACCTTTTGTGAAAACAAAATTTTTTACCCCTTCAATTAGGATCAAGGTGAGCTAGGGGTTGGCAAGAGAAGGCCCATATGGGTGGGCCGGGTCCCCGTATGGTTGGGGTCTTTAAGGTTTGGGACCCGTACGGGTGGGATGGGACCCGTACGACTCCTCTTCGGGGGTTTTAAAAGGCTGTTCAGACCCCTCACATCTTGCCTCATACAAAATCTTCCCCTTTTGTATTTTCCGGCGATTTTCTTCCTATAATTGGTTAAATTGTATAAAAAGATCCCAAAGATCAGCTGTTTCTCCCTTAGACTCAAGGATTTACCCCTGATGGGCAATTTGAGGCTTCGAGAATGCCCAGTTTCCGTCGCTTATGCCTTTCGTGAAGGAGACTCATTTCTAGGGCTCACTCCTATCTCCGAAGTGCCCCTAATCCCTTCTCCTGATATCCATGCCTTAAAACACAAGGTAATTTTGTTTGATTCTCCATTTTCCATTTTTGAACCCTTTGAAAATTTCTCGAATTTTGGAATGAATTAGGGTGTTTTAGACCTTGGAATAAAGCCTGATGCATGTAACTTTAGCCTAGGATGCTTTTAGGATAGTTTTGGATGAGCTTTGGTTGAGATTAGATGAATTTGGATTTTTGGGGGGTTTTTCCGTAGAGGCACTATTTATAGAGGACCCGTGCGAGTGAAGGGGGACCCAAATGGGTCCCATTTTTGATACGGGAGCTACTATGGACCCGTACGGGGCCAGTCCTCAAGGATAGAATCCTGGTTACTTTGATTTTTGCCATCCTTTTCTGATTTTTGACATGTCTGTTGTATTTTAATATAAGACTGTAGGAGCCTTAAGCTTCTATAGGAAATGGTATGAGGAAATACGTGCTATAGGGGACACCGAGCTACTGACCCGCATAGAATCTTTTTGCTTCAGCGACATCATTAAGGCCATCCCTCAGGCTCCAAAGACATTGGCCCCAAGCGCTATTTCAGCCTTGATAGAAAGGTGGTTGGAGAGGACCCATACTTTTCATTTGCCAATTGGGGAGGCCATTATCACTCCCTCAGACGTGTGCACCATGACGGGCTTGGATTGGAGTGGGGATGTTGTCCACTTGATGTTTATGCCATAGGTGGCATTCTCAGCCCTAGGTGAAGGCCTATATTGCTCGATTACTTGGGCTTCATCCGGGCAGGACGAATAAGCTCAAGTATGGGGACCTGTATACTTTTTGGATCGGGCAACTGAGTCTTATTGCGGCTGATAGGAGAGATTAGTACACTCTATCCTTCCTACTGACATTTCTTACCACCGTCTTCTTTCCAGTTTATTCGAGCAATCTCAACTATGGTTTGCTCTCCACTGTATAGAATCTTGCTATTGTGCCCTGCAAGAACTAGTACCGGGCCATTCTAGTACATCTATACTATGGGTTGGATGTCGGAGTCCGGGGTGAGCAGTCCGAGCTCAAGATCTTCCATTTGATTCTACAATAAATCCTGAACTAATCTCTTGTGCTTTAACCTTTTGTTTGAATTGTGGCATAACTAATCTTTACTTTATCTTACAGATTTGGGCCTTCGAGCACCGGTTCATCCCTAGGCCAGGCTTGCCCATGCAGCCTAAGACACCACACATCATTTCCATATGGATGGGGCTTTGGCAAGGTCAGCCCTTGACCACGACGTAATATAGGTAGTTCCTACGCCAGCCACACTCAAACCAGGTAAACTTATTCCCTACTAAACTTGCATTTTACATTTCAACAAACCATTAGTAGAAACTGTATTTATGAGGTTGTGATGCTTATAGTGCATTTTACTTTGTAGAGATCATCCGAGACTCGTGGGAGAGGTTGGATATTCATGGGGCCATTGAGTGGATGCGGGCTGGCTTGAATGACCGTCGCTTTGTCCTGGAGTCACCGCTCTCCTTTGAGTGGTATTTCGGGGAGCCAGTCAGAGGGTGGAGGACCAGTGCCATGGTAGAGTAACCATCCCTCCTCCGATCCTAGCGGGTGCCTTCTGGACTACCTCATGCCGAGGACCGACCAGGGGTTGTAACTACTAGGCGAGGGAGCCCGGGTGCTATTGATGGAGGCTCCTATGCTGAGTTTGTTGATTATTCACTTCTTCCTTATTATAAGAGGATTCACCATAATGACAAGCCTTTGAGTTTCACTGGAGTGACGGTGAGGATGATGTTGGGAACTGACAGTCAAATTGAACATGCATAAGAGGCACGACGGAAATTCAAATTTTGTCCCTGTCCCCAGGAACTCCTATTAGTTGCATATAAATTAAATAAAGCCTTAACTAAATAATTCTCTACCTAGGTTAGCATGCTAAAGGACTAGGCATACCATAATTCCAAATTATACCCTAGCATATTTATTTTATACTAAGCATGTTATAACTCTAAGTTATAACCTCAGCATAAAATAAACTAAGCATGCCAAAATAATCTAAGCATAATTATTAAGTCTAAAAATACATAAAGAAAAAGTATTAATAATTAAAAGAGAAAGTAAAAGAACTTACTAGTTGGAGCGTGCTTTTGCAAAACCTTCTTGCACAAGCCTCCAATAGTAGGATAGCCTCTATGAGTATCCACACGAACCCCACCAACCAAAACCTCCCCAGGAGGAAGAACTAAGAAGCCTCGAGTAGTTGCTAGCTCTAGAAGCCTCACCCAAAAATATAAACTAGCGGTACCCGAATAAATTCAGGCTCCACAAAAATAACTTGCTCAATTACCCGAGAGATTAATTATCTCGCTTAGGATTTTTGCTTTGAGCTTGGTACAATTTGAAAGGAAAGGGAATAGCCTATATGGAGGCTTGGGGGAGCATTTTGTTCCCCCTTTTGAATGATGTGGGATGGGAGTAATTACTCCCATCCCATGTGCACACAGCGTGCATGCTGTGTGCACATGCAAGGCAATGCCCTTGTGGGCTTTGCCTTGCTCATGGGCTGCGCATGTGCAACCCATTTTTATGGGCTGCCGCGAGCAATGCCCAACATTGCTCACACACCTTTCGGTATATTTCCGCGCACTCGAGCCTATAGAAAATACTTTTGTACTCTCAGTCCAATTAAAATCGCTAATGCAAAATTCCCCTTTTTAATCCCTTTTCAAATATTTATTTTGTGACCCTAATAAATTAGTCACCAGTCAAAATAAATTTCTTGGTCCAACCAAAATTGATCTAATCAATTATAATTTATTTATGACTCTAATTAATTAGTTATCGGTCAAAATAAATTCCTTGGTCCATCCAAAATTGATTTAATCAATTTTAACCAATCAAATAATAATCCAATTATTATTTATGTTATATTTTCGTAATAGAATAAATCTATTAGTTCTTTACTTAGTCCGATGAAGGTCCAATGTGTGTGACCTTATAGGATCCTAAAGTATTGAGCTGTTAAGGCTTAACCAACTCTTGTTCTAATGGAACCATTTGCTCGATGCTCTAGACCGTGAATAGAACTCGATTATCTTAAACGACTGTAGTACGCCTCTAGCAAGGGTCTACCATCCTCCATTACTCGGAACGTCATTTATGCTTATGACTTAATCCCGGTTAATGCAATAGTTATCCAGTGCGATAAATTCCTTCCATTCTTTAATATTAGTACCATCTGGTTTATTGGGTTCGGTTAAAGTGTTAACCCACTAATAGCGAGGTTGCTCCAAGCTATCCCAGTTATTTACTTGTTACTGAAGTATATTGCCTTTTACCATAGTGTGTTTGACTAGAAACCATTTCTATCAAACACATACTCTGATCAAAGGTTTATAGCAATCATCACTTCAACAAATGGCCAGGTACAACTCCTTAATATATCGGAGGCGATGGATTCTTTCCGACTACTCAGCCTACCAACGTGCTGTCATCACTATACCCGTAATCACCCGTAGCACCGTAAATTAATGAGTGCATAGCAATGACCCAAAGTATAGCAATAGTACCACACAAGGTAGCTAGGATCTCAAGTATGAGGACATTCGCAAAGTTTATTGCATGAAGATAAACACTAACACAATGATATACATACCAAGTGTTTATCTTGCTGCGGTCTCCAATATATCTCCAAGATATATCCATGTGTCAAACTTAAGGCACCACCTTTAGTCTTTGAGAGATTAACTGCTTGGACCTTTTCCAAGAAAGTTGACCATATGCTTGTCTTTCCGTTTCATCAAAGCCTTTCTTGATGAAACTATGACCAGGGATAGTGTAGACATAATCATAATTGCACATGAAGTAGGTTCCACCAAATATAGTCCAACTATAATTTCTCTGACTTTATGCTATGATATGTCAAGGGCTTTTTCATACATCAATGAATATATATTTAACTAGCTTATATATATATATATATATATATATATATATATATATATATATATATATATATATATATATATATACAAGCATATTAATATAAACAAAAGATGAAATGCCTTTATTGATTAAACAAATTATTCGTACTATTACATAATTAAGATATATCGCCCTAATTGCCTTAAGAGCATACATCATATCCAATAGATGACGATGATGATGATGACGACGAGGATGGACTGAGGGGCAACCGTGAGGGTCTATCCATAGTTCGGGGCAGTGGGGGTTCGGTTAGGTCCACTACCCCTTCTTCTTAGGTACGCTTCTAACTTAACCCTTGTGAATATCTTAATGTTTCCTAAAAATTATTATGGTCTAAATGTAATCCTTTCTTGATACAGCCTTCCGCTTCAACACGAAAGAGACCTGCCATTGCTATTGCTGCTACCCTTGAGCCGCGGGTGAAGCTGTCTCGCCCTTCTGGGTCTGTGAGAGAGGGAGTCCTCTGAGTTGAGCTAGATACTTTCTTCTGACTCCTTGATCATTCAGGAAAGCGAGCTGTTAAGGACTTTAAGCAGTCGGTCCAGCCTATCAGTTTTACTCCTTCTAGCTATACTCATGTAAGGAATCCTTCGCTTTTAACCTTGCCCATTATAGTGATTACTTAGAATATCCTGTCCTGTTGTGACTTTCCTTCTCAAGTGACCATTTCCGAGCCAGAATTTTAGAGAAGTAGTTGCTGGAAGATTTTTTGAGGAGCAGCTGCGGGTTGCCACCGTTGAGGTTAACCAAGCTAGGGCTGAGACTACTCGGGCATAGGCTGAGGTTGAGATGTTGAGGGGCCAACTGGCGAGGATGATTGAGGATAGGCAGATGCTGGATATTTCTTATGCTGAGTCCAAGGACGATCTTTCTGAATACTATGTGACTTAGAGGGGAGGAGACCAGCATACTGAGGTAGATGATGTTGCTAGGTGTAAGGTGTTGATGACGTGTGGGTCTCTCTTGGCGCTTATTTGAGAGGTGGGGCCCACTAGGGGTTTGGTTGGATTTAGGCGTGATAAAACATTTTTAGTTAAAGTTTGCACAATAAGCCAATTTTAATGAATAAAAGAATCGAGACCCAAATCTCAATACAAATGATAGAGTCGCCACCGAAGTTGTCTACTTAGGAAAGAGTTTTGTTACGGTTCCCTGTAGGCGGGAGACTCATACCTATTAGATCAGAGATTCAGGTATCGGATGAGTCACTTATTTCTCATTTAGTCGATTCAAAATTACATTCACCGAGTAAAACCGTTTTTGTTTCCATCATTTAGGGAGTTATCACAAAAATCCTATTTCTACACTCTTTCACACTCATTACATGCATTTACAGATTATAATAAAACATAAGCAGTAAATGGGGGAATAAAAATTACAACCGGGGAAAATGGGGGAAATTGCAAAAGAACCTATACATTTGTTCTAAGTTATAAAATAAAATGAAAACAAATTCCCCTGCATCCACACACTTTAGAACAGTTTGTAACACATCTTAAGTCAGCGTTTCATTGATAAAAATGTGATTATGTTAGTGTGGCAGTTTTACGATCGATAGTACTCGAGCGGCTTCTAGGATCGGAGAGACAAGTCTTCAACGTATTTTATTGTGAAAACACATTTTAACTTTTATGGGTTGATTTACTAGATTATTAGTGAAAATGATTGCATGGCATATGGTGAGTTGGATTGATTTTTAACCAGTTAAAAAATGAATTCTGGGTTCTGCTTAGGGGACTGGCACTCGTACGGGTGGGAGGAACCTGTACGGGTGCCAGGGAGGACCAGTATAGGTATGGAAGACCCGTAAGGGTCCTGTCTGGTCTCAGGTAGAAACTCAGTTTAGTTTAACTTGCTGATTAATAGATTAATGGTAGAAAAATCAAATAAAAAAAGGGATTTCCCTCCGTATGAGTATGGCGCGCCGATTTAATATCCTAGAGGATTTATGGTGCCAACAAGGCTCAAACGGGTTAGGACAAGACCCAAAATAAGAACAAGAACTGATATAATAATGAAGGCAGAAAATAATAATAGAATAACTGAGATGTGAGTCTCTTTGAAACTCAGGAGCATTACCTTTACGGCGTGAATCTACTTTGAGATGATCCCTTTACTGTTAAGAGAGTCTAGCCAAAGTAGATGGTGAAATAGGACTATTTAGGTGAGTATTTGTGTGGATAAAACCTCCCCTAAGTCCTAGTAAATGAAGTTAGGAATGAATAAAATGTGGACAAAACCTAAAAGAAAGGGTTTTCTCCCTATTTTATGCCTCCTATACCCCCACTATACCTTTTCTATACCTATAGAAATTTCTAGAATTTAAGTATATTTTTCATATGAGATATGTGTGTTGAAAGGAGGGGAAAAGGCCCTATTTATAGGGTGGGAGTCAGGTTTGAATGCAATAAACTGCATTCAAGACCAAGGTTTTCTTGAAAATGGTAAGAGATAGCTCCTGAAAGAGGCTGATTAGGCAATCAGAGGACCCGTACAGGTGGGGCTCCACCCATATGGGTACTAGGGGACCCGTATGGGTCCTCTCTATACATAAGGAAGGCAATCACCTATACGAGTTTGCCAGTGGATCCATACCACTAGATAAAATCGTACGGGGTACCTAAGGGCAGACTAGGTCTCCGGACTTCGGCCAAACTCAACTCTGCAGTAGTAGGAATGCCTCTTGATGGATAACACTTAAAATATATTGCATTATATAGCTCTCATTATAGTTTCGTAAGAAGGATCGATAAAATCCAATGCTCACAAACTGCCCCTAGTGGGATCATCGCAGATACAGATCTGTATGATCTCACGATGTGAGTGAGGGTTTAGGAATTATACTTGTGGTGATGATATGGGTTAGTTCCTTTCTTGAGGCGAACTTCTTTCCTTTGCTGAGGCATATCCTGTGTAACTCTACTGGGGAATATGTATCATTATCTTGAGGCGGATGACTTTCCTTTTACTACTGTGCATATCCCTTGTGACTCTACTAGGGAGGGTATGTGTATCTCTTTCTTAAGGTGGACTTTCCTGACTGGCATACCCATTTTCGAGGCGGATGACTTTACTTGCTAATTCATATCCCTTTCTTGAGGTGGATGACTTTCCTGACTGATGATATATCTCTTTCCTAGGGCGGGTGACTTCTCTTCATATCCTTTTCTTAAGGCAGATCGACTTTCCTGACCGATGTTGGTGTATCCATTTCTTAAGGCAAATTGACTTTCATGATTGATGATATATCCCTTTCCTAAGGCGGATGACTTCTCCTCGTATCCCTTTCTTAAGGTGGATCAACTTTTCTGACTGATGCCGGTGTATCCCTTTCTTAAGGTGGATCGACTTTCCTAACTGATGATATATCCCTTTCCTAAGGTGAATGACTTCTCCTCGTATCCCTTTCCTAAGGTGGATTGACTTTCTTGACTAATGGCGTATCCCTTTCCTGAGGCAGATGACTTTCCTAGCTGATGATGATGTATCCCTTTCCAGAGGTGAATGACACTCCTGACCGATGGTGACATATCCCTTTCCTAAGGCGGATGACTTCTCCTTGTACCCCTTTCTTAAGGCGGATCGACTTTCCTGACTGATACTGGTGTATCCCTTTCTTAAGGCGGATCAACTTTCATGATGGATGATATATCCCTTTCCTAAGGCGGATGACTTCTCCTTGTATCCCTTTCTTAAGGTGGATCGACTTTTCTGACTGATATTGGTGTATCCCTTTCTTAAGGAGGATCGACTTTCCTGACTGATGATATATCCCTTTCCTAAGGTGGATGACTTCTCCTTGTATCCCTTTCCTAAGGCGGATTGACTTTCCTGACTAATGGCATATCCCTTTCCTGAAGCGGATGACTTTACTAGCTGATGATGATGTATCCCTTTCTTGAGGCGGATGACTCTCCTGACCGATGGTGATGTATCCCTTTCCTAAGGATGACTTCTCCTTTTATCCCTTTCTTAAGGCTGATCGACTTTCCTGACTAATGCGAATGTATCCCTTTCTTAAGGCGGATCGACTTTACTAACTGATGATAGTGTATCCCTTTCCTAAGGCGGATGACTCTCATGCTGGGGAATTTTGAATAACCTAAAAAGAGACAATAATCAAACACCGAGTCAGTTGTTGTCTAAGTAGACACCTCTTTATTCTTAATTGACTTTTGTAAAAACAAAAATATTTTTACCCCTTTAATTCAGAATAAAGATGTGTGGATAAAATAAACTGAAAAACTATGTGTGGGAAATGTCAGGTTTGGCCTGATTGCTGCTTATTTTGCTGCTAAGATATGCTCCTAGGGTGGGTGTCCCTAGGGTCTGACAACTCCATTACTGGGAAATGAGGGGATGCCCTTGGGTTAGTGGAGGGATGCCCCTGGGATCTGATGATTCCACTACTAGAAAATGGGGGGATGCCCCCGAGATTTGATGATTATGCTACTGGGAAATTGGGGGATGCAATGAGATTGGTGGGGGGGATGCCCCTGTGTCCTGATGATTTCACTACTGGGAAATGGAGGGATGCCCCTAGATTGGTGGGGGGATGCCCCTGGGACCTGATGATTCAGCTATTGGGAAATGGGGGGATGCCCTTGAGACCTGATTCCTCTGCTAGGGAATGAAGTTAAATCTTTTTAGTAGAGCTTCTTCTGCTGGGGAAGCCTTTCCTGTTAAGATTTGATTGCTGGGGAAGAACTCCTATCCAAGGATGGACCTGTATACAAAAAATTTCTTGGTTTGTGACTAACCCAAAAATGGCGTATCTTGATTCTTGATTGACTTTTGTTGAAAACAAAAATATTTTTGCCCCTTCAATCAAGGATCAAGGTGAGCTAGGGGCTTTCTCCGAATACAATGGAAATATAGGGGTGAGGAAGAGTGAGGTTGGCCCCGAACTTGGACTGGATGAATTTCTGGTACTTTCTAAAACACTGGTTCAAAAGTCTACCCCTAGATGGCAAGAGAGGGTCCGTACGGGTGGGCCATGCCTGTATGGGTAGGATCTTTAAAAGTTGGGACCCATACGAGGGTTTTAAAAGGTAGATCAGTCCCATCATATCCCGCCTCATACCAAAACTTCCTATTTTGTAACTTCGGCAATTTTCTTCCAAAAATCAACCAAACATGTACAAAAAGATCCCAAAGACCGGTCATTTCTCCCTTACACTCGAGGACTTGCCCCCAGTTGGTGATTCGGGGCTTTGAGAATGCCTAGTTTCCATCGAGTATGCTTTTCACTAAGGAGAATCATTTCTGGGGCTCACTCCCATCTCTGAAGTACCCCTAATCCCTTCTCATGAGACCCACACTTTAAAACTCATGGTAATTTTGCTTGATTCTCCATTGTCCATCCTCAAAACTTTAGCAATATCTCAAATTTTGGCATGAATTAGGGTGTTCTAGAACTTAGAATACAGCCTAATGCATGTTACTTTAGCCTAGGATGCTTTTAGGATAGTTTTGGATGAGCTTTGGCTAAGATTGGATGAACTTGGATTTTTGGGAGATTTCCTCATGGAGAGACTATTTGTAGGGGACCCGTATGGGTGAGGGGGGACCCGTACGGGTCCTATTTTTGATAAGGGAGCGGATATGGACCCCGTACAGGTCCTATCCTCGGGGATAGAATCCTAGTTACTTTGATTTTCTGCTATTGCTTTTCTGATTTTTGACTTATCTACTATGTTCTAACCATGTTGAACTGTAATTTTGTTCTTACAGTTTCAATACAAGACAGTGGGAGCCTTGAGCTATTGCAGGAAATGGTACAAGGAGATCCGTGTCGCGAGGGATATGGAGTTACTGATGTGCATCGATTCCTTTGCCTTCAACGATAATATCAGGGTCATCCCTCAGGCTCCTAAGACACTCGCCCCAGGTGCTGTTTCAGTTCTGACAGAGAGGTGGTCAGAGATGACCCATACTTTCCATATGCCTATTGGGGAGGTCACTATCACTCCCTTGGATGTGTGCGCCACGACGGGCCTGGAGTGGAGCAGGGATTTTTCCACTTTAATGTTTATGCCGATCGGTGGCATTCTCAACCCGAGGTGAAGGCCTAAATTGCTAGATTACTTGGGATTCATCCGAGTAGGATGAACAAGCTCAAGTACAGGGACCTGCATGCTCATTAGATTACGCAGTCAAGTCCTATTGCAGCTAATAGGAGGGATCAATATGCTCGATCCTTCTTGCTGGTGCTTCTTACCACTGTCTTCGAGCAACCTCAACTATGGATTACTCTCTACTATATAGGATCTTGCAGCTATGCCCTATAAGGAGTGGTGCCAAGCCATTCTGCCATAGCTTCACTATAGCTTGGATGTTGGAGTTCGAGGTGACCAATCTGAGCTCAAGATCTGCCATCTGATACTATTGGTAACTCTTGAACTGATCTCTTATGCTTTAACATTTTGTCTGAACTGTACCATAATTGATCCTTACTTTGTCTTGTAGATTTAGGCTTTTAAGCATCGGATGATTTATAAACCAGGCTTGCCCATATAGCCTGAGATGCCATATATCATATCCAAATGGATGGGACTCTGGCAAGGCCAGCCCTTGACTACAACGCAGTACCGAGAGTTTCCATGTCAGTTGTGCTTAAATCGGGTAAACTTCTTCCCTATTAAACCTGCATTTTACATTTCAACAAACCATTATTAGCAACTGTATTTACTAGGTTGTGATACTCACAGTGCATTTATTTTATGCAGGTTATTCGAGACCCTTAGGAGATATTAGTCACATATGGGGCTATCGAGCAGATGGGGCCTAGCATGGAGGACCGCCGCTTTGTCCTAGAGTCACCACTCTCCTACGAGTGGTATTTCGACAAGCTAGTCCGAGGGTGGAGGACCAGTGCCATGGTGGAGAGACTGATCCCTCCCCCGATCCCAGCCAGCATCTTCTGGCCTCATCTCATGCTCAGGGCCAACCAGGGGCTATACTTACTGGCCGAGGGGGCTCGTGTGCTGTCTGTAGAGGGATCCTATACTGAGTTCATTGATTCCTCACTACTTCCTCCCTGTGAGAGGATCCATCATAAGGATGAGCCCCTAGATTTCCATTAGAGTGATATTGAGGATGATGATGATGATGACGATGTGGAGGATGGACCGCGGGGGTCCATCTATAGTTCGGGGTACTAGGGGTTTAGCCAGGTCAGCTACCCATTCTTCTCAAGTATACTTCTAACTTGGCCTTTCTGAATACCTTACTGCTTTTTAAAATTGACTATGATCCTGATATGAGGTGATGATGACATGTGGGTCTCCCTTGGCGCCTGTATGAGAGAGGCGGGGCACACTATGATTTTAGTTGGATTTGGGCGTGACAAAATATTTTTTAGTTAAAATTTGCACAATAAGTCAATTTTAATAAATAAAAGAATCAAGACTTAAATCCTGACACAATTGATAGAGTCGCCACCTAAGTTGTCTACTTGGGAAAGAGTTTTGGTATGGTTCCCTCTGAGCAGGAGACGCATACCTATTGGATCAGAGATTCGGGTATCAGATGAGTCACTTATTTCTCATTTAGTTGATTCAAAATTACATTCATTGCGTAAAACCGTTTTAGTTTTCATCATTTAGGGAATTATCATACAAATCTTATTTCTACACTCTTTCACACTCATTACATGCATTTACATAATACAATAAAGCACAAGCAATAAGTGGGGGGATAAAAATTACAACCGAGGGAAAATGGGGGGAATTGCAAAGAGAACCTATACATTTGTTCTAAGTTATAAAATAAAATGAAAGTAAATTCCCCTGCATCCATAGGTGTTAGCACAGTTTATGGCACACCATAAATCAATAATCTAACGTATCTTGTTATAAAAACACAATTTAAATTTCGTGGGTTGATTTACTGAATTATTAGTGAAAATGAATGCATGGCAAATGGTGAGTTGGATTGATTTTAACTGATTTAAAATATGAATTTTGGATTCTACCTGGGGGGCCAGTACCCTTATAGATGGGGGGAACCCATACGGGTACCAGGGAGGACTAGTATGGTTGTGGAGCACCCGTACGGGTCGTATCTGGTCCCAGGCAAAAACTTGGTTTAGTTAATTTATAGATTACAGATCAGTAGATTGGTGGTAGAAAAAGTAAAAAATAAAAAGAGGGGATTTCTTTCCATATGAGTATGGCACACCAAATTGATATCCTTGGGGATATATGATGCCAACAAGGCTCATACAGGTGAGGACCAGACCCAAGACAAGAAATGACAACAACAGATATAATGGAAGTAACAAACAATAATAATAACGAAATAATTGAGATGTGAGTCTCTTTGAAACTCAGGAGCATTGCCTTTTTGACGTGAATCCACTTTGAGGTGATCCCTTTACTATTAAGAGAGCCCAGCCAAAATAGATGAAATAGGACTATTTAGGTGAGTATTTGTATGGATAGAATCTCTCCTAAATCCTAATGAACGAAACTAGGAATGAATAAAATGTGGACAAAACCTCAAAAGGAGGGTTTTCTCCCTATTTTACACCTCCTATACCCCCATTATACCTTTTCTATACTTATAGAAATTGCTAGAGTTTTAGTATAATTTTCATATGAAATCCGTGTCTTTAAATGTGAGGGGAAGACCCCTTTTTATAGGGAATAGGGGGTTTGAAGGCAATAAATCACGTTTAAGACTTGCCTTTTCCCAAAAATGGTAAGAGAATACTTCCGGAAAAAGCCTGAATAGGAAATAACCATACTTGTATGGGTGGGGCCGCACCTGTACCTGTACGAGGGGATCCGTATAGGTCCTCCCCAGGCATATGGCAGGTAGTCACCCCGTACGGGCCTGTGAGTGGATCCGTACCACTATGCAACACCCGTACGGCTACCTAAGGTCAATCTAGGTCATTATACCATTACCAAACTCAACTCTCCAATAGTAGGAACACCTTGGATGGATAACACCTAAAAGATATTGCATTGTATATCTCTCATCATAGTTTCGTGAGAAGGATCATTAAAATCCGGTGCTCACAGATTGCCCCTTGTGGGATCATTGCAGATACGGATCTGTATGATCTCATGATATAAGCGGGGGTTTAGAAATCATACCTGAGGTGATGACATAGGCTAGTTCCTTTGTTGTGAACTCCTTTCCTTTGCTGATGTGAACTCCTCGTAACTTTACTAGGGAAGGTATGTGTATCTTTTTCTTGAGGCAGATGACTTTCCTTTTGTCACTGTGCATATTCCTAATGACTTTGCTTGGGGAAAATGTGTATCCCTTTCTTAAGGAGGATGACTTCTCCTTGTATCCCTTTCCTAAGGTGGATCGACTCTCCTGACCGATGATGGGGTATCCCTTTCCTAAGGCAAATGACTCTCCTATTGGGGAATTTTGAATGACCTAAAAAAATAATCAAACACTGAATTAGTTGTTGTCTAAGTAGACGCCTTTTTATTCTTAATTTACTTTGTGGAAACAAAAATATTTTTACCTCTTTAATTAAGAATAAAGAGGAGTGGATCAAAAATCATGCATGGAAAATACCGGGTTTCACCCGTTCGCCGCTTATTTTGCCGCTGGGGAATACCCCTAAGGTGAGTGCCCCTAGGTCAGTTGGTGGATGCTCCTAGAATAATGAGGGAATGCCCTAGATTTAATCCTGCTACTAGGAGGTGTGGGGATGCCCCTGGATTTGATCTTGTTACTAGGAGGTGGGGGGATGTCTTTGGATTTAATCCCGCTACTGGGAATTCGGGGGATGCCCCTAGTTTTGATCCCGCTACTGGTAGGTGGGGGGATGCCCTTGGATTTGATCCCGCTATTAAGAAGTGGGGGGATGCCCCTAGATTTGATCCTGCCACTGAGAGGTGGGGGGATGCCCTTAGATTTGATCCCGCTACTAGGAAGTGGGGGGATGCCCTTAGATTTGATCCCACTACTGGGAGGTGGGGGGTGCCCCTAGATTTGATCCCCGCTACTGAGAAGTGGGGGGATGCCCTTGGACTTGATACCGCTACTTAGAGGTGGGGGGATGCCCCTGGATTTGATCCTACTACTAGGAAGTGGGGGGATGCCCCTGGATTTGATCCCGCTACTAGGAGGTAGGGGGATGCCCCTAGATTTGATCCCGCTACTGGCAAATGGGGGGGATGAACTTGGATTTGATTCCACTATCGAAAAGTAGGGGGATGCCCCTGGATTTGATCTCGCTACTAGGAGGTGGAGGGATGCTCCTGGATTTGATCCCACCACTGGGAAGTGGGGGGAAGCCCCTGGATTTGATCCCGCTACTAGGAGGTGGGGGGGCGCCCCTGGATTTTATCCCGCTACTAGGAAGTGAGGGGATGGCCCTGGATTTGATCCCGGTACTGGGAGGTGGGGGGATGCCCTTGTATTTGATCTCGGTACTGGGAAGTGGGGGGATGCCCCTAGACTTGATACCACTACTGGGAGGTAGGGGGATGCCCCTGGATTTGATCCCGCTACTGGGAAGTGGGGGGATGCCCTTAGATTTGATCCCACTACTGGGAGGTAGGGGGTTGCCCCTAGATTTGATCCCTTAAGAAATAGATATTCCTCATGAAGTTGATCTCTAGGGATACTTCTTCGGGAAAGGTGCCCCCATGATAGGGTTCCTTTTGCTATCACTTGTATTGTGAAGCTTTCTTCGCTTTTGTGAGACACAGGTTCAAAATTTGCCCCTAGGTGGTAAGAGGAGACCCGTACAGGTAGGCTGTAGTCGTACGGGTGGATTTTTAAGGACATGGAACCCGTACAGGTATATAGCATCGGTACGGGTACTTCAGGGGTAGTTTTAAAAATACGAACAGTCCCCATTCCTCTATTCACAAAAAAATTCTAATTCTCTCCAATTCTGGCAATTTTCCATTCGAATAAACCTAAAAATGTATAAGAAGATTCCTAATGCTGGCCGTTTTGGTCTGAAATGCATGGAACTACCCGAAATTGGTAATTCAGAATTCCGGCAATGTTCGGTGGCCATTGGTTACGCTTTCTAAGAGACGAACCATTTCCCGGGTTTTAACCCTTCTTCTGAGGTCCTCCTGGTTCCTTCTCTTGAGTCACATCCCTCTGAACTCCAAGTAAGTCGATCCAATTCACCATTTCTAATTTTTTTTCCAAATTGGAATTTCTTTGATTTGGCATGCTTTTAGGATGTTTTAGGTGTTGAAATAGAGCCTAACGCATGTAAATTTTATGATAGTTTTTGCTGAGGTTTGATTAAGTTTTGGTGAAAAATAGCTATTTAAGAACTTTTCTCCGATGAAACTATTTGTAGGGCCCATACCGGTGTGGGGGACCCGTACGGGTCTCATTTTTCATAGGGTGCGGGTAGGGTACCTACGCGGGTAAGGCTAATTCGTACAGGTTCCCCTACCCAAGGCAGAATGCACAAGACTCCCCAAATCACACCTTTCTTTTCTAATTCTGATTTAACAACCATGTTCTAACTCTGATGTATTGTAGTTTCATTTTTTCAGTTCCCTTTTAGGACCATTGGGGCTTTGAGTTTCTATAGGAAGTGGTATGAGGAGATTCGTGCTGATGGGTATACTGAGCTGATAGCCTAGATCAATGGTCTAGGCTTCTCTGATATTGTGCGAGCCATTCCCGAGGGGCCGAAGGCTTTGGCTCTTAATGCCGTCACTGCACTGGCCGAGCGGTGGTCAGAGACTACCCATACCTTCTATTTTACCATTAGGGAGGCGAACGTCACCATCTGACATGTGCACATTGACTGGATTAGCTTGGAGAGGAGATATCATTCACTCGACATGTATGCTAATTGCTGGCATTCACGGTCAAGGTGAAGGACTATATATAGAGACTCCTTAGGCTTAGTCCTGGCAGGAAGGACAAGCTCAAGTAGGGAGAGCTGCACACTTATTGGCGAGTGCAGGCTAGGCCGATTGCTGTAGATAGGAGGGATCAATATGCCAGGTCTTTCCTTCTGAGTCTCCCATCGACCATCTTATTTCTTGTATACTTGAGCAACCTCAACTATGGTTTGCTCTCTACAATGGAGGATCTTACCGGTGCGCCTAGCAAGAATTAGTGCCAGGCCATTCTTGCTCAGCTATACTATAGACTGGACATCGTGGTTTGAGATCAGCAGGCTGAGGTAAAGATTAGTCATCTACTGCTTCTGGTAAACACTAAACTTCCCGTATGCTTTTATCCATACATTTAAACCGTATTGTGATTGACTTTTGGTTCTTTTATAGATGTGGGCATTCGAGCACCGATTTGTCCCTAGGCCAGGCTTGGCCAGTCAGTCTGAGACACCTCATATTATATCCAAGTGGATGGGCCCTTAGCAGCAGTAGCCTAAGAATGTAGCAGAGTATCGAGAGTATATCCACCAGCTGCATTCTCATCGGGTAAGTCTTTAAATCTGAACTTGCATTTTCAATTTAATAAATTCCAGTGATAAATTGTATTTACGAAGCTAGGGTTCTTACAGTGTGCTCTAATTATATGTAGATTATTCTCGACCCTTGGGTTCACATCGCCATCCATGACGAGATTGAGATTATGCAATAGGGGGTGGATGACCATCGGTTTGTTCTGGAGTCACCACTTTTCTTCGAGTGGTACCTAGTTGAGCGGATTCATGACTGGCGGATGAGCTCTATGGTGGAGAGGCCTATTCCTCCACCTATCCCTGTGGGTGTCTACTGGCCACATCTGATGCTAGAGATGGACTAGGGGCTGTATCTACTGGTTGAGGGGGCCTGAGTACTTTCCGTTAAGGGTCCTTATCCTAACTTCATCCTTACCTCACTACTCCAGCCATGCCCGAGGGTCCATTTGGGCGATACTCCCCTCAAGTTTCACTACGAGGATGACGAAGATGATGATGATGATGATGAGGGTGATGATGATGGAGCCGAAGAGGACTACAAGGGACCTTTCCTAGCTTGGTAGACAGAGGGCATTTCCAGGCTTGTAGGTTCTTCCACTTGGGTATGTCTTTTAACTCAACTTTATAAATCACTTGCTCTTTTATCATCACTCGTATAAACCGCTACTCTAAAAATCTGTAATTTTTATCTGTAGTCTTCTGCTCACAAGTGAAAGCGAGCTACTACCACTACTACTGCCACTAACCCTGTGGCACCAACTGACCAGGATCCGCCAGGGAAGCGGGCCAAGACTATTCCAGGCTTCAGGGAGGGTATCCTTTAGTCTGACCTAGATTCTTCCTTTTGCCTCCTCGATCATTCGGGGAAACATGCTGTGCGGGGGTTAGAGGAGTCGGTTCATACCATTCACTTTGTTCCCCCTAATGGGTCCCATGTGAGTTCTTATACCAAACTCTTAGCTTATACCTTTGTTATGATACACGTTCTAAACTAATTGAATGGGTTTCCATAGGTATCTATTGCTGAGACAGAGGGGATTGCGTGGAGGTGCCTCTTGACTAGGGATCTGATGATGGCACAGGATACCTTAGCTACGGTGAGTTTCCTATTTTCCTGTAAAATATAACAAACTATGCATGCATGCTATTACACTTATACATGTGTACTAATCCTCTAGTTTCCATGCAGACCCTGTTGGCCATGGAGCGGGATAGATCTGCCCAGGATATAGAGGTTGCTGAGGATTGGGCTAGTTTCCTGGAGGAGCAGCCATGTGTTGCCACTGCAGAGTTAGATTGGATCCCTGTGCTAGAGGCAGACCTAGAGAGAGCTAGGAGAGAGATCGAGGTGTTACAGGCACAACTGGCTTATATGATTGAGAGTAGGTAGACTCCTGAGCCATCCGATGTCAAGTCTGAGGATGATCTTTCTGCCTATCGAGTGACTCAAAGGGGCACAAGTTAGAGTGCTGAGGAAGCTGATGCTACTAGGGCCGTTGTAGGGACTTTAGAGATTAGGGAATCTATCCTACCAGTTACTGGTGCTGATGATGCTGAGGCCCATATGATGATTAATATGGATGATTTGTTAGCGGATACTCAGGACTACACTCAAGAGGGTCATCAGGGACAGGGTCCCCCAAAAGCCTAGATTAGGATTGTTTTTCGGAACTGTTTGATACTCTTTTTGGACCTACGTGGCTTGTTTTTAATTATGAACTTTGGATTAGTACTTTCGATACTTCGTTTTCGCTTGTGGATTTTTCTTAAATTGATATTGTTGTGCATTGTTACCTTGTGAACTCGTATCTGGTGACTGTGTAGTGAGGGGACTGAATTAAGTTCTAATTTTTGCATAGGCCATTCGATGTGAGATGACCTATCGAACATTTTGCTTTTTTTTTCGTTCTAATTTTTGCCTAGGATGTCCTTGACGGCTTAGCCCAGCGGACCATGTTCTTTTTAGCTTTAACTTCTGCCTAGACCGCCCTTTCGGGTTTTCAATCTAGCAAGCTTTTGCCTTGATTTTTGCTGGGACCGCCCTTTCAGGTTTTCAATCCCGCAGGTCATCTTAATTTTTACTTGAGTTGTCCCTGAAGGCTCAACCCATCATACTTTTTCTTTTTGCCTTAACTTTTGCTTGGACCGCCCTTTTGGGTTTTCAATCTAGCAGGCTTTTTCTGAAAATTGCAAACGTGTGGTAAAGATGAATACAATGATACATAACGCGTAGAGAAAAATTGATGTTCAAATACCAGCGATTATTTCACCTAAAGACATGCATGCATTCATAAGACCAAGATTCTTAGCAAAATCATAACATGTTTATAGATGAGATTAATTTGGGTACATAGGCAATGGTAACGATTTCCAATGGTTAACCCCTACTGCCTACTGGTCTTTTATAGATTTTCCAGAAAGCAACTAATATTTTTCTCTCGATGCCTTAACTTTTTCCTTAGTTGCCCTTTTCAGGTTTTTAGCCTAGCGGGCTTTATTTTGAGTTCCCTAATTTTTACCCGACCGGTTTATAGAATACCGATCAGCGGGTTGTACCTTAATTTTTGCCCAAGCAGTAGATGACCACTTGTTGGGGTGTTTTATTCTTTATTTTATTATTTGTCCCGCTTTTTTTATGATTTAATTCTTTTGACCTAGACATGATAACACTTAAGCCTATCTTGATTCACTGGATTCACAAACCCATTTCCATTGATATCCATAAGCTTGATTCCCCCTTTATCAAGAACCTTCTTCACGATGAATGGTCCTTCCTAGTTAGGTCTGAACTTGCCCCTAACATCGATGTTGGTATGGCGTAGCTGCTTGAGGACTAGATTGCCCTATTTGAGAGGCTATTTCGGGTATCTAACTCTGTTATTGTAAGCTTGAGCCATGCACTACTGGTACATCTGAAGATGGTCGAGTGCCTTGAGTCGCCTTTCATCTATCGCATTCAACTGTTCATGCCTGGCTTTTGCCTAATCTGATTCTTTAAATCTGATTCAAGTGCCACTCTTAGAGATCTTACTTCTGTTCCAACCGGCAATACGACTTCTATTCCATATACCAAGGAGAAAGGTGTTTGATCAGTAGGAGTCCTTACACTGGTTCTATACCCCCAAATTGTGAATGGAAGTTTATTAGCCCAATCTCTATAAGTGGCTACCATTTTGGACAATTTTCTTGATTGACTTATTGGCAACCTCAACTGCCCCATTAGCTTATGGTCTATATGGAGAAGATCTGTGATGCTCAATGTTGAATTTTTCAAACAATTCAGCCGTGTCCCCTTGAAATTGAACCCCGTTGTCTGAAACTACATGATGCGGGATTCCATATTTTGCAAAAATATGCCTCTATACGAACTTGCCCATTGTCTTGGAGGTAATGTTGGTGTAAGATTCGCTCTCTACCCATTTTGAAAAATAATCTACTGTAACTATGATGAATCGATGGCCATTGTTTGATGATGGCCGAATTTCACAGATTATATCTATCCCCACGCCAAGAAAGGCTAAGGAGTAGACAAATTGTGAAGTGTGGATGAAGGGAGATGCTGTATGTCCCCGTGAATTTGACATTCATAACATTTTCTGACCTTATCTATGTAGTCGACATTCATTGTGGTCCGGTAGTACCCCATTCTCTAAACTTTTTTAGCTAGAGCCATCCGTTTTGTATGTGAATCACAATCCCCTGTATGTACCTGAGTCATTAACCCTTCTACTTCTTATTCTATCAAGCACCTCAATAATAAGCCCTCAGCTGAAGAGATCTTTGCCAACTAGTCTGAACTGAGTTGCTAATCTTTTGAGAGCTAAGCAATCTAACCCTGATGACCCTTCAGGGCACTTTCCTTCTTTCAAGATCCTTTTAATATCGTCGTACCAACAGACTTTTTGCTCCTTCATAACCATAACCTGAGCCTTTTCATAAAATGGAGAACGAGCCATTTCTACCATAAGCGAACGGATGGGTTGAGCCTCTTCTCCTCCCAACATAGAGGCTAGGGTGGCCAAGGAATCTGCCATATAATTCTCATCCCTCGGTATATATTGGAAGAGGCATTGACTAAACTATGCTGACAATCCCCAAATGGCTTCCACGTATGGCCTGAGTGACTCTTCTCTGATTTCCTACCATCCCATAACATGCTTTATTACTAACGTGGAATCCCCCATTACCCTAATTTCCTTTGGTCTTATTTGTAAAAGAGTATGAAGACCGAAGAGGCAAGCTTCATATTCGGCTCCGTTGTTATTGACCGGGAACTCCAATCGCTTGCTTAGTGGAATGACCTCACCTTGTGGTGTGTTGATGATCACTCCAAGACCAGTGCCCTTCCGATTCATAGCTCCATCAAAATACATGACCATTCAGCTTTCTTAGCTCTTATTTCTGCTAACTGTTCATTAGGAAAATCTAGATTCTCAACATAATTAGACTCTATAGGTTGACTTGCCAAAAACTCAGCCACCGCCTTCCCTTGATGACTTTTTTTGTGACATATTCGACATCAAACTCAAACAGTAATAATAGCCAATGAGAGAGTTTCCCTGCCAATGTGGGGGATAAACAAAGATACTTCATTATATCAACCTTCACAACCGCTTGAAATTTGTAGGACTGGAAGTAATGCCTCAACTTCTTAGTCAACAATACCATCGTTGTGCACGCCTTTTCTACCACCATGTATTTTGTCTCATATTCTAACAACTTCTTGCTTAAATAATAGATAGCATGCTCACTCTTATCCTCTTGTTTTTGAACTAACATTGCCCCTATAGATGACTCTTCTATGGCCAAGTAAAGAATCAGCGGCTTGTCAGGGCATCGAAGACTTCAAAATTGGGGGGTTCACAAGATAAGCCTTTATCTTGTCGAACGCTATCTGGCATTGCTTTTTCCACTCTATCGGCTGCTTCCTTCTTAACAACTTAAAGATTGGTTCACACATAGTCGTTATCTTGGTAATAAAATGACTCACGAACTGGAGCGATCTAAGGAATGACCTGACTTCCCTTTTGGTTTTAGGAATAGGAATTTCTTGAATAGCCCTAACCTTATAAGGGTCGACTTTGATTCCCCTCTAACTGATAATGTGCCCTAAGAGTTTACCCGATGTAACCCCAAACACACACTTCTTTGGATTCAAGCGTAGGTTGTACTTCTCAATTCTAGTCAAGAACCTCTCTAAGATCTCAGGGTGTTCTTCCCTAGTATTGGATTTTACTAGCATGTCATCTATGTAAACCTTAACCTCTTTATGAATCATGTTGTGCAGTAAAGCTATCACTGCCCTTTGATAAGTCGCGCCTACATTCTTTGGCCCAAAGGGCATTACTTTGTAACTATATACCCCCCATTCTGTGATGAAGGCTGTCTTGACCTTATCGATGATGTCCATCAAGATCTGATTGTACCTAGGGAATCTATCTAAGAATGAGTACATTGCGGCCCTAGCGGCGCTGTCCACCAATACATTGATGTGTGGTAACGGAAAGTCATCCTTAGGAGATGCCTTGTTTAAATCGTGGAAGTCGACACACATTCTGACATTCCTATCTTTCTTAGGGACCGGGAAAACATTTGCTAACTATGTCGGGTATTCAATTACTTCAATGAACTTAGCTTCCAGTAACCTAATGACTTCGGCTTTGACCTTATCGGTCCATTCAGGATGTAACCTTCTTAACTTTTGTTTGACTAGTTTAAACCGGGGATCAGTTGGGATACAATGTTTGGCGATTTGGTGATCTACCCTAGGCGTATCGTCATAGGACCAGGTGAAATCGTTAACATGTTTTCTAAGCACTTGTATCATCTCTCTTTTTTCGATAGGGGTTAGATCATTGGATATGGTTACTATTTTTGAATTTTCCTCGGTACCTAAATTAATATCATGCAATGAAGTGTCATGAATGCTAAAAATGTTATGCATAGAGTCAGATGAATGCAGGGTGCCATTAGGCAAAACATCAAACAAGTAAGCAAAATCATTTTCATTATTATTAGGATGCCCAAAGGCTACATCATTTTCATTACATATAATTGCATTGTCATCCTCCACAAGCGGAGGGCCTTCTTAGTCATTCATCAAAATGTGAGTTAGGTCGTGATCTAGGTCTTGCAACTGCTTCTCGGTCAATACATCATCTACAGCTTCCCTTATAGCTTGGGCCAGGCTTCTCAGGGCTTCCTGAATCGGTGTATTTTTATTATCCCTCAGACATAAGATAGTGTATATGGAGGTGGTGAGGGTATCAATGGCTTTGTCCACTTCAATCTTTGATGGGTCATTGTCTTCCATTTGTTTGGCACATTTCTCTGCTTCTATAGCTTCTTCATAGCTCTCAGGGATGGTTTTGTATGCATTCATGAATGCTATCTTGTGGAGGTGAGGAGATAACTCGAAGATGAATCAATCAGCTAATTCCTTCTCCCAAGGTTTCCTTTTAAGGGCTACCACGATCGTTAACCACCTTCGAAAGTAGTCATGGACAAGTTCCCCACTTCACTGTCTGATAGCTATAAGGTCAAACGTGGACGGTTCTTCTCTTGCCTTCTTGGTTTCTATGATGCGCTTCTATACTTCGCTCTCTTCTAACCCTGAGTTGATCATAGCCACCTTATCCCCTCTTCTTCGAGGTTCATAGACTTTTCTTTTATCAATTAGCACTGTGATGGCTTTGAGGAGATCCTCACATGTCCTAGTTGGGTGATCTAAACTGACATGATATATGTAGAAACTTCCTCTTTCCTCAGGCCTTGGCAGAACATACGGTTGGAGATGATCAATGAATTGGTATTTTCTTAACTTCTTAAAGAGGTTCACAAGAGGAGTATCCTAAGGTGAGATGTCATCTACAGTCATAGGGTGAACCACTTGGTCGTGGGTCATGCTATAGGGTAAACCCATAAAACAAGGGAGGATTGTCCCCTTTGGCGTAACCATAAAATTTGGCAGCTGACTAGGGTCCTTGCTACAGTGAAACTGCAAAATAGGCTCTTGACAGAGTGAATGAGTCCCCTTACTAACTGTGCCAAGCGTTTGGTTTGCTGGTTGAACTGACTTGCAAGCCAAGCTATGATAGTGACTGGTATGAGTGCTAGATGGAATTATAGGTCCTTATTTTGAACTGAGGTAGTAATCAAGAGATCAGTACATGTATGAGATGTGGTATGCATGCATAAATTATAATGATGCATGGTGGGGTTAATCACAACACATGCGAAGCGATCGATTCTATCCTTATTTCTCCCCGCCATGTCTGAGGGTATTCTTCCTTAGTCTAATATCACATAGAAATTAGGGTACCTAGAGGGTAAAATTCTATGACTTTCGATAAGAATAGTGTATGGACATATCAGAAGTTGATGTAGAAGGTTCCCATTGTATCAAGCCTCTTTTGAAGGGAGATAGCAATGAGTGCTCCACTCACTAAGGTGCCCCAATATCCTTAGTGGTCATGGGTTACACCTTTGCAAGTAACCCGAAAATAATAGGGCACCCTATCCTAGCACTAGAAGTAGAGCACATCTAGCAAAAGAGAAGGAAGTGAGAAGATAGTGTGTGATAATTTTCCTAAATGATGAAAACAAAAATGGGTTGAATCAAGTAAATGATTTTCGGTGCTCATCTTAATCTTTTAAGCTTTTAAAACAAACCAACATTTTGCAAGTTAAAAGATAAATCCTGAGCAGAGTCACCACTATGAGGTGATGATGACATGTGGGTCTCCCTTGGCGCCTGTATGAGAGAGGCAGGGCCTACTGGGGTTTTAGTTGGATTTGGGCAAGCCAAAACATTTTTTAGTTAAAGTTTGCACAATAAGTTAATTTTAATGAATAAAAGAATTGAGACCCAAATCCTAATACAATTGATAGAGTTGCCACCTAAGTTGCCTGCTTGGGAAAGAGTTTTGGTATGGTTCCCTCTGGGCGAGAGACACATACCTATTGGATCAGAGATTTGAGTATCAGATGAGTCTTATTTCTCATTTAGTTGATTCAAAATTACATTCATCGCGTAAAACCGTTTTAGTTTTCATCATTTTGGGAATTATCATAAAAATCCTATTTCTACACTCTTTCACACTCGTTACATGCGTTTACATAATACAATAAAGCACAAGCAATAAGTGGGGGAATAAAAATTACAATCGGGGGAAAATGGGAGGAATTGTAAAGAGAACCTATACATTCGTTCTAAGTTATAAAACAAAATGAAAGTAAATTCTCCTGAATCCACAAGTGTTAGCATAGTTTATAGCACACCATAAATCAATAATTTAACATATCTTGTTGTAAAAACACAATTTAAATTTTGTGGATTGATTTATCGGATTATTAGTGAAAATGATCGCATGGTAAATGGTGAGCTGGATTGATTTTAACAAATTCAAAATATGAATTCTGGATTCTACTTGGGGGCCAGCACCCGTATGGATGGGGGGAACCCGCACGGGTACCAGGGAGTACTAGTATGAGTGTGGAGCACCCGTATAGGTCCTATCTCATCCCAGGCAAAAACCTGGTTTAGTTAATTTACAGATTACAGATCCGTAGATTGGTAGCAGAAAAAGTATAAAATAAAAAGAGGGGATTTCCTTCCGTATGAGTATGGTGCACCAAATTGATATCCTTGGGGATATATGATGCCAACAAGGCTCATACAGGTGAGGACCAGACCCAAGATAAGAAATGAAAGCAACAGATATAATGGAAGTAACAAACAATAATAATAATGAAATAATTGAGATGTGAGTCTCTTTAAAAATCAGGAGCGTTACCTTTTCGACGTGAATCTACTTTGAGGTGATCCCTTTACTGTTGAGAGAGCCCGACCAAAGTAGATGAAATAGGACTATTTAGGTGAGTATTTGTGTGGACAGAATCTCCCCTAAATCCTAATGAACGAAGCTAGGAATGAATAAAATGTGGATAAAACCTCAAAAGGAGGGTTTTCTCCCTATTTTATACCTCCTATACCCCACTATACCTTTTCTATACCTATAGAAATTGCTAGAGTTTTAGTCTAATTTTTATATGAAATTTGTGTGTCTTTAAATGTGAAGGGAAGACCCCTTTTTATAGGGAAGAGGAGGTCTTAACAAAATAAATCACATTTAAGACCTGCCTTTTCCTAAAAATGGTAAGAACTACTTCCAAAAAAAGCATGAATAGGAAACAACTGTACCTATATCGGCTGGGCCCCACCTGTACCGGTACCAGGGAACCCATACAGGTCCCCCCTAGGAGTATGATAGGTAGTTACCCGTACGGCCCTATGAGTGCATCCGTACAACTATGCAACACCCATACGGGTACCTAAGGTCAGTCTAGGTCACTGTGCCATGGCCAAACTAAACTCTGCAGTAGTAGGAACACCTTGGATGGACAATACCTAAAAGATATTGCATCATGTAGCTCTTATCATAGTTTCGTGAGAAGGATCATTAAAATCCAGTGCTTATAACTGAGTTTGATTCTTTTATTGCTACAGCCTTCCGCTATCGCGTGGAAGAGGTCTGCCACCGCTACTACTCTTGCCCTTGAGTCATCGGTGAAGTGGTCTCGAGCTTTCGAATCTATGAGGGAAGGCATCCTTTGAGCTGAGCTAGATACTTTCTTTCGACTTCTCGACCATTCAGGGAAGTGAGTTATCAAGGAGCTCGAGGAGTCGGTCCAGCCTATCGATTTCACTCCTTCTAGCTCTACTCACGTAAGAAATCCTTTGTCTTAGCATTCATCCATTACTATTGTGATTGTTTAGAATATCCTATCCTGATGTGACCTTTTCCTTTCAGGTGACCATCTCCTAGGCCGAGAGGATCGCTCAAGGCTATTTCTCTATACGGGATCTGCTACTAGCCCAGGATGCATTAGCCGCGGTAACTTTCTTTTTCCTGCAAAATTTAACAAACTATGCATGATGCATGCTATGACATTTATATATGGGTACTAATCTTCTGATTTCTATTGCAGACTTTGCTAGCCATGGAGTGGAGTAGGTCTGCCTAGGATTTGGATGCTTGTGAGGAGAGAGCCAGATTTTTAGAGGAGCGGCCAAGACTGACCAAGCTAGGGTTGAGACTGCTCGGGTGAGGGCCGAGATCGATAGGCTGAAGGGTCAGCTGGCGAAGATGACTGAGGATAGATAGACGCCGGCTCCTTTTGAGGATGAATCTGAGGATGATCTTTTTGCATATCGAGTGGCTTAGAGGGGTGGAGATCAACTTGTTGAAGGAGCTGATGCTGCTAGGACTACTGCGGGGACTTTGGAGACTAGGAACCCCACCCAGCGAGTTATTGATATGGCCGAGGACCACATGACCATAGACATGGATTATCTGCGGGCGAATACTTATGATCAGACTTAGGAGGGTCGCTAGGGACATGATCCCCCAGCCGCTTAGATTATGATTAATTTCTAAACTGTTGGTACTTTTGGGCCTTGCGTGGCTTATTTTGATTGTAAACTTTAGATTGGTACTCTTGACATTTAACTTTTATGCCTGCTAATTTTTCTTGAACTGAGATTATTGAGTATTATTGCCTTGCGAACCCGTATCTTGTCCAGAGATTTCATTGTGAGAGGGCTAAATGATGTTCTAACTTTTGCATAGGCCACCCAATGTGAGATGACCTGTCGAACAATTTATTTTTCTTTCTTTTTGTCTTAATTTTTACTTGAATTGTCCTTGACGGCTCAATCCGGCGGACTTTTTTGTTTTAGCTTTAACTCTTGCCTAGACCGCCCTTTTGGGTTTTCAATCTAGCAAGCTTTTTCTTTATTTTTTTTCCTTAATTTTTACCGGGATTGCCCTTTCAGGTTTTCAATCCAGCAGGATCTTTCTTTTTCTTTTTATTCTGTCTTAACTTTTGCATGAATTGTCCTTGACGGCTCAATCCAGCAAAATTTTTCTTTTTTCCTTAACTTTTACCTAGACCGCCCTTTTAGGTTTTCAATCCAGCAGGCTTTTCTGAATATTGCAAATGTGCGGTAAAGATGAATACAATGATGCATAACACGTACAGAAAAAATTGATGTTCACATACTAGCGATTATTTCACCTAAAGACATGCACGCATTCGTAAGACCAAGATTCTTAGCAAAATCAGAACATGTTCATTGATGAGATTAATTCGAGTACATAGGCAATGATAATAATTTTCAATGGTTAACCCCTACTGCCTACTGGTCTTTTACAGATTTTCCAGAAAGCAACTGGCATTTTTCTCTCGATGCCCTAACTTTTGCCTAAGCCGCCCTTTTCGGGTTTTAAACTTACCCGGCTTTATTGCGTTGGAGTGCCCTAATTTTTGCCTGACTGGTTTACGGGATACCGATCAGCGGACTGCACCCTAATTTTAGCTCGAGCAATAGAGGATCGCTCATCGAGTGTTTTATTCTTTATTTCTTTTATTCTTTGTGCTGCTTTTTTATGATTTAATTCTTTTGACCTAGAGATGATAATGCTTGAGCCTATCTTGATTTACTAGATTCATGAACTCATTTCCATCCATATCTATAACTTTGATTCCTCCTTTACCAAGGACTTTCTTCATAACAAATGGTCCTTCCTAGTTAGGCCTAAACTTGCCCCTAACGTCAGTGTTGACCTGACATAGCTTCTTGAGAACTAGATCACCTACTTTGAGTGGTTGTTTTGGGTATTCAATTCTGTTGTTATAAGCTTGAGCCATGTGCTGTAGGTACATTCGTAGGTGGTCAAGTGCCTTGAGCCACTTTTCATCTATTACATTTAACTGTTTATACCTAGCTCTTGCCCAATCTGATGCTTTTAACTGAGCTTTGAGCGCCACTCTTAGAGATCTTACTTCTATTTCAACCGGTAATATGGCTTCCATTCTATATACCAAGGAGAAAGGTGTGTGATTGGTGGGAGTCCTTATGCTGGTTCTATACCCCCAAACTGCAAATAGAAGTTTATCAGTCCAGTTGTGAGGTGTCGATGACGTGTGGGTCTCCCTTGAGACCTTTGTGAGAGAGGCAGGGCCCACTGCGGGTTTGGTTGTACTTAGGCGTGACAAAACATTTTTAGTTAAAGTTTACACAATGAGCAAATTTTAATAAATAAAAGAATCGAGACCCAAATCTCGATACAATTGATAGAGTCGCCACCCTAGTTGTATACTTGGGAAAGAGTTTTGGTATGGTTCCCTCTGGGTAGGAGACTCATACCTATTGGATCAGAGATTCAGGTATCGGATGAGTCACTTATTTCTCATTTAGTTGATTCAAAATTACATTCATCGCGTAAAACCGTTTTAGTATTCATCATTTTGGGAATTATCACAGAAATCCTATTTCTACACTATTTCATACTCATTACATGCATTTACATATTACAATATAGGACACGCAATAAATGGGAGATAAAAATTGCAACCAGGGGAAAAATGGGGGAAATCGCAAAGAGATCCTATACATTTGTTCTAAGTTATAAAACAAAATGAAAGTAAATTCCCTTGCATCCACAAATGTTAGCACAACTTATAGCATACCATAAACAATCATTCTATTGAAAAGAACTTGATTTATTTATGTGAGTTGATTTACCGGATTATTAGTGAAAATGACCGCATGGCAAATGATGATTTCAGGTTCATTCTATAAAGAAAACAGGAAAAAATAAAGAAAACCCGGAATGTCTCTGGGGCCTATACCCTTATGGCCAATGGGGTACCCTATATGGGTATAAGGGGAACCCATACGGGTATAGAGAACATGTACAAGCCTGGGAAAGCCGACATAGAAACAGCAAAAAGGATGAGAGAGGAAGAGGTGGGATTTCCCTTTGTATGAGTATGGCATACCAAGATATCCACTAAAATGGCATATTAGGTACCAATAAGGCTCATATTAAAAGGGACCGGACCTAAAAGAATAATAAGGCAAATATGACAAGTAATAATACCAATAGTAGAAATAACAATATAACTAAGCGGGATTTCTCTCCTTATGATTTTGGCGCACCGATATAATATCCTTAGGGGTGTATGGTGCCAACAATACTTATAAGGGATAGGACCAGATCCGAAATAACAGTAGAAATAGAAATGACAGAAGCAGGGAATGATAATGAAATAAAAGAGGTGTGAGTTTGTTTGAAACTCAGGAGCGTTACCTTTACGGTGTGAATCCACTTTGAAGCGATCCCTTTACTATTGAGAGAGCTTAGCCAAAGTGCACAGAATGAAGTCAGGAATGAATAAAATGTGGACAAAACCTTAAGGAATGGGTTTTCTCCCTATTTTTTACTTCCTATACCCCCACTATACCTTTTCTATACCTTTAGAACTATGATTTCTCTATATTTTTTATGCTTAAGAGTTGTGTCCTTTTGAAATGAAGGGGAAAGGTCTTATTTACAGGGAAAATGGGGTTTGAACACATTAATCAGCATTCATAACCTGCCATTTCCAAAATAGATAAGGCTAACCTTCCAAGCAAGCCTAAACAGGTAATAACTAGACCCGTAAGGGTGAGGCCCCACCCGTACGGTACTGGGGACCCGTATGGGTCCTCTCCAATCATATAAAAGTTGATACCCATACGGGTAATGGTAGTGGATCTGTACCACCAGGCAACACCCGTACGGGTCCCTAAGGGCAGACTAAGTCTCCTAATATTGGCAAACTCTACTCTGCAATAGTAGGAACACCTATAATGGATAATACTTGTAAAAGAATTCAATATATAGCTCTCATCATCATTTCATGAGGTGGATCACTGAAATCCAGTGCTCACAGACTGCCCCTCATGGGATCGTTGTAGATAGGGATCTGTATAATCTTACTTTTCTTAGGGCGAACTCTTTCCCTTTGCGTTCTTTTCCTGAGGTGAACAGCTCTCCTGCAACTAGCAACTCCACTAGGGATCAAGCGCGTATCCCTCTCTTAAGGCAGATGACTTCTCCTCGTATCCCTTTCCTAATGCAAATCAACTCTCCCGTGCGTTCCTTTCCTAAGGCAAACAACTTTCTTGAATGATGTATCCCTATCCTAAGGCGGATGACTTGTCCTTGTATCCCTTTCCTAAGGCGGATCGACTCTCCTATACGTTCTTTTCCTAAGGTGAACAACTTTCCTGAATGATGTATCACTTTTCTAAGGCAGATGACTTCTCCTGACTAGTGTATCCCTTTTCTAAGGTGGATAAATTCTCCTCATATCCCTTTTCTAAGGCAGATCGACTCTCCCATGCGTTCCTTTCTGAAGGCGAACAACTTTCCTAAATGATGTATCCCTTTCCTAAGGCGGATGACTTCTCTTAACTTGTGTATCCCTTTCCTCAGGTAGATGACTTCTACTAGTATCCCTTTCCTAAGGCTTATCGACTCCCCTATGTGTTTCATTCCTGAGGTGAACAGCTTTCTTAAATGATGTATCCCTTTTCTAAGGCGGATGACTTCTCCTGATGGGTGTATACCTTTCCTAAGGCGGATGAATCTCCTGGTGGTTTATCCCTTTCTTAAGGCGGATCACTTCTCCTGACTGATGGATTTGAATAACCTATCAAGAGACAATAAAAACACTGAGTTAGTTATTGCCCAAGATAACGCGTCTTAATTCTTGATTGAATTGTTTTTGAACAAAATATTTTGCCCCTTCAATCAAGGATGAAGATGTGTGAGTAGGGATAAGTCCTTGAATGAAATGCAAACTGAGTGTGAGAGAATGTAAGGGGGGAGCCCAACTGTCAAGGGGGATGCCCATGGATGATTCCGCTACTAGGAAGTGGGGGGATGCCCCTGGACCTGATTCTACTTTTGGGGAAGTGAGGGGATGCCCCTGGACCTGATTCTACTGTTGGGGAAGTGGAGGGATGCCCCTAAATGATTCTGCTACTGGGAAGTGGGGGGATGCCCCTGAATCTGATTCCACTACTAGGGAATGAGGGGGTGCCCCTGGATCTGATTCCACTACTGGGGAATGGGTCAACATCTTTAGGTAGGTTGCTTGTTGCCAGAGAAGTCCCTCTTTATAATACCAATTTGCTAGAGATACACCTGTGCATATAGATTACCTGGGTTAGAATCCAACTCAAGAATAGTCCACTTTGATTCTCAAAAGATCTCAAGAAGACTAGAATCTTTGCCCCTCTTAATCAAGAATCAAAGTGACTTAGGGGTTTTGCCCCTATTTTAGTCAAAATAAAGGGTTAAGAGAAGCAGGGTTGGCCCCAAATTCGAGTTGGATGAGTCCTTGGTGCTATTAGTTTGAAGATCTGCCCTAGGACAGCAAAAGAAGGCCCGTATTGGTGGGCTGGGACCCTGTACAGTTGGGTTCCTAGAATATTAGTACCCATACGGGTGGGGCGGGACCTATACAGGTCCCCATCGAAGGGTTTTAAAATTGAAACAGACCCCTCAAATCCCGCCTTACATCAAATCTTCTTATACTAAAAATTATGGCAATTTTTCTCCAAAATTTGATCAAGATGTATAAAAAGGTCCCCAAGGCTGGCCGTCTCTCTCTTAGACTCGAAGATTTGCCCCTATTGGGTGATTTGGGGCTCTTAAAATGCTCAGTTTTCATTGGGTATGCGTTCCATGAAGGGGATTCCTTTCTGGGGATCACACCGGTCTCTGAAGTGCCCCTAGTCCCTTCTCTTGATACTCATGCCTCTCAATCCCTGGTAATTTCACCTGATTCCCCCTTTTCCATTTTTGCTTCCCTTGAGAATTTTTTGAATTTCGGCATGAATTAGGGTGCTTTAGACCTTAGGATAGAGCCTAATGCATGTAACTTTAGCATAGGATGCTTTTAGGACAACTTTGGATGAGTTTTGACTGATGTTTGGATGATTTGGATTTTTGAGAGAAATCCCTTTGATGAAACTGTTCGCAGGGGACTCGTACGGGTGAGGGGTACCCTACAGGTCCTAATTTTGATACGAGTGCTAATGTTGTACCCGTACGGGTGGGGCTTGCCTGTACGGGTCCTAATCCTAGGGACAGGATGTCCATTTCTTTGTTTCTGCCATGCTTTTCTGATTTCTGATATGTTTGTTGTATTCTAACCCTATTGAATTGTATTTCTATCTTTGCAGTTCCAGTATAGGACTGTGGGAGCCCTGAGCTTCTGCAGGAAATGGTATGAGGAGATCCGCAAGGCGGGGGATACCTAACTACTGGCCCATATCGACTCTTTTTGGTTCAGTGATATAATCAGGGCCATCCTGCAAGCGCCAAAGACCCTAGCCGTGGGGGCCGCTTCAGCTTTGACGGATAGTGGTCGGAGATGACCCATACTTTTCACTTATCGATCAGGGAGGTCACTATTACTCCTTCTAATGTTTGTGCTATGACACGGCTAGAGTAGAGTGGGGAGATAGTCCACTTCAATGTGTTTGCTGATAGGTGGCATTCTCGGCCTGAGGTCAAGGCCTATATAGCTAGATTACTTGGGCTTTGTCCGAGCGGGATGAACAAGCTCAAGTGTGGGGATCTCCATTCTTACTGGATCAGGCAGTCGAGGCTTCTTGCAGCTGATAGGAGGGACCAGTATGCCAGGTCTTTCATGCTAACATTCCTTACCACTTTCTTCTTCCCAGTCTACTATAGAGGATCTTACTGCCGTGCCCGACAAGAACTGGTGCCGGGCGATCCTGGAATAGCTATATTATAGGCTGGGTGTTGGAGTTTGGGGTGAATAGTTTGAGCTGAAGATCTACCACCTGATCTTGCTGGTAAAATTGAAATCTCATCTCTAGTGTTTTATCTTTCTATTCAATTGTGTTGTGACTAATCCTGATTTTGCTTTTCAGATTTGGGCTTTCGAGCATCGATTGATCCTAGGTCGGGTTTGCCCATATAGCCTAAGACACCATATATCATCTCCCAATGGATGGGATTTTGGTAGGATCAGCCCCTAACCACGGTGCAGTACAGGGAGTTCCTACGTCAGCTGCTATTAGATCGGGTAAACCTCTTCCCTATTGAACTTGCATTTTGCATTTCAATAAACCATTAGTAGAAACTGTATTTACCAGTTCACGATACTCATATTTCATTGACTTTATGCAGGTCATCCAAGACCCTTGGGAGAGATTAGCCATGTATAGGGCCATTGAAAGGAAATGGATCGGTGTTGACGACCACTGCTTTATCTTGGAGTCACCACTCTCCTATGAGTGGTACTTCAGCAAGCGGGTCTGGAAGTGGAGGACTAGTGTAGTGGTGGAGAGACTGGTCCCTCCTCCAATTCCAACAGGTGTCTTTTAGCCTCATCTCATGCTAGGGACTGACCAGGGGCTCTATTTGTTAGGCGAGGGGGCCCAGGTGCTGTCTAAGGAGGGTTCCTATAGAGATTTCATTAATTCCTCGCTTCTTCCTCCTTGTGAGAGGATTCATTGCAAGGATATCCCCTTTGAGTTTCACTGGAGTGATGATGAGGATGATGATGGAGATAATGATGATGAGGATGGGCCAGGGGGTGATCATAGGGGCCCATTTGTAGCTCAGGGTACTGGAGGCTAGACTAAGTCTGCTACCTCTTCTTCCCAGGTATTTTCTTGACTCGAAACCTTATGAATACTTTATGATTTCTTGAAACTACTTAGTATTCTGAGTACGATGTCTTATTGTCATAGCCTCCCACCCCTATGCGGAAGAGACCTGCCCCGACTGCTGCTATTGCCCCTGAGCCGCCGGCGAAGCGATTTTATGCTTCCAGATCTGTGAGAGAGGGGATTCTCTGAGCTGAGCTGGATACCTTCTTCTGACTCCTCAATCATTTGGGGAAGCGAGCCGTCAAGGAGCTCGAGGAGTCGGTCTAGCCCATTGGTTTCACTCCTTCCAGTTTTACCCACGTAAGAAGTTTCTTGCCTTTAACTTTGTCCATTATAGTTATTTTCCTAAAATGTTCCATCCTGATGTGACCTTTTATTCCCAAGTGACTATTGCTGAGGCAAAGAGGATTGCCAGAGGGTACTTTTCGGTGAGAGACCTGCTACTGTGGCAGGATATGCTAGCCTCGGTAAGTTTTACCTACATGATTCAATAAACTCTGCATAATGCATGATATGACATATATGTGTACTGATCTCGTGATTCCAATGCAGACCCTACTGGCTATAGAGCGCAGTAGATCTTCCCAGGACTTGGATCTTCTGAGGAGAGGGCTAGATTCTTGGAGTAGCAGCTGAGAGCGGCTACTACTGAGGCTGATCAAGCTAGGGCCATGAGGGCCGAGATAGAGATGCTAAGGTGCCAGTTGGTGATGATGATCGAGGACAGCAGACGTTGGCCCCTTCCGATGTTGAGTCTGTGGATAATCTCTCTGCATTCTAAGTGGTCTAGATAGGAGGAGGTCAGCCTACTGAGAGTAAGGATGCTACTGCTAGGGGAACCTCTGAGATTGGGGCTCCTATCCAGCCAGCCGCTGATGCCGACGGGGCCGAGGAGCATATGACCATAAATATGGATGACCTACTAGCGGGCACCCAAGACCAGACTCAGGAGGATGGCCAGGGACGAGATCCCCCGACATCTTAGATTTGCTTATTCTGATAGCTTTTTGATATTTTTAGGGCCCTGGTGGCTTATTTTAAATGTGAACCTTGAACTGCTACTTTTGACTTTTAACTTTTTATGCATGGGAACTTTTCTGAACCGAGACCGTTGAATAATGCCTTTTTGCGTGTTCTAATTTTTGCCTAGGCCACTTGATATGAGATGACCTATCGAACATTTATCATTATTTTTTTCTTTTTTTTGTGTGATAAATTTTTGCTTGGTCTGTCCTTGATAGCTTAGCCCAGCGGACTTTATCTTTTGCCTTAATTTTTGCTTAGACCGCCCTTTTGGGTTTTCAATCCAACAGGCTTTTTTGCCTTAACTTTTGCCTGGGCCACCCTTTCGGGTTTTTATCCCAACAGGCTTTTCCAACTTTTGCATGGGTCTAATTTCTTTTGGGACCCATAGGTATTTTTTTGTCTTTTACTAAATAGTGCGCATAGTATAGGGAATTCTAACAAAGATGCATAACATGATACCAAAAAATTGATGTTCACATACGTGTGATTATTTCACTTAAAGACATGAATGCATTCATAAGACCAGGATTCTTAGCAAATCATAACATGTTTATTGATGAGATTAATTTGAGTACATAGAGGCAATGGTAACGATTTCCAATGCTTAACCCTTACACACTTTCTAGTCCTTTTACAGATTTTCTACAAAGCAAAACTGATGTGTTTTCTCTTGATGCCCTAATTTTTCCCTAAGCCGTCCTTTGCAGGTTTTCAACTTAGCGGGCTTTATTATGAGTTCCCTAATTTTTGGCTGACCAATTTATAGAATACTGATCAGTGGGCTGCACCCTAATTTTTTCCCAAGCAGTAGAGGACCACTTATCAGGTGTTTTTATTCTTTATTTTATTTTATTCTTTTATGCTGCTTTTTTATGATTTATTTCTTTTGACCTAGACATGATAGCGCTTGAGCCTGTCTTGATTTACTTGATTCACAAACTCATTTCCATCTATATCCATGAGCTTGATTCCTCCTTTGCCAAGGACTTTCTTAACTATGAACGATCCTTCCTAGTTAAGCCTAAACTTGCCCCTAACATCAGTGTTGACTTCGCGTAGCTGTTTAAGAACTAGATCACCCACTTTAAGAGGTTGCTTTGGGTATCTAACTCTATTATTGTAAGGTCAAGCCATACGCTGCTGGTACATCTATAAGTGGTCGAGTGCCTTAAGCCGTTTCTCATCTATCGCATTAAACTGTTCATACCTAGCCTTTGCCCAATTAGCCTATTCCAATTAAGCTTCGAGTGCTACACGTAATGATCTCACTTCTATTTTAACAAGCAATACTGCTTCCATCCCATATACCAAAGAGAAAGGCATCTAGCTAGTAGGCATCCTCACACTGGTTCTATACCCCCAAACTGTAAATGGAAGTTTGTCCGCCCAATCCCTGTAAGTGGATAAGATTTTCTTAATCGATTTATTAGTAGCTTCTACTACCTTGTTAGCTTGTGGCCTGTATGGAGAAGATCTGTGATGTTCAACATTAAACTTCTCAAATAACTCACTGGTTGCCCCTTAAAACTGAACCGCATTGTCGGAGACCACATGATCCGGAACCCCGTATCGAGCAAAAATATGCCTCTCTATGAACTAGGCCCTTTTTATTTTTGTTTAAATTTCTCTGGGTCTTCTTTCTTTGATGATGTGTATCTTCGTGTCCTTCCCCCCTGTCATGAAGAAAGATGAACCAAGTCCTATTGCTATCATGTTTGCTATCATGGAAAATGCATCAATTTATTCAAGACATAAAAAGGATATTGATGCTATAACTTATTCATGATATGCCTTATAAGTAGCATTGTTTGCATAAAAAATGTTGGCAATATTAAAAAATTACATCATTTGAATCATCCTTCATAGGAGGAGGGCCTTGTTGACTGAGTTCAGCTGAGGCAAGTTAGCTTGAGTTTCTTCAGCTACTACCCTTTCCAAATTCTTGACAGCCTTACTTATAGGATTTCCTTTTTCATCTCCCTTCCAATTCTTCTTCATGAGTATCGCTAGAGCCTTGGTGATGGATTCAACTGCCTTATCCATTTTGTCCCCCTCAATACTGCTACTTATTTCCACAGAAAGCGAGTCTTTGACCATGCATCCTTTCTTAAAACCAAATACATCATTAAAGATCTCAAAACCAGGAACCCTTTTGCCCTTAACCTTAATGGGTTCATCTTCACCTGAAACTGCTTTCTTTTTTATTCCTGCTCATACTGTGAGACACGACTGTATCTTGGATTTCCTAGCGCTTGGACAATATCCTAAACTAAATTTGAATGGCCAAGGGAGAGGTGCGATAGGTTCTGACATGCCTTGAAGACTTTTTTCGAGTCCTTTCCCCTTTGGATACCCTTATTTTGTCATTATTTTCTCAACTTTAAGAGACACAAGCCTCTTATCTCGGTGAGCTGTAGCCACCCTAGGATTCTTCTCTTCTATTCCCATAGCTGCTATAACTGATGGTTCATCAGCTTTGTTGGTCACTAACTTGCAATTGTGAATGAGTTTAATCTTTTGATAAACCATAGAAGGAACTGTCCCTAGTGAACAAGACCTTGGACGTCACTTCTCCGACTATGACCTCAGTTTCAAAGACCCCAACCACACTCCTCTTTGTATCATCATAGGCCTTTATAATGGTATTAGATGTTTCCAGCATTGACTCATCCAATCCTAAGTGAGGGAGAATCTTGGAGGGGCAAAGGTTGAGAGCAGAACCATCATCCACCATAACACACAGAATAAAACAATAAAAAATCTGCACCTTAATGAAAAGTGCCTTATTGTGTTAATTTCCTTCATCTGGAAGATCTGACAGGTAAAATAAGATGGGTTCTATGTGGCTGGGAGGAAACCCCCCATAAATGAGAACACTTCCACGAGGGAGGTGGTAGGTGTAGCTTCTATGCTTAATAACTTTTCTATCAGACCCCTGTGATGGTCCTCGGAATCAATGAGAAGTTGCCAAATGCTGTACTTGGCCGGGGTAACTTGTAATTGTTGGATGAGGGGAGTACCTTTCGAATCTGTATCCCTCGGAACCCGGGTCTCAGTGGTAGGCATAAAAGTAGGTCTCGTGCTGGCATTCAGGAGGATTTTGATGTCGGCTTCTCTGCCCTTCTCTTTTTTGGGAGGGCAGCAGGAGCCACTCTTCCACTACGGGTCATATGCAAGACCCCATCTTTTATATAGCTTATTCACTCAGGAGTTTCAACCAATAGCGCTGGCTCTTCAAGGTCGTAAGCATCAATGTCAATTAGTTTGGGTTGGACTAGCATAGCTTCCTCGTCATAAGCATCTCCTAACTCATATACATTAATATCAATAGGGACAAATTCATGGGGTATGGCTACCACTGAGTGAACTATCGGGTTAGCTTGTATGATCATATCAAAGACATGACGGGAGGGAAGCCCCGACTCAATAACCGCGACTTAGCTCTCAAATATCGATAGGGGCTTATTCTAGGTACTTGGTTTAAGTTTGGGTTCCTAGATTTTCTTATCCTTAATCAGGCCATAGATGGCCTCCAGCAAGTCTATACAAGCATCTGTGTGATGACCCTTACAAACGTGATAGGCATAAAACTGATCCTTATCCTCAGGCTTTGGGGGGAACATAGGGTTTGATGCTTTGAAGGTAGCCCAGTGCCCTTAGCTTGGTGAAGATGGTGGGTAGGGACGCCTTCCAAGGGGAGATACTGTCTTTAAAGACATGGAATGCAGTAGCTTCTTCTTGTACGGTTGCATTCTTGGGATCCAAGCTAGACCTTGGCTTAGAAGCCTAGGTTGAGGTCAAGTCGCCTTTCTTGAACTGTGGTTTGGCTGGTATACTAGCCTTCTCTAATTCCTCAATTCTTTACCATTTTTTAGCCTTCTCAAAGACTTCAACGTAGCTAGAGAATTTATCCATGCCAAGGATCTTACGATAAGCGGTAAGGCACCATCTATTAATTTCATGATCATTTCTGGGAGACTTAGCGCATCCTTCAACAGAACTTGAGTGGCCATTCAACTTTTGAATTAAGGTTGAACTTCTCATTGGGAGCCTGCTTGTTAGCCTCCAAATTATGTATGGTAGTTTTAACGGTAGCATTAAAACCATACTGATCGATAAAAGCCTCTAATAAAGCCTTCCAATCTTTGGTCACCTCATCTGACAGAGTATTGTACCATTCAATAGCAGGACCTTCCAATGTGCAGGGGAAGATTTCAACTAGGATCTTATCACTTAACTTCCTAATCATCATAACCCTCTGATAGGTGGTGATACAAGATTGAGGTGGACCAGTTCCCTTATACTTCGCTATGCTAGGAATACTAAAGTTTTCAGAGACCCAATCTTCCTTTCTAGTTACTTGGACGGATGGTTAGAACCCAGGATTCGTAGCAAACAATTTCTGAAGCAAGTCACATAATTCCACAGATATAGACGACCCTTCTAGTTAGGTAATTGCACCTAAGGGTAGACCTATTGATTGAGGAAAGGTCATCCCCTTGTGCATGACCACAAAATTTGGGATCGGACCAGATGCCCCAAATGGTGGTATGAGTCCCTAACTAGAATGAGCAAATTGACTGACGACTGGAGGGGCCACTATAGCCACTGACTGGAATGATAAGCTAGTCAATTTGACTAGACCCACAGAACCCAACTGATAGAAGCATCCCTCTGAGTCTATACTAGCAGTAATCGGAACTGAGTGAATGGATTATGAGTGATTCCCGATACTGGCGCACTGGCCACTGCATTCACTATTGGAGCACTGACAAGAGCATTTGCCCTTCTTTCCTCGATCATGATTGCCCTGATGGCAGTCAACATCTTTTTGTTCATTCGGTCCAAGAACTGATCACTTCCCAAGTACTGAGAGACGGCATTTGCGACCTTTAAACTCAACTCGGTCCTCGATGGATTTATCTCCTCTCCAGTGGCAACATCCTCAACCTCAACATGAATTTGGCCACCCAGAGTCAGAATGTGAGACATCTCCTCAGGATGATAAGCAAAAAGATCAACTGGATTAAACAATTTGCTGGACAAAATACCTAGAGACTGACACGGATCAACCCTTGGCTGTACTGGAGAAATCAGAATGTGTGTCAAACGGACTTGAGATCGTTACCAAGCTCTTTCCCTTTGAAGTTTGGTTTTGGCTGAGGTGATAACCAAGAGATCAATACATACATGGGATGTGTATGCATGCATAAATTACAGCGATGCATGGTGGGGTTAATTACAAGAGTAGGTAACACAACACATGCGAAGTGATCTATTCCTTCCTTATTTCTCCCCGCTGAGTCTGAGGGCATTCTTCTTTAATCTAATCTCACACAGAAATCAGGGTACCTTAGAGGATAAAATTCTATGGCTTTCGATAAGAATGGCTTAGGAAGTATCAGAAGTTTGATGTAGAAGGTTCCCATTGCATCAAGCCTCTTTTGAAGGGAGATGACAATGAGTGCTCCACCCACTAAGGTGTACCCAATATCCTTAGCGATCATAGGTATCACTGTTGCGAGTGTCACGGAAATAATAGGGCACCCTATTCTAACACTAGGAGAAGAGCGCATCTAGCTAAAGAGAAGGAGGTGAGAAGATAGAGTGTGATAATTTTCCCAAATGATGAAAACAAAAATGGGTTGAATCAAGTAAATGATTTTTAGTGCTCATCTTAATCTTTTAAGCTTTTAAAACAGACCAACATTTTGCAAGTTAAAAGATTATATCCCCAGCGCAGTTGCCACTGAGAGGTGTTGATGACGTGTGGGTCTCCCTTGGCACCTTTGTGAGAGAGGTGGGGCCTACTAGGGGTTTGGTTGTATTTAGGCGTAACAAAACATTTTTAGTTAAAGTTTGCACAATAAGCCAATCTTAATGAATAAAAGAATCGAGACCCAAATCCTGATACAATTAATAGAGTCGCTACCTAAGTTGTCTACTTGGGAAAGAGTTTTGGTATGGTTCCCTCTAGGTGGGAGACTCATACCTATTGGATCAGAGATTTGGGTATCGGATGAGTCACTTATTTCTCATTTAGTTGATTCAAAATTACATTCACTGCATAAAACCATTTTAGTTTTCATCATTTAGGGAATTATCACAGAAATCCTATTTCTACACTCTTTCACACTCGTTACATGCATTTACATATTATAATAAAGCACAAGCAATAAATGGGGGATAAAATTACAACCAGGGGAAAAATGGGGGAAATTGCAAAGAGATCCTATACCTTTGTTCTAAGTTATAAAATAAAATGAAAGTAAATTCCCTGCATCCACAAACGTTAGCACAACTTATAGCATACCATAAACAATCTTTCTATTGAAAATAACTTGATTTATTTATGTGAGTTGATTTGCTGAATTATTAGTGAAAATGACCGCATGGCAAATGGTGATTTCAGGTTCATTCTATAAAGAAAATAGGAAAAAAATAAAGAAAACCCGGAACCTACCTTTGGGGCCTATATTCGTACGGCCAGTGGGGTACCCGTACGGGTATAAGGGGGACCTGTACGGGTATAGAGTACCCCGTACGGGCCTAGGAAGGCTGAGACAGAAACATCAAAAAGAATGAGAGAGGAAGAGGTGGGATTTCCCTTTGTCGGAGTATGGCGTACCAAGATAACCACTAAAATGGCATATTAGGTACCAACAAGGCTCATTAATCGGGACTCGACCTAAAAGAATAATAAGGCAAATATGACAAGTAATAATACCAATAGTAGAAATAATAGTATAACCGAGCGGGATTTCCCTCCTTATCAGTTTGGCGCACCGATATAATATCCCGAGGGATGTATGGTGCCAATAATACTTATAAGGGATCGGACCAGACCCAAAATAACAGTAGAAATAGAAATGATAGAAGCAGAGAATAATAATGAACTAAAAGAGGTGTGAGCTTTTTTAAAACTCAGGAGCATTACCTTTATGGCGTGAATCCACTTTGAGGCGATCCCTCTGCTGTTGAGAGAGCTTAGCCAAAGTGCACAGAATGAAGTCATGAATGAATAAAATGTGGACAAAACCTCAAGGAATGGGTTTTCTCCCTATTTTATACTTCCTATACCCCCACTATACCTTTTCTATAGCTTTAGAACTACAATTTTCTATAATTTTTTATGCTTAAAAGTTGTGTCCTTTTGAAATGAAGGGAAAAGGCCCTATTTATAGGGAAAATGGGGTCTGAACGCATTAACTGGCATTTATAACTTCCATTTCCAAAATGGGTAAGGCTTACCTTCCAAGCGAGCCTAAATAGTTAATAACTGGACCCATATGGGTGGGGCCCCACTCGCTCACCCGTACGGGTACTAGGGACTTGTACGGGTCCCCTTCAGTGGTATGGAAGTTGATACCCTTACAGGTACTGTCAGTGGATCTGTACTACCTAGAAAACACTCGTACGGGTCCTTAAGGGTAAACTAGGTCTCCTAATATTGGCCAAACTCTACTCTATAGCAGTAGGAACACCTCTGATGCACAATACCTGTAAAAAAATGCAGTATATAGCTCTAATCATCATTTTGTGAGGTGGATCACTAAAATCCAGTGCTCACACCAGTCTCTGTAATTATCTACCATCTTGGATAAAATCTTCTTGATTGACTTATTGGCGGCCTCGACTATCTCGTTAGCTTGTAGCCTTTATGGAGAAGATCTATGGTGCTTCATGTTGAACCTCTCAAATAATTCAGTCGTAGCCCCTTGAAACTGCACCCCATTATTGGATACCATATGATGTGAAACCCCATACCGAGCTAAAATATGCTTCTCTGCAAACTTTGCCATTTTTTTGGCGGTGATGTTGGTGTAAGATTTTTCCTCTACCCATTTTGAAAAGTAATCGACTGCGACTATGATAAACCGAAGCCCATTGGTTGATGATTGCTGAATTTCACCAATTATATCTATCCCCCACGTCGAGAAAGGCCAAGGAGTAGACAAATTATGAAGTTCGGATGAGGGTAGATGTTGCATACCCCCGTAAATCTGACATTCATGACATTTCTTAACCTTGTCGATGCCGTCGACGTTCATTATGGTCCAGAAGTACCCCATCCTCTAAATCTATCTAGCCAAAGCCATCCCATTCATGTGTGGGCTGCAATCCCCCGAATGTACCTGAGTCATGAACCTTTCTGCTTCTTCTTCTATTAAATGTCTCAATAATAAACCTTCAGCTGTCCTTTTAAAGAGATACTCATTAACTAGTCTGAATTGTGTTGCTAACCTTTTGAGAGTTAGGCAATCTGAACCCGATGACCCTTTGGGGCATTTCCCTTCTTTCAGGATCCTTTTAATATTGTCATACCAACATACAATTTGCTCCTCTACCATGATTACCTAAAACTTTTCAGGAAATGGAGAATAAGCCATTTCTACTACAAGCGGATGGATGGGTTGAGCCTCTTACCCCTCCCACATAGAGGCTAGGGTAGCTAAATAATCGGCCATCTGATTCTCATCCCTCAGTATATGTTGGAAGAAGCATTGATTAAACTGTACTGACAAGTGCCAAACTGCTTTCACATATGGCCTAAGTGACTCTTCCTTGATTTCCCATTCTCCCATGACATGCTTTATCACTAATGCGGAATATCCCATTACCTTGAGTTTCTTTTCCCCTACTTGTAAAAGATCATCAAGACCGAAGAGGCAAGCTTCATATTCGGCCCCTTTGTTAGTGATCGGGAACTCTAATTGCTTGCTTAGTGGATTAACCTCACCTTGCGGTGTGATGATGATTATCCCAAGGCCAGCACCTTTTTGATTCATAGCTCCATCGAAATGTATGATCCATTCGGCCTTCTCAAATTTCACTTCCACTAACTATTCATCAGGAAAATCCAGATTTTTAACATAATTAGACTCTATAGGTTGACTTGCTAAGAATTTAGCCACTGCTCTCCCCTTATTGACCTTCTTTATAATATACTCGATATAAAACTCAGATAACAATAGGAGCCAATGAGATAGTTTCCCTGCCAATGTGGGCCACTGACAAAGATACTTCATTGGATCTACTTTCGCTACTGCTTGAATTCTGTAGGACTAGAAGTAATGTCTCAACTTTTTGGTCAACCATACCATTATTGTGCTAGTCTTTTCCACTACTATGTATTTCATCTCATATTCTAACTACTTCTTACTCAGATAGAATACCGCATGCTCGCTCTTATCCTCTTGCTCTTGGACCAACATTGCCCCTACAAATGACTCTTCTATGGCCAAATAGAGAATCAATGGCTTATCGGGCATTGGAGACTTCAAAACTGGGGGGCTCATAAGATAAGCCTTTATCTTGTCAAATGCTATCTGACATTGGTCATTCCATTCTATCGGCTGCTTCCTTCTCAATAACTTGAAGATTGGATCACATACGGTCATTACCTTGGCAATAAAATAACTCACATACTTGAGCGATCCAAGGAATGGCCTGACTTCCATTTTGATTTTAGGAATAGGCATTTCTTGAATAGCTTTAACCTTATCAGGGTCGACCTTGATTCCCCTCTAACTAATGATGTGGCTCAAGATTTTTCACGATATAACCCTATATACCCACTTCTTCGGATTGAAACACAGGTTATAATTCTCAATTCTGGTTAAGAACCTTTCTAAAATCTCAGGGTGCTCTTCTCTCATATTAGATTTTACTAGTATGTCATCTACATATACCTCAACCACTTTGTGGATCATGTCGTGTAGTAAAGATGTCACTGCACTTTGACAAGTTGCCCATGCATTCTTTAACCTAAAAGGCGTTACCTTGTAACAATACACCCCCCCCCATTCTGTGATTAAGGCCGTCTTGACCTTGTTGATAATGTCCATTAGAATCTGATTGTACCCAGAAAACCCATCTAAGAATGAGTACATTGCGGCCCTGGCGGCACTATCTACCAGTACATCGATATGCGATAGTTGGAAGTCATCCTTAGGAGATGCCTTGTTCAAATCACAAAAGTTGACACACATTCTGACCCTTCCATCTTTCTTAGAAACCAGGATAACATTTGTTAACCATGTCAAGTACTCAATTACTTCAATAAATTTAGCTTCCAGTAATCTAGTAACTTTAGCTTTGATCTTATCGGCCCATTCTAGATGTAACCTTCTTAACTTTTGTTTGATAGGTTTGAACCTGGGATCGATCGGGATGCGATGTTTGGCAATTTTACGATCTACGCTGAGCATGTCCTCATAGGACCAAGCAAAAGTGTTAACATGTTTTTTAAGCACTTTTATTATCTCACTTTTTTTGATAGGGGTGAAACCATTGGATATTATTACCATTTTTGGATTTTCCTTAGTACCCAAATTGATATCATACAATGAAGTGTCATGAATGCTAAAAATGATATGCATATGGTCAGATAAATGCATGGTATCGTTAGGCGAAACATGAAACAAGTAAGCAAAATCATAATCATTATCATTAGGATGCCCGAAGGCTACATCATTTTCATTACATATAATTGCATTATCACACTCCATAGGTGGAGGGTCTTGTTGGTCACTCATCAGAATGTGATTCAGGTTATGATCCAGGTCTTGCAACTGCTTCTCGATCAACACGTAATCCAAAGCTTCCCTTGTGGCTTAGGCCAGGTTTCTCAAGGCATCCTGAATCAGATGGTGTATATTGTCATGGTAAGGGTATCAATAGCTTTGTCTACTTCAATCGTTGATGGGTCACTGTCTTCCATTTGTTTGGCACATTTTTCCGCTTCTATAGCTGCTTCATAGCTCTCAAGGATGGTTTTATATGCATTCACAAATGCTATCCTATAGAGGTGAGGAGATAGCCCGAAGATGAATCGGTTGGCTAGTTCTTTCTCCTGAGGTTTCCTTTTAAGGGCTACCGCGATCGTTAACCACCTCTGAAAGTAGTCGTGGATAGGTTCTCTACTCCATTGTCTAATAGCAATAACGTCAAATATGGATGGTTCTTCTCTTACTTTCTTGGTCTCCATGATATAATTCCACACCTCATTTTCTTCCAATCCTGAGTTGATCATGGCTACTTTATCCCCTCTTCTCTAGGGTTCACAGACTTTTCCTTTATCAATTAGTGCTACGATGGCCTTAAGGAGATCCTCACATGTCCTAGTTGGATGATTATGACTGACATGATATATGCAAAAATTGCCTTCTCCTTAGGTTTTGGCAGAACTTACGGTCGGAGATGATCAATCAACTGGTATTTCTTTAGCTTCTTGAAGATGTTCAAAAGAGGAGTATCCCAAGGTGAGATGTCATCTGGAGTCATTGGATGGATCATTCAGTCGTGGGTCATGCCGTAGGGTAAACCCATAATATAAGGGAGGATTGTCCCCTTTGGCATAACCATAAAGTCTGGCTACTGACTTGGGTCTCTGCTATGGCAAAATTGCAAAATAGCCTCGTGATAGAGCGAATGAGTCCCACTACTAACTATGTGGAGCGTTGGGTTCGCTGATTAAACTGACTGAACAAACTAAGCCATGATAGCGACCGGGATGAGTGCTGGCCGGGATTATCGGCTCTTGTCTTGAAATGAGGTAGTAACTAAGAGATCAGTACATGCATAGGATGAGGTATGCATGCATAAATTACAACGATGCATGGTGGGGTTAATTACAATGGTATATAACACAATACATGCAAAGCAATCAATTCCATCCTTATTTCTTCCGCCGAGTCTACGGGTATTCTTCCTTAGTCTAATCTCACACAGAAATTAGGGTACCTAGAAGGTAAAATGCTAAGGCTTTTGATAAGAATGGCGTAAGGACATATCGAAAGTTGATGTAGAAGGTTCCTATTGCATTAAGCCTCTTTTGGAGGGAGATGACAATGAGTGCTCCACCCACTAGGGTGTCCCCAATTCCTGGCGGGCATAGGTAACACCTTCGTGAGTGTCGCAGAATAATAGGGCACCCTAATGTAGCGCTAGAAGAAGAGTGCATCTAATTGAAGAGAGAAGGAGATGAGAAGATAGAGTGTGATAATTTTCCCAAATGATGAAAATGAAAGCGGGTTGAATCAAGTAAATGATTTTCGGTGCTCATCTTAATCTTTTAAGCTTTTAAAATAAACCAAAATTTTGCAAGTTAAAAGATTCAATCCCCAGAGGAGTCACCACTGTGAGGTGTCAATGACGTATGGGACTCCATTGGCGCTTCTATGAGAGGCGGGGGCTACTAGGGGTTTGGTTGAATTTTAATGTGGCAAAACATTTTTAGTTAAAGTTTGCACAATAAGCCAATTTTAATGAATAAAAGAATCGAGACCAAAATCTTGATACAAATGAAAGAGTCACCACCCAAGTTGGCTACTTGGGAAAGAATTTTGGTATGATTCCCTCTGGGCGGGAGACTTATACCTATTAGATAAGAGATTCGGGTATTGGATGAGTCACTTATTTCTCATTTAGTTGATTCAAAATAACATTCACCGCGTAAAACCATTTTTGTTTCCATCATTTAGGGAATTATCATATAAATCCTATTTCTAGACCCTTTCATACTAGTTACATGCATTTATAAATTACAATAAAACACAAGCAGTAAATGGGGGAATAAAAATTACAATCGGGGGAAAATGGGGGAAATTGAGAAAGAACCATACATTTGTTCTAAGTTATAAAATAAAATGAAAATAAATTCCCCTGCATCCATAGACGTTAGCACAATTTATAGCATATCATAAGTCAGAATTCCATTGAGAAAAATGTGATTATGTTAGCGTGGCAATTTTGCAATTGATAGTACCTGGGCGGCTTCTAGGATTGGAGAGAAATGACAAGTCTTTAATGTATTTTGTTGTGAAAACACATAGGACCCGTACAGATCGGAGGAACCGTACGGGTTGATTTATCGGATTATTAGTGAAAATGATCGCACGGCATATGGTGAGTTGGATTGATTTTTAACTAGTTAAAAAATTAATTCTAGGTTTTGCCTGAGGGATTGGTACCCATACGGATGGGGGGAACCCGTACGAGTGCTAGGGAGGACCGATAATGGTATGGGGGACCCATACGGGTCCTGTCTAGTCCCTGGCAGAAACTCAGTTTAGTTTAATTTTCAAATTAAATGATTAATGGCAGAAAAATCAAATAAAAATAGGAATTTCCCTCCGTATGAGTATGGTGCACCAATTTAATATCCTAGATGATTTATGGTTCCAACAAGGCTCAAACGGGTTAGGACCAGACCCAAAATAAGAACAAGAACTGATATAATAATGAAGGTAGAAAATAATAATAGAATAACTGAGATGTGAGTCTCTTTGAAACTCAGGAGTGTTACCTTTACAACGTGAATCCACTTTGAAATGATCCCTTTATTGTTGAGAGAGTCCAGCCAAAGTAGATGTTGAAATAGGACTATTTAGATGAGTATTTGTATGGACAAAACCGTCCTTAAATCCTAATAAATGAAGCTAGGAATGAATAAAATGTGGACAAAACCTCAAAGAAAGGGTTTTCTCCCTATTTTACACCTCATATACCCCCACTATACCTTTTCTATAACAATGGAAATTACTAGAATTTTAGTATATTTTTCATATGAGATGTGTGTATTGAAAGGAGGGAAAAGGCCCTATTTATAGGGTGGGAGTCAGGTCTGAATGCAATAAACTGCATTCAAGACCTGCCTTTTCCCGAAAAAGGTAAGAGATAGATTATCAAAGAGGCTGATTAGGCAATTAGAGGACCCATACGGATGGGGCCCCACCTGTATGGGTCCCTTCCGCTCGTACGGAAGGGAATTACCCGTACGGGTCTGCTAGTGGATTCGTACCACTAGACAGAACCCATACGGGTACCTAAGGGTAGACTAGGTCTCTGGACTTTGGCCAAATTCAACTCTGCATTAGTAGGAACACCTCTTGATGAACAACACCTAAAAGACATTACATCATATAGCTCTCATAGTTTCGTGAGAAGGATCATTAAAACTAATGCTCACACTAGGGCCACTGTAGGAACATTAGAGACTAGGGTTCCTACCCAGCCAGCTACTAGTACCAGTGAAGCCTAGGATCGTATGACTATAGATGTGGATTATCTATTGGCAGATACTAAGGATCAGACTTAGGAGGGTCACCAGGGGCAGGATCCCCCGACAGCTTAGATTATGATTACTTTCTGAACTATTATACTTTTGGGCCCTGTGAGGCTTATTTTGATTGTAAATTTTGGATTGGTACTTTTAACATTATGCATACTGACTTTTCTTGAACTGAGATCGTTGAGTATTGTTGCTTTGCGAACCCATATTACTTTTATCAAGCGATTTCATAGCGAGGGGGCCAAGTGATGTTCTAATTTTTGCATAGGCCATTAGATGTGAGATGACCTATCGAACATTTAATTTCTTTCTTTTTGTCCTAATTTTTTCTTGAACTGTCCTTGACGGCTTAGTCTAGTTGACTTTTTCTTTTTAGCTTTAACCTTTGCCTAGGCAGCCCTTTTGGGTTTTCAACCTAGCAAGCTTTTTCTTTATTTTTTTTCACCTTAATTTTTGCCAGGACCACCCTTTTGGGTTTTCGACCCCGTAGGCTTTTCTTTCTCTTTTTATTTTGTCTTAACTTTTACCTGGACCGCCTTTTCTGGTTTTCAATCCAGTAGGCTGTCCTAATTTTTTCCTGAATTATCCTTGACGGCTCAATCCAGTAGACTTTTCTTTTTACTTAATTTTTACCGGGACCGCCCTTTCGGGTTTTCGACCCCGGAGGCTTTTCTAAATATTGCATATGTGCGGTGAAGATGAATACAATGATTCATAACACATAGAGAAAAATTGATGTTCACACACTTGCGATTATTTCACCTAAAGACATGCATGCATTCATAAGACCAAGATTCTTAGCAAAATCATAACATGATTATTGATGGGATTAATTTGAGTACATAGGCAATGGTAGAAATTTCCAATGGTTAACCCCTCTTGCCTACTGGTCTTTTACAGATTTTCTAAAAAGCAACTGATGTTTTTCTTTCGATGCCCTAACTTTTACCTAAGCTGCTCTTTTCAGGTTTTCAACTTAGCGGACCTTATTGCCTTAGAGTGCCCTAATTTTTTCCTGACTGCTTTGTGGAATACCGATTAGTGATTTTTTCCTGACTGGTTTGTGGAATACCGATCAGTGGGCTGCACCCTAAATTTTGCCTGAGCAGTAGAAGACCACTTGTTGGGTGATTTTATTCTTTATTTCTTTTATTCTTTGTGTTGCTTTTTTTTATGATTTAATTCTTTTAACCTAGACATGATAACGCTTAAGCCTATCTTGATTCACTGGATTCACGAACTCATTTCCATCCATATCCATAAGCTTGATTCCTCCTTTACCAATGACTTTCTTCATGACGAATGGTCCTTCCTAATTAGGCCTGAATTTGCCCCTAACATCAGTGTTGACCTGGCGTAGCTGCTTGAGAACCAGATCACCCACTTTGAGAGGTTGTTTCTGGTATTTAGCTCTATTATTGTAAGCTCGAGCCATGCGCTGCTGGTACATTTGTAGGTGGTCAAGTGCTTTGGGCTACTTTTTGTCTATTGCATTCAACTATTCATACCTAGCTTTTGCCCAATCTGATTCTTTTAATTGAGCTTCGAGTGCCACTCTTAGAGATCTTACTTATGTTTCAGCCGATAACACATCTTTCATTCCATATACTAGTGAGAAAGGTGTTTGATTAGTGGGAGTCCTTATAATGGTTCTATACCCCCAAACTGCGAATGGAAGTATATCATCCCAGTCCCTATAAGTAGCTACTGTCTTGGATAAAATCTTTTTGATTGACTTATTAGCAACCTCTACTACCCCGTTAGCTTGTGGCCTATATGGAGAAGATCTGTGATGCTCCATGTTGAACTTCTCAAATAATTTAGTCATGGCCCCTTGAAACTGAACCCCATTATAGAAACTATATAGTGTGGAACTCCATATCTTGCAAAACTATGCTTCTCTATGAACTTGGCCATCTTCTTGGCGGTGATGTTGGTGTAAGATTCAGCCTCTACCCATTTTGAAAAAATAAGCGACTGCAACTATGATGAATCTGTGGCCATTGGTTAATGACGGCCAAATTTCACCAATTATATCTTTCCCCCATATCGAGAAAGGTCAAGGAGTAGACAAATTGTGAAGTTTAGAGGTGGGTAGATGCTATATATCCCCGTGAATATGACATTCATGACATTTCCTAACTTTGTTGACATAGTTGGTGTTCATCGTGGTCTAGAAGTACCCCATCCTCTGTATTTTTCTGGCTAAGCCATCCCATTCATATATGGGCCACAATCCTGAAGTGTGCCTGGGTCATTTCCTTTCCTGCTTCTTCTTCTGTTAAACATCTCAACAACAAACCCTCAGCTGTCCTTTTAAAGAGATCTTCTCCGACTAGTCTAAACTGTGTTGCCAACCTCTTGAGGGTCGTGCAATCCAAGTTTGAGGATCCTTCAGGGCACTTTCCTTCTTTCAGAATCCTCTTAATGTCATTGTACCAGCAAACCTTTTGGTCTTCAATAATCATAACTTGAACTTTCTCATGAAATGGAGAATGAGCCATTTTCATTACGAGTGGCCCGATGGGTTGAGCCTCTTCTCCCTCCCACAACGAGGCCAAGGTAGCCAATGAATCTACCATCTAGTTCTCATCCCTTGGTATATATTGGAAAGGGCATTGACTGAATTGTGTTGACAAGTCCCAAACTGCTTCCACATATGGCTTAAGTGACTCTTCTCCGATTTCCCACTCTCCCACGACATGCTTTATCACTAGCATGGAATCTCCCGTCACCCTGACTTCTATTGCCCCTAATTTTAAGAGACCATCAAGACCAAAGAGACAAGCTTCTTATTCAGACCCATTATTGGTGATTAGAAACTCTAATCATTTGCTTAGTGGAATAACCTGACCTTGTGACACGATGATGATTACCCCGAGACCAGCGCCCTTTCGATTCATAGCTCCATCAAAATACATGCTCCATTTAGCCTTCTCAGCTTTTACTTTTGCTAACTGCTCATCAGGGAAATCTAGATTTTCAACATAATCAGACTCTATAGCTTGACTTGCCAAAAATTTAGCCACTGGTTTGCCCATAATTACCTTCTTTGTGACATACTCAATATCAAACTCAGATAATAATAGGAGCCAACAAGCTAAATTCCCTACCAATGTGGGGAATTGACACAGATATTTCATTGGGTCCACCTTTATGACTACTTGGATTTTATAGGGCTGGAAGTAATGCCTCAACTTCTTGGTCAACTATACCATTGTTGTGTAGGTCTTTTCCACTACCGTGTACTTTGTTTCATATTCTAACAACTTCTTGCTTAAATAGTAGACGGCTTGCTCGCTCTTATCCTCTTGCTCTTAGACCAACATTGCCCTATAGATGACTCTTCCATACCCAAATAGAGGTCAATGGCTTGCCGATCACTGGAGGCTTCAAAATTGGGGGCTAATGAGCTAAGCCTTTATCTTGTCAAATGCTATCTGGCATTGCTCATTCCATTCTATTGGCCGCTTCCTTCTCAATAACTTAAAGATTGGCTCACATATGGTCATTAGCTTGGCAATAAAATGACTTACTCACTGGAGCAATCTAAGGAATGACCTGACTTCCCTTTCGGTTCTAGGAATAGGCATTTCTTGAATAGCTTTAACCTTATCTGGGTCAACCTCGATTCTCCTTTGACTGCCAATGTGACCCAAGAGTTTTACTGATATAACCTCAAATGCACACTTCTTCGGATTTAAATGTAGGTTATACTTCTCATTTCTCGTCCAGAATCTGTCTAGAATCTCGGGATGTTCTTCCCTTATATTAGACTTTACTAGCATGTCATCTACATAAACCTCAACCCCTTTGTTGTCATATAGTAAAGCTATCATAGCTCTCTAATAAGTTGCCTCAGCATTCTTTAGCCTGAAAGGCATTACCTTATAGTAGTACACTCCCCATTCTATGATGAAGGCTATCCTGACCTTATCGATAATGTCCATTACAATCTGATTGTACTTGGAGAACCCATCTAAGAACGAGTACACTGCGGCCCTGGCGGCGCTTTTACTAATACATCGATGTGTGGTAATAGGAAGTCATCCTTGGGAGATGCCTTATTCAAATCATGAAAGTTGACACACATTCTGACCCTTCCATCTTTCTTAGGAATCGGGATAACATTTGCTAACCATGTCGGATACTCAATTACTTCAATGAATTTAGCTTCTAGTAATCTAGCAACTTCCACTTTAATTTTATCGGCCCATTCTACCCGTCACTTTCTTCACTTTTGTTTGACTGGTTTGAACCTAGGATCAGTTAGGAAGTGATGCTCGGTAATTTGGTGATCTACCCCGGGCATGTCCTCATAGGACTAAGCGAAAGCGTTAACATTTTTTCTAAGCACTTTTATCATCTCTCTTTTTTTTGATAGGGGTTAGATCATTGGATATTGTTACCATCTTCGGATTTTCCTTAGTACCCAAGTTAATGTCATGCAATGAAGAGTCATAAATGCTAAAAATGTTTTGTGTATAGTCAGATGAATACATGGTGCCATCAGCAAAACATCAAACAAGTAAGCAAAATCACTATCATTATCATTAGGATGCCCGAAGGCTACATCATTTTCATTACATATAATTGCATTGCTATCCTCCATAGGTTGAGGGTGTTCTTGGTCACTCATCAGAATGTGAGTCAGGTCACTATCCAGGTCTTGCTACTATTTCTCGGTCAACACATCATCCACAGCTTCCATTGTGGCTTGGGCCAGGTTTCTTAAGGCTTTCTGAATCGGTGTCTTCTTCTGATCCCCCAAGCATAAGATGGTGTATATGGTAAGGGTATCAATAGCTTTGTTTACTTCAATCTTTGATTGATCACTGTCTTCTATTCGTTTGACACACTTTTCCGCTTCTATAGCTGCATCATAGCTCTCAAGGATGGTTTTGTATGCCTTTACAAATACTATATTATGGAGGTGACGAGATAACCCAACGATAAATCGGCCAACTACTTCCTTTTCTTGAGGTTTCCTTTTGAGTGCTACTATGACTGTTAACCACCTCTAAAAGTGGTCATGGATAGGTTCCCCACTCTACTGTCTGATAGCTATAAGGTCAAATATGGATGGTTCTTCTCTTGCTTACTTGGTCTCTATGATGCGTTTCCATAACTAAGTTTCTTCTAATCCCGAGTTGATCATGACTACTTTCTACCCTCTTCTCCGGGGTTCACAATTTTTTCCTTTGTCAACTAGTGCTGTGATGGCCTTAAGGAGGTCCTTACATGTCCTAGTTGGATGATTAGGACTGACATGATATATGCAAAAATTGCCCCTCTCCTCAGGTTTTGGTGAAATATACGGTCGAAGATGATTAATCAACTAGTATTTCTTCAGCTTCTTAAAGATGTTCAAAAGAGAAGTATCCCAAGGTGAGATGTCATCTAGAGTCATAGGATGAACCATTTAGTCATGGGTCATGCCATAGGGTAAACCCATAAAGTAAGGGAGGGCCGTCCCCTTTAGCATAACCACGACGTCTAGCAACTGACTTAGGTCCTTGCTACGGTGAACTTGTAAACTAGCCTCTTGACAGAGCAAATGAGTCCCACTACTAGCTCTGTGGAGCATTGAGTTCCCTAGTTGAAATGACTGGCCAAATTGAGCCATGATAGTTAATGAGATTGGCAGCTTTTGTCTTAAACTAAGGTAGTAACCAAGAGATCAGTACATGCATGGGATGCGGTGTGCACATGCAAATTACAACGATGTATGGTGGGGTTAATCACAAGGGTATGTAACACAACACATGCAAAGTGATTGATTCCGTCCTTATTTCTCCCGCTAATTCTAAGGGTATTCTTCCTTAGTCTAATCTCAAAAAGAAATTAGGGTACCTAGAAGGTAAAATTATAAGGCTTTCGATAAGAATGGCATAGGGACATATCGAACGTTTGATGTAGAAAGTTCCCATCGCATCAAGCCTCTTTTGGAGGGAGATGACAATGAGTGGTCCACCTACTAGGGTGTCCCTAATTCCTGGCGGGCATGGGTAACACCTTTGCGAGTGTGGTGGAAATAATAGGGCACCCTAACCTAGCACTAGAAGAAGAGCGCATCTAACTAAATAGAGAAGGAGATGAGAAGATAGAGTGTGATAATTTTTCCAAATGCTAAAAAAGAAAATGGGTTGAATCAAGTAAATGATTTTCAGTGCTCATCTTAACCTTTTAAGCTTTTAAAATGATTCACAATTTTGCAAGTTAAAAGATTATAATCCCCAGTAGAGTCACCACTGTGTGGTGTCGATGACGTGTGGGTCTCCCTTGGCGCCTGTATGAGAGGCGGGGTCCACTGGGGATTAGTTAGATTTAGGCATGAAAAAACTTTTTTTAGTCCAAGTTTGCATAATAAGCCAATTTTAATGAATAAAAGAATCAAGACCTAAATCTCTATACAAATGATAGAGTTGCCACCTAAGTTGTCTACTTGGGAAAGAGTTTTGGTACGGTTCCCTGTAGGCAGGGGACTCATATCCATTGGGTCAGAGATTCGAGTATTGGATGAGTCACTTATTTCTCATTTAGTTGATTCAAAATTACATTTACCACGTAAAACCGTTTTTGTTTTCATCATTTAGGTAATTATCACAGAAATCCTATATCTATACTCTTGCACACTTGTTACATTTGTTTACATATTACAATAAAGCACAAGCAATAAATGGGGAAATAAAAATTACAACCAGGGAAAAATGGGGGAAATTGCAAGAGAACCTATACATTTGTTCTAAGTTATAAAACAAAATGAAAATAAATTCCCCTGCATCCACAGATGTTAGCATAGTTTATAGCACATCATAAGTCAGCATTTTATTAGAAAAATGTGATTATGTTAGCGTGGCAGTTTTATGATCGATAGTACCCGGGCGGCTTCTTGGATCGGAAAAAAATAACGAGTCTTCAACGTATTTTGTTATAAAAACACATTTTAACTTTTATAGGTTAATTTAACGGATTATTAGTGAAAATGATCGCATGGCATATGGTGAGTTGGATTGATTTTTAACCGAATTAAAATGAATTCTGGGTTCTGCCTGGGGGCCGGTACCCGTCTAGGTTGGTAGGACCCGTATGACACTAGGGAGGACCGGTACGGGTATAGAGGACCCATACAGGTCCTGTCTGGTCCCAAGTAGAAGCTTAGTTCGAGATAAAGAGACTAATGGAAGAAAAATAAAATAAAAATGGGATTTCCTTCCGTATGAGTATAGCGGACCGATTTAATAACCTTAGGGATATATGGTGCCAACAAGGCTCATATGGGTTAGGACCAGACCCAGAATAAGAACAAGAATAGACATAATGACAACGGCAGAAAATAATATTGAAATAACTGAGATGTTAGTCTCTTTGAAACTCAGGAGCGTTACCTTTAAGGTGTGAATCCACTTTGAGGCAATTCCTTTGCTTTTGAGAGAGTCTTGCCAAAGTAGATGGTGAAATAGGACTTTTTAGGCGAGTATTTGTATTGATAAAGCTTCCCCTAAATCCTAATAAATGAAGTTAAGAATGAATTAAATGTGGACAAAACCTAAAGGAATGGGTTTTCTCCATATTTTATACCTCCACTATACCTTTTATATACCTATAGAAATTGCTAGAACCTCACTATAATTTCTCTATAGTATATTTTTTATATCAATTGTGTCCATTGAAATGGTGAGGAAAAGGCCTTATTTATAGAGTGAAAATCAGTTTTGAATGCAATAAACCTTGTTGAAGACCTGCCTTTTCCTAAAAAAGGTAAGAGATAGATTTCGAAAGAGCCTGATCAGGCAACAAGCGAACCCTTACGGGGTGGGGCTCTACTCATACGGATCCTAGGGGACCCGTATGGGTCCCGTCCAACTGTACAGAAGGAATCTACCCGTACGAGTCTGCTAGTGGATCTATACTACCAGGCAGTACCCGTACAAGTTCTAAGGGAAGACTAGGTCTCTAGACTTCGGTCAAACTCATCACTGCAGCAGTAGGAACACCTCTGATGGACAACACCTGTAAGACATTGCATTATATAGCTCTCATCATCGTTTCATTAGAAGGATCGTTAAAATCCAGTGCTCACACAAGTCATACACATCGTAGTAACCATTTTTGTGTCTACACATGGCTATATCATGTCTTGACTTTCCACAAAAATTACATACGGCCTTAGGATTGGGCCTGCTCACTTTACTCTGTTGAGAAACCTTCTCAGAGTGGTGAGTGTGGTTACTCTGAGTATTCCTACTAGGTTGAGAAGGGACACACACCTTTTTCAAAGCTATTAGTTCAGTAGCTAGCTCATCCAATTTCTTAGTGAGTTTGCTGTTATACCCATTACGGTATTTAGCTTCTTCTATAAGGTATAATATGTCAAGTGAGGTAGAAGAATTGACATCTTCTATATCATCACACCTCCTCTAGAGTACTTAGATGTATTTGGCTAACTTATGAGTCACATTAATAATGTTAGTCCGTATGCGTACACTCATTGAGTCAGGGGGGATGAATGACTCAATATAGAATAAATGAAACTTTTTCTCAAAGGATGACTGCTCCGCTGAGTGAGGTCAGTTGGCTGAGTAATAACCTAGAAAATGCAAGAAAGTAAAGAACACTGAGATTTTTATACTGGTTCGGCAACCTGTTCTTACATGCAGCCCCGAGAGAGTGTCTTGGCTTTAATCCACTAATCTCAACTCCTTTACCCTAGGTAGAGAATCCTTTCATAAATTCCGCAATTACAACAAGTACCCTCTAAACTGTAATCGCTCACCCGCTGACTGGAATACCCTCTTTTATCAGCAACTCAAATAGAGTCTAAAAATAAGAGCTGGAATCAACTTATAGAATGTTGATCCAGTTACAAAATAGAGTGATCTATACTATTCTCTCTTATTTACAGCCGAATCTCGCTGAGTAGTGCTTTCTATCTTGAACTTCTTTCAAGCTTGCAAATGGATAGAGTTTTAGCTTCTTGAAAGTTTAGGTGTAATCACCAAGTTCTAACACTTACCTTCTTGCTCCTTTTATAGATGGATTGAGAAAGTACCCGTTGAACTTGCCTTGGCATATTCTGCAATTGACAACTCAGCAATTCACCTGTTGCTTCTTTAAATCAATCTGTTAAGAGATAGAATTACACCATTGTGAAATGTATTTCAATCCGTTAGATTGAAATTCGAGATTCAATTTAAATCTTTTATTATTTGATGCCAGTCTTCAATTAGAGAGAACTCATGCTTACTTGCCACGTGTCTTCATGCCATTCCCTCTGGTTTTCTAACATCCTACAGAGTGCATGATTCAAGGTTGGTAGATCTACAGATTATACCAAAATGGCAATTGACTTGTTGCAGACTTGAGTTGGAAGACTTTGTCATTTTTTTCATAACTTTGAGTCTTGTCAAGGCATTAATTCTTTTTATCTTTGTCTTATTAATGTTCCTGCAAAAAGCAACACTAAAAGCAAAGATCCCTTTTAACCTTAAAAGGTAATATCAGTTCCTTTGATAGACTAAATATAAATTAGCAGAATATGTAAACGCAAAGCACAGCTGATATAGAGTCTAAATACTAAGTGTTTTAAGTGAATATTATTTGGTCAGTGACCACGCAAGTACTCAGCCCAGAAACCACTCAGAGTTAAAACAAAATAGCTAGGTCAGTGGTGACTTGGAATTCTACCCTTGAATTTACCAACTCCCTTAGAACCTCAGACTACTTATTTTAACATCATTATTGATTTAATTATCTCACACTTAACTTAATTGATATGATCAAAACTTAAGCACCACTGAGTCATCTCCTGAGTTAGTCCTAACTTGTACTTGGTTCAACAATCTCACTTATTTTGATCAATGGCAATTAACTTGAGCGATAATTAAATCAATAAGGTATTTAGATCAAAGTTACCTTATATTCATGCTTGATATGACTTAATTCAACATCTTCAATTTGCTCAGAGTGAATGCATACTCCACCATAATTCTTGACTCTTCCAAGATTAGCATTCCTCAATCACTTCTCATATATTTCTGCAAATGATCAGAGCAAATATGTATATAACAGAATAATATATGAAGTTAAGAAGATCTTAACTTAGAACAGGAAATTATAATTTTCATTGATAGGAACTTAAGTACAGATAACAGAAAGTTAATCTATACTAAGTTTTACAAGTATGAACTAGCAATTCCAAATAAAATCCTATTCTATTCCTTAGGCATAGGTGGGGCTCCCAAATTGGCTCTTCTCTGATCATATTCTTGCTGATCCTACCTGCTCTTCTTTTCCTTGGGCTAAGCAATTTCTTTGCCTTTCCTCTTTCTAGTCTCAGCATATTCTATCTGAATGCACTCTAGATCCTTTGATAGGTTATAAGAAAATTCAGCAATCCTCTGCTCGCTCTCCTTTGCTTCTTCTTCACTCTTCTCGCGATCCTTCTCTCCCATTACCATTGAATCGAAAATGGCTTGAGTTTGATGATCAAACGAGCTTAGAGAGTCTTCAAATGATTCAAGCTGTCTATATATATTCGAGGAAAAATTCTGGACCGGCATCTCATAAATTTCTTATGATATTACATCCTACTCTCTAAGAAAAGCGAAAAGATAAATAAGAGCTTGAGATTGAGACAGAATAACCTTATATTGTGCATTCAAACCTTCGCTAGATATCTGGGTGAGACATGCTAGCGCCTTTACTTGATTGTTCTCTCTAAGTATGTCCTCTAGCATTGGAGTGCTCCTAATATGAGTAGATATTTCATTATGGACCTTATCCAGGGCTACTCCATCATTGATGATATGTGTTTGAACTTGCATAATTTGGTCTCTGATATGACCAAGTTTCTGGTGAAGATTGGGCTCCTGTTAAACATCTGCCATTACAATGTCACTACATAGAGCATCAAAAATATTAAGCTTCTTTAAGGCATTTAGCATAGCTCCTTCTATGTTCTTCACTCCTTTAAAACACATCATCTCTTAAGGTCCTAAATTCAACATGCAATCCTTGATTTCTTGTAACAACGGTGATAAGAGAGTTGACTCCATTAACGAGTGCACCCAATCATATTGTATTTTCATCATTTTCTTTACTTAGGATGCTGTATCCATCAAGGACTTTTATCATGGCTTCAAGTAGTGGATTGAATTTGTTAATTAGCAAATTACGAAAATCCCTCTCTTGATTCACCACTTTATAATTGATCACATATTTTTTCAGCATCATCTTCTTCAGCTCCACCACTTCCAACTTTAGACTAGCTGCCTGCCTACCTGTAATAGATAGCAAGGGCAAATAGTGGGATACTATTACCTTGACCACTAAAAACTGTATAGGTACAGACTTGAAGTGAGCTTTCATTTCATCCACTACTTCCATAAAACCCTTCACAGGCTCAACAGCCTTAGCTATACTCCTCAAAACTTCCTCAGACAATAAAGATTTGGCAATTTAGGCATCAAGTTCAGCCTCTATCCTCAGTTATGGAAATCTCTCTCTTCTAGGCCTCCTTATGTCTCTTAATAGGGTAGCAGTAGGATCGAATTGGGGTTGAAGTTTTGGTGGTTGTTGTGGTTGTTCAGGGATCTCTTCAATTATTGGAGGCCCTCTAACTAGAGGAGGGCCTTCTAATTGAAATACTTCTCTTACTGGAGATCCTGTGGTGAAAGGTATGGAATGATGGCTGTTTGGTCAATCGGTTGGTTAGATTGGCTAATGTTGGATGATGATGGTGTGGGTGGTGTTTGGCTTGGCAGGGGTAAGGCATAGATGGGAGTAGGGGATAGTGGTGATTTGGTGGTGTTTGGGAAAGTGAAAAGATTTTCTTGTTCCTTCTCCTTCTCTTCCTTACCTTCAATAGCGGACTCGCTGACCTGATCTTGAGGGATCTCAGTCAGCTGAGCTCCGTGCTCAACTATCTCCTCCTCTCTATCTTCTAAATCACCTTCCTCTTTATCAATCACTACCTTTATTCTCTTCAACAAACCCCTCTTCCTTTCCTTCCTTGCCTCCTTTGCTTCTTCAACAGTCAATGTAACCTGCTGGTCAGAGTTCTGCACATCAAATTCTCTAGCTTCTATCTCCGTAACTTCATCTTCCTCCTCTTATTCTTCCTGCTCATTAATTCCATCTAGAGCCCCAATCATATCTTCCACTACTTCATTCACTTCCTTCTCAGCCAGGCTAGCCATTGCCTTTTGTAAAACTTCTTCTATATTCTTAGCTTTGGCTGCTACTACTTCTGCTTTCCTTCTTATCTCAGCTTCAATCTCTTCACTCTTTTTCAAGATTCTTTCCTTCTCAGCAGCCTTCAACTTCTTTGCTTCCTTAAGATTTTGTGCAACACCTGTTCCTTTTATCACCATCAGCTTCTTCTTTGGCCGACCTATCTTAGGAATAGGAACTGATGTAGCTTCCTTTCCTTTGGCAGTCACCTTGTCTAATTCACTTCTTCTGACTTTCTCTTTCTTGATAGGGGCATCTCCTCCCTTAATTCTTTCTCAGCTTCCTTTTCTTCCATAATCTCCTTTAGAGTCAATTCCTTATTCTTGATATCTTTAGAGTCCTTTGAGGACCTAGTCTTCTTGGGAACAATAATTAGAACTTAGCTCGCTGAGCTATCCTTCTTCTCTTTCTTAGAGTCCTTCCTGACCTCCTTCTTCACATCCTTCTTTCCTCCTTCTCCTCTTTCTAATCTGAGCTTGGTTATTCTTTCCAGCTCTCTTGCTATGAAGGCATCGAAGGTCAGATCCTCCTCTTCGGGTATAATCTTTCTTATGGGTATAATAGCTTTGGGATCTTTTACTCTTACTTCCCTAGGCTTTAGCTTGATATACTTTGTATTCTTTGGCCTCTCTCCACACCTTAGCCCATGAAAGAGAGCATTACTTAGAATCCTTGACTCAATAATCTTGAGTATAATCCTGCTCTCCCGTGCCTATCCTTCCATATCAAGCTCGTAAGCTCTGCAAATATCCATTACAAGATGTCTATATATCATATGCTTGGTCACCTTGAGAAATCTGTGCAGAATTGCCAAAGGCCAATTTATGTGCATCCCATGAGTCGGAGCATAAACAAATACTCTCTCAAACTTAGAGCAACTCCTTGTAGAACCAGTATTGGGCAACAATACTTTAGTAACAAGCTCGTGAGCCTTCTTGCCTTCCTTTATGAACATAGAAGCGATTAACTCTCCAGCTTTATAATCATGAGGAACCTCGTAGTCAATGGGAATGTCTACATTATCTTCCTCCTTGTCTTTTACAGCTTGCAGTCTGAGTCCCCTCTCCTTCATTCCACATAGCCCAGTAATAAGCTTAGGGGTTACATACACCTTTCTCCCCATCATTGTGGTGACAAACATATCTTCAAAGCCTTCCAACATATGAATTCCTCTGTAGAAGCGCTTTATAATCTGCTCATAGCACCCACTTGGAATTTCAAAAATTCCCCTGAGATGGTGTTGGCGCGTCCATCTTCCAAACCTTTCATCACTTGCGAAGCTGAAAAAATCAACTGTGGTTGGCTCCTTTACCTCTGCACCTTCGATTGTTTCCCACTCAGTCGGAATATTTTTTGTTCCCATTGGAATGAATAGATCCTCTATATCTTTGATATTAATGGCTTCTTGAGGTGAGTGAATAATCGTTGTCACCCAACATGCTTCATCTTTGTCCCATAAGAGCAAGGGATTCTTAGAGTTGGGTTCAGAAGATCTTCCAGATGTACTCGCTATAGAATATGCTTTGAGAAAAAAAATAGAAATTAGGGATTAAAAGAGAGAATTGTAGAGTAGAGAATTTTGGTAAAGTGACCCTTCTCCTTAAATAGCTAAAATTTCTAAATGTAAACCTGCAAAGCTAGGTGTACAACTCATAATCCATGGTCTCAAGATAGATGGTTAGATTTTCATAATGCATATGTAGGATTAATATGGGTGAGAAACATAGAATAACTGCTCTAAATATGGATCATTTCATAACTTGCTACCATTTCTATCAAGTTTAAATTTGAAAGCTAGCAGGTGACAATTAATGATGTGTCCACAATTCGAGTGGTATAAGAAATACTTAACCTTTTTATTGAAGCTTAGAGTGTGCCCTAGTTGTGTCCGCTCCAGAATAGGTCAGAGTGAAATGTATTTCTTCATATTGGATTGGACATTTCGATCAACTGTGCTGAGAGTATTGAATTGATCCTTTCCAATGGGCTTTGTGAATATGTCAGCTCATTGTTCTTCAGTTGCGATGTATGTGAGCTTGACATCTTCTTTTAGCACATGATCCCTTATGAAGTGATGTCTAATATTGACATGCTTATCCTGCCATATTGAACTAGATTCTTAGATAGGTCAATTGCACTCTTGTTGTCACACATGACTTCAAGACAATTTGACTTTATACCATAATCCTCCAGTTGCTGCTTGATCCATAGCATTTGTGGTACACAGCTACCTACAGCCATGTACTTAGCCCCAGCTATACTCAGAGCCATAAAAGTCTGCTTGTTGCTATACCATGTTACTAGATAATCGCCAAGGAAATGACAACCTCCTGTGGTGCTTTTCCTTTCTAGTTTGTCTCTTCCATAGTCAGCATTTGTGTATCCTCTTAGAGTGAAATCTGCATTACTTGGATACTATAAACCTGTATCAATAGAGTGTAGCAAATACCTAAGAATTCTCTTAACAACAACTAAGTGAGATTCTCTGGGGTCAGCTTGATATCTTGCATAATAACATACTGCATATTGAATGTCAGGCCTACTAGCAGTTAGGTAAAGTAGAGAAATAATAATACCTCTGTAGAGCTTACTCTCTATAGGTTTACCTTCCTCATCTTTACTTAGAATTGTATCAGTGGCCATGGGTGTTGACATTGGCTTAGCTTTATCCATGTCAAACTTCTTGAGCACTTCCTTGCCATACTTAGCTTGACTAATGAAAATCCCATCATCACCTTGCTTGATTTGCAAACCAAGGAAAAATTTAAGCTCTCCCATCATTGACATTTCAAATTCTTTCTTCATCTGTTGGCTGAACTCCTTGCATAGGTTCTCATCAGTTGCTCTAAAGATGATGTCATCCACATAGATTTAGACTAGCAATACATCTTAATGGCTCTTCTTGATAAACAAAGTATTATCTGCTTTCCCTCTGACATAACCTTTACTTATCAAAAAGTTAGTCTCTCATACCAAGCTCTTGGAGCCTGTTTCAGTCCATATAGAGCTTTCTTCAGCTTGAAGACATGATTTGGATATTTAGGGTCTTCAAAGCCTAGGGGCTATCTGACATAGACTTTTTCTTGAATATATCCATTAAGAAATGCACTCTTTACATCCATTTGAAAAAGCTTGAAGTTCATATGAGATGCAAAAGCACAAAGAATTCTTATGGCTTCAAGTCTTACTCCTGGGGCAAATGTTTCTCCATAATCAATGCCTTCTTATTGATTGTAGCCTTGAGCAACTAGTCTGGCCTTGTTTCTGACAACATTGCCAGATTCATCTAACTTGTTTTTGAAAACCCATTTAGTGCTTATGACTGGCTTTCCTTTGGGGTTTTCCACCAACTCCCATACTTCATTCCTCCTGAATTGGTCTAGCTATTCTTGCATTGCAATCATCCAGTTATCATTGAATTTAGCATCTTCAAACTTCTTTGGTTTAATCAAGGACAAGGACACAAATGCCGAATGGCTCATCATTCTATTTGGCTAACCTCTAGTCAGCACTGGATTTTGCACATTATCAAGAATCTTGTCAACTGGGGGATCTCTTCTTACTCTGACTTCTTTGGGTAGATCAGGATCAACTCGCTGAGCTACAATCATTGGTTAAGGATCCACATCATCACCAAAGTTGATTGATTGTCAAAGGACAGCTTTATCTTCCTCTTTTTCTTGAGTTGGGTCTGGTATGACTATGGGCTGACTGATTAATCCACTGACTAAATCCTTTTCTCTTTCATCATCACTGGCTTCTCTACTTGCATTGTTAGTTTTATCAAAATCTACAACCATTGACTGCTCTAGGATGGCAGTTCTCTTCACAAACACTCTGTATGCCCTACTGTGTGTTGAGTAACCCATAAAGATTCCTTCATCAGCCTTGGGATCAAATTTAGCCAATTGGTCTTTAGTATTTAATATAAAGCATCTACAACCAAAGGCCTTGAGATGACCAACCTTGGGCTTGCGCCCCTTCCAAAGTTCATAAGGAGTTTTATTCAAAACTGGGCGAATTAAAACCCTATTTAGAATGTAACAAGATGTGTTAACAGCCTCTCCCCAAAAATACTTTGGTAGGTTGTTATAACTCAATATAGAACGACCCATCTCTATAATAGTGCGATTCTTTCTCTCAACTACCCCATTCTGTTAGGGTGTATGAGGTGCAGAAAAATTGTGGTCAATACCATGCTTAGAACAAAATTCCTCAAACTTCTTTTTTTTAAATTCTCTTCCATGGTCACAATGGATTCTATTAATTTTAAGGTCTTTTTCATTCATAATCCGGGTAGCCAACCTATAGAATGATTTAAATATTTCATCTTTGCTGGATAGCAGGATAATCCAAGTGAACCTGGTCAGATCATCTACAACCACAAGGGTGTATTTCATTCCACCTAGACTAGTTGGCACAACAGGCCCAAATAAGTCCATGTGTAGAAGATCAAGGGGATGAGAAGAAGATATATCAACTATAGATTTAAAGGTCTTCCTAAATTGTTTCCCAAGTTAGCATGCTGAGCAGAGTCTATCTTTATCAAAGGCTAGATTGGGTAAACCCTCAAGTTCATTTCTGGATAATTTGGACAGATTGGTCATATTGATATGTCCTAACCTTCTGTGCCATAGCCATGAGTTTTCCTCCTTAGAAACTAAGCATATATCATTGGAGCCAGGGAATAAATCAACCATATTAACATTATTGATTCTAGGAGCATAAAGAATAGTTTTTTCAGAATTACCATCAATGACTGAGCAGCTCGCTGAGTCAAATATCACTTTTCTGCCTTTGTCACACAGCTGAGCAATGCTTATCAAGTTGAACTTTAGGCCTTTTACAAGAGACACATTGTCAATTGAAGGCTTCACACTTACAATGCCATTGCCTACAATCTATCCTTTCTAGTTGTCTCTAAAACCGACACTTCCATTTCTTCTTTTCTCCAATGTGATGAATTGCTTTTCATCACCTATCTTATGCCTCAAGCATCCACTATCTAAATACCATATTCTTCTGTCATTAGTGGATCTCAGGCTTACCTTCAAAACAGTTAAGTTTTCTTAGGTACCCAAGCCTTTTTCTAGCTGGGTCCTCCCTTGTTAGTGGTGGTCATCCTTGACCAGTCATACTAATCATAGTAACCATTTTTATACCTATATATGATAGTAGCATGTCCTGGTTTTCCACAAAAATTACATGTGGCCTTAGGATTAGGCCTACTCACTTTACTCTTTTAAGAATTCTTCTTAGAGTGGTGAGTGCGGTTACTCTGAGTATTCCTGATAAGTTGAGGAGGGACCCGCACCTTTTCCAATGCTATTAATTCAGCAACTAACTCATCTAATCTCTTAGTGAGTTTGCTATTATATCCATTTGGGTACTCAACTTTTTCCATCTAGTATAGGATATCAAGTGATGTAGAAGAGTTAACATCTTCTATATCATCACACCTCATCTGAAGTACTCTGATGTATTTGGTTGACTTGTTAGTTACATTAATAACATCATTGAGCACGGCAGCAAGCTCATCAGAAGACAAAGGGGGTTTAGAATTTACCTCAGAGTGTGTTCCCTTGTCTTTGTTTTGATCCGCTGACTGTCTAGCAATGGATTTAGTTGGTTGGTCAGCTGACTCTGAGTGAACTCCATCATCCTTAGCCATGAGATAGACATTGGCAGAATCATGCACCTCTTCATCTGTGGATGATGACTCTTGTTTAGAGTCACTCAAGGTAGCAGCAAGGGCTTTCTTACTCTTTTTCTTCTTGAACCTGTCCTTCTTGGCTTTAGGACAACTTGACTGAATATGCCCTTTCTCACCACATTCAAAGCATTTGATGTCTTTGTTATGCTCCTTGTTGAATTCTTTTCATGGTCTATCAACTGCTCCTTTCTTATACTTGCATGTCTTGCTGAACTTTTGAAATTTCTTTTCTTTACCCAAAAACCTTCTAAACTTCTTGGTCATTAGAGCTATTTCTTCTTTTCTATCCTCTAGATATCCTTCCTCAGAGGATTCTTCTTCTTCTTCTTCTTCATCATCAACTTTCAGAACAATAGCTCTACTTGAGCTGTCTTTCTCTTTGGACCTATACTTCTTGGACTCATCTTCATATTATTTCAGAGATATCTTATGAGTCAGCAGAGTTCTAATCAGCTCATCAAACTTGTAGGTCTTTAAATCATGAGCCTCTTCAATCACACTTTTCTTGGCTTCCCAATCTTAAGTTAGACTCCTCAAGATTTTCTTGACAGTCTCTTCTTCTGTGAAGGTCTTGCTAAGCCTTTTTAGTTCATTTACTATATTCATGAACCTGGTGTTCATGTTAGAGATATCCTCCTTGGGCTTTATGTGAAACCACCCATAATCTCTTATAAGGATGTTGATCTTGGACTCCTTCACCTTGTCAGTACCTTCCTAAGTTACTTCTAACTTCTTCCAAATTTCTTTGGCTGTCTCACATCCTAAAACATGATTAAATTCAGTAGCATCAAGAGCACAATGAAGATAGTTGATAACAGCTGCATTTTCCTTCAATCTGATCAAGTCCAGACTGTCCTATTCATCAGAGTATTTATCTACTTTAACTCCATTCTTCATGATGGTGGGAACATAAGGTCCTTCAACAATGGCCATCCAAGCATGCATACTTTAGGACTGAATGAAATTCTTCATTCTATTTTTCTAGTAAGTATAATGCTCTCCCTTAAATATGGGAGGTCTGGTAACTGACATGCCTTCAGGCAGAATACAAGCTTGAGCCCTTCCACTTGATTCTCCCTTGTACGCCATGGTCTTTATCTCAAAGATTGTGAGATCTTTTGACTTAAGTACTGCTTTAATACCACTTATTAGTCCCTATGCGTACACTAACTGAGTCAGAGGGGCGGTGAATGACTCACTACAGAATAAATGAAACTTTTTCTTGAAGGATGACTGCTTCACTGAGTGAGGTCAGCTGGTTGAGTAATAACCTGGAAAATGCGAGAAAGTAAAGAACACTGAGATTTTTATATCGGTTCAGGAGTCTATAGAGAGTGTCTCGGCTTTAATCCACTAATCTCAACTCCTTTACCCTAGGTGGAGAAGCCTTTCATAAATTCCCAAATTAGAGCAAGTACCCTCCAAACTGCAATCGCTCACCCGCTGACTAGAATACCCTCTTCTATTAGCAACTCAAACAGAGTCTAAAAACAAGAGCTGAAATCAACTTATAGAATGTTGGTCCAGTTATAAATGATCTATTATTACAATAGAGTGATCTATACTATTCTCTCTTGTTTAAATCAGAATCTCACTGAGTAGTGCTTTCTAGCTTGAACTTCTTTTAAGCTTGCAAATGGATAGATTTTTAGCTTCTTGAAAGTTCAGGTGTAATCACCAAGTTCTAACGCTTGCGTTCTTGCTCCTTTTATAGATGGATTGAGAAAGTAGCCGTTGAACTTGCCTTAGCATCTTTTGCAATTGATAACTCAGCAATTCACCCATTTCTTCTTTAAATCAATCCATTAAGAGATAGAATTGCACTGTTGTGAAATGCATTTCAATCCATTAGATTGAAATTTGAGCTTTACTTTGAATCTTTTATCGTTTGATGCCAGTCTTCCGTTAGAGAGAACTCGCGCTGACTTGCCATGTATCTTCATCCAGAGTGCGCGATACAAGGTTGGTAGATCTATAGATTATACCAAAATGGCAACTAACTTGTTACAGACTTGAGTTGGAAGACTTTGTCATTTTCTTCATAACTTTGAGTCTTGTCAAGGCACTAATTCTTTTTGTCTTTGTCTGATTAATGTTCCTGCAAAAAGCAACACTAAAAGCAAAGATCCCTTTTTACCTCAAAAGGTAATGTCAGTTCCTTTGAGAAACTAAAGATAACTCAGCAGAATATGTAAACGCAAAGCATAGCTGATACAGAGTCTAAATACTAAGTGTTTTGAGCAAATATTATTTGGTCAGCGACCATGCAAGTACTCAGCCCAGAAACCACTCAGAGTTAAAACAAAATAGATAGGTCAGCAGAGACTTGAAATCGTACCCTTGAATTTAATAACTCCCTTGGAACCTCAGACTACTTATTTTAACATCATTATTGATTTAATTATCTCACACTTAACTTAATTGATATGATCAAAACTTAAGCATGACTGAGTCATCTCCTGATTTAGTCCTAACTTGTGCTTGGTTGAATAAATAACATCATTAAGTACTTCAGCAAGGTCATCTGAAGACAAAGGGGGTGCAGTATTTACCTCAGTTTGCTTTCGTTTGTCTATGCTTTGGTCAGCTAATTTATTGGTAGCAGAAGTAGATGGTTGGTTAGCTGACTCTGAGTTAGGTTTATCATCCTTTGTCTCTGTAGAATCTTGTGCCTCTTCATCTAAGGTTGATCACTCTTGTTCATGTTGGATATGATGTATGCCCTTAAGGCTATTAGGGCAATATATCTTAATTATGTAGTAGTTCGAATATTTCATTTAATCAATGAAGACATTTAATCTTTTGTTTATATCGATGTGTTTATAAATATATATATTATAGTTGGTTAAATTGTATTCATTGATGTATGTATGCAAAAGTCCTTGACATATCATAGCATGAAGTCAGAGAAATTATAGTTAGACTATATTTAGTGAGACTTGCTTCATGTGCAATTATAATTATTTCTAAACTATCCCTCGTTATAGTTTCATCAAGAAAGGATATTGATGAAGCAGAAAGACTAGCATGTGGTCAACTTTCTTGGAAAGGGTCCGAGCAGTCAAATCACCTAAGGACTGAAGGTGGTGCCTCAAGTTTGACACATGGATATATCTGGGAGAGATATTAGAGACCATAGTAAGATAAACACTTGGTGTATATATCAATGTGTTAGTGTTTATCTTCATGCAATAAGCTTTGCGAATATCCTTACACTTAAGATACTAGTTACCTTGTGTGGTACTATTGTTATACTTTGGGTCATTCCTACACACTCATTAATTTAGGGTGTTACGGGTGATTACGGGTATAGTGATGTCAACACGTTGATAAGCTGACTAGTCAGAAAGAATCCATCGCTCTGGATATATTAAGAAGTTATACCTGGCCACTTGTTGAAGTGATGATTACCATAAACCTTTGATCAGAGTATGTGTTTGATAGAAATGGTTTCTAGTCAAACATGCAATAGTAAAAGGCAATATACTTCAGTAACAAGTTAATAACTGGGATAGCTTGGAGCAACCTTGGTATTAGCGGGTGAACACTTTAACCGAACCTTATAAACCAGATGGTACTAATATTAAAGAATGGAAGGAGTTCATCGCATTAGACAACTATTGCATCAACCAGGATTAAGTCATAAGCATAAATGACGTTCTGAGTAATGGGGGGTGGTAGACCTTTGCTAGAGGCGTACTATAGTTGCTTAAGGTAATCGAGTTCTATTCACGGTCTAGAACATCGAGCCAATGGTTCCATTAGAACAAGGGTTGATTAAGCCTTAACAGCTCAATACATTGGGATCCTATAAGGTCACACACTTTGAACCTTCATCGGACTAAGTAAAGAACAAATAGATTTATTCTATTACGAAAATATAATATAAATAATAATTGGATTATTATTTAATTGGTTAAAAATGATTAGATCATTTTTGGATAAACCAAGGAATTTATTTTTCACCGGTTACTAATTTATTAGGGTCGAAAAAATAAATATTTATTTGAAAGGGATTAACAGAGAATTTTTCCAAATGGGTTGGACCCGGTAGAAAATTGTTAGACAATTTTAAAACTGCAAATGGGCTACAGGATTCGTGACATGCTCGTGATACGCCCGGCTTGTGAGATGTATAGCTTGCTCCGCTCGCTGTGCCCTCGGGCAGTACTAGCGGGGCTCCAAGCCGTGAGAGTTAAGCCTGCATGTGGGATGTGTAATTGCACATGCCACATCAGAAAAAACGGGAGCAATTTTTTCCCCCAAGCCTATATATAGGCTTCTCCATACCCCTTTCAATTTGCACCAAGTTTGAATAGTAATTTCTACGATAAAGGTTATTTAATCAAGTTATATTTTGAGGAGCTTGATTTTTATTTGAGCACCTCTAGTTTATATTTTGAGGTGGAGCTTCTAGAGTGGTCTAGCAACTACTCGAGGCTCTATAGTTCTTCCTCTTAGGAAGGTTTTGGTTGGTGGGGTTCGTGTGGATACTCATAAAGGCTATCCTACGCTTGGAGGCTTCTGCAAGGAGGTTCTGCTAAATCACGCTTCAACTGGTAAGTTTTCTTTATTTCTCTTTTAATTATTAGGTCTTTTTCTTTAAGCGTTTTTAGACTTAATGATTATGCTTTGGTTGTTTTGCATGCTTAGTTTATTTTATGCTTTGGTTATAACTTAAATTTATAGCATGCTTAGGTTATAGCTTTGAGTTATAAAATGCTTAGTATAAAATATATGTACTAGGATATAATTTGGAATTATGGCATGCCTAATCTATGCATGCTAACCTAGGTAGAGAATTATTTAGCTAAGCTTTATTTAATTTATATGCAACTAATAGGAGTTCCTAAGGATAGGGACAAAATTTTGAATTTCTGCCATGCCTATTATGCATGTTCAATTTGACTGTTAGTTTCCAACAATGGTATCTAAGCCTGACTATTTAGTGCATAACTAAGTTAGAATCGAATTGAATATTATTTTCTATATGAAATGATTATTGTTTATTTAATTGTTTGGAACAATGTATACGAACTTGTGCATTTCATTTCAAGGTTAGAAATTGTTTGTCAATAATTTTTAACAAGCCTGCTCAACTTACTCAAATTATACAAGTTTCGATAAATTATTTAAATTACATGGGTTATAGATGCTTTTAATTTACATGAATTGAAAGAACGAAATTTATTAGTCTAAGAGAATCCATTGGTCTTCGAGTTTGTGCCCGTATTTGTTCTGGCTAAGGATTGGACTTGGTGTCTACTCCTCATAGGGCACCTCTCCTACTTGAGAGCCTATATCGATGCAGCTTGAATTGACAAACCGAGGGATTAAATATGACTAATTTATTTATAGTATATAAGATGGTGCTTATATATGTTTCTATAACAAAGTAAAAAATTAAATTTATTGAATAAAAGCTTAAAGGAAATGTAATATAAATATAACAAATAAAAGTGTTAATTATTTTGCATATAATCTAGGTTGATGGAATAATTATAATAAAGAGCTTGAACCCACCTAAGGTTGGACCTTTCAAATTAATTCTAAAATTTCCTGAATTAATATAAGTTATTATAAATATGTCTATCTGATAAAATCCTAGATTGGGTGAGACGTTTAACACCAATAAAATCCCAAAGTAAATATATTTAGGTAGGGTATAGTCTTCCTTACTCAAATTTATAATACGGTCTCTTTGGGCTATCAAAGTGCTAAGCAAAGCGTTCCTTCTAGTCTACATTGATTGGTTGTAAAATTTGGGATAGGGTCTGCCTTAACGGAACAGGGGTAGTCCACCATAAAATTGGGGGCTAGACCCAGATCTAAGACATATTCAAGGAGATGCTAATATAAGAGCACACGTCCCTAGGAATTAGGGAACTTTAATGTATTAGCAATTGCATACGATGCAAATGGAATGGGATTCCAACTATAACTTACTATTGTGACTTGACTCATAAAATTATGGGTCATAATACACTAGTTATAGATGCTACCTACCAGGAAATTTAGCTGGGCCAAAAATTTCGAATTCAATAGAATGGCCTATTGTAAATTTCAAAGAAAATAGTAGGACTAATGTATTTAATTAAAAGTCCTTATATTAAATACATGTACTTAAACTAGTATCTAAACTCTTTTTCTTTTCTTATATCTTAGGTTGAAAATGACTCCCAACGTAAATCTTCATATGTTACTTGACGCCAAACTGAATGGCTCAAACTTTTCTGATTGGTTCTGAGCTATGAGAATTATTCTCAGATCCAAGGGAATTGCCTATGTTGTAAGTGAAATTTTCCCTATTGAACCTGATGTTGAGGATCATGTGGAACATGAGGCCTGGTTGAAGCACAGGAAAGATCGTGAGACTGTCATGTGTATCATGTTGGGGTCCATAAATCCTAAGCTTCAGAAATAATATGAGAACATGCCCTTCAAGGACATGGTTCTCCATCTTGAAGAGCTCTTTTCAAAGCGGGAAAGGACAGAGAGGTATGAGTCCTCAAAGCTCCTTTTCGAAACTAAGATACAGGCTGGCTCCTCTGCCTATCAGCATGTACTAAAACTCTTGGGATACCTTGAGAAGCTAAATCGATTGGGATTCGAGATGAATCATGACTTAAGCATTGACATTGTACTGATGTCCTTAATAGATAGTTACTCAGGCTTTGTGACTAACTATTACATGAATAAGATTAATTCTACTATCCCTGAATTAATCAACATACTGAAGATAGTAGAACCTCAAATCAAGAAAGATCAGAAACCTCTACTGTTATTGAGAATGGCAGGGCTTCTAAGAAGAAGAAGCAGGCACTGGGTGAAAATAATCAGTAAAAAGAAGAAAGAAAAGAAGACATCTAAGTATGTCTTCTTCCAGTGTGGGAAATCGGGACATTGGAAGAGGGATTGCAAAGCTCCTTCTTCTGAGCATTTGAAGAAGAAGCTTGCAGAGGCATCTACTTCAGGTATGTTTGTAATTAAAAACTTTTCTACTTTTCCTCTTGAATCCACTTGGGTATTAGATACTGGATATGGTTCTCATATCTGTACTTCTGTGCAGGGACTAAGGAATAGTAGAAGACTTGCAAAAGGGGAGATGGACCAGCGTGTGGAAAATGGAGCCAGAGTTGCTGCATTAGCCATGGGAAGCTATAATCTTATTTTGCCAAGTGGACTTATTTTAGTTTTGAATAATTGTTACTACATTCTGAGTGTTACTAAGAATATTGTATCTGTTGCATGTTTAGCAGCAGAGGGATTTGAAATTTTATTTTCGAATAATAAGGGTCAGATTCATTTGAATAATGTTCTTTATGGTTATGGAATGTTGAATGGTGGCATTTATATTCTTGATACTAAAACAGAAGTTTTTAATATAAACAATGTAAAGAAAGTAAAATTAGATAAAGAGAATTCCTTCTACTTATGGCATTATCATTTAGGCCACATAAACAAAGATCGCTTAACCAAGTTGCATAAGTGTGGAGACTTGGGCCCAATAGACTTAGAGTCTTATGGTGATTGCGAACCTTATTTAAGAGGAAAAATGACAAAGTTACCCTTTCAAGGAAAGGGTGAACAAGCCACGAGTACATTAGAACTTATACATACTGATGTGTGTGGTCTAATGAGTGTTCAAGCACTAGGAGGATACTCCTACTTTTATTGATTGCTATTCATAATTCGGTTACTTGTACTTAATAAAGCACAAGTCTAAAAATTTTGAAAAGTTCAAACTATTCAGGGCTGAAGTAGAGAAACAGCTTGAGAAAAGTATTAAAACGCTTCAATTGGATCTAGGTGGAGAATACTTAAGTCAGGAGTTTCAGGATTATCTAAAGGAAAATGGGATAGTTCCCTAGTGGACCCCTCCTTATACGCCCCAACATAATGTAGTGTCAGAAAGCAAGAATCGACCTTTATTAGATATGGTTTGGTCCATGGTGTGCCATGCAAATCTCAATAAATCCTTTTAGGGATATGCACTAGAGAGTGCAGTTTATATATTAAGCAGAGTGCCCTCTAAATTAGTTGATTTTACACCTTACGAAAGATGGTGTAATAAAAAGCCATCTTTAAGTCACTTAAGAGTATGGGGCTATCCTACTATGGTAAGAAGGATAGCGTCAGATAAGCTGAACGGCAAATTTGACAAGTGTCTGTTCATTGGATATCCAAAGGGAACTATTGGATATCTATTTTACCAACCCAAAGCACAGAAGGTTTTTATGTCATGGAATGCTCACTTTTTGGAAAAGGAACACATACTTGCAAAAGTCAGTGGGAGCAGTATTGAACTAGAAGTTTAAGAGGAAAAAATAAACAATCAACTGATTTACCCCATTCTAGATACACAAGAAAGTATGATCTAGGAACAACATGTCAAAACACAATCATTGCGAAGATTAGGTCGTGTTTATAAAGGTCTCGATAGATGTGGTTTTACCATCACTGATGATAAGGAACTATATCTCATGGAGGATGATGAACCAAGGAAATATGATGAGGCAGTGAAAAGCTCAGATTCTAATAAATGGCTAAAAGCCATGAAATCAGAAATGGATTCCATATATGAGAACCAAGTTTAGAATTTGGTTGATACATCATAAGAGGTCAGACTGATTGGGTGTAAGTGGATCTTCAAGAAGAAGACTGACATGGATAGTAATGTAGTTACCTATAAAGCAAGGTTGGTTGTGAAAGGTTATAGTCAATGTAAAGGTATTGACTATGATGAAACTTTCTCCCTGATACCCATGCTTAAATCCATAAGGATACTCCTTGCCATTGATGCTCATTACGATTATGAGATTTGTCAGATGGATGTTAAAATAGCATTCCTGAATGGAGATTTAGATTGAGATGTGTATATGACACAACCTAAGGGTTTTACATCTCAGAATGGCTCGAAGGTATGCAAGCTACAAAGATCCATTTATGGACTTAAGCAGGCATCCAGGAGTTAGAATATAAGGTTTGATCAGATAATCCGTGAACTGGATTTCTATCCAAACATTAATAAGCCTTGTGTTTACAAGAAGGTTAGTGGGAGTGGAGTCATTTTTTTAGTGTTGTATGTCGATGACATTCTGCTAATTGAAAAGGATATTTCTCTTCTTCAAAATGTTAAAGTACGGTTGTCAAGAAAGTTCTCTGTGAAAGACCTTAGTGAAGCAGCATTTATACTAGGTATAAAGATCTATAGGGATAGATCTAAAAGGCTGTTAGGTCTTTCTCAAAGTATATATATAGATAAGGTATTAAATAGGTTCAACCTTAAGCATTCGAGAAAGGTTATCTCCCGCTGACAAAGGGGATTAACCTATCTAAGGCTGAGTGTCCGAAGACAGCTTAGGAGAGAATGCAAATGAAGGATATACCCTATGCATCCACGATAGGATCCATCATATATGCTATGATATGTACTAGGCCAGATTTCTCTCAGGCTTTAAGCTTTACGAGCAGATATCAGTCAGATCTAGGGGAAAAGCACTAGATGGCCGTCAAGGCAATTCTTAAGTACTTGAGAAGGACTAAAGATGAGTTATTAATTTATGTAGAAGGTGACCTCATAATTAGAGGTTACACTGACGCAAGTTTTCAATCTGACAAGGATGGCTTTAAGTCTCAGTCAGGTTTTGTGTACGTGTTAAATGGAGGGGCGATATGCTGGAAGAGTTCAAAGAAAGAAACTACTGCTGATTCAACCACGGAATTTGAATACATTGTTGCATGCAAAGCGGCAAAAGAACCTATCTGGTTAAAGGGATTTATTGGTGATCTCGATGTGGTGCCCGAGATTGTTGATCCAATTACTTTGTATTGTGATAACTATGGTGTTATAGCTCAGGCAAAGGAACCACAGTCTCATAAAAAAATAGACATATATCCAGAAAGTATCATATAATCAGGGAGGTTGTTGATGCTAAGATTATAAGACTAGAATATGTTCCCACTGATTAAAACCTCGTGGATGGTCTGACGAAGCCATTGACTTAAGTCATGCATGACTAGGATGTTAAAGCATATGGATTAAGACATATGGCTAATTGGCCTTAGAGCAAGTGGGAGTTTATTGGATATGATGTATGCCCTTAAGGCTATTAGGGCAATATTTATTAATTATGTAATAGTATAAATATTTTTTTAATCAATAAAGGCATTTAATCTTTTGTATATATCGATGTGTTTATAAATACATATTATAGCTGGTTAAATTATATTCATTGATGTATGTAAGCAAAAGTCGTTGACATATCATAGCATGAAGTCAGAGAAATTATAGTTAGACTCTATTTAGTGAGACCTACTTAATGTGCAATTATAATTATGTGTAAACTATCCTTAGTCATAGTTTCATCAAGAAAGGATATTGATAAAGCAGAAAGACTAGCATGTGGTCAAATTTCTTGGAAAGGGTCTAAGCAGTCAAATCTCCTAAGGACTGAAGGTGGTGCCTTAAGTTTGACACATGGATATATCTGGGAGATATATTGGAGACCGCAGTAAGATAAACACTTGGTATATATATCAATGTGTTAGTGTTTATCTTCATGCAATAAGCTTTGCGAATATCCTCATACTTGAGATACTAGTTACCTTATGTAGTACTATTGCTATACTTTAGGTCATTCCTACACACTCATTAATTTAGGGTATTACGAGTGATTACAGGTATAGTGATGTCAACACATTGATAAGCTGAGTAGCCAGAAAGAATCCATCTCTTCGGATATATTAAGGAGTTGTACCTGGCCACATGTTGAAGTGATGATTGCCATAAACCTCTGATCAGAGTATGTGTTTGATAGAAATGGTTTCTAGTAAAACACACTATGGTAAAAGGCAATATACTTCAGTAACAAGTTAATAATTGTGATAGCTTAGAGTAACCTTGCTATTAGTAGGTTAACACTTTAACCAAACCCTATAAACTAGATGGTACTAATATTAAAGAATGGAAAGAGTTCATCGCATTGGACAACTATTGCATTAACCTGGATTAAGTCATAAGCATAAATGATGTTCCTCGTAATGGGGGATGGTAGACCCTTGCTAGAGGCGTACTACAGTCACTTAAGATAATCAAGTTCTATTCACGGTCTAGAACCTCGAGCCAATGGTTCCATTAGAACAAGGGTTGGTTAAGCCTTAACAGATCAATACATCGGGATCTTATAAGGTCACACACTTTGGACCTTCATCGGACTAAGTAAAGAACAAATAGATTTATTCTATTACGAAAATATAATATAAATAATGATTGGATTATTATTTAATTGGTTAAAAATGATTAGATCACTTTTGGATAAACCGAGGAATTTATTTTTGACCAGTAACTAAGTTATTAGGGTCGAAAAAATAAATATTTATTTGAAAGGGATTAAAAGAGAATTTTTCCAAATGGGTTGGACTCGGTAGAAAATTGTTGGACAATTTTAAAACTGCAAATGGGTTGCGGTATTCGTGACACACTAGGTGCGTGAAGTCCTGCACCGTGGGATTGCAAGTGCTGCAATGCGGCACTTGTGAGATCCCATGAGGCTGGGCTTGCCAGCGCTGCCTTTGGCAGGCCAGAGTGAGACATCTCGCAAGATGGGCTTGCAAGAAATCTAGCAATCCCGGCTTGCAAGATGTATAGCGTGCTCGGTACGCTGTGCCTGCGGGTTAAGCCCGCGTGTGGGATGTGCAATTTTGCTCCCCTAAGCCTATATATAGGGTTCCCCATACCCCTTTCAATTTGCACCAAGTTTGAATAGTAATTCCTCGATAAAGGTTATTTGAACAAGTAATGTTTTGAGGAGCTTGATTTCATTAGAGCACCACTAGTTTATATTTTTGGGTGGGGCTTTTAGAGCGGTCTAGCAACTACTCGAGGCTCAATAGTTATTCCTCTCAGGAAGGTTTTGGTTGGTGGGGTTCGTGTGGATACTCATAGAGGCTATCCTATGATTGGAGGCTTGTGTAAGGAGGTTCTGCTAAAGCACGCTTCAACTGGTAAGTTTTCTTTCTTTCTATTTTAATTATTAGGTCTTTTTCTTTAAGCGTTTTTAGACTTAATAATTATGCTTATGTTGTTTTGCATGCTTAGTTTATTTTATGCTTAGGTTATAACTTAAAGTTATAACATGCTTAGGTTATAGCTTAGAGTTATAACATGCTTAGTATAAAATATATGTGCTAGGATATAATTTGGAATTATGGTATGCCTAGCCTATGCATGTTAACCTAGGTAGAGAATTATTTAGTTAAGGCTTTATTTAATTTATATGCAACTAATAGGAGTTCCTGGGGATAGGTACAAAATTTTGAATTTCCGCCTTGCCTATTATACATGTTCAAGTTGACTGTAACTTCCCAACAATGGTATCTGAGCCTGCTTATTTAGTGCATAACTAAGTTAGAAGCAAACTGAATATTATTTTCTATATGAAATGATTATTGTTTATTTAATTGTTTGGAACAATGTATATGAACTTGTGCTTTTCATTTAAAGGTTAGGAAATGTTTGTGAATAATTTTGAATAAGCCTACTCAAGTTACAAATTATACAAGGAAAATTTTTTTAATTTCTGCCATGCCTGTTATGCATGTTCAATTTAACTGTCAGTTCCCAACAGTTCAGAGTCACTCCAGGTAGTAGTAAGAGCCTTCTTATCCTTTCTCTTCTAGAACCTGTCCCTCTTAGCCTTGGGACAGCTAGAATGGATATGCCTTTTCTCACCACATTCAAAGCATTTGATATCTTTGTTATATTCTTTGTTGAACTCCTTTCATGGTCTACCATCTGCTCCTTTCCTGTACTTGCCTGACTTTCTAAATCTCTGGAAGTTCTTATCTTTCTTCAATAACCTTTTGAAGTTCTTGGTCAGCAGCGCTATCTCCTCCTTTCTATCTGTGAGCGGGAGAGGTTTTAATGGGATTGTGCACGCGGGGTACGGTGTGCGGGGCACGTTTGATTTGGTTTGAGAAAATTCGCTTCGCTTAAATGAGTGTGTCTCTTTAATGCTAAAATGCTTGATTTTATTAAAGAGGAAATTATTTTATTATTCTTCATGTGAACTTATTGAGTGCGAAAAACATGGCTTTTTATAAGCCAAAAAATGTGATTATATTGAGAGATTTATTTATACTTTTTATTAAAGGAAAATATTTTTAAAATAAAGCATTTTTACTTTATTTAAAAATAAAATAGAGTAGCCACCCGGTTCAGCTCTACCGAGAGTTGTGGTATACTGATCCAAAATGGGATTTTTATACTGAAAAGGAAAGTGAGATTCTAAATTCGAACATGATAGATACTCATATTATTCAAATTGTTTGGGTTAATTTTAGAATTTTGGAATATGTAGTAATTTTTGTATTATAATGGCTTTATTTAAGAAATAAATTCAATAAATAAAATAAGATTATAACAGCATAATAAGTAGATATTTCCTACTAAAATTTCGGTAGAGTAACGGCAGCTTTTGGGTTTTGGCCTGGAAACTCGGATAGAGTTTCCTCACATTCTGGATGTTTATCCATAAATGCTATCTTATCAACACATATTATAGTTTAAGTGGCCCTAGTGGCTCACTTAACCAGAGAAATGGAATGCAATGTGCAATAATAAAAGTAATAAAAATGAATTTTAAAGTTGGGTTTAGAGCCATTTACCCTCAGTTTACCTTTTCGTCTGTCGAGAATGACTTGAGAGCCGGTGCAGGACCGAAGTTGTCAGAGATTGTGATTTAGTTGGAAAATAGGTTTAACCCAAGTTATAACCATAATCTTGGATTATTCCTATAGAAAATGCGGGATTTTTGAGAGATTAAGTCATTTTTTGACCGAAGATCACTATGAGATCTTGATCTAAAAAGATAGGAAAATGACTTTATACCAAATGTCGATGATAAAGCTCGAATTTGGAAGTGTTTTGATAGAGTTTCAGGGCTTTTAGGACTCCTGGAACAAAATGACACGAAATGATGTTGAAAAATGAGGGGGAAGTCCTCTATTTATAGAGGAGTGGTAATTAGCCCATGAGCTAATTACCTATCTGACAAGATCTTACTTTAGATCCCGTAAATTCTTGTTAGATCTCGGTAATATTTGATTTTTCCTGTAGACAGGCGATTAGCCAATGGGATGATTACCCATGTTTGACCAAATTTTGACTTTTTGATTTTTCAGTAGAAAATGCTAAGTCGAAGCTTCCCTAGAATGTGGATTTTTGAATTTTGAATTTTGGATGACAATTTGGCCTTTTTTCTCTGTTTTGTCTGATCACTAAATAAAATAGGCATAATTCCTCATTGGGCCGAAACAGACCTGTGCTAACAGTTTGCCCATCGCATACATAAATTTCGTGCTAGAATTTTTGTAGTATGCGAAATAAACAAAACAGTGTATGTGTGGAATGCAATGAGTTAAAATATTTTTAATCGATGAATTTTCAAACAAAATATATTTTGCCCATTTGATTAAAAATTTATTAATGAATTTCATAAGATTAAAAATTGACCAAGGGTAAAAATAAATATTTTCAGGTGCTTAATGCATGAATGACTGTGTAAAATTAGCTTTTAGGTCCACTCGTTTTATAAACAATGTAGGAAATGGATGAAATATGAAAAAACGCGAAAAAAGTTGAAATACACGTAATTATCCGGCGGGCTAATTACCTATATAACAGAAACTTTTATAGCCGTTACGCGTTTATGAGTTCAACGCATGATAGCTGGCTAGGCGATTAGCTCGCTAGTTAATTACGCATGTAATTAGTCTAGCAGCTAATTGCCTGCTGGCTACATAAACAGCATTCTGCTTCTCATTTTCTTCACACTAAAAATTCTTCCTTCTCTCCTTTTGCTTTTTGTTCTTCTCTTTGCAAAAATTTTAGCCTCTTAGCTATCTTCGACAATGATTTCTCTTATTTTCTTCCCTTTTTTGCCCCTTCTACTCCGATTTTGTGGGGTCTCAATGTGGTACAAGCTTTACAACATCCGCTTGGATTTACTGGCCGTTCAAGTAATGACACGCAACGTGATTATCGATGGTGAGCAAGTGGAACTCTTTGAAGTTCCTGCTGAGGGATTATATGGGCTTCCTCCGACTTGAAAGTATCATGGAATTGCTTCTGGGAATTTTATTCCGCCTACTCTGAAGCCCTCCGACCATCTTTCTCGGATTCTGGTAAGCCTTACCACCATTATTGTATTCTTTTTATCACCATGTTATTATTTGTAATGTTATTGTTTATATTATTATTTATTTATTATTTTTGTTTTATTTTTTTATTTATTATTTTCTTTCCCTTTAATGATGGCATGAATTTAATAAATGCAATGACTTTCGATAACCATGTGATTTATCGAAGATTGGTGTGTGACTAGTTTACATGCATTATTTTACAGGTTACTGGCCATTAGGGTGGCAGTATTTCCCACTTTTACAAGTGGCATAGGGTATTATCCCCGGGTGCTATAGCCTACTTTGATTGATCTGACCCTCTTTGATGAGTACGCCTGAGGCTGAGCTGCGTTGGGTCATTTATATTAGGCCCTTGATCAGTGTGTAAGGAATAGGATTAGCTAGTTCAAATCTTATCTCCAGATTGTCTATATAAGGGCCTGACTCCCTTTTCTTTCTTTACTGGTTTTTCAAGATGGGGATTCTTCCAAGGACTAAGTTAGTGAAGAGTAGTAGCTATCCATTCTATCCTTATTTGCCACGCTACTGGCGTGGTTGGGAGATCGAGTCCCCTTCTTTTCTTTCTATCCACCTTTGTACTCTGACTTTAGAGCAGGTACACTTCTCACCATTTTTGGTTTTCTGCTATATCTACTACAGTCGTTGTACTGATACTTGGCTTCTTTTCCCTTCAGGCTAAGACTCAGCCCTAGGGGCACGAGCTTCATTGGCCAGATGTTATGAGATTGGTTGGGGAATTTGTTAATACCCAGTTGATTATAGAGACTCCCTTCTCCTTAGAGTAGTATCTTGGGGAGCGTATCCAAGGTTGGCATCTTCCTCTTAGGGTGCGTTCTATCCATACTAACGTGCCTCGATGGATCTTCTGGTCTCGTAATTCACTGGACTTTGTACAATTAACCTCGAATGGCATATCCAGCACTTTCTTGGAGTGACCTAAAGGGTATGAGGAGTTTTTTCATTCACAGCTTCTCGAATGGCCAGAGACAGACCCTATTCCTGTCGAGTCTCAGTCGGATGTTCACAACCCTACTGTGAGCACGGGGTTTTTCGGTGACCCTTGAAACAATGATGACTTATTACTCTGACCTCTTACAGACTAGTTATTCTATTCTTTGAAGGTCGAATCAAATTTTGCAAGTATCTTTTTTGATGATTTTGGACCTTTGGCCGTATTTAATATCATTAGTATTCACTTAGAATTAATCATTTTCTTTCTCTCACGCACAGTAAGTTGTTTCATGATTTTCCATAACATCTGAATATTTTCAGAAAGTATTGTTTATATTTTTGGATTCTAGACTCTCCGAGCTTTCTGGAATGTCTAGAATCGCCTTAATCGGATAATCATAGTGAAAGTTATGAGCATCGAAAGTCCAAACCCTAAACCTGCCCCCTAGAAACCCTAATCAAAACCCTTATCAAAACCTAATTAAACCCTAATATAGCCCTAGATTAAACCCTAATCTAACCCATAGCCTAAACCCTTGCTCCCTTCCCCCTTTTTGCTGCCGGCTTGTGGCAGTGAGCGCCACCGAGGTGGCCACCCCCATTGTGGCAACCCCCGCCACCATGGCAGCAGCCACCGCCACCCCTATAGCGATGGTTGTTGTTGTCATGGCGGTGGCGGCCACCGCCGTGACTGCTGCGGTGGTTGTGGCACGACCATTTTTTTACCGTGCCACTTTGTTTCCCCTCCCTCCTCGTGATTGGGCCACGTATTTTCTCTAAAAATTTGCCTAAGTCGGTGTATTTTTGAGCTTAGGAGTATTTAAAACCATCTAAGAGAGAGATTAGGGGACATTTTTTCCCGAATTTAGAATTAGAATCACATTTTTGAGAGAAAATGAAGAACAAGAGAGAGAAAGTGAAGAACTAGAGAGAGAAAGTGAAGAACTAGAGAGAGAAAGCTTAAGAAAAGCATAGAATCCGGGTTTAATCCTTCGAATCTCAATTCTTAGTTGTTCTTAGGCTTGATCTTATAGCTTAAACACTAAAATCAATTAGAAATCATAAGTTAAAAAAGTAAATAGGGTTTTAGAGACTTTTTTTTTATCAAATATTACCTAAATAATCTGTCACTATTTTCGTCACTGATTCCATCACTGTTTCATCTGAAAATCATTAAAAGCTTGCTAAATGTCCAGTTCGAGTCTCCAAAGTTAGATTCACGACCTAGAGGTAACAAAACTGAGTTCCCTTATCTATTTACTCTTTTTTATTGCTTTATTGATGGTGTTCTTGGTGATTTTGGTGTTTGTTCTTTATTTTTGCTTCGGTGTTTTTAGAAAACAGTAAGAAAATAATCTGACATCTATAGGGATAGCCTTCACCTTTATCCCTATATCTTTGGCCGCTACTGTTATAGCGGTGAAGGCATTAGCTATAGAGGTGAACGCCACCCCTATAGAGGTCTCATTATTTCTTGCGATTTTTGGGAATTTTATTACTCATATCCATAAAATCAACATTATTTGTGTGTTTTAAGTCTAGATCTGTTGAAATATAGTTGATTACGCCTTAAAACTTCAATGATTTCGAGTTTATGGATGTAAAAACACCGAGTTCCCCATTAAAAACAAATCTCGACGGCCAAGGCTATAGCGACAGCCTTGACCGCCGCCGCTATAGCCCCCACCAGTGCCATTATATTGGTCAAGGCTATAGTGACGGCTGTCAAAGCTGTCGCCATAGCTTTGGCCGCCAAAATTTGATTTTAATTCCCTTTTGCCGTTTTCTTGCATTTTTTACCCCGATTTTCATCCAAAAAATTTCTAAAAATCACATTTAATCTATAGTGTCTTAATATTTTTTTAATTTGTTTTCATAATTTATTAAATATTTAGTTGATTAAATCTCCTTTTAATTGCTTAAAATGGTGTTTTTAACTAAATAAATCCGAATAAGTCTTTTTACCATAATATAAAATTCCTAAAATATTTTCTGTCATTTTCATTAATTATTTTAGGTTGTTTAGTTTATTTTATTGCTTTTTAGATTGTTTAGATAATTGATAAATGCCTGAAAATTGTATTTTTGTCCTAAAAAATTCAAAAATATGCTATTTTCCCTTGTTTGATTTTATTTAATGCTTTTATTTATTGTTGCATTTTTTTTAGTTGCTGGTATATATTTTGCCTTGTTTGGAGCCGAGTCTGAGTTGGTAAGCTCGGGTAGGACTCGGTTTTGCCCTCTTATTTATTTATATGCTTTATTTATTTCCCCGCATTAGAAAAATGTATAGGTATTTGTAAAGCCCTGTAATAATTATTTACTTTCTTGCTTTATTTACGGCTTTTGTGTGATGTATGGCATATAAACCAAAAGCTCCAAATAATAACCGGATTTAAATCGCATAAGAACTGGAGTCGCGTTTATTAAAGTGAAAATGGCTTGATTCAAAAATTGAAAAGTACGCAACATCATTCAAACTTGGAATCTCTGTTTAAGGTACGATCTAACCACCCGGTGGGAATATCGTACCCAAATTCCCGGTGGATCTTAACCGGGTGACGACTCTATCTTAAAATGCGGGATTTCAAGTCTCGTATCCCTTCCCACACAAATTGGACTTTAATTCAACATCAACATCATTTTCATTATTATTTTCATCACGCCTAAAGCAAGGATTCTCCCTTATCACACTTTACAGTGCTCGTTATTTTTCACCCCCCGTGCTACGCATCTTACGCAGTCCTCGGGGGTGGAAAAAAGGTCGTCCGCTCACATTAGCGACTCCACTGGGGAATTTCCTTTTAACTTAAAACTAGAAAAATTGCTTTTCTTTTCTTTTTTGGTTAAAGGATTTTGATGATGTACCTAAATCATTTTTTTAAATCAACACTGTATTTCTTATGCCTTTTTTATCCACAACATAGTTAGATTCTAAGTTTTAAGGTGCCATTATTTCACCCCCATGAAACTCACTTTTATACGTCATGCCCCCTAAGAATTAGGGATATTTATAGGTGGAACACTCCTTTCAACTAATGTGTCATTCTCGCAATCGCACTCATTTGAGGAGTGGTTGAGTTACAGGGAATCAAGTTAAATGAGACCCTTCTATAGTATCGTTTCACGGTACCAGCAGTTTGAGACTATAAACCATGATAAATCTAGCTATAGCAACTTCCCCTTAGGCTCACCAAAATAATTTAGAACTAGATTTAACCCCAGATTCCAAATTGACGTTGCACGGGAGTTATAAGGTTGGAAGAGGTTTATTTGCTTTTGTGTGCTACTTGTGTTGTGCTCATGCATATGAACTTCATGCATAGGCCGCCTGTGGCCGACCTTTTTAATTTCAGTTTTCGCTTACCTCTACTCTCCCCTCGCTTGAAGGGGGAATTTAACAAAATGCCTGAGATCATTTATGTCCCAACAACCTCGTATCTAGTCTGCTAGACATGGCGATGAGTTCACACGTCTCACATATTTTGGGGTTAGGCTCCGCATCATAAGCCCTTCTGCTCTCTACCTCTCTAAACCACCCTCATATATATGGCATTCATCACTCAAATATTTATGTAATCATTCCTTTCGTTCACAATTTAATTCGGGCGGATCATCTTCCAATTTCAGAGAGAGAGTTAGACTGAGGCATCACTACTGTATTAGTCTGTCAGACTCCACCATCGTCTAATTTGCCATTCTGTGGGTCTGAGTTTAGTTTTAAGCTCAATTTTAGAATCTGGTTTTTATCTGCTATGTCTGGTTTGCCGATTGTTAATGGTTATTAGGAGGTACTTCTTCTCCTCCTCTCCTCCCGCCTGATCAGGGTCGCTCTCCATTGAGTTCTGAAATTGCCCATGCTATGATAATGTTTCTCTAGTCCGATCAGTTCCGAGATGTAATTCAAGGGCAGATCCAAGATTCGATCCACGCAGTTTTAGAAGAGAAAAGAAGTGTTCAATGGATTCCGATGATTGGTATTCAGGCTCGGGGATAACCAGAGACTGCTCAGAATGGGTCAGTTTAGGATCCATTAGTTTAGTTTCAGTCTGTTGTCCAGCCAATTTAGCCGGTTCAGTGTATGTAATAGCCCATTCAGCCTTCGCCAGTCCTGTTTTAGTTTGGTTAAGATATTAGGTAATCTCAGCCACCCATGTTCGCCTATCCAACCCAGGCTCTAAGCCATATCTTCAAGCCTGATTTTCTCAATAGTGTGAGCGAGATTCCGTTGACCCCGATAACCCCAGATTAGTTTCTACAAGCTCGCTCAATTTCACCCATTCAATCCCGATCAGGTCTATTCCAACTAAATCAGAATTTAGCTCAACCTTAGATGCCTCCAAAGTCCTTTTCGCCTTCTCCCACTCAGTTAATTGTTGCTCCAAGAGGGATAAATTACCTACAAAACCCCTTTGATTCTAATCTATGGGTTAGTTCTCAAGTCGGAACCCCATCGCTTGTTTCACCATTCCAGTTTGGCACACCCCCTCCGTCTAGTGACCAGGTCATTCAATCTCCGGGCATGACACCTAAAATAGAGGCTCTGTTATGAAGGTTCTTGCTTTTTAGTACTAAATGAAGACCGAATGGAAATTCTAAAGGAGGTGAAGGAATTGGTAGGCCACGAGATATCCAGTCTCGGGCTGAAATGAAAGAACGATTTGCGCTAGAGAAGAAGTTAGATCGTGTTCCCCCCAATCCAGTTCGGGTTGTTGATCAGGTGCCTGTACGAAAGGCAACTGAAGCAAGGTACGACACATACCAATGGAAAGCACCTTTAAGAACTATATACATGAAATTAAGGAAAGACGGTAAGATTAAACCATTATGCCCATTGATACCTCCCATAGCCGATGAAAGGGATAGGTTTTGAGAGTATCATGTCCAACCAAGTCACCCCACTGATGAGTGCCGAACTTTAATTCAGGCCATCGATCATTTGATAAAGGAAAGGAAGATAGTTGAGCCTGAAAGAGCATTTAACATCAAGATTCACCCCGCTTTCTGGCTCACCAAAAGGAGGTAGTGGCCCACAGGATCTCATCAGGGCTATCTATTCTAAAGGCAAAGCTCCCACAATTCAACTCAATGCTTCTGCGGTTCAAGCTGCACATGTTCAGAAACCTACTCAGAAAGCATTCATATCCCTATAGAAACTCCCTTTTAGCTTTCTGTTTTCCAAGACACATCAGAAAGGCATACTTACCTCCCTTCGTGAATACCGTGCTCATACATTAGAAGAGAATGGGAATTTCTGTCGTTATCATGTTTAGACAGGTCACAAAATAGATCAATGCAAACCTCTGGGCAGGACTATTTAGGGTTTGATAAGAAAAAGGAAAATCGACCATCCAGCTAGAAAGAGCAGTATTGATAGTGGAGTGAGTGCGATCAATTCCGGTCTACCCAAAGAATTTGTGTTGGCTTTGATCTTCTCCAGTTCAGTCACCACCGCTATGCGAGCCAATTCTACTACTAAATTTGACAAGAATCCCTCGAGGTCTCTAGCAAATGAAGGATACAAGTCATCTGCCAAACAAGGGAAAGTTCTGGATCTCATACTGGATGACATACTAATGAAAGCTACCGAGGATGCCTAATCTACCAGCTCTACAAATCAAGACCCTCCGCATGTGGAGGATGACAATCTATTATGTAATATTATTTTTTCTAGTATTTAGATGTGAACGATTCTACTTTTAAGGCATTTTAATTCAATCAAAGACTCACCTTTTGCTTATTTGTTGGATGTTTCGCTCAATGTGTCAATGCATTCATTTTATCATAACCATAACATGTTCAGTATTCATGACATTTCATTAACTAAAATAAATTTGAGTACAGATGATAACCTAAAATGGTAACCACTTTATAATGACCTAACCTCTGAAAGAAAAAGAGAGATAAAAGTGCTTAAGGATCATGATAATGCTTTTGCCTGGTCACACCCAGCCATAATTAGAGCTCTTCACCAGAAAACTGAGCATCACCTTCTGACACCCAGAATAGAAAAAGAACCTCAATCCTTCCCTGGATAGATCCAATATGTCAATCAGTTCATCACTCACGAGCATGTTTTGAGTTACCAAAGAAGTGTCAGCCTATTATGGAGAAAGAGCATCGCCAGATCATCTTCGACAGAATCATGGCCTACCTTTTCTTCGCCCACCCATTCTCAATATTCCCCCTTTATACACCATTGATCCTTACTCATATCCAATTCCTTCTAACTCTATAAACCTTCCCTGTTTCTCTCCTTCTTGGCCATTCTCTACGAGGGGGACACATATGATTGGCGAGATTTGACCCTCATCAACAAATGAGCATTGCTTCTCAAAATAGGGGCAAGCTGAGTCTTTTGCCGACATTACCGCCAAGAGGATGTCCAAGTTCATCAAGAAATGCATCTTCACCTACTATGGACTACTTCACTGCTTGGTTTTAGAGAATCAGTTTTGGTCCCAAGGGGTAACTATTTGTTTGATAAAAAAAATATAGGTTTGGACATCACAGATCCTCACCGCACCGGCCATAAGGTAATGGGGCAACCAAAGACGCAAGCCAGCTTATCAAGAAGTTCATTTCCAAGACCACGACATAAATTAAAGATTGAGCTAATGAGCCACCATTCACCCTCCAAAGATGTCAAGTAAATGTCAGAATTCTCCCAAAATTTTTTTCCTTTTGCCTACGAAATGGAAATCGTGCTACCTACCAAAACTGGGATGAAGCCCTTAAGAGTTGCAATCTAAGGGACCCCCATGGACTAATGCGCGATTAGAATGACTTAAAAAGTCTTCATATGTATCAAGAGCACATAGCAAGGCCGAACAACAACTGTACCCAACAACCGAGTCAAGCGTCAGAGGTACCGTTAAAAAACAATGATCCAATTCCAAAGGATGCAAAGCCTACTAACGCCGATCCAAGGGGGAAGTTCCAGACAAATTGGGTAAGACCTTACATAACCCAAAAAGTCCTCAGTACAAGGGGCATGATTATCATTAGTAGCGACTTTGTAAACCCTATCAATCCAAACAGATTGAAACATAATCATATCTAACCTAAAAGAATCAAATCCAGAAAAGCGACACATAAAAAATAAATAGAATTAATCAGCCGACGAGTGGTCCTTTACCACTCAGGCAAAAATTAGGGTGTATCCCGCTGATCGGTATTCTACAAATTAGTCAGGCAAAAATTAGGGTGTATCCCACTGATCGGTATTCTACAAGGCAAAAGTTAGGGCAAAGCGAGCAACGATAGTATGTTGGCTAGAAAACCTGCATAGGCTTGTTAACACAAGAGTTTGGGTCAATAGAAATGGTTATCATCATCACGTACTCAAACTTAATTTATTTAATGGAAATGTCATTTTACTGAATCCTTTATGTTTGTGCTTGAATGAATATATTAGGCCCAAAAGGCAAAATGTTGCAAGTAAGCTGAACGTAGGGTTCCGTGTAGTCAACCCAATACCTCAAAACAAAAGAAAAGCAAAGATAACAAAAGGCAAAAATCTTGATAGACTAAAAAGAAGCAAGGTCTATGCAAAAGCTAGGAAAAGTCCGCTGGATTGAAAACCCAAAAAGGGCGGTCCAGGCAAAAATTAGGACATAAAAGCAAAATAAACAAGTCTGATGATCCCAACACAATGTTCGGGTCTATGCAAAAATTAAGACAATCACATCAAAGATAAATGACCGCCATTGATCATATCGTGATATCTCCATTATCATCATCATCATCAGAGTGCCTGAATACATTCTCCGATCAAGTGGATTCGAAGGGATAAAACCAGTCCTCTACACGTGTCCACTCTAATTCATTGGTAGTGATAGCGTCCAGTAATTTGTTATCCAGAATCTTGAACTCCCCAAATCATCCTTTGCAGAATTCTTTAGTAGTGATAGCGTCTAGTCGTTCGTTATCCAGAATCTTGAACTTCGCTTCGTGCACCCCTTTATCTTTGACATGCTCAATCCAACAACCCATTTGCAGTCGAATCGTTGTTATGAATAGCTTATGAGGAGCCTTCTATCACTTCTCATATAGGAGGCATAGAATTCACGAGTCCTTTTTCAGCCATGGTATCCAAACACACGAGACTCGCATGTAAGCCATAACTTCTATAGTTCTCCACCAGATCTAATATGTGCGACATCCCTGATCCTCTGCCAGGGGTATTCTTGTCTTGTCCATGCCGCGATACAATTCTATATATCCTCTCTCTTAGCAAGAGGACAGGTCGGATAAGTCAATTGAGCAAGCTACCAAATTGAGCAAAATCGATCACGCTATTAGTCCTATAGCTCAAATGTGGAGGATGATCAGTCCAAGCAGTGCATGTATTCATGCATTCATGCATAATATTCAAAAATTTCATGTATACTGCTCTATACTGAATTCTACAGGAGATAAAGAACAAAAAATATCATCAAGCTATACGCTCGACCTCTGAACAAGCACCCGTATCCAAGGGCATCTCAGAATTGTTTTCTATCCTACACTCAAAGATAGAGTTTCTCCTAGGTGTACATCAGCTAGTCTCAGCGCTCAACCTCGGCGGTTTCTCTGGACTCCCGGAAATCCTATCTCAATTCTTATTTCATTCTTCCATTTTTATTGCTTAATTGAAGGGGCAAAAATATTTTTTTCCCCAAAATCAATTAAGCAATAAAAATGCAATTCATATCATTTACTGATGCTTTAAAATTTCCTTGATAGGTACACTATGTAGCAACCGTGGTGGACAACTAACCTGATGGATCCTAAAAGCAGAACTCAAATCTTTCCCCAGGGGCACCCTGATAGATCCTAAAAGCAGAACTCAGATTTCCCCCAGGGGCAACTTGACGCAATTACCAAGGAGTACCTTGATATAATCATCAGGGGCATCTCAATACATTTCCTAAATCGCTGTCAAAGATGAAGACTCCAACAGGCATACCAACCAACCAAATGGATACCTCGATAGTTTTTTCGGATTCCCAGAAATCCTAACTCAGCTTTTATTTCATTCTTTCATTTCAATTGCTTAATTGAAGGGGAAAAATATTTTTGTTCCACAAAATCAATTAAGCAATTAAAACGCAACTCATGTCAATTACTAATATCTCAAAACTTCCTTAACAGGAGCACCGTACGGCAATTTTGATGGATGATCAATCCAAAGATCCAGAATCCAAAATTTAAAAAGTCCTTTCAGGGCACCGCCATACAGCTTTCGACCCTCTAAGAGCACCGCGATGTAGCTTTCAACCCTCTAGGGGCATCCCAATACAACTATTGCAAAATCAACGCAATGATGGATGCCCTAGACTTCCCGGCTATTTCTGAACTCTTTTTTCTCAATATTCCATTTTTATTGCTTAATTGAAGGGGCAAAAATTTTTGTCTCGACAAAATCAATTAAACAATTAAAAATGCAATTTGCAACAACTTCTAACTTTTCAAATTCTATTCATGATAGGTCCACTGATAGTGCATTTCCAAAACCCCGGTAGATAACCTATTTAGCCTCACCTTCTCGATAGGTCCGTTGAGGGTGCGTCCCATGACCATAAGTAGATAACCGATTCATTCTCAACTCCTTCAATAGGTCATTTGATAGTGCATTCCCAGACCACCAGTAGACAACAAATTCAGTCTCAACTCCTCCGATAGGTTCGTTAATGGTGCATTCCCAGACCACCAGTAGATAACCAATTCAGTCTCAACTCCTCCGATAGGTCCGTTGATGGTGCATTCCCAGACCATCAGTAGATAATCAATTCAGTCTCAACTCCTGCAATAGGTCCATTGATGGTGCGTTCCTAGACCACTAATAGATAATCGATTCAGTCTCAACTCCCTCGATAGGTCTATTGATGGTGCGTTCCCAGACCACTAGTAGATAACTGATTCAGTCTCAACTCCTCCGATAGGTCTATTGATGGTGTATTCCCAAACCAGCAGTAGATAACCGATTTAGTCTCAACTCTTATGATAGGTCCATTGATGGTATGTCCCATGATCACCAGTAGATAACCAATTTAATCTTAACTCCTTCAATAGGTCTATTGATGGTGCATCCCATGACCTCCAGTAGACAACCGATTTAGTCTCACCTTCTTAATAGATCTATTAACTGTATAGATAATCAATTTAGTCTTGCCTTCTCGATAGGTCCATTGATAATGCATCCTATGGCTACCAGTAGCCATTCGATTTAGCTTTTCCTACATCCTATAGGTCTATTGATGATGCATCCCATAACCATCTGTAGACAACCGACTTGAGGTTCCATTATCTTAGGTCCGTCGATGGAGCATCCTTAAACCACCAATAGACAACCGGTTCAAGAATCTGCACCTCAGGTGTAACCTTCTATCCCTCACTCTTTCATAAGATTACACTTAGTTCGCCAAGCGATAATCTCCCGAGGGGCAGCCTGTGAGCACGGGCTTTTCGGGGACCCTTGGAAGGATGATGACTTATTGCTCTGACCTCTTACAAACTAATTATTCTATTCTTTGAAGCTCGAATCACGTTTGGCAAGTACCTTTTTATTATTTTAGACCTTTGGCTCGCGCTTAAATATCATTCACATGGACTTAGAATTAACCATTTTCTATCGCTCACATATTGTAATTTGTTTCAAAATTTTCCATAAGATCTAAACATTTTTTAGTGAGTCTTGTTTATATTATCGGATTTTAGACTCTCCGAGATTTTTGGAATGTCAATAATCAGCTTAATCGAATAATCATAGTGAAAGTTATGAGCGTTGGAAGTCCAAACCCTAAACTTGCTCCCTAGAAACCCTAATCAAAAACCTAATTAAACCCTAATCTAGCCCTAGATTAAACCCTAATCTTACCCTAGCCTAAACCCTTGCTTCCTTCCCCTTTTTTGTCGCCACCACTGATGGTGGCGGGGGTGTGCCCTTCAGTGGCGGTGACCGCCACCCTTTGTGGCAGTGAGAGCCACAGGGGTGACCACCCCTCACCTCTATGGTGGCTTCACCACCACCATAGCAATGGCCACTGACACCCCTGTGGCGGTGGTTGCTGTTGTCATGGCGGTGGCAGCCGCCCCTATGGCGGCCACCGCCATAACGGTTACGGTGGTTGTTGCATGGCCATTTTTTGGCCTTCCCACTTTGTTTCCCTTCTCTCCTCATAATTGGGCCACATATTTTCCCCAAAAATTTGCCTAAGTCAGTGTATTTTTTAGCATGGGAGTATTTAAACCCATCTATGAGCGGATGACCTTTTTCCCGCCAGGACCGCTTAAGATGCATAGCACGAGGGGAAATAACTAGCGTTGTTAAGCGAGCCAAGAGATTGATCCTCATTTTAGTATGATAAAAAGATGGATTGATAAAACAGATGTTGATGTTGAATTTAAGTCCAATTTGCATATCAAAAGATACGAGATTAAAATCCCGTACTTAAAATAGAGTTGCCACCCGGTTCAGCTCAACTGGGGAATTTTTGGTACAATTTTCCCACCAGGTGGTAGACCATACCTTAAGTACAGATTTTGAGTTCGGATGGTGTTATATATTTTACATTGGGCCAAGTTAAAAGGTTTCATTCTTTCTTAATCAGCCTTAATCCACCCTATTTATTGTGTTTTCAGTTAATATATTGTTTTCACATTATTTAGCAAGCATTCAAAGCGGTAAATAAATAAATTATCATAGTCATCCAAAAATAAATGCAGAAATTAAAATTATTACAAGGCTTTCGAATCCTATACATTTGTCTATACAATAAATAAAAATACCCCAAGGCCTAACATACATCTAATCTATATCTACCTGCACAAAATTAGCACAGATATGACACATATACAGGGAATATCACATAAAATAGCGCCCCCGGTAGCGGGGTCGGGGGGTAGCAGCCCCGCGTGGGGTCTAAGGGGCAGCGCCCCTGTCAAGGTCGAGGGGTGATAGCCCCTCGCAGGGTTCCATGGAAGCACCCCAGATGGGGTCTAAGGGCAGAGCCCTAGGATGGGGTCAAGCTACCAGGTTAACTCAAATTTTTTTGATTTTAGAATATAAGTTCCCTTTGAAGAATTCATTTTCCGAACGACTTTCAGGGAAAAGTCCATTTTGGACACAACCATTATTTTAACCAAATTATTAGTGAAAATGGCACATGTTATGGGGTTTGGACCATTTTCGGGGAGTCATGGACTCCCGTCATTACACTGTACATCCTAGCTTCAGACATTAAACTAGGTCGGAAATAAAAACAAAAATGAAACTACTATCCAGAAGGCCATACTGCCGGTGGCATCGATGATGCCGCTGGCGGTCTCAGTTACACAGGCAGGGTGCATAACATTCTGGTGGCATGGTTGATACTGCCGACGGCTTCAAATGCCTTTAGCTGCTTCAGTTTCTTACAGCAGCTATTTTTGGTCAAAAATCGACCAAAAACCCAAAACTAAGCACAAGCAGCAACTAAAGCACAACAAACAAATAAAATGGAAGCCAAAGAGCTATGAGACTCAGAATTTTTATCTCGGGGCCATGAATCCACCTCTTCATGATCTGTATGATACCTTCAAGGAGCTTAAATGATGATTTGGGGAGTGAATGGGGTATTTAAGGCTCTAAAACCTATTAAATTGATTTTTAATTCTAAAGTATACTAATTTTAAGTTAATATCAGAGCGTTCAATGAACAAAAACCAAGAAAAGATGGAGTGATTCCTCTTTTCTTACCTTTTCTTCACCTTATCCCACTAAAAATATTCAAAATCTCCCTAAAATTGAAGTGTGTAATTGCCAACCCTTATTTTGGCTGAGAAATGGCCTTTATATAGGCTAAAATTTATTGGAAATTGCTTTAAATCAATTATCCGTTGGATATCAAGCAAAAGGGCACACAACTGTTCTACAGTAAAGGTCATACCGCCGGCGGTATGGGCGAGGCTGCCAGCGGCCTCACCTTCCTAACAGGTCTGAAAAGCTAGCACGATTTCTATAATGACCACTACGTGCATTTCATTCTCTTCGATCTTATCTTTGATTGCTTTTTATGAAGTCGCACCGGGAGCTAGTGCTTGCTATCTAAGAATTGCTTCATGGATCTCATCAGAAATGTTTGATGCTTCTTGTGCCCAAAATCAAGGAAAAGGAGAGGAAATCCAGCAAAAGGTGATTTTGACGGAAAAACTCAAATATTAAGCTTATTTTTTGACTTTTAATGGGTATTTTGGACTAGATTATTTTTTGGGTGAAAATCATGGGTCTAAGCTACCACCGAATGCGTTACCAGACATGCCAAATTTTTCCAAAAATAAAATTCGTAGAGAATTTTATATCGGTAATAAAAATTCTAAAAATAATTTTTATTTTGAGGAATAAATCAGGCATACGTCATCATCGTCTTGTAAGAGGGACTGTAAAATCCTATGCTCACAGGCTGCTCGTCGAGGGATCACTACTGCTATAGGTCAGTATGACCTCATAAAAGAGCAAGGGTTTAGGAATGATACGTAATGGATGGCTGGTTTGCCCCTTGGTCGGGCTTGAGCTTTGAAGATTTGTTTGCCCCTTGGTCGGACTTGAGCTTTGTAGATTTGGTTGCCCCTTGGTCAGGGTTGGTCTTTGTAGATTTGTCTTTCATGCATGGGGTGCCCCCTGTAATATCTGTCATCAAGTGCAAAATTTTTGTGCAGCAAGTGCCATTCGTTGAGCAGCAAGTGTCCTTTGTTATGCAGCAAGTGCCCTTTGTTGTGCAGCAAGTGCCATTTGTTCGATCGTTGCCTTAGAAAGTCTCAAATCAAGCGCAAAATTTCTACATCAAGTGTCCCTTGGTGATCTTTGGTATCAAGTGCCTTTCATTTTGCAACAAGTGCTCTCTATTATGCAGTAAGTGCCTTCTTTTTTATTGATGCCTTAGGAAATCTCACATCAAGCGTGAAATTGCTACATCAAGTGCCCTTTGGTGATCTTTGGTATCAAGTGCCTTCCATTTGATTATTGCCCCGAGGATTCTCACATCAAGCATGGAATTGCTACATCAAGTGCCCTTTAGTGATGGATGGTTTTTTTGCTAAGTATTGGATTGCCAGATAACTCAGTGTCATTTATTTTGTATCAAGTGTCAAGTGTCATTTGTTTTGCATCAAGTATCATTTGTTTTGTATCAAGTGTCATTTATTTTGCATCAAGTGTCATTTGTAAATTGCATGAGGTGCCCCTGTATTAAGAATCGGAGCACAATGGGCCAGTTGAAGTACAAGTGATGTTTTTACTGCTTGATCGATTTTGTGAAACAAAAATATTTTTCCCCTTGGATTAATAGTAAAAACAGAAGTATAAAATAGCAAATTAAGTTAGGATTTTTTGGGGGATCCAGAGGAGTCATTGTAGAAGTTTGATGGGTCATCTGTACCATCTTGAGCGTGCCCCTTGAGGTTTATTTTTGATCGGTAGATGACTCCAAGCAGCAGGGAAGAACTTTGACCCTTCCAAATGCTTCTTGTTGATTTGCGGATGGTCCTAACCGGCTGGAGGAAACTGTGCCCCTTCCAAATTCCTGTTGTTGATCGGTGGGTGTTGGATAACTGGTTGGTGTAGCCTGATCGACATGTTTGGGATCTTGCCCCTAGCTTTCATGCCTTAATAGTTTTCCTTTGTATATTCTAAGAAACAGAGATTGCAAGAGTGCATGAATGAAATGTATGTATTAAAGATGCATGATTATGTGGTATTCCGTTGAATCACATTGGATGACCAAATGATGCCTCTATAGTGACTAGGTAGGCTCGTGTGACAGGAGTGAAGTTCCTTAAGCATGATTACAATGAAGGGCTTAGACCCTAGTTTGAGTCCAGTTTGAGGCTTGATCCTTTTGCAGGGAGCGCGAACGATGTTTGTCTTCTTCCCAGTGACGGCATACCTTTGCATCTATTTTGGTTCTAAATTATACATAAGCTGCCCCTAGGGGTTTTCAATCTATCGAACCTTGTCTTAACTTTTGCTTGGACTTCCCTTTCCAGTTTTCAATCCAGCGGACATGTTTCTCGCATAGACTGTCCTTATCGGATTTTCAGCCTATCTTCTGTTTTTTTCTTTCTCTTTTTGTTTATTTTTTTCATTATTTTATTTTTTTGTTTGTTTAGTCTTTATTTTTTCCTGGACCGCCCTTTTTGGGTTTTCAATCAAGCAAACTTATTTCCGACTTTTGCATAGACCTGGATGTTTTTAGCCTATTAGGATTTATTTATCTTTTTGATATTGAATTCTTGTGCACTTATTATGGATGGGCTTCGAGTACCCTTTGTTAAGTCTACTTGCGATGCTTCCACCGTTTGGTTGCCAGGCATTCATACAATCACAAGCATAAAGATTTCAGTATGAAAGACATTTTCAGTAAATGAATTTAACCGGAGTATAAGATGTTGGTAACCATTTCCATTAATCGAACTCCTTGTGTTAACCAACCTTTATAGATTTTCAAGTTAACGTCTTACACTTTTTCTCTCGTGCCCTAATTTTTGCATGAACCGCCCATTTTGGGTTTTCAGTTCTGCGGGTAATTTTCCAAAGAGATTCCCTAATTTTTGCACAGCCAGTTTGCAGAATACCGACCGTTGGGTGTCACCCTAATTTTTCCCCGATCAGTAAAAAGACCAAAAGGCGGGTGATTTATTATATTTATATAATTTTTTGTACCGCTTTTCTAATTTATTTCTTTTCATTTAGATATGATAATGCTTAACCCTGTCCTAGTTAACCCAGTCAACAAACTCGCTCTTGTCCATGCTCGTGATCTTGACTGTCTCGTTTATTGAGTACTTTGTTTATCATGGAGGGGTTTCAGTCAGACTTTGATTGGTGATACCGTAAGAATTTTGTCTGTGGGAGTTTTGACGCTTATAAAGCACCTTCCTGATTGGCTTGTTCGCCATTTTGACTATTTCTTAAACGTTGTTTATACGGAGAGGGTTGTGCTTAGTTGCATATCTCTTGATTAATTTGGAAGGTTCCCCCTTTGAAAATGAGAAGGCATGCTGCCCCAAGCCAAGAGATGTTTATCCCATTCGATTTGGGAGTCCCCTTGAAATTGGATTTTGTTATGCAAGGCAATGGTACGGGATGTGTCGGATCGAGCCAAGACATGTTTCTTCATAGATTTAGTCGTATTCTCGATCCTTAGACTGGGGTAGGATTCAACTTTTGGCTGCTTTGAGAAACATTGCACGACCATTTTGGTGTACTTGCATCCAAGAATCGATGATGATTGAATGTTATCGATCGTATTCATTCTTTATGACAGGAATGGCCAAAGAGTGGGGAAACTGTGGAGCCCAATAGGAGGAAGGCGCCACACATTCTCGTAAATTTTTTATCGATGGCGCCTTTTTGTCTTGGCGATTTAGGTTTTACAAGGTATAGACCACCTGCTGAATCTTCTTGTTTAGATGGTCTGTATAACGGTAGTAAATGGTGAAGCTTTTGTTCGATTGGCTTGCACTTGGGGCCTTCAGGGATGGGATTCTTGGAAGTTTGAAAGCCTATTCAGAGCGTATCTTCATATGACCAGGCATAAGCATTATCACGATCTTTAAGCACTTTTATTATATCTAATTTTTTAACAAGAGCTAAATTATTGGAAATAGTTACCACTTGAGAAATTCCATTTGTACTCGAATTAATTTCCTGAAATGAAATATCTTAAATACTAAAAACATCATGTGTATGCTCATATGAATGTGTGGATCAATTTGACAAAACAAGACACATGTAACGAAATGAAATTGTTCATCAAATTGAAAGTTTTAACGATAGAATTGTTCAAGACGCTAAAACAAAATCACATATTTAAATAGTCATCATCCACATATGGAGGGTATTCATTAGTCAGCACGGAGGTTGGATTGATCATCCCTACTCATTGCTAAATTTCGATAGGGGATTGTTCATCGTGTAGGGTGATTTTTCTGATTCGGCCATCTTACCCTCTTCCACTAGTTGCTGGATGGCGAGAATTAAAGCCTGACATTCATTAGTATAGTGACCCGGCTAGACGTGATACCCACAAAAATTCTTTCTTTCGTCCTTCCCAAGGTGCCTATACTCTTGAAGGGGTTTAAGAAGGTTGGCGTCTCTTAACTCGATGAAGATTGCATTGAGTGGCAGCTTATATGGACTTACACTAACCATGGGGTCCTTACCGGGTTGAACCGTGGCGATTGTGGGGGTAGCACTAGAGGCTTCATGCCTTTACGGCTCTCTCGCGGTCAGCCTCGTATTTGACCTTTTTAGCCCTCTTAAAAACTACCTTGCACGAGGGGAATGAGTCGGTAGCCATCGCCTTTCTGAATAGAGGAAGGGATCCATCAATGAGCTTAGCGATCATCTCTTCTAAAATCAGCTTGGATTTCATCAACACTTGATTAGACATCCAATGATGGAAGTATTGCTTAAAGGTCTCACCAAACAACTGTCGGACGACCTTAAATGTTGAATGATTGTTTCCATCATGGTGTTAAAACCATAGTGGTCAATTAAGGCCTCCGAGAGGAGCTTCTAGTTGGTGACCACATGGTAAGGCAGAGTATGGTACCATTAGAGTGCTGGGCCTTATAAAGAGCATGGAAACATTTCAGCAATGACCTTATCGCTTAACTTCTTCACTCTCATGACCCTTTCATACATAGTGTTGTGAGAAGCAGGGGAGCCAGACCCATCATAGTGTGCCATGCTAGGTATGGTGAAATTGTTGGGAACCCAATCCTCATCCCTTTCGGGTTCTTTGTCTTGGTTTGAGTTGGCGGTCATCAATTGATGGATATAGGCTTAGATTTTAGGTATCACGCCTGGAGGTTGCATGACCTAGTCATTGATCAGATGGCTTATGAGTGCGTTGACTCCTAGTGTCAAGCCCAGATGCGTGACCTGGTCATTGATTCGAGAGCTCATCATCTGCTGCACGAAATCCTCCAACTAAGGTGTCACACCCGGAGGTTGTGTGACCTAGTTGTGATTCAAAACTCAAGGGGATGGTGGAGAAACATCCAAGTGAGGGCGAGTAATCCGCTGGCTGGCAAAAAGATTCTAGAAGTAAGTCGTTCCCCCTGGTGTTGAGGTTTGTAGAGAAGCAGAAGTTTTCCCAAACTGAAATAGGCTTGTGATTGGTTGAGTCGAGGGTATAGGGTGAAAAATAGGTGGAACTGGGCTTGCCCCTACCAGATAGCAAAACATCTGTGCTAAACCGTTCTGGGCTTGCATGTCAGACTCAGAAACCCAATCTGAATTCTTATCCTCAAGGGCTTGCTTGATGGCCGCTTGGACAGAGGTTTGTATGGAGGCCTGAAATGTATTAGAGTTCAGAAATTGAGCCATGGCGCTAGCAAAGTTAAAACTAGAGGGTGGCTGAGATTCTTCTCCCGAGGTAAGAGTTGGGACTAACGGATCCTTGAGCGGAGGGATATTTCTTTCGTCATTTGGGAAAGACATGGCTGGTTGTGAAGGTTCGGATCGAAAGGAAGACTATTTGGATCATGAATCGAAGTTTAGACTATGAATGGGTTGTAAATGGCATGGATGGTATGCATGCTTTTATCTTTAGGAAGCAATGCATGATATGTATGGCTGCACGTAGATTTGGTTAGCGATGATATGACGGCTTATCCCTTTAACATATGTGGGACATTCGTATTTCTCGTCATATATAGTGATATGTCGTGACTCAATGGGGGTACAAAAGAAGTCCTATGGATGTTGCTAAACCTCTTCCACGAATGGAGATTGGTAAGGGTAAGTTTCTAAATTTTTAGCTCTTAAAGCCAATGCATGGGTGATGCATGAGCACGTAGCACATTGCACGCAAAACATCCCTCTTCCAACCTTATAACTCCCGCGTAATGCCTCTTTGGAAAGGATGGAGGTTAGCTTCTTCACTGGAAATTGCAAAAGCATTACATCCCAATTATTTTCTTTGTTTTGGTAGTCCTAAGGGAATGAAGTGCCAAGGCTTTTTCTGGCGCGGCTTTGGTATAGGGTTGTTGATGTAGAAGGTTCTCGTTTACCTTGATTCTACGTTACTCAACCACTCCCCAAATAGGTGCAATCGCAGGAGTTTACGTGTTGGTTAAAATGAGTGATCCTCCCATTAGGCATCCTTAATTCTAAATGGGGCATGAGTGATACTCTCGTGAGCTTCTTGGGTACAATGGGGCACCTAAAAATTACCGAACTATCTACACGCGTAAGGATAAAATGTTATAAAAAAGAATGAAGTTTTAACTTGGCCAATGATTTCAATACATCATCAAAATCCTTAAAACTTATTGAAAATTTTAAGTTTAAGTTTAAAGAGACAAATCCCTAATGGAGTTACCACTGCGAAAGGACGACCTTTTTCCCGCAAGGACCGCATAAAATGTGTAGCACGAGTGGAAATAACTAGCGCTATGAAGCAAGTCGAGGGATTGATCCTCATTTTAGCATGATAAAAAGATGGATTGATAAAATTGATGTTGATGTTGAATTTAAGTCCAATTTTCATGTCCAAAAGATACGAGATAAAAATCCCGTACTTAAATAGAGTCGCAACCCGGTTAAGCTCAATCGGGAAATTTTTGGTACAATTTTCCCACCAGGTGGTAGACAATACCTTAAGTAGAGATTCTGAGTTCGGATGATGTTATCTATTTTACATTGGACCAAGTTAAAAGGTTTCATTTTTTCTTAATTTGTCTTAATCCACCCTATTTACTGTATTTTCAGTTTATATGTTGTTTTCGCGTTATTTACCAAGCATTAAAAGCGCTAAATAAATAAATTATTATAGTCATCCAAAAATAAATGTGAAAATTAAAATTCTTACAAGGCTTTTGAATCCTATACATTTGTCTATACAAGAAATAAAAATTCCTGAAGGCCTAACATACATCTAACCTAAATCTACCTGCACAAAATGGTTAGCACATATATGGCACATATATAGGGTATATCATATAAAATGGCACCCCAGGTAGCGGGGTCGGGGGGGGAACCCCTGGTGGGGTCGAGCTACCAGGTTTGCTCCAAAATTTTTTATTTTAGAATATAAGTTCCCTTTGAAAAATTCATTTTCCAAACAAATTTTAGGGAAAAGTCCGTTTTGGACACAATCATTATTTTAACCAAATTATTAGTGAAAAGGCCACATGTTATGGGGTTTGGACCATTTTCGGGGATTTATGGACTCCCGTCATCACACTGTACATCCTAGCTTCAGAAATTAAACTAGGTCAGAAATAAAAATGAAAATGAAATTACTATCCAGAAGGCCATACCACCGGCGGCAGCATCGATGATGCCGCTGTCAGTCTTAGTTACATAGGTAGGCTGTATGACATATGGGATACCTTAAAGAAAAGGTCTTGTAATAAAATGGGGCCATTGGGGGCACATGAGGCCACATATGGTATCAATGAGGCCATATGCGGTATCAATGAGGCCATATGCGGTATCAATGATGCCGCTGGTGGCATGGCTGATACCGCCGGCAGCTTCAAAAGCCTCTGATGGCTTCAGTTTCTTGCAACAGCTATTTTTGGTCGAAAAGTGACGGAAAACCTAAAACTAAGCACAAATAGCAACTATAGCACAACAAACAAATAAAATGGATGCCAAAGAGCTATGAGACTCAAAATTTTTACCTCAGGGTCGTGTATCCACCTCTTTGTGATCCGTATGACACCTCCGAGGAGCTCAAATGATGATTTGGGTAGTGAATAGAGTATTCAAGGCTTTAAAACCTATTAAATTGATTTTTAATCCTAAAGTCTATTGATGTTAAGTTAATATCAGAGAGTTCAATGAACAAAAACCAAGATCTCACCGTATCCCACTAAAACTAATCAAAATCTCCTTAAAATTCAAGTGTGTAATTGCCAACCTTTATTTTGGCTGAGCAATGGCTTTTATATAGGCTAAAATCAATTGGAAATTACCTTAGATCCATTATCCATCGGATATCAAGCAAAAGGACACATATCTGTTCTGCAGCAGAAGGTCATGTTGCCGGCGGTACGAGTGAGGCCACCGGCAGCCTCACCTTCCTGATAGGTCTGAAAAGCTAACATGATTCATGCCTGAAATCAGGGAAAAGGAGAGAAAATCTTGAAAAAGGTGATTTTTACTGAAAAACTCAGATACTAAGCTTATTTTTTGACTTTTAATGGGTATTTTGGACTATATTACTTTTTGGGTGAAAATCATGGGTCTTAGCTACCACCAGACGTGTTACCGGACACGCCGAACTGAATTTTTCCAAAAATAAAATTCATAGAGAATTTTATATCGGTAATAAAAATTCTAAAAATAATTTTTATTTTGAGGAATAAATCAGGCATACGTCATCATCGTCTTGTAAGAGGGACTGTAAAATCCTGTGCTCACAGGCTGCTCGTCGAGGGATCACTACTGCTATAGGTCAGTATGACCTCATAAAAGAGCAAGGGTTTAGGAATGATACGTAATGGATGGCTGGTTTGCCCCTTGGTCGGGCTTGAGCTTTGAAGATTTGTTTGCCCCTTGGTCGGACTTGAGCTTTATAGATTTGGTTGCCCCTTGGTCAGGCTTGGTCTTTGTAGATTTGTCTTTCATGCATGGGGTGCCCCCGGTAATATCTGTCATCAAGTGCAAAATTGTTGCACAACAAGTGTCATTCATTGAGCATCAAGTGCCCTTTATTGTGTAGCAAGTGCCATTTGTTCGATCGTTGCCTCGGGAAGTCTAACATCAAGCACAAAATTGCTACATCAAGTGTCCTTTAGTGATCTTTGGTATCAAGTGTCTTCCGTTTTGCAACAAGTGCTCTCTATTATGTAGCAAGTGCCTTCTTTTTAATCGTTGGCTTAGGAAATCTCACATGAAGCGCGAAATTGCTACATCAAGTGCCCTTTGGTGATCTTTGGTATCAAGTGCCTTCCATTTGATCATTGCCCTGGGGATTCTCACATCAAGCATGGAATTGCTACATCAAGTGCCCTTCAGTGATTGATGGTTTTTTGCCAAGTATTTGGATTGCTAGATGACTCAAGTTTTCTGCATAGGGTGCCCTTAGTTTTACAGTACGTGCTCTTTTATTTTACAGCAAGTGCCATTTATACCGCATCAAGTGTTGTTTGTTTTTCATCAAGTGTCAAGTGTCATTTGTTTTGCATCAAGTATCATTTGTTTTGCATCAAGTGTCATTTGTAATTTGCATGAGGTGCCCCTGTAATAAGAATCAGAGAACAATGGGTCAGTCAAAGTATAAGTGATGCTTTTACTGCTTGATCAATTTTATGAAATAAAATATTTTTGCCCCTTCGATCAACAATAAAAATATAAGTATAAAATAGCAAATTACTTTAGGATTTTTTGGGCGATCCGGAGGAGTCATTGTGGAAGTTTGATGGGTCATCTCTACCATCTTGAGCATGCCCCTTGAGGTTTATTTTTTATTAGTAGATGACTAAGCAGCTGGAGAGAACTTTGCCCCTTTCAAATGCTTTTTGTTGATTTACGGATGGTCCCAATCGGCTGGAGAAAACTGTGCCCCTTCCAAATGCCTCTTGTTAATTGGTGGGTGTTAGATAATTGGTTGGTGTAGGTTGATCAACATGTTCGGGATCTTGCCCCTAGCTTTCATGCCCTGATAGTTTTCCTTTGGATATTCTTAGAAACAGAGATTGTAAGAGTGTATGCATGAAATGTATGTATTAAAGATGCATGATTATATGGTATTCTGTTGAATCACATTGGATGAGAAAATGATGCCTCTGTAGTGACCAGGAAGGCTCGTGTGATAGGAGTGAAGTTCCTTAAGGATGATTACAATGAAGGGCTTAGACCCAAGTTTGAGTCCAGTTTGAGGCTCGATCCTTTTATAGGGAGTGCGAACAATGTTTGTCTTCTTTCCAGTGATGGCGTACCTTTGCATTTATTTTGGTTCCAAATTTTACATAGACTGCCCCTAAGGGTTTTCAATCTATCGAATCTTATCTTAACTTTTGCCTGGACCGCCCTTTCAGGTTTTCATTCCAACAGACATGTTTCTTGCATAGACCGTCCTTTTCGGATTTTCAGCCTATCTTCTTCTTTTTCTTTCTCTTTTTGTTTATTTTTATTCATTATTTTCTTTTTTTGTTTGTTTAGTATTTATTTTTGCCTAGACCGCCCTTTTCGGGTTTTCAATCTAGCAAACTTATTTTCGACTTTCGCATAAACCTGGATGTTTTTAGCCTATCTAGATTTATTTATCTTTTTTATATTGAATTCTTGTGCACTTATTATGGATGGGCTTCGAGTACCCTTTATTAAGTCTACTTACGATGTTTCCAGCATTTGGTTGCCAGGCATTCATACAATCACAAGCATAAAGATTTTAGTATGAAAGACACTTTCAGTGAATGAATTTAACCAGAATACAAGATGTTGGTAACCATTTCCATTAATCGAACTCCTGGTGTTAACCTACCTTTACAGATTTTTAAGTTAACGGCTTAATCTTTTTCTCTCATGCCCTAATTTTTGCATGAACCGCCCTTTTCAGGTTTTCAATTTAGCGGATGATTTTCTAATGAGATTCCCTAATTTTTGCATGGCTGGTTTGTAGAATACCAACCGTTGGGTGTCCCCCTAAATTTTGCCCCATCAGTAAAAGACCGAAAGGCGGGTGATTTATTATATTTATATATTTTTTGTGTGCCGCTTTTCTGATTTATTTCTTTTCACTTATATCTGATAACGCTTAAGCTTGTCCTAGTTGACTAGGTCGACGAACCTGCTCTTGCCCATGCTCATGATCTTGACTGTCTCATTTATTGAGTGCTTTCTTGATCATGGGGTTTGATTGGGGATACCGCACGAATTTAGTTTGTGGGAGTTTTAACGCTTATGAAGCGCCTTCCTGATTGTCTTGTTTGCCATTTTGACTGTTTCTTAAACGTTGTTTGTGTAGAGAGGGTTGTGCTTAGTTGCATATCTCTTGATTAATTCGGAAGGTGCCCCCTTGAAAATGACGAGGCATGTTGCACCGAGCCAAGAGATGTTTATCCCATCCGATTTGAGAGTTCCCTTGAAATTGGATTTCATTGTGAGAGGCAATGGTGTGGGATGCGTCGAACCAAGCCAAGACATGTTTCTTCACAGATTTTGTCGTCTTCTCGATCCTTAGACTGGTGTAGGATTCAACTTTCGGCTGCTCTGAGAAGTATTGCACGACCATTTAGGTGAACTTGTATCCAAGAATTGATGTTGATTGAATCTTATCGATCATATTCAATCTTTATGATAGGAATGCCCAAAGAGTGGGGAAACTATGGAGCTTAATAGGAGGAAGACGCCACACATTCTCATGAATTTATTATCGATGGTGCCTTTTCGTCTTGGTGATTTGGGTTTTACAAGGTATAGATCACCTGCTGAATCATCTTGTTGAGATGGTCTGTGTAACGATCATAAAGGGTGAAGCTTCCATTTGATTGGCTTGCACTTGGTACCTTCAGGGACGGGATGCTTGGAAGTTTGGTAGCCTATTCTGAGCGTATCTTCATATGACCAGGTGTAAGCGTTATCATGATCTTTAAGCACTTTTATTATCTCTCATTTTTTTAACAAGAGTTAAATTATTTGAAATGGTTACCACTTGAGAAATTCCATTTGTACTCGAATTAATTTAATGAAACAAAATATCTCGAATACTGAAAACATCATGCGTATGCTCATATGAATATGTGGATCAATTGGGCAAAACAAGACACATGTAAACGAAAAGAAATTATTCATCAAATTGAAAGTTTTAAGTACGGAATTGTTCAAGATGCTAAAAGACAATGACATGTTTAAATAGTCAACCTCCACATCCGGAGGGTCTACATTGGTCAGCACAAAGGTCAGACTCGATCATCCCTTCTCGTTACTGAATTTTGATAGGGTATTATTCATAATGCTGGGTGACTTTTATGTTTCAGCCATCTTACCCTCTTCCACCAGTTGCTGGATGGCGAGAATTAGAGCCTGACATTCATTGGCGCGTTAACCCGGCTGGATATAATACTCGCAAAAATTCTTCCTTTCGTCCTTTCTAGGCAGCCTATTCTCTTGAAGGGGTTTACGAAGGTTGGCCTCTCTTAACTCGGTGAAGATTGCATTGAGTGGCAGCTTATATGGACTTACACTAACCATGGGGTCCTTATCGGGTTGAACCATGGCGATTATGGGGGTAGCACTAGAGGCTTCATTTTTCTTCTTAAACTAAGGTTTTTCTGCCTTCACGGCTCGCTCACGCATAGCCTTGCATTTGACCTTTTTAGCCCTCTCAAAAATTGCCTTGTACGAGGGGAATGAGATGGTAGCCATCTTCTTTCTGAACAGAGGAAGGGATCCATCAATGAGCTTAGCAATCATCTCTTCCAAACTCAGCTTGGATTTCATCAACACCTGAGTGGCCATCCAATGGTGGAAGTATTGCTTAAAGGTCTCACCAGGCAACTATCAAACGATCTCAAGATATTTAATGGTTGCTTCCATTATGGGGTTAAACCGTAGTGGTCAATTAAGGCATCCGAGAGGAGCTTCTAGTTGGTGACCACTTTATAAGGCATAGCATGGTACCATTTGAGTGATTGGCATCGTAAAGACCATGGAAACATTTCAGAAAGGACCTTGTCACTTAACTTTTTCACTCTCATAACCCTTTTATATATAATGATGTGAGAAGCTGGGGAGCCAGACCTATTATAGTGAGCCATGCTAGGCATGGTCAAATTGTTGGGAACCCAATCCTTATCCTATTCGGGTTCTTTGTCTCAGTTTGAGTTGGTAATCATTAATTGATGGATATAGGCTTAGATTTCGGGTGTCAGGCCCGAAGGTTGTGTGACCTGGTCGTTAATCAGTTGGCTTATGAGTACGTTGACTCCGGGTGTCAAGCTCGAATGCTGCATGACCTGGTCATTTGTTCAAGAGGTCATCATCTGCTGCACAAAAGCCTCCAACTCAAGTGTCATGCTCGGCGGTTGCATGACCTGGTCGTGATTCAGAACTTGAGGGGATGGTGGAGAAACATCCAAGTGAGGGTAAGTAATCAGCTAGCTGGCAAAAGGATTCTGGAGATGAGTCATTCCCCCGGGTGTTGAAGTTTGTAGAAAAGCAAAAGTTTGCCTAAATTGAAATGGGCTTGTCATAGGTTTAGTTGAGGGTGTCAGGTGAAAAACATGTGCAACTGGCCTTGCCCCTATCGGACCAGACAACATCTGTGCTGAACCGTTCTAGGCTTGCATGTTATACTTAGAAGCCTGATCTGAATTCTTATCCTCAAGGACTTGCTTGACGGCCTCTTGGACAGTGATTTGTACGAAGGCCTAAAATGCATTGAAGTTCAGAAGTTGAGCCATGGTACTAGCAAAGTTAAAACTAGGGGCGGCTGAGATCCTTCTCCTGAGGTGAGAGTAGGGCCTAATGGATCCTCGGGCGGAGAGATATTTCTTTCATTGTTTGGGAAAGACATGGCTGGTTGCAAAGGTTTGAATAGAAAGGAAGACTGTTTGGATCATGAATCGAAGGTTAGACTATGAATGGGTTGTAAATGGCATGGGTGGTATGCATGCTTTTGTATTTGGGAAGTGATGCATGATATGTATGGCTACACGTAGATATGGTTAGCAATGATGCAATGGCTTATCCCTTCAACATACGTAGGACGTTTGTACTCCTTATTATGCATAGTGATATGTCATGACTCAACGAGGGTACAAAAGAAGTCCTACGGATGTTGCTAAACCTCTTTCACAAATGAAGATTGGTAAGGGTAAGTTGGTTAATTTTTGGCTCTTGAAGCCGATGATGGGTGATGGATGAGCACGTAGCACATAGCATGCAAAACATCCCTCTTCCGACCTTATGACTCCCGCGTAACACCTCTTTAGAAAGGATGGAGGTTAGCTTTTTCACCGGAGATGGCAAAAGAAGTACGTCCCAATTATTTTCTTTGTTTTGGTAGTCCTAAGGGAATGAATTGCTAAGGCTTTTTCTAGCACGGCTTTGGTATAGGGTTATTGATGTAGAAGGTTCTCGTTTACCTTGATTCCATGTTACTCAACCACTCCTCAAATAGGTGCGATCGCATGAGTTTATGTGTTGGTTAAAATGAGTGATCCATCCACTAGGCATCCTCTATTCCAAATAGGGCATGAGTAATACTTTTGTGAGCTTCTCGGGTATAATGGGGCACCTAAAAATTACCAAACTATATACACACGTGAGGATAAAATGTTATAAAAAAGAATCAAGTTTTCACTTGGCTAATGATTTCAATACATCATCAAAATCCTTTAAACTTATTTAAAATTTTAAGTTCAAGTTTAAAGAGACAAATCCCCAGTGGAGTCACCACTGTGAGTGGATGATCTTTTCCCTACAAGGACCGTGTAAAATGTGTAGCACAAGGGGAAATAACTGTTGGTCCCTGTGAGAGTATTTATAAGGGCATAGGGGGTGAATGGCCCTTTTATCAAGGAATTAGCAGACTTGGAAAAGTCTTTAGTGTAGCGTGTTTGATTATGATCTGGAAGATGGATCCGGATGATGCAAATGTGTGCAATTAAGTAAAAGAGAATCAAGCCTTAGCAATTTGTCTCCGGATGGTAACCCCTTTCGGAAGTAGGATATAGCACTAGAAGCACCAACTCCTAGCCAAGTCCTTTTATTTTTAGTAGGATATACCACTTAGCCTTCTACCTTGAATCTAAGCTGAGTCCTATAGGGAGATCTCACTCAAAGCACCTACTTCAAGCTATATCCCAATCTCTCAACTTACCCAAGTTGGAGATTCTTACACTTTGGTTTTTAACGAAGGGTTGGATTTTGGAGTTCCTCAAGTTTATAGTTTCACTTGGGAATCCTTTCAAATAGATTTTGAATCAAGGGTTCTTGGAGGGATTATGTCAACTAATTGTATATGTGTTGCTTTGTTACTTGCTTTTGTAGATTAATTAGTTCAGCCTCTCATTTGGTGAAGAGCTCCTTTTATAGGCTTTTATCATAAATGTATCCGTTTGTGGTTGGTGAGCTTTTATTCAATCTTCACCCTTGATCAGGTTGTGATGTGGAGTTTCCGAATACGTTGTTCAATCCGTTAGACTGTATTTTGATCCGTTTGAAATCTTGGGATTGAGGCTAGAAAATTGTCAGTGATCATTTTGCTTGTCATTTTGTGATGCACCAACTTTCATACCAATTGCTTTATGATGTGAGCTCCACACGCACCTTTATTGGTTTAGGAGAGAAAGTAGTTAGCTTTTCTTTATTCGGTGTCAAACCCTTTTGACTTTTTCTAAAATGTACAAGCTGTCATTTTATCTTTGTGTTGGGGAAAGGATCTTTGACTTCCATAGACTGAAAGGGGTAAAGGGAAAAGTATATTTGAAAACTTTTCCTATATTTGAAATATAGGTCTTTTGGATGTCTTTTAGACCTATATGCTCCAGATCTATCTTCCAGAGATGGCTTCAATCAGTTCTTCCGGATGCTAGTCTTAAGGGTGAGAAGTTTGTTTTCTTTCCAAACTCTGTCTGGATGATTTCCCTTAGTGCTTAGTATTTTATTTTATTCAATGGATGACTTGTGTCTTAATCTTTGTCTGGATATTTCCATTTGGATATGGGAGAATTACATACATTGTTTTTGTTTCTTTCAAACTTGATCCGGATTTAAATTTTTTTATCCGGGTCATTGTTTCCCAACAATCTCTCCCATTTGATGGAAATAAAAACCTAAGTCATCTAAGTAAGGGTGTATTTACTAAGTGTAATTTTTGTTACTTAGTCTTTTACAATGCTCCCCCATGATTTTAGCATCCTAACTCCCCCATGATTTCTGCTTCTAATTTTGTTTTAGTACAATTACAGATTGTACTTTATAAGCGATTGTTTTGATAGTTAAGAATTTTTCACTTCATATATACTTCTATAGTTAACAATGGTTAACATCATGAAGTTCAGTATTACAAGATACAAAAATACATATAAAGTGAATCTAGCTATTACAAAAGTATTACACGACTATCTAGCTAGCTTAACTATCTCTTCGGATGGACCACTTTTCTGGACTTTCAGCATCTTTCCTTTCTCGCTTCCTTCTCCTTGATGACTCTGATCTTCCTCCCCCTTTTTGCTTCCATCAAGGGGATCAATAATCATATAGGTACACTTATCCCAAGATTGCTACCAGGAAGAGGAGTAGATAGAGTAGTCTTTGCTCCCTTTTGCTCGCTCATCAATAATATGATCCACTATGGCCGGAGTCAAATAATAAGGGTGAAGGGACCTCCGGAGTTGATCATAGGATTGAGATACTTGAGGAAGAATGCTCAAAATGTGCTCTTGGTCCTTGGAGTCAAAATAGGGAAACATGGCCTTGATTAGAGTAGTAAAACCTTTTTGGCTCATGAACCCTGAGTCCCCTATAGCTTCAATAAGATTGTACAGGACAGGAATGAGCTGACTATCTGGAATAACCGGAGACGAGGAAGATCCGGAGATAGATAACTTATTTATTCCAGCTTGAAGGAGGGTGATTTCTTCACTGAGGCCCTTCTGGATATTGTGGATAGACTCTGTTTGATCCTTTAGCTCTTTGGAGACAGTCTTCTTCCAGTCATTATTGTTTGCTCAATACCGGAGTTATGAGCTTGCATCTCATAAGATTTTTTCTTTTAGCTTGGGGATGGTTTTGTCTATGAAGTTGGCAAGCATTTCCTGAGTTACTAGCTGATCAGTTTCCAGGCTCAACAGAGTATGTTTCAGGTCTCTGTCCTCTATGAATTTTGTCAAGTTTTCAAACTTGGAGTCAATATGATCCTTGATCTCTATGGATATATCAGTGGCGGAGGAGGACATTCTATCCAGGATAGTTGCACAGTTATCAAAGGCCAAAGTATTGGCTTGACTGGCATTGCGATTTGCTAAGAGGCACTTTCCTTTAGCTCATTTAGAAGAGGATAGATCTCAGAAAGGGAAGCTACTGCTAGAGTTCCAGGAGTTGGGAAGTTCATGACTTGTTGCTCAATTTTGGGGAGGCACTTCAAACTTTCTTTGATCTCACCTAAATCCTTTCAGACTGCTTTATTAGATTTTTGCCTGAGCAAGTCCTTCTCCACAGCTTTTAGATGAGGGCATATTGTCAAGAGACTCTTCTTGATGAATCCCTCTTCATGACGCTCAAGAGTTGCCTCCTGAAGGAGTTTAAGAGCGGCACTGACTTTAGATTCTTTGGAGTTTTCATTAGGAAGAGTCACTAATTTTGTGCGAGGGGGAAAGTTTTTGCTGGAGGGTCCGGATGAGTCACCATCAGATGAGCTAGATTCATCTCTGGAGCTTGAACTGCTTCTGAAGTGGCTATCATCATTCGAATTGGAGCTTGCAACTGATCCTTTCGCTTCTCCACCCTTGTTCATTCCCCTTTCCTCCGGAGTAGCCTCACCCGTAGGATCCACTTTAGAAGTGTGCCCTTTGGAACTCAGACTTTCTCCCTCCTCCGGAGCTATTATATCCGGGTTTGGCACTATATCCTTAGCTATATTGTAAGAGATTGTAGCTAAGTTGTGCTCTTCGTGGTTAGAATTGAGATGAAGGAGATCGGGGGTTTCCTCAGTGGTTAGTAGCGTCTGATCCTCATCCTTCTGTTCCTTTTCCAGCCTTGCCTCTGGATGGTTGGAACTGTCCTCAACCACCCCTACAGTTGCCTTTTCAAGACTTTCTTTTTCTCCCTCAAGCATGTTGGTAGTTTCCTCGACAGCCTTCTCCAATGCCTTTTCAGGACTTTCAAGATCAATGACTTCATTACCAGGTCCAAGCAGATTCTCTGAAAGTGGTCATGTTCTATCAATAACTATGAATTCATCTGCTTCCAGAATCTTTGACAGAGTGTCCATATCCTTTAGATCTACGAGAATTGGGGGAACTTGAGATGATTCTCCTTGTCCTTCAGTTGTTCTCCCCTAATTTATTTGATTGTTTTCTTTTATTGCGGCTTGAATGTCATCGTATTGCTCATCATTTTACCCTACAAATTCTATTACACCGGGAACTTTTTTCCCTTTGCTGGACTTTCCTTTCTCTAAAGCAGCTCTCTCCCTATACTACCATGCTTCCTCATTCAGGATTATTCTAGCGAGCCTCCTGCCTTCATTGGCTTTCTTTTCTTGGGCAGCGAGGGCTTCATCAAAAGTGAGTCCTTTTCTCCTGAGCTTCTTTTAAGGAGGAGCTTCATCCTCTGTCTTCCATTTTAGCCAATGTTCTTTTGGCCTTTCTCCTTCCGACCTCAATTGCTTTTGTGGTAATTTGAGGTAGACCTGCAACAAGCACAATTTGTCCCTTCTTAGCTGCAGCTTTAATTAGTCTGCCCCTGGGTCTTGGCTTTTTGGAGCTCAGGACTTGAGTGAGGGGCAAAGTGTCCTCATCAATCTTTTTTAGAACCATTTTAACTTGCTTTTTGGCCTTTACTTTGGTGGTTCTAGGCTTTTTGGGAATAGGAGCCTCCTCTTTCGGATCCACTATCTTCCGGTATTTAATCTTCCGCTCATCCCTCTTTAGTTTTGCCTTTTCTTCATCCCATTCCTCATCAAAGTGCAGATTGAGGAAATTCTTCTCTAAGATGGGCTTTCCATAAATCTCTTCAAAACTAGTCAGATCCACTTCCGCTGCTTGGAGAATTCTTGTGATCAAGGCGTCATGCGAGTTTACATGGGTCTTGAGATATTGAATGATCAAAACTAGCTAGTTTACTTCCACACTGCCAAGCCAGTGCTGCAGGATGCAGTGCTAGAGGGAAGAAACTATAGTCAATGACCCCTTCCTCATCAGGATGAGCTTGGCCAGAGCGTGCTGCAAGAATCTAGGCATTTTGGGGAAGTATGTTGAGAATTTATCGCCGAAGTAGTTCTTATGGAGGCATAGTTTGGACTCATACTCAACTCCAGTCTCATCGCCATCTTTCCTCAATATTATTCTGGAGTTCTTCATGTTCAGATTCTTCTCAAAGAATTCTGGAGTGAGAATTATGAATTTCCCCTGTACCTCAGTGCATAAGGCATCAAAATGATTGTGAGCACTGAGATTTGAGAAGAACTCTTTCACCAGCTTAGGGTAGGTTGGGCAATTTATCTTTAGAAGATCACCCAGATTTTGATCTTCAATTAGGTTGAAGAAAGGAGGGGTTCTGAATAGGTAATCATCACCTAAGTGATCAGTGGGTATGACAGAGTCGGAGGTTTTGAGATTTAGGGGTTCAAAATCAGTATCCTTCAAGTTAGATACTTGAAAGATATTTCGGCTTGGGAGGATTTTGAGGGTGTTGGAGGTGCTTGTGGCTACCATTTTAGAGAGATTTAGAAAGGTAGAGTTCTGGGTTTGAATTTTTACAGAGTAACAGTATAGTAGTTGCTCGCATGAAGAAGAGAAGGGTTTTTGAGAGGTTTTATATAGAATTTCTGAAGTGAGGGTATATTGGTAATCCGAACTTCAATTGTTTTGACTGGATTGATGACATGTCAGTCATATTTTTAGGAGAAAGGTGAATTCAATTTAACCGAAGAATAGGAACGGTTTATTTTTAAATTAACTGCTGTATTTATCGTGCGTATAACAACCAATGGACTTTTGAAATTCAAAAAGTAATAGTTACATTTATGAGCTTTTACTGCCATACATCATTGTTGTCGGCTGACGTGGCAATCTTCCGGAATAGATCTTCCCAATTCTTCTTGTCTTTCGGAGTGAGTTTCTATCTTAGGATCCGGCTTGATTTAAAACTAACTTCCAAAGTTTGTCTAAATTGGATTTGACATCCCAATTGATTCTCTTAGTTTTCCAAATTGATCTTTACTTAGTGGTTTAGTAAAGATATCGGCTCTCTGTTCATTGGTTGGAACATATACCAATGCAACATCGTTCTTCATTACATGATCCCGGATGAAGTGATGCCTTATGTTCACATGCTTCATCCTGCTATGAAGCACCGGATTCTTTGACACATCAATAGCACTTTTGTTGTCACACAATCCATCCACACATCCGGATTGCGGTCCATAATCTTCAAGTTATCATTTGATCTATAGAAGTTAAGCAACACAACTTCCAGCTGCCATATACTCTGCTTCTGTGGTGGATAAGGCAACTGAAGTTTGCTTCTTGCTATACCATGAGACTAAGCAATCCCTAAGGAAATGGCATCCTCCAGATGTACTTTTTCTCTCAAGCGTATCTCTACCATAGTTTACATTTGTGAACCCTTGGAGTGTGAAGTCTCCAATACTAGGATACCATAACCCAACTTCAGTGGTTCCTAGGAGATATCTAAGTATCCTTTTGATAGCCTTGAGATGAGAATCCTTAGGACTGGCTTGATATCTTGCACGGTAGCATACTGCATAGTGCATGTCAGGTCTGCTAGCTATTAAGTATAGGAGTGAGCCAATCCTTCCTCTATAGAGCTTCTGATCAACATCTTCTCCTTCATAGTCCCTGGATAAGATTGTGTCTGAACCCATTAGAGTAGACATTGGTTTGTTGTAGTCAATTTTAAACTTCTTTAGGATCACCTTGGTGTATTTTGATTGATTGATTAAGATCCCTTCTGAACTTTGCTTGATTTATAGACCAAGGAAAAAGTTGAGTTCTCCCATCATGGACATCTCAAATTCCTTCAGCATTTAAGAGCTGAATTTTTTGCGCATCTTCTCATCAGTGGCACCAAAAATGATATCATCCATATAGATCTGGACTAAAATAATATCATTTTTCTTCTTTTTGATGAAAAGTTTGGTATCTGCCCTGCCTCTGGTATATTCATTGGATATAAGGAATGAGGTTAATCTTTCATACCAGGCTCTTGGTGCTTGCTTTAATCCATAGAGAGATTTCTTCAATCTGTAGACATGGTCCAGATGCTTTGGATCTTCAAATCCGGGTGGTTGCTTAACATATACTTCTTCTTGAATGGCACCATTTAGAAATGCACTTTTGACATCCATTTGGTATAATGTGAACCACATGAATGATGCAAAAGCATATAGGATCTGGATTGCTTCTAGTCTTACTACAGGGGTAAAAGTTTCTTTGAAGTCAATTCCTTCTTGCTGGTTATAACCTTGAGCGACTAGTCTTGCCTTGTTTCTTACTACTACTCTAGATTCATCAAGTTTATTCTGGAATACCCATTTAGTGCCTATAATTGATTTTCCTTTAGGAGAGGGCACAAGATCCCATACATCATTCCTAGTGAATTGATCTAGCTCTTCCTGCATTGCCATCATCCATCTTTCACCCCCTTCAGCTTCTTAAAATTTCTTTGGCTCTATGAGAGAGATAAAAGCAGCATGGCTTATCATTCGGTTGAGCTAACCTCTGGTTCTAACTGGATTTTGAACATCATCTAGAATATTTTCAATGGAATTATCTCTGTGGGTCTGGATCTCCCTTTTCAGGCCTTTATGTTGAACTTGGACTTGCTCTACTTCAGTTTCAACTACTCCTTCATTAAAGTCAGTTCCTTGTCGATCAAGATTGACTTGTTGTATTTCTAGATCAAATGATATTCCTTCATCTTCCTCTTTGTACTTCTTGATTTGAAAAATGAATCAGGAATTCTTGCTTCCTCCTTTTCTCCAGATTTTTTAGCTTCCAGAACTTTATCTTCCCCGAGTGTAACTTTTCTTTCCTATAGTGTTAGTCTCATCAAAATCTACATGTATAGACCCAACCACAGTTTAGGTTCGTTTATTGAAGACTCTGTAAGCCTTACTATATGTTGAGTAGCCAAGGAAAACTGCTTCATCAGATTTAGGATCAAATTTTCCTAATTGCTCTCTATCATTAAGGATGTAGCATTTACACCCAAATGCTTTGAAGTACCCAATTTTGGGTTTTCTTCCCTTTCAGATTTCATATGGGGTCTTTTCTATAGTCTTTCTAATGAGAGCTCTATATAACATATAGATTGCTATGTTTACGGCCTCTCCCCAGAAATATTTTAGCAAACAATTTTCACTAAGCATTGTTCTAGCCATTTCTACAATAGTCATGTTCTTTCTCTCAACTACTCCATTCTGTTAAGGAGTGTGGGGGGTAGAGAAGTTATGTTCAGTGCCCTTGGAGTCATAAAAGTCAGCAAAATGATTATTTTTGAACTCTCTACCATTATCACCCCTAATACGTGTAATGTGTATGCCTGTTCTACTTCTATACGGATGAATGTTTTGGAGAATTGGTTAAAGGCTTCATCCTTGCTTGTTAGTAAAAGAACCCAGATATATCAAGAATAGTCATCTACAATGATCATAGGGTATTCTCTTCTACCTAAACTCAGTGGCTTAATTAGACCAAAGAGATCAATATGTAAGAGCTCAAGTACTCTTTTGGAAGGAATGTATGAGATGGAAGGGAAACTTTTCTTATGCTATTTTCCTAGTTGCCATGCAGTGCATAGATGATCCTTATCAAAAGCAATCTTAGGCAAACCCACAACTAATTCCTTTTTGGCTAATTTGGATAGGAGGTTCATGCTTACATGTCCCAACCTCCGATGCCATAGCCATGACCCTTCTTCTTTAGACACCAAGGATATATTCTTCTTATCATTTTTAATGTTTACAGAATAGACATTGTTTACTCTAGGTACGTAAAGAATAAGTTGATCAGACTTACTGTCATATATTGAGTAGCCTCTGGAGTCAAATGTGACTTTTCTTCCTTTGTCACATAATTGGGCCATACTTAGCAGGTTGAACTTCAGTCCATCAACCAGTGAGACATATTCAATCTTGAATCCAGATCCAATGATTCCATGGCCAATGATCTATCCCTTTTGATTGTCTCCAAAGCTCACCTTGCCTCCCTTCTTCAAGTTAGTGTGATGAAGGCCTTCTCATCACCTGTCATGTGCCTTAAGCATCCACTATCAATGTACCAAGTGTGTTGATCTACTTTGGATCTAAGGCATACCTGTAAAATAGATCAAGTGGGTTTGGGTACCCAACCAGATTTGGGTCCTCTCGAGTTAATAACCATTTCAAGCCAAGGATAAACATCATAATAACCATTTTTTAATCTGCATGATTTAGTTATATGATTATTTTTCCCACAAAACCTGTACCCTGAAATAGGTATGTTTTGCTTTTACTTCTTGCTGATCTTCTCTATATCCTCCCTTCTATAGTTGCCTTTATACCCAGCTTCTTGTACACTAGTAGATGGTCCAGTATAACTCCAGAAGTTGGTTGGAGGTGCAACTGCAGCTCTGTAATTTCTTCTTTGGTTGATAGGTTATTGGTCATAAGCTACCTTAGCCTTTCCTTTCTGAGCAGTAAAATATCTTTGAGCTTGTGGCTGTATGCTTACTCCATTTATCCTTCGATTTGAGTTCCTTTGAACCTTGTTCTAAGGAGGAGGAGGATTATCTCTTCTTGGATTCTTTGTTTCAGGTTTCTTCCTAGATGCTTCCTTTAATAGATTGACTTCTCTATCTAGTCCCGTTACATTTGCATTCAGAATCTGGACTTGATTTCTCAGGAAGTTTTCTTCTACTACATTAATACGCTTGGCTGCTCTAACTAAATTGATGTCTTGTGCCATTACCTCAGCATCTTCAGCCAATTCTAGCATTGCTCTTTTCAGAGACATGATGGCTTCCGTATTCTTCTTTACTCCCTTGATAATAATAGAAAGAGCTTTTGCAAGATCAAAGTTAGAGGTAGAATTAGAACCAGAATTTACCTTAGTGTTAGCTGTATTTGATTCTAATTCTTCAATTTGCACTGTTTCTTGCTTGGATGCATCCCTTCTGGATTACTCTATTTTCTGTTCAGTTAGAGCCATGAATGTATAGTTATCAGTCTCCTCTCCTCCTATTGAAGATGAGCTACTACTTTCTTCGCTGTTGCTCCAGGTAGCGACCATTGCCTTCTTTTTGAACTTCTTGGTTCTTTTGAGTTTGGGGTACTTTGTTTTAAAGTGGCCTATTTCACCACATTTGAAACAGGCAGCGTCATTCTTTGGATCCTTCTTTTATTCAAGATTCCTTCTAGGCTTACTTCTTCTGGAGGTGCCTTCTCTTGTCTTCCAAGATTCATATTTTTTTTATTTCCTTCTATATTTTTTTGTATGAATTGATTTAGCCTTCTGATTAGTAAAGTAAGTTGATCTTTCGTGCTCATTGACTCATCGATTTGCTCTTCTTCTCCGGATGAGGCTGATCTAGTGGATTCCACCTTAAGAGTAATGGCCTTCTTTTTCTCCTCAGGTTTATTTTCTTATTAGCTGTATCTGTCCAAGGACAATTCTTGGGTTACAAGATTGCCAATGAGTTCATCATAACTATAAAAATTTAAGTCATGAGCTTCCTCAATGGCAGTCTTTTTGTTGTCCCATTCCTTGGTGAGACTCCGGAGCACTTTCTTGACCATTTCTACTTCTGGAATCTCCTTCCCTAGCCTCTTCATTTCATTCACTAGATTTGTGTATCTAGTGTTCATGCTACTGATTGATTCTTTAGGCTCCATCTTAAAGGACTCAAGCTTCTGTTGAAGTAGATCAAGCTTGGCCTCTCTCACTTTGGAAGTTCCTTCATAGGTTACCTCCAGCTTCTCCCATATCTCTTTTGCAGTCTCACATCTGAATGCCCTATTGAATTCAGTTGCACTAAGAGCATAATGAAGCATATTAATAGCATTTGCATTTTCATGCAATTTTTTAAAGTCATTGTCATCCCACATGCTTGATGGCTTTCGGGTAATCATACCCTCTACTTCATAAGTAGGTTCATACGAGCCATCTTTAATAACTAACCATGCTTGCATACTTTGTGACTGGATGAAGTTCTTCATCCGATTTTTCTAGAACATGTAGTGTTCACCGGCGAAGAGTGGAGGACGGGTAACGGACATACCCTCGGGGAAGCATTTGTGAGTTTTGGAAACTCATTTTCATATATGAATCAAAATATATGGACCTTTAGCTCAATATTATTAGATCTCTAGTTTGAGCACTTGCTCTGATACCACTTGTTGGTCCCTGTGAGAGTATTTATAAGGCCAAAGGAGGGTGAATGGCCCTTTTTTATAGAATTAGTAGACTTGGAAAAGTCTTTAGTGTAGCATGTTTGATTATGATCCGGAAGATGGATCCGGATGATGCAAATGTGTGCAATTAAGTAAACGAGAAAGAAGGTCAAATATAAGTATTTTATACTGGTTCAACCCCGCTTACATATTGTCCTTAGAGTTTCCTTCCTTCAAGCTTGTCCACTAGTGGATTTCTTTCCAACTAGCAGGAATCAAGCCTTACAAATTTATCTCTGGATGGCAACCCCTTTCGGAAGTAGGATATAGCACTAGAAGCACCAACTCCTAACTAAGTCCTCTTATCTTTAGTAGGATATACCACTTAGCCTTCTACCTTGAATCTAAGCTGAGTCCTACAGGGAGATCTCACTCAAAGCACCTACTTCAAGCTATATCCCAATCTCTCAACTTACCTAAGTTGGAGATTCTTACACTTTGGTTTTTAATAAAGGGTTGGATTTTGGAGTTCCTCAAGTTTATATTCTCACTTAGGAATCCTTACAAACAGATTTTGAATTAAGGGTTCTGGGAGGGATTATATCAATTGATTGTATATGTGTTGCTTTGTTACTTGCTTTTGTAGATCAATCAGTTAACCTTCTCATTTGGTGAAGAGCTCCTTTTATAGGCTTCGATCATAAATGTAGCCGTTTATGGTTGGTGAGCTTTTATTCAATCTTCACCCTTGATTAGGTTGTGATGTGGAGCTTCCGGATCCATTATTCAATCCGATAGACTGTATTTTAATCCATTCAAAATCTTGGGATTGAGGCTAGAAAATTGCCAGTGATCGTTTTGCTTGTCATTTTATGATGCACCAACTTTCATACCAATTGCTTTATGATGTAAGCTCCACGCGCACCTTTATTGGTTTAGGAGGAAAAGTAGTTAGCTTTTCTCTGTTTGGTGTCAAACCCTTTCGACTTTTTCTGAAATATACAAGCTGTCGTTTTGTCTTTGTCTTGGAGAAAGGATCTTTGACTTCCATAGACTAAAAAGGGTGAAGGGAAAAGTATATTTGAAAACTTTCCCTATATATGAAATATAGGTCTTCCGGATGTCTTTTAGACCTATATGCTCCGGATCTATCTTCCAGAGATGGCTTTAATCAATTCTTTCAGATGCTGGTCTTGAGGCTCAAAAGTTTGTTTCCTTTCCAAACTCTGTTCGGATGATTTCCCTTAGTGCTTAGTATTTTATTTTGTTCAATGGATGACTTGTGTCTTAATTTTTGTCTGGATATTTCCAATTGGATTTGGGAGAATTAGATTCATTGTTTTTGTTTCTTTCAAACTTGATCCGGTTTTTGATTTTTTAACTAGATCATTATTTCCCAACAATAACTAGTGCTATAAAGCAAGTCGAGGGATTGATTCTCATTTTAGCATCATAAAAAGATTCATTGATAAAACTGATGTTGATGTTGAATTTAAGTCCAATTTTCATATCCAAAAGATATGAGATAAAAATCCCGTACTTAAAATAGAGTCGCCACCCGATTCAGCTCAATCGAGAAATTTCTGGTACGATTTTCCCACCAGGTGGTAGACCATACCTTAAGTAGAGATTCTGAGTTCGGATGATGTTATCTATTTTACATTAGGCCAAGTTAAAAGGTCTCATTCTTTCTTAATCGGTCTTAATCCGCCCTATTTATTGTTTTTTTGGTTTATATGCTATTTTCGCGTTATTTACCAAGCATTAGAAGCGATAAATAAATAAATTATTGCAGTCATCCAAAAATAAATACGAAAATTAAAATTATTACAACGCTTTCGAATCCTATACATTTGTCTAAACAAGAAATAAAAATACCCGAAGGCCTAACATACATCTAACCTAAATCTACCTGCATAAAACAGTTAGCACAGATACGGCACGTATATAGGGTTGATTACACAAAATGGTGCCCCCGGTAGAGGGGTCGGGGGGGCAGCTCCTCACGGGGTCCAAGGGGCAATGCCCCTGGCAGGGTCGAGGGGTGGTAGCCCGTCGTGGGGTTCTAGGGCAGCGCCTCGGATGGGGTTCGGGGGCAGAGCCCCAAGCTGGGGTCGAGCTACCAGGTTGGCTCAAAAATTTTTGATTTTAGAATATAAGTTTCCTTTGAAAAATTCATTTTTCGAACGAATTTTAGGGAAAAGTCTATTTTGGACACGATCGTTATTTTAACCAAATTATTAGTGAAAATGCCATATGATATGGGGTTTGGACCATTTTCAGGGAGTTCTGGACTCCCGTTGTTGGATTGTACATCCTGGCTTTAGAAATTAAACTAGGTCAGAAATAAAAAACAAAAATGAAACTATTGTCTAGAAGGCCATACCGCTGGAGGCATGACTGAGGCCACCGACGGCATCGATGATGCCCCTGGTGATCTCAGTTACACAAGTAGGCTGGATGACAGTTTGGATACCATAAAGAAAGGGTCCTACAAGAAAACGGGGCCACTGGGGGCAAATGACGCCACAAGAGGTATCAACGATGCCGCTGGTGGCATGGTTGATACCGTCAGCGGCTTCAAATGCCTCTGGCGGCTTTAGTTTCTTGCAGCAGCTATTTTTGGCCAAAAAGCAACCAAAAACCCAAAACTAAGCATAAACAGCAACTAAAGCACAACAAACAAATAAAATGGAAGCCAAAGAGCTATGAGAATCAAAATTTTTACCTCAGGGCCGTGAATCCACCTCTTTGTGATCTGTATGACACCTTCAGGGAGCTCAAATGATGATTTGGGTAGTTAATGAGGTATTCAAGGCTCTAAAACCTATTAAATTAATTTTTAATCCTAAAGTCTACTGATTTTAAGTTAATATCAAAGAGTTCATGAACAAAAACCAAGAAAAGATGGTGTGATTCCTCTTTTCTTACCTTTTCTTCACCTTATCCTCTAAAACTAATCACAATCTCCCTAAAATTCAAGTGTGTAACTGCCAACACTTATTTTGGCTGAGAAATGGCCTTTATATGGGATAAAATCCGTTGGAAATTGCCTTGGATCAATTATTCATCGGATATCAAGCAAAAGGGCACACAGCTGTTCAGCAGCAGAACGTCATGTTGCCGGTGGTAGGGGTGAGGCCACCGGCGGCCTCACCTTCCTGATAGGACTGAAAAGCTAGCATGATTCGTGCACGAAATCCGGGAAAGGGAGAAGTAATCTTGCAAAAGGTGATTTTGATGGAAAAACTCAGATATTAAACTTATTTTTTTACTTTTAATGGGTATTTTGGACTAAATTATTTTTTAGGTGAAAATCATCGGTCTTAGCTACCACCAGACGCGTTACCGGACAAGCCTAACTGAATTTTTTCGAAAATAAAATTCATAGAGAATTTTATATCAATAATAAAAATTCCAAAAATAATTTTCATTTCGAGGAATAAAATCGGGCATACATCATCATCGTCTTGTGAGAGGGACTATAAAATCCTGTGCTCACACCATCTAATAGAGAGATTAGGGGGCTTTTTCCCCAGAATTTAGAATTAGAATCACATTTTTTAGAGAAAATGAAGAATAAGAGAGAGAAAGTGAAGAACTAGAGAGAGAAAGCTTAAGAAAAGCATACAATCCGGGTTAAATCCTTCTAATCTCGATTCTTAGTTGTTCTTAGGCTTGATCTTATAGCTTAAACACTAAAATCAATTAGAAATCATAGGTTAAAACGGATTAAATATGGTTTTAGAGACTTTTTCTCAAATATGACCTAAATAATCCGTCACTGATTCCGGCACTATTTCATCTGAAAATCATCAAAAGCTTGCCAAACGTCCAGTTCGAGTCTCCAAAGTTAGATTCACGGCCTAGAGGTAACAAAACTGAGTTCCCTTATCTATTTACTCTTTTTATTGCTTTATTGTTGTTCTTGGTGATTTTGGTATTTGTTCTTTGTTTTGCTTCGGTGTTTTTGGAAAACCGTCAGAAAATAATCTGACCTCTATTGGGATAGCCTTCATCTCCATCCCTATAGTCTTAGCCGCTGCTGCTATAGCGGTGAAGGCTATAGCTATAGAGGTGAACGCCACCCCTATAGAAGTCTCCTTATTTCTTGCAATTTTTGGGCATTTTCAAACTCAAATCCATAAAATTAACATTATTTGTGTATTTAAGTGTAGATCTGTTGAAATATAGTTGATTACGACTTAAAACTTCAATAATTTTGAGTTTATGGATGCAAAAACACCGAGTTCCTCCTTAAAAACAAATCTCGACTACCAAGGCTATAGTGACAGCCTTGACCACCGCCACTGTAGCCTCCACCGCTGCCACTATAGCGGTCAAGGCTATAGCGATGGCGGTAAAATTTGTCGCGATAGGTTAGGCCGTCGAAATTTGATTTCAAGTCCCTTTTGTCGTTTTCTTCAGTTTTTTACCCCAATTTTCACCCGAAAAATTTCCATAAATCACATTTAATCTATAATGTCTTAATATTTTTTTTATCTGTTTTTCATAATTTGATAAATATTTAATTGATTAAATCTCCTTTCAATGGCTTAAAAATTGTGTTTTTAACTAAATAAATTCCAATAAGTCTTTTTACCATAATATAAAATTCCAAAAATATTTTTTGCCATTTTATTTAATTATTTTTGGTTGTTAGTTTATTTTGTTGCTTTTAGGTTGTTTAGATAATTGATAAATGCCCGAAAATTGTGTTTTTGTCCCAAAAAATCCAAAAATATGCTATTTTCCCTTATTTGATTTTATTTAATGCTTTTATTTATTGTTGAATTTTTTTATGGTTGCTGGAATACATTTTGCCTCGTTTAGAGCAGGATCCGAGTTGGTAAGCTCGGTTAGGACCCGGTTTCGCCCTCTTATTTATTTATCTGCTTTATTTATTTTCCCGCATTAGAAAAATGTATAGGTATTTGTAAAACCCTATAATAATTATTTATTTTCTAGCTTTATTTACCGCTTTTGTGTGATGTATGGCATATAAACCAAAAGCTCCAAACAATAAACGGATTTAAATCGCATAAGAACTGGAGTCGCATTTATTAAAGTGTAAATAGCTTGATTTAAAAATTGAAAAGTAAGCAACATCATCCGAACTCGAAATCTCTGTTTTCAGGTATGGTCTAACCATCGGGTGGGAATATTGTACCCAAATTCCCGGTGGAGCTTAACCAGGTGGCGAATCTATCTTAAAATACAGGATTTCAAGTCTCGTATCCCTTAACACGAAAATTGGACTTAAATTCAACATCAACATCATTTTCATTATTATTTTCATCATGCCTAAAGTAAGGATTCTCCCTTAGCATGCTTCACAGTGCTCGTTATTTTCCACCCCTGTGCTTCACATCTCACGTGGTCCTCGCGGGTGGGAAAAAGGTCGTCTGCTCACACCTACTGAGGGCGATGCTCCTTCCACTTCTGCCCCTAGCGGGCGAACTAGATTTAGTTCATCTGGAGCTATTCGTATGATGGTATCTCTTTTTCATTGACTTATATTTCTTTGTTGTTTTCCAATTTCTATGCTTAGTTGGACTAATTTGCCTTCCTTCGATGTTTCTGTAGGATCACCATGGTAGGAAGAGGGCCGCATCCACTTTTACCCATGTTAGGAGTTCTTTAGCTTCATTTGTTCCCCCTTAGAGTCTGGTGATGATGGATAGACATCGGGGATTCCAGTATTAGCCAACCATGTTCTTGATGTACCGTTCTAACCTGAGTACTTACACGCTAGTGATTCAGCCTTACATGGACCCTGATCATCCGGTGAACTTTCACCCGACTGGCGCTACTCATGTGAGCTTTTTCGCTTTTCCTTTGCTTCTTTAGATCATGCCGGTTCTGACTCATTTTGATCTCTTATTATTTTAAGGTGCCTATAGCTGATAGCCGAATGGCATTACGCCACCCCATTACAAAAACTCCAATATAGACTGCTTGTTGCCTTACATTTCCATAATATAACTGAGGATTAAATGCCCGATCGAATGGCATTGCGCCACCCCATTACAGACACTCCAATATAAACTATTGGTTACCTTACATCATCATAGCATAACCGAGGATAAAACACCTGGTTGAATGGCATTGCACTAACTCATTATAGAAACTCCTATATATACTACTGGTTGCCTTACATCATCATAACTTAATCGAGGATTAAACACCCGGTTAAATGGCATTGCACGCTCCATTATAGAAGCTCTAATATAGACTATTGGTTGCCTTACGTCACCATAACATAACTGAGGATTAAATGCCTGGTCAAATGGCATTGCGCCGCTTTATTACAGAACTCCTTGGACTATTCAAGAATGATTCAAGGTTTCAAATTTTAAATGTTGAATTTTGAATCCTTGCGTTAGTTATTCATCAGGGTTGCTGAATAGTGTACCTAACAAGGAAAGTTTGAGATATCAGTAATTGGCATGAGTTGCATTTTTATTGCTTAATTGATTTTCTTGAGACAAAAATATTTTTCCCCTTCAATTAAGTGATAAAAATGGTAGTGAAATATAAATTGAGTTGAGATTTTTAGGAGTTTGGAGAAACTGTTGGGCTATCCATCAAGCTTAGCTGATATGCCCCTTGAATGCAGCTTCGAACATATGTTGGGATACCTCTGATGATTACATCGAGGTGCCTCTAGGAGAAACCTCTGAGTTTTGAATTTAGGATCCTCGAATTGGTTGTCCATCAGGATTGCCTTATGGTCTACCTATCAAGGAAATTTTTTAAGCATTAGTAAGTGATATGAATTGCATTTTTATTACTTAATTGATTTTGTGGAAACAAAAATATTTTCCCCTTCAATTAAGCAATAAAAATGGAAGAATGAAATATAAGTTGAGTTAAGATGTCTGGGAATCTAGAGGAACCGTCGGGGTGTCCATCGGGTCTAGCTGGTATGCCTCTTAGATGTTGCTCGAGGGAAATATGTTGAGATGACCCATGATGTACGGGCGCTTGTTTCTGAGGTTGAGTGTACAGCTCGAGGATGATTTTTCTATGCTTTATTTTGTGTAGAATTCAGTGTAGAATAACAGATAGGATATTAATGATAATTATGCATGAATGCATGAGTTGTTGGGCTGATCTTCTTCCATATCTAGATGACCCGATCGCTTGCTTGATTGACTTATCTAACCCGGCCTCTTGCTAGGAGGGAGGATATATGGAAATGCATTATGGCACAGACAAGGCGAGAATGCCCCTGGCGAAAGATTAGGGATGTCGCACAGATTAGGTGGGAATGCCCCTGGTGGAGAATGATGGAAGTTATGGCATACAAGCGAGGCTCGTGTGGCCAGATATTGAGGTTAGGGATTGTCATTCTCTACACACCCTATTACTTGTACTCAAGGGGGCAAGACATCTGCATAAATGATTGTTAAATTAAGCGTATCGAAGATAAGTGGGGGAACAAACCTATGTTCAAGATTTTGGATAACGAACAACTGGACGTTATCACTATCAATGAATTCTACCAAGGACAGTTTCAGAGGATTTAGACCTTGTGGACTCAAGGCGCTCGGTCGTGGTCGAGATTGGAGTGGACACGTGTAGAGGATAGATTTGAGCCCTTTGAGTCCATCAAAATGCAGAGGATATTCAGGCACTGTAATAATGATGACGATAACACGAGTATTTTGATGTGATTGATGGAGGTCATTACCTTTATTTTTATTTGTCTTAATTGTTGCATAAACCCAAACATTGAGATGGGCCTATCAGACATTATTTACCATTTTGCTTTTATGTCCTAATTTTTTCCTAGACCACCCTTTTCATGTTTTCAATCCAGTGGACTATTCCCGACTTTTGCATAGACCTCGCTGTTTTTAGTCTATCAGGATTTTTGCCTTTCATCACTGTTCTCTTCTTTTGAGGAATCCGGCTGACTAAACGGAACCCTACATTCGACTTACTTGCAACATTTTGACTTTTTAGCCCAATATATTCATTCAAGCACAAATAGAAAGGATTCCGTAAAATGACATCTCCATTAAATGAAGTAAGTTTGAGTACATAATGATGATAACCATTTCTACCGACTCAAACTTTGGTGTTAACTAGCCTATGAAGGTTTTCTAGCCAACACACTCTCTTAGCTCATTTTACCCTGACTTCTGCCTAGACCGCCCTTTTTGGGTTTTCAGTCTAGCAGGCTATTCTTGCACCCTAACTTTTGCCTAACCAGTTTGTAGAATAACGATCGGCGGGATACACTCTAATTTTTGCCCGAGCAGTAGAGGACCACTCATCAGGTGATTGATTTTATTTATTTTTTTATGTGCCGCTTTTTTGGATTTGATTCTTTTTTATTAGATATAATAACGCTTCAACCTGCTTTGTTTGATAGGGTTTATGAAATCGTTACCATCCATAATCTTCATGCCCCTAGAATTGAGTACCTTTCTGATTACGTAAGGTCTTTCCCAATTCAGTCAGGATTTTCCACTTGGATCGGTACTAGTAGTCTTTACTTGCTTTAAAACTATATCATCGGACTTTCATAGATACTCATGATGCATGACACGATAGTTGTTTGGTCTCGCTATGCACTTTTGATACATTAGAAGACTATTTAAGTTGTTTAAGGTACGCTTTAGTCCATAGAGGTCCCTTTGACTTGGATTCAGTACGACTCTCAAGGACTTCATCTCGGTTTTGACTGGGATCATGGTTGCTATACCATAATCCAAGGAGAAAGGAGTCAGACATGTGGGAATTTTGACACTTGTTTGACATCTCTAGAGGGCAAATGGTATCCTATCGACCTAAAGTATGTATTTTATTATAGTAGTCTTTGATAGAACCTTCTTGATAAGCTAGTTTGCGGTTTTCCCCATTAGCTCATGGTCAGTGAGGCAAAACCCTGTGATGCTCGGTTCCATGTCTCTTGATCAAATTAGTAGTTGACCCTTAGGACTGAAATCCATTGTCTAAAATGATATGGAGAGGTAGGCCATACTGAGCGAAGATGTGTTTCTCGATGAACTTGGCCATCTTCCTGGCGGTGATGTTGGCAAAATACTTGGCTTCCTCCTAGTTTGAGACATAATCTGCCTCTATAATGATGAATTAGTGTTTGTTTGGTTGATGAAAGTCAATTTTTGCCAATCATAAGCATCCTCCTCCCTAAGAATGGCCAATGAGAATAGAAATAGTGAAGAGTTATGGATTTGGAAGGTATTGGATATTAGTAAGGATCAATGGTGTATTGGGGGTGGGAATTTGAGAATGGGTGGGCAAAGAAAAGGTAAGCCTTAATTCTGTCGAAGATGACCTGGCGATGCTCTTTCTCCATAATCGACTGACGATTCTTCGGTAGTTTAGAAATAGGTTTGCACATAGTGGCATGCGATGAACTAATTCACATAATAAACCTATCAAAGGAAGAACTAAGCTTCTTTTTCTGTTTTAGGCATGAAGATGTAATGCTCGATAATTTGACGATGAACTCTGGGTATGTCTAGGTATGACCAGGTGAAAGCATTAACTAAGCACTTTTATTTATCTCTCTTTTTCTCTCAGAGGTTAGGTTATTAGAAAATGGTTACCATTTGAGGCTATCATCTGTAGTCAAATTTATTTCAGTCAAAGAAAAATACTGAACACGTTATGCTTATGATAAAATGAATGCATTGACCCATCTGGTGAAACATCAAGCAGATAAGCAAAAAGAGAGTCTTTAATTGAATAAAAATGCCTTAACGACAGAGTTGTTCACATCTAAATACTAGAAAAGAAAATTACGTCATAGATAGTCATCCTCCACAGGCGGAGGATCTTGATTGGCAGAGCTGGTAGATTAGGCATCCTTGATAGCTTACATCCGTGTGTCACCCTAGTCGAGACCCAGAACCTTTCCTTGTTCAGCACATGGCTAGTTGTCTCCTTCATCTGCTAGAGACCTCGTGGGCCCTTGTCAGTGTTGGTGAAAGAATCTGCTTCTATAGTGGTGTCAACTGAACTGAAGAAGACCATGGCCAACACAATTTCTTCAGGGAGACCGAAATTGATCGCACCTATCTCACCATTAGATCTCGATGATGGTTTCTCCTCAGTACTAGTCTTCCTAGCTGGCTAATCTATCTTTATCTCTCTCACCAAGCGCCAAATGGACATGCTTAGAGGTTTGCATTGATCTATTTTATGTCCTACCTGAACATGATAGTGACAAAATTTCCCTTTTTCCTTGGGCGTAAGAGAATGATATTCATAAAGAGGGTTAAGCATGCCTTTCTTGCACAACTTAGCAAATAGGACACTAAGAGGGAGCTTCCACAGAGATATGAAGCTTTCTGACCAGGTGTCCAAATAGGCGCCGCTTGAACTGTGGAAACACTCTCTTGAGCGATAGCTTGAACTGTAGTTGTCTTCTACTTGGCTAGGACTGGAGTAACTTTGAAAGATTGAGAATTGTTGTTCTTGTTAAACTAGGTTTTGTCGTCACTTGGCGTGTTAGCCTTCTCTTTCTCTTCATGGCGCTCTATTTTCTCAGCATTCTTGAAGACTTTCGCGAATGACTCAAAAGAATTAGTTTCCATCTCCTTACGGATCGAGAGAGCTCCATCAAGAAGCTTTAGGATCATCGCTTTCAAACTGAGCTTTTGCTTTAACAAAACTTGGGTGGCCATCCACCAATTGAAGTAGGACTTAAAAGTCTCGCCTTGCTTTTGTTTAATTGCCTTATGATGCTGGATAGTGGTTTCTATGGTTGAAATAAAACTGTAGTGGGCAATTAAAGCCTCAGAAAGAAGCTTCTAATCTAGGATTGATAACTCAGGGAGGGTATTACACCATTCAAGCGCCAGCCCCGACAAAGTACATGGGAATAACTTAGTAAGAACTTTATCCCTGATCTTTTAAACAAGCATGATTCACTCGTACATCATAATGTGGGATTTAGGAGGTCCCTCATCAGAGTAGGCTTCCATTTTAGGCATCGAGAAGTTCTTTAAGACCCAATTGCCATCCCTCTCTTCCTCCTTCTTTGCATTTTTGGCTAGTAGCTGCTTCAAAAATGCCGCCATTTTGGGTGTCACACCCGGAGATTACGTGACCTGGTCGATTGGTGTCATACTCGAGGAATGTGTGACCTGGTTATTGTGAATGGAAGTGGCTCTGAATTGAAAGGGTGGAGAAGGAGCAGGAATCTTAACTTAAGGATAAGTAAAATTATTTTTAGGGTAAGTAGTTCCACACAGAGTGACCATAAAATTAGGAGGTGATGGTGCAAAAGGTGGTAACGGCATTGGAGAGATGATAAAACCGCTAGAGGGAATAACTATTTGTGAAGTAAAACCCCCTGAGAAAGTGGGGAATATGGGAGTCTAAGAAATAGGTCTCGAGTGTAGAGGAGGAGAAAAGGCAAATGTTAGTGGATTAAAAGACGGGGAGGCTAAACCGAGGTCTGATTAAATTGAAACTAACTTGGTCAGACAGGCGGGAGAGGTGGAGCTGAAAACTGATGCTAAATGGGTGGAGCCTGACTAGATCCATTCTGAACAATCTCTAACTATCCCTGAGCTTGAAACATTGTCCTTGATGGCCTCTGAGCATCTCTCTCTTCTCTCAGAGTTGATCAGACTTGCTCTTTGATGGAAATACAGAATAGATCAGACTACAAAAATATGGCTATAGCGCCGGCTATCTCGGTGCCTAACTACGACTGATTCTGATCAGTCATAGAAGGAGCAAGAGGAGGAGGAGTACCCTCGGATGGAATCCCACTGACTAGAGGTAAATCAGACATGTAGACAAAGTAGATTCTAAAACTGAGATGGAAATGACTGATCGGTGAACCAATGATGATCGAGTCAGAGCCAAAGAGGATTATGATGGCGAGGACGTCTCGACCTAACTAAGAAACTGGAAGATAATCATCCCAAATCAAACCATGAATGAAGTGAATGATTATATAATAATTTGAGTGATGAATGCTTTGTATACAGGGGTGCCTTGGAGAGGTAGAGAGTAGAAAAGTTTATGATGTGAAGCTTAACCCTAAAATACGTGAGACATGTGAATCTCTCGCTATGCCTAGTAAACTAGATACGAGTCATTGGGATTCAAATGATCTCAGGCATTTTGCTAAATTCCCCCTTCAAGTGTGGGGAGAGTAGAGGTAAGCAAAAACATAAAATAAATTATCGGCCACAGGCGGCCTATGCATGAGGTGCATATGCACGAGCACAACACAAATAGCATTCAAAAAGCAAACCTCTTCCAACCCTATGACACCCACGCAACACCGTTCAAAAGATCTAGGGCTTAACTCAAACGCCAATGAACGGCAATTCAGTATGCGGCCTAAATCCAAAACATGCGTGTTTTGGTGATTTCCTAAGGGGAAGTTGCTATTGCTTTATCTAATATGGTTCATGGTCTTAAACTGCTGATATTGTAGAATGATACTGTAGAAGGGTCTTCTGAGGTGTCGATGACGTATGGGTCTCCCTTGGCGGCTGTGTGAGAGGTAGGGCCCACTGGGGTTTGGTTGGATTTAGGCGTGAGAAAACATTTTTTAGTTAAAGTTTGCACAATAAGCCAATTTTAATGAATAAAAGAATGGAGACCCAAATCTCGATACAAATGATAGAGTCACCACCCAATTTGTCTACTTAGGAAAGATTTTTGGTACGGTTCCCTCTGGGCTGGAGACTCATACCTACTAGATCAGAGATTTGGGTATCGGATGACTCATTTATTTCTCATTTAGTTGATTCAAAATTACAATCACCGCGTAAAACCATTTTTGTTTTCATCATTTAGGAATTATCACATAAATCATATTTCTACACTCTTTCAAACTCATTACATGCATTTACATATTATAATATAGCACAAGTAATAAATGGGGGAATAAAAATTACAAACGGGGGAAAATGGGGGAATTGCAAAGGAACCTATGCATTTGTTCTAAGTTATAAAACAAAATAAAAATAAATTCCTCTGCATCCACAGATGTCAGCACAGTTTATATCACATCATAAGTCAATATTTTATTAGGAAAAATGTGATTATGTTAGCGTGGCGGTTTTACGATCAATAGTGCTCGGGCGGCTTCAAGGATCGGAGAGAAATAACGAGTCTTCAATGTATTTTGCTGTGAAAACACATTTTAACTTTTGTGGGTTGATTTACTGGATTATTAGTGAAAGTGATCGCATGGCAAATGGTGAGTTAGATTGATTTTAACCAAATTGAAAATGAATTCTGGATTCTACATTGGGCCGGTACCCGTATGGGAGAGTGGGACTCGTACGGCTACCAGGGAGGATCGGTACGGGTATGGTGTACCCGTACGGGTTCTGGCTGGTCCAGGTATAAGCTTTGTTTAGTTTTACTTGCAGATTAATGGATAAAAAATAAATTAAAAATGTGATTTCCTTCCGTATGAGTATGGCGCACCGATTTAATATCCTAGAGGATATGTGGTGCCAACAAGGCTCTTGCGGGTTAGGACCAAACCCAAAATAGGAAATTAAAAGGGCAGATGTAATAGAGGAGATAAAAAATAATAACACAATAACTGAGATGTGAGTCTCTTTGAAACTCAGGAGCGTTACCTTTATGGTGTGAATCCACTTTGAGGCGATCCCTTTGCTGTTGAGATAGTCTAGCGAAAGTAGATGGCAAAATAGGACTATTTAGGTGAGTATTTGTGTGGACAGAACCTCCCCTAAATCCTAATGAACGAAGCTAGGAATGAATAAAATGTGGACAAAACATCAAAGAATGGGCTTTCTCCCTATTTTATACATCTTATACCCCCAATATACCTTTTATATACCTATAGAAATTGCTAGAACCTTACTATAATTTCTCTATAGTATATTTTGCATATGAAATATATGTATTGAAATGAGAGGAAAAGGCCCTATTTATAGGGTGAGAATCAAGTCTGAATGCAATAAACCACATTCAAGACCTGACTTTTCTAAAAAAAGGTGAGAGATTACTTCCGAAAGAGGCTGATTAGGCAACCAGAGGATCCATATCAAAAGAGGCTTATTAGGTAACCAGAGGACCCATACGGGTAGTGCCCTACTCGTACAAGTACTAGAGGACCCTTATGGGTCCCCTCCAAGTGTACAGAAGGTAATCACCTGTACGGGTCTAACAGTGGATCCGTACCACTAGATAATACCCCGTACAGGTACCTAAAGGCAGACTAGGTCTCTAGACTTTAGCCAAACTCAACTCTGCAGTAGTAGGAACACCTGCAAGATATTGTATCATATAGCTCTCATCATCGTTTCGTGAGAAGGATCATTAAAATCTAGTGCTCACAGACTGCCCCTTATAGGATTATTGCAGATTCGAATCTGTATGATCTCACAATGTGAGCGAGGGTTTAGAAATTATACCTGAGGTGATGACATGGGCGAGTTCCTTTCTTGAGGTGAACTCCTATCTCGGGGGTCGGTTTCTTGAGGCAGACGACTTTCCTTTGCCAATCTGTATCCCTTTCCTGAGGCAAATGACTTTCCTTAGCTAATATGTATCCCTTTCTTGAGGCAGATGACTTTCCTTCGCCAACGCGTATACCTTTCTTGAGGCGGATGACTTTCCTTTACTACTGTGCATCCCTACTGACTCTATTGGGGAAGGTGTGTATCCTTTTCTTAAGGTGGATTTACTCTATTGGCTGATTTAGCCCTTTCCTAAGGCAGATCGACTTTCCTGGCTGATGTATCCCTTTCCTAAGGCAGATTGACTTTCTTGCTACTGATGGTGTATCCCTTTCCTAAGGTGGATAAACTTTCCTGACTGGTGTATCCCTTTCCTAAGGCGGATCGACTTTCCTATTGCTGGCGGTGTATCCCTTTCTTAAGGCGGATTAACTTTCCTGACTGATGTTGTATCCCTTTCCTAAGGCTGATGACTTCTCCTTGTATCCCTTTCTTAAGGCAAATTGACTTTCCTAATTGATGATATATCCCTTTCCTAAGGCGGATGACTTCTCCTCATATCTCTTTCCTAAGGCGGATCGACTTTCCTGACCGGTGTATCCCTTTTCTAAGGCGGATGACTCTCCTGCTGGGGAATTTTGAATAACCTAAAAAAAGACAACAATCAAACACTGAGTTAGTCATTGTCTAAGTAGACACCTCTTTATTCTTTATTGAATTTTTTGAAAAAAAAAATTTTTGCCCCTTGAATTAAGAATAAAGATGTATGGATGATATAAACTGAAAAATAAGTCCGGGAAATGTCGGGTTTGGCTCGATCGCTGCTTCTTTTCCTGCTAGGGAATGCCCCTAAGGTAGGTGCCCCTAGGGTCTGACATTTCCACTCTTAGGAAATGGGAGAATGCCACTGGGTTGGTAGGGGGATGCCCCTTGGATATGATGATTCCACTACTAGGAAATAGGGGGATACCCCTGAAACCTGATTCCTCCGCTGGAGAATGACCCTTGAGGGATGCCCCTAGGGGGTGCCCCTAGGGTTCTTGATGATGGGGGTATGCCCCTTGAGGGATTCCTCGGCTAGGGAGTGAAGTAATATCATTTGAGTGGAGCCTCTTCTACTAGGGAAGCTTATCCTGGTAAGATTCGTTTACCGTGGAAGAACTCATGTGCTAGGATGGGCCTATACAAAAATTTTCCTTGTTAGTGATCACTTCAAAAATGGCTTACCTTCATTCTTGATTGACTTTTGTAAAAACACAAAATGTTTTTGCCCCTTCAATCAAGGTTCAAGGTGGGCTAGGGGCTTGTCCCGAATGTAACTAAAATATAGGGTTGAGGAAGAGTGGGCTTGGCCCTGAACTCAGACTGGATGAATTTCTGGTGCTTTTTGAAATACTGGTTCAAAATCTGCCCCCAGGATGGCAAGAGAGGGCCCGTACGAGTGGGCTGGGACCTATATGGGTGGGGTCCTAGAGAGGTGGGACCCTTACGGGTAGGGTGGGACCTATACGGGTCACCTAAGGGAGTTTTAAATGCTGATCAGACTCCTCATATCTCGCCTCACACAAAATCTTCCCTTTTTGTATTTTTTGACAATTTTCTCTTTACAATTGATCAAAATGTACAAAAATATCTCAAAAGCTGGTCGTTTCTCCCTTAGACTTGAGGATTTTCCCCTGGTGGATGATTCGAGGCTTCAAGAATGCCCGGTTTTCGTTGAGTATGCCTTTCACGAAGGAGACTCATTTTTGGGGCTCACTCCTGTCTCCAAAGTGTCCCTAATCCCTTCTCCTGAGACCCATGCTTCAAAACTCTAGGTAATTTTGCTTGATTCCCCATTTTCCATTTTTGAACCCTTTGAAAATTTCTTAAATTTTGGCTTGAATTAGGGTGTTTTAGACTTTGGAATAGATCCGGATGTATGTAACTTTAGCCGAGGATACTTTTAGGATAGTTTTGGATGAGCTTTAGTTGAGATCAGATGAATTTGGATTTTTTAGAGGTTTTTCCGCAGAGGGACTATTTGCAGGGGACCTGTACGGGTGAAGGGGGACCGTATGAGTCCTGTTTTTCATATGGGTGCACCTTGTGGACCCGTATGGGTCCTTCTTCTCAGGACAGAATTTTTGAAACCTGCACTTCTGCAATCCTTTTTTGATTTTCAACCTTTCCACTAAATTCTAACCTTGTTAAGCTGTAATTCTATCTTTACAATTTCAATACAAGACTATAAGAGCCTTGAATTTCTGCAGGAAATGGTATGAGGAGATCCATACCATGGGGGATATGGAGTTACTGAACCGTATTGATTCTTTTGGGTTCAGTGACATTATTAGGGCCATCCCTTAGGTTCCTAAGACGCTGGCCCTAGGTGCTATTTTAGCCTTGAAAGAGAGGTGGTCAGAGACAACCCATACATTTCATTTACTGATTAGGGAGGTCACTATCACTCCCTCAAATGTGTCCGCCATGATGGGCTTTAACTGGAGTGGGGACGTTGTGCACTTTGATGTTTATGCTGATCAGTTGCATTCCTGAGCTGAGGTGAAGGCCTACATTACTAGATTACTTGGGCTTCATTTGGGCGGGACGAACAAGCTCAAGTACGAGGATCTGCATGCTTACTAGATTAGGTAGCCGAGTCCTGTTGTGGCTAATAGAAGGGATCAATATGCCCAGTCTTTCCTACTGACGTTTCTTACCACCATCTTCTTTCCAGTTTATTTGACCAACCTTAACTATTGTTTGCTCTCCGCTGTGGGGGATCTAGCTACTGTGCCTTACAAGAACTGGTGCTGGGCCATTCTGGCATAGCTATACTATGGGTTGGACGTCGGAGTCTAGGGTGAGCAGTCCAAACTCAAGATCTGCCACTTGATACTATTAGTAAACCACAAACTAATTTCTTATGCTTAAACCCTTTATTCAAACTGCGATGCAACTAATCCTTATTCTGTCATGCAAATCTGGGCCTTTGAGCACCGGTTTATCCCTAGGCCGGGTTTACCCATATAGCCTAAGACATCGCATATTATATCCAGATGGATAGGGCTTTGCTAGGGTCAGCGTTTGACCACAGCACAGTATAGAGAGTTCCTATGCCAACTGCTTTTAGATCGGGTAAACTTCTTCCCTACTAAACCTGCATTTTACGTTTCAACAAACCATTAGTAGAAACTGCATTCATGAGGTTGTGATACTCATAATGCATTTGTTTTGTGTAGGTTATTTGAGATCCGTGGGAGCAATTGGATATGCATGGGGCTATCGAGTAGATGCGGGCTGGTGTGGATGACCGTCGCTTCGTCTTAGAGTCACCACTCTCCTACAAGTTGTATTTCAGTGAGCGGGTCCCAGGGTGGAGGACTAGTGCCATGGTAGAGAGATCGATCCCCCCTGATCCCAGTGGGTGTCTTCTAGCCGCACCTCATATCGGAGACTAACTAGGGATTGCATCTACTAGGCGAGGGAGCCCGGGTGCTATCGGTGGAGGGCTCCTATGCTAATATTATTGATTCCTCACTTCTTCCTCCCTATGAGAGGATTCACCATGAGGATGAGCCCCTTGAGTTTCGCTTGAGTGATAGTGAGGATGATGATAATGATGATAACGAGGAGGGTAGACCGAGGAGCGACCACGGGGGTCCATCCATAGTTAGGGGCATTGGGGGCTCAGTTGGGTCTGCTACCCCTTCTTCTCAGGTATGCCTCTAACCTAGCCTTTATGAATACTTTGTTGTTTCCTGAAATTGATTGTGATCTTGAGTCTGATTCTTTATTGTAATAACCTTCCACTTCCACGCGGAAGAGGCCTGCCGCTGCTACTGCTGCTGCCCATGAGCCGCCGGTGAAGCGATCTCGTGCTTCTAGATCTATGAGGGAGGGAGTCATCCGAGCTGAGCTAGATACTTTCTTCTAAATCCTCGATCATTTGGGCAAGCAAGCTATTAAGGAGCTTGAGGAGTCGATCCATCCTATCGGATTCACTCCTTCCAGCTCTACTCATGTAAGACATCCTTTGCCTTTAACCTTGTCCATTATAGTGATTACTTAGAATATCCTATCTTGATGTGACCTTTTCCTTTTAGGTGACAATCTCTGAGGCCGAGAGGAATGCTAGGGGCTATTTCTCTGTGTAGGATCTGCTACTAGCCCAGGATGTGCTGGCTTCGATAAGTTTCTTTTACCTGTAAAATTTAACAAACTATACATGATGCATGCTATGACATTTATATATGTGTAATGATATTATGATTTCTATTGCAAACTCTATTGGCCATGAAGCGCAGCAGGTCCGCCCAAGATTTTGACCCTTCTGATAGGAGAGCCAGATTTTTGAAGGAGTAGCTACGGGTAGCCATTACTGAGGCTGATCAGGTTAGGGCTAAGATTGCTCGAGCGAGGGCCGAGATCGAGACACTAAGGGGCCAGCTGGCGAGGATGATTATAGATAGGCAGACGTTGGATCCTTCTGATGATGAGTCTGAGGATAATCTTTCTGCATACCGAGTAACTCAAAGGGGTGGAGATTAGCATGTTGAGGGGTCTAATGCTGCTAGGGCTAGTATAGGGACATCAGAGGCTAGGTTCCCTGCCCAGCTAGCTGTTGGTACTGGTGAGGCTGAGGATCATATGACTATAGATGAGGATTATCTATTGGCAAATACACAAGATCAGATGCTAGAGGGTCGCCAGGGACAGGATCCCCCGACAGCTCAGATTATAATTACTTTCCGAATTGCTGATACTTTTTGGGCCTTTCGCGGTTTATTTTGATTATGAACTTTAGATTGGTACTTTTGACATTTAACTTATATGCGTGCTGAATTTTCTTAAACTGAGATCATTGAGTACTGCTACTTCGTGAACCCATATTTTATCCAACAATTTTGTAGCAAGGGGACCGAGTGATGCTCTAACTTTTGCATAGGCCATTCGATGTGAGATGACCTATCAAACATTTGTTTTTCTTTCTTTTTGTCCTAATTTTTGCCTCAACTGTCCTTGATGGCTCAGTCCAGTGAACTTTTCCTTTGTAGCTTTAACTTTTGCCTAGACCGCCCTTTCGAGTTTTCAACCTAGCTAGCTTTTTCTTTATTTTTTCGCTTAACTTTTGCTGGGACCGCCCTTTCAGGTTTTTGACCCCGCATGCTTTTCTTTTTCTTTTGGTTCAATCTTAACTTTTGCCTGGACCGCCCTTTCGGGTTTTCGATCCAACAGACTGTCTTAATTTTTGCCTGAATTGTCCTTAGAGGCTCAATCCAACAGACTTTTCTTTCTTTTTCTTCACCTTAACTTTTATCTTGATCGCCCTTTCGGATTTTCAATCTAGCAGGCTTTTTTGAATATTGTAAATGTGCAGTAAAGATGAATCCAATGATGCATAACACGTGGAGGAAAATTGATGTTCACATACCAGCGATTATTTTATCTAAAGACATGCATGCATTCATAAGACCAAGATTCTTAGGAAAATCATAACATGTTCATTGATGAGATTAATTTGAATACATAGGCAATGGTAACAATTTCCAATGGTTAACCCTTACTGCCTACTGGTCTTTTACAGATTTTCTAGAAAGCAATTGATATTTTTCTCTCGATGCCCTAATTTTTGCCTAAGTCTCCATTTTCGGGTTTTCAACTTAGCTGGCTTTATTTGCGTTGGAGTGCTCTAATTTTTGCCTGACTAATTTATAGAATACTGATCAGCGGGCTGTACCCTAATTTTTACCCAAGCAGTAGAGGACCGCTTGCCGGGTGATTTTATTCTTTATTTCTTTTATTCTTTATGCTGCTTTTTTATGATTTAATTCTTTCGACCTAGATATGATAAGGCTTAAGCCTATCTTGATTCACTAGATTCACGAACTCATTTCCATCCATATTCATAAGCTTGATTCCTCCTTTACCCAGGACTTTCTTCACAACGAACAACCCTTCTTAGTTAGGCCAGAACTTGCCCCTAGTGTCAGTGTTGACCTGGTGTAGCTGCTTGAGAACCATATCACTCGCTTTAAGAGGTTGTTTCGGGTATCTAACTATGTTATTGTAAGCTCGAGCCATGTACTGCTGGTACATCTGTAGATGGTCAAGTGCCTTAAGCTGCTTTTCATCCATCGCATTTAACTATTTATACCTGGCTCCTGCCCAATCTGATTCTTTTAACCGAGCTTCGAGTGTCACTCTTAGAGAGTTTACTTTTGTTTTAATTGGTAACACAGCTTTCATTCCATATACCAAGGAGAAAGGTGTTTGATCAGTGGGAGTTCTTATACTGGTTCTCTATCACCAAATTATGAATGGAAGTTTATCAGCCTAGTCTCTATAAGAAGCCACTATTTTTGACAAGATCTTTTTGATTGACTTATTGGCATCCTCAACTCCCCATTAGCCTGTGGCCTATATGGAGAAGATCTATGGTGCCCGATGTTGAACTTCTCAAATAATTCAGCATGGCCCCTTAAAACTGAACCCCATTATCGAATACCATATGATGCGAAACCCCATACCGAGCAAAAATATGCTTCTCTATGAACTTGGCCATTTTCTTGGCGGTGATACTGGTGTAGGATTTGGCCTCTACCCATTTTGAAAAATAATCAACTGTGACTATGATGAATTGGTGCCCATTGGTTGATGATGGCCAAATTTCACCAATTATATCTATCCCCCATGCTAAGAATGGCCAAGGAGTAGACAAATTGTGAAGTTCAGATGGGGGTAGTTGCTGTATATCCCCATCAATCTGGCACTCATGACATTTTATTAACCTTGTCGACGCGTTCGGCATTCATTATAGTCCAGAAGTACCCAATCCTCTAAATTTTTTTGGCTAAAGCCATCCCATTCATATGCAGGCCGCAATCCTCTGAATGTACCTGATTCATGACCCTTTTGCCTTCCTCTTCCGTTAAACATCTCAACAATAATCCTTCACCCATCCTCTAAAGAGATCTTCATTAACTAGTCTGAATTATGTTGCTAACCTTTTGAGAGTTAGGCGATCTGAACCTGACGACCCTTCAGGGCACTTCCCTTCTTTCGGGATTATTTTAATGTCATCATATCAACAAACCATTTGCTCCTCTACAATCATAACTTGAATCTTCTAATGAAATGGAGAACGAGTCATTTCTATTTTGAGCGGACGGATTGGGTGTGCCTCTTCTCCCTCCCATATCGAGGCTAAGGTAGCCAAAGAATTGGCCATCTAATTCTCATCCATTGGCATATATTGGAAGAAGCATTGACTAAACTATGCCGACAAGTCCTAAACTGCTTCTACATATGGCCTGAGTGACTCTTCTCTGATTTCCCATTCCCTACAACATGCTTTATTGCTAACCCAGAATCTCCATTGCCCTAACTTCCCTTGCCCCTACTTTTAGGAGAGCATCAAGACCAAAGAGACAAGTTTCATATTCGGCCCTATTATTGGTGACTGGAAACTCTAATCACTTGCTCAGCAGAATAACCTCACCTTGTGGCGTGATGATGATTACCCCAAGAGCAGTGCCCTTTTGATTCATAGGTCTATTGAAATACATGATCCATTTGGCCTTCTCAGCTTTCACTTCTACTAACTGTTCATCGATAAAATCCAGATTTTCAAAATAATCAGACTCTATGGGTTGACTTGCCAGGAATTCGACCACTACTCTCCCCTTAATGACCTTCTTCGTGACATACTCGATATCAAACTTGGATAGTAATAGGAGCGAGAGATTTTTCTTGCCAGTGTGGGGGATTGACAAAGATAATTCAATGGATCTACTTTCACAACTACTTGAATTTTATAGGACTGGAAGTAATGCCTCAATTTCTTTGTCAACCATACCATTTTGGTGCAGGTCTTTTTTAATACTATGTATTTCATTTCATATTCTAAAAACTTCTTACTCAAATAGTATACAACTTGTTCGCTCTTATCCTCTTGCTTTTGGACCAACATTGCTCCTACAGACGACTCTTTTATGGCCAAATAGAGAATCAACAACTTGTCGGGCATCGGAGGCTTCAAGACTGGGGGGCTCATGAGATAAGCCTTTATCTTGTCAAACGCTATCTGGCATTGCTCATTTCATTCTATCGGCTGCTTCCTTCTCAATAACTTAAAGATTAGCTCACACACAATCATTAGCTTGGCAATAAAATGACTCACGTACTGAAGCAATCCAAGGAATGACCTGACTTCCCTTTTGGTTCTAGGAATTGGCATTTCTTGAATAGCATTAACCTTATCAGGGTCGACCTTGATTCCTCTTTGACTGACGATTTGGCCTAAGAGTTTTCTTCACACAACCCCAAACACACACTTCTTCATATTTAAACGCAGGTTGTATTTTTCAATCCTCGTCAAGAACCTTTCTAAGATCTCAGGGTGAGCTTCCCTGATATTAGACTTTACTAACATGTCGTCTACATAAACCTCAACCTCTTTATGGATCATGATGTGTAGTAAGGCTGTCACGGCTCTTTGATAAGTTACCCTTGCATTCTGTAGCCCAAAAGGCATTACCTTATAGCAGTACACTTCCTATTTTATGATGAAGGCTGTCTTGACCTTATCGATGATGTCCATTAGAAACTGATCATACCCAGAGAACCCGTCTAAGAATGAGTACATTATGGCCCTGGCGGCGCCATCTACCAATACATCGATGTGTGGTAATGGTAAGTCATCCTTGGGAGATACCTTGTTCATATCGCGAAAGTCGACACACATTTTGACCCTTCCATCTTTCATAGGAACTGGGACAACATTTGCTAACCATGTCGGGTACTCAATTACTTCAATGAATTTAGCTTCCAGTAATCTAGCAATAATTTACAAGTTAAAAGATTATTCCCCAGGAGAGTCAGCACTGTGAGGTATCAATGACTTGTAGGTCTCCATTGGTGCCTGTGTGAGAGGCGGGGCCTACTGGGGTTTGGTTGGATTTAGGTGTGACAAAACATTTTTTAGTTAAAGTTTGCACAATAAGCCAATTTTAATGAATAAAAGAATCGAGACCCAAATCTCGATACAAATGATAGAGTCGCCACCCAAGTTGTCTACTTAGGAAAGAGTTTAGGTATGGTTCCCATTGGGCAGGAGACTCATACCTATTGGATCAAAGATTCGGGTATCAAATGAGTCACTTATTTCTCATTTAGTTGATTCAAAATTACATTCACCGCGTAAAACCGTTTTTTGTTTTCATCATTTAGGGAATTATCACAGAAATCCTATTTCTACACTCTTTCACACTCGTTACATGCGTTTACATATTACAATAAAGCACAACCAATAAATGGGGGAATAAAAATTACAACAGGAGGAAAATGGGGAATTACAAAGGAACCTATACATTTGTTCTAAGTTATAAAACAAAATAAAAATAAATTTCCCTGCATCCACAGATGTCAGCACACTTTATATCACATTATAAGTCAACATTTTATGAGGAAAAATGTGATTATGTTAGCATGGCAATTTTATGATTGATAGTGCCCAAGTGGCTTCTAAGCTTGGAGAGAAATAACGAGTCTTCAACATATTTTGTTATGAAAACACATTTTAACTTTTGTGGGTTGATTTACCAATTATTAGTGAAAGTGATCGCATGGCAAATGGCGAGTTGCATTGATTTTAATCAAATTGAAAATGAATTATGGATTCTGCCTGGTGCTGGTACCTGTATGGGTGGGTGGGACCCATACGGCTACTAGAGAGGACCGATATAGGTATGGTGTACCCATATGGGTTCTGGCTTGTCCAGGTGGAAGCTTTGTTCATTTTAACTTGCAGATTAATGGACAAAAAATAAATTAAACATGGGATTTTCTTTCGTATGAGTATGGCGCACCAATTTAATATCCTAGAGGATATTTGGTGCCAACAAGGCTCATACGAGTTAGCACTAGACCCAAAATAGGAAATAAAAAGAGCAAATGTAATAGAGGAGACAGAAAATAATAATGAAATAACTGAGATGTGAGTCTCTTTGAAACTCAGGAGCGTTACCTTTGCAGCGTGAATCCACTTTGAGATGATCCCTCTGCTGTTGAGAGAGTCTAGCCAAAGTAGATGGTAAAATAAGACCATTTAGGTGAGTATTTGTGTGGATAGAACCTCCCCTAAATCCTAATGAACAAAGCTAAGAATGAATAAAATGGGGATAAAATCTCAGGAATGGGTTTTCTCCCTATTATATACTTCCTATACCCCCACTATACCTTTTCTATACCTATACAAATTGATAGAACCTTACTATAATTTATCTATAGTATACTTTTCATATGAAATATAAGTGTTGAAATGAGAACAAAGGCCCTATTTATAGGGTGATTGTCAGTTCTGAATGCAATAAACCGCAATCAAGACCTGCCTTTTCTTAAAAAAGGTAAGAGATTACTTTCAAAAGAGGCTGATTAGGCAACCAGAGGATCCGTATGGGTGGGACCCCACCCATACGGGTCCCCTCCAAGTGTATAGAAGGTAATCACCTGTACGGGTCTGACAGTGGATCCATACCATGGGACAAAACCCGTACGGGTACCTAAGGGCAGACTAGGTCTCCGGACTTCGGCCAAACTCAACTCTGTAGTAGTAGGAACACCTCTGATGGACAACACCTGCAAGATATTGCATTACATAGTTCTCATCATCATTTTGTGAGAAGGATCATTAAAATCCAGTGCTCACAGGTCTCGTTTACCTTGATTCCGTGTAACTCAACCACTCCTTAAATGAGTGCGATCATGGCAATTACTCATTGGTTGAAACAAGTGATCCACCCCCAAATATCCCCAATTCCTAGTGGTCATGAGGTGCACAAGTGAGATTCACGAGGTAAGATAATGACACCTAAATACGCGTTGGATTCAAAAGGCATAAGAAATAAAGCTTTGATTTAAAAACAATTTTAGCACATCATCAAAATCCTTTAACCAATTTTTAAAAATCAAAGCGATTTTTAAATTTTAAGTTAAAAGGACAATCCCCGGTGGAGTCGCCACTATGAGCAGATGACCTTTTCCCGACCCTTAAGGGCGCAAAAAAACAAGCGCTGCAAAACGTGTCAAAGGATAGACCCTCATTTTAGTGCGATGAAAAGATAGATTGATAAAATCGATGTTAAAGTTGAATTTTAGTCCAATTTTAAATGTAAAGAGATACAAGACCCGAAATCCCATATTTTAAGATAGAGTATCCAGCCAGTTTAGATCTATTGGGAATTTGGGTGCGATATTCCCACCGGGTGGTTAGACTATACCTTAAAATAGAGATTTCGAGTTCGGATGATGTTGCTTACTTTTCATTCATTAAATCAAACCGATCATTTTGCAATAAAATGTGACTTTAGTTCGTATGCGATTTAAATCCTCTTAGCTTTAGAGTTTTCAGTTTATATAGCCATATATCACACAAAAGCGATAAATAAAGCAAGTAAAATAATTATTACATGGCTTTACAAATATCTATACATTTTTCTGATGCGGAAAAATAAATATCGAGAGACCAAAATCGGGTCTCAACCGAACTTACCAACGCTGAAACGGCTCGAAACATAATAAATCAATCATAAATAATCACAAATAAAGCACAAATAATTAAAGGCAGAAAACTAAATTTTATTATGAAGAAAAACATTTTTGGGTGAATTTTTAGCGTTAAAAAGGCATTTTTTAGGCATTTAAAGGCTATTTAATTAATTGAAAAATAAATAAATTAAATAAATCAGGTTAAAAATTAATTTAATTTATTTCATAATATTTATGATTTTTCAAAAAAATTTCAGATGTGAATAGGTGAGAAAAAAGCGAAAAATCATGAAAAAAGGTTGAAAAACAAACCGAAAAGGATCTAAAAGCAAACTCAGACAGGCAATGTTGAAGCGAAAACCTTCACTGTCGTCGCTACAGCGGCCACCACCATAGGGGTAGCTGCCAAGGCTATAGCGGCGGTGGTCAAGGCTATAACTATGGCCTTGCCGTTAAAATTCGCTTTTAAGGGGGAAATGGGTGTTTTTACATCCATAAACTCAAAATTATCAAAGTTTTTAAGTCATAATCAATCATTATTTCAATCGATCTGGACTTAAAATAGACAAATAATATTGATTTTATTGATTTGGAGTAGGAACTAGCCAAAAATCACAAAAAGTAGTGCGGCCTTTATGGGAATGGAGTTCGCCGCTATAGCTATAGCTTTTGCTGCCATAGGGGTGGCGGCGAAGGCTATAGGGATAGAGGCAAAGGCTATCCCTAGAGAGGCCTGGCTATTTTTCGGTATTTTGTAATAATACCAAAGAAACAAAGGGGAACAAACCCCAAAATCACCAAAAGAAAAGCAACCAAATGCATTAAAGAATAAGTAGATAATGGAACTCAGTTTTGTTACCTCTAGGCCGTGAATCTAACTATGGAGACTTGAATCAACCCTTGGCAAGATCTTTTTGATGATTTTTAGATGAAATGGTGACAATAGTTGTCACAGAAATTGTGACAAAATCAGTGACAAATTTTAGGTGGCATTTGAGAAAAGTCTCTAAAACCCTACGATTTCTAATCGATTTTAGTGATTAAGCTATAAGTTCAAGCCTAAGAACAACTAACAATTGTGATTAAAAGAGATTAACCGAGATTCTATGCTTTTCTTAAGCTTTCTCTCTCTAGTTCTTGACTTTCTCTTTCTTATTCATCATTTTCTCTCGAAAAGCATATTATAATTTCAATTCTCAGGAAAAATTCCTCTTATCTCTCTTCTAGATGGGTTTAAATACTCCTACACTCAAAAATACATTGACCTTGGCAAATTTTTAGTGGAAAATACGTGGCCCAATGAGAGGAGAGAGAGGGAAACAAATGGCAAGGCCTAAAACTGGCCGTACCATAGCTCCCGCCGCTGGCACTGAGGTGGCCACTACAGGCACGGCGGTGGCTGCTATAGCTATGGCAGCCACCGCTACCATGGTAGTGGGGAAGGCTACTATGGTAGCGAGGGGTGGCCACAATGGGGGTGGCCACCCTAGTGGCGCTCACCACCACAACAATGGTGGTGACCACCACTGCGGCAGCCGCTGCCATCGGAGGGCTGCCATCACCGGTGCCTGCTCTGGCTAGCGGGGAACGGGGAGCTAGGGTTACGAAATTAGGGTTTTAGGGTTGATTAAGGTCTAAACTTCAAACGCTCATAACTTTCACTATGATTATCCGATTAAGGTGATTCATAACATTCTGAAAACTTTGGAGAGTCAAAAATCCAATACAGTTAATGATACTTTCTAAAAATGTTCGGATTCTATAGAAAATTGCAAAACAAATTACTATGTGCAAGTAAAAGATAACAGTTAATTTCTAAATGCATTTTAATGATTTTTAAGCACAGTCAAAGGTGCAAATTCATCAAAAAGATACTTGACAAACTTGATTCAACCCTTAAAGAATAGAATAACTAGTCCATAAAAGGTTAGAGCAACAATTCATCATCATTCTGCGGGACACCGAAAAGCTCGTGCTCATACATGCTTTCTTCTTTTATTGATGATAGAGTTTACCGGGGTAATCTACCAGATACTGGCAGATTGCCCCAAAAACTACTTATAGTAAACTGCTACCCTCTTGAAATTTTACCATGGAGAACTACAACCATTTTTATGCAGATCTGAATGTTTATTTCAAGAACTCCAATGGTTTGGATTGTCTCGGGGTTTGCAGTTTATCGCATATAAAGGAATATTGTCGCATTTTTATAACGGACAATGTGATCTAGGCTGCTATCAGGTTCTGGGATCCTATGGATAATGTGTTCTGATTTAGAGATCACCGGTTGTGCCCCTTGTATGAGGAATTCTATGGACTCCAGAGATCTTCAGCTGATATGCCTCCATCCATTCCAATGCATCATCTTGAGTTTTCTGATCTATTGATGAACCATTTCAATTTGCAATAATTTGATAGACGCCAGTTGATTTGCAACGAGGGCTAGAGGCTAGACGTGGCTTTTAACATAGTTAGGAATCTTTCTCCTATCGATGCGAGCTAGCTTTCACTCATTTGTTTACTTTTGCTGGGAGTCTTTCTTTGTGAGGCTCAAACTATGGTTAGCAGTTTCACTTTCTTAACCATCATTGATCAGATGCTAGAGGTGAAATATCTCGTCATATTGAGTTTGTCCGAGACACTGATCTTTGTATGCTCTTCCCGAAACTAGGCCAAAGCAACTATTAAGGGTAGCAGACTCCTCCTTTAGGTAAACTTTGCTTAAGCCTTTATTTTTAAATGAACTGCCCTTTTGGGTTTTTGATTCATCAGGCATGCCTTAATTTTTGCCTGGATTGCCTTTTCAGGTTTTCAATCCAGTAGGCTGTTTTTTCTCCTTTTTTCATTATTATTTTTTTATTTCTCTCCCTTTCTTTTTGTTTTATAGCTCTGGCTTTGGGACAAGTTTTCTATACTGTTAGTTCCCACAAGCATGGATTATCAAACGAAGGCCTACTGGGCACGGAGCTCCTTAGTTTGCATCGACAATCATTCCCATAGAGACTTCACTGTTGAGGACTGGGCTGAGTTTATGAGGAGTCGAGCTGTTGAGGATATTTATTATGTTTGCCCTTGGTGGGGAATCATGCATGTGACTACCAATGTCGCTAGAGATGGCATAGTCCTCATTGGTCTTTTTGAGATTATCACCTACTCTCCCGATCGCTTGTGTAGGCAGTATGGTCGTCCTTAGGGGTTTTTAGCATCCTTGTGCGCCCTTCTCAGTTCTGAACTTTCCTATACTCGGGTTTATCATTATGATGTAAGGTGGATCAATCATTCTAGGGTGGAGGTCAACTATTCCGTGCCTTTTGACATCTATCCTTCCGAGGCTTATCACATCTGGGTTGTGAGTACTTGTGGGCTTGCCACCCTCGAGGAGAGGCTTATCGAGACCGAGAGACTCCGTAGATTCTTTGAGGATCATTGAGCTTTTCATTGTGTCTTTCATCTTTATAGTAGAATAAAGGCTTCAGGCCTCGTTGTTCGCCTTTGTCATTTCTATTTCCCATTTATAATGCACTTTATGTATAATGAAGAGAAAAAATATTATATGAATGCGTTTTTATTAAATAAGTCGCAGTTTCCATTTAAGTCACTCATGCAATATTTTTAACATAAATATGTTATTGTAAAAGATATTATTTAAATAGGAAGGATAAATGGTATTTATTCCCAAGAAATGTCCATCGTTGCCTAAGGTTTCGAATGGATTTTACCTAAGGCCTCACTCTTTTATTTTGGGGTCTTTATTTTTGCTCAAGAGCCCTTACTAGCTCTTGACAGACGTCCATTTTTTCTTTTCTTTTCTTTTTCTCTTTTTTTTACACGAGATAGTGCTTCAAGTTGTTGTGATTTACTGGATTCATAAATTCGTTGTCGTCCAGACCTAAGATTTTGACTGCCCCTTTACTAAGAGTCTTCCTTACTACGTATGGTCCTTCCCAGTTTGGTTGGAACTTCCCTCAAGCATTCGTGTGTGTCTTACAAGACTATTTTAAGACCAGATCACTAATTCTCTGAGGTTGATCCTGCCATTTGACTTTACGATTGTAAGCTTTGGCCATGCGTTGTTGGTATAATTGTAGATTTTCCAAAGCACTTAATCATCTCTCATTGATAAAGTCAATTATTTGTGCCTTGCCTTTACCCATTCAACTTTAGAAAGTCTTGCTTCAGGGGCTATGCATAAAGATTTGATCTCTATTTCAACGGGCAATACTTCCACCATCTCGTAGATTAGAGAAAAGGAGTTTGACCCCTAGGAGTCTTGACGCTGGTTATGTATCCCCATACGGCATAAGGAAAATGATCAGCCCAATCTCGGTAATTGGCTATCATTTTAGAGAGGATCTTCTTAATCGCCTTATTAGCCGCTTCTACAGCTCCATTGTCTTGAGGGCAACAGGGTGAGAGCAATGATGCTCAATTTCGTGCTTCACAATAAGATCGGTCATTTCTCCTTGGAATTGTACACCATTGTCACTGGCTATAAGATAAGGAATATCGAATCTGGCGAAGATATGTTGTTGAATAAACTGAGCCATTTTCTTGGTCATGATGCTCGTATATGATTCTGCTTCAACCCATTTGGAAAAGTAATCGACTGGCACTATAATGAAACAATGGCCATTGGTCAAAGATGGTCTTATATCACTAATGATATCGATCCCCCAAGCTAAGAACGGCCAAGGAGACGTCAAACTCTGTAATGTCATCGGGGGTAAGTGAATCACATCTCCGTATATCTAACGGGCATGGCAAGTCTTTACTTTTTGAATATAGTCATCTAGCATGGTTAACCAAAAGTATTCCATCCTTTGAATTTTCTTTGCCATCATGATGCCATTTATATGTGGACCGCAGTCTACTGTATGTACTTCTTTCATTACCTTCTCTACTTCTTGTTGAGTCAGGCATTTTAATAGTAAACCATCATATGTTCTTCTGAATAGATCTCCCTTAATTAGGCAGAACTATACAGTGAGCTTCCTCAGCGTATTCATGTCAGAATCCGTAGCTTCAACCGAGAATTTACTATTTTCAAAGAATTTGTTGATGTCAAAGTACCAAGTTTCTTGCTTATCCATGGCGCCTTTTATTGCACGGATATAGTATGGAGATAGGTTTGTTTCCATAATAAGAGGTTTGATTGGATTTTTTTAGGCCCTTCCCATATGGAGGCTAAAGTGGCCAATGCATCTTCCATCTTGTTCTCCTCTCGGGGCATATGACAAAATTTGCAGTCGCTGAACATTGCGGCTTTCCTCCATGTAGCCTCTAGGTAAGGTCTGAGGGATTCCTCCTTCAATTCCCTGTCTCCCCGTGACATGTTTGATGACCAAAGTTGAATCTCCAATGATTTTATTTTATATGCTCTAAGAGTGAACATTGCAGACATTCTGAATAGGCAGGCCTCATATTCTGCCCTGTTATTGGTGGTGATAAATTCTAATCATTGTGACAGAGGTATAAGTGCCCCATTTGGTGTAATGATAATAACTCTGAAGCTAGCTCCTCGCTTGTTAACGACACCGTCGAAGAACATGTTCCATTTTCTAGGATTTTCTATAGTTATTGCAAAAGATTCATCAGGGAATTCCAGGTTCTCTAGTTCTCCTTTCTTGAGTGGTTGATTTGCTAGGAATTCAGCCATAGCTCTTCCCTTGATGGTCTTCTTAGTGATATACTCGATATTGAATGTTGATAGCAATAAGAGCCACCTTGCAAGTTTTTTGGTTAGCAAGGGAGCCTAGCATAAATACTTCATTGGATCCACCTTCATGACTGCTTTGATTCGGTAAGATTGGAAGTAATGCCTGAGTTTCTTGGTGAGCCAAACCATGGTGGTACAAGTTTTCTCCATGATGGTGTATCGAGTCTTGTACTCTAACAATTTCTTGCTGAGATAATAAATGCGTGTTCTTTCTTATCTTCATGCTCCTGAACCAGCATAGCTCTAGACAATGAGTGGCCTTTCGAGAATCGGCGGCTTCAGCATAGGAGGGTTCATTAGATAAGCCTTAATCCCGTCGAAGGCTTCCTGACATTGGTCATTCCATTCTATTGGTTATTGCTTCCTCAAGAGCTTGAAGATAGACTCGCATGTGGTAGTTAACCGTGCTATAAAGCGGTTGACATATTGTATGGACCCCATGAAACTCCTCACTTCTTTCTTGGTTTTTGGTACAGGCATTTCCCTAATGGCGTTGGCCTTACCGGGATCCATCTCTATGCCTCTTTTACTAACCATGTGCCCCAGTAATTTTCCTGACGTGACACCAAATATACACTTCTTTGAGTTGAGGTGGAGATTATATTTCTCAATTCTCATGAGGAATCGTTCTAACAATGTTGGGTGCTCTTCTGGCATAGCAGATTTCACAAGCATGTCATCCATGTAGACTTTCACTTCTTTATGGATCAAATCATGTAGTAATGTTATGACTAATCTATGGTAGGTTGCCCATACATTTTTGAGTCCAAAAGGCATTACTCTGAAATAATACCTTCCCCATTCTGAGATGAATGTAGTTTTAAACTTATCTATTACATTTATGAGGATCTAGTGATATCCAGAGAACCCATTCATGAAGGAATACATGGTCGCCCTTGCCGCACAGTCTACCTAAACATCAATGTGTAGCAATGGAAACTTGTCCTTAGGGGTAGCCTTGTTCAAGTCCCTAAAGTTGACACAAACTCTAACGTTGCCATTATTCTTGGGCACAGGGACCATATTGGATAATAAAGTGGGATATTCGACAACCTCTATGAAATTAGCCTTGATCTATTTGGCTACTTCTACTTTGACTTTTTTTGCCCATTCTAGACGTATCCTCCTCATCTTTTGTTTTACTGGATGTATCTTCGGGTCTATGGGAATCTTATGCTCGGCGATGTGCTGATCAAGTCTTGGCATGTCCTCGTGAGACCAAGCGAAAGCTAAAACATGATTTTTTTAGTACTTTTATTAGTTCTCTCTCTTGTTCAATTGGCAATTGATTGGAAATGTATACCATTTTTGGATCATCTTCCATATTTAAGTTAATTTCTTTTGTAATATCATTATTAATGTTAAAGATGCTAGATGAATGCTGGAATTGATGCATAGATTCGCAATCAGAAACAAATCAAAATAAGCAAAGTTCTTCATCTTATTATCATCACAAAATACATTATTCATTTCAAACATGTTGGAAATGGAAACAAAAGACTCAACCTAATCGATAGGGACTGGCTCCATAGTGGATGATCCCTCTACGGCAGCCCGCTTTAGTAGGATGTCCTCGTTGTCTTTCTCTTCTAGTTTTGCCTTGCCCTTCATGACTTTGACCATGTCCACAATGGCCAAGTTCAAGCAACCTCCCTTGCTCTTTGCTTCCTGCACTATCTTGAGTTGTGCTTGGAAGTGTTTGGTTAGAGTGTCAAGGATCTCCTCTTCTTTGCTCAGCTTCTTGATCTTCTTTGGATGTGCCTGCTCATCGAGCTTGGTCTGATCTAGAATTGCCCCAGCATCTGGCTGATGATTTGCTTTCTTTATCACACAGGTCGTAGAGCTTTTATAGCGCTTGCTATTGTCGACTATATCTGAGAAAATTTCAAATCTCGGAACTATCCTCCCCTAGTTAGTAACTGGTTCAGGGGTTCCATTATAGGCTTGCTCTGACTTCTTCTGAAAGATCATCTTGTTGGTGATTCTTTTGGTGCCTCTATAACCGAGTCCCATAGGCTTCTATTCTCCTGATCCTATATTGAAAGTCAGCATCCCCTACTCATGGGCACCCAGTCCTTTTCTAGGAATATGGTATTTTTACATGTAACCTTGAATCCAAGGGCCCCAATGCACTTCCAGTTGCCTATTTGATCCTTAACTGATTATGGCCTCGGTAAACCCTTTCATATAGGTTTCTTCTATTTTCAAAGCTACCACCACTGATGCTTCATCAGCCTTTAGAGTAATGATCTTTCTATGGAAAGGGATTTTAATTTTCTGGTGAAGAGTGGATGGAACCCCTCCCAAAGCATGGAACCATGGTCGTTCAAGTAGTATAGAGAAAGTCATTGGGATGTCTATAACTGTAAAAAGCACAATAGATGAGATTTCTCTAATAGTAACCTCAGCTTTAAATGTACTAATGATTGTTCTCTTGCAATTATCATAGGCCTTGATCACCATCGTGGACCTTTTCAAGTCCCTCTCAGTTAGTCCTAGGATTGGCAGAATATCCTTAGGACAAACATTAAGTGATGAGCCATCGTCGACCATTACACACGGCATGATGCAGGAAAAAACACTCGCCTTTAAGTAGAGAGCCTTATTATGGTGAATTCCCTCATCGGGTAAATTTGAGCTTGAGAAAATAATGTCGGAAATAACAGTGCTAGTTTCAATGTTAAGTAGCGCACAAACTTGCTCCAGTGATGCCAAGGGAGATGGTTTGATCTCCATCAACTTTTTCACAATAGTGAGCCTATGATTTTAACAACCAAGGAGCAGGTCCCAGATGCTCATGTTTATGGTGGTGGCCTTTAACTAGTCCATAATCGGACTTTCTATCTATTCTGAGGACTTAACAAAAGTAGAAGGTGTTGGAGGCTCCATTCTTGGCACAATGGGGGCTACTGACCTGGTGATTTTCCTCCTATGCTGACAAGACTGACAACCTAGGTAGGCGATTTTATCATTTTGAAGACTTCAAACTCATCAAAATCTTCATCGAGCGATATTTCTCCCAAATCAATCGTCTTGTTCATGGAAGATGGCACTTTAGTGGTAAAGGGCCACTATATAAGAGGGACCTTTTCAGGCTCTCTCAAGAACATCGGGGTTCTCCTGTAGGATTTGGCATAGAGTGGGGTTGGAGTCTTGCTCAATCATGTGAATGGATGAGGAAGCTCCATTAGTTGGATCCTGATCATTGTCGTATATAAATGATTCTTCTAGTTCATCAAAGTGCTTTTTCATGTACCAAGGATACTCCCTACCTGACTTCATTGACGTCAAGTAGACGGTGTTATTTGCTTTTCGTTCCCAATATATCAGTGGGTTTTCATGTTTATCTAGCTCGGGAGTTGTATCCTCTGGCTGGTCTACCTATGTGAAGTAATCGATGAATTGACTAGCCAAAGTATTCTAAAATGACTTTTGGTAAAATGTCAGCCCTTTATACCAGACGATTTCTTTCTCTCGACGATTCAAGCGAAACCTTTTGGGTGAATAGGCATAATTAATGTACCCATCATTCATCATTTGCACAAATTCACGGATGTGAGGGCATGGGCTTGTGTTTCCATTATAGAATATGGGATAAACTTCACTCAAGTATGGACTTCGGATTCGATAACTGCCTTGGGCTAATTCATTTTCTGCATGGATTCTCTCCATGATGTACTTCTGAGAAGGTTCTTGCCCTTCATCTCAGATTATATTAATAAAGTGCCCATTATCTGAGTCAAAGTCTAAGAATTCTCTGGAATTATCACTTTTTGTGGACCATAAGGCACCCGGGGAGTCATGCTCTAAAGACGAGGCATAGCTCTTAGCACCATCATAGTCGACTATAATTCCATTAGGGAAGGGAGACTCATACTCAAAATCCCCTAGCAAGTGGTTTAGCTCATCATCTGTAAAGTTCTTAGGTTCATACCCTAAGTTATCCACTTTGCTTTCATCTTCATGATCTGACTTGTCACAGTCCTTGAATTCTTCTACTTCTTCATCTGAATCATTGAAAGGTTGTGGCTCATTCATTGGTTCAAAGACCCAATTTGGCACGTGCTGAATTGGCATATCATCATCAAAATCTTCCTCAGGATCTTCCTCGGGATCTTCCTTATTATCTTTCATAAGATCTTCTTCAGGATCTTCTTCAGGTTCTTCTTCTATTGCATTTGCTCCAGCCTCAACTCCTACGATAGCTATAGGAAAGTCAGAGATCATGCCTTACATACTGGCAAATGTCTGCTCCACATGGGCACCATATGCAGTAATGTTTGCATGGATCCCTTTTGTTGGTCCCTTTGCTTATGTTAATAAGGTCAAAGGTGGGTGAATGTCTTGGTGTAGCATGTTTGAATGTTCTGGATATTTTGGATCCAGGTGATGCAAGTAATGTAAATTGCAATAAATTAAAGATAGAGTAAAGAAAATTCAAACACAAGAGATTTATACTAGTTTGGCCCCGCCTATGTCCAGTCCTCAAAGGTTTCTTCCTTTGAGCTTTTCCACTAGTGTGATTTCTTTCCAACTGGTAGAAATCAAGCCTTACAGCTTATCTCCAAATGGTACCCCCTTCTGTATGTAGGATATGCCACTAGAAGCACCAACTCCTAGCTGAGTCCTCTTGTCTTTAGCAGGATATACCACTTAGATTTCTCCCCAAACCTTAGATTTCTCCCTAAACCTACGATGAGTCCTACAAGGAGTTCCACTTAAAGCACCAACTCTAAGATAGATCCTGATCTCAATACTTACCCAAGTATGAGATATTACACTTTGTTTTTCTCAAAAAAATTTGGTTTTTGGATATCCTCAAGTTTATAACTCACTTATGAATCCTTACAAACTAATCTGAAAATGTTTGATTCTTGAAGGGATGTGTTTTCTGATTGCTTTTAGCGAATTCTCCTGTTAATTGCTTTCACAAATCAACCAGCTCCTTCTCAACATGTGAAGCTTCCCTTTTATAGGCTTTGATCATAAATGTAGCTATTGTGGGTTGGTGAGCTATAATTAAATTGTCAACGTTGATCGGCCAAGATGTAGAGCTTCTGGAGCCGTTGATCAATTTGTTAGACAGAGATTTTGACCTATTTGAACCCTTGGGATTGAGTCTGAAAAGTTGTCAGTGATCGTTTTCCTTGTATTTTATTGATGCACCAACTTTTATACCGGTAGCTTTTTGATTTGAGCTCCATGCGCCTTCTTACTGGTCTAAGTGAAAAAAGTTGTTACCTTTTTCTCTGTCCGGTGTTAGTCCTTTGTCCTTTTTCTAAAAAGTGCTAGCTATCACTTTTTTCTTGCTTTAGGGATAAGGTTCTTTGACTTAGAGACCAAAAGAATGAGGGAATAGAATTTTTAAATTATCCCCTTTGTCAAGATAATTAAATCTTCTAGATGTCTTTAGACTTAATATATCTGGATTTGCCTTCTTCTGAATGCTTCTGCAATCAGTTCTTTCGGATGTTGTATTGGGTGGTTTAAAGTTTGTTTCCTTCCCAAACTTTAACTGAATGCTTCCATTTATGCTTAGGTAATTATCTTCACTTGTCTTGGTCTTTGGAAATTTTGGATATGAGTCCATTTTTTTTACTTCAAACCTGATCCGGATTGTTTGTGCTCCGGATCCTTGTTTCCCAACAATCTCCCCCATTTGATGGGAACAAAAACCTAAGACAACTAATCATAGGGAAAGGAGTTTTTATGATCTAAGTATGATTCTTGATACTTAGTCATTTACAAGTTTTACTCCCCTATAATTCTAGCACCCCTTAACTCCCCCAAAAGTTTTCAATTTTAGCTTCTAATATTTTTGTAGTACAATGGCAAATTGTGTTGGTCCCTGTGCTTATGTTAATAAGGTCAAAGGGGGGGTGAATGACCTTTTCGTGGAAATATTAGACTTTTTAAAAAAATCTTGTGCAGCATGTTTGAATGTTCCGGATGTTTTTTGTCCAACTAATGTAAATAATATAAATTGCAATAAATTAAAGGTAGAGTAAAGAAAATTCAAACACAAGAGATTTATACTGGTTCGGCCCTGCCTACGTCTAGTCCCCAAAGGTTCCTTCCTTTGAGCTTTTCCATTGGTGTGATTTCTTTCCAACTAGCAGAAATCAAGAATTACAGTTGTCTCCAGATGGTACCCCCTTCTGGATGTAGGATATAACACTAGAAGCACCAACTCCTAGCTGAGTCCTTTTGTCTTTAGCAGGATATACCACTTAGATTTCTACCTAAATCTTAAGCTGAGTCCTATAGGGAGATCCCACTCAAAGCACCTACTTTAAGCTGTATCCCAATCTCACAACTTACCCAAGTTGGAGATCTTTACACCTTGTTTTCTTTCAAAGGTTTTGGTCTTGGACTTCCTCGAGCTTATAATTTAACTTGGGAATCCTTATAATTGATTTGGAAATGTTTGATTCTTGGAGGGATGTATTTTCTGATTACTTTTTGCGAATTCTCTTGTTAATTGCTTTCTTAAGTCAACCAACACCTTCTCAACTTGTGAAGCTTCCCTTTTATAGGCTTCCATCATAAATGTAGTCATTGTGGGTTGGTGAGCTATAATTGAATCTTCACCGTTGATCAGGTAAGATGTGGCACTTCTGAAGTCGTTGATCAATCCGTTAGACAATAATTTGACCCATTTAAATCCTTGGGATTGAAGGTAAAAAGATGTCAGTGATCGTTTTCCTTATTTTTTAGTGTCACACTAACTTTTATACCAGTAGCTTTTTGGTGTGAGCTCCACGCGCCTCCTTATTGGTCTAGGTGAAGAAGGTTGTTTCCTTTTTCTGTTCGGTGTTAGTCCTTTTGTCCTTTTTCTGAAAAGTGTGAGTTGTCTCTTTTGTCTTGCTCATAGGGAACGGATCTTTGACATTGTTAGACCCAAAAAGGTGGAGGGAAAAGTTATCTTAGAGACTTTTCCCATTGTCTTAATATATGAGTCTTCTGGATGTCTTCAGACTCAATATTTTGGGACCTGTCTTCTTTCGGATGCTTGTGCAATCAGTTCTTTTGGATGCTGATATTGAATGGATCAAAGTTTGTTTCCTTTCCAAACTTTATCCGGATGCTTCCATCAATGCTTAGGTTTTTGTCTTTACTTGTCTTTGACTCTAGATTATTTGGATTTGTGTTCGAATGTAATTACTTAAGTTCTTTTATACTTAGGTGTTTTGTTTTCTTCAAACCTGATCTGAATTGATTGTTTTTCGGATCATTCTTTCCCAACAATCTCCCCTATTTGATGGAAACAAAAACCTAAGACAACTAAGCATAAGGAAAGGATTTTATATGAGCTAAGTATGATTCTTGATACTTTGTCATTTACAAATTTTACTCCCCTATAATCCAAGCATCCACTCCCCTAATATTTTGCATTTTTGGCTTCTATATTTTTTGAGTACAATTACAGATTGTACTTAGAAGCATTTTTATATAAATGTGTTTGATTATATATATACTTCTGCTGTTAACAATAGTTAACATCAATGAATTCCAGAATTACAAATACAAAGTATATGTAAGTGAAAATTGTCTGAGCTATCTATTACAAAGTTTTTACATGAGATCAAAAGCTAGCTACACATTTACTTATCTATGTCCATATCCTCTCCTCCTTTGCCTTTGCTGGTTGAACTTTTTCCCCCTTATTGTTTTCATCTTATTGGGGGTCTATCACCATGTATGATTGCTTGTCCCAGCTTTTTTTGCCATGCTTCCGAGTCGATTGAATAATCTACATTCCCTTGTGTGCGCTTTTCAAAAATTATTTCAATAGTGGCAGGAAGGAGTTGATAGGGCTTTAGAAATGCCCAGAGGTCTTGATATGATTAAGTCATGTCTGAAACCATTCTGACTGCATGGGCTTGATCCTCTTTATCAAACTAGGGAAACATACATTTGAGGAGTGTTAACATGCACTTATATCCGAAAAATCCAGTGTCGCCTATATGTTGGACAAGATCATTGACCTCTGGAAGAACAAGGCTCTCTTGGGTAGAGGAGGAAGATCCAGATGAGGAGATTGACATATTAGCTATAACTAAGTTTAAGGTTTCAATTTCAGGATAGATATCTCTCCAGACTTTGTGGATACTACTGTTGAGAGTAGTGAGATCCTTGTGGAAAGCCTCCTAAAGAGATTTAATTAAGTCATTAGTTTCGGATGAATGGCTTCCATTGTCATCACTTATTTCATCCACCTGCTTCTTTAATAGATCTAGAAGAGCCTCATCAAGGAATTTTGTGATCATTTCTTGTGTAGCTTGATGCTCCTCATTTAACAGTTTAAGTTCTGAAGCAATGTCCTTTTCTCCTTTTGTAACAACTTCCGGGATGAATTTTTCCAAACTTTCAAACTTGTTATCAATATACTCCTTAAGCTCGGTGGATAGATCTGTGGAAGAGGAAGTGATCTTGGCTAGGACTATAGCGCAGTTATTTGTTACTACTGTATTAGCCTAATCTACAGATCTATTAGCTCCGGCTATGCTTAAGTTAATTTGCTCAAGGATTGGCTTTATCTTAGCGAGAGAAACTTCCGCTACTAGATCAGCAGTGGGAAAGTCTTCCACTTTCTCTTCAATTTTCTTAACATAGCCCTTAATCTCCCCAAGTTCTCCCTTTAAATCCAGAGGTGAGAGTTCTTCAAGAAGGACCTTTTCCATAGCTTTCAAGTGTCTGCATATGTTTCGGAGGCTTTGTTAAATGTAGCTCTCCTTATGTTCCTCATGAGTGGCTTCTTGAAGAATCTTGAGTGCTGTGGAAATCTTTTTAGCTCTAGTTGGGTTTACATTTGAAGATGGTATACAGATTGGGCTTGCAAGGGGAGTTTTTAATCCGAAGCTGCTCTCAGACTCGGATGATTCTGTCTTAACTAATTTTGAGCATGGGATTTTACAGTCCCTCTTGCGAGACGATGATAAAGTATACCCGACTTTATTCCTCATGACGAAAGTTCTTTTTTGGAATTTTTATTACCGATATAAAATTCTCCATGAATTTTATATTCGAAAAAATTCAGTTCAGCTTGTCCGATAACGCATACGGTGGTAGCTCAGACCGATGATTTACACCTAAAAAATAATCTAGTCTAAAATACCCATTAAAAATTAAAAAATACACCCCAATATCTCAGTTTTTCCTTCATTATCAATCATTTTCGGATTTCCCCTCCTTTTCCCACGATTTCGGGCACGAATCGTGCTACTTTTCAACTCCGCCAGAGGAGCGAGGCCGGCCTCGCTCATACCGCTGGTGGTATCATCCATGCCGCCAGCGGCATCATTTTCTCTATAGACAGTTGTGTCCACTTTTTGCTCGATATCCGATGGATAATCAATCAAAGGCAATTTCCAATGGAGTTTAGCCTATATAAAAAAAATTTCCAGCCATTTGAAGGGTTCCAGTCTTCCACCACTCAAGATTTCTAGCAAATCTTGAGCATTCTAGTTAGCTTCAGAGGGATAGAGTTTAGAAAATGTAAGAAAAGAGGATTCAATTCATCTTTTCTTGGTTTTTCTCTACTAAACTCTCTGATACTTAGGTGTGTTTTAAGTTTAGAAATCACCAAAATTAGGATTTAGAGACTTAACCACCCCTTACTTCCCAAAATCATCACTTAAGCTCCCCGGAGGTGTCATATGGATCACAAAGAGGTGGATTCATGGCCCCGAGGTAAATATTCTGAGTCTCATAGCTCTTTGGCTTCTATTTTGTTTATTTGTTGTGTTTTGGTTACTGTTTGTGCCTAGTTTTGGATTTTCGGTCGCTTTCCGGCCAAAAACAGCTGCCAGAACAAAATGAAGCCGCTTGAGGCATTTAAAGCCGCAGGCAGTATCAACCATGATGCCAGCGACATCGTTGATACCGCTAGTGGCCTCACTTGCCCCCAGTGGCCCCATTTTCTTGTAGGACCCTTTCTTTATGGTATCCAGACAGTCATACAGCCTGTGTGTATGATTGATACCACCAGCGGCATCATTAATGCCGCCGGCGGTCTCAGTCAGGCCTCCGGCGGCATGACCTTCTGGACAGCAGTTTCATTTCATTTATTTTCCGACCTGGTTTAAATTTTTGAAGCTAGGATGTACAGTGTAATGACGAAGGTCTAAAACCTTCTAAAAATAGACTCCACCCCATACCATGTGGCATTTTCAGTAATAATCGGATTAAAATAACAATCGAGCTCCATAAATTGTAAATGAAATATGCGATGTTCATGCTAACTCGGGTCTTGATTTATTTACTAACTATGCATGTTATATGATATACCCCGTACAAAATGCCGTATTTGTGCTAATTGTCTTGTGCGTGTAAATTTAGGTTAGATGAATGCTAGGCCTTAAGGTATTTTATTTATCGTATAGAAAAATGTATAGGATTTGGAAAGCCATGTAATTATTATTTTATTTTCCGCATTTATTTTTTGGATAGCTGTAATAATTATTTATTTATTGCTTTGATTGCGTGATAACACGAAAAAAATATATAAATCGAAAACACCAATAAATAGGGTGGACTAAAACCGATTAAGAAAGAATGAAATATTTTAACTCGGTCTAATGTAAAATAGATAACATCATCTAAACTCAAAATCTCTACTTAAGGTATGGTCTACCACCCGGTGGGAAAATCGTACCAAAATTTCTCAGTTGAGCTAAACCGGGTGGCGACTCTATATTCAGTACGCGATTTTGATCTATTATCCCTTAACACATAAATTGGACTTAAATTCAACATTCAACCAATCAATCTTTTCATCACACTAAAATGAGGATCAGTCCCTCGGCACGCTTCACAGTGCTCGTTATTTCTCCACCCCCCCCATCCTACGCATCTCATGCGATCCTTGCGGGTGGGAAAAAGGTTGTCCGCTCATAGTGGTGGCTCTACTAAGGACTCAATACCTCTTTAAACTTGAACTTAAAATTTTCAATAATTTTAAAGGATTTTTTATGATGTATTGAAATCATTGGCCAAATTAAAACTTCATTCTTTTTCATGACATTTTATCCTATGCGTGTAGATAGTTCGGTAATTCTTTAGGTGCCCCATTTACACCCGAGAAGCTTACGAAAGTACCAATCATGCCCTATTTAGAATTGAGGATGCCTAGTCGCTGGATCACTCATTTTAACCAACACATAAACTCCTGCAATCGCACCTATTCGGGGAGTGGTTAAGTAACGTGGAATCAAGGTCAACGAGAACCTTCTATATCAACAAGCATACCAAAGCCGTGCTAGAATAAAGCCTCCACACTTCAATCCTCTAGAACTACCAAAATAATGAAAATAAATTGAGATGAACTTCTTTTGCCATTTCTGGTGCCGAGGCTAACCTCCATCCTTCGAAAAAGGCATTATGCGGGAGTCATAAGGTTGGAAGAGGGACGCTTTTTATGCTATGTGCTACGTGCTCCTGCATCCCCCATACATCAACTTCAAGAGCCAAAATCAATCAACTTACCCTTACTGATCTCCATTCATGGAAGAGGTTTAGCAACATCTGTAGGACTTCTTTTGTACCCCCGTTGAGTCATGACATATCTCTATGAGTGATGATGGGTACGAACATCCCATGAATGTTGGAGGGATAAGCCACTGCAGCATCGCTAACCATGTCTAAATTCAGCCATACATACCATGCGTCGGTTACTAAATAAAGACCATTCATCCCATCCGTAGTATCCCAATCCATGCATGCTCTGATCTGCTACCTACAGTTTTAGCTAGGAGGAGGCAAAATTATTATCGCACCCCAATTTGGAAAAGGCCAGGTCACCGTCTGATTCATTGTTCTCTCACCCTGATTGTTACCACAAAAGTTAAGGGAGTTCCGTATACTAATTCCAGCGAGGAGTCAGATTCAGATCAGTTTCAGTCAGGTCAAGATTTCTTTCAGTCAGCTATGTCTCTTCCGAGTAATGATGGAAACCCTCCTCCACCCGATGAGCAAGTCAGACCTACTCCCAGCTCAGGGGCAGCATCTCACCCCCCTCCTAGTTTTGATTTTGCCTGTACTATGCCGCAGTTCCTGAATTTGGATGCATTTCAAGCTTCCATACAAAACACTATCCAAGCGGCTGTTAAGCAAGCCCTCGAGGATAGGAATTCTGATCGGGTCTCTAAGTCTGATATCCAAGCCCAGAATGGTTCAGCATAGATATTAGCTAGTCCGATAGGGACAGGACCCGTTGCACATGTTTTCAACCCTGTCCCTAGACTCAGCCTATAGTAAGCCCATTTCAGTTCGGGCAGACTTCTGCTTTCCTACCAACCTTGGCTACTCCATCAATTATTCATTTCAACCCGAGATCTTTTGCTCAAAGTTTGGTTCCTCCAGTGTTCACTCATCAGTTATCAGCTTCTTCTAGTAAGTTAATCCAGTTGTCATCCTTTACTCTACCTTAATTCATTGAAACTCCCAAGGGTACCACCTACCCTCAGAATCCCTTTAGCAGCCAGATGGTCCCTCATCCTCCACCTTCTCCTCTAGTCAATGACCAGGGCACACAGCCTCTAGGTATGACACCTGAAATAGCTGCTTTTGTTCCCCAAATGATGGCCTCTCAAGTCAACGACTAGATCATGCATTCTCTGGGCATGACACCTGAGGCTGTAGCTCTCTCTCATCCGATTAATGACCAGGTCAAGCAGCTGCCAGGCGTGACACCAAAAATTCAAGCCTACATCAATCACCTTATAGCTACCAAGGAACCCAAGTGGAATGAAGATTGGATCCCTGATAATTTTACTATGCCACATATGGCTCATTATAATCATTCTGGTGCAACTGCTTCCCATATTATAATGTATTAAAGAGTTATGCATGTAAAGAAATTAAGTGATAAAGTGCTTGCTGAAATGTTTCTTTGTTCCCTTCAGGGCCCTACTCTTGAATGGTATCATACTTTGCCACAGCATATTGTCACTGATTGGAAACTTCTTTCTGAGGCTCTGAAAGTGCATTGTGGTTTCAATACTATAATGGAAACAACCCTTTAACATCTCAAGGGAGTTTGCCAAATGCCCCACGAAACCTTTAAGCGATATTTTAACTAGTGGATGTCTACCCAGGTTTTGATGAAATCCAAGCTGAGTATCGAGGAGATGATTGTGAAACTCCTAGAGGGATCTCTTCCCCTATTTCATAAAGAGATGGCTACTGATTCATTCTTTTCTTATAAGGCTATTTTCAAAAAGGCCGAGAAAATTGAGTGCGAGGTAGAGCGTGAAAAGGCAGAAAAGGTGGGGAAACCCTAGTTCACAAAGAATAATGATGCTCAGCCCTCAGCTCCCGCACTTCCTAAGTATAAAGCTCTGGCAGCAGTTCAGGCAATTTCTCAAACCCCTACTACACCTCTGGCAATTGCTCTAGCTCCACCGGCAGCTGCCGCGGTTCAACCCCCTCGCTTTCCTTTTATTTTGGCTAATCCATACAAGTTGCCTCTTTGGGTTATCTTTTAGCATTTAAGGGAAGCAGGTTTCATCCAGTCCCTTCAAGAGTACAAACCGCCTAAACCCAAAGATAAGAAGAATTTCTACAATTACCACGTTCAGGTGGGACACTAAACCAACAATTGCAAAGCCCTGCTCTTGGCTATTCAGCATCTGGTTAGTGAAGGAACGATTGCTAAGTCTGATGAAACCCTAGGCACCATGAATAACCCTTTGCCTAATTTTGGGAATAAGGTAGGAATGATCCAGTCTGGCTTGTCTAAAGCCATAGTCGTTGAGCTCATCACCCAGGGTTCGGGCAACACTAACTCTATTATGGTTGTTGGTTCCGGTCTCCCATCTAGCTCAATATTTGATCTCATTAGTCAAGCTAATCTGAGAGTCAATTTAGTTTAGGGTATGGATGTCGACTTGAATTTTCCTAAGTAAGAAAGCCGCAGGGCTCAGCCGTATTCAGCGTAGATTCCTTTATTTCAAAGGGCGACTATTCCGACGAAGATGAGGGAGTAGTTGAGGTAGCCAAGGTTGTAAGTACTGAGCTATTCATGGTTGATTCACCTATTAATGAGAAGCCGAAGGGATTATTCAAGGTTGATCAGAATGAGCCTTTCAATGTGGATGCATATGAGTTGCAAGACCCAGATTTGGATTTTGAGGAATAGTAGTATTTGTTTGCAACACGAGCCACTAAGAGTATCTTGCTCGATAATGTTCTCAACATTACTCGGAGTGGCCGTGTGTATTAGCCTGAAGACCGATATCTCCACTTGAATAAGGACCCAGTCCTTATCAGGTAGGAACTACTGCAAGGCGTCCTTCTCTACCTCTGCCTATTCCTACCAATCTTAAGGTTGACCCTCTCATTACTCAGCTAAAAAATATGCAAGCTCGTTATAGTATATGGCAGTTGGTAATTGATTCTGATAGGCAATGCAAGTGATTGATTAAGCGATTGCTTGATTTGGAAGCTACTCCGACCAATTCAGTTGTGGAGATGTGTGCCAGGGTTGGAGAGGGAATTCCTCTAAGGAAGGGACCTCAAATTGTATTTGACCATTTTAATCTTTTGCTTGAGGGTAGGGACCATAATAGGGCTTTGTTCATTCGTATTTAGATCCTCGATAAGGTTATCCCCTATGTCATGGTGGACGATGGCTCCACCCTAAATCTGTTCCCTCTAAAAGTCCTTCCTCATCTGAGACTGTCGGAGGAAATTCTTGAGAAATCTAGTACTATTATTAGAGACTATAATGATTCAAAGCGCAGTGTAATTGAGGCCTTTGAGGTAGAAGTCACTGTGGAAGGTGTTACGAGCAATGTGCGCTTCACTGTACTTGATATTCCTATTACTTACTCCCTATAGCTAGGCCGACCGTGGCTCCATACCTTGGACACAGTTCCCTTCACTCTCCACTAAAAAATTAGGCTCATTCATTAGGATAAACTGGTAACCATCGAGGCCGATCCCGCTTCGGTTGTGGCTATTATGAAAGCTAAGGCTAAATTAGAAGAAGGTCTTCGTATTGCTATGATTAGTAAGACTGAGAAATCTCCTCCCCTTTGGCAGAATTATCTCCACTTCAATATGGGAAAACTAATGAAGAAATCTGGGAATAAACCTGGCAGAGGCGATGGGAGGTACGAGTAGGGAATTATCGAGGCCTTAGAGCCAAAGGTATTAGTCCACCAAGTTGGATTGGGGTACAAGCCTAGAAAAGCCTATCACCATGTTGCTTCCTACTACTGCCACATGGTCACTGTATGTGAAATCCAAGGTAAGAGACCTTACAAAGGGGAGCCCGAACTAGTCGAGCATGATGGAAAAATATGGCCTAGCATTGAGATCTTTAAAGATGTCTATGACTTTAAAGCCGGTTGCATGGTTGTCTCTGCTGAACCCAAACCTATTGAGCCTATTGCACCTGTCAATGCTATTTCTAAAAAAGCTAAGGGAAAGGGTAAAATGTATCCTGAAGATGAGTCTGGGGGAAGTAATAAAAAATCTGTTGATCCAAAAATCGAAGATGCTATGGCTACCATGACCAAAGCAATGGCGCTGCTAATGAAGAAATGTTGGAGGGGTGAGAGAATCGGGGAAGAGGATGCCATGACAGATATAGTAAGAAAGCTCGCCAGCTGCCTCATTGAGAAAGCCAACCTATCCAGAGAACCATCCTTCACCGCTGCCTAAAAAGCTACTCTAGAACATGATCTAGATACCATTCTGACAGAGACTATAGAGGATGTTCCCCCTGTTGCTGCTACCACTACCAAAGCCCCTCTGCCTGTGGAGGAGGAAATGGATGATGTAATTTTTTACATTTCTATTGTATTTGACGCAAACAATGTTGCCTACAAGGCTGTTAATGCAATGAATGACTCTCATTTTGCTTACTTGTTTGATATTTTTCATGATGGATCTATGCATTCACATAACAATATGCATAACATTTTTAGCACTAGTGATACATCTTTAAGTGAAATAAACCTAAGTACTGATGATAATCCTAAAATGGTGACCATTTCCAACGATTTAACTCTTGAGGAAAAAAGTGAGATTATAAAAGTGCTTAAAGATCATGTTAACGCTTTTTCCTGGTCATACAAAGATATGCCTGGGGTTGATCGTCAGATTGCAGAGCATAAATTTCCAACCGATCCTAAGTTTAGTCCTATCAGGCAGAAGCTCCGCTGGTTAAGACCAAAATGGGCTGATCAGGTTAAGCCAGAGGTTTTGAGGTTTATTGAAGCTTGATTTGTCGAGGTGGTGAAGTATCCGACTTGGTTGTCCAACATAGTCCCGATCTCGAAGAAAAATGGTAGGGTCTGAGTTTGTGTCCACTTCTGAGATCTCAATAAGGCCTCGCCCAAATACAAATTCCAGCTTCCTCACATAGATGTCCTGACTGACAGTGCTGCCAAGGCTACTATGTACTCATTCATGGATGGGTTCTCGGGTTATAATCAGATTCTGGTGGATATCATTGACAAAGTCAAAACGGCATTCATTACCGAATGGGGGGTCTATTGCTACAAAGTAATTCCATTTCGGTTATAGAATGCTGGGGCCACTTATCAGCGTACCGTAACTGCTCTCCTGCATGGTATGATCCATAAGGAAGTAGAGGTATATGTGGATGATATGATTGTGAAGTCTGCTACCCAAGAAGAGCACCCTGCTATTCTCAATAGATTCATGACTCATATCAAAAAGTATAATCTCCGCCTGAATCCAAAGAAGTGCATATTTAGGGTTACTTCAGGAAACCTACTAGGACATGTGCTCAGTTAGAAAGGAATTGAGATGGATCCCGATAAAGCCAAAGCCATCATGGACATGCCTCCGCCTAAGATAGAGAAAGAAGTTCAGTCTTTTCTGGGGTCCTTGCAGTATGTCAGTCGGTTTATTGCCTGCCTCACTACCATGTATGAACCCATCTTCAAGCTGTTTAGAAATCAACAACTAGTGGTTTGGAATGATCAGTGCCAAGTGGCATTTGATAGAATGAAGGCTTACATTATTGACCCACCAGTTCTGAAACCCCCCATCCTAGGGAAACCTTTGATCCTATACCTGGCCATTGAAGAGTCTTCTATAGGGGCAATGCTTGTCCAAGAACATGATGATAAGTGGGAGCACACGATCTACTACTTGAGTAAAAATTTGTTGGATTACAAAACCCGATATTCGATTGTGGAGAAGACTTGCACCACCATAGTTTGGCTTACTAAGAAGTTGCGCTATTATTTCTAATCTTATTGAGTCCAAGTCATGGCCAAGATTGACCCCATGAAGTATCTTTGTTAATTCCCCACTCTAGTCGATGGTTATTACTTCTCACAGAGTTTGACATTGAGTATATGACGAAGAAGGTTATTAAGGGTTGGGCAGTGGCAGAATTTCTGGCTAACCAACCTCTTGACTCTGATTATGTTGAGAACCTAGAGTTTCCCAATGAACAGCTTGCTTCCGTCAAGATCCTCGAGCGTGTATGGACTATGTACTTTAATGGTGCTGTGAACTGATGGGGAGCAGGCCTCAGATTTATTATAGTCACACCGAATAATGAAATCATTCCGCTATCCAAACGTTTGGAGTTTGCTGTTACAATCAAATGGCACTGAGTATGAAGCTTGTCTATTTGATCTTAAAGCCCTCTACCAGGTTGGGGCCCGCATGGTATCTATAATCAGGGATTCAGCCCTCATGATCCATCAGGTTGTTGGGGATTAGGAAATCCAAGAAGAACCTCTCTGTCCCTATGTTGAGGCCATTCGTAACTTATCTGAGAAGTTTTCCTTTAATTTATATCACCACATCCCTCGGGACGATAATTAATTGGCTGACTCCCTGGCTACCTTGGCCTCTTTATAGGAAGGACCCCGGTAGGATCCCATTTGCTCCTTAGTTCTTTTGTCAACTAAAACTACCTACCACGCTCAGCTAGTTCACCGGGTTCTTGCCATCTCGACCAAACCTTATTGGTATTCTGACATTATCCTGTTCCTCCAAATTAGCCAATATCCTCCGCATTCCTCTAATTCAGACAGCACCACCCTACGGCAGCTCAATGCCCAATTTTGTATTGTTGATAATGATATGTTCAAGCTCACTAGTGATGGTTTGCTACTTCATTGGCTAACCAAATTTAAGGCTCAAAAGGTCATTGATCAGGTCCACACCGGTGATTATGGCCCTCATATGAACGGTTTTTCGCTCACAAAGAAAATTCAGCGGTTAGGGTATTTCTGGCTCACCCTAAAGGCCGATTGCATTGCCCAAGTCAAAAGGTGCAACTAATGCCAGATTTATGGGGATACGAAACATCTACCACCCACTGAGCTCCATCATTTATCTACTCCTTGGCCATTCTCGGCGTGGGGGATATACATAATCGATGAAATTCATCCCTCATCAACAAATGGGCACAGATTCATCATGGTAGTAGTGGATTATTTCTTGAAATGGGTAGAGGCCAAATCCTTAACCAATGTCACAGCCAAGAAGATGGCCAAGTTTGTAGAAAAGCACATCTTCGTTCGGTATGGACTTCCGCATTATATAGTCTCAAATAACGGGGTGCAATTTCAAGGAGAAACTACTTATCTAATTGAAAAATATGGGATTGAGTGCCATAGATCTTCTCCATATAGACCACAAGTTAACGGTGCTATTAAGGCAGCTAATAAATTGGTAAAGAAGATCATTTCCAAGATGATAGCCGGTTATAGAGATTGGGTAGATAAGCTACCCTTTACTATTTAGGGATATTGCATAAGCATCCGTACCCCGCTTGATCAAACCCTGTTCTCCTTGGTCTATGGAATGGAAGCGATTTTGTGGGTGGAAACTCATGTTAGCTCACTGAGAGTTGCTTTAGAAGCCAAGCTGAAAGAATCTAAATGGACTCAGGTGAGGTTTGAACAGCTGAATATAATGGATGAAAAGAGATTAATGGCTCTAGATAATCTCTATATGTACCAGCAGTGCATGGCTTAATCCTATAATAATCGGGTAAGGCACAAAAAGTTCCCCTTAAAAGCTGGTGATTTGGTCCTTAAATAGCTGAAACCTTCCACCACCGATGCGAGGGGAAAATTTAGGCCAAACTGGGAAGGATCATATGTGATAAAGAAGATGCTTAGAAAATGGGCGATTAAGCTTACGGATATGGACGGGAATGAGTTTGTCAACCCCATAAACTAGGACAGGCTTAAACGTTATTACACCTAATTCAAAAGAAATAAATCAAAAAAAGTAGCAAAAAAAATAGATGAAATAAATTACTCACCTTTCGGTCTTTTACTGATCGGGCAAAAATTAGGGTGACACCCGACGGTCGGTATTCCACAAACTAGCCATGCAAAAATTAGGGGATGAGTCAAACCCGCTAGATCAAAAACCCGAAAAGGGCAATCTAGGCAGATATTAGAGGAAGTGAGCAAAGAGAGAGTGCCTTCTAGAAAACCGGCCTAGGCTAGTTGGCAACGGGAGTTAAATCAATGGAAATGTTAACCAAACATCATGTACTTTGTTTTACTTCAATTAATGAAAACATCTCTTTTATTAAATTCTGAATGCTTATGTTTATGTGAATTTTGTATCCATGCGGTCAAAACAGCTTAAGTAAGCCTAATGCAGAGTTCACGTTAATCTAAATAATATGCGCAACAAATAAAAATCATTCTGATAGATTGAAAATAGCAAGGTCTATGCAAAAGTAAAAATAAGTCTGTTGGATTGAAAACTTAAAAAGGGCAGTCCAGGCAAAAATTAAGATAAGGTTCGATAGATTGAAAACACCAAGGGGCAGTCTATTCAAAAATTAGAACAAAATAAAAGACATATAACAAATAAAGTTCAATAGTTCTGTCACCCTGACTAGCCTATGCAAAAGATAGAACTAAAAGAGAGCACATCTCAGGCTAAACTTCCCGCATCCTTATCATAATATCGAGAAATCCTCTGCAAGGTGGTAGTAGAAAAGGGCTCGTGTCCCTGCTATGCTTGCTCTCCCTCAAAGCGGGCCCATGATCCCTTGAATCGGGTCACCATGCATCTAATCTCAGCAAGCCATCCTCTATAGTGTATATCAATCTCAATGGTCTCCACGTGGTTGTAGTCCAGAGTCTCAAATATGGCCTCCCTAGTCCACTTTTACCGGATATGGTTCACCTACCTGGCTTTGTACACTTTAATTTGGTTATGGGGTTGCTTAGTCGAGACTCTCTATCGCTTGCTGTACTAATGGTACAATCAGTAGAGGGTGTAGAATGAAGATCTCTTTAGGCCTATCAGCTGAATACAGGATCCCTAGGGCTCCACAACCACATCCCGGTCCTCCACCATGGGCTAACTCACTAAATTTATGAATCCGTATACCCCCTCAGAATAAGCATTCAGCTATCGAATGTCAAATGATTGAAATTAGCTCGCATAAGCCCCCTCTCCCTCAGATGAACAAGTAGGTACTTCTTTAGGTTCACCAGTTGTGCCTCTTTCTGTTTCAGTTTCCATCATCCATACCTGTAAGTTGATTTCAAACAAGGGCAAAGAGAGGCGGATAATTTACGAAATGGAAAATAAATACCTGCAGCAGTATGAGATGATCAGCGATAAGAGTCAGATTAGTAGAAGCAGCATCTGTATTGAGTAGAACCTCAGCTAGTCCCATAAATATAAAAGAAGCCTCTGTCGATATAGGGCCAGTAAGTGAAATCAGCCTGAATGGAGCAACTAGGCCGCCTCTACACAAAACCTCCGCCATTAGCAGTAGTGCCACCATGGATGGCCAAGCAAGGTGAGATCTGGGCGCCCCTTGGCACCACTCTAAAATTGCACTAAGCTGGAATCCAGGTTTGTCAGGAAGTCGGGATAAAAACGAATCTATAGAATCCAAATTCCACAGCCTGTAGGGCATGTCATCCGTATTAAAATAGAACTCCGGGAGTGCCAGGGCACGCGCTTGGGACATGGGACCCCTAATATGGCATGAAACTCTTCGAGCAAAGAGCATAGCTCAAAAGAAGTAAATCAAAATACATGGTCCATCTGATCCCAAAAAGCTAATGCCGCGCGAAGTAATTCAGGACTTATGGGCTACGCCGTGACGTATTAAAAGCCTCATAGCCTAAATTTTTCTAGCTTCTTCTAGTCTGCATTTCCCATACTTTACAGAAAGCCCTGTAACTGCTAGTCATGGTTTGCCATAGCTGAATTGGAGAAAATGGCTGAATTTGGAATTCTGGCAAAGTAAGGCCGCCGGCGGTATGAGCGATGTCACCGGCGGTATAGACCAGGTCGCCAGCGATATGACTTTGCCTGCAGTGTGTCTATACTAGTTAGCAAATCAAAATTTCATGCAAAGGGCGATATCACTGATGCCGCTGGTGGCATGGGCATATTTTTTGCAAATTTTAGTTCCTGTTTTAACCAGTTTCAGCATGTAAAAAACCCTATAACCTGTTTTCAAAAGATACGCAAGCACAAAATTCAAATCTTATTCAAATGAAAGGCCCAAAGGCACAAACCATCCAAATATCCAAACTCTAAGCCTAACTAACACCAAAACAATCCGAAATCCAAAATCAATCGTCAGAGCCCATCGTATTAAAGGCATACAAAACCAAGATTAATAAAAAAAATAAAGGCTGAAAAAAAAACGAAAATCAGATTAGCTAGTGACCCTAAGCCTAATTGCCACCGGGCGGATGAGATGAAACATCCTCCTTATTTAGAAGATAAGTGCCAGCAACACCCTCTTCTATCCCCAGGATGCTCCAAGAGCTCGCAGGGGCACCTCCATGGTGTTGCCCAGCAGTCACCTTCCTTCCCATTCGGCCCGGCTCACTCGGGGCAACACAATCCATGTTGTGTTTGCTTTGCCTCTCTTGTAGTGTGGCATCCAACTGGTTCTCCAGCTCGCTCACTCAATGCTAGAGTGCACTCATCTCTTCTTGATATCTTTACTCAGCCTTATTGGCATCCGACAGTGTGAGGGCCAGAAAATCCTGCAAGCAAAGAAACAATAAACAATCTATATCATTCATGCAATTATTCTAACATTATATTTCTACATGGAATATACCTAAGCAAGCAGACTCTAGGAAACTAGTGTATCCCTAAGAGCAAATGCATTCCCTACCAATCGCTCTGCCTCGACACAAGAGACCTAAAAAATCCAAAGAGCAATAAAAAAGAATTCATAAGGGGTCAGTCATATGGGTTTGATTGCACAAGGCTTACATAAGTGGTGTTTTCTGGCATAAAGTTCAAAGAGTGGCTGCTGGAGGATATTTCCCTGTCCAAAAGTTTCCCCTTGAATTCATCAGTAAGAACTAGGTCTCCAAGGCAGTTGAGAGGTGCCCCTCAACAAAGTTAACACCCTCGGGTATGCCATAATATCCTCCGCCGCTTCCATCACCTCGGCCTCTCTTACTAAAGGGATCCTTGAAAATCCGAAAAGTAAGCATAAGAAACTGTTTTGATCAAAGCATACAATGTGTATATAATCATGAAAATAATGGGTGTGATCTCACATCGGAAGAATAATGCCCCTCATGGGCCATTGGTGTGTCCTGACCAATCTCTCCTAGCTCCTTGAGATGGCCCTCACTGCCGTCGCTCCCTTCCTCATTGTCATCCTCAGCCACAATATCTCGCCTTTGCCTTTTCAGCTCCTCCTCCTTTTTCTTCCTATGGAAAGATACAGTATCATTCCTATGAATGTGGGGGTACATAGGGAGCAAGCGTGACATGTGACCATTATAAGAGCCGGGGACACTCCGCACCACTCGGCCGTTCCCTTCCAAATAATCGGCCTTATCGGTCTCCCCGGTGATAGTCAAATAAGGCCACCAAAGGCCCATAAGGGGATCCGTAGGAACAGGCCTAGCAGCAGGCATAAACTCTCTCCAGCCTCTAACTCTCTCCCTCAGGTACCAAGGCAAGGCTAGGGGGCACTCTATGATGAAGCAGCAGTCATACACCTCTCGCTAGATAGTAAGAACATCGACTCGGTTGGACACTCCCTCAAAAGGGTCCCGCACAACCTGGCTAACCAATCAAGAACAAAATCAATGTAAGCAATTTAAATTCATAAATACGTTTTGCTGACTAATGGTTTGCTAAATATAAGACAGGGCAAAAGTCAAAGTAGCATACCGAGCTGATCTGTAGGCACCACAAAGCCTCCCTATAAGAGGTGGAGTACTTACCGAGTCCCCCAACGCTCCCGCACCACCGGGCGAGGAAGTGGGAACCCGGCTCCACTATAGTACCAAACTAAATAGGAGGGAGAATCTGGTGTTCAAAAGCCCATACCTTTATAATTGACAACCAATCAGTCCAAAAGAACAACACAAAAAAATAGAAAAGCAGCTAACCATGATAATGAGGTGCTATTCGAAAAAAGGCATACCTGTAGTATAAAGTGACTCGGGAGAAGGGCCTTCTCCATCTTTCAAGCGCCTACATCCAGCCCATAATACATATGTGCTAAAATAGCCCTGGGCCATTTCCTGTCTTTGATGATCTAGACATCTTCAACCATCAAAATCAAGCCATAATTAACCTTGCTATCGGAAATCGGGAAGAACAGTACGGTTAATAAAGAAATAACAAAGGAATGGACAAAGGCGTCCCAATCATCCTCGAGGACCTCTCCCATCCCCTTCCAGTACTCATGTAGCTCCTCATAGCATAATCTCCCTAATTTAGTCTTTAGCCCAAACCACTCAGTCACTCTCTTCACCACCAGCCCCTTGAGGTGGTTCTTCTCCACGTACACGTCGAAGTGAATCGCGTCCTTTGTCCATGGTAGCCCGATCATCGCTTCCATGTCAGAAAGAGTAATGGTGACCTCCCCTATCTAAAAGTGAAAAGTGTGCATGGTCTCAGACCACTTCTCTACCAAGGTAGTCAAGGCTAAATAAGAAAGCTTTGGCATCAATAAGGGCATGGTTCAAGCTAGATCCTCGAATCCCGTATCATCGATCACATCCGTAAGCATCAAGTCTTTCTCTTTTATATGTTGCCACCACCGGCCCATGGTCCCCATGCCCCCAGTGCAAGTGTGAGTATGCGGCTACAAAATCAGAAAGGATCAAATCAGTTAAGTTTTTCAAATTCTATTTCATTTTTCTGTTGGAAAGTTGTTGATGCCGCTGCTGGGGCAGTGATGCCGCCGACGGCATCACCCATACCGTCGGCGATATGGACGATGATGTCGGTGACATCACTGAATCTAGCAGTGACATGGCCTTTTTCTCCTCTTTTCATGGATTGAAGCCGCTGGCGATATCAATTGTGCCACCGGTAGTATTACTTCTACGGGCAGAATGCAGATTTCTGCCCAAAATCTCTCAAATCACCCAAAATCAAAATCAATCAATTTTAAGGCATAAAAACAGTGTAAATCACATAAAATCAACCATATAACATGCATCCTAACATGTATTAATTATTTTTAACCCCTATCATGGCAAAATTTTAAGCTTAAGGCCAAAATCAAAACTTAACATAAAGGTTCGAGTTTTGTAGGTTTACCTGAATGTTGGAGATGTGATTATCCTTGTTCGGAACGAGATTATTGTTGGTAGTCGCTATCCCATATCCAAAGACGATTTCAGTCTCCTTAAACCCATACCCCACATGAACCGGGTAGAGTTTCAGCCCCTCTATAGAAGAATCGGGCAATTCTTCGGACTTCGAATAGCTAGATTCGCGTCCAAAGACCTTCTTATAGTGAAAATCGAAAAGAAAGCGAAGGATTTGAGTTTGAGAAGAGTGTGGAGAAAAAAAAAGGAGAGTGGTTTGCGGCTTCTGTAAATGTAAGGAAGAGAAAAGGAAGAGAGTTTTACCCTTTTAAAATACCAGCGCGGAATTCGAGGAGTTTGAAGTAATCTAAAACTACCCATCCATGCCGCCGCCAGCATCACTTCAAATCGCCAATGACATCGCCCATGCCACCACTAGCTTCACTTTAAACCGCCAATGACATCGCCATGCCACCGCCGGCATCACTTCAAACCGCCAACGATATTGCCCATGCTGCCGACAGCCTTAGCTCTCCCAATTTGAATTTTGAATTATTTTGACCAATCAAAGATGCCACGTAGCATCCATATCGCTAGCGATATCGATCCAGATCATGGGCGGAATCAGCCAGGCCGCCGAAGACATCAAAATTTCTCCCCGTGTTTTTCAGCAAATCCGGTGGAACCCCGGCTCCAGCCTCGACATCCCAGGATTTTTTAAACCCCGTACACTTTTACTTGTTATGTTTTTACTATTGATCAAAGGGGCAAAAATATTTTTGCTTCACAAAATAGATCAAGCAGTAAAAACATTATCTAAAAATCAGTCTAATCTTACTTTGCTTGTTGCAGGAATGACACGCCCCACCTCAAATCAATCTCAAAGCCCGAGTTCGCTTGGAAAATCTCAAAGTCCAAGTTCACTTGGCGAATTGCAAAGCATCAGTTCGACCAAACGGCAACCAAATCTCAAAGCATAAGCCCGACTAAGGGACAACCATATCCGCAAAGCATAAGCCCGACCAAGGGGCAAACCTCTTCGTGAAGCTCAACCCCAACCAAGGGGCAACCAATCTATAAAGCTCAAGTCCGACTAAGGGGCAACCAATCCACAAAGCATAAGTCCAACCAAGGGGCAACCAAACCTACAAAGCTCAAGCTCGACCAAAGGGCAACCAATCCACAAAGCATGAGTCTGACCGAAGGGCAATCAATCCACAAAGTAAAAGTCCGATCTAGGGGCAACCAATCCACAAAGCATAAGTTCGACCAAGGGACAACCCAATCAGCAAAGCTCAAGCCCGATCAAGGGGCAAACTAGCCATCCATCAGGAATCATTCTTATCCCTTGCTCTTTTATGCGTTCATACTAACATGTGGCAGTAGTGATCCCCCGAGGGGCAGCCTATAAGCATGAGATTTTATAGTCCCTCTCATGAGTCGATGACAATGTATATCTGATTTTATTCCTCATGATAAAATTCTTTTTTGGAATTTTTATCATGATATAAAATTCTCTACGAATTTTATTTTCTAAAAAAATTCAGTTCGACTTGTCCGATAGCACGTCCGATGGTAGCCCAGACCGATGATTTACACCCAAAAAATAATCTAGTCCAAAATACCTATTAAAAATATAAAAAAAATACACCATATATCTGAGTTTTTTCGTCATTATCAACTTTTTTCGGATTTCCTCTCCTTTTCCCCAATTTTGGGCACTAATCGTGCTACTTTTCATATCTGCTAGAGGAATGAGGCCGCCAGCAGCCTCGTTGATACCACTAGTAGTATCATCCATGCCGCCCCTAGAATCATTTTCTCTACAGACAGTTGTGTGCACGTTTGGCTCGATATCCAATGGATAATCAATCAAAGGCAATTTCCAATGGATTTTAGCCTATGTAAACAAAATATTCTAGCCATTTAAAGGGTTCCAATCTTCCACCACTCAAGATTTCTAGCAAATCTTGAGCATTCTAGTTAGGTTTAGTGAGATAAAGTTTAGAAAAGGTAAGAAAAGAGGATTCAATTCATCTTTTCTTGGTTTTTCTCTACTGAACTCTCTGATACTTAGGTGTGTTTTAAGTTTAGAAATCACCAAAATTAGGATTTAGAGGCTTAACCACCCCTTACTTCCCAAAATCATCACTTGAGCTCCCTAGAGGTGTCATACGGATCACGAAGAGGTGGATTCACGACCCTAAGGTAAAAATTCTGAGTCTTAAAGCTCTTTGGCTTCCATTTTGTTTATTTGTTGTGTTTTGGTCGCTATTTGTGCTTAGTTTTGGGTTTTTGGTTGCTTCTAGAAAAAAATAGTTGCTGCAAGAAACTTAAGCCGTCGGAGGTATTTGAAGCCGCCGGTGCTATCAACCATGCTGCCAACGGCATCATTGATACCGCTAGTAGCCTCACTTGCCCCCAGTGGCCCCATTTTCTTATAGGACCCTTTCTTTTTAGTATCCAAAAAGTCATACAGCCTGCCTATTTGACTGATGCCGCCAGCAGTCTCAGTCATGCCATCGGTGACATGACCTTCTAGACAGTAGTTTCATTTCATTTATTTTTTAACCTAGTTTAAATTTCCTAAGCTAGGATGTACAGTACAATGACAAAGGTCCAGAACCCTCTGAAAATAGACCCAACCCCATACCATATGGCATATTCACTAATAATCAGATTAAAATAACAATCGACTCTAAAATACGGATATAACAGAGTTTTCTCGCAAACGCCGATTAAATCCCATTTTTAGCCATCCAACCGGGCTCCATAATTTGTAAATGAAATATGCCATGTTCACGCTAACCCAGGTCTTGTTTGTTTACTAACTATGCATGTTATATGATATACCCCGTACAAAATGCCATATTTGTGCTAACAGTCTTGTGCAGGTAGGTTTAGGTTAGATGAATGCTAGGCCTTCGAGTATCTTATTTATTGTGTAGAAAAATGTATAGGATTTGGAAAGCCATATAATTATTGTTTTATTTTCTATACGTATTTTTTGGATAACTGTAATAATTATTTATTTATCGCTTTGATTGCTTGATAACACGAAAACACTATATAAATCAAAAACACCAATAAATAGGGTGGACTAAAACCGATTAAGAAAGAATGAAATATTTTAACTTGGCCTAATGTAAAATAGATAACATCATCCGAACTCGGAATCTCTACTTAAGGTATGGTCTACCACCCAGTGGGAAAATCGTACCAAAATTTCTCAGTTGAGTTGTATCGAGTGGCGACTCTATTTTCAGCACGGGTTTTTGATCCCGTATCTTTTAACACATAAATTGGACTTAAATTCAACATTCAACCAATCAATCTTTTCATCACACTAAAATGAGGATCAGTCCCTTGGCAAGCTTCACAGCGCTCATTATTTTTCCACCCCCCGTGCTACACATCTCACGAGGTCCTTGCAGGTGGGAAAAAGGTCGTCCACTTACATATTCCTCTATTTGATCTTCTTTTCTTTGTCCACCTATTCCCCCAGAATAGCCTTACCCCTTGAGTCCACCATAGGAGTGTGCTCTTGGGAACCCAGACTGAGTCCCTCCTTTAAAACTTTATATTTCGGGTTAGACTAGTTATCCTCAGATGTAGCTTGGGTGTGTGCATCCAAGTTATCCTAACTATTGGTTTGAAGATTTACTTCCTCATTAGGCTCCGGTACTTCTCCATCTGGTAGACTGGTACTATCCTCAGTCGCCGCTCCTAATGCCTGTAAAGGACTTGCCACTACTATCATTTCTTATCCTAGAATGGTGGAATTAGCCTCATCATTGCCTCCAATTTCCTTTTCTGGACTCTCCTGCTCTACCACTTCTGGATCAACATTTAGTAGATTATTAGGAAGAGGCTCTAATCTTGCTTGAAAATTGTATAGATCCTTATCCTGGTACTTGGCTTCTTTAAGAAGCTCCAGATCCTTTGATACAATAAGGATTGGTAGGCTGTTTGATTTTACTGCCCCGGATACGCTTCCAAGTCCCTCTTTGGTCAATTGATTAATCTTTTGATTATCTCGCACACTAGACATCATTTCATTGAATTAACGGTCTTCTAGAAAGATATTGTCTTAAGGTGTTGGCCTTTGGGTGAACAAGACAATTTCCTTTCCTTTTCCGAATTCTACTGGAGTGGCGGTTCTGGGAGTTGGTTCCCTAATGGTCACACCAGCAGCAGGTTTCTTGATGGAGAGTTTGGCTCTTGCTTTCTTAGACATTAAAGCCTCTCTGAATGTTAACCCCCTCTTCCGGAGTTGCCTCTTGGGGGCTGGTTCCCCATCTCCAGTCTCTTCACTATCAGACCCACACTCCTCTGTCAGCATACCCCTTATGCTTCTTTTTTGTCCCTTCTTATAGCCTTCTCTAACTGTAGCAGCAGCTACTGCAATAGTTTATATTGCTTTCAGCTCACATACCAATTTTTTTAGCTTGTCAGCGGCTTTAATTAGCCTTCCTCTTGGCTTTTTGGCCGGAGATTTGGTCATTAATTAGGTTAAGGACAAAGTATCCTCATTTTGCTCCTTAATTTTTTACTGGATGTTTAGTTTCTTTTGGGCTTTAGGCTTGGTCATTTTTGGCTTCTTAGCTTTCGGTTCATTCTTAGCTTTCCCCTTCCTAGCCTTACTCTTTTGTTTCTTCTCATCCTACTATCTAATTGCCTTCTGCTCATCCCACTTTGCTCCAAAAGATAGATTTTTGAAGTTTTTCTCCAAAATAGCCTTTCCATCTACGGATTCTTCCTTGGAGACATTAATTCCATTTTCTTCAAAGATCTTAGTAATAAGTCCTCCATGGTTATACTAGTGTTGCCTAATGAAATGAATTAGGAGGACTTGCATGCTAATTATTACGCTATCAGTCCAGTGCTGAAGCACACAGTGTTAAAACGAGGAGACTATGGTGAGGGATCCATTCTGGATGAGCACAAACTTCGTTAGCATAAATTGCAGATATCTTAGGACCTTTGGCCAATAAGTGGAGCATTTATCTTCAAAGTACCTTGGTGGCCGCCATTCTAGTGGCTCATACTTAAATTTTTGCTCGTCTTTGTTTGATCTCAATATTACCCCATCATTCTTTATTTTGAGATGAGTGACAAAGAATTCCAGAGTTAGAGTGATTTACTTTCCATCTACAGTGGTCCAAAGGGCGTTATAGTAGTTGTGAGCTCAGAGGTTGTCATAGAACTACTTTACAAATATCAGATAGGTGGGATTATGTATGGTGAGGAAGGTTTCCAGTCCCTGATCCTTAGGAGCTGGTTGAATAGGTCAATTGAGAATAAGTAGTTATCTCCTAGAAAGTCTGAAGGGACAACTGTATCTGAGGCGGTTTTCTTTATAGGAATAAAATTAGAGTCAACAAGGTCCTCCACTTTGAAAACATTCTTTGAGGGAAGAATAACTTTGGGTTGAGATTTGGGTGCCATTTGAAGGTTTAGAAGAAATTTGGGGATTTAGGGTTCTGAGTTTTGATTTTTGCAGAGTAATAGTAGATAATTACTTGCGTGAGGAAGAGAGTGATTTTTGGGGGGGTTTTATAGAATTCCTAGAGTAAAGGTAATTTGGTAATCCAGATTTTTCTAAGTTTAACTAGATTGATGACATGGCAGTTAAGTATTTAAGAGAGAGATTAATGGCGTTTAACCGGAGAATAGGAATGGTTTATTTTAGAAACAGCCTTTTAATTTTTGTGTGCGTGTAGTATCCAATAAATGATTGAAATTCAAAAAGTAATAGTTACTTTTCGGTGCTTTTACTACCATTTGCCCTTTCTATCAGCTGATGTGGCAATATTTCTTCTAGAGTAGAACTTTCTTCAATTCTTCTTCTCTTTCAGATTCCTTGTCTTGCCAGGGATCCAAACTGACCTTGGATTGTCTTTAGGATTTTCTTTAAATTGGATTAGACATCCCAATTAATTCCCTTAGCTTGCCAAATTGATCTTTACTTAATGGCTTAGTAAAGATATCTGCTCTTAGCTCATTAGTTGGAATGTATACTAAGGCAACATCCTTCTTCATCACATGATCCCGAATGAAATGATGCCTTATGTTGACATGCTTCATCCTGCTATGGAGTACTAGATTCTTTGACACATCAATGGAACTTTTGTTATCATACATAACATCCACACATCCGAATTGAACTCCATAATCTTCTAGTTATTGCTTGATCCAAAGGAGTTGAGCCACACAACTTCCAGCTGCCATATACTCAGCTTTTATAGTAGATAAAGAAACTAAAGTTTACTTCTTGCTGTACCATAATACCAAGCAGTCTCCAAGGAAATGACAACCTCCGGATGTACTTTTTCTTTCAAGAGTATCTCTACCATAATCTGCATCAGTGAAGCCTTGGAGTGTGAAATCTCCATTACTAGGATACCATAGCCCAACTTTAGTGGTTCCTAGGAGGTATCCAAGAATACTCTTTACTACTTTGAGATGAGAATCATTAGGATTGGCTTGACACATTACACAGTAATAGACTGCATAGTGTATGTCAGGCCTGCTAGCTGTCAAGTATAGAAGTGAACGAATCATCCCTCTATAGAGCTTCTGATCAACATCTTCTCCTTCACAATCCTTAGATAGAACTGTGTCTGAACCCATTGGAGTGGACATTGGCTTGCTCTTGTCCATTTCAAACATCTTCAAGATTTCCTTGGTGTATTTGGACTGATTAATGAAAATCTCATCTGAACTTTGCCTGATTTGTAATCCAAGGAAGAAATTTAGTTCTCCCATCATGGACATCCCAAATTCCTTCTGCATTTGAGAGCTGAATTCTTCACACATCTCCTCATCTATTGCCCTAAATATGATATCGTCCACATATATTTGGACTAGGATAATATCACCCTTCTTTTTCTTGATAAAATGAGTTGTATCTGCTTTACCCCAGATATATCCCTTGGATACGAGAAATGTAGTGAGTCTCTCATACTAAGCTCTAGGCGCTTGCTTCAATCCATAGAGGGCTTTCTTCAGTTTGTAAACATGATCCTGATGTTTTGAGTCTTCAAATCTAGGTGGCTGCTTCACATAGACTTCTTCATGGATAACTCCATTTAGAAATGCACTTTTGACATTTAATTGGAATAGTGTTAATCCCAGAAATGATGCAAAAGCACATAAAATCCGGATTGCCTCCAACCTTGCTACAGGGGCAAATGTTTCTTCAAAGCTAATCCCTTCCTATTGACTGTAGCCTTGGGCAACCAATCTTACCTTATTTCTCACCACTACTCCAGATTTATCTAGCTTGTTCTGAAATACCCATTTGGTACAAATGATTGACTTTCCTTTTGGAGGTGCCACTAGATCCCATACATCATTCCTTGAGAATTAATCTAGCTCTTCTTGCATGGCCATCATCTAGCTTTCATCCCCTTCTACATCTTGGAATTTCTTTGGCTCAATAAGAGAGATAAAGCAGCGTGGCTTATCATCCAGTTGAGTTGACCTCTGGTTCTGACTGGATTTTAGACATTGTCTAAAGTAGCTTCTACTGGATGATCTCTGTGAGACGGACTTCCCTTGGTAGATCTTCACATTGGACTAGAGCTTGTTCTACTTCTGCTTTAACTTCTCCTTCTTGACCTTCATCAGAGTTTATCTCATATGGATTGAGATCAAATTGTTGCACTTCTAAATTAAAAGATATTCCTTCATCTTCTTCTTTGTAATTCTTGATTTGGAAAGAATCAGGAACTTTGGCTTCACTCTTTTCTATAGAATTTTTAGCTTCCGAAATTTGATCTTCGGGAGTGGGACTTCTTTTCCCTGCATGGTTATTCTCATCAAAATCTCCATGTATTGATTCTACCACAGTTTGGGCTCATTTGTTAAAGACTCTATAAGCCTTGCTATGTGTTGAGTAGCCAAGGAAAATTGCTTCATTAGATTTGGGATCAAATTTTCCTAATTGCTACATCCAAATGCTTTGAAATACCCAATTTTGGGTTTTCTTCCCTTCCAGATTTCATAGGGGATCTTTTCTATGGTCTTTCTAATGAGAGCTCTATTCAAAATATAGCATGTTGTGTTTACGGTCTCACCCCAGAAATAATTTAGTAAACAATTTTCACTTAGCATTGTTCTAGCCATCTCAACTATAGTCTTATCCTTTCTCTCAACAACTCCATTTTGTTGAGGGTGTGAGGGGCAGAGAAGTTATGTTTAATGCCCTTGGAGTTACAAAATTCAGCAAAGTGCTTATTTTTGAACTCACCACCATTATCGCTCCGGATGCGTGCAATGCTTATGCCCTATTCTACTTCTATCCAGATGAATGTTTTTGAGAATTGGTCAAAGGCTTTATCTTAGCTTGCTAGCAAGAGAACCCAGGTATAGCAAGAATAATCATCCACAATCACCATAGTGTATTCTCTTCTACCTAAACTTAATTGTTTGATTGGACCAAAAAGATTAATATGCAAGAGCTCAAGTACTCTCGTGGAAGGAATGTAGGAGATGGAAGGGAAACTTTTCTTATGTTGTTTACCTAATTGACATGCAGTGCATAGATGATCATTATCAAAAGCAACCTTAGGCAAACCCGCTACCAATTCCTTTTTGGCTAGTTTGGACAGGAGGTTCATGCTAACATGTCCCAATCTCCGGTGCCATAGCCATGATTCTTCTTCTTTAGACACCAAGCAGATTGTCTTTTTCTCTTTTTTAATGTTAACAACATAGACATTATTTACTCTAGGTGCATAAAGAATGAGTTAATCAAACTTACTATCATAGACTGAGCGGCCTCCGAAATCAAATGCGACTTTTCTTCCTTTATCATAAAGTTAGGCTACACTTAGTAAATTGAACTTCAGTCCATCAACCAGTGAGACATATTTTATTTTTAATTTAGATCCAATGGTTCCATGTCGAATGATCTGTCCTTTTTTATTATCTCTAAAGCTCACTTTGCCTCCCTTCTTTCGGGTCACTATGATGAAGGCATTCTCATCACATGTCATGTTTCTTGAGCATCCACTATCAATGTACTAAGTATGTTGATCTATTGTGGATCTAAGGCATACCTATAAAACAGACCTAGTGGGTTTAGGTACCTAATCAGATTTGGGTCCTCTCGGGTTATCTACTATTTTAGGCCAAGGATTGACATTATAATAACCATTTTTAAATCTACATAATTTAGTAATATGATTGTTTCTCCCATAAAACCTACACCCTAAGAGGGGTTTGTTCTGCTCCTGCTTCTTTTTTATCTTTCAAAGATCCTCCTTCCCATAGTTCCCTCTATATCCAGGTTCTTGTACACTTGTAGATGGTCTGGTGTATATCCGAAAGCTGGTTGGGGGTGCAACTTCTACTGCATGGTTCCTTCTTTGCTTTATAGGTTGCTGATTGTATAAAGCCTTAGGTTTTCCTTTTTTTGCAGCTGTGTATCTTTGAGCTTGTGGTTGCCTGCTAACCTCCTTTTCTTTATGGTTGGAAGGCTTTGGATTTCCTTTGGCAGTTGGATGTTGGTCTCTTTGTGTATTCTGCCATGAGTTTCTTCTTGGTTGTGAGAGGCCTTATCTCCTTTTGGATGCTTCCTTCATTAGGTTAGCTCCCTATCTAACCCCATCAAGTTAGCACTTAATATCTGCACTTAATTTTTCAGGAAGTTTTCTTCAACCACATCAATATGCTTAGTAGTTCTTATCAAATTGACATCTTGTGCCAATGCTTCACCATCTTCAGCAAGCTCCATCACTTATCTTCTTAAGGATTTGATCGCTTTTGTGTTCTTCTTCACACTCTTGATCACAATAGCTAAAGCTCTAACAAGGTCAAAGTTAGAAGCAGAATTAGAATAAGAGTTTACCTCAATATTTGTTGTTTCTGATTCTAATTCTTCGATCTGCATTGTATCTTTCTTAGAGACATTCTTTTCAGATTGCTCTGCTTTCGGATCATTCAGTGCCATGAATGCATAGTTGGCAGTCTCTTCTTCTTCTGTTGAAGACGAGCAGCTACTTTCCTCACTGTTGCTCCAGGTGGCCACCATTGCCTTCCTCTTATGCTTTTTGGTTCTTTTAAGCTTAGGGCATTTGGTTCTGAAGTGGCCATTCTCCCCACATTCAAAAAAAGCATGTTCTTTCTCCGGATCCCTCTTTTCTTCCAGATTCTTTCTAAGCTTGCCTTTTCTAGATGGCCCTTCCTTTATTCTTTAGGATTCATACTTTTGGGACTTCCTCCTTTCTTTCTTTTGAAGGAACCTATTAAGTTTTCTGGCTAGCATAGCCATTCGCTCTTTGCTGCTTTGAGGTTCCTTAAGTTGCTCTTTCTCTCCGGATGAGGCTGATTCGGTGGATTCTGCCTTGAGTGTAATAGCTTTCTTTTTCTCTTAAGGCTTCTTCTCTTGTTGGATGTATCTCTCCAAGGATAATTCTTAAGTAAAGAGATTTCCAATGAGCTTATTATAACTATAGAAATTTAAGACATGAGCTTCCTCAATGGCAGTCTTCTTGCTGTCTCATTCCTTGGTGAGACTCTAGAGCACCTTCTTTACCATCTCAACTTCAGAGATTTCCTTTCTGGGCCTCTTTAACTCATTTACTAGATTGGTATATCTAGTGTTCATGCTATTGATTGATTCCTTTGGCTCCATCTTAAAGGATTCAAGCTTTTGCTGGAGTAGATCAAGCTTGGCTTCTCTTACTTTGTTGGTTCCATCATAGGTTACTTCCAACTTTTGCCAAATCTCCTATGTAGTCTCACATTCGGATATCCAATTAAATTCAGCTGCACTAAGGGCACAATAAAGCATATTAATAGTATTTGCATTTTCACGCAATTTTTTGAAATCATTCTCATCCCATAGGCTTGAGGGCTTTCAGGTAGTCATACCCTCTACTTCAAGAGTAGGCTTATATGAGCCATCTTTAATAACTAACCATGCTTGCATGCTTTATGCTTGGATGAAGTTCTTCATCTGGTTTTTCTAAAATGTGTAATGTTCACCGATGAAGAGTGGAGGTTGGGTAATGAAGGAGTTGTGAGTTTTGGAAACTCATTTTGATATTTGAATCAAAATTTTAGATCTTTAGCTCGAGATTGTTAGATCTCTATGTTTGAGCACTTGCTCTGATACAGCTTGTTGGTCTCTGTGCTTATGTTAATAAGGTCAAAGGGGGGGTGAATGAACTTTTTGCTGAAATATTAGACTTTTAAAAAATCTTGTGTAGTGTCTTTGAATGTTCTAGATGTTTTGTGTCTGGATGATGCAAACAATATAAATTGCAATAAATTAAAGGCAGAGTAAAGAAAATTCAAACAGAAGAGATTTATATTGGTTCGGCCCCGCCTACGTCCAATCCCCAAAGGTTCCTTCCTTTGAGCTTTTCCACTAGTGTGATTTCTTTCCAACTAGCAGAAATCAAGCCTTACAGTTGTCTCCGGATGGTACCCCCTTCCGGATGTTGGATATACCACTAGAAGCACCAACTCCTAGCTGAGTCCTTTTGTCTTTAGCAGGATATACCACTTTGATTTCTACCCAAATCCTAAGCTGAGTCCTACAGGGAGATCCCACTCAAAGCACCTACTTTAAGCTGTATCCCAATCTCATAACTTACCCAAGTTAGAGATCTTTACACTTTAGAGATCTTTACACTTTGTTTTCTCTTAAAGGTTTTGGTTTTGGACTTTCTCAAGCTTATAATTTCACTTGGGAATCCTTACAATTGATTTGGAAATGTTTGATTCTTGGAGGGATGTATTTTCTGATTGCTTTTTGCGAATTCTCTTGTTAATTACTTTCTTAAGTCAACCAGCACCTTCTCAACTTGTGAAGCTTAACTTTTGTAGGCTTCCATCATAAATGTAGCCGTTGTAGGTTGGTGAGCTATAATTGAATCTTCACCATTGATCAGGTAAGATATGGCACTTTTAGAGCCATTGATCAATCCGATAGACAGTAATTTGACCTGTTTGAGTCCTTAGGATTGAAGCTAAAAAGATGTCAATGATTGTTTTCCTTTTTTTTAGTATCACACAAACTTTTATGCCAGTAGCTTTTTGGTGTGAGCTCACGCGCCTCCTTATTGGTCTAGGTGAAAAAGGTTGTTTCCTTTTTCTATCTGGTGTCCGTCCTTTTATCCTTTTTCACTAAAAGTGCGAGCTGTCTATTTTTTCTTGCTCATGGGGAAAGGATCTTTGACTATGTTAGACCCAAAAAGGTGGAGGGAAAAGTTATCTTAGAGACTTTTCCCGTTGTCTTGATATATGAGTCTTTCGGATGTCTTCAGACTCAATATTTTCGGACCTGTCTTTTTTCAAATGCTTATGCAATCAGTTCTTATGGATGCTGATCTTGAATGGTTCAAAGTTTGTTTCCTTTCCAAACTTTATCCAGATGCTTCCATTAATGCTTAGGTGTTTGTCTTTACTTATTTGGACTCTGGATGATTTAGATTTGTGTCCGGATGTAATTACTTAAGTTCTTTTATACTTAGGTGTTTTGTTTTCTTCAAACCTGATCCTGAATTATTGTGTTATGGATCATTGTTTCCCAATAGATTGTACTTTAGAAGCAATTTTTTTAAGAAATTAGATATATTCACTATAAATACTTCTGCTGTTAACAATAGTTAACATCAATGAAGCTCTGCAAGATTACAGAAATATATAAGTGATTCTAGCTATAATAAAAATTTTGCAAGATAGGTATATAGCTAGCCTAATTTCTTGCGGATGCTTCAGATAGTCCTCCTTCCTTTTCTTTGCCTTTTTCTTTATTTGCCCCTTTGTCTCCCTTTTTGTTTCCAGCAAGAGGATTAATCACCATATATGTCCTTCCGTCCCATTTTTCCTGCCAAGCTTTAGAGTAGATGGAGTAATCTGAGTTTCCTAGCCTTCTTTGCTCTAGGATGTGATCGATAATACTCGAAGATAGATGTAGAGGGTTAAAGACGTTCTGGAGCTGGGTGTAAGATCCGGTTATGTAGGGATGCATTTTCAGTATATGATCTCTATCTTTCTAATCAAAATAGGAAAATAGAGCCTTAAGAAGAGTAGTGATCCCTTTAAGGCCAAATAATCCTATGTCCCCAATATGCTGGACCAGGTCTTTAAGGATTGGAAGAAGTTGGCATTTAGGAATTGATAGAGAAGAGGAGGATCCGGAGATGGATAGGTTCCACAGTCCGGACTGTAGCTTTTCAAGGTCTTGACCCAGATCCTTTCAGATGTTATGGACGCTTGAATTTACTGTGGTTAAATCTTTGCAAAGATCATCCCTTATTCTTTCAATGATAGAATCCTAACCATTGAATTGCCCAGCTAGTTCTTTCACAATGCCTGCAATTTATTTGGCAAAGAGGTTGGGCAGATCCTCTGTTATGAACTCAGTCAGCTTATTCAAAATGGTTTGCTGCTGTTCGTTGAGCTTGGGGAGAGTGGATTTTTCTTCTTTCTCAATAATGAATTTTGACAAGTTTTCAAACTTGGTATCGAGGTATTCTTTTAGCTCAGTGGATAACTCAGAGGAGCATTATCGTTGCGCAATTGTTGTTAGCCATTGTGTTGGCTTGGTCTGTGGATCTGCTTACTACTGCAACCTTTTCTTTTAGTACGTTTAGGATCGGAGTGACCTTGGCTAGGGATACCTCTACTACCAGGTCTGCAGTGGGAAAGTCCTCCACTTTCTCCTTAATTTTCTTGACACTACCCTTAATTTCCCCAATTTCTCCCTTCAAATCCATAGGTAAGAGTTCCTCCAAGAGTACTTTTTCCATAGATTTTAATTCTTTGAATATATTCTGTAGGCTCTGCTTAATGTAGCTTTCCTCATGTTCCTCATGAGTAGCTTACTGAAGGATTTTAATAGCTATGGAGATTTTCTTGGCTCTTGTAGGATTTACACTGGAGGTTGGGATTTTGATTAGGCTAGCTAGAGGAGTCTTACATCTAGAGGTACTGCTGGTTTCATTGGATTTTGATGCTTCATCCTCAATGGATTCTTCTTCTTTTTCTTCCTTCTCTTCTTCCACCTGTTCCCCCGGACTAGCCTTGCCCTTTGAGTCCACTCTAGGAGTGTTCTCATTGGATCTCAAACTATGTCCCTACTCTGGAATGGTGTCTTCTAGGCTGGACTCATAATCCTTGGATACACCTGGAGTATGTGTATCCAAGTTGTCCTCAGATTTATCTGCTATCTCAAAAGTTGAAGCAGTATCAGTGTTCACATCAAAAGATAATAAGTTAGGGATTACCTCAATTATTAGTGTTTGATTCTATACAGCTGCGTCTTTTCTTCCCTCTTCATTTATTTTCACCTCAACCCTCTGATGATAGGAAATGTCCTCTATCACCCCTACATATGCCTTTTCAGGACTTTTAATTTCTCCCCCAGGCGCATTGGTGGTGTCCTCAATGCCCTTTTCATGTGCCTTTATAGGACTTTTCTCAGTAGTGGTTTCAACTTCCACATTTAGTAGATTATCTGAAAGTGGCACAGATCTGGGCAAGAAAGGGAAATTATCAGTGACCGGTTCTCGAGCTATAGCGTCCATGTCCACTGGATCAACAAGTATTAGTTAAACACCGAAAGATCATTTGGGTCCTTCTGTTGTAAGTTAATTAATCATGTTGTTATCTTCGATGGCTGCTTGGATGATATCATACTGAGAGTCATCTAAAGTAATTTCCTTACTAGCTCCGGGCACATTCTTCCCCTTAATTTCTTTGGCCTTAGCCAATTTAGCTACAACCACCCTCTTCACTGCCTCTTCATCAATTATGATGCCCGTAGGCTTTTTGGCTTCCTACTTTTGAGCTTTCTAAGCCTTCATAGCCTCATCAAAGGTACACCTCTTCCGGGTGAATTGCTTCATGGGTATAGGAGCTTCATCTCCTGTTTCTTAATCCTCTACTTCAACAGTTTCAAGAGCTATTTTTTATTTTCTCTTCTTGTCAGTAGCTTTGATTAGCCTTCCCCTTAGCTTAGGTTTCTTTGGGCTCTTCCTTGATAGTTGAGTGAGGGTTTGGGTATCCTTATCAGCCTCCTCTATAGGAACTAAGGCAAGCTATTTTTATGATTTTGGCTTATTGTTTCTTGCCTTTCTAGGAACCGGATCCATAACCTTCCAGGCCCTGGTCTCCTTTTCATCCCTAAGCTTCTTAGCCTTTTCTTCATTCCAGGTTTCACCAAAGTTCTACTTCCTAAAATTCTTCTCTAGCATTTCCTTTTCAATTACAAACGGGAATCCGATCAAGTTTACTTCATTGGCGATTAGGATCCTGGTGATCAGTGCACCATGAGAATTTTTGTGTTGCTTAAGATAATGAATGATTAGCACTGGCATATTGACAACTCTTCTCTCCACCCACTGTTGAAGCACATGATGTTAAAAGGCTGACACCGTAGTGAGAGATCCCTTCCATATCAGAACCAATTTGGCGAGAGCATGTTGAAGAAATCTTGGTACCTCTAGAAAGTAAGTGGAGAACTTATCTCCAAAATAGTTGGGATGCAGCCACATCTTCAATTCATACTTAACATTTCGCTCATCTCCATCGCCTCTGAGCTGCACTCCATCATTCTTTATATTGAGAAACTTTTCGAAGAATTCGGGAGTGATGGCTATTACCTTACTTTGAACCTTAGTTCTCAAAGCATCATAGAAGGAGTGGGTACTTATATTATCATAGAATTCTCTCACCAAGTTCGAATATGTTGGATAGTTGATTTTGAGGAAATCGGTCAGGTGTTGATCCTCAATCAATTTGGAGTATGGGTCTATTTGAAATAGAAAATTATCTCCCAAAAAAATCGGTAGGGATAACGGAATCATTTGGTTTGGGTTTAAGGGGTTTAAAGTCTGCATCTTTAAGATCAGATTCTATAAAGATGTTTTGACTATGGAGTATTTTAGGTCGTTTTCTTGTCATGATAGCAGCCATTTTTTAGAGAGTTTAAAAGAAATAGGGTTTGAGATTGGATTTTTGTAGAGTAACAATAGGTAGTTTGTTCACGTGAGGAAGAAGGGGAAATTTGAGGGGTTATATAGATTTTTCAAAGCGGGGGTATTTTGGTAATCCAGATGCCATTAATTTGGCTAGATTGATAACATGCAGACTAAATTTTTAGGAGATAGGTAAATTCCGTTAAATCAGAGAATGGGAATGGTTTATTTTAAATTCAAGCTGTTGAATTTACCGCGCGTATAACTCCAAATGTAGACATTTGAAATTCAAAAAGAAATAGTTACTTTTGAGTGCTTTTACTGCCATGTGTCCTTTCTGTCTGCTGATGTGGCAATATTCCTTCCAGAGTTGAGCCTTCTTAAATTCTTCTTCTCTTTCGGATTCCTTGCCTTGCCAAGGATCCAAATTAACTTTGGACTGTCTTCCAAATTTTCTTCAAATTGGATTTGACATCCCAATTGGCTCCCTTAGCTTCCCAAATTGATCTTTACTTAAAGGCTTAGTAAAGATTCTGCTATTTGTTCATTGGTTGGAATGTATACCAATGCAACATCCTTCTTCATCACATGATCCCGGATGAAATGATGCCTTATGTTGCCATGTTTCATCCTACTGTGCAGTACTGGATTTTTTGACACATCGATGGCACTTTTATTGTCACACATGACATCCACACATCCGGATTGAACTCCATAATCTTTTAGTTGTTGCTTGATCCGAAGGAGTTGAGCTACACAACTTCCTATTGCAATGTATTCTGCTTCTGTGGTTGATAGGGCAACTGAAGTTTGCTTCTTGCTATATCAAGATAATAGGCAATCTCTAAGGAAATGACAACCTCTGGATGTACTCTTTCTCTCAAGAGTATCTCTGCCATAATCTTCATCAGTGAAGCCTTAAAGTGTGAAATCTCCATTACTAGGATACCATAACCCAACTTCAGTGGTTCCTAGGAGATATCTAAGGATCCTCTTAACTGCCTTGAGATGAGAGTCCTTAGGATTGGATTGATATCTTGCCCAGTAGCAGACTGTATAGTGTATGTCAGGCATGCTAGCAGTCAAGTATAGAAGTGATCCAATCATTCCTCTATATAGCTTCTGACCAACATAATCCCATTCACAATCCTTGGATAGGACTTTATTTGATCCCATTGGAGTGCACATTGGCTTGTTCTTGTCCATTTCAAACTTCTTCAAGATTTCCTTAGTATACTTGGACTGATTAATAAAAATCCCATCCGAACTTTGCTTGATTAGCAAACAAAGGAAGAAATTTAGTTCTCCCATTATGGATATCTCAAATTCCTTCTACATTTGTAAGCTAAATTCCTCACACATCTTTTCATCTGCTGCCCCGAATATGATGTCATCCACATATATTTAGACTAAAATGACATCATCCTTCTTCTTCTTGATGAAAAGAGCTATGTCTGCTTTACCCTGAATATATCCCTTAGATATGAGAACTGAAGTGAGTCTCGCATACCAAGCTCTTGGCACTTGCTTTAATCCATAGAGAGCTTTCCTCAATTTGTAGACATGATCCGGATGTTTTAAATCTTCAAATCCATGTGGTTGCTTCACATAGACTTCTTCCTGGATAACTCCACTGAGAAATGCACTTTTGACATCCATTTGGAATAATGTGAATCCCATGAATGTTGCAAAAGCACATAAAATTCGGATTGCCTCCAGTCTTGCTACAGGGGATAATGTTTCTTTAAAGTCAATCCCTTCCTATTGATTATAGCCTTGGCCAACCAATCTTGCCTTGTTTCTCACTACTACTCTGGATTCATCTAGCTTGTTTCAGAATACCCATTTGGTGCCAATAATTGACTTTCCCTTTGATGGTGCCACTAGATCCCACACATTATTCTTGGTGAATTGATCTAGTTCTTCTTGCATTGCCATCATCCAGCTTTCATCTCCTTCAGCATCTTGAAATTTCTTTGGCTCAATGAGAGAGATAAAGCCAGCATGCCTCATCATCCGGTTAAGTTGACCTCTGGTTCTTATTGAATTTTGGACATTGTCCAAATAGCTATAACTGGATGATCTTTGCGAGTCCGGACTTCCCTTGGTAGATCTTCATATTGGACTAGGGCTTATTCTACTTCTGCTTCTACTTCTCCTTCTTGACCTTCATCGAAGTCTATCTAATGTAGATTAAGATCAACTTGTTGTACTTCTAGATTAAAAGATATTCCTTCATCTTCTTCTTTGTACTTCTTGATTTGGAAAGAATTAGGCACTTTGGGTTCACTCTTTTCTATAGAATTTTTAGCTTTCGGAATTCGATCTTTCGGACTTCTTTTCCATGCATGGTTAGTCTCATCGAAATCTATATGTATTGATTCTACCACAGTTTGGTTTCATTTGTTAAAGACTCTATAAGCCTTGATATGTGTTGAGTAGCCAAGGAAAATTGCTTCATCAGATTTAGGATCAAATTTTCCTAATTGCTCTCTATCATTCAAGATGTAGCACTTCTATCCAAAGGCTTTAAAATACCCTATTTTGGGTTTTCTTCCCTTCCAGATTTCATAGAGAGTTCTATTCAAGATATAACATGTTATGTTTACGGCCTCACCCTAAAAATATTTTGGTAAACAATTCTAACTTAGCATTGTTCTTGCCATCTCAATTGTGGTCCTATTCTTTCTCTCAACAACTCCATTCTATTGAGGAGTGTGAGGGGCAGAGAAGTTATGTTCAATGCCCTTAGAGTCACAAAATTCAGCAAAATGCTTATTTTTTAACTCACCACCATTATCACTCCAAATGCGCGCAATACTTATACCCTGTTCTACTTCTATCCGGATGAATGTTTTTGAGAATTAGTCAAAGGATTCATCTTTGCTTGCTAGCAATAGTACCCAGGTATAGCGAGAATAATCATCCATAATGACCATGAAGTATTCTCTTCTACCTAAACTCAATGGTTTAATTGGACCAAAGAGATCAATATGCAAGAGCTCAAGTACTCTTTTGGAAGGAATGTAAGGGATGGAAGGGAAACTTTTCTTATATTATTTACCTAGTTGACATGCAGTGCATAGATGTTCTTTATCAAAAGCAACTTTGGACAAACCCACAACCAATTCCTTTTTGGCTAATTTGGACAGGAGGTTCATGCTGACATGTCCCAACCTTCGGTGCCATACCCATGATTCTTCTTCTTTAGACACCAAGCAGGTAATCTTTTTCTCACTTTTAATGTTAACAGAATAGACATTGTTTACTCTAGGTGCATAAAGGATGAGTTGATTAGACTTACTATCATAGATTGAGTAGCCTTCGGAATTAAAGGTGACTTTCCTTCCTTTGTCACAGAGTTGGGCTATACTTAGTAAGTTAAACTTCAGTCCATCAACCAGTGAAGCATCTTCGATTTTTAATTCAAATCCAATGGTTCTATGTCTAATGATCTATCCTTTTTTACTATCTCCAACGCTTACTTTGCATCCCTTCTTCTGGGTTAAAGTGATGAAGGCCTTCTCATCACCTGTCATGTGCCTTAAGCATCCACTATCAATGTACCAAGTGTGTTGATCTACTGTAGATCTAAGGTATACCTATAAAATAGATCAAGTGGGTTTGGGTACCTAATCAGATTTGGGTCCTCTCGGGTTAACAACAATTTTAGGCCACGGGGAGATAGATTGATGAGTTTGCACTCGAGTGGCTGCTATAACTTTAATGGAGCTTATAAGGATTCGGAGCTGCCTTGTTTGGAAGACCCGCCCTTTTCCCAATATCTGGGTTTAGTGTAAGCCTACTATTCTTACTTCTTCATTCGGTCTTCTTCCTCATATTTCTCTAGTCTTTTAGCATAGTCCACTATGTCATTAAAGGTATCTAACCTTTTCATCTTCATGTCATCCCGGTACCTTTGGCTGGATCCTTTAACAAGCTTTACTATTAATGCCTCTTGGTTAGGTGCCCAAGTCACAAGTACGGGAATAGCCATCCATCTAAGGTAATATTCTTCAAAGGACTCATTCGGACGTTGTTTGACCCTTTTGAGATCTTGCAAAGTAGTTTTGACCTTTAGATTGAAAGTGTAGCTCTCCATAAATGCAGAATATAGCTTCTTCCAGTCAAATTTCATGTCTGTTGGCATTCTTATGTACCTTTTAGAAGTTAGTCCACGTAGAGTAGCTTGAAATAGGTTGACTATATGAACCCTAGGAATGTTTATGCCAGTCATGATTCGAAGATAACTCTCAACATGTGCATGAGGAGGCCCAGTGCTAGTGTATGGGGCCAATAGGGCATCACAAAGTTAGCCGAGAGGGCTTCTGATTCCTTTGGAAAGAATCAGTCAATGTCCACACATTGCTCGATAGAGGGAGCAACATATTTATCTTTCGATGGGGATAGCTTTTCCATGTTTGCCATCTTTGCCTTTAATGCTGCTATCTCGACCTCTTATTCTTGGGCTTTCTGAGAATTAGAAGCACTCAGCCTCTCCTAAACATTATGGAATTCTAGAGGATTAATAATCCTTCTATGGGACTGTCCCACGATATCATCATCCACCATTACTGTTTCAGGTTCTTGATTAGAGAAAAATCTGACTAGAAATTCTACTGGTGGTGGGGGTCTTACTTTTAGGCTACCTGTAATACATCTTAGCCTCCTTCTCTCTCGCTTCCAACCTAAAAATGAAAGAGATCAAGTGTTAGTAAGTGTATCAGGAGTGGCTCTAAGCCTTACTTACCTTATTTATCAAAATGAATGGGTGAATGAATAAATGAATGAATGAATGGATAGATAGATGGACATATACAAATAGTAGGGAATTGGGTGTGTGTCAACTGTTCAGGGAACAATCGGTAAGGGTAGCCTATTATATTCGTGGAATTCCATGGACACGCGGTCCAAAGACCAGGGTTTTAAATCTGGTTTGACTCAATGGTCGGGTGGAATTCACTTGATGGTCGACTAACTGGTCAAAGGTGAGTTGATCTGCTGGTCTCTTGGGGGTTGACTCGGTGTTCAAAGGTGAGTTGACTCGCTGGTCACTCGGGGGTTGACTCACTGGTCAAAGGTGAGTTAACTCACTGGTAACTCGGGGGTTGCCTTGACGGTCCAAGGTGAGTTGACTCGCTGGTCACTCGGGGGTTGACTCGCTGGTCCAAGGTGAGTTGTCTTGCTAGTCACTCGAGGGTTGACTCGCTGGTCAAAGGTGAGTTGACTCGCTGGTCACTCGAGGTTGACTCGATGGTCAAAGGTGACTTGACTCGCTGGTCACTCGGGGGTTGACTCGGTGGTCAAAGGTGAGTTGACTCGCTGGTCACTCGATGGTCAAAGGTGAGTTGACTCGCTGGTAACTCGGTGGTCTAAGGTGAGTTGAGTCGCTGGCCAAAGATGAGTTAACTCGCTTGTCACTCGGGGATTAACTCGCTGGTCAAAGGTGTTGAGCCTAGATTGGCTGACTGGTCTTCATTACATTAAGTTCCTATAGCTAGGGAAATAAAGTGGTATGTCACACACCAATGTCATGGCTGCACAAAGATGTGGTTAGTTTTCACACAATCATGATGCTTATGGTGCCCGTTTTAAGTTTGTTTATAGTTAATAAACCTGCACATGTAGCAAGCGGTTAGACCAAGCCTACCGCCCTTTTAACTCCAATGGGTTACTTCACTTTAGAGCCAACGGGGGACTTATCAAAGTCTGCTCGCGTGCACTCAAGGTTTTTAGGTAAACCTATGGGGAAGTGTCTATAGTTCATCTATATGCGGGTTTCTATCTTAGGATTGGGTCCGATTGGGTACCCTGCGCCTTTGTGTACCGAGTTCCAGTGGCCCTAAGTGAACCAAAGGAAACTTTTTCACATATAATATACTCGGGTAGTCTTACCCTTAAGCAAGCAAGGCCCTTGTACATTACGCAAGGGGTGTGATCAGATACATACCCCTCAAGCCCTAAGCAAACTTGGAGATACTTCACCAAAAGACACCTAATTTGGTTTAGGGGTAAAGAATGCAGATGCTATGCAATCCTAAAATTTGTGTAATGCTGAAATTACCACATATTCAGTAATTCTAAAATTTAATTTGAATAATATTTTAATTATTATGTCAAAAAAGAAATTTTATAAAAAAAATGGGTTTGTATCAAAATAATTTTAATCCCCAGCAGAGTCGCCACTATGAGCGGGCGAAGTTTTAATGGGGTTGTGCATGCGGGGTGCGGCGTGCAGGGTGCGTTTGGTTTGGTTTGAGAAAATTCAGTTCGCTTAAATGCGTGTCTCTGTAATGATAAAATGCTTGATTTTATTAAAGAGGAAATTTTTTTTTTTCATGTGAAACTTATTGAGTTTGAAAAATATGGCTTTTTATAAGCCAAAAAATATGATTATATTGAGAAACATATTTACACATTTTATTAAAGGAAAATATTTTTAAAATAAAGCATTTTTACTTTATTTAAAAATAAAATAGAGTCGCCACCCGGTTCAGCTCCACTGGGAATTATGGTATACTGATCCAAAATGGGATTATTATATCGAAAAAGAAAGTGAGATTTTGAGTTCGGACATGATAGGTACTCATATTGTTCAAATTGTTTGGGTTAATTTTGGAATTTTGAAATTTGTAGTAATTTCTGCATTACAATGGCTTTATTTAAGAAATAAATTCAAGAAATAAAACCAGCATTATAATGGCATAATAAATAGATATTTGCTACCAAAATTTTGGCAGAGTAACGGCATCATTTGGGTTTTGGCCCAAAAAATCGGATAGAGTTTTCTCACATTCTGGATATATATCTTCCCGTGGATAGAGTTTCCTCACTTTCTTGGTAGAGTCACGGATGCTTCCATTTATGTTTAGGTAATTATCTTCACTTGTCTTGGTCTTTGGACATTTTGGATATAAGTCCAGATTGGTGATTTAGGTCTTTTCATACTTAGGTTTTTTTTTGTTTACTTCAAGCCTGATCTGGATTGTTTGTGTTCCAGATCCTTATTTCCCAACACCTTCAAATGGGTCGCGCAGCTCGATGATCACTTGGTTCCTTCGATTCACTTCTGATGCCACATCTGCACGTATTTCGATGAATAGGTCTTGCGCTACCTCATCTAGGTTAATGCCGAGATATTTTTGCCGGTCCTCGTGATTACTCCAGGCTTATTCAAGATCATATAGCTCTTGATCTTCTTGGCTCATCATCCCGAAAGAACTCCCGAATTCGAATAGATTTGTCCCAACGCAGTTGGGACTCATATAATCTGAGGTAGTATACATAGGGGGTTGAGGAGGAGGAACATCCTGCCAACCAGCATTGCGTTAATCTACTTGCAGCGCCAACCACTAGAAAAGCACATTCGGGTGCGACTAATAAGCCATGAAGTAATGGAGGAAGGATCTCTCTATATAGTACCAGTCTCAATGGCCTTCCATTGGCATTGCATTATACCAATCCATAGTTGGACCTTCCAAGAAATAGGGGAATTGAGGGGCAAATCCCATCATAGCAATCTGTTGTTCATGCATAAATCGGAGGAATTCCTTTACATGCTCATTCAAGTTAGAATCTCCTTAGAATATGAGGTGTGGTGGCACTTAATATAAGTCCAACCCTTCTCTCCTCATTCTCAACACATATTGATCAACCATGTAGATGATGTCCATATTATCAAAAATCATATTTTCCCCCCATCCTAGGTCATGTTGGAAGTTATCTATCACATCAATACCATGCTCGTCAGCCTCTACAGGGACATTGATAGCGTTTACCGTAGCTTCAAAATTCGGCAAGGGATTAGTCTGCATGCTCAGTTTCTTTTTAGGCTCTTTCATTCTCCCATCGACTATCATCTACTATAAATCCTTTAATAGCCGGGTGTATTCATTAGTGCGATGCCCCTTGGTCACATGATAGGCACAAAAGTTATCTCTATCAGCCGCAGCAGGTGGACCGAACAGTTTGATGCTTTGGAACAGGTCAAACTTCCTCAGTTTGGTGAATATCTATGATAGTGCCTCTACCCAAGGGGAGATAGATTGATGAGTTCGCACCTGAGTGGCTACTACAACTTTAGATGGAGCTTATGAGGACTCGAAGCTGCCTTGTTTGGAAGACCCGCTATTCTTCTTCTTCATCCGATCTTCTTCCTCATATTTCTCTAGTCTTTTAGCATAGTCCACCATGTCATTAAAGGCATTGAACCTTTTCATCTTCATGTCATCCCGGTACCTTTGGCTGGATCCTTTAACAAGCTTTACTATTAATGCCTCTTGGTCAGGCGCCCCAGTCATAAGTACGCGAACAGGTATCCATCTCAGGTAATATTCTTCAAAGGACTCATTCAGGCGTTGTTTGACCCTTTTGAGATCTTGCAAAGTAGTTTTAACCTTCAGATTGAAAGCATAGTTCTCTAGAAATGTAGAACATAGCTTCTTCCAGTCAGATTTCACATCTGTTGGCATTCTCATGTACCATTTAGAAGTCATACCATAAATAGTAGCTTAAAATAGGTTGACTATATGAACCTTAGGACTATTCTTGCTAGTCATGATTCGAAGATAACTCTCAACATGTGCATGAGGAGGCCCACTACTAGTGTATGGGGCCATATAGGGCATCATAAAGTTACCCAGGAGGGCTTCCGATTCCTTCAGCAAGAATCGGTCAATGTCCACATATTGCTCGATAGAGGGAGCAACAGACTTGTCTTTCGATGGGGATAACTTTTCTATGTCTGACATCTTTTCCTTTAATGCTGCTATCTCGGCCTCTTATTCTTGGGCTTTCTGAAAATTAGAAACACTCAGCCTCTCCCAAACATCACAAAATTCTAGAGTGTCGAGAATCTTTCTAAGGGACTGTCCCAGGGCATCATCATCCGCCATCGTTGTTTCAGGTTCTGGATCGGAGAAAAATCCGGCTAGAGATTCAGCTGGTGGTGGGGGTCTAACTTTTGGGCTACCCATAATATGTAATATGTCTTAACCACCTTCTCTCTCGCTTCCAACCTGAAAATGCAAGAGATCAAGTGTTAGTAAGTGTATTGGGTGTGGCTCTAAGCCTTACTTACCTTATTCATAGAAATGAATAGGTGAATGAATAAATGAATGGGAGGATGAATGAATGAATGAATGGATGGACATATACAAATAGTAGGGAGTTAGGTGTGTATCAACTGTTTAAGGAACAATCGGCTAGGGTAGCCTATAATATTCATGGAATTCCACAGACACGCGGTCCAAAGACCAGGGTTTAAATCTGGTTTGACTCGATTGTCGGGGGTGAGTTGACTCACTGTTCAAAAGTGAGTTGATCTGTGGTCAAAGGTGAGTTGACTCACTAGTCAAAGGTAAGTTGACTCGCTGGTCAAAGGTTAGTTGACTTATTGGTCAAAGGTGAGTTGACTCGCTAGTCATACGGGGGTTGACTCGATGGTCAAAGGTGAGTTGACTCGCTAGTCACTCGGGGGTTGACTCGGTGGTCCAAGGTGAGTTAACTCACTGTTCACTCTGGGGTTGACTCAATGGTCAAAGGTGACTTAACTCGCTGGTCACTCGGGGTTGACTTGATGGTCAAAGGTGACTTGACTCACTGGTCACTCGTGGGTTGACTCGGTGGTCCAAGGTGAGTTGACTCACTGGTCAAAGGTGAGTTAACTCGCTTGTCACTCGGGGGTTGACTTGCTGGTCAAAGGTGTTGAGCCTAGATAGGCTGACTAGTCTGGATTACATTAAGTTCCTATAGCTAGGGAAATAAAGTGGGATGTCACACACCAATGCCATGGCTGCACTAAGATGAGGTTAGTTTTCACACAATCGTGATGCTTATAATGTCCGTTTCAGTTTATTTATATTTAATAAACCTGCACATATAGCAAGCGGTTAGACCGCGCCTACTGCCCTTTTAACTCTAATGGGTTACTTCGCTTTAGAGCCAACGGGGGACTTAGCAAAGTCTGCTCGCGTGCACTCAAGGTTTTTAGGTAAACCTATGGGGAAGTGTCTATGGTTCATCTATATGAGGGTTTCTGTCTTAAGATTGGGTGCAATTGGGTACCCTGCACCTTTGTGTACCGAGTTCCAGTGGCCCTAAGCTAACCAAAGGAAACTTTTCCACATATAATATACTCGGGTAGTCTTGCCCTTAAGCGAGCAAGGCCTTCGTACGTTACGCAAGGGGTATGATCAGATCCATACCCCTCAACCCCTAAGCGAACTTGGAGATACTTCACCAAAAGACACCTAAACTGGTTTAGGGGTATAGAATGCAGATGTTATGCAATCCTAAAATTTATGTAATGCTGAAATTACCATATAATCTGTAATTCCAAAATTTAATTTTAACAATATTTTAATTATTATGACGAAAAAGAAATTTTATAAAAAAAAGGGGTTTGTATAAAGATAAATTTAATCCCTAGCAGAGTCGCCACTATGAGCAGGCGATGTTTTAATGGGATTGTGCATGCGGAGTGCGACGCGTAGGGCGTATTTTATTTGGTTTGAGAAAATCCAATTCGCTTAAATGCGTGTGTCTATTTAATGATAAAATGCTTAATTTTATCAAAGACAAAAAGATTTATTATTTTTCACGTGAACTTATTGAGTGCGAAAAACATGGCATTTTATATGCCAAAAAATGTGATTATATTGAGAAATATATTTACACATTTTATTAAAGGAAAATATATTTTAAATAAAGCATTTTTACTTTATTAAAAAATAAAATAGAGTCGCCACCCGGTTCAGCTCCACCGGGAATTATGGTATACTGATCCAAAATGGGATTTTTATACCGAAAAAGAAAGTGAGATTATGAGTTCGGACATGATAGGTACTCATATTGTTCAAATTATTTGGGTTAATTTTGAAATTTTGGAATTTGTACTAATTTCTGCATTATAATGGCTTTATTTAAGAAATAAATTCAAGAAATACAACAAGCATTATAACGGCATAATAAATAGATATTTGCTATCGAAATTTTGGCAGAGTAACGGCAGCATTTGGGTTTTGGCCCGAAAACTCGGATAGAGTTTCCTCACATTCAGGATGTTTATCCGTACCTGAGATCTTATTTACACATATTATAGTTTAAGTGGCCCCAGTGGCTCACTTAACCAGAGAAATGGAATGCAGTGTACAGTAATAAAAGTAATAAAAATGAATTTTAAATTTTAGATTAGAGCCAATTACCCGCAGTTTACCTTATCGTCTGTCCAGGATGACTTGAGAGCCGGTGCAGGACTGAAGTTTTCAGAGATTGTGATTTGATTGGAAAATAGGTTTAACCCAAATTATGGCTGTAATCTTGGATTATTCCTCAAGAACATGCGGGATTTTTGAGAGATTAAGTCATTTTTAGACCAAAGATCACTGTGAGATCTTGATCTAAAAAGATAGGAAAATGAGTTTATACCGAATCTCGATGATAAACCTCGGATTTGGAAGTGTTTTGAGAGAGTTTCGGGGCTTTTAGGACTCCCGAAACAAAATGGCACTTTGTTTCTTCCGTCTGTTGAAAAATGAGAGGGGAAGTCCTCTATTTATAGAGGAGTGGTAATTAGCCGGCGGGCTAATTACCTATCTGACAAGATCTTGCTTTGGATCCCCTAAATTCTTGCCAGATCTCTGTAAGATTTGATTTTTTTTACTGTAGACAGGCAATTAGCCAGCAGGATGATTAACTATGTTTGACCGAATTTTGAATTTTTGATATTTTAGTAGAAAATGCTAAATCGAAGCTTCCGTGGAATGAAAATTTTTGAATTTCGGATTTTGGAGGACAATCTGGTCTTTTTTGGCTCTTTTGTCTGATCACTGAACGAAATAGGCATAATTCCTCATCGGGCTGGAACAGACCTGTGCTAACATTGTCCTTTGGATATTCTTCATCATCAGCAGCTTTAAGGACAACAGCTCTGCTAGAGCTCTCTCTCTCTCTCTCTCTCTCTCCTTGTGTTGTTCTTCTTAGACTCGTCTTTATATTGTTTCAAAGACATCTAATGAGTAAGCAAGGTTCCCATCAGCTCATCAAACTTGTAAGTCTTTAAATCATGAGTTTCTTCGATAGCACTCTTCTTTGCTTCCCATTTCTGTGTCAAGCTTCTAAGGATCTTTTTGATAGTTTATTCCTCAGTGAAGCTCTTGCCAAGTCTTTTCAGCTCATTGACAATATTCATTAATCTAGTGTTAATGTTGGAAATATCCTCCTTGGATTGCATCTGAAACATCGCATAATTCTTCATGAGAATGTCAATCTTGGAATCTTTGACCTTGTTAGTGCCTTCATAAGTTACTTCCAACTTCTTCCATGTCTCTCAAGCAGTTTCACATCCTGAAATGCGATTAAACTCTGTTGCATCTAGAGTGCAATGGATATACTTGATAGTAGTTGCATTTTCCTTTAATCTGACCAAGTCCTAACTGTCCCACTCATCAAAGTACTTATCAACACACACACTCCATTCTTCATGATAGTAGGAACAAATGGCCCTTTAATAATAGCCATCCAAGCATGCATACCCTGAGACTGGATGAAATTCTTGATCATGTTCTTCTAGTAAGTATAATGCTCACCATTAAACATAGGAGGCCTGGTGACTGACATGCCTTCTAGTAGAGTATAGGCTCGGGCCCATCCACTGGATGCTCCTCCCTTGTACACCATGGTCTTTATCTCAAGATTGTGAAATCTTTAGAATGAGAACTGCTCTGATACCACTTGTTAGTCCCTATACGTACACTCAATGAGTCAGAGGGGGGTGTGAGCACTGGATTTTAATGGTCGTTCTCACGAAACGATGATGAGAGCTAGATAATGTAATCTTTTACAGGTGTTATCCATTAGAGGTGTTCCTACTGCTGTAGAGTTGAGTTTGGCTGAGTCTGGAGACCTAATCTGCCCTTAGGGACCCGTACGGGTCATGCTTGGTGGTACAGATCCACCGGTGGACCCGTATGGATCAAGTCCCCCATACACCTAGAGGGGACCCATATGGGTCTTGTACTTGCCTATTCAGGTTTTATAGCAAGTGATCTATGCTATTTTTGGGAGAAATCAGGTCATGAATACAATTTATTGCATTCAGACCTAATTTCCCCTATAAATAGAGGTCTTTTACCTCATTTCAAAGGAGACGACACATACAAGAAAATATAGAAAATAGTTTATGAAATTCCAGCAATTTTTGTAGGTATAGAAAGGGTATAGTTGAGGTATAGAAGGTATAAGATAGGGAGAAAACCCATCCCTTGAGGTTTTGTCAACATATTATTCATTTCTAGCTTTGTTTATTAGGATTTGGAGGAGTTTCTGTCCACACAAATACTCTCCTAAATAGTCTTAATATCTCCATTTCATCATGTACTTTGGTTAGACTCTCTCTCAACTCAGGGATCGCCTCAAAGTGGATTCACGTCGTAAAGGTACGCTCCTGAGTTTCAAAGAGACTAACATCTCATTTATTTTATCATTATTTCCTTATTCTACTCCATCTACACAAATCAGTAGAACTAGCTGAACTAAGGTTCTTTCCAGGACCAGACAGGACCCGTACAGGTCCCCTCATACTAGTACGGGTCCACACTAGCACCCGTACGAGTCCCACTCCACCCGTATGGGTACTGGCCCCCAAGCAGAACCCAAAGTTCCCTTTTGATTAGTAAAATCAATCTAATCTCTCCATTTTCCATGCGATCATTTTCACTAATAATCTGTTAAATCAGCCCACAAAAGTTAAAATGTGTTTTTATAGCAAAATACGTTGAAGACCCATTATTTCTCTCCGATCCTAGAAGCCGCCCTGGCACTGTCGATCTTAAAACCGCCATGCTAACATAATCCTATTTTTTCCTGTTAAAATACTGACTTATGATGTGCTATAATATGTGCTAATCTTTGTGGATGCAGTGGAATTTATTTTATTTTGTTTTATAACTTAGAACAAATGTATAAGTTCTTTTGCAATTCCCCCATTTTCCCCCGGTTGTAATTTTTATTCCCCTGGTTATTGCTTGTACTTCATTGCAAATTGTAAATGCATGAATGGAGTGTGAAAGAGTGTAGAAAAATAGGATTTCCATAATAATTCCCCAAATGATGAAAATAAAATGGTTTTACGCGGCGAATATAATTTTGAATTAACTAAATGAGAATTAAGTGACTCATCCAATACCCGAATCTCTGATCTAAAAGGAATAAGACTCTCGCCCAATGGGAACTGTACCAAAACTCTTTCCTAAGTAGACAACTTGGGTGGCGACTCTATCATTTGTATTGAGATTTGGGTCTCGATTCTTTTATTCACAAAATTGGCCAAAATGTGCAAACTTGAACTAAAAGGTTTTATCACGTCTAAATTAATCAACCATCCTAGTGGGCCCCACCTTCCACCAAGGTGCCAAGGGAGACCCACACGTCATCGAGACCTCACAATGGCAACTCTATTGGGGAATACCATCTTTTAACTTGTAAAATGTTGGTTTGTTTTAAAAGCTTAAAATATTAAGCTGAGCACCGAAAATCATTTACTTAATTCAACCCGTTTTCTTTTTCATCATTTGGGAAAATTATTACACTCTATCTTCTTATCTCATTCTTTCTAGCTAGATGTGCTCTTCTTCTATCGCTAGGTTAAGGTGCCCTATTTTTCTGCAAAACTCACGAAGGTGTTACCCATGCCCCATAGGAACTGAGGACACTCGAGTGGGTGGAGCACTCATTGTCACCTCCCTCCAAAGAGGCCTCGTGTGATGGGAACCTACTACATCAACTTTCGTTACGTCCCTACACATTCTTATCAAAAGCTATAGAATATTACCCTTCTAGGTACTCTTTTCCGGTGAGATTAGACTAGGTCGCCCTTTATTATCCTTGTGGTAATCAAAGGAAAATACCTTCAGAATTGGCGGGAGGAATAAGGTTGGAGGACACGCTTCACATGTGTTTGGTTATATATCCCCTTGCAATTAACATACCATTCATTATTGTAATTTATGCATGCATACCACATCTCATGCATGTACTGATCTTTCGGTAACTACTTCAGTTCAAGTCAAGAATCGATAATTTCATCCAGTCCTCATGGCTTGATTTAGTCAGTCTGTTCAGTCAACAAACCTAATGCTTCTCACAGCTAGTAGTGTATCTCACTTACTCCATCAAGAGGCCATTTCATAGGTTCACTATAGCAAGAACCTGAGTTAGTTTCCTAATTTTGTGGTTATGCCAAAGGGAACAACCCTCCCTTATTTCATGGGTTTACCCTATGGTATGACCCACGATCAAAAGGTTCATTCTATGACTCTTGATGACATCTCACCTTGGGAAACTCCTCTTTTAAAACTCTTCAAGAAGCTGAAGAAGTATGGGTTGATTGATCACCTCCGACCATATGTTCAGCCAAAGCCCAAAGAAAGGGGAAACTTCTACGTGTACCATGTCAACTTTGGTCACTCAACTGAAGTGGGAGAAAGTCTTCTTAAGGCTATCATGGTACTGATTGACAAAAGAAAGATCTATGAACCCAGCAGAAGAGGGGAAGAAATAGCCATGATCAACTCTAGGTTAGAGGAAGATAAGGTATGAAAGCGCGTCATAGAGACCATGAAAGCTAGAGAAGAACCATCCATATTGATCTTATAGCTATCAGGCAGTGGAGTGGGGAACCTGTCCATGATTATTTCTAGAGATGGTTAACAGTCTTGGTAGCTCTTAAAAGGAAACCTTATGAGAAGGAATTAGCTGATCGATTCATCTTTGGGTTATCTTCTCACCTCCACAAGATAGCATTTATGAACGCATATAAGACTATTCCTGAATGTTATGAAGTAGCCATAGAAGCAGAGAAGTATGCCAAGGAAAGGAAGACAGTGACCCATCAAAGATTGAAATAAACAAAGCTATCGATACCCTCACTACTTCAATTTACACCATCTTATGCTTAGGGGATAAGAACAAGACACCAATTCAAGAATCCCTGAGAAACCTAACCTAAGTCATAAGAGAAACCGTGGATGATGTGTTGACTGAGAAACAATTGTAAGATTTGGATCGTGACCTAACTCACATTCTGATGAGTAACCAAGAAGGCCCTCCGCCTGTGGAGGGTGACAATGTAATTATATGTAATAAAAATGATGTAGTCTTCGGACATCTCAATGATAATGATAGTGATTTTGCTTACTTGTTTAATGTTTTGCCTAACAGCACCATGCATTCATCTAACCACACGCATGACATTTTTATCATTCATGACGTTTCATTGCATGACATTAATTTAGGTACTAAGTAAACTCCAAAAATGGTAACAATATCTAATGACTTAACCCCTACCAAAAAAAGAGATTATAAAAGTTCTTAGAAAACATGTTAACGCTTTTGCCTAGTCTTACAAAGACATGCCTGGGGTAGATCGCTAAATTGCTGAACATCGTTTCACAACCAATCCTAAATTCAAACCAGTCAAACAAAAGTTGAGGAGATTACATCCTGAATAGGCCGATAAAATCAAATCTAAAGTTACCAGATTACTGGAGGCAAAATTCATTGAAGTAATTGAGTATTCGACATGGTTAGCAAATGTTATCCCGGTCGCTAAAAAGGATGGAAGAGTTAGAATGTGCATTGACTTCCGTGACTTAAACAAGGCATCTCCGAAAGATGATTTCCCGTTACCACATATCGATGTACTAATAGATAGTGCCACCAGAGCCGCAATGTACTCATTCTTAGATGGGTTTTCTGGGTACAATCAGATCCTAATGGACATCATCGACAAGGTTAAAACAACTTTCATCACAGAGTGGGGGGTGTATTATTATAAGGTTATGCCCTTTAGTTTGAAAAATGCAAGGGCAACTTACTAGAGAGCTGTCACAGCTTTGCTACACGACATGATCCATAAAGAGGTTGAGGTTTATGTAGATGATATGATAGTAAAGTCTAACATGAGGGAATAGCATCCTGAGATTTTGGATAGGTTATTAACAAGAATTGAGAAATACAACCTCCGTTTGAATCCAAAAAAGTGTGTGTTTGGGGTTACATCAGGGAAACTCTTGGGCCACATCATCAGTTAGAGGGGAATTGAGGTTGACCCTGACAAGGTTAGAGCTATTCAAGAAATGCCTATTCCTAAAATTGAAAGAGAGCTCAGGTCATTTCTTAGATCACTTCAGTACGTGAGTTGTTTTATTGTCAAGTTAACAATAGTATGTGAGCCAATCTTAGAGTTGCTAAGGAGGAAGTAGCCAATAGAGTGGAACGAACAATACCAAATAGCCTTTGATAAGATTAAAGCTTACCTGATGAGTCTCCCAGTCCTAAAACCTCCTATGCCTAGTAAGCCCTTAGTTCTCTATTTGGCCATAGAAGGGTCGTCTGTGGGTGCGATGTTAGTTCAAGAACAGGAAAATAAGAGTGAACATGCCGTCTACTATTTAAGTAAGAAGTTGTTGGAATATGAGACAAAATACACAGTAGTGGAAAAGATCTGTACTACGATGGTATGGTTAACTAAGAAGTTGAGGCACTACTTCCAATCTTATAGAATTCAAGCAGTTACAAAGGTAGACCCAATGAAGTATCTTTATCACTCCTCCACATTGACAGGAAAACTCTCTCATTGGCTTCTTTTGCTATCTGAATTTGATATTGAGTATGTCACAAAAAAGGTCATCAAGGGGAGAGTAGTAGCTGAATTTTTAACAAGTCAACCTATAGAGTCTAATTATGTCGAAAACCTACATTTTTCAGACGAGCAGTTAGTAGTAGTGGAAGTAGAGAAGGCCAAATGGATCAGGTATTTTGAAGGGGCTATAAATTGAAAGGGTGCTGATCTTGGGGTAATCATCATTACGCCTCAAGGTGAGGTTGTCCTGCTGAGCAGATGATTAGAATTTCCAGTCACTAATAATGGAGCTAAATATGAAGCTTGTCTCTTCGGTTTTGACGCTCTATTAAAGTAGGAGAAAAGGAAGCAAGGGTGATGTGAGATTCCTCACTAGTGATAAAGCATGTTGTAAGGGAGTGGAAAATCAAAGAAGAGTCACTGAGGCCATATGTGGAAGTAGTTTGGGACTTATCAGTACAGTTCAGTCAATGCTACTTCCAATATATACCGAGGGATGAGAATCAGATGGCCAACTTAGCTACCTTGGCCTCAATCTGGGAGGGGGAAAAGGCTTAACCTATTCATCTGCTGGTAATAGAAATGGCTCATTCCCTATTCCATGAGAAGGTTCAAGTTATGACTGTAGAGGGACAAAGGGCTTGTTGGTACGATGACATTAAGAAGTTCCTGAGAGAAGGAGAATGTCCTGAAGGGTCATCAAGTTCAGATCACGTGACTCTCAAGAGATTGGCAACACAGTTTAGACTAGTTGATGAGGACCTCTTCAAAAGGACAGCTGTAGGTTTATTGTTGAGATGCTTAATAGAAGAAGAGGCAGAAAAGGTAATGACCTAGGTGCCCTTAGAGGATTATGATCCACATATGAATGGAATGGCTTCGGCTAGGAAGATTCAGAGAATGGGATATTTCTGGACCACAATGAATGCCGACTGTGTTGACAAGGTCGATAAGTGCTATGAGTGCCAGATTCATGGGGATATACAACATTTACCTCCATCTGAACTTCACAATTTATCTACTCCTTGGCCTTTCTCGGCGTGGGGGATAGATATAATCGGTGAAATTTAGCCATCACCAACCAATGGACATCGATTCATCATAGACGCAGTTAATTATTTTTAAAATGGGTAGAAGCCGAATCTTACACCGGTATCACCACCAAGAAAATGGACAAGTTCATAGAGAAGCATATTTTTGCTCCATATGGGAATAGAGAAGCATATTTTTGCTCCATATGGGATTCTACACCATGTTGTTTCCTATAATGGGGTTCAGTTCCAAGGAGCCACGACTAAATTATTCAAGAAGTTCAACATCGAGCATCATAGATCTTCTCCATATAGACCACAAGCTAATAGGGCAGTTGAGGCTGCCAATAAGTCAATCAAGAGGATCTTGTCCAAGACAGTGGCTACCTAGAAGGATTGGGTTGAAAAACTTCCATTTGTAGTTTGGGGGTATAAAACTAGCATAAGGACACCTACTAATCAGATGCCTTTCTCCTTGGTATATGGAACGGAAGTCGTGTTACCTGTCAAAATAGAAGTAAGATCTCTATGAGTGGCACTCGAAGCTAGGTTGAAAGAGTCAGATTGGGTAAGGGCTAGGTATGAAAAATTAAATGCAATAGATAAGAAGTGACTCAAGGCACTTGACCACCTATAGATGTATCAGCAACGCATGGCCCGAGCTTACAACAACAGAGTCAGATACCTAAAACAACCTCTCAAGATGGGTGATCTGGTCCTCAAAAAGCTACGCCAAGTTAATACTGATGCTAGGGGCAAGTTCAGGCCTAATTGGGAAGGGCTGTTCGTTGTGAAGAAAGTTCTTGGCAAGGGAGGAATCAAGATTATGGATATGGATGGAAATGAATTCATGAATCCAGTGGATCAAGATAGGCTTAAGCGCTATCATGTCTAGGTCAAAAGAACTAAATCGCAAAAAAGTAGCACAAAGAATAAAAAGAATAAATCACCCGATGAGTGGCCCTCTACTCGGGCAAAAATTAGGGTGCAACCCGCTAATTAGTATTCCACAAACTGGTCAGGCAAAAGTTAGGGTACTTCAATGCAAATAAAGCCCGCTAAGTTGAAAACCCGAAAAGGACAGCTTAGGCAAAAGTTAGGGCATTGAGAGAAAAACATCAGTTGCTTTCTGGAAAATCTATAAAAGACCAGTAGGCAGTAGGAGTTAACCATTGAAAATTGTTACCATTGCCTATGTACTCAAATTAATCTCATCAATGAACATGTTATGATCTGTTAAGAATCTTGATCTTATGAATGCATGCATGTCTTTAGGTGAAATAATCGCAGGTATGTGCACATCAATTTTTCTCTACAAACTGTGCATCTTTGTTATTATCTACACCGCACGTATGTTATCCAATAAAAGATAAAATTACTGATAGGCCACAAAAGAAATCAGGCCTATGCAAAATTCAAAAAAATGCCTGTTGGATTGAAAACTCGAAGGGCGGTCCAAGCAAAAGTTAAGACGAAAGAAGAAAAGAAAATGTCTACTGGATTAAAAACCCAAAAGGCCGGTCTAGGTAAAAATTAAGAAGGAAGAAAAAGAAAGAAAAAGCTTGCAGGATTGAAAACCCGAAAGGGCAGTCAAAGAAAAACTTAAAGCAAAGAGAAGAAGAAAAGAAGAGTCCACTGAACTGAGCCGTCAAGGACAATTCAGGCAAAAATTAGGACAAAAAGAAATGAAGATAAATGTTTGATAGGTCATCTCACATCGAGGGGCCTATGCAAAAATTAGAACTCAATTCAAAAGCACCAGTTTTGTTAATTGTGAAAAGTAGAACATCATTTGTAATTACAATGCCTCACATCTGGGATCCTTCAGACTCAGTCCTCCCACTGTGAAATAACACGACTACCATGTATCCCCAGAAGTGCTAATTCCAACCAGCTAGCCTTGGTTATTCTTGTTAGTTATATTGGGTTAGTTTGGTGTTATCAAGAACTTTCGACAGTTAATCCACTCGCTCATATTACATGTTAGATAGGCCTAATTGTCAGTTATACCAAGGGGCGGTACATCGGTTTATAGGTAATAATGCTCAATGAATTCAGTTCAGAAAAAGAAAGTTCAAGATGCATAAAAAGTTAAATGGCAAAAGTTTACATCAAAATAAGCCACACAGGGCCAAAAGTATTGAATATCAGGAAACTAATAGCTGCAGTCTAATCTAAGCTACAGGAGGCACTCGTCATAAGTCTGGTCTTATGTATCTGCCAGCAGATTATCCATATCTATCATCATATGGTCCTCAGCCCCACCAATACCCATAGCAGGCAGCTCAGGAGCCTTGGTCTCTGAAGCCCCTATAACATCCCTGGCAACATGAACCACCTCAACATGCTGATCCACCTCCTACTCAGCTCCACCCCTCTAGATCACTGTTGGTGCCATATGATAGGTAGAAAGGCCATCCTTGGACGGAGAATAAGACGGCTCAGGTGTATGTTTATCCTTGGTCATCCAGGCCAGCTGGCCCCATAATACCTCAACCTCAGCCCTCGCCTGGGCTATCTCTCTCTAGCCCCATCAGCCTCAGTGGTGGTTGCTCGTAACTACTCCTTGAAGAACCTAGCTCGCTCCTCAGAGGCGTCCAAATCCTGAGAGGACCTGCCATGCTCTATAGCCAACAGAGTATGCAATGGAAATCACAAGATCAGTACACATATATAAATATCATGGCATGCATCAGGCATGGTTTGTTAAATTTTGCTAGTAAAAGAAACTTACCGAGGCTAGTGCGTCTTGAGCTAGTAGCAAGTCCCGTACAGAGAAGAAACCCCTAGCGATCCTCTCGGCCTAAGATACGATCACTTAAAAGAGAAAACCATATCAGAATGGGATATTCTAAGCAGTTATTATAAGGGCAAGATCAAAGTAGGGAATTCCTTACATGAGTGGAGCTAGATGGGGTAACGCCGATGGGCTGGACTGACTCCTTGAGCTCCTTGACAACTCGCTTCCCCAAATGGTCGAGGAGCCGGAAGAAAGTATCCAACTCTGCCCAAAGGACCCCCTATCTGACATTCTCTATAGCGTGAGACCGCTTTACCGGGGGCTCAGGATCAGCAGGGGCAGCAGCAGCAGACCTCTTCTACGTGGAGGTGAGGAGCAATAAGGTATTCAAAAAGGTTAAGTTAGGAAAATACCTAAGAAGAAGGTGTAGCAGACCTAGCTGGACCTTCATTACTCTAAACCACGGAAGGACCCCACAGTTGCCCCTTGGTCCATCCTCAGCATCATCATTGCCGTCGCTATCACTATCACTCTAGTGGAAATCGAGGGGGACGTCCTTGAAATGGATCCTCTTGTAGGGAGGAAGGAGCAAGGAATCGATGAACGCAGTGTAGGAGCCTTCTACAGACATCACTCGGGCCCCCTCGCCTAATAGATATAACCCCTAATCCGCCTCAGGCATCAGATATGGCCAGATGACTCCCACTAGGATAGGGGGAGGGATTGGCCTCTCCACAACAGCACTGGTCCTCCAGTCTCAGACCCTCTCGCCAAAATACCTCTCTAGGGAGAATGGACACTCCAGCATGAAGCGACGATCATCTACGCTAGCCCTCATCCACTCAATATCTCCATGTATGACCATCCTCGCCCATGGGTCTCGAACAATTTGTACTAAGTAAATGCACTATAAGTATCCTAACTTTGTAAATACAGTTTCTACTAACGGTTGTTGAAATGTAAAGTATAGATGTGATGCTAGGGAAGTTTTCCCGATCAAAGCGTAGCTTGCGGAAGAACTCCCTGTACTCCGCTGTGGTCAGAGCCTGATGCTACTAAGGCCCCATTCATCTGGAAATAATATGAGGCATCTTAGGCTGCCCGAGCAAACTTGGCCAAGGGATAAGTCAATGCTCAAAGGCCCAAATCAATAAAACAAGACGAAGTCAGTTGCAAAGCGATTCAAGTAAGAGGTTAAAGCATAAGAGATTAGTTCAAAAATTACTAATAGGATCAGGTGGCGAATCTTGAGCTCTGCCTGCTGGCCTCAAACCCCAACATCTAGCCCATAGTACAACTATGCCAGGATGGCCCGGCACCAGTTCTTGCCTAAAACATTAGCAAAATCCTCGACAACTAAGAGCAAACCATAGTTGAGGTTGCTCGAATAGACTAGGAAGAAGATAGTGGTGAGGAAGGTCAGTAGGAAAGATTGAGCATACTAGTCCCTCCTCCTCGTAGCAACAGGGCTCGGCTACCTAATCCAGTAACTGTGGAGCTCGCCATACTTGAGCTTGTCCGTCCCTCCAGTACGAAGCCCAAGTAATCTCTCTACATAAGCCTTCACCTCAGGTCGGGAGTGCAATCGGTCGGCATAGACATCGAAGTGGATGACATCCCTCTCCAATCCGGTCCTGTCTGTGCACACACGTCTGAGGGAGTACCAGTGACCTCCTCGATCGATAGGTGGAAAGTGTGTGTCATCTCGGACCATCTCTCAGAAAGTGTCAAAATAGCGCCAGGGGAAAGAGTCTTCAACCCCTGTGGAATAGCCCGAACGATATCAGTGAACCCGAGCGAGTCAATATAGGTCAACAGCTTAGTATCCCTATTAGCTCGAATCTCCTCGTACCACTTCCTGCAGAAGCTTAGGACCTCCACAGTCTTATACTAAAACTGTAAAGATAAAAACACAGTTCAACAGGGTTAGAATATAGTGGACAAATAAAAATGAGAAAAAAGTTGTAGAAAATGAAGAATTAAGCATTCTGTCCTTGAAGACAGGACCTGTACGGGTCTGTCCCACTAGTACGGGTCCTATTGAGCCTCCCGTACCAAAAACGGGACTCATACGGGTCCCCTAGGAACAGTCCCCTTGGCCAAAATTTTCCCAAACAAGCTAAAATTGTCCAAATTCAACTAGAGCTCATCCAAGACTATCCATCCTAGGCTAAAGTTACATGCATCAGGCTCTATTTCGGGATCTAAAACACCCTAAATCACGCCAAAAATTAAGAAATTCCAAAAATCTCCAAAATGGAAAAAGTGGAGAATCAAGCGAAATACATGGAGGTTTGAGGCATGAGTGTCAGGAGAAGGAATTAGTGGCACTTCAGAAGTGGGAGTAAGGCCGAGAAACGAGTCTCCCTTGCAAAAACCATAACCAATGGAAACCGGACATTCCCAAAACTCCGAATCGCCTACTTGGGGAAAATCTTCGCGCCTAATGGAGAAACGGCTGGTCTTTGGAATCTTTTAATACATTTTGATTGGTTTTGGGAGAAAATTACTGAAAAATTCAATTTTGGAGAATTTGGTGTAAGGCAGGATGTGAGGAGTCTTTTTCCTTTTTAAAACCCCCAATTGGGACCCGTACGGTTCTTGCCTCTTTAAATCGCCACCCGTACAGGTCCCCTTCTGCCATCAAGGGGGCAATTTTGAGCCAGAACTTCATAAAAGCACCATGGGCTCATCCAGCCTAGATTAGAAGCCAACCCCACTTCTCTTAAACTCCGTATTTCAGTTAAATGTGGGGCAAAACCCCTAGCTCACATTGATCCTTGATTGAAGGGGCAAAAATTTTTGTCTTCACAAAGTCAATCAAAGAATAGAGCTAAGCCATCTTTGAATTAATCACTAACGAGGATAATCTTTGCCTGAGTAAACTAGATTTTAATGGTCTTTCTCACGAAATGATGTAGATAATGCAATTTTTACAGGTATTATCCATCAGAGGTGTTTCTATTATTGTAGAGTTGAGTTTGGCTAAGTTTGGAGACCTAATCTACCCTTAGGGACCCGTACGGGTCATGCTTGGTGGTGCAGATCCACTGATGGACCCATATGGGTCAAGTCCCCCATACGCTTGGAGGGGACCCATACGGGTCTTGTACTTGCCTATTCAAGTTTTATGGCAAGTGATCTATGCTATTTTCAGGAGAAATCAGGTCATGAATATAATTTATTGTGTTCAGACCTAATTTCCCCCTATAAATAGAGGTCTTTTACCTTATTTCAAAGAAGACAATAGATACAAGAAAATATAGAAAATAGTTTATGAAATTCTAGCAATTTTCACAGGTATAGAAAGGGTATAGTTAAGGTATGTATAAAATAGGGAGAAAACTAATCCCTTGAGGTTTTGTCCACATTTTATTCATTTCTAGCTTTATTTATTACGATTTGGGGGAGGTTTTCTCCACACAAATAATTACTTAAATAGTCTTAATATCTCCATTTCATCATCTACTTTGGCTAGACTCTCTCTTAGCACATGGCTCGCCTCAAAGTGGATTCACGTCGTAAAGGTACGCTCTTGAGTTTCAAAGAGACTCATGTCTCATTTATTTTATCGTTATTTCCTTTATTCTACTCCATCTATACAAATTTGTTAAACTAGCTGAACTAATGTTCTGTCCGAGACTAGACAGGACCTATACGGATCCCCCCATACCCATATGAGTCCCCAGTAGCACCCGTACGGGTCCTATCCCACCCATACGAGTATTGGCCCCCAGGCAGAACCTAAAGTTCCCTTTTAATCAGTAAAATCAATCTAATCTAACCATTTTCCATGAGATCATTTTCATTAATAATCTGGTAAATCAACCCATAAAAGTTAAAATGTGTTTTCATAACAAAATACGCTGAAGACCCGTTATATATCTCTGATCCTAGAAGCTGCCCTGGCACTATCGATCGCAAAACTGCCATGCTAACATAATAACATTTTTTCCTGATAAAATGCTGACTTATGATGTGCTATAAATTATGCTAATCTTTTGTGGATGTAGGGGAATTTATTTTATTTTGTTTTATAACTTAGGACAAATGTATAGGTTCTTTTGCCATTCCCCCATTTTCCCTCGGTTGTAATTTTTATTCCCCCAATTATTACTTGTACTTTATTGCAAATTGTTAACGCATGAATTGAGTGTTAAAGAGTGTAGAAAAATAGGATTTCCTTTATAATTCCCCAAATGATTAAAATAAAACAGTTTTACGCGGCGAATGTAATTTTGAATTAACTATATGAGAAATAAGTGACACCCGAATCTCTGATCCAAAAGATATGAGTCTCCCGCCCAATGGAAACCGTACCAAAACTCTTTCCCAAGTAGACAACTTGGGTGGCGACTCTATCATTTGTATCGAGATTTGGGTCTCGATTCTTTTATTCATAAAATTGGCTAAAATGTGCAAACTTGAACTAAATGGTTTCATCAAGTCTAAATTAATCAACCACACCAGTGGGCCCCGCCTTCCACCAAGGCACCAAGGGAGACCCACACATCATCGATACCTCACAGGGGGTGAATGAATCGCTCAAATAACTTTGTAAACTTTTTCGCGATTATATGAACTCTACTGAGTAGGTCAGCTAGCTGAGTGAAATTTGGAAAAACTTTAAAGAAAAGAACACAGAGATTTTATACTAGTTCGATAACCTGTGCTTACATCCAGTCCCAAGAGAGTGTCTTGGCTTTAATTCACTAATCTCAACTCCTTTACCCTAGGCGAAAAAGCCTTTCACGAATTTCCCCAATTATAGAAAGTACCCTCCAAACTGTAATCGCTCACCCGATGAGTAGAATACCCTCTTATACTAGCAACTTAACTAAGTCTAAACAAGAGCTGGAATCAACTTATAAAAGCATTGATCCAGTTATAGACAATCAAATATTACAATTCAAATGATCTATTCTAATATCTCTTGTTCAAAGCAAATTCTTCGCTGAATAGTTGCTTTCTAGATTGAACTTCTTTAAAGCTTGTAAATTGGTAGAGTTTTGCTTCTTAGAAATTCAGGTGTAATCACCAAGTTCTAATGCTTGCCTTCTTGCTCATTTTATAGTTAGAATCAAGAATGTAGCCGTTGAACTTGTCTTGGCATCTTCTGAAATTGATGCTCATCTATTCACCCATTGCTTCTTTAAATCAATCCGTTAAGAGATAGAATCACACCGTTGTGAGATACAAATCAATCCACTAGATTGAAATTCGAGCTTCAATTTGAATTCTTTGTCATTTGATGCTAGTCTTCCATTAGAGAGATCTAGCACTGACTTGCCATGTGTCATCTTCCCATTCCTTCTGGTAATATGACAGTTTGTAGAGCGCGCAATACTATTTTATTGATCTGCATAATTTCCCAAAATGGCAAATGACTTTTTGCAGCTTGATTCTGGAATACTTTGTCTTTTTCTTCATAAACTAGAGTCTTATCAAGGCATTAATTCTTTTTTTCTTTGTCTCATTAATGTCCTACAAAAAGCAACACTAAAAGCAAAGATTCCATTTTTCCGTAAATGGTAAAGTCAGTGCCTTTGACAAAGATAAAGTAACACAGCGAAATGATAAAACAATATGCACAGCTGAAATAAAATCTAAATATCAAGCGCTGAGAAAATAGTATTTAGTCAGCGACTACTCAGCCCAGAACAACTCAGAGTTAAACTAAATATATAGGTCAGCGGAGACATAAAATTCTACCCTTAAATTTAATAACCCGCATAAAACCTTAGACTACTTATTTTAACATCATTATTGATTTAATTAACTCAAACTGAACTTAATTGTTATGATCAAAACTTAAGCACTTCTGAGTCATCCATTGAGTCAGACCAAACTCGTGCTTGGTTCAACAAAATTTGATGCTAACTCAACTAAGAGATAACCATTGACTAAGTATTCAAAGAGATATGAATTATTCAAAAATAAATCAACTGAAAATCTATGCAACAGAATTAATCAAACTTCAACACTCCTCCTTTGATAAAAAAAACTATTGATTTATAATTGGTCATTGAGCATTAGTCATTGGTCGTTGGTCGTTGGTCATAGTTATGATCATGGTCATGTGGAGTTAAAAAAACTCCTCTTCACTATGTTGATTGTTCATGGCAGCATTAGCTTCAATGTGGTTTCTGCAAACTTTCTCCCTATGACCGATTTCTCCATATCGATTGCATTTAGCATCAGGTCTCCACCAACACCTAAATGGTGGATGATTTTTATTCTTGCAATGTGGACAAGTTTTCTTATTTATCAACAAACTTTGCTTTAAAAGTGCCTTCCACCGTGCCTTCTTCTCTCATAAGTCTTCTTTGTTCTTGAGCCTGTAGGGAAAGCACTAGCTCCGACAAAGTGATTGTTGATAGATCATTTGAATTCTCCAGGGCTGAGAAACATGCTTCATACCTTTCAGGAATTGTGACTAGCATCTTTTCTACTAGTCGAGTATCAGAATAATCAGTGCCAAGTAATCTAATTTTGTTTGCTATTTTGAGCAATTTATCAAAGTACTCCTTGATGGTTTCAGATTCCTTCATTTTCTGCAATTCGAATTCTCGAATGAGATTGAGCACTTGCATTTTCTTGGTCCTTTCACTTCCTGAATATTCCTGCTTTAAATATTCCCAAATAGCATTTGCTAATTTGAGACTCATTATTCAGGTGAAAAATGAAGCGGAAACAGCTGCAAACAAGGATGCTTTTATCGTGGATTTTCTAGTCTTTCTCTCTTTATAGGATTTCATCTGTGCTACAGTAGGATTGTTGGGCAAATCACCCAACTCGTAGTCATATTCTACTGCTTCACAGAGATCTAGAACATCCAAGTAAGCCTCCATCTTTACAGCCCATATTTGATAATTATCAGCATAAAAAAATTGGTGGTATAAGATATAGAGTGCTTGATTCTCCTTCTATCAGGTTCCGTAAGAACAATTACGGCTCTCGATATCAATTGTTGGTGTTAATTAAGAAAAATGAACAATAAAATGAAAGAACAATGGAACTTTATTATTGAACATTGCAATATTCAGATATGTTTTTGATAGTATGGTATGCATTTTATTTAATCAGATAAACACTTTTTTATAGTGAACAAGGCTAAACTAATTAGCTGAAAAATAGGAATTTAAATCTGATGCTAACTAAACTAAGAGATAACCATTGACTAAGTCTCCAAAGAGATATGAATTATTCAAAAATAAATCAACCGAAAATCTATGCATTTGACGTGATCAAATCTCAAAAAAAAAAAAAAGAAACCAAGCTAAATAAATGCTATTGATGAAATGATTCTCAGCTGATTGAACCCCTTCGAAGATGAACTTGTTCCTACTCACCCACAGATTCCAAGCGACGAGAAACCATAAAGTAGTTCCAAACTCCTTACTGTGACTCGGACAAAAATAAGATCGCCATAGAATGAGAAAGCTTGAGGCGTTGGCCAGCATGATAAACGAAACGTTTATCCAAGCAAAAAGTTTAGCCCAAACCAAACGGCTTCTAAGATAAAACTGAAGGGATTTGTCATCGAAATAATAACCACGAAGGCGGAATTGCCGATTGAAATTTCTCGAATCTAAATAGGATCTTGCCAAAAAAACATTGATTAAAAGTTAAAGGTTTAGGCTGAATCAAATAAAATTTCTATTAAATTTTTAAAGTCATGACACAAATTTTTTCAATCAAAATTGAAAAATGGACATTACAAGCAAATTTGTGTAGAACATAGTGACGTTAGCTCAAATTGGTGATATAACAAGGAGCGTATAATCAAATATAGTCCAAGGTGTGAAAGAATGTGCCAAAAAAAAAGTCATTTAATATTTGAATACTTGGTGGCTGTGAGTTCATTATTTGGTGCATATGTAGCAAAGTAAATCTCCATAATCATGCCTTAACTTGGAAGAGAGAGATGTATAAGTACATTCATTTTTTAAAAATTGGAGTTGTATTTAGCTTTTTGTTCAGAAAATCATCTACATATGCAAGTCATTTTGTTCCTTGATTGAATACTGTAAATAATTTAAGAAAATTATTTGCTTTAAAGATAATTTGTATTATATTAATATTCAAAGCTCAATCCTATCTTCAGCATACTTTTTTAGAAGTTCATTTTCATAATAAATTTGAAGCCAACATTTAGTAATTATTAGCAATGTTATTAAAACTGTATCGGACATCAAACTCGTGAAAATTTTGGTATGCAGTATTGCCGATATAATTTATGATTTTACCGATTTTTTATTTTAAAAAAGTATATATTATTTAGACATTAATTTAGATACGAGTAAAAAATAAATAATTTGGCATATTCTAGATATATTCCTATCTAAATATTTTTAAATTATTGAGATAAATTAGTTAGTTGGGGCTTTTACATAAATGAACAAAAAAAATTTAGATCAAATGCCATAATAAGGGCAAAATAATTCCAAATATACCATGCTTGGAACACAACCCCCACCCAATACACGCCACTTTCCATTTTCTTTTTTAATTTTTGATTTGTTTTGCTTATATCTGTCAAACCGTTCATTTTTTCGACATCCCGTTTTAGATTTTTTTTGTTCGTCTCTTTTTTATCTTCGAAAGTAGATACATGATGATATACTTTTATCGAGTTTTTTTTACTGTCAGATATCCAATAGATATCTAATAGAAGTCTAATAGAAATCAGTAAAACTAGAAGACCTTTAAATAACACATGAATGTCCAATTTTAAAAGGTAAAGGACTCCTAAATTATAACTGTAAAATATTAGCAATGGTCTCAATGGTAACAGTTTATAAAGTAACCGCATAACGATGGATACAACGAAATTTCCAGTGATCTATTGGATATCTATAAATGATCTATAGGAAATCTATTGGATAAAAAAAATGACGAAAAATCACAGTGAATGCCATTTCAAAGATAAAAATAAGACGAACAAAAGACTCTAAAGCGGCATGTCGAAAAAATAAACGGTTTGAGAGATAAATGAAAAATAAGGAAAAAAAACAAGAACATGGTAATTGTGTAAATAGAATTGAAAAAATGAGGAAGTTAAGATATATTCAAAAAGCATGATAATCTTATAGATATTTTAATAAATCTGTAATTAATTTGAAAAAAGTGCCTAATTATGCTAAATTCTCTAGTTAGAATAGCTCTAGAATTATTTTCGGCTCGTAATAGACTTTCACTGGCATTGACAACGCTTTTTGAGTCTTTTGCAACGCTTCTGCATGTTGCCATAGCCATTTTTAAAAAAATCACTTTTAAGTTAAATCGTACCGAAGCCTTGGTACATTACGGTTTTCATGACATTGATTATTACATTATACTTTTAGCCTTGAATTTTATCTTTATTTGGTTTTTGATTCAATTTTATGAACCCAAGTGAAGCAAGCATCTATGCTATATCAACTAGACTTTTACTATGCATAAGATTTGTTTCATAGGTCATATGTGTATCAAGAACAACTGGCACGAATAAAAGGGGAATAATAAAGAAAATGGAATACTGGGAAGATAAAAGAAAAAGAGATTATGAAAATGAAAATGCAACTATTTAAACTCTCCTGTGTTTTACTATGTTATTAACCCTACAATATCAGGATGCTTGTGTAGTTTTTCCCTGCAATATAGCAAAATGTTCAGACTACAGCCTCAAAGATGCATATGATTTTACCAATAAACAAGCACGAGGATTATACACACTTCAATATCAAATAAATAAGAAATGAAAGAGATCGCATGACCAGGGTACGTACAGTTTAGTTTATCATTTGAAATATAATCACCCTATTAACAAATATATATGAAAGCTCAACCAATCTACTGACCTGCAATTTATTTCTTTCCGTAAATGCATATTGACTAATTAGGATTCTTGTGTTGTAATATGAGATCATTGTGTTTCCTGTACAGTGAGTATTCCTGATTAGCTTTATATTCCCATTCAAGATGTTCTTCCTATTCTATATGTAATTAGCTATTTAGGAATACCATTGTATATATATCTCTGTCATACGATTCACCAAATATACATAATTTTCACTTTCTTTCTACTATTAAGATCGATTTATAGTACATTGCATTAACATGTCACTAGTTTTGATGGCATTAGCTTTGGAATATCAAATTTTAAGAGAATTCAGTTCAATTGAATTCATTTTGCCCAATCCTATTGTTTGGAACGAGATCTTACTCGAGGAATTCTTGCAAATGTGTGGATTAGAACAAGTAACATTCAACAAGACACTAACGAATTCCTTCAAAATCATGTCCTATTTTGCATGATTTCTAATCCACACATTTGCCAAACAATGGGTTATTGCCAAACAATGGGTTAAGACGAGCTATATATCAGCTTTGGGTACAAACCATAATCAGCATTAACCCTTCCAATAACAACAGATTCAAACAAAAGCCAGACAAGTGAAAAGAAACATAGATAGAGAGTGAGTGATTCGAGGAAATATCAGTATCCAACTTCTCTAGCTTCCTGAGTTGAGCCTGTTTCTCTTGCTTCCTTGCCCCTACATCTTTTGCACCCAATGCGGTATTTTGATCAAGGTTGATGATAACAAAACAAAAACAAATGTTACATAGGGAGGTCCCGATGTATTAGGCCTTCAATCAATGAAAATTAACACAAGTCAAGCAACACAAATGAAATCACAAACACAAACACAAACACAAACACATGGTAGTCCAGAAATTATGGAACAGTACACACACTCATGTGACAGCAACACTGATTATTATATCTCTGAATATGAATACTCAACTCAGCACTGGAAACACAGTAATGTTTCGTACACGATGCAACAAGTGATATTAGACAATGCAACAACAATAGCTTACTGACACATCAATAACAATATTGTTCCAGAAAAATTTCAGGATATACATAACTAAATGATAAACATAGATAGATATACCATCAATATTATATATCTACTGATTGAACCATAAGGAGACTAGAACTATTCATTTAGTGCTTGTCTGGAATGAATTCAGACATTAGCACCTTATCCACCCAGAATAATTCATGCTGGCAACAAGTCAACTGAGAATCTAAGCATTTGTTTGGTTGATGGTTCTTCATGGTTCATTAAAGTACGGAAGGGTATAGTAAAAAAATTAATTTGGTACCACACCATACAATAAATATACATACTACGGAAAAAACCATGGAACAAAACAATATATTTTAATTTGGTACCATACCATGAAAAAACCAGAAACCAAACAAGGGCTAAGAGATAGTCATATTATATGAAGACATAAGACAACAGATATGTAAAGAGTAAAAAAACATTCAAAGAAGAAAAATGCATACATCATCCTTGTCCTCTTTAAGTTCCAGCCATTGGCCTGCTCTGTGAGTTTCTTCTTGTAGGCACTTGTAACAAATTTGTCCTTGTCGGCATAGAGGTGATCATTCTCGGTCCTTTCTTTAGCAAGTTTTTTCTCATATATTATCTCATGTTCACGTTGCCTTAATTCCGCTTTCTTTATCAACGCTTGTATATATATCTAGGCTGCAACAGGTGAATGACACAATTACTTGAGTCCATCTTGAGAAAATGTATCACAAAAGTACAATTTGAAAAAAAAAATTAAAAGCAGTCGAAGGTGCCATATACTAAAACCAAGGGATAAAAAAAATCTCGCAATCTTCACAAAATTTGTTTCCCAACTGAGTAAATTTGAGCTACCAAGGTACTACTCAATGACTGAATAGAGCAATTTGATCATGAACACTTATTCCCACAATTCTGTAACGAAATATAACCCAGCATCGTTGCAAAGTATAAGATGATGTTATTCTGAGATTTACTTGCTAGTTGTAATGTGTTTAAACTAAACAATGGATCAAACAAACAACAAATAAACATCATTCACTTGGTACAGAAACCTTTATCAAAATTAAAAGTTATGAGATGAGAACAGCTGAAAATACCTTTCTCTCCTCACGTTCCTGCTGTCTGGGTTGAGCAATTTTCTGCTTCATCCTCGTCAGATACTGATGGGTCCCTTCAATCTATAAAGTCAATAGATTCTTTTTAGAAAAATCCCAGAACAGACAATATATTGTAGATCAGAAGATATAAAAACAACTTACATCCTTGAGAGACTTATTCATGGCAGCCTGGCGAGACTTATTCAGGAAACAATGTTTAATAATAAAACCCATCTTGAACAGTTTTCTTCATGTTCTCGTCTCCATATCGTCAGCATCATTACCAATAACATTAGAAACTTTTTTTGGACTTTCTAAATTTCACATTGAGAAGTCAAACCATTTGTAGTCTATCTAGCCAAATGAAAACTCTGCATTGATGAACTAGGATGCCTGTAAAATGCTTGTTTTATGCATATCAAGTTCCGCGGTTTGAAGGAATCCAAGCTCCTGTTGAACTGTTGCAATGTTAATTTGCAGCATAACAAGATCCACATAATTTACAAGCACTTCCAAGGGATAATGGCATGCACCAACAGAAATAAAATAGTACCAGATTGGAGGCCTCAATGTTCAAATGCTGTAGAGCCTTTTGAGATGATGAATCCATTCTACTCCTAACCTCATTGATGCAGTAAAGTAAGAACCTTTTACCCACCATTACAAGTATCGAATTAAGATGAAAGTAGACTCAAAAATGACTGTTAGTAGTACAAGATCAAAAGGTTTTACCTTACAGGCTTAAAGTTCAATCCCAAAGAGGCATTTTAAATTTTGATGCGATAATCTCATTCGATGCAATAGAATAAGAACTCAAATTTTTAGAAACATTGACTAATTTTACTTTGTAGTTTGTATGCATTTTAAACATATGATGAATACACCTTAATTTTTACTCTAATTCCATCAGATCTTTATCAAATGCATAAAAGTTAATCACAATAATTGCAATTAAAATATAAAGCTATATGCATGTCTAGAACTGCAAGTTTGGTAGATAATTATATACCTGGAGAATTTACTGCATTAGAATCCTACATGTGATCTCATGATCTTCAAAGGTTAAATAAAGACAAATTTACTCCGAAAATTGCAATCACTTCAACCTATTAATATACATGTTTCATTTCTATACTTGTTTCCCAAAAAGTATAGGCAGAAATGATTCATACTCTGCAAAAAGATTTATCCTTATCAACTCTACATTAAACCCTGCAAAATTATGAACCCGCCATTAATTATTACATGACTAAAACTCTTCGGAGGTTACCTATGTAATCTGAAAATAACAGCATGCCACATAACCAGATCAATAAAACATGTTGGCATAGTTGTTTGCAAAATGAGATTTTTCAATAGTAATGGCGAGAATCAGTTTCTCCCTCCAAACGGGAACGAAATTAAGTCACTCCTAGACTTTGCTGTAAAAGTAGCATCTTCTTTGTAGAATCTACAATGCTGTATCCAGGAGTCTTTTTCAAGATTCTTTCTTCCATCAATATTCTCATCTTCCAAGCATCGTCCCATGCACCAGTTGCGGCATATATGTTGGCTAAAGCAACATAAATAGCTGGATTTTCTGGACTGATACGGAAAAGTTGTGTGGCTGCTACTTCTCCCAGAGCCTTATTGCCATAAATGTTGCATGCCCCAAGAATGGCACCCCAAAATGATGCATTAGGCTGGATATTCATCTCGCATATCAAATTATAAGCTTCTTCCAACTGTCCACCACGTGCGAAAAGATCAATCACACAAGAAAAATGCTCGACTTTTGGTGTAATATCATAATTTTTAATCATGCTAAGAAAGCACTCTAAACCCTCGCTAGTCAATCCAGAATGACTACAAGCAAATAACAGAGACATGAAAGTAACATCATTTGGCTTAAGACCTTCACTTTCCATCTTCTTGAACAAAGAAACAGCTTCATGTCCATATCCATTCTTGCCATAGCCAGAAATCAATGAAGTCCATGAAATTACATTTTTCTCCTTCATCCCGTGAAAAACACGAGTAGCATCTCCAATTTCACCAGATTTTGCATACATATGAACAAGAGCATTCCATGTGGCTATGTCATAATTTGATTTATGTTTTAAAGCCAGAGCATGAATTTGCCTTCCCATGCTAAGGTTTGTTGTATTGGCACATATATTGAACATAGAGCAGAATGCCACATCATCTATCTCCGTAATTATTGAACCTACTTCTTTGAAGAGATCCAAAGCAAACCTGCTATAGTTGTTGTCACCTGCACATCCAGTCATGAGTGCAGTAAAAGATATTGCATCTTTCTTTAGCATGTTCTTGTATACATCACAAGCACTCCTTATGCTTTCACATTTTGCATAAGCATCAATCATTGAGCCGTTTAAGTCATTGTGAGATTCAAAGCCTAGTTGGATGATAAATCCATGTACCTGGTAGACTTTGACAAGGTCACTAGCCCTCCTGCATGCCTTCAAAACACTCCCCAAGGTGAAACAGTCAGGTACTACACCTATTAAGTTTTACTACATCAAATATATTAGAATTTTCAAAATGAAAAGAACGACAAGAACCACATATGCTGTTAGAGATGTGGCCATATTGAGGGATAGAAAATTAATCAAAATAATAGAGATTACAACTTAATGTAAATGATTAAGTAAGAACAATATCCTAATGAAAGACAATGAACAAAGAACAACCTTTGCTCCCACAGGGCTAAGCCCCAAATACAAATTATCCCCAAAAGCTACCCTATTACTTACTGAATCTCCTTATATTATATATATTCCTAATAACGCTAACACATGTCCCTATTATTTAATTACTATTCTATCCCTCAGTATGACCACGTCTCTAACATATGCAAGAAGATTCCAAAATTTGGAGTTAATGTGTTAAGAAAAAAGGCCGTACCTTGCTTCATCATAGACCGAAACAACTGAAATGAGTCATCTGAATATCCATTAACAGCAAATCCACAAATCATTGAGTTCCAGGAAACCACATCCCTCTGAGGCATTGTTTCAAACAGATAACAAGCATCCTTGATGTTTCCACACTTGGAATGGAGATCAACCAATGCACTCAGAACAAACAAGTCATCAACAAACCTAGTCTTCTGAATGCACCCCTGTATCTGCACCCCTCCCTCCAAACACTTTAAACCAGTGCACGCCTTCAACACGCTCCCATAAGTGAACTGATTGGCCCTAACTCCTGATCGACACATGTCAAGAAAAAGTGACAATGCATCACGATAGCACCCATTTTTAACATAGCCAGAAATTTGAGCAGTCCAAGACACCACATTTTTTGCAGGCATTATATCAAACACCTTGCGAGAATTGTTTACGTTGCCGATTCTAAGGTAAAAGATGATCAATTTGTTGCTTAAATTGATATTGGAACAAAAACCATGTGTTATAATGTGGCTGTGAACTAGATGACCTCGAGATGTAGCTTTAGTTTCGATGCAGAGTTGCAAAATATTCATACACAGAGAGGAGTCCAGGTTAGAAGGTCCAGCTGGACTGTTTGATGAATGAAAGTTCTGCCCAAACAAACTGCAAAGGAAAATATTGTACTTGGCCGTTCTTGCAACTTTCATCATCAAGAGATTCCCAGGCTAAATCATGGGATAGGATCTCATGGATATAAAAAATGTAGACCTAAGACGAAGTGATAGATTATATAAGAAACAAACGTAACTGATCGAAAATCCACATGGTTCAAATTATTCTGTTTTCTTACCAATAAACTGAAAAACAGCTAATTCAAGCTTGACTGAAACGAAAGGTTACAAACTTCACCTACATAATTATTAATTGCCGGATATCATCCAACAATACAAATCACAAAAATGCCTGAAACCAGAATCAATACCCGGAAAAGCAAAACCAATATAGAGTAAAAATAGTGGCGGTGCCAGGATTTTTTCACCGCAAAAGTCTAAAAGTAAGCTTAAATCTGTCCAATGAAAAAAATTCCGACCAGCGAAAATAATCCCCGAACAATAAAAAATACTATTTGATCAATTTGAAACACACCTGGTCGTGAAATTTCTTTCTATCTAAAGAAAACATAGCTATGCAATTAGGTGATCTGATTAGTCTTGTAACACATTGTTGATTATACATACCTAATACCATCAAATATGCAAGTGCCTAATCTTGTTATGGAGAAGCTCAAATCCAGGACTTCCAACAAACACAAAATAGTTCAGTCTGTCCATTCTCGGAATTGTAAAAAAGGCAAAGTTATAGCAAAGCAGACTAGAAGCAAAACATCAAACTATCCAGTGGCTCTAGTATGCCACTCCTAACTTGCATCTTTAGTAGCTTGAACAACATAGAATGGAAAAGACACATCTCAAGACCTATTCAATTAATAAAGCTAAAAGAAAAACTGGGATTAGCATCCAACATGGACAACCAATCCAATCAGTGACATAGGCAGGAATCCAACTCCGGTGGGGCACAATTACACAATTACATGTAATAAATGTCAATCAGACTCAAAACAAAATAAATGGTGCAAATTTAGTTGATAATGTACCAAACGCTAAACAAATACACACATTTAAATTCTACTAATTAAATCAACAACTACTAATAAACAATTCAAGGTCTTTTTTCACTAGGTTCATCTACATGTATTGCATTCTTATTTGATGATGGTTTGGGTTTGGGTACATACATCCTCTTTGTTATGATTTTAGAAAAAAATTTCCCCTATAAAACAATTCAAAGTCTTTATTCACTAGGTTCATCTACATCATTGTAGTCAAAGGCACTAGGCCCACGCAAGGCACTAAGGTCTCTCTTGTCTACTAGGCGTAAGGCGCAAAAAAACACATGCCCAGAACAAGAAAAGGCGCACTAATATAAAAGTTTTATATTATAGGTATATTAAATTACTGTAACTTTCAATAATACAGAAGAGTAAAAAAGAGTGATAGACAACATAGTTTAATGGTAAATACTAAATACATAAGGTCTTGAGGAGAAAGTAGATTCATCAAATATCATTCATTCACCCATTTTAATGCTTTGCTGCCATTTACCATTTATTTGCATCTGTTTCCAAAAAATAGCATTCATTAACCCACATTTGTTTTCCTACTCCTATATACTAAATGTTTATCGCTTTCCTAATTAATGTTGTTAATTATTTTACTAGTAAGGCATGCATTTATTATTATTTATTACTCCCTCCGATTCCAAAAACTAGTCGCTTTTAGACTTTTCATCAAAAACAATAAAAATTTAAAACTCCACTAAAATGACTAATGCATCCTTGATGAATTCTCTTTCTTCTTAATTACCACTTTATAATTTCATCAATATCTATGCTCTTTCCTAATTAATACAAGGATATATTAGACAAAAAATTGTAAAAGTTGCATTGATATTCTAAAATGACAAGTAAAAGGAATCAAAGTAAAATCCCTAAAGCGACTAGTTTTTGGACCAGGGACCAGAGGGAGAAGTATGGCATTAATTTTTGTTTGTTTCAAACAAATGTTTGCTGCCTTTCTACTTACTGCCATTAATCATTAATAATTCATGTCATTTATCATTAGTAAGTGATTAAGTTTTGGTCTTTTTCCAACAAAGGTGTACTGCCATTTAATATTATACACCCACAATTCTTGTTGACTATCATTAAACTTTCTTTGACTTCAAAGTTTTTTTTTGAAAGACCAAACAAAATTAAATAAATCAGTTTTGGCAGCACATAAAGAGTCAATTGAATGCATTTAAATTCCATTCTCTCTTCACAAATTTTAATCCTTTGTTAGGAATGAGAAGTAATCAAATAATCAATCAATAAGTAAGTCAAATCAGAATATTTCTCCCTATTATTCTTCGTCGTCTACTTTCTTTATTTCTAATTCTACTATTCTTTGCTCTATTCTATCTCTGTCTCTAATTTCTGTTTCTCTAATCTACCTTCCAGTTCTTCTTACTAAACATCGCTGTCCTTTCTACTTCTGCTGACCGGAAAAGCAAAGAAAGAAGCTGGAACATGGAAATTGAAGGTCTAAGCTGATTTACCAAAAGAAAATACAAGGGGTTGGGAGTAGTGTACACGTTTTCTGTTTGTGTAAATAAATTTTATTTTTTTTACATTAATATGGAAAATTAGGGAGCTTTATTGACAAAGGCTAGCACCTTAGGCGCGCGCCTCAGATGCGTCTATCAAAGTCAACGCCTCGCGTTTCAGCAAGGATGCGCCTCGCTGCGCCTTTAACTACTATGATCTACATGCATTGCACCATTATTTGATGATGGTTAGGGTATAGAATTCCTTTTTGTAATGGTTTAAGTAAACAAAACTTCTCCATAACCCACAAATTGTGATCCTAAAATATAATAACACAAGTTACACAATGGGAAACAATCAATTCAATATAAAAATACAAGTACACAATGCAGGGAATCAGGGATATATACTAATATCTTAATTTAAATTATGAACAACAAAAACCCAATAACCAATTTGGGGTCTCTCAATTTACACATCTAATTCTGATCCTAGGCAACATACTCTTGCATCAAGTCAAGTCCAACAATTTATTTGGACTTATATCTCTATTTTCTATGGTTAGTCAGTTTGGATTATAGTCATTCGTGAATCTGATTGGGATTTACTTTAATTTTTTTTTCTGGTTATTATCCACTTGTTTCATGTATTGTTTCTTATCTTTATTTTGGTTGTTCAAATTCCTTCTCCAATTGAGGTAGGTGTTGTTTCTGATTCAAAATTTGAACTCAAATAAACTTAAATTATACAATCTCTCTAATTGAATTCAATTCTATTTCAATACTAACAATTTCAATTTGACTACTAATAACTTCAATTCTAATAGTACTAAACTACTTACAAATTCTACAATTTCATAATTTCACTGAATTCAATTCAAGATCCCCATTCAAACACAAAACTTCCAATTTCCTAATATAACAAGTCAATAATTCAACTTCACATAATTCAAACACATTCATTACTGCATATGATTGACTGATTCTCTATCCCCATTTAGCTATTTCAACTTCAATTTACACATAATTCAAAATTATAAACCCTAAAATCCAAATTCACAAAATTATAACTACCCTGCAATCCCAATCTCACTGATTTGAAAGAAAAGAAAGTAACTGACTAACCTGAATTCAGTGGCAGAGAACGCAAGGAAGGACGTCGGCAAAAACTCCCACGTGCGACAGAGAATGTGAGTGTAGGACTGAGAATGGATAAGAAAGACGCACTAACTGGGCGCTGAGGTGCAAATATAAACATTGGAAGTCATTCTATTTAATTGGACTGAAAATATATGTATATATATATAAAGGAAGGAAAGTTATTCTTGTATTTTTAAAAAAATACTAATATTTTATTATTAAATTTATTTTATTTTATTATTATATTATTTTAATTTATATTATTTATATATATATATATAATATTATTATTATAGAAATTGATTAATTTTTTTATAATAATGGTAAATAAAATTGATTAATATTCATATTAATTATAATAATATTATAATATTAAATTAAAATAAAATTAAAATAATAATAATAGCAACAACAATAGTAATAATAAAATATTTGATGAGTATTTAAAATTAATTAATATTTATACTAATTATAACAATACTAAACATATAAAATTAAAATAATAATAATAAAATATTTAATAAGTAAAAAGTAGTTAATTAATTTTTACAGAGTCACATTAAGGAGTCATATTAATTCTTATGGAGTCACATTAATATTACTATAATAACATTAATATTATTTGAAAATATTATTACAATAATGGTATTTTGAACGCATCTGACTTAGATTACCTTTCAGTGATACAGTTAGTGTAGACACATCTTATAGAGTCACATTAATATTATTATAATAATGATATTTTTTAATGAATAAAATCAAAATAACAAATCTATATATTAAAATAATAAAATTATATTTCAGTAATATTTATAATAATAATCATAACAATACCAAAATATAAAATTGAAATAAAATTAAAATAATAATAATAACAACAACAATAATAATAATAAAAATTTATTATTTGATAAGGAAAAAAGAGTCACATTAATTCTTACATAAGATTATAATCAATAGAGCCATATTTTTTTAATTTTAATATGTTGTTCATATTGTTCAATTGTTATGAAATTTTTTTTGCAAGTTGATTCTTATTTTTTTTATCAATATGAATATTTGATATTTTATTGCTAACTTTTTCAATTATTTATTGACATATAAGAGTTTCCTTTACTTTAATTGATTTTACACTATATATGAGCAGATTTTATTGCCGTCTATAATAATTATTAAATTGGATATTTTTTATGAATTTAAATCAGAATTTTAAGAAACTGATTTTAATATATTTCTGGAATATGTTTGATTTAGAAGAATGATAATGACTAATAACAATAACTATTTTTTATCGGAAAATAATTAATTATGGTGAATTACAGAAATAAATCAAAATAATATATATCTCCTAAATCTATTTATTTAAAATTTAATTTTTTATTGACATATAAGAGCTTTCTTTACTTTAATTGATTTTATACTATATATGAGCAGATTTTATTACCATCTACGATAATTATTAAATTGGATATTTTTTCATGAATTTAAATCGGAATTTTAGGAAAATGATTTTAATATATTTCTCGAATAGGTTTGATTTAGAAAAATGATAATGATTAATAGCAATGGCTATTTTTTATTGGAAAATAATTAATTATGGTGAATTATTAAAACAAATCAAAATAATATATATCTCCTAAATCTATTTATTTAAAATTTAATTTATTGTTCTTCATTTTATTTAATTTTGTTGGTTACAATCCTATTTAAGAATAAATTTGAATTTCATAGCAGTACTTACTCTTTCTTGTTTAAGAATCCGTGTGACTCCTTTTTCCACACCAAATTTTCACAGAAAAGCACAATATAATTGTAGAAAAGTATATTGTTCATTATGTTGAAGCAGAAACGTGATTCGATGGATGATATCAACCCACTTAGGGTGCAACTGAATACGGATTTTATATGCGATATAAATCCAACTAAGATGCAATGGACCCTCAAAGTACGTGTTCTCCGCCTTTAGACTATTTCAGAATGAAATAAACCAAATTCAATATTTACTATTGAAATATTTTTCAAGACGAAAAGGTATGTTAATAAATTTTTTGTAATTGAGTATTAAAAAATTTATCATACTAAATGTTTGATAAAATTGCATAACTAACAAAAAAATTCTATCTTTTTTTATGTTTTGTGTTGAACCAAGCACGAGTTTAGACTAACTCAGTGGATTACTCAGTAGTGCTTAAGTTTTGATCATAATAATTAAGTTAAGAATGAGATAGTTAAATCAATAATGATGTCAAAATAAATAGTCTATGGTTGTAAGGGAGTTAGTAAATTCAAGGGTAGAATTTCAAGTCTCCGCCGACCTAGCTATTTAGTTTAACGCTGAGTTATTTCTGGGTTGAGTAACTACTTAGTCGCTGACTTAGTAATATTCACTCAGCGCTTGATATTTAGATTTTGTTTCAGTTATGTGCTTTATGATGATATTATTCCATTGAGTTACTTTAAGTCTGTCAACGCTGCTGACCTTACCTTTCAAGGTAAAAAGATATCTTTGCTTTTAGTGTTGCCTTTTGCCGGAACATTAATAAGATAAAGACAAAAAGAATTAATGTCTTGACAAGACTCCAGTTAATGAAGAAAATGACAAAGTATTCCATGATCGAGCTGCAAAAAGTCATTTGCCACTTTGGGCAATTCTGCAGACAACCTTGTATCGCACACTCTGTAACATGTCAGAATACCAGAGGGAATGGGATGAAGACACGTGGCAATCAAATTGAAGCTCCAATCTCAATCTAACGAATTGATTTTCTATCTCACAACGGTGTAATTCTATCTCTTAACGGATTGATTTGAAGAAGCAACGGGTAGATGGATGAGCTGTCAATTTCAGAAGATGCCAAGATAAGTTCAACGGCTACTTTCTCAATCCAATTATAAAAGGAGCAAGAAGGAAAGCATTAGAACTTGGTGATTACACCTGAATTTCTCAGAATCTAAAACTCTGCCAATTTTCAAGCTTTAAAAAAGTTCAAGGACGAAAGCACTACTCAGCGAGAATCTGCTTTAGAACAAGAGAGAATAGTATAGATCATTCAATTGTAATATTAGATCATTTGTAACTGGATCAACGTTCCTATAAGTTGAATCCAGCTCTTGTTTAGACTCATAGTGAGTTGCTGATAGAAGAGGGTTTTCTAGTCAGCGGGTGAGGGATTGCAGTTTGGAGGGTACTTACTGTAATTGAAAAATTTGTGAAAGGCTTCTCCTCCTAGGGTAAAGGAGTTGAGATTAGTGGATTAAAGCCAAGACACTCTCTCTGGACTGGATGTAAACACAGGTTGCCGAACCAGTATAAAAATCTCAGTGTTCTTTACTTAATCGCTTTTTCCAAGTTTTCACTCAACGAGTTGACCTCACTCAGTGGAGCAAGTAATTATCGCGAAAAAGTTTCATTAGTTCTTGAGTGAGTCATTCACCCCCCCTCTGACTCAGTGAGTGTACACATAGGGACCAACAAGTGGTATTGTGAGCGGGCGGATGGTTTAGGTGGGTCTTGCACGTGGGGTGTGGCACGCGAGGCGCGCTTTGGATTTCGTTGGGGCTTGAGGAAACCGCGGTGTTTGGTCTGGTTTGAGAAAATCCAGTTTGCTTGAATGCGGTGGCTCGGTAGGCCAAAAATGTGATTATATTTGAGAAATATATTTTCACATTTTATTAGAAAAAGATATTTTTAAAATAAAGCATTTTTACTTTATTTAAATATAAAATAGAGTCACCACCTAGTTCAGCTCCATCGGGAATTGTGGTATACTGTCCCGAAATTGGATTTTTATACCGAAGAGAAAACGAGATTTTGAGTTCAGACATAAGAGTTACTCATATTGTGAGCGAGCGACCAATTCCCAGCCCGCGAGGACCGTGTGAGATGCATAGCACGGGGGCAAAAAAACAACGAGCGCTGCGAAGCGTGCTAAGGGATTTTCCTTATTTTAGGCGTGATGAAAATAATGATGAAAATGATGTTGAAGTTGAGTTTAAGTCCATTTTGCATGTTAGGGGATACGAGACTTGAAATCCCGTATTTTAAGATAGAGTCGCCAACCGGTTTAGCTCTATCAGGAATTTGGGTAAGATATTCCCATCAGGTGGTTAGATCGTACCTTAAAACAGATGTTCCAGTTTCAGATGATGTTGCTTACTTTTCAATTTTTAAATCAAACCATTTATATTTTAATAAACGCGACTTTAGTTCTTGTGCGATTTAAATCCGATCATTGTTTGGGAGTTTTCAGTTTATATGTCATACATCACACGAAAAGCTGTAGATAAAGCAAATAAAATAATTATTACAAGGCTTTACGAATGCCTATACATTTTTTCTAATGCGAGAAAATAAATAAAGCGATAAATAAGTAAACGGACGAAACCGGGTTTTAACCGAGCTTACCGACTCAGACCCGGCTCCAAACGAGGCGAAAGATATATGCAAATAATAATCACAAATAAAGCATAAATAAATAAATGTTAGAAAATAAACACATAATGTGAAGAAAGCATATTTTTTGGATTTTTCGGGAGAAAAAGGGGGTTAAAAATGCATTAAAAGGACAAAACAGGGCCAAAAACCCAAAATAAAACAAACAGGGACCATTTGGATATTTTTTACTAGTAGGCTGACTCAGTGAGGTGGTAGGCCGACTCAGTGACCTGGTAGGCCGACTCAACGAGGTAGCCTAGATGGCACTCAGTCGGCCTTCTGCCCACTGAAGTGGTCTACCAGAAAAAGTGTCTAAACAAGCCAGAATCGACATTTTTGTGCCTGAAAACCCAAGATTATTGACACTTCAAGTAGTTTCCTACATTATTACAGTAGATTTGGACTTAAAATGCTAAAATAAGTTTGGTTTTTCAGTTTGGAGGAAAAGAACCCAGAAAATCTGGTGAAATAACGATCGGCCGATTGAACGACACGTAGGCCGACTGAGCGACGTGGTAGGCTGACTCACTAAGTCAGCCAGCCATGTCGCTCAGGCGGTCTGACGTTCACCTGAACGGTCAGTCGGAGTTTTGCTAGAAAATCACAATAAAAAGTCAAAAACAAGGGCCAAACGCCTAAAAAACCAGCGAAAAACACAGCAGAAGATAAGAAATAATTAAATGAAATAGATTGGAACTCAGAAGTTACCTAAAGGCCGTGAATCCACCCTCGAGACTCGAACCAGACATTTGGCAAGCTTTGTGACGGATTTGTGATGAAACCCGATGAAATAGTGACCAATTTAGCAAGGGATTTAGTGATTTGTAAGGAAAAAGTCCCTAAATCCTATATAAATCAATACCTAAGGTTTCTACGTGATTTTAATGATTTAACTAAAGAATCAAGTCTAATAAAGTTTAGGAAACTAGGATATTTTATTTCCATCCCCTTTATAAAACTTGTTCTTCCTAAAGAACACTAAGAAATTCTAAAATCTGAGTTCTTTTATGAAATGAGCCAAAAGTCCTCAAAATCTGAATTTTTTGGGTTTTTATAGACCCTAGAGAGTGCAAATTCCACAATTAATCCCCCAAATGTTTAGATTTGAGAAAAAATCACAAAACCCAACTTGGGGAGCACGAAAAAACCCAAAAAATTGCAGAGAAAGGGGCATCCCGAGCCAAGGCCGCATCGCTGACGTGGCCGGGACTAGGCCCCGCATCACCTGAAGCTACAGGCCACGTCAGGCAATACGGCCTGGCCCAGGCTGCGTCACATGATGCAGCCTAGGTGCAGTCTCCCAAGCCTGGTAGATCGTGCCACTACGTGGCTCACGCGGCCTCCCCTGCCGGCGCCGGAGCAGGGGCACCGACGGGAAAAATAGGTAAAAAAGGAGGGGGCGACAAGGGCCGGACTTCGAACGCTCACAACTTTCACTACGGTTATCCGATTAAGGCGATTCTTAACATTCTGGAAATCTAGGAGAGTCAAAAATCCAACGATATAAATAAGACTTGTTAAAAATGTTTGAATCTTATGGAAAATTTTAAAACAAATTACTACACGTGAGGACGGGCAACGGTTAATCTAAACGCGTGTTAACCATTTTTAATTGGGGTCAAAGGCACAAATTCGTCAACAGAAGCTTTCCAAATGTGATCCGACTCCAAAGGATAGAACGACTGACCTATAAAAGGTTAGAGCAGAAATTCATCATCATTCTGCGGGTCACCGAAAAGCCCGTGCTCACAGGCTGCCCCTCATGAGATTGCCACTCTGTAAGCCAAATGTGATCTCATGAAAGAGCAAGGGATAGAAGGTTATACCTGAGGTGCGGGTTCATAAACCGGTTGTCTATTAGGGTTGCCATCAATAGACTTATCAAGAACAAAATTCTAACTTGGGTATTATGATTCTGTATCGCCTCCCATTTCCCCCAAATAGTTTTAGGATGGCTTGCTGGTTGCTTTGGGAAAAAAAGGAGTAGGGATTTCTTGAGACGGTTGTCTACAGATGGTTCGAAGATGCATCATCAACGGACCTATTAGAGTAGAGGTTAAATCGGTTGTCTACGAGTAGTCTGGGAACGCACCATCAATGGACCTATTGGAGTAGAGGTTGAATCGGTTGTCTACGGGTGGTCTGGGAATGCACCATCAACAGACTTATTTGAGGTTGAGGCTGAATCGATTGTCTACTGGTGGTTTGGGAACACACCATCAACGGACCTATTGAGGAGGAGAGGTTGAATCGGTTATCTACGGGTGGTCTAGGAATGCACCATCAACGAACCTATCGAGGAGGAGAGGTTGAATCGGTTGTCTACTAGTGGTTTGAGAACGCACCATCAATGGACCTATCGAGAGTAAAAACTTGAGAAGTTAGTAGTCGTCGTAAATTTCATTTTTAATTGCTTAGTTGATTTTGTGGAACAAAAATTTTTGCCCCTTCAATTAAGCAATAAAAATGGAATATCGAGAAAAAAAGCTTAGAGATGTCCGGGAAGTTCGAGAATTCCATCGTTAGGTTTATTTGGCGATAGTTGTATTAAGGTGCCATTGGAGGACCGAAGCTACATCGCGGTGCCCCTGGAGGGTCGAAAGCTGTATAGAGGTGTCCTAGAAGGATTTTTTGAATTCTGGATTCTTGATCTTCGTATTGATCATCCATTAGGATTGCCTATCAAGGCAGTTTTGAAGCATTAGTAAATGACATGAATTGTGTTTCAATTGCTTAATTGATTTTATGGAACAAAAATTTTTGCCCCTTCAATTAACTAATTGAAATGAAAGAATGAAAGTTGAGTTAGGATTTTTGGGATTCCGGAGAAACTGTTGAGGTATCCATCAGGTCTAGCTGATATGCCCCTTGGAGAAATTCTAAGTTCTGATTTTAGGTCCCACTGGGCGTGCCAGGAGTTGGCAGTAACTGGGGTGTAGCCGGCTTAGGTTGTGAGGCTCGTCAAGCACAGGTTTGGGCGTAAGGGTTTGCCAAGTGTGGGCTTGGGCTTTTGAGGGTTACCAAGGGCGGGCTTGGGCTTTTGAAGGTTGCCAAGCGCGGGCTTAGGCTTTTAAGGGTTGCCAAGTGCGGGCTTGGGCTTTTCAGGGTTGCTAAGCGAGGGCTTGGGCTTTTGAGGTTTGCCAAGTGCGGGCTTGGGCTTTTGAGGTTTGTCAAGTGCGGGTTTGGGCTTTTGATTGCCAGGAGCGGGCTTGGGCTTTTGAGGTCTGCCAAGCGCGAGCTTGGGCTTTTGAGGGTTTTTGAATTTTGGATTCTCAGATCGGTAAGCTGCATCGAGGTGCCCCTGGAGATTCAGAAGGTTGCATCAGGGTGCCCTTGGAGATTCAGAAGGTTATCCGAATTTTGGATTTTCTTATCGGATGACCATCGGAATGGCCATATAGTGCACCTGTCAAGAAAAATTTTGAGATATCAGTAATTAGCATAAGTTGCATTGTTATTGCTTAATAATTTTTGTGGAATAAAAAAAATTTGCCCCTTCAATTAAGCAATAAAAATGGAATAATGAAATATAAATTGAGATGAGATTTCCAGGAGTCTGGAGAAACTACTGAGGCCAAGTGCTGAATCTGGCTGGTATGCCCCTTGATACGGGGTATTTGCTTAGAGGTCGAGCGTATAACTCGAGGATGCTTTTTCGGATTTGATTCCTGTAGAATTCAGCATAGAAAAATAGACAAGATATGACATTTATGAATATTATGCATAAATGCATGAGCTGCTTGGACTGATCATCCTCTATGTCTGAGCTGCATGACTGCTGGCCTGGTCGATTTTGCTCAATTCGGTTGCTTGCTCGGAGAGAGAATATATGAAATTGTTTTGCGACATGGACAAGACAAGAATCCCCCTGGCAGAGGATTAGGGATGTTGCACATATTAGGTGGGGATGCCCCCTAGTGGATAATTAGGGAAGGTGCGACAAGCCGACTGCAAATTGATTGCTGGATTGAGCATATCGAAGACAAGGGGGGGTGCACGAAGTGAAGTTTGAGATTCTAGACGACGAACGACTGGAAGCTATCATTATCAACCAAGGATGGCTTCAGAAGATTAGGATGTTACGGACTCGAGGCACTCGGTCACAGTCGAGATTGGAGTGGACACATGGAGAGAACAAATTTGAGCCCTTTAAATCCATTAGACCGGAGAATGTATTCAAACACTTTGATGATGATGATAATGCATATATCTCGATGTGATCTATGGCAGTCATATATCTTTGACTTGATTGTCTTAATTTTTGCATAGACTCGAATATTGTGAAGGGCATATCAAACTTGTTTATTTTATTGCTTTTATGTCCTAATTTTTGCTTGGACTGCCCTTTTCGAGTTTTCAATCCAGCGGACTTCTCCTGGCTTTTGCATAGACCACGCTTCTTTTCAGTCTTTCAGGATTTTTGCCTTTTATCTTTCTTTTCTTTTGAGGAATTGAGTTGACTGCATAGAATCCTACGTTCGACTTACTTACAACATTTCGCCTTTAGGGCCCAATATTTTCATTCAAGCATAAACATAAACAATTCAGTAAAATGACACTTCCATTAAATGAATTAAGTTTGAGTCCATAATGATGATAACCATTTCTATTGACTCAACCTCTGGTGTTAACTAGCCTATGCAGGTACTCTAGCCAACACACTCTCATTTCTCACTATACCCTAACTTTTGCCTAGACCGCCCTTTTCGGGTTTTCAGTCTAGCGGGTTATTTTGCACCCTAACTTTTACCTAATCGATTTGTAGAATATCGACTAGTGGGATGCACCCTAATTTTTTCTCGAGTAGCAGAGGACCACTCGTCGGGTGATTTATTCCATTTATTTTTTATGTGTCACTTTTCTGGATTTGATTCTTTTAGGTTATATATGATAACACTTCGACCTGCTTTGATTGGTAGGGTTTACGAGCTCATTACCGTCCATATCCATGCCCCTTGGATCTGATGCTTTTCTAAATATGCAAGGTCTTACCCAATCTGGTTGGAACTTCCCCCTTAGATCAGCATTAATAGGCTTTGCTTGGTTTGGAATCAGATCATTGGCCTTTGACGGTACCTCTGACGATTGACTCGGTCATTGTTCGGCCTCGCCGTACAATGTTGGTTTACCTGAAGATTGCTTAAGCTATTTGGACCGCGCTTTAGTCCATGCGAGTCCCTTTGACTTGGATTCAGTGCGACTATCAAGGATTTCGTCTTGGCATTGATTGGTAGCATGGCTTCCATTCCACAGACAAAGGATGAAGGTGTTCGACTTGCAAGAATCTTGACATTTGCTTGACATCATCGACGGGTGAACGGTAGCTCATCGGCTCAATCACGACATCTAGTGATGGTCTTAGAAAGGATTTTCTTGTTAAGCTGGTTTGTGGCTTCGATTGCCCCATAAGCTTATGGCTTTCATGGTAAAGATTTGCGATGTTCAAACCCATATCTCTTGATCAATTCAATGGTTGCCCCTTAGGATTAAAATCCATTGTCCGAAATGATGTGATGAGGTAGGCTGTACCGAGTGAAGATGTGTTTCTCGATGAACTTGGCCATCTTCTCAGCGGTAATGATGGTGAAAGACTCAGCTTTCCCCTATTTTGAGAAGTAACCTTCCCCTACGGTGATGCAGCAGTGTTCATCTATTGATGAGGGTCAAATCTAGCCGATCATATGCATCCCCTTTATCGAGAATGGCCAATGAGGAGAGAAACAGTGAAGGGTTGTGGATTTGGAAGAGAATGGATATTGGGAAAAGGCAATGTTGTATGGGGGTGGGAAGTTTGAGAATGGGTGGGCGAAGAAAAGATAAGCCATAATTCTGTTGAAAGTGCGGTCGCTTGGAAATCGATTTGCATACAGACGTGAGGCCCCCGATGAACTAATTGAAATATTAGATCTATCCAGGGCAGGATCAAGCTTTTTTTCCTATTCTGGTTATCTAGAAGGTGATGCTCGATTTTTTGGCGAAGAACCCTAAGTGCGGCTATGTATGACCAGGCAAAAGCGTTATCATGATCTTTAAGCACTTGTTATCTCTCATTTTCTTTCAGGACTTATTTCATTTAAAGAGACATCATGAATACTGAACACATTATGCTTATGATAGAATGAATGCATGTACCCATCGGGCGAAACATCAAACAGATAAGTAAAAGCAAAGTCTTTGATTGAATTAAAGTGCCTTAAAGGCATAATTGTTCACATTTGAATACCAGATAAAGAAAATTACATAATAGATAGGTAGTCATCCTCCGCAGGCGGAGGGTCTTGAGTGGCGGTGCTCATAGATTAGGCATCCTTGGCAGCTTTCATTGGAGCGTCGTCTAGGATGAGATCCAGAACTTTCAGTTGATTGGCTGATAACTTGTCTCCTTTATTCACTAGAGACCTCGTGAGATTATTTTCAGATTTAGTAATCGAATTGGCTTGTATATGGGTATCAACTGAACTGGAGAAGGCCGTGGCTAACGCAAATTCTTCGGGGAGACTAGAATTGATCGCACTTACCTCATTGCTCGAGCTCGGTGGTGGTTTCTCCTCAGTATCGGTCTTTCTAGCAGGCTCATCAATCTTTCCGTCCCTTACCAAACAGGAGATAGCAGCAGCTGAAGCTCTACACTAGTTGGTTTGATGTCCTATTTGAACATGATACTTGAAGAAGTTTTCTTTTTCTTTATGGGTCGGAGGTCTATACTCTTGGAGATGATTAAGCTTGTCGGCTTCACGCAGTTTGGCAAATATCGCACTTAATGGTGACTTCTAAGGGGAAATGAATGGATTCTGATTGGGTGATTGGTAAGGAGTTTTCACTTGAATTGCGGGTGTGGCTTAAACAAAACAGATGTGTTGGGTTGAATTACGGGATTTTTAGTTTTGGAATAGATGGCCCTAATGAGATCCTGTGGACCACTACCTCCTTTTGGTGAGCCAAAAAGCGGGAGCGAATCCTGATGGTTGTATGCTTTTTCAGGCTCAACTATTTTCCCTTCCTTTATCAAACGGTCGATGGCCTGAATCAAAGTCCGGCACTCGTAAGTAGGGTGACTTGGTTGGATATTATACTCGCAAAACCTATCCCTTTCGTTGGCTGTGGGAGGTCTCCATGGGCGTAATGGTTTAATCTTACCATCTTTCCTTAACTTAATGTATATGCTTCTCAAAGGTTCTTTCCACGGGTATGTGTCATACTTTGCTTTAGTTGCCTTTCCCACAGGTGCCTGATCAACAACCCAAACTAGATTGGGGAGTACGTGATCTAACTTCTTCTCTGGTGCAAATTGCTCTTTCATTTTGGCCCAAGACAGGATATCGCATGGCCTACCAATTCCTTCACCTCCTTTGGGATTTCCATTCGATCCTCCTTCGGTACTAAAAAGCAAGAAACTTCGTAACAGAGCCTCTATTTCGGGCGTCATGCCTATAGATTGCATGACCTGGTCACTAGAAAGAAGAGAAGTCAATCAGTGTCAGAGGGCCTCAACTTCTGGTGTCATACCCGGAGATTACATGACCTGGTCATTGGATGGAAGGGGTGTGCCAAACTAGAATGGTGAAACGAGCAATGGGGTTTTGACCTAAGAACTAACTCACAGATTAGAATCAAAGGGGTTTTACGGGTAAGCAGTCCCTCTCGGAGCAATAATAAACTGAGCAGGAGAAGGAGAAAAGGACTTTGGAGGCATTTAAGGATGAGCTAAATTCTGACTCAGTTGGAATAGGCCGGATCGGGACTGGATGGGTGAAATTGACTGAGTGGGCTAAAACTGATCTAGGGTTATTGGGGTCAACAGAAGTTAGCTCATACTGGTGAGAAAGTCAGGCTTGAAGGGGTGGCTTGGAGCCTGGGTTGGATAAGTGAACATGGGCAAATGAGATTGTGCGATATCTTGACCAAACTGAAATGGGATAAGTGACGGCTAAATGGCTATTGCACACACTGAACCGGCTAAACTACAAGCTGAGATTGAAATGACGGAACTTAAACTGACCCATTCTGAGCGGTCTCTAGTTGTCCCTGAGCTTGAATACTAATCTTTAGAATCCTTTGGACACATCTTCCAGAACTGTAAGGACCGAATCTTGTATCTATCCCTAGATTGCATCTCAGAACTGATTGGATTAGAGAAATACTGACATAACATTAGTAATTTTGGAACTCAGTAGAGACTGACTCTGACCAGGCAGAGGGAGAGGAGAGGGAGTACCCTCGGATGGAACTGCATTAACAATTGGCAAATCGGACATGGCAGAAAAACCAGATTCTAAAATTGAGCTTGAAACTAAATTCGAACCCATAGAATGACAAACTAGAGGATGATCGAGTCTGATGGTAGCGGTGCCTTGGTCTAACTGAGAAATTGGAAGATGATCAGTCCGAATTGAACCATGGATGAAATAGATGATTACATAAATATTCGAGTGATGAATGCCATATATACAGGGGTGGTTTAGAGAGGTAGAGAGCAGAAGGGCTTATGATGCGAAGCTTAACCTCAAAATATGTGAGACGTGCGAATTCCTCGCTATGCCTAGCAAACTAGATGCGGGTCATTGGGACTCAAATGATCTTAGGTATTTTGTTAAATTCCCCCTTCAAGTGAGGGGAGAGTAGGGGTAAACGAAAGCCAAAAATAAAGGTCGGCCACAAGCGGCCTATGCATGAGGTGCATATGCATGAGGTGCATATGCATGAGCACAACACAAGAAGCATACGAAAGCAAATAAACCTCTTCCAACCTTATAACTCCCACGCAATGCCAATTTGTAGTCTGGGGTTAACTCTAGCGCCAAGAAATGGCAAGAGAGTATGCGACCTAAATCTAAACCGTTACGGTGGACCTAAGGGGAAGTTGTTATGGATAGATTTATCGCGGTTCACAGTCTCAAACTGCTGGTGTCGTGGAACAAAACTGTATAAGAGTCTCATTACCTTCATTCCGTGTAACTCAACCACTCCTCAAATGAGTGCGACCGCGGGAGTTACATATTGATTGAAATGAGTGTTCCACCCATAAATATCCCCAATTCCTAGCTGGCATGAGGTATACAAGTGAGCTTTATGGGGGTGATAAAAATGGCACCTTAAACCTTAGAATCAATAATAAGCAGTGGAAAAAAAAGGTATAAGAAATAAAGCATTGATATAAAAATGATTTAGGCACATCATCAAAATCCTTTAACCAATTTTGAAAACGAAAGCGATTTTCAAGTTTTAAGTTGAAAGAAAATCCCCAGCAGAGTCGCCACTGTGAACGAGCGACTAATTCCCCACCCGCGAGGACTTTGTGAGATGCATAGCACGGGGGTGGAAAAATAATGAGCGCTATGAAGCATGTTAAGGGATTGTCCTTATTTTAGGCCTGATGAAAATAATGATGAAAATGATGTTAAAGTTGTGTTTAAGTCCAATTTGCATGTTAGGGGATACGAGACTTGAAATCCCGTATTTTAAGATAGAGTCGCCACCCGATTTAGCTCTACTAGGAATTTGGGTACAATATTCCCACTGGGTGGTTGGATCGTACCTTGAAACAGAGGTTCCAAGTTTAGATGATGTTGCTTACTTTTCAATTTTTAAATCAAACCATTTTTATTTTAATAAACGCGACTTTAGTTCTTATGTGATTTAAATCCGATTATTGTTTGGGAGTTTCAGTTTATATGCCATACATCACACGAAAAGCGGTAAATAAAGCTAATAAAATAATTATTACAAGGCTTTACGAATACCTATACATTTTTTCTAATGCGAGAAAATAAATAAAGCGATAAATAAGTAAACAGGCGAAACCGGGTTTTTACCGAGCTTACCGACTAGGACCTGGCTCCAAACGAGGCAAAAGATATATGCAAATAATAATCACGAATAAAGCATAAATAAATAAATGGCAGAAAATAAACACATAATGCGGAGAAAGCACATTTTTTTGGATTTTTCGGTGAAAAACGGGGTTAAAAATGTATTAAAACGACAAAATAGGGCCAAAAAAGCAAAATAAAACAAACAGGGATCATTTGGACATTTTTTACTAGTAGGCCGACTTAGTGAGGTGGTAAACCGACTCAGTGACATGGTAGGCCGACTCAGGGAGGTGGCCTAGATGACACTCAGTCGGCCTTTTGCCTACTGAAGTAGTCTACCGGAAAGTGTCTAAACAAGCCAAAATCGACATTTTTGTGCATGAAAACCCAAGATTATTGACACTTCAAGTCGTTTGCTACATTATTACAGTAGATTTGAACTTAAAATGCTAAATAACTTTGGTTTTTCAGTTAGGGGGAAAAGAACCCAGAAAATCCGGTGAAATAACGATCGACCGCTTGAATGACACGTAAGCGAGTCGGCCAGCCATGTCGCTTAGGCGGCCTGACATTCGTCGGAACGGTCAGCTAGAGTTTCACCAGAAAATCACAAAAAAATTCAAAAACAATGGCCAAACGCCCGGAAAACCAGCCAAAAAAATAGCAGAAGACAAGAAATAATTAAATGAAATAGATTGGAACTCAGAAAGTTACCTAAAGGCCGTGAATCCACCCTCGAGACTCAAACCAGATGTTTGGCAAGCTTTGTGACGGATTTGTGACAAAACTCGATGAAATAGTGGCCAATTTAGCAAGGGATTTAGTGATTTGTAAGGATAAAGGCCCTAAATCCTATTTATATCAATTTTTTACCTAAGATTTCTACTTGATTTTAATGATTTAACTAAAGAATCAAGTCTAATAAAGTTTAAGAAACTAGGATATTTTATTTCCACCACTTTATAAAACTTCTTCTTCCTAAAGAACACTAAGAAATTCTAAAATCTGAGTTTTTTTTTATCAAATGAGCCAAATGTCCTCAAAATCTGAATTTTAAGGGTTTTTATAGACCCTAGAGAGTGCAAATTCCACAACTTATCCCCAAATGTTTAGATTTGACAAAAAAAATCACAAAACCTGACTTAGGGAGCATGAAAAACCTAAAAAATTGCAGAGAAAGGGGCGTCCCACGCCAAGGCCACGTCGCTGAAGTGGTCGAGACTAGGCCGTGTCATCTAATGCGGCCCAATCTGGGCCGCATCACATGACGCGGCCCAAGCGCGGTCTCCCAAGCCTGGGAGACAACCCCACATGGTCCACCGCGTATCTCACACGGCCTCCTCAACCAGTGATGGCATAGGCCACCATCGACAGAGCAGGGGCACCGGCGGGAAAAAAAAGGCAAAAAAAGGAGGGGGGCGACAAGTGCCAAACTTTAAATGCTCACAACTTTCACTACGATTATTTAATTAAGGCGATTATTTACATTCCGGAAAGCTCGGAGAGTCAAGAATCTAATGATATACATGAGACTCACTGAAAATGTTTGGATCTTATGAAAAATTGAAAAACAAATTAATGCACGCGAGGAAGGGAAACGGTTAATCTAAACGCGTGTTAACCATTTTTAATTGGGGTCAAAGGCACAAATTCATCAACAGAAGCTTTATAAATGCGATTCAACTCCAAAGGATAGAACGACCGACCCATATATTGTTCAAATTGTTTGGATGAATTTTGGAATTTGTGGTGATTTTTGCATTACAACGGCTTTATTTAAGAATTAAATTCAAGAAATAAAACAGGCATTATAATGGCTTAATAAATAGACATTTTCTACCAAATTTTTAGTAGAGTAACGGCATCTGGGCCCGAAAACTCGGATAGAGTTTTCTCACATTCTGGATGTTTGTCCGTACCTGCGAGCTTATTTATACATATTATAATTTAAGTGGCACCAGTGGCTCACTTAACCAGAGAAATGGAATACAATATGTAATAATAAAGCAATAAAAATGGGTTTTAATGAATTTGAAAGTTGGGCTTAGAGCCAATTACCCTCAATTTATCTTTTCGTCTATCCATGATGACTTGAGAGCCGGTGCAGGACCGAAGTTGTCAAGGGTTGTGATTTGGTTGGAAAATAGATTTAACCCGAGTTATGACTATAATCTTGGGTTATTTCTAGAGGAAAATGTGAGATTTAGTCATTTTAGACTGAAGATCACTATAGGATCTTGATCCAAAAAGACCGTAAAGTGAGTTTATACTGAATGTTGGTGATAGAACTCGAATCTGGGAGTATTTTGACAGAGTTTCGGGGCTTTTAGGATTCTCAGAACTAAAAAAGGACATAAGGTAATTTTGGGATTTTTAGATTTTTTTTACAGTCTCTCTGAAATGAGGGGGGGTGCACCCCTTTATATAGAGGGTTGGTAATTAGCTGGCGGGCTAATTATATAGGTAAATAGCCGGTGGGCTACTTACCACTCTGACAGGATTTTACATCAGATCCTGTAAATCCTGGCCAAATCTCGGTAAGATTTGATTTTTTTACTATAGATCGATAAATAGTTGGCTGGCTAATTACCTATATTTGACCAAACTTTGACTTTTTTATTTTTCAGTAGGATATGCCAAATCGGAGCTTCCCTGGAATGTGGACTTTTGAATTTTGGATTTTGGATGATAATTCGGTCCTTTTTGGCTTATTTGTCCGATCGCTAGATGAAATAGGCATTATTCCTCATCGAGCCGAAATGGACCTATGCTAACAACTATCAGAGTAGTTCTCATTTCAAAGATTTCACAATCTTTGAGACAAAGACCATGGCGTATAAAGGAAAATCCAGTGGAAGGGCTCAAGCTTATATTCTGCCTAAAGGCATGTCAGTCACCAGGCCTCCTATGTTCAATAGAGAGCATTATACTTACTAGAAGAACAGAATGACTAATTTTATTCAGTCCTAGAGTATGCACGCTTAGATGGCTATTGTAGAAGGGCCATATGTTCCATCATATGTGAAGAATGGAGTACGAGTTGATAAGTGCTCTACGGAGTGGGATAATCAGGACTTAGCCAAACTAAAAGAAAATGTAGCTGCTATTAACTATCTTCATTGCGCTCTTGATGCTACTGAGTTCAATCATGTTTCAGGATGCGAGGCTGCCAAAGAGATATGGAAGAAGTTGGAAGTGACTTATGAAGGTACTGATAAGGTGAAAGAGTCTAAGATCAATATCCTTATGAGGGACAATGAATGGTTCCACATGAAGCCCAAGGAGGATATTTCCAACATGAACACCAAGTTTATGAACATAATCAATGAGCTAAAAATACTTGGAAAGACCTTCACAGAAGAAGAGATTGTCAAGAAGATCCTTAGAAGCTTTACTCAAGATTGGGAAGCCAAGAAAAGTGCTATTGAAGAAGCTCATGATTTGAAGACCTATAAGTTTGACGAGCTAATTGGAACTTTGCTGACTCATGAGATGTCTTTAAAGCAATATGAAGATGAGTCCAAGAAGTACAGGCACAAGGAGAAAGAGAGCTCTAGCAGAGCTGATGTTCTGAGAGCTGATGATGATGAAGAAGAAGATTCCTCTGAGGAAGGATATCCAGAGGACAAAAAAGAAGAAATAGCTCTAATGACCAAAAATTTTAGGAGATACTTGGGAAAAGATAAGAACTTTCAAAAGTTTAGAAAGATAGGCAAGTATACGAAGGGAGCAGATGATAGACCATGAAAGGAGTATAACAAAGAGCATAACAAAGATATCAAGTGCTTTAAATGTGGTGAGAAGGGGCATATTTAGTCGAGCTATCCTAAAGCCAAGAAGAACAAGTTAAAGAAGAAGAAGAAGAAGAAGAAGAGTAAGAAAGCCCTTGCTGCTACCTGGAGTGACTCTGAACAAGAGTCATCATCCTCAAATGAAGAGGCATAAGATTCTTCCAATGTGTGTCTCATGGATAAGGATGATCTAGTTCACTCAGAGTCAGCTGACTAACTAACTATTTCTGCTGCCAGATAATCAGCTGACCAAAGTAAAGACAAAAGAAACCACTCTGAGGTAAATTCTGAACCCCCTTTGTCTTCATATGAGCTTTCTGCAGTACTTAAAAATGTTATTAATGTGACTAAGAAGTCAACCAAATACATCAAAATACTTCAGAGGAGGTGTGATGATCTAGAAGATGTTAATTCTTCTACCTCACTTGATATCCTACAGATGATGGAAAAAGTTGAGTACCAAAATGGATATAACAACAAACTTAGTAAGAGACTGGATGAGCTAGCTGCTGAATTAACAGCTTTGAAAAAGGTGCGGGTCCCTCCTCAACCTAGCAGGAATACTTAGAGTAACATCACTCACCACTCTAAGAAGGTGTCTCAAAAGAGTAAAGTGAGCATGCCTAATCCTGAGGCCGCTTGTAGTTTTTGTGGTAAGCCAGGACATGCAACAATCATTTGTAGGCACAAAAATGGTTGTTGTGATGAGTATGACTGATTAAGGATGACCAGCACTAACAAGGGAGGACCCAGCCAGAAAAAGGCATGGGTACCTAAGAAAACTTAACTATTTTGCAGATGAGCTTGAGATCCACTAATGATAGAAGAATTTGGTATCTGGATAGTGGATGCTCCAGGCATATGACAGGTGATGAAAAGCAATTCATCATATTGGAGCGAAGAAGAAATGGAAGTGTCAGTTTTGGAGACAACAAAAAGGGAAATATTGTTGGCAATGGCACAGTGGGAGTCAAGCCTTCAATTGATAATGTGTCTCTGGTGAAAGGCCTAAAGTTCAACTCGCTAAGCGTTGCTCAGCTGTATGACAAAGGTAGGAAAGTTATATTCGACTCAGCAGGCTGCTCAATCATTGATGGTAACTCTGACCAAACTATTCTTTATGCTCCTAGAATCAATAATGTTTATATGTTTGATTTATCCCCAGGCTCCAATGATATATGCTTAGTTTCTAAGGAGGAGAATCCATGGCTATGGTGTTGGGAATTGACAGTCAAATTGACTACGCATAATAGGCATGACAGAAATTCAAAATGTTGTCCTTGTCCCCAGGAACTCCTATTAGTTCCATATAAAAAAAAAGCCTTAACTAAATAATTCTCTACCTAGGTTAGCATGCAAAAGGGCTAGGCATATCATAATTCTAAATTATATCCTAGCACATATATTTTATACCAAGCATGTTATAACTCTAAGCTATAACCTAAGCATGTTATAACTCTAAGCTATAACCTAAGCATAAAATAACCTAAGCATAAAATAAACTAAGCATGCAAAACAACCTAAGCATAATTATTAAGTCTAGAAACGCTTAAAGAAAAAGACCTAATAATTAAAGGAGAACGAAAGAAAACTTACTAGTTGTAGCGTACTTTAGCAGAACCTTCTTGCACAAGCCTCCAAGCATAGGATAGCCTCTATGAGTATCCACATGAACCCCACCAACCAAAACCTCCCCGAGAGGAAGAACTAAGAAGCCTTGAGTAGTTGTAGACCACTCCAGAAGCCTCACCCGAAAATATAAACTAGAGGTGCTCGAATAAAATCAAGCTCCTCAAAATATAACTTATTCAAATAACCTTTATCTTAGGAATTACTTTTGAACTTGGTGCATTTGAAAGGGGGAGCATAGCAGCCTATTTATAGGCTTGGGGGAGTAAAATTGCTCCCCAACTTTTGATGTGGGATTTGCATGATATGCACATCCCACGCGGGTTATGCCCACGGGTCACCATGACCCACAGGCTTGCCTTACATGCGAGCTGGGCCTCGCGGCCCATGTCCCGAGCCCAGCTCGCAGTGAACCCTTATAGGCTACGCATGTGCAGTCCATTTTCATGGGCTGCCGCGAGCAATGCCCAGCATTGCTAGCGCACCTTTTGGTGCAATCCCGCGCACTCGAGCCTATACAAAAATACTTTTGTACTCTCGGTCCAATTTAACTCGCCCACATAAATTCCCCTTTTAATTCTTTTCAAATAAATATTTATTTTTCAACCCTAATAAATTAGTTATCGCTCAAAGATAAATTCCTTGGCTTATGAAATTGATATAATCAATTTAGGCAATTTATTTATGACCCTAATTAATTAGTCACCTGTCAAAAATAAATCATTGGTCCAACTAAATAATAATCTAATTATTATCTTGTTATATTTTCTTAATAGAATAAATCTATAAGTTCTTTACTCAGTCCGATGAAGGTCCAATCTGTGTGACCTTATAGGATCCCGAAGTATTGAGCTGTTAAGGCTTAACCAACCCTTGTTCTAATGGAACCATTGGCTCGAGGTTCTAGACCGTGAATAGAACTCGATTACCTTAAACTACTGTAGTACGCCTCTAGGAAGGGTCTACCATCCCCCAGTACTTGGAATGTCATTTATGCTTATGACTTAATCTCGGTTAATGCAATAGTTTTCCAATGCAATGAACTCGTTCCATTCTTTAATATTAGTACCATCTGTTTAAAGGGTTTGGTTAAAGTGTTAACCCACTAATAGCAAGGTTTCTCCAAGCTATCCTAGTTATTAACTTATTACCGAAGTATATTGCCTTTCACCATAGTGTGCTTAACTAGAAACTATTTCTATCAAACACATACTCTGATCAGAGGTTTATAGCAATCATCACTTCAACAAGTAGCCAGGTACAACTCCTTAATATATCCGGAGCGATGAATTCTTTCTAACTACTCAGCTTAGCAACGTGTTGTCATCACTATACATGTAATCACCGGTAACACCTTAAATTAATGAGTGTACAGGAATGACCCAAAGTATAGCAATAGTACCACACAAGGTAACTAGTATATCAAGTATGAGGATATTTGCAAAGCTTATTGCATGAAGATAAACACTAACACATTGATATATATTCCAAGTGTTTATCTTACTGCGGTCTCCAATATATCTCCCAGATATATGCATGTGTCAAACTTAAGGCACTACCTTCAATCCTTAGGAGATTAATTAGTTGGACCCTTTCCAAGAAAGTTGACCACATGGTACTCTTTCCGCTTCATCAATATCCTTTCTTGATGAAACTATGACTAGGGATAGTTTAGACATAATCATAATTGCATATGAAGCAGGTTCCACCAAATATAGTCCAACTATAATTTCTCTAACTTCATCAATGAATATATTTAACCAGTCATAATATATTTATAAACACATTGATATAAATAAAAGATTAAATGCCTTTATTAATTAAACAAAATATTCATACTATTACATAATTAAGATATATTGCCCTAACTTCCTTAAGGGCATACATCATATCCAACATATGGCACAGAAGGTTAGGACATATCAATATGACCAATCTATCCAAATTAGCCAAAAATGAACTTGTTGAAGGATTACCCAATATAGTCTTTGAAAAAGATAGGCTCTGCTCAGCATACCAACTTGGAAAACAATTTAGGAAGACCTTTAAATTATTAGTTGATATATCTTCTTCTCGTCCCCTTGATCTTCTACACATGGATTTGTTTGAGCCTGTTGTGCTAACAAGTCTAGGTGGAATGAAATACACCATTGTGGTTGTAGATGATCTGACCAGGTTCACTTGGATTGTCCTGCTAGCAAGCAAAGATGAAACATTTGAATCATTCTCTAGGTTGGCTACCCAGATCATGAATGAAAAAGACCTTAAAATTAACAGAATTAGCAATGACCATGGAATTCTATTCTAAGCATGGTATTGACCATAATTTTTCTGCCCCTTATACACCTCAGCAGAATGGGGTTGTTGAGAGAAAAAATTGCACTATTGCAGAGATGGGTCATTTTATGTTGAGTGATAACAATCTACCAAAGTATTTCTAGGGAGAAGCTGTTAACACAGCTTGTTACATTCTAAACAGGGTTTTAATTCGCCCAGTTTTGAATAAAACTCCTTATGAACTTTGGAAGGGGCGTAAGACCAAGGTTGGTCATCTCAAGGCCTTTGGTTGTAAATGCTTCATATTAAACACTAAAGACCAATTGGCTAAATTTGACCCCAAGGCTGATGAAGGAATCTTTCTGGGTTACTTAACATACAGTAGGGCATATAGAGTGTATGTCAAGAGGATTGGCATTTTAGAGGAGTCTATGCATGTAGATTTCAATGAAACTAACAATGCAGGTACAGAAGCCAGTGAAGATGAAAGAGAAAAGGAACAAGTGAGTGGATCAGTCAGGCAGCCTATTATCATTCCTAATCCAGCACCAAAAAAAGAAGATCATGAAGTTGACTTGGACCAATCAATCAACTTTGGTGATGATGTAGATGCTCAACCAATGACAGTAGCTCAGCGAGCTGATCCTGATCCACCAAAAGAAGTCAGAGCAAGGAGAGATCACCCAGTTGAAAGGATTCTTGATAGTGTGCAAAATCTAGTGCTGACTAGAGGTTAGTTGAATAGAATGATGAGCCATTCAGCATTTGTTTCATTAATTGAACCAAAGAAGTTTGAAGACGTTGAGTTTGATGACAACTTGATGATTGCAATTCAAGAAGAGCAAGACCAATTCAGAAGAAATGAAGTTTGGGATTTGGTGGAGAAACCCAAAGGAAAGTCAATCATAGGCACCAAATGGGTTTCAAGAACAAGCTAGATGAAGCTGGAAATGTTGTCAGAAATAAGGCCAGATTAGTTGCTCAAGGCTACAATCAACAAGAAGGAATTGACTACGGAGAAACATTTGCACTAGTAGCAAGACTTAAAGCCATAAGAATTCTCTGTGCTTTTGCATCTCATATGAACTTCAAGTTGTTTCAAATGGATGTGAAGAGTGCATTTCTTAATGGTTATATTCAAGAAGAAGTCTATGTCAGACGGCCCCCAGGCTTTGAAGATCCAAAGAATCGAGATCATGTCTTCAAGCTGAAGAAATTTCTACATAGACTAAAACAGGCTTAAGAGCTTGGTATAAGAGAGACTGACTAACTTTTTAATCAGTAGAGGTCATGTTAGAGGAAAAGCAGATACAACTATGTTTATCAAGAAGAAGCATCAAGGTGTGTTGCTAGAACAAATATATGTTAATGATATTATATTTGGAGCAACTAATGAAAAGCTATACAAAAAATTTATTCAGTAGATGAAGAAGGAATTTGAAATGTCAATGATGGGAGAGCTCAATTTCTTTCTTGGTTTGCAAATCAAGCAAGGCAAAGATGGAATCTTCATCAACCAAGCTAAGTATGCCAAGGAAGTACTTAAGAAGTTTGACATGGATAAAGCCAAGCCAACGTCAACACTCATGGCCACTGATACAATTCTGAGTAAATATGAGAAGGGTAAACCTGTAGAGAGTAAGCTCTACAGAGGTATTATTGGTTCTTTACTTTACTTAACTACTAGTAGGCCTAGCATTCAATATGTTGTATGTTATTGTGCAACATATCAAGCTGACCCCAGAGAATCTCACTTAGCTGCTGTTAAGAGAATTCTCAGGTATTTGCTAGGCTCTATTGATGCAGGATTATGGTATCCAAGTAATGCAGATTTCACTCTAGGAGGATACACAGATGGTGACTATGGAAGAGATAAACTTGAAAGGAAAACCACCACAGGAGGTTGTCATATTCTTGGTGATTCTCAAGTTACATGATACAACAAGAAGTAGACTTCTATGGCTCTGAGTACAGCTGAGGCCGAGTACATGGCTGTAGGAAGTTGTGTAGCATAACTACTATGGATCAAGCAGCAACTGAAGGATTATGGTATAAAGTCTAAGTGTTTTGAAGTCATGTATGACAACAAGAGTACAATTGACCTATCCAAGAATCCAATTCAACATGACAGGATGAAGCATGTCAATATTAGACATCACTTCATAAGGGATCATGTGCTAAAAGGAGAAGTCAAGCTCACCTACATCCCTACTAAAGAATAGAGAGCTGACATTTTCACAAAGCCCATTGGAAAGCATCAATTCAACATGCTTAGATAGCTAATCGGAATGTCCAATCCAATTTAAAGAAATATAACTCACTCTGACCTATCCTGAAGCTGACCAAATTAGGGCACACTTTGAGCTTCTACGAATTAGGTTAAGTATTTCTTTTGCCACTTGAATTTTGGATACATCATTAATTGTCACCGGTTATCTTTCAAATTTAAACTTGATAGAAATGGTAGCAAGTTATGAAACGATCCATATTCAGTAGTAGTTATCTCATTTTTCTCGCGTTCATTAATCATACGGTATATGTTATACAATCTAACCGTTGAATCTTAAGACCATGGATTGGGAGTCATACATGTAGCTTTGCAAGTTTAAGCGAAGAGACTTTGGCTATTTAAGGAGAAATTCAGAAAGAGGAAATGTTACTTTACCAAAATTTCCTTCTCTGCAATTTTCTTCCTAAATCCCTAAAATCTCTAATCTTCTCAAAGCAAATTCAATAATGAGAACTTCAGGAAGGAAATCTAATCTTTTTTGTAAGGAATAAGAAGGATACTCACTGGTTAACCATAAGATCATATCACTCAGATGGCCATAAGTATTAACAAGATTGAAGAACTAAGAATTCTGGCAGGAACAAAGTATATTTCGATGAAATGGTGTTTTATGGAGAAGACGAAATTGGAGAATCCAACCACAATAGATATGTTGAGCTTCGCTAGTGATGAGAGATTTGGCAAGTGGAAGCGCTAGCACCACTTAAGAGGATTTTTTGAAATGCCTAGTGGCTGCTATGAAGAAATCGTTGAGAGATTCTACTATGGAATTCATCTGGTGGAAGGTCAGAAGGATCTTTCTGTAACTACCATTATAGGGAGAAAAGTTTATATTATCCCAAAGTTTATTGCAGGTCTATTAGGGATGCAAGAAAGAGGACTCAGACTGTGAGTTGTTAATGATGAAGACCACGTTGATATCCTTATTGACTATGAGGTTCCAGAAGATTATAAGGCTGGTGAACTAATCACCTCAATGTTTACCAAGGAAGGAAAGCAAGCCCATGAACTTATTACTAAAGTTCTATTGCCCAAGACATGCTCTATAGGGAGCTTTTCAAAGTTTGAGAGAGTATTTATCTATGCGTTGACCCATGGCATGAGCATAAATTGGCCCATGGCCATTCTACACAAATTTCTTAAGGTCTCCAAGCACATGGTGTATAAGCAGTTAGTGATGGAGATTTACAGAGCGTATGAGATAGATATGGAAGGATGGGCTGTTAAGAGCAATATTTAGATGAAAGTAATTGAGTCCAGAATCCTGAGCAGTGCTCACTTTCATAGACTTAGAGCAAATGAGCAGCCTGCCAATACCAAATATATCAAGCTAAAGCCAGGAGAAGTGAGAGTAAAGGATCCCAAGGCAATAATAAAGATGAAGCCGATTCAGCCTAATGAAGAGGACTTGACATTGGATGCATTTGTGGCAAGTGAGCTGGAAAGAATCACCAAGCTCAGAGCAGAGAAAGGAAAAGATATGCTAGAGAAGACTGTTCTAAAGAAGGAGGTCAGGAAGGACTTCAAGAAGGAAGCTAAGAAAGGGAGTTCATCAAGCTTAGTTGTAGTTGTTGTTCCCAAAAAGACAAGATCATCTAAGGGAAATAAAGAAGAAAAATTCCATGAGCTGACTCTGAAGGAGGTAGAAGAGGAAAAGTAGGTTGAGGAGGAATTAAGGGAAGAGATGCCCCTGAAGAGGGAGAAGAAAAGGAAAGTTGAAGATGCTTAGCTGGATATGGTGACTACTAAAGGGAAGGAAGCTACATCAGTTCCTATTCCCCAAGTAGGTCAGCCCAAGAAAAAGCTTATAGAGAAGAAAGGAACTGGAGTTGTCCAGGATTTAGAAGAAGCTAAGAGAGTTATGGCGGCTGAGGAAGAAAGAATAAGGAAGAAGTAAGAAGAGATTGGAGCCACAATTAGGAGGAAGGTTGAGGAAGCAACGGCTAGAGCTAAGGCTAACACGGAACAGATTTTGCAAAGTGCTGTAGCTAGCTTTGCTGAGAAGGAAGTACCTAAAGTTGTGGAGGAAATGATACGAGCTCTTGAAGGAATTGAGAATTAAGAAGAGCAAGAAGGAGAGAAAGATGATGTTGTAAAAGTAGAAACTATGGAATTTGATGTGTTGAACTCTGACCAGCAAGTCACTCTGACTACTGAGGAAGCTGAGAAAGCTAATAAAGCTAGGAAGGAAAGGAAGAGAGTGTTATTGAAGAGGATGAAGATTGTTATAGATGAAGATGAGGATGATCTGGAAGATAAGGAGGATGAAGTAGTTGAGCACGGAGCTCAGTTGACTTAGGAAGCTCAATCTCAGGTCAGCGAGTCCGTTGTTGAAGGTGTTGATAGAGAAAAGGAGGAAAAAAACCTTGAACCATTTGCTTTCTCAAACCCATCTACCGAAACATCTCTCTCACCTACTTCAATTTCTGCCTTACCTTTACCTGAAACCCAAACACCATCCACATCCACATCCACCTCTAACCAAACCAACACCACAGAATAAATAGTCATCATCCCATATCTATCCCCTATAGGATCTCCTGTGCATGAAACATTACTCTTGGAAGGACCCCCAATTGTCAGAGGGCCTCTAATTATTGAAGATATTCTTGAACAACCACAACAACAACCACCTCAACAACCACAACCTCAATTTAACCCATAAGTTGAGTTATTGGGAGACATAACGAGAATGAGGAGAGAAAGGTTTCCAGGGCTAAGGACTGATGCTGAGATTGATGCTAAAATAGCATAATCCTTACTGTTTGAGGAAGTCTTGAGGAGGATTGCAAAGGTTGTGGAGCCAGTGAAAGGGTTTATAGAAGCTAGTGAGGAGATAAAAGCCCACTTCAAGTTTGTCCCCACTTAGTTCTCACTGGTAAAGGCAATTGTGTCCCATATGTTGCCTTTATTATCTATTACAGGTGGGCAGGCTGGTAGATTAAAGATGGAAGTTGCAGAACTCAAGACTAAAATGGAAAAGATCTATGAGAGTAACTGCAAAGTGTTGAATGATCACAGGGACTTTAGAAATTCACTTATCAATAAATTCAACCCTCTGTTGGAAGCTATGCTGAAGGAGCTTGATGGGTATAGCATTTTGAGCAAGGAAAATGAAGACAACATAGCTCTTTTGAATGTTGTAGTTGATAGCCTTAATGCTCTTATCACAGTGGTAACCAAGCATCATGGGTTACACACTTAGTTAAGGACTATGAAGGAGGAGATGCTAAAAGGAGTGAAAGACTCATAGGGAGTTGTGCTTAATGCCTTAAAGAGGCTGAATTTTTCAGATGCTTTGAATAGTGACATAGTTATGGCATATGTTGAACTAGAGCCTACACTTCACCAGAAACTTGGTCATATTAGAGACTAAATCAAGCAAGTTTAAGCTAATGTCATCAATGATGGAGAAGTAATTGATAAGATCCATGATAAAGTCACTACTCATATCAGGAGCACTCCCATGCTAGAGTGGATACTTAGAGAAAATAATCAAGCCAAGGCTCTGGCAAGTCTCACCCAGATATTCAAGGAAGGTCTGAGCGCTCAATATCAAGTCAATCTCTCTCAATCTCACTTTGGTAGGCTTATTTGCCTTCCTCAGAGAATAAGATGCTATATCTCAGGAAATATATAAGCTGGTTATGCAACATTTTTCATCCAATGTTTATGGATAACTTGATTCTTTTGAGAAGTCTCTGAGCTTGTTTGATCTTTGAGCCCAAGCCATTTCTGATGCAATGGCAATAGGGGAGAAGGATAGCGAGAAGCGTAAGAAGGAGGAAAAAGGAAAGAGAGCAGAGGATTACTGAATTTTCCTACAATCTGTCCAAGGATATAGAGCACATACAAAGAGAATATCATGAGACAAGGAAGAGGAAAGGCAAGGAGATTGCACTGCCCAAAGAGAAGAAGTCCATATGGGATCAGCAAGTGTATGAAGAAAGGAGAGCGAATTTGGGAGCCCCGCCTATGCCTAAAGAGTAGAATAGAATATCTATGTAATTCTTAGAGCATATTGTAAAACTTAGTATAGATAAACTCATCGTTGTCTCTACTCAAGTTATTATTTAATGAAAGATTACATATTCTGTTCTAAGTTAAGATCTTCTTAACTTCATGTATTTTCTGCTATATATATATATATATATATATATATGTTGATCTTTTGCAGAAATATATGAGAAGTATTGAGGAATGCTGAACTCAGAAGATTCAAGAATTATAGGGGAGTTAGCATTCACTCTGAGCAAATTGAAGATGTTGAACAAAGACATATCAAGCATAAGTATAAGGTAACTCTGATCTAAATATCTTATTGATTTAATTCTCGCTTAGCTAATTGTCATTGATCAAAATGGGGGAGATTGTTGAACCAAGCACGAGTTTGGACTGACTCAGTGGATGACTCAGTAGTGCTTAAGTTTTGATCATAACAATCAAGTTAAGAATGGGATAATTAAATCAATAATGATGTTAAAATAAATAGTCTACGGTTGTAAGGGAGTTAGTAAATTCAAGGGTAGAATTTCAAGTCTCCTCTATCCTAGCTATTTAGTTTAACTCTGAGTTGTTTCTAGGCTAAGTATCTACTTAGTCGCTGACTTAGTAATATTCACTCAGCGCTTGATATTTAGATTTTGTTTCAGCTGTGTGCTTTACGATGATATTATTCCACTGAGTTACTTTTAAGTCTGTCAACGCTGCTGACCTTACCTTTTAAGGCTAAAAGGTAACTTTACTTTTAGAGTTGCTTTTTGCAGGAACATTAATGAGACAAATACAAAAAGAATTAATGCCTTGACAAGACTCCAGTAAATGAAGAAAATGACAAAGTCTTCCATGATCGATCTGCAAAAAGTCATTTACCACTTTGGGCAATTCTGCAGATCTACCAACCTTGTATCGTGCACTCTGCAACATTTCAGAATACCAGAGGGAATGGGATGAAGACACATGGCAAGTCAGCGCGAGTTCTCTCTAACGGAAGACTGACATCAAACAACAAAGGATTCAAATTGAAGCTCGAATCTCAATCTAACGGATTGATTTTCTATCTCACGATGGTACAATTCTATCTCTTAACGGATTGATTTGAAGAAGCAATAGGTAGATGGATGAGTTGTCAATTTTAGAAGATGCCAAAATAGGTTCAACGACTACTTTCTCAATCCAATTATAAAAGGAGCAAGAAGGCAAGCATTAGAACTTGGTGATTACACCTGAATTTCTTAGAAGCTAAAACTCTGCCAATTAAAGAAGTTCAAGAAGAAAGCACTACTCAGCGAGAATCTATTTTAGAACAAGAGAGAATAGTATAGATCATTCAATTGTAATATTAGATCATTTGTAACTGGATCAACGTTCCTATAAGTTGAATCCAGCTCTTCTTTAGACTCATAGTGAGTTGCTGATAGAAGAGGGTATTTTAGTCAGTAGGTGAGCGATTGAAATTTGGAGGGTAGTTACTATAATTGGGAAATTTGTGAAAGGCTTCTCCACCTAGGGTAAAGGAGTTGAGATTAGTGGATTAAAGCCGAGACACTCTCTCGTGACTAGATGTAAGCACAAGTTTCCAAACCAGTATAAAAATCTTAGTGTTCTTTACTTAATCGCATTTTCCAAGTTTTCACTCAGCGAACTGACCTCACTCAGCGGAGTAAGTAATTAACGTGAAAAAGTTTCATTAGTTATTGAGTGAGTCATTCACCCCCACCCCCTCTGACTCAGTGGGTGTACGCATAGGGACCAACATTTTGTAATATTGCAATAGGGAGATCGTATTCAAGTGACGATAACAAAACTAATATTTCCAAGTTTGTTGATGATCTTCAAGAACTCAAAGTGTACAATATGAGGAACTTCACTATCAATCAGAATAATATCAAAACATCTAAGCTAAGAACAAATGAATTGAGGTTAACATTTTCATTGAGGACGATTGTTCGGGAGGTCAATGACCAAAATTTTAGTTTCACTTTATTCGAATTAGTCCCTTATACAAAATTGCTTGATCCAAACAAAGTAAACGAAGATTTTAGTCCCTTATCCTTAATTAAAACGTGGTAAACAATTTCTCCTTTTTTTCCTCAAATCATGCATAAATAAATAATGCATCACAATTATTTTTATGATGATTTTTCCAATTATTCAGGAAGGAGTTTTTTGGATTGTGGTAAAAATTGTTGATTTAAAGCGCCAAAATGGTTGGTCATATCCGGGATGTAGAAATAGCAAATGTTTCAAAAAGTTAGAAGTAAATGACAACAAGTTCTTTTGCCAAAAGTGTAATCGATTTAATTACTCGGCTTTCAACAGGTAAACATTGTGCAACTAAAATTTGGCTTTCAATTGTTCAATTAATATAGTTAAAGTATTTCGATATTAAAATTTTAATAAATTAAATATTCAAATAGGTTTCACAGATATAAGCTTTAAGTTCGTGTAATGGATGACACTGGGTTTATTTCTTTACTAATTTGGGATCGTGAAGCGCAACAATTGATTGGAAAAACTGCAAATGAATTATGGGATACAGTAATTGACGTGCAATCTTTTGGCACATCAATAATATATCTTCTTTAAATTTCAATTTGTTTTAGTTTTTTCTCCATTAATAATGTTTTAAACATCTTTTATTATTTTTTATCTTTTGAAGTTATATTAGATGACAGATACACTTGGTGAAACACCTATACCAATGAATTTGGAGAATATTATAGGAAGAGAAATTATGTTCAAACTTTCAGTTAAGAGCAAAAATATTGTTGCACATGATGAAGTGTATTCTGTGGTTAAACTTACGCAAGATGAACAACTTCTGAAACAATATAATTTTTCTCTCTCTCAAAATTCATTGACTATAAGCTTAATTTTATTTTATAGGAGACTTCAAATTAGTACGTTGTATTATTTGCATTCTAATTCATATATATTTTAAGTTTAACTTTGTTTTATTTTATTATCATATTATTCTAATTTATATTATTATTATTTTAATTAGTTAGTATTTATATTAAAGTGAAATGTTAATTATTTTGATGAATTTTCCTTATATATGTCTGTTTGATTATTATTTTAAAGGTCAAATAATTATTAATTACTGTAATAGTTTTGCAATATAATTTTTATCAGCAATTATGGATTATTTTAATGTGAAATTATTATTTTAATTGATTGTATATTTACTTTGATATATATATATATATATATATATATATATATATATATATATATATATATATATATATATATATATATATGAAGTTTGAAATAACTTATTTGCCCTTATATTTTAAAAAAAATATTACAATTTTATTATTCAATTTTTTTTATTCTATTACTATATTATTCTACTTTATATTACTATTTTAATTATTTTATTACCACATTATTCTACTTTATATTATATTTTTAATAATTATTATTTATATATTATAATTTATTATACTTATGAGTTTTCCTTATAAGAATTTATTATATTAAAGTGAAATGTTAAGTATTTTAATGAGTTTTTCTTATATATGTCCATTTGGATATTACTTTAAAGGTCAAATAATTATTAATTACTATAACAGTTTTATAATATAATTCTTATTAGCAATTATTATTTTTATGTGTAATTATTGTTTTAAATTGTTGTACGTTTACTTTGATTTGTTTCTATAATAATGATATTTAAAATTGGATTCAAATCTGCTGTCCCCAATTATGTGTCCCCTTTCATGTCCCTCATTCAGATTTTGCTATGTGTTAGATTTTTTTACTTAATTTTTTATTTTCAATTTTTCTTTCTTATTTTTTTGTTTCTCTCCCCTAAGTGTCTAACACATGTCAAAATCTTAATAGGGGACATGAAAGGAGACACATAATTGTGGACAGCACATTTTAATCCAAATTGGCTATTATAACTTTTCAAACTTAATTTTCCTATATAAATGGTTATTATTAAAACCTTTCAAACCTTTCAAAAGAAAAAGAAGTATTACAATTTTAATATTAAATTTATTTTATTTTATTACAATATTATTCTAATTTGAATTATTATTTAAATTAATTAGTATTTATATTAAAGGTTTTGATGTGTAATTATTTAAACCTTTCAAATCTTTCAAAAGAATATTACAATGTTATTATTAAATTTTACTTATTTTATTATCATATTGTTCTAATTTATATTACTATTTTAATTAGTTAGTATTTATATTAAAAGTAAAATGTTAAATATTTTGGTGAGTTTTCCTTAGATATGTCCGTTTGAATATTATTTTAAAGTGAAATGTTATTTCTTCTTATATTTATCTTTTCAATTATTTTTGGTAAATTTTGCAATTCTTATATTATTTTCTTCAAATTGAAAAAAAATTGTTGCCGATCAATGAATTTGTCGAGAAGAAATAAATGAATTTTGTGAATCCTTTGGTGATTTATAAATTGAAGTGTGATTCATTGGTGATTAAAATGAGATTTGAAGAAAATATAGGATGATAACGAATCGTGGATTAAGAGTTTAGAATGTGGAGAAGAATATTTGGAAACATTAATTTGTTATCACGTACTCTCTACTCTATTTTTATAATTTTATATTTATAAAGATTAAGAACGTAGTATAGTTGTATTAATTCGAAAAAATAATTAATAATTAAGAAGAAATAGAGTTTGTAACCAACATAACAATGCAAAAAAATATGATAAATTTAATATGATATTCTTTGTATATAAAGAGGTTTTCCGCAATTTAATTTGATACACAATATAATATATTTTTTTAGCTTTAATATTTTTTATTATATATACATATATATTACAAAATAAATTTATCTTTATTATACATATTACAAATGACATATCCATGCATCGCACGGGTACTACACTAATTTTAAATAAAAAGAAAGACCGTAACTTATCTTCCCCGCGCCGGTGGGGCACCCTAAGTACTGCCACTGAATCCAATCAGTCTACCAATTAGTTAAAGGCAATCAGAATTTTAAATTTGACAAACTAACCTATGGAGCGGGGATGGCAACGGCCAAAGATTGCCGGTTAAAGTTGATGTCGTCGGAGAGGGGCAGCGTAGAAAACCGTGTGATAGAAGTAGGAAAGATAGACCGATAAAATAGGGGAGTCAGTACAATGTTAAGCTCGTTGTTTGCTGTGGCAACAATAAATTCAAATAAAAATAGAGTTATTAGCAATGTTATCCATATCGAACGGGGTATCATACCGGTGAAATTAATGGTAGTGTAATATTATCGGTATAATTAGTGGCGACTGATTTTTTACTTTTAAAAGAATATATTATTTAGGGTTTCCACTGCCTATTGCAACGCTTTGTGCATCTTTAGCAATGCTTCAGTATGTTACTAGAGGTGTTTTGGAAAGCTTCTCCGTGTTTTCCAGTGGCGATTGGGTCTTTTGCAACAGTATTTTGGTTTTGCGACACTTTCTGAGTGTCGTCATATTCTTTTTTTAAAAACTATTTTAAAGTTAAATCGTACCGTAATTATAGCCAGTTAGCAGTAAAATTGGTCAAACCAACTAGTACGGTGCGTTTTGATAATACTGTTTTATTATTATTAGTACCCGAGTATGTGTTGGTCGAGTGAATGGAGCTTTCCTCAGTTCTCACTATTGATCTCTAGTGATAGAGAGAAGGAAGAGACTCAGTAGAACTGTTTTATTTCTGTTAGGGACTAAACAGCAATTTGTTCCATAATCTCCAAACTTACTAAATTAGGCCCACTCTTTCCAAATTTGGTTTGCTGGTAAGCCTCTAGCCCCATTGAGGCTTTTTAGGGAATCACTAAATGGTATATATTATGAACAAAATTTCAAAGTCATTTCAATGCCAAATGTAATCATTTCAATATTTGAAAGAGTTATACCACATTCGTATCCATCTCTCAGTCTCCATATTCAATCTCAATTTCTACATGCATTAAACTTGTACTTATATAACCAATTCAATTTTATATGTCAAAACAATTATTATTTGAAATAAAGTCAGATTTAGGCAAACTTAATTGTGGAAATAAGAAATATAAAATTACACAATATTACTTCAATAACAAAATATAATTTCAAATAGACTACACAATATTAACCCTAATTGTTATAGACCCAAAAACCCATATTGGTCTGTTAGTGGTGGTCAACTAATCTTTGTATATGATTCTAATACTCAAATAAGTTCAGCCCACTTCAGATCAACCAATTTCAGTTCAGCTTTCAGAAGTTAAACTTGAAATTATGATCATAAAGGTCGTAGGTTCGAATCCACCCGCGGGAAGGATGGTCGGAGTTTTTCTTTGTTATCGTTATAATCCAACGATACAAAATTTTAAAAAAAAACAACAAAGAAAACACATACTGAAAAACCAGCTTATAAAAGTTTCCACAGCTTAACTTAACATCAAAAAGGCATTGGTTGATGGACTTGCAAATTCAACAACAACAATCCAAATCAATACATCCATCTCCATAATCTAATAACACATTAAAGCTCAATTATATTTTAGCATAATTCTTATATCTAAAACTTAAATGCTATTTTTTAGAAAATTTGTTGCATATTTGAGCTTACGTTAATAGAAACGAAAATTTTGTCCGTGATACGAACTTGTAACCTCATGTTTAATATTAATCACTGAGCTGAGATTTCACAGTTTCTTAAAAAAAAAGCTGAGACTTCACAGTTTAAAAAAAAGCACACATGATAAAAAAAATATTAACTTAAAAATTCAGAACTAAGATAAAATCAGGAGTCATAATACTTGAAATAAACAACTTGTCATCACAATTCAATCCAATTTAAGGAAAATAACTAATTAATTAGCATTTTTAAAAAGCATTAATTAGTCAAATAATTTACAGGTCTAATTTCAAGCAAAAACCTTACACTCTTTAGGTCCACCGGTCAAGTTCCCCGATCCCCCGCCGCCGGAAAGGCCCACCGCCACGTCAAAGCACAAAACCCTAAGCATCCGCCGGCGAGCTCTCAATCCACTGATTTTAAACCCAACATCAGCAATCAACCTCACATTGAACACCAGCTCGCCACGTGTCCTGTCGCTACTGATCAGATTGGCCACGCCGTCGACGTACGAATCCAATGCCGACAGCGAAGCTTCCACGGTGGTGGAATTCCTGGTGTCCTGGTAGAACGGCGGGACCCGAGTCTCCGATAACACCTCCGATTTGTAAAAAACCCAGCAGATGATGTCTTCGTAGGAGAGTTTGAGCTTCTTGTTAGGGTTGTAAATCTGGAAGCGGGCGTTCCAGTGGCCGGAGAGCCGTTGAGAGGAGGAGGAGAAGTTGAAATCGGAGAGGGAGAGGGCGGTGAGCTGAAATTGGGGGCGGTGGGGGCGGATTACGAGCCAGCAAATGAAGAAAATAAGGAAGAAGAGAACGGTGACCACTATTAGAGCAGCCACGACACGGCGGAGGAGGGTGGCGCGGGGGTTGTTGGGGTAGTAGTTGGGGTGTGGAGGGGGAGGATAGAGAGTGGCCGGAGGGTAACCGTTGGGGTTGGGGTGTGGGCCGGAGTTAAGCGGGTAGCCGGTGGCGGGTCGGGAAGGATCCGTCATGTTTAAGGAAAGAGAGGAGAAGAGGGAAGGAATAAAGTTGGAGTTGCGATGCGTTATGTTTGGTGGATGGGATTATTTGTGTTAAATTAGTTCTGGAATTATTTGGCAAGTTAATTAATTTCGGATTTTCTTGATTTTACAATTTTATTTTATAGTTTAATTATTAGTCATATTTCTTATTTTTCATTTCTTAAACTCTGTTTTAAGAGATTTATGGTATTTTTATTTAAACCATTTTTTCTATTTTTCATTCCCTGTATTAAGTTTTCTTAAAGATAATAATGTTCTATTATCATTATATTAATACTTTTACATCACTTTTATTCTAATCAACTAATAAAATAATAAAAAAAATAACAAGTAAAAACAAATGATAATATAATATTCATCCCCTAAAATAGAGTTTCCTATATATAATAAGGAACTCTATTTTAGAAACATACCATATAAAAAATGATTGAATTCAACCATTTCCTATATCCATTCCTTATTTTAGAGGAATTCCTAAAATAAGAAATGTTGGATTTGGTTAACTTGAAATTTGAAGGGTTTTTCTTTTTAATTTCTTACCATTGTTATCCAAATGCTTCACTACCTAGTATATTTTGAGCACTAAATTTAAATATATTTCAAACATAACATTTTTTAATTTACTTTTAGAAATTTATTTAACACAAAAATAAAAAAAATAACAATTATTTTAATATTATTTTATTATTAAAATGACTAATTTCCATTACAACTAGAGTAGAAAAAAAAAATAAAAAAGCCGAACCGAATCATTTGATTCGGTTTTAGTTTATAAAATTTACGACTTTCAGTTTTAGTTCGGTTCACTTTCAATTTTGTTCGATTTAATTTTTGAAATTACAAAAAATAAAAAAAATAAAAAAATTAAATTAAATCGAACCGAATTATTTTAGTTTGATTTTCAATTTCTATTTTCTACCTTATTGACTTTCAATTCAATTTGATTTAACTTTATTTTTTAATCAAACTGAATTTAGCTCTGCCATGATTACAACAATAATTTTACCCTTTACCACTATACACCCACTCATCTCATGGTAGTTATGTATAACAGGGTGACCATACAATATGCATTACCAGAAACATAATACACGTTTAAGATATTTCTTGTAATTATATGTGTTTTATTGTTTCCTTTTCTCTAAAAACGCACATAAATTAAATTAAGGTGATACTAAAACAGAAAACTTTTGTCTATTAAATATTCCAATTGCATTAATCAGCACTTAATTTTTGAAACAGGTTAATTAAATTGCAAAATACAAGTAATTAGCAAACTATATTATTAAAGTTGGGAGAAAACATATAACTGCCATGTTTTGGACAAATCATTTACCCTCTGACTCATCAAACTAACTCTTAATTACATTTTTACATTACTCACTATTGTCCATCTCTAAATTGCTAAAATAAATTTCAATTTTTTTATTTTGATTTATATTTTAAACTGTTTATTTTTTCAACATTCCACTTTAGAATTTTTAATTTTTCTTTTTTTTTTCTTCGAAACTAAAATCATGATGATATACTTTTTCCAATATTTTTTTAAGTATTCCATATAAATTATCTTATAGTTATGTAGTAGTTATCCCATATCGCAATTTGTAGTAATCTTATAGTTATTATGTATTTATCTTATATCACATTCTGTATTTATCTTATATCAACCATACATACTATAAGTAAACAATAATAAAACTATAATAAAAAATATAACAAATTAAATCAATTTGAAAAGCACTATATAGGATAACTACAAGATAACTATAAGGTTCGATATAAGATAACTATATGACAACTACAAGATAACTGTAATATGCGATATAGGATAACTACTACATAATTATAAAATAACCTATTTCAAATACTTACCAGAAAAAATTTCAGAATAAGTATATAATCATAGATCTAATTTCGAAGAGAAAAAAAAGACGATAAAAAACTCTAAAATAATATGTCAAAAAAAATTAACAGTAAATGTAAAATAAAAATAAAATAATTAAAAAAGGGTGGGATATGTAAAACAATAATTTAGAAAACATGAAAAGTTAGTTTTAATATAATATTTAAAATGTAATTCGATAATTAGTTTCGTAAAAGTTGATATTTGGATGTATTTTCTTTAGAGGTAACTCCCTTCATCCATACCTCAAGGGACACGACAAAGTTTCTGGACCAAAATGATTAGCAACATTTTATATTATTGTGAGCACGGGTTTTTCGGTGTCCCGCAGAATGATGATGATGTTTTGCTTGAACCTCTTTACGGGCCAGTTGTTCTATTCTTTCGGAGTCGAATCGTGTTTGGCAAGTACCTCTCTTGACGATTTGGGACTTTAATCGCGTCGTTTTCCATCACCGATTAATTGATAAAAATTAATAAAATAAAAAAATGCTAGGCTTCCCTCCCCTAGCCGGGGCCGGCGGCGGCGGGGTTAACCGCGCCCCTTTGAGCGATTCGTCGCGCGTGGCCACAATGTGGCCACATAGCTGAACCGTGCCCCCTTGTGCGGTTCACCGTGCTCGTGGAAGCGGCTAAGATTCAACCGCTGCACGGGGTCTCCGGGTTTGTCGCCTCAGTTTGTCTTTCTCTCTCTAAAGTAGATAATCTCGATATTTCTAAGAATCTTAGCATTTTAGAGGACTAATTGGGTTATTTGGAGTGAGAATAGTCTATATAAACCGATTAAATCACCTAGTTCAGGACTTTTTGCCAATTTGAAACTTGAATTTCATATTTAGGGTTCTTAGCATCTTAAAGAGAGAAAGCTTCATAAAACCATGGAAATCTGATTAATTTGGATTCCTAAGCGTTATTAGGCTTGATCTTTCTAAACACTAAAATCAAGTAGAAATCATAGGTTACAACAAACTTAAATAGGATTTAGAGATTTTTCTCACAAAATCACCAAAATTCGTCACTCAGTTCGTCGCTAATTCCGTCACTGTTTCGTTGGAGATTTTCATCACAAATTTGTCAAAAAGCTTGCCAAACGTCCGGTTCGAGTCTAAAAACGTGGATTCACTGCATAGAAGTACCAAAACTGAGTTCAAATCTATTTTGATTAATTTACTTATTTGTTTTGCTGCTATCTTGGTTGTTTTGAGGGTGGTTGTCCCTTTTTTTCGGTATTTTTGCAAACATCTTTGCTGGTGTTTTTGGGTCCCTTTTTGTCCCAAAGTCAAAAACACAAAGTTATTTCATCATTTTAACTCCAAATCTACTGCAATATCGTGGAATCGGCTTAAAATTTTGGTAATATTGAGTTTCGGGTGTAAAAAATACCGATTTATGTCCGTTTGTCATTTTTCCGGTCTAACTGCTCCAGCGACGAGATCACCGCTGCCATGGCAGCGGTCACCATTGCAACGGCAGCGTTTAGATGCCCACTCCAGCGGTTGGACTGGCAAAAATGCCAGAAGATCCCTGTTTTGTATTTTTGGCCATGTTTTATCGTTTTCTTGCATTTTTTACCCCGATTTTCACCAGAAAATTTTCCAAAAAAATAAAAATAATATGGAATTAAATAATATAATTTTTAATCTATTTTTATTATTTTATTAATCATTTAATTGGTCAAATCTCCATTTAATGGCTTAAAAATGACTTTTTCACCAAATAAATTCTTAATAAATCTTTTTATCATAAATAAAAATCTAAAAATATTCTGTAAATATTTTAATTAATTTTAGGGTTGTTTATTCTATTTAATTAATTATTAGGTTGCTTAGATAATTATTAAAAATTCAAAAAAGATGTGTTTTTAATCCCAAAAAAATGTTTTTCCCTTTGTTTTTATTTCATTTTCTACCTTGAATTATTTGTGTGATATTTGTGCATATTTGTGTCTGATTTGTTATTTTTTGGAGCTGGTCCGGTATTGGTAAGTTCGTTTGAGGCTAGATTTTGGTCTTTCATTATTTACTTTATTTATTTTCCCGCACTAAAAAAATGTATAGGGATTTGTAAAGCCATATAATAATTATTTACTTGCTTTATTTATCGCTTTAGCGCGTGATTCGCCGCAAGATGTATGGATTACAGAAAACTCTAATTAGGAGGATTTAAATCGCTTAAGAATTAAAGTCACCTTTATTAAAATGTAAATGGTTTGATTTAACGAATGAAAAGTAAGCAACATCATCCAAATTCGGAATCTCTATTTTAAGGTATGGTCTAACCACCCAGTGAGAATGTCGTACCAAAATTCTCAGTAGAGCTAAATCGGGTGGCGACTGTCATAAAATACGGGATTTCGAGTCTCGTATCTCTTAACATTTAAATTGTACTAAAATTCAACTTCAACATCGCTTTTATCAGCCTATTTTTCATTACACCTCCAAAATGAGGATCAATCCTTCGGCCCGCTTCGCCGCGCTTATTTTTCCCGCCTTTAAGGGTCGGAAAAAGGTCGTCCACTCACAATGGCGACTCCGTTGGGGATTTCCTCTTAACTTAAAATTTGAAAATTTGATTTCATTTTTGAAAATTGGTTAAAGGATCTTGATGATGTGCTGAAATCATTTTTAAAACAAAGCTTTGTTTCTTATGCCTTTTGAATCCATCGCGTAGTTAGATACTAGGTTAAGGTGCGGTTATCTCACCCCGTGAAGCTCACTTGTATACCTCATGCCCGCCAGGAATTGGGGATATTTGTGGGTGGATCACTCATTTCAACCAATGCATAATTCCCAGGATAGCACTCGTTGAGGAGTGGTTGAGTTACGTGGAATAAAGGTAAATGAGAACCTTCTACAGTATTGTTATACAATACCATCAGTTTGAGACCATGACCGTGTTAGATCACGCCATAGCAACTTCCCCTTAGGAAATCACTAAAACACGCATGTTTTAGATTTAGGTTGCATACTCAATTATTGTTCATTGGCGTTTGAGTTAAGCCCCAAATCTTTTGAACGGCGTTGCGCGGGAGTAATAAGGTTGGAAGAAGTTCGTTTTTCGCATGCTATTTGTGTTGTGCTCATTCATACGCACCTCGTGCATAGGCTGCCTATGGCTGACTTTTATTTTATTCTATTGCTTACGTCTACTCTCCCCTCGCTTGAGTACGGGTACCAGGGAGGACTGGTACGGGTGTAGAGGGGACCATAAGGGTCCTGTCTGGTCCCAGGCAGAAACTCAATTCAACTCAGTTTAGTTCAGTTTACAGATTAATGGCACGAAAATAAAATAAAAGGGATTTCCCTCCGTATGAGTATGGCACACCGATTTGATATCTTTGGGGATATATGGTGCCAACAAGGCTCATATGGGTTAGGACTAGTGTAACACCCCCTTTATAGGGAGTGCCACGGTAACTATAATCACCCAATAAATAACTCTACTCTAGTATATAAAGTTCAATACTTATAGATTTAATATGTACAAATACAAATATAATGTTTCAAACTCCAAATTATTCTCCAAATATTTCTCAATGCCACTTTGCATTTCTCACACTATCTAGTACATGCCATTATTCTACAAACCATAATATAATATTAAAATACAAATCCACCTCGAGTCTTTACTTATTTGCTCTTCAAGCTGATCCACTTATACCACTTTGGTCCAAGCTATCTACAAATCTTCAGTATCTGCGTGTAGAAAATAAACTACATGCTAAGCAATTTGCTTAGTCGTGTACATAAAAGAAATACAACAACTTTGAACATTTTTAACACTTTAAAATAGAAACAAAGTATGTTCATACGTCAAAAATAAATTAAATAACTTTATAAAACCAAAACACAAAACTTATATTATAAACTTTTCAAAGTACAATCAAATTTATATCGAATTTTTTTTCTCGGACATATTAACCTTATATTGCCCAAAGTAAACAAGTCATGAATAACGGTAAAATGGATACGGGAGCGGACAAGCCCGAAGCCGAAGCTTCAATATCAATGTATCGGTCAAGCCCGAAGCCGTAGCTTCAAAATCAATATATCGGTCAAGCCCGAAGCCGAAGCTTCAAAATCAATATATCGGTCAAGCTCGAAGCCGAAGGTTCAATATCAATATATATTTATCAGAATATCGGCCAAAGCCCGAAGCCAAAGCTTCAATTGTTTGTACAGTACTGTACCCCCCTTTATTGGCGCCAATCTACCCTGACCCGTATTCTACTCGTTTAATAAGGGCAATAAATCAAAGTAACGTCTTTCAAATTCCAATATAAACCATCAAACATAATTCAACATAACTTCAGTAATTAAGAGATTCAAATACTAAATTTTAAAGCATCAGACTTCAATTAAAACTCAATAAAATAAACATTCATTTTTTACAGAAATTTCCAGATTTCGTGACCTGACTTCCCCTGAATTTTTCACTATTAAAACATCATCTAATAGAAGAACTTTCTTCTAAACATAATTGGCCACATCTCAGCTTTCCAAAGCCACAAGAATCACAGAAATCCAAGCTGTATAACCAAAGTTATGATCAAAATACTAAACAGTGTACAAAGCTGAGATTTTCCAAAAACAGATTTCATGACTTAACTTCAAACGAAAATTTCACATTAAAAAGAAATGAAATTCAACAAGGTTTCTTCTGAACATATATTCCTCACTTTCTGTAGATATCAATAGAATCAAGAATCATTCAAATTGGATTTATATAACAAGAGAAAACATTAAAACAAAACAGGGATACAAATCTAGAAAATTTTCCGAAAAACCAAGAAATCGAAATTTGAGACACAAACCTATTTCTAAGCTCTTTCTAGCTCTCTTCTACCTCTTTTGCCTTTGATTTGCTTGCACTAGCTTCCTCTACAATAGCCATTCATAATTCTATCAAGATATTGTATAAATAAACTTCCCAATACAATAAATATGCTTAATCTACCATGAATTCTACCAATTAAGCTTTAATTTCATCAAAAAACACTCACCTCAAATTCGGGTTACTATTCATCCCAATTTTAAAATCTGAAATCCTCTTCTTCTAACATCGATTCACTGAAATTGATGATGATAGAGGGCTTAAAGATCGATTTCTAACAAGAATTTGAAGTTGAATCGAAGAAATAGGAAGTTTTTAGATTATGGAAAATTTTGATAAGGGAGAGAGAAATGGAGAAGACGAAGGTGAATGAAGGGGATGAAGGGAATACATATAGGATTATAAGATATTTATTTTTTTTTTCAATTTCCAATAATGCCTTTGAACAAATAATTAAATGCCTAATTCATCCCTCTTACTTAATTAACTCTTATTTCCTCATGCCTTATATCCAATAATAATAATAACAATAATTACAAAAATAATTTTCATGATATTTTAATACCATATTAATTTATTATAAGTAAATTTTGAAATTTTGGTTCGTTACAATTCTCCCCCTCTTATGAATTTTTGTCCCGAAAATTACCTGAAAACAGTTGCGGATATTGAGTTCATTGTATCCTTCGGTTCCCAAGTTGCTTCTTCAACCTTATGATTCCTCCAAAGTACTTTTACCAAAGGAATAGACTTGTTTCTCAATTGTTTAACTTCTCTCACCAAGTTTTGTACCGATTCCTCTTCATACGTCAGGTCGGGTTCGATTTCTATGATATCAGGAGATAAGATATGTGATGGATCTGATCTGTATCTCCTTAACGTCGACACATGGAACACATTATGAATTTTGTTGAGTGTCAGGGATAGTACCAACCGATAAGCTACCGGTCCAACCTTCTCTATAACCTCATATGGGCCAATGAATCTCGGACAGAGCATGCCTTTCTTTCCAAATCGCAGGACTTTCTTCCAGGAGATACTTTGAGAAATACTTTATCCCCAACTTCATAAGTAATGTCTTTTCTTTTTAGATCAGCATAAGACTTTTGTCTATCCGATGAAGCCTTCAATCTCTCTTGAATAAGTTTTACCTTCTCCTTTGTGTCCTGAATCAAATCCACTCCCACAATCTTGTTTTCACTAAGTCCGGTCCAATATAATGGAGTTCGACATTTTCTTCCATACAATGCTTCATATGGCGCCATTTGTATGCTTGACTGATAGCTGTTATTATAGGCAAACTCTATGAGGGGCAAATACTTATCCCAACTTCCCTCAAATTCAATGATACAACTTCTCATCTATCTTCCAACACCTGAATTATTCTTTCAGACTGACCATCTGTTAGAGGATGAAATGAAGTACTAAAATGAAGTTTACTACCTAAGGCTTCTTGCAACTTCTTCCAAAATCTCAAAGTAAATCTTGGATCTCGGTCGGAAATGATTGAAATAGTCACTCCGTGTAGCCGCACTATCTCATCTACATATAACTGAGCCAACCTATCAAGTGAATAATCCATCCTAACTAGAAGAAAGTGGGCAGACTTTGTCAATCTATCTACAATAACCTACACTGCATCATGTTTCTTCTGTGTAAGTGGTAAAGATGTCATGAAATCCATTGTGATTCTTTACCATTTCCATTCTGGAATTATTATTGGTTGCAACAATCCAAAAGGAACTTGATGTTCGGCTTTCACCTGTTAACAAGTTAGACATTGAGCAACATAGTTAGTAATGTCTTTCTTCATCCCATTCCACCAATAATGGCTCTTCAAATTTTGGTACATCTTGTTTACTCCTGGATGCATCGTATAAGGACTACTATACACCTCATGTAGGATATTCTTCTTTAATTCTTCATTGTTTGGCATATATAGTTTATCTTTAAAATATAGACATCCATCTTCTCGAACCATATAGTTGTCTACGATACCCACTTGTGTCCTTGCTCGAATAACCTTTAAGTCATCATCTTCATTTTGTGCTTGCTTAACCTGTTGTAGTAGTACAGGTTGAATATTCAATTCTGCAATTAAGGCTCCACCACTGGTAAGAGCTAACCCTGTATTCATAGCCCTTAGTGCCATTCAGCTGAGAGCATCTGCCACTACATTAGCCTTTCCTGGATGGTAATCAATAAGACAATCGTAATCTTTAATGAATTCCATCCACCTTCTCTGCCTTAAATTCAACTCCTTCTGTGTTGGCAAAAATTTCAAGCTTTTGTGATCTATATAAATATAACATTTTTCTCCATAAAGATAGTGTCGCTAAATTTTCAAGGCAAAGACTATTGTAGCCATTTCCAAATCATGAGTAGGATAATTCCTTTCATGATTCTTTAATTGCCTGGAAGCATAGGCAATCACTTTCCCTTCTTGCATCAAAACACACCCAAGACCACTATGCGAAGCATCACTATAGATTACAAAATCTTTTCCAGGCTCTAGTTGGGTAAGGATGGGTGCTTTTGTTAACATCGCCTTCAATTTCTCAAAACTTTCTTGGCACTTATCATTCCACTCAAATTTTGCATTCTTTTGAAGTAGTTTGATTAGTGGAGCAGCAATGACTGAAAATCCCTTCACAAATCTTCTATAATACCCTGCTAAGCCAAGGAAACTTCTGACTTCCGTAGGGATCTTTGGTGGTTTCCATTCTACAGCTGCTTCTATCTTTTTAGGATCCACTTTAATTCCTTCTGCAGAAACAACATGGCCTAAGAAAGAAACTTCTTCAAGCCAAAACTCACATTTGCTAAGTTTAGCATATAATTTATTTTCCCTCAAAGTTTGGAAGGCTATCCTTAAATGTTGATCATGCTCTTCCCATGACTTAGAATACACCAAAATGTCATCAATGAAAACCACTACAAACCTGTCAAAATATAAGTAAAAGACACGGTTCATAAGGTCCATAAATGCTGCTGGTGCATTCGTAAGACTAAATGGCATCACCAAAAATTCATAGTGCCCATATCTAGTTCGGAAAGCCGTCTTTGCAATATCATCATCTTTGACTCTCATCTGATAGTAACCCGATCTCAAATCAATCTTAGAGAAGTATTTGGCACCTTTGAGTTGATCAAATAAGTCTTCAATCCTTGGCAATGGATACTTGTTCTTCACTGTCAATTTATTCAACTCCCGGTAATCAATATATAATCGGAGCGACCCATGTTTCTTCTTAACAAACAACACTGGTGCACCCCACGGGGATATACTCGGGCATATGAATCCTTTGTCTAACAATTCTTGCAACTGAATCTTCAACTCGTTCAGTTCAGCAGGCGCCATTTTGTATGGTGCTTTGGATATCGGTGCGGTACCTGGCAATACATCAATTGCAAATTCTACCTCTCTTTTTAGTGGCAAACCCGATAGTTCTTCTGGAAATACACTGGGAAAATCACATACCGTAGGAATATTCTGTAATTCTAACTCACCTTTCTTCAATTCTAAAGCAAAGATTAGGTAGGCCTGACATCCCTTCCTAACCTTTCTTTAAGTCTTCATAAAATAAATTATGTTACAGAGATAATCTGATCTTTCCCCCATGATAACTATTTCTTCTCTATCAGAAACTTGAAGTGATATTCTTTTATTTTTGCAATCCACCATAGCTCGATGTTCCGATTACCTATCCATTCTTAAGATAACATCATAATCTCGAAAAGGTAACTCAATTAAATTTGCAAGGAAAAGTTGATGTTGAATCATAATAGGGCAATTTATATACACTTTTTTACTATCACACTGTGTCCTAAAGGATTAGTCACTTCAATATTTTCTCCTAATTCTTCTACATGTAATCCTTTCTCTTATGCTAACGCAGTACATATATATGAATGAGATGAACCGGGATCTATCAAAGCATAAACATCATGATTAAAGAACGAAAATTTACCGACAATAACTTCAGTAGATTCCTGAGTCTCAGGCCCTCGGATTGCATAACTTCGTGCCATTCCTCCCGGTTTACCACTCTGCGGTACTTGTTGAGCCACATCATGCCCACTTGAACCACTAGCATTTCCTCTTCCCCTTTCTCTTCCACCTTGCATTGTAGGAATAGGAACTACTGTAGGTGCAGATGTACTTATCTGTCTTTGAGTATAATTTGCAATCAAATGTTCCCTCGAGCCACATTTAAAGCAGACTCTACCTTTTTCCCAGCATTCCCCTATATATATCCTTCCACAATTAGAACATTATAGAATATTTCCTCTGCCTCGACCTGAAGGTACACTAGCCGTTGACCCCGTACTTATGGTTTGTTTTAGTGAAAACCCTCTGAAATGAGATTGTGTTTGTTCTAATGTTCCCTTCTGTTTCTTAATTGGAGATTCTGAACTAGCTAGACCTTGTGACCCCTTTTGAAATCCAGATCTTTTAGCCATTCTTTGTTGCCTATCTGAATTGATCTTCTCAATGCCCGTAGCAGCATCAACCAAGTCATTGAACACCCCAATCCTTTGTACAAGTAAATGCACTCTAATTTCATCATTTAGCCCATCTTCGAATCTCTTACATCGCTTTACTTCAATGTCAACGATATCACAAGCATACCTCTCGAGTTTCAGGAATTGAATTTCATATTCTGACACAGTCATTCATCCCTATCTCAAAGACAAGAACAATTTCCTCTGCTCATCCTTGAATCGTTCGCTAACGTACTTCTTGTCAAATTGTTCCAAGAAAAGACCTCAAGTGATTTCTCTGGGTCACCTTTCTCTCATAATATTATCCCACCACCTCCTAGCTTGTTCTTTGAGTAGACCTTGCACACAATCTAGTCTCTCTTCATCTATAAAATGAAGCCTAGTCATACACCATTTAGTATGATCAAGCCAATCTTCTGCAATTACAATATTCACTGTGTCCCCTTTGAAGTCGTCAGCCGGAAGCTTCTTGATTCTTTCAAGAGGAGTTCTCTCCTCTCTTCTTTCAACGTGAGGTACTATAGGAACTTGAGGGATTTTTATGTTTCGAAGTAATTGTGTGATTACTTCAGTAGTCATATGCTGAAGTAAAGCAGCTTGTGCTGGAGTAGATTGTTTGGGAAAGCCATGAACTGTTGGAGGTTCATGTCTTTGTTCACCTCCTTGTCTAATATGGACCTTACTCTCAGCATCCTCTTCCTCATTCTAACTATGACTACTAGCCATAATTTATTCTTGAAAATTGGACCAAAGTGGATCAAACAACTAACATAACATATTTATATCCTAAATGGCATGTACATACTAGTCCTAGAATCGCCTAAACCTCGCTTTGATACCAACAAATATAACACCCCCTTTATAGGGAGTGCCACGGTAACTATAATCACCCAATCAAAAACACTACTCCACTATATAAAGTTCAATACTTATAGATTTAATATGTACAAATACAAATATAATGTTTCAAACTCCAAATTATTCTCCAAATATTTCTCAATGCCACTTTACATTTCTCACACTATCTAGTACATGCCATTATTCCACAAACCATAATATTATATTAAAATACAAATCCACCTTGAGTCTTTCCTTATTTGCTCTTCAAGCTGATCCATTTATACCACTTTGGTCCAAGCTATCTACAAATCTTCAGTATCTGCGTGTAAAAAAAACTACACGCTAACCAATTTGCTAAGCAATTTGCTTAGTGGTGTACATAAAAGAAATACAACAACTTTGAACATTTTTAACACGTCAAAATAGAAACAAAGTATGTTCATACGTCAAAAACAAATTAAACAACTTTATAAAACCAAAACACAAAACTTATATTATAAACCTTTCAAAGTACAATCAAATTTATATCCAATTTTTTTTCTCGGACACATTAACCTTATATTGGCCAAAGTAAACAAGTCATGAGTAACGGTAAAATGGATACGGGAGCGGACAAGCCCGAAGCTGAAGCTTCAATATTAATGTACCGGTCAAGCCCGAAGCCGTAGCTTCAAAATCAATATATCGGTCAAGCCTGAAGCCAAAGCTTCAAAATCAATATATCGTTCAAGTTCGAAGCCAAAGCTTCAATATCAATATATATTTATCAGAATATCGGCCAAAGCCCGAAGCCAAAGCTTCAATTGTTTTTACAGTACTGTACCCCCTTTATTGACGCCAATCTACCCTGACCCATATTCAACACGTTTAATAAGGGCAATAAATCAAAGTAACATCTTAAAAATTCCAATATAAACCATCAAATATAATTCAACATAACTTCAGTAATTAAGAGATTCAAATACTAAATTTTAAAGCATCAAACTTCAATTAAAACTCAATAAAATCAACATTCATTTTTTTTTCATAAATTTCTAGATTTCGTGACCTGATTCCCCTGCATTTTTCACTATCAAAACATCATCCAATCGAAGAACTTTCTTCTAAACATAATTAGCCACATCTCTCAGCTTTCCAAAGCCACCAGAATAACAGAAATCCAAATTGTATAACCCAAGTTATAATCAACATACTAAACAGTGTACAAAGTTGAGATTTTCGGAAAACAGGTTTCATGACTCAACTTCAAACGAAACTTTCACATTGAAAACGAATGAATTTCAACAAGGTTTCTTCTGAACATATATTCCTTACTTTCTTTAAATATCAATAGAATCAAGAATCATTCAAATCGGATTTATATAACAAGAGAAAACATTAAAACAATACAGGGATACAAATCTGGAAAATTTTTCGAAAAACCGAGAAATCGAAATTTGAGACACAAACCTTTTTCTAAGCTCTTTCTAGCTCTCTTCTACCTCTTTTGCCTTTGATTTGCTTGCACTAGCTTCATCTACAATAGCCATATATAATTCTATCAAGATATTGTATAAATAAACTTCCTAATACCATAAATATGCTTAATCTACCATAAATTCTACTAATTAAGCTTTAATTTCATCAAAAATCACTCACCTCAAATTCGGGTTACTATTTATCTGAATTTTAAAATCTGAAATCCTCTTCTTCTAACCTCGATTCAATGAAATTGATGATGTAGAGGGCTTAAGGATCGATTTCTAACAAGAATTTGAAGTTGGATCGAAGAAATCGGAAGTTTTTAGATTATGGAAAACTTTGATAAGGAAGAGAGAAATGGAGAAGATGAAGGTGAATGAAGGGGATGAAGGAAATACGTATAGGATTATAAGATATTTATTTTTTCTTTTCAATTTCCAAGAATGCCTTTGAATAAATAATTAAATGCCTAATTCATCCCTCTTACTTAATTAACTCTTATTTCCTCATGCCTTATATCCAATAATAATAATAACAATAATTACAAAAATAATTTTCATGATATTTTAATACCATATTAATTTATTACAAGTAAAATTTGAAATTTTAGTTCGTTACAATTCTCCCCCTCTTATGAATTTTTGTTCCGAAAATTACTTGAAAACAGTTGCGGATATTGAGTTTTCATTGTATCCTCCGATTCCCAAGTTGCTTCTTCAACCTTATGATTCCTCCAAAGTACTTTTACCAAAGGAATAGACTTGTTTCTCAATTGTTTAACTTCTCTCGCCAAGATTTGTACCCGTTCCTCTTCATACGTCAGGTCGGGTTCGATTTCTACGACATCAGGAGATAAGATATGTGATGGATCTGATCTGTATCTCCTTAACATCGACACATGGAACACATTATGAATTTTGTCAAGTGTCGGGGGTAGTACCAACCGATAAGCTACCGATCCAACCCTCTCTATAACCTCATATGGGCCAATAAATCTTGGACTGAGCTTGCCTTTCTTGCCAAATTGCAAGACTTTGTTCCAAGGAGATACTTTGAGAAATACTTTATCCCACACTTCATAAGTAATGTCTTTTCTTTTTAGATCAGCATAAGACTTATGTCTATCCGATGCAGCCTTCAATCTCTCATGAATAAGTTTTACCTTCTCCTTTATCTCCTGAATCAACTCCACTCCCACAATCTTGTTTTCACTAAGTTCGGTCCAATATAATGGAGTTCAACATTTTCTTCTACACAATGCTTCATATGGTGCCATTTGTATGCTTGACTAATAGTTGTTACCATAGGCAAACTCCATGAGGGCCCTAACTTCCCTCAAATTCAATGATACAACTTCTCATCTTCTCTTCCAACACCTAAATTACTCTTTCAGACTGACCATCTATTTGAGGATGAAATGAAGTACTGAAATGAAGTTTACTACCTAAGGCTTCTTGCAACTTCTTCCAAAATCTCGAAGTAAATCTTGGATCTCGGTCAGAAATGATTGAAATAGGCACTTCGTGTAGCCGCACTATCTCATCTACATATAACTGAGCCAACCTATCAAGTGAATAATATATCCTAACAGGAAGAAAGTGGGCAGACTTTGTTAATCTATCTACAACAACCCACATTGCATCATGTTTCTTCTGTGTAAGTGGTAAAGATGTCACATAGTCTATTGTGATTCTTTCTCATTTCCATTCTGGAATTGTTATTGGTTGCAACAATCCAAAAGGAACTTGATGTTCGGCTTTCACCTCTTGACAAGTTAGACATCGAGCAACACAGTTTGTAATGTCTTTCTTCATCCCATTCCACCAATAATGGCTCTTCAAATTTTGGTACATATTGTTTGCTCCTGGATGCATCGCATAAGGACTACTATGCGCCTCATATAGGATATTCTTCTTTAATTCTTCATTGTTTGGCACACATAGTCTATCCTTAAAATATAGACATCCATCTTCTCAAACTATATAGTTGCCTACGATACCCACTTGTGTCCTAGCTTGAATGACCTTTAAGTCATCATCTTTATTTTATGCTTGCTTAACCTGTTATAGTAGTACAGGTTGAATCTTCAATTCTGCAATTAAGGCTCCACCACTGGTAAGAGCTAACCCCGTATTCATAGACCTTAGTGCCATCATTGTCTTTCTGCTGAGAGCATCTGCCACTACTTTAGCCTTTCCAAGATGGTAATCAATAAGACAATCGTAATCTTTAATGAATTCCATCCACCTTCTCTGCCTTAAATTCAACTCCTTATGTGTTGGCAAATATTTTAAGCTTTTGTGATCTATATAAATATAACATTTTTCTCCATAAAGATAGTGTCGCTAAATTTTCAAGGCAAAGACTATTGCAGCCATTTCTAAATCTTGAGTAGGATAATTCCTTTCATGATTCTTTAATTATCGGGAAGCATAGGCAATCACTTTCCCTTCTTGCATCAAAACACACCCAAGACCACTATGCGAAGCATCACTATGGATTACAAAATATTTTCCAGGCTCTAGTTGGGTAAGGATGGGTGCTTTTGTTAACATCGCCTTCAATTTCTCAAAACTTTCTTGGCACTTATCATTCCACTCCAATTTTGCATTCTTTTAAAGTAGTTTCGTCAGTGGAGCAGGAATGACTGAAAATCCCTTCACAAATGTTCTATAATACCCTGCTAAGCTAAGGAAACTTCTGACTTCCGTAGGGTTCTTTGGTGGTTTCCATTCTACAACTGCTTCTATCTTTTTAGGATCCACTTTAATTCCTTCCATAGAAACAACATGGCCTAAGAAAGAAACTTCTTCAAGCAAAAACTCGCATTTGCTAAGTTTAGTATATAATTTATTTTCCCTCAAAGTTTGGAAGGCTATCCTTAAATGTTGATCATGCTCTTCCCATGACTTAGAATACACCAAAATGTCATCAATGAAAACCACTGCAAACCTGTCTAAATATAAGTAAAAGACATGATTCATAAGGTCCATAAATGCTGCTGGTGCATTAGTAAGACCAAATGGCATCACCAAAAATTCATAGTGCCCATATCTAGTTTGGAAAGCCATCTTTCCAATATCATCATCTTTCACTCTCATCTGATAGTAACCCGATCTCAAATCAATCTTGGAGAAGTATTTGGCACTCTTGAGTTGATCAAATAAGTCTTCAATCCTTGGCAATGGATACTTGTTATTCACTGTCAATTTATTTAACTCCCGGTAATCAATACATAATCGGAGTGACCCATCTTTCTTCTTAACAAACAACACTGGTGCACCCCACAGGGATATACTCGGGTGTATGAATCCTTTGTCTAACAATTCTTGCAACTGAATCTTTAACTCTTTCAATTCAGCAGGCGCCATTCTGTATGGTGCTTTGGATACTGGTGCGGTACCTGGAAATACATCAATTGCGAATTCTACCTCTCTTTTTTGTGGCAAACCCGTTAGTTTTTAGAAATACATTAGGAAAATCACATACCGTAGGAATATTCTGCAATTCTAACTCACCTTTCTTCAATTCTAGAGTAAGGATTAGGTAGGCCTGACATCCCTTCCTAACCATCCTTTTAGTCTTCATAAAAGAAATTATGTTACAGAGATAATCTAATCTTTCCCCGAAGATAACTATTTCTTCTCCATCAGAAACTTAAAGTGATATTCTTTTTTTTGGAATCCACCACAACTCGATGTTCTGATAACCAATCCATTCCCAAGATAACATCATAATCTTAAAAAGGTAACTCAATTAAATTTACAAGGAAAAGTTTATGTTGAATCATAATAGGGAAATTCATATACACTTTGTTTACTATCACACTGTATCCTAAAGGATTAGTCACTTCAATATTTTCTCCTAATTCTTCTACATGTAATCCTTTCTCTCGTGCTAACGCAGTACATATATATGAATGAGATGAACCGGGATCTATCAAAGCATAAACATCGTGATTAGAGAATGAAAATTTACCAATAATAACTTTAGTAGATTCCCGAGTCTCGGGCCCTCGGATTGCATAACTTCGTGCCATTCTTCCCGGTTTACCACTCTGTGGTGCTTGTTGAGCCACATCATGCCCACTTGAACCACTAGCATTTCCTCTTCCCCTTTCTCTTCCACCTTGCATTGTAAGAGTAGGAACTACTGTAGGTGCAGATGTACTTATCTGTCTTTGAGGACAATTTGCAATCAAATGTTCCCTCGAGCCACATTTAAAGTAGACTCTACCTTTTCCCCAGCATTCCCCTGTATGTATCCTTCCATAATTAGAACATTGTGGAATATTTCCTCTGCCTCGACCTGAAAGTACACTAGCCGCTGACCCCGTACTTGTGGTTTGTTTCGGTGATAACCCTCTAAAATGAGGTTGTGTTTGTTCTGATGTTCCCTCCTGTTTCTTACTTGGAGATTCTGAACTAGCTGGACCCTACAACCCCTTTTAAAATCTAGATCTTTTAGCCATTCTTTGTTGCCTATCTGAATTGATCTTATCAATGCCTATAGCAGCATCAACCAAGTCATTGAACACCCTAATCCTTTGTGCAAGTAAATGCACTCTAATTTTATCATTTAGCCCATCTTCGAATCTCTTACATCGCTTTACCTCACTGTCAATGATATCACAAGCATACCTCTCGAGTTTGAGGAATTGAATTTCATATTCTGACACAGTCATTCGTCCCTATCTCAAAGATAAGAACAATTTCCTCTGCTCATCCTTGAATCGTTCGCTAACGTACTTCTTGTCAAATTGTTCCAAGAAAAGACCCCAGGTGATTTCTTCGGGTCACCTTTCTCGCACAATATTATCCCACCACCTCCTAGCTTGTTCTTTGAGTAGACCTTGCACACAATCTAGTCTCTTTTCATCTGTAAAATGAAGCCTAGTCATACACCATTTAGTATGATCAAGCCAATCTTCTGCAATTGCAGGATTCACTGTATCCCCTTTGAAGTCATCAGCCCGAAGCTTCTTGATTCTTTCAAGAGGAGTTCTCTCCTCCCTTCTTTCAATGTGAGGTACTACAAGAACTTGAGGGATTTATATGTTTCAAAGTAATTTTGTGATTACTTCAGTAGTCGTATGCTGAAGTAAAGCAGCTTGTGCTGGAGTAGGTTGTTCGGGAAAGCCATGAACTGGTCGAGGTTCATGTCTTTGTTCATCCCCTTGTCTAATATCGATCGTACACTCAGCATCCTCTTCCTCATTCTGACTATGACTACTGGCCATAATTTATTCCTGAAAATTGGACCAAAGTGGATCAAACAAGTAACATAACATATTTATATCCTAAACGGCATGTACATACTATTCCTAGAATCGCCTAAACCTTGCTTTGATACCAATAAATGTAACACCCCCTTCATAGGGAGTGCCACGATAACTATAATCACCCAATAAAAAACTCTACTCCACTGTATAAAGTTCAATACTTACAGATTTAATATGTACAAATACAAATACAATGTTTCAAACTCCAAATTATTCTCCAAATATTTCTCAATGCCACTTTACATTTCTCACACTATCTAGTACATGCCATTATTCTACAAACCATAATATTATATTAAAATACAAATCCACCTCGAGTCTTTCCTTATTTGCTCTTCAAGCTGATCCACTTACTTTGGTCCAAGCTATCTACAAATCTTCAGTATCTGCGTGTAGAAAATAAACTACACGCTAAGCAATTCGTTCATAAAAGAAATAAAATAACTTTGAACATTTTTAACACTTTAAAATAGAAACAAAGTGTGTTCATACGTCAATAACAAATTAAACAACTTTATAAAACCAGAACCCAAAACTTATATTTTAAACCTTTCAAAGTACAATCAAATTTATATCCAATATTTTTTCTCGGACACATTAACCTTATATTGCCCAAAGTAAACAAGTCATGAATAACGGTAAAATGGATATGGGAGCGGACAAGCCCGAAGCCGAAGCTTTAATATCAATGTATCGGTCAAGCCCGAAGCCATAGCTTCAAAATCAATATATCGTTCAAGCCTGAAGCCGAAGCTTCAAAATCAATATATCAGTCAAGCCTAAAGGCGAAGCTTCAATATCAATATATATTTATTAGAATATCGGCCAAAGCCCAAAGCCAAAGCTTCAATTGTTTGTACAGTACTGTACCCCCCTTTATTGACGCCAATCTACCCTGACCCGTATTCTACTCGTTTAATAAGGGCAATAAATCAAAGTAACATCTTAAAAATTCCAATTTAAACCATCAAACGTAATTCAACATAACTTCAGTAATTAAGAGATTCAAATACTAAATTTTAAAGCATCAAGCTTCAATTAAAACTCAATAAAATCAACATTCAATTTTTTCCAGAAATTTCTAGATTTCGTGACCTTACTTCCCCTGCATTTTTCACTATTAAAACATCATCCAATCGAAGAAATTTCTTCTAAGCCTAATTAGCCACATGTCTCAGATTTCCAAAACCACCCGAATCACAGAAATTCAAATTGTATAACCAAAGTTATGATCAAAATACTAAACAGTGTACAAAGCTGCAATTTTCCGAAAACAGATTTTATGACTCAACTTCAAACGAAAATTTCACATTGAAAACGAATGAAATTCGACAAGGTTTCTTCTGAACATATATTCCTAACTTTCTGTAGATATCAATAGAATCAAGAATCATTCAAATTGGATTTATATAACAAGAGAAAACATTAAAACAAAATAGGGATACAAATCTGGAAAATTTTTCCAAAAACCAAGAAATCGAAATTTAAGACACAAACCTTTTTCTAAGCTCTTTCTAACTCTCTTCTACCTCTTTTGCCTTTGATTTGCTTGCACTACCTTCCTCTATAATAGCCATATATAATTCTATCGAGATATTGTATAAATAAACTTCCTAATACCATAAATATGCTTAATCTACCATGAATTCTGCTAATGAAGCTTTAATTTCATCAAAAATCACTCACCTCAAATTTGGGTTACTATTCATCCAAATTTTAAAATCTGAAATCCTCATCTTCTAACCTCGATTCACTGAAATTGATGATGATAGAGGGCTTAAGGATCAATTTCTAACAAGAATTTGAAGTTGAATCGAAGAAATCAGAAGTTTTTAGATTATGGAAAATTTTTATAAGGAAGAGAGAAATGGAGAAGATGAAGGAAATACGTATAGGATTATAAGATATTTATTTTTTTTTCAATTTTTAATAATGTCTTTGAATAAATAATTAAATGCCTAATTCATCCCTTTTTCTTAATTAAATCTTATTTCCTCATGCCTTATATCCAATAATAATAATAACAATAATTACAAAAATAGTTTCCATTATATTTTAATACCATATTAATTTATTATAAGTAAATTTTGAAATTTTGGTTCGTTACAATTCTCCCCCTCTTATGAATTTTCGTCCCGAAAATTACCTGAAAACAGTTGCGAATATTGAGTTTTCATTGCATCCTCCGGTTCCCAAGTTGCTTCTTCAATCTCATGATTCCACCAAAGTACTTTTACCAAAGGAATAGACTTGTTTCTCAATTGTTTAACTTTTCACACCAAGATTTGTACCGGTTCCTATTCATTCGTCAGGTCGGGTTCGATTTCTACGACATCAGGAGATAAGATATGTGATGGATCTGATCTGTATCTCTTTAACATCGACACGTGGAACACATTATGAATTTTGTCGAGTGTCGGGGGTAGTACCAACCGATAAGCTACCGGTCCAACCTTCTCTATAACTTTATATGGGCCAATGAATCTCAGACTGAGCATGCCTTTCTTGCCAAATCGCAGGACTTTCTTCCAAGGAGATACTTTGAGAAATACTTTATCCCAACTTCATAAGTAATGTCTTTACTTTTTAGATCAGTATAAGACTTTTGTCTATCTGATGCAGCCTTCAATCTCTTTGAATAAGTTTTACCTTCTCCTTTATCTCCTGAATCAAATCCACTCCCACAATCTTGTTTCCACTAAGTTTGGTCTAATATAATGGAGTTCGACATTTTCTTCCATACTATGCTTCATATGGCGCCATTTGTATGCTTGACTGATAGCTGTTATTATAGGCAAACTCCAAGAGGGACAAATACTTATCCCAACTTCCCTCAAAATCAATGATACAACTTCTCATCATGTCTTCCAACACCTGAATTACTCTTTCAGACTGACCATCTGTTTGAGGATGAAATGAAGTACTGAAATGAAGTTTACTACCTAAGGCTTCTTACAACTTCTTCCAAAATCTTGAAGTAAATCTTGGATCTCAGTCAGAAATGATTGAAATAGGCACTCCGTGTAGCCGCACTATCGCATCTACATATAACTGAGACAACATATCAAGTGAATAATCCATCCTAACTGGAAGAAAGTGGGCAGACTTTGTCAATCTATCTACAATAACCCACACTGCATCATGTTTATTCTGTGTAAGTGGTAAAGATGTCACGAAGTCCATTGTGATTCTTTCCCATTTCTATTCTGGAATTGTTATTGGTTGCAACAATCTAAAGGGAACTTGATGTTCGGCTTTCACCTGTTGACAAGTTAGACATTGAGCAACATAGTTAGTAATGTCTTTCTTTATCCCATTCCACCGATAATGGCTCTTCAAATTTTGGTACATCTTGTTTGCTCCTGGATGCATCGCATAAGGACTACTATGCACCTCATGTAGGCTATTCTTCTTTAATTCTTCAATGTTTAGCACACATAGTCTATCTTTAAAATATAGACATCCATCTTCTCGAACCATATTGTTGTCTACGATACCCACTTGTGTCCTTACTCGAATGACCTTCAAGTCATCATCTTCATTTTGTGCTTGCTTAACCTGTTGTAGTAGTACAGGTTGAATCTTCAATTCTTCAATTAAGGCTCCACCACTGGTAAGAGCTAACCCCGTATTCGTAGCCCTTAGTGCCATTCTGCTGAGAGCATCTGCCACTACATTAGCCTTTCCTGGATGGTAATCAATAAGACAATCGTAATCTTTAATGAATTCCATCCACCTTCTCTGCCTTAAATTCAACTCCTTCTGTGTTGGCAAATATTTCAAGCTTTTGTGATCTATATAAATATAACATTTTTCTCCATAAAGATAGTGTCGCCAAATTTTCAAGGCAAAGACTATTGCAGCCATTTCTAAATCATGAGTAGGATAATTCCTTTCATGATTCTTCAATTACCTGAAAGCATAGGCAATCACTTTCCCTTCTTGCATCAAAACACACCCAAGACCACTATGCAAAGCATCACTATAGATTATAAAATCTTTTCCAGGCTCTGGTTGGGTAAGGATGGGTGCTTTTGTTAACATCGCCTTCAATTTCTCAAAACTTTCTTGGCACTTATCATTCCATTCAAATTTTGCATTCTTTTGAAGTAGTTTCGTCAGTGGAGCAGCAATGACTGAAAATCCCTTCACAAATGTTCTATAATACCCTATTAAGCCAAGGAAACTTCTAACTTCCGTAGGGTTCTTTGGTGGTTTCCATTCTACAACTACTTCTATCATTTTAGGATCCACTTTAATTCCTTCTGCAGAAACAACAGGGCCTAAGAAAGAAACTTCTTCAAGCTAAAACTCGCATTTGCTAAGTTTAGCATATAATTTATTTTCCCTCAAAGTTTGGAAGGCTATCCTTGAATGTTGATCATGCTCTTCCCATGACTTAGAATAAACCAAAATGTCATCAATAAAAACCACTACAAACCTGTCTAAATATACGTAAAAGACACGGTTCATAAGGTCCATAAATGCTGCTGGTGCATTAGTAAGACCAAATGGCATCACCAAAAATTCATAGTGCCTATATCTAGTTCGGAAAGTCATCTTTGCAATATCATCATCTTTCATTCTCATCTGATAGTAACCCGATCTCAAATCAATTGGAGAAGTATTTGGCACCCTTGAGTTGATCAGATAAGTCTTTAATCCCTGGCAATGTATACTTGTTCTTCACTTTCAATTTATTCAACTCCCGGTAATCAATACATAATCGGAGCGACCCATCTTTCTTCTTAACAAACAACACTGGTGCACCCCACGGGGATATACTCGGGCATATGAATCCTTTGTCTAACAATTCTTACAATTGAATCTTTAACTCTTTCAGTTCAGCAGGCGCCATTCTGTATGGTGCTTTAGATACTGGTGTGGTACCTCGCAATACATCAATTGCGAATTCTACCTCTCTTTTTGGTGGCAACCCCGGTCATTCTTTTGGAAATAGATCGGGATAATTACATACCGTGGGAATATTCTGCAATTCTAACTCACCTTTCTTCAATTCTAGAGCAAAGATTATGTAGGCCTGACATCCCTTCCTAACCATCCTTTTAGTCTTCCTAAAAGAAATTATGTTATGGAGATAATCTGATCTTCCCCCCACGATAACTATTTCTTCTCCATCAGAAACTTGAAGTGATATTCTTTTGTTTTTGCAATCCACCACATCTCGATGTTCCGATAACCAATCCATTCCCAAGATAACATCATAATCCCAGAAAGGTAACTCAATTTAATTTGCAAGGAAAAGGTAATGTTGAATCATAATAGGGCAATTCATATACACTTTGTTTACTATCACATTGAACCACTAGCATTTTCTCTTCCCCTTTCTCTTCCACCTTGCATTATAGGAGTAGGAACTACTGTAGGTGCAGATGTACTTATCCGTCTTTGAGGACAATTTGCAATCAAATGTTCCCTCGAGCCACATTTAAAGTAGACTCTACCTTTTCCCCAGCATTCCCCTGTATGTATCCTTCCATAATTAGAACATTGTGGAATATTTCCTCTGCCTCGGCCTGAAAGTACACTAGCCGCTGACCCCGTACTTGTGGTTTGTTTCGGTGATAACCCTCTAAAATGAGATTGTGTTTGTTCTGATGTTCCCTCCTGTTTCTTACTTGGAGATTCTGAACTAGCTGGACCCTACAACCCCTTTTAAAATCCAGATCTTTTAGCCATTCTTTGTTGCCTATCTGAATTGATCTTATCAATGCCTATAGCAGCATCAACCCAGTCATTGAACACCCTAATCCTTTGTGCAAGTAAATGCACTCTAATTTTATCATTTAGCCCATCTTCGAATCTCTTACATCGCTTTACCTCACTGTCAATGATATCACAAGCATACCTCTCGAGTTTGAGGAATTGAATTTCATATTCTGACACAGTCATTCGTCCCTGTCTCAAAGACAAGAACAATTTCCTCTGCTCATCCTTGAATCGTTCACTAATGTACTTCTTGTCAAATTATTCCAAGAAAAGACCCCAGGTGATTTCTTCGGGTCACCTTTCTCGCACAATATTATCCCACCACCTCCTAGCTTGTTCTTTGAGTAGACCTTGCACACAATCTAGTCTCTTTTCATCTGTAAAATGAAGCCTAGTCATACACCATTTAGTATGATCAAGCCAATCTTCTGCAATTGCAGGATTCACTGTATCCCCTTTGAAGTCGTCAGCCGGAAGCTTCTTGATTCTTTCAAGAGGAGTTCTCTCCTCTCTTCTTTCAACGTGAGGTACTATAGGAACTTGAGGGATTTTTATGTTTCGAAGTAATTATGTGATTACATCAGTAGTCATATGCTGAAGTAAAGCAGCTTGTGCTGGAGTAGGTTGTTTGGGAAAGCCATGAACTGGTGGAGGTTCATGTCTTTGTTCACCTCCTTGTCTAATATGGACCTTACTCTCAGCATCCTCTTCCTCATTCTAACTATGACTACTAGCCATAATTTATTCTTGAAAATTGGACCAAAGTGGATCAAACAACTAACATAACATATTTATATCCTAAATGGCATGTACATACTAGTCCTAGAATCGCCTAAACCTCGCTTTGATACCAACAAATATAACACCCCCTTTATAGGGAGTGCCACGGTAACTATAATCACCCAATCAAAAACACTACTCCACTGTATAAAGTTCAATACTTATAGATTTAATATGTACAAATACAAATATAATGTTTCAAACTCCAAATTATTCTCCAAATATTTCTCAATGCCACTTTACATTTCTCACACTATCTAGTACATGCCATTATTCCACAAACCATAATATTATATTAAAATACAAATCCACCTCGAGTCTTTCCTTATTTGCTCTTCAAGCTGATCCATTTATACCACTTTGGTCCAAGCTATCTACAAATCTTCAGTATCTGCGTGTAGAAAATAAACTACACGCTAAGCAATTTGTTCATAAAAGAAATAAAATAACTTTGAACATTTTTAACACTTTAAAATAGAAACAAAGTGTGTTCATACATCAATAACAAATTAAACAACTTTATAAAACCAAAACACAAAACTTATATTATAAACCTTTCAAAGTACAATCAAATTTATATCCAATATTTTTTCTCGGACACATTAACCTTATATTGCCCAAAGTAAACAAGTCATGAATAACGGTAAAATGGATATGGGAGCGGACAAGCCCGAAGCCGAAGCTTTAATATCAATGTATCGGTCAAGCTCGAAGCCATAGCTTCAAAATCAATATATCGTTCAAGCCTGAAGCCGAAGCTTCAAAATCAATATATCAGTCAAGCCTAAAGCCGAAGCTTCAATATCAATATATATTTATTAGAATATCGGCCAAAGCCCAAAGCCAAAGCTTCAATTGTTTGTACAGTACTGTACCCCCCTTTATTGACGCCAATCTACCCTGACCCGTATTCTACTCGTTTAATAAGGGCAATAAATCAAAGTAACATCTTAAAAATTTCAATTTAAACCATCAAACATAATTCAACATAACTTTAGTAATTAAGAGATTCAAATACTAAATTTTAAAGAATCAAGCTTCAATTAAAACTCAATAAAATCAAAATTCAATTTTTTCCAGAAATTTCTAGATTTCGTGACCTTACTTCCCCTGCATTTTTCACTATTAAAACATCATCCAATCGAAGAAATTTCTTCTAAGCCTAATTAGCCACATGTCTCAGATTTCCAAAACCACCCGAATCACAGAAATTCAAATTGTATAACAAAAAGTTATGATCAAAATACTAAACAGTGTACAAAGCTGCAATTTTCCAAAAACAGATTTTATGACTCAACTTCAAACGAAAATTTCACATTGAAAACGAATGAAATTCGACAAGGTTTCTTCTGAACATATATTCCTAACTTTCTGTAGATATCAATAGAATAAAGAATCATTCAAATTGGATTTATATAACAAGAGAAAACATTAAAACAAAATAGGGATACAAATCTGGAAAATTTTTCCAAAAACCAAGAAATCGAAATTTAAGACACAAACCTTTTTCTAAGCTCTTTCTAACTCTCTTCTACCTCTTTTGCCTTTGATTTGCTTGCACTACCTTCCTCTATAATAGCCATATATAATTCTATCGAGATATTGTATAAATAAACTTCCTAATACCATAAATATGCTTAATCTACCATGAATTCTGCTAATGAAGCTTTAATTTCATCAAAAATCACTCACCTCAAATTTGGGTTACTATTCATCCAAATTTTAAAATCTGAAATCCTCATCTTCTAACCTCGATTCACTGAAATTGATGATGATAGAGGGCTTAAGGATCAATTTCTAACAAGAATTTGAAGTTGAATCGAAGAAATCGGAAGTTTTTAGATTATGGAAAATTTTTATAAGGAAGAGAGAAATGGAGAAGATGAAGGAAATACGTATAGGATTATAAGATATTTATTTTTTTTTTAATTTTTAATAATGTCTTTGAATAAATAATTAAATGCCTAATTCATCCCTTTTTCTTAATTAAATCTTATTTCCTCATGCCTTATATCCAATAATAATAATAACAATAATTACAAAAATAGTTTCCATTATATTTTAATACCATATTAATTTATTATAAGTAAATTTTGAAATTTTGGTTCGTTACAATTCTCCCCCTCTTATGAATTTTCGTCCCGAAAATTACCTGAAAATAGTTGCGAATATTGAGTTTTCATTGCATCCTCCGGTTCCCAAGTTGCTTCTTCAATCTCATGATTCCTCCAAAGTACTTTTACCAAAGGAATAGACTTGTTTCTCAATTGTTTAACTTTTCACACCAAGATTTGTACCGGTTCCTCTTCATTCGTCAGGACGGGTTCGATTTCTACGACATCAGGAGATAAGATATGTGATGGATCTGATCTGTATCTCTTTAACATCGACACGTGGAACACATTATGAATTTTGTCGAGTGTCGGGGGTAGTACCAACCGATAAGCTACCGGTCCAACCTTCTCTATAACTTTATATGGGCCAATGAATCTCGGACTGAGCATGCCTTTCTTGCCAAATCGCAGGACTTTCTTCCAAGGAGATACTTTGAGAAATACTTTATCCCAACTTCATAAGTAATGTCTTTACTTTTTAGATCAGTATAAGACTTTTGTCTATCTGATGCAGCCTTCAATCTCTTTGAACAAGTTTTACCTTCTCCTTTATCTCCTGAATCAAATCCACTCCCACAATCTTGTTTCCACTAAGTTTGGTCTAATATAATGGAGTTCGACATTTTCTTCCATACTATGCTTCATATGGCGCCATTTGTATGCTTGACTGATAGCTGTTATTATAGGCAAACTCCATGAGGGACAAATACTTATCCCAACTTCCCTCAAAATCAATGATACAACTTCTCATCATGTCTTCCAACACCTGAATTACTCTTTCAGACTGACCATCTGTTTGAGGATGAAATGAAGTACTGAAATGAAGTTTACTACCTAAGGCTTCTTACAACTTCTTCCAAAATCTTGAAGCAAATCTTGGATCTCAGTCAGAAATGATTGAAATAGGCACTCCGTGTAGCCGCACTATCGCATCTACATATAACTGAGACAACATATCAAGTGAATAATCCATCCTAACTGGAAGAAAGTGGGCAGACTTTGTCAATCTATCTACAATAACCCACACTGCATCATGTTTATTCTGTGTAAGTGGTAAAGATGTCACGAAGTCCATTGTGATTCTTTCCCATTTCTATTCTGGAATTGTTATTGGTTGCAACAATCTAAAGGGAACTTGATGTTCGGCTTTCACCTATTGACAAGTTAGACATTGAGCAACATAGTTAGTAATGTCTTTCTTTATCCCATTCCACCGATAATGGCTCTTCAAATTTTGGTACATCTTGTTTGCTCCTGGATGCATCGCATAAGGACTACTATGCACCTCATGTAGGCTATTCTTCTTTAATTCTTCATTGTTTAGCACACATAGTCTATCTTTAAAATATAGACATCCATCTTCTCGAACCATATTGTTGTCTACGATACCCACTTGTGTCCTTGCTCGAATGACCTTCAAGTCATCATCTTCATTTTGTGCTTGCTTAACCTGTTGTAGTAGTACAGGTTGAATCTTCAATTCTTCAATTAAGGCTCCACCACTGGTAAGAGCTAACCCCGTATTCGTAGCCCTTAGTGCCATTCTGCTGAGAGCATCTGCCACTACATTAGCCTTTCCTGGATGGTAATCAATAAGACAATCGTAATCTTTAATGAATTCCATCCACCTTCTCTGCCTTAAATTCAACTCCTTCTGTGTTGGCAAATATTTCAAGCTTTTGTGATCTATATAAATATAACATTTTTCTCCATAAAGATAGTGTCGCCAAATTTTCAAGGCAAAGACTATTGCAGCCATTTCTAAATCATGAGTAGGATAATTCCTTTCATGATTCTTCAATTACCTGAAAGCATAGGCAATCACTTTCCCTTCTTGCATCAAAACACACCCAAGACCACTATGCAAAGCATCACTATAGATTATAAAATCTTTTCCAGGCTCTGGTTGGGTAAGGATGGGTGCTTTTGTTAACATCGCCTTCAATTTCTCAAAACTTTCTTGGCACTTATCATTCCACTCAAATTTTGCATTCTTTTGAAGTAGTTTTGTCAGTGGAGTAGCAATGACTGAAAATCCCTTCACAAATGTTCTATAATACCCTATTAAGCCAAGGAAACTTCTAACTTTCGTAGGGTTCTTTGGTGGTTTCCATTCTACAACTACTTCTATCATTTTAGGATCCACTTTAATTCCTTCTGCAGAAACAACATGGCCTAAGAAAGAAACTTCTTCAAGCTAAAACTCGCATTTGCTAAGTTTAGCATATAATTTATTTTCCCTCAAAGTTTGAAGGCTATCCTTGAATGTTGATCATGCTCTTCCCATGACTTAGAATAAACCAAAATGTCATCAATAAAAACCACTACAAACCTGTCTAAATATACGTAAAAGACACGGTTCATAAGGTCCATAAATGCTGCTGGTGCATTAGTAAGACCAAATGGCATCACCAAAAATTCATAGTGCCTATATCTAGTTCGGAAAGCCATCTTTGCAATATCATCATCTTTCATTCTCATCTGATAGTAACCCGATCTCAAATCAATCTTGGAGAAGTATTTGGCACCCTTGAGTTGATCAGATAAGTCTTTAATCCCTGGCAATGTATACTTGTTCTTCACTTTCAATTTATTCAACTCCCGGTAATCAATACATAATCGGAGCGACCCATCTTTCTTCTTAACAAACAACACTGGTGCACCCCACGGGGATATACTCGGGCATATGAATCCTTTGTCTAACAATTCTTACTATTGAATCTTTAACTCTTTCAGTTCAGCAGGCGCCATTCTGTATGGTGCTTTAGATACTGGTGTGGTACCTCGCAATACATCAATTGCGAATTCTACCTCTCTTTTTGGTGGCAACCCCGGTCGTTCTTCTGGAAATAGATCGGGAAAATTACATACCGTGGGAATATTCTGCAATTCTAACTCACCTTTCTTCAATTCTAGAGCAAAGATTATATAGGCCTGACATCCCTTCCTAACCATCCTTTTAGTCTTCCTAAAAGAAATTATGTTATGGAGATAATCTGATCTTCCCCCCACGATAACTATTTCTTCTCCATCAGAAACTTGAAGTGATATTCTTTTGTTTTTGCAATCCACCACATCTCGATGTTCCGATAACCAATCCATTAGATAACATCATAATCCCGGAAAGGTAACTCAATTTAATTTGCAAGGAAAAGGTAATGTTGAATCATAATAGGGCAATTCATATACACTTTGTTTACTATCACATTGTGTCCTAAAGGATTAGTCACTTTAATATTTTCTCCTAATTCTTCTTCATGTAATCCTTTCTCTTGTGCTAACGTAGTACATACATATGAATGAGATGAACTGGGATCTATCAAAGCATAAACATCGTGATTAAAGAATGAAAATTCACTGACAATAACTTCAGTAGATTCCCAAGCCTCAGGCCCATGGATTGCATAACTTCGTGCCATTCCTCCCGGTTTACCACTCTGCGGTGCTTTTTGAGCCACATCATGCCCACTTGAACCACTAGCATTTTCTCTTCCCCTTTCTCTTCCACCTTGCATTATAGGAGTAGGAACTACTGTAGGTGCAGATGTACTTATCCGTCTTTGAGGACAATTTGCAATCAAATGTTCCCTCGAGCCACATTTAAAGAAGATTCTACCTTTTCCCCAGCATTCCCATGTATGTATCCTTCCATAATTAGAACATTGTGGAATATTTCCTCTACCTCGACCTAAAGGTACACTAGCCGCTGACCCCGTACTTATGGTTTGTTTCGGTGAAAACCCTCTAAAATGAGGTTGTGTTTGTTCTGATGTTCCCTTCTATTTCTTTCTTGGAGATTCTGAACTAGCTGGACCCTACAACCCCTTTTAAAATCCAGATCTTTTAGCCATTCTTTGTTGCCTATCTGAATTGACCGTCTTAATGCCCGTAGCAGCATCAACCAAGTCATTGAACACCCTAATCCTTTGTGCTAGTAAATGCACTCTAATTTCATCAATTAGCCTATCTTCGAATCTCTTACATCGCTTTACTTCACTATCAACGATATCACGAGCATACCTCTCGAGTTTAAGGAATTAAATTTCATATTCTAACACAGTCATTCGTCCCTGTCTCAAAGATAAGAACAATTTCCTCTACTTATCCTTGAATCATTCACTAACGTACTTCTTGTCAAATTGTTCCAAGAAAAGACCCCAGGTGATTTCTCCGGGTCACCTTTCTCTCACAATATTATCCCACCACCTCCTAGCTTATTCTTTGAGTAGACCTTGCACACAATCTAGTCTCTCTTCATCTATAAAATGAAGCCTAGTCATACACCATTTAGTATGATCAAGCCAATCTTCTGCAATTACAGGATTCACTGTGTCCCCTTTGAAGTCATCAGCCGGAAGCTTCTTGATTTCTTCAAGAGGAGTTATCTCCTCTCTACTTTCAACGTGAGGTACTACAGGAACTGGAGGGATTTGTATGTTTCGAAGTAATTGTGTGATTACTTCAGTAGTCATATGCTGAAGTAAAGCAGCTTGTGCTGGAGTAGGTTGTTCGAGAAAGCCATGAACCGGTAGGTTCATGTCTTTGTCCATCCTCTTGTCTAATACGAACCGTACTCTCAGCATCCTCTTCCTCATTCTGACTATGACTACTAGCCATAATTTATTCCTGAAAATTGGATCAAAGTGGATCAAACAACTAACATAACATATTTATATCCTAAATGACATGTACATACTAGTCCTAGAATTGCCTAAACCTCACATTGATACCAACAAATGTAACACACCCTTTATAGGGAGTGCCACGGTAACTATAATTACCCAATAAATAACTCTACTCCACTACATAAAGTTCAATACTTATAGATTTAATATATACAAATACAAATATAATGTTTCAAACTCCAAATTATTCTCCAAATATTTCTCAATGCCACTTTAAATTTCTCACACTATCTAGTACATGCCATTATTCTACAAACCATAATATTATATTAAAATACAAATCCACCTCGAGTCTTTCCTTATTTGCTCTTCAAGCTGATCCACTTATACCACTTTGGTCCAAGCTATCTACAAATCTTTAGTATCTGCGTGTAGTAAATAAACTACACGCCAAGCAATTTGCTAAGCAATTTGCTTAGTGGTGTACATAAAAGAAATACAACAACTTTGAACATTTTTAACACTTTAAAATAGAAACAAAGTATGTTCATACGTCAAAAACAAATTAAACAACTTTATAAAACCAAAACACAAAACTTATATTATAAACCTTTCAAAGTACAATTAAATTTATATCCAATTTTTTTTCTCGGACACATTAACCTTATATTGCCCAAAGCAAACAAGTCATGAATAATGGTAAAATGGATACGGGAGAGGACAAGCCTGAAGTCGAAGCTTCAATATCAATGTATCGGTCAAGCTCAAAGCTGTAGCTTCAAAATCAATATATCGGTCAAGCCTGAAGCCGAAGCTTCAAAATCAATATATCGGTCAAGCCCGAAGCCGAAGCTTCAATATCAATATATATTTATTAAAATATCGGCCAAAGCCGGAAGCCAAAGCTTCAATTATTTGTACAGTATTGTACCCCCCTTTATTGGCGCCAATCTACCCTGACACGTATTCTACTCATTTAATAAGGGCAATAAATCAAAGCAACATCTTAAAAATTCCAATATAAACCATCAAACATAATTCAACATAGCTTCAGTAATTAAGAGATTCAAATACTAAATTTTAAAGCATCAAACTTCAATTAAAACTCAATAAAATCAACATTTATTTTTTTTTCCCGAAGTTTCCAGATTTCATGACCTGACTTCCCCTACATATTTCACTATTAAAACATCATCCAATCAAAGAACTTTCTTCTAAACATAATTAGCCACATTTTTTGGCTTTCTAAAGCCTCCAGAATCACAGAAATGCAAATTGTATAACCAAAGTAATGATCAAAATACTAGACAGTGTACAAAGCTGAGATTTTCAGAAAACAGATTTCATGACACAACTTCAAATGAAAATTTCACATTGAAAACGAACGAAATTCGACAAGGTATCTTCTGAACATATATTACTTATTTTCTGTAGATATCAATAGAATAAAGAATCATTCAAATCGGATTTATATAGCAATAGAAAACTTTAAAACAAAATAGGGATACCAATCTGGAAAATTTTTCGAAAAACCGAGAAATCGAAATTTGAGACACAAACCTTTTTCTAAGCTCTTTCTAGCTCTCTTCTACCTCTTTTGCCTTTGATTTACTTGCACTAGCTTTCTCTACAATAGCCATATATAATTCTATCAAGATATTGTATAAATAAACTTCATAATACCATAAATATGCTCAATCTACCATGAATTCTACTAATTAAGCTTTAATTTCATCAAAAATCACTCACCTCAAATTCGGGTTACTATTCATCCAAATTTTAAAATCTGAAATCCTCTTCTTCTAACCTCGATTCACTGAAATTGATGATGATAGAGGGCTTAAGGATCAATTTCCAACAAGAATTTGAAGTAGAATCGAAGAAATCGGAAGTTTTTAGATTATGAAAAATTTTGATAAGGAAGAGAGAAATGGAGAAGATGAAGGTGAATAAAGGGGATGAAGGGAATACGTATAGGATTATAGGATTATAAGATTTTTTTTTTCAATTTTCAATAATGCCCTTGAACAAATAATTAAATGCCTAATTTATCCCTCTTACTTAATTAACTCTTATTTCCTCGTGCCTTATATCCAATAATAATAATAATAACAATAATTACAAAACTAATTTTCATGATATTTTAATACCATATTAATTTATTATAAGTAAATTTTAAAATTTCGGTTCGTTACAACTAGACCCAAAATAGGAAATGAAAGGAACAGATATAATAGAAGAAATTGAGAATAATAATTGTTGGTCCCTATGCATACACTTACTAAGTCAAGGGGGGATGAATGACTCACTCAAGAACTTGTAAACTTTTTTGTGATAATTATGGCTCCGCTGAGTGAGGTCAGCTGGCTGAGTGAAATAGCTGGAAAATGCGATTAAGTAAAGGACATAGAGATTTTTATACTGGTTCGGCGACCTGTGCTTACATCCAGTCCTTAGAGAGTGTCTCGGCTTTAATCCACTAATCTCAACTCTTTTACCCTAGGTGAAGAAGCCTTTCACAAATTCCCCAATTATAGTAAGTACCCTCCAAACTACAATCGCTCACTCGCTGACTAGAATACCCTCTTCTATCAGCAACTCAATAAGAGTTTAAACAAGAGCTGGATTCAACTTATAAAAACGTTGATCCAGTTATAAATGATCTAATATTACAATTGTTTGATCTAATCTATTCTCTCATGTTCTAAGCAGATTCTCGCTGAGTTATGCTTTCTTGTTTGAACTCCTTTAAAGCTTGTAAATTGACAGAGTTTTTGCTTCTAGGAAATTCAAGTGTAATCACTAAGTTCTAATGCTTGCCTTCTTGCTCCTTTTATAGATGGATTTGAGAAAGTAGCCATTGAACTTGTCTTGGCATCTTCTGAAATTGACGGCTCAGTAATTCACCCATTGCTTCTTTAAATCGATCCTTTAAGAGATAGAATTACACCGCTGTGAAATACGTTTCAATCCGTTAGATTGAAATTCGAGCTCCAATTTGAAATCTTGGTCATTTGATGCCAGTCTTCCGTTAGAGAGAAGTCGCATTGACTTGCCACGTGTCTTCACCCCATTCCCTCTGATTTTCTGACATGTTGTAGAGTGCGCGATACAAGGTTGGTAGATCTGTAGAATTACCCAAAGTGGAAATTGACTTATTGCAGCTTGACATTGGAAGACTTTATCATTTTTTTCATAATTCTGTGTCTTGTCAAGGCATTAATTCATTTTGTCTTTATCTCATTAATGTTCTTGCAAAAAGCAACACTAAAAGCAAATATACCTTTTTACCTTAAATGGTAAGGTCAACAGCGTTGACAGACTTAAAGTAACTCAGCTGAAACAAAATCTAAATATCAAGTCCTGAGTGAATATTACTAAGTCAGGCACTAAGTAGATACTCAACCCAGAAACCACTCAGAGTTAAACTAAATAGCTAGGTCAGCGAAGACTCGAAATTCTACCCTTGAATTTACTAACTCCATTAAACCATAGACTATTTATTTTAACATCATTATTGATTTAATTATCTCAAATTGAACTTAATTATTATGATCAAAACTTAAGCACTACTAAGTCATCCACTAAGTCAGTCCAAACTCGTGCTTGGTTCAATAATCTCCCCCATTTTGATCAATGGCAATTAACTTGAGCGAGAATTAAATCAATGAGATATCTAGATCAGAGTTATCTTATTCTCATGCTTGATATGTCTTTTGTTCAGCATCTTTAATCTGCTCAGAGTGAATGCTAACTCCCCCATAACTCTTGAATCTTCTGAGTTCAGCATTCCTCAGTACTTCTCATATATTTCTGCAAATGATCAGAGTATATATATGTATGTGTGTGTGTGTGTGTGTGTGTGTGTGTGTGTGTGTGTGTGTGTGTGTGTAGCAGAAGATATATGAAGTTAAGAAGATCTTAACTTAGAATAGAAATTGTAATCTTTCATTAAATAATAACTTAAGTACAAATAACAATGAGTTAGTCTATACTAAGTTTTATAGTTCAACACTATTGATTACAGAAAATCTATTCTAATCTTTTGGCATAGGCGGGGCTCCCAAATTAGCTCTTCTCTGCTCATAAACTTGTTGATCCCATCTGGATCTCTTTTCTTTGGGCATCGTTATCTCCTTGCCTTTCCCCTTTCTTGTCTCACTATATTCTCCTTGAATGCGCTCTAGATCCTTAGACAGGTTGTAAGAAAACTCAGCAATCCTCTATTCTCTCTCCTTTTCCTCCTTTTGATGCTTCTTGCGATCCTTCTCCCCCATTGCCATTGTATCCAAAATGGCTTGAGTTTGATGATCAAACGAGCTCAAAGACTCTTTGAAGGTTTCTAGCTGACCATAGATAGTTGATGAAAAATTCTGCACAAGTAGCTCATAGATTTCCTACGATATTGCTTCTTGTTCTCTAAGAAAGGCGAATAATCCTACCAAAGCGTGGGATTGAGACAGATTGACCTAATATTAAGCATTTAAACCTTCTTTGGATATCTGGGTAAGACATGTTATTGCTTTAGCTTAATTGTTTTCTCTGAGAATTCGCTCTAGCATTAGAGTGCTCCTAATATGAGTAGTGACTTCATCATGAATTTTGTCTAGTGCTTCTCCATCATTAAGGACATTTGCTTGAACCTGCTTGATTTGGTATCTGATATGACCAAGTTTCTGGTGAAGTATTGGCTCTAGTTCAGCACTGGCCATAATAATACCACTGCTCAGAGCATCTAAAATATTAAGCCATTAAGCACAGCTCCCTCAGAGTCTTTAACTCCTTATAGCATCTCCTCCTTCACTTTCCTTAGCTCAGTGTATAACCCATGATGCTTGGTTACCACTGTGATCAGAGCATTCAGTCCATCAACAAATGCATTCAATCGAGTTGTGTTCTTATCATTCTCCTCGCTCAGAATGATATAACCATCTAACACCTTTAGCATAGTGTCAAGTAAGGGATTAAATTTATCAATCATTGAGTTGCGAAAATCCCTTTCATCATTAAGCACTTTGCAGTTGCTCTCATAGATTTTAGACATCTACTTCTTAAGTTCTGCAACTTCTATCTTCAAACCAGCTACCTGCCTACCTACAATAGATAATAAAGGCAAAGTATGGGATACTATAGCCTTCACCAAGGAAAATTGGGTAGGTATTAATTCGAAATGGGCCTTCATCTCCTCAACAACCTCCATAAAACCTTGCACTGGCTCCACAGACTTTACAATCTTCCTTAGAACTTCCTCAGACATCAATGATTTTGCTATCTCAGCATCGATCTCCGCATCTGTCCTCAATCCAGGAAACCTTACTCTTCCCAATCTCCTTATATCTCCCAATAGTTCAACATTTGGATTGAATTGGTGTTATGGTTGTTGAGGTTGTGGCTGTGGTTGTGGTTGTTGTTATTCAGGAATCTCCTCAATGATTGGAGGTCCTTCGGCTGGTGGAGGTCCTTCCAAATATAAAATTTCTCGCACTGGAGATCCTAGGGGTGACAAATATGGGATGATGGTTGTTTGGTCATAGGTTTAGTCATTTGGGTCAGAGGCTTGGTCTGAATTTGATGTGGATGGTGTTTGGCTTTCTGGTAGGGGTAAGGCAGAGATTGGTGTAAGTGATAGAGGTGTTTAGGTGGATGTGTTTGGGAAAATAAAGGGTTCTGCTTCTTTCTTCTCCTCTACAGCACCTTCAACAACGGACTCGCTAACCTGAGTTAGAGAATCCTCAGTCAACTGAGCTCCGTGCTCAACTATCACTTCCTCTTCCTCCTTGTCCTCCAAATCTCCTTCATCCTCATCTATCACATTCTTCATTCTTTTTAACAAACCGCTCTTCCTCTCCTTCCTAGCCTCCTTGACTTCCACAGCAGTTAGAGTGACCTATTAGTCAGAGTTTAATACATCAAACTCCACAACTTCCACTTCTACCACATCATCTTCCTCTTCCTACTCCCTTCATTATCAATTCTATCCAAAGCTCCTATAATCTTGTCAACAACTTCGGGCCCTTCTTTTTTAGCTAAGCTAGCTACAGCCTTCTCCAAAATTTGCTCAGTGCTAGCCTTAGCTACTGCTGCTGCTTCCTCAGCCTTTCTTCTTATAGTGGCTTCAATCTCCTCCTACTTCTTTCTGATTTTTTCTTCTTTAGCAGCTCTAACTTTCTCAGATTCTTCTATATCTTAGATAACTCATGTCCCTCTCTTCACCATCAATTCTTTCTTGGGCTGACCTACTTAAGTAACAGGAACTGATGTAGCTTCCTTTCCTTTTGTAGTCACCGCATCCAGCTGAGCTATATCTGCTTTTCTCTTCTTTTCCCTCTTCAAGGGTATTTCTTCTCTCAACTCTTCCTCAGCTCTCTTCTCTTCCTTAATCTCCTGAGGAGTCAGCTCTCTCCTCTTATCTTCTCGAACCTCCTTAGAGGATCTTGTCTTCTTTGGGACAACAGCTGGGCTGAGCTCGCTGAGCTCCCTTGCTTTTCTTTCCTGGAGTCCTTCCTGACCTCCTTCTTACTCCCTTTTTCTCTTTTTTCTCCTTTTTCAGCTCTAAGCTTGGTGATCCTCTCAAGCTCCTTAGCCAGAAAGGCATCTAAGGTCAGATCCTCCTCATGACGCTGGATAGGCTTTATCTCCATTATGGCATTGGGATCCTTTACCCTTACTTCTCCTGGTTTCAACTTAATGTACTTTGTGTTGGACGGCCTCTCATTAGCTCTAAGTCCATGAAAATGAGCATTGCTCAAGATTCTGGACTCAATTACTTTCATCTTAATGTTGCTTTAGCAGCCCATCCTTCCATGTCTATCTCACAAGCTCTGCAAATCTCCATCACCAACTGCCCATACACCATATTCTTATTTACCTTTAAGAACCTGTGCAAAATTGCCACTGGCCAATTAATGCTCATCCCATGGGTCAGAGCATAGACGAATACCCTCTCAAAATTAGAGCAGTTTCCAGTTGATCCAGTCTTGGGCAGTAACACCTTGGTCACAAGCTCATGAGCTTGTTTTCCCTCCTTAGTAAACATAGATGCAATAAGTTCACCATCTTTATAGTCATGAGGAACTTCATAATTGATAGGAATATCAACATTATCTTCATCATTGATAACTCACAGCTTTAGCCCTCTTTCCTTCATTCCCAGAAGTCCAGTAATTAACTCGGGAGTGACATAAACTTTCCTCTTCATCATAGTGGTAATGAAAAGATCATTCTGACCTTCCACCATGTGAATTCCATTGTAGAATCTATCCACAATCTCCTCATAGCATCCATTAGGGAGTTCAAAGAATCCTCTCAAGTGGTGCTGACTCATCCACTTCCCAAACTTCTTGTCATTGTAGACACTTAACATGTCTACAATGGTTGGCTTTTCTACTTTTGTTTTCTCCATGAAACACCATTTTGTCGAAATATACTTGGTTCCGGCAGGAATTCTGAGTTCTTCAATCTTGTCCATATTGATCGCTAACTGAGCCATGTGATCTCTGATAGTAATCCAGTGAGTCTCCTTCTTATTTCTCATAAAAAGATCAGTATTCCTCCATGATGTGCTCGTGATAGTGACTTTGCTTTGAGAAAAATAGAGATTTTAGGGATTTAGGAAGGAAATTGCAGAGAAAGGAATTTTGGTAAAGTAACCTTTTCTCTTTCTGAATTTCTCCTTAAATAGCCAAAAACTTCTCGCATAAACCTGCAAAGCTACGTGTATGACTCATAATCCATTGTCTTGAGATTCAACGGTTAGATTGTATAACGTATACCATAGGATTAATAAAGGTGAAAAATACGAGATAACTGCTCTAAATATGGATCATTTCATAGCTTGCTACCATTTCTATCAAGTTTAAATTTGAAAGATAATCAGTGACAATTTAATGACGTGCCCAAAATTCAAGCGACAAAAGAAATATTTAACCTAATTCGCAGAAGCTCAGAGTGTGCCCTAATTTGGTCAGCTCCAGCATAGGTCAAAGTGAATTGTATTTCTTCAAAGTGGATTGGACATCCTGATCAGCTGTCTTAGTGTGTTGAATTGATCCTTTCCAATGGGCTTTGTGAATATGTCAGCTCGCTTTTCTTCAGTTGGAATGTATGTGAGATTGACTTCTCCTTTTAGCACATGATCCCTTATGAAGTTATGTCTAATATTGACATGCTTCATCTTGCCATGTTGGACTGGATTCTTGGATAGGTCAACTGCACTCTTGTTGTCTGACATGACTTTAAGATAATTTGACTTTATACCATAATCCTTCAGTTGCCGCTTGATCCATAGCAGTTGTGCTATATAACTTCCTGCAGCCATCTACTCAGCCTCAGCTGTATTCAGAGCTACAGAAGTCTGCTTCTTGCTGTACCATATAACTAGACAATCACCCAGGAAATGACATTCTCCTATGGTGCTTTTCCTTTCAAGTTTGTCTCTTTCATAGTCAGCATCAATGTATCCTCTCAGAGTGAAGTTTGCATTACTTGGATACCATAATCCTACATCAATAGAGCCTAGCAAATACTTGAGAATTCTCTTAACATCAACTAAGTGAGATTCTCTCGGGTCAGCTTGATATCTTGCACAATAACATACAGCATATTGAATGTCAAGCCTACTAGCAGTTAAGTAAAGTAGAGAACCAATAATACCTCTGTAGAGCTTACTCTCTACAAGTTTACTTCCTTATCTTTACTCAGAATTGTATCAGTGGCCATGGGTGTTGACATTGGCTTAGCTTTATCCATGTACTTCCTTCGCATACTTAGCTTGGCTGATGAAGATCCCATCATCACCTTACTTGATTTGCAAACTAAGAAAGAAATTAAGCTCTCCCATTATTGACATTTCAAGTTCTTTCTTCATCTACTGACTGAATTCTTTGCATAACCTTTCATCAGTTGCTCCAAAAATGATGTCATCCACATAGATTTGGATTAGCAACACATCTTGATGCCTCCTCTTGATAAACAGAGTTGTGTCTGGTTTCCCTCTAACATAACCTTTGCTGATTAAAAAGTTAGTCAGTCTCTCATACCAAGATCTTGGAGCCTCTTTCAATCCATATAGAGCTTTCTTCAGCTTGAAGACATGATCTGGATATTTGGGGTCTTCAAAGCCTGGGGGCTGTCTGACATAGACTTTTTCTTGAATATAACCATTAAGAAAAGCACTATTAACATACAATTTGAAATAACTTAAAATTCATATGGGATGCAAAAGTACAGAGAATTATTATGGATTCAAGTCTTACTACTGGTGCAAATGCTTCTCCATAATCAATGCCTTCTTATTTATTGCAGCCTTGAACAACTAGTCTGGCTTTATTTCTGACAACATTACCAGCTTCATCTAGGTTGTTCTTGAAAACCCATTTGGTGCCTATAATTGACTTTCCTTTGGGTTTCTCTACCAAATCCCAAACTTCATTTCTTCTGAATTGGTCTAGCTCTTCTTGCATTGCAATCATCCAGTTGTCATCAAACTCAACATCTTTAAACTTCTTTGGTTCAATCAATGATACAAATGTTGAATGGCTCATCATTCTATTCAGCTGACCTCTAGTCAGCACTGGATTTTGCACACTATCAAGAATCTTGTCAACTGGGTGATCTCTTCTTGCTCTGACTTGGTAGATCAGGATCAGGTCGCTGAGCTACAGTCATTGGTTGAGCATCCACATCATCACCAAAGTTGATTGATTGGTCCAAGTCAACTTTATTTTCTTCTTTCTCTTATACTGGATCAGGAATAATTATAGGTTGACTGACTGATCCGCTGACTTGTTCCTTTTCTCTTACATGATCACTGGATTATCTACCTGCATTGTTAGTTTCATCAAAATCTACATGCATGGACTCCTCTAAGATGCTAGTCCTCTTGACATACACTCTGTATGCCCTACTATGTGTTGAGTAACCCAAAGATTCCTTCATCAGCCTTGGGGTCAAATTTAGCCAATTAGTCTTTAGTGTTTAATATGAAGCATCTATAACCAAAGGCCTTGAGATGACCAACCATGGGCTTGCGCCCCTTCCAAAGTTTATAAGGAGTTTTGTTCAAAACTAGGCAAATTAAAACCCTGTTTAGAATGTAATAAGCTGTGTTAACAGCTTCTCCCCAGAAATACTTTGGTAGATTGTTATCACTCAGCATAGAATGACCCATCTCCGTAATAGTGCAATGCTTTCTCTCAACAACCCCATTCTGCTGAGGTGTATGAGGGGTAGAAAGATTGTGGTCAATACCAAGCTTAGAACAGAATTCCTCAAACTCCTTGTTTTTAAAATTCTCTTCCATGGTTACTGTGGATTCTATTAATTTTAAGGTCTTTTTCATTCATGATCCGGGTAGCCAACCTAGAGAATGATTCAAATGTTTTGTCTTTACTTGCTAGCAAGACAATCCAAGTGAACCTGGTCAGATCATCTACAACCACAAGGGTATATTTAATTCCACCTAGACTTATTGGCATAATAGGCCCAAATAAATCCATGTGTAGAAGATCAAGGGGACGAGAAGAAGATATATCAGCTATGGATTTAAAGGTCTTCCTAAATTGTTTCCCAAGTTGGCATGCTGAGCAGAGTCTATCTTTATTAAAGGCTAGATTGGGTAAACCCTCAACAAGTTCATTTTTGGCTAATTTGGATAGATTGGTCATATTGATATGTCCTAACCTTCTGTGCCATAGCCATGACTTCTCCTTCTTAGAAACTAAGCATATATCATTGGAGCCGGGAGATAAATCAAACATATAAACATTATTAAGTCAAGGAGCATAAAGAATAGTTTGGTCAAAGTTACCATCAATGACTGAGCAGCCCGCTGAGTCAAATATAACTTTCCTGCCTTTGTCACACAGTTGAGCAACGCTTAGCAAGTTGAACTTTAGGCCTTTCACCAGAGACACATTATCAATTAAAGGCTTAACTCCTACTGTGCCATTGCCAATAATCTTTCCTTTCATGTTGCCTCCAAAACTGACACTTCCATTTCTTCTTCGCTCCAATGTGATGAATTGCTTTTCATTACCTGTCATATGCCTCAAGCATCCACCATCCAAATACCACATTCTACTGTCATCAGTGGATCTCAGGCTCACCTGTAAAATAGTTAAGTTTTCTTAGGCACCCATGCCTTTTTCTGGCTGGGTCCTCCCTTGTTAGTGGTAGTCATCCTTAACCAGTCATACTCATTATAGTAACTATTTTTATGCCTACACATGACTATAGCATGTCCTGGCTTACCACAAAAACTGCAAGTGGCCTTAGGATTAGGCCTGCTCACTTTACTCTTTTAAGAAACCTTCTCAGAGTGGTGAGTGTGGTTACTCTGAGTATTTCTGTTAGGTTAAGGAGGGACCCACACCTTTTTCAAAGTTATTAATTCAGCAGCTAGTTTATCCAATATCTTAGTCTATTATATCCATTTTGGTACTCAGCCTTTTCCATCAGGTATAGGATATCAAGTAAGTTAGAAGAATTAACATCTTCTAGATCATCACACCTCCTCTGAAGTACTTTTATGTATTTGGTTAACTTCTTAGTCACATTAATAAAATCATTAAGTACTGCTGCAAGCTTATCAGAAGATAAAGGGGGGTTCAGTATTTACCTCAGAGTTATTTCCTTTCTTTCTGCTCTAGTCAGCTGGTTGATTGGCAGCAAAATTAGTTGGTTGGTCAGCTGACACTGAATTGGGCAGATCATCCTTAGCCATGAGACACACATTGGTAGAATCTTGTGCCTCCTCATCTGAGGATGATGACTCTTGCTAAGAGTCGCTCTAGGTAGTAGCAAGGGCTTTCTTACTCTTCTTCTTCTTGAACTTGTCCTTCTTAGCTTTAGGACAACTTGACTGAATATGGCCCTTCTCACCATATTCAAATCACTTTATATCCCTGTTATGCTCTTTGTTGAATTCTTTTTGTGGTCTATCATCTGCTCCTTTCTCGTACTTGCCTGTTTTTCTGAATTTCTTGAAGTTTTTATCTTTCCCCAAGAACCTTCTGAAATTCTTAGTCATCAGCGCAATTTCTTCCTTTCTGTCCTCTGGATATCCTTTCTCAAAGGAATCTTCTTCATCATCATCAATTCTTAGGACAACAGCTCTACTTGAGCTCTCTTTTTCTTTTGACCTGTGCTTTTTGGACTCATCTTCATACTACTTCAAGGACATCTCATGAGTCAGCAGAGTTTCAATCAGCTCATCAAACTTGTAGGTCTTCAAAATATGAGCTTCTTTAATAGCACTCTTCTTGGCTTCCCAATCTTGAGTCAGACTTCTCAAGATCTTCTTGAGAGTCTCTACTTCCGTGAAGGTCTTGCTAAGTATTTTTAGCTTATTGACTATGTTTATGAACCTGGTGTTCATGTTATAAATATCCTCCTTGGGCTTCATGTGAAACCATTCGTAATCCCTTATAAGGATATTGATCTTGGACTCTTTCACCTTATCAGTACCTTCATAAGTCACTTCCAACTTCTTCCAAATCTCTTTGGCTGTCTCACATCCTAAAATGCGATTAATCTCAGTAGCATCAAGAGCACAATGAAGATAGTTGATAGCAGTTAGATTCTCTTTAAGTCTAGCTAAATCATTATTATCCCATTCAGTAGAGTACTTATCAATAGTAACTCTATTCTTCATATGTGATGGAACATATGGCCCTTCTACAATAGGCATCCAAGCATGCATACTCTGGGACTGAATGAAATAAGTCATTATACTCTTCCAGTAAGTATAATGCTCTTCATTGAACATTGGAGGCCTGGTAACTGACATGCCTTCAGGTAGAATGTAAGCTTGAGCCCTTCCACTAGATTCTTCTTTATACTCCATGGTCTTTATCTCAAAGATTATGAAATCTGTGAAATGAGAACTGCTCTGATTCCACTTGTTGGTCCCTATACATACACTCACTGAGTTAGAGGGGGCTAAATGACTCACTCAAGAACTTGTAAACTTTTTGGCAATAATTATGGCTCTACCGAGTGAGGTCAGCTGGCTGAGTGAAATGGCTGGAAAATATAATTAAGTAAAGGACATAGATATTTTTATACTGGTTTGGCAACCTATGCTTACATCCAGTCCCGAGAGAGTGTCTCGACTTTAATCCACTAATCTGAACTCCTTTGCCCTAGGTGAAGAAGCCTTTCACAAATTTCCCAATTATAGTAAGTACCATCCAAACTGCAATCGCTCACCCGCTGACTAGAATACCCTCTTCTATCAGCAACTCAAAAAGAGTTTAAACAAGAGCTGGATTCAACTTATAAAAATGTTGATCCAGTTACAAATGATCTAATATTACAATTGTTTGATCTAATCTATTCTCTCTTGTTCTAAGTAGATTCTCGCTGAGTTGTGCTTTCTTGCTTGAACTCCTTTAAAGCTTGTAAATTGACAGAGTTTTTGCTTCTAGGAAATTTAGGTGTAATCACAAAGTCCTAACGCTTGCCTTCTTACTCCTTTTATAGATGGATTTGAGTAAGTAGCCTTTGAACTTGTCTTAGCATCTTCTGAAATTGACATCTCAGTAATTCACCCGTTGCTTCTTCAAATCGATCTGTTAAAAGATAGAATTGCATCGTTGTGAAATACATTTCAATCCGTTAGATTGAAATTAAAGCTCTAATTTGAAATCTTTGTCGTTTGATGCTAGTCTTTCATTAGAGAGAACTCGCGCTGACTTGCCACGTGTCTTCATCCCATTCCCTCTAGTTTTCTGACATGTTACAGAGTGCGTGATACAAGGTTGGTAGATCTACAAAATTACCCGAAGTGGCAATTGACTTGTTGTAGCTTGACATTAGAAGAATTTGTCATTTTCTTCATAATTCTGTGTCTTGTCAAGGCATTAATTATTTTTGTCTTTGTCTCATTAATGTTCCTACAAAAAGTAACACTAAAAGCTAAGATACCTTTTTACCTTAAATGGTAAGGTCACCAGCGTTGACAGGCTTAAAGTAACTTAGCTAAAACAATAAAACAAAATGCACACAGCTGAAACAAAATCTAAATATCAAGTGCTGAGTGAATATTACTAAGTCAGTAATTAAGTAGATACTCATCCCAGAAACCACTCAGAGTTAAACTAAATAGCTAGGTCAGCGGAGACTCAAAATTCTACCCTTGAATTTACTAACTCCGTTAAACCATAGACTATTTATTTTAACATCATTATTGATTTAATCATCTCAAACTGAACTTAATTGTTATGATCAAAACTTAATTACTATAGAGTCATCCACTGAGTCAGTTCAAACTCGTGCTTGGTTCAACAATAATAATGAAATAACTGATATGCGAGTCTCTTTGAAACTCAGGAGCGTTACCTTTGCGGCGTGAATCCACTTTAAGGTGATCCCTTTACTATTGAGAAAGTTTGGCTAAAGTAGATGATGGAATAGGGCTATTTAGGTGAGTATTTGTGTGGATAGAACCTCCCCTAAATCCTAATAAACAAAGCTATGAATGAATAAAATGCGGACAAAACCTTGAAGAATGGGTTTTCTCCCTATTTTATACCTCCTATACCCCCACTATACCTTTTCTATACCTATAGAAATTGCTAGAATTTTAGTATAATTTTCATATGAGATGTATGTGTTGAAATGAGGGGAAAAGGCCCTATTTATAGGGTGAGAGTCGGGTCTGAATGCAATAAACTGCATTCAAGACCTGCCTTTTCCTAAAAATGGTAAGAGATATCTTCCGGAAGAGGCTGGGGCCCCACCTATACGGGTATTAGGGGACTCATACGGGTCCCCTCCATGCGTATGGAAGGAATCTGCCCGTACGGGTCTGCCAGTGGATCCGTACCACCAGATAACACCCGTACGGGTACCTAAGGGCAGACTAGGTCTTCGAACTTCGGCCAAACTCAACTCTGCAATAGTAGGAACACCTCTGATGGACAACACCTAAAAGACATTGCATTATATAGCTCTCATCATAGTTTCTGAGAAGGATCATTAAAATCCAAGCTCACAGACCGTCCCTCGTGGGATCATCGCAGATACGAATCTGTATGATCTCACGATGTGAGCGAGGGGTTAGAAATTATACCTGAGGTGATTATAGGGGCGAGTTCCTTTCTTGAGGTGAACTTCTTTCCTTTGCTGATGCACATCCGTTGTAACTCTACTGGGGAATATGTATCCCTTTCCTGAGGTAGATCAAATTTCCTGACTGGTGTATCCCTTTCCTGAGGTAGATGACTTTCCTTTTGCTACCGTGCATATCCCTTTCTTGATGCGGATGACTTTCCTTTTGCTACCTTGCATATCCCTTTCCTGAGGTAGATGTCTTTCCTTGCTAATGCGTATCCCTTTCTTGGGGTGGATGACTTTCCATGCCTATTCTTATCCCTTTCCTGAGGCGGATGTCTTTCCTTTTGCTATCGTGCGCATACCTTTCTTAAGGTGGATCGACTTTCCTGGCTGATGGTGTATCCCTTTCTTAAGGCGAGTCGACTTTCCTGCTGATGCGTATCCCTTTCCTAAGGCGGATGTCTTTCCTCTTGCTACTTTGCATATCCCTTTCTTGAGGCGGATGTCTTTCCTCTTACTACTATGCATATCCCTCGTAACTTATCTGGGGAGGGTGTGTGTATCCCTTTCTTAAGGCAAATCGACTTTCCTGGCCGATGGTGTATCCCTTTCCTAAGGAGAAATCCCTTTCTTAAGGCGGATCGACTTTCTTGCTGGGGAATTTTGAATAACCTGAAAAGAGACAACAACCAAACACTGAGTGAGTCATTGTTTAAGTAGACACCTCTTTATTCTTAATTGACTTTTGTGAAAACAAAAATATTTTTGCCCCTTCAATTAAGAATAGAGATGTGTGGATAGGGGGTAGCCCCTGAAATAAACTGAAAACTAAGTGCGAGAAATGCCGAGTTCAGCCCAATTGTGGTTCCACTGCTAGGGAATGCCTCTAGGGTGGGTGCCCTTAGGGTCTGATAATTTCACTACTGGGTAATGGGGGGATGCCCCCGGGACGTGATTTCGCTACTAGGAAATGGGGGGGTGCCCCTAGGTCGGCGGGGGGATGCCCCTGGGACTTGATTCCTCTGCTGGGGAATGACCCTAGGGTGAGGTGCCCCTAAGGTTTTTAAGGATAGGGGTTTGCCCCTTGACATGATCCCGTTGCTGGGGAGGAAAGTGATGTCCTTTAAGTAGAGCCTCTTCTGCTGGGTAGGCCCTTCCTTGTAAGACTTGTTTGTTGGGGAAGAACTCTTGTGCTAGGGTGGGCCGGTAAACAAAAATTGTCCTATTAGTAATCAATTCAAAAATGTCTTACCTTGATTCTTAATTAACTTTTGTGAAGACAAAAATATTTTTGCCCCTTCAATCAAGGATCAAGGTGAGCATAGGGACTTGTCCTGAATATAATGGAAATATAAGGTTGAGAAGGAGTGGGGTTGGCCCCGAACTTGGACTAGATGAATTTTTGGTGCTTGCTGAAACACTGGTTCAAAAATCTGCCCCTAGATGCCAAGAGAGGGCCCGTACGGGTGGGTCTGACCCCTATGGGTATGGTTCCTGAATGTTGGGACCCGTACGGGTGGGGTGGGACCCATACGGGTCCCCGATGGGGGTTTTAAAAGGCAGATGAGTCCCCTCATATCCCGCCTCAAACCAAAACTTCCCATTTTGTAATTCCGGCGATTTTTCTCCTAGAATCAACCAAACATGTACAAAAAGATCCTAAAGACTGGCTGTTTCTCCCTTAGACTCGAGGACTTGCCCCCGGTGGGTGATTTAGGGCTTCGAGAATGACCGATTTCCGTCGGGTATGCGTTTCGCAGAGGAGACTCGCTTCTGGGGCTTACTCCTATCTCTGAAGTGCCACTGATCCCTTCTCCTGAGACCCATGCTTCAAAACTTCAGGTAATTTTGTTCGATTCTCCATTTTCCAATTTTGAAACTTTGGCACTTTCTCGAATTTTGGCATGAATTAGGGTGTTTTAGACCTTGGAATAGAGCTTGATGCATGTAAATTTAGCCTAGGATGCTTTTAGGATAGCTTTGGATGAACTTTGGTTGAGATTGGATGATTTTGGATTTTTGGGAGATTTAAATATATTACTAAATCAATAATAACAATAGTACCAACATTATCTCAATGCCTAACAAGGTTTCCGCACAAGCAGGGTAAAGGAGTCGGTGTACGTAACCTTATCTCTGTAATTACAGAAATGTTGTTTCCAATTGACCCTGAAGTAGAGTTGCAACAGCTATCCGTGACTTCAGTATAAAAGAAGTTCAGACAATTTAATGAGTCGTCATTTTATTTTAGTCCATTATAATCTAAAGCCAAATAATGATAAATTTTTGGCCCATCGAAATAATAAAAAATTAATAAATTAATAATAATAAATAAAATTTTAAAACAAAAATAAAAATAACGTATCGTATTTTATTGGATTATAATAAAAAATAAAAGTAACTTAATTAACTATATACATTATTTATTTAAAGGGTATTTAAGATAAATTAAAATACAAACCACAAAATGATTCTATTAAAGTTGTATTTTGATGCAGTTTGAAAAGTAGATAACCTCATGTTAAAAAGGACTTTATAAGTGTTTCAAATTTTACCAAACACTCATTAACCCTCCTTTCCTTTTTAAACACAAAAATGATATGAAAATGACTATTTTTTATATTATCAAACGGGGGGCCTGTATATTTTTTTAATATTTACAAGTAATAGAGCTACTAATTTTGTTAATATTGAACAACTGTTGTAAATAGTTAGAATCCGAATGAGTTATGCTGATTTTAATCAATTCTCCAATCCTTTATTCTAAAAAACAAAAATTAAACCACTTCAATATACACTCTTAACAATTCAGTGTTTAGTTTTTATGATTAAGGCTCCGTTTATTTGCAGAAAAATATTGTGTAAGGAAAAATATTTATCAGAAAAACAAAATATTTTTCCATGTTTGGCAACAACATTGAAAAATATTTTCTGATGTTTGGTCGTATTGCTGTAAAATAATTTTCAACCATAAATTTATATATATTATGCTATATATATTTATATTTAAATATTTTAGTTACAATATCCATAAAAATGGTAACATATGTCAAAAATAAAATAAAAATTACTTTTAACATAATAATAAAAATAATATTAAGTAAAATGCAATTTTAATGTTCACGCCTAAAATATCTTTAAATTTAATTCATAAAAATATATATCATTTCAGTTTCTTAAGGTTTTATACGAAGTTGTTTCATTGCCTTTTATTAATATTCACAATAATAATCTCTATTACATTATTTTGGCTTTGATCTATCTACGTATTGCCAAAAAAATAACAAATTACTTGACTATTCAAAAGATATTCAAAGATTTTAATAAATCACGTGTATATTAGAAAAAACAAAATGAAATTAAAATTTTAATGAAAATAATTATGTTAGGAGGAGCAACCCATCCCTTTGAAAACAGAAGTAGAGACGTCTTTCTTTTTGGAAATTGTTTTTCTGCTTTATTGTGGGGAAAACATTTTCCATTCATTGCAAAGGGATTTTATTTTTAACTATCTAATATTTTTATTTAATTTATTTTTTAATTAAATTAAATACTAAAAAATTTTAAAAATATTTTTTTTATAATATTTTATTACAGATAAATAGAGTCTAAATAATTAATATATTTAGTTATAATAAAAAAATCTTTCATCGAATATAAAGATAAATTTTTTTAAAAAATTCTCTCTTCACCCCATTTTTTATTTTTTTTTCTTTTTTTTTATTTGGTAGAAAAAAAATTTTCTTATTTCCTTCTTCCTCCTCCCTGCAACTCTATTCTCCATCATTATCATGATGCGTTGAAAAAGAAGAAAGTTTTAGAGAAAGAAGAAAGGGAGGAGTTCTTCCTTCTTTTTTTAAGATATAAAAAGAGAAAAGTTTTTTTATTTCTCTACTTGATGTTAAAGTTTGATATGGCTTTCACAGATAAAAGAATTTGTCGATCCCGGACTCCTATGTTTCATACTTCTGGTCATAGATCTGAAGCAGCAAACACTTCCCTTGGAATGGGTGTTGATTCCTTTAGTTGGTGGTTTCTTTTGCCACATTAGTGGCTTGTTTATGATTATACTTCTTGTAAGCAATTTCTTGTATTGAGCTTTTGTAAGCTCCATGATCTTTTCTTTTCATTTCTTTACTATGTATGCTTTTTTCAATTCTATTTAACAATATTCAAGTCCGAATTACCGGCCCTAGCTTTTACTTAAAAAAATCTTTCATCAACAGCAAAATAACAAATATGACCTGATATGTTTTTATTTGGTTCGTTTCTATATGATTTATACGATGCATATGGATAACTTCTTAAATGTATGAAGTTGATTTTTTTTTGAAATTAATGAAATTTTGAAGAGATTAGGTATTAAACCTAGTACCTTCCACCATAAAATATTCTTTTACATAATATTTTTTTTTTGACAATCAAGGGACACTACCTATAGTATAAGTCTAAGATTCAAACTAGAAATCCCTAACATAAACTATCTAAAACTTTTGCCATTTGACACATTTTCAATTGGTTCATTACAATATAACTAGGAAAACTTAGCTAAATACGAGATTTTGAGCTTTTAATTTTGTAAATACCAATCTAATATTTTTTAAACCCCACCATAAAAACTTACTTCTCTTAATTACTGAAACTCTTAATTATAATATTTTAACTTTTGAATTTTACTTTTACATTAATACCCTCATTGTAACAACTCTATCTCTCCTAATTAATTTGATTTTTGCAACGTAAAAATGACTATATCTCACAAACTGTTAATTTTTTTGACACGAGCCTTTAAAAGATTATGTTCTTATTTTTATCTTTAAAACAAAATCCATATTGAATATTTTTTAGCAAAAATTTTTTTTCGTATCTTATACCAATTTCACCAATGTTTCGTAAATTCTTATACCTGGTATAAGAGAGGTATAATGTCTTTATAGCACCAGTTTTCCATTTATTTCCAGGTCGATAACATAAAACATTAGCAACATTGTTCTATTTAAAGCAAAAAAACTCTTATACCTGGTATGAAGGTAGTAAGAAACTGGTATAAGACTGCAAAATTATTTTTTTTGCTCCAAAAATATTAATATGGATTTCGTTTTAAAGATAAAAATAAGACGAACAAAATATTCTAAAGGCTCATGTCGAAAAAATTAATGATTTTGTGAGACATAGTCGTTTTAAGTTGTAAAGATCAAATTAAATATGAGAGAGAAGGTTGTGGTAAGGAGAAAAATAATCAGTGACGAATCCAAACCTTTTTCATCATAGGGTCCAAGTATTAGTAAATGAAAAAAATTTAGTTTCAAATATAAAAATAAATATCCATATAATAATATTTAGACAAAAAAAGCTAATTGAAAAGTTTGGCCAAAGAAATTAGAGATCTGGAAAATTTAGAAATTAGTTATAGAAGTATGAAAAATAATTGAATTTGATTGTTAAAATTCACCATTTTAAGAAGAAACTATTTTATACAAGTCCTTAAATAAAATTTAATCAATATTGAGGGGTCCAATCATATATTTTTATAGTGTCTATATATTTATGTATAATTTAATACTATTATTCTGAAAAAAAAAAGTGGAGCCCATGGATCCCAGCTCCTGAAAATAATAACCTTAAAAGTGATAGATAGCTAAAGAAAAGAAAAGTTTGATATAAAAAATATCTTATAAAGATGGTATTTTCGATATAACTAAGTCTACAAAGCTCACAAATCATGACCCATAGCTTCGGTTGAGCCTAACCATGACCTCATTATTAGGCGAAGGGAGGTTATTCCATATCATGACATTCTCTACTATATATGTAGACCCAAAAGTATGAGGTTACCAATCATTCATTTCCTCTTTGGATACTCATTTCCTTGAGCAAATGATTCTAACTTAAGCATAAAAGCTACACGGATGACTCGACCTAAGCCCTGTAACTCATTTTTGTGTTGCGTATCACGATGATAAATGATTTTGGTCTTAATCACTTAATATATTTACATAGATAAATCAGATTTGTTAATCTATTAAAATCAAAAGGAAAGAAGTAAAATACCTAAAAAGACGACCAAAACATAAAGATAATCCCAAAACAAAGACGTCCATTCACTCACCATTTTCTTCCACCTTCCACTCACTTGACAACTCCTCTTCCCCAATTCCACTCTGCTACCATCATTCATCAATGGCTTCTCAATCCCATCCCTACAAACTACTAGTATAAAATCTCTTTTCACAGGCCATGTCCACCCACTGTATTCCGCCATTGCTCATCATCTCTCTGCTCTCAATCGTCATGTTCTTGAAAACCACCGCTATTATTTCCTTCGATTTCCCTTGCTGCTCCATTGCCTGAACCGCAGCATCAGAGAGAATTATATCGGCCGTTTGGAGAACTATCGAGGCTCGGATCTGATCGTAGTAGAATCCGTTCGAATCGAGATTGTTGATCGACAGATTCACATTCCAATCTGCTTGTACGGTGTCGTTTTCGAGATTGCGGATTTCCGATAGAGAGGAGGAGTGGACGTTGAACTGAGGGAGTATGGGTTGGATTAGAATTAAGAGCCTGGTTATGGCGGGAGTAATGCAGATTACAAAGGCTATTACTGTCATGAAGAGAATTCCGATCAGGCAATCGCAGGCTTACTCTCTGGCGGAGGAGACATGGGTTGTCGAAAGGGAGAGCAAATCCGAAATTGTACATCACCACGTTTCTCCTACTTATATACGCGTTCAGTTTTTTTAATTGCATTTTGGATTTTCTGGTTTCCTTATTCAAACAACTTTCATAGTTTCAAATATTATTATTATTATTATTATTATTATTATTATTATTATTATTATTATTATTATGTTTTTATCCTCCTCTGGAGTTTGTTGGGATAAATAGAGTAACACAATTAGAAGGGGCATAGCCGTTACATCATTCAAATGACGGGCTCTAGCCAAAGTATGAGAAATAATATTGTTCTCGAGATTAATCTAACTAAAATTGTGGGAAACAACTCACGATCTTACAATTAAAAAATAATAATAGAGGCCACATAAGAAAAGTCACGTCTCGATTAATTAAGGAATCAAACAAAGCTTTATTATCCATCTCTAACACCACGCGAGTATAGCTCTGTAATTCCTCGACCACAGTAAAGTTTTTGGGACATTCATAACTTCCATATAATTGAGCTTTTGCGTTATATTTTTCGTTTATATTGAGTCTTATAAAAGGTAAGAAATCTAGATTGAATCTCCTCTATACATATAAATGGAATTACATAATCTCTAATTATGGAAAGGAATAGAATGATGAATTTAAGTCTCTTGATTCACAATAAAATCATTTTGATGTTGGTAGGTTTTTTTTTAAAAAAAAAATTGATGCATTGGACTTACAATAATAATAAAAAAAAATTCCATATCTCCCCACTCGAATGTATACTCGAACATGTGATTTATAGGATTTACGGCTTCAAACTCAACCTCTAAACTAAAACCTTTGCGACATTTTGATGTTGGTAGGTTGTCTTTAGGAGTTTTTTTCCTTTTTTGAAGTCGAGCAAGCAAAAGTAATTTCAACACAAATTTAAGAAAATCTCAAGATTTTAAGTAAGTTACATATCACAAATCTAAAAGAAATTCTAATAGTGACAAATTCGAGCACAAAGAGTCGTTCTCAGAGCTTACCCTCTTTTGGGAGGTGTTTAGACTTGAGCGTTTGCAAACACAAGAGAGAGTACATTCAAACATCAAACACATGTTTGTCTTCAATCAAACGGTAGACATATGTTATTTCATTTATTTAATTTTAATTTCAGTAATAATATTATTAATTAATATTTATAATCTTGAATAATAAATATTAAAAGATAACTAATAATATAACAATAACATTTTTTAAAATTTTATTGATTATTATTTTTATAAGAACTAGTTTTTTTATAACGAATAAATAAATAAAGTAATTGTTATATATATGTATATATATAATAGAATTAAAAATTTCATTTCATTAAAAAAAATTTAAAAATTCTAAAAATTAATATTCACAATAAAATAAAAATATATATCATATGAATAATTTATAATAATAATTTTAATTATTATTTTAATTAATAATTAATTTTATTATAATATAATATTTATTTAAAGTATTACCGATTATCATTATCCAATACATGTATATTTCGAAGTATTAATATTTATTAATTATCTTTCAATTAAGTTTGACAGGGCAAAGAATTAGCTTAGCGGTTGAGTCTTGAAGTTGTAACCCTAGAGGTCATAGGATTGAGTCCACATACGGGCGAGGAGGGATGATGTTTTTCTTTGTTATTATTGTTAGCCCAATAAAACATATTTTTTAAATAAAAAATATAAAAAAAGTTTAACTCTATACCATAAATTGAAAAATAGATTCAAATTCTCCAAGATAGAGCTTAATGTTGCATTGGCATGCTATTTTTTACAGTTACTAATTTATCCACATCTATGAGTCACACCAAAAGCTTATAGACCAATCCCTTCAATTTTAGTCAAAGTCAAGCCAAGAATAAGGAGACTACGATTCTTTGAGTTTCCTAAAGCATGCAATTCCCTTCTTGTAAATCAGGCAGAAGATTCAAGGAAAGAGCCGACCAAGAATATACTACTGACTTTGTCAATCTAAATGAACTATGCAATCTTTCCCGGCATTCATTAGCTTCCCTATCCCCTTAGTTGATACAAACTCGGTCGATAACCCTATGCACCGACCATGAAAAAATCTCTTCTTACTTGGCCAAGCTCCAAGCTCATATCTTGTTCTAACAAACATTTCGATGCTCAAATTCACATACTTTCTGCTCCAATCATCGCTTAAATCCTTAAATACCTTGTTCTTTATAGAGTGAACAGAGTCCTTTCCCAAAGCTACCTTCAAAGTTTCATGGCTCATCTTTGGAATATAGATGCTAGTTTCTCCTAAAACCTTTTGTGAGAGAAGGGCATTTCCGTAAAACACAACTACTCTAACATGATCAATCACAAGGCTTGGCTTCTTGTTGGTATTGTTGACATTGAAAACTATGTCATAGTTTGCGGCAAATTGGGGATTGGAGAGTGAGATGTTCGAAAGGGAGAGAGAGGTGAGTTGGATAGAGGGATCTTGCCGATCAATGACAAGCCATGCAATGGCAATGACACAACTTAATAGCAGAAATAAAGTAACCAAGGTCAACATCGAACGGGAAACACATCGATTGTAGCTGAGGTTGTGTGTTGGGGATGGGATGAATGCAGTGCCGTCAATATTAGAACGGTTTGGGTGAGGCTGGGATGGTGAAGTTGAGACTGGAAGGTGGTTAGGTTGATCCATTTATAAGATGGGCTAAGCTTATTTTTAGTATCTTTTTAGAAAAGAGTCACAGACAAGATACATGAAAGAGGAAAAAGAAATGGTCCTTTATAGCTAAGAAAAGAAAAGGTCAAAGGGTTGAGGAAAATTTCAGGAAAAGATCCCCAAGTCCCTGCAGGAGCGTAACGAACCGTGTTCCAGTTAACTTCCTAGAAAATTAAGTCTTGGACCTTTTGAAAACAAGCTTTCATGTCCCTTTCTGTAGTAAACTCAGGTACAAAATAGCCTACTCATAAGTTAGCACCAATTATGTCACGTTCTCTTGAACTTGTAATCATATAAATTCAGTTAAATTCAATTAACTCTCTATAGTAACCTATTATATCTTGTTCTCTTGAACTTATAATTAAATAAATTCAGTTCAGTTCAGTTCAACTACGCATAGTTACAAAATTTACACTAAAGTTCAATTTAGCTCACAGAAGTTCAATAGGACATGAAGTTACTCACAAAATTGAATATGAATTCCATTCATGTTAGCTGTTTGTTTTAAAAACTCACCCATTAGGAAGATAACTTAGGATGCTACTACCGAAAATTCATTTCGTATCTATCAAGGACAGCATAACAAAACATGTGGATCCGGAGACATTATACTGATAGTTTATATGTACAAGAAAAATGTGCAGCAAAAAAGAATTACAAATTGAGGCAAACATAAAGAAGGAAAACAAATAGAAAAAGGCTTGTTTGTTCTCTTCAATGAAGCTTGAGGAAAATCACAAGAAAGCTGAATTTACCAGGCACACATACACATATAAGGAGAGTGCTGTCTTCAATTATGAACTCCGTGTGCTGTCTTCAATCATCATTCCTTTAAGACTCTTTGCTAACCAGATAGCAGTCTCCCTTGGGGAAACCTTATCTTTCCCGAAAGGTTTTAAAACAACTCCAAGCTCTTCAAGTCTGTTTTGCTCCAGCAACTCGGCCGACAATTCTAGAAGCCCTTCAAGTGCTTCTGCCCTCTGCCTAAATGACTTGACATCTAATGTTTCCTTTCCTGGTGATTCGTTTTCTGTAATTACAGGTTTTGTGGGCTCGGTAACATCTGACTTTGTGGGGGTTATATTTGTCATTTCCATTTCCTTACTCCCAACACTATCAGAAACATTTGATTTCCAACTCAAAGATTCAGAGCCATGTGATGATTTAGGAGCCACAGGTGTACCAGACATATTTCTGACTTCCAATTCGTCCCTTACTATATTTAGTAACTTTCCAACATCCACATTTTGAACCCCCATCTCCACAGTTTCCATAGCTGGCTGTTCACTACCAACACGAAAGCTACTGTGCCTTATCACATGTATGACCTCGTCAAAAGCATGGGGACCAGATGACTTGTCAATTGTTGGATTCTGCAAATTGGTTCCACTTTCTTGCAGGTGAACTTTTTCACTGGTTGAAATTGGTTCTGGCACTGATGATAGAAGTTCTCTTACAGTAAACTTATCATCACCAGTACACGTAAAGGTAAAATTTGATTGAACCACAGTATCAGGCCGGCTAGTTTGCCTACTTATAAAGGCATCCTCTTTACAAATTTGTATCTCTTCAGAATTCAAAGCTAATAAATCCAGAGCAGAACCAGAACTTACTTTCTGATCAACAGAAACTGAACTTTTCTGAGGATCAAGGACAACCTCGGAGGTTTCAAGTGTTAGTATACGATGGTTCTTTTCAGACAAATTTTCAGATGAGTCGGAATCCAAAAGGGAGGCAAGTGAACGGCTAGGAGGACGTGGTTTTGTATCTTCAGTACAGGTTACTACATTGGGAAGTTCTTTATTTGCAGTAATTGGAGTTGTTGCATCATCAGAAAGCTCAAATGCTTGGAACGACATTGAAGACGAGGCGGAATTACTGCTATTTGTTTGAATACATCTAGAAGCTCCAATTGCAGCAATCTGTGACTCATTTCTGACTTCCTTTGGATAATGAATGGTTTCGGGAACTTGGGTTGTTTCAGTAGGACTTAGTTTCAGAGTGATGCTATTAGGAACATCATTTCCAGCTTGTTTTGTTCGTCCAGGAAATGGGCCCCGCCTAACCACATTGGGAGGGGGACTTCTTTGTCTTGACTCAACATGCTTTAGGGGAACAGAGGGAGGAACACCATCATGTCTGGGTTTAGTCTTAGGCGTAGAGTCCATTATGGGAAGCTGCAAAATCAAATTTTTGCAACACAAGTATGTGAGGTATTAGATTAGGTGTACGTCTGCTGGAATTTAATTAATATGAAGTATTATATTAGGTGGGATGATTAGGGCTGAGTCCGCCAATATTTAGCTATAGGCATCTAGAGTTTGTTTCTATTGGACAGCTGTCCTATTTTCTGTTATAACCAGTCTATATATGGATGGCAAAGGCACTGAAATGAGCAACCAATGAATTAATCAAACTCTGAATATTATCTCCCTGTTGTTGTTCTACTCCATTTCTCTCTAATTTCTACCTATTCTGATCTTTCTATCCTCTATTATAGGCCTAATACATCACCAGCCCCCTGAAGTCGTCCCTAATTGGCCCTCGCCCCCTGAACTTGTCTAAAGTCCCTCTCGCCCACTGAACTTGTCTAAATTGCAGCTCATGACCCCTTTTCTGCTGACGTGGTGTCACATATTCGAGAAAAGGAAAAAGGGCAGTTTAGTCAATTCAATCATTTCAGATTAGTTACTTCCAGTTACAAGTTTTAGTTTCCTACTACTGATTGTATTTTGTTTATAGCCTTTGTTTCTAGAAGAATCTATAGTTAGTTGTTAGTAGCACTCTGTTATGCTATTTTTGTCCTGCTGTACAGCTGTAATTTCTGTTAGTAGATCTATTGGACTACTAGAAAAATCTACCATATAAGCATAAGACTGTAGGATCATAAGCATCAATGAATATACAAGATTTTCTCTCTCTCTCTCTCTCTCTCTCTCTCTCTCTCTCTCTCTCTCCTCTTTCTGTTTCAATTACTGTTCTAGTTCTAGTTTTCTGTAATTCGTTACATTGGTATCAAAGCTCCGGCGAACCTCCGGCCACCTTCGATTAATCAGGAAGCTATGGTTACACAGAAGGCTACGATCGATTCGATGGAAGAAAGAATTCAGCTGAATTCAGCTAGGGTTGATGAAACGACGAGGCAATTGGGGATGATCCAAATCCAAATGGCGGAGTTCCGTAAGGAGCAGCAGAAGCTTTTAGATACGGTGCGATCTGAACAAGCTTCGATGAAGCAGAACCAGCACGAATCGATCCAATCCCTCATTCAATCTCATAAAAGCTTGAAATGATCACGAACTCCTTGACTAATCCCACTCAGGTTAGTACTCAAGACCTACAATCACTAGTTGGAGGATCTATATTGGGTCCTAGACCAGCCAATATGCATAACCCAACCAATCCGCCCAATTCCCAAATACCTAATCCTTACAAAACGAACCCTAACCCTGAAACTAGAGGGCCTATACACAAGATGCTTCCTAGATGCGAGTTACCAATTTGTGATGGATCTGAAATAGAAGCTTGGTGTAGCAAGTGTTGGAAATACTTTCAGATCTTTGATATAGCAGAGGAGAAGCAACTGGATCTTGTTGGCCTTTATCTCCAAGGTAATGCTGAGAAGTGGTACAAGAACTGGGCCCCTAACAACCCTAAGGCCAGTTTAAGTACGTTCTTGGAAGAGATTGGGAGGAGATTTCAGGATGTAGAGGTCACAGATGTTGTACAGCAGCTTAACCAACTCAGGCAGACTTCCACTGTGTTGGCATACCAGGAAGAGTTTGAGGATATTAAGCTGAAGGTACAGAAGAAGTTTCCTGTGATAGGAGAGGACTTCTATGTAGCAACCTTTGTCGCAGGGCTGAGACCTGAAATTAGATCTGGAGTAAGAACACAAGCTGTAACGGATCTGTATGCAACCATCAAATCTGCTAAACACCAAGAACAATATCTCATGGATATACTTAAATCCTTGAAACCCAAAACAACCTTCAAGAACCCTCTCACAACCATTCACAAACCTTGGATTCCTAACTCCCAAAACAAACCTTTTTCTACCTATAACCCTTCCAAGAACCCTGAAACTAAACCTATCACCAACCCTCCAAACCCAAACCCCAAAAGAATCCCAGGAATGTGTTGGAAGCGTGGGGAGAAATATTACCCTGGACATCAGTGTGCAACGGCTGTAAAGCGACTGAATGCTATCCAAGGGAATGATGTAGATGAAGAGAACCTGGAAATTGTGGAAGAGGAGGAAGTAGAGGAGATGCAAGGAGCTGAAGGAGAGGAGCAAATTTCACTATCTGTGAATGCCTTGGATGGAGGCTTAACTGATACAACCTTTAAACTCAAGGGGGTGATAAGGAAGAAACCAATCATGATCTTAGTTGATAGTGGAAGCACCCACAGTTTTATAGACAATAAACTAGTAGAGGCAGTTAAGGTGCCAATGGAGCCTGTGAAGCCAATTCCAGTCACAGTGGCGGATGGAAGACAGTTAAAAGTAAAGGCCAAGTGCAACAATTGTCCTTGGACCATGAATGGGACCAAGTTCGAATTCAGTTTAAGAGTTCTAGAACTTGGGGATTATGACTTAATACTTGGCACTGATTGGATGAGGACACATTCACTCGTGACCTTTGACTATGAAAAGAACAAGTTAATGATCCAGCAAGGTCAGGAACTGGTGGAGCTGCAGGGGATTACCAATGATGTTACTCTGAAGCTTATGTCACTTAAGTCCTTAAATAAGCTTGTCTCCAAGGGATGGAAGGGGGTCACATCCTCCTTATTCTTGATGACTGTCGAAAAAGAAGTAGAGGGATCTGCTGAAGAAATACCCAAACTTCACTCCACACCCTAAAAAATTACTACCCTTAGCCAAACAGTACCAGCACCTATTCCAAACATCAAAAACCTTACCCCCAAACCGTTCCATGACCACAAAATACCCCTAAAAACCAACACCGACCCAATAAATGTGAGGCCCTATAGATATTCACCTTACCAAAAGAATGAGATTGAGAAGCTTGTGAAGGAAATGCTAGAAACTGGAGTGATAAGGGAGAGCAACAGCCCTTTTGCATCGCCTGTGTTGCTAGTTAAGAAGAAGGAGGGAACCTGGAGATTTTGAATTGATTATAGGGAACTAAATAAGGCCACAACTGAAGACAAGTTCCCCATACCAGTCATACAGGAGCTAATTGATGAATTGGCTGGTGCAGCAGTTTTTACTAAGTTGGATCTTAGGTCTGGCTATCACCAAATAAGAATGGCCAATCAGGATATTCTCAAAACCGCTTTTAAAACCCACCATGGCCACTATGAATTCCTAGTCATGCCCTTTGGCCTCACAAATGCCCCAGCCACCTTTCAATCCCTCATGAATTCTATTTTTCAACCCTACCTAAGACAATTTGTTTTGGTCTTCTTTGATGACATCCTTATCTACAGCCCAAACCTAGAAACTCACCTCAAACACTTACAGCAAGTTTTCAACTACTGGATAAAAACCAACTATACATTAAGGCTAGTAAATGTGAATTTGCTGTTGGGTCCATAACCTATTTGGGACATGTACTGTCAGGTTCGGGAGTAGCTACAGACCCTGCCAAAATACAAGCCATGGTGGATTGGCCACTACCATCTACTGATAAGGGTGTAAGAGGATTCTTGGGTTTGACTGGCTACTATAGGAGATTCATTAAGGGGTATGGGCAGATCAGCAGACCTCTAACTGAAGTGCTTAAAAAGGACCATTTTCAGTGGAATCCAATGGCTATGGAAGCTTTTACCAAGCTCAAAACACTCATGACACAAGCCCCTGTACTAGCCCTTCCAGATTTCAATGTACCTTTTGTAGTGGGGTGTGACGCAAGCGGAATTGGGATGGGAGCAGTTTTGAAGCAGTCTGGGAGGCCCATTTGTTTCCTATCTAAGTTGTTTAGTCAAAGGAACCAAAAATTGTCAGCTTATGAGAGGGAATTACTAGCCACTATACATGCTTGCTCCACATGGAGGCAATACTTGGAAGGGAAGCCTTTTATCATTAAAACTGACCATGAGAGCATCAAACATCTGTTGGAGCAGAAGTTACACACTTACCTACAACAAAAAGGGGTATCCAAACTCTTGGGATTGGACTACACCATCCAATACAAGAAAGGGGTGGACAACAAGGTTGCTGATGCACTTTCCAGACAGCAGGAAGATTCATTACAATTGATGTCTCTCTCAATAGCTGTTCCTACTTGGATGGAGGAAGTGCAAGGATCCTACGAAGGAGATGAGTTGGCTAAATTGTGGGTTGGAAGGTTATCTATCTTACCTACTCCAGTAAACTCCACTGAAAGGTTCACCTTGGAAAAAGGAATTTTGTACTACAATAACCGGATTTACATTGGCCAAGGGGGCAGGCTGAGGCAGACCCTGCTACAAACATTCCATGACTCTCCTTTGGGGGGGCATTCTGGAATCAAGGCAACCTTGAGTAGGATTCAGAGGCACTTCTGTTGGCCCAAGATGCTGGAGGAAGTCATTGAGTGGGTAAAGAGGTGTGACACCTGTAAGAGATGTAAACATGAGAATGTTTCCTATCCTGGCTTACTTCAACCCTTGCCAGTTCCCAGGCAAGCATGGCAAGACAGCACTATGGACTTTATAGAGAAATTACCTAGGTCCAAAGGGAGGGACACCATACTGGTGGTAGTTGACAGATTCACCAAAACAGGGCATTTTTTCGCCTTATCCCATCCCTTCAATGCTGCAACAGTAGCCAGGGCATTCTTGGAGCAAGTGTTCAAAATCCATGGTATGCCTTCTACCATTGTCTCTGATAGGGATAGAATCTTTACTGGTTTATTTTGGAGGGAGTTCATGAAGTTACTAGGGATTAAGCTAATATTCAGCAGTGCTTACCATCCTCAAACTGATGGCCAATCAGAGAGGCTTAATCAGTGCCTAGAGAATTACTTAAGGGGCATGTGTTATCTAAAACCATCCCAATGGAGTTCGTGGCTGAGGCTGGCAGAATTCTGGTACAACACTAGTTACCACACTTCAATCAAAATGAGTCCTTACCAAGCACTATATGGTTTCAGTCCCTCACTGCCAAGTTTACCACCAATTTCGACTGCAGTAGCTGAAGTAGAACAGTTCTTAATGGAATGAGAGGAGATGAATAGAGTGTTGAGAGAGAGGTTAGCGATGGCCCAAAACCGCATGAAGCAATTCGCTGATATTATGAGAACAGAGAGAGAATTTCAGAAAGGAGATTGGGTTTACCTAAAACTCCAACCTTATAGACAGAGTTCAAGAGCTAGGCGAGATTCCTTAAAGTTGTCTGCTAGGTACTATGGACCCTTGCTTGTTGAAGACCGCATTAGAAAGGTAGCTTACAGACTCCAGTTACCACCAAGTTGCAAGATCCATCCTGTATTTCATGTTTCCCTACTAAAGAAGAAATTGAGTCCTGATACACCTATCACTACTACCGCCCATTGCACCAGACATAGTAGAGTTCCAACCATTGAAGATCATCAACACAAGAACCGCAATTATTGGGCAGAATGCAGTTAAACAGATTCTCATCCAATGGAAGGATCTACCCACCATCAATGCCACCTGGGAAGACGAGAAGCTTTTTAGCCAACAGTTTCCGGAGTTTTACCATTCTTGGGGACAGGAATGTGCAAAATTGGGGGGGGGGGGTATTGTTACATATTCGAGAAAAGGAAAAAGGGTAGTTTAGTCAATTCAATGATTTCAGATTAGTTACTTTCAGTTACAAGTTTTAGTTTCCTACTACTGATTGTATTTTCGTTTATAGCCTTTGGTTCTAGAAGAATCTATAGTTAGTTGTTAGTAGCACTCTGTTATGCTATTTTTGTCCTGTTGTACAACTGTAATTTCTGTTAGTAGATCATTGGACTATTAGAAAAATCTACCATATAAGCATAAGACTGTACGATCATAAGCATCAATGAATGTACAAGATTTTTTTCTCTCTCTCCTCTCCTCTTTCTCTTTCCGTTACTGTTCTAGTTCTAGTTTTCTGTAATTCGTTACACGTGGCAGGTGAGTTTGGCAATGCTTGAAAATAATAAGCTCACCTGCTACAACAGAAAGGGGTCATGAGGTGCAATTTAGACAAGTTCGGGGGGCGAGAGGAACTTTTAAAAGTTCAGGGGTGCGGGAGGCGATTAGGGACAAGTTCAGGGGTTCCTGATGCATTAGGCCTCTATTATACTATCTACTCTCCCTCTATTTTGTTCTCTCTAAATCTAATTTTTAATCAAGCTCGGTCACTAACGTGACAAAGTAAGAATTTTAATGACTATCAGATTGGGAGATCAGTAATGGATGGATATTGTATTGTACCTGGTGCTTCAGAGGATGTGATCCCTGAATCCGTTTTGCTGAATCGAAAGCTACCTTTGCTGGAGTAACAATTGGTGTATCTGCATTAGGTTTCACAACAGGAGAAAAGGCATTGGGTTTGACAACTTTTTGAGATATTTCAGCGTAATTTCTTTGAGGACCTCCAGCCTTTATACGGTTGCCTCTCAATGGGGAACCGTTTTCTCTAGCTTTCCCTTCCTTTAAAGCCATCATAATGCTTCTGATTGTCTTTGGTTGCTTTGAGTCATCCTGATCAGGTTTTGCAGCTCTATGGTCGTCCATTTTAACTGTGAAAGTAGCATGGCTACTTTCTTCTACATTTGGCATCTGTTGTTGATTGCAGTCTTTGTCATCAACAGAAGCTAAATCTGTATCAGTTCCTTTATTCTCACAATTTGAGATCATTGCTGGGACATTTCTGTCACTTGAAAGTAAACTATCTTTATCACTACTAGAACTATTGCTGTTTTGACTTTCAGCCATACTTTTCTGAGAATGACGAGAAATAGGCTTCTCAGGGCATGTTGAGGGAGTGAAGGAAGGCCGGTATTGACCTACAAATGGCTGCAAGTAAGGATGCTTCAAAATCTCGGATGCCTGATGACAGACCATAAATGTTGTTAATGAGGTCAAGAAAGGGATCTCAAAGTTGACATAGATATTTAGGAAAGATGCATACATTAGGCCTATGTTCTGGGCTCTTTCTCAGCATTCCTTTGATCAATGCTTTCCTACAAATGAAAAATTGACTATCAACAATATGCATTAACAAAGGACCACAAATATCCTTGAAAAACACAAGTTAAAAGACAAATAAAAATGCTTTATCATGAAGGCATCTCTATGATATCTAAAAAAACTGAGGATTGGTTTGGTTATCAATCCTAAAAGTAATATAACCAAAGAATAATAAAAAAAACAATGAATAGATGAAGCTACATTGTTATACAAAAATGGCTTACTAAGTAATATAATGGGAAAGAAGATTTTGCATCTTCGTCCACTAATTCTCATTCAAGCCTTGAGCCTTATTCTTAATTGACATTTTTGTTGTATTAGAAATCCAACAAGTGTAGTGTACTTTAGATAAATATTACAAGAAATAGAGAATCTAATTATAATGTGCTTATCCTTCAGCTTGTATGACATAACCAGCTTGAAGAAGGGGAAACTATCAGCTTTGCAAGCCAATAACATGAAACTCAAGAACTAAAGAAATTTAATATGTTTTATCCCACAGCGGAATGCCTGAAATCCATCTTTAATATGTGTACTCACTAACAGAAGTATATGTTCAAGCAGAGATGATCAGAATCAATTTCAACTTTCAAGATTCATGGTTGGAGCCATGAAAGCTTATATATCATAATAGCACTGTGACCAACCTGTCCTCTCTAAATATTGTCTAGGCACTGCTCCAAAAGCATTTGACAGTGACATTTAAGGAAGCCACTAACTCCATCCAGCATGTACATATCAAAATACACGAGAACAATAGGTTAAATAGGAAAAGAAGTGATGAACTTACAAGGATGGAGAGTAACAGGACGGCAAAGGGCCCATTGAAGAACGATTTATCTTGCTGATCAATCCCGCCATGTCCTGCAAGACATATAAAGGCAATCAGTAAGTGGAAGAAGAGAGAGTGTTTATATGAGATGTTAGCAAACAGTTACAAAAAGCTTATTTGACACTTTAAAAGAATATGCTCTCATAAAAGTTATCCATAACATTTCAAGACCACAGCTTACATGTAAAGGTGATCATTTTCTAATTTTGCAGCGGCTACAGGAAACGCAGGCTTGTATTAGTACAAAATGTCTGTTCTGGTCAGTATAACTCAAGAAAATGTAAGGCAAACAAGAACCACTGGTAGAAAATCATGATGATGAAAAATTCTCTTAAGGCCCTGTTCTTTTGGACTACAAATTCAGACCGCTTCAGTTCAGTTCAGTCCACTTCAGTTCAATTCAGTTCAGCTATGCGTAGTTATAAATTTACACTGACATAAGTTCAGTTCAGCTCAGCTCAGTTCATTAAATTGCAGTCCAAAAGAACAGGGCCTAAATTTGAAATAGATTATGAAGTCCATGAACTGTTGGCACATTTTTCTACCAGACAAAAAAATACTTAAATACTATACGTAACTCATGCCATAATTCAGTTGTAATACATAAAAGAAATAACTCAAAAAGATTTTTCAATGAAAACAAAACAGAACAATTAAAACACCTATATTATTGCTAACTAATTGTGCGTGTGTATCCTATTAACATATACAGTACATGTTAAAGCCAACTCAGACGTGGATGACTTGAGCGATAAACTATAAAGCCTGTTCTAGCTGACATATTTAAATAAAACTGTTGGAACAAGAATGAGCAGTTAGACACAAAATTTACAAAATATAGTTAGAAATTTAATATCAGGAAAAATGAACATGGGATGCTTACAAAAGCTTTGAATGCTGGGCGATGAGCTGCCATCTCATACATACAACATCCTGAAAAACAAGAAACAAATTTAGTCAATAAAGCAAAAGGGACTAAGGAAGACACAAACCTTATGAACATAATCCAGGTAGTTCCTACCTAAAGACCAAATATCTGATTTGAAACCATAAGGAATGTCTGCAAGAAGCTCGGGGCACATATAATTTGGAGTTCCTACAACCTGCAAATACAAGGGTACAAAACTTCATCATTTTCAGGTGCTGATGCCAATAGTTATCATTTATCTTCATGAAATTATTATATCTAAAACACAAGGGGCGACCTTAAATGGTTCAAAATTAGCCCAATCAGGCAACTTTTTGACAATGTTGTACATAACATGGAAGAATGCATAAGTTACAAATTCTTGTTTGTATTGAAGGTTTCTTTCGTTAATGTGTGAATAAGTTGTAGAAGGTTCAGAAAAGCAATATGATTTCTGACCATGAATATCCAAGAAACAATAGAGAGTGTTTATCCCCATCAGGCCATCAGCGTCATAAAGTCTTCAAAGAGTCTTATTAAGCGACTACCCTTGAAAAGCTTATTAAAAAAACAATAAACAAAAATGTAGCCGCATGAAAATTAAGTGCGCTTAGGAAGAAGATCAAAACACACTCTCTCCAAAGAAGTGTTTTATATGTATGTTTCATAGTATTGTTAATCTTACACATCTACATGCACATAACAGGAAGAATATCTTTTTCATGGAATTAAAGCTAGGATGCACTAATAGGTAGTTTTACAAATTCATGCTGTTATTACAATAGAGGCAAAAGAAAACTCAGCAAAGGAGTTGATGATTCTCTGCAAAATGTCAGAGGATAAATCTGCCCATACAGAAAAAGAACACATACCGAGGAGGCCAAATCATCTGCTTTCAAAGTTTTAGCAAGCCCAAAGTCCCCTGCATAAGAGGAAGGAAGAATAACAATGAATACAGAATCACCAACAAAGTTATAGATAAATGTCGATAGAAGGAGCATACCAAGTCGAACATCTTGGTCTTTGGTAAGAAAGATGTTGGAACACTGCCAATAAAGCATTTGTTTGATTCAGCCAATAATATCCTTGATGCTAAAAATACAGTCAAAGTTGACAAGTCCAGATAAATTTATACACATACTTTAAGGTCTCGATGCAGAACGAAGTTGGCATGTAGATATTCAACGGCTAATAGTAGTTGTGTAAACCATTTGCAGAGTTTCTGAGCAGTTATCACCAGAATAATTAGCTAAAGCCCAAAACAAATTTAAATACACAGAAAGTAGAACAGAAAGCAGATTAAACTGTACCTCTTCAGGAAAATAAACTCCATTTGACTTTTTCATTAATTCAGCCCTATTATCAACAAATGATACACAGAAGACCAGTGAGAATTCATTTCAAACCAAATAGAAATTACAACTTAAATTTCTACAAAATGTTGGAAACATACATGTCTCCACCTTCACAATACCCAGTGACAATGCAGACGTAGCAACCCTACAGCAAAAATTGGAAAAATATGTTAGCATCTAAATAAACAAAGCACTATGGAAAAATCTGCAATTTAAAGAATCTCCAGTCTACTAAACTAATATTTAACTGTACCTTCTCTACCCAAGCTTCTTTGAATTCCACAATGTAAGGGTGTTGAATTCGGGCAATCAGAGCCATCTAAGTGACACAAAACCGAAATAGTTCCAATGAGAACAAGCTAAAATCAGTGGATGATAGATTCATTATGAAATTATCATTAACACATACTTCTTGATGAGCAGATCTCCTGCATCGCTCGGTTTGCCGGGCAAGCCGAATCTTCTTCAAAACATATCTAAGTATCGAAAAAAAACAAACGAGAAATCAAACAGCATGAAAAGAATACATTAGAAATATACATAGTTCATATGTGGAGAGAGAGAGAGAGGGGTACTTCTTCTTCTCAGACTTATGGTGAACTAAAATGGCAGCTCCAAAGGCACCACGACCTATCTGTTCCATGATCTCATACTGATCCATTCGAGACTCCATCGCAGTGAATCAATTAATGAAGAAATCTCGATGTCTTCAACAGATCCCCCCCAAAATCAAGTTGAATACCAAGAGTGACAGTGACAATGCAACATTAGGTTTCGTATTGTAAAAATTCGATAAATCCAGAGCTACCTCCAACTCCTCATAGATCCAGTGAAGGAATGGAGTCATTTGAGCATCAATGCAGTATTCTCCTCCATATAACTGTGGATTAGCGACAGATTGAGTTGAAATAGAATCCTTTAATACCTTTCCTTTCTGTGCAACGAACAAAGGAAGAAAGAAATCCGTGATTGAACTATTTCCGCCAATATACTTTCTCGGTACAGCTTTTTTACTCGTGCACTTGCAAGCTCACAGAAAGACAATCCTCGATCTCTGTCAATGGAGGAAATTTCGAAGAAAAAAAGACAAAATTGAAAAAAAAATCCTAGTTCTGGGCTACATTACATGGTATTAAAAGCGTAGCAGAGGGCGTAAATACAGTAACTGCTGAGTAAAGAAGTAAAGGGAAAAGGCAGGCTGGAAATACGGAATAATGAAGTCTCTCGGCAAGACGACTTGGTTCTACGCCGACACAGCCAGCTTAACTGCTGCTAGTGCTAGGTGGTTGAGCTTTTTTTTTTTTTTGAGTTTCTTCTGGTTCTTTATAATTATTTAATTTTATTATCATTATTGCCTTTATTTAAGTTTTCTTTTCTCCCTTTGTCTAGAATTCAAAACCTTTCTAAAAGAAACTCTACTAATAGATATAAGAAAATGATATCAATCTTTTATTCAATAAATCTAGGAAGAGTGTATTCTTGGATCTTCTTTATTAAAATTTATATTATATAATATTAATAGTTTTTATACTTAATTTTTATTTTGTTTTGGATGAGTAATATAAAATATAACTAAATATAATGAAAATGAAGTAATAAAAGTAACAGTGTAAATTGTTGACTAACAATTATATTTGTGTAAAAATAGAATAAGGGGGTAATGTAAATGCATTTCTTAAGTCATAGGATTTAAAAATAATATTTTCTATAATTGTTTTTAAACAATTTTTCAGTACTACGGGTTGAAAAAAGTACAAAGAAATTTGTTGGAGAAGGGATTACTTTTGTATTGCTTTTAAATAATTAAATCTCTTTCCGGTAATTTGAAGCATTTTTTTTAATGAGATTGGTTCAAATGATAAATAATTCAGTATTATTTAAGCAATGTATTAGATTTGAGTTCTATAAATGTAAAAAAATTTTATTAAAAAATTCACCTTCTATAATCAGGTGTTTAATTCGAATTAAATGTGAATATAGTCGGAATAAAGCTCGATGAGTTAGATGGAAAAAAAAGATTGAAGCGTTTTTTTTAAGTTTGAAATAGGAACTTTTTATATTTATTTTTAGACAATGTGTTTAAAAAAATTAAAACAATAATAATTACTAATAATGTTAAAGATATTGAAAGGTAGACAATACATGTGATATACGGATTATGGGTGTAGACCAATATACTTATTTTTATTACTCCCTCAAGTACTTCTACTAATATCAAAACACATGTTTAACTACCTCGTATTGGCATATCTTGCCGACTGTCTTCTCAATTTTTATTTGTACCTGCAAATTCCTGATAATACTCATATACAGGGTCCAAACCATCGTACCCCAATAAGCCCATTAAAGGTCCACTAGTCCATCCAACGTCGTATATAAAGAGACATGTCTTATGCCCAAGCTACATTGACTTCTCAACTTTAAATTATGCTTTGGATAACTATAAAATTATGACTTAGGCATCAGAGTGATTTTAATCAATCTCCTGATGTCTCTTTATTGTGCAGATCTCAAGTTTTTAGGGTGTGGATGAGACTTTCTTTACCATCCCCTCAATTTAGTAAAAGTACACCGTCATAAACCTCTAAATGCAACTAAACCACTCTCACTTCGAAGAGTATATTACACTCGCCTAAAAAATTCAAAAAAGGGGTCCTTCAAGTAATTCGATTAACTCTAAAAAAAATTTAAAAAAATTTCACAAAAGTTTAAAAATTCATCAAATTTCAAACGAATGGTATATTTCTTTTTGTAAATTCTTCAATTCACATCATCATAATCATGTACATTTTTCAAATCCATAAAATTTCAAATAGATTGTCACATGCTCAGAAAGCCCGTCGTGATGACTCTACTTTCAAGGTAGCTTTGCCCACAACTGAGGAAGAGACTCAAACGTCTCATCCTATTCCTTCAATCAATGATGGCGCTACTACTGTGGACCATCGGTATGGGAAGGAAATTTTGTCTCAGACTGACAGGTTTAGTACCAGAAATGAGGAGGATGTAATAATTGATACGAGGAACTTCACCTTCTGGTAACAATCTTTTGCTGATGGTCGACATTATGATGCAATTGACGAAAATAGTTTTCTATTGCACTTGGTGAAACTTCAACAGGAGAAGGACTTCTCTATGGCGAGTAGGCAATTTTAACACTGACATAAGACACCAAATAAATATTCTATTTGAGATTCTTTTGGCTAGGGCTTATTTAGTTGTTTGTTTCATGGATTTGCTATTAGTGAGCATTTCTACGTTGATTTTCATTAGTTTTTTTTCTCTTATTATTCTCTTATTTCTTTTTATTTTGTATGCATTTTTTTTCTTCTCTACTGGCCTGTACTTCTTCTTGTTCAGTCTATACGGATAATTTTTCAATCGCATCCTATAGTATGTGATATTATACTGGATGGTATTATATAATTTTGATAACAATGAAAAGAAAATGCATTAATTTACGTACATATGGCATTTGGTGGCAGCTCCTCCATTATGGCTGGCCAAGGGCCAACATCAGCTGAGCTCTTCGATCTGTTGTTGTGTTGCGGCTGTATATATATATACAAAGTATTTTTCTATTTCTACTACTACTAGACATCCGCTAAACGCCATTTCTAACATTGCCATTTGCCATAGCCCCCACTCTCTATTATATAATTAATCATTCTCTGCCTCTGCCTAACATGCCCACATGTCACCTCTCCCTGCATTTTCACTTCCTCCTCCTCACTTTTTTTTTTTAATATATGCTTAAAATACTATTTGCGGTTTTATTTAATGATTTTTAATTATCGGATCAAATTTAATATCACTAATTAAATGATGGTACGAGAGATAAAGTATTGTAACTTTGTAAAAAAGTAATGTTATTAAAATCGAATTGAACTAACCGATCCAATTAGAAAAATCGCGGTTGAATCACAATTTAATCATAATTGAACCACAGTTGAATCCGATTGAACTGCGGTTGAACCATAAAAACCGTACCATCGCCTTCACCGGTTCAATATCTGGTCCGGTTCCGATAATATTGAAAAAAGTCACCATAGAAAAACCATCATATATAATACAACGGTGCATTTTATGATAACTTTGTTTTTGACTATCTCTCAAATTTCACGTCACTAATCCAATAATTATAAGAGGTTAAGTGATAACTATATAAAATATAGGTGCCCGTCTCGCGTAAGTAGACCGGGTCGATACGAGCCGCCTGGCTCACGCCTTTTGTCTGATGGACTCGGCTCGAACAATATTCCAGTCGGTCTCGTTAGGACAAGCTAGAGGCACGTGGCATATCCATGCCTGAGGCGGACATGATCTCGAGCCGGCCATGACCGGCTGAATAGAGATTCCGCTCCACAATAATAAGTAGAATCTTACTGGGATTCATACTCATATATTCCCTCCTACAAGGTAGATAAATCCTAATATATCTGATTTAAGCATCAGATAACAATAGAGGAGTAATGATCTTATCATAATATAGACTCCATCTCCCAATCTAATTGGGTTACTTCAAATGCCTATATAAAAGCTCTATTGGTCATGTTAAAGGTAGATTATTCCTTACCCTCATAATTATTATTCTCTCAGAGCCCCTTACTGACTTAGGCATCGAAGGGTCCCCCACGGAGCAACCACCGATCGCCCCCAAGTTCGTGTCTGTTTTGCAGGTTCATCGTTTGAGGGTTGAAGCTGTGAGACGAGAAAATTTATTCTGAAATATCGGCATTCAGATACTAAATTTTCAGTGGTGCGGTGAGCGTGAACTGAATTTACTTGTTCCGATAAAAATTTTAGTCCAGAGCACAAGATTTCATCAATAATACACAACAGATGAGCAATTCTACTCTTTTATATATTTTTTTTCTTTTCTGTTGGCGGAAAATATCCAACAATAATTTGATCGAAACTATTGATATTCGTATGATTAATTCAGTGATAGTTCGTGGGCATATACTCTAGTAGCCTGGCTGGCTGTGATTAATTAAATTGGATCCGCCTTTATATAATCCGGCCGACTCCATAAAGTATACAAGGGTTGGCTGGGCAGTGATTAATTCATTAATATTGCAGGCTGTTTCAATGAATATTGAATCTAATTTTATTCCATTCGGCAATTTACAGTGGATTAGCCATCTAATTAGTTCTAAACTGTCGAGCGAATGAATATTAAGTACAATACTGCTTATTTTGATCAGTTCATCTTTTTATTTCGGAAAGCATGGTTGTCCTGCCTGGTTTATAGTTTCAACTATTGGCCGATGTTTACCTTTTATTTGGGCAATTACAGTTGCAGTTGAAGTCTAATTCTGCTGATTGAATGAAATTAACCAATTCAGTTTTTAGTACAGCAACCTTGACAGAACGTTATCACAAGTGGTCTGACATAATGCGTTATTGAGGTTACAGAATCAGGACTCCATCCATATTCAACAAACTTAGCGAGATCTCCGAAAACAATAATTGATTTCTCGCCAAAGCATACACAGATAAGAAGAAATCTCTATACTGATACAATTAATTTGAAAAGCCTCATATTCCCTAATACTTCATGATAGGTAGCATGAATTCTATCCATCTGTTCCATAATATTATTATTGTTTGCTTGGTTGTCCACATTTAAATGATAGCATGGCAACACTTTATCATTCAATTGTTGAAAATTTATATCTTTGATTTGCATATATAGTTATGTGCTCTTTGTCAAACTAATTTAAGCCTGTGCTGCTTTGCTTAAAGCCATTCGGAAAAGAATCTCTTTCTTTGTCAAGCTTCATAAATTCCAGGGTAATGGAGAGAAGGAGCGGATTCAATTTGACAAAACTCCCAAATATTAATAAAGAGAATGCCCGAATATCTCTCAATCTTAAGAGCTAAGTGAAATATTATTGGTCATTATATTATTGAGAATCTTTCTCTATTGGCTTATATATGTTATCATCATATTCTGAATATTCGACTAATTTAACTCTTGTTGCGGCTTTGTTCAAAGCTACAACTAAAAGTCTATTTCTTTGTATAGCTTTGCAAAATTTCAGCATTATAGAATATACTACATGCAACTACAGAGAAAGAAAAGACAACGGAGAAAAAAGCATCAACTATACCGGTGAAGCACACTCACATAGAGAGAGGGACTTCAAAAGGCAAAATCAAAGATAAATGGTAATGCGGACTTGTAGATAAATACTAGTCCGTGTGCCTATGGCTCAGCTCGCAACTCCTATTCCTACGAATATAAAAAGAGCCCATTTGTTAAATTTCACATCACTAATCCAATAATTATAAGAGGTTAAGTATGGTAACTTTATGTGGCGAATGTCTTAGCCTAGTGATTAAGACTGAAGTTGTTACCCCTAGAGGTCTCAGGTTCAAGTCACACCATGGGTTAATGTAAGCGCATTTGTACAAATTTTTTCTAATAAAAAAAAGTATGGTATCGTTCTCGTATTTTTAAAATAGGGAAAAGTACACAAATGGGCTAAAGTTGATAAACAATTTCAGCAAGAACTTTGACCCACAACTTTTATAACCAAATCAGGGCTCCTCAACAACATTCATACATTCCACTTAAAATCAACAACCTCTCTACGTTCTCCCTTTGAAACGTCATTTACCTCTTCTCCACCATTTCTATAAGTGTCAATCTCAGTTTCTATCTAATCATAATCGCAAAGCCCTCTCCATTTCAGTTTCGAATTTCATAGGAGAAGCAAAAATCGCATTCAAAATCAAGAAATCGAAGAATACAATCAAAAAATCAAAAGTACGAAACTGATAAACAAGTAAGTAATTCATGTATTTGTATTCTAAACATAACCTGACTCGAATTGTTGATAATGACACCAAAAAGAGAAGGAAAACGAAATTCTTCTCCTTCTGCTACAATATATGCTTATATTAGGTTTTATTTTTCGCACCTGGTAAAATGTTGGTATAAAGTGGTTTTTGTTTGATTTCTTTCATAAAATAGATGCTTATGTTTGGGTTCTTCGCACCTGGTATAATACTTGTATAATGATGATATAAAGTGGTTTTTGTTTGGTTTCTTTCACAAAATAGATTTTTATGTTTAGTTTAATTTTTCACACATGGTAAAATATTGGTATAAAGTGGTTTTGTTTGATTTCTTTCATAAAATAGATGCTTATGTTTGGGTTCTTCACACCTTGTATAATGCTTGTATAATGATGATATAAAGTGGTTTTTGTTTTTTTTTCACAAATTGGATGCTTATGTTTAATTTAATTTTTCACACCTGGTAAAATGCTAGTATAAAGTGGTTTTTGTGTAATTTCTTTCATAGAATAGATACTTATGTTTGGGGTTCTCTACACCTTGTCTAATGCTTGTATAATGATGACATAAAGTGGTTTTTTTTTATTTTTTTCATAAAATAGATGATTATGTTTAGTTTAATTTTTCACACCTGGTACAATGTTGATATAAAATGGTTTTTGTTTGACTTCTTTCATAAAATATATGCTTATATTTAGGTTTTTCACACCTTGTATAATACTTGTATAATGATGATATAAAGTGGTTTTTATTTGGTTTCTTTCATAAAATAGATGCTTATGTTTAGTTTAATTTTTCACACATGGTAAAATGCTGGTATAATGCTGGTTTTTCACACCTTGTATAATGTTAGTAAATGATGGCTTTTCACACCTGGTAAAATGCTGGTATGATGCTTGTATCATCTGTTACATATCTTCAAAAATAAAAATTCGAAAAAAGTATATCATCATGTATTTCATTTCGAAGATAAAAACGAGATGAACCAAAAATTCTAAAGCGGCATATAAAAAAATCGGCAATTTGGGAGATAAATGCAAAACAAAGTAAAAAAATAAAAAAAAGGAATCGCATGGCAAGAAGGAGGAATGTAAAAACTAAAAAGAAAAAGTTTAAAAGTTGACCAAAACAGTTATTTATAAAAATAGAGAAAAAGAGGTAAATATTTTATACAACCCCTATATTTAGTACAATTTCCCTTTAAACTATCAAATTAATTTTAGGGATCACCATTTTATTTTTCTTATTTTGTTTATACAAGACAAATTTACGTTCATTCCATTTGTATAAAATTAGTCCATAACATAATCAATACTTTGCTCATGATCACCATTAAATAATAATTATAGGCAAATTAATAGTTATTTTATAAAAAAAATAAAGTAATCATGTAAAAAACTCTAATCACATATAGATATAGAGTACGAGGTTAATTAGAAGTTTTACTTAATTAATTGTGCGTGGAATTAAGAAAGGAAGGCATATGGAGTCCTTGAGCTTTAGGGTGTAGTCTTCAATGAAATTTAATTTTATGTGAATTAGTTAATGTTGTTTAATGGGGGAAAATGGATTCATATAAGTTGTTTTTAAATTGATGTCTCTTTTTATATTTCTTCATTCATTATTTAACATGTGTTATATTTATAAGAGAGATAAATTAAAAAATAAATTTAATAATAATAAAAATAAATATTAAATAGGAGATATAAAATGACAATAAAAATATAGCTTAAAAATAGATTCTATAAAGTTGGCCGTATTAGGAATCAATTAACGTGGATTAGAGTATTTGGAAAAGAAAAGGAGTTGACTTGACTGCCAATTATACGTGCAAAAATTTATACCTGATTTGGTGCGATTTCTGAAACGTGGTGGTCCTAACTAAATTTCCACTCCACCTCAAATCGTTTCATCATTCACATGTACCACACAACTCCCATTTTCTTCATTTTTCCATTGTTTGACCCACGTTCACCACCTCATTTTTTTCATAAAATAGGTGGCTTTTTCCCAAATTCTTAAATTGTACACACTTTTTTCTAAGAAAGTGTTGACGTTCCACCTGATTTTTTGGATGCGATTTAATATAATATCAAGTACAGAAACAATGCATCCTACCAAAATGTTGTGTTGGTTTGAAGCTACTGTGTGAAATAATGCAATTAATCACGAGCTGCTCGACACTCGGCTCCGTAAAAACTCATTCAAGCTCGACTCTTTAATAAATGAGTTTGTTCGTAAGCTCATTATCGTAAATGAAGCTTGAATAAGGGTATACTGGGCTTAAAAGTTCATAAACATACTCGATAAAAGACTCACATATATACACTGTCTCGCGAATAAACTCATTAATTGGCTTGTATTTGGAAAAGAAGATGTTGTATTTATCACATAAGTTATGATCATAACGCTTTATTTTTTTTATTATATATATAGAAATTTAACATATATTGTTTTGCTTCATTAAAGATGAAAAATAAATATATATAGGTGTATATAGCACATGATTTAAGTATTTTTAAGAGATTAAAATATTTTAAATACACAACACTTTAATTTCCAGGTCAAACAATAATTATCAACTCAAACTAAGCTAGAAACTTGGTTTGAGTTTTGTTAATGAACATATCAAAGCTCGGTGATTAATGCTTGATTTGAACCAAACTCGAACATCAATCGTGTTTGGCTTGAGCTCAGTTTGACCTAGCTCGAGCTTGGCTCGGGCCATCAATTCGACCAAGTTTGAGTTTGTTAAAAGTTTAACGACCAAAGCTCGAACTTGGCTCAATTCATTTGTTGGAGTAAGTGCCGCTAGGGGTGTTCATCAATTGGTTGGGTTGAATAAATGAACAGAATACACCGCAAATCGAATATATTGAAAAATAGTAACTGAAACAAAACCAAAGTATATATAGATAACCGAATCAAACAAAATTACTCAGTTTAGTTGGCTCAGTTCATTCATTTGAATTATTTTCTTTGTTTGGTTTTATTTTTAAAATTTTTTTATTTTATTGAATAATTATTACTCATTTCATTATATGCATAAACAAATTATATCTTATATTGTCAAGAAATTTAATGAAATTATTATAATTTAAAAAATATTAAATAAATGATATAACGATGGATAAAACACTTATAATATTACTAAGAACTTATACATAGTTCAAAAACAAAAAAATTTAAGTTAGAAAAATATAAAATAATATTATATATCATTAATTTTAATGGATACTTAAATAAGTTGATCAGTTTGATTATATCAATTATTTCATAAATAAAATCAATCTGATCAAATTAATCAAAAATTTATAAAATTTACAAATGAGCGAACCATTTAGACCAAAATCAAACCAAATAAATCAAATTTCATTGATTCAATCGGTTATTCCTTTTAAGTTCGGTTTTTTCTAGCACCCTAATTGCAATACAAACTGATCAAATCTCATGGATTATTTAATGGGCTGGGCCAATTGCGTAAATGAGCCACCTTGGAATCTAATGTCAACTTTGACTTTTTCTTGTCATATGCCAACTCTCCTTTTCTATACATAATAATAAAAAAAAAAAATGACAACTCAGCGGCACTGCAGGCTGTTTGGCGTCGTTAAAAAATGGTCAATGGCAAAGAAGGAGAGAAATATTGAAGCATCTGATAATTTGGGTTTTATATTCATCGAGCTTCAAGGTTTGTGAAGAATTGGATTAGAGATGACAGAGCAGCAAGGAGAAAGCAAGAGACTGGTGGTGATTGGAGGCGGTATTGCCGGCTCCCTTCTCGCCCAATCCCTTCAATTCCATGCTGATGTTACTCTCATTGATCCGTATGCCTTCCTTTCTCTTTTCTACTGCCCTAAACCCTAATTTATGCTTCATTTGTTCTTTTCTTCACTTTTAGCTTGTAATCGTTGTTCTTCTATCAACAATAGCAATAGAATTTTCTATTATTGTCTTTACAGTCAGCATAATTGTTTCAATTGAAAAGATCAAGTTGCTATAGGCTGTAGCTACTAATGAACATCAGTTGTTTTGTTTACCCCTACAACAATGAAATTTCTGAGGAAATTTTGCACAACTGTTACACAATCTTTCTCTGTAGTTTGTTAGAGTGTTGGAATCGGCCTGAGTACAGTCAATTGTGTTCTTATTGTGTGTTTTTTTTTCTATGTTGAATTAAATCAAAAGCTGCATATCTTAGAATGTAATTGTCATTGCATTGTTAAAGAATTATCCATTTCAATATTTCCTTTTATCAAGTTGTCATCTACAGCTTACTAAGTGGATACAAAATTGATACCAGGAAGGAGTATTTTGAAATCACATGGGCAAACTTGAGAAATATGGTGGAGCCATCATTTGGGGAGAGATCAGTAATAAATCATAGGGATTACTTGACAAACGGCCGTATTATTACCTCTAAAGCAACTGGAATCACAGACAAAGATGTATTAACTGCAGATGGCCAAGTTGTTCCCTATGATTATCTTGTTATTGCTACTGGCCATGCAGATTCTGTTCCAAAGACTAGGCGGGAGAGATTAGCAGAATATCAAGCAGGTAAAACCTTGGCAATTGACATATTGCATGTCCATATCATATATATAACTCTGATAATATGTTTGAGTATGTTTGTACTTCGTAAGCAATATTTGATGATAAATAGGATTTATGATAAGTTCATACACACACACATTAATTTATGCCCATGTCTAATCCCATGACATCTAAAAAGAGAACCAATTTATTCAAAAAAAATGTTATGCCCATGTCTATCTTGCTGTAAAAGAGTTTTGGCTTTTGGTTTGGAGTAAAAAGAATCGAATTCCAGCTGAAGATAGTACTGCAATATTTGTGATTGAGTTTTAGGCCCCGTTCTTTTCAACTTATAAGTAGCAGTACTGAACCGAACTGAACTGAACTGAACTTATTTCAGTGTAAATTTATATGTATGCAGTACTGAACTGGACTGAATATAAGTTGAAAAGAACAGGGCCTAAGGTATGAATACTTCAATACTTCATGAAATCTTCTATTGCACAAAAACTTGATCATGCTACTATTTGATGAATCATTTACTACATATCTGCTGAAGTATATGTTAATCATGATCTTGGCAGAAAATGAAAAGATTAAGTCTGCGAATTCCATTTTGATTGTTGGAGGCGGCCCGACAGGCGTTGAACTTGCTGGAGAAATTGTTGCTGATTTTCCAGAAAAGAAAACTACCCTGGTGCATAGTGGATCTAGGTTAATGGAATTTGTTGGACCAAAAGCTTCTGACAAGGCCCTTAAATGGTTGAGATCAAAGAAAGTTGATGTGAAGTTAGAGCAAAGGGTTGATATAAATTCTAGTTCAGAATTAGATGGTAATAATAGCAAAATATATCATACTTCCAATGGTGAAACCATCAAAGCAGACTGCCATTTCCTATGCATTGCAAAACCACTGAGCTCAGCATGGATAAAGGATACTATCTTGAAGGACAACTTGGATTCTTCTGGATGCTTAATGGTTGATGACAACTTAAGAGTCAAAGGGCAAAGAAATATCTTTGCAATTGGAGATGTCACCAACATTCGAGTAAGTTTTCAACTCAATTTCACTTATCTTTTATTAGCATGGTTTTTACTAGACAATCCAATTTTCTTTGCTAGCTGAACCTTAGTCCATAGTTGTCAAGGCGCATGTTAAGCGCAAGGGAGTCCTATGCCTGGTGCATCCCTTTTGTGCCTGGGCGATGGGGTTGAAGCCTAGTGAGCTTGAGGGGCACATTTGACAACTATGCCTTTGTCTTTTCCTTGTGTCTGCGTGGACATAATGGAAAACTATATAGATGTATATATGTTAGGTCATATACATACATTTGCCCCCCCTGCAGATTGTAATGATACGTAATGTGTAAAACAGGAAATGAAACAAGGGTATTTGGCACAGAAGCATGCTGCAGTGGTTGCAAAGAACTTGAAGCTGTTGATGGGTGGAGGAAAAGAAAGCAAAATGGGTACATACAAGCCAGGTTCAAATATGGCAATGGTATCGTTGGGGAGAAGAGATGCTGTAGCTCAATTTCCATTTGCAACCTTAATCGGGGTGATCCCTGGCATGATCAAATCCAAAGACTTATTTGTAGGGAAAACAAGGAAGGAAAGGGGCCTCCAATCTCAACTAGTTGTGTGAAATTAAAATGAATTTGTCTGTCTTGGTGTCATTGTGTGTTTGATACATATATATATATATATATATATCAGCTGGAAATTCAATGCCTAGTGCCACATTTTGATTGAATTCGATGTTATTGTGGTGCCTTGTTCATTCATGTTTGACTCCAACCTAATCATGTAATTTACGAAATCATGTAATGTCCGAAAACGCCTATCTGTCTGTGTAAGAAAATTCTGAGTTGACTGGTCTTCTTTTAATTTATGACACACCTTTGTCATTACTTTTATAGTATAAAATAATTTAAAATTTTCGAATCTTGTTTTGTCATATAATGAATTCAAAATCATAATTTACAATTTTAATTAAAAGAATTATTTTTATAAATATAACAATATGGTTAAGCTGGTTTACTCAAAGCGTTAGATAATCAAATATATTATATATAAGAAATACAAATAAGAAATGCACAACATTAATTGTCGTTAGCTCAAATGGAAAACATGTTAGTTCAAATGTGGGAGATTTGATTAAACTATTAATTATCAAGTAATAATTAATTAATTAATTTTATTTAATTATTTAATAATATTAATAAATTAAATATTTCACACATTAAAATGAAATAGTAAATAAAATTTTCAACTAACTCAAATTTCTATATAAAATATTTAAAGAAATATTAAAATAGAATTTAATTATAATTAAATAGAGAAATATTATATAAAAAAAATAAAAAAACCAATTCCTAGCTTTTTAAAAAAATAATGTATTTTTAATAGTAATTGGGCCGAACCGATCTTCAATTAAACCGATCAATTTTCGATCTGACCAACTGGTTCAACTGGCCAACAACTCTTCTTGACCAAGATGCAAACCGCTTAAAAATCAATCAGATCAATGACCGATTCTAATCAAACTCGTTCAGTCCAGTCTGATTTTCAAAACCATGCCAATTACACGTAACATATATTTTAAAGATTCAGTCTAGGGATGTCAACAGTGCGGGTTCGGTGCTGGCAGCTGTGAGCACGGTCCGTCCTAGGCCTGATGATGTCCAAAACCTTTTCAGGAGATGACAAACCTGTGAGCGGACGACGTTTTGCGCGGCGGCTGCGGCCGGGTCGGTGGGTCGGCCTCTAAAAAAATGACGGGGGATGATGAGTGATGTGATTGGAAAATGGTTTTGCATATTTTAATGCTCAAAAGATACGAGATCGAAATCCCGTACTTAAAACAGAGTCGCCACCCGGTTCAGCTCAACCGAAAAATTTTTGGTACGATTTTCCCACCGGGTTGTTGGACCATACCTTAAGTAGAGATTCTGAGTGATGATGTTATCTATTTTTCATTAGGCCAGGTTAAGATACTTCATTCTTTCTTAATCGGTTTAATCCATCCTATTTATTTGTGTTTTCAGTTATTGTGTTGTTTTCGCATTTATCAAGCAATTGAAGCGACGAATAAATCATTACAGTCATCCAAAAATAAGTGCGGAAAATAAAATTATTACAAGGCTTCCAAGTCCTATACATTTTTCTATGCGATAAATAAAATGCCCGAATGTCTAATATACATCTACATGCAGAAGATGGTTAGCACGGATATGGCATGTTTTATTTACAATATTATAAAGCCCGGTTGGATGGCTAAAATGATATTTGAACGGCGTTTGCGAGAAATTCCGTTTTTAACCAAATTTTAGGTTCGATCGTTGTTTAAACCGGATTATTAGTGAAAATGCTACATGTTATGGGGTGAGGTCTGTTTTTGGAAGGTTTTGGACCTCCATCGTTGCACTGTATATCCTAGTTTTGGAAAATAAACTAGGTCGGAAATGAACGAAATAGAAATAGTTGTCCAGAAAGTCATGCCGCCGACGATGCAGCTGATGCCACCGGCGACATAAATGATGTCGCTAGTGGCATCAGTATGCAGGCAGGCTACATGGCTTTCTAGGTACCATAAAGAAAGGGTCCCATAAGAAAGTGAAGTCTCTGGGGAATGTGATGCCACCGGTGGTATTAGTGATGTCTCTGGCGACATGGATGATACAGCCGGCGACATCACATGTCTCCGGCGACCTTAATTTCTTGCAGCAGCAGCAGGGGGCAGTAAAAAATGAGCACAAATCAACAAGAATCAGTACAAATCAGTAATATTAATGCCAAAGAGCTATAAGACTCAAAATTTTCACCTCGGGGTCCTGAATCCACCTCTTCGCGAACCGAAAAGAAACGCCTCCGGGGGGCTTGTTACGATGATTTAGTAGTAAATTTAAGAGTTTTGGGTCTCTAAATCCAATTAAGTTGATTTTAACTACAAGATCTACTGATTTTAAGCTCACAATCAGAGAGTTCAAAGAAGAAAAACCAGGAAAAATAGATTGTAATCCCTTTTTTCCTGCCTTATTTAATTCTTATCTCACTAAAATCTATTTTCTCCTTCTAACATTAAACTTCTAACCTTAGATGGTTTTCCTTTCTTCTCCCCAAAGCCTAAGGTGTGTTTTTATAGGCAGAATGGGGTGGGTTTTTAGACCTTTTTGACTAATTCCACCGAAAGTGGCAAAAAAACTGTTTGTGCAGGGGCCCGTTTTGGGCTATGCCGCCGGCGACATGGTGATATCACCGGCGGTATGTTGATGCCATTAGCGGCATCAGCCTCTGGCATGCCGACAGTCAGCGGGCCTAAGAGCCTAAAAAGTTACAAAAGGTGGTCAAAAGGCCTCTTTTTGAATTTTAATGATATTTTAATGGGTATTTATTATTTAGGTGTAAATCATCGGTTTAAGCTCCTACCGAACGCGTTATTTGGCCACGCCGAACTGGATTCTACCAAATATAAAATTCGCAAGGAATATTATATTGGTAATGAAAATTCTAAAGAGAACTTTTATTTTGAGGTATTAAAATCGGGTACACGTCATCATAGTCTCGCGAGAGGGGCTGCAAAATCCCATGCTCACAGGCTGCCCCTTGGGGGATCACTGTTGCCACATATCAGTATGATCGCACGAAAGAGCAAGGGATAGGAATGATACCTTATGGATGACGGGTTTGCCCCTTGGTCGGACTTGTGCTTTGTGAAAATGATGCCCCTTGGTCGGACTTATGCTTTGTAGATTGGTTGCCCTTTGGTCGGACTTATACTTTGTAGAGAGATTGCCCCTTGGTCGGACTTATGCTTCATGGAGAGATTATCCCTTGGTCGGACTTATGCTTTGCGGGGTGGTTGTCCCTTGGTCGGACTTATGCTTTGTAGAGAGATTGTCCTTTGATCGGACTTGTGCTTTGTGGAGAGATTGTCCTTCGGTCGGACTTGTGCTTTGTGGAGTGATTGTCCCTTGGTCGGACTTGAGCTTTGTGGAGAGATTGTCCTTCAGTCGAACTTGTGCTTTATGGAGTGTTTGTCCTTTGGTCGGGCTTGTGCTTTATGGAGTGGCTGTCCTTTGGTCAGACTTGTGCTTTATGGAGAGTTTATCCTTTGGTTGGACTTGTGCTTTGCCCCTTGGTCGGGCTTGTGTTTTGTGGAGTGGTTGTCCTTTGGTCGGACTTGTGCTTTATGGAGTGGTGTCCTTTGGTTGGGCTTGTGCTTTATGGAGTGGTTGTCCTTTGGTCGGACTTGTGCTTTGTGGAGAGTTTGTCCTTTAGTCGGATTTGTGCTTTGTGGAGAGATTGTCTTTTGGTCGGACTTGTGCTTTGTGGAGAGATTGTCCTTCGGCCAAACTTGTGCTTTGTGGAGTGGTTGTCCTTTGGTCGGACTTAAGCTTTGTAGAGTGGTTGTCCTTGGTCGGACTTGAGCTTTGTGGAGAGATTGTCCTTCGGTCGGACTTGTACTTTGTGGAGTGATTATCCTTTGGTCGAACTTGTGTTTTGTGGAGAGTTTGTCCTATGGTCGGACTTGAGCTTTGTGGATAGATTATCCTTCGGTCGGACTTATGCTTTGTGGAGTGGTTGTCCTTTGGTCGGACTTAAGCTTTGTGGAGTGGTTGCCCCTTGGTCGGACTTGAGCTTTGTGGATGGTGGAGTGTAGTTCTGGGATGTCAGGGCTAGAGCCGGGATTTCGCTGAGGATGGCTGAAAAAAGTCATAGAGTTAGTTGATATCACCGGCGACCTGGATGATATCGCTGGCGGTATAGAATTATGCCGCCGGTAGTATGAGTGCCACGTGGCAGCTTTGACTGGTCAAACAAGTTCAAAATTCAAATTAAAGGAGACGATGTCGTTGGCAGCATTAGTGATGTCGCTGGCGGTATGGAGTTATGCCGCCAGCGGCATGAATGCCATGTGGCAGGTTTGACTAGTCAAACAAATTCAAAATTCAAATTGAGGGAGGTGATGTCGCTGGCAGCATGGGTGATATCGCTGGCGGTATAGAGTGATGCCGGCGGTGGCATGGATTGGCAGTTTCAGATAAATTAAAACTCCTCGAATTTCGCGTAGTAGTTTAAAAGGAAGCAAAACTCCTTTCTCTTCCTCATTCTGCAGAAACCGTACCCCTTTTGCTCTTCTTCTCCAAACCTTTCGTTTTCTCCGTCATTCCAATCATGAAGAAATTGCCAAAGCTTTTAAGGGAAAATCTGCTAAGGCTAGGGAGAATCTGCCTGATTCCTCCGTCGAGGGGCTGAAAATTCTCTCGGTTCCTGTTGCTTATGGCCTAAAGGAGACGGCCAAGATGTATGGCTATGGGATCAATTCCCCCATCACTAATCTGACCCCGGAGAAGGAAAAGCACCTCTGCTACATCCAGGTAATCTTGTAAAACCCGAATTTCTTCTTTTTAGGTTGAGTTTTGATTCAGCCTTAGGCCCGAAATCGTGCTATGATAGGAGTTTATAAGCGTGAAATACATTTTTTACAAACTATATTGCATGCTTTAGGTTCGATTTTCACTATTTTTAGGCTTATTGTTTGATTGATTGTGATTTTTATGGTTTTGGCACGATGGGTGCAATTTTTGGGGAAAACAGGTTCTGCCCGCAGGTAGTGATATCGCCGGCGACATGAGTGATATCGCCAGCAGCATTAGGCGTTGCTAAAAGGCTTGGGGAGGCGTGATGTCATTTCTATTTAAAGTGATGTCGCCAATGACATCATCAATACCGCTAGCGGTATGGAGTGATATCGCCGACGACATCGCTTCTAGCAGAAGCGACATCAGCAGCCTTCATCAGGTTCTAGTGATGAGAAAATAAATAGGGACTTATCTACTTTGCCTCTGATTGTTGCAGCCGCATAGACTAACTTATATCAAAGGTATGGGCACCATCGGCGAGTGGTGGCACCATATTTTAGAAAAGGACCTTGAGCTCACGCTCGCCATCAATGAGATGGGATTCAGGGACTTGGCCCAAATCATGCCAATGTTGATGCCCAAGCTCTCCCATCCGGTCATAACAGCCCTTATAAAGAGGTGGTCTGAAACTACCCACACCTTTTACTTCTCGTTCGGGGAAGTGACAATTATGCCCGTCAACGTCATAGCTATGACCGGGCTTCCCTGGATGGATGAGGTAATTCACTTTAATGCCTATATGGATAAATATCACATTGAGAGGCCCGTGGTGAGGCGGGTGAAGGAGTTGTTTGGTTTGAAGCCTGCTTCGGGGTGGCTATCTTATGGTGAGCTGCACCAACACTGGACTAGGGCAGACGTGGTGCCCAAGGATGAGAGAGACGCTTGCATCTGCTCCTTTGTGATTTCTTTGCTCATCGTGTTGTTTTTTCAATATCAGGGAGCAAGATCAACTATGGGTTGATATCTGCTGTGGAGGATGTGGCGGGCATCAGGAAGAAAAATTGGCCGCGTGCCATCCTGGCAGATGTACCATGGGCTAGATGTAGGAGCCCGTAAGAAGGTGAAAGCCCTTCGCCTCTGCCATCTGCTACTCCAGGTATATCTTCTTGGAAGCATTTTTCTTGATTGTGTGCGTCTCATTTATTATGGATGCTTTTTTTAAACTGATTAATTATTACTTGTGCAGGCTTAGGCTTTTGAGCACCAGATTCTGCCGCCGATTGAGTTCAAGAAGACTGTGCCGCCGGGCTCCCATTTTCTTGCCCGCTAGTGTGGGGGTATTGGCGGGAAGGCCAAGTATCCTACCAAGTATAGGGAGGTTCTGAGGAGTGTACGATTGTGCTCGGTATGCGATCTTTTGATTTAGCCCTTGTTTCATATTTAGGATAAAAGGCGTTTATGAATTTGCATTATACTTACATCTGTTGTTTTGGTTAGTTGTTGGTGCAGCTTATCCTGGACCCATTTGATGGGGTGGAGAATCTGTCAGAAGTTGCGAGGGTCAGGAAGGAGGTGGATGATCGTCGGTTTGTTATGGAGTTCTCCTTATCTCAGCAGTGGTACTTGGGGGAACGCGTTCGAGGCTGGAGGCTTGTCCCGGTCGCCGATAGACTGGTGCTTACCGATCCTCCCAGGAGCTTATGGTGGCCCTATCTGGTGATTACATCCTCGGCTGACCAAGCCGAATATATCGAGGGGGATGGCTGGGTTGTTTTGAGTGTTCCGAGCTCCTACAAGCAGCATCAGCAGCGTCTACTTCCCTTGTATCCCCGTATCTATAGGAATGATACGATTGAGTATCATAATGAGCAAAGGCTAGAGGCGGAGAAAAGGCGCCTCAAAGGTATTGTGGATGTCGAGGAGGAGGAAGAAGAGGATAAAGAGGAGGAGATTGAAGGTGATGTTGGGATCGAGCCCGAGGGGGAGGATGAGGCAGGTGCGGATGTAGCTGGCGGAAGTGCGCCAATGTCCCAAGGGGGGCAATGCTCTTTTAAGGTATGATTGCATTTATGTGCATGACTTGCAATCGTTCGAGTTTAGGAATATCGCTTATATGTATTTTTCATGTTTTTCAGGAACATCCAAGGAAGAGAGGCCGGGATAACCAAAGTGGGACACGGTATTATAGTGTACCTGAGGGGATAAATTTTATGGAAGGGCGGCTGGTCAACCCAATGGAGACTCGATTCCTGCTGATGAACTCGCGAGGCTAGTTCCAACCCAGGAACATAGGCTCGAGCCGGTATGCTCCGATCTTTATGCCAAAAGGCACCACTTACGTAAGGCCTGATAATTGCTTTCTCGTTTACCCTTGGATGTGTGCGGTTAATGATTTGCCTTTTGGACTTTTCAGGTGGCGCAGAGTCATGTGGAGCAACTGGCAGAGAATAATTTTGCCCTCTGGGACACACTTATCGGGCAATCGCTGCTTGTTCAGGTATATTCCCTGTTTATACCATACCAATATAAGATAAGATGCATGTATGGATGCTATGAATGAAGTGCATTATTGACTCCTTCTTTGGTTTGCAGGACTTCTTGGCCCTTTCCTTATCAGATGCTGACGCGGTCCGGTGGAGATACGAGGAGGAGACTGCAGAACTCCGGCTTCGTATGAGCGACCTTGAGGGTCAGCTGGAGGCTATCATTTAAGAATGGAGGAGCAAGCAAAATCTGGATTGCGCGCACCCCAATAGCACCAGTTGCAGGGGAGTGAAGATGTCCGCAGGCCGACGCTCGTTTGTTGCGGTTGGGAGTCTAGTAGTGTGCCTATAAAAGAAGGCAGGGAGGAAGATGAGGATGAGGTTGGTGATTGGTTAGTGAGCCCCGAGGACGTTTCATCCCGCCCGGCCGGCAGTGGCGGGCATGCCTAGCTTTATATTTTCATTTTTCTTTTTGTTTCAGATTTCGGTTTGTACCCTTAATACATTGGGGTTTGAATAATTTTGGATTTGTTGCCTGGTTTTGATTTGGTAGGCTAGATGTTTGGGATTTTTGAATGATTTGAGCCTTCGGGCCTTTTTTACTTTGAATAAAATGAATTGCAATTGCTCAGGTATTTGGAGATGGATTACAGGATTTTTACAGGTTTTATATAGGTCTATAATTAAGAATATGCTTCTGATGACGCTGAAAAATTAATTCCATACTGCCGGCGGCATGACCCATATCGCCCATACTCAATCAGCTAAAATAATATAGACAAGGCTTTTATAAAGCTCATATCACTGGTGGCATCAGTTGATACCGCCCCAATTGATTCATATCGCCAGCGGCATCAGTTGATACTGCCCAAATTGATTCATATCACCGGCGGCATCACTCACATCGCTGACGGCATCACTCACATCGCCGACGGCATCACTTCTCCAGAAATCTGATTCCAGCCATTTTACCAATTCCTATCATGGTAACCCACAATCAACAGCTATGAGGTTTTCTGCAAAGTTTGGAAACTGCGGATTGGTAGAAGCTTGAAAAATTCAGGCTATGGGGGTTTTGATATATCACGGCGTGGCCCGTAAGCTGCGAGTTCTTTCAAGTGACGCTATCTTTTTGGGATCAAATGGACCACGTCTTTTGATTTTCATCGTTCGAGCTATGCCCCTTACTTGAAGAGTTCCACATTATTTTGGGGGTACCGTGTCCTAAACGCGTGACCCTAGCGCTACCAGAATTTCATTTTGGCGCGGATGGAATTCCTTGAGGGTTATGGAATTTGGACTCTGTGGACCCATTTTTGTCCCGATTGTCTGATAAACCTGGGTTTCAGCTTGGAGCAGATTTAGAGTGGTGCCGTGGGGTGCCCCGATCTCAACTTGCTTGGCCATCCATAGTATCATTACTACTCATGGCAGAGTTTATGTGCGGAGTAAGCCCAATTGCTCTGCTCAAGCTGATTGCACTTATCGGTCCTATGTCGATAGGGGCTTCTCCAGTAGCTGTGAGGTTGGCCGAGGTTCTGCTGAACACAGATGTTGCTTCCGTTGATCCGTCACTTATCGGAGATTAGCTCATATTGCTACAGGTTCCTTTTATTCTTCCTAATTTTACACATTTCATTTCTCGATTCTTACCTGAATTTGAATTATAGGTATGGTTGATGGAGAAGCTGAGGTTGAGGGAAGCGCCACGAGGGAATCCGAAGAAGTAGCTACCCATTCATCTGAGGGAAAGGGGGCTTATGCGAGCTGATTTCGATCAGCTGACCTATGATGATTGGGTGCCTATTTTGAGGGGGTATATTGATGCACAGGTTCAATGGGTTAGTCTATAGTGGAGGATCCAGGATGTGGTTGTAGAATCCTGGGGAGCTTGTGTTTAGTTGATAGGTCTAGAGAGATCTTCGTTCTACACCCCTTAACGGTTGTGTCGTTAGTACGGCAAGAGGCAAAGGATCCCAATCAAACTGCCCCATAATCAGATCGGAATCTACAAAGCTACCATATCCGGGAGAAGTGGTCCAGGGAAGCTGTATTTGAGATTCTGGATTATGATCATGTGGAGACTATCGAGACCGACACATATTACATACGATGGCTTGGTGAGATAAGATGCTTGATGACATGTTAGAAGCGGTCGCAGGCCCGCCTCAAGGGTGAGCGTGCGGGAAGCTCGGTTTGAGACGCGCTTTTGTTTGACCTATTGGACTTTTAAAATTTTTTTTGTTTATTTGTTTTTTTTGATTGTTTTGTTTTTTTTGTTATTTTTTTTGGCATTTGATATGGAATAAATGAACTCTGTCCTAAGCTTGCTGGAGTTGTCTTAATCTTATGAATACAGGATTCATATAAGCATTTAGATTTCAACAAAAGAAATACTTTCGTTAATTGAGATAAAATAAAGTACACGATGTTTGGTTGACATTCCCATTGATTTAACTCCCGGTGCCAACTAGCCCAGATTGGTTTTCTAGAAGGCACTCGCTCTTTGCTCACATACCCTAACTTTTGCCTAGATCACCCTATTTGGGTTTTCGATCTAGCGGGTTTGACTCACCCCCTAATTTTTGCACCCCCAGTTTGCAGGATACCAATCGTCGGGTGTCACCATAATTTTTATTCGATCAATAATAGACCGAAAGGCGGGTGATTATCATGTATATATTTTTTGGTGTGCCGCTTTTCCTATTTAATTCTTTTGAATCAGATATGATAATGCTTAAGCCTGTCTTGGTTCACGAGATTCACAAACTCGTTCCTGTCCATGTCCATAAGCTTAACTGCCCCTTTGCTAAGCACCTTCTTTATCACATATGGTCCTTACCAATTTGGTCTAAATTTGCCCTCATCAGTGGTAAAATGTTTCAGTTGTTTAAGGACCAAATCACCAGCCTTTAGGGGAATTTGTGGTGTCTTACCCGACTGTTATATGCTCCAGCCATACATTGCTGGTACATCTAAAGGTTGTCAAAGGCCTTTAACCTCTGCTCATCCATCATGTTCAACTGTTCAAATCTTGCTTGGGTCCATTCAGATTCTTTTAATTTAGCCTCCTGAGCGACTCTTAAGGAAGTCACCTGAGTTTCAACTGGCAAAACTGCTTCCATCCCGTAGACAAAGGAGAACGGAGTTTGGCCTGTCGGGATGCGAATGCTGGTGCAATATCCCCAAATAGCAAAATGTAGCTTGTTTGCCCAATCCCTGTAACCGACTATCATCTTAGAAAGAATCGTCTTTACTGATTTATTAGCTGCCTCAATAGCTCTATTAGCTTACGGTCTATATGGGGAAGATCTATGGTGTTCGATCCCGTATTTCTCAATTAGAGAAGTAGTTGCTCCTTGAAATTGTACCCCATTGTTCGAGACTATATGGTGTGGGAGCCTATACCAAGTGAAGATGTATTTCTCTATGAATTTGTCCATCTACTTGGTGGTAACATTGGTGAAGAATTTGGCTTCTACCTATTTCGAGAAGTAATCTACTGCTACCACAATGAATTTGTGGCCGTTTGTTGAAAAAGGACGGATTTCACCAATTATATCTATCCCCTACGCCGAGAATGGCCAAGGGGTGGATAAATGATGGAGTTTGGTGGGCGGCAGATGCTGCATATCCCCGCAAACTGGCATTGGTGGCATCTTTTATCCTGGGCAATGCAATCGGCTGTGAGAGTGAGCCAAAAATACCTCAACCGCTGGATTTTCTTTACGAGAGCAAGACCGTTCATATAAGGGCCATAGTCACCGGAATGGACTTGGGTCATTACATTCTGAGCCTCAGAGTCAGTGAGGTAACGGAGAAGTAGGCCGTCACTAGTGCACTTGAATAGATCATTATCCACAATACGGAACTGGACAGCGAGCCGCCATAGGGTGGTACGGTCCGAGTCAGAAGAACCCGTGGGATATTGGCCGGTTTGAAGGAACAGGACGATGTTAGAATACCAACAAGGTTTAGATGAAATGGCGAGGATTGGAGGAGCCGATTGAACGTGGTATAGGATCTTGGTGGACAACATAACCAAAGGGCGGATAGGCTGTTGCTGAGGTCCTTCCTATATAGACGCGAGAGTGGTAAGAGCATCAGCCATTTGATTCTCATCCTAAGGGACATGGCGGTACAAGCACGAGGTACATTTCTCAAATAATTCACAGACAGCCTCAATATAAGGATGGAGAGATTACTCTTTAATCTCCCAATCTCCAATAACCTGACGGACAACCAGAGCCAAATCTCCAATGAAAGATACACGGCGAGCCTGAACTTGAAGAAGAGCCTCAAGGCCAAACAAACAAGCTTCATACTTAGCGCCATTGTTGGTGATAGCGAATTCTAAGCTTTTGGATAATGGGATTATCTCATTGTCTGGCGTGACGATGATGACCCCGAGAGCTACTCCCCGGTGGTTCACAGCGCCGTCGAAGTACATTGTCCAGATGTTGTCAAGGATTATAACAGAGGTGAGCTGCTCATCAGGAAACTCCAAATTTTCCTTATAGTCAGAGCTGAGGGGTTGATTAGCTAGGAATTTGGCTACGACCCTCCCCTTAATGACCTTTCGGATCACATATTTAGTGTCGAACTCCGACAGGAGAAGTAACCATTGGGACAATTTGCCGGCTAGAGTAGGGGATTAACAAAGAAACTTCATTGGATCAATCTTGGCCATGGCTTGGACACGATAAGATTAGAAATAATGTTGCAACTTCTTAGTGAGCCAAACTATGGTAGTGCAGGTCTTTTCCACAATTGAATACCGGGTTTCATAATCTAATAACTTCTTGCTCAAGTAATAGATGGCATGTTCACGCTTATTAGCATGTTCCTAGATAAGCATGGCCCCGATAGAAGTTTTCTCGATAGCCAAATAAAGGATGAGTGGTTTCCCTGGGATGCGGGGTGTCAAAACGGGTGGATCAATAAGATAGGCCTTGATTCTGTCAAACGCCACTTGGCAGTGATTGTTCCATACTACGGGTTGCTACTTTGTTAACAGCTTAAAGATGGGCTCCTAAACAGTAGTGAGGCGGGCAATGAACCGACTAACATACTGTAAAGACCTTAAAAACGATCAGACTTCTTTCTCTGTCTTCGGTGGAGGCATGTCCCTAATGGCTTTGGCTTTGTCTGGATCCATTTCGATTCCTTTCTAGCTAACCACGTGCCCTAACAATTTGCCTGAAGTAACCCCAAACATGCACTTCTTTAGATTTAGGCGGAGGTTATACTTTTCAATACGAGTATGAACCTGTCAGGAATAGTAGGGTGCTCTTCTCGAGCAGCGAACTTTACAATCATATCGTCTACATACACTTCCACTTCTTTATGGATCATATCGTATAAGAGGGTGGTTATGGTGTATTGATAAGTGGCCCCATCATTTTTCAACCCGAACGGCATTACCTTGTAGCAATACACCCCCCATTCAGTGATGAACGCTGTTTTGACTTTGTCGATAATATTAACCAGAATCTGATTATACCCCAAGAACCCATCCATAAATGAATACATAGCTACCCTGGCAGCACTATCAATTAGGACATTGATGTGTGGGAGTGGGAAGTCATCCTTCGACGAGGCTTTATTGAGATCTCAGAAATCCACAAGACCCGGACCCTACCATCTTTCTTCGGAACTGGGACGATGTTGGACAACCAAGTTGGGTATTCCACCACTTCGATGAATCGAGCTTTAATCAACCTTGAAACCTCTATCTTAACCCGATCTGCCCATTCTAGTCTCAACCGGTGCAGTTTATGCTTGACAGGCTAAAATTTAGGATCAGTTGGGATTCTGTGTTCGACAATTTGTCGATCAACCCCAGGCATGTCTTCGTATGACCAGGCAAAAGTGTTAACATGATCTTTAAGCACTTTTATGATCTCACTTTTTTCCTCGGGAGTTAAATCTTTGGAAATGGTCACCATTTTAGGATTGTCATTTGTACTTAGGTTTATTTCACTTAATAATGTATCACTAATGCCAAAAACATTATGCGTATTATTATGTGAATGCATGGATCCATCAGGAAAGCATCAAACAAGTAAGGAGAACGAGAGTTATTCACTGCATTAAAAGCCTTATAAGCTGTATTGTTCGCATCAAACACATCAAAAATGTTAAGAATTACATCATCCATATCCTCCTCCACAGGCGGAGGGGCTTCAGTAGTAATATCAGTAGGAGGACCATCCTTTGTATTGTCTATCAGAATGGTACTCAGGTCATGCTCCAGAGCGGCCTTTTAGGCGATGGTGAGCGATGGCCCCCCATACAGGTTGGCTTTATCAGTGAGAGCCCTGGCGAGCTTCCCTACTATCATTGTCATAGCATCTTCTTCCCCGGTTCTCTCACCCTTCCAGCCTTTCTTCATTAGCAGTGCCATAGCTTCAGTCACAGTTGCCACAACATTTTCAATTTATGGATCGATAGACTCTCCACTACTTCCCTCAGGCTCATCTTCGGGATGCATCTTACCTTTTCCCTTAGCCTCATTAGAAACAATATTGATAGGTGTATTAGGCTCAGCGGGCTTGGGTTCGGCTAAAACAATCATGCGGCTGGTCTCGAAGTCGTAGACATCTTTAAAGATCTCAAAGCTAGGCCATACTTTTTTGCCATACTCGATCGACTCAGGCTCTCCCTTATAAGGCCTCTTGCCTTAGATTTCATAAATAGTGACCATACGGTAGTAGCAGAAGGGGACGCAACGATAGGCTTTTCTAGGCTTATATCCCAATCCAGCTCGATGGGTAAGGATTTTTGGCTCCAATGCTTCAACAATTCCCTGCTCATGTATTCCCCCACCTCTGCCAGGCTTGTAACCAGATTTCTTCATCAGTTTACCCATACCAGCATGAAGTTATTTGTGCCAAAGAGGAGTAGAATTCTAAGCTTTACTAATTATGGCAATCTGAAGGCCTTTTTCTAAACTAGCTACGGCTTCCATAACAGCTATAATGGAAGTGGGATTGACCTCTATGGTCACCATTCTGTCTCCATGAATAAGCTTGATTTTCTAGTGTAGTGTGGAGAGAATGGAGCCCAAAGCATGAAGCTACAGTTGGCCAAGAAACAGAGAATAAGTAATAGGAATGTCAAGTATAGTGAAGGGCACATTGCTTGCCACACCTTCTACAGTGACTTCAGCCTTAAAGGTCCCAATTATATTGCGCTTTGAATCATCATAAGCTCTAATAACAGTGCTAGATTTTTCAAGCATGTCCTCTGACAGTCCTAGATGAGGAAGGATTTTTAGAGGGCATAGATTTAGAGCGGAGCCATCATCCACTATGACACATGGGATAACCTTATCGAGGACTTGGATTTGGATGAATAAGGCCCTGTTGTGATCCCTACCTTTGAGTGTAAGATCAAAATGGTCGAATACAATCCGAGGCCCTTTTCTTAGGGGAATGCCTTCTCCAACCATGGCGCACATCTCAGCGACCGAGGTGGCCGGATTAGCTTCTAAATTGAGGAGCCTTTTAATCAAGCCCTTACGATGCCCTTTAGAGTCAATTACCAGCTGCCAGATACTATATCAAGCTTAGGTGTTTTTTAGCTGGGTAATGAGAGGGTCAACCTCAAGACTGGTCTGGATAGGCGGAGGTGAAGAAGGGGGTCTCGCGGTAGTTCTGACCCTTCCAGGAATCGGGTATTTGCTTAAGCAGAGATATCGGTCTTCAGGCTGATATATGCGACCACTCCGAGTAATGGTAAGAACATCATCGAGTAAGACACTCTTAGTGGCTCGTGTTTCAAACAGATACTGTTATTCCTTAGAGTCCGAATCTGGGTTTTGCTGCTCATACTTATCCACACTAAAAAGGTTATTTTGATCAACCTTGAATAATTCGGTGCTTATGGCCTTGGTCCCTTGAGCTACTTCCTCATCACCATCGGAGTAGTCCTCCTTCAAAACAAAGGAATCTATGCTAAAGAATGTTTTTTTCTTAACTTTGATTCTTTTTACCATGAATGGCCGAGACCTGCGGTTCTCTTGCTTCAGCTGGTTTGGATTAACTTACATCCCCTGGACAGAGTTGACCCTTAGGTTGGCTTGATTGATTAGATTAAAAACCGAGTAAGACGGGAGATCTTTACTTTGCTAACCAAGCATTGAATTGCTAAGAGCAGGGCTTTGCAATTGTTGGTTTGGTGTCCTACCTGAACATGATAGTTACAGAAGTTGTTCTTATCCTCAGGTGGCTTGTATTCTTGAAGGGACTGCATGAAACCCGCTTCCCTTAATTATTGGAAGATGACCCGTACGGGCAGCTTATAAGGGTTAGCCAAAATAAAGGGGGGGCAAGGAGGCTGAGTTGTGGCAACTGCCGGCGGATTTGGAGTGATTGCGAGGGGTGCAGCAGGGATTTGAGAAATAACTTGAACTGCAGCCAGTGCTTTAGGGTTAGCTGGTGCCAAGGCTGAGGTTTGAGCTTCATTTTTTCTGAACCACGATTTCCCCGCTCTTTTGGCCTTTTCACGCTCTGCCTCACACTCGATTTTCTCGACTTTCTTGAATACAGCCTTATAGGATAGAAAAGAATCAATAGCCATTTCTTTACGGAACAGGGGGAGAGACCCTTCGAGGAGTTTGATGATCATTTCCTCGAGGCTTAGCTTGGATTTCATTAAGACCTGGGTTGACATATACCGATTAAAGTATTACTTAAAGGTTTCATTAGGCATTTGACTGACCCTCTCAAGATGTTAGAGGGTTGTTTCCATCATAGTATTAAAACCATAATGCACTTTCAACACCTCAGATAAAAGATTCCAGTCGGCGACAATATACCATGGCAAGGTGCGATACCATTCAAGGGTAGGGCCCTAAAGGGAGCAAGGAAACATTTCAGTAAGCACCTTATCACTTAACTTCTTCACGCGCATTATTCTTTCATACATTGTAATGTGAGAGGCAAGTGCTCCAGAACCATCATAATGAGCCATATTCGGTATAGTAAAATTATCGGGCACCCAGTCTTCAGCTCTTTCAGATTTCTTAGTGGTGATGAGGTGGTTGATGTAAGCTTGGATCTCGGGTGTCATGCCTGAAGGCTGTGTAACCTGGCCACTGACCAATTTATAAGGGATAGCTAGGGCTTCGGGTGTTGTGCCCGAAGAATACGCGACCTGGTCGTTGACAGTTTGAGAATCTTTCATTTATCGAATAAAAACGGCTACCTTGGGTGTCACGCCCGACGGTTGCATGACCTGGTCGTTAAGTGTCGGAGGTAGCGGAGGACGAATGGACCGCTGGCTGGCAAAAGGATTTTAGGGGTAGGTGGTACCTTTGGGAGTTACAATGAACTGCGGAGGAGTGAAAGAGGGCAGTGGCTTAGAAGCAGGGCATTGGTGAGTAAATACCAGAGAAGCAGAGCTTTGAGCGAAAGGCCTTGGATTAAAAGGCATAATTGATGGAACATCCGAAGTTGATAGAAAAGCTGAAGCTTGTCTAAACTAGAATGGGCTTGCCATAGGCTGGGTTGACTGAAAAATAGGTATAACAGGTCTTGTCCCTATCAGACCGGTCAACATCTATGCTGAACCGTTCTAGGCCTGAATATCGGATGCTGATACTCGATCGAAATTTCTATCTTCAAGAGCTTGCTTAACTGCAGCCTAAACAGTGGTTTGGATAGAAGCTTGAAAAGATTCTGAATTTAGGAATTATGCCATAGTACTGGCAAAGTCAAAGCCAGGCGGTGGCTGGGATCTCATTCCTGAGGTGGAAGTAGGGCCAGAGGATTCTTCGGTAGGAGCGGTCCTTTCATTTCTTAGAAAAGACATGGCTGGTTGAGAAGTGGTCCTGCTTAACTGAACTTGTTCCGAATCTGACTCCCCGTGGGAATCGGTGTGCGGAATCCCTTCGACTTCCGTAGTGACAATCAGGGTGAGAGGACGACGAATCAAGCGGTGTTCTATCCTTTTCTAACCCAGGGTACGATGATCAGTCCACCTCCTCCTAGCTAAAATGGTAGGCAGTGGATCAGATCATGAATGGGTTGGTAAGTGGTATGGATGGTATGCATGCCTTTTATTTTTGAAAGCAATGCATAATACGTATGGCTGCACATAGATGTGGTTAGAGATGATGCGACGGCTTATCCCTCTAACATATGTGGGATGTTTGTATCTCACGTCATACATAGTGATATGTGGAGACGCAACGTAGGGACAAGAGAAGTCCTACGTATGTTGCTAAACTCCTTCCATAAGCCGAAGTAGTAAGGGTAAGTTGATTCGTTTCTGGCCCTTGAAGCTGATGCATTAAGGGTGCATGATCACGGAGCACATAGCACGTAAATTATCCCTCTTCCAACCTTATGACTCCCCAGTAAAGCCACTTTGGAAGGATGGAGTTTGGCATCTTCACCGGTAATGGCATAAGAAGTGCATCCCAATTATTTTATTTGTTCTGGTGACCTTAAGGGAATGGTGTGCTAAGGCTTTTTCTAGCGCGGCTTTGGTATAGGGTTGTTGATGTAGAAGGTTCTCATTTACCTTGATTCCACGTTACTCAATCACTCCACAAATAGGTGTGATCGTAGGAGTTTACGTGTTGGTTAAAATGAGTGATCCACCCACTAGGCATCCTCAATTCAAGCAGGGCATGAGTGATACTTTCGTGAGCTTTTCGGGTAAAATGGGGCACCTAAAAATTACCGAACTATCTACACGTATGAGGATAAAATGTTATAAAAAAAGAATGAAGTTTTAATCTGGCCAATGATTTTAATACATCATCAAAATCTTTTAAACTTTATGAAAAGATAAGTTCAAGAGATCATTCCCCAGCAGAGTCGCCACTGTGAGCGGATGACGTTTTGTGCGGTGGCTGCAAAGCCGGGTTGGCCACTAAAAAAATGATGGGGGATGATGAGTGATGTGATTGGAAAATGGTTTTGCATATTTTAATGCTTAAAAGATACGAGATCGAAATCCCGTACTTAAAACAGAGTCGCCACCCAGTTCAGCTCAGCCGGGAAATTTTTGGTACGATTTTTCCATCGGGTGGTTAGACCATACGTTGAGTGGAGATTTCGAGTTCGGATGATGCTATCTGTTTTTCATTAGGCCAGGTTAAGATACTTCATTCTTTCTTAATCGGTTTAATGCATCCTATTTATTTGTGTTTTTGGTTATTGTGTTGTTTTCGCATTTATCAAGCAATTGAAGCGACGAATAAATCATTACAGTCATCCAAAAATAAGTGTAGAAAATAAAATTATTACAAGGCTTCCAAGTCCTATACATTTTTCTATGTGATAAATAAAATGCCCGAATGTCTAATATACATCTACCTGCAGAAGATGGTTAGCACGGATATGGCATGTTTTATTTACAATATTTTAAAGCCCGGTTGGATGGCTAAAATGAGATTTGAACGGCGTTTGCGAGAAATTCCTTTTTTAACCAAAATTTAGGTTCGATCGTTGTTTTAACCGGGTTATTAGTGAAAATGCCACATGTTATGGGGTGGGCTCTATTTTCGGAAGGTTTTGGACCTCCATCGTTGCATTGTATATCCTAGTTTTGGAAATTAAACTAGGTCGGAAACGAACGAAATAGAAATAGCTGTCCAGAAAGTCATGCCGCCGACGATGCAGCTGATGCCACCGATGACATGGTTTATGTCACTGGCGACATGGATGATGCTGCCGGTGACATCAATGATATCGCTGGTGGCATCAGTATATAGGCAGGCTACATGGCTTTCTGGTTACCATAAAGAAAGGGTCCCACAAGAAAGTGAACTCTCTAGGGAATGTGATGCCACCGGCGGTATCAGTGATGTCTCTGGCGATATGGGTGATACCACCAGCGACATCAAATGTCTCTGGCGACCTTAATTTCTTGCAGCAGTAGCAGGGGGCAGTAAAAATGACCGAGAACCCAAAAATGAGCACAAATCAACAAGAATCAGCATAAATCAGTAATATTAATGCCAAAGAGCTATGAGACTCAGAATTTTTACCTCGGGGTCCTGCATCCACCTCTTCATGAACCGAAAAGAAACGCCTCCCGGGGGCTTGTTATGATAATTTAGTAGTAAATTTAAGAGTTTCGAGTCTCTAAATCCAATTAAGTTAATTTTAACTACAAGATCTACTGATTTTAAGCTCACAATCAGAGAGTTTAAAGAAGAAAAATCAGGAAAAATAGATTATAATCCCTTTTTTCCTGCCTTATCTAATTCTTATCCCACTAAAATCTATTTTCTCCTTCTAACATTAAACTTCTAACCTTAGATGGTTTTCCTTTCTTCTCTCCAAAGCCTAAGGTGTGTTTTTATAAGCAGAATGGGGTGGTTTTCGAGACCTTTTTGACTAATTCCACCGAAAGTGGCAAAAATGCTGTTTGTGTAGGGGCCCGTTTTAGGCCATGCCGCCGGCGATATGGCCATATCGCCGGTGGTATGGCTGATGCCACTAATGGCATCAGCCTCTGGCGACAGCCAGTGGGCCCAGGAGCCTAAAAAGTCGTAAAAGGTGGACAAAAGTGGTTAAAAGTGGGTCAAAATGCATCTTTTTGAATTTTAATGATATTTTAATGGGTATTTATTATTTAGGTGTAAATCATCGGTTCAAGCTCCTACCGAATGCGTTATTTGGCCACGTCGAACTAGATTCTACCAAATATAAAATTCACAAGGAATATTATATTGGTAATAAAAATTTTAAAGAGAACTTTTATTTTGAGGTATTAAAATCGGGTATACGTCTTCATCGTCTCGCGAGAGGGACTACAAAATCCCATGCTCACAAAATCGGTACTGATAAAGACCATGTTCCACCTCAAACCTCTCCAGGGAAACAAGATTCTGACATCCTGAGAATCAGTGTCGATTGACGCATGTCATCCCTTGCATTACGTCGATCGACGTTATCCCTATTGTGACGATCAACGCTGCCACGTGTCAATTTCTCTGATGGCTCATCAAACCTACAAAAGTGACTCAGCAAGGCTATCACTGCCCCAATTGCGTCGATCGATGCTTCCCCATTGTGTCGATTGATCCTCATAGGGGAATCTAGGCCAATGACACAGCAGGCCTATTCTAACATCTATTGCGTCGATCGACACCCCCAATTGCGTCGATCGACGCTCCTAAAATTTCTATAAAAGAAAAGTATGCTCCGGCCATTTCCAACAAAAATGAATGACAACAATCATCGTCGATCAATCGAAATTCAAAGATATACGAATTCAAAGATTCCTCTCTAAAGAAATCCGTGTAGTATCTAGCCTATACCCAAAATATCCCAAAACTATACCAAGGTATAGACACCCCTCCTTTAAATAGCTTTTAGCTAAAAGGCTACCTACACACCCCCATACACTCGAACAAGCCCACTATACAAATTTCCCAAGGTTATCCTTGCAGAAACCCTGAGAAGTCTCCAGTAGAAACACGGTTCCAGTCAGTACCGGGCCTTCTAGTCATCCTGAAACAAATAAAAGGTAACTGAGGGTCAAACATTATTTTCCACCATGCATTCCTAATTATGCGAAGTAATCCGATCATGCCAAGCCCACGCTTCAAGGGCTAGGCCCACAAAGGTCGTATCTCTCAAACTCATCCCTTTTGTTTATTAAGACAATAAAAGCATTTCCAAAAATGATTTATCTAAATTCAAATGGCAAGTAACTATTTCATCCGGAACTAGAATCTCTCTTTTATCGGTATAAGAATCCTACCCGGATCTGCTATACCACCAATTTCCCAGAAGAGCTGATCCGGGTGGTGACTCTAATATCATATAAAGCTGGGGCCTTGCTCCCGCAATAAAAAAGGCTAATCCTCAAAGGAGTCCTCGACCCCTTTGTCCAGTTGGAAATGCCAAGTATATTCACACATACAACGATCCCCGCACTCTAGCGGCGACTCCCCGCATTAAAACCTGAGAGTCCCGCGTTGGCCGTGCTAATCCAATTGATGACCCGAAAGGGTCCATCACGAAAAGTTTCGCCCGCTCACAGTGGCGACTCTGCTAGGGGCTTAGTCCTTTTATAGTTGATTTTTTCCTAAAATCAATTAAAGATGAAATAATGAAAGTCATTTGAATTTGGAATTACTAGGTTTACTGCATAGCATCTACACATTTTCACACCCAGAACCCCGATGTTCTCAATAGCGTGTCTCTAGAACTTCACTTGAGTTCGTATAGGGGCACGAAGTTGAGACGCACTGGTCGTGCATAGTATAATACAATCTAGTCGGCTTGATTAAGGCCACTAGGTTCGAGTATATTCAATGTGGAAAATGAGCTCCTGAACTCAATTAGTGTTCTTAGGCCCAAGTATATAATGCACAATTCCCATCCACTGTAACCCCGTCGGACTGAACCCAGTATATAGCAAAATAGCCCTAGAAAATTCGCCTACGGATACCCAACAAATTTCTCAAAATCATAAAAGAGATTACATCCTCGCCTACCCCAGGTTGGTAATAGAGGAAAGAAGCCCCCACCTAGGAAAGATACTCACCGCGATGGAGTAATAAGCTCGGAAGGGAGAGTGAAAAATGTACATGTTGGTCTACCCGCATCACTCATGCACCACTAACCATAATTTGCTTGTAGCCATAGCACAAATCATACCATGTAAGAAAACCAACCCTAGCCGCTCCTAGAGTGCACTCTCGCTCATACCCCTGGTATAAAGCAAAAGAGACCTAGAAAAGTCGCTTCTAGAACTTACCCTTGCACGTACCCCTGGTACTAAGCAAAACAAACCTAGAAAAGCTGCTCCTAGAGCGCACTCTCGCACTTACCCTTAGTACTAAGTGAAACAAACCTAGAAAAATTTGCTCCTAGAGTGCACCCTCGCACGTACCCCTGGTACTAAGCGGAATGACCTCATAAAAGCCCCTCCTAGGGCACACCCTCATTAAGCAACACACCATCATTCGGCATTTACGCATCATAAATTAAATGCATCCCATAAATCGTGATAAAAGGCCATAGGCTCATGCATCATACATGAGGGCATGTGCTAATCTATTCCCATTCTCACCTTACAAGACCAAAGATCACCCAGGGCAATTCCACTGGCACTTGAGAAGAAGCAACCTCAGAGAAGAGTTCCTAAGGAAATAGACTCCGACTAAAATTCACAAGATGACCCTTAAAGCAGTATAAGACATAATCCTTTTCGAGGATTTTGTCAAAAGATTTAAAGCCGACATCAGTAACATGAGGGCCACCAGAATTTCAAGTTCGGACTTAGGTGACAAGGTCGCAGAAATCAAGAAGAAATTCTTAGATTTTGAGGAGATGCTCCCCAAACTAAAATGTATCATAGGGCCCTCTAGTGCCAAATATACGGATCCACAGAACTTCAAACTCACAATACCAGAGCTGCTACCTACAAACTTTATCATGCCTTATGTTCTGCCATTCGACGGCACAGGATCCCCTGAGGCATACATCGAGGGATACCTGCACATCATGATGAGTATGGGCATCCCCGATGTCCACCAGGTGAATCCATTCTAGACAACATTGCGCGGCCGAGCCACCGACTGGTACATGAGGATGTCCAGCCAAGTAAAATCAAACTGGAAATACTCAGTACTACCTTTATTGAAAATTATACCTATAATGTTTGGGTGGAAATGACCCTGCAGGATCTAGAAAGAATTCGGCAGGGCATCAATGAACCCTTTGTGACCTACTATCGCAGATGGGTCGCAGTCCAGTCGTTGGTTGATGGGGCCCTGAAAATGGATGCCCTTGTTATCAAGCTAGTGAAAGGCTGCAATCCCAAGTTCCTGGAAGAAATGAAAATGAAGAAGTTCCACACTTTCGGAGACGTTGTGGAGTATGCTAAGAGAATAGAGAAATATAATGAGGAAGAGCATATCAGACGGGAGGAGGCAGCCTATTATACGAAAAACAAACCATATGATAGGGTGTCTCCACTAAAATCCTACCAGCCAAAGCCTTCCTATACCAGGAGGGAAGAGAAGAAGACAGAGGCTATCATGGCTGCAATCGCTGTACCACCTCAACCAATTTCACCATAGACTGAGTCACTATCTCAGATATTCACCAAACTAAGAAAGTCTAGGGGCATGCAAAGCTTAAAGCCCTTTGTGCCACCATCCCCGGCTGATAGAGATAACTTTTGTGCGTATCACGTAGTGAAAGGACATAGAACTAACTAATGTGTCCGATTACTACGGGATCTACAAAAGATGATCCAAGAAGGGAATTTAGAAGAGCCGGAGCAGAAACCGAGTACCTAAAATAACCCACTTCCGACCTTCGAGTCCCCAGTAAAGGCTATCCTTGTCCACGAGGATGATGGCGGAGGAAGAGATAATATCCAGTTTGACCCAGGATTCGGAGAAAATGATATTGGATGGGCACTCGCAGAAATAGGCCAGGTGGATGCCTACGCAAGAGAATAATAAAGGTCAGGGAAACTCTCAGCTTTAGCAATGGAAGAACTCAGATAGAGAGGGGATATGGATGTAGTAACATTCTTAGCCCACTTCTACGATCTCCTGGTAGAATATGATATAACGCCTCAAGGCATAGTCACCGCATTCCCTATGCTTCTTAGGGGAGACGCGATGGATTGGTACCATACCCTATCGCCTTGATAATTATGGGATTGGGTAGAGCTGGAACATCAATTCTTGGAAGCTTTCCCTAGCGACAAGATTAGGATCTCCCAAGAATCCCTTAATGTGACCAATTAGACAATATACCTTATTGAACATAAAGAAGCTCCATCTCCTGAATGGTGGCAATCGAATGATGCTCCAGTCCACCTGGCTGGCTTGAGGGCCATTGGCCTCGTAGACATCGAGGATGATGGGATCAAGGTAGGGCCCGACCTGGTTGGCCTTCTTAATTCATTCAGGCAACTCGGTAATTCTATGACCCCCATTCCGCTAGCCACTTTCCTGGACAACCAAGTTTGCAACTGTTACTATAGGTTGCCAGTTGAACTGTATTGGGATGTTTCCAACGTAAATGCTAGCCTAGTACGTACCTTCGCAAGATGCAATTCTTGGAATGCAATGCTGAGTCGAGAATCAGCCATTAAGACCACAACTACATCCAAACCCCAAAGAATGAGGCCGAATAAAAATTTTGTGACACATTATTCATCAATGCCATCTCGATTGACAAAAATGAGGATGAGGAAGAATGGGGATTAGATAATTAGGATGAAGACCCTTGCTTTGTCGACAACCCCATATTCGATGAACTGCACATGATCAGAAGGGTATCAGCTTATGAGGAGGAACTCAGGGCATGCAGACTCCTCAATAAAGCAAGTTAGGAAGGAAATGAAATTAGATTTTTTGGAGATTCTGATCTAATCAGATTCTTGAAATGGTTCCTCCGAACCCTGGTACTATATGATATTAGTATCTTGGGGGCACCGACCCTATTTCCAACATTCCTGATCGGTCAAGCCTAAGTTTGGTACTTTTGGATTTTGCCCCGCCGACAATGGGATTGGCCATTAATGTGCCAAAAGTTCAGTCAGGCGTTTGCCCTGCACATGCCATTCTTCAGGAATGACGATGGGTCATACTCTTGGAACCTTCCGCCTTCCCCTGAAAGCATATGCTTCGGGCCTATTTACGAAAGATACATAAACATGCCTGGAGATGGGATGAAGCACATAATCTATCGCACCACCATCACCATACTCACGAGATGTGAGGAGATACCCGATCCATACAAATTCAGGGAACGTATACCCTACCGGAACCCTCATTTTATAATAGGGGAAGGCAGCCGATCCAACAGGGGTGGTTCTTTAAATGAAAGAGTCGCACCACCCAACGCCGCCGAGTTTGCTTGGTCGCTACTAGAAATTATTCTCGGAAGCACAACTTACCCTGACATAGTGCCAAGCAGGCCCCATACTTACTAGGGAACCAAGACAAGATAGTAACTATCCAAGCGACTTTCAGTACGGGCAAATGTCAACCAAGCATGTTAGGACAATCCCTGCGAACCCTCAATTAGGGCCCCCAAAATAAATGTGTTTCTGGGATCCGCCACTAGAAGGGATTATAGATACACAACCATCGCCGGACCCTGAGTCCCCTCATTCTCGATCTATATGGAAAGGGCTCTAAGGAATCATGGATGGATCACCTATAGAAATCAACATGATTGGAGCTAGACGCGTTACCAAGAGACTAGTTCTCCAAAGAATCCAATAAGAGAATAGGAGACCCCCGAGGCGGAGAAGACATCAGTCTGACACTACAATTAATCTAATAGCATTTATAAGTATCCAAGATGACCAAAGATTTAACAAAAGGCTCAACGCAGCCCATAAATCTGCAATCGCTTGGGAAGATACCTACGGGACCATGCTCTTCCCTGAGTTACCTCCAGAACTAGGATATGATGGGTGTGGACACCCACAGATCTACCTCGCTATATTATGGAAGTGATGAACTCAAGGGACGAACATTACCACCGTTGGCCCATAATCTTTGGCACCACCATTAGTGGGAGAGCACTAGCATGGTATAATAGAACCTGAAACAACCCGGCCATGCACCATTATTGCTTCTTCTAGGGCATCTTGAGCCAAGCTCTCCTACATCACTTTACTATAGAAGAACTAGATAAAGGGCCAAGGGGTGATCCGCCCAGAATGGAACTATACCCGAGGGATGGACCGGCAGCTTAGGCCTATCATTTCTTCACAACGGTACCTCACCCGAAAATAATAGAAATACTAGATGAACTGGTCCTAGCTCATTCTAACGTCGTCAACATGATAAGGGGAATTGAGCCTCAAGCACATGTGATAGACGAGATCCCTCATGCAAATCCTATCATAGCATTGCTAACGGATGTGCAATGCGAACCAAAGGGAGCAAAAGCTGTAACTCCACATGACGCTAAGCCTACACAGCTGGGAGACATTCCCTTAGAAGAAGATTTTGATGAGTTTGCAGTGTTTGAACCTGAGGATGCCTCCAAGAGCCAGCCTGGGCAAGTCAACCACATCACTAAGAGCGGAAGAATTTACCAACCTCGGGTCTAAGTTAAACCCAATATCCCACCGGCAGATAACCCAGCGAAGGAGGTCAGTACTCTCGTGATCGAACAATTGACAAACACATCCATCAAAAGGAGTGCTTGGTATCTCTTACGAGGATCCCAAGCACACAGAAGGGCTATTATATAAAAATTGATGGAAATGGAGGCACCATCGTCGGCTTCACCAATAGAAGTGTGTGCCCTAATTGGCCAAGGAACACCTACCGTACCTCTCGACATTATCTTCTCCAAAGCGGACTTGCCAAACAAGGGGCTACGTCACAATCAAGCCCTATATCTAAAAATCAAAATATTAGACCGAATAATGCCTTACATCATAGTGGATGATGGCTCCGCCCTCAACCTCTGCCCTTGCAAAATCCTACCAATCCTAGGACTAAATGAATGAATGCATAAAAGGTCGGGGACGGCCATCGAAGCATATGATAATTCCAAAAGGTCCTTCCTAGGAACCTTTAAAACAATAGTAAAAGTGGGAGAAGTGGAGTCCCTTACAACTTTCACTGTTATAGACATTCCCGTCACATTTTCCTTGTTACTTGGCCGACCCTGGTTTCATGCGTTAGGGGGCGTTCCTTCCACTCTACACCAGAAAGTGAAGATCCCCTACAAAGGAAAAATAGTGACTCTCGAAGCAGATGAAGAATCCACTGTGGCTACTATTCACGCCACCCTGGAATACGTAGGAGGATTTCTCACAGCCACCATAGGGGAAGATGAGAAACCAACTCAGTGGTCCGAATGGGTAAAAGGCTACATGGATCAATGCCTTACCTTAGGGGCTGGTCTTGGGGCACAAGAACAAGGCCCCTTAGAATTTAAGTTTGTAATAGGATCTTACAATCCCTCTGGGCTTGGCTACCGGGGCAGAGGCACACAGAGGACATGGCCCAGGAGACGTCAAATGATGGAAATATTTTTTTGATCTAAAGAAGCCCTGTATCAGGGTGAACCTGAGCCATTCGAAATGGAGGAAGGAAAAGTACCTGGTTTTGAGATATTTTCAGATGTTGTCGACTTCGAAGGTTCCTCTCATTCGGCCAATTATGGAAAGTAGATTGAGAAAAGGAAGACCACCTCTGAGGAGGATTCACCTAAGAGGAAAAAGACAGCAAGCCATTTGATCGTAGAAGAGCTGGCAGTAAGGCTGGCTAACCTAATGAAAGCTCACCTCAAGGGTAAGAAGATTGAGTCAGAGTCACAAGAAGAAGAGCATGTGGAAGAGGGTATGGACAAGATAATCTCCGAGCTAGCTCAGCTCATGATCAAAGGGAAGTCCAAGGTCAAAGAGACAGCTACCAACAGCAGCGCTGGAATTCCAAATGAAGAAACCCACGAAGCTAGTGACGATATTTAGATTTCTGATGTCTTTGAACTAAACAGCTTATATTACGAGAATGATAATAAAATGAATGACTTTGCTTATTTGTATGGTGCTTTTGATTACATGCATCCATCTCATCATACATCAAACATTTTTAGTATTCATGATGCTCTTACGAAAGAAATAAATTTGGGAACAATTAAAATGATATCGATTTCCAGTGACCTTGATCCCGAGCTTAAAATAGAATTAATAAAAGTACTAAAATCACATATAAAAGCATTTGCTTAGTCCTATGATGACATGCCCTGAGTTGGCAGAACTATTGCAGAACACAAGATTCTCACTGACCCAAAGATACGATCTGTCAAAAAAAACCAGCGAAGATTAAGACCTAAATAGGCCAAAAAAGTCAAGGAAGAGATAGCTAAACAAATCAAAGCCAAATTCCTTGAAGTCATAGAATATCCAGAATGGTTGTCCAACATAGTGCAGTGGCAAAGAAAGATGGGAGAGTCCGAGTCTGTGTCGATTTCTGAGACCTCAATAAGGCCTCGCCAAAATATGATTTCCCCTTACCTCATATCGATGTTAATATGGACGGCTTCTCAGGATATAACCGGATATTAATGAATGTCGTTGACAAATTCAAGACATCCTTTATCATAGAATGGGGGGTGTATTGCTACAAAGTCATGCCATTCGGACTAAAAAACGCCGGGGCTACCTATCAAAGAGCGGTCACAACTTTGCTCTACATTCTGATACACAAGGAAGTTAAAGTATATGTAGATGACATATTGGTAAAATCTCTAACTCCTGAAGAGCACCTAGCGGTGCTTAACCGTTTCCTTACCCGGGCAGAGAAATGAAATCTATGGCTCAACCCAAAGAAGTGTGTCTTCGGAGTAACCTGAAAGAAATTACTAGGTCACATCATTAGTCAATGAGGCATAGAAATCGAACCTGATAAGGTAAAAGCAATCATTGATATGCCTCCGCCAAAAACCAAAAAAGAGGTCTTAAGTTTCCTGGGATCATCACAGTACGTAAGCAGATTCATCGCCAAACTAACCACGGTTTGTGAACCTATATTCAAACTCCTCAGGAAGCAACAACCAGTCAAATGGAATCCACAATGCTAGGAAGCCTTCGATAAGATCAAGGCATACTTGGCCAGCCCACTGGTACTCAAACCACCTACGACAGGCAAACCTCTCACCCTATACCTAGCTATAGAGGAAACCTCCATAGGGGCAGTGTTAGAACAAGAGCACGAAGACAAGAAAGAACATGCCATTTATTACCTCAACAAGAAACTTTTGGAATACGAAACCTAGTACACCATAGTCAAGAAGACTTACGCCGCTATGGTCTGGTTAACAAAGAAGCTTCGACATTACTTCCAGTCCTACAAAATCCAAGCCATTGCAAAGGTAGATCCTATGAAGTACCTTTGTCAAGCGCCCTCCTTGGCCGGGAAATTATCTCGCTGGTTATTGCTCCTTTCAGAATTTGATATCGAGTATGGTACCCCGAAAAGTGATCAAGGGATGAGCCGTGGCAGAATTTTTAGCCAACCAACCCTTAGAATCCAATTACGTTGAAAACCTCGAATCAGATGATAGCTAGCTACGATATCGAAAGGACCCCAGAGATGGACCATGTACTTCGATGGGGTCGTGAACCGCAAAGGAGCCAGTTTAGGAATCAAAATTATGTCCCTTAAGGGAGGGCTAATCCTACTCTCCAAAAGATTAGAATTCCCAGTAACTAATAATGGCGCTGAATACGAAGCATGTCTATTTGGCCTAAACTCACTGCTTACATTAGGGGCAGAAGAAGTAGAAGTCATTGGGGACTCCGCTCTTATCCTCAAACAAGTAGTAGGGGACTGGGAAATAAAGGAGGAATCACTTCGCCCATATTTAGAGTCCGTATGGACTAGAGCATCTCTCTTTGGAAAATGTGAATTCTGTCATATGTTGAGGGAATAAAACCCGATGGCAGACTCACTAGCCACTCTGGCTTCTATGTGGGAAAGCCCTGAATGATAAAATATAAAACCTATAATAGTTGAAGTCTCAAACACTCTATACTACCTTGCTTCGGTCACAGAAATATCCACCGAGCAAGGACCCTGGTACAACGACATATCTCAATACCTTAAGATTAGAACCTTCCATAGGGAGGCTATTGATGCCAATAAGACCACTTTACAAAAGTTGGCGGTTCATTTCAGGCTCATCAAGGGGCAACTATTTTGGATATCCTCCGACGGGATCCTTCTCAAGTGCTTAGGGCAAGCAGAACCTAACAAAGTCATATAGGAGACACACGTAGGAATATGTGGTCCCCATATAAATGGAGTAATGCTAGCTAAAAAGATACAACCGATGGGTTACTTTTGGCTAACCATGATAGCTGATTGTACACACCTAATCAAGAAATGCCACAAGTGCCAAATCCATAGTAATATCAGTCACTTGCCACCAATCGAGCTCCAACACCTAGCTGCACTATGGCCTTTCTCAGCTTGGGGCATCAACATCATTGAAGAAATCAGACCATCCTCGACTAATGGCCACAAGTTTATCATAGTAGCCGTGGATTACTTTTCAAAATGGGTAGAAGATGAATCCTACGTAGGAATCACTTCCAAGAAAATGGCAAAGTTCATTCAAAAGCACATCTTTGCACGATACGACATGCCTCACCACGTAGTATTTGACAATGGAGTACAATTCTGTGGAGAGACCGCCTACCTGCTGGAATGACACAACATCAAACATCATCGCTCATCACCATATTGCCCTTTAGCCAATGGGGCAGTGGAGGCAGCCAATAAAGCCAGAAAGAAAATCTTATCCAAGATGGTAGTTACCCATCGAGATTGGGCTGATCATCTTCATTACGCTCTTAAGGGCTATCAAACCAGCATCAAAACCCCGACAGGACAGACACCGTTCTCGTTAGTATACGAAATTGAAGCGGTTCTCCCGTAGAGATCGAAGTTCAATCACTTTGTGTGGCACTTGAACCAAGGTTGCATGAGGATGAATGGAATAAATCTCGCTATAATGCACTTAACGCCATCGATGAAAAGCATTTAGAAGCCCTTGATAGCCTGAGAATGTACCAACAACGGATGGCCCGAGCCTACAATAACCGAATAAAAAGAACCAACATGCCCCTAAAGGCCGGCAACCTCATATTGAATAAGTCAAAGCCACTCATACCGACCCTAGAGGAAAGTTTCGTCCCAATTGGGAAGGTCCATACGTAATAAAGCGAGTCCTTAGCAAAGGAGCTGTGAAAATCACGGATATGGACGAAAATGAGTTCATAAACCCAATTAATCGGGACAAGCTGAAGTTATATTATGTTTGAAGGCCAACGTGGGACAGAGGAAAATCACGTTGAAAAGTCGATATTATCCCATAATTTGTATCTTTGTAAGATCATGAACGTTAAAAGTGTATGTTGTAAGATGAAATAAAATGCATTAAGAAAAACACACATACATTATATTCATGCTTGGAATGAAGTTGAGGCTTCATTATAAAAAAAGCTCATAAAGCATAACCTAGTGGCTAGGACCTGCCGCATGATGACTATAGCGGCAAGTGATCGCCAGCCTATCTACTCCAGTAGGTGTTACCTTGATGGCAGAGAGCCACCCTAAATAAATCTCGTCAAGTGACTCATTAAAAGGAAGTTCATAATTCATGACAGTCAATGTGTGATTTTCCCATTTGGAGCGAATGTGGGTCGACCACGAAGGTCCCCAAGGTCTTGCGAGCCAAGTGTGAACATATTCGGGCATGTACTGAGGACGACCATATTGCCACCTTATACGTTCTGGAAAATAAAACGATATCCGCTCTAGGCCTAAAAACTGAACGCCTTGGGCTACAATGTGAGTAGTGACCTCGTTGATCTTCCACCAGGGGCAGATCTACCTGATGTCTCTTTCAGTTAACCGCTGTAGAAAATACAACCATTCGCGTAAAGACTGGTTCCTACGGTACCTAGGTTGTGTTCCTCGACCCCAAAAGTCTTTGGGAGCATAAGAATCTAGTGGTTTGGTTGGTGCCCTGATAACCTTTAGACGTTCCATCAGCCATATCTGCAACAAGCCAAGATCAACAAGCCATCAACCACAAAATTCCCTAACAAGGGAAATAATTAAGTATACCTGAAGGAGAAGCCTGCTTCCTCCTACTGCTGCATCTTCACCCAAATGAATAGAGTCTATATAGACAAAGGTCTCGGCTAGGATCACAGACATAGGAGACGATCTTTCTAGGGTTTTTCAAATCACCAAAACTAACCTAGGGCTACAGACCCCGTTGTTCAATTCGCACAAAAAGTCTCCAAACAGCAATACAACCATGAGAGGTACCCAACACCGATGACTGGTAGGAATAAAAGAACATATCTCAAAAGCCACTCCTAAGATCAGCCCAGGTTGTGCAGGATTGGTGGACACAATTCTATTCCTCCGACGATCAGAAAGTCTAAGAAAGCTCACACCAAGTTATTCCATGGAAGCATCATAGTCGGGCACCACGATGTCCCGATCATAAAGAATATCCATTATAGCACATTCTTCATAAAGGGGACACAACTCTTAGTTATTAAAGTGAAACACGTGATTCAGTGGGTCCCACAAACTTATTGCACTCTGTAGAAGCGCATCATCCAGAACAGTGTTGTAATAGTACTGCATGTTGAAAAGGCACCCGACCTGAAGTTGATTCCATTCATCCAGATTCAGAGACCGAAAATAGCCTACCAACTGCGCCTTAAATCTATCCATGATGACTTGATCGTCGCTCAATAAAAGCAAAAAATAGATCGCAAAATCAACACCAGCTGCACATGAGAAAGCTCATTTTCAGGAAAAATAACGAGAATAGTAAAGCTGGCATAATTAAGATCGCAAAAGGAAACCATCCATCCAAAAAGTAAACAAGGCCTTGAGAGACCCACCAATCCATAAAATAAGAAAAGGGGGGGGGGGGGCAAAGACACGCCCAATCCAACCATTGAAATGTACTGGATAAAATTGCCACGGAAGGCCCACAATAAAAAAATAAAATCTAACTATCATATCCGCCTAAGTAGATAGGGGCGTCAAAATTCACCTACGGTACCTCAGCACTATCTTCTGCCCCTTCTTGTTCCCCTTGACTCGGTAAAACCTAAAGTGGCTGCACAAGCGGAGCAGTCACAAACGGTGGAGTCGGCGAAAACTGGGAGCCCATCCCTGCGAAACCAGCCTGGCTCAGATAACCAAGCATATAATTCTGCCCTCCATAACCAGATGGGTGCGTGCATATGCTGAGGGGTGAGCCTGTCCATACTAGCCGTAGCCTGAAGATCCCATCGATGGAGGCACCTTGTAACCAGCTCTGAGCTAATCCAACTCCACATTCTGCGCCCAGATCCTCCCCTGTAAACATTTCATGCATAAGCACTCATCCATGCATATTTATTAAAAAAGAACAGGTTTATTAAGCCTTACCGCCATTGCCAAGTTTTTTCCGAACGTGATGTTCTGAAAGTCAAAGAGCAAGCATCCATCCCTCTCGCTATCCTCTCTCGGCACCTGTCAGACAAATCACATTATGCACAAGCTGAAAAATAGGGATAATTTGCATGACCCAACGTCAAAACTTACATGAGTCGCATGAGGAGGCGTGAAGGTCATGTCTACCCTGGTTGAGTTGTCCGCACCAAAGGGAGGGAAATATACTGACAAATCAGGCTGATAGATGTGCTACTCCACAGGGACCTGATAATCTCGATGCCCCATAACATGAGAAGTAGCCTCACCCAATGAATGGGGGCCCCTGGTCCTTTTACCCTGCAAAATAAAAATAAATTAGTACCCAGGAAACACGAAGGATGATTGCTAGAAGGAAAGGATACGTACCCCCTGGACGCAAGCTGCCCTCTGAACGAAAGCCAAGCAAACACTCGGTCACAAATTCAAGATATTAGCCGGCCTGGCCAAAAAGCTCCACTGTAACACCATTCCCCTTTAATGGTTCAAGATCTTCCTCGGCCAATTTTGGCCAAAATAACCACCTCGGTAAATCTGGCGGCACCGACCTATCCCTCGGAGGTTTATCGCACTCCGCCACTCGCTCTCCTAGGTACCACTCAAGGGAAGAAGGGCTCTCCAGAATCAACCTTCTCGGTACCATTTCCCCTGCAGCCGTCATGGCTCTGCTCTAGGTAGAAGCATCCCCCCATAGATTCTGAATTACTTATCAACATATGTGTCATTAGTAGACACACAAGGGAAGTAAGGAAACCAACAAATTACAAAGGTTTACCTAGTCAAAAGTGAGATTCTTAATCCTCTTATCAGCCTCCTTGGAATCCAAATTCCCTCAGGCAACCAACCAGGCAGGGAGGCGCGGAAGATGAGGAATATCCTTTCGGGTCTTGACTCTCTTTGGCCAAGGAAGGATCCCCTTCTTAAAACTCCAGATCTATAAAAGGCAAAGCAAAAGTCAGCACTTAACATGAACAGACATGCAAAAATAAAATCCTTGAGTGATTACCTCGAGAACTAGTTTCAAGGATTTCAGCTCAATAGCATGCTTCCTCGCGCAATGGTCTAGGGCCAAGTACATTTGCTCCAACGCCCCTCTACCCCATGCCATTTCCTAGAACTTCTCTAGTCAAACCAAGGCCCCCAAAAGGTTCAAATTAAGGGACGAGTTTCCAATAGGAAATAAAGTGTTGGTCAAAGCATATAGCATAAAAGAACGGGCGCATTACTCTCGAGCCTCATCATCAGCAGGGGCCCATGTTTTTCGGGGCCGACCAAAAAGTATACAAATCATTTGTGGAATCTCCTTATTAACACTGGTGAACCCCAATAATTTTCGCACAAGCACGGTATCGTAATTGCCTATATTCATGGCGTAGTTGAAATGAATGATCTCCCCATCGAAATGCAAGCCCGTAATAGCGGTAAAGTCTAGTGGTGTGATAGTAAGTGTGGGTCGAGTCTAACCATCTCCTCAAAATTGACGATAAAGCCACGGAGGAATACCGAACAAGCTTCACTGGAATAAACCTCTCAATGAATGCGCTAAAACCCACATCCACCAGGATCTTCTTCACATCAGGAGAAAGAACACCCCACCAATTGACGAGATCCAAAAAGTTACCCGCACCCCGATGCTCAAGCCTTTGCAAGAAACCAATACCATATCAAAAGACCACTTATAGCAATTAAGCACCCAAAAGTTCACAAAGCTTATAGTCATTAAGCACAAATTACTGAAATCATAAAAATACCTGCTTATAGTTACTAAGAAAAAATCCATCAAGCTACGTAAATGTCACACCTTATAGCTATTAAGGATAAAATTGTCACTAAAATCACGCTTATAGCCATTAAGCACAAATGACCCAGATAAGCTTATAGTTACTAAGTTATGATCAAATACGGGAATTCCAAGGCATCATAAGGCTTATAGTCATTAAGTTACCCTAAAAAAAGTTCCCGAATTTCCCACAAAATAGCAGCATATGCACAAGCAGAACATCACAGCTCAGAAAGGTCCAAAATACTCAAAAATGCAAAAAAGGGCTTTCTGAAGGCGAGTGTCAATCGATACCAAAGAGTGTCGATCGACGTATCCTAAAGGAGCAGAAGCATCGATCGATGCTAGGCCTAAAATTCTAGAATTACAGAATGTTTTACGGGTAATTCACAGTAATACAGGGCCAATAGCAGAATCAACAGAACATGTATTCTCACCATACTCCTAAAAACATGCCAATTCTAAGAAAAATTAAAGAAAATTAGGGGCTTACTAGAATGCGAGAAAGATGGCACTCGGGTTTAAGGACGAGAGGAGTAGTATTGCCCCAGCCCACGCCATGGAAAATTTTCCTCGAAGGAAGCCCATAACTATCCTCCGCGGCGACGTACAGAATTTGAACCAACTCCCCGTGGATGGTTACCTTTAGCACTAAAATAGGAGCACGGGTCTGGTCCCTCGACATTACTATCTTCATCCACATCATAATGGACGCGAAACGGATGAAGATTGGGAGAAAAGAAAGCGTAAAAAGCCCTAACATAGCTTCTATTGTTGAAAGAAAATGCAGGAAGAAGGAGTTGTAATATGAAATGTGTTCTGTTTGCAGCAAAAATTACAAAATTTATAGAATTCCTGATTGCGTCAATCGACACGATCCATATGTGTCGATCAACGCTATGCTTGACACGCCTTTTAATAGTGTAACTGCTAGAATTCAAACGTTCGAAATTCAAAGGGTTGCATCAATCGACACAAGCCCTATGTGTCGATCGACGCATATTAAAAAATGACCATTTTCTGCCTTTTCAAAAATAAATTGCAGTGCCAATTAAATCCTGAGGGTTTTTGAAAATTGCATTTTCCATCATGAAAATCATTTTCTAAAAATACTGGCAGACCCAAAAATCTTCAAATAAACAAACACTACGAGAATCCAAAATGATTTTCCTAAAAATATTTTTAGAACTAGTCAAACATTAATTGATCAAAGGGGCAAAAATATTTTTTTTCAAAAATTTAGTTGATCAAATAATGTTGACTATATTCTGGCAAAAACACGCGAACTTTTTTTTTACTCACCGCGCTTACTTCGCGTATGCAAAAACTTTACATCCACGACATAAGTTGTTGTACGCGAGTGGCAGCTTGTGAGCACGGTCCGTCCTAGGCCTGATGATGTCCAAAACCTTTTTCAGGAGATGACAAACTGGTACTGACAAAGACCATGTTCCACCTCAAACCTCTCTAGGGAAACAAGATTCTGACATCCTGAGAATTAGTGTCGATCGACGCATGTCATCCCTTGCATTGCATCAATCGATGCTATCCCTATTATAACGATCGACACTGCCACGTGTCAATTTCTCTGATGACTCATCAAACCTACGAAAGTGACTCAGTAAGGCTATCATCACCCCAATTACGTCGATCAATGCTTCCCTATTATGTCGATCGACGCTCATAGGGGAATCTAGGCCAATGACACAGCAAGCCTATTCTGACACCTATTGCATCGATCAACACTCCCAATTGCGTCGATCAACGCTCCCAAAATTTCTATAAAAGGAAAGCGTGCTCCGGCCATTTCCAATAACAATGAATGACAACAATCATCGTCGATCAATCGGAGATGCCTATGTTCACACATACAACGAGCCCTGTGCTCTAGCGGCGACTCCGTGCATTAAAACTAGGGAGTCCCGTGTTGGCCGTGCCAATCCAATCAAAGACCCGGAAGGGTCCATCACGAAAAGTTTTGCCCTCTCACAGCAGCTCAATCCCCATTCCACACCTAATACTTTTCGGGTGCCGTTTTAAGGATTCCCCAATTAGTGTTTCGGGTATTTTTTTTTCATCCATGCCGCACCCACGCGGGTGCGGGCGGTTTATGGGGAATCCGTGGCCACCAATAAATTTCACAAATTTTTAGGTGTGTTCTCATATTTATTAATGATCATAGCCCATATTTGAACATATATAAGTAAATTTTAGCTATAGAAAATTGAAGCTTAATCTATTCTAAAATATGAATGAAATTATATAAGAAAACTTACTAATCCAAACAATTAAAATTGTTATGATTTATTCTTATATATTTGTATAATTCAATTTGATCAAATTTTGATAAACTTCATGTTTATCAAGAAAATTATATGATAAAATCAAATAACATAAACTAAATTCTAAAAAAAGCCTTTGTTATTTTAATTTGGCAGTTGGTGAACTAATAACAAAAATTACACAAGAAGATACAATTGCAAACAAACTAACTAATTTTCTTATTATTGTAACTAACTACTATTTTTTTATATTTATATAATTTAACGCTTCAATTAACTGTGTTATTATTTTTTTTAAATAAATCTTGAATATGTATTTTTTTAAAGATTATTTTATGAATTATGTATGTTATTCAATTATAATCTTGTCTATATATGTGTGTATGCGGATTTTTGTTTGGGGATTTATTCAGTTGTGGTGTAGAGATGGTTCCACTCGCACCCACCCATATTTTATTTGCGGGGGTAAAATTTCACCCATGGGCGGGTGAAAATTTACGTTTATTCCCCGCACGCATCGATTCGAACGTCACGGTTTTCGGGTATTCCCCGTCCTATTGACATCCCTATTTCAATCTCGTGTTTACGCTCCAACTCAAAATTTAACTCCATCTTACTCGTGTGTTTCTCTCTCCTATTTTAAACTTTTTTTTCTTGTTTAATATTATCTCTCAAATAATTATTTTTCAAGCAATTTTATAATATTTTATTTGTCTTTTTTCCTATTCAAAACTAGATCCATTTTGATATATTTTTTTCCCAAATTTGTCATTGATTTTAGTAAGTACATGCTATCACATAGTTAACGTATAGTATTGGAAAATTGTCGTACTTGGCCCATATGTGCAAAATAACTAGTGAAATATCCTAACAGGGAAATCATTGCTTTTTAATCGTTTTAAAGTTTATTTTTTTTACCTTTTTATGTTGTATGCGATTCGGTAGTTTTTTTTGTAATTTTTATTTATTTATTTTGAGTTCATCTCTCAAACCATTCATTTTTCAAATGCCATTTGTTCGTCTCGGTTTTATCTTCGAAATATAATCCATTGTAATACATTTTTTCCAAATTTTTTTCGACCTGTTATATACCTAATATATATATTTTATAATAGACTTATATATATATATATATATATATATATATATATATATATATATATATATATATATATATATATATATATATATATAACAGTTTAATGAGCATTGCAAATATGAAAAAATTTATATTAGATTTGTAACAGACTTATATATATTATAAAGTAGATATATAACATTTTAATGATCAATGCAAATATAAAGAGACTTCTATTAGACTTATAACAAATATATATTTGCTTATGGCTTCCTCTAGTTGTCCTTGGCTTTCGGGTGAAGAGTGCGATCAACTTGAAAGGAGCAACAAAAAAATCAAGGGAGTTGATGGGTAGGCTGGGGTTCCGGGAACTACTACTGATGATGATTCCACAAAACATTCTTCTTCACCAGCTAGGAAGAAGTCGCCATACAGAGACATTTTATGCTATATTGCCAGCTCAGGAGATGAAGTTATGGAGGAGGATTCATATCTCTCTGATTCAGAGTGTAGCTCGAATGAAGATTTTATTGCTGTTTCAGATAATGAAGATGAGGGCGAGTAAGACGAAAGATGTCCTAAAATTCATTTTTCAACTGCTGAGAAGGCTTCATTTTGGAAGCCATGGAAGTTTTCAATCAATTGCAAAGTGTTAGGTCGAAAAGTGGTTTTAATTTCTTCGCTTCCAGACTCAACAAATTTTGGCAAAAGGCAGGAACAATGGAACTCATTGACTTATCTAATGATTTCTACTTAGCAAACTTTACAAATAAGGGAGATTACATTGTCGCTTTGCATGGAGGGCCTTGGATGGTGGCCGACCACCTTGTTTCGATAACAAAGTGGCACCCTCATTTTGACCCATACGACGTGAATGTTTCGAAGATCTTGGCTTGGATCCATTTCCTTGGACTACCCATAGAATATTACAATACTTAGGCTTTGATGAAATTGGGCAATTTGGTGGGAAAAGCTTTGCATGTAGATAAAACAACTCTAAGTGCTAGTAGAGGGAAGCATGCTCGTGTTAGTGTGCAAATCTATTTAAGTAAGACCTTACTTGCAAAGTTTCGGCTGAAGGATCACATATATTAGATCGAGTATGAGGGTTTGCACAACATAAGCTTCGAGTGTGGTACCTATGGACATAACAAAGAGCAATGCACTAATAAAGGAGGGGAAGGAAATGGAAACGGAGATGGCGAGCAAAAAGCCGAGCCTAACACAGCTGTATTTCCACTACAGAATTCAAGACCAGAAATTTTTTAAAAATATAGCCCTTGGATCCTAGCTAGAAGATTTAGAAGAAGGAAACCTACTATTGCGGCGAAACAGATGCCGACAACCCAAGTTCCGACCGGTGATGAGGCTAATCCTAGAAGAGTAGGTCAAATCGGCAAGCTCAAAGTTGGGGATGGGAAAGCCTATGGTGAAAAGATAGAGAGCAGTACGACTGGCAGCCGCTTTGTAGTCCTTAGGCCTGAAGAAAAAGCTACAGAGGTGGATAATAGGGTGATGGCAAGTAACGGTGAGGTGGCAATGGATATTAGTGGTCCCATGTTATTATCAAAAAAGCTCAATCTTCCTTCCAAGCTTACTGAGGATTATGCCACTCTTAATGGGCCTCTACCCATCCCATCCCATCCCAACCCAATTCAATTCCTTAATTAAAAGGAATGATTAAACCCATTAAAACAAATAAACCACTTTCTAATTTGGTTTTGCAGGAACATGCGGTCACTTTTAGCACCACTACACCATTACTTTTTGCTCCGCCTACCTCCCAAATTTCTTCTAATCCAATTCTTGATCCCCCTCTCTGCAAGTCTGAAATTCAGAGTGCTATGGAGGATGCCCCTAACACAAGTAAACACCCAATCACTATCTTGAGACCTAAAGACCTATCGAGCAATATCATTGAAGTTGATGAAATAAGTGCTGCAATTTCGAAGAATGGTGATAAGATTCCGGTGATCCAAGAGGAAAACCAATCAGTGTTGAATAAACCAGGTATGGAGAACATCCCACCACCAATTCCGCCTGATGTACTGATGGGTAAAACTAAAAAAAAAAGTCGCATGACAAAGCAAGGGTACACGCAGTTGGGAGGAACTCTTCCTCTTAAGTCTGGTAATTGAACCTTCTGCTCCAAATTCTCCCCCTCTTTCAATTTATTTATTTTATGAATTGGTTAGTTTGGAATATGAGAGGATGTGCTAGTAATCAGAGCTTTCTACAAGTTAGAGATTTGATTAAAGTCCATAATTTGGATCTGTTGGGTCTTTTGGAAATGAAAGTAGGAAGGAGCTGAGCTAGGGAATTTTGTTCTAGGATTCACGGTTGGAATTTCCATTGCATTGAATCTATTGGTATGTCTGGGGGGATTTGGCTTATAAGGAAGAATGGTACCATGCAAATTGATGTGTTGGAGGAAGATCGGTACTTCCTTCATGTAGTGGTTAAGAGAACCGGCTACCCAAATGTGAGGTGTCGATGACGTGTGGGTCTTCCTTGACGACTGTGTGAGAGGCGGGGCCCACCAGGGTTTGGTTGAATTTAGGCGCGATGAAACCTTTTTAAATCAAGTTTGCACAAATAACCAATTTTAATGAATAAAAGAATCGAAACCCAAATCTCGATACAAATGATAGAGTCGCCACCCAAGTTGTCTACTTGGGAAAGAGTTTTGATATGGTTCCCTCTAGGCGGGAGACTCATACCTATTGGATCAGAGATTCGGGTATCGAATGAGTCATTTATTTCTCATTTAGTTGATTCAATATTACATTCACCGCGTAAAATCATTTTTATTTTCATCATTTGGGGAATTATCACAGAAATTCTATTTTTCTACTCTATTTCACACTCGTTACATGTGTTTACAGATTACAATAAAGTACAAGCAATAAATGGGGGAATAAAAATTACAACCGGGGAAAAATGGGAAATTGCAAAAGAACCTATACATTTGTTCTAAGTTATAAAACAAAATAAATTTAGTTTCCCTGCATCCACAGATATTAGTACAGTTTAAGGCACATCACAAGTTAACATTTTATTAGGAAAAATGTGATCATGTTAGCATGGCGATTTTACGATCGATAGTGCCCGGGCGGCTTCTAGGATAAGAGAGAAATAACAAGTCTTCAACGTATTTTGTTGTGAAAACACATTTTAATTTTTGTGGGTTGATTTACCGGATTGTTAGTGAAAATAATCGCATGACATATGGTGAGTTGAATTGATTTTTAACCGAATTAAAATGAATTCTGGGTTCTTCTTGGGGCCTGGTACCCGTACGGGTAGGTGGGACTCGTACGACTACCAGGGAGGACCGGTACGGGTATGGGGGACCCGTACGGGTCCAGTCTAGTCCCAGTCAGAATAATGGAGAAAAAATAAAATAAAAATGGGATTTCCTTCCGTATGAGTATGGCGCATTGATTTAATATCCTTAAGGATATATGGTGCCAATAAGGCTCATATGAGCTAGGATCAGACCCAAAATAAGAATAAGAACATATATAATAAAAGAGGCAAAGAATAATAATGAAATAAATGAGATGTGAGTCTCTTTAAAACTCAGGAGCGTTACCTTTATAGCGTGAATCCACTTTGAGGCGATCCTTTTGCTATTAAGAGAGTCTGGCCAAAGTAGATGGTGAAATAGGACTATTTAGGTGAGTATTTGTGTGGACAGAACCTCCCCTAAATCCTAATAAACGAAGTTAGGATTGAATAAAATGTGGACAAAACCTCAAGGAATGGGCTTTCTCCCAATTTTATACCTCCTATACCTCCACTATACCTTTCTATACCTATAGAAACTGATAGAACCTTACTATTATTTCTCTATAGTATATGTTTCATATGAATTGTGTCTGTGTTAAAATGTGAGGAAAAGGCCCTATTCATAGGGTGAAAATCAGGTTTGAATGCAATTAATAGCATTCAAGACCTGCCTTTTCCCGAAAAAGGTAAGACATCTTTCGAAAGATCATCCCTCCCAGGTGTACGGAAGGAATGACCCGTACGGGTCTGCCAGTGGATCCGTACTACTAGACAACACCTGTATGGGTCCCTAAGGGTAGGCTAGGTCTCTAGACTTCGGCAAACTCAACTCTGCAGCATTAAGAACACCTATAATGGATAATACCTATAAGATATTGCATCATATAGCTCTCATCATAGTTTCATGAGAAGGATCATTAAAATCCAGTGTTCACAGACTGCCCCTCGTGGGATCATTACATATACGGATCTGTATGATCTCACGACGTGAGCGAGGGTTCAGAAATCATACCTGAGGTGATGACATGGGTAAGTTCCTTTCTTAAGGCGAAATTTGTTCCTGGGTGTCCCTTTCTTGAGGCGGACGACTTTCCTTGCCAATGCATATCCCTTTCATGAGGCAGATGACTTTCCTTTGCTGATGCGTATCCCTTTCTTGAGGTGGATGACTTTCCTTTGCTGATGTGCATCCCTTAGTGACTCTACTGGGGAAGGCGTGTGTATCCCTTTCTTAAGGCGGATCAACTTTCCTGATTGATGGTGTATCCCTTTCCTAAGGCGGATGAGGTGTGTATCCTTTTCCAAAGGCGGATGACTCTCCTCGCTGATGGTGTGTCCCTTTCCTAAGGTGGATGACTCTCCTAGCTGATGTATCCCTTTCCTAAGGCGGATGACTCTTCTGACTGGGGATCTTGAATAACCTGTAAAAGGACAACAATCAAACGTTGAGTTAGTTATTGCCTGAGCGGACACATCTTTATTCTTGATTGACTTTGTGATGAACAAAATTTTTTTGCCCCTTCAATTAAGGATAAAGATGTGCGGATGGGAACTGGCCCCTAAATAAACTGTAAAGTAAATGCAAGAAATGTTGGGTATGGCCCGATCTCTCTGGAATGAAATGTCGCTTGGAAAGGTGCCTCTTAAAGAATGCCCCCGGGAGGGCTGGACAATTGGGAGATGCCCCTAGATTTATTGATTCCACTGCTGGGGAATGGGGGGATGCCCCTGGATTAACTGATTTAGCTGTTAGAGAATGGGGGGATGCCCTGGATTGACTGATTTGGCTGCTAGGGAATGGGGGGATGCCCCTGGATTGACTGATTCCGCTGCTGGAGAATGGGGGGATGCCCCTTAGTTGACTCTACTGCTAGGGAGTATAGCAATGCTCTTTTGGTGACTTCTTTTCTACTGGGGAAATCTCTCCTTGTAAGATTTATTTGCTAGGGAAAATTTCCTGTGCTCGGGTGGACCTACACACAAATCTCCCTTATTAGCGATCAACTCAAAAAAATGGCTCATCTTGATTCTTGATTGACCTATGTGAAACCAAAAATTTTTGCCCCTTCAATCAAGGATCAAGGTGAGCTAGGGGGTTTGCCCCTGATTTACTAAAAAAATAAAGTTTAGGGAAAGTGGGGTTGGCCCCGAGTTTGGACTGGATGAACTTCTTGTGTCTACATTAAATATTGGTTCATAATCTACCCTTGGATGGCAATAGAAGGCTCATGCGGGTGGGGCAAGACCGGTACAGGTGTGGACCTTGAGAATTGGGACCCATACGGGTAGGGTTGGACCCGTACGGTTCCCTGTCGGGGGTTTCAAAAGGCTGATCAGTCTCCTCATATCCTGCCTTATACAAAATTTTTGCATCTTACATTCTCTGTCGATTTTCTCCCTAAAATCAATCAAAATGTATAAAAAGATCCCAAAGGTCGGCCGTTTCTTCGTTAGGCATGAGGATTTGCCCTCAGTGGGTGATTTGGGGCTTCAAGAATGCCCGGTTTTGGTTGGGTTTTGCTTTTTGTGAAGAGGACTCATTTCTGGGACTCACTCCTGCTTCTGATGTGCCCCTTGTTCCTTCTCCTAAGACTTATGCTTCCAAATTCCAGGTATTCTGCTTGATTCTCCATTTTCCATTTTCGAATCCTTTGAGAATTTCTCAAATTTTGGCATGAATTAGGGTGTTTTAGACCTTAGAATGGAGCATGATGCATGTAACTTTAGCCTAGGATGCTTTTACGATAGTTTTGGATGAGCTTTGGTGGTATTTGCATGATTTTGGATTCTTTGGGAAGTTTTTCACGGAGGGACTATTCGCAGGGGACCCGTATGTGTGGGGTGGGACGCGTATGGGTCCAATTTTTTATACGGGTGCTGTGGTAGGACCCGTACGGGTAGGCGGACCCGTACGGGTAGGCGGACCCGTACAGGCCGCTTCTCCAGGGACAAAAGGTTTAAAACCTGGTTTTCTGTAACTTTTTTTTTATGATTTTTGACTTGTCTGCTGTATTCTAACCCTATTGAACTGTGATTTTGTCTCTGCAATTTCAGTATAAGACTGTAGGAGCCTTGAGCTTCTGTAGGAAGTGGTACAAGGAGATCCGTATCGTGGAGGACACCGACCTAGTGACTCGCATAGTTTCTTCTAGGTTCAGTGACATTATCAGGGCCATTCCTCAGGATCCAAAGACGCTGGCCCTAGGTGCCATTTCAGCCTTAGTAGAGAGGTGGTCGGAGATGACCCATACTTTTCACTTACCGATCGGGGAGGTCACCGTCAGTCCCTCGGATGTGTGCGCTGCGACGGGATTGGACTGGAGTGGGGATATCATCCACTTCGATGTGTATGCCGATAGGTGGCATTCTTGGCCTGAGGTGAAGGCCTATATTGAGAGATTACTTAGGCTTCGTCTGGGCGGGACGAACATGCTCAAGTACAAGGACCTGCATACTTACCGGATCGAGCAACCGAGTCTTGTAGCTACGGATAGGAGAGATCGATATACCCGGTCCTTCCTGCTGATATTCCTTATTACCGTCTTCTTTTCGGTCTATTCGAGCAACCTCAACCACGGTTTGCTCTCTACTATAGAGGATCTTACTGCTGTGCCTTGCAAGAACTGGTGTCGAGCTATTCTGGCACAGTTGTATTATAGGTTGGATGTCGGAGTCTGGGGTGAGCAGTTTGAGCTCAAAATCTGCCATCTGATTTTGGTAAATCTCGAATTGATCTTTTGTGCTTTAACTTTTTGTTCGAACTATGCCACAATTAATCCTTACTTTGTCTTGCAGATCTGGGCCTTTGAACATTCGTCCATTCCTATGCAGCCTGAGATGCCACACATTATATCCAAGTGGATGGGGCTTTGGCAGGGTTAGCCCTTGACCACAGCGCAGTATAGAGAGTTCCTTCGTCAGTTGTGCTCAGATTGGGTAAACTTCTTCCCTACCAAAGCTGCATTTTACATTTCAACAAACCGTAAGTAGAAATTGTATTTACGAGGTTGCGATGCTTACAGTGCATTTACTTTATACAGGTCATCCAAGACCCTTGGGAGATTTTGGATATACATGGGGCATCGAGCTGATGCGGGCTGCCACTTTGTCCTGGAGTTACCACTCTTCTATGAGTGGTATTTCGGTGAGTGGGTCCGAGGGTGGAGGACCAGTGTTGTGGTGGAGAGACCGATCCCAACAGGCATCTTCTGGCTGCACCTGATACCTGGGACCGATAAGGGGTTATATATGTTGGGTGAGGGAGCCCGAGTGCTATCAGTAGAGGGCTCCTACATAGAGTTCATCGATTCTTCGCTCCTTCCCCCTTGTGAGAGGTTCACCACAAAGACATCCCTCTCGAGGTCCACTGGAGTGACAATGAGGACAATGATGATGATTATGAGGGCGGATCAAGGGGTGACTGTGGGGGTACATCCGTAGTTCAGAGGACTAAGTGTTCGGCTAGGTCTGATATCCCTTCTTCTCAAGTATTTTCCTAACTTAGCCTTTGTGAATACCTTGTTATTGATTGTTATTGATCATGATTCTGAGTGTGACCTTTTATTATTATAGCCTCCCGCTTCCATGCGGAAGAGGCCTGCTGCTGCTGCTACTACTATTCCTGAGCAGTCGACGAAGCAGTCTCGTGCTTCTATGTCCATTAGAGAAGGAGTTCTCCGAGCAGATCTAGATACCTTCTTCCGGCTCCTCAATCATTCGGGGAAGTGAGCTGTTAAGGAGCTCGAGGAGTCGATCCAACCCATTGATTTTACCTGTTCTAGCTCTATCCATGTAAGGAATCCCTTGCTTTTAACCTTATCCATTACAATGGCTGCTTAGAATGACCTATCCTGATATGAATTTCCTTTTCAGGTGACCATCTCCGAGGCTGAGAGGATTGCTAAGGGTTACTTCTCTGTCCAAGATCTACTATTAGCCCAGGATGTGCTAGCTTCGGTAAGTTTCTTTGACCTATAAAATTTAACAAACTATGCATGATGCATGCCATGCCACTTATATATATGTACTAATCTTCTGATTCCTATTGCAGACTCTGCTGGCCATGGAGCGCATTAAGTTTGCTTAGGACTTGGATGCTTCAGAGGAGAGAGCCAGGTTCTTGGAGGACCAGTTGCAGGGCGCCACTACTGAGGCTGGTTAGGGCAGAGACTACTTGAGTGAGGGCCGAGATTGAGATGCTGAGGGGATAACTGGCGCGAATGACTGAGGACAGACAGACGCCAGATCCATCTGATGTTGTGTCCAAGGATGATCTTTCTACATACTGTGTGACTCAAAGGGGTGGAGATTAGCATGTTGACGGAGTCTATGCTACTAGGGCTGCTGCAGGGACATCAGAGATTAGGGATCCTGCCCAGCCAGCTGCTACAACGGTGAAGCCGAGGGTCATATGACTATAGATATCGATTATCTGCTGGTGGATACACAAGATCAGAATTAGGAGGGTTGTTAGGGACAGGATCCCCCAGTAGCTTAGATTACGATGCACTTTTATTACTTTCTGAACTTTTAACCTTTTTAGGCCCTGCGTGGTGTGATTTGAATGTAAACTTGGATTGATACTTTTGACCTTGGACTTTTTATGCATGATGAATTTTTCTTTTGAACTGAGACCATTGGATATTGTACTTGTGGACTCGAATTGCTTCTCGGTATAGCTGATAATGAGACTAAGTTTGGTCGGTTCATTCAATGTGAGATGATCGGCAATTATAGCTGGTGTTCTAACTTTTGCATAGGTGACTCGGTGTAAGATGACCTGTCAAACATTTTATTTTTGTCCTAATTTTTGTCTGAACTGTCCTTGGCGGCTTAGTTCAGCGGACCTTCTCTTTTCTTTTCTTTTAGGCTTTAATTTTTGCCTAGACCGCCCTTTCGGGTTTTCAATCCAACAAGCCTTTTTTTTAATTTATTCATGGATTGTCCTTGGCAGCTTAATCCAGCAGACTTTTTCCTTTTCCTTTGCTTTAATTTTTGCCCGGACCGCCCTTTCGGGTTTTCAATCCAGCAGGTATTTCTTTCTTTTCTTGAGTCTTAACTTTTACCTGGACCGCCCTTTCGGGTTTTTAATCCAGCAGACTATCTTAATTTTTGCCTAAATTGTCCTTAGCGGCTCAATCCAACAGACTTTTTAGAATTTTGCATTTATGCGGTGAAGATGAGTACAATGATGCATAACACGTAGAGAAAAATTGATGTTCACATACTTGCAATTATTTCACCTAAAGACATCCATGCATTCATAAGACCAAGACTCTTAGTAATATCACAATATGTTCATTGATGAGATTAATTTGAGTACATAGGCAATGGTAGCAATTTCCAATGGTTAACCCCTACTACCTACTGGTCTTTTACAGATTTTCCAGAAAGCAACTGATATTTTTCTCTCGATGCCCTAACTTTTCCCTAAGCTGCCCTTTTTGGGTTTTCAACTTAGCGGGCTTTATTTGCGTTGGAGTGCCCTAATTTTTGCCTGACTGGTTTACGAAATACCGATCAGCGGCTGCACTCTAATTTTTGCCTGAGCAGTAGAGGACCACTCGCCGGGTGATTTATTTTTTATTTCTTTTATTCTTTATGCTGCTTTTTTATGATTTAATTCTTTTGATCTAGACATGATAACGCTTAAACCTATCTTGATTCACGAACTCATTTCCATCCATATCCATAAGCTTGATTCCTCCTTTACCAAGGACTTTCTTCACAACGAACGATCCTTCCCAATTAAGCCTGAACTTGCCCCTAGCATCAGTGTTGACCTGGCATAGCTGTTTGAGAACTAGATCGCCTGCTTTGAGAGGTTGTTTCGGGTATCTAACCCTGTTATTATAAGCTCGAGCCATATGTTGCTAGTATATCTATTGGTGGTCAAGTGCTATGAGCCCCTTTATGTCTATTGCATTTAACTATTCATACCTAGCTTTCGCCCAATCAGACTCTTTTAACCGAGCTTCGAGTGCCACTCTTAGAGATCTTACTTCTGTTTCAATTGGTAACACGACTTTCATTCCATATATCAAGGAGAAAGGTGTTTGAGCAGTGGGTGTTCTTATACTAGTTCTATACCCCCAAACTGCGAGCGGAAGTTTATCTTCCTAGTCTCTGCAGGTAGCTACTATTTTGGACAAAATCTTCTTGATTGGCATTAATGATCAGCTTTCTTTTAGAGCTACCACGGGTTTTGAGTATAGACTTATAGCTTAAGGTGTTCTTCTCATTTTTCATAACCAGAACTAGTCTGCTGTTGATGCTCTCATGAGTCTTCTTGGTCTTCTTTCTTGACGACTCGTATCTTCGTACCTTTCTCCCCCTTCATGAAGGTAGAAGGACCAAGGCTCATTGTTATCATGATTGCTAAGCACTTTTATTACCACTCTTTTATTGATAGATATAATCATTGGATATTTATAACATCGCGATATACTCAAAGTCAACTTCATTACTGAATATGATGATATTTTAAGGATGTTGTTGTTATGAGTGCATGATGTCATTAAAATGAAATACTCGAGCAAAATGTGAATGAGAGATGCATCAATCTATTCATGACATGTTTAAAATAAAAGATACTAATGTTACAACTTATTCTTGATATGCCTTATAAGTGGCATTATTTGCATAAAAAATGTTTGCAACATTGAAAATTACATCATTTGAATCATCCTCCACAATTGGAGGGCCTTGTTGATCAATATTAGCAATACTAGTAGCTGAACTAGTAGTTTCGGTGTACAGGTTTGCATGCATTTCTTCGGTCACTGCTCATGCTGAGTTTTTGACAGCCTTGCTAATGGGATTCCCTTTCTCACTTCCTTTCCAATTCTTCCTCATAAGTACGGCTAAGGCTTTAGTGATGGACTTAACTGCTTTCGTCATTTCATCTTCTTTAGTATTCCCACATACTTCCACAGTAATTGCTCAATCATGAAGCCTTTCTTAAAGTCATACGTATCATTGAAGATCTCAAAACCAGGGACCTTCTTGCCCCTAACCTCGGCGGGTTCTTCTTTACCCATGAATATCTTTTGTCCGACTTTAGCCCCTATCATAACGCAGGATTGGGGTTTGGACTTCTTAACACCTGGCTGACTTCCCAAACTAAGTCTGAATGGCCATGGAAGGGGCAAAATGGGTTCCAGTATACCCTGAAGATTCTTTCCAAGCCCCTTTCCTATCTCATAACCTTGCTTCATCATAGTCTTCTCTATTTTAAGAGATACGTATCCCTTAGCCAAAAGCTTCAAACCCTGGTGAGCTACAGCTACCCTAGATTCCTTTTCCTCAGTTTTCATGGGTGAGATAACAAACTGTTCGTTGGCTTCAATGGTCACTAGCTTGCCACTATAGTGAGTTTAACTTTTTGATAGACTGTGGAAAGGACAACCCCTAATGAATGAAGCCAAGGATGGCCCAACAATAATGAGTAAAAGATATGAATGTCAATAATAGTGAATAAGACTTTGGACTGCACTCCCCCAACTGTAACCTCAGCTTCAAAGACCCCGATGACACTCCTCTTTGTATCATCATATGCCCTTATAACAGTATTGGATTTCTCTAACATGGATTCATCTAACCTCAAGTGAGTAAGGATCTTGGCATGGCAGAGATTGAGGGCGGAACCATCATACACCATAACACACTGGATAGACTGATCGAAGATTTGCACCTTGATGAAGAGCACTTTATTATGCTTATTTCCTTCAACTAGGAGTTCTGACGAGTAAAATATAATAGATTCAACCTGACTGGGAGACGACCCCCAATAACTGAAAAGACCTCAACCGGGGTAGTGGAGGGCGCAACTTCTATGCTTAGCAACTTTTCCATCAAACCCCTACAATGATCTTTAGAGTCAATGAGAAGCTTTCCAGATACTGTACTTGGTAGGGGTAATTTGCAATTATTGGATAAGAGGGGCCACTTTCGAATCTATCTTTTCAATATTAATCAGAACTTAAGTCTCGATAGCAGATGTAAGGGTCGGACCCTGATTAACACTTGGGAGGACCTGGATGTCCACATCTCTGCCCCTTCTTCTCTTTGGGAGGGGATTAGGAGGAACCCTTCCACTTTAGGTAGCATGTAATACTCATCTTTCATATAACTTCTCCCCTCGAAAGTTTCAACCAACAACGTCGGCCCTTCGATTTTATAAGCATCGATATCAATGGGATCTAGTTACACCAATATAGTCTCCTCATTGTAAGTACCTTTTAGCTTGTATGCATCGATGTCAATGGGGACCAATTCATCAGGTAAGGCTACGACTGAGTGGACCACAGGGTTATCCTATGTGATCATACTGAAGATATGGTGGGAGGGTAACCCCGACTCAACGGTCGTATCCTGTTGTTCAAAATTTGGCAGGGGGTTATTCAGGATGCTAGGTTTAAGCTCAAGTTCTCGAATCTTCTTCTCCCTAATCAAACCATGGATAGCCTTAAGTAGATCTCTACAGGTGCTAGTGCGATGACCCTTACTAACGTGATAAGCATAAAATTGATCCATGTCCTCAAGTTTAGGCAGAACATAGGTTCTGATACTCTGAAGAAGACTAAGTGCCCTTAACTTAGAAAGATGGCAGAGAGTGATGCCTTCCTAGGAGAAATACCATCTTCAATGGTATGAACTGCAGCCACTTCTTCTTGTACTATCACGGTCTTAGGATCAGAACTAGATCTTGGCTTAGAAGCCTAGGTTGGGGCTAAAGGGTCATTCTTCTTGAACCAAGGTTTGTTCGACACGCTCGAATTCTCTGATTCCCCGATCCTTTCCTATTTTTCGGCCTTCTCAAAGACCTCCACATAGCTAGAGAAGTTATCCATACCAAGAACCTTACGATAAGCGGGTAGAGCACCATCTATCAACATTACGATCATCTAAGGGAGACTCAGGCGATCCTTCAACAAAACTTAAGTGGCCATCCACCTTTCAAAAGAGGGTTTGAATTTCTCATTGGGGGCTTGCTTGATAGCTTCCAAATTTTGTATGGTAGTTTTAATGGTGGCATTGAATCCATATTGCTGGATGAAAGCCTCAAATAAGGCCTTCCAGTCTTTAGTTACTTCATTAGATAAGGTGTTATACCACTCGACAGCAGGGCCTTCCAAAGTGCAAATGAACATGTCGGCCATAATCTTATCACTCAGTTTCCTTATCCCTATCACCCTCTAATAGGTAGTAATGTGAGATTGAGGTGGACCAGTTCCCTTATACTTTGCTATGCTAGGCATACTAAAGTTTTCATGAACCCAATCTTCCTCTCTGATGACTTGAACTGGTATGGATGGTGGTTGGATGCTGGGATTGGTGGGGAGCAATTTTTACAGTAAATCGCACAACTCCACAGATAAGGATGATCTGTCCAACTAAGTAGTTGCACCCGAGGGTAAACCTGATGTTTGAGGAAAGGTTTTCCCCTTGGGTGTGACTACAAAGTTAGGGGTAGGACCAGATGACCTAAACTGAAACATTGGCGGTACGAACCCTTGGCTAGGCTGAGCAAACTGACTAACGGCTAGTGGAACCATGGTACCTATTGACTATAATGGCTGGCTGATTGAACCAAATGGACCAACAGAACCCAACTGACCAGACTAACTGGAAGAATCCTCACGAGTCCGCACAGGTGGCAGCTAAAACTGAGTGAACGAGGTTGTGAACAACTCTTAAAAGAGGAAGTTGTTCATTGACCACCGCGTTCACTGCTAGAGTACTGACATATGCACTATGAGAAGCATTGACCGCTCTCGTCGACCAAGATTACTATAAGGTATCGATGATGTGTGGGTCTCCCTTGGCACCTGTGTGAGAGGCGGGGCCCACTGGGGGTTTGGTTGGATTTAGGCGTGACAAAACATTCTTATTTAAAGTTTTCATAATAAGCCAATTTTAATGAATAAAAGAATCAAGACCCAAAGCTCGATGCAATTGATAGAGTCGCCACCCAAGTTGTCTACTTGGGAAAGAGTTTTGGTACGGTTCCCTTTAGGCGGGAGACTCATACCTATTGGATCAGAGATTCGGGTATCGGATGAGTCACTTATTTCTCATTTAGTTGATTTAAAATTACATTCACCGTGTAAAACCGTTTTGTTGTTTCATCATTTAGGGAATCGTCACAGAAATCCTATTTCTACACTCTTTCATACTCATTACATATGTTTACATATTGCAATAAAGCACAAGCGACAAATGGGGGAATAAAAATTACAACCGGGGAAAAATGGGGGAATTGCAAAGAGAACCTATACATTTATTCTAAGTTATAAAACAAAATAAAAATAAATTCCCTGCATCCATAGATGTTAGCACAATTTATAGCACATCACAAGTCAACATTTCATCAGAAAAAATGTGATTATATTAGCGAGGCGGTTTTACGATCAATAGTGCCCGGGCCACTTCTAGGATCGAAAAGAAATAACAGGTCTTCAACGTATTTTATTATGAAAACACATTTTAACTTTTGTGGGTTGATTTACCAGATTATTAGTGAAAATGATGGAATGGAATATGGTGAGTTGGATTGATTTTTAACCGGTTAAAAGTGAACTCTGGGTTCTGTCTCAGGGCTGGTACCTGTATGGATGTGGGGTACCCATACGGGCACTAGGGAGGGCTGCTACCGGTGTTAGGGGACCCGTACGGGTCTTGTTTGGTCCTAGGTAGAAACTCAGTTCAGTTCAATTTACAAATTAACAGATTAACAAATTAATGGCAAGAAAATAAAATAAAAGGGATTTCCCTTCATATGAGTATGGCACACCGATTTGATATCTTTGGGGATATATGGTGCCAACAAGGCTCATATGGGTTGGGACCAGACCCGAGATAAGAAATGAAAGGAACAGATATAATAGAAGAAATAAAGAATAAAAATAATGAAATAACTAAGATGTGAGTCTCTTTGAAACTCAGGAGCGTTACCTTTGCAGCGTGAATCCACTTTGAGATGATCCCTTTACTATTGAGAGAGTCCGGTCAAAGTAAATGATGAAATAGGACTATTTAGGTGAGTATTTGTGTGGACAAAACCTCCCCTAAACCCTAATAAAAGAAGCTAGGAATGAATAAAATGTGGACAAAACCTCAAAGGAAGGGTTTTCTCCCTATTTTATACCTCCTATACCCCCACTATACCTTTTCTATACCTAGTGAAATTGCTAGAGTTTTAGTATAATTTTCATATGAGATGTGTGTCTTGAAATGAGGGGAAAAGGCCCTATTTATAGGGTGAGAGTCAGGTCTGAATGCAATAAACCACATTCAAGACCTGTCTTTTCCTGAAAATGGTAAGAGATAGCTTCCGAAAGAGGCAGATTAAGAAATCAGAGCACCTGTACGGGTCCCCTCCGTGCATACGAAAGGTACTCACCCATACGAGTCTACCAGTGGATCCGTACCACTAGACAGAACCCGTAAGGGTACCTAAGGGCAGACTAGGTCTCCAGACTTCAGCCAAACTCAACTCTGTAGTAGTAGGAACACCTCTGATGGACAACACCTAAAAGACATTGCATCATATAGCTCACATCATAGTTTCGTGAGAAGGATCGTTAAAATCCAGTGCTCACAGACTGCCCCTCGTGGGATCATCACAGATATGGATCTGTATGATCTCACGATGTGAGCGAGGGTTTAGAAATCATGCCCGTGGAGATGATATGGGTTAGTCCCTTTTTTTAGGCGAACTTCTTTCCTTTGCTAATGCGTACCCCTTGTAACCCTACTGGGGAATGCATATCCCTTTCTTGAGGCGGATGACTTTTCTGACTAGCGTATCCCTTTCCTGAGGCGGATAACTTTCCTGACTGGCATATTCCTTTCCTGAGGGGGGTGACTTTCCCTTTGGTACAGTGCATATCCCTTTCTTGAGGCGGGTGACTTTCCTTTTGGTACCATGCATATCCCTTTCTTGAGGCGGATGACTTTCCTTTTGCTATCGTGCATATCCTTTGTGACTCAACTAAGGAGGGTATGTGTATCTCTTTCTTAAGGCAGATCGACTCTCCTAACTGGTGTATCCCTTTCCTGAGGCGGATGACTTTCCTAACTGATGATATATCCCTTTATTAAGGCGGATGACTTCTCCTAACTAGCGCATCCCTTTCCTGAGGCAGTTGACTTTTCTGACTGATGATATATCCCTTTCTTAAGGCGGATGACTTTTCCTCGTATCCCTTTCTTAAGGCGGATCGACTCTCCTAACTGGCGTATCCCTTTCTTAAGGCGGATGACTTTCTTGATTGATGATATATCCCTTTCTTAAGGCGAATGACTTCTCCTTTTATCTCTTTCTTTAGGCGGATCGACTCTCCTAACTGGCATATCCCCTTCCTGAGGCGAAAGACTTTCCTGACTTGGGAATTTTGAATAACCTAAAAAGAGACAATAATCAAACACTGAGTTAGTCATTGCCTAAGCGGACGCCTCTTTATTCTTAATTGACTTTTGTGGAATTAAAAATATTTTTACTCCTTTAATTAAGAATAAAGATGTGCGGATAGGATAAACTGAAAACTATGTGCAGGAAATGTCAGGTTTAGCCCGATCGCTCTTAAATGAAGTTCCCCTTAGAGGGGTGCCTCTCAAAGAATGCTCCCAGGAAGGCTGGACTATGGGGGGAGGCCGCTAGATTGACTGATCCCACTGTTGGGGGAAGGGGGCATGCCCCTGGGGTTTGATGATTCCGCCACTAGGAAATAGGGGATGCCCCTACGATCTGGTGATTCCTCAGCTGGGGAATGACCCTAGGATGGGGTGCCCCTAGGGTTCCTAATGATGGTGGTATGCCCCTCGTGTGATTCCTTGGCTGGGGAGGGAAGTGATATCCTTTGCTGGGGAAGCCTTTCCCGTTAAGATTTGTTTGCTGGGGAAGAACTCTTGTGCTAGGATATACCTGTACATAAAGATTTCTTGGTTAGTGATTAATTCAAAAAAGTGGCTTACTTTGGTTCTTGATCGATTTGCCAAAATGAGAATTTTTGCCCCTTCGATCAAGAATCAAGGTGAGCTAAGGGTTTTGCCCCATGATTAACTGAAAATACAGGGTTTAAGAGAAGCGGGGTTGGTCCCCTAATCTGGACTGGGTATGCCTATGATGCTCTAGCTTGAAAACTGCCTCTTGGTGTTAGGAGGGGACCTGTACGAGTGACCCAGACCGATACGGGTGTTAATTTACTAATAAGGACTCGTACGGGGTGTGGGGCATTGGTATGGATGCTTCGGGGTAGTTTTTTTAAAAAAATAGGAACAATCTCTATTTCCCTCTATTCACCAAAACTTCTAATTCTTCCAAATTATAGTGATTTCTCACCCAAATCAATCAAATGATGTATAAGAAGATTCCCTATTGTGGGCCTTTTGGTCTGAGACGCGAGGAACTACCTCAGATCAGCAATTCAAAACTTCGGCAATGTCCTGTGGCCATTGGATATGCATTCCCAGAAACACACTCTTTTCTCTGCTTTAATCCTTCCTCTGAGGTCCCCGTCGTTCCTTCTCCCAAATCACACCCCTCCGAACTCCAAGTAAGTCGATCAAAATCCACCATTTTTTATTTTTCCCCAATTTGGAATTTCTTTGATTTGGCATGCTTTTAGGGTGTTTTAGGTGCTGAAATAGAGCCTTATGCATGTAACTTTAGTTCAGGGAACTTTTAGGATAGTTGTTCATGATATTTGGTTGAGTTTTGGTGAAAATGGCTTTTCGGGACCTTTTTCTCCGACGAGCAATGATTGCAGGGACCCGTACCGGTGTGGGGGACACATATGAGTCTCGCTTTTTATACGGGTAGGGCCCACCCATACGGGTACCCATATCCCGGACGGAATGTCCAAAACTCCATATACTGCACTTTTATTCTAATTTCTGACTTAATCACCATATTCTAACCCTTTTGTACTGTTGTTTTGCTTTTATAGTTCCCTTTTAGGATCATTGGGGCCTTGAGTTTCTGCCAAAAGTGGTACGAGGAGATCGGTACCGATGGAGATGCTGAGTTCATAGCCCGAATCGATGCTCTGGGCTTTTCTGATATTATCGGGCAATTCTTGAGGGGCTAAAGACATGGCTTGTAATGCCATCGCTGCACTGGCTGAGCGGTGGTCGGAGACTACCCATACCTTCCATTTACCGATAGGGGAGGTCACTATCACCCCGTCTGACATATGTGCACTGACCGGGTTAGCTTGGAGAGGAGATATAATCCAGTTGGACATGTATGTCGATCGTTGGTATTCATGGGCTGAGGTGAAGGACTACGTACAGAGACTTCTTAGGCTTTGTCCTGGTGGGAAGGGCAAGGTCAAGTACGGGGAGCTGCATACTCACTAGCAAGCACAGCCATGACCGATTGCTGCAGACAGAAGGGATCAGTATGCCAATTCCTTCCTCTTGAGCCTCCTATCGACCGTCTTCTTTCTTGTATACTCGAGCAACCTTAACTATGGTTTGCTTTTTGTTGTGGAAGATCTTGCCAGCGTGCCTGATTAGAACTAGTGCCGGCTATTCTGGCTCAATTGTACTACGGTCTAGATGTCAGGCTTCGAGGCTAGTAGGCTGAGCTGAAGATTAGCCATCTACTCCTTCTAGTAAACACTGAACTTTTCTTACGCTTTTAGCCTTATATTGAAACTATCATGTGACTGACTTTTGATTCTTCTTGTAGATGTGGGCGCTCGAGCACCATTTTATCCCCAGGCCAGGCTTATCAGGTCAGCTTGAGATGTCTCATATCATATCCAGGTGGATGGATCCCGCATAGTAGCAGTCCAGGACCGTAGCAGAGTCTCGAGAGTATATCCGCCAGCTGCGCTCTCATCGGGTAAACCCTTTTAAGCCTGAACTTGTATTTTCAATTTAACAAACTATCAGTGATAAACTATATTTAAAAAGTTAGGGTTCTTACGGTGTGCTCTGATTATATGCAGATTATTCGTAATCCTTGGGTGCATATGGTCATCCACGATGAGATCGAGGATATACGGCGGGGGGTGGATGACCGCCAATTTATTTTGGAGTCACCACTTTCCTTTGAGTGGTACCTAGGTGAGCGAGTTCGCGACAGGCGGATGAGCTCTGTAGTGGAGAGGCCAATCCCTTCGCCTATCCTTGTAGGTGTATACTGGCCACACCCGATGCCGGGGATGAACCAGGGGTTGTATCTGCTAGGCGAGGGAGCCTGAGTGATGTTTATTGAGGGTTCTTATCCTGATTTCATCCGTACCTCACTACTCCAGCCATGCCCGAGGGTCCATTTGGGAGATACTCCTCTTGACTTCCACTATAAGGACGACGACGATGACGAGGGGGGTGGCGACAATGGAGCTAGAGGTGACCACGGGGGACCTTTCCTGGTTCGTCAGACTGAGGCCATTTCTAGGCCCGTGAGCTCTTCTACTCGGGTATATCTTTCAACTCGGCTCTATGAATCATTTACTCTTTTACCATTATTTGTATAAACCGTTAGTCTAAAAATTTGTAAACTTGAGCTGTAGTCTTCTACTCATAAGCGGAAGCAACATGCTGCTGCTGCCACTACTACTGCCCCTGAGGCACCAGCAGATTAGGCTCCACCGGAGAAGTGGGCTAAGACTGTCAGAGGCTTAAAGGAGGGCGTCCTCAAGAATGACCTAGATTCTACCTTCTGCCTCCTCGACCATTCAGGGAAGCACGCTGTACATGGGCTGGAGGAGTCGGTCTACACCATTCGCTTCACTCCTCTTGGCGTGACCCATGTAAGCTCTTATGCCAAACTCTTAGCTTATATCCTTGATAAATTTATGGCGTGCATTTTGAATTGACTAAATTGGTTTCCACAAGTGTCTGTACCTGAGGCAGAGAGGATTGCATGGAGGTGCTTCTCGAGCAAGGATCTAATGATGGCACAGGATGCCTTAGCTGCGGTGAGCTTCTTATTTACCTGTGAAATATAGCAAACTATGCATGCATGGTGTGACATTTATGTATATGTACTGATCTTATGGTTCTTATGCAGACCCTGTAAGCTATGGAGTGGGATAGATCTGCTCGGGACTTAGAGGCTGTCGAGGATCAGGCTAGCTTTCTGGAGGAGCAGCTGTGGGCAGACACTGCAGACTTGGATCGGATCCCTATACTGGCAGACTTAGAGAGAGCTAGGAGAGAGACTGAGGTTTTACGGGCACAGCTAGCTTACATGACTGAGGGTAGGCGGACTCCTGAGCCATTTGATTCTTCTTCGGACCCTCCTTCAGATTATATGGTTCAGCCGATTGTGGCCCAGAGCGTGGGGGCGGAGCAGGAGGTGGATCAGCGAGCTGGTATGACTGATGCTATGGCTGGGGATGTTGTAGGGACTTCAGAGACTAGGGCCCCTATTCAGCCTACTGCTGGTGCTGGCAAAGCCGAAGATCATATGATGATAGATATGGACTATCTGCTGGCAGATATGCAGAAACAGACCCTAAAGGATCGTCAGGGACCGGATCCCCCAATAGCTTAGATTACTTTTTGACACTTTTAGGCCTCGCGTGGCTTGCTTTGTTGTGAACTTTGGATTGGTACTTTTGATATTTGATTATTATGCATGCTGACTTTTCTTGAACTAAGATTGTTGAGTATCGTTGCCTTGTGAACCCATACCTGGCGATTTTGTAGCGAGGGGACTAAGTGATGTTCTAACTTTTATATAGGCCACTCAATGTGCGGTGACCTATCAAACCTTTATTTTTCTTTCTTTTTGTCCTAATTTTTGCCTGAGCTGTCCTCGACGGCTTAGCCTAGCAGACCTTTTTCCTTTTAGGTTTGACTTTTGCCTAGACCGCCCTTTTAGTTTTTCAACCTAGCAAGCTTTTCTTTATTTTTCTTGCCTTAATTTTTTCCGGGGCCGCCCTTTTAGGTTTTCTACACCACAGGTGTGAGCACTAGATTTTAATGATCCTTCTCATGAAACGATGATGAGGGATATACTATGCAATGTCTTTCAGGTGTTGTCCATCAGAGATGTTCCTACTACTGCAAAGTTGAGTTTGAACAAAGTTAGGAGAACTAGTCTACCCTCAGGGACCCGTACAGGTACTGCCTGGTGGTATGGATCCACCGGCTGACCTGTACGGGTCATTCCTTCCATATGCCTGGGGGGACCCGTACAGGTTGTGCCCCACCCATACAGATCCTCTTATTACCTAAACATGCTCTTTTGGAAGGGAATAATTTCCTATTTTGGGAAAAGACAAGTCATGAACGCGATTTATTGCTTTCAGACCTCCTTTCCCCTATTTATAGGGCCCTTCTCTTCACATTTTACACACACATCTCATATGAAAATTATACTAAAATTCTAACAATTTCTATAGGTATAGAAAAGGTATAGCGGGAGTATAGGAGGTATAAAATAGGGAGAAAACCCTTCTTTTGAGGTTTTAACCACATTTTATTCATTCCTAACTTCTTTTATTAGGATTTAGGGGAGGTTCTATCCACAAAAATACTCACCTAAATAATCCTATTTCACCATCTACTTTGGTCGGGCTCTCTCAACAGTAAAGGGATCATCTCAAAGTGGATTCACGCCGCAAAGGTAACGCTCTTGAGTTTTAAAGAGACTCATATCTCAGTTATTTCCTTATTATTATTGCGTGTTCCTTCTATTATATCTGTTGCTTTCATTTCTTGTTTCGGGTCTGGTCCTAACCCATAAGAGCCTTATTGGCACCATATATCCCCAAAGATATTAATTTGGTGCGCCATACTCGTAAGGAAGGAAATCGCTTTTCATTTTATTTTCCCGCCACCAATCTGTTAATCTGTTAATCTGCAAACTGAACTAACAGAGTTTTTGCTTGGACCAAAAAGGACCCGTACAGGTACGTTGCACCCATACCGGTCCTCCCTATAGCCGTACGGGTCCCACCCACCCGTACGGGTACCAGCCCTAGGCAGATTCCAGAACTCATTTTTAACTGGTTAAAAATCAATCCAACTCACCATTTGCCATGCGGTCATTTTGACTAATGATCTGGTAAATCAACCCACAAGAGTTAAAATGTGTTTTTACCACAAAATATGTTGAAATGCTGATTTATGGTATGCTATAAACTGTGCTAACGTATGTGGATGCAGTGGAATTTATTTTCATTTTTGTTTTATAATTTAGATCAAATGTATAGATTCTCTTTGTAATTTCCCCCATTTCCCGCGGTTGTAATTTTTATTCCCCGATTTATTACTTGTGATTTATTCTAATATGTAACCGCATGTAACTAGTGTGAAAGAGTGCAGAAATATGATTTCTGTGATAATTCCCTAAATGATGAAAACTAAAACGGTTTTACACGGTGAATGTAATTTTGAATCAACTAAATGAGAAATAAGTCACTCATCCGATACCCAAATTTCTGATCCAACAGGTATGAGTCTCCCGCCCAGAGGGAACCGTACCAAAATTCTTTCCCAAGTAGACAACTTGGGTGGCGACTCTATCAATTGTATCGAGATTTGGGCCTCAATTCTTTTATTCATCAAAATTGGCTTATTATGCAAACTTAAACTAAAAGATGTTTTGTCAATCCAACCAAACCCTCAGTGGGCCCTGCCTCTCACACAAGCGCCAAGGGAGACCCATACGTCATCGATACGTCACAGTGGCGACTCTGCTGGGGATATAATCTTTTAACTTGCAAAATGTTGGTTTGTTTTAAAAGCTTAAAAGATTAAGATGAGCACCGAAAATCATTTACTTGATTCAACTCGCAACCAAGTGGTTCATCCTATGACTGTTGATGATATCTCACCTTGGGGTATTCCTTTATTGAGCCTTTTCAAAAAATTGAAGAAACACCACTTGATTAATTATCTCCGATCGTATGTTTCGCCAAAACCTGAGGAGAGGGGCAACTTCTGCATATATCATATTAGTCCTAATCATCCAACTAGGACATGTGAGGATCTCCTCAAAGTCATCACAACACTAATCAACAAAGGAAAAGTCTGCGAGCCCCGAAGGAGAGGGGATAAAGTAGCCATGATCAACTTAGCATTAGAAGAAAGTGAGGTATGGAAATGCATCATGGAGACCAAGAAAGTAGAGAAGGGCCATCCATATTTGATCTTATAGCTGTCAGATAGTGGAGTGGGGAACCTGTCCATGAGTACTTTAAGAGATGGTTAACGATCATGATATCCCTTAAAAGGAAACCTCAGGAGAAAGAATTAGCTGACCAGTTCATCTTTGGCTTATCTCCTCACCTCTGCAAGATAACATTTGTGAGTTCATACAAAACTATCCATGAGAGCTACGAAGCAGCTATAGAAGCAGAAAAATGTGCCAAACAAGTGGAAGACAGTGACCCATCAAAGATTGAAGTAGACAAAGCCATTGATACCCTTACCACTTCCATATACACTATCTTATGCTTAGGGGATAAGAAGAAGACACTGATTCAGGAAGCCTTAAGAAACCTGGCCCAAGCTGCGAGGGAAACTGTGGATAATGTGTTGACCGAGAAATAATTACAAGACCTGGACTGTGACTTGACTTACATTCTGATGAATGACCAATAAGGCCCTCCGCCTGTGGAGGATGACAATGCAATTATATGTAATGAAAATGATGTAGCCTTCGGGCATCCTAATGATAATAATAATGATTTTGCTTACTTGTTTAATGTTTCGCCTAACGACCCCATGCATTCATCTGACCATACGCATAACATTTTTAGCATTCATGACGCGTCATTGCATGACATTAATTTGGGTACTAAGGAAAATCCAAAAATGGTAAGGATATCCAATGGTTTGACCCCTATCAAAAAAAGAGAGATGATAAAAGTGCATAGAAAACATGTTAATGCTTTCACTTGGTCCTATGAAGACATGACCGGGGTAGATCGCCAAATCATCATCTCAACCGATCCCCGATTCAAACCAGTCAAACAAAAGTTAAGAAGCTTATGTCCTGAATGGGCTGATAAAATCAAGGCTAAAGTTACTAGGTTACTAGAAGCTAAGTTCACTGAAGTAATTGATTACCTGACATGGTTAGCAAATGTTGTCCCGGTCCTTAAGAAAGATGGAAAGGTCAGAATGTGTGTCAACTTTCGTGATTTGAACAAGGCATCTCCCAAAGATGACTTTCCATTACCCCACATCAATGTATTGGTGGACAGTGCTGCTTAGGCCGCAATGTACTCATTCTTAGATGGGTTCCCTAGGTATAATAAGAAATTAATGGACATCATCGACAAGGTCAAAACGGCCTTCATCATAGAATGGGAAATGTATTGTTACAAGGTAATGCCTTTTGGGCTGAAGAATGCGGGGGCAACTTATCAGAGAGCAGTGACAGCTTTACTACATGACATGATCCATAAAGAGACTAAGGTTTATGTAGACGACCTGCTAGTGAAGTCTAATACGAGGGAAAAGCACCCTGAGATTTTGGAAAGGTTCTTGAATAGAATCGAGAAGTACAATTTGCGCTTGAATCCGAAGAAGTGTGTGTTTGGGGTTACATCAGGAAAACTCTTGGGAAACATTATCAGTCAGAGGGGAATTAAGGTCGATCTTGATAAGGTTAGAGCTATTCAAGAAATGCCTTGTCCTAGAAATGAAAGGGAAGTCAGGTCATTCCTTGGATTGCTCCAGTACGTGAGTCATTTCATTGCCAAGTTAACGATCGTATATGAGCCAATCTTTAAGTTGTTGAGAAGGAAGTAGGTGATAGAATGGAATGAGCAATGCCATATAGCATTTGATAAGATAAAGGCTTATCTTTTGAGCCCCCCAGTTCTGAAGCCTCCAATGCCCGGTAAGCCATTGATTCTTTATTTAGCCATAGAAGAGTCATCTATAGGGGCAATGTTGGTCCAGGAACAAGAGGATAAGAGCAAGCATGCCATCTATTATTTAAGCAAGAAGTTATTGGAATATGAGACGAAGTACATGGTGGTAGAAAAGACCTGTACGACGATGGTATGGTTGACTAAGAAGTTGAGGCATTACTTCCAGTCCTACAAAATTCAAGCAGTTGCGAAGGTTGATCCAATGAAGTATCTTTGTCAATCCCCTACATTGACGGGGAAACTCTCTCGTTGGATCCTGTTACTATCTAAGTTTAATATCGAGTATGTCACAAAAAAGATAATTAAGGGGAGAGTAGTGGCTGAGTTTTGGCAAGTCAACCCCTAGAGTTTGACTATGTCAAAAATTTGGATTTCCCTAATGAGCAATTAGTAGAAGTAAAGGCTGAAAAGGTCGAATGGACCATGTATTTTGACGAGGCTATGAATATAAAGGGCGCATGCCTTGGGGTAGTCATCATTACACAACAAGGTGAAGTTATTCCACCGAGCAAGCGGTTGGAATTTTCAATCACTAATAACGGGGCCGAGTATGAAACTTGTCTCTTTGGTCTTGATGCTCTCTTAAATATAGGGGCAAAGGAAGTCAGGGTGATGGAGGACTCCGTGTTAGTGATTAAGCATGTCGTGGGAGAATGGGAAATCGGGGAAGAGTCACTACGACCATATGTTCAGGCAGTCTGGGGTTTGTCAGCAAGGTTTGGCCAGTGCCTCTTCTAGTATATACTGAGGGATGAAAATTAGATGGCGGATTCCTTGGCTACCCTACCTTCTATGTGGGGAGGAGAAGAGGCTCAACCCATCCATCCACTTATAGTAGAAACGACTCATTTGCCATTTCATGAACAAGTTCAAATTATGGTTGTAGAGGAGAAAAAGGCCTGTTGGTACAATGATATTAAGAGGACTCTGAAAGAAGGAAAGTGCTCGGAAGGGTCATCGGGTTCAAACCGTCTAACCCTCAAGAGGTTGGCGACCCAGTTTAGACTAGTCCATAAAGATCTCTTTAAAAGAACAGATGAAGGTTTATTGTTGAGGTGTTTGACAACAGAAGAAGAAGAAAGGGTGATGACTCAGGTACATTCGCGGGATTGCAGCCCACAGATGAATGGGATGGCTCTAGCTAGAAAGATTCATAGAATGGGGCACTACTGGACCACAATGAAGGTCAACTGCGTCGATAAGGTCAGGAAATGTCATGAATGTCCGATTCACGGGGACATACAACATCTCCCTTCATCTGAACTTCACAATTTGTGTACTCCTTGGCCTTTCTCGGCTTGGAGGATAGATATAATTGGTGAAATTCGGCCATCATCAACCAACGGTCACCGATTCATCATAGTCGCAGTTGATTATTTCTAAAAATGGGTAGAGGCCTAATCTTACACCAACATTACTGCCAAGAAAATGGCCAAGTTCATAAAGAGGCATATTTTTTGCAAGATATAGAATTCTGCACTACGTAGTTTATGACAACGAAGTTCAATTTCAAGGGGCCACGGCTGAATTATTTGAGAAGTTCAACATTAAGCATTACAGATCTTCTCCATATAGGCCACAAGCTAACGGGGTAGTTGAGGCTGCCAATAAGTCAATCAAAAGATTTTGTCAAAGACGGTAGCTACCTACAGAGATTGGGCTGATAAACTTTCATTCGCAGTTTGGGGGTATTGAACCAGTGTAATGGCTCCCACCGATCAAACACCTTTCTCCTTAGTATATGGAATGGAAGTTGTGTTACCGATGGAAACAGGAGTAAGATCTTTAAGAGTGGCACTTGAACCGCAGTTAAAAGAGCCAGATTGGGCAAGAGCCAGGTATGAACAATTGAATGCAATAGATGAAAAGTGGCTCAAGGCACTTGACCACCTCTAGATGTACCAACAGCACATGGCTCGAGCTTACAACAATAGAATCAGATACCCGAAAAAACCTCTCAAAGCGGGTGATCTGGTCCTCAAGCAGCTGCGCCAGGTCAACACTGTTGCTAGGAGCAAATTCAGGCCTAATTGGGAAGGACCATTCGTCGTCAAGAAAGTCCTTAGTAAAGGGGGAATCAAGCTTATGGATATGGATGGAAATGAGTTCGTGAATCTAGTGAATCAAGATAGTCTCAAGCGTTATCATGTCTACGTCAAAAGAATTACATCATAAAAGGTAGCATAAAGAATAAAAGAAATAAAGAATAAAACACCCGGCGAGCGGTACTCTACTGCTCGGGCAAAAATTAGGGTGCAACCCGCTGATCGGTATCCCACAAACTGGTCAGGAAAAAGTTTGGGCACTCCAACTCAATATAGCCCGCTAAGCTAAAAACCCAAAAAGGGTGGCTTTGGCAAAAGTTAGGGCATCGAGAGAAAAAGGCCAATTGCTTCTGGAAAATCTGTAAAAGACCAGTAGGCAGTAGGAGTTAACCATTGGAAATTGTTACCATTGCCTATGTACTTAAATTAATCTCATCAATGAACATGTTATGATTTTGTTAAGAATCTTAGTCTTATGAATATATGCATGTCTTTAGGTGAAATAATCGCTGGTATGTGAACATCAATTTTTCTCTACGTGTTATACATCAATGTATTTATCTTTACCGCACATTTGCAATATTCAAAAAAGCCTGCTGGATTGAAAACCTGAAAGGGCGGTCCAGGTAAAAGTTTATGCAAAAAGAAAAGTCTATTAAGTTGAGTCGTCAAGGACAACTCAGGCAAAAATTAAGGCAGCTGCGGGATTGAAAACATGAAAGGGCAGTCTCGGCAAAAATTAAGGCAAAAATAAAGAGAAAAGCATGCTAGGTTTAAAACCTGAAAGGGCGGTCTAGGCAAAAGTTAAAGCTAAAAAGAAAAAGGTTTGCTGGGCTAAATCATCAAGGACAGTTCAGGCAAAAATTAGGACAAAAAGGAAAGAAAGCAAAAATAAATGTTCTATAAGCCCCTCACATTGAGTGGCCTATGCAAAGTTAGAATGTCACTTGATCCCCTCGCTATAAAATCACTGGACAAAATACGGGTTCACAAGACAACAATGCGCGACAATCTCAGTTCAAGAAAAATCCATAAGCGTAAAAGAAACATCAAAAGTACCAATTCAAAAGTTCACAATCAAAACAAGCCATGCAGGGCCCCAAAAAGTATCAAACAGTTTAGAAGATAATGATAACCTAAGCTGTCGGGGTATCCTATCCCTAGTGACCCTCCTAAGTCTGATCCTAAGTGTCCGCCAATAGATAATCTACATCTATAGTCATATAGTCCTTGGCGTCACCAGTACCAGTAGTTGGCTGGGCGGGGGCCTTAGTCTCTGAGGTCCCTGCAGCAGCCCCAGCAGTGTTAGCTCCATTAACATGCTAATCTCTACCCCACTGAGTCACTCAATATGTAGAAAGATCATCTTTGGACTTATCATCAGAGGAACTGGCTTCTGCCTATCCTCAACCATCATCGCTAGCTGACCCCTTAATGTCTCAATCTCGGCACTCGCCTGAGCAGTCTCGGCCCTAGCCTAATCATCATCAGTGGCTACCCGTAGCTACTCCTCTAAAAATCTAGCTCTCTCCTCAAAAGCGTCTAAATCATAGGCGAACCTACTCCGCTCCATGGCCAGCAAAGTCTATAATAGAAACCACGAGATCAGTACACATATATAAATGTCATAGCATGCATCATGCATAGTTTGTTGAAATTTTGCAGATAAAAGAAACTTACTAAAGATAGTACGTCCTGGGCCAATAACAGATCCCGCATAGAAAAATAACCCCGGGCTATCCTCTCAGCCTCAGAAATGGTCACCTGAAAAGAAAGGGTCACATCAAGGCAAAATGCCCTAAGCAATTACAGTAATGAACAGAGTCAAAGGTAAAGGGTCCTTACATGGGTGGAGCTAGAAGGAGTGAAACCAATAGGCTAGACTGACTCCTTGAGCTTCTTGACAGCTCGATTCCCCGAATGGTCGAGAAGTTAGAAGAAAGTATCCAATTCAGCTCGGAGGATGCCCTCCCTTGCAGATCCGATGGCTCAAGACCGCTTTACCGACGGCTTAGGGGCAGCAGTAGCAGCGGTAGCAGCAGATCTCTTCTGCAAAGAATCGGGAGGCTGTAGCAACAAAGAATCAAGACCTGAGATTACAGTCAATTTCAAAAAAGCAATAAAGTATTCACAAAGACCAAGTTAGGGACATTCCTGAGAAGAAGGGTAGCAGACCTTGCCGAGCCTCTAGTGACCTGAACTATAGATGGACCCCACGGTCACCTCTCTATCCACCCTCCTCCTCGTCATCATCAATATCATCCTCACTATCGCTCTAGTGAAACTCCAGGGGCTTGTCCTCGTGGTGAATCCTCCCTCCAGGAAGGAGAAGGGAGGAATCAACAAACTCAGGATAAGGGCCCTCTATAGACAGTACGTGAGCTCCCTTACCCAATAAGTATAGCCCCTAATCGATCTCTGCATAAGATGAGAGCAGAAGACGCCCCCCGAGAATGGGGGAGGAATTGGTCTCTCCACTATGGCACTGGTCTTCCACCCTCAGACCCGCTCGCCGAAATACCACTCATAGGAGAGTGGTGACTCCAAGACAAAACGACGTTCGTCCACGCTAGCCCGCATCTGCTCGATAGCTCTATAAACTAATCTCTCCCATGGGTCTCTGATAACCTGCACAGAATGAACGCACTATGAGTATCACAACCTAGTAAATGCAGTTTCTACTAATGGTTTGTTGAAATGTAAAATGCGGGTTTAGTAGGGGAGAAATTTACCCGATCTGAGCACAGCTGGCTTAAGAACTATCAATACTGCGCTGTGGTCAACGGCTAATTCTACCTAAGCCCCATTCATCTAGATATGATATGCGGCATCTTAAGCTGCATGGGCAAGCCTAGCCTAGGACTCAACCGGTGCTCGAAAGCCCAAATCTGTAAGACAAAGTAAGGATTAGTTGCGACACAGTTTAGACAAAGGGTTAAAGCATAAAAGATCAGTTTGGGATTTACCAATAGTATTAGATGGCAGATCTTGAGCTCATACTGCTCACACCGAACCCCTACTTCCAATCTATAGTAAAGCTATGCCAGAATGGCCCGGCAACAGTTCTTGTGAGGCATGGCTGCAAGATCCTCTACAGCAGAGAGCAAACCATAGTTAAGGTTGCTCGAGTAGATGGGAAAGAAGACGATGGTAAGGAACATTAGCATAAAGGATCGAGCGTACGGGTCCCTCCTATCGGCCGCACTCGGCTGCGCAATCTAGTGAGCATGCAAGTCCCTATACTTGAGCTTGTTTGTCCCGCCTAGATGAAGCCTAAGTAATCTAGCAATGTGGGCCTTCACATCATGCCGAGAATGCCATCGATCGGCATAAACATCAAAGTGGACCACATCCCTGCTTCACTCCAGGCCCGTCATGGTGCACACATCCGAGGGAGTGATGGCGACCTCCTCGATAGGCAAGTGGTAAGTATGGGTCATCTCCGAACACCTGTCAGTCAAAGCTGAAATGACACCGGGGGCCAATGTCTTAGGGGCATGAGGGATGGCCCTGATAATGTCACTGAAGCTGAAGGAATCAATATGGGCCAACAGCTCCATGTCCCCCATGGCACGAATCTCCTCGTACCATTTCCTGTAGAAGCTCAAAGCCCCCACAGTCTTGTATTGGAACTGTAAAGATAGAATTATAGTTTAACAGGGTTAGAATATAGTAGATAAGGTAGAAATCAGAAGAGAATTATAGAAATTAAGAAAACAATATTCTGTCCTAAAGACATGACCCATACGGGTAGGCCCCACCTGTACGGGTCTATACGCGAAACCTGTATCAGAAATGGGACCCGTATGGGTCCTCCCTTACCCCGTACGAGTCTTCTGCAAGTAGTCCTTATGCGAGAAAACTCCCAAAAATCCAAAATCATCCAATCTCGGCCAAATCTCATCTAAAACTATCGTAAAAGCATCCTATGCTAAAGTTACATACATCAGGCTCTATTCCAAAGTCTAAAACACCCTAATTCATGCCAAAATCCAAGAAATCGCTAAAAGTTCAAAATTGGAAAATGAAGAATCAAGCAAAATTACGTGGAGTTTTGAAGCATGGGTATCGGGGGAAGGGATTAAGGGGACTTCAGAGACTGGAGTAAGCCACAGAAATGAGTCTCCTTCACGGAAAGCATACCCGACGGAAATCGGGCATTCTTGAACCTGCGAATCGCCCATCGGGGGTAAGTCCATGAGTCTAAGGGAGAGACAGCCAGTTTGTGGGATCTTCTTATACATCTTCAGTTGATTTTTGAAAGAAAATCATCGAAAAACGCAAAACGGGAAGTTTTGGTGTATGGCGGGATACAAGGGACTAATCTACCTTTTGAACCCCCCCGTCGGGGACCCATATTGGTCCCTACTTTTTAGAATCATAACCGTACAGATTTAGCCCACCCATACAGGCCCTCTCTTGACATCTAGAGGCAGTGTTTTGCATCAGTATTTCAGCAAAGACCAGGAATTCATCCAATTCAAGTTCAGGGCCAACCCCACCCCCTCTCAACCATATATTTCCATTATATTTGGGACAAGTCTCTAGTCTCACCTTGATCCTTGATTGAAGGGGCAAAAATATTTTATTGTCATAAAAATCAATCAAGAATCAAGTTAATCCATTTTTTAGTTGAGCACTGATCAGAAAGTTTTGTGTACAGGCCCATCCCAACACAGGAGTTCTTCCCCAGCAAACAAATTTTACAAGAAAAGGGCCTCCCCAACAATAGAGGCTTTACTCAAAGGATATCACTTCCCTCTCTAGCCGAGGAATCACTCAAAGGGTATACCCCCCATCATCAACAACCCTTGGGGCGCCCTACTCTAGAGTCATTCCCCAGCAGAAGAATCAGGTCCTAGGGTCCTCCTCCCCACCAATCTAGGGGCATCCCCCCACTTCTCAGTAGCAGAATCAGATCTAGGGGCATCCCCCTACCAATCTAGGGGCACCCCCCCACTTTATAGTAGCGAAATCAGATCCAAGGGCATCCCTCTCTTCCCTCGATAACGGAATCAGTCAGTCTAGGGGCATCTCCCCATAGTCCAGCCTTCCTATAGGCATTACTTGAGAAGCACCCCTCTTAGGGGCACTTCATTTCAGAGCGATCGGGCGAAACCCCACATTTCTCACATATAAGTTTCAATTTATCGCATCCATACTTCTTTATTCTTAATTGAAGGGGCAAAAATATTTTTATTTCCATAGAAGTCAGTAAAGAATAAAGAGGTGCCTGCTTGGACAATGACTAACTCGGTGTTTGATTGTTGTCTCTTTTCAAGTTATTCAAATTCCCCAGTAGGAGAGTCATCCGCCTTAGGAAAGGGATACACCAGCCAGGAAAGTCGATCCACCTTAGGAAAGGGATACACGGGCCAGGAAAGTCGATCCGCCTTAGGAAAGGGATACACCATCGGCCAGGATAGTCGATCCTCCTTAAGAAAAGGATACACACATCTTCGCCAGAGAAGTCTTCAGTCAGGAAAGTCATTCTGCCTTAAGAAAGGGATATGTCAGTCAGGAAAGTCAATCTGCCTTAGGAAAGGGATACACCATCAGGCAAGAGAGTCGATCCACCTTAATAAATGGATACACACACCCTCCCTGGTTGAGTCACTAGGGATATGCATGGTAGCAAAAGGAAAGTCATCTGCCTCAGGAAAAGCATACACATTGGTAAGGAAAGTCATCTGCCTCAAGAAAGAGATATGCACAGTAGTAAAAGGAAAGTCATCCACCTCAAGAAAAGGATATGCCTTGGCAAGGAAAGTCATCCTCCTCAAGAAAGGGATATGTATGGTAGCAAAAGGAAAGTCATCTGCCTCAAGGAAAACGATACACATTGGCAAGGAAAGTCATCCGTCGTAAGAAAGGGATATGCGCGGTAGCAAAAGGAAAGCCATCCGCCTCAGGGAAGGGATACACATTCCCCAGTAGAGTTATAAGGGGTATGCATCAGTAAAGGAAAGAAGTTCACCTCAAAAAAGGAACTAACCCATACCATTACCTCAGGTATAATTTCTAAACCCTCGCTCACATCATGAGATCATATAGATTCGTATTTGCGATGATCCCGAGAGGGGCATTCTGTGAGCACTGGATTTTAATGATCCTTCTTATGAAACAATGATGAGAGATATATTATGCAATGTCTTTTAGGTGTTGTCCATCAGAGATGTTCCTACTACTACAGAGTTGCGTTTGGCCAAAGTTTGGAGACCTAGTCTGCCCTTAGGGACCCATACGGGTGCTTCCTGGTGGTACAGATCCACTGGCTGACCCATATGGGTCATTCCTTCCATACACTTGGAGGACCTGTATGGGTGGAGTCCCACCTATACGGGTCCTATTATTGCCTAAACAGGCTCTTTTGGAAGGGAATCCTTTCCTATTTCAGAAAAAGGCAGGTCATGAACGCGATTTATTGCATTTAGACCTCCTTTCCCCTATAAATAGGGCCCTTCTCTTCACATTTTACACACACATCTCATATGGAAATTATACTAAAATTCTGGCAATTTCTATAGGTGTAGAAAAGGTATAGCGGGGTATAGGAGGTATAAAATAAGGAGAAAACCCTTCTTTTGAGGTTTTGTCCACATTTTATTCATTCCTAACTTCTTTTATTAGGATTTAGGGGAGGTTCTATCCACACAAATACTCACCTAAATAATCCTATTTCACCATCTACTTTGGCCAGGCTCTCTCAACAGTAAAGGGATTATCTCAAAAAGGATTCACGCTGCAAAGGTAATGCCCTTGAGTTTCAAAGAGACTCACATCTCAATTATTTCCTAATTATTATTCCCTATTCCTTCTATTATATCTGTTGCTTTCATTTCTTGTTTCGGGTCTGGTCCTAACCCATATGAGCCTTATTAGCACCATTTATCCCCAAAGACATCAATTTGGTGCGCCATACTCATACGGAAGGAAATCTCTTTTCATTTTATTTTCCCGCCACCAATCTGTTAATCTATAAACTAAACTGAACAGAGTTTGTGCCTGGACCAGACAGGACCCATACTGGTACACAATACCCATACCGGTCCTCCCTAGTATCCATACGGGTTCTACCCACCCATACAGGTACCAGCCCCAAGCATATTCTAGAACTCATTTTTAACTGGTTAAAAATCAATCCAACTCACCATTTGCCATGTGATCTTTCACTAACAATATGGTAAATCAACCCACAAGAGTTAAAATGTGCTTTCACCATAAAATACGCTGAAATGCTGATTTATGGTATGCTATAAACTGTGTTAACGTCTGTGGATGCATGGGAATTTATTTTCATTTTTGTTTTATAACTTAGAAAAAATGTAAAGGTTCTCTTTGCAATGTCCCCCGGTTGTAATTTTTATTCCCCCATTTATTACTTGTGCTTTATTGTAATATCTGAACGCATGTAACTAGTGTGAAAGAGTGTAGAAATAGGATTTCTATGATAATTCCCTAAATGATGAAAACTAAAATAGTTTTACGTGGTGAATGTAATTTTGAATTAACTAAATGAGAAATAAGTGACTCATCCGATACCCAAATCTCTGATCCAATAGGTATGAGTCTCCCACTCGGAGGGAACCGTACCAAAACTCTTTTCCAAGTAGACAACTTGGGTGGTGACTCTATCAATTGTATCGAGATTTGGGTCTCGATTCTTTTATTCATTAAAATTGGCTTATTATCCACACTTTAACTAAAAGATGTTTTATCACACTTAAATCCAACCAAACCCCCAGTGGGCCCGCCTCTCACACAGGCGCCAAGGGAGACTCATACGTCATCGACACGTCACAGCAGGCTATCTTAATTTTTGCCTGAATTATCCTTGACGGCTCAATCCAGCGGACTTTTCTTTTTGCCTTAACTTTTTCCTGGACTGCCCTTTCAGGTTTTCAATCCAGCAAGCTTTTTTGAATATTGCAAATGTATGGTAAAGATGAATACAATGATGCACAACACGTAGAGAAAAATTGATGTTTACATACCGGCAATTATTTCACCTGACGACATGCATGCATTCATAAGACCAAGATTCTTAGCAAAATAATAACATGTTCATTGATGAGATTAATTTGAGTACATAGGTGATGGTAACAATTTCCAATGGTTAACCCCTACTACCTATTGGTCTTTTACAAATTTTCTAGAAAGCAACTGATATTTTTTTCTCGATGCCCTAACTTTTGCCTAAGCCGCCCTTTTCGGGTTTTCAGCTTAGCGGGCTTTATTTGTGTTGGAATGCCCTAATTTTTGCCTGACCGATTTGCGGGATACCGATCAGCGGGCTGCACCCTAATTTTTGCCCGAGTAGTAGTGGACCGCTCGCCGGGTGTTTTATTCTTTACTTCTTTTATTCTTTGTGCTGCTTTTTTATGATTTAATTCTTTTGACCTAGACATGATAACGCTTGAGCCTATCTTGATTCACTAGATTCACGAACTCATTTTAATCCATGTCCATAAGCTTGATTCCCCCTTTACGAAGGACTTTCTTTACGATGAATGGTCCTTCTTAATTAGGCCTGAACTCACCCCTAGCATCAGTGTTGACCTGGCGTAGCTGCTTGAGGACCAGATCACCCGCTTTGAGAGGTTGTTTCGGGTATCTGATTCTATTATTGTAAGCTCGAGCCATACACTGTTGGTACATCTAGAGATGGTCAAGTGCCTTGAGCCACTTTTCATCTATCGCATTTAATTGTTCATATCTGGCTCTTGCCCAATTTGATTCTTTGAACCGCGATTCAAGTTCCACTCTTAGAGATCTTACTTCTATTTCAATCGATAACACTACTTCCATTCTATATACCAAGGAGAAAGGTGTTTGATCAGTGGGAGTTCTTACACTGGTTCTATACCCCCAAACTGCGAAAGGAAGCTTATCAGCCCAATCTCTGTAGGTGGCCACTGTCTTTGACAGAATCTTCTTGATTGACTTATTGGCAGCCTTAAGTGCCTAATTAACTTGTAGCCTATATGGAGAAGATCTGTGATGCTCAATGTTGAATTTCTTAAATAATTCAGCCATGGCCCCTTGAAATTGAACTCCGTTGTCAGAAACCACATGGTGCGGAATTCCATATCTTGCAAAAATATGCCTCTCTATGAACTTGGCCATTTTCTTGGCAGTAATGTTGGTATAAGATTCAGCCTCTACCCATTTTGAAAAATAATCAACTGCGACTATGATGAATCGATGACCGTTGGTTGATGATGGCCGAATTTCACCGATTATATCTATCCCCCACACCAAGAAAGGCCAAGGAGTAGACAAATTATGAAGTTTCGATGAAGGGAGATGTTGTATGTCCCCGTGAAACTGACATCCATGACATTTCCTGACCTTATCAACACAGTCGGCGTTCATTGTGGTCCAATAGTACCCCATTCTCTGAATCTTTCTAGCTAAAGCCATCCCATTCATTTGTGGATCACAATCCCCTAAATGTACCAGAGTCATTACCCTTTCTGCTTCTTCTTCTGTTAAACACCTTAATAATAAACCTTCAGCTATCCTTTTGAAGAGATCTTCGTCGACTAGTCTGAACTGGGTTGCCAATCTTTTGAGAGTTAGACAGTCTAAGCCTGATGACCCTTTGGGGCACTTCCCTTCTTTTAGAATCCTTTTAATGTCATTGTACCTACAAACCTTTTGCTCCTCTGCAACTATAACCTGAACCTTCTCATGAAATGGAGAACAAGTCGTTTCTACTATAAGCGGACGGATAGGTTGAGCCCCTTCTCCCTCCCATATTGAAGCTAGGGTAGCCAAGGAATCAGCCATCTGATTCGCATCCCTCAATATATACTGGAAGAGGCATTGGCTGAACCACGCTGATAAATCCCAAACTAATTCCACATATGGCCGGAGCGACTCTTCCCTGATTTACCACTCTCCTACGACACGCTGTGTCACTAATACGGAGTCCCCCCATCACCCTGACTTCCCTTGCTCCTATCTTTAAGAGAGCATCAAGACCAAAGAGAAAAGCTTCATACTCGGCCCCGTTATTGGTGACTAAAAACTCCAACCATTTGCTTAATGGAATAACCTCACCTTGTGGTATAATGATGGTTACTCCAAGACCTGCACCCTTTCGATTCATAGCCCCATCAAATGACATGGTCCATTCAACCATTTCAGCCTTCACTTTTGCTAACTACTCATTAGGGAAATCCAGATTTTTGACATAGTCTGACTCTAGGGGTTGACTTGCCAAAAACTCAGCCACCGCTCTCCTCTTAATGACCTTCTTCATGACATACTTGATATCGAATTTTGACAATAGCAATAACCAACAAGAGAGTTTCCCTACCAATGTGGGGGATTGACAAAGATATTTCATCGGATCAACCTTTGCAATTACTTAAATTTTGTAGGACTGTAAGTAGTGCCTCAACTTCTTAGTCAACCATACCATCATTGTATAGGTCTTTTCTACTAATGTGCATTTTGTCTCATATTCCAACAAATTCTTACTTAAATAGTAGATGGTATGCTTGCTCATATCTTCTTGCTCTTGAACCAACATTGTCCTTACAGATGACCCTTCTATGGCTAAATATAGAATCAGCGGCTTACCGGGCATCGGAGGCTTCAAAACTGGAGGGCTCATAAGAGAAGCCTTTATCTTGTCAAATGCTATTTGGCATTGCTCATTCCACTCCATCGGCTACTTCCTTCTCAACAACTTAAAGATTGGCTCACATAGGGTCGTTAGCTTGGTAATAAAATGACTTACGTACTGAAGCGATCTAAGGAATGACCTGACTTCCCTTTCAGTTCTAGGAATAGGAATTTATTGAATAGCTCTAACCTTATTAGGGTTGACCTCGATTACACTCTGACTAACGATGTGGCCTAGGAGTTTTCTTGATGTGACTCCAAACACACACTTCTTTGTATTCAAGCACAGATTGTACTTCTCGATTCTAGTCAAGAACCTTTCCACAATCTCAGGGTGCTCTTCCCTCATATTAGACTTTACTAGTATGTCGTCTACATAAATCTCAACCTCTTTATGGATCATGTCGTGTAGTAAAGCTGTCACATCTCTTTGATAAGTTGCCCCTGCATTCTTCAACCGAAAGGCATTACCTTATAATAATATACTCCCTATTCTGTGATAAAGGCCGTCTTGACCTTGTCGATGATGTCCATTAGAATCTGATTATACCCAGAGAACCCATCTAAGAATGAGTACATTGTGGCCCTGGCGGCGCTGTCTACCTACACATCGATATGCGGTAATAGGAAGTCGTCTTTGGGAGATGCCTTATTCTAATCGCTAAAGTTGACACACCTCCCATCTTTCTTAGGAATTGAGACAACATTTGCTGACCATGTCGGGTACTCAATTACTTTAATGAATTTGGCTTTTAGTAATCTAGTAACTTCAACTTTGATCTTATCGGCCCATTCTGGACGTAACCATCTTAACTTTTGTTTGACTGGTTTGAACCTGGGATCAGTCGGGATGTGATGCTCGGTAATTTGGTGATCTACTCTGGGCATGTCTTCGTAGGACCAAGCAAAGGCATTAACATGTTTTTTAGGCACTTTTATTATCTCTCTTTTTTTGATAGGGGTCAAACCACTGGAAATAGTTACCATTTTTGGATTTTCCTTAGTACCCAAGTTAATGCCATGCAATGAAGTATCATGAACGCTAAAAATGTTATGCGTATGGTCAGATAAATGCATGGTGCCGTTAGGTGAAACATCAAACAAGTAAGCAAAATCACTATTATTATCATTAGGATGCCCGAAGGCTACATCATTTTCATTACATATAATTGCATTATCATCCTCTATAGGCGGAGGGCCTTCTTAGTCACTCATCAAAATGTGAGTCAGGTTGCGATCCAGGTCTTGCAACTGTTTCTTGGTCAATACATCATCCACAGCTTTCCTCGTGGCTTGGGCTAGGTTTCTCAAGGCTTCTTGAATCGGTGTCTTCTTCTTATCCCTCAAGCATAAGATAGTGTATATTAAAGTGATAAGAGTATCAATGGCTTTGTCTACTTCAATCTTTGATGGATCACTGTCTTCCATTTGTTTGGCACATTTTTTTGCTTCTATAACTGCTTTGAAGCTCTCAGGGATAGTTTTGTATGCACTCACAAATGCTATCTTACGGATGTGAGAAGATAACCCGAAGATGAACCAATCAGCTAATTCCTTTTCCCTGAGGTTTTCTTTTAAGGGATACTGCGATCGTTAACCACCTTTGAAAGTAGTTATGGACAGGTTCTCCACTCCACTATCTGATAGCTATAAGGTCAAGCATGGACAGATCTTCTCTTTCTTTCTTGGTCTCTATGATGCATTTTCATACCTCGCTTTCTTCTAATCCCAAGTTGATCATTGCTACTTTATCCCCTCTCCTTCGGGGCTCATAGACTTTTCCTTTGTCAATTAGTGTTGTGATGGCTTTGAGAAGATCCTCATATGTCCTAGTTGGATGATCAGGACTCACATGATATATGCAGAAGTTGCCCCTCTCCTCAGGTTTTGGCCGAACATACGGTCGGAGATGATCAATCAATTAGTATTTCTTCAGCTTCTTGAAAAGGCTCAATAGAGTAGTACTCCAAGGTGAGATATCATCAAGAGTCATAGGATGAACCACTTGGTCGTGGGTCATGCCATAGGGTAAACCCATGAAATGAGGGAGGATTGTCCCTTTTGGCATAACCACGAAGCCCGATAGCCGACTCGAATCCTTACTGTGGCAAAACTATAGAATAGCCTCTTGACAAAATGAATGAGTCCTATTACTAACTGTGCGGAGCATTGGGTTCGCTGGTTGAACTGACTGACCAAGCTGAGCCATGATAGTGATCTGGATGAGTGATGGATGGGGTTGCCAAATTTTATCTTGAACTGAGGCAGTAACTAAGAGATCAGTACATGCATGGGATGTGATATGCATACATAAATTACAATGATGCATGGTGGGGTTAATCATAAGGGTATTTAACACAACACATGTAAAGCGAACGATTCCGTCCTTATTTCTCCCGTCGAGTCTAAGGGTATTCTTCCTTAGTCTAATCTCACATAGAAATTAGGGTACCTAAAGGGTAAAATTCTCGGGCTTTTGATAAGAATGGTGTAGGGACATATCAAAAGTTAATGAAGAAGGTTCCCATCGCATCAAGGATCTTTTGGAGGGAGATAGCAATGAAGGCTCCACCCACTAGAGTGTCCCCAATTCCTAAAAGGGCATGAGTGTCACTTTCATGAGTTTTGTGGAAAAATAGGGCAGGTAGCGCTAGAAGAAGAGAGAATCTAATTAAAGAGAGAAGGAGGTGAGAAGATAGAGTCTGATAATTTTCCCAAATGATGAAAAAGAAAACGGGTTGAACCAAGTAAATGATTTTAGGTGCTCATCTTAATCTTTTAAGCTTTTAAAACAAACCAAAATTTTGCAAGTTAAAATATTTTGATCCCCAGTAGAGTCGCCACTGTGAGGTGTCGATGACGTGTGGGTCTCCCTTGGCGCCTGTGTGAGAGGCGAGGCCCACTGGGGGTGTGGTTGGATTTAGGCGTGATAAAACATTCTTAGTTAAAGTTTACACAATAAGCCAATTTTAATGAATAAAAGAATCGAGACCCAAATCTCGATACAATTGATAGAGTCGCCACCCAAGTTGTCTACTTGGGAAAGAGTTTTGGTATGATTCCCTCTGGGCGGGAGACTTATACCTATTGGATCAGAGATTTGGGTATCGGATGAGTCACTTATTTCTCATTTAGTTGATTTAAAATTACATTCACTGCGAAAACCATTTTAGTTTTTCATCATTTAGGGAATCATCACAAAAATCCTATTTCTACACTCTTTCACACTCATTACATATTACAATAAAGCACAAGTAATAAATGGAGAAATAAAAATTACAATCAGGGAAAAATGGGGGAATTCCCAAGAGAACCTATACATTTGTTCTAAATTATAAAATAAAAAAAAAATAAATTCTCCTGCATCCACAGATGTTAGTACAGTTTATAGCACATCACAAGTCAACATTTCATTAGGAAAAATGTGATTATGTTAGTGTGGCGGTTTTACGATCGATAGTGCCGGGGCGGCTTCTAGGATCAGAAAGAAATAACAGGTCTTCAACGTATTTTGCTATAAAAACACATTTTAACTTTTATGGGTTGATTTACCAGATTATTAGTGAAAATGATCGCATGGCATATGGTGAGTTGGATTGATTTTTAACCAGTTAAAAGTGAATTCTGGGTTCTGTATAGGGGCTGGTACCCGTACGGATGGGGGGTACCCATACGGGTACCAAGGATGACCGATACGGGTGAAAGGGGACCCGTACGGGTCCTATCTGGTACCAGGCAGAAAATTAGTTCAATTCAGTTTACAGATTAACAGATTAACAGATTAATGGCATAAAAATAAAATAAAAGGGATTCCCCTCCGTATGAGTATGGCGCACCGATTTGATATCTTTGGGGATATATGGTGCCAATAAGGCTTATAAGGGTTGGGACCAGACCCGATACAGGAAATGAAAGGAACATATATAATAGAAAAAATAGAGAATAATAATAATGAAATAACTGAGATGTGAGTCTCTTTGAAACTCAGGAGCGTTACCATTGCGGCGTGAATCTACTTTGAGATGATCCTTTTACTGTTGAGAGAGTCCGGCCAAAGTAGATGATGAAATATGACTATTTAGGTGAGTATTTGTGTGGACAGAACCTCCCCTAAACCCTAATAAAAGAAGCTAGGAATGAATAAAATGTGGACAACACCTCAACGGAAGGGTTTTCTCCCTATTTTATACCTCTTATACCCCCACTATACCTTTTCTATACCTAGTGAAATTGCTAGAGTTTTAGTATTATTTTCATATGAGATGTGTGTCTTGAAATGAGGGGAAAAGGCCCTATTTATAGGGTGAGAGTCAGGTTTGAATGCAATAAATCGCATTCAAGACCTGCCTTTTCCCAAAAATGGTAAGAGATAATTTCCAAAAGAGGCTAATTAGTATATCAGAGGACTTGTACGGGTGGGGCCCTACCTGTACGGGTCCCTTCCACACATACAATAGGTACTCACCTATACGGGTCTGCTAGTGGATCCGCACCACTAGACAGAACCCATACGGGTACCTAAGGGCATACTAGGTCTCCGAACTTTGGCCAAACTCAACTCTGTAGTAGTAGGAACACCTCTGATGGACGACACCTGAAAGACAATGCATTATATAGCTCTCATCATAGTTTCGTGAGAAGGATCGTTAAAATCTAGTGCTCACAATTGCCCTAATGGAAGCTAGCATCTTATCATTCACCCAGTCAAGAAACTGATTACTTTCCAGATACTATGAGACAACATTTGCTATCTTTGACCTAACACCGGTCCTTAATGCTTTTGCCTCCTCACCAGTAGCAACATCCTTAACCTAAACATCAATTTGGCTCTCTGGAGTAAGGATACGAGACATTTCCTCGGGATGATAAGCAGAAAGATCTACCGAACTAAACTGGCTGCTGGATAAAATATCTATAGATAGAGATGGTGCAACCTTGAATTGAACTGGATGGAAAGGAAGGGATGATGGCAATGGAGCCAAAATGCGAGTCAAAAGGACCTGAGAATGCTGCCAAGCTTTACCCTTTAAGCTTTGGCTGAGGTAGTAACCAAAAGATCAGTACATGCATGGGATGCGGTACGCATGCATAAATTATAACGATGCATGGCGGGGTTAATCACAAGGGTATGTAACACAACACATACAAAGCGATCGATTCCGTCCTTATTTCTCCCGTCGAGTCTGAGGGTATTCTTCCTTAGTCTAATCTCACATAGAAATCAGGGTACCTAGAAGGTAAAATTCTAAGGCTTTTTTATAAGAATGGTGTAGGGACATATAGGAATTTTAATGTAGAAGGTTCTCATCGCACCAAGCCTCCTTTGGAGGGAGATGACAATGAGTGCTCCACCCACTAGAGTGTCCTCAATTCCTAGCAGGGCATGAGTGACACTATCGTAAGTTTTGCTGAAAAATAGGGCACCTTAACCTAGCGCTAAAATAAGAGCACATCTAACTAAAGAGAGAAGGAGATGAGAAGATAGAGTGTGACAATTTTCTCAAATGATGAAAAGAGAAAATGGGTTGAATCAAGTAAGTGATTTTCGGTGCTCATCTTAATCTTTTAAGCTTTTAAAATGAAAAAAAATTTTGCAAGTTAGAAGATTATATCCCAAGCAGAGTCGCCACTGTGAGGTATCGATGACGTGTGGGTCTCCCTTAGCGTCTGTGTGAGAGGCGGGGCCCACTGGGGTTTGGTTGGATTTAGGCGTGATGAAACCTTTTTAGTTTAAGTTTGAACAAATAGCCAATTTTAATGAATAAAAGAATTAAGACCCAAATCTAGATACAAATGATAGAGTCGCCACCCAAGTTGTCTACTTCGGAAAGAGTTTTGATATGGTTTCCTCTGGGCGGGAGACTCATACCTATTGGATCAGAGATTCGGGGTATTGGATGAGTCACTTATTTCTCAATTAGTTGATTCAAAATTACATTCACCATGTAAAACCGTTTTTGTTTTCATCATTTACGGAATTATCACAGAAATCCTATTTTTCTACACTTTCACACTCTTTACACGTGTTTACAGATTACAATAAAGCACAAGCAATACATAGGGGAATAAAAATTACAACTGGGGGAAAATGGGGGAAATTGCAAAAGAACCTATACATTTGTTCTAAGTTATAAAATAAAATAAAATAAATTCCCTTGCATCCACAGATTTTAGCACAGTTTATGGCACATCACAAGTCAACATTTTATTAGGAAAAATGTGATCATGTTAGCTTGGCGGATTTACAATCGATAGTGCCCGGGCGATTTCTAGGATTGGAGAGAAATAACAAGTCTTCAACGTATTTTGTTGTGAAAACACATTTTAACTTTTGTGGGTTGATTTACCGAATTATTAGTGAAAATGATCGCATGGCATATGGTGAGTTGGATTGATTTTTAACTGAATTAAAATGAATTCTGGGTTCTACCTAGGACCGGTACCCATATGGGTAGGTGGGAACTGTACAACTACTGGGGAGGACCCGTACGGGTATGGGGTACCCGTACAGGTCCTGTCTGGTCCCAGGCAAAAACTCAGTTCAAGCTAGGCAAAATAATGGAGAAAAAATGGATTTCCTTCCATATGAGTATGGCACACCGATTTAATATCCCTAAGGATATAGGGTGCCAACAAGGCTCATATGGGTTAGGACCAGACCCAAAATAAGAATAAGAACATATATAATAAAAGAGCCAGAGAATAATAATGAAATAACTGAGATGTGAGTCTCTTTAAAACTCAGGAGCGTTACCTTTATGGCGTGAATCCACTTTGAGGCGACCCATTTGCTGTTGAGAGAGTCTGGCCAAAGTAGATGGTGAAATAGGACTATTTAGGCGGGTATTTGTGTGGACAGAACCTCCCCTAAATCCTAATAAACGAAGTTAGGAATGAATAAAATATGGACAAAACCTCAAGGAATGGGTTTTTTTCCCTATTTTATACCTCCTATACCTTTTCTATACCTATAAAAACTGCTAGAACCTTACTATAATTTCTCTATAGTATATGTTTCATATGAATTATGTTTGTGTTAAAATATGAGGAAAAGACCCTATTTATAGGGTGAAAATCAGGTCTGAATGCAATAAATCGCATTTAAGACCTGCCATTCAATAAAAAAGGTAAGAGATAACTTCTAAAAGAGCCTGATCAAGCAACATGAGGACCCGTATGAGTCCCTTCCCAGGCATACAGAAGGGATGACCAGTACAGGTCTGCCAATGGATCCGTACCACTATACAGCACCCCTATGGGTCACTAAGGGCAGGCTAAGTCTCTGGACTTCCGCCAAACTCAAATTTGCAGCAGTAGGAACACCTCTGATGGATAATACCTTTTAGATATTGCATCATATAACTCTCATCAGAGTTTCATGAAAGGATCATTAAAATCCAGTGCTCACACCAAACATTTTGATGACTCTTGTTTATGCAAGTACACTAGCTTCGATTATAAATTCTATGTGGAAGAATATCGTCAATTTACCGAATATTCAGAATTTTCCTTGGTACATATTGGGGGATTTTAATGATATCTCCAACATGTCTCACCAAAAACGGGCTCTCAATTATACATCAACAAGTGTCTTAATCATCAAAACCAGATCCAATCGGCAAACCTTATTGATATGGGGGCTACTGGGAATTCTTGTACATGGAGAAGGAATCACCTCCAAGTCTGATTTGATAGAGTTTATACAAATTCAGCCGGGCGGTGTGATTATCCAAACGCAACAGTGAATAACCTCCCCTTTTGCCACTCAGATCATTGTCCGGTTCTCCTATTCTTAGATGGTCCTCATTATGACTCTTCAAACTGCCCATTCCAGTATGAAGTTGGATGAGAATCCTATAAGGACTTCAAAGAGCTGGTAGGCAAGACTTGGAGGCCTCAATCAAATTTCTTCTTAGCTGCCGGGAATTTTAAGAAGGAGGTATTCGTATGGAACAAAAAGGTATTTGGTCATATTACTCAAAAAAAGAGAACGTTGCTTGCACACATTACCGGGATCAATAAAGAGCTAGAAGTATCTTGGTCACACTCTCTCCACTTACTGGAAGCTCAGGTTAAGGTGGAACTCTTGTTTACTCTAAAATAAGAAGAAATATTTTGGCACCAAAAGTCCCGAAAGTAATGGCTTACTGATGATGACCATCCAAAGGAAAAGAAGTAGGACTGATAGGTTGAAATCAGTTGAGGGAGAATGTATTGAGGATCAAGTTCAACTCAAGGTGCTGGTCTTACAACACTTTTAGAAATTATTCACAGCCGACACCAATGTGGTAATGATGGATTAGCCAGGTGGAAAATTTCTAGCCTTAGAACCAGAAGTTTACAGTTCAGTTTTTAAACCGATCTCAAGTGATGACATCAAGAGAGATATTTTGACATGGGAGCCTTGAAAGCTCTAAGGATTGACGGGCTACCAGCGGGTTTTTTCTAGAAGCACTTGGAATTAGTAAAGTACATACTTATTGAGTTTGTTTTGGCCGCCTTTCAGGGAAATGTAGATATTGCTAGAATTAATGAAACTCTCTTAGTTCTTATTCCAAAAATTGCCAGTCCTGAGAATATCAACCATTTCAAGCCTATTAGCCTTTGCTCAGTGGTGTATAAAACCATTACCAAAATAATAGCCAATCGAATTAAGCCTACTTTACCGTTATTGGTGGGACCAAACCAGAGTAGCTTTATTCCTGGCGGGAAAATCAGTGATAACATCATCATTACTCAAGAGATTATCCATTCTATGAGGGTGAAGAGAGGCAAAAAGGGGGTTTGTGGCCATCAAGATAGATTTGGAGAAAGTTTATGATCGGTTGAATTGGGATTTCATTGTAGATACTTTGAAAGGTTGCAGCATGACGGCACAATGTATTGACTTGGTCTTCAAATGCATATCTACTTCGTCTATGCGAATCATGTTTAATGGAGGAATGACTGACAATTTTAAATGATCGAGGGGGATTAGACAAGGTGATCCCCTATCTCCTTACCTGTTTGTGCTTTGTATGGAATGATTGGGACAACTAATACAAACCAAGGTTAAAGTTGGGGTTTGGAAAGGAATCAAATGTTCGAGGAATAGTCCAGCTATCACTCACCTTTTCTTTGCTGATGATCTTTATTAGCAGTCGATGGCTAGAGCCCTTAGCAACCAGTATGGTATTCCCCTAACATCTTACTTCGGGAAAATATTTAGGGGTACCTCTTCTTGATAAACAGGTAACAAAGAATACCTTTTCAGAAGTCATTGGAAATGTCCAGTCTAAACTTATAGGTTGGAAGGCTTCTAGTCAATCTCTAGCAGGTCGTGCAACCCTTATTCAATAGGTCACTAGCGGTATCCCCAATCACATTATGCAAACACATCTTTTACCATCTTATAACCTAGAAATGCTTGATAAGGAAAATAGGAGATTCCTTTGGGGGGAGTGAGAACGGCCAGAGGAAGACCCACCTTGTCTCATGGGATTAGGTTTTGTAATGTTTGTGCCAACGGAGGGATTGGTTTTCATAAATCAAGAACTCAGAATATAGCTCTTCTAATGAAGCTTTTATGGAGGATTTTCAAAGAACCTGACTCATTGTGGGTACAATTGTTGAAAGGTAAATGCTTGGGCCATACAGATATATTTAATATCGAGGAATCCAAAGTTTGTAAATCCCATTTATGGCGTAGTCACTTAACAATCATACCCAAATTTAAAAAAGGATTAGCATGGGCGGTTAAGAATGGTACTGATGTTTGCTTTTGGAAAGATTGTTGGTTACTTGATAAACCCCTTATAGACTGCGTTGACTTGATTCCAGAGGAGCATTGTAACCGTATGGTTAATGACTACATTACTCTTTTGGGAGAATGGGACCGGACTTCACTTGAACGCCTACTTCCCCACGATATTCTCCTTCATTTGGCAGCCTATAAGATTGATTTTGAGAGCGAGGACAGAGATACGATGACATGGAAAATGTCCCCTTCAAAAAGTTACTCAACCAAATCAGCGTGCTTATTGCTTTCACCTGGAAAGGAAGAAGCCGTGAACTCTATTTTGAGTCTAGTTTGGAAATTAAGACTGCCACATAGGATTCAATTTCATGTCTAGCTCACAGTGCAAGAAAAATTGCTCGCTAACAAAGAAAGGAACCGCAGGCATATGATTGATTACTCTAGTTGTGACTTCTATGGCGCTCAATCCGAATCTGCTGTCCATATCATCCGCGATTGCACACACAGTGGTGGGGTCTGGAGAGATATTAGTATTCAAGGTATGCTGCCAAATTTCTTTAGTGCGCAAGGGGACTTATGGTGGCTGCTTAACTTGCAATGTAGCCATAATGACATATGAGGATATACATGTGTCACGGCCCAACACTTAGACATACGGAGTTTCTCGCGGAACCTCACAAAGTCTCGCAAACCGGCTCACAAAGGAGGTTTTACTCGGTAATATTCTAGTATTTTGTAGAATTGTATAGAATAATATATACTTAGCTAGATGTTTCTAGAATTCTCTTTACTTGTATAGAAAAGTCAAGTAAGATTTGTATTATTGTAGAAAAATCTAGAAGGCGAATATTAGCCATTAGATCATGGAACGTTCTAGATGAATCGATCCCAACCGTCAGTTGAGGAGGTGGAAATGACTATAAATATGTAAGCATCCCTCATTTGTAAATCAGACTTGAAAAGTAGTAAAACAAAGCTCACTTGTGAGTTCCAAAAGCTCTCCTTTCTCGCATTACTTAGCTTCCGCATTTCTATCGCAAGTGGTGTTGAGTTTTTGCAAAGACTATGCTAGCATAATCGTTAGTTATTTTGTGCTAGTGCCGTACGGTGTTTAAGTCCAAAAATCTTAGCCCGTGATAGTTGGTATCAGAGCGATGTCGAATCCGCAAGAGACCATGAGCAATGTGGAGAGTGGAGAGCACGAGCCTCGTGCGATGGAGAGGCAACAAAGGAAGGCGGCCGTAAGGAGAAATCTATCGCAAGGGATCCCGTGGCTAATCAAGAGATGCGTATCACTCGCTTGGAGCTTGCCATGGGGGAACATAATGATCGTTGGGAGGAACACACTCTAATGGTGGAGGGCATCTTTGTCGAATGCATCAAGCAATTCAGGGAGGAGTTGCGAGAGATGGTGCAGCAGGTTAAGGACGAGATGCTAGATAGTCTCAATGATGTGTCGGGCTGTTACGCGAAGGCTTGCGAGGAGAATGCCGCAAGGATCACCGCAATACAAGGCGATGTCCTCAGACTTAGGGAGGAGTTTGAGGCTACTCGGGCACATGGAGTTAGGCGCAACGAGGTGGAGCAGCTTAGAGCAAGGGTGAATGCTCTGCATGCTCAAGGGCCGGCCGGGGTCGTAGGTGTGACTCCAAGGGTCGATGTGCCTAAGCTCAATATGTACAACGGCGGCCAAAAATTGAAGGACGTAGAGGATTTTCTCTACTCGATGGAGCGGTACTTTGGTGCCCTTGGCATCGTGGATGACACGGTGAGGACATTCCAAGCTTCTCTTTATTTAAAAGATAGTGCCTTGTCATGGTGGAAACGTATGTCCCAACCAATTGGCGACGATGAGGCGACTGTCACCACATGGGAACAATTCAAAGATGAGTTAAGGAAGCAGTTCCTACCCGCCGATGTGGAAAATGAAGCCCACGCTAAATTACACCATCTTCACCATAGAGATGGCTACATTCGGGAGTATGTCAAGGAGTTCTCCGACTTGATGCTAGAGATCCCCGATCTTTCTCCAAAGGAGGCACTCTTTTGCTTCATGGACAGGCTAAATCGATGGGCCAAACTTGAGTTGTAACACCGAGATGTTCAGGACATCAAACAAGCCCTCCGTATTGCTGATTCCCTCGTGGAGTATCAAAAGAAGGAAAGCACCAAGGACAAGGGGAAGAAGTCGTTCTATAGTAAAGGTGGGGGAGATAATGAAGGTCTCATCATAAGCCATCCGATAGCAAGGCGACATCAAGCGACAGGCCTAAGGGAGATAAGCCAACATGGACGCCGAAGTGCTTTTTATGCGAAGGGACACACCTTGCTCGAGATTGTCCCTCGAGAAAGAAACTGGCAGCCTTTGTCCAAGACCTTAAGCAGAAGGACGAGGAGAGACGAGTCTCATGCTTAAGGCGATTGGACGCGGTGAAGGCAAAGACGAACAAGGGTGAGCAAGGTCGCTTGTATGTCGAAGCCACATTTGAGAAAGGGGCTCGATGGGGGCTACTTGATACCAGGGCTGATTCAAGCTATTTAAGCGTGGAGGTAGCACGTTCTCTTAGCATCAAATGGGAGCCGTCTAAGACTCGCTTCAAGGGAGTGAATAGCGAGTGGATTGGGTTAGTCGGGGTTGCCAAAGACGTGCCGCTTACGATAGGAGCCTGGTCAGGTAAAGCCAACTTTGCCATTGCCCTGATAGATGATTATGATCTAGTTCTTGGTATGGAATTCATGGACCAAGTAAATCCGAAAATCATACCAAGCAACAATACCATGGTGATTATGCAAGGAGAGCACCCTTGTGTGGTGCAGTGCAAGAGGGAAGGTGCGCTTAGCCCTAACTAGTTGAAGAAGGGGCTTAAGCGAGGGGAGCACACCTTCGCCGCAATTGTGGTGGAAGAGGATCCTCCAACGGAGGAGTTTAACGAAGGCCAGCCAATCTCGAAGGAAATTGAGCCAGTGCTTGCCGAATTCAAAGACATTATGCCCAATGATCTGCCAATGGGTCTCCCGCCTAGGAGAGAGATTGATCATGCCATCAAGCTAGTCGAGGGGGCCAAGCCGATAGTAAAAGCACCATACCGTATGTGTCCAAGTGAGCTCGAGGAGCTTAAGAAGCAGTTGGGGGAATTGCTCGAAGCAGGCCATATTCGACCTTCGAAGAGTCCATGGGGTGCACCAGTCCTTTTTCAGCAAAAGAAGGACGGATCTCTTCGATTGTGTGTTGATTACCGAGCACTCAACAAGGTGACGGTGAAGAATAAGTATCCCGTGCCACTCATTGCCGATCTCTTCGACCGTCTGCAGCAGGCGAAGTATTTTTCGAAGCTGGACTTGTGCAAGGGGTACTACCAAGTCAGGATAGCCCAAGCGGATGAGCCAAAGGCCGCGTGCATTACAAGGTATGGTTCATACGAGTTCTTAGTCATGCCATTTGGTTTGACAAATGCTCCCGCAACATTTTGCACCTTGATGCAACGAGTCTTGGCGGATTTCATTGATAAGTTTGTGGTCGTATACTTGGATGACATAGTCATCTATAGCAACACCATGGATGAGCATAAGGAGCATTTGCGGGTTATCCTCCGAGTTCTACGGGAAAACCAGCTTTATGTCAAGAAGAAGAAGTGCTCGTTTGGATTAAGCGAAGTATCTTTCTTGGGACACATCATCGATGGTGGGAAAATTCGGATGGACCCATCAAAGATTGAGGCCATAGTTGAGTGGGAGCCGCCCACAAAGCCGACGGAGCTGCGATCTTTCTTGGGCCTTGTTAATTATTATCGGCAGTTCATCGAGGGGCATTCGGCCATTGCCTCGCCACTTACCAATCTATTAAAAAAGAGCCAAGCATGGTGTTGGGGAGCCAAGCAGCAGACCGCAGTCGAGGCATTGAAAGATGCGGTGACAAGGCAACCAGTTCTCGCACTTCCCAACTTTGACAAGCCATTCGAAGTATGCACATACGCTTCGGACTGTGCTATAGGAGGAGTGCTTATGCAAGATGGCCACCCCATTGCCTATGAAAGCCGAAAGCTTAACGATATTGAGCGGCGATGACCAACGCATGAGAGGGAGATGTTAGCGGTTGTTCACTGCCTCCGTGTATGGGAGCATTACTTGAAGGCATCCACGCCATTCAAGATCAAGACCGATAACAAGGCAGTGAGCTACCATCAAAGCCAGCTGAAGTTGTCAAGCAAGCAAGCACGATGGCTAGACTACTTGGCGGAATTTAAGTACGAGCTGGAGTATAGCCAGGGAAAGACAAACAATGTGGCCGATGCCTTAAGTCGAAAGTCATGTCTAGCGCCAATGGTGAGTGCACCCGAGGGGACATTACTGGAGCGCATCAAAGAGGGATTGACGCGAGACCAACAAGCACAGAGATTCATCGAGTTGGTTAAGGAGGGAAAGACCACTCGTTTCTGGATCGAGGATGGGACACTCTACGCCAAAGGCAATCGTTTATATGTCCCAGCATGGGATAACTTGAGGCAGGACATTCTTAAGGAGTGCCATGATTCGAGATATGCCGGCCACCCAGGTACTCATCGCACCTTAGCTCTAGCTCAAGAGCTATTTTACTGGCCAAACATGCGGGATAACGTGGAGGCATATGTGCGAACATGCCTTGTATGCCAGCAAGACAAGGTGGAGCATGAGCACCCGCATGGTTTGTTATCGCCACTACCAATTCCAGAATGTGTATGGGATAGTATCTCAATGGATTTCATCATGAGCCTGCCCACATCCGAAGGTTACACAAGCATATTCGTAGTGGTGGATCGATTGTCAAAGTATGCCATCTTCATTCCTGCCCCTAAGGAATGCACAGCCGAGACTGCGGCCAAGCTCTTCCTCAAGCATGTGGTGAAATACTGGGGACTACCAACATCGATTTTCAGTGATAGGGACTCACGATTTATAGGGAGGTTTTGGCAAGAACTCTTTCGTTTGTTCGGTACTGAGTTAAAAATGAGCACCACAATGCACCCTCAAACGGATGGCCAGACGGAGCGTGTCAATAGCTTGCTCGAAGTCTATCTTCGACATTATGTGGCGGCCAACCAAAAAGATTGGGTGAAGTTGTTAAACATTGCCCAATTTTCATACAATCTTATGAGCAGCGAGAGCACCGGCAAGAGCCCGTTCGAGATTATCTTGGGGTTTCAACCAACAACCCCCAAGGACATTGTCAGCGGCTACAAGGGGAATAGCCCACCAGCATACAAGTTTGCCAAAGACTGGCAAGAGAGGGCCAATGAAGCAAAGCTTTACTTGGAGAAATCGGCCAAGCGAACAAAGAAGTGGGCCGACAAGAAGCGGACACCCCGTGAATTTCAAGTAGGCGATCAAGTCTTAGTGAAGCTGTACGAGCATGGCTGAGTGCGTGGACTTCACAAGGGACTTATGCGATGATACGAGGGGCCGTTTGTGGTTATCAAGAAAGTAGGCTCCGTAGCTTACAAGTTGGAGCTGCCCGAGGCACACTCGAAGCTTCACCCGGTTTTTCATGTGAGCCTACTCAAGCCATACCGAAAAGATCCCGATAACGAGGAGCGGAATGTCAACACGAGGGCACCTGCCGGCATTCGGGAAAATTTTGAAAAGCAAGCCGAGGAAATCCTTTCAAAGAGGGTCGTTCGAGCACGCAACGGAGCTGCCACCAAGGAGTACTTAGTAAAGTGGAAAGACATGCCAACAAGTGAAACTAGTTGGGAGCCTGCTGAAAACTTTGGCATTTTTCAAACTTGGTCGAGGAGTTCGAAGCACAAGGGTCTGTGAGCGCAATACATGGCAACGAGGGCGTTGCCACCTCAGGTGAGGGAGAATGTCACGGCCCAACACTTAGACATGCAGAGTTTCTCGCGGAACCTCGCAAAGTCTCGCAAACCGGCTCACAAAGGAGGTTTTACTCGATAATATTCTAGTATTTTGTAGAATTGTATAGAATAATCTATACTTAGCTAGATGTTTCTAGAATTCTCTTTACTTGTGTAGAAAAGTCAAGTAAGATTTGTATTATTGTAGAAACATCTAGAAGGCGAATATTAGCCATTAGATCATGGAACGTTCTAGATGAATCGATCTCAACCGTCGGTTGAGGAGGTGGAAATGACTATAAATATGTAAGCATCCCTCATTTGTAAATCACACTTGAAAAGTAGTAAAACAAAGCTCACTTGTGAGTTCCAAAAGTTCTCCTTTCTCGCATTACTTAGCTTCCGCATTTCTATCGCAAGTGGTGTTGAGTTTTCGCAAAGGCTTTGCTAGCATAATCGTTAGTTGTTTTGTGCTAGTGCCGCACGGTGTTTAAGTCCGAAAATCTTAGCCCGTGACACATGAAACCTCATATTCTGTATTATTTGCTGGTCTTTATGGAAATGGAGGAACTTACGGATTTTCCAAAATGGGGATAACATTCCTTCAGACAAGTACGCTGCGTTGAAAATCCTTATTGATGAATATAGAGTTTTCTTATGGCCAAATTACTTGTTGAAACCTCAAGGTACCAAGGAATTAATGGTGAGCTGAAAAACCCCCCAGAAAATTGATTCAAATTGAACGTTGATGGCTCTTGTCTGCAAAGTACTGGATGTATTGGAGCTGGCGGGTTAGTCAGGGATACTAATGGCAGTTGGCAAGTCGGATTTATTCGTAACATCGGTAAGGGGCACTCTTTCCTAGCTGAGGCTTGGGCGGCTTTAACCAGTCTCCAAGTAACAATTGCGAAGGGCATTTCCTGTGTTATCGCTGAATCAGACTCTGCTGAATTAGTCAACATTCTTAACTGCCCGAAGCAGATTGAACTAGGCCACCCGCTTGGCAACATTATGCAGATCCTTAAATCGATGAACCAAGCAAAAGTTGTTCATTGCTTTCGTGAAGCAAACGCGTGTGCTGATCTGTCCATCTGTCACCTGTAGGTGTAGAGATCTTTGAAGTCCCTCCTCTGGCTGTTCGACATCAGATGTTCTTGGACTTTTGTGGGATTTCTGTCCCCAGGTTGTGCCGTGCACAAATGGAGGCATAGTCCTTTTCCTTTATTTTTTTTTGTTGTATTTACCTTTCTTGTATTACAATATATATATATATATATATATATATATATATATATATATATATATAAAAGTTGAATAAGTATTATAAATATAAAGACACTTATAATAGACTTATAATAGATATGTATTAGGTATATACATGTTGAAATTTTTTATGAAAAAAATATAGATGACGTTTCGAAGATAAAAATGAAACAAATAAATAACTCCAAAGCGGTATACCGAAAAAGTGAATAATTTGAGAGATAAATGTAAAATATGTCAAATAAATTAAAGAAAAACTTTCTAATCGCATAAGAGCCGTAAAAGGAAAAATAATTAAGTTTATGACATTTGGATGGAAGGTATATTGGTATTTTGATAAAAGTTTAACATATAATTATTTTTGAAGTTGTGATTTTAGAGGTCGTAGGTTCAAATCTACATTCGGACGGGGTGGGACAAAGTTTTCCTTTATTATTATTATAAGCCCATATGGAATAATTTTTTTTTAAAAATGGTAAAATTCCCTATAGTTTTATATAGTTATAGTTAGTTAACTTATATACATTTTCATTGCTTACGAAATTCACTAAAAAGTGCTGTGAACACTTATGAGTTTAACATAACTATCACATAACTATCAATAAACCAAAAGACAACTTATAATTTGACGCTATTATAGTAGAATATCTGCTGTTATATTATTTTTAGAACCGATGCACCATTATATAGACTAAAAGCTATATTATTTTTAACTTATAATTTATTTAATTTAGTTCAGTTCAATATTTATTAACATTGCATACATATAAATTTACACTGAAATAAATACTTATCAGTTCAGTTCAATTCAGTTCAGCACTGCTATTTATAAAATGAAAAGAACATAACTTTACAAATTTAACTAAAAAGCTACATAACTATATATAATTATATCAATGCTTAATGTATACTTAACCCCTCAACTAGGCAACTTTTATCACCTGACGCCTCCAACTTACAAATGTTTCCACTGACCCATTGAATTTGGTAAAAGTGTTCACTGCGGTCCCTTCAATGCCACGTGTCCCCTTGTAATTTGTTTGAGTTTTCAAAGATGTCAATTTTTTATTTTCCTCTCTCTCTAATCAGAAGGTGATACATGACATTGAGGGGCTGCGGTAAATACTTTTACCAAGTTCGAGGGTTATTGGTAAAAATATTTATAAGTTAAAAACGTCAAATGATAAAAGTTATCAAGTTGAAGGGCTAACCTTATGTCAATATATCATTTTAATATAATTGTCAATGGAATAAGTATAAGATGTGTTGTTGTTGCTATATTAAAATATATGCTGCTATATTGTTTCCTAAAGTTCAAATGCATCAAGTCCCCTCTAAATTTAGCATGAAAAGTTAAATGTCACCGTAAATTTTTAAAAATTTCTATTACTTCTTAAACCTGGTAAAAGTATACCAATTTGTCCTCCTCAATGCCACGTTTCAACTTCTATTGGTTTGACTTTTCAAAGATATCATTTTATTGATTTTTCTTTATCTGAAACTGCTACGTGACAATAAGGGACAAATCAATACACTTTTACTAAATTCAAAAAGCTAATAAATAACATCTAAATTTTATACTAAATTCGAGAAATAAATAATATATTTAGCATTTCCTGAATTGATTCACCTTTATATGCAAAGCTTAAAAACATTTAAATATAACATAACTATAATTAAGCAAGCATTATAAGATGTGATGTTAGATTGAAATATATTGAAATCAGTAAAATTGCAATATGTAATCTAAGTTCCGTTACCTGAAATAAAACTTCAATTTCCTCCATTTTTAAATGGACACCGATGTTAATAATATCGAATTGGGCATTATATTGATAAGGTTAATAGTATATAATATAATTATTATTATAGATATTATTAATTATTTTATTAATTTTTTAAAAAAATATATATTATTTAAAATTAACTTTAAAAATATATTATATAATTTTTTTTATTTTTAAAAAAAAGTTTATAAATTTTTTTTTAAAAAATAGAATCTGAAATATCGTTCCGTTAGCAAATAAGGAAAATTCCTTTAACACCGTTAAAAGATGTGGCCAGGGTTAATTACGTAAAAAATCATTTTGTTCATCTCCTTCCTCCACCAAAACCCTAAATTCATAGAATTCGTAACATTTTCAAAATTGAAAATTAAAAATAGGTGGGTTGTAATATTTCGATTGTAAAATTTCGATTGATTTTAGGTTAGGATTCGGGGGCGGCTGTGTGACGAGGATAGAAGGTGGAGCACTGGATTTGTTGAACTGAGAATTGACGACGGAGCCCATGAGAGCTTCCTAAAACCGTAAGGCGTTGGCGTATTTTTCGTCGGAAACTTGAATTTCCGGTATGTTGTTGAGTTGTTGGTGGTTTTCTTCTTCTTTGAGAGTGGCGGAGAAGTACGCATCGTCGATAAAATCGAGATCGGAGAGTGAAAATGAAGGGAGTGAGTTGTGGACTTTGTGGTTCAGTGGCGATGGAAATAGGTTCCAGCGACGGCGGCCTTGAATCTCTCGTCGCTCTCCATCTCATAGGCCACGGGAATATTTCACTTTTTCGATGCTGAAATATTTGAATTCAAGAGCAGGAATTTAAGGAACCATGCTGATTGCGATTATATTTCTCTATTTTAATTTCATTTTATTGATGATAAGATTAAAAATTAATCCTTTATTCCCTTCTTCCTGATGCACAAGGTAATGTCATATTCCCTTTTCCCCCCTTCTTTTGCTTACTCTTTCATTTTTCAAAATTGGAAAAATTCTTGAGATTCAGTTTGTAGTTTATGATTGTGTGGTTAAAATTGTTTTTTAGTTTTTTTAAGAAGAAATGGGTGTTTTGAGAGGTTTGCATGGATGAATCTAATGCCACCGAGGTAGAGAGGAAGGAGAAGGAAAAAATATGGATTTTCAAAAATGGTCATTGCTAAATCAGTATTTTTAACGGGGTTAATGAAAAAGTCCTTCATTTACTAACTGAATGAAACCTCATATCCAATTTTTTGAGAAAATTTTTAGACGCTTTTTTAAAATGAGTGAAATTATAAGGTATATTTTTTATGTTAACTCAATTATTTATGATTTTTAGTGACTATTATAATGCTTTTTATGTTAACTCAATTATTTATGATTTTTAGTGACTATTATAATGCTTTTTAAGTCTTTTACAACGTTTATGTTTGTTGTTAGAGGGGTTTTGAAAAGAAATAGTATATATTATTTAGGATTTTGAGTAGCTATTATAAATTTTTTTAGGTCTTTAGCAGCGCTCTTAGTCTCTAGAGCGACACTTTTACTTGTTATCAGACGGATGATTCAACTGGATTTAAATCAATACGTCGGTTTATCTGTTTTATTCAGTTTAACTCAGTTGTATTCGATTTTTAACTAAAACTAATTTTTAAGTATATCGTACGTAGCCATAACCGGTTTATAATAAAACCGGCCAAACCGATTAATACGGTACGGTAAGGTATTGATAACATTGATCGTCACGGTAGTTGCATGAGGAACAGCTGCGACTTCAATTTTGTTTCCAATCGATGATGAGATTCTATACAATAAATTTGATCTTGGCGATTGCTTCAATTGTCTGAGAAAATCTTGACTGCTCCCTCAAATAGCTGCTATATTATTTTACGTACAAAAACTAACCTTTCAAATACATTATAATTATGAAAATGAAAATTAAAAAAATTGCAAAAAAAGATTAGAAATTTCTTGTGTGTGCTTTTTGATTTTCTGTAATATTGGACCAAAGCGAATATCAATTTCAATTGCGAATCTGATGTCAACTTTGACAAAATGTCTCTCAGGTCAGGCTGGTGACGTAGGCGGCGTCTAGAAGAATGTCAATGTCAAAGGCGAAGGCGAAGACGAAGACGCAAAGAAGAATTGAATATTCTTCGCACTCCAAGGCAAGCATCGAATCATCTGGCTTTCATATTCATCATCCAGCTTCAAGGTTTTTGAAGAATTTGATTAGAGATGGCTGAGCACCAAGGATCTAGTGGATCTGAAAGCAGGAGATTGGTGGTGATTGGAGGCGGTGTTGCCGGCTCCCTTCTCGCCCATTCCCTTCAGTTCCATGCCGATGTTACTCTGATTGATCCGTATGCCTTCCTTTCTCTTTTCCACTCTTCTAAACCCTAATCCCTACTTTATGCTCGAGTTGCTTGTTTCTTCAGTTTTAACTTGTGATTGCTATTCTTCTATCAATTGCATTATCCAATTTAATGTTCATTGCAGAATTTTCTGTTAATTGAAAAAGAGCATGTTGCCATCGGCCGTAGCCATTTATGAACATTAATTGTTTACCCCTCCATTCATGAAATATCTGAGGAAATTTTCCGCAACTGTTATACGGTTTTCCTCTGTAGTCTGTTTGAGCGTTGAAACAGTAGATTGTGTTTTTTTTACTGTGTATTGTTCTGTGCTAAGATGTTCTTCTTAAGCTCATTACTTTGTTGATAAAAAACAAAAGCTTCACATCCAGTCTAAGAATCTATTTTTCATTTATCCAATTCAATATTTCGTTTTATCAATTTGTCATCTATAGCTTAGTAGCTTACTAGGTGAATGCAAAATTGATATCAGGAAGGAGTATTTTGACATCCCATGGGCGATCTTGAGAAATATGGTGGAGCCATCATTTGGGGAGAGATCAGTAATAAATCATAGAGAATACTTGACAAATGGCCGTATTATTACCTCTAAAGCAACTGGCATCACAGACAAAGATGTATTAACTGCAGATGGCCAAGTAGTTCCTTATGACTATCTTGTCATTGCTACTGGCCATGCAGATTCTGTTCCCAAGACTAGGCAGGAGAGATTAGCAGAATACCAAGCAGGTATAACTATGGTCATTAATGCTCATGTCCATATCATATATTGCCCGGATCATTTGTTTGAGTATGTTTGTTCTTCATAGGCTATATTTGATCGATATATAGGATTCTTTAATATTATTGTAAGTGCATACTCCATGTCGAATCCCATGACCCCTCAAATAAGAACTAATATATTCAAAAAAAAAATGTTTTGTCCATGTCTATCTTGCTGTATTAGAGCATTGGCTATTGGTTTGCAGTAAAAAGAATTTTTTATAAGAATCACTATTCCAGCTGAAGATAGATAGTATTGTGATTTTGTGATTAAGTTCCAATGATATCAATACTTCATGAAATCTTTGAATGAACCGATGTTGTTAAAGGTGTCTGAGGTGCGCCTTACGCAGGGCGCGGGGGCCTGCTCCTTGCCATACCTCAGGTGAGGTAGCATACCTCAGATGTGAGCCTCAGGAACACTTTTTTTTTCAGGGTACTATTTCACTTTAAAATGTGTTGTTCATCTATTTTTTTAGAGTTTTAATAATAATTGGAGGCTAGATTTTCCTAATTCAATTCCTATTATGGCTAGATAAATTCAAGAACATATATTCCTAATGCAATATGAAAATTTTACATATATATATATATGTACATATAGAAATTCTCTTAGTTCTTTTTTTGGTACTTCTATTGCATTTAACTTCACTTTTCAAGCAAATATAGTTCTTTTTTTGGTACTTCTATTGCATTTAACTTCACTTTTCAAGCAAATATTTTTTGCGCCTAGCAAACCTTAGCGCTCGCTTTGCCTTCGGGCCCAGGCGCCTAGCGCCTTGGCAACTTTGGATTGAACAAAAACTTGTTCATGCTAGTATTTGATGAATCATTTAGCTATATTATCGACTGAAGTTAAACATGTTCCTGGCAGAAAATGAAAAGATTAAGTCTGCCAATTCCATTTTGATTGTTGGAGGCGGCCCCAGAGGTGTTGAACTTGCTGGAGAAATTGTTGCTGATTTTCCGGAAAAGAAAATTACACTGGTGCATAGTCGCTCAAGGTTAATGGAATTTGTTGGACCAAAAGCTTCTGACAAGGCCCTAAAATGGTTGAGATCAAAGAAAGTTGATGTGAAGTTGGAGCAAAGGGTTGATATAAATTCCAGTACAGAGTTAGATGGTAATAATAGCAAAATATATCATACTTCCAATGGTGAAACCATCAAAGCAGACTCTCATTTCCTATGCATCGCAACACCACTGAGCTCAGCATGGATAAAGGATACTATCTTGAAGGACAGCTTGGATTCTTCTGGATACTTGGTGGTTGATGACAACTTAAGAGTCAAAGGGCATAGAAATATCTTTGCAATTGGAGATATCGCCAACATTCCAGTAAGTTTTCAACTCAATTTCATTTATCTTTTAAAACTGGCTTTGTTCTGTACTTTTTTTTGAGGAATAAGGTGGAAATTTTGCCAATTTTGTTAGTTGTTGGGTTTGCACCCACAACCCCACACTTCTTGAATTCTTCAAGGGTGGTGGCCACTAGACCAAGCCTAGTGGTTAAATTCAACTTAGTTCTGCTTTATCTTATATTAGCATGGTATTTAGTCCATGCTGACTGACTACCCTGTGCGATTCTGTTAAACACAAAGCACCAGCGCACAGAAGTCGCGCTTTGCCAAAAGCACAGAGTGCACAAAGCGCGCGCTTCACTACAAAGAAATGCCCTGCATCAATATTAAGCCATTATTAACTTGTTACTTGTTGGCTGGAAGATTGTGACTTAGATGTTACTGACACTAATAAGCATCTAAGACTTTAATAATTAAAAAGATCTCATTCTGTCCTCAAAATCTAAGAAATCTATTTCTTTGTGTACTTCTTCTGATGTCTTGCTTTTATCACTTTCTGTTTGATGTGCTTGAATATTTATTTTAGTGGTAGAATGGCAGCAGCATACTGGTTAGTTGCATATATGACTTGTTGATATAGGTCTGTATCAATTGATGATAATGCAAAACAGATCTTTCCCGCGAATGGTGTAGGAATAGGCCAAGTTTGAACTTAGAATTTCGGTAGAGAATCAAGTTATTTCCTACTTGTTTTTAGGTTGGCAGGATGAGTTGTCACTATAAAGCTTCCTATGTGAGCTGAATGCCTCCAAAATGTTGCTCCATCTAATAATCTAACCTAAATGCAAAGGCAACTATTGTGACATACTGACGCGTGATATTTTTAATATTTATTAGTCTAAACCTATAATATTTTGTGAAAAAATATCTTTTTTAATCCGAAGCGAGCGCTTTGTGTTGAAGCGAGACCCTACATACCTGCATATAGTAACGAGATGATATCTGTAAAACAGGAAATTAAACAAGGGTATTTAGCACAGAGGCATGCTGCAGTGGTTGCAAAGAACTTGAAGTTATTAATGTCCGGGGGGAAAGAGAGCAAAATGGGTACATACAAGCCAGGCTCAGATATAGCAATGGTTTCACTGGGGAGAAGAGATGCTGTAGTTCAATTTCCATTTGTAACCTTAATTGGCGTTATCCCTGGCATGATCAAATCTAGAGACTTATTTGTAGGGAAAACAAGGAAGGAAAGAGGCCTCCAGTCTTAACTAGTTGAGTGAAATTAAAATGAGGAATAAACAAACTGTATGTGTTGGTGTCCTTCTGTGTTTTCTTGGATATACATTTAAGCTAGAAACGCGATGCCTAGTGCTACATTTGTATGGTATCTAATATATCTTGATGGGGAATAAGTTGACAGTTTGGTACATGTAAGATTTCATATTATTTGGTTTTGTGAATTGAGTTTTTTTGTTTTCTACTTGAGTAGTTGTGTGAAGTATTGTAATATCTTGTTTCTTATAAGAATTTTACGGTAGTTTTGTGTTTATGGCTGTTTTATGTCATAGATTTTTTTTAATTTGTGGCGAAATGTCTTAGCCTTGTGGTTGCGACTGAAATTATGGTTACACAGTTTACAAGTTTGAATCACACATGAGATGGGGAGGGATGGGTGCATTTTATTTTTTAAAAAAATAGAGGTATTTAAGTGTGGAAAAGCTACATTTCAGTTATGATCTGGTTAATTACACATAATCAAATACTGAACTGAAAATGATTATAGCTTATGAATTAGTGTAGAGGCTTCACGGGGGATGAACAGTTTGAAATGGTGAATAAAAGAAGTGATGAATGTATGAAGGAATGGAGTGGAGAAGTGTATAACCTTTACAGGCTTTTTACATAAATAGATAAAAAAAAAGTCCAAAAAAATAATAATAACATAAATAATAAAACATGGGAAAATATTCCCAGAAGAAGAAATAACAAGATTCTCTTCTACTTTTCCACCTCTCTCCTTCTCGTGCAATTTCACCGGAAATTAAATTCAAAAATCAAACTCCCAAAACCATTCACCATAACTGCAAAAAAAATCGTTCAAATAATCTGTCAAAAACGGTTTCATCTACTTTAAATATTGGCATTGATTTCGAAATTCATTCACTGGAGTTCAAAATCTATAATTCTTAGAGAAAATCGAAATCTACAGAAATAAGAAAAACGAAACCCTCAAATCTCAAGTTTCAACTATTTTGGATGTTATTATGTTTATTTTCCATTTCTTTTGTCATTTGCAATATGATTTCGTTTTTTTGCATATATGTGAGGGTATGATTTTAAATTTTGCTTTTGATAGAGCTTCATGGGTCGGAAGATCCATATAGTCGACCCTACCTAGCGTGGGATTTAAGGCTTGGTTGGTTGGTTGGTATGTGAGGGTATGATTTTGAGTTACATGTACTTTTTTGTCCATTTTATATATTATGTCCGTTCTGAATTATCTCTTGTAATTATGCACATGAAGTGTTTGTTGAAATGCATGAATGAAGTCTGATTAATGAGTATTTAAAATATATTAGATGTTTATAGGATTTATATTGGATGTCTGTTGGATTTCTATTGGTTCTTACATATTAGAAATTCCTTGTCAGGTTCTGTAGTTGAAAGAAGTGTTAATTGTATTGTTCTTTTTGTTGAATAGGTGGAAGAGTCTTTTCTCCTTCTTTGGTCCATAGCATGCAATGGAGACCTAGAAGTCCACTCCAAAATCAAAATGAGTCGGTATCTTATCCATCTCAATTAGTAATTGGAGGAATTTTAGTGCAGGGAAAAATAGACTACAGTAAAATAATAAGGTTATACAGTAGCATGACACTATAAGCCACTATTTTAGTATCTTAAAGCTTATATTTGTTCAATTCATCATTATACCTGCCATCAAATGTCAATATTTCATCTGTTCAATCTCAAATGACACTGACTGTTAAGGTCCTTTATGTAAAAATGAAGTTTGATTAATGAGTATTTAATTTATATTAGATGTCTCTAGGATTTATTTTGGATGTCAATTGGATTTCTATTGGTTCTTACATATTATTTCCTTGGCAGGTTCAGTAGTTGAGGGAAGTGTGAATTATATTATTAACAAGCAGTCTCTATTATACAATCCAGACAATTTTTACACTCTATTCGATTTGAATTCTATAAGTTCAAATATTTCGAAACTGAAAAATGCATTCTTTTTTTTTTATTTATATGAAGCCTTTCAATAATAAGTGATGTTTATATCAAAATAACGATTCAAGTTTCCTGGTTCCTATTGCAGGTTTGTCAGCTTGAAAGCTTGAATAACATGGCACACACGATATCATACGTGGCATGACATTGTATATATTTTGGTTGACTTTTTGGAGATAGAAACTGCTATGGTTAAGGAGCTTGCTTACAGATCGAGGCCTCAGTTTCCAAATTCTTGTTATACGAAATGCTGGAAGCCTCCTAAATCGGACATTGCATTTCCACTGCTGAATAGATTTCTTTACAAGTTTGCAAGGAATTTCAGCACTCTGTCATATATATTGGATGTATATAGAATGTCTATTGGGTCTCTGTTGGATTTCTATTGGTTCTTACTCATTGTCATGATCTGTAGTTGAGCAAAATCAATCCCAGATCAGCTTCATGTCCAAATCCACATAATACAGTTGGCTAGCTTTGAGCTTATACAGGCATGGAAGGGAACATCTAGAAAACAAACTTGAGAGCCACGAGTAGTATATCGACACAATAGACGGTCAATAGAGATAGTTTTGATGATCAATTATATTTGAATTCTGGAAATCTTGTGTAATTAGGGATCTAAATGGTTGCATTTGATGTTTGTTTTTAAAAGTTGAATTTTAATAGTTATTGAATTGTGTTTGCCAATTGATATCCAATCGACAACCAATGTATATCACTTATTCCTACGAAAAAAGAAACAGTAACAAAAAAAATATCATTATTTAATTTACAAAAATATCAAATGACAATCTATTAGAAATATATTGAAACACTAATTGAAAACACACAAGTCAATTACATATACTTGTACAAATATCTAATATCAACTTCAAAACAAGTGACAGTTGAAATTTAAAATATACTTGTACAGATGTCAAATATCAATTTCAGAACAGATTTTCTAACACAATTCTAGTAGATGTCCAAAAGATGTCTGATAGATGTCTGATAGATGTCCAATAGATGTCCACTTCCTTAAAAGCACATCCTAGAAGACCAACAATCGATGCTTCTGCTAGTGACACAAACATTACTGCAAAATAAAATTGGACCATACCATATATTAGCAAGAATGAATGAATTACATATCATGTCGTTGGTTTCCGAAGATTTAAGCTTAACTGAAAAAGTAGCAACTACTTCACCATGGGAATAGACACTAAAACAGATAGCCAATCTTTGCAATCAATCACCAAAACAATTTGTGATCTAACTGAATGTCATATTATTGGAAACTGACAGTCAAATTGAACATGCATAACAGGCGTGACGAAAATTCAAAATTTTTTCCTTGTCCCCAGGAACTCCTATTAGTTGCATATAAATTAAATGAAGCCTTAACTAAATAATTCTCTACCTAGGTTAGCATGCAAAAGGGCTAGGCATACTATAATTCTAAATTATATCCTAGCATGTATATTTTATGCTAAGCATGTTATTACTCTAAGCTATAACCTAAGCATGTTATAACTCTAACCTGTAACCTAAGTGTGAGCACGGGATTTTGCAGTCCCTCTCGCGAGACGATGATGACGTGTACCCGATTTCAATACCTCAAAATAAAAGTTCTCTTCAGAATTTTTATTACCAAAATAATATTCCTTGTGAATTTTATAATTGGTAGAATCCAGTTCGGCGTGCCCGATAACGCGTTCGGTAGGAGCTTAACCGATGATTTACACCCAAATAATAAATACCCTTTAAAATATTGTTAAAAGCCATAAAGATGCCTTTTTCCACTAATAAACCACTTTTCCCGACTTTTTAGGCTTTTTAACCCGTTGTTTGTCGGTATGCTGGAGAATGATGTCGCCACCGACATCATTCATGCCGCCGGCGGCATCACCATAAAGCCGGCGGCATGATCCATCCCGCCGGCGACATGATGATGTCGCCGGCGACATGGCACGAAATGGGTCCTCCATAAACAGCCTGTCGGCCACTTTCGGCGGAATAAGTCAAAAAGGTCTCAAAAAATACCCCAATTTGCCTATAAAAGGCACCCAAAAACTGCATTTAAAAAGGGGGGGGGGGAACTAAAATTATAGAGAGGAGCTAAAATTGGGCAACTACGAAGCCGAAATTGAGAGAATAGATTTTAGTGAGATAAGAACTAGAAAAGGCAGGAAAAAGGATTCTAATCCATTTTTCCCGATTTTTCTTCTTCGAACTCTCTAATTGTGAGCTTAAATCAGTGGATCTTTGGGTTAAATCAACTCGATAGAATTTAGAGACTTAAAAACTTTAAATTAACAATCAAATTATCGTTGCAAGCTCCCCGGAGGTGTTATTGTTCAGTTCACGAAGAGTTGGATTCACTACCCCGAGGTGAAAATCCTGAGTCTCATAGCTCTTTGGCTTTATTATCATTGTTTTGCACTATTCTTTGTTGATTTGTATTTTAAGATTTCGGTTATTTTAACTGCAAACCGCTGCTACTGCGAGAAATTGAAGTCGCCGGAGACATGTGATGTTGCCGACTGTATCACCCATGTCGCGAGAGACATCGTGGATACCGCCGTTAGCATCGCATTCCCCGGAGATCTCATTTTCTCACGGAACCCCTTTTTTATGGTGCTCAGAAAGCCCTGTGCCTGTCCGCATGCTGATGTCGCCCGTGACATAATCGATGTCGCCGACGGCATCATCCATGCCGCCAGCGACATCACCTATGTCATCGGCGGCATCAGATGCCCGACGGCGACATGGCTTTCTAGACAGCAGTATTGCCTTCGTTTGTTTCCCAATTAATTTATTTTCTGAAGCTAGGACCTATAGTACAACGATGGAGGTTCAAAACCTCCTGAAAATAGACCCGCCCCGCGATGAGTGGTATATTCACTTGTAATCCGATTAAAGCAACGACCGAATCTAAAATTTGGATAAAAATGGAATTTCCCCGCAAACGCCATTCCAATCTCGTTTTAGCCATCCAATCGGGCTTTATGAAGTTATAAATAAAATATGCCATATTTGTGTCAACCATCCTCTGAAGGTAGATGTATATCGGACATTCGGGTATTTCATTTGTTACGTAGAAAATGTACAGGACTTGAAAATCTTGTAATAATTCTATTTTCCGCACTTATTTTTCCTTACATTTGTAAATGTTTTATTTATCGCTTCAATTGCTTGATAAATGCGAAAACCACAAAATAACTGAAAATAAAAATAAATAGGGTGGATTATGCCGATTAAGAAAGAGTGAAGTATCCTAACTTGGCCCAATGAAAAGTAGATAACATCATCCGAACTCGGAATCTCTACTTAAGGTATGGTCCAACCACCCGGTGGGAAAATCGTACCGAAAATTTCCCGGTTGAGCTGAACCGGGTGGCGACTCTATTCTAAGTACGGGGTTTCGATCTCGTATCTTTTAAGCATTACAATATGCAAAATCATTTTCTTTTCAACCACATCATACTCGTCTCCCCGACGCACAAAAAGCGGGCCCGCCCGACAGGGTCCGGCCCCGCGCCGCAGCCGCTCAAACAGCCGTCCGCTCACAGTGGCGACTCTACTGGGGAATTTTGTTTAAACTTGAATCTTTCTTTCATAGTTTAAAAGATTTTGATGATGTATTGAAATCATTGGCCAAATTAAAACTTCATTCTTTTCCTATGACGTCTTGTCCTCACGTGTGTAGATAGTTCGGTAATTTTAGGTACCCTATTTTACCCGAGAAGCTCACAAAGTATCACTCATGCCCTGTTGGAATTGAGGATGCCTAGTGGGTGGATCACTCGTTTTAACCAACACGTAAACTCCAATGACCACGCCCATTCGGGTAGTGATTGAGTAAACGTGGAATCAAGGTAAACGGGAACCTTCTACATCAACAACCCTATACCAAAGCCGCGTCAGAAAAAAGCCTTAGCACATCATTCCCCTTAGGATTACCCAAAACGAATAAAATAATTGGGACGCTCTACTTTCGCCATTACCGGTGAAGCAGCCAAACTCCATCCTACCAAAGAGGCGTTACGCGGGAGTCAAAAGGTTGGAACAGGGTTGATTCGCATGCTAAGTGCTCTATGATCATGCACCCCCATACATCGGCTTTAAGGGCCGAAAATAAATCAATTTGCCCTTACCACTTCAACCCGTGGAAGAGGTTTAGCAACATGTGTGGGACTTCTCTTGTACCTCCGTTGCGTCACCACATATCGCTATGTATGACGTGAAGTACACACGTCTCATATATGTTGGAGGGATAAGCCATCACATCATCTCTAACCACATCTACGTGCAGCCATGCGCACTACACGTCACTCCCAGGGCATAAAAAGACATACATACATACCATCCATACCATTTACAACCCATTCATGGTCTGATCCGCGACTTGTGATCCTAAAGAGCCTTCCTCTTGAACCGAGACCTTCACAACCAGCCATGTTTCTTCCCCATGATGACAACCGTACCTCATCCAGAGGACAAGCTGGCCTTCCCTCCACCGTAGGGGCAACATCTCACCCACTGTCCCTTGGATCGGAGATCACCGCTGCTATCATTCAATTTCTGAACTCCGATCAGTTTAGAAACATCATTCAGGAGATAGTATGTGTATCCGTCAAGAAGGTCCTAGAAAGTCAGGACTTCGACCAGGTCATGCGATCTCCGGGCATGACACCTGATGGCGATACACTCTGGCAATCACCGCCAACCGCTTACCCTGGACAAAGAGAAGGGGCCCAGAGTCCAATTCTTCCACCATTCTTTAACACCTTACCAACTTTGGTTACCCCATCACAGTTTAAAATTCCCGCTGCCCCGATGCTTCCTCAATACAACCAAGTCATGCAACACAATGTTGAAGACTTCTTACGTCAATTGATGATAGCAGACTGCTCTCAAGAGGGAAGGGTCCAATCAGAGAAAGACCAGTTCTTTCAAGACACTGAATCACCCACTCCCCCACCTCAAATCATGATGGACCAAGAAACCTATCAGAAGTCGGCACCTGTTGCCATTATTCGGCCAAACAACGGTCTTAAGAGTAGAACCAATCCGTGGAAACTGCCACTTAATGTAATCTTCACCGGGTTGAAGGAAGCTGGGATTCTTAAACCTCTTCATGAATTCAATCCCCCCATGAGAGAAGAAGGAAAAGGCTTTTGCAGATATCACATGTTGTCGGGTCATAACACCAACCAATGCAAAGCTTTGGTCCGTACCATCCAATGACTAGTGGATGAAAAGAAGATTACCGACCCTGAAAGGGCATTCTACCCTGTACCAGAGTCTGGCAATCGGACACGGATGATTAATCCCGGCTTTTCCAAACAACGAAAAGCTCCTCAAGATCTCATCAAGGCCATCTACTCAAATGGTGGGGGAAAATCACGCTCTGACGGTGAGGACGAAGAATCCCGATTTGCAATCCTTGGAGTTCAGACCTTTTAGCTCCATGAGCCACTTCCATTTTTCTTACTTATGATTGTGTCTGTACCCTTTGATCAGCGTCTCCATATGAGCATACGTACGACGCTTTCAGTGTGTAAGATATTTTTTATTAAATGGAATTAAATTGAGTACATTATGTGGTAATCAAATCCAATAATTTAAACCCTGTCAAACACATGAGGGATAATAAAGTGCTTAAAGACCATGATAATGCTTTTGCTCAATAATCGGATTGTTGAAACGCCATGGGTCCCTTCTAGAATTGACTCAATGGCCCTACATCGGTACACCTTCAAGCCACCAAAGAAGTATCAATCGGTCCCCCGAAATAGAGAATCAAGGCTTACACCCAACGGAGCCCGACCTCTATCAAATAAACATCGTAGCCAAAATCTCAGACCAACATCACCACCGAGAACACGACCAAATTTGAAGAGAAACACATCTTCACTCGGTACAAATCAACCCTATCAAACCCTTCGGCTAACAAAGGTCAGGGGGCAACCACTTCCAAGGACACCAAGTCTAAGGGCAAACACCTTCATCCCACAAGCCACGAAGACGATTGTGCAACCAATGTCGCAATCGGCTTACCAAATGAACCAACAAGGCAAACAACCACTACAAAGGCACCAAACAAAAGGTCCTTAAGCCGAACATCACTTGTTCACAACCCATCATCCCTAATACAGAATACGAGTTCAGGCCTAAACAAGAAGGGCTCTGCAGACCACGAATTAAAGGAGCAATCAAAATAGCGATCAGGACAACAATCAAATCAATCGATGAAGCTTTGGAGTAAGCACCAAAAACTCCCGCAAACTAAACGGCTTGCAATAAGGTCAGCCAAAAACTCCCAATGTAACTTTAAAGGTCAGAATGAACTGGGTGATCCAGGCAAAAATCGAACGGGCACCAAGGAACTTGGAGAATCTACAAAGGCACAACCAGGCGCACAATAGCGAATCAGATACCCAATGCCCTTTCCAAGAGTCATAGACCCAGCACTGAAAAGTTTGAGACCTTCCTGTACTAAGGTTAAGTTCAGATCGGATTGAAGAGACCATCATATGATCAGAAATGACACCAAATAAGCGAGGCTGTTAGAGTCATGAACGTAGACAAGAAGCGAGTTCATCGATCTAGTCGACCAAGACAAGCTTAAGTATTATCAGGTCTAAACAAAAGAAATAAATCAGAAAAAGCGGCACACTAAAAAATATATATATATACAATAATCGCCCGCCTGTCGATCTTCTATTGACTGGGCAAAAATTAGGGTTACACCCGACGGTCGGTACCCTGCAAACCGGCTGTACAAAAATTAGGGGATAAGTCAATAACGCCTGTTGAACTGAAAACCCGAAAAGGGCGGTTCAGATGAAAATTAGGGCATGAGAGAAAAACAATAAGATGTTAACTTGAAAACCTGTAAAGGCTGGTTAACACCAGGGGTCCCATTAATGGAAATGATTGCCAACATCTTGTACTCAAATTAGATTCACTTGATAAAAGTGTCTTTCATGTTAGAACATCTGTGTTTGTGATCATGTGAATGCCTGGCGATCGAAGGATGGAAACATCGCAAGTAAGCTTAATCGGAGACGCTACGCGCTCAAAGGTCGGAATAAGTCTGTTGTAGCAAAAACCCGAAAGGATAGTCTATGCAAACCATGGGGTCAAATTGGAGCCTAAAATCTGTGTTCCCCAGGCACTGCAGAAAACCCCACAGCTTTTGGTTATGGGTTGCCATGACGGAAACGGACGGAAGGGTCAAAAACAGGTTGCTGGAAGATTGAAGCCACCGGCGATAAGAGTGATACCGCCTGCGATGTAATTAATGTCGCCGGCGATATAGGATTGGTTTGGGCGACTTGGAAGATGCCGCCAGCGGCATGGAGTAACTTCCTGGGCGGCGTCAGAAGCATTTCTGCCATTTAAGACCTGTACAAAAAACTGTAAACAATCCTATGCTACATTTCCAAGGACTTGTCAAAACAGCAATTCATTTTTATGAAAGTCCGAAGGCGCAAATTGCCCAAATTGTACCAAATCATCATGACAAAATCAAATTATCGAAACCCCAATGTATCGGAGGTACAAACAAGAACTCAAAGGCAAAACGAAAACAAAAAGTAAAACTAAGCATGTCCGCCACTACCGGCGGGACGGGATGAAACGTCATCGGGACTTGCGAGCCAATCGTCAACGTCGTCTTCTTCTCTCCCCTCCATCATGGGAACACTACTGGACTCCTCAGCCGCGGTAAACGCACGTCGGCCGGCAGACTTCTTGACCCCCCTACGACTGGTACCCCCAGGGTGCGCATGGTCCAGGTTTTGTTTACTTCTCTGTTCTTGAGCTGTGGCCGCCAGCTGACCCTCGAGATCGCTCACACGGCGCTGTAAAGCTGCAATCTCCTCCTCATACCGCCGCTGGGCTGCATCAGCATCAAACAAAGAAAGGGCTAAAAAATCCTGCAAACTGGAGAAAATATCAGCCTTGCATGTCATGCATAACATCCATACATATATCCCATCTTAACATGTGCATAAAATACCTGAACGAGAAGCGATTGCCTAATGAGGGTATCCCGGAGAACAAAATTGTTCTCCGCAAGTTGCTCCACATGACTCCGCGCCACCTAGCAAATCCAAAAAGCAAATCCTTAGACACCTGCATCTAAGACTTAATAAGAAAATAATTATTAGGTCTTACGTAGGTTGTATTTTCAGGCATAAAAATCGGGGCTTGCCGGCTCGAGCCAACATTCCTATGAGAGAATTCACCTCGGGAGTTCATCAACAGGAAAGTGGTTTCCAAAGGATTGACCAACCTCCCCTCCACGAAGGTCATGCCTTCCGGTGCGCCATAATGTCAGGTCCCACTCTGGTTATCCCGACCCCTCTTTCTCGCAGGCTCCTGCAAAACGTGAAAGTCACACGTCAAAAACATCCCTAAACGACTTCAAAATCATACACACAAGCATAATCATACCTCGAAAGAATGTTGTTCCCCCTGGGACATCGGCACACTCCCGCCAGCTACACCCGCGCCTACCTCATCCTTCCCCTCAGGATCAACCGCAACATCCCCTTCCAGCGCTTCATCCTCATCATCGTCCTCTTCATCAACATCCACAACGCCTTTGAGGCGCCTCTTTTCGTCCTCCAATCATTGCTCATTGTGATACTCAATTGTATCATTGCCGTGGATGCAAGGACACACAGGGAGTAGGCGCTGAAAGAGCTGCTCGTAGAAGCCAGGAACGCTAGGGATCACCCGACCATTCCCTTCAATGTAATCAGCTTTGTCGGCCTTGGCAGAAATCACCAAATGAGGCCACCACAAGCCCCGTGGAGGATCGGCAGGCACCGGTCTAGCTGCAACCGGAAGGGACCTCCAACCCCGGACGCGCTCGCCCAGATACCACTACTGGGACAGTGGGCACCCAATAACAAATCGACGGTCATCCACCTCCCTCGGGACCCGTGCAACCTCAGCCAAATTCTCCACCCCATCGAACGGGTCCAAGACGAGCTACATCAAAACAACCAACATAAGTCCATAGACCAAATAAATAAATAAATAAATTAAAAAAAAAAAAAATTTTGCGTACCGAACTCAACCGCACGCTCCTGAGGACCTCCCTATACTGCGTAGGGTACTTTGCCTTCCCACCGATACCCCCGCACCAGCGAGCAAGGAAATGAGAGCCCGACGGCACGACCTTCTTAAACTCCACCGGTGGGAGGATCTGATGCTCAAAGGCCCAGGCCTACACAAATGACGACCGATCGATCAATCCAAAAAACGTCATGCAATAAACGAGAACACATGCTATCAAGGAGAATATCTACAAGAAGTGATACCTGGAGTAGCAGATGGCAAAGGCGTAGGGCTTTCTCCTTCTTTCGGGCTCCCACGTCCAGCCCGTGGTACAACTGGGCCAAGATGGCCCTCGGCCAATTCTTCCTCCTGATTCCCGGCACATCTTCCACCGTGGTTATAAGCATGTAGTTGATCTTACTCCCCGAGATTAGGAAGAACAGCACGGTGAGCAGTGAGAACACAAAGGAACGGACACAAGCCTCCCTCTCCTCCTCGGGTACCACATTCACCCGGGTCCAATGATGGTACAACTCACCATAGGACAGCCGCCCAGAGACGGGCTTCAAACCGAATAACTCCTTTACCCGCCTCACCACGGGCCTCTCAACATGGTACTTGTCCATGTAGACATCAAAATGTATAACCTCATCTGTCCAAGCAAGGCCGGTCATGGCTACCACATCAGAAGGGGTAATTGTAACTTCCCCAAAGGAGAAATGGAAGGTATGGGTGGTCTCGGACCACCTTTCGGTCAAGGCCATTACTGAAGAATGAGGAAGCTTAGGCATTAACATGGGCATGATCCGCGCCAAATCTCCAAACCCCATCTCGTTAATTGCAAACGCGAGCTCGGAATCGTTCTCTGAGATGTGGTGCCACCACTCACCGATGGTACCCAACCCCCCTGTGTAAGTCAGTTCATATGGCTGCAAAATCGAAAACAAAACGGTTCAATTCTGTGCATTTCTGTCAAAAATGCTGCTGATGTCGCCTCTATTAAGAGCGATATCGCCGGCGGCATCAACCCATACCGCCAGCGGCATGGCTCATGTCGCCGGTGACATCAGCTTCAACAGAAGCGACATCAGACTCCTATAAAGCCTTTTGCAAAGACTGATGTCGCCAGCAACAACACTGATGTCGCCAGCGGCATCACTCTACTCGGGCAGAACCAGTTTTCTCCCTAAATCGCACCCATCGTGTCAAAAATCACAATCAATCGAATAACAAGGCAAAAACCGATCCTAAAGCATGCAATATGACTGAGATATTCTACATTTCAAACCCCTATCATGGCATGTTTTCAAATCTAAAGCAAAATCACATAGAATTCGAAAAGAAGTAATTCGGGTTTTTGTGGGATTACCTGGACATAACAGAGGTGTTTCTCCTTCTCCGGAGTCAGATTGGTGATAGGAGAGTTAATGCCATAGCCATACATTTTGGCCGTCTCCTTCAGGCCGTATGCAGTAGGAACAGAAAGGATTTTCAATCCCTCGACGGAAGAATCGGGCAGGCTCTCCCTAGCCTTGGATTTGCCCCTGAAAGCATTACTAATCCTCTTCATAATTTGAAAAAACAAAGATAGAAATCAAAGAGCTTTGGGAGAGAAGAGAGGGGGATACGGTTTTGTGAAAGAATGGGGAAGAAAAGAGTTCCAATCTCTTTTTAAACTGCCGCGCGGAATTCGAGGAGTTTTAAATTATCTGAAACCGTTCCTCCATGCCGCCGGCGGTATCAATCCATGCCGCCGGCGGTATCAATCCATGCCGCCGGCGATATCGCTCAAGCCGCCGGCGCTATCATTCATGCCGCCGGCGGTATTAACCCATAACGCCGGCGATATCAACCCATGCCGCCGGCGACATTGCCTCATTTAGTTTGAAAATTTGAAATTATCTGACCAGTCAAAGCTGCCACGTGGCATCCATGCCGCCGGCGGTATTAACCCATAACGCCGGCGATATCAATCCATGCCGCCGGCGACATTGCCTCATTTAGTTTGAAATTTGGAAATTATCTGACCAGTCAAAGCTGCCACGTGGCATCCATGCCGCCGGCGGTATTAACCCATAACGCCGGTGATATCAATCCATGCCGCCGGCGACATTGCCTCATTTAGTTTGAAATTTTGAAATTATCTGACCAGTCAAAGTTGCCATGTGGCATCCATGCCGCCGGCGGTATTAACCCATAACGCCGGCGATATCAATCCATGCCGCCGGCAACATTGCCTCATTTAGTTTGAATTTTGAAATTATCTGACCAGTCAAAGCTGCCACGTGGCATCCATACCACCGGCGACATCAGCCCATACCGCCGGCGATATCACTCAGGCCACCGGCGATATCGCCTCATTTAGTTCAAATTTTGAAATTATCTGACCAGTCAAAGCTGCCACGTGGCATCCATACCACCGGCGACATCAGCCCATACCGCCGGTGATATCACTCAGGCCACCGGCGACATCGCCTCATTTAGTTCAAATTTTGAAATTATCTGACCAGTCAAAGCTGCCACGTAGCATCCATAACGCTGGCGACATCAACTCATGACGCCGGCGATATCAGCGATGCCGCCGGTAATGTTGCCCCTCCAAACTAGATTTTCAAAACAAGCCCAACCCAAGGGTAATCTCTTCAGAACAAAAGCCCAACCGAAGGGCGATCTCTTCAGAACGAAAGCCCAACCGAAGGGCGATCTCTTCAAAACGAGCCCAACCGAAGGGCGATCTCTTCAAAACGAGCCCAACCGAAGGGCAATCTCTTCAGAACGAGCCCAACCGAAGGGCGATCCCTTCAGAACGAAAGCCCAACCAAAGGGCAATCTCTTCAGACGAGCCCAACCGAAGGGCAATCTCTTTAAAACGAAAGCCCAAACGAAGGGCCATCTCTTCAGAACGAAAGCCCAACCGAAGGGCAATCTCTTCATAATGAGCCCGACCGAAGGGCGATCTCTTCAAAATACAAAAGCCCAACCGAAGGGTGATCTCATCAATGTGAGCCCGACCGAAGGGCGATCTCTTTAAAGTGAAAGTCCGACCAAAGGATAATCACTATACCAAAATACAAAAGCCCAACCGAAGGGCGATCTCATCAAAATGAGCCCAACCGAAGGGCGATCTCATCAAAATGAGCCCAACCGAAGGACAATCACTGTACCAAACAAAAGCCCAAACGAAGGGCGAACTCTTCAAAACAAAAGCCCGACCAAAGGGCGAAATCTACAAAATGAGAGCCCAACCGGAGGGCAATCTCTGCAAAGTGAAAGTCCAACCGAAGGACAATCGCTATACCAAACACAAGCCCAACCGAAGGGCAATCTCTTTAAACAAGCCTAATCAAAGGGCAATCTCTTCATAGTGAGCCCGACCGAAGGGCGATCTCTTCAAAGTGAAAGTCCGACCAAAGGACAATCACTATACCAAATTACAAAAGCCCAACTGAAGGGCGATCTCATCAAAATGAGCCCAACCAAAGGGCGATCTCTTTAAAGTGAAAGTCCGACCAAAGGACAATCACTATACCAAAATACAAAAGCCCAACCAAAGGGCGATCTCTTTAAAGTGAAAAGTCCGACCAAAGGACAATCACTGTACCAAACGAGAGCCCGACCAAGGGGTAAACCTCTCGATTCAAAGCAAAAGCCCGACCAAGGGGCAAACCTCTCTATTCAAAGCAAAAGCCCGATCAAGGGGCAAACCTCTATATTCAAAGCAAAAGCCCAACCGAAGGGCAAACCTCTCTATTCAAAGCAAAAGCCCAACCGAAGGGCAAACCTCTCTATTCAAAGCAAAAGCCCGACCAAGGGGCAAACCTCTCTATTCAAAGTGAAAGCCCGACTAAGGGGCAAACTTATCTCTTCAAAGTGAAAGCCCGACCAAGGGACAAACTTATCTCTTCAAAGTGAAAGTCCGACCAAAGGACAATCACTATACCAAAATACAAAAGCCCAACCGAAGGGCGATCTCATCAAAACGAGCCCAACCGAAGGGCGATCTCTTCAAAATGAGCCCAACCAAAGGACGTGCTCACAAAATGAGAGCCCAACCGGAGGGCAATCTCTGTAAAGTGATAGTCCTACCGAAGGACAATCGCTATACCAAACACAAGCCCAACCGAAGGGCAATCTCTTCAAACAAGCCCAACCGAAGGGCAATCTCTTCAAAAAGAGCCCGACCGAAGGGCGATCTCTTCAAAGTGAAAGTCCGACCAAAGGACAATCTCATCAAAGTGAGCCCGACCGAAGGGCGATCTCTTCAAAGTGAAAGTCCGACCAAAGGACAATCACTATACCGAAATACAAAAGCCCAACCAAAGGGCGATCTCATCAAAATGAGCCCAACCGAAGGGCGATCTCATCAAAATGAGCCTAACCGAAGGGCGATCTCATCAAGACGAGCCCGACTAAAGGGACAAAATCCCTACAAAGCACAAGTCCGACCAAGGGACAATCTACAAAGAACTAGTCCGACCAAGGGATAAATAATCGACAAAATGCATGTCCGACCAAGGGACCAATAATCGACAAAGCGTATGTCCGACCAAGGGACAATCTACAAAGCACAAGTCCGACCAAGGGACAAATTCTCTACGAAGCACAAGTCCGACCAAGGAACAAATTCTCTACGAAGCACAAGTCCGACCAAGGGACAAATTCTCTACGAAGCACAAGTCCGACCAAGGGACGAATTCTCTACGAAGCACAAGTCTGACCAAGGGACAAATTCTCTACGAAGCACAAGTCCGACCAAGGGACGAATTCTCTATGAAGCACAAGTCCGACCAAGGGACGAATTCTCTATGAAGCACAAGTCCGACCAAGGGACAAATTCTCTACGAAGCACAAGTCCAACCAAGGGACAAATTCTCTACGAAGCACAAGTCCAACCAAGGGACGAATTCTCTACGAAGCACAAGTCCGACCAAGGGACGAACAGTCGACAAAGCGTAAGTCCGACCAAGGGACGAACAGTCGATAAAGCGTAAGTCCGACCAAGGGACGAACAGTCGACAAAGCATAAGTCCGACCAAGGGACGAACGGTCAACAAAGCATAAGTTCGACCAAGGGACGAACGGTCGACAAAGTGTAAGTCCGACCAAGGGACGAACGGTCGACAAAGCGTAAGTCCGACCAAGGGACGAACGGTCGACAAAGCATAAGTCCGCCCAAGGGACGAACGGTCGACAAAGAGTAAGTCCGACCAAGGGACGAACGGTCGATAAAGCGTAAGTCCGACCAAGGGACGAACAGTCGACAAAGCATAAGTCCGACCAAGGGACGAACAGTCGATAAAGCATAAGTCCGACCAAGGGACGAACAGTCGACAAAGCGTAAGTCCAACCAAGGGACGAACAAATGACAAAGCGTAAGTCCGACCAAGGGACGAACAAATGACAAAGCGTAAGTCCGACCAAGGGACGAACAAATGACAAAGCGTAAGTCCGACCAAGGGACGAACAAATGACAGAGCGTAAGTCCGACCAAGGGACGAACAGTCGACAGAGCATAAGTCCGACCAAGGGACAAACCAGTCATCCTTTAGGTATCTTTCCTATCCCTTGCTCTTTCGTGTGATCATACTGACCTGTGTCAGCAGTGATCCCCCGAGGGGCAGCCTGTGAGCACGGGATTTTGCAGTCCCTCTCGCGCTACGATGATGACGTGTACCCGATTTCAATACCTCAAAATAAAAGTTCTCTTCAGAATTTTTATTACCAAAATAATATTCCTTGTGAATTTTATAATTGGTAGAATCCAGTTCGGCGTGGCCGATAACGCGTTCGGTAGGAGCTTGAACCGATGATTTACACCCAAATAATAAATACCCTTTAAAATATTGTTAAAAGCCATAAAGATGCCTTTTTCCACTAATAAACCACTTTTCCCGACTTTTTAGGCTTTTTAACCCGTTGTTTGTCGGTATGCTGGAGAATGATGTCGCCACCGACATCATTCATGCCGCCGGCGGCATGATCCATCCCGCCGGCGACATGGCACGAAATGGGTCCTCCATAAACAGCCTATCGGCCACTTTCGACAGAATAAGTCAAAAAGGTCTCGAAAAATACCCCAATTTGCCTATAAAAGGCACCCAAAAACTGCATTTAAAAGCGGGGGGGGGGGGGGGGGGGAACTGAAATTATAGAGAGGAGCTAAAATTGGGCAACTACGAAGCCGAAATCGAGAGAATAGATTTTAGTGAGATAAGAACTAGAAGAGGCAGGAAAAAGGATTCTAATCCATTTTTCCCGATTTTTCTTCTTCGAACTCTCTGATTGTGAGCTTAAATCAGTGGGTCTTTAGGTTAAATCAACTCGATAGAATTTAGAGACTTAAAAACTTTAAATTAACAATCAAATTATCGTTGCAAGCTCCCCGGAGGTGTTATTGTTCAGTTCACGAAGAGTTGGATTCACTACCCCGAGGTGAAAATCCTGAGTCTCATAGCTCTTTGGCTTTATTATCAATGTTTTGCACTATTCTTTGTTGATTTGTGTTTTAAGATTTCTGTTATTTTAACTGCAAACCGCTGCTGCTGCGAGAAATTGAAGTCGCCGGAGACATGTGATGTTGCCGACTGTATCACCCATGTCGCGAGAGACATCGTGGATACCGCCGTTAGCATCGCATTCCCCGGAGATCTCGTTTTCTCACGGAACCCCTTTTTTATGGTGCTCAGAAAGCCCTGTGCCTGTCCGCATGCTGATGTCGCCCGTGACATAATCGATGTCGCCGACGGCATCATCCATGTCGCCAGCGATATCACCTATGTCATCGGCGGCATCAGATGCCCGACGGCGGCATGGCTTTCTAGACAGCAGTATTGCCTTCGTTTGTTTCCCAATTAATTTATTTTCTGAAGCTAGGACCTATAGTACAACGATGGAGGTTCAAAACCTCTTGAAAATAGACCCGCCCCGCGATGAGTGGTATATTCACTTGTAATCCGATTAAAGCAACGACCGAATCTAAAATTTGGATAAAAATGGAATTTCCCCGCAAACGCCATTCCAATCTCGTTTTAGCCATCCAATCGGGCTTTATGAAGTTATAAATAAAATATGCCATATTTGTGTCAACCATCCTCTGCAGGTAGATGTATATCGGACATTCGGGTATTTCATTTGTTACGTAGAAAATGTACAGGACTTGAAAATCTTGTAATAATTCTATTTTCCGCACTTATTTTTCCTTACATTTGTAAATGTTTTATTTATCGCTTCAATTGCTTGATAAATGCAAAAACCATAAAATAACTGAAAATACAAATAAATAGGGTGGATTATGCCGATTAAGAAAGAGTGAAGTATCCTAACTTGGCCCAATGAAAAGTAGATAACATCATCCGAACTCGGAATCTCTACTTAAGGTATGGTCCAACCACCCGGTGGGAAAATCGTACCGAAAATTTCCCGGTTGAGCTGAACCCGGTGGCGACTCTATTCTAAGTACGGGGTTTCGATCTCGTATCTTTTAAGCATTACAATATGCAAAATCATTTTCTTTTCAACCACATCATACTCGTCTCCTCGACGCATAAAAAGCGGGCCCGCCCGACAGGGTCTGGCCCCGCGCCGCAGCCGCTCAAACAGCCGTCCGCTCACACTAAGCATAACCTAAGCATAAAATAAACTAAGCATGCAAAACAACCTAAGCATATTATTACGTCTAAAAACGCTTAAAGAAAAAGACCTAATAATAAAAGGAGAAAGAAAGAAAACTTACCAATTGAAGTGTGCTTTAGCAAAACCTTCTTGCACAAGCCTCCAAGTGCAGGATAGCCTCTATGAGTATCCACACGAAACCCACTAACCAAAACCTCCCCGAGAGGAAGAACTAAAAAGCGTCGAGTAGTTGCTAGACCCCTCTAGAAGCCTCACTCAAAAATATAAACTAGAGGTGCCCGAATAAATTCAGGCTCCTAAAACATAACTTGCTCAATTACCCTAGAGATTAATCTTTGTGAATCTCAACTTGGGATTTAGCTTTGAGCTTGATGCACTAAGAAAGGAAGAAGGAGGTGCCTATTTATATGCTCGGGGGAAGCAAAGAGCTTCCCCATTTTTCCAATGTGGGATGTACAAAATGCACATCCCACACGCGAGTCAGCCACGCTGGTCGAATAGGACCCGTGGGCTGCCCTACCACGCTGTGTGTGCTGCAAGCTGGGCTTGCGGGCCTCTCGCAAGCTCTTCCAAGCCCGCAGTCCCTTTTGCTATCCGGTCCTTTTAGAAAAATCTCCGGGTAATTTTAACTATGTCCAACCTACTTAAAAAATTTCTTCTCAATCCCTTTCAATTAACTATTTATTTTTCGACCCTAACAAATTAGTTACCGGTCAAAAATAAATTCATTGGTTCATCCAAAATGATCTAATCATTTCTTAACCAATTAAATAATAATCCAATTATTACATATATTATATTTTCGTAATAGAATAAATCTACTAGTTCTTTACTTAGTCCGATGAAGGTCCAATGTGTGTGACCTTATAGGATCCTGAAGTATTGAGCTGTTAAGGCTTAATAAATCCTTGTTCTAATGGAACCATTGGCTTAAGGTTCTAGACTGTGAATAGAACTCGATTACCTTAAACGACTGTAGTACGCCTCTAGCAAGGGTCTACCATCCCCCATTACTCGGAACGTCATTTATGCTTATGACTTGATCCCGGTTGATGCAATAGTTATCCAATGTGATAAATTCCTTCCATTCTTTAATATTAGTACCATCTAGTTTACAGGGTTCGGTTAAAGTGTTAACCCACTAATAGCAAGGTTGCTCCAAGCTATCCCAGTTATTAACTTATTACTGAAGTATATTACCTTTTGCCATAGTGTGTTTGACTAGAAACCATTTCTATCAAACACATACTATGATCAGAGGTTTATGGCAATCATCACTTCAACAAGTGGCCAGGTATAACTCCTTAATATATCCGGAGCGATGGATTCTTTCCGACTACTCAGCTTACCAACGTGCTGTCATCACTATACCCATAATCACCTGTAACATCCTAAATTAATGAGTGTATAGTAATGACCCAAAGTATAGCAATAGTACCACACAAGGCAGCTAGTATCTTAAGTATGAGGATATTCACAAGGCTTATTGTATGAAGATAGACACTAACACATTGATATATATACCAAGTGTATATCTTACTGCGGTCTCCAATATATCTCCCAGATATATCCATGTGTCAAACTTAAGGCACCATCTTCAGTCCTTAGGAGATTAACTGCTTAGACCCTTTCCAAGAAAGTTGACCACATGCTAGTCTTTCTGCTTCATCAATATCCTTTCTTGATGAAACTATGACTAAGGATAGTTTAGATATAATCATAATTGCACATGAAGCAGGTTCCACCAAATATAATCCAACTATAATTTCTCTGACTTCATGCTATGATATGTCAAGGACTTTTCTAAACATACGTCAATGAATATATTTAACCAGCTATAATATATATACAAACACAACGATATAAATAAAAGATTAAATGCCTTTATTGATTAAACAAATTGTTCGTACTATTACATAATTAAGATATATTGCCTAAAGGGCATACATCATATCCAACACATATCATATATGTTGAGACTCAAATAGAATTGTTACGTTTTTCCATTCAATATATGCCCAATAGACGTCCTATATATGCCCTATAGACATCCAATAGACATTCAATTTCACACCCCAACTTTCTTCAACATTCTATCGAACAGCTGGTGTGCACCCCAGTTTCACACAAAAACAACTTTTATCAACAATCTGAAAACTACCAAAAAGTCCAAATCTATTTCTTTGCAAATAAACTCCTAACATATCGATTTGTACCGCTCCAAATGCTTGCCCTCACAACGTTTCAAGAGCGCTTCCCATTCCAAGCCGTTAATCGAATCAATTTAAAATCAAAATCGAAAAAAATAAAAACAGGAAAACGTAATTAACAAAAACACAAACACAGAGAACGAGCAAGAAATAAAAAACGAAGAAGAAGAAGAAGAAGAAGAAGAAGAAAAATAAGAGAAACGACAAAAACGATAACCTAAAGAAGAACTTATATATAACGTAATTATGTAAATATTTAAAAAAAGATATTTTAATTAAAAAATAATTAAATTACATAATAAATGTGTAAATATTTTAAAAATATTATATAATTATGGTAAATATCCTTTACTAAAATTTTAAGAGTTTGAACCGAGCTAGATACGAGTATTTAGCACATTGTTTGTCCAACTGCACTCAAATAACTTATTTGTTTGTTATCAAATAAAATAATCTTTCTTGTGTTAAATTTAGTAAACATATACTTGATTCAGTCATTAATATAATATGGGTAAAAGTCGTTAAAATAATACTAAATATTATAGTTTATATAAATGAGATATATTTTAATGATTATTCAAACTTTATGTCAATATGTACTAAAAAATTTATTGGGCTATATAGTTTATGAGTTTTAGTCCGTTTGTGTGAAAGCCTTATTAAATATTGGGATAATGTTGTTGTGTATAATTTACGAGTTCTTATTGTGGTGGTGAACTAGATATACAATCTTCTACTAGAGCTCAATTTTTTCTTACTAAGATTGATTCGTTTGAAAAATTGAACCCGAATTTTTTTTGTACTTACAAATTGCTAGTGAGCGGGGCTCATTTTAAAGCAAATATGGAATATAGTATTGCATTCCAACTAAGAATGAGAAAATGGATATATAGTAGTAGCAGGTATCCAATCTATGATATTGGATAGTATTAGGGGACGGACAGTGTATTGAGGTAATAGCCAATAAACTAGAAATAGGATAACACGAGAAAATCCTTTCCATATTCCTTTTCTGTCTATCAGTATAAGTGATTGGATTTTGATGGAAATAAACAAAGGTCATGATCAACTTTACTTACAATAGGACAGTGGAAAAATATTAGTATGATCCCTACACATGTTCATGGTTTCATCTAGAGCCCGCAAGAGTCGATTATTCTACTAAGTTGGGTGTGAGCACGGGCTTTTCGGTGACCCTCGGAACGATGATGACTTTTTGCTCTAACCTGTTACAGTTTAGTTGTTCCATTATTTTAGAATCGAATCGCGTTTGGCAAGTTCTTTGTTGACGATTTTGAGATCTTTGACCCCGATTAAATAATTGGACCGCTTTTAATTTGTTAACCGCTTCCTTTCCCCTCGCACTCGCACGTAGTAAATTGTTTCGCGATTTTTTTTCCTTAAAAATCCGGACATTTTCAGCGAGTCTCGTTTGCATCGTTGGATTCTTGGCTCCCCGAGCTTTCCGAATGTCAAGTATCGCCCCGTTCGAATGCCCATGGTATAGTTTGTTCGCGCCCCTTTGCCTTTTTTCCCTGAGTGCCCCCGATCCGGCGCCGCCGAGGCTAGGTAGCGTGGTCCACGAGCCGGGCCGCATGGCTCACGCGGCCTAGATCTGGCCGCGTCATGTGTCGCGGCCTGGGCTGGGCCTCGTCACGTGACGCGGCCTTCGCGCGGGGAATCTGCCGACTGATCTTTTTCGAGTTTTCTTGGCCACCAAGTCGGGTTTTGGGATTTGTCCGTCAAATATTGACATTTGGGGGATTAATTCGGAGATTTTACACTTGGAAAGTCTATAAATACCCATCAAAAATCAGTTTTGGGGTTTTTTGGCTGATTTTCAGGAGAATCAAATTCTTAGAATTCTAAGGTTTTAGGGAGAAAAAGTTTAATAATATTGGGAAAATCTAAGCCAATATACTTGGCTCTTGATTTCTAAATCTTATTAGGCTTAATCTCTTAGGTTAAATCATTAAAATCTATTAGAAATCTTAGGTAAAAATTGGTTTAAATAGGATTTAGGGACTTTTTCCTCACAAATCACTAAATCCCTTGCTAAATCATTGTTTCGTCGGGTTTTCATCTCAAATCCGTCACAAAGCTTGCCAAACGTCCGGTTCGGGTCTCGAGAGTGGATTCACGGCCTTTAGGTAACTTTCTGAATTCCAATCTATTTCTTTTGTTATTTATTTTTGTTACTGCGTTTTTATTGTTTTTTCTGGGCGTTTGCCCCTTTTCTTCGTCCTTTTTGTGTTTTTCTGCCAAAACCCCGGCTGACCGTTCTGGCGAACATCAGGCCGACTGAACGTCACCTAGGCCGCCTCGCTGAGTCGGCCTACTGGTCACACAAGCGGCCAAACGTTGTTTTGTCGGATTTTCTGGGTTCTTTTCCCCCTAAACTGAAAAACCAAAATTATTTAAGCATTTTAAGTCCGAATCTACTGTAACAGTGTAGAAATTTTAGTAATATTGGATTTTCAGACACAAAAAGGTCGATTCCGGCTTGTTTAGATATTTTTTCTGGTAGGCCACTTCAGTGGGATGAAGGCCGACTGAGTGTCATCTAGGCCACCTTGTTGAGTCGGCCTACCATGTCGCTGAGTCGGCCTACCACCTCACTAAGTCGGCATACTAGTAAAAATGCCTAAATGGTCCCTGTTTGCCTTATTCTGTGGTTTTTGGCCCGTTTCTGTCGTTTTTGACATGGTTTTGATCATTTTAATACATTTTCAGCCCCTTTTTTTTACCCAAAAAATTTCCGACAATTCACAAATAATCTGAAACTATTTTTTTATTTATTTCTTTCTATTTTTAGATTTTATTTAAATTTTTATTTGATTTAATATGAATTTTAATGGCTTAAAAATGACGTTTTTAACTAAATAAATCTAAATAAATTGTTTCCTACCAACTAAAAATACCAAAAATATTCTGAATATATCAAATTGATTTTAGGATATTTAGTTAATTTATTTCACCATTTTTAGGTTGTTAAATAATTAATTAATGTACAAAAATTACGTTTTTGTCCTGAAAAATCCAAAAAATATGATTTCTTCATGATAGGTGTTTATTTCCCACATTTACTTATCCATGCTTTATTTATGATTATTCCTGTATATCTATTGCCTCGTTTGGAGCTGGGTCCGAGTCGGTAAGCTTGGTTAAAACCCGGTTTCGCCCGTTTATTTATTTATCGCTTCTATTTACTTTCTCGCATTAGAAAAATGTATAGGTATTTGTAAAGCCTTGTAATAATTTTATTTCCTTACTTTGTTTATTTATCGCTTTCCATGTGATGTATGACATAATAAATCGAAAACACCAAACAATAATCGGATTAAATCACATGAAAACTAAGGTCACGTTTATTAAAATATAACCTGCTTGATTTAAAAATTGAAAAGTAAGCAACATCATCCGAACCTAGAATCCCTGTTTTAAGGTACGGTCCAACCACCCGGTGGGAATATCGTACCTAAATTCCCGGTGGAGCTTAACCGGGTGGCGACTCTATCTTAAAATACGAGATTCTAAGTCTCGTATCCCTTAACCCATTAATCGGACTAAATTTCAACTTCAACATCGCTTCCATTATCCATTTTCATCACGCTAAAATAAGGATCATCCCTTATCTCGCTTCACAGCGCTCGTTGTTTCTCCGCCCCATGCCGAAGAGAATTAAAGCTTATCGTGCAGGCGGGGGGATCGTGGGTCGTCGGCTCACAGTGGTGACTCTGCTGGGGATCTTCCTTTCACTTAAAATTTGACAAATCACTCCCATTTTCAAACTTTGGTTAAAGGATTTTGATGATGTGCCTAAATCGTTTTTAAATCAACGCTTTATTTCTTATGCCTTTTTATCCACCGCTTAGTTAGATTCTAAGTATTAAGGTGCCATTTTATCACCCCCGTGAAGCTCACTTGTATACCTCATGCCCGCCAGGAATTGGGGATATTTATAGGTGGAACACTCGTTCGCACTCATTTGAGGAGTGGTTGAGTTACACGGAATCAAGGTAAACGAGACCTTTCTACAGTGTCATTTACGACACCAGCAGTTTGACACTATGAACCGCGATAAATCTAGCCATAGCAACTTCCCCGTAGGTTCACCGGAATAATCTAGATTTAGGTCGCATACTCTCTTGCCGTTTCCTTGCGCTAGAGTTACCCCCAAACTACAAATTGGGGTTACGCGGGAGTTATAAGGTTGGAAGAGGTTTATTTGCATTCGTGTGCTACTTATGTTGTGCTCATGCATACGCACTTCATGCATAGGCTGCCTATGGCCGACCTTTATTTTTGATTTTCGCTTACCTCTACCCTCTCCTCGCTTGAAGGGGGAATTTCACAAAATGCCTGAGATCGTTTGAGTCCCGACGACCTGTACCTAGTTCACTAGGCATAGCAAGGAATTCACACAGCTCACGTATTTTGGGGTTAAGCTTCGCATCATAAGCTCTTATGCTCTCTACCTCTCTAAACCGCCCCCAATATATATGGCATTCATCACTTAACTTTTTATATAATCATTCATTTCATCCATGGTTCGATTTAGGATGATCATCTTCCAATTTCTCAGTGAGATTCGGACGTCCCCAATTGCGTCTAGATCGTCGTTTAATCCATCGGCCATTAAGTTCAGTATCATAATCTGCTCTTCTAACCATGTCTTATCCGTGTTTGAATGATGCGCCTTATGATAGCACTCCTTCCCCTTCTCCCTCTCCCCCTTATCAGGGTCAGGGTCAAGGGGAATCTTACTTGGGTTCTGAATTGGCTAATGCTATGGCTATGTTCCTCCAGTCAGATATGTTTCAAGCCACTATTCAAGAGAAAGTTAGATTTGCTATAAGGGAGGAAAGAGAGTCTCAGAGGCCAGCATGGCCTATTTTTCAAGCTCTGGGAGATATAGTTTCATCTCCGCCAGTTTAGAATCAGTTTTTGGTACCACCGCTCCCTCTTGTTCGTCCTTTCTAGCAAAACCAATTTCAGTTTGGGCATAGCTCTTCTCAGCCATCCTTATCATCTGCTTTACCAAACTTTGATTTTTATCCCCCTGTGCACTCGAGGCCTATTCCCCAGTCTCCTATTCTCCCCACTTTCTCAGGGGGATTTACTCCTCAGATGACAGTCACCTCGAGTGGCTTTGTTATTCCTCCTATGCAGCCGATTGTTTTTATCCCCTAGCTTTATGGTCACTCCCCGTGAGGCCACTCACCCTCGAAGTCCTTTTCTTCGCCCCCAGATCAAAACCTCAGCTCCTCCACCCTTTTAGTTCAGCTCATCTCCACGCGACCAGGTCAGGCAGCCTCTGGGCGTGATGCCCGAAATAGCGGCTTTCTTCAGGCAATTTCTGAATAGGAGCGAGGATAGGGAAGAAGTAAGAGGTGATGATTGGGTGCCTAAAAATTTCTCAATGCCCCGAATGGATGCTTATTCAGGCAAAGGCCCCCCCTAAGTCCCATATAGTTATGTATGAGCGAATCATGGTTATTCAAAAGATTGGGGATAAGGTGTTGGCCAAGTTGTTCCCGTGTACCCTTTCAGGCCCCGCTCTTGAGTGGTACAATACTCTTCCAGAGTCCACAATCCTAGATTGGAAGCTCCTATCTGAAGCTTTGATTGCCCATTATGGATTTAATTATACAATGGAGACCACAATTTAGCATCTTGAGGCAGTCAAGCAAAAGCCTGGCGAAGCTTTCAAATCTTATTTCAATCGATGGATGGCCACTCAGGTCCTCTTGAAACAAAAGCTCAGCCTTAAAGAAATGATCCCGAAATTTCTTGATGGGGCTCCCCCACTCCGTCGGAAAGAGATGGGGATCGACTCTTTCGAGTCCTATCAAATGATTTTTGAAAAGGCTGAGAGGATCGAGCGCCGGGAAGAGAAGGAAAGGGCTAGCAAGCCAAGTAGCAAACCCTAGTTCAAGATCAACAACTCTCAATCCTTTGAGGTTGCTCCGGCCCTAACAGGGGAGAAGATGCTCGCAGTTCAAGTTATCGATCAAGAAAGTTTTTCTGCAGTACAAACCACACCCGCTCGGGTTCCTGGTCAGAAGGCATTTGTGTCTCTATAGAAGCTCCCTCTTTATATCATATTTGCCAAATTGCGAGAGAAAGGCCTGCTTAGCCCTCTTCGTAAGTATCGTTCTCCTATGCCTGAAGAGAAAGGGAAGTTTTATCGCTATCATGTTCAAAAGGGACATACAATAGATCAATGTAAGCCTTTAGGTATGGCTATTTGGCACTTGGTAAGAGAAAGAAAAATAGATTTGCCTGCGAGGAAGACCCACACTAAGGAGAAGCCATTGCCGAGCTCTGATGATGGAATGAGCGCCATTAATTCCGGTCTCCTTGAGGGTTTTATGTTGGCAATGGTCTTTTCTGATTCACCCAACTCTGTTATGGAAGCCAATTCTGCCGCCGACTCTGACAAGAATCCCTTGAGGTCTCTAGTGGATGAAGGAGACAAGTTATCAGCCGAGCAAGCAAAGGTTTTGGACTTTGTCCTAAACGACAACCCAATGGAAGCTACCGAGGATGATTAGTCTACCAGCTCTAAGGATGATTTTTTTCTACGATGTAATTTTCTTTCTTTATGTTTCTAGTATTTTAGATGTGAACAATTATGCCTTTAAGGCACTTTAATTTAATGAAAGACTCTTTCTTTTTGCTTATCTATTTGATGTTTCGCCCAATGGGTCCATGCATTCATTTCATCACAAGCATAATGAGTTCAGTATTCATGACGTTTCTTTAACTAAAATAAGTTTGAGTACAGATGATAATCTAAAATGGTAACCACTTTCTAATGACCTAACATTTGAAAGAAAATGAGAGATAACAAGTGCTTAAAGATCACGATAATGCTTTCACCTAGTCATGCCTAGACACCTAGGGTTCGTCATCGGATACCTAAGCATCTCATCTCTATGCCTGAAAAAGCAAAAGAAGCACAGTCCCTCTATGGATTGATCCAATGTATCAATTGGTCCATCACCGGCCTCACGACTATGTGTAAATCGATTTTCAAGCTACTAAAGTAATGTCAGCCTATGATGGAGAAAGAACATCGTAGGATCATGGCTTATCTTTTCTTCGCCCACCCATTCTCACATTTCCCACCCCCATGCAACATTGCCTATTCCTAATACATTATCTCTTCCACCTCTCCAAACCTTCCCTGTTTCTCTCCTCCTTAGCCATTCTTGGTGAGGGAGATGCACATAATCGATAAGATTTAACCCTCATTAGCATAGAGGAAATCAACCCTTTTCACCGATATTACCTTCGAGAAGATGGCCAAGTTCATCGAGAAATGAGTCCTTACTCGGCATAGCATACTCTATCACATCATCCCTATAATTGGGGTTTTAATCCCGAGGGGCACCCCCTAATCTATCAATAAATTTGGGTCTGAGCACCGAAGATATTCACCGTACTGCCCATGAGCTAGTAGGATAACTGAAACCGAGAGTCGTATTGAACACAGCTTCAAAGAGACCTCCATGGACTAAGGTGTAGACTGAGCAGCTTGAACAGTCTTTAGAAATATCAAAAGCGCATAGCAAGGTTGAACAACAATCGTGTCAAGCATCAAGAGTATCCGTCAAAGGCCATCGATCCTTTTCTAAAGCAGGCAAATCCCACCAACACTGACCCAAAGGGGGAAATCCTATCCAGATTGGGTAAGACTTCATATATTCAGAAAAGCACCCAGTTCCAGGGGCATGAAGATTTCAGATGGTACCGAGTTCGAAAAGCCTATCAATCAAAACAGATCAAAGCATTATCATATCTAACTAAAAAGAATCAAATCCAAAAAAGTGGCACATAAAGAAATGTATATAAATCAATCACCCGGCGAGTGGTCCTCTACTGCTCGGGCAAAAAATTAGGGTGTATCCCGCTGATCGGTGTTCTACAAATCGGTCAGACAAAAATTAGGGTGCAAAATAACCCGCTAGGCTGAAAACTTGAAAAGGGTGGCCTAGGAAAAGTCAGGGTAAAGTGAGCCATGAGAGTATGTTGGCTAGAAAACCTTCATAGGCTAATTAGCACTAGAGTTCGGGTCAATAGAAATGATTATCATCATCATGTACTCAAACTTAATTCAATTAATGGAAATGTCCTTTTACTGAAGCCTTTATGTTTGTGCTTGAATGAATATATTGGGCCCTAAAGGCAAAATGTTGCAAGTAAGTCGAACGTAGGGTCCTGTGCAGTCAACCCAATTCCTCAAAAGAAATGAAAGCAAAGATAAAAGGCAAAAATCCTGATAGACTGAAAAGAATTGAGGTCTATGCAAAAGTTGGGATAGTTCGCTGGATTGAAAACCCGAAAAGGGCGGTCCAGGAAAAAATTAGAACTTAAAAGCAAAATATGAACAAGTCTGACAGGCCCAACACAATGTTCAGGTCTATGCAAAAATTAAGACAGCCAAACCAAAGATGAATCACTGCCATCGATCACATTGAGATATCTACATCATCGGCATTAACATCAGAATGCATGGATATGTTCTACTACATTCGAAGGACTCAAATTCATCCTCCGCCCGTGTCTGCTCAGTTCTTGATGGCAATCAAGCATCTTGATTCCATAATATCCTAATCTTCTAAAGCTATCCTTGGTAGAATTCATTGGTAGTGATAGCGCCCGGTCGTTCGTTATCCAGAAGCTTGAGCTTTGCTTCATGCACCCCCATTGTCTCCGTCATACCTGATCCAACAATCAATTAGTAGTTAAATCACCGAGGCTTCCCTAGTTCACCACCAGGGGCATTCTCACCTAATCTGTGCAGCGTCCCTAATCCTCCTCCAGGGGCATTCTTATCTTGTTTGTACCGCGAGGCAATTCCATGTATCCTCCCTTTTCAAGTAAGTCAATCTTTCCCCGAATTAAGCAAAGTCGATCAAGCAAGTTAATCAGTTAGCTTGAAGATGACCAGTCCGAGTATCTCATGCATTCATACATTTATGCATAATGTTCATATCTATTATTCTATGCTGGATTCCATAGGAAACAAAGTAAGGAAAATATCCTCGGGTTATGCGCTTGACCTCCAAGCAAGAGCCTGTATCAAGGAGCATCTCAGAATTGTCTTCTGTCCTACATTCAAAGACAGAATTTCTCCTAAGGGCACATCAGCTAGCCTTAATGCTCATCATTGGTAGTTTCTCCGGCCTCCCAGAAATCTCAACTCTTATTTCTTTTTCTTTCGTTTTTATTGCCTAATTGAAGGAGCAAAAATATTTTTGTTCCATAAAATTAATTAAGCAATAAAAACGCGATTTATATGGCTTACTAATGCTTTAAAGCCTTCTTGATAGGCACACCATGGGGTAATTCAGAAGGAAGGCCAACCCAATGGATCCTAAAATCAGAACTCAGAAGTTTCTCCTATGGGCACCTTAATGCGAATACCCAGGGGCACCCAAATATCTAGGGGCACCTCATTGCAAATGCCTAGGGGCACCTTAATGCAAATACCCAGGGGCATATAAGCCAGACTCGGTGCTCAGCCTCGATAATTTCTCCGGACTCCCGAAAATCTCAACTTTATTTTGGTTTCATTCTTCCTTTTTTGTGGCTTAATTGAAGGGGACAAAAAGAATTTTTTATCTCACCAAAATCAATTAAGCAACAAAAGCGTAGCTTATGTCTCTGTCTAATATCTCAAAATTTCTGTGGCAGGCCCAATGCCTTTAGTCCAACGGTCTCCTCAAGGGTTTTCTAGCAAATCCCAGTCCGACCTCGTTAGAAGTGCTTGGCACCTTCCAGTTAAGTTCTTGGTATGCGTTCCAGTCCAAGGATCTTGTTTGATATTCCCGGCATGCGATTCAAGCCAAGCATATCCCAGTCCGACCTCGTTAGAAGTGCTCGACACCTTCTAGTTAAGTTCTTGGTATGCATTCCAGTCTAGGGATCTTGTTTGATATTCCCGGCATGCGATTCAAGCCAAGCATATCCCAGTCCAGCCTTGTTAAAAGTGCTTGACACCTTTTAGTTAAGTTCTTGGTATGCATTCCAGTCCAGGGATCTCGTTTGATATTCCCGGCATGCGATTCAAGCTAAGCACATCCCAGTCCTACCTCGTTGGAAGTGCTTGGCACCTTCTAGTTAAGTTCTTGGTATGCATTCCAGTCCAGGGATCTCGTTTGATATTCCCGACGTGCGATTTAAGCCAAGCATATCCCAGTTCGACCTCGTTAGAAGTGCTCGACACCTTTCAGTTAAGTTCTTGGTGTGCATTTCAGTCCAAGGATCTCGTTTGATATTCCCAATATGCGATTCAAGCCAAGCATATCCCAGTCCGACCTCTTTAGAACTGCTCGGCACCTCCCAGCTAAGTTCTTGGTGTGCATTTCAGTCCAAGGATCTTGTTTGATATTCTCGACATACGATTTAAGCCAAGCAAATCCCAGTCCGGCCTCATTAGAAGTTCTCAGCATTTCTCAGTGAAGCCATCGGCATTCTAGGCATTCCCCTTATCTTTGACATGCCTGATTCAACCTCTGCCTCTGATAGGTCTGTTGATAATGCGTCCCATGACCATTCGTAGACAACCTCCTCAAGAAGTCCTTACCCCCATTTTTCCTGAAGCAACCAACCAATCTATCCTAAAACCGTTTGGGGCAACGAAGGTAATACCAAATCAATCTCTAAGTCAATTTTGATCTTGATAGGTCTATTTATGGCAATCCTAGAAGAAAACTGGTTCAAGAATCCGCATGTTAGGTATATCGTCCAATCCCTCGCTCTTTTGTGAGATCACACTTGACCCGTCAAATGATAATCTCACGAGGGGCAGCCTGTGAGCACAGGCTTTTTGGTGACCCTCGGAATGATGATGACTTTTTGCTCTAACCTATTACGGCCTAGTTGTTCTAGTATTTTAGAATCGAATCGCGTTTGGCAAGTTCTTTGTTGACGATTTTGAGATCTTTGACCCCGATTGAATAATTGGATCGCTTTTAATTTGTTAACTGCTTCCTTTCCCCTCGCATATAGTAAATTATTTTGCAATTTTTTTCCTTAAAAATTGGGACATTTTCAGCGAGTCTCGTTTGCATCGTTGGATTCTTGGCTCCCCGAGCTTTCCAGAATGTCAAGTATCGCCCCGTTTGAATGCCCATGGTATAGTTTGTTCGTGTTTTAGGCCCACCTTGCCTGGCCCCTTTGCCTTTTTTCCCTGAGTGCCCCCGATCTGCGACGGCGGCCGGCACCGCAGCCGGGATGCTAGGCCGCGTGGTCCACACGCCGGGCCTCGTGGACCATATGGCAGGTCGCGTTGCATGATACGACCTAGATCTGGCCACGTCATGTGACGCGGCCAGGGCTGGGCCGTGTTACTTGACGCAGCGTACCGCATCACTGATGCGGCCCACCATATCGCTGATACGGCCTTCGCATGGGGAATCTGCAGACTGATCTTTTTCAGGTTTTCTTGGCCACCAAGTCGGGTTTTAGGATTTGTTCGTCAAATATTGACATTTGGGGGATTAATTCCGGGATTTTACACTCGGGAAGTCTATAAATACCCATCAAAAATTAGTTTTGGGGGTTTTTTGGCTGATTTTCAGGAGAATCAAATTCTTAGAATTCTGAGGTTTTAGAGAGAAAAAGTTTAATAATATTGGAAAAATCTAAGCCAATATACTTGGTTCTTGATTTCTAAATCTTATTAGGCTTAATCTCTTAGGTTAAATCATTAAAATCTATTAGAAATCTTAGGTAAAAACTGGTTAAAATAGGATTTAGGGACTTTTTCCTCACAAATCATTAAATCCCTTGGTAAATCATTGTTTCGTCGGGTTTTCATCTCAAATCCATCACAAAGCTTGCCAAACGTCCGGTTCGGGTCTCGAGAGTGGATTCACGGCCTTTAGGTAGCTTTCTGAGTTCCAATCTATTTCTTTTGTTATTTATTTCTGTTGTTGCACTTTTGGTTGTTTTTTCCATGCGTTTGCCCCTTTTCTTCGTCCTTTTTGTGTTTTTCTGCCAAAACCCCGGCTGCCCGTTCCGACTAACATCAGGCCGACTGAACGTCACCTAGGCCATCTCGCTGAGTCAGCCTACCACTTCGTTCAGTCGGCCTACGAGTCGCTCAAGCGGCCAATCATTGTTTTGTCGGATTTTCTGGGTTTTTTTCCCCCTAAACTGAAAAACCAAAATTATTTAAGCATTTTAAGTCCGAATCTACTGTAATAGTGTAGGAAACGACTTAAAATTTTAGTAATCTTGGGTTTTCAGGCACAAAAAGGTCAATTCCGGCTTGTTTAGACATTTTTTCTGGCAGGCCACTTCAGTTGGACGAAGGCCGACTGAGTGTCATCTAGGCCACCTCGATGAGTCGGCCTACCATGTCGCTGAGTCGGCCTACCACCTCACTGAGTTAGCCTACTGGTAAGAATGTCCAAATGGTCCCTGTTTGCCTTATTCTGTGGTTTTTGGCCCGTTTCTGTCATTTTTGACCCGTTTTGATCATTTTAATGTGTTTTCAGCCCCGTTTTTCTACCTAATATTTTTTTGAAAATTCACAAATAATCTGAAACTGTTTTTTTATTTATTTCTTTCTGTTTTTAGATTTTATTTAAATTTTTATTTTATTTAATATGCATTTTAATGGCTTAAAAATGACGTTTTTAACTAAATAAATCTAAATAAATTATTTTATACCAACTAAAAATACCAAAAATATTCTAAATATATCAAATTAATTTTAGGATATTTAGTTAATTTATTTCACCCTTTTTAGGTTGTTAAATAATTAATTAATGCCTGAAAATTACGTTTTTATCCCGAAAAATCAAAAAAATATGTTTTCTTCATGATAGGTGTTTATTTTCCACATTTACTTATCCATGCTTTATTTATGATTATTCCTGTATATCTATTGCCTCGTTTGGAGCCGGGTCCGAGTCGGTAAGCTCGGTTAAAACCCGGTTTCGTCCGTTTATTTATTTATCGCTTTTATTTACTTTCTCGCATTAGAAAAATGTATAGGTATTCGTAAAATCTTGTAATAATTTTATTTCCTTGCTTTGTTTATTTATCGCTTTCCGTGTTATGTATGGCATAATAAATCGAAAATACCAAACAATAATCGGATTAAATCGCATAAGAACTAAGGTCTCGTTTATTAAAATATAACCGGCTTGATTTAAAAATTGAAAAGTAAGCAACATCATCCGAACCTAGAATCCCTGTTTTAAGGTACGGTCCAACCACCCGGTGGGAATATCGTACCCCAATTCCCGATGGAGCTTAACCGGGTGGCGACTCTATCTTAAAATACGGGATTCTAAGTCTCGTATCCCTTAACCCATTAATCGGACTAAATTTCAACTTCAACATCGCTTCCATTATCTATTTTCATTATGCTAAAATAAGGATCATCCCTTAGCTCGCTTTACAACGATCGTTATTTCTCCGCCCCACGCCGAAGAGCATTAAAGCTTACCGTGCGGGCGGGAGGATCGGGGGTCGTCGGCTCACACTAGACTAATTCTAAGCTTGCTAAAATCCGAAGTTCTATAAGTTAGACTATATTTTTTAACAAGAATCCAGGCATAGTCTAACAAATAATAATTTCATTTTTTTTATATATTTATATATTGATTATTTGGATTTTTATGATCCCTATTGGACTTTTGAGCTTGATGAAATAAATTTTACCTTACATATTAGAGAATTAAGGTAAAGAATGTAATTAAAGGTAAAATTTTGACATATATTTGCATAAAAGTTGTCTTTTATTTCTACTTAGTACACCCAATTTTTTCAAAAAATATTTATTGCCGTAGACCGAAGTTGGAAATGACCTCGTATGTCCAATCCGAGCGTATGTTGTACTAGACCTAGCTTTGGTTGATATTCTTAGTAAAAGTTCGATGATGCTCGACATGGCCACCCTTTGAGTAATTCTAGATACTACCATGGATTAGGATTCACTAATGTTAGAAATTGATAAATTTAAACATTTTATTTAATCTCAACCGTTCATTAAATTTTAATAATTGAAATTTAATTAAACTATTAACCATATAAATAATTAAAATTATATCTGAACTATTAAAATAATGACAACTTCACTAATTTTAACCGAACAATTAAAATACTACTTCTTATATGATACTCACCTCAACTGGTTAGATTGCAAGTCCAAAATTTTAATGGCTAAGGGCCAGTTTGGGATTGCTTTTCCGAAAAGCTCAATTTCTAAACTTTTCCAAACTGCTGTCAAAATCAATAGTGAACAGCTCATAATTAACCTATATTAAGAGTCAAAATCTTTTATCCAATGACAAAATGAAATATATTATTCTATTAAAAGTTTTTAAGCGAAACTTTTCATACAGACAATTCTGGCAACAATCTCAACGAAGCCTCAATAATAAACCAAAATTGTGTGTGAGAGTAATGATGGAAAGATCCATATGCAGGCTATATATAATATGAGGGACGGTGACGTCATGAGGATACATCCATAACGGAAACTAGCTGGCTGCCTGTACGTATGATGATATAAGTGAAGTGACGGTGGGTAGTAGGAAGACGGCGCCGTCAGGTGGGCATCATAGTTGCAGGGAAGAAGAAAAGGGAATCTGCAAAAATGGCTGCTCATGCAATCATTTAACAGGCCTCTATAAATTCGTCTTCCTCGTCCCTCTATTTCCCCTGCACTTGTCTCTTCTGTTTGGATAACCTATCCTATTTTAAGAGAAATGGCATACAAAACCATGGTGGTCATACTGTTGGTCTTCTTGGCGGTGGCTGCTGAGTATTCTTCTGGTATATATATGTCCTAATTATTTGTGTGTTTTTTTTAGTATAATTTGTTACTATCTAAATATATATGAATATGGAAAATGAATTGATTGAATGGGTGCAGAAGGTTGCCATAGCAATGGGCTAATGGTGGTGGGTTGTCATTATCCAGAGAACCATTTCAAGAGCAGAAAGGTTAGCTACCTAATTAACTGCTAATGCCATTTTTTTTAACTAATTAACTGATTAATTACTCTGTTATGTTAAAATGCAGATGATGGGAGGAGTGAATGAAGATGAGCTAAGAATGGTTCCATCAGGTCCAGACCCTCTTCACCATAATGGAGCTACTCCCTCCAAACCTGCTTCTCCTTGAATCTTCACCCTTCATCGCTTAACTCTTTTTTTATCTTGTTTTTTCTTTTTAATATTACCTGCCTACCAAGATATGCAACTCTTTTTGTACGGTGTTTTCCTTTGCTTAATCATATAACTATAGCTCTACTCTTTGTATTTATATATATGTACATTCCTTGCTCATCTTTTTTATGTATTAAATCATGCTATACATATATAAATATAACTAATGGACAATAATTCACAATATAAAGTTATAAACACAAGGACAATCCTGTGAAATGAACTAAAATTAAACTTAAGTTTACGAGAAAACGAAGGAAACAAACAAGTAAAAACTAAATCAATTTGCGAAAATTTTAATTGTGAAAATTGATACACGGTTTTAGAATTGACAAAGTCTATTTTGATATTAATTAGTGGACCAATTTTATTTAATAATTTTGTAATATACTGCATTATTCTAAGGGTTTTTTTTATTACCTATCTGGTTCACCGAAGTTTTGCTTCGATTATATTTAGATCCGACTTGAATTGTGCACATGACTGTAATGAGTGAGTCTCCCAATAAAGATTTGGTTGTAGTATCAGTCAATATGTCGGTGACAAATCTAATAAATAGAGAATGCATATTATTGTATTAAGATAGACTACTGAAATAAATAAAAAATCATTGAGTATTTGTATTTAGTAAATGATTCATATTTCTATGAAATAAAATTAGCTCTTCTATTTTTCATTATCCCTCTTTATCTTTATCCAACAAAACCAACACAACTATTTAATGATGAGGGAATACCTTAATTAAATTTCATAATATATGTAAGATTAAGATTGACATGCAGTAGTTAGTTTTAAAGGGAGAAAAGAAAGGCAGTGTGGAAGTAAAAAAAGACTATATGTGGATTAGATAGAGGTCCTATGTAATCTGTAAGGCCGACCTTGAACATAGGTTAAGATTACGACGGCCTAGGATCCATAGCTGATAAGTGCTCATATTTTATAATTATTTGTACGTGAATACAAAAGTTTTAAAAAAGTTTATGAATTTATTCAAAATAAATGTGTTAAATTATTGATAGCGTACAATAAAAAATTTAAAAATGATACTTCCTATTTAATATTAATTAAAAAATATTTTAATTTTATATATAAAATTATTAAAATAGACCCTTACTTTTTATTTTACCTTGGTCTTCCAACTTTGAATACCGACTCCGGTGATAGGAATAGAATCGAACAGACTGCACCTATATGGGTGCTGCCTCTGCACAATAACGAACATCCACTTTCTTAACCAACTATATCTTCTATACATTACATCACCACCATTAAACGCCACTTTCATCATCATATATATCATTATCACTACTGTTACTATATTGTCAAGTAGCTGCCCTACCTCCACTTTGCAATCATTGATTTCAATTTCAAACATTATATTACTATACCAATTTTTTAGTTTTCCATTCTCATCACTTTACTCTAGCTATTTTATTACCTCTGTTGTCCCTTAGTGCTCTAATGCAAACGTCATATATAATTATTTTTCTGTAAAAATAGACATAAAATAAGATTATGTGTACTATAGTAATTAAGGTTGAATCTGTAACTCTAGCTAAAAGTCTTAAGTTTAAATCATATTTGAAGTGAGATGGATATTTTTTTTATATTTAATAATATAAGTACATCTAGGCAAAAAATGATAATAGAAAAAGATTATTGTTGGGCCTGTTGTGTCCATTTGCCTTTGATTCAAGCCCATGTTATAAGCCTATTTTTGTTTTATACCCGGTTTGTTATGTAATGTAAAATACAGTGTTTTGGGGTTATTTTTTGGGAGATGGTATTTAAGGCTGGTTTTGTGGCTTTAGGGTTTTTTATTCCTTTAAACCGCACCTTTGATCTTTCCCTTGTTCTTCCTGGCGATTCCCTGTTTCTCGCTCCTGTGATGGCTTGATTTCCTACGTTTGATGCTTGCATGTTGAATGAACGGTGATCTTAAGAGGCGGTTACTTCTAACGGTTATCTCTATGCCTATTTAAGCCGGTGTTGATTCTGTTTTGGGTGTGACTGTGATTTCGGGGTTTATAGTTTTGTTCTTCATTCTATGGTTTGATAATCTCTGTACTTTGCGCCTATTTGCAACATAATAAAGCATTCTCATTTCAGATCCGTACACGTATCCTAATATATCCCATCATCTGGATATGAGGCGAGCTACGTAAAAATTGCTTGTGTTCTTCACGATTTCCGCATTTTATTTTCTGTTGAATGCTTGTTTTACAATCTTGAATCGCCACATGTGGTATTAGAGCTTGGTTTAATCGATCTAATATTTGTTGCATGTTAGGTTTTTGTAAAGATTCAGAGTTTTCTTGGTTTGCATATGTTTAAAATCGTTTGCGATTTTAGTTTCTAAAAAGATCTGTTTTGATATATGCATGTTCTATTGTTTTAAATCCTGAAATAAGGGTTTAGTTACATGCGATTGATCTTTTTAAATACTTAAAAGATTTCTTCTGTTAATACGATTATATGAAACCTAGATTCCTTTGGAAAAACCTTTTTTAGTTGTTTCTTCTTTTTTGATTCCTTGAAAAGCATTTCTTTGAAATCTGTTTTCTTTGAGTCAAACATCTTTCCTAAAACTATAAACCCAATCAGTCATCATTTGCTTGTTTGAGTCTTCGGATTCATTATAATTGGAGTCTGATTGAATTGTTTTTATTTGTGTATGTTTCTTGGTGAGGAAACCTTTTGGAAACTAGCTTTAGAGCTTGAATTCTGCTGTGTAAAGCCTCTCAGTTAATAAATCTCTTAACTCCTCTTTTATAATACCTACTCTATAAGCATACCTTCTTCCCTTTCTTCTTTATTTTTCTTTTTGCTTATTAGTTATTGTTAAATGGAGGGGTAAGCACTGTAAATATTTCTTCTTGAATCTTGAAAGTTGCTTATCTAATTCTCTGTTTGATTTGCTTTGAGATATATTGTATGCTAGGTTTTAAATTGATCATTTCTGAGATTTGTATGAATATAATCGATTTTCTACCAGCTAGTTTTATCTCTAGGATTAAAGAAAGTTTTGATTTGCATGATTTAAAGAAATTGTTAAGTAAATTTGTAGTGGCTTGTTTTTCTAATCTATTTGAGTCTTTTGTTCTGGTGTGTTTTAAGATTGCTAGGAATAGCTTCTGTTTAGAGCTTAGCAATTCTTCTTCAGTAGGTATCAAGTTGTTAGTCTTCATTAGGCTAGTTCTTCTTTTCTACCTGTGAGTGGACGACATTTCAGACGGCTGCGAAGCCGGGCCAGAGGACCGATCGCTTAAAAATAATGTGAAGTGTGATGGTGATGATAAAAATGATTTTGCATATTTTAATGTTCAAAAGACACGAGATCGAAATCCCGTACTTAAAATAGAGTCGTCATCCTGTTCAGCTCAACCAGGAAATTTAGGTATGATTTTTCCACCAGGTGGTAGACCAGACCTTAAGTAGAGATTCTGAGTTTGGATGATGCTATCTATCTTACATTGGCCAAGTTAAAAGTTTCATTCTTTCTTATTCGGTTTTAATCCACCCTATTTATTGTATTTTTGATTATATTGTGTTAGCGCGTTATTTAGCAAGCATTCGACAAAAAAATTATTATAGTCATCCTAAATAATGTGCGGAAATTAAAGAATAATTACATGGCTTTCAGAATCCTATACACTTGTCTATGCAATGAATAAAAATACCCGAAGGCCTAATAAGCATCTATCCTAAATCTACCTATACAAAACGGTTAGCGCAAATACGGCACGTATATGAGATATATCACATATAGCATGCATAATTAGTGAACCAAATAAGAATCAAGTTAGATTGTTAGCGTGATTATTATACAATTTATGGAGCCCAGTTGGATAGCTAAAATGGTGTTCAAACGACGTTTGTGAGAAAATCCCATTTTATTTACATTTAGACTCAATTATTATTTCAATCAGATTATTAGTGAAAATGCCACATGTTATGGGGTTGAGGACTATTTTCGGGAAGTTCTGGACTCCCGTCGTTGCACTGTACATCCTAGCTTCAGAAATTAAACTAGGTTGAAATAAAAACATGTTGGTCCCTGTAAGGGTCTATATATAAGATCAGAGGGGGGTGAATGACCCTTTTTCACGGAATTAATAGACTTTAACAAGTCTAAGTGTAGCGTGTTTGATTATGATTTGGAGGATGGATCCAGATAATGCAAATATGAAAGTATAATGCAGTACGTAAAGGAAAGAAAATCAAACACAATGATTTATACTGGTTCGACCCCGCCTACGTCCAGTCCCCGAAGTTTCCTTCCTCTGAGCTTATCCACTAGTCGATTCCTTTCCAACTAGCAGGAATCAACCCTTATAGGTTGTCTCCGGATGGTAAGCCCTTCCGGATGTAGGATATACCACTAGAAGCACTAACTCCTAGCTAAGTCCTTTTGTCTTTAGCAGGATATACCACTTAGACTTCTACCCCAAATCTAAGCTGAGTCCTATAAGGAGATCTCACTCAAAGCACCTACTTCAAGCTATATCCCAATCTCACTACTCACCCAAGTAGGAGATCTTTTACACTTTGGTTTTTGTCAAAGGTTTAGGTTTTTGGATTTCCTTAAGTTTATAACTCACTTAGGAATCCTTACAAACTGATTTAGAATAGTTTGATTATTGGAGGGATGAATTTCTGATTGGTTCTTGTGAATTCTCTCTGTTAATTGCTATCTCAAGTCAACCAGCACCTTCTCAACTTGTGAAGTTTCCCTTTTATAGGCTTGGATCATAAATGTAGCCGTTGTAGGTTGGTGAGCTGTAACTCAATCTTCACCGTTGATCAGGTAAAATGTGGCACTTCTGGAGCCATTGATCAATCCGTTAGATAGTAATTTGACTCGTTTGAATTCTTGGGATTGAGGCTGAAAAGATGTCAGTGATTGTTTTCCTTATATTTTAGTGACACACTAACTTTTATACCAGTAAATTTTTGGTGTGAGAGCTCCTTATTGGTCTGGGAGAAAAAGGTTGTTAGCTTTTTCTGTCCAGTGTCAGTCCTTTTGTCCTAATTCTGAAAAGTGCAAGTTGTCTCTTTTATCTTGCTTGCGGGTAAAGGATCTTTGACTATATAGACCAAAAAGGTGGAGGGAAAAGTTGTCTTTGAAACTTTTCCCATTTTCTTGATATCTGAGTCTTCGGGATGCTCTCAGACTTAGTGTCTCCGGATCTGTCTTCTTCCGGATGCTAGTGCAATCAGTTCTTCTGGATGCTAGACTTTAGAGTTTAAAGTTTATTTCCTTTCCAAACTTTAACCTGATGATTCCAGTATATGCTTAGGTACTTGATGTCTTCAATGGATGACCTTGTAGCTGGATCTTGTCCAGATGCTTCCATTTGGATTTAGGATATTCAAAGTTTTTATTTCTTTCAAACCTGATCCGAATATTTTAGTTTAATTGAGATTCTGGATCATTATTTTCTAACAAAATAAAAATAAACCTGCTGTCCAAAATGCCATACCGCCGGCGGTATGAGTGAAGCCGCCAGCGGCATCAATTTCACCTATACAGGCTGGCAGAATAACATTTTAGGTACCATAAAGAAAGGGTCCCATAAGAAAATAATACCGTTGGTGATAAAGGAAGCCTCTAGTGGTATCACTAATGTCGCTTGCGGCATGAGTGATACCGCCGGCGGCTTCAAATGTCACCTGCGGTTTTGGCTTCTTGTAGTAGCAGTAGTTAACGGTCGAAAAATAACCAAAAACCCAAAACTAAGCACAAAACAGCAAATAATTACATCAAACAACTAAAATAAGAGCCAAAGAGCTATAAGACTCAGAATTTTTACCTCAGGGCCGTGAATCCACCTCTTCGTGATCCAAATGACACCACTAGGGAGCTCAAAATGATGATTTGGGTAGTGAACTAAGATTTAAGTCTCTAAATCCTATTAAGATTGATTTTAAACTTAAGTTCTACCAATTTTAAGTTAATTCTAAGAGAACTCAACAAAGAAAAACCAAGAAGGAGTAATTCCTCTTTTCTTACCTTTTCTTCACCGTATCTCACTAAAATTTCCCTAAAATTCTCTCTAAACATTCAAGTTCTTACTTGCCAACCCTTGAAAATGTCTAGAAGGGGGCCTTATATAGGTTAAAATCTGGATAGAGCTGACTTTTCTTGATTATCCGGCGGGTATCGAGTAAGCATGGCAAAAAGCTGTCTGCCTACAGAAGTCAGGCCGACGGTGGTATGTATGATACCGCCGGCGATATCGCTGAAGCTGCCGGCGGCTTCAACCTCTGCCAGGTCTGAAAAGCAAGGCATGGCCTAGCCTAAAAAGGTGAAAAGTGGGTCAAATCCGCCCAAAAGGTGTTTAAGCGGGATTTTTGTATAATTAGGGTTATTTTTTTTTAACTTTTTAGGGTATTTAGGACTAAATTATTTTTTGAGTGCAAATCATCGGTTCAAGCTCTCACTGGATGCGTTATCGAACACGTCGAATTAAATTTTTTTGAAAACAAAAAATTCATAAAGAATTTTTATTATCAGTAATATAAAGTCAAAAATAATTTTTCTATTGAGGATTAAAATCGAACATACGTCATCATCGATTCGCGAGAGGGACTATAAAATCGCGTGCTCATAGGCTGCCCCTCGGGGGATTATAGCTGCCACAGGTTAGTATGATCTCAAAAAAAGAGCAAGGGTTTAGAAATTGTATCTGATAGGTGGTGGGCTTGACCCAAAGGATGACAAGACTTTGATTCTGTCAGTACCTCCATTTGGTATTTGGTGGGCTGGACCCGATGGATGATAAGACTTTTATTCTGTCAGTACCTCCATTTGATATTTGGTAGGCTAGACCCAAAGGATGACAAGACTTTGATTCTGTCAGTACCTCCATTTGACATTTAGTGGGCTGGACCCAAAGGATGATAAGACTTTGATTCTGTCAGTACCTCCATTCGATATGTGGTGGGCTGGACTAGAAGGATGAGAAGACTTTGATTCCATCGGTACCTCCATTTGATATTTGGTGGGCTGGACCGAAGGATGAGAAGACTTTGATTCTATCAGTGCCTCCATTTGATATTTGGTGGGCTAGACCCAAAGGATGACAAGACTTTGATTCCATCAGTACCTCTATTTGATATTCGATGGGCTGGACCCAAAGGATGATAAGACTTTGATTCCGTCAGTACCTCTATTTGACATTTGGTGGGCTGGACCCAAAGGATGACAAGACTTTGATTCTGTCAGTACTTCTATTTGACATTCGGTGGGCTGGACCCCAAAGGATGATAAGACTTTGATTCCGTCAGTACCTCCATTTGACATTTGGTTTGCTCCTTGTGGTTCCAAGAGGTTGTACCTGCAATGGGTGATGAGTGAAATGAGGTTAGACAGACTTTTAAATGACATTTTTACTGCTTTATTGATTTTGTGAAACAAAAATATTTTTGCCCCTTCGATCAATAGTAAAAACGTGATAATTAAAATACAAGGGTTTTAGATATCCTGGAGCGATAAGGGTTCATGTCAAGATCCGTTGAATCATTAAAAAGGCTTTTAAAACAACCTTGGAGGATTTGATGCCCTCAACGGCTTGGCTGAAGCCGCCGACGATATGAGGTGATACGTAGCATCTTTGACCAGTTAAAGAAATTCAAAAATTACTCCTAGTGAGAGTGAAGTCGCTGGTGGCTTGAATGATATCGCCGACGACATGAGGTGATACCGCCGGCGGCATGGAATAATAGTTTCAGATTTAATTAAACTCCTCAATTTTTGTGCGGGTGTTTAATACGAATTAAACCTCTTTTTTCTCCATTTTGATCGGTAGAAGCCAAAAAACTCTCCCTTTCTCTCCAGACTTCCTATATCTTCTTGCCCTTTGATTTATCATTTTGAAGAAAGTGTTTGGACGAAAATCTCCAAGTATGAGGCCTAACAATTTACCTGCCTCCTCCATTGAAGGGTTGAAAATTTGCCTGGTTCATATGGCATACGGCTTGAAAGAAATTGATAAGATGTATAGGTATGGGATTGCGGCTCCTATAACCAATCTGACCCCCGAGAAGACCAAACACATTTCCTATATCAAGGTAATCCTTTGAATCTTAGACTAAAAATATACCATGATAGGGGTTAATAATATGAAATTAAGAGTACATAAATTTAAATTGCATGCTATAGGGTCGTTTTTGCCTAATTTCATGCCTCGGAATCGATTTATTTCATTTTTGTTGATTTTGGTTCGATTTTAGGCAAATCTGTGATTCTGCCCGTAGAACCAATGCCTCCAGCGGCTTCAGGCCTTCCAAAATGGCCAAAAACTTGCCATATTGCTGTTGCTTACAGTGATGTTGCCAGCAAAATCATCCATACCGCCAGAGGTATGGCTGATGTTACTGGTGATATCACTACTTCAGTAGTGATATTAGCCAGTTCTAGCAGCTTAGAGTATGAAGAAATATCGATCACTTATCTGTCCTCTATTTGGTTTTATTTTTACAGCTACATTAGCTCACGTGTATCGGGGGTATGGGGACTATCGGTGAGTGGTGGACTCACATCGATGAGAAAGACCCCGCTCTCTGAGAGGCTATAGATGCCACGGATTTTGGAGACCTGGCAAGGATTCTACCTAAGAGGATGTTGAAGCTCTCCCATTCGGCCTTGACTACCTTACTCGAGAAGTGGTCGGAGACCACTCATACATTCCACCTTATAATCAGCGAGGTGACCATCATTCCTTCAGATGTGGTGGTAATGATCGGGCTTCCCTGTAACAAGAAGGTCATCCACTTTTATGTTTATGTAGAGAAATACTACCTCTAAAAGCCGATAATAAAGAGAGTGACTAAGCTCTTTAGCTCGAAGCTACTGCAGGCCGGCTATCTTATGGAGAGCTACAAGAGCACTGGATGGAGGTTGGGATAGTTCCTGAGACCCAACGAGACGCTTGTATCCGCTCCTTTAACGTCTCGCTGCTGACGGTGCTGTTCTTTTTAGTCTCTAGCAGTAAGATTAACTATGGGCTGATTTCTACCGTCGTGGATGTGAAGATGAGTACCGAAAAGAATTGGCCTAGGGCCATTCTCACACAAATATACAGCGGATTGGATGTAGGGGCTAGGAAGAAAGCCAAGGTCCTTCGGCTGAGGCACATGTATGTCTTTTCAAGAGTATTTAATCATTCTCCTTTATTCTTATACTTGTTTTTTTTCCGTCTTCCTCTTTTGGATGTCTTGGACTGACTAGTTGTTGATTGTGTAGGCTTGGGGCTTTGAGCATCAGATTTTTCCTCCGGTGAAGTTTAAGACAAAGGTACCAGCAGGTTTACACTTTCTTGCTCAGTGGTGCAGGAGTGTCGGGGGACTCAGCAAATACCCCACCAGCTATAGGTAGACGCTGAGGAGCTTACAGATCAGCTCGGTATGCGACATTGGCTCTTATCCCTCTTTCATACTAAATAAACCGTTAGTCACAAATATATATGAATTTAAATTATGATTACATTAGTTGTTTTTGTCTGATTGCTGTGTCAGGTTGTCAGGGACCCATTTGATAAGGTGTCCAACTAGGCCGAGGTGCTTATGTTGGGAACTGACAGTCAGATTGAGCGTGCATAATAGGCATGGCAGAAATTCAATATTATATCCTAGCATGTTTATTTTATGCTAAGCATGTTATAACTCTAAGCTATAACCTAAGCATAAAATAAACTAAACATACAAAACAACCTAAGCATATTATTATGTCTAAAAACGCTTCAAAAAGACCTAATAATAAAAAGAGAAAGAAAGAAAACTTACCAGTTGAAGCGCGCTTTAGCAGAACCTTCTTGCACAAGCCTCCAAGTATAGGATAACCTCCATGAGTATCCATACAAACCCCACCAACCAAAACCTCCCCGAGATGAAGAACTAAGAAGCTTCGAGTAGTTGCTAGACCACTCTAGAAGCCTCACCCGTAAATATAAACTAGAGGTGCCCGAATAAATTTAGGCTCCTAAAAAATAACTTGCTCAATTACCCGAGAGATTAATCTTTGCGAATCTTAACTTAGGATTTAGCTTTGAGCTTGGTGCAATTGAAAATGGGAAGCATAGGAGCCTATTTATAGGCTTGGGGAAGCAATTTTGTTTCCCTATTACCGATGTGGGATGTGCAACACGAGTTGTGCCCACTGATCACCATGACTCGAGGGCATAACCCGCCCACATAGCATGCATAGTGCTCTGTGTGTTCTGCAGGGCAAGCCCTTACGGGCTTGCCTTGCACGTGAGCTAGGCCTCGTGGCACATGTCACGAGCCCAGCTTGCGGCGTGCCCTTATGGGCTGCGCATGTGCAACCCATTTTCATGGACTGCCGCGAGTAATACCCAGCATTGCTCGCACACCTTTCGGTGCACTCTCGTGCACCCGAGCCTGTACAAAATACTTTTGTACTCTTGATCCAATTTAACTCACCTTGGCAAAATTTCCCTTTTAATCATTTTCAAATAAATATTTATTTTTCGACCCTAATAAGTTTGTTACCAGCCAAAGATAAATTCGTTGGCTTATAAAATTGATATAATCAATTTAGCCAATTTATTTATGACCCTAATTAATTAGGTACTTGTCAAAATAAATTTTTGGTCCAACCAAATAATAATCTAATTATTATCATGTTATATTTTTGTAATAGAATTAATCTATTAGTTCTTTACTTAGTCCGAGGAAGGTCCAATGTGTGTGACCTTATAGGATCCCGAAGTATTGAGCTGTTAAGGCTTAAACAATCCTTGTTCTAATAGAACCATTGGTTTGAGGTTCTAGACCGTGAATAGAACTCAATTACCTTAAATGACTGTAGTATGCCTCTAGCAAGGGTCTACCATCCCCCAATACTTAGAATGTCACTTATGCTTATGGCTTAATCCCGGTTAATGCAATAGTTATCCAGTGCTCAATTCCTCCCATTCTTTAATCTTAGTACCATCTGGTTTATAGGGTTCGATTAAAGTGTTAACCCACTAATAGCAAGGTTGCTCCAAGCTATCCCAGTTATTAACTTGTTACTAAAGTATATTGCCTTTTACCATAGTGTGTTTGACTAGAAACCATTTCGATCAAACACATACTCTGATAAGAGGTTTATGGAATTCATCACTTCAACAAGTGGCCAGGTACAACTCCTTTAATATATTCGGAGTGATGGATTCTTTTCGACTACTCAGCTTACCAACGTGCTGTCATCACTATACCCATAATCACCCGTAACACCCTAAATTAATGAGTGTATAGTAATAGCCCAAAGTAAAGCAATTGTACCATATAAGGCAACTAGTATCTCAAGTATGAGGATATTCGTAAGGCTTATTATATGAAGATAAACACTAACACATTGATATATATACTAAGTGTTTATCTTACTGCGGTCTCCAATATATCTCCCAGATATATCCATGTGTCAAACTTAAGGCACCACCTTCAATCCTTAGGAGATTAACTGCTTCGACCCTTTCCAAGAAAGTTGACCACTTGCTAGTCTTTTCGCTTTATCAATATCCTTTCTTGATGAAACTATGACTAGGGATAGTTTAGACATAATCATCATTGCACATGAAGCAGGTTCAACCAAATATAGTCCAACTATAATTTCTCTGACTTTATGCTATGGTATTTCAAGGACTTTTGTAAACATACATCAATGAATATATTTAACCAGCTATAGTATATATATACAAACACATCGGTATAAACAAAAGATTAAATGCCTTTATTGATTAAATAAATTGTTCGTACTATTATATAATTAAGATATATCGGCCTAATTGCCTTAAGGGCATACATTATATCCAACAAACTCCCACTTACACTAAGGCCAATTAGCTATGTGTCTTAATCCATATGCTTTAACATGCTGGTCATGTTTGACTTGAGTCAATGGCTTCGTCAGACCATCCGTGAGGTTCTGATCAGTGGGAACATATTCTAGTCTTATTATCTTAGCATCAACAATCGCCCTGATTATATGATACTTTCTGGATACATGTCTATTTTTTTATGAGACCGTGGTTCCTTTGCTTAAGCTATGGCACCATTGTTATCATAATACAAAGTAGTTAGATCAACAGCCTCAGGCACCACACTGAGATCACCAATAAATCCCTTTAACCAGACAGCTTCTTTTGCTACTTCACATGTAGCAATGTATTCAGATTCTGTGGTTGAATTAGCAGTATTTTCTTCCATTGAACTCTTCCAGCATACTGCCCGCCATTTAACACATACACAAAACCTGACTGAGACTTAAAGTCAACCTTGTCAGATTGAAAACTCGCGTCAGTGTAACCTCTAATTGTGAGGTCACTTTCTCCATAAATCAAGAACTCATCCTTAGTCCTTCTTAAGTACTTAAGGATTGCCTTGACGGCAATCCAATGCTTTTCACCTGGATATGACTGATATCTGCTCGTAAACCTTAAAGCCTAAGAGACATTTGGCCTAGTACATATCATAGCATACATGATGGATCCTATCGTGGATGCATAGGGTATATCCTTCATGCATATTCTTTCCTGAGCTGTCTTCAAACACTCAGACTTAGATATGTTTATCCCCTTTATCATTGAGAGATAGCCTTTCTTTGAATGCTCAGGTTGAACCTATTCAATTCCTTGTCTGATATATACTTTGAGAAAGACCTAACAGCCTCTTGGGTCTATCCCTATAGATCTTTATTCCTAGTATAAACGCCGCTTCACCAAGGTCTTTCATGGAGAATTTTCTTGACAATGATACTTTAACATTTTGAAGAAGAGAAATGTCATTTCCTATCAGTAGAATGTCATCGACATACAATACTAAGAAAACAACTGCACTCCCACTAACCTTCTTATAAACACAAGGCTCATTAGCATTTGGATAGCAATCCAGTTCATGGACTGTTTGATCAAACCTTATATTCCAAATCCTGGATGCCTGCTTAAGTCCATAAATGGATCTTTGCAGCTTGCATACCTTCGAGCCATTCTAAGATGTAAAACCCTTAGGTTGTGTCATATACACATCCTAGTATAAATCCCTATTTAGGAATGCTGTTTTAACATCCATCTGCCAGATCTCATAATCGTAATGAGCAACAATGGTGAGAATTATCCTTATGGATTTAAGCATGGCTACCGGTGAGAAAGTTTCATCATAGTCGATACCTTTACGTTGACTATAACCTTTCACAACCAACCTTGCTTTATAGGTAATTACATTGCTGTCCATATTAGTCTTCTTCTTGAAGACCCATTTGCACCCTATTGGTCTAACCTCTTGCGATGTATCAACCAAATTCCATACTTGGTTCTAATACATGGAATCCATTTCTAATTTCATGGCATTTAGCCATTTATCAGAATCTGAGCTTTTTATTGCCTCATCATATGTCCTTGGTTCATCATCCTCTATGAGATATAGTTCTTTATCATTAGTGATGATAAACCCATATCTATCGGGACCCTTATGAACATGACCTGATCTTCGTAATGATTGTGTTTCGATAGATTGTTCTTGGATCACACTTTCTTGTGTATCTAGAATGGGGTCAATTAGTTGATTATCTGTTTCTTCCTCTTAAACCACCAGTTCAATATTTCTCCCACTTACTTTTGTAAGTAAGTGTTCCTTTTCCAAAAATTGAGCATTCCGAGACACAAATACCTTTTATACTTTGAGTTAGTAAAACAGATATCCAATTGTTTCCTTTAGATATCCAATAAATAGACATTTGTCATAATTAGCGTTCAGCTTATCTGACGCTATCCTCTTAACCATACTAGGATAACACCATACTCTTAAGTGACTTAGAGATGGCTTTTTATTACACCATCTTTCGTAAGGTGTAAAATCAATTGATTTAGAGGCCACTCTGTTTAATACAGAAACTGCGCTCTCTAGTGCATATCCCTAAAAGGATTTATTGAGATCTGCGTGGCTCATCATGGACCGGACCATATCTAATAAAGTCTGATTCCTCCTTTTTGACACTCCATTGTATGGGGCAAATAAGGAGGGGTCCACTGGGGAACTATCTTATTTTCCTTCAGATAATCCTAAGACTCCTAACTTAAGTATTCTCCTCCTCGATCCGATCAAAGTGTTTTAATACTTTTCTCAAGCTATTTCTCTACTTCAGCTCTGAATAGTTTGAACTTTTCAAAACTCTTAGACTTTTGCTTCATTAAGTACAAATAATCATATCGTGAATAATCATCAATAAAGGTTATGAAGTAGGAGTATCCTCCTAGTGCCTGAACACTCATTGGACCATACACATGAGTATGTATAAGTTTCAATGTACTCGTGGCCCGTTCACCCTTTCTTTGAAAGGGTAACTTTGTCATTTTTCCTCTTAAACAAGGTTTGCAATCACCATAAGACTCCAAGTCTATTGGGCCCAAGTCTCCACGCTTATGCAACTTGGTTAAGTGATCTTTGTTTATGTGGCCTAAATGACAATGCCATAAGTAGAAGTAATTCTTATTATCTAATTTAACTTTCTACACATTGTTTATATTGAAAACTTCTGTTTTAGTATCAAAAGCATAAATGCCACCTTTCAACATTCCATAACCATAAAGAACATTATTCAAATGAATCTAACAATTATTATCCAAATATAAAATCTCAAATCCTTTTGCTGCTAAACACGCAATAGATACAATATTCTTTGTAACACTTGGAATGTAGTAATAATTATTCAAAACTAAAACACGTCCACTTGGCAAAATAAGATTAAAGCTTCCTACGGCTAATGCAGCAACTCTGGCTCCATTTCCCACCCGTAGGTCTATCTCCCCTTTTGCAAGTCTTTTACTATTCCTTAGTCCCTGCACAGAAGTATATATATGAGAACCACAACCAGTATCTAATACCCAAGTGGATTCATGAGGAAAAGTAGCAAAATTTTCAATTAGAAACATACCTGAAGTAGATGCCTCTGCAGGTTTCTTCTTCAAATGCTCAGAAGTAGGAACTTTGCAATCCCTCTTCCAATGTCCCGATTTCCCACATTGGAAGTATACATACTTAGATGCCTTCTTTTCTTTCTTCTTTTTACTGATTATTTTCTTGGCACCCAGTGCCTGCTTCTTCTTCTTAGAAGCCTTGCCTTTTTCAACCAATAGTAGAGGTTTTTGATCCTTCTTGATCTAAGTTTCTACTATTTTCAGCATGTTGATTAATTCAGGGATAGTAGAATTAATCTTGTTCATGTAATAGTTAGTCACGGGGCATGAGTAACTAACTGTCAAGGACATCAACACTAGGTCAATGCTCAAGTCATGATCTATCTCGAATCCCAATCGATTCAGCTACTCAAGGTATCCCACGAGTTTTAGTACATGCTGAGAGGCAGAGGTGCCAGCTTGCATCTTGGCTCCAAAAAGGAGCTTGGAGGTCTCATACCTTTCTATCCTTTCCCGCTCCGAAAAGAACTCTTCAAGATGGAGGACCATGTCCTCCAAGGTCATGTTCTCATGTTGTTTCTGAAGCTCAGGATTCATGGACCCCAACATGATACACATGATAGTCTCATGATCTTTCATGTGCTTTAACTAAGCCTCATGCTCCACGTGATCCTCAACATCAGGGTCAACAGGAAAAATTTTACTTAGAAAATAGGCAATTCCCTCGGATCTGAGAATAATTCTCATAGCTCAAAACCAATCAGAAAATTTTGAGCCATTCAGTTTGGTGCCAAGTAACATACGGAGATTAACCTTGGAAGTCATTTTCAACCTAAGATATAAGAAAAGAAAAAGATTAGATATTAGTTTAAGTACATGCATTTAATATAAGGTCTTTTAATTAAACACATTTGTTCTACTATTTTCTTTGAAATTTACAATAGCTCATTCTATTGAATTCGAGAAATTTAGCGCAGCTAAATTTCCTTGTAGGTAGCATCTATAACTAGTCTATTACAAACCCCAATTTTATGAGTCAAGTTATATTAGTGAGTTATAGTTGGAATCCCATTCCATTTGCAATGTATGCAATTGCTAATACATTCAAGTTCCCTAATCCCTAGGGACGTGTGCTCTTATTTTAATATCTCCTTGAAAATGTCTCAGATCTGGGCCTAGCCCCCAATTTTATGGTGGACTACCCCAGTTCCATTAAGGCAGACCCTATCCCAAACTTTATAGCTAATCAATGTGGACTAGAAGAAATGCCTTGCGTAGCACTTTGATTGCCCAAAGAGACCGTATTATAAATTTGAGTGAGGAAGACTATAACTTGCCTTAATATTTTTACTTTGGGATTTTATTGGTGTTAAACGTCTCACCCAATCTAGGGTTTTACCAGATGGACATATTTATAATAACTTATATTAATTTAGGGTATTTTAGAATTAATTTATAAGGTCCAACCTTAGGTGTGTTCAGCTCTTTATTATAATTATTCCATCAACCTAGATTATATGCAAAATAATTAACACATTTATTTGTTAAAATTATATTGCACCATCTTATAAACTAGAAATAAATTAGCCCCAGTTGGTCAATTCAAGTTGCACCGATATAGGTTCCCAGTTAGGAGAGATGCCCTTGAAGCGAGGAGACACCAAGTCCAATCCTTAGCCAGAACAAACAGAGGCACAAACTCGAAGACCAATGGATTCTCTTGGACTAATAATTTCGTTCTTCCAATTCATGTAAATCGGAAGCATCTATAACCCATGTAACTTAAATAAATTATTGAAACTTGTATAATTTGAGTAAGTTGAGTAGGCTTATTCAAAATTATTCATAACCATTTTCTAACCTTAAAATGAAAGACACAAGTTCATATATATTATTCCAAACAATTAAATAAATAAATCATTTCATATAGAAAATAATATTCAGTTTGCTTCTAACTTAATTATGCACTAAATAGGTAGGCTCTGATACTACTGTTGGGAACTGATAGTCAGATTGAACATTCATAACAGGCATGGCGGAAATTCAAAATTTTATCCCTGTCCCCAGGAACTCCTATTAGTTGTATATAAATTAAATAAAGCCTTAACTAAATAATTCTCTACCTAGGTTAGCATGCAAAAGGGATAGGCATACCATAATTCTAAATTATATCCTAGCATATATATTTTATGGTAAGCATGTTATAACTCTAAGCTATAACCTAAGCATGTTATAACTCTAAGCTATAACCTAAGCATGTTATAACTCTAAGCTATAACCTAAACATAAAATAAACTAAGCATGCAAAACAACCCAAGCATATTAAGTCTAAAAATGCTTAAAGAAAAAGACCTAATAATAAAAAGAGAAAGAAAGAAAACTTATCCGTTGAAGCGTGCTTTAGCAGAACCTTCTTGCACAAGCCTCCAAGCATAGGATAGCCTCTATGAGTATCCATACGAACCTCACCAACCAAAACCTCCCCGAGACGAAGAACTAAGAAGCCTCGAGTAGTTGCTAGTCCACTCCAGAAGCCTCACCAAAAAATATAAACTAGAGGTGCCCCGAATAAATTCAGGCTCCTCAAGAATAACTTGCTCAATTACCCGAGAAATTAATCTTTGCGAATCTCAACTTAGGATTTAGTTTTAAGCTTGGTGCAATTGAAAAGGGGGAGCATAGGAGCCTATTTATAGGTTTGGGAAGCAAAATTGAGTAGGCTTTTTCATTGCACATCCCACACGCGGGTTGTGTGACCCGCGGCGCCCCCTTATGGGCTGCGCATGTGCAGCCCATTTTCAAGGGTTACCGTGAGTAATGCCCAGCATTGCTCGCGCACCTTTCAGTGCACTCCCATGCACTCGAGCCTATAAAAAATACTTTTGTACTCTCAGTCCAATTTGACTCGCTCTGGGAAAATTCCCCTTTTAATCCTTTTCAAATGAATATTTATTTTTTGACCCTAATAAATTAGTTATGGGTCAAAGATAAATTTCTTGGCTTATAAAATTGATATAATCAATTTGGCCAATTTATTTATGACCCTAATTAATTAGTCACTTGTCAAAATAAATTATTGGCCCAACCAAATAATAATCTAATTATTATTTTGTTATATTTTCGTAACAGAATAAATCTATTAGTTCTTTACTCAGTCCAATGAAGGTCCAATGTGTGTGACCTTATAGGATCCCGAAGTATTGAGCTGTTAAGGCTTAACCAAAGCTTGTTCAAATGGAACCATTGGCTCAAGGTTCTAGACTATGAATATAAGCCGATTACCTTAAACGGCTGTAGTACCCCTCTAGCAAGGGTCTACCATCCCGTATTACTCGGAATGTCACTTATGCTTATGACTTAATCCCAGTTAATGCAATAGTTATCCAGTGCGATAAATTCCTTCCATTCTTTAATCTTAGTACCATATGGTTTATAGAGTTTGGTTAAAGTGCTAACCCACTAATAGCAATGTTGCTCCAAGCTATCCTAGTTATTAACTTGTTACCAAAGTTTATTGCCTTTTACTATAGTGTGTTTGACTAGAAACCATTTCTGTCATACACATACTCTGATAAGAGATTTATAGCAATCATCACTTCAACGAGTGGCCAGGTACAACTCCTTTAATATATCCAGAGCGATGAATTCTTTCCGACTACTCAACTTACCAACGTGCTGTCATCACTATACCCATAATCACCCTAAATTAATGAGTGTATAGTAATGACCCAAAGTATAGCAATAGTACCACACAAGGCATCTAGTAACTCAAGTATGAGGATATTCGCAAGGCTTTTTGCTTGAAGATAAACACTAACACATTGATATATATATACCAAGTGTTTATCTTACTGCAGTCTCCAATATATCTCCCAGATACATCCATATGTCACACTTAAGGCACCACCTTCAGTCCTTAGGAGATTAATTACTTGGACCCTTTCGATGAAAGTTGACCACATGCTAGTCTTTCCGATTCATCAATATCCTTTCTTGATGAAATTATGACTAGGGATAGTTTAGATATAATCATAATTGCACATGAAGCAGGTTCCACCAAATATAGTCCAACTATAATTTCTATGACTTCATGCTTTGATATGTCAAGGACTTTTGCAAACCTACATCAATGAATATATTTAACTAGCTATAATGTATATATATATATATATATATATATATATATATATATATATACAAACACATTGATATAAACAAAAGATTAAATGCCTTTATTAATTAAAAAAGTTATTCGTACTATTACATAATTAAGATATATTGCCCTAATTGCCTTAAGGGCATACATCATATCCAACAGCTTATGGACTAGAAGGAGGTGGATGACTAGAGAATCGTGATAGAGTGCCCCTTGTCCTTTGAGTGGTATTTGGGGAAGCGAGTGCGCGTCTGGAGAGATGTTATACCCCCCGCTAAACCTGTGCCCCCAACACCTTCTACGGGCCTCTGTTGGCCTTACTTGACTATCACTGCCAAGGCTGATAAAGCCAATTTTCTTGATGGGAATGGCCATATTACAGAGACTGTTCCTGGTTCTTATGATGGTTATATGTCGTGCTTCCTCCCTATATGCCCGCATATCCATGCTGATGACACGCTTGAATATCATGCGAAGAAGTGGAGGGAGGCGTTGAGGCGACTAGCTGGTGGTAATATGAGCAGTGAGGAGGAGGAGAAAGAGGAGGGTATTAGTGAGGGTGACCCCGAGGGAGATGATGAGGTAGTTAGGGAGGTGCCGATGGCCCATGAAGAATATTATCACTCTGATGTAAGACTTTGCTCTTTTACTTGTCTTGATCTTGTTTAATCCAAAATTCTGGCTTACATTTGACTTTGTATTGTTTTGTGTTTGTGTTTTTTAGGTACCTACTAGGAAAAGGACCACACTTGAGTCCAATGGAGTGCATGACTAGGGTAGGCCTCAGGATATCGAAATAGTGACAGGGTGCCTTTCGACAGCTCTGGAGGAGTCCTTCCTACTTTTGGGCCCGAATGGTGACTTTCGGATAAGGAACATAACTCTGAGCGCTCACTTGATGGGCTTCATGCCTCTGGATACTACGCATGTAAGGCTTCTGAAAATTTGAATCTACTCCTTTATATGCATGCAATTTCTCTTTTGGGATCACCTTTCGATTGCCCCTTCTTTTGAATTTTTCAGGTTACTCCCAAGGAGGCAGAGCGGCTAGCAAGGAACGATTTTGCTCTCAGGGACACCCTTGTTCCCAGACCTTGTTTGCCAAGGTATATACATGTTCAAATGATGCTGTAAATTAAATAATGCATGTACGAATGCTATGAATGATATGAATTATTATTGTCATTATCTCTCGCAAGAATTCATGGCATTGTCACTTTCGGATGCTACCCAGGCCCAAGTGAGATATCAAGAGGAGGTAACTTTGAATTCATGGCACTATCAGCCACATCTTGATCAGTTTTCTCTACTGAAGAAATGCCAAATATGGTGATTAGCCTTCTCATATAGAGGAAGTATTGTCAGATTTGGTGATCAATTTCACACGTAGGAGGAGTATTGTCGGCTATCATCGTGTGGTTTTCTCCTCGGGGAGTGTGCCACTGTCTGCCATCGTTAATCAATTTATCTCATCAAGGAGTTAGGCACTGTCTACCACCATTGACCAGTTTATCTCACTAGGGAGTTGGGCACTGTCTGTCACCATTGACCAGTTTGTCTCATCAAGGAGTTGGGCACTGTCTGCCACCATTGACCAGTTTGCCTTATCAAGGAGTTGGGCATTGTCTGCCACCATCGACCAGTTTGTCTCATCAGGGAGTTAGGCACTATCTGCTGCCGTTGATAAGTTTGTCTCATAGGGAGTTGGGCACTGTCTGCCACCATTAACCAGTTTATCTCATCAGGGAGTTAGGCATTGTCTGCTGCAATTGACTAGTTTATCTCATACGGAGTTGGGCACTATCTGCCGCCATTGATTAGTTTGTATCATAGGGAGTTGGGCACTATCTGCCACCATTGACCAGTTTCCTCACTAGGGAGTTGGGCACTATCTGCCGCCATTGAGCAGTTTGTCTCACAGGAAGTTAGGCACTGTCTGCCGCCATTGACCAGTTTCCTCACCAAGGAGTTAGGCACTATTTACCACCATTCACCAGTTTTCTCACTAGCGAGTTAGGCACTGTCTGCCGCCATTGAGCAGTTTGCCTCATTGGGAGTTGGGCACTATCTACTGCCATTGACCATTTTATCTCAGAAGGAGTTGGGCACTGTCTGCCACCATTGAGCAGTTTTTCTCATCAGGGAGTGTGGCACTATCTACCACCGTGGACTTGTTATTGAGATTCCCTACAAAATGCAAGTTGACATGGCGCTACATGTCTCAAGCACAATATATGACACTATAAAACTTGGTACTATTTGACTTGACATTGCGTTACTTGTTATTGAAAGAAATCAACATGGCACTGCATGTCATTAACATAACTTGATATGACACTGCATGTCATCAATCTAAGGTCTTGCGATAATGTAAATTATGAAGATCTCGTTGGATCTAAGGTTCGGCTATAATGTACCTAGGTAAAGATCTCACTGGATCTGAGGATCGGCTATGATGTGCCGGGGTAAAAATCTCACTGGATCTAAGGTTCGGCTATGATGTGCTGGGGTAAAGATCTCATTGGATCTAAGGTTCAACTATAATGTGCCTAGGTATAGATCTCACAGGATCTAAGGTTCGACTATGATGTACCAGGGTAAATATCTTGCTAGATCTAAGGTTCGACTATGATGTGCTGGGGTAAAGATCTCACTAGATCTAAGGTTTGGCTACGATGTACCAAGGTAAAGGTCTCACTAGATCTAAGGTTCAGCTATGATGTGCTTAGGTATAGATCTCACTCGATCTAAGGTTCGGCTATGATGTGCTGGGTAAAGATCTCACTAGATCAAAGGTTTGGCTATGATGTGCCTGGTAAAGATCTCACTAGATCAAAGGTTTGGCTATGATGTGCTTGGGTAAAGATCTCCCTGGATCTAAGGTTTGGCTGTGATGTGCCTGTAGTTTAATTTTGGATCAAGATGATGCAGCTTCATCTTTTGGAAGAGATTTATACATTCCTGTTTAATGATGCATGTGATGTCGTACATTTACTGATGTATGATGAGTTGTACAAGTGCATGATGCATTTAGTTGGCATTTGCCCCTAGTCAAATTGGGAGGCATTTGCCCCTGCTAAGGAAATGTAGAATGTAGCAATCAACCTTCTCATTTAGGAGGAAGTACTGTCAAATAGGGTGATCAGTTGTCTCTTTTGGGAGGAGAACTGTTGAATTTGGTGATCAATTCTCTCTATTGGGAGGAGGACTATTGAATTTAGTGATCAATTCCCTCTTTTGAGAACTGTTGGATTTGTCTTGAATGATTGATTTGTGGTCTATGTCATTGGGTAGCCAATATTTTGGTGACTTTGGAGTCTAGTACTACCGTGTTTTGATTGTTGAAGCATTTTCTTAAAAGCCTCTTGATCTTAGAGAGCGTCTAAGCTGATTTTGCATTATGTTGCATTTGTTGGTGACTAACAATGTCTACTTGGTGACTTGTTGCCTTTGCACCTATAAATATGAATGTGATGCATAATGCATGATATGTAATGTTTATGCATTTTATCATCATGGGATGGAATCGTGCAGCTGTAAGATGAGGCCTGCTCGGTTATCAATAATATTCTATTGTACCATTATCTTCTTGGTTTCTTTCATTCTTAGTGACGATGAAAATTCAGTTTTGGGTTGGAGTCCTAGATGTAGGCTTCATATCTTCAAGGGATGACCTTGTCATTTTCATTATAGTTGTGTGCGCTTTGCATCTATTACTCTGATTGTTGGGCTGGCCATGCATTTCACTTTGTACTTGACTATTCAAACAATACGGATCTTTGGATCATTCCCAGATTCAATGAATTCCCAAGTTATAAATATTTTACCCCTGGTGGCATATAACATGAGCCTGAGCAGGTAAACTCTAACTGCTTGGACTGACGGAGGTTAGATTTTATTCTCTTAAATGACTGTGTAGACAGTACGACATGCATTAGCAGTACTCAGAATCTGTATGTAGATGAGTGCAAGAAGATTGTCTTCTCACATTTTGGAGATATGGAGGATTCATACGCTAGTGTTGATGAATAATATTGCTCCTTTGTGAAGGCTTTGGTTTGATGATGTGCTTATTATCATTTGGCGAGTCATCGTAATGAGTGACTTTGATTGTGCTTGCATGCAGAGGTTATGCCCTAATATTTGCCTGAACCGAAGCACAGAGGGCTTTTATTTTTTTTCTCCTTTTTTGCTCTAATTTTTGCATAAACCACCTTTTCATGTTTTCGATTTAACAGGTCGCCTTAACTTTTTCCTGGATTGCCCTTTCAGGTTTTCAATCCAGCAGGCCCCTTTTTTTATATCTTTTAGGCATGTAATACCTTGAATAAGAGTGCTCGCATGAATGTTTCATTGAACATTTCTGTGTATTCATTAAGTGCAGATATTTAACAATTCAGCAAAATGACACATCAGTGAAAGAAATATTTTTAGGCACATTAGTTTGGTATCTATTCTAAAAACTTTCTCCCATTATCAACGGTCCTTTTCAGGTTTTACCGATCGATTTCTCTCTTTCTTTTGTCTTTATTTTTGCCTAAAAGCCCTCACTAGCTTTTATAGACACATTTTTTTAGTTTATGTGGTATTGCTTGAGCCTGTTTTATTTTGAGGGATTCATGAAGTTGTTTCCTTTGATGTCCCTGATGTGTAGCATTCCCTTGATGAGAATCTATTTCACCATGTTGGGTCTATTGGGTGGAATTTGCCCTTAGCATTAGCACGCACTACTTTCATTTACCTTAGGATCAATTCCCTTAATTTTGACTTTGTCATTTATTTTTATTATCCTGGTCGTCCTTTGTTCACGCACCTTTACGTGACTCAACTTTGACCTATTCATTTAGTTCATGATGGTTCTCTTTGGTAGAGGAAGGATATGTCATTTCAATGATGTCATGCCTCAGGTTGAGACATTTTTGTACAATTGTTCGGAGACATTCCGTTTGCTAGATATTTCTGGGTAATTTGACTTTGTTCATATGTGTTACGCAAGATCCTTATCGACCTTCATGCTTCTTATCGAGTAGCACGCTGTAAGGAAAAGCAAATCTTTGGAGATTAGTCTCATCAGATTTATTGGTTTTGTTTTCATTATGATTGTGTTATTGGTGAGGACCTTTCTACATCATGCTAGAGTTGCTTGGGAGTCTACCATCTGATTGTTATCATGTGGCACAGAGTAGATTTTATCTAGATTGCTTTGAGGCATGGTTCGAGTGATTATTCTCTTTATAACTTGTGTGGTGACTTATCTGTTGAATTGAGCAGATTCTCTGATGATCTTTTCTTCATTTGCCCTTAGGAGTAGTAAGGACATTTTATTGGTCGGACATGCTTGATTGAACTAGGCAAAGGTAGCCACATGTTTTTTTCTTTTATTTTTCTCTCTTTTTCTTAGGGGTCAAGTTATTTGAAATAGATACCATTTCTGGGTTTGTCAAATGTGCCTAAATTTATTTCTTTAATCGAAGCGTCATGGATGTTGAATATGTCAAATGTATGCTGGAATGAATACATGGAATCATTATTAGAAACATTGCATATATAAGCTGATTTATTCATAATATTATTTATTACATTGTTTAGTTCGGAAGCAGTAGAAATAAAAACAAAAGAGCAATCTTCATTATTTAGCGTAGCTCCCACTTCTTATAAGATGTTGTCGCATGCCATACTATTCCCAATTTGATCTTTCATCTCGGTCTTCCAGAGTTCCTTCATCTAAAAGATACTCAAACTTAGAGCCCAAACAGTAACTTGTCCATTACGCTACATTCCTGTTATAGTTCTTTTTGTATGTCACAGTCGTTGAGTATGCTCTCTTTTTGATCCTGAAGCCATAGACTATCTTCCTCCTCTTGTTCATCAACCTTAGTTTGACTAGCCCGGGAAACTTGTATTGTTTCCATTTCTTGTAGCCTGACAGAGATTAATATTTGAATTTCTTTTCCCTTTACTTTACTAGACGCCTTTTCTTTCTCAACTGGGGCATAATGGAGCTCTTTTGAAAGCGAAAATTGTCTTGAACTAGATGAAGAGTTGAGTCTACATGGTTCTTCAATCTTTCCTTTGCCTATCAATTTTTTGACATCATGCAGTATGTGGCTACATTCATTAGTTTGGTGCCCCTTGACGACATGATAGGTGTAGAAGTTATCCTTATACATTTCATTTGGCTTCTTGTAAGGTTTCAAGCTCTGGAGTAGACCAGTAGTTCTACGTTTGGAGAATAACTTTGCTAATGATTCTTCCCATGGGCATATGCCACACATGACTATTTGATTATGAACTACTTTAGTCACTTTCATAACATCAGCCTCAATAGGAAGTTTATTTTCATTTCGGCTTCGATTGGATAATGGTACGTTGTAGATGGTTGAGTGTTCAAACATTTCTGCACTCTTACTCTTCATCTAATCAACATGGTGAGGTTGGACATGTTTTGATGTTGGAGTATGGATACTTGCTATCATGGAAAGTCTTTTTGCTAGTGCATCATCAATCATTTCCAAGAATGTATCTGATTTCAGAAAGTCTTTCACGGCTTTGGATACTGCTTCTGCAATGATTTCATATTGGTCGTGATTATCCATTCTGTTCATAGAGAAACTGTTGATCAACTTGATTGTTCTTTGAAGAAAGGTCATTCTATTTGAACTACAAAACCCAATGATACAATGCTAATAACATACTTCTTTGGCTAACCATCTTGAGTGATAATGTTTTAGCTAAAGTTAGTCACAAAAATTTTTTTTTTAGAGTGATGCATGTAAAAAATTAGGCACATATGATGCAAGATGGTTTATGAGTTATCTTCACATGTTTGGTGGTATGAGATTAATGATATAAAGGAAGAGTGATTGGCCAGACATGATGATCGAATTCACAACAATGAGCTTTCGATGAATGAATGTAATGTACGCATGCATTTGTGTATGGTAAATTATAGAGAAGTTAGATATTCAAGGGTGGTCTCTCTCTCTCTCTCTCTCTCTCTCTCTCTCTCTCTCTCTTAGGCCAAGTGTAATCGGTATAAATATAAGACTATGGTTAACATCCTACAGATGCTAACGTTGTGTGTATTTCGGGTACATATAGGATCGGGTCTAGCATCCTAATAATCATAACATAGTATAACATGATGCTGCATGTCGTAAGCATATCACAAGATGACATGATGCTGCACGTCAAATCATGGCATGGCAAATCAAAATATGACATGGCACTGCATGTCAAGAGCATAACTAAACCTGACACGACACTGCATGTCAAAATAGAAATATAAAGTCACTTGACACTGCATGTCTAAACGGAAATATAATGTGACATGACATTGCATTTCCAAACAGAAATATGACATGACACTGCATGTCAAAACAAAAATATAACTTGACATGACATTGCATGTTAAAATCGAAATATAACAAGATATGACACTGCATGTCAAAATGGAAATATAACGTGACATGACACTGCATGTCAAAACAGAAATATAACGTGACATGACTCGTGCATGTTAAAACGGAAATATAATGTGACGTGACACTGCATGTCCAAATAGAAATATAACACGACATAACACTGCATGTCAAAACATGACATGGCACTATATGTCATAAGCTCAGGGTTTACATGGCATTATAGGTCATACGCATGGATACATGGCACTACATGTCATAAGCTCAGGGTTTACATGACACTACATGTTATATTTACAGAATGCATGTTATAGACTAAACTTAAAATAGCACAACATGTCGGGTTATAGGTATAATACTAATGAATGAATATATGTGAGTGTGTAGGATCTTAGAGGTACCGGAAAAGGGTGTCAAACGTCCGTGGATCATTTATCTAGAGAGTGGTTTTAACATTCGTGTAATATTTGACAATGGTCAGGTATTCGGGGTTATGAATCTCGATATTCAAGGAATATCATATGAGATTGGGTGGTCACATATAGTGATGGGGTCTAATTGGATTATTTTTAGCATTCACGAAATGCGCAAATTTGAGTGTCTTTCAGGGAAAGTACAACTCAAGGAAGTGTCATTTTAGGAATGCGCTAAGATTGGGATCATCTAGAATGCCCCTAGGGTAGGACTTGTTTCAGTCATTCAAAGAATGCAAAAAAATAGGTTGTGTCTCACTAGACATTGATTCGGCAATCGTTATGTTGCCATAGAGTTGGGAAAGTTTTGGTCATTCGAGGAATGCCAAAAAGGTTTGTACCTCGATGAGTATCATTTTAGCAATCACTGTGTTACCTAGGGGTCAAATATTTGATAAAAGTTAAGCATTCGAGGAATGCGTAACAAAAGGGGTAAGTCTTTGATACTTGTGGAATATCAAGTTTGGTCAAGCGATCACTTTAAGTGTCAAGGTTTGGTTGAGTTTTCTTTCGTGGAAAGCATAACTCAAAATTGTGTCATTCTAGGAATGCACAAAAGTCGGGGTCATGTAGAATTCCCCTAGGTATTTCATCTAAGTCATTGTAGGAATGGCTTAGCTATTGTTTCTCATTGGACATTAATTGGTAATCACTATGTCACCTTAATTCTTGGTAAAGCTTTGGTCATTTAGGGAATGCCAAAGAAGTCCATGGGATTTAATTCGACAATCATGGGGTTGCCTTGTTTTAGCCCTTCGGGGAATGCTAAAAGGCTTGGGCCTTGTAGTCTAGTTTAGGACAACTTAGTGGTCAGGAATAGATGACTCGCTGGTCAGGATCAGATGACTCACTGGTCGGGAATCGATGACTTGCTGGTCGGGATTGGATGACTTGCTACTCGGGGCTTGATGACATACTAGTCCAATTTTATTCAACTCATTGGTCGAGTTTGAATTGACTAAGGGATTGAAGGTGACTTTATTAGTCGGGTGACTCACTGGTCGAATTGACTCACTAGTCAGGTTTTAGAATGACTCAGGTTTTGAAATTACTTTAACAATCAGGTGACTCGCTGGTCAGGTTTGGAAATGACTTCATTAGTTGGGTGACTCACTAGTCAGGTTTTGAAATGACTTTAATAGTCGGGTGACTCATTGGCCGGGTTTAGTCAATCTGGATGATAAAGTGAGTTAACTCGGTGGTCAAGGGTGAGTTAACCCGTGTTGGGAACTGACATTCAATTTTGAACATGCTTAACAGGCACGACAGAAATTCAAAATTTTGTCCCTGTCCCCAAGAACTCCTACTAGATGCATATAAATTAAATAAAGCCTAAACTAAATAATTCTCTACCTAGGTTAGCATGTATAAGTTAGGCACATCATAATTCTAAATTATATCCTATCACATATATTTTATACTAAGCATATTATAACTCTAAGCTATAACCTAAGCGAGTTATAACTCTAAGCTATAACCTAAGTATGTTATAACTCCAAAGTATAACCTAAGCATAAAATAAACTAAGCATGCAAAACAACCTAAGCATAATTATTAAGTCTAAAATTTTTAAAGAAAAAGACCTAATAATTAAAAGAGAAAGAAAGAAAACTTACCAGTTGAAGCGTGCTTTAGTAGAAGCTCCTTGCACACAAGCTTCCAAGCTTAGGATAGCCTCTATGAGTATCCACACGAACCCCACCAACCAAAACCTCACTAAGAGGAAGAACTAAGGGGCCTCGAGTAGTTGCTAGACCACTCCAGAAGCCCCAACTGAAAATATAGACTAGAGGTGCTCGAATAAAATCAAGCCCCTAAAAAAACATGCTCAATTACCCGAGAGATTTATCTTTGCGAATCTCACTTTGGATTTATGGTATGAGCTATAAGTGCAAGTTGAAAGGGGGGATTGAGTGCCTATATATAGGCTTGGGGGAGCAAAATTGCTCCCCCAAAACTGATGTGGGATGAGCATATTTGCACATCCCACGCAGGTCATGCCCGTGGATCCAATTGGCTCCACGGGCTACGCCCCATATGCAGCGTGCTATGCACGCTGCATATACTGCCGCAAGGCAGTCTCTTGCCAGCCAACCTTGTGGCAAGCTGGACCTCGTGGCCCAAGCCGTGAGCCCAGCCCGTGGCCACCCTATGGGCTGCGGGTTTGGGCAGCCCATTTCTATAGGCTGTAGCAAGCAATGCCTTGCTTGCGCACCTTTCGGTGCACTTTCGCGCACCCAAGCCTGTACAAAATATATTTTGTACTCTCGGTCCAATTTAACTCGCCCAGGCAAAATTCTCTTTTTATCGCTTTCAAATAAATATTTATTTTATGACCCTAATAAATTAGTTACCGGTCAAAATAAATTCCTTAGTTTATCCAAAAATGATATAATCATTTTTAACCAATTAAATAATAATCCAATTATTAATATGTTATATTTTTGTAACAGAATAAATATATTAGTTCTTTACTTAGTCCGATGAAGGTCCAATGTGTGTGACCTTATAGGATCCCAAAGTATTGAGCTGTTAAGGCTTAACAAACCCTTATTCTAATAGAACCACTGGCTCAAGGTTCGAGACCATGAATAGAACTCGATTACCTTAAACGACCGTAGTACGCCTCTAGCAATAGTCTACCATCGCCCATTACTCAGAACGTCATTTATGCTTATGACTTATTCCCGGTTAATGCAATAGTTGTCCAGTGCGATGAACTCCTTCCATTCTTTAATATTACTACCATCTGGTTTATGGGGTTCAGTTAAAGTATTAACCTACTAATAGCAAGGTTGCTCCAAGCTATCCCAATTATTAACTAGTTACCGAAGTATATTGCCTTTTACTATAGTGTGTTTGACTAAAAACTATTTCCATCAAACACATACTCTGATCAGAGGTTTATAGCAATCATCACTTCAACAAGCGGCCAGGTACAACTCCTTAATATATCCAGAGCGATGGATTCTTTTCGACTACTCAGCTTACCAATGCATTATCATCACTATACCCGTAATCACCCATAACACCCTAAATTAATAAGTGTGTGGGAATGACCTAAAGTATAGCAATAGTACCACACAAGGTAACTAGTATCTCAAGTACGAGTATATTTGCAAAGCTTATTGCATGAAGATAAACACTAACACATTGATATATACACCAAGTGTTTATCTTACTGCGGTCTCCAATGTATCTCCCAGATATATCCATGGGTCGAACTTAAGGCACCACTTTCAGTCCTTAGGAGATTGACTGCTTGGACCTTTCCAAGAAAGTTGACAACATGCTAGTCTTTCTGCTTCATCAATATGCTTTCTTGATGAAACTATGACTAGAGATAGTTTAGACATAATCATAATTGCACATGAAGCAGGTCTCACCAAATATAGTCCAACTATAATTTCTTTGACTTCTTACTATGATACGTCAAGGACTTTTATATACATACACCAATGAATATATTTTAACCAGCTATAATATATTTATAAGCACATAGATATAAACAAAAGATTAAATGCCTTTAATAATCAAACAAAATATTTGTACTATAACATAATTAAGATATATCACCCTGATTGCTTTAAGGGCATACATCATATACAACAAACTCCACTTGCACTAAGGCCAATTAGCCATATGTCTTAATCTATATGCTTTAAAATGCTGGTCATATTTGACTTGAGTCAATGGCTTTGTCAGACCATCCGTGAGGTTCTGATCAGTTGGTACATATTCTAGTCTTATTATCTTAGCATCAACAATCTCCCTGATTATATGATACTTTCTGGATACATGTCTGTTTTTCTGATGATACCATGGTTCCTTTGCCTAAGCTATAGCACCGAGATCACCAATAAATCCATTTAACTAGACAAATTCTTTTGCCGATTTGCATGTTGCAATGTATTTAGATTTCGTGGTTGAATCAACAGTAGTTTCTTCCTTGGAACTCTTCTAGTATACCACCCCTCTCTTTAACACATACACAAAACCTGATTGGGACTTAAAGTGATCCTTATCAGATTGAAAATATGCATCAGTGTAACCTCTAATTGTGAGGTTACCTTCTCCATATATCAAGAACTCATCCTTAGTCCTTCTCAAGTACTTAAGAATTGCCTTGATGGCTATCCAGTGCTTTTCACCTAGATCTGACTGATATTTGCTCGTAAAGCTCAAAGCCTGAGAGACATCTGGCCTAGTACATACATAGCATACATGATGGATCCTATCACAGATATATAGGGTATATCCTTCATCCGCATTCTCTCCTGAGCTATCTTCGGACACTTAGCCTTTGATAGGCTAATTCCCTTTATCATCAGGATATAACTTTCTTCGAATGCTCATGGTTGAACCTATTCAGTACCTTGTCTATATATGTACTTTGAGAAAGACCTAACACCCTCTTGGATCTATCCCTATAGATCTTTATACGTAGTATAAATGGTGCTTCACCAAGGTCTTTCATGGAGAATTTTGTAGACAACCATACTTTAATATTTTGAAGAAGAGAAATATCGTTTCCTATTAGTAGAATGTCATTGACATACAATACTAAGAAAATGACCGCACTCCCACTAACCTTCTTGTAAACACAAGGCTCATTAATGTTTGGACAGAAATCTAGTACACAGACTGTCTAATCAAACCTTATATTCTAACTCCGGGATGCCTGCTTAAGTCCATAAATGGATCTTTATAGCTTGCATACCTTTGAGCCATTCTGAGATGTAAAACCCTCGGGTTGTATCATAAACACATCCTAGTCTAAATACCCATTCAGGAATGCTATTTTAACATCCATTTGCCAGATCTCATAATCATAATGAGCAACAATGGCGAGGAGTATCCTTTTGGATTTAAGCATGGCTACCATCCATGTCAGTCTTCTTCTTGAAGACCTATTTGCACCCAATCGGTCTGACCTCTTACGGTGTGCATGAACAAAATTCCAAACTTAGTTCTCCTACATGGAATCCATTTCTGATTTCATGGCTTTTAGCAATTTATCATAATCCGAGCTTTTCATTGCCTCATCATATGTCCTTGGTTCATCATCCTGCAAGAGATACAGTTACTTATCATCAGTGATGATAAAACCATATCTATCTGGACCTTTATGAACACGACCTAATCTTCACAATGTTTATATTTCGACAGGTTGTTCTTGGATATCACTTTCTTATGTATCTAGAACGGGGTCAGTCAGCTGATTATCTATTTCTTCTTCTTAAACTTCTAGTTCAATATTGTTCCCACTGACTTTTGAAATTAAGTGTTCCTTTTCCAAAAAGTGAGCATTCAGTGACACTAATACCTTTTGTGCTTCGGGTTGGTAAAATAAATATCCAATAGTTTCCTTTGGATATCCAATGAATAGACACTTGTCAGATTTGGCATTTAGCTTATCTAACTCTATCCTCTTTACCATAGCAGGACAACCCATACTCTTAAGTGACTTAGAGATGTTTTTTTATTGCACCTTCTTTTGTAAGGTGTAAAATCAACTAATTTAGAGGGCACTCTGTTTCATACATAAACCACGCTCTCTAGTGCATATCCCTAAAAGGATTTACTGAGATCTACATGGCTCATCATGGACTGAACCATATCTAATAAAGTCTAATTCCTCCTTTTTGATACTCCATTTTGTCGGGGCATATAAGGAGGGGTCCACTGGGGAACTATCTCATTTTCCTTTAGATAATCCTGAAACTCCTAACTTAAGTATTCTCCACCTCGATCCGATCAAAGTGCTTTAATACTTTTCTCAAGCTATTTCTCTACTTTAGTTCTAAATAGTTTGAATTTTTCAAAACTCTCAAACTTATGTTTCATTAAGTATAAAATAACCGTATCATGAATAATCATCAATAAAGGTTACAAAGTAGGAGTATCCTCCTAGTGCTTGAGCACTCATTGGACCACACACATCAGTATGTATAAGTTCCAATGTACTCGGGGCCCGTTCACCCTTTCCTTGAAAGGGTAACTTTGTTATTTTTCCTCTTAAACAAGGTTCGCAATCACCATAAGACTCCAAGTCTATTGGGCCCAAGTCTCCACTCTTATGTAACTTGGTTAAGCGATCTTTGTTTATGTGGCCTAAACGACAATGCCATAAGTAGAAGGAATCCTCATTTTCTAATTTAACTTTCTTTACATTATTCATATTAAAAAGTTCTATTTTAGTATTAAGAATATAAATGCCACCATTCAACATCCCATAGCCATAAAGAACATTATTCAAGCGAATCTAACAATTATTATTCGAAAATAAAATTTCAAATCCTTCTTCTGCTAACACACGACATATACAATATTCTTAGTAACACTCAGAATGTAGTAACAATTATTGAAAACTAAAACAAGTCCACTTGGCAAAATAAGATTAAAGCTTCCTATGGCTAATACAACAACTTGAGCTCCATTTTCCCCACGCAGGTCCATCTCCCCTTTTGCAAGTCTTCTACTATCCTCAGTCCCTGCACAGAAGTACAGATATGAGAACTACAACCAGAATCTAATACCCAAGTGGATTCATGAGGAAAAGTAGCATAGTTTTCAATTATAAACATACCTGAAGTAGATGCATTTACAGGCTTCAAATGTTCAGAAGTAGGAGCTTTGTAGTCCTTCTTCCAATGTCCCGGTTTTCCACACTGGAAGCAGACATACTTAGATGTCTTCTTTTCTTTCTTCTTTTTCAACCCTTTAACTACTCCTTTGGTGACAGTATTCTCTGGGCCAATTTTTGGAGAACATTCATTTGTAGACTTACTTGAAAATTCTTTGTTTTTGGCATCGAATTTTCTCAACGCATCAATCAATTCCGGGAATGTACAGTCATTTACTTTGGAGTAATGCTCATTTACAAAGTCAGCATAGCTAATGGGTAAAGAATCCAATAGGATGTCCATTCCCAATATTGATTGACTATAGATCCCAGTGATTCCAATTTCACCATGAAATCTCTAATCTTATTGATGTGTGCTACAACTTTTGTCCCTTCCTTTATCTTTGAGTTGGAAATTTCATTGGTTAACTTGAACCTTTCATACCTTGCCTTTTTAGACAAAACCTTCAGATGGATCAATATGGTTTCCAGACTCATGTGATTGTACTGTGAACGCATCACAAGATTTATAGTATCTAACAGCAAGTGTGATATATAAACTGAATCCTTTAGATACTTCAACCATGGCTGCTTAATTATAGCTGGTGCATCTATGCTAGGAATTACTGTGAATGGATTTTCAAGAACATATGCCAATTTATAATTCTTAAGGGTGTCCCTTACATCCTTGATCCATTCATGTTAGTTAATTGCAGTTAAAACTTGGATGTACTTAAGACAAAATTTTAAATCAGAGTTCATATTCAACCTAAGATATAAGATAAGAAAAAGAGTTCAGATATTAGTTTAAGTACATACATTTAATATAAGGACTTTTAATTAAATACATTTGTCCTACTATTTTCTTCGAAATTTACAATGGCCCATTCTATTGAATTCGGAAATTTTAGCCCAGCTAAATTTCCTAGTAGGTAGCATCTATAACTAGTCAATTATAACCCTCAATTTTATGAGTCAAGTCACAATAGTAAGTTATAGTTGGAATCCCATTCCATTTGCATCGTATGCAATTGCTAATTCATTCAAGTTCCCTAATCCCAAGGGACGTGTGCTCTTATATTAGCATCTCCTTGAATATGTCTCAGATCTGGGCTTAGCCCCCAATTTTATGGTGGACTACCCCAGTTCTGTTAAGGCAGACTCTATCCCAAACTTTACAACCAATCAATATGGACTAGAAGAAACACTTTGTGCAACATTTTGATAGTTCAAAGAGACTGTATTATAAATTTGAGTAAGGAAGACTATAACTTGCCTTAATATATTTACTTTGGGATTTTATTGGTGTTGAATGACTCACCCAATCTAGGATTTTATCAGATGGACATATTTATAATAATTTATATTAATTTAGGGAATTTTAGAATAAATTTATAAGGTCCAACCTTAGGTGGGTTCAAGCTCTTTATTATAATTATTCCATCAACCTAGATTATATGTAAAATAATTAACACTTTTATTTGTTATATTTATATTGCATTTCCTTTAAACTTTTATTCAATAAATTTAATGTTTACTTTGTTATAGAAACATATACAAGAACCATCTTATATATTAGAAATAAATTAGTCCATATTTAATTCCCTCGTTGGTCAATTCAAGTTGCACCGATATAGGTTCCCAGGTAGGACAGGCGCCCTATGAGGAGTAGACACCAAGTCCAATCCTTAGCTAGAACAAATACAGGCACAAACTCGAAGACCAATGGATTCCCTTGAACTAATAAATTTTGTTCTTTCAATTCATGTAAATTGAAAGCATCTATAACCCATGTAATTTATATAAATTATTGAAACTTGTATAATTTGAGTAAGTTGAGCAGGCGTATTCAAAATTATTCACAAACATTTTCTAACCTTGAAATGAAAAACACAAGTTCATATATATTGTTCCAAACAATTAAATAAACAATAAATCATTACATATAGAAAATAATATTCAGTTCACTTCTAACTTAATTATGCACTAAATAGGCAGGCTTTGATACCACTTTTGGGAATTGACAGTCAATTTGAACAAGCATAACAAGTACGGTGGAAATTCAAAAGTTTGTCCATGTCCCCAGGAACCCCTACTAGATGCATATAAATTAAATAAAGCCTTAACTAAATAATTCTCTACCTAGGTGAGCATGCACAGGCTAGGCATACCATAATTCTAAATTATATCCTAGCACATATATTTTATACTAAGCATGCTGTAACTCTAAGCTATAACCGAAGCATGTTATAACTCTAAGCTATAACCTAAGCATAAAATAAACTAGCTATAACATAAGCATAAAATAAACTAAGCGTGCAAAACAACCTAAACATAATTATTAAGTCTAAAAACGCTTAAAGAAAAAGACCCAATAATTAAAAGAGAAAGAAAGAAAACTTACCAGTTAGAGCGTGCTTTAGCAGAACCTCCTTGCACAAGCCTCCAAGCTTAGGATAGCCTCTATGAGTATCCACATGAACCCCACCAACCAAAACCTCACCGAGAGGAAGAACTAAGGAGCCTCGAGTAGTTGCTAGACCACTCCAGAAGCCCCACCCGAAAATATAGACTAGAGATGCTCGAATAAAATCGAGTCCCTAAAAAAGAACTTGCTCAATTACCCGAGAGATTTATCTTTGCGAATCTCGCTTAGGATTTATGCTTTGAGCTATTGGTGCAAGTTGAAAGGGGGGGGATTGAGTGCCTATTTATAGGCTTAGGGGAGCAAAATTGCTCCCCAAAAATTGATGTGGGACGTGCATATTTGCACATCCTACGAGGTTCATTCCCATGGATCCAATTGAATCCACGGGCACGCTGTATATGCTGCCGCAAGGCAGGCTCTTATGAACCTGCCTTTTGTGTGATTTGGGCTGCGGGTTTGGGCAGCCCATTTTCATGGGCTGCCGCGAGCAATGCCTAGCATTGCTCGCGCACCTTTCGGTGCACTTTCTCGTACCCGAGCCTGTACAAAATATATTTTGTACTCTCCGTCCAATTTAACTTGCCAAGGTAAAATTCCCTTTTAATCCCTTTCAAATAAATATTTATTTTATGACTCTAATAAATTAGTTACCGGTCAAAATAAATTTCTTGGTTTACCCAAAAAAGATCTAATCGTTTTTAACCAATTAAATAATAATCCAATTATTAATATGTTATACTTTTGTAATAGAATAAATCTGTTAGTTCTTTACTTAGTCCGATGAAGGTCCAATGTGTGTAACCTTATAGGATCCCAAAGTATTGAGTTGTTAAGGCTTAACCAACCATTGTTCTAATAGAACCATTGGCTCGAGGTTCTAGACCATGAATAGAACTCGATTACCTTAAATAACTGTAGTACGCCTCTAGCAAGGGTCTACCTTCCCCGATTACTCTGAACGCCATTTATGCTTATAACTTAATCCCAGTTAATGCAATAGTTTTCCAGTGCGATAAACTCCATCCATTCTTTAGTATTAGTACCATCTAGTTTATGGGGTTCGATTAAAGTGCTAACCCACTAATAATAAGGTTGCTTTAAGCTATCCCAGTTATTAACTTATTACCGAAGTATATTGCCTTTTACCATGAGCGGACGACCTTTTTCCCACCTGCAAGGACTGCGTGAAATGCGTCGCATGGGGGGGGGGGGAATAACAGGCGCTGTGAAGCCTGCCGAAGGATTGAGCCTCATTTTGACGTGATTAAAACATTAATAAAATTCATGTTGATGTTGAATTTAAGTCTAATTTGCATGTTAAGGGATACGAAACTTGAAATCCCGTATTTTAAATAGAGTCACCACCCGTTTCAGCTCAATCGAGAAATTTTACGATTTTCCCACCAGGTGGTAGACCATACCTTAAGAAAAGATTCCGAGTTTGGATGATGTTATCTGTTTTACATTGGCCAAGTTAAAAGGTTTCATTCTTTCTTAATCAGTTTTAATCCACCCAATTTATTGTTTTTTCGGTTTATATATTATTTTCGCATTTATCAAGCAATCAAAGCGATAAATAAATTATTGCAGTCATCCAAATAAAATGCAAAAAATAAAATAATAATTACAAGGCTTTCAAATCCTATACATGCGTCTATACAATAAATAAAGATACCCGAAGGCCTAGCATTCATCTAACCTAAATCTACCTGTAGAAAATGGTTAGCACATAATCCGGCACTTTGTACGAGGTATATCACACAAAGCAGCATCCCTTGGGGTGGGGTGGAGGGGCAGTGCCCTCAATGGGTCGAGGGATGGTAGCCCCTTGCGGGGACCTCGGGGCCGCACCACAGGCAGGGTCGAGGTACCAGGTTAGCTCAAAAATTTTTGATTCTTGAATATAAGTTCCCTTTAAAAAATTCATTTTCCAAACGAATTTTAGGGAAAAGTCCATTTCGAAATGATTATTATTTTGACCAAATTATTAGTGAAAACGCCACACGTTATGGGCTTTGGACCTTTTTTGGGGAATTCTGGATTCCTACGTCGTACCATACATGCAAAATATGGAAAACGAGAAAGCTAGGTCAAATGGGCAACAATAGGGTGATACCGCCGATGGCATGGTGATGTTGCTGGCAGCCTGAGTGAGGCTGCCAGTGGCTTCACATGCAGGCGATTATAGTGGAGCCACCGCAGGCATGGGTGATACCGCCGGCAGTTTTGAAATATGCAGAAATAGATTTAAAAGGTCTGAAATGACCGAAAACTCTAAAAATGAACTTGAAACACCAAATAGCACAATAAACAGTAGGAAAATATGCCAAAGAGCTCAAGAGACTCAGGAATTTACCCCGGGGTCGTGAATCCACCTCTTCGTGATCCAAATGACACCTTCGGGAAGCTCGAATGATGATTTGGGTAGTGATTTAAAGATTGAACAATGTTTGTCTCTAAAAATCCTATAAGTTTGATTTTAACCTAGGATTTTTACTGATTTTAAGTTTAATCTAAGAGATTTGGCAAAGAAAAATCAAGAAAAGATGAATTAGAATCCCTTTTCTCCACTTTTTCTCTCTAAAATCTCACTCTTTCTCACTCTAAACCTTATCAAATGTTTACTAATTTTCTCCCCCTTTCTAACCCTAAATCAGGTCATTTATAGAGCTGGAAATGAATCTAGGTGAGTTGGACAAAGTTTTCACCGAAATGGCAAAAAACTCAATAAACAGGGAAAAAGTGTAGACTGCCTGCAGGGGGCTTATACCGCCGACAGCACGGCTCAGGCCACCGGTGGCCTAAGTGAAGTTGCTAGCGGTATGGTGATGCCGCCGATGGCTTCAGGCCCCTACGAGCAGACTACCAAACAGGGCCCATTACCTGAAAAAGCTGGAAAAGGGGGAAAATGGGTCAAAGGCTGATTTTTTTACTTTTTAAAGCCACTCTAACATATTTGAGATATTTTTGGGTATTTTGGGTGAGAATCATCTATTCGAGCTTCCACCGGATGTGTAGTCAGACACGCCGAACTAAATACAAATGTTAATAAAAATTCAAAATGAATTTTTAATGAGGATTAAAATTCGAATGTACGACATCATCATCTCGTAAGAGGGACTGTAAAATCCAGTGCTCATATATAGTATGTTTGACTAGAAACTATTTCTATTAAACACATAATCTAATCAGAGGTTTATAGCAATCATCACTACAACAAGCGGTCAGGTACAACTCCTTAATATATTCGAAGCAATAGATTCTTTTCGACTACTTAGCTTACCAACGTGCTATCATCGCTATACCCGTAATCACCTGTAACACCCTAAATTAATGAGTGTGTGGGAATGACCCAAAGTATAGCAATAGTACTACATAAGGTAACTAATATCTCAAGTATGAGGATATTAGTAAAGCTTACTGCATGAAGATAAACACTAACACATTGATATATACACCAAGTGTTTATCTTACTGCGGTCTCCAATATATCTCCCAGATATATCCATGTGTCGAACTTAAGGCACCACCTTTAGTCCTTAGGAGATTGACTGCTTGGACCCTTTCCAAGAAAGTTGACGATATGCTAGTCTTTCCGCTTCATTAATATCATTTCTTGATGAAACTATCACTAGGGATAGTTTAGACATAATCATAATTGAACATGAAGCAGGTCTTACTATAGTCCAACTATAATTTCTCTGACTTCATGTTATGATATATTAAGGAGTTTTGTATACATACATCAATGAATATATTTTAACCAGCTATAATATATTTATAAGCTCATCGATATAAATAAAAGATTAAATGACTTTATTAATTAAACAAAATATTCTTACTATTAGATAATTAAGATATATCGCCCTAATTGCCTTAAGGGCATATATCATATCCAATAACTCGGTGGTCGCTCGGAGGTTATTTTTTATGGTTAAAGGTGAGTTGACTAGCTGGTCCCCTAGAGGGTTGACTCATTGGTCAAAGGTGAGTTAACTTAATGATCACTCAAAGATTGATTCATTAGTCTAGGGTGAGATGAATCAATGGCCACTCGATGGTTGACTTGGTGGTCAAGGGTGAGTTGACTCAATGGTAACTCAAAGGGTTGACTCGGTGGTCAAGGGTGAGTTAACTCGATGGTAACTTGAAGGGTTGACTTAGTGGTCAAGGGTGAGTTGACTCGATGGTAACTCTAAGGGTTCACTCGGTGGTCAAGGGTGAGTTGACTTGATGGCAACTCGAAGTGTTGACTCACTTATCAAAGGTGAGTTGACTCATTGGTCAAAGGTGAGTTGACTCATTAGTTAAAGGTGAGTTGACTCGCTGGTCACTCGGAGGTTGACTTGGTGGTCAAATGTAAGTTGACTCGCTGGTCACTTGATGGTTGACTCGGTGGTTAGAGGTGAGTTAACTCGATGGTCACTCAGAGGTTGACTCGGTGGTCAAAGGTTAGTTGACTCGCTGGTCACTCAAATAGTTGACTCGGTGGTCAAAGGTGTCGCTAGTCACTCGATGGTTGACTGTCAAAGGTGAGTTGACTCAATAGTCGCTCGATGGCTTACTCTATGGTCAAAGATGAGTTGACTCGATGGTCATTTAAGGGTTGGATTTAAGATGACTTTAATAGTCGGGTGGCTCACTAGCTGGATTTTGTTAATCTAGATAATTGAGTGAGTTGACTTGATGGTCACTCGGAGGCTGACTCTATGATCAAAGGTGAGTTGACTCGAAGGGTTACTCTATGGTTAAGGGTGAGTTGACTTGATGGTCACTTGAAGGGCTGACTCTATGGTCAAAGGTGAGTTAACTCGATGGTCATTCGGGGGTTAGATTTAAGATGACTTTAATAGTCGGGTGGCTCACTAGCTGGGTTTTATAAATCTAGATTATTGAGTGAGTTGACTCGATGGTCACTCAAAGGCTGACTATGTGGTCGAAGGTGAGTTGACTCACTGGTCACTCGAGGGTTGACTCTATGGTCAAAGGTGAGTTGACTCGCTAGTCACTCGAAGGTTGACTCGGTGGTCAAAGGTGAGTTAACTCGATGGTCACTCGAAGGCTAACTCAATGTTCAAGGGTGAGTTGACTCATTGGGTACTCGAAGGTTGACTCGGTGGTCGAGGGTGAGTTGACTCACTAGTCACTAGGGGTTGACTTGGTGGTCGAAGGCAAGTTGACTTGATGGTCACTCAAAGGTTGACTCGGTGGTCAAAGGTGAGTTGACTCATTGGTCATTCGGGGTTGATTTTAGTGGTCGAAGGTGAGTTGACTTGATGGTCACTCGAAAGGTTGACTCGGTAGTTAAAGGTCAGTTGACTCGGTGGTCACTCGAACGGTTGACTCAATTGTCAAGGGTGAGATAACTCGCTGGTTACTCGAAGGCTAATTCTGTGGTCAAAGGTGAGTTGACTCGCTAGTCACTCAAAGGCTGACTCGATGGTCAATGGTGAGTGACTCGCTGGTCACTCAAAGGCTGACTCGATGGTCAAGGGTGAGTTGACTCGCTAGTCACTCAAAGGCTAGCTCGATGGTTAAGGGTGAGTTGACTCACTGGTCATTCGAAGGCTGGCTCGATGGTCGAGGGTGAGTTGACTCGCTGGTCACTCGAGGGCTAACTCTATGGTCAAAGGTGGGTTGACTCCATGGTCACTCGAAGGCTGACTCGGTGGTCAAAGGTGAGTTGACTCGATGGTCACTCGAAGGTTTGCATATTTTAGCTCATGTGCTAAGCCTAGGTAGATTCACTAGTCTTGGTTTGTTCTGGCACATGAACTAAGCCTAAATGGACTCACTGGTCTCGATTATTTCGGCTCGTGGGTTAAGCCTAGGTGGACCTACTAGTCTCAGTTATTTCGGCTCATGGGCTAGGCCTAGATGGACTCACTGGTCTCGGTTTTTTCAGCTCATGGGTTGAGCCTAGGTGGACTCACTAGTCTCTGGCTATTTTGACTCATGGGTTGAGCCTAGGTGGACTCTCTGGTCTCGGTTTATTTCAGCTCATGGATTGAGCCTAGGTAGACAAACTGGTCTTGGTATATTTCGGCTTATGCGTTGAGCCTAGGTGGACTCATTGGTCTCGGTCGATTTTAGGTTCCTATAGCTATGGAAATAAAATGGTATGTCACGCATCAATGTCATGGCTTCACAAAGATGTGGTTATTTTCACACAATCGTGATGCTTATGATGTCCGTTTTCAGTTTTTTAGGTTTATTTATATTTAATAAACCTGCACATGTAGCAAATGGTTAGATCGCGCCTACCGCCCTTTTAACTCCATTCGGTTACTTCGCTTTAGAGCCAACGGGGAGCTTAGTGAAGTCTGGTCGCGTGCACTCAAGGTTTTTTGGTAAACCTACGGGAAAGTGTCTATGGTTCATCTATATGCAGGTTTCGGTCTCAGGATCGGGTGCGATTCGGTACCTTGTACCAAGTCCCAGTGGCCCTAAGCGAACCAAAGGAAGCTTTTCCACATATAATATACTCGGGTAGTCTTCCCCTTAAGCGAGCAAGGCCCTTGTATGTTACGCAAGGGGTGTGATCGGATCCATAGCCCTTAAGCCCTACGCGAACTTGGAGATATTTCACCAAAAGACACCTAAATTGATTTTAGGGGTGAAGAATGCAGATGCTATGCAACCCTAAAATTTGTGTAATGACGAAATTACTACATATTCCATAATTCCAAAATTTATTTTGAACAATATTTTAATCATCATGTCAAAAAAAAAAGAATTTGTATAAAAATCAGGTTTTTATAAAAATAATTTTTCCCCAGTAGAGTCGTCACTATGAGCGGGCGAGATTTTAATGGGTTGCACGCGGGTGTGGTGCGCAGGGCGCGTTTGGTTTGGTGCAGTTTGAGGAAACCACGATTTCGTTCTTATAATAAAATGCTTGGTTTTATTAAAGAGAAGATTATTTTTGTTATTTTCACGTAAACTTATTGAGTGTGAAAAACATGGCTTTTTTAAGCCAAATATGTGATTATATTGAGAAATGTAATTACACATTTTATTAAAAGAAAATATTTTTAAAATAAATTATTTTACATTTAAAAATACATTAGAGTGGCCACCCGGTTCAGCTCCATCGAGAATTATGGTATACTGATCTAAAATAGAATTTTTATACCGAAATGAAAGTGAGATTCTGAATTCGGACATAGTAGTTACTCATATTGTTTAAATTGATTGGATTAATTTTGGAATTTTGGAATATGTGGTAATTTCTGCATTACAACCGCTTCATTTAAGAAATAAATTCAAGAAATAAAATGGGGCATTATAACGGCTTAATAAATAGATATTTGCTACCGAAAATTTGACAGAGTAACGGCAGCATTTGGGTTTTGGCCCAGAAACTCGAATAGAGTTTCCTCACATTCTAGATGTTTATCCGTACCTGCGAGCTTATTTACACATATTATAGTTTAAGTGGCTCCAGTGGCTCATTTAACCAGATAAATGAAAATGCAATATGTAGTAATAAAATAATAAAAATGAATTTTAATGAATTTTAAAGTTGGGCTTAGAGCCAATTACCCTCAGTTAGCTTTTCATTTATCCAGGATGACTAGAGAGCCAGTGCGTGGCCGAAGTTTTTAGGGGCTGTGATTTCATTGGAAAATAGGTTTAACCCAAGTTATGGTTATAATCTCGGATTATCCTTAAAGGAAATGTGGGATTTGTGAGGGTTTGAGTTATTTTTTAGACCGAAGATCACTGTGGGATCTTGATCTAAAAAGAAAGGAAAATGAGTTAATAGGTGGTAAAGCTCGAGTTTGGAAGTGTATTGACAAAGTTTCGGGGCTTTTAAGACTCCCAGAACTGAAAAGGGACACCATTGGAATTTTAGGATTTATATAAAAAATTTCTGTCTGTTGGAAACGAGGGGCGAGTCCCCTATTTATAATGGGACGGTAATTAGCCGACTGGTTAATTACCTATCTGATAGGATTTTACATCAGATCCCGTAAATCCATGCCAGATCTCGGTAAGATTTAATTTTTTTACTGCAGCGTGGAAATTAGCCGGTGGGCTAATTACCTATGTTTCACCAAACTTTGACTTTTTAATTTTTCAATAGGAAATGCTAAATCGAAGCTTCCCTAGAATGTGGATTTTTGAATTTCGGATTTTGGATGACAATTCGGTCCTTTTTGGCTCTTTTGTCTGATCACTGAATGAAATAGGTATAATTCCTCATCGGACCGAACGGACCGTGCTAACAGGTGAGCCACATTCGGGAGAAATGGGCGGGGGAGGCCATCTTTGAGACTCTGGATTTTGATCATGTGGAGACAACTAAGACTGATGAGCACTACAGAGGATGGCTTGCTGAGACCAGATGCCTGTTGACTCGATCTGAGTGATCGTGGGCCCGGTTGGGGGGGAGCGAGCTTACCAGGGATTCGAGCCTTTTCATACAACCATTTTGCGAAGGATTTTGAGGTATTGTGACGATGATGCAGGAAGTTCGATGTGAGATGCGCTTTATCGGTCCTATCTTTTGCATAGGCTAGTCATGGTGATGGACCTATTGAACTTTATTTTATTATTTTTATATTATTCTAACTTTTGCATAGACTGCCCCTATGGGTTTTCAATTTATCGAACCCTGTCTTAACTTTTGCCTTCATCACTCTTTTGGGTTTTCAATCCAGTAGACTTATTCTGACTTTTGCATAGACCTTGCTCTTTTTAATCTATCAGAATTATTTGTCTTTTATTTATTATTTTTTTTATTCCACATTGATTTAAGATAACGCGAACTCTGTATTCTGTTTACTTGAGTTGTTTTGACCGTATGGATACAAATATTCGCATAAACATAAGCATTCAAGATTCAACATTAGAGATTCTTTTATTAGATGAAGCAAAATAAAGTACATGATGCTGGTAGCCATTCCAATTGATTCAACTCCTGGTGCCAACTAGCCTATATCAGTTTTCTAAAAAGCACTCTCTCTTTTCTCGCTGTGAGCAATGGATTTTAATGATCCTTCTCACAAAACCATGATGAGAGCTAGATAATGCAGTCTTCTACAGGTGTTATCCATCAGAGGCATTTCTACTGCAGCAGAGCTGAGTTTGGCCAAGTTTGGAGACCTAGTCTGCCCTTAGGGACCCGTATTGGTGTTGCCTGGTGGTACAGATCCATTGGCAGACCCGTACGGGTCATTTCCCCTATACCATTGCAGGGGACCCATACGAGTCCCACCAGACCCGTACGGGTCCCGTTGTTGCCTCTTTAGGCCATTTAGACAAGTTGAATGCACCCTATTCGAGATAAAACCGATTATGAATGCAATATATTGCATAGAAATCCGATTATGAATGCAATTTATTGTATTCAGACCTAATTTCCCCCTATAAATAGAGGCCACTTCCACCTCTTTCAGCACAACAACACAAGATATAAAAATACATCATACATAAATGCTAGCAGTTTCTATAGGTTTAGAAATGGTATAGTGGAGGTATAGGAGGTATACAATAGGGAGAAAACCCATTCCTTGCGGGTTTGTCCACGTTTTATTCATTACTAGCTTCATTTATTAGGATTTAGGGGAGATTTTGTCCACACAAATACTCACCTAAATAGTCCTATTCTACCATCTACTTTGGCTAGACTTTCTCCACAGTAAAGGGATCGCTTCAAAGTAGGTTTACTGCGTAAAGGTACGCTCCTGAGTTTTAAAGAGACTCACACAGTTACTTTATCATTATTCTCTGTCTCTTCTATTATATCTATTCTCTTATTCTTTTTTTGGATCTGTTCCTAACCCATACGAGTCTTGTTGGCACCACATGTCCTTAGGGTTGTTAAACTGGTGCGCCATACTCATATGGAAGGAAATCCCATTTTTATTTCATTTCTCCTCCATTAATTCGCATAACATATCGAACTAAGTTTCTGCCCTGGACTAGACAGGACCTGTATGGGTCCCCCATACCCGTACCAGTCCTCCTCAGTAGCCGTACAGCTCCCACCCACCCGTACAAGTACCGGGCCCCCGGGCAAAACCTAGAATTCACTTTTTTAATCGGTTAAAATCAATCCAACTCACCATTTGCCATGCAATTATTTTCACTAATAATCCATCAAATCAACCCACAAAAGTTAAAATGTGTTTTTATAACAAAATACGTTGAAGACTCGTTATTTCTTTTCGATCCTAGAAGCTGCCCGGGCAATATCGATCGCAAAACTGCCACGCTAACATAATCACATTTTTTTTCAATAAAATGCTGACTTATGATGTGCCATAAATTATGCTAATCTTTGTGGATGTAAGCGAATTCATTTATTTTGTTTTACGATTTAGAATAAATGTATAGGTTCACTTGCAATTTCCCCATTTCCCCCAGTTGTAATTATTATTCCCCAGTTTATTATTTATGCTTTATTGTAAACAATTGAACACATGTATTGTGAGCACTGGATTATAACGATCCTTCTCACAAAACTATGATGAGATCTATATAATGCAATATCTTGCAGGTGTTGTCCATCAGAGGTGTTCCCACTGCTGCAGAGTTAAGTTTAGCCAAAGTCTGGAGACCTAGTCTACCCTTAGGTACCCATACGGGTTCTGTTTAGTGGTACGGATCCACTAACATACCTGTATAGGTGATTACATTCTGTAAGCGTGGAGGGCCCCCATATGGGTCCCCTAATACCCGTACGGGTGGGGCCCCACCCGTACAGGTCCTCTGATTGCCTAATCAGCCTCTTCGAAAGAAATCTCTTACTGTTTCGGGAAAAGGCATGTCTTGAATGCGATTTATTGCATTCAAACATGACCCTCACCCTATAAATAGGGCTTTTCCTCTCATTTCATAGGACACAGACATTTTTATATGAAAAAATATATTATAGAGAAATTATAGTAAGGTTCTAGCAATTTCTATAGGGATAGTGGAGGTATAGGAGGTATAAAATGGGGAGAAAACCCATTCCTTGAGGTTTTGTCCACATTTTATTCATTCCCAACTTCATTTATTAGGATTTAGGGGAGGTTCTATCCACACAAAGACTTACCTAAATAGTCCTATTTCACCGTCTACTTTGGCTGGACTCTCTCAACAATAAAGGGATCACCTCAAAGTGGATTCACGCCGCAAAGGTAACGCTCCTGAGTTTCAAAGAGACTCACATTTCAATTATTTTATTATTATTATTCTCTGCTTCCTTTATTATATCGGCTCTTTCTATTGCTTGTTTCATGTCTGGTCCTAACCCATATGAGCCTTGTTAGCACCTCATATACCCAAGGGTATTAGATCGATACGCCATACTCATATGGAGGGAAATCCCTTTTTATTTTATTTTTCTGCCATTAATCTATTAATGTGCAAGTTAATCTAAACAAAGTTTCTGCCTGGACCAGACAGGACCCGTATGGGTACACCACACCCGTACTAGGCCTCCCTAGTAGCCATATGGGTCCCACACACCCGTACGGGTACCAGCCCTAGACAGAATCCAGAACTCATTTTAATTCAGTTAAAAATCAATCCAACTCACCAGTTTCCATGTGATCACTTTCACTAATAATCTGGTAATTCAATTAAAATATGTTTTCACAATAAAATACGTTGAAAACTCATTATTTCTCTCTAATCCTAGAAGCCGTCCGGGCACTATCGATCATAAAACCTCCACGTTAACATAATCACTTTTTTCCTTAATGAAATGCTGACTTATGATGTGCTATAAACTGTTCTGACATATGTGGATGCTGGGGAATTTATTTTTATTTTGTTTTGTAACTTAGAACAAATTTATAGGTTCTCTTACAATTCGCCCATTCTCCCCCAGTTGTAATTTTTATTCCCCCATTTATTGCTTGTGCTTTATTGTAATATGTAAATGCCTGTAACGAGTGTGAAAGACTATAGAAATAGGATTTCTGTGATAGTTCCCCAAATGATGAAAACAAAAATGATTTTACACGGTGAATGCAATTTTGAATCAACTAAATGAGAAATAAGTGACTCATCTGATACTTAAATCTATGATCCAATAGGTATGAGTCTCCTGCCCAGAGGGAACCATACCAAAACTCTTTCCCAGGTAGACAACTTGGGTGGCGACTCTATCATTTGTATCGAAATTTGGGTCTCAATTCTTTTATTCATTAAAATTGGCTTATTATGCAAACTTTAACTAAAAAATGTTTTATCACGCCTACACCCAATCAAACCCCAGTGGGCCCTGTATCTCACACAGGCGCCAAGGGAGACCTACACGTCATCGACACCTCACAGCGGTAGTGCAAGAAGAAGTGGCTGCAGTCCGTACCATCGAAGATGACATTTTCCCTTGGAAAGCATCTCTGCCTGCCATCTTCACTAAGTTAATGGCACTTAGCCTTCTTCAGAGTATCAAGCCCTATGTCCCACCCAAACCTAAAGACATAGATCTATTTTGTAGTTATCAAATCAATAAAGGACATTAAACTGGTTCCTATAAAGATCTACTTTACGTAATTCATGGTTTAATTAGGGAAAAGAAGATTCATGAACCTGAGCTTAAGCCTAGTACTATGAATAACCCCCTGCCAAATTTTGAGAAATAGGTTGCAGCTGTCAAATCAGGCTTGTCCTCCAATCATGTCTTTAATAAGATCTCGCAAGCTAATCCTATGGTTCACTCAGTAGTGGCTTTACCTGATGAACTGGTCCCCATTGACGTCGATGCAATCAAATTAGAAGGAATTCATGATGAGGAAGCTATGTTGGTTCAACTAGAACCAATTCGTATCAATGATTATGTATTACAGAATGATAAGCTTGAAGGGCCAACCTTGTTGATGGAAACTTCTGAAGGGAGAAGTTATATGAAAAATGGGGTATTGTATGTCATCTAAAGTGTCCTAACCCTCTCCCAAAAAGAAGAAGGGGGCAGAGATGTAGGTATCCAGGTCATTCCAAATAACAATCAGGGTCCAATCTTCACACCGGCTATTGAAACTCAAACCTCAACAGGCAATAAAAAGAAAGATTCAAATGTCACCCCTCTAATCCAGTAGTTGCAAGTTACCCCCACCAAGTACAACATTTGGCAACTTCTCATTGACTCCGAAGATCATCACAAAGGTTTGATAGAAAAGTTATTAAGCATGGAGGCTACGCCTTCACCACTTTGGTTGAAGTGTTTTCATTAATTGGAAGATCTCCTCCCGATTAGGTTGAACCCATTAAGTTTTATCTGTCAGACCTCCCGGCCGAAGGGAATAAGCATAACAAGGCACTTTTCACTAAGGTGCAAATCTTTGATCATTCTATACCATGTATTATGGTGGATGATGGTTCCGCCCTTAATCTCTACCCTGCTAAGATCCTTCCTCACTTAGGGCTGGATGAATCCATGTTGAAAAAGTCCAATGCTGTTATAAGGGCCTATGATGATACCAAGAGAAGTGGCATTGGGGTCTTTAAAGCTGAAGTCATAGCTGGGGAAGTGAAGTCTAAAGTCTTATTCATTATCCTCGACATTATAGTAACCTACTCATTATTATTGGGTCGACCTTGGCTCCATGCGTTAGGAGCCATCCCTTCTACAGTTCATCAAAAAGTTAAGCTCATCCACAATGGAAAGCTAGTGACCATCAAAGAGTCTGTTATAACAGCTATGAAGGCTGAAGAAAAAGAATCTAGGGTGGTTGTAGCTTACCAGGATACAAAGTTTTTGATTAGGAAGCACATATTGCTTAAAATAAAAAAGATCATGATAAAGGAAGGTTATGTGAAAGGTAAGGGGCTCGAAAAGAATCTGCAGGGAATGCTGGAACCCATTTTGCCTCTTCCATGGCCATTCAGAGTTGGTTTGGGAAATCGGCTAGGCTCTAAGAAGTCTAAACCCCAGTCTTGCCTCATGATAGGGACTAAGGTCAAGCAAAAGATATTCACAGGTGAAGAAGAACCTGTTGAGGTAAAGGGCAAAAGGATCCATAGTTTTGAGATATTCAATGATGTATATGATTTCAGGAAAGGCTGCACGATTGAAACCTCGGTTTCTATGGAAGTATGTAGGAATGCTGAAGGAGATGAAATAAAGGAAGAAATTGAGTCCATCACCAAGGCACTAGCAGTACTTATGAGGAAGAATTGGAAGGGAAGTGAGAAGGAAAATCCCATCAGTAAGGGTGTCAAAAATTTAGCAAAAGTAGTAGCCGAAGAAGCGCATGCAAACCTGCACACCGGAGCCACCAGTTCAGCTGTCAATATTGCTAAAGCCAATCAACAAGGCCCTCCGCCTGTGGAGGGTGATTCAAATGATGTAATTTTTAATGCAAACAATGCCGCTTATAAGGCATATCATGGATAAGTTATAACATCAGTACTTTTAAAAGCATGTCATTAATAAATTGATGCATCTCTCATTCACATTTTGCTCGAGTATTTCATTCTAATGACATAATGCACTCATAATAACAACATTCTTAAAATGTCATCATATTCATTAATGAAGTTGACTTTGAGTATATCGCAATGGTATAAATATCCAATGGTCAAAACCTATCACCAAATAAAAGAGAGATGATAAAGGTGCTTAGAAAACATGATAACAATGAGTTTTGGCCAATCTTTTTTCACGAAGGGGGAAAGGGTACAAGGGTACACATCATAAAGAAAGAAGACCAAGAAGACTTATGAGAGCACCAATAGCAGGCTGGCTCTAGTTATGAAAAAATAGAAAGCACATATTGGGTCACAAAAGATGCCCAAAATCCTTCTGAAGCTCTAAAGGGAAGCTGATCATTAATAAGTCAATGGTAGCCACCTACAAGGACTGGGTTGATAAACTTTCGTTTGCAGTTTGGGGGTATAGAACTAGCACAATAACTCCTACTAATCAGACGCCATTCTCCTTAGTATATGGGTTGGAAGCTATACCACCAGTTGAAATAGAAGTGAGACCTCTAAGAGTGGCAATTGTAGCTCAGTTAGCTTAGTTAAAATAGTCAAACTGGGTAAGGGCTAGGTACGAGCAATTAAATGTGATAGATGAAAAGTGGCTCAAAGCACTTGACCACTCATAGATGTATCAGCAATGCATGGCTCGAGCTTACAACAACAGGGTCAGATACCTAAAATAACCTCTCAAAGCAGGTGATCTGGCCCTCAAGCAGCTACGCCAGGTCCACACAGACACTAGGGGCAAGTTTAGACCTAATTGGGAAGGGTCGTTCATAGTAAAGAAAGCTCTGGGAAAAGGAGGAATCTAGCTTATGGATATGGATGGAAATGAGTTCTATAATCCAGTGATTCAAGATAGGCATAAGCTTTATCATGTCTAGGTCAAAAGAATCAAATCATAAAAAAGTAGCACAAAGAATAAAAGAAATAGAGAATAAATCACCCTGCGAGCGGTTCTCTATTGCTCGGGTATAAATTAGGGTGCAGCCCGTTGATCTGTATTTTATAAATCGAGCAAGCAAAAATTAGGGTACTCTAACATAAATAAAGCCCGCTAAGTTAAAAACCCAAAAAGGGCGGCTTAGGCAAAAGTTAGGGCATTGAGAGAAAAATGTTAGCTGCCTTCTGGAAAATTTGTAAAAGACTATTAGGCAGTAAGGGTTAACCATTAGGAAGTGTTACGATCGCCTATGTACACAAATTAATCTCATCAATGAACATGTTATGATTTTGCAAAGAATCTTGGTCTTATAAATGCACGCATATCTTTAGACGAAATAATCGCTGGTATGTGAACATCAATTTTCCTCTTCGTGTTACGCATCATTGTATTCGTCTTTACCGGACATTTGCAATATTCAGAAAAGCCTGCTGGATTGAAAACTCGAAAGGGCGGTCTAAGCAAAAGTTAAGGCAAAAAGAAAAGTCTGCTGGATTGAGCCATCAAGAACAATTCAGGAAAAATTTAAGACAGTCTGCTGGATTGAAAACCCGAAAAGGTGGTCCAGGTAAAAGTTAAGACAAAACAAAAGGAAAAGAAAAAGTTTGTGGGGTCAAAAACCCAAAAGGGCGGCCCCAACAAAAATTAAGGCAAAAAAATAAAGAAAAAGCTTGCTAGGTTGAAAACCCCATTGGGCGGTCTGGGAAAAAGTTAAAGCTAAAAAGAAAAAGTCTGCTCGACTGAGCCGTCAAGGACAGTTAAGGCAAAAATTAGGACAAAAAGAAAGAAAAATAAATGTTTGATAGGTCATCTCACATCGAATGGCCTATGCAAAAGTTAGAACATCACTTGATCCCCTCACTATGAAATCTCTGGATAAAATACGGGTTTGCAAAGCAGCTATACTCAATGGTCTCAGTTTGAGAAAAGTCAGCATGCATAAAAGTCAAATGTCAAAAGTACCAATCCAAAGTCTACAATCAAAATAAGCCACGCTGGGCCCAAAAGTATCAACAGTTCAGAAAGTAATCATAATCTAAGCTTCCGGGGGATCTTGTCCCTAACGACCCTCCTGAGTTTGATCCTAGGTATCCACCAGCAGATAATCCACATCTATAGTCATATGATCCTTAGCCTTGTCAATACCAGGGGCAGGGTGGGTGGGGTCCCTAGTCTCTGAAGTCCCCGCAGCAGTCCTAGCAGCAGTCCTAGCAGCATCAGCCCCCTCAATAGATTGATCTCCGCCCCTCTGAGTCACTCGGTATTATTGGAAACTGACAGTCAGATTGAACATGCATAAGAGGTATGGCGGAAATTCAAAATTTTGTCCCTGTCCCCGGGAACTTCTATTAGTTGCATATAAATTAAATAAAGCCTTAACTAAATAATTCTCTACTTAGGTTAGCATGCTAAAGGACTAGGCATACCATAATTCCAAATTGTATCCTAGCATATTTATTTTATACTAAGCATGTTATAACTCTAAGTTATAACCTAAGCATAAAATAAATTAAGCATGCAAAATAACCTAAGCATAATTATTAAGTCTAAAAATACTTAAAAAAAAGAATTAATAATTAAAAGAGAAATAAAAAGAACTTAACAGTTGAAGCGTGCTTTTGCAGAACCTTCTTGCAAAAGCCTCCAATCGTAGGATACCCTCTATCAGTATCCACACGAACCCCACCAACCAAAACCTCCCCGGGAGGAAGAATTAAGAAGCCTCGAGTAGTTGCTAGACCACTCTAAAAGTCTCACCTAAAAATATAAACTAGAGGTGTCCGAATAAATTCAGGCTCTTCAAAAACTAAAATTTGTTGAGTCAAATATGAAATGGTGGAATAACATCGTCTGTTGGATCAACAGTTCGCTCGGCTGTCTCCTGCATCTTTAATTCAAATATTTAAATAAGTCTGATGGGTTAATGAATTCTGTTGTTTAGCTTTTAAATTTTAGATTTGCTATGTTGGGGGCATTTATTGAATATGTCAAGGGTGATATTCTTATATAATCTCCATTTTGTAAATAAAATAGATTCATATAATTTCCACCTGAACTTCCGTTTCATCAAATTACATGCAAAGTTATTAGAAGTGAATTTTTTTTTAAAAAAAATTTGATAACAAACCTGCTTTTTATTTATTATTAAGGACTCATAGGCTTTTTTGCTCTTGCGGTTTAGTGATTTGAGGGTGATAAATGGTTAAATGATAGCTTAGTGGTGTTTATTGAGAAAAAGATATTCGTAGCTATTGACAGTGAAGTTATTTTGCTGTTTCAAAAAATGGATACTTGTAGAACTCAATTATGCAAATTGAAACCTTATTTTTAAAGGTGTTGCACTTGCGCGTCTGACAACCTTAAGAAAGGCGCGTCGAGGTGCGCGCCTTCTCAAATTCCTTCGCCTTGCGTTACATCGAGGCGCAAGGCTACATCTGAGGCGCACGCCTCTTGCGCCTTTAACTACTATGAATTGAAATGAACTACCTTGTTATGTTATTTTGTTTACTATATAGTGATTTTTAAAGATTCATTTTATGATACTTTTATTTATAAGAAAAAAATTTCACTTGGAAATCTCTCTTGCCAAAAATTTTTCGTATGAATATCGCCCCCTTCATTTCAGTTTCTGGCTCCGCCACTGGACTAGACCCAAAATAAGAACAAGAACTGATATAATAACAAAGGCAGAAAATAATAATAGAATAACTGAGATGTGATTCTCTTTAAAACTCAGGAGCGTTACCTTTGCGGCATGGATCCACTTTGAGATGATCCCTTTACTGTTGAGAGAATCCGGCCAAAGTAGATGGTGAAATATGACTATTTAGGTGAGTATTTGTGTGGATAGAACCTCCCCTAAATCCTAATAAACGAAGCTAGGAATGAATAAAATATGGACAAAACCTCAAAGAAAGGGTTTATCCCTATTTTATACCTCCTATACCCCTACTATACCTTCTATATACCTATAGAAATTACTAGAATTTTTGTATATTTTTCATATGAGATGTTGTGTGTTGAAAAGAGGGGGAAAATGCCCTATTTATAGGGTGGGAGTTAGGTCTGAATGCAATAAACTGCATTCAAGATCTGCCTTTTCCCGAAAAAGGTAAGAGATAGCTTCCGGAAGAGGCTGATTAGGCAATCAGGGGATCCGTATGGGTGGGGGCCCACACATACGGGTACTAGGGGACCCATATGAGTCCCCTCCGTGCGTACAGAAGGCAATCACCCCGTACGAGTCTGTAAGTGGATCCGTACCACTAGACAGAACCCGTACGGGAACCTAAGGGCAGACTAGGTCTCTGGACTTCAGCCAAACTCAACTCTGCAGTAGTAGGAACACCTCTGATGGACAACACTTGAAAGACATTATGACATATAGCTCTCATCATAGTTTCATTTGAAGGATCGTTAAAATCTAGTGCTTACAATCGGCGGCTTAGGGGCGGCAGCAGCAGCAGCGGTAGGTCTCTTCCGTATAGAAGCGGAAGGCTATAGTGATAAAGGGTCATACTTAGAGTCACAATCAATTTCAGGAAATAGTAAGATATTCACAAAGGCTGAGTTAAGAAAATACCTGAGAAGAAGGGGTAGCAGACCTAGCCGAACCTCTGGTACCCCGAACTATGGATGGACCCCCGCGATCGCCACTCAGTCCACCCTTCTCATCGTCATCATCATCGTCATCCTCACTATCACTCTAGTGAAACTCAAGGGGCTCGTCCTTATGGTGAACCCTTTCACAAGGAGGAAGAAGTGAGGAATCGACTAACTCAGCATAAGAGCCCTCTACAGATAGTACATGAGCTCGCCCAATAAGTACAACTCCTGGTCAGTCCCCAGTATGAGATAAGGCCAGAAGAAGCCCGCTAGGATCATGGGAGGAATCAAACTCTCCACCATGGCACTGGTCCTCCACCCTCAGACCAGCTCAACAAAATGCCACTCATAGGAGAGTGGTGACTCCAGGACCAAGCGGCGGTCTTCCATGCCAACCCGCATCTATTCGATAGCCCCATACGTAGCTATTCTCTCCCATGGGTCTCGAATAACCTGTACAAAACAAATAAACTGTGAGTATCACAACCTCGTGAATGCAGTTTTTACTAATGGTTTGTTGAAATGTAAAATACAGGTCTAGTAGGGAAGAAGTTTACCCGATCTGAATACAGTTGGGATAGGAACACCCGGTACTATGCTGTAGTCAAAGGTTGGCCCTGCCAGAGCCCTATCCATCTAGATACAATATGCGGTGTCTCGGGCCGTGTGGTCAAACCTAACCTGGGGATAAACTGGTGCTCAAAGGCCCAGATCTATAAGACAAAATAAGGATTAGTCGCAGGACAATTTGAATGAAAAGTTAAAGTGCAAGAGGTCGGTTTAGATTTTACCAATAGTATCAGATGGTAGATGTTAAGCACAAACTACTCACCCCGAACTCCAACGTCCAACCTATAGTATATCTGTGCCAGAATTGCCCGACACTAGTTCTTATAGGGCACGACAGCCAGATCCTCCACAGAGGAGAGCAAACTATAGTTGAGGTTGCTCAAATAAACGTGAAAGAAGACCGTATTGAGGAACGTCAACAGGAAGGACCGGGCATACCGATCCCTCCTATCAGCCGCCATAGGACTTGGCAGCCCGATCCAATAAGCATGCGGATCCCCGTACCTGAGCTTATTCGTCCCACCCAGATGAAGCCCAAGCAATCTAGAAATGTAGGCATTCACCTCAGGCCGAGAATGCCACCAGTCGGTATAAACATCGAAGTGGACAACGTCCCTTCTCCAATCTAAGTCAGTGGTGGTGCACACGTCTGAGGGAGTGATGGTGACCTCCCCAATCAACAAATGATAAGTATGGGTCATCTCCAACCACCTCTTTATCAAGGTTGAAATAACGCTTAGGGCCAGCGTATTAGGAGCTTAAGGGATGGCCTTGATAATGTCACTGAACCTAAAAGAATCGATGTGGGTCAGTAACTCCGTATCCCCCACCGCATAAATCTCCTCCTACCATTTCCTACAGAAGCTCAGGGCTTATATTGAAACTACAAATACAGAATTACAACTCAACAAGGTTAGAATATAGTGGAAAGGTTGAAAATCAAAAAAGGATTGCAGAAATACAAGTTTCAAATGTTCTTTCCTGAGAAGGACCCGTATGGGTCCACCACACTCGTATGGGTCCACAAGGTGTGCCTATATAAAAAATGGGATGCATACGGGTCCCTTACAAACAGTCCCTCTGAGGACAAATCTCCCAAAAATCCAAATTCATCCAAAGCTCATCCAAAACTATCCAAAAAGCATCCTAGGCTAAAGTTACATGCATCAGGCTCTATTCTAAGGTCTAAAACACTATAATTCATGCCAAAATTTGAGAAATTTTCAAAAGGTTCAAAAATGAAAAATGGGGAATCAAGCAAAATTACCTGGAGTTTTGAAGCATGGGTCTCAGGAGAAAAGATTAGGGGCACTTCGGAGACAAGAGTGAGACCCAGAAATGAGTCTCCCTCGCGAAGGGCGTACTGGATGAAAATCGGGCATTCTCAAAGCCCCAAATCACCCATCGGGGGCAAATCCTGGAGTTTAAGGAAGAAACGGTTAGTCTTTGGGATCTTTTTATACCTTTTTTAGTTGATTTTAGGAAGAAAATCGTCGGAGTTGCAAAATGGGAAGATTTTGTATAAGGCGGGATATGAAGGGACTGATCAGACTTTTGAAACCCCCTACGAGGACCCGTATGGGTTCTACCCCATCCGTACGGGTCCCAATGTTCAAGGACCCCACCAGTACGGGTCCTGGCCTACCCGTACGGGCCCTCTCTTACCATTTGAGGTCAAATTTTGAACCATTATTTCAAAAACCACCAGAAATTCATCCAGTTCGAGTTCGGGGTCAATCCCACTCTTCCTCAACCCTATATTTTAGTTATATTTGGGGCAAGCCCTAGCTCACCTTGATCCTTGATTAAAGGGGCAAAAATATTTTTGTTTTCACAAAAGTCAATCAAGAATCAAGGTAAGCCATTTTCAAATTGATCACTAACCAGGAAATTTTTGTATACAGGTCCATCCTAGCGGTGAGTGGACGACCTTTTTCCCGCCCCGGACCGCGTGAGTTGCATAGCACAAGGGAGGAAAGTAATGAGCGCTGTGAAGCGAGCCGGAGGGATTGATCCTCATTTTAGAGTGATAAAAGATGGACTGATGAAAGCGATGTTGATGTTGAATTTTAGTCCAATTTTAGATGTTAAAAGATACGAGACTTGAAAGCCCGTATTTTAAGATAGAGTCACCACCCAATTTAGCTCAATCGGAAATTTGGGTACGATATTCCCAGCGGGTGGTTGGACCGTACCTTAAAATAGAGATTCCAAGTTCGGATGCTGTTGCTTACTTTTCAATTTTTAAGTCAAATTGTTTATATTTTAATAAGCGTAACTTTAGTTCTTATTCGATTTAAATCCAGTTAATGTTTGGAGTTTTCGGTTTATATGGCCATACATCACACAAAAGCAGTAAATAAAGCAAGAAAATAAATTATTACATGGCTTTACGAATACCTATACATTTTTCTAATGTGGGAAAATAAACAAAATGAGTAAATAAATCAAAGGGCGAAACTAGGTCCTAACCGAGCTTACCAAATCGGACCCGGCTCCAAACGAGGCAAAATATATACGTGAATAATCACAAATAAAGCATAAATAAATAATTGTGGCAAAAAAAAAGCACATTTTTTAATTTTTTGGGGCTAAAACACAATTTTCAGGTATTTAAATGAATATCTAAACAACCTAATAATCAATAAAATGAACTAAACAACCTAAAATAATAAACTAAAATTACAGAAACTATTTTAGGATTTTTAATTATTATAAAAGATTTATTTAGATTTTATTTAGCTAAAAACCCTATTTTTTGGTCATTAAAAGGAGATTTAATTAATTCAATAATTAATAAATCATGAAAAATAGATTAAAAATTATATTATAACATTATATATTAAATGTGATTTTTCAGGAAATTTTCGGGGGAAAATTAGGGTAAAAAATTGAAGAAAATAATAAAACAGGGCTAAAAACATGAAATAAAACAGATAGGGACATTTTGGGCTTTTTTGCCATTAGGCCGACTCAGTGAGGTGGTAGGCCACTTGAATGGCATGGTAGACCGACGCAGTGAGTTGACCTAGGATTTACTCGGTCGGCCTACTGCCCACTGAAGTGGCCAACCGGAAAAAGTGTCTAAACAGGCCAGAATCGCAATTTTTACACCCGAAACCTAAAGATTATTAACTTTTTAAATTGTTTCCCACATTATTTCAGTAGATTTGAACTTAAAACATCGAAATAACTTTGATTTTTCGACTCAGGGGGAAGAAATCCAAAAATACCGACGAAAAGGTGGTTGGCCGCTTGAGCGACAAGTAGGCTGATTGAATGGCGCGGTTGGCCAACTCACTGAGTCGGGCTACCGTGTCATTCAGTGGGCCTACCGGTCGCTGGAGTGGCTAACTGGAATCTCTCCGGAAAATCACATAAAAATCGAAAACAAAGGCCAAATGCCCCAAAACCCAAGCAAAAAAGCAGCAACAAGCAAGGAATAACTTAAGAAAATAGATTGGAACTCAGAAATTACCTTTAGGCCGTGAATCCGCTCTTTGGAGACACGAATCAACCCTTGGTGAGATCCTTTTTGACGATTTTGAAGATTTAGGTAGTGTTTTTAGGAAAAGTCACTAGAAAACCTATTTAATCAATTTTTAAGCTAAGATTTCTAATAGATTTTAGTTCAAATCCAAGAGATTAAATAAGATAAAGACCGAAGAAACTGATTTGAAGAATTTCTTTAGCCTTTATCAAGCTTTCCCTCTCTAATTCTTAATTTATGTCACTAAAAAATAAATTTTTTTTATAAAATTTAGCCAAAAAGTCTTAAATCTGATGCTTTTGGGGGTTTATATAGACTTAAATCTATGAAAATAATTCATTTAGTGCTTTAAAATCATGAATTTTGTGGAAAAAAAGGGGTAAAAATTTGAATTTTAGATAGAGAAAATGTCCTGAAACGCGCAGGTATCGTCCTTGAGCCAGGCCGCTTCAATGATGCGGTAGGCCACTTCACTGACGCGGCTGGTCGCCTCACTGCAGTGGCTTGGCCGCTCCAGCAACCGGTGGCCGGATTCGGGCCACCGTCGCCGGAATCCGATGAAAGAGTAGATTTTCTATAAATAGCTATTAAACTTCAAAAAATCATAACTTTCACTACGGCTATTTGATTCAAGAAATTCTTGACATTTCAGAAACCTCAAAGAGTCTAGAATCTAGAAAAAATAACTGGACTCACTGAAAATGTTTGGGGTTTTAAGAAAACCTCAAAACAAATTACTGCGCGCGAGAGAAAGATAAATGCTCATTTTAAATGCAATTTTAATTATTTTTAATGACATTAAGCGCGATCAAAGGTCACACAATCGCCAAAAGGAGTTTTACAAACGTGACTTGACTCTCAAAGAATAGAAGAACCAGTCCGTAAGAGGTTAGAGCAAAAAGTCATTATCATTCCGCGGGACACCGAAAAGCCCGTGCTCACAGGCTGCCCCTCTTGAGATTATCACTTGGCGGGCCAAGTTTGATCTCATGAAAGAGCTAGAGAAAGAATGTTATACCTAAGGTTTGGATTCTTGAACTAGTTCTCTACTAGGCTTGCCATCAATAGACCTATCAAGAATGAAATTTTGATCCGGTATCGCCTTCAATTCCCACAAACGGATTTTAGATAGAATGTTGGTTGCTTTGGGAGAAAATAGGAGTAGGGACTTCTTGAGTCGGTTGTCTATAGACAGTTTGGGGACATATTATCAACAGACCTATCAAGATAATTCCGAAACAATAGTAGTCATCAAGAGTTATGTTTCTGTTGCTTAATTGATTTTTTGGAAACAAAAATTTTTGCCCCTTCAATTAAGCAATAGAAATAGAAGCAAGAAATGTAAATTGAGTTAGAAATCCTCGAGTATCCGAAGAAGTTCAGTGCTTGGTCGGTCTTTTAAATTATATTGAGGTTCCCCTAAAGGGTTAAAGGCTTTATCAAGGTGTTCCTAAAGGATTGAAACCTACATAGCGGTGCCCTAAAAGGATTGAAAACTACATAATGGTGCCCCTAGATGATTGAAAGCTGCATAGTGATGCCCCTAGATGATTGAAAGTTGTATAGCAGTGCCCCTAGATGATTGAAAGCTACATAGCGGTGCCCCTAGATGATGGAAAGCTATATAGCGGTGCCCCTAGGTGATTAAAACTGCATAGCGGTGGCCCTAGATGATTGAAAGCTGCATAGCGGTGGCCCTAGATGATTGAAAGATACATAGCGGTGGCCTTAGATGATTGAAAGCTATATAGCGGTGCCCCTAGATGATTGAAAGATGCATAGCGGTGCCCCTGAATGATTTCTGAGTTTTGAATTTTGAATCCTCCAGTCGGTTGTCCATCAGGATTGCCGTATGGTGTACCTATCAAGGAAGTTTAAAGCATTAGTAAATGATATAAATCACGTTTTTATTACTGAATTGATTTTGTGGAACAAAAATTTTGCCCCTTCAATTAAGTAATAAAAACGGAAGAATGAATCATAAATTGAGTCAAGATTTCCAGGAGTCCGGAGAAGCAGCTGAGGTTGAGTGTATGGCTCAAATATGTTAGTTGACATGCCCCTTGGGCGTGGCCTCTAGAATAGGATCAAAAACAATTCTGAGATGCTCCTTGTTATAGGTGCTCGCCTGGAGGTCGAGCATGTGGCTCAAGGATATGTTTTTGTACTTTATTCCCTGAAGAATTTAGTATGGAACAGTAGACATGACATTTATGAATATTATGCATGAATGTATGAATGCATGAGCTGCTTAGATTGATCATCTTCCTCATGTGAGCTACATGACTGCTTTCCTAATTGATTTTGCTAAATTCGGTTGCTTACTAGGAGAGAGAATATATGTAAATGCTTTATAGAATGGACAAGACAAGAATGCCCCTAGCGGAGGATTAGGGATGCCCCATAGATTAGGTAGGAATGCCCCTGGTAGAGAATCGGGGAAGTTATGGCGTACACGCGAGGCTAGTGTCGTTGGATACCATGGCTGAGAAAGGACCCGTGAATTCTGTCACTAGTATGACAAGTGATAGAGGGATTTTCACGAGCTATTTAAAGTGATGAGTCGACTGTAAATTGATTATCGTATTGAGCATGTTAAAGACAAGGGGGGTGCACAAAGTGAAGTATAAGATTCTGGATAACGAACGACTGGACACTATCACTGCCAATGAATTCTTCAAAGCATGGTTTGGGGAGATTTCGGACTCATGATGCTTGGTCATGGTCGAGATTAGAGTGGACACATGCAGAAGACGGATTTGAGCCCCCCGAATCTACTAGACTGCAGAATGTATTCAGGCACTCTGATGATGATGATGATAGTGCAGATATCTTGATGTGATAGATGGTAGTCTTTTATCTTTGTTTTGATTGTCTTAATTTTTGCATGCACCCGAACATTGTGTTGGGCCCATCAGACTTGTTCATTTTGCTTTTAATGTCCTAATTTTTGCTTGGACTGCCCTTTTCGGGTTTTCAATCCAGCGAACTTTCCCTGGCTTTTGTATGGACCTCTCTTCTTTTCAGTCTATCAGGATTTTTACCTTTTGTCTTTGCTTTTCTTTTCTTTCGAGGTACTGGGTTGACTGTATAGAACCCTATGTTCGACTCATCTATTGCATTTCACCTTTTGGGCCCAATATATTCATTCAAGCACAAACATAAAGAATTCAGTAAAGTGACATTTCCATTAAATGAAATAAGTTTAAGTATATGATGATGATAACCATTTCTATTGACCCAAACTCTGGTGTGAACTAGCCTATAAAGGTTTTCTAACCAACACACTCTCGTTGCTCACCATTGCACTAAATTTTGCCTGGACCGCCTTTTTCAGGTTTTCAGTCTAGCAGGCTATTTTACACCCTAACTTTTGCCTAACCGATTTATAGAATATCGATCAGCTGGATATAACCTAATTTTTGCCCGAGCAATAGAGGACCTCTCATCAGGTGATTCATTTCATTTATTTTTCTTATGAGCCACTTTTTTAGATTTGATTCTTTTGGTTAGATATGATAATGCTTTGACCTGTTTTGTTTGATAGGGTTTATAAACTCATTACTGTCGATAATCATGCTCCTTGTACTGAGCACCTTTCTGGTTATATAAGATCTTTCCCAATTCGGACTGAAATTCCCCCTTGGGTCAGTGTGGGTAGGCTTTGCTTGCTTTGGAATTAGATCTTTAGCCTTTGACAGTACCTCTAAAGCTTGACTCAGTGGTTAGGCTCCTTTGCCATGTGCATTTGATACATTTGAAGACTGTTTAAGCTGTTTAAACCGCTCTTTAGTCCATAGGGGTCCCTTTGACTGCGACTCTTAAGGACTTCATCTTAGTTTTGGTTGGTAGCATAACTTCCATTTCATAGGCAAAGGAAAAAGGCATCAAATTTACGGGTGTTTTGACACCTGTTTGACATCTTCGAAGGGTGAATGGTAGCTTATTGGCTCAATATCTAACCATTGCAGTAGACTTGGAGAGAAAATTATTGATAAGCATTTTTATGGCTTTAGTTGTCCCATTAGCCCATGGTATGCATAGTGAATATCTGCGGTGTCCAAACCCATATTTTTTGATCAATCAGGTGGTTGCCCCTTAGAACCGAATCTGATTTTCTGAGACCAAGCGGTGAAGTAATCCATACCAGGTGAAGATACATTTCTTGATGAACTTGGACATCCTCTTGGCTGTAATGTTGGTGAAAGACTTGGCTTCCCCCTATTTTGAGAAGTAACCTGCCTCTACGATAATGAAGCAGTGTTTGTTTATTGACAAAGGTCAATTTTGCCAAACATGTTTATCCGCCTCGTAGAGAATGGGCAATGAGAAGAGAGATGTGAAGGTGTGGCTAGGAGGTATAGGATACGAGGAAGAAGCAATGGTGTATCAGGGGTGGGAAATTAGAGAACGGGCGGGCAAAGAAAAGGTAAGCCCTGATTTTGTCGGAGGTAGTCTTGCAATGCTATTTCTCCACAATTGGCTGACGCTTCTTTGGTAGCTTGAAAATAGGTTTGCACAGTCACATATGATGAAATGACTGACGTATTAAACCTATCCAAGGAAGAACTGAGCTTCTTTCTCTGTTTAGGCAGGAAGATGTAGTGCTCAGCAATCTGACGATGAACCTTGGGCATGTATGAGTATGACTAGGCAGAAGCGTTACCATGATCTTTAAGCACTTTTTATCTCTCATTTTCATTCAGAGGTTAGGTCATTAGAAAATATTTACCATTTTGGGTTATCAGTTGTACTCAAATTTATTTCATTTAGGGAAATGTCATAAATACTAAACACGTTATACTTATGATAAAATGAATGCAATGGACCCATCGGGCGAAACAACAAGCAGGTAAGCAAAAATAGAGTCTTTATTAAAATAAAGTGCTTTAAAGGCAGAACTGTTCACATCAAAGTACTAGCAAAAGAAAATAAAATTACATAAATGGATAGTCATCCTCCACAGACGGAGGGTCTTAATTGGTAGAGTTGGTAGATTAGGCACCCTCGGTAGCTTCCATTGGTATGTCGTCCAGGACGAGGTCTAGAATTTTCACTTATTCGATTGATGACTTATCTCCTTCATTCGCTAGAGACCTCGTGAGATTCTTGTCAGATTTGGCAGTAGAATTGGCTTCCATAGTGGTATCAGCTAAACCGGAGAAGACCATAGCCAACATAATTTCTTCGGGGAGACTGGAATTGATCGAACCTATTTCACCATCTAAGCTCGGTGATGGTTTCTCCTCAGTATTGGTCTTCCTATCAGGCTCATCCATTTTTCCTTCCCTTACCAGACGGGAGATAGTAGCAGCCAAAGCTCTACATTGGTTAGTTTGATGCCCTTATTGTACATGGTACTTGGAGAATTTTGCTTTTTCCTCGGGGGTTCGGGGCCTATACTCTTAAAGATGATTAAGCTCGCCGGCTTCACACATCTTGGCAAACATCACACTCAATGGTAACTTCTAAGGGGAAACGAAGGGATTCTGATTGGGTGCTTGGTAAGGATTTCTCTGAACAGCTGACACCTCTTCCTGTACCACCACTTGAACTGCAAGTGTTTTTGCTTTGATCGGGATGGGAGCAGCTTTAAAATGTTGAGAATTATTGTTCTTGCTAAACCAGGGTTTCTCCTCACGATGCTCAATTTTCTCGGCCTTTTCAAAGACCTTCTGATAAGATTCAAAAGAGTCGGTTTCCATTTCCTTTCGAAGAACTGGGAGAGCCCCACCAAGCAGCTTCGGGATCAATTATTTCAAATTAAGCTTTTGCTTTAACAAAACCTAGGTAGCCATCCACCTATTAAAGTATGACTTAAAGGATTCGCCTTGCTTTTGCTTAACAGCTTCAAGGTGCTAGATGGTTCCATGGTGGAACTGAAACCGTAGTGGGTAATTAAGGCTTCAGACAGGAGTTTCTAATCTAGGATTGTTGACTCTGGGAGAGTATTATACCATTTAAGAGTTGGCCTTAATAGGGTACACGGAAACAACTTAGCAAGGACTTTATCCCCAATTTTCTGAACACGCATAATCCCCTCGTACATCATGATGTGGGATTTGAGAGGTCCCTCATCGGAGTAAGCTTCCATTTTGGGCATTGAAATGTTCTTTGGGACCCAATCTTCATCCCTCTCTTCTTCTTTCTCTTCATACTTACTCAGAAGCTCCTTAAAGAATAATGCCATTTTGGGTGTCACACTCGAAGGTTGCTTGACCTGGTCCATTGGTGTCACACCTGGAGATTGTGTGACTTGGTTGATGTGCACTAAAGAGGCCCCGAATTGAAATGGCGGAGGAGTTAGAATCTCAACTTGGGGATGAGTTTGAAAGTTAGGAGCGAAAGGGTTTGGAGGATAAATAGTCCCCCAAGGGGAGATTGCGAAACTAGGAGGAGAGGGTGTGAACGACATCGGGGGTGTCGGAGGAAGGATAAAACCACTTGAAGGTACAGTCTTCTGTAAAGTAAATCCCCCTGAGAAAATGGGGAATGTAGAAGCTTGAGGGGAAGGCCTCAGGTTCAAAGGAGGAAAGCCAAAGGTTGGTGGAACAAAGGACGAGGGTGGCTGAGAGGAACTCTGACCAAATTGAAACTGGCTCTGTTGGACAGGTCGGATAGGCAGTACCGAGTGGAAGATAGGTGGAGCTTGAATTGACAGAATCTGACCCAAACTATTCTAACCTGGATCGTCTTGAACTGCCCCATTTTGAATGTTCCCAGACTGTCCTTGAGCTTAAGAAAATGACCCAGATGGTTACTGAAAATTCCTTTCTTCATGCACAACCAAACAAACCTAATCTTGGATGGCATTTCTGAAGAGATCAGATTGGAGAAACTAAGCCATAGCATTGGCCAACTTTGCACCCATCTGAGAATGACCTTGACCCTGACTCTGATGAGGCAGAGAAGGAGAAGGGGAAGGAGTACTCTCATGAGGTGCATCATTCAAACATGGATTAGACATGGCAAGTAGAGCAGATTCTGAAACTGAGCTCAAAACTAGATTGAGATGGTAGCGGTGCCTCGGTCTAACTTTAAGAAACTGAAATATGATCAGCCTGAATCGAACCAAGAATTAAATAGATGATTACATAATAATCCGGGTGATGAATGCCATATATATGAAGGTGGTTTAGAGAGGTAGAGAGCACAAGGGCTCATGATGCGAAGCTTAACCCCAAAATATAAGAGACGTACGAACCCCTCGCTACGCCTAGCAAACTAGATATGGGTCTTCGGGACTCAAATGATCTCAGGCATTTTGTGAAATCCCCCCTTTCAAGCAAGGGGAGAGTAGAGGTAAGCGAAAACTTGAAAAAAATGGCGACCACAAGTGGCCTATATATGAAGTGCGTATGTATGAGCACAACACAAGTAGCACACAAAAGTGAATAAACCTCTTCCAACCTTATGACTCTCGCGCAACGGCAATTTAGAATCTGGGGTTAACTCTAGCGACAGGGAATGATAAGAGAGTATGTGACCTAGTTCTAAATTGTTTTGGTGAACCTAAGGGGAAGTTGCTATAGCTTGATTTATCGAGGTTGACGGTCTCAAACTGCTGGTATCGTCGAACGATTTTGTAGAAGGGTCTCGTTCACCTTGATTCCGTGTAACTCAACTACTCCTCAAATGAGTGCGATCGCGGGAATTATACGTTGGTTGAAACGAGTGATCCACCGACAAATATCCCCAATTCCTGGCGGGCATGAGTTAAACAAGTGAGCATCATAGGGGTGAAATAATAATGGCACCTTAAACCTAGTATCTAACTAACCGGTGGATTCAAAAGGCATAAGAAACAAAGCTTTACGATTTAGGCACATCGTCAAAATCCTTTAACCAAATTTTGAAAAGTAAAGCGATTTTCCAAATTTTAACTTAAGAGGACTTTCCCAGCAGAGTCGCCACTGTGAGCAGATGACCTTTTTCCCGCCCCAGACCGCGTGAGATACGTAGCACAAGGGAGGAAAGTAACGAGCGCTGTGAAGCGAGTCGGAGGGGTTGATCCTCATTTTAGCATGATAAAAGATGGACTGATGAAAGCGATGTTGATGTTGAATTTTAGTCCAATTTCAGATGTTAAAAGATAAGAGACTTGAAAGCCTGAATTTTAAGATAGAGTCGCTACCCAGTTTAGCTCCACCGGGAATTTGGGTACGATATTCCCAACAGGTGGTTGGACCGTACCTTAAAACACAGATGTTGCTTACTTTTCAATTTTTAAATCAAACAGTTTATATTTTAATAAGCGCGACTTTAGTTCTTATGCGATTTAAATTCTGTTAATGTTTGGAGTTTTTGGTTTATTTTGCCATACATCACACAAAAGCAGTAAATAAAGCAAGAAAATAAATTATTACATGGCTTTACGAACACCTATACATTTTTCTAATGTAGGAAAATAAACAAAGCGAGTAAATAAATCAAATGGCGAAACCGGGTCCAAAATGAGCTTACCAAATTGGACCCGGCTCTAAACAAGGCAAAATATATATGCGAATAATCACAAATAAAGCATAAATAAATAAATGTGGTAAATAAAGCACATAAAGGATAAAAAGCACATTTTTTTATTTTTCGGGGCTAAAACACAATTTTTGGGTATTTAAATAAACATCTAAACAACCTAATAATCAATAAAACGAACTAAATAATCTAAAATAATACATTAAAATTACAGAAACTATTTTAGGATTTTTAATTATTATAAAAGATTTATTTAGATTTTATTTTGCTAAAAACCTCATTTTTTGTCATTAAAAGGAGATTTACTTAATTAAATAATTAATAAATCATGAAAAATAGAATAAAAATTATATTATGATATTGTAGATTAAATATGATTTTTCAGGAATTTTTTGGGCGATAATCGCGGTAAAAAACGCAAGAAAACGATAAAATAGGGCTAAAAACATAAAATAAAACAAACAGGGACCTTTTGGGCATTTTTTGCCATTAGGTTGACTCAGTGAGGTGGTAGGCCGCTTGAATGACACGATAGACCGACTCAGTGAGTCGGCCTAGGTGTCGCTCATTCAGCCTACGGCCACTGAAGTGATCAACCGGAAAAAAGTATCTAAACATGCTAGAATCGCCATTTTTGCACCCGAAAACTCAAGATTATTGACGTTTTAAATCGTTTCCCACATTATTTCTGTAGATTTGGACTTAAAACATCAAAATAACTTTGATTTTTTGACTCGGGGGGGAAGAAACCCAAAAATACTAGCGAAAAGGTGGTTGGCCGCTTGAGTGGCAAGTAGGCCGATTGAACGACGCGGTTAACCAACTCACTGAGTCAACCGACCGTGTCATTCAGTCGGCCTGCCAGTTGCCATAGTGGCCAACCGGAATCTCACCGGAAAATCACTAAAAAGTCAAAAATAAAGGCCAAATGCCCCCAAAAACCAAGCAAAAAAGCAGCAACAAGCAAGAAATAACTTAATAAAATAGATTAGAACTCAGAAATTACCTTTAGGCCATGAATCCGCTCTTCGGAGACTCGAATCAACCCTTGGTGAGACCCTTTTTGATGATTTTGAAGATTTGGGTAGTGTTTTTGAGGAAAAGTCACTAGAAAACCTATTTAATCAATTTTTAAGCTATGATTTCTAACAGATTTTGGTTCAAATCTAAGCGATTAAACAAGAAAAAGACCCAAAAAACTGATTTGGAGAAATTCTTTAGCCTTTTTCAAGCTTTTCCTCTCTAATTCTTAAATTTATCTCACTAAAAAATGAATTTTTTTCTTATAACAATTAGCCAAAAAGTCCTAAATCTGATGATTTTTGGGGTTTATATAGACTTATATCTATGAAAATAATGCATTTAGTCCCTTAAAATCATGGATTTTATGGGAAAAAACGGATAAAAATTTGAATTTTAGACAGAGAAAATGTCCAGAAATGCGCAGGTATAGTCCTAGAGCCATGCCGCTTTAGTGATGCGGTACGCCGCTTTGCTGACACGGCTAGCCACCTCGCTGAAGCGGATGGCCTCTCCTGCAACCGAATTCTTGCGATCGTCACCTGAATCCGGTGAAAGAGTAGAATTTCTAAAAAACGCCGTTAAAATTCAAAAAATCTTAACTTTCACCACGGGTATCCGATTCAAGCAATTCTTGACATTTCAGAAACCTCAAAGAGTCTAGAATCTATGAAAAATAACCGGACTAGCTGAAAATGTTCGAGCTTTTTAGAAAACCGTGAAACAAGTTACTGCACGGGAGAGAAAGATAAATGCTCATTTTAAATGCAATTTTAATTATTTTCAATGACTTTAAGCGTGGTCAAAGGTCACACAATCGCTAAAAGGAGCTTTCCAAACGTGATTCGACTCATAAACAACATAACAACCAGTCCGTAAGAGGTTAGAACTGTAGCACCCCAGTCCTAAGAGGGGTGGCACCGGGGTAGAAGACCTGAGCAAAGAGCGGCCATGAAGGATGTCAATGGGGACAGGAATGAACTGAATTCACACCCGAAGAGAGAGTTTCGAGATTGTGCTGGTATGGGATAGCAGAATTGAGAACGGTTAAGGATTTCGAGATTGTAATGGTGTGGGACATTACAATTCAGAGAGACTTAAGAGATTTGATTGGTAATACCTATACCAATATAGTGCACCTTCTTTTTGGGAGCTTATCCAGGAGAACTCTAAAGTTGAGCGTGCTTGACTTGGAGAAATCTCGGGATGGGTGACCTCCTGGGAAGCGATTTCCATGAAGTGAGCGAGTGAGGACAAAGCTCACTGGAATGACTTGTGTTGGTTTGTGGGGGCAGTCGGTGAAACCTGGGGTGTTACATTTTGGTATCAGAGCCAGCTCTCTCCCAGTACGGTGTGATTCGAGGATGAAACAGGCGAAAGCTGGTGGGCATGTAACGACCCAGTCCTAAGAGGGGTGGCACTGGCATAGAAGACCTGAGCAAAGAGCGGGCATGAAGGATGTCAATGGGGGCAGGAATGAACCGAATCCACACCCAAAAGATAGAGTTTTGAGATTGTGCTGGTATGGGATAGTAGAATTGAGAACGGTTAAGGATTTCGAGATTGTAATGGTATGGGACATTACAATTGAGAGACTTAAGAGATTTGATTGGTACTACCTATACCAACAAGGTGCACCTTCTTTTCGGGAGCTTATCCGGGAGAACTCCAAAGTTGAGCGTGCTTGACTTGAAGAAATCTCAGGATGGGTGACCTTCTGGGAAGCGATTTCTAGGAAGTGAGTGAGTGAGGACAAAACTCATTGGAAAGACTTATGTTGGTTTGTGGGGGTAGTCGGTCAAATCGGGGGTGTTACAAGAGCAAAAAGTCATCATTGTTTCACGAACACCAAAAAGCACGTGCTCACACTAGCATCGGAATCCCCCCCCCCCCCAATTTCAACAAGAAGGACTTCCCCAGTAGAAGAGGCTTTACTCAAAGGATATTACTTTACTCCCTAGTAGCGGAATCAACCAAGGGGCATCCCCAATCTCCCAGCAGCGGAATCAGCCAATCCAGGGGCAAACCCCCATCATAAAAAACCCTAGGGGCACCTCACCCTAGGATCATTCCCCAGTAAAGGAATCAAGTCTCAAGGGCATCCCCCCATTTCTCGATAGGGGAATCATCAGATCCTATGGGCATCCCCCCACCAGCCTAGGGGCATCCCCCTATTTCCCAGTAATAGAATTGTCAAACCCTAGGGGTACCCACCCTAGGGGCATTCCACAATAGTAAAACAAGCAGCAATCGGGCCAAACCTGACATTTCCCGCATGTAGTTTTCAGTTTATCTCATCCACTCATCTTCAGTCTTAATTGAAGGCGCAAAAATATTTTTTGTTTTCACAAAAGTTAATTAAGAATAAAGAGGTGTCTGCTTGGACAATGACTAACTCGGTGTTTGATTGTTGTGTCTTTTAAAGGTTATTCAAATTCCCCCGCACGAGAGTTATCCGCCTTAGGAAAGGGATACACCAGCCAGGAGAGTTATCCGCCTTAGAAAAGGGATACACCAGCCAGGAGAGTTATCCGCCTTAGGAAAGGGATACATTAGTCAGGAAAGTCAATCTGCCTTAGGAAAGGGATACACCATCAGCAGTAAGAGAGTCATCCACCTTAGGAAAGGGATACATCATCATTAGTCAGGAAAGTCGATCCGCCTTAGGAAAGGGATACATCAGTCAGGAGAGTCGATCTGCCTTAGGAAAGGGATACATTAGTCAAGAAAGTCAATCCGCCTTAGGAATGGGATACATCAGCCAGGAGAGTCGATCCGCCTTAAGAAAGGGATACACACCTTCCCCAATAGAGTCACTAGGGATTCACAGTAGCAAAGGAAAGTCATCCGCCTCAGGAAAGGGATATGAAGTAGCAAAGGAAATTCATCCACCTCAGGAAAGGGATACACATCAGCAAAGGAAAGTCATCCGCCTCAGGAAAGGGATATGCAGTAGCAAAGGAAAGTCATCCTCCTTAGGAAAAAGATACCCAGTAGCAAAGGAAAGTCATCTGCCTCAGGAAAGGGATACACATTAGTAAAGGAAAGTCATCTGCCTCAGGAAAGGGATATGCAGTAGCAAAGGAAAGTCATCCGCCTTAGGAAAGGGATACACATCAGCAAAGGAAAGTCGTCTACCTCAAGGAAGGGATCCTCGAGAAAAGAGTTAGCCTCAATTAAGGAACTCATCCATGTCATCCCTACAGGTATAATCTCTAAACCCTCACCCACATCGTGAGATCATACAGATCCGTATCTGCCGTGATCCCATGAGGAGCACTATATGAGCACTAGATTTTAACGATCCTTCTCACGAAACTATGATAAGAGCTATATGATGCAATATCTTGCAGGTGTTATCCATCAGAGGTGTTCCTACTACCAAAGAGTTGAGTTCAGCTACATTATGAAAACCTTGTATGCCCTTTGGTACCTGTACGGGTTCTGTTTAGTGGTACGGATCCACTGACAGACCTGAATGGGTGATTACCTTCTGTACGGGTGGAGAGGACCCGTATGGGTCCCCTAGTACCCCGTACGGGTAGGGCTCAACCCATATGGGTCCTCTAATTACCTAATCAGCCTCTTTCAGAAGTAATCTCTTACCTTTTTCAGGAAAAGGCAGGTCTTGAATGCGGTTTATTGCATTCTGACCTGACCCTCACCCTATAAATAGGGCCTTTTCCCCTTATTTCATAGGACACACACATTTTCATATGAAAAACATATTGTAGAGAAATTCTAGTAAGGTTCTAGCAATTTCATTAGGGATAGTGGAGGTATAGGAGGTGTAAAATAGGGAGAAAACCCATTCCTTGAGGTTTTGTCCACATTTTATTCATTCCTAACTTCGTTTATTAGGACTTAGGGGAGATTTTGTCCACACAGATAATCACCTAAATAGTATTATTTCACCGTATACTTTGGCCAAACTCTCTCAATAGTAAAGGGATCACCTCAAAGTGGATTCACGTCGCAAAGGTAACGCTCTTGAGTTTCAAAGAGACTGACATTATAGTCATTTTATTATTATTATTCTCTACCTCCTCTATTGTGTCTGCTCTTTCTATAGCTTGTTTCGGGTCTGGTCCTAACCCATATGAGCCTTGTTGGCACCTCATATACTCAAGGGTATTAGATCGGTGCGCCATACTCATACGGAGGGAAATCCCTTTTTATTTTATTTTTCTGCCATTAATCTGCAAGTTAATCTGAACAAAGTTTCTGCCTGGACCAGATAGGACCCGTACAGGTACACCATACCTGTACCGGTCCTCCCTGGTAGTAAGGTTTTAAAAAGCGCTAGGTGCTAGTCGGGCGGCCGAGGCTTCAAACGCCTAGGCAGGGCCTAGGCGGATTTGTAAATTTTTATTTTTTATAATTATTAATGGATAATATTTAAAAAAATATATAGTTTAGCATATAAAAACTTAATTCTTAGTTAATTTTTACATATAAACACATCAACATTAAAATCAATTCCTTAAAAACAAATATCCTTACTAATTTTTGTGGTTTATAGCGTACTATTTCTCGATTTGAGGTTAAAATGAAAATTGTATGGTGAGAATATTTTATTGTACATTAGTTTTCCCAACCGTGCTACATTTTTTGAATTGAAACAACTGAACTATAATTATTATACGTATCAGTATCTTAAAATTTGGGGGAAAAATCAGAATAGGCGGTGCCTAGGCGGAAAAATTTGGACTAGGCGGTGCCTAGGCGGCAATATATCTGTCCAGCGCCTGATAGCTCCCGAGGAATGAAAAGTCGGACGACGAGCCTCGAAATAGCGCTTAGGCGGGGCCTAGGCGGAGCTAGGCAGGGAGTTTTGAAACACTTCCTGGTAGCCGTAGGGGTACCAGCCACAGGCAGAATCCAGAATTCATTTTAATTCAATTAAAAATCAATCCAACTCACCATTTGCCATACGATCACTTTCACTAATAATCTGGTAAATCAACCAACACAATTTAAAATGTGTTTTCACAACAAAATACATTGAAAACTCGTAATTTCTCTCCGATCCTAGAAGCCATCCGGGCACTATCGTTCGTAAAACTGCAACATTAACATAATCACTTTTTTCCTAACGAAATGCTCACTTATAATGTGCTATAAACTGTACAAACATCTAGGGATGCAGGGGAATTTTTTTTTATTTTGTTTTATAACTTAGAACAAATGTATAGGTTCTCTTGCAATTTCCCCTCCTCCCTCGGTTATAATTTTTATTCCCCCATTTATTGCTTGCGCTTTATTATAATCTGTAAATGCATGTAACAAGTGTGAAAGAGTGTAGAAATAGGCTTTCTGTGTGTATTCCCCAAATGATGAAAACAAAAATGGTTTTACGCAGTGAACGTAATTTTGAATCAACTAAATGAAATATAAGTGACTCATCCGATACCCAAATCTCTGATCCAATAGGTATGAGTCTCCCGTCTAGAGGGAACCGTACCACAACTCTTTCCCAAGTAGACAACTTAGGTGGCGACTCTATCATTTGTATCGAGATTTGGGACTTGATTCTTTTATTCATTAAAATTGGCTTATTGTGCAAACTTTAACTAAAAAATGTTTTATCACGCCTAAACCCAACCAAACCCTAGTGGGCCCCGCCTCTCACACAGGCGTCAAGGGAGACCCACACGTCATCAACACATCACATTTATCATATATAAAAGAGTGTAGAAAATAGAATTTCTGTGATAATTCCCTAAACGATAAAAACAAAAATGGTTTTATGCAGTGAATGTAATTTTGAATCAACTGAATGAGAAATAAGTGACTTATTCGATAATCGAATCTCTGATCCAATAGGTTTGAGTCTCCCTTCTAGAGGGAACCATACCAAAACTCTTTCCAAGTAGATAACTTGGGTGGCGACTCTATCATTTGCATCGAGATTTGGGTCTCAATTCTTTTATTCATTAAAATTGGCTTATCGTGCAAACTTGAACTAAAAAGGTTTTATCACGCCTAAATCCAACCAAACCCCAGTGGGCCCTAGCTCTCACATAGGCTCCAAGGGAGGCCCACATGTCATCGACACCTTACAGTGGCGAATTTGCTGGGGATTATCATCTTTTAACTTACAAAATTGTGGTTTGTTTTCGAAAAGCTTAAAAGATTAAGATGAGCACCGAAAATCATTTACTTAATTCAACCTGTTTTCTTTTTCATCATTTGGGAAAATTATTACTCTATCTTAGATGCACTCTATCTTCGTATATTAACCTCACCATGCATCATTGTACATGCCTCATACATAATCGAACCCACACGTGTACTGATCATTTGGTTTCCACCTGAGTGAGAGTTAAAGTTTTGCAACAATCTCAAGTTCATTTGGTCTGCATTCAAGTTTCTACACAACCAAATTTAGTTTAGTTAAGGGATGAATCTCTGCTTCCATCTCCTTGTAATCCATCATCCAGTCAATGTGGATAGTTGGGTTTAGTTGGTCCATATGATTTAGGGGGTACGGCAGTTGCGTCAGCCGTCCGTTGGTCTATTCAGCCTAGCCGAGTATTTGTGTTGTTAGTGTTTCAATTTGGGGGATCTGGTCAAGGTCCCTACTGAGTAGCCACGCCTAAGAGAACGACTTTTCATCATCCAATAAGTCTGCGCTTTGGTATGATTATAAATGCTCAACAACCTTCACCTCCGGTCCCAACCATAAGAGGGGAAGGTTGGATCCCTAAAAACGTTGAAAAGTGGGACAGAATTGAGGTATTGGAGAACCTTGATGAAGCAAAAAGAAGACTAGTGCCAATATAAGTAGAAGCTCAAGATTAGGAGACTACTGACTCAGCGATGGATCCTACCGAGATTGAAGATGAAAACCCTCCACATGTAGAGGATGATTTTGTGGATGAGGTAACCTTTTAACGTTGCTAATGCCTCTTATAAAGCACATCACGGATAAATTGATGCATTCACATCATGTTTGAGTATTTTATTCTTAAAGATATCATGCACTCATAAAATCAACATTCTTAGAAATTTTATCATGCTTATTGAAGAAATTGAATTTGAGTACATCACAATGGTATAAGGTTCCAGTGGTTAAACCTTACCACAAAAAAAGAGAGATAAAAAAAGAGTTTAGTAAACATGATAGCCTTAGGTCTTAGCTCATCTTTTTCCATAAACGGGGAGGAAGATACACATCACTAAGAAAGAAAGCGAAAAGCCCAAGAAAAGAGGGGGGGGGTGGGGGAGGGGAAGACATACTCTATGTCAAAAGCACCTTTGAAGGAAAAGATCTTACAACACTAATTCAAAATCAATGCAGGCTTAAATCCAAAACCTTCAAAAAGATAGCCTATCACATCCAACAAATGGGCGTTTCTTATCAATATAGGTACCTCCCTTGGACCTATATCTCCATCAAAATATCCCTCCAAAAAGAAAAATGCTTTCTCCATTTGTTCACAATAAAGGAGACCCCTCACCCTATATAATGATCCCAAACCTTCCCCACAATGACATAACCTCCTTCTTTCACAAAAGGGAAAAACTTATCCATTCCAACACTAAATGGCCCAAGCTTACAACAATAGAGTCAGATACCTAAAGCATCCCCTCAAGGCGGGTAATCTGGTTCTCAAACAGCTACGCCAAATCAACATTGATGCCAAGGGCAAGTTCAGGCCTAATTAGGAAGGACCATTCATAGTTAAGAAAATCCTTGATAAGGGAGGAATTAAGCTCATAAACATGGATGGAAATGAGTTCGTGAATCCAGTGAATCAAGAAAGGATTAAGTGCTATCATGTCTAGGTTAAAAGAAATAAATCACAAAAAAAGCAGCATAAAAAAATAAATCACCTGGCGAGTGGTCCTCTATTGCTCGGGAAAAAATTAAGGTGCAACCCACTGGTCGGTATTCTACAAGCTAGTCAGGCAAAAGTTTGGGTACTCCAACACAAATAAAGCCTACTAAGTTGAAAACCCAAAAAGGGTGGCTTAGGTTGTTATGGCATCGAGAGAAAAATGGCAGTTGCTTTCTAGAAAATCTGTAAAAGGACTAGAAAGTAGGTAAGGGTTAACCATTGGAAACTATTACCATTGCCCATGCACTCAAATTTAATTTTATTGATAAACATGTTATGATTTGCTAAGAATCTTAGTCTTATGAATGCATGCATGTCTTTACGTAAAATAATCGTAAGTACATGAACATCAGTTTCTCGTCTACATTTTGTGATCTTTGTTATTATCTATACTATGCGTGTCATTCAATAAAAGACAAAAGCACCGATGAACCACAAAAGAAATAAGGTTCATGCAAAAGTTGGAAAAGTCTGCTAGACTGAGCCGCCAAGGATAGTTCAGGAAAAAGTTAAGAAAAAATAAAAGAAAGAAAGTCTGCTAAATTAAGCCGCCAAGGACAATTCAGGCAAAAGTTAAGACAAAAGAAAGAAAAATACAAAATCAAGCGGTCTATGCAAAAGTTAGAACTCAATTAAAAAATGCCAGTATTCTGCTGTTGCTTTTATTCTTCAAGCATCTTCTATAATAGCAATGTTTCGCAGTTGGGATCCCTCAAGTTTAGTTTTCCTACTATGAAGCTACTCAATAGCGCACATCATCCAAAGTGCCAAGTGCTTCCATTAGCATCATCCAACTTGCACCATGTCACAGTGTGGACACCACTAAGACACGAAAAGAAAGGAAGTCTGCTGGATTGAAAACCAAAAATGGCGGTCCAGGCAAAAGTTAAGACATAAGAAAGAAAAAGCTTGCTGGATTGAAAACCTGAAAGGGTGGTCCAGGCAAAAGTTAAAGCTAAGAAAAAAAGAAAGAAAAGTCTGTTGAATTGAGCCACCAAGGACAATTCAGGCAAAAGTTAAGATAAAAGAAAAATACAAAAATCAGTTTGATAGATTGCATCACATCAAGCGATCTATGCAAAAGTTAGAACTCAAATTAAAAGCATCAAGTGCTTCCACTAGCATCATCTAGCGTGCACCATGTTACTATTTGGACACCTCAAGGACACATTCCCCTAATGTGCAAAGAATGAATCTCATTCGATTAAATTGCTAGTGCAAAGAAGTATATGCATCCATATAAACCTGTACAAGTCTAAAAAAGGCGTACAGATCCTCTTTTAAGATTCAAGACAAGGTTCTCACCAGAGAGAAGCACAACAATAGTATAAAGGCCTTTATAGGGGCAATCTAGTCAGGCTCAGGTTTAACTTAGCCTAGTCCCAGCCAAATGGGTCCCCAACAAGCATACGAATCTCATCCAAATCTTGGTAGTACTCATCGGTCTCAGTCATGCCAGTCTTTCAGTAATCTAGAGCTTCGAAAGTTTGGTTACTAGCCAATTCACCATCAATTAACCCTTTATTAAAGAAGGACAAGACAATAATATCCTCGAGGCAAAGGATCAATCAAGGACCCAGACAAGTAAGAAAAAGCAAAGCCTAATCTAAGATACTAGGGGGTCTTGTACTGAGTCTGGTCCTATGCATCTACCAGCAGGTCATCCCATTCTATCATCATATGATCCTCTGCCTCACTGTCATTTATAGCAGGCAGATCAAGATCCCTAGACTCTAAAGATCTTGCTATACTCCCAGCGGCAATACTGGTCTCCTCTACACTTTGCTCTGCCTCCTGCTCATCTCCTGCCACCTGAGTGGACCCCTGCAGCACTCGATAAGCCAAACTATCCTCCTATGAAGAAGAATCAGATGGCTCAGGTATCTGCTTACCCTCGGTCATCCGGGTCGGCTGGCCCCATAATACGTCGACCTTAGCCCTTACCCAAATAGTCTTCACTCTAGCCCGGTCAGCCTCAGTGGTGGTTGCTCGTAACTGCTCCTCTAGGAACCTAGCTCGCCCCTCGGAGGCATCCAAATCCTTAGTGTACCTACCACATACCATATCCAACAGGGTCTACAATGAAAATCATAAAATCAGTACACATGTATAAATATCATGGCATGTATAGTTTGTTAAATTTTGTGGGTAAAAGAAACTTACCAAAGCTAGTGTGTCCTGAGCTAGCAGTAAGTCCCAAATGAACAAGTACAGCCCCTGATGCATCTCAGGCATCAGATATGGTCAGAAGACTCCCACTGGGATCGGGGGAGGGATCGATCTCTCTGCTATAACACTGGTCCTCCACCTTTGGACCTGCTCGCCGAAATACCACTCAAAGGAGTGTGGTGACTCTAGGATAAAACGACGGTCATCCACGACACCTCACATCCGCTCAATGCCCCTATATGTATCCAACCTCTCCCACGGGTCTTGGATGATCTACATAAAGTAAATGCACTATAAGTATCATAACTTTGTAAATACAGTTTCCATTAACAGTTTGTGAAAATGTAAAATACAGACTTAGTGTAAACAAGTTTACCCGATCAAAGCATAGCGGGTGAAGGAACTCCCTATATTCCGCTGCAGTCCTGACCTTTTCCTGCAAGGGATCCCACAGTCTTATAAAGGAACTACAAAGGCCAAACAATAGTTTAATAGGGTTAGGACACAGTGAACAAATCAAAAATCAAAAAAGGGTTGCAGAAAACCCAGTTTTGGACATTCTGTCCCTGAAGAAGGGACCCGTACGAGTCCATCCCCCACCGTACGGGTCCCACCTCAATAAAATGCCACCCGTACAGGTCCCACACCACCCCTATGGGTCCACTCCTCACACCTCAAGGAAATGTTTCAAGCAGGAGCAGGATTCCTCAAACAGCAGGGACACATCAAATTCAAATTGAGGCCAACCCCACTTCTCTCAAACCCCTATGACAGTTATATAACGGGTAAAACCCCTAAGCTCAACTTGATCCTTGATTGAAGGGGCAAAAATTTTTGTTTTTACAAAGTTAATCAAGAATCAAGGTGAACAATTTTAGAACAACTACTAATGTGAACACTTCTTCATGTGTAGGTTCATTTAAGTGGAGGATCCCTAAAGCGGTCAAAACATCAAGGAGCAACAATCCCCTCATGACAAGAGATTCTTGCCTGAACCAAGGAAATGTTATCCTAGAAGAAATCCCCGGTGGAAAAATCATCTAGGAAGACACCTCTCCAGAAAAGAAGTCAATTGAGAGGCATCCGTCCATTCTCCAGTAGTGGAACTACTCGGGGGGCATCCCCCCATCATCATACCCCCTAGGGGCACCCACCTAGGGGCGTTCCCACAAGGGGCACCATCGAGGGGTAACCCCCCATCAATAAACTCCCTAGGGACACTCCCCAACAATGCCAGCCAGTAGAAGGAGCATACTAGGGGCACCCCGGTTTGAGTTGGGATAACCCCAATATCACTAAACTCAGTCTTTTCTTTTAATAGGGGCAAGTCCCGACCCGCATATCTCAAAGTTTTACTGACCAGTTCCTTTATCATGTGTAGGAACCCAAGGTGAGATATTCATGGGAAAAGAAGGAATTCCCCCACCCACACTACCACCTAAGGGGCATTATTCAAAGAACATACCCAACAAAGGTGCCATCTGCGGGGCACCAGCTGAGGGGCAGCTTTCTAAGAAGAATTTCCAACAACTAAACCTTTAGAGGGATCATTTACCGAAGCAAGTGAGCCATCCAAGGGGCATCCCCCCAACCGGCCAAGCCACCTAAGGCAATTTCCATAGGCACCCCCCTAGTAGCTAAGTTTCTCTTTCAAAGGGCACCCCCTAGTAATCGAAGTCATCTAGGAGACTTGCTCCCAAGCAATTAAGCCGCTCACAGGCTATTTTCCCCAGTAGTCAGCTCGCTCTAGGGGCATAGACCAACCCAATCTCTTCACTGACTCCTTACAGTTAATTAGGGCAGAACACCATTGCATCTTAATACTTGATTAAAGGGGCAAAAATTTTTGTTTATCGCAAAGTCAATCGATAATTAAGATGTACCGTTTCAGGTCATGTTCTAATAAAACTTGTTTTCCCCTGCAGGTCAGACAAAATAAAACCTGAATGCTAGCTAAAGGGGCACCTTATCTCCAACAGAGCATCCATATCAGGATAGTTCATTCCCCAGCAGATGGTACATTCAAGGGGCATCCCCCCTATCCCTATAAGAAGCCAATCTCTATCCCTAATGACCGGATGGTTAAAAGAACCATTCCCCCAATCAGAGTAGTATCCAAGAAACACCCTCAACTAGTCAAGCTTTCTTGAGATAGTTTCCAAGGATACTCCCCAGCAGCTATGATATCCCAGGAACACCTTCCTCTAAATAAGTGAAATTTCCCCTGAGCAGTTTCTCCCAAGCGATCCAAATGGACTAGCCATTCAATGGCTATCTCCTCAGCAGTCAGCTCATTCAGGGGCACCCCTTGAGGAGCATTCTAGCTCAAAGCAGTTGGGTCAAACCTAACATTTCTAAACACAATTTACAGTTTATTCGGGGGCTAACCCCCATCCACACATCTTCAGTTTAGATAGTAACTAACCCAATGTTTTTATTATCTCTTAACATGTTATTCAAATTCCCTAGTAGGAAAGTCATTAGCCTTTGGAAAGGGATACACCAATAGGAGAGTCATCCGCCTTAGGAAACGGACACATCCTCATCATCCAGGAGAGTCATCCGCCTTATGAAAGGGACACGCCATCAGTCAGGAAAGTCGATCCATCTTGGGAAAGGGATACGAGGAGAAGTCATTCACCTTAGGAAAGGGATACACTACCAGCAGGAAAGTCGATCCGCCTGAGGAAAGGGATACATCATCATCAGTCAGGAGAGTTGATCCGTCTCAAAAAAATGGATATAAGGAGAAGTCATCTGCCTTAGGAAAGGGATATATCATTAGTCAGGAAAGTCAATCCGCCTTAAGAAAGTGATATACATATCTTCCCCAGAAAAGTCACTAGAGATACATAGAGTAGAGGAAAGCCATCCGTCTTAAGAAAGGGATGCACACAATAAAGGAAAGTGGTTCACCTAGACAAAGGAACGCAAAGGTTCACCCAAGCGCAGGAAATTTTCCCTAGCAAAAAAGTCTTACAAGGACAGATTTCCCCAGCAGGAAAGAGTTCATCAAAGAGCATTACTACACTCTCCAGCAGCGGATTCAACTAAGGGCCATCCTCCCATCCACACATGTTTATTCTTAATTGAAGGGGAAAATTTTTTTGTTCATCACAAAGTCAATCAAGAATAAAGATGTGTCCGCTTAGACAAAGACTAACTCAACATTCGATTGTTGTCTTTTTTACAGGTTATTCAAAACCATCAACTAGGAGAGTCATTCACCTCGGGAAAGGGATACATCAGTAAGGAGAGCTATCCGCCTTAAGAAAGGGATACACATATCTTCCGTAGCAAAGTCACTAGGGATATACATAGGTAAGGAAAGTCTTCAGCTTAGGAAAAGGGATACACGTCAGTAAGGAAAGTCATATGCCTCAAGAAACGGATACGCATTAGCAAGGAAAGTCACCTATCTCAAGAAAGGGATATGCATCAGTTAGGAAAGTCATCCACCTCAGGAAAGGGATACGCATCAGACAGGAAAGTCATCCGCCTCAGGAAAGGGATACACATCAGCCAGGAAAGTCATCCGCCTTAGGAAAGGGATACTCTATCATCAGTTAGAAGAGTCATCTACCTCAGGAAAGGGATGTGCATCAGTCAAGAAAGTCGATTTGCCTTAAGAAAAGGATACACATGCCTTCCCCAGTAGAGTTACAATGGATACACATCAGCAAAAGAAAGAATTTCACCTCAAGAAAGGAACTAACCCATGTCATCACCTCAGGTTTGATTTCTAAACCCTCGCTCACATTGTGAGATCATACAGATCCGTATCTGCAATAATCCTATGAGGGGCAGTCTGTATGCAATGGATTTTAATGATCCTTCTCACAAAACTATGATTAGGACGATAATGCAATCTTTTATGGGTGTTATCCATCAGAGGCGTTTCTACTATAGTAGAGCTAAGTTTGGCCAAGTTTAGAGACCTAGTCTACCCTTAAGGACCCATACGGGTGTTGCCTAGTGGTACAGATCCACTAGTAGACCCATATGGGTCCCATTGTTGCCTCTTCAAGCCATTTAGGCAGGTTGGATGTGCCCTATTTATGAAAAATCCGATCATGAATGCAATTTATTGCATTCTGACCTAATTTCCCCTATAAATAGAGGCCATTTCCACCTCTTTCAACACAATAACACAAGACAAAAAATACATCATACACAATTGCTAGTAGTTTTCATAGGTATAGAAAAGGTATAGTGGAGGTATAAGAGGTACAAAATAGGGAGAAAACCCATTCCTTCCGGTTTTGTCCACATTTCATTCATTCCTAGCTTCATTTATTAGGATCTAAGGGAGATTCTGTCCACACAAATACTCGTCTAAATAATCCTATTCTACTATCTACTTTGGCCAGACTCTCTCCACAGCAAAGGGATCCCCTCAAATTAGGTTCACGGCATAAAAATACGCTCCTGAGTTTCAAAGAGACTTACATAGTTACTTTATCATTATTCTCTATCCTGCTATTATATCTGTTCTCTTATTCTTGTTTTGGGTCTGGTCCTAACCCATATGAGCCTTATTGGCACCATATGTCCTTAGGGATATTAAACTGGTGTGCTATGCTAATACGGAAGGAAATCCCATTTTTATTTCATTTCTCCTCCATTGATTCTCATAACATATCAAACTAAGTTGCTGCCCGGGACCAGACAAGACCCGTACGGGTCCCCCATTCTCGTATCGGCCATCCCTGATAGCCGTACTAGTCCCACCCACCCATACGGGTACCAGCCCCAAGGCAGAACCCTGAATTCACTTTTTCAATCGGTTAAAATCAATCCAACTCACCAGCTGCCATGCGATCATTTTCACTAATAATCCGATAAATCAACCCAAAAAAGTTAAAATGTGTTTTTATAACAAAATACATTGAAGACTCGTTATTTCTTTTCGATCCTAGAAGCCACCCGGGCACTATCGACCGCAAAACTGCCACGCTAACATAATCACATTTTTCTCAATAAATGCTGACTCATGGCGGGCTATAAACTGTGCTAATCTTTGTGGATGTAAGCGAATTCATTTATTTTGTTTTATGATTTAGAACAAATGTATAGGCTCACTTGCAATTCCACCATTTCCCCCGATCATAATTTTTATTCCCCGGTTTATTATTTGTGCTTTATTATAAACTATTAAACACATGTATCGTATATGAAAGAGTGTAGAAAATAGACTTTTATGATAATTCTCCAAACGATGAAAACAAAAACTATTTTACGCGGTGAATGTAATTTTGAATCAACTAATTGAGAATTAAGTGACTTATCCGATACCCGAATCTCTGATCCAACAGGTATGAGTCTCCCGCCTAGAGGGAACCGTACCAAAACTCTTTCCCAAGTAGACAACTTGGGTGGTGACTCTATCATTTGCATCAAGATCTGGGCCTCGATTCTTTTATTCATTAAAATTGGCTTATTATACAAACTTGAACTATAAAGGTTTCATCATGCCTAAATCCAACCAAACCCCAGTGGGCCCCTCATCTCACACAGGCACCAAGGGAGACCTTCACGTAATCGACACCTCAAACTTGCTTACCCTGATTTTCACCTAGATCGCCCTTTTCGGGTTTTTGACCTAGCGGGTTGTCATATCCCCTAACTTTTGCACGATCAGTTTGTAGAATATCGACCGTCGGGTGTCACCCTAATTTTTGTTCGATTGGTAAAGGACTGAAAGGCAGGTGATTATATATATTTATTTTTTTGTGTTGCTTTTCTAACTTTTTTCTTTTGGTTAGATGTGGTAACGCTTAAGCCTGTCTCCGTTCACTAGGTTCACAAAATCGTTCCCGTCCATGTCCATAAGCTTGACTGCCCATTTACTGAGCATCTTTTTTTTATCACATATTGTCCTTCCCAATTAGGCCTGAATTTTCCCCTTGCATCGGTGGTGGAAGGTTTTAACTATTTAAGGAATAGATCTCCGGCTTTTAGCCAGAATTTTTTGGTGTCTAACTTTGCTATTGTAAGCTCGAGCCATGCACTGTTGGTACATTTGGAGATTATCTAGAGCCTTTAGCCTTTGTTCATCCATCATGCTCAGCTGTTCAAATCTCACTCTAGTCCATTCAGATTCTTTTAGTTTAGCTTCTAGCGCAACCCTTAGTGAACTTACTTGAGTTTCAATCGGCAAAACTGCCTCTATTCTATAGACCACAGAGAACGGAGTTTAACCAGTTGGGTGCAGACACTCATGCGGTATCCTCAGATGGTGAAAGGTAGCATGTCAGCCCAATCCCTATAGCTGCTATAGTTTTTCAGAGGATCTTCTTCACCGATTTATTAGCTTCCTCAACAACGCTATTAACTTACGGTCTGTACGGAGAAGATCAGAGGTGTTCAATCCTATATTTTTCAATCAGCTCAGCAGTTGCCCCTTAGAATTGTACCCCATTATCTAATACTATATGGTGCGGGAGTCCATACCGAGCAAATATGTGCCTTTCTATAAACTTGGCCATCTTCTTGGCGGTGACATTGGTGTAAGATTCAGCCTCTACCCACTTAGAGAAATAGTCCACTACTACCATAATGAATCTATGCCTATTTATTTATGAAGGGAAAATTTCACCGATTATGTCTATCCCCCACGTCGAGAATGGCTAAGGAGTAGATAAGTGATGGAGCTCAGTGGGTGGTAGATGTTGCATATCCCCATAAATCTGGCATTGGCAACACCGTTTGACTTGGGCAATTTAATTGACCGTTAAGATGAGCTAGAAATATCCCAACTGATGTATCTTCATTGCGAGAGTGAGACCATTAATATAAGGGCCACAGTCGTCGACATGGACTTGATCAATCACTTGATGAACCTCTGTTTTGGTTAAGTAATAAAGTAGTAAACCATCACTGGTTTGCTTGGATAGATCATTATCAACAATCCAAAATTGGCCAGTGAGCCGTCGTAGAGTGGTATAGTCCGAGTTAGAGGAATTCGAAGGATATTATCCGTGTTGAAGAAACATGATGATGTCAGAGTACCAATAAGGTTCGATTGAAATGGCGAGGACCTGCTGAACCTGCTGAGTATTGTAGGATATATTGGTCAATAATAGAACCAGAGGGCAGATGGGTTACTGTTGAGGCCCTTTCCATAGGAAGCTAGGGTGGAAAGAGAGTCAGCCATTTGGTTTTCATCCCAAGGTATATGGCGATACATACAAGAATTGAACCGCTCGGGTAAGCTTTGGACCGCCTTAATTTAAGGGCGAAGAGATTCCTCCTTGATTTCCCAAACGCCAACGACCTGACGGATTACAAGAGTAGAATCCCAGATTACAAACACCCTCTAAGCCCTGACCTGTAGCAAAGCTTTAAGACTGAATGGACAGGCTTCATATTCAGTGGCATTATTGGCAATAGCAAACTTTAAGCATTTAGACAACGGAATAATTTCATTATCTAGTGTGACTGTGATGACTCCAAGGTGTGCTCCCCTTTTGTTCACAGCACCATCAAATTACATAGACCATATATGCTCGAGGATGGTAACGGTTGCGAGCTGTTCATTGGAAAACTCTAAGTTCTCAACATAATCAGAGCCAAGAGGTTGATTAGCCAAGAATTCTGCCACGACCCACCCCTTAATAACCTTCTTCGCTACATATTCAATGTCAAACTCAAAGAGCAGTAACAACCATCAAGATAGTTTGCTAGCCAGAGTAGGGGATTGATAAAGGTATTTAATTGGGTCAGTCTCAGCCACTGCTTAGACCCGGTAGGATTGGAAGTAGTGGTGCAGTTTCTTAGTGAGCCAAACCATGGCGGTGTAAGTTTTTTCCACAATCGAGTACCGGGTTTCATAATCCAACAACTTCTTACTCAAGTAGTAGATCATGTGTTCCTATTTATCATCATATTCTTAGACAAGCATTGCCCCTATAGAAGACTCTTTGATAGCTAAGTATAGGATTAAAGGTTTCCCTGGGGTGGGCGGTTTTAGAACGGGTGGGTTGACAAGGTAAGCTTTGATTCTGTCAAATACCACCTGGCACTGATGGTTTTATACAACTGGTTGCTGCTTCCTTAATAGCTTAAACATGGGCTCATACACGGTAGTGATACGGGCAATGAACTGACTGACATATTTCAAGGAGCTAAGAAATGATCGGACCTCTCTCTATTTTTAGCTGAGGCATATCCCTGATTGCTTTGGCATTATCAGGATCCATTTTGATTCCTTTCTGGCTAACCACATGTCCCAATAACTTGCTTGAAGTGACCCCAAACATACACTGCTTTTGATTCAGGCGGAGATTATACTTCTCAATAAGAGTCATGAATCTATTGAGAATAGCAGGGTGCTCTTCTCGGGTAGCAGACTTCATGATCATATCATCCACATACACCTTCACTTCCTTATCGATCATGTCGTGTAAGAGAATAGTTATGGCATGCTGATAAGAAACTTGGGCATTCTTTAACCCAAATAGTATCACCTTATAGCAATAGACCCCCATTCGGTAATGAAAGTTGTCTTAACCTTATCGATTAAATACACCAAGATCTGATTGTAACCCAAAAACCCATCCATAAATGAGTACATGATTGCCCTGGCAGCACTGTCAATTAGGACATCTATGTGAGGAAGCAGGAAGTCATCTTTAGGTGAAGCTTTTTTGAGCTCTCGAAAGTCAACACAAACTTGGACCGTACCATCCTTTTTTGGAGCCGGAACAATGTTGGACAACCATATTGGGTATTCCCAAACTTTGATAAAGCGAGCCTCAATTAACCTCAAAACCTTTGCCTTAACCTTTTCTACCCTTTCTGGTCTTAATCGACGGAGCTTCAGCTTGATGGGTCTGAACTTAGGATCAGTTGGAATTCTGTGCTCGGCAATGTGACGATCAACCCCAGGCATTTCTTCGTATGACCAAGCAAAAGCATTAACAAGTATTTTAAGCACTTTTATTATCTTCTTTTTTCTTTGGGAGTTAAGTTATTGGAAATGGTTACCATTTTTGGGTTGTCGTCGGTACTTAGGTTTATTTCATTTAAAGAAGTATCACTAATACCGAAAACATTATATGTATGGTCATGTGAATGCATGGATCCATCAGGTAAAACATGAAACAAGTAAGCAAAACGAGAGTCATTCATTAAATTGAAAGCCTTATAGGCGACATTGTTTGTATCAAATACATCAGAAATATTAAAGATTACATCATCCATATTTTCATCCTCTAGAGGCGGAGGGACTTCAGTGGCGATGTCAGTAGCAGGTGAAGCATCCTCTGTAGTCTTCATTAGAATGGCATCAGGTCACATTCCAGAGCTATCTTCTAATCAGCAGTGAGTGGTGGTTCTTTAGACAGATTGTCTTTCTCGGTCAGGGCCCTGGCAAGCTTCTTCACTATCTCATTCATGGAGTCTTCTTCCCTGGTTCTCTCACCCTTCCAACCTTTCTTCATGAAAAATGCGATAGCCTTAGTCATAGCAGCCACAATGTCTTCAACTTCCTGATCCACGGGCTCCTCATCACTTCCCCCAACCACATCCTCAGGATACATCTTCCCCTTTCCCTTAACCTTATCTGTAATGATGTTCACAAGAGTAGTAGGTTTAGTAGGTTTGGTTTTGGCAGAAATGACCATACAGCTGGATTCAATATCATAGACATCCTTAAAGATCTGAAAACCAGGCCACATCTTCCCATTATACTCAACAGGCTCAGGTTCCCCTTTATAAGGCTTCTTGCCTTGAATTTCGTAGGTAGTCACCATGCGACAGTAGCCGGAGGGAACACGGCGGTAGATCTTCTTAGGCTTATATCCAAACCCTACGAGGCGGACAAGCACCTTCGGTTTCAAGGCCTCAATAATCCCCTATTTTTACATTTCATAGCCTCTTCTATGCTTAAAACCAGCCTGCTTCATTAGTTTCCCAACACTAGAGTAGAGATAACCATGCTAAGAGGGAGTTAATTTCTCAGCTTTGCGAATTATAGCAATATGGAGACTTTTATACAACTTAGCTTCGGCTATGACAGCTACACCAGAAGTAGCATTAGCCTCGATAGTTACTTGCCTATTCTCGTATATGAACTTAATTTTTTTATGGAGAGTGGAGGGAACTATGCCCAAGGCATAGAGCTAAGGTCGATCGAGTAATAAGGAGTAGGTAACTAAAATGTTAAGCACGCTGGACTGCACTTTGCTTGTAACCCCTCCAGTAGTAACCCCTACTTCAAAGATCCCGATCACACTACTCTTTGATTCATTATAGGCACAAATTATGGTGTTGGATTTTTCTAGAATTTCCTCTAATAGGCCCAGATGATGAAGGAATTTTAGGGGGCAGAGATTCAGGGTAGAGCCATCGTCCACCATGATACAGGGTATGGTCTTATTAAGGAGTTGAACTCGGATAAACAGAGCACTGTTGTGATCCCTACCCTTGATTGGAAGATCAAACTCATTGAATACAATCTGTAGTATCTTCCTTGGAGGAATATCCACCCCGACCCTGGCGTACATTTCTAAAGCAAAAGTGGTTGAAGTGGCTTCAAGATCAAGTAGTCACTTAATCAAAACCCTGCGATGTCCATTTGAATCAATAACTAGCTACCATATATTATACCGAGCTTAGGTGTTCTTGAGCTGAGTGATGAGAGGATCAACCTTGAGGTTTATTGGAACAAGCAGAGATGGAGAAGGAGGTCTTGCAGTGGTGCCTACCCTTTTAAGGACTGTGTCCTTATTCATACAGAGATAATGGTCCACAGGTTGATACACGCAGCCACTCCTAGTGATGTTGAGGACATTATCTAGCAAGGTACTCTAAGTGGCTCACGTCTCAAACGGATAGGGGGTTCATCAGGCTCCAAATCTGGGTCTAGCAATTTATACCCATCGACACTGAAAAGTTTATCCCGGTCAACCTTATATAGTTCATTTGGCTTTACTACCATATAAACATCAACCTTAAAAAATTTGTTGCTCACCGCCTTGGTTTCTTCAACTACTCTATCATCTTCATCGGAGTAATTTCCCTTTGGAACAAAGGTGTCGACACTAAAAAGTGGCGTTTTCATGGTTCTCATTCTCTTGACCATAATAGGTTGGGCCCTACGATTTTCTTTCTTAGGCATAATTGGATCTACTTCCATACCCTAAACTAAATTAACCCCTAGATTAGCTTGGCTGATCAGATCAAAGATTGAGTTAGATGGAAGATTGGAATCGATGACCAGAACTGAATCGCTATTCCCTAGCTCCTGGGTAAGTAGCTCAAAGATTATGGCTTTGAGTATGCCAGAATGGATCATGCCCACCTTGTTCCCAAAATTCGGCAAGGGGTTATTCATGGTGCTTGGGACCTTATCTGGTTCAGCGATCTTTCATTCACCTACCAAATGCTGAATGGCCGAAAGTAAGGTTTTATAGTTATTGGTTTGGTGGCCCACTTGAACATTGTAATTGCAGAAATTGTTCTTATCCTTGGGTTTAGGTGGTTTATACTCATGAAGGGATTGGATATAACATGCTTCCCTTAAGTGTTGAAAGATAACCCTGGGCGGCAACTTGTATGGATTGGCTAAGACAAAAGGAGGATGAGGTGGTTGGACTGCAGCAACTGCTGGCGGGGTTTGAGTGACCGCTAAAGCTATAGCAGGGGCTTGAGTGACTGCCTAAATTACAACCAGGGTTTTTAGTTTAGTAGGTGCTGGAGCTATAGGCTTAGTATCATTGTTCTTTCTAGACCAGGGCTTTCCTGCCTTTTCTGCTCGCTCTTGCTTAATCTCGTGCTAGATTCTCGGCTTTCTCATAAATGGCCTTATAAGACAAGAAGGAGTCAGTTGCCATTTACTTTTAGAGGATAGGGAGTGCCCCCTCTAACAGCTTAACGATCATCTCCTCAAGGCTAAGCTTAGACTTTATCAGAACCTGGGTTGACATCCATCGGTTGAAATACTATTTAAAGGTTTCATTAGGTAGCTAGAGAATTCTATATAGGTGTTGGAGGATTGTTTCCATGAAGGTATTGAAACCATAGTCCACTTTTAAAGCCTCAAAGAGAAGTTTCAGTCGGTGGCGATGTGATGGGGAAAGGTGTGATACCATCCAAGAGTAGGGCCTTGAAGAGAACAATAAAACATCTCAGCAAGTATCTTATTGCTCAACTTCTTAACTCGCATAACTCGCTCATACATGATGATGTGAGAGGCAGGGGCACCTGACCCGTCATAATGTGCCATATTGGGCATGGTGAAATTATCGGGGACCCAATCCTTTCTTTGCTCGGGTTCCTTGGCAGCCATTAGTCGATCAATGTAAGCTTGAATCTTGGGGTGTCACACTCGGAGGTTGGGTGGCCTGGTCGTTGATTGGCTGGTGAGTGAGAGCTTCAGCCTATGGTGTCATGCCCAGAGATTACGTGACCCGGTCGCTGTTTTGGGATCATTTGGCAAATGAAAGAAGCTACTTTGGGTGTTATGCCTGAAGGTTGCGTGACGTGGTTGCGGTTCAGGACTAGAGGAGATGGTGGAGGCTTGTCCAAGCAAGGACAGGTGATCATCTGGCTACTAAAAGGATTCTGGGGGTGGGTAGTTCCCCGAGGATTCATGACAAATGGAGGGGACTGAATGATGGCGGAGGCTGGACTAGTCTGCTGGAAGAAGCCGGACACTAGTGAGTAAATACAGGCAGAACCGAGCTCTAAGCTAAGGGCTTCGGATTTTAGGTTACATAAGGGATGATTGATGGGATTTTTGAGGTTTGCAGAAATGTAGAAGCTTGCTCAAATTGGAATAGGCTTGGTGGAGGCTGAGTTGACAGTGTCGGGTGAAACATAGGTGGAACTGATCTTGCCCCTATTGGGCCGGATAGGTTCTGAGCTGAACCGTTCTGAGTCGGCGCTTGCATATCTAACACAGAAACCCGATCTGAATTCTTATCCTCTAGGGCTTGCCTAGCGGCTGCTTGGACAGTAGCTTACATAGAGGCCTGAAGCCTATCATCGAATGCATCCAAATTTAAAAATTGGGTCATAGCAACTGGCAACGTCAAAACTAGGGGGTGGCTGAGATCCTGCTCTCGAGGTAGGAGTAGGGCCTAACTAATCCTCAGGCAGAGGGAGGTTCTCTTCATTATTCGGGAAAGACATGGCCGGATGAGAGGAATTCTGACCTAACTGAATCTGCTCTAAATCTGACTCCCCACTAGAATCAGTGTATGGAACCCCTTCGATCTCCGTGGTGACTATTAGGGTAAGAGAACAATAAATCAAATGGTGCTCAGTCCTTCTTCAAACCGGGGTATGATGATAACTTTGCCGCCTCCTAGCTGAAATTGCAAGTAGCAGATCAGATCATGCGTGGATTGTGTAATTCCATGAATGGTATGAATGACTTTAGTTTTTCGGAAGTAATGCATGATATGCTCGCAAGGATGGTTGTAATATAGGGGTGATTCTATGATGCGAAGTCTTATCTCTCCAACATAAGTGGAACATTTGCACCTCTCACCACACATGGTGATTTGTTGTGACTCAATAGAGATACAAAAGTGTTCCTACGGATGTTGCAAAACTTCTTGCACAAGTGGAGATCGATAAGGGTAAGTTGATTAGGATGGTTGGTCCTCGAAATCTATGCATGGAGGCTTAATGAGCACGTAGCACATTGCACATAAAATGTCCCTCTTCTGACCTTATGACTCCCGTGTAACACCATGGAAACTTGGATGGAGGTTAACTTCAATGCCAACAAATGGCAAAGAAGCGCGTCCCATTTATTTTTTATTTTTTTGGTTCCTAAGGGGAACTGACTATGATGGCTTTACTAATGCGGCTTGGTATAGGGTTGTTGATGTAGAAGGTTCTTATTTACCTTAATTCCATGTTACTCAAACACTCCCCAAATAGGTGCAATCATGGGAGTTCACATGTTGGTTAAAATGAGTGATCCACCCACTAGGCATCCTCAATTCCAAATAGGGTATAAGTGATACTTTCGTGAGCTTCTCAGGTAAATGGGGCACCCTAACCTTACAAAACTAATCTACACGCGTAAGGATAAAATGTTATAAGAAATAATGAAGTTTTAATTTGGCCAATGATTTCAATACATCATCTTAATCTTTTAAACTTATTGAAAATTTTAAGTTCAAGTTTAAAGAGATAAGTCCCCAGCAGAGACGCCACTATAAGCGGACGACATTTCGGATGGCTGCGAAGCCGGGCCAGAGGACCGACCTCTTAAAAATAATGTGAAGTGTGAGGGTGATGATAAAATTGATTTTGCATATTTTAATGTTTAAAAGACACAAGATTGAAATCCCGTATTTAAAATAGAGTCGCCACCCAGTTCAGCTCAACCGGGAAATTTAGGTACGATTTTCCCACCGGGTGGTAGACCATACCTTAAGTAGAGATTCCGAGTTTGGATGATGCTATCTATTTTACATTGGTCAAGTTAAAAGTTTCATTCTTTCTTATTCAATTTTAATCCACCCTATTTATTGTATTTTCGATTATATTAAGTTAGCACGTTATTTAGCCAGCATTTGTCAAATAAAATATTACAGTCATCCCAAATAAAGTGAGGAAATCAAAGAATAATTACATGGCTTTCAAAATCCTATACATTTGTCTATACAATAAATAAAATTACCTGAAGGCCTAACAAGTATCTATCCTAAATCTACCTGCACAAAATGGTTAGCACAAATACGACACGTATACGAGATATATCGCATATAGCATGCATAATTAGTTAACCAAACAAGACTCGAGTTAGATTGTTAGCGTGATTATTATACAATTTATGGAGCTCGGTTGGATGGCTAAAATGGTGTTTCGAACAACATTTGTGAGAAAATCCTGTTTTATTTACATTTTAGACTCGATTGTTATTTTAACCAGATTATTAGTTAAAATGCCACGTGTTATAGGGTGAGAACTGTTTTAGGAAAGTTCTAGACTCCTGTTGTTGCACTGTACATACTAGCTTCAGAAATTAAACTAGGTCAAAATGAAAACAAAAATAAACCTGCAGTCTAGAATGCCATACTGCCGACTGTATGAGTGAAGCCGCCTGCGGCATCATTGATGCCTCTAGTGATTTCACCTACGCAGGCTGGAAGAATAACATTTTGTGTACCATAAAGAAAGGGTCCCACAAGAAAATAAAATCGTTGGTGAAAAAAGAAGCCTCTAGCGGTATCACTGATGTCGCCGGCGGCGTCAAATGTCACCGACGGTTTCAGCTTCTTACAGCAGCAGCAGTTAACGGTCAAAAAAACAACCGAAAACCCAAAACTAAGCACAAAATAGCAAATAATCATAAAAAAACAACTAAAATAAGAGCCAAAGTGCTATGAGACTCAGAATTTTTACCTCAGGGCCGTGAATCCACCTCTTCGTGATCCAAATGACACCTTCGGAGAGCTTAAAATGATGATTTGGATAGTGAACTAAGATTTAAGTCTCCAAATTGTGTTAAGATTGATCTTTAACTTAAGTTCTACTGATTTTAAGTTAATTCTAAGAGAGTTCAACAAAAATAAACCAAGAAAAGATGGAGTAATTCCTCTTTTCTTACATTTTCTTCACCTTATCTCACTAAAATTTCCCTAAAATTCTCTCTAAACATTCAAGTTCTTACTTGCCAACCCTTAAAATATTTGGAAAGGGGCCATATAGGCTAAAATCCGGGAAAACCTTACTTTTCTCGATTATCCAGCGGGTATCGAGCAAGCATGGTAAAAAGTTGTCTGTCTGTAGAAGTCAGGCCATCGGCGGCATAGATGATACCGCCGGTGGTATCGCTGAAGCCACTTGCGGGTTCATCCTCTGCCAGGTCTGAAAAGCAAGGCACGGCCTAGCCTAGAAAGGTGAAAGTGGGTCAAATCCGCCCAAAAGGTGTTTAAGCGGGATTTTTGTATAATTAGGATTATTTTTTAATTTTTTAGGGCATTTAGGACTAAATTATTTTTTTTGTGCAAATCATCGGTTTGAGCTCGCACCGAACGCGTTACCGGACACGCCAAACTGAATTTTTCTGAATATAAATAATTCATAAAGAATTTTTTTATCGGTAATAAAAATTCGAAAAGAAATTTTGTATTGAGGATTGAAATTGAATATATGCCATCTTGTCTCGCGAGAGGGACTGCAAAATACCGTGCTCACACTACCTGTTCTCCAAGATCATTCTTAGTAGGATTTATTTCGAATTAGGTGTTTCTTTAAGAAATCTTGTTAACAATTCTTTCTTTGTGACTGGTGTCTTATTTGTTGTGTTTAAAATGTCTATAACTAGAGTCAGTCTTGAAAAGTTTGATGGGAAGGCTGACTTTACTCTATGGAAGAGTAAGACCAAATTTGTGTTAGTACAACAGAAGTGTCATAGGGCAGCACTTCATGGCATTGATTCCTTGCCTGGTGATCTGACCCCCACTAAAAAGCAGGACATGATGGAATTGGCATATTCCACCATGATTCTAAATTTATCTGACATAGTCCTTAAAAGGGTTAGGGACTGTGATGATGCACTCAAGCTTTGGTTAAAGCTTGAGTCCTTATTCATGACCAAAGACATAGCTAAAGTCTATTATTTGAAATAAAAATTGTTTAGCTTTAGGATGAATCCCTCTAAAACTATTGATGATAATCTGGATGAATTTTAAAAACTGATTATTGATCTTGAGTGTGTTGATGAAAAGTTTTCAAAAGAAAATCAAATTGTCTTACTTCCAAATTCTATACCTGAAAGTTTTAAAGAAGTTAAAAATGGTTTGAAATATGATTGGGAGAATTTAGAAGTAGAAGATATCATAAATGCTTTAAGATTAAGGGAATTGGAAGTTAAAGGAGAACCTAAAACTAAAGGTCAAAGTTAAGAGGCTCTAACTATTAAAGGTAAAGGTTGGGGTAAGAAACCTAAAAAGGATAATAAACATCATAATAATGATCCTAAGACCAATTCTGATAAAGGCAACCAAGCTGAGTCTAGTAAAACTAAGAGTTATAAAGATTTAACTTACTTTTATTGTCATAAAAAAGGTCACACTGGAAGATTTTGCAGACAAAGGCTAAATAATCAAAATAACCAGAATAATAATAACAATACTGGTGATGTCAATAACACTGCTGAAGCTAGTGATATTGAAGCACTCACCATAAGTAATTTTAGGGATCTAGATTCATGGATTCTTGATTTTGGCTGCACATTTCATATGACTCCCAAGAAGGAATGGTTCATTGAATATGAACAATTTAGTGGAGGCAAAGTCCTTATGGGCAATGACTCTCACTGTGATATTTTGGGCATAGGAAAAGTGCAACTAGTTTGTGATAATGGGAAGAAAATTATTCTAAGTGATATTAGGCATATGCCCAAGTTAAAAAGGAATTTAATATCTCTTAGTCGTCTTGACAGTAAGGGTGGTACCTATAAAGCTCAAGGTGGAGCTTTACAGGTCTTTAAAGAAGACAGGTGTCTCTTTAGTGGCAAACTATCTAATGGATTGTATTATTTTCTAGGGTCTGTTTATACTGGAAAAGTCAGTATAGCTTTTAATAGTGATAAACCTGAAATTTGGCATAGAAGGCTTGGTCACATTGGTCTTAAAGGTCTTGTTAAGTTGCAAAGTCATAAAAATCTGATTCACCTAAGTCTACTTCTTTGGATTCTTGTGAAGTTTGTATTATGGGAAAGTCTCATAAGTAAAGCTTTAGTTCTGTAGAAAGCAATTCTAAGAACTGTTTGGATTATATGCATAGTGATTTGTGGGGATCTAGTTATGTGCCTAAATCTATGTCTCAGTGTCAATACTTTGTCACATTCATTGATGATTTTACAAGAAAGGTCCAGTTATATTTCTTAAAGTATAAATCTGAAGTTTTTGACAAATTTGTTGAATGGAAAACCCTTGTTGAAAATCAAAAGAACTTTAAGATTAAAACCTTAAGAACTAGCCTTGAATTTATCAATACTAATTTTAATAACTTCTATGTAGAACATGGTATCACTAGACATAGAACATGAATTTATAGTCCCGAGTAAAATGGCATTGCTGAAAGATTAATAGAACCATATTAAACAAAGTCAGATGCATGCTATTTAAATTTGGATTAAATCATTATTTTTGGGCAGAAGCAACTGCTACTGCCTATTATCTGATTAATAGATCTCCGAGATCATCTATTAGTTTCAAGAGTTCCAATGAAATTTGGCATGGTAAAACTTATAGTTATAGTCATCTTAAGATCTTTGGCTATGCTGCTGATGTGCACAACAAAGAGTCTAAACTAGACCCTGGAGCTAATAAATGTGTTTTCATTGGCTATCGCAAAGGCATTAAAGGTTATAAATGTTGGTCTCTAGATGATAGTAAGATTACTGTCAGTAGGGATGTAACCTTTAATGAGAATGAATTTCCTAAGATAACTAAAATTGATAATCAGCCTCATTAATATAGAGACACTTTGTTTGAGGTGGAGCTTGAAAAGCCTCAAGTAAATGAAAATGTTGTTGATCACAATGCCGATGAGACTATTCAGGATGAGAATTTGATGATAATAATGATTTTGAAGAACCAGCTGTTAACAATAATGAATTGCCTGATCATAACACAGTCTATAATAGACCTAGTGTGAGCACGGGCTTTTTGGACACCTTGGAACGATGATGACTTTTTGCTCTAACCTTTTATGGACCAAATATTTTATTCTTTTAGGGTCGAATCATATTTGGCTAAGCGGGCATTTTTACATCCATAAACTTAAAATCATCGATGTTTTAAGTCGTAATCAATAATTATTTCAATAGATCTGGACTTAAAACACACAAATAATGTTGATTCTATGGATTTGGGGTAGAAAACACCCAAAAATCACAAAAAATAGTGGACTTCTACAGGGGTAGGATTTACTGCTATAGCTATATCCTTCACCACTATAGGAATGGCAGTCAAGGCTATAGGGATAGCGGTGGAGGCTATCCCTATAGAGGTCTAGCCATTTTCTGGGATTTAGAAAGAACACGAAGGAAACAAGAAAGAACAAACGCCAAAATCACCAAGAACAACAGCTAAAAGCAATAAAAAAAAGGTAAATAGATAAGGGCAGGCCCGACCCTAACAATCTAGGGGCCCAAGGCAAATTAATATTAAAAGTAGTAACATTGGGCCCTCAATAAAAAACTAATATATTAAAACATACTTTTTATAAAAACAAGGAATTGAACCCTTAATCTCTCACAACTTTGACAAGTCCCTTACCAACTCTACTAACATTAATTTATGTCAACTTTTATCTTTTAAATAATAACAACTAAATCTTTAAACAAAAAAAATTTTTGGACCCCATTCGGCTATAGGCCCTAGGCGGTCACACCCATCGCCCACCCCCCAGGGCCGGGCCTGGATAAGGGACCTTAGTTTTGTTACCTCTAGGCTGTGAATCTATCTTCGGAGACTTGAATCAACCCTTGGCAAGTACCTTTTGATGATTTTGGACCTTTAACCGCGCTTAAAAATCATTAAAATGCATTTGAAAATTAATTGTTATCTTTCTCTCCCGCGCAGTAAGCTGTTTCACAATTTTCTCTCAAACTCGATATTTTTATGGAAGTCTTGTTATTTTTCCTAGATTTTAGACTCTCTGACATTTCCAGAATGTTAAGAATCGCTTAAATTGGATAACCGTAAAGAAAGTTATGAATTTTCAAAGTTTAAGCCCCTAAAATCCAAATTAGGCCTAGTTTCCCTCTTCCCTCGCCGGCCACCGCCACCGCTGGGGACGGCAGGCCCTACGGTGGTTGCGGTGACTGCCACTGGAGTGGCGGCCACTGTTGCCATTGTGGCTATGAGCGTCACCGGGGTGGGCACCCCCATTGTGGCTACCCCTCGCCACCATGGTAGCGCCCACCGCTGTGGCTACAGCGGTGGCCATTGTAGCTATGGCGGTGGGCATCGTGCCAATGGCGGTTGTCTTGGTACGGGGAGATTTATGTCGTGTCTCTTCTTTTTCTCTCTCTTTCGCGATTGGTTGAGTTTTTTTCCCTAAAATGTCACCAATTCGGTGCGTTTTTGTGAGTGGGAACTATTTAAACCCATCTAAGAGAGAGAATCAAGGACTTTTTCTCCGAAATTGAATTAGAAATCTGATTTTTAGAGAGAAAAGAAAAGCAAGAGAGGGAAAGGGATGGACTAGAGAGAGAAAGCTTTAAAAAAGCAAGAATCTGGATTTAATCTCTTCTAATCTTGTTTCTTAGTTGTTCTTTAGCTTAATCTCGCAGCTAAATTGATTAGAAATTATAGGTTAAAACGAATGAAATAGGTTTTTAGAGACTTTTCTCAAATACTACCTAAAATTCGTCACTGATCTGTCACTGATTTCGTCACTACTTTCATCACTATACTGTCATAAAATCATCAAAAGGGACCTCGCCAAGGGTTGATTCGAGTCTCTGAAGATAGATTCACGGCCTAAAGGCAACAAAATTGAGTTCCCTTATCTATTTACCTTTTTTATTGCATTTAACTGCTATTCTTGGTAATTTTGGCGTTTGTTCTTTCTTATTTCCTTGGTGTTCTTGCTAAATCCCAGGAATTGGCAAGACCTCTATAGGGATAGCGGTGGAGCTATCCCTATAGCCTTGACTGTCATTCCTATAACAGTAAAGGTTATAGCTATAGCCGTGAATCCTACCCCTATAGAGGTCCTGCTATTGTTTGTGATTTTTGGGTATTTTCTACCCCAAATCCATATAATCAATATTATTTATGTTTTAAGTCCATATCTATTGAAATAATGATTGATTACGACTTAAAACCTCGATGATTTTGAGTTTATAGACATAAAAACACCCGATTTCCCCCTTAAAAAAAATTTTGACGAAAAGGCTGTAGTTACAGCCTTGACCGCCATCGCTATAGCCTTGATTGTTGTCCCTATGGTTGTGGTCGCTATAGCGATGGCGGTGAAGGCTGTCGCTACAGCATTGCCTGTCAAAGTTTGGTTTTAACTCCTTTTCGGTTCGTTTTTCAGTCATTTTTCGTGCTTTCTTTGCGTTTTTCTCACCGATTCACACCCGAAAAATTTTCTAAAATCATAAATATTCTAAAATAAATTAAAATACTTTTTAATATGATTTATTTAATTTATTTCTTATTTAATTAATTAAATAGCCCATAAATGCCTAAAAATGCGTTTTTAATTCTAAAATTTCCCAAAAAATGTTTTTTCTCCATAATAAAATTTTTTCTGCCTATAATTATTTGTGCATTATTTATGATTATTTGTGATTGCTTTATCGTATTTCGAGCCGTTTCGTGTTAGTAAGTTCGGTTGAGGCTTAATTTCGGTCTCTTATTATTTATTCATTTTATTTTTCCTGCACTAGAAAAATGTATAGGTATTCGTAAAGCCATATAATAATTATTTATTTCTTGCTTTTATTTATTTATCGCTTTATGCATGATCGTCGCGTGATGTATGAATTATAAACCCGAAAGCTCTAATTGAGTAGATTCAAATTGCATAAGAACTAAAGTCGCATTTATTAAAATGTAAGAGTTTTGATTTAATAAATGAAAAATAGGCAACATCATCCGGACTCAGAATCTCGATTTTAAGGTACGGTCCAAACACCTGGTGGGAATATCGTACCCAAATTCCCGGTAGAGCTAAACCGAGTGGCGACTCTGTCTTAAAATATGAGATTTCGATCTCATATCTTTTTAACCCCTAAATTGGACTTAAATATCAACTACAACACCATTTCTTCAACATTTTTTATCACACCTCTAAAATGAGGATCCATCCTTACAGACCGCTTCACAGCGCCTTCTTATTTTCCCGCTCCGCTTCTCGCATCTCACGCGGGCGAGGGCCGAGTGGGAAAGGCCGTCCGCTTACACCTAGAAGAGATACTAGGCTACCATCTAAGTTTAATGACTTTATTATGTATGATTGCAATTATTCAGCTTTTATTGAACATGCTATTCTTGCTGCTATTTGTCTTGATAATTCTGAACCTTAGTCCTACTCTAAAGCTAGATTGAGCAAGCTCTGGGTGAGATGGCAAACTGCCATGAATGAAGAGATGGATTCTCTTACTAAGAATTCCACTTGGGTTCTTATCCCTAAACCTCTTGGTAAGAAGGTTATAGGGTGTAAATGGATCTTTAGAAAGAAACCCCCAATCCCTAGTGTTGAGAAAGAAAGATTCAAGGCCAAGGTTGTTGCTAAGGGTTTCTCCCAAGTGGAGGGTGTTGACTATCGGGAGATATTCTCTCCTATAGTTAAACATGTGTTTATTAGACTGATTTTATCTCTTACTGCTTTATTGAACCTTGAATTAGAATAACTTGATGTCAAAACTACTTTCTTACATGGTAATCTTGAGGATGAGTTATATATGACTCATCCTGAAGGTTTTGCTGTTAAGGGTAAAGAAAACCTTGTTTGTTTACTTAAGAAGTCCTTGTATGGTTTAGAGCAGTCTCCTAGGCAGTGGTACCTAAGGTTTGATGAGTTCATGTCTAAGCTTAACTTTTGTAGAAGTAAATTTGATCCATGTGTGTACTATTGCAAGTTAAATGAAAAGGATTACATTTACTTGTTGCTTTATGTGGATAATATGTTAATGGCATGCAAAAGTATCACTGAAATTAAAAAACTTAAAGTAAAATTAAGTTCTGATTTTGACATGAAGGACCTAGGGCCTGCTAGGAGAATTTTAAGCATTGATATTATAAGAGATAGAGTTCAAGGTACTTTAACTTTAACTCAAAGAGATTACATTGAAAAAGTTTTAAAGAACTTTGAGTTAGATAGCAATAAGCCTGTTAACACTCCCATAGGTGCTCATTTCAAATTATCTGAGAGTCCTCCTGTTTTAGATAGAGAAGGATCTTAATTTTATGTCTAGGGTTCCCTATCAAAATGTTGTTGGATCTTTGATGTACTGTATGGTGTGTTCTAGGCCTGATATTACTTTTGTTGTTAGCTTAGTCAGTAGATACAAGAGCAATCCAGGTAAACCTCATTAGTCTGTTGTTAAGTGGCTATGTTTATACCTTCAAGGTAGCATTTCTTTGTCCTTGACTTATAAAGATGTTAAAAATGGCAATATAAGTATTGAAGGATGTTGTGATTCAGATTATGCTGCAGATTTAGATAGAAGAAGATCTACTTCTGGTTTCTATTTCACTGTTGGTAACAATTTAGTAAGTTGGAAATCTTGTTTACAACATGTTGTGGCCTTGTCTACCACAGAAGCTTAGTATATTGCTGTTACAGAAGCAATGTGGCTTAAGGGTAGCTTTACAAAGGCTTGGTGTTGTATCATTTGACTATGTGTCAAATGGTGCCACTAGGACCTGAAATGGTGATTTCCCTATTTATTACTGATCAGAAACTTGAAGAGAGCTTTATTATGATGACAAGATGGCCAAGGTGGAGAGTGTTGGGCCTGTTGTGTCCATTTGCCTCTGATTCAAGCCCATGTTATAAGCCTATTTTTGTTCTATACCTGGTTTGTTATGTGATGTAAAACGCATTGCTTTGGGGTTATTTTTTGGGAGATGGTATTTAAGGCTGGTTTTGTGGCTTTAGGGTTTTTTATTCCTTTAAACCGCAACTTTGATCTTTCCCTTGTTCTCTCTGGCGATGCCCTGTTTCTCGCTCCTGTGATGGCTTGATTTCTTGCGTTTGATGCTTGCATGTTGAATCAACGGTGATCTTAAGAGGCGGTTATTTCTAACGGTTATTTCTATGCCTATTTAAGCATGTGTTGATTCTGTTCTGGGTGTGACTGTAATTTTTGGGTTTATAGTTTTGTTCTTCATTCTAGGCTTTGATAATTTCTGTACTGTGTGCCGATTTACAACATAATAAAGTATTCTCATTTCAAATCCGTAGATGTACCCTTATATATCCCATCATCTAAATATATGAGAAACTACATAAAAATTCCTTGTGTTCTTTACCATTTCTGCATTTTATTATCTGCTTGTTTTACGATCTTGAATCGCTACAATTATGCATACTCCCAAAATTAAATAGAGTAAACAACATCTCTTATCTTAATTAAATAACCTTGGCCACGCACAATCCCCAACCTACAAATTTTACGATAATTTATAAATTATTTTATTTTTCTTTATAAATCTATGGAACTGATATACTAATTGAGCTAATTTTTATTGATCAAATTCGGAATATATACCATAATGGGAAAGAAGTTTCAAAACTGTATGCCCTCATAAACTAACACGTTCAAACAATTTTCCTCTTTAATCGAATTATCAATTAATACATTGCAACAAGTTTTTCTACTACTCTCGTTGCTATGCTTTACAAACTTCATGACAAGGGATGACAATGGCAGGGCTGGCCTTATAATTTTAGGAGCCCAGGCAAAATTATATATTTTAAAAACATCATGGATAATGGTATGGGTTCTGTGGATAGATGACACAGCCAAATCATCAGTGACGATTCCAACACAAAAGTTGAGGCATTCCACTTGGCGATTGCTGACTTAAATTCTAGTTTAAGCAAATTCAAGCAGACAAACATATAAAATTTGGGTGAATGCTAGAATGAATTTGATTTTTGTAAAATAAAAATTACTTTATCATTCTATGGTGACTTTATTTTATTCTTATTTTACTACTATCACTATAAGAGTAAAATCCACACCAATAATATTAATTAATGGTGGTGAATGATAAAGTAATTTTTATTTTACAAAAACCAAATTCATTCTAGCATTCACCCAAATTTTATATGTTGGACTTTTGGCTTATTGTTGTTGGTTGTCCCTTTCCCTCAAGGCCACTTTCTTATCCATTTGAGCTTAAAAGCCAACATTTAGGCCCGGCCTTGATAATTTGAGGGCAATAGATAAATAAATATTAAAAATAGGATTAATTTAAAAAACCCTCCATATGGTTTTACTCATTTTTAAAAGGGTTATTGTATTTTTTTTTCTTCAAAAGGACCCTTATGGTATCAAAAGTTAGCAAAAAACAGATTTTCTCTCAACAAAGTTAGTTGTGCTAAGTTGGCAAAGGGTATTTTCGTCAAACAACAAATTTTTCAAATTTTAAAGTAAAAAAAAATATTATAATTCATCTTGCCAACTTAGCATAACTAACTTTGTTATGAAAAAAATATTTAATTGCTAATATTTGATACCACAAAGGGCCCTTTTGAAAAAAAAATAACACAATGGCCTTTTTGAAAACGAGTGGAATCACATGGGGAGCTTTTGAAGTTAACCCTTAAAAGTATTAACATGGGGCCTTCAACAAAAAAAATAACGAAATAAAACATATTTTTTTGTAAAAACTAATAATAACAACTAAATTTTTAAGCAAATAATATTTTTAGATCCCTTCCGACTATAAAAATTAGGCGATGGCACTCGTTGTCCGCCGGAGGGCCGGGCCTAACAATGTGTTTTGTTAAGTGAGGTATAAAATGTTGCAAGCCTAGCTAAACACCCTCATTTTATTCTCTCTTTCGCCGCCTTCCACTTCCATGTTCTTTTCTCTCTAAAAAACCAGAGCAGTTTTTCCCTTTGACCGATGGTGATGATGAGGCAACTTTTCTGGTATATTGGCGCATAGAAACGAAGATTCATTGGAATGTTATTAAAGGTGTTCTTTATATCAATTTTCATTATTAGTTGTATTTTTTTTCTAGTTGTGGCTTTTAAGATATGTAATGTTTTTTTTTATATTTACAAGATTCTTCATTGAGATAATGTTGTTCGAAACTTAGTCATAGTTAAGGTTCCTAATCCCTCCCAATAAGTGTATTTAGTAAGATTCGAACCTTATTTTCTACCAACTTACTTAGCCTGCATTACCAACTGAGCTACACTTTATTGATTAAGATCTGTAATGTTTTCCGTTAGAGTTCTTGGCCTTTTTTAGGCTGGTTGTAGTTCTTTATTTTGGCTTGTAACTCTATATTAATTCTTTATCATGGTCTTCAGTATCCTTTCTCAATAAAGCAGCTCCCTTCACACGTGCATTGTACCGCAACGCCCATGGCACGGCTTCGGCAGGCCTCGTGGCCCACCGCAGCCCAAACCTCGCAAAAAATAGGACTTTAAACACATAAAAAGCCTTGAAATGTAATGCGACAAGCCAACATCGCTCGGGAAAGAAAAAAGGAAACCCGAAAAAGCCTGGGAATGAAAAACTAGAATAGAAAGAATCTCAGGAATCCTCGGAATAAGCTCGGAAATGCAAAAATGCTCGATTAGAGAAGTCTAACTGCAATTATGCGCTCTCTTTAATACTCTGTTTATATATTCATATAAGTATCCTCTCCTTTCTGGACTGCACCTTGTGTGATCTTTCCAGATAAGTGACGAGAAATTTGTTTTATTATGAACAGAATTTTAGAAATAAAAGATAAATTAGAAAGAAAGGACTTAGAACTGCAGCGATGTAGAATTTTAATTAGATTTTATACTGATAGAATAAAAGTATATACTGAAGAACTAAGAGAAGAAAGAGTTTATAGATTTTATCATATATTATTAGACTGGATGAGAAAAACAATAGATTAATATACAGAAAAATTAGCTCTTTATACTGAAAGAATACCAATCCTAGAAAGGGAAATACAAGAACTAAATTTAGAATTAACTTCTTTAGTTCTATCTGAGAATGAAGACATATCTTTTAGAATTCTTTAAATACTTGAGTATGAATAGAATTTTAGAACTTAGACAAAAGATAGAAGTAACCACAGAAAATTTAATAAGGATAAATCATAATTATGAATTTTGTCAAAATAGTTTAGAATATTATAATAATGAACTTATAACTTATAAATGATTTTTTGAGTTATATAATTGGCATAAACTCAGAATAAAAGAGTATATATATATATATATATATATATATATATATATATATATATATATATATATATATATATATATATCGGTTCATCTCTGATACCTGGCCAAATACATTTGCTCACGATAAGCAACATAAAAAGTCAAGCATAATAAATAAATAATTTATTTTTACGGTGATATGCTCAATTACATGATTTTGAAAATCGGACCAGATCGGTTGGTCGGATCGAGTTTGATCAGAACCGGCGTCTGGTTTGGTCCGGTTTGATTGGATTCTTGACATGGTCAAGAATCGATCAACAATCGGTTGAACTGGTCGGTTTGACTGGAAATCGATCGGTTCAACCGATGATCGATTTTCGATTCTCTTAAATCATGCTTTTTTAAAAATTGTTGGTGGTGGGAATTGAACAGAAAACCTCCAACATATTTTTTAATACATGTTCTACCAACTGAGCTACCACACACAAGTGGTAACATTTTCTGCTTATATACTTTTATATTATATATTGTTAATTTTCAAACTGTTCTAATAATATTTTATTATAAAAAAACCATAATAAATATTTTTTTTATTTCATATACTACACATTTTATTAAATTTAAAATATTTCTTTCAACAACAGCTTTGAATATTTTTTATAACGAAATAACATATAGATTTTTTAAATAATGTTACTCTAAGTTTTTTAATTAAATTTATACTAAATGGATATATAATTTTTTTTATTTTATATATTGTGTATAAATTTTAATTCTATTAATGCATAATTTTTATATATCATAAATCAAATTTATTAACTTTGTTTATCCAATCTATACAATATAGAATTCGGTTTGAATTCTTTCATTAGATTATATTAGTTATTATCTCGTGTTTTATTTTTATTTGAAATATAATTTTAAATTATAGAATATTTTATTTAATATTATTAATTTTTATATGAGTATAACTTATATTACATGTTTAATATCAAATTATATAAAATATTTAGTATTTTTACATATTTTAAGAAAATCCAGCTTGACCACCGATTTAATTCGGTTGAACCTTAAATCCATGAACCACTATCTTCACCGATTCAGTGGCCGGTCCGGTTCAGAAAACCATGCTCAAATATGATTAAATTCTACACTAGTTACCTTACATTAACCACTCCCGTGATTTTCAAAATAATAATTCTTCCATCACACTTCATTCTCCGGCCATACACGGCGGTTTTTTAGGGAGGATAATAGAAGCAACAGCCCAGGATTCTGAGTAAAAATGGGCCTAAATTAAAATTTATTAGCTTCTTCATTTATAGTTTGAAATGTAAACATTAATTGAATCTAGATCAAATGATATATTTCCTACAAATTTTGGTTAAATTGTGTAAGTTCATTTCATAACTTCTTAAAATAATTATATTTTGCCATAATGTCAAAATTGAAGGTCTTTTAGTACTTTTTATATTTATATACTTAGTACCATAAAATGTTAAGACCAAACCTCCCTGTAAAAAAAATTCAAATTTTCATCTCGCCCATAAACCCGCAGCAAGCTAGGAACGGGCTTGCCCTCTTTTCTATTATCACCCTTCATTCTTCTACAAATTCTCATCTTTCTCTTATTTTCCAATAATGGAGGTTTTAATGAAAACATGATTTCTATACAATCTAACATTCTATATTGAGTTTTTATTTTTTTTCCCCTCTCTTCGATTTTCTTTCCAGCTTATCCACAATTACTAGTTAATATAGACTGATAACCCACCAAATATACCTCACCCGTCTCGAACCACGAGACCTGGTCAACAATGAGCCGTTTGGCTCGTCTCACAGTTGAGGTTAGGAAATCTAGGTCATCCTGACTCATAATGGCTAGAACCCTAAATCCAGCCAGAGGACGTACAAACCTGATAACCGTGTACAACATGTTGACACCTTAGACGGTTATAATCTTAGGACGGTCCACGGCCGGCTCAAAGGTACCTTCGTGCCCTACGAGGAAGGAGAATCTAAGTCTGACCCTAGTCCTTGTATTCTCTCCTCCGACCTTATCCTATTCTATTTGGGACTCAAGGATCATATAAGTATAAAGAGTTATAAGTTTATCTCAATTAGGACTTCTTATTCCATTAGGAATAAGACATATCATGCGCCTATAAACAGACCCTTAGGTTAGTTCAACAAGTACATTCACTTTCTCTCGCTCACTTAAATATTCCTTCAGAACCTTTCACTGACTTAAGCATCAGAGGGTCCCCCACGGGGTAACCACCGATCACCCCCAAGTTTGTGTATTGTTTTGTAGGAATTCGTTCGTAGATTCAAGATAGTTTATAGCAGAACGATTCTGAGATATTGGATTCAGGTACAACATTTTCAGTGGTCGGTGAGAGTGGACTTCATTTACTTGCTCAGGTGAGAATCGTAGTTCACTGAAGAACACATCCCTTTTCAGGTAATCCTAAGTTTCATTGTGCGAACATGTTACACAAGGATTCATATTCCATCATTAACTCCGGCGTGGAAAACACCCAAGGCGGTGTGGGAAATGTAGTTGCAATTGGAAAAGCGTCGATCATGGCAGGTAGCTTTGATGCTACGGAGAAGGCGACGATGACGATAAGTAGTTCAGGAACTAAGTAGACGGAGGAACGTCCCTCTAGTCCACCTAATCAGTTGGATCCATTCATCAAAATCGCTCGCCAAGCGGCTCTCACCCTGAACAACAAAACTAGATGATGAGGTCTGCTTATAATCACTTTATGGCCATAGGCCAACTCGGAGGAGAGGTTCACGAAGATATAGCCATTCCACATGAGATAGGAGTGAACCGAAACCTCCTCTCTCAATTTAATTCTGTCACCAAGATACCGACATTTGTCTCCATTATTACGAAGGGACTCTAAGATTTAATGATCTCCCAGCCGGCACTAGTACAGCCGGTCACCCCCGTGATAGAGATGCCCGTTTCAACTTATCCGGGAAGATTCACGAATTTGGACCTTGCAACGTTACAAGGACTATTAATGATGGCATAAGAAGGAAAGGAAATTTTGGCTGGAGTATCAATGCTCAAAAAAAAAAATAAGAAGTGGCAACCGTTTCAACAATCATGGTCACTGAGGCTACAGAAAAGAACAATTCTGGGCCCCATCGTAAGTCTAAGGGAAAGAAGCATAAAGGCAAGAAGCACAAGTCTCCCACTCCTTCTCCTTTTGCATCCTCCTCGTCCGATTTCCAATCCTGTTTTGAGAGCTCGAAAGATTTTGATACTAAGTTCAAGAGATGCCTGAAGAAATACGCTATTTCCTTCTAGGAGCCCAACAGTAAAAAACCTCTTTCCCCTTTCAAGAAAAATATCCTAATCCAAAAGCTCCCGAAGTAAGTCTTCCCATCCGTTCTAGATAAATACACAGGTAAGGATAATTCCAGAATGTACTTGACAGACTATGTAGACCAGATAGACCTAATCAATGCGCCCGAGGTATACCGGTGCAGAAACTTCCCCACTACCCTAATCGGGGCCGCTAAGTAGTGGTTTCTCTGGCTAGCTCCTAACTCGATAAAAGATTTTGAAATGCTAAGGGGAAAATTCGTAAGCATTTCTTGGGATCAGCCCAGCCGGACAGCGTTAGCCGGGACCTTCACAGCATTATGCAGAAACCAGACGAAGCTTTGCGAGATTTTCTCAAGAGATTTAATGAGGCTTGTGTAGGCATTGCTAACCTAGATTTTGGGACAGCCAAAGAGGCCTTAATCAAGGGAACTCAAAATGACCGACTCAAGCAAGAGATAATCACGAGGAAACCCATTCAATTTCTCCAAATGATTGGAATGGCTCAAAATTTGGTGAAAGTTGATGTAGTAAGTCACTCCAATTAGCGAAACTCAAATGACAATGATTGGTCCAAACAGGATGAGAAGAGAGGTAAGAAGAACAGAGGTAGCAGCAGTCGTGGCTACAGCTGGTATGATCGCGAAGAAGGTAAACCAAAATGGAACGTTTCTTTAAGCAAAATCTTGGTTGCAATCAAGAATGGGCCAGAAAGGAAGAGTGTCAGGTTTCTAAACATCCCAAAGGGAAAAACATTGGGAAGAGATAATGACAAGTATTACGACTTTTATAAAACCAGGGGACACCATACGAATGACTGTAGGGTCCTAACAAAAGAAGTTCACGCCCTCATAAAAGCAGGAAAATTTGGCCAGTTCATTAAAGGTGTGACAATGAAATCTGATAGGAGTCATGACTCAGACGACTCAAAGGAAAACCCAAAAGATTAAAAGAAAATCGATGAAGGAAGACGAAAGAAAGTCTTGGTTATAAATGGTGGCAAAGATAAAGAACCAGCTCCCAAGAGGGCAAAGCATTCTTCCAACCTTTCACTTACACTAAGTGACGGCTCAAAAGTGAACAAGAATTATAGGAAAGCAACCATGGTAACCAAGCCTCACACGGACCCACGCGTTATTGAGGCGGTGGTAGAAAACTGCACGATATATCGCGTGCTCGTTAACACGGGATGCTCAGTGAATTTAATCACAAGGTCGGCGTTTGAACAACTCGAAGTAAATAGTCGTCGCATCTATCTAGGGTATGCAACATTATCAGACCTACATGGCCACTCCACCATCTCCCTAGGAGAAGTCAACCTGAATGTAGAAATCAGTGAAAAAGAGCACGTGTATCAAGCTGAGGTGGACTTTACTATTGTCAAAATATCAGTCGGATTCAACATCATTTTGGGACGTCCCTTCTTATATGAATCTTTCAATTCAATCTCTCTTGTTTACTTGGTATTACAAATACCAACAAGAAAGAGGACGGTAGTAGCAATAGGGAACCCCTCAATCGCTCATGAAACGTATGTAGCCGCGCTAAGAAAAGATAAAAAAAAATAGCTCAAAAAGAGAAATTAGAGGAGTATAGTGCAAGTCGGGATGACTTCAGCTCGAACAAAACTAGTTCAATCACCGAGCCGGTTGGTGAGCAAGAGGTGCTTATGGTGAGACCAGGCAGAGCGTTGAAAGTAGCCAAAGACTTAAAAGCATATACGAAGGCGAGCATCAACTCAGTTCTGGTTGGGCAACAACATTCGTTCTCTTAGAATTATGATGACCTGTTGGGAGTCTGGCTAGAAATTATACAACATAGTCTCAACCTCGACCCGGAAGCAGCCCTAGTAGTACAAAAGAAAAGAAAGCATGCCCCTGAAAGGTAAAAGGCCATCGAAGAAGAAGTGGACAAGTTGCTTAAAGACAAACATATCAAGGAAGTAAATTACCCTAAATGGCTAGCAAACGTAGTGTTGGTCAAGAAACTAAACAGAAATTATCGAATATGTGTAGACTTCACAGATCTTAACAAAGCAACGCCAAAGGATAGTTACCCTTTGCTAAGCACTGATCAATTAGTAGATTCTACAGCCGGGTTTATCATCTATTCCTTTCTAAACGCAAAGGTCGGATACCATCAAATTCCCATCGACCCGGCAGATGAAGAAAAGACGTCCTTTATTACTCATAAAGGGACATATTGTTACACGGTTATCCCATTTGGATTGAAGAACATGGGAGCAACTCATCAATGACTAGTAAATAGAATGTTCGAAGATATGATTGGAGAGACGGTCGAAGTTTATGTAGATGACATAATAGTGAAAAGTAAAAACGAAGAGTCACATACAGATGACTTAGAAAAGGTGTTTAAAACCTTGTAATCCTATTGACTAAAACTCAACCCGGAGAAATGTGTCTTTGGGGTAAGGGTGGAAAGTTCTTAGGATTCAGGATCTCTGAAAGAGAAATTGAGGCTAATCCAGAAAAAAAAATAGAAGCATTTATCCGGATGGAACCGCCTCGAACCCTAAAAGAAGTTCAACGCCTCAACGGAAGAATTACTGCCCTGGGGCGATTTATCTCGTTCTTGGCCAAAAGATGCATGCCCTTTTACTAGGCGATCAAGAAAGACTGAGATTTCAAGTCGGATAGGGAATTCTGGCAAGAAGTTCAGGCGATAAGTCCAGGTGACTAGCCAAATAAGCATTGAAAACACATTGTCCATAGGCAAGACATATGTTCAATATGCCAACCAGAGCGCCTTTGAATTTTTCGATGCTATTCCGGCTAGCCACGAAGTCTTCCCTGACTTTCACTAGCTCCTACTTAGCTTGAACACTCCTCTCTATCACCTCATAATAAGCCAGCTTGAGGGAATGAGCCTTATCGTGAGCAGCTTTTAAATCCGCCTCAGCCTTCTTCACTTTTACCTCGAGCGCCTTATTTACATCCAGCAGCAGCTTAATCCGGGTCTAAGCCAAGACATTCTTTTCTTCCAATGCCTCGATTTCATCAGCTCTTTCATTCATATCGGTCGAGTGAGATATGAGCTACAAAATATAACAAGCGAGAATCAGGCTACTAGAAAAGGAAGGTTTACTTTAAACCTAACAAACAAACCCTGGAAGAAGCTTCAAGAAGCGAAACGGCCGCCTGACAAAATTTCTCTGTTTTGTACATGGCAGCCTTACAAGGAAGAGGGAAAGCTAGGCTCAATTACTAGATTGGAGACCCAGAAATAGAGCCGTGTTTTTCGACTAAACCGATCAATTGCTCTTTCAATCCAAAAGGAGAAATCTCTACCGAACGTACCTAGGAAGATGAGTTCGGAAGAGGGGAAGCAATTTTTTCCATGGCCACCTACAAAGAATAAAAAAAAAAATCAAATCCATGATCAATGAACAAAATAAAGAAGGGAAGAAACTATCTCCCCCTCCCCGGATCCTTTCTTCTTTCTTTGTTTCGATCCGTCCCATTTGCCAAGCAAAACTGCATTGGCAGATGGGTCAGCACCTCCATGAACTGTCACAGGCTCAACACGAGTGTTCTCTTATGTCAAGTTCCTGGATCTCTTTTCTAACAAGCCGGAGAGAAAATCAGCCACTTCGGACATACTGAAAATAAACGAAGATCAAAATAAGAAAAATAGAGAAACTTAACGGGAAGTTTTGGACCGGGATAAAAAAACATAATTGCCCTCTACATGTTGTCAATTTTGAAAATTGGGACGTTGTTAGTGAAAGCATAGGCCACATTGGCTAAAGACCATATTTTTCTGGAAAACCGCTAACAACATGAATCCTGAAATCATAATCATCTTTGGGGGCCGAAAAGGGGGAAGGAACCTTTAACGACCAACGAGTTGGGAACATGGACGGTCGTTCCTCTAATTTTATGTACATGAAGAATTGTTTAAAATTCTTTAAGGAATCAGGGCGGTCAGCAAAATGGTAGAAACCCTTCCTAAAAGCAAAGTGAAGATGATCCTTCCCTTTGTTAAGCTTACAAGAGGCAATCCGCTTAAAGAAATCCGGGTCAAATCGAAGCCCCAAATTTATGCACAGCTGATAGTGGCCCACGATGTCGCCCCAACACAAAGGATGAATTTGAGTCGGGCATACATTCCAAAACTTCAGCAAGTCGCATGTTCCGGCTGGCAGCGGATAAATAAAGCCGTACCAAATCTAATCCAGATAGATGCTAAACCAACCGTCTGGTGGTGAATATACGCATTGCGACTGAGACGACATCATAATAGTACACCTTCACATCTATGGAAAAGTTACCCTCTTGAATTCCAAATCCACAAGGTCAATGATCGACACCATATCCTCAATTCTATGCGTCAATTTATGCTCCCTCCTCTCTGTCGGCTCGGAGTTAATCACTTTTGCTTTACCTTTACCATTAGGTTTTCTGTTCGCTGATCTTTTCACTCGATATCCCTTGGGGACTGGGCTGACAACCGACTCGATAGATGGTTGATCAACCTCCACACCAGACTCTTCTTCACCCCTCCAAACGGGATCAAACGAATGAACTTGGGAACTTGAGGCATTTTTGCTCGACACATCCCTCTCCTCGTTTAAGTTAATCCTTATGGGTCCATCCTCCCGGGTGCCTTCTTAATCTTAGGGTTAGGACGAAAGTTAGACCGGTCCATCGTAACAAATGTATGAGACACTAAATCAGTGAGTTCTCTACATAAAACAGTGAAGGGACTATCACTCGAGCCAGTGCTTATAGACGAAGATGAATACATGACCGCCTAGGAAATAAAACCCTAAAATAGGTTAGAAGTAGATCAAACTATTCTAAAAGATCTAAGGTCTTTTTTCAGTCGAGAGGAAGCCTAAGAAAATTGGTGTTCATCACTTTCATCAAGTTTGTCATAAAAGAAGTGTCTGGTTTCATACTAACCCAAAATCCGGAGAAAACAACCCAGATTCCGGCCAACGATAATTCATCTTCACAATCACGTTTACAAGATAAAGGGCGTATATTTAAGTTCATTTAGCAAAACAAAAAATGTGAATACACCTAGCCTAATAAAGGTCGGTCATAACATGGCATAATTTCTAATATAGCATCATAAATAGCAGATTACATCAGTCCAACCAAGCATGCTAGGAAGAAATAGAACACCGCGTGTGATCAATCACATCAGCATGCTTAAGAGAAACAATAGAAAGAGTTACTTACTTGCCAAAAAGGGAGAAGTAGGTAGAAGCAAATGTCGCTGGAGAAAGGACTTCAAAGGGAATAAGGAAGCAGAAATTGTCGGAATCAGGGATAGAGGTTCAAAGAGCGTAAAAGTGGTGAAACAGGTTCTAATGACGCTTAAATAGGAAATAAAAGTGAAATGAAGAGTCGCCATGATTGAATGTCTGGAGCAAAACACAACATGGCAGATGAAGTCTGGTTTTTTTTCAAATTTTGAAAATTGAGAATACCGCCAAAGGCACTAAAGAGACTCCAACTTCTCAAGGAAGTTACGAGGATGCTTGGAACAGAACTGGCCACGTAGCCCTAATAACTAATCCGTTCGAAATCCAAGCCGGCTCACACCACTAGAAGCCCTAAAGAACTTCCCACACTTGGGGGGGCTTCTGATAACTCACCAAATATATCTCGCCCGTCTAGGAGCACGAGACCGGGTCAATAATGAGCTGTTTCGCTCGTCTCATAGTCAAGGTTAGGAAAGCCAGGTTAACCTGGCCCATGAAGCCAGCTGAAACCCTAAATCCAGCCGGAGGACATACAAACTTGATAGCCGCGTACAACAACCTGACACCTTAGACAGTTATAATCTTTGGACGGTCCACGACCGGCTCAAAGGTACCTTCGTGCCCTACGAGGAAGGATAATTCAGATCTGACCCTAATCCCTATATTCTCTCCTCCGACCTTATCCTAATCTGTTTTGGACTCAAGGATCAGATAAGTGCAAAGAGTTATAAGTTTATCTCAATTAGGACTTCTTATTCCATCAGGAATAGGACAGATCCTGCACCTATAAATAGACCCTTAGGTCAGTTCAATACTCACTTAAATATTCCTTCAGAACCCTTCATTGACTTAAGCATTGGAGGGTCCCCCACGGGGTAGCCACCGGTCGCCCTCAAGTTCGTGTATTGTTTTGTAGGAATTCGTTCGCAGATTCAAGATAGTTCGTAGTAGATCGATTTTGAGATATCGGATTCAGATACAATATTTTCATGCACTAACATCTATAATTTTTTTCACCTCAAAACCTTTAAATTTTTTTATGGTTTGAAAGAAAGAACCGGATTTGACTTGTTCATCGTACCATTTCTTTTCCGGTTCTAATTAGCCAAACCTAGTTTTTTTTTGCTAAAGTGTTATTTTCTATAAAAACAGACCAGAGTCTTTGCTAATTCCCGATTTTTTTGGCTAAACTGAACGATCAAATTTTAACATTGGGTATAATAGCTCAATTGTTAAAACCTTATGATGCAAAGGTGAGGGGTTTTGCGTCAATACACACCCTCAACAAAATGTTATTTTTCAAAATATTAACCTAGTCAAATTAAAAATGAGTTAAACTGGCAAATTTTTTTATCTGACAGGCTAGTTCAATTAGTCAAAAACCGATGCTTAACTTTATTAAAAGCACTTAAAACCTAGTCAAATCAACATCCGGTTTCGGTCAAACCGGGTGTGACTTGGATTTCAAACCAGGGTTGTCACTATTCCTATAATTTGCTCATAGTTTTGTGGTATACAGAGAATAATGTATGAATTTTTCGTTTTACTTAATATAAGCATAACTACATAAATTAAAAACTTTCATCTGATTAATAAGCAAAGGAACGTAGTTCCGAGTATGAGATAATTTGCAGTGCCTTCGTCAACTTTGGTCTGTCAAATATAATTATTTCGTATAAAGACATCAACTCTCATTCTTTAATATTAAGGTTTAGTTTTGCTTTTTGGGTGAAGTTTTAGCGACTGAACTTACGGCTTCTAGAGGTTTAAAGGTGGGGATTTTCTTTTTATTTAATATAAGCGCAATTGCACAATTTTTTTAAAAAAAGTTTAGTTATGCTTTTCCAAACTCTAAATAGCTTTCAGGAACTTTTATGGTAACTAAAATTTTTGACATTAGAAAAGCATTGTAAAGCGCTTCACAAAAAATTCTCTTGTAGTAAGAAACTAAATAGTTTATGAATATTATGGATAATATGTAGCTGATATATTGAATTAGTCAATTTGATTTAAATAAGGCGCGCAAATTTTTGAAAAAAGATATTAAAATCTGAGACTACGAAAGAACTTAAAATATAAAAATGATAATAAATCTAAAATATACTTTCATTTTCCTTTATGAAAAAAAAATATAAATTATAACAACTCCGTAATATGTAGAAGCTAGCCAGGAGATCATATTGACCATAACTCCCAAAATCCCCAATTCGGATATTACAGAATACAAGTAGGATTTTCCAATGAGAGAGCAACATAAGTATAACTAAGTTATATGGCAATTAGGATCCGGATCCAAATTTAATTCTCAGTAACTCATTACCAAAATACTCTAATATTACTGACATAGGGTGTATTTATTTGAAAAAGTCAACTCAACTATTAAATGAATTTAATTTAATTATTTTTCATTATTATGTGAAATTGATTCCATAAACAACGCACCATCAAAAATTAAGTTTAGAGCAAGAATAAACAAACCTTATAAAGCAGGTCTATAACACGTTTTTCCTTGCTTGCTTTCTACATATTACATAAATTTAAATTCTTTTGTTTTAAATCACCGTCTCAAACACAAAAGATAAGTCATTTGCAATTGTACCATTTTCACCAATATTATCAATATTGTACCGTACCGATCGGTTCAACCAATTTTATCACAAACTAATCATGGCTACAGTACGGTATATGTAAAAATCGGTTTTAATAAAAAAAAAATTGAAGAAAACTGAGTTGATTCGGAAAACCAGTGTACCGGTTCAAACCCTATTTTCTCACAATTCTTGTGGCAACAAGTAAAACTGTCGCTAAAGATTTAGAAAATTGTTGCTAAAGATTTAAAAGCGTTGCAAAAGACACAAAAGCATTGCTAAAGACACAAAAAAGAGTTACAATAGACACTAGAAATCTTAAATAATATATACTATTTCATTTCAAAACACCTCTGCAACACGCATAAACCTTGTAAAAGACTTAAAAAGCGTTGCAATAGCCACTGGAAATCATTATTAATATATATATTCTTTAAAAAAACCTAATAAAATCACCTATAATACTGGTTATACCGCGTACCACTGGCCTCACCGGTATGAGGCCCGGTATGGTATTGATAACATTGGTTTTCACCGTCTCTCTCTGAATGCTACCGCCGGCCACCGTCCCCTATTATGCTTCCCTTTTGGACGCCATGTTAGTTCTCATTCAAATCTATGCCTAAGAAATCTCTCGGGGCAACGATTTCATTCGCTCTAAACTAGGCTCTACCTATGCCGCCAGCAAACAATTACGCCAAGCCACTCACCTCTTCTATTTCACCAACCGCCGTGCTCTTTCCTTTTCAAGTCCCTCATTTGAGGATATGCCTCTCTCAACTGATTCTCTTACTCTCTTGCCTTTTTCCTTACCATGCCCATTGATTTTGATACCTTACCGAGCGTCTTAAAATGTTGTTCTAGGTTATCTGCCCTGAGACTTGGTCAACAAGTTCATGGAGTAGTATTGACTAGTGGGTTTGCTTTAGATTTACCCGATTCGAATGTTTTGAGTGTGGCGATGTAGGGAGATCACAGAAGGTCTGAGAAACGAGGTCTCATGGACAAGAATGATGGCAGGAAAAGTCGGTGAGGTACGAAACTTGTTTGAGATAATGGTAGAAGTGGGTTTGAGGTTGGATGCGCCCGTGCTCACGTGGGTTGGGGTGGAAAAGGTCATTCGCTCACAGTGGCGACTCTGCTGGGGATTTCCTTTTAACTTAAAATTTGAAAAATAGCTTTCATTTCCAAAATTAGTTAAAGGATTTTGATGATGTGCCTTAATCGTTTTTTAAATCAACACTTTATTTCTTATGCCTTTTGAATCCACCGCTTAATTAGTTTCTAAGTTTAAGGTGCCATTATTATTTCACCCCCATGAAGCTCACTTGTATACCTCATACCCGCCAGGAATTGGGGATATTTGTGGGTGGATCACTAGTTTCAACCAACGTATAATTCCCACGATCACACTCATTTGAAGAGTGGTTGAGTTACACGGGATCAAGGTAAATGAGACCCTTCTATAGTGTCATTCCATGACACCAGCAGTTTGAGACTATGAACCGCGATAAATCTAGCCATAGCAACTTCCCCTTAGGTTCACCAATACAATTTAGATTTAGGTCGCATATTTATCTGTTGTTCGTTGGAGTTTGAGTTAAGCCCCATATCTTTTGAACAGTGTTGCATGGGAGTCATAAGGTTGGAAGAGATTTATTCGCTTTTTGTGGGCTACTTGTGTTGTGCTCATACATACGCACCTCATGCATAGGCCACGTGTGGCCGACTTTTAATTTCAGTTTTTGCTTACCTCTATTCTCCCCTCGCTTGAAAGGGGAAATTTCTCAAAATGCCTGAGATCGTTTGAGTCCCGATGACCCGTATCTAGTTCACTAGGCATGGCAAGGAATTCGTACGTCCTACATATTTTGGGGTTAAGCTCTGCATCATAAGCCCTTCTGATCTCTACCTCTCTAAACCACCCCCGTATATATAGAATTCATCACTCGGATTATTGCATAATCATCCATTTCATTCATGGTTCAATTCGGGCTGATCATCTTTCAGTTTCTCTAGTTAGGTCGAGATGTCCTCATCACCGTAGTCCTCTTTGGTTACGACATGATCGCTATTTAGTTCACCGACCAGTGAGTTCAGTATCAGAATCAGTTCTTTCTACCATGTCTGATATTCCACCGGCTAGTGGGGTTCTATTCGATGTTTCTCCTCCCCCTGTTTCTTCACCTTTGAATGATCAGAATCCATCCCAGTTGGGTTCTGAGTTGGCTAATGCTATAGCCATGTTCTTGCAATCGGATCTATTTTGTGTCACCATTCAAGAACAAGTCTGATCGGCTCTTAGGGAAGAGAGAGAGGTTCAGAGGCCAGCGGGGCCTGTAATTCAAGCTCAGGGATAGGTAGAGATTGCTCAGAATGTTTCCAATCAAGCTCTCCCTATTCAGCACCAGTTTTCAACCTCATCTCTACCACCTATTCGACCGGGTCAGTTTCAATTTAGTTAAAGTTCCTCAGTTCAGCCTCCCTTGTCTTTTGCTCCGCCGGTGTTTGCTTTTCCTCCTCTTGTACCTTCAAGTCCTATCGGTCAAGCTCCTATATTCCCTACATTCACAGGGGGTTTTACTCCGTAGATGGCTGTTCCCTCTAGTGGCTTTGTCGTTTCTCTGACACCGCCAACATCTTTTGTGCCATCACCTCCTAATTTTGTGGTTACCCCATGTAGAACTGCTTATCCTCGGAATCCCTTTGTTCGCCCTTAGTTTGAGATCCCAACTCCTCCACCATTTTAATTCAAAACATCCTCAGTGCATAATGACCAGGTCATGCAACCTCCGGGCATGACACCATGCGACCAGGTCACACAGCTTTCAGGCGTGACAACCGAAATGGCGACCTTTTTGAGATAGCTTTTGACTAAGAATGAAGAGAAGGAAGAAGAGAAGGATGAATATTGGGTGCCAAAGAACTTTTCGTTGCCCAGAATGGAAGCCTACACTGGTAAGGGACCTCCTAAATCCCACATATGTACGAGCGAATTATGCATGTCCAGAAGATAGAGGACAAAGTTCTTGCCAAGTTATTTTTGTGTAATTTATCAGGGCCTGCTTTCGAATGGTACAGTACTCTTCTAGAATCAACAATTCTAGATTGGAAACTTTTATCTGAAGCCTTAATTGCCCATTATAGTTTCAATTACACAATGGAAACCACTATCCAGCACCTTTGAAGCTGTTACGCAAAAGTAAGGTGAGACCTTTAATTCATACTTCAACAGGTGGATGGCCACTCGAGTCCTACTAAAATAGAATCTTAGTTTGGAGGAAATCATTCCCAAGCTGCTCGACGGGGCTCTCCTAGTTCTTCATAAAGAGATGGAAACTGGTTTGTTCGAATCCTATACTAAGGTCTTCGAGAAAGATGAGAAGATCGAGCGTCGAGAGGAGAAAGAGAAGGCAAACATGCCGAGTGGGAACCGGCCGTGGTTTAAGAAGGATGAATCAAATAAAGTTGCGCCAGCTCTTGCTAAAGGTAAATCGCCCGCAGTGCAAATCGTAGCTCAACAGGAAGTATCCGCAGTTCAAATCATTCCTCCTCCTCCTCAACAACCATTTGTATCCCATTGAAAATTGCCCCTTGGAGTCATATTTGCTAAGATGTAAGAAGCAGGCCAATTGAAACCTCTGTTGATGTCAGGGCTCCTTGGCCAGATGAAAGAGGAAACTTTTATGAGTTCCATGTATAGAAGGGGCATCAAACTGACCGGTGCAGGACTCTAGCTTCCACTATCACTCGTATGGTCAAGGAGGGAAATATAGCTGAACTAGCTAGGAAGCCGAGTACTATAGAAAACTATTTGCCTAATTTTGGGGGCAAGGTCTCTATGATCAGTTCTGGCATTAAGGAAGAATCTTTTTTAGAAATGATATCTAAGGAATTCATATTGGTTATCGGCTCTGGTCTCCCTTTGAACTTCATATTTGATATGATCTCACAATCTAATCTTGTGGTAAGCTCCATGGAGATTGAAGAAATGGGGCAAGAAGATGAGACGCAGATTAAGGACGTAGAAATGGTTAAAAAGGCATCGCTCAATGTTGATGACTATATTTTGAAAGGCGAGTATTCTGATGAATATTTTCAGGCTTTCAATATGGATGAGTATGAACTTCAGGAAGCATCGTTAGTTTATGAGGAACCGCCTTATTTGTTTGAAACCCCGGCCACTAAAAGCGTGTTAATCGATGGAATTCTAAATGTCACCTACAGTGGCCAGGTGTACCAGCCTAAGAATCCTGTTAAAACTGGGGCTAAGCCAACTACACCACCTCCTCAAGTTGAAACAAGTCCTGATATTGATCCTCTGATTACTCAGTTGAAGACTACTCAAGCCTGTTTTAGTATTTGGTAGTTACTTCTTGGTTCTGATGATTACCGTAGGGCTTTGATTAAAAGGCTTTTGGAACTTGAAGAGAAGCCTACTACTTCTATTGTTAAGATGTGCAACATGGTAGGGAAAGGAATACCGCTCCTGAGAGGGGATGATCCGATAATGTTCTCTAATTAAGATCTTCCACCCGAGCGGCGCGATCATAATCGAGCCTTATTCATCCATGCGCAGGTCCTCGACAGAACTATCCCATGCATCATGGTTGATGATGGCTCCTCCCTAAATCTATGCCCTCTAAAAGTTCTTCCTTATTTAGGTTTATCTGGGGAAATGCTCGAGAAATATCACACTGTCATCCGTGCCTATGATGATTCTAAAAGGGGTGTGGTTGGTGTGTTTGAAGCCAAAGTAATTACAGGGGAGATTTCTGCCAAGGTCTAGTTCACTGTCATTGATATTCCTATCACCTACTCTTTGCTCCTAGGTCGACCCTGGCTACAATCTGTAGGAGCGATCTCATCGACACTCCATCAAAATATTAAAGCCATGGAGAAAGATGGAAATATTAAAGTTATTGAAGCTGATCAAGCCTCGGTTATGGCCATCATGAAAGTCGAGGAGGAGTCTGGGTTTTGCATGGCTATTGTTAGTGGCGAGAAGCCTAAACCCCCTTTCTATGAGCGTTACTCATCTATAGCAAGGAAGATGATAAAGAGGCATGGCCATGTGCAGGTTCAGTGCTTAGCCAAACGCTTTGGAGGAATAGTTGATCCTATCCTAATCAAGAAGCATCCAAAGTGGGCTGGTTTTGGATACACCCCGAGGAAGGTTTATAGGCGTGTTCTCCCGGCATACTGCAACATGGTGACTGTTTGTGAGGTTCAAGGGAAGAGTGTCTACAAGGGGGAAATCAAGCCTGTTGAACATGATGGTTAGATTTGGCTGGGTTTCAAGATCTTCAAGGATGTGTATGACTTCGAGAAGAACTTCTTTATTGAGAAGGGGGAGAACCCAGTCAAGCCGATATCTGTTATCGCATCCGACGAGAAAGCCAAGGGGAAGCTGTTTTCTGATTCAGATGAAGAGAAGCCTGTGGACTAGGAGATTGAAGATGTTGTGGCTACTATGTCGAAAGCTATGTTTGTTTTGCTTAAGAAGAAGTGGAAGAAGAACGACGAATCCAATCCTCTAGCCGAAGCCTTGAAGAAGCTTGCCCGATCTCTTACTACGGAAGAAGGTATGGTAACTGTCGATCAAGTGAAAGCCCTGGATTATGATCCAGACGATCTACTCATGAAATCTACCAAGGATGGCAATGTCGATGATGTCACTACTCAAGTCCCTCCGCATGTGGAGGATGACTGTAATGATGTAACTTTTAATATTTCCAGTGTTTTTTATGAGAATAATGTCGCCTATAAGGCCTTTAATTCAATGAAATATTCTAATTTTGCTTATTTGCTTGATGTTTTGCCCGACGGGCCCATGCATTCATTTAATCGTAAGCATAATGTGTTCAATGTTCATGACGTTTCTTTAACTAAAATAAACTTGAGTACAGATGATAACCATAAAATGGTAACCCTTTCTAATGACTTAACCCCTGAGAAAAAAGTGAGATAGTCAAAGTGCTAAAAGATCATGTTAACGCTTTTGCTTGGTCACATATGGACATGCCCGGTGTCGATCGCCATATCGCCGAGCTTCACATTTCAACCGATCCTAGATTCCATCCTGTCAAGTAGAAATTCTGAAGAATGAGACCAGACTGGGTCGACAAGGTTAGGGTGGAGGTTGCCAACATGATTGAGGCTAAGCATGTCGAAGTTAATGAGTATCCGAACTGGTTATCCAATATCGTCTTGATTTCTAAGAAAGATGGAAGAGTAAGGGTTTATGTGGATTATTGGGACCTGAACAAGGCTTCACCGAAAGACAACTTTCCTCTGCCTCACATCGATGTGTTAATTGACAGTGTCGCTAGGGCCGTAATGTACTCATTCATGGATGGGTTCTCGGGGTATAATTAGATTCTGTTGGACATAATCCATAAATTCAGGACGGCTTTCACTACGGAGTGGGGAGTATTCTGCTATCAAGTTATGTCGTTTGGTCTAAAGAACACCGGGGCAACCTATCAGTGCGATGTCACCACTCTCTTGCATGCCATGCTCCATAAAGAAGTAGAGGTCTATGTGGATGACATGTTGGTTAAGTCTACTACCAAAGAAGAGCGCCCTGCGGTTTTGGATAAGTTTATAACTCGCATTGAGAAATACAACTTACACCTCAATCTGAAGAAGTGCATACTTGGAGTTACATCAGGAAAACTTTTGGGTCATGTAGTTAGTCAAAGAGGGATTGAAATGGATCCAGACAACATTAAGGAAATTAGGGATATGCCTTCTCCAAAGACAGAAAAAGAAGTTCGGTCTTTCCTTGGTTCTATTCAGTATATCAGCAGGTTCATTCTTACCTCACCACCATTTGTGAGCCAATCTTCAAGCTATTAAGGAAGCGTCAGCCGATTGTGTGGGATGAGCCCTTTGACAAAATCAAGGCCTACCTTCTTCATCCATCCATCCTTCGACCCCTCACCCCCGGCAAGCGGTTGATCTTGTACTTAGTGATTGATGATTCCGCCATAGGGGCAATGTTGGTTCAGGAGGATGATAGTAAGCGTGAGCATACGGTGTACTACTTGCGTAAAAAACTTTTGGATTACGAAACTCGTTATTCGATCATTAAAAAGACGTGTGGCGCTATGGTATGGCTCACCAAGAAATTGCGCCACTACTTCCAGTCATACAAAGTTCAAGCTATTGCTAAGGTTGACCCAATGAAATATCTTTGTCAGTCGCCAACTTTAGCCGGGAAGTTGTCAAGATGGTTACTGTTGCTTTTTGAATTTGATATGGAATATGTCACAAAGCAGGTTAACATGGGTAGAGCAGTTTCTGAATTTTTAGCAAACCAAGCTCTCGATTCCGATTATGTCGAGAACTTGGACTTTTAGATGAACAGTTAGCTATGATTGATGTGGCAAAACCAGTATAGACTATGTACTTTGATGGTGCCGTGAATAGATTTGGAGCGGGCCTCGGGGTTATCTTATTCACACCCTACAATAAAGTCATCCCTCTGTCCAAGAGATTGAAGTTTCCCACTACTAATAATGGGGCCGAATAGGAAACTTGCCTTTTTGGTCTTAAATCCCTGTTGCTTGTAGTGGCAAAGCATGTTTCTGTAATTGGGGATTCGGTTTTAGTAATCCATCAGGTTGTAGGGGATTGGGACATTAAGGAAGAGTCTGTCCGTCCTTATGTCACTGCCGTTTGGGATCTATCAGCTAAGTTCGAGACATGTCTATATGAACATGTTCCTCGAGATAAAAATTAGATGGCCGATTCGTTAGCTACATTGGCGTCGATGTGGGAAGGTCCTCAGCACCAATCCATTTACCCTCTGATCTTAGTTTCCGCGAAGGTTCCTTACCATTCATGCGACATTGCCCAAGTCTTCGCTATCAGTGATGAACCCTGCTAGTACTCAGACATTGTATAATTTCTCCGTCATGGTCAGTATCCTAAGAATGCTACCGATTTTGATCGAACTACCCTATGAAAGTTGGCCTTTTGATTTAGAATCACTGACAACGATCTTTTCAAATGGACTTCAGATGGTTTATTACTTCGGTGCTTAACCAAATCCGAAGCCCATCTGGTTGTGGGTGAAGTTCATGCGGGTGATTGTGGACCGCACATGAATTGCCTAGCTTTAGCTAAGAAAATATGAATGGGGTACTTTTGGTTAACTCTGATTGCCGATTGTGTCTCCGAGGTTAGAAAGTGTCACCAATGTCAGTTTTATAGAGATATTCAATATCTTCCACCTACCAAGCTCCACAATTTATCTACTCCTTAGCCATTCTCGGTGTGAGGGATAGATATAATTGGTGAGATTCGGCCATCATCAACTAACGGTCACCGCTTCATCATCGTGGCGGTAGATTATTTCTTGAAATGTGTGAAAGTCGAATCATTCACCAGTATTACCACCAAGAAGATGGCCAAGTTCATTGAAAAACACATTTTCGCTCGGTATAGTCTATCTCATCACATTGTATCAGATAATGGGGTTTAGTTCCAAGGGGCAACTGCGGATTTGATCGAGAAATATGGCATCGAGCATCATACCTTACCGAGATTGGGCCGATAAGTTACCATTTGCTCTTTGGGGGTACTGAACAAGCATCAGAACTCCTACAAGTCAAACCCTTTCTCTTTAGTTTACGGCATCGAAGCATTTTTACCAGTTGAGATTGAGATGAAGTCTCTACGAGTGGCACTTAAATCCAAACTCGAAGAGACCGAATGGACAAGAGAAAAGTTCGAACAATTGAATACAATGGACGAGAATCGTTTGAAATCCTTGGATAGCCTCCAAATGTATCAGTACATATGGCAAGTGCTTATAACAGTCAGGTCAAGCACCTCTGATGTCCTTTGAAAACCAGTGACTTAGTTCTGAAGCAAGTGAAGCCTACCAACACTGATCAAAGGGGGAAGTTTTGGCCAAATTGAGAAGGACCTTATGTGATTAAGAAAGTTCTCAGTAAAGGCGGAATGAAAATCATGGATATGGATGGTAATGAGTTCACGAACCCCATCAATCAGGATCGGTTAAACCATTATCATATCTAAATTAAAAGAATCAAATCCAGAAAAGCGACACATAAAAAATATATATAATAAATCACTCGATGAGTGGTCTTCTACTGCTTGGGCAAAAATTAGGGTGTATTTCGCTGTTTGGTATTCTACAAACCATTCATGCAAAAGTTAGGGTGCAAGAATGGCCCGCTAGACTGAAAATACGAAAAGGACGGTCTAGGCAAAAATTAGGGTAAAAGTGTGCTACGAGAGTTTGTTCGCTAGAAAACCTTCATAGGCTAGTTAACACCACAGTTTGAGTCGCTAGAAATGGTTATCATCATTATGTACTCAAGCTTAATTCAATTAATGGAAATATCACTTTTACTGAGCTCTTATGTTTGTGTGCGAATGAATATAGTTGGCCCTGAAGGCGAAATGTTGCAGATAAGTTGAATTTGGGATTCCTTTTAGTTCAAATGCTTACACACCAATAAAAAGAAATAAAAATATAACAAAAAAGGCATAAATTTTGATAGGCTAAAAATATATAGGCCTATGCAAAAGCCAGAAAGTGCACTGGATTGAAAACCCGAAAAGGGTGGTCCAAGCAAAAGTTAGGACATAAAAATAAGAAATATAAGTCTGATGGGCCCAGCACAATGTTCGGGTCTATGCAAAAGTAAAGACAAATAGAAATAAAGATAGTATGATCGTCATCAATCTCCCAGATGGGCCAGCGCCCTTATCATCATCATCATAATTGGAATCAAAAGCTCGAACCATCCTCTTCTCTACTATCAAAGGCTCGATTCCATCCTACCTCAGACTCCACTCAAGCCATACGCGTAATCGCCTCGCCAGACTCCATAATCTCTGAGTGCAGCGAAGCCATCCTTGATAGAAACCATCAGTAGTGATAACGCCCAGCCGGTCGTAATATAGGGTATCATACCTTGCTCAATGGCTCCATACCTCCCTCGTATGATCAAGGAGATTGGCCGAGAACGGCCCAGCAATGAAATCATCTATATGAAGTGGGGCTCTCTATCATCATCCCCACTGTCGACACAGGCGATAAGGCGAGTAATGCTCAAAATACTGCAACCCCTCAAGCTGAACCGTGCCACCGCCGGTGTCCACCAGAACATCAAAAATCTCCCACTAGCGATAGAATTAGCAAATGTCTACATTAGATAGACCCTCTATAATCGCAATCCAATCATCATATGTCAGAGTATCGTGGTTAGCAGCAACGTGATCCCTCCCATGATAATTCCTAGGCCCCGTATCATCTCGGATCACCTCAAGGATCCTAAAGCAAGGCTAGCTTATCCAATACCCAAACCTGCACATCAGTTTCAAATTCTGTTTTAGATTCAGTATCAGGTTCAGTATCAGGTTCAGTATCAGATTCAGATTCAGTATCAGGTTCAGTACCAGATTCAGTTTTAGTATCAGATTTAGTATCAGTTTTAGTATACAGTTTTAGATTCAGTGTCAGTTTTAGTTTCAGATTTGGGTTCAGAATTCAGTTAGAAGAATACCTGCAGTACTTAGAAATAATCCCCAATGAGGTCAGGATCACCGGCAGCTCTGTCTAGATAAAATAGGGTCTTAAATAACCCTATGAACAATGAAGAGAGGCCCTCTAAGGCTGGTCTAATAACCTAAACTAGCCGGAATGGGGCAATGTTGCCGACCCAGTAGATAAACTCAGCCATGAGCAATAAGGCTACCATGAAGGGGTAAGAATGTGCGATCTAGGTGTGGCTATGCACCAGTCAAGTACCCTGCTAAGATCGAACCTCAGTGATCCAGGAATCTGAGAAAGGAAAGTAGTAGGGGCATCCAGGTTCCATAACCCGGTCAACTGATCCTTAGCCCTAAAATGCACCTCCGGCATAGCAAAATGCATTCCGCATATGCAAGTCACTTCGAGAATTACATGGAACTCCTCCACCATCGGGCACAACTCAAAATCTCTGAAGCAAAACACGGGATCCATTGGATCCCTGTAGAAGAATGCCACATGGAGGAAGGCTACATTCATCGACATGCTAGCAATGTATTGGAGCCCTGCTAATCTAAAAACCTCCAGCCTCGCCCAATCAGGGCTCCCTAAAGTGTTCAAGAAATGCCTTAACCTAGTGTTGTGTACTACCATCGGTGATCTCTATCTGCCAATTGCCTGATAAACGAGATCGTACCTTAATTAGTTCAGATGGTTATAGAAATTAATCAATTATTTTCCCAATCAAGCAACTATCATGCCTAGCATCCATTTAGTGAGCAAATAAAGTAATCAAGCAATCGTGACAATAACACCAAATGAACTGCCAAGTATCAAGTCAGGTATCAGACAAGCACCAAAGTCTGTAAGTAAATAAAATAAGGTAGGATAAGATAGTGGTCATCAGGTCTGATCTCTATGCTCGGTATTGAGATAGCAGCTGATGTCATCATCCATATCCTCGTCACATGGAGGTGTAGAGATCCTCCTAATGCCTGGTGCTAGTGGAAAGACTACCCCCGCAAGCTGTATTATAGAATGCTCCAGCATGGCGGCTGAAGGTCTGAAGGGCTCAGTGGTCCTTGCATCAGCAAAGATATCATGTAACTCGTGCATGTCTCCACCCCTCGCACGCTTAGGGCCCCGGAGATGAGCCTGAAGTTGGTCCCTCTGGCTCTCCAAATCATGAAGGCAATCGCGTAGGCTATCCATGTCTCAGGTTAGGACTATGAGTCATGCCTCATCTTGGGCCCTCTGGCTCTGGTAGCCGGCTATTTGGCTTTGGTAATTTGCTAACTCGCGCTTCATCCTCATCCTCTCCTCATGCTCAACATGGTATTTTTCTTACTCCATCACAATAAAAGACTACAAAAATGGACAATCTGAATGAGAATCAGCCCGATAAATCATGCATTCATTCATACATGCATAATTCTAACAAATATTTCATGTATCTTTCTCTATCTTATTGCAGGAGTAAAGAGAAAGTCATTACCCAGTTCATAGAATCTTATGCAAGCAGCAGATCCCTCACGCTATAATATCCTCGAGCCATACGCTCGATCTCAGAAATGGGTACTTGTATGATCCAATATAAAGGCATAACTGACCGATCAGCACAGTCAGAAAACAGCAAGCAAAGACCAGTAAAGTGTGAAAGTTGGCATTCTTACATGTGTAGTGTCCTGCGGAACATAGTATAGGGGCACCTTCGACTCCCTAATAGGCATCTCCTTGCGGTACCCTAGCCGACACATTAGTGAGAATGAGGTCTCCAGTAGGTTCATCATGATCCCATCCACTCTACCCAGTGAAGGAGCTACCCGAGTAGGCGGGACCTGCTCTATGGAAATGGTCTCAAGGTCGATAGTGCATCACTAGGAAGGATCTCTAGGTCCCTCAGTGCCAGCAGCGGGACCACCCCTTCTCTCTTTATGGGTCCCCTAAAATCATAAAAAGAAACATAACATCAGATAAGCAAGGTGGGAGAGAAATTGCAGAGATATATTGCTAAGGTTGAGGAGGATTTAAGGGATTACCCTGCTACATCGCCCCTGTAGATGACAGTCGGATTGAAGCTCAAATCAACATCTCTGGCATCGTCGTGACTCATAGCGTCTCCTCCCCCATCATCCTTTGAGGGAAGTTCATCATCGTCCTCATCACCACTGTTGAATCCCTCACTACCCTCGATCACAATATAGTTATCCTCGAATTTGAAGTCTCAAGGAACATCGGTCCTAGACTTCCTCGGACATTCTAGAATGAGGTGTCTCTGAAAATCAGTATAATCTTGGCTGACCGAAGGCACCCTATAGCTGTCACAATCCAAAAATGGGATCCTATGCCAGCAAGCATGATATGGGGCTAGAAAATACCAACCGGCACATCTGGGGGAACACTCCTCCGAGCTGTAGTACTCGTCCTCCATTGACGGACTCGCTCCCCAAAATACCACTCCTAGGAGGAAGGGCACTCTAGGACGAAGCAACATCCATCCACTGTTAGATGTTCTTGATTTGATGATAATAAGACAATCTCTTCCATGGTTCGGTGAAAGAAATATTGCAACAAATCACAGTAAGTATCCTCTCATTTCTCCTTACAGTTTTGAACTAATGGGTAAAAATTCACAGGAAATAACATTACCCGATGGCTTTTGAGCTGCCACAAATACTCCCTATACCATGCGCGTGCATCCACTGGCTCCACTTCGGACCACTCGTACATCCAGCGAGCGATAGCATGCGACCCCGAGTGCAGTCGTTCATCAAGCGCAGGGGGAGGGACTATCAAGTGTTCAAATGCCCACATCTGTAAAGACAAGAAAATGAACAGATTAGTAAACCAAGTAAGCAATGTGGCTAATACCGAAGGATAAAGCTGCTCATCAAAATCCATAACTGCGAGGCCTTGAGCACATTTGACCCCCATCGGGCGGAATAATCAAGCGCATAATATATCTGCCCGAGGATGGCTCTCAGCCAGTTCCACATCTTGAAATCAGTTGGTCTCTCCAGGATACATAGCAATCCGAGAGTAACTTAACTCGTACTAGAAGGAAAGAAGAGGCATGATGTCAAGAGGAATGACCGCAAACACTGATCAAAACGGTGCCCACTAATGTCAGTCGCCTTAATCCAATGATTATGCATCTGACTGTACCTCATCACTCTATCATCCACCGCAGTAACCCTAAGCAAGCTCAATATCTGGGCAAGGGCAGCTGGCTCCGTACGGAACCGCTCTAAATAGATGTCAAAGTGTATGACTCGAACCTCCTATGGTAGATTGGTCATAGCAACTATATCCGATGGGGTAACCTTCAACTCACCCATTGGCAAATGGAAAGTATGTGTGATCTTGCTCCAGTGCTCGACCAAACTAGCTAAGATAGTGGGGCTCATTGGCCAACTATTGGTTGGCAGTGCATCCAACATCCAGTCTAATCCCAGGACTTGAATGGCTCGAACAATCGAATCATCATGCAATGTTTTGCCCTAGGATTTTATATCATGCCACCAATTCGAACACCATTGAAGTGACCCCCATGGTTTGATTTCAGCTGGCTGCAAAATAAAGTTCAACAATAATTTTTTATTAGTTAAAGTGTGCAAAATCGAAGAAACGCTCAAATGTCACTCAGATGCAATTTTTGACCGCAAAATTAGAATCAATAAGATAAATGGAGCGGGAATGCACTCCCCAAGTTTTTTTTCAGGCCTCCCCGGTGGCAAGCCACCGCCGTCACCAGTGGCGAGATGCCCCAGAGGCAGGTGAGAAGTTGCGACGGTAGCATCTGAGATGCCGTCGCAGCATCTCACTGGCCATCGTAGCGTCTCACTACTCCAGACAACTCCGGTGGCCAGACCATCCCTAAAATCCTAAAAAATGCATTATTGCCCACTTTTTGGCTCAATTTTAACCCAAAATCCGACCAATTCGGTTCTAAAACACCAATTAGTATGTTGTACATGTATTTATACACCCTATATCATCCAAATTCAGGCCTTAAAAATCAATAAAATTCAAGTTCGGGTTCATGGCACAATAATAGCTTTTTCCAAGAAAAAATGAAGCAAGACTCGGGGTTTTCATAGTTTACCTGGCACACATAAGCATGTTTTCCTTGTTGGGTAAATATCCGGACTTGGGAGGTTGGTGTATAACCCACATAAGTATCGGTGTCTCTAAGGCCCTATGCCTAAGGGACGGAGCACACTCGTAACCCATGTCGACCCTCTAGTAGTGCATCGTGAACGATCCCATAGGGCTTCCTGTCTCCTCTCTTGGCATACATCTTTCCTTTGGTGAAATATGGAATGGATAAGAAGAAGAAGAAAGGAAAGAATATATAGAAAGGAAGGAAGAAGAAGAATATATTCTTTTACTTTGGCATATTCTCTAGAATATTCCTTTCAGCAAAGGGGAAAAACCCTCCGATTGGTTATTTCTTTCCGGCTCCCGGATATCTCTAAAACTTCTCTATTTTAGATTCCACCTTTATATTATTAATTGAAGGGGCAAAAATTTTTGTTTCCATAAAGTCAATTAAGCAATAAAAAGCGGACATTTTTTGTCACACGCTGACTTATCAAATTTTATTCTTGACAGGTCTGTTGATAGCAACCCTAGAAGACAACCGATTTAATCAAAAATCAAAAATCTCTATAATAGAGATTTTTTATTTTTGAATAGAGCGGATCAATGCCATTCTACCGGGCGTTTAATCCTCAGTTATCTTATGGTGATGTAAGGCCACCAGCAGTCAAAAATCAAAAATCTCTGTAATGGACCAGCGCAATGCCATTTGACCGGGCGTTTAATCCTCGGTTTTGTTATGGTGACGTAAGGCAACCAGCAGTTTATGTTAGAGTATCTGTAAGGCAACCAACAATCTATCTCAAACCCGTTAGGGGAAACAAAGGCAATACCGAATCAAAATTTCTAAGTCAATCTTATTCTTGATAGGTCTATTTATGGCAATCCTAGAAGACAACCGGTTCGAGAATCCGCACGTTAGGTACAACCTCCTATCCCTTGCTCTTTCGTTAAATCACATTTCACCAGTCAAATGATAATCTCACGAGGGGCAGCCTATGAGCACGGGCTTTTCGGTGACCCATGGAATGATGATTCCATTTTGCTCTGACCTAATATTTGGCCTGTTACTCTCTTATTTCTGAGTCGAATTGTGTTTGCAAGTATTCTCGTGACGAAGTTAGGATTTTAACCGTACGATTCCTTTTAACCGATTGATTAAATAAATGCTTTAAAATAATTAAAATAATAATAACAAATAATAAAATAATAAAAATAATAAAAAAATATTCTCTCCTCCCCCTTGCCGGCGTCGCCGTCGATGGAGCGCCGAGACCCTTTGGCAATCCCGCCAGACGCCGTGGGGCGAGGTGAGACTCTGCTCCTTGGGCTTCTTGGTGCACCCCTATGATTCTTGGAAGGACGTGGTCGCCAATGTTGAAAACAATGATCCGGAACACTAATATCTAGATCAGGTTTGAAGTAAATAAAACCTGAGTATAAGACTTATCCGAATAATCCAAAGAAACAGGACCCAAAACACCAAAGAACTGAAGGTACATCATCCGAAAATCCAAGACATTACCAATTCCTAAACAAGGCACTCAAATCAAGATAAGTACCTAAGCATAAAAGGAATTATCTAGTTAAAGTTTGGAAAAGAAACAAACTATTAACTGTCAAGACTAGCATCTGGAAGAACTGATTGAAGCTGCACCGGAAGAAGATAGATTCGGAGAATATGAGTCTAAAGACATCCGGAGTCTAAAGACATCCGGAAGACTCATGCTTAAAGACAAGTGGGAAAAGTTTCAAAGATAGCTTTGCCCTCCACCTTTTGGTCTATGAAGTCAAAGATCCTTTCCCCAACACAAAGACAAAATGATAGCTTGCATTTTTCAGAGAAAGGACAAAAGGACTGACACCGGACTGAAAAAGCTGGAAACCTTTTTCACCTAGACCAATAAGAAGATGCGTGGAGCTCACATTAAATAGCAAACGGTGTAAAAGTTGGTGCATCATAAAATGCCAAGTAAAACGATCACTGACCATTTTTCAACATCAATCCTAAGGATTTAAACGGGTCAAATTACAGTCTACCGAATTGATCAATGGCTTCGAAAGCACCACCTATAACCTGATCAAGGGTGAAGATTTATTTCAAGTTCAACAACTCCCAATGGCTACATTTATGATCTAAGCCTATAAAAGGAGCTCTTCACCCTTTGAGAAGGTTGACTGGTTGATTTACAAAAGCAAGTAACAAAGCATACTCATTCAATCAGTTGATATAATCCCTCCAAGAACTAGCTACCTCAAAATCTATTGTAAGGATTCCTAAGTGAGCTATAAACTTTGATAGAAACCAAATTGTAAGATCTCCAACTTGGGTGAGTTATGAGATCGGGATACAACTTAAAGTTGGTGCTTTAAGCGGGAACTCCCTGTATGACTCAGGTTAGATTTGGGGTAGAAGGCTAAGTGGTATATCCTACAAAAGACTCAAAGGACTCAACTAGGAGTTGGTGCTTCTAGTGGTATATCCTACATCCGGAAGGGGTTACCATCCGGAGATAAATTATAAGGCTTGATTCCTGATAGTTGGAAAGGAATCCACTAGTGAAAAGCTCGGAGGAAGGAAACTCCGGGGACTAGAGTAGGCGGGGCCGAACAAGGATAAAAACCTTCTGTGTTTGATTTCTTTAACTTTCATTTATTGCATTATATTGTCATGACTGCATCATCCGGATCCATCATCTGGATCATACTCAAACACGCTACACTAAGACTTTTTAAACTCTTTATATTCCCCGAAAAAGGGTCATTCACCCCCTCTGACCCCATATAGACCCTCACATGGACCAACAAGTGGTATCAGAGCAAGTGCTCAAAATAGAGATATAACAATCTCGAGCTAAAGGTCCGTATATTTTGATTCACATATTAAAATGAGTTTCTAAAACTCACAACTTCTTCCCGAGGGTATGTCTGTTACCCATCCTCCACTCTTCACCGGTGAACACTACACATTCTGGAAAAATTGGATAAATAACTTCATCAAGTGACAAAGTATGCAAGCATGGTTAGTTATTAAAGATGGTCCATATGAGCCTACTTATGAAGTAGAGGGTATGACTACCCAAAAGCCATCAAGCATGTGGGATGAGAATGACTTTAAAAAGTTGCTTGAAAATGCAAATACTATTAACACGCTTCATTGTACTCTTAGTGTAGCTAAATTTAATAGGATATCCATATGCGAGACTGTAAAATAGATTTGGGAGAAGTTGGAGGTAACCTACAAAGGAACCACCAAAGTCAGAGAAGCTAAGCTTGGCTACTCTAACAAAAGTTTGAATCTTTCAAGATGGAGCCTAAAGAATCAATCAGCAGCATGAACACTAGATACACCAATCTAGTGATTGAAATGAAGAGGCTGAGGAAGGAGATTCCAGAAGTAGAAATGGTCAAGAAAGTGCTCCGGAGTCTCACCAAGGAATGGGACAATAAAAAGGCTGCCATTGAGGAAGCTCATGACTTAAACTTTTACAGTTATGATGAACTCATTAGTAATCTTCTAACCCAAGAATTATCCTTGGAGTGATATAGCCAAAAAGAAAAGAAGCCTGAGGAGAAAAAGAAGGCCATTGCTCTTAAGGCAGAATCCACCGGATCTACTTCATCCGGAGAGGAAGAGCAAATCAATGAATCAATGAGCACAAAAGATCAACTTGCTCTACTAACCAGAAGGCTCAATAGATTCATACAAAAGAAAGATAGAAGGAAATCAAAAAGGTATAAATCCTGGAAACCAAGAGAAGGCACTTCTAAAAGAGACAAGCCTAGATGGGATCCGGAAGAAAAGAAGGATCTGGAGAAAGAAACTGCATATTTCGAAGGTGGTGTGAAAGGCCACATCGGAACAAAGTGCCCCAAGCTCAAAAGAACGAAGAAGTTCAAAAAGAAGGCAATGGTTGCTACCTGGAGCAATAGTGAAGAAAATATCTGCTCATCTTCAATAGAAGAAAAGGAGACTACGAATTATGTGTTCATGGCTCTAATTGATCCGAAAGCAGAGCAATCTGGAAAGAACGCCTCCAAGAAAGAAACAGTGCTAATCAAAGAATCAGAATCAGATATAGCAAACATTGAGGTATGTATTAGATCCACAGTAGATCAACACGTAAGTTATATTGATAGTGGATGCTCAAGACACATGACAGGTCATGAGAAGGCCTTCATCACATTAACCCGGAAGAAAGGAGGCAAAGTAAGCTTTAGAGACAAACAAAAGGGATAGATCATTGGTCATAGAACCATTGGATCCGAGTTAAAGATAGAAGATGTCTCATTGGTTGATGGACTGAAATTCAACTTGCTAAGCATGGCTCAACTCTATGATAAAGGAAGAAAGGTCACATTTGATTTCGGAGGTTGCTCAATTTATGATAGTAACTCCAATCAACTCATTCTTTATGCACCTAGAGTAAATAATGTCTATTCTATAAATATTAAAAATGATAAAAAAAGAATATATACTTGGTGTCTAAAGAAGAAGAATCATGGCTATGGCATCGGAGGTTAGGACATGTCAGCATGAACCTCCTGTCCAAACTAGCCAAAAAGGAATTAGTAGTGGGTTTGCCTAAGGTTGCTTTTGATAAGGATCATCTATGCACTGCATGTCAATTAGGTAAACAGCATAAGAAAAGTTTCCCTTCCATCACATACATTCCTTCTAAAAGAGTACTTGAGCTATTACATATTGATTGATCTCTTTGGTCCAATCAAGCCATTGAGTTTAGGTAGAGGAGAATACACCATGGTCATTGTGGATGATTATTCTCGATAGACCTGGGATCTCCTACTAACAAGCAAGGATGAAGCCTTTGACCAATTCTCTAAAACATTCACCTAGATAGAAGTAGAACAGGGCATAAGCATTGCACGCATCCGGAGTGATAATGGTGAAGAATTCAAAAATAAGCATTTTGCTAATTTTTGTGACTCCAACAGCATTGAACTTAACTTCTCTGCCCCACACACTCCTCAACAGAATGGAGTTGTTGAGAGAAAGAACAAGACCATAGTTGAGATGGATAGAACAATGCTTAGTGAAAATTGTTTGCCAAAATATTTTTGGGCTGAGGCCGCAAATACAACATGCTATATATTGAATAGAGCTCTCATTAGAAAGACCATCCAAAAGACCCCATATGAAATCTAGAAGGGAAGAAAACCCAAAATTGGGTATTTCAAAGCATTCGAATGTAAATGCTACATCCTTAATGATAGAGAGCAACTAGGAAAATTTGATCCTAAATCTGATGAAGCAATTTTCCTTGGCTACTTAACACATAGTAAGGCTTACAAAATCTTCAATAAATGAACCCAAACTATGGCAGAGTCAATACATGTAGTTTTCGATGAGACTAACACTGCAGGAAAGAAAAGCTACACTCCGAAAGATCAAGTTTCGGAAGCTAAAAAATCTGGAGGAAAGGAGGAAGTAGGAATTCCTGATTCATTTCAAATCAAGAAGTACAAAGATGAAGATGAAGGAATATCATTTGATCTAGAGGTACAATAAGTTAATCTCAACCCACAGGAGATTAACTTTAATAAAGGCCAAGAAGGAGTGGTTGAAGCTGAAATGGAGCAAGTCTCAGTTCAATATGAAGGCCTACAAAGAGAAATCCGGACCCATAAAGATCAATCTATTAAAAATATTCTAGATGATGTTCAGAATCCAGTAAGAACCAGAGGTCAGCTCAACTGGATGATGAGCCATGCTATTTTGTCTCTCTCATAGAGCCAAAGAAATTTCAAGATGTTGAAGGCAATGAAAGCTCGATGATGGCGATGCAGGAAGGGCTAGATCAATTTGCTAGGAATGATGTTTGGGATCTAGAACCACATCCTAAAGGAAAATCAATCATTGGCACCAAGTGGGTGTTCCAAAACAGGCTTGATGAATCCAGGGTGGTGGTGATAAATAAGGCAAGATTAGTTGCCCAAGGCTACAACCAGCAAGAAGGAATTGATTTTGAAGAAACCTTTGCTCCTGTAGCAAGGCTGGAAGCAATCCGGATCCTATATGCTTTTGCATCATTCATGGGATTCACACTTTACCAAATGGATGTCAAAAGTGCATTTCTAAATGGTGTTATTCAAGAAGAAGTCTATGTTAAGCAACCACCCGGATTTGAAGATCCAAAGCATTCGGATCATGTCTACCGGCTGAAGAAGGATCTCTATAGATTAAAGCAAGCACCAAGAGCCTGGTATGAAAGATTAACCTCATTCCTAATATCCAAGGGATATACTAGAGGTAAGGCAGACACCACACTATTTATTAAGAAGAAGAAAAATGATATCATTCTAGTCCAAATCTATATGGATGATAACATATTTGGAGCCACTGATGAAAAGATGTGTAAAGAATTAAGCTCTCAAATGTAGAAGGAATTTGAGATGTCCATGACGGGAGAGCTCAACTTCTTCCTTGGTCTATAGATCAAGCAAAGTGTGGATGGGATTTTTATTAACCAATCAAAGTATATAGAGGAGATCCTGAAGAAGTTTGAAATGGACAAAAGCAAGCTTATGTCCACTCCAATAAGATCAGACACAATCTTATCCAAGGATTGTGAAGGAGAAGATGTTAATCAGAAGCTCTATAGAGGAATGATTGGTTCACTCTTATACTTGATAGCTAGCAGGCCTGACATACACTATGCGGTTTGTTATTGTGCAAGGTATCAAGCCAATCCTAAGGATTCCCATCTCAAGGCAGTTAAAAGAATCCTTATGTACCTCCTAGGAATCAATGAAGTTGGGTTATGGTATCCTATTAATGGAGATTTCACACTCCAAGGGTTCATTGATGCAGATTATGGCAGAGATACTCTTAAGAGAAAGAGTACATCCGGAGGCTGCCATTTCCTTGGAGATTGCTTAGTATCATGGTATAGCGAGACACAAACTTCAGTTGCCTTATCCACTACAGAAGTAGAGTATATGGCAATTGGAAGTTGTGTTACTCAACTCCTATGGATCAAACAACAACTTGAAGATTATGGAGTTTAATCCGGAGGTGTGGATGTTATGTGTGACAACAAAAGTGCTATTGATGTGTCAAAGAATCCGGTGCTCCATAGTAAGATGAAGCACGTCAATATAAGAGATCATTTTATCTGGGATCATGTGATGAAGAAGGATGTTACATTGGTATACATTCCAACCAATAAGCAGAGAGCTGATATCTTTTCTAAGCCTTTAAGTAAAGATCAATTTGGAAAGTTGAGAGAGTCAATTGGAATGTCAAATCCAATTTAAAGGGAATCCGGAAGACAACGCCGGATCTTAAGCTGAAAACTCATTCCAAAAGACAAGGAGTATTGGGAGGAGTTCTATTCTAGAAGATTGCCACGTCAGCCGACAAGAATGATATATGGCAGTAAAAGCTCAAAAAGGTGACAGTTATTTTTTAAATTTCAAAGGTCCATTGGCTGTTACACGCGCGGTAAATACAGTAGTTATTTTAAAAATAAACCGTTCCTATTCTCTGATTAAACTGAATTTACCTCTCTCCTAAAAATCTAACTGCCATGTCATCAATCTAGCCAAAACAGCCAGAGTCTGAATTACCAAAATACCCTCACTTTGAACAATCTATGTAAACCCCTCAAAATCCTCTTTCTTCTTCACGCGAGCAACATACTCTTACTGTTACTCTGCAAATTTGAAAACTTAGAACCCTAATTTCTTCAAATCCTTCCAAATAGCAGCAATCAACACCTCACAAACACCTAAAACCATTCTTAATAAGAATATCTTTCAAGAGTCTGATAGGAAAAATTCTGATTTCACTCCCTTAAACCTAAAAACTACTAAATCAATGATTCCCACTGATTATCTAGGTGATGAGTACCTCTTCAAAACTACCCCCTACTCAACCCTGATTGAGGATAAAAATCTAGGTGATTTCTTAAAAATAAACTGCCCAACCTACCCTGATCTTGTCCAAGAATTCTATGAGAATCTCTGTGCGCATAGTTACCATGATGCCCTACAAACAAAAGTCCAGGGGAAGGACATCACCATCACCCCAGAATTTTTTAAAAAGTGCTTTAACATAAAGAACTTTGGAGTCTTGATAAGGAAAGATGGAGATGAAATGGGTGTTGACTATACCCCAAAACTCTGGCTTCATGAGAACTACTTTGGAGATAAGTTCTCCACCTATTTCCCAAAAACCCCAAGGTACTTGCAACATGTAATGGCGAAACTGATACTAATCTGGAAAGAATCCCTGACTACAGTATCTTCCTTCCAACACTGCATCCTATAGCACTGGGTTAGGAGCGTAGAAGTCAATTGGTTGGTACTCATCATCAGCTATCTTAAAAGCCACACAAACTCTCATAGTGCTCTTATCACTAGGATCCTCCAAGCCTAAGGCAAGGGGGAGATTAATTAAAGCAGTAGCAAAGAAGGGAGGAAATGTTGTTGATGCAATTGCTGCTAAAGCCATTGAGGCAGGAAGAAAGAAAGCCAAGAGAAGCCTGGCAGAAATGAAAGATGATGATAAGGAGACTGAGGATGAAAGACCAGCGCCCAAGATACAGTTTATCCGAAAAGGTCTAACATTTGATGAGACAGTGGCTGTTAAGGCACAGCAAGCAACAGAAGGAAGAAGATTGGCTGGAATTATACTGAACAAAGAAGCCAAGCAGTATAGAGAAAAAGCTGCCTTGGAAAAAGCCAAACAATCCAAAGGAAAAAATGTGTCAGGGGCCACTAAAATTATCGACCCAGATGATGATCAATTTGACATCATTCGTCAAGTCATCAAGGAAAATGCTCAAATCAATCGAGAAAGAATAGAAGGCCTTGGTGCCTCATCTGGAGTAAATCCAGCCATGGTACCTCCCATTTTGGTAGACTCAAACGATATGGATACTCTGTCCAAGATCCCGGAAGCAGATGCATTCATTTTTGCATCCAGATAAGAGCATCTTCTAGAGAATCTACTAAATGAGAAGGGAGTGGTCATAAATCTTAAAAGTCCTGTAAAGGCATCTAGAGAGGATGTTGACGAACATGATAAAAAAATCCTAGAAAAGTGATTGTAAGTCCTATAAAAGCAAGTGAAGGGGTGGTTGAGGACAGTTTCAGCCATCTGGGGGTTGAGGAGGAAGAGCTGGAAAGAGAAGAAGAATCAAATCAGAATCAGACCCAACAAACCAACGAGGTAAATCTAGCCTTAGTTCAATTTGATTCTAACATTGAGAATATTGCTATTGAACACAGGGACAACTTAGCTACAGACTCTCAAACTGTAGATAAGGATCTAGTGCCTATCCCGGATGAAAAGAATCCAGAGGAGGGATTAGGTCTGGGATCCAAAGGGCACACTTCTGAAGTGGACCCTAAGGGCAAGGCTAATTCGGAGGAAAGGTTTGAAGAAGAAGAAGGAGAGCGGGAGGATGAAGATATAGAAGGTGAGGACAACGAGGAAGAAAGTTAATCTGAATCATCCAGAGATGACTCATCACTGGAAGACAAGTTTCCCCCATCCACCGCTCCAGTCACCCTACCTGGCCATAATTCAAAAGACTCTAAGGTCTCTGCAGCACTCAAACTCCTACAAGAGGCCACTCTTGAATAGTCTAAATAAGGGTTTGTAAAGAAAAGCCTCCTGACCATATGCACGCATCTAAAAGCAGTGGAGAAAGAACTTATGAAGTAGTCAGGGTTCGAAGTTCAAAAAGAACTAGGTGAGATAAAGGGGAGTCTTAAAAGGGTTAAAGAAAAAGTGATGGACTTTCCTACCCCAGAGGCCATAGCAGAAGCCTCTCTCTCCCAGATTAATCCAACCCTTAATGAGCTTAAAGAAAATATCTCCATAGCTAACAGAATAGCAGATTAGGCCAACACTTAAGCCTCCAACAACTATGGTACAATCCTTGACAAGATAACATCCTCCTCCTCCGAGCAAACAGAGGAAATAAAAACTTATCTGGACTTCAAGTTTGAAAACTTATCAAAATTCATATCTGAAAAGGAAGAAAAAGCCACTCTTCCGCACCTAACAGAGCAATGGTAAGAGATTTTGAACAAGTTAACAAAATTTTTTGAAGAAGATTTACACAAGAAGCTTATTGCTCATGCTGCGACCATTGCTCAGGAAGTATGTGGTCAGTTAAAAGATACAGTGATTAAGTGAGCCAAAGATGAAATTTGCAAAGAAATTGCCACTGTAAACACCAGCATTCACAACATCCGAAAGGGAATCAGCTAAGAAATCACTCTCTTGCAACCCGGATTAAATAATCTCTCCATCTCTATATCCTCATCATCTGAACCATCTATCTCTGAGAGTCAGCTTCTTCCTGTCTTTCACAACCTTATCCAAGCCATTAGGGACTCTGGTTTCTTTGGGAAGAAAGGAGTAACCACTCTTCTCAAAGTTCTTTTTCCATACTTTGACCCAAAAGACCAAGAGCTTGTTCTGCACCTTCATCCGATTATCAAGCAGTCATATGATCAACTCAAGAGGACAATCCGACCTTACTACCTGACTCCACCAATAGTCAATTGGATCATCGATGAAAGGGCCAAGGGACATCCTGACTACTCCATTTACTCAAGTGCATGGCAGCAATCCTAGGATAATCGCACCTATATGGTCATTGATCCCCAGGCTGCAAAAAAAAGGGGGAGGAAAGTCAGAGTCAACATGGGGAGGAAGGAAGTGGAGAAGACAAGGCACTGAGAGTAAAGAAGAGCAGACCATCCGGAGAGATAGTTAAGCTAGCTAGATGATATTAAATGTAAAATCTTGTAATAGCTAAATTCACTCTAATATGTATTTCTGTATCTATAATCTCGAACTTCATGATGTTAACTATTGTTAACAACAGAAGTATATATAAAGTGAACTCTTAACTATCAAAAATTGCTTCTAAATACAATCTGCTATTGTACTAAAACAAACCTAGAAGCTAGAATTGAAAAATTTTGGGGGATTTAGGATGCTAGAATTATGGGGGAGCATTGTAAATGACTAAGTATCAAGAATCATACTTAGATCATAAAACCCTCTCTTATGCTTAGTTGACTCAGGTTTTTGTTTCCACTAAATGGGAGAGATTATTGGAAACAATGATCCGGAACACTGACATCCAGATTAGGTTTAAAGTAAACAAAGCCTAAGTATAAGACTTATCCGGATAATCCAAAGAAACAGGACCCAAAACACCAAAGAACTAAAGCTACATCATCCGGAAATCTAACACATTACCAAGTCCAAAACAAGGCACTCAAGTCAAGACAAGTACCTAAGCATAAAATGAATTATCTAGTTAAAGTTTGGAAAAGAAACAAACTAGTAACTGTCAAGACTAGCATCCAAAAGAACTGATTGAAGCTACACCAGAATAAGACAGATCCGGAGAATATGAGTCTAAAGACATCCGGAAGACTCATGCTTAAAGACAAGTGGGAAAAGTTTCAAAGATATCTTTTCTCTCCACCTTTTGGTCTATGAAGTCAAAGATCATTTCCCCAAGACAAAGATAAAATGATAGCTTGCATTTTTCAGAGTAAGGACAAAAGGACTGACACTGGGCTGAAAAAGCTGGAAACCTTTTTCACCTAGACCAATAAGCAGACGCGTGGAGCTCACATTAAAAAGCAAATGGTGTAAAAGTTGGTGCATCACAAAATGCCAAGTAAAACGATCACTAACCACTTTTCAACATCAATCCCAAGGATTCAAATGGGTCAAATTATAGTCTAATGGATTGATCAACGGCTCCTAAAGCGCCACCTATAACGTGATCAAGGGTGAAGATTTATTTCAAGTTCAACAACTCCCAACGGCTACATTTATGATCGAAGCCTAAAAAAGGAGCTCTTCACCATTTGAGAAGGTTGACTGGTTGATTTACAAAAGCAAGTAACAAGGCATACTCATTTAATCAGTTGATATAATCCCTTCAAGAACCAGCTAACTCAAAATCTGTTGTAAGGATTCCTAAGTGAGCTATAAACTTACGGAACTCCAAACAAAACCTTTGATAGAAACCAAAGTGTAAGATCTCCAACTTAGGTGAGTTGTAAGATTGGGATACAACTTAAAGTTGGTGCTTTAAGCGGGAACTCCCTGTAGGACTCAGCTTAGATTTGGGGTAGAAGGCTAAGTGGTATATCCTACAAAAGACTCAAAGGACTCAGCTAGGAGTTGGTCCTTCTAGTGGTATATCCTACATCCAGAAGGGGTTACCATTCGGAGACAAATTGTAAGGCTTGATTCTTGCCAGTTAGAAAGGAATCCACTAGTGAAAAGCTCAGAGGAAGGAAACTTCGGGGACTGGAGTAAGCGGGCCGAACCAGGATAAAAACCTTCTGTGTTTGATTTCTTTAACTTTCATTTATTGCATTATATTGTTATGACTACATCATCCGGATCCATCATCCTGATCATACTCAAACACACTACACTAAGACTTTTTAAAGTCTTTATATTCCCCGAAAAAGAGTCATTCACCCCCCCTCTGACCCCATAAAGACCCTCACAGGGACCAACAGCTGAGATGTAGTTGTGTGCCATGAGACGCTGAGACGCTGCGCGGCTCTAGCCTTCCGTCGCCAATTTGTCTTTCTCTCTCTAAATTCAAATTTACTTATTTTTTAGGAATCTTTGGATTTCTAAGGACTAATTGAGTTATTTAGAGTGAGCTAGGCCTATATAAACCCCTTTAATGACCTGATTCAGGACTTTTTTTTGTCAAATTTAACATTTAATTCATCATTTAGAATATTTTAGGTTTTAGAGAGAGAAAGCGATCTAAAACTTGAGAGATCTGATTAATCCGGATTCTTAAGGGTTATTTAGCTTAATCTTTTAGCTTGTACATTAAAAATAATTAGAAATCTTAAGTTAAAGCGAGCTTAAATAGAATTTAGAGACTTTTTTCTCAAAAATCACTAAATTCCGTCACTAAATTCGTCGCTTTTTTCGTCGCTGTTTCATCGGATTTCATCGCGAATTCATCACAAAGCTTGCCAAATGACCGGTTCGAGTCTCAAAACGTGGATTCACGGCCTCTAGGTAACAAAACTGAGTTCCAATCTACTTTTATTTAGTATAGTTCATTATTTGGTTGTTCTTGGGTGTTATCTCGGACTTTTTGACGTTTTTCCGGGGCCAGATGCTACGGTGAGTTTTGAGATGCTATGGCGTAGCTTGAGATGCTGCAACGGCAGCGTCTCAGGCTGCCACTGTAGCATATCAAATCCCACTATAGCATCTGGACTGGCAAAAATGCCAAAAAGCCCATCTCAAATCCCACTAACGTTTTTTACCCCGATTTCTACACGAAAAATTTCCGAAAAATCTTGTATAATCTATAATTTTTTTAGTTAATTTTTAATCTATTTTAGATTTTATTAATTGTTTAATTGCTTTGATATTTATTTTAATGGTTTAAAAACATGTTTTTCCTAAATAAATTTAAATAAATCATTTTATAACATTAAAAACCCCAAAAATATTTTCAGTAATTTTACTTTATTGTTTAGTTTATTTTATTGATTATTAGGTTGTTTAGATGCTTATTTAAATACCCAAAAATTGTATTTTAGTCCCGAAAAATTTAAAAATATGTTTTCTCCATGTTATGTGTTTATTTTTTGCCTTTTATTTTTTCATGCTTTATTTGTGATTATTCTCGTATATATTTTGCCTTGTTTGGAGCTCGGGTCGAGTTGGTAAGCTCGATTGGGACCCGGTTTCGCCCTTTTATTCATTTACCACTTTATTTACTTTTCTGCATTAGAAAAATGTATAGGTATTTGTAAAGCCCTGTAATAATTATTTATTTGCTTTATTTACCGCTTTTTGTGTGCTGTATTGCATATAAACCAAAAATTCCCAAACATTAACCGGATTTATATCGCATAAGAACTGAAGACGCGTTTATTAAAATGTAAACGTTTTTTATTTATTAAATGAAAAGTAAGCAACATCATCCGAACTTGGAATCTTTATTTTAAGGTATGGTCCAACCACCCCGGTGGGAATATCGTACCCAAATTCCCGATGGAGCTAAATCAGGTGGCGACTCTATCTTAAAATACGAGATTTCAAGTCTCGTATCCCTTAACATGCAAATTGGACTTAAATTCAACATCAACATCAATTTTATCAGTCTGTCTTTTTTATCATGCTAAAATGTGTATCAATCCTTCGGCCCGCTTCGCTGCGCTCTTTATTTCCTCCCTTCCCTGATCTCACGCAGGTCGGGGTGAAAATGATCGTCCGCTCATAGAGTAATGGTGGAGAAGGGTTTAGGATAATGGAAGAGAGGTTCGGAGTGAAAGCTGTGTTGGAACATTACACTTGTGTTATGGATATGCCAGGGAGGGCTGGAAGAGTGGAGGAGGCTGATGAATTGGTTATGGGGTTGGGGATTGAACCCCATCGTGCTTTGTTAGCTTCTTGCAGATTTCATAACAAATTAGAGAACCATCATTAGCATCAGCTAGTAAGTGAGCTCTTTTTTTACTGAAGAGGATAGTCATATTATGTAAAATTAGTGATCAATAGCAGCCATAATCAAAGGTGGACAAGAAAACCAAGTCCCTTTACCTGTCGAAGAACCAACCGCTCTAGCTAACAAATGCGCGGCTTGATTCACAGACCGACTCATATAAACCATTATAAAACGAGACAAGCAAGCTATAAGGTTTCTACAATCCTGAAAAATTAAACCTATAAGCGAATTAAAAATAGAACAGTTATTAATAGCATGAACCACATTAATGGCGTCGAGTTCCATAATAACACTATCAAAATGGTTGTCCTTGAGCTAACTAAGTGCTTCCCTACAGCTTATAACCTCTGCGAGAAAAGCATCTCCACCTCCGGGTAACAAAGTAGCGTGTGCAGCCATCACTCTCCCTGAGGAATCTCTCACTACTCAACCATGGCCAAGGGTGTTACCATCATCAAGCACACTGGCATCGACATTGCATTTCAGCCAGTTAACTGTGGGAGGGGGACGCCATACTTGAATCTGTCTAGCCACCGGGATTGATGTTGCCTTATTTACAGCTCGCCATTCGCTCAAGAAGCCTATACCATGTCTGATCACCTAGGAAGCAACTCTAAAGTTCTGGTTCCATACCCTATGATTTCTCCTTTGCCAAATTGCCCAACAAATGCAAGTAGCCCCGTTCAATTGTATCGTTTGTATTTTTAGAGCACCATTCCCACCAAGATGAGATTGTATTGACGAGTGAGGCCAACCTTCGCTAAAGAACTCATCCCAAATTGGATAAACAAAGGAACAAATGAACAATGCATGAAAAGCATTCTCAACTCTATCCACAAATAGGCATAAAAGCTCAACATCAACATACTTTTCTCGTAATCTGACTAGAGTGGGAAGAGTATCCGTAGAAACCTTCCATAAGAACATATGGACTTTAGATGGTAGCTTTAAGTCCCATAAATTATTCCAAGAACCAGTGTAAGCACAGGTCCGTTCCGGCCCGATGAGGGATAATGCCTATTTAGTTTAGCGATCAGACAAATGAGTCAAATGGGGCCGAATTGTCATCTAAAATCCTAAATTCAAAAATCCACATTCCATGGAAGCTCCGATTTAGCATTTCCTATCGAAAAATCAAAAATTCAAAGTTTGGTCAAACATAGGTAATCCTCCCACCGGTTAATTACCTATCTACAGTAAAAAAAATCAATCTTACCGAGATCTGGCAAGATTTTACGGGATCTGATGTAAAATCTTATCAGATAGGTAACTAGCCCGCCGGCTGATTACCACCTTATTATAAATACGGGGTCACCCCCTCATTTCTCAATAGATGGAAATTCTAAAAAATTTCCAAAATTACCTTTGTGTCCTTTTTCAGTTCCGGGAGTCCAAAAAGCCCTGAAACTCTATCAAAACACTTTCAGATTCGAGCTTCATCACCGACACTCGGTATAAGCTTAGTCTCCGGTCTTTTTATATCAAGATGGGCAGTGATCTCTGGTCTAAAAATGACCTAAATTTTATATTTCCTGTAGAATTAATCTAAGATTATAGCCATAACTTGGGTTAAATCTATTTTCCAACCAAATCACAACTCTCGACAACTTCGATCCCGCACCGGCTCTCAATTCATCCTGAACAAACGAAAAGGTAAACTGAGGGTAATCGGCTCTAAGCCCAGCTTTAAAATTCATTTTTATTACTTTATTATTGCACATTGCATTTTATTTCTCCGGTTAAGTGAGTCAATGGAGCCACTTAAATTATAATATGTGTAAATAAGCTCGCAGGTACAAATGAAACATCCAGAATATGAGGAAACTCTATCCGAGTTTCCGGGCCAAGACCCAAACGCCGCCATTACTCTGCCAAAATCTCGGTAGAAAATATCAATTTATTATGCTGTTATAATGTCCGTTTTATTTCTTGAATTTAATTCTTAAATAAAGCCATTGTAATGCAGAAATTACCACAAATTTCGAACTTCCAAAATTTATCCAAATAATTTGAACAATATGAGTACCTATCATGTCCGAACTCAGAATCTCATTCTCTTTTCAGTATAAAAATCCCATTTTAGATCAGTATACCATAATTCCCAGTGGAGCTGAACCGGGTGTCGACTCTATTTTATTTTTAAATAAAGTAAAAATGCTTTATTTTAAAAATATTTTTCCTAAATAAATGTGTGAATATGTTTCTCAATATAATCACATTTTTTCCTACAAAACCACCACATTTAAGCAAACTAAATTTTCTCAAATCCAATCAAATCACACCCTGCATACCGCACCCCACCTGCAATCCCGTCAAAACGTTCGCCCGCTCACAACGAGCCATATAATTAGATGTTAGAGAATTAAAATGAGATTGCTTCAATATAGCATGATAACAGGATTTTAGGGAGAATAAACCTGTATTTTCGAGCTGCCAATACATATGGTCCTCTACGGCCTGCCACTGCCTTGGAATGCGTTGAATCAAAGCCAATTCCTCATCCGTAAGTGAGCTCTTTTAAAATTCAATATATCTCTTCTTTCTTCTGCTTTGTTTAATGGGTATTTATTAAAATTGGTCATAATTACTAAAATATCTACAAAATTATCATGTCTATTAAATATTTCTTAACTTTGTCCTTTTTCAATTCTATTTTACACAATTTCCATGCTGTATTTTTTTTTATTTTTTACCTTATTTTTCATTTATCACTCAAATGTTTATTTTTTTGACATGTCGCTTTAGAGTTTTTTGTTCGTCTTATTTTTATTTTTCAGTTGATATCCACTGTAACCTTTCGACATTTTTTATCTAATAGATATCCGATAAATCATTGATAGATATCCAATGATATCCAATAGATCACTGAAAATTTCGTTGTATCCATCGTAATGCGGTAACTTTATAAATTCCTACCGTTGATACCATTGCTAATTTTTTACAGGCATAATTTAGGAGTCCTCTACCTTTTAACATTGGACATTCATGTGTTATTTAATTTATTTTGATTCGACTGCAAAATTTGGGCAAATCGACTGTATAGATTGAGCTACGAGTGGACATTCAGGAGTTGAAGGGATTATTTTGTTGAGGATTTTTTTTATAATTGATCTCCGTGCTCACATTTATGAGATCAATGAGTTGTTTAACTGGTGTTTTCTCATTTACTAGACATGTACCAGACATCTATCGGAAATATATTGGATATCTACTAGATTTCTATTTAAAAATCTAGCGTGAAGTAGATATTTAGACATCTGCAAATGCTTGTTTTAAAGTTATGATCTATTAAAAAATAATCTAGTGTTTTGAGTTCAAGTTATTCTAGTTTTAATGATCTCTATCGGACTTCTATTAGAGATCTATTGGATATCTGACAGTTCAAAAAAACTTAGAAAAATATATCACAGTGGATGTCATTTCGAAGATAAAAAAAGAGATGAACAAAAAACTCTGTAGCGACATGTAAGAAAAATGAATGGTTTAAAAGAAATAAGCAAAATAAATCAAAAAAATTAAAGAGAATCAAACGGTGTGCGCGTGTAGATGGTGGGGAGGAGGAGTTTGTAATTATTTTATAAATATGGCACATTTGGAATTATTTTGCCTTTGTTGTGGCATTTGGCCTAAATTATTTTATAAAGTAAGAATTTTTTTACAAAAGCCCCTTATTTAATCTAGAATTGTTCAATGGGTGGGGTAGGTCGGGCCTGGTCGGACCGATAAAAATATTGTTCTATCCAAACCTAACCCAGCCTGCTTCAATAATATATGAATTCGGGCCGGCTGGGCCTCCATTCTCGACTCCAGTCCTAATTTTTAAATATATATTATTAATTATATACATCTTCTCTGTGTTGTACGAGTTTGAATATCGTGCTGTGTTTATTTTGGTTGAGCTACATGTGAAACGAGTATGCTCTTACATTCTCAAATTATAGTGTTTAGAATCCATTTTGGAAGTACTTTTGTTTCTAAGTTTTTCTTTGTACACGTAAACTGGATGCTTTAAGACAAAATCGATGAAAATTTGTAAACAAATAGGTGGAGGGCTTAAGTGGTTTGAAGTTTAAAAACTCGATGACTGCTGTATTATACATTTTTCATGTACTAATGTAATTACTTTCTATTATGGCTAATTCATCCTGAATTTCGCCCTAATCACCCTTCACCCCTGAACTTTTAACTTTTTATCTCGTCCCCTTAAACTTATTTAAAGTGCAATATAGACACTCCTACAGCTGACGTGGTAGATGAATTGTCAAGATTAAAAAAGTCAAGCAGTTGGAATTGATTTTTAAAATTATAAATAAAAAATTAAAAAAAAATCTCTTTATTTATTTGCCTTTTACTTTTCTTCAGCTGTCTCTACATCGACGATGGCATTGAGAGTTAAAATTATTTGCCAACAGCTATTTTTCCATTAATATTTTGTAACTCCTTTCAGTTACGATTTTAATGGCTTATTAATCTTTATTTTCAACAGCTATATTTTTACCTATAAAAAGGCGTTGAGACTTCCATTTTCAATGACACCGAACTCTCTTCTCTTCTCTATTTTCTCGATATATAATGCATCTCTGATTCTTGTCTCCAAGTTCAAATTGAGCTTGACAGAGTTATTTAATCCTTGAAGGACAGAGTTTTCTACTCGACTCAACTTATTCTAACGAGTTTATTTCGGCTCTTAAAATTCCCAGAAATACATTCAGTTCGTGTTTAGGTCAGCCCAGATTTCACTCGGCTCGGACTTTACTCAGACTGAAGTCAACTCAGCTCAAATTTTACTCAAACTGAAGTCAACTCAGCTCAGAGTTTACTCAGACTGAAGTCAACTCGTCCGAGATTTTATCTGAGTGAGTTTGGAAATTTTACCAACACAAAAAAGCCAAAAAGAAACACAACATATGGGATACCAAGAATCCAAGATTAGTGGGCAAAGCCCAAATGACCAGCACAAATACGAAAGGCAGGATGTTAAATTCCAAAACCCAAAACCAAATGTTCAATTCGAGAATTGGAGAATTTGCTTAAAAGCATGGAGATACATTTCAGGAGGTTAAAGGCGATCCTGATAATAATTAATTATCTACTCTTACCATTGGTGCCTCTTCCTTGAGTCACAAAATAAATAAATAAACAATTTGCAGATAATTTGCTAGTCTCACTTTCCACTTTCAATTTTCTCTATCATTCATTAGGACTCTCGAGATTATAAATTAGGAATGAAGATTACTCAAGAACATGGATAAGTGAGAGAGATCGAGAGAGAGAAATTGAATTTTTATTAAATAAAAAGATTACAGAGTAAAATACCCAAATTGGGGATTTTCCTTCTTTTTATCTAATTTGACCTAACTATGCAAAAGTCTAAAATACCCCTAGCCTTCAACGGCTATAAACAGAATATTAACTAACTTTATATTACAAACTACTTATTCTTCTAATATCCCCCCGCAATCTGAACAAGGTTTCAGATTGTAATCAAACCCAGGCGATCAATTTGTCGAATGAAGTCAGGACTGTGTAATGCTTTTGTGAAGACATCTGCTATTTGATTCTTTGAGGATACTGACATCAGATGAATGACTCTTGTGCGAACCTTGTCCCTTAAAAAATGACAATCAATGTCAAGATGCTTGGTGCGTTTGTGGAAAACAGAATTTTTTGCTATATGTATCGCGGAAGAGTTATCACAGAAAAGTAAGGTTGGTCCATCATGTGGAATTTTTAGGTCTTGAAGTAGATAAAGCAACCACTGTACTTCAACTGTAACAGGGGCCATTACCCTATATTCTGCCTCAGACGAGCTTCTAGAAATGGTGTTTTGCTTTTTTGATTTCCAAGAAATCAGGGACTCTCCAATGAAAACGCAATAATCTGTAATAGACTTCCTGGTTTCTGAACAATTAGCCCAATCCGAATCACTAAAAGCCTTAATTTTACAGTCATCATTTATAGAGTAAAAGATTCCTTGTGCAGACCTCCCTTTGAGATATCTCAATATCCTGTGAGCTGCTGTTAAATGAGCCTCATGGGGTTTATCTAGATATTGAGATAGTTGCTGCACATAACTAATATCAGGCCTAGTATTTGACAAGCATAACAGCTTACCAATAAGTTTCATGTATTCAGAATTGTCATCAAGCAAATTAGTCTTAAAAGAATCTATTTTCTCAGTGGTTATAGGAGTGTTTACAGGCTTACAGACAATAAAACCATACTCAGCTAGTAAATCTAGAGTGTACTTTCTTTGGTTAATGAAAATACCTTTACTACTTCGAGCAACCTCTAAACCTAGGATAAATTTCATTTTACCCAAATCTTTAATGCTGAAACAATCATTCAGATAGCTTTTTACCTCTTTGATGGCTTCCTCATTATTACTGGCTAGAATAATATCATCCACATAAACAATTAGAGCAATGAAAGTATTGCCTGTATTTTTTATAAACAAGGATGAATCTGCTGTGGATTGAACAAACCCTAATTTGATTAATGACTCATTCAAGGTTGAGTTCCATTGTCTGCTACCCATATAGTGACTTTTCTAGCTTACAAACAACCTTAGGTATGTCAGAGTGAACTCCTTAGGCAACTGCATATAAATTTCTTCATCTAGTCTACCATGTAGAAAAGCATTGTTAATATCAAGTTGTTCAAGAAATTAATTCTTCTTAGCAGCTAATGCAAGTAAAAGTCTAATGGTGTTGATCTTAGCCACAGGAGAAAAGGTCTCTATGTGATTTATCCCATTTTGTTGATTATATCCCTTGGCAACAAGCCTGGCCTTATATCTTTCTATTGAACCATAAGCTTTTCTCTTAATTTTATAAACCCATTTACAGCCTATTGGGACCTTATTTTCAGGTAGGTAACTATATTCCAAGTTTTATTATTTTCTAAAGCCTGTAGCTCAACTTTCATTGCATCCTACCAATTTTTATCCTTGACTGCATCTTTGTAATTTTTGGGTTCTATCTCAGCACTTATGGACAATATATAATTCTTATGACTGCACTAATCCTATCATAGCTTATAAATTTGGATAAGGGATATAGCTTGCTCTGTTCAAGATCTATAACAGTTCCTTTTTCGATAAGGGAACAATGGTAATCTTTCAAGTATTCAGGTTGTTTGTGACACCTAGCAGTCTTTCTGTAACTCATACTTTTAGTGAGCTTAGGGTCCTTTTCTCTTTCTTGTTGAACCTCAATATCACTTGAATCACTGTGTTTGTCCTCACTCATCTCCAAACTTCTAGGGAAAATAGTTTCATGAAAAATAACATTCCTAGAAACTATAACCTCATTGCTTTTTAGACTGTAGATTCTAAAACCCTTCATGCCATTCTCATAACCTAGAAAAATTCCTTTCTTTGACCTGTCATCAAATTTGGATCTATCTCTTTCTAATGTACTAACATATGCAAAACATCCAAACACCTTTAAATCACTATAGTCAATAGGTCTAGCATACAGTTTCTCATAGGGGCTAATATTGTTCAATAGGGGTGCAGGCATTCTATTAATTAAATGAACTGCATGACCAATGAAGAAATTCTAGAACATAGTAGGCAAACCAGTTTGAATCTTAAGACTCCTAGCAACATTTAGTATCTGCTGGTGTTTCCTCTCCACTAGTCCATTCTGTTGAAGAGTCTCAACACATGACTTTTGGTGAAGGATACCATTTTTAGCATAGAAAGAAGCAACATTAAACTCAGGTCCATTATCAGACATTATTACCTTAGTACACCTACCAAACTATTTTTGACTAGTGCATGAAAATTTGGAATTATATCTGCAACTTCACTTTTGTTTTTCATTACAATAGCCCAAGTAAATCTTGTAAAATCATCAACAATAGTTAGAAAGTATTTAGAACCATTTATAGCAGCAATAGTAGGACCCCATATATCAACATAAATTAAATCAAATATATTATCAGTACTAGAAACAGAAACAGGAAAAGGTAACTTCTTTTGCTTAGATTTATGGCAAACATCACATACAAAGTCTGTAGGTACATTTATGTTAGGATTTGTTTTCTGTAAAATGCCTAATCTTTTATTGGACATATGCCCTAGCCTATAATGCCAAAGCTCTTCTTTACAACATCTGGTACTAAAAGTAAAATTTATACAGCCATCAACAACATTGTTCAACAAATACAGCCCATTTTGAACACTAGCTGAACCAATCCTCTTCCTGCTCATAATATCCTAAATAACACATCTAGTGGAGTTAAATACCAATTCACAGTTAATAGTCTTAGTTAGCTTGGTGGCTGAAATCAAGTTATATTGAAAAGATGGCACAAATAAAGCATCATACAAAATGAGATAATTAGTAACACAAAATCTCCTATTTTAGTAACAGCAATCTGCACTTCATTAGGTAAAACAACATTCCAATTACTAACTAACTTTATATTTTTAAAATTTTCTAAGGAGTTAACAATGTGGCAACTGGCACCAATGTCAATTATCCAGGTTTTTCTAGTCAAAGTTTTAGGATTACCTATTGAAGCTGCATTACTGTAGTCTATCTGAAGAGGTGTCTCTATTCTTACTGACGCGGCATGTAAATTATTTTGTGACATTGTGGCATTCTATTGAGCTTGAGTTTGAACAAGCTAAGAGCTAGCTGCTCTTGTGAAAAGATGTGAGGACCGGAATTGAGATTAGCTCTTGAGTTATAATCCTCAATGATGTCAGTATTATAACTAGGATTGATGAAATTTTGTTCATCATCGTTAAACAACTGTTGTTCTACAAACCAGTAACAACATTAACCCTACTAAAATTGGACTTGAAATTGGGTGGATAACCATTCTTCTTCCCGCAGTTAACAACCAAGTGATTCCCCTTGCAAAACGAGCACTGTATTTTGTTTTGAGAGAAATTCTGGAAATTTTGTCTCTTATTACTGAAAGGTTGGTCTTGAAAGTAACTTCCAGCACCATTAGAGCCATTATTCCTAGTGTATTGACTGTCAGAATTACAAAGCTGAGTCCCTATATTATAATTGCTAAATTGATTTCCATTGTTATCAGAACTCTGCCCATTATAACCTTTCCTAACGACAGAGGCCATTTCTTGAATCCCTATATCCCTCTCATTAGCAATAAACTCTCTTTCAAATTGGAGTACTAAAGAAAACACTTTATTCATTACGGGTAAAGGGTCCATCGCCATTATCTATGACTTAATGTTGGCAAAAGAAGAATTCAGGCCTTTCAAGAAACAAATAACGAGGTTAACTTCTTGTTTTTAACGCATAGTCTCTGAAACATTGCAGAAACAGCCTTCGCAAGTGTAAGAAGGCAGTGGATTCAAACTAATAAACTCATCCCACAAGATTTATAAAGAAGCAAAGAAATCTGTTACCGTTTTGTTGCCCTGTGATACAGTAAAAATTTCAGCCTGCAAATCCGCCAAACGATACACATTTGATTGAGCGAATCGCTCCTTTAGATTATCCCAAAGATCCTTAGCATTGTCGAAGCTAATTGCTGTCTGAGCAATTGAAGAAGAAAGTGTTCGCAAAAGCCAAGACAAGACCATGTTGTTGCATCTTTTCCAAAGGCCATAGAGCGGATCATTAAGTGCTGGTTTGGGAATCGTACCATCAATAAAATCTAGCTTGTTCTTGGATAACAATGCCACCTTCATGTTACGCGCCCAGGTGTGGTAGTTTCCTCTATCAAGAGCAGGAGAAACTAAGACGAGGGAAGGATTTTCACTCGGATGTAGGTAGAATGGACTATTTTATTCGATTTTGGGTTGATTTCTTGCCATTATAACAGATTCGAAGAAGGAATCGAAGAACACAAATAGATTGAAGCCGGATTAAGGAACTGAATCGGAAAAACGAAAGGAAGAACAAGAAATTAGCGGAAAATATGCTTTGATACCATCTCAAGATTACAAATTAGGAATGAAGATTACTCAAGAACATGAACAATCGAGAGAGAGATCGATCGATCGAGAGAGAAACTAAATTTTTACTAAAGAAGACGATTACAGGGTAAAGTACCGAAATCGAGGATTTCCCCCTTTTTATATAATTTGACCTAACTATACAAAAGTCTAAAATACCCCTAGCCTTCAAAGGCTATAAACAGAATACTAACTAACTTTATATTACAAACTACTTATGGTCTATTTGGAATTGCTGTTAGAACTGCTGTCATGAAAAGCTTCACTTAAAATTTTTTAATAGAACAACATATTATGACATTGGATAAAAGATTTTGACTCTTAATATTAATTAATTAGAAACTGTTTACTATTAAATTTTAAAACTTTTTAAAACAACAGCTTGAAAAAACTTGAAAATAGAGCTTTTCGAAAAAGCTTCTTTGCCAAATTAATCCTTATTCTTCTAACAGAGACCCATATATCTCTAATGTTTTCATCTTTCAACCCTTTTATAGCTGAAAGTATACGAAAACACCAGAAAAAAGTGTAGTTTTAGCAAAGTGAGCTTTGACAGATAAAAAAAATCTGGAATTGATTCCTGGTACTGCTTCACTGAAAACTGCAATAGTCGGAATATGTGCGATTTGATGCTCCAAAGTAACAGACGGTGGATTATTAAGCAAGTTCACAATCTCGATAGAATCGTTAATTAAAGAAACCCAAGAGGAAGAGAAGAGCAGATGTCTGTTCAACAAATATGGATTTCATAATTAAAAATTGTCCCACCCAACTAATCCCTAATTTTTGTTGCTTCCTACTGGTACTCTCTCATACATCACTTCCTATTCCTCTTCATTGATTTGAACTAATTCGAATTCAGATTTTAATTTTGACAAGAACTAGACGAACTCATGTTCCTCCCCTGCAATCCGAGCGGCTAACGGTGAACGGCGAACGACGAAAGGGCAGTGAAATTAAAACTAAATATTTAAAAAATACAAGTTCATGATGCTGATTATGAGGTCGGAGATGAAATGTTGAGGTTGGCGTTGAAGAAAATGAAATTGGAAGAGGGAGAAAGGAGTTACAGGAAAAATAGTTAAGGAGAGGGTTAAAGTTAATTAAGAGATGCGGACTTTTAATTGTACACGTCTCAATTTGTGTATGGCTTGCTTTTCAAATTTGAATATGCGGCCAAGTGTATCACACTCTCCACATTGAGATTGATTGAGTTCAGGAATTAAGGGATGCACTTTAAACTACTTTAAGGGAGCGAGAGAAAAAGTTAAAAGTTCAGGGAGGCGAGGGACAATTAGGGTCAAGTTTAAAAAGTCCAAATGCATTGAGCCTTCTATTATATATATATATATATATATATATATTGATTGCAAAAATATCAAATTGTATTTATACAAGATAATTAACACATATTCATACAATAATACAATACAAAATAAAAAATAATATCAAAAGTATAGAAAAACTTACGTCTTTTAGACGTGTACAAATAGCTGGAAAGTGGCCGGAAAAAGTCACTGAAAATAAATCGGTGATCGGAAAAGTTACTGTCGGAGGGTGGTGGTCGTCGGAGATTGGTCGGAGACTGTGATCGGAGGCAGGACTGGTGGCCGGAGACAGAGCGTCTCTCTCTTCTTTCTCTCTCTAAACTTTGCTTATGTTTTTCGTTCTGCTGAGAAATGGGCAGCACTTCGCCTTTTAAAGGTCTTGAGCCGGTTATCCGATAAATAGTGACCTGTAGAAGCGGTCATCCGGTAAAAAGAAAAAGGGTGACCGGTTGAAGCGGTCGCTTAATCCTTTAAGAATTTTGATGAAGAGGTGACCGGTAAGATTTTCACCTTTTTAGAGATTCTAAGAAATCTCCAAGAGAGTTTTCGCTTAAATTAAGTGTTTCTCGAGGACTCTGTGCATCTTCTAGCCAGTTAAAAGGATTGGGACTGGCAGGGATATTAACCTTCTCTTTTCCTCTACTGGAAGAGGCATCTGATCTTTCTTTCTTTATTGGAGATGTATCCATTGGAGAAGGAGCATCAGCTTTCCTTTTAGGTGAATCATGAATGACAATCCCTTTAGAATTGGGATTGGAGGGAGGTATTTTGACCTTAGAATTTAAGAAATTCATCATATGAGCTTTAAGCTCTTCCTCAATCATTTTTTCAAGAAGATTCTTAAAAAGGGTTGGCAAGGGAGTAGAAGAATCTACTTTGTCAAGATCTGAGGGTCTTGCGAAAAATATTAATTTTTCTGTAGAATAGACTAAAGGTTTTTCAAAAAATTCAAACTTATCCCACCATTTAATGGCGATTTTTCTGACTAGCCAAGGCAGCTCAATTTCATTAGTTGGTATTTGAGATATTAGGTCTCGCTGCTTACAGATGATATCATAGTCCCATTTTAAGATCCATAGAACTTAATAGAAAGCAGTGAAGAGCAATCTAGTGAAGGCACAAGATCCATTAGATTCACTGAATTCATTAAAAAACTTTCTGACCCTTTTAGGGAGGCAAATGGGAAATGATCCCCACTGCTGGAACCAATAATGGAACCAATTTGGAAAAGTGGTCGTTGGTTTAACCAACTGGAACTGGATGAACCAGCTGAATTTCCTAAAACTATTGTTGTATAACAAAGCCTGATCCCAAGCCTGAATATAATCGAAGTAACTATAAGCTATTCGATTATTCTTGTGCAAAAAAACAAATCGTTCTCCCATTCTTCAGGAGTTAAGATCTTTAAGATCGTGAACTTGGCAAAGGCCCATTCATTGCCATTTCTTTTCATAGGTTCAAATTTAATTGAACCAGTGTCCTCTAAAATAGTTAGGTAGAAACTATAATCTTTGGGATAGAAGGGAACAGTTGAATGGTTTCTGGTGTAGAATGTGGCAACTTCGTAGGGTTCAAGTTTATTGTACCTATTTTCAACAGGACAAATAAAAATGTAGTTTGTGGGGATAAAAGGCCATATTTCCTCCTTTAAGGATTCTGGTTCTAGAGATATTTGGTAAGCATCATCATCATAAGAATCATTTCTACTTTCAGTAGAAAGATTATCTATTTGCTGTGATCTTTTAGGAGTGCTTCTTTGAGGAGCTCTATTCTGGGACATGCTCGTTTGAGGAGTCTTCTGTTCTTGCCTAGAGGATTGTCCTTCAAATCTTTTAAGATTAAGGTTATTCCTTTTTGAAGTCATTTCCTGCAAGAAATTCTCGTGTTAAAAAATCTGGTAGGGAATTTTCAATTCCATTGATAAATTCTATATCAAAATCAAAGACAGACAGGATAGCCTGCCAACTAGCAAAAATCTGTTTAGATGCGATATTTTTAACATCCTTAGTTAGGACTTCTTTAGCACTTTTGCAATCGATCCTTAACAGGAACTTTTGATTTATTAAATCAGATTCAAATTTCTGAATGCACAACACAATAGAAAGAATTTCTTTCTTAATAGTGGAATAGTTTGCTCTAGCTCCTACCCAAATTCCACTGGTAAATCTGACTAAAGATTCAATTTTATTGATCTTTTATTTAAGGATGCCCCCGTAACCGAGGTCTGATGCATTGGTTTCAACGATTTTGAAAGCATCAGGGTGAGGTATAGATAAACAAGGAAGAGTTTTAACTCTTAACTTAATTCTTTGGACTGCCAAAGTGTGACTTTTAGTCCATTCAGGATGATTTTTTCTTAGCCGTTCAAATAACGGTTTTGCGTCTAAAGCATGATCTTTATAAAAGTCAGCTACGTAGTTTAGACTACCAAGAAAGCGTTGGAGCTGATTTTTATCTCTGATTTCATCAGGGAATTTGCTACCAAATTCAATAGCTCTATCAATAGGAATACATGTACCATTTTCAATGGTGTGACCTAAAAATTTTATACTAGTTTGGAAAAGTTTGACTTTTCTTGCAGAAACAACTAATCCATTATTTTTAACCAAATCAATGAACAACTTTAAGTGTTTGAAATGTTGTTCAATATCCTTTGAGAATATAAGAATATCATCAATATATATAATAGAAAAATATGAATAGCAATTAAAGATGTCATTCATAATTTTCTGGTATTCAGAAGGGGCATTTTTAAGCCCACATGGCATGACATTCCATTCAAAGTGACCAAAAGGACGGTAAAAGCAGTTTTATATCTATCCTTTTCATCAATTTGAATTTGCCAAAAGCCCGATTTCATATCAAATTTAGAGAAGATTTTAGCTTCGTAAAGTCTGTTTAACAGATCTCTTTTGTTTGGAAGTGGGTACCTAATCCATCTCAAAGCCTTGTTTAAAGGTTTATAATTAATAACAAGTCTAGGAACACCACGTTCAAGCTCTGCTGCATTTTCAACGTAAAAGACGGGGCAACTCCAGGGGCTATGACTATTTCTAATAAGTCCCTTTTGTAAAAGATCATTAATCTCAGCTTTACAGATCTCTAAATGTCTTGGAGACATGGCAATAGGTCTGGCTTTTGTAGGAATAAATCTTTCATTAAAATCTGGCTCATAAGGAAGCGAAATAATATGCTTCTTTCTTTCCCAAAAGGCAGAGGGAAGATCTGAGCAGATTTCAGAAGTGACTAATTGCTACAAATCATCAATCCTTTTCTTTAAGATAGGATTTTAAGATAGGATTTTCCAATTTATTTTTTAAAATTTTAAAATCTACTTCACTTTTGAGAGAAGCAATAAATTTTTCTTTATGAAATATATTTTGCTTTAACATATTTAAAGTTTTACTTTTGGGTTGAGAAATGAATTCAAACAAAATTTCTTTTCCAACTATTTCAGTTGAAATACCTCTTTTAGAGATTTCTAAGGGAAACAAACTGTGTAAGAAGGGGTTGCCTAATATGACAGTTTGATTTAAGTTTTTTACCATTATAAATGGTATTTCTAAACAAAGACCTTTATTGCAAATAGCGGCGTTATTAAGCTTGAAATTAACAGAAAGTTTTTCACCATTCGCAGTGTGTAACTGTTCGAGGGTTTTAGTAAAATATCTAGAAGGAATCAATCCTACGTTGATGCAATTTAAATCTGCACCAGAGTCAATAAGGGCAATGGTTGTAATTAAAAATTCCTTATTGACAACCAGGGTGATCTTAGTATGCCACTTATAAGTGGTTACTTTGTTAATAAGATCAATAAAATTAAGACTCTCAGTCTTAACAAGTTCTTTGATACTTATAGTATCCTTTTCAGAGACTTTTAGTTCTATTTCTTCTAATTCGTTATCAGAGTTAGAATCATTTATCTCTAAAAAACTAACTCTTTCTTGGAGATCTTTAATTTCCTTTTTCATGTTATTAATTTCTGATTTTAAGTCATTAATTGTGGGTTCTTTCTTAGAATCCTTGAATCTATCAATTATATCTTTAAGATTATAAGTGATATTTTTTTTCTTCTAATTTCTTTTCTAAATTAGTTGTCCTAGTACTTGAAGTACTAGCTTCAGTGCTACCCTTAACTATTTCTAGGTATTGTTCTAAATGCTTTCTTCTTTCAGAAGGATCTTGGATTTGCTCTATTAGAGTTAGAATCATGTCTTCACTTTTAGTCAAGACCATAAGTCCATTTAACAAACAGAGTGACTTATAATAGTCACATTGACCATCGCAATAATTTTCTAGATTCTCATTATCTAAGTTTGACTCAGAAGTGTAATCGTTATGTTCAAAGATATAATCCTCCTTTTCAGAGTCTGTTTCAATTAACAAGACTTTTAATAACGAATCTTTAAGATTGTTATCTAAAGATAGAGATTTAATATGCTGTTTCACCCTACATTTGTTAGAGTAATGACCTACCTTTCCACATTTGTAACAAATAATATTTGGAAGAATTTCATTCTTTTTAGATCTCTTTGAAGATGAAGCATTTTTAAAATGTCTCTTTTTATTAAACTTTGGTTTAAGTGCTTTAGAAGACCTATGATCCTTCTGTTCATTTAGAAATCTCTTTCCCTTGTGAATGGGTTTTTTAGATCTTTTCTTAATAGGATTGAATCCTAATTGTTCACAAAAAGATCCTCTTTCCAGAGAATCTTTCACTTTGAGCTTGTCTATGAATTTTCAATTCATTGCAGAGAAGTAACCCTTTAGCTACAATTTCTGCAGAGATTTCACCATAGGTGAGAGAAGCATAAGGAATAGTACTGTTGTACTTTTTCTTTATCTTGTCTCTTACTCTATCAGCAAATAATCTAGGAAGTCCGGAGATAAATTTTTCTTTCCAGAAATCCTGAGTACAATCGTCTCGAGTGTAAACAGCACTCAAGAAAACATCTTTATACCATTTAAATTCAGATAAATCTCTACAGCGCAAGTTCATTAACTGTTCTGTAGTTTGTTCAAAGAAAGAAGATGTTGATCCTAAAAAATGAAGGATTAGAGTATAGATGAGAACATTGACAGCATCAGGGGCTTGTCTGTTCCCTTCAGTTTTAACTGCGTTAAGAATATTATTCTTTGATTCATTTGAGACATAAAAATCCCACCAACCTTTAAGTTGGCCAGTGAAGCCAGCAATAATAGCTTCCGCGATACTTCTATCATTGTTATTATGTATCCTAGAGGCGGAGGCATACATCAAAATATACTGAATAACATTTTTGATTTGATATTCAGATAATCCATCTATATTCCATTCTTTTATGGCTCTTCCATCAAAGGATACCATAGAAGGCCTAAACTCTTCATACTGTAGATTAACAGGTGAAGGCCTAGGATAATAGGGTTTATCTGATGATCCTTTAGAATGGTAAATTTTATTTACTTGGTTGTTATTATCAAGTTTTAGATCTTGAAATAAAGTTTGGAGTTTGTCAATTTCAGAATCTTTGAAACTTTCAGCTTCAGTAGGACTATCAGAAAATGTAGAGCTTTCAGCTTCTACTATTTTCTTAGTGAGAGGGGCGATTTCTTTAGATTCACTTTGACTTCCCTTTTGTTTTTTATCTACAGGGATTAAAGCTAATTGTTTAGTAATCTCCTCAACTAATTCTTCTTGAGTTTTATCAAATTTAAAATCTAATTTTTCATTAGAAGTTGGTTTGATTACTACCTTCTCCCCCACTTTTAAAGTAGGTGCAGATGCTTTAAGCATAGTATTTTCAATACGACAAAGTTGCTCACTCATAGTGTGCAAAGTTAAGTTTGTGAAGTTATTTTGTTTAACAAAAGTATCTGAACCATTGACAAATGGACTACATTCTATTTTTGTTTCAGGAGTTATTTGGTAACTAACTGAAACCAAAGGAGGATGTAGGCTTGTCAAAGTTTCACCTTGTGGTGTGAGAAAGGTCTTATAAGACTTTTCTAAGGTTTCTAAGAATTTTAAATTCTCAAAATCTGGATATTTAATATCAGATTTTTTACCTTTAAGGTAAAGCATTTGTTTAACAAATTCTGGGAAAGATCTATAACCTTCATTGTTCATCTTTGAGATGTACAAATAATATTTATCGTTCCACTTAATTTTTTCTCTTTCAGAGAATGTCACAGTATACCATTTTTCAAATGGAGTCAAGTCCTTAGTTAACGTACTTACAGAATGATATCCCATGTCAGACATGGAAGGACTATTTGGACTTTCATAAAGTGGTTTAACCACATTATCAGACAGTCTTTCAGTTGCCTTTACTTCTTCTCCTAATTTAATTGGGACTGAAGAAGTTGAAGATCTTGGAGGTAAATAAGTAGGAGTTTTTATACTTCTACTAAAAGATCTTCTACTAGATAAGGATCTTTGTTTGTCAAATTTTAAGATGACACTACCATCAGATTCTTCAAGAACATAATCTATTTGTGAATTCTCTTCCTTTTTTAAAGGAACAGCGTCATCAATTTTCCATGAATCTGGAAAGTTTAGTTGATCCCAAAGGAATGGGCCTAGGGACTACTAAATTTCCTTTTGACAAATCAGTCAAAAATAAAGTTGTGACACCTTTAGGTGTGTTTAATAACTTACTTGTACCATCTTTAAGATTGGGTACAGTTGAATTCATGACTTTATAATGTATTCTGTAAATTAGGATCAGATTTTTTGATCCAGGCTTCATTTCAAAGCCCTCAGTCTTGATATCCAACGAGGCTATGTCCATAATATGAGGACAATCTAAAGGTACTGTAAGGTTGGGATAACAAGTGAAATAAATTGGTCCGTCCGTTAGGGAGGACTTAATGGCTCCTAATAAGGAGTCTGTGAACTTTAAGTTCCTTTTATCTCTAAGACAGACAAGCGCAGTAATTAGTAGGCCTAAACGAGTGGCTGGTTTAACCGCCACTTGTATCATACCAATATAGATAAAGGAATATAATTCCTTATGTTTATCTATTAAATTTTTAGTTAATAGATTAAACGAGTTAAATAATCATCTATAGATACAGACTGTTCTACAGTCTTTACAATATAATCTGATTTAATCAGAAAATTACTATTTAATTTATAAATGCTTTTAGCACTAGAAGGAGGCAAGTTTCAGTTATGTAAATCATTTTCAATGTTACTTTCTAATAATATTTTTTTATTTTTACATTTATTATTTTTTCTATTATTATTAGAAGAACTACCAGAGAATTTTTCAAAAATAGCTTCCATAGTACTTGATCACTGTCAACGATTTACGTCAGTAAGCTGCCAACAACGCCTAACACGGCTCAAATGGCTACGACAACGCGACTTGGGGTTTCACAAGTCTTATAAAAGATTAATTTGGAATACGTTCTGAATAGTATTCATACAATAATAAAAAATATAATAGATGTGAAAATAAACTTGGCTCTGATACCAAAACACAACGGATCGATTGCAAAAATATCAAATTATATTTATACAAGATAATTAACACATATTCATACAATTTATAATACAATAATACAGAACGAAAATAAGCAAAGTTTAGAGAGAGAAAGAAGAGAGAGACGCTCTGCCTCCGGCCACCAGTCCTGCCTCCGATCACCAGTCTCCGGCCACAGTCTCCGACCACTCTCCGACGACCACCACCCTCCGGCAGTAACTTTTCCGATCACCGATCTATTTCCGGTGACTTTTTCCGGCCACTTTCCGGCCCATAGTAGTCAGGGTTACTTGGACAAGTCCAGTTTAATCAGATAAAGAAATCCAATAAATACAAGGCAAATTACAAAAATTAGTATTATCATAGCCATTTATATAATATTATGTTCTCAAGTGCTTTACAACATATCGACACAACCTGCATATTTTTTCAAGAAACAAAGGAAAGCAACCGAAATGAATTTTCAGCCTCTGCATTCACCATATTACCATACATTAAAGGGAAGATATATTTGAAGTAAATTGCAAAACTTGTCTGTGAAATCAACACGTATGACATTATCGGCCGTCATAAGAAGCAAAGGACTCCGCAAAACCAGCAGGCCTTGTTGGAATACTATCTTTACTATCACTGCAACTTGAATCACTAACAACAGAATTCTCCGCATTTTGCCAGACTTTTAGCATCTGGGGAAGTGGTAGACTGTAATCAATACCGCAGAATTCGTCTGACTCATCTTTAGCTGGTTTCCATTTCTCAACAAGCAGGGCAAGCACACTCACCGCGTGCCCCATCTCTGGCCTATGATTAGGATCTCTTGCAGTACAATGTCCAGCCAGTTCAGCAATAATGGAAATGCTCTCGAAAGTCTCGTCGCTCACACCTAGTGATGGGTCGATAGCAGCCATAAGCTTCTCTTTACATGACTTGATATGCCAAAACCACTCTGCCAAGTATCGGCTTTCCTCTGAGCGTTCCTCGTCTAGGGCAGCTAATCCAGTTACAAGTTCCATCAACACAACTCCAAAGCTGAACACATCAGATTTTGTTGTAATCTTCCCCATCACTGCGAAGCAAGTCATAAGAAGAATTGGCATGTTAAGAAAACCATGGCATTACTCATAGTTGTCAAGGCGCTATGCCAAACCCAGGCGCCAAGGGGGCCAGTCATGCGCCTTGCCTTCAGGTGTTCCTGAGATATGCTAGGTGCAAAAAATTTGCAATAAATATTTGCTTGAAAATGAAGTTTAATGCAATAACAATACCGGAAAAAGAACTAACAGAAATGTTAGATGTATATATGTAAAATTTTCATATTACATTAGGAATATCTAGTCTTGGATTAATCTAGCCATAATATGAATTGAACTAGGAAGATCTAGCCTTGAATTATTATTAAAACTCTTAAAAATAGATGAACAACACATTAAAATTACAATTATAAATTATTCTTTGAATTATTATTAAAACTCTTAAAAGTAGATGAACAACACATTAAAATTACAATTATAAATTATTCTTATGGTTATTATATTTCTATTTATTATGAATATTATATTATTAGACTTTTTAATTTTGTTATTATATATTATATATATAGCTAAAAGATGATTATACTAATATTTATTATTATTTAAAAAAATAACTTTATTTATTTATTCGTTATAGACAAAATTATTCATTATAAAAATAATAATTAACAAATTTTTAAAATATTATTATTAGTTAATATTTATTTATTTATTATTATTAGTAATAAATGAAACTGAACCGAAACTTAATAGTAAAACTGAACTCGACTGACTGCTAAATAAGTTGAAAAGAACAAAGCCTAATAGTTACCGGCATACTCGGGTGCAAGGTACCCGAATGTTCCAGCAAGCCTAGTTACAACAGACTTCTCTCCATCAGGAGCGAGTTTCACCAAGCCAAAATCCGAAATCTTGGCATGAAAATCATTGTCAAGAAGAATATTCGCCGATTTGAGATCACGGTGAATAAAGGTTTCCCGAGCCATACTATGAAGATACTCCATCCCTCTCGCCACATCCAGCGCAATGCTCAGCCTCCTTGTCCAAGACACAGGCTCTAAATTCAGGCTTTTCCATTCAAAAAGATGTCGGTTTAGAGAACCCTGAGGCATATACTCGTAAACAAGAAGCCTTTCATTGCCTTCAATAGAGTAACCTAGCAAGGAAACCAAATGTCTGTGACGGACCTTCGAAAGAACAGCTATTTCAGCCTGAAATTCATCCAAAGCTTTACTGCTCGAAACCCCAGCCTCCATTCTCTTCACTGCTATTTTCGTCCCATCTTCGAGTTCACCCTTGTAGACAGTTCCAAAACCACCATGACCGAGTTTATTTTCAGAAGCGAAATCCTTTGTAACCTTGCGAAGAAGTTGAACTGATACTACCAAGTTTCCAGTATCTGCCATACTGGTAGTATTACTTGCAGAACTAGTGTTACTTGGAATTGCAATCTTAACAACATTTCCTGAATCATATTGATCTCTGGGGTGAATTACAATCGAACTAGGGGGTACTGGAGGTTCTTGTTTCTTCCTACTGTATATATACAGGGCAATCACTGAAAGAATCATTAGCGATCCAGCAATAATTCCGCTCAGAATTATCAGTTTGTTTTTCCTGGCATTGTTTGGATTTGGAAGGGGTGAAAACTGGACAGGATCAGTAGAATTCGATTGCGAGAATACATTAGGAGCTTTAGGTGAAGGCATTAATGGCTGTGTAATATCAGATGGAGGGGCGTTTCGAGGAGACAGAGATGGAGACAGCTGGCTTTGATTACTAACTAAAAGAGGATTCCCATCAAGAACAAGCTTCACACTATTCTGGAATTTGGGTAATGGAGGACTAAGATTGTTTTCACTAATATCTAAAAATGACAAGGATTTCAAATCAGTCCAATTACTAGGGATTTTTCCACTTATACGGTTTTGGCTAAGGATAATTCTGGTGAGTGAATCTAACTTGGCAATTGAAGGACTAAGAATTCCCGAAAGATTTCGTCCACGCAAATTAATGACAGAAACTTTTGATTTAGAATCACAATTCAACCCAACCCATGGCCCTTCACATGGATCATTACCAGACCACTGAGAAGCAAGATTCGTTGGATAGTTCAAACCAGCAAGAAAATCAATGAGTGCATAAACTTGAGGGGCACATTGAATTCCGGGTTTCGATCGGCAAAATAAGTTGGAATCATAAGAAAACTTACTAGCCTTACACAATGGTATCGAACCCATAAATCGATTATTGTTCAAGTCCAATTTTTCCAGCTCCATATCTGCCAATGCCTTAGGAATCAAACCCACCAGTTGATTACCATTGAGATCAAGGTCTTTTGACAATGATAAATCCCCAATGTTGTCTGGAATTGTGCCTGTAAATGAATTCCCTTGAAGCCATAGTTGCCTTAAAGATGTCATTTTCGCAATAACATCAATAGGGCCACTAAAACCCTTTCCTTCTTGGTTATTCAACCACAGAACAGTGAGCAAAGACTGCTCAAAACTAGCAGGAATCTGACCAGACATTCTGTTATACGAAAGGCTTAGAGTATTTAGAGACGATAAACTGCCGAGAAAGTCAGGCAACGGGCCAATCAAATTGCATTTATAACATGAAAAATTCGTCAATTGAAGAGAATTTGCTAAATCAGTGGGAAAATACCAACCAGTAGTCTTATTGAGAGGATTTGAATCAAGCGCCAGGACACGTAAGCTTGTAAGGCCAGAGAAGAAATCAAATGGGATTGAATCAAAGTCATTGAAATCAAGAAATGCAAATTCCAAATCAGATAACCCTTTGAAAGAGGGCAAATTGCCGTTGAAATGATTTTTTTGGAACCCTAGGTTTTGAAGCTTTGAGAGGTGGTTGAAATTTTGAGGGAGGGGTCCTTTAAGCCCTAATTTCTGAACCTGAATTTGGGTAATTCGAGAATTAGAACAGAATACATGAGGCCAAGAAGGGGGGCCACATGGGTCATTACCATTGGACGGCCATTGGAGAAGCTCAGAGTTTTCTAATCCATTGTAGAAATCTCTTAACACCTTGAGATCACTGGGATCTGTAACACTGTAACTGAATTTGATCAAACACAGCAACAGTATTCCACAAAACTTAATATTATCAGCCATTAAAAGAAAACAAGAATGACATCAAATGGGATTTGAAAGCAACTAAGTAAGAGCTGGAAATTAGAGAAAAAAAGCAGAGAAATGGACATTTTTGTTGCCTAAATTGTTGGGCGTGACTGGTCTTTTTCCATGTCTTTATTACTCATGAATGATGTCGGTTCGCATTTTCAGTTGATTCATAGGTTTCTGAATTGACTGTAATGCCCCTTTTCGGTGGACAGTTGTTCAAAGCCAATACATGTCTTGGTCTCTGTGCTTATTGCTGACTGACTGTTATCAATTTCATTCTAAAGCAAGCTTTTCTTTTCTTTAATTATTTTTTATTAGCATTATGATCCAAAAGTAAAAAGAAATTGAGAGGGAGATTTTGTAGATTATTCTGGTAAACTTAAAAAGAATACTTTAATTTTTTTTAAGAGGTGGCATATGGTTTTAAAAAATTTGTAAATAAAATTTTTTTAATGTTAATTTATATTATAAAAATAAGTAATTTTGTTGGTTTTCATTTGCATTTTTATGAAGTAGTCATTAAAAATATAATATATATTGATAAAAATATTTAAATAGTGTGAATATTTTTTAATTAATTATGAAAATAAATTTTAAAAAATTATAAAAAATTAAAAATTCTTTCAAAATTATTCAAATCATGTCGTGTAATTTATAAATAATAAGGTTAAACTATTAAATATTGAATTATTAAAAATATTTAATATAACACTACTATTTTGAATCTATAGGTCCACTGTTTATAAATTTTTTAAAATCATAAACTTTATTTTATAAAAAAAATTCCTTAAATTTTATTTTATAAATAAATAAAATTACAAAGATATTTTTTTAATTTACCGTACTAATACTAATGTTTTGTCGGCAAGTTAACGAAAATATATTGCTGGTTAGGAAAATCTTAGATCGAAAACGACATAAATTCTGAAGCAATACGTGTTACTTTACTATTGGACAAAACTCATATTGTCCCCTTTAAAGTATCAAAATAATGATTTTGTGTCTTAAAAAAGTATTTTCCAATCTCTTAGTCTTGTCTCTAATGTAATGATGAGTAACAGGGCATTCCAATTAAATATATGCAAAATAGATTTCTAGTTATTTTAGGGAAAATGGGCCATTGGTTAAGCCTCTCTAACTATTATTCCGTGATAAGTGGAGTAAAAATTCAACATTAATGAGATGATAAAATACACAATACATGTTATAAAGGTAGCTATTATAGATAATTTAATTAATTTTAAATTATATTTTATTAAAATAAAATAATAATAAAAATATTAAATAATCTATCCTATAATTGAAATATTATTAAACTAATAATTCAAGCTTGGCTAATTGAGTTTATACTTTTGGTACATTCACAAGTAGATATATATATCCAATAATTAAACCTTAGCTCCTTCACAATATCCTTACTATAAAAAAATAATATATGAATTAAGATAATTAATAAAATAAATTATCTAGTGAAATGTTGTAAGCTCATTTAAATAAATTAAAGTTGTAGCAAGACTATAACACTCATCGGCAATTACATAAAGTAACTTGCATCCGAGAATCAAAGGTAGAAAAGCTACAAAAGCTATTGTAGCTCAATCATCTTGAACCTTGAACATTGACTTAAGTTACTATGCCATTGTTGACTAATAGTAAAGTACCTAAATGGATGCATTTTTGTTTCATGTAAGCCTTGTTTGGAGACAATCTCTTTAACTAAATGAATGTTAATTAAGGTTCGCTGTTTATTTTAAAAGCTCAATTTTCAAGCTTTTTCTATAAGTAGCAGATTTGATTTTGAAAAAAACAAGTCTGACAGTTCCTACTTAATTAGTATGAATGACCAAAATGTGTTGTTTAAAGTCAAAATATGTAGTTCTATTCAAAGTTTATGAGAACAACTTATTTTGACAGCAGCTTAATAAGCAATATCAAACTGGCCCTGAGTATCTTGTGAAAAACTCAATTGAACATTTGCGTTCCCATCATTAAATATAAAGAAGAACTTCACCCCACTTCAAATGTGACTTGAACCTAAATGCGCTCATTTAAAACTAAGGAATTAGCAACACTCAAATCAATTTAGTTATTAAGAAAATGCAGTGGTAATGATTGATGAACAATGTCATTTTTAATTTTTTTTGTTTCCCATGATTTTCTATTCAGCATCGTGTTCTTAAAATGGAAATTGCTACTGAATTGAACAACTTCTCTTGTTAATATTAATAGTTGTGCTGCTATATTTTTGCAATTACCTGATGAATTTATCAGCAGTTACAAAATACCATGACAAGTTTATTTTATGTCACCTTGAGTAAGAATCTAGTCTCAGTTTCATGATGGTATTACGGGAAGGACAAGTAGCAGTCTGACATGACCAACTTCCAATATAGTGAGTTACCTGAAATCGAAACTGAACTTGTAGGCTTTAGAGTTCCTTTTCTTTCTACTGTAGCAGTACATGTAATAACCATTAGTAATCCAAAAATTAGTTAGTTGGCATTGAATCCAAGCTACTGATGACCCCAAGAACCATTATTAGCACTCTACCAGACCAGTGGCGGAGCCAGGAACTGGAATACGGTGTGGCACGAATTCATGTCAACCGAGGGAAATGGCAGTAGACCGGTGACACCAATAAGTAAATTTTGGACCAAAGAGATGAATAGATGCGATATTTACTAAAATGTAATTAGTAAAAAAGTAAGAAAATATTAAATAATAGTATTATATACAAGTATATAGATCTAATACTCCATTCATTCTATTAATGCTTATTTAGAAAAAACCCATCTAACAAGACTCAAAACCTAAATCATCCATCAAACAAATTTTCATATTGTTTAAACCAACGTTATCATTACCATACCGGATATCAAACCGGCAAAGTTAATAGTATGTGGCACCGGTACTTTCAGAATATATCGGTGATTTTACAGGATTATTATTTTTTGTATAGTAATATTTATATAATAAATAACTGAATATAAATTTTAAATATTAAGCATTTGTGAAATATTATAATCATAGAATTTTAAAGTTTGTTTAGTTCCAAAAAACTAAAAGAAGAAAATTTTAATTTGGGAAAGAAAGATACCTGAGAAGTGGAGGCAGCAGGCCTAGATGGCCCCTTGGCTCCAGGAGCGGGACGTTGTTGGAAAACAATGATCCGGAAGAAAATTCCTAAGTCCAAGAAGAAAGCATCCAGATAAGGTTTTGAAGAAAACAAAATCCTAAGTCCAAGAAGATAGCATCCGGATAAAGTGTTTGAAGAATAGCAGACTCCTAAGTCCATCCGAAAGGGATTACATTTGGAAATGGGTCCGACAAAGAAAAAGAGCACAATTCATAAGACAAAAGGAAAAATCCAAATATGAAGTTTCTCTCCAAAGATGTCTGAAGTCAAACTCGCCTTTTTGCCTTGGATAAAGTAAAAAGTTACAGCTTGCACAATTTCAGCAAAGGACAAAAAGAACTGACACAGAAAGAGAAAAAGGCAACTACCTTTTTGACCTAGACCAATAGCAAGGCGTGTGGTGCTCAAACAGAGACAAACTTTGCACAGAAGTTTGCAAAGCACAAAAACCCAAATAAAGACGTTTGACATCTTAGGTGCACCAATCCCAACAAATTCAAACGGGACATTTATTGGGTCTAATAGAAAGATCAAAGGCTCCGGGTGCGCCAACACATATTTGATCAATGGTGAAGATTCAAACCTACCCAACGGCTACATTTATGATCCAAGCCTATAAAAGGGAAGCTTCACCACTTGAGAATATGATGTTTGATTTGAGAAAGCTACTACATTGTGAAATATGCTCTTCGATCAGTGATCAAAACCCCTCCAAGAACTAAACCTTTACATCTGTTTGTAAGAATTCTCAAGTCATGTTAATAACTTGAAGAATTCAAAAATCCATCGTTGATAAGATAAAAGTTATAAAATCTCACACTTAGGGTAAGTATTGAGATTGGGGACTTAGCTTGAACTAGGAAGAGTTTGAGTGGTATATCCCTGAGTGAAAAGGACTTAGCCAAGCTAGGTGTTAGCTATGGTGGTATATCCTGCACTGTAAAGGACTTAGCCAAGCTAGGTGTTAGCTTTGGTGGTATATCCTACATTCGGGAGAGAAGAAACTCTAGAGACAACTTATAAAGGCTTGATTTCTGTCCATGAAAGAAATCACCCTTACTAGTTGATTTAAGCTCGGAGGAGGAAACTCCGGGGACTGGACGTAGGCGGGGCTGAACCAGTATAAAATGACTGTGTTTGTTTTTCCTTGCTTTAATCTTTTACTTTAAATGCATTTTTAAGTGAACATTTGCATTATCCCGAACTTGCTCCAGTAAGCTTCTGGTTCATCTCTTACATGCTACACAAATACTTTTAAAGTCTAAAATTTCGCGAAAAGGGTCATTCACCCTCTCTGACCCTAGTCAATACTCACAAGGGACTAACAAGTGGTATAAGAGCAAGTGCTCACACCTAGAGACTTAACAATCTCGAGCTAAAGGTCCAACTGATCTTAAGATCAAAATGAGTTATCGGAATAATAACTCATAGCTTCTCCTAGAGGGTATGCTATAACCCATCCCCCACTCTTCACCGGTGAACACTATGCATTCTGGAAAAATCGGATGAAGAATTTCATTTAGGCACAGGGCATGCTAGCATGGATGACCATCAAGGATGGCCCATGTATTCCAACCTATGAGGTTGATGGTATTACAACTAGAAAACCATCTAATGAATGGGATGATAGTGATTATAAGAAGTTGCATGAAAACGCAAATGCTATTAACATGCTTCATTATGCTTTGAGTGCAATTGAATTTAACAGGATCTCAGGCTGTGAAACAGCTCAATAAATTTAGCAAAAACTTGAATTAACCTATGAAGGAACTAACAAGGTTCAAGAAGCCTAGATTGATCTCCTCTAGGAAAAACTAGAAAATTTCAAGATGCAACCAAAGGAGTCAATCAGCAGCATGAATACCAGATATACAAATCTGGTAAATGAGATGAAGAGACTGAGAAAGGAGATCACAGAAGAGGAAATGGTGAAGAAGATTCTCCGGAGTCTCACTGTGAACTCCCTGTGCGGTCAAAGATATGTGGATCTCCCTTGGCGCCTTGCGGTAGGTCCACTAGGGGTTGGTTGAATTTAAGCGTGACAGAACCATTTTAGTTCAAGTTTGCTCAATTAACCAATTTTAATGAATAAAAGAATCGAGACCCAAATCTCGATATAAATGATAGAGTCTCCACCCAAGTTGTCTACTTGGGAAAGATTTTTGGTACGGTTTCCACTGGGTTGGAGACTCATACCTTTTGGATCAGAAATTCAGGTATTGAATGAGTCACTTATTTTTAATTTAGTTAATTCAAAATTACATTCGCCGCATATAACCGTTTTCTTTTCATCAATTGGGGAATTATTGCAGAAATCCTATTTTTCTACACTCTTTCACACTCGATTCAAGCATTCAAAAATTCGTAATAAAGTGCAAGCAATAATTGGGGGAATAAAAATTACAACAGGTGGAAAATGGGGAAATTGCAAAGCAACCTATACATTTATTCTAAGTTATAAAACAAAATAAATAAATTCACCTGCATCCACAAAGATTAGCATAATTTGCAGCACATAATAAGTCAACATTTTATTAGAGAAAATGTGATTATCTTAGCGTGGCGGTTTTGCGATCGATAGTGCCCGGGCAGCTTCTAGGATCAGAGAGAAATAACGGGTCTTCAACGCATTTTATTATAAAAACATATTTTACTTTTCGTGGGTTGATTTACCAGATTATTAGTGAAACTGATTGTATGGAAAAAGGTGATGTTGATTCAATATACAGGATTAAAAAAGGGAACTTTGGGTTTTGCCTAGGGGCCAGTACCCGTACGGGTGGGGTGGGACCCGTATGGCTACTAGTGGGATCTGTAGGGGCATAGGGGACCCGTACAGGTCCTTTCTGGTCCCGAACAAAACCTCAGTTCAGTAAAATGAGCAAATTTATAGAGAAAGAATATATTAAAAAAGGATTTCTTTCCATATGGGTATGGCGCACCAATTTAATATCCATAAGGACATAATGGTACCAACAAGGCCCATATGGGTCAGGACCAGACCCAAAATAAAACTAAAAGAACAGATGGAATAGAATAAATGGAAAATGACAATAAAATAAATGAAATGTGAGTCTCTTTGAAACTCAGAAGCGTACTTTTACGTTGTGAATCCACTTTGAAGTGATCCCTTTGCTGAGAGAGAGTCTAGCCAAAGTAGATGATGAAATAATGATTTTAAGACTATTTAGATAAGTATTTGTGTGGACAGAACCTCCCCCAAATCCTAATAAATGAAGCTAGGAATGAATAAAATGTGGATAAAACCTCAAGGAATGAGTTTTCTCCCTATTGTATACCTCTTATACCTCAACTATACCCTTGCTATTACTTGGTGGAAAAGTGATATAAAAATTGTCTAGAGTTGTTCTAACTTGGCTCCCTTGAAAATGAGGCAAAAAGCCTCTATTTATAGGGGAAATTGAGTCTAAACACAATAAATTGCATTCATGACTGATTTCCTTCGAAAATGGTATGATACACCTGCCATACAGACTGTTTGGGCTTCTATAGGACCCATATGGGTCTGAGTGAGACCCGTATAGGTCCCTCCCAGGCTCGTGGGGGTTTTGACTCGTACGAGTTAACCAGTGGACCTATACCACTAGGTGTGACCGATACGGGTCCCTAAGGGCAGATTAGGTCTCCAAACTTGGCTAAACTCATCTTTGCTGTAGTAGGAACACCTCTAATGGATAACACCTATAAAAGATTTCATATCTAGCTCTCATCATCATTTTGTGAGAAGGACCGTTAAAATCTAGTGCTCACTAACTGCCCCTCGGAGGATCACTACAGATACAGATCTGTATGATCTCACGATGTGAGCGAGGGTTTAGAGATTATACCTGAGGAGATGAAATGGGTGGGTTCCTTTCTTAAGGCGAACTTCCTTCCTTGGACTCCCTTTCTTGAGGCGGGCGACTCTTCTTTGCTGATGCGTATCCTTTTCTTGAGGCGAATGACTTTCCTTTGCAAATACGTATCCTTTTCCTGAGGCTGCTAACTTTCCTTTGCTAATGCATATCCCTTTCCTAAGGCAGATGACTTTCCTTTACTGTGTATGTTCCTAGCGACTTCACTGGGGAAGGTGCGTCCTTTATTGTGTGCATCCCTTTCTTAAGGTGGATGGCTTTCCTATTGATGATGATGTATCCCTTTTCTAAGGCTAATGACTTTCTTGACTGATTATAGTGTATCCTTTTCCTAAGGCGGATGACTCTCCTGCTGGGGATTTGGAATTGCTTGTTAATAGTAAAAACATTGTGTTAGTTAGTGTTCGGAATGACACATCTTAATTCTTGATTGACTTTGTGGTAAACAAAAATTTTTTTCCCCTTCAATTAAGAATGAAGATGTGTGGGTAAGGATTGGTCCCTGAAAGAATTACAAGCTGAGTTTGAGAAATATTGGGTTTGGCCCATTTGTTTTAGGTTGGAATGCCCCTTAGGGGCGCCTTTCGAGGAGATTCCCCTTTGAGTAAATGCCCCTTGACTGGTTCCACTGCTGGGGAATGCCTCTAGGGTGGGTGCCTCCAGGGTACTTGATGATAGGGGGATTCCCCTTGATTGGTTTCGCTGCTGGGGAGTTTCTCCTTAGATGATTTATCTGCTGAGGAAATTTCTTACTCTTAGGCAAACCTGCATGTGAAAATTGTCTATGTTAGTAACTTATCTGAAATAGCTTACTTTGATTCTTGATTGACTTTGTGTAAACAAAAATTTTTGCCCCTTTAATCAAGGATCAAAGTGAGCTAAGGGTTCCCCTGACTAATTGAAATAAGGGGTTTGAGAGAATTGGGGTTGGCCCCTGATTCAGATTAGATGGGGGAATAAAAATTACACCCGGGGGAAAATGAGGAATTGCGAGGGAACCTATAAGTTTGTTCTAAGTTATAAAACAAAATAAATAAATTCGCCTGAATCCATAAAGATTAGCACAGTTTATGGCACATCATAAGTCTGCATTTTGTTAGGAAAAATGTGATTATGTTAGCCCGGTGGTTTTGCGATCAATAGTGCTTGGGCTACTTCTAGGATCAGAGAGAAATAACGGGTCTTCAGTGCATTTTGTTATGAAAACACGTTTTAGCTTTTGTGGGTTGATTTACCGGATTATTAGTGAAACTGATCGCATGGCAAATGGTGATGTTAGGTTGATTTTACAGATATAAAAGGAACTTTGGGTTCTGCCTGAGGGCCAGTACCCACGGGTGGGTGAGACCCATATGGATGCTGGTGGGGATCCGTACGGGTATGGGGGACCCGTACGGGTCCTGTCTGGTCCCGTATAGAATTTTCAGTTCAATAAACACAGCAGATTTATATAGAAGGAATAGAATATGGGAAATGACAGTAAAATAAACAAGATGTGAGTCTCTTTGAAACTCAGGAGCGTACCTTTACGCCGTGAATCCACTTTGAAGCGATCCCTATGCTGAGAAAGAGTCTAGCTAAAGTAGATGATGAAATGGTGGTTTTAGGACTGTTCAGGCGAGTATTTGTGTGGACACAACCTCCCCCAAATCCTAATAAATGAAGTTAGGAATTAATAAAATGTGAACCCAATAAATGGCATTCATGATTGATTTCTCCCGAATGAGGTATGATTTACCTACCATTCTGGCTGTTTGGGCAAGAATGGCACCCATACGGTGAGGAGGACTCATACGAGTCCTAGTAGGACCCATGCAGGTCTCTCCTACCCATGTAGGGCCGTGGAGCCGTACGTGTCAACCCATGGACCTGTACTCCCTAGGTGTGACCCATACGGGTCCCTAAAGGCAGTTTAGGTCTCCTGAACTTAGCCAAACTCAACTCTGCAGCAGTAGGAACACCACTAATGGATAACATCTATAAAGAATTGCATTATCTAGCTCTCATCATCTATTCATGAGAAGGATTGATAAAATCCAGTGCTCATAGCCTGTTTTTAGTATTTGTCTTGACGTGAGTTATTGTATTGGGATTTGAGCTTTGCAAGTTGGAGATCCATTTCTCTAGAAATTCTTATGAGTGATTCTAAGTGTATTTGCTTCTGATCTCCCAATCTTTCTTTGTCTTGTGATGGATGTTTTTCTGATCTTCAATCATCCTTTGATCTCTTTATCTTGGGAGTGCTCAGCCTTTGACGAATTTTTGGTTATCTTCAAAAGTTGGCTTCTGGATTCTGATCTCTAACTTTTAATCTTTCTTTGCTTCTTTTGAGATAGGTTTAACACATAGCACTAGGTCAGCGGAGATTTCTAATTCTATCATTGAATTAAAATACTCAGCCAGAACCATGGTTCAACTGATTTAACATCATTATTGATTTAATTTACTCAAACTAAACTTAATTGTTATGATCAAAACTTTAACCACTACTAAGTCAACCATTAAGTCAGTTTAACCTTGTTCTGGGTTCAACACAGCTTTCCATGTGTCATGAAATAGGTGGAAGAAAGTAGCTTTTTGCTCTTGCTAGTCAACTCATTTTTCAGAGATGTCTTATCTCTTTTAGTGAAAGCCATGTAGCTAGTCTTTTAGGATTTGAGAAGATTAAGACTGCTAATCTTGGAAAAGATGGCTTCACTTGAGTTGTTTAGGAATTATCAATTTCTCAGACATATTAGTTGGTTCTGAGGACATTGATGCTTGTCAATCCCTTTTGTCCTTGAAGTAATGTTCTTCTGAGGATACTTTCCTTTTAGTTGAGGTTAGCTGGCGCTTCTATCATCTTATGACTCTGAGGATTCCTTGGTGTTTCTCACAGTTTCTTCTCTAGTGCCTTTCTTTTGGCACGATGCTTCCTATGATAGATATTCTTCTTGATTGATTATTGTCCTCGAATTAATGCTTTAGAGATTGAGACATGGTTTCCTTAACTCTGAGCATTATCTTATATCCTGAGAACTCTTCACTTGAATACATTCTTCTAGTGAGTGCTGAGTTTTGATGGCTGATATAGTGGATTAGTCTTTTGAAGTTTTTGGTTTTGATGCAATCTTGTCTTAGCATGTGAGCACTTCGTCTTTTGTCTGAGAGCTATTACATCTTCTAATACCTTTGCCTTTGATGATTTCCTTGTGAAGTCTGATTGGAAAGTCTTGAGATCTTGGAAGATATTCTTTTGTGAGGTGAGTAAGGATATGATATCAAGTTGTGTTGACTTAGTCTCATATCTTTTACTATCCCTCTGAGCTTGGTTTCCTTGTGAGCACAATCTTTTCTTTCTTTTATCTTTGACTCTGAGCACCGCTTTTATTTGACTTTAGGTTTGCTTAACTCTTAGTTATTCTTCTTCTGAGCTTGATTCGAAGGCTTTTATCTTCTATTATGTTTAAACCCTTTTTGTTATCTTCAATGTCATCTTCAAACTCTTTTTGTTATCTTCAAAACATCCTTGATCTTCTTAGTTCTGAGCTAGAACTATTCATTCTAGGTTCTGAGGAGTTTTTGTTTCTGAGCTAGATGTAACACATACAAAACTTGGTTTTAGGGTTTTTGAAATTTGAGTTAGTATGACCCAACTTTCAGACTCAAAAATTGGTAAAACATAAAACCCCTCAAAAATACGAGTAAGAGCAGTTGCATTAATAACCCTAAGGCTTTGCTTGGGTGCATAGTAGTGAATAATTTAAATGGAATGAAATGTAAAAGAAAAGAAAAGAAAGAGTAGCATTTGAGTCGATATGAAAATTTTAAAATTATAATATTTGAGAGAAAAAAATGAGTTTTTAACAAAATATATAATTATACATGAGACTTTAGTAACTAAAGTTGAATAATTGATTCAGTTAGTTAAATAAGTTAAAAGAAATGTCAGAATTGGAAAAAACAAAGTATCATTCGTTCCAAAAAAAATTTGATGGAATTAAAATTTGCCATGGTTAATTTCCAAATACATCATGTGTCCAATTACATTGGCATTGCTCCAATGGAATTTAGAAACACACCTCTCATATCCCATACTTGCGCCAAGCAAAGCCTAAATTAATCATAACTTTAAGGGTGTGGTCTAGTGATAGAGACTAGTTCATCCTTAAGCATTCACTAGGGATCAAATCCTGGAATATGCATGGAGCAACCTTAAATCTTGGGGCTAGCCATCCTACCCTTTGAGGCACCCACAAATTGACGATCGGGGATTAGTCTAGATGTGGGCATGACCTTAAGATGTCGCGTACAGTTGGGACTCATCTAGGACCACCTCGTGATGAAAAAAAAAGCCTAAATTAATCATATAATTTTAATTTTTAACTAATTGGTTGCCTTCCTAACAGCAGCAGTTTGCTGTTCGAAAGTGAACTGCTCTTAATATGGTGTTTGATAAGAATTCTTGAACAACCAACTGCTGTTCACATCCTCATCTGCAGCTTTTCCAACCGCTACAAATTGGAGCTTTTCACTTTTAATTTGGTGAAATTAATTTTGTCTAGGAATATTGGAAATAAATATGCCTCTATTGCCCTTATCCTTGTATACGCTCAGAACTTTTCCATTCAATTTCTCCTCAGTTGGTGATTTTTTTTGCAGGAGAGAATCGTTTGCAACTTCGTCATCATCATATGAAGCTTTTCCATTTCCTAGAATTGATCAAAACCTTAAAAAACTTGTCAAATTTGTTCCTTTTCTAGATTTCTCTTTGAACCATTATGAATTGAAAAGCACCATAAACCTTGCTTCCATTATGATGGTCGGCGGTGAATTAGAAGTGATACAATCCCCTATTAGAAGGCTACTTAAAGACTATGATCATGACGAAATTGCCCATTACTATGCTCCATTACTAAACCAATACAATAATGACTCGTTTAATATTTTACTTTTACCATATTAAAAAGTATGCAATGCTCTAGTTCTTTTTTTTTTTATCATATTTGTAATTACGTTATTGTTGTATAAATGTGGGTAGTATTAAGTGTTTAATAAGGATTAGTTGAAAAATAACTTTACAGTAAAATTAAGCAATATCCGACCATTCATTACATTTTGAATGATTAAGATTGAATACACAACTTCTAACAAAATTCTTCTCTCACATCTTTTCCCTCTATCTTTCTCTAACTTTATTCTAAAGTTACTTTAGAGAATCATTTCCGGTTTGATAACGATCATTCTCTATGGAGTTTACATTTAATAGATTATGGGTGTTAGTTAGGTGCAACATGAATGGAGCAAGTTCGTTGTAAATATTGTTTCAAATTAATTTGGGCATGAATTATATATTTACTTTATCAAATTTGAATTATGTTAAGTGTCATTTACGCTTTATATGCAACATTAGGTCATGGTTTTGTTGGATATGATGTATGCCCTTAAGACAATTAGGGCGATATATCTTAATTATGTAATAGTACGAATAATTTGTTTAATCAATAAAGGCATTTGTTCTTTTATTTATATCAATGTGTTTTTATACATATATATTATAGCTGGTTAAAATATATTCATTGATGTATGTATACAAAAGTCCTTGACATATCATAGCATGAAGTCAGAGAAATTATAGTTGGACTATATTTGGTGGAACCTACTTCATGTGCAATTATGATTATGTCTAAACTATCCCTAGTCACAGTGTCATCAAGAAAGGATATTGATGAAACGGAAAGACTAGCATGTGGTCAACTTTCTTGGAAAGGGTCCAAGCAGTTAATCTCCTAAATACTGAAGGTGGTGCCTTAAGCTTGACACATGGATATATCTGGGAGATATATTGGAGACCGCAGCAAGATAAACACTTGGTATAAATATCAATGTGTTAGTGTTTATCTTCATGCAATAAGCTTTGCGAATGTCCTCATACTTAATATGCTAGTTGCCTTGTGTGGTACTATTGCTATACTTTGGGTCATTGCTATGCACTCATTGATTTAGGGTGCTACGGGTGATTACGGGTATAGTGATAACACGTTGGTAGACTGAGTAGTCGGAAAAAATCCATCGCTCCGGATATATTAAGGAGTTGTACCTGGCCACTTGTTGAAGTGATGATTGCCATAAACCTCTGATCAGAGTATGTGTTTGATAGAAATGGTTTCTAGTCAAACACACTATGGTAAAAGGCAATATACTTCGGTAACAAGTAAATAACTGGGATAGCTTGGAGCAACCTTGCTATTAGTGGGTTAACAATTTAACCGAACCCAATAAACCAGATGGTACTAATATTAAAGAATGGAAGGAATTTATCGCACTGGATAACTATTGCATTAACCGGGATTAAGTCATAAGCATAAATGACGTTCCGAGTAATGGGGGATGGTAGACCCTTGCTAGAGGCGTACTACAGTCGTTTAAGGTAATCAAGTTCTATTCACGGTCTAGAACATCGAGCCAATGGTTCCATTAGAACAAGGGTTGGTTAAGCCTTAACAGCTCAATACTTCGGGATCCTATAAGGTCACACACATTGGACCTTCATCGGACTAAGTAAAGAACTAATAGATTTATTCTATTACAAAATATAGCATAAATAATAATAGGATTATTATTTGATTGGTTAAAATTGATTAGATCAATTTTGGATAGACCAAGGAATTTATTTTGACCGGTAACTAATTAATTATAGTCATAAATAAATTATAATTGATTAGATCAATTTTGGTTGGACCAAGAAATTTATTTTGAATGATGACTAATTTATTAGGGTCAGAAAATAAATAATTGAAAAAGGATTAAAAGGGGAATTTTGCATTAGCGAGTTTAATTAGACCGAGAGTATAAAAATATTTTATACAGACTCGAGTGCGCGGGAGTACACCGAAAGGTGTGCAAGCAATGCTGGGCATTGCTCGCGGTAGCCCATAAAAATGGGCTGCACATGCGCAGCCCAAAAGCAAGGCAAAGCCCAAAAGGGCTTTGCCTTGCACGCTGTGCATATGGGATGGGAGTAATTACTCCCATCCCACATTGCTTATAAGGGGGAGCAAAATGCTCCCCCAAGCCTATATATAGGCTTTCTCCTTTCCTTTCAAATTGTATCAAGCTCAAAGCATAAATCCTAAGCGAGATAATTAATGTCTCGGGTACTTGAGCAAGTTATTTTTGTGGAGCCTAAATTTATTCGGGCACCGCTAGTTTATATTTTGGGTGAGGCTTCTAGAGTGGTCTAGCAACTACTCGAGGCTTCTTAGTTCTTCCTCCTGGGGAGGTTTTGGTTGGTGGGGTTCGTGTGGATACTGATAGAGGCTATCCTACGACTGGAGGCTTGTGCAAGAAGGTCCTGCAAAAGCACGCTTCAACTGGTAAGTTCTTTTTCTTTCTCTTTTAATTATTAAGTCTTTTTCTTTAAGTGTTTTTAGACTTAATAATTATGCTTAGGTTATTTTTGCATGCTTAGTTTATTTTATACTTAGGTTATAACTTAGAGTTATAACATGCTTAGTATAAAATAAATATGCTAGGATATAATTTGGAATTATGGTATGCCTAGTCCTTTAGCATGCTAACCTAGGTAGAGAATTATTTAGTTAAGGCTTTATTTAATTTATATGCAACTAATAGGAGTTCCTAGGACAGGGACAAAATTTTGAATTTCCGTCATGCCTCTTATGCATGTTCAATTTGACTGTCAGTTCCCAATAGTGGTATCAGAGCCTGCCTATTTAGTGCATAATTAAGTTAGAAGCAAACTAAATATTATTTGCTAAATGAAATGATTTGTTTATTTAATTGTTTGGAACAATATATATAAACTTCTGTCTTTCATTTCAAGGTTAGAAATTAGTTATGAATAATTTTGAATAAGCTTGCTCAACTTACTCAAATTATACAAGTGTCAATAATTTATTTAAATTACATGGGTTATAGATGCTCCCAATTTACATGAATTGGAAGAACAAAATTTATTAGTTCAAGAGAATCCATTGGTCTTCAAGTTTGTGCCCGTATTTGTTCTGGCTAAGGATTGGACTTGGTGTCTACTCCTCATAGGGCACCTCTCCTACCTGGGAACCTATATCGGTGCAATTTGAATTGACCAATCGGGGGATTAATATGAACTAATTTATTTCTAGTATATAAGATGGTGCTTATATGTGTTTCTATAACAAAGTAAAAAATTAAAATTATTAAATAAAAGCTTAAAGGAAATGCAATATAAATATAACAAATTAAAGCGTTAATTATTTTGCATATAATCTAGGTTGATGGAATAATTATAATAAAGAGCTGAACCCACCTAAGGTTAAACCTTATAAATTAATTCTAAAATTCCCTGAATTAATACAAGTAATTATAATTTTGTCCATCTAATAAAATCCTAGATTGGGTGAGACGTTTAACACCAATAAAATCCCAAAGTAAATATGTTAAGGCAAGTTATAGTCTTCCTTACTCAAATTTATAATACGGTCTTTTTGGGCTATCAAAGTGCTACGCAAAGCTTTCCTTCTAGTCCACATTGATTGGTTGTAAAGTTTGAGATAAGGTCTGCCTTAACAGAGCTGGGGTAGTCCACCATAAAATTGGGGGCTAGGCCCAGATCTGAGACATATTCAAGGAGATGCTAATATAAGAGCACACGTCCCTTGGGATTAGGGAACTTGAATGAATTAGCAATTGCATGCGATGCAAATGGAATTGGATTCCAACTATGACTGACTATTATGACTTGACTCATAAAATTGGGGGTTGTAATAGACTAGTTATAGATGCTACCTACTAGGAAATTTAGCTGGGCTAAAATTCACGAATTCAATAGAATGGGCTATTGTAAATTTCGAAGAAAATAGTAGGAAAATGTATTTAATTAAAAGTCCTCATATTAAATACATGTACTTAAACTAATATCTAAACACTTTTCTTTTCTTATGTCTTAGGTTGAAAATGGCTTCCAATTTTAATCTCCGTATGTTACTTGACACCAAATTGAATGGCTCAAACTTTTCTGATTGGTTCCGAGCAGTGAGAATAGTTCTCAGATCTGAGGGAATTGCCTATGTCCTAAGTGAAATTTTCCCTGTAGAACCTGATGTTGAGGATCATGTGGAACATGATGCCTGGTTGAAGCACAGGAAAGATCGTGAGACTGCCATGTGTATTATGTTGGGGTCCATGAATTCTGAGCTTCAGAAACAATATGAGAACATGCCCTTGGAGGATATGGTTCTCCATCTTGAAGAACTCTTTTCGGAGAGGGAGAGGACAGAGAGGTATGATACCTCTAAGCTCCTTTTCGGGACCAAGATGTAGGCTGGCACCTCTGCCTCTCAGCATGTACTGTAACTCTTGGGATACCTTGAGAAGCTGAATCGATTGGAATTCGAGATGAATCATGACTTGAGCATTGACCTTGTGTTGATGTCCTTGACAGATAGTTACTCAGGTTTCGTAACTAACTATTACATGAACAGGATTAATTCAACTATCCCTGAATTAATTAACATGCTGAAAACAGTAGAACCTCAGATCAAGAAAGATCAGAAACCTCTACTGTTGGTTGAAAAAGGCAAGGCTTCTAAGAAAAAGAAGCAGGCACTGGGTGCCAAGAAAAGAATCAGTAAGAAGAAGAATGAAAAGAAGGCATCTAAGTATGTCTGCTTACAATGTGGGAAACCGGGACATTGGAAGAGGGATTGCAAAGCTCTTGCTTCTGAGCATTTGAAGAAGAAGCCTACAGAGGCATCTACTTCAGGTATATTTGTAATTGAAAACTTTGCTACTTTTCCGCAAGAATCCACTTGGGTATTAGATACTGGTTGTGGTTCTCATATCTGTACTTCTGTGCAGGGACTAAGGAACTGTAGAAAACTTGCAAAAGGGGAGATGGACCTACGTGTGGGAAATGGAGCCAAAGTTGCTGCATTAGCCGTAGGGAGCTTTAGTCTTGTTTTGCCAAGTGGACTTGTTTTAGTTTTGAATAATTGTTATTACATTCCAAGTGTTACTAAGAATATTGTATCTGTTGCATGTTTAGCAACAGAGGGATTTGAAATTTTATTTTCGAATAATAATTGTCAGATTCGTTTGAATAATATTCTTTATGGTTATGGAATGTTGAAAGGTGGCATTTATATTCTTGATACTAAAACAGAAGTTTTCAATATAAACAATATGAAGAAAGTTAAATTAGATAATGAGAATTCCTTTTACTTATGGCATTGCCGTTTAGGCCATATAAACAAAGATCGCTTAACCAAGTTGCATAAGCGTGGAGACTTGGGCTCAAAAGACTTAGAGTCTTATGGTGATTGCGAACCTTGTTTAAAAGGAAAAATGATAAAGTTACCCTTTAAAGGGAAGGGTGAACGAGCCACGAGTACATTGGAACTTATACACACTGATGTGTGTGGTCCAATGAGTGTTCAGGCACTAGGAGGATACTCCTACTTCATAACCTTTATTGATGATTACTCACGATACGGTTATTTATACTTGATGAAGCACAAGTCTGAAAGTTTTGAAAAATTCAAACTATTTAGAGCTGAAGTAGAGAAACAGCTTGAGAAAAGTATTAAAACACTTCGATCGGATCGAGGTGGAGAATACTTAAGTTAGGAGTTTCAGGATTATCTAAAGGAAAATGGGATAGTTCCCCAGTGGGCCCCTCCTTATACACCCCAACATAATGGAGTGTCAGAAAGGAGGAATCAGACTTTCTTAGATATGGTCAGGTCCATGATGAGCCATGCAGTTCTTAGTAAATCCTTTTGGGGATATGCACTTGAGAGCGCGGTTTATATCTTAAACAGAGTGCCCTCTAAATCAGTTGATTTTACACCTTATGAAAGATGGTGTAACAAAAAGCCATCTCTAAATCACTTAAGAGTATGGGGTTGTCCTGCTATGGTGAAGAGGATAGCGTCAGATAAGCTAAATGCCAAGGCTGACAAATGTCTGTTCATTGGATATCCAAAGGAAACAATTGGATATCTGTTTTACCAACCCGAAGCACAAAAGGTATTTGTGTCTCGGAATGCTCATTTTTTAGAAAAGGAACACTTACTTGAAAAGGTCAGTAGGAGCAATATTGAACTGGAAGTTCAACAGGAAGAAACAGACGATCAACTGATTGACCCCGTTCTAGATACACAAGAGAGTGTGATCCAAGAACAAACTGTCGAAACCCAATCATTGCGAAGATCAAGTCGTGTTCATAAGGGTCCCAAGAGATATGGGTTTATTATCACTAATGATAAGGAACTATATCTTATGGAGGATGATGAACCAAGGACATATGATGAGGCAATAAAAAGCTCAGATTCTGATAAATGGCAAAAGGCCATGAAATCAGAAATGGATTCCATGTACGAGAACCAAGTTTAGAATTTGGTTGATGCACCGCAAGAGGTTAGACCAATTGGGTGCAAATGGGTCTTCAAGAAGAAGACAGACATGGATGGTAATGTAATTACCTATAAAGCAAGGTTGGTTGCGAAAGGTTATAGTCAACGGGAAGGTATTGACTATGATGAAACCTTCTCACCGGTAGCCATGCTCAAATCCATAAGGATACTCCTCGCCATTGCTGCTCATTACAATTATGAGATCTGGCAGATGGATGTAAAAACAGCATTCCTCAATGAGGATTTAGATCGGGATGTGTATATGACACAACCTGAGGGTTTTACATCTCAGAATGGCTCGAAGGTATGCAAGCTACAAAGATCCATTTATGGACTTAAGCAGGCATCAAGGAGTTGGAATATAAGGTTTGATCAGACAATCCGGGAACTGGATTTCTGCCCAAATGCAAATGAGCCTTGTGTTTACAAGAAGGTTAGTGGGAGTGCAGTCGTTTTTCTAGTATTGTATGTTGATGACATTCTGCTAATAGGAAATGACATTTCTCTTCTTCAAAACGTTAAAGTATAGTTGTCAAGAAAGTTCTCCATGAAAGACCTTGGTGAAGCAGCATTTATACTAGGTATAAAGATCTACAGGGATAGATCCAAGAGGTTGTTAGGTCTTTCTCAAAGTACATATAGAGACAAGGTGTTGAATAGGTTCAACCTGGAGCATTCTAAGAAAGGTTATCTCCCAATGACAAAGGGGATTAACCTATCTAAAGCTGAGTGTCCGAAGACAGCTCAAGAGAAAATGCGCATGAAGGATATACCCTATGCATCCGCGATAGGATCCATCATGTATGCTATGATATGTACTAGGCCGGATGTCTCTCAAGCTTTGAGCTTTACGAGCAGATATCAGTCAGATCCAGGTGAAAAGCACTGGAAGGCCGTCAAGGCAATCCTTAAGTACTTGAGAAGGACTAAGGATGAGTTCTTGATTTATGGAGAAGGTGATCTCACTATCAAAGGTTACACTGACGCAAGCTTTTAATCTGAAAAGGATGACTTTAAGTCTCAGTCAGGTTTTGTGTATGTGTTAAATGGAGGGGCAGTATGCTGGAAGAGTTCCAAGCAAGAAACTACTGCTGATTCAACCACGGAATCTGAATACATTGCTGCATGTGAAGTAGCAAAAGAAGCTGTCTGGTTAAAGGGATTTATTGGTGATATCGGTGTGGTGCCTGAGGCTATTGATCCAATTACTTTATATTGTGATAACAATGGTGCCATAGCTCAGGCAAAGGAACCACGGTCTCATCAGAAAAACAGACATGTATCCAGAAAGTATCATATAATCAGGGAGATTGTTGATGCTAAGATAATAAGATTAGAATATGTACCCACTGATCAGAACCTCGCGGATGGTCTGACAAAGCCATTGACTCAAGTCAAACATGACCAGTATGTTAAAGCATATGGATTAAAACATATGGCTAATTGGCCTTAGTGCAAGTGGGAGTTTGTTGGATATGATGTATGCCCTTAAGGCAATTAGGGCGATATATCTTAATTATGTAATAGTACGAATAATTTGTTTAATCAATAAAGGCATTTGTTCTTTTGTTTATATCAATGTATTTTTATACATATATATTATAGCTGGTTAAAATATATTCATTGATGTATGTATACAAAAGTCCTTGACATATCATAGCATGAAGTCAGAGAAATTATAGTTGGACTATATTTGGTGGAACCTACTTCATGTGCAATTATGATTATGTCTAAACTATCCCTAGTCACAGTGTCATCAAGAAAGGATATTGATGAAACGGAAAGACTAGCATGTGGTCAACTTTCTTGGAAAGGGTCCAAGCAGTTAATCTCCTAAATACTGAAGGTGGTGCCTTAAGCTTGACACATGGATATATCTGGGAGATATATTGGAGACCGCAGCAAGATAAACACTTGGTATAAATATCAATGTGTTAGTGTTTATCTTCATGCAATAAGCTTTGCGAATGTCCTCATACTTAAGATGCTAGTTGCCTTGTGTGGTACTATTGCTATACTTTGGGTCATTGCTATGCACTCATTGATTTAGGGTGCTACGGGTGATTACGGGTATAGTGATAACACGTTGGTAGACTGAGTAGTCGGAAAGAATCCATCGCTCCGGATATATTAAGGAGTTGTACCTGGCCACTTGTTGAAGTGATGATTGCCATAAACCTCTGATCAGAGTATGTGTTTGATAGAAATGGTTTCTAGTCAAACACACTATGGTAAAAGGCAATATACTTCGGTAACAAGTAAATAACTGGGATAGCTTGGAGCAACCTTGCTATTAGTGGGTTAACACTTTAACCGAACCCAATAAACCAGATGGTACTAATATTAAAGAATGGAAGGAATTTATCGCACTGGATAACTATTGCATTAACCGGGATTAAGTCATAAGCATAAATGACGTTCCGAGTAATGGGGGATGGTAGACCCTTGCTAGAGGCGTACTACAGTCGTTTAAGGTAATCAAGTTCTATTTACGGTCTAGAACATCGAGCCAATGGTTCCATTAGAACAAGGGTTGGTTAAGCCTTAACAGCTCAATACTTCGGGATCCTATAAGGTCACACACATTGGACCTTCATCGGACTAAGTAAAGAACTAATAGATTTATTCTATTACAAAATATAACATAAATAATAATAGGATTATTATTTGATTGGTTAAAATTGATTAGATCAATTTTGGATAGACCAAGGAATTTGTTTTGACCGGTAACTAATTAATTATAGTCATAAATAAATTATAATTGATTAGATCAATTTTGGTTGGACCAAGAAATTTATTTTGAATGATGACTAATTTATTAGGGTCAGAAAATAAATAATTGAAAAAGGATTAAAAGGGGAATTTTGCATTGGTGAGTTTAATTGGACCGAGAGTATAAAAATATTTTATACAGACTCGAGTGCGCGGGTATACACCGAAAGGTGTGCAAGCAATGCTGGGCATTGCTCGTGGCAGCCCATAAAAATGGGCTGCACATGCGCAGCCCAAAAGCAAGGCAGCACGCTGTGCATATGGGATGGGAGTAATTACTCCCATCCCACATTGCTTATAAGGGGGAGCAAAATGCTCCCCAAGCCTATATATAGGCTTTCTCCTTTCCTTTCAAATTGTACCAAGCTCAAAGCATAAATCCTAAGCGAGATAATTAATCTCTCGGGTACTTGAGCAAGTTATTTTTGTGGAGCCTGAATTTATTCGGGCACCGCTAGTTTATATTTTGGGTGAGGCTTCTAGAGTGGTCTAGCAACTACTCGAGGCTTCTTAGTTCTTCCTCCTGGGGAGGTTTTGGTTGGTGGGGTTCGTGTGGATACTGATAGAGGCTATCCTACGACTGGAGGCTTGTGCAAGAAGGTCCTGCAAAAGCACGCTTCAACTGGTAAGTTCTTTTTCTTTCTCTTTTAATTATTAAGTCTTTTTCTTTAAGTGTTTTTAGACTTAATAATTATGCTTAGGTTATTTTTGCATGCTTAGTTTATTTTATACTTAGGTTATAACTTAGAGTTATAACATGCTTAGTATAAAATAAATATGCTAGGATATAATTTGGAATTATGGTATGCCTAGTCCTTTAGCATGCTAACCTAGGTAGAGAATTATTTAGTTAAGGCTTTATTTAATTTATATGCAACTAATAGGAGTTCCTGGGACAGGGACAAAATTTTGAATTTCCGTCATGCCTCTTATGCATGTTCAATTTGACTGTCAGTTCCCAACATGTTTTACCAATCAAACCACAACAACAAACAACCAACAACAACATCAAACTACAATTATGATTGTTAAATCCGGCCTGGCCACTTGATCCGGTAAAAGTTGAGGGTCAAGGATCGATGGATTAATTGGGGTTGAATCGATTAGAATAAATTTGTTAAAAAAATTATTATTTTTAATATTTAAAAGATTAAAATATGATAGAATATATTAACTAATAAACTAATTATTTTTATATTCAAAATAAAATGAAGTTAATCTATTTAAAAATAAAAAATAAAAAATAATGAAAAGGGAAGCATAAAATAAGAAAATAGTTAAAAAAATTAAAATTATTGATTTTATGACTATATATAAATTCAATTATTATAAATTTTATATCCTAATACAATTTTTTTAGAAAAAATAAACATTAAGAGTAAAAAATTAATTAAAATTAATTTTATTAAAATTTAAAATTATATAAACTCTTTAAGCTACAATTTAATATATATTTATTTATACATTAAAAAAATTCAAACTATTGACTAAATAAACCGTCACCGTATCACCGATTTAATCAATCGGATCACCAAATTTTTAACAGATCATCTAATAATCAATTTTTAACATGAATTGATTCATTTTAATCATCGAATATAAATTTTTTCGATCCAATCTACCAAACTGATCCAAATCAGACAACATTAACTCCAACAGCCAACTTGGGTAACAAAAGGCCCTCACATACCTTAAATAAAGGAGGGAACGGAGTTGTGAAATGCGAGGGCGACACGACGCAATATTTTGGGGCCAGAAAAACAAAATTAAATTTAAATAAGTAACCAACAAAAAGACAACTGGTCGCCCAATTTCCATTTGTGGAGCAAGTAACCAGAACCAAAGGTCATGGCGACGGTGAGCCTTACGCAGCGGTTCGCTTCAGGCCCCCGTTTGAAGCCCCCGGTTAGACCAAGACCCCGAGTTAGAGCTGCTTTGGTGGAAGCCAGACCGCCACCGGTGCGTGTGTCCAGAGATGTTAAATTAGCGGTTGGAGGTGACCGGACTGAGGACCTACAGGCGGAAGCAAGGGCCATGGCCCGTGCTGCTAATGCCTCCGTCTACAGCCCCGAGCTTCTTGCTTCTAATTATGGCTCTAGGCCTGTCAAGGTTGCTCTCTATCTTCTCCCCCGTCTCCTTCTATTTGTGCAGATATGTACGAATCTAATCGAAATTGTATCTGGAAATTTGAATCTTAGGTTTTGCAAAGGGCTCTTGAAATTTTAGTAGGATTAGGCTCTTTCGGTTTGAAACTGTTTCTGGACCAGAGGAATGGAGTCTTCGATCAGAATAAGAGAATTCGAGCTATTGAGCTCAGGAGGATTTTCACTCGATTAGGACCTACTTTTGTCAAAATAGGGCAAGGCTTGTCTACCAGGCCTGATATCTGCCCTCCTGAGTATCTGGAAGAGCTCTCTGAGCTTCAGGTACAATTCTTCGTCATTTCTTGTGTCACATTTCATTCTACCATTGTTATAAGATCTTATTTCCTTACAATTGTAGATGCATATGAAATTGAAAATTCTTAATTGATTTGGACTGTAAGTATTTCTTTGGAATGTCAATGTTTGAGTGAGTTCAATTCAAATGAATTATTTTTGCTCTATTTTGTTGATTGGAATGAACACTCATTGAAAGAAATCAATTTCTCCAAGAATAGAATTCATGCAAATGTGTGGATTACAAATCATGCAAAAAAAAATGACAAGATTTTAAAGGAATTCATTATGGTTAAGCTTTTAGTATTACTTTTACCTTATTACCCCTTATATATGGTTGATTATAACATATTATGATAACAAACGAAATTAATATATTTTAATTTACATTTTAATGCGTTTAAATCTGTGAACAATCAATTGTATTGTTTGATGTGAATGGAGCTTCCAAACAACTAAAATAAATTGACAAATTAATTCAATTGAACTCTATCAAGGAATTCAACTCAATTCTTTTCTTTTTCCTAAATGAATTGTTTTCAAGCATAGTGTAAGTGAAGCATTCTTAGTGAGGGACCTGAACCCAATTTATGTTGCAGCTAATTCTAAATCTCTATTCACAATAAGCTTTTTGAATCACTTTTTATGTTCACTTTGGGATTGAATAGGATTCTCTGCCTACATTCCCTGATGAAGAAGCATTTTTGTGCATTGAGAAAGAGATAGGGCTACCACTCGACAGTATTTATTCTCGTATATCCCCATCTCCTATTGCAGCCGCCAGTTTAGGCCAAGTTTACAAAGCACAACTCAAGTATTCTGGACAAATTGTTGCTGTCAAGGTCCAACGCCCTGGCATTGAAGAAGCTATAGGACTTGACTTTTACCTGATTAGAGGCCTTGGATTTTTCATCAATAAATATGTTGATTTCATCACCAGTGATGTTGTTGCTCTTATTGATGAGTTTGCGTGCAGAGTCTACCAAGAGCTCAATTATGTGCAGGTTGTTCTTTGCCTATTCTTACTTTTATATCATGAGAATGCCCATATTAGAGATGTTAATACTTATTGTTGAAAAACATTATCGCTCAAGTGTCTTAATTTCTAGATTCTCAAACTTAAGCCTAGTATATATTACCTTATCATTTTGAACTCTCATGATCACATATGTTTGAGCTTTTATAGTTTCTTGGCCTAATGCATCTCTCGGTACCTGAATTTGTCCCAGAAAACCTACTGCCCCCCGAAAGTTTAAGGTGACCCCGTAGCTCCCTCGACTTACAAAAAGTGCACCACTTGAACGACATATGTCAGCTTCTGATTGGTTTGACTTTTCAAAGATGTCATTTTTCTGATTTTCTCATTCAATCAGAAGCTGACTCGTGGTTTTCAAAGAGCAAAGCGATGCACTTTTTGATACTTGAGGGAGCTACGGGATCACTTTGAAAGGTCAGGGGGGGCAGTAGGTTTTTTTGGGACAAGTTTAGGTACCTGGAGATGCATTAAGCCTAACTTCTTTGACAAGAATCTTGTGAATATTAAAGTCAGTTTTATTAGGATGCTGCAGGAAGGGCAAAATGCTAGGAGATTCAAAAAGTTGTATGCCGACAAGGAAGATATCCTTGTTCCAGATGTTTTTTGGGATTATACAAGTGGCAAAGTTTTGACCATGGAATGGGTCGAGGGAGTCAAACTGAATGAGCAAGTTGCCATAGAGAGACAAGGTCTAAAGGTTTTGGATCTAGTAAATACAGGTATACAGTGCAGCTTACGCCAGCTTCTTGAGTATGGATACTTCCATGCAGATCCTCATCCTGGTAACCTTTTGGCAACACCTGAGGGAAAGCTGGCTTTTCTCGATTTTGGGATGATGAGTGAGACACCAGAAGAAGCAAGGTCTGCAATCATTGGTCATGTGGTTCACATGGTTAATAGGGATTATGAAGCCATGGCTCGTGATTATTATGCTCTAAAATTCTTGTCTCGTGATGTAGATGTGTCTCCAATTGTACCAGCACTACAGAATTTCTTTGATGATGCACTCAGTTACACTGTGAGTGAACTAAACTTCAAAACTCTAGTGGATGGCCTTGGTGCTGTTTTTTATCAATATCCATTTAATGGTGAGTTCATATGGTTTATATACTGTTTGTTTTATGGGTCTATACGTGTATTGAATAAAGGGCATGATGCATCTCTAGGTACCTGAACTTGTTCCCATAAACCTTCTGCCCCCCGAACTTTCGAAGTGATTTCGCAGCTCCCTCATTACCACTATGCTCCTTCAATGCCACGTGTTCCGATTGGAGAGAGAAATTCAGAAAAATGGGGTTTTTTACACGGAGCTGGGTACTTTTTAATACCTGTTTTTTTTATCGATAACATGTGTCCCATTTTACAGCTAGTGGGACACATGCCATCAATCAGGAGCAGGGTATTCAAAATACCCAGCTCCATATAAAAAAATCTCTAGAAAATTACATCTTTGAAAAGTCAAATCAATGCAGAAGTTGACATGTGGTGTTAATGGAGAAAAATGGCGCACTTTTTGAAAGTTTGAGGAAGCTACTGGCCACTTTGAAAGATCATGGAGGCAGTAGGTTTTTTTGGGCTAGTTCAAGTACTTGGAGATGCATTAAGCCATGAATAAAGTCAGCTAACTGGGTTTAGTATAGCTAAAATAGCCTGTAGGGGCGGCGTGCTTATTGTCTGATACCCTTACCTCTCAATTGCGTGCAGTTCCAGCATATTACGCATTGATATTGAGATCACTTACTGTACTTGAAGGTCTAGCCCTTTATGCCGATCCAAATTTTAAGGTGTTGGCTGCTTCATATCCCTATTTTGCTAAAAGGCTTCTCACTGATCCAAATCCATATCTAAGAGATGCTCTTGTTGAGTTGCTTTTTAAGGATGGAAAGTTTAGGCATGTATTCATCTTATATTAATTTTATCCAAATCCATATTTAAGAGAGAGTATTGGTTCAACTGATTTTGTTTTTGTTCAGGTGGAATAGACTGGAAAATCTACTCGTAGAAGGAAGAAAAGATAGAGATTTCTCTGCAAAGGATGCTTTACAACCTGTTTTAAAGCTCTTATTGGCTCCAGACGGTGAAGAGCTTAGGAATTTAGTGATTAAAGAAGCTGTTCGAGTGACTGAAGCTATAGTGCTTGGCAACATTGTGGATACATACAATTCGATCCCCGATTTCATGAGGTCTCTAATCTTTAATGGCAATGTTACAAGACCTCTTTCAATGAATGAGATAGAATTGCAAAGCATGATAGACCTTCGGGATCAAATATTTAGGATATGGGGCCTTCTTCAGTCTGATGATGATTTTGATCCGGCTCTTTTGCAACCAATAATACAGGTAAACCTATCATATTTGGAAGGTTTAATGAATATTCAGATACCTGAACTTGTTCTAGAAAACCTACTACCGCCTTGAACTTTCAAAGTGACACCGTAGCTCTCTAAACTTTCAAAAAGTGCACCACTTTGCACCTTGAGTGCCACGTGTCAGCTTATGATTAGAGAGAATCAGAAAAATGGCATATTTGATAAGTTAAACCAACTAGAAGCTAACACGTGGTGTTTATGGGGCGAAGTGTTGCACTTTTTAAAAGTTGAGGGAGCTACAAGTCACTTCGAAAGTTCAAGGGGCAGTAGGTTTTCTTGGATAAGTTCAGGTACCTAGAGATGCATTAAGCCTATATGTAACCATATAATGTTTGAAGCTCTAACAAGAAAAGTGACGATGTTCAGGTGCTTCAGCAACCTGAGGCGCGCAGCCTCGGGGGCCGTGTAATTGGTGGGATAAGTCAGCGTCTTGCTGCACGTTTGTTACAACAAGTACTCCGATCACCTACTACAGTTTCTACTTCAACATAAATATTTTATGATACAAATATTTATTGTATGTACCTCAGAAAGCGAAATGACAGATAGAAATACAAGTTACAACATACTCGTGGATTATTATTGCGGCCTGAGCTCAAGGCTTCTGCTTTGAGCACAAGTAGCAGTCTGCAGCCATTTGTTCATTTACTTGGCCCTGTGTAATTGAAGACAAAATCAATCATAATCGATACATGGTTTTCATAGTATTCTAATCTTTTATTGCAACAACAATTCATAACAAAATAAAAAAAAAGAAATGTGCGAGGCATCTAAGCTATGCCAAACGTGTAGTCTGGGGAGTCGGCCATTTATTTTTGGATTACTATGGATTAAAGCAGGAATGATGGATTAGGTGCCATTGATTGAATGGAAGAAGGGATGAAGACGAGGGGTCGCTTGTGCATGGAGTTTCCCAAGTGTGAAAAGGATCGTCTAGCCAGTCTTCTCTAGCCTATTCAGGGAGTTCTGCTCTTTATAGTTTTGCATCTAGTCAAAAAGGTTATAGATATGAATTCCTTGGTGAAAACTGAAATAATGATTGCGATTGGTACTTGATTTTGTTGTTAGTTGATAAAGCTTAAACCTTTGCAACATTATTGTCAAATCTATCCATGGTTGAAAACACCGGCAACTGCCCTATTCCGGTCTCCAGAAATGGAATACATGGCCCATAGGCACAACTAGTAGGAGATACTGACCAACGGGGCAGGCCAGTACTAAGCAGTTTAACACTTCATAAGAAACCAGATGCTCGTCAAACATTTCAAAAAGCATCAGAGTGAACTCAATGGTCAAGATGGAATATTTGCCACCCAAACAAAGAACGGTCAAATGGGAAATAAGAATGGGACTCAAATCTTAGGAAGTAGAGGGTATTGAATGCCAGAAATTAAGGAGTAGAAGAGAGAGAGACCCGAAGTCAAAACCTCAATATAGTTGCCAAGGCCAAGAGTTTCCAAGATATAAATGGCTTCCTTTGACTTATTATACCTAGTTATTGTTTGTTGGCGGATTGCTTATACCATGAAATATAATATACTAAACGTAACTATTTCTTACATCTCATTAAATATGATAAATTAACCCCTAACTATTACATTTCATAGAACAATTATTCTTTAGGAGAATTGAAAGAATTTGTAATCCCATGATATGTGTAATAGCTAGAAAAATCTATAATGGATTCAAGATAAAAAAAAAGTTTTATTATATTTCACAATTTTTTTCCATTTATACTCCGTTTCATGAAATAATCATTCTAAAAATAAACAAGTCATTATGGTGGCCTCGGCAAATTATTGTATTATATATTATCGCGTTTAAAGAATGTTTTCCTATTGAACAAGGTAAGTACCCAGCTTGGTGGTAAAGGCTTGGCCTAGTGGTTGGGCCTTGAAACTATGATCCAAGAGGTCGCAGGTTCGAGTCCACACTCGGACGGGGTGGGATAAGGTTTTCCTTTGTTATTATTATAAACCCATATAAGGAAAATTTTTGAAAAGAGAAGGTAAGTACCCGTCCCTGACATTTTTAGGACCATAGGAAAACAGAACATGAAGCCATATATTAGGCCCTTAGTAAAAAAAATTGTTAAATTATAAAATATATATTTGTTGGTCCCTTTGAGAGGGTAATATAGAAGTCAGAGGGGGTGATTAACTCCTTTTCGCTAGATGTGAAATAACAGGGTTTTTTGAACAGATGATGGGTACAAAGTCTATTAATGAATCTTGTTTATTTTAAGATGATTAATTACATGTTGTATAAAGTAAATGTTAAAATCTTGAAGTAAATAAAGAGCAAGATAAGAAAATCAAACACATTTATTTTGTACTGGTTCGGACTCTGCCTACTCCAGTTCTCATAGCGTCCGCTTCCGAGCTTTAATCCACTATTCAATAACTCCTTCTGAGGCGAAGAAACCTTTACAATTGAGAATCATTTGCCTGCACATAGTATCATTCTCTTGCTGCTTCTGATTCCTCAATCTAAGAGTACCATTCTCTTAAATTCTTCTGAACCTCAACTTCTCCCAAGCTGTGTTTAGGATTGAAGACCTCAGCACCCACGCCTAGTCTTATTTGTCAATCAAAGACCTCACCAAGTACTCCTTGCCTAGTCCTGATCACTCTCTAGTGGATATAAAAGAGATTAGTGTTCTTGGATCTTTTTGTCCCAAGATACACTTTGACAACAAATATGAAATGTTTAATAGCGAGCTTTTTTATTACAAAATTATTTTAAGGAGATATGTTTGCTTTTGGATTTCACTTTGTGATGACTTGTTAGAGTGCTTGTGTGATTAGCTCATCCAAATTTCCTTGTGGCAGATAGTCTTATTTATACTCTTGGCTTGAAGATGACAGTTGTTGCGCTCCTTGTGAGAGAGTTGTCTTTGTGACCGTTCTTGTAATACAAGTACATTTTTTATAATGACTTTATTCTGAGAAATCCTTGACCCTTATCACTTAATAGCTCTGGTTCTTTATGATCGTTGGATTAGTTGTTAGACTGTGGATGATCTTCCCATTAGATAAATTTAAACTTGGTCAGCTCTATCTTCTAACGTTAACTTATAGTGGTCACACCTTTTTAGTACTTTTGCTTTATATATGTTAGGTGTCAGGTGGCTGAAAGTAACCTTTTTGCTTGGATGGTCAACTCACTTTCTTGATAGTGTCTTATCTCTTTTAGTGACAGTCAGATATCTAACTTTCTAGGATTATAGAGATCGTGACAGCTATTCTTGTAAAAGTGAAGTCACGTGAGTTGCCTAGGGATTCGCAAGTTTTGAGAGTTAGCTGTGTCTTCTGAGAATCTTGATGTTTGTGCCTTCTTAAGTGTTAAACAATTGTCCTTTGTTTCTTGACTATCTTTAGATTGTGAGGCATCATATCTGTTATGTAGCTCCTTCTGGCATGTTTGACTTCTGAGAAACTTTTGAGTCAGTCTTGATCTGCTGCCTCTAAGCTCTCCCATTATAATAGATTCATAAGGCGAGAATTTCTTTGTCCTTGGGATCTTTCTTGATGTGATACCTTAAAGTTTTTAGTGATCTTAATTTTGAAGTTTTCTTCAAACTTCTGACTACAGTTTCCTAAATCGCAGTCTTAACTTGTGGAGCGTTGGATTCCTTAGAGTCTAGCTTGATTATCTTATCGCCAGATGCTTGCGTTTATGGATAGGAGATTGGGCTAAGAATCTTTTAAAAAATATTGCTTGGATTTGATTGATAAAAGCACCCTCTATGGATTTGATTGATAGAAGCTTTGTTCTTCTGAGCGTTTTATCATCAATCCTTCTTTTGATAACTTCTGAGAATTCGGCTTCTGCCTCTGGAGTGATATTGTGAGCACGAGATTTTGCTATCCCTCTCGTGAGACAATGATGACGTATATTCGAATTTTTATCCTCGTATTAAATTTATTTCAAATTTTTATCCTTATTTGAATTCAATTCGGCATGGCCAACAACGCGTCTGTGGAAGCTCAAACCGATCATTTTTCACCCTAAAATATATTAAAATACCCTAAAAAAAATTAGATTTTGACTTTTTGACCCAAAAATGCACCTTTCCCACTTTTTAGGCTAGTGGGCCCTAACTGGCAGTAAGCTAGCAAGGGCCTCAGGTCTCCGACGGCATCACCATGCCACCGGCTACCTGAGCCATGCCTCCAGCGGTATGGCACCTACAGGCAGTCTGCTAGCTTTAGCTTTTTTGCTCGAAAACCGTTGGTTAATCTTGAAAAGTTGATTTTTTGCCCGTTTCTCACACTTAAAATACCAGAAACTAGGGGAAGAAGGGGGAGAACATCTAGAGAAAATTCTTGAGAGATTTTAGGAGTGAGAAAGTGGGCTTTTAGAGAGAGAAAGGGAAGAAAGGGTAAGAAAAAGGATTTAATTCATCTTTTCTTGGTTTTTTTTTTTCCGTCTAATCTCTTAGGTTAAACTTAAAATCAGTAGAAGTCCTAGGTTAAAATTAATCTAATAGGATTTTTAGAGGCAAATATTGTTTAATCTTTAAATCACTACCCAAAATCATCATTTGAGCTTCGCGGAGGCATCTTTGGAACACAGAGAGGTGGATTCACGGCCCCGAGGTAAATTTTCTGAGTCTCAAGAGCTCTTTGGCTTTATTTCTTGTTGTTTGTTGTGTTATTTGGTGATTCAGGTACCTTTTTTGGATTCTCGTTCGTTTTCACTCGTTTTGTCTGATTTCTGCAGACTCTGCGAAACCGCCGCCAGCGGCATCACCCATGTCGGCCTCGACATGGTTCCCAGGACAGCAGATCTGCTTATCCCCTTTCAACCTAGTTCCTTCATTTTTTCGTATTTTATGGTGCACCAAACAATGACGGGAATCCTGAATTCCCCGAAAACAGTCTCGACCCCATAACATGTGGCATTTTCACTAATAATCCGATTAAAATAATAATCAAATCTAAAATAAAATGAGATTTTCACAAGAATAGCTTGATGTTTATTTCGGCAAAATTCATTCAAAAAATGAATTTTTCAAAGGGAACTTTTATTCGGAAAATGAATTTTTCAAAGGGAACTTTCACTAATAGAGGGAACTTTTATCTCGATCCCAGCCTAGGGCGCTGCCCTCGAACCTGTCGGGGGTGCTACCCTAGAACCCCGTGAGGGGTTGCCACCCTTCGACCCTTTAAGGGGCACTACCCATTGGACCCCGCGAGGGGTAAACCCTCCTCAGACCCTGCTGCTGGGGGCACTGCTATATGTGATATATCTTGTATACGTGGCGTATTTATGCTAACTTTTTTTTGGGTGCAGGTAGATTTAGGTTGGATGTATGTTTAGGCCTTCGGGTATTTTATTTTTCATTTTTAGACAAATATATAGGATTTGAAAGCCTTGTATTAATTTTAATTTCTGCATTTTTTGTTCGTTTGATGACTGTCATAATTTATTTATTTACCTCTTTTGAATGCTTGCTAAACAACGCGCTAACACAACATATAAATCAAAAACGCTAACTATGGTGGATTAAAACTGAATAAGAAAGCTTGATACTTTTATCACGGTAAATGATTTAATTTGGCTAATGTAGAATAGATAGCATCATCCGTGCTCAGAATCTCTACTTAAGTAATGGTCTACCACCCAATGGAAAAATCGTACCCAAATTTCCCAGTTGAGCCGAACCGGGTGGCGACTTTGTCTTAAATATGGGATTTCAGTCTCGTTTCTTTTGAGCATTAAAATTTGCAAATAAACCATTTTCCATCACCTCACAATTACTTTTTGAGGTTGGTCCTCCGGCCCGCTTCGCCGCGTCTTATGTAAAATGTCGTCCGCTCACAGATACTAATGATTTTCAATTTGAAAAAACAAAATTAAGCTTGTTCTTTATATGGCTCTGAGGAGACTTCAACTTCCGTCGGCATAAGAGACATTTTCAATTTCTTTCTTCTTCTTCCCTCTCTGGGATACCTCTAAGATGAAAAAGAGTGTACGATGATAGCAAATAGTATCTTAGCCTTCGAATTAATACTATCTCTATATTTGTCTAACCACTAAGAGTAACAAATGAATGTATATTTTTAACTGGAAACCTGATGAATGCAGGCAAGAATTCATGTATGTGGTTTGGATCGACACCTAGGATGAACATCATGAACCTAGAACATATAAAAGAAGTATTTATAAAGATGAGTACTTTTCAAAAGGTGAATGTGAATCCTTTGTTTTGGTTGTTAACACCAAGAATTGCAAGTTGTTAACACCAAAAAAATTATCAATCTGACTTTTCATCAAGAGAAGTTGAAGGTAATTATGTAAACAAATTCACAAAAGTTAGTTTGATTGTTTAATTTCCAATGCATTGAGTTCATTTCATTCATGAGTTTTATTGTTGCAGGTGATGTTACCTCTATTTCATGACTGTTGTAGTACGATGATTGAGAACTAGAAAAAGATGATGATGATGATGTCTGAAAAGGAATCGTGTGAGATAGAAGTATGGCCATATCTCTAAAATCTGACATCTGATGTTATTTCTCGTTCTGCATTTGGAATTAATTTTGAAGAAGAAAAATTAATATTTGATCTCCTCGAAGAACTTAACCTACTCCTTGTGAAAATGGCACTATCTATTTACTTTCCTGGTTTGAGGTAATTGCTAATTAATTTGAAGGCTAAGATACTATTTATTTTCATCATTTCTAACATTTTCTCTTTCATAAGGACCATTATGAAATTAGTGTACGACTAACTTAAATGAAAAAGAGCTAATGAAGAATTGAGATATGAAAGCACCTGATACTATAACTGATTTAGTTGTTGCAAGAGCAAGAAATAGTTAGTTTATATAGCATTTTTGTACTCTTAAAAATTTGAAATTGCTAATAAATAGTTGTTTCTTCTTACAGTTGTAAATTTCTAGGTTCTAGTTGACATTTGGAGCATGATTTCTCTTAACTGTAACTTCTTTATTGTTTTAATAATTTCTTGAACTTCCTTTTTGTTGGCAACTCTTATTTATATGTATGTGAATGCATAACCTAGTGCTTCTTGGCATGGTGATACTTGTTCTAATATAAAGATATCTTGAAGGATTTATTCCTAAAGGTGTATTGAAGGAAGCAAAAGCATTTGAATGAGACTAATTATTGTAATTATGATAATCAAATTCTTACTTTGTTTACATCGTCATTGTATTTTATTGCACTTGTTTCTACATTTAGAGCCATACATCAACAGTTCGAATGAGATATATCAAAATCCTTTTAATTGCTGAGAGATGAGATTCCTTTGCATCTACTTGATATCTAGCACAGTAGAGAACTGCATAATGAATGTCTAGCCTAATGGTAGTTAGATACAACAATGAGCTAATAATCCCTCCGTAGAGCTTTTATTCTACATATTTTCCTTTAGAATCTTTGCATAGGATATTGTTGGAAGCCATAGGTGTTGACATAGACTTGCTTTTGTCCATATCAAATTTCATCAAAACCTCTCTGGTATATTTGGTTTCACATATAAAGATTCCTTCTGAGCTCTGCTTGATCTGGATTCTAAGGAAGAAAGTGATTCTCCTATCATGGACATCTTGAACTCATTCTTCATATGGTTGCGGAATTCCTTATAGAGATCTTCATTTGTTGCTCCAAAAATGATGTCATCCGTATAGATTTGGACAAGGATGATATCCTTGTTTCTTCTTTTGATGAACAAGGTGATGTCAGCTTTGCCTCTGATGTATCCCTTTAATATAAAAAAGTTGGTCAATCTCTCATATCAAGTCCTTGGAGTCTGCTTTAATCCATAGAGTGCCTTTTTTAGTTTAAATACATGAGCATGATGTTTTGGGTCTTCAAATCCAGTTGGCTGCTTCACATATACTGCTTTTGAGATTACACCATTGAGAAAAACACTTTTTACATCCATTTGAAACACTTTAAAGTTCATATGGGATGTAAAAGAACACAAGATTCTGATTGCTTCAATTCTGGCAACATGGGCGAAGGTTTTATCATAATCAATCCCCTCTTATTAATTGTATCAACTAGCCTTGCCTAGTTTCTAATGATATTTCCTTCTTCATCAACCTTGTTTCGGAAGATCCACTTTGTTCCAATAATAGACTTGCTTCTTGGGAGTGGTACTAAGTTCCAAACATCATGTCGAGCGAATTGGTCTAGTTCTTCTTCCATTTCCATCATCCAATTTTCATCATGTTCACCATCTTTGAACTTCTTTGGCTCCATGATTGATACAAATGTTAGATGACTGGTCATCTTCTAAAGTTTTCCTCTTGTCAGAACTGGATTGTGAATGTTGTTAATCACATGATCTAGAGTGTGAGCTCTGTGAGTTCTGATTTCTCTTTGAATGTTTAGAGTAAGAGTTAGCATTTGGTTCTGCTAGAATTGTTCTTCAGGATTCCCAAATGTGATTATTTGATCACAAATTTCCACTATGGCTTTTGGGCTATTCTCTATTTAAGGTATGCCTTCATCATCTTCCAAGGAATTTAATCAATGATTGAGACCATTAGAGTCAATGCTATGTTTCTGTCCTTGTCACATAGTTGTATGATGCTCAAAAGGTTGAACTTTAGTCCATCTATAAGTGAGACTTCTTCTATATGGATCTTAGAGCCAATGGTTCCACTTTTGAGGATTTTTTCCCTTTTTGTTGTCTTTGAAGCTAATGCTTCCTCCTTTCTTTAGGTTTAGTGTGATGAATGAGTTTTCATCACTAGTCATATGCCTCAAGCATCCACTATCAATGTACCACATTTTCTTGTTGTCTATGGATCTCAGACTTAACTCGTCTCGAAGTTTTGATTCTATCTACACTTCTGTGCTTTTCCCTTTATGGCTCTTAGAACATTCTACTTCGAAGTCGGAGTATTTATTTCCATGAAATAGATTTGAGTTGTTTCCTGCTTCTTTTCATCTTCTGAAGAATTTTTTCTTTCACTGCTGCTCCATGTGGTAGCTAAGGCTTTCTTCTTATCCTTTCTCAACCATTGAGCTTTAATGTGTCCAGTTGGTTGCATTCAAAACAGGTCATGTTGTGAGCGGACGACATTTCGAGCGTGGGTGCGCTACTTTTGTTTCAGGTCAATTAGGGTCAACTGAGGCAACTTTCCTTTTGGGATAATCGAGGCATTAATTATAAGCAACCAAGGCAACTTGGTAACTCGACAGGGGGTTTTAATAAGATAAATAGAATTGGTAGACAAGGAATTAAAACAACTTATAAACAAACTTTATAAAATAATGTCAAAAAGATTCATGGACCTAAATCCATGATTTAAAATATAGAGTCGCCACCTAAATTAGCTCTTCTAGGAAATTTCGGCATAGCATTATTTCCAAGAACAAAACTATACCTTAAATCAGAGATTCGGGTCTGGACAAATTACTTATTCATTTTGTTTAGCCAATTTAAATTGAAATACCAAAATTATTTATTAAATGTCAAACATATTACCTAGATTCTTTTAAGAAATGAGGCGAGAGATAAAGCTATTCTAATGAAAATACACTTCCTTAATGTAGTCATGACATCACATTTTATCAATTACTGCATGCTTATAACTCAGAAAATCAATAAAATACAAATCAGTTTGGGTTCCAGGCGATTATCCTGCAGAATGAGGGTTAAAACAGAAAATATGCATTCTACCTAGAATAACATTGGTACCGCCATCAATGATCATGGTACCGTTCTTCCAGCATAACAGTACCGTGATCGACAAAAAAACACAGAATATGCAAAATTATAGAATACAGAAACAACAAGCAATTTCTAGGGGATTTTAGGAAATTAAATAGAGGGGAAATAGAGAAGTGTACTAGGGGTTGCAAGCTAATCCCTCAAATAAAAATCACCACAAAAGATCTCTTACCCGCTCATATATAATTTAATGAAATGATAAAACTCAAAGTAAAGCGGTAAATGAAAATAATAAAAAAGAAATAAAATGATATTGAATTTAAGTATGAAATATGGATTTATTATTATTATAACGAAGTTATAAATAGAATATAAATTGAGATTTAATAAAAAAGGAAATTGGATTTAAGATTTAGTCTAAGATTGCATACCTTTTTGTTTTGGATCTGTTGTTAGGTTCAAAGCGGGATGGGAATAGCCTCGAGGAGAGCAAGAACGAAACAAGATGAAATATAATAAAAAGTGTTAAAATCGAATAAAAGTTTGGTAAAGAATAACAAGAAGAACAATTAAGTTCTTTTTGTTATTCTAAACTTTGCTAAAACTCGAATAATAACAAAAAAAACTATGAAGAAAATATTTTTGAGTGATTTATGAATGGATTTGAGTAAAAGATCGTTAAAAAATAAGTAGAAGAATAACGCGATTCTTCTCTTTGTTCTAAACTTACTAAAACTCGGATTTGATTTGGATATAACTTCGATAGAAACTTTTTTTTGAGCCAATTTCACAAAATAGATTTAATAGACACGAGTTGTGTGTTTAGAAAACTGATTTTGGCCTCTATTTATGGTGAAAATGAGAGGTGAAATCAGGTAAGCTAATTAATTTTCCAACTGAATGGAAAAATTGAATTTAATTCGGAATGATATACTGCCTAAAGATCGATACCGCTACCGTTATTGGGTGAATGTTAAATAGGAAATCTGAACTGAGGTGGTGAAAATTGTTCTAGAAATAATTGACATTGGTACCGCTATCATCAATAGTGGTACCTGTGTCATTAAGGGCGTGCCTCTGTTTTAAGGGAGGTAAGAGCGGTACCCCTGTCATTAAGGACAGTACCCCTATCATTAAGGGCGGTACCCTTCTTGATGATAGGGGTACCTCTGTCACTATTTTTGGAAGAAAATCAGCATTTTTCAGAAGGGTAAAACCGGATCAATTGCTCTCTTTCGAGGCCAATTTCCACAAATTGGCTTCAAACCTAACATATTAGGATACAAGAGAGTATAATATCAATCTTTCATTATTGACTAAGGGCATTGCAAAATTTTGTGCTCATAGACTGCTCCTCACAAGACATAATAGACCGGAGTCTTTATGATGTGCGAAAGAGAGTACGGAATAAGGTAGAGATCATACCTAAGATGTCTATACGGGGGATATAATCATTGCTTGATTGACTATCTTTGGAACAAAAATATTTGCCCCTTCAATTAAGAATGATTCTATGGAGCGAAAGTCTTCTAGGGTGATATCACTCAGTTGAGGAAATAATAGTTAGCCCTGTTGCAGAGAAAGTGAAACTCCATAGAGAGCTGGGGATAAGATGCTAGTGCGCTAACATAAAGAAAAAAAGGTAATGCTGGGGAAAACAATTTTGGCTGCTTTACTGGGAAAATAGCCTATAAAAATTAAATAGGATTTAGACGAATACTCGGGGACTTGGCCTGTAGAAATTTGCCGGAGCTTTGATTTCTACAAAAATAAAAGTTTGGCTGTACGGTCAGGACCTAGCCTATAGAAATTTGCCGGAGCTATGATTTCTAAAAATAAGAGTCGGCTGTACGGTGAGGGACCTAGTCTTATAAATTTGTAAGAGCTATGATTTCTACAAAAAATCAAAGTTCGGCTTTACGGTCAGGGACCTAGCCTATAAAAATTTATCGGAGCTATGATTTCTACAAAAATAAAAGTTTGGCTGTTCGGTCAGGGACCTAGCCTATAGAAATTTTTTGGAGCTATGATTTCTACAAAAATAATAGTCGGCTGTACGGTCAGGGACCTGGCCTGTAGAAATTTACCGGAGCAATGATTTCTCCAAAAATAAAAGTCCTGCTGTACGGTAAGGGACCTAGCATGTAGAAATTTTCTGGAGCTATAATTTCTACAAAAAATAAAATTCGACTGTACGGTTAGGGACCTAGCTGTAGAAATTTGTCAGAGCTATGATTTCTACAAAAATATAAGTTCAATTGTACGGTCAGGGACCTAGCCTGAAGAAATTTGCCAGAGCTATGATTTCTACAGAAATAAAAGTTTGTTCTGTTGGAGATGTCATACCTTAAACATGTTAGAATCTCTGCTTGGGGATGAAGAATATTTATTGTTGGTCCCCATGCGTACACTTAGTGAGTTAGAGAGTGACTCACTAGAATAAAATATGTAACTTTTTCATGATTAAACAAAAATTGCACTGAGCAGGTCAGCAGGTTGAACATAGTCTGAGTAAAGCTTCAACAGTAAAGTAAATAACACAGAGATTTATACTGGTTCAGCAACCTGTGCTTACATCCAGTCCCAAGAGAGTGTCTTGGCCTTAATCCACTAATCTCAACTCCTTTACCCTAGGCGGAGAAGCCTTTTACAAGAGTGTCCTAATTACAGAAAGTACCCTCCAAACTGTAATCACTCACGCGCTGAGTAGAATACCCTCTTCCACCAGCAGCTCAACAGAGTCTAAACAAGAGCTAGATTCGACTTATAGAAACGTTGATCTAGTTACAATGATATGATATTACAATCTTAATGATCTATACTAATCTCTCTTGTTGCAAAGTAGATTCTCTCTAAGTAGATGCTTTCTTGAATGAACTTCTTTAAAGCTTGGAAATTGATAGAGTTTTGCTTCATAGAAATTCAGGTATATTCCCCAAGTTCTAATGCTTGCCTTCTTGCTCCTTTTATAGTTGAAATCAAGAATGTAGCCATTGAACTTGCCTTGGCATCTTCTGTAATTTGACAGCTCAGCTATTCATTGATTGCTTCTTCAAATTGATTCGTTAGGAGATAGAATCATACAGTTGTGAAATAGATATCAATTCGTTAGAGATAGATTGAATTATAGCTCCAATTTTGAATCTTTGTCGTTTGATGCCAGTCTTCCATTAGAGTGAACTTGCGCTGACTTGCTACGGAACATCTTCCCATTCGTTCTGGCAATATGACATTCTTGCAGAGTCACACATTTGCAGGAGATACTCACTGCAACAATCCAATTTGACTTTGTCTTCATGCAGCTTTTCTCTCGACAACTTTTGTCTTTATTTAGACTAAACTTTTGTCTTTATCGCATCATTAATTCCTTTTGTCTTTTGTATGACGTCTTTCATTTATGTCTGTAAAAGTAACTGGATAAAAAGCAAGATTCCATTTTTCATTAAATAGAATGGTTAGCATTTCTGGAAAACCGAAGTAACTTAGCGAAATAAATAATTAAATAACTCAACTGAAATATAATCTAAATATCGAGCATTGAGTGAACAATATGCTTAGTCAGCGACTAACTGCACAACTCAGCCCAAAACAACTTAGAGTTAAAACTAAATAACTGGGTTAGCGGAGACTTGAAATTCTACCCTCGAATTCAATAACTCGCATATAACCATAGACTATTTATTTTAACATCATTATTGATTTAATTAACTCAAACTTAACTTGATTGGTATGGTAAAAACTTAAGCATTACTGAGTCATCCACTGAGTCAGCCTAACCTTGTGCTTGGTTCAACAATCTCCCCCATTTTGATCAGTGGCAATTAACTGAGCGAGAATTAAATCAATAAGATATATAGATCAGAGTTACCTCAAAAGAATGCTTGATATTTCCGTCTCAGCATCTTCATTTTGCTCAGACTGAATGCTAACTCCCCCATAATCCTTGATTCTTCTTAGGTCAGCATTCCTCAACAATTCTCATATTTTTTTGCAAGGTCAGAAACATATATATATATATATATATATATATATATATATATATATATATATATATATATATAAGAAGTTCTTAACTTGGAATAGAATAGGTAATCTTTTCATATATGGATAATTGAGTACAGATCAACAAAAAGTTAACCTATACTAAGTTTGCAATCAACACTTAAGATTACAATACATTCTATTCTAATTAAAGCTTATGAGGTAGCACTAGTCCTTGCAAAATAACAGCCTTCATTTCATAAGCCTCTTGATCCCATCTTGATTGCTTTTGCTTCGGTGGAATTGGATCCTTCCCTTCCCTCTTCCTAAGCTTAGAGTATTCCTTTTTAGTGCAAATCGGAGTCTGGGACATCTCATATTAAATTCAGTAATCCTTGCTTCACTCTCTTTCTCTACTTGCTCATGCTTCTCGCGATCCTTCTCCCCCATTGCCATTGAATCCAAAATGACTTGAGTTTGAATATCAATGAGTTTAGCACTCCCTCAAATGTGGTCAGATCACCAAGGATGTTAGCTAAAAAGTTCTTGACCAGGGACTCACAAACTATTTGAGAGATGAAGTCATGTTCCCTTAAGAAAGCAAAGAGTGCTACAAGAGCACGAGATTGTGATTGATTGACTCTAAATTGCATTAAATCCTTCCCTAGAAATCTGAGTTAAGCTTGATATCACTCTGGCCTGGCTAAGCTTGATATCACTCTGGCCTGGCTAAGCTTGATATCGCTCTGGCCTGGCTATTTTCACGCAACACCCTTTCAAGGACTAGGGTGGTTCAAATGTGGGATGAAATCTACTTATATACCTGATCAAGAGCTTGACCATTGTTGAATACATTAACATGAACAACGTTGATTTGATCATGAATGTAACCAAGATTCTGATGAAGAGAGGGTTCTTATTCAGCCTCTGACATCACAATGACACTGCTCAGAGCTTTAGATATATTAAGTCTTTTCAGCGCGGTGCCTTAACTCCCCTCAATAGATCATTCTTCACATGCCTAAGCTCATTGGAGTTGCCTTGATTTTGCTTGAAAGCTGTTATCATCCCATTTACTAATGGGAACTGTGTGAGCACTAGATTTTAATGATCTTTCTCATGAAACAATGATGAGAGCTAGATAATGCAATCTTTTATAGTTGTTATCCATCAAAGGTGTTCCTATTGCTGCAGAATTAAGTTTTAGCCAAGTTTAGAGACCTAGTCTGCCCTTAGGGACCCGTACGGATGCTGCCTGGTGGTACAGATCCACTGGCAGACCCGTATGTATCATTTCCTCCATAAGCTTGGAGGGGACCCATACAGGGTCCTCTCGGACTCTTAGGGTCCCATCGGACCTGAATGGGTCCCGTACTTACCTATTCAGGCTATATGGAATGTAATCCATACCTATTTTGGGGAAAAATCAGGTCATGAATGCAATTTTTTGCGTTTAGACCTAATTTTCCCTATAAATAGAGGCCTTTTCACATCTTTTCAAAAAGAGGGATACGATAGCACAACATAGAAAAGATATTATATACAAATTCTAGTAGTTTCTATAGGTATAGAAAGGGTATAGTTAAGGTATAGGAGGTATAAAATAGGGAGAAAAACCATCCCTTGAGGTTTTGTCCACATTTTATTCATTCCTAGCTTCGTTTATTAGGATTTGGGGAAGGTTTTGTCCACACAAATACTTGCCTAAATAGTCATAAAATCTCCAACGCAGCATCTACTTTGGCTAAACTCTCTCTCAGCAAAGGGATCACCTCAAAGTGGATTCACGTCGTAAAGGTATGATCTTGAGTTTCAAAGGGAGTCACATCTCATTTATATTATCTGTATTTCTCTATATTCTGCCCCATCTTTCTAAATAATTTAAATCAATCAAGCCAAGGTTTTGTTCGGACTAGACAAGACTCGTACGGGTACTGGCCCCCCAGGCAGAACCCAAGAGTTCTATTTTAACTGGTAAAAATCAATCCAACTCACCATTTGCCATGCAATCTTTTTCACTAATAATCCAGCAAGTAAACCAACAAAAGTTAAAATGTGTTTTCATAAAATAATACATTGAAGACTTGTTATTTCTCTCCGATCCTAAAAGTCGCTCGGACACTATCGATCACAAAACCGCCACGCTAGCATAATCACATTTTTCCTGATAAAATGTTGATTTATGACGTGCTATAAACTGTGCTAATCTTTGTGGATGCAGGGGAATTTATTTTATTTTATTTTATAACTTAGAATAAATATGTAAGTTCTTTCGCAATTCCCCCATTTATTGCTTATGCTTTATTATAATATGTAAACGCATGTAACAAGTGTGAAAAGTGTAGAAAAATAGGATTTCTATGATAATTCCCCAAATGATGAAAATAAAACGGTTTTGTGCAGTGAATGTAATTTTGAATCAACTAAATGAGAAGTAAGTGACTCATCCGATACCCGAATCTCTATCCTTTGTATTGAGATTTGGGTCTCGATTCTTTTATTCACTAAAATTAGCTAAAATGTGCCAACTTAAACTAAGTAGTTTCATCACAACTAAATCCAACCAACACCCAGTGGGCCCCGCCTCTCACTAAGGTGCCAAGGGAGACCCACATGTCATCGACACCTCATAGTGGCGACTCTGCTGGGGATCTATAATCTTTTAACTTGCAAAATTTTGGTTTATTTTAAAAGCTTAAAAGACTAATATGAGCACCGAAAATCATTTACTTGATTCAACCCGTTTTTTTTTCATCATTTGGGAAAATTATTACACTTTATCTTCTTAGCTCATTCTCTCTAGCTAGATGTGCTCTTCTTCTAGTGCTAGGTTAAGGTGACCTATTTTTTCCACAAAACTCATGAAGGTGTTACCCATGCCCGCCATGAGTTGGGGACGCTTAAGTGGGTGGAGCACTCATTGTCATCTCCCTCCAAAGAGGCTTGATTCAGTAGGAACCTTCTACATCAACTTTCGTTATGTCCCTACACATTCTTATCAAAGCCTTAGAATTTTATCTCATAGGTACCCCCTTCTGTGTGAGATTAGACTAAGGGAGAATACCCTCAGAATTGGCGGGAGAAATAAGGACAAAATCAATTGCTTCGCATGTGTTGTGTTACATTCCCTTGTAATTAACCCCGCCATATATTGTTGTAATTTATGCATGCATACCACATCTCATGCATGTACTAATCTTTTGGTTACTTACTCAACCAAAGCTCAAAGGGTTAAAACTTAGCGATGTTCTCAGGTCCGTTTGACTCAAATTCTGGTTCCACCACCACCACCTCCTCCTCCCCCTCTAGTTCAGTTAAGCGTTGCTCCACCTCTGTCTACACGTATTTTATCCAGCAGTCAATATGGTTCATTTGATCCCGATACTACTTATCAGCTTGAAGAAATGTCTCGTATCCTGACTTCAGAGGGCTAGATAGATGTTAAGGTTAAGGATGTTGCTACTGGCAAGGAGGCAAATGCATCAAGGATTGATTTTAGGCCAGAGATTGCAAATGCCATCTCATAATACCTTGGAAGTAATCAATTCCTTGACTGTGTGAATGATAAGATGCTAGCTTCCATCAGGGCAATCATGGCCGAAGAGAGAATGGTCAATACTTCTCATAGCGCACCTGTCAGTGCTCTAGTAGTGAACGCAGCAGTTAGTGAGCAGCTACCCCTTCTAAGAGTTACTCATAATCCATTCACAGAATTTCAGTTACAACTTGTGCGGACTCACAGGGATTACTCTTGGTCAGTTGGGTTCAGTTAGTCAGCTGTTATAGTTCGTGGGTACAGTGGTTCCGCTAGCCATCAGTCAGTTTGCTCAGCCTAGCCAAGGGTTCGTACCACTAGCATTTTAGTTTGGGGCTTCTAGCCCAACCCCAAATTTTGTAGTCACACCTAAGGGGACCACCTTCCCTCAATCATCAGGTTTACCCTCAGGTGCGGTTACTAAGTCGGGTGGCTCATCTTTATTTATGGAATTGTGTAATCTACTACAGAAGTTGCTTACCCCTAATCCCGGCATCTAGCCACCAGCACTGCCGGTTCAAGCCGTTAGGGAGGAGGATTGGGTCCCCAAAAACTTTAGTATGCCTAGCATAGCGAAGTATAAGGGAACTAGTCTGCCTTAATCTCACATTAATACCTATCAAAGGGTGTTGAGGATAAGGAAGCTGAGTGATAAGGTTCTTGCCAATATGTTTCCTTGCACTTTGGAAGGCCCTGCTATGGAATGATACAACTCTTTATCCGATGAAGTAACTAGAGACTAGAAGGCCTTATCTGAGGCTTTCATTCAGCAGTATGGCTTCAATGCCACCATCAAAACTACCATACAGAATTTGAAAGCTATCAAGCAGGCCCCCAATGAGAAATTCAAGCCCTATTTTGAAAGATGGATGGCCACCCAAGTTTTGTTGAAGGATCGCCTTAGTCTCGCCGAGATGATTGTGAAGTTGACGGACGGTGCCATACCCATTTACCGTAAGGTTCTTGGTATGGATAACTTCTCTAGCTATGTGGAGGTCTTTAAGAAGTCGAAAAATGGGAAAAGATTAAGGAATTGGAAAAGGCGAGTGTGCCAGCCAAACCTTGGTTTAAGAAGAACGACCCGTCGGCCCCATCCCAGGCCTCTAAGCTAAGGTCTAGTTTAGATCCCGAGTGTCAATCAGGGACCAACCTTTACACCCGCCATTAAAATTCAAGCTCCAATTGATACTAGAAAGAAAGATTCAAAAGTCACCCCTCTTATCTAGCAATTGCAAATTACCCCTGCCAAGTACAACATTTGGCAGCTTCTTATCGAATCTGAAGATCATCGTAGGGGTTTGATAGAAAAGTTATTAAGCATAGAGGCTACACCCTCCACTACCTTGGTTGAGGTATTTTCAGTTATTGGGGGGTCTTCTCCCAGTTAGGTTGAACCCATTATGTTTTATTCGTCAGATCTCCCAGTTGAAGGATATTGGGAAATAATGATCCGGATCATAAAAATTAAACTAATCCGAATCCCAAGAAATAAAAACTTAACTATATAAATCCCTAATCCAAATGGAAACATCCGGACAAAAATCTAGCTACAAAGCTGTCCATTGAAGACATCAAATACCAAAGCACATGGAATCATCAGAGTAAAGCTTCAAAAGGAAACAAGCTTTAATCCCTTAAGAACAACATCCGGAAGAGCTGATTGCTATATCTCCGGAAGAAGGCAGATTCGGAGAATATGAGTCTAAAGACATCCGAAAGACTCATGCTTAAAGACAAATGGGAAAAGTTTCAAAGATAGCTTTTCCCTCCACCTTTTGGTCTATGAAGTCAAAGATTCTTTCCCTAAGACAAAGACAAAATGACAGCTGGTATTTTTCAGAGAAGGGACAAAAGGACTGACACAAGACTGAAAAAGCTGAAAACCTTTTTCGCCTAGACCAATAAGAGGGCGCGTGGAGCACACATCAAAAAACAAATGGTGTGAAAGTTGGTGCATCAGAAAATGCCAAGTAAAATGATCACTGACCACTTTTCAACATCGATCCCAAGGATTCAAACGGGTCAAATTATAGTCTAACGGATTGATCAATGGTTCCGGAAGTGCCATCTATAACCTGATCAAATCTACACCTTCAACAACCCACAACGGCTACATTTATGATGGAAGACTATAAAAGGGAAGCTTCACCAAATGAGAAGGTTGGCTGTTTGATTGACAAAAATAAGTAACAAAGAACAAGCATTCATTCAGCTTACAAGTCCCTCCAAGAATCAATTAAATTCCACATTTGTTGTAAGGATTCCTAAGTGAACTATAAACTTAAGGAAATCCAAAAACCAAAATCTTTGTGAAAAACAAGAGTGTAAGAATCTCCAACTTGGGTGAGTTGTGAGATTGGGATACAACTTAAAGTTGGTGCTTTGAGTGACAACTCCCTGTAGGACTCAGCTTAGATTTGGTGTAGAAGTCTAAGTGGTATATCCAACTAAAGACTAAAGGACTCAGCTAGGAGTTGGTGCTTCTAGTCAGTGCCGACCCTGGGGGTGGTGCAACGGGTGCCACCGCCCAAGGCCCATAACCGGAATGGGCCCAATTTTTTTAGGTTTTTTTAAAAATTTTTTTATTGCATAAAAGAAAATTAAATTTTGTTGTTGTTTCTAATAAAAAAACTCTAATCTTTTTAACCATAATATAACAACATAAATTAAAATTTTATTTTGTTTTACTCATTTAATTTTTTTTGTTCCATTTTTCTAAAATAATTGGATATAATTAATTTTCTTTTTAGTTTGTTATTAAATTATATATTTTATTTTATAATTAGATTCCAAGAGTATTAGTACTAATGGTAAAATGGCTAGTTGAACCTCAAAATTTGAAAGTTTCATCCTTAAAAAACATGCCTTAATTATACATGTGTCAAAATCATGACAATAATTATACTGTAATTTTTCTTATAAAAATATATATTATGGACTATTTTTTTTATCAAAAGGGCCCAATTTATTAGCTTCATATGTCATTTTGCCTAGGGCCTCGAAAATGTTAGGACCGGGCCTACTTCTAGTGGTATATCCTACATCCGGAAGGGATTACCATTCGGAGACAAATTGTAAGGCTTGATTCCTGCCAGTTGGAAAGAAATCCACTAGTGGAAAAGCTCGGAGGAAGGAAACTCCGGGGACTGGAGTAGGCGGGGCCAAACTAGGATAAAAACCCTCTGTGTTTGATTTCTCTTACTTTTATTATTTGTATTATATTGTCATATTTGCATCATCCGGATCCATCATCTGGTTCATAATCAAACATGATACACTAAAACTTTGTATAGTCTTTTAAATCCACAAAAGGGGTCATTCACCCCCCTCTAACCTTATAAAGACCCTCACAGGGACCAACAAGTGGTATTAGAGAAATTGCTCAAACTAGAGATCTTAAAATCTCGAGCTCAAGGTCCATATATTTTGAATCATACATCAAAATGAGTTTTCAAAACTCACAACTCCTCCCCGAGGGTATGTCTATTACCCATCCTCCACTCTTCACTAGTGAACACTATACATTCTGGAAAAACTGGATGAAGAATTTCATCCAGTCATAAAGTATGCAAGCATGGTTAGTTATTAAAGATGGTCCATATGGGCCTACTTATAAAGTAGAGGGTATGACTACCCGAAAACCATCAAGTATGTGGGATGAAAATGACTTTAAAAAATTGCTTGAAAACGCAAATGCTATTAACATGCTTTATTCTGCTCTTAGTGCAGCTGAATTCAACAGGATATCCAGATGTGAGACTGCAAAAGAAATTTAGGAGAAGTTAGAGGTAACCTATAAAGAACCACCAAAGTAAGAGAAGCTAAGCTTGATCTACTCCAACAAAAGTTTGAATCCTTCAAGATGGAGCCTAAAGAATTGATCAGCAGCATGAACACTAGATACACCAATCTAGTGAATGAAATAAAGAGGCTGGGGAAGGAGATTCCAGAAGTAGAAATGGTCTAGAAGTGCTCCGGAGTCTCACCAAAGAATGAGACAATAAAAAGACTGCCATTGAGGAAGCTCATGACATAAACTTTTACAGTTATGATGAACTCATTGGTAATCTTCTAACCCAAGAATTGTCCTTGGAAAGATACAACTAACAAGAAAAAAAGCCTGAGGAGAAAAAGAAGGCCATTGCACTTAAGGCAGGATCCACCAGATCAGCTACATTCGGAGAGGAAGAGTAAATCAATGAATTAATGAGCACCAAATATCAACTTGCTTTACTGTCCAGAAGGCTCAATAGATTCATACAAAAGAAAGATAGAAGACAATCAAAAAGGTATGACTCCTGGAAACCAAGAGAAGGCACTTCCAGATGAGACAAGCCTAGAAGGAATCCGAAAGAAAAGAAGGATCTGGAGAAAGAAGCCGCATGTTTTGAATGTGGTAAGAAAGGCCACTTCAGAACAAAGTGCCCCAATCTCAAAAGAACCAGGAAGTTCAAAAAGAAGGCAATGGTTGCTACTTGGAGCAACAGTGAAGAAATTAGCAGCTTATCTTCAACAAAAGAAGAGGAGACTATGAATTGTGCGTTCATGGCTCTGACTGATCCGGAAGTAGAGCAATCCGGAAGGAACGCATCCAAGTAATAACTAGTGCAAATTAAAGAATCAGAATCAGATACAGCAAACACTAAGGTAAATTCTTGTTAAAATTCTGCTTCTAACCTTGACCATGCAAAAGCTCTATCTAGTGTTATCAAGCGTATAAAGAAGAATGCAAAAGTAATCAAGTCAATTAAAAGAGCAGTAATGGAGTTGGCAAAAGATGTTAAAGTAATGGCACAAGACATCAATATGGTTAGAGCAACCAAGCATATTGATGTTGTAGAGGAAAACTTCCTGAGGAATCAAGTCCAGATCCTAAATGCAAATGTAATGAGACTAGATAGAGAAATCAACCTGTTAAAGGAAGTATCCAGGAAAAGGCCAGAGATAGAGGCTCCAAGAAGAGATAATCCTCCTCCTACTCATAATAGATTTTAGAGGACCCCTAATCAAAAGATGAAGGAAGCTAGTAGGCAACCACAAGCTCAAAGATATACCACTACTCAAAAGGGAAAGGCTAAGGTAGCTTACAACCAACAGGCTATCAAACAAAGAAGAAACCATGGAGCAAAAGTTGCACCTCCAACTAGCTTTCGGATTAACACCAGACCATCCACCAATGTGCAAAAAGCAGGGTATAAAGGCAACTATAGGAAAAAGGATCTGGAGAAGATCAGCGAGAAGCAAAAGCAAAACATACCCATTTTAAGGTGCAGGTCTTGTGGGAAGAATAATCGTATTAGTAAATCATGTAGATTAAAAATGGTTATTATGATGTTTTCCCTTGGCCTGGGATGGTTATTAACCCGAGAGGACCCAAATCTGATTGGGTACCCAAACCCACTTGATCTATTTTTCAGGTATGCCTTAGATCCATAGTATATCAACACACATGGTATATTGATAGTGGATGCTCAAGGCACATAACAGGTGATGAGAAGGCCTTCATTACACTAACCCAGAAGAAGGGGGGCAAAGTAAGCTTTAGAGACAATCAAAAGGGACAAATCATTGGTCATGGAACCATTGGATTAGAGTTAAAGATAGAAGATGTCTCATTGGTTGATGGACTGAAATTCAACTTGCTAAGTGTGGCCCAACTCTGTGACAAAGGAAGAAAAGTCATATTTGATTCCCAAGGCTACTCAATTTATGACAGTAAGTCCAATCAACTCATTCTTTATGCATCAAGAGTAAATAATGTCTATTCTGTAAACATTAAAAATAATAAAAAGAATATCTGCTTGGTGTCTAAAGAAGAAGAATCATGGCTATGGCATCGGAGGTTAGGACATGCCAACCTGAACCTCCTGTCCAAACTAGACAAAAAGGAATTAGTGGTGGGTTTGCCTAAGGTTGCTTTTGATAAGGATCGTATATGCACTGCATGTCAATTGCCTAAACAGCATAAGAAAAGTTTCCCTTCGATCTCATACATTCCTTCGAAAAGAGTACTTGATCTCCTGCATATTAATCCCTTTGGTCTAATCAAACCATTGAGTTTAGGTAGAAGAGAATACACCATGGTCATTATAGATGATTATTCTCGATATACCCGGGTTCTCCTACTAGCAAGCAAGGATGAGGCCTTTGACCAATTCTCTAAAACATTCATCTGGATAGAAGTAGAATAGGGCATAAGCATTGCACGCATCCGGAGTGATAATGGTGGAGAATTCAAAAAAAGCTTTCTGCTGATTTTTGTGACTCTAAGGCCATTGAACAAAACTTCTATGCCCCTCACACTCCTCAACAGAATGGATTTGTTGAGAGAAAGAACAGGACCATAGTTGAGACAGCAAGAACAATGCTTAGTGAAAATTATTTGCCAAAATATTTTTAGGTGAGGCCGTAAATGCAGCATGCTATATATTGAATAAAGCTCTCATTAGAAAGACCATAGAAAAGTCCCCATATGAAATTTGGAAGGAAAGAAAACCCAAAATTGGGTATTTCAAAGCATTCGGATGTAAATGCTACATCCTGAATGATAGAGAGCAGCTAGGAAAATTTGATCCTAAATCTGATGAAGCAATTTTCCTTGGCTGCTCAACACATAGTAAGGCTTACAGAGTCTACAATAAATGAACCTAAACTATGGTTGAGTTAATACATGTAGATTTCGATGAGACTACACTACAGGAAAGAAAAGCTAGGCTCCGGAAGATCAAGTTCCAGAAGCTGAGAAATCTGCAGAAAAGTAGGAAGCAGGAGTTCTTGATTCATTTCAAATCAAGCAGTATAAAGAGGAAGATGAAGGAATATTTTTTGATCCAGAGGTATAACAAGTTAATCTCAACCCACAGGAGATTGACTTTAATAAAGGCCAAGAAGGAGTGGTTGAAGCTAAAATGGAGCAAGCCCCAGTTCAACATGAAGGACTACAAAGAGAGATCCAGACCCACATAGATCATTCTATTGAAAATATTTTGGATGATGTTCAGAATCCAGTAAGAACCAGAGGTCAGCTTAACCGGATGATGAGCCATACTGCTTTTGTCTCTCTCATAGAGCCAAAGAAATTTCAAGATGCTGAAGGTGATGAAAGCTGGATGAGGGCAATGCAGGAAGAGCTAGATCAATTTACCAGGAATGATGTTTGGGATCTTGTCCCACCTCCTAAAGGAAAATCAATCATTGGCACCAAGTGGGTGTTCCGGAACAAGCTTGATGAATCCGGAGTGGTGGTGAGAAACAAGGCAAGACTAGTTACCCAAGGCTACAACCAATAAGAAGGAATTAATTTCGAAGAAACTTTTGCTCCTGTAGCAAGGCTTGAAGCAATCCGAATCCTATATGCTTTTACATCATTCATGGGGCTCACATTATACCAAATGGATGTCAAAAGTGCATTTCTAAATGGTGTCATCCAAGAAGAAGTCTATATTAAGCAACCAACCAAATTTGATGATCCAAGGTATCCAGATCATGTCTACAAGTTGAAGAAGGCTCTCTATGGATTGAAGCAAGCACCCAGAGCCTGGTATGAGAGGTTGACCTCATTCCTTATACCTAAGGGTTATATTAGAGGCAGACTAGATACTACCTTATTCATCAAAAAGAAGAAAGTTGATATCATTCTAGTCCAAATTTATATGGATAATATCATATTTGGAGCCACTAATGATAAGATGTGTGAAGAATTCAGCTCTCAAATGCAAAGGGAATTTGAGATGTCTATGATGGGAGAATTAAATTTCTTCATAGGTTTACAAATCAAACAAAGTCTAGATAAGATTTTCATTAACCAATCAAAGTACACCAAGGAGATCTTGAAGAAGTTTGAAATGGACAAAAGCAAGCCTATGTCCACTCCATTGCGATATGATAAAGTCCTATCCAAGGATTGTGAAGGAGAAGATGTTGATCAAAAACTCTATAGAGGGATGATTAGCTCACTCCTATATTTAACAGCTAGCAGACCTGACATACACTATGCAGTTTGCTACTGTGCAAGGTATCAAGTCAATCCTAAGGATTCTCATCTCAAGGCAGTTAAAAGGATCCTTAGATACCTCCAAGGAACCGCTGAAGTTGGGTTATGGTATCCTAGTAATGGAAATTTCACACTCCAAGGGTTCACTGATGCAGATTATGGCAGAGATACTCTTAAGAGAAAGAGTACATTCCGAGGCTGCCATTTCCTTGGAGATTGCTTAGTATCATGTTATAGTAAGTAGTAAACTTTATTTGCCTTATCCACTATAGAAGCAGAGTATATGGCAGCTGGAAGTTGTGTTGCTAAACTCCTATAGATCAAACAACAACTTGAAGATTATGGAGTTCAATCTGAGGAAGTTGTGTGATAACAAGAGTGCTATTGATGTATCAAAGAATCCAGTTCTCCATAGCAGGATGAAGCATGTCAATATAAGGCACCATTTCATCAGGGATAGTGTAATGAAGAAGGATGTTGCATTGGTCTATATTCTAACCACTGAGCAAAGAGCAGATATCTTTACTAAGCCACTAAGTAAAGATAAATTTGGGAAGCTAAGGGAGTCAATTAGAATGTCAAATCCAATCTAGGGCTAATCCGGAAGAGAACTTGAAATCAAGCCGGATCCTAGACTAAAAATTGAATTCGAAAGAGAAGAAACTCTAGAGGGAAACCTATTCCGGAAGTATGCCACGTAAGCGGACAATAATGACATATGGCAGTAAAAGTGTATAAAGGTGATAGTTACTTTTTGAATTTCAAAAGTCCATTGGCTGTTACACGCGCGGTAAATACGATAGTTATTTCAAAAATAAACCATTCCTATTCTCCTGTTAAATTGAGTTTACCTCTGTCCTCAAAATCCGACTGCCATATCATCAATCCAGCTAAAAATGCCTGAGTCAGGATTACCAAAACACCCTCACTTTGAAAAATCTATATAAACCCCTCAAAATCACCTCTCATCTTCGCGTGAGCAACTAAGCACTGTTACTCTGCAAAAACCAAATCTCAAAACCCTAATTCTCTTAACTTTCTTTCTAAAATGGCAGCAATCACCAACCAAGAAACTCAAAAATCACCTATTCAAAATCTCTTCTCAACATCCGATCTCAAGGATGTCGATTTTGAGCCATCTAAACTCAAACCCAGCAACTCTATAATCCCTATAGATTTTCTGGGTGGCAACTTCCTTTTCGAAACAACTCCATTTTCCACTCTTATTGATGATCAAAATCTAATAGATTTTCTCAAGATCAACTGGCCAACATATCCGGAGTTGGTCAAAGAATTTTACGATAACCTTCTAGTCCACAAAGTGCTTGGCTCCCTTCAAACAAAGGTTCAAGGGAAAGAGATTACAATTACGCTTGACTTCTTTGAAGAGAAGCTCAAAATGAAAAACTCTGGACTGCAACTACGGACGGATGGAGATGAAGCAGAGGTGGAATATAACCCAAAACTATGGCTGCATCCCAATTATTTCGGGGATAAATTCTCCACTTATTTCCCAGAAATCCCTGGACTCCTACAGCACGCAATGGCAAAACTCAGCTTAATCTGGAAGGGATCCTTGACAACTGTGTCTTCTCTGCAACACTACATCCTTCAACACTGGGTGGGTTGTATAGAAATCAATTGGCTAGTACTGATCATCAACTACCTCAAAAGCCATGTTAATACCCACGGGGCTCTGATCACACGGATTCTCCTAGCAAATGAAGTCAATATGACTGGATTCCATGCTAAAAATGGAAAGGAAATTCTTGAAAAGAATTTCAGAAGATTAACATTTAGAGAGCAATGGAATGAGAAGAAAGTGAAAAAGCTAAGGGATGATAGAAAGATCAAGGCCCGAAAGACTACCAATCCGGATGTTCTTGCCCCTGCTCCTAAAAAGGCAAGAACACAGAAACCTAAGGTAGTAAAGCCCTTAGCTCAGGTTCCGATAGAAGAAGCAAATGATGAAGATCAGCAAACAATCTCTCAACTTCTAATAACTTCTCTAGTAAATCCAAAGCCAATGGGAAGGCTAATCAAAACTGTTGATCTCCTGAAGAAATTGGTATATGATCTGAAGGCTAGGGAAACCATTGCAATCATCGTAGCTGTGATCTGAAAGGGATACCAAAAAGGGGACAAGAGGAAAGCCTCTGAGTTGTTGAAGGGGGGAGATGGGTCAGAAGAAGAGATAGAGGATGAAATGCCTACTCCCAAGAAGTAGCTCACCCAAAAGGGGTGTACCTTTGATGAGGCAGTAAAGGCCCAAAAGCACTAAAAGAAGCCTGCCAAAAAGCCAACCTCAATAGTAATTGATGAGAAGGCTGCGACAAGGGTTGTGGTGGAGGAACTAGCTAGAGCTAAGGCATCAAAGGGGAAGAATGTGCCTGAAAGCAATGAGGCAATTCTTCTAGAGGATCCTCAATATAAGGAAATGATGGCCTTTATGGAAGATAACTACAGGGTCAACAATATAGCCATTGAAGGACCCGGAGGATCATCAAATACTCCAATCTGTGTTGATGAGGCTGACTTGGCTGAACTAGCAAAACTTTCGAAAGCCAGATCATTCAATTTCATGTCAAACACAGAATCTCTTTTGGAGAACCTGTTGCTTCTGAAAGCTGAGCATCCTTCAGAAATAAGTCTTGGAAAGGCAGTTGGAGAGGGTATTGAGGACATTACCAATGCACCTAGAGAAGATAACCTAAGTCCTGAAAATGTACTTGTAGGGGTGACTGAGGACAGTTCCAGTCATCCGGGGGTTGAGGTCCAAAGAAAAGAAGAGAAGGAAGCCTCTTGCATCCATGATCCATCTTTACCAAATGAGGTACTTCCTATCACATCCATTTCTACCCCGATTTCTAATAATCCTGCTAGTAATGCCACAACAGATTCTACAAAGGACAACTTGGATACACAAGTATCCAAGGAAAATGTGCCTAACCCGGATAATGCAATTCCAGAGGACGGACACTGTCTGGGACCTAATGAGCACACTCCTAGAGTGGACTTAATAGGCGAGGAAAGTCCGGAGGATAGGTTGGCGGAAAGGGAAGACACTAGAGAGGAGAATGAAAAGGAATCAACACCTGAGCCCTCCAAAAATAGCTCAAGCTTTGGAGAGGAATCTTCCAGTTCATCTGATGAAGAGGACTTCCCTCCTAAGGTCAGCCTAATGAGAGTGCCTGCAAACAATATAGTGAATTCAAAAGTATCTGCAACACTCCATCTCCTCAAGAAAGCTACTCAGGAAGAAAATGAAGAGGGCTATATCAAATAGAGTCTTCGGACTATCTGTGCCCATCTTTGGAGAGTTGAGAAAGAGCCACTAAGGCAAGCAAAAATCCAGAGTTAAGATAGGAGCTGGGAGAAATCATGAACTCTGTCAATATTATAAGGAAAAAGTCTTAGATTTCCCCACTCCCGGAGCCACAGCTGAAGCCTCTCTCTCCCATATAACTCCAATCCTCAACCAGGTCAAGGAGAGTGGTTCCACAGCAAATAGAACAGCTGATCAAGCCAACACCTTGGCCTTCAATAACTATGGAACTGTGCTTGACAAGATAACATCCTCCTCCTCTGAGCAAATAGAGGAAATAAAAGCCTATCTAGATTCCTAGTTTGAAATCTTGTCAAAATTCTTAACAGAAAAAGATCCATCTCCAGTAATAAAAGACTTGGGGGTAGATCAATAAGTCACCAAAGAGATGTTTATGCACTTCATCAAAAAATCCTTCCCCAAGCTCAAGGAGAAAATTTTGGATGAAATAGGTGATGAGGTCCAAAGTCACATATCCAGACTTGAAAATAAAATAAGTGAATGGAAGGCCTCCATCTTTAAGGAGCTATATCTTCAATCGGAAACCATGCATAATGTCCGGATCAGGTTTAAAAGAAACAAATATATCCTAAGGAATAAAAACTTAACTATGTAAATCCCTAATCCAAATGGAAACATCCGGTTGAAAATCCAGCTATAAAGCTATCCATTGAAGACATCAAATACCTAAGCACATGAAATCATCAGAATAATGCTTTGAAAGGAAACAAGCTTTAATCCCTCAGGAACAGCATTCAGAAAAGCTGATTTTTATATCTCCGAAAGAAGGCAGATTCGGAGAATATGAGTCTAAAGACATCCGGAAGACTCATGCTTAAAGATAAATGGGAAAATTTTTAAAGATAGCTTTTCCCTCCACCTTTTGGTCTATAAAGTCAAAGGTCCTTTCCCCAAGATAAAGACAAAAAGACAGCTTGCTTTTTTCAGAGAAAGGACAAAAGGACTGACACCAGACTGAAAAAGCTGAAAACCTTTTTCACCTAGACTAATAAGAGGGTGCGTGGAGCACACATCAAAACGTAAATGGTATAAAAGTTGGTGCATCACAAAATGCCATGTAAAATGATCACTTACCACTTTTCAACATCAATCCCAAGGATTTAAATGAGTCAAATTATAGTCTAATGGATAGATTAACGGTTTCGAAAGCTCCATCTATAACCTGATCAAGGGTGAAGATTTATTACAAGTTCAACAACCCACAATGGCTACATTTTTAATGGAAGCCTATAAAAGGGAAGCTTCACCAAATGAGAAGGTTGGCTGTTTGATTGACAAAAATAAGTAACAAAGAACAAGCATTCATTCAGCTTACAAATCTCTCTAAGAATCAATTAAATTCCACATCTGTTGTAAGGATTCCTATGTGAACTATAAACCTAAGGAAATCCAAAAACCAAAATCTTTGTGAAAAATAAGAGAGTAAGAATCTCCAACTTGGGTGAGGTTTGAGATTGGGATACAACTTAAAGTTGGTGCTTTGAGTGACAACTCCCTATAGGACTCGGCTTAGATTTAGGGTAGAAGTCTAAGTGGTATATCCTACTAAGCACTAAAGGACTCAGCTAGAAGTTGGTGCTTCTAGTGGTATATCCTACATTGGGAAGGGGTTACCATCCGGAGACAAATTATAAGGCTTGATTCTTGCCAGTTCGAAAGGGATCCACTAGTGGAAAAGCTCGAAGGAAGGAAACTCCATTGACTAGAGTAGGTGGGGCCAAACTAGGATAAAAACCCTATGTGCTTAATTTCTCTAACTTTTATTATTTAAATTATATTGTCAAATCTGCATCATTTGGATCCATCATCTGGTTCATAATCAAATACGCTACACTAAGACTTTGGACAGTCTTTGAAATTTGTGAAAAGGGGTCATTCACCCCCCTTTGACCTTATAAAGACCCTCACAGGGACCAACAAAGGAAACAAGCATAATAAGGCACTCTTCATCAAAGTGAAAATCTTTGATCATTCTATCCCTTGTGTTACGGTGGATGATGGTTCCGCCCATAATCCATGCCCTGCCAAGATCCTTCCTCACTTTGGGGTAGATGAATCCATGTTGGAGAAATCTAATACTATTATATGGGCATATGATGATATGAAAAGGAGTGTCATTGGAGTGTTCGAAGTTAAAGTTATAGTTGGGGGAGTGAAGTCTAAAGTCTTATTCACTATCATTGACATCCCCTTCACTTACTCATTATTCTTGGGTTATCCCTGGTTCCATGCATTAGGGGCCGTCCTTTCCACAGTCCACTAAAAATTCAAACTCATCCACAATGGCAAGCTAGTGACCATTGAGGCCGATGAACCATCTGTTATAGCGGCTATGGAACCCGTAGAAAAGGAATCTAGGGTGGCTGTAGCTTACAAGGGTATGAGGTTTTCAGTCAAGGGATACATATCTCCTAAAATTGAAAAGATTATGATGAAGCAAGGTTATGTGAAAGGAAAGGGGCTCGAGAAGAATCTTCAGGGCATGCGGAACCCATTTTGCCTCTTCTGTGGCCATTCAGACTTGGTTTGGGGAATTGCCCAAGTGCTAAGAAGTCCAAGCCCTAGTCCTGCCATATGATAGGGGCTAAAATCAAACAAAAGACATTCACGAGTGGGGAAGAACCTATCGAGGTAAAGGGCATGAAGGTCCCTGGTTTTGAGATCTTCATTGATGTATACGATTTCAAGAAAGGCTGCATGATTGAAGCCTCAGTTTCTATAGAAGTATATGGGAATGCTGAAGAAGATGAAATGAATGAAGTAATTGAGTCCATCACTAAGCCATTAGTGTACTTATGAGGAAGAATTGGAAGGGAAGTGGGAAAGGAAATCCCATTAGCAAGGCAGTCAAGAACTTAGCAAGAGTAGTGGCCGAAGAAATGCATGAGAACCTGAGCACCGAAAATACCAGTTCAGCTATCAGTATTGCCAAGGTTGATCAACAAGGCCCTCCGCCTGTGGAGGATGATTCAAATGATGTAATTTTTAATGTTGCAAACATTTTTGATGCAAACAATGATGCTATGAGGCATATCATGGATAAAGTTGTAGCATCAATACCCTTTATTTAAGAACATGTCATGAATAAATTCATGCATCTATCATTCATATTTCGCTTGAGTATTTCATTCTAATGACATCATGCACTCATAACAACAACATTCTTAAAATATCATCATCATATTTACTAATGAAGTTGACTTTGAGTATATCGGAATGGTATAAATATCCAATGGTTAAAACTTATCACCAAATAAAAGAGAGATAATAAAAGTGCTTAGCAAACATGATAACAATAAGTATTAGTCCATCTTTCTTCACGAAGGGGAAAAAGGGTACGAGGGTACACGTCGTCAAGAAAGAATACCAAAAAAGACTCATAAGAGCAACAACAGTAGGCTGGCTCTGGTTATGAAGGATTACAAAATAATACTCAAATCCCTCAGAGACTCTAAAGGGAAGTTGATCATTAATAAGTTGATCAAGAAGATTTTATCCAAGATAGTAGCTACCAACAGAGATTGGGTTGATAAACTTCCATTTATAGTTTGGGGGTATAGAACCTGTGTAGGACACGCACTAATAGGACACCTTTCTCCTTGGTATATGGAATGAAGCCGTATTGCTGGTTGAAATAGAAGTAAGATCCATACGAGTGGCACTTGAAGCCTGGCTAAAAGAGTTAGATTAGGTGAGGGCTAGATACGAACAGTTGAACGCAATAGATGAAAAGTGACTCAAAGCACTTGATCACCTACAGATGTATTAGCAGCATATGGCTTGATCTTATAATAATAGAGTCAGATACCTGAAGCAACCTCTCAAAGCGGGTGTGGTTCTCAAATAACTATGCCAAGTCAACACTGATGCTAGGGGCAAATTCAGGCCTAATTGGGAAGGATCGTTCATTGTGAAGAAAGTCCTTAGTAAAGGAGGAACCAAGCTTATGGATATGGATGGAAATGAGTTCGTGAATCCAGTGAATCGAGACAGGCATAAGCGTTATCATGTATAGGTTAAAAGAATTAAATCATAAAAAAGCAGCACAAAGAATAAAAAGAAATAAAGAATAAATCACCCGACGAGTGGTCCTCTACCACTTGGGAAAAAAACTAGGTTGCAACCGCTGATCTATATTCCATAAACCGGTCAAGAAAAAATTAGGGTACTCCAACGCAAACGAAGCCTACTAAGTTAAAAACCCAAAAAGGGCGGCTTAGGAAAAAGTTAACGCATCAAGAGAAAAATGTCAGTTGCTTTCTGAAAAATTTGTAAAAGACCAGCAGGCAATAGGGGTTAACCATTGAAATTTTTTAACATTGCCTATGTACTCAAATTAATCTTATCAATGAACATGTTATAATTTGCTAAGAATTTTGGTCTTATGAATGCATGCATGTCTTTAGGTGAAATAATCACAAGTGTGTGAACATCAATTTGTCTCTACATGTTATGCATCTTTGTTATTATCATCTCTGCACATATGCTATCTAACAGAAGATAAAAATACCGATAGGTCACAAAAGAAATCAGACCTATGCGAAATTCAAAAATCGTTTGCTGGATTGAAAACCTAAAAGGGCGGTCTAGGCAAAAGTTCAGACGAAAAAGAAAAAGTCTGCTGGATTGAGCCGCCAAGGACAATTTAGGAAAAAATTAAGATAGTCTACTGGATTTAAAACCCGAAAGGGCGATCCAGGTAAAAGTTAAGACATAAGAAAGAAAAAGCTTGCTGGATTGAAAACCTGAATGGGCGATCTAGGAAAAAGTGAAAGCTAAGAGAAAAAGAAAAAAATGGTCCACTGAATTGAGCTGTCAAGGACAGTTCAGGCAAAAATCAGGACAAAGAACTAAAAAATAAATGTTCTATAGGTCATCTCACACCAAGTGGCCTATGAAAAAGTTAGAACATCATTTGCGATTACCAGTCATCTCACATCGAATGACCTATACAAAACCAGCCAGACTTGGTCTCCTTATTAGCTATACCAAGAAGTAATACACGTCTACAAGCGGCAATATTCAATGGTCTCAATTCAAAAAAAGGAAAAGTTTAACATGCATAAAAAGTTAAATGTCAAAGGTACCAATCCAAGTTTGCATCCAAGTAAGCCACTAGGGCCCAACAGTATCAAGCGTCCAAAAAATAAAAGCACATCATAATCTAAGGTAATAGGGGATCCTATCCCTGGCGATCCTCTGGAGTTTAGTCCTGCATGTCCGCTAGTAGGTAATCCATGTCTATCATCATGTGGTCATTGGCTCCACCAGCACCTATAGCTGGCTGGTCAGGGGCCTTAGTCTCCGCAGTCCCAGTGAAATCCCTGGCAACATCGGCTCCCCTAGCATGCTGATCCACCCTCAGATCAGTTCTATCACTCTCGGTCACTGTCGGCGGCACTCAATGTCTGTCTATCCTTAGTCATCCGCGCCATCTGGCCTTACAACATCTCGATCTCAGCCCTCGCCCAGGTGGTCTCAACTCTAGCCTGATTAGCCTCAATAGTTGCTTCTCGCTGCTAGCCCTCCAAAAACCTAGCTCTCTCCTTGAAAGCATCCAAGTACTGAGCGGACCTACTGCACTCCATAGCCAGCAGAGTTTACAATGGAAATTATAAGATCAATATACATATATAAATGTCATGGAACGTATTATGCATAGTTTGTTAAAATTTTACAGGTAAAAGAAACTTACCGAAGCTAGTGCATCTTGAGCTAATAGCAGGTCCCGAATAGAGAAATAACCACTGGCAATCCTCTCAGCCTCAGAAATGGTCACCTAAAAGAGAAATTCATATCAAAACAGGATATTCTAAGTAATTACTATAAGGATAAGACTAAACCAAGGAATTCCTTACATGGGTAGAGCTGGAAGGGGCAAAACAGATGGGCTAGATTGACTCATTGAGCTCTTTGACAGCACGCTTCCCCGAATGGTCGAGGAGCTGGAAGAAAGTATCTAGCTCTACCTAGAGGACTCCCTCTCTCACGAAACTCAAAGCATGATACCGCTTTATAGACAGCTCAGGAATAGCAAAAGTAGCAACAACATGCCTCTTTCGGGTAGTAACAGGAGGCTACAACAATAAATGGTCACATTCAAGGTTACAATCAATTTCAAGAAATAATAAGGTATTCACAAAGGCTGAATTAAGAAGATACTTGAGAAGTAGGAGTAGCGGACCTACCCAAGCTCTCAGTCTTCTAAACCACAGATGGACCCCTACGGTAGCCTCTCGGACCATCCTCATCATCATCATCATTGTCATCGTCATCACCAATCCTCCTATGAAACTCAAGGGGGACGTCCTTATAGTGAATCCTATCATAGGGGGAAGGAGCGAGGAATCAATGAATGCAGCATAAGAACCTTCCACAGACATCACTTGGGCCCCCTCGCCTATCAGGTATAACCTCCGATCCATCCCGGGCATCAGGTATAGCCAAAAGACTCCCTCTAAAATAGGAAGAGGGATCGATCTCTCCACTATAGTACTATTCCTCCACCCTCGGACCCTCTCACAAAAATACCACTCAAATGAGAGTGGTGACTCTAAGACAAAGCGACGGTCATCCACGCCTACCTGCATCCTCTTGATGTCTCCATGTATGACCATCTGCTCCCATGGGTCTCAAATGATGTACATAAAGTAAATGCACTGTAAGTATCATAACCTTGTAAATACAGTTTCTACTAATGGTTTGTTGAAATGTAAGATACAAGTTCAACATAAAAAAATTTTACCCGATCAGAGGGTAGCTGACGGAGGAACTCTCTATACTTTGCTGTAGTCAAAGCATGAAACTGCTAAGGCCCCATCCATCTAGAAATGATATGAGGCGTCTTAGGCTGCCCTGGCAAACCTAGCCTAGGGATGAGATGATGCTTGATGGGCTAGATCTGCAAAACAAGATAAAGTTAGTTGCAAAGCATTTCAAATAAGAGGTTAAAGTACAAGAGAATGAGTTCAAGAATTACCAGGAGGATCAGATGGCAAATCTTGAGCTTGGACTGCTGGCCCCAGACTCTAACATCCAACCTATAATACAATTGTGCCAGGATGGCCCAGCACCAGGTCTTTCCTGGCACGATGGTAAGGTCCTCGATAGTAGAGAGGAAACCGTAGTTGAGGTTGCTTGAGTAAGTTGAGAAGAAGATAGTAATGAGGAAGGTCAGTAGGAAATACCTGGCATACTGGTCCCTCCTCCTCACTGTGATAGGGCTTGGCTACCCGATCTAGTAAGTGAGAAGCTCTCTGTACTTGAGCTTGTCTGTCCCTCCAGGATGAAGCCTAAGTAACCTCTCTATGTAGGCCCTCACCTCAGGCTGAGAGTGCCACCGATCAGCATAGACATCAAGGTGGATGATATCCTCGCTCTAGTCTAACCCAGTCAATGCACACATATCCAAGGCAGTAACAGTGACATCCCCGATTGGTAGATGGAAGGTATGGGTCATCTCAAACCATCTCTAAGTTAATGCCGAAATAGCACTAGGGGCAAGTGTCTTTAACCCCTATGGAATAGCCCGAACTATATCAGAGAACCCAAGTGAATCGATGCGGGTCAATAACTCGGTATCCCCTACAGTGCGAATCTCCTCATACAACTTCCTATAGAAGCTCAGGGCCCCACAGTCTTATATTGAAACTGTAAAGGCAAAAACATAGTTAGATAGGGAATACAGTGGATAGGTCAAAAGGCAGAAGAAAGTTGCAGTAAATAGAGAATCAAGAATTCTATCTCTAGAGCCAGGACCCGTAAGCGCCCCAACTATATAGGTCCCATCAAACCTCTCATACCAAAAATAGGACTTGTACGGGTCCCACCTCACCCCGTACGGGTCCTCTACGAATAGCGGTTATGCGCAGAAATTCCCAAAAATCCAAAATTCATCCAATTTTAACCAAAGCTCATTCAAATCAATCCTTAAAGCATCCTAGGCTAAAGTTACATGCATCAGGCTCTATTTTAAGGTCTAAAACACCCTAAATCATGCCAAAAATTGAGAAATTCCAAAAAACTCAAAAATGGAAAAATTGTAAATCAAGCAAAATACCTGGAGTTGGAAGCATGGGTATCACGAGAAGGGATCAAAGGCACTTTAGAAGTAGAATTAAGTCCTAAAAAAATCCCCTTCGCAAAAAAGCTAACCCGATCAAAACTCAAAATTGCCCACCTAGGGAAAATCCTCACGCCTGATAGAGAAACGACCAGTCTTTGGGATCTTCTTATACATTTTGGTCAAATTTTTGGAGAAAATCGCCGGAGATTGCAATATAGGAAAGCTTTGTTTAAGGCAGGATATGAGGGGTCTGATCAATTTTTAAACCCCCCCATCGTGGACCGGACTTGTTCAGGGCTCTACCGATACGGGTCCCCTTTTTTCAATCTAGGGGCAGATTTTGAATCGGTACTTCATGAAAGCATGTGGGGTACATCTAGTCTAGACCAAGGGCCAACCCCACTTCTCTTAAACTCCATGTTTCAGTTAAATATAGGGCAAAACCCCTAGCTTACCTTAATTCTTAATTGAAGGGGCAAAGATTTTTTCTTCTCAAAATCAATTGAGAATCAAAGTAAGCCATTCTTGAATTGATCACTAACTGGGATGATTTTCATGTACAGGTCCACCCAAGCATAGGAAATTTTCCCCAATGAACAAATCTTGTGAGGAAATACTTCCCCAGCAACAAAGAGCCTACTTAAGAATACTGCTCCATTCCCTAAGAGTGGAATCAGCCAAATGGCATTCCCTAGTATAGTTGCCAAATGGGCACTTTTCCTCTAGCAGAGCATCCATATCAAGATAGTTTGTTCCCTAGTAAACGGAAAATTCAAGGGGCATCCCCCCTATCCCTATAAAAAGCCAATCCCTACCCCGATGGCAGAATGGTTAAAGGAACCATTACCCCAGTCAGAGGAATATCCAAGGGGAACCTCCCCCAACTGGTCAAGCTTTCTCGAGATGGTTTCCAAGGATGCTCCCCAACAGATAGGATGTCCCAGGAACACCTTCCTCTAAACAAGTGAAATTGCCCCTGAGCAGTTTCTCCCCAGCGATCCAAATGTACTAGCCATTTAACGGCTATCTCCGCATTAGCCCTCTCCCCCAGGGGCACCCCTCCGAGGAGCATTCTAACTCAAAATAGTTTAGCCAGACCTTACATACCTTAACTCAATTATAGTTCATTCAAGGACCAATCCCCACCTAAACGTCTTCATTCTTAATTGAAGGGGCAAAAATTTTTGGTCATCACAAAGTCAATCAAGAATGAAGATGTGTCATCTTAAGAAGTACCCAACTAAGTGTTTTATTGTCTCTCAATAGGTTAATCAAATCCCTAGAAGGAAAGTCATCCGCCTTAGGAAAGGGATACACCACCAGGAGAAGTCATTTGCCTAAGGAAAGGGATACATCATCATCAACAAGGAAAGTCGATCCGCCTTAAGAAAGGGATAAACTACCAGCATGGGAAGTCATCGGCCTTCAGAAAGGGAGACATACACCATCCCGAGTAGAGCAATAAGGGATACGCATCAGCAAAGGAAGGTCATCCACCTCAGGTAAGGGACACCCAAGAAAGGAGTTTGTCTAAAAAAAGGAACCCACCCATATCATCACCTCAGGTATGATTCCTAAACCCCACTCATATTGTGAGATCATACATATTCATATTTGCAGTGATCCTATAAGGGGCAGTCTGTGAGCACTAGATTTTAATAATGTTTCTCACAAAATAATGAGAAGAGCTAAATAATACAATCTTTTATAGGTGTTATCCATCAGAGGTGTTTCTATTGTTGTAGAATTGACTTTTAGCTAAGTTAGAGACCTAGTCTGTCCTTAGGGACCCATACGGATGTTGCTTGGTGGTACAGATCCACTGGCGGACCCATAAAGGTCATTTCCCCCATACGCCTGGAGGGGACATGTATGATTCCCATTAGACCCGTACGGTCCCGTACTTGCCCATTCTGGCTGTATGGAATGTAATCTATACCTATTTCAGGAGAAATTAGGTCATGAATGCGATTTATTACGTTCAGACCTAATTTCCCCTATAACTAGAGGCCTTTTCACCTCTTTTCAAAAGGAGGGATACGATAACACAATATAAAAAAGATATTATATACAAATTCTAGTAGTTTTTCTAGGTATAGAAAGGGTATAGTTGAGGTATAGGAGGTATAAAATAGGGAGAAAACCCATCCCTTGAGGTTTTATCCACATTTTATTCATTCCTAGCTTCATTTATTAGGATTGAGGGAGGTTCTGTCCATATAAATACTTGCCTAAATAGTCCTAAAATCTCCATTTCAACATGTACTTTGGCTAAACTCTCTCTCAGCAAAGGGATCGCCTCAAAGTTGATTCACGTCGTAAAGGTACACTCCGGAGTTTCAAAGAGACTCACATCTCATTTATATTATCGATATTTCTCTATATTCTACCCCATCTCTCTAAATCTATTAAATCAATCAAGCCAAGGTTCTATTTGGACCAGACAGGACCCCGTACGGGTCCCCTCCAACACCTGTACGGGTCTCACCCATTCGTACGATTACTGGCCCCCAGACAGAACCCAAGAGTTCTCTTTTAACTAGTAAAAATCAATCCAAACCACCATTTTCCATGCGATCATTTTCACTAATAATCAGGTAAATTAACCTACGAAAGTTAAAATGTGTTTTTATAACAAAATACGTTGAAGGCTCGTTATTTCTCTCCGATCCTAGAAGTAGCCCAGGCACTATCGATCTCAAAACTACCACACTAATATAATCACATTTTTCCTGATAATATGCTAACTTATGACGTGCTACAAACTGCGCTAATCTTTGTGGATGTAGGGGAATTTATTTCATTTTGTTTTATAACTTAGAACAAATGTATAGGTTCTTTCGTAATCAACCCATTTTCCCCTCGTTCGTAATTTTTATTCCCCCTTTTATTGCTTATCCTTTATTATAATCTGTAAACGCATGTAACGAGTACGAAAGAATGTAGAAAAATAGAATTTCTGTGATAATTCCCTAAATGATGAAAATAAAGCGGTTTTACGCGGTGAATGTAATTTTGAATCAACTAAATGAGAAATAAGTGACTCATCCAGTACCCAAATCTCTGATCCAAAAGGTATGAGTCTCCCGTCCAATGGGAACCTTACCAAAACTCTTTCCCAAGTAGACAACTTGGGTGGCTACTGTTGGAAAACAATCATAAAATATAAATTAATAAATATATCTTTGATCTCGGTTTTCCTCTTTCCAATATGAGAGTGCCAATCTCATCGGAATGTCCGCCTTATAGAGTTATTCCACATCCATTTTGTTGATATTATTGCCTTATAGACTTTCTAGTCCTTTCAACCAAGCAAATAAATATAATCAATAGATATTATACAGAAACAATATTGTAGAAATTTATAAACAAGTTAAAGAAAAGTAAACACCAATTAGCTGAGTCATGTCTAAGACATTGTCCTTAAAGGATACTTATAGTTCCTCCCAGGATTAAAAAGCTTCTTCAACCGATTGGTTGGATTAAGAACAAAAATGTGATTATATCCAGAATTAGAAGAGTAGAAGTGAGAATAAATTGTGTTGAAAAATTGTCACAAACTTTTGAATAAAGCAATTTTAAGAAGTAAAATAAAGTATGAATAAAAGATTGTATATTATACTCAAAGTAAAATGTGCTAAGACAAAGGTAGACAAAAAGAAATTAAAAGGGGAAATTTTAAAGAATGTAGGGGTAGGCTAAAATATTTACCTCTTCATCCTTTACTTTTATAAATAACTGTTTGGTCAGATTTTAAAATTTCTCTTTTAAGTTTATACGTTCCTCCCTTTTTCCTTCTTGTTCATAGGATTCCTTCCCTTTTTTTACTTTTTTTTTACTTTATTTTGCATTTATCTCGTAAACCGTTGATTTTTACGATATGCCGCTTTAGAGTTTTTTGTTTGTCTCGTTTTTATCTTCGAAAATAGATACATGATATATTTTTTTCGAGTTTTTATTTTTTAAGATATGTAACAGATGATACAAGCATTATACCAGCATTTTATCAGGTGTTAAAAACCAGCATTATACCAACATTTACCAGGTGTAAAAAACCAGCATTATACTAGTATTTTACTAGGTTTGAAAAATTAAAGTAAACATAAGCATCTATTTTATAAAAGAAACCAAATAAAATCCACTTTATATCATCATTTATACAAGCATTTATATAAGCATTATATAAGATGTGAAGAACCAAAGCATAACCAAAGCATAAGCATAGATTTTATGAAAGAAATCAAACAAAAACCACTTTATACCAGCATTTTACCATGTGTGAAAAATTAAACTAAACATAAGCATCTTTTTTATGAAAGAAACCAAACAAAAGTGATTTTATATCATCATTATACAAGGTGTGAAGAACCCCAAACATAAGCATCTATTTTATAAAAGAAATCAAACAAAAACTACTTTATACCAGTATTTACCAGCATTTTACGAGGTGTGAAAAATTAAACTAAACATAAGCATCTATTTTATGAAAGATACCAAACAAAAGCACTTTATATCATCATTATACAAGCATTATACAATGTGTGAAGAACCCCAAACATAAGCATCTACTTTATGAAAAAAATCAAATAAAAACCAATTTATACCAGCATTTTATCATGTGTAAAAATTAAACTAAATATAAATATCTATTTTATGAAAGAAACCAAACAAAAGCCACTTTATATCATCATTATACAAGCATTATACAAGGTGTGAAGAACCCAACTATAAGCATCTATTTTATGAAAGAAATCAAACAAAAACCACTTTATACCAGCATTTTACCAGAAAAATACCAGCATTTTACCAGCAAAATACTAGCAAAATATCAGCATTTTACCAGCAATATACCAACATTTTACCAGTAAAATACCAGCATTTTACCAAGTGACGAAAAGTTTGGAAAAAAATATATCACAATGGATGGCGTTTCGAAGATAAAAATTAGCCGAACAAAAAAGTCTAAAGCGACATGTCAAAAAAATAAACGGTTTGAGAGATAAATGCAAAATATGTAAAGAAAATTAAAAAAAATGTCTTGTGCATGAGCTATTGGAGAGGAACGTATTTATGTTGTTGAAGCTTGTGGAATTAGATATTTGTGTTATTGACCAAGCTTTTAATAGAAATTATTGTTAAACTTTAATACAATTATGTACTTTTCCCTTAAAAGTTTGTAACATATAATTAAACCTCATGAAAATACGCATTAAATATAAATATCTGTCAATATATGAAAATAATTAAGCAATTATAATGAATAGGAATTTCATGGTTACAATACACAAAACCCTTATTTTTATGTGAATATATTTTCAATATAATTATACACTATTAATTTTCTATTTTATATACTATAAACACAAACAAATATAATTTCTTTTGAAATAATAACAATCCCCCACTTATTTCAAAAGAAATTTTGAAAACAGAAAGTTCTGAATATCTCAAGTTTGACATTGGTGTCTTTTAGACTATGAACCAATATTTGATATGTAAAATTTAACTTACGGAATATTTGGCGAAATATATAGTTTCTATGAACCAAATAAGCACTACTGTAAAATAGGGATTTTACATATCGCATTATACCAAGTACATTTCTGAACAAGGCCGTGGTGCGCCATAATAGGCCATGCGCGTGCCTAGTCTCTAATAAGTGCTCTAGAGATAATGCCAATATCTCATAGAAGCGGCTCCACTTCACACTTACGTAGGTGATTTCATCAAATGTATATTGCACTTTATACACCACTCATAAGAGCTATGAAATTCATTAAGATTTCTTATAACACAACCTCTCAAAATATACAATATAGCACTTTCTCACATCTAGGATTGAAGCACTATTTTTAGTGCTAGCAAAACTAACAAAGGCTTGTTATTACTCATATGAACCTATTCCGTGGGATCTCCACTCTTGTAGGTTGGGTTCCCACCTTTGCTAATTGCAAATGGCTTAAGTTTCATCCTCTCTGATGTTCCGATATATCTAAAAAATATAGTCAAATGATTTGGCCAAAATCACTCTTGACTCACATATTAAATGGATTGATCAAATCCATTTTTAAGTAATCATTTCACTATATATATAGTCTTAAAAAATATCTATCTTATTTTAGAGATAGATATTGACTATTGGCAATCACAATGCACAATCACCAAAGGTGATAATTTTATTCCTAAAGGAATATATGCTAAGAATTTTTCAATCACTTAGCCTCAATATATGTCAACTTAAAAGCAATTATCTTCAATTATCGCTTTCTTGGTTGACTTTCATGTTGTTGATCACCACAAGAGTGAAAACATAACTACTAGTAAATATTTTTTCATATGAATCTAGGATCCAATTAACATCATTGCGCTCTTTTAGTATAATAGATAGCCACAATATATAATACCACAATTTATGGTAGTTCTCGAGAATTTCACAAGTATGATAATCACAACTTATTATCATATTTCTCTTTAACTAAATATTTGAATCATAAGGGACAACTCAAAATTTGTTATCATAAATTCAAACTTCTTTTGAAGTTTCTCAACATAGTATTCTTGTGTTAGCAAGACACTCTCAATGTTCAACCTTATGATTTTTATATCCAAAAAATTACATACTCTTCTTCACTAATATTTTTTATTTCTATATTTTCTCTACTCAAGAAAATGTACATTTTTCTTATCTCATTTTCCCTCCATCACTTCCATCAAAACACCAAAAGAAAAATTGTTACAAAAACTAAAACAATATAAAACACTTTTAACAACAAAATTGATTTCTCTAAAAATAATAAATCACATTTTTGTTTTTCTCAAAACTAGAAAGAAAAACTTTATCAACACCCTTAAAAAACTTTATACATTTTCTCATCTGAAATAAATCTCCATATTTTCCCCTTCTAAAAACCGAAAATAATAACTTCCCCAAAACACCCCCACACTTTGAAACATTTTGAGAATGGAAATAGCTCTTTCAAAATTCACACGGTGTCAAATTTGTTTTTTTGAATCAACACAAATACCAAATTTGAAAAAAATGAAAACGTTAGTCATACCACGGAGGAATACGAACTATCCTTTAAGATTGTTGGAAAACAATTACAAAATATAAATTAATAAATATATCTTCGATCTCAGTTTTCCTCTTTCCAATATGAGAGTGCCAATCTCGTCGAAATATCCGCCTTATAGAGTTATTCCACCTCCATTTTGTTGATATGATCACCTTATAGAGTTTGTAGTCCCCACCTTCAACCAAACAAATAAATATAATCAATAGATATTATGTAGAAATAATATTGTAGAAATTTATAAAGAACTTAAAGAAACGTAAATACCGATAAGCTGAATTATGTCTAAAATATTGTCCTTAAAGGATACTTGTAATTCCTTATAAGATTAAATAACTTTTTCAACCGATTGATTGAATAAGGAACAGAAATGTGATTACATATCCAAAATTAAAAGAGTATAAGAAAGAATAAAATTGTGTTAGAAAAATCATCACAAACTTTTAAATAAAGCAATTTTAAGAAGTGAAATAAAATACGAATAAAAGAATGTATATTATACTCAAAGTAATATGTGCTATATATAGAAAGATAAAGGCAGACAAAAAGAAATTAAAAGCCAAACGTATACCCGTTATATGATCCTTAAAAGTTTGTAACATATATATTGAACTTCATTAAAATACACATTAAATATAAATAAATGTTAATATATGAAAATAATTAAGCAATTATAATGAATAGGAATTTCACGGTTACAATACACGAAACCCTTATTTTTATATGAATATATTTTCAATATATTTATACACTATTAATTTTCTATTTTATATACTATAAACACAAATAAATATAATTTCTTTTGAAATAATACTAATATTTTTTCAAGACTCTATTATTTGTATCAAGATTTGGGTCTCGATTCTTTTATTCATTAAAATTGGCTAAAATGTGCAAACTTAAACTAAATAGTTTCATCACGCCTAAATCCAACTAACCCCTAGTAGGCCATGCCTCTCACCAAGGCTCCAAGGGAGACTCACACATCATCGACACCTCACAAAATGACAGTCACTTTGAACATGCATAATAGGCATGACTGAAATTCAAAATTTTGTCCCTTGTCCCTATGAACTCCAATCAATTGCATATAAATTAATTAAAGCCTTGACTAAATTAATTTTCTACTTAGATTAGCATGCATAGGTTAGGCGTAGCATAATTCTAAATTATATCCTGGCCTAAATATATTTTATATTAAACGTATTGTAACTCTAAGCTATAGTCTAAGTATAATATAAAGTAAGCATGCAAAACAACCTAAGCATAATAATTATTAAGTCTCAAAATGCTTAAAGAAAAGGACTTAATTATGAAAGAGAATTAGAAGACTTACCAGTTCAAGCGTGCTTTAGCAGAAACTTCTTACACAAGTCTCTAAGTATAGGGTAACCTCTATGAGTATCCATACGAACCCCACCAACCGAAACCTCCCTCGAGGAAGAACCGTAGAGTTTTGAGTAGCTGCTACACCACTCCGAAATCCACCCAAAAAATTAACTAAGGGGACTCCTTAATTTTTATCTTTTAAGTTGACTTGAGAAAAAGCGATAGAATCTCAAGTCAGAGCTCATAGGCAGTTGTGGTACAAGAAATGAAGGAGAGGAGCTTGGTTTATATAAGGGGAGCAAGGGCTCCCCGAATTTAATGCGGGATGGGAAAATTCCCATCTCGCCCATAACAAACACGCGGATCCCAAGGGATCCACGTGCTACCCAAGCCAACCCAGCTTGCTCCACAAGCCGGGTTGCCGCCACACAAGGCTGGCTCTCGCAAGCCTGCCTTGTCCCGCGGGCTGGCTTTAGGCAGCGCTTGTTTGGGCTGGCCTTATAGGCCCGCGTGCGCTACACATGCAGTGTAGGCAGCCTATAGCCCGCGAGCCCAATGGCTTGTGTGGCTTAGGCATCCTACGTAGGCATCTAATTCCTATGTGGCCCATATGCACAGGGTCCCACCCTCGCAATCCAGTCCGACAATTTTCAGTTCCTCTTCATTCAACATTTATTTATTTATGAATATAATAAATTAGTTATCGGTCAATAAATAAAATCTCTGGTCTAACCAAGTAATAGTTTAACCATCCCTTATTTAATATTCTTGTAATAGATCAAGTCTATTAATTTTGTACTGAGTCCGATGAAAGTCCAATGTGTGACCTTATAGGATCCCGTAGTATTGACCTGTTAAGGCTTAACCAATCCTTGTTCTATAGGAACCCTTGGCTCAAGGTTCTAGACCGTGAATAGAACTCGATTACCTTAAATGACTATAGTATGCCTCTAGCAAGGGTCCACCATCCCCTATTACTGTGAACTCCATTTGTGCTTATGACTTAATCCTATTTTATGCAATAGTTGTCCGATGCGATGAACTCCTTCCATTATTTAATATTAGTACCTTCTAGTTTATTGGGTTTGATTAAAGTGTTAACCCAAGGTTGCTCCAAGATATCCCTATTATTTGCTTGTTACCGAAGTATATTACTTTTTACCATAATGTGTTTGACTAGAAACTATTTCTATCAATCACATACTCTGATCAGAGGTTTATAATAATCATCACTTCAACAAGCGGCCAGATACAAACTCCTTAATATATCCAAAACGATGGATTTTTTCCTACTACATAGCTTACCAACGTGTCGTCATCACTATACCCGAGATCACCCGTGGTACCCTAAATTAATGAGTGAATAGGTATGACCCAAAGTATAGCGATAGTACTACACAAGGTAGCTAATATCTTAAGTATGAGGATATTAGCAAAGCTACTGCATGAAGATAAACACTAACACATTGATATATGTTTATCTTACTGCGGTCTCCAATATATCTTCCAGATATATCCATGTGTCAAACTCAAGGCACCACCTTCAGTCTTAGGAGGTTAACTGGTTGGTCCCTTTCCAAGAAAGTTGACTACATGCTAGTCTTACTATTCCATCAATATCCTTTCTTGATGAAAAACTATGACTATGGATAGTTTAGACATAATCATGCTTGCACATGAAGCATGTCTCACCAAACATAGTCCCACTATAATATCTCTCAATTCATGCTATGTATTATTGATAACTCATAAATTTGACTTATTTCTTGCCTATTTCATTTAACTTTTTGAATTATTTGCTGCTGATTTTGTGATGTTTTTGTGCTTATTTAGGTTATGAATGATATTTGGGCGGATTTGGTAAGTTGTGAGACTATAGAAGCATTTTTCGGGATTTTAGAGCAAATTGAAATTAAAGAGCCTTTATTTTCTAATTATAGACAAAGACTTCTATATTTATTTTAGGCTTTATTTTCTTTTATCCTTTTCCTATTTTATCTTTACCTTTTTAATTATTTAGGAAAACTCTACCTTTTTATTTAGTCTTTTATTTTAACGAGGATAGCTTTTCTGTGTTTAGATTAGATTTTATTTTAGTATTAATATGGAGGATTGTTGCACTAATTAGATTATCTCTTGTTTTGGTCCTAGCAATCAAACATTCTTGTTCTTCGTTATTTTTTATGACAATTTTATTTTTCTTCCAAATTATGAGTAGCTAATTTTTTTTTCTTTCGGTGAAGTCGATTTCAAGGGTATATTTGGATCGTGAGACTTGTTTTAATTATTTTTATCTTCAATTCTAAACTTCTCAATTTGTTTTATTTCATTATTATTTGAGTTTTATTTTCAAGAAGGATCCCTTTACTTCTATTTCTTGAATAATATATTGTTATTCTTTTATAAACTCGCTGGTGTTTTTATAATTGATTTGAGGTAACAAATGGATTGCTGGGATTTATGGTTGTAATTGAGTCTAACGAATTATTTCATGCCAGGTGATTATAATTTGGTAGGAATTGGATCTTCAAATCTTAATGCTAATTTTGTGGTTATATCTTGTACACAAAGTTAAGGGATTAATTGCATGCTGAGTGTTTTTAATCCAATTTAGCAAAAGATACTTAATTTTAATTGATGTATCAATGCAGTTAAACCAATTGATTGAGAGGTAAGATTATGTTATTTTTGACCGTGATCAATCCAACATAAGCCGAAGAAACGATTTCAATGGAAGAACTTTTTATTATGTTTATTTTTATTTCAGTTTAGCAATCAAACTCTCAAAACCCCCCTTCTTTTATTTTTAATGCAATTTTATTGGTCATTAAATTAAGTAAAATTGATTGTTTTGATCTCTTTGGATTTGACCCTACTTACGCATAAACTGCAAATTAAATCCAATCAATAGAGTAATTAGGGATTATTTTTAGTGGGTTTGACACCCATTAAATTTTGGTGCCGTTGTCGGGGACTAATACTAATTAGTTTTATTTGTTTTGATGACCATGTTTGATCGTGAGAGCAATGCTGCCATGACACTTGAAGATATATTAGGAACATTAGAAAGAGCGCCACCTGTGGTTTCTGGTCAGTTTTGTGGTGTTAGTGGACACATCCTTGATACATGTCCATTACTTTTTAGCAGGGAGTATCAACTGAAAGTATTTTTCAATAAAGGTAAATTGGAGAGCACAGGTAAGATCCCATCTCAAACTGAATTTGAACCAAAAGAAAATGTTTTTGCAATAACGCTTCAAAGTGAGAATGAACTTATCAATGATAAATCTAAAAACGTCACTGTTAACTTGAAGTCCAGGGTAATCAGATGCAAAATTTAGATTCAAATTTAAAGACTAATTCAGAAAAAGTGGTAAGCTCTAATGTTAACAAGGAATCAAAACTGAAAATCACAAAGCTAATAGTCCATCACCTCCCTTTTCTAGAAAGGTTGTCAAAAACCAAGAAAGAAAAGGAAGATGGTGAACTTGAGATTATCGATATAAATGATCCATTCCTTGATTTTTTGATGTGGATAATATTGCAAAGGATTCATTGTATATGCTTTTGGGGATAATTTTGGTTGATGACATTAATCTTTCTTATCTTTTGTTTGCTATTGAGTTGAAAGAAACTATCAAAGGCCTTGGCATGAAAGAACTTTGTTTGGAAAAGATAGCAAGGGATCTTGATTGAATGAAAACGATGTCGAGCTAAACGACGTTAAACAAAGGCACTTTTTGGGAGTTAACCTAAAGTTTTATTTTATTTTTGCTTTCATTTTATTTTTTTAGTTTAATAGTTTTTTTAAAGGGTATAAGTGTAATATTTTCAGTTGTCTTCAAGCTTGGTTTCACTCTCATCACCATCTGTTAGCTTTTTCAGCCCAAACAGTTGCATTATAGGTTGCCTCGTCGCACCTCCCTCACTTTTAGGTATATTCTTTCCTTTTCCTTTGCTTTTCACTCTCCTTTTTGACATAAATGAGGACATTTATGGTTTCAAGTGTGGGGGAGGGGATTTTTGAGGAAATTTTTCAATTTTTGACACTTGCTTTTAAAATTGGTTTTGATTTTGATTGTCCTCAGTAATCAAAACTTGAGTAAAAGGGATGTCACTTAAATGGACTAGTTAAACAAGTACCAATTCTGATTTATCTAACTATGTTTTGATATCGAGAACCAATTAAGAAACAGATGCTGAATTGACTAAAATCTGAAAGTTGCTTTGTGAGATGGTTAGCCCAGATTGAATATTGAAAAGTGAAACATGATTGTATAATTTGCATGTTCTTAATTTGGACTTAACCTATATTTTAGGTTCTTTGTATTATAGTAAGATTATCGAGACCTTACAATAAATCTAATTCTTGGTGGTTATTTTGTTGTTTTGAGTCACGTTGTAGAAGAAAAAAGCTTGTACGGCTGGCAACCATGTGATGTTTCTTTCATAGAACCGTTAGATCTAGAAGAAAAAGGCTCACTCGGCTAATGCAACGGGGTGCTGTCTTTTTCGCCTAGCCAGAAGGAATAGGCCCACTCGTCGAATGCAACCTGGTGGTGTCTCTTCCATAGGGCTTTATGCTTTTGCAGTAAGAAACGATAAAAAAGTTAAAAACAGAGAGTTGAAAAGAAACAAAGAAAATAATGCTATTTACTTTTTCGCTACTAGTCTACGGACCCCACCAAGTATAATAACTCTTATAGGTCGGAATACATCTTTCTATGTCAACAAAATATTTTAAAATAGAAGCTAAGGTAAACTATAAACTTTAAGAGAAATTAACTGCATGTTTATGTTTATAATTTGTAAAAATTCTTGGGGTTAAATTTTCGAGCAAGGCCATAAGCTTTCTAAAAGGAAATCAATCAATTGGATTACCGTAGCTGAAAAAGGCTCTCTATAAAAAATTTAGTGAAAATAAATTAGTTTTTGTGAAGATGTTTAGGATCTTTTATTTGATTTAGTTCCTTATTCTTTTACATTTTTATTGTTTGCTTGATGACAAGCAAAATGCAAGTGTGGGGGAATTTGATAACTCATAAATCTAACTTGTTTCCTGCCTATTTCATTTAATTATTTAAATGATTTGTTGCTGATTTAATGATAATTTTATGCTTATTTAGGTTATGAATGATATTTGGGCTGATTTGGCAACTTGGGAGACTATAGAAGCATTTTTCGGGATTTTGGAACAAATTAGAATTAAAGAACTTTTATTTCCTAATTGAAGACAAAGACTTCTAGATTTATCTTAGGCTTTATTCCCTTTTATCCTTTTCCTATTTTATCTTTACATTTTTAGTTATTTAGGAAAACTCTACCTTTTTATTTAGTCTTTTATTTTAATGAGGATATCTTTTCCTTGTTTAGATTTGATTTTATTTTAGTATAAATAGGGAGGATTGTTGCACTAATTAGATCATCTCTTGTTTTGGTCCTAGTGACCAAACGTTCTTGTTCTTCCTTATTTTTTTATGAAAATTTTATTTTCTTTCAAATTATGAGTAACTAATTTTCTTTTCTTTCGGTGAAGTCGATTTCAAGGCTATATTTGGATCGTGAGACTTGTTTTAACTATTTTTATATTCACTTCCCAACTTCTCAATTTGTTTTATTTCATTATTATTTGAGTTTTATTTTCAAGAAGGATCCCTTGACTTCTATTTCTTGAATAATATATCGTTATTCTTTTATAAACTCGCTGGTGTTTTTATAATTGATTTAACGTAACAAACGGAGTGCTGGGATTCATGGTTGTAATTGAGTCTAACAAATTATTTCATGCTGTGTGATTATAATTTGGTAGAAATTGGATCTTCAAATCTTAATGCTGATTTTGTGATTAAATCTGGTACGCTTGATATGGGGTTATCACAAAGTTAAGGGATTAATTGCATGCTGGATGTTTTTAATCAGATTTAACAAAAGTTACTTAATTGTAATTGATGAATTAATGTAGTTAAACCAATTGATTGAGAGGTAAGAATATGTCATTTTTTTCTGTGATCAATCCAACAAAAGCCGAAGAAATGATTTCATTGGGAAAACTTTTTATTATATTTATTTTATTTTCAGTTTAGCAATCAAACTCTCAAAACCCCCCTTCTTTTATTTTTATTGCAATTTTATTGGTCATTAAATTAAGTAAAATTGATTATTTTGGTCTTTATGAATTTGACCCTACTTACTCATAAACTATAAATTAAATCCAATCAATAGAGTAATTAGGAATTATTTTTGGTGGATTTGACACTCACCAATTATGTCAAGGACCTTTGTACAAAGATATCAATGAATATATTTTAACCAGTCACAATATATATGAACACATCGATATAAACGAAAGAATAAATGCCTTTATTAATTAAACAAATTATTCGTATCAATACGTAATTAAGATACATCACCCTAACAAACTCCCACTAGCACTAAGGCCAATTAGCCATATGCCTTACTCCATATGCTTTCACATGCTGGTCATATTTGACTTGCGTCAATGGCTTTATCAGACCATCCGCGAGGTTCTGATTAGTGGGGACATATTCTAATCTTGTAATCTTAATATCAATAATCTCCCTGATTATATGATACATTCTAAGTACATGTCTGTTTTTCTGGTGAGACTGTGGTTCCTTTGCCTGAGCTATAACACCATTTTATCAAATTACAAAGTAATTTTGGATCAACTATCTCAGGCACCAACCAAGATCACCAATAAATCCCTTTAACCAGACAACTTCTTTTACTGCTTCACATGCAGCATTGTACTCAGACTCCGTGGCTGAATCAGCAGTAGTTTCTTGCTTGGAAATTTTCCAACATACTGCTCCTCCATTAAATACATATATAAAACCTGACGGAGACTTAAAGCCATCCTTGTCAGATTGGAAACTCACAACAGTGTAATGTCTAATTGTGAGGTCAATATCTCCATATATCAAGAACTCATCTTTAGTCCTTCTCAAGTACTTAAGAATTGTCTTGACGGCCATCCAGTGCTTTTCACTTGGATTCAATTGATATCTACTCGTAAAGCTCAAGGCTTGAGAGACATCTGGCCTATTACATATCATAGCATACATGATGGATATCGCAGATGCATAAGGTATATCCTTTATGCACATTCTTTCCTGAGCCGTCTTCGGACACTCAGTCTTAGATAGGTTCATTCCCTTTGTCATCGGAGATAACCTTTCTTCGAATGCTCAAGGCTGAACTTATTGAGTACCTTGTCAATATATGTACTTTGAGAAAGACCTAACAGCTTCTTGGATCTATCTCTATAGATCTTTGTACCTAGTATAAATGCTGCTTCTCTAAGGTCTTTCATGGAGAACTTTCTTGACAACCACATTTTAGTACTTTGAAGAAGAGAAATGTTGTTTCCTATTAGCAGAATGTCATTAACATATAATACTAAGAAAATGACAGCACTCCCACTAACCTTCTTGTGAACACAAGGCTCATCAATGTTTGGAAAGAAATCTAGTTCACGGGTTGTCTGATCAAACCTAATATTCCAACCCCTGGATGCTTGCTTAGGTCCATAAATGGACCTTTATAGTTTGCATGCCTTCGAGCCATTTTGAGATGTAAAACCCTCAGGTTGTGTCATATACACATCTCGGTCCAAATTTCCATTTTGGATTGCTGTTTTAACATCCATCTGCCAGATCTCATAATCATGATGAACAATAATGGCGAGGAGTATTCTGATGGATTTAAGCATGGCTACCGGTGAGAAAGTTTCATCATATTCAATACCTTCACATTGACTATAACCTTTCACAACCAACCTTGCCTTATAGGTAATTACATTATTGTCCATGCCAGTCTTGTTCTTGAAGACCCATTTGCACCCAATGGGTCTAACCTCTTTTGGTGCATTGATCAATTTCCAAACTTGGTTTTCATACATGGAATCCATTTTTGATTTCATGGCTTCAAGCCATTTCTCAGAATCTGAGCTTTTCATTACTTCTTCAAAGGTTCTTGGTTCATCATCTTCCATGAGATATAGTTCCCTATCATCCGTTATGATAAAACCATATCTTTTAGGACCTTTATAAACACGACCTATTCTTTGTGATGATTGTGTTTCAATAGGTTGTTCTTAAATCACACCTTCTTGTGTATCTAGAACGGGGTCAATCAGCTGATAGCCAGTTTCTTCCTCTTGAACTTCTAGTTCAATATTGCTCCCACTGACTTTTGCAAGTAAGTTTTCCTTTTCCAAAAATTGAGCACTCTAAGACACAAATACTTTCTGTGCTTCGGGTTGGTAAAATAAATATCCAATAGTTTCCTTTGGATATCTAATGAACAGACACTTATTAGATTTAGTGTCCAGCTTAAATGATGCTATCCTTTTTACTATAGCAGGATAGCCCTATACTCTTAGCTGACTCAGAGATGATCTTTTATTACACCATCTTTTGTAAGGCATAAAGTCAACTGATTTAGAGGGCACTCTATTTAATACACAAACTGCGCTCTCTAGTGCATATCCCCAAAAGGATTTACTGAGATCTGCTTGGCTCATCATGGACCGAACCATATCTATTAAAGTCTGATTCCTCCTTTCAAATACTCCATTGTGTTGGGGTGTATAAGGAGGGGTCCATTGGGGAACTATCCCGTTTTCCTTTAGATAATCCTGAAACTCTTGACTTAAGTATTCTCCAGCTTGATCAAATTGAAGTACTTTAATACTTTTCTCAAGCTGTTTCTCTACTTCATTTCTAAATATTTTGAACTTCTCAAAACTTTCAGACTTGTTCTTCATTAAGTACAGATAACCATATCGTGAATAATCATCAATAAAGGTTATGAAGTAGGAGTATCCTCCTAGTGCCTTAACACTTATTGGACCACACACATCTGTATGTATAATTTCCAATTTACTAGTGGCTCGTTCACCCTTTCCCTTAAAGGGTAACTTTGTCATTTTTCCTTTTAAATAAGGCTTGCAATCACCATAAGCCTCCACGATTATTGGGCCTAAGTCTCCACGTTTGTATAACTTAGTTAAGCGATCTTTGTTTATATGGCCTAAATGACAATGCCATAAGTAGAAAGATTATTCATCATCTAATTTAACTTTATTCACATTATTTATATCAAAAACTTATGCTTTAGTATCAAGAAAATAAATGCCACTATTTAACATCCCATAGCCATAAAGAACATTATTTAACTGAATTTGACAATTATTATTCAAAAATAAAACTTCAAATCCCTCTGCAGCTAAACGTGCAACAGAGATAATATTCTTAGTTACATTTGGAATATAGTAACAATTATTAAAAACTAAAACTAAGCCACTCGTAAAATAAGATTAAAGCTTCCTACAGCTAATGCAGCAACTCGTTCTCCATTTCCCACACGCAGGTCCATCTCCCCTTTTGCAAGATTTTTACTATTCCTTAGTCCCTACACAAAAGTACAGATATGAGAACCACAACTAGTATCCAATACCCAAGTTGATTTATAAAGAAATGTAGTATAGTTTTCAATTACAAAGATACCTGAAGTAGATGCCTTTGTAGGCTTCTTCTTGAAATGTTCAGAAGTGGGAGCTTTGCAATCCCTCTTCTAATGTCCCGGTTTCCTGCTCTGGATGCAGACATATTTAGCTGTCTTCTTTTTACTCTTTTATTTCTTCTTCTTTGACCCTTTAACTACCCTTTTGGTAACAATATTCTCGGGGTCAATATCTAGAGAATAATTGTTTATAGACTTGCCTGAAATTTCTTTGCCCTTGGCATCGAACTTTCTTAACACATCAATTAATTCTGGGAATGTACAGTTGTATCCTTTAGGGCAATGTTCCTTTACAAAGTCTGAATAGCTTATGGGTAAAGAACCCAAAAGATATCTACTCCCAAAGGTCGATCAATTTTAGATCCCAGTGATTCTAACTTTACCATAAAATCTCTAATCTTGTTGATGTGTGTTACAACGCTTATCCCTTCCTTCATCTTATAGTTGAAGAGTCCATTAGTCAACTTGAACCTTTTATACCTTACCTTTTCAGACAAACCCTTCACATGGATCAACATGGTCTCAAGATTTATGTGATTGCACTGTGAACGTATCATAGGATTTATTGTATCTAACATCAATTGTGACAGATAGACTGAGTCCTTTAGAAATTTTAACCATGCCCACTGAAGTTCAGCTGGTGCATCAGTGCTACGATATTCTGCGAATGGTTTTTCAAGAACATATGCCAATTCATAATCCATAAGGGTATCCCTTACTTCCTTGATCCATTCATGGTAGTTAATTGCAGTTAAACTTTGGATGTGGTTAAGACGACGTTTAATATTAGAGTTCATATTCAACCTTAAGATATAAGAAAAGTAAAAAAATTGTTTAGACTTTAGTATATAGTACATGTATTTAATATAAGGACTTTTAATTAAATACTTTATCCTACTATTTTTCAAAATTTACAATAGGCCATTCTATTAAATTCAGGAGGTTTAGCCTAGCTAAATTTCCAAGTAGGTAGCATCTATGATTAGTCTAATACGACCCCCAATTTTATGAGTCAAGCCATATTAGTAAGTTATAGTTGGAATTCCATTCCATTTGCATCATATGCAATTGCTAATTTATTCAAGTTCCCTAAATCCAAGGGACGTGTGCTCTTATATTAGCATCTCCTTGAACATGTCTCAGTCCTGCGGCTAGTCCCCAAGTTTATGGTAGACTACCCATCCCTGTTAAGGCAGACCCTATCTCAATTTTTATAACCATTCGATGTAGATGAAAGGAACGCTTTGCACAACACTTTATAGCCGAAAAACATCGTATCATAAATTTGAGTAAGGTAGACTTATAAATTTGTGTTAAACGTCTCACCCAATCAAGGATTTATTAGATGGACATATTTATAATAATTTATATTAATTCAGGGAATTTTAGAATTAATTTATAAGGTTTAACCTTAGGTGGGTTCAAGCTCTTTATTATAATTATTCCATCAACCTAGATTATATGCAAAATAATTAACATTTTATTTGTTATATTTATATTGCATTTCCTTTAAGCTTTTATTCAATAATTTAATATTTACTTTGTTATATAAGAACCATCTTATGTACTAGAATTAAATCAGTCCATATTTAATCCCCTTTTATTAACTCAAGATGCACCAATATATATTCCCAGGTAGGAGAGGTGTCCTATGAGGAGTAGACACCTTGTCCAATCCTTGCCAGAACATATACGGGGCACAAGCTTGAAGAAACATGGATTCTCTTGGACTAATAAATTTTATTCTTTCAGTTTATGTAAATTAAAAGCATCTATAAGCCATGTAATTTATATAATTTATTGAATCTTTGATAAGTTTGAGTAAGTTGAGCACGTTTATTCGAAATTATCTATATCCATTTTCTAACCTTGAAATAAAAGTCTAAGTTCATCTATTGTTCAAAACAATTTAATAAACTTTAAATCATTTCATATAGAAAATAAAATTCAGTTCGCTTCTAACTTAATTATGCACTAAATAGGCAAGCTCTGATACCACTATTGGGAACTGACAGTCACTTTGAACATGTATAACAGGCACGATGGAAATTAAATTTGTTTTCCCTTGTCCTTAGGAAATTCTATAAGTTGCATATAAATTAATTAAAGACCTAACTAGATTAATTCTCTACTTAGATGAGCATGCATAGGCAAGGGCTCCCCGAATTTAAAGTAGGATGGGAAAATTCCCATCCCGCCCATATACAAACACGCGGATCCCAAGGGATCCACGTGCTACCTAAGCTAACCTGGCTTGCTCGGCAAGCCGAGTTACCAGCATACAAGGCAGGCTCTCACGAGCCTACCTTATCCTACGGGCTGGGCCTTGCGGGCTCTCCGGTAAACCCGGCTCGCGGGTGGTATTGGGCCACAAGTGCTGACTTTGGGCATCACTTGTTTAGGCTGGCCTTATAAGCCCGCGTGCTCTGCACATGCAGCACACGCAGCCTATAGCTCGTGAGCCGAATGTCTCGCTTGGCTTAGGCAGCCTACGTGGGCATCTAATGCCTACGTTGCCCAAATGCACAGGGTCCCACATTTACAGTCTAGTCCGATAATTTTTAGTTCCTCTTTATTCAACATTTATTTATTTCTAATAAATTAGTTCCCGGTGAATAAATAAAATCTCTGGTCTAAATAGGTAATAGTTTAACCATTCCTTATTTGATATTCTCGCAATAGATCAAGTCTAATAATTCTTAACTCAGTCCGATCAAAGTCCAATGTGTGTGACCTTATAGGATCCCGTAGCATTAAGCTGTTAAGGCTTAACCAATCCTTGTTCTATTGGAACCATTGTCTCAAGGTTCTAGATAATGAATGGAACTTGATTACCTTAAACGACTGTAGTACCCCTCTAGCAAGGGTCCGCCATCCCCCATTACTCGAAACGTCATTTGTGCTTATGACTTAATCCTAGTTTATGCAATAATTTTTTGATGTGATGAACTCCTTCCATTCTTTAATATTAGTACCATCTAGTTTATAGGATTTGATTAAGGTGTTAACCCACCAATAGCGAGGTTGCTCCAAGCTATCCCAGTTATTTGCTTGTTACCAAAGTATATTACTTTTTACCATAATGTGTTTGACTAGAAACTATTCTATCAATCACATACTCTCATCAGAGGTTTTTGGTAATCATCACTTTAGCAAGCGGCCAGGTACAAACTCCTTAATACATCGGGAGCGATGGATTTTTTTGACTATATAGCTTACCAACGTGCTTCCATCACTATACCCGTAATCATCCGTGGCACCATAAATTAATGAGTGAATAGGTATGACCCAATGTATAGTGATAATACCACACAAGGTAACTAATATCTCAAGTATGAGGATATTCGCAGAGCTACTGCATGAAGATAAACACTAATACATTGATATATATACCAAGTATTTATCTTACTGCGGTCTCTAATATATCTTCCAAATATATCCATGTATCAAACTCAAGGCACTACCTTTAGTCTTAGGAGGTTAACTGCTTGGACCCTTTCCAAGAAAGTTGACCACATGCTAGTCTTACTGTTCCATCAATATCCTTTCTTGATAAAACTATGACTAGAGATAGTTTAGACATAATCATAATTGTACATGAAGCAGGTCTCACCAAACATAGTCCCACTATAATAAGTCTCACTTCATGCTATGTATCATGTCAAGGACCTTTGTATAAAGATATCAATGAATATATTTCAACCAGTCACAATATATATGAACACATTGATATAAACAAAAGAATAAATGCCTTTATTAATTAAACGAATTATTCTTACCAATACATAATTAAGATACATCGCCCTAATTGCCTTAAGAGAATACATCATATCTAACATTTACAGCATCGATCATAGCATCCAACTTTGATGTGTTGGTGTCATTTTCCTTGCTCAGAATGTTATATCCATTAAGCATAACTTATAATCCCTGCAGAATTGGATTATACTTATCGATCAGAGAGTTCCTAAAATCTCTCTTTTCATTCACAACTCTGCTATTGCTCCCATGAATCTTCTCCATTTTTTATTTGAGTTCATTAACTTCCATCTTCAAGTAATCAGCCTTCCTACCTGCAATGGATAAAATAGGCAAAGTATGGGATACTACAGCCTTTACCAATGAGAACTGAGTAAGAACTGACTTGAAGTGGGCTTTCATCTCCTCCACTATCTGCATAAACCCTTGCACTGGCTCACTAGCCTTTGCAAGTCTCCTTAACACTTCCTTAGACAGTAATGATTTAGCTATAGTAGCATCAATTTCTTCCTCTATCCTCAATGCTGGATATCTCTCTCTTCCCAATCTTCTTATATGTCCTAGAAGTTCAGCTTGGGGGTAGAATTAGGGTGCAGGTTGATTTGGTGGAGGTGGTGGTTGTTCATTGTTGATCTACTCAATAGTTGGACCTCTAAGAACTGGTCCTTCTATTATTAGCGGTTCATGTACTAGAGATCCAATTGGTGAAAGAAGTGGGATGATGGATGGATAATCTTTTTGGTCAAAGGTGGATGAGTTTGAAGTGGATGGTGATTGATTTTCAGGAGTGGTTAAGGGTTGCATGGAAATGGGTGTAGGTGAGAGGGGTGTTTTAGTGGAAAGGTTTGGGAATAGAAATGGTTCCTCTAGCTGCTCCCCAGCCTTCTCTCCTTCAACACCTTTAACAATTTTCTCACTGAACTGAGCTAGAGTTGATTGCTCAATCAGTTGAGCTCCTTACTTAACTATAACAACTTCTCCTTCCTCCTTATGCTCTAGACCTCTTTCATCTTGATCAAACACAACCTCCATTTTCTTATAGATCCTCCTCTTCTTTTCTCTTCTCTCCTCCTTAGCCTCCTCAGCAATCACATCAATAATCTATTAGCCTTCTTCTTAGTTATTCACATCAAACTCCATTGAGTTCACTTGATCAACTCCTTCATCCTCCTATTCTTCTTCACTCTTAATCTCTTCCAAAGCACCTATCATCTCATTAACAGCTTCAGGGATTGACTTCTTAAACAAGCTTGCAGTTGTCTCCTCATAAGCCTTTTCAACTTCAGCCTTAGCTTAAGCAGCTGACTTCTCTGCTCTCCTCCTTATTTCCTCTTCAAGGTTCTCCTACTTCTTTTTCAATCTTTCAGCTTCTGCTGCTTTAACTTTCTCAGCCTCTTTCATATTCTGGACTATACCAGTTAGCTTTTTCATAAAAAAACTTCTTTTTAGGCTAACATACTTCAAGCACATGTACTGATGTAGCTACCAGTACTTCAGCCTTCTCTGAGTCAATACCTACATCATCTGCATTCCTCTTTTTCAGCCTTCTCAAAGGCATATTTTCTCTGAGTTCCTCTTCAGCCTTCTTCTCTTCTTCCTTCTCCTTTTTAGTTAGCTCCTTAGGCTTTACATCTTCAGATCCCTTAGAAAATCTGGATCTCTTAGGAATAGGGATATCTACAAGATGAGAGCTGGCTGAGCTCGCTCCCTTCACATCCTTCTTGGAGTATCTCCTGGCCTCCTTTCTAATCTCCTTCTTGGACTCAACTTTTCCTCCTTCCTTAGCTCTTTGCTTTGCGATCCTCTTTGACTCCTTAGCCATAAAAATAGCCACAGTCTGGTCTTCATCCTTAGGCTCGATAGGCTTCAATTTTATGGTAGCCTTTGGGTCCTTTATTCTGACCTCTCCTAGCTTGAGCTTGATGTATTTAGTGGTCTTGGGCTTCTTTTTATAGCACAAGTTATGAAAGTGGGCATTACTGAGTACTCTAGAATCAATAACATTATACACCACTGCATTCCTCAGAGACCATCCTTCTAAATCCAGTTCATACGCCCTACAAATCTCCATCACCAAGTGTCCATACACCATATGTTTAGAAACTTTAAGAAACCTATGTAAAATGGACAAGGGCGAGTTGATACTCATTCCCTCAGTAATGGCATAGACAAACACTCTTTTGAACTTGGAACAACTTTCAGTTGAGCCAGCCTTTGGTAGCAAAACTTTAATGACTAACTCATGGGCTTGCTTCCCCTTCTTAGAGAACATTGCGGCTGCGAGTTCTCCAGCCTTGTAGTCAGAGGGCACCTCATAGTCCACTGGGATATCTACATGCTCTTTATCCCTCACAACTTACATTTACAGACCTCGCTGTCTTATTTGCAATAGGCTTGTAATTAGCTTGGGAGTCACATAAACCTTTCTCCCCATCATCGTCGTTATAAACATGTCATCAAATCCTTCCACCATGTGAATCCCACGGAAGAATCTCTTAACAATCTACTCATAACACCCGCTAGGAACTTCAAAGAAACCTCTAAAAAGGTGCTAACGCATCCATTTCCCTAAATGCTCATCCCTTGAGAAGCTTATCATATCTACAGTGATACGTTCCTCAACAACTGTTCCTTCTTTAGAGCACCAATCCATCGAAGAATTAGAGGTTCCAGCCAGAATAAAAAGATCTTCTCTCTCATTCATATTTACTATAACCTGGGCCAAATGATCTTGTGTTGTAACCCAATATGCATCATCCTCACTTCTAAAAAATAGAGGTTATTGCACACTTAAATTTGAATGTCCAGAAGTGCTCGCCATTGAGATATCTTTGAGAGAATTAGAGAATTTGGAGATTTAAGAAGAAGATTGCAGAAGAAAATTTGGTAAAGTAAAAACTTCCTTTCTTCTTTATCTCTCCTTAAATAGCAAAAACTATTCGAGTGAGACCTACAAAGCTATATGTACGACTCACAAGCAATGGTCATATTTAAATAGTGAGATTGATCAACGGTTACCGTGAAATAAATGATTATGTAAAACATGGATTTTAAGCGGTTGAATATAGACCTTTTTAAGACTTGCTACCATTGTTATCAAGTTTAAATTTGAAAAGAAACCAGTGACAATTTTAATGACGTGTCCAAAATTCAAGAGTGAAGAAGAAATACTTAACCTAATTTGCAAGAGCTTAGAGTGAAAGATAGGTTAGCTCTAGAATAGGTCAGCGGGAAAAATATTTCTTTAAATTGGATTGGACATTCCAATTAATTCTCTTAAGATATTGAATTGGTCCTTTCTAATGGGCTTTGTGAATATGTCAGCTCGATATTCATTAGTACGACTATATGTGAGCTTGACTTCTCCTTTTAACTCATGATCTCTTATAAAGTGATGTCTAATATTGACATGCTTCATCTTGCAATGTTGAATTGGATTCTTGGATAGGTCAATTGCACTTTTATTATCACACATGACTTTAAGGCACTTAGAATTTATACCATAGTCCTCCAATTACTACTTAATCCATAGCAATTGTGCTACACAACTTCCCATAACCATATACTCAGCCTGAGCTATACTCAGTGCCACAGAAGTTTGCTTCTTGCTATACCATGTTACTAGACAATCACCAAGGAAATGACGTCCTCTAGTGGTGCTTTTCCTTTCTAATTTGTCTCTTCCATAGTCAGCATCTGTGTATCCTCTCAGAGTGAAATCTGCATTACTTGGATACCATAAACCTGCATCAATAGAGCCTAGCAAATACCTAAGAATTCTCTTAACAATAGCAAAGTGAGATTCTCTGGGGTCAGCTTGATATCTTGCACAATAACATACATCATATTGAATGTCAAGCTTACTAGCAGTTAAGTAAAGTAAAGAACTAATAATACATCTGTAGAGCTTACTCTCTACAAGTTTTCCTTCCTCATCTTTACTCAGAATTATATTAGTGGCCACGGGTGTTGACATTGGCTTAGCTTTATTCATGTCAAACTTCTTGAGTACTTCCTTGGTATACTCTGCTTGGATGATGAAGATCCTATCATCACCTTACTTGATTTGTAGACCAAGAAAGAAATTAAGCTCTCCCATCATTGACATTTCAAATTCTTTCTTCATAAACTAGCTGAACTCTTTGTATAGCTTCTCATTAGTTGCTCCAAAAATAATATCATCAACATAGATTTGGACTGGAAATACATCTTGATTCTTCCTTTAGATGAAAAGGGTTGTATCTGTTTTTCCTCTAACATAACCATTGCTGAGTAAAAAGTTAGTTAGTCTCTCATACCAAGCTCTTGGAGCTTGCTTTAATCCATAAAGAGCCTTCTTTAATTTGAAGACATGATCTGGGTACTTTGGATCCTCAAAGCCCGGGTGCTGTCTGACATAGACTTCTTCTTAAGTATAACCATTGAGAAATGCACTCTTGACATCCATTTGAAATAATTTAAAGTTCATATGAGATTCAAAAGCACAAAAAATTCTTATGGCTTCAAGTCTTGCTATAGGTGCAAAGGTTTCCTTATAGTCAAGTCCTTCTTGTTAATTGTAGCCTTGAGCAACTAGTATAGCCTTATTTCTAACAACATTGCCAGCTTCATCTATCTTGTTCTTGAAAACCCATTTGGTGCCAATGATTGACTTGCCTCTAGGTTTCTCCACCAAATCTCGAACTTCATTTCTTCTAAATTGGTCTAGCTCCTCTTGAATTACGATCATCTAGTTGTCATGAAACTCAGCATCTTTAAACTTCTTGGGTTCAACCAATGAGAAAAATGCTAAATGACTCATCATTCTATTTAGCTGAGCTCTGGTCAGCACTGGATTTTGCACACTATCAATGATCTTCTCAATTGGGTGATCTCTCCTCCTCTGACTTCTTTTGGTAGATCAGGATTAGCTCGCTGAGCTACTGTCGTAGGTTGAGCACCATTATCATCACAAAAGTTGGTGGATTGGTCCAAGTCAACTTCATAAACTTCTTTTTCTAGAATAGGATCAATGATAATGATGGGCTGACTAACTGATCCGCTAACTTGTCTTCTTTCCTTTTCATCATCACTGGCTTCTCTACCTGCATTTTTAGTTTCATCAAAATCTACATGCATGGACTCCTCTAATTTTCTAATTCTCTTGATATATAGTCTGTATGCCCTAATATGTGTTGAGTAACCCGAAAAGATTCCTTTATCAACCTTGGGGTCAAATTTAGCAATTTGGTCTTTAGTATTTAATATGAAGCATTTACAACCAAAGGCCTTGTGGTGACCAACCTTGGGCTTGTGCCCATTCCAAAGTTCATAAGGAGTTTTGTTCAAAACTGGGCGAATTAAAACCCTGTTTAGAATATAACAAGCTATATTAACAGCTTTTCCCCAGAAATACTTTGGCGGATTGTTATCACTCAGCACAAAATGACCCATCTCTATAATAGTGCGATTCTTTCTCTTAACAACCCCATTCTGCTAAGGTGTTTGAGGGGCAGAAAAATTGTGGTCAATACCATGCTTAGAATAGAATTCGTCAAACTGCCTATTTTAAAATTCTCTTCCATGGTTACTGCAGATTCTATTAATTTTTAGTCCTTTTTCATTCATAATCCATGTAGCCAACCTAAAGAATGATTCAAATGTTTCATCTTTGCTTGAAAGCAAGACAATCCAAGTAAACCTGGTCAGATCATCTACAACCACAAGGGTGTATTTCATTCCACGTAGACTTGTTGGCAAAACAGGCACAAACAAATCCATGTATGGAAGATTAAGGGGACAAGAAGAAGATATATCAGCTAATAATTTAAAGGTCTTTCTAAATTATTTCCCAAGTTGGCATGCTGAGCAGAGTCTATCTTTTTCAAAGGCTAGATTGGGTAAACCCTCAACAAGTTCATTTTTGGCTAATTTGGACAGATTGGTTACATTGATATATCCTAACCTACTGTGCCATAGCCTTGAATTTTCCTCCTTAGAAACTAAGCAAATATCATTGGAGCCAGGGGACAAATCAATCATATAAACATTATTAATTCTAGGAGCATAAAAAATAGTTTGGTCAGAGTTACCATCAATGACTGAGCAACCCACTGAGTCAAAAATCACTTTCCTGCCTTTGACACACAGCTGAGCAATGCTTAGCAAGTTGAACTTCTGGCCTTTCACAATAGACACATTTTCAATTGAAGGCTTGACTCCCACAATGCCATTTTCAACAATGTTTCCCTTTTGGTTGTCTCCAAAACTGAAACTTCGGTTCCTCCTTCGCTCCAATGCGATGAACTACTTTTCATCACCTATCATATGCCTTAAGCATCCACTATCCAAATACCACATTCTTCTATCATTAGTGGATCTCAGGCTCACCTACAAAATAATTAAGTTTTCTTAGATACCTATGCCTTTTTCTGGCTGGGTCCTCCCTTGTTAGTGGTAGTCATCCTTGACTAGTCATACTCATCATAGTAACCATTTTTGTGTCTACACATGACTATGGCATGTCCTGACTTTCCACAAAAGTTATATACGGCCTTAGGATTAGGCCTGCTCACATTACTCTTTTGAGAACCCTTCTCCGAGTGGTGAGTGTGGTTACTCTAGTTATTCCTATTTGGTTAAGGAAGGACCCGCACCTTTTCCAAAGTTATTAATTCAGCATCTAACTCATCCATTTTCTTAATGAGCTTACTGTTATATCCACCATGGTACTCAAATTTTTCTATAAGGTATAAGATGCGAAGTGAGGTAGAAGAATTGACATCTTCTAGATCCTCACACATCCTCTGGAGTACTTTGATGTATTTGGCTTACTTCTTAGTCATGTTAATAACATCATTAAGTACTGCAGCAACCTCTTCTAAAGACAAAGGGGGTTTAGAATTTACCTCAGTTCTCTTTCGTTTGTCTCTACTCTAGTCAGCTGATTGATTGGCAGTAGAAGTAGATGGTTGGTCAGCTGACTCTGACTTTGGTTGATCATTCTTTGCCATGAGACACACATTGACTGAATCTTGTGCCTCTTCATTTGAGGATGATGACTCTTGTTCAGAATCACTCTAGGTAGTAGTAAGAGCCTTCTTATCCCTTTTCTTCTTGAACCTGTTCTTCTTAATCTTAGGACAGCTAGACTAGGTATGCCCTTTTTCACCACATTCAAAGCACTTGATGTCTTTATTATGATCTTTATTAAATTCTTTGCATGGTCTATCATCTGCTCCCTTCTTGTGCTTGTTGGGCTTTATAAATCTCTAAAAGTTCTTATCTTTCCTCAAGAACCTATTGAAGTTCTTGGTCATCAATGCTATCTCATCCTTTCTATCCTCAGGATATTCTTCCTTTGAGGAATCCTCATCAGCCTTGAGAATAATAGCTCTACTAGGACTTTCTCTTTCTTTGTGCTTGAACTTCTTAGACTCATCTTCATACTGCTTTAGTGACATTTCTTGAGTCAGCAAGGTTCCTATTAGCTCATCAAACTTATAGGTCTTTAGATTATGAGCTTATTCGATAGCACTCTTCTTTGCATCGCATTCTTGTATCAAACTTCTCAGAATATTCTTAACAATCTCTTCTTTAGTGAAGTTATTGCTAATTCTTTTCACTTGGGTTGCATATGAAACATCTTATAACCCTTTATGAGAATGTTGTTGTTGGACTCCTTGACCTTGCTAGTTCCTTCATAAGTCACTTCCAACCTCTTCCAAATTACTCGAGCAGTTTCACACCTTAAAACAAAGTTGAACTTAGTTGCATCAAGAGCACTATGAATATAGTTGATAACAGCAACATTTTCTTTCAGTCTGGCCAAGTCTTGGTTATCTCACTCATCAAAATACTTATCAACCTGTACTCCATTCTTCACAATAGTGAGGACAAATGGCCCTTCAACAATAGCTATCCAAGCATACATACTTTGAGATTGGATGAAATTCTTCATCATGTTGTTCTAGTAGGTATGATGCTCACCATTGAATATGGGAGGCCTGGTAATAAACCTGCCTTCAGGAAGAATGTAGGATTGGGTCTTTCCACTGGATTCTTCTCCTTTGTACGCCATGGTCTTTATCTCAAGATTGTGAAATCTTTAGATTGAGAACTTGCTTTGATACCACTTGTTGGTCCCTATGCATACACTCAATAAGTCAAGGGGGGGTGAATGACTCACTAGAATAAAATAGGTAACTTTTTTATGATTAAACAAAAAATGCACTGAGCAGGTCAGCGGGTTGAACAGAGTTTGAGTAAAGCTTCAATAGTAAAGTAAAGAACATAGAGATTTATACTGGTTTGGCAACCTGTGCTTGCATCCAATCCCAAGAGAGTGTCTTGGCTTTAATCCACTACTCTCAACTCCTTTACCATAGGCATTGAAGCCTTTCAAAAGAGTGTCCCAATTACAGAAAGTACTCTCCAAACTGTAATCACTTGCCTGCTGAGTAGAATACCCTCTTATACCAAAAACTCAACAGAGTCTAAACAAGAGCTAGATTCAACTTATAGAAATGTTGATCTAGTTACAATGATCTAATATTAAATTTCTAATGATCTTTACCAATCTCTCTTATTGCAAAGTAGATTCTCATTGAGTAGATGCTTTATTGAATGAACTTCTTTAAAGCTTAGAAATTGATAGAGTTTTTCTTCTCAGAAATTTAAGTGTATTCCACAAGTTCTAATGCTTTCCTTCTTACTCCTTTTATAGTTAAAATTAAGAATGTAGCCGTTGAACTTGCCGTTGCTTCTTCAAATCAATCCGTTAGGAGATAAAATCACACCATCATGAAATAGAAATCAATCCATTAGAGACATATTGAATCAGAGCTCCAAATTTAAATCTTTGTCGTTTGATGCTAGTCTTCCGTTAGAGATAACTTGCGCTGACTTGCTACGTGTAATCTTCCCATTCCTTTTGGTAATCTAACATTCTTGTAGAGTCTCGCATTTGCAGGAGATACACGCTGCAACAATCTAATTTGACTTTATCTTTGTGTAGCTTTTCTCCGTACAACTTTTGTCTTTATCTATGTAGAGCTTTTATCTTTGTCACGTCATTAATTCCTTTTGTCTTTTGTATGATGTCTTTCAATAATGTTTGTGAAAATAACTAGATAAAGAACAAGATTCCATTTTTCCTTAAATGGAATGGTTAGCATTTCTGGAAAACCAAAGTAACTCAGCGAAATGGATAATTAAATAAATAAGCTGAAACATAATCTAAATATTGAGCTATGAGGTGTCGATGACGTGTGGGTCTCCCTTGGTGCCTGTGTGAGAGAGGCGGGGCCAACAGGGGGGTTTGGTTGGATTTAGGCTTGATAAAACATTTTTGGTTAAAGTTTGCACAATAAGCCAATTTTAATGAATAAAAGAATCGAGACCCAAAACTCGATGTAATTGATAGAGTCGCCACCTAAGTTGTCTACTTGGGAAAGAGTTTTAGTACGATTCCCTCTGGGAGGGAGACTCATACCTATTGGATCAGAGATTTGGGTATCGGATGAGTCACTTATTTCTCATTTAGTTGATTCAAAATTACATTCACCGCGTAAAACCGTTTTAGTTTTCATTAATTAGGGAATTATCACAGAAATCCTATTTCTACACTCTTTCACACTCATTACATGCGTTTACATATTACAATAAAGCATAAGCAATAAATGGGGGATAAAAATTACAATCGGGGAAAAATGGGGGAATTGCAAAGAGAACCTATACATTTGTTCTAAGTTTTTTAAAAAATAAAGATAAATTCCCCTGTATCCACAGATGTTAGCATAACTATAGCACTTCATAAACAATCATTCTATTGAAAAGAACTTGATTTATTTATGTGAGTTGATTTATCGAATTATTAGTGAAAATGACCGCATGGTAAATGTTGATTTAAGGTTCATTCTATAAAGAAAATAGGAAAATAAAGAAAACCTGGATTTTGCCTCTATGTCCTATACCCGTACTGCTAATGGGGGTACCCGTACAGGTATAGGGGGGACTCGTATAGGTATAGGGAACCCGTATAGGCCTAGGAAGGCCGAGATAGAATCAAACGCCAGACAAAAATAGCAAAAAAGATAAAAGAGGAAGAAATGGGTTTTCCCTTTATATGAGTGCGGCGAACCAAGATAACCACTAAAATGGCATATTAGGTACTAACAAGGCTCATATTAATTGGGACCGAACCCAAAAGAATAATAAGGCAAATATAACAAATAATAATACCAATAGTAGAAATAACAATATAACCAAGCGGGATTTCCCTCCTTATGAGTTTGGCACACCGATATAATATCCCTGGGGATGTATGGTGCCAACAATACTTATAAGGGCTAGGACGAGACCTAGAATAATATTATAAACAGAAATGATAGAAGCAGAGAATAATAATAAAATAAAAGAGGAATGAGTCTCTTTGAAACTCAGGAACATTACCTTTATGGCATAAATCCACTTTGAGGTGATCCCTTTACTGCTGAGAGAGCTTAGCCAAAGTGCATGGAATGAAGTCAGGAAGGAATAAAATGTGGCCAAAACCTCAAGGAATGAGTTTTCTCCCTATTTTATACTTCCTATACCCCCACTATACCTTTTTTATACCTTTAGAACTATAATTTTTCTATAGTTTTATGCTTAAGAGTTGTGTGTTGTGAACTGAAGGGGAAAGGCCCTATTTATAAGGAAAAATGGGGTCTAAACGCATTAACCAGCATTCATAGCCTGCCATTTCTGAAATAGGTAAGGCTTACCTTCCAAGCGAGCCTAAACAGGCAATAACTGGACCCCGTATGGGTCTCCTCCAGCCGTATGGAAGTTGATACCCATATGGGTACTGCCGGTGGATCTGTACCACCAGGCAACACTAGTTTGGGTCCCTAAGGGCAGACTAGGTCTCCTAATATTGGCCAAACTATACTCTACAGCAGTAGGAACACCTCTGATAGACAATACCTGTTAAAAAATGCAGTATATACCTCTCATCATTAGTTTTTGAGATGGATTGCTGAAATCCAGTGCTTATAGACTACCCCTTGTAGGATCATTATAGATAGGGATCTATATGATGTCACAATATGAGCGAAAGTTTAGGGAGTATACCTGAGTTGGTGATGGTGATCTGAATAAGTTCCTTTTCTTGGGCGAACTCTTTTCCTAGGTGGTGCTTTTTTTAAAGGCGTGTGGCTTTTCCTCATATCCCTTTCCTAAGGCGGATCGACTTTCCTAACTAATGTATCCCTTTCCTAAGGCGGATGACTTCTCCTCGTATCCCTTTCCTAGGGCTGATTGACTCTCCTATGCGTTATTTTCCTGAGGCGAACAACTTTCCTAAATGATGTATCCCTTTCCTAAGGCGGATGACTTCTCCTCATATCCCTTTCCTAAGGTGGATTAACTTTCTTGATTGATGTATCCCTTTCCTAAGGCGGATGACTTCTCCTTGTATCCCTTTCCTAAGGCAGATCGACTCTCCCATGCATTCCTTTCCTGAGGTGAACGACTTTCCTATAACTAGGAACTTCACTGGGGAAGAAGTGTGTATTTCTTTCCTAAGGCGGATCGACTTTCCTGTGCTTACCTTTCCTAAGGCAAACAGCTTTCCTAAATGATGTATCCCTTTCTTAAGGCGGATGACTTCTCCTCGTATCCCTTTCCTAAGGTGGATCAACTTTCTTGACTGATGTATCCGTTTCCTAAGGTGGATGACTTCTCCTTGTATCCCTTTTCTAAGGTGGATCGACTCTCCTGGCTGATGATTTTGCATAATATGATAATAATTAAACACCGAGCTAATCATTGTCTGAGCTGATGCATCTTTATTCTTGATTGACTTTGTGATGAACAAAATTTTTTGCCTGTTTAATTAAGAATAAAGATGCGTGGATGGGGGTTGGCCCCCGAATAAATCATAAACTAAGTGCGAGAAATGTCAGGTTTTTCCCAATTGCTCTGGAATGAAGTGCCTTTTGGAAGGGTGCCTCCCAAAGAATGCCCCTAGGAGGGCTGAACTGTGGGGGGAATGCCCCTAGCTTGACTGATTCCACTACTGGGGTATAGGGGGATGCATTTAGATCTGATTCCTCTGCTGGGGAATGGGGGGATGTCCCTGGATCTGATTCCTCTATTAGGGAATGAGGGGATGCCCCTGGGATAGTTCTTTTAAGAAGGGAATGCCCTTAGATTGGTCCTGCTACTGAGGAGTGCCCTCAAGGGAATGACCCTAGGATAATTGGATAATGCCCCTTAGACTGGCTCTACTGCTGAGGAGTGCCCTCGGGTGAATGCCCCTAGGATACTTAGATAATGCCCTTTGATCGGTTCCGCTACTGGGGAATGGGGTAAAGTCCTTTGAAAAAATTCCCTCTTACTGGGGAAAGTGTTTCCCTATATTTTTGTAAACCTGCAAAAAAGAATTGTTTTTGTTAATAACCATTCTGAATTGAGTACGGGTCTTTACCCCTAGTTGATTTAAGATAAAGTGGCGAGAGAGCGGGGTTGGCCCCAGACTCGGACTAGATGAGAAGCTGGTATTTATAGAGATAGACATTTGCCCTTGAATGGCAATAAAGAAGCCGTGTGGGTGGGTGGGATCTGTATGGATGGGATTTTGGGGGACTGGCACCCGTACGGGTGGGCGGGTCTCGTACGGGTCCTAGTTGGGAGGTTTTAAAAACTGATCAGACCCCTCACATCCCATCTCACACAAAACTTCCCTTTTTTGCAATTCTAAGCTATTATCATCTTTAATCTAACCAAAATGTATAAAAAGATCCCATAAACCAGCCGTTTCTCCCTTAGGCTTGAAGATTTGTCACTAGTGGGTGATTTTAGGCTCCGAGAATGCTCGGATTCTGTTAGGTATGCTTTTCATGATGGGGATTCCTTTCTGGGGCTCACACCGGCTTCTAAAGTGCCTCTAATCCCCTTCCCCTGAGACTCACGCTTCTAGAGCCCAAGTAATTTCACTTAATTCCCCATTTTCTGTTTTTAAACTTTAGGAATTCAAAATTTGGCATGATCTAGGGCATTTTAGACCTTGAGATAGAGCCTAATACATGTAACTTTAGCCTAGGAGGCATTTAGGATAGCTTTGGATGAGTTTTGATTGATATTCAGAGGATTTGGATTTTTAGGAGAAATCTCCTTGATGAGACTGTTCGCAGGGAATCTTGATACAGGTACCAATGTTGTACCCATAAGGGTGGGGCTTGCCTATACGGGTCCTAATCCCAGGGATAGAATGTCCACTTCCATGATTTCTGCCATGCTTTTCTGATTCTTGATATGTTTACTGTATTCTAACCATGTAGAACCATAACTCTGTTTTTATAGTTTCAGTATAAGACTGTAGGAGCCCTGAGCTTCTACAGGAAATGGAATGAGGAGATACGCACTGCGGAGGATACCGAGCTACTGGCCTGCATCGACTCTTTCGGCTTTAGTGACATCATCAGGACCATCCAGTAGGCTCTGAAGATGCTGGCTCCAGGGGCTGTTTCTACTCTGATTGAGAGGTGGTCGGAGATGACTCATACCTTCCACCTACCGATCGGGGAGGTCATTATTGCTCCTTCTGGTATCTGTAATGCAACGGGGCTAGAGTGAAGCAGGGAGATCACCCACTTTGATGTGTTTACTGATAGGTGGCATTCTCGGCCTGAGGTCAACGCCTATATAGTTAGATTACTTGGGCTTCATCCGGGTGGGGTGAACAAGCTCAAGTATAGGGATCTCCATTCGTACTGGATTGGGCAGCCGATGGATCTATATGCTAGGTCTTTCCTGCTGGCGTTCCTCACTATTGTCTTCTTTCCAGTCTACTCGGGGCAACCTCAAATATGGTTTACTCGCTGCTATAGAGGATCTCACTGCTGTGCCTGGCAAGAACTGGTGCCGGGCCATCTTGGTGCAACTATACTACGGATTGGATGTTGGAGTCCGAGGCCGGCATTCCGAGCTCAAGATATGCCACCTGATCTTGCTAGTAATTCTGAAAGCTGATCTCTAGTGTTGTATCTTGTCATTCAAAATGTGTTGTGACTAATCCTTTGTTTTGCTTTTTAGATTTGGGCTTTTGAGCACCGGTTCATCCCTAGGCTGGGATTGCCTATGCAGCCCGAGACACCATATATCATCTCCCGATGGATGGGATTTTGACAGGACCAGACCTTGAGTATAGTATAGTAAAAAGAGTTCCTACGCCAGCTGCACTCGGATCAGGTAAACTTCTTCCCTTTTTAACCTGCATTTTATATTACAACAAACCATTAGTAGATACTGTATTTACTAGGTTGTGATACTCATAGTGCACTTATACCGTGCAGGTTATCCGAGACCCATTGGAGAGATTACCCGTATATAGGGCCATTGAGCGAAAGCGAGCTGGTGTTGATGACCGCCACTTCACCTTGGAGTCACCACTCTCCTACGAGTGGTACTTTAGCAAGCTAGTCCGAGAGTGGAGGACCAGTGGATTTGTGGAGAGACCGGTCCCTCTTTCGACCCCAACGGGCATATTCTGGCCTCACCTCATGCTAGGGATCGATCAAGCACTCTATATGTTAGGCGAGGGGGCCCGAGTGCTATCTGAGGAGGGTTCTTATAGAGACTTCATCGATTTCTCTCTTCTCCCCATTGCAAGAGGATTCATCATGAGGATGTCCCCTTCGAGTTTCATTAGAGTGATGATGAGGACAGCGATGGCGATGATGATGATGAGGATGGGCCGGGGAGTGACAATAGGAGCCCATTCGTGGCTCGGGGTACTGGGGGCTCGGCTAGGTCTGCTACCCCTTCTTCCCAGGTATTTTTTTTAACTTGAAGCTTTGTGAATACTTTATGATTTCTTGTAATTGCTTAAGTATGATGTCTTATGGTTACAGCCACCCACCCCTACGCAGAAGAGACCTACTATCACTGCTGCTATTGCCTCTGAGGCACCGACGAAACCATCTCATGCTTCTGAATCGGTGAGAGAGGGGATCCTCCGAGCTGGGCTGGATGCCTTCTTTCGACTCCTCGACCATTCAGGGAAACGACCATCAAGAAGCTCGAGGAGTCAGTCTAGCCCATTAGTTTCACTCCTTCCAGCTCCACCTACGTAAGGAGTTTCTCGCTTTTACCCTTGTCTATTATAATGATTACTTGGAATGTTCCATCCTGATGTGGCCCTTTATTTCTAGATGACTATTGCTGAGGTGGAGAGGATTACCGGGGGGTACTTTTTAATAAGAGATCTGCTACTAGCATAGGATGCACTAGCCTCAGTAAGTTTTACCTGTAAAATTTAACAAGCTATCCATGATGCATGCCCTGAAATATATGTATACTGATCTTATGATTCTAATGCAGACCCTGCTGGCCATGGAGTGCAGTAGATCTGCCCGGGACTTGGATGCTACAGAGGAGAGGGCTAGGTTCCTGAAGGAGCAGCTGAGGGCGGCCACTACTGAGGCTGATCAGGCTAGGATCGAGGCGAGGGCCAAGATAGAGATTCTGAGGGGCCAGCTAGTGATGATGATCGAGGATAGGAAGACATCAACCCCTTCTGATGTTTAGTCTGAGGATGATCTTTCTGCCTATCAAGTGACTCAGAGGGGAGGAGGTCAGCCTGTTGAGGGTGGGGATGCTACCATGGGTGCGGAGGCATCAGGGATTAGGGACTCTATTCAGCCAGTCGCTGGTGTTGATGGGGCCGAGGAGCATATGACTATAGATGTGGATGATTTGCTAGCGGATACCCAGGATCAGGCTCAGGAGGGTGGCCAGGGATGGGATCCCCCAGCGTCTTAGATTTGATTACTTTGGTAGTCTTTTGATACTTTTGGGCCTTACGTAGCTTGTTTTGAATGTGAACTTTGAACTGCTACTTTTGACTTTTAACTTTTATGCATGTGAACTTTTCCAAACCGAGACCATTGAATATTGCCTTTTTGCAAACCTAGGTTACTTTCTTCCCGATGATTTTGTAGGGAAGGGATTAGGTGGTGTTCTAATTTTTGCCTAGGCCATTCGATGAGAGATGACCTACGGAACATTTGTTTTTTGTGCCCTAATTTTTGCCTGGGCTGTCCTTGACGGCTTAGCCCAGCGGACTTTTTCCTTTGCCTTAATTTTTGCTTAGATCACCCTTTTGGGTTTTCAATCCAACAGGCTTTTTGCCTTAATTTTTACCTAGGCCACCCTTTTGGGTTTTCACCCCAGCAGGCTTTTCCGACTTTTGCATGGGTCTAATGTCTTTAGTGAGCTATCGGTATTTTTTTGTCTTTCACTGAATGGTGCGCGCAGTAACAAGATTTTTAACAAAATGTATAACATGATATTGAAAAATTAATGTTCTCATACCTGCGATTATTTCACTTAAGGACATGCACGCATTCATAAGACCAATATTCTTAGCAATTCATAACTTGTTTATTGATGAGATTAATTTGAGTACATAGGCATTGGTAACACTTTTCAACGGTTAACCCCTACTGCCTACTGGTCTTTTACAGATTTTAAAGAAAGCAACTGATGAGTTTTCTCTCGATGCCCTAACTTTTGCCTAAGCCACCCTTTTCGGGTTTTCAACTTAGCGGGCTTTATTTTGAGTTCCCTAACTTTTGCCTGACCGATTTGCAGAATACCGATCAGCGAGTTGCACCCTAATTCTTGCCCAAGTAGTAGAGGACCACTTGTCGGGTGTTTTATTTATTTTATTCTTTGTGCTGCTTTTTTGTGATTTATGTCTTTTAACCTAAACATGATAGCGCTTGAGCTTGTCTTGATTTACTGGATTCATGAACTCATTTTTCCATCCATATCCATAAGCTTTATTCCTCCTTTACCAAGGACTCTATTAACTACGAACGGTCCTTCCCAGTTAGGCCTGAACTTGCCCCTAACAGCAATGTTGACCTGGCTTAGCTGCTTGAGAACTAGATCACCCACCTTTGAGAGGTTTGTTTGGGTATCTAACTCTATTATAGTAAGCACGAGCCATGCGTTGTTGGTACATCTGCAAGTGGTCGAGTGCTTTGAGTCACTTTTCATCTATCATGTTCAACTATCCATATCTAGCCTTTGCCAAGTCTGACTCGTTTAACTGAGCCTCGAGTGCTACACGTAATGATCTTACTTCCATTTTAATGGGTAATATTGCTTCCATCCCATATACTAAAGAGAAAGGTGTCTGGCTAGTAGGTGTCCTCACACTGGTTCTATACCCTCAAACTGCAAATGGAAGTTTGTCAGCCCAATCCCTATAAGTGCTACTATCTTGGATAAGATTTTCTTAATCAATTTGTTAGCAGCTTTTACTGCTTCGTTAGCTTATGGCTTGTATGGGGAAGATCTGTGATGTTCAACATTAAACTTCTTAAGTAACTCACTGGTTATCCCTTAGAACTGAACCCCATTGTTGGAGACCACATGATGCAGAATCCCATATCAAGCAAAAATATGCCTCTCTATGAACTTGGCCATTTTCTTGGCGGTGATATTGGTGTAAGATTTGGCCTCTACCCATTTTGAAAAATAATCGACTGCGACTATGATGAATCGATGTCCGTTAGTTGACGATGGCCAAATTTCATCAATTATATCTATCCCCTACGCTGAGAAAGGCCAAGGAGCAGATAAATTGTGAAGTTTGGATGGAGGTAAATGTTGTATGCCCCCATAAATCTGGCACTCATGAAATTTCCTAACCCTGTTCACACAATAAGCATTCATCGTGGTCCAGAAGTACCCCAATCTCTAAATTTTCTTCCTAATGCCATACTATTGATGTGCGGGCCACAATCCCATAAATGAACCTTGACCATCACCTTTTTTGCTTCTTCTTTTGATAAACACCTCAACAGTAACCCCTCAGCTGTCCTTTTTGAGAGATCTTCATTAACTAGTATGAATTGTGTGGCTAACATTTTAAGGGTCATGCAATCTGAACCTGATGACCAGTCGGGGCATTTCCCTTCCCTCAGGATCCTTTTAATATCATCGAACCATCAACTTTTTTACTCCCCTAGGTCATGACTCTAGTCTTCTCATGAAATAGGGAGCGAGCCATCTCTATTATGAGTGGGTAGATGGGCTGTACCTCTTCTCCTTCCCATATTGAGGCCAAGGTAGCAAGAGAATCAGCCATTTGATTCTCTTCTCTTGGTATATGTTGGAAGAGGCGTTGATTGAATTGTGCCACCCTGAGCGATCCTTCTCTAATTTCCCAACCTATTTTATTACGAAAGTAGAATCTCCCATCACCTTGACCTCCTTTGCTACTGCCTTTAATAGGACATCAAGACCAAAGATACAAGCCTCATATTCGGCTCCGTTATTGGTGATCGAGAATTCCAATTGCTTGCTTAGTGGGATAACTTCATTTTATGGTGTGATGGTGATTACCCCAAGGCCGGCACCCTTTCTATTCATAGCCCGATCGAAATACATAATCCATTCAACCCTCTCTACTCCCACCGCTGCTAACTATTAATCAGGAAAATCTAGGTTCTCCACATAATCAGATTCTATGGGTTGACTTGCCCGAAATTCAGCCACTGCTCTCCCCTTAATGACCTTCTTCATGATATACTCAATGTCAAACTCAGATGGCAACAGGAGCCAATAAGAGAGTTTTCTTGCCAATGTAGGGGATTGACAAAGATACTTCATTGGATCCACTTTTGCAACTGCCTGGATTCTATAGGACAAGAACTAATGCCTTAACTTCTTGGTTAGCCGCACCATGGTATTACATGTCTTTTCCACTATTATGTACTTTGTTTCATAATCTAACAACTTCTTACTCAAGTAGTAGATGACGTGTTCACTCTTATCTTCCTGTTCTTAGACCAACATCACACCTATAGATGACTCCTCTATGGCCAGATAGAGTATCAATGGTTTATCATGCATCGAAGGTTTCAAAATCGGAGGATTCACCAGGTATGCCTTTATCTTATCGAAGGCCATCTAACACTAATCATTCTATTCTATCAGTTGATTTGTTTTTAACAACTTAAAGATAGGCTCACAAACTGTGGTTAGCTTGGCAATAAAACAGCTTACATACTGAAGCGATCCTAGAAATGACCTGACTTCCTTTTCCGTTCTAGGAATAGGCATTTCTTGAATGCCTTAACCTTATCAGGATCAACCTCGATTCCCCTCTGACTGGCTACGTGACCAAGAAGCTTCCCTGATGTAACTCTAAATAGTTATACTTCTCAATCCTTGTCAAGAACCTTTCCAAGACCTTTAAATGTTCTTCTCTCGTGTTGGACATGACTAGCATGTCATCCACATAAACTTCAACCTCTTTGTGAATCATGTCATATAGTAGAGCTGTTATAGCTCTCTGATAAGTTACCCCTACAATTTTTTAGTCTGAAGGGCATTACCTTATAACAATATACTCCCCATTCAGTGATGAAAGCTGTCTTGACCTTATCTACGATGTCCATTAGAATCTAGTTGTATCCAGAAAATCCATCTAAGAATGAGTACATTGTAGCCTGGCTGTACTGTCTATTAGCATTTCAATATATAGAAGTGGGAAATCGTCTTTGGGAGAAGCCTTGTTTAAATCGGGAAAGTCGATGCACATCCTAACCTTTCCATCTTTCTTAGGAACCGGCTCAACATTGGCTAACCATGTAGGATAATCAATTACTTCGATGAACTTAGCTTTAAGCAACCTAGCAACTTTAGCCTTGATTTTATCAGCCCATTCAGGGCGCAATCTTCTCAATTTTTGTTTAATTAGTTTGAACTTGGGGTCAGTAGGTATACAATGCTCGACTATCTGGCGATCTACCCTAGGCATATCTTTATAGGACCATGCAAATGTGCTAACATGTTTTCTAAGCACTTTTATTATCTCTCTTTTTTCGATAGGGGTTAAGTCATTGAAAATGGTCACCATTTATGGATTTTCCTTTGCACCCAAATTAATGTCATGCAATGAAACGTCATGAATGCTAAAAATGTTATGCATTTGGTCAGATGAATGCACGGTGCCGTTAGGTGAAACATCAAACAAGTAAGCAAAATCACTACTATTATCATCAAGATGCCCAAAGGCTACATCATTTTTATTACATAAAATTGCATTGTCATCTTCCACAAGAGGAGGTTCTTCGTGGTCATTTATTAGAATGTGAGTCAGGTCACGATCTAGATCTTGCAACTATTTCTCGGTCAATACGTCATTCACGGCTTCCCTTGTGACTTAGGCTAGGTTTCTCAGTGCTTCCTGAATTGGTGTCTTCTTCTTATCCCCCAGTTGCAAAATAGTGTATATTGAAGTGGTGAGAGTATCAACGGCTTTGTCTACTTTAATTCTTGACGGGTCCTCATCCCCCATAATCTTGGAGAGTCTCTCAACTTCTATAGTGGCTTTGTAACTTTCAGGGATAGATTTGTAGGCCTTTGCAAATGTCATCTTGTGAAGTTGAGGTGATAATCCTAAGATGAACTGGTAAGCTAATTCCATTTCCTGAGGTTTTCTTTTAAAGGCCACCGCGAGTGTTAACCACCTTCAAAAGTAGTCATGGACGGGCTCTCCATTCCACTATGGATGATTCTTCTCTTGCTTTCTTGGCTTCTATAATGATTTTTTGCACCTTGTTTTCCACTAATCCTGAGTTAATCATGGCTATTTCCTTCCCTCTTCTATGGGGTTTACAAACTTTGCCTTCATTGATCAACATAGTGATAGTTTTGAGGAGATCTTCGCATATTTTAGTCGGATGACTAGGACTGACATGATATACACAGAAGTTGCCCCCCTCTCTTCAGACTTTGGTTAAACATATGGCCGCAGGTGATTGATCAATCCATATTCCTTCAACTTCCTGAAGATGACCAAAAGGGGAGTATCCCAGGGTGAGATGTCATCAAGGGTAATAGAATGAGCCATTTAGCCTTAGTTATGCCACAGGGTAGACCCATGAAATAAGAGAGGATAGTCCCCTTTAGCATAACCATAAAGTCCAGCAACTGACTTGGTTCCTTACTATGGCAAAATTGCAGAATAGCCTCTTGACAGAGCGAATGAGTCCCACTACTGACCATGCAAAGCATTGGGTTCGCTGACTGAACTGACCGACCAAGCTGAACCATGATAGTGATCGGGATAAGTGTTGGATAGGATTATCGGCTCTTTAGTTGAATTTGTAACCAAGAGATCAGTACGTGCATGGGATGTGATATGCATGCATAAACTACAGTGATGCATGGTGGGGTTAATCACAAGAGTAGGTAACACAACATATGCGAAGTGATCGATTCTGTCCTTATTTGTCCCCACCGAGTCTAAGGGCATTATTCCTTAGTCTAATCTCACCAGAAAAAGAGGTACCCTAGAGGATAAAATTCTATGGCTTTCGATAAGAATGGTGTAGGGACATATCAAAAGTTTGATGGAGAAGGTTCCCATCATACCAAGCCTCTTTTGGAGGAAGATATCAATGAGTGCTCCACCCACTAGAGTGTCACCAATTCCTGGCGGGCATGGGTAACACTTTTGTGAGTGTTGCAGAAAAAATAGGGCACCCTATCCTAGTGCTAGAAGAAGTGCGGATCTAACTAAAGAGAGAAGGAGATGAGAAGATAAAGTGATAATTTTCCCAAATGATGAAAAAAATGGGTTGAATCAAGTAAATGATTTTCGGTGCTCATCTTAATCTTTTAAGCTTTTAAAACAAACCAACATTTTGCAAGTTAAAAGATTATATCCCCAGCGGAGTCACCACTATGAGGTGTCGATGATGTGTGGGTCTCCCTTGGCGCCCGTGTGAGAGAGGTAGGGCCTACTGGGGGGTTTGGTTGGATTTAGGCGTGACAAAACATTTTTAGTTAAAGTTTGCACAATAAGCCAATTTTAATGAATAAAAGAATTAAGACCCAAATCTCGATATAATTGATAGAGTTGCCACCCAAGTTGTCTACGTGGGAAAGAGTTTTAGTACGGTTAACTCTGGGTGGAAGACTCATACCTATTGGATCAGAGATTCAGGTATCGGATGAGTCACTTATTTCTCATTAAGTTGATTCAAAATTACATTCACCGCATAAAACCATTTTAGTTTTCATCATTTAGGGAATTATCCCAAAAATCCTATTTATACACTTTTTCACACTCATTACAGGCGTTTACATATTACAATAAAGCACAACCAATAAATGGGGGATAAAAATTATAGCCAGGGGAAAAATGGGGGAATTGCAAAGAGAACCTATACATTTGTTCTGAGTTATAAAATAAAACAAAGATAAATTCCCCTGCATCCACAGATGTTAGTATAGCTACGACACTTCATAAACAATCATTCTATTGAAAAGAACTTGATTTATTTATGTGGGTTGATTTACCAGATTATTACCGAAAATGACTACATGGTAAATGGTGATTTCAGGTTCATTCTATAAAGAAAACAGGAAAATAAAGAAAAACTTGATTCTGCCTCTAGGGCCTGTAACCGTACCGCAAATAGGGTACCCGTACGCGAATAAGGGGGACCCATACAGGTATAGAGGACCCATATAAGCCTGGGAAGGCCGATATAGAATCAGCTGCCAGACAAAAATAGCAAAAAAGATAAAAGAGGAAGAAATGGGATTTCCCTTTATATGAGTATGGCATACCAAGATAACCACTAAAATTGCATATTAGGTACCAACAAGGCTCATATTAATCGGGATCAAACCCAAAAGAATAATAAGGCAAATATAATAAATATTAATACCAATAGTAGAAATAACAGTATAACCAAGCGGGATTTCCCTCCTTATGAGTTTGGTGCACCGATATAATATCCCTGGGGATGTATGGTTCCAACAATACTTATAAGGGCTAGGACCAGACCCGGAATAATAGTAGAAATAGAAATGACAGAGACAGAGAATAATAATAAAATAAAAGACGTATGAGTCTCTTTGAAACTCAGGAGCATTACCTTTATGGCCCGAATCCACTTTGAGGTGATCCCTTTACTGTTGAGAGAGCTTGGCCAAAGTGCATGGAATAAGTCAGGATTGAATAAAATGTGGATAAAACCTTAAGGAATGAGTTTTCTCCCTATTTTATACTTCCTATACGCGCACTATACCTTTTCTATACCTTTAGAACTATAATTTCTCTATAGTTTTTATGCTTAAGAGTTGTGTGTTGTGAAATGAAGGCGAAAGGCCCTATTTATAGGGGAAAATGGGGTCTGAATGCATTAACCAGCATTCATAACCTACCATTTCTGAAATAGGTAAGGCTTACCTTCCAAGCGAGCCTAAACAAGTAATAATTGGACCCGTACGGGTAGGGCTCCACCCGTACGGGTCCTCTCCAGCTGTATGGAAGTTGATACCCGTACGGGGTACTGGCAATGGATCTATACCACTAGGCAACACCCGTACAGGTCCCTAAGGGCAAACTAGGTCTCCTAATATTGGCCAAACTCTATTCTGCAGTAGTAGGAACACCTCTGATGGATAATACCTATAAAAGAATGCAATATATAGCTCTCATCATTGTTTCGTGAGGTGGATTGCTGAAATCTAGTGCTCACATAAGCACTAAGTGAACAGTGCTCAGTCAGCGACTAACTACATAGCTCAGCCCAAAATAAGTCAGAGTTAAAACTAAATAACTAGGTCATTGGACACTTGAAATTCTATCGCCGAATTCAATAACTCGCATATAATCATAGAGTATTTATTTTAACATCATGATTGATTTAATTAACTCAAAATTAACTTAATTGGTATGATCAAAACTTAAGCACTACTGAGTCATCCACTGAGTCAGCCTAACCTTGTGCTTAGTTCAACACTTATTTTGATTGTGGGGATACTTGAAGGAATTTTTTGAAAACTGGCTTGGTGATACCGTTGATTGACTTATGTAATGGAAAATTTTGAATTACTACTAGGAATTGGATAATAACGGTACCACTATTAATGATAACAGCGCTGTATAGTTTTCTTTATTTTGACTATGTAGGAGCATATGAGGGAGAAGTGGTGGGATATCACCACTGATGCTGAGGTGTGCTAGGGAGTGGCAAATGTCGGGTTTGATGGGCTAGTGGAGAGTTTTCTAAAGTAGGGGACCCTTTCTTTGCTTGGGGCCTAGACCTTAGTAGTAGAGCGGTGGTCAGACATCACCCACACTTTTCATCTACCGATCAAGGAGATAACGATCACCCCTTCTGACATGGTGGCTAGGACTAGGCTGGCATTTTGAGGTGAGACTATTCACTTTGATGTCTATCTCATGACAGTCCTCTTCCTATCCGGATCAAGCCATGTGCACTATAGGCTCCTTTCGGCTTTGGTGGATCTGACTCAAGTCCCTAAGCTGAACTGGTGCCATGAGCGCTTAGTCAGCTCTATTTTGGTCTCAATGCTAGCGCTCCAAGAGACTTGTTAGAGTTAAAGGGAGGTTATTTCTTCCCTGGTATCTTCCTAGACTTGATCTTCATGTTTTTATTGCTCTAATATTTTTGTGATACTAATGTGCTTTGAATTTTTACAGATTTGGGCCTTTGAGTACAAGTCCTTCTTCTACCCATTTTGGATTATGAGATTGCTCCAAAAGTGTCAATCCTATCCAGTTGGACCTGATCTTGGAAAAGGTGTTGAGGGAGATGTTCTCTCTTCGGGCTTACTTACACGGCCTCACTCTTGATCAGGTATCTACAAAGATCAAATATGGTTAGTGAAAACAATATTGACAAAAGGAAGAGATGTTTACCATATAATTTTGATCTTTTTTGTAGCTTCTCCAAGAGCCGTGGGAGGTTTCTAACCCTCGGGACCTAGTTATAGCAACCGAAGAGTCATATGATGACATGTGCTTTATGCTGGAATCCCCGATATGACTAGAGTGGTACCTAGGTGAGAGGGTAAGGGATTTTTGGATAATGGCCTCAGTTGTTATTAGGGCAATCCCTTATTCTCATCCGATTGACTTATTCTATCCACATCTGGTGGAGAGGGAGGATCAGGGCCCTTTGTGGGATGGTACATGCCATCACGTGGAGTCCATGGTGATGACTTATACAGGCTTCATGCAGGGACTGATGCCTTTCCCAGTCACTCTTTCTATACCTCCGATATAATTTTACCCTTGTGGCTTTTACTTTATTTGATTTTTCACTTTACTTGTATTGTTCTTTTTTTTACAATAGGGTCCTTCTTCCCAAGAGGACGAGCTCTTAGTGGCAACACTACAACTATTCTTGAGGCAGAGGGGGCTCCGCCTGCCGGGGCACCTGTGGCTCGACCTACTGGTTAGGCGCAGATAGCGGAGGGTTACATCTTTTATTATCATGATAGGGATCGGTAGACAGGTGACCCGAGGACTTCCTCCCTTCATTCATAGTTAGAGTTTGTGCTAGCTAATACTACTCATATAAGACTTTCATCTTTGGCTAATAATCATCTTTTTGCCTTTTCTTTGGATGTTGAATTCTGACTTTGGCATTGACTTTGGGTGCCTCGTATTGCCCGTCGAGCAGTTGGCTCGAAGCTACCAGTCCTAAGGCGACCTTCTATCAACTCAAAGAGTTTTAATGTAGGTATAGTACCTAAATATCTTTAAGTAAATTTTATGCATGATGAATGGGCAAATATATGTTAAATGATGCATGGTATTTTAAGATTTTGCAGATGTCTTTAGTGGAGACGATGAGGGATGAGCCAAAGTTGAGGATGAGACTAGGCATGCCATTGCTAGGGTTGAAGCTATTGAGGTAGAGGCTAAGCACTTAAGGAACCTCTTATTGTAGTGGTTGAGTGATTCTGTCAGTAGAGAGGTGGAGAAGCCTGAGGAGTTCGAGGGATCAAATTCGAGCAGTTCGTTCTCCATATACATCTCAGAGTAGATCAAGTTTTTTTTCTGTTTCACTTCTTTTTGTACCCCCATGGTTATCAATAATGGTATTGGTATCCAGAATAACAGTGTTGTTATTGGTTCCCATAGGCACCATTCTATTGGGAAACAATGATCCGGAATAATCATATCAAGAACAATCTAGATCAGGTTTGAAGCAAACAAAACTTCTAAGTCTAAGAAGAGCATCCAGATATATAATGAAGACAACAAATCCCTAAGTCCATGAAGAAAGGATCTACTTGGAGTTTGGAAAGGAAACAAACTTCTAACTCCTTAAAAACTGTATCCGGAGAAAGACTAATTGAAGAACATCCAGATAAGTTGAGTCTGAAGACATCTAGAAGACTCAACTTACGAGATAAAAGGGAAAAGTTCAAATTTACCTTTTCCCACCATATTGGTTTGTAGTCAAAGTTCTTTTTGCCTTGGAGAATGAAAAAGTGATAGCTTGCACACTTTTCAGAAAAGGACAAATATCTGACTTGGAAAGAGAAAAAGGCAACAACCTTCTTAACCTAGACCAATTGGATGGCGTGTGGAGCTCATAAAACTTACAAAACTTGCCTAGAATTTAGCAGTGTACAAAAAGACAAACAAATGACTACTGACACCTTTTTACATCAATCCCAACAATTCAAATGGGTCAAATAATATGCTAAATGGATTGATCAATGGCTCCAGAAGTGCCACCTCATACCATATCAATGATGAAGATTCAAGATCAACCTCAATGGTACACAATGGCTACATTTATGATCAAAGCCTATAAAAGGGAAGATTCACATGTTGAGAAGGCATTGGTTGATTTCACAAAAAAAAGCTATTACATTGAGAATTCAAGCTACTTCAATCAGAAAACTTAATCCCCTTAAGAAGCTCTAACTCAGATCATTTTGTAAGAATTCACAAGTGAAAACTATAAACTTGTAGAATTCAAAACCCTCTTTTACAAAAAAACAAATTGTTAAATCTCATACTTGGGTGAGTATTGAGATTAGGACTTAGCTTGAACTGGGATAGTTTGAGTGTATATCCCTGAAGGACTTAGCTTAAATTTAGGTACAATTTAAATGGTATATCCTGCTAAAGAAAAGGACTCAGCTGAAGATTGGTGTCTTTTGTGGTATATCTTACATTCAGAGAAGAAGAGATCTCTAGAGACAATTGTAAAGGCTTGATTCCTACCAGTTGAAAGGAATCTCACTAGTGGACAAAGCTCTAAGGAGGTAACTCCGAGGACTGGAGTAGACGGGGCCAAACCAGTATAAATCTTGGTATTTGAATTTACTTAATTTATCCTTGCATTAATTACATTATTGTTTATACTTGCATCATCCGGATCAAATATATTTGGATCATTTCAAACACGCTACACAAACTTTTTATAAGTCATTAAATTCTATAATAATGGTCATTCACCCCCGTCTGACCCTAAATATATATACACAAGGACTAACAAGTGGTATCAAAGCTAGTGCTCACGACTAGAGATCTAACAAGCTTGAGTTAAAGATCTAATTTTGATCTAAGAATCAAAATGAGTTTTAATAACTCACATCTTGTTCCAAAGGGTGTGTCCATTACTCATCCTCCACTCTTCACTGGTGAACACTACACGTTGTGCAAAAATCAAATAAATAGCTTCATTCAAGCCCAAAGCATGCTAGCTTGGATGGCCATTAAAGATGGCCCATATATTCCCACTCAAGAAGTTGAGGGTGTCATCACTAGGAAACCCTCTAATCAATGAGATGCGAGCGATTATACAAAATTACATGAAAATGCAAATGCTATTAACATTCTTCATTATGCTCTTAGTGTAGTAGAATTTAACAAGATATCTGTATGTGAAATTGCATAAGAGATATGGCAAAAACTTGAAGTGACCTATCAAGGGACCAAAAAGTCAAGGAAGCAAGAATCGATCTCTTACAACAGAAACTTGAAACCTTCAAAATGGAGACCAAAGAATCTATCAGTAGTATGAATACTAGATACACCATTCTAGTAAATAAAATGTAGAGGCTCAGAAAGGATATCACAGAGGAAGAGATGGTAAAGAATATCCTCTAGAGTCTCACCAAGGAATGGGATAACAAAAAGACTGTCATTGGGGAAGCTCATGACTTAAAATTTTATAGTTATGATGAACTCATTGTAATCTCTTAACTTAAGAACTATCCTTAGAGAGATACAACCAACAAGAGAAGAAGCCTGAGGAAAAGAAGAAAGCTAATGCTCTCAAGGCAGACTAATCAGGATCAACATCCTCCGAAACAAGAAAGCATCCAAACGAATCTCACTACAACAGAGAATAAATGGCTATGCTAGCCAAACAATTCAACAGATTCCTGAGGAAAAGCTCTAGAAAATTTTATTCTAGAAGAAGAAAAGTTCCTCCAGTAAAGACAAGTTTAGAAAAATACCAGAAGAAATGAAAGATCTGGAGAAAGAAATGGCCTGCTTCGAGTGTGGAGAGAAAGGACATTTTAAATCAAAGTGTCCTAAACTCAAAAAGGACAAAAAATACAAGAAGAAGGCAATGGTGGCCATATGGAGCAATAGCGAGGAAAGCAGTACCTCATCTTTCACAGAAGAAGAAGAGACTACTAATTGTTCATTCATGGCAATGTAAAATTGGTAGACAAAACAGTCCGGAAAGAAAGCCTCCAAGCAAGTTACTGAGCAAATTGAAGAATCAGAGTCTGAGACTACCAACACTGAGGTAAACTCTCACTCTAATTCTATATCTAACCTTGATCTTGCTAGAGCTTTAGGGATTGTGATCAACAACATAAAGAAAAATGCAAAAGCTATAAAACCCCTCCAAAGAAAAGTGGTGGAGCTCACCGAAGATACTAAAACAATGGCTTACGATATCAATCTCATAAGAAGCCCAAAGCATATAGACACTGTTAAAGAGAATCACCTAAAGAAATCAAGTCCAAATCCTGAATTCAAGTGTGTTTGGATTTAATAGAGAGTTGACTCTCATGAAGGAAGCCGCTGGAAGAAATCTTAGTGCAGCTCCTGGAAGAAAGCTAGAACCCTCAAATCAAAGAGGAAATTCGAATCTAGCTTCCAGAAGGAATCCGAAACCTACAAAATAAAAGAAAGTCTGGAAGTAGCCTGAAGCTTAAAAACATAATGCTCCACTAGGCCAAAGAACTCAAACTCAGAGATACACAGCTGCTCAAAAGGGAAAGGCTGTAGTAGTCTATGATGGTCAACCTATCAAGCAAAAGAAAAACTACAGTGTAGAAGTTGCTCCTCAAGCCAACTACCGAATCCAAACCAAACAATCAAGTCTGGATCTATCTAAAGCAGGATACTCTAGAGACTCTGAGAAGAAGGATCTTCAAAAGATTGAGGAGAAAGCAAAATAAATCAGTTGCTGGGTGCAGGTTTTGTAGAGCAAATAACCACATAGTTAAACTATATAGATTTAAAAATGGTTATTACGATATTTATCCATGCCCTAAAATGGTTGATAACCCGGAGAGGATCCAAATCTAATTAGGTACCTAAAACCACTTGATCTGTTTTGCTGGTATGCTGTAGATCCACTGAAGATCAACAAAATTGGTACATTGACAGTGGATGTTCAAGGCATATGACTGGTGATGAGAAAGCCTTCATCACTTGAATTAGGATGTAAGCTTTAGAGATAATTAAAAGGGACATATCATTAGGCATGGAACCATTGGATCTAAAGTAAAGATAGAAGATGTCTCACTAGTTGATGGACAATTTTAATTTACTCAGTGTAGCACAACTTTGTGACAAAGGGAGGAAAGTCATCTTTGATTCCAGAGGCTGCTCAATCATTGATAGTAAGTCAAACCAACTCATTCTTTATACACCTAGAGTACATAACGTTTATTCTGTTATAATTACAAATGAGAAAAAGAATATATGCTTAGTGTCTAAAGAAGAAGAATCATGGCTTTGTCATCGGAGATTGGGACATGTCAGCATGAACCTCCTGTTTAAACTAGCCAAAAAGGAATTGGTTGTGGGTTTGCCTATGGTGCTTTTGATAAGGATCATATTTGCATTACATGTCACTTAGGTAAACAAACTAGAAAAAGTTTCCCTCTCATCTCCTATATACCTTCCAAAAGAGTTCTTGAACTCTTGCATATTGATCTCTTTGGACCCATCAAACAAATGAGTTTAGGTAGAAGAGAATACACAATGGTCATAGTGGATGATTATTCTCGCCATACCTGGATTGCCTCGATAGCTAGCAAAGATGAAGCCTTTGACCATTTCTCAAAGATATTTATCCGAATAGAAGTAGAATAGGGCATAAGCATTGCATGCATTTGGAGTGATAATGGAGGAGAATTAAAAAAATAAGCATTTTGCTGAATTCTGTAAATTTAAGGGCATCGAGCACAACTTTTCTGCTCCTTATACACCTTAACAAAATGGGGTTGTTAAAAGGAAAAATAGAACAATAGTTGAAATGGCTCGAACAATGATATGTGAGAACAAATTGCCTAAGTATTTCTGGAGAGAAGCCGTAAATACTGCATGTTACATTCTGAATAGAGCTCTCATTAGAAAGACCATAGACAAAACCCCATATGAAATCTGGAAGGGAAGGAAACCCAAGATTGGGTACTTCAAAGCCTTTGGATGTAGATGCTACATCCTAAATGATAGAGAGAAACTAGGAAAATTTGATCCTAAATCTGATGAAGCAATTTTCCTTAGCTACTCAGCATGTAGTAAAGCTTATAGAATATATAACAAAAGAACTCAAACTGTAGTAGAGTCTATACATGTTGATTTCGATGAAACTAACCATGCAGGAAAGAAAAGCAAAGATCTGGAAGAAATAGTTCCAGATGTAGCAGAATCAGAAAAAGCTCAAGATCCTTTTTAGATCAAGAAGTATAAGGAAGAGGATGAGCAAATAAATTTCAACCTGAATCAATCTTCAGACAATCCCCTAAACACTTGGATTTATTTCAATGATAGAAAAGGAGAAGATGATGAAGTAGAGGAGATTGAAGAACAAGCTCCACAATAGCATGAGGATCTTCAAAGGGAAACTAGGACTTAAAGGAATCATCCGGTGGAAGCTATTTTGGACAATGTTCAAACTCCAGTTAGAACCAGAGGACAACTCAACAAGATGATGAGCCATGCTGCCTTTGTCTCACTCATAGAACCAAAGAAGTTTTAAGATGCAGAAGGAGATGAAAGCTGGATGATGGCTATGCAAGAAGAGCTAGATCAATTCATAATAAATGATGTATGGGATCTAGTCAATTATTGGCACCAAATGGGTATTACGGAACAAGCTAGATGAATCTAGAGTTATAGTGAGAAATAAAGCAAGACTGGTTGCTCAAGGCTACGATCAGACAGAAGGCAGTGACTTTGAGGAAACTTTTGCACCAGTAGCAAGATTGGAGGTAATCGGGATTCTATGTGGCTTTGCATCATTTATAGGATTCACCATATTCCAAATGGATGTCAAAAGTGCTTTCCTAAATAAAGTCATTCAGGAGGAAGTATATGTCAAGCAACCACCTAGATTTGAAGATTCAAAGCATCCGAAGCATGTGTACAAGTTAAAGAAGGCCCTCTATGGAATAAAGCAAGCACCTAGAGCTTGGTATGAGAGACTCACTTCATTTCTCATATCCAAAGGTTACATCCGGGGTAAAGCAGATACTACCCTTTTCACCAAGAAGAAGAAGGGTGATATCATTGTTGTCCAAATATATGTGGATGACATCATCTTTGGAGCAACTGATGAAAGGATGTATGAGGAATTCAGCTCTCAAATGCAGAAGGAATTTGAGATGTCAATGATGGGATAACTCAACTTCTTCCTTGGTCCTCAAATTAAACAGAGTCTTATAAGATTTTTATAAACCAATCCAAATATACCAAGGAGATTCTAAAGAAGTTTGAGATGAACAAGAGCAATCCAATGTCCACTCCTATAGGATCAGATACAGTCCTTTCAAAGGATTGTAAAGGAGAAGAAGTTGGTCAGAAGCTCTACAGAGGGATGATTGGATCACTTTTATACTTAATAGCTAGCAGACCTGACATACATTATGCAGTCCATTACCATGCAAGGTATCAAGAAAATCCAAGGGATTCACATCTCAAAGCTGTAAAAAGAGTTCTTAGACATATTCTAAGAACTACTGAAGTTGGTCTATAGTATTCTAGTAATGGCAACTTCACATTGCAAGGGTAAACTGATGTAGACTATGGCAGAGATATGCTTGAGAGAAAAAGTGCATCCGGAGGCTGTCATTTTCTTGGAGATTGCTTAGTTTCATGGTATAGCAAGAAGCAAACATCAGTACCATTATCAACCATAAAAGCTGAATATATGATAGTTGGTAGCTATGTTGCACAACTCCTATAGATCAAACAATAATAGGAAGATTTTGGTGTCCAAGCAGGATCTGTTGATGTTGTGTGTGACAATAAAAGTGCAATTGATGTGTCAAAGAATCTAGTGTTGCATAACAAGATGAAGCATGTCAATATCAGGCACCATTTCATTAGAGACCATGTCATGAAGGAAGATGTAACTTTGGTCTACATTCAAACAAATGAGCAAAGGGAAGGTATCTTTACTAAGCCATTAAGTAAAGATCAATTCAATAAGCTAAGGGAGGCAATTGGAATGCCTAATCCATTTTGAAGAAGAATCTAAAAGATAAATAGCAATTATTTTAGTCTTCTCAAAGTTAAGGAATCAAGGAAGAAAGGAAAAGTAAGTTAACTGTGGATCCGGAGGGAATATTGTCAGCTTAGCAGACAAGGAGCGACAAATGGTAGTAAAAGCACAAAAAAGTAACTGTACATGTTTTTAAATTTCAAACGTTTATTGGGAAGTCCACGTGCAGTAAAAAGTTACAACTGTTATGAAATTAAACCGTTCTAATTCTCCGATTTAAATATCACTAACCTCTCCACTTAAAAATAACTTCCACATCAATGATCTAGTTAGTTTTAACTGCTTCCAGATTACCAAACTACCCTCACTTTGAAAACTCTATAAAAACCCCCTAAATTCTTTCTTCTTCTTCTTCTTCTTCATGCGAGCAACTAATCTACTGTTATTGTGCAATTTTTCCTTCAGAACCCTAAAAATTTCTTAACCTTCATTCCTAAATGGCAAGAACTAAGAATCAAGCTGCTCTTCATCCAAAGAACTTGGTTCCGGAAGACACTCTCAAGGATGAAGACTTCATCCCAATCAAGTCCAAAGGTACTGACACCATTACGCCATCTGATTATTTAGGTGATGAGTACTTATTTACCACCGAACCCTATGTTCAACTCCTCATAAAAGACCAACATTTGGAGATCTTTCTCCAGATGAGAAACCTAACCTATCCTCTTCTTGTCAAAGAATTCTATAAAAACCTAAAAATCCATAAATACGCTAACATTCTGTAGACCACAGTGCAGGGGAAGGTGATCACTGTCACCCCTGAATTTGTCGTTACTCATTTCAAAATGAAGAATAGTGGAGTAATCATAAGGAATGATGGAGATGAACTCACTATTAAATATGATCCCCAAATGTAGCTTCATGAAAGGTTCTTTAGAGATAAAACTTCCACTCACTGGCCACAGACACCAAGAACTCTTCAATTTATGATGGCTAGACTAATCCTGGTCCGGAGGGGATCCTTTAACACTACATCTTCCTTTCAGCATTATGTCATCCAACACTGGTTTGAAAGTAGAGAGGTTAATATGCCAATTTTGTTAATCCACTACATCAAGCAACATAAATACTCCAATGGCGCTCTCATCATAAAGATCCTTGCTTAAAATTAAGCAGATCTATCTAGAGTGGAGACTGTTGAGGGAAAAGCAATTCTTGAGAAAAATTTCCTCAAACTAACCTATAATGAAGTCTCGGATGAATAGAAGGCACTAAGATAGAGGAAAGAAAAACAGGAGAAGAGTAGGATCTGGAAGGCTGGAAGCTTAGTTGAGAAAGCTCTGGTGGCAAAGAAAGCTAGAACCACCAAATTAAGGGCACAAAAGAAGATTAATCTTGACCCTGGGGAGGAAGTAAATGAAGATGCCAAGACCCTCACACAAATCAGGAAGCAATCACCGATAAAAAGGCCTAGAGGGAGGCTTATTAAAGCAGCTCCTAAGAAGGGGAGAACAGTTGAGACTCCAGAAATTAAGGTTGAGGAACAAACTTCAGAGGCTGCAGCTTTCATTCTCAGAGGAAGAAAAAGGGGAGCTGCTCAAACATTGGAAGATATCCTTGAAGAAGATGCCATTGATGAAAGTAGTGCTATATAAGAAGATGACATTGTTCCAAAAAGAGCACATATCAGAAAGGGTTCAACATTCAAATAAGCTCTTCAGGCAAAAAGAGCCAAGTTAGAACCTAAGAAGCTTGCTCCAGGTATTACAATCAGTGAACCTCCTCCCAAGCCTACTAGAGTAGAAGAAATGGCTGAGGCCAAGAAGACAAAGGGAAAGAATGTGGAGTTCACTACATAGATTGCCAATCTGGAAAATTTTCATTCAGAGGATCCATAATTCAACAAAATGATGGAAGCTATTAAGGATATTCTGAAAGCAAATCATCTTACAAAAGAAGGACCCAGAAGCTCATCCAGAGAAACCAAGCAAGCTACTCCTTTGGCCATTTCCAGTCCCTCTATTCTCATTGCTCCTTCTGATCTACAAGTTCTACAAGAGGGAAATAGTGAAGAGGTCTATTCATTTTCAAAGCTAGAACAGAACCTCTCCCGAATTCTCTGTTAAATCCTAAATTTGAATCAAATTTAGGCGTAAATCCTTAAAAGGCAGAGGAACTGAGAACAAAAAGTCCTGAAAAGGCATTTGAAGAGGATGTTGAGGACATTACCAACAATCTTTAACAGATAGAAGAAGTGAGAACTAAAAGTCCTGAAAAGGCAATTTAAGGGGAGATTGAGCACAATACCAATCTTTTGGAAGTTGAGGTGGAAGAAAGACTTGAAAAGTAGCAGAGTCTACAGAATAACTAAACACAGAGGTAACTCTTAAACTTAACTCAAATATTGATGTTGCTATAGTTGTTTATGTCACCAATAATAAAGACAACTTAGATGCCACTAACACTCAAAGTGCATCAATGGTAGTTAAGCCTTACGTGGTGCTTACCAGAGGAGGGAGATGGTCTGAGACCCACTAAGCACACTACTATAGTAGACTCACAGGGCCAACCCTACTTCGGAGGTTAGGTTGGAAGAAAAGAGTGAAGAAAAGAAGGATGATGAGGAGGAAGAATACTCTAGCTCTAAGGAAATCGTAAGCAGTTTCAGATTTGAGGAAGAATCCTCAACAGACAGTGAGGCAAGGAAGAGAGTAACTAAATAAAAGATTCCCCCAAATTTTGCCACCACCAAAAATGAAAAAGTATGCATGACACTGAATTTACTAGAGCAAGCTGCATTTCAAGGGAAGCAAAATGATGAATTCATACCTATGCTTCAGGACATATGCAACAAACTAATCTCAGTGGAAAACCTAATGAAAGAAAAATCCATGGGTCCAAATTTAAAGTCAGAATTGGGTAAAATACAAACAATGGTGAGGAACATTGAAAAGAGAGTGAATCCTTCCCCACTGCTGATCAAGTTGCAGAAACCTCTCTCTCTTCCAAATCACTCCTGCACTTGACCAACTCACTTCTATAATTACCACTGCCAATAGATCAGCAACACAAGCTACTACCAGAGCAGAAAACCATTGTGCAACCATCATGGGACATATGACATCCACCTCTACTAATCCAAAAAATGAAATGAAGGAGTATTTAGACACCAAATTTGAAGACTTGCTAAAATTCATTCGAAATGCTCTCACTGAGTCACTCAAAGACACTTCCTTCAGACTCACTTCCCTCACCAAAGATCAATAAAACTTCAAAGATTAGCTCTCCACTTTTCTCAAGAAAGAGCTTCCAGATCTTCTTGAAAAAGTTATGGAAGATGTAAGCAGTGATTGTCAGACCGGACTCTTATCCCTTGACAGAACTATTAGAAATTAGAAGAGTGCCTTTGATATTGAACTACGGTATATCAACAAAAGCATTCACAATGGCTGTGATGCAGTCATTAAGGAAGTTCAACAACTAAGTTCTAGTGTGTCACAATTATCTCTCACTTCTCCTTCTCCTTCTTTCGAAACTCAGCTGGCCATTTTGGAGAACCTGCCCTTACCAATTATGCAAGATCTGGTTCAGCATATAGGAGATACATGCTTCTTTGGATACAAATGTCAACTCACCCTCCTCAAAACCTTATTCTTCTTCTTTGAAGAAGAAGACAGACAAAACGCTCTAACCATGCACCTAAATCTCACCAAGTCATATGCACGGCTCTGGAAATTAATCAAGCCACTCTATCATATCCTTGAAATAGTAGACAAAGTCATTGAGAAACATATGGCGGGAGATAAAGATTATTCTATCTACTCTAGAGCTTAAGGAAAGAAATAGGATGGGCAATCCTACATGGTCATAGACTTCTCCTTAAATGCCCCAATAGATGCAAACAAAAAGGGGGAGAAAGGTAAAGGAAAGGAAGATGAAGCTTCTAGGGAGGATAAGGTGTAGTAATTATTGATTATAATTGTTTAATTGTAAACAAAATCTGTAATAGCTAGTTCTAATTATTTTAACTTATATTCTTCTGTAAAATGTACTCTGAAACTTCATTGATGTTAACCATTATTAACAGTAGAAGTATATATAGTGAAAATATCTATTCAAAAATTGCTTCTAATTACAACTCTCAATTGTACTTCAAAAACTTAGAAGCTAGAATGCAAAAAGATTGGGGGAGTTAGGATGCTAGAATTATGGGGGAGCAAAATTATAAATGACTAAGTATCAAGAATCATACTTAGCTCATATCCTATATTTACATACTCACTATACTTAGGTTTTTATTTCCATCAAATGGGGGAGATTGTTGGGAAATAATGATTTGGTAGAATCATATCAAGAACAATCCGAATCAGGTTTAAAGCAAACAAAACTTCTAAGTCTAAGAAGAATAATGAGGATAACATATCCCTAAGTCCATGAAGAAAGCATCCAGTTAGAGTTTAGAAAGGAAACAAACTTCTAACTCCTTAAAAATTGCATCCGGAGAAAGTCTAATTGAAGAGCATCTAGATAAGTTGAGTCTGAAGACATCTAGAAGACTTAACTTACAAGATAAAAGGGAAAAGTTCAAAATTACCATTTCCCTCCTTATTGATCTGTAGTCAAAGTTCTTTTTGCCTTGGAGAATGAAAAAGTGACAGCTAGCACACTTTTCAAAAAAGGACAAATATTTTACTTGGAAAGAGAAAAAGGCAACAACCTTTTTAACCTAGACCAATTGGATGGCGCTGGAGCTCACATAAATGACAAAGCTTGCCTTGAATTTGGAAGTTCATAAAAAGCCAAACAAATGACTACTGACACTTTTTGCATCAATACCAACAGTTCAAACTGGTCAAATAATGTGCCTAACAGATTGATCAATGGCTCTAGAAGCGCCACGTCATACATGATCAACGGTGAAGATTCAAGATCAACCTTAATGGTACACAACGACAAAATTTTTGATCAAAGCCTATAAGGGAAGATTCACATGTTGAGAAGGTGCTGGTTAATTTTACAAAAAAAAGCTATTGCATTGAGAATTCAAGCTACTTCAAGCAGAAAGCTTAAGCCCCTTAAGAACCTCTAACTCAGATCGGTTTGTAATAATTCACAAGTGAAAACTATAAAGTTGTAGAATTCAAAACCCCCTTTTACAAAAAAAACAAATTATTAAATCTCGTACTTGGGTGAGTATTGAGATTGGGACTCAACTTGAACTAGGATAGTTTGAGTGGTATATCCCTATAGGACTCAGCTTAAATTTGGGTAGAATTTAAGTGGTATATCCTGCTAAATAAAAGGACTCACCTGAAGATTAGTGTCTTTAGTGGTGATATCTGGAGAAGAAGAGTTCTCCAGAGACAATTGTAAAGGCTTGATTCCTGCCCGTTGAAAGGAATATCACTAGTGGACAAAGCTCGGAGGAGGAAACTCCAGGGATTGGAGTAGGCGAGGCCGATCCAGTATAAATCTCTATGTTTGAATTTACTTACTTTATCCTTACATTAATTACATTATTGTTTATACTTGCAACATCTGGATCAAATATATCCGAATCATTTCAAACACACAACACAGACTTTTTATAAGTCATTAAATTCCACAATAAGGGTCATTCACCCCTCTCTGACCCTAAATATATACACACAGGGAACAACACATTCTATACTTTCACTTCTTGCTTTATAATGAACTTCTATAGTGTAGAATTGAGGCAATTCTTGAAGGATCTAAGTGATCCAGACTAGAGGAAGCTGAAACCATTCGGCTTATGGAACATCAGGTATTACATTGATGATTTAATGAATTCAAGGCTCCTTGAAGCAGTTTGCCTATTATGGGATCTTATTAACCGGTTGTTTCATTTGGGTAGCATAGAACTATGCCTGATATTTAAAGAGTTCACTGCTACTTAAAATATCCTAACTCCTCAGTGAGTAAAGATAGCAATTCCCAAGTATGTATTTGGTTCAGAGAGGGATTCGGATTACATTTTTGGACTCGAGTCTCCTGAGGATTTCTTATCTCATGCCCCAGATTTAATTGGTTTCAAGATACGCTCTATACTTAAGTGGTATCAAAATGCGTTAAGAGCTTATCTGTCTTGGTCTTCCATGGTTGCTATACTGATATTAAGTGAGCAAATATATGGGTTAGGCAAGACTATGGCACCTTTTCGACTGATTTCCTTGATATCACAGATGGATGATGGGGTTTCTTCGGCTGCTTTTGCTCTAGCCGAGAACCTTATCCGCCTGGATGCTGTTTCTAGAGATTAGAGCCTAGTGGGAGATCACTTTACACTATTACAGGTAATTTGTTGTGATGAATTTGTTGCTTATTGTGATGTGCGAATACTAATAAATGCTTTCTTACATTTATGGATTTTGGAGAAATGGGCTTTGAAAGACCTGCCAAAGGGGAGTGTCAAGAAGTACAACCCATCCAATTTCTTGGAGCATGCTTTTACTACATCAGGCCACTACATGCTATCATTAGTCGAATGGACCCCTATTCTGTAGGCTTATGCTAAGAACTAGATTCATTGGGTTTGTCCTTGGTGGAAGATTTCAGATGTTTTACTGGAGATATCCCTGGATGGAGTGCAATTGCTTGGATTATAGATGGTGACGTCGTATTCTCCATCTAGGATATACAGACAATATGGACGACCTCAAAGAATCCCTACTGAGTTCTGCAAGACTAAGCCTGTTGTATACCCTTCTCGTTGGTCTGAAAACTTTACTGGGAGATGGGCAAGATGTACGAAATATACCCTACTGAAACATGAAGCTGAGAGGATTATGGCGACTGATGAGCTATACAAGGGTTGGATAGCTAAGATTTGGGCCTTGTCTACCCGAGAGAAACGAGTGGTTGCTAGTGTTGACTAGTATCATTATTCAAGAGGTTTCAGACCTGTTCTTCCTAAGGCAAATAGGAGATGTATAGTCTAATGTTTGATGTTTTCATGCTAGACTTTTGATATGATACTTCCTTTTTCCAGTTCTAATTTTTGCAGAAGGATTTGTAGTGTGTTCTCGACTTATCAAACTGCATGTCCTAATTTTTGTCTAGACCACCCTTTCAGTTTTTCAATCCAGCGGACTTATTTTCTGACTTTTCCATTGACCTTGCTCTTTTCAGTCTATCGGATATTTTGCATTTTGGAAATATTTCTTTCTTTTTTTATTTATTATTTTTTTACCGAGCCTAAGCATGAAAAAAGATTAAAGCACAAATGAAAAATGAAACATATACTAACTTGTGAGTCTAACACTTTTACACCAAAATGCATTCATTATAACACACATAGAAAAATTTAGCAAGAATGACACTTTTATTGTACGACTTTAAATTGGTTACAACTGTTGGTAATAATTATAACCGAAATGTCTCCCATTGCTAACTATCCAATTACAGTTTTATAGCTAGCAACTCTCAATTATTTTAAGTCTTAATTTTTTCCTGAACCCCTCACAAAGGTCCGATAGATTTTATTTAGCCTTAATATTTGCTTGACCCGCCCTTTTTGGGTTTTCAAATTGGCGGGTTTTATTCTTTATTTTTCAATTATTTTTAGTTATACGTGATAGCGCTTAAGTTTTTCTTGGTTAATAGGATTCACAAACTTATTGCCATCCATGTGCATGATCTTAACTGCTCCCTTACCAAAGACCTTCTTGATAACATATGGGCCTTCCCAGTTAGGATGGAATTTGCCTCTACTGCTGGTATTGACCTTTGTTAACTATTAGAGGACTAGGTCTCCTGCTTTGAATGGTTCTTTCGGTTGTTTAACTCGGTTGTTGTAAGCTCTGGCCATACACTGTTGGTACATTTATAGATGGTCTAAGGCTTTCAATCGTGTCTGATCTATCATGTTTAGCTATTTGTATCTAGCTCAGACCCAATCTGTTTCTTTTAGTTGAGGTTCTAAGGTGACCATGAGTGACTTGACTTTGGTTTCCACTAGTAAAACTACTTCCATTCTATATACCAAAGAGAATGGGGTTTGATTCGTCGAGGTGCGCACACTTATTCTATGTCCCCAGACTGCAAAAGGAAGTTTGTTGGCCCAATCTTGGTATATGACAACCATTCTAGACAGAATTCTATTGATTGCTTTATTAGCTACTTCAACTACCCTATTTACTTGCGGTCAATACGGAGATGGTCTATGATTCCTAATCCCGTATTTCTCAATTAAATCTACCGTTTCTCCTTGGACCTGAATTCTATTATCAGGAAAAATGTGGTGGGGAACCCCATACCGAGCAAAAATTTGGCACTTAATGAACTTGGCCATTTTCTTAGCAGTACTATTGGTGTAGGATTCGGCCTCAACCCACTTTGAGAAGTAATCAATTGCAACCACTTTGTACCGGTGACCATTTGTAGAGGATGGTCGAATCTTGCCAATTATATCTATCCCTCACTTTGAGAATGGCCAAGGAGTAGAAAAATTTTGAAGTTCAATGGGTGGTAGATGCGAGATCTCTCCATGAATCTGGCATTCATGGCACTTCTTCACCTCAGATACACAAGCAGCCATCATCGTGGTCCAGAAATAACCTTGCCTCTATATATTCTTAGTTAAGGCTACCTCATTCATGTGTAGTCCATAATCGCCTAAATGTAACTTCCTCATAACATGTATGGCTTCCTCTTCGGCCAGCCTTTAAGAAGTAACCTGCTACCAGCTCTTTTGAACAGAATACGATCAACCAAATTGAACTGAACGACTAATTTTCTTAGAGTAGTGCGGTCTGGCTAAGATGCATTTTCAAGATATTGGCCATCTTTCAAGAATTGAACTGTGTCGGTGTACCAAGACTCTTCTAAGGTCTGCCCCACTACCATTACCATTTCATTGAAGAAGGGCATTTTAGAAGATTGCATAACCAACGATCTCATAAGCCTTTCTTGTGGATTTTCCCACATTTAAGCTGATGTTGCTAGTGAGTCTTCCATTTTGTTTTCTTGTCTTAGCACAAGCTGATACAACACTACTTGATCTTCATTGAATGGTCCCATAATGCTTCGAGGTAAGGACGAAGTGTTTCTTCTTTAATTTCCCAATCTCCTACAACTTAGCGGATAAATATAGCTTAATCACCCACCACTGATATGTCGGTTGCCCCTACTGCGAGGAGTGCTTCTTACCTGAACATATAAACTTCATATTCTTCCCCATTGTTGGTGACTGAGAATTATAGGTGCTTGGTTAGTGGGATTATCTAATTGTGAGGGGTGACGATGATAACACCAAGTCAAGTGCTTTGTCTGTTGACTGCACTTGGCTTTGATTCGCTTACAGATTTCAGAATTAACCTTTTTAGCCCATTCAGGTCTTAAATGATGAAGCATTTTGACATACTTAAACTTAGGATCTATCAAAATTTGGTGCTCAGCTATCTCGCGATCATCTCTCGGTATATCTTTATATGACCAAGTGAATGCTACCACGTGTTTTTTTCCTTTTTTCTAATAATAAGTTTTTTCTTTTTTATTTTCTCGATGGGAGAGAATTCATTTGAAGTATATACCAATTTTGTATTTTCAGTTGTACTTAAGTTAATTTCATGCATAAAAGTATCATGTATGCTAAACACATTGTATGAATGATAAAATGAATGCAAAGTGTCGTAGGGCGAGACATCAAGCAAGTAAGCAAAATGATTAGTTATCATTGATAGATTGGCCTTATAGGCATTGTTGTTCGCATTAAAATATTTGATATTGAAACTAAAGCATCATCATCTTCTTTGGCAGGTGGTGGCAGATTGGCGGAGGTAAGATTTGATCAAATCAGCTATCTCATCCTCAAGCTTGTCTTGTTCTTCTTTGGTGAGTTTCCTTCTCAGTTTTCCCTCATTGTAAATCCATTCTATACACATTTAGACCATTTCTTCATGGGAAAGTGGAGGTTCAAGTTACTTATTATAAGCAAGATCCTTAGTGATGGATTTGATTGCTTCTTTTTCTTTTTCAACGATCAGGGACCTTTCCATCTCTATGTCGAACTTAGTAGGCTAGTCTTTTTGACCCAATTCCCTAACCGATGTAGAATTAGCTTGAATGATTCTACTAAAAACAAAATCAGAAGAAAGGCTAGAATCAACAACGAGAATCACCCCCACTATAACCTTCGTATTCTTCAAGTATTGATCAATGCTAGCTTTGGATTTGTCTACCCCAATCAAGTTTATAGACTTTCCAAACTGAGGCCAATGGTTGTTTATGGTGCTAGTAGCTCAAAATCCCCAGCAGGAGAGTCATCTGCCTTAAGAAAGTGATACACCATCAGCAGGAGAGTCATCCTCTTTAAGAAAGGGATACGCCATTAGTAGGAGAGTCATCCGCCTTAAGAAAGGGATACATCATCAACTGGAGAATCATCCGCCTTAGGAAAGGGATGCACTATCAACCAGGAAAGTTGGTTTGCCTTAAGCAAGAGATACAAGGAGAAGTTATTCGCCTTTGGATAGGGATACACTAGCATCAGTCAAAGGAAAGTCATTCACCTTAAGAAAGGGATACGCATAGCGAAGGAGAGTCGTCAACCTCAGGAAAGAGGCACCAAGGAAAGGAGTTTGCCTCAAGAAAGGAGCTCAATCATATCATCACCTTAGGTACGATTCCTAAACCCTCGCTCATATTATGAGATTATATAGATCCATATCTGTAGTGATCCTACAAGAGGCAGTCTATGAGCACTAGATTTTAACGGTCCTTCTTATGAAATAATGATGAGAGCTAGATAATGCAATCTTTTATAGGTGTTATCCATCAGAGGTGTTCCTACTATAATAGAGATAAGTTTAGCAAGAGTTTGGAGACCAAGACCGCCTTTAGGGACTCGTACGAGTCACACCTAGGGGTATGGGTCCATAGGTTGACCCATACGACCCAAATCCCCCGCACACCTTGGAGGGACCCATATGGGTCCCCCACCTGTATAGGTCCCACTAATAAGTAATTAGATTGGTTTGATTGCAATCATACCATATTCATTTAAAATCAGCCATAAATTGGATATATTGCATTCAGACATGCGATTTTCCTATAAATAGAGGCATTTTGCCTCACTTTCAAAAGGGAGCCAATTCAAGAACATTACATACACTATACTTTGTCATTTTTCTAGCAATTTTATAGTAATAGAAAGGGTATAGAAGAGGTATAGAAGTTATAAAATAGGGGGAAAACCATTCCACAATGGTTTTGCCCACATTTTATTCCTTTGTAGCTTCATATTTCGGATTGGGGGGAGGTTCTATCCACACAAACACCCACCTAAATAGTCCTAAACCTAGCATTTCATCATCTACTTTAGTTAGACTCTCTATCAGTATTGGGATGGCTTCAAAGTGGATTCACGGCGTAAAGGTACGCTCCTGAGTTTTAAAGAGACTCACTTTCTCTTTATTTTATCGTCTTTTTTATTTATTTGCTTTGATCTATCCTTTGATCTATTTTGGGTTTGGTCCTGACCCATATAGGCCTTGTTGGCACCTTTATATCCCTAGAGAGACTATATTGGTGCGCCATACCCATATGGAAGGAAATCTCATTTTTATTCAGTTCTTTTTCTATAAATATTTTTAGTAATAATCTGAAATAAGGTTCTATTTGGGTCTAAATAAGACCTGTACGGGTCCATCCATACTCGTACATGTCCTCCTAGTTGCTATATGGGTGTCCCCACCCGTACGGGTACTAACCCCCAAGGTAGAAGGTCATTTTCTCCTTAATTGGTAAAACAAACCAAACATCACCATTTTCCATGTGATCAGTTTCACTAATAATCTGGTAAATCAACCAATGAAAAGTTAAAATGTGTTTTCATAATAAAATACATTGAAGACCCATTATTCCTTTTCAATCCTAGAAGCCGCCCAGGCATTATCGATCGCAAAACCATCACGCTAACATAATCACATTTTTCCTAACAAAATGCTAATTATGATGTGCCATAAACTGTGCTAATCTTTGTGGATGCATGAGAATTTGTTTATTTTATTTTCTAACTTAGAAAAAATGTACAGGTTCCCTCGCAATTCTCCCAATTTTCCCCGGTTGTAATTTTTATTCCTCCTTTATTTTTTGTACTTTGTTATAAATAGTTGAACGAATGTATCGAGTGTGAAAGAGTGTAGAAAAATAGGGTTTTCGTAATAATTCCCCAAGTGATGAAAAGAAAACGGTTTTACGGAGAGAATGTAATTTTGAATTAACTAAATGAGAAATAAGTCACTCATCCGATACCCAAATCTCTGATCTAAAAGGTATGAGTCTCCTGCCCAATAGAAATTGTACCAAAAATCTTTCCCAAGTAGACAACTTGGGTGGTGACTTTATCATTTATATCGAGATTTAGGTCTCGACTCTTTTATTCTTTAAAATTGATTAAAATGTGCAAACTTGAACTAAAGGGTTCCATCACGCTCAAATCAAACTAAATCCCCAGTGGACCCCAAAGCAAGGCGCCAAGGGAAATCCACATATTTTTTACCACGATACATCACAGATATCCTACCCAAAAATCGAAATTGGTACCTTTATTGGGTGAATTTTAAACAAGAAATTTGAACTGAGGCGGTGAAAATTGTTCAGGAAAGAATTGATAGCGGTACCGCTATAATCAATAGCAGTATCGGTGTTATTAAAGGCGGTACCCCTATGATTAAGGGCGTACCCCTGTTATTAAGGAGATAAGAGTGGCACCCATGTCATTAAGTGTGGTATCCCTGTCATTAAGGGTGGTACCCATATTGATGATAGGGGTACCCTTGTTAATGATAGGGGTACCCCTATCACTGTTTTTGGAAGAAAATCAACATTTTTGGAGGGGTAAAAAGGGATCCAATGCTCTTTTTGAGGCTAATTTCCACAAATTGACTAAAAATCTAACATATTAGGATACAGTAAAGTATAATATCAATCTTTCATCATTGACTAAGGGCCTCGCAAAATTTCTTGCTCACACATGTTCTTGTTGAACTCCTACTTTTCTTTATCTTTTGAGGGCTTTTGAGTGAAATCGCTTCTGAATCAGTTTCTCGTTTGATAATCCTTCTTTTGGAAGGAGTCATATCTCTTTGAGCTCTTCTGAGGATTTTTTTTCCTCTACTCATCATCCTTATAAAGTTCCTCGAGAACATAGCCATTTCTTCATCTTTTGAGGAGTTTCCTTCTGAGGAATTAGCTTTGAGAATAATGTCTTTCTTTCCTTTCGATGTGGACTTCTCTTTTTTCTTAAAAGCTTGCATGGAGATCTCATGAATGATTAGAGATCTAATGAGCTCATTATATCTGTATGTGGTGGGATCTTGAGCTTCCTCACTAGCCTTTTTCTTGGATTGCCAATCTCTAGTCAAGCATTTGCGGATTTTCTTGACTTTCTCTTCTTTTGAGAACTCATTTCCCAATCTTTTCAATTCATTCACTATATTTGTGAATCTGTCATTCATACTTGAAATGGATTCATTCTCCTCCATCTCTAAGAACTTATAATATCTAAGATTCTAATTGATCTTAGATTCTTTCACTTCGTTGGTTCCTTCATAGGTCACTTCCAGCTTTCTCCATATCTCTTGAGCAATTTCACAACCAGAAATTTTATTAAACACATCTATGTCTAAAGTACAGTGAAGCATGTTAGTAAAATTAGCATTACTTTAGTAACGCTTAACTTCCATTTCATTCCATTGCTTTTCAAGTTTGGGCTGGGGTTGGTTATAGACAGTTATAGTGGCATAAAATGGGCCATTTATAATGGTTTACCATGCATAATAGTCTTCAGATTGTATGAAAATTTTCATAAGATTTTTCCATAATGTATAATTATGTCTATAGAACAAGGGAGGTCTTGTAATAGAGATTTCCTTAGGGAGAGTCTAGGAAGTTCGCATATCTCCTCCAAGAAGCTGTCTCATGGTTTTGTCACAAATGGTGTTCGATTTACTCTTTTGACTGTTAAGTAATAAGAAAAAATCTGCTCTGATACCACTTATTGGTCCTAAAGGGGTGATTTGGAGTCATAGGGGGTGATTGACTCCTTTTCAAAATAAAGCAAGTAACTAATTATTGCCCTTGTGATGCAGTGAAAGTAAAATTGAAATAGAAAAGTTAGAAATTTAACACTATAATTTTATACTAGTTTGGACACTGCCTACCTCCAGTCCATAGAGCGTCCGCTTCTGAGCTTTAATCAACTATTGTCAACTCCTTCTGAGACAGCGGAGAAGCCTTTACAAATGGAATTCCTTAAAGCCAAGAGTACCCTCCTCTTCCTATCTCTAATTACCTAGTTCAAGAGTACCCTCCTCTTCCTGTCTCTAATTCCTTAGTTCAAGAGTACCCTCCTCTTGAACTCTTTTGAACCATAACTTACACCAAGCTGCTTTTAGGTTTACAACAAGACCTCAACAAGCACTTTGCTTAGTCTTAAGAGTGGATTGAAAAGAGTTTCATGTGATCTTATACTTTTTGTTTTTAAGATTCACTTTTACAACAGATTTGAAATGAGTTGTTCTAAGCTTTCTGAATTTCAAATAGATTTGAGATGATTGTTTGCTTGCGATAGTTTTTCTAGATTTTGATTATGAGATTGCAATTAGTTAAAGCTTGGATGTCTTTCTTGAACTCTTCTGAACCATAACTTATACCAAGATGCTTTCAAGTTTACAACAAGACCTCAACAAGAACCTTACTTAGTCTTAAGAGTGGATTGAAAGAATTTTATGTGGTTTTGTACTTTTTGTTATCAAGATTCACTTTTACAACAGATTTAAAATGAGTTATTCTACACTTTCTGAATTTCAAACAGATTTGAGATGATTGTTTGCTTGCGATAGATTTTTCTAGATTTTGATTATGAGATTGCAATTAGTGAAAGCTTGGATGTCTTTCTTGATGATGGTAGATGCCTTTTTATAAGCAATCTTCTAAATCTTCCCATTGTGACTGATCCTCAGAGTCACAATCTTAGCCGTTGTCTCATAACAGCTCTTTTCCTAGAGAGTCATTGGATCTTCCATTTAAATCATCTTCTATTCTATTAGGCTTTTTAGCGGGAGTCAATTCTACCAACTTTTTGCAGTATTTCAGACTTTTTCACCTTTTAGTCCCATACAACATGCTTGTGTTAAGTTGTCAGGTGGCTAAAAGGTTTCTTATCTCGTTGTTGTCAACTCCCTTTTGAAGGTCCTCTGTCACGTATCTTTTTGTGTCATAGAAAGTAGAGGCCTATTTTTAGTATTTTATCTTCACGTGAGTTGATGCATTGGGATTTGAGCTTTGACAGTTGGAGATGCTGTCCTTCTCTTGTAAGCCATGATAGTCTTCTGAGTAATTTGGCTTCTGATCTTCTAATCTTTTATCTTGGTTCTGATGTCTTGTATTCTTCTGAGCTTGATCATCTTCCGAGTACGCAGTTTCTGACTTTTGGTTATCTTCAGAACTTAACTTCTGATTGCGAATCTTAGCTTCTGAGAATTCTTCTTATGGGCTAAGTTCAACATTTTCTCTTTGGAAATTATTTTCTTCACTCGTTTCTAAGGAATGACTTTACTTAAAAATTTTATAAATGACTAGAATATCGATCGATGACCACTACATTGAAAGCTCAGGAGGACCTCTATAAGGGATTTTGAATTTTCTACTTACATTTGAAATGTTCATCAAACGATTAAATGCAATCAAGGGCACAGTTTGGGGCAAAAGTATTAAACTTGTGGATTTGAATCTTGAACAAATACAATATTTTAAATTTTATATCTTAAATTCTAAAATTTAATACTTAGACTTTAATTATTTTATTTGGTATCCTATATAAATGCTTGGGTTTGCCATTATGAAATTTGGTATGAACATAGGTATTCTATAGGAAAAATTTTAGCATTTAATGTTTTTGTGATTTTTTATTCAAAATTATTGATTACATGAATTTTAATTTGAGTCCAACAAAGCAAGGTATGAAGATGAAGTTTGAGAAGGAATCCCACGAGAATGTAAATAATGAGGTAAACATGGTGTATTTCCACAAAAATCTTGTGCATATTTTCCATGTTATCGTACGTATTTAAAGCAATATATATATATATATATATATATATATATATATATATATATATATATGTATATATATATATATGTATGTATATATATATATATGTATGTGTATATATGTATATATGTATGTATGTATGTATGTATGTATGTATGTATGTATGTATGTATGTATGTATGTATGTATGTATGTATATATATGTATATATGTATATATATGTATATGTATATATATGTATATGTATATATATGTATATATATGTATATATATGTATATATATGTATGTATATATATGTATATATATGTATATGTATATATATGTATATGTGTGTGTTTTAGTAATCTTTTAATGCTTCTCTTCATTTGTAGAATTTGGATACACTTACAGAATTTAATAAAATTCTTATTAATTCAAATAAGAATATTGAAAAAAAAGTTTTTACCATAAACAATAACTTAAAAAAAATGTTGAATTTATTAAAAGAAAAACTAGTTACTACATAAATGAAGAAAGGAAGTTCAAATGATTGTAAGCCTCATGTTAGTATGTCATATGTGGAATTATTAATATTATTATGATGGTTTGATTGTAAGATAAATTAAACCCTATTAGTTTCATTAAATAAAGGTAAATTCCTATAATACCTCGATGATGGGTATATAATAATGAAACCCCAGGAGTTAGTCATCTCTCTACCTACATAAATTTTTATCTCCATAAGAAAGGCTTGTCACTCTGGAGAGGTTAAGAGAGAGAAACACAATTTCAAATACCTAATCGATTCTGTCTCCATCACTCTCATCATGAATCAAAGGCGAACATTCTTAATCTAAAATCTATATGTGAGAATCACGTTCTTCTAAGATCTTGACTAATAATTATTTATGCAAATTATTTAAATTATTTAAAGAAACTATGTAATATGTATGTCATTAAATAAACAATCTTCATTTAATTCATTTATAATTTAATTTAACTAAATAACAAGTAACTCGTTTGGACCAGAATCTTTGACTTCAAGTGTAGTTTTGTTTTGGGGAATGTCGCTATGCTAGAATTTTCTGGAAAGAGCTGATCCAAGTGGCGACTCTATGTTTTAATTCATGGATTTAGGTTCATGAATATTTTGAACACCGTTTTCTAAAAATTGTTTTAATAAATGGTCTCATTTTCTTTTATTCCAATTCTAAACTATTTTCTTTTAAACCCCTGGCCGAGTTACGAAGTTGCCTCGACTGTCACTAATTAATGTCTTGATTGTCCCAAAAGGAAATTGCATCGGTTGACCCATATTGACCTGATCCGAAATAACAAAAGAGAGCTCCGACTTCGACCCGAACTAAACGTCGTTCGCTCACACCTATTATGTCACTGTATATGAAAACAAGCACTAAGAGAATGCTTATCATGACAAACGAAAACACTAGAATATATATATAGATATACTAATAAGGTAAGAAAGTAACAATCCATGTAAACTATTGGTAGAAGCAAGCAAAAGTAGTTTCCACTAGCAGCACGTCAATATTCTACTGACACAATGTACATAATTAACTCAAAACCATATCCCATATAAAAAACTAAGCACAATTAACCAGTCATAACTATCAATAAAAGAAGTGTATCATAATTCATCTACATGGATACTCAACTGAAATGGAATGCTGTATTTTTCAAGAGAATTCCGGTGAAGGACAAGCTGCCATCTTTCAGAATTTTGGCATACAAGAGATGCTATTATTTTTCAAGATTTCACTTTAATTTGGCTTGTCGAAGTCGGCAGTGATGGCAATGTCAAAACTTTATTCAAAATAGGTTGAACGAGACGAAGATGAGGGTAGAGTAGTTAAGCAGCTATACATATTTGATTGTAAGAGTTAGAGATATAATACAAAAGAGTGGACAAACAACAAAAAAGTAACAAAACAATTTCATTACGTTTCAGACTATATGAATTAAACCTATGAGGTAATTTTGAACTATTTCTGTGAATCTTTTTTTAATTAGATTAAAGTAACAAAAAAGCAAGTGTGGGAACTCAATCTTAAATACCTTGACAACATTCAACCAAAGGGAATCAATTTTGCATGATTCATTTGAGGCATTTATTCAAACACCTAGCATGTGAACTCAATACACTTTCATTTGGGATTGATAATTGACCATATGATTGAGGCGCGTGCTCGCCACCGATTCGATCATGCATCGCCTCGAACCCTGCTGATATTTCCTCACGCGCGTTATAGGAGTAACCATCCCCTGCTTCAATTTGCATTACTGGAATAACCGTCTTGCCATCTTGGTCAAGATACTGGAGTGACCACCCTTTCGGCTCAGCGAGACTGCTCGGGTAATCGGCTCATCGCTTCAAGAGCGAGATAGTGGGAAAAGTCACCACCAATCTAAGCAACATACCCACTAATACAAACTAGCAACATTTATTGATTCTAAGAATAGGAACTAACGGATAAAAGAGAATCATTGACTGATTCTCCCTAAGAAATAGGGATCTCCTCCCTTATTCAAAAACAGACCATATCCATGATCTGGTAGGGGAATTTACACCTATAAATAAGAAGGCAATTGGTGGAACGAGGTAATTGTATTTTTCCTATTTTATTCCTTAAGATATGCCATTTTTTCTACACACCTTCATCCAAATTACGAACTTTGGCATCACGCGACCCTTTGATTTTGCTTGTTTTGCAGTTTCACATTCAACCATTATTCAAGTCATATTCTGAAGTTTTGAATGTAAAAAAGCCACATTGAGGGTAGAACTTTCAGTAGTGTGGTGAGAGCGGACCAAATTTACTTGATCTGATTGAGAATTTTGGTCTATACACGAACATAGGCATCGTGGATATCAACGATGACCACCCAACCGAAACCGGTGCTCTCTCAGTCACCCCCGAGGACACCGGCGGTCCAGGATGATCTTCTACGGTACCCCCGCACAAAAGTACTGTGGAGAGCATGCTGAAAATTTCTAGGGAATACAACATCCCTTCAAAACAGCAGCATATCATCACAACAGGGTTTACAGTGCAATACAAGGTGATTGGGGCCACTCTATTTGAATTCCCATATGACAGAGCTAGTAGACACGGCCTGGCATGAGAGCTATTCCCCCCAGATGAAAATAGGTGAGCGACAACCACTACAAAAATGCCCTTAATAGCCCCAATAGCACCTGAAGCCACAGATCTACAGCAGACGATGACATTACCACTCACAAGTGTTGCTTCCAACCCAATAATATAGGCATAGATGATGGCGATGTTCTAGGCATTCAATTCACTAGGTGGTAACCCCTATTTCCTAGCTAGCATGCCAGGCCCGAGTGTGGGAATGCATATGCCCTATACATATGGAGGCACACCAATGGCCTGGATGAACCCCTTATCTCAAACTTTAGGTGGAGCCTTAACATCGGTGCAAGTAGAAGTGCAGCAGCCAGACAAGGCTGAGAAGAGGACAGTGATCCGAAGAATGACCCTAAGTTAAGGCGATATCTCAAAAAGCTCCTCAAAGATCTAGTGGTACCATACCAAGAGTCACTAGTAGAGAAGCAGCACTCCCATTTACTAAAAAGATCCCGAATGTCCAATTGAACCTATATTTTACAACCCCCATATTCTCCAAGCTATATGATGGAAGAGACGACCTGGTTATTCATATACGACATTATGTCAACAGGATGGAGATGGTGTATGCATCCGAAGTTTACGTACGCTGCTACTTCGAGCAGACACTCATAGGGCCGGCCACGTATTGGTTTCACAAGCTAAAACCCAACTCAATCAGTTAATGGGACCAGTTGAGCGAAATGTTCTATAAGCACTTCTTAGGCTCTACTCCCGCCTCATATGTGAGCCGACAGTTGCGCGAAATAGTTCAAGAATTAGATGAATCCCTAGTCCTACATCCATCGCTTTATTGAGGTATATATTAGCACCGATGATCTAGATTTTAGCACCGCAAAAGAGGCCCTCATTAGAGGCACTAGGAATGATCAGCTTTGCACCGAGATTATCACCCGGAGACCCAAGGACACAACTCAAATGATTTCAATGGCTAAAAGTATAATAGAAGTGGACAAAATGAAAAGTTCTAGAAAGAGAAAAGATCATAGGATGGGTGACTAAAGAGACGATCACCGGCCGAGAAAACTTGTTGGCGGCACTAGACGCAGCGGTGCCCTGCGTACCGATACCAACAGATCGGCTTTTAATGCCCCACTCAGCCAAGTATTGGTTGCTATCAAGAAAACAAATGAGAGAAAAAACTTGAGGTTCCCAAAAATAGCCGAAGCTCAGACGGTGGGCCGAGACCCCGACAAGTACTGCAAATTCCTTAGAGCAAGGGGTTATCACACAGATGAATATTAGGTGTTGGCAGAAGAGGTAAAAGCCTTGATTATGGTTGGAAAGTTCAGTCAATTTATAAAGGGAGTCACCTAGGAAGAAAAGAAAGCCCCCAAGATGACTCTATAGTCAGAGAAGGAAGATCTCAGAGGGCCAAGGGGGTTGTAATGGTTATTGCAGGAGGGTCAGGATTTGAGTCGCCCCATAAGAAACCCAATGTTGTCGATTTGATGGGCCGAGATGCAGAAGTCTACAAAGCCTGCCAAAGAAACTCATTAGTAAACAAAGACCACATCGACTCCCTAGTAATCGAGACCTTGACCAAAGGATACATCATTTAGAGAGTTTTGATAGACACTAGAAGCTCAATGAACTTTATAGCCAAGTCAGCACTGCAGAAGTTAGACATCCATCATAGCAGAACTCAATCAGGCTATAATCCGTTGGTGGGTCTTGACAGACGGACAGTATCATCAATAGGACAAGTCACCCTCGAGATGGAGATTGGGGACAAAGACTTAACTTGGATATGAGAAGTACAGTTCACGGTAACGGATATTTTAGTCGGCTATAATATCATCTTGGGGCGACCATTCTTAGTTGATTCAGAAGCCGCCACCTCCATGAAATATCTAACGCTCTAGATCCCAGCTAAAAAAGGAATAGCGGTAGCGGTAGGCAACCCCGTGGGTGGCTCAAGAAGCATACCTACCATCCTTACAAAATAAAATTTCTCTGTTGAGGCGAAGGAGCGGGAAAGAGCCGAACCTGTCGGAGAACAAGTGTGAGTGGACAACCTTTTTCCACCCGTAAGGACCACGTGAGATGCGTAGCATGGGGGTGGGAAAATAACAAACGCTGTGAAGCGAGCCGAGGGACTGATCCTCATTTTAGCATGATAAAAAAACATGGATTGATAAATTTGATATTGACGTTGAATTTAAGTCCAATTTGCATGTTAAGGGATACAAGACTTAAAATCCCGTATTTTAAAATAGAGTCACCACCTGGTTAAGCTCCACCGGGAATTTAGGTACAATATTCCCATCGGGTGGTTAGACCGTACCTTAAAATAGAGATTCCAAGTTCAGATGATGTTATCCATTTTACATTAAGCCTAGTTAAAAGATTTCATTCTTTCTTAATCGGTTTTAATCCAACCTATTTATTGTGTTTTCGGTTTATGTATTGTCATCGCGTTATCAAGCATTCAAAGCGATAAATAAATTAATTATTACAGTCATTTAAAAATAAATGCAGAAATTAAAATTATTACAAGGCTTTTGAATCCTATACATTTGTCTATACAATAAATAAAAATTCTCGAAGGCCTAACATACATCTAACCTAAATTCCATTTGGACATGATCGTTATTTTAACAAAATTATCTGAATGAATTTTAGGGAAAAATTGCATTTTGGACATGATCGTTATTTTAACAAAATTATTGATAAAAATGACACATGTTGTGGGGTTTGGACCATTTTCGGGGAGTTATGGACTATCGTCGTTGCACTATACATCCTAGCTTCAAAAATTTAAACTAGATCAGAGAATAAATGAAATGAAACTGCTGTCCGGAAGGCCATCCCTGCGGCGGCATGACTGAGGCTGCTGGCGGCATCAATGATGTTGCTGGCGGTATCAGTTACACAGGCAGGCTACATGACTTTTTGGATACCATAAAGAAAGGGTCCTGCAATAAAATGGGGCCACTGGGGACAACTGAGGCCACTGGCGGTATCAACGATGCCGCTAGCAGCATGGTTGATACCAAAACTAAGCACAAATCAGGAACTAAACACAACAAACAAGTAAAATTAAAGCTAAAGAGCTATGAGACTTAGAATTTTTACCACAGGGCAGTGGATCCACCTCTTCATGATCCATATGACACCTCCGGGGAGCTCAAGTGATGATTTGGTTAATAAGGGGTGATTTTAGGATCTAAATCCTATTTTTAGTGATTCTAAACCTAAAAATTTACCTAAATATTTGAGAGTTCAGTTAAGAAAAACCAAGAAAAGATGGATTAAATCCTTTTTTCTTACCTTTTCTATACTTTATCCACTAAATCTAGCTAACTGCTCAAAATCTCTATAAGGTTTCAAGTGTCAAGTGTTCAACCCCCTCAAATGTCTGAGAAATGCTGCTTATATAGGCTAAAATCCGTTGGAAATTGCCTTTCGTCAATTTATCCGGCGGATATCAGCGAAAAAGCCAGGCAATTGTTCTGCAGAAGGAAGTGATACTGCCGGCGACATGGATGATACCGCCGGCCTCACCTTCCTGACAGGTGTTAGCACAGGTCCGTTCCGGCCCGATGAGGAATAATGCCTATTTCATTCAGCGATCAAACAAATGAGCCAAAAGGGACCAAATTGTCATCCGAAATCCAAAATTCAAAATTCCACGTTCTAGAAAGCTCCGATTTAGCATTTCCTACTGAAAAATAAAAAGTCAAAGTTTGGTCAAACATCGATAATTAGCCCACCGGCTATTTACCAATCTATAGTAAAAAAACTCAAATCTTACCGAGATTGTGCCCAGGATTTACGGGATCCGGGTAAAATCTTGTCAGAGTGGTAAATAGTCTGCAGGTTATTTACCCATGTAGATAGCCCACCGGCTATTTACCAACCCTCTATATAAAGGGGTGCACCCCCCGCATTTTGGATAGACGTAAGAATTGTTAAAATCCTAAAATTACATTTATGTCCTTATTCAATTCTGGGAGTCCCAAAAGTCCCGAAACTCTATCAAAACACTTCCATAGCTCGAGCTCTATCACAAACACTCGGTATAAGCTCATTTCTGTCTTTTTAGATCAAGATCTCACATTGATCTTCGCTCTAACAACAACTCAATCTCTCAAAATACCCACATCCCCGTAGAAATAATCAAGATTATAGTCATAACTTGGGTTAAATCTATTTTACAAACAAATCACAACCTTCTTCAAGCAACTTCAATCCCGCACCAGCTCTCAAGTCATCCTAGACAAACGAAAAGGTAAACTGAGCGTAATTGGCTCTAAGCCCAACTTTAAAATCCATTTTTTATTATTGTACATTGCATTCCATTTCTCTGGTTAAGTGAGCCACTGGAGCCACTTAAACTATAATATGTGTTAATAAGCTTGCAGGCACGGACAAGCATCTAGAATGTGAGGGAACTCTATCCGAGTTTTTGAACCCAAACCCAAGCGATGCTGTTACTCTATCAAAAATTTGGTAGAAAATATCAATTTATTATGCCATTATAATGTCCGTTTTATTTCTTGAATTTTATTCTTAAATAAAGCAGTTGTAACACAGAAAATCACCACAAATTCCAAAATTAATCCAAACAATTTGAACAATATGAGTAACTACTATGTCTGAACTCAGAATCTCATTTTCTGTTCGGTATAAAAATCCCATCATGGATCAGTATACCACAATTCCTAGTGGAGCTAAACCGAGTGGCGACTCTATTTTATTTTTTAAATAAAGTAAAAAATGCTTTATTTTTAAAAATATCTTCCCTTAATAAAATTTTTAAATATATTTCTCAATATAATCACATTTTTGGCATACAAAGCCACACGCATTTAAGCGAACCGGATTTTCTCAAACCGAACCAAACATCACGATTTCCTCAAACCACAATGAATCGAATCGCGCCCCGTGCACTGCACCCAGCGTGCACGCTTGATAAAAAAACGTCTGCCCGCTCACAGTGGCGACTCTGCTGGGGACTTATTTTTATAAAAACCCGATTTTTATAAAAATTCTTTTTTGATATAATGATTAAAATATTGTTAAAATTAAATTTTGGAATTACGGAATTTGTTACAATTTCTGCATTACGCAAATTTTAGGACTGCATAGCATCTGCATTCTTTACCCCTAAAAAAATTTAGGTGTCTTTTGGTGAAGTATCTCCAAGTTCACTTAGGGATTGAGGGGTACGGATCCAGTCACACCCCTTGCATAATGTACGAGGACCTTGTTCGCTTAAGGGCAAGACTACCTATGTATATTATATGTGGAAAAGGTTCCTTTGGTTTGCTTAAAGCTTCCTTTGGTTTGCTTAGGGCCACTGGGACTCGGTACACAAAGGAGCAAGGTACCCCAAATTGTAACCAATCCTAAGTTCGAAACCCACATATAGATGAACCGTAGACACTCTCTCATAGGTCTACCCATAAACCTTGAGTGCACGAGAGCAGGCTTCGCTATGTCCCCCATTGGCTTTAAAGCGAAGTAACCCAATGGAGTTAAAAGGGCGGTAGGCATGACCTAACCATTTGCTGCATGTGCAGGTTTATTAAATATAAATAAACTGAAAATGGACATCATAAATATCATAATTGTGTGTAAACTAACCACATCTTTATGCAGCCATAACATTTGTGTGTGGCATCTTATTTTATCCACCGAGACCAATGAGTCCACCTAGGCTCAACCCATGAGCTGAAAAAAACCAAGACTAATGGGTCCACCTAGGCTCAGCCCGTGAGCTAAAATAAACCAAGACTAGTGAGTCCACCTAGGCTCAACCCGTGAGCCAAAATTAACCGAGACCAGTGTGCCCACCTAGGCTCAGCCTCTGAGCCGGAATTAATCGAGATTAATAAACCCTTTGAGTGACCCTAGTGTCAGCTCACCCTTAGACCAATGAGTAAAAACCCTTTAATTGAGCCTCTTGTCACCTCAACCCTTGGACCAATGAGTCAAAACCCTTTGAGTGGTATCACCTCAACCCTTGGACCAATGAGTCAAAACCCTTTAGGTGACCCTCGTGTCAGCTCAACCCTTGGACTAATGAGTCAAAACCCTTTGAGTAACCCTAGTGTTAGCTCATCCCTTGGACCAATGAGTCAAAACCCTTTGAGTGACCCTAGTGTCAACTCACCCCTTGGACCAATGAGTCAAAGCCCTTTGAGTGACCCTTATGTCAGCTTAACCCTTGGACCAATGAGTCAAAACCCTTCAAGTGACCCTCGTATCACCTCAATCCTTGGACCAAAGAGTTAAAGCCCTTTGAGTGACCCTCGTGTCAGCTCAACCCTTGGACCAAAGAGTCAAAACCCTTTGAGTGAACCCTGTGTTACCTCACCCCTTGGACCAATGAGTCAAAACCCATTGAGTGACCCTCGTATCAGCTCAACCCTAGGACCAATGAGTTAAAAACCTTTAACTGACCCTAGTGTCACCTCACCGCTTGGACTAATACGTCAAAACCCTTTGAGTGACCCCCGTGTCACCTCACCCCTTAGACCAATGAGTCAAAACCCTTTGAGTGACACTCGTGTCACCTCACCCCTTAGACCAATGAGTCAAAACCCTTTGGGTGACCCTCGTGTGACCTCACCCCTTGGACCAATGAGTCAAAACCCTTCGAGTGACCCTTGTGTCACCTCACCCCTTGGACCAATGAGTCAAAACCCTTTGAGTGTCCCTCATGTCAGCTAAACCCTTGGACTAAGGGGTGAGGTAAGGATTAAGTATTTCTTCTTTGATTTCCCAAATATAGCTGAATAACCCACCACCGATACGTCGGTTGCCCCCACTGTAAGGAGTGATTCTTACCTAAACATATAAGCTTCATATTCTTCCCTATTACTGGTGACTAAGAATTATAGGGGCTTGGATAATGGGATTATATAATTGTGAGGGGTGATGATGATAACACCAAGTCAAGTGTTTTGTCTGTTGACTACACTTGGCTTCGATCTACTTACAGATGTCAAACTTAACCTTTTAGCCTATTCAGGTCTTAAATGATGAAGCATTTTGACATACTTAAACTTAGGATCTATCAAAATTCGATGCTCGGCTATCTCGCGATCATCTCTCGACATATCTTTATAGGACTAAGTGAATGCTACCACGTGTTTTTTCCTTTTTTGTAATAATAAGTTTTTTCTTTTTTATTTTCTCGATAGGAGAGAAGTCATTTAAAATATTTACCAATTTTGGATTTTCAGTTGTACTCAAGTTAATTTAATGCATAGAAGTATCATGTATGCTAAACACATTGTATGAAATAAAATGAATGCAAAGTTTTGTAGGGCGAGACATCAAACAAGCCAAATGATTATTTGTCATTGATGGATTGGCCTCATAGGCATTATTGTTCACATTAAACATTTGATATTGAAACTAAAGCATCATTATCTTCTTTGGCGGGTGGTGGCAGATTGGCAGAGGCAGAAATGATTAAATCAGCTATCTCATCCTCAAGCTTGTCTTCTTCTTCTTTGGTGAGTTTCCTTCTCGGTTTTCCCTCATTATTAATCCATTCTATACACATTTAGACCATTTCTTCAAGGGAAAATGGAGGATCTAGTGGTTTATTATAAGTAAGATCCTTAGTGACGGATTTGATTGCCTCATTTTCTTTTTCAATGATCAGGGACCTGTCTATCTCTATGTCAAACTTAGTAGGACAGTCTTTTTGACCCAATTCACTAACCTGTGTAGAATTAGCCTGAATGATTCTACTAAAAACAAAATCAGATTAAAGGCTGGAATCAACAATGAGAATCACCCCCACTACAACCTTCTTATCCTTCAAGTATTGATTAATGCTGGCTTTAGATTTGTCTACCTGTGAGGAGATGACATTTTGTGTGGTGGCAGCCGGGCCGAGTCGGTCGGGTCGGCCCATTAAATGATGCGGGAGATGCGTATAATGTGATTGAAAATGATTTTGCGTATTTTAATGCTAAAAAGATATGAGATTTAAATCTCATACTTAAAATAGAGTCTCCACCCAGTTTAGCTCAACCAGGAAATTTTTTGTACGATTTTCCCACCGGGTGGTTGGACCATACCTTAAGTAGAGATTCCGAGTTTGGATGATGTTATCTATTTTTCATTATGCCAAGTTAAGATAATTCATTCTTCCTTAATCGGTTTGATCCATCCTATTTATTTGCATTTTTAGTCATCTTATTGTTTTCGCGTTTATCAAGCAATTGAAGCAATGAATAAAATATTTACAGCCATAAAAAATAAGTGTGGAAAACAAAGCTATTACAAGGCTTCCAAGTCCTATACATTTTTTTATGCAATAAATAAAATACCTGAATGTCTGATATACGCCTGCCTGCAGAAGATTGTTAGCTCGGGTATAGCATATTTTATTTACAATATCATGAAGCCCGATCGGATGGCTAAAAATGAGATTCAAACGGTGTTTTCGTGGAAATTCCATGTTTAATCAAATTTTAGGCTCAATCGTTACTTTAACCGGATTATGAATAAAAATACCCACACATTACGGGGTGGGGTCTATTTGTAAGAGATTTTGAACTTCCATCATTACATTACATGTTCTAGCTTCGAAAAATGAGCTAATCCGGAAACAAATGAAAATAAAACTACTGTCCAGAAAGTCATATCACCGACGATACACCTGATGTCGCCGACGACATGACTAGTGTCACTAGCGACATGGCTGATGCTGCCGGCGACATCAATTGTCTCACCAGCAGTATCAGCTTGTAGGCAGTAGTGGCAGCAGTTAAAAAAATGACCAAAGACCAAAAAATGAGTATAAATCGATGAAATTTAACATAAATTAGTAATGTTAATGCCAAAGAGCTATGAGACTTAGGATTTTTACCTCGAGGCCGTGAATCCACCTCTTCGTGAACTGAAAGAAACACCTCTAGGGAGCTTGTTACGATGATTTAGCATTAAATTTAAGTGTTTTTGGTTTCTAAATCAGATTAAGTTGATTTTAACTTAAAGGCTTACTGATTTCAAACTCATAATCAGAGAATTCAAAGAAGAAAAACCACGAAAAATGGATTGAAATCCTTTTTTTCTATTTTATCTAGTTCTTATCTCACTAAAATATATTTCCATATTCAAATCCTAACATTCCAATTCCCTTCTCTTTAAAATGCAGCTCAAGGTGTGCTTTTATAGGTGAAATGGGGTGTTTTTTAGGCCTTTTTGACCAATTCCGCCGAAAGTAGCCGAAAGGCTGTCTGTGGAGGGACCCATTTTCGGCCATACTGCCGGCGATATGGATGATGTCACCAACGGTATGGTGATGCCGCCGGCGGCATGGCTGATGCCACTAGTGGCATCAGCCTCCAACATACCGACAGCTAACGAGAAAAAAGTCGTGAAAAGTGGTTTAATAGTGGGTGGAAAGGCATCTTTTTGACTTTTAATAATATTTTAATGGGCATTTATTATTTGGGTGCAAATTATCGGTTTAAGCTCCTATCGGACGCGTTATCGGCCACGCCGAACTGGATTCTTCCAAGTATAAAATTCGTGAGGAATATTATTCTCGTAATAAAAATTCTAAAGAGAACTTTTATTTTAAGGCATTAAAATTGGGTACATGTCATCATCGTCTCGCGAGAGGGACTACAAAATCCCATGCTCACAGGCTGCCCCTCGAGGGATCACTGCTGCTATAGGTCAGTATGATCACATGAAAGAGTAAGGGATAGGAATGATACCTGATGGGTGACCAATTTGCCCCTTGGTCAGACCTTGTGCTTTGTAGAGAGGTTGCCTCTTCATCGGGCTTATGCTTTGCGAAGAAATTGCCCCTTGGTCGGGCTTGAGCTTCGTGGAAAGAAGGCCCTTTGGTCGGACTTATGCTTTATGAATAGTTTATCCTTTGGTCGGGTTTTATGTTTTGTAGATTGGTTGCCCCTCGATCGGGCTTATGCTTTATAGAGAAATTGCCCCTTAGTCGGGCTTGAGCTTTATGGAAAGGATGCCCTTTGGTCAGACTTATGCTTTGTGTAGTAATCGTCCCTTGGTTGAACTTATTTTTTGTGGAGAGATTGTCCCTTGGTCGAACTTTTGTTTTGTATATTGGTTGCCCCTTTGTCAGACTTATGCTTTATAGATTGGTTGTCCTTTAGTTGGACTTGTGTTTTATATGAAATCGTCCTTTGGTCGGACCTATGCTTTACGGAGTGATCATCCCTTGGTCGGACCTTGTGCTTTGTAGAGAGATAGGTTGCCCCTTGGTTGGGTCTATACTTTATGGAGAAAATGCCCTTTGGTTGGACTTTTGTTTTATATATTGGTTGCCCCTCGGTCAGGTCTGCGCTTCGCGGAGAAATTGCCCTTTGGTCTGACTTTCACCTTGTGTAGAGATTGCCCTTTGGTCGGGCTTATGCTTTGTGTAGTGATTGTCCTTTGGTTGGACCTTCACTTTGAAGAGATTGCCCTTCGGTCGGGCATATGTTTTGTGGAGTGATTGTCCTTTAGTTAGACATGTGCAAAATCTGAATTGGAGGAGTGATGTTGCCGGCGACAAGAATGATGTCTCTGGCAGTATGAAGCGATGCCGCTGGCGGCATGAGTGCCACGTGGCAGCTTTGACTGGTCAAGCAATTTCAAAAGTTGAACTAAAAGGGGTCATGTCGCCGGTGACATGAGTGATATCGCTGGCAGCATGGATTGATGTCGCCGACAGTATGAACGGGCAATTTCAGATAAATTAAAACTCCTCGAATTCTGCGTAGTAGTTTAAAAGGAATTAAAACTCCCTTCTTCCTCATTTATTCAGAAAACCGTACCTACTACTTCGTATCTCATTCTCCAAATCCTACGATTTTTCTTTCGTTATTCAAATCATGAAGAGAATCTCCAAGGCTTTCAGGGGAAAATCTACCAAGGCTAGGTAAAACCTGCCTGATTCTTCTGTCGAGGGATTGAAAATTCTCTCTGTTCCTACTGCTTATGGCCTAAAGGAGACAACCAAGATGTATGGCTATGGGATCAATTCTCCCATCACCAATCTAACCCCAGAGAAGGAGAAGCACCTTTGTTATATTCAGGTAGTCCCGCAAAACCCGAATCTCCTCTTTTTGGGTTTGATTTAATTTGGCTTTAGGCTTGACATCGTGTCATGGTAGGAGTTATAGACTAATTATAAACTGATATGGTATGTTTAGGTTTGATCTTTTTAGGCTTATTGTTTGATTAATTGCGATTTTTTGTGGATTTGGCACGATGGGTGCGATTTTGGGGAAAATAAGCTCTGCCCGCAGGTAGTGATGTCACCGACGACATTAGTGATGTTGCTGGTGGCATCAGTCCTTGTAAAAGGTGCCAGCGCATTCTAATATCACTCCTGTTTGAAGTGATGTCGCCGGCGGTATCATCCATGCCACTGGCGGTATAGAGTGATGCCGTCGGTGACATCGCTTTTAGTAGAGGCGACATTAGCAACTCTTCTGATGACAAAATAAGCAGGACTGATCTATTTTGTTTCTGATTTTGCAGCCATATGAACTGACCTATACAGGGGGGATGGGCACCATTGGCGAGTGGTGGTACCATATTTCGGAGAATGACCCCGAGCTTACGCTTGCCATTAATGAGACAGGATTCGGGGACTTAGCCCGGATTATGCCAATACTGATGCCCAAGCTTTCTCATTCAGCGATGACAGCCCTAACCGAGAGGTGGTCTGAGACCACTCATACTTTCCACTTTTCTTTTGGGGAAGCTACGATTACACCCTCCGATGTCATAGCTATGACCGGCCTCCCTTAGACGGACGAGATCATACATTTCGATGCTTACATGGATAAATACCATGTTGAGAGGCCCGTGGTGAGGCAGGTGAAGGAGCTCTTCGATCTGAAGCCCGTTTTTGGGCGGCTGTCTTATGGTGAGTTGCACCAGTACTGGACCCAGGTGGATGTAGTGCCCGAGGATGAGAGGGAGGCTTGTATCCGGCCCTTCATGATTTCTTTGCTTACTATGCTATTCTTCCCAATCTCGGGGAGCAAGATCAATTATATGCTGATAACTATTATGGAGGATATGGTGGGCATTAGGAGGAAGAATTGGCTAAGGGCCATCTTGGCATAAATATACCACAGGCTGGATATGGGAGCCCGAAAGAGGGTGAAAGCCCTTCACCTCTGCCATCTGCTACTCCAGGTACATCTCTTTGGAAGTATTTTACTTGATAGTATACGTTCTCATTTATTGTTTGACACTTTTTGAATTGATTGGTCGTTATTTGTGCAAGCTTGGGCCTTTGAGCATCAGATCCCCCCGCCGGTAGAGTTTAAGAAGATTATGCCACTGGGCTCCCAATTTCTCGCTCACTGGTGCAGGGGCATTGGCGGGAAGGACAAGTACCCTACGAAATATAGGGAGGTCCTTATGAGCGCGCAGTTGAGCTCGGCGTATGACTTTTTAATTTAGTCTTTATTTTTACACTTAGACAAAACAAAAGGCGTTTATGAACTTATACTGGTTGTTTTGGCTGATTGTTGGTGTAGCTTGTCTTGGATCCATTCGATGGGGTGGAGAACCTGGCAGAGGTCATAAGGGTTAGGAGAGAGGTAGACAATCATCGGTTTATAATTGAGTGCCCTTTGTCCTAGCAGTGGTACCTGGGTGAGCACATTTGGGGCTGAAGGTCCATCCCAGTTGCAGATAGACCGATGCCTACTGATCCTCCTAGGGGCTTATGGTGGCCCCATTTAGTGATCACCTCCAAGGCTGACAAGGCTGATTACATTAAGGGGAATGGCCAAGTGATCCCTAGCATCCCTGGCCTCTACGAGCAGCTCCAGTAGCGTCTACTCCCTTTATATCCCCACATCCATAGAAATGATACGATTGAGTATCATAACAAACAATGATTGGAGGAGGAGAAAAGGTGCCTCAAAGGTGTTGTGGACATCGAGGAGGAAGAAGATGATGAAGATGAGGAGCTTGAAGGGGATGTTGGGATCGAGCCTAAGGGGGAGGATGAGGCGGGCGTGGACATAGCCGGTGGGAGTGCGCTAATGTCCCAAGGGGAGCAACGTTCTTTTAAGGTATGATTGTGTTTATATACCTGATTTTGAAATTATTTAGGAACACTATTGACGTGTGGCTTTCATTTTTTTAGGAACTCGCAAGGAAGAGAGGCTGGGATAACCAGAGTGGGACACAGCACTATAGTGTGTCGGAGGGCATAAACTTTATGAAGGGGCGTCTGGTCAATCCGATGGAAACCACATTCCTGCTGATGAATTCCCGGGGCGAGTTCCTCCCTAGGAATATAGGCTCGAGCCGGCAGGCTCCAATTTTCATGCCCGAAAATACTTCTTACATAAGGCCTGGTAATTATTTTGTTTAGTCTTAGATGCGGGTGTCTAATGATTTGCCTTTTAGATTTTTCAGGTGGCGCGGAGCCATATGGAGCAGCTCGCAGAGAATAATTTTGTTCAGTGGGATACACTTATCTGGCAGTCGCTCCTTGCTCAGGTATTTTATGCATATGTTAAGATGGGATACATGTATGGATGTTATGAATGATATGCATCATTGATATTTTATCTAGTTTATAGGATTTCTTGGCCCTTTCCTTGTCAGATGTTGATGCAGCCCGGCAGCGGTACAAGGAGGAGACTGTAGACCTATGGCATCGTGTGAGTGACCTTGAGGTTCAGCTGGCAGCTATCGTTTAGGAATGGAGGAGCAAGCAAAATCTGGATCGTGCACACCCTGGTAGTACCAGTTGTAGGGGCATCAAGATGTTTGCCGGCCGATGCCCGCCTGCCATGGTCGAGGAGTCTAGCAGTGTGCCCATGATAGGGGGAAGGGAAGAGGATGATGTTGATGACTGGCTTGTGAGTCCCAAAGACATTTCATCTCGCTTGGCCTGTAGTAGCAGGCATGCCTAGTTTTTCATTTTGCTTTTTTTTATTTCCTTGTTTGTACCCTTGATACATTGGGGTTTGAAGAATTTGGTTTTTTCTATTGGGTTTTGTTTCTTTCGTGGTCTAGACATTCAGAATTTTTGGATGGTTTGTGCCTTCGGGCTTTTTATTTTGAATAAGAATGGGTCGCTGTTTAGAAAGGCATTAGAAACGTGGTATAGGATTGTTTATAGGTTTTGTACCTGTCTGAAATGGAAAAATGCTTCTGATGTCGCCGGAAAATTCACTTCATGTCGCTGGCGGCATGACCCATATTGCCTAAACTCATCCAGCCAAAATAATATATACATGGCTGTCTGAAAGTCCATATCGCGGTGGCACCATCTGATATCGCCCAATCTCATCCATATCGGCGGCGGCATCATTTACATTGCCGGCGGTATCAATTTTCCAGCAATGTGATTTTGACTATTCTGTCCATTCCTATCATGGCAACCTATAATCAAAAGCTATCGGGTTTTCTGCAGAGTCTGGGGATTATAGACTAGAAGAGGCTTGAAAAATTCAGGCTTAGGGGGTTTTGATATGTCATGGCGTGGCCCGTAAGCCACGAATTACTTCAAGTGGCACTATCTTTTTAGGATCCAATGGACCACGTTTTCCAATTTTCATCGTTCGAGCTTTGCCCCTTGCTCGAAGAGTTCCACGCTATTTTAGGGACACCGTGTCCTAAACGCGTTACACTAGAACTGTCGGACTTTTATTTTGGCGTAGATAGAATTCCTCGAGGGTTATGGAATTTGGATTTTATAGACCCATTTCTGTCTCGGTTGCCCGACAAACCTGGGTTTCAGCTTGGAGCTGTTCTAGAGTGGTACTGTGGAGCACCCCGATCCCATCTTGCTTGGCCATTCATGTTGGCATTACTACTCATGGCGGAGTTTATGTGTGGAGTGAGTCTAATTGCTCCGCTCAGGCTGATTTCGCTCATCAGCCCTATGTTGATAGGGGCTTCTCCCGTGGCTGTGGGATTGGTCAATGTTTTGCTGAATGTGGATGTTGCTTCTATTGACCCGTCACTTATCGGAGATCAACTCATATTATTATAGGTACCTTTTATTCTTTCTGATTCTGCACATTTCCTTCCCCAATCCTTAGCTGAGTTTTGAATTATAGGTATGGCTGATGGAGAAGCTGAAGTTGAGGGAGGCGCCACGAGGGAACCCAAAAAAGTATCTTCCCGTCCATTTGAGGGAGAGAGGGCTTATGCAAGCTGATTTCGATGAGTTGAAATATGATGATTGGGTGCCTATTTTGAGGGGGTATACTGACGTGCAGGTTCAGTGGGTTAGTCAATGGTGGAGAATTCAGGATGTGGTTGTAGAATCATGGGGAGCATGTGTTCAGCTGATAGGTCTGGAGAAATCTTCATTTTATACCCCTTATCGGCTGTGTCGTTAGTATGGCAAGAGGCAAAGAGTCCCAATCAAACTACCCTATAACCAGATTAGAGTTTACAAAGCTAGGTGGGTAAACCATATTCGGGAGAAGTGGTCCACGGAGGCCGTATTTGAGATTCTAGATTATGATCACATGGAAACCATCGAAACTCACACACACTACAGGGGATGGCTTGCTGAGATAAGAGACTTGTCGACCCATCAGAAGCGATCATGGGCCTGCTTTGAGGGGGAATGTGCAGAGCGGGGAGAGGAGCCCTTTTTTACTAGCACACCGAGGCGAATCTCTAGGTACTGTGACGATGATGGGGGAAGTTCAATTTGAGTCTTGCTTTTGTCAGAACTATCAGACCTCTTTTTTTTCATCTAAAATGAAATAAAATGAACTCTGTCCAAGGCTTCCTGAAGTTGTCTTAATCTTATGAATATAAGATCCACATAAGTATAAGCATTTAGATTTCAACAAAAGAGAATACCAACAAGGTTCGGATGAAATGGCGAGAACTGGAGGAGTCGATTGAACATGATATGGGATTTTGGTGGTCATCAAAACCAAAGGGCGGATAGGTTACTGTTGGGGCCCTTCCTACATGGACGCGAGAGTGGCTAGAGCATCTGCCATTTGATTCTCATCTCCATGGACATGTCGGTACAAGCAAAAGGTAAACTTCTCAGACAATTCACGGACAGCCTCAATATAAGGACGGAGAGATTCTTCTTTAACTTCCCAATCTCCAATGACCTGACGGACAACCAGATCTGAATCTCCGATGACAGATACATGGTGTGCCTAAACCTGAAGAAGAGCCTCGAGGCCGAATAGGCAAGCTTTGTATTCAGCTCTGTTGTTAGTGATAGCGAATTATAAATGTTTAGATAATAGAATTATCTTATTATCTGGTGTGATGATGATGACCCCGAGACCTGCTCCCCGGCGGTTCAGAGTGCCATCAAAGTATATTGTCCAAACGTTGTCAAGGGTTGTAAAAGAGGCGAGCTGTTGATCAGGAAACTCTAAATTTTCATTATATTCAGAGCAAAGGGGTTGATTAGCCAGGAATTCTGCTATGGCCCATCCCTTAATGACCTTTCGGGTTACATATTCAATGTCGAACTCAGTCAGGAGAAGTAGCCATCGGGGACAATTTGCTGGCCAGGGTAAGGGATTGGCAAAGAAACTTCATTGGATCAATCTTGGCCACGGCTTGGATGCGATAAGATTGGAAATAATGTCACAACTTCTTAGTGAGCCAAACCATGGTAGTACATGTCTTTTCTACAATCGAATACCGGGTTTCATAATCTAACAATTTCTTGTTCAAGTAGTAGATGGCATGCTCACATTTATCATTATGTTCTTGGACAAGTATGGCCTCGATGGAAGTTTCCTCAATGGCCAGATAAAGGATGAGTGGTTTCCCTGGGATGCGGGGTGTCAAGACGGGTGGATAGACAAGATATGCCTTGATTCTGTCAAATGCTACTTGGTAGTGATCATTCAATACCACGGGTTGCTATTTCTTTAATAGTTTAAAGATGGGTTCATAAATAGTAGTGAGGCGAGCAATGAACTGACTAACATACTACAAGGACCCTAAAAACAATCGGGCCTCCTTCTCTGTCTTAGGGGGAGGCATGTCCCTAATGGCTTTGGCTTTGTCTAGATCCATTTCAATCCCTTTCTAGCTAATCACATATCCCAATAGCTTACTGGAGGTAACTCTAAATACATATTTCTTTGGATTTAGGCGAATATTATACTTTTCAATATGAGTCATGAACTTGTCAAGAATAGCAGGGTGCTCCTCTCGAGCGGTGGACTTCACAATCATGTCGTCCATATACACTTCCACTTCTTCATGGATCATATCATGTAGGAGGGTGGTTATAGCTCACTGATAAGTGGCCCTGGCATTTTTCAACCCGAACGGCATTACCTTGTAGCAATACACCCCCTATTTAGTAATGAACGATGTCTTGACTTTATCGACAATATTAACCAGAATCTAATGGTACCCTGAGAACCCATCCATGAATGAATACATAGCCGCCCTGGTGGCTCTATCATTCAGGACATCGATGTGTGGGAGAGGGAGGTCGCCTTTTGGCAAGGCTTTATTGAGGTCTCGAAAATCCACACAGACTCGGACCCTACCATCCTCCTTCGGCACTGGGACGATGTTGGACAACCAAGTTGGGTATTCTACCACTTCTATGAATCGAGCTTTGATCAACCTTAAAACCTCTATCTTAACCTGTTCTGCCCATTCAAGTCTCAATCGGTGGAGTTTCTGCTTGATAGGTCGAAATTTAGGATCAGTTAGGATTCTGTGTTTGGCGATTTATCGATCAACCCCAGGCATGTCTTCGTATGACTAGGCAAAAACATTAACATGATTTTTAAGCACTTTTATGATCTCACTTCTTTCCTCGGGAGTTATATCTTTGGAAATGGTTACCATTTTAGGATTGTCATCCGTACTTAGGTTTATTTCACTTAATAATGTATTGCTAATGCTAAAAACATTATGCATATTGTTATGTGAGTGCATGGATCCATCAGGAAAGACATCAAACAAGTAAGCAGAACGAGAGTTATTCATTACATTAAAAGCCTCATAAGCAGCATTGTTTGCATCAAAAACATTAAAAATATTAAAAATTACATCATCCATATCCTCCTCCATATGCGGAGGGTCTTCAGTAGCAACATCGACTGGAAAAGTGTCCTCTATATCATCTGTCAGAATGGCATTCAGGTTGTGCTCTAGAGCGGTCTTTTGGGTAATGGTGAGTGACGGCCCTTCAGACAGGTCGGCCTTTTCGGTGAGAGCCCTGGCGAGCTTTCCTACTATGGCTTTCATAGCGTCTTCTTCCCCGGTACCCTTCTAACCTTTCCTCATCAGTAGTGCCATAGCATTTATCACGATTGCCATAACATTCTCAATTTCTGGATCGATAGACTCTTCATTACTTCTTTCAGGCTCATCCTTAGGATACATCTTACCTTTCCCTTTAGGCTTATCAGAAACAACATTGACAGGCGCATCATGCTCAGTAGGCTTAGGTTTAGCTGAAACTATCATATGATAAGTCTCGAAGTCATAGACATCTTTAAAGATCTCAAAGCTGGGCCACATCTTCCCACCATACTCAATTGGCTCAGGCTCCCCCTTATAAGGCCTCTTGCCTTAGATCTCACAAACAGTGACCATGCGGCAGTAGCAAGAAGGGACACGGCGATAGGCTTTTCTAGGCTTATATCCCAATCCAGGTTCATGAATAAGGATTTTCGGCTCCAATGGCTCAATAATTCCCTATTCGTGTATTCCTCCACCTCTGCCAGGCTTGTAACCAAATTTCTTTATTAGTTTGCCCATACCCGCGTGATGGTAGCTTTGCCAAAGGGGAGGAGGCTTCTGAGCTTTGCTAATCATGGCAATCTGAAGGCCCTTTTCTAGATTAGCTTCAGCTTCCATAATAGCCATAACGGAAGTGGGATCGGCCTCTATAGTCACCATTCTATCATCATGAATTAGCTTGATTTTTTGGTGTAGTGTAGAGGGAACTGCACCCAAAGCATGGAGCCATGGTCGGCCAAGCAACAGAGAATAGGTAACAGGAATGTCAAGTACGGTGAAATGCACATTACTTGCCACACCTTCGACAGTGACTTCTGCCTCAAAAGTCCCAATTACATTGTGCTTTAAATCATCATAAGCTCTAATAACCATATTAGACCTTTCAAGCATGTCCTCCGATAGCCCCAAATGAGGAAGGATTTTTAGAGGGAATAGGTTTAGAGCGGAACCATCATCCATCATGACGCACGGGATGACCTTATCGAGAATTTGGATCCAGATGAATAAGGCCCTATTGTGATCCCTACCCTTGAGCGTAAGATCAAAATTGTTAAACACAATCTGAGGCCCTTTTCTTGGGGGAATGCCTTCTCCTATCGTGGCACACGTCTCAATGATTGAGGTGGTTGGATTAGCTTCCAGATCAAGGAGTCGTTTGATCAAACCCTTGCGATGCCTTTCAGAGTCAATTACCAGTTGCTAGATGCTGTATCGGGTTTGTGTGTTTTTCAGCTGGGTAATAAGGGGGTCAACCTCAAGACTGGTAAGGACAGGTGGAGGTGGAGAAGGGGGTCTTGCAGTAGTTCCAGCTCTGCCAGGAATTCCGTCTTTGTTTAGGCGAAGATATCGGTCTTCTGGCTGATATACACGACCACTCTAGGTAATATTAAGGACATCATCGAGCAAGATGCTCTTAGTGGCTCATATTTTAAATAGGTATTATTGCTCTTCGGAGTCCAAATTCGGGTTTTATAGCTCATATTTGTCCACGCTAAAAAGGTCATTGCGATCAACCTTGAATAAGTTGGTGCTTATGGCCTTGGTCCCTTGAGCCATTTCCCTATCCTCGTCAGAATAGTTCTCCTTTGAAACAAAGGAATCTACACTGAACAGTGTTTTCCCCTTTGCTTTCTTTCTTTTTGCCACAAATGGTTTAAACCTGTGGCTCTCCTACTTTGGTTGGTTTGGATCAATTTCCATTCCCTGAATGAAGTTGACTCCCGGGTTGGCTTGATTGATAAGATCAAAAATCGAGCAAGATGGTAGACCCAAATCGATGACTAGGATAGAGTTACTACTGTCTGGGCTCCAAGCAAGGAGATCAAAGACCTTGGCTTTGGATAAACTAGATTGGACTATACCGACCTTACTTCTAAAGTTCGGCAAAGGATTATTCATAGTGCTCGAAGCCTTATCCGGTTCAGCGATCCTTGCTTCACTAACCAACCGTTGAATTGCTGAGAGCAGGGCTTCACAGTTGTTGGTTTGGTGTCCTACCTGAACATGATAATTACAGAAGTTATTCTTATCTTCAGGTCTAGGTGGCTTGTATTCTTGAAGGGACTGTATGAAACCTGCTTCCCTCAAGCATTGGAAGATGTCCTGCAGGGGCAATTTATAAGGGTTGGTCAAAACAAAAGGGGGACGAGGAGGTTGGATTGTGGCAATCATTAATGGAGTCAGAGTGACTATGAGGGGCGTAGTAGGGGCATGAGAAATGGCTTGAATTGTAGCCGTTGTTTTTGGCTTAGCCGGTACCAGGGCTGAGGGTTGAGCTTCATTCTTTCTGAACTACGGTTTCCCCACTCTCTCGGCCTTCTCACGCTCTGCCTCACACTCAATTTTTTCAGCTTTCTCAAACACAGCCTTATAAGAAAGAAAGGAATCTATAGCCATTTCCTTACGGAACAGGGGGAGAGACCCTTCGAGGAGTTTGAGAATCATTTCCTCAAGGCTGATCTTGGACTTCATCAAGACCTGAGTCGACATCCAACTCTTGAAGTATTACTTAAAGCTTTCATTGGGTATTTGACGGACCCTCTCAAGATGTTGGAGGGTCATCTCCATTATAGTATTGAAACCATAATGCACTTTTAATGCCTCGGATAAGAGAGTCCAGTCGGCGACAATATGTTTCGGCATGGTATGATACCATTTGAGGGTAGGACTCCAAAGGGAGCAGGGAAACATTTTAGCAAGCACCTTATCACTCAGCTTCTTCACACGTATCACTCTTTCATACATTATAATGTGAGAGGCAGGTGCTCCTGAGCCATCATAATGAGCCATATTTGGCATATTAAAATTATCAGGGACCCAATCTTCATCCCTCTCAGGTTTCTTATCAGTAATAAGGCGGTTAATGTAAGCTTGGATCTCGGGCATCACGCCCGGAGTCTGCGTGACCTGGTCGCTGACCGTTTTATGAGAGATAGCTAGGGCTTTAGGTGTGGCGCTCGAAGAATGCGTGACCTGGTCATTGATTGTTTAAGAAGCTATCGTTTATTAAACAAAGGCGGCTACCTCAGGTGTCACGCCCGGTGGTTGTATGACCTGGTCGTTGAGTGTTAGAGGTAGCGGAGGGAAAATGGTCAGCTGGCTGGCAAAAGGATTTTAGGGGTAGGTGGTGCCTTTAGGAGTTATAATAAATTGTGAAGGTGTGAAGGAGGCTAGTGACTGAGAAAATGGGCTTTGGTGAGTGAATATCAGAGGGGTGGAGCTCTGAGCTAAGGGTCTTGGATTAAAAGGCATAACTGATGGAATGGTCGAAGTTAATAAGAAAGCTGAAGCCTGCCCAAACTGGAATGGACTCACCATAGGCTGGGTTGATTGAAACATAGGTGCAATGGGTCTTACCCCTACCAGACTGGTCAACATCTGTGTCGAATCATTCGGGGCCTAAATATCAGATGCCGATACTTGATCGAAATTCCTGTCTTCGAGAGCTCTCTTAATGGCTGCCTGAACCATAGTTTAAATAGAAGCTTAGAAAGCGTCTGAGTTCAGGAATTGCATCATAGCACTGGTAAAGTCAAAACCAGGTGGTGGTTGGGATCCTGTTCTCAAGCTGGAAGTAGTGTGAAAGGGCTCTTCTGGAGGAGGGGTCCCTTCATTTCTTAGGAAAGACAAGGCTGGTCGAGAAGGATTTTGGCTTAACATAACTTGTTCTGAATCTGACTCCCCGCTGGAGTCGGTGTGGGGAATTCCTTTGACTTCCATGGTGATAATTGGGGCCAGAGGATGACGTATCAGGCGATGTTCTATCCTTTTCCAAGCTGGGGTGTGACGATTAGTGCGCCTCCTCCTAACTAAAATGGTAGGCAGTGGATCAGACCATGAATGGGTTGGTGAATGGTATGCATGGTACGTATGCCTTTTATTCCTTGGGAGTGATGCATGATGCGTATGGCTGTACGTAGATGTGGTTAGAGATGATGTGATGGCTTATCCCTCCAACATACGTGGGACATTTGTACCTCACGTCATACATAGCAATATGTGGTGACGCAACGGAGGTACAAGAGAAGTCCTACACGTGTTGCTAAACCTTTTCCATGGGTGGAAGTGGTAAGGGTAAGTTGATTCATTTTCGGCCCTTAAAGCCGATGCATGGGGGTGCATGATCACAGAGCACATAGCACCGAATCGTCCCTCTTCCAACCTTATGACTCCCGCGTAATGCCTCTTTGGAAGGATGGAGTTTGGCCTCTTCACCGGTAATGGTGAAAGAAGCGTGTCCTAATTATTTTATTTGTTTTAGGTAATCCTAAGGGGAATGATGTGCTAAGGCTTTTTTTAGTGCGGCTTTAGTATAGGGTTGTTGATGTAGAAGGTTCTCGTTTACCTTGATTCCACGTTACTCAACCACTACCTAGATAGGTGCGATCGTAGGAGTTTACGTATTGGTTAAATGAGTGATTCACCCACTAGGCATCCTCAATTCCAACAGGGCATGAGTGATACTTCATGAGCTTCTCGGGTAAAATAGGGCACCTAAAATTACCGAACTATCTACACGCGTGAGGATAAAACATTATAAACAAGAATGAAGTTTTAATTTGGCCAATGATTTCAATACATCATCAAAATCTTTTAAACTTTATAAAAGAAAGTTCGAGTTTGGAAAAAAAGATCCTCAATAGAGTTGCCACTGTGAGAGGACGACGTTTCGCGTGGCAGTAGCAGGGCCGGGCCGGTTGGGATAGCCTATTTAAATGACACGGGAGATGCGTGTAATGTGATTGAAAATGATTTTGCGTATTTTAATGCTCAAAAGATACGAGATCGAAATCTCGTACTTCAAATAGAGTCGCCACCCTGTTCAGCTTAACCGGGAAATTTTTGGTACGATTTTCCCACCGGATGGTTGGACCATACCTTAAGTAGAGATTCCGAGTTTAGATGATGTTATCTATTTTTCACTAGGCCAAGTTAAGATCATTCATTATTTCTTAATCGGTTTGATCCATCCTATTTATTTGTATTTTCAGTCATCTTGCTGTTTTTGCGTTTATCAAGCAATTGAAGCAATGAATAAAATATTTACAGCCATAAAAAATAAGTGTGGAAAACAAAGTTATTACAAAGCTTCCAAGTCCTATACATTTTTTTATGAAATAAATAAAATACCTGAATGTCTGATATACGTCTGCCTGCAGAGGATCGTTAGCTCGGGTATAGCATATTTTATTTGCAATATCATGAAGCCCGGTTGGATGGCTAAAACTGAGATTCAAATGGTGTTTTCAAGGAAATTCCATGTTTAATCAAATTTTAGGCTCAATCGTTACTTTAACTGGATTATGAATGAAAATACATACACATTACGGGGTGGGGTCTGTTTGCAAGAGATTTTGAACTTCCATCATTACATTATATGTTCTAGCTTCGAAAAATGAGCTAATCCGAAAACAAATGAAAATAAAACTGCTGTCTAGAAAGTCATATCGCCGATGATACACCTGATGCAGCCGGCGACATGACTGGTGTCGCTGGCGACATGGCTGATGCTGCCGGCGATATCAATTGTGTCACCGGTGGTATCAGCTTATAGACAGCCGTGGCAGTAGTCAAAAAATGACTAAAGACCCAAAAATGAGTACAAATCGACAAAATTTAACACAAATCAGTAATGTTAATGTCAAAGAGCTATGAGACTCAGGATTTTTACCTCGAGGCCGTGAATCCACCTCTTCGTGAATCGAAAAAAAACCTCCGAGGAGCCTGTTATGATGATTTAACAGTAAATTTAAGTGTCTTTGGTTTCTAAATCAAATTAAGTTGATTCTAACTTGAAGGCTTACTGATTTCAAACTCACAATCAGAGAATTCAAAGAAGAAAAACCAGGAAAAATGGATCGGAATCCTTTTTTCTGTTTTATCTAGTTCTTGTCTCACTAAAATCTATTTCCACATTCAAATCCTAACATTCAAAATCCCTAGCAGGAGAGTCATCCGCCTTAAGAAAGTGATACACCATCAGCAGGAGAGTCATCCTCCTTAAGAAAGGGATACACCATCAGTAGGAGAGTCATCTACCTTAAGAAAGGGATACATCATTAGTAGGAGAATCATCTGCTATAGGAAAAGGATGCACTATTAACCAGGAAAGTCAATTCACGTTAAGAAATAGATACAAGGAGAAGTCATCCGCCTTGGGATAGGGATACACAAGCATCAGTCAGAGGAAAGTCATTCACCTTAAGAAAGGGATATGCATAGCGAAGGAGAGTCATCCGCCTCAGGAAAGGGACACCAAGTAAAGGAGTTCACCTCAAGAAAGGAACTCACCCGTATCATCACCTTAGGTATGATTCCTAAATCCTCGATCATATCATGAGATCATACAAATCCATATCTATAGTGATCCTACGAGGGGCAGTCTGTGAGCACTAGATTTTAACGGTCCTTCTTATAAAATAATGATGAGAGCTAGATAATGTAATCTTTTATAGGTGCTATCCATCAAAGGTGTTCCTACTATAGCAGAGATGAGTTTAGCAAGAGTTTGGAGACCTAGACTGCCATTAGGGACTCATACGGGTCACACCTAGGGGTACGGGTCCACAGGTTGACCTATATAGCCCAAATCCCCCGCACACCTTGGAGGGACCGGTATGGGTCCCCCACCCGTATAGGTCCCAATCATAAGTAATCAAACTAGTCTGATTGTAATCATACCATATTCGTTTAAAATCAGCTATAAATTAGATATATTACATTCAGACATGCAATTTTCCTATAAATAGAGGCATTTTGCCTCACTTTTAAAAGGGACCCAATTCAAGAACATTACATACACTATACTTTATCATTTTTCTAGCAATTTTATAGTAATAAAAAGGGTATAGAAGAGGTATAGAAGTTATAAAATATGGGGAAAACCATTCCACATCGGTTTTACCCACATTTTATTCCTTTCTAGCTTCATATTTAGGATTGGGGGGAGGTTCTATCTACACAAACACCCACCTAAATAGTCCTAAACCCAGCATTTCATCATCTACTTTGGTTAGACTCTCTCTCAGTATTGGGATGGCTTCAAAGTGGATTCACGATGTAAAGGTACGCTCTTGAGTTTCAAAGAGACTCACTTTCTCTTTATTTTATCGCCTTTTTTATTTATTTGCTTTGATCTATCCTTTTATCTATTTTGGGTTTGGTCCTGACCCATATAGGCCTTGTTGGCACCCTTAAGTCCCTAGAGAGACTATATTGGTGCGCCATACCCATATGGAAGGAAATCTCATTTTTATTCAGTTCTTTTTCTATAAATCTATTCAGTAATAATCTGAAATGAGGTTCTATTTGAGTCTAAATAGGACCCATCTGGGTCCATCCATACTCATACGTATCCCCCTAGTAGCCGTATGGTTATCCCCACCCGTACGGGTACTAACCCCCAAGGCAGAAGGTCATTTTCTCCATAATTGGTAAAACAAACCAAACACCACCATTTTCCATGAGATCAATTTCACTAATAATCTAGTAAATCAACCCATGAAAAGTTAAAATGTGTTTTCAAAATAAAATACATTGAAGACCCGTTATTTCTTTTTAATCCTAGAAGCCGCCCAAGCACTATCGATTGTAAAACCGCCACGCTAACATAATCACATTTTTCCTAACAAAATGCTGACTTATGATGTGTCGTAAACTATGCTAATCTTTGTGGATGCATGAGAATTTATTTATTTTATCTTCTAGCTTAGAAAAAATGTATAGGTTCCCTCGTAATTCCCCCAGTTTTCCCCGGTTGTAATTTTTATTCCTGCTTTATTTTTTGTGCTTTGCTATAAATTTTTGAATGAATGTATCGAGTGTGAAAGAGTGTACAAAAATAGGGTTTCCGTAATAATTCCCAACTGATGAAAAGAAAACGGTTTTACGCAGAGAATGTAATTTTGAAATAACTAAATGAGAAATAATTGACTCATCCGATACCCGTATCTCTGATCCAAAAGGTATGAGTCTCCCGCCCAATGGGAATCATACCAAAAATCTTTCCCAAGTAGACAACTTGGGTAGTGACTCTATCATTTGTATCGAGATTTGGGTCTCGACTCTTTTATTCTTTAAAATTGATTAAAATGTGCAAACTTGAACTAAATGGTTCCATCACGATTAAATCAAACTAAATCCCCAGTGGACCCTGAAGCAAGGCGCTAAGGGAAATCCACATATTTTCGACCACGACACATCACAGATATCCTGCCTAAAAATCAAAATTAGTACCTTTATTGGGTGAATTTTAAACAAGAAATTTGAACTGAGGTGGTGAAAATTGTTTAAGAAAGAATTGACAATAGTACGTCTATGATCAATAGCGGTATCTGTATCATTAAGGGTGATACCCCTGTCATTAAGGGCATACCCCTATTATTAAGGAGGTAAGAGCGATACCCATGTCATTAAGTGCGGTATCCCTGTCATTAAGGGTGGTACCCGTATTGATGATAGGGGTACCCTTGTTGATGATAGGGGTACCCCTGTCACTATTTTTGGAAGAAAATCAGCATTTTTGGAGGGGTAAAAAGGGATCAAACGCTCTTTTTTTAGGCTAATTTCTACAAATTGACTTAAAACCTAACATATTAGGATACAGTAAAGTATAATATCAATCTTTCATCATTGACTAAGGGCATCGCAAAATTTCGTGCTCACACATGTTCTTGTTGAACTCCTGCTTTTCTTTATCTTTAAAGGGCTTTTGAGTTAAATCCCTTCTGAATCAGTTTCTCTTTTGATAATCCTTCTTTTGGAAGGAGTCATATCTCTTTGAGCTCTTCTGAGGATATTTATTTCCTCTACTCATCATCCTTATGAAGTTCCTAGAGAACATAGCCATTTCTTCATCTTTTGAGGAGTTTCCTTTTGAGGAATTAGCTTTGAGAATAATGTCTTTCTTTCCTTTAGATATGGACTTCTCTTTTTTCTCAAAAGTTTGCATAGAGATCTCATGAATGATTAGAGATCTAATGAGCTCATCATATCTGTAGGTCGTGGGATCTTGAGCTTCCTCACTTGTCGTTTCCTTGGATTGCCAATCTCTAGTCAAGCGTTTAAGGATTTTCTTGACTTTCTCTTCTTCTGAGAACTCATTTCCTAATCTTTTCAATTCATTCACTATATTTGTGAATCTATCATTCATACTTGAAATGGATTAATTCTCCTCCATCTCTAAGAACTTATAATATCTAAGATTCCAATTGATCTTAAATTCTTTCACTTTGTTGGTTCCTTCATATGTCACTTCCAACTTTCTCCATATCTTTTAAGCAGTTTCACAACCAGAAATTTTATTAAACACATGTGCGTCTAAAGCACAGTGAATCATGTTACTAACATTGACGTTAATTTGGTAACGCTTTACTTCCATTTCATTCCATTGCTTTTCAAGTTTGGGCTGGGGTTGGTTATAGACAGTTATAGTGGCATAAAAGGGGCCATTTACAATGGCTTGCCATGCATAGTAGTCTTGAGACTGTATGAAAATTTTCACAAGATTTTTCCAAAATGTATAATTATGTCCATAGAATAAGGGAGGTCTCGTAATAGATATTTCCTTAGGAAGAGTCTAGGCAGTTTGCATATCTCCTCCAAGAAGCTGTCTCATGCTTCTGTCATAAATGGTATTTGATTTACTCTTTTGACTGTTAAGTAATAAGAACAAAGTCTGCTCTGATACCACTTGTTGGTCCCAAAGGGGTGATTTACAGTCATAGGGGGGTGATTGACTCCTTTTTAAAATAAAGCAAGTAATTAATTATTGCGCTTGTGATGCAGTGAAAGTAAAATTGAAATAGAAAAGTTAGAAATTTAACTCCATAATTTTATACTGGTTTGGACACTGCCTACCTCCAGTCCCTAAAGTGTCTGCTTCTAAGCTTTAATCCACTATTATCAACTCCTTCTGAGACAGCGGAGAAGCCTTTACAAATGGAATTCCTTAAAGCCAAGAGTACCCTCCTCTTCCTATCTCTAATTCCCTAGTTCAAGAGTACCCTCCTCTTCCTATCTCTAATTCCTTAGTTCAAGAGTACCCTCCTCTTGAACTCTTTTAACCCTAACTTACACCAAGTTGCTTTTAGGTTTACAATATGACCTCAACAAGCACCTTGCATAGTCTTAAGAGTGGATTGAAAAGAAATCATGTGATCTTATACCTTTTGTTATCAAGATTCACTTTTACAACAGATTTGAAATGAGTTGTTCTAAGCTTTCTAAATTTCAAACGGATTTGAGATGATTGTTTGCTTGCGATAGTTTTTCTAGATTTTGATTATGAGATTGCAATTAGTGAAAGATTGGATGTCTTTCTTGAACTCTTCTGAACCATAACTTATACCAAGATGCTTTCAAGTTTATAACAAGACCTCAGCAAGCACCTTGCTTAGTCTTAAGAGTGGATTGAAAGAATTTTATGTGATCTTGTACTTTTGGTTATCAAGATTCACTTTTATAATAAATTTGAAATGAGTTGTTCTAAGCTTTCTGAATTTCAAACATATTTGAGATGATTGTTTGCTTGCGATAGTTTTTATAGATTTTGATTATGAGATTGCAATTAGCGAAAGCTTCGATGTCTTTCTTGAACTCTTCTAAACCACAACTTACACCAAGCTACTTTCAAGTTTACAACAAGACCTCAACAAGCACCTTGCTTAGTCTTAAGAGTGGATTGAAAGAATTTTATGTGGTTTTGTACTTTTTGTTATCAAGATTCACTTTTACAACAGATTTAAATTGAGTTATTCTACGCTTTCTGAATTTCAAATAGATTTGAGATGATTGTTTGCTAGTGATAGATTTTTGTAGATTTTGATTATGAGATTGCAATTAGTGAAATCTTGGATGTCTTTCTTAATGATGATAGATGCCTTTTTATAAGCAATCTTCTAAATCTTCCCATTGTGACTGATCCTCAGAGTCACAATCTTAGCGTTGTCTCACAATAGCTCTTTTCCTTAAGAGTCACTGGATCTTCTGTTAGAATCATCTTCTATTCTATTAGGCTTTTTAGCGGGAGTCAATTCCACCAACTTTTTGCATTATTTCAGACTTTTTCGCCTTTTAGTCCCATACAACTTGCTTGTGTCAACTTGTCAGGTGGCTAAGGTTTCTTCTCTCTTTGTTGTCAACTCACTTTTGAAGGTCCTCTGTCACCTATCTTTTTGTGTCATAGAAAGTAGAGGCCTATTTTTAGTATTTGTCTTCACATGAGTTGATGCATTGGGATTTGAGCTTTGACAGTTGGAGATACTTTCCTTCTCTTGTAAGCCATGATAGTCTTCCGAGTTATTTGGCTTCTGATCTTCTAATCTTTTGTCTTGCTTCTGATGTCTTGTATTCTTCTGAGCTTGATCATCTTCCGAGTACGCAGCTTCTGACTTTTAGTTATCTTCAGAACTTAACTTCTGATTGCGAATCTTAGCTTCTGAGAATTCTTCTTATGGACTAAGTTCAACATTTTCTCTTTGGAAATTATTTTCTTCACTCGTTTCTAAGGAATGACTTTACTCAAAAAGTTTATAAATGACTAGAATATCGATCGATGACCACTACATTGAAAGCTCAGGAGGACCTCCATAAGGGATTTTGAATTTTCTAATTACATTTGAAATGTTCATCAAACGATTAGATGCAATCAAGGGCACAGTTTGGGGCAAAAGTATTAAACTTGTGGATTTGAATCTTCAACAAATATAAAATTTTATATTTTATATCTTAAATTCTGAAATTTAATACTTAGACTTAAATTATTTATTTGGTATCCTGTATAAATGCTTTGGGTTTGTCATTATGAAATTTGGTATGAACATAGGTATTCTATAGGAAAAATTTCAGCATTTAAGGTTTTTGTGATTTTTTATTCAAAATTATTGATTACATGAATTTTAATTTGAGTCCAACAAAGCAAGTTATGAAGATGAAGTTTGAGAGGGAATCCCACGAGAATGTAAATAATGAGGTAAACATGGTGTATTTCCACAAAAATCTTGTGCATATTTTTCATGTTATCATACGATTTAAAGCAATATATATATATATATATATATATATATATATATATATATATATATATATATATATATATATATATATATATTGCTTTAAAGAATTTAATAAAATTCTTATTAATTCAAATAAGAATTTTGAAAAAACAGTTTTTACCATAAACAATAACTTCAAAAAAATGTTGAATTTATTAAAAGAAAAACTAGTTACTACATAAATGAAGAAAGGAAGTCCAAATGATTGTAAGCCTCGTGTTAGTATGTCATATGTGGAATTATTAATATTATTATGATGGTTTGATCAACCCTATTAGTTTCATTAAATAAAGGTAAATTCCTTTATTACCTTGATGATGGGTATATAATAATGAAACCTCAGGAGTTAGTCATCTCTCTACGTACATAAGTTTTTATCTCCATAAAAAAGGCTTGTCACTCTGGAGAGGTTAAGAGAGAGAACACAATTCCAAATACCTAATCGATTCCGTCGTCATCACTGTCGTCATGAATCAAGGCGAACATTCTTTATCTAAAATCTATATGTGAGAATCACATTGTTCTAAGATCTTGACTAATAATTATTTATATAAATTATTTAAATTATTTAAAGAAACTACGTAATATGTATGTCATTAAATAAACAATCTTTATTTAATTCATTTATACTTTAATTTAACTAAATAACATGTAACTCGTTTGGACCCGAATCTTTGAATTCAAGTGTAGTTTTATTTTTGGGAATGATGCTATGCTAGAATTTCATAGAAAGAGCTATTTCAGGTGGGGACTCTATGTTTTAATTTATGGATTTAGGTTCATGAATATTTTGAACACCGTTTTCTAAAAATTGTTTTAATAAATGGTTTCATTTTCTTTTATTCCAATTCTAAACGATTTTCTTTTAAACCCCCGACCGAGTTACCAAGATGCCTCGATTGTCACTAATTAATGTCTTGATTGTCCCGAAAGGAAAGTTGCGTAGGTTGACCCATATTGACCTTATTCGAAATAACAAAAGAGGGCTCCGGCTTCGACCCGAACTAAACTTCTTCCGCTCACACCTATTATGTCACTGTATATGAAAACAAGCACTAAGAGAATGCTTATCATGACAAACCAAAACATTAGAATATATATATATATATATATATATATATATATATATATATATATATATATATATATATATATATATATATATATATATATATATATATACTAATTAGGTAAGAAAGTAACAATCCGTGTAAACTATTGGTAGAAGCATGCAAAAGTAGTTTACACTAGCAGCACGTCAATATTCTACTAATACAATGTTCATAATTAACTCAAAACCATATCCCATACAAAAAACTAAGCACAATTCACCAGTCATAACTATCAATAAAAGAAGTGTATCATAATTCATCTACATGGATACTCAACTGAAATGGAATGCTGTATTTTTCAAAAGAATTCCGGTGAAGGACAAGCTGCCATCTTTCAGAATTTTGGCATACAAGAGATGCTATTATTTTTCAAGATTTCACTTTAATTTGGCTTGTCGAAGTCAGCAGTGATGGCAATGTCAAAACTTGATTCAAAATAGGTTGAACGAGACGAAGATGAGGGTAGAGTAGTTAAGCGGCTATACATATTTGATCGTAAGAGTTAGAGATATAATACAAAAGAGTGGACAAACAACAAAAAAGTAACAGAACAATTTCATTACATTTCAGACTATATGAATTAAACCTATGAGGTAATTTTGAACTATTTCTGTGAATTTTTTTTAATTAGATTAAAGTAACCAAAATGCAAGTGTGGGAACTCAATCTTAAATACCTTGACAACATTCAACCAAAGGGAATAAATTTTGCATGATTCATTTGAGGCATTTATTCAAACACCTAGCATGTGAACTCAATATAATTTCATTTGGGATTGATAATTAACCATATGATTGGGGCGCGTGCTCGCCACCGATTCGATCATGCATCGCCTTGAACCCTGCTGATATTTCCTCACGCGCGTTATAGGAACCATCCCCCGCTTCAATTTGCGTTACTAGAATAACCGTCTCGCCGTCTTGGTCAAGATACTGGAGTGACCACCCTTTCGGCTCAGTGAGACTGCTCAGGTAACCAGCTTGTCGCTTCAAGAGCGAGGTAGTAGGAAGAGTCACCACCAATCTAAGAAACATACCCACTAATGCAAACTAGCAACATTTATTGATCCTAAGAAATAGGAACTAAGAAATAAGGATCTCCTCCCTTATTCAAAAACAGACCATATCCATGATCTGGTAGGGGAATTTACACCTATAAATAAGAAGACAATTGGTGGAATGAGGTAATTGTATTTTCCCTATTTTCTTCCTTAAGATATGCCATTTTTTCTACACACCTTCATCCAAATTATGGACTTTGACATCACCCCTGGGGACAAACCCCGACCCTTTGATTTTGCTTGTTTTGCAGTTTCACATTCAACCATTATTCAAGTCATATTCTGAAGTTTTAAACGTATAAAAGCCATGTTGCGGGTAGAACTTTCAGTGGTCCTTTGAGGACGGACCAAATTTACTTGATCTAATTGAGAATTTTGGTCTATACACGAACATAGGCATCGTGGATATCAATGATGACCACCCAACTGAAACCGGTGCTCTCCCAGTCACCCTTGAGGACACTGGCGGTCCAGGAGGATCTTCTGCGGCACCCCCGCACATAAGTACTGTGGAGAGCATGCTAAAATTTTTTAGGGAATACAACATCCATCTGAAATAGCAGCATATCATCAGAACAGGATTTACAGAGCAATACAAGGTGATTGGGGCCACTCTATTTAGATTCCCAGTTGACGGAGCTAGTAGACACGGCCTGGCGCGAGAGCTATTCCCCTCAGATGAAAACAGTCGAGCGATAACCACTACAGAAATGCCACTAATAGCCCCAATACCTGAAGCCACAGATCTACAGCAGACGATGACATTACCACTCGGAAGTGTTGCTTCCAACCCGGCAATGCAGGCACAGATGATGGCGATGTTCTAGGCATTCAATTCACCAGGTGGTAACACCTATTTCCCAGCCAGCATGCCGGGCCCAACTATGGGAATGCATATGCCCTATACGTATGGAGCCACACCAACGGCTTGGATGAACCCCTTATCTCAAACTTCAGGTGGAGCCTTAACATCAGCGTAAGCAGAAGTGCTGCAGGCAGACAAGACTGAGAAGAGGACAGTGATCCAGAGAACGACCCCAAGTTAAGGTGGCATCTCAAAAAGCTCCTCAAAGATCTAGCAGTACCATACTAAGAGTCACTAGTAGAGAAGCAGCACTCCCCATTTACTAAATAAATCCCGAATGTCTAGTTGAACCATATTTTACAGCCCCCATATTCTCCAAGCTATATGATGGAAGAGACAATCCAGTGGTTCATATATGACATTATGTCAACAGGATGGAGATGGTGTATGCATCCAAAGCTTACATATGCTGCTACTTCGAGCAGACACTCACAGGGCCGGCCGCGTATTGGTTTCACAAGCTAAAACCCAACTCAATTAGTTCATGGGACCAGTTGAGCGAAATTTTTTGTAAGCACTTCTTAGGCTCTACTCCCGCCCCAAATGTGAGCCAACAGTTGCACAAAATAGTTCAAGAATCGGATGAATCCCTCAGGTCCTACATCCATCACTTTAATGAGGTATGTATTAGCACCGATGATCTGGATTTCAGCACCGCAAAAGAGGCCCTCATTAGAGGCACGAGGAATGATCGGCTTTGCATCGAGATTATCACCCAGAGACCCAAGGACACAACTCAAATGATTGCAATGGCCAAAATTACGATAAAAGTTGATGAAATAAACAGATCTAGAAAGAGAAAAGAAGATAGGACGGGTGACCGAAGAGACAATCACCGGCCGAGAAACTTGTTGGCGGCACTAGAAGTGGCGGTGCCCTGCTTGCTAACACCAACAGATCGGCTCTTAACGCCCCACTAAGCCATGTATTGGCTGCTATCAAGAAAACAAATGAGAAAAAAACTCGAGGTTCCTAAAAATAGCCGAAGGTCAAACGGTGGGCCGAGACCCTGACAAGTACTGTGAATTCCATAGAGCAAGGGGTCATCATATAGATGAATATTGGGTGTTGGCAGAAGAGGTACACACCCTGATTTGGGCAAGAAAGTTTAGTCAATTCATAAAGGGAGTCATCTAGGAAGAAAATAAACCCCCTTAAGACGACTCCATAACCGGAGAAGGAAGATCTAATGGTAATTGCAGGAGGGCTAGGATTTGAGTCGCCCCATAAGAAACCCAAAGTTGCCGATTTGATGGGCCGAGATGCAAAAGTCTACAAAGCCTGCCAAAGACATTCATTAGTAAATAAAGACCACATCGACCCCCTAGTAATTGAGACCTTGACCGAAGGATACATTGTCCAGAGAGTTTTGATAGACACCGGTAGCTCGGTGAACTTAATAGCCAAGTCAGCACTGCAGAAGTTAGATATCCATCACAGTAGAACTCAACCGGGCTACAATCCATTGGTGGGGCTTGGCGGATGGATAGCCCCATCAATAGGACAAGTCACCCTTGAGGTGGAGATTGGGGACAAAGACTTAACTTGGAGATGAGAAGCAGAGTTCATGGTAGCCAATATTTCAGTCAGCTATAATATCATCTTGGGGCGACCATTCTTAGTTGATTCAGAAGCCGTCATCTCCATGAAATATCTAACGCTCCAGATCCCAACTAAAAAAGGAATAGCGGTAGTGATAGGCAACCCGCAGGTGGCTCAAGAAGCATACTTGGCATCCTTACAAACTAAAAATGTCTCTATTGAGGAGGAGGAGCAGGGAAAAAGCCTAACTTGTTGGAGAACTAGTATGAGCAGTCGACCTTTTTCCACCCGTAAGGACTTCATGAGATGTGTAGCACGGGGGTGGCAAAATAACAAGTGCTATAAAGCGAGCCGAGGGACTGATCCTCATTTTAGCGTGATAAAAAAACATGGATTGATAAAATTGATGTTGACGTTGAATTTAAGTCCAATTTGCACGTTAAGGGATACGAGACTTGAAATCCCGTATTTTAAAATAGAGTCACCACCCGGTTAAGCTCCACCAGGAATTTGGGTACGATATTCCCACTAGGTGGTTAGACTGTACATTAAAATAGAGATTCCAAGTTTAGATGATGTTATCTATTTTACATTAGGCCAAGTTAAAAGATTTCATTCTTTCTAAATCGATTTTAATCCAACCTATTTATTGTGTTTTCGGTTTATGTATTATCATCGCGTTATCAAGCATTCAAAGCGGTAAATAAATTGATTATTACAGTCATTTAAAAATAAATGCAGAAAATTAAATTTTTACAAGGCTTTCGAATCCTATACATTTGTCTATATAATAAATAAAAATTCCCGAAGGCCTAACATACATCTAACCTAAATCTACCTGCACAAAATGGTTAGCATAGATATGGCATATATACAGGGTATATCACACAAAAATAGGGCCCCTAGCAGCTTGGTCGGGTGGCGGCAGCCCCTTGTGGGGTCCAAGGGCCAGCACCCCTGATAGGGTCGAGGGGAGGTAGGCCCTCGTAGGGTTCCAGGGCAGCGCCCCGGACGAGGTCCGAGGGCAGAGCCCCAGGCTAGGGTCGAGGTAATTCATTTTTTCCGAATGAATTTTAGCGAACATTTCCATTTTGGAAATAATCGATATTTTAACAAAATTATTGATGAAAATGCCACATGTTATGGGGTTTGGACCATTTTAAGGGAGTTATGGACTATCGTCGTTGCACTGTACATCCTAGCTTCAAAAATTTAAACTAGGTCGGAGAATAAACGAAATGAAACTATTATCCGAAAGGCCATCACTCCGACGGCATGACTGAGGCCGTCGGCGGCATTAATGATGCCGCTGGCGGTATCAATTACACAGGCAGGCTACATGACTTTCTGGATACCATAAAGAAAGGGTCCTGCAATAAAATGGGGCCACTGGGGGCAAGTGAGGCCACTGGCGGTATCAACGAAGCCGCTGGCGGCATGGTTGATACCATTGGCGACTTCAAATGCCTCCGACAGATTCAGTTTCTTGCAGCAGCTGTTTTTGGCTGGAAAGCGACCAAAAACCCAAAACTAAGCACAAATCAGCAACTAAACACAACAAACAAGTAAAATTAAAGCCAAAGAGCTAAGAGACTCAGAATTTTTACCTCAGGGCAGTGAATCCACCTCTTCATGACCCATATGACACCTCTGGGGAGCTCAAGTGATGATTTGGTTAATAAGGGGCGATTTTAGGCTCTAAATCCTATTTTTAGTGATTCTAAACCTAAAAATTTACCTAAATATTAGAGAGTTCAGTTAAGAAAAACCGAGAAAACATGGATTAAATCCTCTTTTCTTACCTTTTCTATACTTTATCCCACTAAATCTAGCTAACTGCTCAAAATCTCTATAAGATTTCAAGTGCTAAGTGTTCAACCCCCTTAAATGGCTGAGAAATGCTGCTTATATAGGCTAAAATCCATTGGAAATTGCCTTTCGTCCATTTATCCGACGGATATCAGCGAAAAAGGCAGACAGCTGTTTTGCAGAAGGAAGTGATACCGCCGACGGCATTGATGATACCGCCGGCCTCACCTTCCTAACAGGTGTTAGCACAAGTTTGTTCTGGCCCGATGAGGAATAATGTCTATTTCGTTCAGTGATCAAACAAATGAGCCAAAAGGGACTGAATTGTCATCCAAAATCTGAAATTCAAAAATCCACATTCTAGGGAAGCTCCGATTTAGCATTTCCTACTAAAAAATCAAAAAGTCAAAGTTTGGTCAAATATCGATAATCAGCCCGCTGGCTATTACCAATCTACAGTAAAAAAAATTATATCTTACCGAGATTCCGCCCAGGATTTACAGGATCCGGGTAAAATCTTGTCAGAGTTGTAAATAGCCCGCCGGCTATTTACCCATGTAGATAACCCGCCGGCTTTTTACCAACCCTCTATATAAAAGGGGCGCACCCCCCTCATTTGGACAGACGTAAGAATTGGTAAAATCCCAAAATTACCTTTATGTCCTTTTTCAATTCCGGGAGTCCCAAAAGTCCAGAAACTATGTCAAAACACTTCCATAACTCGAGCTCTATCACCGACACTCGGTATAAGCTCATTTCTCTGTCTTTTTAGATCAAGATCTCACATTAATCTTGGGTCTAAAAATGACTCAATCTCTCGAAATACCCACATCCCCCACAGAAATAATCCAAGATTATAGTCATAACTTGGGTTAAATCTGTTTTCCAAACAAATCACAACCTTCTTCAAGCAACTTGGGTCCAGCACCAGCTCTCAAGTCATCCTAGACAAATGAAAAGGTAAACTGAGGGTAATTAGCTCTAAGCCCAACTTTAAAATCCATTTCCATTATTTTATTATTGCACATTGCATTCCATTTCTCTAGTTAAGTGAGCCACTGTAGCCACTTAAACTATAATATGTGTCAATAAGCTCTCAAGCACGGACAAGCATCCAGAATGTGAGGGAACTCTATCCGAATTTTCGGGCCCAGACCCAAGCGATGCCATTACTCTGTCGAAAATTCGGTAGAAAATATCAATTTATTATGCCATTATAATGTCCGTTTTATTTCTTGAATTTTATTCTTAAATAAAGCCGTTGTAACACAGAAAATCGCCACAAATTCCAAAAATCCAAAATTAATCCAAACAATTTGAACAATATGAGTAACTATTATGTCCGAACTCAGAATCGCATTTTCTTTTCGGTATAAAAATCCCATCATGGATCAGTATACCATAATTTCCAGTGAAGCTGAACCAGGTAGCAACTCTATTTCATTTTTTAAATAATGTAAAAAATGCTTTATTTTAAAAATATCTTCCCTTAATAAAATGTCTAAATATATTTCTCAATATAATCACATTTTTAGCCTACAAAGCCACATACATTTAACCAAACCGGATTTTCTCAAACCAAACCAAACATTGCGGTTTCCTCAAACTGCACCAAACCAAATCGTACCCTGCATCCACACCCGATAAAAAATGTCCTCCCGCTCACAGTGGTGACTCTGCTGGGCACTATTATTTTTATAAAAACCTGATTTTTATAAAAATTCTTTTTTTACATAATAATTAAAATATTGTTAAAATTAAATTTTGAAATTACGGAATTTGTGATAATTTCTGCATTACGCAAATTTTTGGACTGCATAGCATCTGCATTCTTTACCCCTAAAACAATTTAGGTGTCTTTTGGTGAAGTATCTCCAAGTTCACTTAGGGATTTAGGGGTATGGATCCAATCACACCCCTTACATAACATACGAGGACCTTGTTCTGTTAAGGGTAAGACCACCTACGTATATTATATGTGGAAAAGCTTCCTTTGGTTCGCTTAGGGCCACTGGGACTCGGTACACAAAGGGGCAGGGTACCCTAAATTGCCTGAGTTCGAAACCCACATATAGATGAACCGTAGACACTCTCTCATAGGTCTACCCAGAAACCTTGAGTGCACGCGTGCAGGCTTTGCTATGTCCCCCATTAGCTTTAAAGCGAAGTAACCCAATGGATTTGAAAGGGCGATAGGCGTGACCTAACCGTTTGCTGCATGTGCAGGTTTATTAAATATAAATAAACTGAAAACGGACATCATAAACATCATGATTGTATGTAAACTAACCACATCTTTATGTAGCCATAACATTTATATAAGGCATCTCATTTTATCTACCGAGACCTATGAGTCCACCTAGGCTCAGCCCATGAGCCGAAATAAACCAAGACTAGTGGGTCCACCTAGGCTTAGCCCGTGAGCCAAAATAAACCAAGACCAGTGAGTCCACCTAGGCTCAGCCCGTGAGCTAAAATTAATTGAGACTAGTGCGTCCACCTAGGCTTAGCCCCTAAGCCAAAATTAATCGAGATTAATAAACCCTTTGAGTGACCCTAGTGTCAGCTTACCCTTAGACCAATGAGTCAAAACCCTTTAAGTGACCCTTTTGTCACCTCAACCCTTGGACCGATGAGTCAAAACCCTTTGAGTGACCCTCGTGTCACCTCAACCCTTGGACCAATGAATCAAAACCCTTTGAGTGACCCTAGTGTCGACCAACGAGTCAAAACCCTTTGAGTGACCTTAGTGTCTGCTCACCCATTGGACCAATGAGTCAAAGCCCTTTTAGTGACCCTCGTGTCAGCTCAACCCTTGGACCAATGAGTCAAAACCCTTCGAGTGACCCTCGTGTCACCTCACCCCTTGGACCAATGAGTCAAAGCCCTTTGAGTGACCCTCGTGTCAGCTCAACCCTTGGACCATTGAGTCAAAACCCTTTGAGTGATCCACATATCACCTCACCCCTTAGACCAATGAGTCAAAACCCTTTGAGTGACCCCCGTATCCGCTCAACCCTTTAACCAATGAGTCAAAACCCTTTAAGTGACGTTAGTGTCAGCTCATCCATGGACCAATGAGTCAAAACCCTTTGAGTGACCCCCGTGTCACCTCAACCCTTGGACCAATAAGTTAAAACCCTTTGAGTGACCCCCATGTCAGCTTACCCCTTAGACCAATGAGTTAAAACCCTTCAAGTGACCCTCGTGTCACCTCACCCCTTAGACCAATAAGTCAAAACCCTTTGAGTGACCCCCGTGCCACCTCACTCCTTAGACCAATTTTGAGTGACCGTGTCACCTCACCCCTTAGACCAATGAGTCAAAACCCTTTGAGTGACCCTTGTGTCACCTTACCCCTTAGAACAATGAGTTAAAACCCTTTGAGTGACCCTTTTGTCACCTCACCCCTTGGACTAATGAGTCAAAACCCTTTGAGTGACCCTCATGTCAGCTAAACCCTTGGACCAGCCTACCTTTAACTAGTGAGTCAATCTACCCTCAGGCTTTTGAGTCTGATCAGAATCAGGCCATTGGTCGCTGACCCATGCACTTGCGACATTCCATGAATATCGCAAGTTATCAATTCCTCCTCGAGCAATTGGCATATGTCCATACCTTTTATTTTGATTGTACATCTCCCTCATTCATCCATGCATTTGATCACTCATACATTCATTCATTCATCCATGGACAAGGTGAGAATGGCCCAGAGCCATATCTGATGCATTTACTAACACTTGATCTCTTGCCCTTTCAGGTTGGAAGCAAGAGAGAAATAGGTTGAGACGCATCACAGGCAGTCCAAAAGTCATACCTCCACCACCGATCGAATCTTTAGCTAGATTCTTCTCTGATTCTGAACCTAAAACTGCGATGGCAGATGATGATGTAGTTGGCCAGTCCCTTAGAAGGATTATTGGAGCCTCAGAATTTCATGACGTTTGGGAAAGGTTGAGCGTTACTGGTGCTCAGAAGACCCAAGAACAAGAGACCGAAATAGCAGCACTCAAAGCAAAAATGGCAGAACTATCTCCGGTGAAGGACAAATTTGCTTCTCCCTCTATAGAGCAATACGTGGATATTGATAAATTCTTTCCTAAAGATTCAGAAGCCCTTCTGGCTAACTTTGTGATGCCCTACATGGCCCTATATGCTAGCATTAGACCTCCCCTCACACACATAGGGGGATATCTCCAAATTATGACTAGCATGAACATTCCTAAGGTTCATATAGTTAATCTATTTTAAGTAACTCTTTGTGGACCTGCCTTCAAGTGGTATATGAGACTGCCGGCTGATGTAAAGTCTGATTGGAAAAAGCTATGCTCTGCATTCCTGGAAAACTATGCCTTTAATCCGAAGGTCAAGACTACTCTGCAAGATCTCAAAAGGATTAGGCAACGATCGAATGAGTCCTTCGAAGAGTTCTATCTAAGGTGGATGGTTATTTGAGTCCTTATAACTGGGGCACCTGACCAAGATGCCCTGATAGTAAAGCTTGTCGAAGGCTCTAACCTAAAATATCGAGACAAAATGAAGATGAAAAGATTCAACACTTTCAATGACGTGGTGGACTATACCAAGAGGCTTGAAAAATATGAAGAAGAAGATCAAGCAAAGAAGTAAGAACATCAAGCTTATACTGAACCTCAATATTGGGAGAAGGGCGGTTCTTTCAAATAAGGCACCTCCAAATCCTCGAAAGCTGTTCCTAAAGTGGTAGCAGTTACCCAAGTACAGACTCACTAGTCCATCTCTCTATAGGTGGAATTAATATCCCAGATATTCACCAAGCTAAGGAAGTCCAACTAACTCTAGAGCATTAAGCCCTTCACTCTGCCTATAGCGACAGACAGGGATAACTTCTATGCTCGCACTAACGAATGCGCTTGACTACTAAAAGATCTATAGCAGATGATAGCCGATGGAAGAATGGAAGAGTACCCTGAGGAAGAACCCAAGGAAGAACCTGAGGGAGATCCTGAAGAATATGATTTTGGATTCATGCCTGATTGGCCAGGTGATTTTGAGCACAAACCTCCCTTCCCAAGTGGTATAACATTTGACCACTCAGACTTAGAGGGATACGGAACTTCCCTGCCACCTGATTCCTCCTAAGCTCGAGGCGCTGTGGCAAGCGATGAATTAGGGGATTTCACAGATTTTGACTCAGAAAATGAGAACACCATCAACATGATCTGAGAAGAGGGGCAAGAACCATCCCATGAATACATCATGAAAAGGATTCGCGCTGAGAATGAACTAACCTGGGCTAGTTATCGCATTTGAAACCCGAATCTGGGTGAAGTTTACCCCATATTCTATGACAGAATCACAAGGCCACACCCTCATATTTATGAATTCATGCAAATGATGAACGATGGGTACATTCACTATGCCCACTGGCCTGGGAGTTTCCGTTGGACACTCTGAGAAAAGGTAGTCGTTTAAAGTCATTCTGGAACATTCTGAGCAAGCAATTTATCAATTACTTTACATGGGTAGACCCACTAGAAAACTCAACCCCCAAACTAGACAAGCATGGGAACCCCTTGCAATACTAGGAATGGAAAGCAACTAACGCCATTTGTCCAACATCAATGGAATCAGCCAAAGAATACCCATGGTACATAAACAAGAATAAGGACAAACAAATCACCTACGATAATCCGTCAAGCTTGTTTGATGAAGGAGAACCATCTGACGATGCCTCCTCATCCATCCATATGATTAGACAGGAATCTAATCCCATCATGTGTCAAATCTGATAAGAGAACCCCATTGTTCTAGAAAACCAGCCTGAGAAGGTTCCATTCATGTAGGGGCCCTTCGCCACCAAGGCACCTGTTTCTATAAATAAGCCAATCAACTTGGGAGAGATACCCTTTGATGAGGATTTCGACGAGTTTGAGGTCTTCGAAATGACAAACTTGCCAATCCAGGTGGTCAACCCTATCACTAGAGGAGGAAAGGTCACTAGATCAGTAGCCCCAACTACACTAAGAACTGAGCCCCTAATGCCTCCTATCTTCGTTAAGTTCTTAGCATAGGTAGAGAGCCCGATTGTTGATCAACTGAAGGCCACTACAACTAAGATGAGTATCTCAGACCTACTCCGGGTCTCAAAAGAGCATAGACTCACTATCGTTAAAAAGCTAATGGAAATCGAGACATCTCCTCTAGCATCCCCAGAACAGGTCTATGACTGCTCAATAATGAGACTAGCACTATTATCCCAGACATTGTCTTTTCGAGTTTGGATCTACCTAATGAAGGCATTAGCCACAACAAGGCTCTCTATTTGAAGGCTAGTGTCTTCGAGTGCATTATGCCCTACATAATGATTGATGACGGATTGTCACTAAATGTTTGTCCTAAATATATCCTACCAATTCTAGGGCTGATCGAGAAAGACCTGAAGAAATCAACGACAGTCATCAAAGCTTATGATGACTCCAAAAGGGCCGTCATCAGCACATTCAAGGCTAAAGTCACCATCAACGAAATCTCATCTATAGTGCTTTTCACAGTCATAGATATCCTGGTAACTTTCTCTATACTACTTAGGAGACCATGGTTCCATGCCTTGGGAGGAGTCCCATGCACCCTGCACCAGAAGATTAAGATCCCGTTCTGTGGGAAGATTGTTACCTTGGAAGCTGACGAAGCCTCAGTAGTAGTAGTATTAAAGATGGAGGAAAGCAACCTGAAAGGGTTTACAACGGCCATAATTGGCCAGGAGGCCAGCAAATAATCGGAAGTGTATTAGGGCCCATCGATTTAGGGATATATGCAAAAGCACCACACCCTTGGAAAAGGACTAGGTGCCCATGAACAGGGAATGCCCACTTTTAATATAGGGACGGGAGAATGGAAACTCACAGGGCATGGTTATGTAAACTCTTAAAGAATCATTCACAGGATGACCATTTAGAAAAAGCAGCAACAACCCTACGAGGGAACCCCCGAGCCTATTACTCATCAGGGAAAGACTGTTCTAGGATTTGAGATTTTCTTAGAAATAGTCAAATACGGCAAAAATGGTGAAAGCTTTATAACATACATGGAGAAGGCCAGTCACCAGCCAGATAAAGGGGTAATCCTGAGTCAGACCGAGAATGACAAAAAGTTACACCTAAAGAAGGTCAAGAAGCTGAGTAAAGAAGAGGAAATCCTCGACACCCTAACCAAGCACCTTCAGGTATAAATAAAGATAGTAGAGGAAGCAAGAAGCAAGGGGGGTAGCTTGAACTAGGCCATTATAGACATGGTTACAACTATAAAAGGCAAAACGAAGGTACAGGAGGAGGACGATGAGGATATCTTGCTAAAGCTAACTGCTATGGGAGAATCACCCACGATAAAGCCAGACTCCATTGATCAGGATGAGTCTCTCGTTTCCATTTATAGCATGTTTGAAATGAATAATGTACTTTATGATGATAATAAGATGAAGAACTTTACTTATTTAGATTGTGTTTCTGATTACGATTCCATGCATCCATTCCAGCATTCATCTAGCATTTTTAACATCAATAACGATATTACAAAAGGCATTAATTTAAACACAGAAGATGATCCAAAAGTGGTATACATTTCCAATCAATTGCCCATCAAACAAGAGAGAGAATTGATAAAAGTATTAAAAAAAACCATGTTTTAGCCTTTGCTTAGTCTCCTAAGGATATGCCTGGACTTGATCGGCATGTCACCGAGCACAAGATCCCCACAGACCCAAAGATCTGACCGGTAAAGAAAAAGATAAGAAGAATGCGCCTAGAGTGGGCCAAAAAAAGTCAAGGCAGAGGTGGCAAAATAAATCAAGGCAAATTTTGTCGAAGTTGTCGAGTATCCCACTTGGCTATCCAATGTAGTCCCCATACCTAAAAAGAACGGTGATGTTTGAGTTTGCGTTGACTTCAGGGATTTGAATAAGGCTACCCCTAAAGACGATTTCCCGCTACCACACATCAATGTCCTGGTAGACAACGCTACAAGAGCGGCCGTGTATTCATTTATGGATGGATTCTTGGGATACCACCAGATCCTCATGAATGCAGTAGACAAGTTCAAAATCGATTTCATCTCAAAGTGGGGAACTTATTATTTTAGAGTAAAACCTTTTGTACTCAAGAACATAAGGGCAACCTACCAGCAAGTAGTCACGACCTTGCTACACAACTTGATACATAGAGAGGTCGAGGTCTATGTAGATGACATACTTGTGAAATCTATTACACCCGAAGAACATCTAGCGGTGCTAGAACAATTCCTCATAAGAATTGGGAAGTATAACCTCCGTTTGAACCCAAAGAAATGCATATTTGGTATCACGTCAGGTAAATTACTGGGCACGTGGTTAGCCAAAGGGACATAGAAATGGCTACCGACAAAGCTAATGCTATCAGGGAAATGCCCTTGTTGAAAAATGAGAAATAAGTAAGGAGTTTCTTGGGATCCATACAATATGTCAGTCGCTTTATAGCACGACTGACCACCACATGTGAGCCTATCTTTAAACTCTTGAGGAAACAACAGCCGATAGAGTGGAATGACCAATGCCAGGAAGCCTTTGATAGAATTAAAGGTTATCTGATGAACCCTCTAATACTGAAGCCGTCGATCCTCAGAAAACCACTCATTCTCTACTTAGCAGTAGAAGAAACGTCTGTGGGAGCTATGTAGTTCAAGAATATGAAGACAAGAGTAAACACGCAGTTTATTACATCAGCAAAAAATTGTAAGAGTATGAGACTCGATACATCATTGTGGAAAAGACTTGTTCTGCCATGGTCTGGCTCACCAGAAAGCTCAGTCATTACTTCCAATCATAAAAAATCCAAGTGGTTGCAAAGGTAGACCTAATGAAGTACTTATGTTAGGTTCCGTCACTAATCAGGAAACTGGCAAGGTGGCTCTTGCTACTGTCAGAATTTGATATTGAATACGTGATAAAAAAAAAGATAATCAAAGGCAGAGCAGTGGCCAAATTCCTGGCAAATCAACCACTCAAGGAAGGAGTATAGGAAAACCTAGAATTTCTTGACGAATGTCTCACAGCCACTGTAAAAAACCCTGTAAGATGGATCATGTTCTTCGATGGCGTCGTCAATAAATGAGGAGTCGGTGTGGGAGTTATCATCTTTATGCCAAACGGAGAACTCATACCCTTATCAAAGCGCTTAGAATTTCCCACCATAAATAATAGAGCAGAGTATGAAGCCTATTTTTTCAGAATGTCTGCCCTGATCACTCTCAGAGAGAATAAAGCCAAAAGTATTGGTGACTCGGCTTTGGTCATCAAGCATGTCACTGGGGACTGGGAACTAAAGGAAAAATCCTTCAGGCCTTACTTAGAAGCTGCGTGGAGAAAAGCCATAATGTTCAGTTAGTGCAAATTTAGTCACTTACCCCGCGAGGAAAATCAAATGGCGGATGCACTGGCCACTTTAGCCTCCATATGGGAAGGGCCCCAAAAGCAACCAATCTGACCCCTTATTATAGAAATGACCCAGTCACCCTACTACATCTGAATGATAGGAGACACTATAGAGGAAGAGACCCTGTGGTATTCCAACATTGTCAAGTTCCTTGAAAACGGTGAATTCCCAGCTGAGGCTACGGATTCTAATAAAATACGTTGAGAAAGCTTGATGTGCAATTCTGCCGGGTTAAAGGAGATCTTTTCAAGAGGTCCTCCGATGGCCTATTGTTAAAATGTCTGGCCCAATAGGAAGCTAAAAGGGTAATGAAAGAGGTACATTTGGGAGACTGCGGTCCACACATAAACGGTGTCATAATAGCAAAGAAGATCCAAAGAATGGGATACTTTTAGCTAACCATGCTAGCCGACTGTACTCGAGAAGCAAAGACGTGCCATGCTTGTCAGATATATGGGGATATGAGCCACTTACCTCCAACGACGCTGTAAAGCTTAAACAACACCTTGGCCATTCTCGGCCTGGGTCATCGACATCATTAAATAAGACCTTCTTTGACCAACGGTCACTGCATCATTATAGTAGCAATTGATTACTTTTCCAAGTGGGTAAAGCAGAATTATACACAAGCATCACGGCTAAGAAAATGGGCCAGTTTATTTAGTGACACATCTTTGCCAGATATGGCATCCCTCATCATGTGGTGAGTGATAATGGTGTGCATTTCCAAGGAGAAATAGTTGATCTTATTGAAAAGAACGGGATTAAGCATCATCGCTCTTCTCCCTATCACCCTCAAGCCAACAGAGCTGTGGAAGCAGCTAACAAGGCAATCAAGAAAATCCTCTCCAAGATGATTTCTAACTACCGAGATTGGGCCGATCTTTTGCCCTATCCCTTGTAGGGATATAGAACCAGTGTCAAGACTCCTACGGGTCAAACTCCATTTTCCTTATCTATAGGATGGAGGCGGTATTGCCCGTTGAAATGGAAATCAAATCCTTATGTATAGCCCTTGAAGCCAGACTTCCTGAGGATGAATGGGCAAAGGCAAGGCATGAAGAACTGACCCTGATCGATGAAAAGCAATTAGCCGCATTAGAAAGTCTACAATTATACCAACGGCGTATGGCCAGAGCTTATAATCACAAAGTCAAGGGGCAAAATCAACCTTTAAAGATGGGCAATTTAGTCTTAAAGCAATCTCGTAAGACACACACAAATACTTGAAAAAATTCTAGCCGAACTAGGAAAGGCCATATGTGGTAAAGAGGACTCTTAGTAAAGGAGTAGAAAAGATCTCGGATCTAGACGGCAACAAATTCATGAACCCGGTCAATCGTGATAAGCTGAAGAGCTATCCCGTGTAAAAAAAAGAAGAAAAATAATAATAATAATAATAATAATAATAATAATAATAATAATAATAATAATAATAAAGTTTGTTGAGAGCTGGTGAGGGCTCTTGAGCAAAAAAAAAAAAGAAAGACTCCAAAATAAAAGAGTGGAGCCTTGGGCAAAATCCATTAGGAGCCTTAGGCAACGGTGGGCATTTCTTAGAAATAAATACCACTTGTCTTCCGTGATAAATAACATCTTTTGTAGTAACATGTTGCTGTTAAAAATACTGCATGAGTGCATTAAATGGAAACTGCGAATTGTTTAATAAAATAAGCATCCAAACAACATCATTTCATCTTCATTACACATAAAGGTACATTACAAATAAGAAATAGAAACGACAAACAAGGAGGCCTGATGCCTTTATTCTCCCACGAAGACAAAAGACATGTAATGGCAAGCCCGCTAAACCCTAAGGAAGGTTTGAAGCCTCCTAGTCTCACGAAGCCTCTCCTCAAAAGTAGCCAGTCCACGAACACTCGCAACCCAAGAGCGATTAGCCTCGGAAGGATGGACATCAAAGGGGGCAGAGTAATTCATCTCCACCTGAATGTGACTAATCCATCTCACGTCATGATGATAGAAATGAGTATAGGAAAGCTTTGGGCTAATAAGAGTGCACAGGGATGCAGGAAACCCCTGAGATCGATTGAACTACCTGCACAAGCAATCGGGAGAATAAGTGATCATTTCGGAAAGGGCAATGAGGACCACGCCATCTCTAGCAACGTCAATAGTCACATGAGTGATTCCCTACCAAGGGCAAACCCAATGGATATCCTCAGCAGCTTGGCTCCCCATAAACTCGACCCACTCCTCAATGGTGAAATCTCTGTGGGAACGATTACCGATGTGAACTATGGAACGTCGCGCCCAATAGGCCTACAGATAATAATCCATGCTCGTAGGAATAGACATCACATAAAGCTTATATTAGAGCCAAAGATACACAAGAAAGCACAAAAATAAAATTCAATAAAATGAAAAAAAAAAGAAAACACAAAAAAGACAAAAAAAAATAGCCTGCTGGATCAAAAACCTAAAAAGGCGGTCCAGGCAAAAATTAAGGCAAGCCTGATGAGTTGAAAACCCGAAAGGGTGGCTCATGCAAAAAGAAAGGCTCACATGAAGGTTACCTGAAGAAGGAGTCTGCTACCCCTGGTAGTAGCTTCGGTTCCATTTCGGGAAGAGCACACGAAAATCAATGTTTTGGCTAAGCTCACTGCAACAAGAGACTTCCCCTCCAACATCTGATCAACAATACTCAAAAAGGCAAAGTAGTAGACCAAAGATGGGACTTTATAGAGAAAAACCTCTAACAGAAGCAAGCACATCAGCGGCAGCCAGCTCGCGTCGTCAGAACAAAGACCCCTGACTATGTCAAATGCCACGTCTAACCTCAAGCCCTCATCACAGATCAATCGGTGCCTATCAAATTGTCAAAGCTGAAAATGATTCATCAACAAATCAAAAAATTTAGGATGATGCATTGGAATGACTAGAGGCACATCAGCGAAAGACTGGAGGAGCCCGTAAAACTCCCCATACAAGGGGCATAGCTCGTGATCCTCGAACGAAACACGCTGTCAACAGGATCCTAGAACCTAATAGCAGCTTGGATCACATTGTCTTTGATAAAGATGCGGCAGTACTCCTTCATGTACGCCAAACCACAAACCCCGAGACGGTCCTAACCATCGGAGTTCTTCAAATAAACATTCAAATTTGCGCGGAAAATGATATAGTCCTCCATGATGAAATTTCACAAGGGGATTGGTTCACTATATGTAGTTTATGGGGCAATCTACCAACATCTAGCAGATTACCGCGATAAGCTCGTCCAACTATGAAAGGAAAACACAAAGCAAAAGGATAAAAGAAATTTTATTTATAAGCAAAAAATGTGTTCATACAAAAGAGGCACTGCAAATGGCCCAAAGAAAAAAAAACAACAAAAGAAAATATCCTAGCTAATCACCCTGCTGGAAGAATCTAGAAGGATTGCCTTATCCCTACTGTGGCTGCTGCTGCTGGTCGTCCACCTGAAGCATCCCCAACTGAGCCCGAAGCCGTCGGATGTCCAGCTGCAATAATTTGACACAAGTCATTCATATGCATTTCATAACATGCCATGCATCATCATTAACATAATAAAATAACAAATATACTGCCAACATGAACTGTTGTTGTCCCTACATATACCCCCATTCAGAGATACTATCGGCAATAGGCACCTGCAAAGATAGAAATCGAAGCAAGTCAGAGCCATCGAAAGCCAAAATTGAAAGGGAAAGAAGAAAAGGCAAAGGAGACTAACGTGAGTGGTGCCAGTTGGGTAAAAAGTCACTGGGTGCTCGGGATCCTGATAAGGATGGATCATCGGGGTGTAAGTGCTCAGATCAGGGCGGTTCATCATAGACATAGGTGGCTGATACTCGAACCCTCAATGTCCCTCCAGCATCGTCAAACCCTAAGGTGGGATGGATGATGCCGAGGAGCTGCCCATGTAAGTGGAAGTGGTCGCAGGTCTCTTCAGCCTTAATGATCCTACAGAGGTAACAAAGCAAGGTTGAGTCAGTCTAATTGAGTGTAATAAGCGAAACAACGACAACCATAAAGAATGCTAGTAAAGAGAACAAGTACCATCATCCGGACACCCCTAGGCGAACCTGATCCGGCTTGGCCACTAGGGGCAGCAGAAGAAGGGGCGGAGGCCTCAGGGGTAGAAGCTGAAGGATTACCACCCTCAGATTGATTGTGCTTATCAGGACGGGGCGCAACGGGAGCAGGATCTATCTCCGGCCATCCAAGCAGCTGTGAGCGACAGAACTCCTCATATCCTCCAACCCGCTCTAAGATGGCGCTGGAGATACTCTTGGAGGCCAATTGATCAAAATCGGGCAAGCTGTATGGCCAAAAGAGGAGATGGGCAGAAATAGCATACCCAGATTCCATATCCCAATCGTAGAAGTAGTGGAGCAGTAGGGGGCATAATAGAAAACCACCGCCCGATACAAGCTTGGGACACGGGAGTATCCCCATCTCGAAAAACCAGATCTGCAAATAGTCAACAAAAGATTAGGACATCAAAAAGGAGCAAAATACTCATAAAGAAAAGAGATAAGAATCAAATTCTTACATAAACAATCTGCAGACAGGACTTGAACTTGTCAATCCTGTTCCTCACGCACTGATCAAGGGCCCAATATAGGTGACCCAACGTGGCTCAGCCTGAGGCATACTCGTCGAAATGAGTTGGGTCTATCAAAGTTGGCAAAATGTGGAGGTTCAATATCAAACCCCCAGTAGGGAAGCATAACCACGATAAGGTAGTAGCCATTAAGGCCCTCGCATCCCAAGTAGAAGTCAAATACCTCCTATCCCCGGTAGTCCAGAAGGTCATGAGCTTTTAGCAAGAAATTTGCACCGGCCTATCTCTGGAATATCCAATCAGATCCTCGATGGTGTCTATATCAAAATGGTCATAGGAGAAGCAGGCATTAAAGTGGATCACATTGCCGTAGAAGGGTAGGCCCGTGATAGCACTATAATCCAATAGAGTGTCCCCTCAACCAAAGTGGAAGGTGTGGGTAGTATCAGGCCACCTACTCAAGATATAAGTAGAGGTACCGGCTGGGATGTATGGGTATTTGCGATGCCTGATGTACTTGCAATCCTTGATCATCCTCCCCAAAGATGTCCTGTCAACAATCGCCTTGGCACCGGAGGATAGCAGCTTGTACCACTTATGGAAGTGGGTAACGCTGGCACCATCATGCTTGGTGACCTCAATGATGCATACACGTACGCCACATGACAGTTTTCGACAAAATCATATAAAAAATAATAATGATAATATAATAAAAATGACGATAATAATAAATTATTGCATCAAGTAAATCATTGCATAAAATACATAAATAATAAAATGGATAGCTCTTCGCGCAAATAAAAATAGCAGTAAGGCTTACCAAAATCTGAGAAAGATGTCGAAAGTTTTCAAAGAAGGCGAAATAAAATCTCCGAGGCGTATTCCGTGATATTTCTAATTCTAGGTGAGCCCGTACAGAGCCGCGATCGGAAACTCAGAAAGTTCCACTTCTTCACTGTCGATGACCACATTGCGAGTAGTCATTTGCACGGCTGGCAGATCTAAGCGGACATTATAAAGCTTGAACCACATCGAGACCCCGCAGAATCTGAAAAGAAGGGGTAGAAAAGGGAAGAAGATGAACGAAATCATCGTCCGAAATAGCTCGGAGGTAGAAAATTTCAAAAGATAGAAGCAAAAAAAGCAAAGAGGAAGAAGAGAGAATTGTTGGTGTGAAGAAAATGGGAGCCAAACTGCTATTTTTATAGCCCGTTGGTAACTAGCCCGCCGGTTATTTACCCACGTAATTAGCCAGCTGGCTAGTTACCTATCCAGCTGTCACGCATTTTAGTGTACCACGCGTTAGCGTGCAACGGCTATAAAAGTTACCATTACATGGGTAATTAGCCCACCGGCTAATTACGTGTGTTTGCAAAATTTTTGCAATTTTACATTTTTTTCATCCATCTGTTGCATCATTTCCAATACGAGCGGACCTAAAAGCTATTTCTACACAGTCACGCATGCATTAAGCATCCAAAATATTTATTTCGACCCCCGGACAATTTTTAACCTCATGTAACTCATTAATAAATTTTTAATCGAATTGGCAAAATATATTTTGTTTCAAAATTACTCGATTAAAAATATTTTAACTCATTGTATTCCACACACAACGTTTTTTTGTTTCGCGAGGGGCAAACTGTTAGCACAGGTCCGTTCCGGCCCGATGAGGAATAGTGCCTATTTCGTTGAGCGATCAGATAAATGAGCCAAAAGGGACCGAATCGTCATCCAAAATCTAAAATTCAAAAATCCACACTCTAGGGAAGCTCTGATTTAGCATTTCCTACTGAAAAATCAAAAAGTCAAAGTTTGGTCAAACATCGGTAATAAGCCCACCGGCTATTTACCAATCTACAATAAAAAAAATCAAATCTTACCGAGATTGCGCCCAAGATTTACAGGATCCGGGTAAAATCTTGTCAAAGTGGTAAATAGCTCGCCGGCTATTTACCAACCCTCTATATAAAGGGGTGCACCCCCTCATTTTGGACAAACGTAAGAATTCGTAAAATCCCTAAGTTACCTTTATGTCCTTTTTTAATTCCGAGAGTCCTAGAAGTCCCGAAACGCTGTCGAAACACTTCCATAACTCGAGCTCTATCACCGACACCCGGTATAAGCTCATTTCTCTATCTTTTTAGATCAAAATCTCACAGTAATCTTCGGTCTAAAAATGACTCAATCTCTCGAAATACCCACATCCCTCACAGAAATAATCCAAGATTATAGTCATAACTCGGGTTAAATCTGTTTTCCAAACAAATCACAACCTTCTTCAAGCAACTTTAGTTCTGCACCGACTCTCAAGTCATCCTGGACAAATGAAAAGGTAAACTGAGGTAATTGGCTCTAATCCCAACTTTAAAATGCATTTCCATTATTTTATTATTGCACGTTGCATTCCATTTCTCTGGTTAAGTGAGCCACTTGAGCCACTTATACCATAATATGTGTCAATAAGCTCGCAGGCACGGACAAGCATCCAAAATGTGAGGGAACTCTATCCGAGTTTCCGGGCCCAGACCCAAGCGATGTCGTTACTCTGCCAAAAATTCGATAGAAAATATCAATTTATTATGTCATTATAATATCCGTTTTATTTCTTAAATTTTATTCTTAAATAAAGCCGTTGTAACACAGAAAATCACCACAAATTTTAAAATTCCAAAATTAATCCAAACTATTTGAACAATATGAGTAACTATTATGTCCGAACTCAGAATCTGATTTTCTTTTCGGTATAAAAATCCCATCATGGATCAGTATACCATAATTCCCGGTGGAGCTAAACCGGGTGGCGACTCTATTTCATTTTTTAAATAAAGTAAAAAATGCTTTATTTTTAAAAATATCTTCCCTTAATAAAATGTGTAAATATATTTCTCAATACAATTACATTTTTGGCCTACAAAGCCACAAGCATTTAAGCGAACCGAATTTTCTCAAACCGAACCAAACATCGCGGTTTTCTCAAACCGCATCAAAATAAATTGCGCCCCACTCACCGCACCCCGCGTGCACGCCCGACAAAAACGTCCACCCACTCACAACAGGTCTAAAAAGCTAGCACAATTCGTGCTCATAATCGGGGAAAAGGAGAGAAAATCTGGCAAAAGGTGATTTTGATGGAAAAACTCAAATATTGGGTGTATTTTTTTTATTTTTAATGGGTATTCTGCACTTGATTATTTTTTGGGTGTAAATCATCAGTCTGAGCTACCACCGGATGCGTTTCCGGACACACTGAACTGAATTTTTCTGAAAATAAAATTCGAAGAGAATTTTATATCGGTAATAAAAATTCCAATATGAGGAATTAAATTAGGCACACATCATCATCGTCTCGCGAGAGGAACTGTAAAATCCCATGCTCACAACTAAAAATACTTACTGTGGGACTAAATAGAACGCCCAAGATAGCAAAAGATCCGAGAACAGAAGCAAAAGCGATCATAGCAAATGTATTAAAATAGCAACAACATACGTTCTCATGGTCCCCAAACGACACCGAAGGAGTCCGCCCCAAGGTTATGAGCCACAACCTAATCGTAGATCCCTCAACTCCCCCAGTCAGACAGAAGAAGTCGAAACACACCCCAGAAAGGCAAAGAGCAATGAAGGCAGAAATCAAGAAATTGTTGGAAGCTGGTCATATCTGAAGAGTATATTATCCAGAATGGTTGGCAAACGTAGTATTGGTGAAAAAGCCTAATGGCTCATGGCGAATGTGTGTCAACTTCACAGATCTAAATAAGGCCTTCACCAAAGACAGTTACCCGCTGCCAAGCATAGATTAACTTGTAGATTCAACGACTGGATTTGCGGTCTACTCCCTACTAGACGCTAAGGCGGGATACCATTAGATCCCAATGAACCCCTGGGATGAGGAAAAAACTTCATTTATCACCCACGAAGGGACATACTACTATAGAGTGATGCCATTTGGCCAAAAAAATGCAGGCGCCACCTACCAGCGGCTTGTCAATGAGATGTTTAAAGGTCAAATAGAAGAGAACATAGAGGTATATGTTGACGACAATATCGTCAAGAGAAAAGATAAGGCCAGCCACGCAGCTAACATTGAGAAGGCATTCAAGATATTACAGAAATACCGGCCAAAGCTGAACCTAGAAAAATGCACCTTCGAACTTAAAAGGCAAAAATTCCTGGGTTTCTTAATCTCCAAAAGGGGTGTTGAGGCTAATCCTGAAAAGATAGAAGCCATAATCAATATGAAGCCTCCTCGCAATCTCAATGAGGTACAATGCCTCAATGGCCAGATCAACGCCTTAGGGGGGTTCGTATCCTTCTCCGCAAAAAGATGCCTCCCCTTTTATAAGGCAATCAAATAGGATAAAACCTTTAAATGGGACAAATGCTGTGAGCGAGCTTTAAAAGTCTGAACAAATTCTTGGCCTCCCCGCCATTACTCAGCCGTCCTGAGAGAGGCGAGCTATTATATGTGTATTTAGCCGCTACCAACGAAGGAGTTGGGGTAGTCCTAGTATAGGAAAAGGATAACGAGCAACACCCCATTTATTACACCAGCAAGGTACTGAAGAATGCATAACTAAGGAACCCTAAGATCGAGAAGCTAGCGTTGAGCTTGATTTCAGCATCCGTGAGACTGAGACCTTATTTCCAGGCATATACCATAATTGTGAGGACTAGCTTCCCTTTGAAGAAAGTACTCCAACCACCTGAGACCTCTGGTCGAATGGCAGAATGGGCGATAATGTTGGGAGAATTTGATATCAGACTTGAAGGAAGAATAGCTTGGAAAGCACAAGTCCTAGCCGACTTCATGGTAGAATTTACAGGCCTCTAACCACCAGAAGTGGTCAAGGCAGAACCGTGGGTTGTCTTTGTTGACGGAGCATCATCAAACAAAGGAGCCGGTGTCGGAATATTTATGAAAGGCCCAAACCTCATCCGTCTGAGTTACGTTGCAAAGCTTGCTTTCTCGGCAACCAATAATGCCGCTGAGTATGAGGCTATGATAAAAGGGCTAGAAGTGACAGCTGAAATTGCTCCTAATAGAGTAATCATTCAAAGTGACTCCCGACTGGTATCCAACCAAATTAACAGGAACTTTGAGACTAAAGAAGGAAGCATGATCAAATACTTACGCAAAGTACAAAACCTAATTAAAAATCCAAAGAAGAAAGGGATAGACCGGAAAGTCAAGCACATCTCAAGAATGCAAAACGAGACGGCTGATGAACTAGCAAAAGCAGCGATCAGCCCAGATAATAATAAAAAATTAAGCTGCCTTTATGAAGTCATAACTGCCCCAAATTGCAAAGAAGAAGTACTCTGCGCTAGTCAAGAGGATGATCGGAGAAGACCAATAATTGACTATCTCAAGAAGGATAAGCTCCCTAACAATGAAGAAGATGCCTCTAAGATCGTGCAGAAATTAATGAGATACTCTCTTCATGGAGATGATTTGTATAGAAAGTCTTATGCTGATGCCTGGCAAAAATGCGTAACTCGGTCCCAAGGCAAAAACATCCTTGAAGAAATGTACGAAGGAATTTGCGGATCTCATTAGGCCGCATCTACTGTGCTCAAAAAGATAAGGCTTGCCAGATATTTCTAGGAAACCATGGAGGCTGACGCCATGGAGTATACCCAAAGATGCCACCCTTGCCAAGTGCATGCCAGAAAGACACATATTCCCCAAGCAAATTAACGACCTCTCATCACCGCCTGGCCTTTCTCCACTTAGGGTATAGATATAGTCGGTCCTTATAGAGAAAATTTGTCATTGTGGCCATCGATCACTTTACCAAATGGGTCAAAGTAGTGGCAGTAAATACAATCACCCCTCGAAAAAGTCATTAATTTCATATGGAAAAACATTATCACCGAATTCGGGATTCCAAGATAGATAGTGGCGGACAATGGCACTCAATTCCGATCCAAGAAGTTCCTAGAATTTTTCCAAGGGTTAAAAATAAAGAACCATTTTTCCTCGGTAGCTCACCCGTAAATAAATGGCCAAAAGGAGTTTACCAACAGAACGCTTGGAGAAGGCCTCAAGAAGAGACTCGAAAAAGGCAAAAAAGGGGCTTAGCCAGATGAACTTATAAGTGTACTATGGTCCTACTGAACTACCCCTTATAGGTCGACCGATGAGACACCCCATTCATTAGTACACGAGGTGGAAGCCATGATCCCCGTAGAAATTGTTGCCCCTTCTGATAGAGTTGTGTACTTCTCCGAAGAATAGAATGACATAAACCTAAAACACTATTTGAATAGTCTTGAAGAAAGAAGGGAACGAGCCTCCATCAGGATGGTAGCTTATAAGGCAAATATCACGACTAGAAGGTCAAAATCCTATGCCTTAAAGTTGGCAACCTGGTCCTTAAAGACACCATCGCCTCACAAGCACTGGAAGCCCACGGCAAGCTTGGGATAAATTAGGAAGGTTCATACAAGATACGTGAAGTTCTAGGAGCAGCGACCTACCAACTCAGCAACCTCAAAGACAAGGAGTTACCCATAACCTGGAACATCTCTAATCCTAGACTGTACTATGTAACCACCGGCTAGGGATTGAGGCGACCGCACTCTTTTCCTTTCCTTAGATTTTTTCCCTCTAGATTTTTTCCAAGGAAAGGTTTTTAACGAGGTGACGTCCCCTAAGCTTTGTTCCAGCTAACAAAAGCACCGGACTTGTACTCATCCTTGTACTTTTTTCAATAATAATAGGAGCTTGTTATCAATCCCCTTTGTATGTTTACTACTTTCTTTAATTTATAAACGGCAGCGGACTCAAAATGTCTACATTTTGATCGCAACTCTCTCCTTTCCTGAGCTAACAAGACTCAGGCTAATCTAATCCATGTCTCAAACCAACAACATCACATTCCTAGATGGTTACTATATTACCTAAGCTAACAAGTCTTAGACAGTTCAAGTAATAGGCACTACATCTATAACTTGCCCCTCTAAATGCAGTCAACAAACTCTACTTCGATAAAATCTAAGTCCCTAAAAGAGAAATTTGAAGTGCGCAATAATAGAATATTCATAATTAAATATAAGAAAAACCAAAACATACATAGTAAAAGGAAGCCTGAAGCAGCGTCAACAAAAAAATTCATAAATATCCAAACTTTTATACAAAGTACGAAGCCCACAAGGCTTTAACACAAAAATCTGAGCTAAGTCTAAGCTATTAGGCTGGAGGATCTTGGTTCGGCACTTACGATGAGTTCACGGGTAACACCTCATGAACCTCATTTCCTACAGAGGGATCCGTTTGGTCAGTAGGCGGTCTATCAGGAACTTCCTTAAAAGTAGGAAAGTTAACATTGCTTACCATCTCCTCAGTCTCCCTTTGCTTAGTGGCTACCGCCTCAACCTCCTCTTTGGCCTTTAGGCCTTAGCTTCTCTCTACTTAGCCGCATTCATCTCCTTCTTATCCGCCTGGGCCTCAGCCTTTGCCTTCTAAAGGTCTACCTTCACCTTTGCATGGTGTTGACTCCGGTAGTGCATCTCAATGCATCAAGACATCAGCTATAGATTCAACAATTACAGTTAAATCTTACAATCGAGAATAATAAGGAGAAATTTAAGTAAGTGCATAGCATACCTCTGAGGCTTGGTCAACCATAATCCTAGTCGCCACCACACTGGTCTCCTCCTTAAAAGCCTCACTCTCTCGAGGAAGGAGAAGCGTGATTCAGAGAGTTAGCTGAAGTTGAGGACTAGTTATTCCCCCTTGAGGACCAACCAACTCCACAAGTCCTTCCTTTAATCTAGCCAAAGGAGAGGTAGTGGTGACAGCGGCTGGTCGGATAGCCAGATCTTGATGTTGGCCCGTAATGGCTGGATCCTGAGTCCTCGAAGAAAAAACCAAGTTAATGGGATTCCTAAACAAACACATGAATGCGAGGATTTTTAATAAGTACCTCTCACCCCCTCTTGGGTGCCGTCTCAGTAGACGAAGCATTCTTCTCAAAAGTCGTGCCTTCTTCTATCAACCTCTTCTTATCTAGAGCAGTTCCCTTGCCAATGCCTCCGATTTGCACCTTGGAAACTGTATCATCGGCTAAATCAAGTACCTCAAGTGAACTCTGGGCATTCTCCCTACTCAAATCTTTCATCCCTTTCGCTATATATTTAGCAAGCAACGCTTTAAGCTGGGAAGACATCTTGAAATAACAAATAAATGACAAGTAAGCTTACCAAGAATATTCACCACCCCATTGTGATAGATGATATCGGGATCATCCTACTTGATAACCTTGAGGTCATTTAAGTAGGCCTAGACAATGGTCACTAAACACTATCGCTCCTGCTCCAAACCTCTAAACACCTCTATACAGATATCCTGAAGTCCCCTCATGGGAAAGGCCTGGGGAATATCTTCCCTCCAACGAGTCAAAAATCTAGGGAACTTTAGGTTTACCTTAAGGAAAAAGTAAAATTGTTTAAAATCCTAAACGGACTAAGCCTGATCCAAGAAATAGTAGAAACCCTCTCTATGACTAAAGTGGAGATGATCTCCAGTGCTTTTCTTCCTAAAAGAAGCGAGACGTTGGAAGAAAGATGAGTCAAACCCAAAATCTAAACCCTTGAATGGTGGTGCCCTACAATGTCCATCCAGTAGTTAGGGTGTATTTGAGCCGGATAGACATTCCAGTCATACAAAAGCTTGGCAATGGGCTCAGGAAGAGGGTATATGAAGCCGGCTCAAATTTGCTCCATACAGATACTAAAGTAACCATTCGGGGGAGTGTGAACCCTTTAATCTCGAGACGGAAGTAGACACAGTTTCCCAATCAACCATTTATGTACCTGCGCCTCGAATCAGATGTTGACCTTATCAGAAATAGAAACTATATTCTCGATTCGGGGTGTTGGACCCCTTGTACGACTCCGTCTAGCCCCATTTTAGGGTGAATGCCACCCCATTCTTTCTATGTCTAGGGACCGGCTATGGTAGCGATATGCGACACTCCTGCTCGCCCCTATAATTACTCTCAGTTGAATTCCCTAGACCATCCAGTCCATCAAATTCATCTACGGCCTAAATCTCTGTGTCGTCCGAATTAACAGGGGTCTAGGGCTTGGAAGTCGATCCTGCTTGGTTAGTCATTATCCTATGAGCCCTTCATTTAATCTTAACCGAAGGACATTGGTTAGTTCTATAGATGGTTACCGGTTAGGCCAAAAGATGGTTCAGATCTCTGATAAGCTTCACGAGACTAGTTAATGTCATGACGAATAGGCTATCGCTACTCGCACTAGTAGACGAACTCATCCTAGGAACATAAGCAATAAGTTACGCCTCATGCTAGAATTGAAGGACACTGTCTCACAATAAGGAAGTTAAAGAATAAGAACACCCTTGGAGAAGCGGCCTTGATTGACAATGCACATCAAATTGGCCTTAGCATCTAAAACTCACTATGAAAAAAGATATATGGGCATACAGAACCTAAAGGATTCCACCAAAGGCGCTGAAAAGCACTTACAAAGGTGCACATTGGGGAAGAAGAAAAGTCAGAAAAACACACAATCTGTGAGTTTAGCAATTGTGAGCTGATGACCTTTTTCCACCCGCAAGGACCGCGTGAGATGCCTAGCACGGGGGGTGGAAAATAATAGGCGCTATGAAGTGAGCCGAGGGATTCATCCTCATTTTAGAGTGATAAAAAGATGGATTGGTAAAGTTGATGTTGGCGTTGAATTTAAGTCCAATTTGCATGTTAAGGGATACGAGACTTGAAATCCCGTATTTTAAAATAGAGTCGCCACTCGGTTAAGCTCCACCGGGAATTTGGGTACGATATTCCCACCGGGTGGTTAGACCGTGCCTTAAAATAGAGATTCCAAGTTCGAATGATGTTATCTATTTTACATTAGGCCAAGTTAAAAGATTTCATTCTTTCTTAATCGGTTTTGATCCACCCTATTTATTGTGTTTTCGATTTATATGTTGTTTTTGCGTTTATCAAGCATTCAAAGTGGTAAATAAATAATTATTACAGTTATCCAAAAATAAATGCAGAAAATAAAATAATAATTACATGACTTTCCAAATCCTACACATTTTTCTATATAATAAGTAAAGTACTCGAAGGCCTAGCATTCATCTAACCTAATCTACCTGCACAAAACGGTTAGCACAAATACGACACGTTGTACAAGATATATCACGTTACATGTATAGTTAGTAAACAAAACAAGACCTGAGTTAGCGTGAACATAGCATATTTTATTTACAATTTATAGAGCCCGATTGGATGGCTAAAATGAGATTTAAAGGGCGTTTGCGGGAAAATTCCGTCATATCCATATTTAAGACTCGATTGTTATTTGAACTGGATTATTAGTGAAAATGCCATATGGTATGGGGTATGGAGTGGGGTCTGTTTTCAAAAGGTTTCGGACCCTCGTCATTGCACTGTACATCCTAGCTTCGAAAATTTAAACTAGGTCAGAAAATAAATGAAATGAAGCTACTGTCCAAAAGGCCATGCCGCCACCGGCATGATTGAGGCTGCCGGCAGAATGGATGATGCCGCTGGCGATCTCAGCTACACAGGTAGGTTACATGACTTTTTGGGTACTATAAAGAAAGGGTCCTGCAAGAAAATGGGGCCACTGGGGGTAAGTGAGGCCACTAGCAGTATCAACGATGCCGCTGGCGGCATGGTTGATACCGCCGGTGGCTTCAAATGCCTTTGGCGGCTTCAGTTTCTTGCAGCAGCTATTTTTGGCCGGAAAGAAACCAAAAACCTAAAACTAAGTACAAATAACAACTAAAACACAACAAATAAGTAAAAGGAAAGCCAAAGAGCTATGAGACTCAGAATTTTTACCTCAGGGCCGTGAATCCACCTCTTCGTGATCCGTATGACACCTCCGGGGAGATCAAATGATGATTTTGGGAAGTAAGGGGTGATTTAGTCTCTAAATCCTAATTTTGGTGATTTCTAAACTTAAAATCACCTAAATATCAGAGAATTCAGTAGAGAAAAACCAACAAAAGATGAATTGAATCCTCTTTTCTTACCTTTTCTAAACTTTATCCCACTAAAGCTAGCTAAAATGCTCAAAATCTACTTGAAATTTTGAGTTGAGGGATAGTTGAACCCTTGAGATGGGTGAGAAATGGCCTATATATAGGCTAAAATCCATTGGAAATTGCCTTTGGTCCATTTATCCGGCGGATATCAGCAAAAAAAGGCAGACAACTGTTCTGTAGATGGAAGCAATGTTGCCGGCAGTATGGATTATACCATCGGCGGTATGGGCGAGGCCACCACACCTTCCTGACAGGTCTGAAAAGATGCACGATTCTTACCCGAAATCGAGGAAAATGTGAGGAAATCCGGCAAAAGGTGATTTTGACCGAAAAACTCAAATATTAGGCTTATTTTTTTATTTTTAATTCGTATTTTGGACCAGATTATTTTTTGGGTGCAAATCATTGGTCTGAGTTATCACTGGATGCGTTATCGGACACGCCGAACTGAATTTTTTTGAAAATAAAATTCGTAGAGAATACGAATTTTATATTAGTAATAAAAATTCCCAAAAAAAAATTTCATCATGAGGAATAAAATAGGGTATACATCATCATCGTCTCGCGAGAGGGACTATAAAATCCCGTGCTCACAGCAATGTAAGGAAAAAGTTTTCCACTTAAAATTTCATGCCACAATCAATATAACCACCAGCAAATTGCAAGCAAAAACAAAGAAGAAGGAGAATGGAAGAGTCATAAGATACTCACTTGTATTTGGGATCGAAGGGAAAGGCTCTTACCATCGTGAAGAAACGCGGAATGAACGTCAAAAAGTTGCATTGAAAGCTTCTCGCTGGAAAAGTACTAGCGTGCGGAAGAGAGAATAAGCGAAAAGTGGGAACTATCGTAAATGGAAGGGTTTTATAAAGGCATTTTGAAAATGAACAGACATCTTCCTGAGGAAGGATCCAGAAGGACACGTGGCGTGCCGTAATTGCTCAGCACACCATGCGAGGTAGCTACTCAATTATTGTAGGAATCGCAAACGCCAAGCAAAGTGCTTCTCGAGTTGAGGAAAGCCTAAAAGACATTCCAAATACTTATGGGGGGACTAATGATAATTGACCATATAATTGAGGCGCATGCTCGCCACTAGTTTGATCATGCATCGCCTCGAACCATGCTGATATTCCCTCACTCGCGTTATAGAAGTAACCATCCCTCGCCTTGATTTGCGTTACTAGAATAACGTCCCGCTGTCTTGGTCAAGATACTGGAGTGACTACCCTTTCAGCTCAGCGAGACTGCTAGGATAACCGGCTCGTCGCTTCAAGAGCGAGATAGTGGGAAGAGTCACTACCAATCTAAGAAACACACCCACTAATTCGAACTAGGAACATTTATTGGTCCTAAGAAATAGAAACTAATGGATAAAAGAAATCATTGACTGATTCTCCCTAAGAAATAGGGATCTCCTCCCTTATTCAAAAAACAGACCATATCCATGATCTGGTAGGGGAATTTACACCAATAAATAAGAAGACAATTGGTGGAATGAGGTAATTCTATTTTCCCTATTTTTTTCCTTAAGCTCTGCCATTTTTTCTACACACCTTCATCCAAATTACTGACTTTGGCATCGGAGGTATCCCCGGGGATAAACCCCAACCCTTTGATTTTGCTTGTTTTGCAGTTTCACATTCAACCATTATTCAAGTCATATTCTGAAGTTCTAAACGCGTAAAAGCCACGTTACGGGTGGAACTTTCGGGGTTTAAAAAAATCATGCTATAAGAAGAACAAAAAAAGGGGAGGCAGAGAAATTGATATGAAAACAACTGTACAAATTCAGTCTTACCCTTAACAAATATACAAGTCATAAATCGAGAATGAAAAGGATATGCTACACAAACTGCCATTATGAAGCACAAAATCAAAGGAATATGACAATTGAGAGATAAATAAAAAAACATGTATAACAGAGATCAATGTTGGCCGAGAACCAAAGGAAACTAGGATACCAGAGATTGACTTTCGAAGAAATTGAGACGAACCACCGATGCTTTGAGATGAAACAATGATACGTGCGAACTAGGGAGGGGCCAAGTTTTCGGTGCCTGATGAAGGTGTGAGAGTGATCGGAGAAAGAGGGGCTAAGTTTTGGTCGCCGGAATGAGGTGTAAGAGTGATCGGAGAAAGAACAGAGTGGAGAGGAGACCATAAAGTTAGGGAAAGATGGAAACGTGGGTGAATAAAATAGATATTTAGCTTCCACACCTCTACTTTTTGTACGAGGTAAGTAACAATGGAATATACCAATTCTATAAATTAAAATATAAATCATTAAACAACGCAAGTAAGAATTTTGGTGTGAATTGAATTCTAGAAGCTTGAACCGCCATATGCAATTTTCCAAAATATCAGGGGGCTGAATGTAATTTGTTGGCATTCTAGGGGGAAGAAAAGTAAAGAACGGGGTACAGACGATTGCCTCAACGATAGGGATTGTTTTGTTGGGGAAGAGTCGCGACGGAACTAGAACACTCCATCTGCAAGGATCCATAGATATAAAACTTCCGGGAGGAAATCGGTGGATATTTTGATTGTAGAATCGATTCAGCTCAGCTAATTGAAAATGGAGAGAAATGGTAGTAGATTATCGAGGGGAATGCTAGCTCTGCTTGCTGTTCAAGCTGTTAACGAGTACTGTAGGCTGCCATGGAAACCTCCTGTCACTGCCGGGCTTCTTGCTGCAAATGCTCTCACCTATTTGAGGCCTGCTTTCCTCCGTCCTTTTATCCCTTCTATTCACGAAGTCTGGTTCAATCCCTACCTCATTCTTAAGGTACCTTCAATTTCCTCTCCCTCTTCTCGCTCAATTCATAATTTAGATTAGGGTTTTCTATCCAGTTAATATTAGTTGATTCCATGAATTGCTTTTGGCTTTATTTTTCCAAAAGAAATTAGGTTTTGGATTCCTCTGCAAGCTGTTGCTGTTAATTCTATTTCTAACTATGGTCAATAATCGGAATATCCCCATTTGTAGTTGAGATTTTGGTGGTGATTATTATCTATTAGGGTCTGTACTCACAAATGTTCCATAAAACAACATATTTTTGACTCTTAATACTATTTAATTGGATTCTGTTTGCTATTGATTTCCCATTGCCAAAATCTTCTGTCGCTTTTCGGGACGACAGCCTGGGAAAACAAACCCAAACTGGTCCTTTAAGATTCTCTGTTTGATTTAGCCTCTAAGTATCATGTTGCATTTGAATTGGACAGTGCCGGGATTTGAAAAGGTTCTTCCTGTCAGCATTCTACCATGTAGGGGAGACTCACCTTGTATACAACATGATGTCTCTATTGTGGAAAGGTATTCAGTTGGAAACTTCAATGGGAAGTGCTGAATTTGCATCTATGGTTGCTGCATTGCTTACAATGTCCCAGGGTATAACTCTGTTGCTAGCCAAATCCCTTCTCTTGTTCGTTGACTATGAAGGACCTTTTTATTCTGAATATTCTGTTGGATTCTCTGGTGTTCTGTTCGCCATGAAAGTTGTTCTTAATTCTCATTCCGATGACTATGCAAATGTGCATGGACTGTTGGTACCAGCACGCCATGCTGCTTGGGCTGAACTAATTCTAATCCAAATATTTGTACCTGGAGTCTCGTTTCTTGGCCATCTCGGTGGAATTCTTGCCGGAATTCTCTATCTGAAATTGAAAGGAAGGTCAAGTTCAGACCCATTGACTTCAATTATCAAAAGCTTTACCAGTGTGTTGACTTGGCCCTTGAGGTTTGTTAGAGGCATATTTCAAAATAGACGCCAGAGGATTTCTGGTAGGGGAACTGTTGGTGGGAATAGGGCAGCGAGGTCTGTGTCAGTGGTGTGGAGTTGTCAAGCATGTACATACGACAATTCTGGCTTGTTAAGTGTATGTGAAATGTGTGGGACAAACCGAGGCGGCAGTCAAGTTCCTCGTCAATCTGAAGACCTTACTTTGGACGAAATACGTCGTAGGAGGATGGAAAGATTTGGTTCATGATTTTATCATGGCCAGTGCCAGGTAGATTTCTCTCATCGATATTCGACTGCTTCTATTGTTTTGAGAATTGAGTATTTGATTGTTCATTGTGTTTTATAATATATGGATTTGTTGATGATAGATGATGATACTACAAATATGTTAAACAGCAAAATATGTACATGCCAATTCCCAAACTGTGATTTTTTTGAATGAATCGGAGAATGGAATGAGTTAGAGCTTCAACATTCCAACTAAGTTTGCACACCCGAGTGAACTAGCTCAAGACCCGTTCCCAACTAAAATTTTATTAAAAAAATTGATAAATAAAAGAATACAGAGGTCAAGAAGATAAAGAAAACAAGATTACACAAATCTGAAAAACTCTCTGCCACTCATGTCTCTTGTCATAATGCAAAAGATCGTCACTGAATGATGGTATTGTAATCCACCATGTCAAGGCTGAGTCAAGTCGCCCATGATTGGCAAGGGCATCCGCTATTTTGTTTCCTTCACGGAAGATATGAGAGACATGTAAATGAATCTGTTTAGTCAAGTCGATGCATGAGATCCATTTTTGTCGAATGATTGCTTATTAAATAAAACAAATAAAAAAAAAGATACCTTTCAATGGACTAGTTTGAGTTTAAAATGGCAGGCAAGCTTTTCCTGTGAGTATGGCATGGGTTATCTCAGCTCGATTATCAGCAAGTGTTGTTAATAGCATGCACCTCACGTAGGGCGCAGGGTCCTGTGCCTCTCCATATCTCGGGCGCACGCCTTGTTTGCCTAGGCGCTCCTTTTGATGTGTGCCTTGGTGCACCTCAGGACTTTTTTTTCTCTTCAGAGTTTTAACTTACTTTATAAAGTGATGTGTGTCAATTTTTAAGAGTTTTAACAATAATTCAAGCCCAGATATTCCTATTTCAATTCCTATTGTTGCTAGATTCATCTTGTGATTGTATTGTTTTTTATGTGCTATTTTTAATTGAGACATGATTTCAACATTTTGATTACAGTATATACTTGCTGTTCAAATTCAGTAGTTAGCTTGATGTTTGATATTGTGTAAGGTAAGTCCTCTGACGCGGTTTTCCTGGAAATTATATTAACATGTGATTGCATTATATGGGGTAGGTTGAAGACCATTTGTGGTTTTCAGTTGCTGAATTTATCATTTCTAACAATAAATGTACTCTTTTCTTAGTTTTAGTGTAGTGTTCATTTATTGGGTAAACTTGTTAATGTTGGGAAAATGCAGCTTCTTTGTTTTTGTCTAACAGTCTATTCTATACTATGTAATTGTGCAAATAAAAATAGAAGGGAGATGATTAAAGCAATTTAAAAACTACATAATCATTGTTTCATCTCAATTACACTATCTGATTTAACTAAACAAGACATGATTTAGCTTTTTCATAGACATACAAAATTCACTGACAATAACCACTAAACAACTGATCCATTATAAGACCCCACTAGTTCAGCAAAGCAAAAATATGATCACTACTTCAATGTTATATTTCTAATGATTATCATAAAATCCTGATAATAGTTTAGACATTTTCAATAGTATGACTTAATGTTGAATTCTGATGTTGCTGAAAAAAAATGTTAAAATCTGAAATTTGGGCTGGTTAAAGAACCATGTCAATTGTTGAAAAGTAGCCCATGAAATGGAACTAGATGGGCCAAAGATGAAAATATGGCTTGGGGAAATTGTAAAAAATATAGGGAAATTTTAAAAAAAAAATATTTATGTCCTACTAAAATATTTATAAAATTAAGTATTAAATTAAATTAATTACATATCCCACCATAAATAATTTATAAATTTACAAAAACAAGAAAAAATAATTACATGAATATGGTCTGGTATTTATTTATTAAATATCTAGTATTCGTATAGTAATTGTCTAGTAGTTATCTAGTAAATATTGTTGTGAAACTGTCATATGCACATCTATCATTATATCTACTATTTATATGTTAGATGTCATTACATTCATAAAAACTGTCAAAATTAAGACATATTAGATAATAACTAGATATCTAACAATCATCTACTATATAAATACTAAATGTCATATATTATGTATATTTTAGAAATTTATTTGAAGTTATGATTTTCTAGATAACTACTAGACGATTACCAGACGATTACTAGATATTTACCAGATAAATACAACACCGTATTTATGTAATTATTCTCCTCTGTTTTTGTAACTACTTGACGATTACTAGATATTTACCAGATAAATTCTACACCATATTTATGTAATTATTTTCCTCTGTTTTTGTAAACTTGTAAATTATTTATAGTATCACTAAATTATTTTAATTTTTTGTGGCATTTTTATAAGAACCCCCCCCCCCATTCAATATTTTCATTTCGAGCCTTTTACAAAAACCACCTCCATTCATAAAATAATTTGGGAGAAAAAATTATATTTTAATAAGAAAACACATCACTTCATAAAATAATTAAAAACAGGTGAAATATATTACAAATATTATGTACATATTACAAAAAAGTGAAACTTAACATGTTCATGGTATGTTTTATTTTTATTTTTATTTTTGTTTTGTATTTATCATTTAACCCGTTCATTTTTTTTGACATGCTGCTCTAGAGTTTTTTATTCGTCTTTTTTTTATCTTCAAAACGATATCCACTGTGATATTTTTTTCCTATTTTTTTGAACTGTCACATATCTAGTAGATATCTAATAAAAGTACAATAAAAATTAGTAAAATGTAGAAGAACTTTGATATAAAACACTGGATAGTTTTTTAATAGATCATAACTTCAAATATACATATATAGATGTCTAATATCAACTTCAAATAAGATTTTTCTAATAGAAGTCTAGTACTTATATGGTAGAGTCCATAGATGTTCAATCGCCTGTGGTTTGAATTGCCAATTCCAGATAAATATCACCGATATTGTTTTGCAACTCATTTGCTTCAACTATCAAGGATTAGTACATATTCTTCATCAATTTAAGATTTAAAGCTAAACTTGGAATACCCAAATGTAGAACAACAATCAAACTTCTTAATTGAGCAACAAATAGAGCAAAATCCTACAGCCGAAACCTCAAGCAGCACTAGATCCAAAGAAACAACAATACAAACTAACATAACGATTCCATAAAAAACATTGTCAAAACTAAGATATATTAGATTTCTATAGGATATCTGTCAGATGTATATCGGATATCTACCAGATGTCTATTGGTTTAAAACTTCACAGTGGATATCATTTCAAAGATAAAAATCTGACGAAAAAATTCTAAACCGGCATGTCGAAAAAATAAATGATTTGAGAGATGTCTAGTAGATATATAGTACTTATCTAATAGATATCTAATAGGTTTCTAATAGATTAGAACTTCAAATATATTGGAAAACCTTATTGGTTGGAGTTCTGCACAATAAATTCAAAAGTAAGAACTATGAACCATAATTTTTGCAACATGAACACAAGAAAACCATACTAATCGGAGAACAAATACTAAAATCCACCTATACGTGAGTGACTGAGTCTATTAGATATATGTTAGATATATATTAGTTATTTATTAAATTTTCGTTAGATGTCCTTAGATTCTATAAAAGTCTCAATTTGTTTCAAAGAATCTCAATTTGTGGATCAATTTTTAGAAGTATCTGGTTAGTATACAATAACGACGATTAATGGTTTAATCTATCTGTGGTGCATTTCGTCGAACATGTTTCGAGAGCTTTCATTTCTTTTTATCCCTTTGCTTATTTCATTATTCCAAAATAACTAAAGAATCAAAAGAAAAATTATAATTAGACAACAGAAGGGAAGGAGATGGCGAATAAATCAAAGCAGATGAAATTGCACAGTAACCATTGACACCAACCCCAATTTCCATTCATTGTAAATAATAAAGTAAAAATCAGTTAAAAATAACTAATTAACCATATTAGATGTATCAAAATCAATGAAATTAAAAGGAGTACCAAAAGACAGACAAACAAATTCAAATACATAGCAGTGATGTCCATTGACCATAAGTAAAACTAAAGATATTGTGAAGAGATAGTAAAATTCATAATAAAAAATCAAATGTTTTTTTAATGCGGATTCTATATGGCGTTGAACTTATTATTCTCTTAAAAAGGATTATTTAGGTAACAGAATTAATAACACGTGGACTATAAACGGTAACTTGTATAGCAGAGGGATCAATGGGAGTTGGTTTAAGTGGTAAGTGGCTTAGTATCACTTAAACAGTGTCTTATGTTCGAACCTTGTGAATGTAGAAAATTCTCATTGAGAAGTTCATCCACCATAGTCAGATGCGCGACCTTGGTCGGATCTGGATGTACTTAAAGCAAAGCTCCGATGGATCAGATGAGCAACAAAAAAAAGAATAAACTAGCTATAACACATGACAAAAAAAGGGGTGGCGTAATGATGTATATTCGATTATTAGTAATAGGCGAATGCTCTCTAATACCCCTAACTTGCGCACTTTTACCTTAGACATACCTAAATTTTACCTAAACTTGTAAAAAGTGGACCTCCGTGCTGCCTCAATCCCACTCGCCCAATCACAGCTTGGAGAGTGTATTACATTTGCTGCCAGAAAATTTGGAGAAGTCAAGCCAATGAGTGAATGATACGTGGCTTTGACTATCAAATTTCAAAAAAGATCCTTTAATAAAACTTCTTTTAAGTCCCTGCAATTTTAATTCAACCAAAAAATACTAAAAATTTGAAAAAGTCAAACCAATGGCATAACGACATATGGCATGAACTAACAAAATTTCAAAAAAACATGACAAAACTTTTTTTAAGTCCCTATAATTTTAATTCAACCAAAAATACCATCTTCTACAATTGATTTCAAAAAAATCTTGATAAAATTCATTTAAGTCTCCATAATTTTTATTACATAAAGAAAATAAATTTGGTGCTAGAAATTTTTTAGAAATGTTTATGGAATGGCTTGAAAATGTGAAAATACATTTCGGGGCCTAGTTTTGTAAAAAATCAAAAATTCCCAAAAAAAATTATGAAATATCCGAAAAATAAAGAAAGTACATTTAGTGCAAGAATTTTTCAGAAAATGTTTCCGAAAGGGCACGAAAATATGAAAATACGTTTTGGCCCAGATTTCGTAAAAAATAAAAAATTCCCCAAAAATTATGAAATATCCAAAAAATAAAGAAAATAAATTTGGTGCAAGAACTTTTCTGAAAATAATTTTGGAAGGGCCCAAAAATATGAAAATACGTTTCGTGGCCCAGTTCCGTAAAAAATTGAAAAATTCCAAAAAATTATGAAATATCCGGAAAATAAAGAAAAATAAATTTGGTGCAAGAATTTTTCAGAAAATGTTTCCGGAAGGGCCCGAAAATGTGAAGATACGTTTCGGGGCCAGTTTCGTAAAAAATCGAAAATTCCAAAAAAATTATGAAAAATCTGAACAATAAAGAAAATAAATTTGATGCAAATTTTTTTCAGTAAATGTTTTCAGAAGGGTCCGAAATGTGAAAAATACATTTTAGGGCCGGTTTCGTAAAAAATCGAAAAATCTCAAAAAATTATGAAATATCCGGAAAATAAAGAAAATAAATTTGGTGAAAGATTTTTTCAGAAAATGTCTTCGGAAAGGCCCGAAAATGTGAAAATACATTTCAGGGCCCGGTTTCGTAATCGAAAAATCCCAAAAAATTATGAAATATTCAAAAAATAAAGGAAATAAATTTGGTGCAGAAAATTTTCAGAAAATGTTTGTGGAAGAGCCCGAAAATGTGAAAATACGATTCGGTACCCGGTTGGTAAAAAATCGAAAACTCCAAAAAAATTTATGAAATATCAGGAAAATAAAGAAAATAAATTTGGTATAAGAATTTTTCAGAAATATGAGCTTTCCAAACACACCCTAAAGGAGGAAGAGGGTCATTTTACAATTAGAAAAGTATTTTTAATGATTTTTTTTATTAATTATTGAATTTATATAAATTTTCTTGGTCAAACACGCGGCCCCTTGGTCAAAGGGAGGCACCTCACCTGTCACGTCAGCAACAGGTAGCACGAAGGTCCACTTTTTAAGAGTTTAGCTACCTCGGAGGTCCACTTTAAAGTTTGAGTATGTCTAAGAAAAAAGTATGTAAGTTGAAGGTATTAGAGAGCATTCGGCCCTAGTAATATTGCAGCTTGAAATGCTTGTAGATATTGTTTCGTATGAATATTTTGATGCTTAATTTTGTTAGCTGTAATGTTTTATTCTATTTGTATGATGTTTTATTTGAAATCTCTATAAGTGCAGTAAAAAAAGTACAGTTTCATTTATTTATTTTAATTTAAAAATTATGGAACATATATCTCCAATAAGCTAGGAGCAGAATTGTCTGTGGCTTAGAGGATTTTCTATTACAGCGTAACTATTAGAAAAAGTATCAATATAGCATTTTGGATGTTTAATGTGGCTTGAAGAACATATTGATGTGGATTAAAATAATAATTTAAGAATACAATAAAATATAGAAGTTTAATATCTTTATATAGGTGACTGAAGTCTGATTTAGTGGTTAAGACTGAAGCTATCATTTCTAGAGGTTTCAGGTTTCAATCAGATCTGAGGTGGATGAGGGATTATTCTTTTCATTTAATGTAAAATTAACGAGGTAAATTTTATTAAGATTAAAAAATGCAAACAAGTAAAAAAAATACACATATACAGTGGTGCATTTTTAATTCAGATCAAAGTATGAAAAGTATGAAAACTAAGTTTTCATAAAGGAAATAAATATGAAAACTTGCTTTCTCACCAAGTTTTCATATTTATTAAAAAAAAGTATGAACTCTGAAATTATGAAGTATTCAATTTAAATATTATAAATTATTAGTGTGATATATTTTAATATATTTTTTTTATTATTCTCTTCATTGGTTTAGTGACTGATACGGGTTGAAAACCGTAATTTTCATAGGATATCGCAGGCAATATATTTTCATATATATTGGGGGGTGGATATTTATTATCCAACTGAATTGATGTTCCATTTGACTTTTCAACTAATTTATTATGTATTCTTCAGTAATAGAAGTTTTTACTGTAGATATAAAAGTTTCGAAAAAGAAAAATGTAAACAATGCCATCTTCTACTTTATTGCCGAAATCGAAATTCTGTTCCAAATATTTTTGAACATATATAGAAATAATAAAAGAAAGGATCAAATTTGAATTTTGTTACCCAACCAAATCCTTCGCCTATCAATTATTCGTCTGCAAAATTTCTAATATAATCTGAATCTTAAAGTTTAGGTGAATTGAATATTTTTTATATTTCAGTAAGAAAAAGAATATTTTATATATCATGAATTATATTCGTATTAATTATAATTATATCGATTATATATATATATGATTTATCGGATCTTTGTTCCGACTACATTTAGATTCGATCCGGGTCGCGCACCTGACAGTGGTGGGCGAGTATCCCAATAAAGATTTTTTACATTCATAAGGACTCGAACTCAAAACCTTATTTAAGCAATATCAAACCGTTTACCACTTGAACCAACCCTATTGATTCCAAAAACATATATATTAATAAATTAGAAACCTTATCTAATGGAACGTCGCCCGAAAGGGGTGGAGTCAGCAGCAGCATGTGAAAATAGATCAAACTAATAATTAAAATTGTAATAAAAGAAATTTGTAAAATCAATGTTGTTTTTCATATAAAAAAAATCTCACCATGATTTGATCATTAAATTCATCACGGGGATTCATAACAGTTCAAAAACAACCAACCTACTCACGATGCTTTTTCTTTTTGATATAGGGTATTGTTTTCTCTATATCTACAAAATCTAATGAACATATAACCTAGCATAGCAGATCTATAACTAGTGGGATTACAAATTGCAGTTGGAGGATTTAGACTTATCAAGAATGGACCACATAATTTGAACATCCTCGTATCCACACGCCATCACTTCCCCTTGCAGATCCATCACTCTATTTTCATTGCCTGTTGGAAACCAATCAAATCATTATTAACTAGAAAGAACAATTAAAGAATCGATAAAGCTAATTAGGAAATCGAAATGAATATAACTTACCAGGTTGCATGGATTTTTTATCTCTAGGTTGCTGATTGAAGAAAGTGCTGACTTTCTTGAAAGGGGATGCTATGGTTTTCTTCCAGGACTCCATCACTTTTATCTTTCTTGGAAAAAGGGCTTCTTTGTTACTTACAGGGTGAGCTGAGTTGTGTTGAGTTTCTGTGAGGAATGAATTCTCCAGGCTTCAAAATACTCAGGAAAGCCGTTAGAGTATATGTGGGAAAAAGAGAGAGAGAGAGAGGGGGAAATATATATTTTAATAAAAGAGAAAGAGAAATCAGGAAATGGAAGGAAAGAGGAAGAAGAGGCAAGATCCGTGAGATGAGCCAATGCGAACTTCCATTTTTATTTTTAAATTTTCATGTCGCCGACTGCACTCTAACTACACATGGACCATGCCCACAGACACGTGAATGATTTTTTTTCTCTTTTTTTGCTTCAACATATTAAAAAGGAATGTTAAGCAAAGGATGTCTTATCTTCTAACATTTACAATTTACACAACTCGTCAAAATAATGCCTTATAACCATAAAACTCCAATAAGTACGAATTAATAGATACATATTGTAAGATTTTTTTTTCAAATTCGTGCAATTATACAACAATATCCCAATTAAGAAGGTTCCGGTACATGCGGGATAAGGGGGTCCGATGTAGTAAATATAATGCACATTCCCAATGTATATTAAAGTAGTGCATAGTCCTAAGGTGTATATTCTCAAATTGTATATTCTCAAGTAGTTGTATTTATTGTAAGTCTTGTATAGCAAGAATCATGTGTATTATATATTTGTAATCTCATATCAATAATATATCAGAGCAAAAAAATTCTAATTTTTTTTACTGTCGCTCTTAGTCACTCTAAGACGTTTTAAGTCACTCACTAGCGCTCTTAATTATGGCTTCCCCTAATTCTGAAATTCCGGCTTCTCAATCAGCTTCGGCCAATACCACGACCTTGATTCCCATGATGTTTGTTGGTTCAAATGTGTGTAATGGTTTAGATTTGTCTCTCGACACAAATCATCCCCTATTTAATGCGTTTGGTTCAATGTTGAACCTTGGAAGTGTTCTCGGGTTACCTCATTCTAATGTGCCCAATGGTGTTTTGCGTACGGTCACTACTGTTTCGGTTGATCAAGGTGTTCCTTCTCTAACAGGAGTCAGTCAGGTTATAACTTCAAATTTGGCAGAAATGATTAATAACAAACTCACCGCAGGGAATTTTCTTATTTGGAAAGCACAGTTTACAAGCTTATTAAAGGGCTATCGTTTGGCCCATCACTTTGATTCCCTTGCGTCAATTCCATCAAGATACCTTGTCGATATGCAGCCTGAGAACAAAAGGATCAACAGGTCATGAGTTGGATTTTTACTACCGTTTCTGAAAACTTGCTACCGTAGATAGTGTCAGTAGAAACTATTTTAAATTACAGAAATGAAAAATAAGAGAAATGGAAGAATTGTGGGAGAATTGTTTTTATTTTGATATATTAATCTAATAGCTTTACAATGCCTTTTATAATTGAAACATATGCATAAACAAAGTAAATAATCTTTACATAATGAAATGCATTAAAAAGAAATAAGAAAGCTACCATATCTATTTCCTTAAATCAAGTGTCAATTGATTGACCACCAAATCTGATTCATTCTTTCCTTTCTAATAAAATTTGATTCCAATTTAATTTATTTTTTCCTTTCTAACACCCCCCTCAAGTTGAGTAGTGGGTCTCTAATACACAACTTGTCCAATACTTCTTTGAACACCTTGCTATTTACAGCTTTTGTCAGAATATCTGCTAACTGATCTTCAGATCTTATGAAGGGTAGTTTTACAATTCTCGCTTCAATCTTTTCTTTGATGAAATTTCGGTCAACTTCTACATGTTTCGTTCGATCATGTTGTACCGGATTTTCTGAGATTCGGATAGCTGCCTAGTTATCACACATTATCTTGCAGGTCTCTGATGGTAGAAAACCAATTTTGGTCAATAGCTTTTGTAGCTATAAGATTTCCGTTAGCCCTCGAGTTATTCCTCAAAATTCTGCCTCTGAACTTGATAATGCTACTACCTTCTATTTTTTACTTCTCCATGTGACTAAATTGCCTCCTACAAAAGAAAAATAGACTAAGGTTGATCTTCTATCAATTGGATTCCCTACACAGTCAGCATCAGTGTACCCATGAATATTTAGGTGGCCGTGTGCCTTGTGTAGAACTCCATGTCCGGTTGTTCCTTTAAGATACCTTATGATCCTCCATACAGCTTCCATGTGATTTGCTTGAGGTCGGTGCATAAATTGACAAACTATTCCTACAACATATGAAATATCTTGCTGGGTGTGAGATAAGTAAATCAATTTTCCTACCAATCGTTGGTACCTCTCTTTGTCGGCTAATTTTGCTCCATTTTCTATCTTAAGTCCATGATTTACCACTATGGGCGTGTCAGCCGGTTCACAGTCAAGCATCCCCGTTTCAGCTAACAGGTCTAAGATATAGTTTTTCTGACATATGAAGATTCCCTGTTTAGATCTTAGCACTTCAATTCCAAGAAAGTACTTTAATCTTCCCAGGTCTTTCATTTCAAATTCTATGAACAGGCTCTCTCGAAGCTTGGCAATTTCTTCCACGTCATTCCTTGTAATGATCATGTCATCAACTTAAATAATCAAACATGTTACAAGTTCACCCCTTCGTTTGAGGAAAAGAGTATGGTCGGAGTTGCTTTGCATGAACCCATACTTTCTCATTGCGAGTGTGAACCTCCCAAACCAAGCTCTTGGTGATTGCTTTAGTCCATAGAGAGATTTCTTCAGCCTACAAACTTCCCCTTTCTTGAATTCCTCTCGAAACCCTGGTGGAGCTTCCATATAAACTTCTTCCTTTAAGTCTCCATGTAGAAAGGCATTCTTGACATCAAATTAGTGAAGTGGCCACTCTTTAGTTGCTGCTACTGATAATAATACCCTAATTGTATCAATTTTTGCAACAGGTGAGAAAGTTTATGAGTAGTCGATGCCATAGGTCTGAGTATATCCTTTTGCTACCAATCGTGCTTTGTATCTCTCAATTGAGCCATCTGGTTTATGTTACACAGTAAAGACCCAAAGACAACCAACTTGTTTCTTTCCTGTGGGTAAAGTACATTTCTCCCATGTATTGCTTCTTTCGAGGGCATTCATCTCATCCTTCATTACATTTGTCCACTTGTCTGATGTTAAAGCATGTTCGACTATAGTTGGAATCTCTTCCTTACACAATGTTGTAATGAAGGCTTTAGCCTCCGCAGATAGACTCCCCCTTGCAATGTTAGCTATTAGATATCTGGATCTCCTAGCTTCTTTCTCAGGGGAATATCTATCAGGAGGAACTCCTCTATTACGTCTTGGAGGTAGTGCAAATACTTCCTCTCTCTATGTCTCCTCTTCTATCACCTGTTCTTCCATAACTCTATATTCACCATGATCAGTCAAAATCAAAATAGGAAAAGTTTCAGAGTCAAATTCTCTTACCTCAGATACCAGGTTAGGATGATTACTTTTTGAAACACTAAGCTCCTCAAATTGTACAAAAGTATCCGAAGTATGCCCAATAGTGCTATCCTTTCTAATCTCCACATCTTCTGAAATTATAGTTTCAGGAAGCCAATAAAGTATGTCTGTATCTCTGCTCTCCCCCTGACCACTGAGTTGGGTTTTGTAAAAATACTCAGTTTCAAGGAAATCACAGTTCATTATGGTGTACATATGATGTGTCTTAAGATTATAACATCTGTACCCTTTTTGATTAATTCCATATCCAACAAAACACATTTTCCTGCACATGGGTCAAGTTTGGTTCGTTTGCTTTGGGGATATGGACAAAAACATAGCAACAAAAAATTCTTAGTTGAAGGGTCAAAAGTGGGGGTATTTCTGTAAATTTGGCTAGGTATTGGATAAGTGTTTGCAGGTTAAGAGTTTTGGTTGGAAGTCTATTGAGTAAGTATGTGGCTGTGGCTAATGTTTTAGGCTAAAAACTTTTAGGGACTTTGGATTCAATGATAAAGGCTCGGGTCATTTCTAGTAGGATTCTATTTTTTCTTTCGGCTACACCATTTTGTTCAGGGGTATGTGGACAAGAAGTCTGATGAACTAACCCATGCTTTTGGAAAAATTGTTTCATGTGTATTAACAAATTCCCCCATTATCAGATCATAGTATTCGAATGGTTCTTTTAAATTGGGTTTGAATCATTGTGTAAAAGTGTATAAATTTCTTTGTGACTTCTGATTTGTTTTTCAAGAAAAAGACCCACAACATACGAGTACAATCATCCACAAAAAGGAGAAAATATCTAAATTCTTGGCCACCCACAACAGGTGATGGACCCCATACATCTGAATGAACTAAGTCAAATGGTGATGCAACTCTGGTATTATTTGGTCTGAAGGTTTTTCGGTGACTTTTAGCCATAACTCATGTTTCACAATGTAATTTATTGTTGGAATTAAAAAGCTTAGGGAATAGAAGATGTAAATAACCCGTGGATGGATGTCCCAATCTTTGGTGCCAAAGCTAAGCTTCCCTATCTGCAGTTCCATGGGCAAGCATAACAGTACTGTGTTAGGCAACTTCATCCACGTAGTACAATCCTTAGCGTTCAGTACCACATCCAATAATTTTTCCCGTCCTGATATCCTGTAGTGTACAAAAAGTTGGGTGCATTAGTACACTACAATTGAGTTCTTTTGTAACATGACTAATGGATAACAATTTATGTGATAATGACGGAACATAAAGACAATTTGATAATTTCAAAGTAGGTGATATATTAATTGACCCAGCTCCATTTACAGGTATTATTTCTCCATTTGCCTCCATAACATGCATTTTTGAGGGCTTGGTTTGAACTCTGATATCATTGAAATCATAAGTTATAGTGTCTGTGGCACCTCAATCAAAAATCCATGAAGAACTTTTTGGTTTATAAAATTTTCCTTGGCCGCCGTTGCTTTTTCCGACTTGGCCCAATTTTCTTTAACCTTATGCCGCCATTGCTATTATTTTCGTGCTAGAAATTAATGGTCCTCCGTCTAGTATATGATGAACACTTCTTATGGTCCTGAGACCGAAACCTGCTCTAATACCATGTAAAAAATCCATAGGCTTGAAGAGTGTTGGACTCGATAGCTTGAGTGAGCATACAAGTGGGGTTGAGCCCATCTAACACAAAACCAATTGGCTTGTGTTAAGGCCCAATGTACTCCACTTATATACCACTCTCTTCTCTTGTTTATTTTCCATGTCGGATTTATCTACAAATATCGAACACTCCCCCTAAAGTGCAACTAGGCTTGGGCTAGTTGCCACTTGCCAACATTCCTTGGCCTATCATCTCCGAGGCTCAAGGTCAACATCGGGTCTAGCCTTTTTCTGCTAACCCAAACTCCGCCAGGACTTTAACATGAACCCAGGATTGCTGGCTGTCAGCCCTTCATCCGCTCTAATACCATATTTTAAATTACAGAAAAGAAAAATAAGAGAAATGGAAGAATTGTGGGAGAATTGTTTTTATTTTGATATATTAATCTAATAGCTTTACAATGCCTTTTATAATTGAATACATAGGCATAAACAAAGTAAATAATCATTACATAAGGAAATGCATTAAAAAGAAATAAGGAAGCTACCATATCTATTTTCTTAAATCAAGTGCCAATTGATTGACCACCAAATCTTATTCATTCTTTCCTTTCTAACAAAATTTGATTCCAATTTAATTTATTCTTTCTTTTCTAACAGAAACAACGTCTATGACATGTGATAAATTGACAAAAGCCTATGCATGTGGGTCTCGATCTCAAATTCAGAACCTTCGCTCTCAACTCTTTAATATTCAGTGTGGGAGTGACAATATCACTACTTACATGCTCAAAGGGAAAGGTATCTATGATAAACTTTGTTCCTTGGTTTACTACATGTCGGAAGATGGTCTTGTTGATGCTATACTTATGGGTGTTGGTGAGAAATATGATACCTTTTGGAAGTGAAACTCAAATCACTTCGTTTTGACGATATTTTTTATTTGCTACTCACTGCCGAGGGCTTGAGAGGCAACTCAATCGACCTCCATCCACGACCAATTTTACTTCTATAGCTACGAATGTGTCATGGGGACACTTTGCCCATGGTGGTCGAAGTGGAGGGCGCGGTTCACGCGGTGGCACGTACTAATATGAATCAAGAAACACCAGCTATAGACCTTTTACCCGGGGAGGCAGCAGAGGGCATAGGACATATACGGCCATTGGTCAGTCTCAACAATACCCCAGGCAGCCGACAGTAACCCAGAAACCACTCCCTCCCCCAAACAATTTGGACACTTACTCTCAACATGTTGTGTGTCACAACTGTCAGGGATTTTGTCATATTACCCGATCTTGTTCCTTACCCAAAGTCATCATAAATCCCTCTTATCATATTGCAACTACACCTACTAACCACTAACCTTGGATCATGGACTCGGGTGCATTTCATCACTTGACGTCAGATTTGGGAAATCTTGATATTCATTTTGAATTCACTAGTTCCAATGAAGTCACTATTGGTAATGGTTCAAAACTTTCCTATATCTCGTGTTGGTTCCTCATAATTTTTCATTAGCAATAATGCTTATTCCTTTCGTGATATGTTTTATGTTCCTCGTTCGTCTCATAACTTGTTATCCATTTTTGCTCTAACCAATTCTAATCTTTTTCATTGAATTTTTATCTGATTCATTTGTCATCAAGGATTTGGAAACGGGACGGGTCAGGTTCAAAGGCTGGATTAACAACAAACTTTACTCTTTGTGTTTGTCAACTATGAATAATTCTAGCTATGCTCTTTCAACTTCTTTATCAGTTTGGCATGACTGTTTAGGACATTCATGCTTTCGTCTTGTTAAGAATTATTCACATATGAATAAAATAAAATTTTCTGATGATGTTTCTTTTTTGTGTTCTACGTGTTCAACTGCTAAGAGTCATAAATTATAGTTTGAGTCGTCTTCCTTTGTGTCTTCTCACCCTCTTGAGTTAATTTATGCAGATGTTTGGGGTCCATCTCCTGGCACCTCAGTGAATGGGTTTCGTCATTATATTCTTTTCTTGGATCATTTTAGTAAATATTCTTGGGTCTATTTTTTAATGCAAAAAGCTAATGTTTGTGATGTGTTCAAAAAATTTAAAACCGTTGTAGAGAAATATTTGCTTGTCCCATTAAATCCTTTCAGTCAGATGGAGGAGTGAATTCAGTGCATTAATAGATTTTTTTATCCAAAATGGGATTTCACATCAAATTTCATATCCTCACATACCCGAACAAAATGGCTCCGCTAAAAGAAAACACCACCACATAACTGAACATGATATTGCTCTTATGAATAAAGCTCACATCCCTCCTCAATATTGGACCTATGTGTTTGATACATATTTTAACTCATTAATAGAACCCCAACTCACACCAATAACTTCACCACGCTCTATCAAACACTCTTTCATCGACCACCCGACCTACTTTCACTTTGTGTATCTAGTTGCCTTTGCTACCCATGGCTCAAACCTTATGCCAAAAACAAACTTCAATCAAAATCTCAAGCATGCATTTTTATGGGATATAGAAAACTCCATAAAGGTTATATTTGTTTTGATCATATCCATTCAAATTTTTTTGTCTCATATCATGTGCTCTTTGATGAACAAGTTTTCATATTTTCAATGTTGTATGATGAGAAACACATCGAATCCATGCCTCCTAATCAACCCCCTCTCATCGTTATTTTTCCTCGGCATGTCACACCTAGCTTCACCGCCAATCACCCACCAGCCTCTCTACCACCTTCCATGATCACAGATTCTGTCCAACCCTAAAAAACTTCGTAAATACACCTAAATGATGGCCAGACCTCACCACAAACACAACCACTTGTTCCCACTACTGAAAATTCCCTAGTAATACCCAACTTCCGATTTAACTCATAGTTGACCTCTCTTCTTATCCCACACAACCAACCACCCGTATTCCCAAACCATTGTCATCACTACCCCAAACCCATATGACCATACGATCCTTGACTTGATCACTACATTCATATATTCCATTTGATCTGTATCATGCTATTGAAATGATGAATACATATAAATAGGCCACTCAAGATCCAAATTAGCCCCAAGAAATGCCCGACGAGTATAATGCTCTAATTTATAATAGCACATGGGTTCTCATTCTACCTCAAGCATCTCAAATGTAGTAGGGTGAAAATGGTTGTATTGTCTCAAATAAAAGCCCAATGGTTCTATTGATCGCTACAAAGCCCATCTTGTTGCCAAAGTGTTTCATCACCGTCCGGTATTGATAACTTTGAGACATATAGCTCCATCATCAGGTCAGTCATAATTCAAATTTTATTATCTTGGGATGTTTCCTTAAAATGGCATGTCACACAATTAGATGTCTCGAATGCCTTTCTTCACGACACTTTGGATGAAAATATGTTCATAGAGAATCGTCTCTTAACCCTCATTATCCCAATTTTGTTTGCAAGTTTACAAAATTTCTCTACGGGTTCAAACAAGCTCCTCGCATGTATCATCACCACTTAACGGATTCATTGATAAAGCTCATTTTTCATGGTTTAGATGTTTCTCTTTATTGGTTCCACCATGGATATATCATGTTGCTTTGCCTTATCTATGTGGATGACATTTTACTCAATGGGTAATGATAAAGGCCATATATCACACACTATGGCTCAATTACATCGCGAATTTGTTATTCGTGATCTTGGGTTACTTGATTATTTTCTTGGAATACAAGCAACCTGGAGTTCTCATGGTCTTTTTCTATGTCAGTCTAAGTACATATTGGATCTCTTAAAAAGGCAAAACATGCTTGGTGCCAAACTAATTTATACTCCCATGTGCTACAAAGATGTGTTTATGAAGGGTCTTAGTGATCCCTATACGGATGTGACTAATTATTATTGTGTTTTGGGTAGTCTTCAATACTTATCATTAACACATCCAAACATATCCTTTGCCTTCATAAATTGTCTCAATTCATGCATTCTTCGACCATGACACATTGGCAAGGAGTGAAACGAATCCTTTGCTACTTACACGGTACATATACCCATGGTCTCTTCTTTCACAATAACTCGTGCATTCATCTTCACAGGTTCACCGACATTGATTGTCTTAGTAATCTTGATGACTGCAAGTCAACAACGGGTTATGCCATTTATCTCAGCTGCAATTTAATCTCATGGAGCTCTAAGAAGTTAATTTTAATATCCCGTTCCTTCATAAAAGTAGTGTATAGAGCATTGGCAACAGAAGCATATGAAATTGGTTGGCTTTAAATTCTACTACATGAGCTCGATTTTGCTCTCCCTCGCTCTCTACATCTTTGGTGCGATAACTTGTTAACTACTTACTTAACAGTCAATCCCATTTATCATCAATGGAGTAAACATCTTGAAGTTGACTTTCAGTTTGTTCATGATCATATTTTTAAGGGTCTATTATGGGTCTCGTATATTCCAACTTAGGGCCAAGTCGCCGACGTTCTCACCAAACCACTGCCCAAGGATCAGTTCTTACCTTTCAGAGACAAGTTGAGCATTTGTTCAACACCATGCATAACTTGAGGGAGGGTAATAAATATATGGCATATTCCCAATGTATATTGAAGTAATGTATAGTCCCAAGGTGTATATTTCAAACGTGTACATTCCCAAGTAGTTGTATTTATCATAACTCTTGTATAGCAAGACTCATGTATTATATATTTGTAATCCTATATCAATAATATGTTAAGTGTTCAACAAGAGTTTACATGATGTATGCAAACCTTATTGAGAAAGCATCACCAACTTATTGAAGGTATTTGGAGAAAGTTCTAGATCAAGGTTGAATCTAGAAACTAACCTAGTTAATTACTTCTAGATATTTATACCTGAAATGACTAATATTAATGTTTCTAGAAGTTGTATTACCTAACATAAAATGTGGTCCTAACTAGTTGGATCACAGACATATATCAATATAAATAGGTGTATGTTATGTTATAAGTTAATTAAGAAATGGAGTGTCCATTTTAAGAGAGTAATGAAGAAAGGATGAGTGGGTGTTTTATTAGTGTGAGAGAGTGTCCAAATATAGTGAGTTATATGGGTTATAGAGATTAGGCGTGTGTTGCCATTAATTAGTGTTAATTAGTATTCTTTTTGAATTGTGTTATCACTCCACCAAGTTCAACATTTGGTATCAGAGCAGGCGGTTGGGGACCGGTTATTGAGTGCTTCGAGAGTTTGTGATCGAGAATCGTGGTGATTCGAGGTGTTGCTAGCACGCAATTGGAGACTTTAAAGGTTATTTGTTAGAGACCAACCTTACTTGATTAAGAGGAGTTAATCAAGTTGCAGTGGAAGATATGGCTACCTTAGTAAGCACTCTCGAGAATCTTAATAACAATAATTATAGTACTCGGAGTACTCATATGCAATTTTATTTGCCCAGCCAAGATTTGTGGGAGATCGTTGGAGGTAATGAGACATCACCTTTGATAAGTGCAAATGAATCAAGAAGTGGACATTCAAGTCTGGTAAAGCAATGTATGCTTTATCAATTGCAGTGGAGGTTGCACATTAAGGATGCGAAAACTCCAAAGGAAGCATGGAACACTCTAGTGAGACTATTTGTGAGGACAAATGATGCCAATAGGGTTGCAGTTGAGTTGAGTGGTTTACGAGTAGTTTGAGATCAGCTGGGTTAAAGTTCGATCAAAGTTTGGCTCCATAAGGCTCTACTCGAGTTCAAGATCGGCTCGAGATATTAACAAGTCAAGCCGAGCTTTTGAGATTCGGCTTGAAAGCTCGTGAGCTGGCTCTTATAATTTTTTAATTACTTTATAATATTAATAATTTTCTATATATTCATAAAATATGGTAGGCTAGTTTTAATTATAAATATTCTAGATAAGAAAAAGTTGTGTATCGTATTCTTAATTAGTTCTAAATATCCTTAAATAAGTTGTATTCCTATTCTTATTCTATCACTTCTCAATAAACCTTAACCTAATCATCTAATATAAAAATGCTTTGAATTTTAATTTGGCAAAAAGTATGTATTTGGAAATAATATAGGCAAAAGATTTATTAGATAATAAGGCTCATTTAGGCTCGTAAGCTTGCGAACTCAAGCCGAGTTTGTACATGAGCTCAAGCCAAGCTAAAATATTCAAGGCTCGACGAGCTACAAGACGAGCCGAGCTCAATCATTTTTATTTCCAAGCCGAGCTGAGCTTAGATAGGTTCGATCCCGGTTTGACTCGTTTGCATCCCTAGACGCCAAGCTCCAACGCTTAGAGAACAAGTTACTATCAATATCACAACAAGCATTGATTATAAGTGAATACTTTACTAAAAGTTAAAACTTCATACAGAGATATTTCAAAATTAAATCCTGAAAGTAAAATCACTGAGATAAGAATGCAGAGAATTATAATCCATGGATTGCGCCCCGAGTTTAATGGAATGGTGACAGCAATATGTGGATGGGCTAAAGAACCAACTTTGAATGAGTTGGAAAATATATTGGCTAATCAAGAGGCTCTGGACAAACAAGTGTCTAATGTCTCAATAAAGGATGGAGAGACGACTCTTTTTAGCAATAAAAAGGACAAGGATCCAATAAATAGGGGAACAAGAGAAAGATTTGAAAAAGAAGATGAAGAGGAGACAACATAGGAGTTGGCATCAAGGGGGAGCTTATCACAAACGTGATTGAACTACGGATGAGTCGCAATGGCACTATGAGAACATTCAATGCTATGTTTACGGTAAGAGAGGCCATATAGCTCGAGAATGTCGCTACAATAAAGTGGAAGGGAATGTTGTGGTGTCTATAAACTCATCAGGTGAAAGTAAAGAGGAATGGGACCTACTAGCATCATGTGCAATTACAGAGCCAGTCACACCCTCCAAAGTGGATTGTATGTGCATGAATAAATTCAAAGTAGAATTGTTTGGGATGGTGCAATAGTTGAAGGAAGATATGTTTAGTTCTCTCAAAGTATTGGCTGAACAATACACCAAGGCGTGTGAGGAAAATGTAGCTCAAATTAACACATCTCAAGCTGATGCTTTCAGATTGAGAGAAGAATTTGAGGCATCACGAGGGCAAGAGGTTAGGTGCCAAGAAGTGGGGCAACTTAGGGTCAGAGTAAATATCTTATATACTCAAGGTCATACCAGAGTATTGGAGGTAACTCTGAGGGTCAAGGTGCTAAAAGCTAATGTGTACAATGAGATCCATACACTAAAGGAAAGTGAAGAGAAGTTACAAGAGAGGGTTGAAAGCGAAAAAATGATTGAAGAAGCAACACAAGAGGATGAAACAATTTAAAAAAGTTTTGGGAGCAAGTCATTCAAGAAGGCTCAATGTCCATGGGGCGTAGGAGTACATTATCGAGGAGTACATTGCTGTATATGACCGAGAAAGAACGGCCAAGTCAACTTGAGGACATTATTGGATGTGGTTATACAACGAAAGAGTACGAAAAAGCATTCTTGACCAAGACATGAGATAAGTCGGTATTGAGGTGACTAACTTATTGAAGATATTTGAAGAAAGTTCTAGGCCAAGGTTGAATCTAGAAATTAACCTAGTTAATTACTTCTAGATATATATACCAAAAATGGCTAATATTAATGTTTCTGGGAAATAGGGCCTTTGGTTTGGGTTATATATGGACCTTTGGTTTCGGTTATGAACCGATGACAAAGCTGCTAAAACCAAAGGCCCAATCTGTTTGGCCTCGGTTAATTTAATCGAAGAGAAGGAGCATCATTCTCCTCGGTTATTTAAATAACCGAGGAGAAAATGCATTGAAATGACTGAATTTTTACCGCATAATGGCCTCGGTTAACCTAAAAAAATCGAGGCAAATAGATGCTACTTTGGCTTCGGTTAACTTAATAACCGAGGACAATCTACTGTTATTTTTTTAAAATTCATTCAAATATATGCACCCAACCTGTATAATCATAATTACCTAATACAAAAATGACTCAAGGGCTTAGCTTAAGTACTATATATAGCTAATAAATATGAACAAAATCAAGATATCTTAAAATGAGCCAAAAGCTAAATAAACTATTTAAGTATTTATACAAGGCTAAATGTGAACAAAATTAAAGTAGCTTAAGGCCAAAAGCTAAATAATATGAACAAAATTTAACAAAATCTAGGCAACTATTGAGAACTCTCAAACACTAAAAAGAATGAGAAAAAGATAAACCTTGATCTGGTGCATTTCCATTGAAAAGGAACTCTCAAACAGAAGGGCTGGGAGGAAAACAACCAATAATAGATCGGGGTCAAAGTTCGCCCCTACATAGCAACAACATTTTATTTTATAGTTTAACATAATCGAATAGATCAACAAGAGATCCAGGCAGAACTTACAAATGCGAATGCTATCCCCCAAGCTTTCCCAACTGATGATTTGTACCATATTCTGCAAATAAATAAATCTTTAGTATCTTTGGTCAACTAAGTCATCACATAGTGGAAATGAATGGAAAAAACATTATTAAAGACAGGGGTCAATAAGCAAGGAATAAAGCTTCACTTATTGAGATGCTAATATACTATATCTGGAGTAGCAGAAACAATAAAAAAAAGGCCGAATGCGAAAGAACAAAGGAATCAAACAAAAATGAGATAGATAGACGTACAAAAACTACAAGAGGAAATTCAGATAAAATTAAAAAACATTGAAGGTGTCCCAGCTTCCAACTTTATATTGCCAGCTTACACTTTATAATTCTCTGTCGGATAGAGCAATCTAAGGAAAATTTCGTTTAAAGTAGGCCCAGATTTTTTTTGGATTATTGACTGTAATACATTTAAACTTGCAGTCAGATACTGAAGTTCCAAAAAACCACCAAGAAATGCAAAATAATTGAGCAAGAAATACAGATCAAATGCCAAAACGACATTACTTGGATATTCCCAAATCCAAACCCCAAATTTATGAGCATTTCCAGAAATCACGAGCCTAATATGTACAATAATTCTAAGAAACCCTCAATTAAGGCAAAATCTAATTAAGAAAATATTAAAATGTGATCATAAATTAGAATATTTGTCAATGCAAAATCAAAGGAATAACATCAAAACTATCAAAATTGAATCAATAATATGAGTGATAGAGCACCTCGTTCATCAACAACATCCAAAGAGCAATGAACGATATGATGGAGCTTAAGAGATAGATAGACGTACAAAAATAGTTACATAATAGATTGGCACATCAGTGATTAGGATAATAAACCGAACTCAACACTTCATGAAAAAGGCATTTTCACATTAAAACTAGTGAGGAAATCTGTGAACATCTCATACAGTTTACATAACTGGAAGCATCAGTCCAATTTAGCTCAATCTATAATAACATCTTCCCTAGTTTAACTTCCCATATGTCATTAATTACTTGCATTGATAATCAGTATAAATCAAACACAGATCAATAAAAAATATTTTCGAATTCCTCCACAAATGCAAGTAAAGAACGACACTTCAAATTCAATAGAGCAGTGCAAATGATTTAGACAAGATCAGACATCAGCTAGAGAATAAAAGCGCTAGATCTACATGCTTCATCATCGAATCATAATCATTCAACAACATTTTCAGTAACCAAACAAACATACATATCACAACATAAACCAAAATAAAGGAGCATACTGCTGTACAAAGCTTCTTGATAAGAGTCATAGGCTTCCTCTTCAAACTACACTTGAACCTGAAGAAAAATTAAAAGGTCAACACATTGAATACTTGTCATCCAACAACAAAATCAAAAGCCTAGGTATAAAACAAACGAATTCAAAAATGGAACCTTCTACGGATATGAGCCCTAAATAGCTTAAAGAGTTCATCAACGGACATATCCAAGAGAGCATCCAAATCAACTCTCCTGTAACTGAACATTCTAAACATTCGTTTCTTTGGCTGACCAGCAGCAGCGACATCGGTATCCACATCCCCTAATTATCATACAAGTTATTCCAAAAATGAATAGATAGACGTACAAAAATCAATCGAACATATCAAGTAAAAGTACACGAGAATCAGAATTGTTATCTTTAGATGAGCAAATGCCAATGCACACATACGAAAGAACAAAGGAATCATAATTCATTAGATAAGATAGAAGTTCAAATTTGAAATCATCCATATACCATCAGATGAGTGCGAGAAGAGTGAAAGATGATGAATTGAGAGCAGAACAAAGAATGAGCACGACGGAGAAGACGGATTAAGTGGAGAGAGAATGGAGGAGAGATGGACTCAGTTAGATGGAGAGCACTACGAAATACGGTGAAAAGCAAGCGAAATTATTTAGGTTTTACCTATTACCTTTAAGGAAGAGAGCACGGCAGACATATGGACTGAGAATTCGGCAGAAAAAGTTAGAAACAAAAGGTGAACAAGAGGAGACGACGATGAATGGAGACAGAGGAGACACCGAAGAACGGCGACAAAAAGACGGCGGCAAGAGCGACAGAGGATACGGCAGAAAACAAGCAACAGAGTGTTTGAGAGGTTTAACCTAGATATTGTAATCTCTGTGTTTGAGATGCTGGGGGCGATCTTTTAATTGAACATTCTCCTCGGTTATTCAAATAACCGAGGAGAAATGTCAATTAATTTTTGAAATTAAGGGGCCAGACCTTTTTCCCCTGTTATTTTAATAATCGAAGCCAAATCTATGTGCCAGGCCCATTAATTGAACATTCTCCTCGGTTGTTCAAATAACCGAAACCAACATAGCAAGGAATCATCGTTGTTTTCCACTAGTGCATCACGAGCGCAAGAGGTTAGGCGCCAAGAAGTGCGGCAACTTAGGGTTAGAGTAAATACCTTATATACTCAAGGTCATACCGGAGTATTGGAGGTAACTCTGAGGGTCGAGGTGCTAAAAGCTAATGTGTACAATGAGATCCATACACTAAAGGAAAGTGAAGAGAGGTTACAAGAGAGGGTTGAAAGTGAAAATATGATTGAAGAAGCAACACAAGAGGATGAAACAATTAAAAATAGTGTTGGGAGCAAGTAATTCAAGAAGGCTCAATGTCCATGGGGCGTAGGAATACATTGTCGAGTAGTACATTGCCGTATGACAGAGAAAGAATGACCAAGTCAACTTGAGGACATTCCTAGATGTGGTTATACAACGAAAGAGTACGAAAAAGCATTCTTGACCAAGACATGAGATAAGTCAGTGTTAAGGTGACCAACTTATTGAAGATATTTAGAGAAAGTTCTAGGCCATCTAGAAATTAACCTAGTTAATTACTTCTAGATATTTATATCGAAAATGGCTAATATTAATGTTTCTGGAAGTTGTATTAACAAACATAAAATGTGGTCCTAATTAGTTGGGTCACCGACCTAGTATCAATATAAATAGGTGTGTGTTGTGTTATAAGAAAATTAAGGAATAAAGTGTCCATGGTAAAAGAGTAAGAAAGAAAGGATGAGTGGGTGTTTTATTAGTGTGAGTGAGTGTCCAAACATTGTGAGCTGTGTGGGTTATAGAGATTAGGCGTGTATTGCCATGAGTTAGTGTTAATTAATATTTCAACAAACCTTACTTTTATCATTAGTAATTATAAAGACTAAAGAGGTTGTTTCAATTGACCTTTAAGAAAATTTGAGCAGTTATCATTGTTATAAATACAAAGAAAAATACTCTATCCATCTTAATAAAATAGACATTTTAGTCTAAAATTATTTTATCAAAATACTTGTCATTTATATTTTTCTATGTATTTTTTTCGTTATTCTTCTAACTCTACCCCTAACTATTAATTACACCTAGTTGAAAAATTAAAGCATTAATTAAACTATAAGGGTAAATTAGTATTTTCATGCCCTTAATTAATTAGTTTATTGGGAAATTTGTAGGAAGATAAGTTAAAAAATATGGAGGAAGTATTTACTTCATACTCCTTCCGGTTCCAAAAACTAGTCGTTTTAGGATTTTATCTCTTAGTTCTTTTTACTTGTCATTTTAGAATATCAATATAACTTTTAAAACTTTTTTCTAATTTACCCTTGTATTAATTAGTAAAGAGATCGGATATTAATGAAATTATAAACTAGTAATTAAGAAGAAAGAGAAATTTATCAAGGATAAATAGTCATTTTTATGGTATATTAAATTTTTATTGGTTTTGATGAAAAACCCAAAAGTGACTAGCTTTTTGAACCGGAGGGAGTATTATCTAAATCACATGTTCAGTCCCAACTACTAGGCTAAGGCCCTGTTCTTTTAGACTATAATTCAGACCACTTTAGTTCAGTTCAGTTCAGTTCAATCCACTATAATTTAGTTTAATTCAGCTATGCATAGATATAAATTTACACTAAAATAAGTCTAATTCAATTCATTTAAGCTCAATTCAATTTAACTCTTAAAAATTAAAAAGAAGAGCCGACCTAACTAGTAGCACGCTTGGGGGTAGATCGTTGGTGCTACTGCACAAGGCACATAATCACATAAGATCAAATATTATTTTTAATGTAGCTTTTTAATCTAAAATTAATTGATCATGATATAATAGTATAAATTAATCGATCATTTTCCTCTGAATAATTTGGCAGTAAATTATTGTTTTTATTTATTATAATTACATGTTTTTGTCTTACTTTATTTTTACTCAATATATTTTATTAAAGGGATCTAATATATTGCTTTATATAATATTTTAGAGGGTACGTATAAATACTATATTTTAGATTATGTTTTAAAATTTTAGGCGCTAATCGATCGACTGGGGCTTCAGGAATCTAGGTAGGCATAGATAGGATTAGGCGGATTTTTATTTTTTAATATTTTTTAATACATTATATAAGTTCAAGTAAATAATAATTATAGTACAATAATATATTAAAAAAAACTTGAAAACATAAGTTTTAGCGCTCTACAGTAAAATCTCGATAATGTAATATTCGATAAAATAATATTCACGCTAAATAAATATTTTTCTTCGTTCTCGACTTGGGCCGGTTATATTAAGAAAATATTCTCATTAAATGCATTAGATAATAACTAAAATAAAGTATTAAAGACCCGTAAAAAATGTAAAGTAATAATTGCTACAATTAATCAAGAATTTATATATATTTCTAGACCAATAATACAAGACCACTAACTATTTCTTTTAAAAATATGAATATATCGTTGATTGTTTTTTCTTCCTACCAAAACCAAAGGTAACCTCACCCTTAACTTTTTAAAGACTGAACACAATTTCCGGAATATTTGTTCATGTTATACCAAATAGTTTGACAATAGTCATTGCTTGAAATGCCTCCTTTCACGACACATGTGGAACAATGCTACTATCATCTTGTTCAAGATTATTCTTATCATCATTATTCATTACAGATTGAATGAACTCTTTTCTGTAGGTGATTCCATAACTGTTGCGAGCACAGGATTTTGCAGTTCCTCTCGCGCAGATGATGATGACATATATTTGATTTTAATCCTCAAATATAAAAAATTCTTTTCTAATTTTTATTCCAGATAAAAAATTGTTTACGAATTTTATTTTCAAAAAAATTCAGTTCGACGTATCCGATAATGCGTCCGGTAAGAGCTCGAACCGATGATTTGAATCCAAAAATTAATTTCGTCCTAAATACCCTAAAATATGCAAAAATAATCCTAATTAGGTTGAAAATCCCACTTAATTGCTTTTTGGGCGGAACTTGTTGCTTTAATCCACTTTTTAGATTAAGCCATGCCTCTTTTCACGTCTGTGCAGAGCTTGATGTCGTCAACGACATCATTGATATCGCCAGCGGTATCATCCATGCCGCAGGTGGTCTGACTTGTGCAGGCAGACAGCTTTTTGCCATGCCTTTACTCGATATCCACCGGATAATCGAGAAAAGTCAGCTCTCTCCGAATTTTAGCCTATAAAAGGCCTATTTCTGATGAAATAAGGGCACACAATTGATAACTTGAATTTTAGAGAGATTTTAGTGAGATAAGGTGAAGAAAAGGTAAGAAAAGAGGAATTACTCCATCTTTTCTTAGTTTTTCTTTGTTGAACTCTCTTATAATTAACTTAAAATCAGTAGAACTTAGGTTTAAAATCAACCTTAATAAGATTTAGAGACTTAAACCCTTTATTCACTATCCAAATCATCATTTTGAGCTCCCCGGAGGTGTCATTTGGATCATGAAGAGGTGGATTCACGACCCTGAGGTAAAAATTCTGAGTCTCATAGCTCTTTGGCATTTATTTTGTTGTTTGTTGTGATTATTTGTTGTTTTGTACTTAGTTTTGGGTTTTCGATTGTTTTTAGACCGTTAACTGCTTGTGAGCACGGGCTTTTTGGTGACCCGCGCAATAATGATGACTTTTTGCTCTAACCTTTTATGGGTCAGTCGTTCTATCTTTTAGGGGTTGAATCACATTTGGAAAGCTTTTGTTGATGAATTCGTGCCTTTGACCCCAATTAAAAATAATTAACATGCATTTAGAATTAACATTTTCCCTTCCCCTCGCGTGCAGTAATTTGCTTTGCAATTTTCCATAAGATCCAAAAATTTTCAGTAGGTCTCATTTATATCGTTGGATTCTTGATTCTCCGAGATTTTCGAAATGTCAAGAATTGCCTTAATCGGATAACCGTAGTGTAAGTTATGAGCGTTTGAAGTCTGACCTTCGCAGGGACTGTGCCCCCGAGCTTAGCCCTCTCCTCGCCGGTGCCCCCTCTCCAGCGACTGCCAGAAGGTGGGGCCCATGGTCCACGCGGTGGGCCACATGGCTCATGCGGCCTGGCGTGGTCCCCCGTGTCTGGGGGACCACGCCCCAAGCCGAGTCGGCGACTTGGCCTAGATCTGGCTGAGTCGCCTGATGCGGCCTGGACCAGTCGCGTTAGGTGACGCGGCCTTGGCCCGACCGGGTCACCGACATGGCCTTGGCGCGGGCTCTCCCCTTCTCTGCATTCGTTCGGGTTTTTCTTGCCCTACAAGTCGGGTTTCGCGATTTTTCCGTCAAATCCAAACATTTGGAGGATTAATTGTGAGATTTTACACTCTCTAGGGTCTATAAAAACCCAAAAAATTCATATTTTCAGGATTTTTTGCTCATTTTGAAAAGAAAATTCTGATTTTAGAGTTTAAGTCTTTTTAGGAGGAATAAGTCTCATAAAGTGGTGGAAATCTAATTATCCTAATTTTTTAAGCTTTATTATCCTTCCTTCTTTAGTTTAAAAAGTTAAAATCAATTAAAAATCTTAGGTGAAAATCAATTTAGATATGGTTTAAGGACTTTTTTTCCTTACAAATCACTAAATCCTTTGCTAAATTGGTCACTATTTCGTCTGGTTTTGTCATAAATCCATCACAAAGCTTGCCAAATGACCGGTTTGAGTCTCGAGAGTGGATTCACGGTCTTTAGATAACTTTCTAAGTTCCAATCTATTTCATTTAGTTATTTATTGTCTTTCGCTGTGTTTTTGGCTGGTTTTCCGGGAGTTTAGCCTTATTTTTGACTCTTTTTGTGATTTTTCGGTGAAATTCCGGCTGACCATTCTGGCGAATGGCAGGCTGCCTGAGCGACATTGCTGGCCTACTCAGCAAGTCGGCCTACCACGTCGCTCAGTCGGCCTATGCATCGCTCAATCGGCTAATCGTTATTTCATTGGATTTTCTGGGTTCTTTTCCCCCAAACTGAAAAATTAAAGTTATTTTAGCGTTGTAAATCCAAATCTACTGTAATAATGTAGGAAACGGCTTGAAATGTCAATAATTTTGGGGTTTCGGGCACAAAAACATCGATTCTAGCTTGTTTAGGCACTTTCCGGTAGACCACTTCAGTGGGCAAAAGGCCGACTGAGTGTTATCTAGGCCGACTCGCTGAGTCGGCCTACCATGTCACTGAGTCGGCCTACCACCTCACTGAGTCAGCCTACTGGTAAAAAATGTCCAAATGGTCCATGTTTGTTTTATTTTGCGTTTTTGGCCATGTTCTATCGTTTTAATGCATTTTTAACCCCGACTTTCCCCCGAAAATGTTTCCAAAGATCATAAATAATCTGGAATTTATTAAAGTAATTTTTAATCTGCTGGAATTATCTTATTAATTATTTAATTGGTTAAATGTCTATTTAATGGCTTAAAAATGACATTTTTTACTAAATAAATGGCTAATAAATCTTTTTATCCTAAATTAAAATCCAAAATTTTTCTGTAAATACTAAATCTGTTTTAAGGTTGTTTAGTTAATTTATTTTATATTTTTAGGTTGTTAGATAATTAACTAATACCCGAAAATTGTGTTTTTAGTCTTGAAAAAATCCAAAAAATATATTTTCTCCATGTTATGTATTTATTTTCTGCCATTTATTTATTTATGCTTTATTTGTGATTATTCTCATATATTTTTGCCTCATTTGGAGTCGGGTTCAAGTTGGTAAGCTCGGTTAAAACCCAGTTTCGCCCGTTTATTTATTTATCGCTTTATTTACTTTTCCCGCATTAGAAAAATGTATAGGCATTTGTAAAGCCTTGTAATAATTATTTTACTTGCTTTATTTACCACTTTCCGTGTGATGTATGGCATATAAACTGGAAACTCCAAATCAATAATTGGATTTAAATTGCATAAGAACCAAAGTCAGATTTATTAAAACATAAATGGCTTGATTTAAAAATTGAAAAGTAAGCAATATTATCCGAACTTGGAATCTTTGTTTAAGGTACGGTCTAACCACCTGGTGGGAATATTGTACCCAAATTCCCAGTGGAGCTAAATCGGGTGGCGACTCTATCTTAAAATACGGGATTTCAAGTCTCATATCCCTGAACACACAAATTGGACTTAAATTCAACATCAACATAATTTTCATTAGTATTTTCGTCACGCCTAAAATAAGGATTCTCCCTTAGCAAGCTTCACAGCGGTCGTTGTTTTTTCGCCCCCCTTGCTATGCATCTCACGCGGTCCTCGGGGGTGGGAAATTGGTTGCTAGCTCATAGTGGCGACTCTGTTGGGGATTTCCTTTTAACTTTAAAATTTGGAAAATCGCTTTCATTTTCAAAATTTGGTTAAAGGATTTTGATGATTTGCCTAAATCGTTTTTAAATCAAAACTTTATTTCTTATGCATTTTTTATCCACTGCTTAGTTAGTTTCTAGGTTTTAAGGTGCCATTATTTCACCTCCGTGAAGCTCACTTGTATACCTCATGCCCGCCAGAAATTGTGGATATTTGTGGGTGGAACGCTCATTTTAACCAACGTATAATTCTCGCAGTCGTACTCATTTGAGGAGTGGTTGAGTTACATGGAATCAAGGTAAATGAGACCCTTCTTTAGTATCGTTCCACGATACCAGCAGTTTGAGACTATGAACCGCGATAAATATAGCCATAACAACTTCCCCTTAGGTTCACCAAAACAATTTAGAACTAGGTCGCATACTCTCTTGCCGTTTCCTGGCGCTAGAGTCAACCCTAGATTCCAAATTGGTGTTGTACGGGAGTCATAAGGATGGAAGAGATTTATTTGTTTTGTGTGCTACTTGTGTTGTGCTCATTCATGCAAAACTCAAGTATAGGCCACGTGTGGCCGACTCTTAATTTTCAGTTTTCGCTTACCTCTATTCTCCCCTCGCTTGAAGGGGGAATTTAACAAAATGCCTGAGATCGTTTGGGTCCCGACGACCCATATCTAGTTTGCTAGGCATTGCAAGGAATTCGTACGTCTCACGTATTTTGGGGTTAAGCCTCGCATCATAAGCTCTTATACTCTCTACCTCTCTAAACTACCCCCATACATATGACATTCATCATTTGGATTATTATAATCATTCATTTAATCCATGGTTCAATTCGGGCTGATCATCTTTAGATTTCTCAGTTAGACCAAGGCTCGACTGCTGTCAGACTCAATCATCCTCTAGTTTGCCATTCTATGGGTCCAAATTCAGTTTCAAAATCTGGTTTTTTTGCTATGTCTGGTTTGCCGATAGTGGATAGGGTTCCATCCGAGGGTGCTTCTGTTCCTCATCTCTCCCCGCTTGGTCAGTCTGTATTGAGTTCTGAAATTGCCAATGCTATGACAGTATTTCTCCAATCTGATCAGTTCTGAGATGCAATTAAGGGGTAGATCCAAGATTCTGTCCGTGCAGTTCTGGAAGAGAAAAGAAGTGTTCAACGGATTTCAATGATTGGTATTCAAGCTTAAGGACAACCAAAGACCACTTAGGATGGGTCAGTTCAGGTTCCATCATTTCAGCCGCAGTCTAGTGTTCAGCCAATCCAGCCGCTTTAGTGCATGCAATAGACCATTCAACCTTTGCCCATCCCATTTCAGTTTGGTCAGGATATCATACAATCTTAATCGCCCGTGTTTGCTTATTCAACTCGGGCTCTAAGCCATACCTTCAAGCCTGACTCTCTCACTAGTATGAGCCAACTTCCGCTGACCCCAATAACCCTAGATCGATTTCGGCCCACTCGGTCAATTTCACCCGTCCAGTCTCGATCTGGTCTATTACAACTAAATTAGAATTTAGCTTAATCCCAGATGCCTCTAAAGTCCTTTTCTCCTTCTCCCTCTCAATTTATTATTGCTTTCAGAGGGACTACTTACCCTCAGAACCCCTTCGATACCAATCTACGAGTTAGTTCTTAGGTTGAAACCTCATCGCTTATGTCACCATTCCAATTTGGCACACCCCATTCCTCTAGCCACTAGGTCATGCAACCTCCAGGCATGACACCTGAAATTGAAGCTCTCACGCACCAATTAGCGACTCTTTCACCCAACGACTAGGTCATGCAATCTCTGGGCATGACACCTAAAATAGAGGCTCTATTACGAAAGTTCTTGCTTTTTAGTTCTGAGAGAGGACCGAATGGAAATCCCAAAGCTGGTGAAGGAATTGGTAGGTCTCGCAATGTCCCATCTTAGGCTAAAATGGAAGAGCGACTTACCCAAGAGAAGAAGTTGGATCATGTTCTCCCCAATCAAATTTGGGTTGTTGATTAAACACCCGTACAAAAGGCAGCTAAAGCAAAGTACGCCACATACCCGTGGAAAGCACCTTTGAGAAGCATATACACAAAGTTAAGGAAAGATAGTAAGATTAAACCATTACGCCCTTGGAGACCTCCCATAGCCGATGAAAGGGATAGGTTTCACGAGTATCATATCCAACCAAGTCACCCCACTGACGAGTGCCGGACATTGATTCAGGCCATCAACCATTTAATAAAGGAAGGGAGATAGTTAAGCCTGAAAGAGCATTTAACCATCAAGATAAACCCCCACTTTCGGACTTACCGATAGGAAGCAGTGGTCCACAAGATCTTATTAGGGCTATCTGTTCCAAAGGCAAAAATCCTACAATTCAACCCAACACATCAGTCATTCAAGCCTCACCTACAGTTTAAGTGAAAACTCCTTATCAAGCACCCAATCAAAATCCCTTCATTTCCCCCTGGAAGTTACCATTGAGTGTGATATTTGCTAAACTGCGTGAAGCCGGCGAGCTTAATCATATTCAAGAGTATAGGCCCCCAACCCAGAAGAAAAAATGAACTTCTGCAAGTACTATGTGCAGCGAGGGCATCAAACCAACCAATGTAGATATTTGGCTGCTGTGATCTCCCGTCTAGTAAGGGAAGGGAAGATTGATGAGCCGGCTAGGAAGACCGATACTGAGGAGAAACCATCACCAAGATCTAATGGTGGAGTGAATGCGATCAATTTCGGTCTGCCTAAAGAATTTGTATTAGCAATGGTCTTCTCTAGTTCAGCCGACACCACTATGCAAGCCAATTCCATCACCAAGTTTGACAAGAATCTTGCGAGGTCTCTAGCAAATGAAGGAGACAAGTTATCAGTCGAACAAGTGAATGTTCTGGATCTCGTCCTAGATGATGCACTAATGAAAGCTATCATGGATGCTTAATTTACCGGCTCTACCAATCAAGACCCTCCGCTTGTGGAGGATGACTATCTATTTATGTAATTTTCTTTTCCTAGAATCTAGATGTGAACAATTATGCCTTTAAGGCACTTTAATTTAATGAAAGACTCTTGTTCTATTTACTCATTTGATGTTTTGCCCGATGGGCCCATGCATTCATTTCATCATAAGCATAATGCGTTCAGTATTCATCACGTTTCTTTAATTGAAATAAATTTGTGTGCAGATGATAACCTAAAATGGTAACCATTCCTAATGACCTAACCTCTGAAAGAAAATGAGAGATAACAAGTGCTTAAAAATCTTGATAACGCTTTCACCTGGTCACACTTAGACACACCCAAGGTTTGTCATTGGGTTGTCGAGCATCCCATCTTCACACCTAAGATAGAAGAAAAAGAAGCTCAGTCCTTCCTTGGATAGATCCAATATGTTAATCGGTTCATCGCCGGCCTATCGACTATGTGCAAGTCCATTTTCAAACTACCAAAGAAGTGTCAGCCTATTATAGAAAAGGAGCATCGCCAGATTACCTTCGACAAAGAGGCTTACCTTTTTTTGCCCACCTATTCTCAAATTTCCTACCCCTGATACACCATTGATTCTTACTCATATCCTATCCCTTCCAATTCTAATGCCTTCACCGTTTCTCTCCTCATTGCCATTCTCGGTGAGGGGGACACATGATCGATAAGATTCAGCCTTCATCAATAAATGAACACTACTTCATCACCGTAGGGGCAAGTTACTTATCAAAATAGGGGAAGCCGAGTCTTTCGCTAACATCACCGCCGAGAGGATGGCCAAGTTCATCGAGAAGCAGGTCTTTGCTCGGCATAGCCTACCTTTTCACATTGTCTCAGACAACGAGTTTTAGTTCTGAGGGACAACCACCTGTTTGATCTGTCCCTGAGGTAATAGGGCAACCAAACCCGCAAATTAGCTTATCAAGAAGGTTCTCTCTAAGACTACTACAAGGATCAAAGGTTGAGACAATGAGCTATCATTCACCCTTCAAAGATGTCAAACAAATGTCAGACTTCTTGCAAACCAAACACCTTTCTCCTTTATCTATGAAATGGAAACCGTGCTACCAACCAAAATAGAGATGAAGTCCTTAAGAGTCACAGTCAAAGGGACCCCCATAGATTAAATCGTGTTTCAAACGGCTTGAACGGTCTTCAGATGTATCAAGGGCACATAGCAAGGACGGACAACAACCGTCTTAAAGCATTAGAAGCATCCGTAAAAAATTGATAATCCAGTTTCGAAGCAAGTGAAGCCTTCTAATGCTGATTTAAGGGGGAAATTTCCAACCAAGATGGGAAAGTACCTCGTATAATTAGAAAAGCACTCGATCTAAGGGGCATGATTATCAATGGTAATGAGTTCGTAAACCCTATCAATCAGAATTGGTTGAAGTGTTATCATATCTAACAAAAAAGAATCAAATCTAGAAAAGCGGCGCATAAAAAATAATCAAAAATTAATCACTCGACGAGTGGTCCTCTATTGCTCGGCCAAAAATTAGGCTGTATCCCACTGATTGGTATTCTACAAATCGGTCAGGCAAAAGTTAGGGTACAAAATAGTCTGGTAGACTAAAAACTCAAAAAGGGTGGTATAGGCAAAAGTCAGGGCAAAGTGAGCAATGAGAGTGTGTTGGCTAGATAACCTTCATAGGCTAGTTAACACTAAAGTTTGGGTCAATAGAAATGGTTATCATCATTATGTACTCCAACTTACTTCATTTAATGGTAATGTCATTTTAATGAATTCTTTCTGTTTGTGCTTAAATGAGTATATTAGGTCCAAAAGGCAAAATGTTGCAAGTAAGTCGAATGAAGGATTCGGTGCAGTCAACCTGATTCCTCAAAACAAAAGAATAATGATAAAACGCAAAAATCCTGATAGATTGAAAACAGTGAGGTCTATGCAAAAGCTGGGAAAGTTCACTGGATTGAAAATCCAAAAAGGCCGGTCCAGGCAAAAATTAGGACATCAAAGCAAATAACAAGTCTGATGGGATACAATGTTCAAGTCTATGTAAAAATTAAGGCAATGAAAAAGTGAAAATAAATGACTGCCATCGATCACATCGAGATACCGGCATTATCATCATCATCATCATCATCATCATCATCATCAGAGTGCCTGAATACATTCTCTGGTCTAGTGGGTTTGAAGGGCTCAAATTTATCCTATGCACGTGTCCACTCTGATTTTGATCGCGACCAAGCATCTCGAGTATGCAATCTCCACAAATCATCCTTGGGAGAATTCATTGGTAGTGATAGCATCCAGTCGTTCATTATCCAGAATATTGAACTTTGCTTTGTGCACCCCCTTATCTTCGACATGCTCGAACTAGCAATCAATTTGCGGTCGACTCGCCGCTTTGAATAACTCGTAAGGAGCCTTCTATACTTATTGTACTAGTAACTAAACCAAAATTCATAGGTTCTGGCTCAGCCATGATATCTGGCCGCACCGTCCTAGTTTGTGCATCATAGCTTCCCTAATTATCCACCAGGGGCATCCCCACCTAATCCATGCGAAATCCTTAATTCTTTGCTAAGGACATTCTCATCTTATTCGTGCCGCAATGCTTTTCCATTTATCCTCTCCTCTAGCATCAGGTTGGGTCAGATAAGTCAATCGGGCAAGCAATCAGGTTAAGAAAAATTGATCAGCCCAGCAGTCGTGTAGCTTAGATGTGGAGGATGATTAGTCTAAGCAGCTCATGCATTCATGCATCCATGCATAATATCCATAAATGTCATGTCTGTTTTCCTATACTGACTTCTGCAGGAATCAAAGAATGAAAAAGCATCCTCGAGCTATATGCTTGACCTCCAAACAAATACCCGTATCAAGGGGCATATCAACTAGGCATGGCGCTCGGCCTCAGCGGTTTCTTCGGACTTCCCCGAACATCTCTAAACTTTTTTTTCGATATTCCATTTTTATTGGTTAATTGAAGGGGCAAAAATTTTTGTTCCATAAAATTGATTAAGTAGTAAAAACGCCACTTATATCATTTACTAATGCTTTAAAACTACCTTGACAGGTACACCAGGAGGCTCCCAAATGGACAACCAACCCGATGGATCCTAAAATCAGAACTTAGAATTTCTCCAAGGGGGATATCAGCTAGACTCGATGGATACCTCGATAGTACGCTGTACGGTGATTCTGATGGACGATTGATCTAAAGATCCAGAATACAAAATTCGGAGAATCCTTTTAGGGCACCCCAATGCAGCTTTCAACCCTCCAGGGGCACCACAATGCAGCTTCAGTCCTCTAGGGTCACCTCGATGCAACTATCGCAAAATCAACCTAATGATGGAATTCCCGAACTTCTCGGACATCTATAAACTCTTTTTCTCGATATTCCATTTTTATTGCTTAATTGAAGGGGCAAAAACATTTGTCTTGACAAAATCAATTAAGTAATTAAAAATGCAATCTACAACAACTACTGACTTGTCAATTTTTTTTAATACTCCGATAGGTCCGTTGATGATGCGTTCTAAGAGCACTAGTAGACAATCGATTTAGCCTCACATCCGATAGGTTTGTTGATGATGCATTCCCAGACCACCCATAGACAACCAATTTAGTGTCACCTCTGATAGGTCCATTGATGGTGCGTTCCTAGACCATCGGTAGACAGCCGATTCAGCCTCACCTCCGATAGATCCATTGATGGTGTGTTCCCATACCACCAGTAGACAACCGATTCAGCCTCAGCTCCGATAGGTCCGTTGATGGTGCATTCCCAAACCACCAGTAGACAACTAATTCAGCCTCACATCCGATTTCCCCCAAAAAAATCATAAACAATATGGAATTAATTAAAGTAATTTTTAATTTGCTTGAATTATCTTATTAATTATTTAATTGGTTAAATGTCTATTTAATGGCTTAAAAATGACCATTTTTACTAAATAAATGCCTAATAAATCTTTTTATTCTAATTGGATTTAAATCGCATAAGAACCAAAGTCAGATTTATTAAAACATAAATGGCTTGATTTAAAAATTGAAAAGTAAGCAACATCATCCGAATTACGGTCTAACCACCTGGTGGGAATATCGTACCCAAATTCCCGATGGAGCTAAACCGGGTGGCGACTCTATCTTAAAATACAAGATTTCAAGTCTCGTATCCCTTAACACATAAATTGGACTTGAATTCAACATCAACATCATTTTCGTTAGTATTTTCGTAACGCCTAAAATAAGGATTCTCCCTTAGCACGCTTCACAGTGCTCGTTGCTTTTCCGCCCCCCGAGCTACGCATCTCATGCGATCCTTGCGGGTGGGAAATTAGTTGCTGCCTCACATTGCTGTTGCTGCAAGTAGTTTAAACAGCCAGTGATAAGTGATGCCGCCGGCGGTATCACTCATGTCACCAGCGGCATCAATGATACCGCTAGAGGCTTCCTTTGTCACCGATGGCTTTATTTTCTTATGGGACCCTTTCTTTATAGTACCCAAAATGTTATTCTGCTAACCTATGTAAGTGAAATCGCCAGCGGCATCAATGGTGTCACCGACGGCCTCACTCATACCGTTGGCGGTATGACATTCTGGACATTAGATTTATTTTCTTTTTTTATTCCGACCTAGTTTAATTTTCGAAGCTAGGATGTACAATGCAACGATAGGAGTCCAGAACTCCCTAAAAATAGTCCTCACCCCATAACATGTGGCATTTTCACTAATAATCCGGTTAAAATAACAAATCGAGTTTAAAATGTAAATAAAACGAGATTTTCTCATAACGCCGTTCAAGCACCACTCTTCGCCATCCAATCGGGCTCCATAAATTGTATAATAAATATGCCATGATCACGCTAACTCGGGTCTTGTTTGGTTCACTAATTATGCATGCTATATATGATATATCCTATATACGTACCGTATTTGTGCTAACCATTTCGTGTAGGTAGATTTAGTATAGATGATTATTAGGCCTTCGGGTATTTTATTTATTATTTAGACAAATGTATAATTTCTTGGAAAGCCATGTAATTATTCTTTAATTTTTGCACTTTTTTTTGGACGACTGTAGTAATTTATTTTGAATGCTTGGTTAAATAAAGCGCGAACACAATATATAAATTGAAAACACCAAAAATAAAAAGGGATTAAAACCAAATAAGAAATATCGATAATATTAACTTGGCTAATGTAAAACAAATAGCATCATCCGAACTCAAAATCTCTACTTAAGGTATGGTCTACCATCCGGTGGGAAAAACGTACCTAAATTTCCTGGTTAAGCTGAAACGGGTGGCAACTTTGTCTTAAGTGCGGGATTCCGATTTTTCGGGGTTGATCCACTGACCTTGCTTCGCAGCAGTCCGAAACGTTGCCCGCTCACAGTGGCGACTCTGCTGGGGATTGATTTTTTAAACTAGAAACTTTAAATTTTTAATAAGTTTAAAAGATTTAGATGATGTATTGAAATCATTGGCCAAATTAAAATATCATTTCATTCTTGTAACTTTTTATCCTACGTGTGTAGATTAGATTATTAGGTTTAGGTGTCCCATTTTACCCGAGAAGCTCGTAAAAATATCACTCATGCCCTATTTGGAATTGAGGATGCCTAGTGGATGGATCACTCATTTTAACCAACACATAAACTCTCGCAATAGTACTCATTTGAGGAGTGGTTGAGTAATGTAGAATTAAGGTAAATGAGAACCTTCTACATCAATAAACCCAAACTAAGCCGCGGAAATAAAGCCATCACAATGTTTTCCCTTAGGATTACCCAAATCATATAAATAAAATAAAGGGATGCACTTCTTTGCCATTTGTTGGTGTAGAAGTTAACCTCCATCCATTTTTGAACGGCATTATGCAGGAGTCATAAGGTTGGAAGAGGGACGTTTTTGTGTTCTATGTGCTAAGTGCTCATTCATTGCCATGCATCAGCTTCAAGGGCCAATTATTTAACCAACTTACCCTTACCAATCTCCACTCGTGGAAGAGGTTTAGAAACATCCATAGGATGACTATTGCATCTCCATAAGTCTCTACAAGTCACCTTGTATGGCGAAAAACACAAACATCGCCCTTATATTGGAGGGATAAGACTTCGCATCATGACATTAACCCCTTGTATCGCAACCATCCTTGCGAGCATATCATGCATCACCTCCCATAACAAAGAACCATTCATGCCATCCATAGCATTAATCAACATATTATCTGATCCGCTACCCGCCATTTCAGCTAGGAGGAGGCGTAGTTATCATTGCACCCCAGTTTGGAGGAGATTTAAGCACCATTTAATCCATCATTCGCTCACTCCGGTAGTCACCACAGAGATTGAGGGAGTTCCATACACCGATTCCAATGGGGAGTCAGATTTAGAACAAGTTCAGTTGGGTCAGAATTCCTTTCGGCCAACCATGTCTATCCCGAACAATGCAGAGAACACCCCTCCACCCGAAGAGCAGTTAGGTCCAACCCCCACCTCCGGGGTAGGATCTCAAATATCCCCTGGTTTTGACTTTGCTGATGCTATAGCCCAATTTCTAAATTCGAATGCATTCTAGGACATGCTTCAGACCTCCATATAAGCCACTTTTCAAGCTACCATCCAAGCCACGGTTCAAGCCGCTGTTAGGCAAACCTTAGAGGATAAGAGCTCAGACCGGGTTTTTGAATCAAATTTGCAAGCTTAGACTCAGAATGGTTCAACTCAGAATTTATCCAGCCCTACTAGGGTAAGACCGATTCAACCTACTTTCCATCCAATCCCACCAGCCACTACTCAACCCATGCCTAACCTATTCCAATTCGGTCAAGCCTCTGCTTTCCTACAAACCTCGACACCTCTGCCAGTTGTTCCCTTATGCCTTTGAATCCATGACCAGTGGTTCAAAGCTTGACTCCACTAGCTTTCACCTTTCAATACCCGGCTTCCTTTAGTAGGTTGATCTAATCATCACCATCATTGTGACCCTCTCAATTTATTGTAACACCAAGGGGAACTACCTACCCCCATAATCCTTTCATCAACCCACTTATCTCCCGTCCTTGCTTGGAAGCACCATAACTATCTCCCTGGGTTCTAAGCCATGACCAGGTCATGCAATCTCTAGGCATGACACCCGAGGTGGAGGCCTTCTTACATCAACTGATGAGTTCTCGAGCTAATGACAAGGTCACACAACCTCTGGGCATGACACCTACAACCATGCATCAACTGATCAGCGGCTAGGTCACGTAACCTCCGGGCGTGACACCTGAGATTGATGCCTACTACCTCCAGCTTTTGTCTACCAATTCAAGTAAGGAGAAAGAACCCAACCGGGATGAGAATTGGGTCCTCGACAACTTCACCATGCCCAATATAGCAGTATGATGGATCGGGTACCCTTGCCTCATACATCATTATGTATGAACGGGTAATGCATGTAAAGAAGTTAAGCGATAAGGTCCTTATCGAAATGTTCCCCTGTTCCCTTCGTAGTCCCACTCTTGAATGATATCACACTTTGCCCCACCATGTTGTCACCAATTGGAAGCTTCTCTCTGAGGCTTTGACAGAATGATTTGGATTCAATACCATGATAGAAACGACCCTCCAACACCTTGAGGGAGTCCCCCAATTGCCCAGCAAAACTTTTAAATAATATTTCAACCGATGGATGGCAAACCAAGTTTTGATAAAGTCTAACCTCAGCCTTAAAGAAATGATGGTCAAACTCTTAGAGGGGGCCCTACATATGTTTCAAAAGGAGATGGAAACCGACTCGTTCCTCTCTTACAAGGCGATTTATGAGAAGGCTGAGAAGATCGAGCACGAGGTCGAGCGTGAGTGAGCCAAAAAGGCAGGGAAGCCTTGGTTTAGAAAGAATAATGATACCCCTACCGTAGCCCCTGCACTTATCGAGCCTAAGGCTCCTGCTATAGTTCAGATGATTAGTCAAATGCCTCCAATAGTCATCGCGGTCCAACCTAGTGCTAACCCATCTATCTTGGTGAATCCTTATAAGCTTCCACTCAAAATAATCTTTACTAGGTTGAGGAGGCTGGTTTTCTCAAGTCCCTCCATGAGTATAAGCCACCCAAACCTGAGAATGAGAACAACTTTTGCACGTATCACATTCAGGTTTGCATTCATATAGACAACTGTAGAAACCTACTTAATGCCATACAACGTCTGGTAAGGGATTGGAAAATTGCTGAACCCCAAAGGGCACCAAGCACTATAAGCAATCCCCTGCCAAATTTCGGCAACCAAGTAAGTATGATTGATTTTGGCTTGTCTAAAAAGGTGATTCTTGAAATGATTGTCCAATGGTAGGGATGGAAGGGTGAGAAAGATGAAGAGGAGGATCCCTTGACCGAGATTATGAAGCAGCTCACTAAGGTCATGTTCGAGGGGGAAAGTCAAATGAAGGGCCTCCCGCTAACCACTGAGCAGAATGAGACTCTGGATTTCGATCGAGATGATACAATGATGGAACCTACCGAGGATGATCTCACTTATGGAGGATGAGAAACTTTTACGTGTAATCTTTATAATTTTCTATGCTCTCAATTTGAACAATTCTACCTTTGGAACTTTCAATTTGATGAACAAATTTTGTTTCGTTTACTGGTTTCATGTTTTTCCCAATTGATCCACACATTCATATGAACATATGCATGACGTTTTTTGTATTCAAGACACTTCATTGCAAGAAATTAATCCGAGAACAAATGGAATTTCTCAACTGGTAATCATTTCCAATAATTTAACTCCCTTTGAAAACAAATGTCAGATAATAAAAGTGCTTAAAGATTGTGATAATGCATAGCATAGGCCATCGAGTTTCCTAGCATCATGTCCCTAAAGTACCAAGTACAAGCCAAGTTGCCGATTGCATCGCCAAGGCAAAAAGGCACCATCAACATCAGATTCATGGGAATATGTAGGACCTTCCTCTTATTGGGCTTCGCAGTTTCCCTACTCTCTGGCCATTCTCATCGTGAGAGATAAATGTGATCGACAAGATTTGAGCATCACCAACCCATGAATACAAGTTCACCAAAATGGTCATAGAACACTCCTCAAAATAGCCAAAAGCTGAGTCCTACCCCAGCCTAAGCATCAAGAAGACAACCAAATTCATGAAGGAATGTCTTAGGTTGATACAACACACCTCATCACATTGCCTTAGACAATGAAACTCACTTCTAGGGTACAGTTTCCAAACTAATCGAGAGAAAGGGATATCTCTTTGCTCGGTATGACCCATCTTGTCACATCGCATCAAACAACAAAGTTCTATTTCAAGGGGAAATTTCTCAATTAATCAGGGGATGTGTAATTGGATACTATCCTCTCCACACAGACCCCAGATAAACAAAACTTTCCAAGCATCAAAGCTCCCCGCAAATAACTTATGATGCGACCAACTGAAATCAATATTATATTACCTGATGTCGCTCCAAACAGACACTAAAGAGTCTTAGACAATCTGCAAAGGTGCAACCGACCACACAGCGGTAAGGCAAATGACTAAAGTCAGAGACCCAAATTTGAGGTAGTTGGAACGTTCCAACACCGACATCGAGGAGGAGTTCAGATCAAATTGGGAAAGCCCTCGAGTGGTCAAGTAGGTACTTAATAAATGAGGCAGTCAAGATTATGGACATGGACGATAACAAGTTTGTGAGCCCTATTAACCAGGACCTGCTTAAGCATTATCATGTCTAAATAAAAGAAATAAATCAGAAAAGTAGCACACACAATATATATATATATATATCACCTACCTTTTAGTCTTCTACCGATCGAGCAAAAATTAAGGTGACACCCAACGGTTAGTGTGAGCAGACGTTGTTTTAGACGGCTGTGAAGCCAGGCCAGAGGACCAACCACTTAAAAATAATAATGATGGGCATGGTGGTGAAATGTGGTTTAGCATATTTTATTGCTTAAAATACGCGAGATCAAAATCCCGCACTTAAGACAGAGTCGCCACCCTATTCAGCACAACCGAGAAATTTAGGTATAATTTTCCCATCGGATAGTAGACCATACCTTAAGTAGAGATTTTGAGTTCGGATGATGCTACATTGGCCAAGTTAATATTATCAATCTTTCTTATTTAGTTTTAATCCTTTTTTTGGTGTTTTCGATTTATATATTGTGTTCACACGTTATTTAACCAAGCGTTCAAAATAAATTATTACAGTCATCCCAAATAAAGTACAGAAATTAAAGAATAATTACATGGCTTTCAAATCCTATACATTTGTCTAAACAATAAATAAAATACCCGAAGGCCTAACAATAATCTATCCTAAATCTGCCTACACAAAATGGCTAGCACAAATACTGTACTTATACGGGATATATCACATATAGCATGCATAATTAGTGAACCATAAGACCCCGAGTTAGCGTGGTCATGCCATATTTATTACACAATTTGTGCAGCCCGATTGGATGACTAAAAATGGTGCCTGAACGATGTTATGAGGAAACCTCATTTTATTTACATTTTAGACTCGATTTGATGTTTTAACCGGATTACTAGTGAAAATGCCACATGTTATAGGGTGAGGACTATTTTCAGGGAGTTCTAGACTCCTATTGTTGTACCGTACATCCTAGCTTTAGAAAAAAAACTAGGTCGAAACAAAAACAAAAATAAATCTGCTGTTCAGAATATCATATAGCCAGTGGTTTGAGTAAAGCTGTCATTTCACTTACACAGGCTGGCAGAATAACATTTTTGGTACCATAAAGAAAGGGTCCCATAAAAAATCAAGCCGTTGGTGATAAAGGAAGCCTCTAGCGGTATCACTGATGTCGCTGGTGATATAAGTGATACCGCCGGCGGCTTTAAATATCAGTGGTGATTTTAGCTTCTTACAGCAGGAGCAGTTAACTGTCTAAAAACAACCACAAACCCAAAACTAAACACAAAACAACAAATAATCATAACAAATAATAAAAATAAATGCCAAAGAGCTATGAGACTCAGAATTTTTACCTCAGGGTCGTATCTCCACCTCTTCGTGATCCAAATGACACCTCCGGGGAGCTCAAAATGATGATTTGGGTAGTGAATAAGGGATTTAAGTCTCTAAATCCTATTAAGATTGACTTTAAACCTAAGTTCTACTGATTTTAAGTTGATTATACGAGAGTTCAACAAATAAAAACCAAGAAAAGATGGAGTAATTCCTCTTTTCTTACCTTTTCTTAACCTTATCTCACTAAAATCTCTCTAAAATTCAAATTATCAATTGTGTGCCCTTTAAAATGGCTCGTAAGGGCCCTTTTTTAGGCTAAAATTCGGAGAGAGTTGACTTTTCTTGATTATCTATGAATATCGAGTAAAGGTATGGCAAAAAGTTGTCTGCTTGCATAAGTCAGACCGCCGGCGGCATGGATGATGCTGCTGGCGGCATCAACCTCTGTACAGACCTAAAAAGAGGCTTGGCCTAGCCTAAAAAGTAGATTAAAGTAAAAAGTTCCTCCCAAAAAGCAATTAAGCGGGATTTTCAACATAATAAGGGTTATTTTTTGAATATTTTAGGGTATTTAGGACTAAATTAATTTTTGGATGCAAATCATCGGTTCGAGCTCCCATCAGATGCGTTATCGAACAAGCTGAACTGTATTTTTCTGAAAATAAAATTCATGAAGAATTTTTTATCGGGAATAAAAATTCAAAAAGAATTTTTATATTGAGGATTAAAATCGAATATACGTCATCATCGTCTCGTGAGAGGGACTGCAAAATCCCGTGCTCACAGGCTGCCCCTCGGGTGATCACAACTGCCATAGGTTAGTATGATCTCACGAAAAGAGCAAGGTGAAATCATACCTGACATATGGTGGGCTTGACCCGAAGGATGATAAGACTTTGATTCTATCAGTACATCCATTCGATATTCGGTGGGTAGGACCCGAAGGATGACAAGACTTTGATACCATTACCTCCATTCGATATTTGATGGGCAGGACCTAAAGGATGACAAGACCTTGATTCCGTCAGTACCTCCATTTGATATTCGATGGGCAGGACCCAAAGGATGATAAGACTTTGATTCCGTCACCTCCATTCAACATTCGATGGGTAGGACCCAAAGGATGACAAGACCTTGATTTCGTCAGTACCTCCATTTAATATTCAGTGGGCAGGACCTAAAGGATGACAAGACTTTGATTTTGTCAGTACCTCAATTTCATATCGGTGGGCAGGACTCGAAGGATGACAATACTTTGATTCCATCAGTACCTCCATTTGATATTTAGGGGGGATGATATTTTGACTGCCCCTTATGGTTTTACCTGGAATGACCGATGTGGGAAATAAGATTAGTCAAATTTTAAAATAGTGTTTTTACTCCTTGATCGATTTTGTGAAAACAAAATTTTTTGCCCCTCGATCAACAGTGAAAACATGATAATTAAGAATGTAAAGGGTTTAAAAAGCCCTGGAGTGCCGAGGATTGGTGTTGAGATTCATTAAATCATTGAAAAGACTCCTTTGGGAGGTTTGATGCCGCTGACAGCTTGACTGAAGTCGATGGTGATATGAGCTGCCACGTGGCACCTTTGACTGGTCAAAGAAATTAAAAAATTGCCCTTGGAGATGTTGATGTCATCGGTGATATAACTGATGCCTCTGACGGGACGGTTGATATCATCGGTGGTATCAAGTGACAATTTTAGATTTAATTAAACTCCTTAAATTTTGCACGGGTGTTTAATACGAGTTAAACTTATCTTTTCTCATATTTCGACTATCAAAAGTAGTTCCTTTTCTCTTCTTCTCCTAAAATTCTTCCTTCTCTTCCCCTTTGATTCCTTAATCTTGAAGAAGATCTTTGGGCGTAAATTTGCTAGTTCGACGACTGATGATTTACCCGCTTCTCCTATTAAGGGGATGAAGCTTTGCCTGGTTCACGTGGCTTATGGCTTAAAAGATTCTAACATTGTATTCATGTATAGAATAGCGGCCTCTATCGACAATCTGACCCTAGAGAAGGACAAACACATATCTTACATCCAGGTAACCCTGAAAAACTCAAACCCTCATTTTGTTTGTTGAGATTTTGGTTCTAGGCTCGAAATATTCCACGGTTTACGTTAAGAATAGGAAATATAAGGGCATATATGTTAGAATGCATGCTAGGCCTGTTTTTGCCCAATTTTATACCCCGAGATTGATTTATTGCATTTTGGTGATTTGGTTCAAATTTTGGGTGAAACTAGATTCTGCTCGTAGAAAATGATGCCGCTAGTGATATCACTCATGTTGCCAACGGCTTTAGGCTGCTTTAAAAGGCCTAAAACCTTTCAATGTCACTGCTAATATCAATGATATCGCTAGCGACATCACTCATATTGCCAGCGATATGGCTGATGTCGCCAGCGACATCATTGCTTCAGTAGTGATATCAGCCAGGTTCTAGCAGTTTATGACATAGAAATATAGATTACTTATCTGGTTTGCTTCTTTGTAATTTTTGCAGCTGTATAGGCTTGCTTGCACCGGGGGCATGGGGACCATAGGTGAATGGTGGCAGTATATCGCCAAGAAAGACTCCGGGCTTCAAGCGGCTATTGATGATACAGGCTTTGGGGACTTGGCCCGGATTCTGCCCCTGAAGATGCCGAAGCTTTCCCATTTGGCCTTGATTGCCATGACTGAAAAGTGGTCAGAGACCACCCATATTTTTACTTTTAGATCAGTGAGGTGACCATCACTCCTTCAAATTTAGTGGCAATGACTAGGCTGCTATAGACCAAAGAGGCCATTCACTTTGATGTCTATATGGAGATATACTACCTCCAGAAGTCAATGGTGAAGAGGGTGATGGAGCTCTTTAGTTTGAAGCCCAAGGCAAGGTGATTATCTAATGGAGAGTTGCAAGAGCACTGGATGGAGGTTGGAGTGGTCCCTGAGACTCGACGAGAGGCTTGTATGAGCTCTTTCATGATTTCCCTATTGACTGTGTTGTTCTTCCCAATTTTAAGTAGCAAGATTAACTATAGGTTAATTTCTGCCATTATGGATGTAGGTTAGATCAAGGAGAACAATTGGCCTAGGGCCATTCTAGCTCATATATACTATGGAATAGATGTAGGGGCCGGGAAAAAGGGGGAGGCCCTCTGACTGAGCCACTTACTTTTTCAGGATTATCCTTTTGAAGAGCGCTTTATTATTATTATTATTATTATTATTATTATTATTATTATTATTTTGTTTTTGTTTTTGTTACGTGTTTTGGTCTTTTAGACTGATTGGTTGTCAATTGTGCAGGCTTGGGCTTTTGTGCACTAGATCCTTCCCCCGTGAAATTCAAGAAAAAGGTGCCAGCAGGTTTGCATTTTCTTGCCCGCTGGTGTGGGAATGTTGGAGGATTCGGCAAGTATCCTACTACCTACAAAGAGGCGCTAAGGAGCTTACAGATTGGCTTAGTATGCTACTTTGACTTTTTTTCCCTGTCTTATACTCAACAAATAATTAGTAAAAAACACATCTATAAATTTAAATTATGTTACATTGACTTTCCACTTGATTGATTGGCCAGGTTATTAGGGTCCCTTTCGATGAGGTGTCCAACCGAGATGATGTCCTCATGGTCTGGAAGGATATGGATGACCATAGGTTTGTGATAGAGTGCTCCCTATCTTTGGCGTGGTACATGGGGGAAAGTGCGTGGTTGGAGGGATGTTATGCCTGATGTTAGACCAGTGCCTCAGGGACCCACTACGGGCCTCTGGTGGCCTTATTTTGACTATCACTGCTGTGGCCGATAAGGCTAATTTTTTAGAGGGGAATGGTCACGTGGTCAAGATTGTCCCTGGTTCCTATAATGGACATATGCCATGCTTACTTCTAATATGCCCTTGTATCCATTCCAATGACTCTATCGCCTATCACGCGAAGAAGAAGAGGAAAGAGCTAAAAAGACAATTGTGCGGTGTCATTGATGACAGTGGGGAGGATGACAATGAAGAAGGTGATGGCGAGGGTGATGATGATGAGAGAGGTGATGAGACCGGTGGGGAGGTGCCTGTGGTACCCAAGGAGCATCATTCTTTCGATGTAAGGCCCTGCACTATACCTCACCTTATTTAATTTGAGATTATTACTTGTGTCTGACCCTTGGTGTTACTTTATGTTATGATTTTTAGGTATAAGCTAGGAAGAGGACAAGGCCCGTGACCAGTGGAGTATGAGGCAAGGTTAGACTTGAAGATGCTGGGATAGTAGAGGGGCGCCTCTTAATTGCCTTGGAGACTTCCTTCTTACTTTTGGGCGTGAGAGTTGACTTTTAGACTAGGGAGATAACCACGAGCAGCCACTCACTGAACTTTATGCCATCGAATACCACCCATGCAATCCTTATGAAATGTGACCTTATTCCTTTATGTAGAAATACCTCTTTTGTGGATTCCTTTTGATTTCCTCCTTTTTTGAATTTTCAGGTATTGCGTGTTGAGGCGAAGCGGTTGGAAGGAAATGCTTTTTCTCTCAGGGACAACCTTGTCTCCTAGACTTTATTCGCTAAGGTATAATCCCTGTTATGTGATGAGACTTGTAAAATAAAAATGCATGAATGAATGTTATGAATGATATGGATTGTTATTATTGCCCTTTTTGTAGGAGTTTATGGCCCTGACACTATCGGATGCTAATGCGGCTCAGGTGCGATATCAAGATGAGGTACCTGCGAACCAAGAGCTTTAGCACTGGGTTAGAGAGCTAGAGCATCAGCTAGATGCTACCTTGCATAAGAGGAGCAAGCATAACCTAGATCGTACACCCCAGGTAGTCAAGCCGCAAGGGAAAGAAAGTGACAGTTGGCCAACATTCCATTAATGAGCCTGTTGATTCATGGAGCATCCCGAGGATTGAGGGGAGATTCAATGACAAGAACATGGACCAAATATTTCATCGATGACATGGAGATCTCATCTCACCCGGCTGGCGGTGGCGACCAGCTTTAGATTCACCTATTGATTCCTGTTTCTTTTTGTCATTTATGGATTTATGGTTTGGATTTGGTCTGTACCCCTGATTCATTGGGTTTGGATGTTTGTTTTTTTGTTTGGTTTTTGTTTTTTTGTTTGGTTGTGTATTGGTTAGATTTAGGATTTGGTACATTTGCGCCTTCGGGTTTTTGGTTTGAAATAAAATGGATTTTTAGGCTTGAATTTGCACTTGAGAATAGATTACAGGGTGTTTATAGGTTATGTACATGTTTGAACTAGCCAAAATAGGCCTAAAATTTATAGATAATGCTATCATACTGCCAGTGGCTTCACTGATATCACTATCTGCATGAAAATTTCAATCTGCTAACTAATATAGACAACATCGTCTGTAACTCATACCGCGAGGGATTTTAAAATCCATATCGCCACTAACCTCATCCATACCGCTGGCGGCTTCACCTTACAGATTCTAGCCATTTTTTTAGATTCAGCCATGGTAACCCACAACCAATAGTTAAGGGGTTTTCTAGAGTCCTTGGGGAATGCAGATTGGAAGAAGTTATAGAAGTTTGTACTTTGGAGGTTGCGCTATGTGGCCTTACGGCCAGTCAACCCGACATTCATACAGGGAGTGCTTTCTTTTTGGGATTAGATGGACCACGTATTTTGGTTTTCTTCATTCGAGCTATACCTCTTATTTGAGGAATTCCATCCCATGTTGGGAAGCCTATGCCCCTAGCAATCCCGAAGCTCTCATTCGAAGAAGAAGGCGTACCGAAGGGATTATGGAATTTAGACTCAATGGATCCTTTCCTTTCTCAACTATCAAACCAGCTAGGATTCTAGCTTGGTGCGATACTGGCCTGGTGTAGGGGTACCTCTAGGACTCATTTTGCTTGGCCGTTCATGGTGGCATTTCTGATTATGTCCGAGTTTGTGTGCGGTGTGAGACTTATCGCACCATTCAGGCTAGTATCCCTAATCGCGCCCATTTTTTTACAGCCCATAGCTGTGGGATTGGCCGAGATGCTCTTGAACATGGATGATGCCTCATCCGACCCTTGCCTAATCGGGTATCACTTCTCATTAGTACAAGTAACCCAGTTAACATTTCTGACTTGTTTCCAATTGTTAGGCTCTTATTCCTATGCTTTACATGTGTCGCTCATGGAGAAAATCAAACTGACCTTAGCTCTATGGGTCAAACCCAAGAAGTACCTACCCGTACATCTTAGTGAGAGGGGGTGATTTAGGAGGACTTTGATTGATTGACAGTGGATAGTTGGATATCGATCATGAGGGGGTATGATGACTCACAGATACAATGGGTTAGTCTATAGTGGAAGACTCGAGATGTGGTCGTTGAGTCTTGGGGATCTTGCATTCAGCTACTGGGATTACGGAGGATCACTTTCTATACCCCATACCGGCTTCATCGTCAGTACGGTCGATGACATAGGGTTCCATACAAGCTGCCTAAAGAACACAACAGCTTCTTTGATGCTGATTGGGTGACTCATATATCGAGGAAATAGGCTGGGGAGGCCTTCTTTGATACTATAGACTATGACCGTATGGAGACTACCGAGACTGATGAGCACTACAAGCGATGGCTCGCTAAGACTAGATGTCTGCCTACCGTGCCAAGCAATCATAGGCTTGCTTGTAGCGAGAGCGCGCTAAGCAGGGTTTTGAGCATTTTCACACGACCACCTTAGATTGGATTTCGAGGTTCTATGACGATGATGTAGGGAGCTCGACATGAGAGGCATATTTATTTATATGTTCTACTTTTTGCATAGGCCATATATGATGATGGACCTATCAAACTTATTTTATTTTTTATGTCTTTATTTTTGCCTGGACTGCCCTTTTGAGTTTTCAAACCAGCAGACTTATTCCTGACTTTTGCATAGACATTAATCTTTTCAGTCTATCCAGATTTTTTTCCTTTTAATGAAATTTATTTTTCTTTACTACGCATTGATCAAGATAATTGTGAATTCTGCATTCTGTTTACTTGAGTTGTTTCAACCATATAAATACAGACATTCCCATAAACATAAGCATCATAAATCAGTAGAAAAGATACTTCTATTAGATGAGGCAAATTAAGTATACGATGTTGGTAACCATTTCCCTCAACTTAATTCTCGGTGCCAACTAGCCTATATGGGTTTTCTAGTAGGCACATTCTCTTTCCTCACTTACCTTAAATTTTGCCTAGACCGCCCTTTTTGGGTTTTCAGCCTAGCGAGTTATTTACATACCCTAACTTTTGCATGGCTAGTTTGTAGAATACCGACCATCGGTTGTCACCCTAATTTTTGCCTGATCAATAAAGGACCGAAAGGCGGGTGATTATTATATATATTTTTGTGCTGCTTTTTCTGATTTATTTCTTTTGGTTAAACATGGTAACGCTTAAGCCTATCTTGGTTCATAGGGTTCACAAACTCATTCCCGTCCATGTCTATAATCTTGACTGCCCCTTTACTAAGCATCTTCTTGATCACGTATGGTCCTTCTCAATTGGGTCTGAACTTGCCCCTTGCATTGGTGGTGGATGTTTTCAATTACTTAAGGAATATATCTCCAGCCTTTAATGGGAACTTCTGGTGTCTAACCCTGCTGTTGTAAGCTCGAGCCATGCACTGTTGATACATTTGGAGATTATATAGAGCCCTTAGCCTCTATTCATCCATCATGTTCAGCTGCTCAAATCTTGCCTTGGTCCCTTTAGAATCTTTCAGTTTAGCTTCTAGAGCAACCCTCAGTGAGCTTACTTGAGTTTCAATTGGCAAAACTACCTCCATTCTATAGACTAGGGAGAACAAAGTTTGACCAGTCAGGGTACGGACACTCATGCAATATCCTCAAATAGAGAAAGGTAACTTGTCAGCCCAATCCCTATAGCTAGCTATCATCTTAGAGAGGATCTTCTTTACTGACTTAGTGCTCGATCTCGAATTTTTCAATCAGTTTGGGAGTTGCCCCTTGAAACTGTACCCCTTTATCTGAGACTATGTAGTGCAAAAGTCCAAATCGAGCGAATATGTGCCTTTCTATGAACTTGGCCATCTTCTTGGCGGTGACATTGGTGTAGGATTCAGCCTCTACCAATTTAGAGAAATAATCTACAACCACTACAATGAACCTGTGCCTGTTTCTAGATGAAGGGTGAATTTCACCGATTATGTCTATCCTCCAAGCCGAGAATGGCCAAGGAGTAGATAAGTGATGGAGCTCGTGTTGGGAATTGACAGTCAAATTGAACATGCATAACAGACACGGCAGAAATTCAAAATTTTGTCCCTATCCCTAGGAACTCCTATTAGATGTATATAAATTAAATAAAGCCTTAACTAAATAATTCTCTACCTAGGTTAGCATGGATAGGATAGGCATACCAAAATTCTCAATTATATCCTAGCACATATATTTATACTAAGCATGTTATAACTCTAAGCTATAACTTAAGCAACCTAAGCATAAAATAAACTAAGCATGCAAAACAACCTAAGCATAATTATTAAGTCTAAAAATGCTTAAAGAAAAAGACCTAATAATTAAAAGAGAAAGAAATAAAAATTACCAGTTGAAGCGTGCTTTAGCAGAACCTTCTTGCACAAGCCTCCAAGCGTAGGATAGTCTCTATAAGTATCCCCACAAAACCCACCAACAAAAACCTTCCCCAGAGAAAGAACTAAGGAGCCTCGAGTAGTTTCTAGACCACTCCAGAAGTCCCACTTGAAAATATAAACTAGAGATGCTCGAATAAAATAAAGCTCCTAAAAAATAACTTGTTCAAGTAACATTTATTGTAGGAATTATTCTTGAACTTGGAGCATTGAAAAAGGTGAAAGGGGGTGCCTATTTATAGGCTTGGGGAGCAAAAAGTTGCTCCCCATTTACAATGTGGGATAGGGTAAAAAACCCTATCCCATGCGGGTCATACATGCGGATCCAAAGGATTTTCGTGCTGACGCTCATCCACACAGCGTGCAGCGCACGCTGTGTTTCGCAAGGCAAGCCCTAGCGGGCTTTCCTTGCACGCGAGCTATGCATCGCTGCTTATTTCGCGAGCCCAGCTAGCGATGAACCTTTGGGTAGCACTTGTGCAACCCATTTTCATAGGCTGTCGCGAGCACTGCCCTGCAGTGCTTGCGTATCTTTTGGTTCACTCCGTGCATCCAAACCTGTACAAAATATATTTTGTACTTTTCAGTTAAATATCCCTTTAAAACCTTTTTCAAATATTTATTTATTTTATGACCCTAATAAATTAGTTATCGGTCAAAAATAAATTCTTTGGTTTATGCAAAAATGATATAATCATTTTTAACCAATTAAATAGTAATCCAATTATTAATATGTTATATTTTTCGTAATAGAATAAATCTATTAGTTCTTTATTTAGTCCAATAAAGATCCAATGTGTGTGACCTTATAGGATCCCAAAGTATTGAGATGTTAAGGCTTAACCAACCCTTGTTCTAATGGAACCATTGGCTCGAGGTTCTAGACCATGAATAGAACTCGATTACCTTCAACGATTGTAGTACGCCTCTAGCAAGGGTCTACCATCCCCCATTACTCAGAACGTCATTTGTGCTTATGACTTAATCCCGATTAATGCAATAGTTATCCAATGCGATGAACTCCTTCCATTCTTTAATATCAGTACCATCTAGTTTATAGCGTTCGGTTAAAGTGTTAATCCACTAATAGCAAGGTTCCTCCAAGCTATCCCAGTTATTAACTTGTTATCGAAGTATATTGCCTTTTACCATAGTGTGTTTGACTAGAAACTATTTCTATCAAACACATACTCTGATAAGAGGTTTATAGCAATCATCACTTCAACAAGCGGCTAGGTACAACTCCTTAATATATCCGAAGCGATGGATTCTTTTTGACTACTCAGCTTACCAATGCGTTGTCATCACCATACCCGCAATCACCCATAACACCTTAGATTAATGATTGTGTGGGAATGACCCAAAGTATAGCAATAGTACCACACAAGGTAACTAGTATCTCAAGTACGAGTATATTTGCAAAGCTTATTGCATGAAGATAAACACTAACACATTGATATATACACTAAGTGTTTATCTTACTGCGGCCTCCAATATATCTCCTAGATATATCCATGTGTCAAACTGAAGGCACCACCTTCAGTCCTTAGGAGATTTGACTACTTGGATCCTTTCCAAGAAAGTTGACCACATGCTAGTCTTTCTGCTTCATCAATATCCTTTCTTGGTGAAACTATGACTAGGGATAGTTTAGACATAATTATAAATGCACATGAAGTAGGTCTCACTAAATTTAGTCCAACTATAATTTCTCTGACTTCATGCTATGATACATCAAGGACTTTTGTATACATACATCAATGAATATATTTTAACCAACTATAATATATTTATAAACACATTGATATAAACAAAAGATTAAATGCCTCTAATAATTAAGTAAAATATTCATACTATTACATAATTAAGATCTATCGCCCTAATTGCCTTAAGGGCATACATCTTGTCTAACAAACTCCCACTTGCACTAAGGCTAATTAGCCATATGTCTTAATCCATATGCTTTAACATGCTAGTCATGTTTGACTTGAGTCAATGGCTTCATCAGACCATCCGTGAGGTTCTGATCAGTGGTTACATATTCTAGTCTTTTTATCTTAGCATTAATAATCTTCCTAATTATATGATACTTTCTAGATACATGTCTGTTTTTCTGATGAGCCTGTGGTTCCCTTTCCTGAGCTATTGCACCATTGTTATCACAATACAAAGTAATTAGATCAACTGTCTCAGGCACCATACTGAGATCACCAATGAATCCCTTTAGCCAGACAACTTCTTTTGTTGCTTTGCATGCAGTAATGTATTTAGATTCCATGGTTGAATCAGTAGTAGTTTCTTACTTGGAACTCTTCCTACATACCGCCCCTCCATTTAACATATACACAAAACCCGACTGAGACTTGAAGTCATCCTTGTCGGATTGACAACTTGCATCAGTGTAACCTCTAATTGTGAGGTCACCTTCTCTATATATCAAGAACTCACCTTTAATCCTTCTCAAGTACTTAAGAATTGCCTTGATGGCCATCCAGTGCTTTTCACCTAGATCTGACTGATATCTGCTTGTAAAGCTCAAAGCTTGAGAGATATTTAGCCTAGTACATAACATAGCATACATGATGAATCCTATCGCGGATGCATAGGTTATATCCTTCATGCATATTCTTTCCTGAGCTGTCTTCAGACACTCAGCCTTAGATTGGTTAATTCCCATTGTCATGAGGTGATATCCTTTCTTTAAATGCTCAAGGTTGAACCTATTCAATACCTTGTCTATATATGTATTTTGAGAAAGACCTAACAGCCTCTTAGATCTATCCTTATAGATCTTTATACCTAGTATAAATGCTGCTTCACCAAGGTCTTCCATAGAGAATTTTCTTGACAACCGTACTTTAACATTTTGAAGAAGAGAAATATCATTTCCTATTACTAGAATGTCATCGACATATAATACTAAGAAAAAGACTACACTCCTACTAACCTTCTTGTAAACACAAGGCTCATTAATGTTTGGACGTAAATCCAGTTCACGAATTATCTGATCTAACCTTATGTTCCAACTCATGGATGCCTGCTTAAGTCCATAAATGGACCTTTGTATCTTGTGTACCTTCGAGCCATTCTGAGATGTAAAACCCTCAGGTTGTGTCATATATACATCCCGGTCTAAACCCCATTCAAGATTGTTGTTTTAACATCCATCTACTAGATCTCATAATCATAATGAGCAACAATGGCGGGGAGTATCCTTATGGATTTAAGCATGGCTACCAGTGAGAAAGTTTCATCATAGTCGGTACCTTTACGTTGACTATAACCTTTCGCAACCAACCTTGCTTTATAGGTAATTACATTACCATCCATGTCAGTCTTCTCCTTGAAGACCCATCTACACCCAATTGGTCTAACCTCTTGCGGTGCATCAACCAAATTCCAAACTTGGTTCTCATACATGGAATCGATTTTTGATTTCATAGCTTTTAGCCATTTATCAGAATTTGAGTTTTTCACTGCCTCATCATATATCTTTGGTTCATCATCCTCCAAGAGATATATTTCCTTATCATTAGTGATGATAAAACTATATCTATCGGGACCTTTATGAACACGACCTGATCTTCGCAATTATTGTGTTTTGACAAGTTGTTTGTGGATCTCACTTTCTTGCGTATCTATATTGGGGTCAATCAACTGATTGTCTATTTCTTCCTCTTGAACTTCTAGTTTAAGATTGCTCCCACTAAATTTTGCAAGTAAGTGTTCGTTTTCCAAAAAGTGAGTATTTCATGACACAAATACCTTTTGTGCTTCAGGTTGGTAAAATAGATATCCTATAGTTTCCTTTAGATATCCAATGAACAAACATTTGTCAGATTTGGCTTTCAGCTTATCTGACGCTATTCTCTTTACCATAGCAGGACAACCCCATACTCTTAAGTGACTTAGAGATGGCTTTTTATTGCACCATATTTCATAAGGTGTAAAATCAACTGATTTAGAGGGCACTCTGTTTAATACATAAACAGCGCTCTCTAGTGCATATCCCTGAAAGGATTTATTAAGATCTACATGGCTCATTATGGACGGAACCATATCTAAAAAGTCCAATTCCTCCTTTCTAACACTCCATTGTGTTAGGGCATATAAGGAGGGGTCCATTGGGGAACTATCCCATTTTCCTTTAGATAATCCTGAAACTCCCTACTTAAGTATTCTCCACCTCGATCCAATCAAAATGTTTTAATACTTTTCTCAACCTGTTTCTCTACTTCAGCTCTGAATAGTTTGAACTTTTCAAAACTTTCAGACTTGTGCATCATTAAGACAAATAACTGTATCGTGAATAATCATCAATAAAGGTTATGAAGTAGGAGTATCCCCCTAGTGCCTGAACACTCATTGGACCACACACATCAATATGTATAAGTTCCAATGTACTCGTGGCCCATTCACCCTTTCCTTGAAAGGGTAACTTTATCATTTTTCCTCTTAAACAAGGTTCACAATCACCATAAGACTCCAAGTCTATTGGCCCAAGTCTCCACACTTAAGCAACTTGGTTAAGCAATCTTTGTTTATGTGGCCTAAACAACAATGCCATAAGTAGAAGGAATTTCCATTATCTAATTTAACTTTCTTTACATTGTTTATATTAAAAACTTCTATTTTAGTATCAGGAACATAAATGCCACCATTCAACATCCTATGACCATAAAGAACATTATTCAAGCGAATCTGACAATTATTATTCAAAAATAAAATTTCAAATCCTTATGCTGCTAAACACGCAACAGATACAATATTCTTAGTAACACTCAGAATGTAGTAACAATTATTTAAAACTAAAACAAGTCCACTTAGCAAAATAAGATTAAAGCTTCATATGACTAATGCAGCAACTGGGGCTCCATTTCCCACACGCAAGTACATCTCCCTTTTTGCAAGTCTTCTACTATTGCTTAGTCCCCACATAGAAGTATAGATTTAGAACCACAACCAGTATCTAATACCCAAGTGGATTCACGAGGAAAAGTAGCATAGTTTTCAATTATAAACATACCTGAAGTAGATGCCTCTGCAGGCTTCTTCTTCAAATGTTCAGAAGCAGGAGCTTTGCAATCCCTCTTCCAATGTCCTGGTTTCCTACACTAGAAGCAGACATACTTAGATGTCTTCTTTTCTTTCTTCCTTTTCAACCCTTTAACTACTCCTTTGGTGACAACATTCTTCGGGCCAATTTTTGGTGAATATTCGTTTGTAGACTTACTTGAAAATTCTTCGCTTTTGGCATCGAAATCTCAACACATCAATCAATTTTGGGAACGTACAATCATTTACTTTGGAGCAATGCTCCTTTACAAAGCCAGCATAGTTATTGGGTAAAGAATCCAACAAGATATCCATTCCTAAGGATTGATTGACTGTAGATCCCAGTGATTCCAATTTCACCATAAAACATCTAATCTTATTGATGTATGCTACAACACTTGTCCCTTCCTTCATCTTAGAGTTGGAAAGTTCATTGGTTAACTTGAACCTTTCATACCTTGCCTTTTCAGACAAACCATTTAGATGGATCAACATGGTTTCTAGACTCATGTGATCGCACTGTGAATGCATTGCAGGATTCATAGTATCTAACAATAAGTGTGACACATAAACTAAATCCTTTAGATACTTCAACCATGCCTGCTTAATTACAGCTGGTGCATCGGTGATAGGAATTTCTGTGAATGGATTTTCAAGAACATATGCCAATTCATAATCCTTAAGGGTGTCCCTTACATCCTTGATCCATTCATGGTAGTTAATTGTAGTTAAAACTTGGATGTGTTTAAGACAAATTTTTAAATCATAGTTCATATTCAACCTAAGATATAAGATAAGAAAAAGATTTCAAATATTAGTTTAAGTACATGCATTTAATATAAGGACTTTTAATTAAATACATTTGTCCTACTATTTTCTTCGAAATTTGCAATAGCCCGTTCTATTGAATTCGAGAATTTTAGCCTAGCTAAATTTCCTAATAGGTAGCATCTATAACTAGTCTATTATGAACTCCAATTTTATGAGTCAAGTTACAATAGTAAGTTATAGTTTGAATCCCATTCCATTTGCATCGTATGCAATTGCTTATACATTGAAGTTCTCTAATCCCAAGGGACGTGTACTCTTATATTAGCCTTGAATATGTCTCAGATCTAGGCCTAGCCCCCAATTTTATGGTGGACTACCCCACTTCCATTAAGCACACCCTATCCCAAACTTTACAACCAATCAATATGGACTAGAAGGAACTCTTTGTGTACCACTTTGATAGCCCAATGAGATCGAATTATAACTTGCCTTAATATATTCACATTGGGATTTTATTGGTGTTAAATGTCTCACCCAATCTAGGATTTTATCAGATGGACATATTTATAATAACTTATATTAATTCTGGGAATTTTAGAATTAATTTATAAGGTCCAACCTTAGGTGGGTTCAAGCTCTTTATTATAATTATTCCATCAACCTAGGTTATATGCAAAATAATTAACACTTTTATTTATCATTTTTATATTACATTTCCTTTAAGCTTTTATTCAATGAATTTAGTTTTACTTTGTTATAGAAACATATATAAGCCATCTTATATACTAGAAATAAATTAGTCCATATTTAATCCCCGATTGGTCAATTCAAGCTACACCGATATAGGTTCCCAGGTAGGAGAGGTGCCCATTGAAGTGAGTAGACTCCAAGTCCAATCCTTAGCCAGAACAAATACAGGCACGAACTTGAAGACAAATGGATTCTCTTGGACTAATAAATTTCGTTCTTCCAATTCATGTAAATTGGAAGCATCTATAGCCCATGTAATTTATATAAATTATTGAAACTTTTATAATTTGAGTAAGTTAAGCAGGCTTATTCAAAATCATTCACAACCATTTTCTAATCTTGAAATGAAAGGCACAAGTTCATATATATTGTTCCAAACAATTAAATAAACAATAAATCATTTCATACAGAAAATAATATTCAGTTCGCTTCTAACTTAATTATGCACTAAATAGGCAGGCTCTGATACCACTTTTGGGAACTAACAGTCAATTTGAACAAGCATAACAGGCACGATGGAAATTCAAAATTTTGTCCCTGTCCCCAGGAACTCCTACTATATGCATATAAATTAAATAAAGCCTTAACTAAATAATTCTATACCTAGGTTAGCATGCATAGGCTAGGCAGACCATAGTTCTAAATTATATCCTAGCACATATATTTTATACTAAGCATGTTATAACTCTAAGCTATAACCTAAGCATGTTGTAACTCTAAGCTACAACCTAAGCATAAAATAAACTAAGCATGCAAAACAACCTAAGCATAATTATTAAGTCTAAAAACGCTTAAAGAAAAAGACATAATAATTAAAAGAGAAAGAAAGAAAAATTACCAGTTGAAGCGTGCTTTAGCAAAACCTTCTTACACAAGCCTCCAAGTGTAGGATAGCCTCTATAAGTATCCACACAAACCCCACCAACAAAATCCTCCGCGAGAGGAAGAACTAAGGAGCCTCGAGTAGTTGCTAGACCACTCCAGAAGCCCCACCCGAAAATATAAACTAGAGGTGCTCGAATAAAATCAAGCTCCTCAAAAACAACTTGTTCAAGTAACATTTATTGTAGGAATTATTCTTGAACTTGGTGCATTGAAAAAAGTGAAATGGGTGCCAATTTATAGGCTTGGGGAGCAAAAATTTGCTCCCCATTTACAATGTGGGACAGGGTGAAAACCCTATCCCACGCGGGTCATACACACGGATCAAAAGGATTCACGTGCTGACCCGCATACACACAGTGTGCAGTACACGATGTGTGCCACAAGGCACACCCTTGTGGGCTTGCCTTGCTGGCTAACCTTGTGCGTGAGCTAGGCCTCGCGGCCCATGCCACAAGCCCAGCTCGCGGTGCCCCTCATAGGCAGTACTTGTGTAGTCCATTTTCATAGGCTGCCGCAAGCACTGCCCTACAGTACTCGCGCACCTTTTAGTGCACTCCATGCATTCAAACCCGTACAAAATATATTTTGTTCTGTTCGGTCCCTTTAAAATGTTTTTCAAATTAATTTATTTGATGACCCTAATAAATTAGTTAACGGTCAAACATAAAATCCTTGGTTTATCTGAAAATGATCTAATCATTTTTAACCAATTAAATAGTAATCCAATTATTAATATGTTATATTTTTTGTAATAGAATAAATCTATTAGTTCTTTACTTAGTCCGTTGAGATCAAATATGTGTGACCTTATAGGATCCCGAAGTATTGAGCTGTTAAGGCTTAACCAACCGTTGTTCTAATGGAACCATTGGCTTGAGGTTCTAGACCATGAATAGAACTTGATTACCTTAAACGATTGTAATATGCCTCTAGCAAGGGTCTACCATCCCCCATTACTCAGAACGTCATTTGTGCTTATGACTTAGCCCCGGTTAATGCAATAGTTATCCAACGCGTTAAACTCCTTCCATTCTTTAATATCAGTACCATCTGGTTTATAGCGTTCGGTTAAAGTGTTAATCTACTAATAGCTAGGTTCCTCCAAGCTATCCCAGTTATTAACTTATTATCAAAGTATATTGCCTTTTACCATAGTATGTTTGACTAGAAACTATTTCTATCAAACACATACTCTGATAAGAGGTTTATAGCAATCATCACTTCAATAAGCGGCTAGGCACAACTCCTTAATATATCCGAAGCGATGGATTCTTTCTGACTACTTAGCTTATCAATGCGTTGTCATCACCATACCCGTAATCACCCATAACACCTTAGATTAATGAGTGTGTGGGAATGACCCAAAGTATAGCAATAGTACCCTACAAGGTAACTAGTATCTCAAGTATGAGGATATTCGCAAAGCTTGTTGCATGAAGATAAACACTAACACATTGATATATACACCAAGTGTTTAACTTACTGCAGTCTCCAATATATCTCCCAGATATATCCATGTGTCAAACTTAAGGCACCACCTTCAGTCCTTAGGAGATTTGACTTCTTGGACCCTTTCCAAGAAAGTTGACCACATGCTAGTCTTTTCGCTTCATCAATGTCCTTTCTTTATGAAACTATGACTAGGGATAGTTTAGATATAATCAGAATTGCACATGAAGCAGGTCTCACTAAATATAGTCCAACTATAATTTCTCTGACTTCATGCTATGTTATGTCAAGGGCTTTCATATACATACATCAATGAATATATTTTAACCAGCTATAATATATTTATAAACACATTGATATAAATAAAAGATTAAATGCCTTTATTAATTAAAAAAATATTCATACTATTACATAATTAAGATTTATCGCCCTAATTACCTTAAGGGCATACATCATATCCAATAGCTCGATGGGCGGTAAATGTTTCATATCCCCATAAATCTAGCACTAGTGGCATCATTTAACTTGGGTGATGCAATCGGCCATTAAGATGAGCTAGAAATATCCCAACCGCTGAATTTTCTTTGATAGAGCGAGACCATTCATATGTCACAATCACCGGCATGGACTTGATCAATCACCTGCTGAGCCTCTATTTCAGTTAAGCAACAAAGTAGTAAACCATTACTGGTGTGCTTGAATAGATTGTTATCAATAATTTGGAATTGGACAACGAGCCGCCGTAGGGTGGTATGGTCTGAGTCAGAGGAATCTGGAGGATACTGTCCATGTTATAGAAATAGGACGATGTTAGAGTACCAATAGGGTTTGGTTAAAATGGCGAGGACCTGCTGAACCTGTTGAGCATGGTAGGGTAGCTTAGTCAATAATAGAACTAACAGCTAGATAGGTTGCTATTGGGGTCCTTCCCACAAGGAAGCCAAGGTAGTTAGAGAGTTACCCATTTGTTTCTCATCCTTGGGTACGTGGTGATACAAACATGAATTGAACTTCTCATATAAGCTTCGGACCGCCTCAAAGTAAGGGCAAAGAGATTCTTCCTTAATTTTCCAATCACTGTCCAACTGATGGATTATAAGAGCTGAATCTCTGATTACAGACCCTACCTGGGCTCAGACCTGTAACAAAGCTTTTAGACCAAACAAACATTCTTCATATTTAGCGCCATTGTTGGTAATAATAAAATCTAAGCGTTTATACAATAGAATGATTTCGTTATCTGGTGTGACTATGATGACTCCGAGGCCTGTTCCCCTCTTTTTCATAGCACCATCAAAGTACATGGTCCACACACGCTCGAGGATTGTGACAGCGATGAGCTGTTCATTAAGAAAATCCAAGTTTTTGGTATAGTCGAAACCTAGAGGTTGATTGGCCAAGAATTCTGCCACGGCCCGCCCCTTGATAACCTTCTTTATTATATATTCAATGTCGAACTTAGATAGGAGCAATAACCATCGAGTGAGTTTGCCGGCCCGAGTGGGGGATTGGCAAAGGTATTTTATTGGGTCAATCTTAGCCACAACTTGGGCTCGGTAGGATTGAAAGTAGTGGTGTGGTTTCTTAGTGAGCCATACTATGGTGGTGTAGGTTTTCTCCATAATCGCGTATCGGGTTTCAAAATCCAGCAACTTCTTACTCAAGTAGTAGATCATGTGATCTCGTTTATGATCATGTTCTTAGACAAGCATTGCCCCTATAAAAGACTCTTCGATAGCCAAGTATAGGATTAAAGGTTTCACTGAGGTGGGCGATTTTAGAACAGGTGGGTTGACAAGATAAGCTTTGATTCTGTCAAACGCCACCTGGCACTGATCATTCCATACAACTGGTTACTGCTTTCTTAATAGCTTGAAGATAGGCTTGCACATGGTAGTGAGACGGGCAATGAACCGATTGACATACTCTAAGGAGCCTAGAAATGATTGGACCTCTTTCTCTATTTTCGGCAGAGGCATGTCCCTGATAGCTTGGGTCTTATCAGGATCCATTTCGATTCCCTTCTAGCTGACCATATGTCCTAGTAACTTGCTTGAAGTAACCCCAAACACGCACTTCTTCGAATTTAGGCGGAGATTATACTTCTCAATACAAGTCATGAATCTGTCGAGAATAGTAGGGTGTTCATCTCGGGTAGCAGACTTCACGATCATATCATCTACATAAACCTCTACCTCCATATGGATCATGTCGTGTAAGAGAGCGATTACGATGCTATGAGCACTGGATTTTAACGATCCTTCTCACGAAACTATGATGAGAGCTATATGATGTAATGTCTTTCAGGTGTTGTCCTTCAGAGATGTTCCTACTAATGCAGAGTTGAGTTTGGCCGAAGTCCTAGTCTGTCCTCAGGTACCCATACGGGTTCTGTCTAGTGGTACGGATCCACTAGTAGACATGTATGGGCAGATCCCTTCCATACATATGGAGGGGACCCGTATGGGTCCCTTAGTACCTATATGGATGGGGCCCCACCTGTATGGGTCCTCTGATTTCCTAATCAGCCTCTTTTGGAAGCTATCTCTTACCATTTTCGGGAAAAGGCTGGTCTTGAATGCGGTTTATTGCATTTAGACCTGACTCTCACCCTATAAATATGGCCTTTTCCCCTCATTTTGATGCACACACATCTCATATGAAATTATACTAAAACTCTAGCAAATTCTATAGGTATAGAAAAGGTATAGTGGGGGTATAAAAGGTATAAAATAGGGAGAAAACCCATTCTTTGAGGTTTTGTCCACATTTTATTCATTCCTAGCTTCATTTATTAGGATTTAGAGGAGGTTCTATCCACACAAATACTGGCTTAAATAGTCCTATTCCATCATCTACTTTAGTCGGACTCTCTTAATAGTAAAGGGATGATCTTAAAGTGGATACACTTCGCAAAGGTAATGCTCTTGAGTTTCAAAGAGACTCATATCTCAGTTATTTCATTATTATTATTCTCTGCTTCTTCTGTTATATATGTTCATTTTATTCCCTATTTCGGGTCTAATCCTAACCCGTATGAGCCTTATTGGCACCATATATCCTCTAAGATATCAAATCGGTGCGCCATACTCATGCGGAAGGAAATTCCTTTTATTTTATTTTTGTGCCATTAATCTGTTAATCTGTAAATTTCACTAAATTGAGTTTCTTCCTGGGACCAGACAGGAGGGTCCCCCTATATCCGTACCTTTAATTTTTGATACCCGTATGGGTACTTGCCATCCGTACGGGTATCAGCCCCCAAACAAAACCTAGAACTCACTTTTAATTGGTTAAAAATCAATCCAACTCACCATATGCCATGCGATCATTTTCACTCCATAAGAGTTAAAATGTGTTTTCAGAACAAAATATATTGAAGACCTGTTATTTCCCTCTGATCCTAGAAGCTGCCATGATACTATCGATCGTAAAACTGCCATGCTGACATAATCACTTTTTTGCTCAATGAAGTGCTGACTTATGATGTGCTCTAAACTATGCTAACACCTGTGGATGCAAGGGAATTTATTTTCATTTTGTTTTATAACTTAGAACAAATGTACAGGTTCTCTTTGCAATTTCCCCTATTTTCCCCCAGTTGTAATTTTTATTCCCCCATTTGTTGCTTATGCTTTATTGTAATATGTAAATGCATGTAATGAGTGTGAAAGAGTGTAGAAATAGAATTTCTATGATAAATCCCTAAACAATGAAAACTAAAACGGTTTTACGTGGTGAATGTAACTTTGAATTAACTAAATGAGAAATAATTGACTCACCCGATACCCGAATCTCTGATCCAATAGGTATGAGTCTCCCGCCCAAAGGGAAGTATACCAAAACTCTTTCCCAAGTAGACAACTTGGGTGGTGACTCTATCAATTGTATCAAGATTTAGGTCTTGATTTGTTTATTCATTAAATTTGGCTTATTGTGCAAACTTTAACTAAAAATGTTTTGTCATGCTTAAATCCAACCAAACCCCTAGTGGGCCCCACCTCTCATACAGGCGCTAAGGAGACCCACACGTCATCAACACCTCTCAGTGGTGACTCCGTTGGGGATTGAATCTTTTAACTTCCAAAATTTTAGTTTATTTTAAAAGCTTAAAAGATTAAGATGAGCATAAAAAATCATTTACTTGATTCAACACATTTTATTTTTCATCATTTAGGAAAATTATCACACTCTATCTTCTCGTCTCCTTCTCTCTTTATCTAGATGCACTCTTCTTCTAGTGCTAGGTTATGGTGCCCTATTATTTCTGTGACACTCACAAAGGTGTTACCTATGGCCGCCAGAATCATTGGGGACACCTTAATGGGTGGAGCACTCATTGCCATCTCCCTTCAAAAGGGTCTTGATATGATGGGAACCTTCTACATCAACTTTTGATATGTCCCTATGCTATTCTTATCGAAAGCCTTAGAATTTTACATTTTAGGTACCCTGATTTCTGTGCGAGATTGGAGTAAGGAAGAGTACCCTCAGACTCGGCGGGAGAAAAAAGGATAGAATCAATTGCTTTGCATGTGTTGTGTTATACACCCTTGTGATTAACCCCACCATGCATTGTTGTAATTTATTCATGCATACCACTTCCCATGCATGTATTGATCTCTTGGTTATCACCATAGCCAAAACTAAACCTCAAAGAGAAAAAGCTTTGCGATGATCTCAAGTCCATTTGATTCGCATTCCAGCTCCTCCAGTTCCGTTAAGGGTTACTTTGTAAATGTCTACGGAGTTTTTCATCCAGCAGTCAGTTTAGTCCGATTGATCTTTCTGCCTATAATCCTGAGGAGATGTCTCACATCCTGACTCCAGATGGCCAGATTGATGTTGAGGTTGAGAATGTTGCTACTAGGTAGGAAGCAAATGCATCGAGGACCGAGGTTAGGTCGGAGATCATAAATGCCGTCTTATAGTACTTGGAAAGTGATCAGTTCTTAGACCAAATGAATGATAAGATGTTAGCCGCCATTATGGCAATCATGACCAAGGAGAGAATGGCTAATGCTCCTCACAGCATGCCTATTAGTGCTCCAGCAGTGAATGCAGTGATCAGTGAACTAGTATCAGGAGTTACTCATAATCCATTCACCTAGTTTTAGCTGCCGCTTGTATGAACTTATGGGGACTATTCTAGTCGGTTTGGTCAGTTGGGTTCTGTGGGTCCATTCAATTCAGTTAGCTTACCATTCTAGTTAGTGGGTACAGTGGTTCCTTGGGTCATCAGTTAGTTTACTCAGCCTAGTTAGGAGTTTGTACCACCACCATTTCAGTTCGAGGCATTTAGTCTGATCCAAAATTTTATGGTCACACCTAAGGGGATGACCTTTCCTCAATCAACAGGTTTACCCTCAGGTGCGGCTACTCAATTAGAAGGATCATCTTTATCCTCAGAATTGTGTGACCTACTTTAGAAATTGCTTGCTTCTAACCCTAGCTCCCAACCATACTCACTTTCCATTCAAGCAGCTAGAGAGGAAGATTGGGTCCTTGAAAACTTTAGTATGCCTAGCATAGCAAAGTATAAGGGAACCGGCTCAATCTCACATCACCATCTATTAGAGGGTTATAAGAATCAAAAAGCTAAGTGATCGGGTCCTAGTCGAAATGTTCCCTTGCATCTTGGAAGGTCCTGCTATCAAATGGTACAACACTCTATTAGATGAAGTGCCCGAAAACTAGAAAGCTTTATCAGAGGCTTTTATTGAGCAGTATGGTTTCAACACCACCATTAATACTACCATACAGAATTTGGAGGCTATCAAGCAGGCTCACAATGAGAAGTTTAAGCCCTACTTTGAAAGGTGGATAGCCACTCAAGTTCTATTGAAGGATGGACTTAGCCTATCGGAAATGATCATAAAGTTAATGGATGGTGCCCTACCTGCTTATCATAGGGTCCTTAGTATGGATAAATTTTCTAGCTACGTCGAGGTCTTTGAAAAAGCTGAGAAGTGGGAAAGAATCGAGGAATTGGAGAAGGCAAGTGTACCAGCCAAACCTTAGTTCAAAAAGAATGACCCTTCAGCACCAGCCAAGGCTTCGAAGTCAAAATCTAGCCCCGATCCTAAATCAGCAGTAGTACAAGAATAAGTAGTTGCGATCCGCTCCATCAAAGATGGTATTTCCCCCTGGAAAGCATCACTGCCCGCCATCTTCACTAAGTTTAGGGCACTCGGCCTTCTTTAGAGTATCAAGGCCTATGTCCCACCTAAACCTGAAGATATGGATTAGTTTTGTGCTTACCATGTCAGAAAGGGGAATCGCACCGGTGCCTATAGGGATCTACTCGAGGCTATTCTCGATTTGATTGAGGAACTTAAGCCCAGTACCATGAATAATCCCCTGCTAAATTTTGAGAAATAGGTTACATCTGTTGAATTAGGCTTACCCTTATATCATGTATTTAACATGATCTCGCAAGCTAATCATATAGTTCACTTGGTAGTGGCCTTGCCTGATGAACCAGTCCCTATTGACATCGACGGATTCGAGTTAGAAGGAATTCATGACAAGGAAGCTATGTGGTTCAACCAAGACCAATTAATATCGATGCTTAAGAGCTCGAAGGACCGGCCTTGTTGGTGGAAACTTCCGAAAGGAGAAGTTATATGAAAGATGGAGTATTACATGTCACCCAAAGTGGATGGATTCCTCTTGATCCGCTCCCAAAAAGAAGAAGGGGTAGAGATGTAGATATTTGGGTCATTCCAAGTATCAATCAAGCTCCAATCTTTATGCTTGCTTCAGTCACCATGAAAAGAAAGATCCGAAAACCACCCCTCTAATCCAGCAATTGCAAGTTACCCCTGCTAGGTACAGCATTTGGCAGCTCCTCATTGACTCTATAAGACCATCGCAAGGGTCTGATAGAAAAGTTGTTAAGCATGGAAGCTATGCCCTCTATTACTCTGGTTGAGGTGTTTTCAGTAATCGGGAGATCTCCTCTTAATCAGGTTGAACCCATTAATTTCTATCCATTAGATCTCCCAATCGAGGGGAATAAACATAACAAAGTGCTTTTTATAAGGGTGCAAATCTTTGATCATTCTATCCTATGTGTTATAATGGATGATGGTTCTGCCCTTAATCTCTATCATGCCAAGATCCTTCCTCACTTAGGGTTGGATGAATCCATGTTGGAAAAGTCCAATATTGTCATAAGGGCATATGGCGATACAAAGAGGAGTGTCATTGGGGTATTTAAAGCTAAAGTTATAGTTGGGGGACTGAAGTCCAAGGTCTTATTCACTATTCTCAATATTCTTATCACCTACTCATTACTGTTGGGTCGACCTTAGCTCCATGCGTTAGGAGCCATCCCTTCCATAGTCCATCAGAAAGTTAAGCTCATTTATAATGGCAAGCTAGTAACTATTGATGCAGATGAACCATCTGTCATAACGGCTATGGAAGTTAAGGAGAAGGAATCTGGGGTGGCTGTAGCTCAACAAGGTATGAAGCTTTTGGTTAAGGGGTACATATCACTTAAAATCGAGAAGATTATAATGAAGCAGGGTTACATGAAGGGTAAAGGACTCGGAAAGAATCAACAACGAATGCTGGAACCCCTCTTGCCTCTTCCATGGCCATTCAGACTTGGTTTAGGGAATTGCCCAGGTGCCAAAAAGTCCCAGCCTAAGTCCTGCGTTACGATAGGAGCTGAAGTCAAGCAAGGGGAATTCACGGGTGAAGAAGAACTTGTTGAAGTAAGGGGCAAGAAGGTCCCTTGTTTTGAGATCTTCAATGATGTATATGATTTCAAGAAAGGCTGCCTGATTGAAACCTCAATTTTTGTGGAAGTATGTGGGAATGCTGAAGAAGATGAAATGAATGAGGCAATCGAGTCCATCACCAAAGCACTAGCGGTACTAACTAGGAGGAATTGGAAAAGAAATGAGAAATGAAATCCCATCAGCAAGGCTATCAAGAACTTAGCAAGTGCAGTGGCCGAAGAAACACAAGCAAACTTGCACACTAGGGCTACCTGTTCAACTGTCAATCAATAAGGCCCGCCACTTGTGGAGGATGATTCAAATGATGTAATTTTTAATGTTGCAAACATTTTTTATGCAAATAATGTTGCTTATAAGGCATATCATGAATAAGTTGTAGCATCAGTATCTTTATTTTTAACATGTCATGAATAAATTGATGCACCTATCATTCACATTTCAATCGAGTATTTCATTCTAATGACGTCATGCACTCATAACAACAACATTCTTAAAGTATCATCATATTCATTAATGAAGTTGACTTTGAGTATAATGCAATGGTATAAATGTCCAATGGTTAAAACCTCTCATCAAAAGAGAGACAATGAAAGGTGCTTAGCAAACATGATAATAATTACCCTAGGTCCTTCTTTGTTCATAAGGGGGAAAAGCATACAAGAGCACACATCATCAAGAAAGAAGACCAAGAAGGCTCATAGAAGCACTAACAGCAGGTCGACTCTGGTCATGAAAAATGGAAAGAGCATCTTGAGTCATGAAATGATTTCTTTAGGAGTTCTAAAGGGAAGCTGATCATTAATCAGTCAAAAAGATTTTGTCAAAGACAGTGGCTACCTACAGAGACTGTGCAGTTTAGGGGTATAGAACCAGTGTAAGAACTCCCACCATTCAAACACCTTTCTCCTTGGTATACAGAATAGAAGCTATATTATCGGTTGAAATGTAACTAAGATCTCTAAGAGTGACACTTGAATCATAGCTAAAGGAGTCAAATTAGGCAAGATCTAGGTATGAACAGTTAAATGTGATAGATGAAAAGCGATTCAAGGCACTTGACCACCTATAGATGTACCTGAAGTGCATGGCTCGAGCTTACAACAACAGAATCAGATAACTGAAACAACCTCTCAAAGCAGGTGATCTGGTCCTCAGGTCAGTAGCTACGCTAGGGGCAAGTTCAGGCCTAATTGGGAAGGACCATTCATCGTGAAGAAAGTCCTTGGTAAAGGACGAATCAAGTTCATGGTTATGGATGGAAATGAGTTCGTGAATATAGTGAATCAAGATTGGCTCAAGTGTTATCATGTCTAGGTCAAAAGAATTAAATTATGAAAAAGTAGCACAAAGAATAAAAGAAATAAAGAATAAAACACCTGGCAAGTGGCCCTTTATTGCTCAATCAAAAGTTAGGGTGCAGCCCGCTGATCGGTATCTCGCAAACCAATCGGGCAAAAATTAGGGCACTCTGATGCAAATAAAGCCCGCTAAGCTGAAAACCTGAAAAAGACGGCTTAGGCAAAAGTTAGGGCATCGAGAGAAAAATATCAGTCGCTTTTTAGAAAATCTATAAAAGACCAGTATGCAGTAGGGGTTAACCATTGGAAATTGTTACCATTGCCTATGTACTCAAATTAATCTCATCAATGAACATGTTATGATTTTGCTAAGAATCCGGGTCTTATGAATGCATGCATGTCCTTAGGTGAAATAATCGTTCGTATACGAACATCAATTTTTGTCCACGTGTTATGAATCATTGTATTCATCTTTACCACACATTTGCAATATTCAGAAAAGCCTGCTGGATTAAAAACCTGAAAGGGTAGTCCAGGCAAAAGTTAAGGCAAAAAAGTGTGCTGGATTGAGCTATCAAGGACAATTTAGCCAAAAATTAAATCAGTGTACTGGATTGAAAACCCGAAAGGGCGGTTCAGGGAAAAGTTAAGACAAAATAATAGGAAAAAGTATGCGGGGTCGAAAACCCAAAAGGGCGGTCCTCACATAAATTAAGGCAAAAAATAAAGAAAACGCTTGTTAGGTTGAAAACCCAAAAGGGCGGTCTAGGCAAAAGTTAAAGCTGAAAAGAAAAAAGAGTTCGCTGGGCTAAGCCGTCAAGGACAGCTCAAGCAAAAATTAGGACAGAAAGAAAGAAAAATAAAGGTTCAATAGGTCACCTCACATCGATTGGCCTATGCAAAAGTTAGAACATCACTTGGTCCCCCCGCTATAAAATCGCTGGATAAAAGTACTCAATGATCTCAGTTCAAAAAAAATCCATAAGCATAAAAGAAGTATCAAAAGTACCAATCCAAAGTTCATAATCAAAAGCAAGCCACGAATGCCCCAAAAAGTACCAACAGTTCAGAAAGTAATCATAATCTAAGCGGCTGGGGGATCCTATCCCCAACGACCTTCATGAGTCTGGTCTTGGGTATCAGCCAACAGATAATCCACGTCTATGGTCATATGGTCCTCGATGTCACCAGCACCAGTAGCCGGCTGGGTGGGGTCCCTAATCTCTGAAGTCTCTACAGCGGTCCTAGCAGTATTAACTCCCTCAGTATGCCGATCTCCGCCCCTTTGAGTCACTCGATATGCAGAAAGCTCATCGTCAAACTCATCATCAAAAGGATCCGGCATCTGCCTATCCTCAGTCAACCTCGCTAGCTAAACCCTTAGCATCTAAATCTCGGCCCTTGCCCAAGTAGTCTCAGCCCTAGCCTAGTCAGCCTCAGCATTGGTTGCCCATAGCTGTTCCTCCAAAAATCTGGCTCTCTCCTCAAAAGAGTCCAAATCCTGGGCAGACCTGCTCTGCTCCATGGCCATCAAAGTCTATAATAGAAACCATAAGATCAGTACACGTAAATAAATGTTATAGTATACATCATGCATAGTTTGTTGAAATTTTACAGGTAATAGAAACTTACTAAAGCTAGTACGTCCTGGGCCAACAGCAGATCCCACACTAAAAAATAACCCCTGGCTATCCTCTCAGCCTCGAAAATAGTCACCTAAAAGGAAAGGGTCACATCAGGATAAGACATCCTAAGAAACTATAGTAATGGACAAAGTCAAAGGTAAAGGACTCCTTACATGAGTTGAGCTGGAAGGAGTAAAATCGATAGGCTGAATAAAATCCTTGAGCTCCTTGATAGATCGCTTCACCAAATGGTCGAGGAGTTGGAAGAAAGTATCTAGCTCAGCTCAAAGGACGCCCTCCCTCACAGATCCAGAAGCCTAAGACCACTTCGCCGATGGCTCAAGGGCAACTGTAGCAGCAGTGGAAGATCTCTTTTACGTGGAAGCGGGAGGCTGTACCAATAAAGAATCAGATTTAAGATCTTAGTCAATTTTAAAAAGTAGTAAGGTATTTACAAAGGCCAAGTTAGAAGCATACCTGAGAAGAAGGGGTAGTTGACCTAGCCGAACCTCTTGTACCCCAAACTATGGATAGACCCCCGCAGTCACCCCTCGGTCCTCCCTCCTCGTCATCATCATCATCATCCCCACTATCGCTCTAGTGAAACTCTAGGGGCTCGTTCTCATGGTGAATCCTATTATAGGGAGGAAGAAGGGAGGAATCAACAAACTCAGCATAAGGGCCCTCTATAGATAGCACTCGAGCTACCTCTCCCAATAAGTACAGCCCCTAATGGGTCCCCGGCATGAGATAAGGCCAAAAGATGCCCTCTAAGATTGGCGGAGGAATCAGTCTCTCCATGGAACTGGTCCTTTACCCTCAGACCTGCTCATTGAAATACCACTCATAGGAGAGTGGTGACTCCAGGACAAAGTGGCGACCGTCCACGCCACCGCGCATATGCTCAATAGCCCCATATATAGATAATGTCTCCCACGGATCTCTAATGACCTATATAAAATAATTGCACTGTGAGTATCACAACCTTGGAAATATAGTTTCTACTAATGGATTGTCAGTATGTAAAATGCAGGTTCACCCGATCTGAACGTAGCTTGTATAGGAACTCTTGGTACTGTGCTGTAGCCAAGGGCTGATTCTGGTAAAGCCCCATCCATCTAGATATGATATGTGGCATCTCAGGCTGCAGGGGCAAACTCGATCCATGTATCAATCAGTGCTTGAAAGCCTAAATCTGTAAGATAAAGGAAGGATTAGTTGCAACACAATTCAGACAACTAGGTTAAAGCACAAGACATCAGTTCAAGATTTACTAGCAATATCAGATGGCAAATCTTGAGCTCAGACTGCTCACCCCGGATCCTAACTTCCAACCCATAGTATAGCTATGCCAGAATGGCCTGGAACTAGTTCTTGTTAGGAACAGCTATAAGATCCTTCACAGCAGAGAGCAAACCATAGTTGAGGTTGCTCGAGTAGACATAAAAGAAAATGATGGTAAGGAACGTCAGCAAGATAGATTGGGCATACTGGTCCCTCCTATTAGCCTTAATGCGACTAGGCTATGTGATCAAGTAAGACTGCAGGTCCCCGTACTTGAGCTTGTGCATCCTGCCCGAATGAAGCCCAAGTAATCTAGCAATGTAGGCCCCCACCTCAGGCCGAGAATTTGATCTATCAGCATATACATCGAAGTGGACAACATCCCCACTCCACTCCAGGCCCGTCATGGTGCATACATCCAAGGGAGTGATAGTGACCTCCCTAATAGGCAAGTGGAAAGTATGGGTCGTCTCTGACCCCCTCTCAGTCAAAGCTGAAACAACACCCGGGGCCAGTGTCTTAGGGGCCTGAGGGATGGCCCTAATAATGTCGCTGAAGCTGAAGGAATCAATACGGGTCAGCAACTCTATATCCCCTAGAGCATGAATCTCCTCGTACCATTTCCTGTAGAAGCTCAGATCCCCCACAGTCTTGTATTGGAACTGTAAAGATAAAATCATAGATTAACAGGGTTAGAACACGGCAGACAAGTCAAAAATCAGAGAAGGGTTGTAGAAATGCAGGTTTTAAACCTTTTATCCTAGGAAGGAGGACTCGTATGAGTCCACCCCACTGGTACGGGTCTAGAATATGCACCCGTATGAAGGATGGGACCCGTACGGGTCCCCTGCGAATAGTCTCTCCATAGATAAATTGCCCAAAAATCTAAGTTCATCCAATTTCATCCAAATCTCATCCAAAACTATCCTAAAAGCATCCTAGGCTAGAGTTACATGCATCAAGCTCTATTCCAAGGTCTAAAAGAAATTGCCAAAGGTTCAAAATTGGAAAATGGAGAATCAAGTGAAATTACATTGAGTTTTAAAGCATGGGTCTCAGGAGAAGGGATCAGTGGCACCTCAGAGATAGGAGTAAGCCCCAAAAATGAGTCTCCTCTATGAAACGCATACCCAACAGAAATCGAGCATTCTCGAAGCCCCAAATCACCCATCTGAGGGAAGTCCTTAAGTCTAAGGGAGAAGTGGCTGGTCTTTGGGATCTTGTTACATGTATGGTTGATTTTAGGAAGAAAATAACCGAAGTTATAAAATGGCAAATTTTGGTATGAATCGGGATATGAGAGGGCTCATTTGCCTTTTGAAACCCCCGTTAGGGATCCGTATGGGTCCCACCCTACCCATATGGGTCCCAACTTTCAAGAACCCTACCCGTACGTGTCTAGCACACCCGTACGGGCCCTCTTTTGCCATCCAGGGGCAGATTTTTGCACAAGTGTTTCAGCAAGGACCAAAAATTCATCCGGTCTAAGTTCAGTGCCAACCTCACTCCCTCTCAACCTTATATTTTTGTTATATTCGGGACAAGTCCCTACGCTTACCTTTATCCTTGATTGATGGGGCAAAAATATTTTTGTTTTCATAAAAGTCAATCAAGAATCAAGGTAAGCCATTTTTTGAGATGATCACTAACTAGGAAATTTTGTGTACAGGTCCGTCCGAGCACATGAGTTCTTCCCCCGCAAATCAATTTTACAAGAAAAGGCCTCCCCAACAGAAGAGGCATTAGTCAAAGGATATCGCTTCCCTCCCCAACCGGGAAACCACTCAAGGGGCATACCACCATTATCAGGAATCCTAGGGGCACCTCACCCTAGGGTCATTCCTCAACAGAGGAATCAGGTCCTAGAGGCATCCCCCATCGACCCAAGGGTATCCCCCCACTTCCCAGAAGTGGAATCAAATCCACGCCCTATTTCTCAGTAGCGAAATCATTAGGTCTCAGGGGCATCCTCCCACTGACCCAAGGGCATCCCCCCCATTTCTCAGTAGTGAAATCATCAGGTCCCAGGGGCATCCCCCCACTGACCCAAGGGCATCCCCCACTTCCTAGTAGTGGAATCAGATCTAGGGGCATCCCCCCACTTCCTAGTAGCAAAATCATTAGGTCCCAGGGGCATCCCCCCACAGACCCAGGGCCATCCCCCTATTTCCCAATAGCGGAGTTATCAGACCCTAGGGGCACCCACCCTGGGAGCATTCCCCAACAGCACAATAAGCAACGATCGGGCCAAACCCCGATATTTCTCACACATAGTTTTCAGTTTATCCTATCCATATATCTTTATTCTTAATTGAAGGGGCAAAAATATTTTTGTTTTTCACAAACGTCAATTAAGAATAAAGATGTGTCAGCTTAAATAATGACTAACTTAGTGTTTGGTTGTTGTCTCTTTTAAGGTGATTCAAAATTCCCCAGTCAGGAAAGTCGATCTGCCTTAGGAAAGGGATACGAGGAAAAGTCATCCGCCTTAGGAAAGGGATATATCAATAGTCAGGCGAGTAGATCCACCTTAAGAAAGGGATACAACAGTCAGGAGAGTCGATCCACCTTAAGAAAGAGATACACTCACCCTCCCCAGTTGAGTCACTGGGATATGCACAGTAGCAAAAGGAAAGTCACCCACCTCAAGAAAGGGATATGCACGGTAGCAAAAGGAAAGTCACCCGCCTCAAGAAAAGGATATGAACGGTAGCAAAAGGAAAGTCATCCGCCTCAAGAAAGGGATGTGCACAGTAGCAAAAGGAAAGTCATCTGCCTCAGGAAAGGGATATGCCAGTTAGGAAAGTCATCCGCCTCAGGAAAGGGATACGCTAGTTAGGAAATTCAATCTGCCTCAGGAAAGGGATACACATTCCCCAGTAGAGTTACAAGGGGTATGCATTAGTAAAGGAAAAGAGTTCACCTCAAGAAAGGAACTAACTTATATCATCACCACAAGTATAATTTCTAAACCCTCGCTCACATCGTGAGATCATATAGATCCATATCTGCAATGATCCCATGAAGGGCAGTCTGTGAGCACTGGATTTTAATGATCCTTCTCATAAAACTACGATGAGAGCTATATGATGTAATTTCTTTCAGGTGTTGTCCATCAGAGATGTTCCTACTACTACAGAGTTGAGATTGGCAAAAGTCTGGAGACCTAGTCTGCCCTTAGGTACCCGTATGGGTTCTTTCTGCTGGTACAGATCCACTGGCAGACCCATAGGAGTAGATCCCTTGCATACATGTGGAGGGGACCCATACGGGTCCCCTAGTAGCTATACGAGTGGGGCCCCATCCTTATGGATCCTATGATTTCCTGAGTAGCCTCTTTCGGAAGCTATCTCTTACCATTTTCGGCAAAAGGCATGTCTTTACTGCTGTTTATTGCATTTAGACCTGACTCTCACCCTATAAATACAGAATTTTTGCCTCATTTTCACACACACACATCATATACTAAAACTTTAGCAATTTCTATAGGTATGGAAAAGGTATAGTGGGGGTACAGAAGGTATAAAATAGGGAGAAAACCCATTCTTTGAGGTTTTGTCCACATTTTATTCATTTCTAGATTCGTTTATTAGGATTTAAGGGAGGTTTTGTCCACACAAATACTCGCCTAAAATAGTCCTATTCCATCATCTACTTTGGCCGAACTCTTTCAGTAGTAAAAGGATCATCTCAAAGTGGATTCACACCGCAAAGGTAGCTTTCCTTAGTTTCAAAGAGACTCACATCTCAGTTATTTCATTATTATTATTCTCTACTTCTTCTGTTATATCTGTTTATTTTATTTCCTATTTCGGGTCTGGTCCTAACCCGTATGAGCCTTGTTAGCACCATATATCCTCTAAGATATCAAATCGGTACGCCATACACATACGGAAGGAAATCCCTTTTATTTTATTTTCGTGCCATTAATCTATTATTATGTAAATTACACTAAACTGAGTTTTTGCTTGGGACCAGATAGGATTCGTACGGGTCCCCCTACATTCGTACCGGTCCTTCCTGATACCTATACAGGTACCCGCCATCCGTACGGGTACCAACCCCCAGACAGAACCCAGAACTCACTTTTAATTGGTTAAAAATCAATCCAAGTCACCATATGCCATGCGATCATTTTCACTAGTAATCTAGTAAATCAACCCACAAAAGTTAAAATGTGTTTTCACAATAAAATACGTTGAAGACCTGTTATTTCCCTCCAATCCTAGAAGCCGACCGGGTACTATAGATTGTAAAACAGCCATGCTGACATAATCACTTTTTTCTTAATGAAATGCTGACTTATGATGTGCTATCAAATGTGCTAACATTTGTGGATGCAGGGGAATTTATTTTCATTTTATTTTGTAACTTAGAACAAATGTATGGTTCCTTTACTATTTCTCCCGTTTCCCCCCAGTTGTAATTTTTATTCCCCCATTTATTTCTTGTGCTTTATTGTAATATGTAAAAGCATGTAACAAGTGTGAAAGAGTGTAAAAATAGGATTTCTATGATAATTCCCTAAATGATGAAAACTAAAATGGTTTTATGCGGTGAATGTAATTTTGAATCAACTAAATGAGAAATAAGTGACTCATCTGATACCCGAATCTCTGATCCAATAGGTATGAGTCTCCCACCTAGAGGGAACTATACGAAAACTCTTTCCCAAGTAGATAACTAGGGTGGAGACTCTATCAATTATATTGAGATTTGGGTCTCAATTCTTTTATTCATTAAATTTGGCTTATTATGCAAACTTTAACTAAAAATGTTTTATCACACCTAAATCCAACCAGACCCTCAATGGGCCCCGCCTCTCACACAGGCACCAAGGGAGACCCATATGTCACCGACACCTCATAGGCAAGCTGACAAGTAGCCCCGGCATTCTTCAGCCTAAATGGCATTACTTTGTAGTAATAAACCCCCTATTCGGTAATGAATGTTGTCTTAACCTTATCAATGATGTCTACTAGGATCTGGTTATAACTCGAGAATCCATCCATAAGTGAGTACATGGCTACCCTGGCGGTGCTGTCAATTAAGACATCAATGTAAGAAAGCAAAAAGTCATCCTTAGGTGAAGCCTTATTGAGATCTCGGAAGTCAACATAAACTCAGACCCTACCATCCTTTTTCAGAACTGAAATAATGTTTGACAGCCATGTCGGTTACTCCACCACTTTGACAAAATGAGCCTCAATTAACCTCAAAACCTCCACTTTAACTTGCTCTACCCATTTTGGTCTTAACTGATGGAGCTTCTGCTTGACAGGTCTAAACTTGGGATCGGTTGGGATTCTATGCTCAGCAATGTGATGGTCAACACCAGGCATGTCCTTATATAACTAGGTAAAAGCAATAACTTGTCTTTTAAGCACTTTTATTATCTCACTTTTTTCTTCGGGAGTTAAGTCATTGGAAATGGTTACCATTTTAGGGTTGTCATCAGTACTTAGATTTATATTATTTAAAGAAGTATCGCTAGTACCGAAAACATTATGCGTATGGTTATGTGAATGCATGGATCCATCAGGTAAAACATCAAACAAGTAAGCCAAATGAGCGTCATTCGTTAAATTGAAAGCCTTATAGGCGACATTGTTTACAGCAAATAAATCAGAATTGTTAAAGATTATATCATCCATGTTGCCATCCTCCACAAGCGGATGGGCTTTAGTGGCGATGTTAGTAGCAGGTGGAGCATCCTATGTAGTCTTCATGAGAATGTCATCCAGGTAACATTCCAGAGGTATCTTCTGATCGGTAGTGAGTGGTGGTTCCTTGGACAAATTGGCTTTCTCAGTTAGTGCCTTGGCAAGCTTCCACACTATCTTGGTCATGTAGTCCTCTTCCCTGGTTCTCTCACACTTCCAACCTTTCTTCATTAGAAATGCCATAGCCTTGGTCATGGCAGCCACATAGTCTTCAACTTCCTGATCTATAGCTTTTTCATCACTTTCCCCGGTCTTATCCTCAGGATACATTTTCCCCTTTCCTTTAACCTTATCAGTAAAGATATTTATAAGTGCAGCGGTTTTAGTGGGTTCAGGTTCAGCAGAAATAACCATAAAGCCAACTTCAAAATCATAGACATCCTTGAAGATCTCAAAACCAGGCCACATTTTCCCATTATGGTCCACAGGTTCAGGTTCCCCCTTGTAAGGCTTCTTGCCTTGAATCTGGCAGATAGTTGTGAGCATGGGATTTTATAGTCCCTCTCGCGAGACGATGATGACGTATGTCTAATTTTATTCCTCATAATAAAAATTCTTTTTTGGAATTTTTATTACCAATAAAAAATTCTCCACAAATTTTATTTTCGAAAAAATTTAGTTTCACGTGTCCGATAACGCTTTCGGTGGTAGCTCAGACTAATGATTTGCACCAAAAAAAATAATTTAGTCCAAAATACCCATAAAAAGTCAAAAAGAAGCCCCAATAATTCATTTTTCCTGTCAAAATCACTTTTGGCCGGATTTCCCATTTTTGGGCATAATTCATGCTTACTTTTCAGACCTGTTAGGAGAGTGAGGCCGCCGGTGGCCTCATCAATACCACCGACGGTATCATCCATGCCGTTGGGCCTCATCAATACCACCGACGGTATCATCCATGCCGTTGGCAGTATCATTTTCTGCTACAAAACAGCTTTTTGCCTTTTTGCTTGATATCCAACGGATAAATGGTCAAAGGCAATTTCCAATAAATTATCCTATATTAGGACCTTTTTCTAGCCATTTTAAGGGTTAGAAATTTTCACCACTCAAAATCTTAAGGAGATTTTAAGCTTTTTAGCTAGTTCTAGTGGGACAAAGTTTAGAAAGGTAAGAAAAGAGGATTCAATTCATCTTTTCTTGGTTTTTCTCTATTGAACTCTCTGGTATTTAGGACAAATCTAGGTTTAGAAATCACCAAAATAGGATTTAGAGCCGTAAACCCTTATTCACTAACCAAATCATCATTTGAGCTCCTCGGAGGTGTCATACAGATCAGGAAGAGGTGGATTCACGGCCCCGAGGTAAAAATTCTATGTCTCATAGCCCTTTGGTTTTCATTTTACTTGTTTGCTGTGTTTTAGTTGCTATTTGTGCATAGTTTTGGATTTTTGGTTGCTTTTTGGCTAAAAATAGTTGCTGCAAGGAACTGAAACTACCGGAGGCATTTGAAGCCGTCGGCAGTATCAACCATGCTGCCAGCGGCATCGTTGATACTGTAGTGGCCTCATTGGCCCCCGATGGCCTTATTTTCTTGCATGACCCTTTCTTTATGGTATCCAGAATGTCATACAGTCTACTTGTGTAACTAATATCACCAGTCATACCGCCGGCGGTATGGGGTTCTTGACAACAGTTTATTTTCGTTTTATTTTTGATATAGTTTAATTTCCTGTAGCTAGTATGTACAGTGCAATGACGAAGGTCTAGAACCTTCTGAAAACAGACCTCACCCCATAACATGTGGCATTTTCACTAATAATTTGATTAAAATAATTATCGAGTCTAAAATATGGAAATAACGGAATTTTCCCACAAACACCGCTTAAACCTCATTTTTAGTCATCCAACCGGACTTCATAACAATAAAAATAAATATGCCATGTTCACGCTAACTCGGGTCTTGTTTTGTCTAATAATTATGCATGCTACGCGATATACCCCGTACAACGTGTCGTATCCATGCTAATTGTTTATTGCAGTTAGATTTAGGATAGATGTATGTTAGGCCTTCGGGTATTTTATTTCTTGTATAGAACAAATGTATGGGATTTGAAAGCCATGTAATTATTATTTAATTTTTGTACTTTATTTGTTGGATAGCTACAATAATTTTTTTACCGCTTTCGCATGTTAAAAATGCGCTAACAACACATAAATCGAAAACACAATGAATAGGGTGGATTAAAATGGAGTAACAAAGAATGAAACTTTCAACTTGGCCAATGCAAAATGGATAACATCATCCGAACTTCGAATCTCTACTTAAGGGATGGTCTACCGCCCGGTGGGAAAATCGTACCTAAATTTCTCGGTTGAGCTGAATTGGGTGGTGACTCTATTTTAAGTATGGGATTTTGATCTCGTATCTTTTGAACATTAAAATATGCAATACCATTTTCCAACATCCCATCACGCTCCATACATTTTCATGGGATCGATTCTCAGGCCCGACTTTGTAGTCGTCCTGTAAAACATGGTCCGCTCATAGTGGCGACTCTGCTGGGGACTTGTCTCTTTAAACTTGAACTTAAAATTTTCAATAAGTTTAAAAAGATTTTGATGATGTATCGAAATCCCTGGCCAAATTAAAACTTCATTCTTTTTTATGATGCTTTATCCTTGCGCATGTATATAGTTTGGTAATATTAGGTGCCCCATTTTACCCGAGAAGCTTACAAAAATATCACTCATGCGCTATTTGGAATTGAGGATAACTATTGGGTGGATCACTCATTTCAACCAATGCGTGAACTCCAGCGATCGCACCTATTTGGGGAGTAGTTGAGTAACGTGGAATCAAGGTAATCGAGAATATTATACATTAAGAACCCTATACTAAAGTCGCGGTAGAAAAACCTTAGCGCTTCATTCCTTTACGCTTACCAAAACAATAAAAAATAATTGGGATGCACTTCTTTTGCCATTTCTGATGAAGAAGTCAACCTCGATCCATTTCAAAGAGGCATTACACAGGGAGTCATAAGCTCGGAAGAGGGACGCTATTGCGTGCTATGTGCTACGTGCTTATGCATCCACCATGCGTCATCTTCAAGTCCAAAATAAACTAACTTACCCATACTACTTCCACTCATGGAAGATGTTTAGCAACATGCATAGGACTTCTTCTATAGCTTCGCTACATCACTACATATCACTATGTATGGCATGAGATACAAACGTCCCATGTATGTTGGAGGGATAAGACGTCACATCATGACATTACACCTATATCGCAACCATCTTCGCAAGCATATCATGAATCGGTTCCCAAAGACAAAGTCATACATACCATCCATACCATTCACAACCCACTTGGCCTGACTCGTAATTCATGGCCCCGAGTAGTCTAGAATCCTAGTTCAAATGTTCACAACCAGCCATGTCTCTCTCCCGCAATGATTATGACAATGTCTTGCCTGAAGAATGGACCGGTCCCAACCCTGTGGCCAATCTACAGTGTCTCGGCTATGAAATCACCGCTGCCATCATCCAATTTTTGATCTTAAATCAATCCCAAAACATCAATTGAGAACTGATCCAGATAGCTATATAGACATCCATCAAGCAAGCTCTAGAAAACATGAAATCTGACCAAGTCAAGTAACCTCTGGGGCATGACACTTGCAGCTGTGACTACCTTGCAACAGTCATCTATCCCCCGAGCTAGCAACCGTGTCATGCAACCTTTGGGCATGACACCTAATGATGAACACCCTTTCCATCATTGTTGGCTGCTTGAGGGCACATGGAAGAAGCCCAGAGTACAGTTCCTCCGTCATTCTCTGGCACCTTATCCCTGACGTTGGTCACTTCATTGCATTTTATGCTACTCATAGCCCCGACGCCTCCTCAGTACAACTAGGTCATGCAACCTCCGGGCATAACACCTAAAGTTGAGCCCCTCTTGTGTTAGTTGATATTAGCTAATTATGGTCTGAGAGAGCAGGTTTCTAGGAACTCCGGTATGTGCTCATTGACTGACTATGATAAATCAAACGCATCCCCATCTTGGGTTGGGATGGGCAAAAAGGCCTCTCAAAAGCCAGCCTCAACTGCCACTACCCAGCTAAGTAGCAGTCCTATAGGTAGTATAAGCTCATGGATTTTACCTCTCAATGCAATATTTGCCAAGTTAAGAAAAGTCGGCCTTCTCAAATCTCTCCGCGAGTACAACCCCCCACAATAGACGAAAGGAAAAACTTTTGCGGATATCATATCATGCTAGGTCATAAAACCAACAACTGTAAAGCCCTGCTTTTGGCCATCGAACATTTAATTTATGGAAAAGAATATTGTAGAACCCAAAAAAGCGCATGGTGATATGAATTCACCACTACTAAAGTCCAACAACCGGATAGGAATGACCAATTCTGGCTTATCTAAACAAGGAAATGGGCCACGGGAACTCATCAAGACCATCTGCTCCTAAGGTAGAGGAAAGGTAAAGTTGTGCTATGACAGCGAGGACAAGGAGGCAAACGGTGAAGAATTTAAGGAAGTTATTGCTACAATGATCAAAGCCATGACAGTTTAAACAAAGTAAGGGCAAAGACATAGAAAAGGCAAAGCAGAGAACCCAATGACCCAGGCAATGAGGCAGTTCACCGAGGTCCTCACAGAGGAGTCAAGCTAAGTAAAGGACATCTCATCAACCATCGAGCAAAATGAGACTCAGGCTTCCGGTCAGGATGACACATTGATCAGGAATGGTACCACCACCGACATCAACAATGAAGAACCTTCACCTATGGAGGATGACATCTTTGATATGTAATCTTTATATTTCTATATTCTTTCAATTTGAACAATGTTATGTTTGTAACGTTCAGCTCCATGAGAAAACTTCTATTTTGTTACTTATTTCATGTGTTGCCCATTTGATCCACGCATTCATATGAACATATGCATGATGCTTTCAGTACTTGAGATATTTTACTGCATAAAATTAATTCGAGTACAAATGGAGTCTCTCAAGTGGTAATCATTTCCAATAATTTAACTCCTGTCAAACCCATGTGAGATAATAAAGTGCTTAAAGTCACGATAACGGTTTCACCTAGTCATGACTAAAATTGATAGTTAGATTGCCAAGCATCACAAAAGAAGTCTGTTCTCGCCTCGAATTAACTCAACAACCTCACAAATTTTGCGCAAAGCTACTAAAGAAGTTCGGCTTGTTTCATGGAATAAAAAATTAAGGCATACATTTTTAGCCCACTCATTTCCCACCCTCGATCCTTCTTTCCTTCTTTGCCCAAAACTTCCCTACTCTTTGGTCATTTTTGGCATAGGGGAAATACGATTGGCAAACTTTAGCCTTCATTTAAACAAACACAGCTACATCATTATAGCTTCAGATTATAAAGGGAAAGCCAAATCTTAACACCAAGAAAATGACCAAACTCGCAGAGAGAAACATCTTCACCTGGTATGACTTAACTCAAAGATCAGTCCAAGGGGCAACCGCCATCAGGAGTATAAAGTATGGGACCAGGTATCGTAGATCTTTACCTTACAAGCCACAAGCTAATCATACAATTCAAAAAACAGTCGATCAAGAAGACCCACCAGACAAGCTACCTTTCGCCCTTTACGGACACTGAGCAAAAGCCCCTACAGCAAACGCTACTTAGTTTATGATGGAGAAACAAGCTATAGTTGAATATAAGATAAAATCATTATGAGCCATTCAAAGATCTGAATTAAAAGAGCCTGAATGGATGAAGGTAAGAGACAGGCTACCACCATAGACAAATAACAATTAAAGACCTCAGACAAACTCTCAAGTATACCAACAGCATGTGGCAAGGGTATATAAATAACCAAGTCAAGCATCAAAGGTGTCCATAAGGCCAATGATCGGATTTTGAAGCAAACCAAACTTGCCGATACAAGCCCGATACAGAGAATTCCGGCTGAGGAAGGACCTTACATATGCCTGGGTTGAAAAGCAATCAAGATCTCAAGCATAGGCGAGTTCATCGACCTAATAGACCAAGGCAAGCATAAGCGTTGTCAAATCTAAATGAAAAGAATTAAATTAGAAAAGCGGCACAAAAAAATAACATATAACAAGCACCTGCCTTTTGATCTTTTACTAATTGGACAAAAATTAGGGTAACACCTGAGGGTCTGTATTCTGCAAACTAGCTGTGCAAAAATTAGGGGATGTAATCACCCGCTAAATTGAAAACCCAAAAGGGTGGTTCAGGCAAAAATTAGGGGGTAAGAGAAAAATAGTGAGATGTTAACCTAAAAATCTATAAAGACTGGTCAACACCAGGAGTTTTATTAATGGAAATAGTTACCAACATTTGTACTCTAATTAAATTCATTCAATGAAAGTATCTTTCGTACTGAAATCTTTATGCTTGTGATTGTACGAATGCCTAGCGACCAAAGGGAGAAAACATCACAAGCTTAATTGAAGATGCTCGGAGCTCACCCGATCAATGCAATAATTCAATATATAGAAGACATAAATCTAGATAGACTAAAAAATCTAGGTCTATGCAAAAGTTGGAATTAGTCTGCTGGATTGAAAACCCGAAAAGGGCCGTCCAGGCAAAAGTTAAGACAAGGCTCGATAGATTGAAAACCACTAGGGGAAGTCTATGTAAAATTAGAGTCAAGAAAAAAATATAATGAAAAAACAAGAGAAAGCAGAAAAGAAAGTCAGAAATCTATAATTCTGTGTCTCATATTGCCGACAGTTTGAATCATGCCGCCGGCGGTATGAACAAGATCGACGGTGACATGAGCCAGGCCGCCGACAGCATGGCACTTTCCCCTCATATTCAAGGCCTATTTTGGCCGGATAAGACCTATTCCAAATCTTTTTTAATCCCTATAATCTATTTTCAGAATTATTTTTAAGCCAAAAATTTGCTTCATTCAAACCAAAAGCCTAGTGCCACGAATATCCCAAACATCCAAACAAACCGAATAACAAATCATCCAAAAATCCAAAACCACAAAACCAAAACCCAAATTATCCAAACCCTAATGTAATAGAGGTACGAACCAATGCAAAAAAGCAAAAGCAAAAGGACAATATCAAAGCTAAAGCTACCCGCCTCCATCTGTCTGGTGAGATGAGATGTCCGGGTCATCCACGAGATAATGATTGATGATGTCATCTTCTTCGCTAATTCCCTCGCCAGTCAATGGAAGGCTCCATGAACCCGCAGTCTTGGCAGTAGTGCACCACTGGGCTGCCTTCTCTTTCCCTTTAAAACTAACCTTAAGAGGCAGGGTGCGGTACAGGTTAAGCTTACTCCTCCTCTCACGAATGGTAGCATCTAATTGCTACTCCAACTCTCCAACCCGACGTCTGAGCTCCTAGTTTGCGGCCACCTCCTCTCGATACATTGCCTGAGCCTGGTTGGCATCAAAAAGTGTCATGGCCATGAATTCTTGCAACAAAGCAATGATAACTGCATCATTCATAACATTTATACATACACTTTTTACTATTAAACATCATTTCAACATGGAAGTACCTTAGCAAACAGAGTCTAAGAAACCAGGGTATCTTTAAGGGCGAAGGCATTCCCAGCTATTCGCTCTACTTCCCAACATATAACCTGTAAGATCCAAAAGCAGTAATCAAGTGAATTATCTTGAAAAGAAGGATCGCGTTAGTGTTCTTAGGAAGCTTACATGTATGGTTCTCGAAGGCGCGAAGTCCAACGAGTGGGTGCTCGGAGGAATCTCCCTAATCCGTAAGTCACCACTAGGGCCTAAAAGCATAAAGGACTTCTCTAAGGCTGTCGAGAGGTGCCCTGGCACTATATCTGCACCACCGTTTCCACCTCGATCTCGTACCTCACTCGACTTAGGCCGGCTCCTCTTCTTAAAAGGTGCCTAAAACCACAAAGAAAGCAAAAGCAGGTATAAGCATCAATGCTACTAAAAAAAATATGTCGAAGGATTGTGATGTTTACCTTGGAGGAATAATATCCCTCATGAACCGGTATCTCCTCAGCACCACCGCCACCATTATCATCATCCTTATTGTCATCATCATCATCCCCCTCATTACTCTCGCCCTCACTAACCACCTCACCAGGGGCTCTCGGTTCCCTTTTCTTATTGTAGAACATGATTGTCCCATCCGAGTGAATACAGGGGCAAAGAGAAAGTAGTTATGATGTAAACTCACCATAAACACCGGGGACACTCTTGACCACCCGACCATTTCCCTCAATAAAGTCAGCCTTATCGGCCTCATTAGTAATAGTCAAGTATGGCCACTATTAGCCCATCAGGGGAGCCAGAGGCACATGTATTAGGGGGCAGGACATACTTCCACTTGCGCACTCTCTCACCCAAGTACTACTTCAGAGACAAAGGGCACTCGATCATAAATTGCCTATTGTCCACATCCTTCGTCACTTTATGAACAGTCGCCAAGTTAGACGCTTCCTCGAAAGGATCCCTTTTCGATGCTCTCACACTAGTGAGCAAGAAAATGAGCGTCAACCGGTACCTCTGTCAAGAAGGCCACTGTAGGAAGGATCTCATGCACAAAGGCCCATGCCTGTACAGCCAAAAGTCTGTTAGTTCAATTTGGCAAAGAAAGCAATCAAAGGGTCAAAAATGCTAAGAATGCTATAAAAGCGGAAACAATGAGATAGCGCCATACCTAAACGAGTAGATGGCCCAATCGAAGGACCTTTTCCTTCTTCCTAGCTCCGATGTCTAACCCATGGTATATCTTGGTAAGAATGGCCCTCGACCAATTTTTCTCTTGGATCATCGCCACATCCTTGATCGCTAAAATTAGTCTATAATTTACCTTACTACTAGAAATTGGGAAGAAAAGTACAATCATCCGCGAAATGACGAAGGAACGAACGCAGGCCTCCATCTGCAACTCAAGGACCACCTTCTTCTTCTTTCAAAACTTGCTCAGCTCACCGTATGATAAATGCCCTGACTTAGGCATCACCTCTAATAGCTCAGTCACCCATTTCACTACGGGTCCCCAGACATGGTACTTCGCCATGTAGACATCAAAATGAATGACCTCATCGGTCCAAGGAAGCCCAGTCATCGCCATAATATCTGATGGGGTGATTGTAACCTTGCCAATAGGAAGAATGAATGTGTGGGTGGTTTTCAACCACCTCTCAATCGATGTTGTGAGAGCCGAGTGCGATAGTTTGGGCATTACGGTCGGTAAAATCCAGGCTAGAGCCCTAAAACCCATCGCATCAATGGCGGCTTAAAGTGCGAGGTCATACTTATTTATCACCTTCCACCACTTGTCGATAGTTCCCATTCCCTCAGTACATGTGATAGAATGGGGCTGCAAAAAGATAAGGAAATCAGAAATAAATAGATAAGTCTTCGGTTTATTCTCACTTCCTTTTAACTGCTAGAAATCTGCTGATGCCGCTACCGTAAGCAGCGATGCCGCTGGTGACATCGACCATACCACCAGCAATATGAATGATATTGCTAGTGATATCGCTATAACCAGTAGTGGCATGGCAAAAGTCCAGGCCTTTCTACAAGGCTTGATGTCGCCGACAGCATCACTCGGCAGCATGAGTGATGCCACCGACGATATCAATCCCTATGGGCAGATCTCAATTTTGCCCTAAAATTGAATAAAATTGCACCAAATCACCAAATAATGTAATTAATCAAAATCAAAGCGTAAAATCAACTCAAAACAGCCCTATAGCATGCATTATGAAGTTTATACGCCCCTGTTTTTTTTATCTTAAGCATTATAACGATAGATATTTGAGTTTTTATAACCAAAATCACAAAAATCAAAACAAAATTATTGAGTTTTTGCAGGATTACCTAGGTGTGGGAGAAATGATCTTCTTTTTTCAGGATGAGATTGGTGATAGTTGTGGTTATTTTATAGCCATACATGCTCTCGGATTCCTTTATACCATAACCAACTGAAACTAGGAAAATTTTTAGCCCCAGGATAGAAGAATCGGGCAAATACCCCTTAGCCTTAGTAGTCGATTTACCTTTAAGAGCCTTGATAATTCTCTTCTTGATGAAGGTGAGAAAAGATGAAAGGAAAATCCGGTTTGAAAGAGGAGGATAGAAGAATTTCAAACATTGTTCTAGAGTAAGGAAAAGAGGTGTCTTAATTCATATTAAACACCCACGTGGAATTCGAGGAGTTTAATTAATCTGAAACTACCAATTCATGCAGTCGGCAACATCACTATACACCACTGGTGATATCACCCATGCCGTCAGCGACATCAACTTATCCAATTCAAATTTTAAATTCCTTTGATCGGTCAAAGTTGCCACTTGGCACCTCATATTGCTGACAGCATCAACCAAATCGCCAACGACATTACTTTATACCGCCGGCGATATCAACTTCCTAGGGGCATTGTAGTTGCCTTTTTAACAGTTCAACGAGATCTCAGCTCAAAACCTCGACATTCCAGGACTTCTAAAATTGTTGCATTTTAAGCATTACGTTTTAACTATTGATCAAAGGGGCAAAAATATTTTTGTTTCACAAAATCGATCAAGCAGTAAAAACTTCATTTAAAAATCTGTCTAATCTTGTTTCTCATACTACTCCTTATAGGTACAACCCCAACTGCAAACCAACTATACTCATTCTCTAAGCCACCATGCGGAACGCCAATCGAAGATTATGGCATGACGCTGTACATACCAATCTTTGGGTTCATCCCCCAGAACATCATTAGAGATTATGGAATGACCCTGTACATTCTGCTCTGCAAGTTCACCCCCTGTACGCCAACAGGAGATTATGGCATGACCTTGTACATACCGTTCTTCGGGTTCATCCTATGGAACATCATTGGAGACTATGGAATGACCCTGTACATTCTGCTCTTTGAATTCACCCATGTACGCCAACTAGAGATTATGGTATAACCCTGTACATACCGATCTTTGGGTTCACCCCCTGGAACATCACTGAAGATTGTGGTATGACCCTATACATACCGCTCTTTAGGTTCAACCACCGAACGTCAACCAAAGTTTTTGATATGACCAAGTACATGCCACTCTTCGGGTTCAACTGCCATCAACAAATCTCAAGCTCGACCAAAGGGCAACAAATCCACAACGATCAAGCCCGACCAAGGGGTAAACAAGTCCATAAAGCTCAAGCCCGACCAAGGGGCAACAAATCCACAAATCTCAAGCCCTACCAAGGGGCAAACTAGTCTACAAAGCTCAAGCCCGACGAAGGGGCAATAAATCGAGAAAGCTCAAGTCCGACTAAGGGGAAACTTAAATCCATAAAGTTCAAGCCCGACTAAGGGGTAAACCAGTCCAAAAAGCTCAAACCCGACCAAGGGGCAATAAATCCATAGAGCTCAAGCCCTACCAAGGGGCAAACCAGTCCATAAAGCTCAAGCCCAACCAAGGGGTAACAAATCATCAAAGCTTAAGTTTGACCAAGGGGTAACTCAAATCAACAAAGCTCAAGCCTGACCAAGGGGTAAATCAACAAAGCTCAAGTCCAACCAAGGGACAATTCATGCTCAAAGCCTAACCCCGACAAAGGGGCAAACCGATCATTCATCAGGTATAATTTCTAACCCTTGCTCTTTCGTGTGATCATACTAATCTGTGGCAGTAGTGATCCCCGAGAGGCAGCTTGTGAGCAAGGTATTTCACAGACTCTCTCGCGAGACGATGATGATGTATCTCCAATTTTATTCCTCATAATAAAAATTCTTTTTTGGAATTTTTATTACCGATAACAAATTCTCCACGAATTTTATTTTCGGACAAATTCAATTCGACATGTCCCCCCAATAATTCATTTTTCCCGTTAAAATCACTTTTGGCCGGATTTCCTCTCCTTTTCCCCGTTTTTGGGCATGATTCATGCTTGGTTTTCAGACCTGTCAAGGAGTAAGGCCACTATCAACCTCATCGATACCACAGGCGGTATCATCCAGGCTGCCGGCAACATCATTTTCTGCTGTAGAACAGCTATTTGCCTTTTTGCTCGATATCCGACGGATAATTGATCAATGGCAATTTCCAATAGATTTAGCCTATACAAGGACCTTTTTCCAGCCATTTCAAGGGTTAGAAATTTTCACCACTCAAAATCTTAAGGAGATTTTGAGCATTTTAGCTAGTTCTAGTGGGAAAAAGTTTTAAAAAGGTAAGAAAAGAGGATTTAATTCATCTTTTCTTGGTTTTTCTCTACTGAACTCTCGATATTTAGGAGAATCCTAGTTTTAGAAATCCCTAAGATAGAATTTAGAGCCTTAAACCCCTATTCACTAACTAAATCATCATTTGAGCTCCCCGGAGGTGTCATATGGATCACGAAGAGGTGGATTCATGGCCCTGAGGTTAAAATTCTGAGTCTTATAGCCCTTTGGCTTTCATTTTACTTATTTGTTGTGTTTTAGTTGTTGTTTATGCTTAGTTTTCGATTTTTGGTCACTTTTCGGCCAAAAACAGCTGCTGCAAGGAATTGAAACCGTCGGCGATATCAACCTTGCCGCTAGCGGCATCATTGATACCTTTAGTGGCCTCATTTATCCCCGATGGCCCTATTTTCTTGCATGGCCCTTCTCCTTTTTTCGGGCCCCCATATCTAATCCATAGTACATCTAAGCTAGAATGGCCCTAGGCCAGCTCTACTCCTTGATCTTCACTACATCCCTAATGGCAGAAAACAAGCCATAGTTAATCTTACTGCTTGAAACTGGGAAGAATAATACAATCAATAGGGAAATCACGAAGCCTCTCATCGAGCCTCGAGGACCACTCCAACCTCTATCCAGGGCTCTTGCAACTCTCCGTAAGATAATCACTCCGCCTTGGGCTTCAAACCAGAGAGCTCTATCACCCTCTTCACCATCAGCTTTTGAAGGTAGTATTTCTCCATATAGACATCAAAGTGAATGACCTCTTTGGTCTATGGCAGTCCAATAATTGCCATTACATCTGAGGGAGTGATGGTCACCTTGCTGATCTGAAGATGAAAAGTATGGGTGGTCTCTGACCACTTTTCGGTCATAGAAACCAGGGACGAATGGGAAAGGTTCAGCATTAGTAGGGGTAGAATCTGAGCCAAGTCCCCAAAACCTGTGTCATCAATAGCCGCTTGAAGCACGGAGTCTTTCTTGTCAATATATTGCCACCATTCACCTATGGTCCCCATGCCCCCGGTGCAAGTAACTACGTGCGGCTGTAAAAATTAGAAAGAAGCAAACCCGATAAGTAATCTGCATTTCTATGTCAAAAACTACTGGAACCTGGCTGATATTACTGCATAAGTAGTGATGTCATTGGCGACACAACCATATCGCTGGCGATATGAGTGATGTCGCTGGCGGCATAATTTTCTGTTGGTAGAATCCAGTTTAGCCCAAAATTAGATCCAAATCATAAAAAAAGCAATAAATCAACCCCAAGGCATAAAACCAGGTAAAAATAGGCCTATAACATGCATTCTAACTTATGTTTCTTATTTTTAACCTTTATTATATAATATTTCTTGTCTGGGACCGAAATCTTAAAACAAAACAAAAAGGGTTCGAGTTTTGCAAGAATACGTGGACGTAAGAGATGTGGTTGTCCTTCTCTAGGGTCATATTATTGATAGGAGCCACAATCCTATACCTGAACATAATGTCAGAATCTTTCAATCTATAAGCCATGGGAATCGAGTAAAGCTTTAGCCCCTCAATGGGAGAATAGGGCAAATCGCTAGACTTTGTACTAGCATATTTAAGCCCAAAAATCTTCTTCATGTTTAGGAATCAAAGAAGAAGAGAATGGAAGAATTTTAGTGAGAGGAAGAAGGGTTTTTGGCTTCTGATAGTCGAAATAGGGAGAAAGAAGAAGTTTAACTCATATCAAACACCCATGCGGAATTTGAGGAGTTTAATTAAATCTGCAACTGTCACTTGATACCTCCAGTGGTATTAACCAAACCGCGAGTGATATCAATCATATCTCCAGCGACATCAACGTCTCTAGGGGCAATTTTTTAATTTCTTTCACCAGTCAAAGATGCCACGTGGCACCTCATATTGCCAGTGACTTCAGTCAAGCCGCCAACGGCATTAAGCATTCTAAAGCAGCCTTTTCAATGATTCAACGAATCTCGACACCAATCCTCGGCACTCCAGGGCTTCTTAAACCCATTACATTCTTAATTATCACGTTTTCACTGTTGATTAGAGGGTCAAAAAATTTTGTTTCCATAAAATCGATCGAGTAGTAAAAACATTATTTTAAATTTTGACTAGTCTCATTTCCCTCGTCGATCATTGGCGGTACAACCGCAAGGGGAAATCAAAATATCATCCCCCCAAATGTCAAATAGAGGTACTGATGAAATCAAAGTCCTATCATCCTTCGAATCCTGCCCACCGAATGTCAAACGGAGGTATTGATGGAATCAAAGTCTTGTCATCCTTCAGGTCCTGCCCATCGAACATCGAATAAAGGTACTGACAAAGTCAAAGTCTTGTCGTCCTTTGGATCCTGCCCACCAATTATCGAATTGAGGTACTGATGGAATTAAAGTCTTATCATCCTTTGGGTCCTGACCACCAAATATTGAATGGAGGTACTGATGGAATCAAAGTCTCATCATCCTTCAAGTCCTGCCCACCGAATGTCAAATTGAGGTACTGACAGAATCAAAGTCTCGTCATCCTTCGGGTCTTGCCCATCGAATGTTAAATGGAGGTAGTGATGGAATCAAATTCTTATCACCCTTCGGGCCAAGCCCACTATCTATCAGGTACAATTTCAAAACCCTTACTCCTTTTGTGAGATCATACTGACCTATGGCAGAAGTGATGTCTCAAGGGGTAGCCTATGAGCAAGGGATTTTACAATCCCTCTCGCGAGACGATGATGACTTATATTCGATTTTAATCCTCAAATATAAAAAAAATTCTTTATGAATTTTTATTCCCACTAAAAAATTCTTTACGAATTTTATTTTCAAAAAAATTCAGTTCGGCGTGTCCATTAATGAGTCCGGTAGCTCGAACCGATGATTTGCACCCAAAAATTAATTTAGGCCTAAATACTCTTAATATGCAAATATAACCCTAATTAGGTTGAAAATCCCGCTTAATCGCTTTTTAGGCGGAACTTTTTGCTTTAATCCACTTTTTAGGCTAGGCCATGCCAATACCACCAGCGGTATCATCCATGCCACCGGCGATCTGACTTGTGCAGGTAGTCAGCTTTTTGCCATGCCTTTACTCGATATCCACTGGATAATCGAGAAAAGTCAGCTCTCTCTAGAGTTTAGCCTATAAAAGGCCCCATTTCTGATGAAATAAGGGCACACAATTGTTAACTTGAATTTTAGAGAGATTTTAGTGAGATAAGGTGAAGAAAAGGTAAGAAAAGAGGAATTACTCCATCTGTTCTTGATTTTTCTTTGTTGAACTCTCTTATAATTAACTAAAAATTAGTAGAACTTAGGTTTAAAATCAATCTTAATAGGATTTAGAGACTTAAACTCTTTATTCACTACCCAAATCATCATTTTGAGGTCCAAGGAGGTGTCATTTGGATCACGAAGAGGTGGATTCACGGCCCCGAGGTAAAAATTCTGAGTCTCATAGCTCTTTGGCATTTATTTTTGTTTTTTGTTATGATTATTTGCTCTTTTGTGCTTAGTTTTGGGTTTTTGGTCATTTTTAGACCATTAATTGCTGTTGCTGCAAGAATATGAAACCGCCGGTGATAAGTGAAGCCGCCGACGGTATAATTCATGTCGCCAACTGCATCAATGATACTGCCAGAGGCTTCCTTTATCACCACTAGCTTTATTTTCTTGTGGGACTCTTTCTTTATGGTACCCAAAATGTTATTCTGCTAACTTGTGTAAGTGAAATTGCCAGCGGCATCAATGATGTCGCTGACGGCCTCACTTATACCATTGGCGGTATGACATTCTGGACAGTCGATTTATTTTCTTTTTTTTATTTCGACCTAGTTTAATTTCCGAAGCTAGGCTGTACAGTGCAACGACGGGAGTCCAGAACTCCCCGAAAACATTCCTCACCCCATAACATGTGGCATTTTCACTAATAATCAGCTTAAAACAACAAATCGAGTCTAGAATGTAAATAAAACGAGATTTCTCATAATACCGTTCAAGCACAACTTTTGGCCATCCAATCGGGCTCCATAAATTGTATAATAAATATGACATGATCACGCTAACTCAGGTCTTGTTTTGTATACTAATTATGCATGCTATATGTGATATATCATGTATACGTGATGTATTTGTGCTAACCGTTTCGTGTAGGTAGATTTAGGATAGATGATTATTAGGCCTTCGGGTATTTTATTTATTGTTTAGACAAATGCATAGGATTTTGAAAGCCATATAATTATTCTTCAATTTCTGCACTTTGTTTGGGATGACTGTAATAATTTATTTTGAAAGCTTGGTTAAATAACGCGCGAACACAACATATAAATCGAAAACACCAAAAATAAAAAGGAATTAAAATCAAATAAGAAAGATCGATAATATTAACTTGGCCAATGTAAAATAGATAGCATTATCCGAACTCGGAATCTCTACTTAAGGTATGGTCCACCATCCGGTGGGAAAATCAAACCTAAATTTTCCGATTGAGCTAAATTCGGTGGCGACTCTGTCTTAAGTGCGGGATTTTGATCTCGCGTCTTTTAAGCATTAAAATATGCTAAACCCACATTTTCACCACCACGCCTACTATTATTTTTCAGGCCCTCCGGCTCAGCTTCGCAACCGTCCGAAACGTCGTCTGCTCACAACCGTATCATTCTCGTTAGGGTAATTCAAAAGTTGTTCAACATCCATCACATTTTTGTAGGATAAATTAGATATGACATCTTTTAAGTCTTAATTCAAGTATCTTTTTTCTTTCTTATGGCATATACTACAACATACTCTCTAAAATAATAAATATTTATATATCGACAAATGAATAATTTATGCATTTATCGATAAATTAATAATCTCAATAAATGAATAATTTTTTTCGGTCACAAACATATGCATTTATAGAGGTTTTACTTTATTTTTTGGTTTGAGCCTCAAAATGAGAACTATATGGTAAGAACACTTTGATGCACATTAGTTTTACCAACCTAACTACTTTTTGTGGATTAAATAAACCCAACTATAATTATTATAAGTATTAGATATATAAAAATTGAGTTTAGGCACCGCCTAGGAGGAAAAAATTGGACTAAGCGGAGTCTACGTAAAATAATATGAATAGGTGACAACAAATTAATCAAATGCCTAGTGTTATCAATACCGGACTGGGCATTATACCGATAAATTTAATGGTACACGGTATTACCAGTATAACTGGTATAATTAGTGGTTTACCGGTTTTTATATTTAAAAGAATATATATTATTTAGGGTTTTTAGTGGTTATTGCAACACTTTTTGGATCTTTCATCGCTTCTGCGTGTTGTTAGATGGGTTTTTAAAAAACAGGGTTTGAACCGATTCACCAATATACCGTTTTTTCCAATTTTTTCAAAAAAATCATTTTAAAAATAAACCGCATCGTAGCTATGGTCGGCAGGGGCGGACCCACATAGAGTCATGTGGGATCCAGGCCCCCCGATTTTAAAATATTAGTATATGCATATGTGAAAAAACTTCTGTTCTTGATGTAGCAAAGATGGATGAGCGCCTAGATTCAATTATTTTCCCCCTGCGTGTTGTGGGTTCGATTCTTGTTGATTGCAAGCTGTCTTATTTTCTTCTTTCTTCCTTCATTATTTGTTTCACATTTATATCTTGACTAATTTTTTTCTTTGTTTCTTTTATATATATATCCTTATTTACATTTTTATCTTTATTTTTACAGTCTTTCAAATTCAACACTATAAAATAGTAACAACCAATAAATAATTTTAATTAAAAAACTATATTTTTTAAATATACATAGTAGAGAAATTTTTTAAAACATATATAACTCAATGACAATGCTTTCAATATAGCTAATTCATAAAATTAATAATACAAACCAAAACATAAATTGATTACGACCTTGTTGTTCATAGGTAAGTTATAAAAAATCATTTTTAATTATACAATTTTTTTCATAAAGTTATAAATATAAATTAAATTGTGCTACAAATTAACTTATGTTGTAGACTAAATTTTGAAAAGTTAAAATTGGCATTTCATAATTGAGTATCCGAATATCAATAAAAACTTATATTTTTCGATATCACGATGCTTTAACTCGGTTCAAAAGATTCTGGGCCCCCCTTATATCGAATTCTGCGTCCGCCCCTAATGGTCGGCTTACGTTAAAACCAGTCGAATTGACCGGTACGTTACGATTTTGATAACATTGCAAACGCCCGATAGCCGAACGAAAATTGGGAAGGTTTGGATTGGACCAATCATATTCGTATTCATAATTACATTTGTACCTTCCACTATATTAATTTACACCATTTTGGGGTCATCCATTTCCTAATTTTATTTTATTTTTTATACGTCTTTCATACCATTTATTTTTTAACATAGTACTGTAAAATACTTTCTCCATCTTTATATTTCTCTTCAAAATAAGATGTATGATATATTTTATCAAACTTTTTTAATTGATATACATTTATTATATAGTTATCTTATTGTAGTTATATGATTATAACACGAACTCAAAATACATATAATTATATTCGTAAGAGTAAAATAAGTAAATTATAATGAATTTAAAGTAAAAATATACTACAATTACATCAATATGACAAAAACATATTCATCACTATGACAAAAATATAACATAACTATAAGGTAGCTACTATAATATGCATTTTTGTCACTACAGAATCAACAACAAACTTTTGGTTGTAAATTGCATGAAAATTGTTGTTTTTTGGTTAGGCAACGAGTAACATGTTATTCCTATACAAAATTATCATTGTAAAGTAATTGGCAATAAAGTTTGAATTTGTTTTGGGATGAAATTTTTAATTATTGTTGCTAACTTAATTTTTTAATTGTAGCAAAATTCCAACATTAGTTACTTTATACTTTAAACTTGTTTTCACCTTGTAAATAGTAAAATAGAAAAGAGATATGCTCTACTAAGGTTTTATACTTCGCCACGTTGTTGTGCTCTCCAACTGTTATATACAAGTAAACCTTGTAGAGCAAGCTCAGCCGGCTCGGATTTCGTTCGACGTGTTATTAAAAAAATTAACCCATGCTTGATATGGCCCACACTTTAAAGTTTCGGACTCGGATTGGGTTTAAGAAGTCATTTCCAAATCCCGCATGTAAACTAAAAAGAATAGGGAAAAACACCTAAATGCACTAACTTGTGCAAAATAATAACCAAATTGTCACAAGAATATGCTTGTAACCTATTTAGAATATTTTGAAAAGTTATTAACCAAAATACGCTCTCCATAAAAATGCTTGAATTATAAACGACTTTTTCTTCTTCACCACCCAATTCGCTCCACCTGAAGTCTAACAGAAACTGTTGTGTGCAATTTGGCATCTATCGCTCTACCACGGTTTGTCAGGGAAACAGTGAGTGCGAACATAATTTAGATTATTAAAGTTTCCTTTCACTTCAGAATCTGTTGTGTGCAATTTGGGTTTTTCTTAATTTTTTCTTTCATTTCAGGGGACCCCATTGGAGTCGCATCCTTAAAAGCTTGTTGTGAGTAGAGGTTCAAAGAATAGATACTTTGACTTTGATAAACTAGCTGAGGTTCGTATCATTAGCATCATCAGCAACTTTCTTGTTTGTAAATCTTAGAGGAGGCTCATGTTTATTTGAATAATCTGCTAATTAACTTCAAATTGTTTGTTCCTATAGAGCAGGTTACAGAAGTAGCTACTGCAAATCTGAACAAAATAATTGATGTTAATTACTATCCGGTTGAAACAGCCAAAAGGTCAAATCTTAGATATAGGCCAATTGGCATTGGACTTCAAGGTCTCGCAGATGCATTTATTTTACTCGGCATGGCATTTGATTCACTTGAGGTACATCTACACATTCTCTTTGAATGGTGGATTGCTTGGATTATGGAATAATTGTGAGCTAATATTTGTTGAAATAAATTGCAGGCTCAGGAATTAAACAAGGAGATATTTGAGACCATTTATTATCATGCTCTTAAAGCTTCTTCAGGTATAGCAGAAAAGGATGGTGTGAGCGGACGAACTCTTTCCCACAAGGACAACGTGAGATGCGTAGCACGGGAGGAAATAACGAGGGCTGTGAAGCGAGCCGGTGGATTGATCCTCATTTTAGCATGATAAAAAAGATAGATTGATGAAATCGATGTTGATGTTGAGTTTAAGTCCAATTTACATGTTAAGCGATACGAGACTAGAAATCCCGTATTTTAAGATAGAGTCGCGACCCGGTTAAGCTCCACTGGGAATTTGGGTACGATATTCCCACCTGGGGGTTGGACCATACCTTAAAATAGAGATTCCAAGTTCGGATAATGTTGCTTACTTTTCAATTTTTAAATCAAATCGTTTACATTTTACTAGGCGCTATTTTAGTTCTTCTGTGATTTGAATCTGGTTAATATTTGAAGTTTTCGGTTTATATTGTCATACATCACACAAAAGCTCTAAATAAAGCAAGAAAATAAATAATTATTATGGGCTTTACAAATACCTATACATTTCTCTAATGCGGAAATGTAAATAAAGCGGATAAATAAATAAAAGGGCAAAACCGGGTCCTAACCGAGCTTACCAAATCGGACCCGGCTCCAAACGAGGCAAAATACACAGATTAATCATAAATAATGTGAAAAATAAATAAATGCGGTGAATAAAGCAAATAAGGAGAAAAACATATTTTTGGATTTTTTGGGACTAAAAATATAATTTTTGGGCATTTAAATGAGCATCTAAATAACCTAATACTCAATAAAATAAACTAAACAACCTAAAATAAATAAAGAAAATGACTGAAAATATTTTGGGATTTTCAGTCATTATAAAAAGATTTATTTAGATTTATTTGATGAAAAACCCATTTTTAAGCCCTTAAATGAAGATTTAATCAATTAAATAATTAATAAAATTTAAAACAAATTAAAGATTAATTAAAAATTGATTACAGATTATATAAAATTTTTCGAGAATTTTTCAGGTAAAAATCGGGGTAAAAAACGCAAGAAAATGATGAAAAAGGACGAAAAACACAAAACGGGGGCTTTTGGCATTTTTTACCAGTCTAGATGCTGTAGTGGGACTTGAGATGCTACAGTGGCAGCCTGAGACGCTGCCATTGCAGCATGTCAAGCTACGCCGAAGCATCTCAAGACTCACCGGAGCATCTGGCTCGGAAAATCGTCAAAAAGTCTGAAATAATAACCAAGAACAGTCAAAAAATAAGAGATACTGAATAAAAAGTTGATTGGAACTCAGTTTTATTACCTAGAGCCCGTGAATCCACGTTTTGAGACTCAAACCGGTCGTTTGGCAAGTTTTGTGACCAATTTGTGACGAAATTCGACGAAAATAGCGACGAACTTAGTGACGAAATTTAGTGATTTTTGAGAAAAAAGTCTCTAAATCTTGTTTAAGCCCGTTTTAACTTAATATTTCTAATTAATTTTAGTGATTAAGCTAAAAGATTAAGCTAAATAACCCTTTGAAATCCCGAATAATCAGATTTCTTAAATTTTATAAAGCTTTCTCTTTCGAAAACCTAGTAAATTATAAATGATGAGTTAAGCTTTCAATTTGACCAAAAGTCCTAAATTAGGTGATTAAATGAGTTTATATAGGCCTAACTCACTCCAAATAACTCAATTAATCCATAGAAATGTTAAATTTTCGAAAAAAATCGAGTTTATCCGGACTTAGAGAGAGAAAAAACCGAGAATGCGGTGAGATGCTGTAGCATACACATCTCAACGTACGTTGTAGCATCTCACCGTATGCCGGGGCATCTCGGCCCGCCGCTAGAGCATCTCGCGGAGACGTGGTGAGATTCTGTAGCGTACTGTGAGATGCTGCAGCGTACGCATCTCAACGTATGTTGTAGCATCTCACCGTACGCCAGGGCATCTCGGCACACCAGCGGAGCATCTCGCTGAGACTCGGTGAGATGCTGTAGCGCACGGTGAGATGCTATAGCGTACTGTGAGATGCTGCAGTGTACACACTTAACGTGCGTTGTAGCATCTCATAGTACGCCGAGGCATCTCGGCCCTCAGCAGGAGAATCAAGCCGCTGCGGCTGGCGGCCCTGGCAAGGGCCTGTCCAAAAAATATCTTTTATTTTTTATATATTTATATAATTTTTATATTTTTTTTTATATTTTTTTATCTTTGAAGCATCTATATTAATTAATCAGTCAAGGGAAACGACGCGATTAAAGACCCAATCTCGTTATAAAAAAAAGCTTGCTAAATGCAATTTGACTCCGAAATAATAGAACAACAGGCCCATAAATAGATCAGAGCAAAATGTCATCATCATTCAACGGGTCACTGAAAAGCCCGTGCTCACAAGCTGCCCCTCGGGAGATTATCACTTAGCGGGTCAAGTGTGATCTCACGAAAGAGCAAGGGATAGAAGGGTATACCTCAGATATTGGAACTTTGAGTCGGTTGTCTACAGACGGTCATGGGATGCATCATCAATGGACCTATCAGACGTAGAAGTTGAATCGGTTGTCTAGTGGTGGTTTGAGGACGCACCATTAATAAACCTATCAGATGTAGAAGGCAAATCTAAATCGGTTGTCTACTGGTGGTTTGAGGACGCACCATCAATGGACCTATCAAGAAGGCAAGGTTGAATCGGTTGTCTACTAGTGGTCTGGAGGACGCACCATCAACGAACCTATCGAGAAGGAAAATCTGAATCAGTTGTCTACTGGGCTGGTGGTATGGAAACACACAATCAATGGACCTATCGAGAAGGTAAGGCTAAATTGGTTGTCTACTGGGGGTCTGGAAACGCACCATCAACGGACCTATTGAGCATAAAAATTTGAGAAGTTAGTAGTTGTCATAAATTACATTTTTAATTGCTTAATTGATTTTGTCAAGACAAAAAATTTTGCCCCTTCAATTAAGCAATAAAAATGGAATATTGAGAAAATGAGATTAGAAATATCCGGGAAGTCTGGGAAAGCCATTGCTTGGCTGATTTTGCGATAGTTGCATCGAGGCATTCTTGGAGGGCTAAAATCTGCATTACGGTCCTCCGAAAGGATACAAAGCTACATCACGGTGCCCCTGAAGGGTTGAAAGCTACATAGAGGTGCCTTGAAAGGATTTTCTGAATTATAGATTCTGGATCTTCGGATCGATCATCCATCAAAATTATGGTATGACTTTCCTGTCAAGGAAGTTTGAGACATTAGTAATTGACATAAGTTGCATTTTAATTACTTGATTGATTTTGTGGAATAAAAATTTTTGCCCCTTCAATTAAGCAATTAAAACGGAAGAACGAAAGTTAAGTTAGGATTTCCAGGAGTTTGGAGAAATTGCCGAGGTGTCCATCGGATCTAGCTGGCATGCCCCTTGGATTCTCTATGTTTGAATGTAGGCTAGAAGACAATTCTGAGATTCCCCTGATGATCAAATTGAGGTGCCCTTAGGCATTTGCATCAAGTGCCCCTGTGAGAAAATTTGAGTTCTGATTTTAGGATCCAATAGGTTGGTTGTCCATCTGGATTATGACATGGTTATCTGTCAAGGAAATTTTGAAGCATTAGTAAATGATACGAAGTGAGTTTTTATTGCTTAATTGACCCTTCAATTAAACAATAAAAACGGAAGAACTAAATTAGAGTTAAGATTTTTGAGAGTCCGGAGAAGCAGCTGAGGTTGAATGTATGGCCCGAGGACATTAGTTGACATGCCCCTTGGGTGTGGCCTACCATATAATATTGAAAATATTCTGAGATGCTCCTTGATAAGGGTGCTTGCTTAGAGGTCGAGTGCATAGCTCGAGAATACTTTTATGTGCTTCATTTCCTATAGAATTCAGTATAGAATAATAGATATGACATTTATGAATATTATGCATGAATGCATGAGCTGCTTGGACTGATCATCCTCTACATCTGAGCTGCATGACTACTTGCCTGATTGATTTTACTTAATTTGGTTGCTTACTCGGAGAGAGAATATATGGAATTGCTTTACAGCAAGGATAAGACCAGAATGCCCCTAGCGGAGGATTAGGGATGTCACACAGATTAGAAGGAAATGCTCTTGGTGGAAAATTGGGGAAGTTGCGGTATACATGCAAGGTTGGTGTGGTCGGATATTGAGGTTGAGGATTGTCGTTAGTATGATAAGTGATAGAAGGATCCTCACGAGCTATTCAAAGAGCCGTGTTGACTGTAAATTGATTGCTAGATCGAGCATGTCGAAGACAAGGGGGTGCATGAAGTGGATTTCAAGATTCTGGATAACGAACGACTAGACGCTATCATTACCAATGAATTCTACCAAGGATGGTTTGGGCAGATTGCAGACTTTTCCTAATGCTTAGTCGCGATCGAGATTAGAGCGGACACGAGCAGAGGACGGATTTGAGCCCTTCGAATCCACTTGACATGAGAACGTATTCAGGAACTCTGATGACGATGACGATAATGCAGATATCTCGATGTGATCGATGGCAGTCATTTATCTTTGTTTTGATTGTCTTAATTTTTGCATAGACCCAAACATTGTGTTGGGCCCATCAAACTTGTTTATTTTGCTTTTATGTCCTAATTTTTGCCTGGACCGCCCTTTTCGGGTTTTCAGTCTAACGGACTTTTCTTGGCTTTTTCATAGACCTTGTTATTTTCAGTCTATCAGGATTTTTACCTTTTGCTATCATTCTTTTGAGGAATAGGGTTGACTGCATGGAACCCTTCGTTCGACTTACTTGCAACATTTTGCCTTTTGGGCCCAATATATTCATTCAAGCATAAATATAAAGGATTCGGTAAAATGACATTTTCATTAAATGAAGTAAGTTTGAGTACATATGGATGATAACCACTTCCATTGACCCAAACTCTAGTGTTAACTAGCCTGAAAAGGTTTTCTAGCCAACACACTCTCGTGTCTCACTTTACCCTAACTTTTGCCTAGATCGCCCTTTTTAGGTTTCAGTCTAGCAGGTCATTCTTGCACCCTAACTTTTGCCTAACTGGTTTGTAGAATACCAAACAATGGGATACACCCTAATTTTTGCCCGAGTAGTAGAGGACCACTCACCAAGTGATTTATTCTATTTTTTTTACGTGCGTTTTTTTGGATTTAATTCTTTTTGGTTAAATATGATAACGCTTCAACTGATTCTGATTGATAGGTTTTGTGAACTCGCTACCGTCCAAAATCTTCATGCCCCTTGTGTTGAGTACCTCTTTGGTTGCTCGAGGTATTTCCCATTCGGACAGAATTTCCCCCTTGGGTAAGTGTTAGTAGGCTTTACTTGCTTCAAAATCAGATCATTGGCCTTTGACAGATACTCCTGATGCTTGATACGGTTCTTATTCGGCCTCGCTATGCGCTTTTGATACATCTAAATACTTTTTAAGTTGCTCGAACTCGACTTTAGTCTATGGGGGTCCCTTTGACTTAGATTTAGTGTGACTCTCAAGGAGTTTATCTTGGTTTCGCTTGGGATTACGACTTCAATAGCATAAACAAATGAGAAAGGCAACAAATTCATGGGAATTTTGACACTTATTTGACATCTTCGAGGCGCAAATGGTAGCTTATCGACCCAATCCCTATATCCAGCATTGGTCTTAGAGGTAAACTCCTTGATAGACTAGTTTATGGTTTTGGTTGCCCCATTAGCTTGTGGTCTATAAGGCAAAGCCCTGCCATACTTGGTTCCATATTTCTTGACCAAATCAGGGGTTATCCCTTGGGACTTCAGTGGTCGCCCCTTGGGACTGAATCTTATTTTCTAAGACTAAGTGGTGAAGCAGGTCATATCAAGCTAAGATGTGTTTCTGGATGAACTTAGCCATCTTCCCAGTAGTAATGTTGGTGAAAGACTCAGCTTCCCCCTATTTTGAGAAGTAACTTGTCCCAACGATGATGAAGCAGTGTTCATTTCTTGACGAAGGTCAATTTTGCCAATCATGCTTGTCCCCCTCTTCGAGAAAGGCCAATGAGGAAAGAAATAGGGAAGGTTTGAGGGATTAAGGGAATGGATATTAGGAAGAGTCAATGTTGTATTGGGGGTGGAAATTTTGAGAATGGGTAGGCAAAGAAGAGATGAGCTATAATTCTGTCAAAAGTGGTCTGGCGATGTTCTTTCTCCATAATAGGCCGACACTTCTTCAGTAGCTTGAAAATGGGCTTGAACATAGTCGATAAGCTGGTAATGAACCAATTGATATATTGGATCTATCCAAGGAAGGACTAAGCTTCTTTTTCTATTCTAGGTGTGAAGGTGTGATGCTCGGCAATCTGACGATGAACCCTGGGCGTGGCTAGGTATGACCAGGTGAAAGCGTTATCACAATCTTTAAGCACTTTATTTATCTCTCTTTTTCTCTCAGAGTTTAGGTCATTAGAAAATGGTTACCATCACATGTACTCAAATTTATTTCAGTTAAAGAAATGTCATAGATACTGAACATATTATGCTTATGATAAAATGAATGCATGGACCCATCGGGCAAAACATAAAATGAGTAAACAAAACATGAGTCTTTGATTGAATAAAAGATTCCTTAAAGACAGAATCATTCACATCTAAATACTAGAAAAAGAAAATTACATAATAGATAGATAGCCATCCCCCATAGGCGGAGGGTCTTGAGATGCGGCGCTAGTAGATTAGGCATCCTCGGTAGCTTTCATTAGTGCGTCGTCCAGGATGAGATCCAGAACTTTCACTTGTTTGGTTGATGACTTATCTCCTTCCTTTGCTACAGACCTCGCGAGATTCTTGTCAGCTTTGGCATAATAATTGGCTTCTATAATGACGCTGGCTGAATTGGAGAGGACCCTAGCCATCGTAAATTCTTCGGGGAGACCAGAATTGATTGCACTCACCCCACTATCAGAGCTTGGCGATGGTTTCTCCTCAATAATGGTCTTTATAGCAGGCTCATCCATTTTTCCTTCCCTTACCAAATGGGAGATAGCAGTAGCTAAAGCTCTACATTAGTTGGTTTGATGTCCCTTTTGTAAGTGGTGTTTGTAGAAGTTTGCTTTTTCTTTGGGGTTAGGGGCCTATATTCTTGGAGATGATTAAACTTACCAGCTTCATGCATTTTAGCAAATATCACACCCAATGGTAACTTCCAAAGGGAAATGAAGGGATTCCGATTGGGTGCTTGATAAGGAGTTTTCTGAACAGCTAAAACCTCCCCTTGAGCCACCACTTGAACTGCAGGTGCGGCTTGAATGACAGCTACATTGAGTTGAACTATAGGAGTTTTGCCTTTGGAATAGATGGCCCTAATGAGATCATACGGACCACTACTTCCTTTTGGTGAGCCCAAAAGTAGGGGTGAATCTTGATGGTTAAATGCTTTTTCAGGCTCAACTATCTTCCCTTCCTTTATTAAACGGTCGATGGTCTAAATCAAAGTCCGACACTCATTAGTGGGGTGACTTAGTTGGATATGATACTCGCAAAACCTATCCCTTTCATTGGCTGTAGGAGGTCTCTATGGGTGTAATGGTTTAATCTTACCATCTTTCCTTAACTTCGTGTATATGCTTCTCAAAGGTGCTTTCCATGGGTATGTGGTGTACTTTGTTTTGGTTACCTTTCATATGGGTGCTTGATCAATAACTCAAACTTGATTAGGGGGAATGTGATCCAACTTCTTCTCTAGCGTAAGTCACTTTTTCATTTCGACCCGAGAAGGGATATCGCATGACTTACCAATTCCTTCACCTCCTTTAGGATTTCCATTCGGTCCACTCTTAGAACTAGAAAGCAAGAACTTTGATAATAGAGCCTCTATTTTAGGTGTCATGCCCGGAGATTGCATGACTTGGTCGCTAGATAGAAGAGAAGTTAATCAATGCCAGAGGACCTCAACTTCAGGTGTCATGCCTGGAGGTTGCATGACCTGGCCGTTGGATGGAGGGGGAGCGCCAAACTGGAATGGTGAGGCAAGCAATGAGGCTTCAACTTGAGAACTAACTCGTAAATTAGAATTGAAGGGGTTTTACGGGTAAGTAGTCCCTCTCAAAGCGACAATAAACTGAGCAGGAGCGGGAGAAAAGGACTTTGGAGGCATCTAAGGTAGAGATAAATTCTGATCCTATTAGAATAGACTTGATCGGGATTGAATTGGTGAAATTGACCGAGCTGGTTGAAATTGATCTGGGGTCACTGGGGTAAATGGAAGTTGGCTCATACTGGTGAGAAAATCAGGCTTAAAGGTATGGTTTGGAGCTTGAGTTGAATAGGTAAACATGGACAGTTGACACTACATGACATCCTGAACAAACTAAAATGGGATTGGTAAAGGCTGAATAAGCCACTGCACAAACTGGACTGGCTAAATCGGCTAGACAGTAGGCTGAGTCTGAATGGGCAGAACCTAAACCGGGAAGTTCCGAGTGACCTCTAAATATTCCTGAGCTTAAATGTCGATTATCGAAATCTTTTGAACACTTCTTCTCTCTTCCAAAACTGCATGGACTGAATCTTGGATCTGTCCCTAAATTGCATCTCGGGACTGATCGGATCGGAGAAACATTATCATAGCACTGGCAATCTCGATACTCAATGGAGACTGACCCTAATTAGGTGGAGGAAGAGGAGAGGAAGTACCCACAGGCGGAACCCCATCCACTATTGGTAAATTAGATATAACAGATAAAAAAACCAGATTTTAAAACTGAGCTTGAAACTGAATTCAGACCTACAGAACGGCAAACTAGATGATGATCGAGTCTAGCGGTAGTGGTGCCTTGGTCTAACTGAGAAATCAGAAGATGATCATCCCAAATCGAACCATGGATGAAATGAATGATTACATAATCGTTTGAGTGATGCATGCCATATATACGGGGGTGGTTTAGAGAGGTAGAGAGTAGAAGAGCTTATGACGCGAGGCTTAACCCTAAAATACGTGAGACGTGCGAATTCCTCGCCATGCCTAGCAAACTAGATACGGGTCATCGAGACTCAAATGATCTTAGGCACTTTTTAAATTTCCCCTTCAAGCGAGGGAAGAGTAGAGGTAAGCAAAAATTGAAAAGAAAGGTCGGCAATAGGTGGCCTATGCATGAAGTGCGTGTGCATGAGCACAGCACAAGTAGCACATAAAAGTGAATAAATCTCTTCCAACCTTATGACTCCTACGTAATGCCGTTCAAAAGATCTAGGGAGCAACTCTAGCGCCAACAAATGGCAAGAGTGTATGCGACCTAAATCTAAATTGTTTTGGTGAACCTAAGGGGAAGTTGCTATTGCTAGATTTATCACGGTTCATAGTCTCAAACTGCTGGTATCCTAGAACGATATTGTAGAAGGGTCTCATTTACCTCGATTCTATGTAACTCAACCACTCCTCAAATGAGTGTGATCACGGGAATTACACATTAGTTGAAACGAGTGATCCACCCACAAATATCCCCAATTCCTGGCTGGCATGAGGTATAAAAGTGAGCTTTACAGGGGTTAAATAATGGCACCTTACACTTAGAATCTAATTAAGCGATGGATTCAAAAGGCATAAGAAATAAAGCATTGATTTAAAAAATGATTTTGGCACATCATCAAAATCCTTTAACCAAATTTTGAAAACAAAAGCGATTTTTCAAGTTTTAAGTTAATAGGAAATCCCCAGCGGAGTCGCCACTGTGAGCGGACGACCTCTTTCCCACAAGAACGCATGAGATGCGTAGCACGGGGGAAATGTCGAGCGCTATAAAGTGAGCCGGTGGATTGATCCTCATTTTAGCGTGATAAAAAAGATAGATTGATGAAATCGATGTTGATATTGAGTTTAAGTCCAATTTACATATTAAGGGATACGAGACTTGAAATCCCGTATTTTAAGATAGAGTCACCACCCGGTTAAGCTCCACTGGGAATTTGGGTACGATATTCCCACTGAGTGGTTGGACCGTACCTTAAAACAGAGATTCCAAGTACGGATGATGTTGCTTATTTTTCAATTTTTAAATCAAACCGTTTACATTTTAATAGGCATGAGTTTAGTTCTTATGTGATTTGAATCCAAGTAATATTTGGAGTTTTCGATTTATATTGCCATACATCACACAAAAGCGATAAATAAAGCAAGAAAATAAATAATTATTATAGGGCTTTACAAATACCTATACATTTTTCAAATGCGGAAAAGTAAATAAAGCGGATAAATAAATAAAAGGACAAAATCGGGTCCTAACCAAGCTTATCAAATCGGACCCAGCTCCAAACGAGGCAAAATATACGCGATTAATCATAAATAATGCAAAAAATAAATAAATGTGGTGAATAAAGCAAATAACGAGAAAAACATATTTTTGGATTTTTTGGGACTATAAGCACAATTTTCGGGCATTTAAATGAGCATGAAAATAACCTAATAATCAATAAAATAAACTAAACAGCCTAAAATAAAAAAAAAAGAAAATAACAGAAAATATTTTGAGATTTTCAATCATTATAAAAAGATTTATTTGATAAAAACTCATTTTTAAGCCCATAAATGAAGATTTAACCAATTAAATAATTAATAAAATTTAAAACAGAATTAAAGATTAATTAAAAATTGATTACAGATTATATAAATTTTTTCGGGTAAAAATCGTGGTAAAAAATGAAAGAAAATGAAAAAAAAGGACTAAAAACACAAAACATAGGCTTTTCGGCATTTTTTACCAGTCCAGATGTTGTAGCGGGACTTGAGATGCTAAGGTGGTAGCCTGAGATGCTGTCGTTGCAGCATCTCAAGCTACGCCGGAGCATCTCAAGACTCACCGGAGCATCTGGTTCGGAAAAGATGATCCCTATGAAGCATATAATGGAAGTCCTGTTAGCAAGTTATGCTGCCTTCATTCTACTTGTGCCTTCGAAAATTGAATTATAATGCTCTTTTATCTTAGTGTATATTGTGCTTCTCTGTGAGTTGATATGTTTCTTGTTTCTACAAGGTCATGAGTTTGTATTTTGAATTGAATTATGGATATGTGAATTGAAAAGGCTTGTGAGCATTGGAAATATGGATGAACTGCTCTATGTTGGATAGAGAAACTTTGGAATATTGTCAAATCTAGGTTTTGTAATGGATTGAAATCGTTCATTTGGATAGGCTCTTCTTATTTGTTCTCCTTGACACTACTTATTTATTAGCACAACAGTTGTCATTGGCAAAATTGTAGGCAGAGGCTATTGACGTGCTATTCAGATTAATATTTGCTTGTATAAGTTTTGGTTGAATTAGTCATATATCATAAATATATCAGAAAAATAACAGATACATATCAGATATATTTCTGATATATATCTGTTATAATTTTAATATAAGTCTCTTTGTATTTACAATGCTCATTGAACTATTATATATCTACTATATATCTGATATATATCTATTTCTGCTGCATTGTTTTTGTTTCAACACTAATTTGGAAATTCTTTTGTATCTGTTATACATCTATTATATATCTACTACAAATCTGTTATACATCTATTATATATCTACTACAAATCTGTTATACATCTACTACAAAAACTGTCATATATCAGAAAAATATCAGAATTATATCAGATACTTATCTAATATAATTCTGATATATATATGTTATATATCAAACAAAATCGTTATTCTTTGTTCCATCTACAATTTTTACTTTCCATCTGCAATTTTTTCTCACTAGAATAATTTCGAATTGATTTTGAGCAATTGAATAGGAATTCTGCTACTTTTTTTTCAACACCGATTTGGATGAACATCTACTAAAAATCTGTCATATATTAGAAAAATATCAGAATTATATCAGATATGTATCTAATATATTTCTGATATAATTCTAATATAAGTCTCTTTGTATTTGCAATGTTCATTGAACTGTTATATATATATATATATATATATTATAAGTCTAATATAAGTCCATTATAAGTTTAATATAGATCTCTTTGTATTTGCAATGCCCATTGAACTGATAAATATCTATTATTAACAGAAAAATATTACATTTATAACAGAATTATATTAGATTTGTAACAGGTCAAAAAAATTTTTTGGAAAAAGTATATCACAATGGATGACATTTCAAAAATAAAAATGAAACGAACAAAAACATTTAAAGCGGCATGTCAAAAAAATGAACGGCTTAAGAAATAAATGCAAAATAAGCCAAAAAAATTAAAAAAACCTTCTATAATCGCATGACACATGTAAGAACAGTAGTGAGCGTATGAAGGTAATTAACGAAACTTAAAATGGCATGAAATATATGATTTCCTTGTTGGGATATTTTGGTATTTATTTTGGGTAAATGAGTCATAAGTCACAAATTATTTTGAAAAATTGGGTCATAAATGATAATTTCCCAAAAGAATAAAATACATAAATTTTATACAAATATGTTTAACTCCTACATATATTTAAATTCTTTGCTTGAATAATTTAATAAATAGTAAGACATATTGTAAAAGTTCAATAGATTAAAACATGAAAATCCAAAACAATTACTATATATGATGTATAAATATTTTTTAAAAAATATAATCATTATTCGTCGGGGTCGACTGGGCTCGATCTGGGCTTGAGTATTTATATAAAAATAAAGTCCGACCAATACTTTAGGCTTTAGTTGGCTCATCCTCAAGTGTATAAAAAAATGAGTGTCCAAGTCCGAGCCATTTGAGCGGGCTCGGGCTGGGCCAGGCAGGTACGACCCGTGAACATGTCTATTAATACAAGTGGTAATAATGAGGTAACCATTTACTATGTAACAGTGTTCTAAGACTCGGGCGAGTCGGCCTGTCGAACCGTAAAAATTCGAATCCGATAATTAGATTAGGTCAAATAGATTTAAACACTTATAATTTCTTGACATGTTATTTACTTATTAATCCAGCCGGTTAGACTAATGATTTGGTGACCTATAATGGGTTTGTTGGGGAAAGTGTGTAGTTGAGAAATCCACATGGGAAGTTAATGAGTTAAGTGGATGATATATAATTGGAAATGTCACATTAACCCAACACCTTAGGGTTTTGGGTTAGATACGGTGTCAAGCCCATAAAGTAAATCATTCACTTGGATGCACATTGTTCCCCCGGACAGAAAGCTCCCGGATCCTGACAAGTGGTATTTGAACCAAGGTTTGGCTTGTTTGAGCGCGATGTTGCACTCGATGGGAAGCATGGTCTTAGCCCGAATGTAGTGTTAACTCACACTTGAGGGGTAAATTATTGTGGCAAGTGTGTAGTTAAGAATCCCACATGAAAAATTAATAAGTTAAGTGGATGATATATTTTTTTTTGAAAAACCCCCAGAGGAACAGCGTGTCCCTCCAAAGGAAAAAAGTTAGGGGCAGGTGAAAATTTCAGGACGGACACTCCAACTTGGTTGGCATATCCGCTTGCCTACAAAACGCCCACCTCTCTTTTAATTAAAATAAATGGTTCTGAAAACAAGAACCAAAGAGTACAATTACAACATTAGCAATAGGTAGATCTGAGACCGAAAGACAAATTATACGTTTATTGGAATTTAAAACAAACCAACACAAATTAATGCTCCCAATAAGAATGTCCCCATTCCTGCAATCCCCTTCAAAAATATGTTTGTTTCGCCTCTTCCAAATGCTCCATGCAATAATGAACCAAACAGAGGTCCAAAATTCTCGATGAATTCTGCACTTGGAAAAGGACCACCACAATAAAAGGAAATTAAATGTGGCATTGCTACCGAAATAACCAGCCATTGGAATGCATTGCTCCAAATCTTAAGACTCTCCTTGCAGAAGCAAAGGCAGTGATCCGAACCAAAGAGAGGTCCAAAATTCTCGATGAATTCTGCACTTAGAAAAGGACCACCACAATAAAAGGAAATTAAATGTGGCATTGGTACCGAAATAACCAGCCATTGGAATGCATTGCTCCAAATCTTGAGACTCTCCTTGCAGAAGCAAAGGCAGTGATCCATAGTTTCTTAATTAGCACAGAATGGACATACATCATCAACAATAGGGTAGCATCCACGACGAACTAAGAAATCTTGAGTGGGGAGCCTACCATGAAACACTAACTAGCCAAATAATTTTATCTTAGGAAGCATGAGAGACCTCCAAATAATAAAATAGGTTCTCGAGGGTAAGGACCATTTTGGTTGTTGGTAAAAGCCGAGACAAAAGGATGTTGCAGAGTACTGATTTTGAATCCTAATTTCCCAAATAAAATGATCAACAACATCGGAAGTGAAGACTGGGACATTCAATAAATTTGGATCCTAAAAAAGAGAAGGACAAGACACAGATATCCATGCCTTTAATTCCGCACAACGTTGCTGCCACATAATGCGCAAGCTCCTTTTCCAAAAGGGACGGGATTGATGGTCACTCGCAAATAAGAAGCCACATCCCTCACTAATAGTAGAAAACTTCCTGTTACAGATGACAAATAATTCTGGTAATAGTGATAAAAGAGGGGTGTCAGAGGTCCAGTTGTCGAACCAAAAGGACCCGCCATATGTATAATTTGAAATGACCCATTATAATGATGAAATATCATTAAGTTGTTGAAAGAACATTATTAGTAAATTTTATTATTTACTATTTTATGCTGCAATGGTCTAAATATTGAAAAATTTATATTTTTATAAGTTTATGCAAACTGGTAACATATTGGTTCAAGCCAAATTAACCCTTTGTCTTTTTTAAGTTCGAAGCCTCGGTCGGTCTAACAACAATGGTCGATACAAGTAGTTAGGACATTTTTTAAGGGAAAATGGATTGTATTCATCAAAGTAGATGGACAACACAAGAAGGTGGAACATACATCCAAGTTCTAGTTACCTCATCTGTAAAAGCAGAATGTGCTATATTGTGTGCTAGTTCATTAGCAACTCTAGGAACTAGACTAAACACACACGACGTAAAATGTTTAAACAACATCTTACAATCCACAATATAAGATGAAAAATAAGGAAAACCATCATTCAAACTAGTGAGCGCCTCATGTAGAACGCTATTATCAACCTCTACCATGATATGCGTAAAACCCACATGTTTAAGCCATGATAGGGCCTCACGGACAAACAATGCTTTAGCCTCAAGAATAGAGATATGCGACGGCAAAAAGCCAGACTTTGCACAAATAAAACCACCCCCTGAATTGCGAACGACCAAGCCATAACATACATAATTCCCATCATAAAAAATGTCGCATCAGAATTACACTTTACAAAAGGGGTATGTGGTGGCTCCCAAGAGATCACCTGGTTCCCATTTGTTGTCACCCCTGCAGCAGGATTTAGTGGCTATCCATGATGCTGACCCAACGGATTGGGTGGCTACAGATTGGAGATCACAGCCCTCTAATGCTCGAATAAAGATATAGCATAATGAAGAATGGCCTGTGGTTGGGTATTGATTGCTTACCAAACAAACTAGTTCCTCGCATACCAAATAGCCCATAGCAAGTAAAAAACTTGCTGCATAAAATCAACAGATTGGTTCATCAACCAAGTCTCAATGACAACTAAGAATGACTGATTCATGTAGGCAACTAAACATGGTTTAAATAAAGACCAAACCTAACTAGCACATGGACAATCAAAAAATACATGAGAAACAGATTCTTGCTCAAGAAAACAAAGAGGACACACGGACTCGTCAACAACATGTCGCTAAACTAAATTAACCTTAACTGGTAAAACATTCATAATAGCTCTCTATACAAAAATTTGAAATTTTGCTGGTAAAGAAATTCCCCAAAGCCTATTCCAACACCACTAAGTAATAGGGAGATTAGCACTACGTAACATAAATAATTGCCGATACGCACTATTAACTGTGAAAACTCTATTCATCTTGAAAGGGCAAACGACGTGTCTACCCCAGGGGGCTGAGGCAAAGGAGTGTGTAGAATTAGTTGTACCTCATCACCCTCAATGTAGTATTTAGCCTATTCACATCCTACCCACCATTGCTAATCATGAATCCAACTCTTACACCCCACAGGTTTTGATCCACTTTGCCCACAAGCACTACTCTCTCTCTCTCTTGAGTTGACCCACGCATCCTCAATAATACGAACCTGCTGGTCATCCTCTATACGCCACCTAACATGTGTCTTAAAAAACTCCATGGCCGAGAACATACTCCTCCAAACATAACTTGGTCTCGTTGTTCATTTCGCATATAACACACTAACATCCTTGAAATACCAAGACTTGAAAATTCAACATACTAGAGAACTACGATGTATTAAGAAGCATCATAATTATTTAGCCAAGAGTGTCGTATTGAAATCATAAAGGTTTTGAAATCGCATTCATGCTTTTTAGGGCAACATAGTAATTCCTATCTTTGTCAATTAATCCCCATACGATCACCATTATTGGATGCCCACCAAAAAGACTTGAGCATCTTATAAATCGCATCGCACAAGCCCTCAGGAACTCTGAATAAAGACATAAGGTATGAAGGGATTGACTAAACCACAGACTTAATAAGTACCTCTCTACCACCCCAACTCAGATATTTAGAGTGCCACGAGTTTATACGCTTCCAAATACAATCTTTGACAAAACCAAAGCACATTATCTTACTTCTCCCTGTAGACATAGGCATCCCTAAATATTTAGTGGTTACAGCAAACATAGAGACATTGAAAAAATCACTAATAAGTTGTTTATAATTCTCCTCCAAATTAGCGCTAAAAGAAATGGATGATTTATGATAATTTATCATCTGGCCCGATGCTTGCTCATAAGCGGAAAGACATCTTTGAAGTTGTTCTCATTTAGAAAGTCGCGCTTTACAAAACAAATAGCTGTCATTGGCAAAAAAGAGATGGGAAACAAGCGGTGCACTCGGTGAAACACGATAGTCGTGTATAAGTCCCTCCTTTTCCACCCTTATCAACTCCGCCGACAACCCTTGTGCATGGAAAATAAACAGATATGGAGATAGTGGGTCCCCTTGCCTTAGACCCCGCTTCGAAATAGTAGAACCAAAATTCCTACCACTAGTGCATATTGTATATCTGACCGATGAGATACACATCATCCAATCTACCCATATCGCAGAAAAACCCATCTTTCCTAAGACAGCCTTTACATAAGGCCATTCGATACGATCATCTGCCTTAGCCATGTCAAGTTTAAGTGCCACCATTCCTTCATTACCCTTCTTCTTACAATGCAAATAATGACCTACCTCATAAGCTATCAGAACATTATCAGTAATGAGCTTGCCCGGTACAAAGGCACTCTGATTCTCAGAAAAAAGGCCATCTAAGACACCCTTTAACCTGTTTGCTAACACTTTTGCTACAATGCAATACAGAACATTACAAAGTGCAATAGGTCTATCATCTGCAATGTTCCTAGCATTTACCAATTTAGGAATAAGAACAATATTCGTTAAATGCACATCATCAGGAAGCATACAAGTTGACAAAGTATTCAATACAAAATTAAAGACATCGTCACCCATAATATGCCAATAAGATTGATAAAAACCTGGGTTGAAGCCGTCAGGTCCTGGTGCTTTATTAGGGTGCATATAAAAAACAACAGCTCTCACCTCATCTTTCGAAACAGGACCACATAAATCAACATTCTACAAATCAGACACGCGGCTCTCTATAGAATTAATAATGCCGAGGTTGAGTTGCTCCATTTTGCTAAAGATATCCTGATAGTACTCGGTTATATGCTCCTATAACCCTGAATCCCAATCCAAACTAACACCATTCTGATCCTGAAGAGTCTGAATTCAGTTTTTATGCCTCCTAGATGAGAATAATTATGGAAAAAATGAGTATTATTGTCACCTTGTTGTAACCACCGAATCCTCGATCGCTGAGGCCAAAAAATCTCCCTTCATGATACAACTCCGCCAGCCTCTTTTTTGCCTCAATATACCCATTCGTAGATGATTGGGTAAATGATCGTCTATATAAACTAATCTGACGTCGACAATCTCGTATTTGGCGTTGAAAAGCATCTCTATAATTACGATTCCAATCGAGAAGTGTAACCAATAAGTCCGTTAACATTGACCCCCCTGTAGATGCCGCCCACTGCTGACCTATAACCCCGCCACAATCAGCCCTGTCCTTCCACTCATTACTGAACCGAAACAAAGGAGCACGCTGTGGAATATTCCTACAAACATGTAAAAGCAAAGCATCGTGATCACTCGAGGAGATAAGTTCATGTTGAACCATATACTGCGGAAACAAGCTATGACACCCTTCAGTTGCAATGTAACACGATTGTTACTAAAAAGTATGAGTCATACCATTCTTTTTTGAATTGTCCATATACATAATCATCAAAACCAATAAAAATTTTATGTTAATAAAATCAACAATATATCATTCACATTATCATGCCAAATCTCTTTTTCTTAAATACTAACTTCTAAATTCATTTATACATACTCTTTCTTTTTCTAATTACTACAATGACAAATAATAGAAAAAATTATGAAAATACATAAATCTAAATTGTTAACTATAAATAAAAAACAATTAAATCCTAAAGGACTAGTAAAAAAAACACTAGAGCTTTTAAAACGCTAAAAACACCGGTTTATATCCCATAAATTTTCAATTTTTACATGTATATTATTTTTTTTATTGTTCATCTAATTCATCGGAGCTTTACTTCGACTACGTCCAGATCCAACCTGAGTCACACACTGGTGATTAGTAGGAAGTAAATTGTTAAGTTTTGGCATGAGCCATCAATATCAATCAGTTTGATTTCAGTACGTACGAATCCTCACAATATATAAACTAAAAAAGGAAGCCTCAATTAGTTTGCCCATAAAATCATTATATGGCCCCTCCATGTGTTCTACTCTTTTTTATGTATGCCCACAGGGTTGACATTAAAACAATACAAAAATATTGTTTCCACATTAGCCAATGACTTTATATCCACATTCTTCTCCGACAACATCCATATATTCAATCAATTGGTTTGGCCCAATGAACTTCTGAAATGTGAATCTGAATTGAGTAAAAAAGACCTTAATAATGGTTGAAAACTTACGAAAAGAGCATGCAAGGGTTAATGGTGGACAAAGGCTATTAATAAACATAATATAGAATATCTATTAAGGTACAAAAAAGCGCATCTTCTGTATTTCCCCGAAATATGCGCACCACTTTTATGATATTAGTTTAATAAGTAATTTGTTGAAGGAAAATCAATTGTATTAATAGCTAAAGGAGATGAGAAACACATGAGGTACTGCCGGGTCTCGGTTGGCATTCAGTACAATCGCTCAAGTCCATAGTTAGAAGGAACCAAATTTTTTTTTATTTTTTAAATGTCAATGTAAAAATAAAAATTAGTTATTATTATAGTTTTTTTTTGTTGCTGTTCAAATTTATTTTGAAAAGAATTGAAATTTTAATGATTTTTTTTAACATTTTTCCTTTTAAGTTTTTTCGCATAAATATTTGGGAATACTTAATTATGACTTTAATTTGTTACTCAAGTATTTATTGCACTTTTAAGTTACATGGTCTTTTTTATTAAAGAGCCTCAATCTATTAGTTCATATACTGTTTCTTGATATTGTTAAGATCGGCCCTGACAAGAGGGCAGTGTTGAAATCTAAATGCATCGAACACACTAATGAGTGCGCAATAAGATTTTCATCTCAATGCACTAGGGTAAAAGACCGAGAAATAAAATAATGTAAGGCCATTTTCTTTTCAACTTATCCAGTTTAAATCAGACTTTAATATTGTTAATTAATATCAATAACTACAAATAATATAAAATAATTGTTAATACAAATTTAATTATAATTTTAGTAATAAATAATAATAATAATAATAAATAACAATAAAAGTAATAATAAAGGATAATAATAATTATTAAATATTAAATATAATATTAAAAATACTTTATTTATATAATAATTCAATTATTTTAATAAAAAATGTAATAATCATACTCTTAAATAATAATTTTATAACTATAATAATAATAATTATTATTATTATTAATCATATTTATAAACAATTGTTACTTATATCATTGTTGTATTTTAATTTTGTCTAATTCTATTTTTATAATAATAATAATAATAATGATAATTAATTTTGTTAATAAGTATTAAATTTAATTATTAATAAAAAATATTTAGAAGATAAATTTGATATATACAATTTATAATGATAAATTTAAATGTTAATTGTACTCTTTTTAGTAGTTATGTTATTTATTATTAAATATTATTTGTCATTAGCAGCATAACTATTATTGTTATATTTATGATTGACTATTTATTGTTATTTCTTATTTATATTTATATTAAATTTATTTAATATTTTATTATTATTATTATTATTATTTATTAATGTGCATTATAATATTTATACATTATTATTATTATTATATTAGTAAACTTAAAAAAAGTGTCATGCGGTTTCACTCATTTGTAAAATGGGGTATGAGGAATTTTATTTTTATAAAACATGGTATGTGGTTTTAAAAAAATTGCAAATAAAGTATTCTCAGTATTAAATTAAGCCACGAAAATGAGTAATCTTGTTCGTTTTTCTCTGAATTTTTGCAGGATTGTTATTAAAAATACAATATACACCCGTGAAATTTTTTAAATTTCTTGAATAGTGCAAATATTTTTTTTAATTAAATTATGATAACCAACTTTAAAAAATCATAAAAATAGAAAAATCTCCAAAAATTACTTCAATCATAACGTATAATTTTTAAATAATAAAGTTAAAATATTATAATGTTAAACAGTTAAAAATATTCAATGTAACACCACTATTCAAAATCCATATGCCCCCTTTTGCAAATCTTTTGAAACCACAGACCCCGGTTTGCAAAAAAAATTTCTCAGACCTCATTTTGTAAATGAGTGAATCCACAAGGTACTATTTTGAAGTTTACCCTATTATATTTAATTGTTAAGTATTATTAATTTATTATTTATTTTATTAACTATTATTTTAATAATATTTTTAATTATTAATATTAATTAATAGTTTCAAATAAGTCCAATTCAATTTAATTCATTTCATAAAATTGCAGTCCAAAAAAATAAGGTCCAACAATGCTCTATGATCTAAAATAATCGATGGAAAATAAGAGTACCCAAAAACATACAAAAGAGCTGCATCTGAATTGCATGTAAGTTAAGCACCAACAGAAATGGACGATGCCTACTGAATATTGGGTGAAAATTATGAGCTAGAGCAGATGGCGTGACATTAATTCAGGTCATATTTTTTCTAACTTCTAAAAGTAAAATTGAACTGAAATTGAATTAATTGAATTAAATTGAACTTATTTCGTTATAAATTTATAACTACATATAATTGAATTGAATTGAACTGAAGTGATATACATTAAATTGTAATTTAAAAGAAGTTAACCTTAATTAATTAACCTTACCTGAAAGCAATAATTTGGTGGCAGTACTTGTAACAATATAAAATCAGAATGCATATGACAAAGTGTGAGTAATGGAACGGTACATCCCCCATAGCTATATCTATTACACTGCTACGCATCACATGCCCCGACCAGTCCACTAACGTAATTCGGTATTTGTAAACAATAGTTTATTTCTAGCAAAACCAGTGGTGGAATTAACATTATTGGTTTTCCGTTTTCAAACTATAACTTCTTGTATTGTAATAACTTAATTTTATATCACTCAACGACATTATGCTAATTTTTCTCTTCTTTTTCATTTTTTATAAACATTGTCTATTTTTAAAATTATTGGCATATTATCGATATAAATTTCTATTTCACATGTCACATAATTTTAAAATTCACTATTTATTACCATTTGCCCTCCCCAATGGACGGTTTGTTTTGAGTTTGCATAAAATATTTTTATAGATTTCAATTTTTTTATGGAGTTGTACTGGTTCTCCTATATCCCATTTGTTGAAAATAAATATCTACAATAAAACTATTTTACGTCCATTCAATATTACAAATTCAGCAACATAATAACTTTCAATACTACTAACTAGGTGTAATTCAATTGGTATTCTAATATATCTTTTAAAGTGGATGTAAGATGTTATAAGTTTAATATCCAACTTTTTTAAAATAGCATAATGCATCCGGACCCTCCCGGATTTGTCTCTAATCGCCACTCGCGCCCCTGAACTTTCAAATTTTCCTCTCGCCCTGTGAACTTGTCTAAAGGGCATCTCATAACCTCCTAAAAGCAACTATACCAGTCACACTTTGGAGAGTGTGTTGCACGCGCCGCCTAGTGACAAAGTTGAAAAAGTCAAACCAATAGTCACTTAACATACAAGGTAAACGTTATAAAAAAAATTCATATAAAAGTTTCATTCAAATCCAGATTACTTTCTTTTATTTCTAAAACACCGTCTTCTTCGTTAACTAAATTCAACCCTTGATTGCAAACACAAAACTCAGCTGAAATTATCAACTAATGCTAAAATTAAAAGAGGTATTCTATAATCAAAATAGAGAAATGTTCAATTTCATCAAGTGGAAAATTTAAATTGAAGCAAAGAAAAAGACGAAACGCATAAACCCACCAAATCAAAACCCATACGGCTGGCCCCAGTTAATATGATTTTCTTGAGCACATACAACAATTGATGCCATGAACAATCCATAAACACTCATTCAACAACTAAACAAATCAACAAACCCCAATTCCTAGAACAAATTTAAATCAAAATCTCCATTCTTTCCCACTGTCCCAACATGCAACAACTAATCAAACAAATCAATGAATCCCTGATTCTCAAAACACCTAAAATCGAAAATATGGAGCTTATAGGATGCATAAAACATGAAAAACCTTTTGGAGCTGAATTGATTGTCTTATCTCACCGGTAACGATTTCTTCGATTGACGATGAACTTGACCAAGCTATTAACTATCAGGTTTAAGAACAATGAACTGTTTGACAGTGAAGGTAGAAGAAAAATCACAAAGAAAGAGCACTTAGTTGTAGAAAGGAAAAGGAAGAGTCAAACGACTCCGATGACGATTAAGCTTCCGACAACAATTGATGAAAGTGAATTATTTTGAAACTGAAACAAATTCTAGATTTCTAGGGTTAGGGATTTTGATGATTAAGGAGATGAAATCGAAGAATTTAATGAATCGATGAATTTGAAAGTGTTGAACTCAGCTCAGACGAAGTAAAGAAGTTTCATAAGCTAAAGCTTAGAACCCAGAAGCAAAGTTTTGAAGATAACATAAATTGAGTCAGAAGCTGCGCGCTCGGAAAACAAGTATAGATCAAAAGACAGTTCCAGCTCAGAAGACATGTGATGTAAGATATAGTAAGATTGAGAGTTCAGGACCCAACATACTCAGAGGACTCATAAGGCATACAGAAGAAGGAAAGGATCTCCAACTGTCAAATGCTCTAATCCCAAGACAACAACTCACGTGAAGACACATACTATAAATAGGCCTCTACTTTTTTATGACACAAAAGAGAGATGATCTGCCTATTACTAAATGTGAGTTGACAACAAGGAAAGAAGGACCACCTTTGCCACCTGACAGAATGACACAAGAATAGCTGTGCAAGACTAATTTGCGTAAAAGTTGGTTAAATGCAGAAAGTTGGTAGAGTTGACTCCCACCAAGATTTCCAACTGAATAGAAAATGAGTGTAACGAAAGATCCAATGGCTCTGATGGAAAAGAGCTATTGTGAGACAACGGCTAAGATTGTGACTCTGAGGATGAGTCACAACGGGAAGATTTTGAAGACAGTCTATATAAAGACCTCTACCAGCAGAGAGAAGATCATCCAAGCTTTCAAAATCAATTGCAATCTCTTTTCACATCTGCAAATACTCTCAAGCAAACAACCATCATAAATCTGTTTGAATCTTCGAAAGCTTAGAACAACCATTTCAAATCTGTTGTAAAGTGATTCTTGATAACTCAAAGTACAAGATGATAAAAATTTATTCAAATCCACTCTTAAGACTAAGCAAGGGGATTGTTCAGGTCTTATTGTAACCCTGAGAATATCTTAGTGTAAGTTGTGTCTTAGAAGAGTTCAAGAGGAGGGTACTCTTGAACTAGGGAATTAGAGACATGAAGAGGAGGGTACTCTTGGCTATAGAGAATTCCATTGTAAAGGCTTCTCTGCCTCAAAAGGAGTTGAGATAGTGGATTAAAGCTCAGAATTGGACTCTCTGAGGACTGGAGGTAGGCAGATTCGAACCAGTAAAAAATCTCTGTGTAAATACCTCTAACTTTGACTCATTCATTTTTACACTTATTGAATCAGAAGTATAGTTATTATTTTTTTACTTTATTTGCAAAAAGGAGTCAATCACCCCCCTTGACTCCAAATCACGCCTCTGGGACCAACAAGTGGTATCAGAGCAAGCTCTACTTCACAGACTTAATAGGTTAAGATTTTAAAGATCACTATGGGTGATAGAAGCTTAAGACAACTACCAAGAAGAAACAGACATACTGCTCAGACTCTCCTTGAGGGACTCTCTATAACGAGACCCCCCTTTTCTATGGACAAAATTATAGATTCTGAAAAAACCCTGTGAAAAATTTCATATAGTCTCAGGACTACTATGCTTGACAAGCAATTGTCAATGGCCCCTTTAGTGCCACCATCACTGTAAACAACCAACCTCAACCCAAGCCTGAAGACCAATGGACTGAATTATAAGTAAAGCGTTATCAAAGTAACATAAATTCTATTAACATGCTTTACTGTGCTCTAGACGCGGATGAGTTTAATAAAATTTCAGGTTGCAATACGGCACAAGAAATCTGGAGAAAGTTGGAAGTCAACTATGAAGGAACCAACAAGGTGAAGGAGTCTAAGATAAACCAGAATCTTAGATACTATGAGCTCTTTGAGATGGAAGAAAATGAAACCATCTCAGGCATAAAGGCCAGATTCACTAATATAGTGAATGAATTGAAAAGACTGGGAAAGGAGTTCTTAGAAAAGGAACAAGTCAAAAAGATCCTCAGAAGCTTGACAAGCGACTAGCAAGCAAAGAAGACAACTATTGAGAAAGCTCAAGATCACACCACCTACGAATATGATGAGCTCATTGGATCTCTAGTTGCTCATAAGATTTCAATGCAAACTTTTGATAAGAAAGAGAAATCAAAATCAGAAGGAAAGAAGGCTATAATCCTCAAAGCTGATTCATCTAAAGAAAACTTCTCAAATGATAAAGAGATGGCCATGTTCAAAAGGAACTTCAAGAGAATAATGAGAAGAGGAAACACATATCCTTAGAGGAGCTCAAGGAAATATGACTCCTTCCAAAAGAAGGGTTATCAGAAGAAAAGATCCAGAAGAAGTCTCCCTTAGAAGCCCTTTGAAGACATAGAGAAGCAGGCATATAACAAAAATGTGACCTGCTTCAAATGCAACCAACCAGGACACATCAAGGATAAATGTCCAAAGTTGATAAGAGACAAAAGGAAAGCTCTAGATGCCACCTGGAGCAATAGTGAAGGATAAAACTCCTTTAATGATGAAAAAAGTAAGAGACTGCTCAGATCCATTTCATGGCAATCAATGCTCCAGACTCTGAAGTAGAATGTTCAAACAGCAATAAAGGACAAAGCACTAACGTACATATAGAGTCAAAACTTCAAGATGAGGCAAAATCACACTCCACTCTACCTATTGAAGTTTTGCACATGCTGGCTACTATCTATAAGCTTGTTAATAAAAACAAGAAAATACTTAGAGAGCTTCAGAAAAAGGTTACTCAACTTGAAGAAGAAGATGACAAGTAAGCTAAAAATCTGGAGGCTCTCAGAGTCAAAGATCATGAAAGAAGCCTAGCTGATGAAGTCACAAAGAAGAATATCACTCAGTTGGGTGTAAATGCCAATGCTATTAAAAGGGAAGTATCCTTACTTCAACCTGGCTTGAAAGAACCTAAATGTTATACAGCTTCATCTTCCAATCTGCAAAAGCCTCCTACAATTCAAAAGTTAACACAATGCTCAACAAGAGGACAACCTTAAAAGAAAAAACCCCTTAGAAGAGGCAAGTGGAAGTGTTTGACATATGCTAACCTGAGACACACAAAGAAAGAAAGAGGCAAGAGAAGTAGTGCTGATTTTATGGAAGAAATAACCACACCACTAGTATCCACAGGCTCAGAAATGGATAATATGATGAATATCCATGGCTTGATTTAATAGCTAACAAAGAAAGACCTAATGGTAAATTAGGTACTTAAACTTTTTAATCAGTGTTGCATGTAAGCCTAAGATACATAGACAACAAGAAAATGTGGTACATTGATAGTGGATGCTCAAGGCATACGACTAGTGATGAAAGTTCATTCATTACATTAAACCTAAACAGAGGAGGAAGTGCGAGCTTCAGAGACAATAATAAAGGGGAAATCCTCGAAAGCAGAACAACATGCTCTGAAATCCCTATAGAAGAAGTCTCACTTGTGTATAGACTAAAATTCAACCTTCTGAGCACTGCACAACTCTGTGATTAAGGCAGAAAAGTAGTCTTTGATTTCAATGGTTGCTCAATCATTGACTGTAAGTCTAACTCAACTCTCTTATATGCACCTAGAATAAATAACATCTACAAAATTATTATTTCATGTAAAAAAAACAAGAATATCTGTTTGGTGCCAAAAGAGGAGGAATCATGGCTGTGGAACAGAAGATTAGGACATGTTAGTATGAATCTTCTATCCAAACTAGCCAAACAAAATCTTGTTGAGGGTTTGCCTAATATTGCATTTGAAAAGGATCATCTTTACACATCATGCTAACTAGGTAAACAAACTAGAAAAAGCTTTAAATCTAAAAAGGACTTCTCATATGAAAGACCTCTAGAGCTTTTGCATATTGACTTGTTTGGACCTGTTCAACCAACATGCATCGAGGGAAGTAAATTTACAATGGTTATTGTAGATGATTTCTCTTGATATACATGGGTTATCCTACTCAACATCAAAGATGAATAATTTGGAAAATTCTCAAAATTATTTATTCGCATTGGGGTAGAATAGGACATCATCATTTCAAGCATTAGAAGTGACCATGGGCGAGAATTTGAGAATTAAAAATTTGCTCAATTTTGTGAGGATAGAGGAATTGAACACAATTTCTATGCTACCCATACCCCTCAACAAAACGGTGTTGTTGAGAGGAAAAATAGAACCATAGTGGAGATGGCTCGCACTATGCTTAGTGATAACAGTCTATCTAAGTACTTTTAGGGAGAAGCTTTCAACACTGCCTGCTACATTCTTAACAGAGCTCTCATAAGATCTGAGTTAAATAAAACTCCATATGATCTCTGGAAAGGTAGAAAGCCAATATAGGACACTTTAGAGCATTTTGATGCAAATGCTTCATACTGCACACTAAAGAACATCTTAGCAAATTTGATCCTAAATCTGATGAAGCTATATTTTTGGGCTACTCAATACATAGAAAGGCTTACAGAGTCTTTAATAAAAGAACATGTTGGTCCCTGTGAGAGTATTTATAAGGGCAGAGGGGGGTGAATGACCCTTTTTCACTAAATTTATAGACTTAGAGAAGTCTTAGTGTAACGTGTTTGATTATGATCCGAAGGATGGATCTGAATGATGCAATTATAACAATAATATGTAATAAGGTAAAAGAGAAAGAAAATCAAACACAAGTGGTTCGGCCCCGCCTACGTCCAGTCCTCAGAGTTTCCTGCCTCTGAGCTTATCCACTAGTGTATTCCTTTCCAACTGGCAGGAATCAAGCCTTATAGGTTTGTCTCCGGATGGTAACCCCTTCTGGAAGTAGGATATACCACTAGAAGCACCAACTCCTAGTCGAGTCCTCTTGTCTTTAGTAGGATATCCCACTTAGACTTCTACCTCAAATCTAAGCTGAGTCCTACAGGGATATCTCACATAAAGCACCTACTTTAAGCTATATCCCAATCTCTTAACTCACCCAAGTTGGAGATTCTTTCTCTTTAGTTTTTAACAAAGGGTTGGTTTTTGGAGTTCCTCAAGTTTATAGTTTCACTTGGGAATCCTTACAAAATAGATTTTGAATCAAAAGGTTCTTGGAGGGATCGTATCAACTGATTGAATGAGTATTCTTTGTTACTTGCTTTTTTGTGAATCAACTAGTTGACCTTCTTATTTGGTGAAGAGCTCCTTTTATAGGCTTTGATCATAAACGTAGCCATTGTGGTTGGTGAGCTTTCATTCAATCTTCACCCTTGATCAGGTCATGATATGGAGCTTCCGAATTCATTGATCAATCCGTTAGACTGTATTTTGACCTGTTTGAAATCTTGGGATTGAGGTTAGAAAGTTGTTAGTGATCATTTTGCTTGTCATTTTGTGATGCACCAACTTTCACACTAATTGTTTTTTGATGTGAACTCCATGCGCTTCCTTATTGGTCTAGGAGAAAAAGGTAGTTAGCTTTTACTGTCTAGTGTTAGTCCTTTTATCCTTTCTCTGAAATATGCTAGCTGTCATTTTGTCTTTGTCTTGGGGAAAGGATCTTTGACTTCACAGACCAAAAAGGATGGAGGGAAAGTTATATTTTGTATCTTTCCCTATATTTGAAATATAGGTCTTCCGGATGTCTTTTAGACCTATATTCTCTGGATCTATCTTCTTCCGGAGATAGCTTCAATCTTTTCTTCCAGATGCTAGTCTTAAAGGACAGAAGTTTGTTTCCTTTCCAAACTTTGTCCGGATGATTTCCTCTAGTGCTTAGGTATTTAATTTCTTCAATGGATGACTGGTATCTTGATCTTTATCTGAATATTTCCATTTGGATTTGGGAGGATTACATACATTGTTTTTGTTTGTCTCAAACTTGATCCGGATTTGTTTTTAGATTGTTATCCGGATCATTGTTTCCTAATAGAACAAACACATTAGAAGAATCTGTACATGTAGACTTCGATTAGACTAACAATGCAGGAAATCAAAGAAGCTTATCAAAAGAAGATGAAGTTCTACCTCAGAGGGAAGTAAGCTCAGAAGAAGTAGCTAAAAATTATAATCAAACAATTTCTTTTGGAAATCTAGAAGAACAACTTCAGCAAACACAACCTCCTATTCATAACATTTAATGAGAGCTCAGAACTCATAGAGATCACACCCTTGATCTTGTAGTTGACAATGTTCAAAATCCAGTGCTGACCAGAGGACAACTTTAGAGAATGGCAGCCATCCAGCCTTCAAATCAATCATTGAGCCAAAGAAGTTTGAAGATGCAGAGCATGATGAAAATTAAATGATGGGGATTCAAGAGGAACTGGATCAATTTGCTCGGAATGATGGGTGGGACTTAGTTCCCTCCCCAAAAGCAAGTTTGTTATTGGAAGCAAATAGGTCTTTCGAATCAAGCTTGATAAAGAAGGCAACGTCATCAAAAATAAGGCAAGGCTTGTTGCTTAAGGATACAGTAAGCAAGAGGGAATCGATTATGATAAGACCCTTGCTCCTGTTGCCAAACTTGAAGCCATTAGAATTCTGTGCGCTTTTACATCCCATATGAACTTCAAATTATTTCAAATGGATGTAAAAAGTGCTTTTCTAAATGGAGTGATCTCAGAAGAGGTACATGTGAAGCAACCATCTGGATTTGAAGATCTAAAACACCCTGCTTATGTATTTAAATTAAAGGTGGCTCCGAGGGCGTGGTATGAAAGATTAACCAACTTCCTTATGTCAAAAGGATACATCAAAGGCAGAGCTGACACCATATTATTCTTTAAGAGGAGAGACAAGGATATCATTATTGTTCAAATCTATATGGATGACATCATCTTTAGAGCAACCAACGAAGATCAATGCAAGGAATTCAACAGCTAGATGAAGAATGAATTTGATGTCCATGATGGGAGAACTCACCTTCTTTCTTAGACTTCAGATCAAGCAAAGCTCAGAAGGAATCATCATAAGTCAAACCAAGTATGCTAGAGAAGTTATAAAGAAGTTTGATATAGAGAACATCAAGTCTATGTCAACACTTATGACATTTAATACCATATTATGCAAAGATTCAGAAGAAAAGCCTGTAGAACTAAAACTCTATAGAGGGATCATTGGCTCAGTACTACTAGACCATATATACACTATGTTGTATGCTAGTATGCCATATACCAAGCTAATCCAAGGGAATCTCATCTCACTACTCTTAAAAGGATCTTGAGATATCTTATTGGAACAATGGATGTGGGGCTCTGGTATCCAAACAATGGAGACTTCATGCTCAGAGTATAAACTGATGCAGATTATGGGAGAGACATGCTCGAGAGAAAAAAGCACTACTAGAGGATGCCACTCTCTTAGAGATTGTGTGGTTTCTTTGTATGACAAGAAGCAAACATTAGTAGCTGTCTCAACAACTGAAGTAGAATACATGGCTGCTGGAAGCTATGTAGCTCAGATCCTATGGATTAAGCAATAACTTGAAGACTATGGAATTAGAATTGGATGCATAGAAGTCATGTATGATAACAAGAGTGTAATTGACTTATTAAAGGATCCAGTTCAACATAGTAGAATGAAGCATGTCAACATTAGACATCACTTCATCAAAGATCTGTCTTGAAGAAACATGTGAAGCTTTTCTACATTTCGACGGAAGAGCAACTTGCTAATATCCTCACCAAGCCTTTCAGCAAAGAGAAGTTCAGCATAATCCGAGGAGCTATTGGAATTCCATATCCCATTTAAGTCACTCTCAAAGCCTCAGAAGATGACTCAACATCCGAAATAATGACATGTGTATGATGATTCAAATAATCAACTACCAAATGTATTTGAATTTCAAAAGGTGAAGAGACAACTCATGCACGGTAAAAACTCTAAAAATAGTTCACCTTTTATAGTGAATAATGACATGAGAATAATCATTAAAATTTAACGATTTATTCACAAACCATCACCAAAAGGACCATATTACCCTCAGATCTGACATAGAGGTCCTTAAAAACCCCCAATTTATTCATCTTTAACCTTACGCCTACAAAAATATTTAAACTAACCTCTGCAAAAATTTTCTCGTGTCCCAAACTTTTAAACCTTCAAATGGCTCCCAAGAAATCAAACCCTGCTGTCATCAAAACTGAGAAGGACCCCACACCTAACTTCACTACTATGAAATACACTAGGGACCTAAGAATATTAAAGCTCAGCCTATGCTCAAGGATAACTATCTGATTGTAACTTTCCCTCATGCAAAAATTATCAAAGATCTGAAGCTAACCACTCGGTTTAGACTAAACGAGTCAACCTACCCAAAGATTGTAGGGAATTCTAAGGGAATTTGAAGCATTTGAAAGACTCCCTCCAAACCACTGTAAAGGGAACCACTATCACCATCACTCCTGAATTGATTGGAGAGATCCTCAAACTCCCTGTAGAAGGACTAGTTTTAAGAAAGAATACTGATGTTCTAAAGAAAGAGATCGGATATGATGTTAAGTTTGGGTTGCCCAATGAACACATCGGAGAGAAAATCTCTACCTTCATGGATTATCACAACAGAAGGCTCTATTATGCAATTACAACATCACTGCTCCACAAAGCAAATGCTCCTAACTTTGTCTCTGGCATAGAGCACTACATCATGCAGTATATGGTGGAAATGAAGCATGTATAATTCCTAGTGATTATCATCCATCACATCAGAAAGCATCAATAGATTATAGGTTTACTCATCTCTTTGATTGTAAAAAATCAGAAGATTGAAATTGGAGATGCTGAAAATATGGAAGGAACCAAGATCACCAAAAGCACCTTCCAAAGTCTTGTATTTGGAAGAACCTTGGATCTAGCAGCTGCTAAGGAAATAATAGCCAAGAAAAGGGCTAAGGATTAGGTGAGATGGGCAGCAAAAAGGGGAGTATCAGCAGTTATTCAAGCTGATGATGATGAAGGAAAGCCCTCAAAGAAGAGGAAAACTACCTTTGAGGCACCAAAGAAGTAACTCAGGAAGCTCAGAATTGAAGAATAAGAGGAAGATGCCTCTAAAGAAAGAGGGGAAACTACATCAAAACATGACACTTCTGAGGAATTAATCATTGCTCAATCGCCTCGGAATTAGAGGACTAGGAAGGTCCGAGGAGATGTCCCAGCACTAGTTGAGCCTCGCAAGCTACAGAAGATAAATCCCTCCTATGAGGACCTAATATTCGGCAATCCTCTATCTTCTGATGCGACCCAGTCCATCACACCTTCTAACTCCATCCCTCAAATAAAAATTTCATCTCTTTCCCCCTCACCATCAAACTCCTCATCACCATCTCCAACCAAGGACACCCCACCAACCAAATCATCCACGCCTCCAAAATCCAAAACTCCCTCTTCCTTACCAATCAAAGTATCCTCCTCATCTCCTTCAAAATATATTCCTTCTCCATCAAACTCAGCCATCTTGCCATCAACTAAGGATGACATTCCCCCATCCAATGATGCAACTGCTATAAATGTGTAGGAAGCCAATGAAGCCTAAGTGGGAGTTGAGGCTAAACAATCTGAGAAGGTCAATGATGCCCATATGACTGAGAAAACTATTACTGATCATGCCTGTGAGTCAACATTGCCATATGTTGGTGAGGCAGAAAAGCAAGGCAACTTAGGTGGTGAGCAATCACCAACTAAGGAAGTTGTAAGCTCACTTGGTTGGTGATGCCTTATCTCTTTAAGTGAAAGTCATAGATCTAACTTTACAGGAATGCAAAGATTAGGGCAACCATTCTTGGGAAAGTGAAGTCACGTGAGTTGCCTAGGGATTATCAATTTCTCAGAGATATTTGATTCTTCGAAGAAACTTGATATTGAAGCATTTTCCTGTCTTAGAGAGATGTCCTTATGATTTTTGTTATTCTTTAATTGAAATAGCCTCAGAGATAAGATGATAGATATGATGCTCCTACTAGCATGATGGACTTGTGAGAAGGGATTTGTTTCTCTTTTGAGTTCAGTGCTCAGTCTTTTGAGGTTCTCTCCTTCTAATGATTTTCTTCGATGATTTGGATAGCCCTTTGTATCATGCTTTCAAGAGCTAAGATATTTAGTTATCTTTAAACTCTGAAGTTTTTTTGTGCTTCTTTCCTAGTAGGGTTGTATTACTTTGCATTCTGAGGCTTGACTGACCTTGTGAGCTTGCTTGAGTCTTTACTAACTTTAGATTCTATTCTTCCGGCATATATATCTTCCTTTATCTTCTAAGTGATAGTTTGTCAATTCTTTCTTTTGAGATTATGGTTTTACATTGAGATGGCTTTCGACATTAATTGATACGATGAATGACTTCTCTTATTTGTGATCTTCTGAGCTTCTATGTCTTTTAGCTTTGTGGACCTTATGAGCATATTGGAGCAGTTTTTATCTTTTGTTATCTTCAAAACTCTTATCTTAAGTGTTTAGCTTTTGAGAGACCTTTTCTCTAAGCTAGATCCAACAAACATACACATGTAAAGGTATCATTGGTAAGGCAAACTAAAAAAAGAATCATGTGGTTTCACTCATTTGCAAAACAGGGTTTGAGAAATTATTTTTGCAAAATGGGGTATGTGGTTTCAAAAAATTGGCAAAAAGAAGATTCTCGAAATTAAATTATGACACGATAATGTAATCTTATTCGTTTTTATCTGAAATTTTGTGGATTAGTTAATAAAAATACAATACACATCAGTGATAATTTTTTAATTTTTTTAATTTTATAAATATTTTTTTAATTAAAATATTATAATTGTGAGCACGGTCCGCCCCAGGCCTGATGATATCTAAGACCTTTTCCGAAAATGATAAGCCAGTACTGACAAAGACCATGTTTCACCCCAAAATACAAACCCCCATGTTTCACCCCAAAATACAAACCCCTCTAAGGAAACAAGGTTCTGACACCCTAAAGATAAGTGTCGATTGACACATACATTGCATCGCTCGACGCTATTACATTATGACGATTGGTGGTGCCACGTATCAATTCCTCTATTGACTCATCAAACCTATAAACATGACTCAGCAAAGCTATCACCGCCCAAGTTGCGTCGATCGATGCTTCCCTATTGTGTTGATCGACGCTCATAGGGGAATCTAGTCCAATGATGCAGCAAAGGTACTCTGACACCTATTGCATCGATAGACACTACCAATTGTGTCGATCGATGCTCCCAAAAGTTATATAAAAGGAAACTGCCCCTAGCATTTCCAGAACATTGAATCATCCAAAGAGAAAAAGATAAGTTATTCTCGAGCAATCCTTCTTTGGAAATCCCTCGTAGTATCAAGCCTATACCAAAACTATCCTAAAACTATACCAAGGTATATAAACCCTTCCTTGAAATAGCTTTTAGCTAAACAACTACCCACTCTTTCCCAAACACTCAAATAAACCCACTACAAAATTCCTCGAGGTTATCTCCACAGAAATCTTGAAGAAATCTAAAGCAAATGCGGTCCTAGTCAGTATCGGGCCTTCTAGTCATCCTGCAACAAACAAAAGGTAACTGAGTATTGAAGTGTTATTTTCAATCATGCATTCTTAACCACCCCATGTGGTAATCCAGTCTCGTCGGGCCCACGCTCCAAGGGCTAGGCCCCCAAAGGTCTTATCTCCCTAACTCATCTCTTTGTCATATCTAAATAACAAAAGATTCTTTTTCAAAAATATGCTTCATCCAAATTTAAATGGCAAGTAACTATTTCATTCGGAACAATAATCTCTCTTTTATCGGTATAGGAATCCTACTTGAATCAGCTATACCATCAATTTCCTGGAAGAACTAATTCGGGTGGCGACTCTAATATTGTATAAAACAGGAACCCTGCTCCCGCAATATAAAAGGCCAATCCCCAAAGGAGTCCTCGACCCCTTTTGTCTGGTTGGATGTGCCAAGTATGTTCATACGTACAATGAGCCCCATGCTCTTAAAACTTGAGAGTCCCGCGTTGGCCATGCCAATCCAAAAGAAACCACAAAAAGCTCACCCGCTTACAGTGGCAACTCTGTTAGGGATTGATACTATTTTATAATTGATTTTCCACAAAATCAATTTAAGATGAAATTATAAAAGTAATTTGAATTTGGAATTATTAGGGTTTACTATATAGCATCTGCATGCGTCTACACCTAGAACCCCGGTGTTCTCGATGACGTATCTCTAGAACTCATCTCGAGTTCGTACAGGGACTCGAAGTTAGGACACATCAGCTGTGCGTAGTACAATATAATCTAGTAGACTTGATTAAGGTCACTAGGTTTGAGTATATTAAACATGGAAAACGGGCTCCCGAACTTGATTAGGGTTCTTAGGCTTAAGTACATAATGCACGGTTACCATCAACTGTAACCCCATCAGACTTAGCCCAGCATATAGGAAATAGAACCCTAGAAACTTTCCCTAGGGACACCTCAAGTTTTTCAAAATCATAAAAGAGAGTACGTCCTTATCTACCCTAGGTTGGTAATAGAGGAAAAAGCCCCCACCGAGGAAAGATACTCACTATGATGAAGTAATACGGTTGGAAGGGAGAGTTTAAAAAGTACATGTTGGCCTACTCAAGCGTTGCATCACACATTAACTGCTAACCATAATTTGCATGCATCCATGACAAGAAATAATAATACCATGCAAGTGCACCATCGTACATACCCTTCGTATTAAGTGATACAACCATAGAAACAGCCGCTCCTAGAGCACACCATCGCGCATACCCTTGGTATTAAGCAATACAACCATAGAAAAAGCCACTCCTAGAGCGCACCATCGCGTATACCCTTGGTATTAAGCGATACAACCATAGGAAAGCTGCTCCAAGAGTGCACCATGGCACATACCCTTGGTATTAAGAGATAAAACCATTAGAAAACGCTGCTCCTAGAGCGCACCATCGCGCATACCCTTGGTATTAAGCAATACAACCATACAACAAGTCACTCCTAGAGCGCACCATCCCGCATACCCTTGGTATTAAGTGATACAACCATAGGAAAGCCGCTCTTAGAGTTCACAATCTGCATACCCTTGGTATTAAGCAATAAGACCATAGAAAAACCACTCCTAGAGCGCACCGTCATGCATACCCTTGGTATTAAGCGATATGGCCATAGAAAGCTGCTCTTAGAGCGCACCCACCATCGCGTATACCCCTGGTATTAAGCGATACAACCACAGAAAAGCCACTCCTAGAGCACACCCACCATTGCGCATACCCCTGGTATTAAGCGATATAAAAAATAACAATGCCTTACATCAAAGGCAATATGCATACATAGCATAAATATGCATGCTCCACAAAAACCATGCTAGAAATGCCCATAGGCTTGTGCATCATGTGGACGATCATGTACTCACCCATTTTTGTTTCGGCTCACCAAAAATTGCCTGCGCTGGCACCTAAAAAGAAACAGCCTTAGAGAAGAGCCCCTAAGGAGGCAGATTCCTACGATCCCGCTCTTACAGTACAAAGCTACAAAATGGCTGATAAACACAAGGCAATGCTAGAAGCCGTACAGGAATTGATCCTTTCTAAGGATTTTGTTAAGAAATTTGAGGCCGTCATTAGTAATATGAGAGCCACCATAATTTTGGGTTCCAATTCAGGTGATAGAGTTACGGAGATTGTGAAGAAATTCTCTGATTTTGAAGAAATGCTCCCTAAGCTAAAGCGCATTACAGGACCCTCCAACACTAAATACACAGATCCGCAAAGGTTTGAGCTCTCAATCCTAGAGCCAATACTGGCTAATTTTATCATGCCCTACGTCCCACCATTTAATGGTACAGGTTCCCCCGAAGCCCACATTGAGGGGTACCTGCATATTATGATGAGTATAGGCGTTCTTGAAGTCCATCAGGTGAACTTATTTCAAACAACGTAAGAGGTCCAACTACCGATTGGTATATGAGGATGTCCAGCCAAGTAAAGTCGAGTTGGAAGTTTCTCAGTACCAGCTTTATTGAGAATTATGCCTACAACATCAGCGTGGAAACAACCTTACATGACCTAAAATGGTCCAACAGGGTATTAAAGAGCACTTTGAAGCCTATTACTGCTGATGGGCTGTAGTTCAATCACTAGTGGATGGTGCCCCGAAGATGGATGCCCTAGCTATCCAACTGGTGGAGGGGTGTAATCCCAAATTTTGTGAAGAAATGAAAATGAAGAAATTCCGTACTTTTGGTGATGTTGTGGAATATGCTAAAAGAATTGAGAAGTATGATGATGAAGAGTGCATCAGGCAGGAAGAGGCAGCCTATTATATGAAAAATAAGCCATATGATAAGGTGGCTCCCCCAAGATCCTACCAGCCAAAACCTTCCTACACCAAGAAGGAAGAGAAGAAAACTGAGGCTGTTAGTGCCGCGATTACTCCATGACCACCTCAGCCAATCTCACCATGCACTGAGTCACTATCTCAGGTATTAACAAAGCTAAGAAAATCTGGGTGCATTCAAAGCTTAAACCCTTTGTGCCACCATCCCCGGCTGACAGAGACAACTTTTGTGCGTATCATGTGGTAAAAGAGCATAGAACTAACGAATGTGTTCGACTACTACGGGGATCTATAAAAGATGATCCAAGTGGGGAATTTAGAAGAGCTGGAGCGAAAGTTGAGTACCCAAAATAGCCCGCTTCCAAGCTTTGAATCCCCTGTCAATGCTATCCTTCTCCATGAAGATAATAATGATGGAAGAAACAACACCCAGTTCAATCCTAGCTTCGGAATGAATGATATCGAGTGGCAACTCATAGAAATAGATAGGGTTGACACCTGTGCAAAAGAATTGTGTGAGTCAGGAAAACTCATGGCTTTGGCGATAGAAAGATGCCATTACTAGGGGGTCAGTGACGTAGTCACTTTCTTGGAGTAATTCTACGATCTTCATGAAAAATAAGACGTCCCACCCTATGGTATGGTCACCGAGTTTCCCATACTTCTCATGGGGGATGCAATGGATTGATACCTTCTATGTCGCCTAGACAATTGTGTGACTGGGTAGAGCTAGAACACCAGTTCTTGGAAACCTTCCCTAGCGACAGACTTAGAATACTCCAAGAGTCCCTTGATAAGGGCAATCAGACAATATATCTTATAGAGCACAAAGAGGCTACCATACCCAAGTGGTGGCAATCAAGCAATGTTGCAGTATGACCGACAGACTTAAGTGCAGCCGGCCTTATAAGTATCAAAGATGATGGGATCGGGGTAGGGCCTAATCTGGTTATCCTCCTTGATTCATTCCGATAGCTCAGTGGCACCACAGCCCTGGCCCTACTAGCTACGTTCCTCGATGATAAAGTTTGTGACTAGTACAATGGGCTGCCAGTTAAAAAGTACTGGGATCTTTCAACTGTAAGCGCTAGCTTAGCGCGTACTTTTGCAAGACATGATTCCTCAAACTTAGTGCTAAGCCGGGATTCAGCCACTAAAAGTACAGCTATGTCTCACCCGTAAGAAGATGAAGTAGAATCAAACTTCTGCGAAACATTATTCATCAACGCCATTTCGCTTGACAAAGAAGAAGAATGGGGATTGGATAACCAGGATGAGGATCCATGCTCGATGATAACCCTATATTTGATGAGATGCATATGATTGAAAGAGTATCAGGTTATGAAGAAGAACTCAGATCACTAGGTCTCCTTTACATAGCCGATTGGGAAGGGAATGAGAATAGTTTTTCAGGAAACTCTTATCTAATTCCTGAGATGGTTCCTCCTAACCCTAGAGTTATATAACATCAGTTTCCTAGGGTCACCAACCCCATTCCCTCGAGTCATGACCGGTTAGGCCGTAGCTTGGTATTTCTAAATCTTACCCCACCGATGATGGGATTGGCAGTTAATATGCCAGAAATTCATCCAAGCATTCATTCCGCACATGCCATTCTTCAGAAATAACAACAAATCCTACTCTTGGGTCCTCCCGCCTTCCCCAGAATGCATACACTTTGGGCCTATTTATGAAAGATATGTGACCATGCCTGAATACGGAACCGTACATATGATCCACACACTACCATCACTACCCTCACAGAATGTGAGGAGATGTTGAGCCCACATTGATTCGTGGAACAAGCGCCTCACCTAAACCCTCACTTTGAGACAGGGGAAAGTTGTAGGAACCCCCACGTAGAAGGTCCTTCAAGTAAAGTGTCGCCTCCAGAGCCACCTTAGTATACCCGTCCTCAGCCTCAAGGTGACCAGGGATACTCAAGCAATAGAGAGTCCGCTCATGTCCCGAGAGGGCATGCCCAATCTGCCCCATACCTTGTAAGGGGAATAGAGTTTAGGGGCGTCTCAAGCAATAATGAATTAGCCCTAGGACTAGAGGACATGGCATACCCTAGCTTCATGCCAAGTAAACCAATGTCATATGACATGACTACCACAAAATCACAACGGGATGATGGTCCTGATTATCCAAGTGGTAATAAGGGCACAATGATGAATGGGTACGTCAGGACAATCCTCGCTAATCCTTAATTATGGGCACTAGATCTAGTATGGTTCTAGGATCCGCCACTCGAAGGGATCGTAGATCCCCAACCATCGCCTGACCCTGAGTCCCCGCACTCTTGATTAATAAGGAAAGAGTTACGAGGAATCATGGATGGATCGCCTATATAAATTAACGCGATTGGGGCTAGACGCCTTACCGAAAGACTAGTTCTCCAAAGAATCCAACAAGAGAATAGGAGACCCCTACGGCGGAGAAGACATCAGTCTGATGCCCTAATTAATCCAATGGCATTCACAAGTATCCAAGACAACCAAAGATTCTACATAAGGCTCAATGCAACCCATGAATCTGCAATCGCTTAGGAAGATACCCTCGGGACCATGCTCTTCCTTGAGTTGCCACCAAAACTCGAATATGATGAAAGCGGTCATCCTCAGATCTAGCTCACAATATTTAACGGAGTAATGAATTCAAGGGATGACCATTATCACCATTGGCCGGAAATCTCTAGCGCCACTCTTGAAGGGAGAGCATTGTAATAGTACAATCGGACTTGGAATGATCCAGCCACACACCGCTATTGCTACTTCTGGGGCATCTTGATCTAAGCTTTCCTATACTATTTTACCATGGAAGAGCCAAATGAGGGACCGTAGGGTGACCCACCCAGAATGGAACCATACCTAAGGGATAGACTAATAGCCTAGGCTTATCCATTCTTGATGACGGTATCCCGTTTGGAAATTATAGAAATACTAGATGAATTGATCTTGGCTCACACTGATGTTATTAACATAATCAGGAGGATTGAACCGCAATCACACGTGATAGATGAAATCCTCCGAGCAAACCTGGCTATAGCATTACTAATGGATGTACATTGCAGGCTAAAAGGTGCTAAGGCCCTGGCTCTACGTATGGATAGGCCCATACGGCTGGAAGACATTCCCTTCAAAGAAGATTTTCATGAGTTTGTAGTGTTCGAGCCCCAAGAGCACTCCCCAAGAATGACAGGAGTGCATCAATCATGTTACGAGAAGTGGGAGAATTTGTCAGCCTTAGGTCCAAGTTAATCCTAGCCCTGAATAGGTTCCACTGGTAGGTAACATGATGGTGGGAGCTGGTGTTTCTTTAGTCGAACAATTTACGAACACCCTTGTTAAGATGAGTATTTAGGATCTCTTACAGGGATCCCATACATATAGGAGGGCTATCGTGCAAAAGTTGATGGAAATGGAGGCACCATCACTAGCTTCATTGGCAGAAGTGTGTCCCTTGATCGGACACGGAATCCCCACCGAATCTCTTAACATTATCTTCTCTGAGGCAGACTTGTGAAATGATGGGATATGCCACAATTGGGCTTTGTACTTAAAAATTAAGATACCAGATCGAGTGATGCCCTGTGTCATGGTGGATGATGGCTCTGCACTTAACGTCTGCCCTAGAAAGATCCTACCAATGCTGGGATTTACCGAAGGGATGCTCAAGAAGTATGAAACGATTATCAAAGCATATCACAACTCAAAAAGGTCCATCTTGGAAACTTTCGAGGCAACGGTGAAGGCAAGGGAAGTTGAGTCCCTCACAACTTTCACCATCATCAATATCCTGATCACGTTCTCTTCACTACTCGGTCGACCATGGTTTTATGCACTGGGGGGTATCCCTTCCACCTTGCACCAAAAGGTGAAAATCCCCTACAAAGGGAAGACAGTAACCCTTGAGGCCGATGAAGAATCTACCATAGCTGCCATATGTGCAAACCTAGAATACATAGGCAGATTTCTAATAGCCACCATAGGAAAAGACGAAAAACTAACCCAATGGTCCAAATGGGTGAGAAACTACATGGACCAATGCTTAACCATAGGGGCTAGCCGCGGAGTGTAAGAACAAGGTCCCCTAAAATTTAAATTGGCTATAGGCTCCCATAGCCCCTCTGGACTTAGATGCAAGGGCAGGGGCTGACAAAGGGCTTGGTCTAGGAGGCGCCAGATGTTAGAAATCTTTGTTTGTCCCAGGGAAATCCTTTACCAAGGCGAGCCCGAGCCAATCAAGATCGAAGAAGGAGAAGTGCTCGGCGTTGAGATATTCTCAAATGTCACAGGCTTTGAAGAACCTGTTCGCTCAACTAATTATGAGAAACAAACTGAGAAAAGGAAGACCTCATCCGAGGAAGAAGCCCCAAAGAGGGAAAGATGAAGAACCAGTGAAGTGTCGAAGAACTAGCAGTAAGGTTAGCTAAGCTAATGGAAACCCACCTTGAAGACAAGAAGACTGAGTCAAAATTGCAAAAAGGAGAACCTGTAGAAGAAGGAATGGACAAAATAATCGTTGGGCTTGCCCAACTTATGATCAAGGGCAAGCCAAGGTCGAAGAAGCGACCGCCAGTAGCAGCGTAGAGATTCCAAATGAGGAAACTACCATCCCAAAAGTCGATAATGATGCTTTAATTTCTGATGTCTTTGAGCTCAACAACTTGTATTGTGAAAATAACAATGACAATAAAATGAATGACTTCGCTTACTTGTGTGATGATTTTGATTTCATCCATCCATCTCACCATACGCTAAGCATTTTTAGTATTCATGACACTCTTACAAAAGAAATAAATTTGGGAACCAAAAATGACCCAAAGATGATATCAATTTCTAATGACCTTGGTCCCGAACTTGAAACAGAATCAGTAAGAGTGCTCAAATCTTATGTAAAAGCATTTCCTTGGTCTTAGGATGACATGCCCGGGTCGGCAGAGCCATTGCGGAACACAAAATTCCCACTGACCCAAAAATCCAGCCGGTTATACAAAAACTACGAAGATTGAGACCTGAGTGGGCAGAAAAGGTCAAGGAAGACCTAACCAAACAAATTAAAGCTAAGTTCCTTAAAGTCGTGGAATACCCAAAATGGTTGGCCAATATAGTACCATTTGTAAAGAAGGACGGGAGGGTCCGAGTATGTATCGACTTCCATTATCTCAATAAAGCTTCACCAAAGGACGACTTTCCCCCACCCCACATAGATGTACTAATCAACAGTGCAGCACGAGCAGCCATGTATTCCTTCATGGACAGCTTTTCGGGATATAACCGGATATTGATGAACGTTATCGACAAGTTTAAGACGACCTTCATCATGGAATAGGGAATCTACTATTATAAAGTCATGTCATTTGGACTCAAGAATGCAGGGGCAACCTATCAAAGGGCGGTCACCACTTTACTCCATGACCTAATCCACAAAGAGGTCAAAGTATACGTGGATGATATGCAGGAAAATTCACTAACCCCCGAAGAGCACCCGATTGTGCTTAACTGCTTCCTCACTCGGGTAAATAAGTACAATCTGCGACTTAACCCAAAGGAATATATCTTTGGAGTAACTTTCGAGAAATTGCTAGATCATATTGTCAGCCAATGAGGCATAGAAATCAACCCCGATAAGGTGAAGACAATCCTCGATATACCTCCGCCTAAGATCGAGAAAGAAGTCCAAAGTTTTCTTGGGTTGCTACAGTACATTAGTAGGTTTATTGCAAGATTAACCACTATTTTTGTACCCATATTCAAACTCCTCAAGAAGCAACAATCGGTCGCTTGAAATCCGCAATGCCAAGAAGCCTTCGATAAGATCAAGGCATACTTGTCTAACCCGCCGGTACTAAAGCCACCTACGCCGGGTAGGCCTCTCACCCAATACCTAGCCATTGAAGAAACCTCTATAGGGGCGATGCTGGTATAAGAACATGAGGATAAGAAAGAACATGCCATTTATTACCTCAGCAAGAAACACTTGGAGTACGAAACATGGTACGCCATGGTCGAGAAAACCTGTGCCGCTATGGTGTTGTTAACCCAGAAGCTCAGACATAACTTCTAGTCCTATAAAATCCAGGCCATTGTAAAGGTAGATCCCATGAAATACCTTCGTTAAGCACCCTCCTTGGCCGGGAAATTATCCCGATGGTTGCTACTCCTATCAGAGTTCGACGTCAAATATGTCACTAGAAAAGTTATCAAAGGATTGGCAGTGGTAGAATTTATGGCCAACCAACCTTTAGAATCCGATTACATTGAGAACCTTGAATTCTTAGATGAACAGTTAGCCGCAATAGCAAACGAACCCCAGAGGTGGACCATGTTCTTCGATGGGGCGATGATCCGCAATGAAGCTGGTCTAGGAATCATAATTATATCCCATGAAGAAGGATTAATCCAGCTTTCCAAAAGATTAGAGTTCCCAATAACTAACAATGGCGCCAAATACGAGGCATATCTATTTAGCTTGAGCTCGTTGCTCACATTAGGGGCGGAAGAAGCAGAAGTTGTGTGAGACTCGCTCTTGTCATCAAGCAAGTGATAGGAGATTAGGAAGTAAAGGAAGAATCACTCTGACCATACCTTGAATCCGCATGGATAAATGCATCCCTCTTTGAGAAATGCAAATTTCGACATGTGTTGAGGGAGGAAAATCAGATGGCAGATACACTAGCCACCTTGGCTTCCATGTGGAAAAACCTTGAACAACAACACATGAAACCAATAATAGTGAAAGTTGCACATGCTCCATACTACCTCGCTTCGGTCATGCAAATCTTCACTGAATAAGAACCCTGGTACGGTGATATATTTTAGTACCTCGAAAGTGGGACCTTTCCTACATAACCTACAAACGCTGACTAGACCGCCCTATGGAAGTTGGTAGTTCATTTTAGGCTCATCAAGGGGCAATTATTTTGGATATCCTCTGACAAAATCCTCCTCAAATGCCTGGGACAAGCGGTAGCTAACAAGGCCATTCAAGAAATAGATGCAGGAACACGTGGTCCTTATATGAACGTAGTGATGCTAGCTGAGAAGATAGAATGAATGGGTAACTTCTAGTTGACCATGATAGCTAACTGCACGCGCCTAGTCAAGAAGTGCCATGAATGCCAAATTTATGGTAACATCAATCACTTACCACCAATGAAGCTACAATACCTAGCCACGCCCTGGCCTTGAAATCAGACCATTATAAACCAATGACCATAAATTCATTATAGTAGGTGTGGACTACTTCTCGAAATGGGTTGAAGTTGAATCCTACACTGGGATCACTACTAAGAAAATGGCGAAATTCATTCAAAAGCACATATTTTCTCGATATAGCATACCTCATCATGTGGTATTCGATGAAGAAGTACAATTCCAGGGGGAAGCTGCGGACCTACTGGAATGATACAACATCGAACATCATCAATCATCACCATACCGTCCTTAAGCCAATAGGGTGGTGGAAGCAGCCAATAAAGCTGTGAAGAAGATTCTATCCAAAATGGTAGTTACCCATCAAGATTGGGCTGATCATCTCCCTTACGCCCTCTGGGGCTATCGAACTAGGGTCAAAACCCCAATGGGCAGACGCCATTCTCTTTAGTATATGGGATGGAAGTAGTTCTTCCTACATAAATCAAAGTAAAGTCACTCCGTGTGGCACTCAAGCCAAAATTACGTGAAGACGCGTGGGAAAAATTGCATCATAAAATTCTTAACACCATCGATGAAAGGTGCATAGAAGCCCTTGATAGTTTGAGAATGTACCAACAACGAATGGCCCAGGCCTACAATAACGGGTAAGGAGGGTTGATACGCCCCTTAAGGCCAGCGACCTTGTGTTGAAACAGGTCAAAGCTACTCATACTGACCCCAGAGGTAAATTTCATCCAAATTGCGAAGGTCCATACGTGGTAAAATGAGTTCTTAGTAAAGGAGCCATAAAAATCATGGATATGGACGGAAACGAGTTCATAAATTCCGTCAATCGAGACAAGCTCAAAGCATATTATGTTTAAAACACCAGTTTAAGATAGAGGAAAATCATATTGAAAAGTCATCATCTTAGTGGCTAGGACCTGCCACATGATGACTGTAGCGGCGAGAAATCGCCAGACTACCTGCTCCAGTAGGCGCTACCTTGATGGCAGAGAGCCACCCCAAATAGATCTCATCAAGCGACTTGTTAAACGGCATCTTATAGTTCATGGTGACCAATGTATGACTCTTCCACTTGGTATGAATGTGGGCCGCCCACAAAGGCGCCTAGGGCCTCGCAGGCGGGGTATGAATGTATTTAGGCATATACTGATGATGGCCATTTTGTCGCCTCACGTGTTCTGGAAAGTAGTACGATATCTTCTTTAGGCCCAGTAACTGAATGCCTTAGGGAATAGTTTGGGTGGTCACCTCATTAATTTTCCACCAAGGGCAAGTCCACCTAATGTCCCTCTCAGTTAGCCTCTACAGGAAATACACCCATTCACGTGAGGGTTGATTCCTATGATACCCAGGTTGCATTCCTCGACCCTAGAAGTCTTTAAGGGCATAGGACTCTGCCAATCTAGTTTGTACTTTATTGACCTTCAGTTGTTCCATCAGCTATATCTGCCATGATGCAAACCTGTCAGCAGGCCACTACCAGTAAAAGGCAATGACAATAATAATAAAATCTACCTGAAGGAGGAGCTAGCTCCCTCTCGCCATCACATCCTCATCTTGATGAATAGAGTCCATATAAATGAAGGTCTTAGATAGGACCACAACCATGGGTGATGATCCATCTAGGGTTTTTTTAGATCATAGATACCAACGGAGGAGTACAGACCCCGATGTCGGATTTTCATAGAAAACTTTCCATCAATGGTACGACCATTAGAGGAACCCAACTCCAATGGCTGGAATGGAAGAGCATATTTCTAAAGATACCCCTAAAATCAATCCGAGTTGCTCGGGGTTGTTAGACATGATTCTATTCCTCACATGGTCAGAAAGTTTTAGGAAATCCATATCATGTTCCTCCACAGCAACATCGTAATAGGTCACCATAGCGTCCTAGTTGCAAAAAATGTCCATTATGGCATATAACTCTTCATAAAGCAGCCATAACTCTTGGTTATTAAAGCAAAACATGTGGTCAAGTGGATCCCATAAACTTATTGCACTTTGCAAAAACGTATCATCCAGAACGACGTTGTAATAATGCCGCATGTTGAGAAGTCACCCAGCCTAAAGTTGATTCCAATCAGCTGGACTCAGAATTTGGAGATAGTTTGTCAGTTGGGTCTTAAACCTATCCATGTTGATTTGATCATCACTCAACAAAGGCGATGATAGATCATCAGATCAAAACCAACTGCATAAGAAGACAATCATCTTCAGAGAAAGAACATCAAAGCAATGAAGCTAGCATGCCAAGGCAGTAAAATAAATCATCCATCCAAAAATAAACAAGGCCTCGAAGGACCCACCAATCCACAAAAAGAAACTAATAAAGGGGGCAGAAACACACCCAATCAAACCATCAAATTTACTGGATAAAATTCCCAAGCAGGGCGAATAAAGAAAAAATATATACATGCCAAGATAAGGCCTAACTGTCATATCCTAAATTGCTCAAATAAATAGGGGCCTCCAAGTCTACCCGTGGTACCTCGCTACTATGTCCAACCCCCTCTTGCCCCTAGACTCGGCAAGATCTGGAGAGGCTGTACAAGAGGAGCCGTCAGCTTAAAAGGAGGAGTCAACAAAAACTATGAAGACGTCCCTACAAAGCCAGCCTGGGCTAAATAATTGGGCATGTAATCATGCACTCCATAGCTAGAGGAATGCTGTGCATATGCCACCAGAGGAGCCTATGTGTAGTGGCCATAGCCCGAAGGCCCTGTCGATGGAGGTGCCCTGTAACCAACTCTATGTTAATCCACTTTTGCATTCAGCACCCGGATCTTACCCTGCAAACATTTCATGCATACATAAGCACACGTCCATGCATATCTAGTGAAAAATGAACTTGTTAGGTCTTATCGCCATCGCAAAGTTATTCCCCAACATGATATTATGAAAATCAAACAGAAGGCGACCGTCTGTCTTGCTATCCTCTCTCGACACCTGTAGAATAAAATGAGTTGTGTTAACACAAACCAAAAGGAAAATGGATGATCATAATGCGCAGCGACAAGCTCACATGAGTCACGTGAGGAGGCGTAAATAGTTCTGAGGCTAGCCCCCAATTTTATGGTGGACTACCCCAGTCCCGTTAAGGCAGATCCTATCCTAATTTTATAACCAATCGATGTGGACTAGACTGAACGCTTTGCGCAACACTTTGATAGTCCAAATAGACCGTATTTTAAATTTGGGTAAGGAAGATTGTAACTTGCCTTAATATATTTACATTGGGATTTTTTTGGTGTTTAAACATCTCACCCAATTTAGGATTTTATCAGATGCATATATTTATAATAATTTATATTAATTCCGGGAATTTTAGAATTAGTTTATAAGGTCCAACCTTAGGTGGGTTCAAGCTCTTTATTATAATTATTCCATCCACCTAAATTATGTGTAAAATAATTAACACTTTTATTTTTATATTTATATTGCAAGTCCTTTAAGCTTTTATTCAATAATTTAATTATTACTTTGTTATAGAAACATATACAAGCACCATCTTATTTATTAGAAATTAATTAGTCCATTTTAATCTCCCAAGTCAATTTGAGTTGCATCGATATAGGTTCCCAGGTAGGAGAGGCGCCCATGAAGTGAGTAGACACCAAGTCTAATCCCTACCAGAATAAAGATGGCACAGACTCGAAGACCATGGATCCTTTTGAACTAATAAATTTCATTCTTACAATTCATGTAAATTGAAGGCATCTATAACCCGTGTAATTTATAAAATTTATTGAGTCTTTTGTAATCTGAGTAAGTTGAGCAACCTTATTCAAAATTATTTATAACGATTTTCTAACCTTGAAATGAGAAACAAGTTCATGGATATTGTTACAAACAATTCAATAAACAATAAATCATTTCATATAGAAAATAAAATTTAGTTCGCTTCTAAGTTAATTATGCACTAAATAGGTAGGCTCTGATACCACTGTTTGTAATTGACAGTTACTTCGAACATGCATAACAGGCATGGCGGAAATTTAAAATTTTGTCCCTTGTCCCTAGGAACTCCTATCAGTTGCATATAAATTAAATAAAGCCTTAACTAAATAATTCTCTACCTAGGTTAGCATGCATAGGCTAGGCATACCGTAATTCTAAATTATATCCTAGCATAAATATTTTATCCTAAGAATGTTATAACTCTAAGCTATAACCTAAGCATAAAATAAACTAAGCATGCCAAATAACCTTAGCATAATTATTAATTGTAAAAATGCTTAAAGAAAAAGACCTAATAATTAAAAGAGAAAGAAAGAAAACTTACCAGTTGAAGCATGCTTTAGCATAACCTCCTTGCACAAGCCTCCAAGTGTAGGATAGCCTCTATGAGTATCCACACGAAACCCACCAACCAAAACCTCCCCGAGAGGAAGAACTAAGGAGCCCTGAGTAGTTTTTAGACCACTCTAAAAGCCCCACCTGAAAATATAAACTAGAGGTGCTCTAACAAAATCTAGCTCCTTAAAATAACTTATTCAGATTCACCTTTATCGTAGTATTTATTCTTGAACTTGGTGCAATTTGAAAAGGGTGAGGGGAAAGCCTATTTATAGGCTTGGGGAAGCAAAGGGCTTCCCCATTTTCCAATGTGGGATGTGCAAAACGCACATCCCATAACACAGGCCTGACTCGAGGATCCAATTGGATTCGTGGGCTATGCTCGCTCGCAGTGTGCTCGACATGCTACGCAGTAATTATGCAAGGCACCGCAAGTGGCTTGCGGGCCTTCACACAAGTCCAGCTTGTGAGCTGGGCTGTGTTGAGCACACCCAGCACTGCCTAGCAAAGCTGGTAGGACCTAGTATGTGGACTCGAGCAATTACCGAGCCTACAGCCCCTTAGCTGCTCATATAGTGTCCCAAAATGTAGGCCCCATTTCTATAGGGTTCGACCCTCTTACGACGATTGGAAAATTCCCCTTTTACTCCTTTCAAAATTAATTTATTTTACGACCCTAATAATAATTAGTTATAGGTCAAAATAAATTCCTTAGCTTGTCTTAAATGATCCAATCATCTTTTAACTAATTAAATAATAATCCAATTATTATTATGTTATAATTTTGTAATAGAACAAATCTATAAGTTCTTTACTCATTCCGATGAAGGTCCTATTTATGTGACCTTGTAGGATCTCAAAGTATTGAGGTATTAAGACTTAACCAACCCATGTTCTAATAGAACCATTGGCTCGAGGTTTTAGACCATGAATAGAACTTGATTACCATAAACGACTGTAGTATGCCTCTAGCAAGGGTCTACCATCCCCCATTACTTGGAACGTCATTTATGCTTATAACATAATCCCGCTAAATGCAATAGTTGTTCAATGGGATGAACTCCTTCCATTCTTTAATATTAGTACCATCTGGTTTATTGGGTTTGGTCAAGGTGTTAACCCACTAATAGCGAGGTTGCTCCAAGCTATCCTAGTTATTTACTTATTACTAAAGTATATTGCCTTTTACCATACTGTGTTTGACTAGAAACCATTTCTATCAAACCCATACTCTGATCAGAGGTTTATAGCAATCATCACTTCAACAAGTGGCCACGTATAACTCCTAAATATATCTGGAGTGATGGATTGTTTCCGACTACATAGCTTACCAACGTGCTGTCATTACTATATCCGTAATCACCTGTAGAACCCTAAATTAATGTGTGTATAGGAATGACCCAAAGCATAGCAATAGCACCACACAAGGTAACTAGTATCTCAAGTATGAGGATATTCGCAAACCTTATTGCATGAAGATAAACACTAACAGATTGATATATACACCAAGTGTTCATCCTATAGGAGTCTCCAATATATCTCTCAGATATATCCATGTGTTTAACTTAAGGCACCACCTTCAGTCCTTAGGAGATTGATTACTTCAAACCTTTCCAAGAAAGTTGACCACATGCTAATCTTTCCGCTTCATCAATATCCTTTCTTGATAAAACTATGACTAGGGATAGTTTAGACATAATCATAATTGCACATGAAGTAGATCTCACTAAATATAGTCCAACTATAATTACTCTGAATCCATGTTATGATATGTCAAGGACTTTTGTATACATACATCAATGAATATATTTTAACCAGTCATAATATATTTTTAAACACATCGATATAAACAAAATATCAAATGCCTTTATTAATTAATTTTTTTTCATACTATTACATAATTAAGATATATCACCCTAATTTCCTTAAGGGCATACATCATATCTAACACCTGCCAGATACTTACATAAGGTAACAGGGATGTTAATAACCTCTAAGGTGTTGTATCCTAGTTTCCTTTATGTATTTCATGCATATCTGTTTCAAGCAGAATTTCTTGCATCATGTTGTTTAGATTCGAGATTATACAAAGTACATGTCAAGCTCAAGTCTTTGAGAACTATCCTTACATTTCTAAACAAACCCTTGAATCTAGAGCCAATCAAAATTAGTCATCAATGCGAACATTTGTATTAAAACAAAGATTTCAACTAGGATGTAAGAAAGAAAAATTGTTTAGACTTTAGTATATAGTACATGTATTTAATATAAGGAGTTTTAATTAAATACATATATCCTACCATTTTTCGAAATTTACAATAGCCCATTCTATTGAATTTGGAAAGTCTAGCCTAGCTAAATTTCCAAGTAGGTAGCATCTACAACCATTCTAATAAGACCCTAAATTTTATGAGTCAAGCCATATTAGTAAGTTGTAGTTGGAATCCCATTCTATTTATATCAAATGCAATTGCTAATTTTTAAAGTTCCCTAATTCTAAGAGACGTGTGCTCTTATATTAGCATCTCCTTGAATATGTCTCAGTCCTATGGCTAGCCCCCAATTTTATGGTGGACTACCTCAGTCCTATTAAGGTAGACCTTATCTCAATATCTATAACCGATTGATGTAGACAAAAGGATTGCTTTGCACGACACTTTATGGCCAAAAGAGATCGTAATATAGATTCAAGTAAGGAAGACTATAACTTGCCCTAATGTATTTACTTTGGGATTTTGTATTGGTGTTAAACGTCGCACCCAATCTATGATTTATTAGATGGACATATTTATAATAAATCATTGATTTTTAGAATCAATTAAAAGGTCTAACCTTTAGTGGGTTCAAGCTCTTTATTATAATTATTCCATGAACCTAGATTATACGCAAAATTATTAACATTCTTTATTCATTATATATATTGCATTTCCTTTAAGCTTTTATTCAATAATTTAATTTTTACTTTGTTATAGAAACATATATAAGCACCATCTTATATACTAGAAATAAATCAGTCCATATTTAATCCCCTCTTGGTCAATTCAAGCTGCACCGATATAGGTTCCGGGGTAGGAGAGGTGCCCTATGAGAAGTAGACACCAAGTCCAATCCTTGCCAGAACAAACATGGGCACAATCTTAAAGATCATGGATCCTCTTGAACTAATGAATTTTATTCTTTTAATTCATGTAAATTAAAAGCATCTATAACCCCTGTAACTTATATAATTTATTGAGTCTTTGATAATTTTTCAGTAAGTTGAACATGCTTATTCAAAATTATCTATATCCATTTTCTAACCCTTAAATGAAAGCCTAAGTTCATCTATTGTTCTAAGCAATTTAATAAACTTTAAATCATTTCATGTAGAAAATAAAATTCAGTTTGCTTCTAACTTAATTATGCACTAAATAGGCAGGCTCATGATACACTGTTGGAACTGACAGTCACTTTGAATATGCACAACAGGTATGGCAGAAATTCAAAATTTAGTCCCTAGGAACTCCTATCAGTTGCATATAAATTAATTAAAGCCTTAACTAAATTAATTCTCTACCTAGGTTAGCAGGCATAGGCTAGTTCTAAATTATATCCTAACACAAATATTTTATACTAAGCATGTTATAACTCTTAGCTATTGCCTAAGTATAAAATAAACTAAGCATGCAAAACAACCTAAGCATAATAATTATGAAGTCTAAAAACGCTTAAATAAAAAGACCTCATAATTAAAAGAGAAAAAGAAAACTTACCATTTGAAGCGTGGTTTGGCAGAACCCTCTAGCCTCCAAATGTAGGATTGCCTCTATGAGTATCCACACAAACCCCACAAACCGAAACCTCCCAATGAGAAAAAATTGTAGAGCTTTGAGTAGCTGCTAGACCACTCCAAAAGCCCACTTGAAAAATATTAACTAGAGGTGCCTCAAAATATTTGAGGCTCCTAAAAAATATTCTTCTAGGTCAACTCAAGAATGCTCAAGTCAAGACTTACAATAGAATTTGGTGTGTTGAAAAGAGGAGGAGAATGCCTCCTTTTATAGGAGGAGAAGAGAAAAAATGCTCTCCATTGAGCAGTGCAGGATAGGGAAAATCCCTTTTAATTCACCTTTTTTTTAAAATTATTTATGACCTTAATAAATAAGTTACCGATCAAAATAAATTCCTTTCTTAACAAAAAAATGATCTAATCATTTTAATCAACATTTTATTTATTTATTACCCTAAGAGAATTAGTTACCGGTCATTAAATAAAATCTTCAGCATAACCAAGTAATGGTCTAACCATTCTACATTTAATATTCTCGTAATAGACTAAGTCTATTAATTCTTTACTCGGTCTGATGAAAGTCCAATGTGTGTGACCTTATAGGATCCCGAAGTATAGAGCTTGTTGGTCCTTATGCGTACACTTAATGAGTCAAAGGGGGGGGGGAATGACTCACTCAGTAAGTTATAAAACTCTTTCGTGATAATTACTGGGTCAGTTGAGTAAGGTCAGCTGGCTGAGTGAGATGGCTGGAAATTACGAGTAAGTAAAGAATAAAGAGATTTTTATACTGGTTCGACAACCTATGCTTACATCCAGTCCCAAGAGAGTGTCCCGGCTTTAATTCACTAGTCTAAACTCCTTTACCCTAGGCGGAGAAGCCTCTAACAAAATTCCCAATTACAGAAAGTACCCTCCAATCTACAATTGCTCACCTACTGACTAGAATACTCTCTTCTATCAGCAACTCAAAAGAGTCTAAAACAAGAGCTGGACTCCACTTATAGAAATGTTGATCCAGTTACAAATGATCTAATATTACAATGGTTTGATCTATACTATTCTCTCTACTGAGTAGTGCATTTCTTGCTAGAAATCCTTTAAAGCGAGTAATTTGACAAAGTCTTTGCTTCTAGGAATTTCAGGTGTAATCACCAAGTTCTAACGCTTTCCTTCTTGCTCCTTTTATAGTTGGATTTGAGAAAGTAGCCATTGAAATTATCTTGGCATCTTATGAAATGGACAACTCAGTAATTCACCCATTACTTCTTCAAATCAATCCGTTAAGAGATAGAATTGTACCGTTGTGAAATACATTTCAATCCGTTAGATTAAAATTTGAAGTCTAATTTCAATTCTTTGTCGTTTGATGCCAGTCTTTCGTTAGAGAGAACTCGCGCTGACTTGCCACGTGTCTTCATCCCATTCCCTCTGATTTCCTGACATGTTGCACAGTGCGCGATACAAGGTTGGTAGATCTGCAGATTTGCTCAAAATAGCAATTGACATGTTGCAGCTTTGCATTGGAAGACTTTGTCATTTTCTTCATAATTTTGAGTCTTGTCAAGGCATTAATTCTTTTTGTCTTTGTCTCATTAATGTTCCTGTAAAAAGCAACACTAAAAGCAAAGATGCCATATTACCTTAAAAGGTAATGTCAGTACCTTGAATAGACTTAAGATAACTCAGCGAAATATTTCATCGTAAAACATAGCTGAAACTGGGTCTAAATACTAAGTGTTTTGAATGAGAAATACCCAGTCAGCGACTAAAGTTACTACTCAAACTAGACAGTTAGGTCAGCGGATACTTGAATTTCTACCCTTGAATTTACTAACTCCTACATAACCATAGACTATTTAATTTAACTTCATTATTGATTTAATTATCTCAATCTGAACTTAATTATTATGATCAAAACTTCAGCACTACTAAGTCATCCGCTGAGTCAATCCAAACTTGTGCTTGGTTCAACAATCTCCCCTATTTTGATTAATGGCCATTAACTTGAGCGAGAATTAAATCAATAAGATATTTAGATCAGAGTTACCTTATACATGTGCTTGATATATCTTTTGTTCAGCATCTTGAATATACTCAGAGTGAATGCTAACTCCCCCATAATTCTTGAATCTCCTAAGTTTAGCATTCCTCAAATTTTCTTCATATATTTCTGCAAATGATCATAGCATATATGTATAGCAGAATAATATATGAAGTTAAGAAGATCTTAACTTAGAACATGAAATCATAATCCTTTATTCATAATGACTTAAGTACAGATAACAAAGAGTTAATCTATACTAAGTTTTACAATATAGCACTAATGATTACATAGATCCTATTCTAGTCCTTTGGCATTAGTGGAGCTCCAAGATTAGCTCTCCTCTCCTCATAGGCTTGCTGATCCCACCTTCTCTTCTTCTCTTTAGGCAAAGCAATCTCCTTGTCTTTCCTCTACCTGATCTTATTATATTCCCTCTGAATGCGCTCCAGATCCTTTAATAGGTTATATGAGAATTCAACAATCCTCTGCTCTTTCTCATTCTCTTCCTTTCCATGCTTCTCGTGATCCTTCTCCCCCATTACCATTGTAGCCAAAATGGCCTGAGTTTGATGATCAAATGAGCACAAAGACTCCTTAAAAGATTCAAGCTGTCCATATACATGGGATGAGAAGTTTTAGACCAGTAGCTCGTAGATTTCTTGAGATATGGCTTCTTGTTCTCTAAGAAAACCGAAAAGGCCAACAGGAGCATAAGATTGAGATAGATTGACTTGGTATTGAGTGTTCAAACCTTCTCTAGATATCTGGCTGAGAAATGCTATAGCTTTAGGTTGGTATTTTTCTCTGAGTATGCGCTCTAGCATTGGAGTGCTCCTGATATGAGTAGATATTTCACTATAGACCTTATCCAAGGCTTCTCCATCATTAATGACATGAGCTTGAACTTATTTGATTTGGTCTCTGATATGACCAAGTTTCTGGTGAAGAGTGGGTTCCAGTTCAGCATCTGTCATTACAATATCATTACTTAGAGCGTAAAAAATATTAAGCCTCTTTAAGGCTTTAAGAACAGCTCCCTCTGAGTTCTTTACTCCTTCAAGCACTTCCTCCTTTGGTTTCCTCAACTCAATATGGATTCCATGATTCTTGGTCACCATAGTAATCAGAGCATCTAAGCTATCAACAACTGCATTTAAGCGAGTTATGTTTTCATCATTTTCCTTGCTCAGAACGCTATAGCCATCTAAAACCTTTAGCATAGCTTTAAGAAGGGGATTGAACTTATCTATCATTGAATTTCTAAAATCCCTCTCATCATTCAGTACTTTACAATTGGTCTCATAGATTTTCAACATCATCTTCTTCAGCTGTTCAACCTCTATCTTCAGACCAACTGCCTGCCTACCTGTAATAGATAGCAAGGGCAAACAATGGGACACTATTGCCTTTACCAATGAAAACTGTGTAGTTACTGATCTTATATAGGCTTTTATCTCCTCAATTGCGTCTACAAACCTTTTTATTGGCTCAATAGCCTTAGCTATACTCCTCAGGAGATCCTTAGATAGCAAGGATTTTGCAATTTCTGCATCAACTTTAGCATATGTCCCCCAGTCCTGAAAATATCTCTCTTCCTAACCTCCTTATATCTCCTAAAAGAGTAGCATTGGGGTTGAATTGAGGTTGAGGTTGTGGTCGTTGTTGTGGTTGTTGTTGCTTCGGAATCTCTTCAATGATTGGAGGTCCTCTGACTAGAGGAGGGCCTTCCAAGTATAACACTTCTCACACTAGAGATCCTAGTGGTGTGAGATAGGGAATTATGGTTGTTTGGTCAGTGGCTTGGTTAGATTGGCTTAAGCTTGGTATGGATGGTGTTTGGCTTGTTAAGGGTAAGGTAGACATAGGTGTAGATGATAGAGGTGTTTCATTGGATGTGTTTGGAAAAGTGAAAAAATCTTCCTCTTCCTTCTCCTTCTCATCTTCCTCACCTTTAACAGTGCACTCGTTGACCTGAGTTTGAGAATCCTCAGTCAGCTGAGCTCCATGCTTAACTACTTCATCCTCTCCGTCCTCTAAATCACCTTCATCTTCATCAATAACCACCTTCATCCTCTTCAACAATCCTCTCTTTTGCTCCTTCCTAGGCTCCTTAACTTCCCGAGCAGTTAATGTAACCTGCTGGTCAAAGTTCAGCTTTTCTACTTCAATTGCTTCTACTTCCACAACTTTATCTTCTTCCTGCTCTTCTTGCTCATTTATTCCATCCAAAGCCCCAATTACATCGTCAACAACTTTATTTACCTCCTTCTCAGCCAAGCTAGCCATTGCCTTCTGTAAAACTTCTTTAAAATTATTTTTAGCTTTAGCTGCTACTGCTGCTTCTTTAGCTTTTCTCCTGATGGTAGCCTCAATCTCCTCATGCTTCTTAGTAATCCTTTCCTTTTTAGCAGCTTTAAACTTCTCAGCTTCCTCAACATCTTGGACCACTCATGTCCCTCTTTTCACCATGAGCTTTTTCTTCGGCTGACCTACCAGAGGAATAGGAGCTGATGTAGCTTCCTTTCCTTTTGTAGTCACTTCATCCAGTTGAGCTTCATTTGACTTCCTTTTTCTTTTCAGGGGCATCTCCTCCCTTAGCTCTTTCTCAGCAGCTTTTCTTCTTCTTTCTCCTTATGAGTCAATTCCTTGCTCTCACCTTCCTTAGAATCCTTTGAGGATCTAGTCTTCTTAGGAATAGCAATAAGAACTGCACTAGCCGAGTTCATCTTTTTATACTTCTTGGAGTCCAACGTAACCTCCTTCTTACTTTATTTCTTTTCTTCTTCTCCTTTCTCTACTTTGAGCTTGGTGATCCTCTCAAGCTCCTTCTCTACAAAAGCACTCAGAGTGAGATCCGCCTCTTCTAGTCTGATTGGCTTTAGCTCCATTATAGCTTTAGGATCCTTCACTCTTACTTCTCCCAATTTTAGCTTAATGTACTTGGTGTTGGATGACCTCTTATTACATTCCAGTCCATGAAAATAAGCATTACTGAGTATTTTGGACTCAATTACTTTTAGCTGAATGTTACTCTTTATAGCCCATCCTTATGTAAAGCTCTGCAAATTTCCATAATCAACTATCCATACACCATATTCTTGTTTACTTTAAGGAATCGATGTAGAATGGCTAGGGGCCAGTTGATGCTCATTCCATGGGTCAGAGCATACATAAAACTCTCTCAAACTTGGAGTAGCTTCTTGTTGATCTGGTCTTGGGTAAAAGGACTTTTGTAACGAGCTCATGTGCCTTCTTTCTCTATTTGGTGAACATTGAATCAATCAACTCACAAGCTTTGTAATCTACTGGGACTTCATAGTCTACTGGAATGTCCACATGCTCCTCATCCTTGACAATCCTCATTCTGAGTCCTCTCTCATGCATCCCCAACAAACCCGCTATGAGCTTTGGGGTGACATACACTTTCCTATCATTGTCGTAATAAAGATGTCCTTCAATCCTTCTATCATGTGGATACCATGGTAGAAACACTTTACTATTTCTTCATAGCATCCATTAGGTAGCTCAAAGAACCCTATTAAGTGGTGTTGATGAGCCCACTTCCCAAACTTATCGTCACTGTAAAAGCTTAGCATGTCGACGACATTGGGTCGTTCAACTTCAGATTTCTCTAACAAACACCATTTTATAGGTGTATAGTTGGTTCTTGCTGGAATGTTGATTTCTTCAATTTTATCCATGCTGATAACTATCTAGGCTAAATGATGCCTTGTTGTAACCTAGCAAAATCATCTTTGCTTCTCATAAACATACTAGATTTCTTCCCTCCTGAACTCGTCGTTACAATTGCTTTAAACACGGTTGTAGAATCTTAGAGATTTTTAGAATTAGAGTAATAGAGAAAGAATTTTGGTAAAGTAACATTTTCTCTCTCTCAATCTCTCCTTAAATAGCTAAAGACTCTTCGCATAAACTTGCAAAGCTACATGTACAACTCATAATCCATGTTCTTTAAGATTTGACATTTAGATTTTATAACACATATCGTAGGATTAATGAAGGCAAAAAATACGGGATAACTACTCTAAATATGGATCATTTCATAACTTGCTACCGTTTCTATCAAGTTTAAATTTGAAAGATAACCAGTGACAATTTAATGATGTGTCCAAAATTCAAGTGGTAAAAGAAATACTTAACCTTTTTACTAAAGTTCAGAGTGTGCCCTAATTTGGTCAGCTCTAGAACAGGTCAGAGTGGAGTGTATGTCTTCAAATTAGATTGGACATTTCGATCAGCTGTCTTAGATTGTTGAATTGATCCTTTCCAATAGGCTTTGTAAATATGTCAGCTCGCTGTTCTTCAGTTAGAATGTAGGTGAGCTTGACTTCTCCTTTTAGCACATGATCCCTTATAAAGTGATGTCTAATATTGACATGCTTCATCCTACCATATTAAACTGGATTCTTGGGTAGGTCAATTGCACTCTTGTTGTCACATATGACTTTAAGACAATTTGACTTTATACCATAATCCTCCAGTTGCTGCTTGATCCATAGCAGTTGTGCTACACAACTTGCTACAGCCATATACTCAGCCTTAGCTGTACTCAGAGCTATAGAAGTTTGCTTCTTACTATACCATATCTCTAGACAATCACCAAGGAAATGACAACCTCCTGTGGTGGTTTTCCTTTCAAGTTTGTCCCTTCCATAGTTAACATCTGTGTATCCTCTTAGGGTGAAATCTGCATTACTTGGATACCACAAACCTGCATCAATAGAGCCTAGCAAATACCTGAGAATTCTCTTAACAACAGCAAAGTGAGATTATTTGGGGTCAGCTTGATATCCTGAACAATAACATACATCATATTGAATGTAAGGCCTAGTAGAAGTTAAGTAAAGTGGAGAACCAATAATACCTCTATAGAGCTTACTCTGTACAGGTTTACCTTCCTCATCTTTACTTAGAATTGTATCAGTAGCCATGGGTGTTGACATTGGCTTGGCTTTATCCATGTCAAACTTCTTGAGAACTTCCTTAGCATACTTAGCTTGGCTAATGAAGATCCCATCATCACCTTGCTTGATTTGCAAACTAACAAAGAATTTAAGATCTTCCGTCATTGACATTTCAAATTCCTTCTTCATCTGCTGGCTGAACTCTTTGCATAGCTTCTCATCGGTTGCTCTAAAAATGATGTCATCCAAATAGATTTAGACGAGCAACACATCTTGATGTATCATCTTGATAAATAGAGTAGTATCTGCTTTCCCTCTAATATAACCTTTGCTGATCAAAAAGTTAGTCCGTCTTTCATACCAAGCTCTTGGAGCCTGTTTCAGTCCATATACTTTCCTTAGCTTGAAGACATGATTTGGATATTTAGGGTCTTCAAAGCCTGAGGGTTGTCTAACATAGACTTCTTCTTGAATGTAACCATTAAGAAATGCACTCTTCATATCCATTTGAAACAACTTGAAGTTCATATGGGATGCAAAAGCACAAAAAATTCTTATAGCTTCAAGTGTTGCTACTTGTGTAAAAGTTTCTCCATAATCAATGCCTTCTTACTGATTGTAGCCTTCTATAACTAGTCTGACTTTGTTTCTGACAACATTCCCAGCTTCATCTAACTTGTTCTTGAAAACCCTCTTGGTGCAAATGATTGACTTGCCCTTGGGTTTTTTTTACCAAATCCCAAACTTTATTTCTTCTGAATTGGTCTAGCTCTTCTTGTATTACAATCATCCAACTATAATCAAATTCAGCATCTTCAAACTTCTTTGGTTCAATCAAGGATAAAAATGTTGAGTGGCTCATGATTCTGTTCAGCTGACCTCTAGTCAACAGTGGATTTTGCACATTATCAAGAATCTTATCAACTGGGTGATCTCTTCTTGTTCTGAATTCCTTTGGTAGATTAGGAACATTTCACTAATATATAGTCCCTAGTTGAGCATCAACATCATCAATAAAGTTGATTGATTGATCTAGGTCAACTTCAACTTCTTCTTTTTTCTTGCTCCAAATTAGGTATAATTATGGGCTGACTAATTGATCCACTGACTGGATCTTTTTCTCCTTCATCATCACTAGCTTGTCTACCTATATTGTTAGCTTCATCAAAATCTACATGCATGCATGAACTCCTCTAAGATGCTAGTTCTCTTCACATACACCCTGTATGCCCTACTATGTATTAAGTAACCCAGAAAGTTTCCTTCATCAGCCTTGGCGTTAAATTTAGCTAATTGGTCTTTAGTATTTAATATGAAGCATCTATAACCAAAGGCCTTGAGATGACCAACCTTGGGCTTGCACCCCATCTAAAGTTCATAAGGAGTTTTGTTCAAAACTGGGCGAATTAAAACTCTATTTAGAATATAACAAGCTGTGTTAACAGCCTCTCCCTAGAAATGCTTTGGTAGATTACTGTCACTCAGCATAGAATGACCCATCTCGCGATGGTGTGATTCTTTCTCTCAACAACCCTATTCTGCTGAGGTGTATGAGGGGCAGAGAAATTATGGTCAATACCATGCTTGGAACTAAATTCCTCAAACTACCTGTTTTCGAATTCCCTTCCATTGTCACTACAGATTCTATTAATTTTAAGGTTCTTTTCATTCATAATTCAGGTAGCCAACCTAGAGAAGGATTCAAATGTTTTATATTTGCTAGCTAGCAAGACAATCTAAGTGAACCTGGTCAGATCATCTACAACCACAAGGGTGGATTTCATTCTACCAAGACTTTTTAGCACAACAGGATCAAATAAATCCATGTGTAGAAGATCAAGGGGACCAGAAGAAGATATAGTAGCTAAGGATTTAAAGGTCTTCCTAAATTATTTCCCAAGTTAGCATTCTGACCAGAGTCTATCTTTATCAAAGGCTAGATTGGGTAATCCCTCAACAAGTTCATTTCTGGCTAATTTGGACAGATTGGTCATATTGACATGTCCTAACCTTCTGTCCTATAGCCATGAGTTTTCCTCCTTAGAAACTAAGCATTTATCATTGGAGCTAGGGGATAAATCAATCATATAACATTATTAATTCTAGAAGCATAAAGAATAGTTTGATAAGAGTTAGAATCAATGACTGAGCAGCCCGCTGAGTCGAATATCACTTTTATGCCTTTGTCACATAGCTGAGCAATGCTCAGTAGGTTGAACTTTAGGCCTTTCACCAGAGACAGATTATCAATTGAAGGCTTTACACCTACAGTGCCATTGCCAATAATCTTTCCTTTCTTGTTGTCTCTAAAATTGACACTTCCATATCTTCTTCAGTCTAATGTGATGAACTAGTTTTCATCACCTATCATATGCCTCAAGCATCCACTATCCAAATACCACATTCTGCTGTCATTAGTAAATCTCAGGCTTACCTGCAAAATAGTTAAGTTTTCTTAGGTACCCAGGCCTTTTTATGGCTAGGTCCTCCCTTGTTAGTGGTGGTCATCCTTGACTAGTCATACTCATTATAGTAACCATTTTTGTGCCTACACATGACTGTTGCATGTCCTTGTTTACCATAATAATTACATGCGGCATTAGGATTAGGCCCGCTCACTTTACTCCTTTGAGAACCCTTCTCAGAGTGGTGAGTGCGGTTACTCTGCGTATTCCTACTAGGTTGAGGAGGGAGTCACACCATTTTCAAAGCTGTTATTTCAGTAGCTAGCTCATCCAATCTCTTAGTGAGTTTGCTATTATATCTATTTTGGTACTCGACTTTTTCCATTAGGTATAGGATGTCAAGTGATGTAGAAGAGTTTACATCTTCTATATCATCATGCCTCCTCTGAAGTACTATGATGTATTTGGTTGACTTCTTGGTCACATTAATAACATCATGTAGTACTGTAATAAGCTCATTAGAAGATAAAGGGGGTTCGGTATTTAGGTCAGAATGTGTTCCTTTATCTTTGCCTTGGTCAGCTGATTGTCTGGTAGTAGAAGTTGTTGGTTGATCAGCTATCTCTGTGTGAACTCGATCATCTTTAGCAATGAGACACACATTTGCAGAATCATGCACCTCTTCATCTGATAATGATGACTCTTGTTTAGAGTCGCTCCAGGCAGCAGCAAGGGCTTTCTTACTCTTTTTCTTGTTAAGCTTTTCCTTTTTAGCTTTAGGATAGCTCGACTGAATATGCCCCTTTTCACCACATTCAAAGCACTTTATATCCTTGTTATGCTCTTTGTTGAATTCCTTTCATAGTCTATCAACTGCTCCCTTCTTATACTTGCCTGTCTTTTTGAACTTTTAAAAGTTCTTCTCTTTACCTAGATATGTCCTAAAATTCTTAGTCATTAGAGCTATCTCCTCTTTTTCATCCTCTGGATATCCTTCCTCAGAGAAATATTCTTCTTCTTCATCATCATCAACTTTTAGGACAACAGCTCTGCTTGTGCTTTCTTTCTCTTTGGACCTGTGCTTCTTGAACTCATCTTCATATTACTTCAAGAACATCTCATGAGTAAGCAGAGTTCCAATCAGCTCATAAAACCTGTAGGTCTTGAAATTATGAGCCTCTTCAATAGCACTCTTCTTGGCTTCCCAATCTTGAGTCAAACTCCTGAAGATCTTCTTAACTGTTTCTTCTTCAGTGAAAGTCTTGCCAAGTCTTTTCAGCTCATTTACAATATTCATGAACCTGGTGTTCATGTTAGAAATACCCTCTTTGGGCTTCATATGAAACCACTCATAATCCCTCATAAGGATATTGATCTTGGATTCTTTCACTTTGTCAGTACCTTCATAAGTAACTTCCAACTTCTTCTAGATCTCTTTGGCTGTCTTGCATCCAAAAATAGGATTAAACTCAGTAGGATCAAGAGCACAGTGAAGATAGTTGATAGCAGCTGCATTTTCCATCAATCTAATCAAATCCTGACTTTCCCATTCATTAGAGTATTTATCTACTTTAACTCCATTCTTCACGATGGTGGGAACTTACGACTCTTCAATAATAGCCATCCAAGCATGCATACTTTGGGACTTAATACAATTCTTCATTCTATTCTTCCAGTAAGTATAGTGCTCTCCATTGAACATTGGAGTCCTAGTAACTGACATGCCTTCGGGTAGAATATAAGCTTGAGCCCTTCTGCTAGATTCTCCTTTGTACACCATGGTCTTTATCCCAAAGATTGTTAAATCTAGAAATGAGAACTAGCTCTAATACCACTTGTTGGTCCCTATGCATACACTTAAAGAGTCAGAGGGGGGTCAATTACTCACTCAGTAACTTATAAAACTTTTTTGCAATAATTACTGGGTCAGTTGAGTGAGGCCAGCTAGCTAAATGAGATGGCTAGAAATTGCAAGTAAAGAACACAAAGACTTTTATACTGGTTTAAAAACTTGTGCTTACATCCAGTTCTGAGAGAGTGTCTCGACTTTAATTCACTAATCTACACTCCTTTACCCTAGGCAGAGAAGCTTTTCAGAAAATCCCCAATTACAGAAAGTACCCTCCAATCTATAATCACTCACCCGCTGACTAGAATATCCTCTTCTGTCAGTAACTTAAAAGAGTCTAAAATAAGAGCTGGACTTAACTTATAGAAATGTTGATCTAGTTACAAATGATTTAATATTACAATGGTTTGATCTATACTATTCTCTCTTGTTCAAGCAAATTCTCGCTGAGTAGTGCTTTTCTTGCTAGAAATCCTTTAAAGCAAGTAATTTGATAGAGTCTTTGCTTCTATGAATTTCAGGTGTAATCTCTAAGTTCTAATGCTCGCCTTCTTGCTCCTTTTATAGTTGGATTTAAGGAAGTAGCCGTTGAACTTGTCTTGGCATCTTCTGAAATCGATAACTCAGTAATTCACCCATTGCTTTTTCAAATCAATCCGTTAAGAGATAGAATTGTACCATTGTGAAATACATTTGAATCTGTTAGATTGAAATTCAAGCTCCAATTTGAATTCTTTGTCATTTGATGCTAGTCTTCCGTTAGAGAGAACTCGAGCTGACTTGCCACATGTCTTCATTCCATTCCCTCTAGTTTCCTGACATGTTGCACAGTGCGAGATACAGGGTTGGTAGATCTGCAGATTTGCTCAAAATAGCAATAGACTTGTTACAGCTTTGCATTGGAAGACTTTGTCATTTTCATCATAATTTTGATTCTTGTCAAGGCATTAATTCTTTTTGTCTTTATCTCATTAATGTTCCTGCAAAAAGCAACACTAAAAACAAAGATGCCATATTACCTTAAAAGGTAATGTTAGTACCTTTAAAAGACTTAAGATAACTCATCGAAATATTTCATCATAAAATATAGCTGAAATTGAGTCTAAATACTATGTGTTTTGAATGAGTAATACTAGTTAGTGACTAAAGTGACTAAAGTGACTACTCTACACAGAATTCACTCGGAGTTAAACTAGACAGCTAGGTCAGCGGAGACTTGAAATTCTACCCTTGAATTTACTAACTCCTACACAACCATAGACTATTTATTTTAACTTCATTATTGATATAATTATCTCACTATAAACTTAATTTTTATGATCAAAACTTAAGCACTACTGAGTCATCCGTTGAGTCAGTCCAAACTCGTGCTTGGTTCAACAGATCTGTTAAGGCTTGACCAATCCTTATTCTATATGAACTACTGGCTTGAGGTTCTAGACTGTGATTAGAACTCGATTACCTTAAATGACCGGAGTATGCCTCTAGCAAGGGTCCACCATCCCCCTTTACTCGGAACGCCATTTGTGCTTATGACTTAATTTTGGTTAATGCAATAGTTGCCCAATGCAATGAACTCCTTCCATTCCTGAATATTAGTACCACCTGGTTTATTTGGTTCGGTTAAAGTGTTAACCCACCAATAGCTAGGTTGCTACAAGCTATCCCAGTTATTTACTTGTTACTGAAGTATATTACTTTTTACCATAATGTGTTTGAGTAGAAACTATTTCTATCAAACACATACTCTGATCAGATGTTTATAGCAATCATCACTTCAACAAGTGGCCAGGTACAACTCCTTAATATATCCAGAGTGATAGATTCTTTCCCACTATATAGCTTACTAGCGTGATGTCATCACTATACCCGTAATCACCCGTGACACCCTAAATTAATGAGTGTATAGGTATTAGCCAAAGTATAATGATAGTACCACACAAGGCAACCAATATTTCTTCCAGATATATCCATGTGTCAAACTTAAGGCACCTCCTTCGGTCTTAGGAGGTTAACTGCTTGGGCCATTTCTAAGAAAGTTGACTACATGCTAGTCTTACGGTCTCATCAATATCCTTTCTTGATGAAACTATGACTAGGGATAGTTTAAAGCAATCATAGTTACACATGAAAAAAGTCTCTCCAAATATAGTCCTACTATGATATCTCACTCTTTATGCTATAATATGTCAAGGACTTTTGTACATAGATATTAATGAATAAAATTTAAACCGATCACAATATATATATATATATATGAACACATTGATATAAACAAAAGATTAAATTCCTTTATTAATTTAAATAAATTATTCGTACTAATACATGATTGAGATATATCGCCCTAATTTCCTTAAGGGCATACATCATATCCAACAAGATCTTCATCCTTTGGATCAATAGGCTTCAACTGCATACTAGCCTTTGGATTCTTTACTGTGATTTCTCCCTTCTTGAGCCTTACGTACTTTCTAGGCTTTGACTTGTCCTCACAGTGCAGATTATGGAAATGAGTATTGCTAAGCACTCTAGACTCAATCACCTTGTACTTGACATTGTTCTCGAGTCCCCAACCTTCTAGATCTAGCTCATAAGCTGTGCAAATTTCCATCACCAAGTGCCCATACACCATGTGCTTCAAAACTTTCCAAAATCTATGGAGTATGGCTAGTGGCCAGTTGATGCTCATGCATTCTGTAATGGCATGGATGAACACTCTCTCAAACTTAGGCCAGCTACCAGTTAAGCTTGTTTTAGGAAGAAGAACTTTGGTGACAAGTTTATGAGCCTGCTTGCCTTTCTTTAAGAACATAGAAGCAGTAAGTTCTCTTGCCTTGTAGTTAGCGGAACTTCATAATCCACTAAGATGTCCACAAAATCTTCATCTCCAATAGCTCTCATTCTGAGCCCTCTTAGCCTCATTCCTAGAAGAATATCAATACGCTTGGGGGTTACATAGACCTTTCTTCCCATCATTATTGTCATGAACAGATCCTCAAAACCTTCAACCATATAAATGCCATGGAAGCATCTTCTCATGATTTGCTCATAACATCCATTGGGGAGTTCAAAGAATCTTCTAAAATGATGTTGACTAGTCTAGTTTCAAAAGAGATCATCGCTAGAAAAGCTCAAAATATCTATTATAGTTGGCTCATTAATTATAGTGCCTTCCTTTGTTGCCCATTCAGTGGGAGAGTAGATAGTTCCAGCAGGAATAAATGCTTTTTCAATCTGCTTGTGACTGATAACAAATTGTTCTATATGATCTTGAGTACTAACCCAAGAATTGCCCTCCTTATTTTTGATAAACAAGGGTTCCTGAGAGAAAGGTTTAACTGATGAGCCTGAAGAGCTCACCATTCTAGTAGCTTTGAATGAAGATTAGAGAATTACGTATTTAAGAAGAAGATAGCAGAAGAAATTTGGTAAATGTAAAAACTTTCTTTCTTCTTTGTCTATCCTTAAATAGCAAAACTCTTCAAATAAAGCCTACAAAGCTATGGGTACGACTCACAAACAATGATCTTATTTAAAAGGTGAGATTGATCAACAGTTACCGCAAAGTTAATGATGACATAAATCAGGGAGTATAAACAGTTAAATGTAGATCATTTTAAAACATGCTACCATTTCTATCAAGTTTAATTTTGAAAAGAAACCGGCGACATTTTTAATGGCATGTCCAAAATTCAAGCGCGAAGAAGAAATACTTAATCTAATTCGTAGGAGCTCAGAGTGGAAGATAGGTCAGCTCTAGAATAGGTCAGCGAGAAAACTTGAATCTTCAAATTGGATTGCACATTCCAATTAATTTCCTTAGAATGTTGAATTGATACTTTCCAATGGGCTTTATGAATATGTCAACTCACTGTTCTTATGTAGAGACATAAGTTAGCTTGACTTCTCCCTTTAGAACATGATCCCTTATGAAGTGATGTCTAATATTGACATGCTTCATCCTACCATGTTGAACTTTATTTTTGGATTGGTTAATTGCACTCTTGCTGTCACACATGACTTCAAGGCACTTAGACTTTATACTATAATCTTCCAATTGCTACTTGATCCATAGCAGTTATGCAGTACAACTTCGTATAGCCATGTACTTAGCCTCAGCTATACTCAGTGCCACAAAAGTTTGCTTATTGCTATACCATGTTACAAGACAATCTCCAAGAAAATGACATCCACTAGTTGTGCTTTTCCTTTCTAACTTGTCTCTCCCATTCTTAGCATTAACGTATCCTCTTAGAGTGAAATTTCCATTACTTGGGTACCACAAACCTACATCAATAGTTCCTAGCAAATACCTGAGAATTCTCTTAACAACAGCTAAGTGAGATTCTCTGGGGTCAGCTTGATATCTTGCACAATAACATACAATATATTGAATGTCAGGCCTACTAGCAGTTAAGTAAAGTATAATGATACCTCTGTAGAGCTTACTTTCAATAGGTTTACCTTCGTCATCTTTACTCAGAATTTTATCAGTGGAAATGGGAGTTGACATTGGATTTGCTTTATCAATGTCAAACTTCTTGAGGACTTCCTTGCCATACTTGGCTTGACTGATGAAGATTCCATCTTCACCTTGCTTGATTTAAAGACCAAGAAAGAAATTGAACTCTCCCAACATTGACATTTCAAACTCTTTCTTCATCTGCTGGCTGAATTCTTTGCATAGCTTTTCATCAATTGCTCTAAAAATGATGTCATCAACATAGATTTGGACTAGCAACACATCTTGATGCTTTCTTTTGATAAACAGAGTAGTATCTACATTTCCCATAACATAACATTTGCTGATTATAAAGTTAGTCAGTCTCTCATACCATGATCTTGGAGCTTGCGTTAATCCATATAGAGCTTTCTTTAGCTTGAAGACATGATCTGGATACTTGGGATCTTCAAAGCTCGGGGGTTGTCTGACATAGACTTCCTCTTGAATATAACCATTAAGAAATGCACTCTTGACAGCCATTATAAACAACTTGAAGTTCATATAAGATGCAAAAGCACAGATAATTCTTATGGCTTCAAGTCTTGCTACTAGTGCAAAGGTTTCACCATAATCAATGCCTTCTTGTTGATTGTAGCATTGAGCAACTAGTCTGGCTTTGTTTTCGACAACATTACCAGCTTTACCTAGCTTGAACTTGAAAACCCATTTGGTGCCAATGATTGAATTACCTTTAGGTTTCTCCACCAAATCCCAAACTTGATTTCTTCTCAATTAGTCTAGCTCTTCTTGCATTGCAATCATCCAGTTGTAATCGAACTTAGCATCTTCAAACTTCTTGGGTTCAATTAATGAGACAGATGCTGAATGGCCCATCATCCTATTGAGATATCCTTAGGTCATTACTGGATTTTGCACATTAACAAGAATCTTGTCAATTGGGTGATATCTTCTTACTGTGACTTCCTTTAGCAGATCTGGATCAGCTCGCTGAGCTACTGACATTTGTTGAGCATCATCATCATCACCAAAGTTTATGGATTGATCTAAGTCAACTTAATAATCTTCTTTTTCTGGAGTAGGATCAGGAATTACTATGGGCTAACTGATTGATCCATTGACTTGATCTTATTCTCTTTCATCATCACTGGCTTCTTTACCTGCATTGTTAGTTTTATCAAAAACTACATGCATGGACTCCTCTAAAGTGCCATTTCTGTTGACATACACTCTGTTTGCCCTATTGTGTGTTGAGTAACCCTAAAAAGATTCCTTCATCAGCCTTGGGATCAAATTTACCCAATTAGCATTTAGTGTTTAATATGAAGCATCTACAACCAAAGGCCTTTAGAAAACCAACCTTAGGGTTGCGCCCCTTCCAAAGTTTATAAGGAGTTTTGTTCAAAACAGGGTGAATTAAAACCCTGTTTAGAATATAACAAGCTGTGTTGATAGCTTCTCCCCAGAACTACTTTGGTAGGTTGTTATCACTCAATATAGAACGACTCATCTCTGCAATAGTGCGATTATTTCTGTCAATAGCCCTATTCTGATGAAGTGTATGTAGGGTAGAAAAATTATGGTCAATACCATGCTTGGAACAGAATTCCTCAAACTTCCTGTTTTTAAATTCTCTTTCATGGTCATTATGGATTCTATTTATTTTAAGTCCTTTTTCATTCAAAATCCGAGTAGCCAACCTATAGAATGATTCAAATGTTTAGTCTTTGGTTGCTAGCAAGATAACCTAAGTGAACCTAGTCAGATCATCTATAACCACAAGGTTGTATTTCATTCCACCTAGACTTGTTGGCAATACAGGCCCCAACAAATCCATGTGTAAAAGATTAAGGGGATGAGAAGAAGATATATCAGCTAATGATTTAAAGGTCTTCCTAAATTGTTTCCTAAGTTGGTATGCTGTGCAGAGTCTATCTCTTTCAAAGGCTAGATTAGGTAATCCCTCAACAATTTCATTTCTAGCTAATTTGGACAGATCAGTCATATTGATCTATCCTAACCTTTTGTGCCACAACCATGAGTTTTCCTCCTTAGAAACTAAGCATATATCATTAGAGCCAATGGATAAATCAATCATATAAACATTATTAATTCTAGGAGCATAAAGAATAGTTTGGTTAGATTTACCATCATTGATTGAGTAGCCTGCTGAGTTAAAAATCACTTTCCCGCCTTGGCCACACAGTTGAGCCATGCTTAGCAAGTTGAACTTTAGGCCTTTTACTAGAGACACATTCTCAATTGAAGGCTTACCTCCTATAGTGCCATTGGCAACAATCTTTCCCTTTTGGTTGTCTCAAATACTGACACTTCCATTCCTTTGACACTCCAATGTGATGAATTGGCTTTCATCACCTATCATATGCCTCGAGCATCCACTATCCATATACGACATTCTGTTGCCATCAGTGGATCTCAGGCTCACCGGTAAAATAATTAAGTTTTCTTAGGTACCTCTGCCTTTTATTGGCTAGGTACTCCCTTGTTTGTGGTGGTCACCTTAGACCAGTCATACTTATCATAGTAACCATTTTTATGTCTACACATGACTATTGCATGTCCTAACTTTCTATAAAAACTACATGCGGCCTTAGGATTAGGCCTGCTCACTTTACCCTTTTGAGGAACCTTCTTAGAGTGGTGAGTGAGATTACTCTAAGTATTTCTAATTGGTTGAGGAGGGACCAGCACCTTTTTTAAAGCTGTTAATTCAGCAGCTAACTCATTCATTTTCTTAATGAGCTTGTTATTATATCCATCATAGTACCCAGCTTTTTCCATAAGGTATAACATGTCAAGTGACATAGAGGAATACCAGTCCTCTAGTTCATCACACCTCCTCTGGAGTACTTTAATGTATTTAACTGACTTCTTAGTCATATTGATAACATCGTTAAGTACTGTAGTAAGTTCATCTATTAAAAAAGGGGGTTCAGAATTTACCTCAGGTAGTTTTCCTTAGTCTCTACTCTGATTAGTTGATTTATTGGTAGTGAAAGTAGTTGCTTTATCAGCTGACTCTGAGTTCTTATTGGGTTGATCTTCTTTAGCCAAGAGACATATATTGGCTGAATCTTGTGTCTCTTCATCTGATGAAGATGATGACTCTTGTTCAGAATCACTCCAGGTGGCAGCAAGAGCCTTTTTCTCTCTATTCTTCTTAAACTCGTACTTCTTAGCTTTTGGATAGCTAGACTGGATGTTCCCTTTCTCACCATATTCAAAGCATTTGATTTCTTTGTTACACTCCTTGTTATACTCTTTGCATGGTCTTTCATCGATTCTCTTCTCGTACTTTCTTGGCTTTAAAAACTTGTGATAATTCCTATCTTTCTTCAGGAACTTCTGGAAATTACTGGTAATCAGCGCCATTTCTTATTTCATCTCCTCTGGATATTCTTCTTCAGAGAAATCTGTTAGATATGATGTATAGCCAAGAGGCAATTAGGGCAACACATCTCAGTTAGTTTTATTTGTATGAACAAAGTTATATTAATAAGGTCATTCTTTTGTTATATCAATAACTATGAAAATATATTATGACTAGTTTAGAATATATTCATTGATGTGTTTACAAAAGTCCATGATATAATCACAATACATATTGCAAGGGCATTGTAGGACTATACTGGTGAGAACTGGTTTGTGTGCAATTATGATTTGTCTAAATATCCCTAGTGATAGTATCATCAAGACTGGACATTGATGAATATGGATAGACTAGCATGTGCATACCTCTTGAATCTGATTCAGAGTAGCATAGCTCCAATGCTAGAGGGTGGTACCATGGGTTAACACATAAATGTATTCAGGGAAATACATTGGAGACTGCTATGAGACAACACACGATAATCTATATTATGTGTTGATGTTTTATCGTCTCATTGCAATAGCAATACGAATATCCTTAGACCTGAGATACTAGTTACCTTATTCAGATGTTGCTATACTTTGGGTCATACCTAAGCATTCTATGGATTGGATTATACGGGAGATTACGGGTATAATTGATGTTTGTCTGTTGGTAAGCTGAGTAGTCAAGAAGGAATCTATCACTCCATTATACTAATATAAAGGAGATGTACCTTGGCCACTTGTTGGAAGTGACAAACTCGTAAACCTCTGATTGGAGAATGCATTCATAGGATGAGATCTTGATCAACTCATTAAATGGTTGAGTGGTGTACTTTTGTAGCAAGACAAAATACTGAGGTAGCCATTAAGGCTCCTAGTGGACTAACACTTAAACCGAGTCCTAGAAACCAAATGGTACTTAACCACTGATAGAAGGAGTGAATTGTATTAATACTATTGCAGAACCGAGATTAAGTCACTATACACATGATGTTCCGAATATTTAGGGGTCATATGCCCTATGCTAGAGAGTCACTATGATCGATCAAAGTCATTGGAGTCCATAATGGTCTGGAGCTCCGAGCTAGTCAATTCCTAGAAGGAATTGAGCTAGGTTGAACTTTTGAGGGCTCGATATTACGGGATCCTATAAGGTCACACATTTTAAAGTTATGACCAAGCCATGTAAAGAACCGTTAGACTAGGTCTAACCTTGAAGAGAAAAATATACGGTTAGACCATGTTATTGGTTATACCAATATTCACTGGTCGGATCAGTAAACCTGTTAAATAATGAGGAGGTTAAGGAAATTTGGAACTAGAGTTTAGCGAGATTTATTAATATTAGATATTAAATAAATCTGCACGAGTGGGCCTATAACCAGTGTTGCACATGGCCCATGGGCGCGCACAAGTGGGCTATGAAGTACAGCTCATAGTGCGTGCATGCGCAAGCCTAAATGGACTGCACAAGTGCGCAACCCATAATGGCTTGAGCTATGTGGACCGCAGCCCATAAGGGGCTGCGCACTATGTGGGGCTGCGCACCAATCGTAGGCCAATGCCTAAGCTGCATATGGCTTAGGCCTTGTTGGCCTGTGCGCAACAAATTGTTTGCCGAATGGCCAGCAATCTCCTAGTCCAATTGGGAGCTTGCTCCCTAAGGAAGCTCCCAGTGTTTGAGTTAGCTACTAACTCTATTAGGTTATTAATTAACCTTTTTGCCCTTTTTATTTTGATTCTGGTTGGTTAGCGTTAGGGACTTTATTGTCTTTTGATTTATTCCTAACCACTATACATAGAAGTCACCTCCTTCATTACTTTTCATCCATAATTTCATAACTCCTTCTCTTGCTCTCTTAATTTCTTACTTGTTATGGTTCTCATAAGTAATCTATCGAAAGACGTATTTACTTTGAATAGAAAACTAAAAGAATTTCTTCTAGAATAAATTAGCAGGGAAGATCTGGTTGTCTTCCGCTTATTTATCAGTAGTCGCTTTCTAGAAGGTTTTGGTCGGTGGTACCCTTGTGGACTATTAATAGAGGGCTTCTACTTTGGATTCTGTGCACATAACTGAGGGGTCTTTCTGCCGACTATGGGATTCACGCTTCAACTAGTAAGTGGTTAAATTATTATTAGGTCCTTTTAATAAGTGTTTATGACCTAACTAGTAATATTATCAATCATGTCATGCTTAGGAGATCCTTGGACTTTCCTGGTTTGCATGTTCAAACCTGCAAATCTAGAACAACAGTGGTATCATGAGCATGCCTATTGCGATTGTATGATTGACTAGAAATATACTAGTTCTGATTTTCTATGAAATATTTTTGAGTATGCTATGCCATGCCTAGAAATTTATTTCTTACAATAGAAAATGTTGTGATAACTAGATTAAGTGTTGCTCAAACTTAGTCAGGATATTTATCTAAGAATTAACAATGTTTTACTTGAAATTGCAAATGCTTTAATTTTTTAATTAAGTGGAATAATTCTTGAGTTAGAAAAGAATGAAATCTTTAATTTAATTAGTCTATCATTAACTGAGTCAGAAGGGCCCGTGGTTGATCTGGCAAGGATTGGACTTGGCTGCTCATTTACTTCAAGAGGGCCTCTCCTACCTGGGAATTTCCACCGGTTCTAGATTCTAATTATCAAAGGGACTGTTTTGAATTAGTTGATTTCTAGTAGAATGAATTGGATTCATTAAATGGTTTTACAAATGAAAGTTTAAACTATTAAATTGAAACTTATAGACATAGGTGCAAGAACTTGAACAATGAACCCCCTTATTTGTTTTGCATGCTATATGGAGTCTTGGTATGATAGAATGATTATGAATTACCAATTAAGCATGACCCCTAGATTGGACCTACTAATTACTTTTAGCACAGAATTAGTTATAGTTTCATAATCATGTCCATGTATAAGTCCCTGATTAGGCGAGCACTATTGCACTAATAAATCCCCATTAAAATATTAAGATAAAATTAGCTTTCCTAAAAATCAAATATGTGATTCTAGGCCCTTTTATCGAATGAATTGCTTCATGCACCACATGACTTCATGTTTAACATCGTCTGTTCACATGATTCGAATTAGGCTTAAGCCTTAATCGGACTAAGTTAGTTGTCCGTAATATCGGAGCTACTGTGGGGCTAGAGGTATCATTTGAGGAGTCATATAATTGGTTACGCACGTCCATTGGTTAGAACTCAAATGGATTAGCAATTGCATTAGATACAAATGGACTGGATCCTCCTATAGCTGTTTAAGTTAGCTTGACTCATGATAGCGGGGGTTAGCTTAAATGAGTTGTAGATGCTACCTACTACGGAGAATGGTTAGACCATGTTTCCAGAAAGACAATGGAAGGGGCTATTATGTTTTCGAATAATCCTTAATAAAATAGTAGGAAAATGCATTTAATTAAAAGACCTAAAAATTAAATACATGTACAAGAACTAAGTCTAAAGCAACAATTCTTTTCTTATATCTATATTGAATATGACTACAAACATAAACGTTCGCCCAATTCTTGACATGAAATTAATTGGATGTAATTTTATCACATGGTTTGAGGCTCTTAGAGAAGAATTAAAGAAAATGATCTAGACTATATTCTGGATCATCCTAAACCAAGTAAACCAAATGTTGATGCATCCGACGAACAGAAGGAAGCATACGAAGAGCACAGAAAGGATGCGTATATTTTATCTTTAGTGATACTAGAAACCTTGTCTTCCAAACATAGAAAGCAACATTTGGACATGGACTTGGAGTCTATGTTGATTCATCTTAAAGCATACAGAGAAATCATCAAGCTTGAGATAGCTCAAATTGCAAAATTCTTTGGAACTACTGATGAAGCAAATGGTGACATCTTGGCATTTAAATATTGCGCAAAATACTTGGAGTATTCTAGGCGTATGGTTCAGATAGGGGTCAAGGAAGACTCTGCATTGGAAATCGATTTTATGATAGACACTCTATCAGAAGAGTATTCACCTTTTGTGAATGACTATCAGAAAGTTTCTTAAAACCTCAGAGTTTATGAGTAAACTTAGAAATTTTGAAAGATAGCATTTTGCTAAGAATTCCAAAAGTCTTAAAGATAGGATAAAAGGAAATTTAAAAGTCAACAAGAAAAGTATCAAAAGAAAAATCAGAAAGGAGAACAATTACTGAGAATGTTTGTTTTCAATGCGGTGGGACCAATCGTTGGAAGAAAGACTGTGTGGCTGCATTTTCTGAACATGAAATGACAGAGCCGAAAGATGCTTATACTTCAGGTATGTTCATGATTGAAAATTTCACTACAGTTCCTTATAAGTCTACATGGGTATTAGGTACTGGATGTGGTACTCATATCTATACATATGTGGAAGGGTTGCTAAACCGTAGAAGGCTGGCTAAAGGAGAGTTGGACCTATAAGTTGGAAATGGAGCATGGGTTGCTGCATCAGCTGTAGGAATATATAGTCTCAAGTTGCCAAGTAGCCTAGTTTTAGAATGAAATAAATGCTATTATATTTCGGTTGTGACTAAGAATATTATTTCTATTGCATATTTAGCAGCAGAAGGATTTAAAGTTATATTTAATAATAAAGATTGTCAAATTCGCAAAATCAGTGTTCTTTATGGCAATGGAATTTTGATTGATGGCATATATGTTTTAAATACTAAAGCTGGAATTTTTAATATGAATGATGCTAAGATATTGAAATTAGATAAGGACAAATCATCCTACTTATGACATTGTCGTTTAGGCCATAGAAACAAAACCCTCTTAACTAAGTTACACAAAGGTGGTGACTTGGGACCAATAGACTGAGAGTCTTATGGGGTATGCGAACCTTGTTTATTAGGTAAAATGATAAAGAAACTCTTCAAACAAAAAGGGCAACGTGCCGTAAATACATTGAAAATAACACACACAGATGTGTGTGGTCCAATAAATGTGCGAGCATATGGAGGATTCATCTACTTCATATCCTTTATCGGTGATTACTCACGATACGGGTATTTGCACCTTATGAGGCATAAATCTGATAGTTTTGAAAGATTTAAAGACTATAAGAATGAAGTTGAGAAAAAACTTGGAAAGAATATTAAGGCACTATGGTCAGACCGAGGTGGAGAATATTTGAGCCAAGAGTTTCAAGATTATCTAAGGGATAATGGAATATTACCCCCAATGGACCCCTCTGTATACTGCTCAGCACATTGGTGTGTCTAAGAGGAGGAATAGAACTTTGTTAGACATGGTTTAGTCCATGATGAGCTAAGCAAGTCTCAGCAAATCCTTTTGGGGATACGCACTTGAGAGTGCAGTTTATATACTAAACCATGTGCCCTTAAAATCAGTTGATACAACACCATATGAAAGGTGGTATGGTAAGAAACCCTCTCTTTCTCACCTAAGAGTTTGGGGATGTCCTGCCTATGTTAAAAGGACAATGTCAGATAAGCTGGGAACTAAGGCTGACATATGCTTGTTCATAGTTTATTCTAAAGAGACAATAGGAAATACCTTTTATGATCCTGAGGAGCAAAATGCGTTTATTTCTAGAACCACTTAGTTCCTTGAGAAGGAACACTTGCTTACAAAAGCTAGTAGGAGCGACCTTGAACTTGAGGTTTAGGTAGGTGAAAAAGACGATTAACTGATAATTCCTATGCCTGATACACAAGGGAGTGTGATTGAGGAACAACCTATTACACAACAACCATTGCGTAGATCTGGTAGGGTTCCCAATGCTATAGGAAGATACAAATTTTTCTTCACGAATGATACACAAATATTTCTGATGGAGGACAATGAGCCCAAGACCTACAAGGAAGCAATGGAGAGCTCAGACTCTGATAAATGGTTAAAAGCCATGAAATCAGAATTGGATTCCATGTATGAAAACCAAATATGGGAATTAATCGATGCACCTAATGAGGTTAGACCCATAGGTTGCAAATGGATTTTCAAGAAGAAAATCGACATGAATGGTAATGTAAATACCTATAAGGCAAGGCTGGTGGAAAAGGGCTATAGTCAAAGAGAAGGTATTGACTATAACGGAACCTTTTCACCGGTAGCCATGCTTAAATCCATAAGAATACTCTTGGCCATTGGTGCTCATTATGATTATGAGATATGGTAGATGGATGTGAAAACTGCTTTCCTAAATGGAGAGTTGGATCGGGATGTATATATGATACAACTTGAGGGTTTTACATCTCAGAATGACTCGAAGGTATGCAAGCTGCAAAGATCCATTTATGGACTCAAGATAGCATCCAGGAGTTGGAATATAAGGCTGTTGGGAAATAATAATCTAGAATAATTAATTCCATGATAATCCAGATCAGGTTTGAAGAAAACAAAACCTAGATTGCATCCAATTAAAGCAAACAAGAAGATCCAAATTAATTGTATCTAAGACAATTATTAAAGTCGATACAAATATCTAAGCATAAAAGGAAAAGCATCTGGTTACAGTTTGAAAAGGAAGCAAACTACTAACTCTATCTATAAAAGCATCTGGAGGAAGGCTGATCGAAGAAGTATCTGGACAATATTAAATCTAAAAACATCCGAAAGATTTAATTCACAAGACAAAGGGAATAATTTGAATAACTCATCTTTCCTCCAATTGGTCTAGCTATTAAAAGATTCCTTCACCGTGTGCAAGACAAAATAACAGTAGCACATTTTTCAGAAAAGGATAGAAGGACTAACACAGAGACAGAAAAAGGTAACAACCTTTTTAACTTAGACCAATAGGAAAGGAGCGTGGACATCAAACATCAGAGTATTGGCCTAAAATTTTGTGAATCACTACATGCCAAGGAAAACGATCACTAATAACTTTTCAGCCTAATTCCCAAGGATTCAAACGGGGTTAATTACACAGTCTAACAGACTGATCAATGGTACCGGATGTGCCACATTCTACCTGATCAACGGTGAAGATTCAAGGCTATTCCAATGGCTACATTTATGATACAAAGCCTATAAATAGGAAGCTTTACTCCTTGAGAAGGTGCTGGTTGATTCGCAAAAGCAAGTAATAAAGAACTTAGCAATTCAATTAGTGATTAATCCCTCCAAGAACCAAACAACTTAAATCTATTTATAAGAACCTTCAAAGTGAGCTATAAACTTGAAGCATTGAAAAACCAACCCTTTGATAAATCAAAGATTGTAAACATCTCCTACTTGGGTGAGTATTGAGATTGGGACTTAGCTAGAAGTTGTAGCTTTTAGTGGTATATCCCTGAAGAACTCAGCTTTGGATTGGGTAGATTATAAATGGTATATTCTTCTAAAGAGAAAGGAATTAGCTAGGAGTTGGTGCTTCTAGTGGTATATCCTACTTCCGGAAGGGGTCACCATCCGGAGACAAGCTCAGAGGACTTAGCTAGGAGTTGGTGCTTCTAGTAGTATATCATACATCTGGGAGAAGAACAAATCTCCGAAGACAAGTTGTAAGGCATAATTCCTGCCACTTGAAAGGAATTCACTAGTGAAAATCTCAGAGGAAGGAAACTCTGGGGACTGGAGTAGGTGGGGCCGAACCAGTATAAATCATTGTGTTTGAATTTCTTTAACTCTGCTCATTTATTTGCATTAATTTTACATTTGTTCATCATCTGGATCTTGTCCATTCGGAACATTTCAAACATGCTACACAAGACTTTTTAAAGTCTTATAATCCACAAAAGAGGTTATTCACCCCCCCTCTAACCTTATAATTAACGTACAAGGATCAACAAGTGGTATCAGAGCTAGTGCTCAAAACTAGATATCTAACAATCTCGAGTTAAAGGTCCAAATTTTGATCCAAGAATCAAAGTGAGTTTTAACAACTCACAGCTTCTTCTCGAGGGAATGTCCATTTCTCATCCTCCACTCTTCATCGGTGAACACTACACGTTTTGGAAGAATCAGATGAAGAATTTTATTCAGGCATCTAGCGCGATGGCATGGTTGGTCATTGAAAATAGCCCATATGATCATACTTACGAAGTAGAGGGTATAACAACTCGAAAAGCCTGCAACTGCATGGGACGAGAACGATTATAAAAAATTGCGTGAAAACGCAAATGCTATTAACATGCTACATTGTGCTCTTAGTGCAGCTAAATTCATCATGATATTCGGATGTGAGACTACACAAGAGATCTGGCAGCAACTGAAAGTGACCTATGAAGGAATAAACAAGGTAAAAGAAGTTAAAATAGATCTTCTTCAACAAAAGCTGGAATCATTCAAGATGGAGCCTAAAGAATCCATCAATAGCATGAACACTAGATACACTAATCTAGTAAATGAGATGAAAAGGCTCGAAAAGGAGATCTCAGAAGTGGATATGGTCAAGAAAGTGCTCTGGAGTCTCACCAAGGAATGGGACAACAAAAAGGCTATCATTGAGGAAGCTCATGACTTAAATTCTTACAGTTATGATGAAATCAATGGTAACCTTCTCACTCAAGAGCTATCCTTGAAGAGATATAGTCAGCAGGAGAAGAAGCCTGAAGAAAAGAGGGAAACTATCGCTCTTAAAGTAGAGTCATCCGTAGCAAGCTCTTCCAGAATAGGAAAAATACCAAAGGAGTATGAATACAACAAAGAACAAATGGCGATGCTAGCCAAGAAATTCAATAAGTTCCTACAGAGGAAGGAAAGAAAGAGCTCTAGAAGATATGAATCCAAAAGGAAGAAAGAAAGCTCCTCTAAGAAATAAAAGTTAAGAAGTGCCTCGGAAGAAAAGAAGGATCCGAAGAAAAAAGCCGAATGCTTTGAATGTGGTGATAAAGGGCACTTCAGATCCACTAAGCTCAAGAAGGACAAGAAATACAAAAAGAAATCTATGGCGGCCACCTGGAGTGATCATGAAGGAAGCTATAGCTCATCTTCTATAGAAGACAAAGAATTTATCTATAGTGCTTTTATGGCAACATCATATCTGAAAGCAAAACAATCCAGAAGAAATCCATCTACACAAGTGACTAAGCAAGTAGAAGAGTCAGAGTCTGAAACTATGGATACCAAGGTAAACTCTCACTCTAATTATGATTCTAACTTTGATCTTGCTAGATCTCTAAGGATTGTGATCAACACTGTGAGAAAGAATACGAAGGCAATCAAATCCCTCAAAAGACAAGTGATGGAGTTAGCAGAAGATGCTGAAGCAATGGTACAAGACATCAATCTGATAAGGGGAAAAAGCACATTGATACTGTTGAGGAAAACTTCTTGAGAAATCAAGTCCAGATTCTCAATGCCAATGTGATTAGGCTGGATTGAGAGGTTACACTATTAAAGGAAGCTTTTAGGAAGAGGCTGAAAGCCAAAGTTCCAAAGAGAGACCATTATGCTCAGGCTTAGAAAGGACACCAAAAGCCTTTCAATCCAAGATACAGAAAATGTGAGCAAATAGCTCAAGCCCAAAAGGTTCTAGCTCCTCAAAAAGAGAAGCCTCAAAGGGGAAGATTCACAAAAGCCAAAAAAGGAAAAGAAGTGATGGAGGAACCTCACCAAACTCAAAGGTCCTTTCCTAATCCAAATGGAATAGGAATAAAGGAGTATCATCATCCTATGAGAATGCAAAGAAAGAATCATAGGACAGAAGTTGCTCCTCCTGCTAATTACAGGATCCAAAGGCAGTAAGAAGAGTCCTCACTTTCTAAAGCTAGATATTTTGAAACTTATAACAAAGAGGATTTGAAGAAGATTAAGGCAAAACTCAAGCAAAACATTCCATTCTCTAGATGCAGGTTTTATGGTAGAAATAATCATATAACTAGGATGTGTAGATTTAAAAATTATTATTATAACAGTCATCCATGGCCAAAATAGGTTAATAACCTGAGAGGACCCAAGTCTGATTGGGGACCCAAACCCACCTAATTTGTTTTGCAGGAATGCCTTAGATCCATAGAAGATAAACAAACATGGTACATTGATAGTGGATGCTTAAGGCACATGACTGGGGATGAAAAAGCCTTCATCACTTTAACCCGAAAGAAAGGTTGGAATGTAAGCTTTGGAGGCAATCAAAAGGGAAAGATCATTGGATGTGGAGCCATTGGATCTGACCTAAAGATAGAAGATGTCTCACTAGTTGATGGACTAAAAATCGACCTACTAAGTGTTGCTCAACTCTGTGATAAAGGGAGAACAGTCACCTTTGACTCCAGAGGTTGCTCAATCATTGATAGCAAGTCAAATCAACTTATTCTTTATGCACCTAGAGTAAATAATGTCTATTCCGAGAACATTAAAAATGAGAAAAAGAATATATGCTTGGTGTCTAAAGAATAAGAATCATGGCTATGGCACTGGAGGTTAGGACATGTAAGCATGAACCTCCTATCTAAACTAGCCAAAAAGGAATTGGTTGTGGGTTTGCCTAAGGTTGCCTATTATAAGGATCATATATGCACTGCATGTCAACTAGGTAAACAACATAGGAAAAGTTTCCCTTCCATTCATTACACACCATCCAGAAGAGTTCTTGAACTACTTTATATTGAGCTTTTTGGTCCAATCAAACCACTTAGTTTGGCTAGTAGAGAATACACAATGGTAATTATGGATGATTATTCTTGCCATACCTGGGTGGCCTTGCTTGCAAGCAAAGATGAGGCCTTTGAACATTTCTCAAAAATATTCATTAGAATAGAAGTAGAACAAGGCATAAGCATTGCACGCATCCAGAGTGATAATGGAGGAGAATTCAAAAATAAGCATTTTGCTGAATTTTGTGAATCCAAGGGCATAGAGCACAATTTCTCTGCTCACACACCTCAACAAAATGGGGTTGTTGGAAGGAAAAACCGAACAATAGTTGAAATTGCTCAAACCATGTTGAGTGAGAATCAATTGCCCAAATATTTATGGAGAGAGGCCGTAAACACAGCTTGATACATCTTAAATAAAGCTCTCATTAGAAAGACCATAGAAAAGACTCCCTATGAAATCTAGAAGGGAAGAAAACCGAAAATTAGGTATTTCAAAGCCTTTAGATGTAAATGCTACATCTTAAATGATAGAGAGCAATTAGGAAAGTTTGATCCTAAATTTGATGAAGCAGCATTCCTTGGCTACTCGCTACATAGCAAAGCTTACAGAGTTTATAACAAAAGAACCCACACTTTGGTAGAGTCAATACATGTAGATTTCGATAAGACTAACCCCACAGGAAAAAGAATTCCCAATTTGGAAGACTCACCTCTAGAAGATGAGAATGTGGTAAAGAAGGAAGTACGGATTTTGAATTCCTTCCAAATTAAGAAGTATAAAGAAGAAGATGAAGGAATCAACTTCATTACAGAGCCCCCTCAAGAGAATCTCAACAACCATGAGATTGACTTTAATGATGGTCAAGAAGATGAAGTTGTAGCCACTATAGAGCAAGCTCAACCTCAACCTGAAGGACTTCAAAGAGAAATCTGGACTCACAGAAATCATCCAGTTACAGCTATCTTGGACAATGTTCAAGATCCAATAAGAACTAGAGGGTAACTCAACCAGATGATGAGCTATGCTACTTTTGTCTCACTCATTGAGCCAAAGAAGTCTCCACATACAGAAGGACATGAAAGTTGGATGATGGCCATGCAAGAAGGACTATATCAGTTCACCAGAAATGATGTCTAGGATCTTGTTTTACCCCCTAAAGTTAAGTCAATCACTGGCACCAAATGGGTATTCTGAAATAAGCTTGATGAATCTGGTGTAGTGGTAAAAAACAAGGCAAGATTAGTTACTTAAGGCTCCCACTAGTAGGAAGGGATTGACTTTGAAGAAACCTTTGCACCAGTAGCAAGGTTAGAGGCAATCCGAATTCTATATGCTTTTGTATCATTCATAGGGTTCACACTATATCAAATGGATGTCACAAGTGCTTTTCTCAATGGAGTCATTCAGGAATAAGTCTATGTCAGGCAACCACCCGAATTTAAAGACTCAAAGCATTTAAATAATGTGTAAAAGCTGAAGAAGGCTCTCTATGGATTAAAGCAGGCCCCTAGAGCTTGGTATGAGAGACTTACATCATTTCTCATATCCAAGGGATATATTTAGGGAAAGGCGGATACTGCACTCTTCATCAAGAAGAAAAAGGGTGATGTTATTATAGTCCAAATCTATGTAGATGACATTATTTTTGGAGCAACTGATGATAAGATGTGTAAGAAGTTTAGCACTCAGATGCAGAAGGAATTTGAGATGTCTATCATGGGAGAACTCAACTGCTTCCTTGGTCTCCAAATCAAGTAGAGTCCGAATGGGAATTTTATTAATCAATCCAAATACACCAAGGAGATTTTAAAAAAGTTCGAGATGGACAAAAGCAAGCCTATAAACACTCCTATGGGGAATCATACAGTTCACTCAAAGTACGTAAAGGAGAAGATATTAACCAAAATCTCTACGAAGGAATGATTGCATCCTTGCTATACTTGACAACTAGCAGACCTGATATACACTATACAGTCTGTTGCTATGCAAGGTATCAAGCCAATCCAAGGGACTCTCATCTCAAGGCAGTCAAGAGAATTCTCAGAAACTTGGTAGGCACAATTAAAGTTGGATTGTGATATCCTAGTAATAGGAATTTTGTCTTGCAAAAGTTTACTGATGTAGATTGTGGGAGAGATACACTTGAGAGGAAGAGTACATTCGGAGGCTATCGTTTAATTACATATTGCTTATTGTCTTGGTACAATAAGAAGCAAACTTCAGTAGCATTATCAACCACTAAAGCAGAATATATAGCTGTAGGAAGCTGTGTTGCTCAACTCCTATAGATCACACAATAGCTGGAAGATTATGGAATGCAACCTAGATGTGTAGATGTCATGTGTGACAACAAGAGTGCTATAGATATGTTTAAGAATCCAGTGCTACATGGCACAATGAAGCATGTTGATATTAGGCACCATTTCATCAGAGATCATGTCATGACAAAAGATGCGACTATTGTCGACATATCTACAAATGAGCAAAGGGCAGATATCTTTACTAAGCCATTAAGTAAAGATTAATTTAATAAGCTAAGGGAGTCAATTGGAATGTCAAATCAAATTTGAAGAAATATTCGGAAGATAAGTAGCAACTATCTTGACCTCCTTCTAGCCAAGAAATCCAGAAAATAAAGGAAAAATATTTCAACTCTGAATCCAGAAGAAAAATGCCAGCTCAGTAGACAAGGATGACAAATGGAAGTAAAAGCACGAAAAAGTAACTATGCGCATTTTCAATTTCAAATGTTTTTTGGTCATTACACGCGCGAGTGAAACTACAGCTATTATAAAATTTTAACAATTCCACTTCTCCGGTTTAAACACCATTTACCTCTCTCATCCAAAGTTAACTGCCACATCATTGATCCAGTTAACCTTAATTGCATCCGGATTACCAAAATACTCTCACTTTGGAAATCTTATATAAACCCCCCAAATTCACCCTTCTTCCTCACGCGAGCAACATATCCTAACTATTACTCTTCAAATTTTTCTCTCAAACCCTAAAATTCTCAGTACTCTCAAATGATAGCTATAATGATTTACAATCAAATCCAAATCGTTCCTCTAAGAAATATCTTTGAAGAATCAGATCTTAAAGATACAGATTTCTTACCCATAAACCTTAAAACCAATGACTCAATAGTTTCCACTAACTACCTGGGAGATAATTTCCTCTTTGAGACAAACCCATTCTCCAAACTCATCGAGGATCAACATCTATCAGATTTCTTTAAGATTAACCACCCAACTTATCCTAATTTGGTGAGAGAGTTCTACACAAATTTAAGAGCTTATTCCTACTATGATGCTCTTAGAACGAAGGTTCAGGGGAAGGAGATAACTATCACACCAGATTTCTTTGAGAAGCATCTGAATATGAAGAATTATAGATTTTAGATGAGAACTAATGGAGATGAATTGAAGGTGAAGTATCATCCAATGATGTGGCTTCCTGCCAGGTACTTTGGAGATAAGTCCTCCACCTATTGGCCACAATCACAAAGGATCTTTCAACATGTTCTTACAAAGATGGTTCTAATCTGGAAAGGCTCCTTAACCACAGTGTCTTCCTTTGAACACTGTGTGTTATAGCATTAGGTAGAATGTAGAGATGTAAACATACTAGTGCTCGTTATTCACTACCTAAAACAACACAAGAACTCCTATAGTGCCCTCATCACTAGAATCCTCTTAGCCAATGAGATTAACCTTGCTAGATTTCTGTCAGTCTAGGGTAAGGAGATTGTGGAGAAAAACTTTAAGAAGCTAAGCTTTGGAGAAATGTGGGATAAGGCTAAGGCAAATAAACTAAGAGATGAGAAGAATAGTAAGGCTCGAAAGGTAGCCAATCCAGATAAGAATGCCCCCGTTCTCAAGAAGGCTAGATCCATCAAGCCTAAAGCACCAAAAATAGCTAGCTCTTATTCCAATCAAGGAAGTTAATGAGGATGCTCAAATCCTCACCCAACTGATGAATAAATCTGTTGAGAAGCCTAAGACAAGAGGGAGATTGATTAAGTCAGCAGTTGAGAAGGGGAGAAATGTGGAGACCCTAGAAGTTATAATGGAGGATCAAACTTCGACTGTGGCTGAGGCTATGTCAGCTAGAAGAAGGAAGGTTGGGAAAACATTGGATGAGATCCTGGCTGAATATAAGGTGGATGAGGAAATGGGGGATGAAACCCCAGAACCAAAGAGAAGGTAGTTTACCAGAAAAGGCTGCACTTTTAATGAAGCTATGGTAGCCCAGAAGAGCCAGGCAAAGAAGCCTGCATGAATTGTGATCAATGAGGAAGCTACAAATAGGGTAGAGGATGAAGAATTGGCTAAGGCCAAGAAAACTAAGGGTAAACATGTGCCTAGATCAACTAAGGATGTCAATCCGAATGATCCACAGTGTGATGAGATTAGAGAGGCTATCAAGGATAACAACCGGATCAACTACTTCTTAATGGAAGGGCCTGGAGGCTCTTTCGGTGCCTAGATTATTTTAGTGGCTCCAACAGATTTGGAAATTCTTGCCTAAAATCTGGAAAAAGATCTATTTATCTTTAAGCCCAGACCTGGACCACTTTCAAAAAAATCTTTTAAATCCGAAAGCTAACATCATCAATGTTGAAAGTCCTAAAAAGGCAATAAAAGAGGGCGTTGAGGACACTACCAACAAGCCCGAGGAAGGGATTAAAAGTCCTACAGAGGCAAATGAAGGGGAGACTGAGGACACTGCTAGTCTTCTAGAAATTGAGGATGAAGGAAGAGAGGAAGTAAACATTCCAGACCAGAAAACACATGAGGTAATCCCTAAAATAATCTCCTTTGATGTCGTTACTGATATTGTTGATATTATTGAAACAACAGATGAAATTCGGGACAACTTAGATACTCACACCCAAAGTGTATCTAAGGAACAGAAGTCTAACCCGGAGCATATTGTTCTAAAGGAGGGATCATGTCTGAGATCTAATGAGAATGCTTCTAAAGCGGACTCAAAAGGCGAGGCTAGTCTGGGGGAACGGTTGAAAGATAGAGAAGTGGAAGAGAAAGAAGAGATGAAAGGACAGGATGATGAAGATAGGGAGAATAATGATGAGAATGATGGGGAGGACAAGGAAGAATCCTCTAGCTTTGAGACTTCCAAAAGCAGCTCCAGATCCAAAGATACTTTATCTTTAGAAAGCACTCCCTTATAAAAACTCGTTGCTCCAAAGTTTAGCCATGCTAGAAAAATTGACCACAGCCTTGGAGATGATACATGAGGTTGCCCTTTAATGATGTGAGGAGACCTATAGCAGAAAGATACTTAAGAGTGTCAGTGCTCAGTTAAAACCCATGGAGAGCATGATTAAGGACAAATCCTTAGCTCCGGATCTGAAGCAAGAATTGGGAGGAATCAAGGGATGTGTAGAAGCTATAGAAGAAAAAGTGGAAGCCTTCCCTTCACCAGGAACGATAGTAGATGCCTCACTATCCAAAATTTCCCCGGTGCTTAATGAGCTGAAAACATCTACTACAGCAGCAAATCGCTTTACAAATTAAGCCAACACCGGATCAAACAATAATTACGCAACCTTAATGGATAAGCTTACATCCTCCTCCATGGATCTTACTATAGAGATCAAAGAGTATATGGATAGCAAGTTTGAAAGCTTGACAACATTCATGGTTGAAAAGGACCTCAAACCAGCCATTACTCTCCTGGATGAAGAACACCAAGCTACTTAGGAAATGCTAGTAAATTTTCTTCATAAAAAACTCCCTCAATAGCTGGAGAAAATGGTGGATGATATTGGTGAGGAGTTTGGAAGCTGTTTAATCGGAACTAAAAAGCTAATAAATGACTGAAAAACTAATTTCAGTAAGTCAACCTGTAATAAGAGACTATCCATAATTGTTGTCGGGACATGGGCAAGGAATTTGACAAGGTCAACTCCAATTTGGCCAAGTTTTCACTCAATGCTCCTTCCTCATCCGGCTCTGCTCCAGTTTTTCCAGACAGTTTACTTCTTCATATCCTTCAAGACCTTGTCCAATATGTTGGGGACACGGGCTTCTTTGGACATAAGGGGATTGCTACACTCCTTAAGGAACTCTCCCCTACTTTGATGAGAAGGATAGAGAGCATGTATTGAAGATGCATCCTTATATTATAGGTTCTTATGCCCCACTCAAGAAGATCTTTTAGCCCCTGTATCTAACTCTGGCCATAGTGGAAACGATCATTGAGCGACGAAAGGAAGGAAATCTAGATTACTCCCTATAATCCAAGGCTTTGCAAGAGAGCTGGGATGGTAAAACCTATATGGTAATAGACCCCCAAACTAATGCAAACAAAAAGGGGAGAATAAAGAAGGTTAGGGAAAGGGGAAGAAGAAGGAAGGTGAAGTATCCGGGAAGAAAGGAGCAGAGTAAACTTTTGATAGAATAGGTAATCTAAAAATGTAATAATTTGTAATAGCTAGATTCATTTTTCACTTACATGTATTTCTGTAATATGTAATCGAGAACTTCATGAGGTTAATTATTGTCAACAATAAAAGTATATAAAGTTAAAAATTTATACTCAAATTACTTCTACAGTACAATATGTGATTGTACTTCAAAACACTTAGAAGCTAGAATGAAAAAATGTTGGGGGAGTCAGGGATGTTTAAATTATGGGGGAGAAAACTTGAAAATGACTAAGTATCAAGAATCATACTTAGATTATAAAACCCCTTTCCTTATGCTTAGATAACTTAGGTTTTTATTTCCATCAAATGGGGGAGATTGTTGGGAAACAATGATCCGAAATAATTAAATCCAGGATAATCTGGATCAAGTTTGAAGAAAACAAAACCTAGATTGCATCCAGTCAAAGCAAACAAGAAGACCTAACTCCAAAATAATTGTATCCACGAAAATTATTAAAGTCAAGACAAATATCTAAGCATAAAAGGAAAGGCATCCAGTTATAGTTTGAAAAGGAAGTAAACTACTAAATCTATCTACAACAGCATCCGGAGGAAGACTGATTGAAGAAGTATCTGGACAATATTAAATCTTAAGACATCCGGAAGATTTTGTTCACATGACAAAGGGAATGATTTGAATAACTCATCTTCCCTCCGATTGGCCTAGTAGTTAAAAGATTACTTCCCCATGTGCAAGAGAAAATAACAGCTAGCACATTTTTCAAAAAAGGACAGAAGGACTGACATAGAGAGAGAAAAAGGTAACAACCTTTTTAACCTAGACCAATAGGAAAGGCAGGTGGACATCACACACCGATGTATTAGCCTAAAGGTTGGTGAATCACTACATTCTAAGGAAAAAGATCACTGACAACTTTTAGGCCTCAATCCCAAGGATTCAGATGGGTTAATTATATAGTCTAATGGGCTGATCAACGGCTCCAAATGCACCACATTCTACATGATCAACGGTAAGGATTCAAGACTATTCCAATGGCTACATTTATAATACAAAGCATATAAATAGGAAGCTTTACTCCTTGAGAAGGTGTTGGTTGATTCATAAAAGCAAGTAACAAAGAACTTAGCAATTCAATCGGTGATCAATCCCTCTAAGAACCAAACAACTCATATATGTTTGTAAGAACCTTCAAAGGTAGCTATAACTAACCCCTTGATAAATCAAAGATTGTAAACATCTCATACTTGGGTAAGTATTGAGATCGGGACTTAGCTAGAAGTTGTAGCTTTAAGTAGTATATCCCTCAAGAACTCAGCTTAGGATTAGGTAGATTCTAAGTGGTATATTCTTCTAAAGAGAAACGACTCAGCTAGGAGCTGGTGCTTCTAGTGGTATATCCTACTTCTAGAAGGGGTCACCATCCGGAGACAAGGTCAGAGGACTCATCTAGGAGTTGGTGCTTCTAGTGGTATATCCTACATCCAGGAGAAGAATAAATCTCCAGAGGCAAGTTGTAAGGCTTAATTCCTGCCAGTTCAAAAGGAATTCACTAGTGAAAAGCGCAGAGGAAGGAAACTCTAGGGACTAGAGTAGGTGGGGCTGAACTAGTATAAATCATTGTGTTTGAATTTCTTTAACTCTGCTCATTTATTTGCATTAATTTTACATTTCTACATCATCCGGTTCATGTCCATCCGGAACATTTAAAACATGCTACACAAGACTTTTAAAGTCTTTCAATTCCGCAAAATAGGTCATTCACCCCCTTCTGACCTCATAATTAAAGCATCGGGATCAACATAGGTTTGATGATATGATTAAAGAATAGATTTTATTTCAAACGCTTATGAGCCTTGTGTGTACAAGAAGGTTAGTGGGAGTGCAATCATTTTCCTTGTGTTGTATGTGGATGACATATTACTAATAGGAAATGATACTTCTCTTCTTCAAATGGTTAAGTTGTGGCTGTTAAGCAAGTTCTCCATGAAGGACCTTGGAGAGGCAGCATTTATACTAGGTATAAAGATCTACAAAGATAGATCTAAAAGGCTGCTAGGTCTTTCACAAGATACATACATAGACAAGGTATTAACTAGGTTCAACCTTAAGCAATCAAGAAAGGGTTATACTCCTATGTCTCATGGAATTAACCTTTCCAAATCTGAGTGTCCAGGAGCATAAGAGGAGAGATTGTGCATGAGTAAAATATCCTACGCATCTGTAATAGGATCTATCATGTATGCTATGGTATGTACACGGCTAGATATCTCACATGCATTAAGCATCACGAGCAGATTTCAATCTTACCCTAGTGAGAAGCACTGGATGGCTGTTAAGAAAATCCTTAAGTACTTGAGAAGGACTAAGGAAATGTTCTTAGTATGTGGAGGAGGTGATCTCTCAGTGAAGGGATTCACTGATATGAGTTTTCAATCTGACAAAGATAGATGTAAGTCATAGTCAGGTTATCTATTTATGTTAAATGGAGGGGCAGTTGTTTGGAAAAGTTCCAAACATGATACAACTACCGATTCAACCACTGAATCTGAGTAAATTGCTACTTTAAAAGCAGTAAAACAAGCTGTCTAGATAAAGTGATTTATTGGTGATCTCGGCGTGGTGTCTAATAGTGAAGATCTAATAGTATTGTATTATGATAACATTAGGGCTATTTCTCAGGCAAAAGAACCAGGGTCTCATCACAAAAATGGACATGTACGTAGAAAATGTCATATAATTCAAGATATAATAAGGGATAAGGATATACAGATGGAATATATACCCATATATTAGAACCTGGTGGATGGTCTGACCAAGCCTTTGACACAGATTAAGCATGACCAGCATGTTAATAGTTGTGGCTTACAACACGTAGCTAATTGGCTTTAGTGCAAGTGGGAGATTATTAGATATGATGTATGCCCTAGAGGCAATTAGGGCGATATATCTTAGTTAGTTTTAATTGTACGCACAAAGTTATATTAAGAAAGGCATTCTTTTGATATATCAATGACTGTGAAAATATATTATGACTGGTTTATAATATATTCATTGATGTGTTTGCAAAAGTCCATGACATAATCATAGCATGTATTGCAAGGGAACAGTAGGACTATATTGGTGAGAACTGATTCGTGTGCAATTATGATTTGTCTAAATATCCCTAGTCATAGTATCATCAAGACTTAACATTGATGAATACGGATAGACTAACATGTATCGTCATACCTCTTGAATCTGATTCAGAGTAGCATATCTCTAGTGCTAGAGGGTGGTACCTTGGGTTAACACATGAATGTATTTAGGGAAATATATTAGAGACCGCTATAAGACAACACTCAGTAATCTATATTATGTATTGGTGTTTTATTATCTCATCGCAATAGCGATATGAATATCCTTAGACACGAGATAATAATTACCTTGATCAAATGTTGCTATACTTTGGGTCATACCTACGCATTCTATAGACTAGATGATACGGGTGATTACGGGTATAGTTTATGTTTGTTTGTTGGTAAGCTGAGTAGTCCAGAAGGAATCTATCACTCCATTATAGCAATATAAAGGAGATGTGCCTTGGCCACTTGTTGGAAGTGACACACTCGTACACCTCTAATTAGAGTATGCGTTGATACGATAAAATCTTGATCAACACATTAAATGGTTGATTGGTGTACTTTTGTAGAAAGACTAAATACTGTGGTAGCCATTAAGCCTACTAGTGGACTGACACTTAAATCGAGTCCTAGAAACCACATGGTACTTAACCACTGATAGAAGGAGTGAATTGTATTGATACTATTATAGATTCAGGATTAAGTCACAATGCACGTAACGTTATGATCATTGAGCGGTCATATGCCCTATACTAGAGAGCCACTATGACCGATCAATGTCATTGGAGTCCACAATGGTATGGAGCTTTGAGCTAGTCAATTCCTAAAAGGAATTGAGCTAGGTTAAACTTTTGACTGCTCGATATTACGGGATCCTATAAGGTCGCACACTTTGAGTTACAATCAAGCCATGTAAAGAACTGTTAGACTAGGTCTACTTTAGAAGAGCAAAATATATGGTTAGACCATATTATTGGTTAGACCAATATTCACTAGTTGGATCAGTGAACTTGTTAAATAATAAGGTCATTAAACCAAGTAAAGGAAATTTGGAACTAGAATTTAGCGAGATATATTAATATTAGATATTAAATAAATCTGCACAAATGGGCCTATAAATGTACTATGAGACAGTGCATAAATAGCCATGTGCATGGCCCATGGGGCAAGTACAAGCCTAAATGGGTTGCGTAGGCACGCAACCCATAAGGGCTTGCGCTGCGTAGAGCGCATCCCACAAGGGGCTTCATACCACGAGGGCATGCGCACGCCAATGCGCGAGCTGCGCTTGGTGCATACCTTGTGGGCCTGCACCAGAGGGACTGCTAGCTGAATGGCCAGTAGTCTCCTAGTCCAACTAGGAGCTTTCTCCTTAAGAAAGCTCCCAGTGTTTGAGTTAGCTACTTACTCTATTAGGTTATTAATTAACCTTTTTCCTTTTTTATTTTAATTCTGATTGGTTAGTGTTAGGGACTTTATTGTCTTTTGATTTATTCCTAACCACTATAAATAGAAGCTTCCTCCTTCATTATTTTTCGTTCTTAATTTCATAACTCCTTCTCTTGCTCTCTCATTCTCTTAGTTATTCCAGTTCCCATAAGTAATCCATTGAAAGACGTATTTACTTTGAATAGAAAGCTAAGGGAATTTCTTCTAGAATAAATTAGTTGGGAAGACCTAGCTGTCTTTCACTTATTTATCTGTACTCCCTTTCTAAAAGGTTTTAGTCGGTGGTGCTCTTGTGGACTATTTATAGAGGGCTTCTACTTTGGAGTCTGTGCACGTAGCTGAGGGGTCTTTCTGCTGACTATTGGATTTACGCTTCAACTGGTATATGGTAAAATTATTGTTAGGTCCTTTTAATAAGTGTTTATGACTTAGAATAATTTTAGACTAGTAATATTGTCAATCATGCCATGCTTAGGAGATCCTTGGACTTTAGATTACATTTTGAATTTCTATCATGCCTTCTTTGCATGTTCAAACTTGTGAATCTAGACTAATAGAATCTTCAGCTCTTAGAATAACAGTCTTGCTAGAGCTTTCCTTATCCTTATGCTTGAATCTCTTTGACTCATCCTCATATTGCTTAAGTGACATTTCATGTGTCAGTACAGTTCTAATGAGCTCATCAAACTTGTAAGTCTTGAGATCATGATCTTCTTCAGTAGCAGTCTTCTTAGCATCCCAATCATGAGTAAGACTCCTCAAAATCTTCTTGACCTTTTCTTCTTTAGTGAAACTCTTGCCAAGTCTCTTGAGTTCATTCACAATGTTCATGAATCTAGTGTTCATGTTTGAGATGTCCTCCTTAAGTTGCATATGAAATATTTCATAGTCCTTGATGGGAATGTTAATCTTGGACTACTTGACTTTGTCTATTCCTTCATAAGTCACTTCCAACTTCTTCCAGATATCTTTAGCAGTTTCACATCCTGAGATTTTGTTGAACTCAGTTGCATCTAGAGCAAAGTGAAGATAGTTGCTAGCAGCTGCATTTTCCTTGAGTCTGGCCAAATCTTGGTTGTCCCATTCATCAGAATACTTTACAACTTGTACTCCATTCTTTACAATGGTAGAAACAAATGGCCCTTCAATAATAGCCATCCAAGCAAACATGCTTTTGAGACTGGATGAAATTCTTCATCATGTGCTTCCAGTAAGTATAGTGCTCTTAATTAAACATAAGAGGCCTGGTGACTAACATTCCTTCAGGAAGAATATATGCTTGGGCCTTTCTACTGGATTCTCCTGTGAGTGGGCAAAATTTAGTGGAGCACACGGGGTGCGGTGCGCGGGGCGCGTTCGAGTTTGGGGTAGTTTGTGGGAACCGCGGTGTTGCTTTTAATATGCATTTGACTTTTTAAAGAATTTTTTTTGATGAGTTGACTTTTTAAAGAATAAAAAGTTTGGTTTTATTAAAGAGAAAATTATTTAAATATTTTTCACGTAAACTTATTGAATGTGAAAAAATGTGGCTTTTTATAAGCCAAAAATGTGATTATATTAAGAAATATATTTACACATTTTATTAAGAAAATATAATTTTAAAATAAAGCATTTTTACCTTATTTAAAAATAAAATAGAAATAGAGCCGCCACCTGGTACAGCTCCATCGCAAATTGTGTTTGTGCTAAAAAGAAAATGAGATTCTGAGTTCGGACATGATAGTTACTCATATTGTTCAAATTATTTGGGTTAATTTTAGAATTTTTTATGTGGTAATTTTGGCATTACAGCGGCTTTATTTAAGAAATAAATTCAAGAAATAAAACGGGCATTATAACGGCTGAATAAATTGATATTTTCTACTGAAATTTTGGTAGAGTAACGCCAGCACATGGGTTTTAGCCCGGAAACTTGGATAGAGTATCCTCACATTTTGGACGTTATACCTGTACTTGCGTGCTTATTTGCAAATATGATAATTTAAAGGGCTCCAGTGGCTCACTTAACTAGATAAGTTAAATGCAATGTGCAATAGTATAAAAATAGAAAGAAAATGAAATAAATTCTTAATGAAGTTTAAAGTTGGCCTTTAGAGCCAATTACCCTCAGTTAACTTTTCATATGTTCAGGATGACTTAAGAGCTAGTGTGGAATCAAAGTTATCAAGGATTGGTAGTTTGATAGGAAAATAAATTTAACCCAAATTATGGCTATAATCTTGGATTATTTGAAGAGAAAATGTGGGACTTTTGAGAAATTGAGTCATTTTTAGACCGAAGATCACTGTGAGATCTAGATCTAAAAAGAACAAAAAAATGAGTTTATACCGAATGTGGGAGATAAAGCTCAGATTTAGAAGTGTTTTGACAGACTTTTGGGGCTTTTAAGACTCTCAGAACGAAACTAGAATAATAAGGATTTTCGTTGATTTCTGATCTGTGTAAAATGAGAGGGAACTCCCCTATTTATAGAAAGGAGATAATTAGCCGGCGAGCTAATTACCTATCTGACAAACACTTATCCAAAATCTCAGAAAATCTTGCAAAATCTAGGTCAGATACAATTTTTATTATTCATATGTAATTAGCTCACCGGCTAATTACCTATTTGACCATATTTTGGCAGAAACGGCCCAACGGTCAGAACAAAAGGCCTAAAGGCCTCTACTTCGCCTTATTTAGCCATATTCGATTATTTAAGCCCTCAAAATGGCTTTTTTGTGTTTTCAGGATATTTTGACTAGTTGACTAGTTGACTATTTTGACCGTTTGGAGATGGATTTCAAAGCATTTCAAGATGTAACTTGAAACTGTATGAATAATGGGAATTTTTGGAATTTTTTTATGACAATTCGGTCATTCTTGGCTCTTTATCTAATTATTGAGTGAAATAAGTATAAATCCTCATCGGGCCGAGTGAACCGTGCTAACAGTTTGCCCCTCGCTTACGAAATTCTTATCGTGAAGGTAAAATTGAATGTACGCAGAGTGTTCTTATGTGATAAGGACATGAAATCTTTTAAGAAAGAATCAACAATTCTTAATCGATAATTTTGAAAAACAATAATTTTTGACCTTTGGATTAAGAATGTTGATGAAAATCTTTAAACGAAAATCCATAGGGGAGTAAATGTAAAAAGAAAAGATGTTGGGGATAAAAGAAAAGGTAGTTTGGAAAAATTTCATGTCCTTAATGGTGCATAGAAAACTTTGGTCCACCCATTTTAAAACATGGTTTTGCATGATGGAGAAGATAAGTGAAGGGTGGTCGCACTTACTTGTGGTGTTGCATCTGTTGATCAATTTTCTCTCCTAGGAAATGGCACTATCAGCCACATCTTGATCAGTTTTCTCTGTTGAGGAAATGTCAAATATGGTGATCGGCCTTCTCATATGGAGGAACTTTTGTCAGATTTGGTGATCAATTCATCATTTGGGAGGAGTATTGTAGCTATCATCAAGCAATTTTCTCATTGGGGAGTGTGGCACTGTCAGCCGCCGTTGACCAGTTTGTCTTATCAAGCAGTTGGGCACTATCTGCCACCATTGACCAGTTTGCCTCATCAAGGAGTTGGGCACTATCTGCCACCATTGACCAGTTTATCTTATCAAGGAGTTGGGCACTGTCTACCACCGTGGACTTGTTATTGAGATTTCCTACAAAATACAAGCTGACATGGCACTGCATGTTGCTAGCACAATACATGACACTACAAGACTTAATTCACTTGACTTGACATGGCACTGCATGTTATAAATTGACTTGACACTACATGTAATCAACCTAACTCGTCATGACACTGCATATCATCAACATAACTCAACATGGTGCTACATGTCATTGATCTAAGGTCTAGCTATAATGTAAATTATGAAGATCTCACTGGATATAAGGTTCGGCTATGATGTGCCAAGGTAAAGATCTCACTGGATCTAAGATTCAGCTATGATGTGTCGGGGTAAAGATCTCACTGGATCTAAGGTTTGGCTATGATATGCCTAGGTATAGATCTCACTAGATCTAAGGTTTGGCTATGATGTTCTGGGGTAAAGATCTCACTAGATCTAAGGTTGGACTATGATGTGCCTAGGTATAAATCTCACTAGATCTTAGGTTTAGCTATGATGTGCCAGGGTAAATATCTCACTAGATCTAAGGTTTAGCTATGATGTACCGGGGTAAAGATCTCAATGGTCTAAGGTTCGGCTATGATGTGTCGAGGTAAAGGTCTCACTAGATCTAAGGTTCGGCTATAATGTGTCGGGGTAAAGATCTCACTAGATCTAAGGTTCGACTATGATATGCCTATAGTTTAATTTTGGATCAGCACAATGAAGCTTAGTCTTTTGGAATAGTTTTATGCATTATTGTTTAATGATGCATGTTATATAGTATATCTATTAATATATGATGGGTTATGCAAGCGCATGATGCATTTAGTTGGCATCTATTGGTGACTAACAACGTCTGCATGGCAACTTGTTGCTTTTGCACCTGTAAAATTGTAATATACATGTAATATGTAATATATGTCATGTTTCTGCAATGCAATTTGTTCTTGCAAGATAAAATTGTGCAGCTGTTGGTTGACGTCTGCTTTCTTGGTTCTCAAGAATATTCCTCTATACTATTGGCTTCTTGGTTTCTGTCATTCCCAATGATGATGAAAATTTAATTTTGGGTCGGAGTCCTAGATGTAGACTTCATAGCTTCAAGGGATGAGCTTGTCATTTTTATTGTAATTGTGTGTGCTTTGCATCCATTGCACTCTTATTATTGGGCTGGCTATACACTTGAATATTTGAACAAGGCAAGCTTTTGGGTCCTTCTCAGCTCCAATGAATTCCTGAGTTGCAAAAGTTTTGCCCCTGGTGGCATATAGCATGAGCTTGAGCAGGTAAACTCTAGTTGCTTGCACTAATGAAGATTAGCTTTTATTCTTTTGACCGATCGGGCAGATAGTGTGGCATGCATCAGTAGTTCCCAGAATCTCTATGTAGCCGAGTGCAAGAAGATTGTCTTCTCACATTTTGGAGATGTGGGAGATTCATACGCACGTGTTGATGAATAATATTGCTCCTTTGTGAAGGCTTTGGTTTGATGATGTGTTTAATGTCATTGGTGAGTCATCATAATGAGTGACTTTGATTGTACTTGCATGCAGAGGTTATGCCTTAATTTTTGCCTGAACCGAAACACATCGGGCTTTTTATTTTTCTTTTTTTTCCCTTAATTTTTGCATAAATTGCCTTTTTAGGTTTTTGATTTATCGGGTTGCCTTAACTTTTACGTGGACCGCCATTTCAGGTTTTCAATCCAGCAGGCTCCTTTTTTTTGTTTTTTAGGCATGCAATACCATGAACAAGAGTGCTCACATGAATGTTTTATTTAACATTTCAGTGTATTCATTAAGTGCAGACATTTAATAATTTAGCAAAATGACACATTAGTGAAAGAAATATTTTTAGGCACAAAAGTTTGGTATATATTTCAAAAACTTTCTCCTATTAACAACGGTCCTTTTATGATTTTACCGGTTGATTTCTCTCTTTCTTTTGTCTTTATTTTTGCCTAAAAGCCCTCACTAGCTTTTAGCAGACACATTTTTTTTAGTTGATGTGGCATTGCCTGAGCCTGTTTTAGTTCGAGGGGTTCATGTACTTATTTCCTTCAACGTGTAGCATTCTATTGCTGAGAATTTGTTTCACCAAGTTGGTCCTTTTGGTGGAATTCTCCCCTAGCATCATCATGCACTACTTTCATTTGATTTAGGATCAATTCCCTTGATTTTGACTTTATTGTCCTAGTCGCCCTTTGTTGATGCTTCTTTGCGTGATTTGATGTTGGTTCTCTTTGTTATAGGAAGGATACGTCATGTCATGCCCAAAGTTGAGACATTTTCGTACAATTGTTCGAAGACAGTCCATTTGCTAGATATTTCTGGCTGATTTAACTTTGTTCATGTGTGTTCGGCAAGATCCTTATCTACCTTCATGCTTCTTGTCTAGTAGCACATCGTAAGGAAAAGCAAATGTTTAGAGATTAGTCTTGTTGGTTTGTTGATTTGTTTTTCACTATGATTGCATTGTTGATGAGGTCCTTTCTACATCATGCTAAAGTTGTTTGGGAATCTACCATATGATTATTTCTCGTGTCGCACAAAGTCGATTTCCTCTAGATTGCTTTGAGGCATAGTTCGAGTGCTTTTCTTTCTCGATTCTATTTGGTGAATTGTCTGTTGACTTGAGTAGATTCTCTAATGATCTTTTCTTCATTTACCCCTATGAGTAGTAAGGACATTTTATTAATTGGACATGCTTAATTGAACCAGGGAAAGGCAGCTGTGAGCAATGGAATTTTATTGTCTTTCTCACAAAATAATGATGAGAGCTATATAATGCAATCTTTTATAGGTGTTATCCATCAGAGATGTTCCTATTGCAGCAAATTTGAGTTTAGCCAGAATTTGGAGATTTAAGACTGCCTTTAGGACCCGTACGGTTAGCATATGGGCGTATGGGTTCACATGTTGACCCGTACGACCAGTATCCGCCATATTCCTGGGAGGGACCCGTACGGGTCCTACCTGCACCAGTATTGTAAGGGTCCTATTGTTACCCAAACAGATTGTTTGAGCTGGTTGATTATGCCCTATTCGGGAGAAATCAAGTCATGAAAGCAATTTATTGCATTCAGACTCAATTTCTCCCTATAAATAGAGGCTTTCCACCTCATTTCAAAGGAGAACAACAATTTACACAACTACTCAAACCACAATTTAGACAATATTATAGGCAATTTATAGTTTTCTAGTAGCTGAGGTATAGGAGGTATAAAATAGGGAGAAAACCCATTCCTTGAGGTTTTGTCCACATTTAATTCATTCCTAGCTTCGTTTAGTAGGATTTAGGGGAAGTTCTGTCCACATAAACACTCACCCAAATAGCCTTAAAATCTCCATTTCTATCATCTACTTTGGCCAAGCTCTCTCTCAACATAGGGATGACTTCAAAGTGGATTCACGGCATAAAGGTAATGCTCCTAAGTTTCAAAGAGACTCACATTCAATTTATTCAATTGTTATTTTATTGTTTGACTGTATTTTCTTTCTCTTCCTATTTTAGGCCTAGTCCTAACCTATATGAGCCTTATTGGTTCGTATACGTCCTTTTAAAGGCGATACAAATACGCTATACTCATATAGAGGGAAATCCCACTTTATTATGCTTTTCATCTGTAAATCTGCCATAACCAAATCCGAAACAAGGTTCTGCCCAGATCCTGATAGGACCCGTCACCAATAGTCGTACGGGTCCTACCCACCCATATGGGTACCAGCCCCCGAGGCAGGCCCTTAACTTCCTCTTTAATCTATTAAAATCAATCGACCAACCATTTTCCATGCGATCATTTTCACTAATAACTTCGTAAATGAACCCACCAAATGTTAAAATTTGTTTTCATAACAAACTACGTTGAAGTCCTATTATTTTATTTTGATCCTAGAAGCTGCCCAGGCACTATCGATTGCAAAACCGCCACGCTAACATAATCACATTTTTCCCAATAAAATGCTGACTTATAATGTGCCATAACTGTGGTAATCTTTGTGGATGTAGGCGAATTTATTTGTTTTCATTCTATAACTTAGAACATATGTATACTCTCCCTTGCAATTCCCTCATTTTCCCTCGGTTGTAATTTTATTCCCCCATTTACTATTTATGCCTTATTATAAAATATTGAATGTATGAATTGAGTGCGAAAGAGTGTAGAATAATAGGATTTCTATGATAATTCCCCAAATGATGAAAGTAATGCGGTTTTACACATCGAATGTAATTTTGAATTAACTAAATGAGAAATAAGTGACTCATCCGAGACCCTAATCTCTGATCCAATAGGTATGAGTCCCCCACCCAATGGGAACTATACCACCACTCTTTCCTAAGTAGACAACTTGGGTAGCGACCCTATCATTTGTATCGAGATTTAGGTCTCAATTATTTTATTCATTCAAAATTGGTTAATTGTGCAAACTTGAATTAAATTGGTTTAATCACGCCTAAATATAACCATAAACCCCAGTGGGCCCCGCCTTCTAGAAAAGGCGCTAAGAAAGACCCACACATTATCGATACCTCATAGTGGTGACTCTGCTAGGGAGATAATCTTTTAACCAGCAAAACTTTGGTTTCTGTTTTAAAAGCTTAAGATATTAGGATGAGCGCCAAGAATCATTTAGCTAATTCAACCAACTTTATTCATCATCATTTAGGAAAATTATCATACTCTATCTTCTCATCTACTTCTCTCCAATTAAATGCGCTCTTCTTTTAGTGCTAGGTTAGGGTGCCCTGTTATTTCCGCAAAACTCACAAAAGTGGACCCCATGCCCGCCAGGAATTAGGGATGCCCTAGGGGTGGAGCACTCATTGTCATCTTCCTCCAAAGAGGCTTGATGTGACGGAAGCCTTCTACATCAACTTTCAGTTACGTCCCTAAGGCATTCTTATCAAATACTTAGAATTTGTCCTTCTGGGTACCTTTTCCAATGAGATTAGACTAGGTTGCCCTTTATTACCCTTCTGGTAATCAAAGGAAAATACCTTTAGACTTTAAGGGAGGAATAAGGCTAGAGGATATGTTTTGCATGTGTTATGTTATGATTAACCTCACCATGCATTGTAACACCTGACTCATGCATAATCAACCCTATGCATATACTAATCTTCTGATTACTAATCAACTTGAGTCAAAGCTTGGCAACATTCTTAGATCCGTTTGGTTCGTATTCCCTCTCTACCTCCACCCTCTCTAATTCGTTTAAGGGTTGAGGATCCGTCTCCACCTTTGTCTCAGAATAGTTCACCGGGCAGTTAGTTTGATCCATTTTTCACTAATATTTACCATCAGCTTGAAGGGATGTCTCCCATTCTTACTACTGAAGGTTTATCTGATGTTGAGGTTGAGGTTGAGGACACTAATCTTAATGGAGAGGCAAATGCATCAAGGGCTAATATTGAGCTGGAGATCGCAAATTCCATCCCACAGTACTTAGGAAGTGAACATTTTCTTGACTATATGAATGATAGAATGATGAAATCTATCAGGGCGATCTTAGCCAAAGAGAGGGTAGGCAATGTTTCTCCAGGTGAACCTATCAGAGTTTGATCTATTAGGACAGTGGTTAGCGAGCAGCCTACCCCTCCGAGGGTTGACCATAATCCATTGTTAAATAATCTTCAAGAGGGATCATCTAGCCAGTTTTGTCAGTTTGGTTTAGTTAGTCCGTTTGGTTCCCTCAGTCAGCCATTTCAATCATTGGGTACTATAGTTCTGCCAGCCGTCAACTAGTTTGCTCAGTCTAGTCAAGGGCTCATTCTATCGGTATTTTAGTTTAGGGCATCTGCACCAGCCTTTAATTTTGTAGTCATGCCTAGGGGGAAAACCTTACCTCAATCTATAGGTTTACCTTTAAGTGGGACTGCTTAGTCAGATGGATCATCTTTGTTAGTAGAATTGCATGATTTTCTAAAGAAGCTACTTGCCACCGATTCAAATGTTCAACCATCGACACAACTAATTTAAGCCGTCAGGGAGGAAGACTGGGTCCCTGAAAACTTTAGTATGTCTAGCATAGGAAAGTATAAGGGAACCAATCCACCTCAATCACACATTACTACCTACCAGAGGGTAGTGAGGATAAGGAAAATAAGTGATAAGGTTCTTGCCGAGATGTTCCCTTGCACCCTAGAGGGCCCTGCTATTGAATGGTACAAGACTTTGTTCGATGAGGTAACCGCGGATTAGAAGTCGTTATCTAAGGCTTTCCTTGATCAGTCTGGTTTCAAAGCCACCATAAAGACAACCATACAGAATTTGGAGGCCATCAAGCAAGCCCTCAATGAGAAATTCAAGCCCTACTTTAAAAGATGGATGGCCACCCAAGTCTTATTGAAGGATCGCCTAAGTCTCCCTGAGATGATTGTGAAACTAATGGATAGGCCCTACCAGCTTATCGAAAGGCATTGGGTATGGATAACTTCTCTAGCTTTGTGGAGGTCTTGGAAAGAGCTAAAAAATTGGAAAGGATTGAAGAAAGAGAGAAACTAAGTGCACTAGCCAAACCTTAGTTTAAAAATAATGATCTGCCGCTGCTAAACCAAGGTCTAGTGTAGATCCCAAAACTGCGACTGTGTAAGAAGAAGATGTCGTGGCATTTCATGCCTTTAGAGATGGTATCTCTCCTTAGAAGTCTTCCTTACCTACTATCTTTACCAAGTTGAGGGCATTGGTTCTCCTTCAAAGTATCAAACCTTATGTCTCTCCTAAACCTGAAGATAAGGATCAGTATTGTGCCTACCATGTTGCCAAGGTTCACCATACTAGCGCTTTTAGAGATCTATTGGAGGGCATACGTGGCTTAATCAGGGACAAGAAGATCTGCGAACCCGAACTCATGCCTAGCACCATGAACAACCCCCTACCAAACTTTTAGAAGCAAGTAGTAGTCATTGAGTTAGGCTTGCCTCCTAGCAACATCTTTAATATGATCATACAAGCTAATCTCGTGGTTCACTCGGTGGCAGCTACACCCAATGATCCCATTCCAACTAACATTGATGCATATGAGTTAAATGGTACCTATGATGAGGAGGCCATGCTTGTTCAACCCCAACCAATTGACATCGATGCATATATGTTGAAAGAGAGAGACACCGAAGGATCATCCTTGTTTGTGGAAACTCCCTCAGAGAGAAGCTATATGCAAGAAGAGGTATTGCATGTCACCTATAGCGAAAGGGTGGCTCCGCCTGCCCCACTTAAGAGAAGAAGGGGTATAGATGTGGACATCCAGGTCATCCTAGCCATCAATCCAAACCTAATTTTTGTACCTGTTATGGAAACCCAAAATCCGCCTAGAAGCAAGAAGGCGGATTCAAATATCGCCCCTCTAATTTAGCAATTGCAAACCACCCAGCTGAGTACAACATTTGGCAGCTTCTCATCGACTTTGAGGATCATCGTAAGGGCATAATTGAGAAACTCACACGTGTAGAAGAAACATCGTCCACTTCCTTGGTGGATGTGTTTTCAGTTATTGGGGGGTCATCTCCTGATTGTCTTGAATCTATTATATTCTGTCCATCTAACCTCCCAATAGTGGGGAATAAGCAAAACAAGGAACTTTTTATTAAGGTGCAAATCTTTGACCTTTCGATCCCTTGTGTGTATAGTGGATGATGGTTCTGCCCACAATCTATGTCCTTCCAAGATCCTTCCTCACTTGGGCTAGACGAATCCATATTGGAGAAATCTAATAATGTTATAAGGGCATATGATGACATGAAAAGAAGTGTGATTGGAGTTTTCGAGGCTGACGTTAGGATTGGGAAAGTGAAGTCCAAAGTTTTATTCACTGTCCTTGATATTCCTATTACTTACTCTTTACTACTGGGTCGTCCATGGCTCCATGCATATAGGGCTGTTCCTTCCACGGTCCATCAAAAAGTTAGGCTCATTTACAATGGTAATCTCGTGACCATTAAGGCAAATGAACCATCTGTTGTAGCAGCTATAGAGGCTGAGGAGAAAGAATTGAGGGTGGCTGTAGCTCACCACGAGTCAAAATGGACTATTAGGGGGTACGTATCCCTTAAGATTGAAAGAAAGCAAGGTTTTATGAAGGGAAAATGGATTGGGAAGAATCTTTAGGGCATGCTAGAACCCATCATACCCATGCCTTAGCTATATAAACTAGGTTTGGGAAATTGTCCAGGCATTACAAAATCCAAGCCTCAGGCATGCCTAATGAAAGGGGCTGGAGTTAAGAAGAAGGCCTATATGGGTGAAGAGGAACCTATCGAGATGGGGGGGAAGATGATCCCTGGTTTTGAGATCCTCAATGATGTATATGACTTCAAGAAGGGTTGCATGATAGAATCCTCAGTTTTTGTGGAAGTACGTGGGAATGCTGAAGGTGAGGAAATGAAGGAAACAGTTGACTCTATCACCAAAGCCCTAGCTACACTTATAAGATAAAGGAGATAAGAAAGGCCATCTTGTCAGTGAGGCCATAAAGAATTTAGCAAGGGTTATGGCTGAAGAAGCTCGTAAGAACCTGTAAGCCTAGACTACCAGTTCCACTACGTGTACTGCCAAGGTTGACAAAGAAGGCCCTCCGCATGTGGAGGAAGATTCAAATGATGTAATTTTTAATTTGCAAACATTTTTTATGCAAAAAATGTTGCTTATATAGCATATCATGAATAAACTGATGCATTTTTTCATTTCATATATTTGTTTGAGCATTTCATTCTCAAAGACATCATGCACTCATAACATTAATATTCTTAATAATATCATCATATTTATTAAAGAAATTAACTTGAGTATATCGCAATGGCATTAAATTTCAATGACTAAAAACTTACCACCAACAAGAGAGATGATAAAAAGTGCTTAGTTGTTAGATATGATGTATGTCCTTAAGGCAATTAGGGTGATATATCTTAATTATGTATTAGTACGAATAAATTGTTTAATTAATAAATGCATTTAATGTTTTGTTTATATCGATGTGTTCATATATATTATGACTGGTTAAAATATATTCATTGATATCTATATACAAAAGTCCTTGACATATCATAGCACGAAGTAAGGGAAATTATAGTTGGACTATACTTAGTGAGACCTGCTTCATGTGTAATTATGATTATATCTAAACTATCCCTAGTCATAGTTTCATCAAGAAAGGACATTGATGAGACAGTAAGACTAGCATTTGGTCAACTTTCTTAGAATGAGTCCAAGCAGTCAATCTCATGAGACTAAAGGTGGTGCCTTAAGTATGACACATGGATATATCAGGAAAATATTGTAAACTCCAATAAAATAAATACTTGGTAAATATATCATAGTGTTAGTATTTATCTTTATGCAGTAGCTTTACGAATATCCTTATACTTGAGATACTAGTTACCTTATGTGGCACTATTGTTATACTTTAGGCCATTACTACAAACTCATTATTTAGGGTATCATGAGTGATTGCAGGTATAATGATGATAGCATGTTGGTAAGCTATGTAGTCGAAAAGAATCCCTCGGTCCGGATATATAAAGGAGTTGTACCTAGCCACTTATTGAAGTGATGATTGCAATAAACCTCTGATCATCGTATGTGTTTGATAGAAATAGTTTATAGGCAAAAACATTATGGTGAAAGGAAATATACTTCGATAATAAGTAAACAATTGGGGTAGCTTGGTGAAACATCGCTATTAGTGGATTAACACTTTGACCGAACCCAATAAACCAGATGGTACTAATATTAAAGAATGGAAGGAGTTCATCGCATTGGAAAACTATTACATTAACCATGATTAAGTCATAAGCATAAATGATATTCTAAGTAATGGGGGATGGTGGACCCTTGCTAGAGGCATACTATAGTCATTTAAGGTATTCGAGTTCTATTGACGGTCTAGAACATCAAGCCAATAGTTCTTATAGAACAAGGATTGGTCAAACCTTAACAGCTCAATACTACGGGATCCCATAAGGTCAAGCACATTGGACTTTCATCAGACTGAATAAAGAATTAATAGATTTATTCTATTACGAAAATATAACATCATGATATTAGATTATTATTTGGTTGGACCAAGGATTTATTTTTGACCGATAACTAATTTATTAGGGTCATAAAATAAATACATATTTAAAAAGGGATTAAAGGGAATTTTTCCAATAGAGGCAAAAGGGTCGGGCCCTACACAAATGGACTCGCATTTTGGGGCCCCATATGGTGGATAAAGGGCTATGGTCTCGGCACATTCGCAAGCCCACACACTGGGTCACACCGGCGCTGCTGGACGGCGCTGGGTGTGCCTAACACAGCCCAACCCACAAGCTGGGCTTATGGGGAAAAGCCTATAAGCCCGACTTGTGGGAGCAAGGCAGGCTGTGCTATTTAGTGTGTGCCTAATTAGTGCATAATTAAATTAAAATCAAACTGAATTTTATTTTCTACATGAAATGATTTATTGGTTTTTTAATTGTTTAGAACAATATATATGAAGTTTGGCTTTCTGTGAGCACATGCTTTTCGGTGACCCGTGGAACGATGATGACATTTTGCTCTGACCTTTTTATAGACTAGTTGTTCTATTCTTTGAAGGTTGAATCGCATTTGGCAGTACCTTTTTGATGATTTTGGACCTTTGACCGCGGTTAAAAATCAATCGAATGCATTTAGAATTTACCATTTTCTCTTGCTCTAGTGTAGTAAATTGTTTCACAATTTTCCATAAGAATCAAACCTGTTCAGCAAGTCTCATTTATATTTTTGGATTCCAGACTCTTCGAGCTTTCTGGAATGTCAAGAATTGCCTTAATCGGATAACCATACTGAAAGTTAAGAGCATCAAAAGTTAAAACCCTAATCGCCGCTAAGAATCCCTAAACCTACCCCTAGCTTCCCACCCTTTTGATGTTACCGCCAGCAGCGGTGGCGGCTTTCCCTACGGCGGCGATGACCGCCACTAGCGTGGCGGCCACCAGTGCTGTGGTGGTGGCCACTACCACCCTTTGTGGCAGTGAGCGCCACTAGGGTTGCCACGCCCGTTGTGGCCATCCCCCGCCACCATAGTAGCAGCCACCGCCATGGCGGCGACATTGGGTGTGGCACGACCAAACTTCATTCTACCCTCTCCCTCGCGATTGGGCCACTTATTTTCCTAGAAAATCCATCTAAGTCGGTGTATTTTTTAGTGTGGGAGTATTTAAACCCATCTAGGAGAGAGATTAGGTGACTTTTCTCCAGATTTTTAGAATCAGAATCACATTTTGGAGAGGAAATGAAGAACTAGAGTGAGAAAATGAAGAACTATAGAGAGAACGCTCCAGAAAAACATAAAGTCTAGATTAATCTTTTCTAATCTCGATTCTTAGTTGTTCTTTAGCTTAATGTCATAGCTTAAACACTAAAATCAATTAGAAATCATAGGTTAAAATAGATTAAATAGGGTTTTAGAGACTTTTCTAAAATACTACCTAAATATTTCTGTCACTATTCGTTCACTATTTTCATCACTGATTCCGTCGTCTTTCATCGCAAATCATCAAAAAGACCTCGCCAAGGGTTGATTTGGGTCTCCCAAGTTAGATTCACGACCCAGAGGTAACAAAATTGAGTTCCACTATATATTCACTTATTTTTATTGCTTTCTAGTTATTGTTCTTGGTGTTTTTAGTGTTGTTTTCTTTGGTATTCTTGCAAAATCCCAAAAAATAGTCTGACCTCTATAGGGGTAGCCTTCACCTCTATCCCTGTAGCCTTGGCCGCTACTGTTATAGCGGTGAAGGTTATAACTATAGAGGTGAACTCCACCCCTATAGAGGTTTTGTTATTTCTTGCGAATTTTGGGTGTTTTCTTACCCCAAATCCATAAAATCAACATTATTTGTGTATTTTAAGTCTAGATCTATTGAAATATAATTGATTCTGACTTAAAACTTTAATGATTTCGAGTTTATGGATGCAAAAACACCTGATTTCCCCCTTTAAAGCAAATTTTAACGACAAGGCTATTGTTATAGCCTTGGCCGCCGTCGCTATAGCGGTGACCTCTATAGCTATAGCGCTGGCCTCTATAGCTATAGCGGTGGCCTCTATAGCGATAGCGGTGAAGGCTATCACTATAGCATTATCTATCTGAGTTTGATTTTAGCTCCTTTTCGGTTCGTTTTTCAGTCGTTTTTGGTGTTTCTCTCACCGATTTGCACCTGGAAAATTTTCTATAAATCATAAAAAATTTTGGAATAAATTAATAATATTTTTAATCTGATTTATTTAATTATTTAATTATTTAATTGATTAAATAGCCATTAAATGCCTAAAAATACCTTTTTAACTCTAAAACTCCCAAAAAAATGTCTTTCCTCATGTTATGTGCTTATTTTCTGCCTTATAAAGTTATGCTCTATTTATGATTATTGGTATATATCTTGCCTTGTTTAGAGCTGGGTTCGTGTTGGTAAGTTCGGTTAGGACCCAGTTTTGCCCTTTTATCTATTTATTTGCTTTCTTTAATTTTTCGCATTAGAAAATCGTATAGGTATAAAGCCATGTAATAATTTTAATTTTCTTGCTTTGTTTACTACTTTTGTGTGATGTATGGCCATAGAAACCGAAAACTCTAAACATTAACTGAATTTAAATTGCATAAGAACTAAAGTCGCGTTTATTAAAATGTAAACATTTTTGATTTAAAATTGAAAAGTAAGCAACATCATCCGAACTTGGAATCTTTGTTTTAAGGTACGGTCCAACCACCCGGTGGGAATATCGTACCCAAATTCTTGGTGGAGCTAAACCGGGTGGCGACTCGATCTTAAAATAGTGGATTTCAAGTCTCGTATCCCTTAACATCTAAATCGAACTTAAATTCAACATCAACATCACTTTTTTTTTCCTTCATTATTTTCATCATGCCTAAAATGAGGATCAATCCTTCGGCTGGCTTCACCGCACTTTGTTATTTCCTCCTCCCCGCATCTCAGGTTTGTCGGGTCGGAAAAAGGTTGTCAGCTGACACTTTCATTTCTAGGTTAGAATATGGTTATAATAATTTTGATTAAGCCTTCTCAACTTACTAAAATTATATAAGACTCAATAAATTATATAAGTTACAAAGGGTTATAGATGCTTTCAATTTACATGAATTGTAAGAATGAAATTTATTAGTTCAAGATGATCTGTGGTCTTTGAATCTGTGCCCGTATTTGTTTTGGCTAAGGATTGGACTTGGTGTCTACTAACTTTAAGGGCACCTCTCCTACCAGGGAACCTATATCGGTGCAACTCGAATTGACTTGGGAGATTAAAATGGACTAATTTATTTCTAGTATATAAGATGATGCTTATATATATTTCTCTAACAAAGTAATAATTAAATTATTGTGTAAAAGCTTAAAGGAAATGCAATATATATAACAAATAAAGAATGTTAATTATTTTACATTTAATCTAGGTTAATGGAATAATTATAATAGGGAGCTGAACCCACCTAAGGTTAGACCTTGTAAATTAATTCTAAAATTCCCTGAATTAATATAAACTATTATAAATATGTCTACCTCATAAATCCTAGATTGGGTGAGACGTTGTAACACCAGTACAAAATCCCAAAGTAAATATATTAAGGCAAGTTATAGTCTCCCTTTCTTAAATCTACAATACAATGTTTTTCGGCCATAAAAGTGTTGCATAAAGCGTTCCTTTTCATCTACATTGATTGTTTGTAAATGTTGAGACAGGTTCTGCCTTATCAACACTAAGGCAGTCCACCATAAAATTAGGGGCTAGCTATAAGACTAAGACATATTCAAGGAGATGTTAATATAAGAGCACACATCCCTTGGAATTAGGGAACTTGAATAATTAGCAATTGCATAAGATGAAAATGGAATGGGATTCCAACTACAACTTTCTAATATGGCTTGACTCATAAAATTGGGGGCCATATTAGACTAGTTATAGATGCTACCTACTTGGAAATTTAGCTAGGCCAGAATTCCCGAATTCAATAGAATGAGCTATTGTAAATTTCGAAAAATGGTAGGATAAATGTATTTAATTAAAAGTCCTTATATTAAATACATGCGCTATATACTAAAGTCTAAACAATTTTTCTTTTCTTACATCTTAGGTTGAAAATGACTTCCCACATTAATCTTCGCCCGTTACTTGACACGAAACTGAATGGCTCAAACTTTTCTCATTGGTTCTGAGCGGTGAGAATAGTTCTCAGATCCGAAGGAATCATCTATATTCTAGATGAGATATTCCTGATAGAACCTGATGTTGAGGATCAAGTAAAAAATGATGCCTGGTTGAAGCATAGGAAAGATCATGAGACTGCAACATGTATAATGTTGGGGTCCATGAATCCTGAGCTTTAGAAACAACATGAGAACATGGACTTAGAGAACATGGTTCTCCATCTTGAGGAGCTCTTTGTTAAGTGTGAAAGGGCAGAGAGGTATGAGACCTCGAGACTCCTATTTGGAACCAAGATGCAGCCTGAAGCCTGTGCCTCTCAGTATGTACTTAAACTCTTGGGATACCTTGAGAAGCTGAATCAATTAGGATTTGAAATGAATCATGAGTTAAGTATAGACCTTGTGTTGATGTCCTTAACAGATAGTTACTCAAATTTTATGACTAACTATTACATGAACAAGATTGAATCTACAATTCTAGAATTGATCAACATGCTGAAGACAGTAGAACCTCAGATCAAGAAATATCAGAAGACGCTAATGTTGCTCGAGAAGGGCAAAACTTTTAATAAGAAGAAGAAGGCTTTAGGGGCCGAGAAAAGAATCAGTAAGAAGAAGAAAGAAAAGAAGACATCTAAATATGTCTTCTTTCAGTGTGGGAAACCTAGACACTAGAAGAGGGATAGCAAAGCTCCCACTTCTTAATATTTGAAGAAGAAGCCTGTAGAGGCATCTACTTCAGGTATGTTTATGATTGAAAACTATGTTACTTTTCTGCATGAATCCACTTGGGTATTAGATAATGGTTGTGGTTCTCATATATGTACTTCTGTACAGGGACTAAGGAACAACATGAGGCTTGCAAAAGGAGAGATGGACCCAGGTGTGGGAAATGGAGCTCGAGTTGCTGCATTAGCCGTAGGAAGCTTTACCATGTGGCCTAGTTTTAGTATTAAATAATTGTTACAATATTTTAAATGTTACTAAGAATATTATTTCTATTGCACGTTTAGCAGCAGAGGGATTTGAGATTTTATTTTTGAATAATAATTGTCAGATACGTTTGAATAATGTTCTTTATGGTTATGGAATGTTGAATGATGGCATTTATATTCTTGATACTAAAACAAAACTTTTTAATATAAACAATGTGAAGAAAGTTAAATTAGATAATAAGAATTCCTTTTACTTATGGCAATATCGTTTAGGCCACATAATTAAAGATCGCTTAACCAAGTTGCAAAAGCAAGGTGACTTGGGCCCAATAGACATAGAGTCTTATGGTGATTGCGAACCTTGTTTAAAAGGAAGAATGATGTAACCTTTAAAGAAAAAGGTGAACGAGCCACGAGTACATTGGAGATTATACATATTGATGTGTGTGGTCCACGAGCACTAGGATGATACTCCTACTTCATATCCTTTATCGATGATTACTCATGATATGATTATCTGTACTTAATGAAGCATAAATCTAACAGTTTTGATAAATTCAAGATATTCATAAATGTAGTTCAGAAACAACTTGACAATAGTATTAAAGCACTTCGATCTGATAGAGGTGAAGAGTACTTGAATCATGAGTTTTACGAATATCTAAAAGAAAATGGGGATAGTTCCCCAGTGGACCCCTCCTTATACACCCCAACACAATGGAGTGTCTGAAAGGAGGAATCAAACTCTATTAGGTATAGTTCATTCCATGATGATCCAAGCAAATTTCAGTAAATCCGTTTGGGGATATGCACTAGAGAGCACATTTTATATATTAAATAGAGTGCCTTATAAATCAGTTGATTTTACACCTTACAAAAGATGGTGTAATAAGAGACCATCTCTTAGTCACTTAAAAGTATGGGATGTCTAGATATGGTAAAGAGGATAGCGTTAGATAAGCTAAGCGCTAAATCTGACAAATGTCTGTTCATTGGATATCCAAAGGAAACTATTGGATATTTATTTTGCCAACCCAAAATTAATTAGGTATTTGTATCTCGGAGTGCTCACTTCCTTGAAAAGGAACACTTACTTGCAAAAGTCAGTGGGAGCAATTTTGAACTAGAAGTTGAAGAGGAAGAAACAGATAATCAGCTGATTGACCACATTCTAGATGCACAAGAAAGTGTGATCCAAGAACAACCTGTCAAAACACAAACATTTGAAGATCAGACTGTGTTCATAAAGGTCTCAATAGATATGGTTTTATCATCACTGATGATAAGGAACTATATCTCATGGGCTACCGCGAGTAATGCCTAGCATTGCTCACGCACCTTTCGGTGTACTTTCGCGTACCCAAACATGTCCAAAATATATTTTGTATTCTCGATCAAATTTAACTTGCCAATGCAAAATTCCCTTTTAATCCCTTTCAAATAAATATTTATATTATGACCCTAATAAAATAATTACCGGTCAAAAATAAATTCCTTGGTTCATCAAAATGATCTAGTCATTTTTAACCATTAAAATAAGAATCCAATTATTATTATATTATATTTTCGTAATAGAATAGATCTATTAGTTTTTTACTTAGTCCGATGAAGGTCCAATGTGTGTGACCTTATAGGATCCCAAAGTATTAAGCTATTAAGGGTTAACCAACCCTTGTTCCAATGGAACCATTGGCTTAAGGTTCTAGATCATGAATAGAACTCGATTACCTTAAGCGACTGTAGTGTTGGGAACTGACAGTCAGAATGAACATGCATAACAAGCATGGCGGAAATTCAAAATTTTGTCCCTGTCCCCAGGAACTCCTATTAGTTGCATATAAATTAAATAAAGCCTTAACTAAATAATTCTCTACCTAGGTTAGCATGCAAAAGGGCTACACATACCATAATTCCAAATTATCCTAGCATGTATATTTATATGCTAAGCATGTTATAACTCTAAGCTATAACCTAAGCATGTTATAACTCTAAGCTATAACCTAAGCATGTTATAACTCTAAGTTATAACCTAAGCATAAAATAAACTAAGCATGCAAAACAACCTAAGCATATTATTAAGTCTTAAAACGGTTAAAGAAAAAGACCTAATAATAAAAGAGAAAGAAAAGAAACTTACCAGTTGAAGCATGCTTTAGCAGGACCCTCTTGCACAAGCCTCCAAGTGTAGGATACCCTCTATGAGTATCCACACGAACCCCACCAGTTAAAACCTCCTTGGGAGGAAGAACTAAGAAGCCTCGAGTAGTTGCTAGACCACTCCAGAAGCCTTACCCAAAAATATAAACTAGAGGTGCCCGAATAAATTCAGGCTCCTCAAAAATAACTTGCTCAATTACCTGAGAAATTATTCTTTTTGAATCTCAGTTAGGATTTATGCTCTAAGCTGTGGTGCACTAAGAAAGAGAGGACCAGGTGCCTATTTATAGGCTTGGGGAAGCTGAAGTGCTTCCCCACTTCCAATGTGGGATTAGGCAAAATTTACCCAATCCCGATATGGGTCAACACGCGGACCCCCATGGGTCCGCAGGTTCACCCGCATGTAGTGTGCTTAGCGCTGGGCAGCCAAGTCCCACAAGCCCGGCTTTTGGGCCTTTTTTCCACAAGCCCAACTTATGGGCTGGGCTGCGCTGGTCACACGCGCTGCCCGGCAGCACTAGTGTGACCAGCGTATGGGCTTGGCCAAGTGCCAACCCCACATGCCCTTTTGCCATAACTTGGGGCCCCCAAGCTTTGGGCCCCATTCCTATAGGGTCCTACCCTATTGTACAGACTGGAAAATTCCTTTTATTCCCCTTTTTCAATTATTTATTTTCTGACCCTAATGAATTAGTTACCAATCAAAATAAATTTCTTGGTCCAACCAAAATTGATCTAATTAATTACGATTTATTTTATAACTCTAATTAATTAGTTATCGATCAAAATAAATTCCTTGGTCTATCCAAAATTGATCTAATCAATTTTATCCAATTAAATAATAATCTAATTATTATTTATATTATATTTTCACAATAGAATAAATATATTAGTTCTTTACTTAGTCCGATGAAGGTCCATTGTGTGTGACCTTATAGGATGCCGAAGTATGAAGCTGTTAAGGCTTAAACAACCCTTGTCCTAATGGAACCATTTTCTCGATTACCTTAAATGACTGTAGTACGCCTCTAGTAAGGGTCTACCATCCCCCATTACTTAGAATGTCATTTATATGCTTATGACGTAATCCCGGTTAATGCAATAGTTATCTAGTGCAATAAATTCCTTTCATTCTTTAATATTAGTACCATTTAGTTTATAGTCGATTAAAGTGTTAACCCACTAATAGCGAGGTTGCTCTAAGCTATCCCAGTAGTTTACTAGTTACCAAAGTGTATTGCATTTTACTATAGCATTTTTGACTAGAAACCATTTCTATCAAACACATACTCTAATCAGAGGTTTATGGCAGTCATCACTTCAACAAAATGGCCAGGTACAACTCCTTAATATATCCAGAGTGATGGATTCTTTTCAACTACTCAGCTTACCAACGTGATGTCATCACTATACCCGTAAGCATCGCAACACCCTAAATTAATGAGTGCATAGTAATGACCCAAAGTATAGCAATAGTACGATACAAGGTAACTAGTATTTCAAGTACGAGGACATTCACAAAGCTTATTGCACGAAGATGAACACTAACACATTTATATATATATATACCAAGTGTTTATCTTACTGCGGTATCCAATATATCTCCCAGATATATCCATGTGTCAAACTTAAGGCACCACCTTCAGTCTTTAGGAGATTAACTACTTGGACCCTTTCAAAGAAAGTTGATCACATGATAGTCTTTCTACTTCATCAATATCCTTTCTTGATGAAACTATGACTAGGGATAGTTTAGACATAATCATAATTGCACATGAAGTAGGGTCCACCAAATATAGTCCAATACTAATTTCTCTAACTTCATGCTATGATACGTCAAGGACTTTTGCTTACATGCATCAATGAATATATTTTAACCAGCTATAATATATATACAAACACATTGATATAAACAAAAGATTAAATGCCTTTATTAATTAAAAAATATTTTCATACTATTACATAATTAAGATATATCGCCCTAATTGCCTTAAGGGCATACATCATATCCAATAAACTCCCACTTGCACTAAGGCCAATTAGCGATATGTCTTAATCCATATCCTTTAACATGCTGGTCATGCTTGACTTGAGTCAATGGCTTTGTCAGACCATCCACGAGGTTCTAATCAGTGGGTATATATTCTTATCTTTTTATCTTAGCATCAATAATCTCCCTAATTATATGATACTTTCTGGATACATGTCTATTTTTCTGATGAGACTGTGGTTCCTTTGCCTGAGCTATGGCACCATTATTATCACAATACAAAGTAATTGGATCAACAGCCTCAGGCACCACACCGAGATCACTAATAAATCCCTTTAACCAGACAACTTCTTTTACTGCTATGCATCTAGGAATGTATTTAGATTTCGTGGTTGAATCAGCAGTAGTTTCTTGCTTGGAACTCTTCCAGCATATCGCCCCTCCATTTAACACATACAGAAAACCTGACTAAGACTTAAAGTCATCCTTGTCAGATTGAAAACTCCCGTAAGTATAACCTCTGAGTTTGAGGTCACCGTCTCCATAAATCAAGAACTCATCCTTAGTCCTTCTCAAGTACTTAAGAATTGCCTCGACTGTTATCCAGTGCTTTTCACCTGGATGTGACTGATATCTGCTTGTAAAGCTCAAAGCTTGAGAGACATCTGGCCTAGTACATATTATAGCATACATCATGGATCCTATTACGGATGCATAGGATATATCTTTCATGCGCATTCTCTCCTAAACTGTCTTCAGACACTCAGCCTTAGATAGGTTAATCCCCTTCGTCATCGGGAGATAACCTTTCTTAGAATGCTCAAGGTTGAACCTATTTAATACCTTATCTATATATGTACTTTGAGAAAAACCTAACAGCCTCTTGGATCTCTCTCTATAGATCTTTATACCTAGTATAAATGCTGCTTCACTAAGGTCTTTCGTGGAGAACTTTCTTGACAACCACACTTTAACATTTTGAAGAAGAGAAATGTAGTTTCCTATTAGCAAAATGTCATCAACATACAATACTAGAAAAATGACTACACTCCCACTAACATTCTTATAAACATAAGGATCAATAGCATTTGGGCAGAAATCCAGTTCCCGGATTGTCTGGTCAAATCTTAAATTCCAACTCCTAGATGCCTGCTTTAAGTCTACAAATGGATCCTTGTAGCTTGTATACCTTTGAGCCATTATGGGATGTAAAACCCTCAGGTTGTGTCATATACACATCCCGGTCTAAGTCCTTATTTAGGAATGCTATTTTAACATCCATCTGCCAGATCTCATAATCATAATGAGTAGCAATGTCAAGGTGTATCCTAATGGATTTAAGCATGGCTCCCGATGAGAAATTTTGATCATAGTCTATACCTTCACGTTGGCTATAACCTTTCACAGCCAACCTTGCCTTATAGGTAATTACATTACCGTCTATGCTAGTCTTCTTCTTAAAGACGCACTTGCACCCAATATGTCTAACCCCTTGAGGTGCATGAACCAAATTCAAAACTTGGTTCTCATACATGGAATCAATTTTTGATTTCATGGCTTTTAGCCATTTATCAGAATCCGAACTCTTCATTGCCTTGTCATATGTCCTTGGTTTATCATCCTCTATGAGATATAGTTCTTTATGATTCATAATGATAAAACCACATCTATTAGGACCTTTACAAACACGACTTGATCTTTGCAATGATTGTGTTTCAATAGGTTATTCTTGGATCACACGTTCCTGAGTATCCAGGACGGGGTCAATTAGTTGATTGTCTATTTCTTCCTCTTGAACTTCCAGTTAAATATTGTTCCCACTGACTTTTGCAAGTAAGTGTTCCTTTTCCAAAAAGTGAGCATTCTGAGATATGAATACCTTTTATGCTTCGGGTTGATAAAACAGATATCCAATCGTTTCCTTTGGATATCCAATGAACAGACATTTGCCAACCTTGGCATTTAGCTTATCTGATGCTATCCTTTTTACCATAGCAGGACAACCCATACTCTTAAGTCACTTAGAGATGGCTTCCTATTACACCATCTTTCATAAGGTGTAAAATCAACTGATTTAGAGGGCACTCTATTTAAAATATAAACCGCGCTCTCTCCAGTGCATATCCCAAAAAGGATTAACTAAGATCTGCATAGCTCAACATGGACCTGACCAAATCTATTAAAGTCTGATTCCTCCTTTCTGACACTCCATTGTGTTGGGTTGTATAAGGAGGGGTCCACTAGGGAACTATCCCATTTTCCTTTAGATAATCCTGAAACTCCTAACTTAAGTACTCTCCACCTTGATCTGATCAAAGTGTTTTAATACTGTTCTCAAGTTGTTTCTCTACTTCAGCTCTGAATAGTTTGAACTTTTAAAAACTTTCAGACTTGTGCTTCATCAAGTACAAATAACCATATTGTGAGTAATCATCAATAAAGGTTATGAAGTAGGAGTATCCTCCTAGTGGTCGAACACTCATTGGACCACATACATCTGTATATATAAGTTCCAATGTACTCATAGCCCGCTCACCCTTTCCTTGAAAGGGTAACTTTGTCATTTTTCCTTTTAAACAAGGTTTACAATCATCATAAGACTCCAAGTCTATTAGGCCCAAGTCTCTACGCTTATGCAACTTGGTTAAGCGATCTTTGTTTATGTAGCCTAACCGATAATGCCATAAGAAGGCATTCTCATTATCTAATTTGACTTTCTTCACATTAATTATATTGATTCTGTTTTAGTATCAAGAACATAAATGCCACCTTTCAATATTCCATAACCATAAAGAACATTATCCAAATGAATCTGACAATTATTATTCAGAAATAAAATTCCAAATCCCTCTGCTACTAAACACGTAATAGATACAATATTCTTAGTACCACTTGGAATGTAGTAACAATTATTCAAAACTAAAACAAGTCCACTTGGCAAAACAAGACTAAAACTCCCTACGGCTAATGCAGCAACTCTGGCTCCATTTCCTATGTGTAGGTCCATCTCCCCTTTTGCAAGTTTCTATAGTTCCTTAGTCCCTGCACAAAAGTAAAGATAAGAGAACCACAACCAGTATATAATACCCAAGTGAATTCATATGGAAAAGTAGCAAAATTTTCAATTACAAATATACCAGAAGTAGATGCCTCTGTAGGCTTCTTCTTCAAATGCTCAGAAGCAGGAGCTTTACAATCCCTCTTCCGATGTTTTGGTTTTCCACATTGGAAACAGACATACTTAGATGCCTTCTTTTCTTTCTTCTCCTTACCGATTCTTTTCTTAGCACCCAGTGCCTGCTTCTTCTTCTTAGAAGCCTTGCCTTTTTCAACCAATAGTAGAGCTTTCTAATCTTTCTAGATTTGAGGTTCAACTATTTTCATCATGTTGATTATTTCAGGGATAGTAAAATTAACCTTGTTCATGTAATAGTTAGTAAGCCTGAGTAACTATCTATCAAGGACATCAACTCAAGGTCAATGCTCAAGTCATGATTCATCTCGAATCCCAATCGATTCAAATTCTCAAGGTATCCTAAGAGTTTCAGTACATGCTAAGAGGCAGAGGCGCCAGCCTACATCCTGGTCCCAAAAAGGAGATTGGAGGTGTCATACCTCTCTGTCCTTTCCCTCTCCAAAAAGAGTTCTTCAAGATGGAGAACCATGTCCTCCAAGGGCATGTTCTCATGTTGTTTTTTAAGCTTAGGATTAATGGACCCCAACATGATACACATGGCAGTCTCACGATCTTTCCTGTACTTTAACCAGGCATCATGTTCCACATGATCCTCAATATCAGGTTCTACTAGGAAAATTTAACTTAGAATATAGGCAATTCCCTTGGATCTGAGAACTATTCTCATAGCTCGAAACCAATCAGAAAAGTTCGAGCCATTCAATTTGGTGTCAAGTAACATACGGAAATTAACATTGGAAGTCATTTTCAACCTAAGATATAAGAAAAGAAAAAAATTCAGATATTAGTTTAAGTACATGCATTTAATATAAGGTCTTTTAAGAAAACACATTTGTCCTACTATTCTCTTCGATATTTACAATTGCCCATTCTATTGAATTCGGGAATTTTAGCCTAGCTAAATCTCCTAGAAGGTAGCATCTATAACTTGTCTATCATAACCCCCAATTTTATAAGCCAAGTCATAATAGTAAGTAATAGTTGGAATCCCATTCCATTTGCATCGCATGCAATTGGTAATTCATTCAAGTTCCCTATTCCCAAGGGACGTGTGCTCTTATGTTAGCATCTCCTTGAATATGTCTCAGACCTGGGCCTAGCCCCCAATTTTATGGTAGACTACCCCAGTTCTGATAAGGTAGACCATATCCCAAACTTTACAACTAATCAATATAGACTAGAAGGAACGCTTTGCATAGCACTTTGATAGCCCAAAGAGACTGTATTATAAATTTGAGTAAGGAAGACTATAGGTTGCCTTAATATATTCACTTTAGGATTTTATTGGTGTTAAATATTTCACCCAATCTAGGATTTTATCAGATGGACAAAATTGTAATAACTTGTATTAATTCAGGGAATTTTGGAATTAATTTATAAGGTCTGATCTTAGGAGGGTTCAGCTCTTAATTATAATTATCCCATCAACCTAGATTATATGCAAAATAATTAACACTTTTATTTTTAAAATTTATATTGCATTTTCTTTAAGCTTTTATTCAATAAATTTAATTTTTGCTTTGTTATAGAAACATGTATAAGTACCATCTTATATACTAGAAATAAATTAGTTCATATTAATCCCCCGATTGGTCAATTCAAATTTCACCAAGTCCAATCCTCAGCCAGAACAAATACGGGCACAAATCTAAAGACCAATGGATTCTCTTGAACTAATAAATGTCGTTCTTCCAATTCATGTAAATTGGAAGCATCTATAACCCATGTAATTTAAATAAATTATTGATACATTTATAATTTGAGTAAGTTGAGTAGGCTTATTCAAAATTATTCATAACCATTTTCTAACCTCGAAATGAAAGGCACAAGTTCATATATATTGTTCCAAACAATTAAATAAATAAATCATTTCATATAGAAAATAATATTCAGTTCGCTTCTAACTTAATTATGCACTAAATAGGCAGGCTCTAATACCACTGTTGGGAACTGACAGTCAGATTGAACACACATAACAAGCATGGCGGAAATTCAAAATTTTGTCCATGTCCCTAGAACTCCTATTAGTTGCATATAAATTAAATAAAGCCTTAACTAAATAATTCTCTGCCTAGGTTAGCATACAAAAGGGCTAGGCATACCATAATTCCAAATTATATCCTAGCATGTATATTTTATGCTAAGCATGTTATAACTCTAAGCTATAACCTAAGCATGTTATAACTCTAAGCTATAACCTAAGCATGTTTTAACTCTAAGCATAAAATAAACTAAGCATACAAAACAACCTAAGCATATTATTAAGTCTAAAAAAGCTTAAAGTAAAAGACCTAACAAGAAAAGAGAAAGAAAAGGAACTTACCAGTTGAAGCGTGCTTTAGCAGGACCCCTTTGCACAAGCCTTCAAGTGTAGGATAGCCTCTATGAGTATCCAAACGAACCCCACCAACCAAAACCTCCCCGGGAGGAAGAACTAAGAAGCCTCAAGTAGTTACTAGACCACTCCAGAAGCCTCACCCGAAAATATAAACTAGAGGTGCCCGAATAAATTCAGGCTCCTCAAAAATAACTTGCTCAATTACCCAAGCGATTATTCTTTTCGAATCTCGCTTAGGATTTATGCTCTGAGCTGTGGTGGACTGAGAAAGGAAGGACTAGGTGCCTATTTATAGGCTTGGGGAAGCAGAAGTGCTTCCCCGCTTCCAATGTGCGATTGGGCAAAATTTGCCCAATCCCCATATGGGTCAGCACATGGATCCCCATGGGTCCGCGGGTTGACCGTCATGCAGCGTGCTTAGCACGCTGCACGATGGGTAGCCAAGGAAGGCCATTATAGCCTGCCATATCCCACAAGCCAGGCTTATGGGCCTTTTTCCCACAGGCCTAGCTTATGGGCTGGGCGGTGCTGGTCACATCCAACGCTGCCCAGCAGCGCTGGTGTGACCAGTGGGAGGGCTTGGCCAAGTGCCAAGCCCACAACCCCTTTTTCCACCACTTGGGGCCCCAAAGCTTTAGGCCCCATTCCCATAGGGTCCTACCCTATTGTACGATTGGAAAATTCATTTTGGTTCCCTTTTTCAATTATTTATTTTTTGACCCTAATGAATTAGTTACCAATCAAAATAAATTTGTTGGTCCAACGAAAATTGATCTAATCAATTACAATTTATTTTATGACTCTAATTAATTAGTTACCGATTAAAATAAATTCCTTGGTCTATCCAAAATTGATCTAATCAATTTTAACTAATTAAATAATAATCCAATTATTTTTTATATTATATTTTCGTAGTAGAATAAATTTATTAGTTCTTTTCTTAGTCCGATGAAGGTCCAATGTGTGTGACCTTACAGGATCCCGAAGTATTTAGCTATTAAGGCTTAACTAACTCTTGTTCTAATGGAACCATTTGCTCGAGTTCTAGACCATGAATAGAACCTGATTACCTTAAACGACTGTAGTGTGCCTCTAACAAGGGTCTACCATCTCCCATTACTCGGAATGTCATTTATGCTTATGAATTAATCCTAGTTAATGCAATAGTTATATAGTGCAACAAATTCCTTCCATTCTTTAATATTAGTGCCATATGGATTATAGGGTTCGGTTAAAGTGTTAACCCACTAGTAGCGAGGTTGCTCCAAGCTATCCTAGTAGTTTACTTATTACCAAAGTATATTGCCTTTTACCATAGTGTGTTTGACTAGAAACCATTTCTATCAGACACATAATTTGATCAGAGGTTTATGGCAATCATCACTTCAACAAGTGGCCAGGTACAACTCCTTAATATATCCAAAGTGATGGATTCTTTCCAACTACTCAGCTTACCAACGTGCTGTCATCACTATATGCGTAATCACCCGTAACACCCTAAAATAATGAGTTCATAGTAATGACCCAAAGTATAGCAATAGTACCACACAAGGTAACTAGTATCTCAAGCATGAGGACATTCGCAAAGGTTATGGCATGAAGATAAACACTAACACATTGATATATATACCAAGTGTTTATCTTACTGCAATCTCCAATATATCTCCCAGATATATCCAAGTGTCAAACTTAAGGCACTACCCTCAATCTTTAGGAGATTAATTGCTTGGACCATTTCCAAGAAAGTTGACCATATGCTAGTCTTTCTACTTCATCAATATCCTTTCTAACTATGACTAGGGATAGTTTAGACATAATGATAATTACACATGAAGCAGGTTCCACCGAATACAGTCCAACTATAATTCATATTATGATATGTCAAGGACTTTTGCATATATGCATCAATGAATATATGTGAACCTGCTGTAATATATATATAAACACATTGATATAAACAAAAGATCAAATGCCTTTATTGATTAAATAAATTATTCGTACTATTACATAATTAAGATATATCACCCTAATTGCCTTAAGGGGATACATCATATCCAACATGCAGTATGCCTCTAGCAAGGGTCTACCATCCTCCATTACTCGAAATGTCATTTATGCTTATGACTTAATCCTGATTAATGCAATAGCGATGAACTCCTTCTATCCTTTAATATCGGTCCCATCTGGTTTATAGGTTTCGGTTAAAGTGTTAACCCACTAATAGCAAGGTTGCTCCAAGCTATCCTAGTTATTAACTTGTTATCGAAGCATATTGCGTTATATCATAGTGTGTTAGACTAGAAACTATTTCTATCAAACATATACACTTATCAGAGGATTATAGCAATAAATACTTCAACAAGTTGCAAGGTATAACTCCTTAATATATCTGAAGCAATGGATTCTTTCTGACTACTTAGCTTACCAACATGCTGTCATCACTATACCCGTAATCACCCATGACACCCTAAATAAATGAGTGTATAGGAATGACCCAAAGTGTAGCAATAGCACCGCACAAGGCAACTAGTATCTCAAGTATGAGGATTTTCGCAAAGCTTATCGCATGAAGATAAACATTAACAAATTGATATATACACCAAGTGTTTATCTTACTGCAGTCTCCAATATGTCTCCCAGATATATCCATAAGTCAAACTTAAGGCACCAGCTTTAGTCCTTAAGAGGTTGACTGCTTGGACCCTTTCTAAGAAATTTGACCACATGCTAGTCTTTCCGCTTCATCAATATCCTTTCTTGATGAAACTATGACTAGGGATAGCTTAGACATAATCATAATTGCACATGAAGCAGGTCTCACTATATATAGTCCAACTATAATTTCTCTGACTTCATGCTATGATAAATTAAGGACTTTTATATACATACATTAATGAATACATTTTTACCGGCTATAATATATTTATAAACACATTAATATAAACAAAAGATTAAATGCCTTTATTAATTGAACAAAATATTCGTACTATTACATAATTAAGATATCACCCTAATTTCCTATAGGACATACATCATATCCAATAAACTCCCACTTGCACTAAGGCCAATTAGCCATTTGTCTTAATCCATATGCTTTAACATGCTGGTCATGTTTGACTTGAGTCAATGGCTTTGTTAGACCATCCGCGAGGTTTTGATTAGTGGGTACATATTCTAGTCTTATTATCTTAGCATCAACAATCTCCCTGATTATATGATACTTTCTGGATACATGTTTGTTTTTTTATGAGACCGTGGCTCCTTTGCCTAAGCTATGGCACCATTGTTATCACAATACCAAGTAATTGGATCAACAGCCTCAGGCACCACACCAAAATAACCAATAAATCCCTATAATTATATAGCTTCTTTTGCTGCTTCACATGTAGAAATGTATTCAAATTCTGTGGTTGAATTAGCAGTAGTTTCTTGCTTAGAACTCTTTCAGCATACCGCCCCTCCATTTAACACATACATAAAACTCGACTAAGACTTAAAGTCATCCTTGTCGGATTGAAAACTCACGTTAGTGTAACCTCTAATTGTGAGGTCACCTTTTCCATATATGAAGAGCTCTTCTTTAGTCCTTCTCAAGTACTTAAGAATTGCCTTGATGGCCATCTAGTGCTTTTGACCTGGATCTGACTGATATCTGCTCGTAAAGGTCAAAGCTTGAGAGACATCTGGCCTAGTACATATCATAGGATACATGTTGGATCCTATCGTGGATGCATAGGATATATCCTTCATGCGCATTCTTTCCTAAGCTGTCTTGGGACACTCAGCCTTAGATAGGTTAATTCCCTTTATCATCGGAAGATAACCTTTCTTCGAATGCTCAAGGTTGAACTTATTCAATACCTTGTCTTTTTATGTACTTTGAGAAACACCTAACAGCCTCTTGGATCCATCTCTATGGATCTTTATACCTAATATAAATGCTGCTTCACCAAGGTCTTTCATGGAGAATTTTCTTGACAACCATACTTTAACATTTTGAAGAAGAGAAATATCATTTCCTATTAGTAGAATGTCATCGACATACAATGCTAAGAAAACAACTGCACTCCCACTAACCTTCTTGTAAACACAAGGCTCATTAATGTTTGGATAGAAATCCAGTACACGGATTGTTTGATCAAACCTTATATTCCAACTCCTAGATGTCTGCTTAAGTCCATAAATGGACCTTTGTAACTTACATACCTTTAAGCCGTTCTGAGGTGTAAATCCCTCAGGTTGTGTCATATACACATCCCGCTCTAAATCCCCATTCAGGAATGCTATTTTAACATCCATCCGCTAGATCTTATAATCATAATGAGCAGAGAAAGTTTCACCATAGTCGATACCTTCACATTGACTATAACCTTTTGCAACTAACCTTGCTTTATAGGTTATTGCACTACCATCCATGTCAGTCTTCTTCTTGAAGAACCATTTGCACCCAATCGGTCTAACCTCTTATGGTGCATCAACCAAATTCCAAACTTGGTTCTCATACATGGAATCCATTTCAGATTTCATGGCTTTTAGCCATTTATCAGAATATAAGCTTTTCATTACCTCATCATATGTCCTTGGTTCATCATCCTTCAAGAGATACATTTCCTTATCATTAGTGATGATAAAACCATATCTATCAGGACCTTTATGAACACGACCTAATCTTTACAATGTTTATGTTTCGACAGGTTATTCTTGGATCTCACTTTCTTGTGTATCTAGAACAGGGTCAATCAGCTGATTGTCTATTTCATCCTCTTAAACTTCTAGTTCAATATTGCTCCCACTGACTTTTACAAGTAAGTGTTCCTTTTCTAAAAAGTGAGCATTCCATGATAGAAATACCTTTTGTGCTTTAGGTTGGTAAAAGAGATATCCTACATTTTCCTTTCAATATCCAATGAACAAACATTTGTCAGATTTGGCGTTCAACTTATCTAACGCTATGCTCTTTACCATAGCAGGATAGCCTAATACTCTTAAGTGACTTAGAGATGGCTTTTTTATTACACCATCTTTCATAAGGTGTAAAATCAATTATTTTAGAGGGCACTCCATTTAATGGATAAACCGTGCTCTCTAGTGCATATCCCCTAAGGATTTACTGAGATCTGCATAGCTCATCATGGACCAAACCATATCTAATAAAGTCCTATTCCTCCTTTCCGACACTCCATTGTGTTGGGCAGTATAAGGTGGGGTCCACTATGGAACTATTTCCTGAAACTCCTGATTTAAGTATTCTTCACCTCGATATGATCGAAGTGTTTTAGTACTTTTCTCAAGCTATTTCTCTACTTCAGCTCTTAATAGTTTGAACTTTTCAAAACTTTCAGACTTATGCTTCATTGAGTACAATTACCCATATCGTGAATAATCATTAATAAAGGTTATAAAGTTGGAGTATCCTCCTAGTGCTTGAACACTCATTGGACCACACACATTAGTATGTATAAGTTCCAATGTACTCGTGGCCCATTCACCCTTTCCTTTAAAGGGTAACTTTGTTATTTTTCCTCTTAAACAAGGTTCAAAATCACCATAAGACTCTAAGTCTATTAGGCCCAAGTCTCCACGCTTATGCAACTTGGTTAAGCGATCTTTGTTTATATGGCCTAAATGAAAATGCCATAAGTAGAAGGAATTCTCATTATCTAATTTAGTTTTCTTTACATTTTTTATATTAAAAATCTCTATTTTATTATCAAGAACATAAATGCCACCATTCAACATCCCATAATTATAAAGAACATTATTCAAGCGAATCTGACAATTATTATTCAAAAATAAAATTTCAAATCCTTCTGCTGCTAAACACGTAATAGATACAATATTCTTAGTAACACTCAGAATGTAGTAACAATTATTCAAAACTAAAACAAGTCCACTTGGAAAATAATATTAAAGATTCCTATGACTAATGCACCAACTCGGGCTCCATTTCCCACACGCAAGTCCATCTCCCCTTTTCCAAGTCTTGTACTGTTCCTTAGTCCCTGCACAGAAGTACAGATATGAGAACTACAACAGTATATAATACCTAATTGTATTCACAAGGAAAAGTAGCATAGTTTTCAATTACAAACATACCTGAAGTAGATGCCTCTGCAGGCTTCTTCTTCAAATGTTCAGAAGTAGGAGCTTTGTAATCCCTCTTCCAATGCCCCGGTTTCCCACACTAGAAGCAGACATACTTAGATGTCCTCTTTTCTGTCTTCTTCTTACTGATTCTTTTCTTGGCACCCAGTGCTACTTTTTTTTCTTAGAAGCATTGCTTTTCTCGACCAACATTAGTGGTTTCTGATCTTTCTTGATCTGAGGTTCTACTGTTTTTAGCATGTTGATTAATTCAGGGATAGTAGAATTAATCTTGTTCATGTAATAGTTAGTCACGAAGCCTAAGTAACTATCTATCGAGGACATCAACACAAGGTCAATGCTCAAGTCATGATTCATCTCGGATCCTAATCGATTCACCTTCTCTAGGTATCCCAAGAGTTTCAGTACATGCTAAGAGGCAGAGGTGCCAGCTTGCATCTTGGTTCTAAAAAGGAGCTTAGAGGTCTCATACCTCTCTGTCCTTTCCTGCTCCAAAAAGAGCTCTTCAAGATGGAGAACCATGTTCTCTGAGGGCATGTTCTCTGAGGGCATGTTCTCATGTTATTTCTGAAGCTTAAGATGCATGGACACCAACATGATACACATGGCAGTCTTAAGATCTTTCATGTGCTTCAACCAGGCCTCATGTTCTATATGATCCTCAACATCAGGTTTAACAACGAAAATTTCACTTAGAACATAGGCAATTCCCTCAGATCTGAGAATAATTCTTACAGTTCGGAACCAATCATAAAAATTCAAGCCATTCAATTTGGTGTCAAGTAACATACAGAGATTATCATTGGAAGTCATTTTCAACCTAAGATATAAGAAAATAAAAGGAGTTCCCATATTAGTTTAAGTACATGCATTTAATATAAGGACTTTTAATTAAATACGTTTATCCTAATATTTTCATCAAAATTACAATAGCTCATTCTATTGAATTCGAGAATTTTAGCCTAGCTAAATTTCCTAGTAGGTAGCATCTATAACTAGTCTATTATGACCCCCAATTTTATAAGTCAAGTCACAATAGTAAGTTATCATTGGAATCCCATTCCATTTGCATCGTATGTAATTGTTAATACATTTAAGTTCCCTATTCCCAAGGGACGTGTGCTCTTATATTAGCATCTCCTTAAATATGTCTCAGATATGGGCCTAGCCCCAATTTTATGGTGGACTACCCCAGTTCCGTTAAGGCAGACCCTATCCCAGACTTTACAATCAATCAATATGGACTAGAAGGAACACTTTGTGTAGCACTTTGATAGCCCAAAGAGACTGTATTATAAATTTCAGTAAGGAAGACTATGATTTGCCTTAATATATTTACTTTGGAATTTTATTGGTATTAAACGTCTCACCCAATCTAGGATTTTATCAAATGGACATATTTATAATAATTTATATTAATTTAGGGAATTTTAGAATTAATTTATAAGGTCCAACCTTAGGTGGGTTCAAACTCTTTATTGTAATTATTCCATCAACCTAGATTTCATGCAAAGTAATTAACACTTTTATTTGTTATATTTATATTGCATTTCCTTTAAGCTTTTATTCAATAAATTTAATTTTCACTTTGTTATAGAAACATATATAAGCACCATCTTATATAATTGAAATAAATTAGTCCATATTTAATCCCCCGATTGGTCAATTCAAGCTGTACCGATATAGGTTCTCAAGTAGGAGAGGTGCCCTTGAAGTGAGTAGACACCAAGTCCAATCCTTAAACAGAACAAATATGGGCACAAACTTAAAGACCAATTGATTCTGTTGAACTAATAAATTTCGTTCTTTCAATTCATGTAAATTGGAAGCACCTATGACCCATGTAATTTAAATAAATTATTGAAACTTGTATAATTTGAGTAAGTTGAGCAGGCTTATTCAAAATTATTCACAGCCAATTTCTAACCTTGAAATGAAAAGCACAAGTTCATATATATTGTTCCAAACAATTAAATAAACAATAAATCATTTCAAATAGAAAATAATATTCAGTTCGCTTCTAACTTAATTATGCACTAAATAGGCAAGCTCTGATACCTCTATTGGGAATTGACAGTTAAATTGAACATGCATAACAGGGATGGCAGAAATTCAAAATTTAGTCCCTATGCCCAGGAACTCCTATTAGATGCATATAAATTAAGTGGAGCATTAACTAAATAATTCTCTACCTAGCTTAACATGCAAAGGCTAGGCATACCATAATTCTAAATTATATCCTATAACATATATTTTATACTATTATAACTCTAAGCTATAACCTAAGCATAAAATAAACTAAGCATGCAAAAAAAACCTAAGCATAATTACTAAGTCTAAAAATGCTTAAAGAAAAAGACCTAACAATTAAAAGAGAAAGAAAGAAAACTCACCAGTTGAAGTGTGCTTTAGTAGAACCTCCTTGCACAAGCCTCCAAATGTAGGATAACCTCTATAAGTATCCACATGAACCCCACCAACAAAAACCTCCCCAAGAGGAAGAACTAAGGAGCCTCGAGTAGTTGCTAGACCACTCCAGAAATCCCACCCTAAAATATAAACTAAAGGTGATCGAATAAAATCAAGCTCCTCAAAAATAGCATGTTCAAGTAAGCTTTATCATAGGAATTATTCTTGAACTTAGTGCACTTGAAAAGGGGTGTGGGAAAGCCTATTTATAGGCTTGGGGGAGTAAAAAGGCTCCCCCATTTTCGATGTGGGATGTGCAAAGGTACGCTGGTTGTGCCCGCATGCAGCGGGTTGTGCCTATCCCATGCGGGTTTGACCCGTTAATCCACTTGGATCCATAGGTTGTGCCCGTATGCAACATGCTATGTACGCTGCATTCTGTCGCAAGGCAGGCTCTTCCGAGCCTACCTTGTGCACGAGCTGGGCCTCGCGGTGTGCCCCATGGGCTATCGCGAGCAATGTCTAGCATTGCTCGTGCACCTTTCTGTGTACTTTTACACTCCTGAGCCTGTATAAAATATATTTTGTACTCTCGGTTCAATTTAAATCGGTAAGGCAAAATTTCCTTATAATCCCTTTCAAATAAATATTTATTTTATTACCCTAATAAATTAATTACTGGTCAAAAATAAATCCCTTGGTTTATAAATATGATCTAATCATTTTTAACCATTCAAATAATAATCTAATTATTATTGTATTATATTTGTGTAATAGAATAAATCTATTAGTTCTTTACTTAGTCTGATGAAGGTCCAATGTGTGAGACCTTATAGGATCCCAAAGTATTGAGCTATTAAGGCTTAACCAACCCTCTTCCAATGAAACCATTGGCTCAAGGTTCTAGACCGTGAATAGAACTCGATTACCTTAAGCTACTGTAGTACGCCTCTAGCAAGGGTCCACCATCCCCTATTACTCATAACGTCATTTATTCTTTTGACTTAATCCTGGTTAATGCAATAGTTTTCCGATGAGATGAACTCCTTCCATTCTTTAATATTAGTACAATCTGGTTTATAGGGTTTGGTTAAAGTGTTAACCCACTAATAACAAGGTTTCTCCAAGCTATCCTAGTTATTAACTTATTACCGAAGTATATTGTCTTAAACCATAGTGTGTTTGACTAGAAACTATTTCTATCAAACACATACTTTGATCGGAGGTTTATAGCAATTATTACTTCAACAAGTGGTTAGGTATAACTCCTTAATAAATCCAGAGCGATGGATTCTTTTTGACTACTTAGCTTACCAACATGTTATCATCACTATACCTGTAATCACCCGTGACACCCTAAATAAATGAGTGTAAAGGAATGACCCAAAGTGTAGCAATAGTACCATACAAGGTAACTAGTATATATTCGCAAAGCTTACTACATAAAGATAAACACTACTACATTGATATATACACCAAGTGTTTATCTTACTGCAGTCTCCAATATATATCCTAGATATATCCGTGTGTAAAAATTAGGGCACCACCTTCAATCCTTAGGAGATTGACTTCTTGGACCCTTTCCAAGAAAGTTGACCGCATGCAAGTCTTTCTACTTCATCAATATCCTTTCTTGATGAAACTATAAGTAGGGATAGTTTAGACATAATCATAATTGCACATGAAGCAAGTCTCACTAAATTATGTCCAACTATAATTTCTCTAACTTCATGCTATAATACATGAAGGACTTTTGTATACATACATCAATGGATATATTTTAACTAGCTATAATATATTTATAAACACATTGATATAAACAAAAGATTAAATGCCTTTATTAGTTAAACAAAATATTCATACTATTACATAATTAATATATATAGCCCTAATTGCCTTAAGGGGATACATCATATCCAACATATATGACCTAGCCTAAGGGTTTTTCATCTCAGAATGGCACGAAGGTACGCAAACTGCAAAGATCAATTTATGGACTTAAGCAAGCATCCAGGAGTTGGAATAAAAGGTTTCATCAGACAATCCGTGAACTAGATTTCTGTTCAAACATTAATTAGCCTTGTATTTATAAGAAGGTTAGTGGGAGTGCATTCATTTTCTTAGTATTATATGTTGATGACATTCTACTAATAGGAAACGATGTTTCTCTTGTTCAAAGTATAAAATTATGGTAGTCAAGAAAGTTCTCCAAGAAAGACCTTAGTGAAGCAGTGTTTATACTAGGTATAAAGATCTATAGGGATGGATCCAAGAGGCAGTTAGGTCTTTCTCAAAGTACATATATAGACAAGGTATTGAATAGGTTCAACCTTAAGCATTCGAAGAAAGGTTATCTCCCAATGATAAAAGGGATTAACCTATCTAAGGCTGAGTGTCCAAAGACAGCTTAGGAAAGAATTTCCATGAAGGATATACCATATGTATCCACGATAGGATCCATCATATATGCTATGATATGTACTAGGCCAGATGTCTCACAAGCTGCCAGTGTATGACTGGATATCAAGCATATCGAGGTGAAAATTACTAGATGGCCGTTAAAGCAATTCTTAAGTACCTGAGAAGGACTAAAGATGAGTTCTTGATATATGGAGATGGTGACCTTGCAATTAGAGGTTACATTGATGTGAGTTTTCAAACTAACAAGGATGACTTTAAGTCTCAGTCAGGTTTTATATATGTGTTTAATGGAGGGGCAGTATGCTGGAAGAGTTTTAGGCAAGAAACTATTGATGATTCAACCACGAATCTAAATACATTGTTGCTTATGAAGCAGCAAAAGAAGCTATCTGGATAAAGGGATTCATTAGTGATCTCGGTGTTGTGCCTGAGATTGTTAATTGAATTGCTTTGCATTGTGATAACAATGGTGCTATAGCTTAGGCAAAAGAACCACGCTCTCACTAGAAAAATAGACACGTACCTAGAAAGTATCATATAATCAAGGAGATTACTGATGCTAAGATAATAAGACTAGAATATGTTCCTACTGATCAGAACCTCGCGTATGGTCTGACAAAGCCATTGACTCAAGTCAAGCATGACCAGTATGTTAAAGCATATGATTAAGACATATGGCTAATTGGCCTTAGTGCAAGTGGGAGTTTGTTTGATATGATGTATGCCCTTAAGGCAATTAGAGCGATATATCTTAATTATGTATTAGTACGAATAAATTATTAAATTAATAAAGACATTTAATCTTTTATTTTTATCGATGTGTTCATATATATTATGACTGGTTAAAATATATTCATTGATATATGTATATAAAAGTCCATGACATATCATAGCATGAAGTGAGGGAAATTATAGTTAGACTATACTTAGTGAGACCTGCTTCATGTGTAATTATGATTATGTCTAAACTATCCCTATTCATAATTTCATCAAGAAAGGACATTGATGAAATAGTAAGACTAGCACGTGGTCAACTTTCTTAGAATGGGCCCAAGTAGTCAATCTCATGTGACTGAAGGTGGTGCCTTAAGTATGATACACGGATATATTAGGAAAATATATTGGAGACCATAATAAGATATATACTTGGTATATATATCAAAGTGTTAGCATTTGTCTTTATGCAGTAGCTTTGCGAATATCCTCATACTTGAGATACTAGTTACCTTTTGTAGTACTATCGCTATACTTTGGGTCATTACTATACACTCATTGATTTAAGGTGTTACGGTTGATTCTGCGTATAGTGATGACAGCACATTGGTATGCTATGTAGTCAAAAAGAATCCATTGATCCAGATATATTAAGAAGTTGTACCTGGCCACTTGTTGAAGTGAAGATTGCTATAAACCTCTGATCAGAGTATGTGATTGATATAAATAGTTTCTAGTCAAACACATTATGGTAAAAGGCAATATACTTCAATAATAAGTAAACAACTAGGATAGCTTAGAGCAACCTCTCTGCTAGTGGGTTAACACTTTGACCGACCCTAATAAACCAGATGGTACTAATATTAAAGAATGGAAGGAGTTCAACTCATTGGACAACTATTGCGTTAATAAGGATTAAGTCATAAGCATAAATGACATTCCGAGTAATGGGGGATGGTGGACCCTTGCTAGAGGCATACTACTGTCATTTAAGGTAATCGAGTTCTATTCACGGTCTAGAACATCGAGCAAATAGTTCCTATAGAACAAGGATTGGTTAAACCTTAACAGCTGAATACTAAGGGATCCTACAAGGTCACACATATTGTACTTTCATCGGATTGAATAAAGAATTAATAGATTTATTCTATTATAAAAATATAACATCATGATAATTAGATTATTATTTGGTTGGACCAAGGATTTATTTTTGACCGATAACTAATTTATTAAGGTCATAAAATAAATTTATATTTGAAAAGGGATTAAAAGGAATTTTTCCAATAGAGGCAAAAGAGTCAGACCCTATATAATGGGGCCCGCATTTTGGGCCCTATATAATAGCTAAAGGGTTGTGGGCTTGGCACATGCGCTAGCCCACACATTGGGTCACACTAGTACTGCTGGGCAGCGCTGGGCGTGCCTAGCACAGTCCAACCCACAAGTTGGGCTTGTGGGAGCAAGGCAGGCCGTTATGGCTAGCCTTGCAAGAGGCTATCATGGAGCATGCTAAGCACGCTATAAGTGGGTCAACCCACGGACCCATGGGGGTTCGCGTGTTAACCCAAGCGGGATTGGGCATTTTTGCCTAATCCCACATTGGAAAATGGGGAGCAATATTTTGCTCCCCAAGCCTATAAATAGGCACTCCCTTCTTCATTTCAATTTGCACCATAGCTCACTTTGAGTCTCGACTTGTGATTCAACGTGTTATCTCACAAGTTGACTCTTGAGCTCAGTTCTTTTTTAGGAGCCCTGAATTTATTCGGGGCACTTCTACTTTATATTTTCGGGTAGGCTTTTGAGTGGCGTAGCAGCTACTCATAATTCTTCGGTTCTTCCCCATTGGGAGGTTTTGGTTGGTGGGGTTTCTGTGGATACTCATAGAAGCTATCGTACACTTAGGGGCTTATGCAAGGAGGTTCTGCTAAAGCACGCTTAAATTGGGAAGTCTTCTTTATTTCTCTTTTAATTATTAAGTCTTTTTCTTTAAGCGTTTTCAGACTTAATAATTATTATGCTTAGGTTGTTTTGCATTCTTAGTTTATTTTATACTTATGTTATAGCTTACAGTTATAACATGCTTAGTATAAAATATGTGCTAGAATATAATTTTTAATTATATTTTGCCTAGCCTATGCATGTTAGCCTAAGTAGAGAATTAATTTAGTTAAGGCTTTAATTAATTTATATGCAACTGATAGGAGTTCCTAGGGCAAGGGACAAAATTTTGACTTTTTGCCATGCTTGTTATTGTTAGGAACTGACAGTCAAACTAAACATGCATAACAGGCATGGCAGAAATTCAAAATTTTATCCTTGTCCTCACGAACTCCTATTTGATGCATATATATTAAATAAGGCCTTAACTAAATAATTCTCTACCTAGGTTAGCATGCAAAGGGCTAGGCATACCATAATTCTAAATTATATCCTAGCACATATATTTTATACTAAGCATGTTATAACTCTAAGCTATAACCTAAGCATTTTATAACTCTAATCTATAACCTAAGCATGTTATAACTCTGAGTTATAACCTAAGCATAAAATAAACTAAGCACAATTATTAAGTCTAAAAACGCTTAAAGAAAAAGACCTAATAATTAAAAGAGAAAGAAAGAAAACTTACCAGTTGAAGCGTGCTTTAGCAGAACCTCCATGCACAAGCCTCCAACCGTAGGATAGCCTCTGTGAGTATCCACACAAACCCCACCAACCAAAATCTCCTCGAGAGGAAGAACTAAGGAGCCTCGAGTAGTTGCTAGACCACTCCAGAAGCCCCACCCAAAAATATAAACTAGAGGTGCTCAAATAAAATCAAGCTCCTCAAAATATAACTTGTTCAAATAACCTTTATCGCAGGAATTACTATTCAAACTTAGTGCACTAAAAAAGGTGAAAGAGGGTGCCTATTTATAGGCTTGGGGGACCAAAATTGCTCCCTCAAACCAATGTGGGATGTGCTTATTAACACATCCCATGCGGGTTTGAACGCGGATCCATCTGGATCCGCGGGCTATGCCTGCCTACACAACGTGTGTAAGCTTGGGCTTGCAAGTTTTCTCGCAAGCCAAGCTTGTAGTGAATCTCGCGCTGGGCCCCCAAGCGCGAGATCTTCCGAGACCACATTGCAGGCTCTCGAGCACGCTACATAGCAGCGTGGGATGAGCCCACGGTCCCTTTTGCTACTCGGTTCCATTCTCTGAAATAAAATCTCCAGGTGATTTTAACTAGGTCCAACCTACTAAAATCTTTCCAATCCCTTTTGAATAAATATTTATTTTATGACCCTAATAAATTAGTTACCGGTCAAAAATAAATTCCTTGTCTATCCAAAAATGATCTAATCATTTTTAACTGATTAAATAATAATCCAATTATTATTATATTTTCCTAATAGAATAAATCTATTAGTTCTTTACTTAGTCTAATGGAGGTCCAATGTCTATGGCCTTTTAGGATCCCGAAGTATTGAGTTGTTAAGGCTTAACCAACCCTTGTTCTAATAGAACTATTGGCTCGAGTTTCTAGACCGTGAATATAACTCGATTACCTTAAATGAATGTAGTATGCCTCTAGCAAGGGTCTACCATCCTCCATTCTTTAATACTAGTACCATCTAGTTTATAGGGTTCCAATTAAAGTGTTAACCCACTAATAGCAAGGTTGCGCAACCTATCCCAGTTATTAACTTGCTACCGGCGTATATTTCCTTTTACGATAGTGTATTTGATTAGAAACTACTTCTATCAAACACATACTCTAATCAGAGGTTTATAGCATTCATCACTTCAACAAGCGGCCAGGTATAACTGCTTAATATATCTGGAGTGATAGATTCTTTCTAACTACTCATCTTACCAATGTGTTGACATCACTATACCCCGTAATCACCTGTAACATCCTAAATTGTTGTGTGTAGGAATGACTAAAAGTATAGCAATAGTACCACACAAGGTAACTAGTATCTCAAGTATGAGGATATTCGCAAAGCTTATTGCATGAAGATAAATACTAACACATTGATATATTCACCAAGTATTTATCTCACTGCGGTCCCTAATATATCTCCCAGATATATCCATATGTCAAACTTAAGGCACTACTTTCAGTCCTTAGGAGATTTGACTGTTTGGACCCTTTCCAAGAAAGTTGACCACGTGCTAGTCTTTCCGCTTCATTAATATCCTTTCTTGATGAAACTATGAGTAGGGATAGTTTAGACATAATTATAATTGCACATGAAGCAGGTCTCACTAAATATAGTCTAACTATAATTTCGCTGGCTTCATGCTATGATATGTTAAGGACTTTTACATTCATATATCAATGAATATATTTTAACCAGATATAATATATATACAAGCACATCGATATAAACAAAAGATTAAATGCATTTATTATTTAAACAAAATATTTGTACTATTACATAATTAAGATATATCGCCCTAATTGCCTAAAGGGCATACATCATATCCAACAAACTCCCACTTGCACTAAGGCCAATTATCCATATGTCTTAATCCATCGCTTTAATATGTTAGTCATGTTTGACTTGAGTCAATGGCTTCATCAGACCATCTGCGAGGTTCTGATTAGTGGGAACATATTCTAGTCTTATTATCTAAGCATCAACAATCTCCCTGATTATATGACACTTTCTGGATACATGTCTATTTTTCTAATAAGACCATGGTTCCTTTGCCTAAGCTATAGCACAATTGTTATCACAATACAAAGTGATTGGATCAACAGACTTAGGCACCACACGGAGATCACCAATAAATCCCTTTAACCTGATAGCTTCTTTTACTGCTTCGCATGCAGCAATGTATTCAGATTCTATAGTTGAATTAGCAGTAGGTTCTTTCTTGGATTGAGATATACACATACACAAAACCCGATTGAGAGTTAAAGTCATCCTTGTCAGCTTGAAAAGTCGCATCAGTGTAACCTCTAATTGTGAGGTCACCTTCTCTATAAATCAAGAACTCATCCTTAGTCCTTCTCAAGTACGTAAGAATTACTTTGTTGGGCATCTAGTGCATTTTACCTTGATCTGACTGATATCTGCTCATAAATCTCAAAGCCTGAGAGGCATTTGGCCTAGTACATATCATAGCATACATGATGGATCCTATCGCGGATGCATAGGGTATATCCTTCATATGCATTCTCTCTTGAGCTGTCTTCGGACACTTAGCCTTAGATAGGTTAATCTCCTTTATCATCGGGAGATAACCTTTCTTCGAATTCTCAAGGTTGAACCTATTTAACACCTCGTCTATATATGTTCATTGAGAAAGACCTAACACTCTCTTGGATTTATCCCTATAGATCTTTATACCTAGTATAAATGCTGGTTCACCAAGGTCTTACATGGAGAACTTTCTTGACAACCATACTTTAACATTTTGAATAAGAGAAATATCTTTTCCTATTAAAAGAATGTCATCGACATACAATACTAAGAAAACGACTGCACGCCCACCAACCTTCTTGTAAATACAAGGCTCATTAATGTTTGGATAGAAATCTAGTTCATGGATTGTCTGATCAAACATTATATTCCAACTCCTGGATGCCTGCTTAAGTCTACAAATGGATCTTTGTAGCTTGCATACCTTCTAGCCATTTTGAGATGTAAAACCCTCAAGTTGTGTCAAATACACGTCCTGATCTAAATCCCCTTTCAGGAATGCTGTTTTAACAACCATCTTCTAGATCTCATAATTGTAATGAGCAGTAACGGCGAGGAGTATCGTTATAGATTTACGCATGGCTACTGGTGAGAAAGTTTCATCATAATCGATACCTTCACATTGACTATAGCTGTTCACAACCAACCTTGCTTTATAGGTAATTAAATTACCATCCATGTCAGTCTTCTTCTTGAACACTCACTTGCACCCAATCGTTCTAACCTCTTGCGATGCATCAACCAAATTCTAAACTTGGTTCTCATACATAGAATCCATTTCTAATTTCATGGCTTTTAGCCATTTATCAGAATCTGAGCTTTTCATTACTTTATCATATGTCCTTAGTTCATCATCTTCCATGAGATACAATTCCTTATCATCAGTGATGATAAAACCATATCTATCGGGACCATTATGAACACGACCTGATCTTCTCGATGATTGTGTTTCGATAGGTTGTTCTTAGATCACACTTTCTTGTGTGTCTAGAGTGGGGTCAGTCAGCTGATTGTCTGTTTCTTCCTCTTGAACATCCAGTTCAATTTTGCTCCCACTGACTTTTGGAAGTAAGTGTTCCTTTTCCAAAAAGTGAGCATTCCAAGACACAAATACCTTTTATGCTTCGGGTTGGTAAAATAAATATCCAGTAGTTTCCTTTGGATATCCAATGAATAGACACTTGTCAGATTTGGCATTCATTGGCTTAAGTGACTTAGCAGGACAGACCCATACTCTTAAGTGACTTAGAGATGGCTTTTTATTAGATCACCTTTCGTAAGGTGTAAAATAAACTAATTTAAAGGGCACTCAATTTAATACATAAATTGCGCTCTCTAGTGCATATACCCAAAAGGATTTACTAAGATCTGCATGGCTCATCATGGACCGAACCATATCTAATAAAGTTCAATTCATCCTTTCCGACACTCCACTGTGTTGGCCCATGTAAGGAGGGGTCCACTAGGGAACTATCGCATTTTCCTTTAGATAATCCTGAAACTCCTGACTTAAGTATTCTCCACCTCGATCTGATCGAAGTGTCTTAAGACTTTTCTCAAGTTGTTTCTCTACTTCAGATCTGAATAGTTTAAACTTTTCAAAACTTTTAGACTTGCGCTTCATTAAGTACAAGTAACCGTATCGTGAATAATCATCAATAAAGGTTATGAAGTAGGAGTATCCTTCCAGTGCCAGAACACTCATTAGACCACACACATCAGTATGTATAAGTTCCAATGTACTTATGGCTCATTCACCATTTCCTTGAAAGGGCAACTTTGTCATTTTTCCTCTTAAACAAGGCCAGCATTCACCGTAAGACTCCATGTCTATTGGGCCCAAGTCTCCACGCTTATGCAACTTGGTTAAGTGATCTTTGTTTATGCGGCCTAAACGACAATGCCATAAGTAGAAGGAATTCTCATTATCTTATATAACTTTCTTCACATTATTTATATTAAAAACTTTTGTTTTAGTATCAAGAACATAAATTCCACCATTCAACAGCCCATAACCATAAAGAAAATTATTCAAACAAATCTGACCATTATTATTCAAAAATAAAATTTCAAATCCTTCTCTTATTAAACATGTAATAGATACAATATTCTTAGTAACACTTGGAATGTAGTAACAATTATTCAAAGCTAAAACAAGTCCACTTGGCCAAATAAGAATAAAGCTTCCTATGGCTAATGCAGCAACTCTGGCTCCATTTCCCACACGCAGGTCCATCTTTCCTTTTGCAAGTTTTCTACTGTTCCTTAGTCCCTGCACAGAAGTATAGATATGAGAACCATAACCAGTATCTAATACACAAGTGGAATCACCAGGAAAAGTTGCAAAGTTTTCAATTACAAACATACGTGAAGTAGATGCCTTTACAGGCTTCTTCTTCAAATGCTCAGAATTAGGAGCTTTGTAATCCCTCTTCCAATGTCCCAGTTTTCCACACTAGAAGCAGACATACTTAGATGTTACCGATTCTTTTCTTGGCACCCAGTGCCTGCTACTTCTGCTTAGAAGCCTTTCCTTTCTCAACCAACAGTAGAGATTTCTAATCTTTCTTTATCTGAGGTTTTACTATTTTCTACATGTTGATTAATTCAGGGATAGTAGAATTAATTCATGTAATAGTTAGTCATGAAGCCTGAGTAACTATCTTTCAAGGACATCAGCATAAGGTCAATGCTCAAGTCATGATTCATCTTAAATCCCAATCAATTCAGCTTCTCAAGGTATCCTAAGAGTTTCAATACATGCTGAGAGGCAGAGGTGCCAGCCTGCATCTTGGTTCCGAAAAGGAGCTTGGAGGTCTCATACCTCTCTGTCCTTTCCCGCTCTAAAAAGAGCTATTCAAGATGGAGAACCATGTCCTCCAAGGGCATGATCTTAAGTTGTTTTTGAAGCTCATGATTCATGGACCCAACATGATACACATGGCAGTCTCATTATCTTTCCACGGATCTGAGAATTATTCTCATAGCTCGGAACCAATTAGAAAAGTTCAAGCCATTTAATTTGGTGTCAAGTAACATACGGAGATTAACATTTGAAGTCATTTTCAACCTAAGATATAAGAAAATAAAAGGATTTTAGATATTAGTTTACGTACATGCATTTAATATAAGGCCTTTTAATTAAATATATTTGTCCTACTATTTTCTTCAAAATTTACAATAGCCCATTCTATTGAATTTAGAAATTTTAGCCCAGCTAAATTTCCTAGTAGGTAGCATCTATAACTAGTCTATTATAACCCCCAATTTTATGAGTCAAGTTAAAATAGTAAGTTATAGTTAGAATCTCATTCCATTTGCATCGTATGCAATTGCAAATTCATTCAAGTTCCCTAATCCCAAGGGACGTGTTCTCTTATATTAGCATCTCCTTAAATATGTCTTAGATTTGGGCCTGGCCCCTAATTTTATGGCGGACTACTCTAGTTCTATTAAGGCATATCCTATCCCAAACTTTACAACCAATCAATGTGGACTAGAAGGAATGATTTGCGTAGCACTTTGATAGCCCAAAGAGATCGTATTATAAATTTGAGTAAGGAAGACTATAACTTTGCCTTAATATATTTACTTTGGGATTTTACTGGTGTTAAACGTCTCACCCAATCTAGGATTATATCAGATGGACATATTTATAATAACTTATATTAATTAAGGGAATTTTAGAATTAATTTATAAGGTCCAACCTTAGGTGGGTTTAAGCTCTTTATTGTAATTATTCCATCAACCTAGATTATATGCAAAATAATTAACACTTTTATTTGTTATATTAATATTGTATTTCCTTTAAGCTTTTATTTAATAAATTTAATTTTTACTTTGTTATAGAAACATATATAAGCATCATCTTATATACTAAAAATAAATTAGTCCATATTTAATCCCTAGTTGGTCAATTCAAGCTGCACCGATATAGGTTCCCATGTAGGAGAGGTGCCCTTGAATTGAGTAGACACCAATTCCAATCGTTAGCCAAAACAAATACGGGCACAAACTCGAAGACCAATGGATTCTCTTGAACTAATAAATTTCATTCTTACAATTCATGTAAATTGAAGGCATCTATAACCCATGTAATTTAAATAAATTATTGAAACTTGTATAATTTGAGTAAGTTGAGCAGGCTTATTAAAAATTATTCATAACCATTTTCTAACCTTCAAATGAAAAGCACAAGTTCATATATATTGTTCCAAACAATTAAATAAATAGTAATTTTTTCAAATAGAAAATAATATTCAGTTCGCTTCTAACTTAATACCACTATTGGGAACTGACAGTCAAACTAAATATGCATAACAGGCATGGCGGAAATTCAAAATTTTGTCCCTGTCCCCAGGAACTCCTATTAGATGCATATAAATTAAATAAAGCCTTAACTAAATAATTCTCCACCTAGGATAGCATGCAAAGGTCTAGGCATCCCATAATTCTAAATTATATCCTAGAACATATATTTTATACTAAGCATGTTATAACTCTAAGCTATAACCTAAGCATGTTATAACTCTAAGTTATAACCTAAGCATAAAATAAACTAAGCATGCAAAACAACCTAAGCATAATTATTAAGTCTAAAAATGCTCAAAGAAAAAGACCAAATAATTAAAAGAGAAAGATAGAAAACTTACCAGTTGAAGCGTGCTTTAGTAGAATCTCCTTGCACACGCCTCCAAGCGTAGGATAACCTCTATGAGTATCCACATGAACCCCACCGACCAAAACCTCCTCGAGAGGAAGAACTAAGGGGCCTCGAGTAGTTGCTAGACCACTCCAGAAGCCCCACCCAAAAATATAAACTAGAGGTGCACGAATAAAATCAAGCTCCTCAAAATATAACTTGTTCAAATAACCTTTACGGTAGGAATTACTATTCAAGCTTGCTGCACTAAATAAGGTGAAAGAGGGTGCCTATTTATAGGCTTGGGGGAGAAAAATTACTCCCTAAAAACTAATGTGGGATGTGCTTAGCACATCCCACACGGGTTTGACCCGCGAATCCAGATGGATTCGCGGGTTATGCCCGCACACACAGCATGTTATGCACGATGTGCGCCACTGCAAGCTTGGGCTTACAGGCTTTCTCGCAAGCCCAGCTTATGGTGAATCTCATTCTAGGCTCCCTAGCGCGAGATCTTCCAAGCCTGCATTGCGGGCTCACGAGCACGCTACCCAACAGTGTGCCAAGAGCCCGCAATCCCCTTTTTCTATTTGGTTCCCTTCTTTGAAATAAAACCTCTAGGTGATTTTAACTTAGTCCAACCTACTGAAATCTTTCCAATCCCTTTCAAATAAATATTTATTTTATGACCCTAATAAATTAGTTACCGGTCAAAAATAAATTCCTTAGTCTATCCAAAAATGATCTAATCATTTTTAACCAATTGAATAATAATCCAATTATTATTATATTATATTTTTGTTATAGAATAAATCTATTAGTTCTTTACTTAGTCCGATGAAGGTCCAATGTGTGTGACCTTATAGGATCCCGAAGTATTGAGTTGTTAAGGCTTAACCATAAGTTGTTAAGCCTTAACCAACCCTTGTTCTAATAGAACCATTGGCTCGAGGTCGTAGACCGTGAATAAACTCGATTACTTTAAACGACTGTAGTATGCCTCTAGCAAGGGTCTACCATCCCCCATTACTTAGAACATCATTTATGCTTATGACTTAATCTAGATTAATGCAATAGTTGTCCACTGCAATGAATTCCTTCCATTCTTCAATGTTTGTACCATCTGGTTTATAGGGTTTGGTTAAAGTGTTAACTCACTAATAGGAAGGTTACTCCAAGCTATCCCAGTTCTTAACTTGCTAGTGAAGTATATTGCCTTTTCCCATATTGTGTTTGACTAGAAAATATTTCTATCAAACACATACTCCAATAAGAGGTTCATAGCAATCATCACTTCAGCAAGCGGCTAGGTACAACTGCTTAATATATTAGGAACGATGGATTCTTTCTGACTACTCAGCTTTCCAACATGTTGTCATCACTATACCTGTAATCACCTGTAACATGCTAAATTAATGAGTGTGTAGGAATGACCCAAAGTATAGCAATAGTACCATACAAGGTAACTAGTATCTCAAGTATGAGGATATTCCCAAAGCTTATTGCATGAAGATAAACACTAACACATTGATATATACATCAAGTGTTTATCTTCCTACGGTCCCCAATATATCTCCTAGATATATCCATGTGTCAAACTTAAGGCACCACCTTCAGTCCTTAGGAGATTTGACTGCTTGGACCCTTTCCAAGAAAGTTGACCACATGCTAGTCTTTCTGCTTCATCAATATCCTTTCTTGATGAAACTATGACTATGGATAGTTTAGACATAATCATAATTGTACATGAAGCAGGTCTCACTAAATATAGCCTAACTATAATTTCTATGAATTCATGCTATCATGTGTTGAGGACTTTTGCATACATACATCAATGAATATATTCTAACTAGCTATAATATATATACAAGCACATCAATATAAACAAAAGATTAAATGCCTTTATTATTTGAACTAAATATTCGTACTTTCACATAATGAAGATATATCGCCCTAATTGCCTTAAGGGTATACATCATATCCAACAGTTGTACATATTCAAAGTGAGTGTCAGTTCCTAGCATTAGCAACATGATAACAATAAGTCTTTGTCCATCTTCCTTCACGAGGGGGAAGAAGGGGTCACATCATCAAGAGAGAAGACCAAGAAGACTCATGAAAGCATCAATAGCAGGCTGGCTCTGGTTTTAAAGAATGAAAAGTACACCTTGGGCTACAAGACTATACCCAAACCTCTCAGAAGCCCTAAAAGGAAGATGATCATTAGTAATGGTTTAGAAAACAACCAATATCATCACCAAGAAAATGGCAAAGTTCACAGAGGAGCATATTTTTGCTCGATATGGGATTTCGTATCATGTAGTTTCGGATAATGGAGTACCGTTTTAAGGAGCTACAGCTGAGTTATTAAAAAAGTTCAATATTGAGCATTATAGAACCTCTCCGAATAGGCTACAAGATAATAGAGTAGTTGAAGCAACCAATAAGGCAATCAAAAATATCTTATCCAAGAAAGTAGCTACCTACAAGGACTGGGCTGATAAACTTCCATTTGCAGTTTGGGGGTACATGACCAGTGTAAGAACTCCTACCGTTCTGACGCCATTCACTTTGGTATATGGATTGGAAGCTGTCTTACCTATGGAAACTGAAGTGAGGCCTTTGCAAGTGGCACTTGAAGCTCAGTTGAAAGAGTCAGATTGGCAAAAGCTAGGTATGAATAGTTGAATATAATAGATGAGAAGTAACTTAAGGCACTTGTCCACCTACAGATGTACCAGCAGTGCATGGCTTAAACTTATAAAAATAGAGTTAGATGCCAAAAGCAACCTCTTAAAGTGAGAGATCTGGTTCTCAAGTAGCTGCGCCAAATCCACACTGATGCTAGGGGCAAGTTCAAGCCTACTTGGGAAGGACACTCATGATTAAGAAAGTCCTTGGCAAAGGAGGAATCAAGCTTATGGACATGGATGGAAATGAGTTTGTGAACCCGGTTAATCAGGACAGGCTTAAGTGTTATCATGTCTAGGTTAAAAGAAAGAAATCATAAAAAGCAACACACTGAATAAAAGAAATAGAATAAATCACCCGGCGAGTGGTCCTCTACTGCTTGGGCAAAAATTAGGGTGCAACCTGCTGATTAGTATTCCACAAACTAGACAGGCAAAAATTAGGGTACTCAAAAAGAAACGCCTACTATGTTGAAAACCTGAAAAGGCAACCCAGGTAAAAATTAAGGCAAAAAGAAAAAGCATGTTGGATTGAAAACCTAAAAGGGCAGTCCAAGCAAAAGTTAAGGTGAAAGAAAAGAACAAAGTCCGCTGGGTTAAGCCGCCAAGGACAACTGAGGCAAAAGTTAGGACAAAAGAAAAGAAAATAAAAATGAAAGTTCTATAAGTCATATGACATTGAATGACCTATGCAAAAATTAGAACTCAAATAAAGCACGCCAGTATTTTATGTCATGTTTCTCGCACACTCAATGGCACAGATTTGAACTTAGTTCACCCATTATGTAATTGCATGATGGCCAATTTTGCCTGAAAATTGTAGATCATTCAATCTTTGGTAATACTAGTCAGTCTAAATTGGGTCAGTCCATTACGGTCAGGAACTTCGAGTATTCAACGGTTAACTCATTTGTCTATAAAAGCTTTGCTAAAAGGCAACTTGAGTCTACATGCAAGGGTATTCAATGGTATTCAGTTCATAAAAGTAAAAGTTTAGCATGCATAAACTAAGTTATCTAAAGTAACAGTGCAAATGCAATCCATGTATACATCAAAATGAGCCAAACCGGGCCGAGATATCCAAGTATTTAAAAAGTAAAGTCTAGGAAATCATGGTCCAAGTCGCAAGGGGATCCTGTCCCTAAGGCGCATCACAAGTCAGGTCCTGTGTGTCCACCAGTAGCTCATCCATGGTGATCATCACCTGGTCCTCTCCTCAATCAGCAACATTGACTGCAGTGCTAATCCCCTCAACTCGCTGCTCTACCTCCTGCTCTGCGCTAGCTCCCTAGGTTACAACTTGCTTAACCCAAAAATTGGTAGCATCCTCCGTGGAAAATGAATCAAATGGCTCAAGCATCCATCTCCCCTCAGTCATGCAAGCTAGCTGTACCCGTAGCACCTCAGTCTACCTCCTAGCCCTCTCTAATTCGACATCCAGCATAGGGATCCTATCCAGCTCTGCGGTGGCTGCCCGCAGCTACTCCTCCATTATGCTTGCCCGATCCTCGATAGTCTCCAGATCCCAGGCAGACCTATCCCGCTCTATGGCCAGTAGAGTTTGCATGAAAATTAGAAGATTAGTACACATATATAAATATCATTGCATGCATGCATAGTTTGTTGCAATTTGCAAGGAAATAAAAGCTTACCGCAGCTAAGGCATCCTGGGCCATCAGCATATCTTGGGCCTGTTGGGAACTGACAGTCAGTTTGAACATATATAATAGGCATGGTAGAAATTCAAAATTTTGTTCCTTGTCCCAGGAAGTTGCATATAAATTAATTAAAGCCTTAACTAAATAAATTCTTCACTTAGAATAGTATGCATAGACTAGGCGTACCATAATTCTAAATTATATACTACAACATAAATATTTTATATTAAGCATATTATAACTCCAAGCTATAACATAAATATAAAATAAATTAACCATGAAAAATAATCTAAGCATAGTAATTATTAAGTCTAAAAAGGCTTAAAGAAAAAGACTTAATAATTAAAACAGAAAATAAAAACATACCAGTTGAAACGTGCTTTAGCAGAACCTCTTTGTACAAGCTTCCAAGTGTAGGATAACCTCCATGAGTATCCACACGAACCCCACCAACTGAAACCTCCCAATGAGGAAGAACCGCAGAGTTTTGAGTAGCTGCTAGACCACTCCAAAACCCACCTGAAATACTGACCAAATGGACTCCTTAATTTTATCTTCTAATTTGACATTAGCTCAGAGGAAGATATGGTGCAAAGAATGAAGAAGAGAGGCTTGGTTTATATATTGGGAGCAAAGGCTCCCTGAATTCAATGTGGATTTAATGCGGATTCAATGCAAGATTAAATGCGCGATTAAATGACAATTTAACCACAGGATTAACTGCGGGATTAATGCTAATTTAAATACAAGAATTAATTGATCAATTAAATCCCAATTTAAATACATGATTTAATTGCTCGATCAAATCCCAATTCAAATACATGATTTAATTGTTCGATTAAATCTCAATTTAAATACACGATTTAATTGTTTGATTAAATCTCAATTTAAATACATGATTTAATTGCTGGATTAAATCCCAATTTAAATACAAGATTTAATTGCTGGATTCAATCCCAATTTAAATACATGATTTAATTGATGGATTCAATCCTAATTTAAATATTAGATTTAATTTAATCCTCTTCTCTTTTAATTTATTTTATGACCCTAATAAAATTAGTTGCCGGTCAAAATAAATTCTTGGCTTAACCATAAAATGATTTAATCATTTTAATCAACACTTTAATTTATTTATGACCCTAATAAAATCCTGGTTTAACCATAAAATGATATAATCATTTTAATCAATTCTTTAATTTATTTATGACCGTAATAAAATTAGTTACTGATCAATAGATAAAATCTATTGTCTAACTAGGTAATAGTTCGACCATCCCTTTAATATTTTCTTAATAGATCAAGTCTATTAATTCTTTACTCAGTCCGTTGAAAGTTAAATGTGTGTGACCTTATAGGATCCTATAGTATTGAGCGGTTAAGGTTTGACCAATCTTTGCTCTTTAGGAACTATTGGCTGGAGGTTCTAGACCGTGAATAGAACTCGATTACCTTAAACGACTGTAGTACGCCTCTCGCAAGGGTCCACCATCCCCCATTACTCGGAACGTCATTTGTGCCTATGACTGAATCTTAGTTAATGCAATAGTTGCCCAATGCGATGAACTCCTTCCATTCTTTAATATTAGTACCATATGGTTTATTGGGTTCGATTAAAGTGCTAACGTACTAATAGCGAGGTTGGTTCAAGCTATCCTAGTTATTTACTTGTTACTTAAGTATATTGCTTTTTACCATAATGTGTTTGACGAGAAACTATTTCTATCAAACACATACTCTGATTAGAGGTTTATAGCAATCATCACTTCAACAAGTGGCCATGTACAACTCCTTAATATATCCGGAGAGATGGATTCTTTCAAACTACATAGCTTGCCAACGTGTTGTCATCATTATACCCGTAATCACCCGTGACACCCTAAATTAAAGAGTGTATAGGTATGACCCAAAACATAGTGACCGTACCATACAAGGCAACTAGTATCACAAGTATGAGGACATTCGCAAAGCTACTGCATAAAGATAAATACTAACACTATGATATATTTACGAAGTATTTATCTCATTGCGGTCTCCAATTTATCTTCCAGATGTATCCATGTGTTAAACTTAAGGCGCCACCTTTAGTCATATGAGTTTGACTGCTTTGACCCATTCCAAGAAAGTTGACCACATGCTAGTCTTACTGTCTCATCAATATCCTTTCTTGATGAAACTATGACTAGGGATAGTTTCGACATAATCATAATTACACATGAAGCAAGTCCCACTAAGTATAATCCCATTCTAATTTCTCTCACTTCATGCTATGATATGTCAAGGACTTTTGTACATAGATATCAATGAATATATTTTAAACAGTCATAATATACATATTAATACATTGATATAAACAAAAGATTAAATGCCTTTATTAATTAAAAAAATTATTCGTACTAATACATAATTAAGATACATCGCCCTAAATGCCTAATAAGCTCCCACTTGCACTAAGGCCAATCAACCATAGGTCTTAATCCATATGATTTAACATATTGGTCATGTTTGACTTGCGTCAATGGCTTCGCCAGACCATCGACGAGGTTCTGATTAGTGGAAACATATTCTAATCTTATCATCTTAACATCAATAATCTCCCTCATTATAGATACTTTTTGGATACATGTCTGTTTTTCTAGTGAGACTGTGGTTCCTTTGCCTGAGCTATAGCACTATTGTTATCACAATGCAAAGAAATTAGGTTTAAAATCTCCATCACGCCACCAAGATCGCCAATGAATCCCATTAACCAGATAGCTTCTTTTATTGCTTTACAGGCAGTAATGTATTCAAATTCCGTGGTTGAATCAGCAGTAGTTTCTTGCTTGGAGCTTTTCCAGCATACTGCCCCTCCATTACATATACAAAACCTGACTAAGACTTAAAGTCATCCTTATCAGTTTGAAAACTCGCATCAATGTAACCTCTAATTGCGAGGTCACCATCTCCATATATCAAGAACTCATCTTTAGTCCTTCTCAGGTACTTAAGAATTTCCTTGACGGCCATCTGGTGCTTTTCACCTGGATCCGCTTAATATCTACTCGTAAAGCTCAAAGCTTGAGATACATCTGACCTAGTACATATCATAGCATGCATGATGGATCCTATTACGGATGCATAGGGTATATCCTTCATGCGCATTCTTTCCTGTGTTGTCTTCGGACACTCAGCCTTAGATAGGTTGACCCCTTTTGTTATCGGGAGATAACCTTTCTTCGAATGCTCAAGGCTGAACCTATTCAATACCTTGTCTATATGTACTTTGAGAAAGACCTAACAGCCTCTTGGATCTATCCCTATAGATCTTTATACCTAGTATAAATGCTGCTTCACCAAGGTCTTTCTTGGAGAACTTTCTTGACAACCATTTTCTTATACTTTGAAGAAGAGAAATGTTGTTTCCTATTAGTAGAATGTCATCAACGTATACTACTAAGAAAATGACTGCACTCCCACTAACCTTCTTGTAACACAAGGCTCATTAATTTTTGGACAGAAATCCAATTCATCTATTGTCTGATCAAACTATTTATTCCAACTCCTGGATGCTTGCTTAAGTCCATAAATGGATCTCTGTAGCTTGCATACCTTCGTGCCATTTTGAGATGTAAAACCCTCAGACTGTGTCATGTACACATCCCGATCCAAATCCCCATTAAGGAATATTGTTTTAAAATCCATCTGCAAAATCTCATAATCATAATGTGCAGCAATGGTGAGGAGTATCCTTATAGATTTAAGCCTGGCTATCGGTGAGAAAGTTTTATTATAGTCAATACCTTCTCGTTGACTATAACCTTTCGTAACCAACCTTGCCTTGTAGGTAATTACATTACCATCCATGCCAGTCTTCTTTTTGAGCACCCATTTGCATCCGATATGTCTAACCCCTTCTGGTGCATCCACCAAATTCCAAACATGGTTCTCATACATGGAATCCATTTCTGATTTCATGGCCTTAAGGCATTTATCAGAATCTGAGCTTTTCACTGCCTCATCATAGGTTCTTAGTTCATCATCCTTCATAAGATATAGTTCCCTATCATCAATGATGATAAAACCATATCTTTTGGGACCCTTATATACACGACTTGATATTTGCAATGATTGTGTTTCTACAGGTTGTTCTTGGATCGCACCCTCTTGTGTATCTAGAACGAGGTCAATCAGCTGATTATCTATTTTTTCATCATGAACTTCCAATTCAAAACTGCTCCCCCTGAATTTTACAAGTGTTCTTTTTCAAGAAAGTGAGTACTCCAAGATACAAATACCTTTTGTGCCTCGGGTTGGTAAAACAAATATCCAATAGTTTCCTTTGGATATCTAATGAACAAAAACTTATCAGATTTAGCGCTTAGCTTATCTGATGCTATCCTCTTTACCATAGCAGGACAGCCCCATACTCTTAGGCGACTTAGAGATGGCCTTTTATTACACCATCTTTCATAAGGTGTAAAATCCACTAATTTAGAGGGCACTCTGTTTAATACGTAAATCGCGCTCTCTAGTGCATATCCTTAAAAGGATTTACTGAGATCTGCTTAGCTCATCATGGCCCGAACCATGTCTAATAAAGTTTGATTCCTCCTTTCAGACACTCCATTGTGTTGGGGTGTATAAGGAGGGGTCCACTAGGAAACTATCCCGTTTTCTTCTAGAAAATCCTGAAACTCTTAACTCAAGTATTTTCCACCTCGATCAGATCGGAGTGCTTTAATACTTTTCTCAAGCTGTTTCTCTACTTCATTTCTGAATATTTTTAATTTATCAAAACTTTTAGACTTGTGCTTCATTAAGTGCAGATAACCATATCGTGAGTAATCATTGATAAAAAATTATGAAGTAGGAGTATCCTCCTAGTGCCGAACACTCATTGGACCACACACATCAGTATGTATAATCTCCAATGTACTCGTGGCTCGTTCACCCTTTGCTTTAAAAGGTAACTTCATCATTTTTCCTTTTAAACATAGTTCACAATCACCATAAGACTCTACGTCTATTTGGCCCAAGTATCCCAGCTTATGCAACTTGGTTAAGCGATCTTTATTTATATGGCCTAAACGACAACGCCATAAGTAGAAAGATTTCTCATTATCTAATTTTTTTTTCTTACCAATGTTTGTATTTGAGAATATGATTTTGTAATTACAAAATATCATTTGTCATATTACAATAAAATATCATTCATAACTTTGATAATACCTTTTATCAAATTGGAATAAAATTCCATCTGTTGTGAAGTAGGAAATAATATTTTATAATGACATTTAACTATCACTTTGTCTTATTACAAATTTAGCAAAATGGAGATTTTACTTTGTCTTATTACAAATTTAGCAAAATGGAGATTTTAAGTTCCTACATCATTAGTAGCCACCAAACTTGAATGATTTCCGTAGGTAAAACTCTCCATTTGCCAAACCTATACTTCTCATTTATATCTATACCTTCGTATGGATATGTGATTCACATTAAGTATTCCATACCAATTTAGAATCCCTTGAGATGTAGAAATTCCCAATATCAAACATCTTGAAGTGGAAGCTTCCAAGCCTCCTCCTCTCATGCTATGGGACTTGAACCATTTTGATCTTGTTTCCAATATTTTATATTGAAAACAACTGGTTTTTGTCACCAAGATAAAATGTTCAGTATTCCTTTTGCTTTTTCTCATCACTTTGCTCTACGCTACTTCAATACTAGACACTATATGTCCCTTTATTTCTTTGAGATATGAACCATTTAAATTTCCGACTAATTGGTCTGCCAATTTTCAATCAAAAATATTTTGGTTCAAATTTTCCACTATGGAAAAACCTTTCTCTAAGATGTACAGACATAGACTTTCAACTCCACGATTTTATGATGCCCTTGCTGCTAAGGTAACATGGATCCTAACATCTGACTTGATATTTATCCTTGTCTCCTGCCAGCTACTTACATAAGGTAACATGGATGTTAACAACCTCCAAGGTGTTGTATCCTAGTTTCCTTCAAGCATTACAAACATTCTTACACAAAGTAGAAGTGGTTGCATCATGTTGTTTAGTGTTGGGCTCACACACTATATGAGCCAAGCCTTATGCTTTGAGAAAGATCCTCACATTTCTAAACAAACCCTTGAAGTTAGAGCCAATCAAAATTAGTCATCAATGAGAATGTTTGTATTTAAATGAAGATTTCAACCGAGATATAAGAAAAGAATTATTTTTTAGACTTTAGTATATAGTACATGTATTTAATATAAGGACTTTTAATTAAATACATTTATCTTACCATTTTTCGAAATTTACAATAGTTCATTCTATTAAATTCGGGAATTCTAGCCTAGCTAAATTTCCAAGTAGGTAGCACCTACAACTAGTCTAATATGACCCCCAATTTTATGAGTCGATCCATATTAGTAAGTTGTAGTTGGAATCTCATTCCATTTGCATCGTATGCAATTGCTAATTATTCAAGTTCCCTAATTCCAAGGGACGTGTGCTCTTATATTACCATCTCCTTGAATGTGTCTCAGTCCTGCGGCTAGCCCCCAATTTTATGGTGGACTACCTCAATACTGTTAAGGCAGACCCTATCCCAACATTTGTAACCAATTGATGTAGATAAAAAGGAACGCTTTGCGCAATAATTTTATGGCCGAAAAAGACCGTATTATAAATTTGAGTAAGGAAGACTATAACTTGCCTTAATATATTTACTTTGGGACTTTGTATTGGTGTTTAAACGTCTCACCCAATATAGGATTTATTAGATGGACATATTTATAATAATTTATATTAATTCATGGAATTTTAGAATTAATTTATAAGGTCTAAGCTTAGGTGGGGTACAAGCTCTTTATTATAATTATTCCATCAACTTAGATTATATGCAAAATTATTTAACATTCTTTATATGTTATATATATTGCATTTTCTTTAAGCTTTTTTTCAATAATTTAATTTTTACTTTGTTATAGAAACATACATAAGCACAATCTTATATACTAGAAATAAATTAGTCCATTTTAATCTCCTCTTAGTCAATCAAGTTGGCCAATACAGGCTCCCAGGTAGGAGAGGTGCCCTATGAGAAGTAGACACCAAGTCCAATCCTTAGTCAGAACAAATACGGGCACAAACTCGAAGACCATGGATCCTTTTGAACTAATAAATTTCGTTCTTACAATTCATGCAAATTGAAAGCATCTGTAACCCTTCTAACTTATATAATTTATTGAGTCTTTGATAATTTTTGAGTAAGTTGAGCAAGCTTATTCGAAATTATCTATAACCATTTTCTAACCTTGAAATGAAAATCTAAGTTCATGTATTGTTCCAAATAATTTAATATACTATAAATCATTTTATATAGAAAATAAAATTCAGTTTGCTTCTAACTTAATTATGCACTAAATAGGTAGGTTCATGATACCACTGTTGGGAACTGACAGTCACTTTGAATATGTATAATAAGCATGGCGGAAATTCAAAATTTTGTCCCTTGTCCCAGGAACTCCTATTAGCTGCATATAAATTCATTAAAGACTTAACTAAATAAATTCTCAACTTAGATTAGCATGCATAGGCTAGGCGTACCATAATTCTAAATTGTATTCTATACCATAAATATTTTTTATTAAGCATATTATAACTCTAAGCTATAACATAAATATAAAATAAATTAAGCATATAAAATAACCTAAGCATGATAGTTATTAAGTCTAAAAATGCTTAAAGCAAAGGACTTAATAATTAAAAGAGAAAATAAAAACATACCAGTTGAAGCATACTTTAGCAGAACCTCTTTACACAAGCTTCCAAGTGTAGGACAGCCTCTATGACTATTTACACGAACCCCACTAACTGAAACCTCCCAATGAGGAAGAACCGCAGAGTTTTGAGTAACTACTAAAACACCCCAAAATCCACCGAAAATATTGACCAAAGGGACTCCTTAATTTTATCTTCTAATTTAACATTAGCTCATAGGAAGATATGGCGCAAAGAATGAAGAAGAGAGGCTTGTTCATATAGTGGGAGCGAAGGCTTCCTAAATTTAATGTGAATTTAATGCTGATTTATTGTGAGATTAAATGCATGATTAAATCCCAATTTAAATACAAGATTTAATTGCTGGATTAAATCTCAAATTAAATATAAGATTTAATTGATGAATTAAATTGCTAGATTAAATCCCAATTTAAATATAAAATTTAATTTTTGGGTTAAATATCAATTTAAATACATGATTTAATTGCTGGATTAAATCCCAATTTAAATACAAGATTTAATTGTTAGATTAAATGCCAATTTAAATACATGATTTGATTGCTAGATTAAATCCCAATTTAAATACAAGATTTAATTTAATCCCCCTCTCTTTTAATTTATTTTATAACTCTAATAAAATTAGTTACTGGTCAAAATAAATTCTTGGCTTAGCCATAAAATGATTTAATCATTTTAATTAACACTTTAATTTATTTATGACCCTAAGAAAATTAGTTACTGGTCAAAATAAATTCCTGATTTAACCATAAAATGATCTAATCATTTCAATTCTATAATTTATTTATGACCTTAATAAAATTAGTTACTGGTCAATAAATAAAATCTCTAGTCTAACTAGGTAATATTTCAACCATCCCTTTAATGTTTTCATAACAGATCAAGTCTATTAATTCTTTACTCAATCCGATGAAAGTTCAATACGTGTGACCTTATAGGATCCCGTAGTATTGAGCTATTAAGGTTTGACCAATCTTTGTTCTATAGGAACTATTAGCTTAAAGTTCTAGACCGTGAATAGAACTCGATTACCTTAAACAACTGTAGTACGCCTCTACCAAGGGTCAACCATCCCCCATTACTCGGAATGTTATTTGTCCTCATGACTTAATCCTGGTTAATGCAATAGTTGCCCAATTCGACGAACTCCTTCCATTCTTTAGTATTAGTACCATCTGGTTTATTGGGTTCGGTCAAAGTGCTAACCTACTAATAGGTAGGTTGCTCCAAGTTATCCTAGTTATTTACTTGTTACTGAAGTATATTGCTTTTTATCATAATGTGTTTCACTATAAACTATTTCTATCAAACACATACTCTGATTAGAGGTTTATAGCAATCATCACTTCAACAAGTGGCCAGGTATAACTCCTTCACATATCTGGAACGATGGATTCTTTCTAAATACATATCTTACCAATGTGTTGTCATCACTATACCGTAATCACCAGTGACTCCGTAAATTAATGAGTGCATAGGTATGACCCAAACAATAGTGACAGCACCACACAAGGCAACTAGTATCTCAAGTATGAGGATATTCGTAAAGCTACTGCATAAAGATAAATACTAACACTATGATATATTTACCAAGTATTTATCTTATTGCGGTCTCCAATATATCTACCAGATATAGCCATGAGTTAAACTTAAGGCACCAGCTTCAGTCATATGAGTTTGACCTCTTGGACCCATTCTAAGAAAGTTGACCATATGCTAGTCTTACTGTCTCATCAATATCCTTTCTTGATGAAACTATGACTAGGGATAGGTTAGACATAATCATAACTACTTATGAAACAGGTCTCACTAAGTATAATTCCATTATAATTTCTTTCACTTCACACTATAATATGTCAAGGACTTTTGTACATAGATATCAATGAATACATTTTTACCAGTCAATATATATATATATATATATATATATATATATATATATATATATTAACACATTGATATAAACAAAAGATTAAATGCCTTAATTAATTAAAAAATTATTCGTACTAATACATAATTAGGATACATCGCCCTAATTACGTTAAAGGCATACATCATATCTAACAGGATCGAGAGGCACCTCTGAGCAATCCTCTCTACCTCTGCTATAGACACCTATAAAAGCCAGTCAAATCAGTTGAAAAAAATCCATAGGTCAAATAAAAGTTCAAGTTAAATGCCGAGTTGAGAAGACTTATGTGAGTTGTGCTAAGAGGAATAAAGCGGATAGTATGGACCGACTCCTCAAGCCCACGTGTAGCGTGCTTCCCCGAGTGGTCGAGGAGGTGAAAGGCAGAGTATACATCAGTCTGAAGGACACCCGCCCATAAACCTCCAGTGGCCCTGGCCCGCTTCACTAACGGGGCTAGACCGGCCGGTGCCTTAGGGGCAGAAGCAGTGACAATAGTAGGCTGCCTTTGCTTATGAGCAGAAGAGTACATTGCAGTTCATAAAGGCATTAATTTCTCAATTCATGTGAATGAAGGCAAAGATGCATAAGAATTCATGAAGATAAGTCAAAAATCATACCCAAGTAGAGGAAGCAGCTGTCCTGGAAATGCTATAGGTTCTACGAGTCAGAAAAAGACCCCACCGATCACCTCCAGGTCTATCATCCCCCCCTCATCATTATCATCATCATCATTATCCCCATAGTGGAACTCGAGGGGAACACCACCAAAACAGATCCTCGAGCATGGAGCATGGCTAGAGAAGTGAGGTGTAGATAAAATCAGGGTAAAAGCCATCAACAGATAGGACAAGGGCCCCCCCGCCTTGCAAATACAACCCTTGGTATGTCCCCGGCATCACGTGTGGCCAATAGACCCATATGGGAATAGGTAGAGGAATGGGCGTCTCCACTACAGAGCTCGTCCTCTAATCACGAACCCGCTTGCCCAGGTACCACTCGAAGGAAAGTGGTGACTCTAGAACAAACCGGCGGTCATCTACCCCCTCTCACATATCCTTAATCTCGTCATGGATGACCATGTGTATCTAGGGATCATGAATAATCTGCACATAAATCAAAGTGCACTGTAAGAACCCTAACTTTGTAAATTTGGTTTATTACAAATGATTTGTTGAATTAAAAGTACAGGTTCAGGTTTAAAAGTTTACAGGTTCAGGTTTAAAAGTTTACCCGATAGGAGCACAACTAGCGGATATACTCCCGATACTCTACTATAGTCCTAGGTTGATGCTGCTGGGAACTGATAGTAAGATTGAACATGCATAAGAGGCGTGGCGAAAATTCAAAATTTTGTCCTTGTCCCCAGGAACTCCTCTTAGTTGTATATAAATTAAATAAAGCCTTAACTAAATAATTCTCTACCTAGGTTAGCATGCTAAAGGACTAGGCATACCATAATTCCAAATTATATCCTAGCATATTTATTTTATACTAAGCATGTTATAACTCTAAGTTATAACCTAAGCATAAAATAAACTACGCATGCAAAAATAACCTAAGCCTAATTATTAAGTCTAAAAACACTTAAAGAAAAAGACTTAATAATTAAAAGAGAAAGAAAAAGAACTTACCAGTTGAAGCGTGCTTTTGCAGAACCTTTTTGCACAAGCCCCCAATCCTAGGATAGCCTTTATCAATATCCACATGAACCCCACCAACCAAAACCACCCCAGGAGGAAGAACTAAGAAGCCTCGAGTAGTTGCTAGACCACTGTAGAAGCCTCACCCAAAATATAAACTAGCGGTGCCCGAATAAATTCAGGCTCCACAAAAATAACTTGCTCAATTACCCGAGAGATTAATTATCTCGCTTAGGATTTATGCTTTGAGATTGGTACATTTTGAAAGGAAAGGGGATAGCCTATATATAGGCTTGGGGAGCAAAAACATTGCTCCCCAGCAGTGATGTGGGACGGGAGTAATTCCCATCCCACATGGGCATTCTAAATACACAAGTAGTGTGCATGTGGCAAGTTGCATTAATGGGCTGGCTTTGTGCAGCCCATGAAATGGGCTGCCGTGAATACTGCCGCGCAACCAAACTTTGTATAAAATATTTCATACTTTTCGGTTTTCATTTGCCAATGCAAATTTCCCTTTAAATCCTTTCAAATAAATATTTATTTTTGACTCTAATAAATTAGTTACCAATTAAAATAAATTTCTTGGTCCAACCAAAATTGATCTAATCAATTATAATTTTTTTATGACTCTAATTAATTAGTTACCTGCCAAAATAAATTCCTTGGTCTATCCAAAATTGATCTAATCAATTTTAACCAATCAAATAATAATCCAATTATTATTTATGTTATATTTTCATAATAAAATAAATCTATTAGTTCTTTACTTAGTCTGATGAAGATCCAATGTGTGTGACCTTATAGGATCCCAAAGTATTGATCTGTTAAGGCTTAACCAACCCTTGTTCTAATGGAACCATTGGCTCAATGCTCTAGACCATGAATAGAACTCGATTACCTTAAACGACTGTAGTTCACCTCTAGCAAGGGTCTACCATCCCCCATTACTCGGAACATCATTTATGTTTATGACTTAATCCCGGTTAATGCAATAGTTATCCAATGCGATAAATTCCTTCCATTCTTTAATATTAGAACCATCTGGTTTATTGGGTCAGTTAAAGTGTTAACCCACTAATAGCGAGGTTGCTCTAAGCTATCCCAGTTATTTACTTGCTACCGAAGTATATTGCCTTTTACTATAGTTTGTTTGACTAGAAACTAAATCTATCAAACACTTACTCTGATAAGAGGTTTATGGCAATCATCACTTCAACAAGTGGCCAGGTATAACTCCTTAATATATCCGAAGCGATGGATTCTTTCTGACTACTCAGCCTACCAACGTGATGTCATCACTATACCCATAATCACCCGTAGCTCCCTAAATTAAAGAGTGTATAGTAATGACCCAAAGTATAGTAATAGTACCACACAAGGCAACTAGCATCTCAAGTGTGAGGACATTCGCAAAGCTTATTGCTTGAAGACAAACACTAACAAATTGATATTTATACAAAGTGTTTCTTGCTGCGGTCTCCAATATATCTCCTAGATATATTCATGTGTCAAGCTTAAGGCACTAGCCTCAATCTTTAGGAGATTAATTGCTTGGACCCTTTCCAAGAAAGTTGACCACATGCTAGTCTTTCCATTTCATCAATATCCTTTCTTGATGAAACTGTGACTAGGGATAGTTTAGACATAATCCTAATTGCACATGAAGCAGATTCCACCAAATATAGTCCAACTATAATTTCACTGACTTCATACTATGATATGTCAAGGACTTTTGTATACATACATCAATGAATATATTTTAACCAGCTGTAGTATATATGTATAGAAATACATTGATATAAACAAAAGAATGAATGCCTTTATTGATTAAATAAATTTTTGTACTATTACATAATTAAGATATATCGCCCTAATTGCCTTAAGGGCATACATCATATCCAACAAACTCCCACTTGCACTAAGGCCAATTAGCCATATGTTTTAATCCATATGCTTTAACATGCTGGTCATGTTGAACTTGAGTTAATTGCTTTGTTAGACAATCCACGAGGTTCTGATCAGTGGGTACATATTCTAATCTTATTATCTTAGCATCAACAATCTCCCTGATTATATGATACTTTTTGTATACATGTCTATTTTTCTGATGAGACCGTGGTTCCTTTGCCTGATCTATGGCACCATTGTTATCACAATATAAAGTAATTGGATCAACAGCCTCAGGCACCACACCGAGATCACTAATAAATCCCTTTAACTAGACAGCTTCTTTTGTTGCTTCTCATGCAACAATGTATTCAGATTCCATGGTTAAATTAGTAGTAGTTTCTTGCTTGGAACTCTTCCAGCATACTGCCCCTTCATTTAACACATACACAAAACCTGACTAAGACTTAAAGTCATCCTTGTAAGATTGAAAACTCGCGTCAGTGTAACCTTTGATAGTGAGGTCACCTTCTCTATAAATTAAGAACTCATCCTTAGTCCTTCTCAAGTACTTAAGGATTGCCTTGACGGCCATCTAGTGCTTTTCACCTGGATCTGATTGATATCTACTTGTAAAGCTCAAAGCCTGAGAGACATCCAGCCTAGTACATATCATAGAATACATGATGGATCCTATCACGAATGCATAGGGTATATCCTTCATGCGTATTCTCTCCTGAGCTGTCTTCAGACACTCAGCCTTAGATATGTTAATCCCCTTTGTCATTTTGCAGATAACCTTTCTTAGAATGCTCAAGGTTGAACCTATTCAATACCTTGTCTATATATGTACTTTGAGAAAGACTTAATAGCCTCTTGGATCTATCCCTGTAGATCTTTATACCTAGTATAAATGCTACTTCACCTAGGTCTTTCATGGAGAACTTTCTCGACAACCATACTTTAACATTTTGAAGAAGAGAAATGGCATTTCCTATTACCAGAATGTCATCAACATACAATACTAGAAAAATGACTGCACTCCCACTAACCTTCTTGTAAACACAAGGCTCATTTGCATTTGGGTAGAAATCCAGTTCCCAGATTGTCTGATCAAACCTTATATTCCAACTCTTATATGCCTGCTTAAGTCCATAAATGGATCTTTGTAGCTTGCATACCTTCGAGCCATTCTAAGATGTAAAACCCTCAGGTTGTGTCATATACACATCCCGGTCTAAATCCCCATTTAGGAATGTTGTTTTTACATCCATCTGCCAGATCTCATAATCATAATGAGCAGCAATGGCGAGGAGTATCCTTACAGATTTGAGCATGGCTACCGGTGAGAAGGTTTCATCATAGTCAATACCTTTCCGTTGACTATAACCTTTCACAACCAACCTTGCTTTATAGGTAATTACATTACCGCCCATGTCTGTCTTCTTCTTGAAGACCCATTTGCACCCAATTGGTCTAACCTCTTGTGGTGCATCAACCATATTCCAAACTTAGTTCTCCTACATGGAATCCATTTCTGATTTCATGGCCTTATGCCATTTATCAGAATCTGAGCTTTTCATTACCTTATCATATGTCCTTGGTTCATCATCCTCCATAAGATATAGTTCCTTATCATTAGTGATGATAAACCCATAGCTATCGGGACCTTTATGAACACGACCTGATCTTCGCAATGATTGTGTTTCGATAGGTTGTTCTTAGATCACACTCTCTTGTGTATCTAGAATGGGGTCAATTAGTTGATTGTCTATCTCTTTCTCTTAAACTTCCAGTTCAATATTGATCCAACCGACTTTTGCAAGTAAGTGTTCCTTTTCCAAAAAGTGAGCATTTCGAGACACAAATACCTTTTATGCTTTGGGTTAGTAAAAAAGATATCCAATTGTTTCCTTTGGATATCCAATGAACAGACATTTATCAGCCTTGGCATTTAGCTTATCTGACGCTATCCTCTTTACCATAGCAGGACAGCCCCATACTCTTAAGTGACTTAGAGATGGCTTTTAGTTACACTGTCTTTCATAAGGTATAAAATCAACTGATTTAGAGGGCACTCTATTTAAGAGATAAACCGCGCTCTCCGGTGCATATCCCCAAAAGGATTTACTAAGAACTGCATGGCTCATCATGGACCTGACCATATCTAATAAAGTTTGATTCGTCCTTTCTGACACTCCATTATGTTGCGGTGTATAAGGAGGGGTCCACTGGGGAACTATCCCATTTTCCTTTAGATAATCCTAAAACTCCTGACTTAAGTATTCTCCACCTTGATCCGATCGAAGTGTTTTAATACTTTTCTCAAGCTGTTTATCTACTTCAGCTCTGAATAGTTTGAATTTTTCAAAACGTTTAGACTTGTGCTTCAACAAGTACAAATAACCATATCGTGAGTAATCATCAATAAAGGTTATGAAGTAGGAGTATCCTCCTAGTGCCTAAACACTCATTGGTCCACATACATCAGTATGTATAAGTTCTAATGTACTTATGGCCCGCTCACCCTTTCCTTGAAAGGGTAACTTTATCATTTTTCCTTTTAAACAAGGTTCACAATCACCATAAGACTCTAAGTCTATTGTGCCCAAGTCTCCAAGCTTATGCAACTTTGTTAAGTGATCTTTCTTTATGTGGCCTAAACAGCAATGCCATAAGTAGAAGGAATTCTCATTATCTAATTTAACTTTCTTCACATTGTTTATATTGAAAACTTCTATTTTAGTATCAAGAACATAAATGTCACTTTTCAACATTCCATAACCATAAAGAATATTATTCAAATGAATCTGACAATTATTATTCAAAAATAAAATTTCAAATCCTTCTACTGCTAAACATGCAACAGATACAATATTCTTAGTAACACTTAGAATGTAGTTACAATTATTCAAAACTAAAACAAGTCTACTTGGCAAAACAAGACTAAAGCTCCCTACGGCTAATGTAGCAACTCTGGCTCTATTTCCTACGCATAGGTCCATCTCCCCTTTTACAAGTGTTCTACAGTTCCTAAGTCCCTACACAGAAGTACAGATATGAGAACCACAACCAGTATCCAATACCCAAGTGGATTCTAGCGAAAAAGTAGCAAAGTTTTCAATTTCAAACATACCTGAAGTAGATGCCTCTGTAGGCTTCTTCTTCAAATGCTCAGAAGTAGGACCTTTGCAATCCCTCTTCCAATGTCTCGGTTTCCCACATTGGAAGTAGACATACTTAGATGCCTTCTTTTCATTCTTCTTCTTACTGATTCTTTTCTTGGCACCCAGTGCCTGCTTCTTCTTCTTAGAAGCTTTGCCTTTTTCAACCAATAGTAGAGGTTTCTGATCCTTCTTAATCTGAGGTTCTACTATATTCAGCATGTTGATTAATTCAAGGATAGTTGAATTAATCCTGTTCATGTAATAGTTAGTCACGAAGCCTGAGTAACTATCTGTCAAGGACATCAACACAAGGTCAATGCTCAAGTCATGATTCATCTTGAATCCCAATCAATTCAGCTTCTCAAGGTATCCCAAGAGTTTCAATACATGCTGAGAGGCATAGCTGCCAGCCTGCATCTTGGTCCTAAAAAGGAGCTTGGAGGTCTCATACCTCTCTGTCCTCTCCCTCTCCGAAAAGAGTTCTTCAAGTTGGAGAACCATATTCTCCAAGGGCATGTTCTCATGTTGTTTCTGAACCTCAGGATTTATGGACCCCAACATAATACACATGGCAGTCTCACGATCTTTCCTGTGCTTCAACCAAGCATCATGTTCCACATGATCCTCAACATCAGGTTCTATAAGGAAAATTTCACTTAGGACATAGGCAATTCCCTCGGATCTGAGAACTATTCTCACTACTCAGAACCAATCAGACAAGTTTGAGCCATTCAATTTGGTATCAAGTAACATATGGAGATTAAAATTGGAAGCCATTTTCAACCTAAGATATAAGAAAAGAAAAGTGTTTAGATAGTAGTTTAAGTGCATATATTTAATATGAGGACTTTTAATTAAATACATTTTCCTACTATTTTTTTTTGTAATTTACAATAGCCCATTCTATTGAATTCATGAATTTTAACCTAGCTAAATTTCCTAGTAGGTAGCATCTATAACTAGTCTATTGCATCCCCCAATTTTATGAGTCAAGTCATAATAGCAAGTCATAGTTGAAATCCCATTCCATTTGCATCGCATGCAATTGCTAATTCATTCAAGTTCCCTAATCCCAAGGGACGTGTGCTCTTATATTCGCATCTCCTTGAATATGTCTCAGGTCTGGGCCTAGCCCCCAACTTTATGGTGGACTACCCCAGCTCTATTAAGGCAGGCCTTATCTCAAACTTTACAACCAATCAATGTGGACTAGAAGGAATGCTTTGTGTAGCACTTTGATAGCCCAAAGAGACCGTATTATAAATTTGAGTAAGGAAGACTATAACTTGCCTTAATATATTTACTTTGGTATTTTATTGGTGTTAAACGTCTCACCCAATCTAGGATTTTATCAGATGGACAAAATTATAATAACTTGTATTAATTCAGGGAATTTTAGAATTAATTTATAAGGTCTAACCTTAGGTGGGTTCAGCTCTTTATTATAATTATTCCATCAACCTAGATTATATGCAAAATAATTAATACTTTTATTTGTTATATTTATATTGCATTTCCTTTAAGCTTTATTCAATAAATTTAATTTTTTACTTTGTTATAGAAATATATATAAGCACCATCTTATATACTAGAAATAAATTAGTGCATATTAATCCCCCGGCTGGTCAATTCAAATTGCACCGATATAGGTTCCCAGGTAGGAGTGGTGCCCCATGAGGAGTAGACACCAAGTCCAATACTTAGCCAGAACAAATACGGGCACAAACTTGAAGACCAATGGATTCTCTTGAACTAATAAATTTCATTCTTCCAATTCATGTAAATTGGGAGCATCTATAACCCATGTAATTTAAACAAATTATTGACACTTGTATAATTTGAGTAAGTTGAGCAGGCTTATTCAAAATTATTCATAACCATTTTCCAACCTTGAAATGAAAGGCACAAGTTTATATATATTGTTCCAAACAATTAAATAAACAAATCATTTCATTTAGAAAATAATATTTAGTTTGCTTTTAACTTAATTATGCACTAAATATGCAGACTCTAATACCACAGTTGGGAACTGACAGTCAGATTGAACATGCATAAGAGGCATGGCGGAAATTCAAAATTTTGTCCTTGTCCCCAGGAACTCCTATTAGTTGCATATAAATTAAATAAAGCCTTAACTAAATAATTCTCTACCTAGGTTAGCATGCTAAAGGACTAGGCATACCATAATTCCAAATTATATCCTAGCATATTTATTTTATACTAGCATGTTATAACTCTAAGTTATAACCTAAGCATAAAATAAACTACGCATGCAAAAATAACCTAAGCCTAATTATTAACTCTAAAAACACTTAAAGAAAAAGACTTAATAATTAAAAGAGAAAGAAAAAGAACTTACCAGTTGAAGCGTGCTTTTGCAGACCCTTTTTGCACAAGCCTCCAATCCTAGGATAGCCTCTATCAGTATGCACACAAACCCCACCAACCAAAACCTCCCCAGGAGAAAGAACTAAGAATCCTCGAGTAGTTGCTAGACCACTCTAGAAGCCTTACCCAAAACATAAACTAGCGGTGCCCGAATAATTTCAGGCTCCACAAAAATAACTTGCTCAATTACCCGAGAGATTAATTATCTCACTTACGATTTATGCTTTGAGCTTGGTACATTTTGAAAGGAAAGGGGACAGCCTATATATAGGCTTGGGGAGCAAAAAAATTGCTCCCCATTAGCGATGTGGGATGGGAGCAATTCCCATCCCACATGGGCATTCTAAATACACATGCAGCATTAATGGCTGGCTTTGTGCAAACCATGAATATGGGCTACTGCAAACACCGCCGCGCAATCAAACTTTGTATAAAAATTTCATACTTTTCGGTTTTAACTTGCCAATGCAAAATTCCCTTTAAATCCTTTTAAATAAATATTTATTTTTTACTCTAATAAATTAGTTACCAATCAAAATAAATTTCTTGGTCCAACCAAAATTGATCTAATCAATTATAATTTTTTTATGACTCTAATTAATTAGTTACCTGTCAAAATAAATTCCTTGGTCTATCCAAAATTGATCTAATCAATTTTAACAAATCAAATAATAATCCAATTATTATTTATGTTATATTTTCGTAATATAATAAATCTATTAGTTCTTTACTAAGTCCGATGAAGGTCCAATGTGTGTGACCTTGTAGGATCTCGAAGTATTGAGCTGTTAAGGCTTAACCAACCCTTGTTCTAATGGAACCATTTGCTCGATGCTCTAGACCGTGAATAGAACTCAATTACCTTAAACGACCGTAGTACGCCTCTAGCAAGGGTCTACCATCCCCCATTACTCGGAATGTCATTTATGTTTATGACTTAATCCCAGTTAATGCAATAGTTATCCAGTGCGATAAATTCCTTCCATTATTTAATATTAGTACCATCTAGTTTATTGTGTTTGGCTAAAGTGTTAACCCTCTAATAGCGAGGTTGCTCCAAGCTATCCCAGTTATTTACTTGTTACCGAAGTATATTGCCTTTTACCATAGTGTGTTTGACTAGAAACCATTTCTATCAAACACTTACTCTGATAAGAGGTTTATGGCAATCATCACTTCAACAAGAGGCCAGGTACAACTCCTTAATATATCCAGAGCGATGGATTCTTTCCTACTACTTAGCCTACCAACGTGATGTCATCACTATACCCGTAATCACCTGTAGTACCCTAAATTAATGAGTGCATAGTAATAACCCAAAGTATAGCAATAGTACCACACAAGGTAACTAGCATCTCAAGTATGAGGACATTCACAAAGCTTATTGCATGAAGATAAACACTAACACATTGATATTTATACCAAGTGTTTATCTTACTGTGGTCTCCAATATATTTCCTAAATATGTCCATGTGTCAAGCTTAAGGCACACCACCTTCAGTCTGTAGAAGATTAACTGCTTGGACCCTTTCCAAGGAAGTTGACCTCATGATAGTCTTTCCATTTCATCAATATACTTTCTTGATGAAACTATGACTAGTAATAGTTTAGACATAATTATAATTACACATGAAGCAAGTTCCACCAAATATAGTCCGACTACAATTTCTCTGACTTCATGCTATGATATGTCAAGGACTTTTGTATACATACGTCAATGAATATATTTTAACCAGCTATAATATATATATATAGAAACACATTGATATAAACAAAAGAACAAATAGCTTTATTGATTAAATAAATTATTCGTACTATTACATAATTAAGATATATCGCCTTAATTGCCTTAAGGGCATACATCATATCCAACAGATGCTGCCAGGGGCCCATCCACCTGGATATGATGTGAGGCTTCTTAGGATGACCATATAAGCCTGGTTGAGGGATAAAGCAATGCTTAAATACCCACATCTGCAAAAAGAATCAAAAGTTAGTCATAGGACAATTCAAATACAAGGTTAAAAGCATAAGGGAAGTTTAGTGTTTACTAGAAGGAGTAGATAGCTGATCTTTAGCTCAGCCTACTAGCCCCAAACCCCGACATCCAGGCCATAATATAGCTGAACTAGGATAGCTCAACACCAATTCTTGCCAGGCACGCTAGCAAGATCCTCCATCGTAGAGAGAAAATCATAGCTGAGGTTGCTCGAGTACACCAGGAAGAAGATGATAGATATGAGGCTCAGGAGGAAGGACCTAGCATACTAATCCCTCCTATTCACAGCCATCGATCTCAATTGTGCCCGCCAGTAAGTGTGTAGCTCCCCAAACTTAAGCTTGTCCTTCCCGCCAGGATGAAGCCTAAGAAGCTGCTGTACATAGTCCTTCACCTCGGCCCGTGAATACTAGTGGTCGGCATACATGCCAAAGTGGATAATATCTCCCCTCCAAACTAGTGCGGTCAGTAAAAACATATCGGATAGAGTGATGGTGACCTCCCCAATGGTGAAGTCAAAGGTATGGGTAGTCTCCGACCACTGCTCGGCTAGTGCAATAATGGCATTAGGTGCCAATATCTTGGGCCCCTCGGGAATAGCCCATACAATTCAGTGAAACCCGATGCTTTAATTTGAGTCAGCAATTGAGCATCCCTGTCAGTGCAAATCTCCTCGTACTATTTTCCATGGAATTTAAAAGCCCTGACAATCCTAAAAGGGAACTGCAAAAGCAAAATAATAGTACAATAGGGTTAGGATGTACTGGTTAAGTCAGAAATTAGAAGAAAAGTGCAGAGTATGGAGTTCTGGACATTTTATCCTGGGGAAGGGTACTCGAACGGGTAAGCCATACCTATACGGGTTCCACACTTGGACCCGTATGAAAAATAGGACCCGTACGGGTACCTACAAACAGTGTTCATTTGGGAATAGCTACCGAAAAGCCATTTTTATAAAAAAAAAACTCAACCAAATCTTAGCAAATACTATCCTAAAAGTTCCTTAGACTAAATTTACATACATTAGGCTCTATTTACATGGCTAAAACACCCTAAATCCTTGTCGAATTAAAGAAATTCAAAAATGGAGAAAAATTGAGAATTGTGGATTTTGATTAGCTTACTTGGAGTTCAGAAGGATGTGTAGTGGGAGAAGGGACCACGGGAACTTCTGAGGTAGGAGAAAAGTCGAGAAAAGCATCGATCTCGTGAAAATCGTATCCAACGGCCATCAGACATCGCCAGAATTCTGAGTCACCGATCTGAGGCAGTTCCTTGCATCTAAGACCAAAATGGCCAGCATCAGGGATCTTTTTAGACATCTTTTGGTTGATTTGACTGAGAAATGTTGGTGAAGAGGGAGAATGAGGACTATTCGTCATTTTAAAATTGCCTCCGAGGCACCCTATATCGGCATCTCTTAGCCATATAGGTCCCTCCCACACATAAGCCTTGGCTTCCCCATGCTCGTATGGGTCTTAATTTTAGTGGCCAGACAAGTTCTCAAGGAAAAAGCACCCTATAGCAACAAGGGCACATCAGGCTCAGAATTTGGAGCCAACCCCCGCTCCTTTCAAACTCATTATTTATGTTTAACTAGGGGCAAAACCCCTAGCTCACCTTGATCCTCGATTGAAGTGGTAAAATATTTTTGTTTTCCATAAAATCAATCAGAAATCAAGTTGAGCCAGCTCAAGACATTTACTAACAAAAATAATTTTTTTGCAGGTTCGCACAAGTACAGGAATCTTCCCCCAATAAGTAGGTCTTATACGAGGACACTTCCCCCAGCAAAAGGGAATCTACCAAGGTGCATTGCCCCATTCTCCAGTAGTGGAACCAGTCTAGGGGCACCTTCCCAGGGGAATCCTCCCATCCTTCGGTATCATAGGGGCATTCACCCTAAGGGTACTCCCCAACAGCAGGAGCCAGTATAGGGGCATCCTCCTATCTTCAAGCACCCTAGGGGCAACTGGCCTAGGGACGTTTCCCCATCAGTGGAATTAATCAAGGGGCAATCCCCCATCTCCCTAAGAACATCCCTCCTAGGGGCATCCCCCACAAAAGGCTTTTAGTCAAAATGATTAGGTCAAACTCAAACATATTTTTATTTACCAACAAAGTCAATCAAGAATTAAGATGTGTTGTTTTAAGCAGTAACTAACACAATGTTTTTATTATGATTTGATAGGTTATTTAAAACCCCCAGCAAGGAGAGTCATCCGCCTTAGGAATGGGATACACCATCTATCATGAGAGTCATCTGCCTTAGGAAAGGGATACGTCAGTCAAGAAAGTCGATCCGCCTTAGGAAAGGGATATAACATTGGTCAGGAGAGCCATTCGCCTTAGAAAAGGGATACACCGATCCAGGAAAGTCGATCCGCCTTAAGAAAAGGATACGAGGAGAAGTAATCCACCTTAAGAAAGGGATACACACATCTTCCTCGACAAAGTCATCAATATTATCCAAGAGATTCATCCGCCGTAGGAAAGGGATACATCATCCAGGAAAGTCATCCGCCTTAATAAAGGGATACATATAGCAAAGGAAGTGAGTTCACCTCAAGAAAGAAACCCGCCTGTAACATCACCTTGGGTATGATTTCTAAACCCTTGCTCATATCATGATATCATACAGATCTATATCTGTAGTGATCCCACTAGGGGCAGCTATGAGCATTGCATTTTTATGGTCCTTCTCATAAAACAATGATGAGAGCTATATAATGCAATCTTTTATAGGTGTTATCCATCAGATGTGTTCCTACTGCAGCAGAGTTGAGTTTAGCCAGAATTGGAGATTTAAGACTGCCTTTAAAACCCGTACGGGTAGCACATGGGCATATGGGTTAACATTTGACCAGTACAGCCAGTATCCTTCATACGCCTAGGAGAGACTCATACGGGTCCCACTCAAACCCGTATCGGTGTCCCATACCCATACGGGTCCTATTGTTACCCAAACAGAATGTTTAGGTAGGTTGATTATGCTCTATTTGAGAGAAATCAAGTCATAAATGCAATTTATTGCGTTCAGACTCAATTTCTCCCTATAAATAGAGGCTTTCCACCTCATTTCAAAGGAGAACAACAATTTACACAACTACTCGGACCATAATTTAGACAATACTATAAGCAATTTATATTTTTCTAGCTCTTTTTATATAGGTTTAAAAAGGGTATAGTTGAGGTATAGGAGGTATAAAATAGGGAGAAAACCCATTCCTTGAGGTTTTGTCCACATTTTATTCATTCCTAGCTTCGTTTAGTAGGATTTGGGGGAAGTTCTGTCTACACAAACATTTACCCAAAAAGCCTTAAAATCTCCATTTCTATCATCTACTCTGGCCAAGCTCTCTCTCAGCATAGGGATCGCTACAAAGTGGATTCACGGCGTAATGGTAATGCTCCTAAGTTTCAAAGAGACTCACATTCAATTTACTCAATTGTTATTTTTATTATTTTGCTGTATTTTCTTTCTCTTCCTATTTTGGGTCTAGTCCTAAACCATATAAGCCTTGTTGGTTCCTATACATCCTTTTAAAGGCTATACGGATACGCCATACTCATATGGCGGGAAATCCTACTTCATTATGCTTTTCATCTATAAATCTGCCATAACTAAATCTGAAACAAGGTTCTACCCGAATCTCAATAGGACCCGTACGGGTCTGCCATACCTATACGGGCACTCACCAGTAGCCGTACAGGGTCTTACCCACCTGTATGGGTACCGACCCCTAAGGCTGACCCTTGTCTCCCTCTTTAATTAGTTAAAATCAATCAACTCACCATTTTCCATGCTGACTTATGATGTGCCATAACTGTGCTAATCTTTATGGATGCAGGCGAATTTATTTGTTTTCATTCTATAACTTAGAACAAATGTATACGCTCCCTTGCAATTCCCTATTTTCCCCCGATTGCAATTTCATTCCCCCATTTATCATTTGTGCTTTATTATAAACTGTTGAATGTATGAATCGAGTGTGAAAGAGTGTAGAATAATAGGATTTCTGTGATAATTCCCCAAATGATGAAAGTAATGCGGTTTTACGCAGTGAATGTAATTTTGAATTAACTAAATGAGAAATAAGCGACTCATCTGATACCCAAATCTCTAATCCAACAAGTATGAGTCTCCCACCCAATGGAACCATACCACCACTCTTTCCTAAGTAGACAGCTTGGGTGGCGACTTTTATTCATTTAAAATTGGTTAATTGTGAAAACTTGAACTAAATTGGTTTAATCACGCCTAAATATAAACACAAACCCCCAATGGGCCCCACCTTTCAGAAATGGTGCTAAGGGAGACCCACACATCATCGACACCTCACAGCAGTAATATGATTTTTTTATCTTTTATCTTTTTCGTTTTTTCCTCTCTTTTTCAAGGGTCAAGTTATTTGAAATAGATACCATTTTTGGGTTTGTCGAAAGTGCCTAAATTATTTCTTTAATTGGAACGTCATGAATGTTGAATATGTCAAATGTATGCTAGAATGGATACATGGAATTATTATCAGAAACATTGCATATGTAAGTAGATTTATTCATAATATTACTTATTACATTGTTTTAGTTTGAAAGCACTAGAGAAAAAAAAACAAAAGAGCAATATTCATTATTTAGTGTAGTTCCTACTTCTTTCAAGTATCTGTCTCTTGCCTTACTATTCCCAATTTGAGCTTTCATTTAGGTCTTCTTGAGGTTCTCATCTAAATGATAGTCAAACTTAGAGCCCAAACATCAACTAGTCCATTACACCACATTCCTGCTATAGCCTTTTTTGTATGTCACAGTCATCGGGTATGCTCTCTTTTTGATCTTGAAGCCATAAACTATCTTTCTCCTTTTGTTCATCAGTCTTGCTTTGACCATCCTAGGAAACTTGTGTTGTTCCCATTTTTGGTAGTTTGACTGGGATTGAGATTCGAATTGTTTTTCCCTTTACTTTACCTGAAGCCATTTCTTGCTCAGCTTAGGTATAATGGAGCTCTTTTGAAAGCGGAACTTGTCTTGAACTGGAATACACGGTTCTTCCACCTTTCCTTTACATATCAATTATTTGATATCATGCAGTAGGCAGATACATTCATTAGTTCGGTGCCCCTTGACGATATGATAGGTGCAGAAGTTATCCTTATACATTTCATTTAGCCTTTTGTAAGGTTTCAAGCTTTGGAGAAGACCAGTAGTTTTATACGTGGAGAATAACATTGCCAATGATTCTTTCCACGGGGATATACCACTCATGACTTATTGATTATAAACAAATTCAGTCATTTTCATAACACCATTTGTTTTCATTTTGGCTTTGATTTGATAAAGGTATGTCGTAAAGAGTTGAGTGTTCAAAGTTTTCCTTACTCTTACTCTTTATCTTATCTACATACTGAGGTTGGACATGTTTCCTCATCGGAGTATGGACATTTGGTATCATGGAAAGTCTTTTTGCTATTACATCATCAATCAATTCCAAGAATGTATCTAATTCCAGAAAGTCTTTCACGGCTTTGGATACTGCTTTTGCAATGATTTCATCTTGGTCATGATTATCCATTCTGTTCATAGAGAAAATGTTGATCAACTCAATTGTTCTTTGAAGAAATGTCATTCTATTTGAACACAAAATCCAATGATACAATGCCAATAACAAACTACTTTGGCTAACCATCTTAAGTGATTTTTTTTAGCTAAAGTTAGTCACAATTTTTTTAAGAGTGATGCATGTAAAACATTGGGCACATATGATGCGGGATGGTTTAACTGATGATATGAATTATCTTTACATGTTTAGGTATAAGATTAATGATATGAGGGAAAGAGTGATTGGTCAGATGTGATGAATAAATTCACAAGAATGAGCTTTTGATGAATGAATGTAATATATGTATGCATTTATGTATGGTGAATTAAAGAGAAGTTAGATATTCGAGGGTGGTCTCTCTCTCTCTCTCTCTCTCTCTCTCTCTCTCTCTCTTTTAGGCCAAGTCCAATTAGGATAAACATAAGACTATGGTTAACATCCTAGAGATGTTAATGTTGTGTGTATTTCAGGTACCTACAGGATCGGGGCTAGCACCCTAATAAGCGTAACATAGGATAACATGATGCTGCATGTCGTAAGTGTATCACAAGATGACATGATGCTGCATGTCATAACCATAACACAATATGACATGACGCTGCATGTCAAAGCATGGCATGACAAATCAAAATATAACACGGTGCTGCATGTCAAGAGCTTAACTAAACCTGACATGACACTGCATGTGAAAACGGAAATATAGCATGATAAAGTGACATGACCCTGCATGTCAAAATAAAAATATACTGTGACATGACACTGCCTGTCAAAACAAAAATGTGACATGACACTACATGTTAAAATAGAAATATAATGTGACGTGACACTGCATGTCAAAATGAAAATGTGACATGAGACCACATGTCAAAATAAAAATATAATGTGACACAGTACTGCATGTCAAAACGGAAATGTGACATGACACTGCATGTCAAAACAGAAATATAACGTTACACGACACTGTATGTCAAAACAAAAATATAACGTGACATGACACTGCATGTCAAAATGGAAATATAACGTGACATGATATTGCATGTCAAAACAGAAATGTGATATGACACTGCATGTCAAAATGGAAATATAACGTGACACGACACTGTATCTCAAAATGGAAATGTGACATGACACTACATGTCAAAATAGAAGTATAACGTGACACAACACTGTATGTCAAAATAAAAGTATAACATGATATGACACTGCATGTCAAAATGAAAATATAACGTGACATGACATTGCATGTCAAAATGGAAATATAACATGACATGACACTGCATGTCAAAGCATGATATTGCACTACATGTCATAAGCTTAGGGTTTACATGGCATTGTATGTCATACATATGGATACATCGCACTATATTTTATTAGTACATAGTTACATGGTACTACATGTTTTATTTATAGAATGCATGTTATAGACTAAACTTAACATAGCACAACATGTCGGGTTATGGCTATAATCCTAATTAATGAATATATGTGATTATGTATGATCTTAGAGGTACCGAAAAAGGGTGCCAAACATCCATGGATCATTTAGCTAGAGAGTGGTTGTTAATATTCGTAGAGTATTTCATAATGGTCAGGTATTCTGGGATACCGAGCAGGGTTATGAATCTTGATACGCAAGGAATATCAAATAAGATAGGTTGGTCACATATAGTGATAGGGTCTAATTGGGTTATTTTTCTCATTCATGAAATGCACAAATTCGAGTGTCTTTCAGGGAAAGTACAACTCAAGGAAGTGTCCTTTTAGGAATGTGCTAAGATTGGGATCATCTAGGATGCCCCTGAGGTAGGACTTGTTTTGGTCATTTAAGGGATGCCAAAAAGGTTGTATCTCACTAGACATTGATTCGACAATTGCTAAGTCGCCTTGGTTTGGGTAATATTTGGTCATTCAGGGAATGCCAAAAAGGTTTGTAACTCGATGGGTATCAGTTAAGCAATCACTGTGTTACCTAGGGGTTAAATATTCGTGGAATATTTGATGAAAGTTTAGCATTCGAGAAAGACGTAACAAAAGGGGTAAGTCTTTGATACTCGTGGAATATCAAGCTTGGTCAAGTGATCACCTTCAGTGTCAAGGTTTAGTTGAGTTTTCTTTCATGGAAAGCATAACTCAAAATTGTGTCATTCTAGGAACGCACAAAAGTCGGGGTCAAATAGAATGCCCTAGGTATTTTAGCCAAGTCATTGCAAGAATGGCTTAGTTATTATGTCTCGTTGGACATTAATTTGGTAATCATTATGTCGCCTTAATTCTTGGAAAAGCTTTGGTCATTTGGGGAATACTAAAGAAGTTCATGGGATTAATTTGGCAATCGTGGAGTTGCCTTAGTTTTGGTCATTCGGGGAATACCAAAAGGTTTGGGCCTTCTAGTCAGGTTTAAGACCACTCGATGGTTGGGATTAGATGACTTGCTGGTTGGGGCTCGATGACTTACTAGTCTAATTTCTATCAACTCATTAGTTGAGTTTGAATTAACTCAGGGATTGAATGTGACTTTATTAGTCGGGGGACTCACTAGTCAAATTGACACGCTTGTCAGGTTTTAGAATGACTTTAATAGTCGGATGACTCACTAGTAGGTTTCGAAATCACTCTAATAGTAGGGTGACTCACTGGTCAGGTTTTTGAGATGACTCCAATAGTCGGGTGACTCACTGGTCAAGTTCTACAATGACTTTAATAGTTAGATGACTCACTGGTCAGGTTTTTAAGATGACTCTGATAGTCAGGTGATTAACTGGTTAGGTTTTAGAATGACTTTAATATTTAGGTGATTCGCTAGTCAAAGGTTAGTCGACTCGATAGTCACTCAAAGGGTTGACTAGTTGGTCAAAGGTGAGTTGACTCGATGGTCACTCAAGGGTTAACTCGTTGGTCAAACTTGAGTCAACTCGATGGCCACTCAAAGGTTGACTCATTAGTCCAAGGTAAGGTGACTAGATGGCCACTCGATGGTTGACTCATTGGTCGGAGGTAAGATGACTCGCTGGTCACTTTAAGGGTGACTCTATGGTCAAAGGTGAGTTGATTTGATGGTCACTCGAAGGGTTGACTCATTGGTCCGAGGTGAGATGCCTCACTGGTCACTCGAAGGGTGACTCAATGGTCACTCGATGGTTAACTCGGTGGTCAAAGGCGAGTTGACTCGATGGTCACTCAAAGGTTGACTCTTTGCTCAAAGGTGAGTCGATTCGCTGGTCACTCGATGGCTAACTCAGTGGTTAAAGGTGATTTGACTCATTGGTCAATCAAAGGTTGACTTGGTGATCAAGGGTGAGTTAACTCAATGGTCACTCGAATGTTAACTCAGTGGTCAAGGGTGAGTTGACTCGATGGTCACTTGAAGGTTGACTCGGTGGTCAAAGGTGAGTTGACTCACTGGTCACTCGAGGGTTGACTTGGTGTTTAAAGGTGAGTTGACTAGATGGTCACTCGAGGGTTTGTGTATTTTGGCTTAAGAGTGAAGCCTAGGTGGACTCACTGATTAGTTTATTTTAGCTCGTGGGTTGAGCCTAGGTAGACTCACTGGTCTTGGTTTGTTTCGGCTCATGGGTTGAGCCTAGGTAAGCTCACTGGTCTTGGTGAGTTTTGGGTTCCTATAGCTAAGGAAATAAAGTGGTATGTCACACATCAATGCCATAGCTGTATAAAGATGTGGTTAGTTTTCACACAATCGTGATGTTTACGATGTTTTTAGGTTTATTTATATTTAATAAACCTACACATGTAGCAAACGTTAGATCGTGCCTACCGCCCTTTTAACTCCATTGGGTTACTTTGCTTTAAAGCCAATGGGGGACTTAGCGGAGTCTACTCGCGTGCACTCATGGTTTTTGGGTAATACCTATAGGGAAGTGTCTATGGTGGGTCTATATATGGGTTTCGGTCTCAGGATTGGGTGCGATTGTGTACCCTGTGCCTTTGTGTACCGAGATCCAATGGCCTTAAGCGAACCAAAGGAGTCCTTTCCACATATAACATACTTGGGTAATCTTGCCCTTAAGCAAGCAAGGCTCTCGTATGTTACGCAAGGGGTGTGATCGGATCCATACCCCTCAAGCCCTAAAGCGAACTTGGAGATACTTCACCAAAAGACACCTAAATTGGTTATTAGATAAAGAAAGCAGATGCTATACGATCCGAACATTTGTGTAATGCCTGAAAATACACAAATTCCATAGTTCAAAATTTTCATTTGAATAATATTTTAATTATTATGTCAAAAAAAAGAATTTTTATAAAAATCAAGTTCTCATAAAAATAATTTTATATCCCTAGCAGAGTCGCCACTGTGCGTGGGCGAAATTTAGTGGAGCATACGGATCGCGGGGTGCGTTCAAGTTTGGTGCAGTTTGAGGAAACCGCGGCATTGCATTTGATGTGCGTTTGCCTTTTCAAAGAATAAAACGTTTGGTTTTATTAAAGAGAAAATTATTTAAATATTTTTCACGTAAACTTATTGAATGTGAAAAACGTGGCTTTTTATAAGCCAAAAAAGTGATTATATTAAGAAATACATTTACACATTTTATTAAGAAAATATATTTTTAAAATAAAGCATTTTTACCTTATTTAAAAATGTAATAGAAATAAAGTCGCCACCCGGTTCAGCTCAACCGGGAATTGTGGTATACTAATCCAAAAGGGGATTTTCATATCGAAAACAAAATGAAATTCTGAGTTTGGACATGATAGTTACTCATATTGTTCAAATTGTTTGGATTAATTTTAGAATTTTATTTTATGTGGGAATTTCGGCATTACGGCGGCTTTATTTAAGAAATAAATTCAAGAAATAAAATGAACATTATAACATTATAACGGCTTAATAAATTGATATTTTCTACTGAAATTTCGGTAGAGTAATGGCACCACTTGGGTTTTAGCCTAAAAGCTCGGATAGAGTTTCCTCACATTTTGGATGTTTTACCTGTACCTGCGAGTTTATTTGCAAATATTATAATTTAAGTGGCTCCAGTGGCTCACTTAACTAGATAAGTGAAATGCAATGTGCAATAGTAAAAAATAGAAAGAAAATGAAATAAATTCTTAGTGAATTTTAAAGATGGGCTTTAGAGCCAATTGCCCTCAGTTACCTTTTCGTATGTTCAGGATAACTTGAGAGCCGATGCGGAACCGAAGTTATCAAGAATTGGTAGTTTGATAGGAAAATGAATTTAACCCAAGGTATGACTATAATCTTGGATTATTTGAAGAGAAAATGCGGGGCTTTTGAGAAATTGAGTCGTTTTTAGGTCGAAGATCACTGTGAGATCTAGATCTAAAAAGACCAGAAAATGAGTTTATACCGAATGTCAGTGATAAAGCTCGGATTTGGAAGTTTTTGGAAAAGTTTCAGGGCTTTTATGACTCCCGGAACGAAACTAGCATAATAAGGATTTTCGTCGATTTCTGATCTGTGTAAAATGAGAAGGGAACTCCCCTATTTATAGAAAGGAGGTAATTAGCCAGTGGGTTAATCACCTAAGTAATTAGCCGGCGGGCTAATTACCTATCTGACAAAATCTTATCCAAAATCTCAGAAAATCTTACAAAATCTCGGTCAGATACGATTTTTATTGTTCATAGGCAATTAGCCTGCTGGCTAATTACCTATTTGATCATATTTTGACAGAAACGGCCCAACGGTCAAAACAAAAGGCCTTTAGACCTATACTTTGCCTTATTTTAGCCAAATTCGATCATTTAAGCCCTCAAAATGGCTTTTTTGTGTTTTTAGGATAACTTGACTGGTTGACTATTTTGACCTATTGGAAATGGATTTCAAAGCATTTCAAGATGTAACTTGAAACTTTATGAAGAATCGGAATTTTTGGGAATTTTTGGAACTTTTTTTATGATAATTCGGTCCTTCTTGGCTCTTTGTCTAATCGCTGATTGAAATAGGTATAAATCCTCATCGGGGCGAGTGGACTGTGCTTACATCTCCAACTTTATAAGCAATGGTCTTTATCTCAAGATTGTGAAATCATTAGATTGAGAACTAGCTCTGATATCACTTGTCGGTCGACATGTGTACAACTCAATGAGTTGGATGGGGGTGAATGACTCGCTTGATTAAAATAGGCAACTTTTTTGCGAATAAAGAATCCTCATTGAGTATGTCAGCGGGCTGAGTAGAAATTGAGAAAAACTTCAACACAAAGTAAAGAACACAGAGATTTTATACTGGTTCGGCAACCTGTGCTTATATCCAGTCCTAAGAGAGTGTCTTGGCTTTAATCCACTAATCTCAACTCCTTTACCCTAGGCAGAGAAGCCTTTCACAAGAGTTACCCAATTATAGAAAGTACCCTCCAAACTATAATCACTCACCCGTTGAGTAGAATACCCTCTTCTACCAGCAACTCAACAGAGTCTAAACAAGAGTTAGATTCAACTTATAGAAAGTTGATCTAGTTACAATAATCAAGTATATCAGTTTTATTGATCTTCTCTATCTCTCTTGTTCTAAAGCAGATTCTCACTGAGTAGTTGCTTTCTTGATTGAATTCCTTCAAAGCTGGAAACTGACACAGTTTTTGCTTCTTAGAAATTCAGGTGTATTCACCAAGTTCTAACGCTTGCCTTCTCGCTCCTTTTGTGGTTAAAATCAAGAAAGTAGCCGTTAAACTTGCTTTGGCATCTTCTGCAATTTGACAGCTCAGCTATCCACTTGTTGCTTCTTCAAATCAAATGATTGGGAGATAGAATCACACTATTGTGAGATAGAAATCAATCTGTTAAGAAACAGATTGAATCAGAGCTTTAAATTTGAATCTTTATTGTTTGATGCTATTCTTCCATTAGTGAGAACTTGCACTGACTTGCTACGAGTCATCTTCCCATTCCTTTTGGTAATCTGACGAGTTTGCAGAGTCGCGCATTTGCAGGAGAAACGCGCTGCTTCAATCTAAATTGACTTTGTCTTCTCGCTGCTTTTCTCTGGAGAAACCATGTCTTTTATCAACACTGGGCTTTTTTCTTTGTCATGTCATTAATTCCTTTTGTCTTATGTATGACGTCTTTCATTAATGTCTTTAAAAGTAGTAGGACAAAAAGTAAGATTTCATTTTTCCTTAAATGGAATGGTCAGCGTTGTTGAATAATGAAAGTAACTCAGCGAAAATGAATAAACAATAAGCACAGCTGAAACATAATCTAAATATAGAGCATTAAGTGAACAGTGCTTAGTCAGCAAACTAAGTACACAGCTCAGCCCAAAACAACTCAGAGTTAAAACTCAATAGTTAGGTCAACGGAGACTTGAAATTCTACCATTGAATTCAATTCCTCACATAAAATCACAGACTATCTAGTTTAACATCATTATTGATTTAATTAACTCAAACTTAACTTAATTGAAATGATCAAAACCTTAAACACTAATGTGTCATCCACTGAGTCAGTCTATCCTTGTACTGGGTTCAACACCTTTATATTGCACACTTTGCTTATTTTTATACATTACTCGAAAGCACACACTTAGTACTATCACCTTGCGAATAGGAGTCAATTGTTAGATTATTTTAAATAATATATGTGGTTCATGAGATTAAGTGGTCCATTTAATTAAAGTTAACCCAATGTGATGATGATTTGATTTAAATGGATAAACTAGACTAGGTGAACAGTTGAACAAAACCGATTCATCTAGTTTAACCCTTCCCTTGTCCTTATCTTTTGTTAATAGATATAACGTTTCGTGAAAACGTTATTCCTCAAGTTATAAAAGAGGGAGTTTTACAGAGACAGAACGATCAACGTTTATTTTCTGCTTTCTCTCTTCTTTTCAATTGCTTTCTTGATCATCAAAGATAGCATAAGGGATTTAAAGGACAAGAGGAAAGAAATCTAATTCGTTTTTAATGGATCGAGGTACACTTCTGATTACTGAATTTTATTTATGTTCTTGTTAATCAATTTCTAGAACAAATCGATTCTATGGTTTCTCGAATCCAGTAAATTATCTAACAATTGGTATCCGAACGAATTGTTCTAGTGTTGATTACTTGGAATTGTTTTGGTTTTACGAAATTAAAAGAGAGAAAAATCGATGAATGAGTTCATTAAGTAAAGATTTTTTTTTGTATGATACTGATTTTGAAATTCAATCAGAATGAAATTAAAGGTTGTTCAATTTGCGAACAGGAACAAAGGAACAAATGAATAGAATTATTTCAATTTTGTTGGACCTCTGTACAGTGGCTTTGAAAATTTAATTAAACCGTATATTTCATTTAATGATCTCTAGTGGGATTAGAAAATGGGCATTGTAATTTTTTTTTAATTTGTTTTGAATTATGTCCTACTTCACTATAACCAATTCTTCTGATTTTGGAATTCTAATTATGTAGTTTTGATTCCAAATGTGAATCTTTGAATTGGAATTCCAATTATTTCTTTTAATCCTTCGATTTTATGCACTCTACTGGATTTATTTTATAAGACTAAAGATTAGATTCTGATGAGCTATTTCTGGACGTGTTGCGACCACAAATTGATGTCGCTCTCGTGGCCTCGATTGATTGCGTTCTCGGCGATTGGAAAGAATCATCTCCACGATCGCAAATAGGTGTCACCGTCTCGAATAGATCAATGAAAGTTTATATATAAATTATTGTTAGTTTGCTCTTAATGGAAAAGAAATATATATCAGATTTTGATTTTTGATCTACTTAAAGATTTAGGTTGCATAAGTTAAATATTTATAGCATAGAAAGCATGTTAGTCACTAAAGTGGCCTTACTAGTTTATTTAAATATTTAGTTATGCATATCAATTGTTCAAGTATGATAGATGCAACTAAAAGAATATATTGAATAATTGATAATATTAATTCTATGTTATGAGGTTACCCAAACGTAGACCATTACTTATGAATTAATAAAATCAAAGTGATTTATTGATATGCTTAGTATGTATGCATGAATATCCAAAGATAGCATGTATATAGGTTACTATAATATTGATAATCTATTAAAGTTTTATTGTTTGCTTCAAATTTTTTGTGTTCAAATATCACCCAAAGGTGGACTTGAATGCATGTTTAAATATGTTTGAAATCCGTAATATATCTCAAAGTATTGATATATGTGGTTACATGGATTGTGATATTGCAGTTAATAATATGTTGGCATTGGGCGCTAATGGATTAGTCAAGTTCAATGGACTAAACTATAATGATTGGTCTGAGCAAATGTGTTTCCAGTTGGGTATAATGAATTTGGATTTAGCCATTGTCACTGAAAAACTAGTAGACGTTACAGAGGCTAGTATAGATGTCGATTGGTCTCTCCACGAGGCTTGGAAAGATCCAACAGGTTGGCTTTGATGAAGATGAAAATGGCAGAAAATGTGAAGCCATCTATGCCTAAGACAGACAATGCAAAACAATTCATGGCGGAGATTAAAGAATACTCCCATTCGGAAATTGCTGACAAGTCTATCGTGGGAAGCTTAATGAGTGAGTTGATGACCAAGAAGTTTGAATGGTCACAACCTATTCATGAGCATGTCACTTGTATGCAAAACTTGGCAATGAAATTGAAAGCCATGTGGATGGATGTGAGTGAGACCTTTCTGGTTTAGTTCATCATCAATTCTCTTCCTACAGAGTTTGGTCAGTTCCAAGTGAATTACAGCACCTTGAAAGAAAAGTGGAACATACAAGAGATTAAGGCCATGCTTGCACAAGAGGAAGGGAGATTGAAGAAACTGAGGGAACATACAACTAATCTTACATTCCATTCAGGGTCTAGCAGTAACAGTGGCAAGCTTGAAAAGGACATGAAAAGGGACAAAGGAAAGGGAAAAGTTCCTATGAAAGTGAATGCAAGGGGCAAAATCAAGGAGATAAGATGTTACTCCTGTAAGGAGATTGGCTACCTTAAGAAAGAATTTCCAAAGCGAAAGGCTTGGTTCGAAAAGAAAGGTATGCATAATGTTTCTGTATGTTTCGAATCAAATTTAGTAGAAGTACCAAATAATACTTGGTGATTAGACTCAAGTGCAACTACTCATGTGTCACATGTTTTACAGGGATTCCTTTGACCCAAACCATAAATGGAACAAATGAGTTCTTGTATATGGGAAACAGAATGAAGGCACGGATAGCACGAATTGGGATGTACAGATTAATTTTAGACACTGGTTGTCAAATAGATCTAGAAAGGTGTCTTTATGTTCCTGAATGTGCTAGGAATTTAGTTTCTGTTTCCATGTTGGATAATGTAGGTTTTGATTTTAAGATTGGATAGGAAATGTTTTCTTTGTACAAACATAAGTACTATTATGGTTCTGGTACATTATTTGATGGATTGTATAAGTTTAATCTTGATGTTAATTTTCATGAATCCCTTTTATTACATGTTAAGCATAACACAGGAACTAAACATAGTGCACAAAATGAAAGTTCTGCCTATTTGTGGCATCAAGGATTAGGTCACATATCTAAAGAAAGGATAATGAGGTTATGAAAAATTGAAGTATTACCTCAATTAGATTATGTTGACTATGATGTATGTATATATTGTATTAAAGGTAAACAAACTAAACATACATCTAAACATCCAGCCATAAGAAATAGCGAACTACTTGAGTTGATACACACCGATATATGTGGTCCTTTCAACGTTCCATCATGGGGCGGCGAAAAATATTTTATTACCTTTATTGATTATTTCTCGCGTTATTATTACTTGTATGTTTTGCATGAAAAAACTCAATCAGTGGATGTCTTTAATGTGTTTATTGATGAGGTAGAAAGGCAGCTTAACAGAAAAGTGAAAGTAGTGAGATCTGATAGAGGTGGTGAATATTATGGAAAATACACCGAAAATGGGCAATGCCCAAGTCCATTTGCAAAGTTTCTTGAACGTCAAGGCATACGTGCGGAATACACTATGCCTGGAACACCACAATAGTATGGTGCATCAAAAAGGCAGAATCGTACTCTTATGGATATAGTTAGGAGTATGTTAAGTTATGGTACTGTACCTTTATCATTGTGGATGTATGCATTAAAGACTGGCATGCATTTGGTTAATCGATTTTCATGTAAGGTAGTTCCTAAGACACCTTATAAACTATGGACAGAAAGGAAACCAAGTTTAAGGCATTTACATGTTTGGGGTTGTCCAGTAGAAGTAAGGATATATAATCCACACGAAAGGAAACTTTATGCAAGAACCTGTAGTGGTTATTTCATCGGTTATCCAGAAATTTCTAAAGGATACAGATTCTATTGCCCTAATCATAATATGAGAATAGTTTAGTCTGGTAATGCTTGGTTCATCGAAAATGGTGAATCTTGTAAGAGTGGTGAACCACATAAGGTGGATGTACGAGAGATTCAAATAGTAGAGAAAAACCTATGGAAAATGTATCTCCTACAGTTGTTGTTCCTATTGTTGTACCAAAGTTTAACAATGTGATTGGACAACAAACGAATATTCCAAACCCACCTTCTAAAAATGTTAATGATGAACCGATTAACAATGAACAAGTTAAAAATGAACAAGTGATAGCATAAGAAGAAGCATTAAGAAGGTCTTCGAGACCGAAAAGATCTGCTATTTCGAATGATTATGTGATCTACACACTTGTACGTGAATGTGAATTAATCATTGATAGGGATCCAGTCTCTTTCAAGCAAGCCATGCATTGTAATAACTTTGAAAAGTGGTTTAATGCTATGAAAGAAGAGATGAAATCAATGGATGACAATGATGTCTCGGATTTAGTTGAGTTACCTAAAGGGGTGAAATAAGTTGGTTGTAAATGGATATTTAAAACCAAGCGTGACTCTAAAGGTAAATTCGAAAGGTATAAAGCCAGACTAGTCACCAAAGGTTACACTAAAAAAATGGCATTGACTATAAAGAGACCTTCTCTCCAGTTTCAAAGAAGGACTCTTTGAGAATTATTATGGCTTTGGTGGCTCATTATGATCTCGAGCTCCACCAAATGGATGTAAAGACCGCTTTTCTTAATGGTGACTTAGAGGAAGAAGTGTAAATGGATCAACCAGAAGGTTTTTCAACCACATGAAAATAAAATTTGGTATGTAAGTTAAAGAAGTCGATATATGGACTGAAACAGGCTTCTCAAAAATGGTATCTTAAGTTTAATAATACCATATTGTCATATGGCTTCGTAGAGAACACTGTTGATTGATGTATCAATATGAAGATCAATGGGAGTAATTTTGTTATATTAGTTCTATATGTTGATGACATTCTACTTGCTGCGAATGACATTGGTTTACTACTAAATGTGAAGAAATTTCTTTCTAATAACTTTGAAATGAAAGATATGGGCGAGGTATCCTATGTGATATGAATAGAAATATTCTATAACAGATCATAAGGATTGTTGGGATTGTCTCAAAGGGAATATATTGAAAAAGTATTAGAAAGATTTAAAATGGAAAAGTGTTCTGCTGGAGTGGTTCCAATTCAGAAGGGAGATAAGTTTAGTCTCATGCAATGTCCTAAAAATGAATTGGAATGAAAAGAGAATAGTTCAGAGCCTAATGTATGCTATGACATGTACCAGACTGGATATTAGTTTTGCTATAGGAATGTTGGGGCCCTATCAAAGTAACCCCGGAATGGGTCATTGGAAAGCTGTAAAGAAAGTACTCAGATAGTTACAAGGCACTAAGGATCACATACTCACATATAAAAAGTCAAGCAACCTTAAAGTAGTGGGTTACTCAGATTCAACCTATACCGGATGCGTAGATTCACGAAAAACTACATTTGGTTACTTGTTTTTTATGGCAAGAGGTGCAATTTCATGGAGAAGCAGAAAACAAACCGTTATTGCTACTTCTATAATGGAAGCTGAATTTGTAGCATGCTTTGAGGCTACTGTTCAAGCTTTGTGTCTGCAGAACTTTATCTCGGGTCTTAAAATAGTCGATAATATATCTAGGCCATTGGGAATTCATTCTGATAATTCTGTAGTTAGCTTCTTCTCAAACAATGATAGATACTCCAAGGGTGCAAAGCACATGGGTTTGAAATACCTATCTGTAAAAAAAGAAGTACAAAACAAAAAGGTGTCGATTGAGCATATAGGTACTGATCTTATGGTAGCGGATCCGTTAACTAAGGGGTTACCAGCCAAAACTTTATTAGTTGCTGACTTAGTACTTTACAGATGCCGGGTAGAAGACCATCAAGGTGCTATATAACTAGTCGGCCTCGCAGTCGGATCACCATTAGGCTAGCCGAGTGAAGGGCCAAGACTACACCGGCCTAAATAGGAGATAGAGTTCCATCATAGCTCCTCTTCCTAAATAGATAAAGAGGAAGAATATCCTTTCATAAATGGATAAATGAGAAGAAACCTCTTATAGAGGAAATCACGCCTAAATAGGATCCTTACCTGATAAGGACTCCTCAACGCCAAAAGAGGAAAGACACTCCTGAAGAAACAAGGACACCACATACTATAAATATGGGGCCATCCCCCATAGTCAAGTATCACATTCTAAACCCTAGAACTCACCTGCTTACTTGCCTCCTCTTTATTGCTATCGCTAACTTAAGCACCAGAGAGGCTACGCCGTTCATACGGCTAGTCACTTTGACAGTCTTTCCTATCTTGCAGCCACCATTCCCGGCGAAGTCAAACCTCTCTCTTTCTGTGAAGGTTAGCTCAAGAAACCCTATCTTTGACCAATCTTTCAGTGGTAGGGTGAGCATGGACAAACTTACTTGCTCCGATAAGAATTTTATCTTCCGACGAATACAAAAATCCAACCAGATGGACAGCAGCCAAAACCATGATCAAGCAGCCAAAGACAATACCGATGACTCAAGGACGGCGATCAACTCCTAACCAACTGCAACAGCACCCCTCTTCTCCATGATCCCAGCCATGGACTCCGGTGTGACACAGCCTACCAATCCTGCAACTGGAATGGTGTTCTTTGAAAGCTTTGCTCAAAGCTATCAAGTTTCCCCTTAAGACCCAAATTAGCTGTGAAGGAATCTATTTGGAGTTATGAAGAAAGGAATGGATGGACATACAATCAGCGGACCATTGCACCATACGGATGCTCATATCCGTCCTATCGCCTACTAGGTCAAGCCTTACAACGCTCACCCGGAAGGATCATTCAACACCAATCAGGGGGAGCCACATCTACCCAAAGGGCCATACAATGCCTAGCAGTATGGGTCTCTCAACACTCACTAAATGGGGCCACACAACACTCACCTAAGTCTTCCCAATTGGCTCAGCACAATGCCAGCCTTGATACGTCCTTTTTGGATAAGAGCCTGGAAGTCCCCTCATAGAGGGATCTGATTGGTATGTCTAAGGCACGACAGGCAGAATGGGTCGCAGCGAAGGAACCGGCGTGCGGTGCACACTACCTATAATGACCAACTCCATCAGGCTTCTTTCACCGGGGTGGTCTGTATCAAGGACCAAACCACTCCACTCATCTTCTTTAGCTACCACTATTGGGCTTATAGTTGAGGCCCAAGAAGTTCAGATACTGGGATGACTCAGAGTTTCAGAAGATGTTCAAGAAAGGCCTCAACGGCTACGCTGTTTCTCTATAAGAACCCCTATTAGAAATTTCTGACTCCCCATTTAGTGCGGAGATCCTCGCGGAAAAATTCAAATCCTGAGTCAAGCTACCATTCATTAGCAACTACAGCAGAGACATGGACCCACGGACCCATGTTTGGACTTACAAGAATAAGATGGACCTAGCATATGCCTCAGAAGCACATGTCTGCAGGAACTTCCCCAACACATTAATCGGTCCAATGGCCTATTGGTTTGACTCACTGCCAGCTGAGTCCATAGATAAGTGGGATGATCTAAGGTAAAAGTTTTGCACATAATTCATTAGCTCCATCCCTGCAGGAACTACCACTCGTACCCTCAATAAGATCATTCAAAGGAAGGATGAGTCACTCTGCTCGTACATCGAGCGATTCAATAAAGCATGCCTACAAATACTAGATTGGGACTATAGGACCACCAGGGAAATAATGATTAGAGGCACGTGGAATGAAAGACTCTGTGCAGAGCTCATTCAAAGGCAACCGAAGAAGCTGGATCAGATGATCACCATTATGAATAACCTGATTAAAGTGGATAAGGTCGATAGGCCACACAAGATGTCTGAAAGGACTTGGCCTGAAGACCAAAGGACTAAGAAGAAAGGGGGGAACTACCGCGAGCAGTCATCCACCAGATATAGACCAGAATTGAACGCTCCTTTACGAGAACTCTTGCTAGCCATGCAAAAAAGTGATGATAGGAAATCCATCAAGTATCTAAGGGTGACGCCTGAACAGTTTGTTGGGAAGGACACGAACAAGTACTGTGAATTCCACAAGTGAAGAGGCCATGACAAGAACAAATGCCGCGTCCTAGCAGATGAGATCCGTGCCCTAATTGAACAAGAGAAACTTTCATAATTTGTGAGAGGAATCACCAAAGAGAGGAGATCCGGATCAAAGAAGGATGATGAAGACAAGTCCTCACAGAAATCAAAGGGGCTTGTAATGGTAATCACAGGTGGACCAGGATTTAAAGGGTCCTCCTCAACAAAAATAAGCTTTGAACACAAGAGATCAACTACTAAAGACAACTCAGAACTAAGCAAACCATTACAAAAGTAGAGCTTAGTAAAGAACCCGCACGCATACCCCTTTATGCTAGAAGCCTTGATAGAAGGATAAACCGTCAGATGGATCATCATTGACACCAGCAGTTCCATCAATTTGATCAGAAAAGAGGTAATTGACAAGCTAGAAGTTCATCACAGCCGGATGCTACCAGTCCATTCACCACTTGTAGGCCTTATCCATTCGATCGCAACACTTAGTCAGACCACACTGGAAGTTTAGCTCGGCAATTACAAGACAAAATGGAGAGCAAAAATGGACTTTATAATTGCTGATGTACCAATCGGATACAACGTCATCTTGGGCAGACCATTCCTAGCCGAGTAAGACGCACGTATCTCAATCAAACACCTAGTCATGTAGATTCCTACCACAAAGGGAGTAGCTGTAGTTGCAGGTACCCCTCTAGTAGCACAAGAGACCTACTTAGCATCACTAAAGACAGATGAAATAGTCAAAGAGCTAGAGGAGATGGAGAACACTAAACCATTCGATCTCATTAAAACACTGACGATAGGGCCTAATTGACAGGCATGCATAGCCTCTGATCTCCTAGAACCTATGAAGGCGAACATTAGCCGAGTGCTGGTAGAAGAGCAACACACCTTCTCTTAGAAAAATGAAGATATGACAGGAGTTCCACCTGAAGTAATTCAATATAGCTTGAACCTTGACCCGAAAGCATCTCCGGTAAAATAAAAGAAGCGCAATCGTGAGCCAGATAGACAGAGGGCAATTGAAGCTGAGATCTTAAAGATCCTAAAAGCTAATCACTTTTGAGTGGTGCGCTACCCTAAGTGGCTTGCAAATGTGGTTTTGGTAAATAAGGCAAGTGGGGCTTGGCAAATGTATATAGACTTTATAGATCTCAATAAAGCAACACTAAAGGATAGCTATCTACTCCCAAGTGTTGACCAGTTGGTAGACTCAATAGCGGGCTACACCATATACTCCCTACTAGATGCAAAAGTAGGGTATCATCAGATTCCCATGGATCCAGCTGACGAAGAACAGACAACCTTCATAACGCATGAAGGAACGTACTGCTATCGGGTTATGCCGTTCGGCCTGAAGAACGCTGGAGCCACCTATTAACGCCTAGTGAATGATATGTTCAAGGTATAAATAGGAGAAATAGTGGAAGTCTATATCGATGATATGATCATCAAGAGCAGAAGCTTGGATGAACATACGAAAGACATCAGAGCCGTGTTTAAAACCTTGGAGCAATATCATCTCAAATTAAATCCAGAAAAGTGCACCTTTGGAGTCAAAGGAGGGAAATTCCTCAGTTTCCTAATCTCCCAAAGGGGAATTGAGGCAAACCTAGAGAAGATAGAGGCTATCATGAAGATGGAGCCACCCAAGGTGTTGAATGAGGTTCAAAAGCTGAATGGAAGGGTGAACGTAGTTGGCCACTTTATATCATTTTTAGGCAAAAGATATCTCCCCGTTCTACAAAGCCATCAAGAAAGACAAGGCCTTTAGTTAGGACAAGCACTGCCAAGAGGCCTTTGAGAACATCAAAGAGTTTTTGAGTATGCCACCTCTCTTAAGCCGACCGAAGAAGGATGAGGAACTAATCATGTATCTAGCAGCTACAGATGAAGCAGTAGGAGCAGTGCTGATTAGAGAAGCAGACGGGAACTGGAATTTGGTTTACTATACAAGCAAAGTACTCAAGAACGCCAAGCGTAGATATCCAAAGATTGAGAAGTTAGCTTTAGCCTTAGTCTCAGCAGCAGAAAGGCTTCAACCCGACTTTCAAGATCACATGGTCATTGTGAGGACCAATTTCCCTTTGAAGAAAGTACTGCAGAGACCAGAAACCTCTAGATGGCTAGCCGGATGGGCTATAATACTGAGAGAGTTTGACATACGGTTTGAAGGAAAAAAAGCATTAAAAGCCCAAGTCTTCGCAGATTTTGTTACTGAGTTTGCAGGGCTTGACCCTTCACCGGGTCTCAAGATCGAGTTATGGCACATATACATTGATGGGGCATCCTCCCACAAAGGAGCCTGAATTAGAGTTTGGATAGAAGGACCGGAGAGGATACGGATGAGCTACATAGCGAAACTAGCCTTCCCAACCACCAACAACCCCACAGAATACGAGGGAATGATCAAAGGCTTGGAACTACCCAAAGAAATTGCTCTAGATAGAGTAAACATCAAAAGTGACTCGAAGTTAGTTTCCAACCAAATCAACAAGAATTACGCAATAAAGGAGGATAGAATGGTAAAGTACTTGGCCAAAGTGGAAACACTATTAAAGGAGCTCAAGTCAAAAGGAACCATATCGGCACTTAAACATGTCCCTAGGGAGGAAAATGAGAAAGCAGATGAGCTGGCCAAAGACGTAGCGAGTATAGACCGAGGGGAGAAGCTTAGCTACCCATTTGAGGTCATGCATGCCATATCGATAAAGGAACAGAGCTTGATGTTGATAGAACAAAAAGAACCCGAATGGATGTAACCTGTGATTGATTACTTAGCTAACGACGTCCTCCCAGAAGACAAGGTTGAGGCTTCTAGAAGTGTGAAAAAAATCATCAAGGTACTTGGTCATGAACGGGACACTATACAAATGCTCCTACTCGAATGCCTTGCTAAAGTGCATTACTTCAAAAGAAGGAAAGTACATAATCTAGGAGATACACAAAGGAAATTACGGCTCCCATCAAGCAATCTCCACCATTACTCGAAGAGCCAAGCTCCTAGGATACTATTGGCCGACTATGGAAGCAAATTCAACTTATTACGCGCATTCCTATCACCAATGCAAAATCCATGGAGAAAAGTCACACATCCCGCATGCAATGCAAAAGCCTATACTAACCGGGTGGTCATTCACCACTTGAGGAATTGATATTGCTAGACCAATGCCTAAAGCCATTAGGCAAAAGAAATTCATCATTGTGGTAATTGATCACTTCTCAAAATGGGTGAAAGTAGTCGCCGTTAGTACCATCACTCCTAAGAAAGTGATTGATTTCATTTGGGATCACATCATCATCCATTTTGGCGTGCCAAATGAAATTGTCTTAGACAACGGGTCACAGTTCATCTCTAAGAAATTTCATAAATTTTGCGAAGGTCTGGATATTCAAAATTGATTTGCATCCATAGCACACCCTCAGACGAAGGACGGAAAGAACCAATAAGATGCTTGGAGAAGGATTGAGGAAGCGGCTAGAAGGAAAGAAAGGTGCATGGCCAGAAGAGTTAAACAATGTCCTTTGGTAGTATAGGATGAGCCTATGCCAACCGATTGGAGAAACTCCTTTTTCCATAGCCCATGGAGTAGAAGCAGTCGTACCTATAGAGATTGGTGCCCCCTTAGACCGAGTGGTCTATTACACGGAAAAAGAAAATGACATCAATCTAAGGCACCACTTGGATAGTTTAGAAGAACGCCGAGATAGAGCTTACATCTTGACAGCCGCTTATAAGTCTAGAATCACCAAATACCATGACAAGAAGGTCAAAGAAGTAAAGCTCAAAGAAGGTGATCTAGTGCTCAAGGAAATAGTAGCATCACAGAGCAAAGAAGGCAAAGGAAAGCTAGGAGCCAACTGGGAGGGACCATACAAAGTCACTCAGGTCCTAGGACCCTCAACCTACTGACTCAGCAAAATGGATGGGAAAGGACTCCCTAGGACCTAGAACATAGCTAGCCTTAAGAAGTACTATGTAGCAACAAACCCTTAGGGGCCAAGTGCCTGCACTCTTTTTCCCTTGCCATAGATTTTCTCCCACTGGGTTTTTTCTATTGCAAGGTTTTTAATGGGGTAGCACTCCCTAAGCGGGCTTTTATCCGGCATCACACTATAAGCCCGGCCATTGTAATCTTTCTATTTTTCTAATAAATAAAGATTCAATTTTTTTTCACATCTGTGCATCTTAGAAGTTCTGATCAAACTCTCTTAGCACTTCACCCGACCACAGAGTTAGCGTTAGACCGGCTACGCGCAATCGGCTATACAAAAAGTCCTAGGCCACTTAAGCTCTCAGGCTTAGTAAAAAGTCCTAGACCACACTTGAGCTCTCAGGCATATTGAAAGTCCTAGGCTAAACTTATAAGACGCAGGCATAACAAAAGTCCTAGGCCCTAGAAGCAATCAGGCAAATAAAAATCCTTAGGCCATTCATAGGCCCGCAGGCGTATTTAGTAAGACCTAGGCCACACTTGAGCCCTTAGGCATGTTAAAAGACCTAAGCAAAAATTAAGGCTTACGGTAAAATTGTCTAAGACATCTCATCCGTCACAAAGGCCGAATGAAGAATGCACGACATAGTATACACAATGAAAAATCTTAAGTTGAACCATTTGTCTCTACGACCGAATTCAATATACTTAAGAAAATCTACAATAACCATCCTTATGACCAAATGTAAACATTCATCCATCCTAACGGATCGAGCAGGCAAATAAATATAGTAGAAATATTCAAAGAAAAATCAAGTAATCGGCAAGCATACAGTTGAAGAAGAAAAGACAAATACATAAATAAAGGCCACAAAGGGCAATTTTAAAAAAGTTACAAAAAATATAACATATTATCACTCAACAAAGGAGGAGTGTCCTTTGACCATGCATCAAGATGCTCAACGGATGTCCTCTTAGTGGGCTCATTGACGCCCTCTACTGCCAGATCCACTTCTAGAGCTTGACCGCCCCCTTGGTCCAAAATCTCTTCCCCATCCTTCTTTGCCTCCACCTGAGCAGCCTAATGAGCGATTAGGTCGCCATAGGAGGGGAAGTCCACATCATCTATATCTAACCAAGAGAGGTCCGGGTGGACGCATTGGCACACTTGGAAGACCAACTAGCCATAAAGGAAGCCACAATCACTGAGCTTATCGGTAATCATTTTAACCGTCCCCTTGGCTTTAGCCACCTCCTCTCTAGCAGCCGTTAGCGCCTCCTCCAGTGTGGTCACCTTGGCCTATGCCTCCTCCCTCAGCCATGTATCCTCAACTTGAAGCTTTCTGGCCTCATCCCTCTCACCCTCAAGCTTGGGAGCACCTCTTTGAGCCAAGGTAAGCTTCCGCTTGGTGTTAGTAAGTTCCTTCTCTTTCAGCTTCAGCTTAGTCTCACTCCTATCCCAGGCCCTCCAGATGAGCTTTGAACCTCTAGACATTGCTTGAGAATGAAAGAAAAACACTTAGCATAAACACGCAAGTCAGAAAATTAACATAAAGCATTAAGAAGTACCCGGGTGATGTCCTGGAAATAAAGAGAAGAGACTAAGGCCATAGGCTCCTCCTTGTAGCCCTCCGTGTCAGCACAAAGAAGAAAGGCACCTTTTAAAGCACCCTACATGGTCACATTCATGCAAGGGAGGTTGGGGAAGGACTGGTCTATAAACTCAGCCAACGCCGGCTGAGGAGAAGGGTGAGGTGAGATGGAGCCTCCATTCGTCCTCCAACTAGATGGGATAACCTACAAAAAGGAAAAAATCATCAAAATGCATATCATACAACTAAATCCAAGCAATAATATAGAAGAATATAGAAATTATACCTCAGGACACAGAACCTGCATATCCGGTATAGAGGATGTATCCAGAAGCGTCACTACGGCTAGCTTGTTGGACCATGCAAACTCAGAAGGTTTCCTCTTAGACCCGCTCACAGCAACCGCTTGAGTGCAGTTGTTCTTGCATTGTGACTTCTTTATCGTTAGAAGAGCATTAGCAGATTCAAGGTCAGACATGATTACCTGAAATATAAAAATACACAAGTGAGAAAAGAAATGTACCGGTTGCAGCAATCAGCCCAGGAAGATAATTTATACCATTCGGTGTGTGCGCAAGGAGATGGTATCCAAATATAGAGGCCCAAGCTGCCGAGTTAAAACACCACTTATAATGCTCCAGGGAGCGAAAGAGTTGTAGATGAGGGTCTTGGTCATTTGCTTTTGTCCTCCTATTAGGCAGAGTCATGATGGACCAAGTTGTAGGAAAGGAAGGATAGTCATCATTCACCCTTATGTAGAACCAAAACTCCTTGTATTGATGGCCAGAAGAAGGCCGGTAGGAGAAGCGGTACATCCCATTCTTCTGTACAAACTGATGATGGTCATCATCCTTGTTCCTCTTGATAGAGCAAATCTTGCAAAAAAAGGTGGCGTCAAAAGCCTGGCCCAAGTCAAGACACATCTATTGATGCCCCATCTGTTGGATATGATGTATGCGCTTAAGGCAATTAGGGCAATATATCTTAATTATGTAATAGTACGAATAATTTATTTAATCAATAAAGGCATTTGTTCTTTTGTTTATATCAATGTGTTTCTATATATATATATATATATATATATATATATATATATATATATATATATTATTGCTGGTTAAAATATATTCATTGATGTATATATATAAAAATCCTTGACATATCATAGCATGAAGTCAAAGAAATTAAAGTTGGACTATATTTGGTGGAACCTGCTTCATGTGCAAATATGATTATGTCTAAACTATCCCTAGTCACAGTTTCATCGAGAAAGGATATTGATGAAACGGAAAGACCTGCATGTGGTCAACTTTCTTGGAAAGGGTCCAAGCAGTTTATCTTCTAAAGACTGAACGTGGTGCCTTAAGCTTGATACATGGATATATCTGGGAGATATATTGGAGATCGCAACACGATAAACACTTGGTATAAACATCAATGTGTTGGTGTTTATCTTCATGCAATAAGCTTTGCAAATGTCCTCATACTTGAGATGCTAGTTGCCTTGTGTGGTACTATTGCTATACTTTGGGTCATTACTATAGACTCATTAATTTAGGGTGCTAGGGATGATTACGAGTATAGTGATGACAATACGTTGGTAAGCTGAGTAGTCGGAAAGAATTCATCACTCTAGATATATTAAGGAGTTATACCTAGCCACTTGTTGAAGTGATGATTGCCATAAACCTCTGATCGGAGTATGTGTTTGATAGAAATGGTTTCTAGTCAAACACACTATGGTAAAAGGCAATATACTTTGGTAACAAGTAAATAACTGGGATAGCTTGGAGCAACCTCGCTAATAGTGGGTTAACACTTTAACCGAACCCAATAAACCAGATGGTACTAATATTAAAGAATAGAAGGAATTTATCGCATTGGATAACTATTGCATTAACCGGGATTAAGTCATAAGCATAAATGATGTTCCGAGTAATGGGGGATGGTAGACCCTTGCCAGAGGCGTACTACAGTCGTTTAAGGTAATTGAGTTCTATTCACCAATGGTTCCATTAGAACAACGGATGGTTAAGCCCTAACAGCTCAATACTTCGGGATCCTATAAGGTCACACACATTGGACCTTCATCGGACTAAGTAAAGAACTAATAGATTTATTCTATTACGAAAATATAACAAAAATAATAATTGGATTATTATTTAATTGGTTAAAATTGATTAGATCAATTTTGGATAGACCAAGAAATTTATTTTGACCAGTAACTAATTAATTAGAGTCATAAATAAATTATAAATGATTAGATCAATTTTGGTTGGATCAAAAAATTTATTTTGACTGGTGACTAATTTATTAGGGTCAAAAAATAAATATTCTAAAAAGGATTAAAAAGGCAAATTTTGCATTGGTGAGTTTAATTAGACCGAGAGTACAAAAGTATTTTGTATAGGCTCGATTATTCAAAATACACCGAAAGGTGCCCGAACACTGCTGGCCAGTGTTTGCGGTAGCCCATGTTCATGGGCTACACAGAGGCAGCCCATGAATGCAAGGCAAACCCAAGTGGGCTTGCCTTGCCACATGCAGCACGCTGCATGTGAAAGGTGTGTGGGATGGGAGTTTTACTCCCATCCCACATAGCTGATGGGGAGCAAATTTTTGCTCCCCAAGCCTATATATAGGCTATTCCCTTTCCTTTCAAAATGTACCAAGCTCAAAGCATAAATCCTAAGCGAGATAATTAATTTGTCGGGTAATTGAGCAAGTTATTTTTATGGAGCCTGAATTTATTCGGGCACCGCTAGTTTATATTTTTGGGTGAGGCTTCTAGAGTGGTCTAGCAACTACTCGAGGCTTCTTAATTCTTCCTCCTAGGGAGGTTTTGGTTGGTAGGGTTCCTCTGGATACTGATAGAGGCTATCTTACGATTGGAGGCTTGTACAAAAAGGTTCTACAAAAGGACGCTTCAACTGGTAAGTTCTTTTTCTTTCTCTTTTAATTATTAAGTCTTTTTCTTTAAGTGTTTTTAGACTTAATAATTATGCTTAGGTTATTTTTGCATGCTTAGTTTATTTTATGCTTAGGTTATAGCTTAGAGTTATAACATGCTTAGTCTAAAATGAATATGCTATTATATAATTTAGAATTATGGTATGCCTAGTCCTTTAGCATGCTAACCTAGGTAGAGAATTATTTAGTTAAGGCTTTATTTAATTTATATGCAACTAATAGGAGTTCCTAGGGACAGGGATAAAATTTTGAATTTCCGCCATGCCTCTTATGCATGTTCAATCTGACTGTCAGTTCCCTATAGTGGTATTAGAGCCTGCCTATTTAGTGCATAAATAAGTTAGAAGCAAATTAAATATTATTTTCTAAATGAAATGATTTTTTTATTTAATTGTTTGGAATAATATATATAAACTTGTGCCTTTCATTTCAAGGTTAGAAAATAGTTATAAATAATTTTGAATAAGCCTGCTCAACTTACTCAAATTATAAAAAATTAACAATTTATTTAAATTACATGGGTTATAGATGCTCCCAATTTACATGAATTGGAAGAACAAAATTTATTAGTTCAAGAAAATCCATTGGTCTTCAAATTTGTGCTCGTATTTATTCTGGCTAAGGATTGGACTTGGTGTCTACTCCTCGTAGGGCACCTCTCTTACCTGGGAACCTATATCAGTGCAATTTGAATTGACCAATTGGGGAATTAATATGAACTAATTTATTTCTAGTATATAAGATGGTGCTTATATATGTTTCTATAACAAAGTAAAAAAATTAAAATTATTGAATAGAAGCTTAAAGGAAATGCAATATAAATATAACAAATAAAAGTGTTAATTATTTTGCATATAATCTAGGTTGATGGAATAATTATAATAAAGAGCTGAAGCCACCTAAAGTTAGACCATATAAATTAATTCTAAAATTTCCTGAATTAATACAAGTTATTATAATTTTGCCCATCTGATAAAATCCTAGATTGGGTGAGACGTGTAACACCAATAAAATCCCAAAGTAAATATATTAAGGCAAGCTATAGTCTTCCTTACTCAAATTTATAATACGGTCTCTTTGGGCTATCAAAGTGCTACTCAAAGCATTCCTTCTAGTCCACATTAATTGGTTGTAAAGTTTGAAATAGGGTCTGCCTTAATAGAGTTGGGGTAGTCCACCATAAAATTGGGGGCTAGGCCTAGATCTGCGACATATTCAAGGAGATGCTAATATAAGAGCACACGTCCCTTGGGATTAGGGAACTTGAATGAATTAGCAATTGCATGCAATGCAAATGGAATGGGATTCCAACTATGACTTACTATTATGACTTGACTCATAAAATTGGGGGTTGTAATAGACTAGTTATATATGGTACCTACTAGGAAATTTAGCTAGGCTAAAATTCACAAATTCAATAGAATGGGCTATTGTAAATTTCGAAGAAAATAGTAGGAAAATATATTTAATTAAAAGTCCTCATATTAAATACATGTACTTAAACTAATATCTAAACACTTTTCTTTTCTTATATGTTAGGTTGAAAATGGCTTCCAATTTTAATCTCCGTATGTTACTTGACACCAAATTCAATGGCTCAAACTTTTCTAATTGGTTCCGGGTAGTGAGAATAGTTCTTAGATTCGAGGGAATTGCCTATGTCCTAAGTGAAATTTTCCCTGTAGAACCTGATGTTGAGGATCATGTGGAACATGACGCCTGGTTGAAGCACAGGAAAGATCGTGAGGCTGCTATGTGTATTATGTTTGGGTCCATGAATCCTGAGCTTCAGAAACAACATGAGAACATGCCCTTGGAGGATATGGTTCTCCATCTTCAAGAACTCTTTTCGGAGAGGGAGAGGATAGAGAGGTATGAGACCTCCAAGCTCCTTTTTGGGACCAAGATGCAGGCTGGCACCCCTGCCTCTCAGCATGTACTGAAACTCTTGGGATACCTTGAGAAGCTGAATCAATTGGGATTCAAGATAAATCATGACTTGAGCATTGACCTTGTGTTGATGTCCTTGATAGATAGTTACTCAGGCTTTGTGACTAGCTATTACATGAACAGGATTAATTCAACTATCCTTGAATTAATCGACATGCTAAAAACAGTAGAACCTCAGATCAAGAAGGATCAGAAACCTCTACTGTTGGTTGAAAAAGGCAAGGCTTCTAAGAAGAAGAAGCAGGCACTGGGTGCCAAGAAAAGAATCAGTAAGAAGAAGAATGAAAAGAAGGCATCTAAGTATGTTTGCTTCCAATGTGGGAAACCGGGACATTGGAAGAGGGATTGCAAAGCTCTTGCTTCTGGGCATTTGAATAAGAAGCCTTCAGAGGCATCTACATTAGGTATGTTTGTAATTGAAAACTTTGCTACTTTTCCGCGAGAATCCACTTGGGTATTGGTTACTGGTTGTGGTTCTCATATCTGTACTTCTGTGTGGGGACTAAGGAACTGTAGAAAACTTGCAAAAGGGAAGATGGACCTACACGTGGGAAATGGAGCCAGAGTTGCTGCATTAGTCGTAGGGAGCTTTAGTCTTGTTTTGCCAAGTGGACTTGTTTTAGTTTTGAATAATTGTTACTACATTCCAAGTGTTACTAAGAATATTGTATCTGTTGCATGTTTAGCAGCAGAAGGATTTGAAATTTTATTTTTAAATAATAATTGTCAGATTCATTTGAATAATATTCTTTATGGTTATGGAATGTTGAAAGGTGGCATTTATATTCTTGATACTAAAATAGAAGTTTTCAATATAAACAATGTGAAGAAAGTTAAATTAGATAATGAGAATTCCTTTTACTTATGGCATTGCCGTTTAGGCCACATAAACAGAGATCGCTTAACCAAGTTGCATAAGTATGGAGACTTGGGCCCAACAGACTTGGAGTCTTATGGTGATTGCGAACCTTGTTTAAAAGGAAAAATGATAAAGTTACCCTTTAAAGGAAAGGGTGAACGAGCCACGAGTACATTGGAACTTATACACACTGATGTGTGTGGTCCAATGAGTGTTTAGGCACTAGGAGGATACTCCTACTTCATAACCTTTATTGATGATTACTCACGATACGGTTATTTGTACTTGATGAAGCATAAGTCTGAAAGTTTTGAAAAATTCAAACTATTCAGAGCTGAAGTAGAGAAACAGCTTGAGAAAAGTATTAAAACACTTCGATCGGATCGAGGTAGAGAATACTTAAGTCAGGAGTTTCAGGATTATCTAAAGGAAAATGGGATAGTTCCCCAATGGACCCCTTCTTATACACCCCAACACAATAGAGTGTCAGAAAGGAGGAATAGGACTTTATTAGATATGGTTAGTTCCATAATGAGCCATGCAGTTCTTAGTAAATCCTTTTAGGGATATGCACTGGAGAGCATGGTTTATGTCTTAAACAGAGTGCCCTCTAAATCAGTTAATTTTACACCTTTTAAAATATGGTGTAATAAAAAGCCATCTCTAAGTCACTTAAGAGTACGGGGCTGTCCTGCCATGGTAAAGAGGATAGCATCAGATAAGCTAAATGCCAAGGCTAATAAATGTCTGTTCATTGGATATCCAAGGGAAATAATTAGATATCGGTTTTACCAACTAGAAGCACAAAAGGTATTTGTGTCTCGGAATACTCACTTTTTAGAAAAGGAACACTTACTTGCAAAACTCAGTGGGAGCAATGTTGAATTGGAAGTTCAAGAGAAAGAGATAGATAATCAACGGATTGACCCTGTTCTAGATACAAAAGAGAGTGTGATCCAAGAACAACCTGTCAAAACACAATCATTGCAAAGATCAGGTCGTGTTCATAAGGGTCCCGATAGATATGGGTTTATCATCACTCATGATAAAGAACTATATCTTATGGAGGATGATGAACCAAGGACATATGATGAGGCCATGAAAAGCTCAGATTCTGATAAATGCCAAGAGGCCATGAAATCAGAAATGGATTCCATGTATGAGAACTAAGTTTGGAATTTGGTTGATGCACCACAAGAGGTTAGGCCAATTGGGTGCAAATGGGTCTTCAAGAAGAAGACAGACATGGAAGGTAATGTAATTACCTATAAAAGCAAGGTTGGTTATAAAAGGTTATAGTCAACGGGAAGGTATTGACTTTGATGAAACCTTCTCACCGGTAGCCATGCTCAAATCTATAAGGATACTCCTTGCCATTGCTGCTTATTATAATTATGAGATCTGGCAGATGGATGTAAAAATGGCATACCTTAATGGGGATTTAGATCAGGATGTGTATATGACACAACCTGAGGGTTTTACATCTCAAAATGGCTCGAAGGTATGCATGCTACAAAGATCCATTTATGGACTTAAGCAGGCATCCAAGAGTTGGAATATATGGTTTGATTAGACAATCTTGGAATTGGATTTCTGCCTAAATGCAATTGCGCCTTGTGTTTACAAGAAGGTTAGCGGGAGTGCAGCCATTTTTCTAGTATTATATGTTGATGACATTCTGCTAATAGGAAACAACATTTCTCTTCTTCAAAATGTTAAAGTATGGTTATCAAGAAACTTCTCCATGAAAGACCTTGGTGAAGCAGCATTTATACTAGGTATAAAGTTCTACATGGATAGATCCAAGAGGCTATTAGGTCTTTCTCAAAGTACATATATAGACAAGGTATTGAATAGGTTCAACCTTGAGCATTCTAAGAAAGGTTATCTCCAGATGACAAACGGGATTAACCTATCTAAGGCTGAGTGTCCGAAGACAGCTTAGGAGAGAATGCGCATGAAGGATATACCTTATACATCCATAATAGGATCCATCATGTATGCTATAATATGTACTAGGCTGGATGTCTCTCAGGCTTTAAGCTTTATGAGCAGATATCAATCAGATCCAGCTGAAAAGCACTGGATGGCTGTCAAAGCAATCCTTAAGTACTTGAGAAGGACTAAGGATGAGTTCTTGATTTATGGAGAACGTGACCTCACTATCAAAGGTTACACTGACGCGAGTTTTCAATCTGACAAAGATGACTTTAAGTCTCAGTCAGGTTTTCTGTATGTATTAAATGGAGGGGCAGTATGCTGGAAGAGTTCCAAGCAAGAAAATACTGCTGATTCAACCATATAATTTGAATACATTGCTGAATGCAAAGCCATAAAAGAAGCTATCTGGTTAAAGGGATTTATTGGTGATCTCGGGGTGGTGCCTGAGGCTGTTGATCCAATTACTTTATATTGTGATAATAATGGTGCCATAGCTCAGGCAAAGGAACCACGATCTCATCAGAAAAACAAAAATGTACCAGAAAGTATCATATAATCAGGGATTGTTGATGCTAAGATAATAAGATTAGTATATATACCCACTGATCAGAACCTCGCGGATGGTCTGACAAAGCCATTGACTCAAGTCAAACATGACCAGCATGTTAAAGCATATGGATTAAAACATATGGCTAATTGGCCTTAGTGCAAGTGGGAGTTGGTTGGATATGATGTATGCCCTTAAGGCAATTAGGGCGATATATCTTAATTATATAATAGTATGAATAATTTATTTAATCAATAAAGGCATTTGTTCTTTTATTTCTATCAATGTGTTTCTATATATATATATATATATATATATATATATATATATATATATATATATATATATATATATATATATATATATTATAGCTAGTTAAAATGTATTCATTGATTTATGTATATAAAAGTCCTTGACATATCATAGCATGAAGTCAGAGAAATTATAGTTGGACTATATTTGGTGGAACCTGCTTCATGTGTGAATATGATTATGTCTAAACTATCCCTAGTCACAGTTTCATCAACAAAGGATATTGATGAAATGGAAAGACTAGCATGTGGTCAACTTTCTTGGAAAGGGTCCAAGCAGTTATTCTCCTAAAGACTGAAGGTGGTGCCTTAAGCTTGACACATGGATATATCTAGGAGATATATTGGAGACCGCAGCAAGATAAACACTTGGTATAAATATCAATGTGTTGGTGTTTATCTTCATGTAATAAGCTTTGTGAATGTCCTCCTACTTGAGATGCTAGTTGCCTTGTGTGGTACTATTGTTATACTTTGGGTCATTACTATGCACTCATTAATTTAGGGTGCTACGGGTGATTACAGGTATACTGATGACAACACATTGATAAGCTGAGTAGTCAGAAAGAATCCATTCCTCCGGATATATTAAGGAGTTGTACCTGGCCACTTGTTGAAGTGATGATTGCCATAAACCTCTGATCGGAGGATGTGTTTCATAGAAATGGTTTCTAGTCAAACACACCATGGTAAAAGGCAATATACCTTGGTAACAAGTAAATAACTGGGATATCTTGGAGCAACCTCGCTATTAGTGGGTTAACACTTTAATCGAACCCAATAAACCAGATGGTACTAATATTAAAGAATGGAAGGAATTTATCGCATTGGATAACTATTGCATTAACCGGGATTAAGTCATAAGCATAAATGACATTCCAAGTAATGGGGGATGGTAGACCCTTGCTAGAGGCGTACTACAGTCGTTTAAGGTAATCGAGTTCTATTCACAGTCTAGAGCATCGAGCCAATGGTTCCATTAGAACAAGGGTTGCTTAAGCCTTAACAGCTCAATACTTCAGGATTCTATAAGGTCACACACATTGGACCTTCATCGGACTAAGTAAAGAACTAATAGATTTATTCTATTACGAAAATATAACAAAAATAATAATTGGATTATTATTTAATTGGTTAAAATTGATTAGATCAATTTTGGATAGACCAAGGAATTTATTTTGACCAGTAACTAATTAATTAGAGTCATAAATAAATTATAATTAATTAGATCAATTTTGGTTGGATCAAAAAATTTATTTTGACTGGTGACTAATTTATTAGGGTCAGAAAATAAATATTCTAAAAAGGATTAAAAAGGCAAATTTTGCATTGGTGAGTTTAATTGGATAGAGAGTACAAAAGTATTTTGTACATGCTCGATTATGCAAAATACACCGAAAGGTGCGCGAACACTGCTGGGCAGTGTTTGCGGCAGCCCATGTTCATGGGCTACACAGAGGCAGTCCATGAATGCAAGGCAAGCCCACGTGGGCTTGCCTTGCCACATGCAGCATGCTGCATGTGAAAGGTGTGTGGGATGGGAGTTTTACTCCCATCCCACATTGCTGATGGGGAGCAAAATTTTGCTCCCTAAGCCTATATATAGGCTATTCCCTTTCCTTTCAAAATGTACCAAGCTCAAAGCATAAATCCTAAGCGAGATAATTAATCTCTCGGGTAATTGAGCAAGTTATTTTTGTGGATCCTGAATTTATTCGGGCACCGCTAGTTTATATTTTTGGGTGAGGCTTCTAGAGTGGTCTAGCGACTACTCGAGGCTTCTTAGTGCTTCCTCCTGGGGAGGTTTTGGTTGGTGGGGTTCGTGTGGATACTGATTGAGGCTATCCTACGATTGGAGGCTTGTGCAAAAAGGTTCTGCAAAAGCACGCTTCAACTAGTAAGTTCTTTTTCTTTCTCTTTTAATTATTAAGTCTTTTTCTTAAAGTGTTTTTAGACTTAATAATTATGCTTAGGTTATTTTTGCATGCTTAGGTTATAACTTAGAGTTATAACATGCTTAGTATAAAATAAATATGCTAGGATATAATTTGGAATTATGGTATGCCTAGTCCTTTAGCATGCTAACCTAGGTAGAGAATTATTTAGTTAAGGCTTTATTTAATTTATATGCAACTAATAGGAGTTTCTGGGGACAGGGATAAAATTTTGAATTTCAGCCATGCCTCTTATGCATGTTCAATATGACTGTCAGTTCTCTACACCATCATCACCACCCAAGTATTCGGATGCAGTTCAGCCAGACACAAGCTCCAAACTTCCAGAAGGTCGGTAATAGAAGCTAGGAGTGGATATCTCAAACCGCCCTTAATAACGTCCAAGTACATGCTAAAGTAGCCAGCTCGAGGAGCTCTCACACGCTGGTCCACACTCGACAGAAGAACATGGCAATCCTTAAGCCAGGGATACATTATAGCCTCCTTCTCTATATGATCCTTGTGCATGCACTAGACCATATCATCCACCCGGGGAGTCATATTTCTCTCCTCCTCTACCTCTTCTCTCTCAAGAGAGCCCTCTTCCTCCACTCAACCACTAGTGCCAACCTCCTCAATCGGGTGAGCACCCACCTCATCCCAATAATTCTCCACATCCTCTAGAATCTTAGAAGAATTCACATGAAGGCTAACTTGGCTCATGTGCTCAACACTTGCATCATCCACCAAATGGACCCGGCTGGAAGCATCAGAATTACTCATCCTTCTCTTAGCAATGCACTTAACCCTAGGGGTGGGATGGTAATTGGACTTATTAACATTCAAAGGAGGGCACACAGATAATAGTTCGACCGTCTTATGACACAATTTACAGGATTTCTCACTATCATAACTACTATCGGGCGAAGAAGTCATACACCGTTTCCTCATTTCCAGCAAATTTAAAAGATCTAATGGTGCTTAAATGAAGAACAGTAGATAAACAAACATATAGCAGGCGTAAAATCAACAGAAGGATTCAGAGGCAAAAGCAAGGCACAAATTACAAAACTAAAGGCGCGACGAAGCTTAAGAGCATAAATCATACATAGAAAAGGAAATAATAGGAATGCAGCAAGAAATTTCTAGAAATAAAATGGAAACCCAGTGGCATTATGCAAAAAATAAAATCAAGACCAGAAAGGAAGAGATAGCAGACTCACCGGAGTTGGGGAAAAAGAGAAGACGGCGAGAAGCTTGCTCGAAATCACCATAAGAAGAGCGCAAAGTCACCGGAGAACGAGAAATCGGAAATGCCAAGGAAGAAGATGAAGTGTAAAAAGTGTAAAATGAAGAGAAACCCACTATTTAAAGCTGTGGCGAAAAGATGCCTCTTCAAGTATAGCCGTTGATCATTTCTACATGTCACTTCATCCATGGATTGTGCGTTATCCGAGAAACAGTTAATGATGAATTAGCTATCATGAGATGACTATAGGTAAAGATGAAGAGTCAGGGCCGAATGCTAACTCAGTATGTGGACCCAGAACAGAAGATGGAGAGTCTGACCTGTTGGTCCCTACAAGAGTATTTATAAGGGCAGAGGGGGTGAATGACCCTTTTTCGTAGAATTTACAGACTTAGAAAAGTCTTAGTGTACCGTGTTTGACTATGATCCAGAAGATGGATCCGAATGATGCTAATATGACAATAATATGCAATAAAGTAAAATAGACAAAAAAATAAACACAAGTATTTTATACTGGTTCGGCCCCGCCTATTTTTAGTCCTTGGAGTTTTCTTCCTCCGAGCTTATCCACTAGTGGATTCCTTTCCAACTCGCAGGAATCAAGCCTTATAGATTTATCTCCGGATGGCAACCCCTTCTGGAAGTAGGATGTACCACTAGAAGCACCAACTTCTAGTTGAGTCCTCTTTTCTTTAGTAGGATATACCACTTAGCCTTCTTCCTCGAATCTAAGCTGAATCCTATATGGAGATCTCACTCAAAGCACCTACTTAAGCTATATCCCAATCTTCCAACTCACCCAAGTTGGAGATTCCTACACCTTGGTTTTTAACAAAAGGTTGGTTTTTGGAGTTCCTAAAGTTTATAGTTTCACTTGGGAATCATTATAAACAGATTTTGAATCAAAGGTTCTTGGAGGGATTGTATCAACTAATTGAATAAGTATGCTTTGTTACTTGCTTTTGTAAATCAACTAGTTGACCTTCTCATTTGGCGAAGAGCTCCTTTTTATAGGCTTTCATCGTAAATGTAGCCGTTTGTGGTTGGTGAGCTTTCATTCAATTTTCACCATTGATCAGGTCATGATGTGGAGCTTTTGGATCCATTGATCGATCCGTTAGATTGTATTTTATCCCATTTGAAATCTTAGGATTGAGGCTAGAAAGGTATCAGTCATCGTTTTGATTGTCATTTTGTGATGCACCAACTTTTATACTTTTTGCTATTTGGTGTGAGCTCCATGAGCTTCCATATTGGTCTAGGAGAAAAGGTAGTTAGCTTGTCTCTGTTCGGTGTCAGACCTTTTGTCCTTTCTCTGAAATATGCAAGCTGTCATTTTGTCTTTGTCTTAGGGAAAGGATCTTTGACTTTTATAGACCAAAAAAGTGAAAGGAAAGTTATATTTGAAACTTTTCCCTATATTTGAAATATAGGTCTTCCAGATGTCTTTTAGACCTATATACTCCGAATCTATCTTCCAGATATGGCTTCAATCAGTTCTTCTGGATGCTGGTCTTGAAGGACAGAAGTTTGTTTCCTTTCCAAACTTTATCCGGATGATTTCCTCTAGTGCTTAGGTTTTTAATTTATTCAATGGATGATTTGTATCTTGATCTTTGTCCGGATATTTCCATTTAGATTTGGGAATATTACAAACATTGTTTTTGTTTCTTTCAAACTTGATCCGGATTTGTTTTTAGATTTTTATCCAGTTCAATGTTTCCCAACAATCTCCCCCATTTGATGGAAACAAAAACATAAGTTAACTAAGCATAGGATAAGAGTATATGAACTAAGTATGATTTTTGATACTAAGACATTTACAATGCTCCCCCATAATTTTATGATTTTAGCTTCCAAGTTTGTTTTAGTACAATTGCAAATTATACTTTAGAAGTGTTTGTTTTGATAGTTAAGAACTTTCACTTCATATATACTTCTGCTATTAACAATAGTTAACGTCATGAAGTTCAGTGTTACAAGATACAGAAATACATATGAGTGAATCTAGCTATTACAAGATATTACAAGTTTTGTCATTTAGCTATCTTAACTATATCTTTGGATGGTCCACTCTTCCTCATAGCCAAAGTCTTGTCTTTACCATTCCCTTTCGGCTTTTGTTGACTCTGATTCTCCTTCTGACTGTTCTCCCCCTTTTTGTTTGCATCTTAGGGATTGATAACCATATAGGTGTGTTGATCCTAGTCCTGCTGCCATGCACTTGAGTAGATTAAATAGTCAGAGTTGCCTTTTGCCCTTTCATCAATGATTCGGTTAACTATAGGTGGAGTTAATTAATATGGTCAGATTGTCTTTTTCAACTGGTCATAAGACTGCTTGATTAAGGGATGGAGATGGAGAATAAAATCTTTATCCTTCTTATCAAAGTATGGGAACATAACTTTGAGTAAGGAGATGACACCTTTCTGCCCAAAGAAGCCAGAGTCTCCAATTGCTTGGATTAGGTTGTGGAAGACAGGTAGAAGCAGGCTTTTTGGAATAGCAGGTCCGGAAGATGAGGGTCTGGAGATGGATAATTTATTTATTCTAGCTCAAAGGAGAGTGATCTCATCGTTAAGGCCCTTCCGGATGTTGTGGATGCTAGTATTTACTGTAGATACCTCCTTTATTACTGCATCCCTTGTGTTTTCAATCACTGAGTCTTTCCCATTTAGTTGACCGCACACATCTTAGGCAATGTTAGCAGTATGAGTAGAGATTGTTTTGGGTAGGTCCTCTTCAAAGAATTTTTGTAGTTTTTCCAAAAGTGATTGTTGTTGCTCAGAAAGACGTGATAGAGCAGACTTATTTTCCTTTTCTTCAATGAATTTTGATAAGATTTCAAACTTGGAATCCAGATAGACTTTTATTTCTTCGGTCTGTTCAGAGGAGGAGGAGGTGATCTTGTCTATGATAGTCCTAGAGTTATTTGAGGCCAATGTACTGCTTGATCTACTACTCTACTTGTTGTAGAAATGTTATATTGGAGCTCATTAAGGTTAGAGGTGATCTTTGAGAGAGAAGCCCCTGTGATGGCTCCTGGGGTAGGAAAGTCCATGACTTTATCTTCAACTCTCTTCAAACTACCTTTTATTTTAGTTAACTCCCCCTTTATTTTAGATCTGGATGATTGTTTGAGGAGTTCCTTCTCTACTGCTTTTAGGTGAGTGCAGATTGTCAAGAGACTCTTCTTAATAAACCCCTCTTCATGTTACTCAAGAGTTTCCTCCTGAAGTAGTTTAAGAGCAGCACTGACTTTGGAGTCTTTAGTGTTTTAATCAGAAAGAGTCACTGATTTGGTGCGAGGAGGAAACTTTCTATTTAAAGGTCCGGATGAGTCATCATCGGATGAGCTGGATTCATCTTCTGAGCCGGAACTGCTTCTAGAGGGACTATTTTCTACATCATCTTCTGAACTGGACCCTTCATCTGTTTCTTTCTCTTCTCCGCCCTTTTCTGCCTCCCTTTCCTCCAGAGTAGCCTTGCCAGTTGGGTCCACATTAGAAGTGTTCCCTCTAGATCTCAGGCTTCCTCCCTCCTCTAGAGTCATTTCATCTGGGTTTGGCACTATGTCCTTAGCTACATTATGAGAGTTTATAGCCAAGTTGTGCTCTTTAAGATCAGAATTAAGATGAAGGAGATTAGGGGTTACCTCATTGGTTTGTAGTGTCTGATTTTGATTGACTTCAGCATCCTGCTTCTTTTCTTCCAGCCTAGCCTCCGGATGGTTGGAACTGTCCTTAACCACCCCTACAACTGCCTTTACAGGACTTGTCTTTTATCCCCCAGGTGTGTTGGCATTTTCCTAAACACCCTTCTCTAGTGCCTTTTCATGACTTTTAAGACTGATGATTGGAGTGTCAGATCTAAATAGATTTTCTAGAAGAGCTCCTGATCTATCAGGAAAGATGAATTTATTAGCTTTCAAAAACTATGACAGCGTATCCATATCTTACGGGTCTACAAGAATTGGGGGAACTTAAGATGAGTCCCTGGGCCCTTCAGTTCTTTCTCGATTGATTTTAATGTTGTCTTTTATCACTGCTTGAATGATATCATATTGTGCATCATCTCTCCCCGCATTTCTGTTGCTCTAGGCACATTTTTCCCTTTCCTGGATCTTACTTTTTCTAAAGCAACTTTCTCCCTGTACTACTTGACTTCCTCATTCAGCACTCTTCCAGCGAGCCTCCTCCCTTCATTGGCTTTCTTTTCTTGGGCAGCAATGGCTTCATCATAAGTTAGCCCCTTTCTCCTGAGTTTCTTTTGAGGAGGAGTCTCATCCTCTGTCTCCTCATCATCTTCCTCCTCTTCCATTTGAGCCAATGTTCTTTTGGCTTTCCTCCTTCCGGCCTCAATTGCTTTTGTAGTAATTGGAGGCAAATTTGTATCAAGCATATGTTGTCCCTTCTTAGCTGCGGCCTTAATCAATCTCCCCTTGGGCCTAGGCTTCTGTGAACTTCAAATCTGAGTGAGGGGTAGAGAGTCCTCATCAATCTCCTTCGGAACCACTTCTACTTGCTTTTGAGCTTTGGCTTTGGTGGTTCTGGGTTTCTTAGAACAGGCACCTCCTCTTCCGGATCAACTATCTTCCGGGATTTAATTCTTCTCTCATCCCTTTTTAGTTTTGCCTTTTCTTCATCCCATTCCTCATCATATCGGAGATTGAGGAAATTCTTCTCAAGAATAGGCTTTCCGTATATGCCTTCATATCCAGTTAGATCTACTTTTGCTGCTTGCAGAATTCTTGTAATCAAGGCGCCATAGGAGTTTACATGTGTCTTGAGATAGTGAATGATCAAGACTGGCCAGTTTACTTCCACACTGCCAACCCAGTGCTATAAGATGCAGTGCTGGAGAGAAGAAACTGTAGTTAATGATCCTTTCCTTATCAGGATGAGCTTAGCCAGAATGTGCTGCAAGAATCTGGGCATTCTGGGGAAGTATATTGAGAATTTATCTCCGAAGTAGTTTTTGTGAAGCCATAGTTTGGAATCGTATACAATTACAGCCTCATCCCCATCTTTTCTCATTAATATATCGGAGTTCTTCATGTTCAGATTCTTCTCAAAGAACTCTGAAGTGACAGTTATGACCTTCCCATGTACTTTAGTGCGTAAGGCATCGAAATGGTTGTGAGCACTGAGATTTGCAAAAAATTCTTTCACAAGCTTTGGGTAGGTAGGGCAATTTATCTTCAGGAAGTCACCCAGATTTTGATCTTCTATCAAGGTGAAGAAAGGAGGGGTTCTGAATAAGTAGTCATCACCTAAGTGATCAGTGGGAATGACTAGTTTGGAGGTTTTGAAATTTAGGGGTTCAAAATCATTATCCTTCAAGTCGGATACTTGGAAGAAATTTTTCCTTGGTAGGATCTCAAGGATGTTTGAGGTCTTTGTGGCTGCCATTTGAGAGAGATTTTGAATGTTAGGGTTCTAGATTTGAATTTTTATAGAGTAACAGTAAGAGTATGTTACTCACGTAAGGAGTAGGATGAATTTTGGGGGTATTTACAGATTTTTCAAGGTTAGGGTAATTTGGTAATCTGGACTCCGGCTGTTTTGGCTGGATCGATGACATGGCAGTTGGATTTTTATGAGAGAGGTAAGTTCAGGTTAATCGAAGAATATTTTAAAAATAACTGTCCAATTTACCGCGCATGTAACCACCAATAGACTTTTGAAATTTAAAAGGTAACAGTTACCTTTAAAGCGCTTTTTCTGCCATTTATCCTTCTTGTCTGCTGATGTGGCAATCTTTTAGAATAGATATTCCTAATACTCCTTGTCTTCCAGAGTGAGTTTTTATCTTAGGATCCGGCTTGGTTTAAAAACTGTCTTCCAGAGTCTTCCTAAATTGGATTTGACATTCCAATCGATTCTCTCAGTTTCCCAAATTGATCTTTACTTAATGGCTTAGTAAAGATATCAGCTCTCTATTCATTTGTTGGTACATATACCAATGCAACATCCTTCTTCATCACATGATCCCGGATGAAGTGATGCCTTATGTTGACATGCTTCATCCTGTTATGGAGCACCGAATTCTTTAACACATCAATAGCACTTTTCTTGTCACACATTACATCCACACATCCGGATTGCACTCTATAATCTTCAAGTTGTTGTTTGATCCATAAGAGTTGAGCAACATAACTCCTAGCTACTATATACTCTGCTTCTGTAGTAGATAAGGCAACTGAAGTTTGCTTCTTGCTATACCATGAGACTAAGCAATCTCCAAGGAAATGGTAGCCTCCGGATGTACTCTTTTTCTCAAGAGTATCTCTGCCATAGTCTGCATCTATGGACCCTTGGAGTGTGAAGTCTCCATTACTAGGATACCATAACCCCAACTTCAGTGGTTCCTAGGAGATATCTAAGGATCCTCTTGACTGCCTTGAGATGAGAATCCTTGGGATCGGCTTGATACCTTACACAGTAGCATACTGCATAGTTTATGTCAAGTCTGCTAGCTATCAAGAGTAGGAGTGAGCCAATCATTCCTTTATAGAGCTTCTGATCTACATCTTCTCCTTCACAGTCCCTGGATAGGATTGTGTCTGAACCTATTGGAATGGACATAGGTTTGCTTTTGTCCATTTCAAACTTCTTCAAGATCTCCTTGGTGTATTTTGATTGATTAATGAAAATCTCATCCGGACTTTGCTTGATTTGTAGACTAGGGAAGAAGTTGAGCTCTCCCATCATGGACATCTCAAATTCCTTCTACATTTGAGAGCTAAATTCTTTGCACATCTTTTCATCAGTGGCTCCAAAGATGATATCATCCACATAGATTTGGACTAGAATAATATCATTCTTCTTTTTCTTAATGAAGAGTGTGGTATCTGCCCTGCCTCTAGTATATCCCTTGGATATAAGGAATGAGGTTAATCTTTCATACCAGGTTCTTGGTGCTTGCTTTAATCCATAGAGAGCTTTCTTCAGCCTGTAGACATGATCTGGATGCTTTGGATCTTCAAATCCAGGTGGTGCTTGACGTACACTTCTTCTTGAATGACACTATTTAGAAATGTACTTTTGACATCCATTTGGTATAATGTGAACCCCATGAATGATGCAAAAGCACATAGGATCCGAATTGCTTCTAGCCTAGCTACAGGGGTGAAAGTTTCTTTAAAATCAATTCCTTCTTGCTGGTTGTAGCCTTGGGCAACTAGTCTTGCCTTGTTTCTCACAACTACTCCGGACTCATCAAGTTTGTTCCGAAATACCCATTTAGTGCCAATGATTAATTTTCCTTTAGGAGAGGGCATAAGATCCCATACATCATTCCTGGTGAATTGATCTAGTTCTTCCTGCATCTCCATCATCCAGCTTTCATCGCCTTCAGCATCTTGAAATTTCTTTAGCTCTATGAGAGAGATAAAGGCAGCATGGCTCATCATCCGATTGAGCTAACCTCTAGTTCTAACTAGATTCTGAACATTATCCAAAATATTTTCAATGGAATGATCTCTGTGGGTCCGGATCTCCCTTTGCAGGCCTTCATGTTGAACTTGGACTTGATGTACTTCAGTTTCAGCCACTCCTTCTTAACCTTCATGAAAGTCAATCCCCTATGGATTGAGATTAACTTGTTATACCTCTAGATCAAAGGATATTTCTTCATCTTCCTCTTTGTACCTCTTGATTTGAAATGAATTAGGAATTCCTGCTTCCTCCTTTTCTCCAGATTTTTTAGCTTCTAGAACTTGATCTTCCGGAGTATATCTTTTCTTTCCTGCAGTGTTAGTCTCATCGAAATCTACATATATAGACTCTACCATAGTTTGGATTCATTTATTGAAGACTCTGTAAGCCTTACTATGTATTGAATAGCCAAGGAAAATTGCTTCATCAAATTTAGGATCAAATTTTTCTAGTTGCTCTCTATCATTGAGGATATCGCATTTACACCCGAATTCTTTGAAATACCCAATTTTGGGTTTTCTTCCCTTCCAGATTTCATATGGGGTCTTTTCTATGGTCTTTCTAATGAGAGCTCCATTTAAGATGTAGCATGTTATGTTTACGGCCTCACCCTAAAAATATTTTGGTAAATAATTTTCACTAAGCATTGTTCTAGCCATCTCTATTATAGTCCTATTCTTTCTCTCCATAACTCCATTTTGTTGAGGAGTGTGCGGGGTAAAAACGTTGTGTTCAATGCCCTTAGAGTCACAAAAGTCAACAAAATGCTTATTTCTGAATTCTCCAACATTATCACTCCGGATGCGTGTAGTGCTTATGCCCTATTCTACTTCTATCTGGATGAATGTTTTGGAGAATTGGTCAAATGCTTCATCCTTGCTTGTTAGCAGGAGAACCCAGGTATATCGAGAATAGTCATCTATAGTGACCATGGTGTATTCTCTTCTACCTAAACTCAGTGGCTTGATTGGACCAATGAGATCAATATGTAAGAGCTCAAGTACTCTTTTAGAAGGAATGTATGAGATGGAAGGGAAAATTTTCTTAGGTTGTTTACTTAGTTGGCATTCAGTGCATAGATGATCCTTATCAAAAACAACCTTAGGCAAACCCACAACCAATTCCTTTTTGTCTAATTTGGACAGGAGGTTCATGCTTACATGTCCCAACCTTCGGTGCCATAGCCATGACTCTTCTTCTTTAGACACCAAGCATATATTCTTCTTATCATTTTTAATGTTCACAGAATAGAAATTATTTAATCTAGGTGAGTAAAGAATAAGTTGATTGGACCTACTATCATAGATTGAGCAGCCTCCGGAGTCAAATGTGACTTTCCTTCCTTTGTCATATAATTGGGCCTCACTTAGCAGGTTAAACTTCAATCCATCAACCAATGAGACATCTCCAATCTTAAATTTAGATCCAATGGTTCCATGACCAATGATCTGTCCCTTTTGATTGTCTTCAAAGCTTACTTTGCTTCCCTTCTTCTAGGTTAATGTGATGAAGGCCTTCTCATCACCTGTCATGTGCCTTGAGCATCCACTATTAATATACCAAGTGTGTTGATCTATTATCGATCTAAGGCATACCTGCAAAATAGATCAAGTGGGTTTGGGTACCCAATCAGATTTGGGTCCTCTCGGGTTAATAACCATCTCAGGCCAATGATAAACATCATAATAACCATTCTTTAATCTACATGATTTAGTAATATGATTATTTTTTCCACAAAACCTGCACCCCGAAATGGGTATGTTTTGCTTTTGCTTCTCGCTGATCTTCTCCATATCCTTCCTTCCATAGTTGCCTTTATACCCAGCTTCTTGTACACTGGTGGATGGTCCGATATAAATCCGGAAGTTGGTTGAAGGTGCAACTTCAGCTCTATAATTTCTTCTTTGTTTGATAGGCTATTGGTTATAAGCTACCTTAGCCTTTCCCTTCTGAGCAATAGTTATCTTTGAGCTTTGTGGCTGCCTGCTAACTCCATTTATCTTTTGATTGGGGTTCCTTTGAACTCTGTTCTGAGGAGGAGGAGGATTATCTCTTCTTGGATCCTTCGTTTCAGGTTTCTTCCTAGAAGCTTCCTTCAATAGATTGACTTCTCTATCCAGTCCCATTACATTTGTATTTACAATCTAGACTTGATTCCTCAGGAAGTTTTCTTCTACTACATTAATATGCTTGGTTGCTCTAACTAGATTGATGTCTTGTACCATTACTTTAACATCTTCTACCAATTCTAGTACTACTCCTTTAAGAGACTTGATGGCTTTTGCATTCTTCTTTACTCCCTTGATAACAATGGAAAGAGCTTTAGCAAGATCAAAGTTAGAGGCAGAATTAGAGCAAGAATTTACCTTAGTGTTTGCTGTATTTGATTCTGATTCTTTGATTTGTACTATTTCTTAGTTGGAGGAATTCCTTCCGGATTGCTTTGCTTTCGAGTCAGTCAGAGCCATGAATGCACAGTTCGTAGTCTCTTCTTCTTTTGTTGAAGATGAGCTGCTACTTTCTTCAGTGTTGCTCCAGGTTACAACCATTGCCTTTTTTGACTTCTTGGTTCTATTGAGCTTGGGGCACTTTGTTCTAAAGTGGCCTTTTTCACCACATTTAAAACATGCAGCTTCTTTCTCCGGATCTTTCTTTTCTTCCGGATTCCTTCTGGGCTTATCTCTTCTGGAGGTGCCTTCTCTTGGTCTCCGGGATTCATACCTCTTTGATTTCCTTCCGTCTTTCTTTTGCATGAATCGATTCAGCCTTCTGGTTAGTAGAGCAAGTTGATCTTTAGTGCTCATTGATTCATTGATTTGCTCTTCCTCTCCGGATGAAGCAGATCCGATGGATTCTGCCTTAAGGGCAATGGCCTTCTTTTTCTCCTTAGGCTTATTTTCTTGTTGGTTGTACCTCTCCAAGGACAATTCTTGGGTTAGAAGATTACCAATGAGTTTATCATAACTGTAAAAATTTAAGTCATGAGCTTCCTCAATGGCAGTCTTTTTATTGTCCCATTCCTTGGTGAGACTCCAGAGCACTTTCTTGACCATTTCTACTTCTGGAATCTCCTTCCCCAGTCTTTTCATTTCATTCACTAGATTTGTGTATCTAGTGTTCATGCTACTGATTGATTCTTTAGGCTCCATCCTAAAGGATTCAAACTTTTATTGGAGCAGATCAAGCTTAGCCTCTCTTACTTTGGTGGTTCCTTCAGAGGTTACTTCCAACTTCTCCCATATCTCTTTTATAGTCTTGCATCTGGATATTCTGTCAAATTCAGCTACACTAAGTGCATAACGAAGCATGTTAATAGCATTTGCATTTTCACATAGTTTTTTAAAATCATTTTCATCGCACATGCTTGATGGCTTTCGGGTAGTCATACCCTCTTCTTCATAAGCGGGCTCATATGGGCCATTTTTAATAACTATCCATGCTTGTATACTTTATGACTGGATGAATTTCTTCATCCGATTTTTCTAGAACGTGTAGTTTTCACCGATGAAGAGTGGAGGATGGGTAACAGACATACCCTCGGGAAGGAGTTATGAGTTTTAGAAACTCATTTTGATATATGAATCAAAATATATAGACCTTTAGCTCAAGATTATTAGATCTTTAGTTTGAACACTTGCTCTGATACCACTTATTGGTCCCTACGATAGTATTTATAAGGGCAGAGTGGGGTGAATGGCCCTTTTTCGCAGAATTTACAGACTTAGAAAAGTCTTAGTGTAGCATGTTTGATTATGATCCGAAAGATGGATCTGAATGATGCTAATATGACAATAATATGCAATAAAGTAAAACAGATAGAAAATCAAACATAAGTATTTTATACTGGTTAAGCCCCACCTACATCCAGTCCCTAGAGTTTCCTTCCTCCGAGCTTATCCACTAGTGGATTCCTTTCTAACTGGCAGGAATTAAGCCTTACAGATTTATCTCCAGATGGTAACCCCTTATGAAAGTAAGATATACCACTAGAAGCACCAACTTCTAGCTGAGTCCTCTTTTCTTTAGTAGGATATTGCACTTAGCCTTCTTCCTCAAATCTAAGCTGAGTCCTATAGGGAGATCTCACTCAAAGCACCTACTTCAAGCTATATCCCAATCTCCCAACTCACCCAAGTTGGAGATTCCTATACCTTGGTTTTTAACAAAAGGTTGGTTTTTGGAGTTACTAAAGTTTATAGTTTCACTTGGGAATCGTTATAAACAAATTTTGAATCAAAGGTTCTTGGAGGGATTATATCAACTGATTGAATAAGTATTGCTTTGTTACTTGCTTTTATAAATCAACCAGTTGACCTTCTCATTTGGTGAAGAGCTCCTTTTTATAGGCTTTGATCATAAATGTAGCCGTTTGTGATTGGTGAGCTTTCATTCAATCTACACCATTGATCAATCCGTTAGACTGTATTTTGACCCGTGTGAAATCTTGGGATTGAGGCTAGAAAGTTGTCAGTGATCGTTTTGCTTGTCATTTTGTGATGCACCAACTTTTATACTTTTTGCTATTTGGTGTGAGCTCCATGCGCTTCCTTATTGGTCTAGGACAAAAGGTAGTTACCTTTTCTCTGTCCGGTGTCAGACCTTTTGTCCTTTCTCTAAAATATGCAAGCTGTCATTTTATCTTTGTCTTGGGGAAAGGATCTTTGACTTTCATAGACCAAAAAAGTGATAGGAAAGTTATATTTGAAACTTTTCCCTATGTTTGAAATATAGGTCTTCTGGATGTCTTTTAGACTTATATACTCCGAATCTATCTTCCTGATATTCTTTCGGATGCTGGTCTTGAAGGACAGAAGTTTGTTTCCTTTCCAAACTTTGTCCGGAGGATTTCCTCTAGTGCTTAGGTTTTTAATTTGTTCAATGGATGATTTGTATCTTGATCTTTGTCCGGATATTTCCATTTGGATTTGGGAGTATTACATACATTGTTTTTGTTTCTTTCAAACTTGATCCGGATTTTTTTTTAGATTTTATCCGGATCATTATTTCCCAACATGACCGATTGGTAACACGGTAGGAACAAATCCTAAATAATTTGACAAAATACTTGGGGGGACTTCTGTTGACTCAGTACTTTATAGATGTCGGGTGGAAGACCATTAAGGTGCTACATCACCAGTCGACCTCACAGCCGAATCACCATTCAGCTAGCCGAATGAAGGGCCAAGACTACACCGGCCTAAATAGGATTTAGAGTTCCACCATAGCTCCTGTTTCTAAATCGATAAATAGGAAGAATATCCTTTCCTAAATGGATAAATGAGAAGAAACCTCTTATACAGGAAATCACGCCTAAATAGGATCCTTACCTAATAAGGACTCCTCATCACTAAAAGAGGAAAGACACTCCTGAGGAAACAAGGACACTACATACTATAAATATGGGGCTGTCCCCCGTGGTCAGGTATCGCATTTTAAATCCTAGAACTCACTTGCTTACTTGCCTCCTCTTTATTACCGTCGCTAACTTAAGCATCGGAGAGGCTACGCCGTTCAGACGGCTAGTCACTTTTATGCTCTTTCCTATCTTGCAGCCACCATTCCCAGCGAAGGCAGACCCTCTCTCTTTCTATGAATGTTAGCTCAAGGAACCCTATCTTTGACCAATCTTTCATTAGCCATGTATAAAGTATGGACGTTATAAACAAGTCCTTGTTAGGATGATGTAAGAAGCTTGTATATATATACATTATGGTTATGTTTTCTCAAATTAATGTTATGACATTTTGAATTCAATAAGAGTTATGTTTTGCTTATTAGTTTGTCATTTGTATTGAATAAATGTACAAGTATGGTTTGAATAAAATGACATTAAACTTGGTGATTGCAATATTTCACCCTTAAGATTATTTAGAGTTGAAATAATTATGTGGTATATGGAAAGAATCTAGTTGATCTTATAACTTGTGACCGTCATAACCCGATTATTTTGATTCTAATTAAAGATTATATGGAAAATTTAAATTATTATGTACTCATAAACCAAGTGGGAGATTGTTAGATTATTTTAAATAATATATGTGGTTCATGAGATTAAGTGGTCCGTTTAATTAAAGTTAACCCAATGTGATGATGATTGGATTTAAAATGAATAAACCGGACTGGGTGAACAGTTGAACAAAATCGGTTCAACTGGTTCAACCCTTCCCTTGTCCTTATTTTTTGTTAACAGATATAATGTTTGGTGAAAACGTTATTCCTTAAGTTATAAAAGACAGAGTTTTACAGAGATAGAACGATCAACTTTTATTTTCTGCTTTCTCTCTTCTTTTCAATTGCTTTCTTGATCATCAAAAATAGCATAAGGGATTCAAAGGACAAGAGGGAAGAAATCTACTTCATTTTCACTGGATCAAGGTACGCTTCCGATTACTGAATTTTATTTATGTTCTTGTTAATCAATTTCTAGAATAAATCGATTCTAGGGTTTCTCGAATCTAGTAAATTATTTAACATCAATCACCCCCCCCCCCCTTCTGAATTCAAATCAGCCCAAGGGGACCAACAATAGAAAATGGCAAAAATCTTCGACACTTACTCAAATCGTAACGTATAATTTTAAAATTATAAGGTTAAATAATGAGAATGTTGAATTAATTAGAATATTGTCTGTAACATCATTATTCTAAACAAAAAAATATTTTTTTATCCTCTTTTTGTCAATTTTTTTAAACCACAAACCTCATTTTAAAGAAAAAAAATTCTCAGACCCCGTTTTACAAATAAGTGAAATCACGAGATAATTTTTTAAAGTTTACCTATAATTTGTGTGTGTGTGTATATATATATATATATATATATATATATATATATATATATATATATATATATATATATCATAAGCTGAAACTCAGAAAAGAAAACCGTATAAGAGAGGGTTAGAGAAGAAGAAGAAATAGAGAAGAAGGAAAGGTGTTAGAGATAAGAGAGGGTAATTTTTTACTTTTCTATTGCGAATTGAATGGTGTTAGAGATAAAATTTTAGGGTATGATAAAAAAAAAGATGATTTGTTTATTTATATCTCAAGATTTGTTCTACAAAATTATGGATATTTCAACAATTAAATTACAAGAAAGAAAAGTAATCTATAAGGGATTATCGTGAAAATATGAGCAGGGTCCACTCGTACATACAACATTTGTCTATACGGGTACCTAGTGGAGCATGTAAGGGTTTGAACCTCACGTAGGAATAAAAAAAACAGAATTAAGCAAAACTGAAGTAAAATACTAGAAATAAAGAGAAAGGTGAGTTTCAATGAAACTCAAAAGCTTTACCTCTGCTATGTGAACCCATTTTGAGCGATTCCAATACAAAAAAGCTTTTGTCATGTTAGATTTGTTAAAAATGGTGGTTGTTGTGGTGTGGGTGTAATCTTAGAAAAAAGTTTTCAAACACCAAGATGTGATATCCAAGAGACAAGAATGGGAACAAAGCCAACGACTGGTTTGCATGGGAGGGGGAACATGAGAAGAGTGGCCAGCCCTTATCACTTTTCGAGGGTTAAACAAAGCCAATTGGCTTTCGTTTCTTGTCCCTTTTCCTATCAATAATACATTTTCATTATTATCATTATATTTTTTTCTTCAAAAATAAAATACAACATTATCTCACTAAGAACGCTCTCTCACAAGCTATATCATTAGAGTTTGACTAAGGCTTAAAGCTCTTTCTCCTTCCCCTTTTCCTGATAAGAAATGACCTTTTTATAGGCCAAAATGCGTTCCTCGATAGCACGCATGACTAATTTGTGTGGAGAAGGAAAGATTGTGTTGAAATTAAGGCATGTTTGACAATGAAATGCACATGTACGGGTGGTGTGAACCTGTACGAACCTAGACAGGCGGACCTGTGCAATGGCTTAGACCCATACGAGTCCTTTAGGTAGTAATGTGTTATTTTGTACTTTTCTATAGTGCAGGTTTGGACAAAGCTTGACCTAATGACTTAGGAATCACTCCAAGTAGATAACATCTGCAAAGTTAAAGTATAATAGCTCTTATCATCGTTTTGTGTGAGAGGGATGGTAAAATCATGTGCTCACAGATACACAAATGTGAGCTTTCAATTTGACAAAGATGACTTCAAGTCGTAATCAAGAAATATGTTTATCTTAAATGGAGGGATAGTAAGTTGGAAGAGTCCCAACTAAAAACTATTGATGATTCAATCAAGGAATTAAGTATCTTGGGGCTAGTAACACGACTATGAAAAGCAACGTGAATTAAGAGATTCATTGATGATCTCGGTGTTCCTAGATTTATAGGTCCAATACATTTTTATTGTGATAACAATGAGGTCATTGCTTAGACAAAGAATATCCTATCTCATTAGAAAAACAAGCACGTAATTAGAAAATATCAACAAATTACCGTCATGAAAAAATAAAAAAAATGTCATGAACATTAAGTTCTAAAGCACTATTACAATTAATATGCTACCTTTACACAAAAATGGAGTTGAATAAAGCAGTACAAACAAGTAATAATTAAAATCGGAATCCTATATTCATATGCATAATTTGTCTCTAGAATGCTACTTGTTCTTATTTGTGAAGCACGGAAACTCTTGTGACATGCCGCTTCGGCATTTTCGAAACGTTTTGGAAATAGAAACTCTCGGAAACCCCTACGAAACGTTTCCGGACAATTTCTGCAATTAAAGAAAGCTGGAAACTCGTTTCTTCATATTCTGAAAACCGTTTCCTAGAAATTTCTTCAGCTTTATAACTCAATTTTGGTTCATTTTAAAACTAAACTTTCTATGCATTTATTGTATAAGTATCTGAATATATATATTATTTTTGAATTAGAATTTTTCAAATGCTGGATAACCTTAATGAGATGAATATGATATGATAGGTGTTTATTTACAAATATTTACGATAAATTGTTTTAAAACTAATAAATATATTTTAAGTATAGAGTATTTTAGTATTTCATTATTTTATAAAAGAATTAAATTATATTCATGAAAATTTTATATTTTTTTATATTTATACATATACCCTTATATTTTTATAATTTACACGTTTCCCCACAGTTTCTAGACCTATATTTTTTAGAAACGGCGTTTTTCGGTTTCCGTTTCCGTGGTAGATAGGTTCTTGTTGAACACAAAGTTTATAAGAATTCATATGGATTGAATTCAAAGTTTAAATTGTTTATTTTTGAATTGGTTCAACCAAATCACAGAAATCTCTTTACAGATGATTCTCCACAAACTGCCAAAAAATTTTCCGCTTTCTCTTTGGGCAAATTACCACATTGCTTAATTTCTTCAAAGCAAGATTCAGGTATAGCTTCAAAAAGTCTCCTTGCATTGCGAGGGGAACAAGCTGTTCGCTGTAACCAGTGACAATCAGAACTGTGTTGTCATTATGAATTGAGATAGATCTCCATAACTTAATGAGAAACCAACCAGCAGATAATATGATTTAGAGATGTAGTGAGAATCAACATGAAAAGTTTGAACCCACAAAACAAAATCTTGTATGAATAGGATAAGGGACAGTGTAAGTACCAGGACACACAATTTTCCCAAGTCTTTATGTAAGTGATGGGTTTTGATTCAACAAAACGTCCAAATGTCTCCGGCGAATTTATTGATCACCGTCCTAATCTCATAATTATGTAGCCGATTTTGGACTATAATTCAATGTAGTTCGGTTCAGACCACTTCAGTTCAGTTTAGTTATATGTAGTTATAAATTTACACTAAAATAAGTTCAGTTCAGTAAACTTCAATTCGGTTCAGTTCGACTTTCAAAAGTTAAAATAAACGGGGCTAAATGGAATAGCTGATTACTGGTTTTGCAAGCAATACAAAAGAAAACACAGTTAAATGTTGGAATTACGGCTATATCCATCCCCAAAAAAAAGACACGAAAGAAGTTGCAAAACTCCTAAAACGCTAGTCTTATAAGCAAGATCATCCAGAGCGGGTATTTCAACGCTTGTTATCATCAGTTCACCAAATTTTCCGTCTTTGTCAAGAAAAATGGAGGCTCTGGTTTGTAAGAAATTGGGGGATCCAGTTGAGAAGATAGACGAGAATTCTCCGATCGTGTTGAGCAAAAGCCACCCAATCCCACAATTGGATTCCCCTACTGCGGTGAGAGTCAGAGTTAAAGCTACCAGCTTAAACTATGCCAATTACCTCCAGATTTTGGGCAAATACCAAGAGAAGCCTCCCCTGCCTTTCATTCCAGGCTCCGATTACTCCGGCGTTGTCGATGCTGTTGCTCCTAATGTCTCCAATTTCAAGGTCGGCGATCGCGTCTGTTCCTTGGCCCCCCTCGGCTCCTTTGCGCAATTCATTGTCACCGATCAATCCCAACTGTAATGAAGTTTTTATCTATCAAAATTAGGGTTTTCAACTGCTTGTTCATTTGTTTGATTTCACTGTTTTGTTTTCTTGACTGCAATGAAGGCTTCGAGTTCCGGATGGGTGTGATTTGGTTGCTGCCGGTGCACTGCCTGTCGCCTTTGGAACCTCTCATGTGGCCCTTGTTCACAGAGCTCAATTGACCTCGTCTCGGGTATTTATTTGCCTTGATTGATCGGCATCATTGGCAATGTGCCAATTACAGTTTATATTTACTTAGCTCATTACTGAACTCATGGTATATCTGCATAGCTCAACTCCATTTTCCACTTCATGTCATCTCACATCACTTCCCTTGTCTATATGTTTATTGACTATTTCATGTGACATTCTATTAAATTTCATGGCATTTGGCCTTAGAAGATCCATGTAGCTGACCCGAACCTAGAGTGGGTCTGTTTGCTATTAATTTCTCAATGCCAAAATCTTTTGTCACATGAAAAGCTTAAAAATAGAGCTTTTCAGGACATCAACTTGGGAAAACAATCCCAAACTAGCTCGTAGTATAAACATAAAATATCTAAGGGCATGTATGGTATTGCTTGCTTTTCAAGCTGCTTGTGCAATAAGTTGCTCTCACAAACTTTTGATAGGACTACATATTTTGGCTTTGAACAACACCTTTTGGTCCTTGGTACTAATTAATTAGGAATTGTCTGTTTTGTTTCTTTCAAAATCAAATCTGCTCCTTCTAGGAAAAGCTTGAAAATGGAGCTTTTTAGAAAAGCAGTCTGGAAAAGCACAGCCAAACTGGCCCAACATGTGCGTGGCTGATTTTTTCTTTAAGAGTTTAGCATTTCAAATCATTTAAAAAATTGTTGCTTTTTCAATAATATGTAACTAGGATTTTACAACCCCCACGTAGAAAAGAGAGAGAGCAACTTTGATAAATATTGCTATTGCAAATAGCATACAAAATCAAAATGGGTTTCAGAGAGAAGTATAACAATTGTTTGTCAATGCAACGGATTATTCTAGGTACTGCTTGTTCTTGGTGCAGCTGGAGGTGTTGGCATTTCTGCAGTGCAAATTGGGAAGGCTTGTGGTGCCACTGTTATTGCCATTGCTAGGTACCCTTTCACAAGGATTTTTCCTTTTTTTTTTTTGTTTCTTGGTTTTGAATTGAGTTTGCTGATAAAATCCTTATTGTTCTATTGCACAGGGGAGCAGAAAAAGTAGATTTTTTGAAGTTGCTAGGAGTTGATTGTGCAGTGGACTCGAGCAAAGAAAACATCATAGCAAGTGTTAAGGACTTCCTAAAGGCTAGGAAACTTAAAGGGGTGGATGTCCTGTATGATCCAGTTGGAGGCAAGCTCACCAAAGAATCCTTGAAGCTTTTGAATTGGGGAGCTCAAATTCTAGTAATTGGTTTTGCTAGTGGCGAAGTTCCTGTCATCCCTGCTAATATTGCTCTGGTTAAAGTAATTGAATAAACTTATCCTTTTACTAGCATACCAGTGATGATTTGTTTTGAAAATTACACTACAACAAAGGTGTTCCTTGAATTATCTCATGATAGAAGTAGATAGAGCTCTAGCTAAAAAAACGCCTTAAAGTTTTGTCATCCATCTTAGTTTACATGGTTATGTATTGAATAGTTTATTAATGTGTTGTCAGAACTGGACCATTCATGGACTTTACTGGGGAAGCTACAAAATATATCGACCAGGTGTTCTTGAAGATTCTCTGAGGGAGCTACTCTCATGGATGGAAAAAGGCCTGATTAAAATCCACATATCTCATACTTACAGCCTAAAAGAGGTTTGGAACTGAACCTTTCTTGTTATTGTTGTTCTTCAGTAACTACCTATGACTAGAAACATTGTTCAGTAAGTTATTGCTCATTGAAATGGGTTGGTTCTTTTTTTGGTATAGCCTGATTTTGAATTGTTTACTTGAACCAGCCAGCCAAGGCCAAACCAAACTCGTATAAAGAAAATCACTGAATTGAGTGTGATTCTGTGTCCATATGCAGGCCAATCATGCATTTTCTGCTATTAGGGATAGGAAAGCTATAGGGAAGGTGATGATTATTATTGGTGATGATACAAGTGTGAGATCGAAGCTGTAATGCATTCACGATTCAGTCGGAACAGAATATTATAATGTAGATCTTGTGATGCTGTTTTGTTACTTCTATGATTCTAGTGTATTTGATATGCATTGGTCGTATGGCATTATTTGCTGCTTCGTACTCTTTTATTCGTGCTAGTTTTTGTGTAGTCCTTCGTAGAGCCGAACCAAGATCAGACCTGTTTAAGCTTGGCTCAAAAATAAAAATTGTTGGGTTGGCTCGGCTTGAAGCTCGTCGAGCTTAGAATATTTTAGTGCAGCTCCAGCTTGTGAAAAGCTTTGTTCGATTCGTGAGCCTCCTTTAATTGGGTTAAATTTTTTACTATTATTTTCTATTTACACCATTATAAAAAAATTTAATTTAAATAATCTAAAAATAAAAAAACTAAGTTGTGAAATTAAAAAAACATGGTTTAGGATAAACATTAAGTTACATATCCAATATCCAATTACTTGTATAAACATAAACTAAAAATGTTTTCATATTATACGTCATTTTTTTTGGTAAGATTTCATATTATATATCATAATATAACGACATATATAAGAACTTAGTAATAATAAATAGCAAATAAAAATTATACGAGCTTTTTACGAACTTTTAAGTCGAACTTTAGATTGATTGGCTTGGCTTGTGAATATTCCGAACTAATATTAAACTCGAGGCAAACTCTATCAAGCCGAGCTCTGACTGAACTTTACCGAGCCAATCGAACGATTTGCAAACTTCTTAACTTGCTAACATCCCTAGGCCTTCGTATCTTTTTCTTTTACAAAAAAAATATATTTGATGTCCTTCCATACTTGGTGAGATTTGTTTCTTTTATTGACTTGTGCCCCGTCTATGTGGAGGATTAAATATCAGCATGTACTTTAAAAGGATTAAATACTAACTCAATCACCCCTATTTAGTATTTTGAGATATTTGATTTTTATGCCTTTCCGATATGACTGATTAAATGTCATTATATCAACTAATTAATATGAAGTGTTCTATAACAACACAAAGAATGAGATATTGCAATTATGTTATTTAAAGTCTGTTGCCCTTTTACCAGAATTGAATAAGTCCTATACTAAATAAGTAATTTCAATAGGGCATGCACAAAAGGTCATCTACCTATTTTAAAGCAAAATAGGACCTTTCACGTAGAGGTCGAGTCTTAAAAACCAACTTCAGGTTCAATTACAGCTTTCTAGTTATGACTTCAAGCCATTCGTAATCCCCGTTATTTAGATTGTTTAAGACATCAAAATAAAGCATACTATTCACTTCATTTATGGATAAAGAATTTAGTTTCAAATGGAGTTAGATCCATTGGTTAACCATTATGTTGTTAAACAGGTGTAAAATATTGTTTTTTTAAGAAAATAAAATCATCTAAATTCCAACAGTTAATTGAATTGAACTTGTCATATATTTAAATGATAAAAAAAGGTTTCCTCGAAAAAATTTGATGATAGATACCAATTGGATGTAGCTTAATTGGTACACCTCTTAAAAAAAGTTTAAATAGAGGTAGGAAGTTTTAGATTCAATACTCAACCTCTGCAAGATCTATATATTTAAAAAAAAGGCCCTATCCTCAGTAACAAATAACAGGAAATTATTAGCTGTAGTTGTTTCTTAAAACTCTACTACCATGTATACTAGTATGTTGAATGGCCTTTAAACAATGTAAACCAATAAAAATAATGATAAATAATAAATAAAAACAGTAATGATGATAATAAAGAATTAAAAAATACTGATGATAATTAACTTATTATATGGGACAATTTTAGTCAATAACAAACGCCTTACCATAATAGGATATATGAGAAACAGGACATAGTTTTTTTTTCCTCTTTTGCCTAACGAAAAATAATATATAGCAGTAGCCAGGCAAGATGATCGGAAAACTAAACAGCAGCAGCAGCAGCAGCAGCAGCAGCGACGACAAAATCCAGATGGCAGCTTTTCTCCCACCAAATATGGTCATAAACATCCTCGCAGAACTTGATGTAAAGGCTCTGACAAGATTCAAGTGCGTATCCAAGGCCTGGTTTCACCTTATATCCAGCCCATGTTTTCACGATTTACATTGCTCTAGATCCCAGCATAAACTCTGTATCCTCTCCCGATCGAACATCGACTTCCACAATCAATTCGGCCTAGCATATCAGCTCTCTTCGTTTAATATTGATGACTCAAGACCTGATCTACGGTCTAAATTCATTGCCAAGGTGGACGGCCCAATCAGGCACATTCTCCCTAGCTGCAGGGGTTTATTTTGCTTTGCCACCGAGGCTCGCATCTACGTTTATAACCCTGCCACTCATCAGCTTGTCCCTTTGCCTCCTATAGACAATGAAACCATTATGTGTGGATTCGGGTTTGCGTATTTTAGTTCCATTAAGTGTTACAGTGTGGTACGATTACTCTATAGAAAATCCACTCGGAAAATCGAGTGCTCTGTTCTGAAACTTCGAGGTGGTTCCAAAGTTTCGGAGCTTGCTTGGAGAGTTACAGACAAGGTTTGTCCGTATTTTGTAGATGAGTTTGGACTTCCAGCTTGTGTTCAGGGGACAATATACTGGAAAATTAGTCAGCGTCAGAGGCATAATAATAATAATAATGATGATGATATTCTCTGTTTCAACATTGAAGAGAATGAGTTTCGGGTTATTAAGAATCCTACTGATTTGAGACTAACGGCCTACAACTGGACGCAACTGGTGGAACTTGATGGTGTGTTGTGTATGGTGCTGTTTTGCCCTAATACTGTGGCGATTTGGTTGTTAAGAGATAGGCAGTGGCATAGAGGAGTTGTAATTGATTCAACAGGAATTGATAGGAGGCTTGTTGGGCAAATCAACTGCATTAAGGATGGTGAAATTGTTTTTGTCTCTGTTTATTGTAATAATCTGCTTTTTTACAATACCAAGACGAGGAGATTCAAATTGATGCAAATCCCTGTCGTTGTTCATGATCTTGGAATCTATTGGGAATCTCTTTTTCCTTTAGGAGATTCTCATTAGACACTTCTGTTCCTGAAACAATAGGAAAAGAGATTCAGGTTAAAATCTTTGTCAAGAGTAATTAATATATTGTTGACATTGTAATCCATCTAGATTGAATTTTGGTTATTAACTGCAACTGGAACAGCTTTGCTTATGCACTGTACAGCTAAAATCGAATATTACAACTGAAACTATTGAAATTTATACGCATTAAAGATTGATATGTACATGGGATTAATTAGAAATACCGCCAGCCTGAATTTTCTGCCCAATTTTTTCATACAGAATTCATCTAGGCTTGCTCTCTGTTTTCAGGAAACAAACAAACTCCTCCTGCAACATTTCCCCACCATGAACAGGATCAAAGCTGCATCTGTAAAAGCTGGTAAAAAGGACAGCTTCGTTTAGACATAAAATGAAACCCCTAAAAATCAGAACACAAAATTTCAAAGTTGGTAGCAAATTGTTTAGTAAATCTAGTTAGTATGATAACATCCGACTCTTGTACTAAAAATAAAACATCAACTATGCAGGTTTGACCTGAATCACCATTCAGGCTTGGCCATCATCATGAATAGCAAATTAATAACCCATGTAGTTTCAATATAATAAGTTCAAATTGCAGCAGAGTCAAACATAGAATCAGAAACGTAATAAAAGGAAAACTAAGGTTGGAGATGATTTAGATTGGAGCGGAACCATAGTTTATACAGAGGACTTAAGAGATTAGAAGAGGAAATTAAGTAGAGATTAAGTCTTTAGAAGATAAGAGCTACTAAGTTCGAGCCAGTTTTTCTTCCAGATTATACTTCAAAGACATGTAGTGAAAAACTCATGTTCAATTATACTAGAAAAGAACATATATGCACATGCACAACAACTCGTACCTTCCATCCATGCCAACAATGATAACAGTATTCTGGGATCCAAATGTTGCAATGAATTGTGTGCCTTCCGGTAAGTGACACTGTGCAAATGACCATTCAGAGCTAAAATACTTCAGTAATACTCCTGAAAAAAGTATCGAAAAAATGAGTTGGATGAAAATTCAGAATCGTATGTCTAATATGAGTTCCATCTTCCTTCACAATTTCAGACCCTGCACAACAAATACATATTGAAAGAAAATTATTATGCCTAGAAGTTATAGTAAACTAGCACTCAGCATATTATTATCAAAATCAGTGTTTTGAAAAGCGCTTAGCAGCCGGGGCTTTTAAGGCCTAGGTGGGGCCTCGGCGGATTTGTACTTTTTTATTTTTTTAATGTTCATTAATACATAAAATATAAATTCAACAAAAAAAATAAATTATAATATTATAAAATATTATAAAACATAATTTATACAAAGTTTTAAAAATTGCTATGTGCTAGTCGAACAGTAGGGACGTCCTTATCTATTGTGAGAATACTTTAATGTACTTTAATTTTACCAAATAAGCTACTTTTTGTGGGTAAAAAAATTTTATGTACTTTAATGTACTAGCACTTAGCATATTAGTATCATGATATAGTCTGTCAAGTATTGGGTTCCTAGAACTTGTCTATCAATTATCATCACTTTCAATTAACTGAATATCTATTTCTTGGTTTCTTCGCCATGTGGATTACACATAACATACTTCCACCACAAATTTTTCTAGTAAAATTATCATTTTGTTGTGCAAGTAAATCCTTTTTTTAGCTAAGAGAAACTAACAAAGGGAGAACAGGAGAAGACATCATTATATACTCTGATGACCCTGTAATTCAAAGGTGCGTACCTCTGATAAAAGACAATGATGAACCAGGATTGGCGCTAGTGCATGGAGGAATAAGGGAATCGAGAGAAGCTGATGAACTCTGGTGTAGCAATGACGGATCTTGAATAAGACCTGACTGAGAGGTAGAGTCCTCCCCAGCTACACGAACTCTCAGACTGAAAATATGTACAGTACCTTTATCACTTGACACAGCCAACCATTGGACATTTTGAGAGAGTGTAATTCCGTGAATTTCTGCTCTGTCAACCCCTCTTCGCACCTGCAAATAAGCAGTTTAATGAGCTAGATTCTACAGCAAACAAACTACTTCCAAGAACCCCACAACTAAGAGAAATGACTGCGGATTGAAGGTTGAAATCTTTTTAGATAGACGATTTAGTCATTTATGTGATAATGTACTTGTTATATGAAAAAAGGTATATGTCACAAACACACAAATTGTTTTGCTTGGTAAATAAGAGATTCAATTTAACCACCAACCTGAGGACCGTCCCAAGTGCAAGGACGAAGCTCATTATTTTCTTCTCAGTTCATTCATACATTAAATTTCAATACTGCATTAGTCTCCAAGAGATACTCTATTATTTGAATGGTGAAATAGAAACGTCGCGATTTGACAAAAAAGAGTCAAATATGAACTTATATGACATTGACTTATATTACCTTACGTCTGATATGCTTATGAAAGCATGAAGAATTAACATGATTCTATTTCACCTGATATAGACAGCCCATTTGGTTTAGGTTGGAAATTTATTACTTTAAATGCTAAACATGGCAATATACATGCTCTGCAATCAGCAATCAGCAATCAGCAATCAATAGAGTAAGGTCCAATCAACTTCGTCATTTTATCTATTTATTAATAATCATTTAATTGGTTTATCATTCTCTGATTGAGGGTTACAAAAGACAAGCATATTAACAGTCCATGTACATGGCATAGCTTCAACTTGAGAAATCGATACCATAGAAGAGAGATTTTGGTAAACTTTTAAGCTATGAAGACACTAACGTTTCCCGTTTCCGTGTTGGAAACCTGAAATCACGTTATTTTTTGCGATTCTGGTGTGCGTTTCCGAAAATCGGAAATGTTTCCTTTCCCATTTCCGTGCTACATAGCTTTTAAGATTATATACAAATGCTCTGTGAGCATAAATAATAATGAAAAGGTTACCTCTTGCAAGCGAGTTCCGTCCATTGTATTGAAAATACTTATTAAAGTACCCCTGGTACTGGCTGTTGCAAGAAGTAAGCCATCCATTGTCATGGTCATACAAGCAAGATGAGAATCATGAGCATTAATCAACTTTGTAGCATTCAGTCCAAAGTGTTTTATCCGAACCTGGCCTCGTTGAAGGCCAGGGCAAGCTAGAACAGATGTATTTGAATGGTGAGAAAGGCAACACAATCCCCTTGGGTTTGCTACAGTCTCTATCTGATGAATAAGCTTCAGATCCATGAAGCTATAAACATATATTTTGTGCTCAAGAACAACAGCAATTCGATCACGTCTTAATTTCACAGAACGAACATCCGACCTAAATGAAAATTCACCAACACAGCGACTCTGATGGTCATCCCAGATCAAAACTTTGTTCGGAGGATATTGGGAATTAGCATCACCACCGACAAGTGCCATAACATTGCTTCGGAATAGCATCTCAACAATTTTGAATCCTCCACGTTTAATGTCACGTCTGAAGGTTTCCTTAAAAGGCTCACAGTTATAAATATGAAATCCCCCACTTGTGCCAGCAGCAAAGCAACCATAATCCTGGTTCCAAGATATTGAAAGCAACTTTGCTTCAATAATATCCGGTTGAGGTTGCCCTAAGTATCCATAAGGAATGATATTTGCAGAATCAAAGGAGCCCTCCCTTGTTGGTGGGATGGATCCATGTGACCTTGAGACAGTCGAAGTCATAAGTGATGAAATAATAGCAATTAAAGCTTTGCCTGATGTACAGCCCTGATATAACGGATAGGAATCACACCAACCATGACTAAAATTAACAAGATAACTAAAATTGGTGGTTTATATAATGCATGTATGAAAATCTGAATTCAGCTAATCGTAAGAACCTAAATTAAGTACTAAACTATTCATTTTTATAAAATTTGGTAAATCTAGAGCGCTTATCCACTAATCCTAAAACCTGACGAGAAAGCACAAAATGAACTATCATATAAATCAACAAATAAGAACCGCAGCTTAAATGATGCAAATCCAGAGGAAATTAACTATAATGCTGAAGTATAACAATTATTTTTCACCAGAAAAAAAAACTCACAGATTAGTTGCCGAGAAGGCCGATCGATGGTGAATCAAATTATGCCGGCTTAAAATTCTACAAAAAGACAAGAGAATGGAAAAATTGAAGTGGTAGTAATCGAAAATTGAAGATGTAATGATATCAAATCAAAGCCGATAATTTCAATCGAAATCTGCAAATGATATAAATATGAGAAAATATAAGGGAAAATAAAAGAAGCAAACCTAAAGTATGAACAGGAGAAATGAGAGTCGGCTCCAATGGTTGTTTCGCTTGGTAACAAAGATATGAAAACCAATCCGACCACCATAGATCTATAACTACAACTTCACTCCGCGACCAGCAAATTTACATATTCTTATTTTTCTGTTACTATTTTCGTACTTCTGTTTCTTTTTGTCTTCTCTCTAGCTGCCAAATCGCTAATATATAATTCTCCCTTACTGAGTCATCATTGTTCTGGTAGTATATTATTATAGACTTGGTTTTCGGGTCTGGATCGGTCAACGAATCGATGAAAGGAGATGGCCATAAATTTAAGGTTTAACTAAATTAAATTAGTGGTTGAATTGAATTTTTATAAAATATATTAAAATATTAATATTATTAATAATTTAATATTAAATATATAATATAAATTATCTTGTACAAATAATTAATAATATTTAATATTAATAATTCTTAATCTAAAATTCTTACCTTAAATAAGAATTAAACATAAATAATAATCAATATAATATGATAAAAGTATGAATCATTAATAAATTAAATTTAATTCAGATTAAATTATATTTTATAAATTAGATTAAAAAAAATATAAATTTGATTTTTAGTATCTTTAAGCTACATATTTACATAATTAATTTATATAATTATAAATTTTAAATATAATATATTAAATAAAAAATTATATTCATTCGTTATAATTTTAATTTTTATGCAAATAATTCAATATTAATTGATTTAAAAGTATTAAATTTTTATAAGTTGTTTGATCTAGCTCTGAGAAAGAAAACTCCTTAGAATCAAGAAAGTTTTGTTCTAACTCAGAACTAAGAAGAAGATCCAAGGTTGTTTTAAAGATAACAAAAAGACATAGAGAGGCTGAAGATATCAGAAGATAAAAACCTCATAATCATGCTCAAATGAAAAATGACTCAGAGTGCTCAAAGACCCAAGAAGGATGTTGAGTTGTGCTCACAACCAAAATGCAAGTTGCCATCAGAATCAAGGTAGTAGGAAGACAAGACTGTGCTCACAAGAAAGTCAACCTCAGAAGAACACTAGGAGATATGAGACTAGGTCAACATAAGTTGATATCATATCCTCACTCACAATCAAAGGAGAAGGGATGTAAGGAGAATAGGAGATCAGCAAGCTGTCATGATAGCCACAACTGCTGTCTCCACAGAGAGAGTTGAGAATACAAATAAGCTTCTCCAAGATCAACAAGAAGAGATCAGAAGGGATGTAAGGAGATTAGGAGATCAACAAGCTGTCATAATACAAGGCTATGGAGCCGATCTTTAAGATAAAACAGATATGTTGAAGGATGAAATCAAAAGTGCTGCACAAAATGCCATTTAAACCGTCACATATGGTTGCAAACAAGTAAAGCTTGAGAGATGGAATACAAAGACCAGCGCCCAGATGCTTGCAAGGAACTTCAAAACCTCCAAGGGTCCAAAGGAAATCAAGACCTCAGTCCACATTCTCAAGCAAGATCTCAGCACTTCCTACCTAAAGGCCAAACTAGTTCTAAAGTAGAAAAACAAAGAAATATGTGAGTAAGCAAGAGAAGAGGTCGCAAAAGCTATAGAAGATGCACATTTAGGCAGAGAAAAGGCCTTAGTACAGTCAAGAGGGAGTCTAGAAGCCAACATCCACGGGATTGAAGTGAAAATGAGACTTCTCTAAATGAAGTCTGAGCCCAAAATAATTGCTCCCCTCAGAGATCTTCACAAGCACTTGACTGACAACATCCTATACCGTCAACAAGGTATTTACACTGTCTTTAGATGCATGAGTAGTTACCTCAACAAGAAGGACTAGGATAACTTCCCAAAGCCAAAACCCGCAAGAGAGTCAGATTATGAGGTATACAAGTCCTATACAGACTTTGTAAAGGGAGCTCCTGACATTGTGAGAAAGTAACTAATTGTGAAGAAGCACGGACTTCCAGCCTACCTCCAAAGCAAGCACAACTGGGAAAGAAGTATGGTCTTCTACACCCTTATGCAAATCGATAGCCATTTTGATAATATCAAAAAGGGGGAGAAAGCAAAGAATAGTGAGAGAAGTAGTGCAAAGAGAAAAGCCTGAGAGGCATTCATAGCCCCTCAAGACATGAACAAAGCAGAAAAGTGCCAGAAGAAGCAATAGCTAGTTTTAGATTAGCTAACATTTTGTAATAGTTATAGATCTTTCATGTACTTGTAAATTGATGAGGAGTTTAACTATTGTTAACTCTGAAATGAGTAAAAGATCTTATTGCTTCTCGGTATAATATCTAATTGTACTTTTATATACCGAAACAAATTATGGGGGAGTTAACATGAACTGACATCTTGAATGTCAAGTTATACGTTTATCTTTGTAGGTTGTTTTTATCATCAAAATGGGGGAGATTGTTAGATCTAGCTTAGAGGAAGAGAACTCCTCAGAATCAAGAAAGCATTGTTATAACTCAGAACTAAGAAGAAGATCCAAGGTTGTTTTGAAGATAACAAAAAGGCATAAAGAGGATGAAGATATCAGAAGATAACAACCTCAGAATCAGGCTCAAAATAAAAATGACTCAGAGTGCTCAAAGACCCAAGAAGGATGTTAAGTTCACAACCAAAATGCAAGTTGCCATCAAAATCAAGGTATTAGGAAGACAAGACTGTGCTCACAGGAAAGTCAAGCTCAGAAGAACACTAGGAGATATGAGACTAAGTCAACACAAGTTGGTATCATATCCTCACTCCCAATCAAGGAAGAAGGTCTCCCAAAGATTACAAGGATCTCAATCAGACTCTACAAAGAAAATCATCAAAGGCTAAGGCATTAGAGAATAGATCAGCTTTTAAAAGACGAAGTGCTCACAAGGTTAAAAGATATTGCATCAGAATCAGAAGACTCAAAAGACAAATCCACTGTATCATTCATCAGAACTCATCACTCATCAGAAGAATATATTTATGTGATGAGTTCACAGGATACGAAGAAGGCTAAGAGTTAAGAACATCTTATCTTAAAACTTTGAAGCATCAATCTAAGGACATCCACTAATCAAGTAGAATATTTGTCAGAAGAAAGATCATGCCAGAAGAAGGGCACCAGAAAGCTGATTCTGAGAAACATCAAGGACTTCTCAGAATCACATACATCAGAAGCTCAAGATATCATTTCTGAAGTGACTCTCTCTCTCTCTCTCTAAGAAGAAAATATCCTCAGAGGAACATCACTTCTAGAACGAAAGGGATCAACGGTATCAAAGGGCTTAGAATCAAGCAATATGTATGAGAAATTGATAATCCCTAAGCAACTCACATGAAGCCACCTTTTCTAAGAATAACAGTCTTAAACTCCTCAATTCTTAAAAGACTAGCTACATGGCCTTCACCAAAAGAGATAAGATATCTTCAAAATTGTCAGTTGACTAGCAAGAATAAAAAGCTACTTTCCGCCTTTGAACCCCTGACACATGGAAAGCTGGAAGCATTAAAATGGTTGTGAGCACTGGATTTTAACGATCCTTCTCACGAAACTATGATGAGAGCTATATGATGCAATGTCTTTTGGGTGTTGTCCATCAGAGGTGTTCCTACTACTGCAAAGTTGAGTTTGGCCAAATTTTGGAGACCTAGTCTGCCCTTAAGGACCCACATAGGTGCTGCTTGGTGGTACGGATCCACCGGCTGACCTGTATGGGTCATTCCTTCGATACACCCGGGGGGAGACCTGTATGGGTCCCCTAGGACCTGTACAGGTGGGGCCCTACCCATACGGGTCCTCTTATTGCCTAAACAGGCTCTTTTGGAAGGGAATCCTTTCCTATTTCGGGAAAAGGCAGGTCATGAACGTGATTTATTGCATTTAGGCCTCCTTTCCCCTATAAATAGAGCCATTCTCTTCACATTTTATACATACTTATCTCATATGAAAATTATACTAAAACTCTAGCAATTTCTATAGGTATACAACAGGTATAGCGGGGGTATAAGAGGTATAAAATAGGGAGAAAACCCTTCCTTTGAGGTTTTGTCCCCATTTTATTCATTCCTAGCTTCTTTTATTAGGATTTAGGGGGAGGTTCTGTCCACACAAATACTCAACTAAATAGTCCTATTTTATTATCTACTTTGGCCGGGCTCTCTCAACAGTAAAGGGATCATCTCAAAGTGGATTCACGCCGCAAAGGTAACACTCCTGAGTTTCAAAGAGACTCACATCTTAGTTATTTCATTATTATTATTATTTGTTCCTTCTATTATATCTGTTCCTTTCATTTCTTGTTTTGGGTTTGGTGCTAACCTGTATGAGCCTTGTTGGTACCATATATCCCCAAAGATATCAAATCAGTGTGCCATACTTATACGGAAGGAAATCCCTTTTTATTTTATTTTTCTGCCATCAATCTATTAATCCGTTAATCTGTAAACTGAACTAAACAAAGTTTCTGCTTGGACCAGATGTGAGGTGTCAATGACGTGTGGGTCTCCCTTGGTGCCTGTGTGAGAGACAGGGCCAACTGGGGGTTTGGTTGGATTTAGGCAAGACAAAACATTTTTAATTAAAGTTTGCACAATAAGCCAATTTTAATGAATAAAAGAATCGAGACCTAAATCTCGATACAATTGATAGAGTCGCCACCTAAGTTGTCTACTTAGGAAAGAGTTTTCGTACAATTCCCTCTAGCCGAGAGACTTATACCTATTGGATCAGAGATTCGGGTATCGGATGAGTCACTTATTTCTCATTTAGTTGATTCAAAATTACATTCACCGTGCAAAACCGTTTAAGTTTTCATCATTTAGGGAATTATCATAAAAATCCTATTTCTACACTCTTTCACACTCGTTATATGCGTTTACATATTACAGTAAGGCACAAGTAATAAATAGGGGGATAAAAATTACAACCAGGGGAAAATGGGGAAAATTGCAAAGCGAACCTATACATTTGTTGTAAGTTATAAAAGAAAATGAAAATAAACTCCCCTGCATCTATAGATGTTAGCACAGTTATAGCACACTATAAATCAACACTTCAATGTATTTTATTGTGAAAACGCATCTTAATTCTTATAGGTTGATTTACCAGATTATTAGTGAAATGGTGTGTTAGGTTGATTTTAACAGATTAAAAATGAGTTTGGGGTTCTACCCGGGGGTCGGTACCTGTACGGATGGGGGGTACTCGTACGGGTACTAAAGAGGACCGGTACGGGTATGGTGTACCCATACGTGTCCTATCTAGTCCCAGATAAAAACTCAGTTCAGTTAAGTTATAGATTACAGATCAATAGATTGGTGGCAGAAAAATAAAATAAAGAGGGATTTCCTTCCATATGAGTATGGCGCACCAAATTGATATCCTTGGGGATATATGGTGCCAACGAGGATCATATGGGTTAGGACCTGACCCGAAACAAGAAATAAAAACAACAAGTATAATAGAAGCAACAAGCAATAATAATAATGAAATAACTGAGATGTGGGTCTCTTTGAAACTTAGAAGTGTTACCTTTTCGACGTGAATCCACTTTGAGGTGATCCCTTTACTGTTTAGAGAGCCCGGCCAAAGTAGATGGAATAGGACTATTTAGGTGAGTATTTGTATGGACAGAATCTCCCCTAAACCCTAATAAAAGAAGCTAGGAATGCATAAAATGTGGATAAAACCTCAAAGGAAGGGTTTTCTCCCTATTTTATACCTCCTATACCCCACTATACCTTTTCTATAAATATCGAAATTGCTAGAGTTTTAGTATATTTTTGATATGTAGAATCTGTGTGAAAAATGTGAAGGGAAGAGCCCTTTTTATAGGGGAGAGGAGGTCTAAACGCAATAAATCACGTTTAAGACCCGCCTTTTCCTGAAATAGGAAAGGATTTCCTTCTAAAAGGGCCTGTTCGTACGGGTGCCGTACGGGTCCCCCCAGGCGTATGGAAGGGATGACCCGTATTGGTCCCCTGGTGGATCTGTACCACCAGGATATGCCCGTACGGGTCCGTAAAGGCAGACTAGGTCTCCAAAGTTTAGCCGAACTAAACTCTGCAGTAGTAGGAAAACCCCTGATGGACAACACTTGAAAGACATTGCATCATATAGCTCTCATCATAGTTTCGTGAGAACGATTGCTAAAATCCAATGCTCACACCAGACAGGATCCGTATGGGTAAACCATACCCGTATCGGCCCTCCCTAGTAGTCGTATGGGTCCCACCACCCCTACGGGTACCAGCCCCAAACAGATTCCAGAATTCATTTTTGACTGGTTAAAAATAATCCAACTCACCATTTTCCATGCGATCATTTTCACTAATAATCTGGTAAACCAACCCACAAAAGTTAAAATGTGTTTTCAACATAAAATACGCTGAAATGCTAATTTATGGTGTGCTATAAACTGTTCTAACATCTGTGGATGCAGGGGAATTTATTTTCATTTTGTTTTATAACTTAGAACAAATATATAAGTTCTCTTTGCAATTTCCCCGGTTGTAATTTTTATTCCCCCATTTATTGCTTGTGCTTTATTGTAATATTAATCGCATGTAATAAGTGTCAAAGAGTGTAGAAATAAGATTTCTGTGATAATTCCTTAAACGATGAAAACTAAAACGGTTTTACGTGATGAATGTAATTTTGAATCAACTAAATGAGAAATAAGTGACTCATCTGATACCCGAATCTCTGATCCAATAGGTATCCAAAACTCTTTCCCAAGTAGACAACTTGGGTGGTGACTCTATCAATTGTATCGAGATTTGGGTCTCGATTCTTTTATTCATTAAAATTGGCTTATTGTGTATACTTTAACTAAAAATGTTTTGTCACGCCTAAATCCAACCAAATCCCCAGTGGGCCCTGCCTCTCATACAGGCGCCAAGGGAGACCAATATATCATCGACAACTAACAGTGGCGACTCCTCTGGGGAATAATCTTTTAACTTGCAAAATGTTGGTTTGTTTTAAAAGCTTAAAAGATTAAGATGAGCACCAAAAATCATTTAGTTGTTTCAACCCGCTTTTTTTTTTAATCATTTGGGAAAATTATCACACTCCATCTTCTCATCTCCTTCTCTCTTTAGTTAGATGCGCTCTTCTTCTAGCGCTAGGTTAAGGTGCCCTATTATTTTCGCGACACTCATAATGATGATACCCATGACCGCCAGGGATATTGGGGACATCTTAGTGGGTGGAGCACTCATTACCATCTCCCTCCAAAAGAGGCTTGATACGATGAGAACCTTCTACATCAACTTTCGATATGTCCCTACACCATTCTTATTAAAAGCCATAGAATTTTACCCTCTAGGTACCCTAATTTTTGTATGAGATTAGATTAAGGAAGAATACCCTCAGACTCGACGGGAGAAATAAGGACGGAATCGATCGCTTTACATGTGTTATGTTACATAGCCTTGTGATTAACCCCTCCATGCATTGTTGTAATTTATGCATACATACCATATCCCATGCATGTACTGATCTCTTGGTTATCACCTCAGCCAAAACTAAACCTCACAGGGAAAAAGCTTGGCAACAATCTTAAGTCCGTTTGACTTGCATTCCGGCTCCTCTAATTCCTTTAAGGGTTGCTCCATCTCTATCTATGAGTATTCCATCCAGTAGTCAGTTTAGTCTGTTTGATCTTTCTGCCTATCAACCTGAGGAGATGTTTCATATCCTGACTCCAGATGGCCAGATTGATGTTGAGGTTAAGGATGTTACTACTGGTGAGGAGGCAAATGCATTGAGGGCTGAGGTTAGGTCAAAGATTGCACATGCCGTCTCACAGTACTTGGGAAGTGACCAGTTCTTGGATCAAATGAATGATAAGATGTTAGCTTCCATCCAGGAAATCATGGCAGAAGAGAGAATGGCCAATGATCCTCATAGCACGCTTGTCAGTGCTCCAGTAGTGAATGCAGTGATTAGTGAGCAAGTATCAGGGGTTACTCATAATCTGTTCACTTAGTTTTGATTGCCGCGAGTGAGGACTCATGGAGATTCTTCCAATCAGTTTGGTCAGTTGGGCTCTGTGGGTCCATTCGGTTCAGTTAGCTTGCCATTCCAGTTAGTGGGTACAATGGCTCCTCTGATTGTCAGTCAGTTTACTCAGCCTAGTCAGGGGTTCGTGCCACCACCATTTCAGTTTGGGGCATCCGATCTGATCCCAAATTTTATGGTCACACCTACGGGGACGACCCTTCCTCAATCAACAGGTTTACCCTTGGGTGCGATTACTCAATCAAAGGGATTATCTTTATCCTCAAAATTGTTAGGAACTGACAGTCAACTTAAGCATGCATAATAGGCATGGCGGAAATTCAAATTTTTGTCCATATCCCCAGGAACTCCTAATAGATGCATATAAATTAAATAAAGCCTTAACTAAATAATTCTCTACCTCGGTTAGCATGCAAAGGGCTAGGCATACCATAATTCTAAATTATATCCTAGCACATATTTTATACTAAGCATGTTATAACTCTAAGCTATAACCTAAGCATGTTATAGCTCTAAGCTATAACCTAAGCATAAAATAAACTAAGCATACAAAACAACCTAAGTATAATTATTAAGTCTAAAAATGCATAAAGAAAAAGACCTAATAATTAAAAGAGAAAGAAAAAAATTACCAATTGAAGCGTACTTTAGCAGAACCCTCTTGCACAAGCCTCCAAGTGTAGGATAGCCTCTATAAGTATCCACACGAACCCCACCAACCAAAACCTCCCAAGAGGATGAACTAAGGAGCCTCAAGTAATTAATAGACCACTCTAAAAGCTCCACTAGAAAATATAGACTAGAGGTGCTCGAATAAATTCAAGCTCCTCAAAAGAACTTTGCTCAATTGCCCAAGAGATTAATCTTTGCGAATCTCAACTTAGGATTTAGCTTTGAGCTGATTATGCAAGTTGAAAGGGGGAACACAAGTACCTATTTATAAGCTTGGGGGAGCAAGATTTCTCCACCTTTTCCGAAATCATATCCCACTCGCGAGTTTAACCCGTGGGTTCCGCACGTTGTGCTTCTCGCAAGCCGGGCTTGTGAGATATTCCAAAGGCAGGGCTAGCAAGCCCACAGTGCGGGATTTCGCGCACCGAACATGTCATAAATCCCGTAACCCATTAGCCATTCAAAATTGTCCAACAAATTTCTACCGGGTCCAATCCATTCAGAAAAATTCTCTTTTAATCTCTTTCAAATAAATATTTATTTCATGACCCTAATAAATTAGTTACCGGTCAAAATAAATTCCTTGGTTTATCTAAAATGATCTAATCATTTCTAACCAATTAAATAATAATCCAATTATTATTTATATTATATTTTCATAATAGAATAAATCTATTAGTTCTTTACTTAGTCCGACGAAGGCCCAATGTGTGTGACCTTCTAGGATCCTGAAGTATTGAGCTGTTAAGGCTTAACCAACCCTTGTTCTAATAAAACCATTGGCTTGAGGTTCTAGACCGTGAATAGAACTTGATTACCTTAAATGACTGTAGTACGCCTCTAGCAAGGGTCTACCATCCCCATTACTCGGAACATCATTTATGCTTATGAATTAATCTCGGTTAATGCAATAGTTTTCCAATGTGATGAACTCCTTCCATTCTTTAATATTATTACCATCTGGGTTATATGGTTAGGTTAAAGTGTTAACCCACTAATAGCAAGGTCGCTCCAAGCTATCTAGTTATTAACTTGTTACTGAAGTATATTGCCTTTTACCATAGTATGTTTGACTAGAAACCATTTCTATCGAACACATACTCTGATTAGAGGTTTATGGCAATCATCACTTCAACAAGTGGTCAGGTACAACTCCTTATTATATCCAGAGCGATGGATTCTTTCTGACTACTCAGCCTACCAATGTATTGTCATCACTATACCCGTAATCACCTGCAACACCCTAAATTAATGAGTGTGTAGGAATGACCCAAAGTATAGCAATAGTACCACCCAAGGTAACTAGTATCTCAAATATGAGGATATTTGCAGAGATTATTGCATGAAGATAAACACTAACACATTGATATATACACTAAGTGTTTATCTTGCTGCGGTCTCCAATATATCTCCTAGATATATCCATTTATTAAACTTAAGGCACCACCTTCAGTCCTTAGGAGATTGACTACTTGGACTATTTTCAAGAAAGTTGACCACATGCTAGTCTTTCCACTTCATCAATATCCTTTCTTGATGAAACTATGATTAGGGATAGTTTAGACATAATCATAATTGCACATGAAGCAGGTTCCACCAAATATAGTCCAACTATAATTTCTCTGACTTCATGCTATGATACGTTAAGGACTTCTGTATACATACATCAATGAATATATTTTAACCAGCTATAATATATATACAAACACATTGATATAAATAAAAGATTAAATGCCTTTATTGATTAAACAAAATATTCGTACTACTATATAATTAAGATATATCGCCCTAATTGCCTTAAGGGCATACATCATATCCAATACACTCCCACTTACACTAAGGCCAATTAGCCATATGTCTTAATCTATACATTTTAACATGCTGGTCATGTTTGACTTAAGTCAATGGCTTCGTCAGACCATCCTCGAGGTTCTGATCAGTGGGAACATATTCTAGTCTTATTATCTTAGCATCAATAATCTCCTTAATTACATGATACTTTCTGGATACATGTCTATTTTTCTGATGAGATCGTGGTTCCTTTACTTGAGTTATAGCACCATTGTTATCATAATATAAAGTAATTAGATCAACAGACTCAAGCACCACACCGAGATCACCAATAAATCCCTTTAACTAGATAGCTTCTTTTACTGCTTTGCATGCCATAATGCATTTAGATTCCGTGGTTGAATCAGCAGTAGTTTCTTACTCGGAACTCTTCCAGCATACCGTCCCTCCATTTAACACATACACAAAACTTGACTGAGACTTAAAGTCATCCTTGTCAGATTGAAAACTCGCGTCAGTGTAACCTCTAATTCTGAGGTCACCTTCTCCATAAATTAAGAACTCATCGTTAGTCCTTCTCAAGTACTTAAGAATTTCCTTGACGGCCATCCAATGCTTTTCACCTGGATCTGACTGATATCTGCTCGTAAAGCTTAAAGCCTGAAAGACATCTGGCCTAGTACATATCATAGTATACATGATGGATCCTATTGCGGATGCATAGGGTATATCCTTCATGCGCATTCTCTCCTGAGCTGTCTTCAGACACTCAGCTTTAGATAGGTTACTTCCCTTTGTCATTAGGAGATAGCCTTTCTTGGAATGGTCAAGGTTGAACCTATTCAATACCTTGTCTATATATGTACTTTGATAAAGACCTAATAGCCTCTTGGATCTATCCCTATAAATCTTTATACCTAATAAATGCTGCTTCACCAAGGTCTTTCATGGAGAATTTTCTTGATAACCCATACTTTAACATTTTGAAGAAGAGAAATATTGTTTCCTATTTGTAGAATGTCATCGACATACAATACTAAGAAAATGACTGCACTCCTACTAACCTTCTTGTAAACACAAGGCTCATTAATGTTTAGACAGAAATCTAGTTCATGGATTGTCTGATCAAACCTTATATTCCAACTCCTGGATGCTTGCTTAAGTCCATAAATGGATCTTTGTAGCTTGCATACGTTCGAGCCATTCTGAGATGTAAAACCCTCAGGTTTTGTCATATACACATCCCGGTCTAAACCCCCATTCAGGAATGCTGTTTTAACATCCATCTGCCAGATCTTGTAATCGTAATGAGAAGCAATGGCAAGGAGTATCCCTATAGATTTAAGCATGGCTACTAGTCAGAAAGTTTCATCATAGTCAATACTTTCACATTGACTATAACCTTTCGCAACCAACCTTACTTTATAGGTAATTACATTACCAACCATGTCAGTCTTCTTTCTAAAGACCCATTTGCACCCGATTAGTCTAACCTCTTGCGGTGCATCAACCGATTTCCAAACTTGGTTCTTATACATGGAATCCATTTCTGATTTCATGGCTTTCAGCCATTTATTAGAATCTGAGCTCTTCATTGCCTCATTATATGTCCTTGGTTCATCATCCTCCAAGAGATACATTTCCTTATCATCAGTGATGATAAAACCATATCTATCGGGACCTTCATGAACATGACCTAATCTTCGCAATGTTTGTGTTTTGATAGGTTATTCTTGGATCATACTTTCTTGTGTATCTAGAACGAGGTCAATCAGCTGATTATCTATTTCTTACTCTTGAACCTCCAGTTCAATATTGCTTCCACTGACTTTTGCAAGTAAGTGTTCCTTTTCTAAAAAGTGAGCACTCCGAGACACAAATACCTTCTATGCTTTAGGTTAGTAAAATAAATATCCAATAGTTTCCTTTAGATATCCAATGAACAGACACTTGTCAAATTTGGCGCTTAGCTTATCTGATGCTATCCTCTTTACCATGGTAGGACATCCCTATATTCTAAGGTGACTTAGAGATGGCCTTATATTACACCATCTTTCGTAAGGTGTAAAATCAACTAATTTAGAGGGCATTTTGTTTAATACATAAACTGCACTCTGTAGTGCATATCCCTAAAAGGATTTACTGAGATCTGCATGGCTCATCATGGATCAAACCATGTCTAATAAAGTCTGATTACTCCTTTCTAACACTCCATTGTGTTGGGGCATACAAGGAGGGGTCCACTGGGAACTATCCCATTTTCCTTTAGATAATCCTAAAACTCCTAACTTAAGTAGTCTCCACCTTTATCTGATCGAAGTGTTTTAATACTCTTCTTAAGCTGTTTCTCTACTTTAGCTCTAAACAGTTTAAACTTTTGGAAACTTTCAGACTTGTTCTTCATTAAGTACAAATAACCGTATCGTGAATAATCATCAATAAAAGTTATGAAATAGGAGTATCCTCCTAGTGCCTGAACACTCATTGGACCATATACATCAGTATGTATAGGTTCCAATGTACTCGTGGCCCATTCACTCTTTCCTTGAAAGGGTAACTTTGTCATTTTTCCTCTTAAACAAGGTTCACAATCACTATAAGACTCCAAGTCTATTTGGCCCAAGTCACCTCACTTATGCATCTTGGTTAAGCGATCTTTGTTTATGTGGCCTAAACGATAATGCCATAAGTAGAAGGATTTCTCATTATCTAATTTTCTCTTAGCAATGTTTATATTTGAAAATATGACTTTATAATTACGAAATATCATTTGTCATATTACAATAAAATATCATTCGTAACTTTGATAATACCTTTTATCAAATTGGAATAAAATTTCATCTGCTGTGAAGCAGGAAACAATATTTTAGAATGACAATTGAATTTTGTCCTTTTATAAATTTTAGCAAAATGGAAGTTTCAAGTTCCTACATCAAGAGCAGCCATCAAGCTCTAATGATTTTCCATAGGTATAACTCTCCTTTTGCGAAAACACTACTTCTCAACAATATCTATACTATCGTATGGATATACGATTCTAATAAGGTATTCCATACCAATGCAGAATTTCCTTGAGATGTAGAAATTCCCAATATTAAGCATCTTGAAGTGGAAGCTCTAAGCCTCCTCTTCTCATGTTATGAGACTTTAGCCATTTTGATCTTATTTCTAATATCCCATATTGAAATGAAGATCTTGTCTCCAATATTTCATATTGAAAACAATCATTTTGTCTCCTAGACAAAAATCTCAGTGTTCTTTTACTTTTCTCTTCACTCTTCTCTATCCTACTTCAAAACTAGACACCATGTGTGTCCCTTTACTTCTTTGAGATATAAACCATTTAAATTTTAGACTAATTGGTCCCACCAATTTCTATCAAAATATTTTGGTTCAAATTTTCCACCATGGAAAATCCTTTCTCTAAGATGTAAAGACATAGAATTTCAAGTCCATGATTTTTATGATGCCCTTATAGCTAAGGTAACATGGATCCTAACATCTAACTTGATGTTTAACCTTGTCTCTTACCAGCTACTTACATAAGGTAACATGGATGCTAACAGCCTCCAAGGAGTTGTATCCTAGTTTTCTTCATGTATTTTATGCATATCTGTTTCAAGCAGACTTGCTTGCATCTTGTTGTTTAGATTCGAGCTTATGCAATGTATGCGCCAACCCCAAGGCTTTGAGGACTATCCTCACATTTCTAAACAAACCCTTTGAAGCTAGAGCCAACCAAAATTAGTTATCAATACGAACGTTTGTATTAAAATAAAGATTTTAACCTAGATGTAAGAAAATAATGATTGTTCAGATATTAGTTTTAGTACATACATTTAATATAAGGTCTTTTAATTAAATACATTTGTCCTACTATTTTCTTCGAAATTTACAATAGCCCATTCTATTGAATTCGAGAATTTTAGGCCAGCTAAATTTCCTAGTTAGTAGCATTTATAACTAGTCTATTATAACTCCCAATTTTATGAGTCAAGTCACAATAGTAAGTTATAATTGGAATCCCATTCCATTTGCATCGTATGCAATTGCTAATTCATTCAAGTTCCCTAATCCCAAGGGACGTGTGCTCTTATATTAGCATCTCCTTGAATATGTCTCAGATCTGGGCCTAGCCCCCAATTTTATGGTGGACTACCCCAGTTCCGTTAAGGCAGACCCTATCCCAAACTTTACAACCAATCAATGTGGACTAGGAGAAACGCTTTGCGTAGCACTTTGATAGCCTAAAGAGACCGTATTATAAATTTGAGTGAGGATGACTATAACTTGCCTTAATATATTTATTTTGAGATTTTATTGGTGTTAAACGTCTCACCCAATCTAGGATTTTATTAAGTCGACATATTTATAATAACTTATATTAATTCAGGGAATTTTAGAATTAATTTATAAGGTCCAACCTTAGGTGTGTTCAAGCTCTTTATTATAATTATTCCATCATCATAGATTATATGCAAAATAATTAACACTTTTATTTTTTATATTTATATTGCATTTTCTTTAAGCTTTTATTCAATAAATTTAATTTTTACTTTGTTATAGAAACATATATAAGCACCGCAGAAACTCGAAGGCCAATGGATTCTCTTGAACTAATAAATTTCGTTCATTCAATTCATGTAAATTGAAAGCATCTATGACACATGTAATTTAAATAAATTATTGGAACTTGTATAATTTGAGTAAGTTGAGCAGTATTATTCAAAATTATCCATAACCATTTTCTAACCTTGAAATAAAAAGCACAAGCTCATAAATATTGTTCTAAACAATTAAATAAACAATAATCATTCCAAATAGGAAATAATATTCAGTTCGCTTCTAACTTAATTATGCACTAAATAGGCAGGCTCTGATACCACTATTGGGAACTGACAATCAACTAGAACATGCATAACAGGCATGGCGGAAATTCAAAATTTTGTCCTTGTCCCCAGGAACTCCTAATAGATGCTTATAAATTAAATAAAGCCTTAACTAAATAATTCTCTACCTAGGTTAGCATGCAAAGAGCTAGGCATACCATAACTCTAAACTACATCCTAGCACATATTTTATACTAAGCATGTTATAACTCTAAGCTATAACCTAAGCATGTTATAAGTCTAAGCTATAACCTAAGCATAAAATAAACTAGGCATGCAAAACTAAGCATAATTATTAAGTCTAAAAACGCTTAAAGAAAAAGACCTAATAATTAAAAGAGAAAGAAAGAAAACTTACAAGTTGAAGCATGCTTTAGCAGAACCTCCTTGCAAAAGCCTCCAAGCGTAGGATAGCCTCTATGAGTATCCACATGAACCCCACCAACCAAAACCTCCCGAGAGGAAGAACTAAGGAGCCTCGAGTAGTTGCTAGACCACTCCAGAAGCCCCACCCGAAAATATAGACTAGAGGTGCTCGAATAAATTCAAGCTTCTCAAAAAGAACTTTGCTCAATTACCCGAGAGATTAATCTTTGCAAATCTCAACTTAGGATTTAGCTTTGAGCTGATGGTGCAAGTTGAAAGGGGGAACACAAGTGCCTATTTATAGGCTTGGGGGAGCAAAATTGCTCCCCATTTTCTAATGTGGGATATGCTCCAAAATGATCTAATCATTTCTAACCAACTAATTAATAATCCAATCATTATTTATATTATATTTTTGTAATAGAATAAATCTATTATTTCTTTACTTAGTCCGATGAAGGTCCAATGTGTGTGACCTTATAGGATCCCGAAGTATTGAGCTGTTAAGGCTTAACCAACCCTTGTTCTAATGAAACCATTGGCTCGAGGTTCTACACCGTGAATAGAACTCGATTACCTTAAATCACTGTAGTACGCCTCTAGCAAGGGTCTACCATCCCCCATTACTCGGAAGATCATTTACGCTTATAACTTAATCCCGGTTAATGCAATAGTTTTCCAATGTAATGAACTCCTTCCATTCTTTAATATTAGTACCATCTGGTTTATAGGGTTCGGTTGAAGTGTTAACCTACTAATAGCACAGTTGCTCCAAGCTATCCCAGTTATTAACTTGTTATCAAAGTATATTTCCTTTTACCATAGTGTGTTTACCTATAAACCATTTCTATCAAACAAATACTCTGATTAGAGGTTTATGGCAATCATCACTTCAACAAGTGGTCAGGTACAACTCCTTAATATATCCGGAGCGATGGATTCTTTCTGACTACTCAGCTTACCAATGTGCTATCATCACTATACCCGTAATCACCCATAATACCCTAAATTAATGAGTGTGTAGGAATAACCCAAAGTATAGCAATAGTACCACACAAGGTAACTAGTATCTCAAGTATGAGGATATTCTCAAGTATAGCAATAGTACTACACAAGGTAACTAGTATCTCAAGTATGAGGATATTCTCAAAGTTCATTGCATGAAGATAAACACTAACACATTGATATATAGACCAAGTGTTTATCTTACTATGGTCTCTAATATATCTCCTAGATATATATATGTGTCAAACTTAAGGCACCACCTTCAGTCCTTAGGAGATTGACTACTTGGACCCTTTCCAAGAAAGTTGACCGCATGCTAGTCTTTCCGCTTCATCAATATCCTTTCTTGATAAAACTATAACTAGGGATAGTTTAGACATAATCATAGTTGCATATGAAGCAGGTTCCACCAAATATAGTCCAACTATAATTTCTCTGACTTCATGCTATGATACGTTAAGGACTTTTGTATACATACATCAATAAATATATTTTAACCAGCTATAATAAATATACAAACACATTGATATAAACAAAAGATTAAATGCCTTTATTGATTAAACAAAATATTCGTACTATTATATAATTAAGATATATCGCCCTAATTGCCTTAAGGGTATACATCATATCCAACAGGAATTGCATGACCTACTTCAGAAATTACTTGCTGCTAATCTTGGCTCCCAACCATCATCACTATCTGTCCAAGCAGCTAAAGAGGAGGATTGGGTCCTTGAAAACTTTGGTATGCCTAGTATAGCGAAGTATAAGGTAACCATTCCACCTCAATCTCACATCACCACCTATCAAAGGGTTATGAGAATCAGAAAGTTAAGTGATAAGGTACTAGCTAAAATGTTCCCTTGCGCCCTAGAAGGTCCTGCTATCGAATGGTACAACACTCTATCAGAAGAAGTGACCAAAAATTAGAAAGCTTTATCGGAGGCTTTTATCGAACAGTATAGTTTCAATGCCACCATTAAAACTACCATATAGAATTTGGAGGCTATCAAGCAGGCCTCCAATGAGAAGTTCAAACCCTACTTCAAAAGATGGATGGCCACTCAAGTTCTATTTAAGGATAGGCTAAGTCTTTCAGAGATGATCGTAAAATTAATGGATGGTGCACCACCTGCCTATCGAAAGGTCCTTGGTATGGATAAATTCTCTAGCTATATTGAGGTCTTTGAAAAAGCTGAGAAGTGGGAAAGGATTGAGGAATTTAAGAAGGAAAGTGTACCAGCCAAACCTTGGTTCAAAAAGAGTGACCCTTCAGCCCCAGCCCTAGTTTCTACGTCAAAATTCGGCTCTGATCCTAAAGCAACGGTAGTGCAAGAAGAAGTGGCTGCAGTCTGCTCCATTGAAGAGGGTATTTCCCCCTGGAAAGCATCTCTGCCTGCCATCTTCACTAAGTTGAGTGCATTCGATCTTCTTTAGAGCATCAAGCCCTATGTCCCACCCAAACCTGAAGACAGAGATCAGTTTTGTGCTTATTATATAAGTAAGGGGCATCACACTGGTGCTTGTGGGGATCTGCTTGAGGCCATTCAAGGTTTGATTAGGCATAAGAAGATTCAGGAACCCGAGCTTAAACCCAGTACCATAAATAACCCCCTATAAAATTTTGAGAAACAGGTTACAGCTGTCGAGTCAGGCTTGCCCTCCTCCCATGTCTTCAATATGATCTCACAAGCTAACCCCATGGTTCACTCGATCATGGCTTTACCAAACTAGCCAATCCCTATTGACATCGATGCATTTGAGTTAGAAGGAGTGCATAACGAGAAGGCTATATTATTTTAACCTGTACCTATTGATATCGATGCTTTATATATTGAAGAATGATGAGGTCGAAGGACCGGCCTTATTGGTGGAAACTTCTAAAAGGAGAAGTTATGTGAAAAATGAGGTATTACATGTCACCCGAAGTGGAAAGGTTCTTCCAGATTCTCTCCCAAAAAGGAGGAGGGGCAGAGATGTAGATATCTAGGTCATTCTAAATACCAATCAAGCTCCAATCTTTACACCTGCTTCAGTCGGTAATGAAAAGAAAGAGCCCAAAAGTCACCCCTCTCATCCAGCAATTGCAAATTACCCCTGCTAAATACAGCATTTGGCAGCTCCTCATTGACTCTGAAGAAAATTGCAAGGGTCTGATAGAAAAGTTGCTAAGTGTGGAAGCTACGCCGTCTAGTACTCTAGTTGAGGTATTCTCAGTTATTGGGGGATCTTCTCTTGATCAGATTGAACCCCTTAAGTTCTATCTGTTAGACCTCCCAATCAAAGGGAATAATCATAACAAGGCACTCTTCATTAGGGTGCAAATCTTTAATCGTTCTATCCCTTGTGTTATGGTGGATGACAGTTCCGCCCTTAACCTCTGTCCTACCAAGATCCTTCTTCACTTAGGGCTGGACGAATCCATGTTGGAAAAGTCTAATACTATTATAAAGGCATATTATGATACAAAGAGAAGTGCTATTGGGGTCTTTGAAGCTGAAGTTACAGTTAAAGGGTGAAGTTCAAGGTCCTATTCACTGTCCTCAATATTCCCGTCACCTACTCATTACTGTTGGGTTGACCTTGGCTCCATGCATTAGGGGCTGTCCCTTCCATAGTCAACCAGAAAGTCAAGCTCATCCATAATGGAAAGCTACTAACCATTGATGCAGATGAACCATCTGTCATAGCGGCTATGGAGGTTGAGGAAATGGAATCTGGGGTGGCTGTAGCTCACCAAGGTATAAAGTTTTCGGTTAAGGGGTACATATCACTTAAAATCGAGAAGATTATAATAAAGAAGGGTTACGTGAAGGGTAGAGGACTCAGAAAGAATTTACTGGGAATGCTGGAGCCCCTCCTACCTCTTCCAAGGCCATTCAGACTTGGTTTAGGGAACCGCCTAGGTACCAAAAAGTCCAAACCACAGTCTTGCCTCATGATAGGAGCTGAAGTAAAATAAGGGGAATTCACAAGTGAAGAAGAACCTGTCAAAGTAAATGGCAAGAAGGTCCCCGATTTTGAAATTTTCAATGATGTATATGATTTCAAGAAAGGCTGCCTAATTGAAACCTCAGTTTCTGTAGAAGTATGTGGGAATGCTGAAGAAGATGAAATGAATGAGGCAATCAAGTCCATCACTAGAGCACTAGCGGTACTTATGAGGAAGAATTGGAAAAGAAATCAGAAAGGGAACCCCATCGTCAAGGCTGTCAAGAACTTAGCAAAAGTAGTGGCCGAAGAAACACAAGCAAACTTGCACACTAGGGCTACTAATTCAGCTGTCAATTAACAAGACCCTCTGCCTAGGGCTGTAAAAGAACTGAGCCGAGCTCAAACACTGACTGTTTAAGCTCTGTTCATTTAAATTTTAATGAAAAAGAATTGAGCTCATGCTTTGGTCAAACCGAGTCCCGAGCCGAGCTCGAGCTTGGTCAAACTGAGCCCAAGCTGAGCTTCGAGCCCATCCCGAGCTTTGTTTAAATCTAGAGCCCAGCTTATAAAAAAGATAGAATCCGTAAGATGGAGAATGAGAGATGAAGGATCTAAACAACATAAATGGTTTTCACTGTACTAAGAAGAGGAAGAGGAAGAGTGTTGTGTTAGCGGCTGCATTTTTTCAGAGGAAAATGAGATTAGAGTTTTACTAAGCATATAGAGATTGATGAATATATATAGTAGGGATTGAATTGAATCCGAATTGCCTTTGTTAGGCTTTATATCCCTCTTTTATCTTTTTTTTTATCTATATTTTATATATCATTTGATACATATTTTTCCTTTACTCTTTATCTTATATTTTATATATTTTTATTATACATTTCTATATTCATTTTATATGTACACTATTTTATATTTATTCATAATCTATCTCTTTCATAAATATAATGTATAAAGTTTTCAAATATGTTAACGAGCCTGTTAATAAGCCTAATAACGAGCCTGTTGGTGAACTAGTTCGCGAGCCTCTTATCGAGCATGTTGACGTGCTTTCGAGCCGAGTATCCCCTTATTCAAGCTGGGTTTGTTTATGATAACGAGCCTGAAATTTTGTTCACAAACAAGCTCATTTATTAATGAACTAAGCTCGAACGAGCTTTGGCCAAGCTGAGCACCGAGTAGTTCACGAGTAGTTTGGCTCGTTTACAACCCTACCTCCACCTGTGGAGGATGATTCAAATGATGTAATTTTTAATGTTGAAAACATTTTTTATGCAAACAATGTCACTTATAAGGCATATCATGAATAAGTTGTAAGCATCAGTATCTTTATTTTTAACATGTCATGAATAAATTGATGCACCTATCATTCACATTTCACTCGAGTATTTCCTTCTAATGACATCATGCACTCATAACAATAACATTCTTAAAATATTATCATATTCATTAATGAAGTTGACTTTGAGTATGATGCAATGGTATAAATGTCCAATGATTAAAACCTATCATCAAAAGAGAGACAATGAAAGGTGCTTAGCAAACGTGATAACAATTAGCCTAGGTCCTTCTTTCTTCATGAGGGGGAAAAAGTGTACAAAAGCACACATCATTAAGAAAGAAGACCAATAAGCAGCGACAGCAAACCGACTCTCATCATAAAAAAATGGAAAGAGCATCTTAAGTCACAAATTGACCATCTCTAGAGCTCTAAAGGGAAACTGATCAGTCAAGAAGATTTTGTCAAAGACGGTGGCTACCTACAGAGATTGGGCTGATAAACTTCCATTCGCAGTTTAGGGGTATAGAACCACTGTAAGGACTCACACCGATCAAACACCTTTCTCCTTGGCATATGGAATGGAAGCCGTGTTACTGGTTGAACCAGAAGTAAGATATCTAAGAGTGCCACTTGAACCACAGTTAAAAGAATCAGATTGGGCAAGAGCCAGGTATGAACAATTGAATGCAATAGATGAAAAGCAGCTCAAGGCACTTGACCATCTCCAGATGTACCAATAATGCATGGCTTGAGCTTACAACAATAGAATTAGATACCAAAAACAACCTCTCAAAGCGATTGATCTGGTCCTCAAGCAGCTGCGCCAGGTAAAAAATGACGCTAGGGGCGAGTTCAGGCGTAATTGGGAAGGACCATTCATCATGACGAAAGTCCTTGGTAAAGTAAAAATCAAGCTTATAGACATGGATAGAAATGAGTTCGTGAATCTATTGAATCAAGATAGGCTCAAGCGTTATCATGTCTAGGTGAAAAGAATTAAATCATAAAAAATAGCACAAAGAATAAAAGAAATAAAGAATAAAACACTAAGAGAGTGGTCCTCCACTACTCGGGCAAAAATCAGGGTGTAGCCCGTTGACCGGTATCCTGCAAACTGGTCAGGAAAAAATTAGGGCACTCTAACGCAAATAAAGCCCGCTAAGCTGAAAACCCGAAAAGGGCGGCTTAGGCAAAAGTTAGGGCATGGAGAGAAAAATGTCAGTTGCTTTCTAGAAAATCTGTAAAAGACCAGTAGGCAGTATGGGTTAACCATTGGAAATTATTACCATTACCTATATACTCAATTTAATCTGATCAATGAACATATAATGATTTTGCTATGAATGTTGGTCTTATGAATGCATGCATGTCTTTAGGTGAAATAATCGCTGGAACATCAATTTTTCTCTACGTGTTATGCATCATTGTATTCATCTTTACCACACATTTGCAATATTCATAAAAGCCTGTTGGATTGAAAAACCGAAAGGGCAGTCTAAGTAAAAGTTAAGGTAAAAATAAAAGTCTGTTGGATTGAGCCATCAAGGACAACTAAGGCAAAAATTAAGACAGCCTGCGGGATTGAAAACCTAAAAGGGCGACCTCTGGTAAAAATTAAGGTAAAAAGAAAGAGAAAAGCTTGCTAGGTTGAAAGCCCGAAGGGCAGTCTAGGTAAAAGTTAAAGCTAAAAAGAAAAAGGTCTGCTGGGCTAAGCCATCAAGGACAACTTAGGCAAAAATTAGGACAAAAAGAAAAGAAAAAAAATAAATGTTCGATAGGTCCCCTCACACTGAGTGGCCTATGCAAAAGTTAGAACGTCACCTGATCCCCTCACCATAAAATCACTAGACAAAATACAGGTTCACAAGGCAACAATACTCGACAATCACAGTTCAAGAAAAGTCAACATGCATAATAGTCAAATATCAAAAGTACCAATCCAAAAGTTTATAATCGAAACAAGCCACGTAGGGCCCCAAAAAGTACCAATAAGTTTAGAAGAAATAATCATAACCTAAGCTACCGGGGATCCTATCCCTGGTGACCCTCCTGAGTCCGATCCTAAGTGTCCGCCAATAGATAGTCTACGTCTATAGTCATATGGTCCTCGGCATCACCAGTACCAGTAACTGGCTGGGTGGGGTCCCTAATCTCTAAAGTCTCTGCGGTAGTCCTAGCCGCATTAGCTCCCTCAGCGCGTTGATCTATGCCCCTCTAAATCACTCGATATGTAGAAAGATCATCCTTAGAGTCATCATTAGAAGGAACTGATGTCTGCCTATCCTCAGTCATCCTCACTAGCTAACCCCTCAGCGTCTCAATCTCGGCCCTAGCCTGATTAGCCTCAATAGTAGCTGCCCGCAGCTGCTTCTCATCATCCAAATCTTGGGTGGACTTGCTCCTCTCTATGGCTAATAAAGTCCACAATAGAAACCATAAGTTTAGTACATATATATAAATGGCATAGTATACATCATTCATAGTTTGTTGAAATTTTGCAGGTAAAAGAAACTTACTAAAGCTAGTGCGTCTTGGGCCAATAGTAGATCCCGAATAGAAAAATAATCCCTGGCTATCCTCTCAGCCTCGAAAATGGTCACCTAAAAGGAAAGGGTCACATCAGGATAAAACGCCATAAGCAATTACAGTAAGGGATAGAGTCAAAGGTAAAGGATTCCTTACATGGGTGGAGCTAGAAGGAGTGAAACTAATAGGCTGGACCAACTCCTCAAGCTTCTTGACAGCCCAATTCCCTGAATGGTCGAGGAGTCAGAAGAAAATATGTAATTTAGCTCAGAGGATGCCCTCCCTCACAGATCCAGAAGCCTGAGACCTCTTCACCGGTGGCTCAAGGGCGATGGCAGCAGCAGCGGCGGATCTCTTCCATGTGGAAGCGGGAGGCTATAGTAACAAAGAATCAAGACTCGGTATCACAGTCAATTTTAAAAAAGCAACAAAGTATTCACAAAGGCCAAGTTAGAGACATACTGGAGAAGAAGGGGTAGCGGACCTTATCGAGCCTCTGGTGACCTGAACTATAGATAGACGCTACGGTCACCCCTCGGTCCACCCTCCTCATCATCGTCAACATCATCATCCTCACTGTCGCTTTAGTGAAACTCCACAGGCTCATCCTCATGGTGAATCCTATCATAGGGAGGAAGGAGAGAGGAATTAATAAACTCAGCATAAGAGCCCTCTACAGTTAGCACGCGAGCTCCCTCACCCAATAAATATAACCCCTGATCGGTCCCCGATATGAGATGAGGCTAAAAAATACCCACAGGGATTAGGGGAGGGATCGGTCTCTCCACCATGGCACTTGTCCTCCACCTCTGGACCCGCTTACCAAAATACCACTTATAAGAGAGTGGTGAATTCAGGACAAAGCGGCGGTCATCCGTACCGACTCGCATCTACTCAATAGCTCTATATGTGACCAATCTCTTCCACGGGTCTCGAATAACCCGTACGAAACAAATGCACTATGAGTATCACAACCTAGTGAATTTAGTTTCTACTAATGGTTTGTTGAAATGTAAAATGCAGGTTTAGTAGGGAAGAAGTTTACCCGATCTAAGCGCAGCTGGCGTAAGAACTCTCGATATTGCGCTATGGTCAAGGGCTGATTCTGCCAAAGCCCTATCCATCTAGATACGATATATGGCATCTCAGGCTACATGGGCAAGCCTGGCCTAGGAATCAACCGGTGCTCGAAAGTCCAAATCTGCAAGACAAAGTAAGGATTAGTTGCAGTACAATTCAGATAAAAGGTTAAAGCAAGAAATTAGTTCAGAATTTACCAGTAGTATCAGATGGCAGATCTTGAGCTCTGACTGCTCACCCCAGACCCCGATGTCCAGTCCATAATATAGCTAAGCCAGAATAGCCCGACACCAGTTCTTGTAGGGCACAACTGCAAGATCCTCCATGATAGAGAGCAAACCATAGTTGAGGTTGCTCGAGTAGATGGGAAAGAAGACGGTGGTAAGGAACGTTAGTAGGAAGGATCGAGCATACTGGTCGCTCCTATCAGCCACAACAGGACTCGGTTGCCTGATCCGATAAGCATACAAGTCCCTGTACTTGAGCTTGTCCATCTCGCCTGGACGAAGCCTAAGTAATCTAGCAATGTAGGCCTTTACCTCAGGCCGAGAATGCCATCGGTTGGCATAAACATCAAAGTGGACCACATCCCCGCTCCACTCCAGGCCCGTTGTAGCGCACACATCCAAGGGAGTGATGGTGACCTCCTCGATAGACAAGTGGAAAGTATGGGTCATCTCCAACCGTCTCTCCGTTAGAGCTAAAATGGCACCGGGGGCCAGTGTCTTAGGGGCCTGAGGGATGGCCCTGATAATGTCACTAAAGCCAAAGGAATCCATACGAGTCAGCAGCTCCATATCCCTCACGACAAGAATCCCCTAATACCAGTTCCTGTAGAAGCTCAAGGCTCTCATAGTCTTGTATTAGAACTGTAAAGATAGAATTATAGATTAACAGGGTCAAAATAAGCAGAAAAGTTAAAAATTGGGAAAAATTACAAAAAGAAAAGAAGCCAGCATTCTGTCCTTGAGGATGGGACCCATACGGGATAAGCTCTACCCATACGGGTCCTAGAGGAGCATCCGTATAAAAAACAAGACCCGTATGGGTCCCCTCTCACTAGTACGGGTCCTCTGCGAGCAGTCCCTCTCCGAACAATCTCCCAAAAATCCAAAATTATCTAATTTCAACCAAAGTTCGTCCAAAACTATCCAAAAAGCATCCTAGGCTAAAGTTACACGCATCAGGCTCTATTCCAAGGACTAAAACACCCTAATTCATGCTAAGATTCAAGAAATCGCCAAAAGTTCAACATTGGAAAAAGGAGAATCAAGCGAAATTTCCTAAAGTTTTGAAGTGTAGGTCTTAGGAGAAGGGATCAGTGGCACTTCAGAGACAGGAGTAAGCCCCAGGAATGACTCTCCTCCGTGAAATGCATACCCGACGGAAATCGAGCATTCTTGAAGCCTCGAATCATCCATCTGGGGTAAGTCCTCGAGTCTAAGGGAGAAACTGTCAGTCTTTGGGATCTTTCTATACATGTTTGGTTGATTTTAGGAGATAAATCACCGAAAAATGCAAAATAGGAAGTTTTGGTGTGAGGCGGGATACGAGGGGGCTCATCTACCTTTTAAAACCCCCGTCAGGGACCTATATGGGTCCCACCCCACCCGTACGGGTCCCCACTTTTGAGAACCTTACCCGTATGGGTCTGGCCCACCCTTACAGGCCCTCTCTTGCCGTCCAGAGTCAGATTTTTGCATCGGTATTTCACCCCACTACCTCTCAACCTTATATTTCCGTTATATTTAGGACAAGTCCCAAGGCCCACCTTGATCCTTGATTGAAGGGGAAAAGTTTTTTTTTTTACAAAAGTCAATCAAGAATTAAGGTAAGCCATTTTTGAGTTGATCACTAATCAGGAAATTTTGTGTACATGCCCATGCTAGCGCAAGAGTTCTTCCCCAGCAAACGAATTTTACAAGAAAGGGCCTCCCTAATAGAAGAGGCTTTACTCAAAGAATATCACTTCCCTCACAAGCTGAGGAATCACTCAAAGGGCATACTCCCCATCATCAAGAACCCTAGGGGCACCCCACTCTAGGGTCATTCCCCAGTAGAGGAATCAAATCCAGGGACATCACCCCTCAGATCTAGGGGCATTACCCCATCAATCTAGGGTCATCCCCCCACTTTAGAGTAGCAGAATCAGATTCAGGGACATCCCCCCACCAATCTAGGGGCATCCCCTACTTCCCAGCAGTGGAATTAGATCCAGGGGCATCCCCCCCACTTCTCAGTAGCGGAATCATATCTAGGGGCATCCCCCCATCAGATCCGGAGGCATCCCTCCTTCCCTTAACAGCGGAATTAGTCAGTAAAGGGGCATCCCCCCATATTCTAGCCTTCTTAGGGGTATTTCTTTGAGAGGCACCCCTCCAAGGAGCACTTCATTTTGGAGCGATCAGGCCAAACCCAACATTTCCCGCACATAATTTTTAGTTTATCGCATCCACGCTTCTTTATTCTTAGTTGGAGGGGCAAAAATATTTTTTTCCACAAAATTAAATTAAAAATAAAGAGTTGTCTACTTAGACAACAACTGACTCGGTGTTTGATTGTTGTCTCTTTTCAGGTTATTCAAAATTCCCTAGCAGGAAAGTCATCTACCTTAGGAAAAGGATACACCATCATCAGTCAGGAAAGTCGATCCGCCTTAAGAAAGGGATACACCAGCAGGAGAGTCATCCGCCTTAGGAAAGGGTTACTCCACTAGTCAAGAGAGTCATCCACCTTAGGAAAGGGATAACAACCAGCCAGGAAAGTCATCCGCCTTAGGAAAGGGATACATCACCAGTTAGGAAAGTCGATCCGCCTTAAGAAAGGGATACACACATCTTCCCCAGGGAAGTCATCAGCAAAAGGAGAGTCATCTGCCTTAGGAAAGGGATACACTTGTCAGGAAAGTCAATCATCCTTAGGAAAGGGATACACCATTAGCCAAGAAAGTCGATCTGCCTTAAGAAAGGGATACACATATCTTACCTAGAGAAGTCAACAACAAAAGGAGAGTCATCTGCCTTAGGAAAGGGATATATCATTAGTCAAGAGAGTCATTTACCTTAGGAAAGGGATACACTATGATCAGCTAGGAAAGTCATCTGCCTTAAGAAAGGGATACACATCAACAAAGGAAAGTCGTCGACCTCAAGAAAGAGACCCCGTGAAAGAAGTTCACCTCAAGAAAAGAACTCACCCATGCCATTACCTCAGGTATAATTTCTAAACCCTCACTTACATCGTGAGATCATATAGATCCGTATCTATGATAATCCCACGATGGGAAGTCTGTGAGCACTGGATTTTAATGATCCTTCTCATGAAACTATGATGAGAGCTATATGATGCAATGTCTTTTAGGTATTATCCATCAGAGGTGTTCCTACTACTGCAAAGTTGAGTTAGGCTAAAGTTTGGAGACCTAGTCTACCCTTAAGGACCCGCATGGGTGCTGTCTAGTAGTACGGATCCACTGCCTGACCCGTACGGGTCATTCTTTCCAAATGCCTAGAGGGGACCCATACGGGTTTTCTTGTTGCTGAAAGGGCTCTTTTGGAAGGGAATCCTTTACTATTTTGAGAAAAGGCAGGTCATGCACGTGATTTATTGCGTTCAGACCTCCTTTCTCTTATAGATAGGGCCCTTCTCTTCACATTTTATACACACACATCTCATATGAAAATTATACTAAAACTCTAGCAATTTCTATAGGTATAGAAAAGGTATAGCGAGGGTATAGGTGATATAAAATAGGGAGAAAACCCTTCCTTTGAGGTTTTATCCCCATTTTATTCATTCCTAACTTCTTTTATTAGGATTTAGGGGGAGGTTCTGTCCACACAAATACTCACCTAAATAGTCCTATTTCACTATCTACTTTGGCCGGGCTCTCTCAACAGTAAAGGGATCATCTCAAAGTGGATTCACGCCGCAAAGGTAATGCTCCTAAGTTTCAAAGAGACTCATATCTCAGTTATTTCATTATTATTATTGTCTATTCCTTCTATTATATCTGTTCCTTTCATTTCTTATTTTGGGTCTGGTCCTAACCCGTACGAGCCTTGTTGGTACCACATATCCCCAAAGATATCAAATCGGTGTGCCATACTCATACGGAAGGAAATCCCTTTTTATTTTATTTTTCTGCCACTAATCTGTTAATCCGTTAATCTGTAAACTGAACTAAACAAAGTTTCTGCCTGGACCAGATAGGACCCATACGAGTACACCATACCCATATCGGTCCTCCTTTATAGCCATATGGGTACCTACCCTAGGCAGATTCTAGAATTCATTTTTGACTGGTTAAAAATCAATCCAACTCATCATTTGCCATGCAATCATTTTCACTAATAATCTGGTAAACCAACCCACAAAAGTTAAAATGTGTTTTCACCACGAAATACGCTGAAATGCTGATTTATGGTGTCCTATAAACTGTGCCAACATCTGTTGATGTAGGGGAATTTATTTTCATGTTGTTTTATAACTTAGAATAAATGTATAGGTTCTCTTTAGAATTTCCCCCATTTCCCCCGATTGTAATTTTTATTCCCCCATTTATTGCTCGTGCTTTATTGTAATATGTAAACACATGTAACGAGTGTGAAAGAGTGCAGAAATAGGATTTCTGTGATAATTACCTAAATGATGAAAACTAAAATAGTTTTACACGGTGAATGTAATTTTGAATCAGCTAAATGAGAAATAAGTGATTCATCCGATACCCGGTTCTCTGATCTAATAGGTATGAGTCTACCACCCGGAGGGAACCGTACCAAAACTCTTTCCTAAGTAGACAACTTAGGTGGCGACTCTATCAATTGTATCGAGATTTGGGTCTCAATTCATTTATTCATTAAAATTGGCTTATTGTGTAAACTTTAACTAAAAATGTTTTACCACGCCTAAATCCAACCAAACCCCCAGTGGGCCCTGCATCTCACACAGGCGCCAAGGGAGACCCATACGTCATCGACACCTCACAATGGTAAATAGAGAAAAAGTCAGAGTATGGATAGAATTGACAAGGTTTGGACTTATCTAACAGAAGAATTAATCACAGCTTAACTACAAATCCAACGGTTAAGAAGAAACAAGCTATTTAGAGACAACGACTAGAAGGCTCCTAGAAGGTAAACATTCTGAGGAAAGAATCTGTCTTAGTACAACGGTAAAAAATACTCTCTCTCATCAAGGCATGCATCAATGATCATCTCCAATAAGAGAGTTATGAGGTTTTAATGACGTGGGGTCTCCCTTGGCACCTTTTTGGAAGGTGGGGCCTACTGGGGGTTGGTTAGATTTAGGCGTGATGGAACCAGTTTAGTTCACATTTTCACAATTAACCAATTTTAATGAATAAAAGAATCAAGACCCAAATTTGGATACAAATGATAGAGTCACCACCCAAGTTGTCTACTCGTGAAAGAGTTTTGGTATTGTTCTCATTAGGTGGGAGACTCATACCTTTTGGATCAGAGATTTGAGTATCGGATAAGTCACTTATTTCTTATGTAGTTAATTCAAAATTGCATTCACCGCATAAAACTGCATTACTTTCATCATTTGGGGAATTATCACAGAAATCCTATTTTTCTACACTCTTTCACACTCGATTCATACGTTAAACAGTTTACAATAAATCAAACATAATAAATGGGGGAATAAAATTACAATCAGGAAAAAGTGAGGGAATTGCAAGGGAACCTATACATTTATTATAAGTTATAAAACAAAAATAAATAAATTCGCATGCATGGAAACCTTAGCACAACTATGGCACATCATAAGTCAGCATCTTATTAGGGAAAATGTGATTATGTTAGCGTGTTGATTTTACGATTGATAGTGCCCAGGCAGCTTCTAGGATCGGAATTAAATCACGGGTCTTCAACGTATTTTGTTATGACAAAACATTTTAACTTTTCATGAGTTGATTTATCAGATTATTAGTGAAACTAATCGCATGGCAAATGGTAATGTCATATTGATTTTATAGGTTAACAGAAAAGGAGAAACGGGAATCTGCCCTAGGGGCCAGTACCTGTACGGGTAGGGTGAGACCTGTACAACTACTAATGGGACCCGTACGGGTGTGGGGGGACCCGGGCAGAAACTCATTTTAGCTAACTTTGTCATGGTAGATTTATAAATGAAGGACAAAATGAAATGGGATTTCCTTCCATATGGGTATGGCACATCTGTATAGCCTTTACAAAGATGTATAGGTGTCAACAAGGCTCATATGGGTTAGGACCAAACTTAAAACAAGAAGCAAAGAAGAAACAAGCCAAACAATGAAAATAACAATTAAAAAGAATGAGTGTGAGTCTCTTTAAAAATCAAGAGTGTTACCTTTACGTCGTGAATCCACTTTGAAGCAATCCCTGTACTGAGAGAGAGCTTAACCAAAGTAGATTTTGAAATGGTGAATTTTGGACTATTTGGATGAGTGTTTGTGTGGACAAAACTATCCCTAAATCCTAATAAATGAAGCTAGGAATGAATAAAATGTGGATAAAACCTCAAGGAGTGGGTTTTCTCCCTATTTTATACCTCCTATACCTTAACTATAGCCTTGCTATACCTATAAAAAATTGCTAGAAATGATGCCTATCTTCTTTTCTTGTTAATTTCTGACTGTCCATCTGTTATCGTCCTTGAAAATGAGGTAAAATTCCTTTATTTATATAGGGAAATCAAGTCTGAATGTAATAAATTGCATTCATGACTGATTTGTGGCAAAAATGGTTTGCTCCACATACCATTTGGACTGCTTAGGCATTTATGGGGACCTATACAGGTCCCATCCACTCATGTGGATCCGCCGGGCTATACGGGTCAACCCATGGACCCGCACCCCTAAGATGACACCCGTATGGATCCCTAAAGGTAGCCTAGGTCCCCTAACTCTAGCTAAAACTCCCTCTGCTGTAGTAGGAACAACCTTAATGGATAACATCTGTAAAGAATTGCATTATTTAACTCTCATCATCGTTTTGTGAGAAGGACCGTTAAAATCCGAGTATTCCTATATGTCTTTGTAAAGACTATACAAATGTGCCATACTAATATGGAGGGAAATCCCATTTCATTTTGTCCTTCATCCTATCAAAGGTCAAAATGAAATGGGACATCATCATACGGTTTAGCTAAATCTACTACTCCCTCTTCTCAGGTATTCCTTAACTTAGACTTTACGAATTCCTTTATCGCTTTCTAAAAATGACTGTGAATTTGAGTACAAACTTCTTATTGATGTAGCCTCCCATCACCACATAGAAGAGGCCTGCCGCCGCTGCTGCTACTCTTGCTGAGCCAAAACCGCCGATGAAGCGGTCTCGTATTGCTGAAGGTGTGAGAAAGGGTGTTCTCCGGACAGAGTTAGACACCTTTTTCTGACTCCTCGACTATCAAGGAGCTCAAGGAGTTGGCCCAGCATATCTGGTTTACCCTATCCAGCTCTACTCATGTAAGGAATCTTAGCTCTTAGATCTACTTTTACAATTACTGCTTGAAATATCTTAGTGCTAATATGATTTTCTTTTCAGGTAACTGTGGCTAAGGCGGAGAAGATTGCGAGGGGTTTCATCTCTGTTCGGGATCTTCTACTAGCTCAGGATGCTTTGGCTTTGGTAAGCTCTATTTACCTGAAAATTTTCAATAAACTACGCATGATGCATGCCATGACATTTACATATGTGTACTGATCTCTCGATTTTTATGCAGACTTTGCTGGCTATAGAGCGTGACACGTCTACTCAAAACTTGGATGCTTTAGAGGAGCGAGAGAGGTTCTTGGAGGAGCAGTTGTAGGAGGCTACTGCAGAGGCTAGGCGGGTTAAGACATTAGGGAGGAGCTAGAGAGGAGGTTGCTCGAGCACGAGCAGAGGCTGAGGTGTTACAGAGATAGTTAGCTCAGATGATAGAGGATAGGGCTAATCCGTCTGATTCTATAAATCATGCCTCAAGTTATCGAGTCGAGCCGGTGGTAACCCAGACAGTAGGAGCTGAGTAGGAGGTGGAACAGTAGGTTGAGGCAGCTAGTGTTGTGGCTAGAGATGGGACCGGAGACCATGTAATGATCGACATGGAGGACCTGATGATGGATACGCAGGATGAGACTCAGAATGTGCCACATGGACAGGATCCCCCTACAACCTAGACTATGACCTTTTTTACCTTCTTTCTAGATATTTGACACTTTCAGCCCTGTATGGCTTATTTTGCTATAAACTTAGATGCTATTTGCAATGTTACTTGCATTACTTTTCCATATGCTTGTTGAACTTTTCTTGAATGTCCCTGCATGTAGACTCATGTTTCCCCTTAGCATATTCCATGAAACTGACATTCTTGAACTTTGGTAGTAACTGGGGAATAGTGAATGAATTCTCTGACTGATTAGCTTATGAGAATCACTTAGAACTTACCACAAACAAGTGAATTAACCACTAAACTCTCAAAGTTCTTAATCACGATGAACTATCCCAATTTAACTGACAAATGTTACCATGGTAGGTTGGCTGAATTAGCACTTTTGAGACCGCGTGCTATTAAGTAGCTTCACAGTGGGGGAACTAGGTTTGAAGGACCCTAGCTATGAAACATTGTAATTGCAAATGATGTTTGGCAAACAAAAGCAATTGCAATAACTAACTGGCATTTTGGAATTGAGTTCTAATTTTTGCATAGGCCATTCAGTGTGAGATAGCCTATCGAACATTTATTTTCACTTCCATTTCTTTTTGTCCTAACTTTTTCCTAAATTGTCCTTGGCGGCTCAATCCAACGGACGTTCTTTCTTTTCTTTTGTCTTAACTTTTACCTGGATCACCCTTTTAGGTTTTCAATCCAGCAAAATGTTTTGACTTTTGCATAACCTGATTTATTTTATAGCTTAACGATATTTTGTCTTTTGTTGAATAATACACATGCCCAGTTAGTAAAGATAACAACAAAGAGCACATAATGTAGAGAAAAAATGATGTTCACATACTTGCGATTATTTCACCTAAAGACATGCATGATTTCATAAGACCAGAATTCTTAGCAAATCATAACATGTTCATTGATGAGACTAAATTGAGTACATGTCTACTGGTCTTTTTACAGATTTTCCAGAAAGCAACTAACATTTTTCTCTCAATAACCTAACTTTTGCCTAAGCCGCCCTTTTCGGGTTTTTAGCTCAGCGAGCTTTATTTTTATGATGGAGTGCCCTGATTTTTGCCTAACTAGTTTATGGAATACCAATCAGTGGGCTGCACCCTAATTTTTGCCCGAGTAGTAGAGGACCACTCAAGGGGTGATTTATTTTATTTCTTTTATTTAGTGTGCTTCTTTTCTATGATTTAGTTCTTTTACCCTAGACATGATAATGCTTCAGCCTTTCTTGATTTACTGGATTCTCAAATTCATTTCCATCCATGTCCATAAGCTTGATTCCTCCTCTGCCAAGGATTTTCTTAGCTACGAATGGTCCTTCCCAATTTGGCCTGAACTTACCCTTAGCATCAATGTGAACTTGGTGTAACTGTTTAAGAACTAGATCACCCACCTTGAGAGGTTGCTTTGGGTATCTAACTCTGTTATTGTAAGTTCGAGCCATGCGTTGCTGGTGCATCTGCAGGTGGTCAAGTGCTTTGAGCCGCTTCTCATCTATCGCATTCAACTGTTCGTATCTAGACTTTGCTCAATCTGACTCTTTCAATTGAGCTTCAAGTGCCACTCGTAAGGATCTTACTTCGGTTTCGACGGGTAACACAGCTTCCATTCCATATACTAAAGAGAAAGGTGTCTGTTTGGTGGGAGTCCTACACTGATTCTATACCCCCCAAACTGCGAATGGAAGTTTATCGGCCTAATCCCTGTAAGTAGCCACTGTCTTGGATAGGATTTTCTTAATTGACTTGTTGGGTGCTTCAACTGCCCCATTAGATTGTGGTCTGTATGCAGGCCCGTTCCGAGGCATAGGCATTAGGGGCGACCGCCCCGAGCCTAGAAATTACAACTAAATTTAGGGGTCCATTTTTGGTATAATAGTTATAATTTACTAAAATAAAAACATTAAAAAATGGCAAATCTCGATGGAAACTTCGTTTCTTTTTTTAGCTATTTAATTTGACAAAACAACAAATGTTAATTAATGATTTAGGGCCCACTTTTTTTAACACGATAGAATTTAGTAAATTAAAAAAATCAAAATTAATTAGCATAATCATCTAATTAAGTCTCCCTATTTAGTTCTACTCTTTTGCCTCTTCATCTTCTAAACAACGGCATCAAATTATTCTCTTCCTTCACTTCTATCTCCAAATAACCCTAATCTTATTCACCTATAAATAACCCTTCTTTCATTCAAATGTTTCCATTGCTTATCGAATCCTTTTAACAATGCTAAAAGAAGCTTTTCGAAATTAAAATTATTGAAAACCTTTTCGAGGTCTTCAATGTTGCAAGAAAGATTAAATGGTCTTGCAATTTTATATATTGAAAAAAATATGTTAGAGCGTGTTGATATAGACACTATTATTAATGATTTTGCTGCTAGAAATGCTTATAGAAATTTTCTTGTGTGATCATTGTTTAGTTTTAATGTTATTTTCCATTGTAATCTTTGTTTGATTTGTGATAATAAAAATATAATTTCATTCATCGCAATATTTAAATTTTTAATCATTAATAGGGCCCTAAACTTTATTTCGCCCATGGGCCCCCAAAAGCCTAGGAACAGGCCTGTCTGTACGGTGAAGATCTATGGTGCTCAATGTTAAACTTCTCTAGTAAATTAAATGTAGCTCCCTGAAACTGTACATCGTTGTCAGAAACTACATGATGTGGAATCCCATATCAAGCAAAAATATGCCCCTCTATGAACTTAGCCATCTTCTTGGCAGTGATGTTGGTGTAGGATTCAGCCTCCACCTACTTCAAAAAATAATCCACTACAACTATAATGAATCGGTGCCCATTGGTTGATGATGGCCGAATTTCAATGATTATATCTATCCCCCACGCCGAGAAAGGCCAAGGAGTAGATAAATTATGAAGCTCAGTCGAGGGCAGATGCTATATATCTCAATGAATCGGCATTCATTGTGGTCCAGAAGTATCCCAATCTAGGAATTTTCCTAGCCAAAGCCATCCCATTCATATATGGGTCGCAATCTCCGGAGTTTACTTGGGTCATTACCTTTTCTACCTCTTCTTCTGTCAAACATCTCAATAACAAAACTTCAGTTGTCCTTTTGAATAGATCCTCATCTATTAGTCTGAATCGTGTTGCCAACCTTCTGATAGTCATGCGATCTGAACTCAATAATTCCTCAGAACATCTTCCCTCCTTCAGGAATTGTTTAATGTCATCATACCAATAGGTTTTATGTTTTTCCACTCTCATAACCTGAGCTTTCTCGTGAAATAGGGCACGAGAAGTTTCCATTATCAATGGGCGAATGGGCTGGGTCTCCTTACCTTCCCACTTAGATGCTAATGTTGCCAAAGAGTTGGCCATCTGATTCTTACCCCTCGATACATGCTGAAAGAAACACTGACTGAACTATACTGACAAATCCGAAACTACTTCCACATATGGTTTGAGTGACTCTTCTTTGATTTTCCACTCCTCTACAACCTATTTTATTACTAGCACAGAATCACCAATTACCTTTGCTTCCTTTGCCCCTACCTTTAAAAGGGCATCAAGACTGAATAGACAAGCTTCGTACTTAGCTCTATTGTTGGTGACCGGGAATTCTAAACATTTGCTCAGTGGGATGAACTCACCTTGGGGCATGATGATAATCATCCCAAGACTAGCACCCCTTCGATTAATGGCCCCATCAAAATACATGATCCATTCAGCCTTCTCTACTTCTACTGCAGCTAACTATTCATCAAGAAAATCCAGATTCTCCACGTAGTCAGACTCTATTGGTTAACTTACCAAGAATTCAGCCACTACTCTCCCCTTAATTACCTTCTTTATGATGTATTCGATATCAAACTCAAATAGCAAGAGAAGCCATCAGGAGATTTCCCCCACCAACGTGGGTGATTGGCAAAGATACTTCATCAGATCTACCTTAGCCACTACTTGGATTCTATATGACTGGAAGTAGTGCCTCAAGTAGTCAACCATACCATCACAGTATAAGTCTTTTCCATAATAGTGTACCTCATCTCATATTCTAATAACTTCTTACTCAGATAGTAGATAGTTTGTTCACTCTTATCCTCTTTCTCCTGAACTAACATTGCTCCCACAGATGATTCTTCTATGGCCAAATAGAGAACCAACGGCTTGTTAGGCATTAGAGGTTTCAAGACTGGAGGGCTTATGAGATAAGTCTTTATCCCGCCGAAGGCTATTTGGCACTGCTCATTCCATTCTATTGGTTGCTTCTTTCTCAATAACTTGAAGATTGGCTCACAAACTGTTGTCAACTTGGCAATAAATTGATTTACATACTGAAGCAACCTAAGAAATGACCTGACTTCCTTTTAGGTCTTAGGAATAGGCATTTCCTAGATAGCTCTAACCTTGTTAGGGTCGACTTCAATTCCTCTCCAACAGACAACATGACCTAAGAGCTTGTCAGACGTCACCCCAAACACACACTTCTTTAGATTTAAATGGAGGTTATACTTCTCAATTCTCGTTAGGAACCTGTCTAAGATTCTAGGGTGTTCTTCTCTTATGTTGGATTTTACTAGCATGTCATGGCCCTCTGATAAGTTTACCCTGCATTCTTTAACCTGAAAGGCATCACCTTATAATAGTATACTCCCCATTCCGTGATGAAGGCTATTTTCACCTTGTCAATGATATCCATTAAGATTTGATTATATCCTGAGAAATCATCCAAGAATGAATACATTGCGGCCCTGGCGGTGCTATCTATAAGTACATCGATATATGGTAATGGAAAATCATCTTTCAGAGATGCTTTGTTCAAGTAGCGGAAGTCGACACACATTCTAACTTTTCCATATTTCTTCAGAACTGGGACCACATTCGCTAACCATGTCGGGTATTCGATCACCTTAATAAATTTATCCTCAAGTAGCCTGGAAACTTCAGCTTTGATCTTATCTGCCCACTCTGGATGTAGTCTCCTTAAGTTTTGCTTAACTGGTTTGAACTTGGGGACAGTCGGGATGCAATGCTCGGTGATTTGATGATCTTCCCTAGGCATGTCTTTGTAGGACCAAGCGAAAGTGTTAACATGTTTTCTAAGCACTTTTATCAACTCTTTTTTTTGAAAGGGGTTAAGTCATTAGCTATCATTACCATTTTTGGATTTTCTGTAGTACCCAAGTTAATGTCATGAAATGAAACATCACTATTGCTAAAAACATTATGCGTATGGTCCGATGAATGCATGGTGCCATTAGGCAAAACATCAAATAAGTAAGCAAAATCATTATCATTATTATCATTATGATGCCCGGATGCTACATCATTTTCATTACATATAACTGCATTATCATCCTCCACAGGCGGAGGGTCATCGTAATCACTTATCAGGAGGTGGGTCAGGTCGCGATCTAGGTCTTACAACTATTCCTTGCTCAATACATTGTCCATGAAAACCCTTGTGACTTGGGCGAGATTCCTTAAGGCTTCATGGATAGGTGTCTTCTTCTCACTTGCTAAACTCAGTATGGTGTACATTATAGTGGTGAGGGTATCAATGGCCTTACCTACCTTGATCTTTGAAGGGTCGTTAGCTCTCACTTTCTTGAGATACTTTTCTACTTCTATGGCCACTTCATAACATTCGGGAATAGTCCTATATGAGCTCAAAAATGCTATATTATGGATGGGAGGACATAATCTAAAGATGAATCGGTCAGCTAATTCTTTATCCTAAGGCCTTCTTTTAAGACTTAGCAAAACAATCACCCATGTTTGAAAGTAACCATGAACGGGTTCCCCAGTCCATTATTTGATGGCTATCAAGTCAAAGATCGATGGTTGCTCTCTGGCTTTCTTGATTTCTGATATACGCTTCCATACTTCTTCTTCTTTTAACCCTGAGTTGATTGTGGCCACCTCTTCCCCTCTTCTCCTAGGTTCACATATCTTTCTCTTGTCGATCAAAATAGTGATGGCCTTGAGGAGGTCTTTACAAGTTTTTTTTGGGTGGTCATAGCTGATATGGTATATGTAGAAATGTCCTCTCTCCTCAGGTTTGGGTAGGAAAAATGGTCGGAGGTTATCAATTAAACCATATTCCCTTATCTTCCTGAAGATCTTCGAAAGAGGGGTTCCCTAAGGTGATATGTCATCAAGAGTGGCAGGATGAATCTTCTAGTCGTGATTCATACCATAGGGTAAACCCTCAAAGTAGGGAAGGATTATCCCCTTTGGCATAACCATAAAGTTGGGAACCATATCGGGGTCCTGACCGCGGTGAACTTATGCAAAAGCCTCTTATCGGAGCAAATGAGACCCACTACTAGGTAGAGAGCGTTAGGTTCGCTAGCTGAACTAATTGACTAAACTGAGCCATTAGGTAGACTGGAGTAGTGACTGGTAAGGGAGATTGCTGAATCTTATCTTGAACTGTGATAGTAATAAAAAGATCAGTACATGCATGGGATCGGTTATGCATGAGTCATGTGTAATAATGCATGGTGAGGTTAAATACAAAGGAATATAACACAACACATGTGAAATGTGTCCTCCAACCTTATTCCTCCTTCCAATTCTGAAGGTATTTCGTTTGACTACCACGAGGATAACAAAGGGCGACCTAGTCTAATCTCACTAGAAAAGGGTACCTAGAGGGATGAAATTCTAAGGCTTTTGATAAGAACGATGTAGGGACGTAATGAGAAGTTGATGTGGTAGGTTCCCATCACACCAAGCCTCTTTGGAGGGAGATTACAATGAGTGCTCCACTCACTTGGGTGTCCCCAATTCCTAGCGGGCATGGGTAACACCTTCATAAGTTTTATATAAAAATTGGGCACTCTAACCTAGCGCTAGAAGAAGATCGCATTTAATTCTAGAGAGAAGGAGAAGAGAAGAAAGAGTGTGATAATTTTCCCAAAGGATGATGAATAGAGTGGGTTAAATTAACTAAATGATTTTTTATGCTCGTCTTAATCTTTTAAGCTTTTAAAATAGAAACCAAAGTTTTGCAGGTTAAAAGGTTATATCCCTAACAGAGTCGCCACTATGAGGTGTCGATGAAGTGTGGGTCTCCCTTAGCGCCTTTTTGGAAGGCAGGGCCCACTGGGGGTTGGTTAGATTTAGGCGTGATGGAACCAATTTAGTTCTAGTTTGTACAATTAACCAATTTTAATGAATGAAAGAATCGGGACCCAAATCTCGATACAAATGAGAGAGTTGCCACACAAGTCGTCTACTTGGGAAAGAGTTTTGGTAAGGTTCCCACTGGGTGGGAGACTTATACCTTTTGGATTAGAGATTCAGGTATCAGATGAGTCACTTATTTCTCATTTAGTTAATTTAAAAATACATTCACCACGTAAAACCGCATTACTTTCATCATTTGGGGAATTATAATAGAAATCCTATTTTTCTACACTCTTTCAAACTTGATTTATGCATGCAACAGTTTACAATAAAGCACAAATAAAAAAAGGGGAATAAAATTACAACCGGGGAAAAATGGGGGAATTACAAGGGAACCTATACATTTGTCTTAAGTTATAAAACAAAAATAAATAAATTCGCCTGCATGGAAATGCTAGCAAAATTATGGCATATCATAAGTCAGCATCTTATTAGGGAAAATGTGATTATGTTAGCGTGGTGGCTTTACGATCGATAGTACCCAAGCGGCTTCCAAGATCGGAATGAAATCACAAGTCTTCAATGTGTTTTGTTATAAAAACACATTTTAACTTTTCGTGAGTTGATTTACTGGATTATTAGTGAAACTAATTGCATGGAAAATGGTGATGTTAGATTGATTTTATAGGTTAATAGAAAAGCAGAAACGGGATTCTGCCCTAGGGGCTAGTACTCGTACGGGTAGGGTGAGACCCGCACGACTACTAGTGGGACCCGTACGGGTCCTACTGGACCTAAGTAGAAACTGATTTCAGCTAACTTTATCATGGCAGATTTATAGATGAAGGACAAAATGAAACGGGTTTTCCTTCCATATGAGTATGCCGCATTTGTATAGCCTTTACAAAGGCGTATAGGTGCCAATAAGGCTCATATGGGTTAGGACCAGACCCAAAACAAGAAGAAACAAGCCAAACAATGAAAATAACAATTAAATAAATTGAGTGTGACTCTCTTTGAAACTCAGGTGTGTTACCTTTACTCCATTAATCCACTTTGAAGCAATCCCTGTGCTGAGAGAGAGCTTAGCCGAAGTAGATGTTGAAATGGTGAATTTAGGACTTTTTGGGTGAGTGTTTGTGTGGAAAAAACTTCCCCCAAATACTAATAAATGAAGCTAGGAATGAATAAAATGTGGACAAAACCTCAAGGAATGGGGTTTCTCCCTATTTTATACCTCAACTATACCCTTGCTATACCTATCAAAAACTGCTAGAAATGCCGCCTATCTTCTTTTCTTTTTAATTTTTGATTGTCCGTCCATTGTCGTCTTTGAAAATAATGTAAAAGTCCTCTATTTATAGGGGGAAATTGAGTCTGAATGCAATGAATTGCATTCATGACTGATTTCTCCCGAAAATGGCATGATCCACATACCATTTGGACAGTTTAGGCATATGTGGGGAAACGTACGGGTCCCTTCCACCCGTGTGGATCCGTGGCCCGTATGGGTCAACCCATGGACCCGTACCCCTAAGGTACCACCCGTACGGGTCCTTAAAGGTAGCCTAGGTCCCCTAACTCTAGGTACAACTCCCTCTATTATAGTAGGAACACCCCTGATGGATAACACGTGTAAAGAATTGCATTATCTAACTCTCATCATCATTTCCTGAGAAGGACCGTTAAAATCTAGTACTCACAAGAGTATAAATAAACATATATCCACAACACAAAAGAGTGTTAAGCAATATCACAAGTGCTCACGTAATAATTTATCAGTGCAGAATCTCAAAAGCAAACAAATTCATTATCATATCTATTTGTAAATCTAAAGCTCAATTAGAATAACTCAACTCAAATCTATTGTAAGTGCTACTTGATAACAAATTACAAGAGCACAAAATCCATCATTCAATCCACTAAAGAAGAAGGTGATCAAAAGCTAGGCAAGGGGAACTTGGCGAGGCTTTTGAGTCATAACATACTAAGCGAGAGTGTTGAGGTCTTTAACTCTACTCACAATTGGTGTAGTTGGTAAGGTAGAAGAATATAAAAGAAGGGTACTCTTAGATTAAGAAATCAGAAGCAGCAAGAATAGTGTGCGCACAGGCTTTTTGGTAACCTACAGAACGATGATGACGTTTTGCTCTGACCTAATATTTGGCATGGCATTCTATATTTCAGAGTCGAATTACGTTTGGCAAGTATTTTCATGACGAAGTTGGGATTTTAACCGTATCGTTTCCCTTAACCGATTAATTAAATAAGGGCTTTAAAATTATTAAAAAAATATAATAATAAATAAAAAAATAAAAAAAATATTTAATTTTTATCCTTCCTCGCCGGTGCAGTCGTCTGCGGCGGCACTGCCGCCGGAGCAGTGAGACGCTCCAATGGCCCCTGTACGCGTCACATCGGGCCCCCCCCGGCATCTCAGCGGGATGTGGCCATAGTGGCCACATCCCGCCAAGACGTGGTCGCATGCCGTGAGAAGCTACAATTGCAGCTTCTCGGGCGGTGCGCGGTGTCTCACCTTGCTGGAGCACGGTGAGACGCTGTGCGAGCTTTTGGGGTCCATCGCCAAGTTCGTCTTTCTCTCTCTAATCCGGATAAACTTTATTTTTTTGGGAATCTTCGGGTTTGTAAGGACTAATTGGGTTATCTAGAGTGAGTTAGGCCTATATAAAACCTTTTAATGTCTCGATTTGGGACTTTTTGCCAAATTTAACACTTAATTCATCATTTAGAATATTTTAGGTTTTAGAGAGAGAAATCTATTTAAAACTTGAGAGATCTGATGAATCCAGATTTGTAAGGGTTATTAAGCTTAATCTTTTAGCTTAAACATTAAAAATAATTAGAAATCTTAAGTTAAACAAGCTTAAATAGAATTTAGAGACTTTCTTTTTCTAAAAAATCACTAAATTCCGTCACTATTTTCGTCGCTTTTTCGTCGGATTTCGTCGTAAATTCATCACAAAGCTTGCCAAATGACTGGTTCGAATCTCAAAACGTGAATTCACGGCCTTCAGGTAACAAAACTGAGTTCCAATCTACTTTTTATTCAGTGTAGTTTGTTATTTGGTTGTTCTTGGGTGTCATTTCGGACTTTTTGACGTTTTTCCGGGCTAGATGCTATGGCGAGTCTCGAGATGCTATAGCGTAGCTTGAGATGCTATAACGGCAGCGTCTCAGGCTGCCACTATAGCATCTCAAGTCCCACTATAGCATCTGGACTGACAAAAATGCCAAAAAGCCCCTATTTTGTGTTTTTGGTCTTTTTTTTATCATTTTCTTGCGTCTTTGAAGCCTATTTCTACTCGAGAAATTACGAAAAAATTTTATATAATCTATAATTAATTTTTAATTAATTTTAATCTATTTTAGATTTTATTAGTTATTTAATTGGTTTAATATTCATTTTAATGGCCTAAAAACATGTTTTTCCTAAATAAATCTAAATAAATCTCTTCACAACAATTAAAAGTCTCAAAATAATTTCTGTATGTATAGTTTACTTTATTGATTATTAGGGTTTTTAGACGCCCATTTAAATACCCGAAAATTTTGTTTTAGTCCCTAAAAATCCAAAAATATATTTTCTTCATGTTTTGTGTTTATTTTCTACCATTTATTTATTTATGCTTTATTTGTGATTATTCTCGTATATATTTTGCCTCGTTTGGAGCCGGGTCTGAGTTGGTAAGCTCGGTTAAGACCCGGTTTCGCCCTTTTATTCATTTATCCGCTTTATTTACTTTTCCGCATTAGAAAAATATATAGGTGTTTGTAAAGCCCTGTAATAATTATTTATTTGCTTTATTTACTGTTTTTGTGTGATGTATGACATATAAACCGAAAATTCCAAATATTAACCGGATTTAAATCGCATAAGAACTAAAATCGCGCTTATTTAAATGTAAACGTTTTTTATTTATTAAATGAAAAGTAAGCAACATCATCCGAACTTGGAATCTCTATTTTAGGTACAGTCTTACCCCCCGGTGGGAATATCGTACCCAAATTCCCGATGGAGCTTAATCGGGTGGCGACTCAATTTTAAAATACAGGATTTCAAGTCTCGTATCCCTTAACATGCAAATTGGACTTAAACTCAACATCAACATCGCTTTCTCCATCATTATTTTCATCACGCCTAAAATGAGGATCAATCCTCCAGCTCACTTCACTGCGCTTATTATTTTCTTCCCGTGCCTGCCTCTCAGGCGGGTTGGGGCAGAAAAGGTCATCCGCCCACAGTGGCAACTCTGCTGGGGATATCCTTTTAACTTAAAATTTGAAAAACCACTTTATTTTTCGAAAATTGGTTAAATGATTTTGATGATGTGCCTAAATCGTTTTTCAAATCAACACTTTATTTCTTATGCCTTTTGAATCCACCACTTAGTTAGATTCTAAGTTTAAGGTGCCGTTATTATTTCACCCCCATAAAGCTCACTTGTATACCTCATGCCCGCCAGGAATTGGGGATATTTATGGGTGGATCACTCATTTCAACCAACGTATAATTCCCGCAATCACACTCATTTGAGGAGTGGTTTAGTTATATGGAATCAAGGTAAATGAGACCCTTCTACAGTGTCATTCCACAACACCAGAAGTTTGAGACTATGAACTGCATAAATCTAGCGATAGCAACTTCCCTTTAGGTTCACCAAAATAATCTAGATTTAGGTCGCATACTTATTTGCCATTCGTTGGTTATTGAGTTAAGCCCCGGATCTTTTGAACGATGTTGTGCAGGAGTCATAAGGTTGGAAGAGATTTGTTCACTTTTGTGTGCTACTTGTGTTGTGCTCATGCATACACACTTCATACGTAGGGCGCTTGTGGCCAACTTTTTAATTTCAATTTTTACCTCTACTCTCCCCTTACTTGAAGGGGAAATTTAACAAAATGCCTGAGATCGTTTGAGTCCTAATGACCCCGTATCTAGTTCACTAGGCATGGCGAGGAATTCGCACATCTCATGTATTTCAGGGTTAAGCTTCGCATCATAAGCTCTTTTGCTCTCTACCTCTCTAAACCACCCCCGTATATATGGCATTCATCACTCGGATTATTATGTAATCATCCATTTCATTCATGGTTCGATTCGGGCTGTTCATCTTTTGGTTTCTCCAGTTAGGTCGAGACGTCCTCGTCGTCGTAGTCCTATTTTATTATGACTTGATCGCAGTTTGGTTCACCGGCCAGTGAGTTTAGTGTCAAAATCAGTTTTTTCTACCATGTTTGATATTCCGCCAGTCAGTGGGGTTCCATCCAAGGTTTCTTCTCCTCTGACTGATCAGGGGCAATCCTAGTTGGGTTGGAGTTGGCTAATGCTATGGCCATGTTCTTACAATCTGATCTGTTTCATGTCACCATTCAAGAGCAAGTCCGATTGACTCTTAGAGAAGAGAGAGATATCTAGAGGCCAGCGGGGCCTGTAGTTCAAGCTCAAGGACAGATAGAGACTGCTTAGAATGGTTACAGTTAAGCTCTCCCTATTCCACATCAGTTTTCAACCCCATCTCTACCACCTGTTTGACCGGGTCAGTTTTAGTTTGATCAATCCTCGGTGCAGCCTACCCCAGCTTTTACTCCACCGACATTTGCCTTCCCTCCTCATATAACTTCAAGACCTATCAGTTAGGTTCCTATATTCTCCACCTTCTCAAGGGGTTTTACTCTATAAATGACTATTCCCCCCAGCGGTTTTATTATCTCTCAGACACCGCCAACACCTTTTGCACCATCACTTCCTAATTTTGTGCTTACTCCACGCGGAACTGCTTATCCAAAGAATCCCTTTGCTCACCCTAAGATCAAGATCCCATCTCCCCCATCATTTTAATTTAGAACATCCTCAGTGCACAACGAGTAGGACACGCAGCCTTGGGCCTAACACCATGCGACCAGGTCACGCAGCCTTCAGGTGTGACATCAGCGACATTCTTTAAGTAGCTTTTGAGTAAGAATGAAGTTAAGGAAGAAGAGGGATAAATATTGGGTCCCTAAGAACTATTCAATGCCCTAGAATGGAAGCATACTCCGGTGAGGGACCTCCCAAATCCCATATCATGATGTACGAGCGGAATACGCATGTTCAGAAGATCGGGGACAAGTTTCTTGCCAATTTATTTCAGTGTACTTTATCAGGGCCTGCTCTTAAATGGTACAATACTCTCCTAGAGTCAATAATACTAGATTGTAAGATCCTATCTAAAGCCTTAATTCCCCATTACAGTTTCAGTTCCACAATGGAAACCACTATCCAGCACCTTGAAGCCATTAAGCAAAAGTAAGGTGAGACTTTAAGTCATACTTTAATAGGTGGATGGCCACCCAAGCCCTACTAAAACAAAAGCTCAGTTTGAAGGAAATGATCCTGAAGCTACTCTATGGGGCTCTCCCAGTTCTTCATAAGGAAATGGAAATTGACTCTTTTGAATCCTATCAGAAAGTTTTTGAAAAAGCCGATAAAATTGAGTGTCGGGAGGAAAAAGAGAAAGCAAACAAGCCTAGTGGGAACCGGCCATGGTTTAAAAAGAATGAATCAAGTGAAATTATGCTAGCTCCTGCTAAAGGTAAATCGTCCGCGGTGCAAATTGTAGCTTAAAAGGAAGTATCTGCAGTTCAAGTCACTCTTCCTCCCACTCAGCAACCATTTGTATCCCCATGGAAATTGCCCCTTGGAGTCATATTTGCTAAGATGTATGAAGTAGGCCAATTGAAACCTCTGCGAGACGTCAGGGCTCCTTGGTTAGATGAAAGAGGAAACTTTTGCAAGTTCCATGTACAAAAGGGGCATCAAACTGTGTAGGACTCTAGGTTCCACTATCGCTTGTATGGTCAAGGAAGGAAAGATGGCTAAACCGGCTAGGAAGCTAAGCACTATGGAAAACCCTTTACCTAATTTGGGGGGCAAGGTCTCTGTGATCTGTTCTGGCATTAAGGAAGAATCTGTTCTAGAATTGATATCTAAGGAATTTATAATGGTTATTGGCACTGGTCTCCCTTTGGACTTCATACTTGATATGATCTCACAGTCTAATCCTATGGTAAGGTTCATTGATGTTGAAGAAATGTGGCAAGAAGATGAGACCAAGATAGAGGATATAGAAATGGTTAAAAAGGCACCATTCAATGTCGATGATTATGTTTTAAAAGGAAAGTATGCTAATGAAGAATTTTAGGCTTTCAGTAGTGATGGGTATGAACTTCAGGATGCATCGTTAGCTTATGAGGAACTGCCTTATTTTTTTAAAACCTCGGTAACTGAGAGCATATTAATCGATGGAATTCTGAATGTCACCTGGAGCAGTCGAGTGTACCAGCCTAAGGATAATCGCCTCCATCTCGAGAATGATCCTGTCAAGAATCCTGTTAAAACCGGCGCTAAACGGGCTACACCACCTCCTTAAGTTAAAATAAGTCCTGATATTGATCCTTTGATTACTCAGTTGAAGACTACTCAAGCCTGTTTCAGCATTTGGTAGTTAGTTCTTGGTTCTGATGATTATCGTAGGGCTCTGGGTAAAAGGCTTTTAGAGCTTAAATCAAAGCCTAAGACTTCTATTGTTGAGATGTGCAACATGGTAGGGAAAGGAATACCACTCCTGAGGGGAGATAATCCGATAATGTTCTCTAATCAAGATCTTCCACCCGAGGGGCACGATCATAACTGTGCCTTATACATCCGTGCCCAAGTCTTTGACAGAACTTTCCCATATGTTATAGTTGATGATGGTTACTCGGTAAATCTATTCCCTCTGAAGGTTCTTCCACATTTAGGTCTATCTGGGGAAATGCTTGAGAAATCTAACACTATCATCCACGCTTATGATGATTCGAATAGGGGTGTAGTTGGTGTTTTTAAAGCTGAAGTGATTATGGGGGAAATTTATACCAAGGTCCAGTTCACTGTCATTGATATTCCTATCACCTACTCTTTGCTCCTAGGCCGACCCTGGCTTCACTTCGTGGGAGCGGTCTCATCGATGCTCCATCAAAATATTAAAGCCGCTGGGAAAGATGGAAAGATTAAGGTTATTGAAACTAATCAAGCCTTAGTTATGGCCATCATGAAAGTCGAGGAGGAATCTGGGTTTCATATGGCTATTGTCAGTGAGGGGAAGCCTAAAGCCACTTGCTATGAGCGTTACTCATCTGTAGTAAAGAAGATGATGAAGAGGCACAAACATGTGCTGGGTCAGTGCTTAGGCAAACACTTTGAAGGAATAGTTAATCCTATCCCAATTAAGAAGCATCCAAAATAGGCTAGTTTTGGGTACACCCCAAGGAAGTTTTACAGGCGTGTTCACCCAGCATTCTACAGCATGGTGATTGTTTGTGAGGTTTAAAGGAAGAGTGTCTATAAGGGGGAAACTGAGACTGTTGAGCATGATGGTTAGATTTGGCCAGGTTTTGAGATCTTCAAGGATGTGTATGACTTCGAGAATAACTGCTTTATTGAGAAGGGGGAGAACCCGGTTAAGCAGATATCTGTTGATGCATCTAATGAGAAAGACAAGGGGAAGCTGTATCCTAATTCAGATGAAGAGAAGCCTGTGGACCAAGAGATTGAAGATGTTGTGGCTTCTATATCAAAAGCCATATCTGTTCTGCTTAAGAAGAAGTGGAAGTAGAATGGCAAAGCCAATCCTCTAGTCGAAGCCGTGAAGAAGCTTGCCCAATCTCTTACTATTGAAGAAGGTATGCTGACTGCCGATCAAGTGAAAACCCTGGATTATGATATGAATGACCTACTCATGGAATCTACCAAGGATGTGAATGCCGTTGATATCACTACTCAAGGCCCACCACATGTAGAGGATGACTATGATGATGTAACTTTTAATATTTCCAGTGTTTTTTATGAGAACAATGTAGCCTATAAGGCCTTTAATTCAATGAAAGATTCTGATTTCACTTATTTGCTTGATGTTTTGCCCGACGGGCCCATGCATTCATTTAATCATAAGCATAATGTATTCAGTATTCATGACGTTTCTTTAACTAAAATAAACTTGAGAATAAATGATAACCCTAAAATGGTAACCCTTTCCAATGACTTAACCCATGAGATAAAAAGTGAGATAATAAAAGTGCTAAAAGATCATGTTAACACTTTTGCTTGGTCACATATAGACATGCTTGGTGTCGATCGCTATATCATTGAGCATCGTATTCCTATCGATCCTAGATTCTATCATGTTAAGCAGAAATTCTGAAGAATGAGATCGGAGTGGGCCGACAAGGTTAGGGCGGTGATTGTTAACATGATTGAAGCTAAGCATGGCGAAGTCATTGAATATCCAACCTGGTTATCAAACATCATCCCAGTTCCGAAAAAAGATGGAAGAGTAAGGGTTTGTATGGATTATTGAGATCTGAATAAGGCTTTACCGAAAGATGACTTCCCTCTGCCTCACATCCATGTGTTAATTGAAAGACCTGCTAGGGCCTTAATGTACTCATTTATGGATGGGTTCTCGGGGTACAATTAGATCCTTTTGGACATAATCAATAAGGTTAAGATAGCTTTCATCACAGAATGGGGAGTATTCTACTATCGAGTTATGTCATTTGGTCTGAAGAACACAGGGCAACCTATCGGTGCGATGTTACCACTCTTTTGCATCACATGATCCACAAAGAAGTAGGGGTCTATGTGGATGACATGTTGGTTAAGTCTGCTACCAGAGAAGAGCTCCCCTCAGTTTTGGATAAGTTTATGACTTGCATTGAGAAATACATTTTACCCTCAACCCGAAGAAGTGCATATTTGGAGTCACATTAGAGAAGCTTTTAGGTCACATGGTCAGTCAAAAGAGGAATTGAAATGGATCTAAACAAGATTAAAGCAATCAGGGATATGCCCGCTCTGAAGACAGAAAAAGAAGTCTGGTCTTTCCTTGGTTTTATTTAGTATGTCAGCAGATTCATTTCTGACCTCACCACCATTTTTGAGCTCAATCTTCAAGCTATTAAAGAAGCATCAACCAATTTTATGGGATGAGCATTATCAGATTGCCTTTGATAAAATCAAGGCCTATCTTCTTCACCCACCGGTCCTTCATCCTCCTACCTCAGCAGGCTATTGATCTTGTATTTCACGGTCGATGACTCTGCTATAGAGGCAATGTTGGTTCAAAAATATGACAGTAAGCATGAGCATATGGTGTACTACTTAAGTAAGAAACTTTTAGATTATGAAACTTGGAAATCGTTTGTTGAAAAGACTTGTGCAGCTATGTTTTGGCTAACTAAGAAGTTACACCACTACTTCCAATCATACAAGGTTCAAGCCGTTGCTAAGGTTGACCCAATGAAATATCTTTGTCAGTCATCGACTTTAGCTGGAAAGTTGTCAAGATGGTTATTGTTGCTTTCTAAATTCGATATCGAGTATGTTACAAATAAGGTTATCAAGGGTAGAGCGGTTGCAGAATTTTTGGCAAACTAAGCTCTCAATTCCGATTATATCGAGAACTTGGACTTTCTCGACAAATAATTAGCTATGATTAATGTGGCAAAACCCGTGTGGACTATGTACTTTGGTGGTATCGTGAATAAATTTAGTGCGTACCTCGGTGTTATCTTATTCACACCCGCCAATGAAGTTATCCTGCTGCCTAAGCGATTGGAGTTTCCTACTACTAATAATGGGGCCGAATATGAAGCTTGCCTATTTGGTCTTGAAGCCATGTTACTTGTGGGAGCAAAGCATGTTTCTGTAGTTGGGGATTTAGCTTTAGTAATTCATCAGGTTGTGGGGGATTGGGATATCAAAGAAGAGTATCTCTGTCCTCATGTCAATGCCATTTGGGATTTATCAGCTAAGTTCGAGACATGTCTGTATCAACATGTTCCTCAAGATGAAAATCAGATGGCTAATTCATTAGATACATTGGGTTCGATATGGGAAGGTCCTCAAAGCCAACCTATTTGCCCTCTGATATTAGTTTTTGTGAAGGTTCCTTACCATTCACGCGATATTGCCCAAGTCTTCACCATCAGCGATGAACCCTGCTAGTACTCAGACATTGTGCAATTTCTCCATCATAGTCAGTATCCTAAGAATGCTATCGATTTCGATCAAAATACTCTCTAAAAGTTGGCCTTTCAATTCAGAATTGTTGACAACGATCTCTTTAAATGGACTTCCAATGGTTTATTACTCCGGTGAATTTGAAGCCCGTCGGGTTGTGGGCGAAGTTCATGTGGATGATTATGGACCACACATGAATGGCCTAGCTTTGGCTAAGAAAATTCAATGAATGGGGCATTTTTTGTTAAGTCTGATCGCCGATTGTGTCTCCGAGGTTAGAAAGTGTCACCAGTTTCAGATTTATGGCGATATCCAGCATCTTCCACCTATCAAGCTCCACAATTTATCTGCTCCTTAGCCATTCTAGGCATGGGGGATAGATATAATTAGTGTAATCCGACCATCGTCAACTAACGGACACAATTTAATCATTATGGCAGTAGATTATTTCTCAAAATGGGTGGAAGCCAAATCCTTTACCAGTATTACCGCCAATAAATGGCCAAGTTCATTGAGAAACATATTTTTGCTTGATATGGTCTGCCTCATCACATTGTATCAGATAATAGAGTTCAGTTCCAAGGGACAACCACGGAGTTGATCGAGAAATATGGTACCGATCATCATAGATCTTCACCTTACCGTCCTCAGGCCAATGGTGTAGTCAAAGCAGCTAACAAGTCTATAAAGAAGATCCTTTCACCATCACTGGATATTGAGATTGGGCCGATAAGTTACCATTTATTCTTTAGGGGTACTGAACAAGGATTAGAACTTCTACAAGTCAAACCCCTTTCTCTTTGGTTTATAGAATGGAAGCAATTTTGCTGGTTGAGATTGAGATGAAGTCTCTGCGAGTGGCACTTGAATCCAAACTTGAAGAGACCAAATGGACTAGGGCAAGGTTTGAACAACTAAATACAATGGATGAGCAGCGCCTGAAATCCTTGGATAGCCTTCAAATGTATCAGCAGCATATGGCAAGAGCTTACAATAGTCGGGTCAAGCATCTCCGGTATCCATTGAAAGTCGATGACTTGGTTTTAAAGTAAGTGAAGCCTACCAACACTAATCCAAGGGGAAAGTTTCGGCCAAATTAGGAAGGACCTTATATGATTAAGAAAGTTCTCGGTAAAGGTAGAATGAAAATCATGGATATGGATGGTAATGAATTCACGAACCCCATCAATCAGGATCGGTTAAAGAGTTATCATATCTAAACCAAAAGAATCAAATTCAGAAAAGCGACACATAAAATATATATATATATATATATATATATAAAATAAATCACCCGACGAGTGGTCCTTTACTACTCGAGCAAAAATTAGGGTCTATCCTGCTGATTGGTATTCTACAAACCATTCAAACAAAAGCTAGGGTGAAAGAATGACCCGCTAGACTGAAAATCCAAAAACGGTGGTCTAGGCAAAAATTAGGGTAAAAGTGAGTTATGAGATTTTATTGGCTAGAAAACCTTCGTAGGCTAGGTAACACCAGAGTTTGAGTCGGTAGAAATGGTTATCATCATTATGTACTCAAGCTTAATTCAATTAATGGAAATGTCACTTTTATTGAGCTCTTAAGTTTGTGTGCAAATGAATATATTGGGTTCTAAAGGTGAAATGTTGTAAATAAGTTGAATTTGGGATACCGTTTAGTTCAAAGGTTTACACACCAATAAAAAGAAATATAAGATAATAAAGAGGCATAAATTCTGATAGACTGAAAACATCTAGGTCTATGCAAATGCTGGAAAGTCCACTGGACTGAAAACCCAAAAAGGGCGGTCCAGGCAAAAGTTAGGACATAAAAAAGAGAAATAAAATTATGATGGGCCTAACACTATGTTCGGGTCTATGCAAAAGTAAAGATAAATAGAAATAAAGATAGTGAGATCGTCATCAATCCCCCAGAAGGGCCAGCGCCCACATCATCATCATCATCATAATCAGAATCAAAAGCTCAAACCATCCTCTCCTCTACTATTAAAGGCTCGAGTCTGTCCTGCCTCTGACTCTACTCAAGCCATGTGCACAGACGCTCAGCCAGACTCCACAATCTCTAAGTGCGGTGAAACCATCCTCAGTAGAAACCATCAGTAGTGATAAAGCCCAGCTGGTTGTAATCCAGGGTATTATACCTTGCTCGGCTGCTCCATACCTCCCTCGCATGATCAAGAAGATTATCCAAGAATGGCCCAGTCATGAAGTCATCCAGATGAAGTGGGACTCTCTGTCATTATCCCCACTATCGGTACAGGCGATAAGGCGAGTAATGCTCAATATACCATAACCCTGCAAGTTAAACCTTACCATCGCTGGTATCCACCAAAACATCAGAGATCTCCCACCAACGGCAGACCCAGTGAATGTCTACATTAGATAGGCCCTCCATGATTGCCATCTAATCATTAAATGTCAAGGTATCGTGGTTAGCAATGATGCGAGAAATCCTATGATAATTCCTAGGCCCGTATCATCTTGAATCATCTCGAGGATCCTGAAGTAAGGCTATCTTCTCTAATAGCCAAACCTATACATTAGTTTCAGATTCAATTTTAGATTCAAATTCAATTTCAGATTCAGATTTGGTTTTAGATTTAGTTTTAGTATTAGCTTCAGTGTTAGATTCAGTTTTAGATTTAAGTTTGGAATTTAGTTAGAAGAATACCTGCAGTACAGAGAAGGGGTCCCCAATGAGGTTAGGATCACCGGTAGCTCTGTCTAGACAAAATAGGGTCTCAGCTAACCCTATGAACAATAGAGAAAGGCCCTCTGAGGCTGGTCTAATAATCAAAACTAGCCGAAATGGGGCAACATTGCCAACACCGCAGATAAACTCAGCCATGAGCAGTAGAGCTACCATGAAGGGGTAAGGAACGTGCGATCTAGGTGTAGTTATACACTAGTCAAGTACCCTACTGAGATTGTACCCCGGTGATCCAGGAATCTGAGAAAGGAAAGTAGTAGAGGCATCCAGGTTCCATAACCTGGTCAACTGATCCTCGACCCTAAAATGCACGTCCGGCATAACAAAATGCATCCTGCGTGTGCAAGTCACTCTAAGAATGGCATGGTACTCCTCCACCATCGAGCACTGCTCAAAATCTCTGAAGCAGAACACATGATCCATCGATTCCCAGTAGAAGAATGACGCATGAAGGAAGGCTACGTTCACCGGCCTACTAGCAATGTATCAGAGCCCTGCCAATTTAAAAACCTCCAGCCTCGCCTAATCAACGATCCCTAAACTATGCAAGAAATCTCTCAGCCTCGTATTGTGTGCTGCTATCGGAGATCTCTATCTACTGCAAGCTATGCCATAGAATCCTCTAGCATGGCGGCTGAAGGTCTAAAGGGCTTGAAGGTTCCCTCATCAACAAAGATATCATCAAACTTGTGCGTGTCTCTACCCATCGCATGCTCATAGTCCCGAAGCTAAGCCTGAAGCTGGTCCCTCTAGCTCTCTGCATTATGAAGGCAATTGCGTAAGCTATCCATGTCTCATGTCAAGACCATGAGTCGTGCCTCATCCTAGTCTCTCTAGCTCTGGTAGCCGGCTATATGGCTCTGGTAATCTAGTAACTCGCGATCCACCCTCATTCGCTCCTCATGCTCAGCACGGTATTTATTTTGCTCCATCGCAATAAAAGCCTATAAAAATGGACAATCAAAAGGAGAATCAGCCCGATAAATCATGCATTCATTCATGCATGCAAAATTCTAACAAATATTTTTTTATATCTTTCTCTGTTTTGTTGCAGGAAGGAAGAGAAAGTCATTACCCAGTTTATAGAATCCCGTGGAAGCAGCAAGTCCCTCACGCTGTAATATCCCCGAGCCATACGCTCGATCTTAGAAATGGGTACCTGTTTAATCCAATATTACGGTCAGGCGACAACAAGCAAAGACTAGAAAAGTGTGATAGTTGGCAATCTTACATGTGTAGTGTCTTGCAGAACGTAGTATAGGGGCACCCTTGACTCCTTGATAGGAATCTCCTCGCGGAACCCTGACCAACACATTAGTGAGAATGAGGTCTCCAGCTAGTTCATCATGATCCCATTGACTCTACCAAGTGAAGGAGCTACCCGAGTAGGAGGGACCAACTCTATGGAAACGGTCTCAGGGTCGGTAGTGTATTACTAGGAAGGCTCTCCAGGTCCTTTAGTGCTAGCAGTGGGACTGCCCCTTCTCTTCCTGTGGGCCTCCTGAAATCCCAAAATAAAAAGAAACATAACATCATATAATCAAGGTAGGATAAAAATTGCAGAGATATAGGCCAAGTATGAGGAGGATTTAAGGATTACCTTGCTCCGTTGCCCCTGGTAGAGGATAGTCAGATCAAATCTTGAATCAATATCTCCGGTATCATTATGCCTCATAGTATCTCCTCCCCCGTCATCATCTATGGGAAGATTATCATCGTCATCATCACCACTGTCGAATCCCTCACTACCCTTGGTCACAACATCGTTATCCTCAAATTTGAAGTCCTAAGGAATGTTGGTCCTAGACTTCCTCGGACATTCTAGAATGAGGTGTCTTTAAAAATCAGTATAATCTCGGCTGACCAAAGGCACCCTATAGCTGTCGCCATCCAGAAACTGGGCTCATACACCAGTAGGCGTGAGATGGGGCTAGAAAATACCAACTGGCACATCTGGGGGAACTCTCCTCTAAGCTGTGGTACTCGTCCTCCATCGATGGATCCTGGGAGGAGGGGCACTCCAGGACAAAGCGACATCCATCCACTGTGCATCGGATGTTCTTGATTTGACTATAATATGACAATCTCTTCCATGGTTCGGTAATGAGCTAAAATAAAAATCGTAACAAATCACTGTAAGTATCCTCTTATTTGTCCATATAGTTTTGAACTAATAGGTAAAAAATTCACAAGAAATAAAATTACTTGATGGCATTTGAGCTGCCATAAATACTCTCGATACCATACGCGTGCATCCACTAGCTCCACTATAGACCACCCGCACATCCAGCGGGAGATAGCATGCGACCCCAAGATGATCATCTGTCAAGTGTAGAGGGAGGGACTATCAAGTGCTTAAATGCCCACATCTGCAAAGATAAGAAAATGAAAGGATCAGTAAATTGAGTAAGTATTGTAGCCGATGCCCAAGGATAAAACCGCTCACTAGAATCAACAACTGCGAGGCCTTGAGCGCATTGGACCCTCCTCGGGCTGAACAGTCAAGCGCATAATATATCTGCCCGAGGATGGCTCTCGGCTAGTTCAACCTTTTAAAGTTAGTCGGTCTCTCTAGGACAGATAGTAATCCCAGAGTAACTCGGCTCGAACCAGAAGGAAAGAAGAGGCATGTCAATAATGTCATGAGGAATGACCGCATGTACTAATCAAAGCGGTCCCCATTGATGTCAGTTGCCTTAATCCAATGATCGTGCAGCTGACTATACCTCCCCACGCTATCATCTACCACGATAACCCTAAGTAAAACTCGTTATACGAACTAGGGCAGCGGGCTCCATGCAGAACTGCACTAAATAGATGTTGAAGTGTGTGACTCGGCCCTCCTAAGATAGCTCGATCATAGCAACTATATCAGATGGGATAATCGTCAACTCACCCACTGGCAAATGAAAAGTATGTGTGGTCTCACTCCAGCGCTCAACCAAACTAGCTAAGATAGTGGGGCTCGATTGCCGACTATTCATTGGCAGTGCATCCAACATCCGGTCTAATCCAAAGTCCCGAATAACTCAAAGAATTGAATCATCATATAGTGTCGTGGCTTGGGTTTTGATGTCGTGCCACCAATCTGAACACCGTTGAAGTGACCCCAATGGTTTGATTTCAACCGACAGAAAAATAAAGTCCAACAATAATTTTTTATCAGATAAAGTGTACAAAATCAAAGAAAAGCTCAAATTTCAGCACGTAGAAAGCCTCAGATGCAATTTTTGACCGCAAAATTAGAATCAGCGGGAAAAACGGAGTGGGAATGCACTCCCCGAGATTTTACCTAGTGGCTAGCCACTGCCGCCGCTAGTGGCGAGATGCCCTAGTGGCAGGCAAGACACTGTAACAGCAGCGTCTCGTCGGCTACTGTAGTGTCGCGCTACTCTATCCAGCGCTGCTGGCTGGACTTTTCCTAAAATCCAAAATAATGCAGATTCACCCCTTCTTGGTTCAAGTTCGACCCAAAATTCGAGCAATTCGGTTCCAAAACACCAATTAATATGTCCTACATGTATTTATACACCCTATATCATCCAAATTTGGGCCTAAAAAATCCAGCAAATTCAAGTTCGGGTCCATGGCACAATAATAGTTTTTCCAAGAAAAAATGAAGCAAGACTCAAGTTTTGTTAGTTTACCTGGCACACATAAGCATGTTTTCCTCGTTGGCTGAATATCCGGACTTGGGAGGTCGGTGTATAACCTATATAAGTATCGGTGTCTCTGAGGCCGTATGCCCAAGGAACCGGGCATGCTCATAATCTATGCTGACCCTCTGGTAGTGCATCGTGAATGATCCCATAAGGCTTCCTGCCTCCTCTATTGGCATACATCTTTCCTTTGGTGAAATATGGAATGGATAAGAGGAAGAAGAAAGAAAAGAATGTATAGAAAGGAAAGTAGAAAAAGGAAAATATCCTTTTATTTTGACATATTCTCTGAAATATTCCTTTCAACAAGGGGCAAAACCCTTCGATCGATTATTTCTTTTCGGCTCCCGGATATCTCTAAAACTTCACTATTTTAGATTGCACATTTTTATTGTTAATTGAAGGGGCAAAATTTTTTATTTCCATAAAGTCAATTAAGCAATAAAAAGTGGACATTTTTATCACACGCTGACTTCTCAAATTTTATTCTTCAAAGGTCTGTTGATGATAGCCCTAGTAGACAACCGATTCGAGAAAAAATAAAAAATTTCTATAATGGAGCGGCGTGATGCCATTCGACCTGGTGTTTAATCCCCAATTATGTTATGGTGACGTAAGGCAACCAATAGTCAAAAATAAAAATCTCTGCAATGGAGCGGCGCAATGCCATTCGACCGGGTGTTTAATCCTTGGTTATGCTATGGTGACATAAGGCAACCAATAATCTACCTCAAAACCATTAGGGGCAACGAAGGCAGTACCAAATCTAAATTTCTAAGTCAACCTGGTTCTTGATAGGTCTATTTATGGCAATCCCAGTAGACAACCGTTTCGAGAATCCGCACGTCAGGTATAACTTCCTATCCCTCGCTCTTTCGTGAAATCACATTTGACTAGTCAAATGATAATCTCACGAGGGGCAACCTGTGAGTATGGGCTTTTCGGTGACCCGCAAAATAATGATGACGTTTTTCTTTGACCTAATATTTGGCCTGTTATTCTATTATTTCAGAATCGAAATGCGTTTGGCAAGTATTTTCGTGACAAAGTTGGGATTTTAACCGTACCGTTCCCTTTAACCGATTAATTAATTAAGTGCTTTAACATTATTAAAAAAATAATAAAAATAATAAAATAAAAAATATATATATATAATTTTTGTATCCTTCCTCGCCGGCACCGCCGGAGCTGTGAGACCCTCTGACGGGCCCCGCGAGATGCCAAGGGGCGCGACGAGATGCGCACCATGCATCTCAGCAGGACGTGGCCATGCCAAGATGCTTCAATTGTAGTGTCTCGCGGCGGTGCGCGGCATCTCACCGGGCACGAGCGCGGTGAGTCGCTGCCGCTGCAGTGTCTCACTCCGAGACGCTGCACGGACTTCCGGGGTCCGTCGCCAAGTTCATCTTTCTCTCTCTAATCCGGATAAACTTAATTTTTTTAGGAATCTTCGGGTTTCTAGGGACTAATTGAGTTATTTAGAGTGAGTTAGGCCTATATAAACCCTTTTCATGACCTGATTCGGGACTTTTCGCCAAATTTAACACTTAATTCATCATTTAGAATATTTTAGGTTTTAGAGAGAGAAAGCTATTTAAAACTTGAGAGATCTGATTAATCCAGATTCTTAAGAGTCATTTAGGTTAATCTTTTAGCTTAAACATTAAAAATAATTAGAAATCTTAAGTTAAAATGAGCTTAAATAGGATTTAGAGACTTTTTTTCTCAAAAATCACTAAATTTCGTCACTAAGTTCGTCGCTATTTTCGTCGATGTTTTGTCAGATTTCGTCGCAAATTCATCACAAAGCTTGCCAAATGACCGGTTCGAGTCTCAAAATGTGGATTCACGGCCTCTAGGTGACAAAACCGAGTTCCAATCTACTTTTTATTCAATACAGTTTGTTATTTGGCTGTTTGTGGGTGTCATTTCGGACTTTTTGACGTTTTTCCGGGCCAATTACTATAGCGAGTCTTAAGATGCTACGGCGTAGCTTGAGATGCTATAACAGTAGCGTCTCAGGCTACCACTGTAGCATCTCATGTCCCACTATAGCATCTAGACTGGCAAAATGCCAAAAAGCCCTTGTTTTGTGTTTTTTGTCCTTTTTTTTTATCATTTTCTTACGTTTTTGACCCCAATTTCTACCCAAAAAATTTCTAAAAAAATTTATATAATCTTTAATTAATTTTTAATCTGTTTTAGATTTTATTAGTTATTTAATTGGTTTAATATTCATTTTAATGGCCTAAAATATATTTTTCCTAAATAAATCTAAATAAATCTCTTCACGACAATTAAAAGTCCCAATTTAATTTCTGTAATTTTCCTTTATTCATTTTAGGTTGTTTAGTTTACTTTATTGATTATTAGGTTATTTAGGTGCTCATTTAAATACCCAAAAATTGTGTTTCAATCCCGAAAAATCCAAAAATATTTTTTCTCCATGTTATGTGTTTATTTTCTGTCATTTATTTATTTATGCTTTATTTGTGATTATTTTAGTATATATTTTGCCTCGTTTGGAGCTGGGTCTGAGTTGGTAAGCTCGGTTAAGACCTGGTTTTGCCCTTTTATTCATTTATCCGCTTTATTTACTTTCACGCATTAGAAAAATGTATAGGTATGTGTAAAGCACTTTAATAATTATTTATTTTCTTTATTTACTGCTTTTTTGTGTGATGTATGGCATATAAATCGAAAATTCCAAACATTAATTGAATTTAAATCGCATAAGAACTAAAGTAGCGCTTATTTAAATGTAAACATTTTTTATTTATTAAATGAAAAGAAGGAACTTCATCCAAATTTGGAATCTCTATTTTAAGGTACGGTCTAACCACCCGGTGGGAATATCATACCCAAATTCCCATTGGAGCTTAACCGGGTGACGACTCTATATGAAAATATGGGATTTCAAGTCTCGTATCCCTTAACATGCAAATTGGACTTAAAATCAACATCAACATCGCTTTCTCCATCATTATTTTCATCATGCCAAAAATGAGGATCAATCCTCCGGCTCGCTTCGCCGCACTTATTATTTTCTTCCCGTGCCCGCCTCTCACGTCGGTCGGGGTAAAAAAGGTCATCCGCCCACAAGTGGTGTACTCTGTGCATGCAGAATTCCAGAATTATAAAGGCTTCTCCATCTCTAAAGGAGCGACATAATGGATTGAAGCTCGAAGGAGGAAACTCTGGGTACTGGATGTAGGTAGGGCCGAACAAGTACAAAAATCTTGTGTTTGATCTTATTAACTCTAAACTTATTTACTTTGAGCAATTTACATTGATCATATTCTGTTGTTAACTAAATTACATACATCAAACGGTAAACATTCCTCAATAAACTTGTGTCAACACTCTTAATTATATCTGTTGAGAGAAGTTTATTATTTCACATCAACATTCAAAAAGGAGTCAATCACCCCCCCCTTTGACTCCTATATCACCCCCTCATAGGGACCAATAAGTGGTATCAGAGCCTAGCTTAGTTAAATTCAACAGACTTAACAGTCTTGAGTTTATAGATTGTTAGAAATGACGTTTGCCCTAGAGGAAATTAGGGCGATATATCATAGTTTGTTTTATTTGTATCAAAAAAGTTATATTAATAAAGGCATTCTTTTGTTATATCAATGACTATGAAAATATATTATGACTGTTTTAGAATATATTCATTGATGTGTTTGCAAAAGTCCATGACATAATCATAGCAAGTGTTATAAGGGCATAGTGGGACTATATTGGTGAGAACTTATTCGTGTTCAATTATGATTTGTCTAAATATCCCTAGTCATAGTATCATCAAGACTGGATATTGATGAATAGGGATAGACTAGCATGTGTAGTTTAACTTCTTGAATTTGATTCAGAGTAGCATATCTCTAGTGCTAGAGGGTGGTACCTTGGGTTAACACATGAATGTATTAGGGGAGATACATTGGAGACCGCTATGAGATAACACTCGATAATCTATACTATGTATAAGTGTTTTAATCATCTTATTATAATATCAATACTAATATCCTTAGACCTGAGATACTAGTTACCTTGTTCAGATGTTGCTATACTTTGGGTCATGTCTAAGTACATTCTATAGAACGGATGATACTTATGATTGCGAGTATAGTTGATGTCTATCCGTTGGTAAGCTGACTTGTCGAGATGGAATCTATCACTCCATTATAGCAATATAAGGGAGATGTACCTGGGCCACTTGTTAGAAGTGACACACTCGTGAACCTCCTATCAGAGTATGAGATGATAGGATGGGATCCTGATCAACACATTAAATGGTTGAGTAGTGTACTTTGGCAGCAAGACTAAACTACTAGGGTAGCTATTATAGCTATTAGTGGGCTAACACTTAAGCCAAGTCCTAGAAACCAGATGGTACTTAATAGTTGATAGAATGAGTGAATTGTATTGATACTATAGCAGAATCGGGATTAAGTCACATGTACGTGATGTTCCAAATATTAAGGGGCCATATGCCTTTCTAGATTTCCATAATGATCGATCAAAGTAATTAAAGTCCATAACGGTCTGGAGCTCTGAGCCGATCAATTCCTCAAAGGGGTTAAGATAGGTTAAACTTTTGACAGCTCGATATTATGGGATCCTATAAGGTCACACACTTTGAGTTATGACCGAACTATGTAAAGAATCGTTAGACTAGGTCTAATCCAGAAGAGCAAGGAAATATGGTTAGACTATAGTATATGGTTAAACCATAATATTGGTTAGACCAATATTCATTGGGTGGACTAATGAACCTGTTAAATAATAAGGAGGATAAAATAAAGGAAAGCTGGACTGGAACATAGCAGGATTTATTAGTATTGAATGTTTAATAAATCTGCGCAAGTGGGTCTATAAATATACTGCAGGACAGTACATAAAAGATCTGCGCATGGGCCACAAGGCAACACCATTTGGAATGGTGTTGCGCGTGGCTCATAGGGCATGCGCAAGCGGGCTGCATTTTGGCAGCCCGCAATACCCACATTCGCAAGCCTAAAGGGCTGCATAGGGCCGTAACCCTTATGGGCTTATGCTGCGGGCCGCAACGTGCAATGGACTGCGCGCTGTATGGAGCGCAGCCCATAATGGGCTGCACTGCCCGTGGGCCTGGGGCCTAGGGAAGGCCCATGCACAGATGCGCAAGCCTTGTGGGCTTTATCTCCTACGCAAGCCCATAAGGGGACTACTGGCCGAATGGGCCAGCAGTCTACCAGTCCAATTGGGAGCTTGCTCCCTAAGCAAGCTCCCAGTGGTAGAGTTGTTCCCCAACTCTATTAAAGGTTATTAATTAATATCTTTGCCCTTTTTATTTTATTTCTATTTTGTTGAGGTTAGGGACTTTATCATCTTTTGAATAAATCCTAACCACTATAAATAGAGGCCTTCTCCTTCATTATTTTTCGTCCTGAATTTCATACTCCTTCTCTTGCTCTCTATTATTCTCTTAGTTGTTCTTATTCTTAAAAGTAATTCGTCGAAAGATGTATTTACTTAGAATAGAAAACTAAGGGAATTTCTTCTAGAATAAATTATTTGAAAAGTCATATAATTGGTTATGCATGTTCATTGGTTAGAACTCAAATGGATTAGCAATTGCATTGGATTCAAATGGAGGATTAGCAATTGCATTGGATGCAAATGGACTAGATCCTCCTATAGCTATTTAAGTTAGCTCGACTCGTGATAGCGGGGGTCAGCTTAAATGAGTTATAGATGCTACCTACTAAGGAGAATGGTTAGAACAAGTTTCCCAAAAAAATAATATAAGGGACTATTATGTTTTCGAATTGAACCTTGATAAAATAGTAGGAATATGTATTTAATTAAAAGACCCTAAATTAAATGCATAAGAACTAAGTCTAAAGGAATAATTCTTTTCTTATATCTAGGTTGACTATATATCCTCTTAACAAAACAATCAATAATCATTCGCTTGACAAAATCAAATTTAAAGGCTGGAACTTCATGGAGAGGTTCGAGGTGGTAAAGGTGGTTCTCGAGAACAATGCTTTGAGTTATGTTCTTACTAACCCACGCCCTGAACATCCTAGTGCAAATGCTTTTGCTTGCAAAATTGATGATTATAGGAAGCATCAAAGAGACTGTAAGTTAGTGAAATACTTGATGGTCGATGGAATGCTACCTAAATATCAGAATTTGTACTACCTAGAAGCAGACTTGGAGTCATTGCTTTAGAATCTCCTAAAACTTGGTGAACTGGAAAGTTTCATGCATTATGTAGGAATGGGAAAAGACTCTTCAGCAGGTGACCTTGTTATACGCGTGTATGACACTTTAGAGGAGCTAAAGAAATTTGGAATTAACTATAGTCTGGATGACTTAAAAGGAATAGTTTTGTAAGGTCTGCCTGAGAGGTATGATGCGTTTAAATCAGAATTTGCCTTTAAAAGTCATGACTGTGGGTTATCCCAAATGATCGATATGCTCGAGCTGGTTGATATTCAATATCAAAATGATTTGGAAGATCAACTTGCTGCTGAAGACCTCAAGATCAAAAGGATGAGAGGTTTAAAAGTCAAAAGAAAACTCATGAAGGAGGCAGAATGTAAGAGAAATCATGTTGAGCTTAAGTCCTTTAAAGTGAGAGTGAAACGAATGATGGATGCATTTTCTAAGCATGAAAAGACAAAGCTAAAAGATGCTTATACTTCAGGTATATTCATGATTGAAAATTTCACTACAGTTGCTTGTGAGTCTACATGGGTATTAGATACTAGATGTGGGACTCATATCTGTACTTCTGTGTAGAGTTGCAGAATGGTAGAAGGTTGGCTAAAGGAGAGTTGGACCTGCGAGTTAGAAATGGAGCACGGGTTACTACATCAGCTGTAGGAACATATAGTCTCAAATTGCCAAGTGGTCTAGCTTTAGAATTAAATAAATGCTATTATATTTTGGTTGTTACTAAGAATATTATTTCTGCTGAGTGTCTAGGAGAAGAAGGATTAAAAGTTTTATTTAATAATAAAGATTGTCAAATTCGTAAAAATAGTGTTCTTTATGGCAATGGAGTGTTGATTGATGATATATATGTTTTAAATACTATAGCAAAAAATTTTAATATGAATGATGCTAAAAGATTGAAATTAGATAAGGATAAATCATCGTACTTATGGCATTGTCGTTTAGGCCATATAAACGAAATCCTCTTAACTAAGTTACACAAAGGTGGTGACTTGGGCCCAATAGACTGGGAGTCTTATGGGGCATGCGAACCTTGTTTATTAGGTAAAATGATAAAGAAACCCTTTAAAGCAAAAGGGCAACATGCCACAAGTACATTGGAAATAATACACACAGATGTATGTGGTCCAATAAATGTGTCTATGCAAGGAGGATTCGTCTACTTCATATCTTTTATCGATGATTACTCACGATACGGGTATTTGTACCTCATGAGGCACAAATCAGATAGTTTTGAAAAGTTCAAAGACTATAAGAATGAAGTTGAGAAACAACTTGGAAAGAATATTAAGGCATTAGGGTCAGACCGAGGTGGAGAATATTTAAGCCAAGAGTTTCAAGATTTTCTAAGGGATAATGGAATATTACCCCAATAGACCCCTCCTTATACTCCTCAACACATTGGTGTGTCTAAGAGGAGGAATAGAACTTTGTTAGACATGGTTCGGTCCATGATGAGCAAAACAAGTCTCAGCAAATCCTTTTGGGGATATGCACTTGAGAGCGCAGTTTATATACTAAACCGTGCCCTCAAAATCAATTGATACAACACCATACGAAAGGTGGTGTAGTAAGAAACCCTCTCTTTCTCACCTGAGAGTTTAGGGATGTCCTGCCTATGTTAAAAGGACAATGTTAGATAAGCTAGGAGCTAGGGCTGACAAATGCTTGTTCATAGGTTATCCTAAAGAGACAGTAGGATATACCTTTTATGATCCTAAGGAACAAAAGGTGTTTGTTTCAAGGACCGCTCAGTTCCTTGAGAAGGAATACATGCTTGCAAAAGCTAGTGGGAGCAACCTCAAATTTGAGGTTCAAGTAGGCGGACAAGATGATCAACTGATAATTCCTATGCCTGATACACAACGGAGTGTGATCGAGGAATAACCTATTACACAACAACCATTGCGTAGATCTGGTAGGGTTCCCAATGCTCCTGAAATATATAGATCTTTCATCATGGATGATAAACCAATCTTTCTAATGGAGGATGATGAACCTAAGACCTAAAAAGAAGCAATGGAGTGCTCAGACTCTGATAAATGGTTAAAAGCCATGAAATCATAAATGGATTCCATGTATGAAAACAAAGTATGGGAATTGGTCGATGCACCTAATGAGGTTAGACCTATAGGTTGCAAATGCATTTTCTAGAAGAAAACTGACATCGATGGTAATATAATTACCTATAAGGCAAGGTTGGTGGCAAAGGGCTATAGTCATAGAGTAGGAATTGACTATGATGAGACCTTTTCGCCTGTAGCCATGCGTAAATCCATAAGGATACTCTTGGCCATTGCTACTCATTATGATTATGAGATCTAGTAGATGGATGTGAAAACCGCTTTCCTAAATGGTAACATTGATCGAGATGTATATATGATACAACCTGAGATTTTTACATCTCAGAATGGCTCGAAGGTATGCAAACTACAAAGATCCATTTATGGACTTAAGCAGGCATCCAAAAGTTAGAATATAAGGTTTGATGATACGATCAGAGTTAGATTTTATATCAAATGCTTATGAGCCTTGTGTATACAAGAAATTTAGTGGGAGTGCAGTCATTTTCCTTGGCCTATATGTTGATGACATACTACTAATAGGAAATGACATTACTCTTCTTCAAATGGTTATGTCGTGGTTGTCAAGAAAGTTCTCCATGAAGGACCTTGGAGAAGCAGCTTTTATACAAGGTATAAAGATCTGTAGAGATAGATCCCAGAGACTGCTAGGTCTTTCACAAGATACATACATAGATAAGGTATTGACTAGGTTCAACCTTAAGCAATTGAGAAAGGGTTATCTTCCTATATCTCATAGAATTAGCCTTTCTAAATCTGGGTGTCCGGGGACACAAGAGGAGAGATTGCGCGTGAATGAAATACCCTATTCATCTGTAATAGGATCTATCATGTATGCTATGGTATGTACACGGCCTAATGTCTCACACTCGTTGAGCATTACAAGCAGATTTTAAAATGATCCAGGTGAGAAGCACTAGAAGGCTGTTAAGAATATCCTTAAGTACTTAAGAAGGACTAAGGAAATGTTCTTAGTATATGGAGGAGGTGATCTCACAATAAAGGGATTCACCGATGCGAGTTTTTCAATCTAATAGGGATGACTATAGGTCATGGTTAGGTTACCTATTTATGTTAAATAGAGGGGTAGTTGTTTGGAAGAGTTCCAAATAGGATAGACTGCCGATTCAACCACTAAATCTGAGTACATTGCTGCTTCAAAAGCAACAAAACAAGCTATCTGGATAAAGAGATTTGTTAGAGATCTCGGCGTGGTGTCTAATAGTGAGGATTTAATGGTAATATATTGTGATAACACTGGGGCTATTGCTCAGGCAAAAGAACCACGGTCTCATTAGAGAAATGGACATATACACAAAAAATATCATATAGTTCATAAAATGATAAGAGATAAGGATATACAGATGGAATATATACCCACATATCAGAACCTGGCGGATGGTCTGACCAAGCCTTTGACACAGGTTAAACATGACCAACATATTAATAGTTATGGCTTAGGCACATAGCTAATTGGCTCTAGTGCAAGTGGGAGATTGTTAGACATGATGTATGCCCTAGAGGCAATTAGGGCGATATATCTTAGTTCGTTTTATTTGTACAAACAAAGTTATATTAATAAAGGCATTCTTTTATTATATCAATGACTGGTGTCAATTATGTGTGGGTCTCCCTTGGCGCCTGTGTGAGAGGCAAGGCTCACTGGGGGTATGGTTGGATTAAGGCGTGATAAAGCATTTTTTAGTTAAAGTTTGCACAATAATCCAATTTTAATGAATACAAGCTTTTAGACCCAAATCTCAATACAATTGATAGAGTCGCCACCCAAGTTGTCTAATTGGGAAAGAGTTTTAGTATGGTTCCCTCTGGGCGGGAGACTTATACCTATTAGATCAGAGATTTGGGTATCAGATGAGTCACTTATTTCTCATTTAGTTGATTCAAAATAGCATTCACCGCGTAAAATCGTTTTAGTTTTCATCATTTAGGGAATTATCATAGAAATCCTATTTCTACACTCTATCATACTAGTTACTTGAATTTAAATATTACAATAAAGCACAAATGATAAATGGGGGAATAAAAATTACAATCGGGGAAAAATGGGGGAAATTTCAAAGAGGACCTATACATTTGTTCTAAGTTGTAAAACAAAATGAAAATAAATTCCTTGCATCCATAGACATTAGCACAGTTTATAGCACATCATAAGTCATCATTTCATTGAGAAAAATGTGATTATGTCAGCGTGGCAGTTTTACGATCGATAGTACCCGGGCGGCTTCTGGGATCGGAAAGAAATAACAGGTCTTCAACGTATTTTGTTGTAAAACACAATTTAACTTTTGTGGGTTGATTTACTAGGTTATTAGTGAAAATGATCGCATGGCATATGGTGAGTTGGATTGATTTTTAATCGATTAAAAATGAATTCTAGGTTCTATCTGGGGGCTGGTACCCGTACGGATGGGGGGTACCCGTACAGGTACCAGGGAAGACCGATACGGGTGTAGGGGGACCCCATATGGCTCCTGTACGGTTCTAGGTAAAAACTCACTTTAGTTCAGTTTACAGATTAACAGATTAGTGGCACGAAAATAAAATAAAAGGGATTTCCCTCCGTATGAGTATGGCTCACCGATTTGATATCTTTGGGGATATATAGTGCTAACAAGGCTTATACGGGTTAGGACTGGACCAGAAATAGGAAATGAAAGGAATAGATATAATAGAAGAAATAGAGGATAATAATAATGAAATAACTGAGATGTGAGTCTCTTTGAAACTCAAAAGCTTTCCTTTTGCGGCGTGAATCCACTTTGAGATGATCCTTTCACTGTTGAGAGAGTTCGGCCAAAGTAGACAATGGAATAGGAATATTTAGATGAGTACTTGTGTGGACAGAACCTCCCCTAAATCTAAATAAACAAAGCTAGGAATGAATAAAATGTGGACAAAACCTCAAAGAATGGGTTTTCTCCCTATTTTATACCTCCTATACCCCCACTATACCTTTTCTATACCTGTAGAAATTTCTAGAGTTTTAGTATAATTTTCATATAAGATGTGTATGTGTTGAAATGAAGGTAAAAGTCCCTATTTATAGGGTGAGATTCAGGTTTGAATGCAATAAACCGCATTCAAGACCTCCCTTTTCCCGAAAATGGTAAGAGATAGCTTCCGAAAGAGGCTGATTAGGAAATAAAAGGACCCCTATGGGTGGGGGCCCACCCATACGGGTACTAGGGGACCCATATGGGTACTAGGGGACCTATATGGGTCCCTTTCATCCATATGGAAGGAATCTACCGCACAGGTCTGCTAATGGATCCATACTACCAGACAGCACTTATACGGGTACCTAAGGGTAGACTAGGTCTCTAGACTTTGGATAAACTCAACTCTGTAGTAGTAAGAACACCTCTGATGGACAAAACTTGAAAGAAATTGCATTATATAGCTCTCATCATAGTTTTGTGAGATGGATCATTAAAATCTAGTGCTCACAGACTGGCCCTCATGGGTTCATCGCAGATACGGATCTTTATGATCTCACGATGAGTGCGAGGGGTTAGAAATTATACCTAAGGTGATGAAAGGGGCGACTTCCTTTCTTGAGGCAAACTTCTTTCCTTTCCTGATGCACATCCCTTGTAACTCTACTGGGGAATGTGTATCCCTTTCCTGAGATGGATCAACTTCCCTGACTAGCGTATCCCTTTCCTAAGGCTGATGACTTTCCTTTTACTACTGTACATATCCCTTTCTTGAGGCGGATGACTTTCCTTATGCTACTATGCATATCCCTTTCTTGAGGCGGATGACTTTCCTTTTTGCTACTATGCATATCCCTTTCTTGAGGCGGATGACTTTCATTTTTGCTACTGTGCATATCCCTTTCTTGAGGCGGATGACTTTCTTTTTGCTACCGTGCATATCCCTTTCTTGAGGCGGATGACTTTCCTTTTGCTTTCGTGCATATCCCTTTCTTAAGGCGGATGACTTTCCTTTTTTCTACTGTGCATATCCCTTTCTTGAGGCGGATGACTTTCCTTTTTGCTACTGTGCATATGCCTTTCTTAAGGTGGATCGACTCTCCTGACTATTGTATCCCTTTCTTAAGGCAGATCAACTCTCTTGACTGTTATACCCTTTTCTTAAGGCAGATCAACTCTCTTGACTGTTGTATCCCTTTCTTAAGGGGGATCGACTCTTCTGGCTGTTGTATCCCTTTCCTAAGGCGGATAACTATTGTATCCCTTTCTTAAGGAGGATCGATTCTCCTGCTTGGCAATGATGCCTCCCTTTCCTAAGGCAGATTAGCTTTCCTAACCAACATATCCCTTTCCTAAGGTAGATGACTCTCCTGCTGGGGAATTTTTGAATAAACTGAAAACTGACAATGTCCAAAACGGCAAGTAAGTCATTGTTTAAGCAGACACCTCTTTATTCTTAATTGACTTTTATGAAAACAAAAATATTTTTCCCCTTCAATAAAGAACAAAGATGTGCAGATAGGGTAAACTAAAAATTATGTGTGGGAAATGTCGGGTTTGGCCCAATTGCTGCTTGTTTTGTTACTGGGGAATGCCCTTAGGTCGGCGGGGGATGCCCCCGGGATCTGATGATTCTACTATAGGGAAATGGGAGGGATGCCCTGGGATCTAATGATTCTACAACTATAAAATGGGGGGATGCCCCTGGGTCTAATTCCACTACTGGGAAATGGGGGGATGCCCTTGGGACCAGATGATTTCGCTATTGGGAAATGACCCTAGGATGGAGTGCCCCTAGGAATCCTAATGACTGGGGTATGCCCCTGGGATCGGATGATTCCTTGTCTGGGGAGGGATGTGATATCCTTTGAGTGAAGCCTCTTTTGCTGGGGAGGCCCTTTCTTGTAAAATTCGTTTGCTGGGGAAGAACTCCTGTGCTAGGATGGACCTGTACATAAAATTTCCTGGTTAGTGATCAACTCAAAAATGGCTTACCTTGATTCTTGAAGACTTTTGTGAAAACAAAAAATATTTTTGCCCCTTCAATCAAGGATTAAGGTGAGTATAGGGACTTGTCCTGAATATAATGGAAATATAAGGTCAAGAGGGAGTGGGGTTGGCCCCAAACTTGGACCGGATGAACTTCTGGTGCTTGCTGAAACACTTGTGCAAAAAGCTACCCCTGAATCGTAAGAGAGGGCCCATACAGGTGGCCTAGACCCGTACGAGTAGGTTTCTTGAAGGTTGGGACCCATACGGGTTGGGTGGGACCTATACGGGTCCCTAATGGGGGGTTTTAAAAGGCAGATGAGCCCTCTCATATCCCACCTTATACTAAAATTTCCCATTTCCTAATTACGGTGCCCCAAGACCAGCCATTTCTTCCTTAGACTCAAGGACTTGCCCCTGGTAGGTGATTTAAGGCTTCGAGAATGCCGTTTTCTATCAGGTATATGTTTCACAGTGGAAAGTCATTTCTGGGGCTTACTCCTATCTCTAACGTACCACTGATCCCTTCTCCTCGAGACCCCCTCAAAACTCCAGGTAATTTCGCTTGATTCTTCATTTTCCAATTTTGAACCTTTGGCAATTTCTCAAATTTTAGCATGAATTAAGGTGTTTTAGACCTTGGATTAGAGCCTGATGCATGTAACTTTAGCCTAGGATGCTTTTAGGATAGTTTTGGATGAACTTTGATTGAGATTGGATGATTTTAGATTTTTGGGAGATTTTACGCAGAGGGACTACTTGCAAGGGACCCGTATGGGTCCCATATCTAATACGAGCATACCTCAGGGACCCATACGGGTGGGGATTACTCGTACGGGTCTTGTCCTGAGGGATAGAATGTTGGCTACTTTGCTTTCTACAATCCTTTCCCAATTTCTTACTTTTCTACTATATTCTAACCCTATTAAAATGTAATTCTGTCTTTATAGTTTTAATATCAGACTGTGGAACCCTTGAGATTTTGCAGGAAATGGTACAAGAAGATTTGCACTGTTAGGGATATGGAGTTACTGACCCTCATCTATTCCTTTGGGTGGTTTAGTTACATTATCAGGGTCATCCCTTAGGCTCCTAAGACACTGGCCCCGGGTGCTGTTTCAACTTTGATTGAGAGATGGTCGGAGATGACCTATACATTCTACTTGCCTATTGGGGAAGTCACTATCACTCCCTCAGATGTGTGCACCATGATAGGCCTGGAATGGAGTGGACAGGTTATCCACTTCGATGTTTATGTCGACCGATGGTACTCTCGACCTGAATGGCCTACCTTGCTAGATTACTTGGGCTTAATCCAGGCGGGATGAACAAGCTTAAGAATAGGGACCTATATGCTCATTGGATTGTATAGCCGAGTCCTATTGCGGCTGATAGAAGGGATTAGTACGCCCGATCTTTCCTGCTGACATTCCTTACCACCATCTTATTTCTTATCTACTCGAACAACCTCAACTATGGTTTACTCTTTGTTGTGGAGGATCTTACAGTTGTGCCCTGTAAGAATTAGTGTCAGGCCATTCTAGCATAACTATACTATGGACTAGACGTTGGGGTCCAAGGTGAGCAGTCTGAGCTCAAGATCTGCCATCTAATACTATTGGTAAATCCCAAACTAAACTATTGTGCTTTAACCTTTTATCTGAACTTGTGTTGCAACTAATCCTTATTTTTTAGCATCAGTTAATTCCTAGACCAGGTTTTCCACTGCACCCTGAGACGCTGCACATAATATCTATGTGAATCGGGCTTTAGTAGAATCAGCCCTTGACCATAGCGTAGTATCAAGAGTTCTTATGCCAGGTGCATTCAAATCGAGTAAACTTCTTCCCTACTAAACCTGCATTTTACATTTCAACAAACCATTAGTAGAAACTGTATTTACTAGGTTGTGATACTCATAGTGCATTTATTTTGTATAGGTTGTTCGAGACCGGTGGGAGAGATTGGCTACGTATGGGGCTATTGATTAGATGCGCGCTGGCGACCGTCGCTTTGTCCTGGAGTCACCACTCTCCTATGAGTGGTATTTCGGCGAGCGGGTTTGAGGGTGGAGGACCAGTGCCATGGTGGAGAGACTGATTCCTCCCTGATCCCAGCTGGCATCTTTTGGCCTCATCTCATGCTGGGGACCGATCAGGGGCTATGCTTGTTAGGCAAGGGAGCTCACGTGCTATCTGTAGAGGGCCCTTATAATGAGTTTATTGATTCCTCCCTTATTCAACCTTATGAGATGATTCATCACGAGGATAAGCCTTTGGATTTTCACTAGAGTGACAGTGAGGATGATGAGGAGGAGGAGGGTAGATCGAGGGGCGACCGTAGGGGTCCATCTATAGTCCGGGGTACTGAGGACTCGGCCAGGTCTGCTACCCCTTCTTCTCAGGTATGCTTCTAACTTAGCCTTTGTGAATACTTTGTTGTCTCCTAAAATTGATTATGATCTTAAGTCTAATTCCTTTACAGCCTCCCGCTACCACGCGGAAGAGGTCTGTCGCTGCTGCTACTACTACTGCCCCTGAGCCACCGACGAAGCTATCTCGAGCTTCTGGATCTATGAGGGAGAGCATCGTTCGAGCTGAGTTAGATACTTTCTTCCGACTCCTCAACCATTCGGGGAAGCTAGCTGTCAAGGAGCTCGAGGATTCGGTTCAACCTATCATTTTTACTCCCTCCAACTCTACTCATGTAAAGAATCCTTTACCTTTAACTTTGTCCATTACTGTAATTGCTTAGGATGTCTTATCCTAATGTGACCCTTTACTTTCAGGTTACCATTTCCAAGGACCAAAGGAAAGCCAGGGGTTATTTTTATATCCAGGATCTGCTGTTGGCCCAAGAAGCACTAGCTTCAGTAAGTTTCTCTTACCTATAAAATTTCAACAAACTATGCATGATACATGCTATGACATTTATGTATGTGTATTGATCTTATGGTTTCTATTGTAGACTTTGCTAGCCATGGAGCGGAGCAGGTATGCCCAGGATTTAGATGCTTCTAAGGAGAGAGCCAGATTTTTGGAAGAACAGTTGAGGGCAGCCCATGCTAAGGCTGACCAGGCTAGGGCTGAGACTGCTCGGGCGAGGGCCAAGATTGAGACGCTGAGGGGTCAGCTAGCAAGGATGACTAAGGATAGATAGACGCCAGATCCTTTTGATGATGAGTTTGTGGATGATCTTTCTGCATATCGAGGGACTCAAAGGGGCAGAGATCAGCGTACTGAGGGAGCTAATGCTTCTAGGATAGCTTAGGGACTTCAGAGATTAGGGACCTCACCCAGCCGACTATTAGTGCTGGTGACGTCGAGGACCATATTTCCATAGACGTGGATTATCTGTTGGCGGATACCCAGGACAAGACTTAGGAGGGCCGTCAGGGACAGGATCCCCCAACCGCTAAGATTATGATTACTTTCTGAACTGTTGTTACTTTTTGGGCCCTCGTGGCTTGCTTTTCATTATGAACTTTGGATTGGTACTTTAGATACTTCTTTTATGCTTATGGATTTTTCTTGAACTGAGATCATTGAGTACTTTTATCTAGCGATTTTGTACCGGGGGGGGGGGGGGGGGGGGCGGACCAAGTGAAGTTCTAACTTTTGCATAGGCCACTCGATGTGAGGTGACCTATCGAACCTTTATTTGTCTTTCTTTTTATCCTTATTTTTGCCTGCTGTCCTTGACGGCTTAGCTTAGCTGACTTTTTCTTTTTAACTTTAACTTTTGCCTAAACCGCCCTTTTGGGTTTTCAACCTAGCAAGCTTTTTCTTTTTCTTTTTGTTATTTCTTAACTTTTGCTTGGACTGCCTTTCGGTTTTCTAATCCAGCAGACTTTCTTAATTTTTACCTGAATCATCCTTGACGGCTCAATCTAGCAGACTTTTCTTTTTGCCCTAACTTTTGCTTGGACCGCCCTTTCAGGTTTTCAATCCAGCAGGCTTTTCTGAATATTGCAAATATATGGTAAAGTTGAATACAATGATGTATAACACGTGGAGAAAAATTGATGTTCACATGCCAGCAATTATTTCACCTAAAGACATGCATGCATTCATAAGACCAAGATTCTTAGCAAAATCATAACATGTTCATTGATGAGATTAATTTGAGTACATAGGAAATGGTAACAATTTCCAGTGGTTAACCCCTACTGCCTACTAGTCTTTTACAGATTTCCTAAAAAGCAACTAACATTTTTCTCTCAATGCCCTAACTTTTGCCTAGCAGGCTTTATTTGAGTTGGAGTGCCCTAATTTTTGCCTGACCAATTTGCGGGATACCGATCAGCGGACACCCTAATTTTTTCCTGAGCAGTAGAGGACCACTCGTCGGGCATTTTATTCTTTATTTTTTTTATTCTTTATGCTGCTTTTTTATGCTTTAATTCTTTTGACCTAGACATGATAACGCTTGAGCCTATGTTGATTCCCTGGATTCACGAACTCATTTCCATCCATATCCATAAGCTTGATTCCTCCTTTACCAAGGACTTTCTTCATGATGAATGGTCCTTCCTAATTAGGCCTGAACTTGCCCCTAGCGTTAGTGTTGACCTGGCATAGCTGCTTGAGGACTAGATCACCCGCTTTCAGAGGTTGTTTTGGGTATCTGATTATTGTAAGCTTGAGCCATGTGCTGCTAGTACATTTGTAGATGGTCAAGTGCCTTGAGCCGCTTTTCATCTATCACATTTAACTATTCATACCTGGCTCTTGCCCAATCTGATTCTTTTAACTGCGATTCAAGTGCCACTCTTAGAGACCTTACTTCTATTTCAACCGATAACATGGCTTCCATTCCAAATACCAAGGAGAAAGGTGTTTGATTGGTGGGAGTTCTTACACTAGTTCTATACCCCCAAACTACGAATGGAAGTTTATCAACCCAGTCTCTGTAGGTAGACACCGTGTTTGATAAAATCTTTTTGACTAATCAGCTTCCCTTTAGAGCTCTTGAAGAAGTCATTTCGTGACTCAAGATGCTCTTTCCATTTCCCATGACTATAGTCAGCCTGCTGTTGGTGCTTCTTCGTCTTCTTTCTTAATGATGTGTGCTCTCGTATGCATTTTCCCCCTTATGAAGAAAGTAAGACCTAGGCTAATTGTTATCATGTTTGCTAAGCACCTTTCATTGTCTCTCTTTTGTTGATAGGTTTTAATCATTGGACGTTTATACCATTGCATTATAATCAAAGTCAACTTCATTAATGAATATGATGATACTTTAAGAATGTTGTTGTTATGAGTGCATGATGTCATTAGAATGAAATACTCGAGTAGAATGTGAATGATAGGTGCTTCAATTTATTCATGACATGTTAAAAAATAAAGATACTGATGCTACAACTTATTCATGGTATGCCTTATAAGCGACATTATTTGTATAAAAAATATTTGCAACATTAAAGATTACATCATTTGAATAATCTTCCACAGGCGGAGGGTCTTGTTGGTCAACCAGAGCAATACCGGCAGTCTTTCCTTAAGAGCTCGAGGGGTCGTTATCCCTTTTTCTTTTTCGGCACAATAAATCAATCCTGTGGAAATATATTTTCCAAGCTAATCCAAGTGGATCAAGTGTACTTTCCCAAACTCGATTATAGCCTAGAAACCCACCTATGAAGGACCATTTTAGGCCTCGAGTAGTAGGATCATAGGATATCCTAGAGGGTAGGGGTCATGAGAAGTTCTAGTCGTTGTTTGTCCTATTTATGGTTGTGAAAACCATCTGGTTGAAAGTCCTGAGTTAATAGTGTTAATGATGTCCTTGGGTTGGGACGGTGAATCTTCCGACATGCTTGGCCTGGGTTTTAGCTCTTGGATCTTCTTTTCTCTAATTACACTGCTAATAACCTCAAGCAGATCCCTACATGCACCAGTGTGATGCCCCTTACTGACGTGGTAAGCACAAAACTGATCCCTGTCTTCAGGTTTTGGTGGTACATAAGGCTCGATACTCTGAAGAAGGCCGAGTGCCCTCAACTTAGTGAAGATGGCAAGCACAGATGATTTCTAAGGGGAAATGCCATCTTTGATGGTACTGACTGTAGCCACTTCTTCTTGCACTACCGCTGCTTTAGGATCGGAGACAGACTTTGACTTAGAAGCCTGGGTTGGGGCTGAAGGGTCGTTCTTTCTGAACCAGGGTTTGGCTGGTGCACTTGCCTTCTCTAATTCCTCTATTTTTTCCCACTTCTCAGCTTTTTCAAAGACTTCAATGTAGCTAGAGAATTTATCCATACCAAGAACCTTACGATAAGCAGGCAGGGCACCATCCATTAACTTTACGATTATCTCCGAGAGAATTAGTCTATCTTTCTATAGAATATGAGTGGCCATCCATCTTTCAAAATAGGGCTTCAACTTCTTACTAGGCGCCTTCTTGATAGCCTCTAAATTCTATATGGTAGTTTTAATGGTGGTGTTGAAACCATACTGCTCAATAAAAGACTCTAATAAAGCTTTCCAGTTTCCGGTCACCTCATCTGATAGAGTGTTGTACCATTCCATAGCAAGACCTTCTAGGGTGTAAGGGAACATTTTGGCTAGGACCTTATCACTTAATTTTCTGATTCTCATGACCCTCTGATAGGTGATAATGTGAGATTAAGGTGGACCAGTTCCCTTATACTTTGCTATGCTAGGCATACTAAAAATCCTCCTCTCTAGCTATTTGGATGGATAGTGATGATGGCTGAGAGCCAGGATTGGTAGCAAGAAACTTCTGAAGTAGATCACACAATTCCACAAACAAAGATGATCCCTCCGATTGAGCGATCACACCTAAGGGCAAACCTGTTGATTGAGGAAAGGTCGTCCCCTTTGGTATAACCAAGAAATTGGGAGTTGGGCCAAATGCCCCGAACTAAAATGGAGGTGGCACAAATCCCTGACTAGGCTGAGCAAACTGACTAATGGCTAGAGGAACCACGGTACCCACTAACTGAAATGGTAAGCTAGCTGAACCAAATGGACCCACAGTACCCAACTGAACAAATTGACTGGAAGAATCCCTGCGAGTTCGAACAAGTGGTAATTGAAATCTTGTGAGTGGATTATGAGTGACCCCTGATACTTGCTCACTAATCACTGCATTCACTGTTGGAGTGCTGATAGGTTCACTATGAGGAGCATTGACCATTCTCTCTTCGGCCAAGATTGCCCTGATGGAAGCTAACATCTTATCATTTATCCAGTCCAAGAACTGATCACTTCCTAAGTACTATGAAACGGCATTTGGGATCTCCGACCTAACCTCGGTCCTCGATGCATTTTCCTCCTCCCCAGTAATAACATTCTCAACCTCAACGTCAATCTGGCCATCTAGAGTTAGGATGAGAGACATCTACTCAGGATGATAGGCAAAAAGATCAACAAGACTAAACTGACCGCTGAATGAAATACCCATAGACAGAGATGGAGTAACCCTTAACAAAACTGAAGGAACCGGAATGCAAGTCAGATGGACTTGAGATTATAGCCAATCTCATTCCCTTTGAGGTTTTGTTTTGGCTGAGGTGATAACCAAGAGATCAGTACATGCATGGGATGTGGTATGCATTAAAATGATGCATGGTGGGGTTGATCACAAGGGTATGTAACACAACATATGCAAAGAGATTGATTTCGTCCTTATTTCTCCCACCGAGTCTGAGGGTATTCTTCCTTAATCTAATCTCACATAGAAATCAGGGTACCTAGAAGGTAAAATTCTACGGCTTTTGATAAGAATGGCATAGGGACATATCGGAAGTTAATGTAGAAGGTTCCCATCACATCAAGCCTCGATTGGAGGGAGATGGCAATGAGTGCTCCACCTACTAAGGTATCCCCAATATTCCTGGCGGTCATGGGTAACACCTTTGAGAGCGTCGCGGAAAAAATAGGGCACCCTAACCTAGCGCTAGAAGAAGAGTGCATCTAGCTAGAGAGAGAAGGAGATGAGAAGATAGGGTGTGATAATTTTCCCAATATGATGAAAACTAAACCAGGTTGAATCAAATAAATGATTTTTGGTGCTCATCTTAATCTTTTAAGCTTTTAAAACAAACCAAAAACTTTGCAACTTAAAAGATTATCTCCCCAGTAGAGTCGCCACTGTGAGGTGTCGATGACATTTGGGTCTCCCTTGGCACCTGTGTGAGAGGCGAGGCCCACTGAGGGTTTGGTTGGATTGAGGCGTGATATAGTATTTTTTAATTAAAGTTTACACAATAAGCCAATTTTAATGAATAAAAGAATTAAGACCCAAATCTTGATATAATCAATAGAGCGCCACCCAAGTTGTCTACTTGGGAAAGAGTTTTGGTACGGTTCCCTCTGGGCGGGAGACTGATACCTATTGGATCAGAGATTCGGGTATCGGATGAATCACTTATTTCTCATTTAATTGATTCAAAACTAAATTCACTACGTAAAACCGTTTCAGTTTCCATCATTTAGGGAATTATCACAGAAATCCTATTTGTACACTCTTTCACACTCGTTACATGCATTCACATATTACAATAAAGCACAAATAACAAATGGGGGAATAAAAATTACAATCAGGGGAAAATGGGGGAAATTGCAAAGAGGACCTATACATTTGTTCTCAGTTATAAAAATAAAATTAAAATAAATTCCCCTGTATCCACAGACATTAGCATAGTTTATAGCACATCAAAAGTCAGCATTTTATGAGAAAAATGTGATTATATTAGCATGGCGGTTTTGCGATCTATAGTACCCTGACAGCTTCTAGGATTAGAGAGAAATAATAGGTCCTCAACATATTTTGTTGTGAAAACAATTTTAACTTTTGTGGGTTGATTTACCAGATTATAATAATCGCATGGCATATTATGAGTTAGACTGATTTTTAACTAATTAAAAGTGAATTTTAGGTTCCGTCTGGAGGTAGTAACCGTAAGGATGGGGGGTACCCGTACGGGGTACTAGGGAGGACCGGTACGGGTGTAGAGGGACCGTACAGCTCCTGTCTGGTCCCAGGCAGAAACTCAGTTCTATTTAATTTATAGATTGACAGATTAGTGGCATGAAAATAAAATAAAAAGGATTTCCCTCTATATAAGTATGGCTCACCGATTTGATATCTTTGGGGATATATAGTGCCAACAAGGCTCAAACGGGTTAGGATCGGACCCGATACAGGAAATGAAAGGAACAGATATAATAGAAGAAATAGAGAATAATAACAATGAAATAACTAAGTTATGAGTCTCTTTGAAACTCAGGAGCATTACCTTTGCGGCATGAATCCACTTTGAAATGATCCCTTTCTTGTTGAAAGTGTCCGGCCAAAGTAGATGATAGAATAGGACTATTTAGGTGAGTATTTGTGTGGATAGAAGCTCCCCTAAATCCTAATAAATGAAGCTAGGAATGAATGAAATGTGGACAAAACCTCGTAGAATGGGTTTTCTCCCTATTTTATACCTCCTATACCCCCACTATACCTTTTCTATACCTATAGATATTGCTAAAGTTTTAGTATAATTTTCATATGAGATGTGTGTGTGGTGAAATAAGGGGGAAAACTATATTTATAGGGTGAGAATCACGTCTGAATGCAATAAACCGCATTCAAGACCTGCCTTTTCCTGAAAATGGTAAGAGACAGCTTCCAAAAGAGGCTAATTAGGAAATCAGAGGACTTGTGTGGGTGGGCCCCCACCCGTATGGGTCCCTCCATGTTTATGAAAGGAATCTACCAGTACGATTTCTGCTAGTAGATCTGTACCACTAGATAGCACCCGTATGGGTACCTAAGGGCAGACTAGGTCTCCAGACTTCGGCCAAACTCAACTCTGCAGTAGTAGGAACGCCTCTAATGGACAAAACCTAAAAGACATTGCATCATATAGCTATAATCATAGTTTTGTGAGAAGGATCATTAAAATCCAGTGCTCACAACTATGAAAATATATTATGACTGGTTTAGAATATATACATTGATGTGTTCACAAAAGTCCATGACATAATCATAGCACGTATTGCAAGGGCATAGTGGGACTATGTTGGTGAGAACTATATTGTGTGTAATTATGATTTGTCTAAATATCCCTAGTCATAGTATCATCAAGACTGGACATTGGTGAATACGGATAGACTAGCATGTGTTGTTTAACCTCTTGAATTTGATTTAGAGTAGCATATCTCCGGTGCTAGAGGGTGGTACCTTGGGTTAGCACATGAATGTATTCAGGGAGATACATTGGAGACTGCTGTGATACAACACTCGGTAATCTATATTATGTGTTGATGTTTTAATCGTCTCATTATAATAGCAATACGAATATCCTTAGACCCGAGATACTAGTTACCTAGTTCAGGTGTTGCTATACACTGGGTCATGTCTAAGTACATTCTGTAGAATGGATGATACGGGTGATTATGTGTATAGTTGATGTCTGTCCGTTGGTAAGCTAAGTAGTCGAGATGGATCCCTGCTATACTTAACACCTAGCAGACCTGACATACACTATGTAGTCTATTACTGTATAAGGTATCAAGCCAATCCAAAAGATTCTCATCTCAAGGCAGTTAAGAGAATTCTCAGATATTTTCTAGGAAAAATTAAAGTTGGGCTATGCTATCTTAGTAATAGGAATTTCTCTCTGAAAGGGTACACTGATGCAGACTATAGGAGAGATACACTTGAAAGGAAAAGTACATCCGAAGGCTGTCATTTCCTTGGAGATTGTATAGTATCTTGGTACAACAAAAAGCAAACTTCAGTAGCTTTATCAACTACTGAAGTAGAATACATGGTTATAGGAAGCTATGTTGCTCAACCCCTATGGATCAAACAACAACTAGAAGATTATGGAGTTCAATCCAGATGTGTAGATGTAATGTGTGACAACAAAAGTGCTATTGATGTGTCCGAGAATCCAGTGCTACATAGCAGGATAAAGCATGTTGATATTAGGCACCACTTTATTAGAGATCATGTCAAAAAGAAGGATGTATGTTTGGTTTACATCTCAACAAATGAGCAAAGGGCAGATATCTTTACTAAGCCACTAAGTAAAGATCAATTCAACAAACTAAGGGAAGCAATTGGAATGTCAAATCCAATTTGAAGGAAGATCCGAAAGATAAGTTGCAATTATCATGACCTTACAAAAGTCAAGAAATCCAAAAAATAAAGAAATGCAATTCAACTCTAGATTCGGAAATAAAACTGCCAGCTCAGTAGACAAAAATGACAAATGGCAGAAAAAGAGCAGAAAAGCAACTGTATATGTTTTGAACTTCAAACGTCAATTGGTCATCACACGCACAGTAAAATTCATAGTTGTCTTTAAAATAAAATCGTTCCAATTCTCCGTTTTTAACGCCATTTACTTCTCTCATCATAGTTAACTGACATGTCATTAATCCAGTTAACTTTAACAATGTCCGGATTACCAAAACACCCTCACCTAGGGAATTCTACCCCAAAATCCATCTTCTTCCTTACGCGAGAAACTGAACTACTGTTGCTCTGCAAATTTCATCTCAAACCCCTAAATTCTAAAATTCCTCTCTAAAATGACAAATACCCAAGTCCAAATTGCTCCTCCTCCTCCAAGATACAACTTTCAAGAGTCTGATCTTGAAGATAAAGATTTCTCCCCTCTGAAAATCAAGGGTAATGACTCTGTCGTTCCATCAGATTATTTGGGCGATAACTTCCTATTCGAAACTGACCCCCAATCCTATCTGATTAAAGATCAACAATTAGAAGAATTTCTGAATATTAATTGACCCACCTATCTGGACCTCATTAAAGAATTCTACGATAATCTGATGATTCACTCCTACTATGATACCCTCAGAACCAAAGTAAAAGGGAAGGTGATAACAGTCACTCCGGAGTTCTTTGTAACTCAGTTCAAGATGAAGAACGACAGAGTATAGCTAAGAAAAGATGGAGATGACCTCTTGGTGAAGTACTACCTAAAAATATGGCTCCCATTCCGCTATTTTGGAGACAAATTCTCCACCTACTGGCCTCAAGCACCAAGATTACTCCAGCATATTTTAGCCAAGCTCATCTTGATCCAAAAAGGTTCCCTAACCATAGTGTCCTCCTTCTAACACTATTTCTAACAACACTGGGTGGAGTGCAGAGTTGTGAATATGCCAGTCTTGATCATCCACTACATGAGGTAGCACAGAAACTCCCACAGGGCTCTCATCACCAAAATTCTCCTAGCAAATGGAGTTGACCTATCCAGAAGAAAATCTGTTTAAGGGAAGTAAATCTTAGAAAAGAACTTTAAGAAGCTCAGTTTTGAAGAAACATGGGATGAGGCAAAGGCTATTAAGCAAAGAGAAGAGAAGAAGTAGAGTAGAATCCGGAAGGCTGGAGATAAAATTGAAGGTGCTCCAATAACTAAGAAACCAAGGACCATAAAGCCTAGAGTACAAAAGAAGCTGGAATTAGTTCCAGTAGAAGAGGTCCATGAGGATGCCCTAACCCTCAACTAACTACTGGACCATTCTTCGAAAAATCCTAAGAAAAGAGGGAGGATCATAAATGCTTCTGCCAAGAAAGGGAGAAATGTGGAGACTCCAGAGGCAATGGTGGAGGACTAGACTTCTAAAGTAGCTGAAGCCATATTGGCCGGAAGAAGGAAAGCAGGTAAAACCTTGGAAGAGATCCATGATGATAGTGAGTCAGATAGCAAAGACACAGGTGATGAAGCTCTGAAACCTAAAAGAAAATAGTTCATTCAGAAGGGCTTCACTTTTGATGAAGCAGTAAAAGCCTAGAAGGCTAATCAAAGGAAGCCTGCTGGGATAGTAATTGATAAGCAAGCCGTAAAAAGGGATGTAGAGTAAGAATTGGCTAAGGCTAAGCAGTCAAAGGGTAAGAATGTACCTGAAGCTACTGAAAACATCCTTTTGGAGGATCCTCAATATGAGGAGACGATGGGAGCTGTTGAAGACAACAACAAAGTCAATAAGCTCACTACAGAAGGTCCCGAAAGCTCTTTCGAAACTACCTATGTGGCTCCCATCCAATCAGTCCTAGTCTCTCCAACTAACTTAGAGCTTCCAAAGGAGAGCCAGCATCCGGAAGAAGATCTCTTTATTTTCAAGCCAAGAACCGGACCTCTTCCTAAAAAATCTTCTGAACCCGGATGCGGAAGTGATTAATGAAGAAAGTCCTGAAAAGGCAATAAAAGAGGTCATTGAGGACATTTCTAACATGCTTGGGGAAATTGTTTCAGTAAGTCCTGTAAAGGCATATGGAGTGGAGACTAAGGACAGTGCCAATCTTCCGAGGGTTGAGGAAGAAGGAAGAAAAGAAGCAGATATTTTAGAACAACACATCAATGAGGTACTTTCTACTCAAAATTCTTTTGAAAATATCACTGCTAAGATATCTGGGGATGCTGCTAAAATTTAGGATGACTCAGATGCTCATATTTTAAGTGCAACTAAGGAAAATAAGTCCAACCTAGAGCAAATAGCTCCGGAGGAGGGACTTGGTCTGGGATCCAATGAGAATGCTTCCAATAAGGACTCCAAAGATGGGGCAAGTCTGGAGGAAAGGTTGGAAGAGAAAGAAGTAGAAGAGGATTAAGAAGCTAAGGAAAGTGACTCATCCGAATCTGAGACCTCAGGAAATACATCCGGATCGGAATAGACCTCATCTACTAAAAGCACTCCCAAAGCTCTTCCAACCAATCCAGGCCGAGTTGATAAAATAACCATAACACTAGAAATGATACAAGAGGTTGCTCTTGGAAGGCAAGAAGAAAGCCATGTCAAGCCCATTCTACATGGCATTTTCTCCCCACTCAAATCCATGGAGAGCATGATCAAAGATAAATCTATTGCTCCGGATCTGAAGTCTGAATTAGGAGAGATTAAAGGAGCTATGCAGAGTATTGAAAGGAGAGTTGAAGCCTTCCCCTCAGTTGGCCTAATAGTAGAAACTTCTCTCTCAAAGATCACTTTGGTGCTGAATCAGTTTAACACAAACATTATCGAAGCAAATCACAATACAGACAAAGCAATCACCGGAGCTAACAATAACTGTACCACACTGATAGGCCAAATCACCTCCTCCTCCATTGAATTATCGGCAGAGCTAAAAGAATATATTGATAGCAATTTTGAAAACTTGGTAAAATTCATCTTTGAAAAGGATGTAAGATCAGACCTTACTCTCCTAAATGAAGAACATCGGGCTGCACAGGAAATGCTTACAAACTTCCTTGATAAGGAACTCCCTAAGAAACTAGAGAAAATGGTTGATGATATCAGTGAGGATTTTTAAACCCAACTATCCAGAATAGATAATATCATCAATGAGTGGAAGGATAATTTCACTAAGGAAGTCCGGAATCAAAATGAAGTACTTCACAACTGTCATAGGGACTTTGGCATAGAGTTTGAGAAACTACACTCATGTATGTCTAAACTCTCTATCAATGCTCTATCCTCATCTAGATCAGCACCTGCCATTCCGAAAAGTCAATTCCTTTCGGTTGTTCAAGATCTCGTACAACACATTGGCAATACAAGATTTTTTGGATACAAGGGGATCATTACGCTACTCAAGGCCCTCTTTCCATATTTTGATGAGAAGGATAGGGAACATATTTTAACTATGGATCCATATCTCACCAAATCCTATTCTCAACTCCAGAAGGTATTCCGGCCCCTACATCTGACTCCTGCCACAGTGGATACAATTATTGAACGAAAAAGAGAAGGTAATGTTGATTACTCTATCTATTCCATGGCATGGCAAGAAAGCTGGGGTGGTAAAAACTATATAGTTATATACACCCAGGATGTAAACAAAAAGGGGGAGAAGGAAAAGGACAAGGAAGGAGAGTCATCCAGGAAAGGGGGAGAGACTTGAAGACTTGAAGTGTAGATTCCTTTTGTTTAGAATAGCTATTCTCAAAAATGGAAAAATTTATAATAGCTAGCTCTATATTTTTCACTTATATGTATTTTTGTATATGTAATCCAGAACTTTATTGATGTTAGCTATTGTTAACAACAAAAGTATATATAGAGAAAAATATATACAAAAATTGCTTCTAAGTACAATCATTAATTGTACTTAAACAACTTAGAAGCTAAGATTCAAATAGTTGGGGGAGTTAGGATGCTCAGATTATAGGGGAGTTAGGATGCTTAGATTATGGGGGAGTAAAACTTGTAAATGACTAAGTAGCAAGGATCATACTTAGCTTATAAAAATCCCTTCCTTATGTTTAGATGTCTTACGTTTTTATTTCCATCATATGGAGGAGATTGTTGGAAAACAAGGATCTGGAAGAATCAAATCAGGATAATATCCGGATATGGCCCATTGTCTAAGAAGAATACATCCGAACAACAGTAAAGTCAAGTCAAATACCTAAACATATAAGGGAAGCATTCGGTTAGAGTTTGGAAATGAAACAAACTACTAACTTCTTCTACAACAGCATCCGGAGGAAGACTGATTAAAGAAGCATTCGAATATATTAAATCTAAAGATATTCGGAAGATTTATATATCCAAGACAAAAGGAATGATTTGAATAAATTCATTTCCTTCCACTTTTTGGTCTAAGAGTAAAAGATCCTTTCCCCTTATGTAAGACAAATAAATAGCTAGCACACTTTTTAGAAAAGGACAGAAGGACTTACACAGGAAAGAGAAAAGGTAACAACCTTTTTAACCTACACCAATAGGAAAGGCGCGTGGAGCTCACACACCAGATTACTCGCATAAAAGTTGGTGAATCGCTACATTCCAAGGAAAATGATCACTGACAACTTTTCAGCCTCAATCCCAAGGATTCACAAGGGACAATTACACAGTCTAACGAACCGATCAACGGCTCCGGATGTGCCACATATTATCTTATCAATAGTGAAGATTCAAGACTATTCCAATGGCTACATTTATGATGTAAAGCCTATAAATAGGAACCTTCACTCATTGAGAAGGTGGCTGGTTGATTTACAAAAGCAAGTAAGAAAAGAATGAAGCTATTCAATCAGAAATCTAATCCCTCCAAGAACCAAACAATTCAAATCTATTGTAATAACCAAACTTGACGTGTTCAAAACCAAAAACCTTTGATATAAACAAAGTGTAAAAGATCTCATACTTGGGTAAGTATTGAGATTGGGACTCAGCTTAGAGTTGGTGCTTTAAGTGATATATCCCTGAAAGGACTCAGCTTAGGATTGGGTAGATTCTAAGTGATATATCCTTCTAAAGAAAAAGGATTCAGCTAGGAGTTGGTGCTTCTAGTGGTATATCCTATATCCGAAAGAATGGAGTCTGTACGGAGACAAATTATAAGGCTTGATTTTTGCCAGTTGGAAAGGAATCCACTAGTGGAAAAAGCTCATAGAAAGGAAAATCTGGCGACTGGAGTAGGTGGGGCCGAACTAGGATAAATTACTGTGTTTAATTTCTATAACTATATTTATTTGTTTGCATAATTTTCATATATTTGCATCATCCAGATCCAATTAATCCAAAACATATCAAACATGCTACACAAGACATTTAAAGTCTATTAATTCCGCAAAAGAGGTCATTCACCCCCCCCCCCCTCTGACCTTATAATCTATTGCATAGGGACCAACACTAACCATTAAATGGAAGGCCATTAACGTGGAACCAAAACTCATAGCAGAAGCTCTAGGGTTGGAAAACTTTAGATTAATCATCAGAGTAAAAGGAGATAAGGATGAGCCTCACTCAGAGTACAAAAGGAATTTCGGATTTCCAGAAGGATGGAATGGAAATGATGAATGAAAGCCCCAAATATGTGCAATACAAGATGGGTAAAGTACTACTTTACAAGACCAAAGATCTCAACACCATGGCTACGCTTGAACATTGCATTGTGCAAAATGAAGAAGGTGAATCTTCCCGCACTCATTCTTCAACATATGAAGAAGAACTAATTCAGCATGGGTGGCCTAGTAACAAAAATTCTAAGAAAAGCTGGAGTGGAATTTAAAGGAGAAAAGAAGGAATTTGGTGCCAAAATCATTATATCAAACTTCTTTGGCATAAAAATCAACACTAAGCCCAGTCAACCAAAAAGCATCGATGTACCAGAAGGACGAATCCTTAGAAGCACAACAACGAGAACATTGCTATAATCACAGTTAGCCATTAGAAGCAGCAAAAAGATCTCTCAAGAAGTTAGACAAATAACAATGCTAGACTCTCCTCAACACCAGGACTCACAAATGGCACTAGTAAAAGAAGAATCAGTTGATTTCTCAAAAAGAGAATTGAAGAAACTGGAATGGGAGATATTCAAGAAGGTTGCCAAGCAAAAACTAGCAGAGCCATCCAACATTGACTCAGATGAGGGAGGAACCACACAACCCTTCATACCCTTGAGAAGAAGAAATACTGATGAACTAGGATTAACCATAAAAGATAAAGATCATAAGGTACAGAGACCTCCTTAGAGTGTACATAAAGGTCAAAAGAAACTCAAGACTCAACCATCAATGGTAATTAGGGATGATGAACCCAATAGTAAAGAGGATGGGGAGTATCAGTTCAACCTAGCCATACAAGCTAGAAATGATGAAGCATAGAAAGGGATTCACATTCATAAAGACACGCCCTGGGAAAGAAAGTAGTCTATCATCAACATTATGGCAAACAAAAGAGAAGCTAGCCTTCTTGAAAAGAAGGCACCAACCTATGATGAGTTGACTCAGAAACTCAAAGGAACAGTAGAAGAAGAGCCATCAGAGGAAGACTCTGAATACGATGAAAATGAACCCCAGTTACTAATTGAGACTGCAAGTCCAAAAGACAGGAAGGAGCATCAGAAGCTATGCCTTAAAAAGGGCCTACGAGATCAGAGACTCGGAACGGCTAAAATAAAGAGGAAAGGATCTCTAAGTGCAAAAGGAGTAGAGTACTCACACTCCACACCTATCGATCAATGTCTTGGTATGGAATAAACTATTCTTAGAGAAAAAACATCAATAATTAAGCTAGAACAGAATCTTTCATTCTCCTCATCACTCACATACTTACCTATCTCGCCATTTGCTGAGGATGAAAAACCCACATCCAGTCAAGCAACTATTATAGTTGAAAGACTTCAATAAGAAGCATGTGATGCCCATGAGGGAGCTGAGGCTGAACATTTTGAGAAGGTCAATGAAGCTAGAGCAACTGAGGCAATAGCTAGAAATGACGCTAGTGATTCGATAGTGCCAACTATTGATGAAGCTCAAGTTGATAAATGCCAAGGCCACTTGGATAGAGCTGTCATTCTATTCAAGGGATGATTGGGGAAAGCCAACCAACTCAAAAATACATTATAAATATTGTTGAGGATGTAGAGGTTGTGCAAAATAAAGATCATGTGAATCCCAGTAAGAATGGATTACAAAATCTATCTAAGGTTGACATGACAGAGTTGTCAGAACCAGATCCAAGCTCACTGGATTCATCAAACTCGGAGTTTAAGGGCAAAGGAAAGAAGATAGTTCTCATAAGCCATAATAGAAGAAAGACAGCTTAGAAGATGATAGAGAAAAGGAAAGCATGTCCACTCTGCTCACCATTGTAAGGCAACACAATGAAATCATCAGCCTAATTCTGAAGCTACAAGATAGTGTGCTAAAGTCTAAGCCTAGTGAAACCAACCTTGATTTGATCTCAATGTGTATAAAATTGAGAAATCAAGCAGTTGAGATCAATAAAATAATGAAGGAGACTCCATCAGTAAGGATTGTGACAGCAGGACTACTAACCAACATGTTACCTACTTGGATGGAGAATCTGGAATCCATGGTGGTAATCATAGCAACAACTACTGTCTCCATAAAGAGAGTTGAGAATACAAATAAGCTTCTCTAAGATCAACAAGAAGATATCAGAAGGGATGTAAGGAGATTAAGAGATCAACAAGATGTCTTGATACAAGGCTATAAAGCCAATCTTCAAGATAAAATAGCTATGTTGAAGGATGAAATCAAAAGTGCTGCACAAAATGCCATTGAAGCTATCACATATGGTTAGATGCTTGTGAGGAACTTTAAAACCTCCAAGGGTCTAAAGGAAATCATTACCTCACTCTACATTCTCAAGCAAGATCTCAGAACTGCCTACCTAAAGGCCAAACCAGTTCTGATGCAGGAAAACAAAGAAATATGTGAGCAAGCAAAAGCTATAGATGTTGCACCTTTAGGCAGAGAAAAGCCTTAGTAGAGTCAAGAGGGAGTCTAGGAGCCAGCATCTAAGGGAATGAAGTGAAAATGAGACTTCTCTCAATGAAGTCTAAGCCCAGAATAATTACTCCCCTCAGAGATCTTAATAAGCACTTTACTGAAAACATCCTATACCATCAGCAAGGTATCTTAGATGCATGAGCAACTATCTCAACAAGAAGGACAGGGATAACTTCCTAAGGCCAAAACCCTCAAGAGACTCAGATTTTGAGGTATACCAGTTCGATACAGACTTTGTAAAGTTAGCTCCTGATATTGTGAGAAAGCAACTAATTACGAAAAAGCATGAACTTCCAGCCTACCACCAAAGCAAGCACAACTAGGAAAGAAGTATGGTCTCCTACACCCTTGTGCATATCGATATCCATTTTGATAATATTAAAAAGGGGGAGAAAGCAAAGAATAGTGAGAGCAGCAGGGCAAGAGAAAAGCCTCAGAGGCATTCCTAGCCCCTCAAGACAAGGACAAAATAGAAAAGCACCAGAAGAAGCAATAGCTAGTTTTAGATTAGCTAACATTTTATAATAGTTATATATCTTTTCATGTAGTTGTAAATTGATGAGGAGTTTAACTATAATTAACTCTGAAATGAGTAAAAAGATCTTATTACTTCTCAGTACAATATTTAATTGTACTTTTTATATACCGGCACAAATTATGGGGGAGCTAACATGAACTAACATCTTGAATGTCAAGTTATACTTTTATCTTTGTAGGTTTTTATTATCATCAAAATGGGGGAGATTGTTGGATCTATCTTGGAGGAAGAGAACTCCTCAGAATCAAGAAAGCATTGTTCTAACTTAGAACTAAGAAGAAGATCCAAGGTTATTTGGAAGATAACAAAAAGCCATACAGAGGCTGAAGATATCAGAAGATAAAAACCTCATAATCAGGCTCAAAAGAAAAATGACTCATAGTGCTTAAAGACCCAAGAAGGATGTTAAGTTGTGCTCACATCTAAAATGCAAGTTGCCATCAGAATCAAGGTTGTAGTAAGACAAGACTGTGCTTAGAGGAAAGTCAAGCACAGAAGAACACTAGGAGATATAAGACTAAGTCAACACAAGTTGATATCATATCCTCACTCACAATTAAAGAAGAAGGTCTCCCAAAGATCACAAGGATCTCAATCAGACTCTGCAAAGAAAATCAAAGGCTAAGGCATCAGAGAATATATCAACTCTTAAAAGACAAAGTGCTCACAAGGTTAAAGGCACTGCATCAGAATCAGAAGAATCAAAAGACAAATCCACTATATCAGTCATCAGAACTCAACACTCATCAGAAGAATATATTTAAGTGAGGAGTTCATAGGATACAAAAAAGGCTCAAAGTTAAGAACATCATATCTTAAAACTCTAAAGCATCAATCCAAGGACATCCACTAATTAAGTAGAATATCTATCAGAAGAAAGATCATGCCAGAAGAAGGGCACTAAAAAGCTAATTCTGAGAAACATCAAGAACTCCTCAGAATCACATACATCAGATGCTTAAGATATCATTTCTGAATTGACTCTCTCTCTCACCAAGAAGAAAACATCCTTAGAGGAACATCACTTCTAGAACAAAAGGGATCAACGGTATCAAAGGGCTCATAATCAGACAATATGTCTGAGAAATTGATAATCCCTAAGCAAATTACATGAAGCCACCTTTTCCAAGAAAAGCAGTCTTAAACTCCTCAAATCTTAAAAGACTAGCTACATGGCCTTTACTAAAAGAGATAAGACATCTCTGAAATTGTGAGTTGATTAGCAAGAGCAAAAAGCTACTTTCTACCTCCTTACCCCTGACAAATGGAAAGCTGGAAGCATTAAAACGGTAAAGAGGGCAAAAGTCAGAGTACGGATAGAATTGACCAGGTTTGGAATTATAAAATGAAAGGATTAATCACAACTCAACTACAAATCCAACGGTCAAGAAGAAAGAAGCCGTTTAAAGACAACGACTAGAAGGCTCCTCAGAAGGTAACCATTCTGAGGAAAGAATTTCTCTTATTATAATAGTAAAAAATTCTCTCATCAAGGCGCGCATCAACGATCATCTTCAATAAGAGAGTATAAATACACATTAATCCACAACACAAAAGAGTGTCGAGCAATATCACAAGTACACACATTATAATTTATCAATGCAGAATCTCAAAAACAAACAAATTCATTATCATATCTGTTTGTAAATCTAAAGCTTGATTAGAACAACTCAACTCAAATCTGTTGTAGGTGCTACTTGATAACAAAGTACAGGAGCACAAAATACATCATTCAATCCACTGAAGAAGAAGGTGATCAGAAGCTAGGCAAGGGGGACTTGAAGAGCCTTCTGAGTCACAACAGACTAAGTGAGAGTGTTGAGGTCTTCAACCCTGGTCACAACTGGTGTAGTTGGTGAGGTAGAAGAATATAAGAGAAGGGTACTCTTAGATTAAGAAATTAGAAGCAACAAGAGTAGTGTACTCTGTGCGTGCAGAATTCTAGAATTGTAAAGGCTTCTCTACCTCTGAATGAGTGATATAGTGAATTAAAGCTCGGAGGAGGAGACTCTGGGGACTGGATGTAGGTAGGGCCGAACCAGTATAAAAATCCTATGTTTGATCTTCTTAACGCTACACTTATTTACTTTGAGCAATTTACACTGATCATATTCTACTGTTAAGTAAATTACATACATCAAACACTATACATTCATCAATAAACTTGTGTCAACACTCTAAATTATATTTGTTGAGAAAAATTTTATTATTTCACATCAACATTCGAAAAGGAGTCAATCACCCCCCTCTGACTCCTATGTCACCCCTCACAGGGACCAACATAAGTTATTAACTATAAAAAATATTCAAATTGTAATTAAATAAGTATTTTGAAGAGTAATATAGTCAAACTGATTTGCATAATAGTTAAAAAGATACACTATATAAATACATCATAATTTTTTTAAAAATAAATATTTAGTATAATTTAAAACAATTTAACAACTTAATATTTTATCATACAAAAACATAAGATCCAAATAAATACCACGTAAAAGACTTGACTCAATTAGTAAGGCATGTTCTTAGGTAAGAGGTCCAAGGCTCAACTCTCACCAAAAGCAAAAATAATTTACTTTTACATATAAATAAAGTTATGAACCAGACTAGTTGAACCGACTGGTTCTCGTCCCAAATGGCTGGTTCTTGGTTTTCATGCAAATTTTGTTGAAGCTGAGACTAGGCACCGGTTTCGGCCGAACCCGGTCCGAATTTCAAAATCTTGATTATAGAAGAAATCTTGTTATTTTTAAAAATTCATTGATATGTTTTAAGCGATTATTAATCATATGATTATTTGATTAGTGGGGTGAAGTTAAATCCAATGGTGATAATAATAAAATAAAGAAAAAATAAAGTCACCATATAATAATCATTGAATCAATTATATAATAAATGTTGTATTATGGGCTATAAAAACTAATTCAGCTTTAATATTAATATATAATTCATGAGAATGTCTGAGGAATATATATGATACACCAAATGTTTTAAGGTGCAAGATTTGCAAAGTAATTACCTCTTTACCTCAAAAACTTGCATGTAACAAATCTAACTTTTCTAAGTTTGCTCTTAACCTTTATTCGCCCTCTAGAATCGATTCAACAGAGCAGAATCACAAACAGATCACATTTTGCAGAAAAGTCATTCTCTTCTCAATTATCTCATGTAATCGATTCAACAATCCAGTCCAGGTTTTATTTTGCTTTTCGACTCAATCTTTGTTCTTCATTCTCAATTTCAGATTTGATTTTAGATTCAAATCAAATCGATTTCCTCTGTGTTCTTTGTTCTCAATTTCAGATTTGATTTCTGATTCAGATCTGTTCTTCATTTGCGATTTCTTTACTCTACTATGATCCATATTTGGATCAAATTTCAGAATTCAAATTTCATCTGTGTTCTTCGTTCTCGATTTCATCTGTGTTCTTCGTCCTCAATTTTAGATTTGATTTCTGATTCAAATCTGTTCTTCACTCGCAAGTGTTTGGCAAACTGATTTACATGTTTTTTCTACCTGTTACACATATAATACAGACCTACTACATATTTATTACATATGTGTTATATATCTGCTACAAATCTAATACAAGTGTTTGGTGAGGATATAACAGACTTGTAACAATATTATATCAGAAAGAAAATATGAGTGAAGTGTTTCTTTGAATCGGTTACATATCTAATACAGACCTATTACATATCTGTTTTATATTTGCTGCAAGTCTAATACAAGTGTTTGATGGATATATAACAGGAATATAACAATATTGAATTAGATAGAATTACTAATGAAATGTTTGACATAATCTTTATGACTTTTATCTTTTACAATTATGCTATAAACCTGTTACAAAGTCTGTTACAAAGGCTGTTATATATATGTTACTAGTGTTTGATGAATAAAAATAGTAAATTTTCATTAGTTTTGATTTACATTGAATTATTATTGAAGTGTTTGGCACTATTTGTAAGTCATTAATCTTTTACAAGTCTATTAAATATTTGTTACAAACCTAATACAAGTCTAATACATGTCTGTTACAAGTCTGTTACAAAGCTGTTATATATCTTTTACAAATCTGTTACAAACCTAATACAATCTGGAGTTCTGCAAGAGCGTAAGAAAGTTATGAACATCATATGAAAGATATGTAGATTGTATGAGAGTTATTAAAAAACATGTCAGGACCTTTAAATAGGCTAAATTTGGACTGAAATTATTTTACCTAAATAGACCAAATGTGGAAATTTCCCATATTTTAAAAACAGTTGGCTCTAGTTGGGCTAGAGCCAACAGGAGCTTCCAACACTTAAGTGCGGCATGTGAGCTCGGTAGATTTATATCTTTTTTTTATTTTTTTTATACTTATTATAATAAGAAATTCATTTTTTAAACACAAAATATAGGTTATATATAAATATAAAACATATCCCGAACAAATAAACAATCTTAATATATAAAGTTATAATAACAATGAGTACAATCTGATCTTATGTGATCTAACACGGGTAACTGTTGGGAACAAAAAAAATTAAGAATGAGTACAATAAAAGATTACTCAACATTAACAACATTTGAATAGGGATATAGGGTTAAGATTTGTCAAACAAATTTGGGACGTTAACTATATGAAAAAAGAAGTTAGAAAAAGAAAGAGACGCTTAACTAATACATAAAATTCGGATTTGACGGGTCTACAAAATTTTTGGTTTTTTGTGGTTCAATCGGCCAATTTCGATTTTATACCAAACTGCCTATTTTTATAACCACACCAAACTTAGGTTCTATTCTGATCGAACCAACTGAGGCTGATTTTAATAACATTGGTTGTAAATCAATTTGCTCTTTTGGGGCTATTTTCCATAACAATAATTTGGGAGGAAGTTCTTAGGAGTAGGATATGGATGTTACACTTTAGGAATTTTTAAATTATTAGATTTGGTAGTAACACCTAGATTCCCTTTTCGGAGAGGATCAATAACGTTGTGGTTCATAACAAGAAGATTATTTATTTTGTGTTGGTTTTAGGAAGGATGATGGGTTATAGAACCTCAAATGGGAAACTTATGAAGATACCGTCTGGTGTATCTATATATTATTGCTGATTTGGGATTTTAGTATTTTCTGATTCGATTTTGTTGTAAGAAGGATTATCATAGAGTATTGATTGATGATTCTCTTAGATGTGCTCTAGTTCTAGACATGTGTTATTAGGATGTAATTACATATTTATATTTTGTGTTATATTAATATAGTCATTAATCCTTTTTATAATATATTTTGTGCTATATTTAAATTAGAATATCTATTTATTTAATAATTATATACGTCTCAAGTCTGTTTTAGTTATAGTAATGAAAAAATAAAAAGACTTGTATGTTGGTTAACTTATCTGAGAAATGAGTTATCAAGATAGGCACATGGGGCTGGACCGATCCACTTAGCAAAAGTCACATGATTATGTGTCACAAATGTTTGGCTAGATAAGTCTCAATGTCCTTCGACTTGATTCAAATTACTATTAATTTTGAATTGGGTAATCTGTGGTATGCATCTAACATGTCCTTAAATATTGGATTACAAATACGGGTATGCTCGGGTTATTCTATAATCACGTTGGTAGTAGGGTTGAAGTGATAGGATTGCTATTCAGTTTGATAAGCTGTAATAAATCACCGGTCACTTGATAAATAAAATGGATTATTGATATGTCCAAATAAGTAGGTATCTTATTTGAAAGAATTATTTTATTATAGATCAAAAAATATAATGAAAGTAATAATGGGTGACATGACCATGTCCATTATATTGATGTCAGCTTGCAAGGGATATTGTGAGATAATTACTGAGTTCAGTATCTTTAATTTGACAGCTATATTTTATCCCAATTGGGGGCTGTAATGATTTGCAAGAATTTGCTTACAGCCTATGGGTGAATCCCATTGCCAATATATGAACAAACCTAACGGATTGTGTGCTTTGAACCACTGATTAGGGATTTCTTATACATGCAATATTAATGAAAAAGTGATTATTAATTAAATGATATGTCAGATAAATTCAATTAAGTAATTTTTATAACTCAAGAGAATTTAATTTATTTTTAATAGTATAATATAAAGTTGTTTATGTTATACATTAAATTAAAGTAAAGTAAAAAATTTAATTAATATATAGGATTAATTTAAAATAATTATAAAGCTGATAAATTATTTTATTTAAAAAATTAAGTTTGAGGGCTTAATTACTAAATACAAAATAATTTAATGGATCAATTTATAATTAAATTAATTGCCACCATATACCTAATTAATTAGGTAAAACATACATAGGCTAATTAAAAGCAGAAAAAAATACACATGTACTGCATCTGTAGAAAATGCAGACTTCAAAGTGAGGGTTCGTGAGTTCTTCTTTTGTTAATTAATTTTGGCTAGCACCTGTCCCAAATAGAGATGGATTCGTGCATATAATTTTGGAGGGCTTTCAATCTGAAAGTCTAGCTTTCACCTATTTTTTTCTGAGATAATTAAGGTGACTTTTAATCACTTTAATTCTCACGATTTTAATTTTCATTGTTTGTTTATCGATCAGAGATCCTCGTGGATTTGAGAATTTCAATCGGTTCAACTTTATTGGGTTAATTTCCAATGATAAATCCCTTCAAATTCGTGGATGATATTAAGACTTAACTTAATGGTACAACCTTAGCATCCTTTGTTTAAACCATCTAATCAATAATTGAGCTCGTCTAGTTCCTAAAATAGACTCTCTAATATATTAGTGAAATATTATCTTGGCAGTTGCGGAATTAGGATTTCAAAACAAGGGAGGTGAATTTTTGTACTAAACATTTTTGGGACAAATATATATCAAATAAATGCAATATAAAATTAATATATAAAAAAACTACGAGTAACAAAATCTAGTTCAATTCTGTATGGATGATATAAATCATGAATACACATAAAACCTCCTCATAAACAATGTTATGATACCCACGACCGAAAATGGATAACAACAAATCAAATTGTGTACTTTTTCATGTGCCCAAGATTGAAGAATTTTAGGCAAATATGTTCTCGTAAGATTTTTTTAAGTAATATATACAAGTATTTTCGTTGTGATAATCTTATTCTGAGTTTAGTCACAGTTAAAGCTCTCCACCCTCCCAACAAGTGTATTTAACAGGATTCGAACCTTGTTCTCCCCCAACTTACTCAACCTACGTTGCTAACTGAGCTACACCCTATGAAGCACGGGAACTCTTAGACACTAATGTTTTCCGTTTTCATTTCCGTGTTGGAAACCTAAAATCACATTATTTTTAAGTTTCTGGTGTGCGTTTTCGAAAATCGAAAACGTTTCCTTTTCGATTTCCGTGCTACATAGGCTACACCTTACTGGTATATATGTTCCATAAGATAATGAAATAACAATGAAACAAGATTATGGATAGTATTTTGTTCCAATCTTATTGATTCTAATCTAATCTGTTTAAATGTATACTTGTATGTTATCCCACGCATATATAAACTAACTCTATTAGTGTACTCTTCTTCAATAAATAAACTAATCAAGTTAGTAAAACCTACATCTTAAAAAGAGATTAAATAATAGTGAAATTGTAAGTTGAAAATTAAGAAGAAAAAATTTATATTATGATGTATAAAAAACAGATTAGTGAAAGATTGGTCAAAGATAGGGTTCTTTGAGCTAACCTTCACAGAAAGAGAGCGGTATGCCTTCGCCGAGAATGGTGGCTGCAAGACAGGAAAGAGCGTTAAAGTGACTAGCCGTGTGAACGGCGTAGCCTCTCCGATGCTAAAGTCAGCGACGGTAATAAAGAGGAGGCAAGTAAGCAAGTGAGTTCTAGGGTTTAGAATGTGATACCTGACTATGGGGGATGGCCCCATATTTATAGTATGTGGTGTCCTTGTTTACTCAGGAGTGTCTTTCCTCTTTTGGCGGTGAGGAGTCCTTATCAGGTACGGATCCTATTTAGGCGTGATTTCCTCTACAAGAGGTTTCTTCTCATTTATCCATTTAGGAAAGGATATTCTTCCTATTTATCTATTTAGGACGACGAGCTATGGCAGAACTCTATCTCCTATTTAGGCCGGTGTAGTCTTCGCCCTTCACTCGGCTAGCCGAATGGCGATCCGGCTGCGAGGCCGACTGGTGATGTGGCACCTTGATGGTCTTCCACCCGGCATCTATAAAGTACCGAGTCAATAGAAGTCCCCCCCAAGTATTTTGTCAAATTCTTTAGGATTTGTTCCGACCGTGTTAGCAATCGGTCAGACTCTCCATCTCTTGTTCTGGATCCACATACCAAGTGAGCATTCGGCCTTGACTCTTTATCTTCACCTATAGTCATCTCGTGACAGATAATTCATCATTAATTGTTTCTTGGATAACGCGCGATCCGTGGATGAACCGACACGTGGAAATGATCAATAGTTATACTTGAAGAGGCATCTTTTCCCCCACAGCTTTAAATAGTAGGTTTCTCTTCATTTTACACTTTTTATACTTCATCTTCTTCCTTGGCATTTCTGATTTCTCGTTCTTCGGCGACTTTATGCACTTCTAGTGGTGATATCGAGCAAGCTTCTCGCCGTCTTCTCTTTTATCCCAACTTCGATGAGTCTGTTATCTCTTCCTTTCTGCTCTTGATTTCATTTTTCGCATAATGCCACTGGGTTTCCATTTTTATTTGTGGAAATTTCTTGCTGGGTTCCTATTATTTGCTTTTCTGTGTATGATTCATGCTTTTAAGCTTCGTCGCTCCTTTAGTTTCGTAATTTGTGCCTTGCTTTCACCTCTGAATCCTTCTGTTGAATTTGCGCCTGCTATATGTTTGTTTATCTACTGTTCTTCATTTGAGTGCCATTAGATCTTTTAAATTTGCTGGAAATGAGGAAACGGTGTATGACTTCTTCACCCGGTAGTAGTTATGATAGTGAGGAATCCCGTAAATTATATCGTGAGGCGGCCGAACTATTATCTAGGTTGTTCCCTGCTTGTAATGTTGATAAGTCTAATTACCGTCCCACCCCTAGGATTAAGCACACCGCTAAGAGAAGGATGGGTAATTCTAATGCTTCCAGTCGGGTCCGTTTGGCGGATGATGCAAGTGTTAAGCACATGAGCCAAGTTAGCCTTCATGCGGATTCTTCAAAGACTCTGGAGGACATGGAGAATTATCGGGATATGGAGGGTACTCACTCGGTTGAGGAGGTTGGCACTAGTGGTCGAGCAGAGGAAGAGGGCTCTCTTGGGAGAGAAGAGGTAGAGGAGGAGATAAATATGACTCCCCGAGTGGATGACATGCTCTCGTGCATCCACGAGGATCATATACAGAAGGAGGCTATAATGTATCCCTGGCTTAAGGATTGCCATGTTCTTCTATCGAGTGCGGACCAGCTTGTGAATGCTCCTCCAATCGGCTACTTTAGCATGTACTTGGACGTTATTAGGGGCGATTTTAGATATCCACTCCTAGCTTCTATTGCCGGCCTTCTAGAAGTTTGGGGCTTGTGTCCGCCTAAACTGCATTCGAATGCTTGGGTGGTGATGATGGGGCATCACCAGATGTGTCTTGACTTTGCCTGGCTTTTTATGCCACCTTTTTCTGCAAGATTTGCTCTATCAAGCGAAATTAGGATGATGACCATTATCAATTTGTACAGAAGAATGGGATGTACCGCTTCTCCAACCGGCCTTCTTCTATCCATCACTATAAGGAGTTTTGGTTCTACATCTGGGTGAATGATGACTATCCTTCCTTTCCTACAAATTGGTCCATCACGACTCTGCCTAATAGGAGGACAAAAGCGAACGACCCAGACCCTCGTCTATAACTCTTTCGCTTCCTGGACCATTATAAGTGGAGTTTTAACTCGGCATCTTGGGCCTCTATATTTGGATATCATCTCCTCGCGCACACATCTAATGGGATAACTTATCTCCCTAGGTTGATTGCTGCAACTGGTACATTTCTTTTCTCACTTGTGTATTTTTGTATTTCTGGTAATCATGTCTGACCTTGAATCTGCTAATGCTCTTCTGGCGGTAAAGAAGTTGTAGTGCAAGAACAACCGCACTCAAGCGGTTGTTGTGAGCAGGTCTAGGAGGAAACCTTCTGAGTTTGCGGGGTCCAGCAAGCGGGCTGCAATGACGCTCCTAGATATATCCTCTACACCAGATGTGCAAGTTTTGCGTCCTGAGGTATACTTTCTATATTCTTCTATATTGTTGCTTGGATTCAATTGTATGATATGCATTTTGATGATTTTTTCCTGTTTGTAGGTTACCCCATCCGGTCGGAGGACAGATGGAGGCTCCGTCTCCCCTCGCCCTTCTCCTCAGCCAGTGTTGGCTTAGTTCATAGACCAATCCTTCCCCAACCTCCCTTGCACAGATGTGACCGAGCAGGGTGCTTTGAAAGGTGCCTTTCCTCTCCTTGCTGATGCAGAGGGCTACAAGGCACAGCCTATAGCCTTGCTCTCTTCTCTCTTCTTCCAGGACATCACTCGGGTACTTCTTAACTCCTTTTGTTAATTTTCTGGCTTGCGTATTTATGCTAAGTGTTTTAATTTCATTCTCAGGCTATGTCTAGAGGTTCAGAGCTCATCTGGAGGGCCTGGGATAAGAGCGAGACTAAGCTAAAGCTGAAAGAGAAGGAACTTACCGAATGGAAGCTTACCTTTGCTCAAAAAGGTTCTCTCTAGCTTGTGGGTGAGAGGGATGAGGCCAGCAAGCTTCAGGCGGAGGATGAACAACTGAGGGAGGAGGCGGAGGCCAAGGTGGCCACTCTAGAGGAGGCACTAGCGACTGCTAGAGAGGAGGTGGCTAAAGCTAATGGGATGGCTGAAATGATCACCAACAAGCTCGGTGATTATGGCGTCCTTTATGGTGAGCTGGTCTTCCAAGCGTGCCAACGTGTCCACCCGGACCTCTCTTGGTTAGATATAGATGATGTGGACTTCCCCTCCTATGACGACCTAGCAGCTCATAAGGCTGCTCAGGTGGAGTCAGAGAAGGATGGGGAAGAGATTTTGGACCAAGGGGGTCTGGGGAACGATCAAGCATTAGAAGCGGATCTGGCAGCAGAGGGTGGCAATGAGCCCACCGAGAGGACAACCATCGAGAATCTTGACACCGGGTCAAAGGACACTCCTCCTTCCGTTGAGTGATAATATATTGTATTTTTTTTATGATTTTTTGTAACTTTTTTACAATTGCCCTTCGTGGCCTTTATTTATGTATTTGTCTTTTCTTCTTCAACTGTATGCTTGCCGATTACTTGATTTTTCTTTGAATATTTCTGCTATATTTGTTTGCCTCCCCGATCTGTTAGGATGGATGAATGTTTACATTTGGTCATAAGGATGGTTATTGTATATTTTCTTAAGTATATTGCATTCAGTCTTAGAGATGCATGGTTCAACTTAAGATTTTTCATTGTGTATACTATGTCGTGCATTCTTCATTCAGCCTTTGAGAGGGATGAGATGTCTTAGAAAATTTTGCCGTAAGCCTTAATTTTTGCTTAGGTATTTTAACATGCCTAAGGGCTCAAGTGTGGCCTAAGTCTTACTAAATATGCCTACGGGCTTACGAATGGCCTAGGGCTTTTTATTTTCCTGATGGCTTCTGGGGCCTAGGACTTTTGTTATGCCTGCAGTCTTATAAGTTTAGCCTAGGACTTTCAATATGTCTGAGAGCTCAAGTGTGGTCTAGGACTTTTTGCAACGCCTGAGGGCTTAAGTGGCTTAGGACTTTTTGTAGAGCTGGGTGCGCGTAGCCGGCCTAACGCCGACTCTGTGGTCGGGTGAAGTGCTAAGAGAGTTTGATCAGAACTTCTAAGATGCATAGATGTAAAAGAAAAATTGAATCTTTATTTATTAGAAAAATAGAAAGATTACAACGTCCGGTCTTATAGTGTGATGCCGGATAAAAGCCTACTCAGGGAGTGCTGCCTCGTTAAAAACCTTGTCATAGAAAAAACCCAGTGGTAGAAAATCTATGGCAATGGGAAAAGAGTGCAGACACTTGGCCCCTACGGGTTTGTTGCTACATAGTACTTCCTAAGGCTAGCTATGTTTTAGGTCCTGGGGAGTTCTTTTCCATCCATTCTACTGATGGCAGGTCCTATGACCTGAGTGATTGTGTATGGTCCCTCCCAGTTGGCTCCTAGCTTTCCTTTGCCTTCATTGCTATGTGATGCTGCTACCTCCCTGAGCACTAGATCACTTTCTTTGAGCTTTACTTCTTTGACCTTCTTGTCATGGTATTTGGTGATTCTAGACTTGTAAGTGACCGTCAAGATGTAAGCTCTATCTCGGCGTTCTTCTAAACTGTCCAAGTGGTGCCTTAGATTGATGTCATTTTCTTTTTCCGTGTAATAGACCACTCAGTCTGAGAGGGCACTAATCTCGATAGGCACGACTGCTTCTACTCCATGGACTAATGAAAAAGGAGTTTCTCCAGTCGATCAGCATGGGGTTGTCTAGTACAACCAAAGGACATTATTTAAATCTTCTGGCCATGCACCTTTCTTTCCTTTTAGCTGCTTCCACAATCCTTCTCCATGTGTCTTGTTGGTTCTTTCCATCTGTACATTCTTCTGCGGGTGTGCTATGGATGCAAATTGATTTTGAATCTTCAAACCTTCGCAAAATTTATGAAAATTTCTCAGAGATGAACTATGACCCATTGTCCAAGACAATTTCATTTGGCATACCGAAACGGATGATGATGTGATCCCAAATGAAATCAATCACTTTCTCAGGAGTGATGGTACTAACAGCCACTGTGTGAGCACTGGATTTCAGCTATCCATCTCATAAAACGATGATGAGAGCTATATAATGCATTCTTTTACAAGTGTTATCCATCAGAGGTGTTCCCACTGCTGTAGAGTGAGTTTGGCCATGACACGGAGACCTAGACTGACCTTAGGTACCCGTACGGGTGCTTCCTAGTGGTATAGATCCACTAGAAGACCCGTATGGGTGACTACCTTCGGTACGCTTGGGGGGGACCCATACGGGTTCCCTGGTACCTGTACGGGTGGGGGCCCCCCGTACGGGTACGCTTATTTCCCGTTCAGGCTAATTCGGAAGTAGTCTCTTACCATTTTAGGAAAAGGCAGGTGTTGAATTCGGGATCACCAAATTCTAAACTAATTTCACCCTATAAAAGGGCCTTCTCCTCTCATTTTAAGAAGACATAATTTCATAAGCAAAATTACTATAGAAAAATTATAGTTCTAGCAATCTCTATAGGTATGGTTGAGGTATAAGAGGTATAAAATAGGGAGAAAACCCATTCATTCAGGTTTTGTCCACATTTTATTCATTACTAGCTTCATTTATTAGGTTTTAAAGGAAATTCTACCCACTCAAATACTCTCTTAAATAGTCCCAACTAAGTTCATACTTTGGGCGGACTCTCGCTACAGTAAAGGGATCGCCTCAAAGTGGATTCACATCGTAAAGGTAATGCTCCTGAGTTTTACAGAGACTCACATTTCAATATATTGTTATTGTCAGTTTATTCTATATCAACTATTATTTCAATTCTCATTTTGGGTCCGATCCTGATTAATATGGGCTTTGTTGGTACCTAATACATCATTTCGGTAATTGTACTAGTACAATATACTCATATAAAGGGAATTCTTGTTTCTATTTTATCTCCTCTATAATTAACCAGTTGATACTGGTTTTGTCGGATCCGAAAGGACCCGTACGGGTCCTTGTCGGTAGCCATACAGGTCTCACCCACCCGTACGAGTACCGGCCTCTAAACAGAACCTAGACTTCTTTTTTTGGTTAAATAAAAATCAACCAACTCACCTTTTGCCATGCGGTCATTTTCACTAATAATCTGGTAAATCAACCCACAAAAGCTAAAATATGGTTTTATGACATAAATCAGGTTTTCCTCAATAAAATGCTGATTTATGGCGTGCTATAGACTGTGCTAACGTCTATGGATGCAGGGGAATTTATTTTCATTTTTGTTTTATAACTTCGAACAAATGTATAGGATCTCTTTGCAATTTCCCCCATTTTCCCCGGCTGTAATTTTTATCCCCCATTTATTACTTGCACTTTATTATAATATGTAAACGCATGTAACAAGTGTGAAAGAGTGTAGAAATAGGATTCCTATGATAATTCCCTAAATGATGAAAACTAAAATAGTTTTACGCAGTGAATGTAATTTTGAATCAACTAAATGAGAAATAAGTGGCTCATCCGATACCTGAATCTCTGATCCAGTAGGTATAAGTATCTCATCCAGAGGGAACCATACCAAAACTCTTTCCTAAGTAGACAACTTGGGTGGCGACTCTATCAATTGTATCAAGATTTGGGTCTCGATTCTTTTATTCATTAAAATTGGCTTATTGTGCAAACTCTTACTAAAGGATGTTTGTCACGCCTAAATCCAACCAAACCCCCAGAGGGCCCCCCCCCCTCTCACAAAGGTGCCAATGGAGACCCATACATCATCGACACCTCATAGTGGCGACTCTCTTGGGGAACATAATCTTTAAACATGCAAAATGTTAGTTTGTTTTAAAAGCTTAAAAGATTAAGTTGAGCACCGAAAATCATTTACTATATTCAACCCATTTTTATTTTCGTCATTTGGGAAAATTATCACACTTTATCTTCTCACCTCCTTCTCTCTAGCTAGATGCGCTCTTCTTCTAGTGCTAGGTTAGGGTGCCCTATTATTTCCATAACACTCTCAAAAGTGTTACCTATGCCCGCCAGGAATTGGGGACACTCTAGTGGGTGGAGCACTCATTGCTATCTCCCTCTAAAGGAGGCTTGGTATGATGGGAACCTTCTACATTAAACTTTCGATATGTCCCTATGCCATTCTTATCAAAAGTGACAGAATTTTATCCTCTAGGGTACCTTTTTTCTAGTGAGATTAGACTAGGGAAGAATGCCCTCAGACTCGGCAGGGAGAAATAAGGATGGAATAGATCGCTTCGCATGTGTTGTGTTACCTACTCTTATAATTAACCCCATCATGCATTGTTGTATGTACTGATCTCTTGGTTATCACCTTAGCCAAAATCAAACCTCAAAGGGAAAGAGCTCGTCAATGATCTCAAGTCCATTTGACTCGCGTTCTGATTTCTCCAGTACAGCCAAGGGTTGATCCGCGTCAGTCTCCGGGTATTTTGTCCTACAGTCAGTTTAACCTGGTTGATCTTTCTACTTATCATCCTGAGGAGATGTCTCATATTTTGACTCCATATAGCTAGATTGATGTTGAGGTTGAGGATGTTGCCACTGGAGATGAGGCAAATTCATCGAGGACCAAGTTTAGGTCAGAGAGAGCAAATGTCGTCTCTCAGTACTTAGGAAATGATCGGTTCTCGGATCGAATGAATGATAAGATGCTAACCGCCATTAGGGCAACCATAATCGAGGAGAGAAGGGCAAATTCTCCTATCAGTGCTCTAACAATGAATGCAGTGGCCAGCGAGCCAGTATCAGGAATCACTCATAATCCATTCACTCAGTTTCAATTGCCGCTAGTGTAGACTCAGAGGGATTCTTCTGTTCCATTTGGTCAGTTTGGTTCTGTGGGTCCATTCAGTTCAGCTAGCTTATCCTTTTAGTTAGTGGGCATAGTGACCTTCCAGTCATCAGTCAATTTGCTCAGTCTAGTTAGGGATTTGTACCACCACCATTGCAATTTAGGGCATCTGGTCCGATCCTAAATTTTATGGTCATGCCTAAGGGGATGACCTTTCCTCAATCATCAGGTCTACGCTTAGGTGCGATTACCCAATCAGAAGGGCCATCTCTATCTACAAAATTGCATGACTTGCTTCAGAAATTGCTTGCTGCTAATCCTAGATCCCAACCATCCATCCAAGCAACTAGAGAGGAAGATTGGGTCCCTGAAAACTTTAGTATGTCTGGCATAGCAAAGTATAAAGGAACCGGTCTACCTCAATCTCACATCACCACCTATCAGAGGGTTATAAGAATCAGGAAGTTAAGTGATAAGGTCCTAGCTAAAATGTTCCCCTGCACCTTGGAAGGTCCTGCTATCGAATGGTACAACACTCTGTCAAACGAGGTGACTAGAGATTGGAAAGCTTTATTAGAGGCTTTTATCGAGCAGTATGGTTTCAATGCTAACATTAAAACTACCATACAGAATTTGGAGGCTATCAAGCAAGCCCCCAATGAGAAGTTCAAACCTTACTTTAAAAGGTGGATGGCCACTCAAGTTCTATTAAAAGATAAGCTAAGTCTCCCAAAAATGATCGTGAAGTTAATGGATGGTTCCCTACCTGCTTATCATAAGACCCTTAGCGTGGATAAATTCTCTAGCTACGTTAAAGTCTTTGAGAAGGCTGAGAAATGGGAAAGAATTGAGGAATTGGAGAAGGCTAGTATACCAACCAAACCTTGGTTCAAGAAGGGCGACTAAACCTCAGCCCAGGCTTCTAAGCCAAGGTCTAGCTTGGATCCCAAGACCGCAGCTGTACAAGAAGAAGTTACTATAGTTTGTGTTTTTAAAGATGGTATTTCCCCTTAGAAGGCATCCCTGCCTACCATCTTCACCAAGCTAAGGGCATTGGGCCTTCTTCAAAGCATCAAACCTTATGTTCCCCCAAAGTTTGAGGATAAGGATCAGTTCTGCACCTATCATGTTTGTAAAGGTCATCGTACAGGTGCTTGTAGAGATTTGCTGGAGGCCATCCGTGGCCTGATTAAGGATAAGAAAATCCAGGAACCCGAACTTAAACCAAGTACCTTGAATAAACCCCTACCGAGATTCGTGAGGCAAGTCGCGGTTATTGAGTCACGGCTCTTCTCTTGTCTTGTCTTTAATATGATCATGCAAGCTAACCCAATGGTTCACTCGGTGGTAGCCATACCCCATGAACCTGTCCCTATTGATATTGATGCATACGAGTTGGGAGATGCTTATGATGAGGAAGCTATGCTGGTCTAACCTGAACCAATTGACATTGATTCTTATATATTATAACACAATGACCTTAAAGAATCGGCACTATTGGTTGAAACTCCTGACAGGAGAAGCTATATGAAAGATGAGGTCTTGCATATTACCTGCAGTGGAAGGATGGCTCCTACTGCCCTCTCGAAAAAGAGAAGGGGCAGAGAAGCTGACATCTAAATCCTTCTAAATGCCAGCACGGGACCTACTTTCTTACCTACCACTCAGACCCAGGTTCCGATGGATATAAATAAAATAGATTCAAAAGTTACTCCCCTCATCCAATAGTTGCAAGTTACCCCAGCCAAGTACAGCATTTGGCAACTTCTCATTGATTCTGAGGATCATTGCAGGGGTCTGATAGAAAAGTTATCAAGCATAGAAGCTACACCTACCACCTCCCTCGTGGAAGTGTTCTCAGTTATGGGTTGGGTTTCCTCCTAACCACATGGAACCCATCTTATTTTACCCCTCAGATCTTCCGGCTGAAGGAAATAAACATAATAAGGCACTTTTTATTAAGGTGCAGATCTTTGATCGTTCTATTTCATGTGTTATGGTGGATGACGGTTCTGCTCTCAACCTTTGCCTTTCCAAAATTCTCCCTCACTTAGGATTGGATGAGTCAATGCTTGAAAAATCTAATACCGTCTTAAGAGCCTATGATGATATAAAGAGGAGTGTGGTTGGGGTCTTTAAAGCTGAGGTCACAGTCAGGGAAGTGACATCCAAGGTCTTGTTTGTTGTACTGGACATCCCTATCTTTTACTCACTATTGTTGGGTCATCCCTTGCACCATACACTAGGGGCAGTTCCTTCTACGGTCCATCAAAAGATTAAACTCATTCACAATGGCAAGTTAGTAATCATCGAAGCCGACGAACCATCAGTTATAGAGGCTATAGAAATGGAAGAGAAGGAGGCTAGGGTGGCTGCAGCTCACCGAAATAAGATTAAGAGGCTTGTGTCTCTTAAAGTTGAGAAAATCATGACGAAACAAGGTTATCGAAAAGGAAAAGGACTCAGGAAAAATCTTCAAGGCATGTCAGAACCTATCATACCTCTTCTTTAGCCTTTCAGATTCTATTTAGGATATCGTCCAAGTGCTAGGAAATCCAAGATATAGTCGTGTCTCATGGTATGAGCTAGAGTAAAAAAGAAAGTGATTTCAGGTGAGGATGAACCCATCGAGGCTAGGGGCAAAAAGGTCCCTAGTTTTGAGATCTTTAATGATGTATTTGATTTTAAGAAAGGAAGCATGGTCGAAGCCTCACTTTCTATGGAAATATGTAGTAATAATGAGAGGGATGAGATGGGTAAGGCAGTTGAATCCATCACCAAGGCTCTAGCGGTACTCATGAATAAGAATTGGAAGGGAGATGAAAAAGGAAATCCTATAAGTAAGGTTGTCAAGAATTTGGCAAGGTTAGTAGCTGAAGAAGCTCAAGCCAACTTGTGTGCCATCGCCTCAGCTGAACTCGATCAACAAGGCCCTCCACCCATGGAGGATGATTCAAATGATGTAAGTTTTAATATTGCCAACATATTTTATGCAAACAATGCCACTTATAAGGCATATCATGAATAGTTGTAGCATGAATGTCTTTATTATATCATGCATAAATTGATGCATTTTCCATTCACATTCCATGAGAGCATTTCATTTTAAAGACATCATACACTCATAACAATAATGTTCTTAAGCCATGATAAGATTTTATTGATAAAATTGACTTTGAGTATATCGCAATGACATAAAGATCCAATGGTTAAAACTTATCACAAAAAGAGAGATAAAAAGTGCTTAGCAAACATGATAGCAATAGGCCTTGGTTCATCTTTCTTCATGACGAGGGGAGGGGATACACATCATCAAAGAAAGAAGATCTAGAGGAATTCAACAAAAAAAAATTGCCAAGTTCATAGAGAGGCACATTTTTGGTCGATATGGGGTTCTGCGTCATGTGGTCTCCGACAACGGGGTTCAGTTCCAAGGGGCAACTAGTGATTTATTTGAGAAATTTAATGTTGAATATCACAAATCTTCTCTATATAGGCCACAAGCTAACGGGGTAGCAGAAGCTGCTAACAAGTCAATTACTTATCCAAGATAGTAGCCACTCACAGGGATTGGGCTGATAAACTTCCATTTACAATTTGGGGGTATAGAACCAATATGAGGACACCTACTGGCCAGACACCTTTCTATTTGGTATATGGGATGGAAGCAGTATTACCTGTTGAAATAGAAGTAAGATCATTATGTGTAGCACTCGAAGCTCAGTTGAAAGAGTTAGATTGGGCAAAGGCTAGGTATGAATAGTTGAATGCGATAGATAAGAAATGGCTTAAGGCACTAGACCACTTACAGGTGTACCAGCAGCGTATGGCTTGAGCTTACAATAATAGAGTCAGACACCTAAAGCAACCTCTTAAAGCGGGTGATCTGGTTCTCAAACAACTATGCCAAGTCAACATTGATGTTAGGGGCAAGTTTAGGCCTAACTGGGAAGGACCGTTCGTAGTTAAGAAAGTCCTTGGCAAAGGAGGAATCAAGCTTATGGATATAGATGGAAATGAGTTCATGAATCCAGTAAATCAAGACAGGCTCAAGCGTTATCATGTCTAGGTTAAAAGAAATAAATCACAAAAAAGCAACACAAAGAATAAAATAAATAAAACACCTGACAAGTGGTCCTCTACTACTTGGGCAAAAATTAGGGTGCAATCTACTGATCGGTATTCTAAAAATCGGTCAGGCAAAAGTTAGGGAACTCAAAATAAAGCCTGCTAAGTTGAAAACCCAAAAAGGGTGGCTTAGGCAAATGTTAGGGCATCGAGAGAAAAATGTCAGTTGCTTTCTAGAAAATCTGCAAAAGACCAGTAGGCAGTAGGGGTTAACCAATAGAAATTTTTACCATTGCCTATGTACTCAAATTAATCTCATCAATAAACATGTTATAAATTGCTAAGAATCTTGGTCTTATGAATGCATACATGTCTTTAGGTGAAATAATCGCAGGTATGTGAACATCAATTTTTTGCGGCATCATGTTATGTATCTTTGTTAAAATTCTCTGTACTGCAGGCTTCATTCAGTAAAAGATAAAAAAAATACCGATGGGTCATAAAAGAAATTAGACCTATGCAAAATTTGGAAAAGCCTGCTGGGCTGAAAACCTGAAAGGGAGGCCCAGAGAAAAGTTAAGGCAAAAAGCTTGTTGGATTGAAAACCCTAAAGGGCGGTCTATGCAAAAATTAAGGCTAAAGAAAAAGTCTGCTGGGCTAAGCCATCAAGTATAGCCCAGGAAAAAATTAGGAGACAAAAAAATGAATGGTTGATAGGTCATCTCACATTGAATGGCCTAGGCAAAAATTAGAACACCACCTAATCCCTTCGCTACAGAATCATCAGGAAGAAGTAACTTGGGTTCGCAAAATGGCAATATTCAATAGTCTTGGTTCAGAAAAGTTCACATGCATAAAAGTTAAAAGTCAAAAGTAGTAGTTCAAAGTGCACATTCAAAACAAGCCACGCAGGGTCCAAAAGTATCAAAAGGCTATCAGAGTAATCAAATCTAAGATGACGGGGGATCCCTTCCCTGGCCACCCTCCTGAGCCTGAGCTTGGGTATTCGCTAGTAGGTCATCTATATCTATGGTCATATGCTCCTCGACCCCATCGGAATCATCGGCTGGCTAAATAGAGTCCCTAATCCCTGATGCCTCTACACCAATAGTAGCATCCTCACCCTCAGCAGGCTGACCTCCTCCCCTCTGAGTCACTCGGTATGCAGAAAGATCATCCTCGGAATCAATATCAGAAGGGGTCAGCGTCTGCCTATCCTCGGTCATCATCGCCAGCTGGCCCCTTAGTATCTCTATCTCGGCCCTCACCCAAGCAGTCTCAGCCCTAGCCTGATCAGCCTCAGTAGTAGCCGCCCTCAGCTGCTCCTCTAGGAATCTAGGCCTCTCCTCTGTAGTATCCAAATCCCGGGTGGATCTACTACTACTCTATGGCCAGTAGGGTCTACATTAGATTCACGAGATCAGTATACATATATGTCATAGCATGCATCATGCATAGTTTGTTAAATTTTGCAAGTAAAACTTACCGAGGCTAGCGCATCCTGCGCCAATAGTAGCTCTCTTATCGAAAAGTACCCCCTGTGAATCCTCTCTGCCTCAACAATAGTCACCTGGAAACAAAGGGTCATATCAAGATGGAACATTTCAAGCAATCACTATAATGGATAAGGTTAAAAGCGAGAAACTCCTTACGTGGGTAGAACTGGAAGGAGTGAAACCAATGGGCTGGACTGACTCCTCGAGCTCCTTGACGGCTCGCTTCCCTGAATGATCAAGGAGTTGGAAGAAGGTATCTAGCTCAGCTCGGAGTATCCCCTCTCTTATAGATCCAGAAGTGCGAGATGTTTCACTGACGGCTCAGGGGCAACAACAGTAGTGGTAGCAGGTCTCTTCTGCGTAGGGGAGGGAGGCTGTAGAAATAAGACATCATACTTAGAATACCAAGCAATTATAAGAAATTATAAAGTATTCACAAGGCCTTGAGTCAAGAAAATACCTAGGAAGAAGGGGTAGCAGACCTAGCTAAGCCCTCAGTACCCCGACCCACGAATGGTCCCCTATGGTCACCCCCCGGCCTATCCTCATCATGATCACTCCAGTGAAACTTAAAGGGGACATCCTCATGATGAATCCTCTCACAACAAGGGAGAAGCGAGGAATTGATGAAGTCTCTATAAGAACCATCCACAGACAGCACTCAGGCCCCCTCACCTAACAAATAGAACCCTTAGTCAGTCCCCAGTATGAGATGAGGCCAGAAGATGCCCGCTATAATCAGGGGAGGAACTAGTCTCTCCACCACTACGCTAGTCCTCCAATCTCGGACCTGCTCGTTTAAATACCACCCATAGGAGAGTCGTGACTTCAAGATAAAGTGGAGGTCATCAACACCAGCTTGCATCCGCTCAATGGCCCCATATGTGGCTAATCTTTCCCACGGGTCTCGGATAACCTGCATGGTATAAGTGCACTGTAAGTGTCACAACCTAGTAAATACAATTTCTACTAATGGTTTGTTAAAATGTAAGATGCAAGTTTAATAGGGAAGAAGTTGGAACTCTCTGTACTACGTCGTACTCAAGGGTTGGTCCTGCCAAAATCGCATCCACTGGGAGATGATATGCGATGTCTCGAGCTACATAGGCAACCCCGGCCTAGGGATAAATCTGTGCTTGAAAGCCTAAATCTAAAAAGCAAAATAAGGATTAGTTGCAGCACAGTTTGAATGAAAAGATAAAACACTAGAGATGAGCTTTCAGCTTTACCAGTAAGATCAGGTGGCAGATCTTGAGCTCAGACTGCTTGCCCCAAACTCTGACATCCAGCCTATAATACAACTTTGCCAGGAAGGCCCGACACCAGTTGTTGCCAAGCATGGTAGCAAGATCCTCTACAGCGGTGAGCAAACCATAGTTGAGGTTGCCCGAGTAGACTGGGAAGAAGACAGTAGTAAGGAACATTAGTAGGAAAGACCTAGCATACCGATTCTTCCTGTTAGCTGAAATAGGCCTCGGTTGCCCAATCCAATAAGAGTGGAGATCCCCATACTTGAGCTTGTTTGTCCCTCCTGGACGAAGCCTAAGTAATCTAGCTATATAGGCCTTAACCTCAGGCCGACAGTGCTACTTATCAGCAAATACATCAAAGTGGATGATCTCCCCGTTCCACTCTACCCCTATCATAGCACAAATATCAGAAGGAGTAATAGTGACCTCCCCGATCGGTAAGTGGAAAGTATGGGTTATCTCCAACCACCTCTCCGTCAAAGCTGAAAAAGTCCTCGGGGCCAGCGTCTTCAGAGCCTGTGCGATGGCCCTGATGATATCACTAAAAACAAAAGAGTCGATGCGGGTCAGCAGCTCAGTATCCTCCCCAGTGCATATCTCCTCGTACCACTTCCTGCAAAAGCTTCGAGATGCCACAGTCCTATATTGAAACTACAAAGACAGAATTACAGTTCAATAGGGTTGGAATATAGCAAACATGTCAGAAATTAGAAAAGCATGACAGATATTAAGAAAGTGGACATTCTGTCTCTGGGGACAGACCCGTACGGGTACACCGTCAGTACCTGTATAAAAAATAGGACCCCTACGGGTCCCCCCTTACCCGTACGGGTCCCCTATAAGTAGTTCCTACGAAGGAATTCTCCTAAAATTTCAAATTTTCTGAATCTCAACCAAAGCTCATCCAAAACTATCCTAAAAGCACCCTAGGCTAAAGTTACATGCATTAGACTCTATCCTAAGGTCTAAAACACCCTAATTCATGCCGAAATTCAAGAAATTTTCAAAGGGATAAAAAATGGAAAATGGAAAATCGGGTAAAATTACCTGGGATTGAGAAGCATGAGTATCAAGAGAAGGAATTAGGGGCACTTTGGAGACCAGTGTGAGCCCCAAAAATGAATCCCCTTTACAAAAAGCATACCCGATAGAAACCAGGCACTCTTGGGCCCTAAATCACCCACCGGGGGCAAATCTTCGAGCCTAAAAGAGAAACAGCCAGTCTTTGGGATCTTTTTATACATCTTGATCAATTTTGGGAAAACATTGTCAGAATTTTTAGTATAGGAAGCTTTGGTGTAAGGCGGGATATGAGGGGTCTATTTCAGTTTTAAAACCCCTGATGGGGACCCGTACGGGTCCCACCCCACCCGTACGGTCCCAATCTTCTAGGACCTACCTGTATGGTCCCCTGCCCATGCGTACGAGCCCTCTCTTGCTTTCTAAGGGCAGATCTCCAAACTAGTATTTCAAATAGCACCAAGGACTCATCCAATTCAAATTCAGGGCCAACCCCGCTTCTCTTAACTCCTTATTTCAACTAAAATAGGGGCAAAACCCCTAATTCACTTCCTTTCTTGATTAAAAGGGGCAAAGATTCTAGTCTTCTTGAGATCTTTTGAGAATCATAGTGGACTGGTCTTAAGTTGGCTACTAACCAATGAAATTTTCATATGCAAGCCTGTCTCCAGCAAGGTGGTATTGCAAAGAGGGACTTCTCCGGTAGAAAGCAACCTACCTAAAGATGTCGATCCATTCCCCAATAATGGAATAAGCTGAGGGTCACCTTTTAATGCCCTATCAGAATCATCCAGGGGGATCCCCCCATTTCCCAGGAGAGGAATCTGATCCAGGGGAATCCCTCCATTCCCTAGTAGAGGAATCTGATCCAGGGGCATCCCCCTATTTCCCAGCAGCGGAATCAGATCCATAGGCATCCCCCCCCCCCCCCCATTCCTCAGTAGAGGAATCAAATCCATGGGCATCCCCCTATCCCCCAGCAGCAGAATCAGTCAATCTAGGGGCATTCCCCCTATAGTCCAGCCCTTCTAGGGGTATTCTTTGGGAGACACCCTTCCAAGTGGCACTTCATTCCAAAATAATTAGGACAAACCTAACATTTCTCGCACTTAGTTTATAGTTTATTCAGGGGCCAACCTCTGTCCACGCATCTTTATTCTTAATTGAAGGGGTAAAAATTTTTATTCATCACAAAGTCAATCAAGAACAAAGATGCATTAGCTCAAACAATGATTAACTTGGTGTTTGACTGTTGTCTCTTTTCACAGGGTATGCAAAATCATCAGTCAGGAGAAGTCATCCGCCTTAGGAAAGGGATACATCAGTCAGGAAAGTCAATCCACCTTAGGAATAGGGATACCAGGAGAGTCGATCTACCTTAGGAAAAGGATATAAGGAGAAGTCATTTGCCTTAGGAAAGGGATACATCAGTCAGAAAAGTTGATCCACCTTAGGAAAGGGATACGAGGAGAAGTCATCCGCCTTAGGAAAGGGATACATCAGTCAGGAAAGTAGATCTGCCTTAGGAAAGGGATACCAGGAGAGTCGATCTGCCTTAGGAAAGGGATAAGAGGAGAAGTCATCCACCTTAGGAAAGGGATACATCAGTCAGGAAAGTCGATCCGCCTTAGGAAAGGGATACGAGGAAAAGCCACATGCCTTCAAAAAAAGGCACCACCCAGGGAAAGAGTTCACCCCAAGGAAAGAACTTATTCAGATCACCATCACCAACTCAGGTATAATTCCTAAACCCTCGCTCATATCGTGAGATCATACAGATCCAATCTGTAATGATTCCATGAGGGGCAGTCTGTGAGCACTGGATTTCAGCAATCCATCTCATGAAATGATTATGAGAGCTAGATAATGCATTCTGTCATAGGTGTTATCCATTAGAGGTGTTCCCACTACTGTAGAGTGAGTTTAGCCATGACAAGGAGACCTAGAATGACCTTAGGTACCCGTACAGGTGATGCCTAGTGGTACTAATCCACTAGCAGACCTCTATGTGACTACCTTCCATACGCCTAGGGGGGACCTATACGGGTCTCCTGGTACTGGTATGGGTGGGGCCCCAGCCGTATAGGTACGCTTGTTTCCCATTCAGGCGAATTCGGAAGTAGTCTCTTACCATTTCAGGAAAAAGGCAGGTATTGAATTCAAGATCACCAAATTTTGACCTAATTTCACCCTATAAAAGGGGCCTTCTCCTCTCATTTTAAGAAGGCACAATTTCATGAGCAAAATTACTATAGAAAACTTATAGTTCTAGCAATCTCTATAGGTATAGTTGAGGTATAGGATGTATAAAATAGGGAGAAAACCCATTCATTGAGGTTTTGTCCACATTTTATTCATTCCTAGCTTCGTTTATTAGGTTTTAGGGGAGATTCTGTCCACTCAAATACTCTCCTTAATAGTCCTAACTAAGCACATACTTTGGCCGGACTCTTGCTACAGTAAAGGGATCGCCTCAAAGTGGATTCACATCGTAAAGGTAGCGCTCTTGAGTTTCACAGAGACTCACATCTCAATTATATTGTTATTGTCAGTTTATTCTATAACAACTGTTATTTCAATTCTAATTTTGGGTCTGATCCTGATTAATATGGGCTTTATTGGTACCTAATATATCATTTTGGTGATTATACTGGTACGCTAGACACGTATAAAGGGAATTCCCGCTTCTATTTTATCTCCTCTATAATTAACCTATTGATATAAATTAAACACAGGTTTTGTCAGATCTGACAGGACCCGTACAGGTCCCCCATACTCGTACGGGTCCTCCCTAGTAGCCGTACGGGTCTCACCCACCGTACGGGTACCGGCTTTCAGACAGACCCAAACTTCTTTGTTGGTTAAATAAAAATCAACCAACTCACCTTTTGCCATGTAGTCATTTTCACTAATAATCCGGTAAATCAACCCACAAAAGCTAAAATATGGTTTTATGACATAAATCATGGTTTCCTCATTAAAATGCTAATTTATAGCATGCTATAGACTATGCTAACATCTGTGGATGCAGGGGAATTTATTTTCATTTTTGGTTTATAACTTCAAACAAATGTATAGGATCTCTTTGCAATTTCCCCCATTTTTCCCCCGGTTGTAATTTTTATCCCCCATTTATTGCTTGTGCTTTATTATAATATGTAAATGCATGTAACAAGTGTAAAAGAGTGTAGAAATAGGATTTCTGTGATAATTCCCTAGATGATGAAAAGTAAAACAATTTTACATGGTGAATGTAATTTTAAATCAACTAAATGAGAAATAAGTGACTCATCCGATACCCGAATCTCTGATCCAGTAGGTATGAGTCTCCCGCCCAGAGGGAACCATACCAAAACTCTTTCCGTAGTAGACAAATTGGGTGACGACTCTATCAATTGTATCGAGATTTAGATCTCGATTCTTTTATTCATTAAAATTATCTTATTATGCAAACTTTAACTAAAGGACATTTTGTCACTCCTAAATCTAACCAAACCCCCAATGGGCACTGCCACCCTCACAAAGGTGCCAAGGGAGACCCACATGTCATCAACACCTCACACACTACTTCCACCCATTTTGAGAAGTGATCAATCTGCATAATGATGAATTTCTTTTGCCTAGTGGCTTCAGGCACTGGTCCAGTAATGTCAATTCCCTAAGTGGTGAATGGCCACCCGGTTAGTAGAGGCTTTTGCATTGCATGTGGGACATGTGACTTTTCTACATGGATTTGGCATTGGTGACAGGACTGCACATAATCAGTTGAGTCTGCTTCCATAGTCGGCCAATAGTATCCCAGGAGCTTGGCTCTTCGAGTAATGGTGAAGGCCACTTGGTGGAAGCCATAATTTCCTTCATGTGTCTCCTGGATTACATACTTTCCTTCTTTTGGGGTAATGTACCTTAGCAAGGGATCTGAGTAGGAGCATTTGTACAGTGTCCCATTCATGACCAAGTACCTTGATGATTTTTTCATAATTCTATATGCCTCAACCTTATCTTCTGGGAGGATGTCGTTGGCTAAGTAATCAATCAATGGTTGCATGCATTCGGGTTCTTTTTATTCTATTAACATCAGGCTTTGTTCCTCTATCGATGGGGTATGCATGACCTCAAATGGGCAGCTAAGTTTCTCCCATCGGTCTATGCTTGCTGCATCTTTGGCCAACTCATCTCCTTTCTCATTTTCCTCCCTAGAGACATGTTTAAGTGCCTATATGGTTCCTTTTGACTCGAGCTCCTTCAATAGTGTTTCCACCTTGGCCAAGTATTTTACCATTCCATCCTTCTTTGTTGCATAATTCTTATTGATTTGGTTGGAAACCAACTTTGAGTCACTTTTGATGTTTACTCTATCTCGAGCAATTTCTTTGGCTAGCTCTAAGCCTTTGATCATCACCTCATATTCTGCAGCATTGTTGGTGACTGGGAAGGCTAGTTTCACTGCATAGCTCATCTGTATCCTCTTCGATCCTTCTATCCAAACTCCGATTCCGGCTCCTTTGTGGGAAGATGCCCTATCAAAGTATATGTGCCACAACTCGGTCTTGAGACCGGGTGAAGGGTCAAGCCCCGCAAACTCAGTAACAAAATCTGCCAAGACTTAGGATTTTAAAGCTTTTCTTTCTTCAAACCGTATTTTAAACTCTTCTAGTCGTATAGCCCATCCGGCTAGCCGTCCAGAGGTTTCTGGTCTCTGCAGTACTTTCTTTAAAGGGAAATTGGTCTTCACAATCTTTGAAGCCTTTTTGCTGCTGAGACTAAGGCTAAAGCTAACTTCTAAATCTTCAGATATCTAAGCTCAGTGTTCTTGAGTACTTTGCTTATATAGTAAACCGGATGTTGGTTCCGCCTACTTCTCTAATCAGCACTGATCCTACTACTTCATCCATAGCAGCTAGATACATGATTAGTTCCTCATCCTTCTTCGGCCGGCACAAGAGAGGTGGCGTGCTTAAAAACTCTTTGATGTTCTCAAAGGTCTCCTGGTAGTGCTTGTCCCAACTGAAGGCTTTGTGTTTCTTGATGGCTTTGTAGAATGGGAGACATCTTTTGGCTGAAAATGATATGAAGCGACCATGTGTGTTCACCCTTCCATTTATCTTTTGAACCTTATTTAGAGTCTTAGGTGGCTCCATCTTTATGATAGCCTCTATCTTCTCTGGGTTTGCCTCGATTCCCCTTTGGGAGATTAGGAAACCAAGGAATTTCCCACCTCTTACTCCAAAGGTGCACTTTTTTAGATTTAATTTGAGCTGATATTACTGTAAGGTTTTTAACATGGCTCTATTATCTTCCGCATGTTCCTCTAGGCTTTTGCTCTTGATGATCATATGTTGGATATGATGTATGCCCTTAAGGCAATTAGGGAGATATATCTTAATTCTATAATAGTACGAATAATTTATTTAATCAATAAAGGCATTTAATCTTTTGTTTAGAGCGATGTGTTTGTATATATATTATAGCTGGTTAAATATATTCATTGATGTATGTTTGCAAAAGTCCTTGACGTATCATAGCATGAAGTCAGAGAAATTATAGTTAGACTATATTTAGTGGAACCTGCTTCATGTGTAATTATAATTATGTCTAAACTATCCCTAATCATAGCTTCATCAAGAAAGGATATTGATGAGGCTGAAAGACTAGCATGTGGTCAACTTTCTTGGAAAGGGTCCAAGCAGTTAAACTCCTAAGGACTGAAGGTAGTGCCTTAAGTTTGACACATGGATATATCTGGGAGATATATTGCAGACTGCAGTAAGATAAACACTTGGTATATATATCAATGTGTTAGTGTTTATCTTCATACAATAAGCTTTGCGAATATCCTCGTACTTAAGATACTAGTTACCTTGTGTGGTACTATTTTTATTCTTTGGGTCATTCCTATGCACTAATTTAGGGTGTTACGGGTGATTACGGGTATAGTGATGATAGCACGTTGGTAAGCTGAGTAGTCATAAAGAATCCATCACTCCGGATATATTTAAGGAGTTATAATTGGCCACTTATTGAAGTGATGATTAGAATAAACCTCTTATCAGAGTATGGGTGATAGAAATGGTTTCTAGTCAAACACACTATGGTAAAAGGCAATATACTTTAGTAACAAGTTAATAACTGGGATAGCTTGGAGCAACCTTGCTATCAATGGGTTAGCACTTTAACCGAACCCTATAAACCAGATGGTACTAAGATTAAAGAATGGAAGGAATTCATCGCGCTGGATAACTATTGCATTAATCGGGATTAAGTCAAAAGCATAAATGACGTTCCGAGTAATGGGGGATGGTAGACCCTTTCTAGAGGCGTACTACAGTCGTTTAAGGTAATCGAGTTCTATTCACGGTCTAGAGCCTCAAGCTAATGGTTCCATTAGAACAAGGGTTGGCTAAGCCTTAATAGCTTAATACTTCGGGATCCTATAAGGTCACACACATTGGACCTTCATCAGACTAAGTAAAGAACTAATAGATTTATTCTATTACGAAAATATAAGATAATAATAATTGGATTATTATATAATTGGTTAGAAATGATTAGATCATTTTGGATCAATCAAGGAATTTATTTTTTACCGGTAACTAATTTATTAGGTTCAAAAAATAAATATTTATTTGAAAAGGATTTAAAAGGGAATTTTCCAATCGGGGCAAAGGGGTCGGACCCTATAGAAATAGGGCCCAATTTTGGGGGGCCCCATATAGGCTGGCTAAAGGGCAGTGGGCTCACCGTAGAGAGCCCACATGCTGGGACACACCAGCGCTGTTAGGCAGCGCTGGGTGTGCCCAGCATAGCCCAGCCCGCAAGCTGGGGTTGCGGAGGCCCGTAAGCCCACTTGCAGTGCAAGGCAGGCTAAACATGCCTACCTTGCGGGCTGACGGGCTGCGTGCAAGGCAGGCTGCACGCGAGTCAACCCACGATAATTGCCCAATCCCACATTGGAAAAAGGGGAGCAATATTTTGCTCCCGAAGCCTATATATAGGCTTCCTCCTCCTCCTTTTCAAAGCGCACCAAGCTCAAAGCTAAATCCTAAGTTGAGATTCGCAAAGATTAATCTCTCGGGTGATTGAGCAAGTTATTTTTTAGGAGCCTGAATTTATTTGGGCACCTCTAATTCATATTTTTGGGTGAGGCTTCTGGAGTGGTCTAGCAACTACTCGAGGCTTCTTAGTTCTTCCTCTCGGGGAGCTTTTGGTTGGTGGGGTTCATGTGGATACTCATAGAGGCTATCCTACACTTGGAGGCTTGTGCAAGAAGGTTCTGCTAAAGCACGCTTCAACTGGTAAGCTTTCTTTCTTTCTCTTTTTATTATTAGGTCTTTTTCTTTAAGCGTTTTTAGACTTAATAATATGTTTAGGTTGTTTTGCATGCTTAGTTTATTTTATTCTTAGGTTATAGCTTAGAGTTATAACATGCTTAGGTTATAGCTTAGAGTTATAACATGCTTAGCATAAAATATACATGCTATGATATAATTTAGAATTATGGTATGTCTAGCCCTTTTGCGTGCTAACCTAAGTAGAGAATTATTTAGTTAAGGCTTTATTTAATTTATATGCAACTAATAGGAGTTCCTGAGGACAGGGACAAGTTTTGAATTTCCGCCATGCCTATTATGCATGTTCAATTTGACTGTTAGTTCCTAACAGTGGTATTAGAGCCTGCCTACTTAGCGGATAATTAAGTTAGAAGCGAACCAAATATTATTTTCTATTTGAAATGATTTGTTTATTTAATTGTTTGGAACAATATATATGAACTTGTGCCTTTCATTTTAAGGTTAGAAAAATGGTTATGAATAATTTTGAATAAGCCTGCTCAACTTACTCAAATTATACAAGTTTCAATAATTTATTTAAATTACATGGGTTATAAATGCTTCCAATTTACATGAACTGGAAGAACGAAATTAGTAGTCTAGGAGAATCCATTGGTCTTCAAGTTTGTGTCCGTATTTGTTCTGGCTAAGGATTGGACTTGGTGTGTACTCACTGCAAGGGCACCTCTCCTACCTGGGAACCTATATCGGTGCAACTTGAATTGACCAACCGGGGGATTAATATGGACTAATTTATTTCTAGTATATAAGATGGTGCTTATATATGTTTCTATAACAAAATAACAAATTAAATTTATTGAATAAAAGCTTAAAGGAAATGCAATATAAATTTAACAAATAAAAGTATTAATTATTTTGCATATAATCTAGGTTGATGGAATAATTATAATAAAGAGCTAAACCCACCTAAGGTTGGACCTTATAAATTAATTCTAAAATACCCTGAATTAATATAAGTTATTATAAATATATCATCTGATAAAATTCTAGATTGGGTGAGACGTTTAACACCAATAAAATCTCAAAGTAAATATATTAAGGCAAGTTATTGTCTTCCTTACTCAAATTTATAATACGGTATATTTGGGCTATCAAACTGCTACGCAAAGCGTTCCTTCTAGTCCACATTGATTGGTTGTAAAGTTTAGGATAGGGTCTGCCTTAACGGAACTAGGGTAGTCCACCATAAAATTGGGGGCTAGGCCCAGATCTGAGACATATTCAAGGAGATGCTAATATAAGAGCACACGTCCCTTGGGATTAGGGAACTTGAATGTTTTTGCAATTGCGTGCGATACAAATGGAATGGGATTCCAACTATAACTTACTAATACAACTTGACTCATAAAATTAGGGGTTGTGATAGACTAGTTATAGATGCTACCTACTAGGAAATTTAGCTGGGCTAAAATTCCCGAATTCAATAGAATAGGCTATTGTAAATTTCAAAGAAAATAGTAGCACAAATGTGTTTAATTAAAAGACCTTATATTGAATGCATGTACTTAAACTAATATCTAAACTTTTTCTTTTCTTATATCTCAGGTTGAATATGAACTCCATTTTGAAAATCTGTCTTAAATACATCCAAGCTTTAACAGCAATTAACTACCATGAATGGATTAAGGATGTAAAGGACATTCTTAAGGATTATGAATTGGCATATGTTCTTGAAAATCCATTCACAAAGATTCCTAGCACTGATGCACCAGCTATAATTAAGCAGGCATGGTTGAAATATCTAAAGGATTCGGTTTATGTGTAACACTTGCTGTTAGAAACTATGAATCCTGTGATACAAACACAGTGCAATCACATGAGTCTGGAAAACATGTTGATCCATCTAAAGAGTTTTCCTGAAAAGGCAAGGTATGAAAGGTTCAAATTGACAAATGAACTTTTAAACTCAAAGATGAAGGAAGGGACATGTATTGTAGCACACATCAACCAGATTAGAGATTTCATGGTAAAATTAGAATCACTGGGATCTACGGTCAGTCAATCCTTAGGAATGGATATCTTGTAGGATTCTTTACCCATCGGCTATGCTGATTTTGTAAAGGAACATTGCCTCAAAGTTCATGACTGTACTTTCCCAGAATTGGTTGATGCGCTAAGAAAATTCGATGCTAAAAGCAAAGAAATTTCAAGTGAGTCTACAAACAAATATTCTCCAGAAAATGGCCTGGAGAATACTGTCACCAAAGGAGTAGTTAAAGGGTTTAAAAGGAAGAAAGTAAAGAGGACATATGAGTATGTCTGCTTCCAGTGTAATATACCGAGACATTGGAAGAAGGATTGCAAACCTCTTGCTTCTGAGCATTTGAAGAAGAAGCCTACAGAGGCATCTACTTCAGGTATATTTGTAATTGAAAATTTTGCTACTTTTCTGCGTGAATCCACTTGGGTATTAGATACTGGTTGTGGTTCTCATATCTGTACTTTTGTGCAGGGACTAAGGATCAGTAGAAGACTTGCAAAAGGGGAGATGGACCTATGCATGGGAAATGGAGCCAGAGTTGCTGCATTAGCCGTAGGAAGCTTTAATCTTATTTTGCTAAGTGGACTTATTTTGGTTTTGAATAATTGTTACTACATTCCAAGTGTTACTAAGAATATTGTATCTATTGCGTGTTTAGCAGCAGAGGGATTTGAGATTTTATTTTTGAATAATAATTGTTAGATTCGTTTGAATAATGTTCTTTATAGTTATGGGATGTTGAAAGGTGGCATTTCTTGATACTAAAACAGAAGTTTTCAATATAAACAATGTGAAGAAAGTTAAATTAGATAATGAGAATTCCTTCTACTTATGGCATTGTCGTTTAGGCCATATAAAATAACCAAGTTGCATAAGTGTGGAGACTTGGGCCCAATAGAATTAGTCTTATGGTGATTGTGAACCTTGTTTAAGAGGAAAAATGACAAAATTACCCTTTCAAGGAAAGGGTGAATGGCCAAGAGTATATTGGAACTTATACATACTGATGTGTGTGATCTAATGAGTGTTCAGGCACTAGGAGGATACTCCTACTTCATAACCTTTATTGATGATTATTCATGATACGATTATTTGTACTTAATGAAGCATAAGTCTAAAAGTTTTGAAAAGTTCAAACTATTCAGAGCTAAAGTAGAAAAACTGCTTGAGAAAAGTATTAAAACACTTTGATCGGGTGGAGGTGGAGAATACTTAAGTCAGGAGTTTCAGGATTATCTAAAGGAAAATGGGATAGTTCCTCAATGGATTCCTCCTTATACGCCCCAACATAATAGAGTGTCAGAAAGGAGGAATCAGACTTTATTAGATATGGTTCGGTCCATGATGAGCCATGCAAATCTCAGTAAATCCTTTTAGGGATATGCACTAGAGAGCGCGGTTTATGTTTTAAACAGAGTGCCCTCTCAATCAGTTGATCTTACACCTTACGAAAGAAGGTGTAATAAAAGGCCATCTCTAAGTCATTTAAGAGTATGGGGTTGTCCTGCTATGGTTAAGAGGATATTGTTAGATAAGCTAAACGCCAAGTCTGATAAATGTCTGTTCATTGGATATCCAAAGGAAGCAATTGGATATCTATTTTACCAACCAAAAGCACAAAAGGTATCTATGTCTCAGAATGCTCACTTTTTGGAAAAGGAACACTTACTTGCAAAAGTCAATGGGAGCAATATTGAACTAAAAGTTAAAGAGGAGGAAACAGGCAATAAACCGATTGACCCCATTCTAGATATGCAAGAAAGTGTAATCCTAGAACAACCTGTCGAAACACAATCATTATGAAGATCAGGCCGTGTTCATAAGGGTCCCGATAGATATGGGTTTATCATCACTGATGATAAGGAACCATCTCTCATGGAGGATGATGAACCAGGGACATATGATGAGGCAATGAAAAGCTCAGATTCTGATAAAATGGTTAAAAACCATAAAATTAGAAATGGATTCCATATATGAGAACCAAGTTTAGAATTTGGTTGATGCACCATAAAGGTTAGACCGATTGGGTGCAAATCGGTCTTCAAGAAGAAGACTGACATGGACGGTAATGTAATTACCTTTAAAGCAAGGTTGGTTGTGAAAGGTTATAGTCAATGTGAAGGTATTGACTATGATGAAACTTTCTCACCGGTAGCCATGCTTAAATCCATTAGGATACTCCTCGCCATTGCTGCTTATTACGATTATGAGATCTAGCAGATGGATGTGAAAACAGCATTCCTGAATGGGGATTTAGACTAGGATGTATATATGACACAGCTTGAGGGTTTTACATCTTAGAATGGCTCGAAGGTGTGGAAGCTACAAAGATCCATTTATGGACTTAAGTAGGCATCCATGAGTTGGAATATAAGGTTTGATCAGACAATCCGTGAACTGGATTTTTGTCCAAACGTTAATGAGCATTGTGTTTACAAGAAGGTTAGTGGGAGTGTAGTAGTTTTCTTACTATTATATGTCGATGACATTCTACTAATAGGAAACGACATTTCTCTTCTTCAAAATGTTGAAGTATGGTTGTCAAGAAAATTCTCCATGAAAGACCTTGGTGAAGCAGCATTTATACTAGGTATAATGATCTATAGAGATAGATCCAAGAGGTTGTTAGGTCTTTCTCAAAGTACATACATAGATAAGGTATTGAATAGGTTCAACCTTGAGTATTCAAAGAAAGGTTATCTCCCGATGGTTAAAGGGGATAAACCTATCTAAGGCTGAGTGTCCGAAGACAGCACAGGAGAGAATGTGCATGAAGGATATTCCCTATGCATCCGCGATAGGATCCATCATGTATGCTATGATATGTACTAGGCCAGATGTTTCTCAAGCTTTGAGCTTTACGAGCAGATATAAGTCAGATCTAGGTGAAAAGCACCGGATGGCCATCAAGGCAATTCTTAAGTACTTGAGAAGGACTAAGGATGAGTTCTTGATCTATGGAGAAGGTGACCTCACAATCAGAGGTTACACTGACGCGAGTTTTCAATCTGACAAGGATGACTTTAAGTCTCAGTCAGGTTTTATGTATGTGTTAAATAGAGGGGCGGTATGCTAGAAGAGTTCCAAGCAAGAAACTACTGCTGATTCAACCACAAAATCTGAATACATTGATGCATGCAAAGCAGTAAAAGAAGCTGTCTGGTTAAAGGGATTTATTGGTGATCTCGGTGTGGTGCCTGAGGCTGTTGATCCAATTACTTTGTATTTTTATAACAATGGTGCCATAGCTCTGGCAAATTAACCACAGTCACATCAAAAGAACAAACATGTATCCAGAAAGTATCATATAATCAGGGAGATTGTTGATGCTAAGAGAATAAGACTAGAATATGTCCCCACTGACCAGAAGCTTACGAATGGTCCGACGAAGCCATTGACCCAAGTCAAACATGACCAGCATATTAAAGCATATGGATTAAGACATATGGCTAATTGCCCTTAGTGCAAGTGGGAGTTTGTTGGATATGATGTATGCCCTTAAGGCAATTAGGGCGATATATTTTAATTATGTAATAGTACGAACAATTTGTTTAATCAATAGAGGCATTTAATCTTTTATTTATATCAATGTGCTTGTATATATATTATAGCTGGTTAAATATATTCATTGATGTATGTTTACAAAATTCCTTGACGTATTATAGTATGAAGTCAAAGTGACTAGCCGTGTGAACGACGTAGCCTCTCCGATGCTTAAGTCAGCGACGGTAATAAAGAGGAGGCAAGTAAGCAAGTGATTGTAGGGTTTAGAATGTGATGCCTGACTATGGGAGATGGCCCCATATTTATAGTATGTGGTGTCCTTGTTTCCTCATGATTGTCTTTCCTCTTTTGGCGGTGAGGATTTCTTATCAGGTAAGGATCTTATTTAGGCGTGATTTCCTCTATAAGAGGTTTCTTCTCATTTATCCGTTTAGGAAAGGATAGTCTTCCTATTAATCTGTTTAGGAAGCGGAGCTATGGAGGAACTCTATCTCCTATTTAAGCCGGTGTAGTCTTGACCATTCACTCTGCTAGCCGAATGGTGATCCAGCTGCGAGGCCGACTGGTGACATGACACCTTAATGATCTTCCACCCGGCATGTGTAAAGTACCGAATCAACAATTAGTAATCATAAAGCATGATAAACTTGTTACTGGTTTTCATGAAAAAAATTTTGAACACAATTGAAAAACATATTAGTAATTTTTAACCTTTTGAACTCAAATTCGTTTTTTTTATTAATAAGCACATAAGCTTCTAGGCCAAGATGGACAAAGTCTGATCCTCGAACTTTATACTGTGATGTTCTAGGACTTTCTTCTTTTATCTAGGATAGAAACAAGGCCCTGGACTCTTCTTCATTGAGTGTATGTATAGTTGAAAATGAAATAGATACTGGATTGTGTGAGAAGTGAAGTAGATAGAGAATGGGGAAGCAGCAGGTGAAGATGAAGGCAGTGATATATGCGCTGTCACCATTTCAACAGAAGATAATGGCGGGGCTATGGAAGAACTTGCCTGCTAAAATTGAACACAAGGTGTCTGAGAATTGTTGTGCTATTTCTTAGTCCTCTTGTCTGCACATACTAGTAAATCCATTCCTCTCTCCTCCTCTTCTTCTTTAAATTAAGGCTCTGTTTTCTTGGACTGCAGTTCAGTTTAGTTCATACCACTTCAGTTCAATTCAGTTCAGTTCAGCTATGCGTAGTTATAAATTTACACGGAAATAAGTTTAATTCAGCTCACCTCAGATCAGTTTAGTTCAATTCAGTTTCAGTTCAGTTCAATTTAATGTTCAAAAGTTGAAAATAACAAGGGCCTACATACCATCAAAGTTGTCTTAACTAATTGAATTTTGTGCAGGTATGTCCAGCATTAAAAGGAGAAAGAAAAGTTGGCGGACAGGTATTAAGCCATCACTCAAATGGCGGACCAATGAATGTAATTTATAAACAAAGAAAATTGTAAGTTGATTATAATATTTGCATACCGATCAAAATCACTTTTACTTATTCAATTTTAATGTTAAAGTTTCTTAAGAAGGAGAACTTAATTCACATCTCACCTTTTTACCATATTTGGCTCAATTTAGGGCAACATATGCTTCAGTTAATTACATAATACTTTTGAGTTTGAAAAGTATATAATCTTGTCACTTTTCGTTGTTTTTCTTTTATATCCTACAAGAATACTTATTGAAATTGTCTCCCTTACTGCACATATACCATGAGCATCACCTTATTCCACATATACCTGGACGGGTCAACGGGCAATCAAGAAGGCCCGTGGCCTAGGAGAGTGGCCTCCATTGTACTGAGGAGGGGTGTTTCCCTGAGGTTTCAGTAAGTGTGGGAGCCTATGTCATTATTTATTGCTTTAGGCCGGCGTTCAGTGCCGTCCCTGCCCTAAAAGAAATTTAACCAAATGCAATTATTTTAAGTACATATTTTAAAGTTTACAACCTACAAAATTATTTGTCTAAGAACTTTTTATCACGAAACGATTTCAATAATGAAAATTATATAGACTGTAAACCATAAATTATAATTGGGATAAGATCCAAGACCAACTTGTCTTGAATTGAATAATAAAAATAATTAAACGATTAAGTGGAAGCATATTTAATATGCAGGGTTTTTTATAAAAAATATAGTGTAAATTAAGTGTTCTATCAATCTAACATTTGGGTCCTAACTTTTCCAGCCAAATATGTTTCAAAATCTAAAACAAATACGTTCTAAATAAACCATTCACCTCCCTTACTCTATACTATTCGCGCATACTGTTCACGGTACTGTTCACGCTTTTTTCTTTTTTCTCATCTTGTTTTGACATTATCTCTCAAACCGTTCATCTTTTTTAGATGTCGTTTTAGAATTTTTTTTGTTTGTCTCAATTTTATCTTCGAAACGCCATCCATTGTGATATACTTTTCCGAAAACTTTTTCTCGGCTGTTTGATATCATAAGATACCCGGTAAGAATCTTATATTTTATTGAAAGTTTGTTCAATCCACCAATTTTATGTTTATACCGAGTTTCTACTATATTTCATAAATATACTAGTATTCTATCAGATAACTTCAAAAACTTTTTTTTCAACTATTCAATATCTGGTAGGAACCTAGTAGGAATCTTATATTTCATTGGAAGTTTGTACAATCCGCTAAGTTTATGTTTGTACCTGATTTTTACTATATTTTATAAATATATGTCAGCATCCTACCATATACTTACTTGATTGTTGAATTAAGAACAGAAATTCAAACATGTAATAAGGTTCTTACCATGTATCTACCAGGTAGCTATCAGATATCAAATAGCCGAAAAAACGTTTTCGAAAAAGTATATCAGAATAGATGGCGTTTCGAAGATTAAAATAACTAAAAAAAACTCTAATGCAGCATGTTAAAAAAATAAACGGTTTGAAAAATAATGTCAAAATAAGTTGAAAAAATAAAAAAATTTATGAACAGTGCTCGAGCATATTCATTGATAATGAAAACTTAAAATTGGTTAGAGAGTACAAAGAATAAACAAGGGGTTAAAGATGTAAATATACAACTTAATTAGTAAATTTTTAATAATTTCCCTAATGGGTATTGAATCGAAGGTATATTCTATGGCTACTTGAAATAAGCCTTACTTATCCTTCTTCACCATTAAATAAGTGAATAACATTTTAATCTAATAATAATAAAAAATAAAATAATATTTATTTTATAAAAAATAAAATAATCACAACCTACACCTAAATCAAAATTAGGAGAAATTGAATTATTGATCCATGGCAACGAACCTTTTTTTTTCCTCCATTTTTGGTAAGCGAATGAGAGAATAAAGGATTAAAAGAATTGACATTGGTAAACAATAAACCAGTTTCAATTAATTTAATAAACAGTAAAACAAATCCATTACGAAACACAAGAAACAAATCATTAGAAATAGAATGTATCATTTTCCTTTTTACTCTCATATTTTATTTTACGTTCTGCTTCTTCTATTTTCCCTTGTTTTATTTCTATGCATATCGATTGAATATGGCAGTTATAATAAAGACGACAATTATGAAAACAATCATACTAACTAATTGTCTATAACCGCTTTATATATATATATAACTAATTGTTTATATATATATATATATAAACTCGAAAATACTTCTTTATCCCTATACTTTTTAAAAAAATATTACAATTTTATTATTAAATTTATTTTATTTTATACTATTTATTTCAATTTATATTACTATATAATGGTATTTAAAATTGGTTATATATATATATATATATATATATATATATATATATATATAAAAGCAAAGAAGTCCTCAATACCTTTCATAAGATATCTTTCAATATTATTATTAAATTTATTTTATTTTATTACCATATTATTCTAATTTATATTACGATAATAATGGTATTTAAAATTGGTTATACCAAAATATAAAATCTCTCTATATATAAGTGCAAAGAAGTTCTAAAAGGTTTCTTTGCCCCTATACCTTTCAAAAGAAAATTTTTAATTTTATTATTAAATTTATTTTATTTTATTACCATATTATTTCAATTTATATTACTATAATAATGATATTTAAAATTGGTTAATATTCATGCTAATCATAACAATATATATATGTATATATATATATATAAGCAATGAAGTCCTAAAAGACTTCTTTACTCTTATACCTTTTAAATTTTTTTATCCTTATATAAATAAAAGTTATATTTTAGTTATATTCATAATAAGTATAACAATACCAAAATAAAAAATTGGAATAAAATAAAAAATATAAATATAAATAAAATAACAGCAACAACAACAATAATAATAATAAAATATTTTATGATAAAAAAAGAGACACTAATTCTTAAATAAGATTATACTCCGTCAAAAAATCCATGGCTGGAAATTGATAACTAAAGTTTAAAATATGAAATTTTTTTAAATAAGATTATAATTAACAGAATTAAATAAAATCAAAAACAACAAATTAGTAATTAAAAATTCCGACTATATTGATTATAATCTAATTTAAGAATTAATGTGACTCTTAATGATACTTACTCCTTCTTATGGATAATAATAATATAATAATATAATTAATTAATACTAATTAATGTTACTTACCATAAATAATAAGTGATAAAAATTAAATACAAACAATATTAATAACAAATAAATTTATTAATTACTTTTTAATTAATAAATTTTATAATAAATGAATATACAAAAACAATAAAAGTTATGTTTTAGTTATATTCATAATAATCATAACAATAACAAAATATAAAATTGGATTAAAATAAAATAAAAATAAAATAATCATAACAACAACAATAATAATAATAATGAAATATATTTGATGAGGAAAAAGGAGTCACGTTAATTCTTAAATAAAATTATAATCCATAAAAAATCTAAGGCTGAGAATTGCTAATGAAAGTTTAAAATATGAAATTTTTCTTAAACAAGATTATAATCAACAGAATTAAATAAAATAAAAAATAAAAAATTAGCAATTAAAAAATTTGACTCTATTAATTATAATCTTATTTAAAAATTAATGTGACTTTTAATAGTACTTACTCTTTCTTATGGATAATAATTATAATAATACAATTAATTAATACTTATTAATATTACTTACAATGAATTATGAATTATAAATAATAAAAAGGGTAACACTAATTCTTAAATAGGATTATAATTTTATTTAATAATTAATACTACTTACTCTCTATTTAAGAATCAGTGTGGCTCTCTTTTCCTCATCAAACATTTGATAGGAAATCACAAGACAATTTTGTATTAGAGTATATTGTTCGTTATGTTGAAGCAGAAACATAATTTGGTGAATGATATCAATTCTATTAGGGTACAACTGAAAACGGATTTTTATATGTGATATAAATCCAACTTATATGCTATGAACTCTTAAAGTACATGTTCTCCATCTTTGGATCATTCCAGAAAACAATAAACCAAACTCAATATTTACTATTGAAATGGTTTTGCAAGACGAAAAGATATGTTAATAAATTATTTTTTCATTGAGTATTAAAAAATGTAGCTCCATAAATGTTTAATAAAATTGCCCAACTAACAAAAAAATTCTATTCCTTTTGATGTTTTGTAATATTGCAATAGGAATATCGTATTCAAGCGACGGTAATCAAAAATAACATTTTCAAGTTTGTTGATAATCTTCAAGAACTCTAGGTGTACCATCTAAGATCACATTCAAGCAATGGAGTCCTAAAAGATTTTTTACCCTTATAACTTTCAAAAAGAAATTTTACAATTTTATTATTAAATTTGTTTTATTATATTACAATATTATTCTAATTTATATTACTATTTTAATTAGCTAGTGTTTATAATAAAAGTGAAATGTTAATTATTTTGATGAGTTTTCCTTATATATATCCGTTTCATTATTATTTTAAAAGAATTATGGATTATCATCAACTATGAATTATTTTAATGTGGAATTATTGTTTTAATTATAAATTATTTTAATGTGCAATTATTATTTTAATTAGTTATATATATATATATATATATATATATATATATATAAAGTTCAAAATGATTTATTTGCTCTTATACTTTCAAAAAAAATATTACAATTTTATCATTCAATTTATTTATTTTATTACCATATTATTCTACTTTATATTACTATTTTAATTATTTTATTATCATATTATTCTAATCTATATTACTATTTTAATTAGTTATTATTTATATTATTATTTATTATATTTATGAGTTTTCCTTATAAAAATTTATTATATTAAAAAGAAATGTTAACTATTTTAATGAATTTTTCTTATATATGTCCATTTGAATATTACTTTAAAGGTCAAATAATTATTAATTACTATAACAGTTTTGCAAAATAATTCTTATTACTAATTATGAATTATTTTCATGTGTAATTATTCTTATAAATTGTTATACGTTTACTTTTATTATATTACTATTTTAATTAGTTAGTATTTTATATTCAAAGTGAAATGTTAAATATTTTGATGAGTTTTCCTTATATATGTCCGTTTGAATATTATTTTAAAGTGAAATGTTATTTCTTCTTATTTTAATCTATTCAATTTTTTTGGTAAATTTTACAATTCTTATATTATTTTCTCCAAATTAGAAAAATTCATTGGAGATCAATGAATTTGTCGAGAAGAAATAAATGAATTTGGTGAATCCTTTGGTGAGTTATAAATTGAAGTATGATTTATTGGTGATTTATCTTTGATATACAGATTACAAATGATCTATCCGTGCATCGTACGGGTACTATACTAGTATATATAAAAGTAAAGAAGTCCTAAAAGACTTCTTTGCCCCTATTCCTTTTAAAAGAAATATTTCAATTTTATTATTAAATTTATTTTATTTTATTACCATATTATTCCAATTTATATTACTATAATAATGGTATTTAAAATTGGTTATATATATATATATATATATATATATATATATATATATATATATATAAGCAATGAAGTCTTAAAAGACTTCTTTGCCCCTATTCGATGTCGTTTCGACTCACAATCTTACTGTTCAAATAACGTGAGCTCTCTATACCATCTCGCAGCCGAGACGCGTTGTGAGGTGTCGATGACATGTGGGTCTCCTTTGGCGCCTATGTGAGAGGCGTGAGCCACTGAGGGTTTGGTTGAATTTAGGAGTGATAAAACAGTTTTTAGTTAAAGTTTGCACAATAAGCCAATTTTAATGAATAAAAGAATCGAGACCCAAATCTCGGAATAAAAGAATCGAGACCCAAATCTCGATACAATTGATAGAGTCGCCACCCAAATTGTCTACTTGGGAAAGAGTTTTGGTACAGTTCCCTCTGGGTGGGAGACTCATACCTATTGGATCAGAGATTCGGGTATCGGATTAGTCACTTATTTCTCTTTTAGTTGATTCAAAATTACATTCACCACGTAAAACCGTTTTAGTTTTCATCATTTAGGGAATTATCACAGAAATCTTAATTCTACACTCTTTCACACTCGTTACATGCATTTACATATTACAATAAAGCACAAGCAATAAATGGGGGAATAAAAATTACAACCGGGGGGAAATGGGGGAAATTGCAAAGAGAACCTATACATTTGTTCTAAGTTATAAAATAAAAATGAAAATAAATTCCCCTGCATCCACAGATGTTAGCCCAGTTTATGGCACATCATAAATCAACATTTCAACGTATTTTATGGTTAAAACACATTTTAACTTTTATGGGTTGATTTACCAGATTGTTAGTAAAAATGATCGCATGGCAAATGATTGGATTGGTTTTTAACCAATTAAAAATGAGTTCTGGAATCTTCCTGGGTGTGGTTAGGGGTGGGACCCGTACGACTACCAGGGAGGAACGATACAGGTGTGGTGTACCCCGTACGGGTCTTGCCTGGTCCAGGCAGAAACTCTGTTCAGTTTAGTTTATAGATTAACAGATTAGCAGATTAATGGCAGAAAATAAAATAAAAAGGGATTTCCTTCCATATGAGTATGATGCACCGAATTGATATCTTTAGGGATACGTGGTGCCAACAAGGCTCATACGGGTCAGGACCAGACCTGAAATAAGAAATGAAAGTCATAAATATAATAGAAGGAATAGAGAACAATAATAATGAAATAACTGAGATATGAGTCTCTTTGAAACTCAAGAGCGTTACCTTTGCAGCGTGAATCCACTTTGAGATGATCCCTTTACTGTTGAGAGAGTCCGACCAAAGTAGATGGTGAAATAGGATTATTTATGTGAGTATTTGTGTGGACAGAACCTCCCCTAAGTCCTAATAAGAGAAGCTAGGAATGAATAAAATATGGATAAAACCTCAATGGAAGGGTTTTCTCCCTATTTTATACCTCCTATACCCCCCCCCCCCCCCCCCGCTATACCTTTTCTATACCTATAGAGATTGCTAGAATTTTAGTATATTTTTCATATGAGATGTGTGTGTCTAAAATGTGAAGAGAAGGGCCCTATTTATAGGGGAAATGAGGTCTGAATGCAATAAATCGGATTCATGACCTGCCTTTTCCCGATATAGGAAAGGATTCCCTTCCAAAAGAGCCTATTTAGGTAACAAGAGGACCCATATGGGTCCCTCCCAGGCGTATGGAAGGAATGACCAACACAAGTCCACTGGTGGATCTGTACCACCAGGTAGCACCCGTACGGGTCCCTAAGGGCAGATTAGGTCTCCAAACTTTGGCCAAACTCAACTCTGCAGTAGTAGGAACACTTCTGATGGACAACACCTGAAAGACACTGCATCATATAGCTCTCATCATAGTTTTATGAGAAGGATCATTAAAATTCAGTGCTCACAGATTGCCCCTCATGGGATTATCGTAGATACGGATCTGTATGATCTCACGATGTGAGTGAGGGTTTAGAAATTATACCTGGGGTTATGCTATGGGTTAGTTCCTTTATTGAGGTGAACTTCTTTCCTTTGCCGATGTGTACCCCTTGTAACTGTACTGGGGAACATATATCCCTTTCCTGAGGCGGATGATTTTCCTTTTCCTACTATGCATATCCCTTTCTTGAGGTGGATGACCTTCCTTTTGCTATCGTGCATATCCATTTCCTAAGGTGGATGACCTTCCTTGCCTATATGTATCCCTTTACTAAGGCGGATGACTCTCCTTTTGCTGATGACTTCTCTGGGGAAGATGTGCGTATCCCTTTCTTAAGGAGGATCAACTTTCTTGGCTGATGATGTATCCCTTTCCTAAGGCGGATTGACTTTCCTGACTGGTGGTGTATCCCTTTCCTAAGGCAGATGACTCTCCTGACTAGTGGTGTATCTCTTTCCTAAGGCAGATGACTCTCCTACTGGTGTGTCCCTTTCTTAAGGCAGATCGACTTTCCTGACTGGTGTTGTAGCCCTTTCCTAAGGCGGATGACTCTCCTAACTGGTGGTGTATCCCTTTCCTAAGGTGGATCGACTTTCCTGACTAAGGATAGTGTATCCCTTTCTTAAGGCGGATCGACTTTCCTGACTAATGATGGTGTATCCCTTTCCTAAGGTGGATGACTTTCCTGCTTGGGGATTTTTGAATAAACTAAAAAGAGACAACAATCAAACAATGAGTCAGTCGTTGTCTAAGTAGACACCTCTTTATTCTTAATTGAGTTTTGTGGAAACAAGAATATTTTTCCCCTTCAATTAAGAATAAAGATGTGTAGATGAGATAAACTGAAAATTATGTGTGGGAAATGTTGGGTTTGGCCCAATTGCTACTTGTTTTGCTATTGGGGAATGCCCTCTGACAATTCCGCTACTGGGAAATAGGGGAATGCCCCTGGGATCTGATGATTCCTCTACTGGGAAATGTGGGGATGCCCATGGGATATGATGATTCCTCTACTGGAAAATGGGAGGACGCCTTTGGGACCTGATTCCTTTGCTAGGGGATGACCCTAGGGTGGGGTATCCCCGGGGTTCTTGATGATGAGGGTTTTCCCCTCGACCGGATTCCACTACTAGGGAGTAATATCCTTTGAGTAAAGCCTCTTCTGTTGGGGAAGAACTCCTGTGCTGGGATGGACCTGTACACAAAATTTCCTGGTCAGTGATTAACTCAAAAAAATTGCTTACCTTGATTCTTGATTGACTTTTGTGAAAATAAAAATATTTTTGCCCCTTCAATCAAGGATCAAGGTGAGCCTAGGGATTTGTCCGAAATATAATGGAAATATAAGGTTGAGAGGGAGTGGGGTTGGCCCGAACTGGATGCATATATCCCTGGTGCTTACTTAAATACCGATGCGAAAATCTACCTCTGGATGGCAAGAGAGGGCCCGTACGGATGAACCAGACCTATATAAGTAAGGTTCTCAAAAGTTAGGACTAGTATGGGGTAGGGTGGGACCTATATAGGTCCCCAACGGGGGGTTTCAAAAGGCAGATCAGTCCTCTCACATCCCGCCTCATACCAAAACTTCCCATTTCGTGATTCCAACGATTTGCTTCCAAAAATCAACTGAAGATGTATAAAAAGTTCCCACAAGTTGGCCATTTCTCCCTTAGACTCAAGGACTTGCCCTCGGTGGATGATTTAGGGCTTCAAGAATGCCCGATTTTCATCGGGTACGTATTTTACAGAGGAGACTTGTTCCTGGGGCTTTCTCCTATCTCTAAAGTGCCACTAATCCCTTCTCATGAGACCCACGCTTCAAAACTCCAAGAAATTTCGCTTGATTCTCCATTTTCTAATTTTGAACTTTTGGTGATTTCTCGAATTTTGGCATGAATTAGGGTGTTTTAGATCTTAGAATAGAGCCTGATGCATGTAACTTTAGCCTAGGATGCTTGTAGGATAGTTTTGGATGAGCTTATTGGATGATTTTGGATTTTTGGGAGTTTGCTTGCTTAGGGACTGCTTGTAGGGGACTCGTACATGTCCCTTTTTTATACGGGTTCTACTTATGGACCCCGTATGGGTGGGGCTTACCCCATATAGGTCCTGACCTCAGGGACATAATGTTGGTTTCTTTGATTTCTGCAATCCTTTTCTAATTTCTAACTTTTATGCTGTATTTTAACCCTGTTAAACTGTAATTCTATCTTTACAGTTCCAATACAAGACTATAGGGCCCTAAGCTTTTGTAGGAAATAGCACAAGGAGATTCGTATCGTGAGGGATACGGAGCTGCTGACTCGCATTGATTCCTTCGGCTTTAGTGACACTACCAGGGCCATCCCTGGGGCCCCTAAGAAGTTGGCCCCCGGTGCTGTTTCAAATATGACAGAGAGATGGTCGAAGATAACCCATACTTTCCATTTGCCTATAGGGGAGGTCACCATCACTCCCTCAGATGTGTACGCCATGACGGGCCTGGAGTGGAGCAGGGATGTGGTCCACTTTGATGTTTATGCCGACCAGAGGCATTCTCGGCCTAAGGTGAAGGCCTGCATTGCTAGATTACTTGGGCTTTGTTCGGGCAGGATGAACAAGGTCAAGTACAGGGACTTGCATGCTTCTAGATCAGGCAGCCGAGTCTTATTCCAGCTGATAGGAGGGACCAGTACGCCTGATCCTTCCTGCTAAAGTTTCTTACCACCGTCTTCTTTCCCGTCTACTCGAGCAACCTCAACTATAGTTTGCTCTTTGTCATGGAGGATCTTGCAGCTGTGCCCTGTAAGAACTAGTGCCGGGATATTCTGGCACAACTATACTATGGACTGGATGTCGGGGTCATGGGTGAGCAGTCAAAGCTCAAGATCTGCCATCTGATACTACTGCTAAATCCTGAACTATTTCCTTACTTTAACCTTTTTTTGAACTGTGCTGCAAGTAATCCTTACTTTATCTTGCAGATTTAGGCTTTCGAGCACCGATTGATTCCAAGGCCAGGCTTGCCCATGCAGCTTAAGACACCGTATATCAGATCTAGATGGATAGGGCTTTGAGTGAATCAGCCCTTGACCACAGCGCAGTATCGAGAGTTCTTATGCCAGCTGTGCTCAGATCGGGTAAACTTCTTCCTTACTAAACCTATATTTTTCATTTTAATAAACCATTAGTAGAAACTGTATTTACTAGGTTGCGATACTCATAGTGCATTTATTTTGTATAGGTCATTCGAGACCCATGGGAAAGATTCGTCACATATGGAGCTATCGAGCAAATGTTGGCCGACATGGATGACTGCCGCTTTTCCTAGAGTCACCACTCTTTTATGAGTGGTATTTCAGTGATCGGGTCCAGGGGTGGAGGACAGTGCTATCATAGAGGGACTGATCCCTGTGGGCATTTTCTGGCCTCATCTCATGCCGGGGACTGATAAGGGGCTGTATTTGTTGGGTGAGGGAGCTCATGTGCTATCTGTAGAGGGCCCTTATTATGAGTTTGTTGATTCCTCCCTTCTTCCTCCTTATGGGAGGATTCACCACAAGGATGAGCCCCTGGAGTTTCATTGGAGCGATAGTGAGGATGATGATGATGATGATGACGACGAGGAGGGAGGACCAAGGGGTGACCGCAGGGGTCTATCCATAGTTTGGGGTACCAGAGGTTCGGCTAGGTTAACTATTCCTTCTTCTTAGGTACACTCCTAACTTAGTCTTTGTGAATGCCTTACTGTTTTTGAAATTGACTATGATCTTAAATCTAATTCTTTGTTGTTATAGCCGCCCACTTCTATACGGAAGAGGTTTGCTGCTACCGCTGCTACTGCTGCCCCTAAGCCATCGGCGAAGCGGTATGGAGCCTCTGGATCTGTAAGGGAGGGCATTCTTCGAGCGAAGCTAAACACTTTCTTCTAACTCCTCAACCATTTAGGGAAGCAAGCTGTCAAGGAGCTTGAAGAGTCGGTACAGCCTATCGATTTTACTCCTTCCAGCTCTACCCATGCAAGGAATCCTTTACCTTTGACTCTGTTCATTACTGTAATTACTTAGGGTGTTTTATCCTGATGTGACCCTTTCTTTTTAGGTGACCATTTTCGAGGCCGAGAGGATAGCCCGGGGTTATTTTTCTATCCAAGATCTGCTATTGGCTTAGGATGCACTAGCTTCAGTAAGTTTCTTTTGCCTATAATATTTTAACAAACTATGCATGATGTGTGCCATCACATTTATGTATGTGTACTATTCTTATGGTTTCTATTGCAGACTTTGTTGGCCATGGAGCGGAGCATATCCTCCTAAGATTTGGACGCTTCTAAGAAGAGAGCCAGATTTTTAAAGGAGCAGCTGCGGGCAACCATTACTGAGGCTGACTAGGCTAAGGCCGAGGCTGCTCGGGCGAGGGCCGAGATTGAGACACCAAGGGGTTAGCTAGCGAGGATGACTGAGGATAGGTAGATGCCGGTTCCTTCTGATGATGAGTCCAAGGATGATCTTTCTGCATATCGAGTGACTTAGAGGGGCATAGATTAGCATGCTGAGGGAGCTGATGCTACTAGGACCGTTGTAGGGACTTCAGAGATTAGGGACCCCACACAGCTGCTATTGGTGCTGGTGACGTCGATGACCATATGACCATAGATGTAGATTATTTGTTGGCAGACACTCAAGATCAAACTTAGGAGGGTCACCAAGGATAGGATCCCCGGCAGCTTAGGTTATGATTATTTCTTCTGAACTTGTGGGTACTTTTTGGGGCCCTACGTGGCTTGTTTTGATTGTAAACTTTTGGATTGGTACTTTTGATGTTTGACTATTATGCCTGTTGACTTTTCTTGAACTAAGATTGTCGAGTATTATTGCCTTGTGAACCCGTATTTTTTCTAGTGGTTTTATGGTGAGGGGATCAGGTGGCGTTCAAACTTTTGCATAGGCCACTTGATATGAGGGGACCTATCAAACATTTATTTTCTTTTCTTTTCTTTTTATCCTAATTTTTGCCTGAGCTGTCCTTGACGGCTTAGCCCAGCGGATCTTTTTCTTTTTAGCTTTAACTTTTACCTAGACTGCCCTTTTGGGTTTTCAACCTAGCAAGCTTTTCTCTTTCTTTTTTCCTTAATTTTTGGCGTGACCACCCTTTCAGGTTTTCAATCCCGCAGGCTGTGTTAATTTCTGCCTGAGTTGTCCTTGGCGGGTCAATTCAGTAGACTTTTCTTTTTGCCTTAACTTTTTCCTAGACCGCCCTTTCAGGTTTTCAATCCAGCATGCTTTTCTGAATATTGCAAATGTGTGGTAAAGATGAATACAACGATGCATAACACGTAGAGAAAAATTGATGTTCACATACCAGCGATTATTTCACTCACCTAAAGACATGCATTCATAAGACCAAGATTCTTAGCAAAATCAGAACATGTTCATTGATGAGATTAATTTGAGTACATAGGCAATGATAACAATTTCCAATGGTTAACCCCTACTACCTACTGGTATTTTATAGATTTTCCAGAAAGCAACTGACATTTTTCTCTCGATGCCCTATTTTTTGCCTAAGCTGCCCTTTTCGGGTTTTCAACTTAGCGGGCTTTATTTGCGTTAGAGTGCCCTAATTTTTGCCTGAACGATTTACAGGATACCGATCAGTGGACTGCACCCTAATTTTTGCCCGAGCAGTAGAAGATCACTCGCCGGGTGATTTATTCTTTATTTCTTTTATTCTTTGTGCTGCTGTTTTATGATTTAATTATTTTGACCTAGATATGATAATCCTTAAGCCTATCTTGAGTCACTGGATTCACGAGCTCATTTCCATCCATGTCCATAAGCTTGATTCCCCCTTTACTAAGGATTTTCTTCACAATGAATGGTCCTTCTCAATTAGGATTGAACTTGCCCCTAGCAGTGTTGACCTGGCGCACCTGCTTGAGGACCAGATTACTTGCTTTGAGTGGTTGTTTTGGGTATCTGATTCTATTGTTGTAAGCTCCAGCCATGCGCTATTGGTACATCTGGAGATGGTCAAGTGCCTTGAGCCGCTTTTCATCTATTGCATTCAACTGTTCATACCTGGCTCTTGCCCAATCTAATTCTTTTAGCTGCGGTTCAAGTGCCACTCTTAGAGATCTTACCTCTATTTCAACTGGAAAGATGGCTTCCACTCTATATACCGAGGAGAAAGGTGTTTGATCGGTGGGAGTCCTTACACTAGTTCTGTACCCCCAAACTGCGAATGGAAGTTTATCGGCCCAATCTCTATAGGCACCTACCGCCTTTGACAAAATTTGATTGACTTATGATCAGCTTCCCTTTAGAGCTTCTGAATGATTTGGACATTTTGTGCCCTAATATGTACTTTCTATTTTTTTTAACCAGAGCTAGTCTACTGCTGGTGTTTTTATAAGTCTTCTTGGTCTTCTTTCTTGATGATGCGTACTTTTGTACTCTTTCTCCCTCGTAAAGAAAGAAGGACCTGGGCTAATTATTATCATGTTTGCTAAGCACTTTTCACTATCTCTCTTTTGATGATAGGTTTTAACCATTGGACGTTTATATCATTGCGTTATACTCAAAGTAAACTTCATTAATGAATATGATGGTATTTTAAGAATGTTGTTGTTATGAGTGCATGACGTCATTAGAATGAAATAGTTGAGGAAAGTGTGAATGATGGGTGCATCAACTTATTCATGACATGCTAAAAGACACTGGTGCTACACATTATTCATGATACGCCTTATAAGCAGCATTGTTTGTATAAAAAATGTTTGCAACATTGAAAATTACATAATTTGAATCATCCTCCATAGACGGAGGGCCTTGTTGATTGACAGCTGAACTGGTAGCCCTGGTGTGCAAGTTTGCTTGTGTTTCTTTAGCCACTGCTCTTGCTAAGTTCTTTACAGCCTTACTGATGGGATTTCCTTCCACATTTCTTTTCCAATTCTTCTTCATAAGTACTGCTAGTGCTTTGGTGATAGACTCGATTGCCTCATTCATTTCATCTTCTTCTGCATTCCCATATACTTCCATAAAAACTGAGGTTTCAATTAGGCAGCCTTTCTTGAAATCATATTCATCGTTGAAGATTTCAAACCCATGGACTTTCTTGCCACTTACTTTGACAAGTTCTTCTTCACCCATGAATACCCCTTTTTTAACTTCAGCTCCAATCATAAGGCATGATTGAGGCTTGGATTTTTTAGCACCTGGGCGATTCCCCAAACCGAGTCTGGATAGCCATGGAAGGGAAAAAGAGGTTCTAGCATGCCCTGAAGATTCTTTTCGAGCCTTCTTCCTTTGACGTAGGTCACGTAACCCTACGTCATCATAATCTTCTCGATCTTATGTGATATGTACCCCTTAACCAAAGTTTTTCGTACCTTAGTGAGCTACAGACACCCTAAATTCCTTTTCCTCGGCCTCTATAGTAGCTATGACAGATGGTTCATCTACATCAATAGTTACTAGCTTTCCATTATGGATGAGGTTGACTTTCTGATGGACTATGGAAGGGATATCCCCTAATGCATGGAGCAGAGTCAACCCAACAGTAATGAGTAGGTGACAGGAATATCGAGGACAGTGAATAGGATCTTAGACTTCACCCCCAAACTATAACTTCAACTTCAAAGACCCCAATGACACTTCTCTTCATATCATCATATGCCCTTGAAATAGTATTGGACTTTTCCAACATGGATTTATGCAGCCCTAAGCGAGGAAGGATCTTAGCAGGATAGAGGTTAAGGGTAGAACCGTCATCCATATAACACAAGGGATTTAATGATCAAAGATTTGCACCCTAATGAAGACTACCTTGTTATGCTTATTCCCTTTGGTTGGGAGGTTTGACAGATAAAACTTGATGGGTTCGATCTAATCAGGAGGAGATCCTCCGATAACTGAGAATACCTCAACTAGAGTAGTAGACGGTGTAGCTTCCACACTTAACAACTTTTCTATCAGACCTTTCCGATGTTCCTCAGAGTCGATGAGGAGCTGCCAAATACTATATTTAGCAGGGGTAACTTGAAAATTTCTGGATGAGAGGGGTGACTTTTGATTCTTTCTTCTCATTACCGACTGAAGCAGGTGTAAAGATTGGAGCTTGATTGGTACTTGGAATGACCTAAATATCTACATCTCTGTCCCTCCTCCTTTTTAGGAGAGTATCTGGAGGAACCCTCCCACTTTGGGTGACATGCAATACCCTATTTTTCACATAACTTCTCCCTTCAGAAATTTCCATCGACAAGGCAGGCCCTTTGAGTTCATCACTCTGTAATATATAAGCATCGATATTAATTAGCTTCAATTAAACCAACATAGGGCTTGATACTCTGAAGAAGGCCGAGTACCCTCAACTTAGTGAAGATGGTAGGCAAAGATGCTTTTTAGGGGGAAGTATCGTCTTCGATGGTACGGACTACAACCACTTCTTCTTGTACTATCGCTGTTTTAGGATCTGAGCCGGACTTTGACTTAGAAGCCTTGGCTGGGGCTGAAGGGTCATTCTTTTTTAACCAATGTTTGGCCGGCACACTGGCCTTCTCCAATTCCTCAATCCTTTCCCACTTCTCAGCCTTTTCAAAGACCTCAACATAGCTAGAGAATTTATCCATACCAAGGACCTTTTGATAAGCAGGTAGTGCACCATCCATTAATTTTACGATCATCTCCAGGAGACTTAGCCTGTCCTTTAATAGAACTTGAGTGGCCATCCACCTTTTGAAGTAGGGTTTGAACTTCTTATTAGGGGCCTGCTTGATAGCCTCCAAATTCTATATGGTAGTTTTGATGGTGGCATTGAAACCATACTGCTCAATAAAAGCCTCCAATAAAGCTTTCCAATTTCCGGTCACTTCATCTAATAGAGTGTTGTACCATTCGATAGCAGGACCTTCCAAGGTGTAGGGGAACATTTTGGCTAGGACCTTATCACTTTACCTCCTGATTCTCATAACCCTTTGATAGGTGGTAATGTGAGATTGAGGCGGACCGGTTCCCTTATACTTCGCTATACTAGGCATACTTAAGTTTTTAGGGACCCAATCCTCCTCTCTAGCTGCTTGGATGGATAGTGATGATGGTTAGAGCCAAGATTAGCAGTAAGAAAGTTCTGAAGTAGGTCACACAATTTCGAGGATAAAGATGATCCTTCTAATTGAGTAATCGCACCCAAGGGTAAGCCTGTTGATTGAGGAAAGGTCATCCCCTTAGGTGTGACCACAAAATTTGGGATTGAACCAGATGCTCCAAACTGAAATGGCGGTGGCACAAACCCCTGACTAGGCTGAGTAAACTGATTGATGACTAGAGGAGATACTGTACCCACTGACTGGAGTGGCAAGCTAACTGAGCCAAATGGATCCACAGATCCCAACTGACCAAACTGACTGGAAGAATCCCCATGATTCTGCACTAGCGACAATCAAAACTGAGTGAACAAATTATGAGTAACCCTTGATACTTGCTCACTGATCACTGCATTCACCGCTGGAGCACTGATAGGAGTGCTGCGAGGAGCATTGGCCATTCTCTCTTCTACCATGATTGCCCTGATGGAAGCTAACATCTTATCATTCATTCGTTCCAAGAACTAATAAATTCCCAAGTACTGTAAGACGGCATTTACAATCTCCGACCTTACCTTGGCCCTCGATGCATTTGCATCCTCACCAGTAGCAACATCCTCAACCTTAATATCAATATGGCTATCTGGAGTCAAGATATGAGACATATCCTTAGGATGATAGGCAAAAAGATCAACTGGACTAAACTGACTACTGGATGGAATACTCATAAATAGAGATGAAATAACCCTTAACGGAACTGGAGGAGCCGGAATGCGAGTCAAACGAACTTGAGATCTTCACCAAGCTTTTTCCATTAGATGTTTGGATTTAGATGTGGTAATCATGCATAAATTACAACAATGCATGGTAGGGTTAGTCACAAGGGTATGTAACACAACACATGCGAAGCGATCGCTTCTGTCCTTATTTCTCCCACCGAGTTTGAGGGTATTCTTCCTTAATCTAATCTCACACAGAAATCAAGGTACCTAGAGGGTAAAATTCTATGGCTTTCAATAAGGATGGTGTAGGGACATATCAGAAGTTGATGTAGAAGGTTCCCATCGCATCAAGCCTCTTTTGGAGGGAGATGGCAATGAGTGCTCTACCCACTAAGGTGTCCCCAATCTCCTTGGCGGTCATGGGTATCACCATCGCGAGTGTCGCAGAAATAATAGGGCACCCTATCCTAGCGCTAGAAGAAGAGCGCATCTAACTAAAGAGAGAAGGAGATGAGAAGATAGAGTGTGATAATTTTCCCAAATGATGAAAAAAAAGCGGGTTGAATCAAGTAAATGATTTTCAGTGCTCATCTTAATCTTTTAAGCTTTTAAAACAAACAAAAATTTTGCAAGTTAAAAGATTATTATCCCTAGTAGAGTCACCACTGTGAGGTATCGATGATGTGTAGGTCTCCCTTGGTGCTTGTGTGGGAGGCGGGGCTCACTCGGGGTTTGGTTGGATTTAGGCATAACAAAATAGTTTTTAGTTAAAGTTTGCACAATAAGCCAATTTTAATGAATAAAAGAATCGAGACCCAAATCTCGATACAATTGATAGAGTCACCACCCAAGTTATCTACTTGGGAAAGAGTTTTGGTACGGTTCCCTCTGGGCAGGAGGCTCATACCTATTGGATCAGAGATTCGGGCATCGGATGAGTCATTTATTTCTCATTTAGTTGATTCAAAATTACATTCACCACGTAAAACCGTTTTAGTTTTCATCATTTAGGGAATTATCAACGAAATCATATTTCTACACTCGTTCACTCTCGTTACATGCGTTTACATATTAAAATAAAGCACAAGCAATAAATGGGGAATAAAAATTACAACCGAGGGAAATGGGGGAAACTGCAAAGAGAACATATACATTTGTTCTAAGTTATAAAACAAAAATGAAAATAAATTCCCCTGCATCCACAGATGTTAGCACAGTTTACGGCACATCATAAATTAGCATTTTATCGTATTTTATGGTGAAGACACATTTTAACTTTTGTGGGTTGATTTACCAGATTATTAGTGAAAATGATGGCATGACAAATAGTGAGTTGGATTGATTTTTAACCATTAAAAATGAGTTCTGGAATATGCTTGGGGCTGGTACCCATACTGGTGGATGGGACCCGTACGGCTACCAAGGAGGATAGGTATGGGTATGGTGTACCCATACGGGTCCTATCTGGTCCAGGCAGAAACTCTGTTCAATTCATTTTATAGGTTAACAGATTAATTGATTGATGGCAGAAAATAAAATAAAAAGGGATTTCCTTCCGTATGAGTATGGCTCACTGAATTGATATCTTTGGGGATATATGGTGCCAACAAGGCTCATACGGGTTAGGACCAAACCCGAAACAAGAAATGAAAGTCACATATATAATAGAAGGAATAGAGAACAATAATAATGAAATAACTGAGATGCGAGTCTCTTTGAAACTCAGGAGCGTTAGCTTTGCGGCGTGAATCCACTTTGAGATGATCCCTTTACTGCTGAGAGAGCCCGGCCAAAGTAGACAGTGAAATAGGATTATTTAGGTGAGTATTTGTATGGACAGAACCTCCTCTAAGTCCTAATAAGAGAAGCTAGGAATGAATACAATGTGGACAAAACCCCAAAGGAAGGGTTTTCTCCCTATTTTATACATCCTATACCCCCGCTATACCTTTTCTATACCTATAGAGCTTGCTAGAATTTTAGTATATTTTTCATATGAGATGTGTGTGTCTAAAATGTGAAGAGAATAGGCCCTATTTATAGGGGAAAGGAGGCCTGAACGCAATAAATCGTGTTCATTACCTGCCTTTTCCCGAAATAGGAAAGGATTCCCTTCCAAAAGAGCTTGTTTAGGCAATAAGAGGACCTGCACGGGTGGGGTCCCACCCATAAGGGTCCTAGGGGACCCATACGGTTCCCCCCAGGTGTATGGAATGAATGACCCATATAGGTCCGCCGGTGGATCTGTACCACCATACAGCACTCGTACAGGTCCCTAAGGGCAGACTAGGTCTCCAAACTTTGGCTAAATTCAACTATACAGTAGTAGGAACACCTCTGATAGACAACACCTGAAAGACATTGCATCATATAGCTCTCATCATAGTTTTATAAGAAGGATCATTAAAATCCATTGCTCACACCGTGGTGCATGTTTGCATGACCGGCTTAATGTCTTTTTGGCCCTTGCGTCCTTAAGCCGTAGGCTCGCTTCTATAGCCCACTAATAGAGAAGTTTCCGTTCCTACGATAAAAGGAGCAACCAACTCAGCATCTTTAACTGATTCTCCTCTACAAAATCGGGATCCCACTCCCATTTGAATTATAACTGCCCACTCCACATTTAGAGGGGCATTCTTGGCCAATAAATAGAGGGGAAATCCCAGATAAAAGGTAATTCCAATTCTCACATTCTACCTACACCCTACCATTTTCAATACTTATTCTAACTTAAACATCGGAGGTTCCCCCAGGGATAAGCCCCGATCCTTCTTTCACATTCACCATTATGCATGTTTATCAAAGCTACCATACACGATTACATTTGGAGATCAGTGCTTGAGCAACACTCGATTCACTAGATCTTTAGTGGTATGGTAAGTGTGGACCAAATTTACTCATCTAATCGATAACTTTGGCCTGCCTAAGAATACAGCCATGGTGGAAATCAACGATGACCACCCCTCAAAAACTGGCGTTTTCCACATATCCCCTAACGATGCTAGTATCTCGAGAGCATCAAATGTGACGGCTCCCCCCAAGAGCGAAGTGGAGCATATGCTCATGATTTTTTGCCATTACAACATTCTCCCAGAGCAATAACATGTTATTCGAACTGTTCGCTGAGGAATATAACCTAACTAGAAGCACGATACAAGGGATTCCTAACAACAACCCGAGCCACCAAAGCTTAGCACGAGAGCTGTTTCTAGCAAACGGGAATTGCAGAAACACAGTGATGATGGAGACACCCCTAGCCCAAGCAATGAATGTGCTACCCCAATAAGCCTTGACAGTATATGCAGTCAGTGTCACCTCAAAACCAGCGATACGGGAGATGTTCCAAGCGTTTAACTCTCCAAGCAATAATCCTTACCTTCCAGCCGGAGTACCAATGCCTCAGACATGAATGCAAATGTCAAATACGTATGGGACGGCGCCCACGTCGGGGGCTAACCCATTCCCTCAGACTGCAGGTGGCACCTCAACTCAAAATTGGTCGAAAGCTGTGCCAGTAGAGAAGGAGCAAGAAGCAAATAGCGATTCCAAGAATGACCCCAAACTCAGACGATATCTGAAAAGTCACTCAAAGACCTGGCGCTACCATACCAAGAGTCCCTGGTGGAGAAATGACACCCCCATTTCACTAAGAAAATTTTGAATGTCCAATTGAACACCTACTTTCTTGCCCCAATTTTCACCAAGCTGTATAACGGAAGGGATGACCATGTCATCCATGTGCGCTATTATGTTAACAGGATGGAGATGGTGTACGCCCCGGAGGCCTATATTTATCGCTATATCTAGAAAATGCTCACTAGGCCCGCCACATACTGGTTTAATAAGCTGAAACCCAACTCAATTAGCTCCTGGGACCAGTTAAGTGAGGTAATTTGCAAACACTTTATAGGCTCCACTCCCACCTCATATGTGAGCTAACATTTGCATGAGATCGTGCAGGAGCCAGATGAATCTCTTAAATCCTACATTCATCGATTCAATGAGGTATGCATCAGCACAGAAGATTTGGACTTTAGCACGGCAAAAGAAGCTCTAATCTGAGGCACGAGGAATGATCAACTCTAGATGGAGATAATAATAAGAAGACCACGAGACTCCACACAGATGCTAGGATGGCTAAAAGCATGATAGAGGTTGATGAGATGAGTAGATCATAAAAATGGAAGGATGAAAGAATTGGGGACCGAAAAGATGACCAGCCCAAAAAGGCAATCAACCCCACTGGTCGCAGGCCCCCGCCGTGAGGCGACACGAATAGGCCGGCCTCTAATGCTTTGCTTAGTCAAATCTTGGTCGCTATAAAAAAGGCCAATGAGAGGAAAAACTTGAGGTTCCCAAGGATACCCGAAGGATAAATAGTGGAGCACGACTCGGATAAATATTGCAAGTTTTATAGGGCTTAAGGCCATCATACAGATGAATGCAGGTGTTGGCGAATAAAGTGCATGCTTTGATTAGAGAGGGCAGATTTAGCCAATTCGTTAAGGGAATAACCAGGAACAAAAGGAAGCCAACCGTGGAATATGCTAAGGAAGGAGATGAGAAGTCCTACAAAGTCAGAGGTTTAGTATTGGTGATCGTTGAAGGGCCAGGATTCGATTCTCCCTAGAAGAAGCCCAAAGTTGTTGACTTAACAGGCCGTGATTTGGAAGTTTAAAAAGCCTATCGGAGACACTCTCTAGTGAAGAAAGACCATGCGGGCCCCTTGGTCATCGAGATACTCACAGAAGGATATATAGTTAGGTGGGTGCTGATAGATATGGGAAGTTTGATAAACCTGATAACAAAGTCAGCCCTACTCTAGTTGGAAGTTCACCATAGCAGAACTCAGCTTGGGTATAACCCCCTTGTTGGCCTCGGAGGATAGACTGTCCCATCAATAGGACAAATCACACTTGAGATGCAAGTGGGGGATAAAGACCTAACCTGGAGAGGAGAAGTAGAGTTCACGATGGTCGATATCTCGATTGACTATAATATTATATCGGGTCGCCCCTTTTTGGTGGAATCCGAGGTAGTAATATCCATGAAGTACCTTACTTTGCAAATTCCCACAAAGAAGGGAACGACATTACCGGTTGGTAATCCACAGATAGCTCAAGAAACATACCTCACCTCATTACAAACTGAGGGCATTTTTATTAAGGCATAAGAGTGAGAAAGGGCCGAGCCGGTGGGAGAGTTGGAAGTTCTCACCGTAGGGTAGAGCAGAACCTTTAGAGTCGCAAAAGACTTTGGAGAAGAAGCGAAAGCTGCAATTGCAGGTGTACTGAAGGAACAACAACATATCTTCTCATGGTCCCCAAATGATATAGAAGGTGTACGCCTCGAGGTATGAGTCACAATCTGAACACTAACCCTTCAATTACCCCGGTAAAGTAGAAGAAGCGCAAGCACGCCTTAGACAGGTAGAAGGCCATTGAAGCGGAAGTCAGAAAATTAATCAAGGCGGGGCATATCAGGAAAGTGAACTATCCTGAATGGTTGGCCAATGTGGTGCTGGTAAGAAAATCGAATGGCTCGTGGAGGATGTGCGTCAACTTCACAGACTTGAATAAGGCATGTCCAAAGGATAGCTACCCACTGCCAAGCGTAGATCAGCTCGTGGACTCTACAGCCGGATTTGCAGTATACTCCCTTCTAGATGCAAAATTCGGGTACCACCAAATCCCCATGGACCCAAAAGACAAAGAGAAAACCTCCTTCATCACACACGAAGGAACGTACTGCTACACAGTCATGTTGTTCAGGCTCAAGAATGCAGGAGTCACCTATCAGCGACTCATTAATGAAATGTTCAGGGGACAGATAGGAGAAAACATAGAAGTGTATGTGGAAGACATGATTATAAAAGGGGAGAAACAAGTGGATGACATAATATGTAAAAAGAATCGAAGAGAATGTATATTTAAGATTAGTTTGACTTAATGATGAATTTGTTTACCAACTATGACTAGTCTTGATAAATAACCAAAAATTTATTTTGGTATACAAAGAATGTGGGTCGGGTCGTCCAAAGAGATTTGAGATTAGGGTAAAACAACTATCAATTCAACATTTGAAAACTATTTACCTTCTTGACCCAAAAATGCGCATGTAACTGGCATAGACTTTTTCAGATTCTGCTAACCTTTATTCGCTTCACAATCCATTCACACCAATACGCCTTAATCAGGTTCTTTCTCTTCGTCTCTTCTGAATTCTTTCCATTCATTTTTCCTGCAATCTCAATTTTATTTTTCTTTTTGATTTCATTAAGCAATCTGTGTTTTTCAATCTCTATTTCTTTGTATTTTAAATCAAGGATTCCTGATTCAGTTCTGTTATTTGTTCACGATTTCAAAGTTGCAGTCCTGATTTTATCTTCCTTTTCGATTTCATCTGTGTACTTCATCCTTAATTTCAGATTTGAATTCTAATTCAAATATGTTTTTCATTCACAATTTTATTTGCTCTATTGTGATCTAGATTACGAATCGAATTTTAGAATTCAAAGATGAACACCACTCTTATTTTGCTTCATATAAACGGATCATGGACTGATGATCACATATTTATTGGATTCAATGTATACAATGTTTGGCAAACTGATTTGCATGTTTTTTTCTACCTGTTACGCATATAATACAGACCTACTACATATATGTTACATATATGTTATATATCTGGTATAAGTCTAATACAAGTGTTTGATGAGGATATAACGGACTTGTAACAATGTTGTATCAAATAAGAAATATGAATGATGTGATTATTTAAATATGTTACATTTCTAATATAGACCTACTACATATGTGTTACATTTTTGTTTTATATTTGCTACAAGTCTAATACAAGCGTTTGATGGATATATAACAGAAATATAACAATATTGAATAAGATAGAATTATTAATTAAGTGTTTGGCATAATCTTTATGGCTTTCATCTATTACTATTCTACTACAAACCTATTACAAAGTTTGTTACAAGACTGTTATATATCTGTTACTAGTGTTTGATGAATAAAATAGTAAATTTTCATTAGTTTTGATTTATATTGAATTATTATTGAAGTGTTTGACATTATTTGTAAGTCATTAATCTTTTACAAGTCTATTATATATCTGTTACAAACCTAATACAAGTCTGTTACAAAGCTATTATATATCTGTTACAAATCTGTTACAAATCTGTTACAAACCTAATACAATCTGGAGTTCTGCAAGGGCGTAAGAAAGTTATGAACATCGTATGAAAGATATGGAGGACGTATGAAGGTTATCAAAAAAACATGTTAGGACCTTTAGATAATTAAGCTAAACTTGAGCTGAAATTATTTTACCCAAATGGGTCGAATATGACAATTTCCCTTGAGATTATTCTCAAACCTGACCCATATACTTTGCGGGTTTTAGTGAGTTCGGGCCTAGCCGAATAAAATTTAAAAAAGGAAAATTGTTAAAAATATACATGTCTCAGTAAAATGTCTACAAAATTCACTATTAAGTCAAACTAATTACATATAAAAAAAATAATTTACGAATTAACAAAAATAGGAGAAAATAATTACATAAATATCATGTAGTAGTTATATGGTAAATATCTTGCAATCGTCTGGTGGTTATCTAGTAAATCAGCACATTACCATGTAGTAGTCATATGGTAAATATCTAGTAATCATCTAATAGTTATATAGTAAATCAACGCGTGTATATATATATATATATATATATATATATATATATATATATATATATATATATATATATATTCTCTCAAGTTCAAACTCTCTAAAGTTGTACATTTCACACAATCTCAACCATCCATTAAGTTTTAATAGCTCATATTTAATTTTAGTGGTTTATAGGGCCCACAGTGTGGTCTATAGTGCAATAAATTTAGGCCATTAAAATTTAGATAGTTTAAACTTTAGAGAATTCAAATCCTTTTATATATATGTGTGTGTCATATCTAATATCGATCTACTAAATATTTATTTAATAACTATTAGACGATTATTAAATATTTACTATATAACTATTTTATGATATTTTTATAATTATTTTATATTTTTATTATTAATTTATAAATAATTTATAATATATCTATATTATTTTAACTTTTCCGAGCATTCGCGTAAGAAGCGCATTCAAAAAATATCTTCCAACCCCCGACCAATACGTCACCGAAGGGCACGAACAGGTCCAGGTCACTTAATTATCTCCCCTGTTTTATCCTCTTCCTTTTCTCGTCAAAATCTAAATTGGAGAACAACCAATGTCAAAACCTTCTCAATAAATCATCAATGATTATGGACTCCTCAAACTACACTACTCCCATCTCGTCTCTTTATCGAATTCCTCATCTTCTTCAACCGCCTCCAAAATTGGCAGCTCAATCACTAGATCTTACTCCGATGGTTTCACCAATAAAATCTCGCGTGCTCTTTAACTCAGATTTTCTCAAACGGAGGTTTATTTTAACTCCTTTCAAATCGGAAAGAGTTGGTAGGGTATTTACCACTCCTCTGTGGTGAGGAATTATTCTCTTAAGTAGTCTTCGGATTTGGGCAAAATGATGAATGCCAATTTGGCTAAAAAGGTTTCTGAAAAGCCATCCAAGGCCGTTACTTGTGCGTTCTGGAGGTACCGCGCAGCTATTGGTTGCAGGTTGAAGCTTTTAGAAGATGAATTTTCTGTTTTTTATTTGGGGCTGGAGGAATTGTAATGCGTGCTTTGCTTTGGGATTGCTAATACCTTCGTTGACCGCTCTGAAGGCATAGCTAGGTATGGTTTCCTTGCCCTTTCTTCTGCCATTGTCGTTTTCTCAATCATCGTATTGGTGCTTTATGCTATATTATACTTGGTGACTCTTACAAAAAAAAAATATGTTATACTTGTTGATTAAGGAAAATCACAGCTTAGCTGCAAATATAATTTGCTGTCACTCCCTAGACACATATATTTGTAGCTATAAGCAATGTGTGAGAATCAGGAATCATTAGTTACATATCTAACATTGTTAATTGTGAGAAGCTTGTGAACTTAAAGGGTGACATTTGAATCAATTCAAGGCTAGTTTGGGATTGAAAGCTCCATTTTCAAGCTTTTTCTATCAGCGCCAGATTTAATTTTGAATTAGTATGAATGACCAAAATGTGTTGTTCAAAGCCAAAATATGTAATTCTATTCAAAGTTTGTCAGAGCAACTTATTTTGACAGCAGCTTAATAAGCAATACCAAACTGGCCCTCAGTGAATTCAAGGAGGAGGTGATATAAATTGCTACCTGAAAGGTCATAGGCCCAGTTCTTTTCAACTACTTTCCATTTAGTACAGTTTAGGTCATAGCTACGTAGTTATAGATTTGCACGGAAATCACTTAAATAAGTTTTGTTTAGTTCAACACATCTACTTATAAGTTGAACAAAACATAGCCTTGCTTGAGAAGTAGAGGCCAAGAGATGTACAATGTTGTTGCATATATACTTTTAAGATATTTTATGGAGAAAACCTTGTGCAGACTCTTAAAAATACACAATGTAATGTCCAACTTATTAGAAAATTGGCAATTTCTTGCACACTGCATACTCCTTAATTGTGTCTTCGTTGATAGATGTTCTCTTATACAAAAACTGATAAAGAAACCCGTTTGGCTCGTTCCTTTTATACAACTAGGTAGCTTGTTATCGATTAAAAAGAATATGTATGATAAGATTGCTTAAACTATGACTATCATCAACCTATTATGCATTGATGAAGTAATATAGCTACAAGGTCAGTGGTTCACCATGCTGAGGGTTTATTAGCAGCTTCTGTTGTGATAAAGGCTTGGCTCAAGGTCCACCGCCTCGCCATACCCCAGGCAGGGCCGGCCATTAGATTTATTAAAAAACATGGGCCAATTTTAAAAAACATGTTATTAAAGTAGTGTTTTCTGGGATGCTATTCCCGAAAAGGAACGGGTTATGATCATTGCCAATCACAGAACAGAGGTTGGTTGGATGTATTTGTGGGATCTTGCATTGAGGAAAGGGTGCCTGGGATCTATTAAGTATATACTCAAAAGCAGCTTGATGAAGTTGCCTGTATTTGGTTGGGGTTTTCATTGTTTGGAGTTCATTTTGGTTGAGAGGAATTGGGAAATTGATGAACCTGTAATGCGAATGAATTCTTTCGACTTTTAAAGATCGTCAGGATTCGTTATGGCTCGCTCTTTTCCCCGAAGGAACTGATTATACGTATAGCCTAGTTTACCTTGATAACTCCTTAAAATTTCTGCATTGTGCGTACTTGTTGTAATCTGGTTTTAACTGTATCGAAATGGATTTCGAATTTCTGAGTTCATTGCTGCTTTTATGCAGTGAACAAAAATGCCTGAGAAGTCAAAAATTTGCAGATATTACTTTCAAATTATAAATTGCTACCTGAAAGGTCTTAGGCCCAGTTCTTTTCAACTACTTTACATTTAGCACAGTTTAGGTCATAGATATATAGTTATAGATTTGCACTGAATTCACTCAAAGAAGTTTTGATTAGTTCTACACATCTACTTATAAGTTGAACAAAACATAGCCTTACTTGAGAAGTAGAGGCAAATAGATGTACAATGTTGTTGCATATATTTTTTCAAGATATTTTATGGAGAAACAAAGGAGACTAAATTTGAAACTCGCCAAATTGATTTGATTTCTTTTCTCATGTACATTGTTGTGACATTGAATATCGATTCCTTAAGAAACAAAGGAGACTAAATTTGACCGCTAGTCACAATAGCTAGAGTTGGATAGCCTTCCATATGAATGCTTTTCCAAATGGTCTATCTGCAAGTGTTGAGGAAAAAGAGCAAATACTAACCAATAGGTCTTTGTTCTGATGTGGAAAACAAAGCGATGCAAACTATACTTCAGTAATGTCCAGACGAAAACACCAAAAACCAATCATCAAGGCTATTTTAGGTGTATGCCTAGGGCTGTAAATGAGACGAGCCGTTAATGAACATAATTTGAGATACACCAGCATACAACCGGCAGCCAGGTAGCTGGAACTGCCCCCTAAACTGTGTGAGTGAGGATTGAGGAACTGCTCCAACAATGTATTTCAATTTGAATGGCTAATATTCAGCTTTTTTTTTTTTAAAAAGTAATGTAATTACGCGTGCTTTAGATACAAAGAGAAATCCTCACCCCACCCATGTGACTTGAACATGTGACATCTAAAATCATATGATTAGACTAGACCATTAGACTAAGACATTGGCAACATCTAAAATGCTTAAAATTGACATAATCGGTTATTATCTGACATTCTATTTGTAAAATCTAACTCTTTAGAAGCAAGGCCTGCTGTTGAATGCTTGAGTGGTATACAAAATTGAACTTTATTGATTGCTCTCATGTAAATGATAGGAGTTGAATAATGTTTTTTCTTTTTGTTTTTTTTTTCTGTATTGATTGACTTCAATTTCGATAAACGGTTTTGTTGAACATTTGGCTTTTGACAGAGAATTATGAAGTCACAGCCGACACTAGAAGACCTAAGGGTTTTGCTTTCTCAAATTGAATTGGCAATTTGGGATGAAAGGGGATGGTCAATTAAGGATTGATCGAACAGGACAGGTGGAACAAACATGGTATATGTATGATATACTAGCTGATATTCATGTGATAATAAATGAAGACCAGGATTATTGCATAAAACTACGCAATCATATAATGAGCAGGATGGCTACAGCCCAACTGCCATTGATGGACCTTTATTGAACCAGTACTAACAATTTTAACAGCTGGACTCATTGTGGATATGTGTCACCTCAAAATCAGTTAAGAAAACCAAAACCCATCTTTGCACTAATCCTGGAAACTGGAAAACGACAACCAAAGCAAAGTGGACTTAAATGAAACTCAAAATGCAACATAATGAGAACGACCCCACCATGTGTTTGTGTTAGTAATAAAACTAGTGTAGGTTGAAGCTAGTTTTTTATTGGTAAAGTTCAAGTCAAATAACAATGAATGATCATCTCCCCATGCTTGAAAATTGAAATCATCTTCTCTTTCCACGCAAAAAAAAAATAAAAAAATTCAAACCCAGTTACATGCCTCTGCACATCCACCATTTCACAATTGTTCTCATTAATAGGCAAAATCATCCATTCACACATGTGGTATTAGCTCATTTATCCATTTGGTAATTGTTTTTGTTCATGTAGTTTTAGTCTATTTAGTACATATTATACATTATATACAACAAAAATCCTAAAAAGTTAACATATTGCAAAATTACATAGTATATGGATCAAATGAATAATAAATTGCATAAATAAAATGACCAAATGGATAATACATAGGGTAAACTTAAAAAACATATTAAAAGGTTTTTGTAAAATTTTTTTTTCAAAAGGATGCATGTGGTTTTAAAAGTTAAGCAAAAACAGGCTTCCCAAAATTTTACAACTACATTTGGAAGGGTAATCTTGTCCATTTTAAAGTGAAATTTTGCAGCTTTGTTTATAAAAATACAATACACATTAGTGATTAATTTTAGAATTTTTTGAGAAATACAAATATTCATATTAATTAAAAATTAACGATAACTTTAAAAAATCATAACAAAATAAAAAATTTTCAAAATTTACTCAAATCTTGATAAACAATTTATAAATAATGTAGTTGAAATATAGGAATGTTAAATTTATTGAAATAATTGATATTACCCTTTCAAATATGGTTTTAAAATTTTGACAAGCATGTTTTTTGTAATTTTTGAAACCATATGTACCTTTTTGAAAAAAAATTGCACAATAATTTTTTTACAAAACGGCCAAACTGCAAGGCATGTTTTTAAAGTTTACTTACTGAAACCACATGAGTGAACTACCTAAACCGCAATGCCCAAATATGTGTTTGGGCCTCATTATGGCTATAAAGGAATGTTTAAAGAAGGTAAGAGAAAGTAAAAAGTGGAAGGCCATTTTAAAATTTCTTGATTTCCATGATTCCATGAGTAAAGTAGGCATCAAGATAATACGGCATTAATTTGTTGGATTTAATAATTCTGTAAGGTAAGATTGCCGACACATGAAATTGGAAGACGACCCTTTAATTAGTGTTCTCATTAATCAATCAACTTTGGAGGTTAATTTTGAGTTAATTAGTGCGGATAATCAACCAGCTTTCTAACACGATTATTATTAATTCTATATGTTACTCAACTCTATGCTTGCAAACCAACTGGAAAGGGTTCAGTCTCAGTGTAGCCTAGCTAGGTAAGTGGCATCTGATTCTTTACAATAAAGGAAAAAACTATCTTTTTTTAAAAGCAGAATGCTCTTCCTTTGCATAAGCAAAGAGGAACAAGTGCTTTTAATAAATTTAATTTTTTCTGCTTTTCTTCTTTATCTTTATTACTCATCTTTTTCTCTTGGATTCTTTGTTATAACTTCTCTTTTGCATATTTGTGTTCTTTACTTTGGAAAGTTAGGCTTGCTTTTTTAAAATCAAAGTGCGCTCATTTTATTCATTACATTTTTGAAAAATGTCTCATCTATTATGCTAACAATATTTCGCCTCTTTATAATTCAAATTTTCAGACACAACTGAGTACATACAAATGAAGCTTCAGTCCTCCATTTCTTTGTTAACTTCCCTTTTCGCCTTATCCATTTTATCGACAGTCCCCTATGTTATTACTGATCTCAACTCTGACAGACAAGCACTTGTTGACTTTGCTGCTGCTGTCCCTCATGTCCGAAAGCTAAACTGGAATACTTCTACCTCAGTTTGCTGCTCTTGGTTAGGAGTTTCTTGTAACTCAAATGGAACCCGAGTAACAGCTATCCACCTTCCAGGCGTTGGACTTTTCGGTCCAATCCCCAAAAACACCATATCAAGGCTTGATTCTCTTAGATTCCTCAGCTTAAGATCTAACTCTCTTAATGGAAATCTTCCTTCTGATATACTTTCCCTTCCTTCCCTTCAAAGCCTATACCTTCAACATAATAATTTCTCCGGTACTATCCCTAAATCGCTCTCTCCCTACCTTAATGTATTGGATCTTTCTTTCAATTCTTTATCTGGTGATATTCCTACTACAGTTAAGGAACTTGGACAACTCTCTGCATTGTACCTCGAAAACAACTCATTCTCGGGAAAAATACCCGATATCAACCTTCCAAAGCTTAAGTTTTTGAACTTGAGCTTCAACAACTTGCACGGATCAATTCCTTCCTCTTTGCAGAAGTTTCCATCTCCTTCATTTGAGGGAAACACGCTATTATGCGGACCGCCTCTTGACCCTTGCTTCGTTAACTCCCCTTCACCTTCAACTTCCCCAACTTCACCAGCAACCTTGCAGATTCCGACATCAAGTTCTAAGAAGAAACTTGGGGCAAATTCGGTAATTGCAATAGGCATAGGAGGATTCGCGGTGCTTTTCCTTATTGCTATGATCATCTGTGTATGCTGTTTGAAGAGAAAAGATCAAAGAAATATAGTGTTAAAAGGGAAATCCGAGGGGGAGAAGCCGAAGGACTTTGGTAGTGGTGTGCAAGAGGCTGAGAAGAACAAATTGTTCTTTTTTGAAGGTTGTCATTTCAGCTTTGATCTTGAGGATTTGCTGAGGGCTTCAGCGGAAGTTCTCGGTAAAGGGAGCTATGGAACAGCCTATAAGGCAGTTTTGGAGGATGGGACTACAGTTGTTGTGAAAAGGTTGAAAGAAGTTATGGCTGGAAAGAAGGAATTCGAGCAGCAGATGGAGCTCATAGGGAGAATGGCACGACACTCTAATGTCGTCCCGCTTCGTGCTTATTACTATTCCAAGGATGAGAAGCTTCTTGTGTACAACTACATGCCCGGAGGCAGCTTCTCTGCATTACTGCATGGTATATGCGTTCTCTTATCTTAAAGCCGATATGCATTTGTTGTGAATTTCTAAATGTCTAATGGATCTCCGGATACTAGAACTTGTCCCAATAAACCTGCTACCCCCTTGAACTTTCAAAGTAATTCCGTAGCTCCCTCAACTTTTAAAAAGTGCACCACTTTATTCCTTGAACGCCGCGTGTCAGCTTCTGACTCGAGAGGAAAAATAAGAAAAATGAAATATTTGAAAAGTTAAACCAATAAAAACCTGACACGTGACATTCAGTTAGCAAAGTGGTGCAATTACGGCGTCATTTTAAAAGTTCAGGGTAGCAAGTGGTTTCCTGGGACAAATGTGCATTAAGCCGCTTTTCTTATGTTAAAGCCGATTTGCATATTTTTGTGAAATTCCAAACAATTCTGGTATATGTTTTCTCTTATCTTGAAACTGATTTGCATATTGTTGTAAATTTCTAAACAGTTCTGGTTTGTCAGAACAGGTAATCGAGGAACCGGAACAAATACACCAGATTGGGATGCAAGAATGAAAATCTGCATTGGAGCTGCAAAGGGAATCGCCTATATTCATTCAGAAGGTGGTCTAAAATGTCTACACGGTAACATAAAGTCCTCGAACATCCTCCTGAACTCCGATCTTGATGGTTCCATATCGGATGTTGGATTGACTCCTCTAATGAACTTCCCCTCTACAATATCTCGCACCATTGGATACCAAGCTCCTGAGGTGATCGAAACACGAAAGGTCAATCACAAGTCAGATGTATATAGCTTTGGAGTTGTGCTTCTTGAAATGCTGACAGGAAAAGCTCCAGGGCGAGACGACGTTGTTGATCTGCCGAGATGGGTGAGGTCTGTGGTTAGGGAAGAATGGACTGCTGAAGTCTTCGATGTTGAACTAATGAAATACCAATATAGCGAAGAGGAAATGGTGCAAATGCTTCAAATTGCATTGGCATGTGTAATGAAAGTACTAGATATGCGTCCTACGATGGATGAAGTTGTTCGAATGATGGAAGGAATTCGACAACCTGACTCGAAAAAGCAATCATCCTCTCAGGCAGATTCTGATGCACAAACCCCTTGAAACAGTTCTATGCAGTTATGAGTTTCGGGATATCAATTATTGTTTGATATGTAAGGATTTATTGTGTTTTATAACAAGTAGTTTCTCTTCTGAAATTAATTTAGAAAATGAACAGTAAGGCTTTGTTTGGGAGCAAAGTAGCACAAAATTTTAAAGGAATGGGATGGAGAGGAAAAGAAATGATAGAATTTTAAAGGAGTGGAAAATTTTTTAAGTTATTGTGTTTGGGGAGAAGGGATGTGTTTTTAAAGGAAATTGTAGGATAATTACTTATATACCCTCAAAGATTTAAAGTTAAAATGTCTTGGAGTTGGTGAATATAGAAAAGACAAGGTTAAAATTAGTACAAAAATGGCTTCCTTCCAAATTCCACCAAATTAATGGAATTGAAAAATTGAAGTTTGAATGAAATCGGAAGAAATTGAATTCCTTTTCAATCCTATACTATTTTCACTTACCTCCCTCCCAATCATGGGAATTGGAATACATTCCTTTCCATCCCCTTAAAAAACTTGTAGACAAGCAGACCCTAAGCTTTCACTTAGACAATATAATGAGGGTTTACGAATCCTGTAAACGTTCTTAGGCCAAGACCAAGACCTAGGCCCGACCCCGACAATTTGAAGGCCCTAGGCTAAATAATATCGAAAGTAGTAAAATGGAGCTCTTAATAAAAAAAATATTGCAATAAATACTTACTTTTTGCAAAAAGTAGGATATGAACTTTTGACCTTTTATAAAGTTAACTAGTGCTCTATCAATTGATCTAACATTTATTAATGCATGTTTGCTTTTTATCATTTTTATAATAACTACTAAAACTTTGAACGAAAATATAATTTTAGGCCAATTCCGACTATGGGCCCTAGGCGATGGCACTTGCCCGGCACCCGTTAGGGCCGGCCATGCCAAGACCAAGACTATTTTCTTATTCTAAAGAATAGAGGCATGCTTCATAGAATTGAAGCCCTTAAAGGGAACTGGTGCACTGAATTGAAGCCCTGCCAAGATGCTCTCAAAGTATTGCTATATTCGTATGAAAATGCTCTTGAAATGATGTTTTGGTTGATGTTGCTACTGCTGGAAATGGGGAGGCAACTGTTTCCTTTTAGTAAGTGAAAACTATCCATATGAGTAGTTTACAGGGTAAATTGAGTTGGTCTAGATTACAGGTTTTAGCAAGTAGAACAGGTGCAACAGAAATTCAAAAATTAATCTAGAGTCCAAGATCTCCTAAGCATGGCATGATTGATAATAGTACTAGTCATAAATTATTATAGGTCATAAACACTTATTAAAAGGACCTAATAATTTAACCACTTACCAGTTGAAGCGTGAATCCCGTAGTCGGTAGAAAGACCTCTCAGCTACGTGCACAGACTCCAAAGTAGAAGCCCTCTATAAATAGTCCATACGACCACCGACCAAAACCTTCTATAAAGGGAGTACCGATAAATAAGCGGAAGACAGCTAGATCTTCCCTACTAATTTATTCTAGAAGAAATTCCCTTAGTTTTCTATTCTAAGTAAATACGTCTTTCGACGGATTGCTTTTAGGAACTAGTTCAACTAAGAGAATAAGAGAGCAAGAGAAGGAGTATGAAATTAAGGATGAAAAATAATGAAGGAGGAGGCTTCTATTTATAGTGGTTAGGAAATATTTAAAGGACAAATTAATCCCTAACCTCAACCAATTAGAATTAAAATAAAAAGGGGCAATTAAGACTTTTAAAAACCAAATAGAGTTTGGAACCAACTCAAATTGGGAGCTTGCTTGGGGAGCAAGCTCCCCACTTGGTTTCAAAAACTGCTGACCGAATGGCCAGCAGTGCAGGCCCATGGTCCAATGCAGAGTAGCCCTTGTGGCCTGTGCTGCACAGCGCTATGCGCTGGCCTGTTGAGCCATGCACCTGCACAGCCCAACAAGCTACGCATGGCGTGCCGTGCGCCTGCTGGGCCGCGCACCAGTGCAGCCCAGCAGGCCGCGCATTGTGTGCCTTGGGATGCCTTTGGTAGCCCACCAATTCCCAAAGCCCTAATGCGGGCCTTGAGCAGTGTTGTTTACACACAACACTACTTTGGCCCGCACACAAATCTAAATCTACCGATCCACTCGCACAATTCAAGCAATACCTAGTATTCATTAATTGTGCTATTTGGTTCCTAATTCCCTTTATTTATTTTATCCTCCTTATTATTTAACAGGTTCATTGGTCCAACCAATGAATATTAGTCTAACCAATATTATGGTCCAACCATATATTATGGTCTAACTATATTTCCTTGGTCTTCTAGATTAGACCCAGTCTAACGGTTCTTTATATGGCTCAGTCGTAACTCAAAGTGTGTGACCTTATAGGATCCCATAATATTGAGCCATCAAAAGTTTAACCGAGCTCAATTCCTTTTAGGAATTGACTGGCTCGAAGCTCCAGACCGTTGTAGACTCCGATTACTTTGATCGGTCATAGTGGCTCTCTAGCATAGCGCATATGAATTTTCAATATTTGGAATGTCACGCGCATTGTGACTTACTCCTGGTTTTGCAATAGTATCAATACAATTCACTCTTTCTATCAACTGTTAAGTACCATCTAGTTTCTAGGACTCGATTTAAGTGTTAGTCCACTAGTAGCTTTAATAGCTACCCCAGTATTTAGTCTTGCTATAGAATTGTTGGAAATGATCTGGAAGAACAGTCAAGAATCTATTCAGATCAAGTTTGAAGAAACCAAAAACTTATAAGTTTAAAGAAGACAAAAACTTGTAAGAATATGTAATCTCTTAAATCCAAATAGAAGCGTCCGGTCCAAAGTTAAGTTATCAAAACATCCATTGAAGATTACAAGTACCTAAGCACAAATAGAAGCATCCGATTAAAGTTTGGAAAGGAAACAAACTTTGAACTACCCAAATTAGCATCCGAAAGAACTAATTGAATGGCATCCGGATAACAAGACTAAAAGTCATCCGGAAGAGACAGTTATAAGGACAAAGGGAAAAGTTTTGAAAATAACTTTTCCCTCCACCTTTTTGGTCTACAAGTCAAAGATCCTTTTCCTATAAGGAAGACAAAAACGACAGCTAGCATTTTTTAGAAAAAGGATAAAGGATTGACACAGGAAAGAGAAAAGGTAACAACATTTTGTACCTAGACCAATAAGAAAGGCGCGTGACACACACACTTCGGACTACTGCGTAAAAGTTGGTGAGTCACTAAAATACAAGGAAAATGATCACTGATAACTTTTCAGCCTCAATCCCAAGGATTCAAATGGGTCAAAACCTCTGTCTAACAGATTGATCAATGGTTCTGGAAGTACCACATATTACCTTTTCAACAGTGAAGATTTAATTCAAGTTCAACAACCTACAAAGGCTACATTTATGATAGAAGCCTATAAAAGGGAATCTTCACAAGTTGAGAAGGTACTGGTTGATTGAAGAAAGCATTAACAAGAGAAATCCCTATTACAATCAGTAAACACATCCCTCTAAGAATCAAACAATTCGAAATCTGTTTGTAAGGATTCCCAAGTAAGTTATAAACTTGAGAAAGTCCAAAACCAAAACGTTTGAGAAAAATAAAGTGTAAAGATCTCACACTTGGATGAGTGGTGAGACTGGGATATAGCTTGAAGTTGGCGTTTTGAGTAGGATCTCCCTGTAGGGCTTAGCTTAGATTTGGGGTAGAAATCTAAGTGGTATATCCTGCTAAAGACAAAAGGACTCAGCTAGGAATTCATTCTTCTAGTGGTATATCCTACATCTCGAAGGGGTTTACAATCTGGAGATAAATTATAAGGCTTGATTCCTGCCAATTGGAAAGGAATCCACTAGTGGAAAAGCTTGGAGGAAGGAAACTCCGGGGACTGGAGTAGGCGGAGCCGAACCAGGATAAAACTCTGTGTTTGATTTCCTTACCTTTTACTTATTTGCATTATATTTCATATTTGCATAATCCGGATCCATCTCATCTGAAAAATAATTAATCATGCTACACTAAGACTTTTTAAAGTCTGTTAATTCCACGAAAAAAGCATTCACCCCCCTCTGACCTTATTTAGACCCTCACAGGGACCAATAAGTCGTATTAGAGCGAGTGCTCATAACTAGAGATCTAACAATCTCGAGCTAAAGGTCCGTATTTTGATCTAAGAATCAAAAAGAGTTTCCAAAACTCACAACTCCTTTTGGAGGGTATGTTTATTACCCGTCCTCCACTCTTTAATAGTGAACACTGTATGTTCTGGAAAAACTAGATGAAGAACTTCATTCAGGCACAAAGCATGATGGTATGGTTAGCAATTAAAAATGGCCCATATGACCCTACTTATAAAGTAGAGGGTTTTACAACCCGGAAGCCATCCAATCTTGGGATAAGAATGATTACAAGAAATTGCGTGAAAATGCAAATGCTATTAACATGCTTCGCTCTTAGTGCAGCTAAATTTAATAGAATATTCAATTATGAGACTGCACAAGAAATTTGGCAGAAATTGGAAGTGACCTATGAAGGAACCAACAAGGTCAAAGAAGCCAAAATAGATCTACTTCAGCAAAAGCTTGAATCCTTCAAGATGGAGCCCAAAGAATCCATCAGTAGCATGAACACTAGATAGAAAAATCTAGTGAATGAGATGAAGAGGCTATGGAAGAAGATCTCAGAAGTAGATATGGTCAAGAAGGTGCTCCGGAGTCTCACCAAGGAGTGGGGTAACAAAAAGACTGCCATTGAGGAAGCTCATGACTTAAACTTCTATAGTCGTGATGAGCTCATTGGCAATCTCCTAACTCAAAAATTATCTTTGGAGAGATATAGCCAACAGGAGAAAAAGCCTGAAGAAAAGAAAAGGGCTATTGCACTAAAGGCAGAGTCCTTCGAATCAGTTCCCTTTGGAGAAGAAAAGCTACTTAAGGAATCTCAATGCAACAAGGAACAAATGGCCATGCTAGCCAGACAGTTTAACGGATTCCTGAAAAAGAAAGAAAGAAGGAATTCTAGAAATATAATTCTAGAAGAATGAAGGAAAGCTCCTCTAGAAGGGATAAGCCTATAAGGAATCTAGAAGAAAAGAAGGATCCGAAAAAAGAAGTTGCCTGCTTCGAATGTGGAGAAAAGGGCCATTTCAGAGCCAAGTGCCCCAAGCTTAAAAGAGATAAGAATTAGAAGAAGAAGGAAATGGTGGCTACTTAGAGCAACAGTGAGCAAAGAAGTAGCTCATCTTCCATAGAGGGAGAAGAAACTACCAACTATGCATTCATGGCACCGACTGATCTGGAAGCAGAACAATTCAGAAGAAATCCATCCAAGGAAGATACTATGCAAATTGAAGAATCAGAATAAAAAACATCTATTCTGTTTCTAACTTTAAACTTGCTAGAGCTTTAGAGATTGTGATCAAGAATGTGAGGAAGAACACCAAAGCTATCAAATCCCTAAGAAGACAAGTGATGGAACTTGGTGAATATGGTGAAGCATTGGCACAAGTTATTAATTTGATAAGAGCATCTAAACACATTGATATGGTAGAAGAAAACTTCCTGAGAAATCAAGTATAGATCTTAAGTGCTAACTTGATGGGGTTAGATAGCGAGCTAACTCTAATGAAGGAAGCATCTAGAAGGAAAATAAGTCCTTCAGAACCAAGAAGGAATCCAAGGCAGGGAACACAAAGGAATCAAAACTCTATTGCTAAAAGGAATCCAAGACCCTCAAATCAGAATGAGAAGAAACCTCAGAGGCAACCTCAAGCACAGAGATACACAACTGCCCAAAAAGGAAAACCTAAAGTAGTCCATAACAAACAACCTTTTAAATAAAGAAGGAATTATGGAGCAGAAGTTGCACCCCTAACCAGCTTCCTGATATATATAGAACAAACAAGCATACAAGAAGCTGGATATATTGGAACCTATGGAAAGGAAGATCTTGAAAAGATCCAGAAGAAGCAAGAGCAGAACAAACCCATCTCAGGGTGCAGGTTTTATGGGAAAAACAACCATATTACTAAATTATGTAGATTAAAAAATTATTATTATGATATTTATCCTTGGCCTGAAATGGTTGATAACCTAAGAGGACCCAATCTAATTGGGTACCCAAACCCACTTGATCTATTTTACAGGTATGCCTTAGATCCACAGTAGATCAACACACTTGGTACATTGATAGTGGATGCTGAAGGCATATAGCTGGTGATGAGAAAGCCTTCATCACTCTAATTTGGAAGATAGGTGGAAAAGTAAGCTTTGGTGACAATAAAAAAGGACAGATCATTGGGCATGGAACCATTGGATCTGAAATAAAGATAGAAGATGTCTCATTAGTTGATGGACTGAAGTTCAACTTGCTAAGTGTAGCACAACTCTATGATAAAGGAATAAAAGTCATCTTTAACTCTGGAGGTTGCTCAATCATTGATAGTAAGTCTAATCAACTTATTCTTTATGCACCTAGAGTAAATAATGTTTATTGTGTTAACACTAAAAATGATAAAAATAATATATGCTTGGTGTCTAAAGAAGAAGAATCATGGCTATGGCACCAGAGGTTGGGACATGTTAGCATGAACCTCCTGTCCAAATCAGCGAAAAAGGAATTGGTTGTGGGTTTGCCTACAGTTGCTTTTGATAAGGATCACATATGCACTGCATGTTAATTAGGTAAACAGCATAGAAAAAGCTTCCCCTCCATCTCATATATACCTTCCAAGAGAGTTCTTGAACTCTTGCATATTGATCTCTTTGGTCCAATCAAACCATTGAGTTTAGGTAGAAGAGAATACACCATGGTCATTATGGATGATTATTCTCGCTATACCCGGGTGGCTTTGCTAGCTAGCAAAGATGAAGCCTTTGACCAATTCTAAAAAATATTCATCCAGATAGAAGTAGAACAGGGCATAAGCATTGTACGCATCCAGAGCGATAATGGAGGAGAATTCAAAAATAGGCACTTTGCTGAATTCTGTGAATCCAAGGGCATTGAACATAACTTCTCTGCCCCTCATACTCCTTAACAAAATAGAGTTATTCAGAGGAAAAATAGAACCATAGTTGAGATGGCTAGAATGTGAGAATTGTTTGCCAAAATATTTTTGGGGTGAGGCCGTAAATAAAACATGCTACATTTTGAATAGAGCTCTTATTAGAAAGACCTTAGAAAAGACCCCTTATGAAATATGGAAGGGAAGGAAACCCAAAATTAGGAATTTCAAAGCCTTTAGATGTAAATGCTACATCCTGAATGATAGAGAGCAATTAGGAAAATTTGATCCCAAATCTGATGAAGCAATTTTCCTTGGCTACTCAACACATAGCAAAGCTTACAGAGTCTATAACAAACAAACCTAAACTGTGGTATAGTCTATACATGTAGATTTCGATGAGACTATCCATGCAGGAAGAAGAAGTTCAAAACTGGAAGATGTAACTCTAGAAGTCAAAAACTCAGGAGAAAAAGAAGAAGTGCAGATTCCAGATTCCTTCCAGATTAAGAAGTACAAGGAAGAAGAAGAAGGAATCAATCTCAACCTAGAAGTTCCACATGGTAATCTTAATCACCATGAGATAAACTTTATAGATAATTAAGAAGAAATTGAAGCAGTTAAGGAACAAGCTCTAGACCAGCATGTAGTTCTTCAAAGAGAAATTCGGACTCATAGAAATCATCCGGTAGAAGCCATTTTGGATGATGTCCAAAATCCAGTTAGAACTAGAGGACAACTCGACTGGATGATGAGCCACACTGCTTTTGTCTCTCTTATTAAGCCAAAGAAATTTCAAGATGCTGAAGGAGATGAAAGCTGGATGATGGTGATGCAAGAAGAACTAGATCAATTCACCAAAAATGATATTTGGAATCTACTGTCACCACCAAAAGGAAAGTCAATCATTGGCACCAAATGGGTATTTTGGAACAAGCTAGATGAATCCGAAGTAGTGGTGAGAAATAAGGGAAGATTGGTTGCCCAAGGCTACAATGAACATGAAGGGATTGACTTTAAAGAAACATTTGCCCCTATAGCAAGATTGGAGGCAATCTGGATTCTATGTGCTTTTGCATCATTCATGGGATTTATATTATTCCAAATGGATTTCAAAAGTGTATTCTTAAATGGAGTTATCTAGGAAGAAGTCTATGTCAAGCAACCACCTGGATTCGAACACTCAAAGCATCTGGATCATGTATACAAACTAAAGAAAGCCCTTTATGGATTGAAACAAGCACCAAGAGCTTGGTATGAGAGACTCACTACATTTCTCATATCCAAGGGATACATCTGGGGCAAGGCAGATACAACCCTTTTCATCAAGAAGAAGAAGGATGATGTTATTCTAGTCTAGATCTCTATAGATGACACCATCTTTGGAGCAACAGATGAAAAAGAATTTAGCTCTCAATGCAAAAGGATTTGAGATGTCTATGATGGGAGAACTCAGTTTCTTCCTTGGTTTACAGGTCAAGCAGAGTTCGGATGGGATTTTCATAAATCAATTCAAGTACACCAAGGAGATCTTGAAGAAGTTTGAAATGGATAAAAGCAAGCCTATTTCCACTCCAATGGGATCAGATACAGTCCTATCCAAGGATTGTGAATGAGAAAATATTGATCAGAAGCTATATAGAGGAATGATTAGGTCATATCTATACTTAACAGCTAGCAGACCTAACATACACTATGTAATTTGCTATTATACAAGATATCAATCCAATCCTAAGGATTGACATCTAAAGGCAATAAAAAGATCCTTAGATACCTCCTAGGAACCATTGAAGGTGGGTTATGGTATCCTAGTAATGGAGATTTTACACTCTAAGGCTTCACTGATGCAGATTATGGTAGAGACACTCATGAAAGAATGAGTACATCCAAAGGCTGTCACTTTCTTAGAGATTGCTTGGTATCTTGGTATATCAAGAAGCAAACTTCAGTTGCCTTATCCACTACAGAAGCAGAATATATGGTAGCTGGAAGTTATGTGGCACAACTCCTATGGATTAAGCAACAACTTGAAGATTATGGAATTTAATCCGGATGTGTGAATGTTATGTGTGACAATAAAAGTTCCATTAATGTGCCAAAGAATCCAGTACTTCATAGCATGATGAAACATGTTAACATCAGGCGTCATTTCATCTGGGATCATGTAATGAAGAAGGATGTTGCATTGGTTTGCATACCAACCAATGAGCAAAGGGCAGATATCTTTACTAAGCAATTAAGTAAAGATTAATTCAACAAACTAAGGGAGTCAATTAGTATGTCAAATCCAATTTGAAGAAAGATCTGGAAGATAAGCATCAGTTATCTTGATCCCCTTCAAGTCAAGGAATCCAGAAAATGAAGGAAAATGTGTCAACTCTGGATCCAGAAGAAGAATTGCCAGCTCAGCAGACATGAATGACAAATGGCAGAAAAAGCGCAGTGAAGTAACTATACACATTTTGAATTTCAAACGTTTATTGAGGAGTTCAAGAGCGGCAAAATTTATAGCTATCATTAAGAATAAACTGCTCCCATTCTCCAGTTTTAACACCATTTACCTCTCTCATAGATTCCATCTGCCATGTTGTGAGCGGATGACGTTTTACGCGACGGTTGCAAAGCCAGGTCGGAGGACCGATCCCTCAAAAATAAATGTTGGTGTGATGATGTTGGAAAATGGTTTTGCAAATTTTAATGTCCAAAAGATACAAGATCAAAATCCAGTACTTAAAATAGAGTCGCCACCTGATTAAGCTCAATTGGGAAATTTTGGTACGATTTTCCCACCGGGTGGTAGACCATACCTTAAGTAGAGATTCCGAGTTCTGATGATGTATATACTTTACATTAGGCCAAGTTAAAAATTTCATTCTTTGTTATTCCATTTTAATTCACTCTATTTATTGTGTTTTCGATTTATGTGTTGTTAGCGCGTTTTTAACATGCAAAAGCGGTAAACAAATTATTACAGCTATCCAACAAATAAAGTGTAGAAATTAAATAATAATTACAATGGCTTTTCAAATCCTATACATTTGTTCTATACAAGAAATTAAATACTCGAAGGCCTAACATACATCTATCCTAAATCTAACTGCAAAAAATAATTAGCACGGATACGGTACTTTGTACGCGATATATCACGTAGGATGCATAATTAGTAGACAAAATAAGACCCGAGTTAGCGTGAACATGATATATTTATTTACAATGTTATGAAGCCCGGTTAGATGGCTAAAAATGGGGTTTAAACGGCATTTGCAGGAAAATTTTGTTATTTCCATATTTTAGGCCCGATAATTATTTTAACCGGATTATTACTGAAAATGCCATATATTATGGGGTGAGGTCTGTTTTCAGATGGTTTTGGACCTTTGTCATTGCACTATACATCCTAGCTTTGGGAAATTAAACTAGGTCAGGAATTAAAACGAAAATAAAATTGATGTCCAAAACTTTATGCGGGCGACGGTATAACTGAGGCCGGCGGCGGTATCATTGATGTCGCTGGCGGTCTTAGTTATGCAGGCTGGCTGTATGACATTTTGGATACCATAAAGAAAGGGTCCTATAAGAAAATGGGGCCACTGGGGGCAAATGAGGCCACAGGCAGTATCAATGATGCCACTGGCGGCATGGTTGATACCACTGGTGGCTTTAAATGCCTCTAGTGGCTTCAGTTTCTTGCAGCAACTGTTTTTGGCCGGAAAGCGACCAAAAACCCAAAACTAGGTACAAACAACAATTAAAACACAACAAACAAGTAAAATGAATGCCAAAGAGCTATGAGACTCAGAATTTTTACCTCGGTGCTGTGAATCCACCTCTTCATGATCCGTATGACACCTCTTCGTGATTCGTATGACACCATTGGGGCGCTCAAATGATGATTTGGTTGGTGAATGGGGGGTTTAAGGCTCTAAATCCTAATTTGGTGATTTCTAATCCTAAATTGCACCTAATATTAGAGAATTCAATAGAGAAAAACCAAGAAAAGATGAACTGAATCCTCTTTTCTAAACTTTATCGCACTAGAACTAGCTAAAATGCTCAAAATCTCCTTAAGACCTTGAGTTTTGAAATTTTATAACCCTTGAAATGGCTGAGAAATGTTGCTTATATAGGCTAAAATCCGTTGAAAATTGCCTTTGATCAATTATCCGTCGGATATCGAGCAAAAAAGGCAAACAACTGTTCTACAGAGGAAATGATGCCATCGGTGGCATGGATGATACCACTGGTGGTATCGATGAGGCCGCCAGCGGCCTCACCTCCCTGACAAGCATGAAAAGTAAGCACGTTTCAAGCCCGAAATTGGGGAAAGGGAGAGGAAATCCGGGCAAAAGTGATTTTGAAGGGAAAACTGAATTATTGAGGGTTCTTTTTGACTTTTTATGGGTATTTTGGACTAAATTATTTTTTGGGTGCAAATCATCAGTCTGAGCTACCACCAGACTCGTTATCGGACATGTCAAACTGAATTTTTTCGAAAATAAAATTGGTAGAGAATTTTATATCAATAATAAAAATTCCAAAAAAGAATTTTATTATGAGGAATAAAATCAAATATACATCATCATCGTCAAGAGGGACTGTAAAATCTCGTGCTAAAAGGTTGCCCCTTGTGGGATCACTACTGCCATATGTCAGTATGATATCACGAAAGAGCAAGGGTTAAGAATTGTACCTAATGAATGAGTGGTTTACCCCTTGGTCGGGCTTAGGCTTTTAGATTGAATTGCCCTTTGTTCGGACTTGAGCTTTGTTGATTTGCCAAGAGGGGCTTGGGATTTGTCAATTTGCCCCTTGGTCAGGCTTGAGCTTTGGAGATTGGCCAATTGGTCGGGCTTAAGCTTTGCGGATTAGTTGCCCCTTGGTCGGGCTTGGGCTTTGTGGATTTGCCAAGAGGGGCTTCGGCTTCATTGATTTTGAGATTGATTTGCCAAGGGAGCTTGGGCTTTGTTGATTTTGAGATTGTGGAGTGCCATTCCTGTAGCAAGTAGAACAAGATTAGACTAATTTTAGATGACATTTTTGCTGCTTGATCGATTTTGTGGAACAAAAATATTTTTACCCCTTCAATCATCAGTAAAAATGTAATAATAAAAAATACAAGGGTTTCAGAAGTCCTAAGATGTTGAGGCTAGAGCCGGGATTCGATAGGACTCACTAAAAAAGCATAGAAATTTTTTTATGTCGCCGACAGCTTGGCTGATGCCGCCGACGATATGGGGTGCCACGTGGCATCTTTGACTATTCAAAGGAATTCAGAATTCAAAATCGGGAAGTTGAGGCCGCCGCCGACATGACTGATACCACTAGTGATTTGATTGATGCCGACGATGGCATAGAGGGACAGTTTTAGATAAAATTAAACTCCTCAAATTCCGCGGGCGTTTTAAAAGAGTTAAAACTCTTCTTCTTCCCCTATTTTCGTATACAGAAGCCGATCTATCTTTTCCTCTACAAATAAATTCACTCTTCTTTCCTTTCTAATTTCCAACCATGAAGAAGATTTTTAGTCGCAAATCTAGCAGTTCCAAGTCCAGTAGACTGCCTGATTCATCCATAGAGGGGCTGAAACTTTGCCCGGTTCACGTTGCATATGGTTTGAAGGCGACCGATAAGATGTATGGATACAAATTAAATTCTCCCATTACCAATTTAACTCTAAAGAAGAAGAAACATCTCTACTATGTCCAAGTAATCCTACAAAACTCGAATCTCCTTGTTTATGTTAAAATTTAATTTCGGCCTTAGGCTCAAAATTTTGCCATGATAGGGTTTATAAACATGAAATTGAAAAAGTAAGAACTGATATTGCATGCTATAGGTTTAATTTTTTTGTATCGTTTTTATTCTTTGGTATCTATTAATTGCGTTTTTTGGTGTTTTTGTGCGATTTGGCTTGATTTTGGGACAAAATTGAGTTCTGCCATAGAAATCGATGTTGCCGGCGGCATGAGTGATGCTACCGGTAGCATAAAGCCTTGTAAAAAGGCCTGGGAAAATGCCATGTTGCTGCTATTTTATAGTAATGTTGCTAGCGACATCATTCATACTGCCGGCGGTATGGCTGATGTCGCCGGCGGCATCGCTGCTTATAGTAGTAGCATCAGCAGCTTTTAAGTAGGTAAAAGGGGGGAGAAAATAAACTAGAGACTTATCTGTTTCATTCTAATTTTTTGCAGCCATATGGACTGACTTGTACCAGTGGTATGGGGACCATCGGTGAATGGTGGTAACACATAAAGAAGAAGGACCCCGCCCTCGTGATAGCTATCGATGACACGGGCTTCGGGATCTAGCCCATATCATGCCCTTAATAATGCCGAAACTCTCCCATTCAGCCTTTACTACTTTGATAGAGAAGTGGTCCAAAACCACGCACACTTTCCATTTCTTATTCGAGGAGGTGACCATCACTCCTTCCGATGTAGTGGCCATGATCGGGCTCCCCTGGACAGATCGAGTTATCCACTTTCATATGTATATGGAGAAGTATTACCTTGAGAGGACTGTGATAAGGTAGGTGACTGAGCTATTTGGTTTGTAGCTCATCTCGGGGCGATTGTCGTATAGAGAATAACATAAGTATTGGGTAGGAGTCGGGGTAGTTCCCGAGATGAATTGGGATACTTGTGTTTGTTCCTTTGTGATTTCCTTGCTTACTATTCTGTTCTTTTCGGTTTTGGGAAGCGAGATTAACTATGGATTGATATCTACTATTGAGGACATAACAAGCATCAAGGGGAAGAATTGGCTTAGGGCTATCTTGGCGCAGATTTACCGCAGGCTGGATGCGGGTGCGAGGAAGAAAGGCAAGGCCCTTTGGCTTAGCCATTTGCTCGTGTAAGTATATTTTCCCAAAAGCATTTAATTGATTCTCTTTATATTTTTGCTTGATTTGTCTACTTTCCTTATTTTGGATGTTTTGGACTGATTAATTGCTTATTTATGTAGGCCTAGGCTTTTAAGCTTCAGATTCTCTCACCGGTCAAGTTCTAGGTCACCGTGCCGACTATTTCTAACTTTCTTGCCCGATGGTGTGATAGCATTAGAGGGAAGAGCAAGTATCCCACCAGTTATAGAGAATCCTTGAGGAGTGTGCGGTTGAGCTCGGTATGCAATTTTTGATCTTTATCCCTATTTCATACTTAAACAAAACATTAGTGACAAAACGCATTTATTGAATTCACATTATGCTTACATTGATTGTTTGCTTCGTTGTTTGGTCAGGTTGTTCACGATCCCTTTGACGAGGTGTCAAACCTTATGAAGATAGCTAGGGTTCGAAAGGAGGTTGACGATTGCCGGTTCATGATGGAATGCCCCTTATCCCTTGAGTGATACTTAGGGGAGTGTGTTCAGAGTTGGAGAGATCTTGCCACTTCTACCAGGCTAGTGCCCCCGACACCTCCCACTAGTCTCTGGTGGCCCCACCTAGTGATTACTGTTAAGGCTGACAAAGCTGCCTACCTAGAGGGGAACGATCGAGTTATGGAGAGCGTCCCTGGTTCATATAAGCAGCACCAGTGTTTCCTACTTCCTATATACCCTCGTGTCCATAGGAACGACATGCTTGAGTACCCTATGGAGAAGAGTAGGGAGGAGGAGGAATGGTGAATTAAAGGCATAGTGAGTGATGATGAGGAGGAAGAGGAGGAAGAGGAGGAAGAGGCTAGCGAGGGCAAACCTGAGGGAGAGGATGAGGTAGGTGAGGATGTGGTTGGCGAGGGTGAGCCTATGCTTTATGAGGGGCACCATTCTTTTGAGGTAGGATTGTGTTTATATACATGTATGTTAATTGTCTAATGGTTGCTTATGTTTGGCTTGTGTTGTCTTCAATTTTCAGGCACCTCCGAGGAAGCTGAATAAGCCCGAGAGTCACAGAGTGCAATGCTGGGGTAGACCCAAGGGCGTTGGATTCGTAGATGGGAAAATCAAGACTACTTTAGAGACCTCTTTCTCGCTCATGAACTCAAGAGGCGAATTCCATACAAGGAACATAAACCCGAGTACCATTCACTAAAGTTCAGCCCGAGTGACTCCACACATGTAAGTCTTAGCCAAATCCATTTATGCATACGATAGTTCTTGTATGGATCCTTTTCCTAATTGCTTTTTAGATTTTATAGGTTGCCCGTAGTGAGGCAGAGCGGTTGGCCAGAAATGCCTTTTTTCTCAGGGATACTCTTATCGGTCAATCCTTGCTTGTTTAGGTATATTCCTTATTATGACATGGTAAAATAAAATAAAATGCATGTATGCATGTTACGAATGATATGGGTTTCTATTGTTCCTTTTATCTATAGGATTTCTTAGCACTTTCACTGTCGGATGCCAATGCAGCCCAACAGCGGTACCGGGAGGAGATAGGGGCGCTTCGACCTCGTGTGAGCGAGTTGGAGTAGTAGCTGGATGCTACTGTGCGCGAGAGAAGGAGTAAGCATAATATGGGTTGCACGACCCCAGGTGAGCCCAGTCGTAGAGGAGTAAAAGTGGCAGATGGTTGACGTCATTCTATGATGCGTGTTGAGTCAAGCAGCATCCCAGTGACAGAGGATAGGGAAGAGGATGAGGATGTGGTCAACCATTGGCTTCTCAGTGAGGAGGGTGTCTCGTCCCACCAAACTGATGGTGGTGGGCAGTTTTAGAATTATCTATTGATCCCTATTTCCTATTTCTCTTTTTTTGTTGATTTTGGTTTGTATGCCTTTGATACATTGGGCTTGAATGTTTAATTTTTAGATTTCGGTGGATTTGGTTTTGTTTAGGCTTAGGATTCAAACATTTTGGTACTTTTGCGCCTTCGGGCTTTTGGTTGGAATAAAATTTGAATTTTATTCTTGGATATATTCTGGAAATTGATTATAGGGTTTTTACAGGTTGTTTACAGGTTTAACTGGTTAAAATAGGTCTGAAATTTGCAAAAAATATGGCCATGCCATCGGTGGCATAATTCATATCGCCATCTGTATGAAATTTTGAGTTGCTAAATAATAAAGACAAAACTGCCTGCAAACATCGGCCATCTGGCCCATACAGCCAACGACCTGACCCATACCGTTGGCTGCATCACTTTGCCAAAAATCTAAATTCAGCTATTTTCTCAAATTTAACCATGAAAAACCACAATCAGCAGCTACAGGGTTTCCTGTAAAGCCTGGGAAACGCAGACTGGAAGAAGCTGGAAAAATTTGGGCTGTGGGGTTTTTGATTTATCGCTGTGTGGCTCATAAGCCCCAAATTTCTTCGCGCGGCACTGACCTTTTAGGATCAGATGGACCATGTATTCCAATTTCTTCATTCGAGATATGCCCTTTGCTTGAAGAGTTTCATGCCATATTAGGGGTTCCATGCCCCAAGCGCGTGCCCCTGACACTCCTGAAGCTTCATTTTAGCACGGACGGCATGCCCTGAGGGTTGTGGAATTTGGATTCTGTAGACCCATTTCTATCCTAACTGCCTGACAAACCCAGATTTTAGCTCAGTGTAGTTTTGAAGTGGTGCCATGGGGTGCCTAAATCTCATCTTGCTTGGCCGTCTATGGTGGCATTATTACTTATGGCAGAGTTTATGTATGGAGTGGGCCCAATTGCCCCATTCAAGCTGATTTTAATTATCAGTTCCATGTTGACAGGGGCTTCCCCTATAGTTGTAGGGCTAGCAGAGACCCTGTTGAACACGGACTATGCTTCCACTAACCCAACCCTTATTGGCGATCATCTCATACTACTACAAGTATTCGTTCTCCCTTAATTTTCAAATTATTTGCTTCTTTTTACCCTTATCTGAAATTGGTTTATAGGTATGGCTGATTGAGAAGCTGAAGCTGAAAGCGGCACCGCGAGGGAACCCAAAGAAGTACTTACCAGTTAATCTGAGAGAGAGGGGACTTATGCGGGCAGATTTTGCTCAGTTGACATTCGACAGTTGGTTGCCCGTTTTGAGGGGATATACCGATTCACAGATACAATGGCTTAGCTTGTGGTGGAGGATCCGAGATGTGGTAGTGGAGTCTTGGGGATCCTATGTTTAGCTAGTATGTTTGGAGAGGACTTTATTCTATACCCCTTAACGATTGTGCCATCAGTATGGCAAGCGATAGAGAGTCCCGATCAAGCTACCTTAGAACTAAATCAGAGTATACAAAGCCAGATGGCTGAACCATATCCGGGAGAAGTGGGCATTGGAGGCCATATTCGAGACTCTAGATTATGCTCATATGGAGACCATTGAGACTGATATACATTACAGAGGATGGCTCGTTGAGTTTAGATGGTTGACTACTCGATCCAAGCTATAATAGGCTCACTTTGAGGGAGAGCAAGCTGAGCAGGGATTTGAACCTTTTCATACGACCACCATGTGGAGGATTTCGAGATATTATCATGGTGATGTAGGGAGTTTGGCTTGATGTGCGCTTATATTAGTTCTATCTTTTGCATAGGCTAGTCAGGGTGACAGACCTATCGGACTTTATTTTATTATGTCTTTTATTTGGTTCTAATTTTTGCATAGACTACCCCGTGGGGTTTTCAGTCTATCGAACCTTGTCTTAATTTTTGCATGGACTGCCCTTTTCGGGTTTTTAATCCAGTAGACTCATTCTGACTTTTGCATAGACCTTGCTCTTTTCAGTTTATCAAAATTATCTATTTATTATTATTATTGCACATTGAATTGGAATAATGTGATCCCTGCATTTAATTTACTTGAGTTGTTTTGACCGTATGGATACAAAATTCACATAAGCACAAGCATTCGGAATTTAGCAAAAGAGATACTTTCATTAAGTGAAGTAAAATAAAGTACATGATGTTTGGTTAACATTTCCTTTGATTTAACTCCATGTGCCAACTAGCCTAGATTGGTTTTCTAGAAGGCACTCTCTCTTTGCTCACATACCCTAATTTTTGCCTAGATCGCCCTTTTTGGGTTTTTGATCTAGTGAGTTTGTCACATCCCCTAATTTTTGCATGGCCAGTTTGTAGAATACCGACTATCGGGTGTCACCCTAATATTTAACCAATCAGTAAAGACCGAAAGGCGGGTGATTATTATATCTATTTTTTGTGTGCTGCTTTTTTTAATTTATTTCTTTTAGATTAGATGTGATAACACTTAAGCCTGTCCTGGTTTATAGGGTTTACAAACTCGTTCCTGTCCATATCCATAAGCTTAACCGCCCCTTTACTAAGCATCTTCTTTATCACATATGGTCCTTCCTAGTTCGATCTGAATTTTCCCTGTGCATCAGTAGTAGAAGGTTTCAGCTGTTTAAGGACTAGATCACCAGCTTTCAGGGGAAACTTCTGGTGTCTTACCCGATTGTTATAGGCTCCAGCCATGAGCTGCTGGTACATCTGGAGATTATCTAGGGCTCTTAATCTCTGCTCATCCATCATATTCAGCTATTCGAACCTCACCTAAGTCCATTCAGATTCTTTTAGCTTGGCTTTTAATGTGACTCTCAGTGAGGTTACTTAAGTTTCAACTGGCAGAACTGCTTCTATTATATAGACCAGGGAGAACGGAGTTTAACCAGTCGGGGTACGGACGCTTATGCAATATTCCTAAATAGCAAAAGGTAGCTTGTCTTCCCAATCCCTGTAACTAGCTATCATCTTAGAGAGGATCTTCTTTACCAACTTATTAGCTGCTTCAACAACCATATTGGTATGCGGTCTATATGGAGAAGATCTATGGTGTTCAATCCCATATTTCTCAATCAGATCGGCGGTTGCTCCTTGAAACTATACCCCGTTGTATGAGACTATATAAAGCAAAAGTCCATACCGAGCAAAGATATGCTTCTCTCTGAACTTGGCCATCTTCTTAGTGGTGACATTGGTGTAGGATTCGGCCTCTACCCACTTCGAGAAATAATCCACTGCTACTACGATGAATCTGTGTCCGTTGGTAGAAGGATGAATTTCACCAATTATGTCTATCCCCCACACTGAGAATGGCCAAGGAGTAGATAAATGATGGACCTTAGTGGATGGCAGATGCTGTATATCCCCATAAATCTGGCATTGGTGGTACCTTTTGACATGGGTGATACAATCGGCCTTTAGGGTGAGCCAAAAGTACCCGACCACTGAATTTTCTTTGTGAGAGCAAGACCATTCATATGAGGGCTACAATCACCGACATGGACCTGATTAATCACCCTCTGAGCCTCAGATTCAGTTAAGTAACGAAGCAGCAAACCATTACTGGTGCACTTGAATAGATCATTATCGATAATTCAAAACTGGACAACGAGCCGCCTTAGAGTGGTACGGTTTGAGTTAGAGGGATTCAGAGGATATTGGCCGGTTTGGAGAAATAGGATAATGTTAGAGTACCAATAGGGTTCCATCGAGATGGCAAGGACCTGCTGAACCGGCTGAGCATAATAGGGGATCATAGTTGACAATAGGACCAAAGGACGGATAGGTTGCCGTTGGGGTCCTTCCCATAAGGAGGCCAGGGTGGCTAGAGAGTCAACCATTTGATTCTCATCCCGAGGGACGTAGAGGTACAAGCATAAGGTGAACTTCTCGGATAAGCTACAGACGGTTTCAACATAAGGACAAAGAGACTCTTCCTTAATTTCCCACTCTTCGACAACCTGATGGATCACAAGAGCCGAATCCCCAATGACAGATACCATGTGGGTCCTAACCTAGAGGAGAGCCTCAGGACCAAATAGACATGCTTCATACTCAGCCCCATTGTTAGTGATAGTGAACTCCAAGCATTTGTACAACTGAATGATTTTATTATCCGATGTGACTATAATAACTCCAAGGCCTGATCCCCTTCTGTTCATAGCACTATCAAAGTATGTAGTCCACACACGCTTGAGGACTTGAACTGAGGCGAGCTACTCATTAGGAAACTCCAGGTTCTCAACATAATTAGAGTCAAGGGGTTGATTAGCAAGGAATTCAGCTACTGCCCACCCATTGATAACCTTCTTCATCACATACTCAATGTCGAACTTAGATTGAAGTAACAACCATCGAGACAGTTTATTGGTGAGGTTGGGGGATTGACAAAGATACTTCATGGGGTCAATCTTAGCCATGGTTTGGACTTCATAGGATTAGAAATAATGGCACAACTTCATAGTGAGCCAAACCATGGTGGCGCAAGTCTTCTACACAATCGAATATCAGGTTTCGTAATCCAATAACTTCTTACTCAACTAGTAGATCGCATGCTTCGGTTTATCATCATGATTCTGGACAAGCATTGAACCTACGAAAGACTCTTCAATAGCTAGGTATAGGATCAAAGGTTTCCTGGGGATGGGGGGTTTCAGAATGGGTGGGTCAATAAGATAAGCCTTAATTCTGTTAAACACCACTTGGCACTAATCATTCCATACCATTTGTTGTTGCTTTCTCAGCAGTTTAAAGATGGATTCACATATGGTATTGAGGCGGGCAATGAACCGACTAACATACTGCAACGATTCAAGAAAAGATCAGACTTCTTTTTTTGTCTTAGGTGGAGGCATATCCCTGATGGCTTTAGCCTTATTAGGATCCATTTCAATCCCTTTCTGACTGACCACATGACCTAATAATTTGCCTGAAGTAACCCCAAATACTCACTTCTTTGGATTTAGGCGGAAATTATACTTTTCAGTATGAGTCATAAATCTGTCGAGAATAGCAGGGTGCTCTTCTCGGGTGGCAGACTTCATAATTATATCATCCACATATACCTCCACTTCTTTATGGATCATGTCTTGCAAGAGGGCAATTATAGCATGCTGATAAGTGGCCCTAACATTCTTTAACCCAAGCGGCATTACCTTGTAGTAATATACCCCCCATTCGGTAATGAATACTGCCTTGACCTTGTCGATGATGTCTACCAGAATCTAATTATAACCTAAGAATCCATCCATAAATAAGTACATAGCTACCCTGGGGGTACTATCGATCAAGACATCTATGGGAGGAATAGGGAAATCGTCTTTAGGCAAAGCTATATTGAGATCTCGGAAGTTAACACAAACTCAGACCCTTCCATCTTTCTTCAGAACTGGAACTATGTTGGAAACCCAAGTTGGATATTCCACAACTTTGACAAATAGAGCTTCAATCAACCTCAAAACCTCTACCTTAACCTAATCCACCCATTCAGGTCTTAACCGACGGAGCTTCTACTTGATAGGTCTGAATTTAGGATCGATTGGAATTCTTTGCTCCCCAATTTTTCAATCAACCCCAGGCATATCTTTGTACGACTAGGCAAAAGTGTTAACATGATATTTAATTACTTTTATTATCTCACTTTTTTCCTCGGGAGTTAAGCCATTGGAAATGGTTACCATTTTAGGATTATCATCAGTAATTAGGTTTATTTCACTTAAAGATGTATTGCTAGTGCCAAAAATGTTATGCATATTGTTATGTGAATGCATTGATCCATGGGGAAAGACATCAAATAAGTAAGCGAAATGAGAGTCATTCATTACATTAAAAGCCTTGTAGGTGACATTATTTCCGTCAAATACATCAAAAATGTTAAAAATTACATCATCCACATCATCCTCCTCCATAGGCAGAGGGGCTTAGTAGAGGTGGCAGCAACAAGAGTAGTATCCTCTATAGTCTTTATTAGAATGGCATCCAGGTCATATTCTAGAGCCGTCTTCTAGGCAACAGTGAGTGGTGGTTCCCCGGACAGGTTGGCTTTCTTGGTTAGGGCCCTAGCGAGCTTCTTTACTATCTCTGTCATGGCATCCTCTTCCCTGGTTCTCTCACCCCTCCAACCTTTCATCATCAGAAGTGTCATAGCTTTGGTCATGGTAGCCATAACATCTTCAATCTCTGGATCTACAGACTCTTTATTACTTCCCCCCGACTCATCATTAGGATACATCTTACCTTTTCCCTTAGCCTTATCAAAAACAACATTGACAGGTGTAACAGGCTCAGTTGGTTTGGGTTCAGCAAAAACAATCATGCAGCAGGCCTCAAAATCATTGACATCCTTAAAGATCTCAAACCCGGGCTCGTAATACCTTTAACAGTGACTTCCACTTCAAAGACCCCAATCACACTGCAGTTTGAATCATCATAAGCTCGAATAATAGTGCTGGATTTCTCAAGCATTTCCTCTGACAATCCCAAGTGGGGAAGGAATTTTAGGGGGCACAGATTCAGGGCAGAGCCATCATCCACCATAACACAAGGGATAACCTTGTCGAGGATCTGAATACTGATGAACAAGGCCTTATTATGATCCCTACCTTCAAGCAAGAGTTCAAAAAGGTCAAAAACAATCTGCGATCCCTGCCTCAAGGGAATAACTTTTTCGACCCTAGCACACATCACAACAACAGAAGTGGTCAAAGTAGCTTCTAAATCGAGGAGTAGCTTAATCAATCCCCTACGATGCCCGTCAGAGTCAATTACTAACTGCCAAATACTATAACTAGCTTGTGTGTTTTTCAGTTGGGTGATGAGGGGATTGACCTTGAGGCTTGTCGAAACAGTCGGAGGTGGAGAAGGAGGCCTTATAGAGGTTCCTACCCTGTTAGGTACCGAGTCCTTATTCAGAAGAAGATATCGGTCTTCAACCTGATACACACATCCACTCTGAGTAATGTTGAGAACATTATAGGGAAAGACACTCTTAGTAGCTCATGTTTCAAAGTGATAAGGAGCTTTATTAGGGTCTGAATCCGGGTCTTACAACTCATACCCATCCACACTTAAAAGTTCATTCTGATCAACCCTGAATAACTCATTCGGCTTCTCATTGGCAGGAGAATCAACCCTAAAAAGTTCAGAGCTTACGGCCTTGGCTTCTTCGACTACTCCCTCATCTTCATCAGAATAGTTATCCTTCAAAACAAAGGAATCTACACAGCTTTTTCTCAACTTTCACTCTCTTGGCCACAAATGGCTGAGTTTGGCGACTTTCTTTCTTGGGTGGATTTAGGCCAACCTCCATACCCTATACCAAATTAACTCCCATATTAGCTTGATTGATCAGATCAAAAATTGATTTAGATGGGAGACCAGAACCGATAACTAGAATGAAGTAACTACTTACCGGCCCTCGAGTAAAGAGATCAAAGATTGTGGCTTCAGGCAAGCCAGATTGGATCATTCCTACCTTGTTCCCAAAATTTTATAGAGGGTTGTTAATGGTGCTCGGAACCTTGTCAGGTTCAACAATACTTCCTTCACTAACCAAAAGCTGAATAGCTGAGAGCAAGGCCTTACAATTGTTGGTTTGGTGACCCACTTGAATGTAGTAATTATAGAAATTGTTCTTATCCTCGGGTTTGGGCAGTTTATACACCTGAAGGGACTGGATGTAACCTGCTTCCCTTAAATGCTTAAAGATAACCCAAAGAGGAAACTTGTACAGCTTAGCCAACATAAAAGGAGGATAGGGAGGCTGGACTATGGCAACTACTGATAAATCTTGAGCGACTGCCAGGGGTGCAGCAAGGGCTTAAGAAATTGCCTAAACTATCATCGGGCCTTGAGGATTGGTAGGTGTCGGAGTCGAGGGTTGAGCATTATTATTCTTTCTAAACCAAGGCTTTCCCGCTTTTTCTGCCTTTTGGCGCTCCGCCTCGCGCTCAATTTTCTCAGCTTTTTTGAACATAGTCTTATAAGAAAGGAATGAATTAGTAGCTATCTCTTTACGGAAAAGGGGAAGAGATCCCTCTAGGAGTTTAATAATCATCTCCTTGAGGCTTAGCTTAGATTTCATTAGAACCTAGGTTGACATCCATCGGTTAAAATATTGCTTAAAGGTTTCATTGGGCATTTAGCGAACTCCCTCAAGGTGTTAGAGGGTTGCTTCCATTATAGTATTAAAACCATAGTGCACTTTTAAAGCCTCAGAAAGAAGTTTCCAATCAGTGACAATGTGCTGCGGTAAAGTATGATACCATTCAAGAGCAGGGCCCCGAAGGGAACAAGGAAACATTTCAGCAAGCACCATATCACTTAATTTCTTTACACGCATAATTCTTTCGTACATAATAATATGAGAAGCAGGTGCACTAGAACTATCATAATGCACCATATTCGGTATAGTGAAATTATCAGAGACCCAATCTTCATCTCTTTCAGGTTCCTTTACGGCTATGAGGCGGTTGATGTAGGCTTGAATTTCTAGTGTCATACCCGGAGGCTGCATAACCTGGTCATTGATCGACTAAAGGGAGAGAGCTATGACTCGGGTGTCACACCTGGAGGCTACATGACTTGGTCATGATTGGACTGAGAGGCCATCACCTAATGGATAAAAGCAGCTACTTCCGGTGTCACTCCCGAAGGCTGCGTGACCTGGTCATTGACTAGTGGAGATAGGGGAGGTCAAGCAGTTGGTTGGCTACGGAAAGGATTCAGGAGGTAGGTAGTGCCCTTAGGTGGACCATTCTGCTGGAGGAAGTTGAAAACTAATGAGTTAATAGTGGAGGAATAGATCTCTGAGTGAAAGGTCTCGGGTTGTGAGGAATAATTGACGGGGTTGTCGAGGCTTGCAGAAAAGCAGAGGCTTGCCTAAATTGGAACGAGCTTACCATGGGTTGAGTTGAGGGTGTTGGTTGAAAAATTGGTGCAATGGGTCTTATCCCTACCAGACTAGCCAACATCTATGCTAAACCGTTCTAGGCTTGCATATCAGACTCAAAGACTCAATCGAAATTTCAATTCTCGAGGGCTTATTTGACTGCTGCCTAGACAGTGGACTGGATAGAAGCTTGGAATGCATCTGAGTTTAGAAACCGAGCCATAGCACTGGCGAAATCAAAACCCGAGGGTGGCTCAGGCGTTGCTCCTGAGGTAGTAGTAGGGCTTAATGGATCCTTAGGCGGTAGGAGGTTTCCTTCATTGTTCAAAAAAGACATGACTGGCTGAGAGGAATTCTAACCTAACTGAATCTGATCTGAATTTGAATCCCCGCTGAAATCAGTATGCAGTACCCGTTTAACTTCCGTAGTGACAACCGATGAGAGAATGATGAATCAAATGGTGATCTGGCCTTTTCCAAATTGGGGTGCGACGATAACTTTGCCTCCTTCTAGCTGATAGATGGTGAGTAGCGGATCAAAACATGGGCGAATTGTGTAATGCCATGGATTGTATGGATGAATTTTTTCTTTCAAAGAGATACATGATATTATCGCGTGGATGGTTGCGATTTCAGGGTAATATCCCTCCAACATACGTGGGACATTTGTACCTCGCACCGCACATAGTGACATGTAGTGATGCAACGGAGTTACAAAAGAAGTCCTATGCATGTTTCTAAACATCTTCCATGAGTGGAAGTTATAAGGGTAAGTTGATTTGTTTTAGCCCTTGAAGCCGATGCATGGTAGATGCATGAGTACGTAGCACATAGCATACAATAGCATCCCTCTTTTGGCCTTATGACTCCCACATAACACCTCTTTGGAAAGGATGGAGTTTGACTTCTTCACCGGTAGTGGCGAAAGAAATGCGTACCAATTATTTTTATTATTTTGGTAACCCTAAGGGAATTAAATGCCTAGGCTTTTTTTAGTGTGGCTTTGGTATAAGGTTGTTGATGTAGAAGGTTCTCGTTTACCTGGATTCTACATTACTCAACTACTCCCCAAATAGGTACGATCGCAGGAGTTTACATGTTGGTTAAAATGAGTGATCCACCCACTAGGTATCCTCAATCCCAAACAAAGCATAAGTGGTACTTTCGCGAGCTTCTCGGGTGAATGGGGCACCTAATATTACCGAAGTATCTACACATGTAAGGATAAAATGTTATAAGAAAGAATGAAGTTTTAATTTGGCCAATGATTTCAATACATCATCTAAATCTTTTCAACTTATTGAAAATTTTAAGTTTCAAGTTTAAAGAGATCAGTCCCCAGCAGAGTTGCCACTATGAGCGGACAATGTTTTATGCAACGGCTGTGAAGCCGGGCTGACGGACCGATCCCCAAAAATAAATGTGGGCGTGATGATGTTGGAAAATGGTTTTGCAAATTAATGTCCAAAAGATATGAGATCAAAATCCCATACTTAAAATAGAGTTGCCACCCGATTCAGCTCAACCGAGAAATTTTGGTACGATTTTCCCACCGGGTGGTAGACCATACCTTAAGTAGAGATTCCGAGTTCGGATGATGTTATCTATTTTACATTAGGCCAAGTCAAAAATTTCATTCTTTGTTATTTTGTTTTAATCCAATCTATTTATTGTGTTTTCAATTTATGTGTTGTTAGCGCATTTTTTAGCATGCAAAAACGATAAACAAATTATTACAGTTATTTAACAAATAAAGTGTGGAAATTAAATAATAATTAAATGGCTTTTCAAATCCTATACATTTGTTCTATAAAAGAAATAAAATACCTGAGGGGCCTAACATACATCTATCCTAAATCTAACTGCATAAAACGATTAGCACGGATACGGCACGTTGTACAAGATATATCATGTAGCATGTATAATTAGTACACAAAACAAGACCCGAGTTAGCGTGAACATGGCATATTTATTTACAATGTTATAAAGCCTGGTTGGATGCCTAAAAATGGGGTTTAAATGGCGTTTGTGGGAAAATTTTGTTATTTCCATATTTTAGACTCGATAATTATTTTAATCGGATTATTAGTGAAAATACTACATGTTATGGGGTGAGGTCTGTTTTTAGAAGGTTCTGGACCTTCGTCGTTGCACTGTACATCCTAGCTTCAGGAAATTACACTAGCTCGGGAATTAAAATGAAAATAAAACTGTTGTCCAAAACTTCATGCCACCGGTGGTATGACCGCCGGTGGCATCATCTCAGTTACGCAGGCTGGCTGTATGACATTTTGGATATCGTAAAGAAAGGGTCTTGCAAGAAAATGGGGCCACTGGGGGAAAATGAGGCCACATGCGGTATCAACGATGCCGCTGACGACATGGTTGATACCGCTGGCAGCTTCAAATGCCTCTGGTGACTTCAGTTTCTTGCAGCAGCTGTTTTTGGCCAGAAAGCGACCAAAAACCCAAAACTAGGCACAAATAAGAACTAAAACACAACAAACAAGTAAAATGAAAGCCAAAGAGCTATGAGACTCTAAATTTTTACCTTAGGGCCATGAATCCACCTCTTCGTGATCTGTATGTCACCTCCGGGGAGCTCAAATGATGTTTTGGTTAGTGAATGGGGGGTTTAAGGCTCTAAATCCTAATTTGGTGATTTCTAACCCTAAATAGTAGAGAAAACCAAGATAAGATGAATTGAATCCTCTTTTTTTACCTTTTGTAAACTTTATCCCACTAGAACTAGCTAAAATGCTCAAAATCTCCTTAAAATCTTTAGTGGCGAAATTTTCTAACTTTGAAATGGCTGAGAAATGTTGCTTATATAGGCTAAAATCCGTTGGAATTGCCTTTAATAAATTATCCGTCGGATATCGAGCAAAAGAGGCAGATAGCTGTTCTGCAGAGGAAATGATGCCACCGGTGACATGGATGATACCACCGACAGTATCGATGAGGCCGCCGGCAGCCTCTCCTCCCTGACAGTTCTAAAAAGTATGCACGATTCAAGCCCAAAATCGGGGAAAGGGAGAGGAAATCCAGGCAAAAGTGATTTTGACGGGAAAACTAAATTAGGGGGTTCTTTTTGACTTTTATGGTATTTTGGACTAAATTTTTTTTTTGGTGCAAATCATCAGTCTGACCTACCACCAGACGCGTTATCAGACACGTCAAACTAATTTTTCCAAAAATAAAATTCGCAGAGAATTTAATATCAGTAATAACAATTCTAAAAAAGAATTTTTATTATCAGGAATAAAATCAAAAATACGTCATCATCGTCTCACAAGAGGGATTGTAAAGCCCCGTGCTCACACATGTCATCAATCCAGTTAACTTTAACTACATCCGGATTACCATTATACCCTCACTTTGGAAATCCTATATAAACCCCCCAAATTTCACCTTCTTTTTCATGCAAGCAACTTACTACTGTTACTCTGCGAATTTCTATTTCCAAACCCCAATTCCTTTAAACATTCTCAAATAGCAGCCATAATGACAAACAACCAAATCCAATCCCTTCCTCCACAAAACATCTTTGTAGAGTCTGACCTTAAAGATGAAGATTTCATACCCATAAACCTCAAAACCAATGACTCAATAGTTCCTACTGACTACTTGGGAGATAATTTCCACTTTCAAACAGACCCATTCTCTAAACTCATCGAGGATCAACACTTAGGGGATTTCTTGAAGATCAATTGCCCAAACTATCCGAAATTGGTGTGCGAGTTCTACACCAATCTGAGAGCTCACTCCTACTATGATACTTTTAGAACCAAAGTTCAGTGGAAGGAGATAACAATTACACCGGATTTCTTTGAGAAGCATCTGAATATGAAGAACGATGGAGTTTAGATGAGAACTGATGGAGATGAATTGAAGGTGAAATATCATCCCCAGATGTGGCTCCCTGCTAGGTACTTTAGAGATAAGTTCTCCACCTACTCGCCACAAGCTCCAAGGATCTTGCAGCATGTTCTTGCCAAATTGGTCCTCATTCAGAAGGGATACTTAACCACAGTGTTCTCCTACTAACACTGTGTGTTACAGCACTAGGCAGAGTGCAGAGAGGTGAACATGCTAGTGTTGGTCATCCACTTCCTCAAACAGCATAAGAACTCCCACGGTGCCCTGATCACCAGAATCCAATTAAAAAATGAAGTAAATTTCTCCGGATTTGAGTCAGTCTAGGGGAAGGAGATTCTGGAGAAAATTTTTAAGAAGATGAGCTATGGAGAAACCTGGGGTGAGGCAAAGGCCATTAAATATAGAGATAAGAAAAAGAGTAGGGCCAGGAAGGCAGCTGATCCGATTTAAGAATCTCCTATTCCTAAGAAGGCCAGAAACACCAAACCCAAAGCACAACAGCATCTTGGTTTGGTTTCGGTGGATGACGTTGATGAGGATACTCAAACTCTCACTCAACTCATGAACAAAAGTCCTGAGAAACCAAAGACAAGAGGGAGACTGATTATGGTAGCTGCTAAGAAAGGGAGCAAGGTAGAAACACTCGAGATTATGGTTAAATATTAGACTCCAGTAGTAGTTGAGGCAAACATGGATGGAAGAAGGAAAGGAGGTAAGACTCTAGATGAGATCTTAGCTGATTAAGAAGATGAGGAAACTGGGTATGAAGCTCCTGAACCAAAGAGGAGACAACTCACAAAGAAGGGTTGTACGTTAGATGAGGCTGTGGCAGCCCAGAAGAGCAAAGCAAAGAAACCAACTAGAATTGTAATTAATGAGGAGGCTGGGAAAAAGGATGAAGAAGAAGAGTTGGTAAGGGTAAAAAGAAGTAAGGGCAAGCATGTGCCCGAATCAACTGAGGATGTAACTCCAGATGATCCTCAGTATGAAGCCATAAAGGAGGCAATAAAAGACAGTGATAAGATAAATAAGCTCATAACGGAAGGACCCAGAGGCTCTTCCAGTGCCCAGGCTATTCTCATTACTCCAATAGACCTAGAAGCTCTTGTCCAAAATCTGAAAGCAGACCTATTTATCTTCAAGCCCAGAACTGGACCACTTCTATAAAATCGGCTCAATCCGGAAGTTGAGATCATCAATGTCGAAAGACCTAAAAAGGCATGTGAAGAGGGTGTTGAGGACACTACCAACACACCTGGGGAAGTGGTTCAAAGTCCTGAAAAAGGCAAAGGAAGGGGAGACTAAGGATATTACCAGTTTTTCAGGGGCTTTGGAATAAGGGAGAAAAGACGCAAAAGAATTAGACCAGCAAGCTCATAAGGTTATCCCTGACTCAATTCCCTTTGGTGTTAATGCTGATACTACTAATATTATTGAAACAGCAGATAAAAGTCTGGATAACTTAGATACATACACCCAAAGTATACCTACAGAACCAGAGTTTAACCTAGAATACAATGTTACGGAGGAGGGAAATGGTCTGGGACCTAACAAGAACACTTCTAAAGTGGTTTCAACAGGTGATGCCATTCCAAAGGAAAGGGTGGTAAAGAACAAGGAGGAAGAAAAAGAGAAGGATGGCTCTAGTGACGAAGAGAGCATTAAAGGGAAAAATGAGGAATCCTCAAGCACCGAACAATCCAGAAGTAGTTCTGAAGAGGAAGAGTCATCCTCATCCGGTGAGAAAAGGAAGCCCAAGCTTAAATCCAATGTGCACTATAATGTGTCTCGTAATGAGAAAATCTGGATGGGACTCACGCCGCTAGAACAAGCAACCTTGCAAGGATAGAAGGATGATGAGTTCAACCCTCTACTCCTGAACATCTGCCAACAGTAAAATCAGTTGAGTGTCTAAAGAGGAACAAATCTATGACTCCTGATTTAAAGATAGAATTTGGAGAGATGAGAGGAAGTGTGTAGAGAATTGAGAAGAAAGTGGAGAATTTTTTGACTGCTGAATTGGTGGGACAAGTTTCACTTGCCAAGGTCACTTCGATACTAGAATAGATCAACACAACTATAGTAGGAGCAAGTCGCTCTACAGATTAAGCTAACATAGGAGCCAATAACAATTATACTACCCTCATGGATAAAATCACCTCCTACTCCTCCTCCTCCCCCGAATTGATAACAGAAATCAAGGAGTATCTGGATTTCAAGTTTGAAAACTTGTCAAAATTCATGGCTGAGAAGGACATAAATTCCAACATCACAAGCCTTAATGAAAAGCAATAGGCTACATTGGGCAAACTAACTAATTTTATTGATGAAAGGATGCCATATGCCTTTCCAAACACTTGGAAAACTTAGGAACTAAGCTTGCTAGATAGCTAAATGAACAAGACATAGTCATAAATAATCTAAGGCAGGCATTTCACAAAGACCTCATGACTTTCAACACTAGCATTCACAAATGCCTCAGAGATATGGGCAAAGAATTTGAAAAATTGGAGTCCGGACTATCCAACTTGTCCATCTCTGGATCTTCATCCTCACCTTTAATTCCAGAAAGCCAACTACTCCCAGTACTTCAGGATCTTGTCTAATACATTGGGGACACAGGCTTCTTTAGAGACAAAGGTATAACTACCCTCCTGAAGGCACTCTTCCCCTACTTTATTGAAAAGGATTGCGAACACATTCTAACCATGCATCCTTACCTTATAGAGTCATATACCCAACTCCAAAAAGTCTTCCGCCCTCTGCATCTAACTCCAGTCATAGTTGACACCATCTTAGAGTGAAGAAAAGAAGGAAATTTGGATTATTCCATATAATCTAAGGCTTGATAGGAGAGCTGGGATGGTAAAACCTATATGGTAATAGACCCCTAAGCTGATGCAAACAAAAAGGGGGAGAATAAAGTAAAAAAGGGGGAGAAGAGCACAGAAAAGAGGAAATAGGGTGAATCATCAAGTAAATGCAGCAAATGAAGAGATCAACCCTTAGGTTACCTATTTGGTTCAAATGTAAACATTTGTAATAGCTAGTTCTATCATTTTCACTTATATATTTCTATAATTGTAATTCCGGAACTTCATTGATGTTAACCATTGTTAACATCAATGAAGTATATATAGTGAAAAACATTTACACAAAAATGCTACTAAGTACAATCTGTAATTGTACTTAAAAAATATAGAAGCCAAAGATGCAAAAATATTGGGAGAGTTAGGATGCTTAGATTATGGGGGGAGTAAATCTTGTAAATGACTAAGTATCAAGAATCATACTTATATCATAGCCGTTTATGCTTAACTGTGCTTTGTTTTTGTTTCCATCAAATGGGGGAGATTGTTGGAAAACAATGATCCATAAGAACAGTCAAGAATCTATCCGTATCAAGTTTGAAGAAAATAAAAACTTATAAGTTTAAAGAAAACAAAAACTTATAAGAATATGTAATCTCCTAAATCCAAATGGAAGCATCCGGTCCGAAGTCAAGTTATCAGAACATCCATTGAAGATTACAAGTACCTAAGCACACAATGGAAGCATCCAGTTAAAGTTTGAAAAGGAAAAAAGCTTTGAACCACCCAAATCAGCATCCAGATATCAAGACTAAAAGTCATCCGGAAGACACAGTCATAAGGACAAAGGCAAAAGATTTGAAAATAACTTTTCCCTCCACCTTTTTGGTCTACAAGTCAAAGATCCTTTTCCCATAAGTAAGACAAAAATGACAGCTAGCATTTTTTAGAAAAAGGTCAAAGGACTGACACAGGAAAGAGAAAAGGTAACAACCTTTTGTACTTGGACCAATAAGAAAGGTGCATGACACACACATTCCTGACTACTAGGGTAAAAGTTGGTGAGTCACTAAAATACAAGGAAAACGATCATTGACAACTTTCAACCTCAATCCCAAGGATTCAAACAGGTCAAAATCTCTGTCTAACGGAATCATCAATGGTTCCAAAAGTGCCACATATTACCTTTTCAATGGTGATGATTTAATTCAAGTTCAACAACCCACAACGACTACATTTATAATAGAAGCCTATAAAAGGGAAGCTTCATAAGTTGAGAAGGAGCTAGTTGATTGAAGAAAGCATTAATAAGAGAAATCCCTATTGCAATCAGTAAGCACATCCCTCCAAGAATCAAACAATTCCAAATCTATTTGTAAGGATTCCCAAGTAAGTTATAAACTTGAGGAAGTCCAAAACTAAAACCTTTGAGAAAAACAAAGTGTAAAGATCTCACACTTAGGTGAGTGGTGAGATTGGGATATAGCTTGAAGTTGGTGCTTTGAGTAGGATCTCCCTATAGGACTCAGCTTAGATTTGGGGTAGAAATCTAAGTGGTATATCCTGCTAAAGACAAAAGGACTCAGCTAGGAGTTGGTGCTTCTAGTCGTATATCCTACATCTAGAAGGGGGTTACCATACAGAGACAAATTATAAGGCTTGATTCCTGCCAGTTGGAAGGTAATCCACTAGTGGAAAAGCTCAGAGGAAGGAAACTCCGGGGACTGGAGTAGGCGGGGCTGAACCAGGATAAAACTCTGTGTTTGATTTCCTTACCTTTTACTTATTTTCATTATATTTTATATTTGCATAATCTAGATCCGTCTTATCCGGAACATAATCAATCATGATACACTAAGACTTTTTAAATTCTTTTAATTCTGTAAAAAAGGGTCGTCCACCCCCCCTCTGACCTTATTTAGACCCTTATAAGGACCACCAAGTAGTATCAGAGTGAGTGCTCACAGCTAGAGATCTAACAATCTTGAGCTAAAGGTCCATATTTTGATCCAAGAATCAAAATGAGTTTGCAAAACTCACAACTCCTTCCGGAGGGTATGTCTATTACCCGTCCTCGACTTTTCATCGGTGAACACTACATTTTTTGGAAAAATTAGATGAAGAGATTCATTCAGGCACAAAGCATGATGGCATGGTTAGCCATTAAAAATGGCCTATATGACCCTACTCATGAAGTAGTGGGTTTTACAACCCGGAAGCCATCCAATCTATAGGATGAGAATGATTATAAGAAATTGCATGAAAATGTAAATACTATTAACATGCTTCATTGTGCTCTTAGTGTAGCTGAATTTAACAGAATATCCGGATGTAAGACTACACAAGAAATTTGGCAGAAATTGGAAGTGACCTATGAAGGAACCGACAAGGTCAAAAAAGCCAAAATAGATCTACTTCAGCAAAAGCTTAAATCCTTCAAGATGGAGCCCAAAGAATCCATCAGTAGCATAAACACTAGATACACAAATCTAGTGAATGAGATGAAGAGGCTAGGGAAGGAGATCTCAGAAGTAGATATGGTCAAGGTGCTCCGGAGTCTCACCAAGGAGTGGGATAACAAAAAGACTGCCATTGAGGAAGATCATGACTTAAACTTCTACAGCTATGATGAGCTCAGTGGCAATCTCCTAACTCAAAAATTATCTTTGGAGAGATATAGTGAAAATGAGAAAAAGCTTGAAGAAAAGGAAAAGGCTATTGCACTAAAGGAAGAGTCCTCCAGACCAGTTTCCTCCGGAGAAGAAAAGCTACTCAAGGAATCTCAATGCAATAAGGAACAAATGGCCATGCTAGCCAGATAGTTTAATATATTCCTGAAGAAGAAAGAAAGAAGGAATTCTAGAAAATATAATTCTAGAAGAATGAAGGAAAGCTCCTCTAGAAAGGGTAAACCCAGAAGGAATTTGGAAGAAACGAAGGATCCAGAAAAAGAAGCTGCCTGCTTCGAATGTGGAGAAAAGGGCCATTTCAGAACCAAGTGCCCCAAGCTTAAAAGAGATAAGAATTACAAGAAGAAGGAAATGGTGGCTACTTGGAGCAACAATGAGGAAAGTAACAGCTCATCTTCAATAGAGGGACAAGAAACTACCAACTGTACATTCATGGCACTGACTGATCCAGAAGCAGAATAATCCGGAAGAAATCCATCTAAGCAAGAGACTATGCAAATTGAAGAATTAGAATCAGAAACATCTAGTACTAAGGTAAATTCTCTCTCTAATTTTGTTTCTAACTTTGAACTTGCTAGAGCTTTAGGGATTGTGACAAAGAATGTGAGGAAGAACACAAAAGCTATCAAATCCCCAAGAAGACAAGTGATGGAACTTGCTGAAGATGGTGAAGCATTGGCACAAGATATCAATTTGATAAGAGCCACTAAACACATTGATGTCGTAGAAGAAAACTTCTTGAGAAATTAAGTACAAATCTTAAGTGCTAACTTGATGGGGTTAGATAGGGAGCTAACTCTGATGAAGGAAGCATTTGGAAGGAAAATAAGTCCTTCACAGCCAAGAAGGAATCCAACGCAGGGAATAGAAACGAATCAAAACTCTAGTGCTAAAAGGAATCCAGGACCCTCAAATCAGAATAAGAAGAAACCTTAGAGGCAACCTCAAGCATAGAGATACACAGCTGCCCAAAAAAGGAAAAGCTAAAGTAGTCCATAACAAGCAACCTGCCAAATAAAGAAGGAAGTATGGAGCAGAAGTTGCACCCCTAACCAGCTTCTGGATACATGCCTGACAAACAAGCATACAAGAAGCTAGATATATGTGAACCTATGGAAAGGAAGATCCTAAAAAGATCCAGAAGAAGCAAGAGCAGAACAGACCTATCTCAGGGTGCAGGTTTTATGGGAAAAACAACCATATTACTAAATTAAGTAGATTAAAAAAAGGTTATTATGATATTTATCCTTGGCCTGAAATGGTTGATAACCCAAGAGGACCCAAATCTGATTGAGTACCTAAATCCACTTGATCTATTTTATAGGTATTCCTTAGATCCACAGTAGATCAACACACTTGGTACATTGATAGTGAATGCTCAAAGCACATGACTAGTGATGGGAAAGCCTTCATCACTCTAATCTGGAAGAAAAGCGGAAAAGTAACCTTTAGAGAATAATAAAAAAGGACAGATCATTGGGCATGGAACCATTGGATCTGAAATAAAGATAGAAGATGTCTCATTAGTTGATAGACAGAAGTTCAACTTGCTAAGTGTGGCACAACTCTATGAAAAAGGAAGAAAAGTCATCTTTGACTCCGGAGGTTGCTCAATCATTGATAGTAAGTCTAATCAACGTATTCTTTATGCACTTAGAGTAAATAATGTTTCTTGTGTTAACATTAAAATGATAAAAATAATATATGCTTGGTGTCTAAAGAAGAAGAATCATGGCTACGACACCAGAGGTTGGGACATGTTAGGATGAACCTCCTATCCAAATCAGCCAAAAAGGAATTGGTTGTGGGTTTGCCTAAGGTTGCTTTTGATAAGGATCACATATGCATTGCATGTCAATTAGGTAAAATGCATAGAAAAAGCTTTCCTTCCATGTCATACATACCTTCTAAGAGAGTTCTTAAACTCTTGCATATTGATCTCTTTGGTCCAATCAAACCATTGAGTTTAGGTAGAAGAGAATACACCATGGTCATTATGGATGATTATTCTCGCTAGACCTGGGTGGCTTTGCTAGCTAGCAAAGATGAAGCCTTTGACCAATGCTCAAAAATATTCATCCGAATAGAAGTAGAACAAGGTATAACATTGCACATATCTAGAGTGATAATGTAGGAGAATTCAAAAATAGGCACTTTGTTGAATTCTGTGAATCCAAGTGCATTGAACATAACTTCTCTACCCCTAATACTCCTCAACAAAATGGAGTTGTTCAGAGGAAAAATAGACCCATAGTTGAGATGACTAGGACAATGCTAAGTGAGAATTATTTGCCAAAATATTTCTGGGGTGAGGCCGTAAACACATCATGCTACATTTTGAATAGAGCTCTCACTAGAAAGATATTAGAAAAGACCCCTTATGAAATCTGGAAGGGAAGGAAACCCAAAATTGGGCATTTCAAAGCCTTTGGATGTAAATGCTACATCCTGAATGATAGAGAGCAATTAGGAAAATTTGATCCTAAATCTGATGAAGCAATTTTCCTTGGCTACTCAACACATAGCAAAGCTTACAGAGTCTATAACAAACAAACCCAAACTGTGGTAGAGTCAATACATGTAGATTTCGATGAGACTAACCATGCAGGAAGTATCAATACATGTAGATTTCGATGAGACTAACCATGCAGGAAGTAGAAGTTCAAAACCAGAAGACATAACTCCGGAAGTTGAAGATTCAGGAGAAAAAGAAGAAGTGCAGGTTCCAGATTCCTTCCAGATTAAGAAGTACAAGGAAGAAGATGAAGGAATTAATCTCAACCGAGAAGTTCCACAAGGTTATCTTAATCACCATGAGATAAACTTTATAGATAATTAAGAAGAAATTAAAGCAGTTGAGAAACAAGCTCCAGACCAGCATAAAGGTCTTCAAAGAGAAATTCGAACTCACAGAAATCATCCGATAGAAGCCATTTTGGATGATGTCCAAAATCCAATCAGAACCAAAGGACAACTTTGTCTCTCTTAATAAGCCAGCAAAATTTCAAGATGCTGGAGGAGATGAAAGCTGGATGATGGCAATGCAAAAAGAACTAATTAATTCACCAAAAATGATGTTTGGAATCTATTGTCACCACCAAAAGGAAATTCAATCACGGGCACCAAATGGGTATTCCAGAACAAGCTAGATGAATCTAGAGTAGTGGTAAGAAACAAGGCAAGATTGGTTGCCCAAGGCTACAATCAACAGGAAGAGATTAACTTTGAAGAAACATTTTCTCCTATAGCAAGATTGGAGGCAATCCAAATTCTATATGCTTTTGCATCATTCATCGGATTCACATTGTTCTAAATGGATGTCAAAAGTGCATTCTTAAATGGAGTTATCTAGGAAGAAGTCTATGTTAAGCAACCACCTGGATTCGAAGACTTAAAGCATCCAGATCATGTATACAAACTAAAGAAAGCCCTTTATGGATTGAAACAAGCACCAAGTGCTTGGTATGAGAGACTCACTTCATTTATCATATCCAAGGGATACATCTGGGGCAAGGCAAATACAAACCTCTTCATCAAGAAGAAGAAGGGTGATGTTATTCTAGTCCAAATCACTGTAGATGACATCATCTTTGGAGCAACAGATGAAAAGATGTGTGAAGAATTTAGCTCTCAAATGTAGAAGGAATTTGAGATATCCATGATGGGAACTCAATTTCTTCCTTGGTTTGCAGATCAAGCAGAGTCCAGATGGGATTTTCATAAATCAATCCAAGTACACCAAGGAGATCTTGAAGAAGTTTGAAATGAACAAAAGCAAGCCTATGTACACTCTAATAGGATCAGATACAGTCCTATCTAAGGATTGTGAACGAGAAAATATTGATTAGAAGCTATATAGAGGAATGATTGGGTCACTTCTATACTTAATAGCTAGCAGACTGACATACGCTATATAGTTTGCTACTGTGGAAGATATCAATCCAATCCTAAGAATTCACATCTAAAGGCAGTAAATAAGATCCTTAGATACTCCTAGGAACCATTGAAGTCAGGTTATGGTATCCTAGTAATGGAGATTTTACACTCCATGGCTTCATTGATGCAGATAATGGCAGAGACACTCTTGAAAGAAAGAGTACATCTGGAGGCTGTCACTTTCTTGGAGATTGCTTGGTATCTTGGTATAGTAAGAAGCAAACTTTAGTTGCCTTATCCACTATAGAAGCATAATATATGGTAGCTGGAAGTTGTGTGGCATAACTCCTATGGATCAAGCAGCAGCTGGAAGATTATGGAATTCAATCCGAATGTGTGGATGTTATATGTGACAACAAAAGTGCCATTGATGTGAAAAAGAATCCAGTACTCCATAGCAGGATGAAACATGTTAACGTCAGGCATCATTTCATCCAAAATCATGTGATGAAGAAGGATGTTGCGTTGGTTTACATACCAACTAATGAGCAAAGGGCAGATATATTTGGTAAGCCATTAAGTAAAGATCAATTCAACAAACTAAGGGAGTCAATTGGTATGTCAAATCCAATTTGAAGAAAGATCAAGAAGATAAGCATCAGTTATCTTGATCCCCTTCAAGTCAAAGCATCCAGAAAATGAAGGAAAATGTGTCAACTCTGGATCCGGAAGAAGAATTGCCAGCTCAGCAGATAAGGATGACAAATGGCAGATAAGGCGCAATAGAGTAATAACTGTACATGTTTTGAATTTCAAATGTTTATTCAGGAGTCCAAGAGCAGTAAAATTAATAGTTGTCATTAAGAATAAACCGTTCCCATTCTCCAGTTTTAATGCCATTTACCTCTCTCATAAATTCCATCTGCCATGTCATCAATCTAGTTAACTTTAACTACATTCGGATTACTATTATACCCTCACTTTGGAAATCCTATATAAACCCCCAAATTTCCCCTTCTTTTTCACGCGAGCAACTTACTACTGTTACTTTGCAAATTTCTATTTCCAAACCCTAATTCCTTCAAACATTCTCAAATGGCATCCATAATGACAAACAACAAAATCCAAGCCCTTCCTCCACAAAACATCTTTGTAGAGTCTGATCTCAAAGATAAAGATTTCATACCCATAAACCTTAAAACTAATGACTCAATAGTTCCCACTAACTACTTAGGAGATAATTTCCTCTTTCAAATAGACCCATTCTCTAAACTTATCGAGGAAAAACACTTAGGGGATTTCTTGAAGATCAATTGCCCAAACTATCTGGAATTGGTGCATGAGTTCTACACCAATATGAGAGCTCACTCCTACTATGATGCTCTCAGAACCAAAGTTTAAGGGAAGGAGATAATAATTACACCGGATTTCTTTGAGAAGCATCTTTATATGAAGAATGATGGAGTTTAAATGAGAACTGATGGAGATGAATTGAAGGTGAAATATCATCCCTAGATGTGGCTCCCTTCCAGGTATTTTAGAGACAAGTTCTCCACCTATTGCCCACAAGCTCCAAGGATCTTGCAGCATGTTCTTGCCAAATTGGTCCTCATTCGAAAGGGATCCTTAACCACAATGTCCTCCTTCCAACACTGTGTGTTACACCACTAAGCAGAGTTCAGAGAGATAAACATGCCAGTTTTGATCATCCACTTCCTTAAATAGCACAGGAACTCCCACAGTGCCCTGATCACCAGAATCCTATTAGCAAATGAAGTAACTTTCTCCGAATTTGAGTCAGTTTAGAGGAAGAAGATTTCAGAGAAAAATTTCAAGAAGTTGAGCTATAGAGGAACCTAGAATAAGGTAAAAGCCATTAAATAGAGGGATGAGAAAAAGAACAGGGCCAGGAAGGCAGTGGATCCGGTTGAAGAAGCCCATGTTTCTAAGAAGGCCAGAACCATCAAACTCAAAGCACAACATCATCTTGCTTTTATTCTAGTGGATGAAGTTGATGAGGATACTCAAGCCCTCACTCAACTCATGAACAAAAGTCCTGAGAAACCAAAGACCAGATGGAGACTGATTAAGGCAGCTGCTAAGAAAGGGAGCAAGGTGTAAACTCGAGAAGTTATGGCCGGAAGAAGGAAAGGAGGCAAGACTCTAGATGAGATCTTAGTTAATGAAAAAGATAAGGAAACTAGGGATGAAGCTCCTGAACCAAAGAGGAGACAGCTTACAAAGAAGGGTTGTATGTTTGATAAGGCTGTGGCAGCCCAGAAGAGCAAAGCAAAGAAGCTAACTGAAATTGTAATTAATGAGTAGGCTGGGAAAAACACTGAAGAAGAAGAGTTGGTAAGGGCAAAAAGAAGTAAGGGCAGGCATGTGCTCGGATCAACTAAGGATGTAACTCCGGATGATCCTTAGTATGAAGTCATAAAAGAAGCAATAAAAGACAATGACCGGATAAATAAGCTCAAAATGGAAGGACCCGGAGGCTCTTCCAATGCCCAGGCTATTCTTATTGCTCCAACAGACCTAGAAACTCTTGTTCAGAATCTGGAAGCAAACCTATTTATCTTCAAGCCCAAAACTAGACCACTTTTGGAAAATCTGCTCAATCCGAAAGTTAAGTTTATCAATATAGAAAGACCTGAAAAGGCATGTGAAGAGGGTGTTGAGGACACTACCAACACACTTGGGGAAGTGATTAAAAGTCCTGAAAAGGAACAAGAAGGGGAGACTAAGGATATTTCTAGTCTTTCGGGGGCTATGGGATAAGGGAGAAAAGATGCAGAAGAATTAGACCAGCAAGCTCATAAGGTATTCCCTGACTCAATTTCCTTTGGTGTTAATGCTGATACTGTTGATATTGTTTAAATAGAAGATAAAACTCAGGATAACTTAGATACATACAACCAAAGTGTACCTAAGGAACCAGAGTTTAACCTGGCACACAATGTTCTAGAGGAGGGAAATGGTCTAGGACCCAACGAGAACACTTCTAAATTGGACTCAATGGGCGAGGCCATTCCGAAGGAAAGGGTGGTAAAGGATAAGGAGGAAGAAAAAGAGAAGGATGACTCTAGTGACAAAGAGAGAAGCAAAGGGAAAAATGAGGAATCCTAAAGCACTGAACACTCTGGAAGTAGTTCTAAAGAGGAAGAGTCATCCTCATCCGGTGGCAAAAGGAAGCCCAAGCTTAAATCCAATGTGGACTATAATGTGTCTCGTAATGAGAAAATCCGGATGGGACTCACTCTGCTAGAACAAGCGACCTTGCAAGGATAGAAGGATGATGAGTTCAAGCCACTACTCCTAAACATCTGTAACTAGTAAAATCAGTTCGGAGTCTAATGAAGAACAGATCTATGACTCCTGATTTGAAGACAGAATTAAGAGAGATGAAAGGAAGTGTGCAGAGAATTGAGAGGAAAGTAGATGATTTTCCAACTGCTGAATTGGTGGCATAAGTTTCACTTGCCAAGGTCACTCCAGTGCTAGAACAGATCAACATAAGTATAGCAAGAGCAAGTCGCTTTGCAAATCAGGCTAACATAAGAGCCAATAATAATTGTGCTACCCTTATGGATAAAATCACCTCCTCCTCCTCCTCCAAATTGATAATAGAAATCAAGGATTATCTGGATTCCAAGTTTGAAAACTTGTCAAAATTCATGGCTGAGAAGGACTTAAATTCCAACATCACAAGCCTCAATGAAAAGTAACAAGCTACATTGGACAAACTAACCAAGCTTATTGATAAAGGGATGCCAAATTCCTTTCCAACCACTTGGAAAACATAGGAACTGAGCTTGTCGGACAGCTAAATGAACAAGACACTGTCATAAATAATCTTAGGGAGGTATTTCACAAAGACCTCATGATTGTCAACACTAGCATTCACAATTGCCAAAGAGATACGGGCAAAGAATTTCAAAACTTGGAGTCCAGACTATCCAACTTGTCCATCTCTGGATCTTCATCCTCACCTTCAATTCCGAAAAGCCAACTACTTCTAGTACTTCAGGATCTTGTCCAACATATTAGGCACACAGGCTTCTTCAGACACAAAGGTTTAACTACCCTCCTGAAGGCACTCTTCCCCTACTTTATTGAAAAGGATCACGAACTCGTTCTAACCATGGATCCTTACCTCACAAAGTCATATAGGCATCTCTGAAAAGTATTCTGCCCTCTTCATCTAACTCCGGCCACATTTGACACCATTCTAGAGCGAAGAAAAGAAGGAAATTTGGATTATTCCATATATTCTAAGGCTTGGCAGAAGAGCTAGGATGGTAAAACCTATATGGTAATAGACCCCCAAGCTGATGCAAACAAAAAGGGGGAGAATAAAGCTAAAAAGGGTGAGAAGAGTATAGAAAAGAGGAAACACGGTGAATCATTAAGCAAATGCAGCACATGAAGAGATCAACCGTTAGATTAGCTATTTGGTTCAAATGTAAACATCTGTAATAGCTAGTTCTATCATTTTCACTTATATATTTCTATAATTGTAATTCTGGAACTTTATTGATGTTAACCATTGTTGAAAGCAAAAGTATATATAGTGAAAAACATTTACACAAAAATGCTGCTAAGTACAATCCGTAATTTACTTAAAAAATATAGAAGCCAAAGATGCAAAATATTTGGGGGAGTTAGGATGCTTAGATTATGGGGGAGTAAATCTTGTAAATGACTAAGTATCAAGAATCATACTTAGATCATAGCCCTTTATGCTTAACTGTGCTTAGTTTTTATTTCCAACAAATAGGGGAGATTGTTGGAAAAGAATGATCCGAAAGAACAATCAAGAATCTATTCGGATCAAGTTTGAAGAAAACAAAAACTTATAAGTTTAAAGAAAAGAAAAACTTGTAAGAATATGTAATCTCCTAAATCCAAATGGAAGCATCAGGTCCAAAGTCAAGTTCTCAGAACATCTATTAAAGATTACAAGTACCTAAGCATATAATGGAAGCATCTGGTTAAAGTTTAGAAAGGGAACAAACAAAGGCATAATTCTTAAGTCTAAAAATGCTTATAGAAAAAGACCTAGTTGAAGTGTGCTTTAGCAGAACCTTCTTACACAAGCCTCCAAGTGTAGGATAGCCACTATGAGTATCCACACAAACCCCACCAACTAAAACCTCCCAATGAAGAAGAATAGCAGAGCAATGAGTAGTTGCTAGACCACTCCAAAACCCACCCAAAAATATTAACTAAGGGTTCCCTAATTATATAAGGAAGCCCTAAAATCGTTCTTCTAAGTTGGCTTGAGAAAATGCGTTAAAATCTCAAGTCAGAGCTCAAAGGAAGAACTGGTGCATTGAATAGAGGAGGGGGAGCATCCCTTTTATAGGCAGAGGGGAGTAAAATAGCTCCCCTTTTTCCAATATATGATTAGGGAAAACCCTAATCCCACATAGGTCAGACTGGCGGATCCTATTTTGGATCTGCGGGTCTGACCCGCTCGCACAACATGTGTAGCATGATGTGTGACTTGCCACGTAAGGCAAACCCCCGTAAGATGGGCCCTGCAGGTGGCCTTTTAGGTCGAACAAGCGCTGCCCGTTGCAGCACTTGCAAGGCTTGTCGCATGTAGGCCTTTGCATGTGCTGCTTGGGCAGCATCCGCGTGGCCCACTGTCCATGAGTGCGAAATGGCACTCATGTGACATGTAGCAGTCCACGCAGGCATCCAATGCATGCGTGGCTCAATTACTCAAGGTGCCACCCTAACATTCTGATAAATGTCAGTTCCCTCCTTTTTAGTATAATTTTATTTATGAACCTAATCTAATTAATTACCGGTCAATATAAGATATCTAGTACAACCAGATAATGGTCCAATAATCAACGCACATTTTGGTAGTAGACTTAGTCTATTAATTCTTTTCTCAGTTGGATGTAGGTCCAATGTGTGTAACCTTATAGGATCTCGTAGTATTGAGCTGTCAAGGTTTAACCAATCTTAGTTCTTTAACTTAAGAACTTATTGGCTCGAGGTTCTAGACCGTAATTAGAACTCAATGAGCTTGAACGACTGTACTAAACCGCTAGCAAGGGTCTACCATCCCCCATTACTCGGAACGTCATTTATGCGTGTGACTTAATCTTGGTCAATACAATAGTTAACCAATGCGATGAACTCTTTATTGAATTCTTTAATATTTATACCATTTGGTTTATTGTGTTCGGTTAATGTGTTAACCCACCAATAGCAAGGTTGCTCCAAGCTATCCTAGTTATTGACTTGCTACCAAAGTACATTGCTTTACCATGATGTCTTGGCTGGAAACTATTTCTATCAACACATACTCTAATAAGAGGTTCCAAGCAATTATCACTTCAACAAGCGGCCAGGTACAACTTCTAAATATATCAGGAGCGATGGATTCTATCTGACTACTAAGCTTAACAAAGTGTTGTCATCACTATACTTGTAATCACTCATGGCATCCTGAAGCGAATGAATAGGAATGACCCAAAGTATAGTGACATTACCACATAAGGCAACTAGTATCCAAAGTATGAGGATATTCACAAAGCTATTGTATCAAGATAAAAACTAACACTATGATATATTTACCAAGTGTTTATCTTTCAGCGGTCTCCAATATATCTTCGATATATATCCATGTGTCAACCCAAGGCACCACCTTTAGTTTAGAAGATTAACTCCTTTGATCTAATCTAAAAGAGTATGACAATATATGATAGTCTATCTACTTCATCAATGTCCTGTCTTAATGAAACTGTGACTAGGGATAGTTTAGACATAATCATAATTACACATGAAGAAGATCTCACTAAATATAGTCCCACTATGATTCGCACTCCATGCTATGATATGTCAAGGACTTTTGAATATAAATATTAATGAATATATTTTAACCAGTCACAATATATGAAGACATTGATATAAACAAAAGTTGAATGCCTTTATTGAATAATAAATAGGTTCGTAAAAATACATAATTAAGACATATCGCCCTAATTGCCTTAAGGGCAAACATCATATCTAATACAAAGTATCCGTGCGGGTAGTTTACAAGGTGAACTATCTGAACGGATAGTTAGCGAATCTGAAATTTACGATTGTTGGTCTAAAACCCTATATCTAGGTGGAAAGTATCCGCATAAGCAGTTTATAGGGTGAACTGCACTTGCATGTATTTTGTAAGGTTACCACATGGCAGGGTGTAAACTATCCATATGGGTAGTTTATAGGTTTAACCCATGTTGGGAACTGACAGTCAGATTGAACATGCATAACAGGCATGGCAAAAATTCAAAATTTTGTCACTGTCCCCAGGAACTCCTATTAGTTGCATATAAATTAAATAAAACCTTAACTAAATAATTCTCTACCTAGGTTAGCATGCAAAAGGGCTAGGCATACCATAATTCTAAATTATATCCTAGCATGTATATTTTATTCTAAGCATGTTATAACTCTAAGCTATAACCTAAGCATGAAATAAACTAAGCATGCAAAATAACCTAAGCATATTATTAAGTCTAAAAATGCTTAAAGAAAAAGACCTAATAATAAAAGGAGCAAGAAAGAAAACTTACCAATTGAAGCGTGCTTTAGCAGAACCTTCTTGCACAAGCCTCTAAGAGTAGGATAGCCTCTATGAGTATCCACACGAACCCTACCAACAAAAACCTCCCCGAGAGGAAGAACTAAAAAGCCTCGAGTAGTTGCTAGACCACTTGTGAGTACTGGATTTCAGCGATCCATCTCATAATGCCCAGCATTACTCGCACACTTTTTGGTGTACTCCCGCGCACTCGAGCATGTACAAAATACTTTTATACTCTTGGTCCAATAAAACTCGCCAATGCAAAATTCCCCTTTTAATCCCTTTTCAAATATTTAGTTTCTGACCCTAATAAATTAGTCATCAGTCAAAATAAATTTCTTGGTCCAACCAAAATTGATCTAATCAATTATAATTTATTTATGACTCTAATTAATTAGTTATCGGTCAAAATAAATACTTTGGTTTATCCAAAATTGATCTGATCAATTTTAACCAATCAAATAATAATCCAATTATTATTTACGTTATATACTTTGTAATAGAATAAATCTATTAGTTCTTTAATTAGTCCGATGAAGGTCCAATGTGTGTGACCTTATAGGATCCCGAAGTATTGAGCTATTAAGGCTTAACCAACCCTTGTTCTAATAGAACCATTGGCTCGATGCTCTAGACCATGAATAGAACTCGATTAACTTAAACGACTATAGTACGCCTCTAGCAAGGGTCTACCATCCCCCATTACTCAGAACATGATTTATGCTTATGACTTAATCCCGGTTAATGTAATAGTTATCCAGTGCGATAAATTCCTTCCATTCTTTAATATTAGTACCATCTAGTTTATTGGGTTCGGTTAAAGTGTTAACCCACTAATAGCGAGGTTGCTCTAAGCTATCCCAGTTATTTACTTATTACCAAAGTGTATTGCCTTTTACCATAGTGGGTTTGACTAAAAACCATTTCTATCAAACACTTACTCTGATCAGAGGTTTATGGCAATCATCACTTCAACAAGTGGCCAGGTACAACTCCTTAATATATCCGGAGCGATGGATTCTTTCCGACTACTCAGCCTACCAACGTGCTGTCATCACTATACCCGTAATCACTCATAGTACCATAAATTAATGAGTGCATAGTAATGACCCAAAGTATAGCAATAGTACCACACAAGGCAACTAGCATCTAGCATCTCAAGTATGAGGACATTCGCAAAGCTTATTGAATGAAGATAAACACTAACACATTGATAATTATACCAAGTGTTTATCTTGCTGCGGTCTCCAATATGTCTCCCGAATATATCCATGTGTCAAGCTTAAGGCACCACCTTCAGTCTTTAGGAGATTAACTGCTTGGTCCCTTTCTAAGAAAGTTGACCACATGCAAGTCTTTTTGTTTCATCGATATCCTTTCTTGATGAAACTGTGACTAGGGATAGTTTAGACATAATCATAATTGCATGTGAAGGACGTTCCACCAAATATAGTCCAACTATAATTTCTCTGACTTCATGCTATGATATGTCAAGGACTTTTGCATACATCAATGAATATATATTTAACCAGCTTTAATATATATATATATAAGCATATTGATATAAACAAAAGATTAAATGCCTTTATTGATTGAACAAATTATTCATACAATTACATAATTAAGATATATCGCCCTAATTGCCTCAAGGGCATACATCATATCCAACAAACTCCCACTTGGACTAAGGCTAATTAGCCATATGTTTTAATCTGTATACTTTAATATGTTGGTCAAGTTTGTCTTGCGTCAATGGCTTTGTCAGACCATCCGCGACGTTCTGATCAGTGGGTACATATTCTAATCTTATTATCTTAGTATCAATAATCTCCCTGATTATATGATACTTTCTGGATACATGTCTATTTTTCTAAACAGACCGTGGTTCCTTTGCCTGAGCTATGGCACCATTGTTATCACAATATAAAGTAATTGGATTAACAGCCTCAAGCACCACACCGAGATCACCAATAAATCCCTTTAACCAGACAGCTTCTTTTACTGCTTTGCATGCAGTAATGTATTCAGATTCCATGGTTGAGTCAGTAGTAGTTTCTTGCTTGGAACTCTTCCAGCATACTACCCCTCCATTTAACACATATACAAAACCCAACTGAGATTTAAAGTCATCCTTGTCAGATTGAAAACTCGCGTTAGTGTAACCTTTGATAGTGAGGTCACCTTCTCCATGAATCAAGAACTCATCCTTAGTCCTTCTCAAGTACTTAAGGATCACCTTGACGGCCATCTAGTGCTTTTTATCTAGATCTGATTGATATCTGCTCGTAAAGCTCAAAGCCTGAGAGACATCCAGCCTAGTATATATCATAGTATATATGATGGATCCTATCACGGTTGTATAGGGTATATCCTTCATGCGCATTCTCTCCTGAGTTGTCTTCGGACACTCAGCCTTAGATAGGTTAATCCCCTTTATCATCAGGAGATAACCTTTCTTAGAATGCTCAAAGTTGAACCTATTCTACACCTTGTCTATAAATGTACTTTGAGAAAGACCTAACAGCCTCTTGGATCTATCCCTGTAGATCTTTATACCTAGTATAAATGCTGCTTCACAAAGGTCTTTCATGGAGAACTTTCTTGACAACCATACTTTAACATTTTGAAGAAGAGAAATGTCATTTCCTATTAGCAGAATGTCATCAACATATAATACTAGAAAAATGACTGCACTCCCACTAACCTTCTTGTAAACACAAGGCTCATTCACATTTAGGCAAAAATATAGTTCCCGAATTGTCTGATCAAACCTTATATTCTAACTCCTGGATGCCTGCTTAAGTCCATAAATGGATCTTTGTAGCTTGCATACCTTTAAGCCATTCTGAGATATAAAACCCTCAAGTTATGTCATATAGACATCCCGATCTAAATCCCCATTTAGGAATGCTATTTTTACATCCAACTGCCAGATCTCATAATTATAATGAGCAGCAATAGCGAGGAGTATCCTTATGGATTCAAGCATGGCTATCGGTGAGAAGGTTTCATCATAGTCAATACCTTTCCATTGACTATAACCTTTCGCAACCAACCTTGCTTTATAGGTAATTACATTACCGTCAATGTCTGTCTTCTTCTTGAAGACCCATTTGCACCCAATTGGTCTAACCTCTTGCGGTGCATCAACCAAATTCCAAACTTGGTTCTCGTACATGGAATCCATTTTTAATTTCATGGCCTTTTACCATTTATTAGAATCTGAGCTTTTCATTGCCTCATCATATGTCCTTGGTTCATCATCCTCTATAAGATATAGTTCCTTCTCATTAGTGATGATAAACCCATATATATTGGGACCTTTATGAACACAACCTGATCTTCACAATGATTGTGTTTCGACAGGTTGTTCTTGTATCATACTTTCTTATGTATCTAGAATGGGGTCAATCAGTTGACTTTCTGTCTCTTTCTCTTGAACTTCCAGTTCAATATTATTACCACTAACTTTTGCAAGTAAGTGTTCCTTAAAAAGGGAGCATTCCGAGACACAAATACCTTTTGTGCTTCGGATTGGCAAAACAGATACCAATTGTTTCCTTTGGATATCTAATGAACAAACATTTGTCAGCCTTGGCATTTAGCTTATCTGAAGCTATCCTCTTTACCATAGCAGGACAGCCCCATACTCTTACGTGACTTAGAGATGGCTTTTTGTTACACTATCTTTCATAAGGTGTAAAATCAACCAATTTAGAGGGCACTCTATTTAAGAGATAAACTGTGCTCTCTAGTGCATATCCCCAAAAGGATTTACTAAGAACTGCATGGCTCATCATGGACCTGACAATATCCATTAAAGTCCAATTCCTCCTTTCTAACACTTCATTGTGTTAGGGTGTATAAGGAGGGGTCCACTGAGGAACTATCTCGTTTTCCTTTAGATAATCCTGAAACTCCTAACTTAAGTATTCTCCACCTCAATCTGATCGAAGTGTTTTAATACTTTTCTCAAGCTATTTCTCTACTTTAGCTCTGAATAGTTTGAATTTTTCAAAACTTTCAGACTTGTGCTTCATCAAGTACAAATAACCGTATCGTGAGCAATCATCAATAAAGGTTATGAAGTAGGAGTATCCTCCTAGTGCCTAAACACTCATTGGACCACATACATCAGTATGTATAAGTTCCAATGTACTTGTGGCCCGCCTTCCCTTTCCTTGAAAGGGTAACTTTGTCATTTTTCCTTTTAAACAAGGTTCACAATCACCATAAGACTCTAAGTCTATTTGCCCCAAGTCTCCACACTTATGCAACTTGGTTAAGCAATCTTTGTTTATGTGGCCTAAACGGCAATACCATAAGTAGAAGGAATTCTCATTATCTAATTTAACTTTCTTCACATTATTTATATTGAAAACTTCTGTTTTAGTGTCAAGAACATAAATGCCACTTTTCAACATTCCATAACCATAAAGAATATTATTCAAACGAATTTGACAATTATTATTCAAAAATAAAATTTCAAATCCTTCTGCTGCTAAACATGCAACAGATACAATATTTTTAGTAACACTTGGAATGTAGTAACAATTATTCAAAACTAAAACAAGTCCACTTGGCAAAACAAGACTAAAGCTCCCTACGGCTAATGCAGCAACTTTGGCTCCATTTCCCACGCGTAGGTCCATCTCCCCTTTTGCAAGTTTTCTACGGTTCCTTAGTCCCTGCAAAGAAGTACATATATGAGAACCACAACCAATATCCAATACCCAAGTGGATTCTCGTGGAAAAGTAGCAAAGTTTTCAATTACAAACATACCTGAAGTAGATGCCTCTGTAGGCTTCTTCTTCAAATGCTCAGAAGTAGGAGCTTTGCAATCCCTCTTCCAATGTCCCGGTTTCCCACATTGGAAGCAGACATACTTAGATGCCTTCTTTTCATTCTTCTTCTTACTGATTCTTTTCTTGGCACCCAGTGCCTGCTTCTTCTTCTTAGAAGCCTTGCCTTTTTCAACCAACAATAGAGGTTTCTGATCCTTCTTGATATGAGGTTCTACTATTTTCAGCATATTGATTAATTCAGGGATAGTTAAATTAATCCTGTTCATGTAGTAGTTAGTCACAAAGCCTGAGTAACTATCTGTCAAGGATATCAACACAAGGTCAATGCTCAAGTCATGATTCATCTCGAATCGCAATCGATTCAACTTCTCAAGGTATCCCACGAGTTTCAATACATGCTGAGAGGTAGAGGTGCCAGCTTGCATCTTGGTCTCGAAAAGGAGCTTGGAGGTATCATACCTCTCTGTCCTCTCCCTCTCCGAAAAGAGTTCTTTAAGATGGAGAACCATATCCTCTAAGGTTATGTTCTCATGTTGTTTTTGAAGCTTAGGATTTATGGACCCTAATACAATACACATGGCAGTCTCACGATCTTTCCTGTACTTCAACCAGGCATCATGTTCCACATGATCCTCAATATCAGGTTCTACAGGGAAAATTTCACTTAGGACATAGGCAATTCCCTCGGATCTGAGAACTATTCTCACTGCTTGGAACTAATCAGAAAAGTTCGAGCCATTCAATTTGGTGTCAAGTAACATATAGAGATTAAAATTGGAAGCCATTTTCAACCTAAGAAATAAGAAAAGAAAAGTGTTTAGATATTAGTTTAAGTACATGTATTTAATATGAGGACTATTAATTAAATACATTTTCGTAATGTTTTTTTTCGAAATTCACAATAGCCCATTCTAATGAATACGTGAATTTTTGCCCAGCTAAATTTCCTAGTAGGTAGCATCTATAACTAGTCTATTACAAACCCCAATTTTATGAGTCAAGTCATAATAGTAAGTCATAGTTGGAATCCCATTCCATTTGCATCGCATTGCTAATTCATTCAAGTTCCCTAATCCCAAGGGACGTGTGCTCTTATATTAGCATCTCCTTGAATATGTCTAAGATCTGGGCTAGCCCCTAATTTTATGGTGGACTACCCCACCTCTATTAAGGCAGACCCTATCTCAAACTTTACAACCAATCAATGTGGACTAGAAGGAACACTTTGTGCAGCACTTTGATAGCCCAAAGAGATCGTATTATAAATTTGAGTAAGGAAGACTATAACTAGCCTTAATATATTTACTTTGGGATTTTGTTGGTGTTAAACATCTCTAGGATTTTATCAGATAGACAAAATTATAATAACTTATATTAATTCAGGGAGTTTTAGAATTAATTTATAAGGTCTAACCTTAGGTGGGTTCAGCTCTTTATTATAATTATTCCATCAACCTAGATTATATGCAAAATAATTAACACTTTTATTTGTTATATTTATATTGCATTTCCTTTAAGCTTTTATTCAATAAATTTAATTTTTTACTTTGTTATAGAAACATATATAAGCACCATCTTATATACTAGAAATAAATTAGTTTATATTAATCCGCCGGTTGGTCAATTCAAATTGCACCGATATAGGTTCCCAGGTAGGAGAGGTGCCCTATCAGGACTAGACACCAAGTCCAATTCTTAGCTAGAACAAATACGGGCACAAACTTGAAGACCAATGGATTATCTTGAACTAATAAATTTTGTTCTTCCAATTTATGTAAATTAGGAACATCTATAACCCATGTAATTTAAATAAATTATTGACACTTGTGTAATTTGAGTAAGTTGAGCAGACTTATTCAAAATTATTCATAACCATTTTCTAACCTTGAAATGAAAGGCACAAGTTTATTTATATTGTTCCAACCAATTAAATAAATAAATCATTTCATTTAGAAAATAATATTTAGTTTGCTTTTAACTTAATTATGTATAAATAGGCAGGCTCGGATACCACTTTTGGGAACTGACAGTCAAATTGAACATGCATAAGAGGCATGGCGGAAATTCAAAATTTTGTTCATGTCCCCAGGAACTCCTATTAGTTGCATATAAATTAAATAAAGCCTTAACTAAATAATTCTCTACCTAGGTTAGCATGCTAAAGGACTAGGCATACCATAATTCCAAATTATATCCTAGCATATTTATTTTATACTAAGCATGTTATAACTTTAAGTTATAACCTAAGCATAAAATAAACTAAGCATGCAAAAATAACCTAAGCATAATTATTAAGTCTAAAAACACTTAAAGAAAAAGACTTAATAATTAAAAGAGAAAGAAAAAGAATTGACCAGTTGAAGTGTGCTTTTGCAGGACCTTCTTGCATAAGCCACCAATCGTAGGATAGCCTCTATCAGTATCCACACGAACCCCACCAACCAAAACCTCCCTAGGAGGAAGAACTAAGAAGCCTCGAGTAGTTGCTAGACAACTCTAGAAGCCTCACCCAAAAATATAAACTAGCGGTGGCCGAATAAATTCAGGCTCCACAAAAATAACTTACTCAATTACCCGAGAGATTAATTATCTCACTTAGAATTTATGCTTTGAGCTTGGTACAATTTGAAAGGAAAGGGAATAGCCAATATATAGGCTTGGGGGAGCAAAATTGCTCCCCTTATTCGATGTGGGATGGGAGTAATTAATTACTCCCATCCCTTGTGCACACAGCTTGTACACGCTGTGTGCACAAGTCAACATGGGCTGCGCATGTGCAGCCCATTTTCATGGGCTACCACGAGCAATGCCCAGTATTGCTCGCACACTTTTTGGTTTACTCCCGTGCACTCGAGCCTATAAAAAATAATTTTATACTCTCGGTCCAATTAAATACGCTAATGCGAAATTCCCCTTTTAATCCTTTTTCAAATATTTATTTTCTAACCATAATAAATTAGTCACCAGTCAAAACAAATTTCTTGGTCCAACCAAAATTGATCTAATCAATTATAATTTATTTATGACTCTAATTAATTGGTTACCGGTCAAAATAAATACTTTGGTTTATCCAAAATTGATCTAATCAATTTTAACCAATCAAATAATAATCCAATTATTATTTAAGTTATATATTTTGTAATAGAATAAATCTATTTACTTAGTCCGATGAAGGTCCAATGTGTGTAACCTTATAGGATCCCGAAGTATTGAGCTATTAAGGCTTAACCAATTTGTTCTACTGGAACCATTGGCTCGATGCTCTAGACCATGAATAAAACTTGATTACCTTAAACGACTGTAGTACGCCTCTAGCAAGGGTCTACCGTCCCCCATTACTCGGAACATCATTTATGCTTATGACCTAATCCCGGTTAATGCAATAGTTATCTAGTGCGATAAATTCCTTCCATTCATTAATATTAGTACCATCTGGTTTATTGGTTTCAGTTAAAGTGTTAACCCACTAATAGCGAGGTTGCTCCAAGCTATCCCAGTTATTAGCTTGTTACCAAAGTATATTGCCTTTTACCATAGTGTGTTTGACTAGAAACCATTTCTATCAAACACTTACTCTGATCAGAGGTTTATGGCAATCATCCCTTCAATAAGTTGCCAGGTACAACTCCTTAATATATCCGGAGCGATGGATTCTTTTCGACTACTCAGCCTACCAACGTGTTGTCATCACTATACGCGTAATCACCCATAGCACCCTAAATTAATGAGTGCATAGTAATGATCCAAAGTATAGCAATAGTACCACACAAGGCAACTAGCATCTCAAGTATGGGCACATTCGCAATGCTTATTGCATGAAGATAAACACTAACACATTGATATTTATACCAAGTGTTTATCTTGCTGTGGTCTCCAATATATCTCCCAGATATATCCATGTGTCAAGCTTAAGGCACCACCTTCAGTCTTTAGGAGATTAACTGCTTGGACCCTTTCTAAGAAAGTTGACCACATGCTAGTCTTTCCATTTTATCAATATCCTTTCTTGATGAAACTGTGACTAGAGATGGTTTAGACATAATCATAATTGCACATGAAGCAAGTTCCACCAAATATAGTCTAACTATAATTTCTCTGACTTCATGCTATGATATGTGAAGGACTTTTGCATACATCAATAAATATATATTTAACCAGCTTGAATATATATATATATACACACACACAGACACACATAAGCATATTGATATAAATAAAAGATTAAATGCCTTTATTGATTAAACAAATTATTCGTACTATTACATAATTAAGATATATCGCCCTAATTGCCTTAAGGGCATACATCATATCCAACAGTTCCTACACCATTCTTATCGAAAGCCATAGAATTTTATCCACTAGGATACCTTTTTCTGGTGAGATTAGACAAAGGAAGAATTCCCTTAGACTCAGTGGGGAGAAATAAGGACGGAATCGATATCTTTGCATGTGTTGTGTTACCTACTCTTGTGATTAACCCCACCATGCATCGCTGTAGTTTATGCATGCATAACACATCCCATGCATGTACTGATCTCTTGGTTATCACCTCAGCCAAAACTACACCTCAAAGGGAAAGAGCTTGGCAATAATCTCAAGTCCATTTGACTTGCATTCCGATTTCTCTAGTATAGCCACAGGTTGATCCATGTCAGTCTCCGGGTATTTTATCCAGCTGTCAGTTTAATTCAATTGATTTTTTTCCTTATCATCCTAAGGAGATGTCTTGCATTCTGACTCTAGGTGGCCAAATTGATGTTAAAGTTGAGGATATTGCCACTAGAGAAGAGGCAAATGCATCGAGGATAAAGTTTAGGTCGGAGATTGCAAATGCCGTCTCTCAGTACTTGGGAAGTGACCAATTCTTAGACCGAGTGAATGAAAAGATGTTAATTGCCCTCAGGATAATCATGATCGAGGAAAGATGGGCAAATGCTCCTGTCAGCGCTCAAACAGCGAATGCAGTGTCTAGTATTAGGAATCACTCATAATTCTTTCACTCAATTTCGATTGCTGCTAGTATAGACTCAGAGGGATGCTTCCAATCCATTTGGTCAGTTGGGTTCTGTGGATCCACTCGAATAGGCTAGCTTATCATTCCAGCCTGTGGGCACAATGGCCCCTCCAGTCGTTAGTCAATTTGCTCAGTCTAGTCAGGGACTCATACCACTACCATTTGGGGCATGTGGTCTGATCCCAAATTTTATGGTCATGCCTAAGGGGATGACCTTTCCTCAATCAGCGGGTCTACCCTTAGGTGCGATAACCCAACTAGAAGGGTCATCTCTATCTGTTGAATTGCGCGACTTGCTTTAGAAATTGCTTGCTGCTAATCCTAGATTCTAACCATCCATCTAAGTAACTAGAGAGGAAGATTGGGTCACTGAAAACTTTAGTATGCCTAGCATAGTGACGTATAAGGGAACCAGTCAACCTTAATCTCATATCACCACCTATCAGAGGGTTATGAGGATCAGGAAGTTAAGTGATATGGTCCTAGCCAAAATGCTCTCCTGCACCTTGGAAGGTCCTGCTATTGAATGGTACAACACTTTGTCAGATGAGGTGACCAAAGATTGGAAGGCTTTATCAGAGGCTTTTATTGAGCAGTATGGTTTCAATGCTACCATTAAAACTACCATATAAAATTTGGAGACTAACAAGCAGGCCCCCAATAAGAAGTTCGAACCTTACTTAGAAAGATGGATGGCCACTCAGGTTCTATTAAAAGATAGGCTAAGTCTCCCGAAAATGATCATGAAGTTAATGGATGGTGCCCTTTCTGCTTATCATAAGATCCTTATCATAGATAAATTCTCTAGCTATGTTGAAGTCTTTGAGAAGGCTGAGAAGTGGGAAAGAATTAAGGAATTGGAGAAGGCTAGTATATCGGCCAAACCTTGGTTCAAGAAGGGCGACTCAACCTCATCCCAGGCTTCTAAGCTAAGGACTAGCTCGGATCCCAGGACTGCAGCTGTACAAGAAGAAGTTACTATGGTCTATGTCTTTGAAGATAGTATTTCCCCTTAGAAGGTGTCCTTGCCTACCATCTTTACCAAGCTAAGGGCACTAGGCCTCCTTCAAAGCGTTAAACCCTATGTTTCCCCAAAACCTGAAGATAAGGATCAATTCTGCACCTATCACGTTTGTAAGGGTCATGGCACAGGTGCTTGTAGAGACTTGCTGGAGGCCATTCATGGCCTGATTAAGGATAAGAAAATCTAGGAACCCAAGCTTAAACCAAGTACCTTGAATAACCCCCTACTAAGATTTGAGAGGCAAGTCACAGTTATTGAGTCGGGGCTCTCCTCCTGTCATATCTTCGATATGATCATGCAAGCTAACCCGATAGTTCACCGGTGGTAGTCATACCCCATGAATCTGTCCCTATTAATATTAATGCATACGAGTTAGGAGATGCTTATGATGAGGGACCTATGCTAGTCTAACCCGAACTAATTTACATTGATGCTTACGACCTTGAAGAGCTTTCACTATTGGTTGAAACTCCTAAGGGGAGAAGCTATATGAAAGATGGGGTCTTGCATATGACCCGCAGTGGAAGGGTGGCTCCTGCCGCCATCCCAAAAAAGAGAAGGGGTAGAGAAGCCAACATCCAAATCCTCCTAAATGCCAGCACGAGACCTATTTTGGTGCCTGCCACTGAGACCCAAGTTCCAATGGATATAGATTTGAAAGTTACTCCCCTCATGCAATAATTTCAAGTTACCCCAGCCAAGTACAATGTTTGGCAACTTCTCATTGATTTCGAGGATCATCGTAGGGGTCTGATAGAAAAGTTATTAAGCATGGAAGCTATATATACCACCTCTCTCATGGAAGTATTCTCGCTTATGGGGGGTTCCTCCTAGCCACATGGAACCCATCTTATTTTACCCGTCAGATCTTCCAGCTGAAGGAAATAAACACAATAAGGCACTTTTCATTAAGGTGTAGATCTTTGATCATTCTATTCCGTGCGTCATGGTGGATGATGGTTCTGCTCTCAACCTTTGCCCTTCCAAAATTCTCCCTCACTTAGGATTGGATGAATCAATGCTTGAAAAATCTAATATCGTCATAATGGCCTATGATGATACAAAGAGGAGTGTGGTTGGGGTCTCTGAAGCTGAGGCCACAGTCAGGGAAGTAACGTCCAAGGTCTTGTTCACTGTACTGGACATCTATGTCTCTTACTCACTATTATTAGGTTGTCCTTGGCTCTATGCACTAGGGCCAGTTCTATCAACGGTCCATCAAAAGATTAAACTCATTCACAATGGCAAGTTAGTAACCATCAAAGTTGACAAACCATCAGTTATAGCGGCTATAGAAATAGAAGAGGAGTCTAGGGAGGCTGTAGCTCACCGAAATAAGGTTAATAGGCTGGTGTCTCTTAAAGTTGAGAGAATCATGACGAAACAAGGTTATCGAAAGGGAAAAGGACTTAGGATAAATCTTCAAGGCATGTCAGAACCTATCATACCCCTTCCTTGGCCATTAAGATTTAGTTTAGGATATCATCTAGGTGCTAGGAAATCCAAGATACAGCCGTGTCTCATGGTAGGAGCTGGAGTAAAAAAGAAAGCATTTTCAGGGGAGGACAGGGCAAAAAGGTCCCTGGTTTTAAGATTTTTAATAATGTGTTTGATTTTAAAAAGGGATGCATGGTTGAAGCCTCACTTTCTATGGAAATATGTAGTAGTACTGAGGGGGAGGAGATGGGTAAAGTAGTTGAATCCATCACGAAGGCTCCCGCGGTACTCATGAAGAAGAATTGGGAGGGGATGACAAAGGAAATCCTTTAAGTAAGGTTGTCAAGAATTTGGCAAAGGCAGTAGCCGAAGAAGCTCAAGCTAACCTGCACGCTACTGCCTCAGCTGAAATCGGTCAACAAGGCCCTCTACCTATAGAGGATGATTCAAATGATGTAATTTTTAATATTGCCAACATTTTTTATGCAAACAATGACGCTTATAAGGCATATCATGAGTAGTTGTAGCATGAGTTTCCTTATTACGTCTTGAATAAATGGATGCATTTTCCATTCACATTCCATGAGAGCATTTCATTTTAAAGACTTCATACACTCATAACAACAACGTTCTTAAGACAATGACAAGATTTTATTTATAAAATTAACTTTGAGTATATCGCAATGACACCAAGATCCAATGGTTAAAACATATCACAAAAAGAGAGATAAAAAGTGCTTAGCAAACGTGATAGCAATAGGCCTTGGTTCATCTTTCTTCATGATAGGGGGGAGGACACGAAGATACACATCATCAAAGAAAGAAGACCGAGAGAAATTCAAACAAAAACAAAAGGGCCAAGTTCATAGAGAGGCATATTTTTGCTCGATATGGGATTCCACACCATGTGGTCTCCGACAACAGGGTTCAGTTCTAAGGGGAAACCATTGAGTTGAGAAGTTTAATATTGAACATCACAGATCTTCCCCATACAGGCCATAAGCTAATAGGGCAGTAGAACTTGCTAACAAGTCGATTAAGAAAATCCTATCCGAGACAGCAGCCACTTATAGGGATTAGGCTGACAAACTTCCATTTGCAATTTGGGGGTATAGAACCAGTGTGGGGACGCCTATTGGCCAGACACCTTTCTCTTTAGTATATAGGATAGAAGCAGTATTACCTATTGAAACAGAAGTTAGATCATTACATGTAGCACTTAAGGCTCAGTTAAATGAGTTACACTGGGCAAAGGCTAGATATGAACAGTTGAACATGATGGATGAAAAGTGACTCAAAGCACTCGACAACTTGCAGATGTACCAACAATGCATGGCTCGTGCCTACAATAATAGAGTTAGATACCCGAAACAACCTCTCAAGGTGGGTGATCTAGTTCTCAAGCAGTTGCACCAGGTCCACACAGATGTTAGGGGCAAGTTCAGGCCTAACTGGGAAGGACTGTTCGTAGTTAAGAAAGTCCTTAGAAAAGGAGGAATCAAGCTTATGGATATGGATGGAAAGTAATTCGTGAATCTAGTAAATCAAGACAGGCTCAAGCAATATCATGTTTAGGTTAAAAGAAATAAATCACAAAAAAAACAGCACAAAGAATAAAATAAATAAAACACCCGAGAAGTGGTCCTCTACTACTTGGGCAAAAGTTAGGGTGCAACTCGCTGACCGGTATTCTGCAAATCGGTCAGAAAAAATTTAGGGAACTCAAAATAAAGCCCGCTAAGTTGAAAACCCGAAAAGGGCAGCTTAGGCAAAAGTTAGGGCATCAAGAGAAAACACATCAGTTGCTTTCTAGAAAATCTGCAAAAGACCAATAGGCAGTAGGGGTTAACCATTGAAAATTGTTACCATTGCCCATGTACTCAAATTAATGTCATCAATAAACATGTTATGAATTGCTAAGAATCTTGGTCTTATGAATGCATGCATGTCCCTAGGTGAAATAATCGCAGGTATGTGAACATCAATTTTTTAGTATAATGTTATGCATCTTTGTTAACATTCTTTGCCCTGCACGGACCATTCGGTAAAAGACAAAAAATATCGATGGGCACAAAAGAAATTAGACCCATGCAAAAGTCTAAAAAGCCTGTTGGACTGAAAACCTGAAAGGGTGGCTCGGTCAAAAATTAAGGCAAAAAGCCTGTTTGATTGAAAACCCGAAAGGGCGGTCTAAGCAAAAATTAAGGCAAAGGAAAAAAATTCCGCTGGGCTAAGCCGTCAAGGACATCCTAGGCAAAAATTAGGACATAAAAAGTAAATGTTCGGTAGGTCATCTAACATCGAATGGCCTAGGCAAAAATTAGAACAAAACCTAATCCCTTTGCTACAAAATCATCGGGAAGAAGTAACCTGGGTTCGCAAAATGGCAATATTCAATGGTCTTGGTTTGGAAAAGTTCACATTCATAAAAGTTAAAGGTCAAAAGTAGCAGTTCAAAGTTCACATTCAAAACAAGCAATGTAGGGCCCCAAAATATCAAAAAACTAATCAAGTCTAAGATGTCGGGGGATCCCCTCCCTAGCCACCCTTCTGAACCTGATCCTCGGTATCCACTAGCAGGTCATCCATATCTACGGTCATATGCTCCTCGTCCCCATTAGCACCAGCGGCTGGCTGAACAGAGTCCCTAATCCTTAATGCCTCTGCACCTATGGTAGCATCCTCACCCTCAGCAGGCTGACCTCTACCCCTCTGAGTCACTCGGTATGCAGAAAGATCATCCTCAGACTTAACATCAAAAGGGGCCAAAATCTACCTATCCTCGGTCATCATCACTAGCTAGCCCCTCAACATCTCTATCTCAGCCCTCGCCCTAGCAGTCTCAGCCCTAGCCTGATCAGCCTCAACAGTTTCCACCCTCAGTTGCTCCGCCAAGAATTTAGCCCTCTCCTTTGTAGCATCCAAGTCCCGGGTGGATCTACTACGCTCCATGGCCAGCAGGGTCTACATTAGAATCACGAGATTAGTATACATATATGTCATGGCACGTATCATGCATAGTTTGTTAAATTTTATAGGTAAAACTTATCGAGGCTAGTGCATCCTACACCATTAGCAGATCTCTCACCGAAAAGTACCCCACGGCAATCCTCTCTGCCTCAGCAATAGTCACTTGGAAATAAAGGGTCACATCAGGATGGAACATTCCAGACAATCACTATAATGGACAAGGGTAAAAGTAAGAAACTCCTTACGTAGGTAGAGCTGGAAGGAGTGAAACTAATGGGCTGGACTGACTCCTCGAGCTCCTAGATGGCTCATTTCCTAAATGGTTGAGGAGTCAAAAGAAGGTATCCAGCTCATCTTGGAGGATCCCCTCTCTCACGGATCCAAAAGTGTGAGACTGCTTTACCGGTGGCTCAGGGGCAATAGCAGCAGTGGTAGTAGGTGTCTTCCACGTAGGGGTGGGAGGCTGTACCCATCAAACATCATACTCAAGCAATTACAAGAAATCATAAAGTATTCACAAAGCTTCGAGTCAAGAAAATACCTGGGAAGAATGGGTAGCAGACCTAGTTGAGCCCTCAGTACCTCAAGCCATAAATGGGCCCCTATGGTCACCCCCGACCCATCCTCCTCATCATCATCGCCATCGTCATCCTTATCATCGCTCTAATGAAACTCGAAGGGGAGATCCTCATGATAAATCCTCTCGTAAGGAGGGAGAAGCAAGAAATTGATGAAGTCTCTATAAGAACCCTCCTTAGACAGCACTCGAGCCCCCTCGCCTAATAGATAGAGTCCCTAGTTGGTCCCTAGCATAAGGTGAGGCCAGAATACGCCCACTGGGATCGAGGGAGGGACCAATCTCTCTACAATTGCTCTGGTCCTCCACTCTCAAACCCGCTCGCCAAAGTACCACTTGTAGGAGAGTGGTGACTCCAAGATGAAGTGATGGTCATCAACACCAGCTCGCATTCGCTCAATGGCCCCATACGTGGGTAATCTCTCCTATGGGTCTTGAATAACCTGCATGATATAAGTGCACTATAAGTATCATAACCTAGTAAATACAGTTTCTACTAATGGTTTATTGAAATGTGAAATGCAGGTTTTATGGGGAATAAGTTTACCCAATCTGAGTGCAGCTGGCATAGGAACTCTCTATACTGAACCGTACTCAGGGGCTGGTCCTACCAAAATCCCATCCACCAGGAGATGATATGCGATGTCTTGAGCTACATAGGCAATCCCAGCCTAGGGATGAACCGATGCTCAGAAAGCCTAAATCTGATAAGCAAAACAAGGGATTAGTTGTAACACATTTCGAATGAAAAGATAAAGCACTAGAGATTAGCTTTCAGAATTACTAGCAAGATCAGGTGGCAAATCTTGAGCTCAGACTGCTGGCCCCGAACTCCAAAATCCAATCTATAGTACAGCTATGATAGGATGACCCGGCACCAGTTCTTGCCAGGCACAATAGTAAGATCCTCTATAGCAGCGAGCGAACCATAATTGAGGTTGCCCAAGTAGACTGGAAAAAGATAGTAGTGAGGAACGTCAGCAGGAAAGACCTAGCATACTAATCCCTCCTGTCAGCCGTAGCAGGCCTCGGCTACCTAATCCAGTAAGAATAGAGATCCCCGTACTTGAGCTTGTTTGCCCCACCCAAACGAAGCCCAAGTAATCCAGCTATATAGGCCTTAACCTCAGGCCGGGAGTGCCACCTATCAGTGAACACATCAAAGTGGACGATCTCCTTGCTCCACTTTAGCCCTGTCGTAGCATATATTTTAGAAGGAGTAATAGTGACCTCCCCAATCGGTAGGTGGAAGTTATGAGTCATCTCCGACCACCTCTCAGTCAGAGCAGAAATAGCCCCCAAAGCTAGTGTCTTTGGAGCCTGCGGGATAGCCCTAATGAAGTCACTAAAATCGAAAGAGTCGATGCGAGCTAGCAGCTTGGTATCCCCCGCAGTGTATATCACCTCGTACCATTACCTGCAGAAGCTCAGGGTTCCCACAGTCTTATACTAAAACTACAAAAATAGAGTTACAGTTTAACATCGTTATAATACAGCAAACATATCAGAAATTAGAAAAGCATAGTAGAAATCAAGGAAATGGACATTCTTTCCCTGGGATCAGGACCTATACGAGAAAGCCCTACCCATAAGGGTACAAAATTGGTACCCGTATCAAGATTAGGGCCCGTACAGGTACCACCTTACCCGTACGGGGCCCTTGCAAACAGTTGCTCTACAAAAAGATTTCCCAAAATCCAAAATCATCCAAATTCAATCAAAGCTCATCCAAAGCTACCCTAAAACCATCCTAGGCTAAAGTTACATGCATTAGGCTCTATCTCAAGGTCTAAAACACCCTAGATCATGCCAAAGTTTGAAGAATTTCTGAAAGTTCAAAAATGGAAAATAGGGAATTAAGTGAAATTACCTGGGATCTAGAAGTGTGAGTCTCAGGCGAAGGGATTAGAGGCACTTTAGAAGCTAGTGTGAGCCCTAGAAAGGAATCCCCTTCACAAAAAGCGTACCCATTAGAAACCGGGCATTCTTAGAGCCCCAAGTCACCCACCGGGGGCAAATCTTCGAGCCTAAGGGAGAAACCACCAATTTTCAGGATCTTTTTATACATTTTGGTTGCATTTTGGATGAGAATCACTTAAAATTGCAAAGAGGGAAGTTTTGTGCGAGGCGGGATGTAAGGGGTCTAATCAGTTTTTTAAAACCCCCCGACTAAGACCCATACTGGTCCCACCCACCCGTACGGGTGCTAGTCCCCAAAATCCCACCTATATGGGTCCCGCCCACCTGTACGATTTCTTATTGCCATTCAAGGGTAGATCTCTATCTCAGCAAGTACCAGCGACTCATCCAGTTTGAGTCCGCCGCTAACCCCACTCTCTCTCCCCTTTATCTTAAATCAGCCAGGGGCAAAGACCCTTAGTCAATTCAGAATGGTTACTAATAAAAACATTTCTTTTCATAGGTTTACACAAATACAGTGAAACACTTTCCCTAAGTAAGAGGGAATTTTTCAAAGGACTTTTCCCCATTCCCTAGTAGCGGAATCGATTTAGGGGCATTATCTAAGTATCCTAAGGGCATTCCCCCGAGGGCACTCCTCAATAGTAGGGCCAGACTAGGGGCATTCTATTTTTACAGGAACTATCCTAGGGGCATCCCCCCATTCCCTAGTAGAGGAATAAGATCCAGGGGCATCCACCCTATTCCCCAATAGAGGAATCAAAACCAGGGGCACCCCTACATTCCCAGCAGCGGAATCAGTCAATCTAGGGGCATTCCCCCCATAGTCCAACCCTCTTAGGGGCATTCTTTAAGAGGCACCCTTATAAGGGGCATTCCATCCCAAAGCAATTGGGATAAACTCGACTTTCTCGCACTTAATTTACAGTTTATTTAGGGGCCAACCCCCCATCAACACATCTTTATTCTTAATTGAAGAGGCAAAAATATTTTTGTTTCCATAAAAGTTAATTAAGAATAAAGATGTGTCAGCTTAGACAATGATTAACTCGCTGTTTGATTGTTGTCTCTTTTCATAGGTTATGCAAAATCATCAGTCAGGAAAGTCAATCCGCCTTAGGAAAGGGATATAAGGAGAAGTCATCTGCCTTAGAAAAGGGATACATCAGCTAGAAAAGTTGATCCACCTTAGGAAAGCGATATGAGGAGAAGTCATCCGCCTTAGGAAAGGGATACATCAGTCAGGATAGTTGATCCACCTTAGGAAAGGGATACAAGGAGAAGTCATCCACCTTAGGAAAGGGATACATCATTTAGGAAAGTTGATCCACCTTAGGCAAGGGATAGGAGGAGAAGTCATCCGCCTTAGGAAAGGGTTACATCATTCAAGAAAGTTGTTCACCTCAGGAAAGGAATGCACAGAAGATTTGATCTGCCTTAGGAAAGGGATACGAGGAGAAGTCATCCACCTTAGGAAAGGGATACACCAGTCAGGAGAGTCATTCACCTTAGGAAAGGGATACATCACTCAGGAAATTCAATCCGCCTTAAGAAAAGGATACGCACTTCTTCCCCGGTGAAGTTGCTAGTTACAGGAGAGATGTTGGTCTCAGGAAAAGAATGCAAAGGGAAAGAGTTCACCCTGAGAAAAGGAACTTATTCAGATCACCATCACCAACTCAGGTATAATTCCCAAACCCTCACTCATATCATAAGATCATATAGATCCCTATCTGCAATGATCCCATGAGGAGCAGTCTGTGAGCACTAGATTTCAATGATCCACCTCATGAAATGATGACGAGAGCTATATACTGCATTCTTTTACAAGTATTGTCCATCAAAGGTGTTCTTACTGTTGTAGAATAGAGTTTGGCCAATATTAGGAGACCTAGTCTGCCCTTAGGGACCCGTACAGGTGTTTCCTGGTGGTACAGATCCACTGGCAGTACCTATACGGGTATGAACTTCCATATGGCTGGAGGGGACCCATATAGGTCCCCAGTACCCGTATGGGTGAGGCCCCACCCATACGGGTCCAGTTATTGCTTGTTTAGGCTCGCTTGGAAGGTAGGCCTTACCTATTTCGAAAGTGGCAGGTTATGAATGCTGGTTAATGCATTCAGATCCCATTTTCCTTATAAATAGGGCCTTTCCCCTTCATTTCACAATACATACAACTCGTAAGCATAAAAACTATAGAGAAAGTATAGTTCTAAAGGTATAGAAAAGGTATGGTGGGGGTATAGGAAGTATAAAATAGGGAGAAAACCCATTCTGAGAGGTTATGTCCACATTTTATTCATTCTTGACTTCATTCCGTGCACTTTGGCCAAGCTCTCTTAATAGTAAAGGGATCACCTCAAAGTGGATTCATGTCGTAAAGGTAACGCTCTTAAGTTTTAAAGAAACTCACACCTCTTTTATTTCATTATTATTGTCTGCTTCTTTCATTTCTATTTCTACTATTATTCCGAGTCTGGTCCAATCCCTTATAAGTATTGTTCGCACCATACATCCCTAGGGATATTATATCGGTATGCCAAACTCATAAGGAGGGAAATCCCGCTTGGTTATACTGTTATTTCTACTATTGGTATTATTATTTATCATATTTCCCTTGTTATTCTTTTGGGTTTGGTCCTGATTAATATGAGCCTTATTTGTACCTAATAGGCCATTTTAGTGGTTATCTTGGTACGCCATGCTTATATAAAGGGAAATCCCATTTCTTCCTCTTTTGTCTTTTTTTGCTGTTTTTGTCTGGCGAGTGATTCTATCTCGGCCTTCCCAGGCCCATACAGGGGTCCTCCGTATACTCGTATGGGTACCTCATTGGCCGTATAGGTATAGACCCTAAAGGCAGAATCCAGGTTTTCTTTATTTTCATGTTTTCTTTATAGAATGAACCCGAAATCACCATTTGCCATGCAGTCATTTTCACTAATAATCCGGTAAATCAAGTCCCCTAAATAAATCAAGTTCTTTTCAATAGAATGATTGTTTATTAAGTGTCATAGCTATGCTAACGTCTATAGATGTAGGGGAATTTATCTTTATTTTGTTTTATAACTTAAAATAAATGTATAGATTCTCTTTGCAACTCCCCCATTTTTCCCCCGTTTGTAATTTTTATCCCCCATTTATTGCTTGTGCTTTATTATAATATGCAAACGCATGTAACGAGTGTGAAAGAGAGTAGAATAATATATTTTCTGTGATAATTCCCTAAATGATGAAAACTAAAATAGTTTTACGCGGTGAATGCAATTTTGAATCAACTAAATGAGAAATAAGTGACTCATCCGATACCTGAATCTCTAATCCAATAGGTATAAATCTCCCACCCAGCGAGAACGGTACCAAAACTCTTTCCTAAGTAGACAACTTAGGTGGCGACTCTATTAATTGTATCGAGATTTGGGTCTCGATTCTTTTATTCATTCAAATTGGCTTCTTGTGCAAACTTTAACTAAAAAATGTTTTGTCATGCCCAAATCCAACCAAACCCCCAGTCGGCACCACCTCTCTCATAAAGGAGCCAAGGGAGACGTACATGTCAACGATACCTCACAATACTCTAGAAGCCTCACCAAAAAATATAAACTAGAGGTGCCCGAATAAATTCAGGCTCCTCAAAATTAAGTTGCTCACTTACTTGAGAGATTAATCTTTGCGAATCTCAACTTAGGATTTAGCTTTAAGCTTGGTGCACTTTGAAAAGGAGGAGGCGGAAGCCTATATATAGGGTTGGGGAGCAAAATATTGCTCCCCTTTTTCTAATACGGGATTGGGCAAAATTGCCCAATCCCCACATGGGTCCCATAGGTCTACGGGTTGACCAGCCTGCAATGTGCCTTGCACGTTGCATGCCAGCCCGCAAAGTAGGCCATGTTTGGCCTGCCTTCCACTGCAAGTGGGCTTTAGGGCCTCTACAAGCCCAACTTGTGGGCTGGGCTATATTGGGCACACCTAGTATTGCCCAGCAGCGCTGGTGTGTCCCAGCACGTGGGCTCTCTACGGTAAGCCCACTGCCCTTTAGCCAGCCTGTATGGGCCCCCAAAATTGGGCCCTATTTCTATAGGGTTCGACCCTTTGCCCCAATTAGAAAATTCCCTTTTAAATCCTTTTCAAAAAAATATTTATTTTTTAACCCTAATAAATTAGTTACCGGTCAAAAATAAATTCCTTGGTTTATCGAAAATGATCTAATCATTTCTAACCAATTAAATAATAATCCAATTATTATTATGTTATATTTTTATAATAGAATAAATCTATTAGTTCTTTACTTAGTCCGATGAAGATCCAATGTGTGTGACCTTATAGGATCTCAAAGTATTGAGCTGTTAAGGCTTAACCAACCCTTGTTCTAATGGAACCATTGGCTCGAGGTTCTAGACCATAAATACAACTTGATTACCTTAAACGAATGTAGTACACCTCTAGCCAGGGTCTACCATCCCCCACTACTCGGAACGTGATTTATGCTAATGACTTACTCCCAGTTAATGCAATAGTTATCCAGCGTGATAAATTCCTACCATCCTTTAATCTTAGAACCATCTAGTTTATAGGGTTCGGTTAAAGTGTTAACCCACTGATATCAAGGTTTCTCCAAGCTATCCCAATTATTAACTTGTTACCGAAGTATATTGCCTTTTACCATAGTGTGTTTGACTAGAAACCATTTCTATCAAACACATACTCTGATCAAAGGTTTATGGCAATCACTTCAACAAGTGGCCAGGTACAACTCCTTTAATATATCCAGAGCAATGGATTCTTTCTGACTACTCAGCTTACTAACCTGTTGTCATCACTATACCCGTAATCATCTGTAACACCCTAAATTAATGAGTGCATAGGAATGACCCAAAGCATAGCAATAGTACTACATAAGGTAACTAGTATCTCAAGTACTAGGATATTCGCAAAGCTTATTGCATGAAGATAAACACTAACACATTGATATATATATATATATATATATATATATATATATATATATATATATATATATATATATATATATATATATACCAAGTGTTTATCTTACTACGGTCTCCAATATATCTCCGAGATATATCCATGAGTCAAACTTAAGGCGCCACCTTCAGTCCTTAGGAATTTAACTACTTGGACCCTTTCTAAGAAAGTTGACCACATGCTAGTGTTTCCACCTTATCAATATCCTTTCTTGATGAAGCTATGACTCGGGATAGTTTAGACATAATCATAATTGCACATGAAGCAGGTTCCACCAAATATAGTCCAAATTTCTCTAACTTCATGCTAAGATACGTCAAGGACTTTTGTAAACATACATCAATGAATATATTTAACCTACTATGATATATATATAAACACATCGATATAAACAAAAGATTAAATGCCATTATTGATTAAATAAATTGTTCATACTATTACATAATTAAGATATATTGCCCTAATTGCCTTAAGGGCATACATCATATCCAACAAACTCCCACTTGCACTAAGGCTAATTAGCCATATGTCTTAATCTATATGCTTTAACATGCTGGTCATGTTTGACTTGAGTCAATGGCTTCGTCAGACCATCCGCGAGGTTCTGATCAGTGGGTACATATTCTAGTCTTATTTTCTTAACATCAACAATATCTTTGATTATATGATACTTTCTGGATGCATGTCTGTTTTTTTTATGAGACCGTGGTTCCTTTGGGTGAGCTATAGCACCATTGTTATCATAATACGAAGCAATTAGATCAATAGCCTCATGCATCACACTGAGATCACCAATAAATCCCTTTAACTAGACAGCTTTTTTTATCGCTTCGCATGTAGCAATGTATTTAGATTCCGTGGTTGAATCAATAGTAGTTTCTTGCTTGGAACTCTTCTAGCACACCGCCCCTCCATTTAACACATACACAAAACCTGATTGAGACTTAAAGTCATCCTTGTCAGATTTAAAACTCACGTCTGTGTAACCTCTAATTGTGAGGTCACTTTCTCCATAAATTAAGAACTCATGTTTAGTCCTTCTAAAGTACTTAAGAATTGGCTTGACGGCCATCCAGTGCTTTTCACTTGAATCTGACTAATACCTGCTTGTAACGCTCAAAGCCAGAGAGACATCTGGCCTAGTACATATCATAGCATACATGATGGATCCTATTTCAAATGTATAGGGTATATCCTTTATGTGCATTCTCTCCTGAGCTGTCTTCAGACACTCAGCCTTAGATAGGTTAATCCCCTTTGTCATCGGGAGATAGCCTTTCTTGGAATGCTCAAGGTTAATCCTATTAAATACCTTGTCCATATATGTACTTTGAGAAAGATCTAACAGCTTCTTTGATCTATCCTTATAGATCTTTAAATCTAGTATAAATGCTACTTCATCAAGGTCTTTCATGGAGAACTTTCTTGACAACCATACTTTAACATTTTGAAGAAGAGAAATATCATTTCCTATTAGTAGAATGTCATTTACATACAATACTAAGAAAATGACTGCACTCCTATTAACCTTCTTGTAAAGATAAGGCTCATTAATGTTTGGACATAAATCTAGTTCATGGATTGTCTGATCGAACCTTATATTTAACTCCTGGATGCCTGCTTAAGTCCATGAATGGATCTTTGCAGCTTGCATACCTTCAAGCCATTCTGAGATGTAAAACCCTTAGGTTGTGTCATATATGAATCTCAGTCTAAATCCCTATTTAGGAATGCTGTTTTAACATCCATCTGCCAGATCTCATAATCATAATGAGCAGCAATGGCGAGGAGTATCCTTATGGATTTAAGCATGGCTACCGGTGAGAAAGTTTCATCATAGTCGATACCTTCACGTTGACTATAACCTTTCACAATCAACCTTGATTTATAGGTAATTACATTACCATCCATGTCAGTCTTCTTCTTGAAGACCCATTTGCACCCAATTGGTCTAACCTCTTACGGTGCATGAACCAAATTCCAAACCTAGTTCTCATACAAGGAATCCATTTCTAATTTCATGGCTTTTAGCCATTTATCAAAATCTGAGCTTTTCATTGCCTCATCATATGTCCTTGGTTCATCATCCTCCATGAGATATAGTTCCTTATCATCAGTGATGGTAAACCCATATCTATCGGGACCCTTATAAACACGACCTGATCTTCACAATGATTATATTTTGATAGGTTGTTCTTGGATCACACTTTCTTATGTTTCTAGAATGGGGTCAATTAGTTGATTGTCTGTTTCTTCCTCTTGAACCTCCAGTTCAATATTTCTCCCACTAACTTTTGCAAGTAAGTGTTCCTTTTCCAAAAAAGTGGGCATTCCGAGATACAAATACCTTTTGTGCTTCAGGTTGGTAAAACAGATATCTGATTGCTTCCTTTGGATATCTAATGAACAGACATTTATCAGACTTGGCATTCAGCTTATCTGACACTATCCTCTTAACCATAGCATGACAACCCCATACTCTTAAGTGACTTAGAGATGGCTTTTTATTACACTTTCTTTCATAGGGTGTAAAATCAACCGATTTAGAGGGCACTCTGTTTAATACATAAACTACACTCTCTAGTGCATATCCCTAAAAGGATTTATTGAGATCTGCATGGCTCATTATGGACCGAAACATATCTAATAAAGTCTGATTCCTCCTTTCTAACACTCTATTTTGTGGGGCGTATAAGGAGGGATCCACAGGGGAACTATCCCATTTTCCTTTAGATAATCCTGAAACTCCTAACTTAAGTATTCTCCTCCTCAATCCGATCAAAGTGTTTTAATACTTTTCTCAAGCTATTTTTCTACTTCAGCTTTGAATAGTTTGAACTTTTCAAAACTTTCAGACTTGTGCTTCTTTAAGTACAACTATATCGTGAATAATCATCAATAAAGGTTATGAAGTAGGAGTATCCTCCTAGTGCCTGAACACTCATTGGACCACACACATCAGTATGTATAAGTTTCAATGTACTTGTGGCCCTTTCACCCTTTCCTTGAAAGGGTAACTTTATCATTTTTTTATCTTAAATAAGGTTCGCCATCACTATAAGACTCCAAGTCTATTGGGCCCAAGTCACCATGCTTATGCAGCTTGGTTAAGCGATCTTTGTTTATATGGCCTAAACGACAATGCCATAAGTAGAAAGATTTCTCATTATATAAATTTCTCTCTTAGCAATGTTTATATTTAAGAATATGTTTTGTAATTTCAAAATATCAATTGCCATATTACAATAAAATATCATTCATAGCTTTGATAACACCTTTTATCAAATTGGAATAAAATTCCATCTACTGTGAAGCAGGAAATAATATTTTACAATAATAATTTAATTTCGTCCTTTTACAAATTTTAGCAAAATGGAAATCCAAGTTCCTACATCAATAGCAGCCATCAAGCTCTAATTATTTTCCGTAGGTACAACTCTCCTTTTTGCCAAAACTCTACTTCTCAACATTATCTATACTATCATATGGATATATGATTCTAATTAGGTATTCCATACCAATTTAGAATTACTTTGAGATGTAGAAATTCTCAATATTAAACATCTTGAAGTGGAAAGCTCTAAGCCTCCTCTTCTCATGCTATGAGAGTTTAGCCATTTTGATCTTATTTCCAATATCCCATATTGGAATGAAGATCTTATTTCCAATATTTTATATTGAAAACAATCATTTTGTCTCCCAGACAAAAATCTCAGTATTCCTTTTACTTTTCTCTTCACTTTGCTCTATCCTGCTTCAAAACTAGACACCATGTGTGTACCTTTACTTCTTTGAGATATGAACCATTTAAATTTCTGACTAATTGGTCCCACAAATTTCTATCAAAATATTCTGGTTCAAATTTTCCACCATGGAAAATCCTTTAAAGACATAGACTTTCAAGTCCATGATTTTATGATGCCCTTGTAGCTTAAGGTAACATGGATCCTAACATTTGACTTGATGTTTAACCTTATCTCCTGCCAGCTACTTACATAAGGTAACAGGGATGTTAACAACCTCCAAGGTGTTGTATCCTAGTTTCCTACATGTATATTATGCATATCTATTTCAAATAGACTTGCTTGCATCATGTTATTTAGATTCGGGCTTATACAATGTACACTCCAAGCCCAACGCTTTGAGGACTATCCTCACATTTCTAAACAAATCCTTTAAAGCCGGAGCCAATCAAAATTAGTTATCAATGCCAATGTTTGTATTAAAATAAAGATTTCAACCAAGATGTAACAAAAGAATTATTATTCAAGTATTAGTTTTAGTACAAGCATTTAATATAAGGTCTTTTAATTAAACACATTTGTCCTACTACTTTCTTCAAAATTTACAATAGCCCATTCTATTGAATTTGGGAATTTTAGCCCAGCTAAATTTCCTAGTAGGTAGCATCTATAACTAGTCTATTACAACCCCCAATTTTATGAGTCAAGTCATATTAGTAAGTAATAGTTGGAATTTGCATCGCATGCAATTGCTAATACATTCAAGTTCCTTAATCCCAAGGGACGTGTGCTCTTATATTAGCATCTCCTTGAATATATCTCAGATCTGGGCCTAGCCCCAATTTTATAATGGACTACCCCAGTTCCGTTAAGGCAGACCCTATCCCAAAATTTACACCCAATCAATGTGGACTAGAAGGAACGCTTTGCATAGCACTTTGATAGCCCAAAGAGACCGTATTATAAATTTGAGTAAGGAAGACTATAACTTACCTTAATATGTTTACTCTGGGATTTTATTCGTATTAAACGTCTCACCCAATCTAGGATTTTATCAGATGGACATATTTATAATAACTTATATTAATTCAGGGAATTTTAGAATTAATTTATAAGGTCCAACCTTATATGGGTTCAAGCTCTTTATTATAATTATTCCATCAACCTAGATTATATGCAAAATAATAAACACTTTTATTTGTTCAATTTATATTGCATTTCCTTCAAGCTTTTATTCAATAAATTTAATTTGTTACTTTGTTATAGAAACATATATAAGCACCATCTTATATACTAGAAATAAACTAGTCCATATTAATCCCCCGGTTGGTCAATTCAAGTTGCACCGATATAGGTTCCCAGGTAGGAGTGCCCTTGAAGTGAGTAGACGCCAAGTCCAATCCTTAGCCAGAACAAATACGGGCACAAACTTGAAGACCAATGGATTCTTCTGGACTAATAATTTCATTTTTCCAATTCATGTAAATTGGAAGCATCCATAACCCATATAATTTAAATAAATTATTGAAACTTGTATAATTTCATTAAGTTGAGCAGGCTTAAATAAAATTATTCAGAACCATTTTCTAACCTTGAAATGAAAGGCACAAGTTCATATATATTGTTCCAAACAATTAAATAAACAGATAATTTCAAATAGAAAATAATATTCAGTTTGCTTCTAACTTAATTATGCACTAAAAAGGCAGGCTTTGATACCACTGTTGGTAACTGATAGTCAGATTAAACATGCATAACAAGCATGGCGGAAATTCAAAATTTTATCCCTGTCCTCAGGAACTCCTATTAGTTGCATATAAATTAAATAAAGCCTTAACTAAATAATTCTCTACCTATGTTAGCATGCAAAAGGGCTAGGTATACCGTAATTCTAAATTATATCCTAGCATGTATATTTTATGCTAAGGATGTTATAACTCTAAGCTATAACCTAAGCATGAAACAAACTAAGCATGCAAAACAACCTGAGCATATTATTAAGTCTAAAAACACTTAAAGAAAAAGACCTAATAATAAAAGGAGAAAGAAAGAAAACTTACCAGTTGGCGTACTTTAGTAGAACCTTCTTGCACAAGCCTCCAAGTGCAGGATAGCCTCTGTGAGTATCCACATGAACCCCACCAACCAAAACCTCCTCGAGAGGAAGAACTAAGAAGCCTCGAGTAGTTGCTAGACCACTCCAGAAGCCTCACCGGAAAATATAAACTAGAGGTGCCCCGAATAAATTCAGGCTCCTCAAAAATAACTTGCTCAATTACTCGAGAGATTAATCTTCGCAAATCTCAACTTAGGGTTTAGCTTGGTGCACTTTCAAAAGGAGGAAGAGGAAGCCTATATATAGGCTTGGGGAGCAAAATATTGCTCCCCTTTTTCTAATTTGGGATTGGGCAAAATTGCCCAATCCTCATATGGGTTAACAAGCAGACCCCCATTGACCCGCGTTCAGCGTGCCTTACACGCTACATGCCAACCCGCAAGGCAGGCATGTTTGGCTTGCCTTACACCATAAGTGGGCTTGTAGGCCTCCATAAGCCCAGCTAGTGGGCTTGTGGGCCTCCATAAGCCCAGCTTGTGGGCTGGGCTGTGCTGGGCACACCCAGCGCTGCCCAGTAGCGCTAGTGTGTCCCTGCACGTAGGCTAGCTACGGTGAGCCCAGTGCCCTTTAGCCAGCCTATATGGGGCCCCCAAAATTAGGCCCTATTTCCGTAGGGTTCAGCCCCTTTGGCCCAATTGGAAAATTCCCTTTTCAAATAAATATTTATTTTTCGACCCGAATAAATTAGTTACCAATCAAAAATAAATTCCTTGGTTTATCCAAAATGATCTAATCATTTCTAACCAATTAAATAATAATCCAATTATTATTATGTTATATTTTCGTAATAGAATAAATCTATTAGTTCTTTACTTAGTCCGATGAAGGTCCAATGTGTGTAACCTTATAGGATCCCGAAGTATTGAGTTGTTAAGGCTTAACCAACCCTTATTCTAATGGAACCATTGGCTCGAGGTTCTAGACCGTGAATAGAACTCGATTACCTTAAATGACTATAGTACGCCTCTAGCAAGGGTCTACCATCCCCCACTACTCATAACGTCTTTTATGCTTATGACTTAATCCCGGTTAATGCAATAGTTATCCAGCGCGATAAATTCCTTCCGTTCTTTAATCTTAGTACCATCTGGTTTATAGGGTTCGGTTAAAGTGTTAACCCATTGATAGCAAGGTTGCTCCTAGCTATCCCAGTTATTAACTTGTTACCAAAGTATATTGCCTTTTACCATAGTGTGTTTGACTAGAAACCATTTCTATTAAACACATACTCTGATCAAAGGTTTATCGCAATCATTACTTTAACAAGTGGCCAGGTACAACTCCTTTAATATATTCAGAGCGATGGATTCTTTCCGACTACTCAGCTTACCAACGTGTTGTCATCACTATACCCGTGATCACCCGTAACACCCTAAATTAATTAGTGCATAGGAATGATCTAAAGTATAACAATAGTACCACAAAAGTTAACTAGTATCTCAAGTATGAGGATATTCGCAAAGCTTATTGCATGAAGAAAAATGCTAACACATTGATATATATACCAAGAGTTTATCTTACTGCGGTCTCCAATATATCTCCCAGATATATACATGTGTCAAACTTAAGGCACCATCTTCAGTCCTTAGGAGTTTAACTGCTTGGACCCTTTCTAAGAAAGTTGACTACATGCTAGTCTTTCTGTCTCATCAATATCCTTTCTTGATGAAGCTATGACTAGGGATAGTTTAGACATAATCATAATTGCACATGAAGCAGGTTCCACCAAATATAGTCCAACTATAATTTCTCTGACTTCATGCTATGATACGTCAAGGACTTTTGTAAACATACATCAATGAATATATTTAACCAGCTATAATATATATACAAACACATCGATATAAATAAAAATTAAATGCCTTTATTGATTAAATAAATTGTTCGTACTATTACATAATTAAGTTATATCGCCCTAATTGCCTTAAGGGCATACATCATATCCAACAACCCAATCTTGAATTTCTATTTTCAGTTTGATTCAGTGATTAGAGCTTTTTATGTAATGTGAATTTTGAGGTTTTGAGGTCTAAGCCTGATATAAGATGGTAATACGGCTCTAAGGAAGCTCTTGTCTTTTCGTAGTGATGAAGAAGGTTTATATCATCATCAGCAGAGCGGACCGTGCTAACAAATCCTCCTTATAAATTTAAGACAAGGTTCTTTATAAGGATGAAGTGCAACAACATTACAATGGCCATTCTCAAGGCACACCAATTCACCTTGGGACCAACCTGGCCAAACATATCCTAACCCTTAATTGAAGGGGCAAAAGTTTTTTGTCTTCCAGAAAGTCAATCAAGGGTTAAGATATGACATCTCAAACAACTTATTAATGTTGTTTCTTTAGTTACCTTTAAGTTATATAGAACTTAATGGAGTGGTACTCGCCAAGGAAAGGAACTAAAGGAAAGGTGCCCACCAAGGAAAGGGACACATAAAGTAGCAAGGCCACCCAAGAGGTACCTCAATTTGAGTTGGGACCAACCCAATAATTCTAAACTCAATTAATATATTATTGGGGCAAGTCCTGACCCTGTATATCTTAATACTCAACTAAAGGGGCAAAAGCTTTTTTTCTTCACAAAGTCAATAAAGGATCAAGATATACCATCTCAAGCAGTTTTCTAACACAGAAATTTCTTGGTTATCTATAGGTTATACAAGTAACCATCCTAAGAGAGGGATTTGCCATGGAAAGGAACCACGACAGATTCGCTACATATTTGAGATAGAGATGCCTTAGAAAGAAACCACATTGGAAAGAGATTTGCCATGGAAAAGAATCAGTGGAGAGGTGTTCATCATGAAAAGGAATACATTGGAGAGGGATTCGCCTTAGAAAGGAACTACAATAGAAAAGGATTCGCCAAAGAAAGGAACAAACGAAAATATGTTAGCCACATAAAGGAATAGATCAAAAAGAGATTCGCCATGGAAAGATATCAACAGAAAGGTGTTCTCTATGGAAAGGAACACATTGGAGAGGGGTTCGCCTTGGAAAGGAACCACAACGGAAAGGGATTTGCTGAGGAAAGGAGCCAAAGGAAAGGGGTTCGCCATGGAAAGGAACTTGCCAAGTCATCAACACAAGAAATTCAATACCGAATGGTTATGTATACTTTCTAAACCCTCACTCAAATCGTACGATCATATAGACTTATGTCTGTAGTGATCCCACGAGGGGCAGTCTGTCACCACTAGATTTTAGCGGTCCCTCTCGCGAAGTGATGATGAGAGCTATGTAATTCATTATCTACATGTGTTATATTCTTGGAGTGGTTCCAATGTTGTTTGGTCAAGCTTCGTTAAAGTTAAAGCCTTAGAAAATTAGTAAAAACAATGCCTAGGTCCCTAGAAGTCTCGTACTTGTCCGCCTACTTACATACATGTCCGATACCCCCCGTTACGGTCTATACAGACGTGTACCAGTCCACCCAAACCATACCGATCCACCTAGCCCCATACCCCTCCACCTTAGACCTATATCGGTCCACCCAGACCTATACCGATCCAACCAGAAATCAATTAGGCCCCTAATTGAGCAATCATACCATATTTGCTCCAATCAGCCATATAGACTATCAGGGAGCATTTTTTGAACTATAAAAGGAGGCCATTTTTAATAAAAAGAGTTGAGAGAAATTAGAAATTAAGAGATTTATATTATATTTAGTTTCCAGCCACTAAACATGGTATAGAAGTAGTATATAAGTGAGAAAGGGTAGAGAATATAGGGAGAAATTCTTGGTTTGGCTTTGTCCACATTTTCTATCACTCAGAATCACAAAAAAAGGAATAGTGAGAGTGTTGTCTTGTGTTTTGACCCACTCATATCCAATTCTAGTCCTTCTACTTTGACAAATCTTCAATTCGATATTGTGCTCCCTCTAAATGGATTCACTACGTAGAGGTCCGCTCATGAGTTTAAAAGAGACTTACTTCCTCATTTAAATACTATCATTTATATATTTTATTTGTTGTTAATTTTTAAACCATTTTTAAGGGTCTGGTTTAGACTCGTACGGGCCTCATTGAGTATCCATACGGTTCCTTTAGGAGCCTTATGGGTTGGCTCTGTCTGTATGGGAATAATTATCCCTCTTTGTATTTCTCATCCTCTTTATTTAAGTTTTTGTTTTGGTATTCTATCTTTGGGTCTGGACTAGACCAGTACGGGCCTCACTAAGTACCCGTACGATTTCTCATAAAGCCACATGGGTGGGCCTTGCCCGTACGAGTCGGTAATCTCAAGGCAGAATGTTAGAATTTTGCAAATATGTAAAATGAACCTAACATCACCCATGTCATGCGATCAGTTTTACTAATAATCCGGTTAAACATAACTCACGAAAAGTTAAAAATGGATTTTCATAATAAAATACGTTGAAGACCCTTTATTTCTTTTTTATCCTAGAATCTGTCTGGGTAATATCGTCGCAAAACTACCACGCTAACTTCTGTTTGACTAATTGTATTGTAAAAAAATACTAAATTTTTATGGGTGCAGTAATTGTGCTAACCTTTGTTGATACAGGCGAATTTCTTTTATTTTTATTTTATAACTTAGAACAAATGTAATAAGTTCCCTCGCACTATCCCCCATTTATCCTCGGTTATAATTTTTTTTATCCCCCCTTGTTTGATAATATTATAAACTATCGAATTGCATGAACGAGTGTGAAAGAGTATAGTTATAGGATTTCTGTAATACTTCCCCGAATAATGAATTGAGATGGTTTTATGTTCATATTTAAGTAACTCATCCGAACACAAATCTCTGGTCCAAATGGTATGGGCTTCCATCCAAAAGGGAACTTTACCAATATTTTCCCAAGCAGGAACTTGGGTGGTGACTCTATCATTTGTATCAGGATGTGGCTCTCGATTTTTTTATTCCTAAAATTGGACAAACATAACGGCTTTCAAAACTAAATTGATTTCTTCATCACATCACCATTAAAGCTAAACCCCGGAGTGAACCCCACTTTACAGCACGGGAATTTTCGTCTGTTCACAGACGTGTAACATAAAATCCATATCCAGTCAAATGCGCGAATGTCTCGAAGGGGCCCTCCAAAGAAGAAGAGGCCTACGCCCCGTCGTCCGCTCACTCCTACCGTTCGACTAGCATATAGAGATTTTTAAAACGTTGTTTAAAAGTTGTTTCTAGTATTTTTTATATTATAATTTATTTCTTAGTTGAATTCATATTTTTATGTATTAATAAATATTAAAAAATAAAAAATAAAAAATTAATTTAGGCCCCGTCAAAACCTCAAAAGCTCTAGCCGCCGGACTAGCGGCGTGGCTTTTTCATTAAAACATTGCAAATGATCGCCTAGAAGTGAGGCAATTATGTGTTTTTCCCTATAATTCCGGAATACATCATATTTAATTCAGGCCAAGCTTGAAAACATTAAATGGGCTGATTTGGGTTCAAGAAACAATATATTGAGGCCAATTCGGTGAGGTCCAGTCCACCCTATCCCACAAAACCATTAACGATAAGAAAAAAAACATGAAGTATGAGCATGTTATTTATATTATTGAATAACCACACCAATACAATACAATACAATAGTTGTCCACTATTAGAAACGATTACAATAATCCAACAGAAGCAGCAGCCTTAAGAAGGAGGCCAAATAGAAGAAAAGGTGACGAGAAAAAAGGGCTGTGGTCAGAATCCAATACATAAACCTGAGAAGGTGGCCACCTCTTTATCATTTCTTCTTGTTGTTCTATATTTATAACGTTGTCATGTCGTGTCTTTACATAGACTCTCTCTACCTCTTCTTCCGCCTCCTCCTCCACCTCGAACTTCGCTCTTTGCAGTGCTAGTATCGGTCCGGGCCTCAATAGCATCGATGCTAGTGTTGAATCCTGTTTTTTTTTTATTTAAGGATTGGTTTTATTATATAGTTTAACCTTAACTAAAAATGCGAATCCATCATTGACATGCGAAAAGCTGATAGATGTTCCAAATCGTGTTACTCATTAAAAATTGCATATATAATGCATGTCCATATTAAATTTCGAGAAATTGAATAAGGAGAATTAAACAAAGGACTAATCATAGTGAAATAGATAAGTAGCCCGTTGTTCTTCAATTAACACTTTCAAACATGTAAATTTCTTTTTAGAATAATTTTGTACATAATTATAAAAAAAATTACTCGCCATCAAGTACAAAAATTGATAGATGAAATCTGAAAAATATAAATTTCTAAATATATAAAAGTTGTTTTTACAAACTTAGGCACTAGGTAGGGATAAAATAAAATTTGTAATATGCTATAAACTTGTGCTGAAATTTGGTCGGTTTGTATTTGGGTGTCAAATGAGCTAAAATTTTGTTGACATTGGTATGCATATGATGGTACATTTTGAATTTTGTTATAGCTTGAGTTTTTCTAAGAATTTAATTTGTTGAGAAAGGTCATATTTGGGCTGATAAATAGAGAAAATTAAAAGAGAAAAAGATAAATACATCAAATTATTTTTGTATAATAAATAGAAGGTTATCCTAATTGAAAAATACGTACAAGGTAGTGTAAAATTACCTCAAGTGGGGACAATTGATAGATGATTTGGCGTTGGAAATGTTTCTTGACAATGGCAGTGGTAGGAGGCTGATCACATCCCAAACCAAATTCGAGCTCGTATACGTCACCGTATGATGACAGATTTGGAAATCCCTGCAGTCCACTCTTTTCTCAATTTCACACTTCAATTAATTCTATTTTAGCCTAATTTATTATGAATTACCTGAACTTAATATTAGTAATGAATTAATATGTCTTGATCACTGAAGCAGTGTATTAAAAAATTGTTACTATTTGTGGGTTTTTCCTTGGGAATTAAAGGGACCAAATTAAGCAAACTCATATACATGTGTGTATGTGCCTTAATTCTTTTTTCATACATAATTAAGGACAAAGGCAATCTATTCTTACCTATCTGCAAATTGTCCTAGCCTACCTACTCTAGTTTTTCTCTACATTTGTATTTTATATTACATCATGACCACAGCAATCTCTAGCTAACTTATTATTTGAGGGTAGGTGGGAAGTGGAATTCAGGCAAAAGTGTCTTTTGGGGCAATTTGGTACAAGTAATTTGACATTTGGTCCGTATGGTAGGTAAATATGTTACTCATTTGGTTTATATATTATTTAATATGGTACCATTTTGATTCATATGTTATGCGATCATTATTCATTTTGGTTCGTGTAATATGCAGTTTTTACCTTTTTTTGATCTTACGTTGTAAAATCTCTATTATCGTTGTAATGCATAATACGGACTAAAAGGACAACAAAATGTGATTGATTGCACAGCAGAGATGCAAAATGAGTAGCATTCATACACACGGCACATAACAAACAAGCATGTATTCTATAACACATGGACAAAAAAAGTGCTTTTACAGAAAAAACCACTCTCCAAAATGCCGTTACATGAAATTAAAGACTACACAGAGACATCACTCACAGTGAACTCCAACCCAACTGATCAATCAATATCTCGCTAGTGCTAAACAACCCATATACACGGTGACGCCAGTTGGCCACCAATAATTAATTAATCAATCCTTAATTTATCATTTTCATAACCACTCAAGGATCTACCTAATCATTTCATTAAATCATGGATCCGTGCGAATATAAAAGGATAAAAAGAGAAATAATTACATGTTGGAAATCCTCATGAGTCCTGAAACCCAAGGGGAGCATAGTGGCAGCCACATAAACAGCTAATCTGATCTTCTTCGGAAACTTGAGACATGCCTGTGTTACACTTAATCCTCCTGCGCTATGTCCCACCAATATAACCTGAATAATCAATCATATATTATATTATATTTTGAGACGAAATCATTTAAAAAAATTGAACGGACCTGTTGATCATCGGGGAGAGAACACAAGAAATCCAAAAGAGGTTGGTTGTAATCATCAAAGGAGAGAAGAGAGTTAGCAGGAGTAGGATCTATGCCAGCAGATTTGAGGTCAATACAAGTAACCTTAAAACCAGAATTCTCCATTAAACACCTGATTTTGTACCAGCACCAGCTCCCTCCTCCAACTCCATGCACCAGCACCAACTCTACTCTTCCCCTGTTTGACATTCCAGGATCCGGAGTTTTCCTGATTACTGCTTCGTCTCCCATACCTACCACCTCTATTCTTGTTCTCGTTCAAAAGCCATGTATATAACAAGACGAGGATAGGCTTTTAATTAATATTGTAATCTAATCATTATTGCAAGTGGGGCTTCATTTGTATCTCTCTACGTTGGCCTAACCCCTATATTAAGAATCTTGCTCTACTTTTGTACTGTTTTTAATTTCCTAATACTTTGTTTTTTACTCTTTGTAATTTCTCAGTCCATAACCCAACCGGAAATCGTGGTTCGATTCAGACTTGCTCACTCTACATACCTATTATTTTTTTTATTTTCACCATGAGGTGGTCCTGGATGGGTCTCAACTGTGAATGATACCTTTAAGCCATATCTACATTCAAACTAATCCTCTCGATCGCCAATTTACGGATGCCGTATATAATTGTTCCATTTTCAATTACAAGTCTCCGATTTCAGATTTCACTCAACGATACAAACTCCTACCTTCTCAATCCAATGGGTTATTTCTTATAATTCTACATTATTAATTATGAATTAATATTTTTTACTAAATATTTTCATTGAAATAATCTTGTATGATAGTTATGATTTACCCTTCCTTGCAAATGTATAATAGAGAGAGACACACCCTAGCCTCGTCCGCATAGTCAATGCACGCGTTGCCAACCGAGCTACATGCCTTTATTAATTCATTAAAATTCAACTTGATTCCCATTTTTTTTAAGAAAAGTACTGTATTAAAATCAAATGAGCCGTATAACACATGTAGGTGGAACTGAGTTCCAAATGTCCATTACCATTTGTTATGCTTTAAACATGAATTTCCAGATATTAAACATCACAAGAACATACATGCAAAGCGACAAAATTAAATTGCGGAAAAGTAAAGAGAATACATAGATTTTAAGGTTGTTCCCCTAATTGATACGTTTATCTGAAGGACCAATTATTAGGTGCGTCTGCCGGTGAGAAGAGAATGCTTTATTCAGACGGTGGCACTAAAGACTGGCAAAGAAAACAAAATCCGTTTACAAGCCAAGTAACTCAAAGAAACTGCAAAAGAATAAAGAGAAATTGTCAAAACATACATGTCTTAGTAAAATATTTACAAAATTGACCATTAAGTCAAACTTTACTTATCTACAGTCCCTCATAAATAATTTACAAATTAACAGAAACAGGGAAAACTAATTACATAAACATGGTATGGTAGTTATCTAGTAATTATCTAGTAATTGTCTAGTAGTTATCTAGTATATATTGTTATAAAATTGCCATATGCACATTTGTTATAGACTTATGTTATAAACTCAGCAAGAACCAACAAGCCTTAATCTATACAGTAAACATAAACCCTAAATCACCAAACAAGTAAAACATAGCTCTCTTAAAATCATAGAAGAGAGGAGTCCCTTATATAGGCTTCTAGAGAAGAAACCACTTCACTAATGGCCTAAAAATCACCGTCGTTGATCAAATCATCGAGAATCAAAGGGATGAAATTGCAGACAAAGAAATATTTAGGAAGAGGAAAAGAGAGCGGTGAGAAATGAGAGAGTAAGTATTAGGGTTAGCAGTAAGAGGGCTTATATAGTCGAGGGGTATAAAATGCAAAGTTCAGGCTTAGGGTAATACTGGGTTGAACCGGGCTCTTCAAGTCTAGTGCTTGAGCTTGGCAAGGGACATAAAGCCCAACATTCTCCACCTTGCACCTTGGCACCTCCAGCCTGAATAAAGTCACTTCAATCTTCCTTAATCACCATTAATAAATAGGGAAATCACCATAGGACTTGGGGGCACAATTTTGATACAAAGTCAAAATTGCACAATTCCCTGCTATGAGCATGAAATTTTCTCATGCCCTTAGTCGATGATGAAAGATTTGCTCTATACTTTACTTTACCTTGATATGTTAGGTTTGAAATTGATTTATGGGAATTGGCCTCAAAAAAGTACATTCAGTCCCCCACACCCCTATAAAAAAACTGAAAAACAGTCAAGAGGGGTACCCCTGTCATCAATAGGGAACCGTCGTTGATAGATAATGGTACTGTTATCCCTTATAACGGTACCGATGTCTATTATTTCCCGATTAATATTGATCGACTCAGTTCAAATTTCCTATTTAAAATTAGCCAATGACGGTACCGTTGTCGGTGTCTATTTTATGGCAGAATATAATTTTGAATTAAATTCAATTTTTCCATTCAGTTGGAGAATTAATTGCCTTACCCGATTTGAAGCCTCATTTTTCTCTATAAATAGAGGCCAAAAATTAGTTTTTCATATACAATTCATATCTATCAAATCTGTTCTGTAAAATTAGCTCTAGGAAAGTTCTTATCAAAATTCTGTCCAAATCATCTCAAAGCTTTTAGCAAGTTCAGAATAAAAAGGGGAATTTATTTTCGCCTAGTTATTCTTTAGTGATTTTAACTCATCTTTTCCATTCTGATCACTCTCCACGAGGCTATTTCCATTTCATTTTGAATCTAACAATGGATTCACAATGAAAAGGTATGCAATCTGAGACCAAATAATTATAACAATTTATTTTTCTCATCCTGATTAATTAAATTTCATTTTATGTTATATTAATTAAATTAAACTTGTTATAATTGAATTTGATTATAAGTTGATCCACTTCATTTAGTTTCATTTTCATATTCCATTCACACTTCATTATCAACAATAATTTAATTGATCCACAATATAAATGGTTTATATTTCATTTTCATAATACAAATAATTTATATTTATTTTCATAATATAATTGATCCGTACCATATAATGTAAATAATCCGTTTCCAATTATAATAATGCCATGTTTCATTTCCTTTTTTATTTTTATTCCATGTTCATTTTCAATTGTATAGTTTATTTATGCTTTATTTTCAATATGTCATAATTGATTTATATTCCATTTCTATTTGTTTTCTTTATTTTATTTTCCAATTATATGTCATTTCCTTTTTCCGCTATTTCCGTTATTTATCAATTTCATTTAATTATATTTGAACGGATAAGAGCTCTATTGTGGAGATTTTACTTGTGGATTAATTGCTTGCATTCCGGGTACGCCGTTCCTAAATAATCCCTCTATTTCATTTTCTCTTGATTTGTGAAATTGCCTGCCATATCTGTAATCTTGCCACCTTCTTAATTTTGTGATTTGCTAAATTCATCACGGCGTCGTTATGTTGGAATAATGGCACCGTCATCTTTGACACTGACATTGCTATTATTCTGGCCCAAATATAATACTCATGTTCTAACCCTTTTCTTTGCAGGATAATTACCCGGAATCGATTTGTTTTGCATTACGTTTTATAAAGCATGTGGTAATTGATAAAATGTGATGCCATGGCCACATTGAGGTGGTGTGTTTTGATTCGAATAGCTTCTTTTTCTCACCTTATTTCTTAAAACGAATTTAGGTAATATGTTTGACATTTAATAAACAATTTTGGTATTTCAATATAATTGGCTAAATAAATTGAATAAGTAATTCGTTCAGACCCGAATCTCTAAATTAAGGTATAGTTTGGTTCTTGGGACAATGCTTTTAGGAACTGACAGTCACTTTGAACATGTATAACAAGCATGTAGAAAATTCAAAATTTCATCCCTTGTCCCAGGAACTCCTATTAGTAGCATAGAAATTAATTAAAGCCTTAACTAAATTAATTCTCTACTTAAGTTAGCATGCATAGGCTAGGCGTACCATAATTCTAAATTATATCCTAGCATAAAAATATTTTATTTTAAAAATGTTATAACTCTAAGTTATAGTTAAGGTATAAAATAAACTAAGCATGCAAAATAACCTAAGAATAATAATTATTAAGTCTTAAAACGCTTAAATAAAAGGACTTAATAATTAAAAGAGAATTAGAGGACTTACCAGTTGAAGCGTGCTTCAGTAGAACCTTCTTACACAAGCCTCCAAGTATAGGATAGCCTCTATGAGTATCCACACGAACCCCACCAACCGAAACCTCCCAATGAGGAAGAACCGCAGAGTTTTGAGTAGCTTCTAGACCACTCCAAAACCCACCTGAAATATTAACCAAATGGACTCCTTAATTTTATCTTTTAAGTTGACATTGAGAAAACGTATTAGAATATCAAGTCAGAGCTCATAGAAAGATATGGTCCAAGAAATGAAGAAGATGGACTAGCTTTATATAGGGGAAGCAAAGGCTCCTCGAATTTAATGCGGATTAAATGCAGATTTAATGCGAGATTAAATGCTGGATTAGATGCGGATTAAATGAGAATTTAATATGAGATTAAATTTAATCCTCCTTTCTTTTAATTTATTTTATGACCCTGCTAAAATTAGTTACCGGTCAAAATAAATTCTTGGCTTAACCATAAAATGATTTAATCATTTTATTTCAACACTTTAATTTATTTATGATCCTAATAAAATTAGTTACTAGACAAAATAAATTCTTGGCTTAACCATAAAATGATCTAATCATTTTAATCAACACTTTAATTTATTTATGATTCTAATAAAATTAGTTACCGGTCAAAATAAATTCATTGCTTAACCATAAAATGATCTAATCATTTTAATCAACACTTTAATTTATTTAGGACCCTAATAAAATTAGTTACTAGCCAATAAATAAAATCTTTGGTCTAACCAGGTAATAGTTCAACCATATCATTAATATTTTCGTAATAGATCAAGTCTATTAATTCTTTACTCAGTCCGATGAAAATTCAATGTGTGTGACCTTATAGGATCCCGTAGTATTGAGCTATTAAGAATTGAACAATCTTTGCTCTATAGGAACTATTGGCTTGAGGTTCTAGACCGCGAATAGAACTCAATTACCTTAAACGACTGTAGTAAGCCTCTAGCAAGGGTCCACCATCCCCCATTACTCAGAACGTCATTTGTGCTTATGACTTAATCTCGGTTAATGCAATAGTTGCCCAATGCGATGAACTCCTTCCATTCTTTAATATCAGTACCATTTAGTTTATTGGGTTTGATTAAATTGTTAACCTACCAACTACGAGGTTGCTCCAAACTATCCCAGTTATTTACTTGTTACCGAAGTATATTACTTTTTACCATAATGTGTTTGACTAAAAACTATTTCTATCAATCACATACTCTAATCAGAGGTTTATAGTAATCATCACTTCAACAAGCGCTAGGTAAAAACTCCTTAATATATCCGGAGCAATGGATTCTTTCTACTACATAGCTTACTAGCGTGCTATCATCACTATACCCGCAATCACCCATGGCCCCCTAAATTAATAAGTGAATATGTATGACCCAAAGTATAATAATAGTACCACACAACAATAGTACCACACAAGGTAACTAATATCTCAAGTGTGAGGATATTCGCAAAGCTACTGCATGAAGATAAACACTAACATATTCATATAGATACTATGTGCTTATCTTACTACGGTCTCCAATATATCTTCCAGATATATCCATGTTTCAAACTCAAGGCACAACCTTCAGTCTTAGGAGTTAACTGATTGGACCCTTTCCAAAGAGTTGACCACATGCTAGTCTTACTGCTCCATCAATATCCTTTCTTGATGATACTATGATTAGGGATAGTTTAGGCATAATCATAATTGCACATGAAGCAGGTTTTACTACACATAGTCCCCTTATAATATCTCTCACTTCATGCTATGTATTATGTCAAGGACCTTTGTACAAAGATATCAATGAATATATTTTAACTAATCACAATATATATGAACACATCGATATAAACAAAAGATTGAATGCCTTTATTAATTAAACAGATTGTTCATACTAAGAAATAATTAAGATATATAGCCCTAGTTGCCTTAAGGGCATACATAATATAAAAAAACTCTCACTTGCACTAAGGCCAATTAGCCATATGTCTTACTCCATATGCTTTCATATGGAGTAAGACATATGGCTAATTGGCCTATGCTGGTCATGTTTCACTTGCGTCAATGGCTTTGTCGGACCATCCGTGAGGTTCTGATTAGTGGGGACATAATCTAATCTTATTATCTTAGCATCAATAATCTCTTGATTATATGATACTTTCTAAGTAAATGTCTATTTTTTTGGCGAGACCGTGGTTCTTTTGCCTGAGCTATAGCACCACTGTTATCACAATACAAAGTGATTGGATCAACAATCTCAGGCACCACACTGAGATCACCGACAAATCCCTTTAATAGAAAGCTTCTTTTGCTACTTCACAAGATGCAATGTACTCAAACTCCATGGTTGAATTAGTAGTAGTTTCCTGCTTGGAACTTTTCCAGCATACCGCCCCTCCATTAAACACATATATAAAACCTGACTGAGGCTTAAAGTCATCCTTGTTAGATTGAAAATCGCATCAGTGTAACCTCTAATTGTGAGGTCACCATCTCCATATATCAAGAACTCATCTTTAGTTCTTATCAAGTGCTTAAGAATTGCCTTGATGATCATCCGGTGCTTTTCACCTGGATCTGATTGATATCTACTCGTAAAGCTCAAGGCTTGAGAGACATTTAGCTTAGTACATATCATAGCATATATAATGGATCCTATTGTGGATGTATAGGGTATATCCTTCATGCGCATTTCCTGAGCTGTCTTTAGATACTCAGTCTTAGATAGGTTTATTCCCTTTGTCATCGGGAGATAACCTTTCTTCAAATGCTCAAGGATGAACCTATTCAGTACATTGTCTATATATGTACTTTGAGAAAGACCTAACAGCCTCTTGGATCTATCTCTATAGATCTTTATACCGAGTATAAATGCTACTTCTCTAAGGTCTTTCATGGAGAACTTTCTTGACAACCAAATTTTAATACTTTGAAGAAGATTGATGTCATTTACTATTAGCAGAATGCCATCAACATATAATACTAAGAAAATGACCGCACTCCCACTAACCTTCTTGTAAACACAAGGCTCATTTATGTTTAGATAGAAATCTAGTTCATGAATTGTCTGATCAAACCTAATATTCCAACTCCTGGATGCTTGATTAAGTCCATAAATGGACATTTGCAATTTTCATACCTTTGAGCCATTTTGAGATGTAAAACCCTCAGGTTGTGTCATATACACATCCCAGTCTAAATCCCCATTCAAGATTGCTGTTTTAACATCCATCTACCAGATCTTATAATCATAATGAGTAGCAATGGTGAGGAGTATCGTTATAGATTTAAGCATGGCTACCGGTGAGAAAGTTTCATCATAGTCAATACCTTCATGTTGACTATAACCTTTCACAACCAACCTTGCCTTATAGGTAATTAGATTACCGTCCATGTCAGTCTTCTTCTTGAAGACACATTTGCACCCTATAAGTCTAACCGTTTCTAGTGCATTAACCAATTCCCAAACTTAGTTTTCATACATGGAATCCATTTTCAATTTCATGGCTTCAAGCCATTTATCAGAATCTGAGCTTTTCATTATTTCATCAAAAGTTCTTGATTCATCATCCTCCATGAGATATAGTTCCCTATCATCTGTGATGACAAAACCATATATTTCAGGACCTGTATGAACACGACCTGATCTTTGTAATGATTGTGTTTTGATAGGTTGTTCTTGGATCACACCTTCTTGTGTATCTAGAAGAGGTCAATTAGCTGATTGTCTGTTTTTTCCTCTTGAACCTCCAGTTCAATATTGGTCCCATTGACTTTTGCAAGTAAGTGTTCTTTTCCAAAAAGTGAGCACTCCGAGGTACAAATACCTTCCATGCTTTGGGTTGGTAAAATAAATATCCAATAGTTTCCTTTAGATATCTAATGAATAGACACTTGTTAGACTTAGCATCCAACTTATCTGATGCTATCCTCTTTACCATAGCAGGATAGCCCCATACTCTTAGGTGACTCAGAGATGGTCTTTTATTACACCATCTTTCAGTGTAAAGTCAACTAATTTAGAGGGCACTCTGTTTAATATATAAACTGCGCTCTCTAGTGCATATCCCCAAAAGGATTTACTGAGATTTGCTTGGCTCATCATGGATCGAACCATATCTAATAAGGTCTTATTCCTTCTTTCAGACACTCCATTGTGTTGGGGTGCATAAGAAGGGGTCCACTAGGAAACTATCTCATTTTCCTTCAGATAATCTTGAAACTCTTGACTTAAGTATTCTCCATCTCGATCAGATAAAAGTGCTTTAATACTTTTCTCAAGCTGTTTCTCTACTTCATTTTTAAATATTTTGAACTACTGAAAACTTTTAGACTTATGCTTCATTAAGTACAGATAACCATATCGTGAATAATCATCAATAAAGGTTATGAAGTAGGAGTATCCTCCTAGTACCTTAACAATCATTAGACCACACACATCTGTATGTATAATTTCCAATGTACTAGTGGCTTGTTCACCCTTTCCCTTAAAGGTTAACTTCATCATTTTTCCTTTTAAATAAGGTTTGCAATTACCATAAGACTCCAAGTCTATTGGGCCTAAGTCTCCATGTTCGTATAACTTAGTTAAGCGATCTTTGTTTATATGGCCTAAACGACAATGTCATAAGTAGAAAGATTTATCATTATCTAATTTAACTTTCTTCACATTATTTATATTAAAAACTTTTGCTTTAGTATCAAGAACATAAATGCCACCATTCAACATCCCATAGCCATAAAGAATATTATTTGAAAGAATCTGACAATTATTATTCAAAAATGAAACTTCAAATCCCTGTACTACTAAACGTGCAACATATATAATATTCTTAGTAACATTCAAAATATAGTAACAATCATTCAAAACTAAAACTAAGCCACTCGGCAAAACAAGATTAAAGCTTCCTATGGCTAATGCAGCAACTTGTGCTCCATTTCCCACGTGCAGGTCCATCTCCCCTTTTGCAAGCTTCCTACTATTCCTTAGTCCCTACACAAAAGTACAGATATGAGAACCACAACCAATATCCAATGCCCAAGTTGATTTATAAGGGAAAGTAGCATAATTTTCAATTACAAACATACCTTAAGTATAACCCCTTTTAAACTTTATCTTCAACTGCTTAAAAAATAAAGCCACATCTATTTTCTACAAGGTCCAACCAGCATTAACAGAATTACCCTTAAGGTTTTTTCTTTCTTATTCACAAGCAATGAGTGATCTTTTGATATTTAAACCTTTCAACCTTTCTAATTTATGGTCCTCAGCCCACAGTTGATATTACAACTCGTTCCTTTGCTTAATTTCAAACTGCTCTAGCATGTCTATCATATGGCATATAGAATAACTTTTATCGAGCTTGGCAAAGTCTTCCTTGAAAGCCCTATACCTTTTGGGTAAAGCTTCCAACATGGCTGTCGTTACAGTATCATCACTTTACGGTATCCCAAGTTCTCTTAACTGCTTTGAGGCATCATAAATATTTATGATATGCTCAGTGGCTAAGGCATCATCCGACATCTTTATTCTGAACATCAAGTCTCCAAGACGATGAACCCTTTTAAGATGATAGAACATAGACTTTAAGTCCATCTCTTTGTACAGTTCCTGCCATTCTGAAAACATACTTTTGACCATTATCTTAGCCACACAGATAAGTCTCTTCTATGTTTTTCAAAATGATTTATTTCTCGAGCGAAACTACCTGTACCCGGGTGTTCAAGGCTTGGATCATCCAATACATAATCCAAATAGAAGTTTTTTAAATCCTCCTTCGGTGATCTGAACCAGTCCTCATAGTTGTGACCATTATTAGTATTTTTTTTATCAAGAGGGAGTGTTTGAATGGGTGCATTCATAATGGGATACATATTCATGTATGTAAACATTTTCAACCTAAGAGACAAGAAAAGAAAAAATATTGTTTTAGACTTTAGTATATGGCATGTGTATTTAATATAAGGAGTTTTAATTAAATACATTTATCCTACTATTTTTTGAAATTTACAATAGCCCATTCTATTGAATTTGGGAGGTTTAGCCTAGCTAAATTTCCAAGTAGGTAGCATATATAACTAGTCTAATACGACTCCCAATTTTATGAGTCAAACCATATTAGTAAGTTGTAGTTGAAATTCCATTCCATTTGCATCGTATGCAATTGCTAATTTATTCAAGTTCCCAAATCCAAGGGATGTGTGCTCTTATATTAACATCTCATTGAACGTGTCTCAGTCCTGCGGCTAGCCCTCAATTTTATTGTAGACTACCCATTCCTGTTAAGGCAAACCCTATCTCAATTTTTAGAACCGGTCGATGTAGACGAAAGGAAAGCTTTGCGCAACACTTTATAGCCGAAAAAGATTGTATCATAAATTTGAGTAAGGAAGACTTATAACTTGCCTTAATATATTTAGTTTGGGATTTTATTGGTGTTAATCGTCTCACCCAATCTAGGATTTATTAGATGGACATACTTATAATAATAATTTATATTAATTCAGGGAATTTTAGAATTAATTTATAAGGTCTAACCTTAGGTGGGTTCAAGCTCTTTATTATAATTATTCCATCAACCTAGATTATATGCAAAATAACTAACATTTTTATTTGTTATATTTATATTGCATTTCCTTTAAGCTTTTATTTAATAAATTAATATTTACTTTATTATAGAAACATATATAAGCACCATCTTATATTCTAGAAATAAATTAGTTCATATTTAATCCCCTCTTTGTTAACTCAAGCTACACCTATATATATTTCCAGGCAGGAGAGGACCGTTATGAGGAGTAGACACTTTGTCCAATCCTGCCAGAACATATATGGGCACAAGCTTGAAAAACATGGATTCTCTTAGACTAATAAATTTCGTTCTTCTAATTCATGTAAATTGAAAGCATCTATAACCCATGTAATTTATATAATTTATTGAGTCTTTGATAAGTTTGAGTAAGTTGAACAGGCTTATTCGAAATTATCTATATCCATTTTCTAACATTTGAAATAAAAATCAAAGTTCATCTATTGTTCCAAATAATTTAATAAACTTTAAATTATTTCATATAGAAAATAAAATTCAATTTGCTTTTAACTTAATTATGCACTAAATAGGCGGGCTCATGATACCACTGTGGGGAACTGATAGTCACTTTAAATAGTATAACAAGCATGATGGAAATTTAAAATTTTGTCCCTTGTCCTAGGAATTCCTATTAGTAACATATAAATTAATTAAAGCCTAACTAAATTAATTCTTTACTTAAGTTAGCATGCTTAGGCTAGGTGTACCAAATTCTAAATTATATTCTAGCATAAAAATATTTTATTTTAAACATGTTATAACTCTAAGTTATATTCAAGGTATAAAATAAACTAAGCATGCAAAATAATCTAAGCATAATAATTATTAAGTCTTAAAACGCTTATTAAAAGGACTTAATAATTAAAAGTGAATTAGAGGACTTACCAGTTGAAGCATGCTTTAGCAGAACCTTCATACAAGCCTCAAAGTATAGATAGCCTCTATGAGTATCCACTCGAACTCCACCAATGGAAACCTCCCAATGATGAAGAACCGCAGAGTTTTGAGTAGCTGCTATACCACTCCAAAACCCACCCGAAATATTAACCAAAGGGACTCCTCAATTTTATCTTTTAAGTTGACATTGAGAAAGCGTATTAGAATCTCAAGTCAGAGATCATAGAAAGATATGGTGCAAGAAATGAAGAAGAGGGGCTAACTTTATATAGGGGAAGCAAAGGCTCCCCGGATTTAATGCGGATATAATGTACGATTAAATGTGGATTAAATGCGGGATTAAATGCGAATTTAATATGAGATTAAATTTAATCCCCCCTTCTTTTAATTTATTTTATGACCCTAATAAAATTAGTTACCGGTTAAAACAAATTCTTGGCTTAACCATAAAATGATTTAATCATTTTAATCAACACTTTAATTTATTTATGACCCTAATAAAATTAGTTATTGGTCAAAATAAATTTCTGGCTTAACCATAAATTGATCTAATCATTTTAATCAACACTTTAATTTATTTATGACCCTAATAAAATTAGTTACAGGTCAAAATAAATTCGGCTCTAAAACGAGGAGCAATCCTTTGGCTCGCTTCACAGTGCCTCTTGTTTTTTTTTCGCACCTTTAAGGGTCAGTAAAAGGTCGTCCACTCACACCGAGAAGCTCATGAAAGTATCACTCATGCCCTGTTTGGAATTGAGGATGCCTAGTGGGTGGATCACTTGTTTCAACCAACACGTGAACACCTGTGATTGCACCTATATGGGTAGTGGTTGAGTAATATGGAATTAAGGTAAACGAGAACCTTCTACATCAACAAACCTATACCAAGCCACGGTAGAAAATCCATCTTAGTCATCTCCCTTAGGGACCAAAACAAATAAAAAATAATTAGGACGCACTTCTTTGCCATTTCCGGCAAAGAAGTTAAACCTCCATCCTTTTTCAAAGAGACGTTACACGGGAGTCATAAGGTCGGAAGTGGGATGTATTGTGTACTATATGCTATGTGCTCATGCATTACCCATGCATCTGATTCAAGAGCTAAAACAAAATCATCTTACCCTTACCAATCTCCGCTCGTGGAAAAGGTTTAGCAACATGCGTAGGACTTCTTTTGTAAACTCTATTGCTTCACGACATATCAATATATATAGCGTAAGATACAAACATCCCACGTATATTGGAGGGATAAGATGTCGCATCATGACATTACCCCTATATTGTTACCATCCTTGCGACCACATCATGCATCGCTTCCCAGAGACAAAAGTCATCCATACCATTCATGACATTGCACAATCCATGCATGATCTGATCCGATACTCGCCATCTATCAGCTAGGAGAAGGTGAAGTTATCATTGCACCCCGGTTTGGAGAAGGCTAGAGCACCGTTTGATTTGTCATTCTCTCACCCCGGTAGTCACCACAGAAGTTGAAGGGGTACCACATATTGATTCCAATGGGGAGTCAGATTTAGAATAGATTCAGTTAGGTCAGAATTCCTCTCAGCCAGCCATGTCTTTCCCAAACAATGAAGGAAACTTCCCTTCGCCTGAGGATCCATCAGGCCCTTCTCCCACCTCAGGAGCAGGATCTTAACCGACCCCTGGTTTTAACTTTACCAGCGCCATGGCTCATTTTCAAAACTCTGATGCATTTTACCTCTATACAAACTACTATCCAAGCAACCGTCAGGCAAGCCCTCAAGGATAAGAATTCAGATCAGGTTTTTGAGTCTGACATGCAAGCCTAGAACGGTTCAGTGCAGATGTTGTTCGTCCGGTAGGGGCATGACCAGTTGCACCCATTTTTCACCTAACACCCTAGACTCAACCTATTGCAAGCCCATTTTAGTTTAGGAAAACTTATGCTTTTCTACAAACCTCAAAACCTAGGGGAACGACTCACCCTCAGAATCCTTTTGCAAGCTAATTGATTACTCGTCCCCGTTTGGACATTCCTCCACCATCTCTATCGATCCCGAACCACGACTAGGTCAAGCAACCTCTAGGCATAACACCTAAGTTGGAGGCTTTCATGCATCAAATGATGAGCTCTCAAATCAATGACCAGGTCATGCAGCCTCCAGGGGTGACACCCGAAATCGACGCACTCATTAGCCAACCAATCGTCGACCAGGTCATGCAACCTTCGGGAGTGACACCTAAAATCTAAGCCTATATCTATAAATTAATGATTGCCAACTCAAACAAAGACAAAGAACCCTAGCGGGATGAGGACTAGGTTCCCAACAATTTCACCATGCCTAGAGTGGCACACTATGATAGGTCTGGCGCCCTTACTTCTCATATCATTATGTATGAAAGGGTCATTGAGGGTGAAGAAGTTAAGCAACAAGGTGCCTGCTGAAATGTTTCCATGCTCTTTATGAGGCCCAATACTCGAATGGTACCATACCCTACCTTACCATGTGGTCACCAATTAGAAGCTTCTCTTGGAGGCCTTAATTGACCACTACGGTTTCAACACCATGATGGAAACAACCATTCAACATCTTAAGGCTGTCCACCAATTGACTAGTAAGACCTTTAAGCAATACTTCCACCATTGGATGGCCACTCAGATGTTGATAAAATCCAAGCTGAGTTTCAAAGAGATGATCGCCAAGCTTATTGATGGATCCCTTCCTTTATTTCGAAGGGAGATGGCTACTGACTCATTCCCCTCATACAAGGCCATTTTTGAGAAGGCCGAAAAGGTCGAATGCGAGGCTGAGCACGAGCGAGCCGTGAAAGCAGAAAAACCTTGGTTTAAAAAGAATAACAACGCCCCTAGTGCCACCCCCACAATTGTCACGGCTCAACATGGCGAGGACCCTATGGTTAGGGTGAGTCCGTATAAGCTGCCACTCAATGCGATCATCGCCGAGTTAAGGGAGGTCAACCTCTTCAAACCCCTTCAAGAGTATAGGCCCTCGGGAAGGACGAACGAAAGAATTTTTGCGGGTATCACGTCCAGTTGGGCCACCACACTAATGAATGTCAGGCTCTGATTCTTGCCATCCAACAACTGGTGAAGGAAGGTAAGATGGCCGAACTAGAAAAGGAACCCAACACAATGAACAATCCCCTACCGGAATTCAACAATGAGTAGGGATGATAGACTCTAACCTCTAAAGGCCCTCCGTATGTGGAGGATGAATATTTGAATATGTAATTTTCTTTAGTGTCTTCAGTTTTGAACAATTTCACCATTATGACCTTCAATTCGATGAACAATTTTGTTTTGTTTACTTGTGTCTTATTTTGCCCAATTAGTCCACACATTCGTATGAACATACACATAACATTTTCAGTATTTGAGATGCTCCATGGCATGAAATTAATTCGAGTACAAATGGAATCTCTTAAGTGGTAACCATTTCCAATAATTTAACTCTTGTAAAAACACATGTGAGATAATAAAAGTGCTTCAAGATTGTGATAACGCTTACGCCTGGTCATATAAAGATACACTCAGAATAGGTCACCAAATTTCCAAGCATCCCATCCCCGAGGGTACCGTGTGCAAGCCAATCAAATGGAAGCTTCACCATTTACGACCGTCTCACGGACCATCTCAAAAAGAAGATTCAGCGGGTGGTATGTACCTTCCGAAACCAGAATTGCAATTGCATCACCAAGACAAAAAGGCACCACCAATAATACATTCATGGGAATTAGTAACACCTTCCTCTTATTAGACTTCATAGTATCTCTACTCTTTGGCCATGCCTGTTATAAAGGATAAGTATGATCGATAAGATTCAACCATCATCGAATCTTAGACACGAGTTCACCAAAACGATCGGGCAACACTTCTCAAAGCAGCCTAAAGACAAATCCTACACCAGTTCAAGGACTGAGAAGATGGCCAAATTTGTAAAGGAACATATCTTCGCTCATTCCAACGTATTTTGTCACTTTGCCTTATACAATAAAATCCAATTTCAAGGGGACTCACAAATCGATCGGGATAAACATCTCTTGGCTTGGTGCAACATACCTCGTGATTTTCAAGGGGGGCACCTTCTGAGCTAATTAAGAGATGTGCAATTGAGCGCAACCCCTTCTAATCAGGAAGGTGCTTCATAAGCATCAAAACACCAACAGACCAAACCCTCTCAGTATCTCTAATTAAAATCGGAATGAAGCCCCATATGATCAAGAAAGAACTCAATAGGACAGGTGATCAAGATCATGAGCGTAAACAAGAGTGAGTTCATTGACCTCATCAACCGAGATGGGGTTAAGCATTATCAAGTCTAAATAAAAAGAAATAAATCAGAAAAGAGGCATACAAAAAATACATATAATAAAGCACCTGCCGTTTGGTCCTCTACCGATCGGGGCAAAAATTAGGGTGACACCCAACGGTTGTTATTCTGCAAACCAGCCGAGCAAAACTTAGGGTATCTTTTCAAAAAATCGCTCGTTAGACTAAAAACCCAAAAAGGGCGGTTCATGAAAAAATTAGGGCACGAGAGAAAAATAGTAAGATGTGAACTTGAAAATCTATAAAGATTGGTTAACAACGGGAGTTTGATTAATGGAAATGGTCACCAACATCTTGTACTCTGATTAGATTCATCTAATGAAAGTATCTTTTGTACTGAAATCTTTATGCTTGTGATTATATAAATGCCTGGCAGCCAAATGGCAAAAACAACGCAAGTAAACTTAATGAAAGATACTCAGAGCTCATCCGTATAAGTGCACAACAATTCAACATGAAAAAGACAACAAATCTGGATGGAGTAAAAACATCCAGGTTTATGCAAAAGTCGGAAACATGTCTTCTGGATTGAAAACCCGAAAAGGGCGGTCTAGGCAAAAATAAAGACAAAAAGAACATAAGAAAAAAAAGAAAAGAAAAAAGAAAAAACAAAATGTCTGCTGGATTGAAAACCTGGAAGGGCGGTCCTGGCGAAAGTTAAAGACAAGGTTCAATAGATTAAAAACCTCTAGGGGCAGTCTATGCAAAACAAAAAATAAAAAAATAAAAATACACCGTCACTGGGAAAAAGATAAACATCATTTGCACTCCCCGCAAAAAGATCGAGCGTCAAATGGGACTCAAACTCGGAACCAAGCCCTCTTGTATAATCATCCTTAAGGAATTTTGCTCCTTTTACATAAACATGCCTGGTCACTACAGAAGCATCATTTGCCCATCCAACATGGTTAATCGAATACCACATAATCATGCATAAATCCATTTCATGCATACCTTTTCCAAGTTCTATTCGCCCAGAACATCCAAAGGAAAATTATTGAGGCATTAAAGCTAGGGGCATGGCCCCGAACACCTCAAGCAAACTCAACCAACCAATTATCCAGCATCCGCCAATCGATAAGAGGCATTTGGAAGGAGCGCATTTTTCTCTAAAACTGCTTGTGGACATCCTTCGATCAAAGGAAAGCATCTAGGTTCACACTCAAGATGGTTCAGACGACTCGTCAAACCTCCACAACGACTCCTTCGGATCCCCCGAAAAATCCTAACTCAATTTTCAATTCGTACTTCTTGTTTTTACTCTTGATCGAAGGGGCAAAAATATTTTTTCTTTAACAAAATCGATCAAGCTATAAAAACATCACTCTTACTTCAACTAACTCATTTTTCATTTATTCTCAATACAGGGGCACCTCATGCGATTTAACGAATGACACTTGATGCAAAACAAATGACACTTGATGCAAAACAAATGAAACTTGATGCAAAAAAAAAACACTAGATGTAAAACAGAAGGCACTTGCTGTAAAATAAAAAAAGCACCTGCTGTAAAACCGGGGGCACCCCATGTAGAAAACCCGAGTCATCTGGCAATCCCAATACTTGGAAAAAAAACCCCCAAATACCGAAGGGCACTTGATGTACCAATTATACGGCTGATGTGAGAATTTTTAGAGCAATGATCGAATGGAAGGCACTTGATACCGAAGATCACCAGAGGGCACTTGATGTAGCAATTCTGCACTTGATGTGAGAATTCTCAAAGCAGCGATCGAATGGAAGGAACTTGATACAAAAGATCACCAAGGGGCACTTGATGTAGCGATTCCACTCTATATATGAGAATTCCTAGGGCAACAATCAAATAGAAGGCACTTGCTACACAATGGAGAGCACTTGTTGCAAAATAGAAGGCACTTGATACCAAAGATATCCAAGGAGCACTTAATGTAGCAATTTCATGCTTGATGTGGGATGACCTGAGGCAATGATCAAACAAATGGCACTTGCTGCATAACAATTCCGCACTTGATTATCGAGGGCACCCCGTGCACACAAGATAAGCCCAAAAGCCCAAGCCCCGCTTGGCAAATCTTGAAGCCCTACGAAAAACCAATCAGGTACAATTTCTCAAAGCCTTTCTCTTTCCCGAGATCATACTGAACTATAGCAGCAGTGATCTCTCGAGGGGCATCCTGTGAGCAAGGGATTTTGTAGTCCCTTTCGCGAGACGATGATGACGTATACCCGATTTTATTCCTCATGATAAAAATTCTTTTTTGGAATTTTTATTACCGATATAAAATTCTCTACAAATTTTATTTTTGAAAAAATTTAGTTCGGCATGTCCGATAATACGTACGGTGGGAGGTTAAACTGATGATTTTCACCCAAAAATTAATTTAGTCCTAAATACCCTAAAATATTCAAAAATAACCCTAATTACCCAAAAATTTTGCCTAAACCCCTTTTTAGGCAGAGTCAACCCACTTTTTCACCTTTTAAGGCTAGGCCATGCTTACTTTTCAGACCTGGTAGAGTTTGATACCGCCAGCGGTATCAGCGATACCGCCGTGGGATCATCCATGGACCCGGCGACCTGATTTCTATGGGTAGACAAATTTTTACAGAAATTGGCTCGATACCCACCGAATAATTGATCAAAGTCAATTTCCATCAGATTTTAGCCTATATAAGGACCCATTTCAGCAGAAATAAGGGCTAGACACATTTCATACTTGAAATCTTCTATATATTTTCTCAAGTTTTAGTTAGATTTAGTGTTATAAAGTTTAGAAAAGGCAAGAAAAAGGATTCGATTCATCTTTTCTTGGTTTTTCTTTACTGAACTCTCTGATATTTAGGTAGATTTTAGGTTAATGAATCACTACAATAGGATTTAGAGACTTAAAACACCCTTTACTTCCCAAATCAACATTTGAGCTCCCCAGAGGTGTCATTTGGATCACGAAGAGGTGGATTCACGGCTTTCATTATTGTTATTTGTTGTGTTTTAGTTGCTGTGAGCACTGGATTTTAACGATCCTTCTCACAAAACTATTATGAGAGCTATATGATGCAATGTCTTATAGGTGTTGTCCATTAGAGGTGTTCCTACTACTGCAGAGTTAAGTTTGGCCAAAGTTCGGAGACCTAGTCTCACCCTCAGGTACCTGTACGAGTTCTGTTTAGTGGTACGAATCCACTGACGAACCCGTACGGGTGATTACCTTACATACCCATGGAGGGGACCCGTACGGGTGGGCTCCCACCTATACAGGTCCTCTAATTGCCTAATCAGCCTCTTTTAAAAGTAATCTCTTACCTTTTTCAGGAAAAGGCAGGTCTTGAATTCAGACCTGACTCTTACCCTATAAATAGGGCCTTTCCCCCTCATTTCACAAGACAAACATTTTCATATGAAAAATATACTATAGAAAATAATAGTAAGGTTCTAACAGTTTCTATAGGTATAGAAAGGGTATGGTGGGGTACAAGAAGTATAAAATAGGGAGAAAACCCTTTCTTTGAGGTTTTGTCCACATTTTATTCATTCCTAGCTTCGTAAAGCCGCCACGCTAACATAAAATAGGGAGAAAACCCATACAAGAAGTTGCTCAGGTACTGTCTATCGTAAAGCCGCCATGCTAACATAATCACATTTTTATTAATAAAATGCTGACTTATGATGTGCTATAAACTATGATAATATTTATGGATGCAGGGGAATTTATTTTCATTTTTGTTTTATAACTTAGAACAAACGTATAGGTTCTCTTTGCAATTTCCCGCATTTCCCCCGGTTGTAATTTTTATCCCCTCATTTACTGCTTGTGTTTTATTGTAATTTGTAAACATATGTAACGAGTGTGAAAGAGTGTAGAAATAGGCTTTCTATGATAATTCCCTAAATGATGAAAACAAAAAAGGTTTTACTCGGTGAATGTAATTTTGAATCAACTAAATGAGAAATAAGTGACTCATCCGATATCAAAATCTCTGATCCAATAGGTATGAGTCTCCCGCCCAGAGGGAACCATACCAAGACTCTTTTCCAAGTAGATAACTTGGGTGGCGACTCTATCATTTGTATCGAGATTTGGGTCTTGATTCTTTTATTCATTAAAATTGGCTTATTGTGCAAATTTTAACTAAATATGTTTTGTCACGCCTAAATCCAACCAAACCCCCAGTGGGCCCCACCTCTCATACAGGCGCTAAGGGAGACCCACACATCATCGACACCTCACAGTGGTGACTCTGCTGGGGATATAATCTTTTAACTTGCAAAATCTTGGTTTATTTTAAAAGCTTAGAAGATTAAGATGAGCACCGAAAATCATTTACTTGATTCAACCCATTTTCTTTTTCATCATTTGGGAAAATTATCACACTCTATCTTCTCATCTCCTTCTCTCTTTAGTTAGATGCGCTCTTCTTCTAGCGCTAGGTTAGAGTGCCCTATTATTTCCACGACACTCGCGAAGTTGTTACCCATGCCCGCCAGGAATTGGGGACACCCTAGTCGGTGGAGCACTCATTGTCATCTCCCTCCAAAAGAGGCTTGATTCGATGGGAACCTTCTACATTAACTTTCGATATGTCCCTACACCATTCTTATCTAAAGCCTTAGGATTTTACGTTCTAGGTACCCTAATTTTTGTGTGAGATTGGACTAAGGAAGAATACCCTTAGACTCAGCGGGAGAAATAAGGACAGAATCGATCACTTCACATGTGTTGTGTTACATACCCTTATGAACCCCACCATGCATCATTATAATTTACGCATGCATACCACATCCCATGCATGTACTGATCTCTTGGTTACTACCTCAGTTCAAGACAAGAACCGACAATCCCATCTAGCACTCATCCCGATCACTACCATAGCTTAGTTTGGTCAGTCAGTTCGACCAGCGAACCCAGCCCTCCTTATAGTTAGTAGTAGGACTCAATCACTTCCTCAAGAGGCTATTTTGCAATTTTGCTGTAGCAAGGACCCGTGTCAGTTGCTAGACTTTATGGTTATGCCAAAGGGGACAATCCTCCCTTATTTTATAGGTTTACCCTATGGCATGACCCACGACCAAGTGGTTCATCCTATGACTATAGATGACATCTCACCTTGGGATACTCCTCTTTTGAACATCTTTAAGAAGCCAAAGAAATACCAGTTGATTAATCATCTTCGACCATATGTTCAGCTAAAGCCTGAGGAGAGGGGCAATTTCTGCATATATCACGTCAGTCCTGAACATCCGATTAGAGTATGTGAGGATCTCCTTAGAGCCATCACAACATTAATTGACAAAGGAAAATTTTGTGAAACCTGGAGAAGAGGAGAGAAAATAGCCATGATCAACTCAGGATTAGAAGAAAATGAGGTGTGGAAACGCATCATGGAGATAAAGAAAGTAAGAGAAGAACCATCCATATTTGACCTTATAGCTATCAGACAATAGAGTGGGGAACCTATCCATGACTACTTTCAGAGGTGGTTAATGATCACGGTAGCCCTCAAAAGGAAACCTCGGGAGAAGGAATTAGCCAAATAATTCATCTTCGGGTTATCTCCTCACCTTCGCAAGATAGCATTTGTAAATGCATACAAAACCATCCCTGAGAGCTATGAAGCAACTATAGAAGTGGAAAAATGTGCCAAACAAATGGAAGACAGTGACCCATTTAAGACTGAAGTGGGCAAAGCTATAGATAACCTCGCTACTTCAATATACACCATCCTATGCTTAGGGGATAAGAAGAAGAAACTAATTCAGGAAGCCTTGAGAAACCTACCCCAAGCTACAAGGGAAGCTGTGGATGATGTGTTGACCGAGAAGCAGTTGCAAGAGCTGGTGTGAGCATGGGATTTTGCTCAGCCTCGATGATGAGATATATATGGTTATCCTTTATTAGAGTTTCTATAGGTACTAGTCCGAGAAGCCTAATTTGATTTTAACGAGTCTAGAGTAAACCGAAATAGCTATGAGACCATAATTCCTTATACCCGCATTTCTCCTTTATGGATCACTTTCCTAAGTCTAATTGTCCCTTTTCCATATAATATTGTGGTATATTATTATCATGATATATAAAAGGTGAAATAACATAAAATAAGAACATGCCTTTTAGCCTTAGTAAAAAAATTGAAGTAAACAGAATTCCAAAAAGAAAAATAAAAGGAGGGGCTTTTTGGTCATAAAGGGAAATGAGCTTAGCGTTTCAAAAGGCTTATATAAGGGACCTTTCATAAGAAATAAAAGGGGGGATTTTGGTTTTAGGGGGGCGGCACCACAAACAAATAGCAAATAGAAAAATAGGATTTTTTTAAATTGAAGAGAGTTCAAGGCAAGGGGCTCTCAACTAGGTGTGTGTGGCGGCACAAATCAGAAGGAGAAGCACGAGATTTCAAGGGGGCTCGGCCAATAAACTGGGATTTTGATTTTCTATTCTCAATTTTGTTGTTCATTTCACCAATTCATCCAACCAAAACACATTCAACCATGTTCAAGCCTATTTGATTTTCATTCAACCAAATAATAATTGGATTAAATTGTATAAGAACTAAGGTCACGTTTATTAAAATATAATCGGCTTGATTTAAAAATTGAAAAGTAAGCAACATCATCCGAACCTAGAATCTCTATTTTAAGGTACGGTCCAACCACCCGGTGGGAATATCGTACCCAAATTCTCGATGGAGCTTAACCGAGCGGCAACTGTATCTCAAAATACGGGATTCTAAGTCTCGTATCCCTTAACCCATTAATCAGACTAAATCTCAACTTCAACATCGCTTCTATTATCCATTTTCATCATGCCAAAATAAGGATCATCCCTTAGCTCGCTTCACAGCACTCGTTGTTTCTCTGCCTCACGCCGAAGAGCATTAAAGCTTATCGTGCGGGCGGGGGGATTGGCGGTCGTCGGCTCACACCTGGATCGTGACCTGACTCACATTCTTATGAGTGACCAAGAAGACCCTCCGCTTGTGGAGGATGACAATGCAATTATATGTAATGAAAATAATGTAGCCTTTGGGCATCATAATGATAATGATAGTGATTTTGCTTACTTGTTTGAGGTTTCGTCTAACGGTATCGTGCATTCATTTGACCATATGCATAACAGTTTTAGCATTTATGACACTTCATTGCATGACATTAATTTAGGTACTAAGGAAAATCCAAAAATGGTAACAATATCCAATGATCTGACCTCTACTGAAAAAAAGAGAGATAATAAAGTGCTTAGAAAACATGTTAATGCTTTTGCTTGATCCTATAAAGACATGCCCGGGGTAGGTTGCTAAATTGCTGAGCATCGCATCCCAACAGATCCCAGATTCAAACCAGTCAAACAAAAGTTAAGAAGGTTGCGTCCAGAATAGGCCGATAAAATCAAAGATGAAGTTGCTAGATTACTGAAAGCTAAATTCAATAAAGTAATTGAAGTACCTGACATAGTTAGCAAATGTTGTCCTAGTTCCTAAGAAAGATGGAAAGGTCAGAATGTGTGTAGACTTTTGTGATTTGAACAAGGCATGTCCCAAGGATGACTTTCTATTACCACACATCAATGTATTGGTAGATAGTGCTGCCAGAGCTAAAATGTACTCCTTCTTAGACGGATTCTGGGGGTACAATCAGATTCTAATGGACATCATCGACAAGGTCAAGACAACCTTCATCATAGAATGGGGAGTGTACTACTACAAGGTAATGCTTTTTAGATTGAAGAATGTAGGGGCAACTTATCAAAGAGCTATGACAGCTTTACTACACGACATGATCCATAAAGAGGTTAAGGTTTATGTATATGACATGCTAGTAAAATCTAATATGAGGAAAGAACACCCTGAGATTTTGGAAAGGTTCTTGATAAGAATTGAGAAGTAAAACCTGCATTTGAATCTAAAGAAGTGTGTATTTGGGGCTACGTTAAGAAAACTCTTGGGCTATATCGTTTGTCAGAGGGGAATCAAGGTCAATCCTGATAAGGTTAAAGCTATTCAAGAAATTCCTATTCCTAAAAATGAAAGGGAAGTTAGGTCATTCCTTAGATCGCTCCAATAAGTAAGCCATTTTATTGCCAAGCTAACAGCCGTATGTGAGCCAATCTTCAAGTTATTGAGAAGGAAGCAGCCGATAGAATGGAATGAATAATGCTAGATAGCATTTGATAAGATAAAGGCTTATCTCATGAACCCCCCAATTTTAAAGCCTCGAATACCTAACAAGCCGCTGATTCTCTAGTTGGCCATAGAAGTGTCGTCTGTGGGTGCAATGCTAGTTTAAGAACAAGAGGATAAGAGCGAGCATGTTGTCTACTATTTAAGCAAGTAGTTGTTGGAATATGAAAAGAAATACACGGAAGTGGAAAAGACCTGCACAATAATGGTATGGTTAACCAAGAAGTTGAGGCATTACTTCCAGTTCTACAAAATTGAAGCGATAGTGAAAGTAGATCCAATGAAGTATCTTTATTGGTCCCCCACATTAGAAGGGAAGCTATCTGATTGGCTCCTATTGTTATCTGAGTTTGATATTGAGTATGTCAAAAATAAATTCATTAAGGGAAGAGCAATGGCTGAATTTTTGGAAAGTCAACCCATAGAGTCTGATTATGTTGAAAATTTGGATTTTCCCGATGAACAGTTAGCAGAAGTGAAAGCTGAGAAGGCCGAATGGATCATGTATTTGATGGCGCTATGAATCGAAAGGGTGCTGGTCTTGGGGTAATCATCATCACACTACAACGTGAGGTTGTCCCACTGAGCAAGCGATTGGAATTCCTGGTCACCAACAACGGGGTCGAATATGAAGCTTGCCTCTTCGGTCTTGATGCTCTTTTACAAGTAGGGGCAAAGCAAGTTAGGGTAATGGGAGATTCTGTGTTAGTTATAAAACATATTGTAGGGGAATGCGAAATCAGAGAAGAGTCACTCAAGCCATATGTAGAAGCAGTTTGGGACTTGTCAGCACAGTTTAGTCAATGCTTCTTCCAATATATACCAAGGGATGAGAATTAGATGGCCGATTCTTTGGCCACCTTAGCCTCGATGTGGGAGGGAGAAGAGGCACACCCCATCAATCCACTTATGATAGAAAATGGTTCATTCTCCATTTCTCAAGAAGATTCGAGTTATGATTGTAGAGGAGCAAAAGGTCTATTCGTATGATGACATCAAAAGGGTCCTAAAAGAAGGGAAGTGCCCCAGAGATTCTTCAAGTTCAGATCGCCTGCCTCTCAAAAGGTTAGCAACACAATTCAAACTAGTTAATGAAGATCTCTTCAAGAGGACGACTGGAGGATTATTGTTGAGATGTTTAAGAAAAGGAGAAGCAGAAAGGGTCATGACTTAGGTACATTCAGGGAAATGCGGCCCACATAAGAATGGGATGGCTTTAGCTAGAAAGATTCAGAGGATGGGGTACTTTTGGACCACAATGATTGTCGACTACGTTAACAAGATTAGAAAATGTCATGAATGTCAGATTCACGGGTATATACAGCATCTACCCTTATTCGAACTTCATAATTTGTCTAACTTGGCCTTTCTCGGCATGGGGGATAGACATAATCGGTGAAATTTGGCCATCACCAACTAATGGGCACCGGTTCATCATAGTCGCAGTCAATTACTTTTCAAAATGGGCAGTGCCCGAATCTTACACCAGCATCACCGCTAAGAAAAAGGCCAAGTTTATAGAGGAGCATATTTTTACTCAGTATGGGGTTTCATATCATGTAGTATCCGATAATGGGGTTCAGTTTCAAGGGGCCACGACAGAATTATTTGAGAAGTTCAACATCGAACTCCACAGATCTTCTCTATAAAGGCCATAAGTTAAAGGGGCAGTTGAGGCTGCCAATAAGTCAATCAAAAAGATTTTATCTAAGACGGTAGCTACTTACAAAGACTAGGCTGACAAACTTCCATTCGCAGTTTGGGGATATAGAACTAGTATAAGAACTCCCACCAGCAAACACCTTTCTTCTTGGTATATGGAATGGAAGCCGTGTTACCGATTGAAATAGAAGTAAGATCTCTAAGAGTGGCACTTGAAGCTCAGTTAAAAGAGTCAGATTGGGAAAGAGCTAGGTATGAATAGTTAAATGCGATAGATGAAAAGTGCCTCAAGGCACTTGAAAATCTACAGATGTGCCAGCAGCGCATGGCTTGAGCTTATAACAATAGAGTCAGATACCCGAAACAACCTCTCAAAGCAGGTGATCTAGTTCTCAAGAAGCTACGCCAGGTAACCATTGACACTAGGGGCAAGTTTAGGCCTAATTGGAAAGGGTCATTCGTAATAAAGAAAGTTCTAGGAAAAGGAGGAATCAAGATTTTAGATATGGATGGAAATGAGTTCGTGAATCCAGTGAATCAAAATAGGCTTAAGCGTTATCATGTCTAGGTCAAAAGAATTAAATCATAGAAAAGCAGCATAAAGAATAAAAGAAATAAAGAATAAATCACCCAATGAGTGGTCCTCTACTGCTAGGGCAAAAATTAGGGTGCAGTCCACTGATCGGTATTCTACAAATCTGTCAGGCAAAAATTAGGGCACTCCAACATAATAAAGCCTACTAAGCTAAAAACACGAAAAGGGTGGCTTAAGCAAAAGTTAGGGCATCGAGAGAAAAATGTCAGTTGCTTTCTAGAAAATCTATAAAAGACCAGTAGGCAGTAAGGGTTAACCATTGGAAATTGTTACCATTGCCTATGTACTCAAATTAATCTCATTAATGAATATGTTATGATTTTGCTAAGAATCTTGGTCTTATGAATGCATGCCTGTCTTTAGGTGAAATAATCGCTGGTATGTGAACTTCAATTTTTCTCTACACATTATGCATCATTGTATTCATCTTTACCGGGCGTTTGCAAAATTTAAAAAAGTCTGCCGGATTGAGCTGTCAAGGACAATTTAGGCAAAAATTAAGATAGTCTATTGGATTGGAAACCCGAAAGGGTGGCCCAGGCAAAAGTTAAGACAGAATAGAAAGAAAAAAGAAAAGCCTACGGGATCGAAAACCTGAAAGGGTGGTCCCAACAAAAATTAAGGCAAATAAAATGAAGAAAAACCTTGCTAGGTTGAAAACCCGAAAGGGTGGTCTAGGCAAAAGTTAAAGCTAAAAAGAAAAAGTCTGCTGGACTGAGCCCTCAAGGACAGTTCAGGTAAAAATTAGGACAAAAAGAAATAAAAAAATGGTTTGATAGGTCATCTCACATTGGGTGGCCTATGCAAAAGTTAGAACATCACTTAATCCCCTCACTATGAAATCGTTGGATAAGATACGGGTTTGCAAAGCTGCAATGCTCAATGGTCTTAGTTTGAGAAAAATCAGCATGCATATAAGTCAAATGTCAAAAGTACCAATCCAAAGTCTACAATCAAAATAAACCACACAAGGCACAAAAGTATCAACAGTTCAGAAAGTAATCATTATCTAAGCTACCGGGGTAACCTATCCCTGGCGACCCTCTTGAGTTTGATCCTGAGTATCCGCCAGTAGATAATCCATATCTATAGTTATATGATCCTCATCCTCATCAATACCGGCAATTGGCTGGGCAGGGGCCCTAGTCTCCAAGGTCTCTGTAGCAGCCCTAGCAGCTTCAGCTCCCTCAATATATTGATCTCCACCCCTCTGCTGATCTCCACCCCTTTGAGCCACTCGATATGCAGAAAGATCATCCTCAAACTCAACATTGGAAGGATCTGACATCTTCCTATCCTGAGTCATCCTCGACAGCTGGCCCCTCAAGGTCTCAATCTCAGCCCTCGCCCGAGCAGTCTTGGCCCTAGCCTAGACAACCTTAGTAGTGGCCGCCCGCAGCTCCTCCTCCAAGAACCTGGCTCTCTCCTCAGAAGCATACAAATCCCGGGCAGACCTACTCCACTCCATGGCCAGCAAAGTCTACGATAGAAATCAGTTTGGTGCACATATATAAATTTAATAGCATGCATCATGCATAGTTTGTTAAATCTTATAGGAAAAAAAGGTTACCACGGCTAGCGCATCCTGAGCTAATAGCAGATCCCGCAATAAGAAATAGCCCCTGTTATCCTCTTGGCCTAAAAAATGGTCACCTAAAAAGGAAAAGTTCACATAAAGATAAGACATTCTAAGCAATCACTATAACGAACAGGGTTAAAAGCAAAGGGTTCCTTACATGAGTAGAGCTGGAAGGAGTAAAATCGATAGGCTAGACCAACTCCTCGAGTTCCTTGACAGCTCGCTTCCTCGAATGATCGAGGAATCAGAGGAAAGTATCTAGCTCAACTCGGAGAACTCCCTCTCTCATGGATTTAGAAGGTCGATATTACTTCGCCTGCGGCTTAGGGGTAGCAGTAGCACCATCATCAGGCCTCTTCCATATGGAAGCGGAAGGCTGTAGCAATAAAGAATCAGACTCGAGATCACAATCAATTTTAGGAAACAATAAAGTATTCATAAAGGCTAAGTTAGAGACATACCTAAGAAGAAGGGGTAGCAGACCTAGCCAAGCCCTAGTGCCTCGAGCTATGGACGGACCCCTATAGTCACCCCTCGGCCCTCCTTCCTCATCATCATCATCATCTTCATCCTCACTGTCACTCCAGTAAAACTCGAAGGGCTCATCCTCATGGTAATCCTTTTATATGGAGGAAGAAGTGAGGAATTAACAAACTCAGCATAGGACCCCCTACAGATAGCACACGAGCCCCCTCACCCAATAGGTACAGCCCTTGATTGGTCCCCGGTATGAGATGAGGCTAGAAGACGCCCACTAGGATCGGGGGAGGAATCTATCTCTCCACCATGGCATTGGTCCTCCACCCTCAAACCCGCTGACCGAAATACCACTCATAAGTGAGTGGTGACTCCAAGATAAAGCGGCGTGCATCCGCTCGATAACCCTATACATAGCTAATCTCTTTCACGGGTCTCAAATAACCTATACATTATAAATGCACTATAAGTATTGCAACCTCAAAAATACATTTTTTTCTACTAATGGTTTGTCAAAATGTAAAATGCAGGTTTAATAGGGAAGAAGTTTACTCGACCTGAGCGTAGCTGACATAGAAACTCCAGGTACTTCGTTGTAGTCAAGGGCTAGCTTTGTCAGAGCCCCATCCATCTTGATATAATATGTGACATCTCAGGTTGAAGGGGCAAGCCTGGCCTAGGAATCAACCGGTGCTTGAATGCCCAAATCTGCGAGATAAAGTAAGGATTAGTTACAGCATAGTTCAGACAAAAGGTTAAAGCACAAGAGATCAGTTCAGGATTTACCAGTAGTATTAGATGGCAGATCTTGAGCTCAGACTACTCACCCCTAACTCCGATGTCTAATCCATAATATAGCTATACCAGAATGGCCCGACACCAATTCTTACAGGATACAGCAGTAAGTTCCTCCACAGCGGAGAGCAACCCATAATTGAGGTTGCTTGAATAGACTGGGAAAAAGATAGTGGTAAGTAACGTCAATAGGAAGGAATGGGCGTACTAATCTCTCCTATCAACCATAACAGGACTCGGCTGCTCTATCCAATAAGTGTGCAGGTCATCGTACTTGAGCTTATTTGTCCCACCCGGACGAATCCCAAGTAATCTAGCAATGTAGGCCTTCACCTCTGGCTAAGAATGCCACTGATCAGCATAAACATCAAAGTGGACAATATCACTGCTCTAGTCCAATCCCATCGTGGTGCACACATTAGAGGGAGTGATAGTGAACTCCTTAATCGGCAAGTGAAAAGTATGGGTCATCTTCGACCACCTCTCTATCAAAGCTGAAATAGCACTAGGGTCCAACGTATTAAGAGCCTCAAGGATGGCCCTGATAATGTCACTAAACCCAAAAGAATCAATTCGGGTCAGTAACTCCATATCCCCTATGGCTCAGATCTCCTTATACCACTTCCTGTAGAAGCTCAAGGCTCCCACAGTCTTGTATTGAAACTATAAAGATAGAATTACAGTTCAACAAGGTTAAAATACAGCAAATAAGTCAGAAATCAGAAAAGGAATGGCAGAAATCAAAGTAACTAGGATTTCGTCCCTAAGGTTAGTACCCGTATGGGTAAGCCCCACCTATACAAGTCTATACCCACTCCCGTATAAAAAATGGGACCCGTACAGGTACCCTGTGAACAATCCCTTTGCAGAAAAATCTCCTAAAAATCTAAGTTCATCCAATCTCAACCAAAGCTCATCCAAAACTATCCTAAAAGCATCCTAGGCTAAAGTTACATGCATCAGGCCCTATCCCAAGGTTTAAAGCACCCTAATTCATGCTAAAATTTGAGAAATTTTCAAAAGGTTTGAAAATGGAAAATGGAGAATCAAGTAAAATTATATGGAGTTTTAAAGCATGGGTCTCAGGAGAAGGGATCAGTGGCACTTTGGAGATAGAAGTGAGCCCCAGAAATAACTCTCCTTCCCAAAAGGCATACCTGACGAAAATCGGGCATTCTCGAAGCCCCGAATCACCCACTGAGGGCAAATCCTTGAGTCTAAGGGAGAAACAACCGGTCTTTGGGATCTTTTTATACTTTTTTTGTTGATTTTAGGAAGAAGATCACCAAAGTTACAAATGGGATGATTTTGTATAAGGCAGGATATGAGGGGACTAATCGGCCTTTTGAAACCCTCATCGAGGATGCGTATGGGTCCGAACGTTCAAGGACCCCACCAAACAAGCCCTCTCTTGCCATCTAGGGGTAGATTTTTAAGCTAGTGTTTCAAAAAGCACCGGAAATTCATCCAGTCCAAGTTCGGGGCCAACCCACTCTACCTCAATCCTATATTTCAATTATATCTAGGGTAAGTCCCTATGCTCACCTTGATCCTTGATTAAAGGGGCAAAAATGTTTTTGTTTTCATAAAAGTTAATCAAGAATCAAGGTAAACCATTTTCGAATTGATCATTAACTAAGAAATTTTTGTGTACAAGTCCATCCTAGCACAGGAATTCCTCCTTAAATCTTACCAGGAAAGGCTTCCCCAATAGGAGAGGCTATGCTCAAAGGATCTTACCTCAGGAATCACTCCAGGGGCATACCCCCATCATCAAGAACCCCAAGGGCACCCCACTCTAGGGTCATTCCCCAACAGAGGAATTAGGTCCCAAGGGCATACCCCATCATCAAGAACCCTAGGCGCACCCCTCTATAGGGTCATTCCCCAACAGAGGAATCAGGTCCAAGGGGCATTCCCCCACCAATCTACGGGCATCCCTCCGATTCCCCAACAATGGAATTAGTCAATCTAGGGGCATCCCCCCTTCCCTCAGCAGCAGAATTAGCAAATCTAAGGGCATCCCCCTATAGTCCAGCACTCCTAGGGGCATTCTTTGAGAGAGCCCCCTCTAAGGGCCACTTCATTTCAGAGTGATCGGGCTAAACCCGACATTTCTCGCATATAGTTTTTAGTTTGTCTTATCCACACATTTTATTCTTAACTGAAGGGGCAAAAATATTTTTATTTTCATAAAAGCCAATTAAGAATAAAGAGGTGTCTACTTAAACAATGACTAACTCGGTGTTTGATTGTTGTATTTTTTCAAGGTATTAAAATTCCATAGTATGAGAGTCATCCTCCTTAGGAAAGGGATACACCACTAGTGAGGAGAGTCATCCGCCTTAGGAAAGGGATACACCATCATCAGTTAGGAAATCATCAGCCTTGGGAAAGGTATACACCATCATCAGTCAAGAGAGTCATCCGCCTTAGGAAAGGGATACACCATCATCCGTCAGGAGAGTCATCTGCCTTAGGAAAGGGATACATCATCAGTCAGGAGAGACATTTGCCTTAGGAAAGGGAGACACATACCCTCCCAAGTTAAGTCACTAGGGATATGCACAGTAGCAAAAGGAAAGTAATTCACCTCAAGAAAGGAATACGCTTTGGCAAGGAAAGTCATCCGCCTCAAGAAAAGGATACACATTCCCCAGTAAAGTTACAAGGGATACGTATCAGCAAAGGAAAGAAGTTCACCTCAAGAAAGGAACTAACCACTGTCATCACCTCAGGTATAATTTCTAAACCCTCGCTCACATCACGAGATCAAATAGATCCGTATCTGCAATGATTCTACAAGGGGCAGTCTGTGAGCACTGAGTTTTAACTATCCTTCTCATGAAACTATGATGAGAGCCATACAATCCAATGTCTTACAGGTGTTTTCCATCATAGGTGTTCCTACTACTGTATAGTTGAGTTTGGCCGAAGTCCGGAGACCTAGTCTGCCCTTAGGTACCCATACGGGTTCTGTTTAGTGGTACGAATCCACTGACAAACCCATATGTGTGATTACCTTCCATACATATGGAGGGGACCCATACGGGTCCCCTAGTACCCTGTACAGGTAGGCCCCTACCGGTATGGGTCCTCTGATTGCCTAATCAGCCTCTTTTAAAAGTAATCTCTTACCTATTTTGGGAAAAGGCAGGTCTTGAATGCGGTTTATTGCATTCAGACCTGACTCTCACCCTATAAATAGGGCCTTTTCCCCTCATTTCACAAGACAGACATTTTCATATGAAAAATATACTATACAAAAATTATAGTAAGGTTCTAGCAATTTCTATAGCTATAGAAAAGGTATAGTGAGGGGTGTAGGTAGTATAAAATATGGAGAAAGCCATTTCTTTGAGGTTTTGTCCACATTTTATTCATTCCTAGATTCGTTTATTAGGATTTAGGGGAGGTTCTATCCACACAAATACTTGCCTAAATAGTCCTATTTCACCATCTACTTTGGCTAGACTCTCTCAATAGTAAAGGGATTGCCTCAAAGTGGATTCACGCCGTAAAGGTAATGCTCCTGAGTTTCAAAGAGACTTACATTTCAGTTATTCTATCATTATTTCCTGCCTTCATTATTATATCGGTTCTTGTTCTTATTTTGGGTATGGTCCTAACCTGTATGAGCCTTGCTGGCAGCATACATCCCTAAGGACATTAAATCGGTGTGCCATACTCAAACGGAAGGAAATCCCATTTTTGTTTTATTTTATCCTCCATTAATCTACAAGTTAAACTAAACAAAGTTTCTTCCTAGACCAGACAGGACCTGTATAGGTACACCGTACCCGTACCGGTCCTCCCTATTAGCCGTACGGGTCCCACCCACCGTATGGGTACCAGACCCAGGCAGAATCCATAATTCACTTTTAAATTGGTTAAAGTCAATCCAACTCACCATTTTTCATGGGATCATTTTCACTAATAATCCAGTAAATCAACCCACAAAAGTTAAAATGTGTTTTCACAACAAAATAAATTGAAGACTTATTATTTCTCTCCGATCCTATAAGTCGCCCGGGTACTATCAATTGTAAAACCGCCACACTAACATAATCACATTTTTCTCAATAAAATGCTGACTTATGATGTACTATAAACTGTGCTAATATTTATGGATGCAGGGGAATTTATTTTCATTTTTATTTTATAACTTAGAACAAATGTATATGTTCTCTTTGCAATTTCCCCCATTTTCCCCCGATTGTAATTTTTATTCCCCCATTTACTTCTTGTGTTTTATTGTAATCTGTAAACACATGTAATGAGTGTGAATGAGTGTAGAAATAAGCTTTCTGTGATAATTCCCCAAATGATGAAAACAAAAATGATTTTATGCGGTGTATTTAATTTTGAATCAACTAAACAAGAAATAAGTGACTCATCTGATACCCGAATCTCTGATCTAATAGGTATGAGTCTTCCACCTAGAAGGAACCATACCAAGACTCTTTCCCAAGAAGACAACTTGGGTGGCGACTCTATCATTTGTATCGAGATTTGGGTCTTGATTCTTTTATTCATTAAAATTGGCTTATTGTGAAAATTTTAACTAAATAAGTTTTGTCACGCCTAAATCCAACCAAACCCCTAGTAGGCCCCACCTCTCACATAGGCGTTAAGGGAGACCCCCACATTATCGACACCTCAGAGTTGCTATTTTGTGCTTAGTTTGGGTTTTGGCAGCTTTTCGGCTGTTACCTACTGCTGCTGAATCAAGAAAGTGAAGCCGCAAGAGACACTTGAAGCCGCCGGCGGTATCATTCATGTGGCCAATGACATCACTGAAACTGCCAGTGGCCTCATTTTGTCCCTAACGGCTCTATTTTCTTGCATGACCCTTTCTTCATGGTATCTAGAATGTCATACAACCTGCATGTGTAAACAAAATTGCTATCTGCATCGTTGATGCTGCCGGCGGCCTCATTCATACCACTGGCGGTATGGGGTTCTGGACAACAGTTTAGTTTTCATTTCATTTTCGACCTAGTTTTACTCCTGAAGCTGGGATGTACAGTGCAATGATGGAAGTTCAAAACTTTCTGAAAACATACCCCACCCCATAACTTGTGGCATATTCACTAATAATCTGGTTAAAATAATGATCGAGTCTAAATTGTGGATAAAACATGATTTTCTCACAAACACCGTTCAAACACCATTTTTAGCCATCTAACTAGGCTTAATAAAATTGTATATAAATATGCCATGTTCATGCTAACTTGGGTCTTATTTGGTCCACTAACTATGCATATTACATGATATACCTCGTACAACGTATCGTATTTATGCTAACCGTTTTGTGTAGTTAGATTTAGGTTAGAAGAATGTTAGGCCTTCGGGTATTTTATTTATTGTATAGACAAGTGTATAGGATTTGAAAAGCCATATAATTATTATTTAATTTCTACAATTTATTCATTGGATGACTGTAATAATTTATTTACCGCTTTTGAATGCCTGATAACGCCATAACAACATATGAATTGAAAACACAATAAATAGGGTGGATTAAACCGATTAAGAAAGAATGAAACTTTTAACTTGGCCTAATGTAAAATAGATAACATCATCCGAACTCAGAATCTCTACTTAGGGTATGGTCTACCACCCGGTGGGAAAATTGTACCAAAATTTCCCGGTTGAGCTGAACCGGGTGGCGACTCTATTTCAGTACGGGATTTCGATCTCGTATCCTTTGTACATTAAAATACGCAAAACCATTTTCGGTCACATACGCCCATATTTTCAAGGGATCAATCCACCAGCCCAACTTCACAACCATCTCGTAAAATGTCATCTGCTCACAATAGTTTATGGCACATCATAAGTCAACATTTTGTTAGAAAAAATATGATTATGTTAGCATGGCCATTTTGCGATTGATAGTGCCCGGACGGCTTCTATGATCGAAGAGAAATAACGGGTCTTCAATGCATTTTGTTCTAAAAACACATTTTATTTTTTGTGGCTTGATTTACTGGATTATTAATGAAACTGGCCTTATGGCAATTGGTGATGTTGGTTCATTTTACAGATTAAGAAAGGAAAACTAGATTCTGCTTGAGGGCTAGTACCCGTACGGGGATGGGGTGAGACCCGTACAGCTACTGGTGGGACCCGTATGGGTATGAGGGACCTGTACTGGTCCTGTATGGACCCAAACATAATTTTATTTCAGTTAAAAAGAGCAGATTTACTGATAGAATAAAATGGGATTTCCTTGCATATGGGTATGAAGCACCAATTCAATAACCCTAGGAACATAAAGGTACCAACAAGGCCCATATAGGTCAGGACCATTCCCAAAATAGAATAAAGGATAAATTAAATTAAATAAATGAGAATGACAATAAAATAAATAAGGTGTGAGTTTCTTTAAAACTCAAGAGCGTACCTTTACGCCGTGAATCCACTTTGAAGCAATCCCTATACCGAGAGAGAGTCTAGCCAAAGTAGATGATGAAATGGTGATTTTAGGACTGTTTAGGTTAGTGTTTGTGTGGACAGAATCTCCCCTAAATCCTAACAAACAAAGCTAGGAATGAATAAAATGTGGACAAAACCTCAAGAAATGAGTTTTCTCCATATTTTATACCTCCTATATCTCAACTATACCCTTGCTAATACCTGTGAAATGGCTGAAAAATCATAAAATATAGTGTCTAATTTATTTTCTAATTGGTTCCTTTTTAAAATGAGACAAAAGCCTCTATTTATATGAGAAATCTAGGTCTGAATGCAATAAATTGCATTCATGATTGATTTTCTCCAAAAAATGCATGATCTACCTGCCCTTTTGACTGTTTGGGCACGCACGGGACTCGTACGGTTCTACGTGGGACCTATATGGGTCCCTTATAGGCTTGTGGGTGATTTGACCCATATGGGTCAACATGTGGACCTGTACCACTAGGTGTGACCTATATGGGTCCCTAAGGGCTTACTAGGTCTCCAACTTTGGCTTAACTCGTGTCTACTACAGTAGGAACACCTTTGATGGATAACACTTATAAAAGATTGCATTATCTAGCTCTCATAATCGTTTTATGAGAAGGACCATTAAAATCCAATGCTCACAGTAGGCAATATATGGCAAAGGGAAGATGGCGCCAATTAGGAAGGTCCCTACAAAATTATAATGTTATTGGATCGACTATATATAAGCTAGGCACTTTGAATGGCAAAGAGCTTCCTCACACTTGGAACATTGCCAATCTTAGGCCTTATTATACATTAGATACTTAGGGATTCTAGCAGCCGCACTCTTTTTCCTTCCTTAAGACTTTTTTCCCACTAGGTTTTTTCTTCAGGAAGTTTTTAACGAGGCGGCTCCCCTCAAGTAGATTCATCAAGACAATTAGAATTCCCGAACTTGTATTCTTTTTACTATCAATAAAAGTATTGTTCATTCAAACTAATTTAGTTACTGCCTCTATAAATCCTTGATCAAACTTTATGGCACCAACAAAATGGCAAAAAGCATATGACCATCTCAAACTAATACATTTGCGCAAACCATTCTCTATGTATAAAATCTTAGTTAAAACTAAGAAATACTAACTTTAACTTTAGGTGGCAACAAGACCTAAGATATAGCCATCAAAAGGCAACCGGCTAAACAAAAGATTAGAAGAAAAATCTAAGTTAAACCAAATTACTTAGTCAAAATTTACCATTAGGCAAAACATAAGTCCTAAAATAACCACCAAAGCGGCAGTCAATCATAAAGCTTATATAAGATTATGCATGCATCACAAATATCAAGACAGAGAAAATAAGACCTTCCAAGAATATACCCATAAAAGGTTAACATAAATAAACCAATGCACTTACAAAAGAGCCAAAACAGCTATAGAACAAAAATAAAAAATTATAAAAAGGTTAAGTACAAAAAATATTATACAACTGGGTTAGTGGAACCATCTTCATTTCCCTTCAGATCCAGTGGAGATTTCAGTTTATCTCCCTCAGCATGCACCACCTTATCCTGGAGGTCATCTTCCTTAGTCGCCTCCTCATTTGCTGGCTCTTCCTCCTCCTCCTCCTCCTCCACTTCTTTAGCTGGATCTATCAGGTCTAGTTACGGAAGTGCTTCACCTGGATTAGGATACAGAACCTTGATAAAAAGATAAAAGGACAAGTCAGAATTCAATGCTTGGTAGGCATTTAAAACCTGCTTCCCGTAAGCAAAATCCATGTTTAGCTTTCTAGTTAGCTCCTGCTTGTACTCATTCTCCTTCTCCAAGCTCAGGACCAAATCAAAATTAAGTTTTGCCATCCCCTCCTCGACTTGATTCCTTTTGCCCTCTGCCTTGTCTCGGGGTTGTTGGAGAAGAGTATTGTTAGCATTCACTTGATGCAACTCTGTCTTGAGTTTTTTCCATTTGGCATTCACAACCTTAATTTTCTCCTACAGCCGGACAATCCAATTTTGAGCCGTCTCCAGCCGAGACTCCGCCGAGTCAATCTTATCAGCCCTCTGGTGTATATCCCCCACTCGATACATCTATAAAATGAAAAGCAACAACTTAGTAAAACCTAATGCATTGTAACTAAAAAAGCAAAGTCATAATATGCCAACCTGAGAAGACACCTCAAATAAGAGAATATTCACCATCTTGAAATCCTCAGACTTATATTTTGATGACTCCCGGGGAATAGGAAAAGCTAGCTAAAGAGCTTCTTAAACTAGATGCGAAGAAGATGAACCTGACTTGTTCGCTAAGGTAGTAAACTCCTCCTTCACATGGGAAGGAAAGTGGCCACCTTATTGCCCCGAAGAGGACTGTGGTCGGGAAGTCGAGATGTTCTCCATAGTCATCTCAAATAATAAAGTTAGAAGAATCTTGTGAAGGATCTTAGCTAAACACAATTGGAATAATTTAACTTAGTGTTCTTGATTTTCTTAGTCGGCTTATCCACCTCAGCTTCCATCGGAATAATTCTCTTTCTCTTCCCACTTAATTTTTTGAGTAAAACTACATCGATAATGCGGTAAGTAGTGCCTTGAACCGTCATAGGAGAAACACGAGTGTCAACCTGCTTGCTCAACCTACCGACTATGCTGATTTACCTCAGGGCCAACTTCTTTGTTATCCGCCCGGATGGGATTAGAAGAGTGGATCTCAGAATTCAAGAGGTCATTGCCAAACGCCAACCTCTCCTCGTTAAAATCCCTCTCTACGTGGTCCATCCTCCCGGCTATTCTTTTAACCCTAATGTTAAGACGGAAGTTAGTGTGGTCAATAGTTACAAAAGAAAGAGAAATTAAGTCTGGTAGCTCTCTATATGTACTAAATGAAGAGATGAAGACTTGACCGCCTAAAAAACAAATACCACCTAGAACAGGTTAAAATCAAGGAAAGCTACCCTAAAGGACCTAAAGTCGGTTTCAGCTGGGAAGGGAAGCCCTATTTCTTAAAACTCATCAAGTTTATCAACTTCATCCAATTCATCAAGTTCATCATGGCATTCAAAATTAAACAAGGAACATAACAACGAAAACCATGAACCTAGATTCGATTAATTATAAACCCAGTTTTTGGTGACCCCATATAGTACAAAGTTACTACTCTACCGACTGAAAAAAATCCTATATCTAAGTAAAGAAGTGAAATTTAAAAGGTTTCAAAACAATCAAACCTTAAATTAACAACATTCAACCAAGAATATTAGAGTAAAGATCATATGAAACAAAAAGCAAAAACTTTGCTATAGAAAGCGTAACAACAGAATCTCAATCGACCAAGTAAGAAGAATAGGGCAAGGTGAAATGGCTTACTTGGATTGAAGATCCGCACGTAGTAAAAGAATACCGCTGGAGAATGATTGAAAGATTTGAGAAAGAGTTCGCCAAAAAGATGCCAAAGCAGAAGTTCAGAAGAAGTAAAAGTGGTGAAATGAGGTAACTTGATGTATAAATAGCGAAAGAGATAAAGATGAAAAGTCAAATGGTTAATGACAGTGCCATGTGGCAAATAGTGGTAGGCCGATTTTGAATTTCCATATCTTCAATTACCGCCAGACCATGAGAAGAGAGGCAAATTTCCCCGACAAGTTTCAAATAATTGAAAGGATGTGAGCGCGCCACGTCACCCATGCCTTGCTAGCCAATCCGGAAAAAATCGAGCAGGATTGAACCGTCAGAAGTCCTAAAGAAACTTCTCACACCTGTTGGGGGCTTCTGATAACTTAGTAAATATATTCTCACCCGTATCAGCTTAGGAACTGGGTCAACTTGGGCTGCTTGGCTCATCCCCTTGGGAAGGATAACCAATCAGCATTCATGTTCTATGATGTCCGACTCAAATAGCATTCTAGTCGGTAACGTTAGGACAAAGCATTCACATGCGGCATTTGCCTGCCCTAAGCAGGAAGCTTCTCGAGCCGTCCGCATGACGGCTGGACCATGATTTCGTGCCGCACAAGTAGGGAGAATCCAACTAGGATTCCAATCCTTATATTATCTCTAACTAACAATCTTATCCTAATCTACTTGGGATTCAAGCATCAAATAAATATAAAAAGAGTTACAATCCTATCACAACTAAGACTTCCTAATCCACTAGGAATATGGCAGCTCTAATGCCTTCATAAAGGCACCATCAGTCAGGTCTAAGGTACATCATTCTCATACTCACAACTACTCACTAAATTCTCTCTACACCATTTTTACTTAAGCATAAGAGAGCCCCCATGGCAACCAGTTGGCCCTAAGTTCGTGTGTTATTTTCCAGGAGTTCGTTTAAAAATTTAACTCAATTCATTAGATTAATTCTGACATATCGACACTAAGAGATATGGTATTTTAAGTACGTATGTACATAGGTTACTATGTATATAGATAAGAAAAAATAATTGCTAATTTTTTTGGCACATCTTACGACCCAACGATATGCACCAATTTTAGGGAGCATTACATGTGCTGGACCATAAGATAGGACACTTTTTCATAAAATTAATTAATAATATTAAGAAAAGTACAACAAATGTGTGGCATGGGAAATAGGGATTTGCAATTCTATGAGAGCATATTTGTGTGTTGTAAAAAAATTTGGTGGACGCTATAACTTTTAATTTTACTTTGCTACTTACAGTACTTCGAAAACTACCCTTGTCGGCATTTGGATAATTTCGTTGAAATTTATTTGTTTCTCTGGTCCCACTGTTTAAATTGCAGGCCGAAAAATAGTCTCGTTTTAATCAGTTTGTATTTAAAAATACACACCATTGTGATGTCATATTTGGAGTTTTTGGACGTGTCACTCGATAATTTAAGTTAGATTAGTGTTCATTTATCTATTTATTGATACTTGTAATTCTCTTATAATTAAATTTTTATGTAAGTATTTTAATCATAAGTGAATTACAAGTTTCAATTAGTGGATGGATGGATTCTTATTAACCGGAGCAATGTAAAAAAAATACCTATATTTGCAAGAAATTGTGGTATATGCGGAGATTGAAATATTTTCAGCCAATACATGGTCATAATCTATATTCACATGGTAAGCAATGATAGACAGAAAACAATTAATCTATATACACGTAATTTGAAAAATTCAAAATGGAAGTAGCTGGAACTTGAGAAATTGAGTAAATTATATGGTCAAGAAAATGTAACCTAACAAGAAATATAGGCTTATTCCAAGAACATGGCTTTTGGATTTGTGTGCACTTGAGTTCTTTTTCTTCCTATGATTGAGAAACAGTCAGGCCGCCAAATTTTACTAGCTAGGCTATCTCTAAATTTCATAGTCAAATTTGAATATAAATGAAATTTAAGTGGGTAAAAAGTTAAAAATAGTACTCTTCAAAATAACAGATGGCGGTGAAAACAATGAGTTCTGTACTAGGCAGGTAAACAATTCATTGGATATTATCAGATCACCACTAAAATAGTAGAATATTGTCCCATTTTTCAAGGGGCAATTGAAACATGACTTCCTATTGCCATTCAAATTCCTCATTTTCTTTTTTTCTTATCTAAAACAATTACTAGAAAAAATTTATGTAATTGCTATAATACATAAATAAAAAGAAAAATTATATATTTTTTTGTATCGCAACTTTAATCTTCTAAATATCATAAATTCAATTTTAGATAGTAGGCTAAAACATCCACCACATTCGAATTCCATTTACGTGAACGCATAACAAATATTAGAACACTTCCAACTATATAAATTATGACACTTCATGTCCAAAAATAATTTGTTTTAGTTCTACGCAGATATGTAGAAATAATTATTATGTCTACAAAAGATTGTTATATGACTATTGTAATTTCAGTTGGGAAACAATGATCCGGAACATAAAACAGACCAGATCAAGTTTGAAGTAAACAAAACCTAAGAAAGACTTATCCGGATAACTAAATATAACAGGAACTAAGCAAAGCAAGACTTAAGTCATTATATCCGAACAACCAAGTTTTCATCAAGTCCAAGATAAGATTTCAAGTAAAGACTATTACCTAAGCATAAGTGGATTAGCATCCGGTTAGAGTTTGAAAATGAAACAAACTACTAACTTTCTCGCAACAACATCTGGAAGACAGACTGATTGAAGCTTCATCCGGATTGGATAAATCTGAAGATATCCGGAAGATTCCATTCAAGACAAAGGGAATGATTTCAAAATAATTCCCTTCCCTCCATTTGGTCTTAGTTGTCATCAAATATCTCTCCCCAAGAAAAGGACAAAAAGCTGACAATAGAAAGAGAAAAAAGGTAATAACCTTTTTAACCTAGATTAATGGGAAAGGCGCATGGAGCACACAGAATGGAGCACTGGCTAAAAGTTGGTGCATCACAAAAAGCCAAGGAAAACAATAACTGACAGCTTTTCAGCCTCAATCCCAAGGATTCAAACGGGTTAAAATTGAGTCTAACGGATTAATCAATGGCTCCGAAAGTGCCATATACAACCTAGTCAAGGGTGAAGATTTAATGCAAGCTCAACAACCCACAACAGCTACATTTATGATAAGAAGCCTATAAAAGGGAAGCTTCACCAAATGAGAAGGTTGGCTGTTTGATTCACAAAAATAAGTAACAAAGAACAAGCATTCAATTAGTTTACAATCCCTCCAAGAATCAAAGAAATCAAAATTTGTTGTAAGGATTCCTAAGTGAGTTATAAACTTAAGGAAATCCAAAACCAAAACCTTTGTGAAAACAAGTGTAAGGATCTCCAACTTAGGTGAGTTGTGAGATTAAGATACAACTTAAAGTTGGTGCTTTGAGTGAGAACTCCCTGTAGGACTCACCTTAGATTCGAGGTAGAAGTCTAAGTGCTCTATCCTACTAAAGACTAAAGGGCTCAACTAGGAGTTGGTGCTTTTAGTAGTATATCTTACATCCGGAAGGGGTTACCATTAGGAGATAAGTTGTAAGGCTTGATTCCTGCCAGTTGGAAAATAAATCCACTAGTGGAAAAGCTCGGAGGAAGGAAACTCTGGGGACTGGAGTAGGCAGGGCCGAACCAGGATAAAATCCTTTGTGTTTGATTTCTTTAACTCTTTATTTATTGCATTATATTGTCATAACTGCATCATTCGGATCGTAATCAAACAGGCTATACTAAGACTTTTTAAAGTCTGTTTATTCCACGAGAAAGGGCCATTCACCCCCTCTGACCTTATAAAGACCCTCACAGGGACCAACAAGTGGTATTAGAGGAAGTGCTCAAACTAGAGATTTAACAATCTCGAGCTAAAGGTCCATATATTTTGATTCAAATATCAAAATGAGTTTCCAAAACTCACAACTCCTTCCAGAGGGTATGTCCATTACCTGTCCTCCACTCTTCACCTATAAACACTACACGTTCTGGAAAAATCGGATGAAGAACTTCATCCAATCACAAAGCATGCAAGCATGGTTAGTTATTAAAGATGGTCCATATGAGCCTACATATGAAGTAGAGGGTATGACTACCTGAAAGCCATCAAGTATGTGGGATGAGAATGATTTTAAAAAGTTGCGTGAAAATGCAAATGCTATTAACATGCTTCATTATGCCCTTAGTGCAGCTAAATTTAATAGGATATCTGGATGCGAGACTGTAAAGGAAATTTGGGAAAAGCTGGAGGTGACTTATGAAGGAACTAACAAAGTAAGAGAAGCTAAGCTCGATCTACTCCAGCAAAAGCTTGAAACCTTAAAAATGGAGCCAAAAGAATCAATCAGTAGCATGAACACTAAATATACCAATCTAGTAAATGAGATGAAAAGGCTCAAAAAAGAAATCTCTGAAGTAGATATGGTGAAGAAGGTACTTCAGAGTCTCACCAAGAAATTGGATAGCAAGAAGACTGTCATTGAGGAAGGTCATGACTTAAATTTCTATAGTTATGATGAGCTCATTGGTAATCTATTAACCCAAGAGTTATCCTTGGAGAGATATAGCCAATAAGAAAAGAAGCCTGAGGAGAAGAAGAAAGCACTTGCCCTTACGACAGAATCCACCGGATTAGCTTCATCCGGAGAAGAAGAGCAAATCACTGAATCACTGAGCACCAAAGATCAACTTACTCTGTTGACCAGAAAACTCAACACGTTCACACAAAAGAAAGATAGAATAAAATCAAGAAAGTATGAATCCTGAAAATCAAAAGAAGGCACATCCAAAAGGGACAGACCAAAAAAAACATCCAGAAGAAAAGAAGGATCCGGAAAAAGAAGCTACCTATTTTAAATGTGGAGAAAAAGGCCATTTTAGAACAAAATGTCCCAAGCTTAAGAGAACCAAGAAGTTCAAAAAGAAGGCAATGGTAGCTAACTGGAGCAACAGTGAAGAAAGCAATAGCTCATCTTTAATAGAAGAAAAGAGACTACCAACTGTGCATTCATGGCGCTGACTGATCCAAAAGTAGAGCAATCCGGAAGGAATGCCTCTACGTAAGAAATAGTGCAAATGAAAGAATCAGGATCAAAAATAGCAAACACTGAGGTAAATTCTTGTTCTAATTCTGCTTCTAATTTTGACCTTGCTAGAGCTCTGTCTATTGTAATCAAGAGTGTAAAGAAGAATGCAAAAGCAATCATGTCCCTTAAGAGAGCAGTGATAGAGTTAGCAGAAGATGCTGAAGTAATGGCATAAGACATCAATCTGATTAGAGCAACCAAGCATATTGATGTTGTGGAAGAAAACTTCTTGAGGAATCAAGTCCAGATTCTAAATGCAAATGTAATGGGATTAGATAGAGAAATCAATCTATTAAAGGGAGTGTCCAGGAAGAGGCCAGAAGAAAAAGATCCAAGAAGAGATCATCATCTTCCTGATCAAAACAGATCCCAAAAGTCCCTTAATCAATGGATGAAGGAGGTTAGCAGGCAACTATAAGCCCAAAGATATACTGCTGCTCAAAAGGGAAAGGCTAAGGTGGCTTACCACCCACATCCTGCCAAATAAAGAAGAAATTATGCAGCTGAAATCGCACCTCCAACAAGCTGCCGGATACACTCCAAACCATCCACCAGTGTATAAGAAGCTAGATATAGAGGGAACTATGGGAAGGAAGATCTTGAAAAGATAAAAATGAAGTAGGAACAGAATAGATCCATTACAGGGTGCATGTTTTGTGGGAAAAACAATCATATTACTAAATTATGTGGATTAAAAAATGGTTATTATGATGTTTACCCTTGGCCTGAGATGGTTATTAACCTAATAGGACCAAAATCTGATTGGGTACCCAAACCCACTTGATCTATTTTGTAGGTATGCCTTAGATCCATAATAGATCTTCACACTTGGTACATTGATAGTGGATGCTCAAGGCACATGACAGGTGTTGAAAAGGACTTCATCACATTGACCCTGAAGAAGGGAGGCAAAGTAAGCTTTGGAGAGAATCAAAAGGGATAGATCATTGGTCATGGAACTATTGGATCTGAATTAAATATAAAAGATGTCTCACTGGTTGATGGACTAAAATTCAACTTGCTAAGTGTGGCCCAACTTTGTGACAAAGGAAGAAAAGTCACATTTGATTCCAGAGGCTGCTCAATCTATGATAGTAAGTCACCCCCACTCATTCTTTGTGCACCTAGAGTAAATAATGTCTATTTTGTAAACATTAAAAATGATAAAAAGAATATTTTCTTGGTGTCTAAAGAAGAAGAATCATGCCTATGGCACAGGAGGTTGGGACATGTCAGCATGAACCTCCTGTCCAAACTACCCAAAAAGGAATTAGTAGTGGGTTTGCCTAATGTTACTTTTGATAAGGATCATCTATGCGCTGCATGTCAATTAGGTAAGAAACATAAGAAAATTTTCCCTTTTATCTTATACATTCCTTCCAAAAGAGTACTTGAGCTCTTACAAATTGATCTCTTTGGTCCAATCAAACCATTGAGTTTAGGTAAAAGAGAATACACCATGGTCATTGGGGATGATTATTCTCGATATACCTGGGTGCTCTTGCTAGCAACCAAAGATGAGGCCTTTGGCTAATTCTTAAAAACATTCATCCAGATATAAGTAGAATAGGGCATAAGCATTGCACGCATCCAGAGTGATAATGGTGGAGAGTTCAAAAATAGGCAGTTTTGCTGAATTTTATGACTCCCAAAGGCATTGAATATAACTTCCCTGCCCCCCACACTCCTTAGCAGAATGGAGTTCTTAAGAGAAAGAATAGGACCATAGTTGAGATGGCTAGAACAATGCTCAGTGAAAATTATTTGCCAAAATATTTTTGGGGAGAGGCTGTGAATACAACATGTTATATTCTAAATAGAGCTCTCATTAGAAAAACTATAGAAAATACCCCATATGAAATCTGGAAGGGAAGAAAACCCAAAATTGGGTATTTCAAAGCATTTGGATGTAAATGCTACATCCTTAATGATAGAGAGCAACTAGGAAATTTTGATCCTAAATCTGATGAAGCAATTTTCCTTGGCTACTCAATACATAGTAAGGCTTACAAAGTCTTCAATAAATAAACCCATACCATGGTAGAGTTAATACATGTAGATTTCGATGAGACTAACCACACAGGTAAAAGAAGTTCAACTTTGAAAGATCCAGTTCCAGAAGCTGAAAAATCCAGAGAAAAGAAGGAAGCAGTAATTCCTGATTCATTTGAAATCAAGAAGTATAAAGAGGAAGATAAAGGAATATCTTTTGATCCAGAAGTACAACAAGTTAATCTCAACCCACAGGAGATTGACTTCAATGAAGGCTAAGAAGGAGTGGTTAAAGCAGAAGTGGAGCAAGTCCCAGTTCATCATGAAGGCCTACAAAGGGCGATCCGAACACATAGAGATCATTCCATTAATCATAATCTGGATGATGTTCAGAATCCAGTAAGAACCAGAGGTCAGCTCAACAAGATGATGAGCCATGCTACTTTTGTCTCTCTCATTGAGCTAAAGAAATTTCAGGATGCTGAAGGAGATAAAAGTTGGATGATGGCAATGCAGGAAGAGCTATATCAATTCACTAGAAATGATGTATGGTATTTAGTGGCACCTCCAAAGGAAAAGTCAATCATTGGCACCAAATGGGTTTTCTAAAACAAGCTGGATGAATCTGGAATAGTGGTAAGAAACAAAGCAATACTAGTTACCTAAGGCTATAATTAATAGGAAGGGATTGACTTTTAAGAAACCTTTGCCCCTATAGCAAGACTAGAAGCAATCCAGATTCTATATGCTTTTGCATCATTAATGGGATTCACATTGTTCCAAATGGATGTAAAAAGTGCACTTCTCAATAGAGTCATCCAGGAAGAAGTATATGTGAAATAGCCACCTAGATTTGAAGACCCTAAGCATCTGGATCATGTCTATAAATTAAAGAAAGCTCTTTATGGACTAAAGCAAGCACTAAGAGCCTGGTATGAGAGACTCACTACATTTCTCATATCCAAAGGGTACATCCGAGGCAAAGCAGATACAACACTTTTCATCAAGAAGAAGATAAATGATATTATCCTAGTCCAAATTTATGTGGATGATATCATATTTAGAGCAACTGATGAAAAGATGTGTAAGAAATTCAGCTCTAGAATGCAGAAGGAATTTGAGATGTCCATGATGGGAGAGCTCAATTTCTTCCTTGGTCTACAAATCAAGCAAAGTCCGAATGGGATTTTCATTAATCAATCAAAGTACACTAAGGAGATCTTGAAGAAGTTTAAAATGGATAAGAGCAAGCCTATGTCCACTCCAATAGGATCAGATATAGTCCTATCTAAGGATTGTGAAGGAGAAGATGTTGATCAGAAGCTCTATAGAGGGATAATTAGCTCACTCCTATACTTGACAGCTAGCCGACCTAACATACATTATGCAGTTTGTTACTGTGCAAGATATCAAACCAATCCCAAGGATTCTCATGACAAAGTTGTAAAAAGGATCCTTAGATACCTATTACAAACCACTAAAGTTAGGCTATGGCATCCTAGTAATGGTGATTTCACACTCCAAGGGTTCACTGATGCAGATTATGGCAGAGATACTCTTGAGAGAAAGAGTACATCCGGAGGTTGCCATTTCCTTGGAGATTGCTTAGTTTTATATTATAGCAAGAAGTAAACTTTAGTTGCCTTGTCTACTACAGAAGCTGAATACATGTTAGCTGGAATTTGTGTAGCTCAACTCCTCTAGATCAAGCAACAACTTGAAGATTATGGAGTTCAATTCGAATGTATGGATGTTATGTGTGATAACAAAAGTTCTATTGATGTGTCAAAGAATCTAGTACTCCATAGCAGGATGAAGAATGTCAACATTGTAGGTCCCTGTGAGAGTTTTTATAAGGGTAAAGGGGGGTGAATGGTCCTTTTTTTTTGCAGAATTAGCATACTTGAAAAAGTCTTTAGTGTAGCGTGTTTGATTATGATTCGCAAGATAGATCCAGATGATGCAAATATGTATAATTGAGTAAAAAGAGAAGGAAAATCAAACATAAGTGTTTTATACTAGTTCGGCCTCGCCTACGGCCAATCCCCAGAGTTTCCTTCCTCTAAGCTTGTCCACTAGTGGATTCCTTTTCAACTAGTAGGAATCAAGCCTTACAAATTTTTCTTTGGATGGTAACCCCTTCCGGAAGTAGGATATACCACTAGAAGCACTAACTCCTAGCTGAGTCCTCTATTCTTTAGTAGGATATACCACTTAGCCTTCTGTCTTGAATCTAAGCTGAGCCCTATAGGGAGATCTCACTCAAAGCACCTACTTCAAGTTATATCCTAATCTCTCAACTTACCCAAGTTAGAGATTCTTACACTTTGGTTTTTACCAAAGGGTTGGTTTTTGGAATTCCTCAAGTTTATAGTTTTACTTGGGAATCCTCATAAAATAGATTTCAAATCAAGGGTTCTTGGAAGGATTATGTCAAGTGATTGTATATGTGTTTCTTTGTTACTTGCTTTTCGGGATTAATCAATTGCTCTTCCTATTTGGTGAAGAGCTCTATTTATAGGCTTTGATCATAAATGTAGCCATTTATGGTTAGTGAGCTTTTATCCAATCTTCACCCTTGATCAAGTTATGATGTGGAGCTTTCAGATCCGTTGATCATTCCATTAGACTGTATTTTGATCTGTTTGAAATCTTAGGATTGAGGCTGATTAGTTGTCAGTGATCGTTTTGCTTGTCATTTTGTGATGCACCAATTTTCATACCAATTGCTTTATGATGTGAGCTCCATACGCGCCTTTATTGGTCTAGGAAAAAGTAGTCAGCTTTTCTCTATTTCGTGTCAGACCTTTTTTGGATTTTTCTCAATTATACTAGCTGTCATTTTGTCCTTGTGTTGGGAAAATGATCTTTGACTTTCATAGACCAAGAAGAGTAAGAGGAAATGTATATTTGAATACTTTTCTTTTGTTTTAGATATATGTCTTTCTGATGTCTTTTAGCCCTATGTGCTCCGGATCTCTCTTCTAGAGATGGCTTCAATCATTTCTTCCGGATGCTGGACTTGAGGATAGGAAGTTTATTCCCTTTCCAACCTTTGTTCGGATTATTTCCCTTAGTGCTTTACTTTGATGAATTGATGACTTGGATGTCCTGACATTTTCATTTGGATTTGGGAGAGATTACATCTATTATTTTTGTTTCTTTCAAACTTGATCCGGACTTGGATTTTTTTATCCAGGTCATTATTTCCCAATAATCTCCCCCATTTGATGGAAACAAAAACCTAAGTCATATAAGTATGGGTGAATTTTAATTTTTGTTACTTAGAATGCTCCCCCATAATTTTAGCATCCTAACTCCCCCATGATTTCTGCTCCTAACTTTATTTTAGTACAATTACAGATTGTACTTTAGAAGCGATTGTTTTGATAGTTAAGGGTTTTTCATTTTATAATTGCTTCTGCTGTTAACAATGGTTAACATCATGAAGTTCAGTGTTACAAGTTATAGAAATACATATAAAGTGAATCTAGCTATTATAGAATTATTACAAGATTATCTAGCTAGCTTAACTATCTCTCCGGATGGACCACTCTTCCAGACTTACAGCATCTTTCCTTTCCCTCTTCCTTCTCCTTGATGACTCTGATCTTCCTCCCCCTTTTTGCTTCCATCAAGGGGATTAATAACCATATAGGCCCGTTTGTCCCATGATTGCTGCCAGGAAGAAGAGTAGATCGAGTAGTCTTTGTTGCCTTTTGCATGCTCATCAATAATATGATTCACTATGGGTGGAGTCAAATAATTAGGGCAAAAGGACCTCCAAAGTTAATCATAGGATTGAGAGACTTGAGGAAGAATGCACAAAATATGTTCCTGGTCCTTGGGATCAAAATAGGGAAACGTGGTCTTGACGAAAGTGGTCAAGCCTTTTTAGCTCATAAACCCTGAGTCCCCTATAGCTTGAACAAGATGGGAATGAGCTGGCATTCTGGAGTAGCCGGAGAAGAGGAGGGTCTGGAGATAGACAACTTATTTATTCTGGTTTGAAGAAGGGTGATTTCATCACTAAGGCCCTTCTAGATGTGTTGATAGACTCCGTCTGATCTTTAATTTCTTTGGAGATGGTTTTCTTCCATTTAGTTATTGCTTACTCTATATTGGAATTTCTTGCTTGCATCTCATCACCCATATCATCTAGGATTTTCTCTGTGAGCTTGGGGATATTTTTATCAATGAAGTTGGCAAGCATTTCCTGAGTCACTTGCTGATCGGTGTCTAGACTCAGCATAGTGGGTTTCAGATCCCTATCCTCCATGAATTTTGACAAGTTTTCAAACTTGATATCAATATATTCCTTGAGTTCCGTTTATAGGTCAGTGGTAAAGGAGGACATTCTTATAAGCACTGTTGTACAGTTATCAGAGGCCAAGGTGTTGGGTTGACTGGCATTCCATTTTGATTGAGAGGCGCTTTCCTTTAGCTCATTTAAGAGAGGCTGAATCTCAGAAAGGGAAGCTGCCGCTAGAGCTCCGGGTGTTGGGAATTTCATGACCTGTTGCTCAATTTTAGGGAGGCACTGCAACCTTTTTTTGATCTCACCTAAATCATTTCGGACTTCTTTATTAGACCTTTGCCTAATCTCTAGAGCTTTTATATGGGTACATATGGTCAGGAGGCTCTTCTTGATAAAACCCTCTTCATGATGCTCAAGAGTTGCCTCCTAAAGGAGTTTAGGAGTGGCACTGACTTTGGATTCTTTAAAATTTTCATCAGGGAGAGTCACTAATTTGGTTCGAGGAGGGAAGTGTGTGGAGGGTCCGGATGAGTTACCATCAGATGAGCTAGATTCATCTCCGGAGCTTGAACTGCTTCCGAAGGGGCTATCATCTTCCAAACAGGAGCCTCCAAATGCTCCTTTCTCTTCTCCACCCTTGCTTATTTCCCTTTCCTCCAGAGCAGCCTCGCCCGTAGGATCCACTTTAGAAGTGTGCCCTTTGGAACTCAGACTGTCTCCCTCCTCCGGCGCTATTGCATCTGGGTTAGGCACTATATCCTTAGCTATATTTGGAGAGATTTTAGCTAAGTTGTGCTCTTCAAGATTAGAATGAAGAAGTTTGGGGGTTACCTCAGTGGTTAGTAGTGTTTGAACCTCATCCTTCTTTTCCTCTTCCAACCTTGCCTCCGGATGGTTGGAACTGTCCTCAACCACCCTATAGTTGCCTTTTCAGGACTTTCTTTTGCTCCTTTAGGCATGTTGGTGTTTTCCTCAACAGCCTTCTCCAAAGCCTTTTCAGGACTTTTAAGATTAATGACTTCATTGCTAGATCCAAGCAGAGTTTCCGGAAGTGGTCCTGTTCTACCAGCAAATATGAATTCATCTACTTCCAGAATCTGTGACAAGGTGTCTATGTCCTGAGGATGTACAAGAATTAGGGGACTTTTAGATGATTCACCAGGTCCTTGAGTTGTTTTCCCTTGATTTACTTCATAGTTTTCTTTGATAGCGGCCTGAATTTTAGCGTATTGCTTATCATCTTGTCCTATAAATTCTATTATATCGAAAACATTTTTCCCATTGCTAGACTGCGCTTTCTCTGAAGCAGCTCTATCCCTATACTGCCTTGCTTCTTCATTCAGGATAATTCTAGCTAGCCTCCTGCCTTCACTAGCTTTCATTTCTCAAGCAGCAAGGGCTTCTTCAAAGGTTAGCCCTTTTCTCTAGAGCTGCTTTTGAGGAGGAGCCTTATCCTCTGTCACCTTATCATCAGCCTCTTCTTCCATTTCAGCCAAAGTTCTTTTTGCCTTCCTTCTTCCGACCTCAATTGCTTTCGTAGTAATTTTAGGTAGGCCTTTAGCAGGCCCAATCTGCCCCTTCTTGGCTGTTGCTTTAATTAGTCTACCCCTGGGTCTTGGCTGTGCAGAGCTTAGGATTTGAGTGAGAGGTAGAGTGTCCTTATCATTCCCTTCTGGAACCATTTCCACTTCCCTTTTTGCCTTGGATTTGGTGGTTCTAGGCCTTTTGGGAACAGGAGCCTCTTCTTCCTGATCAACTATCTTCCAGGATTTAATTTTACGCTAATCCCTTTTTAGTTTTGCCTTTTCTTCATCCCATTCTTCATCAAAGCGAAGATTAAGGAAATTCTTCTCTAAGATGGGCTTTCCATAGATCCCTTTAAATCCGGTTAGATCCACTTCTGCCGCTTGGAGAATTCTTGTAATCAGGCATGTGAGTTCACATGGGTCTTAAGATAATGAATGAGCAAGACTGGCCAGTTTACTTCCACACTGCCTATCTAGTGTTGCAGGATGCAGTGTTAGAGGGAAGAAACTATAGTCAATATCCCCTTCCTTATTAGGATGAGCTTGGCCAGAGCGTGCTGCAAGAATCTAGACGTTCTGGGGAAGTAGGTTGAGAATTTATCGCCGAAGTAGTTCTTGTGGAGCCATAATTTGGATTCATACGTAACTCCAGTCTTATCCCTATCTTTCCTCAATAGTACTCAAGAGTTCTTCATGTTCAGATTCTTCTCAAAGAATTCTGGAGATAGAAGAATGACTTTCTCTTGTACCTCAGTGCGTAGGGTATCAAAATGATTGTGCGCACTGAGATTTGAGAAGAACTCTTTCACCAGCTTGGGGTGCTTGGGCAATTTATTTTGATAAGATCATGTAGATTTTGATCTTCAATCAGGGTGAAGAAAGGAGGGGTTTTGAATAGGTAATTGTCTCCTAGATGATCAGTAGGAATGACGAGGTTGGAAGTTTTGAGATTTAAGGGCTTAAAATCTGCATCCTTCAAGTCAGATACTTGAAAGAGATTTTTGCTTGGTAGGATTTTGAGGGTGTTAGAGATGTTTTTGGTTGCCATTATGGAGAAAGTTTTTGAGAGATCAAGTTTCAGTTTTGAATTTTTTGTAGAGTAACAGTAGAGTAGTTGCTCGCGTGAAGAGGGCAAGGGATTTTGAGGAGTTTATATAGAATTTTTGAGGTGAGGGTATAATGGTAATCTGGACTCCAATTATTTTGATTGGATTGATGATATGTCAGGCGGATTTTTAGGAGAGAGGTAAATTCAATTTAATCGGAGAAGGAGAACGATTTTATTTTTAAATTAACTATTGTATTTACCGCGTGTGTAATAGCCAATGGACTTTCAAAATTCAAAATGTAACAGTTACCTTTATGAGCTTTTACTGCCATACATCATTGTTGCCAGCTGACGTGGCAGTCTTCCAGAATAGATCTTCCCAACTCTTCTTGTCTTCCAGAGTGAGTTTTTATCTTAGGGTCCTACTTGGTTTAAAACTAACTTCCAGAGTTTTTCTAAATTGGATTTGACATCCTAATTGATTCCCTTAGTTTCCCAAATTAATCTTTACTTAGTGGTTTAGTAAAGATATCAGCTCTCTATTCATTGGTTAGAATGTATACTAATGCAACATCCTTTTTCGCTATATGATCCTAGATGAAGTGATGCCTTACGTTGACATGCTTCATCCTGCTATGAAGCACCAGATTCTTTGATACATCAATAGCACTTTTGTTGTCACACAATACATCCACACATCCGAATTGCACTCCATAATCTTCAAGTTGTTGTTTGATCCATAGGAGTTGAGCAAAACAACTTCCAACTGCCATATATTCTGCTTCTGTGGTGGATAAGGCAATTGAAGTTTGTTTCTTGCTATACCATGAGACTAAGCAATCCCCAAGGAAATGGCATCCTCCGAATACACTTTTTCTCTCAAGAGTATCTCTACCATAGTCTACATCTGTGAACCCCTGGAGTCTGAAGTCTCCATTATTAGGATACCATAACCCAACTTTAGTGGTTCCTAGGAGATATCTAAGTATCCTCTTGATAGCCTTGAGATGAGAATTCTTGGATTGGCTTGATATCTTGCACAGTAACATACTGCATAGTGTATGTCAGGTTTGCTAGCTGTTAAGTATAGGAGTGAGCCAATCATTCCTCTATATAGCTTCTAATCAACATCTTCTCCTTCACAATCCCTGGATAAGATTGTATCTGAACCCATTGGAGTAGACATTGGTTTGTTGTTGTCCATTTCAAACATCTTTAGGATTTCCTTGGTGTATTTTGATTGATTGATGAAGATTCCATCTGGACTTTGCTTAATTTGTAGAGCAAGGAAAAAGTTGAGTTCTCCTATCATGGACATCTCAAATTCCTTCTGCATTTGAGAGCTTAATTTTTTGCACATCTTCTCATTAGTGGCACCGAAAATGATGTCATCCACATAGATTTGGACTAGAATAACATCATTTTTCTTCTTTTTAATTAAAAGAGTTGTATCTGACCGCCCTCTGGTATATTCCTTGGATATAAGGAATGAAGTTAATCTTTCATACTAGGCTCTTGGTGCTTGCTTTAATCTATAGAGAGCTTTCTTCAGCCTGTAGACATGGTCCAGTTGCTTTGGATCTTCAAATCTCGATGGTTGATTGACATATACTTCTTCTTGAATGACACCATTTAGAAACGCCCTTTTGACATCCATTTGGTACAATGTGAACCCCATGAATGATGCAAAAGCACTTAGGATTTGGATTGCTTCCAGTCTTGCTACAGGGGCAAAAGTTTCTTTAAAATCAATTCCTTCTTGCTGATTGTAGCCTTGAGCGACTAGTCTGGCCTTGTTTCTTACTACTTCTCCGAATTCATCAAGTTTATTCCGAAACACCCATTTACTGCCTATAATTGATTTTACTTCAGGAGAGGGCACAAGATCCCATACATCACTCCTGTTGAATTGATCTAGTTCTTCCTGCATTGTCATCATCCAAATTTCATCCCCTTCAGCTTCTTGAAATTTCTTTAGCTCTATGAGAGAGACAAAATTAGCATGGCTTGTCATCCGGTTAAGCTGACCTCTGGTTCTAACTGGATTATAAACATCATCCAAAATATTTTCTATGGAATGATCTCTGAGAGTTCGGATCTCCATTTTCAGGCCTTCATATTGAACTTGGACTTGCTCCACTTCAGTTTCATTTACTCCTTTATTAAAGTCAATCCCTTGTTGATTGAGGATGACTTGATGTATTTCTAGATCAAAGGATATTCCTTCATCTTCCTCTTTGTACTTCTTAATTTGAAATGAATCAGGAGTTCCTGCTTTCTCCTTTTCTCCAGATATTTTAGCTTCTAGAACTTGATCTTTCGGCGTATAACTTTTCTTTCCTGTAGTGTTAGTCTCATGAAAATCTACATGTATAGACTCTACCATAGTTTGGGTTCGTTTATTGAAGACTCTGTAAGCCTTACTATGTGTGAGCAGATGATATTTCGTGCGGTGGCAACGGGGCCAGGGTCAGTGGGCTGGCCTCTTTAAATAAAGGGGAGATGCGCGTGATGTGATTGGAAAATGATTTTTCATATTTTAATGCTCAAAGGATACGAGATCGAAATCCCATACTTAAAACAGAGTCGCTACCCGGTTTAGCTCAATCAAAAAATTTTTGGTATGATTTTCCACCGGGTGGTTGGACCATACCTTAAGTGGAGATTCCGAGTTCAGATGATGTTATCTATTTTTCATTAGGCCAAGTTAAGATACTTCATTCTTTCTTATTCGGTTTAATCCATCCTATTTATTTGTATTTTCAGTCATTTTGTTGTTTTCATATTTATCAAGCAATCAAAGTGATAAATAAAATATTTACAGCCACAGGAAGAATAAGTGCGGAAAATAAAATTATTACAAGGCTTCCAAATCCTGTACATTTTTCTATGCGATAAGTAAAATAATTGAATGTCTGATTTACGTCTACCTGTAAAAGATTGTTAGCTTGGATTTGGCATATCTTATTTACAATATTATAAGCCCCGATCGGATGGCTAAAATAAGATTTGAACGGCATTTGAGAGAAAATTCCATTCTTAACCAAATTTTAGGTTCAATCGTTGCTTTAACCGGATTATAAGTGAAAATACCATACGTTACGGGGTGAGGTCTATTTTAAAGAGGTTTTTAAACTTCCATCATTATCTTATATGTTCTAACTTTGGAAAATAAGCTAGTCTAGGAACAAATGAAAATAAAACTACTATCCAGAAAGTCATATCGCCGACGATACAACTGATGCCGCCGGTGACATGGTTGATGTCGTTGGCGACAGGGCTAATGCCGCCGGCGGCATCAATTGTGTCACTGGTGACATCAGTTTGTAGGTAGCAGTGGTGGCAGTAAAAATGATCGAAAACCCAAAAAACGAATATAAATCAACAGAAATTAACACAAATCAGTAATATTAATGCCAAAGAGCTATGAGACTCAGGATTTTTACCTCGAGGCCGTGAATCCACCTCTTCGTGAATCAAAAGAAACACCTCTGGGGAGCTTGTTATGACGATTTAGCAGTAAATTTGAGTACTTCTAATTTATAAATTAAATTAAGTTGACTTTAACTAAAAGACTTACTGATTTTAAACTCACAATCACAGAATTCAAAGAAGAAAAACCAGGAAAAATGGATCAGAATCCTTTTTTTTCTGCCTTATCTAATTCTTATCTTACTAAAATCTATTTTCTCATTCCAACATTAGTATCCTAACATTAGATGGTTCCTCCCCTCTCAATTGCAGCTCAAGGTGTGCTTTTATAGGTGAAATGAGGTGTTTTTTTGGGCCTTTTAGACCAATTCCACTGAAAGTGGCTGAAAGGTTGTCTGTGGAGGGATCCATTTCAGGACATACTCCTGGCAACATGGTAATACTGCTGGCAGCATGGCTGATGCCGCTGGTGGCATCAGCCTCCAGCATACTGACAGCCAATGGGCCCAAAAGCCTAAAAAGTCATGAAAAGTGGTTTAATAGTGGGTGGAAAGGCATCTTTTTGACTTTTAATAATATTTTAATGGGTATTTATTATTTGGGTGCAAATCATCGGTTCATCTCCTTCCGGACGTGTTACCAGCCACACCGAACTGGATTCTACCAAGTATAAAATTCGCGAGGAATATTATTTTGGTAATAAAAATTCTAAAGAGAACTTTTATTTTGAGGCATTAAAATCGGGTACACGTCATCATCGTCTCGTGAGAGGAACTGCAAAATCCTGTGCTCATAGGCTGCCCCTCGGGGAATCACTACTACCATAGGTTAGTATGATCACACGAAAGAGCAAGGGATAGGAATTATACCTGATGGGTGATTGGTTTGCCCCTTGGTCGGACTTACACTTTGGAAGGGATGTCCCTTTATCGGACTTACACTTTGTGGAGAGTTTTATCCTTTAGTCGGACTTATGCTTTGTGGATTTGTTGCCCTTTGGTCAAACTTTGTGCTTTGTAGAGAGGTTGTCCCTTGGTCGGTCTTACGCTTTATAGATTGGTTGTCCTTCGGTCGGACCTTGTGCTTTTTAGAGAGGTTGCCCCTTGGTCAAGCATATGCTTCATAGAGAGATTGTCCTTTGGTCGAACTTGAGCTTTGTGGAAAGGTTCGCCCTTTGGTCATGCTTTTGCTTTATGGAGAGGTTGCCCCTTAGTCGGGCTCATGCTTCACGGAGAGATTATCCCTTGGTCGAACTTGTGCTTTGTGAAGAGATTGTCCTTTGGTCGGACTTGTGTTTTGTGGGGTGATTGTCCCTTGGTCAGACTTTTGTTTTGTAGATTGGTTGCCCCTTAGTCGGGCTTGCACTTTGTGGAGAGATTGTCCTTTGGTCGGACTTATGATTTGTGAAGAGAATGTCCTTTGGTCGGACTTGTGTTTTATGGAGAGATTATCCTTTGGTCGGACTTGTGCTTTGTAAAGAGATTGTCCTTTGGTCAGACTTGTGTTTTGTAGCGAGATTGTCCCTTGGTCGGACTTTTGTTTTGTAGATTAGTTGCCCCTTAGTCGGGCTTGTGCTTTGTGGAGAGATTGTCCTTTGGTCGGACTTGTGCTTTGTGAAGAGATTGTCCTTTGGTCGGACTTGTGCTCAAAATTTGAATTGGAGGGGGCGATGACGCCGGTGGCATGAGTGATGTCGCTGGCAGTATGGCGTGATGCTGAAGACGGAATGATGGCCATGTGGCAGCTTTGATTGGTCAAATAATTTCAAAATTTGAATTGAAGGGTGCGATGTCACCGGCGGCATGAGTGATGTAGCTGGCAGTATGGCGTGATGCCGCCGGCAGCATGATGGCCACGTGGTAGCTTTGACTGGTCAAACAATTTCAAAATTTGAACTGAAAGGGGGTGATATCACCGGCGGCATGAGTGATATCGCTGGTGATATGGTGTGATGTCGCCGGCGGTATTGCTTAATAGTGTTAGATATAAAACTGCATTCTTCCTTATTTATTTAGAAAATCATACCCTTTCACATCTTATTCTCCAAATTCTCTGATTTCTCTATCGTTATTCAAATCATGAATAGAATCGCCAAGGCTTTCAGGGGCAAATCTGCTAAGGCTAGGGAGGACCTGCTTGATTCCTCTGTCAAAGGATTGAAAATTCTCTCCATTCCAGCTGCTTATGGCCTGAAGGAGATGGCCAAGATGTATGGCTATAGGATCAATTCTCCCATCACCAACCTGACCCCAAAGAAGGAGAAGCACCTCTGCTATGTTCAGGTAGTCACACAAAACTCGAATCTCCTCTTTTACGGTTGGATTTTTATTTAGCCTTAGGCTTGAAATTGTGCCATGATAGGGGTTGTGAGTGTGAAATAGACTGATTATAAACTGATATTGCATGCTTTAGATTCGATTTTTACCCTTTTTAGGCTTATTGTTTGATTGATTGCAATTTTTGTGGTTTTGGCACGATGGGTGCGATTTTGGGAAAAAATAGGTTCTACCCGTAAGTAGTGATATCGCCAGCGACATGAATGATGTCGCTGGCTGCATCAGTCCTTGCAAAAGTGCCCAAGGAAGTCTGATGTTGCTTCTATTTGAAGCAATATCGCCGACGTTATGGGATGATGCCGCCAACGATATCACTTCTAGCAGAAGCAACATCCATAGCTTTCTATCAGATTTCAGTGATGAGAAAATATGTAGGACTTATTTGTTTTATTTCTAATTTTGCAGCCATATGAACTGACCTATACAGGGGGGATGGGCACCATTGGCGAGTGGTGGCACCATATTTCGAAGAAAGACCCCGAGTTTGCGCTTGCCACCAATGAGACAGGATTCGGGGACCTGGCTCAGATTATGCCAATGCTGATGCCCAAGCTCTCTTATTCAACTATGATAGCCCTTACCGAGAGGAGGTCTGAGACCACCCACACTTTCCACTTTTCTTTGGGGGAAGCTACAATTACACCCTCTAATGTTGTAGCTATGATCGGGCTCCCTTGGATGGATGAGGTCATACACTTTGATGCTTACATGGATAAGTACCATTTTGAGAGGCCTGTGGTGAGGCAGGTGAAGGAGTTATTTGGTTTGAAGCCCGTCTTAGGGCAGCTATCCTACGGTGAGTTACACCAACACTAGACTCGGGTAGATGTGGTGCTTAAGGCTAAGAGGGAGACCTGTATCCGGTCTTTCATGATTTCTATGCTTACTGTGCTATTCTTCTCAATCTCGGGGAGTAAGATTAATTACGTGCTTATAACTACTGTGGAGAACGTGGCGAGTATTAAGGGGAAGAATTGGCCAAGGGCCATTTTAGCTTAACTATATCATGGGCTAGATGTGGGAGCCCGAAAGAGGGTGAAAGCCCTTCGCCTCTTCCATCTGCTACTCCAGGTATATTTCTTTGGAAGTATTTTACATGTTTGTACACGTTCTCATTTATTGTTTGGTACTTTTTAAACTGATTGGTCGTTATTTGTGGAGGCTTGGGCCTTTGAGCATTAGATCCTCCCGTCGGTGGAGTTTAAGAAGATTGTGCCATTGGGCTCCCACTTTCTTTCCCGCTAGTGCGGGGGCATTGGTGGGAAGGCCAAGTACCCTACGAAATATGGGGAGGTCCTGAGGAGCACGCGGTTAGGCTTGGTATGCAATTTTTTTTAATTTAGTCCTTGTTTTTACACTTAGACAAAACAAAAAATGTTTATAAACTTATGTTGGTTATTTTGGCTTATTGTTGGTGTAGCTTGTCCTGGATCCGTTCGAGAGGGTGGAGAATCTAATAGAGGTTGCGAGGGTTAGGAGGGAGGTGGAGGACCACCGGTTCGTGATTGAGTGCCCTCTGTCCCAGCAGTGGTACCTGGGTGAGTGTGTCTGGGGCTGGAGGTCCATCCCGGTTATTAATAGAGGGGTTTATGGTGGACCCATTTGGTGATCACCTAGGAGGGCGACAAGGCCGATTATATAGAGGGGAACAATCGAGTGATCCCTAGCGCTTCCGGCCTCTACGAGCATCACCAGCACCATCTACTCCCGTTATTTCCCCGTATCCACAGGAATGATATGATTGAGTATCATAATGAGCAGCAGCTAGAGGAGGAGAAGAGGCGCCTCAAAGGTATCGTGGACGTTGAGGAGGAAGAAGACGAAGAAGATGAAGAGCTTGAAGGTGATGTTGAAATCAAGCCCGAGGGGGAGGATGAGGTGGGCACGGATGTAGCCGGCGGGAGTGCGCTAATGTCCCTAGGGGGACAACATTCTTTTGAGGTATGATTGTGTTTATGTGCACGATTTTGAAATTATTTAGGAATGTTGTTGACGTGTGTCTTTCATGTTTTTCAAGAACCCGCGAGGAAGAGAGGCCAGGATAACCAGAGTGGGACCCGATACTATAGTGTACCGGAGGGTATAAATTTTATGGATGGGCGTCTGGTCAACCCAATGGAAACCACATTCCTGCTGATGAATTCTCGAGGCGAGTTCCTCCCGAGGAATATAGGCTCGAGCCGGCAGGCTCCAATTTTCTTGCCAGAAACTACTACTTACATAAGGCCTGGTAATTATTTTCTTATTTAGCCTTGAATGCAGGAGTCTAATGATTTGCCTTTTAGATTTTTCAGGTGGCGTAGAGCCATGTGGAGCAGCCCGCTGAGAACAACTTTGTTCTCCGGGATACACTTATCGGGCAGTCACCCCTTGCTCAAGTACATTCCCTATTTATGCCTATGTTAAGATAAGATGCATGTATGGATGCTATGAATGATATACATCATTGATGTTTTCTCTGGTTTACAGGATTTCTTGGCCCTTTCCTTGTCAAATGCCGATGCAGCCTAGTGGAGGTACGAGGAGACTATAGACCTACAACATCATGTGAGTGACCTTAATGGTCAACTGGCAGCTACTGTTCAGGAACGGAGATGAAAGCAAAATTTGGACCGTGCGCACCCTGGTAGCACCAGTCATAGGGGGGGTCAAGATGTCTACCGGCCGACGCCCGCCTGCCACAACCGAGGAGTCTAGAAGTGTGCCCATGACAGAGGGAAGGGAAGAGGATGATGTTGATGATTTGCTTGTGAGCCTCGAAGACATTTCATCTCCCCCGGCTGGTAGTGGCGGGCTTGCCTAGTTTTTCATTTTCATTTTGCTTTTTTATTTCCTTATTTGTACCCTTGATACATTGGGGTTGTAATAATTTGGTTTTATTATTGGGTTTTGTTTTTTTTTTGTGGTCTAGACATTCAGAATTTTTGGATGGTTTGTGCCTTTGGGCTTTTTATTTTGAATAAGAACGGATCACTATTTAGAAAGGCATTAGAAATGGGTTACAGGATTGTTTACAGGTTTCGTACAGGTCTGTAATGGGAAAAAATGCTTCTGATGTCGCCAAAAAATTAACTCCATGCCTCCAGCGGCATGACCCGTATCGCCAAACTCATCCAGGTAAAATAATATATACAGGGCTGTCTGAAAATCCATATCACCGGTGGCATCAGCTGATACCGCCTAATTTAATCCATATTGCCGGCGGCATCAATCACATCACCGGTGGCATCACTTTTCCAGCAATCTGATTTCGATCATCCTGTCAATTTTTGTTATGGCAATCCACAATCAAAAGCTTGGGGGTTTTCTGCAAAGTTTGGGAAATGCAGACTGGATGAAGCTTGAAAAATTCAGGCTTTAAGGGTTTCGATATGTCGCGGTGCGGCCCGTAAACCCCGAGTTCCTTCAAGTGGCGCTATCTTTTCTGGGATCCAATGGACCACATTTTCCTATTTTCATCGTTTGAGCTTCGCCCCTTGCTCGAAGAATTCCACGCTATCTTGGGGGCACCGTGTCCTAAACGTGTGACCCTAGCATTGCCGGATTTTCATTTTGGCGTAGACGGAATTTGTCGAGGGTTATGGAATTTGGATTTTGTGGACCCAGTTCTATCTCAGTTGCCTGACAAACCTGGGTTTCAGCTTGGAGAGGTTCTAGAGTGGTGCCGTGGAGTGCCCCAATCCCACCTTGCTTGGCCATCCATGGTGGCATTGTTACTCATGGCAGAGTTTATGTGCGGAGTGAGCCTGATTGCTCCGCTTAGGATGATTTCACTCATCAGCCCTATATCGACAGGGGCTTCTCCAATGGCTGTGGGATTGGCCGATGTTTTGCTGAACGTGGATACTGCTTTCGTCGACCCGTCACTTATCGGGGACCAGCTCATTTTATTACTAGTACCTTTTGTTCTATCCAATCCTACACATCTCTTTCCCCAATTCTTACCTGAGTTTGAATTATAGGTATGGCTGATGGAGAAATTGAGGTTGAGGGAGGCACCACGAGGGAATCCAAAAAAGTATCTCCCCATCCATCTGAGGGAGACAGGGCTTATACGGTCTGATTTCGACGAGCTGTCATACAATGATTGGGTGCCTATTTTGTGGGGGTATACTGAAGCACAGGTTCAGTGGTTTAGTCCATGGTGGAGAATTCAGGATGTGGTTGTAGAATCCTGGGGAGCCTATGTTCAATTAATAGGTCTGAAGAAATCATCATTTTATACCCCTTACCGGCTGTGCCGTCAGTATGGTAAGAGACAAAGAGTCCCAATCAAACTATCCTACAACCAGATTGGAATTTACAAAGCTAGGTGGGTCAACCATATTCGGGAGAAGTGGTCTAGGGAGGCTGTATTTGAGATTCTAGATTATGATCACATGGAACCATCGAGACTGATACACATTACAGGGGATGGCTTGCTGAGATGAGAGGCTTACCGACCCGTCGAAAGAGGTCATGGGATGCTTTGAGGGGGAATGCACAGAGCAGGGGGAGGAGCCCTTTTCTACTACCACATCGAGATGGACCTCTAAGTACTGTGATGATGATGTTGGAAGCTCAATTTGAGCCTTACTTTTGACAGAACTATCAGACCTCTTTTACTATTATATTTTTTTTTCTTTTTTTCGTATGAAATAAAATGAACTTTGTCCAAGGCTTGCTGAAATTGTTTTATTAATTGAGATAAAATAAAGTACATGATGTTTGGTTAACATTCCTATTGATCTAACTCATAGTGCCAGCTAGTCGAGATCGGTTTTCTAGAAGGCACTTGCTCTTTACTCACATACCCTAACTTTTGCCTAGACCGCCCTTTTCAGGTTTTTGATCTAACGGGTTCATCTCATCCCCTAACTTTTGCACGGCTAGTTCGCAGGATACCAATCGTCGGGCGTCACCCTAATTTTTCCCCAATCAGTAAAAGACTGAAAGGCAGGTAATTATTATGTATATATTTTTTTGGTGTGCCGCTTTTCATATTTGTTTCTTTTGAATTAGACATGATAACGCTTAAGCCTGTCTTGGTTTACGGGATTCACAAACTCGTTCCCATCCATGTCTATAAGCTTAGCAGCCCCTTTGCGAAGTAGCTTCTTTATTACATATGGTCCTTCCCAGTTTGGCCTAAATTTACCCATCGCATCATTGGTAGAATGTTTCAGTTGCTTAAGGACTAGATCACCAGCCTTCAAGGGGAACTTCTGATGTCTTACCTGACTGTTATATGCCCCAGCCATACGTTGTTGGTACATCTGGAGGTTGTCGAGGGCCTTTAACCTCTGCTTATCCATCATGTTCAACTGTTCAAATCTCGCCTGGCTCGATTCAGATTCTTCTAATTTAGCCTCTAGAGCGACTCTTAAGGGAGTCACCTAAGTTTCAACTGGCAAGACTGCTTCCATCCTATAGACAAGGGAGAATGGAGTTTGGCTCATTGGGGTGCATATGCTGGTGCGATATCCCCAGATAGCAAAATGTAGCTTGTCCGCCCAATCCCTGTAATCGGGTATTATCTTGGAAAGAATCGTCTTTACCGATTTACTGGTTGCCTCAACAGCTCTATTAGCTTGTGGTCTGTATAGAGAAGATCTATGGTGCTCAATCCCATACTTCTAAATTAGAGAAGGAGTTGCTCCTTGACATTGTACTCCATTGTCTGAGACTATATGGTGTGGGAGCCCATACCGAGCAAAGATGTGCTCCTCTATGAACCTGGCCATCTTCTTGGCGGTGACATTAGCACAGGATTTGGCTTCCACCCATTTCAAGAAGTAATCTACTGCTACCATAATGAATCTGTGGTCATTTATTAAAGAAGGAAGGATTTCACAAATTATATCTATCCCCAATGCCGAGAATGGCCAAGGGGTGGATAAATGATGGAGTTCAGTGCGTGGCAAATGCTGCATATCTCCATAAACCTGGCATTGGTGGCATCATTTGACCTGGACAATACAATCAGCTATGAGAGTGAGCTAAAAATACCCCAGCCACTGGATTTTATTTAGGAGAGCAAGACCATTCATATGAGGGTCACAGTCACCGGCATGGACCTGGGTCATTAAGTTTTGAGTCTCGAAGTCAGTGAGGCAACAGAGAAGTAGGCCATCACTGGTGCACTTGAATAGATCATTATCCACAATATGAAAATGGATAGTGAGCCATCGTAGGATGGTACGGTCCGAGTCAGAAGAATCCATGGGGTATTAGCCGGTCTAAAGAAATAGGACGATGTCGGAATACCAACAAGGTTCGGATGAAATGAGGAGGATTAGAGGAGCCGGTTGAACATGATATGGGATCTTGGTGGACATCAAAACTAAAGGGTGGATAGGCTGCTATTAGGGTCCTTCCTATATGGACGCGAGAGTGGCGAGAGCATCTGCCATTTGATTCTCATCTCGAGGGATATGGCGGTACAAGCACGAGGTAAATTTCTCAGACATTTTGCGGACAGCCTCAACATAAGGACGAAGAGATTCTTCTTTAATTTCCTAATCTCCAATAACCTGATAGACAACCTAAGCCGAATCTCTGATGACAGATACACGGCGGGCCCGAACTTGAAGAAGAGCCTCAAGGTCGAACAGGCAAGCTTCATATTCAGCGCCGTTGTTGGTGATAGCAAATTCTAAAAGTTTGGACAACGGGATTATCTCATTTTCTTGTGTGATGATGATGACCCCGAGACCTGCTCCCTGATGGTTCTTAGCACTGTCAAAGTACATTATCCAAACATTGTCAAGGGTTGTAATAGAGGTGAGCTGTTCATCAGGAATCTCTAAATTTTCCTTATAGTCAGAGCTGAGGGGATGATCAGCCCCTTAATGACCTTCCGGGCTACATATTCAATGTCAAACTCAGATAGGAGAAGTAGTCATCGGGACAATTTGCCGGCCAGGATAGGGGATTAACAAAGAAACTTTATTGGATCAATCTTGGCCACGGCCTAGACATGGTAAGATTGGAAATAATGTCGCAACTTCTTAGTGAGCCAAACCATGGTAGTACAGATCTTTTCTACAATCGAATATCGGGTTTCATAATCTAACAACTTCTTGATCAAGTAGTAGATCGCATGTTTGGGTTTATCATTATGTTCCTGGATAAGCATGGCCCCGACGGAAGTTTCCTCGATGGCCAGATAAAGGATGAGTGGTTTCCCTGGGATGAGGGGTGTCAAGATGGGTGGATGAATAAGATATGCCTTGATTCTATCAAATGCTACTTGGCAGTGGTCATTCCATACCATGGGTTGCTGTTTCCTTAATAGTTTAAAGATGGGTTCACAAACAGTAGTGAGGCGAGCAATGAACCGACTAAGATACTGTTAGGACCCTGCAAACGATCGAACTTCCTTCTCCATCCTAGGTGGAGGCATGTCCCTGATGGCTTTAGCTTTGTCTGGATCCATTTCAATCCCTTTCTGGCTAACCACATATCGCAACAGCTTATCAGAGGTAACCCCAAACGCACACTTCTTTGGATTTAGGCGGAGGTTATACTTTTCAATGCGATTCATGAACTTGTCGAGAACAGCTGGGTGCTCCTCTCGAGTAGTGGACTTCACAATCATATCACCCATATACACTTCCACTTCTTTATGGATCATATCATATAGGAGGGCGGTTACAGCTCACTAATAAGTGGCCCCAACATTTTTCAACCCGAACGGCATTACCTTGTAGCAATACACCCCTCATTTAGTGATGAACACTGTTTTGACTTTGTCGACAATATTAACCAGAATCCGATTATACTCTGAGAACCCATCCACAGATGAATACATAACCGCCCTGGCGGCGCTATCAATTAGGACATCGATGTACGAGAGAGGGAAGTCATCTTTTAGCAAGGCTTTATTGAGATCTCAGAAATCCACATAGAATCAGACCCTACCATCCTTCTTTGGAACTGGGACGATGTTGGACAACCAAGTCAGGTATTCTACCACTTCTATGAATCAAGCTTCGATCAACCTTGAAACCTCTATCTTAACCTGTTTTGCCCACTCAGGTCTCAACCGACGGAGTTTCTGCTTGATAGGTCAAAATTTAGGATCAGTTGGGATTCTGTGTTCGGCGATTTGTCGGTCAACCCCAGCCATGTCTTCGTACGACCAAGCAAAAGTATTAATATGATTTTAAGCACTTTTATGACCTCACTTCTTTCCTCGAGAGTTAAATCTTTGGAAATGGTCACCATTTTAGGATTGTCATCGGTACTTAGGTTTATTTCACTTAATAATGTATCACTAATGCCAAAAACATTATGCATATTGTTATGTGAATGCATGGATCCGTCAGGAAAGACATCAAACAAGTAAGCAGAATGGGAGTTATTCATTGCATGAAAAGCCTCAAAAGTAGTATTGTTTGCATAAAAAACATCAGAAATATTAAAAATTACATCGTCCATATCCTCCTTCACAGGCAGAGGGGCTTCAGTAGCAACATCCACGGGAGAAGTGTCCTCTGTATTATCTGTCAGAATGGTACTCAGGTCGCGCTCTAGAGCAGTCTTTTAGGCGACAGTGAGGGTTGGATCTTCAGACAGGTCAGCTTTTTTGGTGAGAACCCTAGTGAGTTTTCCTACTATTGCTATCATGGTGTCTTCTTACCCGGTTCCCTTCTAGCCCTTCCTCCTCAGTAGTGCCGTAGCTTTTATCACGGTTGCCATAGCATTTTTAATTTCTAGATTGATAGACCCTTTATTAATTCTCTCAGGCTCATCCTCAGGATACATCTTACCTTTCCCCTTAGCCTTATAAGAAATAACATTGATAGGTGTATCAGGCTTAGTAGGCTTGGGTTCAACTGAAACTATCATGTGACCAGTCTCGAAGTCATAGACATCTTTAAAGATCTCAAAGCTGGGCCACATTTTCCCACCATACTTGATTGGCTCAGGCTCTCCCTTATAAGGCCTCTTACCTTGGACCGCATAAATAGTGACCATGCGGCAGTAGCAAGAAGGGACGCGATGATAGGCTCTTCTAGGCTTATATCCCAATCCAGCTCGATGGATAAGGATTTTTGGCTCCAATGCCTCAGAAATTCCCTGTTCATGTATTCCTGGACCTTTGCCAGGCTTCTAACCATATTTCTTCATGAGTTTACCCGTACCTATAGGAAGGTACCTGTGCTAAAGTGGAGGAGGCTTCTGAACTTTGCTAATCATTGCAATCTGAAGGCCCTTCTCTAAATTAGATTTGGCTTCCATAACAGCCATAAAGAAGCAAGTTCGACCTCTATAGTCACCATTCTATCTTCATGAATTAGCTTGATTTTTTGGTGTAGCGTGGAGGGAACAGCGCCCAAAGCATGGAGCCATGGTCGGTCGAGCAACAAAGAATAGGTAACGAGAATATCAAGTACGGTGAAATGCACATTGCTTGCCACACCTTCGATAGTGACTTCTGCCTCAAAAGTCCTAATTACATCGCGCTTTGAATCATTATAAGCTCTAATGACCGTGTTGGACCTCTTAAGCATGTCCTCCGATAGTCCTAGGTGAGGAAGGATTTTAGAGGGCATAGATTTAGAGCGGAGCCATCATCCACCATGACGAATGGGATGACCTTATCGAGAATTTGGATCCGGATAAATAAGGCCCTATTGTGATCCCTACCCCCGAGTATAAGATCAAAACTGTCAAACCCAATCTAAGGCCCTTTTCTCGGGGGGATGCCTTCTCCTATCATGGCGCATATCTCAACAATTGAGGTGGTTGGATTAGCTTCTAGATCAAGGAGTCGTTTAATCAAACCCTTGCAATGCCCTTTAGAGCCAGTTACCAGTTGCCAAATGCTGTATTGGGCTTGGGTGTTTTTTAGCTGGGTAGTGAGGGGGTCAACCTCAAGACTGGTAGGGACAAGCGGAGGTGGAGAAGGGCGTCTTGCAGTAGTTCTAAATCTGCCAGGAATTGGGTCTTTGCTTAGGCAAAGATATCGGTCTTGTGGCTGATATACACGACCACTCTGAGTAATATTAAGGACATCATCGAGTAAGACACTCTTAGTGGCTCGGGTTTCAAATAGATACTGTTGCTCCTCGAAGTCCGAATCTAGATTCTACAGCTCATACTTATCCACGCTAAAAAGGTCATTTTGATCAACCTTGAATAAGTTGATGCTTATGGCCTTAGTCTCACGAGCCATTTCCCCATCTTCATCAGAATAGTTCTCCTTTGAAACAAAGCAATCTACACTGAAAAGTGATTTCTCCTCAGCTTTCTTCCTTTTTACCATGAATGGTTAAGATCTGCGGCTCTCTTGCTTTGGCTAGTTTGGATCAATTTCCATCCCCTGGATAGAGTTGACTCCTGGGTTGGCTTGATTGATAAGATTAAAAACTGAGTAAGATGGGAGACCTGAGCCGATGACAAAGATAGAGTTACTACTATCCGGCCTCTGAGCAAGGAGATAAAAAATCACAGCTTCTGATAAACCAAACTGGACCATGCTAACCTTATTCCTGAAATTCGGTAAAGGATTATTCATAGTGCTCGGAGCTTTGTCTGGTTCAGCGATCTTTGCTTCGCTAACCAACCGTTGAATTACTAAGAGGAGGGCCTTGCAATTGTTCGTCTAGTGTCCTACCTGAACATGATAATTATAGAAGTTATTCTTATCTTTAGGTCTAGATGGCTTGTATTCCTGAAGGGATTGTATGAAGCCTGCTTCCCTCAAACCCTGGAAGATGACCCACAGTAAGGGTTGGTCAAACTAAAAGGGGGGTGAGGAGGTTGGATTGTAGTAATCATTGACAGAGGTGGAGTGACTGTGAGGGGCGTATCGGGGACGTGAGAAATGGCTTGAATTGCAGTCGGTGTTTTAGGCTTAGCCGGTGCCAGGGTTGAGGGTTGAGCTTCATTCTTCCTGAACCACGATTTCCCTGCTCTTTCGGCCTTCTCATGCTCTGCCTCACGCTCAGTTTTCTTAGCTTTCTCAAACACAGCCTTGTAAGAAAGAAAGGAATCAGTAGCCATTTCCTTGCAGAACAGGGGTAGGGATCCTTCGAGGAGTTTTATAATCATTTCCACAAGGCTGAGCTTGGGCTTCATTAAGACCTGAGTCAACATCCACCTATTAAAGTATTGCTTGAAAGTTTTGTTGGGCATTTAATGGACCCTCGCAAGATGTTAGAGGGGTTGTTTCCATCATAGTATTAAAACCATAATGTACTTTTAATGCCTCAGATAAAAAATTCCAGTCGGTGACAATATGCTGTGGCAAGGTGTGATACCACTCGAGAGCAGGACCCCAAAGAGAGAAGGGAAACATTTCAGCAAGTACCTTATCATTTAACTTCTTCATGCGCATTACTCTTTCATACATTATACTGTGGGAGGTAGGTGCTCCAGAACCATCATAATAAGCCATATTCGGCTAGTAAAATTGTCGGGGACCCAGTCTTCATCCCTCTCAGTTTTCTTATCGGTGATAAGGTGCTTGATCTAAGCTTGGATCTCAGGTGTCATGCCCGGAGGCTACATGACCTAGTCGCTGACCGATTTAAAAAGATAGTCGGGGCTTGAAGTGTCACACCCAGAGAGTGCATGACCTGGTTATTGACAGTTTGAGAAGCTATCATTTGCAGAACAAAAGCGGCTACCTCGGGTGTCATGCCCGATGATTGCATGACCTGGTCGTTGAGTGTCGGAGGTAGTAGAGGGCGAATGGTCAATTGGCTAGTAAAAGGATTTTGGGGGTAGGTGGTGCCTTTAGGAGTTACAATGAATAGGGGAGGTGTGAAAGAGGATAGTGGTTGAGAAACTGGGCTTTGGTGAGTAAATACTGGAGGAGTAGAGCTTTAGGTGAAGGGTCATGGATTAAAAGGTACAACTAATGGGATGGTCGAAGTTGATAAGAAAGCTGAAGGTTTCCCAAACTGGAACTGGGCTTGCCATAGGCTGGGTTGATTGAAACATGGGTGCAATGGGTCTCGTCCCTACCAGACTGGTCAACATCTATGCCGAACCATTATGGGCCTGAATATCAGATGCCAATACTCGATCAAAATTTCTATCTTCGAGGGCTTGCTTAACGGCTACCTAAATAGTAGTTTAGATAGAAGCTGGGAAAGCGTCTGAGTTTAGGAACTGTGTCACAGCACTAGCAAAGTTGAAACCAGGTGGTGGTTGGGATCCTATTCTTGAGCTAGAAGTAGGGCCAAAGGGCTCTTCTGGAGGAGGGGTCCCTTCATTTCTTGGAAAAGACATAGCTGGTCGAGAAGGATTTTGGCTTAACTGAACTTATTCTGAATCTGACTCCTCGCTGAAGTCGGTGCGTGGTATTCCTTTGACTTCTACCGTGGCAATTGAAGTGAGAGGATGACATATCAAGCGACGTTCTATCCTTTTCCAAGCTGGTGTGTGACGACCAGTTTGCCTCCTCCTAGCTGAAATGGCAGGCAGCGGATCAGACCTTGAATGGGTTGGTGAATGGTATGAATGGTATGCATGCCTTTTGTTCCTTGGGAGCGATGCATGATACGTATGGCTATACACAGATGTGGTTAGAGATGACGCGATGGCTTATCCCTCCAACATATAGGATGTTTGTATCTCACGTCATACATAGTGATATGCGGTGATGCAACGGAGGTACAAAGGAGGTCCTACATGTGTTGCTTCCACGGGCGGCAGTAGTAAGGGTAAGTTGATTCAATTCTGGCTCTTAAAGCCAATGCATAGGGGTGCATGATTATAGAGTACATAGCACATAATAGTGCCTATTTCAACCTTATGACTCCCGCGTAACACCTCTTTAGAAGGATGGAGTTTTGGCCTCTTCACCGGTAATGGCAAAAGAAGCGCGTCCCAATTATTTTATTTATTCTAGTTAGTCCTAAGGGAATGAAGTGCTAGGGCTTTTTCTAATGTGGCTTTGGTATGGGGTTGTTGACGTAGAAGGTTCTCGTTTACCTTGATTCCACGTTACTCAACCACTACCCAAATAGTTGCAATTGTAGGAGTTTACGTGTTGGTTAAAACAAGTGATCCACCCACTACGCATCCTCAATTCCAACAGGGCATTAGTGATACTTAGTGAGCTTCTCGGGTAAAATAGGGCACCTAAAATTACCGAACTATCTACACGCGTGAGGATAAATCGTTATAAAAAAGAATGAAGTTTTAATCTGGCCGATGATTTTAATACATCACCAGAATCTTTTAAACTTTATGAAACAAAGTTCAAGTTTAAAGAGATGTCCCCAGCAGAGTCGCCACTGTGAGCGGACGATGTTTCGCGCGGCAGCAGCGGGGTCTGGGTCGGTGGGCTGGCCTCTTTAAATAAAGGGGAGATGCATGTGATGTGATTGGAAAATGATTTTGCATATTTTAATGCTCAAAGGATATGAGATCAAAATCTCGTAGTTAATATAGAGTCGCCACCTAGTTCAGCTCAACCGGGAAATTTTTGGTATGATTTTCCACTAGGTTGTTGGACCATACCTTAAGTGGAGATTTTGAGTTTGGATGATGTAATCTATTTTTCATTAGGCCAAGTTAAGATACTTCATTCTTTCTTAATCGGTTTAATCCATCCTATTTATTTGTATTTTCAGTTATTTTGTTATTTTCGCGTTTATCAAGGAATCAAAGTGATAAATAAAATATTTACAGCCACAAGAAGAATAAGTGCGGAAAATAAAATTATTACAAGGCTTCCAAATCCTATACATTTTTCTATGCGATAAGTAAAATACCTGAATGTCTGATATACGTCTACCTGTAAAAGATTGTTAGCGCGGATGTGGCATATCTTATTTACAATATTATAAATCCCGAACGGATGGCTAAAATGAGATTTGAACGGCATTTCTGAGAAAATTCCATTCTTAACCAAATTTTAGGTTCAATCGTTGCTTTAACCGGATTATAAGTGAAAATACCATATGTTACGGGGTGAGGTCTATTTTCAAGAGGTTTTTGAACTTCCATCATTACCTTATATGTTCTAGCTTCGAAAAATAAGCTAGTCCGGGAATAAATGAAAATAAAACTGCTGTCCAAAAAGTCATATCGTCGACGATACAACTGATGCCGCCGGTGACATGGTTGATATCGTTGGCGACACGGCTGATGCCGCCGGCGGCATCAATTGTGTCACTGGTGACATCAGTTTGTTGGCAGCAGTGTTGGTAGTAGAAATGACCAAAAAGCCAAAAAACGAATATAAATCAATAGAAATTAACATAAATCAGTAATATTAATGCGAAAGAGCTTTGAGACTCAGGATTTTTACCTCGAGGCCGTGAACCCACCTCTTCGTGAACCAAAAGAAACACCTCTGGGGAGCTTATTATGATGATTTAGCAGTAAATTTGAGTATTTCTGACTTATAAATTAAATTATGTTGACTTTAACTAAAAGACTTACTGATTTTAAACTCACAATCAGAGAATTCAAAGAAGAAAAACCATGAAAAATGGTTCAGAATCCTTTTTTTTCTGCCTTATCTAATTCTTATCTCACTAAAATCTATTTTCTCGTTCCAACATTAATATCCTAACATTAGATGGTTCCTCCCCTCTCAATTGCAGCTCAAGGTGTGCTTTTGTAGGTGAAATGAGGTATTTTTTGAGCCATGCCGCCGGTGACATGGTGATGCCATCGATGGTATGGCTGATGCCATCGGCGGTATGATGATGCCACCAGCGGCATGGCTGATGCCGCTGGTGGCATCAGCATCCAGCACACCGACAGCCAACGGGCCCAAAAGCCTAAAAAGTCATGAAAAATGGTTCAATAATGGGTGGAAAGGCATCTTTTTGACTTTCAATAATATTTTAATGTGTATTTATTATTTGGGTGCAAATCATTGGTTCAATCTCCTTCCGGATGCGTTACCGGCCACACCGAACTGGATTCTACAAAGTAGAAAATTCGCGAGGAATATTATTTTTGTAATAAAAATTCTAAAGAGAACTTTTATTTTGAGGCATTAAAATTGGGTACACGTCATCATCCTCTCGCGAGAGGGACTGCAAAATCCCATGCTCACACTATGTGTTGAGTAGCCTAAGAAAACTGCTTCATCAGATTTAGGATCAAATTTTCCTAATTGCTCTCTATCATTAAGGATGTAGCATTTACACCCGAATGCTGTGAAATACCCAATTTTGGGTTTTCTTCCTTTCCAGATTTCATATGGGGTCTTTTCTATGGTTTTTCTAATGAGAGCTCTATTTAAGATGTAGCATGTTGTGTTTACAGCCTCTCCCCAAAAATATTTTAGCAAACAATTTTCACTAGGCATTGTTCTAGCCATCTCTACAATAGTCCTATTCTTTCTCTCAACTACTCCATTCTATTGAGGAGTGTGGGGGGTAGAGAAGTTATGTTCAATGCCCTTGGAGTCACAAGAGTCAGCAAATTTCTTATGTTTGAACTCTCAACCATTATCACTCTGGATGCGTGCAATGTACATGCCCTGTTGTACTTCTATCCGGATGAATGTTTTAGAGAATTGGTTAAATGCTTCATCCTTGAATGTTAGCAGGAGAACCCAGGTATATCGAGAATAGTCATCTACAATTACTAGTGTATTCTCTTTTACCTAAACTCAGTGGCTTAATTGGACCAAAGAGATTAATATGTAAGAGTTCAAGTACTCTTTTGGAAGGAATATATGAGATGGAAGGAAAACTTTTCTTATGCTATTTTCCAAGTTGACATGCAGTGCATAGATGATCCTTATCAAAAGCAATCTTAGGCAAACCCTCAACTAATTCCTTTTTGGCCAATTTGGATAGTAGGTTCATGCTTACATGTCCCAACCTCCGGTGGCATAGCCATGACTCTTCTTCTTCAGACACCAAGCATATATTCTTTTTTTCATTTTTAATGTTTGCAGAATATACATTGTTTACTCTAGGTGCATAAAGAATAAGTTGATTAGACTTACTGTCATATATTGAGCAGCCACCGGAGTCAAATGTGACTTTTCTTCCATTGTCACATAATTAGGCTACACTTAGCAGGTTGAACTTTAGTCCATCAACCAGTGAAACATCTTCAATTTTGAATCCAGATCAAATGATTCCATGACCAATGATCTGACCCTTTTGATTGTCTCCAAAACTCACTTTGCCTCCCTTCTTTCGAGTTAGTGTGATGAAGGCCTTCTCATCACCTGTCATATGCTTTGAGCATCCAGTATCAATGTACAGATATGTTGATCTACTGTAGATCTAAGGCATACCTGCAAAACAGATCAAGTGGGTTTAGGTACCCAATCAGATTTGGGTCCTCTAGGGTTAATAACCATTTCAGGCCAAGGATAGGCATCATAATAACCATTTTTTAATCTCCATGATTTAGTCACATGATTATTTTCCCCATAAAACCTACACCCTAAAATAGGTATTTTTTTGTTGCTTCTTGTTGATTTCTCCAGATCCTCCCTTCTATAGTTGCCCTTATACCCAGCTTCTTACATACTAGTAGATGGTCCAGTATAGCTTCGAAAGTTTTTTAGAGGTGCAACTTCAGCTCTATAATTTCTTCTTTGTTTGATTGGTTGTTGGTTATAAGATACCTTAGCCTTTCCTTTCTGAGCAGCAGTATATCTTTGAGCTTGTGGCTGTCTTCTTACTTCATTTGTCCTTTCATTTGAGTTCTTTTGAACCTTGTTCTGAGGAGGAGGATTATCTTTTCTTTGATTCTTTGCTTCAGGTTTATTTCTCGATGCTTCCTTTATTAGATTTACTTCTCTATCTAGTCCCGTTACATTTGCATTTAGAATGTGGACTTGATTTCTCATAAAGCTTTCTTCTACTAAATCAATATGCTTGGTTGCTCTAACGAAATTGATGTCTTGTGCCATTACCTCAGCATATTCAGCCAATTCAAGTATTGCTCTTTTTAGAGACTAGATGGCTTTCGCATTTTTCTTTACTCCCTTGATAACAATAGAAAGGGCCTTTTTAAGATCAAAGTTAGAGGTAGAATTAGAACCAGAATTTACCTCAGTGTTTGCTGTATTTGATTCTAATTCTTGAATTTGCACTATTTCTTGCTTGGAGGCATCCCTTTCGGATTGCTCTGTTTCTCGTTCAGTCAGAGCCATAAATGCATAGTTAGCAGTTTCCTCTCCTTTTATTGAAGATGAGCTACTAATTTATTCATTGTTACTCCAGGTAGCAACCATTGCCTTGTTTTAGAACTTCTTAGTTCTTTTGAGTTTGGGGCACTTTGTTTTGAAGTGGCCTTTTTCACCACATTCGAAACAGGTAACATCTTTCTCCAGATTCTTCTTTTCTTCAGGATTCCTTCTGGGCTTACTTCTTCTGAAGGTGCCTTCTCATGTTTTCTGAGATTTATACCTTTTTGATTTTCTTCTATCTTTCTTTTATATGAATCGATTTAGACTTCTAGTTAATAAAGCTAGTTGATCTTTAATGCTCATTGACTCATCAATTTTCTCTTCTTCTTTGGATGAAGCTGATCCGGTGGATTCTACCTTAAGTGCAATGACCTTCTTCTTCTCCTCAAGTTTCTTTTCTTGCTAGCTGTGTCCCTCCAAGGACAATTCTTGGGTTATAAGATTGCCAATGAGTTCATTATAACTGTAAAAGTTTAACTCATAAGCTTCCTCAATGGCAGTCTTTTTATTATCCCATTCCTTGGTGAGACTCCGGAGCACCTTCTTAACCATTTTTACTTCTGGAATCTCCTTCCCCAGCCTCTTCATTTCATTTACTAGATTTATGTGTCTAGTGTTCATGCTACTAATTGATTCCTTAGACTCCATCTTAAAGGATTCAAGCTTTTATTGAAGTAGATCAAGCTTCGCCTCTCTTACTTTGGATGTTCCTTCATAGGTAACTTCTAGCTTCTCCTATACCTCTTTTGCAGTCTTACATTTGGATATCCTATTAAATTCAGCTGCACTAAGAGCACAATGAAGCATATTAATAGCATTTGCATTCTCACACAATTTTTTTAAAGTCATTGTCATCCCACATACTTGATGGCTTTCAGGTAGTCATACCCTCTACTTTGTAAGTAGGTTCACATGGGCCATCTTTAATAACTAACCATGCTTATATGCTTTATGACTGGATGAAGTTCTTCATCCGGTTTTTCTAGAACATGTAGTGTTCAATGGTGAAGAGTGGGGGATGGGTGATAGACATACCCTCGGAAAGAAGTTGTGAGTTTTGGAAACTCATTTTGATATGTGAATCAAAATATAAGGATCTTTAGCTTGAGATTACTAGATCTTTAGTTTGAGCACTTGCTCTGATACCACTTGTACGTTCTTATGAGAGTATTTATAAGGGTAAAGGGGGGTGAATGGCCCTTTTTTATGGACTTAGCAGACTTGAACAAGTATTTAGTGTAGCATGTTTGATTATCATTCAGAAGATGGATCCGGACGATGCAAATATGTGTAATTGAGTAAAAAGAGAAGGAAAATCAAACACAATTATTTTATACTAGTTTAGCCCCGCCTACATCCAGTCCCCAGAGTTTCCTTCCTCTGAGGTTGTCCACTAGTGGATTCCTTTTCAACTGTCAGGAATCAAGCCTTACAAATTTGTCTCCGAATGGTAACCCCTTCCGAAAGTAGGATATACCAGTAGAAGCACTAACTCTAAGCTGAGTCCTCTGTTCTTTAGTAGAATATACCATTTAGCCTTCTACCTTGAATCTAAGCTGAGTCCCACAGGGAGATCTCACTCAAAGCACCTACTTCAAGTTATATCCCAATCTCTCAACTTACTCAAGTTGAAGATTCTTACACTTTGGTTTTTAACAAAGGGTTAGTTTTTAGAGTTCCTCAAGTTTATAGTTTTACTTGGGAATCCTTACAAAATAGATTTCAAATCAAGGGTTCTTGGAGGGATTCTGTCAACTGATTGTATATGTGTTTCTTCGTTACTTGCTTTTCTGGATCAATTAGTTGCTCTTCCAATTTGGTGAAGAGCTCTATTTATAGGCTTTGATCATAAATGTAGCCGTTTGTGGTTGGTGAGGTTTTATCCAATCTTTACCCTTGATCAGGTTGTGATGTGGAGCTTCTAGATCCATTGATCATTCCGTTAGACTATGTTTTGATTCATTTCAAATCTTAGGATTGAGGCTGATCAGTTGTCAGTGATCGTTTTGTTTGTCATTTTGTGATGCACCAATTTTCATACCAATTGCTTTATGATGAGAGCTCCACGCACTCCTTTATTAGTCTAGGATAAAGTAGTCAGTTTTTCTCTATTCGGTGTCACACCCTTTTTGACTTTTTCTGAATTATACTAGCTGTCATTTTGTCCTTGTTTTAGGAAAATGATCTTTGACTTTTATAGACCAAGAAGAGTAAGAGGAAATGTATATTTGAATACTTTCCTTTTGTTTTAGATATATGTCTTCCTGATGTCTTTTAGCCCTATGTGCTCTGGATCTCTCTTTCGGAGATGGCTTCCATTAGTTCTTCCAGATGCTGGACTTGAGGATAGGAATTTTGTTCCCTTTCCAGCCTTTGTCTGGATTATTTCCCTTAGTGCTTTACTTTGATGAATGAATGACTTCGATGTCCTGACATTTTCATTTGGATTTGGGAGAGATTACATCTATTGTTTTTGTTTCTTTCAAACTTGATCCGGACTTGGATTTTTTTATCCGGATCATTGTTTCCCAACAAATAAAAGGCATCATTTCATTTGGGATTATGTGATGAAAAAGGATGTTGCATTGGTGTACATTCTAACCAATGAGCAAAGAGCAGATATCTTTACTAAGCCACTAAGTAAAGATCAATTTGGGAAGCTGAGGGAGGCAATTGGAATGTCCAATCCAATTTAGAGATTAATCTGGAAGATAGGTTGAAATCAAGCCTAATCCTTGGCAAGAAAAATTAATCCGGAAAGAGAAGAAGCATTGGAGAGAAATCTATTCCAAAAAAATGCCACATCAGCAGATAGGAATGACAAATGGCAGTAAAAGCCCGTAAAGGTAACAGTTACTTTTTGAATTTCAAACGACTATTAGCTATTACACATGTGGTAAATTTGATAGTTTATTTTTAAAATAAACCATTCCTATTCTTTAGTTAAAATAAATTTACCTCTCCCATAAAATCAGGTTGGCATGTCCTCAATCCAGCCAAATTACCGGCGTTCGGATTACTAAAATACCCTCACTTTGAAAATTCTATATAAACCCTTTAAAATTCCCCTCCTTCCCCATGCAAGCAACTAAGTACTGTTACTCTACAAATTTAAAAACCCAGAACCCTAAATTTCTTCTTACTCTATAAAAATGGCTGCAATCATGACTGAAGCTAGACCCGTGATGATTCCTACCCGAAATATCTTCTCAGAATCTAATCTGAAACATAAAGATTTCCCAATAGACTGTAAACCCTCTGATTCTGTTATCCCTATAAGTTTTCTGAGAGATAATTTCCTCTATAAAACCGATCCTTATTTCCAGCTATTTGAGGATCAGTACCGAACAGACCTCCTAACAATAAACTGCCCAACTTACCCAGATTTAGTCTTGGGGTTCTATGATAAACTACGAGCAAACAAGAAATTTGATGCCCTACAAACTAAGGTTCAAGGAAAAGAGATTAATGTCACTCTAGATTTCTTTGAAAACTCCTTAAATATGAAGAACAACGGAGTCCTGATGAGGGTGGATGGAGATGAGACCAAAGTGAAGTATGATCCAGAGATGTGGCTTTTAGAGAGGTATTTTAGGGACAAATTCTCAACGTACTGGCCATGTGCTAGCAAAGTTAGTCCTGATCTAGAAGGGCTTATTAACCACAGTGTCTTCCTTCCAGCTGTGTGTTATAACACTAGGCAGAATGCAGAGAAGTAAATATGCCAATACTACTAATCCATTTTCTGAAGCATCATAGAAATTCCCATGGTGCTCTGATCACCTGGATTCTTCAAGCCAATAACATCAATCTCACCCGTTTTAATAGTGTTAGTGGAAAGCCAATTATACAACGGAACTTTCTAAATCTAAGATTCAATGAAACTTGGGATGAGGATAGAGCCAAGAGGCTAAAGGATGAGAAGAAAAGCAAGACTAGGAAAGCTACAAATTCGGAAGCAAGTGGTCTGGTACCTAAAAAGGCTAGAACATCCAGGCCTAAGACAAAGAATGAATTGGCCTTGGTTTCAGTAGATGAAGAAGAGAATGAAGATACCCAAACAATCATCCAGCTGCTTAACAAATCTCTAGAAAAGCCAAAGTCAAGGGGAAGGCTGATCAAAATAGCTGATAAGTTAAAGAGACCGATTTATGATCCAGAAGCAAGAGAGTCAATTATAGTAGCTGCTGCTGTAATAAGGAAGGGTTATCAGAAAGGGCAAAAGAGAAAAATATCAGATTTGCTGATAGAGGGTAATGGATCTAATGAGGAGGAAATAGAGGATGAAATGCCAGTGCTAAAGAAGTAATTCACTCAGAAGGGGTGCACTTTTGATGAAGCAGTCAAGGCTTAGAAACATCAAAAGAAGACAGCTAAGAAGCCAACTGCCATTGTGATTGATGAAGAGGCTGCGAAAAGGGTTGTCATGGAAGAGTTGGCTAAGGCCAAAAATTCAAAAGGAAAAAATGTTCCCGGAGCTAATGAGGATATCCTTCCGGAGGATCCACAGTATGAAGAGATGATGGCATCTACGGCAGATAATTACCGGATAAATAACCAAGCCATAGAATGACCCAAAGGATCTTCTGCTACACCCATCCTCATAGACTCCAATGCCCTAGCTCAACTGTTAAAAATTTTGGAGTCCGAATCATTTAACTTCCAACCAATCACAGAACCTCTTTCAGAGAATTTGCTAAATCCAGAAGCTAGCAATCAGAAGGAAGTAAGTCCCATTGAGGCAAATGTAGAGAGCATTGAGGACATTACCAATGTGCCTAGGGAAGCTATTATAAGTCCTATAAAGGCACTTGAAGGGGTGACAGAGGACATTTCCTGTCATTTAGGGGTTGTGGTGAGAGGAAGTGAAGTGAGAAATCTAGACTCAAACGTTTAGATCCCATCGCCAATGAATAAGGTAACCCCTAACATTGTTCCTTTAAATGTTTGTGCTGATTCTGCTGCTGGTGATATTACAACATTTGTAAATAAGGACAACTTAGACGCTGCATCTTGAAATATGTCTAAGGAATAAGTGCCTAACCCGGATAATATCATTCTAGAGGAGGGACTTGGTCTGAGTTCCGACGAGCTCACTTCTAAAGTGGACTCAAGGGGCGAGGCTAGTCTAGAGGAATGGTTGGATGAAAGCAAAGAAGAAAAGGATCCCTCAAGCTCGGAAGAGAGTGATAAAGAAGAAAATAGTGATCCCTCCGGAAGCAGTTTTAGAGATGATTCATCCAGCTCATCTAGAGATAAACCTCTTCAAGCAGCAAGCCCCATTAAAATTCCAGCCGATAATATAAAATAAGTAAAAGTATCTGCCGCGCTTAAATTACTTTAAAAATCTACTCTTCAAGAGTGTGAGGAAGGGTATATAAAGCAGAGTCTCCGAAACATCTGTAAGCACTTACAAACAGTTAAGAAGCTGCTTTTGGATGAATTCCAGACTCTGGATCTAAAGGTTAAATTGGGGAAGATAAAAGGCAAAGTGCAGTAAATTGTAGAGAAGGTCGAAGATTTTCCCTCTCCAGGGGTTATGGTAGAAGCATCCTTGTCCCAAGTAAATCCAATTCTTAAGGAGATCAAGGAAAGCATCTCTTCAGCCAACCGGACTACAAATCAATCCAACACTCTAGCATCAAATAATTGTGGCTCAGTCTTGGACAAAATCACCTCCTCTTCCTCCGAGCTATTAATAGAAATAAAGGAGTATATAGACACCAAGTTTGAAAACTTGTCAAAATTCATCTCTGAGAAAGAGGACAAAACTGCTCTCTCGTGCTTAACTGAACACTAGCAGACCATTTTGGATAAATTGACAAAATTCTTTAATAATGACATGCCTAAAATGCTCACTACTCATTTGGATAACTCAATGGCCAAGATGCAGCAATTTAGCCAGCTAGGGATGCTATGTGCAAAGAAATCGACATAGTAAATAGCAGCATTCATAATATCCGAAAAGGGATAAGTTAAGAAATAACCCTACTCCAAATCGGAATCAATAACCTCTCTATTTTCGGACCCTCCTCCACTCCTGCAATTCCAAAAAGTCAAATTCTCCCAGTCTTTCATAACTTGGTCCAACCCATTGGAGATTCCGGTTTCTTTTTCCAAAAAGGAATGACATCTCTCCTTAAGGTACTCTTCCCTTACTATGATAAAAAGGATCAAGAGTTTGTCTTGCGCATTAATAATTCCATCAAACAATCCTATGATCAATTGAAGAAGACCATCCGGCCCTACCACCTTACTCCTCTAATGGTTGATAAAATTATTGCTAAAAGGACCAATGGTAAAGCTGACTACACTATTTATTCTAACGCATGGCAAGCAGCTTGGGATAACAGAACTTATATGGTGATAGACCCCTAAGCTGCAAACAAAAAGAGGGAGAAGAATCTACAAAGTCAACAAGGATTTGGATCTGGCAAAGGAAAGGAAAAGGAAGGAGGGCCATCCGGAGGGAATTAGATTAGCTATTATACTGTAAATTTTTTGTAATAGCTAGATTCACTATTTCATATTTCTGTACTTTATAATCCAGACCTTCATTGATGTTAACTATTGTTAATAGCAGAAGTATAAATAGTTAAACAATATAATTCTCAAAATATTGCTTCTAAAGTACAATATGTAATTGTACTAAAATAGACTTAGAAGCTAAAACTGAAAAATGTTGGGGGAGTTAGGATGCTAAAATTGTGGGGGAGTAATTATAAATTACTAAGTATCAAGAATCCTACTTAAATCATATATCCCTGTTTATTATGCTTAGTTGACTTAGGTTTTTATTTCCATCAAATGATTGTTGGAAAACAATGATTGGGAACATAAAACAGATCGGATCAAGTTTGAAGTAAACAAAACCTAAGAAAGACTTATCCGGATAACTAAATATAACAGGACCTAAACAAAAGCAAGACTTAAGTCATTATATCTGGACAACCAAGTTTTCATCAAGTCCAAGACAAGATTTCAAGTAAAAACTATTACCTAAGAATAAGTGGATTAATATCTGGTTAGAGTTTGAAAAGCAAACAAACTGCTAACTTTCTCGCAATAGCATCCGGATGATTGAAGCTTCATCCGAATTGGATAAATCTGAAGATATCCGAAAGATTCCATTCAAGACAAGGGGAATGATTTCAAAATAATTCCCTTCCCTCCAATTGGTCTTAGCTATCATCAAATATCCCTTCCTAAGAAAAGGACAAAAAGCTGACAATAGAAAGAGAAAAAGGTAATAACCTTTTTAACCAAGACCAATGGGAAAGGTGCGTGGAGCACACGGAATGGACCACAAGCTAAAATTTGGTCCATCACAAAAAGCCAAGGAAAATGATCACTGACAACTTTTTAGCCTGAATCCCAAGGATTCAAACGGGTCAAAATTAAGTCTAACGGATTAACCAATAGCTCCAAAAGCACCACATACAGCCTGATCAAGGGTGAAGATTTAATGCAAGCTCAACAACCCACAATGGCTACATTTATGGTAAGAAGCCTATAAAAAAGAAGCTTCACCAAATGAGAAGGTTGGCTATTTGATTCATAAAATAAGTAACAAAGAGCAAGCATTCAATCTATTTATAATCCCTGCAAGAATCAAATAAATCAAAATATGTTGTAAGGATTCCTAAGTGAGTTATAAACTTAAGGAAATTCAAAACCAAAACCTTTGTGAAAACAAGAGTGTAAGGATCTCCAACTTGGGTGAGTTGTGAGATTGGGATACAACTTAAAGTTGGTGCTTTGAGTGGGAACTCCCTGTAGGACTTAGCTTAGATTCGGGATGGAAGTCTAAGTGGTATATCCTACTAAAGACTAGAGGACTCAGCTAGGAGTTGGTGCTTCTAGTAGTATATCCTACATCTGGAAGGGGTTACCATCCGGAGACAAGTTGTAAGGCTTGATTCCTGCCAGTTGGAAAGGAATCCACTAGTGGAAAAGCTCGGAGGAAGGAAACTCCGAGAATTGGAGTAGGCGGGGCCGAACCAGGATAAAATCCTTTGTGTTTGATTTCTTTAACTCTTTATTTATTGCATTATATTGTCATAACTGCATCATCTGGATCCATCATCTGGATCATAATCAAACACACTACACTAAGACTTTTTAAAGTCTGTTTATTCCGCAAGAAAGGGTCATTCACTTCTTCTGACCTTATAAAGACCCTCATAGGGAACAATAACTTCGCTCAAATTTGTTCCACATAAATATATGTGAGAAATTATTTTATTATTAGTATCTTAAAATATTCAATAATATGGAATTAATAATAAAACTTGTACTAATTTTTATAAATTAGCGTAATTTGTCAAAAAAATTAGCTATAATGAGAGGAGTAACTGTTAGCATCATGTTGCCGTTTTAAGGCTTAAGAGGGGTTTGGTTGGGGAGTTTCATGAAAGGGTAAATGAATTAAAATAGTTGTTTGTTTTCTCAAGGGAATTAAAATCATTACCATTTTAGATAAAGGGATTACCCCTTTTAAGGTCTTTCCATTTCCCTCACTCCATTAGATATTAGCATTCATTTTCTTGTCTTTCTCCAATATTAATTATAATATTAATTATTATTATTATAATAAATGTATAAATAATAATAATAATAATATTATTATTATATATTAACTAAAAAAGTAGTATATAATAATTAATAATAATATTATAATGAATAATATTATTAATCTATATAACTAATAACAATATATAATTATAATTATTAATTATTTTGATGTCATAATAACATTATTATAAAATATATATAATAATATTATTATTAAATAATAATATTTATTATTGTAAATAATAATAAATTAAATAATTAAATATATAATTAATTATAATAATTATATAAATAATTATTAATATTAATTATTATAAATGTTACAATAATTATCTAGTATACTACTGTATATTTATATTTATATTCGTATCTAATTATATACTAATTATTATAAATATAATAATTGTTGAACTTAGCCCAGAAGAAGAATCATCAGAATCTAAGATTTTGAATCGGAAGACAAGTTTGGAAGATAACAAAAAATCAGAAGTTTCGTACTCGAAAGACAATCAAGCTCAGAAGACCAAAAGACATCAGAAGCAAGAAAAAAGACTAGAAGATCACAAGTCAAAGAACTCGGAAGACTATCATGGCTTGAAAGCATCTCCAACTGTCAAAGGTCATATCCCAATACAACAACTCACGTGAAGACAAATACTAAAAATGAGCCTATACATTCTATGACAAAAGAAGATAGACAACCAGAAGACTTTTAAAAGTGAATTGATGACAAAGAGAGAAAACTTTTTAACCACCTGACAAGCTGACACAAGGAAGTTGTATAGAACTAAAAGGTGTGAAATTCTGAAAAATTGAAGAAAGTTGGTAGAGTTGAATCCCACCATTTCATCTAACGGAATATAAGACGAGTGTAACGGAAGACCCAATGGCTCTTAAGGAATAGAGCTGTTATGAGACAATAACTAAGGTTATGACTCTGAGGATAAAGTTGCAATGGGAAGATTTTGAAGACTACCTATAAAAAGGATTCTACCATCAACAAGACGATCATCCAAGGTTTCTTTGTCAATTGCAAATCTCTTAATCTAATCTACAAATCACAAGAGGAAACAATAATCTCAAATTTGTGTGTAAAATCAAAAAGCTTAGAACAACCATTTCAAATCTGTTGTAAAAAGTGATTCTTGATAACACAAAGTCCAAGGTCACTAAGGATCTCTCAGTCCACTCTTAAGACTAATCAAGGTGCTTGTTGAGGTCATGTTGTAAACTTGAAACAACTTGGGGGAGAGTTCAAGAGGAGGGTACTCTTAAACTAGGGAATTAGAGATAGGAAGAGGAGGGTACTCTTGGCTATAGAAAATTCCAATTGTAAAGGTTTCTCCGACTCGAAAGGAGTTTGACATAGTGGATTATAGCTCTGAAGCAAATAGGATTGGAGGTAGGCAGTGTCTGAACCAGTATAAGATCACGGTGTTGAATTTCTAGCTCTCTTACTTTAAATTCATATTCATTGCATCAGAAGCATAAGTTTTATATTACTTGCTTATTTACAAAAAAGGAGTCAATCACCCCCCCTTGACTCCAAATCACCTTCTAGGACTAACAAGTGGTATCAGAGTAGACTCTATTCTTGTAACTTAATAGTCTTAGAGAAAAATAATCACCATGGGTGACAGAAGCATGAGACAGCTTCCTAGAGGAGACAGACACCACGCCCAGACACTCCTTGAGGGACTCTCTATTATGAGACCTCAATTGGTCTATAGACAGAACTATACGTTCTAGAAAAATTATATAAAAAATATCATATAGTCTCAAGACTATTATGCTTGGCAATCCATTCTAAATGGCCCCTTCTGTGCCAGTATAATTATCAATAATGAACCCCAACCCCAGCCCAAACCTGAAAACCAATTGATTGAGCTAGAAGGTAAGTGTTACCAAAGTAACGTAAATGCTATTAACATGCTTCACTGCACGAGTTTAATAAAATTTTAGGTTGCTAAATTGCTCAAGTGATATGGAGAAAGCTGGGGTGACCTATGAAGGAACCAACAAGGCGAAATAATCTAACATATATCAAAATCTTAGATACTACGAGTTGTTTGAGATGGAGGAGAATGAATTTATTTCAAGTATGAATGCCAGATTCACAAATATTATGATTGAGTTAAAGAGATTGGGAAGTGAGTTCTTAGAAGAAGAGCAAGTCAAGAAAATCCTCAAAAGCTTGACTAGTGACTAACAAGCAAAGAAAATGGCTATTGAGGAAGCTCAGGATCTTCCCACCTATAAATATGATTATCTCATTGGATCTCTAATCACTAATAAGATCTCCATGTAGACCTTAGAGAAAAAGGAAAAGTCCAGATCAAAAGGAAAGAAAGCCATTATTCTCGTACCTGATTCCTCAGAAGGGAAACTCCTCAGAATACGAAGAAATGGCTATATTTATGAGGAACTTCAGAAGGATGATGATGAGAGGAAACAAATATCCTCGGAAGATCTAAAAGAGTTAGGACTCCTTCCAAAAGAAGGACTATCAAAAGAGGCACTCTTCTAAAAGAGAGTTTCCACAGAAGTCCTTAGAAGATAAGGAAAAGTAGGACTACAACAAAAATATGAACTACTTTGAATAAAACCAATTAGGACACATTAAAACCACAACATCCCAGGTTGAGAAAGGATAAGAAGAAGGCTTTAGCTAACACTAGAGCAATAGTGAAGGAGAAAATTCTTCAGATAATGAGTAAAAGCAGGAAATAACTCAGATCTATTTTACGGAAATCAATGCTCCAGACTTTGAAGTAGAATGCTCAAATAACCATAAAGGGCATATCACAAAAGTGTAGTTAGATTTAGAACTTCAAGATGAGGTAAACTCACACTCTATTTTACCTTATAAAGTCATGCATATGTTGGTGAACATTTATAAACTTGTAATGAAGAACAAGAAAACTCTTAGAGAGCTTAAGATGAAAGTTAAGTTGTTGATCTTGAGACTCTTATAGTCAAGGATCATCAGATAAACTTAGCTGTTGAAGTTACCAAGAAGAATATCACTTAACTGATAGTAAATGCCAATGCACTTATGAGCGGACGACACTTTTATGGATGCGTCGAAGCAAACTGAGAGAAAGTCCTCTTAAGGGGTGAGGGAAATAATGATTAAGTGATGTTAAAGTTGAGTTAGAGTCAATATTAGGTGTTAAATGAGACAAGATCAAAATCCAGTACTTTAAGGTAGAGTCACTACCCAATTCAGCTCAACTGGGAAATTTGGAGTATAATTTTCCCACCAGGTGGTTTATCATACGATAAATAGAGATTCTGATCTCGAATGATGTTATCTACTCTTCCTTAGGTCAAATTGAATCATTTATTTCTAAATAAAAGTCTTGGTCTTTCTTATGCGGTTTCATTCCTTCCTAATTAGTATTTTCGATTTATATAACTCATTTATCACGCAACGATCATGCAAAAGTGGAAAGTAAAATCATTATAGTCATCCAACAAATAAATGCAGAAATTAAAATTATTACACTGTTGATCAAATCCTATACATTTGTCTAAAATGAAAAATAAAATACCCGGAAGCCTAGACATGCATCTAAACTAATCTACATGCAACCACAAACATTAACACAAGTACAACACATAATGAGACATGTAACCTATTAACTTTCATGGTTAGAGTACAACACAAGACTCGGGTTAGCGTGGAATTTTTAATCGTAGAAAACCATTTAAAATGCATTTTTCTTGGGAAAAATCCATTTTTATACCTTACTTTCTCGATTTTAATTAATGAAAATGCCACATGGTAAATGTCGGGACAGATTTAAAAAGGTATTGAACCTTCATCGTTGGGGTATAATCCTAAAAACCCAAGAAATAAAGATCTATGGCCAAAGAATGGGGGAAAATGGTTGTCTCTTTAAAATTGTCTCGACACCACTACAGTTGCCCGACAATGTTGTAGCACCGCCATTGTTGGTGGCAATGTTGCTACTGGAGTAGTGGCACCTATGTAGTAAGAGTATTGGTGATGAGAAAACTTTATTTCAAAGAGAAAATAAACACACCACAAGGGAGGGGGTGGCACCACTGTAGTTAGAGGCATCATTGGAGTACAAGGTAGCGGTGCCGCCATCATGTATAGTGGTGCCGCCGACTACGGTGGTGTGGAGAAAAACTGAGAAGAAAGGGGGGCGGAGAAAATGACCTTTTTATCCTCGTAATAGCAGCACCACTAGAGTTTTAATCCGATACCACCACTATTATAGCGATGTTGGATTTAAAATGTCAAAATAGTACCTTTATTATAGATCCAAGGGAAAAAGAACTGAAAATCGATGAAAAAGGCCAGCAAGGCTGTAGCTTCCTGAAACCACTATAGCAGCCCTAGCAGCACCATAAGAGGGGTGGTGTTATCGCTAGAGTGCTATAGTGGTGCCACCGCAGTTATAGCAGTGCTGGCGATTTTCAAGGTTCACAGTAACACCAAAGAGAGAAAAATGGGCAAAAGGCCCCAAAACCCCAAAACAATAACCAAGCAAATAGGAAAAGCACAAAAGTGATAAAAGGGAACTCATAAATTATACCTTTATATTGTGTATCCAGCTTCTAGACCTAAATCAACCCTTGGAAAGTCCCTTTTTGATGATTTTGGGTAGTATTCAGTAGATTAGTCACTAAATCCTATTTAAAATGATTTTTCCTGTGATTTCTAACCAGTTTTAATTATTAAACTAAGAGATTAAAAATGAAAGAATGACTAAAGAAATAAGATCAGAATAATTTCTTTGCCTTTCTAACACTTTCATACTTTCACTCTTTAAGTTCTTACTCTCTCTCTCTCTCTCTCTCTCTCTCTCTCTCTCTCTCTTAATTCCTCTTAAATTTTCAAAAATTAGAGCAAAAGTCCTTCTCTAAACCTTAATTCTTAGCTTTTGTACCCTTCTCTAGCTATCACACGCCACCTCATATGGGAATTTCAGGGTAATTTTGCATCATATGATCACATGTGCAGGAGAGAGAAAGAAAATTCTAGAATTCAGATAAGGAAGAAACATTCACAGCGGCGGAGGAATAGGGGATGGCATAGCTAGAGCAAATTGGTGATGTTACCACTACCGTATGGCGGTACCAGCAGCACCACTGCAGGGGCAAATTTTATTTATGTTGATTTTAGGCATTTTTAGTTGTTTTTAAGCGCGGTTGAAGTCCGAAATAATAAAAAAAGGTTATTTCCAAACATGTTTTGACCTAAAAGCATGAACACTTTACAGGGTAAAAGCTCGAAATTGCTTTCATCATCATTCTATGAGAGCGACCGAAAAATCATGTGCTCATAAGTTGCCCCCTCACGGGATCATCATTTGGTGGGTCAATGTGATCTAACGAAAGAGCAAGGGATAGAAAGGTTATACCTAAGAGTTATGGGTTGAGATAGATCTACTGGTAGCCTTACATCACTATGATGTGTCGTGGTCGAAAATATGTGGATTTCCCTTGGTGCCTTGTGGCGATTTAAGCATGAGACTATTTAGTTAAAGTTTGCACATTCTACAAATTTTAATGAATAAAAGAAATGAGACACAAATCTCGATACTAATGATAGAGTCCCCACCCAAGTTGTATACTTTAAAAAGTGATTTGATACAGTTCCCATTGGGTGGAAGACTCATACCTTTTGGATCAGAGATTTCAGTGTCAGATGAGTCACTTATTGCTCATTTAGTTAATTAAAAATTACATTCACCGCGTAAAACCATTTTCTTTTCATCATTTGGGGAATTATTACGGAAATCTTATTTTTCTACACTCTTTCACACTCGATACATGCGTTCAACAATTTACATAAAGCGCAAATAATAAAGGGGGAATGAAAATTACAACTGCGAAAAATGGGGGAATTGTGAGGGAACCTATACATTTATTTAAACTTATAAAACAAAATAAATAAATTCGCCTGCATCCATAAAAATTAGCACAGTTTATGGCACATTGTAAGTCAAATTATTAACTAGAAAAAATGTGATTATGTTAATGTGGTGGTTTTGGGATCGATAGTGCTCGGGCGGCTTCTAGGATCGGAAAGAAATACTGGGTCTTCAATGTATTTTGTTGTGAAAAAAAATTTTAACTTTTTGTGGATTGATTAATCAAATTATTAGTGAAACTGATCACATGGAAAATGGTGATGTGGGGTTAATTTTATCGATTAAAAGGGAAACTAACATTCTGCCTAGGGGACTGGCACCCGTACGGATGGATGACACCTATAAGGGTACTAGGGAGGACCCATACGGGTGTGGGGGACCTGTATAGGTCCTATTTGGACGTCAAACAAAACCTTAACTCAGATTAAAATAAAGCAGATTTGTAGAAAAATAACGGAATGAAAATGGGATTTCCCTCCATATTGGTATGGTGCACCAATTCAATATCCCTAAGGACATAGAGGTGCCAACAAGGCCCATATGGGTCAGGACCGGACCCAGTGTAGATCAAAGGATAGATCAAGACAAATAAATGGAAATGATGATAAAATAAATAAAAAGTGAGTCTCTTTGAAACTCAAGAGCATACCTTTACACCGTGAATCCACTTTGAAGCTACCCTAATGCCGTGAGAGAGTTTAGCCAAAGTAGATGCTGAAATGGTGATTTTAGGAATGTTTTGGTGAGTATTTGTGTGGACAAAACCTGCCCTAGATCCTAAATATGATGCTAGAAAGGAATAAAATGTGGCAAAACCAATGTAGAATGGGTTCCCCCTATTTTATAACTTCTGTACCTCTTATTTACCCTTTCTATACCTATGAAAAACTGCTGGAAAATGCTGTATAAATTATCTATTTTGATTCTCATCTTTGGCTCCCTTTGAAAGTGAGGTAAAATGCCTCTATTTGTAGGAGAAAATTGAGTCTAAATGCAATAAATCACATTTATGATTGATTTTCTCCAAAAATGGTATGTTTGCAATCAAATCTGTCTGATTGCATGCAAGAGGGGCCTGTACAGGTGGGGTAGGACCCATATGGGTCCATCCTAATTGTGTGGGGGAAATGGACCATACGGGTTAACATGTGGACCCATACCCTTAGGTGCGACCCGTATGGGTCCTCAAAGGCATTCTAGGTCTCCAAACTCTTGCTAAACTCATCTCTGCTATAGTAGGAACACCACTAATGGATAACACCTATAAAAGATTGTATTATCTAGCTCTCATCATCATTTCATGAGAAGTATCATTAAAATGCAATGCTCATAGAATGTCCCTCATGGGATCACTGTAGATACGAATCTATATGATCTCATGTTGTGAGCGAAGGCTTAGGAATCATACCTGAGGTGATGATAAGGGTGGGTTCCTTTCTTGAGGTAAACTCCCTTCCTTGGCTGTGAGTATTCCTTTCTTAAGGCAATTGACTTTCCTTTGACTAATCATGGTGCATCCCTTTCGTAAGGCGGATGACTTCTCCTGGTATCCCTTTCTTAAGGCGGATCAACTTTCCTGGTTGCTAGTGCATCCCTTTCCTAAGGTGCATGACTCTTATGAAGTTTTGATGATGTGTGGGTCTCCCTTACTGCCTTGATGGAAGGCAGGGCCCACTGGGGTTGTTGGTTAATTTAGACGTGATGAAACCATTCAGTTCAAGTTTGTACATTTTAACAAATTTTATGAATAAAAGAATCGAGACCCAAATCTCAATACAAATGATAGAGTAGCCACCCATGTTGTCTACTTGGGAAAGAGTTTTGGTATGGTTCCCATTGGGGAGGAGGCTCATACCTTTTGGATTAGAGATTCGGGTATCAGATGAGTTACTTATTTCTCATTTAGTTAATTCAAAATTACATTCGCCGCATAAAACCGTTTTATTTTCATCATTTGGGGAATTTTTACGGAAATCATGTTTTCTACACTCTTTCACACTCGATTCATGCATTTAAAATTTACAATAAAGTTTGATCAATAACTGGGGGAATAAAAATTACAAGTGAGGGAAAATGGGGACTTACAAAAGAGCCTATACATTTGTTCTTAGTTAAAAATCAAAATAAAATAAATTCCCCTACACCCACAAAAGGTTAGCACAGTTTTTAACACATCATAAGTCAGCAATTTTGTTAGGAAAAATATGACTATATTAGCGTGCCAGTTTTACAATCGATAGTGCCTGGAAGGCTTCTAGGATCAGAGAGAAATAACGGGTCTTCAAAGCATTTTGTCATGAAAACACATTTTAACTATTGTAGGTTGATTTACCGGATTATTAGTGAAAATGTTTATATGGCAAATGGTGATGTCAGATTGATTTTATAAGTTAAAATTGGAATTTTGGGTTCTTCCTGGGGACCAGTACCCGTATGGGAGGGATGGGACCCGTACATGTGCTGGTTGGTGTTAGGAACTAACAGTCGCTTTGAACATGCATAACAAGCATGACGGAAATTCAAATATTTGTCCTTTATCCCTAGGAACTCCTATTAGTTGCATATAAATTAAATAAAGCCTTAACTGAATAATTCTCTACCTAGGTAAGCATGCATAGGCTAGGCATACTATAATTCTAAATTATGTCCGAGCATAAATATTTTATACTAAGCATGTTATAACTCTAGGTTATAACCTAAGCATAAAATAAACTAAGCATGCAAAACAACCTAAGCATAATTATTAAGTCTAAAAATGCTTAAAGAAAAAGACCTAATAATTAAAAGAGAAAGAAGGGAAACTTACTAGTTGAAGCGTGCTTTAGCAGAACCTACTTGCACAAGCCTCCAAGCCTATGACAGCCTCTATAAGTATCCACACAAACCCCACCAACCAAAACCTCACAATGAAGAAGAATTGAAGAGCCTTAAGTAATTGCTAGACCACTCCAAAAGCCCACCCGAAAATATTAACTAGAGGTGCTCGAATAAATTTAAGCTCCTAAAAAAGAACTGTTCTCAAAAGTCAACTTGAGAGATAACACGTTGAATTTAAGTTAAGACTTAGAAGTGAGCAAATGGTGCGAATTGAAAGGGGACATGGAGAAGCCTATTTATAGGCTTGAGGAGCAAAAATGCTCCTCATTTTTCAATGGGGGATGGAAAAACTCATCCCACAAGCAGGTTTGACCGGCAGATCCAATTAAAATTTGATCCACGGGCTGTGCCCATGCGCAAAGTGTTCTGTGCAAGCTGTGCGCCACCGCAAGCTTGGGCTTGTGGGCCTCTTGCAAGGCTAGCTTGCGATGGAGCTCGCAATGGGCTCTTGAGTGTGAGCTCTTCAAAGCCCGCACTACGGGCTCTTACGTACGCTACTTAGCAGCGTGTTGTGAGTCCGCAGTCCCCTTTTGTGATATGGTCCTTGGAAAAATCCCCGCGTAATTTTTAACTAGGTCCAACCTATTTGGAAAAAAATTCTTTTCAATCCCTTTCAAACAGATATTTACTTTATGACCCTAATAAATTAATTTCCGATCAAAAAAAATATTTAGCTTAACCGGAAAATGATCTAATCATTTTAACCAATACTTTAATTTATTTATGACCCTAATAAAATTAGTTACCGGTCAAAATAAATTCCATGGTCTAACTAGTCAATGGTCTAACCATTCAATATTTAATATTCTCGTAATAGAATAAGTCTATTAATTCTTTACTCAATTCAATGAAGGTCTAATGTGTGTGACCTTATAGGATCCCAAAGTATTAAGTTGTTAAGGCTTAACCAATCCTTGTTCTATAGGAACTACTGGCTCGGTGTTCTAGACCGTGAATAGAACTCGATTACCTTAAATGACTGTAGTATGCCTCTAGCAAGGGTCTACCATCCCCCATTACTCGGAACGTCATTTGTGGCTATGAATTAATCCATGTTAATGCAATAGTTCCCCAATGAGTTGAAATCCTTCCATTCTTTAATATTAGTACCATCTGGTTTATTGGGTTCGATCAAAGTGTTAACACAATGATAGCGAGGTTGCTCCAAGCTATCATAGTTATTTACTTGTTTACTGAAGTATATTGCTTTTTACTATAATGTGTTTGACTAGAAACTATTTCTATCAAACACATACTCTGATCAAAGGTTCACAGCAATCATCACTTCAACAAGTGGCTAGGTACAACTGTTTAATATATCTGTAGCGATGGATTCTTTCTGACTACGTAGTTTACCAACGTGCTATCATCAGTGTACTCATAATCACCCGTGACACCCTAAATTAATGAGTGTATAGGTACGACCCAAAACATAGTGATAGTACCATACAAGGTAACTAGTATCTCAAGTATGAGGGTATTTGCAAAGCTACTACATAAAGATAAACACTAACACTATGATATATTTACCAAGTATTTATCTTATTATGATCTCTAATATATCTCCCAGATATATCCATGTATCAATCTTAAGGCACCGCCTTCAGTTATAAGAGATTAACTGCTTGGACCTATTCCAAGAAAGCTGACCACATGCTAGTCTCACTATTTCATCAATATCCTTTTTTGATGAAACTATGACTAGGGATAGTTTAGACATAATCATAATTACACATGAAGTATTTCTCACTACACATAGTCCCACTATGATATTTCTCACTTCATGCTATGTTTATGTCAAGGACTTTGTACAAATATATCATTGAATATATTTTAACCAGTCATAATATATATAAACACATTGATATAAATAAAAGTTTTAGTGCCTTTTTATGAATTTAAACAAATTATTCATAAAATTACATAATTAAGATATATCGCCCTAATTGCCTTAAGGGCATACATCAAATCTTACAAACTCCCACTTGCATGAAGGCCAATTAGCCATATGTCTTAATCTATATACTTTAACATGCTAGCCATGGTTGACTTGAGTCAATGGCTTTGTCAGACCATCCGTGAGAATCTGATCAGTGGGACATATTCTAATCTTATCATCTTATTATAAACAATCTCCTTGATCATATGATACTGTCTGGATACATGTCTATTTTTCTAATGAGACTGTGGTTCCTTTGCCTGAGCTATAACACCATTATTATCACAATACAAAGTAATTGGATCAACAATCTCAGTCACCACATCGAGATCATCAATAAATCCCTTTGACCAGACTGCTTCTTTTGCTGCTTTAGAGGCAGCAATGTATTCAGATTCCGTGGTTGAATCAGCAGTAGTTTATTACTTAGAACTTTTCCAGTATACCGCTCCTCCATTTAATACATACACAAAACTTGATGGAGACTTAAACTCATCCTAGTCATATTGGAAACACACATCTATATAACCTCTAATTGTGAGGTCACCATCTCCATATGTCAAAAACTCATCTTTAGTCCTTCTCAAGTACTTAAGAATTGCTTTGACAGCCATGCAGTGTTTTTTACCTGGATCCAATTGATATCTACTCATGAAGCTCAAAGCTTGAGAGACATCTGGCCTAGTACATATCATAGCATACATGATGGATCCTATCATGGATGCATATGGTATATCCTTAATGCGCATTCTTTCTCGAGCTATCTTCGGACACTCAGTCTTAGATGGGTTAATCCCTTTAGTCATCAGGAGATAACCTTGAAACCTATTCAATACCTTGTCTATATATGTACTTTGAGAAAGACCTAACAGCCTCTTGGATCTATCCCTATAGATCTTTATACCTATTATAAATGCCGCTTCACTAAGGTCTTTCATGGAGAACTTTCTTAATAATCATATTTTAATATTTTGAAGAAAACAAATGTTGTTTCCTATTAGTAGAATGTCATTGACATATAATACTAAGAAAATGACTATACTCCCACCAACCTTCTTGTAAACACAAGGCTCATTAGTGTTTGGATAGAAATCTAGTTCACGGATTGTCTGATCAAACCTTATATTCTATCTCCTTGATGCTTGCTTAAGTCCATAAATAGACCTTTGTAGTTTGCATACCTTCAAGCCATTCTGAGATGTAAAACCCTCAGGCTGTGTCATATACACATCCAGGTCTCAAATCCCTATACAGGAATGCTATTTTAACATCCATCTTTCAGATCTCATAATCATAATGAACAATGGCGAAGAGTATCCTTATGGATTTAAGCATGGCTATTGGTGAGAAAGTTTCATCATAGTCACTACCTTCACGTTGACTATGAACTTTCTCAGCCAACCTTGCCTTACAAGTAATTACATTACCATCCATGTCAGTCTTCTTCTGGAAGACCCATTTGCACCTGATCGGTCTAAGCCCTTCTGGTACATCGACCAAATTTTGAACTTGGTTCTCATACATGGAATCCATTTCTGATTTCTTGGCTTTAATCCATTTATCAGAATTTGAGCTTTTCATTGCTTCATCATAGGTTCTTGGTTCATCATCCTCCATGAGACATAGCTCCTTATCATCATTGATTATAAAACCATATCAATCAGGACCTTTATGAACATGGCCTGATCTTTGCAATGTATGTGTTTTGACAGGTTATTCTTGGATCACACTTTCTTGTGTATCTAGAACAAGGTCAATCAGCTAATTATCTTTTCTTCCTCTTGAACTTCCAGTTCAAAATCTCTCCCACTGAATTTTGTAAGTAAGTGTTCCTTTTCAAGAAAGTGAGCACTCGAAGATACAAATACCGTTTGTGTCTCGGGTTGGTAAAATAAAAACTCAATAGTTTCCTTTGGATATCCAATGAACAAACATTTGTTAGATTTAGCGCTTAGCTTATCTGATGCTATCCTCTTTATCATTGCAGGACAGCCCCATATGCTAAGGTGACTTAGAGATGGCCTTTTATTACACCATCTTTTGTAAGGCGTAAAGTCAACTGATTTAGAGGGCATTCTATTTAATATATACACCGCGCTCTCTAGTGCATATCCCGAAAAGGATTTACTGAGATATGTTTGGCTTATCATAGACCGGACGATATCTAATAAAGTCCAATTACTCCTTTCAGACACTCCATTGTGTTGGGCTATATAAGGAGAGATCCATTGGGGAACTATCCCATTTTCCTTTAGAGAATCCTGAAACTCGTGAGACAAGTATTCTCTACCTCGATCAGATTGAAGTGTTTGAATGCTATTCTCAAGTTGTTTCTCTACTTCATTTCTAAATATTTTGAACTTTCCAAAACTTTCAGAATTATGCTTCATCAAGTGCAGATAACCATATCGCGAATAATCATCAATAAATGTTATGAAGTAGGAGTATCCTCCTAGTGTCTGAACACTCATTGGACAACACATATTAGTATGTATAAGTTCCAATGTGGCTCATTCACCCTTTCCTTTAAAGGGTAACTTTATCATTTTTTCCTTTTAAACAAGGTTCGTAATCACCATAAGACTCTAAGTCTATTGGGCCCAAGTCACCAGGCTTATGCAGCTTGGTTAAGCAATCTTTGTTTATATGCCTAAACAACAGTGCCATGAGTAGAAGGATTTGTCATTATCTAATTTAGCTTTCTTTACATTGTTTACATTAAAAACTTCTATTTTAGTATCAAGAATATAAATGCCACCATTCAACATCCCATTACTAAAAGAACATTATTCAAGCGAATCTGACAATTATTATTTAAAAATAAATTTCAAATCTCTCTGCTGCTAAACACGCAATAGATATAATATTAATAATAACACTCAAAATGTAGTAACAATTATTCAAAACTAAAACTAGGCCACTCGGCAAAATGAGATTAAAGCTTCCTACGGCTATTATAGCAACTCGAGCTCCATTTCCCACACGTAGGTCCATCTCCCCTTTTATAAGCTTCCTACTGTTCCTTAGTCCCTGCACAGAAGTACAAATATGAGAACCACAACCAATATCAAATACCCAAGTGGATTCATGAGGAAAAGTAGCATAGTTTTCAATTATAAACATACTTGAATTAGATGCCTCTGCAGGCTTCTTCTTCAAATGTTCAGAAATGGGAGCTTTACAATCCCTCTTCCAATGTCTTAGTTTCCCGCACTAGAAGCAGACATATTTAGATGTCTTCTTTTCTTTCTTCTTCTTAACGATTCATTTCTTGGCACCTAATGCCTTCTTCCTTTTATTAAAACCTTGCTCTTCTCGAGCAACAAGAGTGTCTTTTAATCTTTCTTGATCCAAGGTTCTACTATTTTTAGCATGCTGATCAATTTTGGAATTATAGAATTAATCTTGTTCATGTAATAGTTAGTCACAAAATTTGAGTAACTATCTATTAAGGACATCAACGAAAGGTCGATACTTAACTCATGATTCATTTCGAATCCCAATCGATTCATATTCTCAATGTATCCCAAGAGTTTTAGTAAATGGTGAGAGGTAGAGGTCTCAGCCTGCATCTTGGTTCCAAAAAGGCGTATGGAGTTCTCATACCTCTCTATCCTTTCTCTCTCGATAAAGAGCTCCTCCAGATGGAGAGCCACATCCTCTAAGTTCATGTTCTCATGTTGTTTCTGAAGCCCAAGATTCATGGACCCCAACATTATGAATGTCTCAGTCTCACGATCTTTCTTGTGCTTCAATAAGGCATCATGTTTCACTTGATCCTCAACATCAGGTTCAATGGGGAAATTTTCATCTAGAACATAGACAATTATCTCGAATCTGAGAATTATTCTCACAGCTCTGAACCAATTAGAAAAGTTTGAGCCATTCAATTTGGTGTCAAGTAACAGATGGACTTTAATGTTGGAAGTCAATTATTCAACCAAAGATATAATAAAAGAAATATTGTTTAGATATTAGTATTTGGTACATTATTTAATATGACTTTATAATTAAATACATTCATCCTACTATTTTTTTTGAAAATTTACAACAACCCATTATATTGAATTCGGGAAGTTCAACCTAGCTAAATTTTTAAGTAGGTAGCATCTATAACTAGTTTATTATGACCCCCAATTTTATAAGTCAATTCATATTAGTAAGTTATAGTTGGAATCCTATTCAATTTGCATCATATGCAATTGCTAATATATTTAAGTTCCCTAATGCCAAGGGATGTTTGCTCTTATATTACCATCTCCTTAAATATGTCTCAGTCTTGTGGCTACCCCTCAATTTTACGGTGGACTACCCCAGTCCCGTTAAGGCAGACCCTATCTCAATATTTATAACCGATCAATGTAGATAAAAAAGGAATGCTTTGCGTCACACTTTTGTAGCCCAAAAAGACCGTATTATGAATTTGGGTAAGGAAGACAATAACTTGCCCTAATATATTTACTTTGGGATTTTATTGTTGTTAAACGTCTCACCCAATCTAGGATTTTATTAGATGCACATATTCATAATAACTTATATTAATTCAGGGAATTTCAGAATTAATTTATAAGGTCCAACCTTAGGAGGGTTCATGCTCTTTATTATAATTATTCCATCGACCTAGATTATATGCAAAGTAATTAACATTTTTATTTGTTATATATATTTCGCATTAACGTTAAGCTCTTATTCAATAAATTTAATTTTTTCCTTATCATAGAAACATATATAAGAACCATCTTATATACTGGAAATAAATTAGTCCATTTTAATCCCCTCTTAGTCAATTCAAGTTGCATTGATATAGGTTTCTAGGTAGGAGAGGTGCCCAAGGAGAAGTAGACACCAAATCCAATCCCTAGACAGGACAAATACGAGTACAAACTTGAAGACCATGGATCCTCTTGAACAAAAAAATTTTGTTCTTTCAATTCATGTAAATTAAAAGCATCTATAACCAATGTAGCTTATATAATTTATTGAGTCTTTGATAAATTTTGAGTAAGTTGAGCAAGCTTATTCAAAAATATCCATATCCATTTTCTAACCTTGGAATGAAAGTCTAAGTTCATCTATTGTTCCAGACAATTAATAAAACTTAAATCATTTCATATAGAAAATAAAATTTAGTTCATTTCTAACTTAATTATGCAAAAATAGGCAGACTCTGATACCACTATTGGGAACTGACAATCACTTTGAACATGCATAATAGGCATGGCGGAAATTCAAAATTTGTCCCTTGTCTCTAGGAACTCCTATTAGTAGCACATAAATTAAATAAAGCCTTAACTAAATAATTCTCTACCTAGGTTAGCATGCGTAAGCTAGGCATACCATAATTTTAATTATATCCGAGCACAAATATCTTAAACTAAGCATGTTATAACTCTAAGTTATAACCTAAGCATAAAATGAACTAAGCATTCAAAACAACCTAAGCATAATTATTAAGTCTAAAAACGCTTAAAGAAAAATACCTAATAATCAAAAAAGAAAGAAAGGAAACTTACAAGTTGAACTGTGCTTTAGCAGAACCTCCTTGCACAAGCTTCCAAGCCTAAGATAGCCTCTATGAGTATCCACATGAACCCCACAACCGAAACCTCCCAATGAGCAAGAACTGAAGAGCCTTGAGTAGTTGCTAGACCACTCCAAAAGCCTACCCGAAAATATTAACTAGAGGTGTTCGAATAAATTAAAGCTCCTAAAAAAGAACTATACTCAAAAGTCAACTTGAGAGATAACACGTGGAATCTCAAGTAGAGACTTAGAAGTGAGCAAATGGTGCAATTTGGAAGGGGGTATGGAGAAGCCTATTTATAGGCTTGAGGAGCAAAAATGCTCCTGATTTTTCCATTGTGGGATGGGAAAAACCCATCCCACAAGCGGGTTTGACACGCGGATGCAATTGGATCTGCGGGCTGTACCGATGCACACTACATCCTGTGCACATTGTGCGCCACTGTGAGCTTGGGCTTGCGGGCCTCTCGCAAACCCAACTTGTGGTGGAGCTCACACTGGGCTCTCCATTGCGAGCTCTTCCGAGCCTGCACTGCGGGCTCTTGCGCACACTGGCTAGCAGCGTGCTGTGATTTTTAGTCCCCTTTTTGCAATCTGGTCCTTGGAAAAATCCCCGCATAATTTTTAACTAGGTCCAACCTATTTGGAAAAAATTATTTTCAATCCCTTTCAAACAAATGTTTACTTTATGACCCTAATAAATTAGTTATCGGTCAAAATAAATGTTTAGTTGAACTAGAAAATGATAAATCATTTTAGCCAATACTTTAATTTAGTTATGACCCTAATAAAATTAGTTACCAATCAAAATAAATTCCATGGTCTAAGCAGTCAATTATCTAACCATTCTATAATTAATATTCTTGAAATAGACTACGTCTATTAATTCTTTACTCAGTTCGATGAAGGTCCAATGTGTGTGACCTTATAGGATCCCGAAGTATCGAGCTGTTAAGGCTTAACCAATCCTTATTCTATAGGAACTATTGGCTTGAGGTTCTAGACCGTGAAGAGAACTTTATTACCTTAAATGATTGTAGTATGCCTCTAGCAAGGGTTTACCATCCCTCATCACTCAAAACATCATTTGTGCCCATGATTTAATCCTGGTTAACGCAATAGTTGCCCAATGCGATGAACTCCTTCCATTCTTTAATATTAGTACCATCTGGTTTATTAGGTTTTGTCAAAGTGTTTACCCACGGATAGTGAGGTTGCTCCAAGCTATCCCAATTATTTAATTGTTTACCGAAGTATATTACTTTTTACCATAATGTGTTTGACTAGAAACTATTTTTATCAAACACGTGCTCTGATCAAAGGTTCATAGCAATCATCAATTCACTAAGTGGCTAGGTATAACTCCTTAATATATCTGGAGTAATGGATTCTTTCTGACTATATAGTTTACCAAAATGTTGTCATCACTATATTGGTAATCACCCGTGACACCCTAAATCAATTAGTGTATAGGTATGTCCCAAAACATAGTAACAGTACCACACAAGGTAACTAGTATCTCAAGTATGAGGATATTCGCAACTATACTGCATAAAGATAAACACTAACACTATGATATATTTACCAAGTGTTTATCTTATTGCGGTTATGATCGGTTGATGATGTTTGGGTCTCCCTTGGCGCCTATGTGACAGAGGCAGGGCCCAATAGGGGTTGGTTGATTAATTGAGGCATGATGAAATAATTTAGTTCAAGTTTGTACATTTTAACCAATTTTAATGAATGAAAGAATCGAGACCTAAATCGCGATATAAATGATGGAGTCACCACTCAATTTGTCTACTTGGGAAAGAGTTTTGGTGTGGTTCGCTCTGGGCGGGAGACTCATACCTATTGGATTAGAGATTTGGGTATCGGATGAGTCATTTATTTCTCATCTAGTTAATTTAAAATTACATTCACCATGTAGAACCGTTTGTTTTTCATCATTTTGGGAATTATCACAGAAATTCTATTTTCTACACTCTTTCATATATGATACATGTGTTAAATAGTTTATAATAAAGCACAAATAATAAATGGGGGAATAAAAATTACAACCGGGGGAAAATGGGGGAATTGCAAGTGAACCTATACATTTGTTCTAAATCATAAAACAAAATAAATAAATTCGCTCACATCCATAAAGATTAGCATAGTTTATAGCATATCATAAGTCAGTATTTTATTAGGAAAAATGTGATTATGTTAGCGTGGCGGTTTTGTGATCGATAGTGCCCGGGCGGCTTCTAGGATCAAAATGAAATAACAAGTCTTCAACGTATTTTGATGTGAAAACACATTTTAACTTTTCTAGGTTGACTTATCAGATTATTAGTGAGAATAATCACATTGCAAATGGTGAGTTGATTGATTTTAACTAGTTAAAAATGAATTCTGGGTTATGTATGGGGACCGATACTCGTACAGGTGAGTGGGACCTATACAGCTATCGAGGAGGACTGGTATAGGTATGGGGGACCTGTATGGGTCCTGCCAGGTCCCGAGCAGAACATTAGTTTGATTTAATAAGAAAATTAATGGAGGGGAAATGAAATAAAAATGGGATTTCCTTCGGTATGAGTATGGTGCACCAGTTTAATATCCTTGAGGACATAGGGTGCAAACAAGGCTCATATGGGTTAGGACTAGACCCAAAATAAGAATAAGAACCAATATGATAATGAACAAGAATCGATATAATAGTGAAGGAAGAAAACAATAATCGAATAACTGAGATGTGAGTCTCTTTGAAACTCAAGAGCTTTACCTTTGCGGCGTGAATCCACTTTGAGGTGATCCCTTCACTATTGAGAGAGTCGGACCAAAGTAGATGGTGAAATGGGATGATTTAGGCATGTATTTGTATGGAAAGAACCTCCTCTAAATCCTAATAAATGAAAGCTTTGAATGAATAAAATGTGGACAAAACCTCAAAGAATGGGTTTTCTCCCTATCTTATACTTCCTATACCCCCACTATACCTTTTCTATACCTATTGAGATTGCTAGGACTTTACTATAATTTCTCTACAGTATATTATTCATATGAAATGTGTGTGTTATAAAATTAGGGGAAAATGCCCTATGTATAGAGTGAGAGTCAGGTCTGAATGCAATAAATCGCATTCAAGACCTGCCTTTTCCCAAAAAGGGTAAGAGATTACTTCTAAAAGAGGCTGATGAGGAAATCAGAGGAACCATATAGGTAGGGCTCTATCCATACGGGTACTAAGGGTCCCGTACGGGTCCCCTCTATGTGTGTGGAAGGTAATCACCCGTACGGGTCTGTCAGTGGATCCGTACCACTAAATAGAACCCATAGGGGTACCTAAGAGCAGACTAGGTCTCCAAAATTCACCCAAACTCAACTCTGCAGTAGTAAGAACACCTCTGATGGACCATACCTGAAAGACATTGCATCTTGAGAAGGATTATTAAAATCCAGTGCTTACAGACTGCCCCTTATGGGATCACTGTAGATATGGATCTGCATGATCTCACGATGTGAGCGAGGGTTTGAAAATTATATCTGAGGTGATGACATGGGTTAGTTCCTTTCTTGAGGTGAACTTCTTTCCTTGTTGTCCCTTTCTTGAGGAGGACCGCTTTCCTTTTGTCGATGCGTATCCCTTTCTTGAGGCGAATGACTTTCCTTTGTTAATGCGTATCCCTTTCTTAAGGTAGATGACTTTCCTTGGTGTCCCTTTCTTAAGGCAGATGACTTTCCTTGCTAATGAACATCCCTTTCTTGAGGTGGGTGAATTTCCTTACCAATGCTTATCTCATTCTTGAGGCAGATGAATTTCCTTTGCTAATGTGTATCCCTAGTGGCTCTACTGGGTAAGGTGCGTGTATCCCTTTCTTAAGGCAGATCAATTTTCCTAACTGATGGTGTATCCCTTTCCTAAGGTGGATGACTCTCTTACTGGGGATTTTGAATGACCTGTAAAAAGACAATAATTAAATGTGGAGCTAGTCATTGCCTAAGCAGACACATCTTTATTCTTGATTGACTTTGTGATGAGCAAAAAATTTTCCCCTTCAATTAAGAATAAAGATGTGTGGATGGGGGGTTGAGCCCTGAATAAACTGTAAAATAAGTATGAGAAATTTTGGGTTTGGCCCAATTGCTTTGGGATAGAATGCCTCTTGGAAGGGTGCCTCTTAAAGAATTCCCCTTGGAGTGCTCCATGATGGGGGATGCCCCTTGGTTGACTGATTCAGCTGCTGGAGAATGGGGGGATGCCCCTGGATTGGTTGGTTTCGCTGTTGGGTAATGGGGGGATGCCCCTTGGTTGACTGATTCTACTGCTGGGGAATGGGGGGATGCCCCTTAGTTGACTCCGTGGCTGGGGATTATAGTAATGCTCTTTGGTGAATTCTTTTCTGCTCGGGAAACCTCTCCTTGTAAGATTTATTTGCTGGGGAAATTTTCCTGCACTCGGGTTGACTTGTACACAAAAATCATCCAAGTTAGTAATCAATTCAAGAGTGGCTTATCTTGATTCTTGATTGATTTTTTTAAAATAAAAATTTTTGCCCCTTCAAGCAAGGATCAAGGTGAGCTAGGGGTTTTGCCCCTAATTTAACTGAAAATAAGGTGTTTGAGAAATGTAGGGTTTTCCCCGATCTGTATCTGATATTGGTGTCCCTTCCTTGAGGTGGACAGCCTTCCTTTGTGCTATTTTCTTAAGGCTAGCATCCTTCATTTGCGTTCTTTTATCCAGGCAAACCACTTTCCTTTATTGTGAGCATCCCTTTCTTAAGGCGGGCGACTTTCCTTGGCTTTGTGTATCCCTTTCTTAAGGCAGATCAACTTTCCTTTACTTTGCATGTCTCTGGTGACTTCTTTGGGGAAGATATATGTATCCCTTTCTTAAGGCAGATGACATTTCCTCGTATCCCTTTCTTAAGGTGGATTGACTTTCCTAATTGATGATATATCCCCTTTCTAAGGTGAATGACTCTCCTACTAGTGTATCCCTTTCCTAAGGGGAATCGACTTTCCTAACTGATGATGATGTATCCCTTTCCTAAGGTGGATGACTCTCCTGCTAGTGCATCCCTTTCCTAAGGTGGATTTCCTGACTGATGTTTGTGTATCCCTTTCCTAAGGCAAATGACTCTCCTGCTTGTGTATCCCTTTCCTAAGGCGGATCGACTTTCTTGACTGATGATGATGTATCCCTTTCCTAAGGTGGATGACTCTCCTTATATCCTATTCCTAAGGCGGATGACTTTCCTACCAGGGAATTCAAATAACCTGTTAAGAGATAATAAAAATATTAGGTTAGTTACTATCTAAAATGGAGATGTGTGGATGGGTATTAGCCCCTAAATAAACTATAAACTGTGTTTAGAAATGCTGGCTTTTACCCAACTATTTTAGGCTAAAATTTTCCTTGGGGGGTGCCCCTTAGGGAGATGACTGCTGAAGAGATAACCTTTGAATGGCTAGTCCATTTTGATTGGTAAGGGGAAACTGCTCGGGGGCAATTTCAATTGTTTAGAGGAAAGTGTTCTTGGGACATCCTAGCTACTGGGGAGTATCCTTGGAAACCATTTCGAGAAAGCTTGACTAGTTAGGGGGGTACCCCTTGGATACTACTCTAACTGGGAAATTGTTCCTTCAACCATCGGATCATTGGGGACAGAGATTGGCTTCTTGTAGGGATAGGAGGGATTCCCCTTGATTGTTCCGTCTGCTTGGGAACAAACTATCCTAATGGGGATGCTTTGTTAGAGAAAAGGTGCCCTTTTATTTGGCATTCAAGTTTTGTCTTGTCTAACATGTAGGGGAAAAATAAGTTTTATCATAATACGACCGGAAATGGTGCATCTTAATTATTGATTGGCTTTGTCACGAACAAATATTTTTGCCCCTTCAATCAAGTATTAAGACGTACTGAAGTCCTGCCCTAATTATCTTTAAAGAGTGAGTGAAGAGATGTTAGGTTGTTCCCAATTTTGGTATGCCCCTAGAGCGACCTGACTACTGGGGGAAAATAGCATGTGAGCGGCTTAACTTGTTGGTTGCAAGTCTCCTAGATGTCTGGGATTGTTAGGGGGTGCCCCTTTGAAAGAGAAAATTAGCTGCTGGGAGGGCCCTCAAAATTGCCTTAGATGTCTTGATCGATTGGGGGGATGCCCCTTAGATGGTTCGTTTACCGAGGAAATGATCCCTCTAATAGTCTAGTTGCTGGGAATGCTTCTTGGGAAGATGACTCTCAGTGGGTGCCCCTCAGATGGAACCTTTTTTGGGTATGTCCTTTGAATGATGCCCTTTAGGTGGCAGTGTGGCTGGGGGAATTCATTCTTTTCCTATGGATATCTCTGCTTTGGTTCTTGCACATGATAAAGGAACTAGTTTGCAAAACTTTGAGATATGCGGGCTGGGACTTGCTCCAATTAAAAGAGAAGACTGAGTTTAGTGATGTTGGGTTGGTCCCAACTCGAGTTGGAGTGCCCCTAGTATGCCTCTTCTACTGGCTAGTAATATTGGGGAGTGCCCCTAGGGTGTATGATGATGGGGGATGCCCCTCGATGGTGTCCCTTTGGGGAGCGCCCCTATGGTAGGTGTCCGTAGGGCGTAAGATGATGGGGTGATGCCCCTTGACTAGTTCCATCGCTAGGGAATGGAGGGATGCCCCCCGATTAACTTCTTTGTTGAAGAGGTGTCTTCCTAGATGATTTATCTACTGGGGATTTCTTCTTAGGATAACATATCCTTGGTTCGGGCAAGAATCTCTTATCTTATGGGTATTGTTACTCCATGATGTTTTGACCGCTTAGGGATCCTCTCCTTAAATGAACCTACACATGAAAAAGTGTTCACATTAGTAGTTGTTCTAAAATGGCTTACCTTGATTCTTGATTGACTTTGTGAAAAAAATTTTTGCCTCTTCAATCAAGGATCAAGGTGAGCTAGGGATTTTGCCCCGCATATAACTATCATAGAGGTTTGAGTGAAGTGGGGTTGGCCCCAATTTGAATTTGATGTGTCCCTATTGTTTGAGGAATCCTGCTTCCACTTGAAAAATGACCCGAGGTATGAGGAGGGGACACGTAAGGGTGGTGTTTTACTGAGGTGGGACTCGTACGGGTGGGATTGACCCCTATAGGTCCCTTCTTCAGGGATAGAATGTCCAAAACTAGGTTTTCTACAATCGTTTTCTGATTTTAGATTTGTTCATTGTATCCTAGCCTTGTTGAACTATATTTTTGCATTTGTAGTTCCTGTATAAGACTGTAGGAGCCTTGAGTTTCTGCAAAAAGTGGTATGAGAAGATTCAAGCTACTGGGAATACTAAGCTGCTAGCCCGTATTGACTCATTTGGGTTTACTGATATGGTCAGGGCCATTCCCCATGCCCTAATAGAGAGACGGTCCAAGATGATGTACATTTTCAACCTCGCAGGGTCAGCCCCTAGCTACAGTGCAATACAGGGAGTTCTTTTATGCCTAACCTGTATCTTACATTTTAACAAACCATTAGTAGAAACTGTATTTACGAGGTTGTCATACTTACAATGCCTTTACTTTGTGTAGGTCGTTCGAGAACCATGGGAGCATATGGTCATACATGGAGACATCGAGAGGATGTGGGTAGGTGTGGATGAACGTCGCTTTTTCACAGAGTCATCACTCTCCTTCGAGTGGTTTTTGTTGAGAGTGTTCGAGGGTGGAGGACCAGTGCTGTTGTCATGAGATTAATCCCTCCTCCTATTCCAGAGGGAGTATTCTGGCCACACCTGATGCTTAAGACATATCAGGGGTTGTATGTTGGGAACTGATAGTCAGATTTAACGTGCATAATAGGCATGGCAGAAATTTAAAATTTCGTCCGTGTCCCTAGGAACTCCTAATAGTTATATATAAACTAAATAAAGCCTTAACTAAATAATTCTCTACCTAGGTTAGCATACAAGGGGTAGGCATACCATAATTCTAAATTATATCCTAGCAATAATATTTATATTAAATATATTACAACTCTAAGTTATAATTTAAATATAAATAAATTAAGCATGCATTATAACCTAAACATAATTATTAAGTCTAAAAATACTTAAAGAAAAAGACTTAATAATTAAAAGAGAAAATAGAAGACTTACTAGCTGAAGCGTGCTTTAGCAGAACTTCGTTACACAAGCCTCCAAGATAGGATAGCCTCTATGAGTATACACATAAAACCCACCAACTGAAACCTCCCAATGAGGAAGAATCGAAGAACCTTGAGTAGCTGATAGGCCTCTCCAAAATTCCACTCGAAAATATATGCTAAATTATTCAAGTTCCAGTTGAATTGGTGCGAGTTCAACTGGAGAAAAAGGAGGGCAATTTATAGGGGTAGCTAGGGCTCCCCGCATTTAATGCGGGATGGGGAAAAATCCCCATCTCGTCCTTGGCAACACGCAGATCCCATAGGATCCACGTGCTGCCCATGCCGAACCTACTTGCTCTGCAAGTCGGGACCTTGCCACATAAGGCAGGCTCTTGCGAGCCTGCCTTGTCCCGCGAGCTAGACTTCATGGGCTCTCCCGTGATCCAAGGTTATGGGTGGAAAGGGCTGCAAAAGGTAGGCTCTTGCGAGCCTGCCTACCCCAAGGGGTTGGGCCTCATGGGACTTCACACAAGCCTAGCTCACGGCTAGCCTTGCTACAGGCCAGCGCAAGCCTAGCTTGTGTTGCCTAAAGCCCACGAGTGCTCTTACACTCGTGCGGGCTCGCGTTGGCCGGCAAAGCCTTCTGACTTGCGGGTCCTATTAGCAAAGGGTTCAAATTTTGCAGTTCTAGCCTTTTCTCCAATTCAAATAAATATTTATTTCATGACTCTAATAAATTAGTTGCCGATCAAAAATAAACCCTTTAAAAAATGATCCAATCATCTTTTAAATAATAAAATAATAATCTAATTATTATTATGTTATATTTTCATAATAGAATGAATCTATTAATTCTTTACTAAGTTTGATGAAGGTCCAATGTGTGTGCCTTATAGGATCCCGGAGTATTGAGCTGTTAAGGCTTAACCAACCCTTGTTCTAGTAGATCCATTGGCTCAAGGTTCTAGACCGTAAATAGAACTCCATTACCTTAAATGACTGTAGTACGCCTCTAGCAAGGGTCTACCATCCCCCATTAGTCAGAACGTCATTTGTGCTTATGACTTAATCCCGGTTAAAGCAATAGTTATCCAATGCGATGAACTCCTTCCATTCTTTAATATTAGTACCATCTAGTTTATAGGGTTCGGTTAAAGTGTTGACCCACTAATAGCAAGGTTGCTCCAAGCTATCCCAGTTATTAACTTGCTACTGAAGTATAATGCCTTTTACCATAGTCTGTTTGACTAGAAACCATTTCTATCAAACCCATACTCTGATTAGACGTTTATGGCAATCATCACTTCAACAAGTCGCCTGGTACAACTCCTTTAATATATCCTGAGCTATAGTCTTTTCACTTCATCAATATCCTTTCTTGATGAAACTATGAGTAGGGATAGTTTAGACATAATCATAATTGCACATGAATCAGGTCCCACATAATATAGTCCAACTATAATTTCTTTAACTTCATGCAATGACATGTCATGGACTTTTGCATACATACATCGATGAATATATTTTAACCAGCTATAATATATTTATAAGCACGTCGATATAAACAAAAGATCAAATGCATTTATTGATTAAACAAAATATTCGAATTATTACATAGTTAAGATATATCGCCCTAATTGCCTTAAGGGCATACATCATATCTAACAAACTCCCACTTGCACTAAGGCTGGTTAGCCATATGTCTTAATCCATATGCTTTAACATGTTGCTCATGTTTGACTTAAGTCAATGGCTTTGCTAGACCATCCGCGAGGTTTCGATCAGTGGGTACATATTCTAGTCTTATTATCTTAGTTTCAACAATCTCCCTGATTATATGATACTTTCTAGACACATGTCTGTTTTTCTGATGAAATTGTGGTTCCTTTGCCTGAGCTATAGCACTATTGTTATCACAATACAAAGTAATTGGATCAACAGACTCAGGCACCACACTGAGATCACCAATAAATCCCTTTAACCAGACAACTTCTTTTGCTGCTCCATGGTTGAATCAACAGTAGTTTCTTGCTTGAAACTCTTCCAGGATACTGCCCCTCCATTTAACACATACACAAAACTTGTCTAAGACTTAGTGTCATCCTTATCAGATTTAAAACTTGCTTCAGTGTAACCTCTGATTTTAAGGTCACCTTCTTCATAAATCAAGAACTCATCCTTAGTCCTTCTCAAGTACTTAAGAATTGCCTTGATGACCATCCAGTGCTTTTCACCTAGATCTAACTGATATTTGCTTGTAAAGCTCAAAGCCTGAGAGACATCTGGCCTAGTACATATCAAAGCATACATGATGGATCCTATTATGGATGCATAGAGTATATCCTTCATGTTCATTCTCTCCTGAGCTGTCTTCAGACACTTAGCCTTAGTTAGGTTAACCCCCTTTGTCATCGAGAGATAAACTTTCTTAGAATGCTCAAGCTTGAACCTATTCAATACCTTGTCTATATATGTACTTTGAGAAAAACCTAACACCCTCTTGGATGTACCCAATAGATCTTTATACCAAGTATAAATGCTGCTTCTCCAAGGTCTTTCATGGAGAATTTTCTAGACGACCATACTTTTACATTGTGAAGAAGAGAAATATCGTTTCCTATTAGTAGAATGTCATTGACATACAATACTAAGAAAACGACTGCACTCCCACTAGCCTTCTTGTAAACACAAGGCTCATTAACATTTGGATAGAAATCTAGTTCACAGATTGTCTGCTCAAACCTTATATGCTAACTCCTGGATGCCTGGTTAAGTCCATAAATGGATCTTTGCAGTTTGCATACCTTCAAGCTATTTTGAGATGTAAAACCCTCGGGCTGTGTCATATACATATCCTGGTCTAAATACCCATTTAGGATTGTTGTTTTAACAACCATATGCCAGATCTCATAATTGTAATGAGCACTAATGGCGAGGAGTATGCTAATGGACTTAAGCATGACTACCGGTGAGAAAGTTTCATCACAGTCAATATCTTCCTATTGACTATAACCTTTCGCAACCAACCTTGTTTTATAGGTAATTACATTATCATCCATGTCTGTCTTTTTCTTGAAGACCCACCTACACTTAATCAGTCTAACCTCTTACGGTTCATCAACTAACTCCCAAACTTGGTTCTCGTATAGGGAATCCATTTCTGATTTCATGCCTTTTAGCCATTTATCAGAATCTGAGCTTTTCATTGCCTCATCATATGTCCTTGGTTCATCATTCTTCATGAGATATAGTTCTTTATCATCTATAATGATAAAACTATATCTATCAGGACCTTTATGAACACGACCTGATCTTCACAATGATTGTATTTCGACAGGTTGTTCTTGGATCACACTTTCTTGTGCATCTAGAACGAGGTCAATCAGTTGATTGTTTATTTCCTCCTCTTGAACTTCTAGTTCAATATTGCTCCCACTAACTTTTGCAAGTAAGTGTTCCTTTTCCAAAAAGTGAGCATTTTGAGACACAAATACCTTTTGTGCTTCGATTTGGTATAACAGATATCCAATTGTTTCCTTTAGATATCCAATGAACAGACACTTGTCAGATTTAGCATTTAGCTTATCTGACACTATCCTTTTTACCATAGCAGGATAGCCCCATACTCTTAAGTGACTTAGAGATGGCTTCTTATTACCCCATTTTTCATAAGGTGTAAAATTAATTGATTTAGAGGGCACTCTATTTAAAACATAAACCGTGCTCTCTAGTGCATATCCCCAAAAGGATTTACTAAGATCTGCATGGCTCATCATAGACCAAACCATATCTAATAAAGTTTGATTCCTCCTTTCTGACACTCTATTGTGCTGGGGTGTATAACTAGGGGACCACTAGGGAACTATCCCATTTTCCTTTAGATATTCCTGGAACTCCTGACTGAAGTATTGTCCACCTCGATCTGATTGAAGTGTATAAAAACTTTTCTCAAGCTGTTTCTCTACTTCAATTCTGAATAGTTTGAATTTTTCAAAACTTTCAGACTTGTGCTTCGTCAAGTACAAATAACTGTATCATGAGTAATCATCAATAAAGGTTATGAAGTAAGAGTATCCTCCTAGTGCCTAAACACTCATTGGACCACACAGATCAGTATGTATAAGTTCTAATGTACTCGTGGCCTGTTCACCCTTTCCTTGAAAGGGTAACTTTGTCATTTTTCTTCTTAAACAAGGTTCGCAATCACCGTAAGACTCCAAGTCTATTGGGCCCAAGTCTCCACGCTTATGCTACTTGGCTAAGCGATCTTTGTTAATGTGGCCTAAATGACAATGCCATAAGTAGAAGGAATTCTCATTATCTAATTTAACTTTCTTCACATTGTTTATATTGAAAATTTCTATTTTAGTATCAAGAACATAAATGCAACCTTTCAGCATCCCAAAACCATAAAGAAAATTATTCAAATGAATCTAACAATTATTATTCGAAAATAAAATTTCAAATCCTTCTGCTGCTAAACACGCAATAGATACAATATTCTTAGTAACACTTAGAATGTGGTAACAATTATTCAAAACTAAAACAAGTCCACTTGGCAAAATAAGATTAAAGCTTGCTATGGCTAATACAGCAACTCTGGCTCCATTTCCCATGCCTAGGTCCATCTCCCCTTTTGCAAGTCTTCTATTGTTCCTTAGTCCCTGCACAGAAGTACAGATATGGGAACCACAACTAATAAATAGTACCCAAGTGGATTCACGCAGAAAAGTAGCAAAATTTTCAATTACAAACATACCTAAAGTAGATGCCTCTGTAGGCTTCTTCTTCAAATGCTTATAAGCAGGAGCTTTGCAATCCCTCTTCCAATGTCCCGATTTCCCACATTAGAAGCAGACATACTTAGATGCCTTCTTTTCTTTCTTCTTTTTACTGATTCTTTTCTTGGCACCCAGTGCCTACTTCTTCTTTTTAGAAGCTATGCCTTTTTCAACCAATAGTAGAGGTTTTTTTTATCTTTCTTGATATAAGGTTCTACTATTTTTAGCATGTTAATTAATTCAGGGATAGTAGAATTAATCTTGTTCATGTAATAGTTAGTCATGAAGCCTGAGTAACTATTTGTCAAGGAGATCAACACAAAGTCAATGCTCAAGTCATGATTCATCTTAAATCCCAATCGATTTAGCTTCTCAAGGTATCCCAAGAGTTTCAGTACATGCATCTCTGTCCTTTCCCAATCCGAAAAGAGCTCTTCAAGATGGAGAACGAAGTCCTCCAAGGGCATGTCTCATGTTGTTTCTGAAGCTCAAGATTCATGGACAGTCTTATGATCTTTCTTGTGCTTCAACCAGGCCTCATGCTCCACATGATCCTCATCATCAGGTTCAACAGGGAAAATTTCACTTAGAACATAGGCAATTCCCTTGAATTTGAGAACTATTCTCATAGCACGGAACCAATCAGCAAAGTTTGAGCCATTCAGTTTGGCGTCAAGAAACATATGGAGATTAACATTGGAAGTCATTTTCAACCTAAGAATAAGAAAAGAAAAAGTTTAGATATTAGTTTAAGTACATGCATTTAATATACGGTCTTTTAATTAAACACATTTGTCTTACTATTTTCTTCGATATTTAAAATAGCCCATTCTATTGAATTTGAGAATTTTTAGCCCAACTAAATTTCCTAGTATGTAGCATCTATAATTAGTCTATTACAGCCCCCAATTTTATGAGTCAAGTCATAATAGTAAGTCATAGTTAGAATCCCATTCCATTTGCATCGCATGCAATTGTTAATTCATTCAAGTTCCCTAATCGCAAGGGACGTGTGCACTTATATTAGCATCTCCTTGAATATGTCTCAGATTTGGGCCTAGCCCCCAATTTTATGGTAGACTACCCCAGTTCTATTAAGGCAGGCCATATCCCAAACTTTACAACTAATCAATGTGGACTAGAAGGAACACTTTACGTAGCACTTTGATAGCCCAAAGAGACCATATTATAAATTTGAGTAAGGAAGACCATAGCTTGCCTTAATATATTTATTTTAGGATTTTATTGGCGTTAAACGTCTCACCCAATCTAGGATTTTATCAGATGGACAAAATTATAATAACTTATATTAATTTAGGGTATTTTAGAATTAATTTATAAGGTCCAACCTTAGGGGTTCAATCTCTTTATTATAATTGTTCCATCAACCTAGATTATATGTAAAATAATTAACACTTTTATTTGTTAAATTTATATTGCATTTCCTTTAGGTTTTTATTCAATAAATTTAATTTTTTACTTTGTTATAGAAACATATATAAGCACCATCTTATATGCTAGAAATAAATTAGTTCATATTAATCCCCCAGTTGGTCAATTCAAGTTGCACCGATATAGGTTCCCAAGTAGGAGAGGTGACCTATGAGTTGTAGACACCAAGTCCAATCGTTAGCCAGAACAAATACGGGCACAAACCTAAGGACCAATGTATTCTCTTGAACTAATAAATTTCGTTCTTTCAATTCATTTCAATAATTTATTTAAATTACGTGGGTTATAGATGCTTCCAATTCATGTAAATTGGAAGCATCTATAACCCACGTAATTTAAATAAATTATTGACGCTTGTATAATTTGAGTAAGTTGAGCAGGCCTATTCAAAATTATTCATAACCATTTTCTAACCTTGAAATGAAAGACACAAATTCATATATATTGTTCCAAACAATTAAATAAACAAATCATTTCATATGGAAAATTAATATTCAGTTTGCTTCTAACTTAATTATGCACTAAATAGGCAGGCTCTGATACCACTATTGGGAACTAATAGTCAGATTGAACATGTATAATAGGCATGGCAGAAATTCAAATTTTGTCCCTATCCCCAGATATAATAGTTGCATATAAATTAAATAAAGCTTTAACTAAATAATTCTATACCTAGGTAGGCATGGCAGAAATTCAAAATTTTGTCCCTGTCCCCAGGTATAATAGTTGCATATAAATTAAATAAAGCTTTAACTAAATAATTCTCTACCTAGGTTAGCAAGCAAGGGCTAGGCGTACCATAATTCTAAATTATATCCTAGTAATAATATTTATATTAAATATATTACAACTCTAACTTATAATTTAAATATAAATAAATTAAGCATGCGTTATAACCTAAGCACAATTATTAAGTCTAAAAACACTTAAAGAAAAAGACTTAACAATTAAAAGAGAAAATAGAAGACTTACCTGTTGAAACGTGCATTAACAGAACTTCATTACACAAGCCTCCTAGGAAGGATAACCTCTATTAGTATCCACATAAATTCTACCAGCCAAAACCTCCCAATGAGGAAGAACTAAAGAATATTGAGAAGCTGCCAGGCCACTCCAAAATCCCACCCAAAGATATAAGCTAAAATCTTCAAGATCCACTTGAATTGGTGCGAGTTCAAATGGAGAAAAAGGGGGGCAATTTATAGGGGGAGCTAGGGCTCCCCGCATTTAATGCGGGATGGGGAAAAATCCCTATCCTACCCTTGGCAATACGCGGATCCCATAGGATCCATGTATTGCCCATGCCTACCCGACTTGCTCCGTAAGTCAGGTCCTAGCCACACAAGGCAGGCTCTTGCAAGCCTGCCTTGTCCCACGGGCTCTCCTGCGAGCCCAGCTCGCTGGTGGCAAGGGCTCCACAAGGCATGCTCTTGCGAGCCTGGCTTATCCTGTGAGCTGGGCCTTGTGGGTGGCCTTGCTGCAGGCTAGCGCAAGCCTAGCTTATGCTGCCTATATCCCATGAGTGCTCTTGCACTCGTGTGGGCTTGCGTAGGCCTGGAAAGCCTTCGGGCTTGCGGGTCCTATAAGCAAAGGGTCCAGCGCTCAAATTTTGCAATTCTGGCCTTTTCTCCAATTCAAATAAATATTTATTTTATGACCCTAATAAATTAGCTGCTGGTAAAAAATAAATCCTTTAAAAAATTATCTAATCATGTTTTAAATAATCAAACAATAATCCAATTATTATTATGTTATATTTTCATAATAGAATGAATCAATTAATTCTTTACTCATTCTGATGAAGGTCCAATGTGTATGACCTTATAGGATCCCGAAGTATTGAGCTATTAAGGCTTAACCAACCCTTGTTCTAATAGAACCATTGGCTCGAGGTTCTAGACTGTAAATAGAACTCAATTACCTTAAATGACTGTATTATACCTCTAGCAAGGGTCTACCATCCCCCATTACTCAGAATGCCATTTGTGCTTATGACTTAATCTCGGTTAATGCAATAGTTATCCAATGCAATGAACTCCTTCCATTCTTTAATATTAGTACCATATGGTTTGTAGGGTTCAGTTAAAGTGTTAACCCACTAATAGCAAGGTTGCTCCAAGCTATCCCAGTTATTAACTTATTACCGAAGTATGATTCCTTTTACCATAGTGCGTTTGACTAGAAACCATTTCTATCAAACACATACTCTGATCAGAGGTTTATGGCAATTATCGCTTCCACAAGTGGCTAGGTACAACTCCTTTAATATATCCGGAGTGATGGATCCTTTCTGACTACTCTGCTTACTAATGTGTTGTCATCACTATACCCTTAATCACCCATGGCACCCTAAATTAATGAGTGTATAGGTATGACCCAAAGTATAGTGATAGTACCACACAAGTTAACTAGTATCTCAAGTACGAGGATATTTGCAAAGCTTATTGCATGAAGATAAACACTAACACATTGATATATATACCAAGTGTTTATCTTACTACGGTCTCCAATATATCTCCTAGATGTATCCATATGTCAAACTTAAGGCACCACCTACAGTCCTTAGGAGATTGACTGCTTAGACCCTTTCTAAGAAAGTTGACCACATGCTAGTCTTTCTGCTTCATCAACATCCTTTCTTGATGAAACTATGACTAGGGATAGTTTAGACATAATTATAATTGCACATGAATCAGGTTCCACCAAATATAGTCCAACTATAATTTCTCTGACTTCATGCTATGACATGTCAACGACTTTTGCATACATACATCAATGAATATATTTTAATCAGCTATAATATATTTATAAGCACATTGATATAAACAAAAGATCAAATGCCTTTATTGATTAAACAAAATATTCATACTACTACATAGTTAAGATATATCGCCCTAATTGCCTTAAGGGCATACATCATATCCAACACTATACCCATTGGGTGAGGGGGGCCTGAGATGGGTGAGGGGGGCCTGAGAGATGTCAGCAGAGGCTCCTATGCTGAGCTCATCGGCTCGTCGCTCCTTCCTCCCTGTGAGAGGATTCATTTCGAGGACATCCCCCTTGAGTTCCACTAGAGCAATAGCTGAGGTAGAGAGGTTCACTAGGTGTTTCTTCTCTATCCGAGACCTGCTGCTAACACAGGATATACTAGCGTCGGTAAGTTTCTTTTACCTATAAAATTTAACAAACTATGCATACAATGACATTTATGTGTTCTCTAGTCTTATGATTTTAACTACAGACTCTGTTGGCTTTGGAGCGTGGCAAGTCCACTCAGGATTTGGATGCCTCTATGGAGCAAGCTAGGTTCCTGGAGGAGTAGTTGTGAGTAGCCACTACTGAGGCCGACTGAGTTAGGCCATTAGAGGAGGAATTGGAGAGGGCTAGAGTGAAGACTGCTCATAAGAGGGCCGAGGTTGAGGTGTCGCAGGACCAGCTGGCCCGGATGACCGAGGGTAATCAGATACCTAGGCCATCCAATTCTTCTTCAGGGGAGGATTGTTCAGCTTATTGGGTGGTGCCTGTGGCCACTTAGGTGGTGGGAGCTAAGCAGGAGTTATAATAGTGAGTAGAGGAGATCAGTATGGTTGCTGGGAGTATAACAGGACCTTTAGAGGCTAGGGTTCTTAATCTGCCTATTGCTGATGCTTGTGGGGCAGAGGATCATGTGATGCTAGATAGGGGTGACCTACTGGCGAATGCAAAAGACCAGACTCAGGATGAGTACCAAGGATAGGACTCCTTAGAAGCTTAGATTAGGTTGTGCTTTTCTTACTTATCTGGTTCCTTGGTTGATCCTTTGCCTTGAGGATATTGTTGTCTTATCCTTCTTTGATAAAGGCTTAAATTGCTAGTAAGTTGACGAGTAACCAAGCTTTTAAAGCTTTAGATTACTAAAAGACTGGCCCAACTGAGACCAATGAGTAATTCCAAGATTTGGATAAGATCTGTATGCCTGTTGGGGACCCGTTTGGCTGGGACTAGGCTTAAGTTGAACCTAAGTTTGATGGGATTGCCCTTGTGAAGGCCTTTATACTGTTGTTGTACTTCTCTCTGGTGAGAACCTTGTCTTGAATGTGAAAAGAGGATCCATATGCCTTTTGTAGACTTGTACAGGTTTTTATGGATGCCTATACTTTTTCATATTGGCAATTTGATTGGATGAGATTCACACTTTGCACATTAGGTGAATGTATCCTTTAGGTGTCCAAACTGTAACATGGTGCAAACTGGATGATGCTAGTGGAAGAACTTGACACTTTTAATGTAAGTTCTAACTTTGACATAGATTGCTTGATGTGATGCAATCTATCAAACTGATTTTTGTATTTTTCTTTTGTCTTAACTTTTTCCTGAATTATCCTTGGCGGCTCAATTCAGTAGACTTTCTTTCTTTTCTTTTGTCTTAATTTTTGCCTCGACATTTTGGGTTTTCAATCCAGTAGACTTTTTCTTTCTTTATCTTAACTTTTGCCTGGACCGCCCTTTTAGGTTTTTAGTCCAGTAGACTTCCTTTCTTTTTGTGTCTTAGTGGTGTCCACGCCATAACATGTTGCATGTTGGATGATACTAATGGAAGCAGTTGGCAATTTGGATGATGTGTGCTATCGAGTAGCTTTATAGCGGGAAAACTAAACTTGAGGGGTCCCAACTATGAAACATTGCTATTACAAATGATGCTTGAACAATAAAAGCAAGTACAGAATACTAGCATTTTTAATTGAGTTTTGACTTTTGCATAGACCGCTTGATGTGATATGATCTATCGAACTGATTTTGTATTTTTCTTTCTTTTGTCTTAAATTTTTCTGAACTGTCCTTGGAGGCTCAATTCAGCAGACTTTTTCTGACTTTTGCATAAACCTTATTTCTTTTGTTGATTATCGATATTTTATCTTTTGTTGAGTAATATGCGCAATATATATAATAACAATGAGCACAAAATGGAGAGAAGAAATTGATGTTCACATACTTGTGATTATTTCACCTAAGTACATGCATGCATTCATAAGACCAAGATTCTTAGCAAATCATAATATGTTCATCGATGAAATTAAATTTGAGTGCATAGGAAGTGGTAATAGTTTCCAATGGTTAACCCTTACCTGCTTTCTGGTCCTTTTACAGATTTTCCTAAAAGGAACTAACATTTTTTCTCTCGATGCCCTAACTTTTGCCTATGCTGTCCTTTTCGGGTTTTCAACTTAGCAGGCTTTATTTACAATAGAGTACCCTAGCTTTTGCTTGACCGATTTATGGAATACTGATCAGTGGGTTGCACCCTAATTATTTCCCAAGCTGTAAAGGACCACTCCCTAGGTGATTTATTTTTTTATTATTTTTTTGCGTGCTACTTTTTGTGATTTATTTCTTTTAACCTAGACATGATAGCGCTTAAGTCTTTCTTGATTCACTGGATTCACGAACTCATTTCCATCCATGTCCATGAGCTTAATTCCTCCCTTACCAAGGATTTTCTTAACCATGAATGATCCTTCCCAATTAGGCCAGAACTTGCCCTTAGCATCAGTGTTGACTTGGCATACCTGTTTGAGAACTAGATCACTCGCCTTGAGGGGTTGCCTTAGGTATCTAACTCTATTATTGTGAGCTTAGGCCATTTGGTGTTGGATTTGATAGGCTTTTTCTCTTTTGTGAAATGAGGTCATGTCATTGTGGGGGAAGGTTTGGGATCATTATGTAGGGTGAGGGGTCTTCTTTCATTTGAAAAAAGGAGAAAGCATTTTTGGAGGGATATTTTGATGGGAATATAGGTCCAAGGGAGATACCTATATTGATAAGAAATTCCAATTTGTTGAATGTGATGGTTTACCCTTTTGAAGGTTTTGGAAGAGTATTGGATTTAAGCTTGCTTTGATTTTGGATTTGTGTTGTAAGATCTTTTCCTTCAACGGTGCAATTAATGTGAAGTATGTCTTTCCCCCACTTTTTTTTTCTTGGGCTCTTGGCTTTCTTTCTTAGTGATGTATATCTTCCTCCCCCTTATTGAAAAAAGATGAGCTAAGACCTAGGCTATCATGATTTTCTAAGCACTTTCCATTTCTCTCTTTTTTTGGGTAAGTTTTAACCATTGGAACCTTATACCATTGCAATGTACTTAAATTCAATTTATTTAATAAACATGATGAAATTTTTAATAATGTTGATTTTATGAGTGCACGATATCCTTAAGAATGAAATGCTCAAGCAGGATGTGAATGGATCAATTTATCCATGATGTGCTCTAAAAGTGGCGTTGTTTGCATCAAAATACTAGCAACATTAAAAGGTTACCTCATTCTTGAAATCATCCTCCACATGTGGAGGGTCTTTATCTTCAATCTCGGTAGGATCTATCAGTGAATCGGTAGTCTCTCAATCCTGAGCTTTTACTTGTATTGGAATTCATCCTCTTTTATGGCTTGGACCGAAGGTGAAGGTTGTCGAGCATTTACAGTCACACTGAAGGGTAGACCTGTTGGATGATGGAAGGTTGTTCCCTTAGGCATGGCTACTCAATTAGGACCTTGGCTAGATCCCTAAACTGAAACACTAACAACACAAATCCTTGGCTAGGCTGAATAGATTGACTGACGGCTGTCGGAACTATCATACCCCCTAAATCATGCAGACCAATTGAACCCAACTATCCGAACTGAATGGACAATGGATTACTTGGACATAAAGGGGGAGACTCATCCCTTAACTGAACTAAATTTGGTTGTGTAGAAACTTCAATGCAGACCAAATGAACTTTGAGATTGTTGCAAAGGTTAGACTCTTGCTCAAGCGGGAACCAAAAGATCAATATATGCATGGGTTCAATTATGTATGGGGCTTGTATAATGATGCATGGTGAGGTTAATATACAAATATAGAGCGTATCTAAGATAGAGTGTGATAATTTTCCCAAATGATGAAAAAGGAAACGGGTTGAATTAAGTAAATGATTTTTGGTGCTCGTCTTATTCTTTTCAATTTTTCAAAAACAAACCAAAATTTTGCAAAGTTAAAAGATTATTACTCCCTAGCAGAGTCGCCACTATGAGGTGTCGATGCCGTGTGGGTCTACCTTGGCACTTGTGTGAGAGAAGAGGGGCCCACTAGGGGTTGGTTGATTAATTTAGATGTGACAAAACAATTTAGTTCAAGTTTGCACATTTTAACCAATTTTAATGAATAAAAGAATCGAGACCCAAATCTCTATACAAATGATAGATTTGCCACCCAAGTTGTCTACCTAGGAAAGAGTTTTGTTATGGTTCCCTCTAGGTGGGTGGCTCATGCCTATTGGATCATAGATTCGGGTATCGGATGAGTCACTTATTTCTCATTTTGTTAATTCAAAATTACATTGACCACGTAAAACCATTTGTTTTTCATCATTTAGGGAATTATCACAGAAATTCTATTTTCTACACTCTTTCATGTATGATACATGTGTTTAATAGTTTATAATAAAGCACAAATAATAAATGGAGGAATAAAAATTACAACCGGGGGAAAATGGGGGAATTGCAAGTTAACCTATATATTTGTTCTAAATTGTAAAACAAAATAAATAAATTGCTCACTTCCATAAAGATTAGCACAATTTATGGCATGTCATAAGTCAGCATTTTATTGGGAAAAATGTGATTATATTAGCATGGCGGTTTTGTTATCGATTGTGCCCGGCCTGCTTCTAAGATCAAAATCAAATAACGGGCTTCAATGTATTTTGTTGTGAAAACACATTTTAAGTTTTTTTTGCTGATTTACCGAATTATTAGTGAGAATGATCGCATGGCAAATGGTAAGTTGATTGATTTTAACCAGTTAAATATTAATTCTAGGTTTTGTCTAGGGATCGATACTCGTACAGGTGAGTGGAACTCGTACGGCTACCAGGGAGGACCAACACAGGTATGGGGGACCTGTACGGGTCCTGTCAGGTCCCGAGCAGAAACTCAGTTCGATTTAATAAGAAAATTAATGGAGGAGAAATGAAATAAAAATGGGATTCCCTTCCATAGGAGTATGGCGCACCAGTTTAATATCCTTAAGGACATAGGGTGCCAACAAGGTTCATATGGGTTCGAACCAAAGCCAAAATATGAACAAGAACCGATATAATAACAAAGGATGAAAATATCAATAGAATAACTGAGATGTGAGTGCCTTTGAAACTCAGGAGCGTTACCTTTACAGAGTGAATCCACTTTGAGGCGATCCCTTTGCTATTGAGAGAGTACGGCCAAAGTAGATGGTGTAATAGGGCTATTTAGACGAGCATTTATGTGGACAAAACCTCCCCTAAATCCTAATAAACGCAGCTAGGAATGAATAAAATGTGGATAAAACCTCAAAGAATTGCTTTTCTCCCTATTTTATGCTTCCTATACCCCACTATACCTTTTCTATACCTATAGAAATTGGTAAGACCTTACCATAATTTGTCTACAGTATATTTTTCAGATGAAATGTGTGTGTTGTTAAATAAGGGGAAAATGCCTTATTTACAGGGTGAGAGTCAGGTCTAAATGCAATAAATCACATTCAAGACCTGCCTTTTCCCGAAAAAGGTAGAGATTACTTCGAAAAGAGGCTGATTAGGCAATCAGAGGACCCGTACAGGTCCCCTCCATGCGTATAGAAGGTAATCTCCGATACGGGTCTATTAGTGGATCCGTAGCACTAAATAGAACCCATACGGGTACCTACGGGCAGACTAGGTCTCCGAACTTAGGCCAAACTCAACTCTATAGCTGTAGGAACACCTCTGATGGACCACACCTAAAAGACATTGCATCATATAGCCCTCATCATAGTTTCATTAGAAGGATCGTTAAAATCTAGTGCTCACAGCGGTCTCCAATATATCTCCCAGATATATCCATGTGTCAATCTTAAGGCACCACCTTCAATTATAAGAGATTAATTGCTTGGACCAATTCCAAGAAAACTAGCCACATGCTAGTCTCACTATTTCATCAATATCCTTTTTTGATGAAACTATGACTAGGGATAGTTTTGATATTGTCATAATTACACATGAAGTAGGTCTCACTATACATAGTTCCACTATGATATCTCTCACTTCGTGCTATGTTTATGTCAAGGACTTTTGTACACATATATCAATCAATATATTTTAACCATTCATAATATATATATATATATATATCGCCCTAATTGCCTCAAGGCATACATCATATCTAAAGTGTGGGACCCGTACGGGTATGTGGGGACCCGTAAAGGTGCTTTCTAATCCCCGGGATAACCTCGGTTTAACAATATGCAGAAACTTATATAGATAGAGTAGAATATGAGAAATAATGATAAAATAAATGAGATGTGAGTCTCTTTAAAACTCAGGAGCGTACCTTTGCGACATGAATCCACTTTGAAGTGATCCCTATGCTAAGAGAGAGTCTAGCCAAAGTAGATAATGAAATGGTGATTTTAGGATTGTTTGGGCGAGTACTTGTGTGGATAGAACCTCCCCCAAATCCTAATAAATGAATGTAGAAATGAATAAAATATGGACAAAACCTCAAGGAATGGGTTTTCTCCCTATTTTATACCTTCTATTCCTCAACTATACTCTTTCTATTCCTATGAAAACTGCTAGAATTTTATAAACTATATGTTATATTTTCTTGTATGTCTTCTCTTTTAAAATGAGGTAAAGCCCTCAATTTATAGGGGGAAATTGAGCCTGAAATCAATAAATTGCATTCATGACTTGATTTCTCCCAAAATGGGCATGATCTACATGATATAAAGCCTATTTATATTTAACAGGACCCGTACAGGTCTGATGGGACCCATATAGGTCCCTCCTAGGTGTATGGGGGACTTAACCCTTACGGGTCCACCAGTGGATCAGTACCACCAAACATGACCCATACAGGTCCCTAAGGGTAGATTAGGTCTCCAGACTCGGCCAAACTCAGCTCTGCAGTAATAGGAACACCTTTGATGGATAATGCCTATAAAAGATTACATTATCTAGCTCTCATCATAGTTTCTTGAGAAGGATCATTAAAATCTAGTGCTCACAGACTACCCCTCATGGGATCACCATAGATACGGATCTATATGATCTCAAGATGTGAGCAAGGGTTTGGAAATTAGACCTGAGGTGATGACTTAGGCGAGTTCCTTTCTTGAGGCAAACTCCTTTTCTGGGTGTCCCTTTCTTGAGGCGGATGATTTTCCTTTGCTGATGCGTATCCCTTTCTTGAGACGGATGACCTTCCTTTGCCAATGCGTATCCCTTTCTTGAGGCGGATGACTTTCCATTATTGATGCATATCTCCGATGACTTCTTTGGGGAATGTGTGTGTATCCCTTTCTTAAGGTAGAACAAATTTCCTGGTTGGTGGTGTATCCCTTTCCTAAGGCGGATGACTTCTCCTTGTATCCCTTTCTTAAGCTAGATCAACTTTCCTGACTGGTGATGTATCCCTTTCCTAAGGCAAATTGACTTTCCTGACTGATGATATATCCCTTTCCTAAGGTGGATAAATTCTTCTTGCTAATGGTGCATCCCTTTCTTAAGGCGGATAGAATTTCCTAACTGATGATATATCCCTTTCCTAAGGCGGATCAGTTCTCCTTTCCAATGGTGCATCTCTTTTCTAAGGCGGATAGACTTTCCTGACTAATTATATGTCCCTTTCCTAAGGCAGATGACTTCTCCTCATATCCCTTTCTTAAGCCGAATCGACTTTCCTGAATGACGATATATCCCTATCCTGAGGCAGATGACTTCCCCTTGTATCCTTTTCTTAAGGCAGATTGACTCTCCTGGTTAATGGTGTATCACTTTCCTAAGGCGGATGACTCTCCTGGTGGGGATTTTGAATAGCTTGTTTAATACACAATAAAAATGTTGAGTTAGTTACTGCGTAAGGTGACACATCTTGATTCTTGACTGACTTTGTGGTGAACAAAAATTTTTGCCCCTTCAATCAAGAATGAAGATTTATTGGTAGGGCTTGGCCCCTGAATGAACCATAAAATGAGTTTGAGAAATATTGGGTTTGGCCCAATTGTTGGGGAGTGCCCCTAAGGTAGGTGCCCCTATGGTGTTCGATGGAGGGGGGATGCCCCTTAATTGATTCCACCCCTGGGTAGTGGAGTAATGTCCTTAGGCAGGCTCTTTTCTGCTGGGGAAGTGTCTCCTTACAAGACTCGCTTATTGAGGAAAAAATCCTATACTCGGGTGGACCTATACACAAAAATTATCCATGTTAGTGGTCAATTTAATGATAGCTCACCTCAATTCTTTAATTAACTTTGTCAAGACAAAAATTTTTGCCCCTTCAATCAAGGATTAAGGTGAGCTAGGGGTTTTGCTCCACATTTAACTGAGATATGGAGTTTAAGAGAAGTAGGGTTAGCCCCTAATCTAGACTGGATGTACCCCTGGTGTTTTCATGTAGTTTTGGCTTAAAAACTCCCCCTTGATGACAAAAGGGGACCCGTACAGGTGGGTTGGGACCCGAACTGGTGGGGATTTGTATGAGTGGGACTCATACGGGTAGGAAGGGACCCATATGAGTCCCACCCGGGGGGTTTTAAAACTGAAATAGACCCCTCACATCCTGCCTTACACCAAACTCTCCTATGTTGAGTTTTCTAGCAATTTTCTCCCAAAAACTAATCAAAATGTATAAAAAGATTCCAAAGATAGACCGTTTCTCCATTAGGGGGAAAGATTTACCCTTAGTACGTGATTCGGAGCTCCAGGAATACCCGATTTCCATTGGTTATGCTTTTCACGAGGGAGACCCATTTTTCGGCCTTACTCCCACTGCCAAAGTGCCTCTGATTCCCTCTCTTAATACCCATGCCTCAGCACTCCAGGTATTTTGCTTGATTCTCCACTTTTTCTATTTTTGGGATTTTCGGAATTTCTGGAATTTCTGGATTTTTTGCATGATTTAGGGTGTTTTAGATCCTGAAATAGAGCTTGATGCATGTAACTTTAGCCAAGGACGCTTTTACGATATTCTTGGATGAGCTTTGGTTGAATTTGGATGATTTTGGCTTGTTTGGGAAGATTTTTGTGAAAGGACTGCTTATAGGGGACCCGTACGGGTGGAGTGGGACCCGTACAGGTCCTGTTTTAGGTACGGGAGGCATACTCAGACCTATACGGGTCCTACCTCCAGGGATAAGATGCCCAATTCTTTGTTTTCTGCAACCTTTTCCTAATTTTTGACTTGTCCATTACATTCTAACCCTGTTAAACTGTGTTTTTTTCCTTGCAGTTCTAGTATAAGACTGTGGGAGCCTTGAACTTCTACAGAAAGTGGTGTGAGGAGATCCGTACTATAGGGGATACCGAGCTGTTGACCTATATTGACTCATTTGAGTTCACTAATAGTGTTAGGGCCATTCCCCAGACACTAAAGAAGTTCACTTCTGGTGCTATTTCGGCACTGATATAGAGGTGGTCCAAGACGACACACACTTTCCACCTACCAATCGGGGAGGTCACCATCACTCCCTTAGATGTGTGCGCATTGAAAGGATTAGAGTGGAGGGGGTACTTATCCACTTTGATGTCTATGCCGACCAATGGCGCTCCCGGTCTGAGGTGAAGGCCTACATGGAGAGACTACTGGGTTTTTATCCTGGATGGATGGACAAGCTCAAGTATGGAGAGCTCTATAGTTACTAGATTAGGCAGTCGAGCCTTGTTGCTACGGGGAGGAAGGACCAGTATGCCTGATCTTTCCTACTAAGCTTCCTCACCATCATCTTCTCCCCAGTCTACTCGAGCAACCTCAACTATAGTTTGCTCTCAGCTGTCAAGGGTCTTGCCGCTGTACCGAATAAGAATTAGTGCCGGGCCATTCTGTCATAGTTGTATTATGGGCTAGATGTTGGGCTTCAAGGCCAGCAGTCTGAGATCAAGATCTCCCATCTGATCGTAATGGTAATTCCTGAGTCGATCCCTTTTGCTTTAACCCTTTACTCAAACTATTTTGCAACTAACTTCACCTTGTTTTGCAGATTTGGGCCTTTGAGCATCAACTTATTCCAAGGCCAGGTTAGCCCGGGCAGCCTGAGATGGCTAATATGATCTCCAGGTGGATGGAACCTTGGTAGCATCAGGCCCCGACCACAGTGGAGTATAGGGAATTCCTTCGCCAGCTACGCTCTGATCGTGTAAACTTCTCTAGCATCACATCAGTACTTTATATTTAAATAAACTATTAGTAGAAACTATATTTACAAAGTCATGACACTTACAGTGCATTTACTTTATAAAGGTCGTTCGAGACCCGTGGGAGAGGATGGTCATACACGGAGACATCTAGGCTGGTGTGGATGATTGTTGTTTTGTGTTGGAGTTCCCACTCTCCCTAGAGTGGTATTTTGGTGAGCGGGTCTGAGACTGGAGGACCAATGCTATTGTGGAGTGACCTATCCCTCCCCCTATCCCAATAGGAGTCTTCTGGCCACATCTGATGCCTGGGACGGATCAAGGGCTTTACTTATTGGGTGAGGGAGCTCGAGTGATGTCCGTGGGGAGCTCTTACACTACATTATTCAATTTCTCGCTGATTCCTCCTTGTGAGAGGATCCATTTCAAGGATATTCCCCTTAAGTTCCACTAGAGCGATAATGATGGTGACGTGGATGACGATGATGATGATGAGGGTGAACAAAGGGGTGACTATGGGGGTCCTTTTGTGGTTCGGAGTACTGAGGATCCAGCTAGGTATGCTACACCTTCCTCTCAGGTATTTTCCTAACTTAGCCTTTATGAATACCTTATTGCTTCTTAAAATTGACTATGACCCTAATTGTAACCTGTTATTGTTATAGCCTCCCGCCACCATGCAAAAGAGGTCTGCTGCTGTTACCTCTGCTAACCATGAACCATTGATGAAGCGGTCTTGCACTTTAGGGAATGTGAGAGAGGGGGTTCTCCGGGCAGAGATGGATACTTCCTTCTGGCTCCTTGATCATTTAGGGAAGTGAGTTTTCAATGAGCTCAAGGAGTCAGGCCATCCCATCGGGTTTACCCCATCTAGCTCCACTCATGTAATGAATTCTCTGATTTGATCTTGCCCTTATAATAACTACTTAGAATATCCCATTCTGATATGGTTTTCTCTTTCAGATGACTATATCTAAGGCCGAGAGGATCGCTAGGGCTTTCTTCTCTATTTAGGACCTGCTGCTAGCTCAAGACACACTAGCCTCGGTAAGTTTCTTTTACCTATAAAATTTAACAAACTATGTATAATGCATGTAATGATATTTATATATGTGTACTGATCATATGATTTCCATTACAGACTCTGTTAGCTATAGAGTGGGGTAGGTCTACTTAGGATTTGGATGCCTCTAAGGAGCGAGATAGGTTCCTATAGGAGCAGTTGTGAGCAGTCACTGCTAAGGCTGACCGGACTAGAGTAGAGACTGCTCAAGCAAGGGGCCAAGGTTGAGGTGTCTCGGGTTCAGCTGCCCTAGATGATCGAGCATAGACAGACACCTGAGCCTTCTAATTCTTTATCCATGGATGAGCTTTTAGCCTATCGAATGGCACCGATAGTGACCCAGAAGGGTGGAGCTAAGTAGGAAGTGGATCATCTTGTTAAGGTGGTTGATACTATTGGAGATGTTCTAGGGGCTTTAAAGAATAGGGCCTCTGATTTGCCTGCTAAGAGTGTTGATGGGGCTGAGTACTACGTGATGATTGATATGGACAATCTGTTGGTAGATACGTTGGACCAGATACCAAAGGAGCGCCAGGGATAGGAGCCCCCAGCAGCTTAGATTAGACTGGAGCTGATTACTTGGAAATTTGATACTTTTGGCCCTACGTAGCTTATGTTGATGTAAACTTGGATTGATACTTTTTCCATTTAACTTTTATGCATGCTTAACTTTCTTTTTCTAAACTGAAACCGTTGGATATCATTGCCTGTAAATCCATGTTGCCCCTTGGTATAACCAACAATGTGCACCGTTTAGCGTGTACTATGAGCTAGTGAGTTAACCATTCAACACTCAAAGTTTCTAATCTCACCGAACTGACCCAATACAACCGAAAAGAATTGCCAAGGCTAGCTGGTTAAAATTAGCACTTCTGGGGTTATGTGTTATCCTATTATTTCACCATAGGAGAACTAAGTTCAAAGAATCCTAGTTGTGAGACATGGTAATTACAAATTATGTTCTGATTATCACAATTAAAAAAACGGGCGCTTTTGAATTGAGTTCTAATTTTTGCATAGGCCTCTCAGTGTGAGATGACCTATCAAACATTTATCTCCCTTTCTTTTTGTCCTGATTTTTTCCTAAACTGTCCTTCGCGGCTTAGTTCAGCGGACTTTTCCTTTTTCTTCTTTTCTTTTCTTTAACTTTTGCCTGGACCACCCTTTTAGGTTTTCAATCCATCAAGCTTTTTCTTTCATCTTAACTTTTGCCTGGATCGCCCTTTCGGGTTTCCAATCTAGTAAAAGTTTTCCAAATTTTGCATAGGTCTGATTTCTTTTTGTGGCCTATCGATACTTTTGTCTTCTGTTGAGTAATGTGAACACAGTAAAGATAACAACAAAGATGCATAAAATGCAGAGAAAAAATGATGTTCATATACCTGCGATTATTTCACCTAAACACATGCATGCATTTCTAAGATAAAAATTCTTAGCAAATCATTACATGATCATTGATGAGATTAATTTGAGTACATAGGCAATGATAACAATTTTCAATGGTTAACCCCTACTGCCTACAGGTCTTTTACAGATTTTTCAAAAAGCAACTGACATGTTTCTCTCGATGCCCTAATTTTACCTAAGCTGCCCTTTTTAGGTTTTCAACTTAGCGGGCTTTATTTGTATTGAATTACCCTAATTTTTTCCTCACCGATTTGTGGAACACCGATCAGCAGCTTATACCCTAATTTTTCCCTGAGTAGTTGAGGACCACTCATCGCGTGATTTATTCTTTCTATTTCTATTTATTCTTTGTGCTGCTTTTTTGTGATTCAGTTCTTTTGACCTAGATACGATAACACTGTAGGCTGTCTTAATCCACTAGATTAACGAATTCATTTCCATCCATATCCATGAGCTTGATTCTTCCTTTGCCAAGGACTTTCTTAACTATAAATGGTCCTTCCTAATTAGGCCTGAATGTGCCCCTAGCATCAGTATTGACTTTGCATAGTTGTTTGAGGACTAGATCACCCACCTTGAGAGGTTATTTTGGGTATCTAACTCTGTTGTTGTAAGCTTAGGCCATGCATTGTTGATACATCTGTAGGTGGTCAAGTGCCTTGAGCCGCTTCTCGTCTATTGAGTTCAATTGTTCATACCTAGCCATTACCTAATCTAACTCTTTAAATCGAGCTTCAAGCGCCACCCATAGAGACCTTACTTCTATTTTGACAGGTACATGGCTTCCATTCTATATACCAAGGAGAAAGGTGTATGATCAATAAGTTTCCTTACGCTGGTTCTACACCCCCCATACTGCAAATGGAAGTTTATCAGCCCAATCCCTATAGGTAGCCACTGTCTTGGATAAAAAATCCCCTTGATCGACTTACTAACATTAATGATCAGCTTCCCTTTAGAGCTCATGAGGGATTTTGAGTATAGTCTTGTAACTCAAGGTGTACTTTCCATTCTTCATAACCAAGGCCAGCCTACTGTTGATGCTCTCACGAGGGGTTACTCTAGTCATATAACCTAGGGCTTAATTCCAACCCCTTATAGCCAGAGCCAGCCTGTTATCATTGCTTTTATAAGTTGTTTTGGTCTTCTTTCTTGATGATATGACCCCCTTTTCCCCCCTCGTGATGAAAGATGGACCAAGACTTATCATTATCATGTTTTGTTAAGCACTTTTATCGTCTCTCTTTCTTGGTGGTAAGTTTTAACCATTGGATATTTATGCCTTTGCGATACACTGAAAGTCAACTACATTAATAAATATGATGATGTTTTAAGAATGTTGTTGTTTTGAGGGTAAGATGTCATTAAAATGGAATACTCGAGCAAAATGTGAATGAGAGATGCATCAATTTATTCATGACATGCCTTAGTTAAAGAGTATTGATGCCATAATCTATCGGTGATATGCCTCATAAGCAGCATCATTTACATCAAAAATGTTTGCGATATTAAAAATTACATCATTTGAATCATCCTCCACAGGCAAACGGCCTTATTGGTCAGCCTTGGTAATACTGATAGTTTAACTAGTAGCCCCAATGTGCAGGTTTGAGTGAGTTTCTTCGGCCACTGCTCTTGTTAAGTTCATGATGGGCTTACTTATAGGGTTGCCTTTCTCATCCCCCTTCCAATTCTTCTTCATGAGTATGGCTAGGGCCTTGGTGATAGCTTCGACTGCTTCACTCATCTAATCTCCCTCAACCTTCCCTTATACTTCCAAAGAAACTGAGGTCTAAATCATGCAGCCATTCTTGAAGTCATACACATCATTGAAGATCTCAAAATCAAAGACCTTCCTCCCCCCAACCTCGATAGGTTTTTCCTCACCTGTGAACACCCTCTTCTTAATCTTGGCCCTATCATAAGGCATGAATATGGTTTGAATTTCCTATCACCTGGGCGATATCCCAAACTAAATGTCAATGGCCATGGTACATGTATTATGGTTTCTAACATGCCTTGAAGATTCTTCACGAGCCCTTTTCCTCTAGTGTAACCCTACTTCATCATGATTTTCTTAATCTTAAGGGATATGTATCCCCTAACTAAATACTTTGTGTCTTAGTGAGAAATAGCAACCATAGATTCTTTCTTTTCAGCTTCCATGGCTGCTATAACTAATGGTTCATCTACCTCAATGGTTACTAGCTTTCCATTGTTGATGAGCTTGACTTTCTGGTGGACCATGGAAGTGATAGCCCCTAATGCATGGAGCCAAGGATGGCCCAATATCAATGAGTAACTGACAGGGATGTCAAGGACAGTGAACAGGGCTTTGGATTTCACTTCTCCAATTGTAACCTCGGTTTTAAAAACTCTAATGAAATTCCTCTTTGTATCATCATATGCCTTATAACAATATTGGATTTCTCCAACATGGATTCATCTAGCCCAAAGTGAGGAATGATCTTGGGAGGACAAAGATTAAGGGCGAAACCATCATCCACCATGATACATGGGAAGGAACAATCAAAGATTTACACCCTGATGAAAGTTCCTTATTGTACTTATTTCCTTCAGTTGGGAGGTCAGATGGACAGATCGTAATACATTCAACATGATTGGGCGAGGGTCCTCCAAAGACTGAAAACACTTCAACCAAGGTAGTGGAAGGTGTAAACCTCCACGCCTAATAATTTTTCTATCCAACCCCTGCGATGATCCTCAGAGTCGATGAGAAGCTGCCAAATGTTGTACTCGACAGGGGTAACTTGCAACTATTGGATAAGAAGGGTGACCTTCGCATCGACCTTTCCAGTACCAAGTAGAGTTTGAGTTTCGATAGCAGGTGTAAAGGTCTATCCTTAACTGATACTCGGGATGACTTGAATGTCAACATCTCTACCTCTTCATCTTTTTGGGAGAGCATTAGAAGCAACCCTTCCACTTCAATTGACATGTAATACCCCATCCTTCATATAGCTTCTACCCTCAGGAGTTTCTACTAACAAAGTTGGTCCTTCGAAGTCATCACTCTTCAATACATAAGCATCAATATCAATTGGTTCAGGTTGGATCAATATAGCTTCCACATCATAAGCGCCCTCTAATTTGTATGCATCAATATCAATAGGGGTAGGATCATCGGGCTAGGCCACTATTGAGTGAACCATTAGGTTGGCTTGCACGATCATATTAAAGACATGATGGGAGGATTGACCTGGCTCAATAGCTGTAACCTATTTCTCAAAATTTCATAAGGGGGTTATTCATTGTGCTTGGCTTAAGCTCGGGTTCTTGGATATTCTTTTCACTAATTAGGCCCTAAATGGCCTCAAGTAAATCCCTACAAGCACCGGTGTGATGATCCTTGCTAAAATGATAAGCACAAAATTTATCCCTATCCTTAGGGTTGGGTGGGACATATGGCTTGACACTTTGGAGAAGGCCTAACGCCCTCAACTTACTAAAGATGGAAGGCAGCGGTGCCTTCTATGGAGAAATACCATCCTTAGTGACATGAATTGCAGCAACTTTTTATTGTACTGTTGCAATTTTGGGATCTGAACAAGACCTTGGTCTAGAAGCCTAGGCTGGGGTTGAGGAGTTGTTCTTCTTGAGCCAAGGTTTGGCTGACAGATTCGCCTTCTCCAATTCCTCAATCCTTTCCTATTTCTCGGCCTTTTCAAAGACCTTCGCATATCTAGAGAATTTATCCACACCAAGTACCTTATGGTAAGCGGCAAAGCATTGTCCATCAACTTTACAATCATCTCAGGGAGACTTAGTCAATCTTTCAACAAGACCTGGGTGGCCATCTACCTTTCAAAATAGGGCTTGAATTTCTCATTAGGGGCTTGCTTGATAGCCTCTAAATTCTATATGGTAGTTTTGATAGTGGCATTGAAACCATACTACTCAATGAAAGCCCTAAATAAGGCCATATAATCTCTAGTTCCCTCATCAGACAAAATGTTGTACCATTCGAGAGGAGGGCCTTCCAAAGTGTAAGGGAACATCTCGGCGAGGACTTTATCACTTAGCTTCCTTATCCTCATAACCCTCTGATAGGTAGTGATATAAAACTGAGGCAGACCAGTTCCCTTACACTTTGCTATGCTAGGCATACTAAAGTTTTCAGGGACCCAATCTTCCTCCCAAGTGGCTTGAACTAACAGTGCTAATGGCTGAATCCTGGGATTGCTAGCAAACAACTTATGTAGTAGATCACATAATTCTATAGACAAAGATGATCCATCTGATTGAGTAATCGTACCCAAGGGTAAACCTATTGATTGAGGAAAGGTTTTCCCCTTAGGTGTGACTAAAAAGATAGGGGTCGGGCTAGATGCCCTAAATTGAAATGCTAGTGGTATGAACCCTTGGCTAGGCTGAGCGAACTAGCTGACAGCCAGTGGAACCACTATACCCACTGACTGTAATGGCTGACCAATTGAACCAAATGGACCGACTAAACCCAACTAACCAAATTGATTGAAAGATTCTCCATGAATCCGAAGAGTGTGCAACTGAGAGTGAGTGAATGGATTGTGAGTGAACCTTGAAAGGGGAAGCTGCTCACTAGCCACTGCATGAACTGCTGAAGCTTTGATAGGTGTACCCTAAGAAGCATTGGCCATTCTCTCTTTAGCCAAGATTTACCTGATAGAAGCCAGCATCTTATCATTTACTCGGTCAAGGAACTGATCACTTCCAAGGTATTGTGAGATGACATTTGCAACCTCCAACCTAACATCAGCCCTTGATGCATTTGCCTCCTTGCCAGTAGCAACATATGCAACCTTAACATTAATCTGGCCCCCTAGAGTCAGGATACAAGACATTTCTTCAAGCTGATAAGTAGTATTGAGATCGAATGAACCAAACTGATTGCTCGATGAATTACTCAGAGATGGTAATGTAGTAACCCTTAACTGAATCGGAGGAGGAGGTGATGGTGGAACTGGAATTCGGATCAATCAAACTTAAGATCGTCACCAAGCTTTAACTCTTTGAACTTTGGCTAAGGTAGTAACACAAAGATCAGTACATGCCTCGGATATGGTATGCATGCACAAATTACAATAATGCATGGTGGGTAAATTATAAGGGAATATATAACACAACATAGGCAAAATGTGTCCTCCAACCTTACTCCTCCTACCAATTCTGAAGGTATTTTCCTTTGATTACCACAAGGATAATAAAGGCCGACCTAGTCTAATCACACTAGAAAAAGGTATCTAGAAGGGTAATATTCTACAGCTTTCGATAAGAATGTGTAGGGACATAACCAAAGTTGATGTAGTAGGTTTCCATCGCACCAAGCCTCTTTTGGAGGGAGATGAAAATGAGTGCTCCACCCACTGGAGTGTCCCCATTTCCTAGCAGGCATGGGTAACACCTTTGTGAGTTTCTCAGAAAAATAAGGTACCTTAACCTAGCACTAAAAGAAGAGCGCATCTAGCTAGAGAGAATGAGATAAGAAGATAGAGTAGTAATTTTCCCAAATGATGAAAAATAAAACGGGTTGAATGAAGTAAATGATTTTTGGTGCTTATCTCAGTCTTTTAAGCTTTTAAAACGAACCAACATTTTGTAAGTTAAAAGACAACATCCCTAGTAGAGTCGACATGTGAGGTGTCGATGACGTGTGGGTTTGCCTTGGCACCTTGGTGGAAGGTGGGGCCCACTGGGGTGGTTGTTTGATTTAGGCATGATGAAACCATTCAGTTCAAATTCGTACATTTTAACCAATTTCAAGAATAAAAGAATCAAGACCCAAATCTTGATATAAATGATAGAATTGCCACCCTAGATGTCTACTTAGGAAAGAGTTTTGGTATGGTTCCCATTGGATGAGAGACTCTTACCTTTTGGATCAGAGATTCGGGTATCGGATGACTCACTTATTTCTTATTTAGGTTATTCAAAATTTCATTTGCCGCGTAAAACCATTTTATTTTCATCATTTGGGGAATTATTACTAAAATCCTATTTTCTACACTCTTTCATACTCGATTCATACGTTTACAACTAACAATAAAGTATGACCAATAATTGGGGGAATAAAAATTGCAACCTGGGGAAAATAGGGGAATTACAAAAGAGCCTATACATTTCTTCTAAGTTATAAAACAAAATAAAATAAATTCCCCTGCATCCACAAAGGTGAGTAGAGTTTATAGCACATCATAAGTCAGCATTTTTGTTAGGAAAAATGTGATTATGTTAGCATGGCAGCTTTGCGATTGATAGTGCCCGAACGTCTTCTAGGATTAGAGAGAAATAACGGGTCTTCAGGGCATTCTGTTATGAAAACACCTTTTAACTTTTGTGAGTTGATTTACCAGATTATTAATGAAAATGATCGCATGGTAAATGGTGATGTCAGACTGATTTTACAGGTTAAAATAGGAATTTTGGGTTTTACCTGGGGGCCAATACCGATACGGGAGGGATGGGACCTATATGGGGTTCTAGTGGGGACCCGTACGAGCATGGGGGGACTTATACGGGTCTTGTCTGGTCTCAGATAGAACCTCAGTTTAATAATACAAAGAAACTTATATAGATAGGGTAGAATATGAGAAATAATGATAAAATACATGAGATGTGAGTCTCTTTGAAACTTAGGAGCGTACCTTTGCGACGTGGGTCCACTTTGAAGCGATCCTTATGCTGAGAGAGAGTCTAGCCAAAGTAGATAATGATATGGTGATTTTAGGACTGTTTGGGCGAGTATTTGTATGGACAGAACCTCCTCCAAATCTTAATAAATGAAGCTAAAAATGAATAAAATATGGACAAAACCTCAAGGAATGGGTTTTCTCTCTATTTTATACCTTCTATACCTCAACTATACCCTTTCTATACCTATGAAAACTGCTGGAATTTCATAAACTATATGCTATATTTTCTTGTATGTCTTGTCTTTTGAAATGTGGTAAAACCCTCAATTTATAGGGTGAAATCGAGTCTGAACGTAATAAATTGCATTCATGACTTCATTTGTCCCATAATGGCCATGATCTGTATACCTTAAAGCCTATTTAGGCAATGAAAGGACCTGTACGGGTCCTTCCCAGGTGTATGGGGACATGACTTGTATGGGTCCACCGGGGGATCTAGACTACTAAACATGACCCGTACGGGTCCTTTATGGCAGATTAGGTGTCCAAACTCAGCCAAACTCATCTGTGTAGCAGTAGGAACACCTCTGATTGATAACACCTATAAAAGATTACATTATCTAGCTCTCATCATAGTTTCATGAGAAGGATCATTAAACTACAGTACTCACAACTCTCATGCTGATGGTGTATCCATTTCTTAAGGCGGATGACTCTCCTGCTCAATATTTTGAGTTACCTACCAAAAAGACAATAAAAATTTTGCGTTAGTTACTGTCTCAAATGATGCATCTTAATTCTTGATTGACTTTGTGGTAAAAAAAATTTTCCTCTTCAAATAAGAATGAGATGTGTGGATGGGGGTTGGCCCTTGAATGAACTATAAACTGGGTTTAGAAATGTGGGATATGGCCTAAATATATTAAGCTAAAAGAAAATGCCCCTTGAATAGTGCCCCTTGGGGGGTGCCCCCTAGAATGGATGCCCTTAGGGTGCCAGAACGCTGGGGATGCCCCTTGACTTATTCCATTGCTGGGGAATGGAGCAATGCCCCCTAGATAAATTTTGTTGCTAGGAAACCGTGGAGTGTCCTTTGGAAGATTTCCTTGTTGGGGGAATGTCTTCTTGGATGACTTATGTGCTGTGAAAATTCTCCACGCTTGAGTGAACCTGTACACGAAAATTATCCATGTGAGTAATTATTTCAAAGTTGCTTACCTTGATTCTTGATTGACTTTGTGTAAACACAAACTTTTTCCCCTTCAATCAAGGATCAAGGTGAGCTAGGGGATTTGCCACTAATTAACTAAAAGAATGGGGTTTAAGAGATCTGGGGTTGGCCCCAATTTGAATTTTTTGTGTGCCATCTATGGGTAGGGTTGATTTCATTGAAAAGATCTCTTACCCCTGAAAGTTAGGACCCGCACATGTGCAGAGGACCCGTATAGGTGGGATGTGAGGTTTAGGGGGGACTCGTACGGGTGGTATGGACCTATATAGGTGTGTCAGGACACTTTTTAAAAGCCTAACAGTCCCTCACCCCCCCCCCCCTTTTCCAAAATTTCCAAATTTCTCTGACTTTGGAAAATTTCTTCCAAAAATAATTTGAATATGTATACATAGGTTCCCGACGCCGGCCGTTTCAATATCACTCGCGAGGAGTTGCCTTAAGTAGGGGAATCAGAGCTCTGACGATGTTTAGTGGCCCTCGGATACGCGTTTCGTGAAGGGGATAGTTTCTTGGGTTTCAGACCCTGTTCTAAACTCCAAGTAAGTGGTTTTGAATTTCCATTTTCCAATTTTTCCCAATATTGAATTACTTTGATTTGGCATTTAGGGTATTTTAGGGGTTAAAATAGAGCCTAATGCATGTAACTTTAGTCTAGGGTGCTTGTAGGATAGTTTTTATCAATTTTTGATTGAGTTTGGATGGTTTTGGATTATTTGGGAATTTTTGGGGATGTGGATAGTTTGTACATACATTTATTTTAAGGTCTTTTAATTAAATACATATTCCTACTATTCTTATTATTATTTAATCGAAAACATAAAAGCCCCTTCTATTGTCTTTTGGGAAACATGGTCTTACCATTCTCCTTAGTAGGTAGCATCTATAACTCATTTAAGCTAACCCATGCTATCATGAGTCAAGATAACTTAAATGGCTATAGGAGGATCTAGTCCATTTGCATCCAATACAATTGTTAATCCATTTGAGTTCCAACCAATGGACGTGCATAACTAATTATATGACTCCTTAAGATTTAACCCTAATTCGAATCATGTGACTAGACGATGTTAAAGAAGAAAGCACATTGTGCGTGAGCAATTCATTCAGTAAAAAGGGCTAGAATCACACTTCAATTTTTAGGAAAGGTAATTTTGTTTCGATATTTTAATGGGGATTTATTGGTGCAACAAGTCTCGCCTAATCTAGGACTTATACATGCATATGATTATGAAACTATAAATAATTCCAGGGTAAAAGGAATTAGTAGGTCCAAATTAGGGTCATGCTCAACTGGTACTTCATAATCATTCCATCATGCCAAGACTCCACATAGCATGCAAAACAAACAATTTAAACTTTCATTTGTAAAACCATATAATGAATCCAATTCATTATACTAGAAATAAACTAATTCAAAATAGTCCCTCTGGTAATTAGAATCTAGAACCGATGAAAATTCCCAGGTAAGAGAGACCCCCTTGAAGTGAATGAGCAGCCTTATCCAATCCTTGCCGGAATAAACACGGGCTAGTCTGACTCAGTTAACCATAGACTAATTAAATTAAAGATTTCGTTCTTTTCTAATTTAAGAATTAGTTCATGTAATTCAAAAATTAAAGTATTTATAATTTCAAGTAAAACATTATTAATTCTTAGATAACTACCATGACTAAGTTTGACCAACACTTAATCTAGTTATCGCAGCATTTTCTATTGTAAGAAATAAATTCCTAGGCATGGCATAGCATACTAAAAAATATTTCTTAGAAAATTAGGCCTAGAATATTTTAAGTTAATCATACAATTGCATTAGGCAGGATCTGATACCACTGTTGGTATAGATTAAGGGTTTTAGCAAGTAAAACATGTGCAGTGGAAATACAAAAATATAATCTAGTGTCTGCTTATGGTGGCGTCGGCCTTTGTGGTGCGGGGTGGTCACCCCCATTGTGAAAACCCCCCCTACCATTGTAGCTGCTGCCGCCCCCTCTATGGCGGCAGCCGCCACAGTGGTAGCGGACACCGTGGCACGGCCTGCTACAGGTCATGCCACTCTGTTGTCCCTCTCTCCTCTTGATTGGGCCACGTATTTTCCGTAAAAATCCATTAAAGTCGGTGTATTTTTGAGTGAGGGAGTATTTAAACCCATCTAGGAGAGAGATACTATGACTATTCTCCAGAAATATGAATTATAATCTAATTTTTGATAGGAATTAAGAAAAAGAGTGAAAAAGTTAAGAACTAAAGAGAGAAAGCTTAAGAAAATCATAGAATCCGGGTTTAATCCATCCTAATCTCGATTCTTAGTTGTTCTGAGGCTTAATCTTATAGCTTAATCACTAAAATCAATTAGAAATCATAGGTTAAAGTGGATTAAATAAGTTTTTAGAGACTTTTCTCAAATACCACCTAAATATTCAGTCACTAATCTATCACTGATTTTGTCACTAATTCCATCGATTTTCATCACAAAGTCATCGAAGGGATTTCACCAAGGGTTGATTCGAGTCTCCAAAGATAGATTCACAGCCTAGATGTAACAAAACTGAGTTCCTTTGATTATTTACTTCTTTCTGTTAAGTTTTGTTGCTGTTCTTGGTGATTTTGGTGTTTATTCCTTTTTTTCTATTGGTGTTCTTGCAAAACCGTCAGAAAATCATCTAGCCTCTATAGGGATAGCCTTCACCACTACCCCTATAGCCTTGGCCGCTATTCTTATAGTGGTGAAGGCTATAGCTATAGTATTGAACTCTACCTCTATAGAGATCTCATCTTTTTTTTTGCGATTTTTGGGTATTTCCTTACCCAAATCCACTGAATAAACATTATTTGCGTGTTTTAAGTCCATATCTGTTGAAATATAGTTGATTACGACCAAAAACTTCGATGATTTTGAGTTTATGGATGCAAAAATACCAAAATCCCGCTTAAAAATGAGTTTTGAAGGTCAAGGTTGTAGCAACAGCCCTGACCACCGTCGCTATAGCTTCCACCACTGTTGCCACAGCTTTAACCGCCGAAATTTTATTGTAAGTCCCTTTTTTCCTTTTTTTGTGTTTTTGACCCCGATTCTCATTCAAAATATTTTCTAAAAATCATGTATAATCTGTAAATATTTAATTCAATTTTAGTTGAATTTATTTTGCTTATTTTCCATTTAAATTGATTAAATATCTATTAATTGCCTAAAAATGCCTCTTTAACTCTAAAAATTCCAAAAAAAATATTTTCCTTCATCTTAAGTGTTCATTTTCTACCTTTTTATTTATTTATGCTTTATTTGTGTTTATTTGTGGATATTTTGCCTCATTTGGAGCCGGGTCAGATTTGGTAAGCTCGTTTAAGACCTGGTTTTGCCCTTTATTTATTTACTCGTTTTATTTACTTTTCCGTATTAGCAAAATATATAGGTATTTGTAAAGCCATCTAATAATTAATTTTCTTGCTTTATTTGCTGCTTTTGTGTGATGTATGGCTATATAAACCGAAAACTCCAAACATTAACCGGATTTAAATCGCATAAGAACTAAAGTCGCTCTTATTAAAACGTAAACCTTTTTTATTTAATAAATGAAAAGTAAGCAACATCTTCCAAACTTGGGATCTCTATTTTAAGGTATGGTCTAAACACTCAGTGAGAATATCGTACCCAAATTCCTGGTAGAGCTAAACCGGGTGGCGACTCTATCTTAAAATGCGTGATTTCAAGTCTCGTATCTCTTAACATGTAAATTGGACTAAAATTCAACATCAACATCACTTTTATTAATCCATCGTTTCATCACGTTAAAATAAGGATCAATCCATCTGGCCCGCTTCACAGCGTATCTTATTTTTCCGAGCCTAATTCTCATGTGGGTCTGCACAAAAAAGGTCGTCCGTTCACAGTGGCGACTCTGCTGGGGATTTCTTTTAACTTAAAAATTTGAAAATTCACTTTCATTTTCAAAATTCGGTTAAAGGATTTCGATGATGTGCCAAAATCGTGTTTAAATCAAATCTTTATCTCTTATTCCTTTTGAATCCACCGCGTAGCTAGAGGACTCTACTAGATTTAAGGTGCCATTATTTCACCCCGTAAAAGCTCACTTATATACATCATGCCCGCCAGGAATTCAGGATATTTGTGGGTGGATCACTCATTTCAACCAACGTGTAATTCTCACGATCATACTCATTTAAGGAGTGGTTGAGTTACACAAAATCAAGGTAAACCAGACCCTTCTACAATACCATTCTATAGTACCAGAAGTTTGAGACTATGAACTTTGATAAATCTAGCAGTAACAAGTTCCCCTTAGGTTCACCAAAATAGTTTAGATTTAGGTTGCATGCTCAATTATTGTTTGTTCGCATTTGAGTTAAGCCACAAATCTTTTAAAGGCATTGCGTGGGAGTCATAAGGTTGGAAGATATTTATTTGCTTTTTGTATGCTACTTGTGTTGTGCTCATTCATGTAAAACCCACACATAGGCCGCCTGTGGCCAACTTTTATTTTCCATTTTCGGTTACCTCTAGTCTCCCCTTATGTGAAGGGGGAATTTAATAATATGCTTGAGATTGTTCGAGTCTCGATGACCCACATCTAGTTTGCTAGGCATAGCGAGGGATTTGTACATCTCATGTATTTTAGGGTAAAAGCTTTGCATCATAAGATTTTCTGCTCTCTACCTCTCTAAACCACCCCGGTATATATGGCATTCATCACTTGGATTATTATGTAATCATTCAATTCATCCATGGTTTGATTCAAGCTGATTATATTCCAGTATTCTCAGTTAGGCTGAGACATCCTTGCCATTGCATTCGTCTTTGGCTCTGACTCAGTCACCATTTGGTTCGCTAGTCAGGGATTTCTATTTTCGATTCAGAATCTGCTTTGTCCATCATGTTTGATTTACCTCTAGTCAGTGGGATTTTTTCCAAGGGTACTCCTCCCCCAGTTACCCCTTCTCCAATTGATCAAAATCAGTCTCAGTTAAGTATAGAGCTTGCCAGTGCTATGGGTATGTTTTTGCTGTCTGATTTGTTTCGGGTTTCCATCCAAGAGCATGTCTATTCAGCTTTGAGAGAAGAAAGAGAAGCGTAAAGGCCATCAAGGCCTGGGCTTCAAGCTCAAGGACAGGAAAATTTCACCCAGAATGAATTCTATCAGATTTGGCTCAGTCAGAATCAGTTTTCAGTTCCTCCTCTCTCGCCTGTTCGACGGGCGAAATTCTAGTTTGGTCAATCCTCTATTTAGCCTACCCTAAATTTTACAATGTTGACATTGACTTTTCCTCCTCCTCCACACTCGAGGTCTGTTTCTCAGACTTCTTTTCTCCCCACTTTCTTACGGGGATATACTCCATAGATGACAGTCCCCTTGACTGGTTTTATTGTTCCTTCAGTATAGCCGATAGTCTTTACACCGTCTCCCCCTATTTTTATGGTCACTCCATATGGAACGACTTATCCTTAGAACCCATTTGGTCATCCTTTGGTTTAGATTCCTCCTCCTTCTCCACCTTTTTTAGTTTGGAGGCACTTTTGTGCATAACGACCTAGTCACATAATCTCCGGGTGTGACACTCCCTAACCAGGTCATGTAATCTCTAGGGCGTGAAACTTAAAATGGCAGCATTTTAGAAATAGCTACTGACTAAGAATGAAGAGAAGGAAGAAGTGAGGGACGACGATTGGGTCTGAAGAACTTTTTGATGCCTCGAATGGTAGCTTACTTAGGTGAGGGACCTGCTAAATCCCACATCCTGATGTATGATTGGATCGTGTGAGTTTAAAAGATTGGTGATAAAGTTCTTGCTAAGTTGTTCCTAAGTACTCTGTTAGGGCCCATGCTTGAATGGTATAATACTCTCACTGAGTCAACAATCATAGATTAGAAGCTCCTTTCCGAAGCCTTAATAGGTCACTATGGTTTTAGCTCGATCATGGAAACCACTATCCAACACCTTGAGGTCATTAAGAAAAAACTAGGAGAACTATTTATATCCTACTTTAATAGGTGGATGGTCGCTTAGGTGTTATTGAAATAGAAACTTAGTTTAACGGAAAGGATCCTGAAGTTGGTCGACGGGGCTCTCCTGGTTCTTTGCAAGGAGATGGACACTAAGGTTTTTGAGAAAGCTAAAATGATTGAACTTTGTTAGGAAAAAAGAAGGCAAACAAGCTGAGTAGGGCTCGACCATGGTACAAGAAGAATGAGTCGAGTGAATTTGCTTGAACTCTAGCTCATGCTAAAGGGAAATCACGTACGGTACATGTCATGGCACCCGAGGAACTGTCAGCAGTTCAAACTGCTCCTACTCAGCAAGCATTTGTATCCCCGTGGAAAATTCCTCTTAGTATTATATTTACTAAGATGTTTGAAGTAGGCTAGTTGAAGCTCCTGGGCGATTTTAGGGCTCCTCGCCCAGATGAAAAGGGAAACTTCTGTAAGTTCCATGTGTAGAAGGGGCATTAGACTAATCAGTGCAGAATTTAGTTTCAACCATTACTCGTATGGTTAGGGATGGGAAGATGGTTAAGCCAGCTAGGAAGGATAGCACCATGGAAAACCATTTGCCTAATTTTGGGGGGAAGGTCTTTATGACTAACTCTGATCTTAATGAAGAGTCTGTCCTAAAGATGATCTCTAAGGAGTTTGTCATGGTTATCGGTTTTGGTCTCCCTTTAAACTTCGTGTTTAATATGATCTCATAGTCTAATCCTATGGCAAGCTCTATGGAGATTGAGGAAATGGAGCAAGAAGAGAAGACCAAGATCAAAAGTGTGAAGATGGTTCAGAAAGCACCATTCAATGTCGACAATTATGTTTTGAAAGGTGAGTATTCTGATGAAGAGTTACAGGCTTTAAATGTTGATGAGTATGAGCTTCAGGATGTATCTTTTGCTTATGAGGAGCTAACTTACTCATTTAAAACTCCAGCCACCAAGAGTGTGTTAGTTGTTGTAATTCTGAATGTCATCCAAAGCGGTCAAGTGTATTAGCCTAAAGATAACCATCTTCATCTCAAGGATGACCCTATCCGAAAACCTATTAAGGCCACTGTCTTCATCTCCTCAAGTTGAAGTAAGTACCAATATCAATCCTCTGACTACTCAATTGAAAAACACTCAACCCGCTACAGCATTTGGCAGTTAGTCCTCGATTTTGATGATTACGCATGGCTCTTATCAAAAGGCTTTTGGAACTTAAAGTAAAGCCTATGACTTCTATTGTTGAGATGTACAACATGGTAGGAAAAAGGATACCACCCCCAAGAGGAGTTGATCCGATAATGTTCTCTAATCAAGATCTTTGACCTGAGGGGCATGATCATAACTGAGCCTTATTCATTCGTGTCTAGGTCCTCGACAGAACTATCCCATGCATTATGGTTGATGATGGTTCCTCTCTGAATCTATACCCTCTGTAGGATCTTCCACATTTGGGTTTATCCGAGGAAATGCTCAAGAAATCTAACACCATCATCCGTGCTTATGATGATTTGAAGAGGGGTGTGGTCGGTGTGTTTGAAGATGAAGTGGTTACGGGGGAGATTTTTGCCAAAGTCTAATTCACTACCATTGATATTCCTATCACCTACACTTTGCTCTTGGGTTGACCTTGGCTTCACTCCATGGGAGCGGTCTTATCGATGCTCCATGAGAAGAAGAAAGCTATGGGGAATGATGGAAAGGTTAAGGTTATTAAGGTTAATCAAGCCTCGGTCATGGCCATCATCAAAATTGAGAAAACCAAGGAGGAATCTAGATTTTGAATGGCTGTTGTGTGTTGTAGGAATCCTAGGGCCCCTTGCTATAAGGGCTACTCATCTGTAGTAAGGAAGATGATAAAGAAGAGCGACCATGTGCCAGGTCAATGCTCAGGCAAACTCTTTTGAGGAATAGTTAATCCTATCCTGATCAAGAAGCACCCGAAAGGAGTTGGTTTTTAAGACACCCCAAGGAAGATTTATAGGTGTGTTCACCCAGTATACTACAATATGGTGACTATTTATGAGGTTTAAGGTAAGAAAGCCTACAGGGGGGGACCTCGAACCTTTTGAGCATGATGGTCAGATTTGGCCTATTTTTTAGATCTTTAAGGATGTGTATGACTTTGAGAAGAACTGCCGCATTGGGGAGGAGGAGAACCTAGTAAAACCTGTGTCCATCATCTCACCTAAAGAGGAAGCCAAGGAGCAACTGTTTTCTAATTCAGATGAAGAGAATCTAGTGGATCAAGAGATCAAAGATGCTGTGGCTTCTATATCAAAGGCCATGTCTATTCTGCTTAGGAAGAAGTGGAAGAAGAATGATGAGGCCAATCATCTAGCCAAAGCTGTGAAGAAGATTGCCAGTTCCTTAGATGTTGAGAAAGTTATGATAACTACTGAACAAGAGAAAGCCCTGGATCATGATCTGGACGACCTACTTATAGAATCTGCTAAGGATGTCAATGCCGCTGATGTCACCACTCAAGACCCTCCGGATGTGGAGGATGACTCCTTTTTTAATGATGTAACTTTTAATATTTCCACTATTTTTTATGAGAACATTGTAGCCTATGAAGCCTTTAATTCAATGAAAGATTCTGATTTCACTTATTTGCTTGATGTTTCGCCTGATGGGCCCATGCATTCATTTAGTCAGAAGCTTAATATGTTCAGTATTCATAACATTTCTTTAACTGATATAAACTTGAGTACAGATGATAACCCTAAAATGGCAACCCTTTCTAATGACTTAGCCCCTGAGATAAAGAGTGAGATAATTAAAGTGCTAAAAGATGATGTTAACGCTTTCGCTTGGTCACATATGGACATGCCTGGTATCAATCGCTATATCACCGAGCATTGCATTCCAATCGATCGTAAGTTCCATTTGGTCAAGCAGAAATTCCACAGAATGAGACTAGAATGGGCTGACAAGGTTAGGGTAGAAGTTGCTAATATGATTGAGGCTAAGCACGTTGAGGTTCTTGAGTATCTGACCTAGTTGTCTAATATCATCCAAGTTCTGAAGAAAGACGAAAGAGTAGTGGTTTGTGTAGACTACTGGGATCTTAATAAGGCTTTCCCGAAAGCCGACTTTTCTTTACCCCACATCGGCGTACTGAATGATAGCACCACCAAGGCTGCAATGTACTTATTTATGGATGGTTTCTCGGGATACAACTAGATCCTTTTAGACATAATAGACAAGGTTAAGATGGCCTTTATCACGGAGTGGGGAGTTCACTATTATCGGGTCGTGCCTTTTCGTCTGAAGAATGCTAAAGCAATCTATCAGGGCACTGTCACCACTCTTTTGCATGTTCCACAAAGAAGTAGAAGTTTATATAGATGACATATTGGTTAAGTCTGATACTAGGGAAGTGCACCATGCCGTTTTGGATAAGTTGATGGCTCGCATTAAGAAATACAACTTGCACCTTAATCCGAAGAAGTGCATATTCATGGCTACGTCAGGAAAGCTTTAGGGTCACATGGTAAGTCCGAGAGGAATCAAAACGGATCTAGATAAGATTAAAGCGATTAGGGATATGGCTGCTCTGAAGACTAAAAAAGAACTTCCATCCTTCCTTGGTTCTATTCAGTATATCAGTAGGTTCATTTCTTGCCTCACTACCGTTTATGAACCTATATTAAAGCTATTAAGGAAGCATCAATCGATTGTGTAGGATGAGCATTGTCAGATCACCTTCGATAAAATCAAGGCTTATCTTCTTCACCTAACCGTCCTTCGACCTCCCACCTCCGGTAAGCCATTGATCTTGTACTTAGTGATTGATGATTCTGCCATAGGGGCAATGTTAGTTTATGAAGACAATATTAAGTGTGAGCACGTAATGCACTACTTGAGTAAGAAACTTTTGGATTATGAAACTCGTTATTCAATTGTTGAAAAGACATGTGCCGCCATGGTTTGGTTAACTTAGAAGTTACGACACTACGTCCAGTCATACAAAGTTCAGGCCATTGCCAATGTTGACCCAATGAAATATCTCTATCAGCCACCAACTTTAGCCGATAATCGATTGAGATGGTTAATATTGCTTTTCAAATTTGATATTGAGTATATCACCAATAAGGTTATCAAAGGTCGAGCAACTGTAGAATTTTTGGCAAACCAAGCTCTCGAATCTGATTATGTAGAGAACATGGACTTTCCCACTGAACAATTAGCTATGATTGATGAAGCGAAGCCCATATGGACTATGTATTTTGATGGCACTTATGAGGTGTCGATGATGTGTGGGTATCCCTTGGTGCCTCTGTGTAAGAGGCGGGGCCCACTGGGGGGTTTGGTTAGATTTAGGCGTGATAAAACATTTTTTAGTTAAAGTTGGCACAATAAGCCAATGTTAATGAATAAAAGAATCGAGACCCAAATGTTGATACAATTGATAGAGTCACCACCCAAGTTGTTTATTTGGGAAAGAGTTTTGGTACAGTTCCCAATGGGTGGGAGGCTCATACCTATTGGATTAGAGATTCGGGTATCAAATGAGTCACTAATTTATCATTTAGTTGATTCAAAATTACATTCACCACGTAAAACTATTTTACTTTTCATCATATAGGGAATTATCACTGAAATCCTATTTCTACACTCTTTCACACTCGTTACATGCATTTACATATTACAATAAAAGCACATGCAATAATTGGGGAAATAAAAATTACAATCGGGGGAAATGGGGGAAATTGCAAATAGAACCGATACATTTGTTCTAAGTTATAAAACAAAATAAAAATAAATTACGTGCATCCACAGACTTTAGCACAGTTAATAGCACATCGTAAGTCAACATTTCATTGAGAAAAGTGCGATTATGTTAGTGTGGCAGTTTTACGATCGATAGTACCCCGGCGGTTTCTAGGATCGGAAAGAAATAACAGGTCTTCAGTGTATTTTGTTGTGAAAACACGTTTTTACTTTTATGGGTTAATTTACCATTATTAGTGAAAATGATCACTTGGCATATGGTGAGTTGGATTGATTCTTAACAATTAAAAGTAAATTCTGGGTATTGTTTGGGGGCTGGTACCCGTATGGTTGAGGGGTACCTGTATGGGTACCAGGGAGGACTGGTATGGGTGTAAGAGGACCCCGTACGGGTCCTGTCTAGTTTAGGAAGAAACTCAGTTCATTTTAGTTTGCAGATTAACAGATTAATGGCATGGAAATAAAATAAAAGGGATTTCCCTCTGTATGAGTTTGGCGCACCGATTCGATATCTTTGGGGATATACGGTGCCAATAAGGCTCATACGGGTTAGGACCAAATCCAAAATAGGAAATAAAAAGAACAGATATAATATAAGAAATAGAGAATAATAATAATGAAATAACTGAGATGTGAGTCACTTTAAAACTCAGGAGCATTCCCTTTATGGCGTGAATCCACTTTGAGATGATCCCCTTACTATTGAGAGAGTCCAGCCAAAGTAGAAGATGAAATAGGACTATTTAGGTGAGTATTTGTGTGGACAGAACCTCCCCTAAATCCTAATAAACGAAGCTAGGAATGAATAAAATGTGGACAAAGGCTCAAAGAATGGGTTTTCTCCCTATTTTATGCTTCCTATACCTTTTCCATACCTATAGAAATTGTAAGAGTTTTAGTATGATTTTCATATGAGATGTGTGATTATTGAAATGAGGTGAAAAGGCCCTATTTATAGGTTGAGAATCAAGTCTGAATGCAGTAAACCGCATTAAGGACCTACCATTTCCCAAAAATGGTAAGAGATAGCATCTGAAAGAGGCTAATTAGGAAATTAGAGGACCCATACGGGGTGGGGGCCTATCCGTATGGGGACCTATATGGATCCCCTGCATGTGTATGGAAGGTACTAACCCGTATGGATCTGCTAGTCGATTTGTACCACTAGACAAAACTCGTACGGGTACCTAAGGGCTGACTAGGTCTCCAAACTTCGGCCAAACTCAACTCTGCAGTAGTAGAAGCACCTCTGATGGACAACACCTGAAAGACATTGCATCATATAGCTCTCATCATCATTTCATGAGAATGATTGTTAAAATCCAGTGCTCACAGACTCCCCCTCATAGGATCACTGCAGATATAGATCTATAGGATCTCACGATGTGAGTGAGGGTTTAGAAATCACACCTGTGGTGATGATATGGGTTAGTTCCTTTCTTGAGGTGAACTTCTTTCCTTTGCTGATGCGTACCCCTTTTAACTCTACTAGGGAATTTGTATCCCTTTACTGAGGCAGATCAACTTTACTAGCTGATGTATCCCTTTCCTGAGGTGGATGACATTCCTTTTGCTATCGTGCATATCCCTAGTGGCTCAACTGGGGAGGGTGCATGTGTCTCTTTCTTAAGTTGGATCAACTCTCGTGACTGATGATATATCCCTTTCCTAAGGCCGATCGACCCCCCTAGCTAGCGCATCCTTTCTTTAAGGCGGATGACTCTCCCACTGGTGAATTTTGAATAACCTAAAAAGAGAGAACAATCAAATGCTGAGTTTGTCATTTTCTAAGCTGATACATCTTTATTCTTGAATGAATTTATGATGAACAAAAATCTTTTCCCCTTTAATTGAGAATAAAGATGTGTGGATGGGGGTTTGTCGTTGAATAAACTATAAACTAAGTGCGAGAAATGTCATGTTTGGCCCGATCATTCTAGAATGAAGTGCCCCTTTGAAGGGTGCCTCTCAAAGAATGCCCCTAGGAGGGCTAGACCATGGGGGGAATGCCCTTAGATTGACCGATTTTACTGATAGGAAATGAAGGGATGCCCCTAGGACCTGATTCCTCTACTAGGGACTGACCCTAGGGTGAGGTGCCCCTAGGATTCCTAATAATGGGGGTATGCCTCTTGAGTGATTTCACGGCTGGGGAGGGAAGTGATATCCTTTGAGTAAAGACTCTTCTATTGGGGAGGCCCTTTCTTGTAAAATTTATTTGCTGGGGAACAACCCCTATGCTAGGGTGGGCCTGTACGTAAAATTTCTTGGTCAGTGATCAATTCAAGAATGACTGACCTTGATTATTGATTGACTTTTGTGAAGACAAAAATATTTTTCCCCTTTGATCACGGATCAAGGTGAGCACGGGGGCTTGTCCTGAACATAATGAAAGTATATCGTTGAGAGGGAGTGGGGCTGGCCCTGAACTTTAACTAGATGAATTCTTGGTGCTTGCTGAAATATTGATGCAAAAATTTGTCCCTGGATGGCAAGAGAGGGCTCGTACGGGTGGGCCAGACCATTACGGGTAGGGTCTTTGAAAGCTGGGACACATACGGGTGGGGTTGGACCCGTACAGGTCCACGATAGGGGTTTCAAAAGGCAGATTCAGCCTCCTTATATCCCATCTCATACCAAAATTCCCATTTTATGACTCTGGTGATTTTTCTTCCAAAAATCAACTAAAGATGTACCAAAAGATCCCATGGAGCGGCCATTTCTCCCTTAGACTCGAGGACTTGTCTCCTGTTGGTAATTCGGGGCTTCGAGATTGCCCATTTTCTGACGGGTTGCTTTTCGCGAAGGGGACTCATTTCTGGGGCTTACTCCTATCTCTGAAGTTCCTTTAATCCCTTCTCCTAAATCCCATGCTTTAAAACTCTAGGTAATTTTGCTTGATTCTTCATTTTCCATTTCTGAACCTTTAGTAATTCCTCGAATTTTAGCATAAATTAGGGTGTTTTAGCCCTTGAAATAGAGCCTGATGCTTGTAACTTTAGCCTAAGATGCTTTTAGGATAGCTTTGGATGAGCTTTGTTTGAGATTGGATCATTTTAGCGTTTTCCTCATAATGGGACTATTCATAGGGAACCTATATAGGTGAGGGGGGACCCGTATGGGTCCCATTTTAGGTATAGGCACTCTTGTGGACCCGTACGGGAGGAGCCTACCCGTACGGGTCCAGTCCTCAAGGATAGAGTGTGGGATACTTTGATTTCTGCAATCCTCATTAGATTTTTGAGTTTTTTACTATGTTCTAACCCTGTTAAACTATAATTCTATCTTTGCAGTTCTAAAACAAGACTATGGGGGCTTTGAGCTTCTGGAGGAAATGGTATAAGGAGATTTGTGCTGTGGGGGATACGGAGTTGCTTTCGTTGGCCCTTGGTACTGTTTTAGCTTAGACTGAGAGGTGGTGGGAGATGACACATACTTTCCACTTGCCTATTAGGAGGTCACTATCACTCCTTTTGATGTATGCTCCACCACGGGCGTGGAGTGGAGTGGGAATGTGGTCTAGTTTGATGTTTATGCCGACCTGTGGCATTCTTGGGCTAAGATGAAGGCCCACATTGCTAGATTACTTTGGCTTCTTCTAGGCGGGATGATCAAGCTCTAGTACAGGGACCTATATGCTTGCTAGATCACATAGCGCAGTTCCATTGCGGCTGACAGGAGGGATCAGTATGCTCGATCTTTCCTACTGACATTCCTTATCACCGTCTTCTTTCTTGTCTACTCGAGCAACCTCAACTATGGTTTGCTCTCTATTATGGAGGATCTTACAGCTATTCCCTGCAAGAACTAGTGTCGGGCCATTCTAGCATAGCTGTACTGTAGATTAGATGAAAGGGTCCGGGTGAGCAGTCCGAGCTCAAGATTTGCCATCTGATGCTATTGGTAAATCTCAAACTGATCTCTTGTGCTTTAATCCTTTATCTAGGATGTGTTGCAACTAATCTTTACTTTGTCTTACAGATTTGGGCTTTCAAGCACCGATTGATACCTAGACCGAGTTTGCCCCTACAGCCTAAAACACCGCACATTATATCTAGATGGATGGGGCTTTTACAGAATCAGCCCTTGACCATGGTATAGTATCGATAGTTCTTACGCCAGTTGCGCTCAGATCGGTTAAATTTCTTCCTAACTAAACCTATATCTCACATTTTGACAAACCATTAGCAGAAACTATATTTGCTAGGTTATGATACTCACAGTGCCTTTATTCTGTGTAGGTTATCCAAGACTTGTGGGAGAGATTGGTTAGGTATAGAGCTATCGAGCGGATGCAGGCTGGCGTGGATGACTGCCACTTTATCCTTGAGTCACCACTCCCCTATGAGTGGTATTTCGGTGAGCAGGTCTAGGGGTGGAGGACTAGCGCCATGGTGGAGAGACTGATTCCCCCCAATCCCGGCATGTGTCTTCTAGCTTCATCTAATTCTGGGGATCGATAAAGGGCTGTAACTATTAGGCGAGAGAGCTCGAGTTATGTCTTTAGAGGGCCCTTATACTGATTTGTTGACCTCTTCCTTCTTCCTCCTTATAGGAGGATTCACCATAAGGATGAGCCCCTGGAGTTTTGCTAGAGTGACAGTGAGGATGATGATGATAATGATGATAAGGAGGGAGGACCGAGGGGTGATCGCAGAGGTCCATCCATAGTTCGGGATACCAAGGGTTCGGCTAGGTCGGCTACCCCTTCCTCTCAGGTATGCTTCTATCTTGGTCTTTATAATACCTTGCTACTTTTTAATATTGACTATGATCTTGAATCAGATCACGAAAGAGGTCTACTACTCCCGCTGCTACTGTTTCCCCTAAGCCACTAGTGAAGCGATTTTAAGCCTTCGGATCTATGAGAGAGGGCATCCTCTGAGCTAAGCTAGATACTTTCTTCTGACACCTCAACCATTCGGGGAAGCGAGCTATGAAGGAGCTCGATGTGTCGATCCAGCCTATCAGTTATACTCCCTCCAGCTCTACCCATGTAAGGAATCCTTTGCGTTTAGCTTTGTCCCTTAGAGTGATTGTTTATGATGTCTTATCCTGATGTAAGCCTTTCCTTTCAGGTGACCATTTCCTCGGCTGCGAGGATAGCTAGGGGTTACTTTTCTATTCGGGATCTACTGTTGGCCCTAGACGCACTAGCTTTAGTAAGTTTCTATTACCTGTAAAATTTGAACAAACTATGCATGATTTATGCTATGACATTTATACATGTGTATTGAACTTATGGTTTCTATTGCAGACTTTGCTGGCCATGGAGCAGAGTAGGTATGCCTAGGATTTGGACTCTTCTGAGGAGAGAGCCAGATTTTTAGAGATGGAGACATTGAGGGGTTAGCTAGCGAGGATGACTGAGGATAGGCAGATGTCGGTTCCTTCTGATGATGACTCCGAGGATGATCTTTCTGCATATCGAGTGACTCAGGGGGGCATGGATCAACGTGCTGAGGGAGCTAATGCTACTAGGACTACGGTGGGGACTTTAGAGATTAGGGACCCCATCCAGCCGGCTATTGGTGCTGGATATGCCGAGGACTATATGACCATAGACATGGATTATCTGCAGGTGGATACTTAAGATCAGACTTAGGAGGGTCACCGGGGATGGGATCCCCCGGTAGCTTAGGTTATGATTATTTTTCTCAACCGTTGGTACTTTTTGGGCCCTATGTGGCTTGCTTTTGATGATGAACTTTGGATTGGTACTTTTGATACTTCTTTTATGCTTATGGATTTTCCGTGAACTGAGATTGTTGAGTATTGTTGCCTCGTGAACCCGTACCCAGCAATTTTGTAGCGAGGGGACTAAGCGATGTTGTAACTTTTGCATAGGCCATTCAATGTGAGGTGACCTATCAAACCTTTATTTTTCTTTCTTCTCATCCTAATTTTTTCCTGAGCTATGCTTGACGGCTCAGCCCAGCAGACTTTTTTTTTCTTTTTAGATTTAACTTTTGCCTATACCGCACTTTTGGGTTTTCAACCTAGCAAGCTTTTTCTTTTTCTTTTCTTTGTTCTATATTAACTTTTGCCTGGACATCCCTTTTAGGTTTTCAATCCAGTAGACTGCATTAATTTTGGCCTTAATTTTCCTTGATGGCTCAATCTAGCCGACTGTTCTTTTTGCCTCAACTTTTACCTAGACGACCCTTTTGGGTTTCCAATCTAGCATGCTTTTCTAAATATTACAAATGTGTGGTAAAGTTGAATACAATGATGCATAACACGTAGAGAAAAATTGATGTTCACATACTAGCGATTATTTCACCGAAAGTCATGCATGCATTCATATGACCAAGATTCTTAGCAAAATCATAACATGTTCATTGATGAGATTAGTTTGAGTACATAGGCAATGGCAACAATTTCCAATGGGTAACCCCTACCGCCTACTAGTCTTTTATAGATTTTCTAGAAAGTAACTGACATTTTTTTCTCGATGCCCTAACTTTTGCCTAAGCCACCCTTTTTAGGTTTTTAGCTTAGCGGGCTCTATTTGGGTTGGAGTGCCTTAATTTTTTCCTGATCGGTTTGGGGATACCGATCAGTGGGCTGCACCCTAATTTTTGCTGAAGCAGTAAAGGACCGCTCGCCGGGTGTTTTATTCTTTATTTCTTTTATTCTTTGTGCTGCTTTTTTATGATTTAATTCTTTTGAGCTAGACATGATAATGCTTCAGCCTATCTTGATTCACTGGATTCACGAACTCATTTCCATCCATATCCATAAGCTTGATTCCTCCTTTACTAAGGACTTTCTTTACGACTAATGGTCCTTCCTAATTAGGTCTGAATTTGCCCCTATCATCAGTGTTGACCTGGCGTAGCTTCTTAAGGAATAGATCACCTGCTTTAAGAGGTTTTTTTGGTTATCTAATTCTATTTTTGTAAGCTCAAGCCATGCGCTGTTGGTACATCTAGAGATGGTCAAGTGCCTCAAGCTGCTTTTCATTTATCGCCTTTAATTGTTCAGACCTGGCTCTTACTTAATTTGATTCTTTTAACTATGATTCAAGTGCCACTTACTTTTCTCTCAACCAATAACACGACTTGCATTCCATATACCAAGGAGAAATGTGTTTGATTGGTGGGAGTTCTTACACTAGTTCTATACCCCTCAACTGCGAATGGATGTTTATCAGCCTAGTCTCTTTTGTAGGTAGTCACTATCTTTGACAAAATCTTTTTGACTAATCAGCTTCGCTTTAGAGCTCTTAAGGAAATCATTTTGTGACTCAAGATGCTTTTTCCATTTCTCATGACCAGAGTCGGCCTGCTGTTGTTGCTTCTTGGTCTGCTTTGTTGATGATGTGTGTTCTTGTACTAGAGTCGGTCTATTATCGGTGCTTCTTGGTTGTCTTTCTTGATGATGTATGCTCTTGTACTAGAGCTGGTCTACTGTCAGTGCTTCTTGGTCTTCTTTCTTGATGATGTGTGCTCTCGTATGCTTTTCCCCCCTCATGAAGAAAGAAGGACCTAGGCTAATTATTATCATATTTGCAAAGTACCTTTCATTGTCTCTCTTTTGATGATTGGTTTTAATCATTGGATGTTTATACCATTGCATTATACTCTAAGTCAACTTAATGAATATGATGATATTTTAATAATGTTATTGTTAAGAGTGCATGAGGTCATTAGAATGAAATACTCGAGTGAAATGTAAATGATAGGTGCATCAATCTATTCATGACATATTAAAAATAAAGATACTGATGCTACAACTTATTCATGATATGCCTTATAAGCGGCATTGTTTGAGTAAAAAATGTTTGCAACATTAAAAATTACATCCTTTGAACCGTCCTCTATAGGCGGAGGGTCTTATTCAATGGTAGCCCTGGTGTGCAAGTTTGCTTGTGTTTCTTCAGTCACTGCTCTTGCTATATTCTTGATAGCCTTGCTGATGGGATTTCCTTTCTCATTTCTTTTCAAATTCTTCCTCATGAGTACCGCTAGTGCTTTAGTGATGGACTCGATTGCGTCATTCATTTCATCTTCTTCAGCATTCCCATGTACTTCTGTAGAAACTGAGGTTTCAATCAGGTAGCCTTTCCTGAAATCATATACATCATTGAAGATCTCAAAACTAGGGATTTTCCAGTCATTTATTTTGATAGGATCTTCTTCACCCGTGAATTCTCTTTCTTGGACTTTAAATCCTATCATGAGGCAGGATTGAGGCTTGGACTTTTTAGCACCTGAGCGATTCCCTAAACCAAGTTTGAATGGCCATGGAAGAGGCAAGAGGGGTTCCAGCATTCCCGACAGATTCTTTTCGAGTCCTTTACCCTTCACATAACCCTACATCATCATAATCTTCTTGATTTTAACTGACATGTAGCTCTTAACCAAAAACTTTGTACCTTAGTGACCTACAACCACCCTAGATTCCTTCTCCTCAGATTCTATAGCTGTTATGACATATGGTTCATCCACATTAATGGTCACCAGCTTGCCATTGTGGATGAGCTTAAATTTCTGATGGACTGTGGAAGGGATGGCTCCTAATGCATGGAGCCAAGGTTTACCCAACAATAATGAGCAGGAGATGGGAATATCAAGAATAGTGAATTAGACCTTGGACTTCACACCCCCAACTGTAACTTCAGCTTCAAAGACGACAATGACACTCCTCTTCATATCATCATATGCCATTATGACAATATTGGAATTTTCCAACATTGATTCATCCAACCCTAAGTGAGGAAGGATCATGGTAGGACAGAGATTAGGGGCGGAACCATCATCCACCATAATACATAGGATAGGACGATCAAAGATTTAAAGTGTTTTGTTTTTTTTATTCGCCTCGACTAGGAGATCGAACAAATAGAACTTGATAGGTTCAACCATATCAGGAGGAGATCCCTCGATTACTGAGAACACCTCAACTAGAGTAGTAGATGATGTAGCTTCTATGCTTAATAAATTTTCTATCAAACCCTTGCGATGGTCTTCAGAGTCAGTGAGGAGCTGCCAAATGTTGTCCTTTGTAAGGGTAATTTGCGATTGCTTAGTGAGAGGGGTAACTGTAGAATCTTTCTTCATATTGCCGGTTGAGGTTTCACTACCAGGTGTGAAGATTGGACCCTGATTGATACTTGGAATGACCCGGATATCTACATCTCTGCCCCTTCTTCTCTTTAGGGGAGGATCTGGTTGAACCAACATAGCTTCTTCATCCTGAATTCCTTCTAACTCAAATGCGTCAATGTCAATGGGGACTGGTTCATCAGGCAAGGCCACTACTGAGTAAACTATAGGATTAGCTTACAAGATCATGTTAAAGGCGTGATAGGAGGCTAACCTGATTTGACAATTGTAACCCATTTCTCAAAGTTCAGTAGGGGGTTATTCATGGTACTGGGTTAAAGCTAGGGTTCCTGAATCTTCGTTTCCCTAATCAAACTGTGAATAGCCTCAAGTAGATTCCCACAGGCACTAGTGCGATGCCCTTACTGATGTGGTAACCATAAAACTTTTCCCTATCTTCAGGTTTGGGTGGGACATAGGGCTTGATACTCTAAAGAAGACAGAGTACCCTCAACTTAGTGTAGATGGCGGGTAGAGATGCTTTCTAGGGGTAAATTGTTAGGAATTCACAGTCAAATTTAACACGCATAACAGGCATGGCGGAAATTCAAAATTTTATCCATGTCCCCAAGAACTCCTACTAGCTGCATATAAATTAAATAAAGTCTTAACTAAATAATTCTCTACCTAGGCTACCATGCAAAAGGGCTAGGCATACCATAATTCCAAATTATATCCTAGCATGTATATTTTATGCTAAGCATGTTATAACTCTAAGCTATAACCTAAGCATGTTATAACTCTAAGCTATAACCTAAGCACGTTATAACTCTAAGCTATAACCTAAGCATAAAATAAACTAAGCATGGAAAATAACCTAAGCATATTATTAAGTCTAGAAACACTTAAAGAAAAAGATCTAATAATAAAAAGAGAAAGAAAGAAAACTTACCAGTCGGAGCGTGCTTTAGCAGGACCGTCTTACACAAGCCTTCAAGTGTACGATGGCCTCTATCAGTATCCACATGAACCCCACCAACCAAAACCTCCCCAAGAGGAAGAACTAATAAGCCTCACGTATTTGCTAGACCACTCCAGAAGCCTCACTTGAAAATATGAACTAGAGGTGCACTTACTAAAAAATATGAACTCAGGCTCCTAAAAAATAACTTGCTCAATTACACGAGAGATTAATCTTTGCGAATCTCAACTTAGGATTTAGCTTTGAGCTTGGTGCACTTGAAAAAGATGGACCAGGGTGCCTATTTATAGGCTTGGGGAGCAAAATATTGCTCCCAAAAAGCAATGTGCGGTGGGAGAAAAACTCCCATCCCACGTGGGTAATACATGCGGATCCAAAGGATCCGTGTGGATATAGCCTGTAGTGCATGTTGTCTGCCGCAAGGCAAGCCATTATAGGCTTACCTTGCACGTAAGCTGGGCCTCACGGCCCATGCCGTGAGCCCAACTCACAGTGCCCTTCATGGGCTGCCACAAACACTGCCCAGTAGTGTTGGTGCAACCTTCGATGTTCTCCGTTTAACCGAACCTATACAAAATATATTTCATACTTTTCAGTTTAACTCGTCAAAGAAAAATTTCCCTTTAATCCCTTTTAAATAAATATTTATTTTTTGACCGTAATAAATTAGTTACCTGTCAAAAATAAATTCCTTGGTCAATCCAAAATAATCTAATCGTTTTTAACCAATTAAACAATAATCCAATTATTATTTATATTATATTTTTGTAATAGAATAAATCTATTAGTTCTTCACTCGGTCTGATGAAGGTCCAATGTTTGTGACCTTATGAGATCTCAAAGTGTTGAGCTGTTAAGTCCTAACGAACCCTTGTTCTAATCGAACCATTAGCTCGAGGTTCTAGACCGTGAATAGAACTTGATTACCTTAATTGACTGTAGTATGCCTCTAGCAAGGGTCTACCATCCCCCATTACTCGGAATGTCATTTATGCTTATGACTTAATCCCGGTTAATGCTATAGTTATCCAACGCAATGAACTCCTTCCATTCTTTGCTATTAGTACCATCTGGTTTATAGGGTTTGGTTAAAGTGTTAACCCACTAATAGCAAGGTTGCTCCAAGTTATCCCAGTTATTAAATTGTTACCGAAGTATATTGCCTTTTCCCATAGTGTGTTTGACTAGAAACCATTCCTAAGAAACACAAACTGTGATCAGAGGTTTATAGCAATCATCACTTCAACAAGTGGCCAGGTATAACTCCTTAATACATTCGGAGTGATGGATTCTTTCTGACTACTCAGATTACCAATGTGCTATCTTCACCATACCCGTATTCACCCTTAACACCCTAAATTAATGAGTGCATAGGAATGACCTAATGCATAGCAATAGTACTACACAGGGTGACTAGCATCTTAAGTACGAGGATATTCACAAAGCTTATTGCATGAAGATAAACACTAACACATTGATATATATACCAAGTGTTTATCTTACTACGGTCTCCAATATAACTCCCAGATATATCCATGTGTCAAACTTAAGGCACCACCTTCAGTCCTTAGGAGTTTAAGTACTTGGACCCTTTCCAAAAATGTTGACCACATGCTAGTCCTTCCGCCTCATCAATATCCTTTCTTGATGAAGCTATGACTAGGGAGACATAATCATAATTGCACATGAAGCAGGTTCCACCAAATATAGTCCAACTATAATTTCTCTGACTTCATGCTATGATACGTCAAGGACTTTTGTAAACATACATCAATGAATATATTTAACCAGCTATAATATAAATATATATATATATATATATATATATATATATATATATAAACACATCGATATAGACAAAAGATTAAATGCCTTTATTGATTAAACAAATTATTCATACTATTACAAAATTAAGATGTATTGCGCTAATTGCCTTAAGGGCATACATCATATCCAACAGAATACCATCTTTAATGGATCAAACTACAACTACTTCTTCTTGTACTATTGCCATTTTAGGATCGGAGCTAGACTTTGACTTAGAAGCCTTGGCTGGGGCTGAAGGTTCATTCTTTTTGAACAAAGGTTTGGCAGGTACACTCTCCTTCTCTAATTCCTCGATTCTTTCCCACTTCCTATCTTTTTCAAAGACCTAAATAGAGCTAGAGAATTTATCCATACCAAGAACCTTAGAATAAGTAGGCAGGGCACTGTCCATTAATTTTACGATTAGCTTCGGGAGACTTAGCCTATCCTTCAATAGAACTTGAGTGGCCATCCACCTTTCAAAGTAGGGGTTGAACTTCTCATTAGGGGGCCTGCTTGATAGCCTCCAAATTCTGTATGGTAGTTTTAATGTTGGTGTTGAAACTATACTACTCAATAAAAGCCTCTGATAAAGCTTCAGTTACTGATCACTTCATCTGATAAATGTTGTACCATTTGATGGCAGGACCTTCCAGGACCTTATCACTTAACTTTCTGATTCTTATAACCCTTTGATAGGTGGTGATGTGAGATTGAGGCGGACTGGTTCCCTTATACTTTGGTATGCTAGGCCTACTAAAGTATTCAAGGACCCAATCCTCTTCACTAGCTACATGGATGGATGGTTGGGAGCCGGGATAAGCAGCAAGTAATTTTTAAAGTAGGTCACGTAATTTCGAGGATAAAGATGATCCCTTTGATTGAGTAACTGCACCCAAGGGTAAACCTATTGATTGAGGAAAGGTCATCCCCTTAGGTGTGACCATAAAATTCGGGTTTGGACCAGATGCCCCAAACTGAAATGGCTATGGTACAAACCCCTGACTAGGCTGAGCAAACTAAATAATGACTAAAGGAACCACTGTACCCACTGACTGGAATGGTAAGCTAGCTAAACTGAATGGACCCACAGAACCCAATTGACCAAACTGACTAGAAGAACCTACACGAGTCCATACAGATGGCAATTGGGACTAAGCGAATGGATTATGAGTGTTTCCTAATACTTGCTCATTGATCACTACTAGAGCATTGACAAGCGTATTATTAAGACCATTGGCCATTCTCTCCTCGATCATGATTGCCCTGATGGCGGCTAACATCTTATCATTCATTTGGTCCAAGAACTGATCACTTCCCAAGTACTGTGAGACAACATTTGTGATCTCTAACCTAACCACGGTTCTTGATGCATTTGCGTCCTCCCCAGTAGCAACATTCTCAACCTCAAATTCAATTTGGCCAGCAGGAGTCAAGATGCAAGACATCTCCACAAGATGATAGGCTAAAAGATCAATCAAACTAAACTAACTGCTGGACAAAATACCTGTAGACAGAGATAGAGTAATCCATAATTGAACTAGAGGAGCTAAAATGCGAGTCAAACAGACTTGAGATCATTGCTAAGCCTTTTCCCTTTAAGGTTTGGTTTTGGCTAAGGTGATAATCGAGAGATCAGTACATGCATGGGATATGGTATGCTTGTATAATCTATAATGAAGCATGTTAGGGTTAATCACAAGGGTATAAAACACAACACATACGAAGTGATCAATTCCGTCCTTATTTCTCCCACCGAGTCTGAGGGTATCCTTCTATAGTCTAATCTCACACAGAAATCATGGTACCTAGAGGGTAAAATTCTGTGGCTTTCGATGTCTAGGTACATATCAGAAGTTGATGCAGAAGGTTCCCATCGCATCAAGCCTCTTTTGAAGGGAGATGACAATTAGTGCTCTACCCACTAAGGCATCCCCAATATCCCTGGTCGTCATGGGTAATGAGTGTCTAGGAAATAATAGGGCACCCTAACCTAGCCTAGAAGAAGATTGCATCTAGCTAAAGAGAGTAGGAGATGAGAAGATAGAGTGGGATAATTTTCCCAAATGATGAAAATAAAAGCGGGTGAAATCAAGTAAATGATTTTCGATGCTCATCTTAATCTTTTAAGTTTTTAAAATAGACCAACATTTTGCAAGTCAAAATATTATATCCTCAACGGAGTCGCCATTGTGAGTTGTCGATGACGTGTGGGTCTCCCTTGGTGCTTGTGTGAGAGGTGAGGCCCACTGGGGGGTTTGCTTAGATTTAGGCATGACAAAACAATTCTTAGTTATAGTTTGTACAGTAAGCCAATGTTAATGAATAAAAGATTCAAGACCCAAGTCTCAATACAATGGATAGAGTCGCCACCCAAGTTATCTACTTGGGAAAGAGTTTTGGTACGGTTTGCTCTAGGCGAGAGAGCCATACCTATTAGATCAGAGATTCAGGTATCGGATGAGTCACTTATTTCTCATTTAGTTGATTCAAAATTACATTCCCCGCGTAAAACCGTTTTAATTTTCATCATTTAGGGAATTATCAGAGAAATCCTATTTTTACACTCTTTCACACTCGTTACATGCGTTTACATATTACAATAAAGCATAAGCAATAATTGGGGAATAAAAATTACAATCGGGGAATGGGGGAAATCACAAAGAGAACCTATATATTTGTTCTAAGTTATAAAACAAAATGAAAATAAATTCCCTTGCATCCACAGACGTTAGTACAGTTTATAGCACATCACAAGTCAACATTTTATTAAGAAAAATGTGATTATGTTAGTGTGGCAGCTTTACGATCGATAGTACCCCGGTGGTTTCTAGGATTAGAGAGAAATAACAGGTCTTCAATATATTTTGTTGTGAAAACACATTTTCACTTTTGTGGGTTTAATTACCAAATTATTAGTGAAAATGATCGCATGATATATAATGAGTTGGATTGATTTTTAACCGATTAAAAGTGAATTTTGGGTATTGTCTGGGGACTGGTACCCATACGGATGAGGGGTACCCATATGGGTACCAAGGAGGACCAGTACTGGTGTAAAGGGCCTCATATGGGTCCTATTTGGTCCCAGGTAGAAACTCAGTTCATTTTAGTTTACAGATTAATACATTAATGGCACGGAAATAAAATAAAAGGGATTTCCCTCCGTGTGAGTATGGTGCCCCGATTTGATATCTTTAGGGATATATGGTGGCAACAAGGCTCATTCGGGTTAGGAGTAGACCTAAAATAAGAAATGAAAAGAACAGATATAACAGAAGAAACAAAGAATAATAATAATGAAATAACTGAGATGTGAGTCACTTTAAAACTCAGGAGCATTACCTTTGCGACGTGAATCCACTTTGAGATGATCCCTTTACTATTAAGAGAGTCCAGCCAAAGTAGATGTTGAAATAGGACTATTTAGGTGAGTATATTTGTGGACAAAACCTCCCTTAAATCCTAATAACTGAAGGTTGGAATGAATAAAATGTGGACAAAACCTTAAAGAATGGGTTTTCTCCCTATTTTATACTTCTTATACCCCCACTATACCTTTTCTACACTTATAGAAATTTTTAGAGTTTTAATATGATTTTGATATGAGATGTGTGTGTGTGTGTTGAAATGAGGGGAAAAGGCCCTATTTATAGGGTGAGAATTAGGTCTGAATGCAATAAACTGCATTCAAGACATGCCTTTTCCCAAAAATGGTATGAGATAACTTCCAAATGAGGTTGATTGGGAAATCAGAGGTCCTGTACGGATGGGGCCCTACCTGTATAGGTACTAGGGGACCCGTACGGGCCCTTTTCACGCATATGAAAGGTGCTCACCCGTATGGGTCTGCCTGTGGATCAGTAGCACTAGGCAGAACCTGTACGGGTACCTAAGGCAGACTAGGTCTTTGGACTTCGGCCAAACTCAACTCTTTAGCAGTAGAAACAACTCTGATGGACAACACCTAAAATACATTGCATCATATAGCTCTCATCATCATTTTGTAAGAAGGATCATTAAAATCCAGTGCTCACTGTGCCGTGAACAGATTCTGTGCTGGCCTAGAAGTTATCTTATTCACACCTGACAATGAAGTCATCCCTCTATCTAAGTGATTAGAGTTTCCCACTACTAATAATGGGGTTGAGTCAGAAACTTGCCTATTTGGTCTTGAAGCCATACTGCTCATGCAGGCAAAGCACATTTCTGAAATCAGGGATTCAGCTTTAGTAATCCATCAAGTTATGGGGGGATTGGTATATAAAGGAAGAATCACTCCATCCTTATGTCAAGGAAGTTTGGGATTTATCTGCTAAATTTGAAACATGCCTATATCAACATGTTCCCCGACATGAAAATTAGATGGCTGATTCAGTAACTACATTGGCTTTGATGTGGGAAGGTCCTCAGTACAAACCCATTTGCCCTCTAATCTTGGTTTCTGTGAAGGTTCCTTACCATTCGCTCAGCGTTGCCCAAGTCTTCACCATCAGTGATGAACCCTGCTAGTACTCGAATGTTGTGCAATTTCTCTGTCATGGTCAGTACCCCGAGAATGCTACTGATTCCAATTGATCTACTCTATGAAAGTTGGCCTTTCAATTCAGAATCATCGACAACAATCTCTTTAAAATAACTTCAGATGGTTTGTTGCTCCAATGTTTGACCGAGTTTGAGGCCCGTCGGGTTGTAAGTTAGGTTTATGCACGTGATTATAGACCGTACACGAATAGAATGGCTTTAGCAAAGAAGATTCAACAAATAGGATACTTTTGGTTAACTCTGATTACCGATTATGTCTCCGAGGTTAAAAAGTGTCATCAATGTCAGATTTAGGGAGATATTTAGCATCTTTGACCTACCAAGCTTCACAGTTTATCTACTCCTTGGCCATTCTCGATTTGGGGGATAGATATAATTAGTGAAATTTAGCCATCGTCAACTAATGGTCACCACTTCATTATTGTGGCGGTAGATTACGTCTCAAAATGGGTGGAAGCTAAATCATTCACTAGTATTACCGCTACGAAAATGGCCAAGTTCATTGAGAAACACATCTTTGCTCGGTATGGTCTACCGTATCACATCATGTCAGACTACGGGGTTCAGTTCCAAGGGGCAACAACGAAATTGATCAAAAAGTATGGTATTGAGCATCATAGGTCTTCATCTTACCATCCTCAGGCCAACGGCGCGGTTGAAGTGGCTAACAAGTCTATTAAGAAAATCCTTTCCAAGACCATCACTGGTTACAGAGTTTAGGCCAATAAGTTACCATTTGTGCTTTGGAGGTACCAAAACAGCATCAAAATTCCTACAAGTCAGATACCTTTCTCCTTGGTTTACGGCATGGGAGCATAACTACCAGTTGAAATCGAGATGAAGTGTCTACGAGTGGTGATTGAATCCAAGCTTGAAAAGGCCAAATGAACAAGGGCAAGGTTCAAACAATTGAATACCATGGATGAACAACACTTAAAAGCTTTAGATAGTCTCTAGATGTATCAGCATCCCATGGCAAGAGCTTACAATAGCTGGGTCAAGCATCACTGATATCCATTGAGAGACAATGACTTAGTTCTAAAGCAAGTAAAGCCTACCAACACTTATTCGAGGGGGAAGTTTTGCCCAAATTCAGAAGGACCTTATATGATTAAGAAAGTTCTCAGCAAAGGCGAAATGAAGATCATAGATATAGATGGTAATGAGTTCACGAACCCCGTCAATCAAGATCAATTAAAGCATTATCATATCTAACCTGAAAGAATCAAATCTAGAAAAGCGGCACATAAAAAATAATAAATAAAATAAATCACCACGATGAGTGGTCCTCTACTACTCGAGCAAAAATTAGGGTGTATCCCACTGATCAGTATTATACAAACCGGTCAGGCAAACGGTGGGGTGCAAAAATGGCCCGCTAGACTGAAAACTCGAAAAGGGCTGTCTATGAAAAAGTTAGAGTAAAAGTGAGCAACAAGAGTTTGTTGACTCGAAAACCTTCATAAGATAATTAACATTAGAGTTTGGGTCGGTAGAAATGGTTATCATCATTATGTACTCAAGCTTAATTCAATTAATGGAAATGTCACTTTTACTGAGCTCTTATATTTGTGTGCAAATGAATATATTGGGACCTGAAGACGAAATGTGGCAACAAGTTGAATTTGGAATGCCATTCAATTCAAACAAGTGTGTACACTAGTGATAAAATGATAAAAAAAGAGGCATAAGTTCTGATAGACTGAAAACAACTAGGTCTATGCAAAAGCCGGAAAGTCTGCTAGATTAAAAACCCTAAAAGGGCAATCCCAGCAAAAGTTAGGACATAAAAGCAATAAATGAAAGTCTGATAGGTCCAACGCAATGTTTGGGCTATGCAAAAGTAAAGAAAAATGAAAGTAAAGGTAATATGATCATCATCAATCACCCCGAGGGGCTTGCGCCCTTATCATCATCATCATAGTCGGAATCAAAAGATCGAACCATCCTCTCCTCCACTATCAAAGGCTTGAGACCCTCCTGCCTCTGCTTCCACTAAAGCCATGCATGCAGATGCTCCGCCCGGCTCAACAGCCTCTAAATCCGGTGAAGCCATCCTTTGCAAATACCATCAGTAGTGATAGCATCTAATCAATCATAATCTAGAGTATCATATCACACTCGGCATCGCCATACCTCTCTAGCATGATTAAGAAGATTGGCTAAGAGTAGCCTAGGTGTGAACTCATCCATATAGAGTGGGACTCTCTATCGTCATCCCCATTGCTGACACAAGCGATAAGGTGAGTAATGCCTGAACTACCACAACCTTGCAAGCTGAACTTTGCCACAGCCAGTATCCACCAGAACATCGGTAATCCTCAACTAGCTATAGACCCAGTGAATGTTCGTATCTATTCACCCCTCTATTATCTTTGTCTAAACCTCAGATGTCAAGGTGTCATGATCGGCTGTGACATGAGTCCTCCCAAGATAATTCCTAGGCCTATATCATATCGGATCACCCTAAGGATCTTAAATTATAGCTAACTTCCCCAAGATCCAAACGTGCACAGCAGATTCAGATTCAGTATCAGATTTAGAGTCAGTACCAGATTCAAATTCTATATCAATTTCAGGTTTAGTATCAGATTCAGATTCAAAGTTAGTTTTAGATTCAGTTTCAGATTCAATGTCAATTTCAGATGCAGTTTTAGATTTAGATTAAGTTTCAATTTTAGATTCAGTTAGAGGAATACTTGTAGTATAAAGAAGTGATCCCCGATGATGTCAAGATCTCTGGCAGTCCTATCCAAGTGAAGTAGGGTTTTAGATATCACTATAAGTAGTGGTGAAATACCCTCTGAGGCAGGTTTGATGGTTAAAACTAGCTGAAATGGGGCAATGTTACTAACTCTACAAACAAACTCGGCCATGAGCAGCAAAGCAACCATGAAAGGATAAGAAATGTATGATATGGGGGTAGCTATGCACCAGTCAAGTACCCTGCGAAGATCAAAACCAGTTAATCCAGGAATTCGTGAAAGGAATATAGTAGGGGCATCCAGGTTCCATAACCCGATCAACTGATTCTCAGTATGGGAAAATGCATCACGCGTGAGCAGGTCACTCTGAGAATGGCATGGAACTCCTCCGTCGTCGGACACAGCTTGAAATTTGTGAAGCAAAACATGTGATCCAACCGGTCCCAATTGTGATTGGGCGAGCGGGTTTTAAATGGGTTAACATGTGGGGTGTGGTACATGGTGTGCGTCCCGGTGTGGTTTGAGGAAACCATGGTGTTTGGTCTGGTTTCAGAAAATCCATTTTGCTTAAATGCGGTGGCTTTGTAGGCCAAAAATGTGATTATATTGAGGAATATATTTGTACATTTTACTTAGAAAAGATATTTTTTTAAAAATAAAGCATTTTTACTTTATTAAAAAAATAAATTAGAGTCAACACCTGGTTTAGCTCCATTGGGAATCGTGGTATACTAATCCAAAATGGGATTTTTATACCGAAAAGAAAATGAGATTTTGATTTCGGACATGATAGTTACTCATATTGTTCAAATTGTTTGGATTAATTTTAGAACATTGGAATTTGTGGTAATTTGCGCATTACAACGGCTTCATTTAAGAGTTAAATTCAAGAAATAAAATGGACATTATAATGGCATAATAAATTGATATTTTCTATTGAGATTTCGACAGAGTAACGGCAGCGTTTGGGTCTTGGCCTGAAAACTCGGATAGAGTTTCCTCACATTCTGGATGTTTCATCCATACATGCAAGCTTATTTACACATATTTTTTTTTAAGTGGCTCACTCAACTAGAGAAATGAGATGCAATGTGCAATAAATAAAGTAATAAAATAAATTTTAAAGTTAGGCTCGTAGCCGATTACCCTTAGTTTACCTTTTCATCTGTCTAGGATGACTTTAGAGTCGGTGCAGGACCGAAGTTGTCGGGAATTGTGATTTGCTTCGAAAATTGATGGCCATAATCTTGGATTATTTCTGAAAGAAATATAAAGTTTAAGTCATTTTTAGACCGAAGATCACTGGGGGATCTTGATCTAAAAATATCAGAGACTAAGCTTATATTGAATGTCGGTGATGAAGGTCGATTTTAGAAGTGTCTTGATAGAGTTTTTGGGCTTTTGAGACTCCCGAAACTGAAAATGGACACAAAGGTAATTTTGGAAATTTTGCAAAACTTGCTTCTATAATAAAATTGGGGGGGGGGGGGGTGACCCCTATTTTTAATAGAGAAGTAATTAGCCAGCGGGCAAATTACATAGGTAATTGGTCGGCGGGTTAGTTACCTATCTGATAAGATTTTATATTAGATGCGTAAAATCTTCTAGATCTCGGTAAGATTTGATTTTCTTTACTATAGATAGGTAATTACTCGGCGGGAGGATTACGTATATTTGACCAAACTTTGACTTTTTTATTTTTCAGTAGGAAATGCTAATTTGGAGATTCCTTGGAATGTTGATTTTAGAATTTTGAATTCTGGATGACAATTTGGTCTCTTTTGACTCATTTATCTCATCACTAAACGAAATAGGCATTATTCCTTATCGGGCCGGAACAGACCCGTGCTAACAGTTTGCCCCTCACATACATAAATTTCGTGCTAGAAATTTTATCGTATGCGAAACAAACAAAATAGTGTCTGTGGAATGTAATGAGTTAAAATATTTTTAATCGATAAATTTAGAAATAAAATATATTTTGCCCGTTCGATTAAAAATTTATTATGGAGTTGCATGAGGTTTAAATTGACCAGGGGTCAAAATTAATACTTTTGGGTCCGCTCGTTTTGAAAACAATGCAGAAAATTGATGAAATCTGCAAAATTACAAATTTTTTTTCATAATATACGTAATTAGCCGGAGGGCTAATTACCTATATAACGGTTACTTTTATAGCCATTATGCATAAATGCGTGACAGTTGGATAGGTAATTAGCCGGCGGGCTAATTACCTGCGGTCTATAAAAATAGTAGCTTGGCTCCCATTTTCTTCACGCAAATAATTCTTCTTCTTCTCTCTTGCGGGTTTTACTCCCTTTCTTCGAAAATTTTTGCTTTCTAGCCATTTTTGATGATGATTTCCTTCATTTTCTTCCCCTTTTGCCCCTTCTTTTCTAATTTTGTGGGGGTGTCCATATGGTTTAAGCTTTATAATATCTGCTTGGATCAGGCAGCCGTTCAAGTGACTACTTAGAATGTGCTTATTGACGGCCAGTAAGTGGAATTATCCGAGGTCTCTGCTGATGCTTTATATGGGCTCTCGCCGAATTGGATGTATCACGGGATTTGTCCGGGGAATCCTATTTCGCTTGCGTTGAAGCCTTCGATCATCTTTCTCGGATTTTGGTAAGCCTTACTGCTGCTTTTATTTTGCGTAATGACTTATCCATTTTATTGCTTGCTTATTTTATGCAATGATTTTTTTATGATCATGTGATTTATCGATAGTTGGTGTGTGATATGTGGGTATGCATTTTTCAGGTAACCAAGCATGAAGGCGCTGGCATTACCCACTTCCATAAGTGGTATAAGGTATCTCCCGGTGCTAAGGCCATTGTCGATGCTACGTCCTTGGAGAGGATGGTGAGGATTTACAAGTACATGAGGCATCACAAGTATCTATACATCCCACCTGGTACTTCTACTTAGGTTCTGAGCAGGTGGTCTGACATCACTCATACTTTCACTTCCACTTTGGGGAGTATACCATCAATCCGCTGGATTACTCAGCCATCGCAGGTTTCCCTTTTCACGGTAATGTGATCCACTTCAATGCTTATTTTATCTACCATAACTTCGATATCAACTCTTTGATCGGCTACTTTAGGGATAAGCCTGGGCGAATTTCTTACAAGAAACACAAGACCTTTTGAACTACTGGCGATAGAAGGCATTTGACTTGCACATGCGAGGCTAAAGCTTTTATGGCGGCCACTCTATCATGGCTGTGTTTTCCCACTGGGGGTTCGATCGTGAATCTCCGCATTCTACATGCTTTGATTCACCCGACCCATTTCGATGAGTATGCCTGGGATTGAGCTGCATTGGGTCATTTATATTGGGCTCTTGACTAGTGTGCGAGGAACAAGTTTGGCAAGTTTAAGTCTTGCCTCTAGATTGTCTATGTAAAAACTTAGGTCTTCTTTATGAGTATTCTTGGCTTATCTTTTGGTGCTCTGATTTCTTTTATCTTTTTCATAGATCTGGTTTTCTGAGATATGGATCCTCCTAGAGATCAAGCTCATGTGAGATGGTAGGTTCCCGCATTATTGGCATGGTTAGAAGATGGAGTCCCGATATGTGCTTTTCGCTCACCTCTACAATCTATCTTCTGAGAGGGTACGCTTTATGATTCTTTAATTTGCTTTGATTATTATATATGCTATAATCATTGTATCATTGTTTGGTCTTCTCTTTCTTGCAGATCAAGATGCAGCCCTAGGGTCATGATCTTCACTGGCTAGAGGTCATGAGATGAGCTGGAGAGTTTGTGAACACTCGACTGATCATAAAGACTCCCTTCTCTCTGGAGTCGTATTTGGGTGACTATATTCAGGGTTGGCATCTTCCACCCAGGTCATATTCCATCCCTCTAGAGGTGCCCTGGTGGATTTTCTAGCCATATAGCTCGCCAGACTTTGGCCATTTAGCCTATGGTGGTTTGTCAAGCGCTTTCCCGGAGCATGTTGGGGGATACAAGGAGTTCTGCCACTCTTAGCTACTTGGATGGCCGGAGATGGATCCCATCCCTATCGAGCCTAAGCTGGACTTTTATAATTCTTCTAAGGATGATGGCCCTTTGACTTCTACCCTTAGCGACTAGGTGGGATTGCCTAAGGCTGTCTGGATAACGGTCCGGCCTCTTTACCGGCTTGAATTTTTTTCTTCTCTTTTTATTATTGTGTTGATTTTGCCTTGTCATCTTTGTGGGATCACCAGGGTAGGAAGAGACCTGTGACTACTTCGGCTCACATGGGTAGCTCTTCCACATCATCTTTCCCATTTTAGGATCTAGCAATGGTAATGGGACATCGGTGGTTTCAGTATCAGCCGCCCATGTCTCTAATGTACCTTCCTGACCTGAGTACCTATATGCCTGTGATCCTGCCTTATCTAGATCTCGAGCATCCGGTGGCCTTCCATCCAGCCAATACCACTAATGTGAGCTTGTTTTGCCTTTTCTTCTATTCTTTTCTTAGAATCTTAGATCATGATGGTTCTGACTGGTCTCCAATCTTTTGTTCTTACAGGTGCCCACTGCTGATAACATCTCCGATTGGGGATATATTCAAGGGCAGCAGTGGTTCATGATGAACCAAAATTCTGACATGGCTGTATGTTTATTTTTTTTATGCATGGTATGTCATGAAATTCATATGAATGATTTATGTTAAAATGTTACAGCTGGAGATCCGACGACTTTGAGGTCTATTAGGGATGCTCCAGGTGGATGACCCGTAGCAGCAGCCGCAATAGGGGATAAGGAGATCCTCCCAGATTCTTTCCTTAGGAGTAGATAGGCTTTTCTTTTGGTTGCTTTTATTTGGGCCATTTGCAGCGCCTTTTTTTCTTGTATGAACACACTTTTGTTTATGAAAGAATTTTCATTTATTTCCTTGCTTTGTGCTTTCTTTTGTTGCGGATCGAGTGTATCAGGGTAATCTGCCAGATATTGGCAGATTGCCCCATAAACTACGTATAGCAAACTGCTACTCTTTGAGATTTTGCCATGGAGAACTACATCTATTTTTGCGCAAACTTGAATGTTTATCTGAAGAATTCTGATGGTTGGGACCGTCTCGAGGTTTGCAGTCTACCGCATCTTTATTAAGGACAATGTGATTCAAGCTGCCATTAGGTTTTGGGACCCTATTGATAATGTGTTTTATTTTGTAGAGCATGAGTTATGCCCCTTGTATGAAGAATTATGTGGGCTTCTGAGGTCTTCAGCCGACATGCCCCCAGCCATTCCGATGCACCATCCTGAGTTCATTGATCCGCTGATGAATCATTTTTAACTACAATGATTTGATAGGCGTCGATTGATTTGTGTTGAGGGCTTGAGGTTGGATGTGGCTTTTGACATAGTCAGGGAACTTTCCCCTAATGACGCAAGTTAGCTTCCGCTCATTTGTTTACTTTTGTTAGGGGTCTTCCTTCGCGAGGTTCCCATAATGGTTTTTAGTTTTGCCTTCTTTACTATCGTCGATTAGATGCTAGAGGGGAAATCTCCTACTGTGATGAGTTTAGCTAAGACGCTGATCTTTGTGCATGCTTCTCGGAATGGAACTGAAGCTAATACCAGGGACAGCAGGCTTCTTCTTTAGGTAACTTTTATTTGAGCCTTTATTTTTGCATGAACCGCCCTTATGGGTTTTTGATTCATTATGCTTGCCTTAATTTTTGCCTGGACCGCCTTTTCCGATTTTCCATCTAGCAGGCTGTCTTTTTGTTTTCTTTTTCTTCCTTTTTTTCAATTTCTTGTCACTTGTTCCTTTTGTAGCTTTGGCTCTAGGATAAGCTTTCCATGTTGTCTATTCCCATAAGCATGGATTATCATCCGAAGGCTTACTGGGTGCAGGGCTCTATAGTTCATATTGGCATTCATTCACATAGAGACTTCACTATTGAGGAGTGGGTTAATTTTATGGGTAGCTGAGCTGCTGAGGATATTCATTTCATTTTCCCTTGGTAGGGTATCACGCATGTGACTACTGATGTTGCTAGAGGCGGCGTGGTCCTCATCGGCCTCTCTGAGATCATCACCTACTCCCCTAATCGCTTGTGCAGGTAGTACGACCATTCTCAGAGGTTTCTTGCATCCCTGTGCACCCTAATTGGCCTGGAGCTGTCCTATACTTGGGTCTATTATTATGACGTGAGGTGGACCACTCGCACTCAGGTGGACTAGTCACACTTAGGTAGAGATGAAATACTTTGTGCCTTTTGGCATTCATCCTTCTGAGGCTTATCATATCTTAGTTGCGAGTACTTGTGGGCTTCCTACTCTTGGAGAGAGGCTCATTGAGACATAGAGACTCCACAGCTTCCTCAAGGGTCTTTGAGGGCATTTCGTTCTTGTGGGATGATAAAGGCTTTAGGCCTGTTCATCTTTGTCTTTTCCATTTATTGTTTACGATGTATTTTTATGAGTAATAAAGATGAAATGATGTTGTTTGGATGCATGTTTCATTAAACGATTCACAGCTTCCATTCAAAGCATTCCTTTAGCATTTTTACATGAACATGTTACTACGAAAGATATTATTTAAATAGGAAGGGTAAATGGTATTTATTCCCAAGAAATGCCCATTGTTGCCAAAGGTTCCGAATGGATTTTAACTATGGCTTCGCTCTTTTATTTAAGGGTCTTTATTTTTGCCCAAAAGCCCTCACTAGCTCTCGACAGACCTTCGTATTATTATTTTTACATGAGATAGCACTTTAGCTTATGACAATTTACTGGATTCACGAACTCATTGCCATCCAGGTCTGAGATTTTCACTACCCATTTATTGAGAGTCTTTCTTACTACGTGCAGACCTTCCCAGTCTGGTTAGAACTTCCCCCAAGCATCCATATTCATTTTATGCAACTACTTTAGGACCAGAACACCGATTCTTAGAGGCCGATCTTTTCCCTTGACTTTTTGGTTGTAAGCCCTGGCTATACATTATTGGTATAATTGTAATTTTTCTAGTGCAGTTAACCATTTTTTATTGATCAGAATCAATTCCTAGTGTCTCTCTTTTGTCCATTCATCTTGGGGAAGTTTGGCTTTGAGAGCTACGTATAAAGATTTGATTTCCATTTCAATGGATAATACCACCTCTATCCCACAGACGAGAGAAAAATGAGTTTGACCCGTAGGGGTTTTGACACTAGTTCTGTATCCCCTTAAGGTATAGGACAAATGATCTGCCCAATCTCGGTAGTTGGAAATAATCTTAAAGAGGATTTTCTTGATTGCCTTATTAGCGGATTCTACAGCTCCATTAGTTTGAGGGCTATAGGGTGAGAAGCGATAGTGCTAAATCCTATGCTTCTCAATAAGGTCGGCTATTTCTCCTTGGAACTATACCCCATTGTCTCTTACTATATGGTGAGGAATGCTTACCTGGCGAAGATATATCGCTAAATGAACCGGGCCATCTTCTTGGCCGTCATGCTCATGTATGATTCTGCCTCAGCCCACTTGGAAAATTAATCGATGACCACTATAATAAGGCTATGGCCGCTAGTCAAAGATGGTCTTATTTCGCTGATGATGTCATTGCCCCAAGCTGAGAATAGCTAAGGGGTCGTCAAGCTTTACAACGTTGTCGGAAATAAGTGGCTCACATCCCCGTATATTTGACAAGCATGGCAAGTCTTTGCTTCTCGAATACAGTCAGCCAGCATGGTTTGCCAAAAGTATCACATTCTTTGGATCTTCTTTACCATCATGGCATTGTTCATGTGTAGACCACAGTCTCCCAAATGTACTTCTTTTAACCAGGCAGAATTGCACAGCGAGCTTTCTTAGCATATTTCTATCGGAATCCGTAGCCTCCACCAGAAATTCACCATTTTCAATGAACTTGAGAATGTTAGAGTACCAGGGTTCTTCCTTACTTATGGCATCATTTATCATGTAGACGTAATACGGAGCTCAGGTTGTCTCCATAATAAGAGGCTAGATTGGCTGCTTTTGGGGCCCTTCCCATATGGAGGCTAGAGTAGCCAATGTATCTACTATTTAATCTTCCCCGCGGGGCATATGACAAAATTTGCATTCATTGAACATTGTGGGTTTTCTCCATATAGCCTCTAAGTAAGGTTTGAGGGATTCCTCTTTTAATTCCCAGACACCTATGACATGCTTGATGACCAAAGCCGAAATGCCAATGATTTTTACCTTGTTCGCTTTAAGAGTGATTATGGTAGACATCCCAAATAAATAGGCTTTAAACTTTTCCCCATTGTGCATGGTGAGAAATTCCAATCGCTTTGACAGAGGTATAGGTGCTTCGTTAGCCATTATAATGATGACACCCAAACTAGCCCCTCGCTTGTTAACGGTGCCATTGAAGAACATGGTCCATTTTCTGGGATTCTCCATAATGGTTGCAAAACTTTCATCAGGAAATTCTAGGCCATCCTATTCCCCTTCCTCAAGTGGTCGATTCACCAGAAATTCAGCCACTAGCCTACCTTTGGTGGTCTTCTTACTGATGTACTTGATATCGAATTCTGACAGTAGTAAGAGCCACCTGGCCAGTTTTTCACTTAATGAGGGATCCTGATACAAATACTTCATCGGATCCACTTTCGCAACCGCTTGGATTCTGTATAATTGGAAGTAATGCCTGAGCTTCTTGGTGAGCTCGACCATGGCAGAACAAGTTTTCTACTCGATAAAATTAGCCTTGATATGCTTGAGTACTTCTGCTTTAACTTTTCTGCCTATTCTAGGTGCATTCTTTGCATCTTTTATTTCACCAGCTAAATTTTTGGGTCCGTGGGGATCTTGTGCTTAGTGATGTGCTGATCAAGGCCTGGCATATCTTCGTGAGACCAAGCAAAGGCCAAAACATGATTTTTCAATACTTTTATCAATTCTCTCTCTTGTTCGATGGTCAATTGATTGGAAATTTATACCATTTTTTGATCATCTTCCATATTTAAGTCAATTTCTTTTATGAAATCATTATTGATGTTAAAGATGCTAGATGAATGCTAGAATGGATGCATGGAATCGTAATCAGAAACATAATCCAAATAAGCAAAGTTCTTCATCTTATTATCATCATAGAGTCCATTATTCATTTCAAGCAAACTGGACATAGAAATAAAAGACTCATCCTGATCAGTAGGGTCTGGCCCTACAGTAGATGATTCTCCTATAGTAGCCAGCATCAGCAGGATGTCCTCATCATCTTCCTCTTGTACCTTCGCCTTGCCTTTCATGGTTGTGACCATGTACATGATGCTTTGGCTCAAGTTACCTCCCTTGCTCTTTGCTTCTTCCACTATCTTGAGTTGCGCTTGAAGGTGTTTGGCTAGGGTGTCGGGGATCTCCTCCTCCCTACTCAGCTTCTTGACTTTCTTTGGGTGTACCTATTTGTCAAACTTGGTCTGATCTGGGATTTCCCCTGCATCTGGCTAATGTCTCCCTCCTTTGAACAACCATGGTATGCGACCTCCAGCATGCTTGTTATAGCTGACCACATCTGAGAAAGTCTCAAACCCTAGAACCGTCTTTCCTTGGTGAGTAATAGGCTCAGGTGCACCATCGTAGAAATGTTGTAATTTCTTCTGAAAGATCATCTTATGGATGATTCTTCTAGGGCCCATGTAATCGAGTCCTGCAGGCTTCCACTCCCCTACCCCTATATTGAAGTTCGACATTCCTTGTTCGTGGGCACCTAGTCCCTTACTAGAAGTGTGGTGGTTTTGCATGTGTCCCTGAATCCATAAGCCCCAATGCACATCTGATTGCTTGTTTGATTCTTGCCCAATTGTGGCTGTGGTAAATCCTTTCATATGGCTTTCTCCCATTTATAGTGCTACCACTACTGATGCCTCATCAGCCTCTAGAGTGATGATCTTTTCGCAGAATGGGATCTTAATCTTCTAGTGAAGAGTGGATGGAACCCGTCCCAGAGTATGGAACCATGGTCATCTGAGCAGCATAGAGAAGGTTACTGGGATATCTATGATCGTGAAAAGTACTATAGATGATATTTTGCTGATACCAACTTCTGCTTTGAATGTGCCAATAATGGCCCTCTTGCAGTTGTTATAGGCCTTGATGGCTATGGTGGATTTCTTCAAGTCCCTCTCAGTTAGTCCTAGGATAAGTAGAATATCCTTAGGATAGACATTCAGTGATGAGCCATCATTGACCATTATATAGGGCATGATGCACCCAAAAACACTATCCTTTAAGTAGAACATTGTTATGGCGAATGCCTTCGTCGGGTAAATCCAAGCTTAAGAAGTAGATGTTAGGGATAACGGTGCTAGTCTAGCTATTAAGTAGTGTGCAGACCTATTCTGATGATGCAAGCCTGAGATCTTGAGAACCTAGAAGCAGGTCCCAAATACTCATCTTAGTTGTTGTGGCCTTTAGTTGATCCATAATTGGGCTTTCTATCTATTCTGAGGGCTTAACGAAAGAAGGAGGTGCTGGGGGCTCGGCTCTTGGCTACTGATCTAGTGACTTTCCCTCCTCGAGTGATGGGACTGACTACCCGGGCAGGTGAGTTTGCCATTTTGAAGACCTCAAACTCGTCGAAATCTTCATCGTGTTGTATTTTCCCCAAGTCAATAGGCTTGTTCATGGGAACTGGTCCTTTGGTAGCAAAAAGGCCATTGCATGAAGCGAACCTTTTTAGACTGCTTTTCTGGAACTATTGGGTTCTCTTATAGGATTTCGCATAGGACGGGGTTAGATTTTTGTCTGATCATATGAATGGATGAAGAGGCTCCATCAGATGGTTCTCCTTCATGAAATATACTTGGCGTATCATTGTAGGTGATTTGCTTGTCCTTATACTTATTCATGTATAATGAGTATTCTTTGGCTGATTCCACTGACGTTGGACAGATAGCGTTGGTTGCTTCCCACTCCCAGTATTGTAAGGGGTTTCTATGCCTATCTAACTCAGGGGTTGAGTTTTTTGGCGGGTCAACCCATGTGAAGTAGTCAATGAATTGCTTAGCCAAATCATTCCAGAATGATTTCTAGTAAAACGTCAACCCTTCATACAAAACAACTACCTTTTCTCAGAGAGTCTAGCTAAACCTTTCGGCCTAGTGGGCATAGTGGATGTATCCGTCATTCATCATTTACATGAATTCATGGATGTGAGGGCATGGCCTTATGCTTCCGTCATAGAATATAGGTAAACCTCGCCTAGATTCGTGTTCCAAATGCGATAACTAGACTAGTCCAATTCATTTTCGTTGTAGATTCTCTGCATAATGTACTCTTGAGAAGGTTCTTACCCCTCATCTTGAATCATATTAATGATATGTTTGCTATTTGAGTCGAAGTCCGTAAAGTCTCCAGAATCGTCACTTACTGCAGACCATAAGGCACCCGGGGAGTCATGCTCTAGAGAGGACGCATAGCTCTCGGCACTGTCGTAATCAACTACCATGCTAATGGGGAAGGGAGCCTCGTATTCAAAATCTCCCGATAAGTTATTTAGTTTGTCATTTAAAAAGGTTTCACATTCATACCCTAGGTTATCTAGTTCGCCTTCATCTTTGTGATCTGATTCGCTAGAGTCCATAAATTCTTCCACTTCCTCATCTGAATCTTCAAAAGGCTGTGGCTCGAAGATCTAGTTTGGTGCATGCTGAGCTGGGATACCATCATCAGAACTCTCTTCTGGATCCTCTTCGGGGTCTTCCTCAGGATCTTCCTCGGGACCTTCTTTGAGATCTTCTTTGGGATCGTCCTCGAGATCTTCCTTAGGACCTTCCTTGGTATCTTCCTCTGGGTTTTCCTTGGGGTTCATTTTAGTCTCAACTCCCTTGATGGCTATACAGAATTTAGACACCATGGTTCGTATGCTGGCAAATGTTTCCTCTACATGGATACCATATGTTGTAATGTCGGTACAGATTTTTCCAAATAAGTCTCACACACTTTCATCTAGGTTCAGGTTGAGATACCTTTACTAGTCTTCGTTGTTGTTCCATGCCTGTTCAGGATTGTATAGTTCCTAGATTTCTAGACGTGTTGCCCCATAGGAGCTCCCAAATTTAAATAAGCTTGTGCCAACGTAGTTTGGACTCATGTAATATGGAGGAGTGTATATAGGAGGTTATCGTTGACGGATGTCCTGCTAGATAGTTTTATACTAGTCTACCTATGGTGCCAACCACTAGTAAAGTTCATCTAGGTATGGCTGAGATGCCCTGAAGTATTTAAGGAAAGATCTCTCTAAAAAGTACTAGTTCTAACGTCCTTCCGGTGGCATCACATCGTACTAGTCCATGGTTAGGTGTTCTAAGAATTTGGGGAATTGAGGGGTGAAACCCATCATAGCTATTCCCTATTCATGCATCAACTAAAGAAATTCCTCCACATGTTCGTTCGGGTTGGAGTCTCCTCGGTACATGAGACATGTTGGCAATTTGTATTAATCTAGCCCTTCTCTCCTCATTCTCATGACGTATTGGTCTACCATGTATATGATATCCATATTGTCAAATATCATATTATCCCCCCATCATGGGTCACGTCGGACATTGTCCATTACGTCGATACCATATTCGGTGGCTTCCACATAAATATCAATGGCATTTACCATAGCTTGGAAGTTTGGCAGGGGATTAGTCTGAGTGCTTAGTTTCTTCTCAGGCTCTTTCATTCTCCAATCGTCTATCATCTGCTATAGGTCTTTTAGTAGCTGGGCGCTTTTATTAGTGTGGTTCCCTTTAGTTACATGACAAGCACAGAAATTGTCTCTGTCTACCGCAGTAGGCGGAGTAAATGGTTTGATGCTCTAGAGTTGATCAAATTTTCACAGTTTGGTGAATGTCCGTAACATTGATTCTATGCATGGGGAGATAGATTGGTGAGTTTGCTCCTGAATTGCCGCTACAACTTTGGTTGGAGCCTTTGGGGACTCAAAATTGCCTTACTTGGAGGATCTGCCCTTTTCCCAGTAACGAGGTTTAGTATAAGCTTGCTTCTCTTGCTTCTTTGCTCGATCTTCCTCCCCATACTTTTCAAGTCTCTTAGCATAGTTTACCATATCATCGAAGGTGTCAAAACTTTTCATTTTCATTTCATCCCGATATTTTACGCTAGAGCATTCGACAAGCTTTACTATCAGCGCGTCTTGGTCAGGTGCCCTAGTTATAAGTACACTAACAGCCATCTATCTTAGGTAAAACTTTTTGAAGGACTCATTTGGCCATTGTTTGATTCTTTCTACAGAGTAGTCTTGACCTTCAGATTGAAGGCATAACTCTCCAGGAATGCAGAGCATAGCTTTTACTAATCAAATTTCACATCCGTTGGCATCCTTATGTACCACTCAGAAGCGGGGCCTTGTAAAGTAGCTTGGACCAGATTGACTATACGAACTTTGGGTACGTTCATACCAGTCATAATTCAAATATGCATAAGGAGGGCCAGTATCAGTATATGGGGCCGTGTAAGGCATCATGAAGTTAGTCGGGAGGGCTTCTGACTCTTTTGGTAAGAATCGGTCAATATCCACATACTGCTCGATGGAGGGAGCAATAGATTTATCTTTAGCTGGGGACAGCTTCTCCATGTCTGCCATTTTTTCCCGTAACTTTGCTATTTCTGCCTCTTGCACCTGGGTTTTCTAAGCATTAGGAGCACTCAGCCTTTCCTAGATATCATGAAATTTTGGTGCGTCAAGAATCCTTCTAAGGGATTGTCCAACTGCATCATCATCTGCAATTATGATTTTAGGTTCTGGATCGGAGACGAATCCATCTAAAGATTCAATTGGTGGTGGGGGTATGACTTTTAGGCTTTCCATAATACACCTTAGCCTCTTTTTTTCTCATTTCCAACCTGAAAATACAAGAGATCAAGTGTTAGTAGGTGCACCAGAGGTGGCTCTAAGATTTATTTACCTCAGGCCATTGGGATGATGAATGGATGCATGAATGAGTGAGCCAACGAATGAGTAAATATGTATAAATAATAATGGGTGTTAGGTATGTACCAACTGTCCGAGGCAAAATCAGTGAAGGTAGTCTATGATATTCAGGGAACATCATAAATGCATAGTGTAAAGACCAAGGGCTCGAGTTAGGTTAGGCTTGATAGCCCAGGGTTGAATCGACTCGTTAGTCCAAGGGGTGAGCTAACACTTTGGTCACTCAAAAGGGTTTTGACTCATTGGTCCAAGGAGTAAGCTGACACTCAAGTCACTCGAAAGGGTTTTGACACATTATTCTAAGGGGTGAACTAACACTAAGGTCACTCAAAGGATTTTGACTCAATCGTCAAAGGGGTGAGCTGACACTAGGGTCACTCAAAGGGTTTTGACTCATTGGTCCAAGGAGTGAGCTGATACAATGGTCACTCAAAGGGTTTTAACTCATTGGTCGAAGGGGTGAGCTAATACTGGGGTCACTCAAAGGGTTTTGACTCATTGGTCTAAGGGGTGAGCTGACACTCAAGTCACTTAAAAGGTTTTGATGTATTCTGGCTCATGGGCTAAGCCTCGGTAGGCTTATTAGCCTCTATCAATTTTGGCTCATGGCCTAAACCTAGATGGACTTACTGGTCTCGATTAATTTTGGCTCATGGGCTGAGCCTAGGTGGACTTACTGGTCTTGGTTAATTTCAGCTTATGGGCTGAGCCTAGGTGGACTCACTGGTCTTGGTTTGTGGAACGGCATAGCACACGTTAATGTCATGGCTGTACAAAGATGTGGTTAACTTTCACACATCATGATTGTTATGATGTCTGTTTCTAGTTTATTTATATTTAATAAACCTGCACATGTAGCAAATGGTTAGATCGTCTCTACTGCCCTTTTAACTCCATTTAGGTTACTTCGCTTTAACGCCAATGGGGGCTTAGAGAAGTATGCTCGCGTGCACTCAAGGTTTTTCGGGTAAACCTATGGGGAAGTGTCTACCATTCATCTATATGCGGGTTTCGGTCTCAGGATTGGGTGCAATTAGTGTACCTTGTGCCTCTATGTATTGAGCTACAGTGGCCCTAAGCGAACCAAAGGAAGCTTTTCCACATATAATATATGTAGGTAGTCCTGCCCTTAAGTAAGCAAGGTCCTCATACGTTACGCAAGGGGTGTGATTGGATCTATACCTCTCATGCCCTAAGCGAACTTGGAGATACTTCACAAAAAGACACCTAAATTGGTTTGGGGGTAAATAATGCAGATGCTATGTAATCCCAAAATTTGTGTAATGTAGAAATTATCACAAATTCCATAATTACAAAATTTAATTTGAAAAATATTTTAATTATCATTTCAAAAAAGAATTTTTATAAAAACAAGGTTTTTATAAAAATAATCTGTTGGACATGATGTATGCCCTCAAGGCAATTAGGGCAATATATGTTCATTATATAATAGTACGAATAATTTATTTAATCAATAAAGGCATTTATTCTTTTGTTTATATCAATGTGTTTCTGTCTATATATATAATAGCTAGTTAAATATATTCATTGATGTATATATACAAAAGTCCTTGATATGTCATAGCATGAAGTAAGAGAAATTATAGTTGGACTATATCTGGTGGAACCTGCTTCTTGTGCAATTATGATTATGTCTAAACTATCCCTAGTCATAGTTTCATCAAGAAAGGATATTGATGAAGTAGAAAGACTAGCATATGGTCAACTTTCTTAGAAAGGGTCCAAGCAGTCGATCTCCTAAGGACTGAAGGTGGTGCCTTGAGTTTGAGACATGGATATATCTAGGAGATATATTGGAGACCGCAGTAAGATAAACACTTAGTATATATATCAATGTGTTAGTGTTTGTCTTCATGCAATAAGCTTTGCGAATGTCCTCGTACTTGAGATGCTAGATACCCTGTGTGGTACTGTTGCTATACTTTGGGTCATTACTACACACTTAATAATTTAGGGTGCTATGGGTGATATGGGTACAGTGATGCAACATGTTGGTAAGCTGAGTAGTCGGAAAGAATTCATCGCTCCGGATATATTAAGGAGTTGTACCTGGCCAATTGTTGAAGTGATGATTGCCATAAACCTCTGATCAGAGTATGTGTTTGATAGAAATGGTTTCTAGTCAAACCCACTATAGTAAAAGGCAATATACTTCAGTAACAAGTAAACTACTGGGATAGCTTGGAGCAACCTCGCTATTAGTGGGTTAATAACTTAATCGAACCCTATAAACTAGATGATACTAATTTAAAGAATGGAAGAAATTTATCACACTGGATAACTATTGCATTAACCGGGATTAAGTCATAAGCATAAATGACGTTTCGAGTAATGGGGGATGGTAGACCCTTGCTAGAGGCGTACTACAGTCGTTTAAGGTAATCGAGTTCTATTCAAGGTTTAGAGCATCAAGTCAATCGTTCCATTAGAACTAGGGTTGGTTAAGCCTTAATAGCTCAATACTTTGGGATCCTATAAGGTCACACATATTGGACCTTCGTCAGACTAAGTAAAGAACTAATAGATTTAATCTATTACAAAAATATAATATAAATAATAATTGGATTATTGTTTAATTAGTTAAAATTGATTGGATCAATTTTGGATAGACCAAGGAATTTATTTTGACCCGTAACTATTTTAGTAAGGTCATAAAATAAATATTTGAATTGGAGAAGGAGCTAGAACTGCAAGAAAAATGAGGGTTTGACCCTTCGCGAAAAGGACCCGCAAGCCCGAAGGGTTTGTGAGCCCATGCGAGCCCGTATGATTTTATGGGAACCCGTGGGCTGTAGGTAGCGCAAGCTAGGCTTGCATTAGCCTAGAACAAAGGCCACCCCCTAGCTCGCGGGACAAGGCAGGCTTGCAAGAGCCTACCTTGTGCAGCCCTTCCCAGCCCGTGGGACAAGGCAGGCTCACAAGAGCCTACCTTATGCGATAAGGACTCAACTTGCAAGTTGGGTCGACGTGGGCAGCACACGGATCCTATGGGATCCATATGTTACAAAGGGCCAGATGGGGATTTTTCCCCATCCTGCATTAAATGGGGGGAGCCCTAGCTCCCCCTATATATTGCGCCCCCTTTCATCATTGTTCAATGCGCCAAATTCAAGTGGATCTTGAATCTATAGAATATTTATTTTTGGGTGGGAATTTTGGAGCGATGTAGCAATTGCTCAAGGTTCTTCGGTTCTTCCTCATTGGGAGGTTTTGGTTGGTAGGGTTCGTGTGGATACTCATGAAGGATATCCAACTTTGGAGGCTTGTGTAATGAAGTTCTGCTAAAGCACGCTTCAACTAGTAAGTCTTCTAATTTCTCTTTTAATTATTAAGTCCTTTTCTTTTAGTGTTTTTAGACTTAATAATTATGCCTAGGTTATTTTGCATGCTTAGTTTATTTTATGCTTAGGTTATAGCTTAGAGTTATAACATGCTTAGTATAAAATAAATGTACTAGCATATAATTTGGAATCATGGTATGCCTAGTCCTTTTGCATGCTAACCTAGGGAGAGAATATTTCGTTAAGACTTTATTTAATTTATATGCAACTAATAGGAGTTCCTGGGGACACGGATAAAATTTTGAATTTCTGCCATACCTGTTATGCATGTTCAATCTGACTGTCAGTTCCCAATAGTGGTATCAGAGCCTGCCTATTTAGTGCATAATTAAGTTGGAAGCGAACTAAATTTTATTTTCTATGTGAAATGATTTGTTTATTTAATTGTTTAGAATAATATATATAAACTTGTGCCTTTTATTTCAAGGTTAAAAACTGGGTATGAATATATTTGAATAAGCCTGCTCAACAGTGTCAATAATTTATTTAAATTACATGAGTTATAGATGCTTCCAATTTGCATGACTTGGAAGAACAAAATTTATTTGTTCTAGAGAATCCATTGGTCTTCAAGTTTGTGCCTGTATTTGTTCTAGCTAAGGATTGGACTTGGTGTTTACTCCTCATAGGGCACCTCTCCTACCTGGGAACCTATATCGGTGAAATTTAAATTGACCAACGAGGGATTAACATGAACTAATTTATTCCTTGTATATAAGATGCTGCTTATATATGTTTCTGTAACATAGTAAAAAATTAAATTTATTGAATAAAAGCTTAAAGGAAATGTAATATAAATATAACAAATAAAAGTGATAATTATTTTGTATATAATCTAGGTTGATGGAATAATTATAATAAAGAGTTGAACCCACCTAAGGTTAGACCTTATAAATTAATTCTAAAATTCCCTAAATTAATACAAGTTTTTATAATTTTGTCCATCTAATAAAATCCTAGATTGGGTGAGACGTTTAACACCAATAAAATCCCAAATTAAATATATTAAGGCAAGTTGTAGTCTTCCTTACTCAAATCTATAATATGGTCGCTTTGGGCTATCAAAGTGCTATGAAAAGCATTCTTTCTAGTCCACATTGATTCGTTGTAAAGTTTGGGATAGGGTCTGCCTTAATAGAGCTGGGGTAGTTGGGGCTAGGCCCAGATCTGAGACATATTCAAGGAGATGCTAATATAAGAGCACACGTCCCTTGGGATTAGGGAACTTGAATGAATTAGCAATTGCATGCAATGCAAATGGATGGGAATCTAACTTTGACTTACTATTGTGACTTGACTCATAAAATTGGGGGTTGTAATAGACTAGTTATAGATGCTACCTACTAGGAAATTTAGCTGGGCTAAAATTCCCAAATTCAATAGAATGGGCTATTGTAAATTTAGAAGAAAATAGTAGGAAAATGTATTTAGTTAAAAGTCCTTATATTAAATGCTTGTATTTAAACTAATATCTAAACACTTTTCTTTTCCTATATCTTAGGTTGAAAATGACTTCCAATGTTAATCTCTGTATGTTACTTGACACCAATTTGAATGGCTTGAACTTTTCTGATTGGTTCTGAGCCGTGAGAATAGTTCTCAAATCCGAGGGAAATGCCTATGTTCTAAGTGAAATTTTCCCTGTAGAGCATGATGTTAAGGATCATGTGGAACATGATGCCTGGTTGAAGGACAGGTAAGAGCGTGAGACTACCATGTGTAATATGCTGGGGTCCATGAATCTTGAGCTTCAGAAATAATATGAGAACATGCCCTTGGAGGACATGGTTCTCCATCTTGAAGAACTCTTTTTGGAGAGGGAAAGGATAGAGAGGTATGTGACCTCCAAGCTCATTTTTGGGACCAAGATGCAGGCTGGCACCTCTGCCTCTCAGCATGTACTGATACTCTTGGGATACCTTGAGAAACTGAATTGATTGGGATTTGAGATGAATCATGACTTGAGGATTGACCTTCTGTTGATGTCCTTGACAGATAATTACTCAGACTTCGTGACTAACTATTATATGAACAAGATTAATTATACTATCCCTAAATTAATCAACATGCTGAAAATAGTAGAACCTCAGATTAAGAAGGATCAGAAACCTCTACTGTTGGTTGAAAAAGGAAAGGCTTCTAAGAAGAAGAAGCAGGCACTGGGTGCTAAGAAAAGAATCAGTAAGAAGAAGAAAGAATAGAAGGCATCTAAGTATGTCTGCTTCGAATGTGGGAAACTGGGACATTGGAAGAGGGATTGCAAAGCTCCTGCTTTTGAGCATTTGAAGAAGAAGCCTTTCGAGGCATCTACTTCAGGTATGTTTGTAATTGAAAAAATTGCTACTTTTCCGTGTGAATCCACTTAGGTATTAGATACTGGTTATAGTTCTCATATCTGTACTACAGTGCAGGGACTAAAGAACTATAGAAAACTTGTAAAAGGGGAGATGGGCCTACGCGTGGGAAATGGAGCCAGAGTTGCTGCATTAGCCATAGGGAGCTTTAGTCTTGTTTTGCCAAGTGGACTTGTTTTAGTTTTGAATAATTATTACTACATTTCAAGTGTTACTAAGAATATTGTATCTGTTGCGTGTTTAGCAGCAGAGGGATTTGAAATTTTATTTTCAAACAATAATTATCATATTCATTGATTAATATTCTTTATGGTTATGTTCTTGATACTAAAACAGAAGTTTTCAACATAAACAATGTGAAGAAAGTTAAATTAGATAATAAGAATTCCTTCTACTTATGGCATTGTCGTTTAGGCCAGATAAACAAGGATCGCTTAACCAAGTTGCATAAGCGTGGAGACTTAGGCCCAATAGACTTGGAGTCTTATGGTGATTATGAACCTTGTTTAAAAGGAAAAATGATAAAGTTACCCTTTCAAGGATAGGGTGAGCGGGCCACAAGTACATTGGAACTTATACATACTGATGTGTATGGTCCAATGAGTTTTCATGCACTAGGAGGATACTCCCACTCCATAACCTTTATTGATGATTACCCATGATACGGTTATTTGTACTTGATGAAGCACAAATCTGAAAGTTTTGAAAATTTCAAACTATTTAGAGTTGAACTAGAGAAATAGCTTGAGAAAAGTATTAAAACGCTTCGATCGGATCAAGGTGGAGAATACTTAAGTAAGGAGTTTCAGGATTATCTAAAGGAAAATGGGATAGTTCCCTAGTGGACCCCTCCTTATACACCCCAACACAATGGAGTGTCAGAAATAAGGAATCATACTTTATTAGATATGGTCAGGTCCATGATGAGCTATGCAGATATTAGTACATCCTTTTGGGGATATACACTGGAGAGCGTGATTTATGTCTCAAACAAAGTGCCCTCTAAATCAGTTGATTTTACACCTTTTGAAAGATGGTGTAATAAGAAGCCATCTCTAAGTCACTTACAAGTATAGGGTTGTCCTACTATGGTAAAGAGGATAGGGTCAGATAAGCTAAATGCCAAGGCTGACAAATGTCTGTTCATTGGATATCCAAAGGAAATAATTTGATATCTATTTTACGAACCCGAAGCACAAAAGGTAGTTGTGTCTCAGAATGCTCACTTTTTGGAGAAGGAACACTTCCTTGCAAAAGTCAGTGGGAGCAATATTAAATTGGAAGTTTAAGAGGAAAAAAATAGACAATCAACTGATTGACCCCATTCTAGATACACAAGAGAGTGTGATCGAAGAACAACCTATTGAAACACAATCATTGCGAAGATTAGGTCATGTTCATAAGGGTCCCGATAGATATGGGTTTATCATCACTGATGATAAGGAACTATATCTTATGGAGTATGATGAACCAAGGACATATGATGAGGCAATAAAAAGCTTAAATTCTGATAAATGGCTAAAAGCCATGAAATCAGAATTAGGTGCAAGTGGGTCTTCAAGAGGAAGATAGACATGGATGGTAATGTAGTTACCTATAAAGCAAGGTTGGTTTCAAAAGGTTATAGTCACCGGGAAGGTATTGACTATGATAAAACCTTCTCACCGGTAGCCATGCTTAAATCCATAAGGATACTCCTTGCCGTTGTTGCTCATTATAATTATGAGATGTGGCAGATGGATTTAAAAACAACATTACTTAATGGGGATTTAAACCGAGATGTGTATATGACACAACCTAAGGGTTTTACATCTTAGAATGGCTCGAAGGTATGCAACCTACAAAGATCCATTTATGGACTTAAGCAGGCATCCAGGAGTTGGAATATAAGGTTTGATCAAATAATCCGAGAACTGGATTTCTGCCCAAATGCTAATGAGCCTTGTGTTTACAAGAAGGTTAGTGGGAGTGCAGTCATTTTTCTAGTATTTTATGTTGATGACATCTTGCTAGTAGGAAACGACATTTCTCTTCTTCAAAACATTAAAGTGTGGTTGTCAAGAAAGTTCTCCATGGAAGACCTTGGTGAAGCAGCATTTATGCTAGGTATAAAGATATACAGGGATAGATCCAAGAGGCTATTAGGTCTTTCTCAAAGTACATATATAGACAAGGTATTGAATAGGTTCAACCTTAAGCATTCTAAGAAAGGTTATCTCCCAATGACAAAGGGGATAAACCTATCTAAGGCTGAGTGTCCGAAGACAGCTCAGGAGAGAATGCACATGAAGGATATACCCTATGCATCCGTGATAGGATCCAACATGTATGCTATGATATGTACTAGGCCAAATGTCTCTCAAGCTTTGAGCTTTACGAGCAGATATCAGTCAGATAAAGGTTAAAAGCTTGGGATGGCCGTCAGGGCAAACCTTAAGTACTTGAGAAGGACTAAGGATGAGTTCTTGATTTATGGAGAAGGAGACCTCACAATTAGAGGTTACATTGACACAATTTTTCAATCTGACAAGGATGACTTTAAGTCTGAGTCAGGTTTGTGTATGTGTTAAATGGAGGGGCGGTATGCTGGAAGAGTTCTAAGCAAGAAACTACTACTGATTCAACCACGGATCTGAATACATTGCTGCATTTGAAGCAGCAAAAGAAGTTGTATGGTTAAATGGATTTATTGGTGATCTCAGTGTGGGGCATGAGGCTATTGATTTAATTACTTTATATTGTGATAACAATGGTACCATAGCTCAGGCAAAGGAACCACAGTCTCATAAAAAAAGCAGACATGTATCCAGAAAGTATTGAATAATCTGAGAGATTGTTGATGGCAAGATAATAAGATTAGAATATGTACCCACTGATCAGAACCTCGCGGATGGTCTGACAAAGCCATTGACTCAAGTCAAACATGACTAGCATGTTAAAGCATATGGATTAAGACATATGGCTAATTGGTCTTAGTGCAAGTGGGAGTTTATTGGATATGATGTATGCCCTTAAGGCAATTAGGGCGATATAACTTAATTATGTAATAGTACGAATAATTTATTTAATCAATAAAGGAATTTGGTCTTTTGTTTATATCAATGTGTTTCTATGCATATATATATATATATATATATATATATTATAGCTGGTTAAATATATTCATTGATGTATGTATATAAAAGTCCTTGACATATGATAGCATGAAGTCAAAGAAATTATAGTTGGACTATATCTGGTGGAACCTGCTTCATGTGCAATTATGATTATGTCTAAACCATCCTTAGTCATAGTTTAATCAAGAAAGGAGATTGATGAAGCGAAAAGACTGGCATGTGGTCAAGTTTCTTGGAAAGGGTCCAAGTAGCCGATCTCCTAAGGACTGAAGGAGGTGCCTTAAGTTTGACACATGGATATATTTGGGAGATATATTGGAGACCATAGTAAGATAAAGACTTAGTATATATATCAATGTGTTAGTCTTTATCTTCTTGCAAAAACCTTTGCGAATGTCCTCATACTTGAGATGCTAGTTACCTTGTGTGGTAGTATTGCTATACTTTGGATCATTACTATACACTCATTAATTTAAGGTGCTACGGGTGATTACGGGTACAGTGATGACATCACATTGGTTAGTCAGAAAGAAGCCATCACTCCGGATATATTAAGGATTTGTAATTGGTCACTTGTTCAAGTGATGATTGCCATAAACCTCTGACCAGAGTATGTGTTAGATAGAAATTGTTTCTTGTCAAACATGTTATGGTAAAAGGCAATATACTTCGCTAATAAGAAAACTACTGGGATAGCTTGGAGCAACCTCGTATTAGTGGGTTAACACTTTAACCGAACCCTAGAAACCAAATGGTACTAATATTAAAGAACGGAAGGAATTTATCGCACTGGATAACTATTGCATTAATCAGGATTAAGTCATAAGCATAAATGACGTTCTATAGTTGCTAGAGGCATACTATAGTCTTCTAAGGAATCGAGTTCTATTCATGGTCTAGAGCATCGAGCCAATGGTTCTATTAGAACGAGGGTTGGTTAAGCCTTAACAGCTCAATACTTTAGGCTCCTATAAGGTCACACACATTGGACCTTCATCGAACTAAGTAAAGAACTAATAGATTTAATCTATTACAAAAATATAATATAAAAAATAATTGGATTATTGTTTAATTGGTTAAAATTGATTGGATAAATTTTGGCTAGACCAAGGAATTTATTTTGACCCGTAACTATTTTCATAAGGTCATAAAATAAATATTTGAATTAGAGAAGGAGCTAGAACTGCAACAAAAATGAGGGTTCGACCCTTTGCGAAAAGGACTCGAAAGCCCAAAGGCTTTATGGGCCCACAAGAGCCCGTACGAGTGCATGGGCACTCGTGGGCTGCAGGCAGCGCAAGCTAGGCTTGCACTAGCCTGCAGCAAAGGCGTGTTGCCAAGGGCGGGGAGCCCTAGTTCCCCCTATGTATTGTGCCCCCTTTCTCCATTGTTCAGTGCACCAAATTCAAGTGGATCTTGAATATCTAGAATATATATTTCTGGGTGGGAATTTTGGAGTGATCTAGCAACTGCTCAAGGTTCTTCGGTTTTTCCTCATTGGGAGGTTTCAGTTGGTGGGGTTTGTGTGGATACTCATAGACGCTCTCCTACTTTGGAGGATTGTGTAACGAAGTTCTACTAAAGCATGCTTTAACTAGTAAGTCTTCTAATTTCTCTTTTAATTATTAAGTCCTTTTCTTTAAGTGTTTTTAGACTTAATAATTATGCTTAGGTTGTGTTGCATGCTTAGTTTATTTTATGCTTAGGTTATAGCTTAGAGTTATAACATGCCTATGTTATAGCTTAGAGTTAGAACATGCTTAGTATAAAATATATGTGCTAGGATATAATTTGCAACTATGGTATGCCTAGTCCTTTTGCATGCTAACCTAGGTAGAGAATTATTTAGTTAAGGGTTTATTTAATTTATATGGAACTAATAGGAGTTCGTGGGGACAGGGACAAAATATTGAATTTTCGCCATGCCTATTATGCATGTTCAATCTGACTGTCGATTACCAACATAATCCTCCCCAGTAGAGTCACCACTATGAGCGGGTGAGCAGGTTTTAAATGGGTTAACAGGCGGGGTGCGGTGTGCGAGGCATGATTCGGTGCTGGTTGAGGAAACTGTAGTGTTTGGTCTGGTTTAAGAAAATCTAGTTTGCTTAAATGCGGTGGCTTTGTAGGCCAAAAATGTGATAATTTTGATGAATATATTTGCACATTTTATTATGAAAATATATTTCTATGAGCAAGAGAGCAGATCTTAAATGGATTAGCACGCGGGGTGCGATGAGCAGGGCCCAATTCGGTGTGGTTTGAGGAAACCATGGTGTTTTGTCTGGTTAAAGAAAATCTAGTTTGCTTAAATGCAGTGGCTTTGTTGGCTAAAAATGTGATTATATTGAGGAATATATTTGCACATTTTATTAGGAAAAGATAGGTTTTTAAAATAAAGCATTTTTAATATATTAAAAAAAATAGAGTCGGTACCCGGTTCAGCTCCATCGGGAATTATGGTATACTAATCCAAAATGGGATTTTTATACCGAAAAGAAAATGAGATTCTAGTTGGAACATGATAGTTACTCATATTGTTCAAATTATTTGGATTAATTTTGGAACTTTGGAATTTGTGGGAACTTCTACATTACAATGGCTTCATTTAAGAATTAAATTCAAAAAATAAAATGGACATTATAATGGCATATTAAATTAATGTTTTCTACCAAGATTTGGGTAGAATAATGACAGCGTTTGTGTCTTAGCCCAGAAACTCGGATAGAGTATCATCACATTCGGGATATTTCATCTGTACCTGCGAGCTTATTCACACATATTATTGTTTAAGTGGCTCCAGTGGCTCACTTAACCAGAGAGACGAAATGCAATGTGCAATAATAAACTAATAAAATGAATTTTAAAGTTGGGCTCAGAGCTGATTACCCTCAGTTTTCCTTTTCTTCGGTCCAGGATGACTTGAGAGCCGGTGCGGGACCGAAGTTGTCGGGAATTATGATTAGGTAGGAAAATAGATATAACCCAAATTATGGCTACAATCTTGGATTATTTTTGACAGAAATATAAAGTTTAAGTTGTTTTTAGACCGAAGATAAGTGTCGGATCTTGATCTAAAAAGACCGAAGACTGAGCTTATACCAAACATTGGTGATAAAGCTCGAATTTGGAAGTGTTTGATAGAGTTTCGGGGCTTTTGGGACTCCCGGAACTGTAAAAAGTTACAAATGTAATTTTGGAATTTTTGCAAAACTTGCATCTCTACCGAAATTGGGGGGGGGGGGGTGACCCCGTATTTATAATAGGGAAGTAATTAGCCGGTGGGCTAATTACCTATCTGACAAGATTTTACATCAGATCCTGTAAAATCTTGCCAGATCTCAGTAAGATTTGATTTTTTTACTGTAGATAGGTAATTACCCGGCGAGAGGATTATCTAAGTTTGACCACACTTAGACTTTTTGATTTTTCAGTAGGAAATACTAATTTAGAGCTTCCTTAGATCGTTGATTTTTGAATTTCGGATTCTGGATGAAAGTTTGGTCCCATTTGACTCATTTGTCTGATCGCTAAACAAAATAGGCATTATTCCTAATTGGTCCAGAACGGACCCATGCTAACACCAGTATAAGAATGTTACATGAGGGAAGGGAATAATCACCTGCCTGCTAGCAATGTACCGGAGCCCCTCCAGTCCAAAAACCTCCATCTTATCCTAATCAGAGCTCTCTAAAGTGCGTAAAAAGTGCCTCAATCGAGCATTATGCATGGCCATCAACGATCTCTATCCGCTAATCTCCTAGAAAATAAACATCACACTATGGTTAATCCAGAAAAGTTCAGAGATTAATCAGATTGTTCCTAGTCTTGCATCTACTGCACCTACCATTCATCTAGCGAGGGAGCAAAGCAATCAATCACTGAGCTGGCAAACAATCAGACACTCACATTAGTCACATCACGATAACAAAAAAAATGAAGTCATTGAGGTGTTTGAAAATTCAATGAGCTAGTGCAGATATGTATTGATCCAGCTGCACAGCCACTGCAACCATCAATCCTCCCTGTCATAATCTGATTGAATGTATCCTGTCCTATCGTCATCCTCGCTCTCACCACCATCGGTTGTATCGCGTGCAATGGTTAGAGATGATGCCGGCTCGGATGAGGGCTTAGGACAAACTACAGACCTTGTGAAAGACACCTTCCTAGGCCCCATCAAACTATGAGTGGGATCTTAAGACTTGAATCACCTCGCGTTAGCCATGAAGCCCTCGTCATCTCCTCTGACATCCGCACCTTAGGCTTGTTGGGAAACTATGATCCGGACCACAAACTAAACCAAATTATCTGGATCATGTTTGAAAGAAACAAAAACTTAAACTTTATAAATCTCAAATCCAAATGGAAATATCCAGACAAAAATCGAGCTATAAAGCTATCCATTGAAGACATCAAATACCTAAGCACATGGAATCATCAGAATGAAGCTTGGAAAGGAAACAAGCTTTAATCCCTCAAGAATAGCATCTAGAAGAGCTGATTGCTATATCTCCGAAACAAGGCAGATCTGGAGAATATGAGTCTAAAGACATCTGGAAGACTCATGCTTGAAGACAATGGAAAAAGTTTCAAAGATAGCTTTTCCCTCCACCTTTTGGTCTACAAAGTCAAAGATCCTTTCCCCAAGACAAAGACAAAATGACAGCTTGCATTTTTCAGAGAAAGGATAAAAGGACTGACATCGAACTAAAAAAGCTAAAAACCTTTTTCACCTAGACGAAGGAGTCGCATGGAGCTCACACAAAAAATATAATGGTGTAAAAGTTGGTGCATCACAAAATGCCAAGTAAAACGATCACTGACCACTTTTCAGCATCAATCCTTAGGATTCAAATGGGTCAAATTATAGTCTAATGGATTGATCAATGGTTCCAAAAGAGCCACCTATAACCTGATCAAGGGCGAAGATTTATTACAAGTTAAACAACCAACAACGACTACATTTATGATGGAAGCCTATAAAAGGGAAACTTCACCAAATGAGAAGGTTGGCTGTTTGATTGATAAACATAAGTAACAAAGAACGAGCATTCAATCAGCTTACAAACCCCTCCAGGAATCAATTAATTCCACATCTATTGTAAGGATTCCTAAGTGAACTATAAACTTAAGGAAATCCAAAAACCAAAACCTTTGTGAAAACAAGAGTGTAAGGATCTCCAACTTGGGCGAGTTGGGCGATTGGGATACAACTTAAATTTAGTGCTTTGTGTGGAAACTCCCTATACGACTCAGCTTAGATTCGGGGTAGAAGTCTGCGTGGTATATCCTACTAAAGACTAAAGGACTCATCTAGGAGTTGGTGCTTCCAGTGGTATATCCTACATCCGTAAGGGGTTACCATCCGGAGATAAATTATAAGGCTTGATTCCTGCAAGTTGGAAAGGAATCCACTAGTGGAAAAGATCGAAGGAAGGGAACTTCAAGGACTAGACTAGGCGAGGCTGAACTAGGATAAAAACATTATGTGTTTGATTTCTCTAGCTTTTATTATTTGCTTTATATTGTCGTATCTACATCATCCAGATCCATCATCCGATCTATAATCAAACACGCTACACTAAGACTTCTTAAAGTCTTTATATTCTCCAAAAAAGGGCCATTCACCCCCCCTTGACCTTATAAAGACTCTCACAAGGACTAACAAGTGGTATCAGAGCAACTGTTTAAACTAGAGATTTAACAATCTCAAGCTAAAGGTCCATATATTTTGATTCACATATCCAAATGAGTTTCTAAAACTCACAACTCCTTCCTGAGGTTGTATCTGTTACCCGTCCTCCACTCATCCCTGATGAACACTACACATTCTAGAAAAATTGGATGAAGAATTTTATATAATCACAAAGCATGCATGCATTGTTAGTCATTAAAGATGGCCCATATGAGCCTACTTATGAAGTAGAGGGTATGACAACCAGAAAGCCCTCAAGTATGTGGGATGAGAATGACTTTAAAAAGTTGCGTGAAAATGGAAATGCTATTAATATGCTTTATTATGCTCTTAGTGTAGCTAAATTCAATAGAATATCCGGATGCAAGACTGCAAAAGAGATTTGGGAGAAGCTGGAGGTAACCTATGAAGGAACCAGTAAAGTAAGAGAAGCTAAGCTTGATCTACTCCAGTAAAAGTTTGAATCCTTCAAGATGGAGCCTAAAGAATCAATCAGCAACATGAACACTAGATATACTAATCTTGTGAATGAAATGAAGAGACTAAGAAAGGATATCCTAGAAGTAGAAATGGTCAAGAAAGTGCTCCAAAGTCTTACCAAGGAATGGGACAACAAAAAGAATGCCATTGAGGAAGCTTATGACTTAAACTGTTACAGTTATGATGTACTCATTGGTAATCTTCTAACCCAAGAATTATCCTTAGAGAGATATAGCCAACAAGAAAATAAGCCTGAGGAGAAGAAGAAAGCCATAGCACTTAAGGTAGAATCCACCGGATCAGCTTCATCGGGAGAAGAAGAGCAAATCAGTAAATCAATGAGCACCGAAGATCAACTTGCTCTACTAACCAGAAGCCTCAACCAATTCATACATAAGAAATATAGAAGGAAATCAAGAAATTATGAATGCCCGGAAACTAAGAGAAGGCACTTCCAGAAGAGACAGGCCTAGAAGAAATTCAAAAGAAAAGAAGGATCCCGAGATAGAAGCTGTATGTTTTGAATGTGGTGAGGAAGGTCATTTTAGAACAAATGTCCTAAGCTTAAGAGAACCAAGAAGTTCAAAAAGAAGGCAATGATTGATACTTAGAGCAACAGTGAAGAAAGTAGTAGCTCATCTTCAATAGAAGAAGAGGAAACTACCAATTACACATTCATGGCCCTGACTAGACCAAAAGCAGAGCAATCCGAAAGGAATGCCTCCAAACAAGAAATAGTGCAAATCAAAGAATCAGAATCAGATACAACCAACACTAAGATAAACTCTTGTTCTAATTCTACTTCTAATCTTGACCTTGTTAGAACTCTATCTATTGTATCAAGGGTGTAAAGAAGAATGCAAAAGCAATCAAGTCCCCTGAAAGAGCAATAATGGAGTTGGCAGAAGATGCTGAAGTAATGGCACAAGACATCAATCTAGTTAGAGCAACCAAGCATATTGATATTGTGGAAGAAAACTTCCTGAGGAATCAAGTCCAGATCCTAAATGCAAATGTAATAGAACTGGATAGAGAAATCAATCTGTTAAAGGAAGTATCCGGGAAGAGGCTAGAGACAAAAGCTCCAAGAAGAGATAATCATCCTCCTACTCAGAATAGATTCTAAAAGACCCCTAATTAAAGGATGAATGAAGTTAGCAGGCAACCACAAGGCTAAGGATATAATGCTGCTCAAAAGGGAAAGGCTAAGGTGACCTATAATCAATAGCCTAGCAAATAAAGAAAAAAATTGTGGAGCTAAAGTTGCACCTCCAACTAGCTTTTAGATTTATACCGAACCATCCACTAGTGTGTAAAAAGTTGGGTATAAAGGTAACTATGGGAAGAAGGATCTAGAGAAGATCAGCGAGAAGCAAAAGCAAAACATACCTATTTCGAGGTGTAGGTTTTGTAGGAAAATAATCATATTACTAAATCATGTAGATTAAAGAATGGTTATTATGATGTTTACCCTTGGACTGAGATGGTTATTAGCCCGAGAGGACCCAAATCTAATAGCACTTGATCTGTTTTGCAGGTATGCCTTAGATCCATAATAGATCAACACACTTGGTATATTGATAGTGGATGCTCAAGGCACATGGCAGGTGATGAGAAGGCCTTCATCACATTAGCCCGGAAGAAGGGAGGCAAAGTAAGCTTTGGAGATAATCAAAAGGGACAGATCATTGGTCATGGAACCATTAGATCCAAGTTAAAGATAAAAGATGTCTCAATGGTTGATGGACTGAAATTGAACTTGCTAAGTGTGGCCCAACTCTGTAACAAAGGAAGAAAAGTCACATTTGATTCTATAGGTTGCTCAATTTATGATAGTAAGTCTAACCAACTCATTCTTTATATACCTAGAGTAAATAATGTCTATTTTGTAAGCATTAAAAATAATAAAACAATCTATGCTTGGTGTCTAAAGAAGAACCATTGAGTTTAGGTAGAAGAGAATACACATCGGTCATTATGGATGATTAATCTTGATATACCTGTATTCTCCTGCTAGCAAGGAAGGATGAAGTCTTTGAACAATTCTCCAAAACATTCATCTGGATAGAAGTAGAATCGGGCATAAGTATTCACCATCCGGAGTGATAATGGTGGAGAATTCAAAAACAAGCATTTTGCTGATTTTTGTGACTCCAAGGGCATTGAATATAACTTCTCTTCCCCTCACACTCCTTAACAGAATGGAGTTGTTGAGAGAAAGAACAGGACCATAGTTGAGATGGCTAGAACAATGCTCCATGAAAATTGTTTGCAAAATACTTTTAGGGAGAGGCCGTGAATACAACATGTTATATTCTAAATAGTGCTCTCATTAGAAAAACGATAGAAAAGACCCCATATGAAATTTGGATGGGAAGAAAACCCAAAATTGGGTATTTCAAAGCATTCAGATGTAAATGCTACATCTTTAATGATATAGAGCAACTAGAAAAATTTGATCCTAAATCTGATGAAGCAATTTTCCTTGGCTACTCAACACATAGTAAGGCTTATAAAGTCTTCAATAAATGAACCAAAACTATGGTAGAGTCAATAAATGTAGATTTCGATGAGACTAACACTGCAAGAAAGAAAAGCAACACTCTAGAAGATCCAATTTTAGAAGATGAAAAATTTGGAGAAAAGAAGGAAGCAGGAATTCCTGATTCATTTCAAGTCAAGAAGTACAAAGAGGAAGATGAAGGAACTTCTTTTGATCTAGAAGTACAACAAGTTAATCTCAACCCATAGGAGATTGACTTTAATGAAGGCCAATAAGGAGTGGTTAAAGCTGAAGTGGAGCAAGTCCTAGTTCAACATGAAGGCCTACAAAGGGAGATCTAGACACACAAAGATCATTTCATTGAGAATATTCTAGATGATGTTTAGAATCTAGTAAGAACTAGAGGTCAGCTCAATAGAATGATGAGTCATGTCACTTTTATCTCTCTCACAGAGCCAAAGAAGTTTTAGGATGCAAAAGGAGATGACAGTTGGATGATGGCAATTCAGGAAGAGCTAGATCAATTCACCAGAAATAGTGTTTGGGATCTAGTACCACCTCCTTAAGGAAAATCAATCATTGTCACCAATTGGGTATTCCGGAACAAGCTTGATGAATCCAGAGTGGTGGTGAGAAATAAGGCAAGATCAGTTGCCCAAGGCTACAACCAGCAAGAAGGAATTGATTTTGAAGAAACTTTTGCTCCTGTAGCAAGGTGGGAAGCAATCCGGATCCTATATGTTTTTGCATTATTCATAGGGTTCACATTATACCAAATGGATGTCAAAAGTGCATTTCTATATTGTGTCATCCAAGAAGAAGTGTATGTTAAGCAACCACCCAGATTTGAAGTTCCAAAGAATCCGGATCGTGTCTACAAGTTGAAGAAGGCTCTCTATAGAATAAAGCAGGCACCCAAGGCCTGGTATGAGAGGTTGACCTCTTTCCTTATATCTAAGGGTTGTATCAGAGGTAGAGCAGACACTACCTTATTCATAAAAAAGAAGAAAAATGATATCATTCTAGTCTAAATTTATGTGGATGATATCATATTTGGAGCCACTGATGAAAAGATGTGTAAAGAATTCAGCTCTCAAATGCAGAAGGAATTTGAGATGTCTATGATGGTAAAACTCAACTTCTTCCTTGGTCTACAAATCAAGCAAATTCCAGATGGGGTTTTCATTAATCAATCAAAGTACACCAAGGAGATCTTGAAGAAGTTTAAAATGGACAAGGCCAAAGCTATGTCCACTCCAATACAATCAGATACAGTCCTATCCAAGGATTGTGAAGGAGAAGATGTTGATCAAAAGCTCTATAGAGGGATGATTGGCTCACTTCTATACTTGATAGCTAGCAGACCTGACATACATTATACAGTTTGTTACGGTGCTAGATATTAAGCCAATCCTAAGGATTCTCATCTCAAGGTAGTAAAAAGAATCCTTAGATACCTCCTAGGAACCACTGATGTTGGATTATGGTATACTAGTAATGGAAATTTTATAGTCCAAGGGTTCACTGATGCAGACTATTGCAGGGATACTTTTGATAGAAAGAGTACATCCGGAGGATGCCATTTCCTTAGAGATTGCTTAGTATCATGGTATAGCAAGATGCAAACTTCAGTTGCTTCATCTACCACAGAAGCAGAAAATATGGCAGATGGAAGTTGTGTTGCTCAACTCTTATGGATCAAATAATAACTTAAAGATTAAAGAGTTCAATCTAGTTGTGTTGATGTCATGTGTGACAACAAGAGTGCTATTAATATGTCAAAGAATCCAGTTCTCCATAGCAGGATGAAGCATGTCAGCATAAGGCACCATTTCATCCAGGATGATGGGATGAAGAAGGATGTTGCATTGGTATACATTCCAACCAACAAGTAAAGAGTAGATTTCTTTTCTAAGGCTCTAAGTAAAGATTAATTTGGGAAGTAGAGGGAGTCTATTGGAATGTCCAATCCAATCTAGGATCAATCTGGAAGATAGCTTGAAATCAAGCTGGATCCAAGGCTGAAAACTCAATCCGGAATAGAAGAAGCATTGAAGGGAAATCTACTCTAGAAGCATGCCACATCAACAGACAAGAATGACAAATGGTAGTAAAAGCTCAAACAGGTAACAATTACTTTTTGAATTTCAAAAGTCCATTGGTTGTTACATGCGCGGTAAATTTGATAGTCATTTTAAAATTAAACCGTTCCTATTCTTTGATTAAACTGAATTTACCTCTCTCCTAAAAATCTGACCGCTACGTCATTAATCTAGCCAAAATAATTGGCATCTAGATTACCAAAATACCCTCACTTTGAAAAATATATATAACCCCCTGAAATTCACTCCTCTCCTTCACCCGAGCAAACTACAATACTGTTACTCTGCAAAAATTGAAATCTAAACCCTAAATTCTTCAACTCTCTTCTACAAATGGCTACAATTATGACTAAAGATGGACCTATAATGCTTCCAACCCAGAACATCTTTAAAGAATCTGATCTTCAAAGTGGAGAATTCATTCCTGCAAATTTCAAGCCCTCTGATTCCGTACTCCGCACAGACCATTTGGGGGATAACTTCCTATTTAAGATTGACCCTCACTCCAAGCTCATAGAAGATTAGAATCTCAAAGATTTTCTTAAAATTAACTACCCCACTTATCTTGACTTAGTCAAGGAATTCTATGAGAATCTCAGTGTCCACTCCAAGTTTGATGCTCTTCGCACCAAAGTTTAGGGAAAAGAAATTATTAAAACCCTAAATTTCTTCGAACAGCACCTGGGTATGAAGAATGAAGGTGTTTTGCTAAGGACTGATGGTGATGAACAAAAAGTCATATACAAAGCCAAAGAATGGTTGCATCCAAGCTACTTCTGAGACAAATTCAACACATATCTTCCTCAAGTTCCTAGATATCTCCAGCATGCCATGGCCAAACTAGTCCTAATGAGGATAGGATCTCTCATAATAGTGTCTTCATTTCAACACTGTGTGCTCCAATATTGGGTTGAGAGCAAGGTAGCAAATATGCTTGTACCAATCATCAACTTCATCAAGCAACATGTCACTTCTCATGGCGCTCTCATCACCTGGATCCTCTTTGCAAATAAAATCAACCTTACCGGATTTGAATCCATCACTAGTAAGGAAATCTTGGAGAAGAACTTTAAGAAGTTGACCTATAGGGAGAAATGGAATGAAGAAAAAGCAAAGAAGCTTAGGGATGACAGAAAGAACAAGGCCTGGAAAGATATAAATCTGGATGCTATAGCCCCTACTCCTAAAAATCCTAGGACTATGGCTCAAAAGAAAATGGTTGTGGTTTTGGATGAAGTTGAGGATATGGATAGAGAGACCATCTCCCAACTGCTTAAAAATTCCCTTGAGAAGCCAAAACTAAGGGGAAGGCTAATTAAAACTGCTGATCTGTTAAACAGACCAGTATGTGATCCCGAGGCAAAGGAGACAGTTACAGTAGCTACTACTGCAATAAGAAAGGGTTATCAAAAGGGATAGAAGAGGAAAGCATCAGAACTACTAATGTTTGGAGATGGGTCTGATGAAGAGGAAACAGAAGATGAGATGCTTGCTCCTAAAAAGCATTTCACCCTGAAAGGGTGCACTTTTGATGAGGCTATAGAGGCTCAGAAGCACCACAAGAAATTTGCAAAAAGGCCAACTACTATCATCATTGATGAAGAGGTAGCAAAACGTGTTATGATGGAAGAATCGGCAAGGGCAAAAGCATCAAAAGGGAAGAATGTGCCTGAAACTGATGAGGATATTCTTCCGGAGGATCCTCAAAATGAGGAGATGATGGCCTCGATGGTAGAAAGCTACCAACTAAACAATTTAACCATTGAGTGACCCAAGGGATCTTCTACTCAGCCAATCCTCATTGACTCAAATGCCATAGTTGAGCTTTCTAAAATTCCAGAATCTGGATCCTTCAGTTTCATGCCCTTTACACAACCTCTTCCGGAGAACTTGCTAGATCCGAAAGCTGGAAATCCTACAAAAGTAAGTCTTGTTAAGGCAGTTGGAGAGGGCATTGAGGAGAATCCCAATGCACCTATTGAGCTTCAAAGTCCTGAAAAGGCATTAGTCGGGATGATTGAGGACACTTTCAGTCATCCGGGGGTTGAGGTTGGAAGAATTGAAGAAACAGAACCCTCAAGAATACAAATTCCATCTCCATCAAATGAGGTACTCCCTATCATAACTACTCTTAATATTAATGCTGATGATACTGCTGGTGATGACACAGTAGTTGAAATAAGGGACAACTTGGATACACATGTCCCAACTGTATCTAAGGAAGGTGTGCCTAACCCGGATAATCTTACTGTGGAGGAGGGACATTATCTGGGATCCAATGAGAACACTCCTAGAGTGGACTCAATGGGCGAGGCAAGTCCGGTTGATAGTTTGGAAGAGAGGGAAGAAGAACAAGATCTAGAAGAGAGTGACAAGCAAACAAATAATGAACCCTCCGGAAGTAGCTCAAGCTCCGGAGATGAATCCTCTAGCTCCTCTAAAGTGGAATTTCCTCCTAAAGTAAGCCCAATGAGAGTGCCTGCAAATAACACAGTTAAAGTAAAACTTTCAGTAGCACTCCATCTTCTAAAAGAAGTTGCCCAAGAAGAAAATGAGGAAGGGTATGTTAAACAGAGCCTCCGGACCATATGCACCCATCTTAGAGGAGTTAAAATAGAATTGCTAAGATAAGCTGCTGATAAGGATGTCAAAAAGGAGTTAGGTAAGATCAAATTATCAGTAAAAATATAGAAGACAAAGTCCGGGACTTCGCAACTCCAGGGGCAATTGCAGAAGCCTCTCTCTCCCACATCACTCCAATTCTAAATGTGCTTAAGAAGAATGGTTCCACAGCAAACCGGACTGCTGATCAAGCCAACACATTAGCTTCAAATAACTGTGGAACTGTGCTTGACAATATCACATCATCCTCCTCCAATCAAGCTAAAGAAATTAAGGCTTATCTAGAGTCCAAGTTTGAAAAGTTGTCAAAATTCATGGCTCAAAAAGACCCCTCTCCTGCTATCAAAGATTTGGGTGTAGACCAACAACTCAGCCAAGAAATGCTGGTGCACTTCATAGAAAAAATTCTTCCCAAATTCAAGGAGAAAATTTTGGATGATATGGCTGATGAACTGCAGAGTCATATAATCAGACTAGAAAAGCAAATAAGTGATTGGAAGGCATCCTTCTCCAAGGAACTCTCTCTCCAATCTAAATCTCTACATAATGTCCGGAAAAGGGCTTAGTGAAGAAATAATCCTACTCCAGACCGAAATACATAATCTTTCAATATCCAGATCTTCTTCCTCCCCTGCCATTCTAAAAAGCCAGCTCCTTCCGATCTTCTACAACCTTGTTTAAGCCATTACGGATTCCGACTTCTTTGGACAGAAAGGGATGACAACTCTTCTAAAGGTCCTCTTTCCTTACTATGAACCAAAGGATCAAGTGCTTATCTTGCACATTCATCTATCTATCAAGAAGTCCTATAACAATCTAAAGAAGACCATCCGACCTTCCTATCTCACTCCTTCCATGGTTGACAAGGTTATTGAGGAAAGGTCCAAAGGTAGCGCTGACTACACAATATATTCAAATGCATGGCAAACAACTTGGGATAACAAGACTTATATGGTTATAGACCTATAAGCTGGAAATAAAAAGGGGAGAAGAGTATACAAGAACATGGATCTGGAAAGGAATAAAGAAAGAGGAAGCATCTAGAGGAGAGCAGAATTAGACTAGCTATCTTTTGTACTTGTAAAATTTTGTAATAGCTATATTCACTAATATATTTTTTAATTTGTAATTTGAACTTCATTGATGTTAACTTTTGTTAAGAACAGAAGTATATATAGTGAATATATCTAATTCTCAAAATATTTCTCCTAAAAGTACAATCTGCAATTGTACTAAAACAAACTTAGAAAATAGAATTGAAAAACATTGAGGGAAGAGTAAGGATACTAAAATTATAGGGGAGTAAAATCTGTAAATGTCTAAGTATCAAAAATCATACTTAGTACATATATACTCCATTCCCTTGTGCTTAGTTTTTGTTTCCATCAAATGGGGGAGATTATTGGGAAACTATGATGCGGACGACAAACAAAACCAAATTATCCGGATTAGGTTGAAAGAAACAAAAACTTAAACTATGTAAATCTCAAATCCAAATGGAAACATCCGGACAAAGATCCAACTGAAAAGCTATCCATTGAAGACATCAAATACCTAAGCACATGGAATCATCAGCATAAAGCCTGGAAAGGAAACAAGCATTCGGAAGAGCTGATTGCTATATCTCCGGAAGAAGGCATATCCAGAGAATATAAGTCTAAAGACATATGGAAGACTTATGCATGAAGACAATGGGAAAAGTTTCAAAGATAGCTTTTCGCTCCACCTTTTGGTCTAGAAAGTAAAAGATCCTTTCCCCAAGATAAAGACAAAATGACAGCTTGCATTTTTTAGAGAAAGGACAAAAGGACTGACACCGATCTGAAAAAGCTGAAAACCTTTTTCACCTAGACCAATAAGGAGGCCACATGCAGCTCACACCAAAAAGCTAATGGTGTAAAAGTTGGTGCATCATGAAATGCCAAGTAAAACGATCACTGACCACTTTTCAGCATCAATCCCTAGGATTCAAATGGATCAAATTATAGTCCAATGGATTGATCAATGGTTCCAGAAGAGCCTTCTTTAACCTGATTTAGGGTGAAGATTTATTACAAGTTCAACAACAAACAACGGCTACATTTATGATGGAAGCCTACAAAAAGGAAACTTCACCAAATGAGATGGTTGGTTGTTTGATTGATAAAAATAAGTAACAAAGAACAAGCATTCAATCAACTTACAATTCCCTCCAAGAATAATTAATTCCACATCTGTTGTAAGGATTCCTAAGTGAACTATAAACTTAAGGAAATCCAAAAACCAAAACCTTTGTGAAAACAAGAGTGTAAGGATCTCTAACTTGGGTGAGTTGGGAGATTGGGATACAGCTTAAAGTTGGTGCTTTGAGTGGGAACTGCCTGTTGGACTCAACTTAGATTCGGGGTAGAAGTCTGAGTGGTATATCCTACTAAAAAATAAGGGACTCAGCTAGGAGTTCGTGCTTCTAGTGGTGTATCCTACACCCAGAAGGGGTTACCATCCGGAGACAAATTGTAAGGCTTGATTCCTGCCAGTCGGAAAGCAATCTACTAGTGGAAAAGCTCAGAGGAAGGAAACTTCGGGGACTGGAGTAGGTGGGGCTGAACCAGGATAAAACCTTCTATGTTTGATTTCTCTAACTTTTATTATTTGCTTTATATTATCATATCTGCATCATTCGAATCCATCATTTGGTTCATAATAAAACACGCTACACTAAGACTTCTTAAAGTCTATATATTTCATGAAAAAGGGTCATTCACCCCCCTCTGACCTTATAAAGTCCCTTATAGGGAACAACAGGCTTCGGTCTTGCCCCCTAAAATGAGCCTCAAAATCATCTCTATAAATCTGCAGTCTTCGGGCCTGTTCGCTGAGCTACACCACCTCTAGGGCAAGAGTTGCCCTCTCCTCCGCGTACTGAGCTCTCTCGAATGTGATCTAGCTCTGATAATTCGCTAGCTCGCACTCAGCACACACTCGGTTTTCCTCGCTCTTTCAGACTCGGTCGTGCTCTAGTGCGATAAAGGCCTACATATGTTAGAGGTCATGGAAATACGATTAGCCCCCATAAATCATGGATCATGCATGCATTCATAATCGTATTTATGAATGCATGCATGATCCATAATTTATGGGGGCTAATCGTATTTCCATGACCACTATTGTCATCTTTTCTTTTTTACAGGAAATGAGAAAGAAAGCCCTTACCCCAAAAATGGAATCCTGGGCCAGAACCATATCTCTCATCGAAAAATATCCCCGAGCTATACGCTCAGCCTCAGAAATAAGTACCAATATATCAAAGGCAATATCAGGCCGATCACCATGACCAAACAGCAATATATTGTATTCAGAAAGGTAAGTACATGAGTGGTATTTGGAGAAGTGAAGAAAATAGGCATGGTAGTCTCCTCGATGCGCTTAACCTTGTGCACCCTCGGTCGACTCAGAATTTAGAGCTCTCTCCATTGCATTCCCCATGACTCCTTAGATGAATCTGTGGTATGGAACCCCCGGGGCATGAGGGATCTCGGTAGAGGTAGTCTCAGGCTCAATCTATGGTCCTCATGAGGTATCCCTTGGGTCGTTATAGGTAGCACCGCTTGTCCCCCCCCCCCCCTCTTTTTATGGGAAACTTGAAAAAGGATAAGTCAAACATCAGTCAAACCAGTAAGGCTATAACAACTATTATTAGGAAACGGAATGAACCTTGGTCAATCAAGATGGTACCTTCTTCTATCGAGGTAGGAAAACTCTGAGACCGGCGAGATCCTCAGCATCAAAGGGCACACCATCCTGATCCATGGCTATGCCACTGCCCTCACCATCTGAAGGGTGCTCGTCATCATCATCATCACCGCCACCATACCCATCACTACCCTCGATCACCATGCCATCATCCCTGAAGTCCACAGGTCTATCGAGTGATGTTTGTCTCTGGCAAGTGGGAACAAGGCAATCTAGATGGGTAGCGTAATCTTGTCCGAGCGATGACAGTCTCTCCCAATCATCATCCATGTATTTTGCTTGGTCTCTTGCAGGCATATGGTGGGGCCAGAATGTACCCAATAGCATGTCAGGCGGGACTCTCCTCCAAGGGGTAACACTGGTCCTTCGCCTCCAAATACACTCCCCAAAATACCACCAAGACTCTCGGGGCACACAAGTACGAAGCGGCAGCCAACCACTCCCCGTCACGACTCCTCTCCGAATCTCCTTTATATGGTCATAATATGGCAATCCCCTCCATGGGTCTACGATAAGCTAAAAAATAACGACAAATCACTTTAAGTATATCTCTTGTTGTCTATACAGTTTTAAACTAATAGTTTTAAATGAATGTGAAGGAAAAAGTCCTATTACCTAATGTCGATGAAGCTGCCTCAAGTAATCTCTACACCAGAAATGACCACAGGTGTCCTTATCCTTCCATCCCACCATCCATCGGGCTATATAATAAGAATCATCCAAGGGCTGACCGCCAAACCTTGGTAGCGAAACAATCCTATACACATACACTCCTACCTGCGATAGGAACAACAAAGTTAGGGTGCCATTCGACATAATCATTTTAGAGTATCTTTTGGGTAGACTTTCTTACCTGAATCTAGAAAGACCCGGCCTTAAACTCGCCGATGTCCCTATGAGATGAGCAATCAAGGGCATAATACATCTGCCAGAGAATAGCCTAAGGCCAATTCCACCCTCAGATGATTGTCATGTCCTCCAAGACACTGAGTAGTCCCACAGTAATTGCACTTGAAGTAGAAGGAAAAAACAAGGTGGTAGGCAATGTAATGATGAAAGAGCGAAGGTACTAAGTCAATCTACCACCGCTGATATTGGTCTCATTGTCCAATAATCCTTGAGAGCAGCATACTTGAGCCTTTCCTTCCACGGGGGAGGAAATGCGAGGAGTGCCTCTACCTGAGCTTGAGAGGCCGACTGATCATGGAAACGATCTAGATATAGGTTGAAGTGGATTACTCAACCCTCCCACTAGAAGCCTGTCATCGCTGCTACGTCCGAAGGGGCGATCGTCATCTCTCCGACCGGTAAATGAAATGTATGGGTGGTCTAGCTCTACCACTCAATCTAGTATGGGATGATCATCTGACTCATGGGCTTGTGCCCCATTTGCAAAGCCTCCACTAATGGCACAAGGCCGGTAGCCGTAATCACCTCGATAAGAGAGAAGTCTCGGGTGGACCTCGTCTTTGCCTTTAATTTTGCCAACCACTTAGAACAACACCTCATAAAATCCATGGTCTTACAATATTGGGCCTATGATGATATTAAAATGTAAAGAGTTAGTTCCAAAAAAGCAAAGTCAGAAGCTAAATACTCAAATCAGATAAAGAAAGCCAATTTTTAGCATTTAGATCAACTTAGAACTGAATTTCAAAAGCAAAATCAGATTCAACGCGAAAAATTAGTCAAAACAGAACCTCCTAGGATTTTTTTCTAAACTCGCCGGCAGCAGCGGTCGCTGCTACTCCTATAGCTAATATTGCTATAGCTGTAGCGGTCACCGCTGCCGTTATAGTGGTGGCAGCGGTGATGGTCCCAAAGCCGATTTCAGGCCCCCTTTACCTAAAAAATCCAAATTTTGATGCCAAAATTCAGTCCAAATTCACCCAAATCAGTTTATAGAAAATCCTAACCACATTCTACATCTTATTCATCAACAATGTCAACAAAAAAATTCCAAGCCTAAACACCCAAAAATTCGAAACTAGGTCACGGGCATAATGTGCGAAATTCGAGTTTTTGATCAAGTTTTGATGATTTACCTAAAGAAAGGAGGCGTGCCCTTGCAAATCCGTGTACATTTGGGGTTGTGAGTAAGGATTATACCTCAAATACTTATCTTCTCTATGAAGCCCATTTGATTGAGAAATGGAAAGAGATTGGTCACGAGTAAAGAGCTATGATCCATCCCACCTATTCCCTTCTTGTTCATTTTGGAACATCAAGACGAACGAAAATGATTCTGATTTTTATTGTATGAACATGGAAATAGAAAAGGGAAATGAGAGGGAAAGGAAAGGGGAAGGAATATGAATGTGTGGAGAGATGGATGAATATATGTCTCTTCATTATTTAAGGAATTGGCGTATTCCCCTAAATATTCCCTTCAGCACAAGGGACAAATTCAGCCAATCGGTTATTTCTTTCCAAATCTTGGATATTCCTAAAACTCAGTTATCTTATTTTCCACCTTTTTATTTTTAATTAAAGGGGCAAAATTTTTTATCTTGACAAAATGAATTAAGCAATAAAAAGTGGACATGTTTGACGTGCACTAACTTGTCAAATTTTATTCTCACTAAGTCTGTTTACGGCAACCCCAGAAAGCAACTGATTCGAGAATGTCAACAACAGAATTTCTGTAATAGAGCGGCGCAATGCTAATTGATCAAGCGTTCAATCTCCGGTTATGTTATGGTCATGTTAGGCAACCAGCAGTTAATAACAAAACTTCTATGATGGAGCAACGCAATGCTATTCAGTCGGGCGTTCAATCCTCGATTATGTTATGGTGACATTAGGCAACAAGCAGTCAATGACAAAATTTCTGTAGTGGAGCAGCATAATGCCATTTGATCAAGCGTTTAATCCCCGGCTATGTTATGGTGACGTTAGGCAACTAGCTGTTAACAACAAAATTTCTGTAATAGAGCAGCGCAATGCAATTTGATCGGGCGTTCAATCCCTGGTTATGTTATGGTGATGGTTAGCAACCAGCAGTCAATAATCAAATTTCTGTAATGGGGCAGCACAAAGCCATTTGATCGAGCGTTCAATCCTCGGTTATGTTATGGTGACGTTAGGCAAACAACAGTTTGCATCAAAATTTTAGAGTCAACCTTGCTTCTCGATAGGTCTATCAATGGCAATCCCAGAAGACAGCCGGTTTGAGGACCCATTCCTCAGATATAACCTTCTATCCCTTGCTATTTTGAGAGATCACATTTGGCCTGCCAAGTGGTAATCTCCCGAGGGGTAGCCTGTGAGCACGGGCTTTTGGTTGTTGCCTTGGAACGATGATGACCCTTTGCTATGACCTTGTATGGCTCTAGCAATTTATTTTTGTCAGAATTTGAATCACATTTGGAGACATTCCCTATAATGACTTTCAGACATAAATGAACCTAATCTGATATAGCTACCTCTTTTTGTTGCCCATTTTGTTTTAATTATGTTTCTTCATGTTTCATACCTATTTTTTGTGGTCCCCCCTTCACCGGCCGAAGCTGCTGCCATCACTGCCGGCGGTGGCGATAGCGGCGGTGAATTCTCTTAAGGTGGCGGTGACTGCCGTCCTTGGGTGGCCACCACTGCCATTATGGCGGTGGCAGCCACTGCAACTTTCGCGGCCTTTGTGGTGCGGGGTGGTCACCCCCATTGTGACCACCCCCACTACATGGTAGCTGCCGCCGCCACCTCCTTGGTGGCGGTTGCTAAGGTGGTAGCGGTGGCCGCCACATCGATAGCGGCTGCCGTGGCATGGCCTACTACAAGTCGTACCACTTCATTGCCTCTCTCTCCTCTCAAATGGGCCACGTATTTTCCATGAAAATTCATCAAAGTCAGTGTATTTTTGAGTAAGGGAGTATTTAAACCAATCTAGGAGAGAGATACCAAGACTTTTCTCCATAAATTTTAATTATAATCTGATTTTTGAGAGGAATTAAGAACAAGAGTGAGAAAGTTAAGAATTAGAGAAAGAAAGTTTAAGTAAAGCATAGAATCTGGGTTTAATCCATCCTAGTCTCGATTCTTAGTTGTTCTTAGGCTTAATCTCGTAGCTTAATCACCAAAATCAATTCAAAATTATTAGTTAAACAAGATTAAATAGGTTTTTAGAGACCAAGAGTTGATTCCGTCACTAATCTGTCACTGATTTCATCACTAATTCTGTCAATTTTCATCACAAAGTAATCGAAGGGATTTCACCAAGAGTTGATTCCAGCCTCTAAAGATAGATTCACGGCCTAGAGGTAACAAAACTGAGTTCCTTTGATTATTTACTTCTTTTTGTTAAGTTTTCTTATTTTTCTTGGTGATTTTGGTGTTTGTTCCTTATTTTTCTTTTGGTGTTCTTGCAAAACCATCAGAAAATCGTCTGGCCTCTATAGGGATAGCCTTCACCACTACCCTATAGCCTTGATTGCTATTCTTACAGCGGTGAAGCCTATAGCTATAGTGGTGAACTCCACCCCTATAGAGATCCCGTCTTTTTTTCACGATTTTTGGGTATTTCCTTACCCAAATCTATTGAATCAACATTATTTGCGTGTTTTAAGACCAGATTTGTTGAAATATAGTTGATTACGACTTTAAACTTCAATGATATTAAGTTTATGGATGCAAAAATACCGAAATCCCCCTTAAAAACGAGTTTTAAAGGTCACAGCTGGCGCAATAGCCCTGACGACCATCACTATAGCTTCCATCGTTGTTGCTATAGCGGTGTAGGCTGAGCAACGGCGCTGAAATTTTATTTTAAGTCCCTTTTCCCATTTTTTTCTTGTATTTTTGACCCCGATTTTCACTCGAAATATTTTCTAAAAGTCATGTAAAACCTATAAATATTTAATTTAATTTTAGTATAATTAATTTTGCTTATTTTCCATTTAAATTGATTAAATATCTATTAAATGCCTAAAAATGCCTCTTTAACTCTAAAAGTTCGCAAAAAAATATTTTCCTTCATGTTATGTGTTCATTTTCTACCTATTTATTTATTTATGCTTTATTTGTGTTTATTTGTGGAAATTTTGCCTCGTTTGGAGCCGGGTCCAATTTGGTAAGCTCGGTTAGGACCTGGTTTCGCCCTTTATTTATTTACTCATTTTATTTACTTTTTTGCATTAGAAAAATGTATAGATATTTGTAAATCCATGTAATAATTAGTTTTCTTGCTTTATTTACTGCTTTTGAGTGATGTATGGCTATATAAACCAAAAACTCCAAACATTAACCGGATTTTAATCGCATAAGAACTAAAGTTGCTCTTATTAAAATGTAAACATTTTTTATTAAATAAATGAAAAGTAAGTAACATCATCCAAACTTGGGATCTCTGTTTTAAGGTACGGTCCAACCACCCAGTGCTCTAATCGTACCTAAATTCCCAGTAGAGCTAAATCAAGTGGCGACTCTGTCTTAAAATGCGGGATTTCAAGTCTTATATGTCTTAAAATGTAAATTGGACTAAAATTCAAAATCAATATCACTTTTATCAATCCATCATTTCATCACGTTAAAATAAGGATCAATCCATCTGGCCTTCTTCACAGCGCATCTTATTTTTCCGAGCCTGATTCTCAACCGGGTAGGCGCAAAAAAGGTCATCCGCTCATAGTTCCACTTTATAATTGGAGAGGTTACCATCACCCCCTCAGATATGTGATCACTAAAGGGGCTAGCTTGGGATGGAGAGATTATTCACTTCGATGTTTATGCTGACCATTGGCAATCACGGGCTACGTTGAAGGACTACGTGGAGTGACTTCTCGAGCTACAACTTGGCAGGAAGAATAAGCTCAAGTACTAGGATCTACACACTTACTAGCAATCATAGCTGAGCCTGATTGCTGAGGGTAGGAGGGACCAGTATGCCGAGTCCTTTCTTTTGACCTTTATGTCGACTGTTTTCTTCCCCAACTACTCGAGTAGCATCAATTATGGTGATAGCCTATTCTAGCTCAGCTATACTATAGCTTGGACATTGGCATTTGGGGTTAGCAGTTTTAGCTAAAGGTCAACCATTTGCCCCTTGTGGTAAATTCTGAACCTCTCTTTATTTTTCCACTTTGATTTCAGCTATTTGGCCACTAACTTTAGTTTCTCTTTGCAGATGTGGGCATTTAAGCATCGCTTCATCCCCCAAGCCTGGCTTGCTAGGATAACTTGAGATGCCTCATATCATCTCGAGGTGGATGGGTCCCTAGCAGCAAAAGGTTAGGATTATAGCTGAGTATCGGGAGTACATCCGCCAATTGTATTTTGATCGTGTAAACTGTTAAATCTAAACCTGTATTTTCAATTTAGCAAACTATTAGTAGCAAACTGCATTTACAAAGTTAAGGATACTTACAGTGCATTTGGCCATATGTAGGTCATCCGCGACCTACAGCCCTACTTGGTCATCTATAAGGAGATCGAGGAGATGCGGTAGGGCGTGGATGACCATCGATATGTGCTAGAGTCGCCACTCTCACTTGAGTGGTACTTCAGTGAGCCAGTTTATGACTGGCGAACTAGCTTAGTAGTGGAGAGGCCCATCCCTCCACTTGTCCTTATGGGAGCCTACTGGTCGCATTTGATGCTAACGATAAATTAAGGGTTTTATCTTCCGGATGAGGCAGCCCTTGTGCTATCGATCGAGGGCTCATATCTAGATTTCATCAGCGCCTTACTTATCCAACCATGCACAAGGATCCAATTGGACAACAGAGTACTCGATTTTTATTATGGAGAGGATGGTGATGATGATGATGATGGTGATAAAAATTTCATGAGGCCTGCTAATTCTTCCACTTGGGTAAACTTTTTAACTCAACCTTGTCAATTTTTATGTGCTTTTACACTTGCTTGTACGAACTACGAACCTGATAATGTATGAATCATGATGTATTCTTCTGCATCCAAGCGGAAGAAGACTATTAATGTCGCAGCTCCCATTGGGCTGCCGATCTTATGCCACCGGTAAAGTGAGCCAGAGTTATCAGGGATTTCAGGGAGGGAGTCCTTCAGACTAATTTAGATTCCTCCTTCCGGCTCATTGATCACTCGGGGAAGCTCCTTGTACATGGGATCAAGGAGTCAGTCCATGCCATTCACTTCATATCTCCTAGCGCGACCCATGTAAGGCTTCTTGGATACGCTTGAATTGTCTTTTGGATTGATTTAGTTAATCTTTATAGGTATCTGTGGCTGTGGCGGAGATGATTGCTCAGGGATTATTCTTGACCCTGGACCTGATGCTGGACTAGGATGCTCTTGCCGTAGTAAACTTTATTTTCCTTCAAAAATTAATAAACTATACATGATGCATGCTATGATATTTACATATGTGTACTAATTTTTTAATTTTTAAGCAGGCATTGCTAGCCATGAAGCATGACAAGTTTGCTCGAGACTCGGAGACAACTGTAGATCATGCCAGCATCATGGAGGAGCAGCTGCTAGCAGCTACTATAGAGCTGGATCAGATCCTTATGTTGGAAGTGGATCTAGAGAGGGCTAGGAGAGAGACGGCTCAAGCTAGGATGGAGGCAGGGGTGTTGCGGGCACAGCTAGCCCCGTATGGCTGAGAGTGGGCGGATACCTAAGCCATTTGACTCCTCTTCTGAGGCTGACCAATCAATATATTAGGTGGTGCTGGCAGCAGCCCAGGTGGTCAAAGATGAGCAAGAGGTGGAGTAGTGGGTCAAGGTGACCGATGTTGCGGCTGAGGGTGCTGTAAGAGGTTCAGGGGTCGGGGTGCTTGATCTTCCTATTGAGGATGCTGACATGGCTAAAGATCATGTATCGATTGACATGGCGGACCTATTAGTGGACACCCAGTACCAGACTCAAGAAGTGCCCCATAGACCGGACCCACTAGTAGCTTAGACTAGGATTGCTCTTTCTTTTTGGATACTTGCTTTTTCAGCCCTACATGGCTTATTTGGATGTAAACCTGGATGTTATTTACACTGATACTTTTATTGCTTTACCTATTGAACTTTCCTTATTTATATTGAGACCGCTGAATGTCACTACCTATAGACCTACACTGCCCCTTCGCATAATCAGCAACAAAGACTATCTAGAGTACCTCACAAGCAATTGAATTGAATGTTGTACACTTAAAGATCGTGATCATGATGAACTGACCTAATTTAGACTAACAAGTATTACCAAGGTCGATTGATTTGATATAAGCACTTCAGATGGCATGTGCTATCGTGTGACTACACGAGGTAGAACTAAGTTTGCAGGGTCCCCACTGTGAAGTGCATAATGTAAATGATGTCTGAAAATAATAAGTGCAAAATACTGGCGCTTTTAAAATTGAGTTCTAATTTTCGCATAGGCCAATCTGTGTGATAATACCCATCAAAAATTTTCTGTTCTTTATTTCTTTTTGTCCTAATTTTTGCCTGAAATCCTTGGAGGCTCAATCTAGCAGACTCTTTCTTCCTTTTCTTTTGTCTTAATTTTTGCCCAGGTCACCTTTTAAGGATTTCAACCAGGCAGAATTTTTCCGACTTTTGCATAAACCTCATTTCTTTTGTGGCTTATCAGTATTTCTATCTTTTGTTGAATAATACACACATAGTAAAGAAAATAATAAAGAGCACAAAATGTAGAGAAAAATTGATGTTCACATACTTCCGATTATTTCACCTAAAGACATTCATGTGTTCATAAGACCAAGATTCTTACCAAATCATAACATGTTCATTGATGAGATTAATTTAAGTACATAAGCAATGGTAACAATTTCTAATGGTTAACCCGTACTACCTTCTGGTCTTTTTACTAATTTTCTAGAAAGCAATTGACATTTTTCTCTCAATGCCCTAACTTTTTGCCTAAGCCTACCTTTTCGGGTTTTCCACTTAGTGGGCCTTATTTTTGCATTGGGGTACCCTAATTTTTGCTTGATGAGTATACAGAACATCAATTAGCGGGATGCACCCTAATTTTTTCCCAAGTAGTAGAAGACCACTCATTGGGTGATTTGCTTTTTATTTCTTTTATTCGTTGTGCTGCTTTTCTGTGATTTATTTCTTTTAAACTAAACGTGATAACACTTAAGCCTGTCTTGATTCACTGGATTCATGAACTCATTTACATCCATGTCTATGAGCTTGATTCCTCCCTTGGTAAGAACTTTCTTGATCACAAACGATTCTTCCCAATTAGCTCTAAACTTGCCTCTAGCATCAGTGTTGACTTAGTGAAGTTGTTTGAGAACCAGATCACCCACCTTGAGATGCTACTTTGGGTACCTGACTCTATTATTGTAGGCTCGAGCCATTCGTTGCTGGTACATCTGTAGGTGGTTAAGTGCTTTGAGTCGCTTCTCTTAATGCGGGTGAAGAAGGGAGCTGGTGCTTCCTTTTAGTGAAAGAAGGAGATCATGTTATTATAGTGGCTCGAGATTATTGTGTAAGGTGTAGAGTCTCTACTCCATTTAAAAAATGGAGAATGCATTTTTAGAGGGACCTTTTAGTGGAAATGTAAGATCAAGTGGGATTGGAGGAACCTATATTGATAAGAAATGCCCATTTACTAGGAGGATGGGTGTTTCTTATTTTTGAAAGAGGGAAACCATAGTTGTGGAAGAAATGCCCATTCACTGGAAGGTGGATATTCCTTTGGAAGGTTTTGGAAGAGCACTAGGATTTTCCTCCTTTTGAAGGTTTTAGAAAAGCATTGGGGTAGGATTTTTAATTTTAGATTGGTGAATGTGCTATTGGATCCCCTTCTTTGTGGAGCATGCCTTCATTCTTTGGAGCTCTTGGTCTTCTTCCTTCATGATGTATACCTTTTTCCCCGTTCATGAAGAAAGATGGGCCAAGACCTAGGGCTATCATGTCTACCTAAGCACTTTTTATCTCTCTTTTTTATAATAGGTTTTAACCATTGGAATTTTATGCCTTTGCAATGTACTTAAATTCAACTTCATTAATAAATACGGTGATATTTTTAAGAATGTTGTTGTTACGAGTGCATGACATTCTTAAAATGAAATACTTAAACAAAATGTGAATTAAAAAATGCATCAATCTATTCATGATATGCCTTATAAATGGCATTGTTGGCATAAAAATGTTTGCAACATTAAAAATTACATCAATTAAATCATCCTCCACATGCGGAGGGCCTTGTTTATAAACCTTGGTGACACTGGTAGCAGAACTAGTAGTCTCAGCTTGCACGCTCTAACGAGCTTCTTCTGTGATTACCCTTGCTAAGTTCTTTATGGCCTTGCTTGTAGGATTTCCCTTCTCATTTCCCTTCCAATGTTTCTTCATAAGCACAACTAGGGCCTTGTTGATTGAGTCAACTACCTCACTCATCTCATCTCCTTTAGCATTCCCACATACTTCCATAGATACTGAAGACTCAATCTAGCAACCATTCTTAAAGTCGTACACATCATTGAAGATTTCAAAACTTGGGACCTTCTTCCCCCTATCTTGACAAGTTCCTCCTCTCCTATGAAAGCATTCTTCTTAACCTCAGCCCCTGTCATCAGGCACTAATGGGTTTTGGACTTTTTAGCACTGGAGCAATTTCCCAAACCAAGTTTATACAGCCATGGCACACGTATAATGGGCTCCACTATACCCTGGATATTTTTCCCAAGCCCTTTTCCTCTCATGTAACCTTTCTTCATCATAATCTTATCAATCTTGAGGGATATGTACCCCCTAACTATCCACTTCATATCCTATTGGGCTATAGCCACCCTTAACTCTTTCTCCTCAGCTTTCATAGCTGCTATAACTGATGGCTCATCAGCCTTAATGGTTACAAGCTTTCTATTGTGGATGAGCTTGACTTTCTAGTGGACCGTGGAAGGGATAGTCCCTAATGAATGAAGCTAAGGGCAGCCAAGTAACAGCGAGTAAGTGACAGGAATATTAAGGATGGTGAATAAGACTTTGGACTTCACCTCCCTAAATGCAACTTTGGGCTCAAAAAACCCAATCACACTTCTCTTTGTGTCATTATATGCCCTTATAACGTTATTGGATTTCTCTAACATAGACTCATCTAACCCCAAGTGAGGAAGGACCTTGGAAGGACAGAGGTTGAGGGCGGAAACATCATCCAGCATAACACAAGGGATAGAACAATCAAAGATTTTCACCTTAATGAAAAGTGCCTTATTATGCTTGTTCACTTCAACTAGGAGGTCAGATGGATGAAACATTATAGGCTCAATATGGCTGGAAGAAAGTCCATTAACGACTTAAAACACCTCCACTTAGGAACTAGAGGGTGTGGCTTCCATACTAATAAATTTCTCGATCAAACCACTGCAGTGATCCTTAGAGTTAATGAGAAGTTCCTAAATATGGTACTTGGTTTAGGTAGCTTGCAACCGCTGGATAAGGGGGGCAAATTTTGAATCCACCTTCTCACTATTAGGTGGGATATGAGTTTCAACAGTAGGTGTGAAGGTCAGACCCTGATTGATACTTGGGATGAAATGGATATCAACATCTCTGCCCTTTCTTCTTCTTGGAAGGGGCGACAGAGCCACTCTCCTACTATAGGTAAGATGTAGCACCTCATTCTTCATGTAACTCCTCCCTATGATGGTTTCCACTAACAATGTCAGTCCATCAATAACATCCTCTTCTAACACATAAGCATCTATGTGAATTGGCTCAAGTTGAACCAACATGGCTTCCTCATCATAGGTTTCCTCTAACTCATATGCATCAATATTGATAGGGGTAGGTTCATTAGGTAGAGCCACTACTAAATGAACAACAAGATTGGCTTGCATGATCAGATTGAAGACATGATTAGAGGGTAGTCCCGATTCAACAACTGCAACTTGCTTCTCAAAATTTGGCAAGGGATTATTTAAGGTGCTTGGCTTGAGTTTGGTATCATGGATTTTCTTCTCTCTAATCAGGCCCCAAATAGCCTTAAGTAAGTCTCTACAAGTGTCAGTGCGATGACTCTTGCTAACATGATAAGCATAAAATTGGTTCCTCTCCTCAGGCTTGGGTGTAATATAGTGCTTGACACTTTGGAGATATGGGTCCTACAGATGGACTCGTATGGGTGGGGCTTACCCATACGGATCTTGCCCTCAGGGAAAGAACCTTTCTGATTTCTGATTTATTTGCTGGGTTCTAATCCTGTTAAACTATAATTTTGTCTTTGCTGTTCCAATATAGGACTAAGGGGCTTTGAGCTTATGCATGAAATGGTACGAGGAGATTCATATCATAGGGGATACAGAGCTACTAACAGGCATTAATTCCTAAAGGTTCAGCGATATTATGAGGGCCATCCCTCAGACCCCTAAGACACTAGCCCCTGGTGTTGTTTTAGCTTTGACGGAGAGGTGGTCGAAGATGACTCATACTTTCCATTTTCCTATCTAGGAGGTCACCATCACTCCCTCGGACATGTACGCTACCAAAGGCTTGGAGTGGAGTAGGGATCTGGTCCACTTTGACATTTATGTCAACCGGTGGCATTCTCAGGCTGAGGTAAAGGCCTATATTTTTAGACTACTTGGCATTCATTCGGGCGGGATGAACAAGCTCAAGTATGGGGACTTGAATGCTTAGTGGATTGCACAACCGAGGCCCATTATGGCTGATAAGAGGGACCAATATGCTCGATCTTTCCTGCTGACGTTCCTTACCACCTTCTTCTTTCCCTATCTACTCGGGTAACCTTAACTATGGTCTGCTCTCTTTTATGGAGGATCTTACGGCCGCTCCTTGTAAGAACTGATGCCGGGCCATTCTGGCATAGCTGTACTATAGATTGGACGTAGGGGTCCAAGGTGAGCAGTCTGATCTTAAGATCTGCCATCTGATACTATTGGTAAATCTCCAGCTGATCTCTTATGCTTTAACCCTTTGTCCAAACTTTGTTACAACTAATCCTTACTTTATCTTGCAGATTTGGGCTTTCGAGCACCGGTTGATCCCTAGGCCGGGATTACCCATACAGCCTAAGATGCCGCATACTATATCCAGATGGATGGGGCTTTGGCAGAATCAGCCCTTAACTGCAGTGCAGTACCGAGAGTTCATACGCCAGTTGCGCTCAAATTGGGTAAACTTCTTCCCTATTGAACCTGGATTTTACATTTTGACAAACCATTAGTAGAAATTGTATTTACTACATTGGGATACTCATGAGGCATTCATTCTATATAGGTTATCAAAGACCTGTAGGAGAGATTGGCCACCTATAAAGCCATCAAGCAGATGCGAGCTAGTGTGGATGATCGCCGCTTTATTCTTGAGTCACCACTCTATTATGAGTGGTCTTTTAGTGAGCGGGTTTGAGGGTGGAGGTCCAGTGCTATGGTGGAGAGACCGATTCCTCCCCCCATCCTAATGGGCATCTTTTGGCCTCATCTTATACCAAGGACTGATCAAGGGCTGTATCTGCTGGGCGAGAGGGCTCGCATGTTGTCTATAGAGGGCTCCTATGCTGAGTTTATTGATTCCTCCCTCCTATCACCCTGTGATAGGATCCATCATGAGGATGAGCCCTTAGAGTTTCGCTAGAGCGATAGTGAGAATGATGATGATGATGATGATGAAGGAGGACTAAGGGTAATCGTGGGAGTCCATCCATAGTCTGGGGCACTCGAGGTTCGGCTAGGTTAGATACTACTTCTTCTTTTAACTTAGTCTTTATGAATACCTTACTGCTTTATGTAATTGACTGTGGTATGGAATCTGATTCTTTATTACTTACAGCCTCCCGTTTAAGTGGTCTTGAGCCTCCGGATCTGCGAGAGAGGGCATCCTCTAGGCTGAGTTGGATACTTTCTTCCTGCTCCTTGACCATTTGGGGAATCGAGCAATCAAGAAGCTTGAGGAGTTGGTCCAGCCTATTGGTTTCACTCCTTCTAGCTCCACCCATGTAAGGAATCCTTCACCTTAGCCTTTATCCATTACTGCTTACGATGTCTCATTATTATGTGACCCTTTCTTTTCAGGTGACCATTTTCGAGGCTGAGAGGATAGCCTGGAGTTATTTTTTAGTGCATGATCTACTATTGCCCCAGGATGCACTAGCTTCAGTAAGTTTCTTTTACCTATAAAATTTCAACAAACTATGCATGCATGCCATGACATTTGTATATGTGTACTGATCTTATGATTTCTATTGTAGACTTTTGCTGGCCGTGGAGCAGAGCAGATCTGCCTAGGACTTGTATGCTTCTGAGGAGAGAGCCTATTTTTTAAAGGAACAATTGTAGGTAGCCACTGCTGAGGCTGATAAGGCTAGGGCCGAGATCGCTCGGGCGAGGGTCGAGATTGAGACATTAAGGGGTCAGCTAGCGAGGATGACTAAGGAGAGGTAGACACCAGTCCCTTCTGATGACAAGTCCATGGATGATTTTTCTGCATATCGAGTGACTCAGAGGGGCACAGGTCAGCATGTTGAGGGGAGCGATGCCACTGGGGTTACTGCAGGGACCTGGGGGGTAATGGCCCCCACCCAGCCGGCTGCAGATATCGATGAAGCTGATGACCATATGACCATAGATGTAGATTATCTGCTGGTGGATACTTAGGACTACACTGAGGAGGGCCACCAGGGATAAGATCCCCTGGCAGCTTAGGTTATGATTACTTTCTGGACCGTTTGGTACTTTTGGGCCCTGCGTGGCTTGTTTTGATTGTCAACTTTTGATTTGGTACTTTTGGTATTTCTTTTTTTACATGTGGATTTTTCTTGAATTGAGATTTTTGTGCATTGTTGCCTTGTGAACCCGTATCTGGTGATTTTGTATCGAGGGGAGTGAATTAAGTTCTAACTTTTGCATAAGCCACTAGATGTGAGGGGACCTATAGAACATTTTATTTTTCTTTCTTTTTGTCCTAATTTTTGCCTGGGCTACTCTTGACGGGTTAGCCCAACAGACTTTTTTCTTTTTAGCTTTAACTTTTGCCCAGGCCGCCCTCTCGCGTTTTTACCCTAGCAAAATTTTGCCTTAATTTTTGCCGAGACCACCTTTTCAGGGTTTCAATCCCACAGGCTGTCTTAATTTTTTCCTGCATTGTCCTTAATGGCTCAACCCAGCAGACTTTTCTTTTTGCCTTAACTTTTGTCTAGATCGCCCTTTTTGGTTTTCAATACAGCAGGCTTTTTGGAATATTGTAAATGTGTGATAAAGATGAATACAATGATGTATAACACATAGAGAAAAATTAATATTCACATACCAGCGATTATTTCACCTAACGACATGCATGCATTCATAAGTCTAAGATTCTTAGCAAAATCATAACATATTCATTAATGAGATTAATTTGAGTACATAGGCAATGGTAATAATTTTTGACGGTTAACCTCTACTACCTAGTAGTCTTTTACAGATTTTCCAGAAAGTAACTGACATTTTTCCCTTGATGCCCTAACTTTTGCCTAAGCTGCCCTTTTTAGGTTTTTAACTTAGCAGGCTTTATTTTGAGTTCCCTAATTTTTCTCTGACTAGTTTATGGAATATAGATCAGTAGGTTGCACCCTAATTTTTGGCCGAGCAGTAGAGGACCGCTTGTCAGGTGTTTTATTCTTCATTTCTTTTATTCTTTGTGATGCTTTTTTATGATTTAATTCTTTTGATCTAGACGTGATAACTCTTGAACCTATCTTCATTACTAGATTCACGAACTCATTTCCATCCGTATCCATAAGCTTGATACCTCCTTTACCAAGGACTTTCTTCGAGATGAATGGTCCTTCCCTATTAGGCATGAACTTGCCCCTAGCATCCGTGTTGACCTAGCGCATTTGCTTGAGGACTAGATCACCTACTTTGAGAGGTTGTTTAGGGTATCAGATTCTATTATTATAAGCTTGAGCCATGTATTGTTGGTACAGCTGGCGATGGTCAAGTGCCCTGAGCCGCTTTTCATCTATTGCATTTAACTGTTCATACCTGGCTCTTACCCAATCTGATTCTTTTAACTACGGTTCAAGTGCCACTCTTATAGATCTTAATTCTATTTCGATCGGTAACACGCCTTCCATTCCATATACCAAGGAGAATGGTGTTTGATTGATGGGAGTCCTTACACTGGTTCTATACGCCTAAACTACGAATGGAAGTTTATCAGCCCAATCTCTGTACGTAGCTACCATTTTGGACAAAATCTTCTTGATTGACTTATTGGCAGCCTCAACAACCCCATTAGATTGTGGTCTATATGAAGAAGATCTGTGATGCTCACTGTTGAATTTCTCAAACAACTCAGTCGTGGCCCCTTGAAATTGAACTCCGTTGTCAGAAACTACATGGTGCAGGATTCCATATCTTTAAAAAATATGCCTCTCTATGGACTTGGCCATTTTCTTGGCGGTAAGATTTGTCCTCTATTTTAAAAAATAATCAACTATAACTATGACGAATTGGTGACCGTTGGTTGTTGATGTCCAAATTTTGCATATTATATCAATCCCCCACGCCGAGAAAGGCTAAGGAATAGACAAGTTATGAAGTTCAGATGAACGGAGATGGTGTATCTCCCTGTGAATTTGACATTCATAACATTTCCTGACCTTATCGATGTAGTCGTCGTTCATTATGGTCCAGTAGTATCCCATTCTCTGAATCTTTCTGACAAGAGCCATCCCATTCGTCATAATCCCCTGAATGTACCTGAGCCATTACCCTCTTTACTTCTTTTGTGAAACATCTCAGCAATAAAACCTCAGTTGCTCTTTTAAAGAGATCTTCATTGTCTAGTCTGAATCGAGTTGCTAATCTCTTAAGAGTTAGACGGTCTGAACCTGATGACCCTTGGGGCACTTCCCTCCTTTCAGAATCCTCTTAATGTCATTATACCAACACACCTTTTGTTCCTCTATAATCATGACCCGAACCTTTTTGTAAAATGGAGCACGAGTTGTTTCTACTATAAGCGAGTGCATGGGGTGAGCCTCTTCTCCCTCCCATATCAAAGCTAGAGTAGCAAGAGAACCCACCACCTAATTCTCGTCCCTTGGTATATATTGGAAGAAGCATTGACTAAACTGTGCTAACAAGTCCCAAACTGCTTCCACATATGGCCTGAGTGACTCTTCTCTAATCTCCCACTCCCCCACGATGTGCTTTATTACTAATGCATAATCCCCCATTACCTGACTTCCCTTGCCCCTACTTGTAGAAGAGTATTAAGTACGAAGAGGCAAGCTTCATATTCGGCCCTATTGTTAGTGACCGGGAATTCCATTTGCTTGCTCTGTGGAATAACCTCACCTTGTAGCGTGATGATGTTTACTCCAAGACCAGCACCCTTTAAATTAATAGCTCCATCAAAATACATGATCTATTCAGCCTTCTAAGCCTTAACTTCTGCTAACTGCTTATCAGGGAAATCCATATTTTCAATATAATCAGATTCGAGGGGTTGGCTTGCCAAGAACTCAGCCAATGCTCTTCCCTTAATGACCTTTTTCATAACATACTCGATATTTAACTTAGAAAGTAGTAGGAGCCAACAAGAGAGTTTTCCTGCCAATGTAGGGGACTGGCAAAGATACTTTATTAGATCCACCTTTAGCAATTGCTTCAATTTTGTAGGACTGGAAATAATGTCTCAACTTCTTATTCAACCATACCATTGTCGTATAGGTCTTTTCTACTACTGTGTACTTTATCTTATATTCGAATAACTTTTTACTCAAATAGTATATGGCAATCTCGCTCTTATCCTTTTGCTCTTAGAACAACGTTGCCCCTACAGATGATTCTTCTATGGCCTAATATAGAATCGATAGCTTACCGAGCATTGGGGGCTTCCAAACTAGCGGGTTCACAAGATAAGCCTTTATCTTGTCAATTGCTATCTGGCACTACTCATTCCATTCTATTGGCTGCTTCCTTCTCAATAACTTAAAGATTGGTTCACATAAGGTCGTTAGCTTGGCAATGAAGCCACTCACATATTGGAGTGATCAAAGGAATGATCTGACTTCCCTTTCAGTTATAGGAATAGGCATTGCATGAATATCTCTAACCTTATCATGGTCGACTTTGATTCCCCTCCGACTGATAAAATGTCCCAAAAGTTTTCCCAATGTAACCCTAAACACACACTTCTTTGGATTCAAGCATAGATTGTACTTCTCAATTCTTGTTAATAACCTTTCCAAAATCTCCGGGTGTTCTTCCCTCGTATTAGATTTTACTAGCATGTTGTCTAAATAAACCTCAACATCTTTGTGGATCATATCGTGTAGTAAAGTTATTACCACTCTCTAATAAGTTGCCCCTGCATTCTTCAGCCCAAGGGGCGTTACCTTGTAAGAAAACACCCCCATTCTGTGATGAAGCTCATCTTGACCTTGTCAATGATGTCTATCAAGATCAGATTGTACCCGGAGAACCCATCTAAGAATGAATATATTGTAGCCCTCGAGGCACTGTCCACCAATACATCGATGTGTGGTAATGAAAAGTCATCCTTGGGGGATGCCTTATTTAAATCATGAAAGACGACACACACTCTGACCTTTCTATCTTTCTTAGGGATCGGAACAACTTTGCTAACCATGTTGGATACTCAATCACTTCGATGAACTTGGCTTCCAGTAACATAGCAACTTCAGCTTTGATTTGGTTGGCCCATTTAGGGTGCACTCTTCTTAACTTTTGCTTGAATGGTTTGAAATGGGGATTAGTTAGGATATGATGTTCGCTGATTGGGCAATCTATCCCGGCCATGTCTTTGTAGGACCAAGCGAAAGCATTAACATATTTTCAAAGCACTTTTATCATCTCTCTTTTTTCGATAGGGGTTAGATCATTGGATGTGGTTACCCTTTTTTGATTTTCCTCAATATCTAAATTAATGTCATGCAATGAAGTGTCATGAATGCTAAAAATGTTATGCATATGGTCAGATGAATGCAGAGTGCCGTTAGGCAAAATCACTATCATTATCATTAAGATGCCCGAAGGCTACATCATTTTCATTACATATAATTGCATTGTCATCCTCCACAGGCGGAGGGCCTTCTTGGTCACTTATCAGAATGTGAGTCAGATCACGATCTAGGTCTTACAACTGTTTCTCGGTCAACACATCGTCTACAGGTTCCCTTATTACTTGGGCCAAGTTTCTCAAGGCCTCCTAAATCAGCATCTTCTTTTTATCCCCCAGGCATAAGATGGTGTATATCGAAGTGGTAAGAGTGTCAATAGCTTTATCTACTTCAATCTTTGACGGGTCACTGTCTTCCATTAGTTTGGCACATTTTTCTACTTCTATAGCTACTTCGTAGCTTTCAAGGATGGTTTTGTATCCACTAACAAATGCTATCTTGTGGAGGTGAGGAGATAACCCAAAGATGAATTGGTCAGCTAATTCCTTCTCCTGAGGCTTCCTTTTAAGGGATACTACGAGAGTTAACCACCTCTAAAAGTAGTCGTAGACAGGTTCCCTACTCCACTATCTGATAGCTATTAGGCCAAGCATGGATGGTTCTTCTCTTGCTTTTCTGGTCTCCATGATGCATTTCCACACCTCATTTTCTTCTAATCCTGAGTTAAGCATGGCTACCTTCTCCCCTCTGCTCTAGGGCTCACAAACTTTTCCTTTATCAATTAGCGTTGTGGTGGCTTTAAGGAGCTCTTTGCACAACCTAGTGGGATGATTAGGACTGATATGATATATGCAAAAATTGCCCCTCTCTTTAGGCTTTGGCAGAACATGCGGTCGGAGATGATCTATTAACTGGTATTTCCTTAGCTTTTTGAATATGTTCACAAGAGGAGTATCTTAGGGTGAGATGTCATCTACAGTCACAGGATGAATTACTTGGTCGTGGGTCATACCATAGGGTAAACCCATGAAATAATGGAGGATTATCCCCTTTGGCATGACCATAAAGTCCAGTAGCCGACACAAATCCTTACTATGGCAAAACTATTAAATAGCCTCTTGTCGGAGTGAATGAGTCCCCCACTGACTATGCGGAGCATTGGGTTTGCTGGTTAAGCCAACTAACCAAGCTGAGCCATGATAGTAATCGAGATGAGTGCTAGGTGAAACTCCCAGTTTTTGTCCCGGAGTGAGGGAGTAACCAAGAGATCAATATATGCATGAGATGCGGTATGCATGCATAAATTACAGCGATGCATGGGGGGTTAATCACAACACATGCGAAGTGATCGATTCGGTCCTTATTTCTCCTACTAGTTCTGAGGGTATTCTTCCTTAGTCTAATCTCACAGGGAAATGGGTACCTAAAAGGTAAAATTATAAGGCTTTTGATAAGAATGGCATAGGGACATATCGGAAGATTGATGTAGAATCATATCAATTCTCATTTGAAGGAAGATAGCATTGAGTGCTCCACCCACTAGAGTGTCCCTAATTCCTAACAGGGCATGAGTGACACTTTCATGAGTTTTGCCAAAAAATAGGGCACCTTAACCTAGAGCTAGAAGAAGAGCGCATCTAACTACAGAGAGAAGGGGATGAGAAGATAGAGGGTAATAATTTTCCCAAATGATGAAAAAGAAAATGGGTTGAATTTTGTAAATGATTTACGGCGCTCATCTTAATCTTTTAAGCTTTTCAAACAAATCAAAATTTTGCAAGTTAAGAGATTATCTATCCCCAGCAGAGTCGCCGCTGTGAGGTATGGATGACATATGGGTCTCCCTTGGCGCCTGGGTGAGAGGCAGGGCCTACTGGAGGTTTGGTTGGATTTAGGCGTGATAAAACATTTTTAGTTCTAGTTTGCACAATAAGCCAATTTTAATGAATAAAAGAATTAAGACCCAAATCTCAATATAACTGATAGAGTCGTCTCCCAAGTTGTTTACTTGGGAAAGAGTTTTCGTATGATTCCCTCTGGGTGATAGACTCATGTTGGATATGATGTATGCCCTTAAGGCAATTAGGGCGATATATCTTAATTATGTAATAGTACGAATAATTTGTTTAATCAATAAAGGCATTTGTTCTTTTGTTTATATCAATGTGTTTTTATACATATATATTATAGCTGGTTAAAATATATTCATTGATGTATGTATACAAAAGTCCTTGACATATCATAGCATGAAGTCAGAGGAATTATAGTTGGACTATATTTAGTGGAACCTACTTCATGTGCAATTATGATTATGTCTAAACTATCCCTAGTCACAGTGTCATTAAAAAAGGATATTGATGAAACGGAAAGACTAGCATGTGGTCAACTTTCTTGGAAAGGGTCCAAGCAGTTAATCTCCTAAATACTGAAGGTGGTGCCTTAAGCTTGGCACATGGATATATCTGGGAGATATATTGGAGACCACAGCAAGATAAACATTTGGTATAAATATCAATGTGTTAGTGTTTATCTTCATGCAATAAGCTTTGCGAATGTCCTCATACTTAAGATGCTAGCTGCCTTGTGTGGTACTATCGCTATACTTTGGGTCATTGCTATGCACTCATTAATTTAGGGTGCTACGGGTGATTATAGGTATAGTGATAACAACACGTTGGTAGACTGAGTAGTCGGAAAGAATCCATCGCTCTGGATATACTAAGGAGCTGTACCTGGCCACTTGTTGAAGTGATGATTGCCATAAACCTCTAATCAGAGTATGTGTTTGATAGAAATGGTTTCTAGTCAAACACACTATGGTAAAAGGCAATATACTTCGGTAACAAGTAAATAACTGGGATAGCTTAGAGCAACCTTGCTATTAGTGGGTTAACACTTTAACCGAACCCAATAAACCAGATGGTACTAATATTAAAGAATGGAAGGAATTTATTGCACTGGATAACTATTGCATTAACCGGGATTAAGTCATAAGCATAAATGTCGTTCCAAGTAATGGGGGATGGTAGACCCTTGCTAGAGGCGTACTACAGTCGTTTAAGGTAATCGAGTTCCATTTACGGTCTAGAGCATCGAGCCAATGGCTCCATTAGAACAAGGGTTGGTTAAGCTTTAACAGCTCAACACTTCGGGATCCTATAAGGTCACACACATTGGACCTTCATCGGACTCAGTAAAGAACTAATAGATTTATTCTATTACAGGAATATAACATAAATAATAGTTGGATTATTATTTAATTGGTTAAAATTGATTAAATCAATTTTTGATAGACCAAGGAATTTATTTTCGGTAACTAATTAATTAGAGTCATAAATAAATTATAATTAATTAGACCAATTTTGGTTGGACCAAGAAATTTATTTTGACTGATAACTAATTTATTAGAGTCAAAAATAAATATTTATTTGAAAGGATTTGAAGGGGATTTTGCATTGGCGAGTAAAAACGAAAAGTATAAAATATTTTGTACAAATATTCGGTTGCGCGAAATACACCAAAAGGTGCTCGAATATTGCTGGGCGGTGTTCGCGGTGGCCCATATTCATGGGCTGCACAAAGGCAGCCCATAAATACCACATGCAGCACGTGCATGTGGTATGTGTGGGATGGGAGTTTTACTCCCATCCCACATCGTTAATTGGGGAGCAAATTTTTGCTCCCTAAGCCTATATATAGGCTGTCCCTTCTCCTTTCAAAATGTGCCAAGCTCAAAGCATAAATCCTAAGCGAGATAATTAATCTCTCCGGTACTTGAGCAAGTTATTTTTGTGGAGCCTGAATTTATTCGGGCACCGCTAGTTTATATTTTTGGGTGAGGCTTCTAGAGTGGTCTAGCAACTACTCGAGGCTTCTTAGTTCTTCCTCCTGGGGAGGTTTTGGTTGGTGGGGTTCGTGTGGATACTGATAGAGGCTATCCTACGACTGGAGGCTTGTGCAAGAAGGTCCTGCAAAAGCACGCTTCAACTGGTAAGTTCTTTTTCTTTCTCTTTTAATTATTAAGTCTTTTTCTTTAAGTGTTTTTAGACTTAATAATTATGCTTAGGTTATTTTTGCATGCTTAGTTTATTTTATGCTTAGGTTATAACTTAGAGTTATAACATGCTTAGTATAAAATAACTATGCCAGGATATAATTTGGAATTATGGTATGCCTAGTCCTTTAGCATGCTAACATAGGTAGAGAATTATTTAGTTAAGGCTTTATTTAATTTATATGCAACTAATAGGAGTTCCAGGGACAGGGACTAAATTTTGAATTTCCGTCATGCCTCTTATGCATGTTCAATTTGACTGTCAGTTCCCAACAGTGGTATCAGAGCCTGCCTATTTAGTGCATAATTAAGTTAGAAGCAAACTAAATATTATTTTCTAAATGAAATTATTTGTTTATTTAATTGTTTGGAACAATATATATAAACTTCTGTCTTTCATTTCAAGGTTAGAAATTAGTTATGAATAATTTTGAATAAGCTTGCTCAACTTACTCAAATTATACAAGTGTCAATAATTTATTTAAATTACATCGGTTATAGATGCTCCCAATTTACATGAATTGGAAGAACGAAATTTATTAGTTCAAGAGAATCCATTGGTCTTCAAGTTTGTGCCCGTATTTGTTCTGGCTAAGGATTGGACTTAGTGTCTACTACTCATAGGGCACCTCTCCTACCTGGGAACCTATATCGGTGCAATTTGAATTGACCAATCGGGGGATTAATATGAACTAATTTATTTCTAGTATATAAGATGGTGCTTATATGTGTTTCTATAACAAAGTAAAAAATTAAAATTATTGAATAAAAGCTTAAAGGACATGCAATATAAATATAACAAATTAAAGCGTTAATTATTTTGCATATAATCTAGGTTGATGGAATAATTATAATAAAGAGCTGAACCCACCTAAGGTTAGACCTTATAAATTAATTCTAAAATTTCCTGAATTAATACAAGTAATTACAATTTTGTCCATCTGATAAAATCCTAGATTGGGTGAGACGTTTAACACCAATAAAATCCCAAAGTAAATATATTAAGGCAAGTTATAGTCTTCCTTACTCAAATTTATAATACAGTCTTTTTGGGCTATCAAAGTGCTACGCAAAGCGTTCCTTCTAGTCCACATTGATTGGTTGTAAAGTTTGAGATAGGGTCTGCCTTAACAGAGCTGGGGTAGTCCACCATAAAACTAGGGGCTAGGCCCAGATCTGAGACATATTCAAGGAGATGCTAATATAAGAGCACACGTCCCTTGGGATTAGGGAACTTAAATGAATTAGCAATTGCATGCGATGCAAATGGAATTGGATTCCAACTATGACTGACTATTATGACTTGACTCATAAAATTAGGGGTTGTAATAGACTAGTTACAGATGCTACCTACTAGGAAATTTAGCTGGGCTAAAATTCACGAATTCAAAAGAATGGGCTATTGTAAATTTCAAAGAAAATAGTAGGAAAATGTATTTAATTAAAAGTCCTCATATTAAATACATGTACTTAAGCTAATATCTAAACACTTTTCTTTTCTTATGTCTTAGGTTGAAAATGGCTTCCAATTTTAATCTCCGCATGTTACTTGACACCAAATTGAATGGCTCGAACTTTTCTGATTGGTTCCGAGCAGTGAGAATAGTTCTCAGATCTGAGGGAATTGCCTATGTCCTAAGTGAAATTTTCCCTGTAGAACCTGATGTTGAGGATCATGTGGAACATGATGCCTGGTTAAAGCACAGGAAAGATCGTGAGACTGCCATGTGTATTATGTTGGGGTCCATGAATTCTGAGCTTTAGAAACAACATGAGAACATGCCCTTGGAGGATATGGTTCTCCATCTTGAAGAACTCTTTTCGGAGAGGGAGAGGACAGAGAGGGATGAGACCTCTAAGCTCCTTTTCGGGACCAAGATGCAGGCTGGCACCTCTGCCTCTCAGCATGTACTAAAACTCTTGGGATACCTTGAGAAGCTGAATCGATTGGGATTCCAGATGAATGATGACTTGAGCATTGACCTTGTGTTGATGTCCTTGACAGATAGTTACTCAGGCTTCATAACTAACTATTACATGAACAGGATTAATTCCACTATCCCTGAATTAATTAACATGCTGAAAACAGTAGAACCTCAGATCAAGAAAGATCAGAAACCTCTACTGTTGGTTGAAAAAGGCAAGGCTTCTAAGAAGAAGAAGCAGGCACTGGGTGCCAAGAAAAGAATCAGTAAGAAGAGGAATGAAAAGAAGGCATCTAAGTATGTCTGCTTCCAATGTGGGAAACCGGGACATTGGAAGAGGGATTACAAAGCTCCTGCTTCTGAGCATTTGAAGAAGAAGCCTACAGAGGCATCTACTTCAGGTATATTTATAATTGAAAACTTTGCTACTTTTCCGCAAGAATCCACTTGGGTATTAGATATTGGTTGTGGTTCTCATATCTGTACTTCTGTGCAGGGACTAAGGAACTGTAGAAAACTTGCAAAAGGGGAGATGGACGTACACGTGGGAAATGGATCCAGAGTTGCTGCATTAGCCGTAGGGAGCTTTAGTCTTGTTTTGCCAAGTGGACTTGTTTTAGTTTTGAATAATTGTTATTACATTCCAAGTTTTACTAAGATTATTGTATCCGTTGCGTGTTTAGCAACAGAGGGATTTAAAATTTTATTTTCGAATAATAATTGTCAGATTCGTTTGAATAATATTCTTTATGGTTATGGAATGTTGAAAGGTGGCATTTATATTCTTGATACTAAAACAGAAGTTTTCAATATAAATAATGTGAAGAAAGTTAAATTAGGTAATGAGAATTCCTTCTACTTATGGCATTGCCGTTTAGGCCACATAAATAAAGATCCCTTAACCAAGTTGCATAAGCGTGGAGACTTGGGCCCAATAGACTTGGAATCTTATGGTGATTGCGAACCTTGTTTAAAAGGAAAAATGACAAAGTTACCCTTTAAAGGAAAGGGTGAACGAGCCACGAGTACATTGGAACTTATACACACTGATGTGTGTGGTCCAATGAGTGTTCAGGCACTAGGAGGATACTCCTACTTCATAACCTTTACTGATGATTACTCACGATACGGTTATTTGTACTTGATGAAGCACAAGTCTGAAAGTTTTGAAAAATTCAAACTATTTAGAGCTGAAGTAGAGAAACAGCTTGAGAAAAGTATTAAAACACCTCGATCGGATCGAGGTGGAGAATACTTAAGTCAGGAGTTTCAGGATTATCCAAAGGAAAATGGGATAGTTCCCCAGTGGACCCCTCCTTATACACCCCAACACAATGGAGTGTCAGAAAGGAGGAATCAGACTTTATTAGATATGGTCAGGTCCATGATGAGCCATGCAGTTCTTAGTAAATCCTTTTGGGGATATGCACTTGAGAGCGCGGTTTATGTCTTAAACAGAGTGCCCTCTAAATCAGTTGATTTTACACATTATGAAAGATGGTGTAATAAAAAGCCATCTCTAAATCACTTAAGAGTATGGGGTTGTCCTGCTATGGTGAAGAGGATAGTGTCAGATAAGCTAAATGCCAAGGCTGACAAATGTCTGTTCATTGGATATCCAAAGCAAACAATTGGATATCTGTTTTACCAACCCGAAGCACAAAAGGTATTTGTGTCTCGAAATGCTCACTTTTTGGAAAAGGAACACTTACTTAAAAAGGTCAGTAGGAGCAATATTGAACTGGAAGTTCAAGAGGAAGAAATAGACGATCAACTGATTGACCCCGTTCTAGATACACAAGGGAGTGTGATCCAAGAACAAACTGTCGAAACACAATCATTGCGAAGATCAAGTCGTGTTCATAAGGGTCCCGATAGATATGGGTTTATTATCACTAATGATAAGGAACTATATCTTGTGGAGGATGATGAACCAAGGACATATGATGAGGCAATAAAAGGCTCAGATTCTGATAAATGGCAAAAGGCCATGAAATCAGAAATGGATTCCATGTACGAGAACCAAGTTTGGAATTTGGTTGATGCACCGTAAGAGGTTAGACCAATTGGGTGCAAATGGGTCTTCAAGAAGAAGACAGACATGGATGGTAATGTAATTACCTATAAAGCAAGGTTGGTTGCGAAAGGTTATAGTCAACGGGAAGGTATTAACTATGATGAAACCTTCTCCCCGGTAGCCATGCTCAAATCCATAAGGATACTCCTCGCCATTGTTGCTCATTACGATTATGAGATCTGGCAGATGGATGTAAAAATAGCATTCATAAATGGGGATTTAGACCGGGATGTGTATATGACACAGCCTGAGGGTTTTACATCTCAAAATGGCTCGAAGGTATGCAAGCTACAAAGATCCATTTATGGACTTAAGCAGGCATCAAGGAGTTGGAATATAAGGTTTGATCAGACAATCCGGGAACTGGATTTCTGCCCAAATGCAAATTAGCCTTGTGTTTACAAGAAGGTTAGTGGGAGTGCAGTCGTTTTTCTAGTATTGTATGTTGATGACATTCTGCTAATAGGAAATGACATTTCTCTTCTTCAAAACGTTAAAGTATGGTTGTGAAGAAAGTTCTCCATGAAAGACCTTGGTGAAGCAGCATTTATACTAGGTATAAAGATCTACAGGGATAGATCCAAGAGGCTGTTAGGTCTTTCTCAAAGTATATATATAGACAAGGTGTTGAATAGGTTCAACCTTGAGCATTCTAAGAAAGGCTATCTCCCAATGACAAAGGGGATTAACCTATCTAAAGCTGAGTGTCCGAAGACAGCTCAAGAGAGAATGCGCATAAAGGATATACCCTATGCATCTGCGATAGGATCCATCATGTATGCTATGATATGTACTAGGCCGTATGTCTCTCAAGCTTTGAGCTTTACGAGCAGATATCAGTCAGATCCAGGTGAAAAGCACTGGATGGCCGTCAAGGCAATCTTTAAGTACTTGAGAAGGACTAAGGATGAGTTCTTGATTTATGGAGAAGGTGATCTCACTATCAAAGGTTACACTGACGCAAGCTTTCAATCTGACAAGGATAACTTTAAGTCTCAGTCAGGTTTTGTGTATGTGTTAAATGTATGCTGGAAGAGTTCCAAGCAAGAAACTACTGCTGATTCAACCACGAAATCTGAATACATTGCTGCATGTGAAGCAGCAAAAGAAGCTGTCTGGTTAAAGGGATTTATTGGTGATCTCGGTGTGGTGCCTGAGGCTATTGATTCAATTACTTTATATTGTGATAACAATGGTGCCATAGCTCAGGCAAAGGAACCACGGTCTCATCAGAAAAATAGACATGTATCCAGAAAGTATCATATAATCAGGGAGATTATTGATGCTAAGATAATAAGATTAGAATATGTACCCACTGATCAGAACCTCGCGGATGGTCTGACAAAACCATTGACTCAAGTCAAATATGACCAGCATGTTAAAGCATGGGGATTAAAACATATGGCTAATTGGCCTTAGTGCAAGTGGGAGTTTGTTGGATATGATGTATGCCCTTAAGGCAATTAGGGCGATATATCTTAATTATGTAATAGTATGAATAATTTGTTTAATCAATAAAGGCATTTGTTCTTTTGTTTATATCAATGTGTTTTTATACATATATATTATAGCTGGTTAAAATATATTCATTGATGTACGTATACAAAAGTCCTGGACATATCATAGCATGAAGTCAGAGGAATTATAGTTGGACTATATTTGGTGGAACCTACTTCATGTGCAATTATGATTATGTCTAAACTATCCCTAGTCACAGTGTCATCAAAAAAGGATATTGATGAAACGGAAAGACTAGCATGTGGTCAACTTTCTTGGAAAGGGTCCAAGAAGTTAATCTCCTAAATACTGAAGGTGGTGCCTTAAGCTTGACACATGGCTATATCTGGGAGATATATTGGAGACCGCAGCAAGATAAACACTTGGTATAAATATCAATGTGTTATTGTTTATCTTCATGCAATATGCTTTGCGAATGTCCTTATACTTAAGATGCTAGTTGCCTTGTGTAGTACTATTGCTATACTTTGGGTCATTGCTATGCACTCATTAATTTAGGGTGCTACGGGTGATTACGGGTATAGTGATAACAACACGTTGGTAGACTGAGTAGTCGGAAAGAATCCATCGCTCCGGATATATTAAGGAGTTGTACCTGGCCACTTGTTGAAGTGATGATTGCCATAAACCTCTGATCAGAGTATGTGTTTGATAGAAATGGTTTCTAGTCAAACACACTATGGTAAAAGGCAATATACTTCGGTAACAAGTAAATAACTGGGATAGCTTGGAGCAACCTTGCTATTAGTGGGTTAACACTTTAACCGAACCCAATAAACCAGATGGTACTAATATTAAAGAATGGAAGGAATTTATCGCACTGGATAACTATTGCATTAACCGGGATTAAGTCATAAGCAAAAATGACGTTCCAAGTAATGGGGGATGGTAGACCCTTGCTAGAGGCATACTACAGTCGTTTAAGGTAATCGAGTTCCATTTACGGTCTAGAGCATCGAGCCAATGGTTCCATTAGAACAAGGGTTGGTTAAGCCTTAACAGATCAATACTTCGGGATCCTATAAGGTCACACACATTGGACCTTCATCGGACTAAGTAAAGAACTAATAGATTTATTCTATTACAAGAATATAACATAAATAATAGTTAGATTATTATTTGATTGGTTAAAATTGATTAAATCAATTTTTGATAGACCAAGGAATTTATTTTGACCAGTAACTATATAATTAGAGTCATAAATAAATTATAATTGATTATATCAATTTTGGTTGGACCAAGAAATTTATTTTGACTGATAACTAATTTATTAGAGTCAAAAATAAATATTTATTTGAAAGGATTTAAAGGGGATTTTGCATTGGCGAGTTAAAATCGAAAAGTATAAAATATTTTGTACAAATAATCGGTTGCGCGAAATACACCAAAAGGTGCGCGAACATTGCTGGGCGGTGTTCGCGGTGGCCCATATTCATGGGCTGCACAAAGGCAGCCCATGAATACCACATGCAGCACGTGCATGTGGTATGTGTGGGATGGGAGTTTTACTCCCATCCCACATCGTTAATTGGGGAGCAAATTTTTGCTCCCCAAGCCTATATATAGGCTGTCCCTTCTCCTTTCAAAATGTACCAAGCTCAAAGCATAAATCCTAAGCGAGATAATTAATCTCTCGGGTACTTGAGCAAGTTATTTTTGTGGAGCCTGAATTTATTCGGGCACCACTAGTTTATATTTTTGGGTGAGGCTTCTAGAGTGGTCTAGCAACTACTCGAGGCTTCTTAGTTCTTCCTCCTGGGGAGGTTTTGGTTGGTGGGGTTCGTGTGGATACTGATAGAGGCTATCCTACGACTGGAGGCTTGTGCAAGAAGGTCCTGCAAAAGCACGCTTCAACTGGTAAGTTCTTTTTCTTTCTCTTTTAATTATTAATTCTTTTTCTTTAAGTGTTTTTAGACTTAATAATTATGCTTAGGTTATTTTTGCATGCTTAGTTTATTTTATGCTTAGGTTATAACTTAGAGTTATAACATGCTTAGTATAAAATAAATATGCTAGGATATAATTTGGAATTATGGTATGCCTAGTCCTTTAGCATGCTAACCTAGGTAGAGAATTATTTAGTTAAGGCTTTATTTAATTTATATGCAACTAATAGGAGTTCCTGGGGTAAGGATAAAATTTTGAATTTCCGTCATGCCTCTTATGCATGTTCAATTTGACTGTCAGTTCCCAACAACTCATACCTATTGGATCAGAGATTTGGGTATCAGATGAGTCACTTATTTCTCATTTAGTTGATTCAAAATTATATTCACCGCGTAAAATCATTTTAGTTTTCTTCATTTGTGGAATTATCACAGAAATCCTATTTCTACACTCTTTCATACTCATTACATGCGTTATAATAAAACACAACTAATAAATAGGGGGATAAAAATTACAATTGGGGAAAAATGGGAGAAATTGCAAAGAGAACCTATACATTTGTTCTCAGTTATAAAACAAAATGAAAATAAATTCCCCTGCATCCACCGATGTTGGCATAGTTTATAGCACACCATAAATCAGCACTTTCGACGTATTTTGTTATGAAGACACGTTATAACTTTTTGTGGGTTGATTTACCAGATTATTAGTGAAAAATATCGCATGGCAAATGGTGAGTTGGGTTGATTTTTAATCGGCCAATTATGGGTTCAGGAATTTACCTGGGGCTGGTATCTGTACGGGTGGGTGGGACCCATACGGGTACCAGGGAGGACTTGTACGGAACCTGTCTGGTCTAGAAAGAAGCTCTATTTAGTTCAGTTTATAGATTAATAGCTTAATAGATCGATGGTAGAAAAATGAAATAAAAAGGGATTTCCTTATGTATGAGTATGGTGCACCAAAATGATATCCTTGGGGATATATGGTGTCAACAAGGCTCATATAGGGTTAGGACTAGACCTGAAACAAGAAATGAAAGCAACGGATATAATAATTGAAGCAGAGAATAATAACAAAATAACTGAGATGTGAGTCTCTTTGAAACTTAGGAGCGTAACCTTTTTGACTTGAATCCACTTTGAGGTGATCCCTTTACTATTGAGAGAGCATGGCCAAAGTAGATGGAATAAGATTATTTAGGTGAATGTTTGTGTGGACAGAATCTCCCCTAAATCCTAGTGAATGAAGTTAGGAATGAATAAAATGTGGACAAAATCCCAAAGGATGAGTTTTCTCCCTATTTTATTACCAAAAACAAATACCTCCTATACCTCTGCTATTCCTTTTCCATACCTATAGAAACTGCTAGAATTTTAGTATAACTCTTGTATGAAGAATGTATATGTCTAAAATGTGAAGGAAAGGGCGCTTTTTATAGGGGAGAGGAGGTCTAAATGCAATAAATCATGTTCATGACTTGCCTTTTCCTGAAATAGGGAAGGACTTCATTCTAAAAAGGCACGGTTAGGCAATAAGAGTACCCGTATGGGTGGGGCCCCACCCGTATGGGTACTAGGCGACCCGGATGGGTCCCTCCAGGCATATGGAAGGGATGGCCTATACGGGGTACCCTGGTGGATCCATACAACCAGGTTGTGCCTGTATGGGTCCCTAAAGGCAGATGAGGTCTCTAAAACTTGGCCAAACTCAACTCTGCAGTAGTGGGAACGCCCCTGATGGATAACACCTAAAAGACATTACATCATATAGCTCTTATCATAGTTTCGTGAGAACGATCGTTAAAATCCATTGCTCACAAGAATCTCCCCCAAGTCCTAATAAATGAAGCTAGAAATGAATAAAATAAGGACAAAACCTCAAGGAATGGGTTTTCTCCCTATTTTATACCTTCTATACCTCAACTATGCCCTTGCTACACCTATAAAAACTGCTGGAATTTTTATGTTAATTGTTTGATAAGATTTTTATCTTTGATTTCTTAAAACTGAGGCTAAAAACTCTCTATTTATAGGGGGAAATTGAGTCTAAACACAATAAATTCAATTCATGACTGTATACAAAAAAGCCTTTATTTATAGGAGGATTACATGCCATACTGCCTATTTGGACAAGTACGGGTTTTGACTCGTATGAGTCAAACAGTGGATCCGTACCACTAAGTGTGACCCGTACGAGTCCCTAAGGGTAGACTAGGTCTCCGAACCTGGCTAAACTCATCTCTGATGCAGTAGGAACACCTCTAATGGATAACACCTATAAAGAATAGCGTTATCTAGCTCTCATGATCGTTTTATGAGAAGGACCGTAAAAATCCAGTGCTCACAGGCAGGTGGGGTTAAACCAGTATAAATCTCTGTGCTTTAATTTGCTTACTTTATCCTTGCATTAATTACATTATTGTTTAAACTTGCATCATTCGGATCAAATATATTCGGATCAATTCAAACACACTGCATAGACTTTTTATAAGTCATTATGGCAAAAAGGGTAATTCACCCCTCCTCTGACCCTAAAAATATACGGCAGGGACCAACAAGTTGTAGAGAATCCATGGGTCTCAAGAGTTGGGGTTATAGCTAAGTGAGCATACAAGTGGGGTTGAGCTCATCTAACACAAAACCAATTGGCTTATGTTAAGGCCCAATCTACTCCACTTATATTCTACTCTTTATTTTCGTGTATGACTCTAATGTGGGATAACCAACATCTCCAATACTCCCCCTCAAGTTCAACTGGGTCTGGACTAGTTGCCACCTACCAAATTCCTTGACCTATCATCTCTGAGGCTCAAGATCAACACCGGGTCTAGCCTTTTCTCTACTAGCCCAAACTCACTAGGACTTTGATCACAAACCCAAGATCACTGGTTGCCAGGCCTTCCTCCTCTTTAATACCATGTAGAGAATCCATGTGTCTCGAGAGTTAGGCTTATAGCTTGAGTGAGCATACAAGTGGGGTTGAGCTCATCTATTACAAAACCAATTGGCTTGTGTTGAGGCCTAATCTACTCCACTTATATTCTACTCTTTATGTTCGTGTATAATTCCAATGTGGGATAACCAACAACTTCAATACGAGTGGTATAAGAGCTAGTACTCACAACTAGAGATCTAACAATCTCGAGCTAAAGGTTAAATTTTTATCCAAGAATCAGAATGTGTTTTAATAACTCATAGCTTCTTCTAGAGGGTATGTCAATTACCCGTCCTCCACTCTTCACCGGTGAACACTACATGTTTTGAAAATTCGGATGGAGAACTTTATTCAAGCCCAAAGCATGCTAGCCTGGATGACCAATAAAGATGGCCCATATATTCCCACTCAAGAAGTTGAGACACCACTAGGAAATCAACTAATTAATGAGATGAGAACGATTATAATAAATTACGTGAAAATGCAAATGCTACTAACACACTTCATTGTGCTCTTAGTGCAGTAGAATTGAACAAGATATCTGAATGTGAAACTGCACAAGTGATATGCTAAGAACTTCAAGTGACCTATGAAGGAACCAACAAGGTCAAGGAAGAAAGAATTGATCTCTTACAATAGAAACTTGAAACCTTCAAAATGGAGCCTAAAGAATCTAACACTAGCATGAGTACTAGATACACCAATCTAGTTAATAAAATGAAGAGGCTCGGAAAGGAGATCACAGATGAGGAGATATTAAAGAAAATCCTCTAGAGTCTCACCAAGGAATGGGATAACAAAAAGACTGCCATTGAGGAAGATCATGACTTAAAATTTTATAGTTATGATGAACTCATTAGTAAACTCTTAACTCAAGGACTATCCTTGGAAAGATACAGCCAACAAGAGAAGAAGCCTGAGGAAAAAAAGAAAGCTATTGCTCTCAAGGCAGACTCATCTGGATCAGCATCCTCCAGAATTGGAAAGCATCCAAAAGAATCTCACTATAACAAAGAAGAGATGGCTATGCAAGCCAAATAGTTCAACATATTACTGAAGAAAAGCACTAGAAAATTTGATTATAAAAGAAGGAAGAAAGTTCCTCTAGAAAAGAGAAGTCCAGAAAAGCATCAGAAGAAAAGAAAGATCCGAAGAAAGAAATTGCCTTCTTCTAGTGAGGAGAGAAAGGACATTTTAAATCAAAGTGTCCTAAACTCAAAAAGGACAAAAGATATAAGAATAAGGCAATGGTGGCTGTGAGCATTGGATTTTAACGGCCCTTCTCATAAAACGATGATGAGAGATAGATAATGCAATCTTTTATAGGTGTTATCCATTAGAGGTGTTCCTACTGCAGTAGAGATGAGTTTTGCCAAGTTGGGAGACATAATCTGCCCTTAGGGAGCCACATGGGTCACACCTAATTGTACTGATCCACTAGTTGACCCATATGCGTCAAAACCCCCAAGAGCCTTAGAGGACCCATATGGGTCTCACCCCACCCATACGGGTCCTGTACGTGCCCAAATAGTTAGAATGGCAAGTAGATCATACTATTTTTGGAGGAAATCAGTCATCAATGCAATTTATTGTGTTTAGACTCGATTTTCCCTATAAATAGAGACTTTTTGCCTTATTTTCAAAGGGCAAGACAATTAGAAAAGAAATTAGATTATATAGTTTTTGATTTATTAGCAAGGGTATAGCTAAGGTATAGGAGGTACAAAATAGGGAGAAAACTCGTTCCTTGAGGTTTTGTCCACATTTTATTCATTCCTATCTTTGTTTATTAGGATTTAGGGGGAGGTTTTATCCATACAAATACTCACCTAAGCAGTTCTAAAATCATCATTTCATCATCTACTTTGGCTAGACTCTCTCTCAATATAGGGATCGCTTCAAAGTGGATTCACAATGTAAAGTACGCTCCTGAGTTTCAAGGAGACTCACATCTTATTTATTTTATTGTTATTTCAATTTATTCAATTCCAGTTGTTCCTTTAATTTTGTTTTGGGTCTAGTCATGACCCATATTGGCTTTGTTGGTGCCATTATATCCTTAGGGATATTAAATTGGTACGCCATACCACTTAGAAGGAAATCCCATTTTTATTATGTTCTTTCTCCGTAAATCTGCTTTTTTCTAAACTGATGTTCTGTCCGGGACTAGACACGCCCCGTATGGGTCCTCCTACACATGTACGGGTCCTAGCAGTAGCCATATTGGTCCTACCCCACCCCATACGGGTACTAGCCCCCAGACAGAATCTAAAATTCCCTTTTTAATCTTGTAAAATAAATCATCATCAGTATTTGCCATACAATTAGTTTCACTAATAATCTAGTAAATCAACTTGGGAAAAGTAAAACGTGTTTCCATAACAAAATGCGTTGAAGATCTATTATTTCTCTCCAATCCTAGAAGCCGCCCGGGCACTATCGATCGCAAAACCGCCATGCTAACATAATCACATTTTCTCTAACAAAATGCCGACTTGTGATGTGCCATAAACTATGCTAACCTTTGTGGATACAAGCGAATTTATTTATTTTATTTTATAACTTAGAACAAATGTATAGGTTCTTGTGCAATTCCCCCATTTTCCTTGGTTGTAATTTTTATTCCCCCTTATTTATTTGCGCTTTATTATGAATTGTTGAATGCATGAATCAAGTGTTAAGGAGTGTAGAAAAATAGTATTTCTATAATAATTCCCCTAATGATGAAAAGAAAACGGTTTTACCCAGCCATTGTAATTTTGAAGTAACTAAATGAGAAATAAGTGACTCATCCGACACCCGAATCTCTGATCCAAAAGGTATGAGTCTCTCACCCAATAGGAACCATAACAAAACTCTTTCTAAAGTAGACAACTTGGGTTTTGGCTCTATCATTTGTATTGAGATTTGGGTCTTGATTCTTTTATTCATTTAAATTGGTTGAAATGTGCAAAATTGAACTAAATGGTTCCATCACGCCTAAACCAACAAGCCCTCAATGGACCCCACTACAAGGCACTAAGGGAGATCTACATATCTTTGACCACCGAGATGTCATAGTGGCGACTATGCTAGAGAATATAATCTTTTAACTTGCAAAATTTTGGTTTGTTTTTTAAAAGCCTAAAATATTAAGATGAGCACCAAAACTCATTTACTTAATTCAACCCGTTTTCTTTTTCATCATTTGGGAAAATTATTACACTCTATCTTCTCGCCTCATTCCCTCTAGAAATAAATGCGCTCTTCTTCTAGCACTAGGTTAGGGTGTCCTATTTTTTCTGCAAAACTTACGTAGGTGTCACCCAATGTGAGCACTGCATTTTAATGATCCTTCTCACGAAACTATGATGAGAGCTATATGATGCAATGTCTTTTAGGTGTTGTCCATCAGAGGTGTTCCTACTATTACAGAGTTGAGTTTGGCTAGATTTTGGAGACCTACTCTGCCCTTAGGGACCCGTACAAGTGATGCCTGGTGGTATGGATCCAATGGCGGACCTATACAGGTCATTCCTCCCATATGCATGGGGGGACCCGAGAACCCGTACGGGTAAGGGCCCACACGTACGGGTCCTCTTGGAAATCAGCAGGTTATAAACGTGATTTCTTGTGTTCAGACCTCCTTTCCCCTATAAATAGGGCCCTTCTCTTCACATTTTACAAACACACATATCATATGAAATCATATTAAAATTCTAGACATTTCTATAGGTATAGAAAAGGTATAGCGGGGGTATAGGAAGTATAAAATAGGGAGAAAACCCTTCCTTTGTCCACATTTTATTCATTCCTAGCTTCTATTATTAGGATTTAGGGGAGGTTCTGTCCAAACAAATACTCACCTAAATAATCCTATTTCACTATCTGCTTTGGTTAGGCTCTCTCAAAAGTAAAGGGATCATCTTATAGTGGATTCACACTGCAAAGGTAACGCTCCTGAGTTTTGAAGAGACCCACGTCTTAGTTATTTCCTTACTATTATTGTATGTTCCTTCTATTACATCTGTTCCTTTCATTTCTTGTTTCGAGTCTGGTCCTAACCCGTATGAGGCTTGTAGGAACCATATATCTCCAAAGATATCGAAACGGTGCACCATACTCGTACGGAGGGAAATCCCTTTTTATTTTATTTTTCTGCCACCAATCTGTTAATTTATAAACCAAACTAAACAAAGTTTTTGCTTGGACCAGATAGGGCCCATACGGGTACACCATACCCTTATCGGTCCTCCCTCGTACCCGTATGGGTCCCACCCACCTGTACGGGTACCAGCCCTAGGCAGACTCAAAAAATCATTTTTTACTTGTTAAAAATCAATCCAACTCAACATTTGCCATGCGATCAATTTCACTAATAATCTGGTAAATCAACCCAGAAAAGTTAAAATGCGTTTTCACCACAAAATACATTGAAAATGCTGATTTATAGTGTACTATAAATTGTGCTAATGTTTGTGGATGCAAGGGAATTTATTTTCATTTTATTTTATAACTTAGAACAAATGTATAGGTTCTCGTTAAAATTTCCTCCATTTCCCGGTTGCAATTTTTATTCCCCCATTTATTTCTTGTGCTTTATTGTAATATGTAAACGCATGTAACGAGTGTGAAAGAGTGTAGAAATAGGATTTCTGTGATAATTCCCTAAATGATGAAAACTAAAATGTTTTTATGCAGCGAATCTAATTTTGAATCCACTAAATGAGAAATAAGTGACTCATCCGATACCCCGAATCTCTAATCCAATAGGTATGAGTTTCTCACCCAGAGGGAACCGTACCAAAACTCTTTCCCAAGAACTCAACTTGGGTGGCGACTCTATCAATTGTATCGAGATTTGGGTCTCGATTCTTTTATTCAATAAAACTGGCTTATTGTATAAACTTTAACTAAAAACTGTTTTATCACCCCTAAATCCAACAAAAACCTAGTGGGCCCCACCTCTTACACAGGAGCCAATGGAGACCCACATGTCATCGACACCTCACAATGGCGACTCTGCTTGGGATTATAATATTTTAACTTGCAAAATTTTGGTTTGTTTTAAAAGCTTAAAAGATTAAGATGGGCACCGAAAATCATTTACTTTATTCAACCTGCTTTTGTTTTCATCATTTGGGAAAATTATCACACTCTATCTTCTCATCTCCTTCCCTCTTTAGTTAGATGCGCTCTTCTTCTAGCACTAGGATAGGGTACCCTATTTGTTCCGCGACACTTATGATGGTGATACCCATGAACACCAGGGATATTGGGGACACCTAATCGGGTGGAGCACTCATTGCCATCTCCCTCCAAAAGAGGCTTGATAGGATGGGAACCTTCTACATCAACTATCGATATGTCCCTACACCATTCTTATCAAAAGCCATAGAATTTTACCCTCTAGGTACCATGATTTCATTATGAGATTAGATTAAGAAAGAATACCCTCAGACTCGATAGGAGAAATAAGGACGAAATCGATCGCTTCGCATGTGTTGTGTTACATAACCTTGTGACTAACCCCACCATGCATCATTGTAATTTATGCATGCATACCACATCCCATTCATGTATAGATCTCATGGTTAACACCTCAACCAAAACTAAACCTCAAATGGAAAAAGCTTGGCAATGATCTTAAGTCCGTTTGACTCGCATTCTGGCTCCTGTAGTTCCATTAAGGGTTGTTCCATCTCTGTCTATGAGTATTCTATCCAGCAGTCAGTTTAATCTGGTTAATCACTCTGCCTATCATCTTGAGGAGATGTCTCGTATCCTGACTCTAGATGGTTAGATTTATGTTAAGGTTGAGGATGTTGCTACTGGTGAGGAGGCAAATTCATCGAGGGCCGAGGTTAGGTCGAAGATTACAAATGCCATCTTACAGTACTTGGGAAGTAATTAGTTCTTAGATTGAATGAATGATAAGATGTTGGCTTCCATCAAGGCAATCATGGAAGAAGAGAGAATGGCCAATGCTCCTCACAACACTCCTATTAGTGCTATAGTGATGAATGTAATGATCAGGGAGCGAGTATCAGGGGTTACTCATAATCCATTCACTTAGTTTTGATTGCCTCCAGTGCAGACTCAAAGGGATTCTTCTAGTCAATTTGGTCAGTTGGGTTCCGTGGGTCCATTCGGTTCGGTTAGCTTGCCATTCTAGTTAGTGAGTACAGTGGCTCCTCCGATCAATAGTCAGTTTACTCAGCCTAGTTAGGAGTTTGTGCCACCGCTATTTCAGTTTGGGCCATCTGGTCTGATCCTAAATTTTATGGTCACACCTAGGAGGACAACCTTTCCTCAATCAACAGGTTTACCCTTGGGTGTGATTACTCAATCGGAGGGATCATCTTTATCCTTGGAATTGCATGACCTACTTTAGAAATTGCTTGACGCTAATCCGGGCTCCCAATCATCGTCACTATCCATTAAAGCAGTTAGAGAGGAGGATTGGGTCCCTAAAAACTTTAGTATGCCTAGCATAGCGAAGTATAAGGGAACCGGTCTGCCTCAATCTCACATTCCACCTATCAAAGGGTTATGAGAATTAGGAAGTTAAGCGATAAGGTCCTAACTGAAATTTTCCCATACACCTTAGAAGGTCCTGCTATCAAGTAGTACAACACTCTATCAGATGAAGTGACCGCAAATTAGAAAGCTTTACCGGTGCCTTGTATTGAGTAGTATGGTTTCAAAGCCACCATCAAATTCTACCATATAGAATTTGGAGGGTATCAAGTAGGCTCCCAATGAGAAGTTCAAACCCTACATCGAAAGGTGGATGGCTACTCAAGTTCGATTGAAGGATAGGCTAAGTCTTCCAGAGATGATCGTAAAATTAATGGATGGTGCTTTGCCTGCTTATCATAAGGTTCTTGGCATACATAAATTCTCTAACTACATTGAGGTCTTTGAAAAGCTGAGAAGCGGGAAAGGATTGAGGAATTCTAGAAGGCAAGTGTACCGGCCAAACCTTGATTCGAAAAGAATGACCCTTTAGCCCTAGCCTAGGGTTCTAAGTTAAAACTTGGTTCCGATCCTAAAGCAGCGGTAGTGCAAGAAGAAGTGGTTGCAGTCCATACCATCAAAGTTGGCATTTACCTTAGAAAGCATCTTTGCTTACCATCTTCACTAAGTTGAGGGCACTCGGTATTATTTAGAGTATCAAGCCCTATGTCCCACCCAAACCTGATGATAGATATCAGTTTTGTGCTTATCACATCAGTAAGGGGCATCGTACTAGTGCTTGTAGGGATCTGGTTAAGGCTATTCAAGGTTTAATTAGGGATAAGAAGATTCCAGAACCTATGCTTAAACCCATTACCATGAATAATCCTCTGCCAAATTTTAAGAAATAAGTTACACCTATCGTATCAGGCTTCCCTCCTACCATGTCTTTAATATAATCTCGCAAGCCTATCCCATGGTTCACTCGGTCGTCAATTTACCAAACAAGCCAATCCCTATTGACATTGATGCATTCGAGTTAGAAGGAGTGCATGACGAGGAGGCTATGTTGGTTCAACCGGAGCCAATTAATATCGATGCTTTTATGTTAGAGAGGGACGAACTTGAAGGGCCCGCCTTATTGGTGGAAACTTCTGAAGGGAAAAGTTATGTGAAAAATAGGGTATGGTATATCACTTGAAGTGGAAGGTTTCCTCCATATACTCTCCCAAAAAGGATGAGGGGCAGAGATGTAGATATCCAGGTCATTCTGAGTACCAATTAAGCTACAATCTTTACACCTACTTCAGCTGAAAATGAAAAGAAAGAATCAAAAGTCACCCTTCTCATCTAGCAATTACAAGTTATGCCAGCTAAATATAGTATTTGGCAGCTCCTCATTAGCTATGAGGAACATCACAAAGGTCTGATAGAAAATTTGTTAAGTGTGGAAGCTACGCCATCTGCTACTTTGGTTGAGGTATTCTTAGTTATCGGGGGATCTCCTCCTGATCAGATTGAACCAATCAAGTTCTATCTATCAGACCTCCCAGGCAAAGGGAATAAGCATAACAAGGCACTCTTCAGGGTGCAAATCTTTGATCGTTCTATCCCTTATATTATGGTGGATGACTGTTATGCCCTTAACCTCTGTCCTAGCAAGATCCTTCCTCACTTCGCACTGGAGGAATCCATGTTGGAAAAGTCCAATACTATTATAAGGGCATATAATGATATGAAGAGAAATGTCATTGGGGTCTTTGAAGCTAAAGTTACAGTTGGGCGGTGAAGTCCAAGGTCCTATTCATTGTCCTTGATATTCCTGTCATCTACTCATTACTGTTGAGTTGACCTTAGCTCCATGAATTAGTGGCTATCCCATCCACAGTCCATCAGAAAGTGAAGCTCATCCATAATGGAAAGCTGGTAACCATTGATGCAGACGAACCATCTATTGGCTATGGAGGCTGAGGAAAAGGAATCTAGGGTGGCTGTAGCTCACCAAGGTACGAAGTTTTTGGTTAAGCGGTACATATCATTTAAGATCAAGAAGATTTTGATGAAGTAGGGTTATATGAAAGGTAGAGGGCTTGAAAAGAATCTTTAGGGCATGCTAAAACCTCTTTTGCCCCTTTCATCGCCATTCAAACTCAGTTTGGGGAATCTCCCAGGTGCTAAAAAATCCAAGCCTCAATCATGGCTTATGATTGGGGCTAAAGTCAAACAAGGGGTATTCACAGGTTAGGAAGAATCTGTCAAAGTAAGTGGCAAGAAAGTCCCCGATTTTAAGATCTTCAATGATGTGTATGATTTTAAGGAAGGCTACCTGATTGAAACCTCAGTTTCTGTAGAAGTTTGTTGGAATGCAGAAGAAGATGAAATGAATGAGGCAATCAAGTCTACCACTAAGGCACTAGCGGTTTGTATGAGGAAGAATTGGAAAAGAAATGAGAAAGGCAATCCCATCAGCGAGGCTGTCAAGAACTTAGCAAGAGAAGTGGCCAAAGAAACACAAGAAAACTTGCACACCAGGGCTACCATTTCAGCTGTCAATCAACAAGGCCCTCCACCTGTGGAGGATGATTCAAATGATGTAATTTTCAATGTTACAAATATTTTTTATGCAAACAATGCCGCTTATAAGTCATATCATGAATAAGTTGTAGCATCAGTATCTTTTAGCATGTCATGAATAAATTGATGCACCCATAATTAACATTTTCCTTGAGTATTTCATTCTAATGACATCATGCACTCATAGCAACAAAATTCTCAAAATATCATCTTATTCATTAATAAAGTTTACTTTGAGTATAGCGCAATGATATAAATGTCCAATGGTTAAAACCTATCATGAAAAGAGAGATAATAAAGAGTGCTTAGCAAACATGATAACAATTAGCCCAAGCCTTTCTTTCTTTATGAGGGAGAAAGAGTACAAAAGCATGCATCATCAAGAAAGAAGACCAAGAAGACTTATAAAAACACCAACATCATACTAGCTCTGGTTATGAAAAGATAGAAAGTACATATTAGGGAACAAAATGCCCAAATCGTTCAAAAGCTCTAAAGGGAAGCTGATCATAAGTCAATCAAATTTTGTCAAAGATGGTAGCTATCTATAGAGATTGGGCTGATAAACTTCCATTCATAATTTGGGGGTATTAAACTAGTGTAAGGACTCCCAGCGATCAAACACCTTTCTCCTTGGTATATGGAATGGAAGTCGTGTTACCGGTTGAAATAGAGGCAAGATCTCTAAGAGTGGCACTTGATAGCTAAAAGAATCAGATTGGGCAAGAGCCAGGTATAAACAATTGAATGTGATAGATAAAAAGCTGCTCAAGGCACGTGACCATCTCTGGATGTACCAACAGCGAATGGCTCGAGCTTACTACAATAGAATCAGGTACCTAAAACAACCTCTCAAAGCACGTGATGTGGTCCTCAAGCAGCTGTGCCAGGTCAACACCGACTCTAGGGGCAAGTTCAGGCCTAATTGGGAAGGACCATTCGTTGTGAAGAAAGTCCTTGGTAAAGGGGGAATCAAGCTTATGGACATGGGTGGAAATGAGTTCATGAATGTAGTGAATCAAGATAGGCTCAACCGTTATCATGTCTACGTCAAAAGAATTAAGTCATAAAAAAGTAGCACAAAGAATAAAAGAAATAAAGAATAAATCACCTAATGAGTGGTCTTCTACTGCTCGGACAAAAATTAGGGTGTACCTCGCTGATCGGTATCCCGCAAATTGGTCAGGTAAAAATTAGGGCACTCGAACGCAAATAAAGCCCGCTAAGTTGAAAACCCAAAAAGGGCGGCTTAGGCAAAAATTAGGGCATCGAGAGAAAAATGTCAGTTACATTCTAGAAAATCTATAAAAGACTAGTAGGCAGAAGGGGTTAACCATTGGAAATTGTTATCATTGCCTATATACTCAAATTAATCTCATCAATGAACATGTTATGATTTTGCTAGGAATCTTGGTCTTATGAATACCTGCATGTCTTTAGGTGAAATAATTGCTGGTATGTGAACATTAATTTTTCTCTACGTGTTATGCATCATTGTATTCATCTTTACCACACATTTGCAGTATTCAGCAAAGCCTGCTGGATTGAAATCCCAAAAGAGCGGTCCAGGCAAAAGTTAAGGAAAAAAGAAAAGTCTTCTGAATTGAGCCTCCAAGGACAACTCAAGCAAAAATTTAGACAACCTGCGGGATTGAAAACCTGAAAGGACGGTCTCGACACATATTAAGGCAAAAAGAAAGAGAAAAGCTTGCTAGGTTGAAAACCCAAAAGGGCAGTCTAGGAAAAAATTAAAGCTAAAAAGAAAAAGATCTACTGGGCTAAGCTGTCAAGGACAGCTCAGGCAAAAATTAGGACAAAAAGAATAGAAAAAAAGATAATAAATGTTTGATAGGTCCCCTCACAACGAGTGGCCTATGCAAAAGTTAGAACGTCACCTGATCGTCTCACCATAAAATCACTAGACAAAGTACCGGTTCACAAGGCAATAATACTCGACAATCTTAGTTAAAGAAAAGTCAATAGGCATAATAATCAAACATTAAAAATACCAATCCAAAAGTTTACAATCAAAACAAGCCACGCATGGCCCTAAAAAGTACCAGCAAGTTCTGAAGAAATAATCATAACCTAAGCTGTCGAGGGATCCTGTCCCTGGTGACCCTCTTGAGTTTAATCCTGAGTGTCCGTCAACAGATAATCTACGTCTATGGTCATTAGTGTCACCAACACCAGTAGTCAACTGTGTGGGGTACCTAATCTCTGAAGTCCCTACAGTAGTCCTAGTAGCATCAGCTCCCTCAGTACGTTGTTCTACACCCCTCTGAGTCACTCGATATGCAAAATGAGGAACCGATGTCTACCTATCCTCAATCATCCTCGCTAGCTGACCCCTCAGCATCTCAATCTCATCCCTCACTCGAGCAGCCTCAGCCCTAGCCTAAATAGCTTCAGCAGTGGCTACCTGCAACTGCTCCTTTAAAAATCTGGTTCTCTCCTCAGAAGCGTCCAAATCTTGGGCGGACATGCTCTACTCCATGGCCAACCAAGTCAGCAATAAAAACCATAAGATGAGTACACATATATAAAGGCCATGGCATGCATCATGCATGGTTTGCTAAAATTTTATAGGTAAAAGAAACTTACTGAAGCTAGGGCGTTCTGGGCCAATAACGGATCTTGGATAGAAAAATAACCCCGTGCTATACTCTTGTCCTTGAAAATGGTCATCTAAAAAGAAAAGGTCACATCAGGATAAAATGCCCTAAGTAAATACAGTGATGAACTGAGTCAAAGGTAAAGGATTCCTTACATGGGTAGAACTAGAAGGAGTAAAACCAATAGGCTGGACCGACTCCTCCAGATCTTTGATAGCTGGCTTCCCTGAATGGTTGAGGAGTCGGAAGAAAGTGTCTAGCTCAGCTCGAAGGATGCCCTCACTTATAGATTCAGAGGCTCGAGATAGCTTTGCTGGCGGCTCAAGGGCAGCAGTAGCAGCGATTGCAGCAAACATCTTTTATGTAGAAGTGGAAGGCTATAGCAATAAAGAATCGGATTCAAGATCACAGTCAATTTCAAAAAGTAGTAAGGCATCCACTAAGACCAAGTTAGGAGCGTACCTGAGAAGGAGTAGCTAACCTAGCCGAACCTCTGGTACCCCGAACTATGGATAGACCCCTGCGGTCACCCCTTTATCCTAACTCCTTGTTGTCATCATCATCATCATCCTCACTATCGCTCCAATGAAACTCTAGGGGCTCATCCTCATAGTGAATCCTCCCATAAGGAGGAATAAGGGAGGAATCAACAAACTCGGAATAAGGGCCCTCTACAGTTAACATGCGAGCTCCTTCACCCAACAAATGCAGCCCATGATCGGTCCCCAGTATGAGAAAAGGCTAGAAAAAGCCCGCCGGGATTAGGGGAGAGATCAATCTCTCTACCATGGCATAGGTCCTCTACCCCCAAACCTGCTCACCAAAATACCACTCACTAGATAGCGGTGACTTTGGGATAAAGCAGCAGTCATCCACACTGGCCCGCATCTGCTCGGTAGCTCCATATATGACCAATCTCTCCTATAGGTCTTGAATGACCTATACAAAATAAATGCACTATGAGTATCGCAACCTAATGGATGCATTTTCTACTAATGGGTTGTTGAAATGAAAAATGCAGGTTTAGTAGGGAAGAAGTTTACCTGATCTGAGCGCAACTGCCATAATAACTCTCGATACTGTACTATGGTGAAGGGTTGATTCTGCCAAAGCCCCATCCATCTAGATATGATATGCGGTGTCTCAGGCCGCATGGGCAAGCATGGTTTGGGAATCAACCGATGCTCGAAAGCCCAAATCTGCAAGATAAAGTAAGGATTAGCTGCAGCACAGTTCAGACAAAAGGTTAAAGTAGGAGATCAGTTTAGGATTTACCAGTAGTATCAGATGGCAGATCTTGAGCTCTAACTACTCACCACAGACCCCTTCGTCCAATCCATAGTACAGCTCTACTAGAATGGCCCTGCACTAGTTCTTACGAGGGACAGCTACAAGATCCTCCATGGTAGAGAACAAATCATAGTTGAGGTTGCTCGAGTATACTGGGAAGAAGACGGTGGTAAGAAACGTCAGTAGGAAGGATGGAGCGTACGGTCTCTCCTATCCGCTACAATAGGACTTGGCTACCTTGTTAGCACAGGTTTGTTTCGGCCTGATGAGGAATAATGCCTATTTCATCCAGCGATCAGAAAAATAAGCTAAAAAGGGCCGAATCATCATCCAAAATCCAAAATTTCAAAATTCACATTCTACGGAAGCTCCGATTTGGCATTTCCTACTGAAATATCAAAAAGTCAAAGTTTGGTAAAACATAGGTAATTAGCCCACTGACTATTTATTGATCTATAGTTCAAAAAATCAAATCTTACCGAGATCTGGCCAAGATTTATGGGATCTGACGTAAAATCCTGTCAGAGTGGTAATTAGCCTGCCGACTATTTGCCTATGTAATTAGCCCGCCAGCTAATTACCAACCCTCTATATAAAGGGGTGCACCTCCCTCATTTTGGAGAGATGTAAAAAATCTGAAAATCCCAAACATTACCGGTATGTCCTTTTTCAGTTCTGGGAATCCCAAAGGCCCTGAAATTTTTTCAAAATAATCCCAGATCCATGTTCTATCACCGGCATTCGGTATAAACTCGCTTTACGATCTTTTGGATCAAGATCCTACAGTGATCTTCGGTCTAAAAAGACCAAATCTCACATTTTCCTCTAGAAATAACCTAAGAATATAGCCATAACTCGTTTTAAATCTATTTTCCAACCAAATCACAGCCCTTGACAACTTTGGTCCTACACCGACTCTTAAGTCATCCTGGACAGACAAAAAGGTAAACTAAGGGTAATTGGCGCTAAGCCCAACTTTCAAATTCATTAAAACCCATTTTTATTGCTTTATTATTACATATTGCATTTCATTTCTCTAGTTAAGTGAGCCACTGGTGCCACTTAAATTATAATGTGTAAATAAGCTCATAGGTACGGACAAACATCTAGAATGTGAGGAAACTCTATCCGAGTTTTCGGGCCCAGACCCAAATGCTACCGTTACTCTGCCAAAAATTTAGTAAAAAATGTCTATTTATTAAGCCATTATAAAGCCCGTTTTATTTCTTGAATTTAATTCTTAAATAAAGCCATTGTAAAGACGAAATCATTTCAAATTCTAAAATTCCAAAATTAATCCAAACGATTTGAACAATATGAGTAACTGTTATGGCCAAACTCAGAATCTCGTTTTCTCTTCGCAATAAAAATCCCATTTCGGGACAGTATACCACAATTCCCAGTGGAGCTAAACCGGGTGGCGACTCTATTTCTATTTTTAAATAAAGTAATATGCTTTATTTTAAAAATATATTTTCCTAATAAAATGTACAAATATATTTCTCAAGTATAATCACATTGTTGGCCTACCGAGCCACCACATTCAAGTAAACTGGATTTTCTCAAACCAGACCAAACACCGCGGTTTCTTCAAACCCCAACGAAATCTAAAGAGCGCCCCACGCGCCACACTCCATGTGTAAGACCCGCCTAAACGTCCGCCTGCTCACAGTGGTGACTTCGCTAGGGAAAATTATTTTTAATAAAAACTCGATTTTAATAAAGATTCTTAATCTAACATAATGATTAAAATATTGTTCAAATTAAATTTTGGAATTATGGAATTTGTGATAATTTCTACATTACGCAAATTTCTGCATAGCATCTGCATTCTTTACCCCTAAACCAATTTAGGTGTCCTTTGGTGAAGTATCTCCAAGTTCGCTTACGGCTCGAGGGATATGGATCTGATCACTCCCCTTGCATAATGTACGAGGACCTTGTTTGCTTAAGGGCAAGACTACCTACGTAAATTATATGTAGAAAAGCTTCCTTTGGTTCGCTTACGGCCATTGGGACTCGGTACACAAAGGAGCTAGGTACCCCAAATCGCACCCAATCCTGAGACTAAAACCCACATATAGATGAACCATAGACACTTTCTCATAGGTCTACCTAGAAACCTTGAGTGCACGTGTGCAGACTTCACTAAGTCCCTCATTGACTTGAAAGCAAAGTGACCGAATGGAGTTAAAAGGGTGGCAATCACGATCTAACCGTTTGCTACCTGTGCAGGTTTATTTAATATATATAAACTAAAAAGGACATCATAAACATCAAGATTATGTGAAAACTAAGCACATCTTTGTGCAGCCATGACATTGACGTATGCCGTGCTATTTCATTTACTCAGACCAGTTAGTCTACCTAGGCTCAACCCACGAGATGAAATTAACCGAAATTAGTGAGTCCACCTAGGCTCAGCCCATAAGCTAAAATGAACTGATACCAATGAGTCCACCTAGGCTCAGCCCATGAGCTAAAACTAACCGAGATCAGTGAGTCCACCTAGGCTCAGCCCATGAGCCAAAATGAACCGAGACTAGTGAGTCCACCTAGGCTCAATCCGTGAGCTGAAATCGAGACTAGTAAATTAACCTAGGCTCAACCCATGAGCTGAAAGACATACACTCTCTGAGTGACCCTAGCGTCAGCTCAACCCTTGGACCAATGAGTCAAAACCCACTGAGTGACCCTAGTGTCAGCTCAATCCTTAGACCAATGAGTTAAAACCCTCTGAGTGACCCTAGTGTGAGCTCAATCCCTGGACCAATGAGTCAAAACCCTATGAGTGTCCTTAGTGTCAGCTGAATCCTTGGACCAATGAGTCAAAACCATTGGAGTTACCCTAGTGTCAGCTCAATCCTTAGACCAATGAGTCAAAACCCTCTAAGTGACCCTAGTGTCAGCTCACCCCTTAGAATAATGAGTCAAAACCCTCTGAGTGACCCTAGTGTTAGCTCAATCCATGGACCAATATGTCAAAACCATTTGAGTGACCCTAGTCTCATCTCACCCCTCAGACCAATGAGTCAAAACCCTTTGAGTGACCCTAGTGTCAAATCAATCCTTGGACAAATGAGTCAAAACCCTCTGAGTAACCCTAGTGTCAGCTCAATCCCTGGACCAATGAGTCAAAACCCTATGAGTGACCCTAGTGTCAACTCAATCCTTGGACCAATGAGTCAAAACCTTTTGAGTGACCCTAGTGTTAGCTCAATCCTTAGACCAATGAGTCAAAACCCTCTGAGTGACCCTAGTGTGAGCTCAATCCTTAAACCAATGAGTTAAAACCCTCTAAGTGACCCTAGTGTCAGCTCAATCTTGGACCAATGAGTCAAAACCTTATAAGTGACCCTAGTGTCAGCTCATTCCTTGGACCAATGAGTTAAAACCCTCTGAGTGACCCTAGTGTCAACTCAATCCTTAGAACAATAAGTCAAAACCCCTTGAGTGACCCTTGTGTCATCTTACCCTTTTGACCAATGAGTCCACCCACCTTTGACCAGCGGGTCAAATGGCCCTCGGGCTTTCAAGTCTGATTCGACTCAGGCCCTTAGTCTTAGAACCGTGTGTTTGCAATATTCCATGAATATCGCAAGTTCTTAATTACTCCTTGAGTGATTGGCATATGCCCAATCCTTTTTTGAATTTGATTATACATCTCCATCATTCATCCATGCATTTGATCACTCATACATTCATTCATTAGCCCATAAACATGGTGAGAAAGGCCCAGAGCATGCTCGGTGCACTTACTAACGCTTGATCTCCTGCCCTTTCAGGTTGGAAGTGAGAGAGAAGTAGGTTGAGGTGTATTACTGACAGTCCAAAAGTCACACCCCTACCACCAATTGAATCTCTAGCTAGATTTTTCTCTAATCCAGAACCTAAAACCATGATGGCAGATGATGATGCAGTTGGCGAGTCCCTTAGGAGGATTCTTGACACCCTAGAATTTCATGATATTTTAGAAAGGCTGAGCGCTGCTAATGCTCAGAAAACCCAAGAACAAGAGACTACAATAGCCGCACTCAAAGCAAAGATGGCGAACATAGAGAAGCTATCTCCGGTAAAGGACAAATCTGTTGCTCCCTCTATAGAGCAATACATGGATATTGATCGATTTTTGCCTAAGAAGTTGGAAGCCCTTTCGGTTAACTTTGTGATACCCTACATGGCCCCATATGCCGGTATTGGATGTGGAAAGTTATCTCTGAATTATGACTAGTATGAACATCCATAAGGTTCACATAATTAATCTGTTTTAAGCAACTCTTCATGGGCCGGCCTTTGAGTGGTACATGATAATGCCAACCGATGTAAACTCTGATTGGAAGAAGCCATGTTTAGCGTTCCTTAAAAAATATGCCTTCAATCTAAAGGTCAAGACTACTCTATAAGATCTCGAAAGACTTAAGCAACGGCTGAATGAGTCCTTTGAAGAGTTTTGTCTAAGGTGGATGGCTATTTGTGGGCTTGTAACCGGGGCACCTAACCAAGATGCCCTTATAGTAAAGCTTGTCAAAGACTCTAGTCTGAAATATTGAGAAGAAATGAAGATGAAAAGATTCGACACCTTCAACGATGTGGTAGACTATGCCAAGAGACTTGAAAAATATGAATAAGAAGATCGACCAAAGAAGCTAGAACATCAAGCTTACACTAAACCTCGATATTGGGAGAAAGGCAGTTCTTCCAAACAAGGCCCCTCTGAATCCTCAAAAGCTGCTCCTAAAGTGGCAGCAGTTACCCAAGTATAGACTTACCAGTCCATCTCTCCATGGGTGCAATCACTATCCTAGATATCCACCAAGTTGAGAAAATCTTATCAACTCTAAAGCATTAAGCCATTCACTCCACCTACCGCGGCAGACAAAGATAACTTCTGTGCTTATCATGTAACCAAAGGGCACCGCACTAATGAGTGCACTTGACTACTAAAATATCTACAGCAGATGATAGCTGATGGGAGAATGAAAGAGCCTGAGAAGAAGCTAAGCACTCAGATAAATCCACTGCCAAACTTCTAAGCTATGGTGAATGCCATTGGGATTCATGTAGAGGCTGACAAATATGGTGTCAACATAATAGATAACTTCCGATATAACCCAGGACGGGGGGACAACTTGATATTTGACAACATGGATATCAACAACATGGTCGACCAATATGTCCTGAGGATGAGGAGAGAAGGGCTGGACCAATATCTTGTATCACCACATCTTATATATCGTGGAGATTCAGATCCGGATTAACACATGGAGGAATTTCTCTGGTTTATGCATGAACAAGGAATAGCCATGATGAGTTTTGTTGGATATGATGTATGCCCTTAAGGCAATTAGGGCGATATATCTTAATTATGTAATAGTACGAATAATATATTTAATCAATAAAGGTATCTGCTTATATCAATGTGTTTCTATGTATATATATTATAGTTGGTTAAATATATTCATTAATGTATGTATACAAAAGTCCTTAACATATCATAGCATGAAGTCAGAGAAATTATAGTTGGACTATATCTGGTGGAACCTACTTCATGTGCAATTATGATTATATCTAAACTATCCCTAGTCATGGTTTCATCAAGAAAGGATATTAATGAAGCAAAAAGACTAGCATGTGGTCAACTTTCTTGGAAAGGGTCCAAGTAGTCAATCTCCTAAGGACTAAAGGTAGTGCCTTAAGTTTGACACATGGATATATCTGGGAGATATATTGGAGACCGCAGTAAGATAAACACTAAGTATATATATCAATGTGTTAGTGTTTATCTTCATGCAATAATCTTTGCGAATGTCCTCATACTTGAGATGCTAGTTACCTTGTATGGTACTATTGCTATACTTTGGGTCATTACCATACACTCAGTCATTCAGGGTCCTACAAGTGATTACGGGTATAGTGATGACAATATGTTGGTAAGCTGGGTAGTCAAAAAGAATCCATCACGTCAGATATATTAAGGAGTTGTACCTGGCCACTTGTTGAAGTGAGGATTGCACTAAACCTCTGATCAGAGTATGCGTTTGATAGAAATGGTTTCTAGTCAAACACACAATTTTAAAAGGCAATATACTTCGGTAACAAGTAAAGTACTATGATAGCTTAGAGTAACCTCGCTATTAGTGGGTTAACACTTTCACGAAACCCTATAAACCAGATGGTACTAATATTAAAGAATGGATGGAATTTATTGCACTGGATAACTATTGCATTAACCGGGATTAAGTCATAAGCATAAATGACATTCCGAATAATAGGGGATGGTAGGCCCTTGCTAGAGGTGTACTACAGTCATTTAAGGTAATCGAGTTCTATTCATGGTCTAGAGCATCGAGCCACTGGTTCTATTAGAACAAGGGTTGGTTAAGCCTTAACAGCTCAATACTTCGGGATCCTATAAGGTCACACACATAGGACCTTCATCGGTCTAAGTAAAGAACTAATAGATTTAATCTATTACAAAAATATAATATAAATAATAATTGGATTGTTGTTTAATTGGTTAAAATTGATTAGATCAATTTTGGATAGACCAAGGAATTTATTTTGACTCGTAACTGTTTTAGTAAGGTCGTAAAATAAATATTTGAATTGGAGATGGAGCTAGAACTACAAGAAAAATGAGGGTTGGACCCTTCGCAAAAAGGACCCGCAAGCCCGAAGGCTTTATGGGCCCACATGAGCCCGCATAAGTGCATGGGCTCTCATGTCCTACAGGCAGCGCAAGCTAGCCTTGCACTAGCCTGCAGTAAAGGCCACCCCCGAGCTGGGATCACAGGAACTCCCATGAGGCCCAACTCACGGGACAGGGCAAGACAAAGCAAGTCGGGTCAACTTAGGCAGCACGCGGATCCTATGGGATTCGTGTGTTGCCAAGGGCTGGATGGGGTTTTTCCCCATCCAGTATTAAATGCGGGGAGCCCTAGCTCCCCCTATATATTGTGCCCCCTTTCACCATTGTTCAATGCACCAAATTGAAGTGGATCTTGAATATCTAGAATATATATTTTTGCTTGTGAGAATTTTAGAGCGATCTAGCTATTGCTCAAGGTTCTTCGGTTCTTCCTCATTGGAAGGTTTTGGTTGGTGGGGTTCATATGGATACTCATAGAGGCTATCCTACTTTGGAGGCTTTGGGTAACGAAGTTCTGCTAAAGCATACTTCAACTAGTAAGTCTTCTAATTTCACTTTTAATTATTATGTCCTTTTCTTTAAGTGTTTTTATACTTAATAATTATGCTTAGCTTGTTTTTCATGCTTAGGTTATAGCTTAGAGTTATAACATGCGTAGGTTATATCTTAGAGTTATAACATGCTTAGTATAAAATAAATGTGCTAGGATATAATTTGGAATTATGGTATGCCTAGTCCTTTTGCATGCTAACCTAGGTAGATGATTATTTAGTTAAGGCTTTATTTAATTTATATGCAACTAATAGGAGTTCCTAGGGACAGGGACTAGATTTTGAATTTTTGCCATCCTGCTATGCATGTTCAATCTGACTATTAGTTCCCAACAGTGGTATTAAAAGCCTGCCTATTTAGTGCATAATTATGTTAGAAGCGAACTGAATATTATTTTCTATATGAAATGATTTGTTTATTTAATTGTTTGGAACAATATATATAAACTTGTGCCTTTCATTTCAAGGTTAAACAATGGTTAGGAATATTTTTGAATAACCCTGCTCAACTTACTCAAATTATACAAGTGTCAATAATTTATTTAAATTACATGGGTTATAAATGCTTCCAATTTACATGAATTGGAAGAACGAAATTTATTAGTTCGAGAAAATCCATTGGTCTTCAAGTTTGTGCCCGTATTTGTTCTGGCTAAGGATTGGACTTGGTGTCTACTCCTCATAGGGCACCTCTCCTACCTGGGAATCTACATCGGTGAAATTTGAATTGACCAACGGGAGATTAACATGAGCTAATTTATTTCTAGTATATAAGATGGTGCTTATATATGTTTCTGTAACATAGTAAAAAATTAAATTTATTGAATAAAATCTGAAAGGAAATGCAATATAAATATAACAAATAAAAGTCTTAATTATTTTGCATATAATCTAGGTTGATGGAATAATTATAATAAAGAGCTGAACCCACCTAAGGTTAGACCTTATAAACTAATTCTAAAATTCCCTGAATTAATACAAGTTTTTATAATTTTGTCCATCTGATAAAATCCTAGGTTGGGTGAGACGTTTAACCCCAATAAAATCCCAAAGTAAATATATTAAGGCAAGTTATAGTCTTCCTTACTCAAATTTACAATACTGTCTCTTTGGGCTATCAAAGTGCTATGCAAAGCATTACTTCTAGTCCATATTGATTGGTTGTAAAGTTTGGGATAGGGTATGCCTTAACAAAGATGGGGTAGTCCACCATAAAATTGGGGGCTAGGCCTAGATCTGAGACATATTGAAGGAGATGCTAATATAAGAGCACAAGTCCATTCGGATTAGGGAACTTGAATGAATTAGCAATTGTATGCAATGCAAATGGAATGGGATTCCAACTATGACTTACTATTATGACTTGACTCATAAAATTGGGGGTTGTAACAGACTAGTTATAGATGCTACCTACTAGGACATTTAGCTAGGCTAAAATTCCCGAATTCAATAGAATGGGCTATTTTAAATTTCGAAGAAAATAGTAGGAAAATGTATTTAATTAAAAGTCCTTATATTAAATGCATGTACTTAAACTAATATCTAAACACTTTTCTTTTCTTATATCTTAGGTTGAAAATGACTTCCAATGTTAATCTTTGTATGTTACTTGACACCAAATTTAATGGCTCAAACTTTTCTGATTGGTTCCAAGCTATGAGAATAGTTCTCAGATCCGAGGGAATTGCCTATGTTCTAAGTGAAATTTTCCCTATAGAATCTGATGTTGAGGATCACGTGGAACATGATGCCTGGTTAAAGCACAAGAAAGATTGTGAGACTGCCATGTGAATTATATTGGAGTCCATGAATCCTGAGGTTCAGAAACAACATAAGAACATGCCCTTGGAGGATAGGGTTCTCCATCTTGAAGAAATCTTTTCAAAGAGAGAAAGGATAGAGAGGTATGAGACCTCCAAGCTCCTTTTCAAGACTAAGATGTAGGCTGGCACCTCTGCCTCTCAGCATGTACTAAAACTCTTGGGATACCTTGAGAAACTGAATCGATTGGGATTTGAGACGAATCATGACTTGAGCATTGACCTTGTTTTGATGTCCTTGATAGATAGTTACTCAAGCTTCGTGACTAACTATAACATGAACAAGATTAATTCTACTATTCCTAAATTAATCAACATGTTGAAAATAGTAGAACCTCAGATCAAGAAGGATCAGAAACCTCTACTGTTGGTTGAAAAAGGCAAGGCATCTAAGAAGAAGAAGCAGGCATTGGGTGCTAAGAAAAGAATCAGTAAGAAGAAGAAAGAAAAGAAATCTAAGTATTTCTACTTCCAATGTGGGAAACTAGGACATTGGAAGAGGGATTGCAAAGCTCCTGCTTCTGAGCATTTGAAAAAGAAGCCTACAGAGGCATCTACTTCAGGTATGTTTGTAATTGAAAACTTTGCTACTTTTCCGCATGAATCCACTTGGGTATTAGATACTGGTTGTGGTTCTCATATCTGTACTTCTATGCAAGGACTAAGGAACTATAGAAAACTTGCAAAAGGGGAGATGGACCTATGCGTGGGAAATGGAGCCAGAGTTGCTACATTAGCCGTAGGGAGCTTTAGTCTTGTTTTGCCAAGTAGACTTATTTTAGTTTTGAATAATTGTTACTACATTCCAAGTGTTACTAAGAATATTGTATTTGTTGCGTGTTTAGCACCAGAGGGATTTGAAATTTTATTTTCGAATAATAATTGTCAAATTTGTTTCAATAATATTATTTATGGTTATGGAATGTTAAAAGGTGGCATTTATGTCCTTGATACTAGAACAAAAGTTTTCAATATAAACAATGTGAAGAAAGTTAAAGTAGATAATGAGAATTCCTTCAACTTATGGCATTGTCGCTTAGGCCATATAAACAAGGATCGCTTAACCAAGTTGTATAAGCGTGGAGACTTGGGCCTAATAGACTTAGAGTCTTCTAGTGATTGCGAACCTTGTTTAAAAGGAAAAATGACACAGTTATCCTTTCAAGGAAAGGGTAAGCGGGAAACAAGTACATTGGAACTTATACATACTGATGTGTGTGGTCCAATGAGTGTTCAGGCACTAGGAGGATACTCCTACTTCATAACCTTTATTGATGATTACTCACGATATGGTTATTTGTACTTGATGAAGCACAAATTTGAAAGTTTTGAAAAGTTCAAACTATTCGAAAACAAAGTAGAGAAATAGCTTGAGAAAAGTATCAAAACACTTTGATCGGATCAAGGTGGAGAATACTTAAATCAGGAGTTTTATGATTATCTAAAGGAAAATGGGATAGTTCCCCATTGGACCCCTCCTTATACACCCCAACACAATGGAGTGTCAGAAAGGAGGAATCATACTTTATTAGATATGGTCAGGTTCATGTTGAGCCATGCAGATCTTAGTAAATCCTTTTCAGATTATGCACTGGAGAGCGCGGTTTATGCCTTAAAAAGAGTGCCCTCTAAATCAGTTGATTTTACACCTTATGAAAGATGGTGTAACAAGAAGCCATCTCTAAGTCACTTATGAGTATGGGGTTGTCCTGTTATGACAAAGAGGATAACATCAGATAAGCTTAACGCCAAGGCTGACAAATGTCTATTCATTGGATATCTAAAGGAAACAATTGGATATCTATTTTACCAACCTGAAGCACAAAAGGTATTTGTGTCTCAGAATGCTCACTTGTAAAAGTCAGTGGGATCAATATTGAACTAGAAGTTTAAGAGGAAGAAACAGACAATCAACTGATTGACCCTATTCTAGATACACAAGAGAGTATGATCCAAGAACAACCTATCGAAACACAATCATTGCAAAGATCAGGTCGTGTTCATAAGGGTCCCGATAGATATGGGATTATCATCACTGATGATAAGGAACTATATCTTATGGTGGATGATGAACCAAGGACATATGATGAGGCAATAAAAAGCTCAGCTTCTAATAAATGGCTAAAAGCCATGAAATCAAAAATGGATTCCATGTATGCGAACCAAGTTTGGAATTTGGTTGATGCACTGTAAAAGGTTAGACTAATTGGGTGCAAGTGGGTCTTCAAGAAGAAGACAGACATGGATGGTAATTTAATTACCTATAAAGCAAGGTTGGTTGTGAAAAGGTTATAGTCAATGAGAAGGTATTGACTATGATGAAACCTTCTCACCGGTAGCCTTGCTTAAATCCATAAGGATTCTCCATGCCATTGCTGCTCATTACGATTACGAGATCTGGCAAATTGATGTAAAAATAGCATTCCTAAATGGGGATTTAGACTAGGATGTGTATATGATATAACCTGAGGGTTCTACATCTCAGAATGGCTCGAAGATATGCAAGCTATAAAGGCCCATTTATGGACTTAAGCAGGCATCTAGGAGTTAGAATATAAGGTTTGATCAGACAATCCGGAAACTGGATTTCTGCCTAAATGCTAATGAGCCTTGTGTTTACAAGAAGGTTTATGGGAGTGCAGTCATTTTTATAGTGTTGTATGTTAATGCATCTTGCTAATAGGAAAATGACATTTCATTTCTTCAAAATGTTGAAGTATGGTTGTCAAGAAAGTTCTCCATGAAAGACCTTGGTGAAGCAGCATTTATACTAGGTATAAAGATCTATAAGGATAGATCCAAGAGGTTGTTAGGTCTTTCTCAAAGTACATATATAGACAAGGTATTGAATAGGTTCCACCTTGAGCATTCTAAGAAAGGTTATCTCCCGATCATAGAGGGGATAAACCTATCTAAGGCTGAGTGTCCGAAGATAGCTCAGGAGAGAATGCACATGAAGATATACCCCATGCATCCATGATAGGATCCATCATGTATGCTATGATATATACTAGGCCGGATGTCTCTCAGGCTTTGAGCTTTATGAGCAGATATTAGTCAAATCTAGGTGAAAGGCACTGGATGGCCATCAAGGCAATCCTTAAGTTCTTGAGAAGGACTAAGGATGAGTTCTTGATTTATGGAGAAGGTGACCTCACAATTAGAGGTTACACTGATGCGAGTTTTCAATCTGACAAGGATGACTTTAAGTCGTAGTCAGGTTTTATGTATGTGTCAAATGGAGGGGAGGTATGCTGGAAGAGTTCTAAGCAAGAAACTACTGCTGAATCAACCACGGAATCCGAATACATTACTGCATGCAAAGCAGTAAAAGAAGTTGTCTGGTTAAAGGGATTTATTGCTGATCTCGGTGTGGTGCCTGAGGCTATTGATCTAGTTACTTTGTATTGTGATAACAATGCTGCCATAGCTCATGCAAAGGAACCACGGTCTCATCAGAAAAATAGACATGTATCCAGATAGTATCATATAATCAGGGAGATTGTTGATGCTAAGAAAATAAGATTAGAATATGTACCTACTGATCAGAACCTCGCGGATGGTCTGACAAAGCCATTGACTCAAGTCAAACATGACCAGCATGTTAAAGCATATGGATTAAGATATATGGCTAATTGGCTTTAGTGTAAGTAGGAGTTTGTTAAATATGCTGTATGCCCTTAAGGCAATTAGGGCGATATATCTTAATAATGTAATAGTATGAATGATTTATTTAATCAATAAAGGCATTTGTTCTTTTGTTTATATCAATGTAATTCTATGTATATATATTATAACTAGTTAACTATATTCATTGATGTATATATACAAAAGTCCTTGACATATCATAGCATAAAGTAAGAGAAATTATAGTTGCACTATATCTGGTAGAACCTGCTTCATGTGCAATTATGATTATGACTAAACAATGCCTCATCATAGTTTCACAAAGAAAGGATATTTATGAAACAGAAAGACTAGCATGTGGTCAACTTTCTTGGAAAGGGTCCAAGCAGTCAATCTCCTAAGGACTGAAGGTGGTGCCTTAAGTTTGACACATGGATATATCTGGGAGATATATTGGATACCGCAGTAAGATAAACACTTGGTATATATATCAATGTTTTAGTGTTTATCTTCATGCAATAAGCTTTGCGAATGTCCTCATACTTGAGATGCTAGTTACCTTGTGCGGTACTATTGCTATACTTTGGGACATTACTATACACTCATTAATTTAGGGTGCTATAGGTGATTACGGGTACAGTGATGACAACACGGTGGTAAGCTGAGTAGTCAGAGAGAATCCATCGCTCTTGATATACTAAGGAGTTGTACTTGGCCACTTGTTGAAGTGATGATTTCCATAAACCTCTGATCATAGTATGTATTTGATAGAAAGGGTTTCTAGTCAAACACACTATGGTATAAGGCAATATACTTCAGTAATAAGTAAACTATTAGGATAGCTTGGAGCAACCTCGATATTAGTGGGTTAACACCTTAACCAAACCCTATAAACCAAATAGTTCAAATATTAAAGAATGGAAGGAATTTATCACACTAGATAACTATTGCATTAACTAGGATTAAGTCATAAGCATAAATGACATTCCACGTAATGGGGGATGGTAGACCCTCGCAAGAGGTGTACTACAGTCGTTTAAGGTAATCGACTTATATTCACGGTCTAGAGCATCGAGCCAATGGTTCCATTAGAACAAGGGTTGGTTAAACCTTAACAGCTCAATACTTCAGGATCCTATAAGGTCACACACGTTGGACCTTCATCGGACTAAGTAAAGAACTAATAGATTTAATCTATTACAAAAATGTAATATAAATAATAATTGGATTATAGTTTAATTGGTTAAAATTGATTGGCTCAATTTTGGATAGACCAAGGAATTTATTTTGACCTATAACTATTTTAGTAAGGTCGTAAAATAAATATTTGAATTAGGTAAGGAGCTAGAACTGCGAGAAAAATGAGGGTTGGACCCTTCGCGAAAAGGATCCGCAAGGCCAAAGGCTTTGTGGGCCCATGCAAGCCTGCACGAGTGCATGAGCACTCGTGGGCTGCAGGCAGCGCAAGCTAGGCTTGCACTGGCCTGCAGTAAAGGCCCCATGCGAGCTGGGCTCGCAGGAAGTCCCATGGGGCCCAGTCCACGGGACAAGAAGGGTTACAAGAGCCTTCCTTATGCAGCCCTTGCCACCCACAAACCATGCTCGTGGGAGAGCCCCCATGGCCCAGCCCACTGGACAAGGCAGGCTCATAAGAGCCTGGCTAGCCTGCCTTGTGCAGCATGGACCCAACTTACAAAGCCAGTCTGGTCAGCGTGGGTAGCACGTAGATCTTATGGGATTCACATGTTCCTAAGGGCGGGATAGGGATTTTTCCCCATCCAGCATTAAATGCGGGAGCCCTAGCTCCCCCTATATATTGTGCCCCCTTTCTCCATTTTTCAGTGCACCAAATTCGAGTGGATCTTGAATCTCTAGAATATATATTTGCGGGTGAGAATTTTGGAGCGATCAAGCAATTGCTCAAGGTTCTTCAGTTCTTCCTCATTGGGAGGTTTCGGTTGGTGGGGTTGATATGGATACTCTTAGAGGTTGTCCTACTTTGGAGGCTTGTGTAACGATGTTGTGCTAAACCACGCTTCAACTAGTAAGTCTTGTAATTTCGCTTTTAATGATTAAGTCCTTTTCTTTAAGTGTTTTTAGACTTAATAATTATGTTTAGGTTGTTTTGCATGCTTAGTTCATTTTATGCTTAGGTTATAGCTTAGAGTTATAACATGCTTAGTATAAAATAAATGTGCTGTGATATAATTTAGAATTATGGTATGTCTTGCATGCTAACCTAGGTAGAGAATTATTTAGTTAAGGCTTTATTTAATTTATATGCAACTAATAGTAGTTCTTGGGGACAGGGATAAAATTTTGAATTTCTGCCATGCATATTATGCATGTTCAACCGGATTGCCAGATCCAAATAGGTTTTGCACCACCATTTCCCCGGTTCTTAGAAGGCCCAGCCATGGACTGGTATGACGCAAAGCCACTGGAAGGACATTGGAACTGGTACCTTTTAGAGAGATCTTTCCTCCACTACTTCAGGGAATATTAACCATACCTAGATAAGCTTTGCTAGTGTCTGGCACCACAGGTAGATTGACATAATACCGGCTAGCAAGATATCCCTCCTTCACAACCTCCCATGTACACTCACCTGGATTACATGAGTCCCAATTATGTGGGAATAAGTCTGTTCGAATTTAGAAGCCCTTCTGAGGTAGCACATCCAGAAATCCAAGAACTATATGATCCTGAACAGGCATGGAGTAACAATCACGCAGTCCAATAGAGGTATCTCGGCCTGAATCTAGATGGAGGTGCACGAGACCCATTTAGAGAAATCTATACCGACATTATAGCATATGGTGCCCGTATGGAGGAAACATTCGCCAGCATACAAACTATGGTATCAAAGTTCGGTATAGCCATAGAGGGAGTCAAAGCCGAGCCACATGTGGCAGAGAAAGATCCAAGGAAGATCCTAAGGAAGACCCCGAAGAGGATCCAGAAGAAAATTTTGATGATCATATCCCAGCTCTGCAAGCCCCAAACTGGATCTTTGAGCCACAGTCTTTTGAAGATTCAGATGAAGAGGTGGAAAAATTTATGGACTCCAGTGAATCAGATCATGAGAATGAAAGCGAAGTGGATAAATCGGGGTATGAATCAGAGACTTTCTTGAATGATGAGCTAAATCACTTACCAGGAGATTTCGAGTACAAGGGTCCCATCCCCAATGGCATGAGGTTGATTATGACGGTGTTGAGAGCTACACCTCTTCTCTAGAGAAGGACTTCCCAAGAGACTTATGGTTTGCAGCAAGTGATGATTCCAGAGACTTTACGGACTTCGACTCGAATAGCGAGCATGTTGTTAACATGATTCAGGACGAGGGGCGAGAACCCTCTCATGAATACGTTATGGAGAGAATTCATGCAGAGAATGAACTAGCTCAAAATAGTTGTCAGATCCAGAGCCCGGAGTTGAGGGAAGTTTACCCCACATTCTATGATGGAAGTACAAGGACACGCCCTCACATCCGTGAATTCATGCAAATGATGAAAGACAGGTATATTAACTATGCCCATTGGCCCGAAAGGTTTCGCTGGACTCTCCGAGAAAAGGCATTTGTTTGGTTTGAAGGGCTGACATTTTACTAGAAGTCAACCTAGAATATTCTGGCCAAGCAATTCATCGACTACTTCATGTGGGTCGACCCACTAGAAGACACAACTCCCAAATTAGATAGGCATGGGAACCCCTTGCTGTATTAGGAATGGGAAGCCACCAACATCACTTGCCCGACATAAATGGAATCGGCCAAGGAATACCCCTAGTATACAAATAATTATCATGATGCATCAGTCCATTTTAATGACATGTTGGATCTATTCAGTAGAAGTGAACCAACTGATGGAGCCTCCTCGTCTGTCTATATGATCAGGCAGGAATCCAATCCCATCCTATGTCAAATCCTACAAGAGAACCCCATCGTTCCCGAAAAGTAGCCCGAAAAGGTTCCCTTCATGCAGTGGCCCTTAGCCGCCAAGGCACCAGTTTCCATAAATAAGCCAATTGATATGGGAGAGATACCCCTCGATGATGATTTTAACAAGTTTGAAGTCTTAGAAACAACAAACTCACCAATCCATGTTGTCAGTCCTTTCACTAGAGGAGGAAAAGTCACTAGATCAGTACCCCTAGCTGCACCAAGAACTGAGCCCCCGATACCTCCTACTTTTGTCAAGTCCTCACAATAGGTAGTAAGCCTGATTATGGATTAACTGAAGGCCACTATAACTAAAATGAGCATCTGGGACCTACTCCTGGGCTCTCAGGATCACAGGCTCGCTATCGTCAAAAAGCTAATGAAAATTGAAACATCTCCTCTGGCATCCTCAGAACAGGTCTGTGCGCTAGTCAATAACAAGACTAGCACTGTTATCCCCGACATCGTCTTCTCGATCTTGGATTTACCTGATGAAGGCATTCACCATAATAAGGCTCTCTACTTGAAGGCTAGTGTTTTTAGGAGCATCATGCCCTGCATAATGATCGACGATGGCTCATTACTAAATGTCTTTCCCAAAGATATTCTGTCGACCCTAAGATTGACCAATGAGGACCTAAAGAAGTCCACAACCGTCATTAAAGCTTATGATAATTCCAAAAGGACCGTCATCAGCACATTCAAAGCTGAAGTCACTATCAGCAAAATCTCATCTATAGTACTCTTCACAGTCATAAATATCCCAATAACTTTCTCTATGCTACTTGGGAGACCATGGTTCTATGCTTTGGGAGGAGTCCCATCCACCCTGTATAAGAAGATCAAAATCCCATTCCGTGGAAAGATTGTTACCCTAGAAGCTGACAAAGCCTCAGTTGTAGCAGCACTAAACATGGAAGAAAGCAATATGAAAGGGTTCACCACAGCCATGATCGGCCAGGAAGCGAATAAGCAATCAGAGGTGTTTAGGGGCCCATGGATTTAGGGATACATGTAGAAACACTACACTCTTGGAAAAGGACTAGGCACCTATGAACAACGAATGCCGACCTTCAATATAGGGGAAGAAGAATGGAAGCTCATGGGACTTAGTTACATAGGCTCTCGAAGAGTTGCTCACAAGAAGACCTTTCAAAAAAAGCTACAATAGCCCTACAGAGGAACCCCAAGCCTGTTACTCATTAGGGGAAGACCGTTGTAGGATTCTAGATATTCTCAGAGGTAGCCGACTATGGAAAAAAATGGCAAAAGCTTTATAACCTGTGTAAAGAAGGCTAGTCACCAGCTAGATGTAGGGGCAGTCCCGGATCAGACTAAGAATGACAAACAGGTATACCCGAAGAAGGTCAAGAAGCTGAGTAGAGAGGAAGAAATCCTCGACACCCTAACCAAGCACCTTCAGGCTCATCTCAAGATAGTAGAGGAAGCAAGAAGTAAGAAAGGTAGCTTGAACTAAGCCCTCATCGACATGGTCGCGACTACGAAAGGCAAGGCAAAGGTACAAGAGGAAGACGATGAGGATATCCTGCTAAAGCTAGCTGCCATAGGAGAATCATCCGCAGCGGGGCCAGACCCTATTGACCAGGATGAGTCTTTTGTTTCCATTTCTAGCATGTTTGAAATGAATAATGTATGTTATGATGATAATAAGATGAAGAACTTTGCTTATTTGGATTGTGTTTCTGATTATGATTCCATGCATCCATTCCAGCATCCATCTAACATTTTTAACATCAATAATGATATTATTAAAGACATTAGTTTGAAAATGAAAGATGATCCAAAAATGGTATACATTTCCAATCAATTGCCCATCAAACAATAAAGAGAATTGATAAAAGTATTGAAAAATCATGTTTTAGACTTCGCTTGGTCTCACAAGGATATGCCTAGACTTGATCGGCACATTGTTGAGCACAAGATCCCCATAGACCCAAAAAATTCGGTCGGTAAAGCAAAAGATGAGAAGAATGCATCTATAGTGGGCCAAAAAGGTCAAAGCAGAGGTGGCAAAATAGATCAAGGAAAATTTCGTCGAAGTCATCGAGTATCCCACTTGGCTATCCAATGTAGTGCCCATTCCCAAGAAGAATGGTGAAGTCTGAGTTTGCATCGACTTTAGGGACTTGAATAAGGCTACCCCTAAGGATGATTTTCCACTACCATACATTAATGTTCTAGTAGACAACACGGCGAGAGCAGCCATGTATTCCTTTATGGATGGATTCTCGGGATACCACCAGATCCTTATAAATGTAATAGACAAGTTCAAAATTGCATTCATCTTGGAGTAGGGAACTTATTATTTCAGAGTAATGCCTTTTAAACTCAAGAAGGCAGGGGCAACCTACTAGCGAGTAGTCATGACCTTACTACATGACTTAATCCATAAAGAGGTTGAGGTTTATGTGGATGACATGCTTGTGAAATCCATTACACCAAAAGAACACCCGGCAGTGCTAGAACAATTCCTCACAAGGATTGAAAAGTACAACCTCCTTTTGAACCTAAAAAAAGTGCATATTCGGCGTCACAATAAGCAAATTATTAGGGCATATGGTTAGCCAAAGAGGTATAGAAATGGACGTCGACAAGGCCAATGCTATGAGGGAAATGCCCTTGTCAAAAACCGAGAAAGAAGTAAGAAGTTTTTGGGAATCCACACAGTATGTCAGTTGCTTTATAGCATGGTTGACCACCACATGTAAGCCTATCTTCAAACTATTGAGGAAACAACAATTGATAGAGTGGAATGACCAATGCCAGGAAGCCTTTGATAGAATTAAAGCTTACTTCATGAATCCTGCGGTACTGAAGCTGCTAATTCTCGGAAGGCCACTCATTCTCTACTTGGTCGTAGAAGAAATGTCTGTGGGGGCTATGTTGGTTCAAGAACTTGAAGACAAGAGGGAACATGTAGTTTATTACCTCAACAAGAAGTTGCTAGAGTATGAGACTCGATACACCATCATGGAAAAGACTTGTTCTGCCATGGTCTGGCTCACCAAAAAGCTTAAGCATTCCTTCTAATCATACAGAATCCAAGCAGTTATGAAAGTGGATCCGATGAAGTACTTATGTCAGGCTCCCTCACTAATTGGAAAAACTGGCAAGGTGGCTCTTATTGTTGTCAGAGTTTAATATTGAGTACGTAACAAAGAAAACGATCAAGGGTAGAGTAGTGGCCGAATTCTAAGAAAATCAACCACTCGAGGAAAGTGAACAGGAAAACCTAGAATTTCATGACTAATGTCTCGCAGCCACCACAGAGAACCCTAGAAGATAGACCATGTTCTTTGACAGTGCCATCAGCAAGCGAGGAGCTAGTTTGGGAGTTATCATCTTTACGCCAGATGGAGCACTCGTATCTCTTTAAAAATGCTTAGAATTTCTCACCACGAATAACGGGGCAAAGTATGAAGCATGTTTGTATGGAATGTCCGCCCTAATCACTCTCAGAGTAGAAAAAGTCAAAATTATCGGTGATTCAGCTTTAGTCATCAAGCATGTCACAGGGGACTGGGAACTAAATGAGGGATCCCTCAGGCCTTACTTAGAAGCTGTATGGAGAAAAGCCACAATTTTCAGTGAATGCAAATTTAGTCTCATGCTCTGCAAGGAAAATCAGATGGTAGATGCATTGGCCACTTCAGCCTCCATGTAGGAAGGGCCCTAAAAGTAGCCAATCAAAGCCCTTGTTATGGAAATAGCCTAATCTTCCTACGTCTGCATAATAAAAGACACAGCGAAGAAGGTACCCCCGGTATTCTGACATCATCAAGTTCCTTGAAAATGCCGAATTCCCGATTGAGGCTAGCGATTTTGATAGAAATATGCTGAAAAAGTTTGTTGTGCGATTCTGCCTGATTAAAGGAGATCTATTAAAAGGACCACTAATGGCTTACTGCTGAAATGCCTAACACAATAAGAAGCTAAAAAAGTGATGAAGGAAGTACATTCGGGAGACTACGATCGACACATGAACAGCATCAGGATGGCAAAGAAAATCTAGAGAATGGGGTGCTTTTGGCTGACCATGCTAGCTGATTATGTTCAAGAAGCAAGGACTTGCCATGCTTGTCAGATATATGGAGATGTGAGCCATATACCTCCACAACATTATAAAGCTTAATAATGCCTTCTCCGTTCTCGTCCTGGGCATCGACATCATTGGTGAAATAAGACCTTCTTCGACCAATTGTCATCACTTCATTATAGTAGCGGTTGATTACTTTTCCAAGTGGGTTAAAGCGGAATCATGTACAAGCATCACGGCCAACAAAATGGCTCGATTTATTTAGCGACACATCTTTGCCAGGTACGGCATTCCTCATCATGTGGTGAGTGACAATGGTGTACAGTTCTAAGGAGAAACAACTGATCTTATTGAAAAGCACGGGATTGAGTATCACCACTCTTTACCTTATCGCCCTAAAGCCAATGGAGCTATAGAAGCAGCTAATAAGGTAATCAGGAAAATCCTCTCCAAGACGATTTCCAACTACTGAGATTAGGCCGATCGTTTACCATATGCCTTATGGGGATAGAGAACAAGTGTAAAGACTCCTATGGGTTAAACTCCTTTTTCCCTTGTATATGGGATGGAGGTAGTATTGCCTATTGAAATGGAAATTAAGTCTTTGTGTATAGCCCTTGAAGCTTGACTTCCTAAAGATAAATGGGCAAAAGCGAGGCACGAAGAACTAACCTTGATCAAAGAAAACTGATTAGCCGCATTGGAAAATCTACAGTTATACCAACAGCGCATTGCCAAAGCTTACAATCGCAAAGTCAAAGGGGAGAGCCAACCTTTCAAGATGGGCGATTTAGTCTTGAAGCAATCTCATAAAACACACACGGATGCTCGAGGGAAATTCCAGCCAAATTGGGAAGGACCGTACGTGGTAAAGAAGACTCTCAGTAAAGGGGCAGTAAAGATCTCAGATCTAGATGACAACAAATTCGTTAATCCGGTCAATTGTAACAAGCTAAAGCGCTATTTCGTGTAAAACAATAATAATAAAGTCTATCAAGAGATGGTAAGGGCTCTTGAGCCAAAATAAAGAATCCAAAATAAAAGAGTGGAGCCTTGGGTAAAATCCGTTTGGAGCCTTAGGCAATGGTAGGCATTTCTTGGAAATAAATACCACTTGTCCTCCATGATAAATAATATCTTTTGTAGTAACATGTTCATGTTAAAAATACTTCATGGGTATATTAAATGGAAACTGTGAATTGTTTAATAAAACACGCATTCAAATAAACATCTTTTCATCCTTATAACAATTAAAGGTGCATTACAAACAAGGAGTGGAAATGACAAATATAAAAATGAGGCCTGATGCCTTTGTTCTCCCATGGGAACAAGAAGACACATAATGGCAAGTGCAAAGGCCCTTAAGGAAGCTGGGGAGTCTCTGCATCTCAATGAGCCTCTCTCTAAGGGTACAAATCCCACGAGTACTTACAACCTATATGCGATAAGCCTCAGAAGGGTGAATATCAAGAGGAATGAAGTAATTCATCTCCACCTAAGTGTGACTGGTCCACCTCACGTGATGACGATAAACCCGAGTATAGGAAAGCTCCGGGCTAATAAGGGTGCACAGGGATGCAGGAAACCCCCGAGATCGATCGTACTGCCTGCACAAATGATAAGGAGAATAAGTGATTATTTCAGAAAGGCTAATAAGGACCATGCCTCCTCTAGCAACATCAGTAGTTATATGCGTGATAACCCTATCAAGGGCAGACCCAATGAATATCCTCAGTAGCTCGGCTACCTATAAAATCAACCCACTCCTCGATAGTGAAATCTCTATGCGGACAATTGCCAATACGAACTATGGAGCCTCACACCTAGTAGGCCCTCGGATGATAATCCATGCTTGTGGGAACAGACAACATGGAAAGCTTGTCCCAGAGCCAAATCTACAAAAGCAACAAATTACAAGAAAAATAAAAAAAAAGAAAAGAAAAAAAAAGAAAAGAAAAGGTAGCCTGCTGGATTGAAAACCTGAAAAGGTGGTTCAGGCAAAAATTAAGGCTAGCCTAATGGATCGAAAACCCAAAAGGGCAATTCATGCAAAAAGAGAGGCTTAAATAAAAAAATTTACCTGAAGAAGAAGCCCACTACCACTGGTAGTAGCTTCAGTTCCATTGGGATAAGTGCACACGAAGATCAGTGTCTCAACCAAACTAACTGCAATGGGAGATTTCCCCTCTAGCATTTGATCAACAATAGTTAGAAAGGCAAAACTATAAACTATAGTGGGAACCTCGCAAAGGAAGACCCCTAATAAAAGTAGACAAATGAGCGGAAGCCAACTCGCATCATTAGGGAAAAGTCCCTTAATTATGTCAAAAGCCACATCCAACCTCAAGCCATCATCATAAATCAATCGACCTATCAAATTGGTGTAACTAAAAATGATTCATTAGCAAATCAAAAAATTTAGGGTGATGTTTCGGGATAACCGGAGCCATATTGGCAGAGGACCGATGGAGTCCACGGAACTCCTTATACAAGGGGCATAGGCTGTGATTCCAGAACTGAAACACACTATCAATAGGATCCAGAACTTGATAGCAGCTTGGATCACATTGTCCTTGATAAAGATGCGGTAATACCCCTTCATTTGCCCCAAACTACAAACCCCGAGAAAACCCAACCATAGGAGGTCTTCAGATAAATATTCAAATAATTATGAAACCGGATGTAGCCCTCCATGGAAAAATTTCACAAAGGTAACAGTTCACTATACATAGTTCATGGGGCAATCTGCCAATATCTGGCAGATTACCCCGCTAAACTCAAATAATAATGAAAAGGAAACACAAAGCAAAGGAACAAAGAAAATTTTATTCATACGAAAATGTGTTCATAAAAAAGGAGGCACTGCAAACAACCCCAAAAGAAAGCAAAGCAAAATAAAAAAAAAAAAGAAAAGAAAAGAAAAAGCCTATCTAATCGCCCTGCGGGAAGAATCCAAGAGGAATTCTTTGTCCCTACTGCGGCTGCTGTTGCGGGTCATCCACCGGAAGACACCCCAACTGAGCTCGGAGCCATCAAATCTCCAGCTACAACATTTCAACACGAATCATTCATATGCATTTCATGACAAGCCATGCATCATCATTAACATAATAAAATAACAAACATACTGCCATATCCGAGTTTTTGGTCATCATGAGGCGATGTTGCCCTTGAATATACCCCCAATCGAAGATATTATCAGTGATAGGCACCTGCAAAAATGATAGATCAAACAAGTCCAGACTATCGCAATCTAAAATCTAAAGGCAAAAGGAGAAAAGACAAAAGAGACTAACTTGAGTGGCACTAGCAGGATGGAAAGCCATCGGACGCTTAGGATCTAGATAAGGCGGGATGACCAGAGTATAAGTGCTTAGGTCAGGGCAGCACATCATGAATATAGGGGGCGGATACTCAAACCCGATGCCCCTCCACCATAGTTAGCCCCTAAGGCAGGATAGATGACGCCGAAGAGCTACCTGCATAAGTAGAAGTAGTCACATGTCTCTTCTTACCCTGATGATCCTATAAAAATAATTTGGCCTAGCCACTAGGGGTAGAAGTCAAAGGGGTAGAGGCCTTAAGGACAGAAGCTAAAGGATCGTCATCCCCAGGAGGGTTGTGGTTATCCCGCTGAGGCGCAATAAGAATAGGATCTATCTCCAGCCATCCAAGCAGCTACGAATGGCAAAACTCCTCATATCCCCCAACCTACTCTGGGAAGGTGCTAGAGATACCCTTGGAGGATAATCATACAAAGTCAGGCAAGAGGCAAGGCCAAAAGACCCACCGAGGCACCTCAAGAGGAATAGAATGCGACTTGGGAGGAAGATGCTAGCCTTGAATGTGATAACCCAAATACCATTCCAAAGAGATGGGGGTCTCTATGATCAGTCGAGTGCCCATAAACTACTCATCTCGTCTCATGACCTCCAGCGAGTGAAGAGCATTCCCCCGAGGTTGTGTCCTGATCTAAAAAAGGGAAAGCTAAACATCAGTACAACAATTGTAGTAGATATAGCAATTAAATCAAACCAAGAAAATTACTAGGCATACCTCCTCTGAAGAAAGGGCACAAAGATGGGCAGGAAAGAGCAGAACCGAACTCTATTTCCCAACCATAGAAATAGTGTGGTAATCGAGGGTAGAACGAGAAACCACTATTGGGCATGATCTTGGTCCTCGGAAGGATCCCTATCTCAAAGAACCAGATCTGTTAGCAGATAAGGAAAAGATCAAAACACCGAAAATGGATAAAATACTCATAAAGAAAAGATAAGAGTCGAATTCTTACATAAACAATCTGAAGACAAGACTTGAACTTGTCAATGCTATTCCTCACGCACTGGTTAGGAGCCCAGTACAGGTGACCCAATACGGCTCAGCCCCATGCGTACTCGTCAAAATGAGATGATCTTTCAAAGCCGGGAGAATATGAAGGTTTTCGATCAAACTCCCGGAGGGAAAACATAGCCACGACAAGGTAGCGGCCATGAAAGCTTTAGCCTCGTAGGCAGCAGTCAGATATCCTCTATCCTAGAGGTCTAAAAAGTCATGAGTTTCTTGCAAGAAACTCGCCCCAGCTTGTCTCCAAAGTATCCAATTAGAGCTTTAATGATCTCCACATTGAAGTTATCATAAGTAAAGCAAGCATTGAAATGGATCACATGACCGTGGAAGGGTAGGCCTGTGATAGCGCGGTAATCCAGCGAAGTCAGGGGCGAACCTCCATACATGTGTGTGGTGGCCTAGGGCCCCCCTCAAATTACGTATTAATAGTACTAGTATATAAATATGGTTAAAGTAATTTGGTTGTTGAGTTGGAAGAGCATGGTGAGCCCCCCCTTGAGTAGCCTGGGTTCAAAACCCATTGGGAGCATATTTTTGTTTTGAAAATTTTGCCCATTTATTCATAAAGAAATTGTAGGACTTTCAAATTCTATAATTATTCTTTCTTTTTTTTTCAAATTTGAATTCCAACTAACCAATTATTATATTCATTATTGTAAGAGAGCCTTATTTTTCAGAATTTTTTTTTAAAAAATAATACAAATTAAATTTGGCCAAGTTTTTAATTAAATAAAATGGAAGCTTGTTTGATTTTTTTTTGTTGTATATGTGTAGTAAATTTAATTGTTTAATAAATTATAACTAGAAAATTAAATTTGAAATCAAATACTACGCTTCATAAATTAGTAGTTAACTTAAATTAAAATTTGACATAATTAAAATTTGAAATATATTGATCTGCAATTAACCTTTAATGCTTGTAACATATATACTATTAAAAATAAATTGTTGAAAATGTATTTCACGATTCTCATGACTTGAAAAAACATATCATTTTTTTCGATATTTGTGTTATTTTTTGGTGAAGACTCAATTTCGATGTATTATTTAAGGGTTATTCTATGGTAACTTTATTTTTTTTCTTCTTTTGCCACTATTATCATTGGATTGAACTTCACCCACTAATCTAATGGCGATGAAGGGCGAAGTAAATTTTACTTTGTAAAAAATAAAGTCAACATAGTCCTCACTATTATTTAATATTTTGAATCAATATAAGTATTAGCATATATAACTTTATTAATTTTTTTTAAATTAAGCCCGTGATTATGACCCCCCCCCTCATATCAGACTCTATATCCGCCCCTGAGCAAAGTGATGGTATACTCCCCGCAACGGAAATGGAAAGTATGGGTAGTATCAGTCCACCTGCTCTAGATGTAGGTAGATGTACTGGCTGGGATGTATGGATAGTTGCGGTGCCTGACATATTTGCAATTCTTGACCATCCTCCCCAAGCACGTCCCGTCAACAATGGCCTTAGCATCGGGGGATAGCACCTTATACCACTTATGAAAGTGGTAATGCTAGCGCCATCATGCCTGGTAACCTAACAATGCGTACACATGTATCACACACCAGTTTTTGATAAATCACGCAATTACCAAAGATAATAAATCATCACCCATTAATAAATCATTGCATAAAAATATATAAATAAAAAATAAAATGGATAGGTCTTTGCGCGAAATAAAAACAGTAGTAAGGCTTACCAGAATCCGAGAGAGATGGTCGGAAAGCTTAAAAGCAGGCGGAATGAAATCCCCTGGAGCAATCCCATGATACATACAATTCAGTGGGCGCCCATACAAAGCATTGGCTGGAACCTTGAAAATTTCCACTTGTTCGCCATCAATAGATACATTCCGAGAAGTCACTTGCACAGCCGGTAGATCTAAGCGGATTTTGTAAAGCTTGAACCACATTGAGACCCCACAGAATCCAAAAAGTAGGGGCAGAAAAGGGAAGAAAATGAAAGAAATCATCATTGAAAATAGCTCGGAGGAGGAAATTTTCGAAAATAGGGAGTAGAAAATGCAAGAGGAAGTAGAGAGAATTGTTGGTGCGGAGAAAATGGGAGCAAAGCTGGTGTTTTTATAGACCGCTGATAATTAGCCGGCGGGCTAATTACATTGGTAATTAGCCCACTGGCTAATTATCTATCTAGTTGTCATGCGTTTACGCATCCCACACGTTTATGCATAACGGCTATAAAAGTTACTATTACATAGGTAATCAGCCCGCGGCTTATAACCTGTATATTCAAAAAAATTTGCAATTTTGCATTTTTCATCCATGTTCTGCATCATTTTCAAAACGAGCGGACCTAAAAGCTGTTTTTACACAGTAATACATGCATCAAGCATCCAAAATATTTATTTCAACCCCTGTTTAATTCCTTGACCTCACGCAACTCGTCAAAAAAAATTTTAATCGAATGGGCAAAATATATTTTGTTTTAAAATTTGTCGATTAAAAATATTTTTAACTCATTGCATCCCACACACACTATTTTATTTGTTTTGAATATGACAAAGCACAAAATCTACGTATGCAAGGGGCAAGCTGTTAGCACAAGTCCGTTCCGGCCCGATGAGGAATAATACCTATTTCTTGTAGCGATCAGACAAATAAGCCAAAAAGGCTCTAATTGTCATCCGAAATCCGAAATTCAAAAATTCACATTCTAAGGAAGCTCTGATTTGGCATTTTTTGCTAAAAAATAAAAAGTAAAAGTTTGGTCAAATATAGGTAATTAGCCCGCCGGCTATTTATCGATCTACAGTAAAAAAATTAAATCTTACCGAGATCTTGCCAGGATTTATAGGATCTAATGTAAAATCCTGTCAGAGTGGTAATTAGCCCGCCGGCTATTTTCCTATGTAATTAGCCTGCCGGCTAATTACTAACCCTCTATATAAAGGGGTGCACCCCCTCATTTCGGAGAGACGTAAAAAATCTTTAAAATCTCAAACATAACATTTATGTCCTTTTTTAGTTTTGGGAATCCCAAAAGCCTCAAAACTCTGTCAAAATAATCCCAGATCCGAGTTCTATCACCGACATTCGATATAAGCTCACTTTATGGTCTTTTTAGATCAAGATCCCACAGTGATCTTTGGTCTAAAAAGACCAAATCTCACATTTCCTCTAGAAATAACCCAAGAATATAGTCATAACTCGGGTTAAATCTATTTTCCAACCAAATCACAACCCTTGACAAATTTGGTCCTGCAACGGCTCTCAAGTCATCCTAGACAGACGAAAAGGTAAACTGAGGGTAATTGGCTCTAAGCCCAACTTTCAAATTAATTAAAACCCGTTTTTATTCCTTTATTATTACATATTGCATTCCATTTCTCTAGTTAAGTGAGCCACTGGTGCCACTTAAATTATAATACATGTAAATAAGCTTGCAGGTACTGACAAACATCTAGAATGTGAGGAAACCCTATCCGAGTTTCTGGGCCCAGACCCAAATGCTGTCGTTGCTCTACCAAAAATTCGGTAAAAAATGTCTATTTATTAATATGTTATAATGCCCGTTTTATTTCTTAAATTTAATTCTTAAATAAAGCTGTTGTAATGTAGAAATCACCATAAATTCTAAAATTCCAAAATTAATCTAAACAATTTGAACAATATGAGTAACTATTATGTCTAAACTTAGAATCTCATTTTCTCTTCAGTATAAAAATCCCATTTCGGGACAGTATACCACAATTTCCGGTGGAGCTGAACCCGGTGGCGACTCTATTTCTATTTTTAAATAAAGTAAAATGCTTTATTTTAAAAATATCTTTTCCTAATAAAATGTGCAAATGTATTTCTCAAATATAATTACATTTTTGGCCTACCGAGCCACCGCATCCAAGCAAACTGGATTTTCTTAAACCAGACCAAACACCGCGATTTCCTCAAATGCTAACGAAATCTAAAGTGCCCGCCGCACACCACAGCCTGCATGAGAGACTCGCATAAACGTCTACTCGCTCACATGCCTAATCTAGTAAGCATGCAAGTCTCCATACTTGAGCTTATTCATCCCACCCAGATGAAGCCCTAGTAATCTAGCAATATAGGCCTTCACCTCAGGCCAAGAATGCCACCGGTCGGCATAAACATCAAAGTGGACCATGTCCGCACTCCACTCTAGGCCCATCATGGCGCACACATCCAAGGGAGTGATGGTGACCTCCCCTATAGGCAAATGGAAGGTATGGGTCATCTTCGACCATCTCTCTACCAAAGCTAAAACAGCACCGGGGGCTAGCATCTTAGGGACCTGAGGGATGGCCCTAATAATGTCACTAAGGCTGAATGAATCAATATGAGACAGCAGCTCCATATCCCCCGCGGCACGAATCTCCTCATACCATTTATTGCAGAAGCTCAAGTCCCCCACAGTCTTGTATTGGAACTACAAAGACAAAATTATAGTTTAACAGGGTTAGAATACAACAGATAAGCAGAACCCATATCAAAAAAGGGACCCGTATAGATCCCCTATATGCAGTCCCTATGCTAGCAAACTCCCAAAAATCCAAAATCATCCAATCTCAGCCAAAGTTCATCCAAAACTATTCTAAAAGCATCCTAGGCCAAACTTACATGCATCAGGCTTATTTCCAACGTCTAAAACACCCCAATTCATGCCAAAATTCAAGAAACCATAAAAAGTTCAAAATTAGAAAATGGAGAATCAAACAAAATTACCTAGAGTTTTGAAACGTGGGTCTCAAGAGAAGGGATCAGTGGCACTTCAGAGATAGGAGTAAGCCCCAGGAATTAGTCTCCTCCGTAAAATGTGTACCCGATGGAAACCGGGCATTCTCGAAGCCTCAAATCATCCATAAGGGGCAAGTCCTTGAGTCTAAGGGGAAACGGTCGGCATGTAGGATCTTTTTATACATCTTCAATTGATTGTTAGAAGAAAATCGCTGGAATCACGAAATGGGAAGTTTTGGTGTGAGGCAGGAGGTGGGGCAACTGATTTGCCTTTTAAAAGCCCCATCAGGGACCTCATTCGGGTCTTACCCCATGCGTACGGGTCCCTGCTTTTGAGAACCTTACCCATACGGGTCAAGTCCATCCATACGGTCCCTCTCTTACCATCCAGAGGCAGATTATTACATCGATATTTTAGTAAGCACCAGGAATGCATCCCGTTCAAGTTCGGGGCCAACCCTCACTCCCTCTCAACCTTATATTTCTATTATATTTGGGATAAATCCCTTGGCTCACCTTGATCCTTGATTGAAGGGGCAAAAATATTTTTGTTTTCACAAAAGTGAATCATGAATCAAGGTAACCCATTTTTTTGAGTTGATCACTGACCAGGAAATTTTGTCTACAGGTCCATCCCAGCACAGGAGTTCTTTCCCAATAGAAGAGGCTTTACTCAAAGGATATTACTCCCCAGTAGGGGAATCAAGTCAAGGGGAAAACCACCCACATCAAGAACCCTAGGGACACCCCACCATAGGGTCATCCCCCATCAGAGGAATTAGGTCATAGGGGCATCCCCCCATTTCCCAGTAGAGGATTCATCATATCCCAGGGGCATCCCCCTAGGGGAATCCTACCATTTCCTAGTAGCGAAATTGTCATACCCTAGGGGCACACACCATAGGGGCATTCCCCAGCAGTAAAACAAGCAGCAATTGGGCCAAACCCGACATTTCCCACACATAATTTTCAGTTTATCTCATCCACACATCTTTATTCTTAATTAAAGGGGAAAAAATTTTTTTTCCACAAAAGTCAATTAAGAATAAAGAGGTGTCTACTTAGACAATGACTGACTCAGTGTTTGACTCTTGTCTCTTTTCAGGTTATTCAAATTTCCCCAGCAGGAAAGTCATGAAAGGGATACACCATCATTAGTCAGGAAAGTCGATCCTCCTTGGGAAAGGGATACACCAACAGTCAGGAGAGTCATCTACCTTAGGAAAGCGATACACCACCAGTCAGGAAAGTCTATCCACGTTAGGAATGGGATATGCCAGCGGGAGAGTCATCTGCCTTAGGAAAGGGATACACCACCAGTTAGGAAAGTCGATCTGCCTTAGAAAAAGGATACATGATCAGCTAGGAAAGTCGATCAGCCTTAAGAAAGGGATACGTACATCTTCCCCAAAGAAGTCATCAGCAAAAGGAGAGTCATCCGTCTTAGGAAAGGGATATGCATGGGCAAGAAAGGTCATCTGCCTTAGGAAAGGGATATGCAAGGTAGTAAAAGGAAGGTCATCCGCCTCAGGAAAGGGATATACATAGTAGCAAAAGGAAAATAATCCACCTCAGGAAAGGGATATACATTCTCCAGTAGAGTTATAAGGGGTATTCATCAGCAAAGGAAAGAAGTTTGCCTCAAGAAAGTTTCGAACCCATATCATCACCCCAGGTATAATTTCTAAACCCTCACTCACATTGTGAGATGATACAGATCCGTATCTATGATGATCCCATGAGGGGTAGTCTGTGAGCACTGGATTTTAACGAGTCATATCAAGAAACTATAATGAGAGCTAGATGATGCAATATCTTTCAGGTGTTGTCCATCAGAGGTTTTCCTTTGGCCAAAGTTTAGAGACCTAGTCTACCCTTAAAGACCCGTACAGGTGCTGCCTGGTGGTATGGATCCACCGGTGGACCCGTACGGGTCATTCCTTCCATATACCTGGGGGACTCATAGGGGTCCCTTAGGACCCATACGAGTGGGGCCCCTCCCGTATAGGTCCACTTGCTGGCTAAACATGCTCTTTTGGAAGGGAATCCTTTCCTATTTTAGGAAGAGGCAGGTCAAGAACACAATTTATTGTATTTAGACCTCCTTTCCCCTATAAATAGGGCCCCTCTCTTCACATTTTACACACATACATCTGATATGAAATCATACTAAAATTCTAGCAATTTCTATAGGTATAGAAAAGGTATAGCAGGGGTGTAGGAAGTATAAAATACGGAGAGAACTCTTTCTTTGAGGTTTTTTCCACATTTTATTCATTCCTAGCTTCTTTTATTAGGATTTAGGGGAGGTTCTGTCAACACAAATACTCACCTAAATAATCCTATTTCAATATCTACTTTAGCAGGGCTCTCTCAACAATAAAGGGATCATCTCAAAGTGGATTCACACCGCAAAGGTAACGCTCTTGAGTTTCAAAGAGACTCACATCTCAATTATTTCCATATTATTATTGCTTGTTCCTTCTATTACATCTGCTCCATTCATTTCTTGTTTCGAATCTGGTCCTAACTCGTATGAGCCTTGTTGGCACCGTATATCCCTAAAGATATCAAATCAATGCGCTATACTCATATGGAAGGAAATCCCTTTTTATTTTATTTTTTTGCCACCAATCTATTTTATTTTATTTTTTTGCCACCAATCTGTTAATCTATAAACTGAACTAAATAAAGTTTCTACCTAGACTAGATAGGACCTATATGGTTACACCATACCTGTACCGGTACTCCCTGGTAGCCGGACAGGTCCCACCCATTCATATGGGTACCAACCCCCAACAGATTCTAGAACTCATTTTTAACTTGTTAAAAATCAATCCAACTCACCCTTTTCCATACGATCATTTTCACAAATAATCTGGTAAATCAACCCACAAAATTTAAAATGTGTTTTCACCACAAAATACGTTGAAATGCTAATTTATGGTGTGCTTAAAACTATGCTAATGTCTATGGATGCAGGGGAATTTATTTTCATTTTGTTTTATAACTTAGAATAAACGTATAAGTTCTCTTTGCAATTTCCCTTATTTCCCCAGTTGTAATTTTTATTCCCTCATTTATTGCTTGTGCTTTATTGTAATATGTAAATGCTTGTAACGAGTGTGAAAGAGTGTAGGAATAGGATTTTTATGATAATTCACTAAATGATGAAAACTAAAACAATTTTATGCAGTGAATGTAATTTTGAATCAACTAAATGAGAAATAAGTGACTTATCCGATACCCGAATCTCCATTCCAATAGGTATGAGCCTCCCGCCCAGAGGAAACAGTACGAAAACTCTTTCCCAAGTACACAACTTGGGTTGCAACTCTATCAATTGTATCGAGATTTGGGTCTCGATTATTTTATTCATTAAAATTGGCTTATTGTAAACTTTAACTAAAAATGTTGTATCACACCTAAATCCAACCAAAACCCCAGTGGTCCCCACCTCTCACACAGGTGCCAAGGGAGACCCACATGTCATCGACACCTCACACCCATCCTCGCTAAAAATTGGTAATACCTTAGTGGGTTGAGCACTCATTGTCATCTCCCTCCAAAAGAGGCTTGATGTAAAGGGAACCCACTACATCAACTTCTGTTACGTCCCTACACCATTCTTATCGAAAGCCATAGAATTTTACCCTCTAGGTACCCTTTTCCAGTGAGATTAGACTAGGTCGCCCTTTGTTATCCTTGTGGTAGTCAAAGGAAAATACCTTCAGAATCGGCGGTAGGAATAAGGTTGGATGATACACTTCGGATGTGTTGTATTATATATACCCTTGTAATTAACCTTACCATGCATTATTTTAAATTGCACATGGATACTCCATCCCATGCATGTAATGATCTTTTGGTTGATACCTCAGTTCAAGGAAACTTCATCCGATCCCCATCTCAGTTAACCTATGGCTTAATTTAGTCGGTCTATTCAGCCAGCAAACCGAACGCTCTTCATAGCTAGTAGTGGGTCTCACTTGTTTTATCAAGAGACCATTTTGCAAGTTTACCATAGTAAGGATTCAAGTCAGTTTCCCGACTTTATTGTTATGCCAAAGGGGACAATCCTGCCTTATTTCATGGGTTTACCCTATGGTATGACCCACGACTAAAGGGTTCATCCTATAACTCTCGATGACATCTCACCTTGGGGAACTCCTCTTATGAATAATTTTAAGAAGCTAAAGAAGTATGGATTAATTGATCACATCAAGCCCTATATTCCACTAGAGCCTGAGGATAAAGGCAATTTTTGTGTATACCATGTCAGCTCCAATCGCCTGATGAAAGTATGCAAAGATCACCTCAAAGCTATCACTATGTTGATCGATAAAAGGAAGATTTCTAAACTTAGGATGAGTGGGGAGGAATTAGCCATGATTAACTCAGGATTAGAGGAAGACGAGGTGTAGAAATGCATTTTAGAAATCAAGAAGGTTAGGGAAGAGCCGTTAATGATGGATTTGATGGCTATCAAACAATAGGATGGGGACCCATCCACGATTATTTCCAGAGATGGTTGACTATTCTGATAACTCTAAAAAGAAGACCTTATGAGAAAGAGCTAGTCGACCAATTTATCTTTGGGTTATGTCCTTACCTCCACAAGATAGCATTAGTGGAAACATACAAAACCATTCCTGAGGGTTATGCAGCAGCTATATAAGCGGAAAGATGTTTTAAGAAGATGGAAGGTAATGACCCATGAAAGATTGAAGTGGACAAAGCCATTGAAACTCTTACTACTTCAGTATACACATCCTCTGCTTGGGGGATAAGAAGAAGACTCCCATCGAGGAGGCTTTAAGAAACTTGGCCCACCTTCTAATGAATGATCATAAAGACCCTCCGCCTGTGGACGATGTGTTGATCGAAGAATAGTTACAAGACCTGGATCGTGACCTAACCCACCTCCTAATGAATGATCATGAAGGCCCTCTGCCTATGGAGGATGACATTGCAACTATATGCGATGAAAATGATGTAGCCTTCAAGCATCCTAATAATGATAATAATACTGATCCTTGTTACTTGTTTGATGTTTCACCTGACGGCACCATGCATTCATCGGACCACACACATAACATCTTTAGCGTTCACGACACTTCAATGCATGACATTAATTTGGGTGCTACAGAAAATCTAAAAATGGTAACAATATCTAATGACTTGCCTATTGAAAAAAGAGAGATGATAAAAGTGCTTAGAAAACATATTAACGCTTTCGCTTGGTCCTATGAAGACATGATTATGGTAGATCGAGAAATTGCTAAGCATCATATCCCCACTGATCCTAAGTTTAAACCAGTGAAGCAAATGTCGAGAAGGTTATGCCCAGAATGGGCCGATAAGATCAAAACAAAGTTGTCAGGGTTACTAGAGTCTAAGTTTATTGAGGTAATCGAGTATCTGACATGGTTAGCAAATGTTGTCCCAGTCCCTAAAAAGGATGGAAAAGTCAGGATGTACGTCGAGTTTTGGAACTTGAATAAGGCATCTTCGAAAGATTATTTCCCACTGCCACATATTGATGTATTAACAGATAGTTCTGCTAGAGCTACGATGTACTCATTCTTAGATTGTTTCTCTGGGTACAATCAGATCCTAATGGACATTATCAAGAAGGTCAAGACAGCTTTTATTACAGAGTGGGGAGTATACTATCATGAGGTAATGCATTTTGGGTTAAAGAATGCAGGGGCAACTTATCAAAGAGCCGTGACAGCTTTACTAAATGACTTGATCCACAAAGAGGTTTAGTTTTATGTATATGACATGCTAGTGAAGTCTAACGCGAGGGAAGAACATTTTAAGATCTTGGATAGGTTCGTAACAATAATTGAGAAATACAACCTCTATTTGAACCCAAAAAAGTCCATGTTTGGGTTCACCTTAGGGAGACTCTTAGGCCACATCATCAGTCAGAGGGGAGTCGAGGTTGATCCCGACAAGGTTAGAGCTATTCAAGAAATGCCTATTCCTAGAACCAAAAGGGAAGTCAGGTCATTTCTTGGACCACTTCAATATGTGAGCCAATTCATTACCAAGCTAATAACATTTTATAAGCCAATCTTTAAGTTATTGAGAAAGAAGCAGCTGATAGAGTGGAATGAGCAATGCTAGATAGTATTTGACAAGATAAAGGATTATCTCATGAGTCCCTCGATCTTAAAGCCTCTAATGCATGGTTAGCCGCTGATTCTCTATTTGGCCATAAATAAGTCATCTGTGGGTGTGATGTTAGTTCAAGAACAAGATGATAAGAGAGATCATGATATCTACTACTTGATTAAGAAGTCGCTGGAGTATGAGATGCGATAAACAATTGTAGAGAAGAGGTGCACTGCAATGGTATGGTTGACCAAGAAGTTGAGGCATTACTTCCAGTCTTACAGAATCCAAGTAGTTGCAATGGTAGACCTAATGAAGTATCTTTGTCAATCCCCCACCTTGGAAGGGAAACTCTCTCATTGGCTTCTTTTGCTGTCTGAGTTTGATATTGAGTATATCACAAAGAAAATAATCAAGGGGAGAGCAGTGGCTGAATTCCTGGCAAGCCAACCTATATAATCTGATTACATAGAGAATTTGGATTTTCCTGATGAGCAGTTGGCAATAGCGGAAGTAGAAAAGGCTAGATGAATTATGTACTTCGACGAGGCTGTGAATAGAAGGGGTGCTGGTCTTGGGTCTTAGGAGCTGACAATCACTTTGAACATGCATAACAGGCAAGATGAAAATTCAAAATTTTATCCCTTGTCCCTAGGAACTCCTATTAGTTGCATATTAAATAAAGCCTTAACTAAATAATTCTCTACCTAGGTTAGCATGCATGGGCTAGGCATACCATAATTCTAAATTATATCCTAGCATAAATATTTTATATTAAGCATGTTATAACTCTAAACTATAACCTAATCATGTTATAACTCTAAGCTATAACCTAAGCATAAAATAAACTAAGCATGCAAAACAACCTAAGCATAATTATTAAGTCTAAAAACGCTTAAAGAAAAAGACCTAATAATTATAAGAGAAAGAAAGGAAACTTACTAGTTAAAGCGTGCCCTAGCAGAACCTCCTTGCGCAAGCCTCCAAGCCTAGGATAGCCTCTATGAGTATCCACACAAACCCCACCAACTGAAACCCCCCAATGAGGAATAACTATAGAGCCTTGAGTAGCTTCTAGACCACTCCAAAAACCCACCCGAAAAATAAACTAGGGCTCCCCAAATTAAAATATAATTTGGGATCCTCAAACTATGATCCACAAGGATAAAAAATTTCTTCTATATTGGCTAGAGAATCCTCACTCAAGACTCTAAAAAAATGCCACAAAGATGTGAGCTTCAAGTGTGTTGAGAAGACGAGGAGAAGGCCTCCTCTTATAGGAGGAGGAGAGCAAAATTGCTCTCCATTTAGCAATGTGGGATATATATATATATATATATATATATATATATATATATATATATATACATTTGTTTTAATTCTTCTTTCTTTTAATTTATTCATGACCCTAATAAAATTAGTTATCAGTCAAAATAAATTCCTGATTTAACCAAATTGATCTAATCATTTTAATCAACATTTTAATTTATTTTATGACCCTAATAAAATTAGTTACTAGTCAAAATAAATTACTGGCTTAACCAAAAAATGATCTAATCATTTTAAATAACACTTTAATTTATTTCTGACCCTAATAAATTAGTTACGGGTCAAAAATAAATTCCTTGGCTTATCCAAAATGATCTAATCATTTTTAACCTATTAAAATAATCCAGTTATTATTATGTTATATTTTCGTAGTAGAATAAATCTATTAATTCTGTACTCAGTCCGATGAAGGTCCAATGTGTGTGACCTTATAGGATCCCGAAGTATCAAGTTGTTAAGGCTTAACCAACCCCGTGTTCTATTGGAACCATTGGCTCGAGGTTCTAGACCATGAATAAAACTCGATTACCTTAAACGACTATAGTACACCTCTAGCAAGGGTCTACCATCCCCCATTACTCGGAACGTCTTTTGTGCGTATGACGTAATCCGGTTAATGCAATAGTTGCCCAATGCAATAAACTCCTTCCATTCTTTAATATTAGTTCCATCTGGTTTATAGGGTTCGGTTAAAGTGTTAACCCACTAATAGCAAGGTTGCTCCAAGCTATCCCAGTTATTAACTTGTTACCGAATTATATTGCCTTTTACTATAGTGTGTTTGACTAGAAACTCTTTCTATCAAACACATACTTCGATTAGAAGTTTATAGCAATCATCACTTCAACAAGCGGCCAGGTACAACTCCTTATTATATTCGAAGCGATGGATTCTTTTTGACTACATAGCTTACCAACTTGCAGTCATCACTATACCCATAACAACCCGTGATACCCTAAATTAATGAGTCTATGGGAATGACCCAAAGTACAGCAATGGTACCATAAAAGGTAGCTAGTATCTCAAGTATGAGGATATTCGCAAAGCTTATTACATGAAGATAAACACTGACACATTGATATACACACCAAGTGTTTACCTTACTGGGGTCTCCAATATATCTCTCAGATATATCCTTGTGTCAAACTTAAGGCACCACTTTTAGTCCTTAGGAGATTGACTACTTGGACCCTTTCCAAGAAAGTTGACCACGTGCTAGTCTTACCGCTTCATCAATATCCTTTCTTGATGAAACTATGACTAGGGATAGTTTAGACATAATAGTAATTGCACATGAAGCAGGTCTGACTAAACATAGTCCAACTATAATTTCTCTGACTTCATGCTATGATACATCAAGGACTTACGTATACATACATCAACGAATATATTTTAACCAGCTATAATATATTTATAAGCACATCGACATAAACAAAAGATTAAATGCCTTTATTAATTAAACAAATTATTTGTACTATTACATAATTAAGATATATCACCCCAATTGCCTTAAGGGAATACATCGTATCCAACAAACTCCCACTTACACTAAGGCCAAATAGCCACATGTCTTAATCCATATGCTTTAACATGCTATTCATGTTTGACTTAAGTTAATGGCTTTATCAGACCATCCGCAAGGTTCTGATTAGTGTATGTATTCTAGTCTTATTATCTTAGCATTAAAAATCTCCCTAATTATATGATACTTTCTAGATACATATCTATTTTTATGGTGAGAACGTGGTTCCTTTGCCTGAGCTACAGCACCATTGTTATCACAGTGCAAAGTAATTAGATCAGTAGTCTTCGGCACCACACCGAGATCACCAATAAATCCCTTTTACCAAAAAGCTTCTTTTGCTGCTTTGCATGCAGTAATGCTTTTAGATTCGGTCATTAAATCAGCAGTAGTTTCTTGCTTGAAACTCTTCCAGCATACCGCCCCTCCATTTAACACATACACAAAACTCGACTGAGACTCAAAGTCATCCTTGTCAGATTGAAAACTCGCATTAGTGTAACCTCTAATTGTGAGGTTACCATCTCCATATATCAAGAACTCATATTAAGTCCTTCTCAAGTACTTAAGAATTGCCTTGACGACCATCGAGTGCTTTTCACCTGGATCCAATTTATATCTACTCATAAAGCTCAAAGCCTGAGAGACATCTGGCCTAGTACATATCATAACATACATGATGGATCGTATCGCGGATGTAAAGGGAATATCCTTCATGCGCATTCTTTCTTGAGCTGTCTTCAGACACTCAGCCTTAGATAGGTTAATCCCCTTTGTCATCGGGAGACAACCTTTCTTTGAATGCTCAGGGTTGAACCTATTCAATACCTTTTCTATATATGTACTTTGAGAAAGACCTAACAGCTTCTTGGTTCTATCCCTATAAGTCGTTATACCTAGTATAAATGCTGCTTTACCAAGGTCTTTCATGGAGAACTTTCTTGACAACCATATTTTAATACTTTGAAGAATATAAATGTCATTTCCTATTAGTAGAATGTCATCGACATATAATATACACTAAGAAAACGGCTGCACTCCCACTCACCTTCTTGTAAACACAAGGCTCATGAATGTTTGGATAGAAATCCTATTCATGAATTGTCTAATCAAACCTTATATTCAAACTCCTGGATGCTTGCTTAAGTCCATAAATGGACCTTTTTAGTCTTCATACCTTCGAGCCATTTTGAAATGTAAAACCCTCAAGCTGTATCATATACACATCTCGATCTAGATCCCTATTCAGGAATGCTATTTTAACATCCATCTACCAGATCTCATAATTATAATGAGCAGCAATGGTGAGGAGTATCCTTATAGATTTAAGCATGGCTACTGGTGAGAAAGTTTCATCATAGTCAATTCCTTCATGTTGACTATAACCTTTCATAACCAACCTTGCCTTATAGGTAATTATATTACCATCCATGTCATATTTTCTTGAAGACCCATTTGCACCCAATCAGTCTAACCTATTCTGGTGCATCAACCAAATTCCAAACTTGGTTCTTATAATGGAATCCACTTCTGATTTCATGGCTTTAAGCCATTTATCAGAATCTCAGCTTTTCATTGCTTCATCATTGGTCCGTGGTTCATCATCCTCCATGAGATATAGTTCCTTATATCAATAATGATAAAAACAAATCTATCAGGACTTTTATAAACACGACATGGTCTTTGCAATGTTTATGTTTCGACAGGTTGTTCTTGGATCACACTTTCTTGTGTATCTAGAATGGGGTCAATCCGCTAATTGTCTGTTTCTTTCTCTTGAACTTCCAGTTCAAAATTGCTCCCACTGACTTTTGCAAGAAAGTGTTCCTTTTCAAGAAAGTGAGCACTCTGAGATACAAATACCTTTTGCATCTCTGGTTGGTAAAATAAATACCTAGTAGTTTACTTTGGATATCCAATGAACAGACACTTATCATACTTAGCGCATAGCTTGTCTGATGCTATACCTCTTTACCATAGCAGGACAGTCCCATACTCTAAGGTGACTTAGAGATGGCCTTTTATTACACAATCTTTTGTAAGCTATAAAATCAACTTATTTAGAGGGCACTCTGTTTAATACATAAACCGCGCTCTCTAGTGCATATCCCCAAAAGGATTTACTGAGATCTTCTTGGCTCATCATGGATCGAACCACATCTAATGGAGTTTAATTTCTCCTTTCATACACTCTATTGTCTTGGGGTGTATAAGGAGGGGTCCATAAGGGAACTATCCCGTTTTCCTTTAGACAATCCTAAAACTCCTAACTTAAGTATTCGCCACCTCGATCAGATTGAAGTGCTTTAGTACATTTGTCAAGTTGTTTCTCTACTTCATTTCTGAATATTTGAACTTTTCAAAACTTTCAGACTTGTGCTTCATTAAGTACAAATAACCGTATCGTGAATAATCATTAATAAAGGTTATGAAGTAGGAGTATCCTCCTAGTGCCTTAACACTCATTGGATCATATACATCTATATGTATTAGTTCTAATGTACTTGTGGCTCATTCACCCTTTCCCTTAAAGGGTAGCTTTTTCGTTTTTCCTTTTAAACAAGGTTCGCAATCACCATAAGACTCCAAGTCTATTGGGCCCAAGTCTCCACACTAATATAACTTGGTTAAGCGATCTTTGTTCATATGGCCTAAATGACAATGCCATAAGTCGAAAGATTTCTCACTATCTAATTTTTTCTTAGCATCGTTTATATTGAGAATATGATTTTGTAATTACAAAATATCATTTGTCGCGTTATAATAAAATATCATTTACAACTTTCATAATACCTTATATCAAATTGGAATAAAATTCCATCTACTATGAAGTATGAAATAATATTTTATAATGACAATTGATCTTCACTTTGTCTTATTACAAAATTTAGCAAAAGGAAGATTTCAAGTTCCTAAATCAATAGTAGCCATCAAGCTCTTAATGATTTTTCATAGGTACAACTCCCCCTTTTGCCAAAACTCTACTTCTCAACAATGTCTATACCTTTGTATTGATATACGATTCTAATTAGGTATTCCATACCAATTTAGAATTTCCTTGTGATGTAGAAATTCTCAATATTAAACATCTTGAAGTGAAAGCTCCAAGCCTCCTCTTCTCATGCTATGAAACTTTAGCCATTCTCATCTTATTTCCAATTTCCCATATTGAAATGAAGATCTTATTTCCAATATTTCATATTTAAAATAATGATTTTGTCTCCTATACAAAATTCTCAGTACTCTTTTTACTTTTCTCTTCACTCTACTCTATCCTACTTCAAAACTAGACACCATGTATCCCTTTACTTCTTTGAGAGATGAACCTTTAAATATCTGATTAATTGGACCTGCCAATTTCTATCAAAATATTTTGGTTCAAAATTTCCACAATGGAAAATCCTTTCTCAAGGATGTAAAGACATAGACTTTCAAGTCCATGATTTTATGAAGCCCATGTAGCTTAGGTAACATGGATCCTAAGATCTGATTTAATGTTTATCCTCGTCTCCTGCCAGCTACATACATAGGGTAACAGGGATGTTAACAACCTCCAAGGTGTTGTATCCTAGTTTCCTTCACATGTTTCATGCATATCTGTTTTAAGCAGAATTTCTTGCATCATGTTGTTTAGATTCGGGATTATACAATGTACACACCAAGCCCAAGGCTTTGAGGACTATCCTAACATTTATAAACAAACCCTTTAAAGCTAGAGCCAATCAAAATTAGTTATCAATGCGAATGTTTGTATTAAAATAAAGATTTCAACCAAGATGTAAGAAAATAATTATTTTTTAGATTTTAGTATTTAGTACATGTATTTAATAGAAGCTCTTCTAATTAGATACATTTGTCCTACTATTTTCTTCAAAATTTACAATAGCCCATTCTATTAAATTCGGGATTTTTAACCCAGCTAAATTTCCTAGTAGGTAGCACCTTTAACTAGACTGTTACAACCCCCAATTTTATGAGTCAAGTTATATTAGTAAGTTATAGTTGAAATCCCATTCCATTTGCATCGCATGTAATTGCTAATTTATTCAAGTTCCCTAATGCCTAGGGACGTGTGCTCTTATATTAGCATCTCCTTGAATATGTCTTAGTCATGTGGCTAGCCCCCAATTTTATGGTGGACTACCCCACTCTTGTTAAGGCAGACCCTATGTCAATTTTTATAACCGATCAATGTCGATGAAAAGGAATGTTTTGCCCAACACTTTTGTAACCCAAAGAGACCATATTATAAATTGGGTAAGGAAGACTTTAACTTGCCTTAATATATTTACTTTCAGATTTTATTAGTGTTAAACGTCTCACCCAATCTAGGATTTTATCAGATGGACATTTTTATAATAATTTATATTAATTCAGGGAATTTTAGAATTAATTTATAAGGTCCAACCTTAGGTGGATTCAAGCTCTTTATTATAAATATTCCATCAACCCAGATTATATGCAAAATAATTAACACTTTTATTTGTTATATTTATATTGCATTTTCTTTAAGCTTTTATTCAATAAATTTAATTTTTACTTTGTTATAGAAACATTTATGAGAATCATCTTATATACTAAAAATAAATTAGTCCATTTTAATCCCCTCTGGGTCAATTGACGTTGCACCGATATAGGTTCCCAGGTAGGAGAGGTGCCCTAGGAGAAGTAGACACCAAGTCCAATCCTTAGCAAGAACAAATACGGGCACTAACTCAAAGACCATGGATCCTCTTGAACTAATAAATTTCGTTCTTACAATTCATATAAATTGGAAGCATCTATAACCCGCGCAACTTCTATAATTTATTGAGTCTTTGATAAATTTGAGTAAGTTGAGCAGGCTTATTTGAAATTATCTATAACCATTTTCAAACCTTGAAATGAAACCCAAAGTTCATCCATTGTTCTAAACAATTAATAAAACATAAAACATTTCATATAGAAAATAAAATTCAGTTCGCTTCTAACTTAATTATGCACTAAATAGGCAGGCTCATAATACCACTATTGAGAACTTACAGTCACTTTGAACATGCATAACCTGTATGATAAAAATTCAAAATTTTTTCCCTTATCCCTAGGAACTCCTATTAGTTGCATATCAAATAAAGCCTTAACTAAATAATTCTCTACCTAGGTTAGCATGCATGGGCTAGGCATACCATAATTCTAAATAATATCCTAGCATAAATATTTTATACTAAGCATGTTACGACTCTGAGTTATAATCTAAGCATGTTATAACTCTAAGCTATAACCTAAGCATAAAACAAACTAAGCATGCAAAACAACCTAAGCATAATTATTAAGTCTAAAAATGCTTAAAGAAAAAGATCCAATAATTAAAAGAGAAAGAAAGGAAACTTACCAGTTGAAGCGTGCTTTAGCAGAACCTCCTTGCTCAAGCCTCCAAGCCTATGATAGCCTCTATGAGTATCCACACGAATCCCACCAACCAAAAAATCTCAATGAGGAAGAACTATAGAGCCTTGAGTAGTTGCTAGACCACTCCAAAAGCCAACCCGAAAATATAAACTAGGGGTCCCCAAATTAAAATATAATTTGGCATCCTCAAACTATGACCCACGAGGATTAAAAAGTTCTTCTATGTCAGCTTGAGAATCCTTAATGAAGACTCTCGAAAAATGCCATGAAGATGTGAACTTGAAGTGTGTTGAGAAGAGGAGGAGAAGACCTCCATTTATAGGAGAGCAAAATTGTTCTCCATTTAGCAATGTGGGATAGGAAAATCCCTTTTAATATATATATATATATATATATATATATATATATATATATATATATATATATATATATATATATATATATATATATATATATATGTTTTAATTCTCCTTTCTTTTAATTTATTCATGACCCTAATAAAATTAGTTTTCGGTCGAAATAAATTTCTGGTTTAACCAAAATGATCTAATCATTTTAATCAACATTTTAATTTATTTTATGACCCTAATAAAATTAGTTACCTGTCAAAATAAATCCATGGCTTAACCGAAAAATGATCTAATTATTTTAATCAACACATTAATTTATTTGTAATCCTAATAAATTAGTTTCCTGTCAAAAATAAATTTATTGGCTTATCCAATATGATCTAATCATTTTTAACCAATTAAATTATAATCCAGTTATTATTATGTTATATTTTCGTAATAGAATAAATCTATTAATTCTTTACTCTGTCCGATGGAGGTCCAATGTGTGTGACCTTATAGGATCTCAAAGTATTGAGTTGTTAAGGCTTAACCAACCCCTGTTCTATTGGAACCATTGGCTCAAGGTTCTAAACTATGAATAGAACTCGATTACCTTAAATGACTATAGTACGCCTCTAGCAAGGGTGTACCATCCCCCTTTACTCGGAACGTCATTTACGCTTATGACCTAATCCCGGTTAATGCAATAGTTTCCCAACGCGATGAGCTCCTTCCATTCTTTAATATTAGTACCATATGATTTATAGGGTTCGTTTAAAATGTTACCCCACTAATAGTAAGGTTGCTCCAAGCTATCCCAATTATTAACTTGTTATCGAAGTATATTGCCTTTTACCATAGTGTGTTTGAGTATAAACTGTTTCTATCAAACACATACTTTAATCAGAGGTTTATAGTAATCATCACTTTAACAAGCGGCTAGGTACAACTCCTTAATGTATCTTAAGTGATGGATTCTTTCTGACTATATAGCTTACCAACGTGCAATCATCACTATACCTGTAACCACCCATGACATCCTAAATTAATGAGTGTATGGGAATGACCAAAAGTATAGTGATGGAACCACATAAGGTAACTAGTATCTCAAGTATGAGGATATTCGCAAAGCATATTGCATGAAGATAAACACTAACACATTGATATATACACTAAGTGTTTACCTTACTGCGGTCTCCAATATATCTCTCAAATATATCCATGTGTCAAAATTAAGGCACCACCTTTAGTCCTTAGGAGATTGACTTCTTGGACCCTTTCAAAGAAAGTTGACCACATGCTAGTCTTACTTCTTCATTGATATCCTTTCTTGATGAAACTATGACTAGGGATTGTTTAGACATAATCCTAATTCCATATGGAGCAGGTCTCACTAAACATAGTCCAACTATAATTTCTATGACTTCATGCTATGATACGTCAAGGACTTTAGTATACATACATCAATGAATATATTTTAACCAGTCATAATATATTTATAAGAACATCGACATAAATAAACGATTAAATGCCTTTTTTAATGAAACAAATTATTCGTACTATTACATAATTAAGATATATCACCATAATTGCCTTAAGAGCATACATCATATCCAACATTGGGGTGATCATCATTACACCGCCAAGGTGAGATTATCCCATTGAGCAAGTGCCTAGAGTTCCTAGTCATTAATAATGAAGCTGAATATGAAGCTTGTCTCTTTAGTCTTGATGCTCTATTGAAAGTAGGGGCAAAAGAAGCAAGGGTGATTGGTGATTCTTCACTGGTGATAAACACATGTAGTTAAGGAGTGGGAAATCAAAGAAGAATCACTTAGGCCATATGTGGAGGCTGTTTGGAATTTATCAGTACAATTTGGTCAATGCTTCTTTCAACATGTACCAAGAGATGAGAATTAGATGGCCGACTCACTAGCTACCTTGGCATCTATGTGGGAGGGAAAGGAAACCCAACCCAATCATCCTTTGGTAATGGAAACCTCTCATTCCTCATTTCAGGAGAAACTTCAATTTTATGACTATCGAGGAGCAGAAGGCTTGTTGGTATGACGACATTAAAAGTTCCTATAAGAAGGAAGATGCTCTGAAGGATCGTCGAGTTTAGATCGCATGACTCTCAAGAGATTTGCAACACAATTTAGACTAATAGATGAATATCTCTTCAAGAGGACAGCCGAAGGGATATTATTGAGTTGTTTGAAAGAGGAAGAGGCGGAAAGGATAATGACCCAAGTGCACGCAGGTGATTGTGGCCCACACATGAATGGAATGGCTTTGTCTAGGAAGATTCAAAGAATGGGATACTTTTGGACCACAATGAATGTCGACTATGTCAATAAGGTAAGAAAGTGTCATGAATGCCAAATTCATGGGGATATACAGCACTTACCCCGACTGAGCTTCACAATTTATCTACACCTTAGCCTTTCTCAGCGTGGGGGATAGATATAATTTGTAAAATTCGACCATCATCAACCAACGGACACCAGTTTATCATAATTGCAGTTGATTATTTTTGAAAATGGGTAGAGGCCGAATCTTACACAAGTATCACCGCTAAGAAGATGGCCAAGTTCATAGAGAGGCATATTTTTTCCCAATACGGGAGTTTGCATCATGTGGTTTCTGACAATGGGGTAAAGTTTCAAGGGGCTACAACTGAATTGTTAGAAAAATCCAATATCAAACATCATAGATCTTCGCCATACAGATCGCATGCTAATGGGGAAGTTGAAGCTGCCAACAAGTTAATCAAGAGAATTTTATCCAAGATGGTGGCTACCTATAGGGATTGGGCCGATAAACTTCCATTTACAGTTTGAGGGTACAGAACCAGTAGGAGAACACCCACAGATCAGACGCCTTTCTCCTTGGTATATGGAATGAAAGCCTTTTTTCCTATTGAGATCGAAGTAAGATCTTTGCGAGTGGCACTCAAAGCCCAGTTGAAGGAGTTAGATAGGGCAAGGGCTAGGTATGAGCAGTTGAATGCGATAGATGAGAAGCAACTCAAGGCACTTGACCACCTATAGATGTACTAGCAGTGCATGGCTCGAGCCTACAACGATAGAGTCAGATACCCAAAGCAACCTCTCAAGGTAGGAGATCTATTCTCAAGAAAATATGCCAAGTCAACAAAGATGCTAGGGGCAAGTTCAGGCCTAATTAGGAAGGACCATTTCTGATCAAGAAGGTCCTTGGTAAGGGAGGACCCAAGCTCATGGACATGGATGGAAATGAATTTGTGAATCCAGTAAATCAAGACAGGCTTAAGCATTATCATGTTTAGGTCAAAAGGACTAAATCACAGAAAAGCAGAACAAACAAAAAAAGAAAAAAAGAATAAATCATCCGCCGAGTGGTCTTCTATTGCTTAGGCAAAACATGAAGGTGCAACCCGCTGATTGGTATTCCATAATTCGGTTAGGCAAAAATTAGGGTATTCCAATGCAAATAAAGCCCGCTTAGTTGAAAACCTAAAAAGAGCTGCTTAAGCAAAAGTTAGGGCATTAAGAGTAAAATGTTAGTTGCTTTCTAGAAAATATGTAAAAGGACCAATAGGCAGTAGGGGTTAACCATTGGAAAATGTTACCATTGCCTAAGTACTCAAATTAGTCTCATCAATAAACATGTTATGATTTGCTAAGATTCCTGGTCTTATGAATGCATGCATGTCTTTAGGCGAAATAATTGCAAGTATGTGAACATCAGTTTTTCTCTACATTTTGTGCTCTTTGTTGTTATTTTTACTGAGTGTATATTATCCAACGAAAGGCAAAAATACTGATGGGCCACAAAAGAAATCAGGCCTATGCAAAAGTCGAAAAAAGTTTAATTGCTTGAAAACCCCAAAAGGGCAGTCCAGGCAAAAGCTAAGACGAAGAAAAGAAAGAGAAAGTCTGCTGAATTGAGCCACCAAAGACAATTTAGGGAAAAATTAAGACAGAGAGAAATGAAAATAAATGTTCGATAGGTCATCTCACACTGAATGGCCTATACAAAAATTAGAACTTAATTCAAAAGCACCAGTTTGTTATTGCACTTGCTTTTGTGTGTTAAAACATCATTTGAAATTACAATGTTTCTCATATGGTGGTCCCTTGAACTCAGTTCTCCCACGGTGAAATTGCGTAATATAACGTATCCCTATAAGTGCTAATTTCAACCAACCAACCCCAGTGATTCTTGTCAGTCTAAATTGGGTCAGTTCATTGTGATTAGGGACTTAGAGTGTTTAACAGTTAACCTTCTTGTTCATGGTATGCTTTAAACGGGCTTCATTATTAGTTATGCTAAAGGGCAGCATGGTTCTACTCGCAGCAATGATCAATGGTCTCAGCACAAAAAAAGAAAGTTCAAGCATGCATAAAGTAAAAGCAGTCTGTAAATAGCATCCAAGTTTGCACCAAAATAAGCCACGCTGGGCAAACAATGTCAAATGTTTGAAATGAAAGTAATGGAAATCCTAATCTAAGCTGCTGGAGGATTATGGCCCTGGGAAGTCGGCCATATCGATCATCACATGATCCCAACCCATGTTAGTACCTATAGCTGAAAAGTTAGGGACCCCCATCTCTAACACCCCTGCAGCACTCCTAGTAGTAGCACCAGTCATATTAACCTGTGGCTCCACATTTTGCTCAGCTCTAGCCACTTGAGCCACTACTGGAGCCACCCCATATGCATATCGGTCATCCTCAGAAAAAGAATCAAATGGCTAAGGCATCCTCCTACTCTTGGTCATGCGAGTCAGCTGCGCCCATAATACCTCTACCTCAGCCCTAGCCCGGGCCGCTTCTCTGTTATCCCTCTCCAGATCTGCCTAGAGCATAGGGATCTTATCCAGCTTCATTGTGGCCACTCACAGCTATTCTTCCATGAAGCCGGCATAATCCTAAGTAGTGTACAAGTCCCAGGTAGACTCGTCACACACTATAGCTAGTATAGTCTACAGGAAAATCAAGGGATCGATACACATATGTAAATGTCAAAAAATGCATGCATAGTTTGTTAAATTTTAGGAGGAGAATGAAAGTTACCACAATAACAGCGTCCTCTACCAGCATCAGGTCCCGGACCGTGAAGAACCCCTAAGCAATCCTCTCAGCCTCAACTACAGATTCCTGAAAGGATTAACCAAAACAGCTTGAACAATAATCTAGACATGTAACATATTTGAATTAAGCACTAAATGTAGGAAGCCTTACGTGGGTCTTGCTGGAGGAGTAAAGCTGATAGTGTGGACTAACTCCTCGAGCCTATGTACATCTTGCTTCCCCAAATGATCAAGGAGCTGGAATGAAAAGTCTAAATCAATCTGGAGAACTCCCTCCATGAAGTCCCTAGTAGCCCATGCCTGCTTTATAAGCAGCTCTCGATTAGTTAGCTCAATAGGAATGGAGGCATCTAGCTCAGAAAAGTGGTGGTAGTATCGAGCTTCTTCCACTTAGGGACGAGACTCTACGTCTTGATTAACAAATTGTTAGATCCTTAGTTCATGCAAGCAAGAGTAAAAACATGTACAGATTTACAAGGTTAAGTTAAAAAGTTTACCTGAGTGGAAGAAGTAGCAGGCCGGGGAACACCCTTGATCTGATGAATGAAGGGACTCTCATGACCACCCTTGATCCGCCCTCATCATCATCATCGGTACCACCATCTCCCCAGTAGAACTCGAGAGGGAGATCATCACTGTGAATCCTCTCACAAGGGGGAAGAAGTGAAGAGTCAATGTATGTGACATAGGAACCCTCCACCAACATCACTCGAGCCCCCTCACCTAGTAGATATAGTCCCTGGTCCGTCCTAGGCATAAGATGTTACCAGAAAACCCCCCTCAAAACTATGGGAGGGATCAGCCTCTCAACTATTGTACTCGTCTGCCAACCGTGGACCCTCTCACCAAAGTACCACTCGAAGGAGAGTGGTGACTCTAAAATAAAGCGGCAGCCATCCATGCTTTCCTGCATCCTCTCATTGTCCTCTTAGATGAGCATCCTCTCCTATAGGGTCCTGAATGACTTATACAAAGTAAATGCACTGTAAGTATCCTAACTTTGCATATACTATTTCCACTAACGGTTTGTTAAAATGTAAAGTACAGATGTGATGTAAGAAAAGTTTACCCAATCAGAGCTCAGCTAGCGGAGGAACTTCCTATACTCTGTTGTATTCCTAGCCTTTTGCTGCCAGGGTCCCATCCACCTTGAGATGATATGAGGCATCTTAAGCTGTCCAAGCAAGCCAGGCCTAGGGTTGAATCGATGCTCAAAGACCTAAATCTGCAAAATGCATCTAAGTCAGTTGCAAAGCAGTTCAAAGGATAGGCTAAAGCATAAAGCATAGATTTTAAAGATTACCAGGAGGATCAAGTGACAGATCTTGAGCTCGAACTGATAGCCTCGAATGCCAACATCCATCCTATAGTACATCTGTGTCAAGATGGCCCAACACCAATTCTTGCCTGGCACAGCAGCAAGGTCCTCAATAGCTGACAACAACCCATAATTGAGGTAGCTAGAATAGACAAGAAAGAAAACAGTAGTGAGGAGGGTCAATAAAAAGGATCGAGCATACTAACCCCTCATCCCTACAGCAATAGGGATCGACTTCCCAATCCACTAATCTTGGAGCTCTTTATTCTTGTGCTTATCCATCCCTCCGGGATAGAGGTCGAGCAGTCTCTATACTTAGCCCTTCACCTCAGCCCAAGAATGCCAGCGGTCGATATAAACATCGAAGTGGATGACATCCCCTCACCAGCTCATCCCAGTCAGCACACACATATTAGAGGGAGTCACCATAACCTCCCCAATCAATAGATGGAAAGTATGGGTCATCTTCAACCACCTCTCCGCCAAAGCCAGGATAGCACCTAGGGCCAACGTCTTTAGAGCTTGAGGGATGGACCTTATAATGTCAGTAAACCTGAATGAGTCTATGTGGGCGAATAACTAAGTGTCCCTGGCAGTACGGATCTCCTCATACACTTTTTGTAGAAGCTCAGGGCTCCTACAGTCTTGTACTGAAACTGTAAGGACAAAACATAGTTTAACAGGGTTAAAATACAGTGGAGCAATCAAAAATTAGAAAAAACTGGCAGAATTTGATGTTATAGACATTCTATCCCCAAAGGAAGAACCCATGTAGGCCCTACCCCACCGGTACAAGTCCCAATCCTGCACTCATACTAAGAATAAGACCCGTACGGGTCCCTTGTGAGTAGTATACTCGCCCAAATTTCCTGAATAAACCAAAAATCGCCCACACTCAACCATAGCTCATCCAAACCTATCCTAAAAGCATCTGAGGATAAATTTACATGCATTAGGCTTTATTCAAAGTCCTAAAACACCCTAAATTATGCTAAAAATCGAGCAATTAAAAAATCACAAAAAGGAAAAAAATGAAAAATAGAGCAATTTACCTGGAGTTTTGAGGCAGGAGTCATGGGAGAGGGAATCAGAGGCACATCAGGAGTTGGGGTAAAGCCCAAGAAAGAATCCCCCTTATGAAATGCATATCAAACTAGAACTGGGCATTCTCGGAACTCTAAATCATCCATTGGGGGAAAATCTTTGCATCTCAAGGAGAAATGGGCAGCCTGGGGAACCTTCTTATACATTCTCGGTCAAGTTTAGAGGAAAATTTTGCCTGAATTAAGTTTGGAAAGCATTTGATGTAAAGCGGGAAGAGTTTTTGCCTTAATTTTAAAGCATCCCGACCCGGATACGTATGGGTCCTACTCCACCCGTACGAGTCCTATATCAATGAAATGCCACCTGTATGGGTCCTAGACCACCTATACAGGTCCCCTTCTTGCACCTAGGGCAAAATTTTAAGCTAAAGTAAAGCTCCTCTGCAGCTAGGGCACATCGAGTCCAAATTAGGGGCCAACCCCAATCCGCTCTAACCCTTTATTTCAATTCTCATAAAGTCAACCAAGAATCAAGGGAAGCTATTTCAAGATCAGTTACTAACATGGATAATTTTCACGTGCAGGTTCATTCAAGCATAAGAAGTTTCCTCAGCAGACAAATCATATAAGGAGAGACTCCCCAGCAGTGGAATCAATCAAGGGGCATCCCCCTATCATTAAGTACCCTAGGGCCACCCACCCTAGAGGTATTCCCCAACAGCAGAACTAGTCAAGGGGCATTCCCCTAAAGGGGTATCTCCCTGAGAGGCACCCTCCAAGGGGCACTCCAACCTAAAATAAATGGGTCAAGCCCAACATTTCTTAAACTCAGTTGCAATTCATTCAGGGACCAATCCCTACCCATACATCTTCATTCTTAATTAAAGGAGAAAATTTTGTTGTTTACCATAAAGTCAATCAAGAATTATGATGTTTCATTACAGATAGTAAGTAACACAATATTTTTATTACTGACATGCAACTCAGAACCATCAGTCAGGAGAGTTTTCCACCTTAGGAAAGGGATACACTGTTAGTCAGGAGAGTCATCTGCCTTAGGAAAGGGATGCGAACAGTGGAGGAATGTAATCTACCTTCGCCTTAGGAAAAGGGATACACTAGCATTAGTAAAGGAAAGTCATCCACCTCAACAAAGGGATATGCATTAGCAAAGGAAAGTCATCCACCTTAAGAAAGGGATACGCATCAACAAAGGAGAGTCATCCGCCTCAAGAAAGGGATACACATTAGCAAAGGAAAGTCATCCACCTCAAGAAAGGGATATACATCAGCAAAGGAGAGCCGTTTGACTTAAGAAAGGAACCCACCCATATCATCTTCTCAGGTATAATTTCTAACAATGAATTTTATATATTCTATTTTATTTCATTTATTATATATTTAATTATTATTTAGTTTTATATTTCTATATCAATTTCTATATTAGTTTTCTATATCCCTCGCTCATATCATGAGATCATGCAGATTCTTATTTGCAGTGATCCTATGAGGGGCAGTCTGTACACGCTGGATTTTAACGGTCCTTCTCACAAAATGATGATGAGAGCTAGATAATGCTATCTTTTATAGGTGTTATCCATTAGAGGTGTTCCTACTATAGTAGAGATGAGTTTAGCCAAGTTCGGAGACCTGGTCTGCCCTTAGGGACCTGTACGAGTCACACCTGCTGGTATAGATCCACTGGTTGACCCGTATGGGTCAAAACCCTTATAAGCCTTGGAGAGACCAGTACGGGTCTTACCCTACTCGTACGGGTCTCGTAGGTGTCCAAACAGTCAAAATGGTAGGTAGATCATACCATCTTTGAAGGAAATTAGTAATGAATGCAATTTATTGTGTTCAGACTCAGTTTTCCCCTATAAATAGAGGCTTTTTGCCTCATTTTCAAAGGGGGATCCAATTAGAAAAGAAATTAGATTATATAGTTTTTGATTTTTGGCCATTTCACAAGTATTAGCAAGGGGATAGTTGAGGTATAAGAGGTATAAAATAGGGAGAAAACTCATTCCTTGACATTTTATCCACATTTTATTCATCCCTAGCTTCAGTTATTAGGATTTGTGGGAAGTTTTATCCACAAAAATACTCACCTAAACAGTCTGAAAATCATCATTTCACCATCTACTTTGGCTAGACTCTATTTTAATATAGGGATCGCTTCAAAGTGGATTCATGACGTAAAGGTACGCTCCTGAGTTTCAAAGAGACTCACATCTAATTTATTTTATTATTATTTCCATCTATTCAATTCTAACTATTCCTTTAATTTTGTTGTAGGTCTGGTCCTAACCCATATGGGCTTTATTGGTACTATTATGTCCTTAGGGATATTAAATTGGTACGCCAAACCCATATGGAAGGAAATCCCATTTTTATTCTATTCTTTCTCCATAAATCTCCTTTTCTCAGAACCAAGGTTCTGTCTGAGACCAGGCAGGACCCGTACAGGTCCTCCATACTCGTACTAGTCCCACCAGTAGTTGTACAAGCCCCACCCCACCCCACCCATACGGGTACTGGCCTCTAGATAGAATCCAAAGTTCCCTTTTAATCCTGTAAAATGAATTAACATCACCATTTGCCATGCAATCAGTTTAACTAATAATCTGGTAAATCAACCCATAAAAAGTAAAATTTTTTTTCATAACAAAAAGTGTTGAAGATCTGTTATTTCTCTCCTATCCTAGAAGATGTCCGGGCACTAGCGATCGCAAAACCGCCATGCTAACGTAATCACATTTTCTCTAACAAAATGTTGACTTGTGATGTATCGTAAATTGCGCTAACCTTTATGGATGCAAGATAATTTATTTATTTTGTTTTATAACTTAGAACAAATGTATAGGTTCCTTTGCAATTCCCCCATTTTTCCCCGGTTGTAATATTTATCCCCCTTTATTTATTTGCGCTTTATTATGAATTGTTCAATGCGAGAATCGAGCGTGAAAGAGTGTAGAAAAATAGAATTTCTATAATAATTCCCCAAATGATGAAAAGAAAACGGTTTTATGCCATGAATGTAATTTTGAATTAACTAAATGAGAAATAAGTGACTCATCCGATACCCGAATCTCTAATAAAAAAGGTATGAGTCTCCTACCCAATGGGAACCATACCAAAACTCTTTCCTAAGTAGACAAATTGGGTGGCGACTCTATCATTTGTATTGAGATTTGGGTCTCGATTCTTTTATTCATTAAAATTGGTTAAAATGTGCAAAATTGAACTAAATGGTTCCATCATGCCTCGATCAACTAGCCCCCCAAGGTCCCCGTCGCAAGGTGCTAAGGGAGATCCATATATCTTCGACCACCGAGAGTTCACAGCGACCACATGGAGCAACAATAAGGAAAGAAGTACCTCATCTTCTATAGAAGAAGAAGAAGAAGAAGAGACTACTAATCATGCATTCATGGCAATGTTTGATTCGGAGACAGAACAGTCTGGAAAGAAAGCCTCCAAGCAAGTTACTGAGCAAATTAAAGAATCGGAGTCCGAGACTGCCAGCACTGAGGTAAGCTCTCACTCTAATTCTATATCTAACCTTGATATTGCTAGAGATTTAGGGATTATTACCAATATCATAAAGAAAAATGTAAAGGCCATAAAATCCCTTCAAAGACTAATGATGGAGCTCTCCAAAGATACTAAAGCAATGACTCAATATATCAATCTCATAAGAAGCACAAAGCATATCGACACTATTGAGGAGAATGACCTAAAGAATCAAGTCCAAATCCTGAATGCAAATGTGTTTGGATTAAATAGAGAGTTAACTGTAATAAAGGAAGCAGCCGGAAGAAATCCTAGAGTAGCTCAAGGAAGAAAGCTAGAATCCTTAAATCAAAGAAGGAATTCGAATCCAGCTTCCAGATGGAATGTATAACCTACAAAACAAAAGAAATTCTGAAGCAGCATCAAGCTAAAAAACACAATGCTCTACTAGGTCAAAGAACTCAAACTTAGAGATACAAAGCTGCTCAAAGGGAAAGGCTGTAGTAGTCTATGATGATCAACCTATCAAGCAAAAGAAAAATTACAGAGTAAAAGTTGCTCCTCCAGTCAACTGCCAGATCTAAACCAAACAATCAAGTCCAAATCTATCTGAATTAGGATACTCTGGAGACTACAGGAAGAAGGATCTATAAAAGATTGAGGAGAAGCTCAAGTAGAATAAACCAGTTACTGGGTGCAGGATTTATGTAGAAAATTACTACATGACTAAGTTAAGTAGATTTAAAAATGGTTATTACGATATTTATCCTTGGCGTGAAATGGTTGATAACCCGAGAGGACCAAAATCTGATTAGGTACCCAAACCCACTTGATTTGTTTTGCACGTGTGCCTTAGATCCACTAAAGATCAACAATCATGGTATATTGATAGTGGATGCTCAAAGCACATGATTGGTGACGAGAAAGCCTTCATCACTTTAATCTAGAAGAAAGGTGGAAAAGTAAGCTTTAGAGATAATCAAAAGGGCCAAATCATTGGGCATGGAACCATTTGATCTGAATTAAAGATAGAAGATATCTCACTAGTTGATGGACTGAAGTTCAACTTGCTAAGTGTTGCACAACTATGTGACAAAGGGGGAAAAGTCACCTTTGACCCCAGAGGCTCCTTAATCATTGATAGTAAGTCAAATCAAATCATTCTTTATGAACCTAGAGAAAACAATGTCTATTCTATTAACATTAAAAATGATAAAAAAAAAAAAAGAATATATGCTTGGTGTCTAAAGAAGAAGAATCATGGCTATGGCACTAGAGGTTAGGACATTTTAGCATAAACCTCCTATCCAAACTAGCCAAAAAGGAATTAGTTATGGGTTTTCCTAAGGTTGCTTTTGACAAGGATCACATTTGCAGTACATGTCAATTAGGTAAACAAAATAGAAAAAGTTTCCCTTCTATCTTCTATATACATTCTAAAAGAATTCTTAAACTCTTGCATATTGATCTCTTTGGACCCATCAAACCAATGAGTTTAGGTAGATGATTATTCTTGCTATACCTTTTTTTCTTTGCTAGATAGTAAAGATGAAACCTTTGACAATTTCTCAAAAATATTTATCCAGATAGAAAGTAGAACAGAGCATAAGCATTGCATGCATTTGGAGTGATAATGGAGGAGAATTTAAAAATAAGCATTTTGCTGAATTTTGTGAATTCAAGGGCATTGAGCATAACTTTTCTGCTCTTCATACACCTCAAAAAATGGGGTTATTGAAAGGAAAAATATAACATTAATTGAAATGTCTTGAACAATGCTAAATGAGAATAGATTGCCTAAATACCTTGGGGGTGAGGCTGTTAACACTACATGCTACATTCTGAATAGACCTCTCATTAGAAAGACCATAGACAAAACCTCATATGAAATCTAGAAGGGAAGCAAACCCAAAATTTGGTACTTCAAAGCCTTTGGATGTAAATGCTACATCCTAAATGATAAAAAGCAACTAGGAAAATTTGATCCTAAAGCTGATGAAGTAATTTTCCATTCTACTTAGCATATAGCAAAGCTTACAGAGTATATAACAAAAGGACTCAAATTGTGGTAGATTCTATACTTATGGATTTCAATGAGACTAACCATGCAGGAAAGAAAAGTAAAGATCCGGAAGAAATAGTTCTGGACTTAGCAGAATCAGAAAAGGCTCAAGATCCTTTTTTAGATCAAGAAGTATAAGGAAAAAGATGAGCAATGTAATTTTAAATTGAATCAATCTTCAGACAATCTACTAAACATTGGGATTGATTTCAATGATGGATAAGGAGAAGATGAAGTAGAGGAGATTGAAGAACAAGCCCCACAGTAGCATAAGGATCTTCAAAGGGAAACTAGGACTTAAAGGAATCATCCAGTGGAAGCTATTTTAGACAATATTCAAAATCTAGTTAGAACCAGAGGACAACTCAATAGGATGATAAGCCATGATTCTTTTATCACACTCATAGAACCAAAGAAGTTTCAAGATGCAGAAGGAGATGAAAGCTGGATGATGGCTATACAAGAAGAGCTAGATCAATTCACAAGAAATGTTGTATGGGATCTAGTGCCACTTCCTAAAGGAAAGTCAATCGCTGGCACCAAATGGGTATTTTGAAACAAGCTAGATGAATTTGGAGTTATGGTGAGGAATAAAGCAAGACTATTTGATCAAGGCTACAATCAGCAAGATGGCATTGACTTTGAGGAAAATTTTGCACTAGTAGCAAGATTGGAGGGAATCAGGATTCTATATGCCTTTGCATCATTTATAGGATTCACCCTATTCCAAATGGAGGACAAATGTGCTATAAAAAATGGAGTCACTAAGGAGGAATTATATGTCAAGCAACCACTTGGATTTGAAGATTCCTAGCATTCGAAGCATGTGTACAATTTGAAGAAAGCTCTCCAACCAAGAGCTTGGTATGAGAGACTCACTTCATTTCTCATATCCAAGGGTTACATCTAGGGTAATGTAGACACAACCCTCTTCATCAAGAAAAAGAAGGGTGATGTCGTTCTTGTCCAAATATATCTAGATGACCTCATCTTTAGAGCAACTGATAAAAGGATGTGTGAGGAATTCAGCTATCAAATGCAAAAGGAATTTGAGATGTCAATGATGGGAGAACTTAACTTCTTCCTTGGTCTTCAAATTAAACAGTCTAGATGGGATTTTCACAAACCAATCCAAATACACCAAGGAGATTCTAAGAATTTTAAAATTGACAAGAGCAAACCATGCCCACTCCTATAGGATCAAATACAGTCCTTTCAACGGATTGTGAAGGAGAAGAAGTTGATCAAAAGTTCTACAAAGGGATGATTGGATCACTTCCGTACTTAACATCTAGCAGACCTGACATATATTATGCAGTTTATTACTGTGCAAGGTATCAAGCAAATCTAAGGAATTGACATGTAAAAGCTATAAAAAGAGTTCTTAGATATCTTCTAGGAACTACTGAAGTTGGTCTATGGTATCTAAGTAATGGCAACTTCACATTACAAGGGTACACTGATGCAGACTATGGTAGAGATATGCTTGAGAGAAAAAGTACATCCTGAGGCTGTCATTTTCTTGGAGATTGCTTAGTTTCATGGTATAGCAAGAAGCAAACATCAGTAGCAGTATCAATAATATAAGCTAAATATATGGCAACTGGTAGCTGTGTTGCATAACTCCTATGGATCAAACGGCAATTGGAAGATTATGGTGCTCAAGCAGGATGTGTTGATGTTATGTGTGACAACAAAAGGGCAATTGATGTGTCAAAGAATCTAATGCTGCATGGCAGGATGAAGCATGTCAATATCAGACACCATTTCATCAGAGATCATGTCATGAAGAAGGATGTAACTTTGGTCGACATTCCATCAAATGAGCAAAGGGCAGTTGTATTTACTAAACCTCTAAGTAAAGAGCAATTTAACAAGTTAAGGGAGGCAATTAGAATGTCAAATCCAATTTCAAGAAGGATCCGAAAGAAAAATAGCAGTTATTCCAATCTTGAGTCATTCAAGGAGTGAAGAAAGAAAAGAGAAGTGACTCAATTCTAGATCCAGAAGGAAAAGTTTCCAGCTCAGCAAACAAGATTTACAAATGGCAGTGAAAGTGTGAGAAAGTTACTGTACACATTTTGAATTTCAAACCTTTATTGGGTAACCCACGCGTGGTAAAATTTTACAATTGCATTTAAATAAATCATTCTAATTCTCCGGTTTAAATGCCATTAACTTCTTCCCTCATTTTAAACTGCCACATCATTTATCCAGTTAGTTTTAACTTCTTTCGAATTACCATTATACCCTTATCTTAAAAATTCTGTAAACCCGCCCCCCCCAAATCCATCATCTTTCTCACATGAGCAACTACTCTACTATTACTCTGTAACTTTTTTCGAAATATTCCCAAATCTCTTTCTTCTAAATTCCTCAAATGGCAAACACTCAAACAAAAACCACCCCTCCTCCACAAAATGCCTTTAAGGACACTGATCTCATGAATGAGGATTTCATTCCACTCAACCTCAAAAGCCTAGATACAGTAATCCCCTCTGAATATTTAGGCGACAATTTTCTATTTAGCAATGAACCATACTCCCAACTTTCAAAAGACCAACATCTTGAGGTCTTCCTCATGATGACCAATCCCACTTACCCAGTTCTTGTAAGAGAATTTTATGATAATCTCATGGTCCATTATTATTATGATGCTCTCCGGACAAAGGTTCAAGGGAAAATTATTACTATCACTCCTGAGTTCTTTGTGACTCACTACTAAATGAGCAATTGGGGGTTACTTATGAGGAATGATGGTGATGAGCTGAAAGTAAAGTATATCCCAAGCTATGGCTTCTGGAAAGATTTTTTAGAGATAAATGCTCCACTCATTAGCCAGAAGCCCCCAGACTACTACAATTTGTACTGGAAAAATGTGTACTAATTTAGAAGGGCTCACCCACCACTGCGTCCTCCTTTCAACACTGCGTTCTCCAACATTGGGTGGAAAGAAGAGTCCTAAACATGCCAGTCCTGATAATAGACTTCATGAAGTAGCATAAATACTCCCATAGGGCACTCATTACTAAAAAAATCACTGAAAATGGTATTGATCTATCTAGACCTGAGAGCATAAAAGGAAATGCAGTCCTAGAGAAAAACTTCTGGAAGTTGTCTTTTGATGAATTTTGGGATGAGGAGAAATCCCTGAGGCAAAGGAGAGAAAGACAGGAGAATAATAGGGTCTAAAAGGCCGAAAGCTCAGTTAAGAAATTTCCAGTGGCAAAGAGAGTTAGAACCAACAAATCCAAGGCTCAGAGGAAGATAAACTTGAAGCATGTTGTGGAAGAAGTGGAGGAAATTAATGAAGATGCCATGACCCTCACACAAATCATGAGGTAGTCACCCATAAAAAGGCCTAGAGGAAGGCTGATTAAAGCTGTTACTAAGAAGGGGAGGAATGTGGAAACTCCAAAGTTAATGGTTGAAGACCAAACTCCAAAAGTTGTAGAGGCTATTATTACCGGAAGAAAAAGAGGTGGTGCAACTCTAAAAGAAATCCTTGAGGAAGGAAATGCTACTAAAAGCAGTGATACTGAGGCTGAAGAAATTGTTCCAAAAAGACAATTTCAAAAGAAGGGAGCAGCCTTCAATGAAGCTCATAAGGCCAGAAGAGCTAAGTTAGAACCTAAGAAGCCAGCCTCAGGCATTACAATAAATGAGCATGCCCCAAGGCTAACTAGAATAGAGGAAATAGTTGAGACCAAGAAATCAAAGGGGAAGAAAGTGGCCTTCACTTGTGAAAACATCACTCCGGAGGATCCAAAGTTCAATCAAATGATGAGTGCTATTAAAGAAAATCTTAAAGCAAATCAGCTTTATATAGAATGACCTAGAGGCTCATCAGGAGCATCATCTCAAGCCATTCCTCAGATAAATCTCGCTCAGCCAATTCTAATCTCACCCTTAGATCTCAACACCTCTAGGAAGGATATAGTGTGGAAGAACTATAAAGTCTCAATTTTATTGCCCGTTTAAAGGCCCCTTCTAGAGAACTTATCACTTCAGAAGGCGCAATCATTAAGGTAGTTAAGGTAGAAAGACCTAAAAAGGAAATTGAGGAGAATGTTGAGGACACTACCAACGTTCCTAAACAATCAGAAGAAGTTAGAACCAATAGTCCTGAAAAGGCAATTGAAGGGGAGATTGAGGACGATGCCAATCTTCTGAAAGCTGAAGTAGAAGATAGAGTTGATGAAATAATAGAGAAATGAGAACAACTCCATACTGAGGTAATTCCTAATCTTACCTCCAATACTACTATTGTTGTAAATGTTGAGACTGCAGAAAAATAAGGCAACTTAGATGCAAACACTCAAAATGCTTCTAAGGTAGTAGAGCGTAACCTAGAGCTTAATGCACCAGAGGAGGGAGAAGGTCTGAGACCTACTGAGAATGCTACTATAGGAGACTAAAAGGGTGAGGCCACTCCAGAGGTTAGGTTGGAGGAAAAGAGAGAAGAATAGAGGACTAATAATGAAATAGAATCATCCAGCTTAGAGGAGACTTAAACCGAAAGTAGCTCCAGATCTGAGGAAGAATCTTCAATAGATAGTAAGGTAAGAAGAAAAATAACTAATTCAAACCCATCCAGAGCAGTAAAATTAAGAATGGCCCTGAGCTTATTAGAACAAGCCACATTGGAAGGGCAAAGAGATGGTGAGTTCAAGCCCCTGCTTAGAGAATATGTCAAAGAGTAAGAATTGTAGAAAATCTGCTGAAAAATTAGTCCATGACTTTGGATTTGAAAGAAGAACTGGGGAGTATCAAAACCACAGTGGGAAATATTAAGAAGAGAGTGAATCAATTCCCTATAGCGGAATAAGTAGCAGAAACCTCTCTCTCAAACTACCCCTGCACTTAATCAACTCACCTCTGCAATCACAATAGTGAATAGATCAGCAGCACAATCTGCAATCGAACCATAGAATAATTGTACAACCATTATGGGTCATATTAACTCCTCCTCTACTAAGCTAAAAATAGATTTGAAAGAGTACTTAGATACCAAGTTTGAAAACTTGCTAAAATTCATTCCCAATGCTCTCTCTAAAACATCCAAAGACATCTCTTCTGAGATCACCTTTTTCTCAACAAAGTAGATTACATTCGAAGAGCAGATCTCCAAGTTTCTCAAGGATGAATTACCAAAACTCCTTGAGAAATCTATGGAAGACATGAGTTCAGATTTCCAATCTCATCTCTCCGGAACTGAGAAGATCATGAAGAATTGGAAGGAGATTTTTGATATTAAACTCCGGCACATAAACACCAGTTTTCATAATGGCCATGAAGATATAATTAAAGAAGTTCAATAAATTAGCTTTGAAATGTCACAGTTGGCTCTTACTACTCCTTCTTCTTCCAGAACCACAGCTGCTATTCCGGAGAGCCCACTTCTCCCCATTATGCAAGACTTGGTTCAATACATAGGAAACATTGGTTTCTTTAGATATAAGTGCTCCCTCACACTTCTCAAAGCCTTGTTTCCATTCTTTGAGGAATAAGATAGGCACCATGCTCTTACCATGTTCCCCAACCTCATAAAATCATATGCATAGCTTTGGAAGATCTACAAACCTCTGTATCTCATTCCTGAAACTATAGACAAAATCATTGCACATCGCTTAGCAGGAAATGTGGATTATTCTATCTATTCTACAGCCTGAGAAAAGAAATGGGATCAACAATCCTACATGGTTATAGACACCCCAAAAGATGCAAATAAAAAGGGGGAGAAAAGAAAAAGGCTAAGAGGGAGAAGCATTAGGATAATGAAAAGAAACGGAGTTGTATAATTGTCTGGAATAGCTATTTTAATGAAAAAATTTGTAATAGCTAGTTCAAATATTTTTCCCTTATATTCTTCTGTAATCTATGATCTAGAACTTCATTGAGGTTAACCATTATTAATAGCAGAAGTATATTTAGTGAAAATATCATTTCAAAAATTTGCTTCTAAGTACACTCATCAATTGTACTTCAAAAACTTACAAGCTAGAATGCAAAAAGATTGGGGAGTAAGGATGCTAGAATTATAGGGGAGTTAAAATTATAAATGACTAAGTATCAAGAATCATACTTAGCTCATATTCCCTATTATCTATACTCACTGTACTTAGGTTTTTATTTCCATCAAATGGGGGAGATTGTTGGGAAACAATGATCCGGAAGTATCATATTAAGAACAGTCCGGATAAGTTTTGAAGTAAACAAAATCTCTAAGTCCAAGAAGAATACGTCCAGATACACATTAAAGATAACAAATCCCCAAGTCCATATAAAAAGCATCCAGTTAAAGTTTGGAAAGGAAACAAACATCTAACTCGATCAAAAATAGCATCCCGAGATAGACTGGTTGAAGAGCTTCCTGATAAGTTAGAATCTAAAGATATATGGAAGATTCTACTCTCAAGACAAAAGGGAAAAGTTCAAAATTATCTTTTCCCTCCATGTCGGTCTGAAGTCAAAGTTCCGTTTGCCTTGGAAAATGAAAAAGTGATAGCTTGCATGCATTTTACAAAAGGACAAAAGGTCTTACTTGGAAAGATAAAAAGGTAGCAACCTTTTTAACCTAGACCAATAGACTGGCGCATGGAGCTCACTCATCTGACAAAGTGTGCCTAGAATTTAGTTGTGCACAAAAAGCCAAATTAACGCCAACTAACAACTTTGTCTCACTAATCCCAAGAATTCAAATAGGTCAATTATCAGTCTAACAGACTAATCAATGCCTCTAGAAGTGCCACCTCATACCTTATCAATGGTGAAGATTGAAGATTAACCCAACGGTACACAATGGCTACTTTTATGATCAAAGCCTGTAAAAGGGAAGATTCACATCTTGAGAAGGTGCTGGTTGATTTTAAAAAAGATATTATATTGAGAATTCAAGATACTTCAATCAGAAAACATAATCCCCCTCAAGAATAACTTACTCATATTAGTTTGTAAAAATTCACAAGTGAAAATTATAAATTTGTAGAATTCAAAACCCTCTTTAGTAGAATACCAATAGTAAGATCTCATACTTGGATGAGTATTGAGATTAGGACACAGCTTAAACTAGGAAATTTTAAGTGGTATATCCCTGTGGGACTCAGCTTAAATTTCAATAGAATTTAGGTGGTATATCCTGCTAAAGAAAAGGGGAGGAAACTCCAAGGTTTGGAGTAGGCGGGGCTGAACCAGTGTAAATCTTTTTGTTTGAATTTACTTACTTTATCCTTGCATTAATTATATTATTGTTTATACTTGCATAATCCGGATCAAATATATCCATACCAATTCAAACATGCTACAAAGACTTTTTATAATTTATTAAATTTTGCAAAAATGGTCATTCACCCCCCCTCCCCCCTCTTACCCTAAATATATATATGCACAGGGACCAATAAAAGGTTCAAAGGATCCGAACTATGAAGTGCGTAAGACATATGATGTTTGAAAATAAAAGCAAGTGCAAAATACTGATGTTTTTTAAATTGAGTTCTAATTTTTGCATAGGCCATTCAGTGTAAGATGACCTATCGAACGTTTAATTTTATTTTTTCTTTTCTTTATTTCTTTTTCTTTCCTCTTTTTTTTGTCCTAATTTTTGGCTGAATTGCCCTTGGCAGTTCAATCTAGCAGACTTTTTTTGAATTTTGCATAAAGCTTATTTCTTTTATAGCTTGTCTGTATTTTTATCTTTTGTTAAATAATATACATGCGCAATAATGATAACAACATAAAGCACAAAATGTAGAGAAAAAACAGATGTTCACATACTTGTGATTATTTCAGCTAAAGACATGCATGCATGCATTCATAAGACCAAGATTCTTAGCAAATCATAACATGTTCATTGATGAGACTAATTTGAGTACTGTAGGCAGATGACCTTTTCCTGACCCTTTTAAGGCCGTGGAAAAATAAGCGCAGCGAAGCGAGCCAAAGGATTGATCATCAATTTAGCGTGATGAAAAGGTGGACTGATAAAATCGATGTTAAAGTTAATGTTTTAGTCCAATTTAAATGTTACGAGATATGAGACCCAAAATCCCATATTTTAAAATAGATTCGTCACCCGGTTTAGCTCTACCTGGAATTTGGGTACGATATTCCCACCGGGTGGTTAGACCGTACCTTGAAACTGAGATTCCGAGTTCGGATGATGTTGCTTACTTTTCATTTATTAAATCAAAACGTTTACATTTTAATAAAGGTCGGTTTAGTTCTTATTCGATTTAAATCATTCTAATTAGAGTTTTCGATTAAAATAATCCATACATCATGCGGCGAATCATGCGATAAAGCGATAAATAAAGCAAATAAATAATTATTACACGGCTTTACAAATACCTATACATCTTTCTAGTGCGGGAAAGTAAAATGGATAAATAAAAAGAGATCGAGATCGGGTCTCAACCCGGCTTACCAACCCCGAAGAAGCTCCAAGAAATGACAAATCACACAAATAAATAACAAAAAATGCACAAATAATAATAAGGAAGAAAATAAATCAAACATGGAGGAAGACATATTTTTAGTATTTTTCGAGGCTAAAAACACATCTTTTGGGCTTCTATTAATTATCTAGGCAGCCTAAAAATAACCTAAATAAACTAAATAACCTAAAATAGATTAAGGAAATTATTGAATGTTTTTGGAATTTTATGTTATGGAAAAAATATTTATTAAGGATTTATTTGGTAAAAAAATTCATTTTTAAGCCATTAGATGAAGATTTAACCAATTAAATAATTAATAAATTATAAAAACAAATTTAAAAAAATAAACTATTTAATTCTAGATTATGTGAGATTTTAGAAATTTTTCGTGTGAAAATCGGGGTAAAAAACGCAAGAAAACGATAAAACGGAGCCAAAAACTCGGAACATGGACCTTTTGGCATTTTTGCCAGTCCAACCGCTAGGACGGGCATCTGAACCGCTGCCATGGCAGTTCAACCTCTGCTGATGCAGCGGTTGACGCGTTCAAAGCGGTTGGATGCCTTCTGGAATGGTTGAACCGGGAAAATGCGAAATGAACGGAAATCAGTATTTTTACACCCAAAAACTCAAGATTACCGAGGTTTTAAGCCAATTCCCACAATATTTCAGTAGATTTGGACTTAAAATGATGAAATAACTTTTTTTTTTGACTTTGGGATGAAAAAGAACCAAAAAACACCGGGAAAGATGTTTGCAAAAATACCGAAAGAAAAAGGGGATAACCACTGCAACAACAACCAAGAACAATAGAAAAATTAAATAAAATTGATTGAAAAAGATTGAAACTCGGTTTTGTTACCTCTAGGCCATGAATCCACGTTTGTGACTCGAACTGGAGGTTTGGCAAGCTTTGTGATGAAAATCCGACGAAACAGTGACACGAAAGGCGACGAATTTAGTGATGAATTTTAGTGATTTTGTGAGAGAAAGTCTCTAAATCTTATTTAAGCTTGTTTTAACCTATGGTTTCTACTTCATTTTAGAGTTTAGACTAAAAGATTAAGCTTTATAATACTTAGGAACCCAAATTAATCAAATTTCCTTAGTTTTATGAAGTTTTCTCTCTCCAAAAGCTTAAGAACCTTAAATGTGAAATTCATGCTTTTAATTGGCAAACAGTCCTGAATTAGGTGATTTAATCGGTTTATATAGGCTATTCTTACTCCAAATAACTCAATTAGTCCTTAGAAATGTTAAATTTCCTAGAAAAAATTGAGTTTGTCTAATCTAGAGAGAGAAAAGATGAACACGCACGGTTCACCGCACGAGTGCCCGGTGAACCACCCCAAGTGCACGGTGAGATACCCCAGCGTGCGGTGAAATGCACAAGGGGTCACAGCTCACCATGCCCAAGGAGCAAAGTGCGGTGAACTGCACCTGGGGGCGGTTCCCCGCGCCACCGGGGCGGTTCGCTGCTTTGGCAACGGCGCCGTCACGGACGGCAACTCTGGCAAGGGAAAAATAATTTTTTATTTTTTTTTTATTTTTTTTTATTTTTTTTATTTTTTATTTTTTATTATCATTATTATTATTATATTTTTAATATTTTTTATTATTTTTATTTTTATATGAATTTAATGTAATGAATTTTTATTAATTAATCGGCTATAGAAAACGATGCGATTAAAGTCCCAATTCATCAAGAGAGGTACATGCCAATTGCGATTCGACTCCAAAAGAATAGAACAACTAGCCTATAAATAGGTTAGAGCAAAACATCATCATCGTTCCGTAGGTCACCGAAAAGCCCGTGCTATAGGCTGCCCCTCGTGAGATTACCATTTGATGGGTCAAATGTGATCTCATGAAAGAGCGAGGGATAAAAGGTCATACCTAAGTTCGGGAGACTTAAATCGGTTGTCTACTGGGGCTACCATCAGTAGACCTATCAAAAATGAAATTCTAACTTGGAAACTTTGATTCGGTATCACCCTCGACTTCCCCATATATTTGAGGTAAACTGCCGGTTGCCTTACGTCACCATAATATAACTGAGGATTAAACACCTAATTGAATGGCATTGCGTTACTCCATTACAGAAACTTTTATATAAACTACCGGTTGCCTTAGGTCACCATAATATAACTAAGGATTAAACACCCAATCGAATGGCATTGCATTGCTCTATTACAGAAACTTTGATATAGACTGCTAGTTGCCTTACGTCACCACAATATAACTAAGGATTAAATGCCCAGTCAAATGGCATTGTGCCGCTCCATTACAGAAACTTTGATATAAACTGTCGGCTGCCTTATATCACCATAACATGACTAAGGATTGAACGCCTAGTCAAATGGCATTGCGCTGCTCCATTACAGAAACTCTGATATAAACTGTTGGTTGCCTTACCTCACCATAACATGACTGACGATTGAATGCCCAATTGAATGGCATTGTGCCGCTCTATTGTAGAAACTTTGATATAAACTGCTGGTTGCCTTACGTAACCATAACATGACTGAGGATTGAATTCCCAGTAGAATGGCATTGTGCTACTCCATTACAAAAAATCTAATATAAATTGTTGGTTGCCTTACGTCACCATAACATGACTGAGGATTGAACGCCCAGTCAAATGGCATAGAGCCGCTCCATTACAGAAACTTTGATATGAACTACTGGTTGCCTTATGTCACTCTAACATGACTGAGGATTAAACGCCTAGTCGAATGGCATTACTTTGCTCCATTATGGAAACTCTGATAGAAATTGCTGGCTTCCTTACATCACCATAAAAAGACCGAGGATTGAACTCCCAGTCGAATGGCATTGCACCACTCCATTATAGAAACTCTGATATAAACTACTTTTTAGAATCGGTTGTTTTACTGGGGTTGCCATCAATACACCTTTCAAGAATAAAAACTTAACTTGGGAAATTCTGAGTTGATTGTCTACTGGCGATTTGGGGACACACAATCAACAGACCTATCATGAATAAAATTTGAGTAGTTAGTAATTGTCCCAAATTGTGATTTTATTGCCTAATTAATTTTGTGGAACAAAAATATTTTTGCCCCTTTAATTAAGCAATAAAAATCGAAGATTGAGAAAAAAAAACGAGTTTAGAAGTATCCGAAATTCATTGTTAGGTTGATTTTTCCATAGTTGCATTAAGGCGCCCATGGAGGACCTAATGCTGCATCACGGTGTCCCTGAAGGGTTGAAAGCTGCATGGAGGTGCCCCTGAAGGATTAAGAGTTGCATGGTGGTGCCCCTAAAGGATTGAGAGCTACATGGAGGTGCCCCGAAAGGATTTTTTGTGTTTTGAATTTTTGATCTTCAGATCGATTGTCCATCAAAATTATCATGTGGCATACTTGTCACGGAAGTTTTGAGATAGTAGTAAGTGACATGAGTTGCATTTTTATTGCTTAATTGATTTTGGAACAAAATATTTTTCCCCTTTAATTAAGCAATAAAATTGGAACAATGAAATATAAATTGAGTTAGGATTTCTAGGAGTCCGGAGAAACTGTTGAGGTGTCCATCGGGTCCAACTGATATGCCCCTTAGATTCTCTATCTTTGAAAGCAGTTTAGAAAATATGATGGGATGCACTTGATGATTATATTAAGGTTCCCCTGGGAGAAACTCTGAGTTTTGATTTTAGGATCCATCAGGTTGGCTGTCCATTGGGATGGCCATATGGTGTACCTGTCAAGGAAATTTTGAGGCGTTAGTAATTGCCATGAGTTGCATTTTAATTGCTTAATTGATTTTGTGGTACAAAAATATTTTTGCCCCTTCAATTAAGCAATTAAAATGGAAAAATGAAATAAAAGTTGAGATATTTGGGGGTCTGGAGGATCGTCGAGGTTGAACGATAACTCGAGGAGACTTTTTTGTGCTTTGTTCCCTGTAAAATACAGCATAGAATAATAGACATGACATTTATGAATATTATGCATGAATGTATGAATGCATGAGCTGCTTGGACTGATCATCTTCCACATATGAGTTACACGACTGCTCGCCGAATCGATTTTGCTTAATTTGATTGCTTGTTAGGAGAGAGAATATGTAGAATTACATTGCTGCATGGACAAGGCAAGAATGCCTTTGACTAAGGATTAGGGATGTCGTATAGATTAGGTAGGGATGCCCTTAGTGGAGAATTAGGGAAGTTGCGGTATACACATGGGGCTCATGAGGCCGGATATTGAGGATGAGTATTGTCATTTTCTACATAGCCTTTCGCTTGCTATCCAAGGAGGTGAGTCATTTGCATAAATGATTGTTGAATTGAGCGTATCGAAGATAAGTGGGAGCATGAAGCTAAGTTCGAGATTCTGTATGACGAACAGCTGGACGCTATCACTGCCAATGAATTCTACTAAGGATGGTTTCAAAAGATTAGGACATTGCATACTCGAGATGCTCGGTCGCGGCCGAGACTAGAGTGGACACGTGTAGAGGATAGATTTGAGCCATTCGAGTCCTTCGAATTGTAGTAGATATTTAGGCACTATGATGATGATGATGATAAAGCGGGTATTTTGATGTGATCGATCGAAGTCATTACCTTTGTTTTTATTTGTCTTAATTTTTGCATAGACCTAAATATTAAGATGGGCCTATCAAACTTATTCATAATTTGCTTTTATGCCCCAATTTTTTCCTGGACCGCCCTTTCGGGTTTTCGATCCAGCAGACTTTTCCTAGCTTTTCATAGACCTTGTTGTTTTTAGCCTATCAGGATTTTTGCCTTTTATTTTTGCTTTTTTTTCTTTCGTCTTTTGAGGAATTGGGTTGACTGTACGGAATCCCACATTCGACTTACTTGCAAAATTTCTCCCTTTGGGCCCATTATATTCATTCACAACACAAAATTTAGTAAAATGATATTTCCATTTAATGAAGTAAGTTTGAGTACATGATGATGATAACCATTTCTATTGACCCAAACTCTGGTGTTAACTAGCCTATATAGGTTTTGTACCCAACCACTCTCTTAGCTCACTGTGAGCACTGGATTTTAACGATCCTTCTCATGAAACTATGACGAGAGCTATATGATGCAATATCTTACAAGTGTTATCCATCAGAGGTGTTCCTACTGCTGCAGAGTTGAGTTTGGTCGGAGTTAGGAGACCTAGTCTGCCCTTAGGGACCCCGTACGGGGTGCTCCCTGGTGGTATAGATCCACTGCCAGACCTCGTATAGGTAGATTCCTTCCATATGCTTGAAGGGGACCCATATGGGTGGGGCCCTACCAGTATGGGTCCTCTTATTGCCTGATCAGGCTCTTTCTGAAGGTGTTCCTTACCTATTTCAGGAAAAGGCAGGTCATGAATGCGAATTATTGCATTCAGACCTCATTTTCCCTATAAATAGGACCTTTTTCCTCACATTTTAACACACATAACTCATATAAAACATAGCAAGTATATTTTACACAAATTCTAGTAGTTTTTATGGGTATGGAAAGGGTATAGTGGAGGTATAGGAGGTATAAAATAGGGAGAAAACCCATTCCTTGAGGTTTTGTCCACATTTTATTCATTCCTAGCTATTATTAGGATTTTGGGGAGGTTCTATCCACATAAATACTTGCCTATATAGTCCTACTCCAACACCTACTTTGGTTAGACTCCCTCAACAGCAAAGGGATCTCCTCAAAGTGGATTCATACCATAAAAGTAACGCTCCTGAGTTTCAAAGAGACGCACATCTCAGTTATTTTATTTTTATTCTCTACCTCCACTACTATATCTATTCTAATTCTTGTTTTGGGTCAGGTCCTAACCCGTATGAGCCTTGTTGGCACCATATGTCCTTAGGGATATTAAATCGGTGTGCCATACTCATTTAGAAGGAAATCCCATTTTTATTTCATTTCTCCTCCATTAATCTATCCATTTCAAACTAGTGTCTGCTGGGACCAGACAGGACCTGTACGGGGTCCCTCATACCCATACAGGTCCTCCGCGGTACCTATATAGGTACCGGCCCCCAAGGCAGAATCGAGAATTCATCTTTTAATCAGTTAAAATCAATCCAACTCACCATTTATCATGCGATCATTTCCACTAATAAATCCGGTGAACCAACCCATAAAAGTTAAAATGTGTTTTCACAACAAAATAAGTTGAAGACTCATTATTTCTCTCCAATCCTAGAAGCCACCCGGGCACTATCGATCATAAAACCGCCATTGTAAGGTGTCAATGACATGTGGGTCTCCCTTGGTGCCTATATGAGATGTGGGGCCCATTAGGGTTTGGATTGATTTAGGCATGGTGAAACCTTTTTAGTTCAATTTTGCACAATAAGTGAATTTTCTTGAATAAAAGAATCAAGACCCAAATCTCGATACAAATGATAGAGTCACCACCCAAGTTGTCTACTTGGGAAAGAGTTTTAGTTTGGTTCCCTTTGGGCGAGAGAGTCATACCTTTTAGATCAGAGATTAGGGTATCGGATGAGTCACTTATTTCTCATTTAGTTGATTCAAAATTACATTCACCACGTAAAACCGTTTTTGCTTTCATTGTTTGGGGAATTATCACAGAAATCATATTTTTCTACACTCTTTCACACCCGTTACATGCGTTTACATATTACAATAAAGTAAAAAAATAAATGGGGGACTAAAAATTACAACCGCGGGAAGATGGGGGAAAGTTGCAAAAGAACCCATACATTTGTTCTAAGTTGTAAAACAAAATGAAAATAAATTCCCCTGCATCCACAAACATTAGCACAGTTTATAGCACATCATAAGTTAGTATTTTGTTAGGAAATATGTGATTATGTTATCGTGGCAGTTTTACAATCAATAGTGCCCAGGCGGCTTCTAGAATCGTAGAGGAATAACAAGTCTACAACATATTTTGTTATAAAAACACATTTTAACTTTTGTGGGTTGTTTTACCGGATTACAAGTGAAAATGATTGCATGGCATATGGTGAGTTAGATTGATTTTAACTGATTAAAAGATGAATTCTGGATACTGCCTAGGGGCCAGTACCCATACGGGTTAGTGGGACCCATACAATTATTAGGGAGGATAGGTACGGTTATAGGGGACCCGTACGAGTCTTGTCTGGTGCTAGGAAGAAACTCAGTTCGAAATGGACAAATTAATGGAGGAGAAATTAAACAAAAATTAGATTTCCTTCCATATGAGTATGGTGTACTGATTTAATATCCATAAGGACATATAGTGGCAACAAGGCTCATACGGGTTAGGACCAGACCCAAAATAAGAATAAGAACAGATATAATAGAGGAGGCAGAGAATAAAAATAAAATAACTTACATGTGAGTCTCTTTGAAACTTAGGAGTGTTACATTTATGGCGTGAATCCACTTTGAGGTGATCCCTTTGCTATTGAGAGACTCTAGCCAGAGTAGATGGCAAAATATGACTATTTATGTGAGTATTTGTGTGGATAGAATCTCCCTAAATCCTAGTAAATGAAGCAAGGAATGATTAAAATATGGACAAAACCTTGAGGAATAGGTTTTCTCCCTACTTTATACCTCTTATACCTCCATTATACCTTTTTTATGCTTATAGAAACTGCTAGAATTTGTGTATAGTATACTTTCTATGTTGTATATGTGTTGTGTGTGTTAAAATATGAGGAAAAGGGCCTTATTTATAGGGGAAATGAGGTCTGAATCCAATAATTCACATTCATGACCTGCCTTTTTCCCAAAATAGGTAAGGAACACCCTCCAAAAGAGCCTAGTCATTCAACAAGAGGATCTGTATGGGTAGGGCCCCACCTGTAAGGGTCCTAGGGGACCCGTACTGGCCCCCTCCAAGAGTACGGAAGGAATCTACCCGTACAGGTCTGCTAGTGGATCCGTACTACCAGACAGCAACTGCATGGGTCCCTAAGGGCTGACTAGGTCTTCTAACTCTGGCCAAACTCAACTCTACAGCAGTAGGAACACCTGTGATGGATAACACCTGTAAGATATTGCATCATATAGCTCTCATCATAGTTTTGTGAGAAGGATTGTTAAAATCCAATGCTCACAGACTACCCCTCATGGGATTACTACAAATATGGATCTGTATGATCTCACGATGTGAGCGAGGGTTTAGAAATCATACCTAAGGTGATAAAATGGGTTAGTTCCTTCCTTGAGGCAAACTCTTTTCCTAGGTGTCCCTTTCTTAAGGCGAAAGGCTTTTTTGACAATGCGTATCCCTTTCCTAAGGCAAATGACTTTCTTGATTGATGCGTATCCCTTTCCTAAGGCATATGACTTTGCTTTCCTGATGCGTATCCCTTTCCTAAGGCGGATGATTTTCCTTGCGAATACGTATCCCTTTCTTGACATGGATGACTTTCCTAACCAATGCGTATCCCTTTCCTAAAGCAGATGACTTTCCTTTATAATATGTATCCCTTTCTTGAGGAGGATAACTTTCCTGAGTGGTGTATATCCCTAGTGACTATATTGGGGAAGGTGTGTGTATCCCTTTCTTAAGGAGAATTGACTCTCCTGGCTAATGTATCCCTTTCCTAAGGTGGATGAATCTCCTGGCTGGGAATTTTGAATAACCTATAAAATGACAACAACAGAACACCAAGTTAGTCATTGTCTAAGCAGATACATATTTATTCTTGATTAACTTTATGGTGAACAAAAAATTTTACCCCTTCAATTAAGAATAAAGATGTGTAGATAGGGGGGTGGCCCCTAAATAAAATTGTGAACTAAGTGCAAGAAATGTCGGGTTTGGCCCAATTACTCTAGAATGAAGTGCCCCTTGGAAGGGTGCCTCTCGTAGAATGCCCCTGGGAGGGCTGGACGATAGGGGGATGCCCCGGGATGGGCTGATTCCACTGCTCGGCAATGGGGGGATGCCCCTTAGTTAACTCTACTGCTGGAGAATGGGGGGAGGTCCCTGGATTAGCTGATTCCACTATTAGGAAATGGGGGGATGCCCCTAGATTTACTGATTCTACTATTGGGAATAGAGGGATGCCCTAGGATTGGTTGATTCTACTGTTGGGGAATGGGGGGAGGCCCCTTAGTTGACTCCACTGCTGGGGAATGGGGGGAGGTCCCTGGATTAGCTGATTCAGCTATTGGAAAATGGGAGGATGCCCCTGGATTTACTGATTCTGTTGTTGAGAATGGGGGGACACCCCTGGATTGGCTGATTTCGCTATTGGGGAATGAGGGGAGTGACCCTTAGTTGACTCCACTACTGGGGAGTATAGCAATGCTTCTTTGGTGAACTTTTTTTTCTGCTGGGGAATTATTTCTTTGCAAGACTCACTTGTGGGGGAAAATTTTTTGCACTAGGGTGGACCTGCATATAAAAATTTCTCTTGTTAGCGATCAATTCAAATATGGCTTACCTTGATTCTTGATTGATCTTTGTGAAAATAAAAATTTTTGTCCTTTCAATTAAGGATGAAGGTGAGCTAGGGGTTTTGCCCCTGATTTACTAAAATATAGAGTTTATAAGGGTAGGGTTGGCTCCAAGTTTGGACTGGATGAATCTATGGTGCCTTTATGAAATACTAATTCAAAATCTACTCCTTGATGGCAAGAAAAGGCACATATAGGTGGGCCAGGACCCGTACGGGTGTGGACCTTGAGAGTTAGGACCTGTATGGGTGGGGTGGGACCCGTATGGGTCCCTACTGGGGCTTTTAAAAGCTGATCAGACTCCTCACATCCCCCCTTATACAAAATTTTCTCATTTAACATTCTCCAGGGATTTTCTTCCTAGAACCGATCAAAATGTATAAAAAGATCCCAAAGATAAGCCATTTCTCTGTTAAACATAAGGATTTGCCTCCGGTAGGTGATTTAGGGCTTCAAGAATGCTCAATTTTAGTCGGGTTTGCCTTTCATAAAGAGCGCTTATTTCTGGTACTCCCTCCTGCTTCTGATGTGCCCCTGATCCCCTCCCCTGACACTCATGCTTCTAAAGTTCAGATAATTTTGCTTCATTCTCCATTTTCCATTTTTGAACCCTTTGAGAATTTCTCGAATTTTGGCATGAATTAGGGTGTTTCAGACCTTGGAATAGAGCCTGATGCATGTAACTTTAGTCTAGGATGCTTTTAGGCTAGTTTTGGATGAGCTTTGGCTTTATTTGGATGATTTTGGATTTTTTGGGAAGTATTTTGTGATGCTACTTTTTTAGGAACCTATATGGGTAGGGACCTATACGGGTCCCATTTTTGGTACGAGAGCCTTGTGATGACCCATACGGGTGTGGTGGACCTACACGGGTCCTATCCTCAGGGATAAATTGCTAAAATTTTTTATTTCTGCTATTCTTTTCTAATTTTTGACCTATTTGCTATATCCTAACTCTATTCAGTTGTAATTTTGCCTTTGCAGTTTCAGTATAAGACTGTGGGAGCCCTGAGCTTCTACAGGAAGTGGTATGAGGAGATCCGTGTTGTGAGGGATACCGAGCTACTGACCCGCATAGATTCTTTTGGCTTTAGTGACATCATCAGGGACATCCCTCAAGCTCCGAAGACGTTGGCCCCAGATGCCATTTTAGCATTAGTAGAGAGGTGGTTAAAGACGACCCATACAATTCACTTACCGATTAGGGAGCTCACAATCACTCCCTTGGATGTGTGCGCTTTGACGGGACTAGACTGGAGTAGGGATATCATCCACTTCGATGTGTGTCTAGATCAGTGGCATTCTAGGCTTGAGGTGAAGGCCTATATTGTGAGACTACTTGGGCTTTGTCCAAGGGGAACAAATAAGCTCAAGTACGGAGACTTGAACACTTACTAGATCTGGCAGCCGAGTCCCGTTGCTGTGGATATGAGAGATTAGTATGCCCGGTCTTTCTTGTTGACATTCCTTACTACCATCTTTTTCCCTATTTTTTGAGCAACCTCAATTATGGTTTGGTCTCTACTATGGAGGATCTTATTGTTGTGCCATGTAAGAACTGGTGTTGGGCCACCCTAGTGTAGTTATATTATGGATTAGATGTTGGAGTTCAGGGTGAGCAGTCTAAGCTTAAGATCTACCACCTGATTCTACTAGTAAATCCCAGATCGATCTTTAGCGCTTTAACCTTTTATTCAAACTATGCTGCAACTAATATTTATTTTGTCTTGCAGATTTAGGCCTTTGAGAACTAGTTTATCCCTAGGTCGGGCTTGCCTATGCAGTCTGAGATGCCGCACATTATATCCAGGTGGATGGGGCCTTGGCAGGGCCAAGCCTTGACTATAGCATAGTACAGAGAGTTCCTTTGCCAGCTGTGAGCACTGGATTTCAGTGATCCACCTCACAAAATGATGATGAGAGCTATATATTGCATTCTTTTACAGGTGTTGTCCATTAGAGGTGTTCCTACGACTGCAGAGTAGAGTTTGGCCAACATTAGGAGACCTAGTCTACCCCTAGGGACCCATATGGGTGTTGCCTGGTGGTACATATCCAGTGGCAGTACCCATTTGGGTGTGATCTTCCATAAGGCTGGAGGAGACCCATACGGGTCCCCTGTATCCGTAAGGGTGGGGCCTCACCCATACGGGTCTAGTTATTGCCTGTTTAGGCTCACTTGGAAGGTAAGCCTTACCTATTTTGGAAATGGTAGGTTATGAGTGCTGGTTAATGCATTCATACCCCATTTTCCCTATAAATAGGGCCTTTCACCTTTATTTTATGACACACAACTCTTAAGCGTAAAAACTATAGAGAAATTATAGTTTTAAAGGTATAGAAAAGGTATAGTGGGGGTATAGGAAGTATAAAATAGGGAGAAAACCCATTCCTTGAGGTTTTGTCCACATTTTATTCATTCCTGACTTATTTCCGTGCACTTTGCCCAAGCTCTGTCAATAGTAATGGGATTGTCTCAAAGTGGATTCACGCCATAAAGGTAACGCTCCTGAGTTTCAAAGAAACTCACACCTCTTATATTTCATTATTATTCTCTGCTTCTGTCATTTATATTTCTATTGTTTTTTCACGTCTGGCCCTATCCCTTATAAGTATTGTTGGCACCATACATCCCTAGGGATATTATAACGGTGTGTCAAACTCATAAGGAGGGAAATCCTGCTTGGTTATACTGTTATTTCTACTATTGGCATTATTATTCGTTATATTTACCTTATTATTCTTTTGGGTCCCGATTAATATGAGCCTTGTTGGTACCTAATATGCCATTTTAGTGGTTATCTTGGTACGTCATACTCATATAAAGGGAAATCCTATCTCTTCCTCTCGTGTCCTTTTTGTTGTTTCTATATCAGCCTTCCTAGGCCCATATGGGTCCCCCTTATACTCGTACGAGTACCCTATTGGCTGTATGGGTATAGGCCCTAGAGGGAGATTCCAGGTTTTCTTTATTTTTTCCGGTTTTCTTTATAGAATGAACCTAAAATCACTATTTGCCATGCGTTCATTTTCACTTATAGCCTAGTAAATCAACTCACATAAATAAATCAAGTTCTTTTCAATAGAACGATTGATTATGATGTGCTATAAGCTGTGCTAACGTCAGTGGATGTAGGGGAATTTATTTTATTTTATTTTATAACTTAGAACAAATGTATAGGTTCTCTTTGCAATTTCACCCATTTTTCCCCTGGTTGTAATTTTTATCCCCCATTTATTGCTTGTGCTTTATTGTAATATATAAACGCATATAACGAGTGTGAAAGACTGTAGAAATAGGATTTCTGTGACAATTCCCTAAATGATGAAAACTAAAACGGTTTTACGCAGTGAATGTAAGTTTGAATCAACTAAATGAAAATAAGTGACTCATCTGATACCCGAATCTCTGATCCAATGGGTATGAGTCTCCCGCCTAGAGGGAACCATACAAAAACCCTTTCCGAAGTAGACAACTTGGGTGGCAACTCTATCAATTGTATCGGGATTTAGGTCTCGATTCTTTTATTCATTAAAATTGGCTTATTATGCAAACTTTAACTAAAAATGTTTTGTCACGCCTAAATCCAACCAACCCCCCTGTGGGCCCCTTCTCTCTCACAAAGGTGCCAAGGGAGACCCATACGTCATCGACACCTCACAGTGGTGGCTCTACTGGGGTTATAATCTTTTAACTTGCAAACTTTTGGTTTGTTTTCAAAGCTTAAAAGATTAAGATGAGCACCAAAAATCATTTACTTGATTCAACCCATTTTTGTTTTCATCATTTGGGAAAATTATCACACTCTATCTTCTCATCTCCTTCTCTCTTTAGTTAGATACGCTATTCTTCTAGCGCTAGGATAGGGTGCCCTATTATTTCTGCAACACTTGTGAAAGTGTTACCCATGCCTGCCAGGAATTGGGGACACTCTAGTGGGTGGAGCACTCATTGCTATCTCCCTCCAAAAGAGGCTTGGTACGATGGGAACCTTCTACATCAAACTTTCGATATGTCCCTACATCATTCTTATCGAAAGCCATAGAATTTCATCCTCTAGGGTACCTTTTTCTAGTGAGATTAGACTAAGGAAGAATACCCTCAAACTCGGTGGGGAGAAATAAGGACGAAATCAATTGCTTCGCATGTGTTATGTTACCTACTCTTGTGATTAACCCCACCATGCATTGTTGTAATTTATGCATGCATATCACATTCCATGCATGTACTGATCTCTTAGTTACAAATTCAGCTCAAGAGCCGGTAATCCCATCCAACACTCATCCCGATCACTATCATGGTTTAGCTTAGTCAATCAGTTCAGTCAGCGAACCTAATGCTCCGCACGGTCCGTAGTGGGACTCATTCGCTCTATCAAGAGGCTATTCTATAATTTCACTATAGTAAGGACCCAAGTCAGTCGCTGGACTTTGTGGTTATGCCAAAGGGGATGATCCTCCCTTATTTCATGTGTCTACCCTCTGGCGTAACTCAGGACCAGATGGCTCATTCCATGGCCCTTGATGACATCTCACCCTGGGATACCCCCCTTTTGGTCATATTCAGGAAGTTGAAGAAATACAGATTGATCGATCACCTGCGGCCATATGTTCAACCAAAGCCTGAACAGAGGAGCAACTTCTATGTATATTGTGTCAGTCCTGGTCATCCGACTAAAATATGCGAAGATCTCTTCAAAACTATCACTATGTTGATCAATGAAGGCAAAGTTTATGATATACACGGAAATAGCCATGATTAACTCAGGATTAGATGAAAACAAGGTGTGGAAAAGCATTATGGAAGCCAAGAAAGCAAAAGAAGAACCATCCATATTTGATCTCATAGCTATCAAATAGTGGAATGGAGAACCCGTCCATGACTACTTTCAAAGGTGGTTAACAATTGCGGTGGCCCTTAAAAGAAAACCTCAGGAAATTGGAATTAGCTGACCGATTCATCTTGGGATTATCACCTCAGCTTCACAAGACAACATTCACAAAGGCCTACAAGTCTATCCCTAAAAGTTACGAAGCCTTTATGGAAGCCGAGAGACTCTTCAAGATTATGGGGGATAAGGACCCGTCAAGAATTGAAGTGGACAAAGCCGTTGATACTCTCACCACTCCAATATACACTATTTTGTAACTGGAGGATAAGAACGAGACACCTATTCAAGAAGCACTAAGAAACCTGGCCCAAGTCATAAGGGAAGCTGTGAATGACGTGTTGATCGAGAAACAGTTGTAAGATCTGGATGGTGACCTGACTCAAACTCTAATAAATGATCGAGAAGACCCTTTGCCTGTGGAGGATGACAATGCAATTTTATATAATGAAAGTGATGTAGCCTTTGGGCATCTTGATGATAATAGTGGAGATTTTGCTTACTTGTTTGATGTTTTGTCTAACAACACCATGGATTCATCTAACCATATGCATAACATTTTTAGCATTCATGACGTTTGATTGCATGACATTAATTTAGGTAGAAAGGAAAATCCAAAACTGGTGACCATTCCCAATGGCTTAACCCCTATCGAAAAAAGAGAGATAATAAAAGTGCTTAGAAAACATGTTAGCGTATTTACATGGTCCTACGAAGATATGCCTAGGGTAGATCGCCAGATAGCCGAACATTATATCCCTACTGACCCCAAGTTCAAATAGTTTAAACAAAAGTTGAGAAGATTGTGTCCGGAATAGGCTGATAAAATCAAAGCTGAAGTTGCTAGGTTATTTAAAGCTAAGTTCATTGAAGTAATTGAGTATCCTACATGGTTAGCCAATCTTGTCCCGATTCCTAAGAAAGATGGAAAGGTCAGGATATGAGTCAACTTTCGCGATTTAAACAGGGCTTCCGCCAAAGACGATTCCCATTACCACATATTGATGTGCTAATAAATAGTGCTGCCAGGGCCGCAATGTACTCATTCTTGGATGGGTTTTCTAGACACAACCAGATTCTAATGGACATTAAAGATAAGGTCAAGATAGCTTTCATCACTAAATGGGGAGTATATTGTTACAAGGTAATACCCTTCAGACTAAAAAACGCAGGGGCAACTTATCAGAGAACCGTGATAGCTTTGCTACATGACATGATTCACAAAGAGGTTGAGATTTATGTGGACAACATGCTAGTTAAGTCTAACGTGAGAGAAGAACATTCGGAGGTCTTGGAAAGGTTCTTGATAAGGATTGAGAAGTACAACCTTCGCTTGAACCCAAAAAAGTGTGTGTTGGGAGTTACATCAGGGAAGCTTCTTGGTCACGTTGTCAGTCAGAGGGGAATCGAGGTTGATCCTGATAAGGTTAAGGCCATTTGAGAAATGCCTATTCCTAGAATGGAAAAGGAAGTCAGGTCAGTTCTAGGATCGCTTAAGTATGTAAGCCACTTCATTGCCAAGCTAACCACAGTTTGTGAGCCTATCTTTAAGTTGTTAAAAAGAAAGCAACTGATAGAATGGAACGATCAATGTTAGATGGCCTTCGATAAGATAAAGGCATGCCTGTTGAATCCTCCAATTTTGAAACCTCCGATGCCTGGTAAACCGTTGATACTCTACCTAGCCATAGAGGAGTCATCTGTAGGTGCGATGTTGGTCCAAGAATAGGAAGATAAGAGTGAACACACCATCTACTACTTGAGTAAGAAGTTGTTAGATTATGAGATGAAGTACACAATAGTGGAAAAGACATGTACTACCATGGTGTGGCTAAGCAAGAAGTTAAGGCATTACTTCCAGTCCTATAGAATTCAGGCGGTTACGAAAGTGGATTGAATGAAGCATCTTTGCCAATCCCCTACATTGGCAAGAAAACTCTCTCATTGGCTCTTGTTGCTATCTGAGTTTGACATTGAGTATGTCACGAGGAAGGTCATTAAGGGGAGAGTGGTGGCTGAATTTCTATCAAGTCAACCTATAGAATCTGATCATGTGGAGAACCTAGATTTTCCTGATGAATAATTAGCAATGTTGGGAGTAGAGAGGGCTGAATGAATTATGTTTTTCGATAGGGCTATGACTAGAAAGGGTTCCGGCCTTGGGGTAATCATCATCACACCACAAAATAAAGTTATCCCACTGAGCAAGCGATTGGAATTCCCGGTCACCAATAACAGAGCTGAATATGAGTCTTGTCTCTTCGGTCTTGATATCCTATTAAAGGCAGAAGCAAAGGAGGTCAAGGTTATGGGAGATTCTGCTTTGGTAATAAAATAAGTTGTTGAGGAATGGGAAATCAAAGAAGGATCGCTCAGACCATACATAGAGGCAGTTTGGGACTTCGCGACATAATTCAATCAATGCTTCTTCCAATATATACCAAGAGACGAGAATCAAATGGCTGATTCTCTAGCTACCCTGGCCTCAATGTGGGAAGGAGAAGAGGTACAGTCCATTTATACACTTATACTAGAGACAGCTCGCTCCCCGTTTCATGAGCAGACTAGAGTCATGACCATGGGGGAGCAAAAGAGTTATTTAAAAGGATCCTGAGGGAAGGGAAATGCCTCGACAGGTCATCAGGTTTAGATCGCCTGACCCTTAAAAGGTTAGCCATACAATTCAGACTAGTTAATAAAGATCTCTTCAAAATGACAGCTGAGGAGTTACTGTTGAGGTGTTTATCAAAAGAAGAAGCAGAAAAGGTGATGGACTACGTTCATTTAGGGGATTCTGGCCCGCATATGAATGGTATGGCTTTAGTAAGGAAAATTCAGAGATTAGGGTACTTCTGGATCACGATGAATGCTAACTACGTGAATAGGGTTAGGAAATGTCATGAGTGCTAGATTCAAGGGGACATACAGCACCTACCTCCATCTGAACTTCACAATTTGTCTACTCCTTGGCCTTTCTCAATGTGGGGGATAGATATAATTGGTGAAATTCGGCATCATCAACCAACGGACATCGAATCATTATAGTCGCAGTCAATTATTTCTCACAATGGGTAGAGGCCAAATCTTACACCAATATCACCGCCAAGAAAATATCCAAGTTCATAGAGTGGCATATTTTTGCTCAATATAAGATTTTGCACCATGTGGTCTCCGATAACGGGGTTCAGTTCCAAGGAGCAACCAGTGAGTTACATGAGAAGTTTAATGTTGAACATCACAGATCTTCCCCATACAGGCCACAACCTAATGGGGTAGTAGAAGCTGCTAATAAGTCTATTAAGAAAATCTTATCCAAGACAGTAGCCACTTACAGGGATTAGGCTGACAAACTTCCATTTACAGTTTAGGGGTTTAGAACCAGTGTGAGGATGCATATTGGCCAGACACCTTTATCTTTATTATATGGGATGGAAGCAGTATTACCTGTTGAAATAGAAGTAAGATCATTAAGTGTAGCACTCGAGGCTTGGTTAAATGAGTCAGACTGGGCAAAGGCTAGATATGAACAATTGAACATGATAGATGAAAAGTGACTTAAAGCACTCGACCACTTGTAGATGTACAAACAACATATGGCTCGCACTTACAATAACAGAGTTAGATACTCGAAACAACCTCTCAAGGTGGGTGATCTAGTTCTCAAGCAATTGTGCCAAGTCAACACTAATGTTAGGGGCAAGTTCAGGCCTAACTAGGAAGGACCATTCGTAGTTAAGAAAGTCCTTGGCAAAGGAGGAATCAAGCTTATGGATATAGATGGAAATGAATTCGTGAATCCAGTAAATCAAGACAGGCTTAAGCATTATCATGTCTAGGTCAAAAGAAATAAATCACAAAAAAGCAGCACAAAGAATAAAATAAATAAAACACCCGATAAGTGGTCCTCTACTGCTTGGGCAGAAATTAGGGTGCAACTCACTGATCGATATTCTGCAGATCGATTAGGCAAAAGTTAGGGAACTTAAAATAATGCTTGCTAAGTTGAAAACCCGAAAAGGGTGGCTTAGGTAAAAGTTAGGGCATCGAGAGAAAACACATTAGTTGCTTTCTAGAAAATCTGCAAAAGATTAGTAGGCAATGGGGTTTATCCATTGGAAATTGTTACCATTGCCTATGTACTCAAATTAATCTCATCAATAAACATGTTATTATTTGCTTAGAATCCTGGTCTTATGAATGCAAGCATATCTTTAGGTGAAATAATCACATGTATGTGAACATCAATTTTTCGTTATCATGTTATGCATCTTTGTTAAAATTCTTTGTATTGCACGCACCATTCAGTAAAAGACAAAAAATACCAATGGGTCATAAAAGAAATTAGACCCATGCAAGAGTCGAAAAAGCCTGCTGGGCTGAAAACTCGAAAGGGCGGCCCAGGCAAAAGTTAAGGCAAAAAGCCTGTTGGATTAAAAACCTAAAAAGGGCAGCCTAAGCCAAAGTTAAGGGAAAAGGCCTGTTGGATTGAAAACTTGAAAAGGCAGTCTAAGAAAAAATTAAGGCAAAAGAAAAAGTCTACTGGGTTAAGCCGTCAAGGACAGCCCAGGAAAAAATTAGGACACAAAAAATAAATGTTCGGTAGGTCATCTCACATCGAGTGGCCTAGGCAAAAATTAGAACACCACCTAATCCCTTTGCTACAGAATCATCGGGAAGAAAGTAACTTAGGTTCTCAAAATGGCTATATTCAATGGTCTTGGTTCTAAAAAGTTCACATGCATAAAAGTTAAAAGTCAAAAGTAGCAGTTCAAAGTTTACATTCAAAATAAGCCACGCATGGCCCTAAAAGTATCAAAAGGCTACCAAAGTAATCAAATCTAAGATGCTAGGGGATCCCATCCCTGGCCACCCTCCTGAGCCTAATCCTGGGTATCCACTAGCAGGTCATCCACATCTATGGTCATATGCTCCTCGGCCCCATCAGCACCAGCGGCTGGCTAAACAGAGTCCCTAATCCCTGATGCCTCCGCACCCATGGTAGAATCCTCACCCTCAGCAGGCTAACCTCCTCCCCTCAGAGTCACTCGGTATGACAAAAGATCATTCTCGAACTCAACATCAGAAGGGATGGCGTCTGCCTATCCTCGGTCATCATCGCCAGCTGGCCCCTCGGCATCTCTATCTCGGCCCTTGCCCAAGTAGTCTCGGCCCTAGCCTGATTAGCCACAGCAGTGGCCTCCCTCAGCTGCTCCTCTAGGAATCTAGCCCTCTCCTCTATAGCATCCAAGTCCCGGGTAGATCTATTATGCTCCATGGCTAGCAGGGTCTGCATTAAAATCACGAGATCAGTATACATGTATGTCATGGCATGCATCATGCATAGTTTATTAGATTTTATAGGTGTATCCTATGCCAGTAGCAGGTCTCTCACTGAAAAGTACCCCCTGGCAATCCTCTCTGCCTCAGTAATATTCACCTGGAAATAAAGGGTCACATCAGGATGGAACATTCTAGAAAAACACTATAATGGATAAGGGTAAAAGTAAGAAACTCCTTACGTGGGTAGAGCTGGAAGGAGTTAAACCAATGGGCTGGACCGACTCCTTGAGCTCCTTGATGGCTCGCTTCCCCAAATGGTCGAGGAGTCGGAAGAAGGTATCCAACTCAGCTTGGAGGATCCCCTCTCTTATGGATCTAGAAGCGTGATACCGCTTTATTGGTGGCTCGGGGACAACAGCAGCAGGGGTAGCAGGTCTCTTCGGCTTAGGGGCGGGAGGCTATAACAATAGGACGTCATACTCAGAATACTAGGCAATTACAAGAAATCATAAAGTATTCACAAAGCTTTGAGTTAAGAAAATACCTGAGAAGAAGGGGTAGCAGACCTAGCCGAGCCCCCAGTACCCTGAGCCATGATTCCATCCTCATCATCATCACCCCCATGATAATCCTCATCATCACTCCAATGAAACTCGAAGGGGATATCCTCATGATGAATCCTCTCGTGAGGGAGAAGTGAGAAAATGATGAAGTCTTTATATGAACCCTCCTTAGATAGCACTCGAGCCCCTTTGCCTAATAGATAGAGCCCTTAATCGGTCCCTAGCATAAGGTGAGGCCAGAATATGCCTGTTGGGATTGGAGGAGGGATCGGTCTCTCCACAACTACGTTAGTCCTCCGCTCTCAGACCCGCTCGCTAAAGTACCACTCATAGGAGAGTGGGGACTCCAAGATGAAGCAACATTCATCAACACCAGCTCGCATTTGCTCAATGGCCCCCTATGTGGGTAATCTCTACCACGGTTCTCGGATAACCTGTACGGTATAAGTGCACTATAAGTATCACAACCTAGTAAATATAGTTTCTACTAATGGTTTGTTCAAATGTAAAATGCAGGTTTAATAGGGAAGAAGTTTACCCGATCCGAGCGCAGCTGGCGTAAGAACTCTCTATATTGCACTGTACTCAAGGGCTGGTCCTGCCAAAATCCCATCCAATAGGAGATGATATGTTGTGTCTCGGGCTACATAGGTAATCCTGGCCTAGGGATGAATCGGTACTCAAAAGCCTAAATTTGAAAGGCAAACAAAGGATTAACCGCAACACATTTTCGAATGAAAAGATAAAGCACTAGAGATCAGCTTTTAGAATTACCAGCAATATGCAGATCTTGAGCTCGGACTGCCGGCCCCAAACTCTAACATCCAATCTATAGTACAGTTATACTAGGATGGCCCAGCACTAGTTCTTGCTAGGCACAGCAGCAAGATCCTCTACAACAGCGAGCAAACCATAGTTAAGGTTGCCCGAGTAGACTGGGAAGAAGATAGTAGTGAGGAACGACGGTAGGAAAGACCTAGCATACCAATCCCTCCTATCAACCGTAATAGGCCTCGGCTACCCAATCCCATACTTGAGCTTGTTCGCCCCACCCAAATAGAGCCCAAGTAATCCAGCTATATAGGCCTTGACCTCACGCCGGCAGTGCCACCTATCAGCGAACACATCAAAGTGGATGATCTCCCCACTCCACTCTAGCCCTATCACAACATAGATATCGGAAGGAGTAATAGTGACCTCCATGATTGGCAGGTAAAAGGTATGAGTTGTCTCCGACCACCTCTTAGTTAGAATAGAAATAGCCCTCGGAGGTAGCGTCTTCGAAGCCTGTGGGATAGCCCTGATGATGTCGCTGAAGCCAAAGGAGTCGATATAGGCCAACATCTCGGTATCCCCCGCAGTGCGTATCTCCTCATATCATTTCCTGCAGAAGCTCAGGGCTCTCATAGTCCTATTCTAAAACTCTAAAAATAGAGTTACAGTTCAACAGGGTTAGAACACAGTGAACATATCAGAAATCAGAAAAGCATGGCAGAAAATCAAGGAAGTGGACATTCTATCCTAGGATCAGGACCCGTACAGGCAACCTCCACCCTGTATGGGTATGGCATTAGTATCTATATCAGGAATAGGACCCGTACGGGTACCCCCTTACCCGTACGGGTCCCTTGTAAATAGTATCTCCACAAAAAGGTTTCCCAAAAATCCAAAATCATCCAAATTCAATCAAAGCTCATCCAAAGCTATCCTAAAAGCATCCTAGGCAAAAGTTACATGCAATAGGCTCTATCTCAAGGTCTAAAATGCCCTAGATCATGCCAAATTTCAAAGAATTTTTGAAAGTTCAAAAATGGAAAATGGGGAATTAAGTGAAATTACCAGGGCTCTAGAAGTGTGAGTCTTAGAGGAAGGGATTAGAAGCACTTTAGAAGCCGGTGTGAGACCCAAAAAGGAATCCCCTTTACAAAAAGCTTACCCGACAGAAACCAAGCATTCTTGGAGCCCTAAATCACCCACTAGGGGCAAATCTTCGAGCCTAAGGGAGAAACGGCTAGTTTGTGGGATCTTCTTATACATTTTAGTTAGATTTTGGATGAAAATCGCTTAGAATTACAAAAAGGGAAGTTTTTGTGTGAGGCGGGATGTGAGGGGTTTGGTCAATTTTTTGAAACCCCCCGACTGGGACCAGTACGGGTCCCACCCACCTGTATGGGTGTCAGTCCCCTAAAATCCCACCCGTACGGGTCCCACCCACCCGTATGGGTTCTTTATTACCATTCAAGGGTAGATCACTATCTCACCAAGCACCAGTGACTCATCCAGTCTGAGTCCTAAGCCAACCCCACTCTCTCTCCACTTTATCTTAAATCAACTTGGGACAAAGCCCCTTAGTCAATTCAGAATGGTTACTAACGAAAATAATTCTTTTCATGGGTTTACACAAATACAGGGAAACACTTTCCCTAATAAGAAGGAATTTTTCAAAGGACTTTGCCCCATTCTCTAGTAGCAAAACCGGTCCACGGGCATTATCTAAGTGTCCTAGGGGCATTCCCCCAAGGGCACTTCCCAGCAACGGGATCAGATCCAAGCGCATCCCCCCATTCTCCAGTAGAGGAATTAGATCCAGGGGCATTACCCCCATTCACCAGCAGAGGAATCAGGTCTAAGGGCATCCCTCTATTTTCCAGCAGCGAAATCAGATCCAGGGGCATCCCCCAATTCCCCAATAGCAAAATCAGATCCAGGGGCAACCCCCCATTCCCTAGTAGTAGAATCAGTCAATCTAGGGGCATCCCACCATAGTCTAGCCCTCTTAGAGGCATTCTTTGGGAGGCACCCTTCTAAGGGGCACTTCGTTCTAGAGCAATCAGGACAAACCTGACATTTCTCACACTTAGTTCACTATTTATTCAGGGGCCGACCCCCTATCCACACATCCTTTCCTTAATTAAAGGGGCAAAAATATTTTTATTTCCACAAAAGTCAATTAAGAATAAAGATGTGTCAGCTTAGACAATACTTAACTCGATGTTTGATTGTTGTCTCTTTTCATGGGTTATGCAAAATCATCAGTCAGGAAAGTCAATCCACCTTAGGAAAGGGATACGCGGAGAAGTCATCTGCCTTAAGAAAGGGATACATCATTCAGGAAAGATGTTCACCTCAGGAAAGGAATGCACAGGAGGGTCAATCCACCTTAGGAAAGGGATACGAGGAGAAGTCATCCGCCTAAGGAAAGGGATACATCATTCAGGAAAGGAATACATAGGAGAGTCAATCTGCCTTAGGAAAGGGATACACCAGTCTGGAGAAGTCATCCGCCTTAGGAAAGGGATACATCATTCAGGAAAGTCGATCCGCCTTAAGAAAGGGATACGCACTTCTTCCCCAGTGAAGTTGCTAGTTACAAGAGAGCTATTCACCTTAGGAAAAGAATGCAAAGGGAAAGAGTTCACCCTAAGAAAAGGGACTTATTCAGATCACCATCACCAACTCAGGTATAATTCCCAAACCCTCGCTCATATCATGAGATCATACAGATCCTTATCTGCAATGATCCCACGCGGGGCAGTGTGTGAGCATTAGATTTTAGAGATCCACCTCATGAAATGATGATGAGAGCTATATACTGCATTCTTTTATAGGTGTTGTCCGTCAGAGGTGTTCCTATTACTACAGAGTAGAGTTTGGCCAATATTAGGAGACCTAATCTACCCTTAGGGACCCGTATGGGTGTTTTATGGTGGTACAGATCCACTAGCAGTACCTATATGGGTATAATGTTCTATACGATTAGAGGGGACCCATACAGGTCCCTTATACTCGTACTGGTGGGGCCCCACCCGTATGGGTCCAGTTATTGCCTATTTAGGCTCGCTTGAAAGGTAAGCCTTCCCTATTTTGGAAGTGACAGGTTATGAATGCTGGTTAATGCATTCAGACCCCATTTTCCCTAGAAATAGGGCCTTTCCCCTTCATTTCACGATACACAACTCTTAAGCATAAAAACTATTGAGAAAATATAGTTCTAAAGGTATAGAAAAGGTATAGTGGGGGGTATAGGAAGTATAAAATAGGGAGAAAACCCATTCCTTGAGGTTTTGTCCACTTTTTATTCATTCCTGACTTCATTCCGCGCACTTTGGCCAAGCTCTCTCAATAGTAAAGGGATCGCCTCAAAGTGGATTCACGCTATAAAGGTAACGCTCCTGAGTTTCAAAGAAACTCACACCTCTTTTATTTCATTATTATTCTCTACTTCTGTCATTCTATTTCTACTAATTTTTAGGTCTGGTCCTATCCCTTATAAGTATTATTGGCGTCATACATCCCTAGGGATATTATATCGGTGCGCCAAACTCATAAGGAGAGAAATACCGCTTAGTTATACTATTATTTCTACTGTTGGCATTATTATTTGTTATATTTGCCTTATTATTCTTTTGGGTCTGGTCCCGATTAATAAGAGCCTTGTTGGTACCTAATATGCCATTTTAGTGGTTTTCTTAGTACGCCATACTCATATAAAGGGAAATCCCATCTCTTCCTCTCTCTTCCTTTTTGTTGTTTCTATTTCGGCCTTCCTAAGACCGTACGGGTCCCCCTTATACCCATACGGGTACCCCATTGGCCATTCGGGGTATAGGCCCCAGAGGCAGATTTTGGGTTTTCTTTATTTTTTCCTCTTTTCTTTATAAAATGAACCTGAAATCACCATTTGCCATGCAGTCATTTTCACTAATAATTCGGTAAATCAACCCATATAAATAAATCAAGCTCTTTTCAATAGAATGATTATTTACGGTGCGCTATAAGCTGTGTTAATCTCTGTGGATGAAGGGGAATTTATTTTTATTTTGTTTTATAACTTAGAATAAATGTATAGGTTCTCTTTGCAATTTCCCCTATTTTTCCCCTGGTTGTAATTGTTATCCCCCATTTATTGCTTGTGCTTTATTGCAATATACGTAAACGCTTGTAATGAGTGTGAAAGAGTGTAGAAATAGGACTTCTTTGATAATTCCCTAAATGATGAAAACTAAAACTGTTTTACGCGATGAATGAAATTTTGAATCAACTAAATGAGAAATAAGTGACTTATCCGATACCCAAATCTCTGATCCAATAGGTATGAGTCTCCCGCCAGAGGGAATCGTACCAAAACCCTTTCCCAAGTAGACAACTTGGGTGGCAACTCTATCAATTGTATCAGGATTTGGGTCTCGATTCTTTTATTCATTAAAATTGGCTTATTATGCAAACTTTAACTAAAAATGTTTTATCACGCCTAAATCCAACCAAACCCCTAAGTGGGCCCCGCCTATCTCGCAAAGGTGCCAGGGGAGACCTGCACATCATCGATACCTCACACCATCAGCGCTCAGATCGGGTAAACTTCATCCATACTAAACTTGCATTTTACATTTTAATAAACCATTAGTAGAAATTGTATTCATGAGGTTGTGATACTTACTATGCATTCATTTTATATAGGTTATTCGAGATCCATGCGAGAGCTAGATATACATGGGGCTATTGAGTGGATGCGGGCTGGTGTGGATGACTGCCACTTCATCCTGGAGTCACCACTCTACTTTGAGTGGTATTTTAATAAGCGAGTCCGAGGATGGAGTACCAGTGCTATGGTGGAGAGACCGATCCCTCCCCCGATCCCAGCGGGTGCCTTCTAGCTATATCTGATGCTAGGGACCGACCAAGGGCTGTATCTGTTGGGTGAGGGAACTCGAGTGCTGTTGGTAGAGGGCTCCTACACTGAGTTCATCAATTCTTTATTCCTTCCCCCTTGCGGGAAGATTCACCATGAGGACGACCCCCTTAAGTTCCACTAGAGCGACGATGAGGATGATGATGATGATGATAATGATGATGAGGGTAGATCGAGAGACCGTGGAGTCCATCCTTGTTATTGATTGTGATTCTGAGTGTGGCCTTTTATTGTTAAAGCCTCCTATTCCCATCCAAAAGAGGCCTACTACTACTGTTGCTATTGCTGTTCCCAAGCCGTCGGCAAAGCAGTATCGCGCTTCTATGTCCATAAGAGAGGGAGTTCTTTGGTCAGAGCTAGATACCTTCTTCTGGCTCCCCAATCATTTAGGGAAGCAAGCTGCTAAGGAGCTCGAGGAGTCGGTCTAGCCCATTAGTTTCACCCCTTCCAATTCTAACCAAGTAAGAAACTTCTCGCTTTTAACTTTATCTATTTTAGTGACTGCTTAGAATGTCCTAACCTGACATGACTTTCTTTTTCAGGTGACCATCTCCAAGGCTGAGAGGATTGCCAAGGGTTACTTCTCTATTCAAGATTTACTATTAGCTCAAGATGGGCTGGCCTCGGTAAGTTTCTTTAACTTATAAAATTTAACAAACTATGCATGGTGCATGCCATGACATTATATAAGTGCACTGATCTTTTGATTCTATTGCAGACTCTGCTAGCCATGTAGCATAGTAAGTCCACTCAAGACTTGGATGCTTTAAAGGAGAGAGCCAGGTTTTTGTAGGAGCAGATGCTGGCCGCCTCTAGTGAGGCTAATCGGACTAGGGCTGAGACTGCTTAGGCGAGGACCGAGATTGAGATGCTAAGGGGTCAATTGGCGCGGATGACCGAGGATAGACAGACGCTGGATCCATCTGATGTTGAGTCTGAGGACTATCTTTCTGCATACCGTGTGATCCAGAGGGTTGGAGATCGGTGTGCTGAGGGAGTTGATGCTACCAGGGCTATTATAGAGACTTCAGAGACTAGGGCCCCTACTTAGCCAGCTACTAGTATCGGTGAAGCTAAGGATCATATGATGATAGATGTGGATTATCTACTGGCGGATACATAAGATCAAACTCAGAAGGATTGCCATGGACTGGATCCCCCAATAACTTATATTTTGATGTGCTTTTATTACTTTCTGAACTTTTAACCTTTTTAGGCCCTGCATGGCGTAATTTGAATGTAAACTTGGATTGATACTTTTGACTAAACTTGGATTGATACTTTTGACCTTCAACTTTTTATACATGTTGAATTTTTCTTTTTCTAAACCGAGACCCTTGGATGTTATACTTGTGGAACTGAATTACTTCTCGGTATAGCTGATAATGAGACTAAGTCTGGCCGGTTCATTCGATGTGAGATGATCGACAATTACAGTTGGTTTTCCAAATTTTACGTAGGCCACTTGGTGTAAGATGACCTATCGAACATTTTATTTATCCTAATTTTTGCCCGAACTGTCCTTGAAGGCTCAATTTAGAGGAGTTTTTCTTTTCTTTTGAGCTTTAACTTTTGCCTGGACCGCCCCTTCGGGTTTTCAATCCAACAAGCTTTTCTTTCTTCTTTTTTTCTTTACCTTAATTTTTTTCTTTGACCACCCTTTCGGGTTTTCAATCCAACAAGTTTTTCTTTCTTTTCTCGAGTCTTACTTTTGCCTGTTCTACCCTTTCGGGTTTTTCAATCTAGCAAACTGTCTTAATTTTTGCTTGAATTGTACTTGGCAGCTCAATCTAATAGACTTTTCTTTCTTTTTCTTTGCCTTAATTTTTTCCTGGACCACCCTTTCAGTTTTCAATCCAACAGGCTTTTCTGAATTTTGCATACGTGCAGTGAAGATGAATACAATAATGCATAACACGTGGAGAAAAATTGATGTTCACATACCTGCGATTATTTCATCGAAAGACATGCATGCATTCAAAAGATCAAGATCCTTAGCAATATCATAACATGTTCATTAATGAGATTAATTTGAGTACATATGTGTTGGTAATAATTTCCAATGGTTGACCCCTACTGCCTATTGGCCTTTTATAGATTTTCCAAAAAGCAACTGACATTTTTCTCTGGATGCCCTAACTTTTGCCTAAGCTGCCCTTTTCGAGTTTTCAACTTAGCAGGCTCTATTGCATTGGAGTGCCCTAATTTTTGCCTGACCGATTTACGGAATACCGATCAGTGGGCTGCACCCTATTTTTTGCCCGAGCAGTAGAGGACCACTCGCCAGGTGATTTACTCTTGATTTCTTTTATTCTTTGTGCTGCTTTTTTATGATTTAATTCTTTTGACCTAGGCATGATAACGCTTAAGCCTATCTCATTTCACTGAATTCATGAACTCATTTTCATTCATATCCATAAGCTTGATTCCTCCTTTACCACTAACTTTCTTCACAACAAACGGTCCTTCCTAATTAGGCTTGAACTTGCCCCTATTGTCTGTGTTGACCTGGCATATCTATTTGAGAACTAGATCACCCGCTTTGAGAGTCAAATGGTTTAAGCCGCTTTTCATCTATTGCATATAACTGTTCATATCTAGCTCTTGCTCAATCGGACTCTTTTAGCTGAGCTTCTAGTGCCACTCTTAGAGATCTTACCTCTATTTCAATCAGTAACTCGGCTTCCATTCAATATACCAAAAATAAAGTTTTTTGATTAGTGGGGGTTCTTATGCTAGTTCTATAGCCCTAAACTGCAAACGGAAGTTTATCAACCCAATCCCTGTAGGTAGCTACCTTCTTGGATAAAATTTTCCTAATTGGTTTATTAGTATTACTAATTAGTTTTCCTAAGGGCTTTGAGTATGGACTTATAGTCTAAGGTGTTCTTCCTAGAGTTATCCTGTTGTTTATGCTCTCATTAGTCCTCTTGGTCTTCTTTCTTGACAATCTGTACCTTCATACCCTTTTCCCCCTTCGTGAAGAGAGCAGGACCAAGGCTTACTATCATCATGTTTGCTAAGCACTTTTTATCATCTCTCTTTTGATGATAGGTTTTAATCGTTGGACATTTATACCATTGCGATATACTCAAAGTCAACTTCATTGATAAATTTAATGATATCTTAAGAATGTTGTTGTTATGAGTGCTTGATGTCATTATAATGAAATGCTCGAGCAAAATGTGAATGAGAGATGCATCAATTTATTCATGATATGTTTAAAATAAAAGATTCTAATGTTACAACTTATTCATGATATGCCTTATAAGCGGCATTGTTAGCATAAAAAATATTTAGAACACTAAAAATTACATCATTTGAATCACCCTCCTTAGGCGGAGGGCCTTGTTGATCAACCTAAGAAATGCTGCCAACTGAACTTGTAATTCTGGCATATAGGTTTACATGCGTTTCTTCGGCCACTGCTCTTGCTAAGATTTTGACAGCCTTGCTGATGGGATTTCCTTTATCACTTCCTTTCTAATTCTTCCTTATAAGTACAGCTAGGGCCTTGGTAATGGATTCAATTGCTTCATTCATTTCATCTTCTTCAGTATTTCTGCATACTTCCATAGAAATAGAGGTCTCAATCATGCAGCCTTTCTCGAAATCATATACATCATTGAAGATCTCAAAATCAGGGACTTTCTTGCCTCTTACCTTGACAGGTTCTTCTTTACCCGTGAATATCTTTTGTTGGACTTTAGCCCCTATCATAAGACACGATTGAGGCTTGGAGTTTTTAGCACTGGGTCGATTTTCCAAACCAAGCCTGGAGGGCCATAGAAGAGGCAAAAGAGGTTCCAGCATGCCCAGAAGATTCTTTTCGAGCCCCTTACCTTTCATATAACCTTGCTTCATTATAATTTTCTTGATTTTAAGAGATATGTATCCCTTAACCGAAAATTTCAAACCCTGGTGAGCTATAGCCACCCTAGATTCCTTTTCCTCGGCTTCCATAGCCATGATAACAGACCATTTATTAGCTTCAATGGTCACTAGCGTGCCATTGTGGATGAGGTTGACTTTTTAGTGGACTATGGAAGGGACATCCCCTAATGCATAGAGCCAAGGATGGCCCAACAATAACGAGTAAGTGACGGGAATGTCAAGGACAGTAAATAAGACTTTGGGCTTCACTCCGCCAACTGTAACCTCAGGTTCAAAGACCCTAATGACACTCCTCTTTGTATCATCACATGCCCTTATAATAGTATTGGATTTCTTTGACATGGATTCATCTAACCCCAAGTGAGGAAGGATCTTGGCAGGGTAGAGATTAAGGGCGGAACCATCATCCACCATAACACAGGGGATAGAATGATCAAAGATTTGCACCTTGATGAAGAGTGCCTTATTATGCTTGTTTCCTTCAATTGGGAGATCTAACAGATAAAACATAATAAGTTTAACCTGACTGGGAGAGGACCCCCCCCCCAATAACTGAAAAGACCTCAACCAGGGTAGGAGAGGGTGTAGCTTGTATGCTCAGCAACTTTTCTATCAAACCTCTATGATGATCTTTATAGTTAATAAGAAGATACTAGTTATTGTACTTGGCCGGGGTAATTTGCAACTAATGGATAAGAGGGGCTACTTTCAAATCTTTCTTTCTAGCATTAATTAAAACCTGAGTCTCGACAGCGAGTGTAAAGGTCAGACCCTAACTGGCACTCGGGAGGACCTGGATGTCCACATCTCTGCCCCTTCTTCTCTTTTGGAGGGGATTAGGATGAACCCTTCCGATTCAGGTAACATGAAATACTCCATCTTTCACATAACTTCTCCCCTCAGAAGTTTCCACCAACAAGGTTGGCCTTTTGAGTCCATAAGCATCAATATCAATGGGTTTTGGTTATACCAACATAGTCTTCTCATTGTAATTACCTTCTAGCTCGTATGCATCGATGTTGATGGGGACTAGTTCATCAGGTAAAGCCATGACTGAGTAGACCACAGGGTTAGCCTATGTGATCCTACTGAAGACATGGTGGAAGGGCAACCCTGATTCGACGGTTGTAACATATTGCTTGAAATTTGGAAGGGGGTTATTCGGGGTGCTGGGTTTAAGCTCAGGTTCTTGAATCTTCTTCTCTCTAATCAGACCGCGGATAGCCTCAAGTAGATCTCTACAGGTGCCAGTGCGATGACCCTTGCTATCTTGATCAGCATAAAATTGATCCTTATCCTCAGGTTTAGGCAAAATATAGGTTTTGATGCTTTGGATGAGACCGAATGCTCTCAACTTAGTGAAGATGGCAGGTAGGGATGCCTTCTAGGATGAAGGCCACTTCTTCTTGTACTATTACGGTCTTAGGATTAGAACTAGAGCTTGGCTTAGAAGGCTGGGCTGGGGGTGAAGGGTCATTCTTCTTAAACCAAGGTTTGGCTGGCACACTCTCCTTCTCTGATTCCTTGATCCTTTCCCATTTTTTGACCTTCTTAAAGACCTCTACATAGCTAGAGAAGTCATCCATACTAAGAACCTTGCAATAAATAAGCAGAGCACCATCTATCAATTTTACGATCATCTCGGGGAGACTCAGGCAATCCTTCAGCAAAACTTGAGTTGCCATCCACCTCTCAAAATAGGGCTTGAATTTCTCATTGGGGGCCTACTTGATAGCCTCCAAATTCTGTGTGGTAGTTTTGATGGTGGTGTTGTAGCCATACTACTGGATGAAAGCCTCGGACAAGGCCTTCCAGTCTCTAGTTACTTCATCAGATCAGGTATTATACCACTCAACAGTAGGGCCTTCTAAAGTACAAGGAAACATGTCGGCAAGAACCTTATCACTCAACTTCCTTATCCTCATTACCCTCTAGTAAGTAGTAATGTGAGATTGAGGTGGACCAGTTCCCTTATACTTCGCTATGGTAGGTATACTAAAGTTTTTGGGGACCCAATCCTCCTCCCTAATGGCTTAAACTAGCATTGATGGTGGTTGAATGCCGGGACTGGTGGCTAGCAGGTTCTGTAGTAAATAACATAACTTTATAAATAAGGATGATCTGTCTGACTAAGCAGCCGCACCCGAGGGTAGACTCGATGTTTGAGGAAAGGTTTTCCCCTTAGGTGGGACTACAAAATTAGGGGTTGGGCTGGATGCTCCATACTAAAATGTTAAACCCTTAGCTAGGATGAATAAACTGATTGACAATTGGCGGAACCATGGTACCCATTGGCCATAATGGCTGGCCGATTGAACTAAATGGACCAATAGAACCCGACTGACCCAAGTGACTAAAAGAATCCCTAAGAGTCTGCAAAGGTGGCAACTAAAACTGAGTGAACGGATTGTGAGCAACCCTTGAAAGATGCACCTGTTCACTGGCCGCTGCGATGACTACTGGAGTACTGACAAGTGTGCTATGAAAAGCATTGACTTCTCTCTCCTCGCCCAAGATTGCCCTGATGGAAGTTAGTATCTTATCATTTACTCGGTTAAGAAACTAATTACTTTCTAGATACTGAGAGACGGTATTTACAATCTCTGACCTGACACTGGTCCTTGATGCATTTGCCTCCTTGCCAATATAAACATGCTCAACCTCTACATCTATCTGGCCCTCTGAAGTCAGGATATGAGACATTTCTTCAAGCTAATGAATAGTATCAAGACCAATGAACCAAACTGATTATCGGACGAGATACCCTTGGACTGAGGCAGAGCAGCCCTTAACTGAACTAGAGGGAGAGGAAGAGATGATGGTAGTGAAGCTAGAATGCTAGTCAAACAGACTTGAGAATATTGCCAAGCTTTAACCCTTTAAGCTTTGGTTGAGGTAGCAACCAAAAGATCAGTACATGCATGGGATGCGGTATGTATAAAAAAATTACAATGATGCATGGAGGGGTTAATCACAAGGGTTTGTAACACAACACATGCAAAGCGATTGATTCCTTCCTTATTTCTCCTACCGATTCTGAGGGTATTCTTTCTTAGTCTAATCTCACACAGAAATTAGTGTACCTTGAAGGTAAAATTCTAAGGCTTTTGATAAGAATGGTGTAGGGACATATCAGAAGTTTTATGTAGAAGGTTCCCATCGCATCAAGCCTCTTTTGGAGGTAGATAACAATGAGTGCTCCACCCCCTAGGATGTCCCCAATTCCTAGCGATCATGGGTAATGCCTTCGTAAGTGTCACAGAAATAATAGGGCACCTTAACCTAGCACTAGAAGAAGAGCGCATCTAACTAAAGAGACAAGGAGATGAGAAGATAGAGTGTGATAATTTTCCTAAATGATGAAAAAGAAAACGGGTTGAATCAAGTAAATGATTTTTGGTGCTCATCTTAATCTTTTAAGCTTTTAAAACAAACCAAAATTTTGCAAGTTAAAAGATTATAATCCCCAATAAAGTCGCCACTGTGAGGTGTCGATGATGTGTGGGTCTCTCTTGGCACCTGTGTGAGAAGCAGGGCCCACTGGGTTTGGTTAGATTTAGGTGTTGGGAAATGTTTTTAGTTCAAGTTTGCACAATAAGCCAATTTTAATGAATAAAAGAATCGAGACCCAAATCTCGATACAAATGATAGAGTCGCCACCCAAGTTGTCTACTTGGGAAAAAGTTTTGGTTTGGTTCCCTCTAGGCGGGGGACTCATACCTTTTGGATCAGAGAATTGGGTATCGGATGAGTCACTTATTTCTCATTTAGTTGATTTAAAATTACATTCACTGTGTAAAACCATTTTTATTTTCATCATTTGGGGAATTATCAAAGAAATCTTATTTTTCTACACTCTTTCACACCCGTTACATGCGTTTACATATTACAATAAAGCACAAGCAATGAATGGGGGAATAAAAATTACAACCGAGGGAACATGGGGGGAAATTGCAAAAGAACCCATACATTTGTTTAAAGTTATAAAACAAAATAAAAATAAATTCCCCTGCATCCAAAAACATTAGCACAATTTATAGCACATCATAAGTCAACATTTTGTTAGTAAAAATGTGATTATGTTAGCATGGCAGTTTTACAATCGATAGTGCCCGGGCGGCTTCTAGGATCGGAGAGAAATAACAAGTCTTCAATGTATTTTGTTATAAAAACACATTTTAACTTGTGTGGGTTAGTTTACGGGATTATTAGTGAAAATGGTAGCATGGCATATGGTGAGTTGGATTGATTTTAATTGATTAAAAGATGAATTCTGGATTCTACCTAGGGGCCGGTACCTGTACGAGTGGGTAAGACCCATATGGGTATCGGGGAGGACCGATATGGGTATAGGGGATGTGTATGGGTCCTGTCTGGTCCCAAGTAGAAAATCAGTTCAAAATGGACAAATTAATGGAGGAGAAATGAAACAAAAATGGGATTTCCTTTGGTATGAGTATGGCGCACCAATTTAATATCCCTAAGGACATATAGTGCCAACAAGGCTCATACGGGTTAGGACCAGACCCAAAACAAGAATAAGAATAGATATAATAGAGGAGGCAGAGAAAAAAAAACTGAGATGTGAATCTCTTTGAAACTCAAGAACATTACCTTTATAACATGAATCCACTTTGAGGCAATCCCTTTGCTATTGAGAGAATCGGGGCAAAGTAGATGGTGAAATAGGACTATTTAGGTGAGTATTTGTATAGACAGAATCTCCCCTAAATCCTAATAAATGAAGCTAGGAATTAATTAAATGTGGATAAAACCTCGAGGAATGGGTTTTCTCCCTATTTTGTACCTCCTATACCTCCACAATACCTTTTCTATCCCTATAGAAACTGCTAGAATTTGTGTATAGTATAATTTCTATGTTGTATATGTGTTGTATGTGTTAAAATGTAAGGAAAAGGGCCTTATTTATAGGGGAAATGAGGTCTGAATGCAATAATTCACAATCATGACCTGCCTTTTCCCGAAATAGGTAAGGAACACCTTCCAAAAGAGTCTGATCAAGCAACAAGAGGACCCATATGGGTGGGGCCCTACCCATACGGGTCCTAGGGCTCCCCTCTAGGTGTACGGAAGGAATCTACCCTTACGGGTCTGCCAGTGGATCCGTACCACTAGGCAGCACCTGTATGGGTCCCTAAGTGCAGACTAGGCCTCCTAACTCTAGCAAAACTCAACTCTATAGTAGTAGGAACACCTCTGATGGATAACACCTGTAAGATATTGCATCATATAGCTCTCATCATAGTTTTATGAGAAGGGTCATTAAAATCCAGTGGTCACAGCCACGCTAACATAATAACATTTTTCCTAATAAAATGCTAACTTATGATGTGCTATAAACTATGCGAATGTTTGTGGATGCAGGGGAATTTATTTTCATTTTGTTTTATAACTTGGAACAAATGTATAGGTTCTTTTACAATTTCCCCCATTTTCCCCGATTGTAATTTTTATTCCCCCATTTATTGTTTATGCTTTAATGTAATCTCTAAACGCATGTAATGAGTGTGAAAGCGTGTAGAAAAAAAGGATTTCTTTTATAATTCCCCAAATGATGAAAACAAAAATGGTTTTACGCGGTGATTATAATTTTGAATCAACTATATGAGAAATAAGTGACTCATCAGATACCTGAATCTCTGATCTAATACATATGAGTCTCCCGCCCAGAGGGAACCATACCAAAACTCTTTCCTAAGTAGACAACTTGGGTGGCAACTCTATCATTTTTATCGAGTTTTGGGTCTCGATTCTTTTATTCATTAAAATTGGCCATTTGTGCAAACTTCAGCTAAAAAGGTTTCATCTTGCCTAAATCCAACAAACCACCAGTAGGCCCTGCCTCTCACACAGGCACCAAGGTAGACCCATACGTCATCGACATCTCACAGTGGCGACTCTATTGGGGATTATAATCTTTTAACTTGCAAAATTTTTGTTTGTTTTAAAAGCTTAAAAGATTAAGATGAGCATCTTAAATCGTTCACTTGATTCAACCGGTTTTCTTTTTCATCATTTGGGAAAGCTATCACACTCTGTCTTCTCATCTCCTTCTCTCTTTAGTTAGATGTGCTCTTCTTCTAGAGCTAGGCTAAAGTGCCCTATTATTTTCGCGACACTCGTGAAGGTATTACACATGCCGGCCAGGAATTGGGGACACCCTAGTGGGTGGAGCACTCATTGTCATCTCCCTCTAAAGAGGCTTGATGCAATGGGAACCTTCTATATCAACTTTCGATATATCCCTACACCATTCTTATCAAAAGCCTTAAAATTTTACCTTCTAGGTACCTTGATTTATGTGTGAGATTAGACTAAGGAAGAATACCCTCAGAATCGGCTGGAGAAATAAGGACAAAATCGATCGCTTTGCATGTGTTGTGTTACATACCCTTGTGATTAACCCCCACCGTGCATCATTGTAATTTGTGCATGCATACCACATCCCATGCATGTACTAATCTCTTGGTTACTACCTCAATTCAAGGCAAGAACCAACAATCTCGTCTAGTACTCATCCTAGTCATTATCATGGCTTAGTTTGGTCAGTCAGTACAACCGGCAAACCCAACGCTCTGCGTAGCAAGTAATAAGACTCATTCGCGCCGTCAAATGGCTATTTTGTAAGTTCACCATAGCAAGGACCCGAGTCAGTTGCCAAACTTTGTGGTTATGCCAAAGGGGACCATACTCCCTTATTCTAGGGGTTTACCCTATGGCATGACCCCTGACCAAATGGTTCGTCTTATGACTCTCAATGACATCTCACCTTGGAGTACTCCTCTTTTGAACATCTTCAAGAAGCTGAAGAAGTACCAACTGATTGATCACCTCCGACCATATGTTTAGCCAAAGCCTAAGGAGAGGGGCAATTTCTATGTATATTATATCAGTCCTGATCACCCAACTAAAGTATGCGAGGATCTCCTTAAAGCCATCATGACATTAATTAACAAAGGAAAAGTTTGTGAACCCCGGAGAAGAGGGGAGAAAGTAGCCATGATCAACACATAGAGACCAATAAAGCCAGAGAAGAACCATCTATATTCGACCTTACAACGATCAAGCAGTGGAGTGGGGAGCCTATCCATGATTACTTTTAGAGGTGGTTAACAGTCATGGTAGCACTCAAAAGGTAACCTTTGGAGAAGGAATTAGCTGACCGATTCATCTTCGGGTTATCTCCTCACCTTCACAAGATAGCATTTGTGAAGGCATACAAAACCATCCTTGAGAGCTATGAAGTATCTATAGAAGTGAAAAAGTGTGCCAAACAAGTAGAAGACAGTGACCCATCAAGGATTGAAGTAGACAAGGCTATTGATACCCTTACCACTTCAATATACACCATCTTGTGCTTGGGGGATAAGAAGAAGAGACCAATTTAGAAAGCCTTGAAAAACCTAGCTCGGGCCATAAGGGAAGCTATGGATGATGTGTTAGTAGAGAAACAGTTGCAAGACCTGGATGGCGACCTAACTCATATTCTGATGAGTGACCAAGAAGACCCTCCACCTATGGAGGATGATAATGCAATTATATGTAATGAAAATGATGTAGCCTTCGGGCATCCTAATGATAATAATAGTGATTTCGCTTACTTGTTTGATGTTTCACCTGATAGTACCATGCATTCATCTCACCATACGCATAACATTTTTAGCATTCATGAGGTTTCATTGCATGACATTAATTTGGGTACTAAGGAAAATCCAAAAATGGTAACAATATCCAATGATCTGACCCCTATCAAAAAAAAGAGATGATAAAAGTGCTTAGAAAACATGTTAACGCTTTCGCTTCGTCCTACGAGGATATGCCCAGGGTAGATTGCCAAATTGTCAAGCATCGTATCCCAACCAATCCCAGGTTCAAACCAGTCAAACAAAACTTAAGAAGGTTACATCCAGAGTGGGCCGATAAAATCAAAGTTGAAGTTGCTAGATTACTGGAACCTAAATTCATTGAAATAATTGAGTATCCGAAATGGTTAGCAAATGTTGACCCAGATCCTAAGAAAGATGGAACGATCAGAATGTGTGTCGACTTTTGCAATTTGAACAAGGCATCTCCTAAAGATGACTTCCCATTACCGCATATTGATGTACTGGTAGATAGTGTAATCGGGGCCACAATGTACTCGTTCTTAGATGGGTTTTTTTGGGTACAATCAGATTCTAATGGACATCATTGGCAAGGTCAAGACAACCTTTATCACAGAATGGGGTGTATTGTTACAAGGTAATGCCTTTTGGGCTGAAGAATGCAGAGGCAACTTATCAAAGAGTTGTGACTGCCTTACTACATGACATGATCCACAAAGAGGTTAAGGTTTATATAGATGACATGCTAGTAAAGTCTAATACGAGGGAAGAGGACCCTCAGATTTTGGAAAGGTTCTTAACAAGAATTAAGAAGTGCAACTTGCATTTAAATCTAAAGAAGTGTGTGTTTGGTGTTACGTTAGGAAATCTCTTGGGCCACATTATCAGTTACAAGGGAATTGAGGTTGATCCTGATAAGGTTAAAGCTATCTAAGAAATGCTTATTCCTAGAAACAAAAGGGAAATCAGGTCATTCCTTGGATTGCTTCAGTACATGAGTCATTTTATTGTCAAGCTAACGACAGTATATGAACCAATCTTTAAGTTACTAAGAAAGAAGAAGCCGATAGAATGGAACGAGCAGTGCCAGATAGTGTTCGGTAAGATAAAGGCTTACCTCATGAGTCCCCCAGTTTTGAAGCCTTCGATGCCCGGTAAGCCGTTGATTCTCTATTTAGCCATAGAAGAGTCATCTAAAGGGGTAATGTTGGTCCAAGAACAAGAGTATAAGAGCAAGTATACCGTATAATACTTGAGTAAGAAGTTGTTAGGAAATGAAACAAAGTACACGATAGTGGAGAAGACGTGCGCAACAATTGTATGGTCATCCAAGAAGTTGAGGCATTACTTCCAGTCCTACAAAATTCAAGCAATTGTAAAAGTACATCCAATGAAGTATCTTTGTCAATCCCCCACATTGGAAGGGAAACTTTCGCGTTGGCTCTTATTACTGTCTGAGCTATATCGAGTATGTCACAAAGAAGGTCACTAAAGGGAGAGCAGTGGCTGAATTTTTGGCAAGTCAACTCATGGAGTCTGATTATGTTGAAAATCTAGAGTTTCCCGACAAGCAGCTGGTAGCAGTACAAATAGAGAAGGTTAAATGCATCATCTATTTTGATGGAGCTATGGATCAAAAAGGTTTTGGTCTGGGGGTAATCATCATTACACCCCAAGGTGAAGTTATCCCACTAAGCAAGCGATTGGAATTTCCAGTCACCAGCAATGGAGCTGAATATAAAGCTTGCCTCTTCGGTCTTGATGCTCTTTTAAAATTAGGGGCAAGGGAAGTCAGGGTGATGGGAGATTCCGTACTAGTAATAAAGCATGTCATAGGAGAGAGGGGAATCAAAGAGGAGTTGCTCAGGCCACATGTGGAAGCAGTTTGGGACTTATCAGTGTAGTTCAGTCAATGCATCTTCTAGTATATACCAAGGGATGAGAATCAGATGGTCGATTCTTTGGCTACCATGGCCTCGATGTGGGAGGGAGAAGAGGCTTAACCAATCCGATCGCTTATAATAGAAATGGCTCATTCCCCATTTCATGAGAAGGTTTGAGTTACGATTGTAGAGGAGCAAAAGGTTTGCTGGTACAATAACATTAAGAGGATTCTGAAAGAAGGAAAATGTTCCCAAGGGTCATCAGGTTCAGATTGCATAACTCTCAAGAGGTTGGCGGCATAGTTTAGACTAGTTGGTGAAGATCTCTTTAAATTGACTACTAAGGGTTTATTGTTGAGATGTTTAACAAAAGAAGCAGAAAAGGTAATGACCCAGGTACACTCAGGGGATTGTGGCCCGCATATGAATGGGATGGCTTTAGCTAGGAAAATTTAAAGAATGGGGTACTTCTAGACCAGAATGAGCGCCGACTATGTTGACAAGGTTAGGAAATGTCATGAATGTCAGATTTACGGGATATACAGCATCTAACCTCTTTCAAACTTGATAATTTGTCCACTCTTTGGCCTTTCTTGGTGTAGGGGATAGCTATAATTGGTAAAATTTGGCCATCATCAACCAAGGGCCACTGATTCATCATAGTCGTAGTTGATTACTTTTCAAAATGGGTAGAGGTCGAATCCTACACAAGTATCATGGCTAAGAAAATGGCCACGTTTATAGAGAAGCATATTTTTGCAAGATATGGAGTTCCACACCATGTAGTTTCTGATAATGGGGTTCAGTTTCAAGGGGCAACGACTGAATTATTTGAAGTTCAACACCAAGCATCACAGATCTTCTCCATATAGACCACAATAAGTTAATCAAGAAAATCATGTCCAAGACGGTAGCTACCTACAGGGACTGGGCTGATAAACTTCCATTCATAGTTTGGGGGAATAGAACCAGCATAAGAACCCCTCTAATCAAACACCTTTCTCCTTTGTATATGGAATGGAAGCCGTATTGCCATTTGAAATAGATATAAGATCTCTAAGAGTGGCACTTGAAGCTCAGCTAAAAGAGTCAGATTGGACAAGAGCTAGATATGAACAGTTAAATACAATAGATGAAAAGTGGCTCAAAGCACTTGACCACCTACAGATGTACCAGTAGCGTATGGCTCGAGCTTACAATAATAGAGTCAGATACCCGAAGCAACCTCTCAAAGCGGCCGATCTGGTTCTCAAACAAATACGCTAGGTCAACACTGACACTAGGGTCAAGTTTAGGCCTAATTGGGAAGGACCATTTGTTGTGAAGAAAGTCCTTGGTAAAGGAGGAATCATGCTTATGGATATGGATGGAAATGAGTTCATGAATCCAGTGAATCAAGATAGGCTTAAGCGTTATCATGTCTAGGTCAAAAGAATTAAATCATAAAAAAGCAGCAAAAAGGATAAAAGAAATAAAGAATAAATCACCTGGCGAGTGGTCCTCTACTGCTCGGGCAAAAATTAGGGTGTAGCCCGCTGATCGATATTCCGCAAACTGGACAGGTAAAAATTAGGGCACTCCAATGCAATAAAGCCTGCTAAGTTGAAAACCCAAAAAGAGCAGCTTAGGAAAAAGTTAAGGAATCAAAAGAAAAATTTTAGTTGCTTTCTAGAAAATCTGTAAAAGACCATTAGGCAGTAGGGGTTAACCATTGGGAATTGTTACCATTACCTACGTACTCAAATTTATATCATCAATGAACATGTTATGATATTGCTAAGGATCTTGGTCTTATGAATGCATGCATGTCTTTAGGTGAAATAATCGCAAGTATGTGAACATCAATTTTTCTCCATCTGTTATGCATCATTGTATTTATCTTTACCACACATAAGCAAAATTTAGAAAAGCCTGCTGGATTGAAAACCAAAAAGGGCAGTCCAGGCAAAAATTAAGGCAAAGAAAAAGAAAGAAAAGTCTGTTGGATTAAGCCGCCAAGTACAATTCAGGCAAAAATTAAGACAGTCTGCTGGATTGAAAACCCAAAAGGGTGGTCCAGGAAAAAGTTAAGACTCAAGAAAAGAAAGAAAAACCTATGGGATTGAAAACCCAAAAGGGCAGTCCAAGCAAAAAAAAGAAAAAACTTGCTGGACTGAAAACCCAAAAGGGCGGTCCAGGAAAAATTTAGAGCTTAAAAGAATGAAAAAGTCCGCTGAATTGAGCCGTCAAGGATAGTTCGGGCAAAAATTAGGAAAAAAATTAAATGTTCGATAGGTCATCTTACACCGAGTGGCCTATACAAAAGTTAGAACACCAGCTATAATTACCGATCATCTCACATCGAATGAACCAGCCAGACTTAGTCTCATTATTAGCTACACCAAGAAGTAATTTGGGTCCACAAGTACAACATCCAAGGGTCTCAGTTCAAAAAAAGAAAAATTCAGCACATATAAAATGTGAAAGGTCCAAAGTATCAATCCAAGTTTACATTCAAATCATGCCATGCAGGGCCCAAAAAGTTTAAAAGTTTAGAAAGTAATAAAAGTGCATCATAATCTAAGCTGCTGGGTGATCTGTCCCTAGTGATCTTCCTAAGTCTTATCCTATGTATCCGCTAGTAGATTATCCACATCTATCATCATATGATCCTCAGCTCCACCGGTACTAGCAGCTGGCTGAGTAGGGGCCCTGGTCTCTAAAGTCTCTATGACAGCCCTGGCAGCATCAGCTACCTCAGCACATTGATCTCCGTCCCTTTGAGTCATACAGTATGTAGAAAGATCATCCTCGGACCCAACATCAGATGGATTCGATGTCTGCCTATCCTCGATCATCCGCGATAGCTGACTCCTCAACAACTCAATCTGGGCCCTTGCCCGAGCAGTCTTAGCCCTAGCCTAATCAGCCTTAGCAGTAGCGGCCTGCAGTTGCTCCTTAAAAAACCTAGCCCTCTCCTCTAAAGCATCCAAGTCCCGAGCGGACTTACTGCGCTCCATGGCCAGTAGAGTTTGAAATAGAAGAAGATCAGTGCACATATATAAATGTCATGGCATGCATCATGCATAGTTTGTTAAATTTTATAGGTTCAAGAAACTTACCGAGGCTAGAGCATCCTGGGCCAATAGTAGACCTCGGACAAAGAAATAACCCCAGGCAATCCTCTTAGCCTCAGAGATGATCACCTGAAAGAGAAAGTCATATCATGATAAGACATTCTAAGCAGTCACTGTAATAGGCAAGGTAAAAAAAAGGAATTCCTTACATGAGTGGAGCTAGAAGGGGAACAACTAGTGGGTTGGACCGACTCCTTGAGCTCTTTGATAGCTCGCTTCCCCAAATGATCGAGGAGTCGAAAGGAGGTATCTAGCTTTGGTCAGAGGACTCCCTCTCTAACGGATACAAAAGCACGAGACTGCTTCATCGGAGGCTCGGGGATAGCAGTCGTAGTAGTAGTAGCAGGTCTCTTCCACGTGGGAGTAGGAGGCTATAACAAGAAAAAGTCACTCAGAATCACAAGCAATAATAAGGTACTCACAAAGGTTAAGTTAGGACAATACCTAAGAAGAAGGAGTAGCAGACCTAGCCAAACCCTCAGTCCTCCAGACTATGGATGGACCCCCATAGTCACCCCTCGATCCACCCTCATCATTATCATCATCATCGTCCTCGTTGTCACTCCAGTGGAACTCAAGGGGGTTGTCCTCATGGTGAATCCTCTCGCAAGGAGGAAGGAGTGAAGAATCAATAAACTCAGTGTAGGAGCGCTCTACCAATAGCACTCGAGCTCCCTCGCCTAATAGATATAGCCCCTAGTTGCTCCTTAACATCAAATATGGCCAAAAGGCAACCAATAGGATTGGGGGAGGGATCGATCTCTCCACCATAGTACTGGTCCTCTATCCTCGGACCCGCTCCTCAAAATACCACTCGAAGGAGAGTGGTGACTCCAGGATAAAGCGGCGGTCATCCACACTAGCCCACATCCACTCAATGGTCCCATGTATATCCAGCCTCTCCCATGGATCTTGAATAACCTACATAAAATGAACGCACTGTAAGTATCACAACCTCATGAAAACAGTTTCTTCTAATGATTCGTTGAAATGTAAAGTGTAGGTTTAGCATGAAAAAAATTTTACTCGATCTGAGCACAATTGGAGAAGGAACTCTCTATACTATGTTGTAGTCAAAGCCTGGCCTTGCCAATGCCCCATCCATCTAGATATAATGTGTAGTGTCTCAGGCTGCATGGGCAAGCCTGGCCTAGAGATAAACTGATGCTCGAAGGGCCAAATCTGCGAGACAAAATGAGGATTAGTTGTAGCACAATTTGAACAAAAGGTGAAAGCACAAGAGATCAGTTCAGGATTTACCAATAGAATCAGGTGGCAGATCTTGAGCTTGGACTGCTCACCCCGAACTTCGATATCTAACCCATAATATAACTACGCTAGAATGGCGTGACACCAGTTCTTGTAGGGCATAATAGCAAGATCCTCTAGAGCAGAGAGCAAATCGTAGTTAAGATTGCTCGAATAGACCGGGAAGAAGATGATAGTAAGGAATGTCAGCAAGAAAGACCGGGCATACCGATCCCTCCTATCCGTAGCAACGGGACTCTGGTGCCTAATCCAATAAGCATGCAGGTCCCCGTACTTGAGCTTGTTCATCTCGCCCCGGACGGAACCCAAGTAATCTCGCAATATAGGCCTTCACCTTAGGCCGAGAATGCCACCGATTGGCATACACAAAGAAGTGGATGATATCCCCACTATAGTCCAGTCCCGTCAAAGCGCACATATCTGAGGGAGTGATGGTGACTTCTCTAATTGGTAAGTGAAAAGTATGGGTTGTCTTCGACCACCTCTCTGTTAAAGCTAAAAGGGCACCTGGAGCCAGGGTCTTCAAAGCCTGAGGGATGGCCCTGATGATGTTACTAAAGCTAAAAGAATCTATATGGGTCAGTAGCTCGGTGTCCCCCGTGGTACGGTTCTCCTCATACCAATTCCTGTAGAAGCTTAGGGCTCCCATAATCTTATACTAAAACTACAGAGATAAAGTTATAGTTTAACAGTGTTAGGATACAGCAGATAAGTCAAAAATCAGAAAAGAATTGTAGAAATTAGAAAACTCAACATTCTATTCCTGAGGACAGGACCCATATGAGTTTGCCCCACCCGTACGGGTCCTCACAAGGCTCTCGTACCAAAAATAGGACCCATTTGAGTCCCCCCTCACCCGTTTGTGTCCCTGCAAATAGTCCCTATGAGAAAAAACTTCCTAAAAAATCCAAAATCATCCAAAAGCAACCAAAGCTCATCCAAGACTATCCTAAAAGCATCCTAGATCAAAGTTACATGCATCGGGCTCTATTCCAAGGTCTAAAACACCCTAATTCATGCCAAAATAGAGAAATTCCAGAAGAACTCAAAAATGGAAAATGGAGAATCAAGCAAAATTCCTTGAATTTTGGAAGCATGAGTGTTAAGGGAGGGGATCAGGAGCACATCAGAAGCAGAAGTGAGTCCCAAAAATAGGTCCTTTTCACAGAAGGCAAATCCGACAAAAACCGGGCATTCTCAAAGCCCTAAATCACCCATCGAGGGCAAATCCTTGCGTTTAATGGAGAAACGGCTAGTCTTTGGGATCTTTTTATACATTTTGATTTATTTTAGAGAGAAAATCGCCGGAGATTGCAAAATGGGAAGATTTTGTATAAGGCGGGATAAGAGGGGTTTGATCAGCTTTTAAAACCCCTCGGTAGGGAATTGTACAGGTCCCACCCCACCCATACGGGTCCCAACTCTTAAGGTCCACACCCGTATAGGTCCTGACCCACCCGTACGGGCCTTTTCTTTCCATCCAGGAGCATGTTTTGAATCGGTATTTCATAAAGGCACAAGGAATTCATCTAGTCCGGACTTGGGGCCAACCCCACTCCTCCTAAACTCTATATTTTAGTAAATCAGGGATAAAACCCCTAGCTCACATTGATCCTTGATTGAAGGGGCAAAAATTTTTGTTTTCACAAATATCAATTAAGAATCAAGGTAAGCCATTCTTGAATTAATCGCTAATAAGAGTAATTTTTATATGTAGGTCCACCCTAGTGTAGAAAATTTTCCCCCACAAGTGAGTCTTACAAAGAAATAATTCCCCAGTAGGAAAAAAGTTCTCCAAAGATGCATTGCTATATTCTCCAGTAGTGGAGTCAACTAAGGTGCATCCCCCCATTCCCCAGCAGCGGATTCAACTAAGGGCCCCCCCCATTCCCCAAAAGCGAAATCAGCCAATCTAGGGGCATCCCCTTATTCCCCAGCAGCGGAATCAGTCAATCTAGGGGCATCCCCCATCATTCAGTCCTCTTAGGGGCATTCTTTAAGAGGCACTCTTCCAAGGGCACTTCATTCCAGAGCGATCGGGCTAAACCCGACATTTCTTGCACTTAGTTTATAGTTTTATTTAGGGGCCACCCCCTATCTACGCATCTTTATTCTTAATTGAAGGGCAAAAATTTTTATTCATCACAAAGTTAATCAAGAATAAAGATGTTTCTGCTTAGATAATTGCTGCTTGGTGTTTGATTGTTGTCTTTTTACAGGTTAGTAAAAATCCTGAGCCAGGAGAGTCATCCATCGTAGGTAAGGGATACATCAGCCAGGAGAGTGGATCTGCCTTAAGAAAGGGATACACACACCTTTCCTAGTATAATCACTAGGGATATACACCAGTCAAGAAATTCATCCGCCTTAAGAAAGGGATACGCATTGGCCAGGAGAGTCACCTGCCTTAAGAAAGGGATACATCAGCTAGGAGAGTCAATCCGCCTTAAGAAAGGGATACAGACACCTTACCCAGTAGAGTCACTAGGGATATACACCAGTCAGGAAAGTCATCAGCCTCAAGAAAGGGATACGAGTTGGCTAGGAGAGTCATCCGCCTTAGGAAAGGGATACATCAGCCAGGAGAGTCTATCCACCTTAAGAAAGGGATACACACACCTTCCCCAGTAGAGTCACTAGGGATATACACTAGTCAGAAGAGTCAATCCGCCTTAAGAAAGGGATATGCATCACTTAGGAAAGTCGTCTGCCTCAAGAAAGGGATACGCACTGGTAAGGAAAGTCATCTGCCTCAGGGAAGGGATACATCAGCTAGAAAAGGGATGTCCTAAAAAGAAACTAACCCATTCATCACCTCAGGCATGATTTCTAAGCCCTCGCTCACGTCGTGAGATCATACAAATCCGTATCTGTAATGATCCCACGAGGGGCAGCCTGTGAGCACTGGATTTTAACAATCCTTCTCATGAAATAATGATGAAAGCTATATGATGCAATATCTTAAAGGTGTTATCCATCAAAGGTGTTCCTACTACTGCAGCGTTGAGTTTGGCTAGAGTTAGGAGACCCAGTCTGCCCTTAAGGACCCCGTACGGGTGATGCCTAGTGGTACGGATCCACTAACAGACCCGTATGGGTAGATTTCTTTTGTATGCCTGGAGGGGACCCATACGGGTGGGGCCCTACTCGTACGAGTCCTCTTGTTACCTGATTAGGCTCTTTCGGAAGGTGTTCCTTACCTATTTCAAGAAAAGGCAGGTCATGAATGCGAATTATTGTATGTAGACCCCAATTCCCTTATAAATAGGACCTTTTTCCTCACATTTTAACAAACACAACTCATATACAACATAGCAAGTATATTATACACAAATTCTACTAGGTTCTATAGGTATAAAAAGGGTATAGTGGAGGTATAGGTGGTATAAAATAGGGAGAAAACCCATTCCTTGAGGTTTTGTCCACATTCAATTCATTCCGAGCTTCATTTATTAGGATTTAGGGGAGGCTCTGTCCACAGAAATACTCGCCTAAATAGTCCTACTTCAACATCTACTTTGGCTAGACTCTCTGAATAGCAAAGGGATCGCCTCAAAGTGGATTCACGCCGTAAAGGTAACGCTTCTGAGTTTTAAAGAGACTCACATCTCAGTTATTTTATTTTTATTCTGTCCCTCCTCTATTATATCTGTTCTTATTCTTATTTTGGGTTTGGTCCTAACCCGTATGAGCCTTTTTGGCACCATATGTCCTTAGGGATACTAAATCAATGCATCATACTCATACGGAAGGAAATCCCATTTTTATTTCATTTCTCCTCCATCAATCTGTCCATTTCGAATTGAGTTTCTGCCTGAGACAAGACAGGATCGGTATGAGTCCCCTATACCCATACCGGCCCTCCCTAATAGTTGTACAGGTCCTACCCTACCCAGACAAGTCCTGGCCCCCCAGGCAGATTCCAAAATGCATGTTTTAATCAGTTAAAATCAATCAAACTCATGATTTATCATGCGATCATTTTCACTAATAATCCGGTAAATCAACCCACAAAAGTTAAAATGTGTTTTCACAATAAAAATATATTGAAGACTCGTTATTTCTCTACGATCCTAGAAGCCACTATAGCACTATCGATCGTAACACTACCACGCTAACATAATAACATTTTTCCTAATAAAATGTTGACTTATGATGTGCTCTAAACCGTGCTAATGTTTGTGAATGCAGGAGAATTTATTTTCATTTTGTTTTATAACTTAGAAAAAATGTATATGTTCTTTTGCAATTTCCTCCATTTTCCCCGGTTGTAATTTTTATTCCCCAATTTATTGCTTGTGCTTTATTGTAATCTGAAAACGCATGTAACAAGTGTGAAAGAGTGTAGAAAATAGGATTTTTGCGATAATTCCCCAAATGATGAAAACAAAAATGATTTTACGTGGTGAATGTAATTTTGAATCAACTAAATGAGAAATAAGTGACACATCCGATACCCGAATCTCTGATCCAATAGGTATGAGTATCCCTGCTAGAGGGAACCATACCAAAACTCTTTCCCAAGTAGACAACTTAGGTGGTGACTCTATCACTTGTATCGAGATTTGGGTCTCGATTCTTTTATTTATTCAAATCGGCTATTTGTGCAAACTTGAACTAAAAAGGTTTCATCACTCCTAAATCCAACAAACCCCTAGGGGCCCTGCCTCTCACACAGGCACCAAGGGAGACCCACATGTCATCGACACATCACACTCATTTTACCTTAACTTTTGCCTGGATTGTCCTTTTTGGATTTTAGTCTAGCGGGCTATTTCGCACCCTAACTTTTACTTGAATGGCTTGTAGAATGCCAATCAGCAGGATACACCCTAATTGTTGCCCGAGTAGTAGAGGCCCACTTGCTAGGTTATTAATTTCATTTATTTTTTATGTGCTCCTTTTCTGAATTTGATTCTTTTGTTTAGATATGATAATGCTTCAAACTGTCTTAATGGGTAGGATTTGCAAATTTGTTACCATTCATTATCTTCATGCTCCTAGAATCGAGTACCCTTTTAATTATATAAGGTCTTCCTTAATTTAGTCAGGGCTTTCCCCCTTAGACTGGTATTAGTAGGCTTTACTTACTTCAAAATCAGATCATCTGCCTTTGCCACATACTGCTGATGCTTGATACGGTTGTTGTTTGGCCTCACTATGCGCTTTTGATACATCTAAAGACTGTTTAAGTTGTTTGAATCGCACTTTAGTCCATAGGCATCCCTTTGACTTGGGTTCAGTGCGACTCTTAAGGACTTCATCCTAGTCTCGCTTGGGATTGCGGTTTTACCACATAAACCAAAGAGATAGGCTTCAGATTCATAGGAATTTTGACACTTGTTTGACATCTTCAGAGGGTAAATGGTAGCTTATCAACCCAATTTATGTATCTTATTATAGTAGTCTTCGAGAGAACCTTCTTGATAAGCTATTTTGTGGCTTCGATTTCCCCATTAGCTCATGGTCAATGAGCCAAAACCCTATTATGCTCGGTTCTATATTTCTTGATCAAATCGGTTATTTGCCCTTGAAATTAAAACCCTATTTATTGGGATGATGCGATGAGGTAGGCTATACCGAGCAAAGACGATCTTCTCGATGAACTTAGCCATCTTTTCGATGGTAATGATAGAGCAAGGCTTGGCTTTCCCCTATTTTGAGAAGTAACCTGCCCCTATGATGATAAAACGGTGTCTATTGGTCGACAAAGGTCAATTTTGCCAATCATATTTGTCCCCCACGCCGAGAATGGCCAATGATGATAGGAATCGTGAAGATATTGGTAAGGATTAATAATGTATCAGGGTGGGAATTTTGAGAATGGAAGGGCAAAGAAAAGGTAAGCCTGAATTCTATCGAAGATGACCTAACGATGCTCTTTCTCCATAATCGGCTGACGCTTCTTCAGTGGTTTGAAAATAGGTTTGCACATAGTTGAATGCTATGAACTAATTGACATATTGAACCTATCCAAGGAAGAATTGAGCTTATTTTTCTATTTTAGGTGTGAAGATGGGGATCTCAGCAATCTAATGATAAACCTTGGGTATGTCTAAGAATGACCAGGCTAAAGCGTTATCATGATCCTTAAGCACTTGTTATCTCTTATTTTCTTTCAGAGGTTAGGTCATTAGAAAATGGTTGCCATTTTAGGTTATCATCTATACTCAAATTTATTTTAGTTAAAGAAACATCATGAATACTGAACACATTATGCTTATGATAAAATGAATGCATGGACCCATTGGGCAAACATCAAGTAGATAAGCAAAAAGAGAGTCTGTGATTGAATAAAAATGCCTTAAAGGCAGAGTTGTTAACATCTAAATACTAGAAAAAGAAAAATACATCATAGATAGTCATCCTCCACAAGCGGAGGGTCTTGATTGGTAGAGCTAGTAGATTAGGCATCCTCGGTAGCTTACATTGGTATGTCATCCAGGTCGAGACCCAGAACTCTCTCTTATTTGGCTGATGACTTGTCTCCTTCATTCGCTAGAGACCTTGTGATATCCTTGTTAGCTTTAGCGATAGAATTGGCTTTAATAATGGTGCCGACTGCATTGGAAAAGACCATGGCCAACATAATTTCCTCGGGGAGACCGAAATTGATCGCACCCACCTCACCGTCAGAGCTTGGTGATGGTTTCTCCTCAGTACTGGTCTTCCTAGCTGACTGATCCATTTTTCCCTCTCTCACTAAGCTCTAAATGGCCTTGCTCAGAGGTTTGCATTGATCTATTTTGTGTCTTACCTGAACATGATAGCGATAAAAATTCCCCTTCTCTTTGGGTGTAGGATAACGGTATTCACGAAGAGAGTTAAGCATGCCCTTCTCTCATAACTTAGCAAAATGGACACTATAAGGTAGTTTCCACGGAGATATGAACGCTTTCTGAACAGGTGTCCAAATAGGCATGGCTTGAACTGTGGAGACACTCTCTTGAGCGATGACTTGAACTGTGGGTGTCTTCTCCTCGGTCGGGATAGAAGCAACTTAGAAAGTTCCAAAATTATTATTCTTGTTAAACCAGGATTTGCTGCCACTTGGCTTGTTAACCTTCTCTTTCTCTTTATGGCACTCTATTTTCTCAGCCTTCTCGAAGACTTTCATGTATGACTTGAAAGAATCGGTTTCCATCTCCTTACAGATAATCTGGAGAGCTCCATTGAGAAGCTTCTGGATCATCTCTTTCAAAGTAATCTTTTATTTTAATAGGACTTGAGTGGGCATCCACTAATTAAAGTATGACTTGAAAGACTTGCCTTATTTTTGCTTAATGGCCTCGAGATGTTGAATAATGGTTTCCATGGTCGAATTGAAACCATAGTGACTGATCAAGGCTTCAAAAAGGAGCTTCCAATCTAGGATTGTCGACTCATGGAGGGTATTATACCATTCAAGCATCGGTCCTGATAGAGTGCATGGAAACAACTTAGCAAGAACTTTATCCCCAATCTTTTGAACATGCATAATTCAGTCATACATCACGATATGGGATTTAGGGGGTCCCTTATCAGAGTAGGCTTCCATTCTAGGCATTGAAAAGTTCTTCGTGACCCAATCTTTGTCCCTCTCTTCCTCCTTCTCTTCATTCTTGGCCAATAGTTTCCTAAAAAATGCTACCATTTTGGGTGTCACTCTTGGAGACTATGTAACCTAGTCGATTGGAGTCACACCCGGACAATGTGTGACCTAGTCGTTGTACATGGAAGTGGCTCCAAACTGAAAGGCGGAGGAGTTGGAATCTCAACTTGGGGATGAGCAAAAGGGTTTTGAGTGTAAGTGGTCCCCCTCAGAGTGATCACAAAATTAGGAGGAGATGGCATAAAGAATGCTAGCAGTGTTGGAGAGAGAACAAAACCGCTAGAGGGGATGGCCATTTATAGAGTAAAACCCCCTAAGAAAGCGAGGAAGACGAGAGTCTGAGAAATAGGTCTCAAATGTGGAGGAGGAGGAAAAGCAAATGTTAGTGGAGTAAAAGATGAGGGAGGCTAAAGTGAGGTCTAACCAAACTGAACCTGACTCGATCGGACAGGTGGGAGTGGCGGAGCCAAAAACTAATTTTGAATGGGCAGAGCCTAACTAGATCCATTCTAAGCGGTCTCTAACTCTCTCTAAGCTTAAAACACGAGCCCTAATGCCCTATGAGCATCTCTTTCTTCCTTCAGAGCTGATCGGACTTTCTCTTAGATGGAAATATGGAACATATCATACTACAAAAACATGGCTATAGCGCCGTCTATCTTGGTGCCTAACTACAACTGATTCTGATCAATCAAAGGAGGAGGAGGAAGAGGAGTAGTACCCTCAAACGAAATCCCACAGACTGAAGGTAAATTAGACATGGCAGACAAAGCAGATTCTAGAACTAAAATAGAAATCACTAACTGGTGAACCAAATGATGATCGAGTAAGAGCTAAAGAGGACAGTGACGGTGAGGATGTCTCGAACTAACTAAGAAACCGGATGATGATCAGCCCAAATCTAACCACGGATGAAGTGAATGATTACATAATAATTAGAGTGATGAATGCCATATATACAAGGGTGGTTTAGAGAGGTAGAGAGCGGAAAAGCTTATGATGCAAAGCTTAACCCCAAAATACATGAGATGTGTGAATCCCTCGCAATGCCTAGTGAACTAGATACGGTTCCTCGGGACTCAAACGATCTGAGGAATTTTGTAAAATTCCTCCTTCAAGCGAGGGGAGAGTAGAGGTAAGTGAAAGATTAAAATAAAAGCCAACCATAGGCGGCCTATCCATGAAGTGTGTATGCATGAACACAACACAAATAGCATGCGAAAAGCGAACTTCTTCCAACCTTATGACTCCCGCGCAACGTCGTTCAAAAGATCTAGGGCTTAACTCAAACTCCAATGAACAACAATTGAGTATGCGACCTAAATCTAAAACACGTATGTTTTGGTGATTTCCTAAGGGGAAGTTGCTACAGCTTTATCGAACGTAGTTCATGGTCGCAAACTGCTGATATCATAGAATGATACTATAGAAGGGTCTCATTTACCTTGATTTCATGTAACTCAACCACTCCTCAAATGAGTGCTATTGTGGGAATTACGTGTTGGTTAAAACAAGTGATCCACCCATAAATATCTCTAATTCCTAGCAGGCATGAGGTATACAAGTGAGCTTCATAATGGCACCTTAACCTAGTATCTAACTATGCGATGGATTCAAAAGGCATAAGAAATAGAGCTTTGATTTAAAAATGATTCCAGCATATCATCAAAATCCTTTAACCAATTTTGAAAATGAAAGCAATTTTTCAAATTTTAAGTTAAGAGGAAATCCCTAGTAGAGTCGCCACTGTGAGCAGATCCCGACGCTTTTAAGGGCGCGGAAAAATAAGTGCAGCAAAGCGAGCCGAAAGATTGATCCTTGATTTAGCGTGATGAAAAGATAGACTAATAAAATCTATATTGAACTTGATGTTTTAGTCCAATTTAAATGTTAAGAGATATGAGACCCAAAATCCCATATTTTAAAATGGAGTCGCCACCCAGTTTAGCTCTACCGAGAATTTGGGTACGATATTCCCATCGGGTGGTTAGACCGTACCTTAAAACAGGGATTCTGAGTTCTGATGATGTTGCTTAGTTTTCATTTATTAAATCAAACCGTTTACATTTTAATAAATGTGACTTTAGTTCTTATGCAATTTAAATCCTCCTAATTAGAGTTTTTGATTAAAATAATTCATACGTCATACGGCGAATCATGCGATAAACCGATAAATAAAGCAAATAAATAATTATTACATGGCTTTACAAATACCTATATGTTTTTCAGTGCGGGAAAGTAAAACGAATAAATAAAAAGAGACCGAGATCAGGTCTCAATCGGGCTTACCAACCCTGAACCAGCTCCAAGAAATGACAAATCACACACAAATAATAAACAAAAAAAATGCACAAATAATAATAAGGCAGAAAATAAATCAAACATGGAGGAAAACATATTTTTAGGATTTTTTGGGGCTAAAAACACGTCTTTTTGGGCCTTTATTAATTATCTAGGCAACCTAAAAATAAACTAAACAACCTAAAATAGATTAAGGAAATTACATAATTTTTGGGATTTTATGTTATCGTAAAAAGATTTATTAAGGATTTATTTGGTAAAAAAACTCATTTTTAAGCCATTAAATGAAGATTTAACTAATTAAATAATTAATAAATTATAAAAATAGATTAAAAATATATTATTTAATTCCAGATTATGTGAGATTTTTAGAAAAATTTTGGGTGAAAATCGGGGTCAAAAAAGCAAGGAAACGATAAAACATGGCCAAAACAAACGTAACAGGGACCTTTTGGCACTTTTGCTAGTCCAACCGCTGGGACATGCATCTGAACCACTGCCATGGCAGTTCAACCGCTGTCGTTGCAGCAGTTTACGCGTCATCGGAGCGATTGGATGCCCACCGGAGAGGTTGAACCGGGAAAATGCCAAACGGACGGAAATCGGTATTTTTACACCCGAAAACATAAGATTACCAAGATTTTAAGCTGATTCCCACGATATTTGAGTAGATATGAACTTAAAATAAAATGACAAAATAACTTTGATTTTTTGACTTTGGGACGAAAAAGAACCCAAAAACTCTAGGAAAGATGTTTGCAAAAATATCGAAAGAGAAAGGGGATAACCACCCCAACAACAACCAAGAACAACAGAAAAATTAAATAAAATTAACTGAAAAAGATTGGAACTCAATTTTGTTACCTCTAGGTCGTGAATCCACATTTTGAGACTCGAACCGAACCTTTGGCAAGCTTTGTGATTTCTACTTGATTTTAGAGTTTGGACTAATAGATTAAGCCTTATAATACTTAGGAACCCGAATTAATCAAATTTCCTTAGTTTTATGAAGCTTTCTCTCTCTAGAAGCCTAAGAACCATAAATGTGAAATTCAAGCTTTTAATTGGAAAAAAGTCCTGAATGCAGATTTAATCGGTTTATATATGTTATTCTCACTCCAAATAACTCAATTAGTCCTTAGAAATGTTAAATTTCCCAAAAAAATCTAGTTTATCTGATCCAGAGAGAGAAAAGATGAACTATCGATGAACCCGGGAGCCCCTACAACGGTTGAATCTCAACCGCTGCCACGGACGCGGTTCACCGCACGAGTGCACGTGAACCACCCTAGGTGCACGATTAGACGCCCCGATGCACTGTGAAATGCTTAACGAGGTGCGGCTCCCCGTGCCCAAGGAGCGGCTGACGACGTGGCCACATTATGGCCACACACGCCTAGCCGCGCAAGAGTACGGTGAACCGCGCCAGGGGGCGGTTCACTGCTCTAACAATGAAGCCACCGCGGACGGCGTCTCCGGCAAGGGAAAAATATTTTTTTATTATTTTTATTATTATTTTATTTTTTATATTTTTTATTACTATTATTTTTTATATGAATTTAATGTAATGAATTTTTATTAATTAACCGGCTATGGAAAACAACGCGATTAAAGTCTCGATTCGTCAAGAGAGGTATTTGCCAAACGCGATTCGTCTCTGAAAGAATAGAATAACTAGCTCGTAAATAGGTTAGAGCAAAACATCATCATCGTTCTATGGGTCACCGAAAAGCCCGTGCTCATGAGTACGTAGGCAATGGTAACAATTTTCAATGGCTAACCCCTACTGCCTACTAGTCCTATTATAGATTTTCCAGAAAGCAATTAACATTTTTCTCTTAATGTCTTAACTTTTGCCTAAGCCGCCCTTTTTGGGTTTTCAACTTAGCGGGCTATATTTTTGTGTTGGGGTACCCTAATTTTTGCCCGATTGACATAAGGATCGCCAACCGACGGGTATTTTTATTCTATTTATTTTTTATTTCATGGTGTGCTGCAATTTTATGATTTATTTCTTTTGGCCTAGACATGATAATGCTTAAGCCTATCTTGACTCACTGGATTTATGAACTTGTTTCGATCCATGTCCATAAGCTTAATTCCTCCCTTGCTAAGGACTTTCTTAATCACAAACGGTCATTCCCTATTAAGCTTGAATTTGCCCCTAGCATCGGTGTTGACTTGGCGCAACTATTTGAGAACCAGATCACCCGCCTTGAGAGGATGCTTCAAGTATCTAACTTTGTTGTTGTATGCTTAGGCCTTGCGCTATTGGTACATCTGTAGGTGATCAAGTGTCTTGAGTCGCTTCTCTTAATTTCGGTGTGATAGGAACAAGTTCTTCTCCTTTGTGAAAGAAAGATATCATGTTATTTTGAAGAAGGTCCTCCTCTTTATGAAAGAAGGAGATCACGTTATTATGGTGAAGGCTTATTGTGTAAGGTAGAGGGTCTTCTTCCTTTGGAACAAACGGAGAAAGCATTTTTAGAAATATATTTTGATGGAAACATAGGTCCAAGGGGGATTGGAGGTACCTACATTGATAAGAAATGTCCATTTATTGGATGGGATAGTTTCTTCTTTTGAAGTTTTTGGAAGAGCATTGGATTGAGATTTTAAGCTTGCTTTGATTTTAGATTGGTGTGGGTCTTGATCTTCTTCTTTAATGGTGCCCTTGATGTGGGACATGCTTCCTTTGCTGCTCTTCGAGGTTCTTGGTCTTCTTTCTTTGATGATGTGTACCTCCTTTCCCCCTCATGAAGAAGGATGGGCAAAGACCTAAGGCTATCATGTTTTCTAAGCACTTTTTCGTCTCTCTTTTTGGGTGGTAAGTTTTAACCATTGGATTTTCATGCCATTGAGATGTACTCAAATTCAATTTCTTCAATAAATATGATGATATTTTTAAGAATTTTGATTTTATGAGTGCATGGTATCTTTAAGAATGAAATCCTCAAACAAGTTGTGAATGGAAAATGCATCAATTTACTCATGATATGCCTTATAAGCGGCATTGTTTGCATAAAAAATGTTTACAACATTAAAAATTACATCATTTAAATCTTCCTCCATATGCGGAGGGTCTTCTTAGTCAACCATGGCAACACTAGTAGTCGAAATGGTAGTCACAGCTTGACCTTATGTACTTATTAGTCTGACAGATCACCCCTCTTTTCTCCCTTCCTATCTCATAGATTAACCCCATGGAAGTATTCTCCCTACGCTGTGCCAAATACATTGTATATCTCCGAGAAACCAGTCATAAAAGAGTATCTTAGGCTTTGGGCAGCTTGATCGATGAATGCATCAATTTCAGGTTTCGAAGAGTCATCATCCTCATCTGGCCAAGCCACAACGGCATAAGATATGGGTTGGCTTGCGAGATTGAGTTGAAAACCTGGATGGAGGAAAGTCCCGAATTGATAGTGTTAACACTTTCCTTGGGTTAGACTGGTGGGTTATTCGACGTAGTTGGCTGGAGCTCTGGTTCCTGGATGTTCTTCTCTCTAATTAAATTATAGATGGCCTCAAGTAATTCCCTACAAGTATAGGGCAATGACCCTTGCTAACATGATAAGCACAAAACTGATCCCTTTCCTCGGGCTTGGGTGTGATATAAGGCTTGACACTTTGAAGAAGACCAAGTGCCCTCAACTTGCTAAAGATGGTGGGCAAGAATGCCTTCCAAATGGACTGCAGCAACATCTTCTTGCACAGTTGTGGTTTTTGGAACCAAACTACATCTCGACTTAGAGGCTGAAGCTGGGGCTGATGAGTCATTACTCTTGAACCAAGGTTTGGCCGGCACACTTGCCTTCTCCAATTCCTCGATCCTCTCCCATTTATTAGCCTTCTCAAAGACCTCAACATAGCTAGAGTAGCTATCCATACCAAGGACCTTATGGTAGGTGAGCAAGGCACCATCCACCAGCTTCACAATCATCTCAGGGAGACTAAGGCGATCTTTCAACAAGACTTGGGTGGCCATCCAACTTTCAAAGTGGGGCTTCAAATTCTTATTAGGGGCTTTCTTGATAGCCTCCAGGTTTTGCATAGTGGTCTTGACAGTGGCATTGAAGCCATACTACTCAATGAAAGCCTCAACCAAGGCCTTAAAATCTCTAGTCACCTTATCGGATAAAGTGTTGTCCCATTCGATAGCAGGGCCTTCCAAAGTGCAAGGGAACATCTCGGCTACGATCTTGTCACTTAACTTCCACACCCTCATCACCCTTTGATAGGTAGTAATGTATGATTGAGGCAGATCGGTTCCCTTATAATTCATTATGCCAGACACACTAAAGTTTTCGGGGAACCAATCTTCCCCTCTAGTGACTTAAATAGAGGGTGTCGGTGGCTGAACACTCAGATTGGCAGCAAGCAACTTCCGTATTAGGTCACGCAACTCCACAGATAGGGATGAGTTATCTGGTTGAGCAGTCGCACCCAAGGGTAAACCCGTTGATTGAGGAAAGATTGTCCCCTTAGGTATGGCTACAAAATTAGGGGCTTGGCTAGGCGCCTCAAACTAGAATACTGGAAGTACTAATCCATGACTAGGCTGAGCAAACTAAATGACGGCTGGCGGAACTATTGTACCCACTAACTGAAACGGCTGACCAAACGGACCAACTGACCAAATTAACTAGATGACCCTCCTAGAGCTTGTAATGGTGGTAACTAGGTGAACAACGATTGTGAGCAACCCTAGTGGGGGTGGGCTGTTCATTAACCACTTCTCGGATTGTCTTAGCTCTGACGGGTGTACCTCAAGAAACATTGGCCATCCTTTCTTCAGCTAAGATCGCCCTAATGGAAGCCATCATCTTGTCATTCACACGGTCGAGGAATTGATCACTCCCTAAATATTGCGAGATGGCATTTGCAATCTCTGGCCTAATATCGGCCCTTGACGCATTTGCCTCCTCATCAAGACTACCATCCTCAACTTCAACATCCATATGGCCATCATGAGCCAAAATGTGAGACATCTCCTCAAGCTGTCAATTAGCCTCAAGAATAAATGGACCAAACTGACTGCTAGATGAACAACTTATAGATGGAGGCGGAGTTTCAACCCTTAACTAAACTAGAGGAGGTGGAGGTAGAACTTGAATGCAAGCCAAATGGACTTGAGATTGTTGCCAAGCTTTGACTAGAGCTGAAGTAGTAACCAAAAGATTAGTACATGCATGGGTTTTGTTATTTATGAGTCATGTACAATAGTTATGAGCGGGCGAAGTTTTAATGGGAGGAATGCACATAGGGTGCGGGGCGCGGGGCGCGATTCAGTGCAGTTTCAGGAAACTGCGGGATTTATATTTGTAGGTGTGTACCTTTTTATAATAAAACGATTGGTTTTGTTAATTAGAAAATTATTTTATTATTTTTCATGTAAACTTATCGAGTGTGAAAAAAACTTGGCTTTTAATAAGCAAAAAATGTGATTATATTAATAAATATATTTACACATTTTAATAAAAGAAAGTATTTTCAAAATAAAGCATTTTTACTTTATTTAAAAATAAAATAGAGTCGCCACCCGGTTCAGCTCCACCGGAAATTATGGTATACTAATCCAAAATCGAATTTTTATACCAAAAGGAAAATGAGATTCTGAGTTCGGACATGATAGGTACTCATATTGTTCAAATTGTTTGGATTAATTTTGGAATTTTTGAATTTGTGGTAGTTTCTGCATTACAACGGCTTTATTTAAGAAATAAATTCAAGAAATAAAATGGGCAATATAATGGCATAATAAATTGATATTTTGTACCAAAATTTCTGCAGAGTAACGGCATCACTTGGGTTTTGCCCCGGAATCCTCACATTCTAGATGTTTTATCCACACCTGCACACTTATTTATACATATTATAGTTTAGGTGGCTCTAGTGGGTCACTTAACTAGAGAAATGAAATGCAATATGAAATAAGATGAAATTTAACGAATTTTAAAGTTGGGCTTAGAGCCAATTAACCTCATTTTACCTTTTCGTCTGTCTAGGATGACTTGAGAGGTAGCGCGGGACCAAAGTTGTCAGAGATTATGATTTGATTGGAAAATAGATTTAACCCAAGTTATGACTATAATCTTGAATTATTTCTAAAGACAATCCGGGTTTTTGAGAAATTGAGTCATTTTTAGACCAAGAATACTGTGAGATCTAGATCTAAAAAGACATCAAATCGAGTTTATATTGAATGTCGGTGATAAAGCTCGGATTTGGAAGTGTTTTGGCAGAGTTTTGGGGCTTTTAGGACTCCTAAAACTAAAATGGAATAAAGGATTTACATTGAAATTCTTTCTGTTTTCTCTCTGCTTAAAATGGAAAGGGGTGAGCCCCTATTTATAGAAGGCAGGTAATTAGTCGGTAGGTAATTAGCTCGCGGGCTAATTACCTATCTGACAAAATCTGATTAGGAGACCCAGTAGCTAATTACCTATTTGACAAAATCTGATTAGGAGATCTAGTAAATATTTGACAAATCTTGGTAAGATTTGATTTTTTACAGTAGACAGGCGATTACCCGATGGGATGATTACCTATGTTTGACCAAATTTTGACTTTTTAATTTTTTTAGTAAAATATGCTAAATCGAAGCTTTTCTGGAATGTGGAGTTTTGAATTTTGGATTTTTGGATGAAAATTTGGTGCTTTTTGGCTCTTTTGTCTGATCACTGAACGAAATAGGCGTAATTCCTCATTAGGCTGGAATGGACCTATGCTAACAGTTTGCCCCTCGTATACATAAATTTCGTTTTAGAAATTTTGTCGTATGCAAAACAAACAAAGCAGTATGTGTGGAATCCAATGAGTTAAAATATTTTTAATCGACAAATTTTGAGACAAAATATATTTTGCCCCTTCGATTAAAAATTTATTAATGAATTGCATAAAAAATTGATTGAGGGTCGAAATATATATTTTTAAGTGCTTAATGCATGAATGATTGTGTAAAAACAGCTTTTAGGTCCGCTCATTTTATAAACAATGCAGAAAATGGATGAAATAGACAAAAATATAAAAATGTTAAAATACACGTAATTAGCTGGCGGGCTAATTATCTATGTAACGACAATAATTATAGCCGTTACGCATTTACGCGCTAGGCGATTAGCCCGTCAGCTAATTACGCACATAATTAGCCCGGCGGTTAATTGCTAGCAGGCTATATTACAGCATTCTGCCTTCATTTTTCTTCACACCGAAAAATCTTCTCTTCTTCTCTTTTCAATTTCGCTTCTTCTTTCCAAAAATCTTTGCCTTTTAGCTATTTCCAATAATGATTTCTCTTATTTTCTTTCCTTTTCTGCCCCTTCTACTCTAATTTTCTGGGGTCTCCATGAGGTTAAAGCTCTATACTGTCCGTTTGGATTTTCCGGCCGTCCAAGTGACTAGGCATAACGTGATTATCGATGGTCAATAAGTGGAACTTTCCGAAGTTCCTGTCGAGGCATTATATGGGCTTCCACCAACTTGGAAGTACCATGGGATCGCTCCTGGGGATTTTATTCTATCTTCTTTGAAGCTTTTCGAGCATCTTTTTTGGATTTTAGGAAGCTTTCACCGTTATTTTTTTATTGTTTTTTGTATGCTTTTGTTTTAATAAATTATGTTATGAAGTTATTAGATGCAATGACTTTTGATAATTGTGTGATTTATCGAAGATTGGTGTGTGATTAGTATAAATGCATTATTTCTGCAGGTTACTGGCCATGATGGTGGCAGTATTACCCACTTCTATAAGTGGTACAAGGTACTTTCCCCTAGCGCTAAGGCCATCATTGACGAGACGTCCTTGGGGAGGATGGTGAGGAATTGCAAATATTTAAAGTCTCGCAAGTATCCCTACATCCCAGCTGGTACCTCTACTCATATCTTGAGCAGATGGTCCGATACTACCCACACTTTCCATTTTTATTGCGGGGAGTACACTATCACTTCGCTGGATTACCGCGCCATCACAGGTCTTCCCTTCCACGGTAACTTGATTCACTTTAATGCTTGTTTTACTTACGACAATTTCAATGTCGAGACCATTAAGGCTTTGATCGGCTATTTTGGGGATAAGCCCAGGCGAGTTTCTTGTGAGAAACTCATGATCTTTTTTACTTCTGGGGATAGAGAGCACCTATCTTCTTCTTGTGAGGCTAGAGCCTTTGTGACCGCTACTTTGTCATGGCTGTGTTCTCCCATTGGGGGTTCGATCGTGAACCTTCACATTCTTCCTACCTTGATTGACCCTACTCGCTTTGATGAGTATGCCTAGGGTCGAGCTGCGTTGGGTCATTTGTATTACGCTCTTGATTAGTGCATGAGGAACATGATTAGTAAGTTTAAATCTTGTCTTCATATTGTCTATGTAAGGGCCTAACTCCCTTTTCTTCCTTTATGAGCATTTTACTCTCTTTTGACGTTCTGAATTTTTCTGACTTTTGCAGATCTGGTTTTTCGAGATGGGGATTCTTCCGAAGACTAAGTTGGTGCGGAATAGCGACTATCCGTTTTGTCCTCGTTTGCCACACTACTAGCTTGGTTGGGAGATCGAGTCTCCTTCTTATCTTTCTATCCGCCTTCATTCTCTGACCTCAGAGCATGTATACCTTACAATATATTTTATTTTCTCCCTTTTTGTTGTATCTGCTACAAATGTTGTATCAACATTCGACTTCTTTTTCCTCCTTCAGATCAAGACTTAGCCTTGGGGGCATGAGCTTCATTGGCCGAAAGTCATGAGGTTGGCTGGGGAGTTTGTGAACACCCAGTTGATATTAGAGACTCCTTTCTCCTTGGAGTGGTACCTCAGGGAGCGTATCCAGGGTTGGGATCTTCCTCCCAAGACACATTCTATTCCTCCTGATGTGCCACGATGGATCTTCTAGCCTCGTAGTTCACCAGACTTTACACGCATTACGCCATAGATTGGTTCTACCAACTAAAAATTCAAGTGTTGCCATGAAAGTGGTGGCAATTCTAATGATCAATTTGACCTGTTTCATACTTATAAATATTGATAAAAGCCATCAATAGTGACATATTTAATACAAAAGTGTTGGAAAGAATGAAATAAAATTGTAGAAAGGCGAGGGAAAGTGAGCGCCAATAAATTTAGGGAAAATATTTAATAATAAAAAAATAAAAAATAAAAACTAAATTAAAGTCTCTTACTCCCTCCTTCTTCTCGGGACTTTCCTCTTCATCCACGACTTAAACCTAGGTGTCCTTTCCTCTCCTATCTCACATATCTCCATCGTCGTCGGCCTGTACTCCCCGCTCTGCCGTACCAGCTACTTCCTCACCACTATTCTAATACGGATTTGACATGTTACCCATCTAAGCTCAATCACAGATTTCTCCTCCAATGGCTACACGAATTTACGTTATGTAAGCAATTTCATATCTTTATATGCTATTCTCTGTTTTTTATATGTTTATCAATGTTTAAATTCCCTTATTTTGATTCATTTTGCCTTTATTCCCTTATTTTGATTCATTTTGCCTTTAGGATCCATGGATTTTGCTCTATTAAATAATTTATTCGTGCTTCTTTTGTACTGTCATTGTTAGTCTTAATTTTTTTGGGGGATGGAAAATTGATGTTGAAAAACTCAGTTTGATGAGATTCTATTAAGAGGCTGCTCATGATATTGGTGATTATAGTTCTTTTGCAGAGAATTTGATTGAAATAATCGAATGTCATTAATGGATACTGCTTCTCTCTTTTGGTAATTTGCCCTCAGTTTTTGCCACTTGCTATTCTGGGTAGAAGAGCATTAGATAGAGCCAAAAATCATAAAGGTGCTTTATAATTTTGCTGTCTAATCAATTACAATGGACTTTTTAATGCTATTAAGGGTGCAGAACATAGATTTGAATTTTATCTTGGCCAAGATAACAAGAAAAATACTGAGTGGCTTAGATGTAGTTGCCATCTGGTCTCCCATTTTTGTTTTTATGTTCAATTGAATTCAACTGCGATGGATAAAATTTGGATAAAGGGTAAATTAACTCTTCGACATTGATCAAGGGTAGGGATGCAAACGAGCTAAGCCAGATCGAATCTATTTAAACTTGACTCAGCTTGAAAATAAAAATGATTGAGCTCGGCTCGTAGCTCGTCGAGCCTTGAATATTTTAGCTCGGCTCAAGTTCATGGACAAACTCGGCTCGAGTTCGTGAGCTTAAGAGCCTAAACGAGCCTTGTTTATCCAATAAATCTCTTGCTTATTATTTCTAAATACACATTTTTGCCAAGTTAAAATTCAAAGAGACATACCCTTTTTATATTAGGTGATTAGGTTATGGTTTTTGGAAAGGTGACAAAATTAGAATGGAAATACAAGTTGTTTAAGGATATTTAAGAATACGATACACAACTTTTTTCTTAACTAGAATATTTAAAATTAAAACTAACCTAACATATTTTTATGTATATATAGGAAATTAACAATATTATAAAGTAATTAAAAAAATTTATACGCTCGCGAACTTTTAAGCCGAACCTTAAAAAGCTCGGCCTGACTCGTTAATAACTCGAGCCGATCTCGAACTCGAGTCAAGCCTTATCAAGCCGAGCTTTGACCGAGCCGACCTTGAACTGCTCAACTCGATCCCAACCCTAATCAAGGGACCGAATTTGTTCCAAAATGAACTTTGGTACTAATTTAGTCAAATTTGTCTGGAATGAAACATATAGTATTAGAATCTGATGCACTGTTATGTTATATCATATGTTGATAAGTATCACCTATGGACTAAATTAACTAAACGTGGGAAGTTGTGGATTAAATTGATGCTCAAATACAATTTAGGATGAATTAATCTTATGAACCGAGTTTAATGGTTGAATTGACATTTAGTCAGATATTTGTGGCCTAAATGATAACTATGTTTTTTCCTTTCTCAAGTATCTCACACTATGTTTCATGAATACTGCTATATGTTATTTATGTGTGTAAGGCGATCAAGTCCTTTATCTTTGGGCGAGTTAGGCCCAAGTTTCGGTTTCAACATAATATAAGAGCCATCGAATCTAATACTGGATTCACACTCTAGATGTCGAACAATGAGCATGAGGCGTTTTTTGTTTTCGATGAAATGATTTTTTTTGGGTGAGAAAGTCCTATTTCTTAATGTTTGCCACTCATAGTGAGGCATTGCAGTAATTCAAGCATACCCAACACCTGGAGGTTTCATGTAATAAGTGGTTTACCAAATGGGTATCATGCTAATAATAAGGTGTTTAAAATGATTAACAAACCGAGCCTACTCCTTTGTATTTAGCACTAGAGACATTAATACGATCCCCCCATGGTGTGGCCCCTGAACTCATCATAGTTGGAACTAGTTCTTTTGCTTGTAATTTAATCTACTTCAAGTGCCTACATGTAATCTAATATTCATAAAGCAGATATTGGTGTATTTAATCAAATCGGTAATGGGAATTTTTATTTTTGATGTGTTGACAGTTACTATTCAATGTATGGACATGTTGCAAAGCTAGTTGAAGGCTGCTTCTGTTGAGGGTGTTACAGTGCTCAGAATGACCTTTTTGGGTCCTCTGGTATAGCCTTGTTACCATTAGATCCTTGTTCTATCAACTTTACCTGTATGGTCGTTACAATGCCTTCAATACTTCTACTTTCCTTTTATAATATGCTTGTACTGTATATTTTGTTCAAGTTCTTTAAAATAATGAACCTGTAAAATGTTTGAATTTTAGTGTAATTGGATCGATTAGTTTGACAAATGCGATCGTGACATTTCATCGAACAAGTCGGGGATAGTGCGGAGTGCACACTTGTTCGGATTCTATTACGATTTGGTGGTCCAGGGGCAGAGCCCCCAGATGCGGGGTCCAAGGGGCAGCAGCCCGTGGCGGGGTCCCGGGGCAGTGCCCGTGGTGTGGTCGAGCTGCCAGGTCAGCTCCAATTTTTTTTATTCCTAGTAGAACGCACCCTTTGAAAAATTCATTAGAAAAATGAATTTTGGACCGAAACAGTGTCTGTTGGACGCAACTGAAACCCAAAAAAACGAGTCTTTTAGACATGGCTGCTACCTGAAACAGTATGTCTATTGACATTTTGGTTATTTATTTCACCAAAACGAATTTGGCAGACAGATACAGAAAAACTCGGTTGTTTTTTACAGCAAATAAAAATTCTCGTTCTTGACAAAATTTCTGATTTTATCCGATTGAAAGTTTGGTGAACCGACCAAATAAAATTCAATCTGAAAGCGTATTCGCGACTTCAGAAACATCCAAGTAATCCCCGTTTTCCAACATAAAAAGGTTTAATCTTTTAGATCCAATTGTGGTCATTGTTCTCTTGGTTGCTAATACTATTGCTATGACTGGTACTAAAAGGACTTAAATTTGAATTGGATTGCTTCTATCCTTAGTGCTACTGTAATTGTGTTTGTCATTGTTGTTGGGTTTATTCATTCAAACACCTCATATTTGGTGCCTTTTTTTCCTTATGGATCAAAGGGTGTTGCTTTTGAAGCTGCAACAGTTGTGTACTGGTCTTATACTGGGTTCGATATGGTTGCTACTATGGATGAAGAGACTGAGAAGCCATATTCCAATTAGATTAATCGGTTCAATGTCTTTGATCACTTTAGTCTATTGCTTGATGGCTTTAGCTCTGACCATGATGATAAAATATATGTGCGATATAATATTTGGGGATTATTCTCATTTTATTGTTAGACTATTATTAATCAATTCAAAGTGTGTCGACTTCGCCTGTTATTATTCATTTTGAAAATTCGGATCCAATTGATCAATCGAATCAGTGTTTCTTTATTTTTTTTTTCACTAATTCATACTTCTTTTTTTGAGGAAAGTAGCCTGTTCATTCTTGTGCGACTCTGGCGCGCCTCAAGTACACATTTATTTTTCATGGTTTTAGCTTACTTTAATATTGTGCATCCATTTTTAAGAGTTTCAACAATAATTTAAGGCTAGATATTCCTAATTCAATTTCTATTAAGGCTAGATATTCTTAATGTAATATGTAAATTTTACATACATGTGTACATCTAACAGTTCTCTTGGTTCTTTTTTTGGTATTGTTATTGCATTTAACTTAACTGTTCAAGAATTTTTTTTTGCAAATTTTGTGCGCCGTATCTCAGGCGTGCGCTTTTTTTGCAGAAATTTGGCAGGGAAGGCAGTATGCCCTATCAACATCTTAATACTGACCATTTAGCGAGGATTCCACCAGATGAGCATGCTATTTTCTCGAAGTATATCGAATAAGGTTTTGTACAGTCTACAAGCTTGCAATAGTAAATATACTTTCACAGTCTTGTAAACTACGTTAAATTGTTGCTCATCATGTGTATGTTTAATTTAAGCTTGTGTCTTCTTTGTACCTGGACATAAGCAGGGAGTAGTGTTGTATTGTTAAAATTAGGGGATTGAAAGTTGTCATATTTGATAAATACTTGACAGATGGTGGCTAATTTGTGGCATGCAGTAAAAAAAAAGGGAAAATATATGTGGCAAGTACTTCTGGGTTGGATGAGATAAAACAACATTAAGGAGCCAAATGGAGGAAGAGATGGAGGCGAAAATGAACCAAAATATGGCGTGGTTTGTTAAGAAGTTGCAACAAGAAAATCTCAATTTAAACCTCAGTTTGGATGCCTTTGGTGAGTGCTCAAGTGAGAATGATAATGCCTCCTCTAAAGAGAAACAAGAGTAATATTTAGTCAATGTTATTACACTACTTTTTGGATGTAACTAGTACTTTATTAATGTTATGTTCGTACTTTGTGAGTGTAACTAGTTTTTCAACTAATTTTTATGAATGTTATATTAGTACCTTTTGGATTTAACAAGATTGAAATCATATGACAATATGATAATATAGACAAATCTAGAACAAAAAAGTGTTGGCTAATCTATAAAAATAAGTTGTTAACATTGAATGTGAAATTAAAATGAGTTGGTTAATGTGTTAAAAGTGTTGATAAAGCAAGAAATGTGAAGTCTTAATATGTTGCAGTTTACATGATAAAATGTCGGCAAAAAAGAAAAATGTATAAATGAAAAGAGTTGACATTTCTAATAAAAATGTCAGCATATCACGTGGTAGTGTTACTTCCATATACATTTACCAACACTTGATAAATGCCGTCAAAATACAGTGAAACGTTACTAAAGGGTCTTGTGCCAACACTTTTTACTATGTGGCCATAAATGACCAAAAGTGTCGGCATAGGGACCTATGGTCACGCCGCCATATGGAACACCTTTTTTTTTTGACAAAAGTGTAGCCAATTCCTCTATGATAACACATTTTTGACATTAGGCCTCACTTTTTCGGTGTTGGCAGAGCCAATCTATGGTGTAGTGATGACTGGCCTCTAATGGCATATCTAGCGCATTCTTGGAGCGACTTGGGGGGTATGAAGAGTTTTGTCGTTCATAGCTGCTCGGATGGCCAGAGATAGATCCTACTCATGTTAAGCCTCAACCAGATGCACCTTCTACCTCTGCCCCTAGTGAGCGAGCCAGGTCGAGTTCACTGGGGGCTGTCCGCATGACGATATCTCTTTATCTTTGATTTCCTTGTTATCTTCCAACTTTTTTGCTCAGTTTGCCCTTGTTTCGATGTTCCCGTAGGACCACAACGGTAGGAAGAGGCCTACGTCCACTTCCACCCATATTGGGAGTTATTCAGCTTCATCGGTTCCACCTCAGAGTCTAGTGATGATGGAGGGGCATTGGGGATTCCAGTATCAGCCATCCATGTTCCTGATGTACCGCCCTGATCTAAGTAATTACACTCTAGTGATCCAACCCTACCTGTACCCTGAGCACCCGGTGACCTTCCACCCAGCTAGCACTACTCATGTGAGCTTTTCTCTATTTTTTTTAGATCACAATGGTTCTATCTCGATTTGATTTCCATTTTTGCAGGTACCTATTACCGATAACATCTCCGACTGGGGACATATACAAGGATAGCATCGGTTCATGATGAACCAAATTTATAACATGGCGGTATGTTTATTATTTTATTATTTTAATGAAAATGCATGGTATGTTATGGAATGCATATGAATGATCTGTGTCAAAATGTTGCAGGTGGAGATTCGACGACTCCGAGCTCAGTTGGGGATTGTCAAGGTGGATGACCGGCAGCAGCAGCCTCAGCAGGGACAAGGTAATCTTTCTAGATTCTTTCCATAGGGTGGTTATCCTCCTCCTTCGTCGTCTTTCGATCCTAGCCACCTAGATTCGAGTGGAGGATAGTAGATAGGCTTTCTTTTTGTTGTTTTCTTTTCTTTAGGTCATTTGCGGAGCCTTTCTTGTATGAATACATTTTTTTATTTATGGAAGAATTGGGTATTATTCCTGAGCTTTGTGCTTTCTTCTTTTATTGACAATCGAGTTTATTGGGGTAATCTGTCAGATATTGGTAGATTGCCCCATAAACTACGTATAGCAAATTGCTACTCTTAAAAATTTTGCCATGGAGAACTACATCCGTTTCTGTGCAGATGTGAATGTTTATTTGAAAAATTCCAATGGTTAGGATCATCTTCGGATTTACGTTTTGACGCGTATGAAGGAATATTGCCGCATTTTTGTTAAGGACAATGTGATTCAGGCTGCTGTCAGGTTTTGAGATCCCATTGACAATGTTTTCCGTTTCGGAGATCACGAGTTGTGCCCTATGTATGAGGAATTCTCTGCACTCTGAAGATCTTCAGCTAATATGCTTCTAGCCATTCCAACGCATCGTCCTAAGTTTTCTGATCCGTTGATGAACTGTTTCTAGTTGGAGTGATCTGATAGGCATCGATTGATTTGTAATGAGGGCTTGAGGTTGGACGTGGCTTTCGACATAGTCAGGAATCTTTCCCCTAACAATGTGAGCTGGCTTTTGCTTACTTGTTTACTTTTGCTGGGAGTCTTTCTTTGTGAGACTCCAACCATGGTTTGCAGGTTTGCCTTCTTGACTATCGTTGATCATATGTTAGAGGGAAAATATCCCCGTTGCAGTGAGTTTGGCTGAAACATTGATCTTTGTGCGCTCTTCTCGAAATGGGATCGAAGCCACTACTAGGTGTAGCAGACTCCTCCCTGAGGTAATTTTTTTTATTTTAGCCTTTCTTTTTGCATAAACCGCCCTTTCGGGTTTTCAATTTATCAGGCTTGCCTTAAGTTTTGCCTACATCGCCTTTTTAGGTTTTCAATCCAGCAAGCCATTTTTCTTTTGATCATCCTTTTTTATCTCTCTTTTTTGTAGCTCTGGCTTTGGGACAAGCTTTCCGTATTGTCGATCCCTACAAGCATGGATTATCGACCGAAAACATATTGGCGCGGGGCTCCTTGGTTCACATCGGCAATTGTCCCCATAGAGACTTTACTATCGAGGAGTGGGCTGAGTTCATGGCGAGTTGGGCTACTGAGGATATCCGTTGGGCTTGTCTTTGGTGGAGAATTACTCATGTGACTACAAATGTTGTCAGAGGAGGTGTAGTCCTTATAGGTGTCTCGGAGATTATCACCTATTCTCTTGGTCGCTTATGCATGCAGTATGGTCGTCCTTAGAGGTTTCCAATATCTCTATGCACTCTTGCTAGTTTTGATCTTTCTTATGCTCGGACGTACCGTTATGACGTGAGATAGATCAATTGTACACAGGTGGAGGTGAATTATTTTGTGCGTTTCGACATCCATCCTACTGAGGCTTATCGCATCTGGGTTGTGAATACTAGTGGGCTTGCCACCCTTGAGGAGAGGCATACTGAGGCTAACAAACTCTATAGCTTCCTTGGAGGTCATTGAGCTTGTCATCGTGTGTCTTTCGTTCCCGTGGGAGAATAAAGGCTTCAAGCCTCGTTGTTTGCCTTCTTCATTTCCATTTTCTATTCGTAATGCACCTTATGTGAAATAAAGACAAAAAATGCTATTTGAATACGTGTTTGATTCAACAATTCGCAGTTTCCATTTAATGAACTCATGAAGTATTTTTAATAATGATATGTTACTATAAAAGATATTATTTAAATAAGAAAGATAAATGGTATTTATTCTCAAGAAATGTCCATCGTTGCCTAAGGTTCTGAATGAATTTTACCCAAGGCCTTACTCTTTTGTTTTAGGGTCTTTATTTTAGCTCAAGAGCCCTCACTAGCTCTTGACAGACCTTTATACATTATTTTCTTTTTTTTACATGAGATAGCACTTTAGCTTGTCACGATTTACTGGATTCACAAATTCGTTGCCTTCTAGATCTGAAATTTTGACTGCCCCTTTACTGAGAATCTTCTTTACTACATATAGTCCTTCCTAGTTTGGTTGGAACTTTCCCAGAGCATATGTGTGTGTCTTACGAGATTGTTTTAAGACCAGATCACCTATTCTTAGAGGTTGATCTCGCCACCTGACTCTGCTATTGTAATCCCTAGCCATGCGCTGTTGATATAATTGCAGATTCTCTAATGCAGCTAATTGTTTTTCATCGATTATGGCCAATTCTTCGTGTCTTGCTCTTGCCCATTTGACTTCAGGAAGTTTTTCTTCAAGGTCTACGTGCAAAGATTTGATCTCCATTTCCACAGGCAATACTGCCTCCATGTCGTAGACAAGAGAGAAAGGGGTTTGTCTCGTGAGGATCTTGACACTGGTTCTATATCCCATAAGGCGTAAGGCAATAATTGGCAATCATTTTGGAGAAGATCTTCTTAATTGCCTTATTAGCTGCTTCTATGGCCTCGTTAGCTTATGACCGATATGTGAAGAGCGGTGATGCTCAATCCCATGCTTTTTTAACAAGATTGGCTATTTCTCTTTGGAACTGTTCACCATTGTCACTTACTATATAATGAGGAATGTCGTATCTGGCAAAGATATATCGCTGAATAAACCTAGCCATTTTCTTGGCCGTGATGCTCGTCTGACTATGCTTTAACCCATTTGGAAAAGTAATCGACGACCACTATAATGAAGCGATGGCTGTTAGTCAAAGTTGGTCTTATTTTGGCAATGTTATTGATGCCCCAGGCTGAGGATGGCCAAGGCGTTGCCGAATTCTGTAATGTCGTTGGGTTCAAATGGCTCACATCTCTGTATATCTGACAGGCATGGCAAGTCTTTGCTTCTTGAATACAATCAGCTAGCATAGTTAGCCAAAAGTATCCCATCCTTTGAATTTTCTTTGCCATCATAACACCATTCATATATGGACTGCAGTCTCCTAAATGCACTTCTTTCATCACCTTCTCTACTTCTTGTTGAGTCAAACATTTTAATAAAAAACTGTCAGATGTCCTTTTGAACAGATCTCCCTTGTCGAAATCTGTAGCTTCGGCCAAGAATTCACTATTTTTAAGGAACTTAACGATGTCAGAGTACCAGGGCTCTTCATTATCCATGGTGCCTTCTATCACGCGGACATAGTACAGAGATCGAGTTGTCTTCATAATAAGGGGTTTGATTGGCTACTTTTGAGGTCCTTTCCACATGGAGGCTAAAGCGGCCAACGCATCCGCCATCCGATTCTCTTCTAGGGGTATGTAATAAAATTTGCATTCGCTGAACATAGCGACTTTTCTCCATATGGCCTCTAGGTAAAGTCTGAGGGATTCCTCCTTCAATTCCTAGTCTCCCATTACATGTTTGATGACTAAGGCCGAATCACCAATAATCTTTACTTTATCTGCTCTAAGAGTGACTAGAGCAGACATTCTAAATAGATAGGCTTCTTATTATGCTACATTATTTGTGGTGAGGAATTCTAATCATTTTGACAGAGTTATGAGTGCTCTGTCTGGCATAACAATGATAACTCCCAAGCTAGCTCCTCGCTTGTTAACAACACCCTCAAAGAACATGGTCCATTTTCCTAGATCTTTTGCTGCACTGTAAAACATTTGTCAAGGAACTCTAGGTTTTCCGGTTCTCCTCCCTCGAGCGGTTGATTTGCTTGAAATTCAGCCACTTTTATACCCTTGATGGTCTTCTTAGTGATATATTCAATATTAAATTCTGATAGTAATAAGAGCCACCTCGCCAGTTTCCCGATTAGCGAAGGAGCCTGGCATAAATACTTCATTGAATCCACCTTTGCATCTACTTGGATTCGGTAGGATTGGAAGTAATGTCTGATCTTCTTGGTGAGCCAGACCATGGCGTTGCAAGTTTTTTCCATGATAATATATCGAGTCTCATTCTCTAGCAATTTCTTGCTGAGATAATAAACTATATGTTCTTTCCCATCTTCGTGCTCCTAAACCAGCATAGCTCCAATAGATGTTTCTTCGATTGCCAAATAAAGAATTTGTGGCTTTCTCAGAATTGGCAGCTTCAGCATAAGAGGGTGAATTAGATAAGCCTTGATCCTGTCGAAGGCATCCTGACACTGATCATTCCATTCTATTGGTTGCTGGTTTCTCAAGAGCTTGAAGATGGGCTTACATGTGGTAGTCAACCGAGCTTTGAAGTGGCTGACATACCGTATGGACCCCAAGAAACTCATTATTTCTTTCTTAGTCTTTAGTACAGGCATTTCCCTAATAGCCTTGCCTTTATCGGGATCTATCTCTATGCATCTTTTGCTAACCGCATTCCCTAGTAGTTTGCCAGACGTAACACCGAATATGCACTTCTTCAGGTTAAGACGGAGATTGTACTTCTCAATTCTCATGAGGAATCGTTCTAACACTACTAGATGCTCTTCTGGTGTAGCAGATTTCACAAGCATGTCATCCACGTAGACTTCAACTTCTTTGTGGATCAAATCGTGTAGTAATGTTGTGACTACTCGCTGATAGGTTGCCCCTCGTTCTTGAGTCCAAAAGGCATTACTCTAAAATAATATGTTCCCCACTCTAAGATGAATGCAGTTTTTAACTTGTCTATTATGGTCATGAGGATCTGGTGGTATCCAGAGAACCCATCCATAAAGGAGTACATGGCTGCTCTTGCTGCGCTATCCACCAGAATGTCAATGTGTGGCAATGGAAAGTCGTCCTTAGGGTTAGCCTTGTCCAGGTCTCTAAAGTTGACATAAACTCTGACATCACCATTTTTCTTGGGCACAAGAACTATATTAAATAACCAAGTAGGAAACTCGACGACTACCACAAAATTGGCCTTGATCTACTTGGCTACTTCTGCTTTGACTTTTTCTGCCCATTTTGGACTCATTCTTCTCATCTTTTGCTTTACTGGATGAATCCTTGGGTCCATGGGGATCTTGTGCTCAGCGATGTGCCGATCAAGTCTAAGAATGTCCTTGTGAGACCAAGCGAAGGCTAAAATGTGATTTTTTAGTATTTTTTTTATCAATTCTCTCTCTTGTTCAATGGGCAGTTGACTGGAAATGTATACCTTTTTGGATCATCCTCCATATTTAAGTTAATTTCTTTTGGAATATCATTATATGAATGATGGAATGGATGCATGGAATCATAATCAGAAACACAATTCAAATAAGTAAGGTTCTTCATCTTATTATCATCATAAAATACATTATTTATTTCAAACATATTGGAAATGGAAATAACAGACTCATCTTAATTAGTAGGGATTGGTTTTGCGGTGGATGATTCTTCCTTAGCCGCTGGCTTCAGCAGGATGTCCTTATCGTCTTCATCTTCTACTTTTGCTTTGCCCTTCATGATTTTGACCATGTCCATAATAGTTGGGCTCAAGTAACCTCCTTTGCTATTTGCTTCCTCCACTATCTTAAGTTGTTCTTGGAAGTGTTTGTCCAGAGTATCAAGGATCTCTTCTTCTTTGCTCAGCTTCTTGATCTTCTTTAGACGTACCTGTTCATCGGGCTTGGTTTGATTAGGAATTACCCCAGTATCTGGTTGATGATCTGCTTCCTTCATTATACAGGCAACAAGGCTTTTAACGTGCTTGCTATAGTTACCTACATTTGAGAAGATCTCAAATCCTGGGACAATCCTCCCCTAGTGATTAATAGGTTTAGGGGCTCCGTTATAGGGTTGCTCCAACTTCTTCTAAAAGATTGTCTTGTTGGTGATTCTTTTGGCGCCTGTATAGCCGAGTCCTATAGGTTTCCATTCTCCTGCCCCTATATTGAAGGTTAGCATTCCTTGCTCATGGGCACCTAGTCTTTTTCCAAGAGTACGGTGTTTCTGCATGTAACTTTTAATCCAAAGGCCCCAATGCACTTCCGGTTGCTTTTCTGACCCTAAGCTGATTGTGGCTATTATAAACCCTTTCATATGACTTTCCTCCATTTTTAGAACTGCCACAACTGATGCTTTATCAACCTCTAGAGTGACAATCTTTCCTTGGAATGGAATTTTGACCTTCTGGTGAAGAGTAGATGGAACCCCTCCATGAGTGTGGAACCACGGTCATCCGAGAAACATATAGAAAGTCACTAGGATGTTTATGACTGTGAAAAGCACAATGGAAGAGATCTCCCCGATAGTGTCCTCGGCTTTAAATGTACCAATGACGGTTCTTTAGGAATTGTCATAGGCCTTAATAAACGTCATGGACTTCTTTAAATCCCTCTCGGTTAATCCTAGGATTGGCAAAATATCCTTAGGATAGACATTCAAATCTAAGCTGTCATCAACCATTACATATGGCATGATGCGCCCAAAAACACTCTCCTTCAAGTAGAGAGCGTTATTGTGGCGAATGCCCTCATCGGGCATGTTTGAGCTTGAGAAAACAATGTCAGGGATGAAAGTGCTACTTTTAGTGTTGAGTAATGCCCAAACTTGTTCTGGCGATGCTAGGGGAGACGTTTCAATCTCCATCAACTTTTTCACAATGGCGAGCCTATGATCCTAAGACCCAAGGAGAAGACCCCAAATGCTTATCTTGGTGGTGGTGGTTTTTAACTGGTCCACAATAAGGCTTCCTATCTGCAATGAGGATTTAATAAAAGTCAGAGGTGCTTAATGCTCCATTCTTGGCATAGCGGGGGCTACTGACCCATTGATCTTCCCTCTTTTGGTGACGGGACTGACAACTTGAGTAGGCGAGATTGCTATTTTAAAGACTTCGAATTCGTCAAAATCTTCATCAAGTGGTATTTACCCCAGGTCGATTAGCTTGTTTACTGAGGATGGTGCTTTGGTGGCAAAGGGCCATTGCATAAAGGGTACCTTTTCACACCGTTCCTCCATGGCGGCAGGATTTTCTTGTACGATCTAGCATAGAATGGGATTGGAGTCTTGCTGAATCATACGGATAGATGAGGAAGCTCCATTAATTGGTTCACCTTCATCAAGCATGTCTGGTGTATCATTGTAGGTGATCGGTTCATCACCATATTTATTCATGTACCAAGGGTATTCCTTGGCTGATTCCATCGATGTTGGGTAAATGGCATTGGTCACCTTCCATTCCCAATACTACAATGGGATTTTGTGTTTGTCTAGCTGGGGGGTTGAGCCCTCTGGTGGATTGACCCACGTGACGCAATCAATGAATCGTCTAGCTAGAGTGTTCCAAAATGACTTTTGGTATAATGTCAGCCCTTTATACCAGACTATCACCTTTTCTCGGAGAGTTAAACGGAACCTCTCGGGCCAATGGGCATAGTTAATGTACCCATGTTCATCATTTTTACAAATTCATAGAAGTGAGGGCATGACCTTATGTTCCCATTATAGAATATGGGATAGACTTCTCTCAAGTTTGGACTTCGAATTTGATAACTGGCTAGAGCCAATTCATTTTCTGTTCGAATTCTCTCCATAATGTATTCCTAAGAAGGTTCTTATCCCTGGTCTTAGATCATATTAATAAAGTGGTCACTATCTAAGTCAAAGTCTGTAACATCTCTGTAGACCATAAAGCGCTTAGGGAATCGTGCTCAAAGACGAGGCCTAGTTTTCAGCACCATTATAGTCGACTGTCATGCCGTTAGGAAAGGGAGCTTCATAATCAAAATCTCCTAGCCAATTAGGCATGATTCAAAAGTTAAATTCTTTGGACTCATATCCTAAATTGTCCACTTCGCTTTTATCTTTATTGTCCGATTCACCGGAGTCTGCGAATTCTTATACTTCTTCATCTGAATCTGCGAAGGGCTGATGTTCATTCATCGGTTCAAAAACACAATTCTGTGCATGCTAAATTGGCACATCATCATCAATTCCATCATCAAAATCTTCCTTAGGGTCCTCCTCGGGTTCCTCTTTAGGGTCTTCCTCAGGATCCTCCTCAAGGTCCTCCTCAGGATCCTCCTCAGGGTCTTCCTCAGGGTCTTCTTGCTTAGGATCTTCCTCTATTGTGTTTTCCATCACATTTACTCCAGCCTCTACCCCTTTGATAGCTATGTAAAAGTCAGAGATCATGCCTTGCATATTGGCGAATGTCTGCTCCATGTGAGCACCATATACCGTAATGTCTCCACGGATCCCTTCAAATGGGTCCCACTACTCGGTGCTCACTTGGTTCCTTTAGTTCACTTCTGATGCCACATTTGCATGGAGCCCGACAAATGGGTCTTGCACTACTTCATTCAAGTTCATGTCGAGATACCTTTGCTAATCCTCGTGATTACTCTAGGCTCGTTCATGATCGTACAACTCCTGATCTCCAAGATGTGCCATCCTAGAATAACTTCCAAATTTGAATAGATTTGTTCCAACATAGTTGGGACTCATGTAATCTGGAGGAGTATATATAGGGGGCTAAGGAGAAGGAATATCCTACCAACTAGCATTGCATTGATCTACTTGAGGTTCCAACCACCAAAAAAGTGCATTCGAGTGCGGCTAGGAGGTCATGAAGTAATGGATGGAGGATCTCTCTATATAATACCAGTTCCAACGACATTTCATTGGCATTGCATTATACCAATCCATAGTTGGACCTTCTAAGAGGTGAGGGAATTGAGGTGCAAAGCCCATCATAGCGATCCCTCATTCATGCATGAATTGGATGAATTCCTCTACATTCTGATTCGGGTCAAAATCACCTCAGAATATGAGGTATGGTGGTACCTGATACTGATCTAGCCCTTCTCTTCTCATTCTCAAGACGTACTGGTCGACCATGTAGATGATGTCTATATTGTCGAATATCATGCTATCCCCTCCTCCTGGGTTACATAAAAAATTATTCATCACATTAATACTGTGCTCGTCGGCCTCTACATGAACATTGATAGCATTCACCATGGCTTCAAAGTTTAGCAAGGAATTATTCTATATGCTCGGCTTCTTCTCAGTTTCCTTCATTCTCCCATCGACTATAATTTTATGTAAATATTTTAGTAACCAAGTGCATTCATTAGTGCGATGCCCCTTGGTCACATGATAGGCCCAAAAGATATCTCTGTCTGCCTTAGCAGGTGGGATGAACGGTTTGATACTCTAAAGCTAGTTAGGCTTCCTTAATTTAGTGAATATTTATGATAATGACTCCACCCACGGGGAGATGATTGATGAATTTGCACCTGAGTGGCTGTTATGACTTTGGATGGAGCTTTTGAAGACTCAGAGCTGCCTTGTTTGGAAGCCCCCCCTTTTTCCCAATATCTAGGCTTAGTCTAAGCCTATTGTTCCTATTTCTTCATCTAGTCTTCTTTATCATATTTCTCGAGCCTTTTGGTTAGTCTACTACATCATTAAAGGTGTCAAACTTTTTCATTTTTATGTCATCCCAGTATCTCTGGCTGGATCCTTCAATGAGTTTCACAATTAAGGCCTCCTAGTCAGGTGCCCAAGTCATAAGTATGCGAACAACCATCAATCTCAAGTAATATTCTTTAAAGGACTCGTTCGAGCGTTGTTTGACCCTTTCAAGATCTTGTAAAGTGGTTTTGACGTTCAAATTGAAAGTGTAGTTTTCTAGAAATGCAGAACACATCTTTTTCCAGTCGGATTTCACATCCTTCAACATCCTCATATACCATTCAGATGCTAAACCATGTAGAGTAGCCTAAAACAAGTTGAATATGTAAATTTTACTGATGTTCATTCTAGTCATGATCTGGAGATAACTTTCAATATACGCATGAGGAGACCCAGTGCGAGTATATGGAGCTATATAAGGCATCACAAAGTTAGCCAGAACAGCTTCATATTCCTTCGGTGAGAATCGGTCAATGTCCACATGTTGCTTGATAGAGTGAGCAACAGACTTGTCTTTTGTTGGGGATAACTTTTCCATGTCTGCCAATTTTGCCTTTAATGCTACTATCTCCGCCTCTTGTTCTTAGGCCTTCTAAGAACTAGAAGTGCTTAATCTTTCCCAGACATCACGGAACTCTGGAACATCTAGAATCCTTCTAAGGGACTGTCCAACTGCATCATCATCTGCCATCGTAGTTTTGGTCTCTAGATCAGAGAAGAATCCGACTAAAGATTCAATTGGTGGCGGGGGCCTAACTTTTGGCCTACCTGTGTTACGTCTTAACTTCCTTCTCTCTCGCTTCCAACCTAAAATGCAAGAGATCAAGTGTTAGTAAGTATATCGGGTGTGGCTCTGAGCCTTACTTACGTTCATTTGTCAAAATGAATGAGTTAATGAATAAGTGAATGAATGAATGGATGGATATATACAAATAGAAAGGAATTGGGTGCATGCCAACTGTTTAGGGAATAATTAGCAATGATTGTTCATAATATTCATGGAATATTACACACACGTGGTCCGAAGACTAGGGTTTTGAATTAAATCTAGTTCAACCCGATGGTTGATTGTATTTGAGAAGACTTTAATAGCCGGGTGGCTCATTGGTCGGGTTTAGTCAATTCGAATGACTGAGCAAGTTGACATTATCGTAACTCAGAGCCTGACTTTATGGTCATAAGTGAGTTAACTCAATGGTCACTCGGGGGTTGACTCGCTGGTCACTCGATGGTTAAGTCGATGGTCGAGGGTGAGTTGACTCGCTAGTCATTCTAGGGTTGAATCGGTGGTCAAAGGTGAGTTAACTCGTTGGTCACTCGACGGTTGACTCAGTGATCGAGGGTGAATTGACTCACTAGTCAATCGAGGGTTAAGTCGGTGGTCGAGGGTGAGTTGACACGCTGATCACTCGATTGTTGACTCAATGGTTGAGGGTGAGTTGACTCGCTGGTCAGTCGAGGGTGGACTCGGTGGTCGAGGGTGAATTGACTTGCTAGTTACTAGAGGGTTGACTTTGTGGTTAAGGGTTAGTTGACTGGTTAGTCATTCGAGGGTTGACTCAGTGGTTGAGGGTGAGTTGACTCGCCGGTCACTCGAGGGTTTGCATATTTTAGCTCATATGTTGAGCCTAGGTAGATTCACTGGTCTTGGTTTGTTCTGACTTGTGGGCTTAGCCTAAATGGACTCACTGGTCTCGATTATTTCAGATTATTGGTTTAGCCTAGATGGACTCACTAGTCTCAATTATTTTGGCTCATGGGTTGAGCCTAGATGGACTCACTGGTCTTGATTTACTCTTAAGTTCCTATAACTGGGGAAATGAAATGGCAAGGCACATAGTAATGTCATAGCTGCATAAAGACGTGGTTAGTTTTCACACAACCATCATGCCTATGATGTTTGTTTTTTTAGTTTTTTTATATTTAATAAACCTGCTATGAGGGGATGACCTTTTCCCCAGCCCGACACGACCGTGTGAGATGCGTAGCATGGGGGGAAATACAACTGGCGCTATGAAGCATGCCGTGGGATTGATCCTTATTTTAGGCGTGATGAAAGGACTGATGTTGAAGTTAGATTTAAGTCCAATTTAGGTGTTAATGGATACGAGATCAAAATCCCGTACTTAAAATAGAGTCACCACCCGGTTCAGCTCAATCGGGAAATTTTGATATGATTTTCCCACTGGGTGGTAGACCATACCTTAAGTAGAGATTCCGAGTTTGGATGATGTTATCTATTTTTCATTAGGCCAAGTTAAGATATTTCATTCTTTCTTAATTGGTTTAATCCATCCTATTTATTTGTATTTTCAGTTATTATATTGTTAACGCATTTATCAAGCATCGAATAAATTGTTATAGTCATCCAAAAGTAAATGCAAGAATTGAAATTATTACAGGGCTTTCAAATCTTATACATTCTCTATGCAATAAATAAAATATCCGAAGGACTAACATACATCTAACCTAAATCTACCTGCAGAAGATGGTTAGCGCAGATACAGAATGTCGTACGAGATATATCACGAATCATGCATAGTTAGCAAACCAAACAAGACCCGAGTTAGCGTGAACATGGCATAAATGTTTATATCGTTGTGAAGCCCGGTTGGATGGCTAAAATGAGATCTGAACGACGTTTGAAGAAAATTCCGCTTTTAACCAAATTTTAGACTCGATTGTTATTTTATCTAGATTATTAGTGAAAATGCCACATGGTATGGGGTGGGGTCTGTTTTCAGAAGGTTTTGGACCTCCATCGTTGCACTGTGTATCCTAGATTCTAAAAATAAACTAGGTCGAAAATGAACGAAATAAAACAGCTGTCTAGAAGGTCATGCCGCCAGCAATATGGCTAATGCCACCGGCGACATCAATGATGTCGCTAGAGGCATCAGTCTGCAGGCAGGTTGCATGGCTTTCTACGTACCATAAAGAAAGGGTCCTACAAGAAAGTGAGGCCTCTGGGGAATGTGATGTCACTAACGGTATCAGCGATATTTCTGGCGACATGAGTGATACTGCTGGCGATATCATATATCTCTGGCAACTTTAATTTCTTACAACAGCAGCAGGTAATGGTAAAAAATGATTGAAAACCCAAAAATGAATGCAAATAAACAAGAATCAACACAAACTACCAATATTAATGCCAAAGAGCTTTGAGACTCAGGATTTCTACCTCGGGGCCGTGAATCCACCTCTTCGTGAACTAAGGAACACCTCCGGGGAGCTTGTAATGATGATTTGGTAGTAGATTGGCTACTCAAGTCTCTAAGTTCCTATTTAGATTGATTTTAGCTTAATATCTACTGATTTTAAGCTTATAATCATAGAGTTCAAATAAGAAAAACTAGGAAAAATGGATTCAAATCCTTTTTCCTACCTTTTCTAATTCTTATCTCGCTAGAACTAGTTTCTCACTCTAGAATTTTGTAAGTTCAAATTTCAGATTAATCTTGTGTTGTTCCCCCCTCCTCTTTTGAAACCTAAGGTAGGCAAATTGGGGTGGTCTTCGAGACCTTTCAGCTATTTTCACCGAAATGGTAAAAAAGAGACTATCCCAAGGAAGAAGAAAGCTGTCTGCAGAGCCCGATTTGGCCATGCCACCGGTGACATGGATGATACTGCCAGCAGCATGGGGTGATACCGCTAGCGACATCAGCTTTTAAAAAGCTGACTGCCAGCGGGCCCACAAGCCTGAAAAAAGCTGCCAAACACAGGTTAAAGGGGTCAAAGCAGGATTTTTGAATTATAATGATATTTTAATAGGTATTTAGAGATTATTTTAGTTTGGGTGTAAATCATCGGTTCAAGCTCCTACTGAACGTGTTATCGGCCACGCCGAACTGGATTCTACTAAGTATAAAGTTTGCAAGGAACATTATATTGGCAATAAAAATTCTAAAGAGAACTTTTATTTTGAGGCATTAAAATTAGGTACACGTCATCATCGTCTCATGAGAGGGACTGCAAAATCCCATGCTCACAGGCTGCCCCTCGAGGGATCACTACTGCCACATGTTAGTATGATCGCACGAAAGAGCAAGGGATAGGAATGATACCTAATGAATGACTGGTTTGCCCCTTGGTCGGGCTTGTGCTTTGTGGAAAGGATGCCTCTTGGTCGGACTTGTGCTTTCCCCGAGGAATTGCCCCTTGGTCAGACTTATGCTTTGTGGATTGGTTGCCCCTTGGTCAGACTTATGTTTCACGGAGAGATTGCCCCTTGGTCGAACTTATGCTTTGTGGATTGGTTGCCCTTTGGTCGGACTTATGCTTCACGGAGAGATTGCCCCTTAGTTGGGCTTATGCTTTGTGGATTGGTTGCCCCTTGGTTGGACTTAAGCTTTGCGGAGAGATTGCCCCTTGGTTGGACTTATGCTTTGTGGATTGGTTGCCCCTTGGTTAGACTTATGCTTCACGAAGAGATTGCCCCTTGGTTGGGCTTATGCTTTGTGGATTGGTTCCCCCTTGGTCAGACTTGAGCTTCACGGAGAGGTTGCCCCTTGGTCGGACTTATCCTTTGTGGATTGGTTGCCCCTTGGTCGGACTTATGCTTCGTGAAGAGATTGCCCCTTAGTTGGGCTTATGCTTTATGGATTGGTTGCCCTCTGGTCGGACTTATGCTTCACGGAGAGATTACCCCTTGGTCGAACTTATGCTTTATGGATTGTTGCCCCTTGGTCGGAATTATGCTTCACAGAGAGATTGCACCATGGTCAGACTTATGCTTTCTGGATTATTGCCCCTTGGTTAGATTTATGCTTCATTGAGAGATTGCCCCTTGGTCGGACTTATGCTTAGTGAATTGTTACCCCTTAGTCAGACTTATGCTTCACGGAGAGATTGCCCCTTGGTCAGACTTATGCTTTGTGGATTGTTGCCCCTTGGTCGGACTTATGCTTCGCGGAGAGATTGTCCCTTGGTTGGACTTGTGCTTTGTGGAATGTTGCCCTTTGGTTGGACTTATGCTTTGTGGAGAGGTGGTGTAGCTCCTGTAATAAGCAACAAGTAAAAGATTAGACCGATTCTTGAATTACGTTTTTACTGCTTGATCGATTTTGTAAAACAAAAATATGTTTGCCCCTTCGATCAACAGTAAAAATGTAATAATAAAAAGTACAAGGATTTTAGAAGTCTTGGATGATAGGACGATGGTTGGAACTAAAAGCAGCATGTACGGGGTCATACTGCGATCTTGGAGGGGTGAACCCAAAGGTGACATGTACAGGGTCATGCTGGGACCTCCAATTGCCATTCCAGGGGTGAACCTAAAGGGTGATACGCGTAGAGACGGTATCAGGGACCTTTAGTTGGCGTTCCAAGGGTGAACCCCAAAGATTGACATGTACCGGGTCATGCCATAATCTCTAGGTAGCGTACAAAATGAGCATATTGGGTTTGCGGTTGTGGCTTTATGCCTGCAAAGAGTAGAATGAGAACAAGATTAGATAGATTTTAGATGACGTTTTTACTGCTTGATTGATTTTGTGAAACAAAAATATTTTTGCCCCTTCGATTAATAGTAAAAACGTAATAAAAAGCACAAGGGTTCAGAAGTCCTGGGATGTTGTGGCTAGAGCCGGGATTTCACTGAGGATGGGTGAAAAAAGGCATGGAGAGAGATGATATCATCAACGACATGGATTATGTCGCTGGCGATATGGGATGATGTCACCAGCAATGTGAGTGCCACGTGGCAGCTTTGACTGGTCTAACAAATTCAAAATTCAAATTGGTAGAGGTGATATTGTTGGCGGTATGACTAATATCGCTGGCGGTATGGGATGATGCTGCCGGCGGCATGAATCAGGTAGTTTTGGATAAATCAAAACTCCTTAAATTCCGCACGGGGGATTAAAAAGAAGCAAAACTCCTTCTCTTCCTCATTCTGCAAAAATCGTACCCCCCTTTTGCTCCATTCTTCTCCAAACCTTTTCTTTTCTCCGTTATTCCAGTAATGAAGAGAATTGCCAAAGCTTTCAAGGGAAAATCTGCTAAGGCTAGGGAGAGCCTACCTGATTCCTCCGTTGAGGGGCTGAAACTTCTCTCGGTTCCTGTTGCTCATGGCTTGAAGGAGACGACCAAGATATATGGGTACGGGATCAATTCCCCCATCACCAACCTGACACCAGACAAGGAGAAGTACCTTTGCTACGTCCAAGTAATCCTGTAAAACTCGAAGTTCTTCTTTTTGGGTTAAGTTTCAATTCGGCCTTAGGCTCAAAATCGTGCCATGATAGGAGTTATAAGCATGAAATAGATTGATTATAAACTGATATTGTATGTTCTAGGTTCCATTTTTACTGTTCTTAGGGTTAGGATTAGATTAATTGTAATTTTGTGGTTTTGGTGTAATGGGTGCGATTCTTAGGGCAAAACAGGTTCTGCCAGCAGGTTGTAATGTCACCGGTGATATGAACGATGTCGCCAGCGGCATCAGGCCTTGAAATAGGCTAAAGCAAGTGTGATGCCATTTTTGCTTGTGGTGATACCGCCAGCGGCATCATCCATACTGCCGGCGGTATGGATGATATCGTCGGTGACATCACTTCTAGTAGAAGCAAAATCAGTAGCTTACAGTAGAAAATAAGAGCTAGAAAATGACTTGAGACTTATCTGTTTATTTCTAACTTTTGCAGCCGCACGGGTTGACTTATACAAAAGGTATGGGTACCATCGGTGAGTGGTGGCATGATATAGCAAAGAGGGATCCCAAACTCGCGCTTGCCATCAATGACACAGGCCTTGGGGACTTAGCCCGAATTATGCCCATGTTAATGCTGAAGCTCTCCCAGCCGGCTGTGATGGCTCTTATGGAGAGGTGGTCCAAAACCACCCATACCTTTCACTTCTCATTTGGGAAGGCAACAATCATGCCTTCTAATGTTGTGGCTATGACCGGGCTCCCATGGATGGACGAGGTCATCCATTTTTATGCCTACATGGATAAGTATCACACTAAGAAGCCCGCGGTGAGGTGAGTGAAGAAGCTATTTAGCTTGTAGCCCATTACAGGGCGGCTATACAATGGTGAGCTGCACCAACACTGGACTAGAGTAGATGTGGTGCTCGAGGATGATAGGGATGCTTATGTCCGCTCCTTCACGATTTCCTTGCTCACCGTGCTATTTTTTCCAATTTTGGGGAGCAAGATCAACTACGGGCTGATATCTATTGTGGAGGATGTGGCAGACATTAAGAAGAATTGGCTGAGGGCCATCTTGGAGTAGATGGACCACGGGTTAGATGTGGGCACTCAGAAGAAGGGGAAGGCCCTCCGTCTCAGCCATCTACTGCTTCAGGTATACCTTCCTTAGAAGCATCTTCTTGATTTTCACGTCTTATTTACTGTGGATGATTTTTAGTTGATCAATTATTACTTGTGCAGGCCTGGTCTTTTGAGCACCAGATCCTTCCGGCGGTTGAGTTCAAGAATATCGTACAGTCGGGTTCCTATTTTCTCGCTCGTCGGTGCGGTGGTATTGGCAGGAAGGCTTAGTACCCCACGATGTATAGGGAGGTCTTGAGGAGCGTGCGACTGAGCTCAGTATGTGATCTTTTTAATTTATTCCCTGTTTCACACTTAGAACAAAACATTAGTAAACCAAATGCATTTATGAATTTACATTATACTTACATCGGTTGTTTTGGTTGATTGTTAGTATAGCTCATCCTGGACCCGTTTGACGTGGTGGAGAACCTGCTAGAAGTTATGAGGGTCAGGAAGGAGGTGCATGACCATCAGTTTGTCATGGAGTGCCCCTTGTCCTAGCAGTGGTACTTTAGGGAGCGCGTCTGGGGCTGGAGGTTTGTCCCTATCACCGATAGACCGGCGCCCACCAATCCTCACAAAGACTTATGATGGCCCCATCTGGTGATTACATCCGCGGCTGACCAATCTAATTATATCGAGGGGAATGGCCGGGTCATTTCGAGCGTTCTGGGCTCCTACGAGCAGTACTAGTAGTGCCTACTCCCCCTGTGCCCCCGCATCTATAGGAATGATACAATTAAGTACATAATGAGCAAAAGCTAGAGGAGGAGAAGAGGCGGCTCAAAGGTATTATGGATGTCGAGGAGCAGGAAGAAGAAGAGGAAGAGGAGGCTGAGATGGAGGTTGAAGACAACATTGAGATTGAGCCTGAGGGAGAGGACGAGATAGGTGCGGATGTAGCTGGCAGGAGCGTGCCGTTGTCCCAGGGGGGCACCACTCTTTTGAGGTATGATTGCATTTATGTGCATGAATTGCAATTGTTTAGGTTAGGAATGTCGCTCATGTGTATTTTTTATGCTTTTCAAGAACCTGCGAGGAAAAGAGGCAGGAAGACCAGAGCGGGACGCAATACTATGGTGTATCGGAGGGGATAAATTTTATGGAAGGGCACTTGGTCAACCCGATGGAGACTCAGTTCCTACTGATGAATTCTCGAGGCAAGTTCCATCCCAGGAACATAGGACCGATCCGGCATGCTTTGGTCTTCATGCCAAAGGGCACTACTTATGTAAGGCTTGAGCACATGAATATTGCTTTCTTGTTTACCCTTGAATGCAGGTGCTTATTGATTTGATTTTTGGATTTTTCACGTTGCACGGAGCCATGTAGAGCAATTGGCAGAGAATAATTTTGCTCTTCGGGACACACTTATTGGGCAATTGCTGCTTGTTCAGGTACATTTCCTGTTATGACATATCAAAATAAGATAAGATGCGTTTACGGATGCTATAAATGAAGTACATTATTGACGTTTTCCCTGGTTCATAGGATTTCTTGGCCCTTTCCCTATCGGATTTCGATGTGGCCCGGCGGAGGTACAAGGAGAAGACTGTAGAACTCCGACGTCGTGTGAGCAACCTTGAAGGTCAGTTGGAGGCTACTATTTAGGAGCAGAGGAGCAAGCAAAACTTGGATCGCGCGCACCCCGATAGCACCAGTCATAGAGGAGTGAAGATATCTGTCGGCCGATGCCTATTTTCTGCTGTTGAGGAGTCTAGCAGCATCCCGATGACTGAGGGAAGAGAGGAAGATGAGGTTGATAATTGGCTAGTAAGCCCTGAGGATGTTTCATCTCGCCCGCCCGACAGTGGCGGGCATGGTTAGATTTATATCTTCATTTTACTTTTTATTTCGGTTTAATTTGTACCCTTGATACATTGGGTTTAATAATCTGGATTATTGTTTTGTTTTGCTTTGGTAGGCTAGATATTCAAAATGTTTGAATGGTTTATGCCCTCGGGATTTTTACCTTGAATAAAATGGATTGCAGTTGAATAGGTTTCAGAAATGGATTATAGGGTTGTTTACAGGTTTTGTATAAGTCAGTAATGAAAAACATGCTTCTGATGCTGCCGAAAATTAATTCCATGCTACTAGCAGCACCATTCATATCGCCAGGTGCATCAACTTAAAACCGCCCACACCTATGCCACTAGCGGCATCAACTGACATCGCCTAAATCACTCCATGTCGCCGGTGACATCGCCCATATCGCCGGTGGCATCAACTGCCCGGAAACACAAATTCAGCCATTTCTTCAATTTTTACTATAGCAAGCCATACTCAACAGCTACTGGGCTTCCTGCAAAGTCTGGGGAATGCAGATTGGAGGGAATTAGAGAAATTCAGGCCTTTTTTTTGTTTTTGACTCTAACTTTTGCATAGACTGCCACAAGTGGTTTTCAATCTATCGAGCCTTGCCTTAATTTGTGTTAGGACCGCCCTTTTTGGGGTTTTCAACCCACCAGACTTATTCCAAATTTTGCATAGACCTAGATGTTTTCAGTCTATCCGAATTTTTTTAAGAAGTACTGATGAGCTCGGAGCATCTTCGATTAAGCTTACTTGTGATGTTTCCTTCTCCTGGTTGTCAGGCATTCATACAATCACAAGTATAAAGGTTTCAATACGAAAGACACTTTTATTGAGTGAATTTAATTTGAGTGCAAGATGTAGGCAATCATTTCCATTAATCAAACTCCTGGTGTTAACCAGCCTTTACAGGTTTTCAATTTAACATCTCACTATTTTTCTCTCGTGCCCTAATTTTTCTCTGAACTGCCCTTTTTGGGTTTTCAGTTCAGCGGGTAATATTGACTTATCCCCTAATTTTTGCACGGCCGGTTTGCAGGATACCGACCATCGGGTGTCACCCTAATTTTTGTCCGATCAGTAAAAGACCGAAAGGCGGATGATTATCATATATATTTTTGGTGTGCCACTTTTCTGATTTATATCTTTTATTTAGACCTGATAATGCTTAAGCCTATCCTGGTTGACTAGGTTGATGAGCTCGCTCTTGTCCATGCTCATTACTTTGATAGCCCTACTCATTTGGTATCATCTTTCGCCATATGATAGCCATCTCGATTTGATCTGAACTTTTTATTAAAGTCGGTGTCAGAAGGTTCTAGACTCTTCAATGCCAGGTCTATGACTCTTGGTGAGGGTATTAGGTATCTGACTTGCTGTTGTGCGTTTGGTCATACCTTTATAGATTCTCCAAGGTTTTTAGTGTCCGTTTGGTTTTCAACTGGATCACTCGATTCATTCTGACATTCAAAGTTACATAGGGTAACCTTGCTTTGACCTTGCAAGGAGTTTCATTTGAGGGAGCTTTGGTGGTTACACAGAGCTTTCTTCGTTAGTTTGATTGTCGTTCTGATTGCTCCTTCCATTTGTGGTTTATATAGCCTTTCCTAGTTAGGCCTGGATTTTCCCCTAGTACTGGTGCTGGAGGGTTTTGACCAAGTGACATTTGGTTCGGGGGTCTTTTACTTGGTGCCTTTGACAGGTGAAATGGTATCTTTTTTTGCTGGTTTACTTAGCAAGCTGATCACAACTTCAGTTGTGCGCATATCTTTGTGGCTTGTAGGGTAAAGGTGCTTACTCTCATGGTTTATGCTCTTGACGGTGGTTGTCCCCTTGGGATTAATCTTTGTTGGCCGAGGGGTTTGGTGTGGGTTAATTTATTTTAGGTGAAGATGTGTTTCTCTGCGAGTTTGGTCTTTTCCTTGGTGGTGACATTGGTGTAAGATTTTGCTACAGTGTTTATTTGAGCGAGGTTAGGCTTCATCAATCATTTATGCCCCTACACCAAGGATGGCCAAGGAGCGGAGAAGTGGTGGAGAAGGTTTGAAAAAGGGAAACGGGTGGGTGGGTGGGTGAAAATGTATGCCGTGATCTTCCATTTTAGGGAACCAGTTGATACTTCTGTGGTAGCTTGAAGGTGTATCATTGCGGGATTGCTGAGTTAATTCTGGAAGAGACCCGTGGTGTTCAACAATCCAACTATTGATCTGGGGTCCAAGCAAAAGCATTATCGTAGTCTTAAGCACTTTATTATCTCACATGTGTTTAACAGGAGTTAAATTATTGGATTAGATTACCAAATAAGAACCTTCATTTTTACTCAAATTAATTTCATACAGTAAAATATCCTGATTACTAGAAGCATCATGCGTATGCTCATATGAATGCGTGGATCAAATGGTAGAAAAATGACATAAGTGAGAAGAATAGACTTTGCTCATGGAGCTCAAAGTTTGGTACATAAAAAGTTCAAACTGAAAGAAATCTAAAGATTACATATCAAGGCTTTTCATCCTCCATAGGCAAAGGATCTTTGATGTTGAAGTCGGTGGCAAGTTGAGTCTCATTCTTCCTGGTACTTGGGTGAGGTGTCTCTCACTTGACTTGTCTCCCCGATGAGGACCTCAGTGAACTGCCTTATGGCCTTGATCATTGGGTTCTTTGCTTCACTGTGACCATGCTTCTTTGCTAAAACTGTCATGACTTTGATCATGGCGGCCATAACCTCCTTGGCCTCTTCATTGATTAACTCCTTATCCTCACTATCGAAGCGAAACTTTCCCTTACCATTGGAGTAGATGGCTTTGATGACATCCTGCGGCCCATTCCTTTGTTTAGAAAAGCTGGGATTCATCATCCGTGTCTGATTGCCAAACTTTGGCAAGGGGATAGATGCTCTTTCAGCCTCAATAATCTTCTTATCCCTTACCAGACGTTGGATGGTATGAACCAAAGTCTTACATTGATTGGTGTGGTGACTTGACAACATATGATATCTGCAAAAGCTTTTTCCCTCTTCTCTCATAGGAGGTTTGTATTTGTGAAGGGGGTTGAGAAGGCCGGCTTCCCTCAATTTGATGAAGATTACATTAAGCAGCAGTTTCTATGGATTTACGCCGCTGTTTGGCTAAATAGTGGCCATTGGTGCCAATTTCTGAGAGGCTTCTTGGCCTACCATGATTTGAGGGGGGGGTATGCATGAGTCAGCATTCCAAAAGACCTGATCCCCCTCTGTTTGGACCCCTCCCTCTTTCTGATCGCAGCCTACTGTCACCAATTAAAGTAAGAAGGCTTCAACTATAGGTGTGATGCCCAGATGTTGCATGACCTGGTCATAGTGAGGAAGCGTCAGGGTAGCGAGGAGCCTAAACTATGATGGAGTGAACAATGTTGGAGGCAAGGTGCTAGGGAGTGATGGAAGAATTGGACTTTGGGCTCCTTTCCTTTATCCGGGATAAGCGGTTGGCTGTGATTGCCAGAGTGTTTCACTATCAAATGTCATGCCTGGAGATTGCATGACCTGGTCGCTGGCTTGGGGGATAGATGACTCTTGCAGGGTTGCTATAGCAGTGGGTGTCATACCTGGATATTGCGTAACCTGGTCGATGTTCTGGTTTGCTAAGGCTTCTTTGATGGATGTCTGAATCAGTTCTCAAATGATGTTTTGGAATTGATCCGAGCTTAAAAACTGGATAATGGCAGTGGCGATTTCTGACCCAAAAGATGGGAGGTGAGCTGCTATTCTCCAGGTAGGGGTAGGACTAGTCTGTTCTCTAGGTGAGGCAGAGTTGTCAATGCGGGGAAGAGACATGGCTGGTTGTGAAGGTCCGGATTAGGGAGGAAGACTGTCTCGGATCATGAATTGTGGGTCAGACCATGAATGGTTTGTAAATGGTATGGATTGTATGCATGCTTTTTGTTTTTGGGAATGTATGACATGTATGGCTGCAAGTAGACGTGGTTAGAGATGATGGCTTATCCCTCCAACATACGTGGGACATTTGTATCTCGTGCCATACATACTGACATGTGGTGATGCAACGGTGGTATAAAAGAAGTCCTACGTATGTTGCCAAACTTCTACCACGAGTGGAAGTAGTAAGGGTTAGTTGATTTATCTCTTGGCTCTTGAAGCCGATGCATGGTGGATGCATGAGCATATAGCATATGGCACGCAATACATCCCTCTTTCAACCTTATGACTCCCGCATAATGCCTTTTTGGAAGGACGGAGTTTGGCCTCTTCACCGGTGATGGCAAAAGAAGTGCGTCCTAATTATTTTATTTGTTCTGGTGATTCTAAAGGAATAATGTGCTAAGGCTTTTTCTAGCACGGCTTTAGTATAGGGTTGTTGATGTAGAAGGTTCCTGTTCACCTTGATTCTATGTTACTTAACCACTCCCTAAAGAGGTGCAATCGTAGGAGTTTACGTGTTGATTAAAATGAGTGATTCACCCACTAGGCATCCTTAATTCCAACAGGGCATCAGTGATACTTTTGTGAGCTTCTCAGGTAAAATGGGGCACCTAAAAATTGCCGAACTATCTACACGCATGTTTTAGGATAAGACGCTATAAAAAAGAATGAAGTTTTAATTTAGCCAATGATTTCAATACATCATCAAAAATCCTTTAAACTTTATGAAAAGATAAGTTCAAGTTTAAAGAGATCAATCCCCAACAGAGTCGCCACTGTGATCAGACGACCTTTTCCCCCGCCTGGTGTGACCGCGTGAGATGCGTAGCATGGGGGGAAATACAACTATCACTATATAGTGTGCCGAGGGATTGATCCTTATTTTAGGCGTGATGAAAGCACTGATGTTGAAGTTGGATTTAAGTCCAATTTAGGTATTAATGGATACGAGATTGAAATTCCGTACTTAAAATAGAGTCGCCACCCATTTCAGGTCAACTGGGAAATTTTGATACAATTTTCCCACCGGGTGGTAAACCTTACCTTAAGTAGAGATTCCGAGTTTGGATGATGTTATCTATTTTTCATTGGGCCAAGTTAAGATATTTCATTCTTTCTTAATTGGTTTCATCCATCCTATTTATTTGTATTTTTGGTTATTATGTTGTTACCGCGTTTATCAAGCATCAAATAAATTATTACAGTCATCCAAAAGTAAATGCAGGAATTAAAATTATTACAGGGCTTTCAAATCCTATACATTCTCTATACGGTAAATAAAATACCCGAAGGCCTAACATACATGTAACCTAAATCTACCTGCAGAAGATGGTTAGCGCAGATACGGCACATCGTATAAGATATATCACGAATCATGCATAGTTAGCATACCAAACAAGACCTGAGTTAGCGTGAACATGGCATAAATGTTTATATCGTTGTGAAGCCCAGTTGGATGGCTAAAATGAGATTTGAACAGCGTTTGAGGAAAATTCTGCTTTTAACCAAATTTTAGACTCGATTGTTATTTTATCTAGATTATTAGTGAAAATGCCATATGGTATGGGGTGGGGTCTATTTTTAGAAGGTTTTGGACCTCCATCATTGCACTGTGTATCCTAGCTTCTAAAAATAAACTAGGTCGGAAATGAATGAAATAAAATAGCTATCCAGAAGGTCATGCCATCGGCAATATGGCTGATGCCACCAGCGACATTAATGATGTCGCTAGAGGCATCAGTCTGCAGGCAGGTTGCATGGCTTTCTGCGTACTATAAAGAAAGGGTCCTACAAGAAAGTGAGGCCTCTGGGGAATGTGATGTCACCAGCGGTATCAGCGATGTCTCTAGCGACATGAGTGATACTATCGGTGATATCATATATCTCTGGCAACTTCAATTTCTTACAGCAACAGCAATAGGTAACGGTAAAAAATGACCAAAAACCTAAAAACAAACACAAATCAACAAGAATCAGCACAAACCAGCAATATTAATGCAAAAGAGCTTTGAGACTCAGGATTTTTACCTCGGGGCAGTGAATTAGCCTCTTCGTGAACCAAGGAACACCTCCGGGGAGCTTGTAATGATGACTTGGTAGTAGATTGGCTACTTAAGTCTCTAAGTTCCTATTTAGATTGATTTTAACTTAATATCTACTGATTTTAAGCTTACAATCAGAGAGTTCAAAGAAGCAAACTAGGAAAAATGGATTCAAATCCTTTTTCCTACATTTTCTAATTCTAATCTCACTAGAACTAGTTTCTCACTCTAGAATTTTGTAAGTTCAAATTTCAAATTAATCTTGTGTTGTTCCCCTCTCCTCTTTTGAAACCTAAGGTGTGTTTTTATAGGCAAATTGGGGTGGTCTTCGAGACCTTTCAGCCATTTCCACCGAAATGGAAAAAAAGAGATTGTCCCAAGGGAGAAGAAGAAAGCTATTTGCAGAGCCCGATTTGGCCATACCGCCGGCGACATGGATGATACCGCCGACGGCATGGGGTGATACCGCTGGCGGTATCAGCTTTCAAAAAGCTGACTACTAGTGGGCCTACAAGCCTCAAAAGCTGCCAAACACGGGTGAAAGGGGTCAAAGCGGGATTTTTGAATTATAAAGATATTTTATTGGGTATTTAGAGATTATTTTAGTTTGGGTGTAAATCATCGATTCAAGCTCCTACCGAACGTGTTATCGGCCACGCCGAACTGGAACATTATATTGGCAATAAAAATTCTAAAGAGAACTTTTGAGGCATTAAAATAGGGTACACATCATCATCGTCTCGTGAGAGGGACTATAAAATCCCGTGCTCACACCTGCGCATGTAGCAAATGGTCAGATCGTGCCTACCCCCCTTTTAACTCTATTTGGTTACTTCACTTTGAAGCCAACGGGGGTCTTAGTGAAGTTTGCTCGCATGCACTCCAGGCTATTAGGTAAACCTTTGGGGAAGTGTTTATGGCTCATCTATATGCGAGTTTTGATCTCAGGATTGGGTGTGATTTGGGTACCCTACACCTTTATGTACTGAGTCCTAGTTGTTGGATATGATGTATGCCCTTAAGGCAATTAGGGCGATATATCTTAATTATGTAATAGTACGAATAATTTGTTTAATCAGTAAAGGCATTTGTTCTTTTGTTTATATCAATGTGTTTTTATACATATATATTATAGCTGGTTAAAATATATTCATTGATGTATGTATACAAAAGTCCTTGACATATCATAGCATGAAGTCAGAGAAATTATAGTTGGACTATATTTGGTGGAACCTACTTCATGTGCAATTTTGATTATGTCTAAACTATCCCTAGTCACAGTGTCATCAAGAAAGGATATTGATGAAACGGAAAGACTAGCATGTGGTCAACTTTCTTGGAAAGGGTCCAAGCAGTTAATCTCCTAAATACTGAAGGTGGTGCCTTAAGCTTGACACATGGATATATCTGGGAGATATATTGGAGACCGCAGCAAGATAAACACTTGGTATAAATATCAATGTGTTAGTGTTTATCTTCATGCAATAAGCTTTGCGAATGTCCTCATACTTAAGATGCTAGTTGCCTTGTGTGGTACTATTGCTATACTTTGGGTCATTGCTATGCACTTATTGATTTAGGGTGCTACGGTTGATTACGGGTATAGTGATAACAACACGTTGGTAGACTGAGTAGTCGGAAAGAATCCATCGCTCCGGATATATTAAGGAGTTGTACCTGGCCACTTGTTGAAGTGATGATTGCCATAAACCTCTGATCAGAGTATGTGTTTGATAGAAATGGTTTCTAGTCAAGCACACCATGGTAAAAGGCAATATACTTCGGTAACAAGTAAATAACTGGGATAGCTTGGAGCAACCTTGCTATTAGTGGGTTAACACTTTAACCGAACCCAATAAACCAGATGGTACTAATATTAAAGAATGGAAGGAATTTATCGCACTGGATAACTATTGCATTAACCGGGATTAAGTCATAAGCATAAATGACGTTCCGAGTAATGGGGGATGGTAGACCCTTGCTAGAGGTGTACTACAGTCGTTTAAGGTAATCAAGTTTTATTCACGGTCTAGAACATCGAGCCAATGGTTCCATTAGAACAAGGGTTGGTTAAGCCTTAACAGCTTAATACTTCGGGATCCTATAAGGTCACATACATTGGACCTTCATCGGACTAAGTAAAGAACTAATAGATTTATTCTATTACAAAATATAACATAAATAATAATTGGATTATTATTTGATTGGTTAAAATTGATTAGATCAATTTTGGATAGACCAAGGAATTTATTTTGACCGGTAACTAATTAATTATAGTCATAAATAAATTATAATTGATTAGATCAATTTTGGTTGGACCAAGAAATTTATTTTGAATGATGAATAATTTATTAGGGTCAGAAAATAAATAATTGAAAAAGGATTAAAAAGGGGAATTTTGCATTGACGAGTTTAATTGGACCGAGAGAATAAAAATATTTTATACAGACTCGAGTGCGTTGGAGTACACCGAAAGGTGTGCAAGCAATGCTGGGCATTGCTCGCGGCAGCCCATAAAAATGGGCTGCACATGCGCAGCCCAAAAGCAAGGCAAAGCCCACAAGGGCTTTGCCTTGCCAATGCACAGCGTGTGACACGCTGTGCATATGGGATGGGAGTAATTACTCCCATCCCACATTGCTTATAAGGGGGAGCAAAATGCTCCCCCAATCCTATATATAGGCTTTCCCCTTTCCTTTCAAATTGTACCAAGCTCAAAGCATAAATCCTAAGCGAGATAATTAATCTCTCGGGTACTTGAGCAAGTTATTTTTGTGGAGCCTGAATTTATTCGGGCACCGCTAGTTTATATTTTGGGCGAGGCTTCTAGAGTGGTCTAGCAACTACTCGAGGCTTCTTAGTTCTTCCTCCTGGGGAGGTTTTGGTTGGTGGGGTTCGTGTGGATACTGATAGAGGCTATCCTACGACTGGAGGCTTGTGCAAGAAGGTCCTGGAAAAGCACGCTTCAACTGGTAAGTTCTTTTTCTTTCCCTTTTAATTATTAAGTCTTTTTCTTTAAGTGTTTTTAGACTTAATAATTATGCTTAGGTTATTTTTGCATGCTTAATTTATTTTATGCTTAGGTTATAACTTAGAGTTATAACATGCTTAGTATAAAATAAATATGCTAGGATATAATTTGGAATTATGGTATGCCTAGTCCTTTAGCATGCTAACCTAGGTAGAGAATTATTTAGCTAAGGCTTTATTTAATTTATATGCAACTAATAGGAGTTCCTGGGACAGGGACAAAATTTTGAATTTCCGTCATGCCTCTTATGCATGTTCAATTTGACTGTCAGTTCCCAACACTAGTGGCCCTAGGTGAACCAAAGGAAGCTTTTCCACATTTAATATACTCGGGTAATCTTGCCCTTAAGCGAGCAAGGCCCTCGTACGTTACGCAATGGGTGTGATCAGATCTATAGCCCTCAAGCCCTAAGTGAACTTGGAGATACTTCCCTGAAATACACCTAAATTTGTTTAAGGGTAAAGAACGCAGATGCTATGCATTCCTAAAATTCATGTAATGTTGAAATTGCCACATATTCCATAGTTCCAAAATTTAATTTGAACAATATTTTAATTATCATGTCAAAAAAGAATTTTTATAAAAATTGGGTTTTTATAAAAATAATAGATCCCAGCAGAGTCACCACTATGAGCGGGCAAAGTTTTAAAGGGAGGAATGCACGCGGGGCGCGAGGCTTGATTCAGTGCAGTTTGAGGAAACCGTGGGATTTATATTTGTAGGTGTGTACCTTTTTATCATAAAATGATTGGTTTTATTAAGTAGAGAATTATTTTGTTTTTTTCACGTAAACTTATCGAGTGTGAAAAAAATGTGACTTTTTATAAGCCAAAAATGTGATTATATTGAGAAATATATTTACACATTTTAATAAAAGAAAATATTTTTAAAATAAAGCATTTTTACTTTATTTAAAAATTAAATAGAGTTGCCACCCGGTTCAGCTCCACTGGGAATTGTGTTATACTGATCCAAAAGGGGATTTTTATGCCAAAAGGAAAATGAGATTCTGACTTTGGACATGATAGGTACTCATATTGTAAGAATTATTTAGATTAATATTGGAATTTTGGAATTTGTTGTAGCTTCTGCATTGCAACGGCTTTATTTATGAAATAAATTCAAAAATAAAATGGACATTATAACACCATAATAAATTGATATTTTCTACCGAAATTTTGCAGAGTAACGGCAGCACTTGGGTTTTGCCCCAAAAACTCAAATAGAGTTTCCTCACATTCTGGATGTTTTATCCACACCTAAACACTTATTTATACGTATTATAGTTTAAGTGGCTCCAACGGTTCACTTAACGAGAGAAATGAAATACAATATGAAATAAGATGAAATTTAATGAATTTTAATGAATTTTAAAGTTGGGCTTAGAGCCAATTACCCTCAGTTTACCTTTTCGTCTGTCCAGGATGACTTGAGAGCCGGTGCGGGACCGAAGTTCTCAAAGGTTGTGATTTGATTGGAAAATAGATTTAACCCAAGTTATGACTATAATCTTGGATTATTTCTAATGAAAATACAGGGTTTTTGAGAAATTGAGTCATTTTTAGACCGAAGATAACTGTGAGATCTAGATCTAAAAAGATAGCAAATTGAGTTTATAACGAATGTCGGTGATAAAGCTCGGATTTAGAAGTATTTTGGCAGAGTTTCGGGGCTTTAAGGACTCCCGAAACTAAAATGGAATAAAGGATTTATGTTGAAATTCTTTCTGCTTTTTCTCTACTTAAAATGGAAAGGGGTGAGCCCTTATAAAAGGCATGTAATTAGCCGGTCAACTAATTACCTATCTAACAAAATCTGATTCAAAGATCCAGTAAATATTTGCCAAATCTCGGTAAGATTTGATTTTTTTACTATAGACAGGCGATTACCCGACAGGATGATTACTTATATTTGACCAAATTTTGACTTTTTGATTTTTAAGTAAAAAATGACAAATCAAAGCTTCCCTGGAATGTGGATTTTTGAATTTAGGGGGTCCCTCATCAGAGTAGGCTTCCATTCTAGGCATCGAAAAGTTCTTCGTGACCCAATCTTTGTCCCTCTCTTCCTCCTTCTCTTCATTCTTGGCCTATAGTTTCCTAAAAAATGCCGCCATTTTGGGTGTCACGCTTGGAGACTGTGTGACCTAGTCGATTGGTGTCACACCCAGAGAATGTGTGACCTGGTCATTGTGCATAGAAGTGGCTCCAAACTGAAAGGCGGAGGAGTTGGAATCTCAACTTGGGAATGAGCAAAAGGGTTTTGAGTGTAAGTGGTCCCCCTCAGAGTGACCATAAAATTTGGAGGAGATGGTATAAAGAATGTTGGTAGTGTCGGAGGGAGAACAAAATCGCTAGAGGGGACGGCCATTTACGGAGTAAAACCCCCTAAGAAAGTGAGGAAGATGAGAGTTTGAGAAATAGGTCTCAAGTGTGGAGGAGGAGGAAAAGCAAATGTCAGTGGAGTAAAAGATGAGGGAGGCTGAAGTGAGGTCTAACGAAACTGAACCTGACTCGATCGGACAGGTGGGAGTGGCGGAGCCGAAAACTAATTTTGAATGGGCGGAGCCTGACTAGATCCATTCTGAGCGGTCTCTAACTCTCTCTAGGCTTAAAACACGAGCCCTGATGCCCTATGAGCATCTATTTCTTCCCTCAGATCTGATTGGACTTTCTCTTGGATGGAAATATGGAACATATCATACTATAAAAACATGGCTATAGCACCGGCTATCTCGGTGCCTAACTACAACTAATTCTGATTAGTCGGAGGAGGAGGAGGAAGAGAAGGACTACCCTCAAATGAAATCCTATAGACTGAAGGTAAATTGGACATGGCAGACAAAGCATATTCTAGAACTGAACCAGAAATCACTGACTGGTCAACCAAACGATGATCGAGTCAGAGCTAAAGAGGACAGTGACGGCGAGGATGTCTCAAACTATCTAAGAAATCGGATGATGATTAGCCCAAATCTAACCATGGATGAAGTGAATGATTACATAATAATTTGAGTGATGAATGCCATATATACAAGGGTGGTTTAGAGAGGTAGAGAGCGGAAAAGCTTGTGATGTGAAACTTAACCCCAAAATACATGAGATGTGCGAATCCCTCGCAATGCCTAGTGAACTAGATACGGTTCCTCGGGACTCAAATGATCTCATGAATTTTGTAAAATTCCTCCTTCAAGCGAGGGGAGAGTAGAGGTAAGCGAAAGATTAAAATAAAAGCCAACCATAGGCGGCCTATGCATGAAGTGCGTATGCATGAACACAACACAAATAGCATGCAAAAAGCGAACTTCTTCCAACCTTATGACTCCCGTGCAACATCATTAAAAAGATCTAGGGCTGAACTCAAACTCCAACGAACGACAATTGAGTATGCGACCTAAATCTAAAACACGTATGTTTTGGTGATTTCCTAAGGAGAAGTTGCTATGGCTTTATCGAACGCGGTTCGTGGTCTCAAACTGCTGATATCATAGAATGATACTATAGAAGTGTCTCGTTTACCTTGTTTCCGTGTAACTCAACCACTCCTTAAATGAGTGCTATTGCGGGAATTACGTGTTGGTTGAAATGAATGATCCACCCACAAATATCTCTAATTCCTGGCAGGCATAAGGTATAGAAGTGAGCTTCATGGGGTGAGATAATGGCACCTTAACCTAGTATCTAACTACGCGATGGATTCAAAAGGCATAAGAAATAGAGCTTTGATTTAAAAATAATTTCAACATATCATCAAAATCCTTTAACCAATTTTGAAAATGAAAGCAAATTTTCAAATTTTAAGTTAAGAGGAAATCCCCAGTAGAGTCGCTACTGTGAGCAGATGACCTTTTCCCGACGCTTTTAAGGGCACAAAAAAATAAGTGCAATGAAGCAAGCCGAAAGATTGATCCTTGTTTTAGCCTGATGAAAAGATAGACTAATAAAATCGATGTTGAAGTTGATGTTTTAGTCCAATTTAAATGTTAAGAGATACGAGACCCAAAATCCCATATTTTAAAATAGAGTCGCCACCCAGTTTAGCTCTACTGAGAATTTAGGCACGATATTCCCACCGAGTGGTTAGACCGTACCTTAAAACAGAGATTCCAAGTTCTGATGATGTTGCTTAGTTTTCATTTATTAAATCAAACCGTTTACATTTTAATAAATGTGACATTAGTTCTTATGCAATTTAAATCCTCCTAATTAGAGTTTTTGATTAAAATAATTCATACATCTTGCGGCGAATCATGCGATAATGCGATAAATAAAGGAAATAAATAATTATTACATGGCTTTACAAATACCTATATGTTTTTCTAGTGCGGGAAAGTAAAACGGATAAATAAAAAGAGACCGAGATCGGGTCTCAATTGGGCTTACCAACCCCGAACCAGCTCCAAGAAATGACAAATCACATACAAATAAAAAAACAAAAAAATGCACAAATCATAATAAGGCAGAAAATAAATCAAACATGGAGGAAAACATATTTTTATAATTTTTTGGGGCTAAAACCACGCCTTTTTGGGCCTTTATTAATTATCTAGGCAACCTAAAAATAAACTAAATAAACTAAACAACCTAAAATAGATTAAGGAAATTACATAATATTTTTGGGATTTTATGTTATCGTAAAAAGATTTATTAAGAATTTATTTGGTAAAAAACTCATTTTTAACCTATTACATGAAGATTTAACTAATTAAATAATTAATATATTATAAAAATAGATTAAAGATATATTATTTAATTCTAGATTATGTGAGATTTTTAGAAAAATTTTGGGTGAAAATCAGGGTCAAAAAAGCAAGAAAACGATAAAATAGGGCTAAAACACACGGAACAGGGACCTTTTGGCATTTTTGCTAGTCCAACCGCTGGGACGAGCATCTGAACCACTGCCATGGCAGTCCAACCGCTGTCGTTACAGCAGTTTACGCGTCGCCAGAGCGGTTGGATGCCCGCCAAAGAGGTTGAACCGGGAAAATGTGAAACGGACCGAAATCGGTATTTTTACACCCGAAAACTCAAGATTACCAAGATTTTAAGCTGATTCCCACGATATTTGAGTAGATCTGGACTTAAAATAAAATGACAAAATAACTTTGATTTTTTTGACTTTGGGACGAAAAAGAACCCAAAAACTCTGGGAAAGATGTTTGCAAAAATATCGAAAGAGAAAGGGGATAACCACCCCAACAACAACCAAGAACAACAGAAAAATTAAATAAAATTAACTGAAAATGATTGGAACTCAGTTTTGTTACCTCTAGGCCGTGAATCAACATCTTGAGACTCGAACCGAACGTTTGGCAAGCTTTGTGATTTCTGCTTGATTTTAGAGTTTAGACTAATAGATTAAGCCCTATAATACTTAGGAACCCGAATTAATCAAATTTCCTTAGTTTTATGAAGCTTTCTCTCTCTAAAAGCCTAAGAACCTTAAATGTGAAATTCAAGCTTTTAATTGGAAAAAAAGTCCTGAATGGTGATTTAATCGGTTTATATACGTTATTCTCACTCCAAATAACTCAATTAGTCCTTAGAAATGTTAAATTTCCCAAAAAAATCTAGTTTATCCGATCCAGAGAGAGAAAAGATGAACTATCGACGAACCCGGGAGCCCCTACGCAGTTCACCGCGTGAGTGCATGTAAACCGCCTTAGGTGCATGATTAGACGCCCCGGTGAGCTGTGAAACGCGTAAGGGGGCGTGGCTCACCATGCCCGAGGAGCCGCTGGCGACGTGGCCATATTGTAGCCACACACGCCTAGCCGCGCGAGAGTTCGGTGAACCGCGCTAGGGGGCGGTTCGCTGCTCTGATAATGAAGCTACCGCGGACAGCGGCTCGGGCAAGGGAAAAATATTTTTTTATTATTTTATTATTTATATTTTTTATTACTATTATTTTTTATATGAATTTAATGTAATGAATTTTTATTAATTAACTAGCTATAGAAAATAACGCGATTAAAGTCTCAATTCATTAAGAGAGGTATTTGCCAAACGCGATTCGACTCTGAAAGAATAGAATAACTGGCCCGTAAATAGGTTAGAGCAAAACATCATCATCGTTTTGCGGGTCACCGAAAAGCCCGTGCTCACGAGTACGTAGGCAATGGTAACAATTTTCAATGGTTAACCCCTACTACCTACTAGTCCTTTTACAGATTTTCCAGAAAGCAATTAACATTTTTCTCTCAATGTCTTAACTTTTGCCTAAGCTGCCCTTTTCGGGTTTTCAACTTAGTGGGCTATATTTTTGTGTTGGGGTACCCTAATTTTTGCTCGATTGACACAAGGATTGCCAACCGACAGGTATTTTTATTCTATTTATTTTCAATTTCATGGTGTGCTGCTTTTTTGTGATTTATTTCTTTTGACCTAGACATGATAATGCTTAAGCCTATCTTGACTCACTGGATTCACGAACTCGTTTCCATCCATGTCCATGACCTTGATTCCTCCCTTGCTAAGGACTTTCTTAATCACAAATGGTCCTTCCTTATTAGGCTTGAACTTTCCCCTAGCATCAGTGTTGACTTGGTGCAGCTTTTAGTGAACCAGATCACCCGTCTTAAGAGGATGCTTCAGGTATCTGACTTTATTGTTGTATGCTCAGGCGTTGCGCTATTGGTACATCTGTAGGTGATCAAGTGTCTTGAGTTGCTTCTGTTAATTTCGGTGTGATAGGAATAAGTTCTTCTCCTTTGTGAAAGAAAGATATCATGTTATTTTGAAGAAGGTCCTCGTCTTTGTGAAAGAAGGAGATCACGTTATTATGGTGAAGGCTTATTATGTACGGTAGAGGGTCTTCTTCCTTTAGAACAAACGGAGAAAGCATTTTTAGAAATATATTTTGATGGAAATATAGGTCCAAGGGGGATTGGAGGTACCTACATTGATAAGAAATGTCCATTTATTGGATGGGATAGTTTCTTCTTTTGAAGTTTTTGGAAGAGCATTTGATTGAGATTTTAAGCTTGCTTTGATTTTAGATTGGTATGGGTCTTGATCTTCTTCTTTAATGGTGCCCTTGATGTGGGACATGCTTCCTTTGCTGCTCTTCGGGGTTCTTGGTCTTCTTTCTTTGATGATGTGTACCTCATTTCCCCCTCATGAAGAAGGATGGGCAAGACCTAAGGCTATCATGTTTTCTAAGCACCTTTTCATCTCTCTTTTTGGGTGGTAAGTTTTAACCATTGGATTTTCATGCCATTGAGATGTACTCAAAATCAATTTCTTCAGTAAATATGATGATATTTTTAAGAATTTTGATTTTATGAGTGCACGGTATCTTTAAGAGTGAAATCCTCAAACAAGATGTGAATGGAAAATGCATCAATTTATTCATGATATGCCTTATAAGCAGCATTGTTTGCATAAAACATGTTTACAACATTAAAAATTACATCATTTGAATCTTCCTCCACATGTGGAGGGTCTTCTTAGTCAACCTTAGCAACACTAGTAGTCGAAATGGTAGTCACGGCTTGACCTTATGTACTTATTAGTCTGACAAATCACCCCTCTTTTCTCCCTTCCTATCTGATAGATTAACCCCATGGAATTATGCTCCCCACGCTGTGCCAAACACATTGTATATATCTACCCAAAGTTGGTTGCAACCTGAGAAACTAGTCATAAAAGAGTATCATGGGCTCTGGGCAGCTTGATCGATGAATGCGTCAATTTTAGGTTCTAAAGAGCCATCATCCTCATCTGGTCAAGCCACAATGGCAAAAGATATGGGTTATCTTGCAAGATTGAGTTGAAAACCTGGTTGGAGGAAAGTCCCGAATTGATAGTGTTAACACTTTCCTCGGGTTAGGCTGGTGGGTTATCCGACGTAGTTGGCTGGAGCTCTGGTTCCTGGATGTTCTTCTCTCTAATCAAACCACAGATGGCCTCATTTAAATCCCTACAAACATAGGGCGATGACCCTTGCTAACATGATAAGCACAAAACTAATCCCTCTCCTCGGGCTTGGGTGTGACATAAGGCTTGACACTTTGAAGAAGACCAAGTGCCCTCAACTTGCTAAAGATGGCGGGCAAGGGTGCCTTCCAAGGAGAAATATCATCTTCAGAAGTATGGACTGCAGCAACATCTTCTCATATAGTTGCGGTTTTTAGAACCAAACTACATCTCGGCTTAGAGGTTGAAGCTGGGGGTGATGAGTCATTACTCTTGAACAAAGGTTTGGTCGGCACACTTGCCTTCTCCAATTCCTCGATCCTCTCCCATTTCTTGGCCTTCTCAAAGACCTCAACATACCTAGAGAAGATATCCATACCAAGGACCTTATGGTACGCGGGCAAGGCACCATCCATCAGCTTCACAATCATCTCAGGGAGGCTATAGCGATCTTTCAACAAGACTTGGGTGGCCATCCAACTTTTAAAGTGGGGCTTCAAATTCTCATTAGGGGCTTTCTTGATAGCCTCCAAGTTTTGCATAGTGGACTTGATAGTGGCGTTGAAGCCATACTACTCAATGAAAGCCTCAACCAAGGCCTTAAAATCTCTCGTCACCTTATCGGACAAAGTGTTGTACCATTCGATAGCAGGGCCTTCCAAAGTGCAAAGGAACATCTCCGCTACGATCTTGTCACTTAACTTCCACACCCTCATCACCCTTTAATAGGTAGTAATGTGCGATTGAGGCGGACCGGTTCCCTTATACTTCATTATGCTAGGCATACTAAAGTTTTTTGGGAACCAATCTTCCCCACTAGTGACTTGAATAGAGGGTGTTGGTGGCTGAACACTCGAATTGGTAGCAAGTAACTTCTGTATTAGGTCATGCAACTCCACGGATAGGGACGAGTTGAGCAGTCGCACCCAAGGGTAAACCCATTGATTGAGGAAAGATTGTCCCCTTAGGTGTGGCTACAAAATTAGGGGCTTGGCTAGATGCCCCAAACTGGAATACTGGTGGTACTAATCCATGACTAGGCTGAGCAAACTAAATGACGGCTGGCGGAACTATTGTACCCACTAACTAAAATGGCTGACCAAATGGACCAACTGACCAAATTAACTAGATGACCCTCCTTGAGCTTGTAATGGTGGTAACTAGGTGAACAATGATTGTAAGCAACCCTAGTGGGGATGGTTTGTTCACTAACAACTTCTCGGATCGGCTTAGCTCTGATGGGTGTACCTCAAGAAACATTAGCCATCCTTTCTTTGGCTAAGATCGCCCTAATGGAAGCCATCATCTTGTCATTCACACAATCGAGGAACTGATCAATCCCTAAATATTACGAGACGACATTTGCAATCTCCGGCCTAATATCAGCCCTTGACGCATTTGCCTCCTCATCAAGACTACCATCCTCAACCTCAACATCCATATGGCCATCATGAGTCAAAATGTGAGACATCTCCTTAAGATGGCAATTAGCTTCAAGACCAAATGGACCAAACTGACTGCTAGATGAACAACTCATATATGGAGGCGGAGTTTCAACCCTGAACTAAACTAGAGGAGGTGGAGGTAGAACTTGAATGTAAGCTAAATGGACTCGATATCATTGCCAAGCTTTGACTAGAGCTGAAGTAGTAACTAAAAGATTAGTACATGCATGGGTTTGGATATTTATGAGTCATGTACAACAGTTATGAGCGGCGAAGTTTTAATGGGAGGAATGCACGCAGGGTGTAGTGTGCGGGGCTCGATTCAGTGCAATTTCAGGAAACCGCGGGATTTATATTTGTAGGTGTGTACCTTTTTATAATAAAACAATTGGTTTTATTAAGTAGAAAATTATTTTGTAATTTTTCATGTAAACTTATCGAGTGTGAAAAAAACTTGTCTTATAATAAGCGAAAAATGTGATTATATTAATAAATATATTTACACATTTTAATAAAAGAAAGTATTTTCAAAATAAAGCATTTTTACTTTATTTAAAAATAAAATAGAGTTGCCACCCCGGTTCAGCTCCACCGGGAATTGTGGCATACTAATCTAAAATCGGATTTTTATACTAAAAGGAAAATGAGATTCTGAGTTCGGACATGATAGGTACTCATATTGGTCAAATTATTTGGATTAATTTTGGAATTTTTGAATTTGTGGTAGTTTTTGCATTACAACGGCTTTATTTAAGAAATAAATTCAAGGAAAAAAATGGGTATTATAACGGCATAATAAATTGATATTGTACCAAAATTTCTACAGAGTAACGGCAGCACTTAGGTTTTGGCCCAGAATCCTCATATAATAGATGTTTTATCCACACCTGCAAACTTATTTATACATATTATAGTTTAAGTGGCTCTAGTGGGTCACTTAACCAGAGAAATGAAATGCAATATGAAATAAGATGAAATTTAACAAATTTTAAAGTTGGGCTTAGAGCCAATTAACCTTAGTTTACCTTTTTGTCTGTCTAGGATGACTTGAGAGCTAGCGCGGGACCAAAGTTGTCAAAGATTATGATTTGATTGGAAAATAGATTTAACCCAAGTTATGACTATAATCTTGGATTATTTCTAAAGACAATCCGGGGTTTTTGAGAAATTGAGTCATTTTTAGACTAAGAACACTGTGAGATCTAGATCTAAAAAGACATCAAATCGAGTTTATATTGAATGTCGGTCATAAAGCTCGGATTTAGAAGTGTTTTGGCAGAGTTTTGGGGCTTTTAGGACTCCTAAAACTAAAATGGAATAAAGGATTTACGTTGAAATTCTTTCTGTTTTCTCTCTGCTTAAAATGGAAAGGGGTGAGCCCCTATTTATAGAAGGTAGGTAATTAGTCGGTGGGTAATTAGCCCGCGGGCTAATTACCTATCTGATAAAATCTGATTAGGAGATCTAGTAGCTAATTACCTATCTGACAAAATCTGATTAGGAGATCTAGTAAATATTTGCCAAATCTCGGTAAGATTTGATTTTTTACAGTAGACAGGTGATTACCCGATGGGATGATTACCTATGTTTGACCAAATTTTGACTTTTTGATTTTTCAGTAAAATATGCTAAATCGAAGCTTCCCTGGAATGTGGATTTTTGAATTTTGGATTTTTGGATGAAAATTTGGTCCTTTTTGGCTCTTTTGTATGATCACTGAATGAAATAGGCATAATTCCTCATCGGGCCGAAACAGACCTGTGCTGACAACATTGCATGGTGAGGTCAATACGCAAAGGAATACAACACAACACATGCAAAGCATTTTCTTTGGTTACCATGAGGATAACAAAGGGCGACCTAATCTAATCTCACAGGAAAAGGGTACCTAGAGGGCAAAATTCTAAGGCTTTCGATAAGAAGGGTGTAAGGATGTAACGGAAGTTGATGTAGTAGGTTCCCATCACCCCAAGCCTCAAAGAGGGAGGTGAATATGAGTGCTCAACTCACTAGGGTGTCCCTAATTCCTAGCGGGCGTGAGTGACACCTTCGTAAATGCTTCGAAAAAATAGGGCACCCTAACCTAGAACTTGAAGAAGAGCTCATTTATTTCTAGAGAGAAGGACGTGAGAAGATAGAGTGTGATAATTTTCTCAAATGATGAAAAAGAAAGCGGGTTAAATTAACTAAATAATTTTCAGTGCTCATCTTAATCTTTTAAACTTTTCAAAAACAAATCAAGGTTTTGAAAGTGAAAAGATTATTTCCCCAGCAGAGTCACCATAGTGATGTGTCAGTAGCAAAAATATGTGGATTTCCCTTGGCGCCTTGCAGCGAGGTCTAATAGGGTTTGTTGATTTAAGCGTGATGGAACCAATCAGTTCAAGTTTGCACATTTTACCAATTTTATGAATAAATGAATCGAGACCCAAATCTCGATACAAATGATAGTGTTGCCACCTAAGTTGTCTACTCGGGAAAGAGTTTTGGTACCGTTCCCATTAGACTGGAAACTCATACCATTTGGATCAGAGATTCAGGTATTGGATGAGTCACTTATTTCTCACTTAGTTAATTCAAAATTACATTCACCGCTTTAAACCATTTTCTTTCCATCATTTGGGTGATTACCATAGGAATCCTATTTTTCTACACTCTTCACACACGATTCATGCGTTCAATAGTTTATGATGAAGCACAAACAGTAAAGGGAGAATAAAAATTACAACCGAGGAAAATGGGGGAATTGCGAAGGAACGTATACATTTGTTCTAAGTTATAAAACAAAATAAATAAATTCGCCTTCATGAAAACGTTAGCACAATTATAGCACATCATAAGTCAGCATGTTGTTAGGAAAAATTTGATTACATTAGCGTGGCGGTTTTGCAATCAATAGTGCTCGAATGGCTTTTAGGATCAAAAAGAAATAATGGGTCTTCAACGTATTTTATTGTGAAAACACATTTTAACTTTTTGCGGGTTGATTTACTAGATTATTAGTGAAAATGGTTGCATGAAAAATGGTGATGTTAGGTTCGTTTTACAGGTTAAAGAGAAAATGATATTCTGTCTAGGGGGCTAGTACCTATACGGATGGAGAACACACGTACGACTACTGGGGGGACTTGTACTGGTCCTGTTTGGACCCAAACATAAACTCATTTCAGATTCAAATAAAAAACATTTATAAAAAAAGAAATGAATAAAATGGGATTTCCTTCCATATGGGTATGGCGCATCCGTATAGCCACGCTAGGGCCGTATAGGTGCCACTAAGGCCCATATGGGTCAAGACCAGACCTAAAATAGATCAAAGGATAGATGAAACCAAATAAATGAAAGTGACAATAAAATATATATAAAATGAGTTTCTTTGAAACTCAAGACTATACCTCTATGTTGTGAATCCACTTTGAAGCAATCCCAATGCCAAGAGAGAGTCTAGCCAAAGTAGATGTAGAAATGATGGATTTAGGACTATTTAGGTAAGTGTTTGTGTGGATAGAACTCCCCCAATCCTAATATGAAGCTAGAGAGAAATAAAATGTGGACGAAACCAATGTGGAATGGTTTGCTCCTTATTTTATAACTTTTATACCCCTCTATACCCTTTCTATCCCTATGAAAATTGTTGGAAAAATAATGTAAAAATTGTCTAGAATTGTTCTAACTTGGTTCTTATTGCCTCCTTTTGAAAGTGAGGCAAAATGCCTCTATTTATAGGAAAATTGTGTGTCTGAACAAGATAAATCCGATTTATTGCTGATTTGAATAAAATACGATATGATTGTAATCAGGTTGGCCTGATTGGCTAAAATTAGGACCCACATGGGTCTAAGTGGACCTGTATGGGTCCCTCTAAGATATGTGGGGATTGTGGCTGTACGGGTCAACCTATGGACCCGTACCCCTAGGTGTGACCCATACGAGTCCTTAAAGGCAGTCTAGGTCTCCAAACGAGGAACACCTCTAATGGATAACACTTGTAAAAGATAGCATTATCTAGCTCTCACAATCATTTTGTGAGAAGGACAGTTAAAATACAGTGCTCACACAAGGATTGGTTAAGCCTTAACAGCTCAATACTTTGGGATCCGATAAGGTCACACACATAGGACCTGCATTGAACTGAGTAAAGAATTAATAGACTTAGTCTATTACGAGAAGATTAGTAAATAATTGTTGGACCATTATCTGGTTAAACTAGGAATTTATTTTGATCGGTAACTAATTTAATTAGGTTCATAAACAAATATTGGATAAAGGACTAGAAGAGAATTTTTCCATGGGGAACTAAACTTAACTGGGAGTGCAAATATATTTGTACAAACTCGAGTGCATGAAAAGGCACCGAATAGTGCACAAGCACTACTGGGCAGCGCTCACGGCAGCCCACAAATGCGAGCTGCGGTGCACGGCCCACAAGGGGTATGCCGTGAGGCCTAGCTCGTGGACAAGGCAAGCTCACAAGGGCTTGCCTTACACGGCATGCAGATCGTGCTACGATGATGTGCCCATGGGTATGTGCAATTCGCACATCCCACATCAGAAATGGGGGAGCAATTTTGCTCCCCCAAGCCTATAAATAAGACCCTTGGTTCTCCATATCAAGTGCACCAGTTCTTCCTTTGAGCTCTGACTTAAGATTCTAACGATTTTTCTTGAGTCAACTTAGAAGAACTATTTTGAGGAGCCCTAAATTTATTCGGGCATCTCTTAGTTAATATTTTTGAGTGGGTTTTGTAGTGGTCTGGATGCTACTCAAAACTTTACAGTTCTTCCTCATGGGAGGTTTCAGTTAGTAGGGTTTGTGTTGATACTGATAGAGGTCTTCTACACTTGGAGGCTTGTGCAAGAGTTCATGCTTTAACTAGTAAGTTTATCTTTTAATTATTAGGTCTTTTTATTTAAGAATTTTTAGACTTAATAATTTTGCTTATGTTATTTTTATGCATGCTTAGTTTTTATGCTAGGATATAACTTAGATTTATGGTATGCTTAGCATAGAATTTTTATGCTAGGATATAACTTAAAGTTATGGTATGCTTAGTATAATAGACCTATGCATGACAACCTAGGTAGAGAATTAATTTATTTAAGGCTTTAATTAATTATATACAACTAGTAGGAGTTCCTAGGGACAAGAGACAAAATTTTGAAATTCCGTTATGCATGTTCAAAGTGACTATCAGTTCCCAACACATTTACCTTGCTCAGCTTAGTGAAGATATGAGATAGAGATTCAAACCATGGTGAGATAGGTTGATTTGGATGGACTTGGGTAGCCGCCACAATTTTCATCTTGGTTTGGGAAGGTTTCGAATATCGCGACGGGCCTTGTTGTTTAGCATAGTTTCCCCGATCATATGGTTTGGACTTGTTATAGGCTTTGATCTCCTCTTTCTTGAGTCGGTCGTCTTCAGCATATTCCTCCATTTTCTTGGCATATTCAATGACCTCATTAAAGGACTTAAACTTTTTCATCTTCATGTCGTCATGGTAGTTTTGGCTAGAACCTTCCACAAATTTAAAAATGAAAGAATCCAGATTCAGGGTGCCAACAAAAAGTACTCGTAATACCATCCATCATAAATAGTAGTCATGGAAAGGCTCACCAAGTTTCTGCCTGACTTGCTCCAAGTCTAGGAGAGTGGTCTCGATCCTCAAGTTGAAGGCATAGTTCTCGAGGAAACCACCAATCAATAACTTCCAGTCTGATTTTATTTCTGAAGTCATACTCATATACTAGTTGAAAGATTGGTCAAAGAAAGGGTTTCTCAAGCTAACCTTCATGGATAGAAAGAGAGTCTGCCTTCATCGGAGATGGTGGTTGCAAGATAGAAAAAGGTGTCAAAGTGACTAGCCGTGTGATCGGTGTAGCCTCTCCGATGCTTAAGTAAGTGACGGTAATAAAGAGGAGGCAAGTAAGAGAGAGAGTTTTAGGGTTTAGGGTGTGATACCTGAGATGTGGGGGTGACCCCATTTTTATAGTGAATCATGTCCTTGTCATGATAGGAGTGTATTTCCTCTAATGGCAGTGAGGAATCCATATCAGGTAAGGATCATATCTAGGTGTGGTTTCCTCTATAAGAGGTTTCTTCTCATTCATCCGTTTAGGAAAGCATATTATTCCCATTTATCTATTTAGGAAGAGGAGTTATGACTAGACTCTATCTCTTAATTAGGTCAGTGTGACCCTGACTCATCACTCAGCTAGCCGGATGATGATCCAGCTGCTAGGCCGACTGATGCTTTAATCCTTTGTGCTTCTTTCATCTGGTATCTGTAAAATGCCAAGTCAACAAAAGTCCTCCCTTAAGTGCTTTGTCAAATTCTTTATGATTTGCTCTAGCCGTATGGGCACTCGGTCAGACTTTTCATCTTCTATTCTTGGTCCTAATGCCGAGTGAGCATTCAGGCCCAACTCTTCAACTTTAACAATGGTCAGTTCGTGACAGCTAGTTCTTCATTAACTTCTCTTTGAGGAACGTGTAAACCGTGGATAAAATGATACGTGGATGTGATCAACGGCTGAATTCAAAGAGGTTTCTTTCGTAACCATTTTAAATAGTGCATTTCTACTCATTTCACACTCTTACACTTCATCTTCTTCCTCGAGATTTATGATTTCTCTTTATCCGGCAACTCAAGAACTTTCAGTGGTGCTTTCGAGCAAGTTTTCTTGTTGCCGTTCTTCTTCTTCAACTTCGGTGAGTCTCTAATCTCTTATCTTTTGCTTTTAGTTTCATCTTTCATAAAAATTCCATTTAATTTCCACTTGATTTCTAGAATTTTCTTGTTGTGCTTCTGTGTTTGTTTCTGCCATGTATGTTTCATACTTTTGAGCTTTTACCGCTATTGGTTTTTGGTTTGCCCTTGATTCAATTCTGAATTTTTTTATTGACTTGAATATGCTGCTGTTGCTAAATTTTCCTAGAAGTTCCACATACTTGTTCATCCTTATTCTTTATTCAGTGCCTTTAAATTTTTAAATTTGCTGGAAATAAGGAACCGATGTGATGACTCTTCATCCCATAGAAGTTATGATAGCGAAGAATCCCATAAATTGCATCTTGAGATGACTGAACTATTGCCTAGGTTATGTCCCCCTTTGAAAATTGATAAGTCTAATTATAATCTAGCCTCTAGGGTTATGTGCACCACTAGAAGAAGGATGAGTAACTCAAAGAGAGCTATAGAGATGAGGAAGGTGTTCGTCCAATTGAAGAGGTTGGCACGAGCGGCCGAGAGGAGGAGGATTCCCCCAAAGGAGAAGAGGCAAAAGAAGAGGAATATGACTCCCCGGGTGTCCAACATGGTCTCGTGCATTCATGAGGACCACATAGAGAAAGAAGCCATGATGTATCCGTGTTTGAGGGACTGTCACGTCCTTCTATCCAGTGTGGACCAGTGCATAAATGCTCCTCCTGTCAGGTACTTTAGTATGTACCTAGACGTTATCAAAGGTAGTTTTAGGAATCTGCTTCCTGCTTCTATTGCCAACTTGCTAGAGGTTTGGGGATTATGCCCGGCTGAGTTACATCCAAACGTGTGGATGGTAATGATGGGACACTACCAAATGTGCCTTGATCTGGGTCTGAGATTTAACACTGCCTTCTTTCGCACGATATGTTATGTCAAACAGAACAAAGATGAAGACCACTACTAGCTTTTATGGAAGAATGGTATGTATTATTTCTCCAACCGTCCTTCTTTGGTGGACCACTATAAGGAATTCTGGTTCTACATCTGAGTGAACGATGAATATCCTTCCTTCCCTATGACCTGGTCAATTGAGACCCCACCTAAGAAGAGGGTTAAGGCTAATGACCTAGATTCACGGCTATAAATATTTCATTCTTTGGAGCAAGAGAAGTGGAGTTTTAATTCAACCACTTGGGCTTCTACTTTTGGATATCATCTTCTAGCTCGAGGACCGATTGGAATAATCTATCTTCTTGGACCAATTGCTGCAACCGATAAATTCTCTTCTCGCTTGTATTTTCTTTTTTTTTTGAATTTTAGGTAATCATGTCTGATATTGAATATGCTAATGCTCTGTTAGCGGCCAAGAAGTCACAGTGAAAGTACAACCGAACTCAGGCAGTGGCCATTAGTGGGATAAAGAGGAAGTCCACCGAGCTCCACGAGTCCAGCAAAAGGGTTATTGTGATGCTTCCCAATACATCCTCTATGCTGGATGTGCACATCTCTCATCCCCGATGTATATTTGATTTTACTAGCTTTTACTTGCTCTGCTTTAATCTGATAATTTTTATTTATTTTGCGTTGGCTACTCCATCCAATCCCTGGACGGATGGTGGTTCTACCTCTCCTAACACATCTCTAAACTTATCTTTGGCCAAGTTTCTTGATCAGTCTTTCCCCAATCTTCCCTGTATATATGTGGCTGTGTAGGGTGCCTTGAAGGGCGCCTTCCTCCTCCGCGCCAATGTAGAGGGTTATAAAGAAGAGCCTACTTCCTTGCTCTGCTCTCTCTTCTTCTAAGACATCACTCAGGTAATTCTTCCACCTTTTGTTAATTCTCCACTCATGAATTTTATGCTAAGTATTTTCATTCATTCTCAGGCCATGTCCTGATAGTCAGAGGTCGTACGGAGGGCCCGAGATAAGAGTGAGATGAAGTTGAAGCTAAAGGAAAAGGAGCTTACTAACACCAATCGGAAGCTCACCATGGCCTAGAAGAGCATCCTTAAGCTTGAGGATGAGAGGGATGAGGCTAAGAAGCTCCAGGCGGAGAGTGACCGATTGAAGGAGGAGGCAGGGGCAAAGGTGGCCACCTTGGAGAAAGAACTAGCAGCCGCTCGAGAGGAGGCATCTAAGGCTAAAATGATGGCTGCAATGTTAACTGACAAACTTGGTGATTGCAGCTTCCTCTACGGCGAGCTGATCTTCCAAGCATTCTAATGTCCTCACTTGGATCTCTCTTGGTCCAATATTGATGATGTAAACTTCCTGTCTTACAATGACTTGGACGCTCACAAGGCTACCCAAGCGGAATTGGAGAAGTAGGGGGAAGAGACATTGGGCCGGGGAGATCTGGGTGATGGCCAGGCGAGGGAGGTAGAGACGGCAGTGGACGTTGCTAATGAGTCCATCGATAAGGCTGCTAGAGAGAACTCGGATGCTAGTTCAAAGGACGTCCCTCCACCGGCTGAATGATAATAAATTTCTTTATTTTTGACATATTTCTTTAGGCCTTTGGGTCTTGATATTTGTAATGTTCATACAATCGCCCTTCATGGCATTTATTTATAGCTTTTTTTCTTCGACTTTCTTCTTTCATCCATATGTTTGCCGAATGAATTTACTCATACTTTTTTCTTGAATGTGTTTGCTATTTTTGCCTCCCCGTTCCGCTTGAGATGAATGTTTACATTCGTTCTTAAGGATGGTTTTTCTTATAATGTCTTCTTGTGCTTGCACTCCGTTGTATAGATGAGTGCCTTGACTCGGAATTTTATGTGTGTTTTTCATGCTGTGTTGAATTTATTATGGATTGAGGTTTTCTTAAGTATACAGCTCTTTCTCGGGGATGAATTATTCAACTTGATTTTCCTTTGCATGTATTATGCTTTGTACTCCTTCATTTGATCTTGGTGGCTAATGACATATCTTAGATATTTTTATAGAGCCGTAAGTCTTATTGTTTGCTTAGGTCTTTTAGGCGCCTGAGGGCTTTTGGGTTGCCTAGGTCTTACAAAATATGTCTGAAAGCTTATGGGGCTCTGGTCTTTTTATCATTCCTGTGGGCTTATGAATGGCCTAGGACTTTTAATATGCCTGAGAGCTCAAGTGTGGTCTATGACTTTTATCACGCCTGAGGGCTTTAAGTGGCCTAAGACTCTTTGTAGAGCCGGGTGCACTTAGCCGATCTAACGTCGACTCTATGGTTGGGTGAATTGCTAAGAGAGTTCGATCATAACTTCAAAGGTGCACAAGTATGTAAGAAAAAGAGAATCTTTATTTATTGCAAAAATAGAAAGATTATGATATCTGGGCTTATAGTGTGATGCCGGATTACAGTCCACTTGGGGAGTGCTGCCTCATTAAAAACCTTGCAACAGAAAAAACCCAGTGGGAAAAAATCTATAGAAAGGGAAAAAGACTGCAGACACTAGGCCCCTAAGGGTTCGTAGCTAGATAATACTTTCTAAGTGATAAGTGCAAAATATACCAAGAAAATACAGGCAATTTAGCTTTGGGATCATTTAATTTGGAGTTGAATTGTGTATATTATAAAGGTTATTCTAATTTTATAGGAAGGTTTAGCTTGCTCCATTTGGTTGCTCTAAAAAGCCAGAGAAGGCAGAAAAATAAGTAGAGCAAGCAGAAAAGCAGTCAAAGCAGGCAGAATGTGGGAGAAAATAAGAGAGAATGAGTCCAAGATGATATGGCAGAGTAAAATGACCAGAAAACCCTTTTTGTTTCTAGAACATTGGCCAAATCTTGCTGGAGACGCTACTTGTGGTAGTGGAATTATCTTTTTAATATATTAATAGGCCTCTTGGGCAAAACTTAGTAGATAAGTCTTTGATCTTCTAGAAGGTTCAGTATTTTAGTGGAGTAAACTTATTTCTGAATATTTTATGGAGGCAAGTGGCTCATCTAGATCCTTCCACTTGATACTATAAATATGAGAACTCCTCATTTTGTATTCATCCCTTGTTTATTCAAAGCCTTCATTAGTTCACCTTTCTATTCTATATCCTTAGCTTATTTAATATAATATTTATATTTTATGCTTTATTTTGTTATTAATTAAGCCGGAAACTTTTTGTTTGACTGCTGGAGGGATTGCTCAGTTCTTTCCTTATTTTCTTAATTACTCCGATCTTTCACTCCTATTCCTTGTGCTTAAAACTTCCTTTTCCTGCATGAGTTAGTAACTATAATTGTGATACAAATTGTTGCAAGATCATTAGTGCTTGCTTTGGTAAAATCCCTTACACCCAAAGCCTTTTTCTTGACACACCCTACCTTAGGCCTACATTACAACACAAATAAAAGACCTTTTGATTGTGTTAGTGATCAATAACTTAGTGGTGGAGATAGGACCGATAATCAAGCTTATGGACTTAAGACTGTTGTGTATAGTCGAGGAGCAAATTATAAACACTCACCCTTAAATACCTTGAGAGAATAGAGTGAAATCCATTAGTGAGGCAGTTGGTTTCATAATAGAAATTGTTATTGACGAGATAGCTCTAATTTGTAGTCTTGAAATGTTTTTGAGACCAAGTTTCTCGCTAAGTGTGGGGGCATTCATCTCCTTCCTTAATCTTTATATTTTTGGTAGACTATTTTGTTTTTCTTAAGAGATAAGTTGATTGGTAATTACTGTTCTCATTTTTGTGTTATGTAAACTGCTTTTAAGTTTATATGTCTTTGTGTTTTTCTTGAGGACAAGCAAATGTTTAAGTGTGAGGGTATTTGATAAGTGCAAAATATACTAAGAAAATAGAGCCAAATTGGCTTTGGAATCACTTAATTTGGAGTTGAATTGTGGAAATTATAAAGGTTTTTCTAATTTTGCAGGAATGTTTTGGTTGCTCATTTGGTTGCTCCAGAAAGCCAGAGAAGGCAGAAAAATAAGCAGAGCAAGCAGTCAGAGCAGGTAGAATGTGGGATAAAATAAGGGAGAAAGAGTCACAGATGACGTGGCAAAGTAAAATGACCAGAAAACTCTTTTTGTTTCTCAAACATTGGCCAAATCTTGCTGGAGACGCCACTTGTAGTAGTGGAATCATCTTTGTAATATATTAATAAGCCATTTGGGCAAAACTTAGTAGATAAGTCTTTGATCTTCTAGAAGGTTCAATATTTTAGTGGTGTAAACTTATTTCTGAATATTTTATGGAGGCAAGTGGCTCATCTAGATCCTTCCACTTCCCACTATAAATATGAGAACTCCTCATTTTGTATTCAGCCCTTGTTGGTTCAAAGCCTTCCTTATTTCACCTTTCAATTTTGTATTCTTAGCTTATTTAATATAATATTTATAATTTATACTTTATTTTATTGTTAATTAAGCCGGAGCAGGCAAAGCCAGCAAGCAAAACGGGTTGAATACGGTTTGATTTCCTCTCTCTTTTATTTCTGGCATTCTATTAAGTTGATTGTTTTGTGTTAAGCTCAAAATCATCATAAGTTTGACCAAACTTATACATAGTGTTAGCAAAACGAACCGAGAGGTAAATTGCTAACATGGATTTAAACGCAAAACACATTTCTGGAAAACATAATTGTTGACTAGAAATGCTAGGGAGTTTCTATTAAAGTTCAATAGAATGCTTGCTTTATTCTTAATGCTTGAAGTGTAACTTGCGAGTGGAGGTCCCCAGGGTTAAACTTTAAATAATCTAGGCAAAAAGCAGTGGCTGAGCCTAGAAAACCTTAAGTAAGTGAATCTAGATCTATGTGCTATAAAATGCTAGAATAAAAAGGAAGAAGTTAAAACTATGTCAGTCTGCCTATTGGTCATGCCTACCCCCTTATAAATTTGTTAACTGTTTTATTTTAGAGCAACCAGAATCTGTTTGAAGCAATCATTTTATTTTCATTATTTACTTTATTTACTTTATTTTCTCTTATCTTATTTAATATTTTGATCTCTAACTACTAATTTACTTCAAGGTTTGCTTACTTTCCTTTCTCCCTGTGGGAACGACACTTGGTCTTGCCCTATACTACTAACACGACCTAGTACACTTGCTAAAGCGCTCACCTAGAGCGGGCAACACTAAGGGTAGCTATGTTCCATATTCTAGGGACTTCTTTTCCATCTATTTTGTTGAGTCAGTCGGTAGCGGGTCGTATGACTTGAGTGACTTTGTAAGGTCCTTCCCAGTTGGCTCCTAGCTTGCCTTTGCCTTCCCAGCTCTGTGAAGTCATCGCATCTCTAAGCGCTAAATTGCCTTCTTTAGGCCTTACTTCCCTAACTTTCTTATCATAATACTTGGCGACTCTGGACTTATATGTGGCCATCAAAATGTAGGCTCTATCTCTGTGCTCTTCCAAATTGTCTAAGTGGTGCCTTAGGTTGATGTAGTTTTCTTCTTCCATATAATAAACCACTCGGTGCGAAGGAGCGCCAATCTCTACGGGTACAACTACTGCCACCCTGTAAACTAAGGAAAATGGAGTTTCTCTAGTCGGCCGGTACGGAGTCATTCTGTATGACTAAAGGAAATTGTTCAACTCTTCTGACCATGCACCTTTCTTTCCTTCCAGCCATTTTCTCAGTCCTTCCCCAAGCATCTTGTTGGTTCTTTGCGTCTGCCCATTTCTCTATAGGTGCACTATAAATGAAAATTGATTTTGAATTTTCAGCCCTTCACAGAACCTTCAAAACTTCTCAGAGATGAACTGCGACTAGTTATTCAATACGATCTCATTTAGGATACCAAAATGGATGATAATGTGATTGTAAAAAAAATCAATCACCTTTTCAGGAGTGATGGTGCTTGCAGCTACCGCTTCAACCCACTTTAAGTAGTGGTCAATTGCAACGAGGATGAACTTCTTCTATCTAACGGCTTCTAGCATTGGCCTAGAGATATCAATTCCCCAAGTGGTGAGCGACCACTCGGTTAGTAGGGGTTTCTGTGTAGCATGGGGAACATGTGACTTATCTATATAAATTTGACATTACTGATAGGATTGTACATATTCGGTTCAATATTCTTCCATAGTTGGCTAGTAATACCCTAAGAGATTAGCTCTTTGGGCGATGGTGGAGGTTGCTTGATGAGAGCCATACTTTCCCTCATGTATCTCCTAAATTATATACTTCCCTTCTTCTAGAGTGATGCATTTAAGGAAAGTGTTTGAGTAGGAACATTTGTATAATGTTCGGTTAATAACCAAGTATCTTGATGACTTTTTCACGATCCTGGATGCCTCAATCTTGTCTTTTGGAAGGACATCTTTATCCAAGTATTCAATCAATGATTGCATCTATTCGGGTTCCTTCTATTCTATTAGCATCAGATTCTGTTCATCTATTATTGGGGTGTGAATACCCTTAAACGGGCAGCTGAGGCTTTTTCATCCGTCTGTGCTTACTGTGCCTTTAGCTAGCCTATCTGCTTTCTCATTTTCCTCTCTGGGGATATGTTCAAGTGCCCACATGGTGCCTTCTGATTCGAGTTCCTTCAATAGGGTTTCTACTTTCGCCAGGTACTTCACCATCTCTTCTTCCTTTATTTCCTAATTCTTGTTAATTTGGTTAGAAACCAACTTCAAATCACTCATGATGCTTATTCTGTCTAGGGCAATCTCTTTAGCCAGTTCCATGCCTTTGATCATTGCCTCATATTCAACGGCATTATTGGTGGCTGGAAAGGATAGTTTTATTGTGTAGCCCATCTGGATCTTTTTTAGTTCTTTTATCCATATCCTAACTCTGGATCTATCAAGGGAAGACACTCCATCTACATACATATACCATGACTTGGTCTTGAGGCTGAGTGTAGGCACAAGCCTCACAAACTCAGTGATAAAGTCCGCCAAGACTTGTGCTTTTAGTGCTTTTCTTCCCTCAAACCGTATGTCATATTGTCCTAGCCAAATCACCCATCCAGCTAACCATCCAAAAGTTTCTAGTCTCTATAGTACTTTCTTCAAGGGGAAATTGGTTCTGATAGTGACCATGTAAGCTTGTAAGTATGGTCGAAGCCTTTCTGCTGCCAAGATTAAGGCCAAAGCCAACTTTTTAATTTTTGGGTATCTGAGTTCAACATTATTTAGTACTTTACTTGTGTATTAGACCGGGTGTTGGTTCCCATCTACTTCTTTGATTAACAATGATCCTATTGCCTCATTTATAGCTACTGGATACATGATCATTTCTTCATCCCTCTCTAGCTGACTCAAGAGGGGTGGCGTACCCAAGAATTTTTTGATGTTCTAAAAGGCCTCATGGCAGTGCTTGTCCTAGCTAAATGCTTTGTCTTTCTTAATAGCTCTATAGAATGGGAGACACCTCTTGGCTGAAAATGATATGAATCAACCAAGAGAGTTCACCCTTCCATTCAGCTTTTGAACCTTATTCAAAGTCTTGGGTGGCTCCATCTTCATAATAGCTTCTATCTTCTCTGGGTTTTCCTCAATTCCCCTTTGGAAAATTAGGAAACCAAGGAATTTTCCACCTTTCACTCCAAAAGTGCATTTCTCTAGATTTAATTTGAGCTGATATTGCTATAGAGTCTTGAATACGGCTCTAATATCTTCTGCATGTTCCTCCTAGCTTCTACTTTTGATTATTATGTCATCAATGTATACTTCCATTGTCTCTTCTATTTGGCCTTTGAACATGTCATTCACAAGGCGTTGATAGGTATCTCCAGCGTTCTTCAGGCTGAATGGCGTAATCCTGTAGCAATACGTCCCTTCATGCATTATGAAGTATGTCTTTCTACGTCAGCTGGGTCTATGGGAATTTGGTGATATCCCGCCTTTGCATATAATGAGGATTATATGGCGTAACTAGCTATTGAGTCCACCAGTTGATCAATGCTCGGGAGTAGATAGCTGTCCTTAGGCATTACTTTATTGAGGTCTGTAAAGTCTACACACATTCGCCAAGCTCCATTGGCCTTCTTCACCAAGACTACATTTGCAAGCCACTTGGTGTAGTGAACCACTCGGATGTGGTTTGCTTTAATAGTTTCAAGATCTCAATTTCAATTTCCTTCTGCCTGTCTAGTCCACGATTGTGATTCTTCTATTTTGCTAGAGATGCCTTCGAGTCAAGGTTCAAGCTGTGTTGTATTATCCCAGGTGGTACTCCAGTCAAGTCTTCATCCGTCCAGGAGATGTGTTGTTCTTCTATTAATACTCTACTTATGTCCGATTTCACTAGTACTGGGAGGTCAGCAGCTATGCATACTTACCAGTTAGGTCCCACTGTTAGTGTTTCTATGATATCGACTAGCTTAGCACTCTTTGTCACTTTCGGCTCTATGACTGCTTCATCTATCTTTAATGATGCTAAGTAAGTTTCCTCGGCCACTAAAGGGTTGCCTGTGACCATTGCAACTCCCCTTATGGTAGGAATCTGCATGGCTAGGTGGTTGATTGAGATCAGTGCATCTGACTAGGCTAAGAAAGGTCTCCCAAACATGATGTTATAGCTGTCCTTTTGACTTCTACGAGGACATATCTTCGCCATCCTTTTTTGGTCTAGAACTTTTTTCTTTTATGATTCCTTTTACAAACTGTGAGAGCTTTCCTTGCTCGATTAAGGCATGGATCTCATCTGCTAGGATGCGGTATTCATCCGTATCGTGGCCTCTAGACTTGTGGAACTCATAGTACTTGTTTGTTTCCTTTCCCACAAACTGCTCAGGTGTTACTCCTCAATACTTGATGGATCTTCTATCATCACTCTTTTGCACAGCCAGTAAGATATCGCATAAAGGAGCATTTAACTTTGGCCTGTATCTATTTTAGGTAGAGGATTGCTTGTGGTAGTTTCCCCTTTCTTCTTAGTATTTTGGTCTTCAGGCCGAGTTCTTTCAGACTCTTTATGTGCCCTATCGACTTCATCTACTTTGATTAGGTTCTTTGCAATGGTGATCATTTGATCCAACTTCTAAGGTTGCCTTTGGATGAGCTCTACGTGGAGCCTCTCATTCCTGGTGCCTCTAATCAAAGCTTCCCTGGTGGTGCTATAATCGAGGTCTCAAACTTACGGGCAAGCTTTGTTGAATGACTCAATGTAAGAATAGAGCAACTCATCTGGTCTCTAAGTAATCTCGTTAAGGGTACAAGTGATAGTCCTAGCTAGAATAGAGCCAATGAATTGCATGCAAAACTTCTATCTTAGGTCATCCCAGTAATCTTTGGACTCGACTAGTAATGAGTCAAACTAGTAGGCAGCTAGATTGATCAATGTGTTTGAGAAGTTCCTGCAAGCGTGTGCTTCTAAGGCATATGCTAGGTCTATCTTGTTTTTATAAGTTCAAACATGGGTTTGGAGGTCCGTTTCCCCACTATAGTTGTCAATGAATGGTAGCTTGACATAAGAGTTGAGTTGTTCTGCGAGGATCTCCACATAAAATAGGGAGTCGGATGTTTCTGGCAGAGGCTCTTATAGAGAAACAGCATAGCCATTGAGCCCTTCTTTGAACATCTTTTAGAATTCGGGACTTGATACGTGCCACTATTGGATATGATGTATGCCCTAGAGCAATTAGGGCGATATATCTTAGCTAGTTAAATTTGTACAAACAAATATAAAGGCATTTCTTTTGTTACATCCATGACTGCGAAAATATATTATAACTGGTTAAGAATATATTCATTGATGTGTTTGCAAAAGTCCTTGAAAAAATCATAGTACGTATTGCAAGGGCATAGTGGGATTGTGTTGGTGAGAACTAGTTTGTGTGCAATTATGATTTGTCTAAATGTCCCTAGTCATAGTAACATCAAGAGTGGACATTGATGAATACGAAAAGACAAGCATGTGTCATCATACCTCTTGAATCTGATTCAGAGTAGCATATCTCCAGTGCTAGAGGGTGGTACCTTGGGTTAACACATGAATGTATTCAGCGAAATACATTGGAGATAACACTCGGTAATCTATATTATGTGTTGGTGTTTTATCGACTCATTGCAATAGCAATACGAATATCCTTAGACTTGAGATACTAGTTACCTTGTTCACATTTTGCTATACCTTGGGTCATAACCAAGAATTCTATAGACTGGGTGATACGGATGATTACAAGTATAGCTAATGTATGTCCGTTGGTAAGTTATTTAGTCAAGATGGAATCTATCACTTCATTATAGCAATATAAGGGAGTTATACCTTAGACACTTGTTAGAAGTGACACACTCATAAACCTCTACAGAGTATGGGTTGATAGGATGAGATCTTAGTCAACATATTAATAAGGTTGAGTAGTGTACTTTGGTAGCAAGACTAAGTTATTAGGGTAGCCTCTAGGGCTACTAGTGGACTGACACTTAAATCGAGTCCAAGAAATCAGTTTGCACTTAACCATCGATAGAAGGAGTGAATTATATTGATACTATTGCAGAACTGGGATCAAGTCACATGCACGTGATGTTCCAAATATTGAGGGGTCATATGCCCTATACTAGGGAGCCACTATGACCGATCAAAGCCATCAGAGTCCACAACGGTCTGTAGCTCCGAGCCAGTCAAATTCCTCATGAATTTAAACTAGGTTAAACTTTGACAGATCGATATTACTAGATCCTATAAGGTTACACACTTTAAGTTATGATCGAGCCATGTAAAGAACTGTTAGACTAGGTCTAATCTAGAAGAGAAATAAATGGTTAGACCATTTAAATTAGTTGGACCAATTTATACTGATTGGACCAGTATACCAAAAATAAATGGTTAGACTATTTTAATTGGTTAGACCAATTTTTACTAGTTGGACCACTATACCAGGAAATAAATTGTTAGAACATTTTAGTGGTTGGACCAGTGTACCAAAAATAATGAGAAGGCATAAAAGGAAATAGAAACCGTATAGTGGGGTCCATGGTAAGGTACTGTGTGGACTCACACGAGTAGGCCTTGGCAAGTGCTGTGGGACATCACTTGTGGCAGGCCTGCATATGGGCTTAGCAGTACTGCCCAAGCAGCACTATATAAGGCCCAATGGGCTGCCTAAAGTAGCTCGCTGTGTGCGAGCTTGTTGCCCGCATTGGCCTGCACCAACGCACAGGCCCAGCCTGCTAGAGAATAGCCCTTGGTGCAGGCCAATGCGGGCAACAAGCTCGCTCACTGCTGGCTTCTGCCATCATTGTTCTAGTTTGACTTAGAGTCCAACTTATTTCTGTTTCTATTTGTTCAGTATCTATTAAATGAGTTTAAATTATTTAGTTAATGAATTATTCAATTATTCAATTATTTAATTGGTTATTAATTAGTTAAATGATTATTTAATAAGAGTTGTAATTCAAACCAGATTTTGTTTCCTATTAAATAGGAATTGTTTTTTCTATTAAATTAATTAATTAGATTAATTAATCGAATTGAATAATAATAAAGGAAGATTGAATTTAACTCTAACTCTTTCTTATTTAGTAAATGATTAAAAGGTTGTGTTTATTCCATGTTCTAATTGGCTAAGCCTTAAAGTAAATCGTCTTTTTAATTCACCCCTTATGCCTATAAATAGAGAGCTCCTCTCCTCATTATTTAACACCTGGTTTTCGAAATCTCTCTCCCTCTCTCTTATTCTCTTAGTTGTTCTAATTCCTAAAAGTAATCCATCGATAGATGTATTTTCTTAAAATAGAAAACTAAGGGAATTTCTTCTAGAATAACTTAGTGGGGAAGATCTAGCCATCTTCTGCTCATTTTTTGGTTCTCCCTTTCTAGAAGGTTTTGGTCGGTGGTGCTTATGTTTAATATTTATAGAGGGCTTATACTTTGGAACCTATGCATGCAACTGATGGGGTCATTTTGCCGACATTGGGATTCACGCTTCAACTAGTAAGTGGTTAAATTATTGTTATGTCCTTTTATAAGTGTTTAAGATCTAAAATAGTAATAGACTAGTTAATGTTGCCAATCATTCCATGCTTAGGAGATCCTTAGACTTAAGATTAAATTTTGATTTTCTGTTGTGTCTATTTTATATGTTAAAACAGTTACTCTAGACCAACAGTGGTATCAGAGCCTACCTAATGCGATTGTATGATTGACTAGAAACATGCTAGGTCTAATTTTCAATGAAATATTTTTAAGTATGCTATGTCATGCCATAGGAATTTATTTCTTGCAATAGAAAATATTATGATAGCTAGATTAAGTGTTGCTCAAACTTAGTCAGGGTAATTATCTAAGAATTAACAATGTTTTACTTGAGATTGTAAATGCTTTGGTTTTGAATTAAGTGGAATAATTCTTAATTAGAAAAGAATGAAATCTTTTAATTAAATAGTCTATAGTTAAGTGAGTCATAAGGGCCCGTGGTTGTTCTGGCAAGGATTGGACATGGCTGCTCATTTACTTTAAGGGGACCTCTCCTACTTGAGAATCTCCATCGGTTCTAGATTCTAAGTACCAAGGGGACTGTTATGAATTAGTTGATTTCTAGTATAATGAATTGGATTCATTATATGGTTTTACAATGAAAGTTTATAGGTGCAAGAACTTGAACAATGAACACCTTTGTTTGTTTTACATGCTATGTGGATTCTTGACATGATCGAATGATTATGAATTACCAGTTGAGCATGACCCCTAGGTTAGACCTACTAATTCCTTATAGCCTGGAATTAGTTATAGTTTCATAATCATCTCCATGTATAAGTCCTAGATTAGGTGAGACCTGTTGCACCAATAAATCCCCATTAAAATATTAAGACAAAATTAGCTTTCCTAAAAATCGAAGTGTGATTCTAGGCCTTTTTATTGAATGAATTGCTCATGATTCGAATTAGGGTTAAGTCTTAATCGGACGGGGTTAGTTGTCCATAATATTGGAGCTAATGCCAGGCTGGAGGCATCATTTGAGGAGTCATATAATTGGTTATGCACGTCCATTGTTTGGAACTCAAATGGATTAGAAATTGCATTAGATGCAAATGGACTAGATCCAACTATAACTATTTAAGTTAGCTTGACTCGTGACAGCGGGGGTTAGCTTAAATGAGTTATAGATGCTACCTACTAAGAAGAATGGTTAGACCATGTTTTCTGAAAGACAATAGAAGGGACTATTATGTTTTCGAATAAATCTTAATAAAATAGTAGGAAAATGTATATAATTTAAAGACCTTAAAATTTAAATGCGTGTACGAAACTAAGTCTAAGCATTTATTCTATTTGTTATATCTCGGTTTGAATCTTTGTAGCTTACATAAATTTTGCATGTTTTGATAATTGTATTTGACTGGCTCTAGCTTCAAAGGTTTTATTTAGAAATGTGAGGATAGTCCTTAAAGCCTAGGGCTTGGCCCATATACGATATGAGCTCAATACTAAACAACATGATGCAAGTATTTCTACCTCGAGTAGAAATGCGGAAATTACATGAAGGAAACAAGGATATAACACCTTAGAGGTAGTTAAGATCCATATTACCTTATGAAAGTAGCATGAAGGAAATAAGGATACAATACCTTGGAGGTTGTTATGATCCATGTTACCTTATGTGAGTAGCTTGAAGGAAACAAGGATAAACATCAAGTTAAATGTTAGGATCTATGTTACCTTAAGCATTGGAAGCATCATGAAATCATGGACTTACATCTTAGAAAGTATTTTTCCAAGGAAGGAAAAATAATTCAATGCTATTCTAAGGATGTAAAGGGACACAGGATGTCCAATATAGAAGAAGAAAGAGCGAAGTTAAGAGAAAACAAAAGGATCTTGAGAGCTTTGTTTTGGAAACAAAGTAATTTTTTCAATATGGGATACTGAAACACAATCTTCATTTAAATATAAGATGGATAGGCTTTTATCTCATACCATGAGAAGAGAAGGTTTTGGAAACTTCCACTTCAAGGTGTTATAATTAGGAATGTTCTACATCTCTTGGGGATTCAACATAGGTATGGGATACCAAGTGAGTGAATCACATATATGTACAAGGTATAGGTATTGAAGAGAAGTAGAGGATTGGCAAAAGGAGAGTTGTACCTATGGGATATCATTAGAGCTTGATAGCTGTTATTGATGTAGGAACTTAAAATCTCCATTTGGCTATTTTTTAATAAGGATAAAATTATTGGTATACTTCTATGAATATTGTTTCCTACTTCACAATAGATGGAGTTGATTCTAATTTGATAAAAGATGTTATCAAAGATTATAAAAAATATTCTAGATAGAAGTGTAAAGAAAGATATTTTGTGATTACAAAAGCATATTCTCAATACTAACCATGCTAAGAGAAATTAGATAAAGACAAGTCATCTTACTTATGGCATTTTCGTTTGGGCCACATAAATGAAACCCGCTTAGTTAAGTTACACAAAGGTGATAACTTGGGCCTAATAGACTGGGAGTCTTATAGCGCTTGTGAACCTTGTTTAAAAGGCAAAATGACAAAGAAGCCCTTTCAAGGAAAAAGGGGAACGTGCCATAAGTATATTGGAAATAATACACTCAGATATATATGGTCCAATGAATATCTAAACATATGGATGATTTGTTTACTTATTCACTTTTATCGATGATTACTCATGATATGCGTATTTGTACCTTATGAGGCACAAATCAGATAGTTTTGAAAAGTTCAAAGACTATAGGAATGAAGTTGAGAAATAACTTGAAAAGAATATTAAGGCACTACGGTTAGATCGAGGTAGAATATATTTAAGCCTAGAGTTTCAAGATTATCTAAGGGATAATAGAATATTGTCCTAGTGGACCCCTCCTTACACTCCTTAACACAATGGTGTGTCTGAGAGGAGGAATTGAACTTTGTTAAACATGGTTCGGTCCATGATGAGCTAAGAAAGTCTCAGTATATCCTTTTGGAGATATTGAGAGTGCAGTTTAGTTTCTAAATCGTATGCCCTTAAAAACAGTTCATAGTACACCATACAAAAGGTGGTATAGTAAGAAACCCACTCTTTCGGACCTAAGAGTTTGGGTTATACTACCTATGTTAAAAGGACAATGTTAGATAAGCTTGTAGCTAGATCTGACAAGTGATTGTTCATTGGTTATCCTAAAGAGACAATAGGATATACCTTTTATGATCCTGAGGAACAAAAGGTATTTATTTCTAGGATTGCTCAGTCCCTTAAGAAGGAACACATGCTTTTAAAAGCTAGTGGGAGTAACCTTGAACTTGGAGTTTAGGTAGGCTAGCAAGACGATCAATTGATGATTCCTACGCCAGATACACAAGAAAGTGTGATGGAGGAAAAACCTGTTATATAACAGCCATTGCATAGATCTAAAAGGGTTCCCAACGCTCCTAAAAGATACGAATTTTTCATCATGGATGATAAACAAATCTTTCTAATGGAGGATGATAAACCTAAGACCTACAAGGAGGCAATGGAGAGCTCAAACTCTGATAAATAGTTAAAAGCCATGAAATCAGAAATGGATTCCATGTATGAAAACCAAGTTTGGAATTTGGTCGATGCATCTGATTAGGTTAGACCCATGGGCTGTAAGTGGGTTTTCAAGAAAGAAAACCGACATGGATGGTAATGTAATTACCTATAAGGCAAGGTTAGTTGCAAAAGGTTATAGTCAGCAAAAAGGCATAGGCTATGATAAAACCTTTTCACTAGTAGCAATGCTTAAATCCATTAGGATACTCTTGACCATTGCTGCCCATTAATGAGATCTGGCAGATGGATGTGAAAACTGCTTTCCTCAATGGAAACTTAGATTGGTATGTATATATGGTACAACCTGAGGGTTTTACATATCAGAATGGCTTGAAGGTATGTAAACTACAAAGACCATTTATGGGCTTAAGCAGGCATATAGGAGTTTGAATATAAGGTTCAATGATACGATCAAGGAGTTAGATTTTATATCAAATGCTTATGAGCCTTGTGTATACAAGAAGGTTAGTGGGAATGTAGTCATTGTGTTGTATGTTGATGACATACTACTGATAGAAAATGACATTTCTCTTCTTCAGACATTTAAAACAAGATTTTCAAAAAAATTCTCCATGAAGGACCTTTGAAAAGCAGCATTTATACTAGGTATAAAGATCTATAGAGATAGATCCAAGAGGCTGCTAGGTCTTTCACAAGTTACATACATAGACAAGGTATTGACTAGGTTTAACCTTAAGCAATTAAGAAAGGATTATCTTAAAATGTCTCATGGAATTAACCTTTCTAAATCTGAGTGTCTGGGGACATAAAAGGAGAGATTGCACATGATAGAATACCCTATGCATCCGCAGTAGGATCTATCATGTATGTTATGGTATGTACACGGCCAATTGTCTCACATGCATTGAGTATCATGAGCAAATTTCAATCTGACCCAGGTGAGAAGCACCGGATGGCTGTTAAAAAAATCCTTAAGTACTTGAGAAGGACAAAGGATATATTCTTGGTATATAGAGAAGGTGATCTCTCAATAAAAGGATACACTAATGCGAGTTTTCTAATCTGACAAGGATGATTACAAATCATAGTCAGGTTACTTATTTATGTTAAATGAGTGGCAGTTGTTTTGGAAGAGCTCCAAATAGGATACAACTACTGATTCAACCACAAAATTTGAGTACATTGCTACTTTAGAAGCGGCAAAACAAGCTGTCTGGAAAAATAGATTTATTGGTAATCTCGATGTGGTGTCTAATAGTGAAGATCTAATAGTAACATACTAGGATAACACTAGGGTTGTTGCTCAGGCATAAGAACTATGGTTTCATCAAGAAACGGACATGTACACAGAAAATATCATATAAGACATGATAAGGGATAAGGATGTAATAGTGGAGTACATTCCCACAAATTAGAACTTGGCGAAAGGTCTGATGAAGCCTTTAACACAAATTAAGCATGGCCAGCATGTTAATAGTTATGGCATAAATTCACATGGCTAATTGGAACTAGTGCAAGTGGGAGATTCTTAGATATGATGTATGCCCTAGAGCAATTTAGGCGATATATCTTAGTTTGTTAAATTTGTATAAACAAATATATAGCATTTCTTTTGTTACATCGATGACTGTGAATATATATTATAATTGGTTAAGAATATATTCATTGATGTGTTTGCAAAAGTCCTTGACAAAATTATAGCACGTATTACAAGGGCATAGGGGGACTATGTTGGTGAGAATTGGTTCGTGTGCAATTATGATTTGTCTAAATATCCCTAGTCATATTATCATCAAGACTGAAGATTGATGAATACGGAAAGACTAGCATGTGTCATCATACCTCTTAAAGCTGATTCAGAGTAGCATATCTCTGGTGCTAGAGGGTGGTACCTTGGGTTAACACATGAATGTATTCAGGGAAATACGTTGTAGACCGCTATGAGACAACACTCGGTAATCTATATTATGTGTTGGTGTTTTATTGTCTCATTACAATAGCAATACGAATATCCTTAGACCTGAGATACTAGTTACCTTATTCAGATGTTGCTATACTTTAGGCTATACCTAAGTATTCTATAGACTGGGTGATACAGATGATTATAGGTAAAGTTGATGTCTGTCTATTGGTAAGCCGAGTAGTCAAGATGGAATCTATCACTCCATTATAGTAATATAAAGGAGTTGTACTTTAGCTACTTGTTACAAATGACACACTCATAAACCTCTGCAGAGTATGGGTTGATAGGATGAGATCCTAGTCAACACATTAATATGGTTAAGTAGTGTGCTTTGGTAACAAGACTAAATTACTAGGGTAGCCTCTAAGGCTACTTGTAGACTAACACTTAAACCGAGTGCAAGAAACCAGATAGGACTTAACTATTGATAGAAGGAGTGAATCATATTGATACTAATGCAGAACCGGGATCAAGTCATATGTACGTGACATTCCAAATATTGAGGGGTCATATGCCCTATGCCTGAGAGCCCCTATGACCGATCAAAGCCATCGGAGTCCACAACATTCTAGGGCTCCAAGCTAGTCAAATTCCTGAAATGAAATTTGAACTAGGTTAAACTTTGACGGCTCGATATTACGGGATCCTATAAGGTCACACACTTTGAGTTATGACCGAGCCATTTAAAGAACAATTAGACTAGGTCAAATTTAGAAGAGAAATAAATGGTTAGACCATTTTATTTGGTTGGACCAATTTATACTGGTTGGACCAGTATATCGGAAACAAATGGTCAGACCATTTTAATTAGTTCGACCAATTATTATTGGTTGGACCAATATATCGGGAAATAAATGGTTAGACCACTTTATTGGTTGGACCAGTGTATAGAAAATAATGAGAAGGCATAAAAGGAAACAAAAACTACGTAGTGGGGTCCATGGTAAGGTAATGTGTGGACTCACACAAGTGGGCCTGCGCAAGTGCTGTGGGACAGCACTTGCGGCGGGCCTACACGTAGACTGCGCAAGTGCTGTGGGACAGCACTTGCGGCGGGCCTACACGTAGACCTTACGCAGCACTGCGTAAGGCCTAATGGGCTTGCAGGCAGCCTGCTGAGTATCGCAGCGCACAGGCAAAGGCCTGCGCGCATGTACGGTGCTCACAGCCCACAAAGGGTTGTGCGCTAGCAGGCTGGGCCTGCTCGTTGGTGCAGGCCCATGAGGGCAACAAGCTCGCACAATGCTATTTTCACCCAGCAGTGTTCTAGTTGGACTTAGAGTCCAACTTATTTTTGTTTTTATTTGTTTAATATTTATTAAATGAGTTTTAATTATTCTTTAATTAATTAATTAATACAATATTAAATTATTTAATTAGTTATTAATTAGTTGAATGATTATTTATTATGAGTTGTAATTTAAATCAGATTTTGTTTCCTATTTAATAGGAATTGTTTATTCTATTAATTAAATACTTGGATTAATTAATTGAATTGAATTGTAATCAAAGAAGATTGAATTTAACTCTAACTCTTTCTTATTTAGTAAATGACTAAAAGGTTGTGTTTATTCTATTTTCTAATTGGACAATCCTTGGATTAAATCGTCTCTTTAATCCACCCCTTATGCCTATAAATAGAGAGCTCCTCTCCTCATTATTTCACATGTGATTTTCGAAATCTCTCTCACTCTCTCTTATTCTCTTAGTTGCTCTAGTTCCTAAAAGTAATCCGTAAAAAGACGTATTTACTTAGAATAGAAAACTAAGGGAATTTCATCTAGAATAAGTTAGTAGGGAAGATCTAGCTGTCTTTCGCTTATTTTTTGGTTCTCCCTTTTTAGAAGGTTTTGGTCGGTGGTCCTCGTGTGGACTATTTATAGAGGGCTTCTACTTTGGAGCCTGTGCACACAATTGATGTTGTCATTCTGCCAACATTGGGGTTCACGCTCCAGCTGGTAAGTGGTTATTATTGTTAGGTCCTTTTATAAGTGTTTATGACCTAAAATAATAATAGACTAGTTAATGTTGTCAATCATGCCATGCTTAGGAGATCCTTGGACTTTAGATAAAAATTTGAATTTCTGCCGCACCTGTTTTACATGTTAAAATCGTTAATCTAGACCAATAATTGCCTGGGATGAATTAGCCTGAAGGAGTATGTCCGTACGGGTGGTGTGTGCCGTATATAGGCTCCTTCAGTGTGGCCCATTCTGCTTGACATGCTTTCAACATTACAATTAGATCCCTCCACGAGGGGACTTTTTTACTTCTTTTTGTGAAGGACGTATCTAGGCTGGCATTGTTTTGAGCTAGTTGAGTACCGACTCCTGCACCATTATGATCTGGGTGGGTGTTGTGTGGCTCACCCTGGTTGGTTTTGAATGACCCTCCTAGATGGACTTGTAAGGATCGACCGAGTGGGTGATCAGATGGATAAAGGTATCCATGTGTTGGAGTGGTCCGCTTGTTATGTGTCCAGCCATTCCTTCCGTCATCACTCTGAATAGATTCCTTCGTAGCCGATTCTAGTCTTTGGGGGAAACTTGATAGCGTTGAGTAGAACATTCAAAGAATGCCATCCTTGTTGCAGAGTAAGCCGATGGCGTCACAACGGAGTCCATGGCTGGAATAGTAGCGGAGAGGGATACTGCTGTAGTTGATTATGAGTTGATTGCCGTCTCTGAGTCATCGGTGTTATTATTGGCAGCTTGATTATGATTCTAATTGTCATCCATCTAGTTGGAGTTTTTTTTCGTTAGAAGACAAAATTCTTGCCGGAGCAAGTAAATTTGTACACGCTTACCGCACCGCTAAAAGATTGGTCAAAGAAAGGGTTTCTTAGACTAACCTTTATAGAGAGGAAGAGAGTCTTCCTTCACCAAAGATGGTGGCTACAAGACAGAAAAAGGCATCAAAGTGACTAGCTGTGTGACCAGCGTAGCCTCTTCGACGATTAAGTAAGCGACTATGATAAAGAGTAGGCAAGTAAGAGAGAGAGTTTTAGTGTTTAGAGTGTGATACCTGAGATGTGGGGGTGACCCCATATTTATAGTTAATTGTGTCCTTGTCATCATAGGAGTGTATTTCCTATATTAGTGGTGAGGAATCCTTATTAGGTAAGGATCCTACTTAGGCATGATTTCCTCTATAAGAGGTTTCTTCCCATTTATCTGTTTAGGAAAGGATATTATTCCCATATATTTATTTAGGAAGAGGAGTTATGACTGGACTCCATCTCCTAATCAGGTCAGCATGACCCTAACTCTTTACTCAGCTAGCCAGACGATGATCTAGCTGTGAGGCCTACTGATGCTTTGATCCTTCATGATTCTTCCATCCAGTATCTGTAAAATACCAAGTCAACACCAGTCAGTGGAAGGTCCTCGTAAGGTTTTCTGGAAAAGGTTGTCAATTTGGACCTCTTGTATTGACATGCTTGTCATTACTCACAAGTAGGCTTCTACATGAGCTTGAGGAGAGCCTTTCCCTTCATAAGGGGAAATATGGGGCATGATAAAATTGGTCTATAGGGCCTTTGACTACTTAAGGGCAAAATATTTTATGTCCAGGAATTCTATAGGGGATGTTCAGGCTAACATCTCAATCTTTGGCACCACTGAGTCCAAGTTGGCCACTTTCGCTTTTAGTTCAACGGTCTCGGGTATCAAATCCAAGTCAATTTTTGATGAACTAAGGCATTTGTACTCTGAGGACCTCATGAAATCTCGAATGTCCTCTATTATAGAATTCCTATCCGCTATAACACTTTTGGTTTTGGGACTGGCAAGATTTTCAGGACGTATTTTTGGTTCTTGAGCTGGCTCTTGTCTCAACCTCTCTTTACTATGTTTCCACCTTGAAATAACATCCTTAAAGGAGTTATACTTATTTCGAGGGATGAATGCATTTTTATCTTAATGCATGGGTGAATAAATGCATGGATTTTTTATGCATGACTTATTTACACATTTTTTTTGTTTGGAAATTCAAAGAACGATTATAGTACGTTAGCTATGTTATTATAAGGTCGTTGTAAGGGTGACTCAACTGGTTAGGATTTGGTGACTCTTGGTCAGGAGTATGACTCTATATGGTTAAAGGGTGACTCTTGGTCTAATTTGGTGACTTTAGGGTCGATTTTGGTGACTCCATGGTTGAATTTTTGTTGACAAAGTGGTTGATTTTTTATGACTCAGTAGTTGGATTTTAGAGGCTCTAGGATCTAATTTATGATTGATTCTGTGACTCTTGGCCCAAAGTGGCTCTATGGTTGAATTTTGGTGACTCTACGGTCAATTTGTGCGACTCAATAGTTGCATTTGTAGTGACTCGGTGGTCAAATTTTGGTGACTCTAGGGTCCATTTGGATGAATCTGTGGTCGGATTTATGGTGACTCGGTGGTCAAATTTTGGTGACTCAAGGGTCGATTTAGGTGACTCAATGGTCGGATTTGTAGTGAGTCAATGGTCAAATTTTAGTGACTCTATGGTCGATTTGTGGTGACTCAGTGGTCGAATTTGCAGTGACTCAGTGGTTTAATTTTGGTGACTCTAGGGTCGATTTGTGGTGACTCAACGGTCGGGGTATGTAGTGACTCTGTGGTCGAATTTTGGTGACTATAGGGTCAATTATGGTGACTCAATATCGGGTTTATAGCGACTTGGTGGTCGAATTTAGTTACTCTAGGGTTTGTTATCCGCTGTATACACTCTTAGGATGGTGTATTGCCATGCAGTATGGCTGTACAAATATGTGGTTAGCCATCATACAATATGATGTTTATGGTTTATGCATGAGCTGCACAATGAGAAAACAATTAGATCGACAATGCTGCCCTTATTTCTCCGGGAGGGATTTTTGTTGCACTAGGTTTCTCTTGCGTATCGCTCAGATTTGGAAAGGTACCTAGGAAAGTTGTTATGGTTATTCTATATGTGGGCTTGGGTCTCATGACAGGGTAAAGGTTGGACCTTGCACCTCAATGTACTGAGGTCCGATGGCCCTAAAACAAACCAAAGAGACCCTTTCCATATCCATACTTAGGTACCATGACCCAAAGTGAGTCACAGTCTAGAGCAAGCGTCACAAGGGGTGTGATTACATCCATATCCTCTAACCCTAATACGAGTAAAAGAGATACTTCATTATAAGACACGAGTGTGTATTTTGGGCAGGATAATTCGTATGCTCATGACATCCTAAAAAAGATTATCACATCATATGAGTACTCCTCAAATTAAGCATGAGTTCATTATTTTGCCAAAAGAAAATTTTTATAAAAGTTTTTTTAAAAAAATAAATTTAAAGGCTCCCCAGTGAAGTCGCCACTATGAGAGGGCAGACAGGAGTCGGAGTGATATTTCTTGTTGGACAAGCTCCTGGGGATTTTATGAAAACCTTATTCATTAGTTAAATAAATTAAAGTTGAGAGCCCTATTTTATAAAGAAATAAGAGTCACCACCCGGTTCAGCTCCATCAGAAATTGTAATATACGGATCCAATTGCAGATTCTTATACGTATAAAATAGAGCTTACGAGTTCAAGCAATATAGTTACTAATCATTCTTTTATTGTGAGGAAAAAATAATCATTTGATGGTCACATCATGATGGGATAACATAAGTAATATTAGGCAGAGCCTTATTTGTACCTGTGAGCTCAAACGCTGATTAACAAGGCTTTTTGGAAATAAATGTTATTTATATAAAATGTACGAATGAATTGTAAAATTTGCTTAGAAAGCTGCATTACCCTCAGTTACCTTTCCGTTTCTCCAGGACGACGTGAGAGCCGGTAGGGAACCGTGATTACAATTGGGGAGTGGATCCAATATTGGGGTTGCCAAATACCAGATTTAATATGGGTAGAGTTTCTACAAGATTTAGTTTCTGGAACTAAATTGTCGGGGTTTTAATTTATGCGGAGTTTTGGGGTAACTCGCTAGGGATTTTTATACCATGTATAAACGAGGTATAAAGGGAGGAACTTTGGTCCAAAGGATCGGGAATTTCAGCTCAAAGGCTCGGGGACTTGTGGGGATGCTCAAAGGTTGTGTTTAGTATGAAAAGAACCTAAAGAGTGATGTTTTACGAGTATATTACTCGAAATTGGTTGTATGCTCCTGTCTGTTGGAATTGGGGATCAAGGTAATTACGCCTTTTATAGTAGTTGTCAACTGTCGGCGTAGATGATTTGCAAGGCAAACTGTCTGCGCGGGTAGTTTGCAAATCTTACTATTTAAAAATAAGTGCGCAAATAAGATAGATTGTGCAAAGTATCTGCACGGGTAGTTCTTAGGTGGAATTTTCTGCTCTTGTGGTTTGCAAATCTGCCAGTAATGATCGCTAACCTATAACCCTAGGTGTAGGTGTAAAGTATCTACAAGTGTGGTTTATAGGGTAAACCACACGCGCGTGCCTTTGTAGGTTTGACATATTTTTTACTTTTGGCTTTGGGTTTCGGTTCATTTTAGCGCTTTAATCGTTTTGTGGAATGTGGATTTTGAAGTTTTGAGGTCCAGGCCTTAGGAAATCAGTAATACGGCCCCAACACGGCACTTGTCTTTTCTTTGTGACAAATAAGGTTTATGTGTCATCATTAGGTGGGAGCAGATGGTGCTAACAATAGGATATCAGAAAAATCATAAAAAAGGAAAAGACACAACAAAAAGTGAGTTGACAACTTAAAGGAGAAGACAATTTTCAGCAACCTGCCATCTAACACGTGCTACCTTGTAAACTGCAAAAAAAAGTAGAAAGGGCTAAAAATTGATGAAAGTTGGTAGAGTTTACCAACTTGGATCTATATATCGGGATGCAAGATGAGTACCAGAAGATCTAATGGTCTTGAAGAATAGAGCTGCTGAGGAACAACGGTCAAATTATGTACCTTCATAATCAAGTACAAACGATCATACACAAGGAGAAGGGTATATTAAGCACTCTACCAGCACCAAACAAAGTGAGAGAGCTTTCTGTTAAGAACACAAGCTTTCAATAATTTTCCGTGCATACCAAGCACAAACATTTCATCTCATATTCGTTTGTAAAATCTTAGAAAGCTCATTAAATAACCAATTCTAAATCTGTTGTAAAAAGAGATTCTTGAGAACAAATATCCAAGATCTCAAAACCTTGAATATATCAAAACAGTTTAAGACTTGGTAAGAGTGTTATGAAGGTCAAGTCCAAAGTTCAGTTTAGGTTAGAAGTTGTGCATAGAAGAATTCAGGCGAATGGTACTTTTGAATTAGCAGAATCAGTGTCACTAGGAGGGTACCCTTAGGTGTAAAGGATTCTAATTGTGAAGGTTTCTCCCCCTCAGAAGTTTCTCAAACACTAGTGGATTAAATCTCGGAGAAGGATACTCTAGGGACTAGAAGTAGGCAAGGAGGCTGAAGTAATATAAAATCTTTTGTGTTTGATTATCTTTTCTCGGACTTTCCTATCTCTATTTAATATTATTACTTGCACAATTATTTTCTCATGCTATATTTTCAAATTTATGCAAATCATAAACTCATATATATATATATATATATATATATATATATATATATATATATATATATATATATAATTTTAAAAATTATTCATTAAACCTAAATTCTGAAAATAGAATCAGCTCATCTGATTCTTATATCACCCTAATAAGAACCAACAAATTCAATATTCATGCAATAGTATAGTATTGTTATGAAAATGGTGCAAAATAATGAGTTTATTTTAATTTAGGCCAAACACCCTTTTTAGATCCTATGCTATAACGAGTTTAGCCTTTATGTCTCTTTACTATACACATTACCTTTTCGGTCCCGTGCTTCCAATTCCGTTACTTATTTGGTTCTTTTTTTTAACGGACCTCATAAGACATTACCACATGGGATCCACATGTCATTTTTTGTGGTGACGTGGAAAAAATTGTGGAAAATTTAAAAAAAAATTTAATCCGGACCAAATGTTGAAAAGAGAAAAAACAATTACTGGGACTTTCTTCTCTCTGTTCACTAGTACTTTCTGAAACAACCACTAGCTCCTCCTCGTTCTTCATCATAGTTTCTTCGTTTTGTATCTTTCTAAAAAAATTAAGGATCAATTGGTTGTCTCTTAATTTCTGATCTATTTCATACTATCACCGCTACATTTGTCTATCTTTATTTTGATTTTGAATATCTCCGAGTATGATGGAAGCTGGAGTTGAAAATGTTAAAGTTTTGGTATTCATTTTGGTTATCTATTGAGGACTTTTGCTTTTTCAAATGAACTATAATCTAAACTTTACGAAATAGAGAAAACCTCAAAAACCTCTTTTTGTGTTCTACTTCTGGAATTTTGGAAAATCATTCTTTTGCATAAAAAAGTGTAATGTAATGTACATGCTGTTACAGAATCTGATGGATGAAAATCAATTCGATTTAAACCTGCCACTTCTGAATGTGAGAAGATTCTTGCCATCAATATTCGAAATCGGAGTCAATGGCGGAAATGGTATAAAGGCAAAGGCGGTGACTGAAATGAAGGCAAAGCCAAATATGGCGACAAGCTAGCATTGTCAAGTGAAAAGGGAGAGGGAAGAGGAAAATTGGAATGCGATGGCGATGAAGTAGATTCAATTGATGGCAGAGTATTGCTTTGAATAGTTATTCAACAGGCGAGGGAGAAGAAAGCAATTGGGTTCTTTTTTATTTGAATTGGTCCCTCATTAAAGTTATTCTTTTCATTTTTCATCTGAATTTGCCACGTCAATAATATAAGTTTACAGATTGGATTGATCCTTAAGGAGGTTTAGGAGTTCCGTTAAAAAGGGATAAAAAAGTTAACGGAATTTAAAGCACGGGGACAAAAAAGTAACGTGTATAGCAGAGGGACATAAATGCTAAACTCATTATAGCACAAGGTCCAAAAATAGTGTTTGGCCTTTTAATTTAGGGTTCACCAATTAAATATTTGGATTATAACTAGTTTGCTCAGAGAATGAGAATATTGATTCAGTTGTTTGTTATGTTACTATAAAGTTTTATGTTAGAGAATTTTGTAACTGACTTTTTTTTGGAAATAAAATGTGCTTAGTGATAAAATATTGCTAAAACTTTGTTTTAAGCTTTCTATTAAACATTGTTTTATGAGCTAATATATTAAATTTTATTTTGCCATATTAGTGGTTGCACATTTTAACTTGAACAATTCAATGATTTGTTTTACCAAACATCTACTATTAATTAGCAAACAGATCCATATGTGATATATATAGAAACAACATTAACCATATACATGAAACAGATATATAATGCATAACAAGGATCCTCAGTTTATGAGTAATGCAATGATTACAAACATTGATTCATTATTAATTAAAATTATTAAGAAAGCCACCATAAGTCCATTATTAAACAAAATATTATTTATTTAGATAATTGGGCAGAAAGATTATTGGCAAGAGAGGAAACGGTTGAAGGAGAAATAGCCCTATTTCCACCCAAATACCATTTCTTAATCATCTCTGCAACATTTTCATTTCCCACTTTAATCTTTGCTTCCTCTTTTCCATCTGTTGCAAACCCAATCTGCATTTGTAATATTGATTAATTAATAACTTACCAAAACATTAATTTAATTTTAATCAGTGAATTACCTCAGCAATTGGAGAGTTAGGTGGAAAATGAAAAGTAATGACAGAGTCTTTCTTGAAATACTTGGATTGGAAAAAATCAACTACTTTTTCCAGTTCTTGTTCTTCATCTTCTTCATATTTATCAACTTCTGCTAATCTGTCTCTCACACTGCTCTCTAGTTGAACTCCATATTGCGATCCTTTTATTTCTTTTATAACTACAACTCTCACTGATTTCTCTACTGGTGCTGCATTTCATATTAATTAATCATTTCTAGTTACTTGTAATTTTTTGAAATCACTGGACATTTTTATAGATACGATAAAAGTGACATGTCTGCTTCATTCACAAATTTGTATTCATTTTCATAAATTTGTGCTTGACAAAAAGTGACTATTCTTACAAAAATATCAACTCAAATATTTGATCATTTTGCAATAAATTTATACTTGAAGAAAGTAGTTTATTTATCGTAGTTGATGTCTTAGTTTAGTGATTCAGAGTGAATATGTGTTTTAACCTATAAGAATTTTCTTAACAAATAAATCAAAATCTTCAGCATTATTTAAGCTTTATATATTTGCTGCAGATTTAGTTGGGGCTAGACCTAGGGATGGGTCTAGCCGGGCCTGATCGGGCCTATCCTAAAAATTAGTAGCTCAAGCTTGATTCAACCTTAAAAAATAAAATTCGGACTATGGTCGGATCGTGCCTTTATAAAATGATCAAAACTCAAGTCCGGCCCATCACCTTACTAATTAATTTATAATTAAAAAATTAGATTTTTTTTTATAAAAAACTCTCTGTAAACTCGAACCAATAAGCTAAGATCTCTGCCACAAATTAGAATTTTTTTAATAAAAAATAATTTTTTTATAGCGTGCTCCAGTGTGCTTGTGCCTAGTTCTAGTTGGGCTATCAATACTATACCATAACAACCAGTTTGACTGGTAAAACAACGTACCCCGTCACTAACTCCAGGGCTGTTGACTAAAAATAACCGTATAGGAGAAGAACAAGTATGGTAGGATCAAACTTAACAAATCGACAAACAAATAATCCAAAATGCATTTTAAGGAAATAAATCGTATTTATAAGTGAGAGAACAGTATTTCCTACACCCGTATTATAAAATTGATTTTAATATATATTTACATGTAAAGAACTTTTTAACAAAAAAAATTCATAAAAAATTTGTTTTATATAGACTTACATATCCGCCTCGGATGTGACTCAAACCTGAAACCTCTAAAAATTATAATTTTAGTATTAATCAATAGGCTAACACCTTACTCACAAATACTTTTTAACAAATTAATAATTCAGCAAAATTATTATTTAAACTTCAATTCAACCAATATTATCGTGTATAAATAACATTACCGATTTAACAGCCTATACAGTTATATAACATTGGTTTTAGTAAAATATAGGCATGGGATCTTAATTAATAATAATGATTAAAATATCAAAGGCACGTGAGCTTAATTACTACTCCTCCAATTATTTTTTTTTGTCTTTTTTACTTTTTTTAAGTTGATTTTTTCTCATTGTCACTTTAAAATTCTAATAAATTTTTTATTATTTTTTTAATTTATTATCGTGTAATTAAAAAGAAATAAAATTTTAGTATAAAAATATTAAAAATAAATTTATTATTTTAATATAATATATATTTTATTGATTTTATGAAAATTTTAAAATGAAAGATAAAAAAAAGGAGAGATTACTATATATTTCTCCCAAACATTCTTTATATATTAAAATATTAATTAACAATAACGATTGATTAAAAATTTAAAACCACACATATTATGGACCTTAATTATTATGAACTTGATTTTATATTATGGAAATTTGGAATTTACCAGCAATAAGAGCATCAAAAAACTCATCATCTTGAACGAGCTGATCTGCTGATTTTCCTTTCCATCGTTGCAACTGATTTACAATTTCAGCGTCCAAATAAACTCCAATTGCCGTGAATTTTATCTGGAGAAAATGTATCTCAATATCTGTGATTCCTGTTAATTAATTCCACCCCCAAAGATTAATTATTACTGGTAACCAGGAATTTCAAAATTAATTAAAAAAAATTAATTACCATGACCAATTAGAGATAAAGGCTTAGAGGCAGTGATCTGTGGAGGGAAAGGGACTTCATCAACCATTATAACTTCAGTGCCCACTGTAAAACAAATAAACCAACTTTATAAGCCTTTTTCATCAAACTAAAATTAACTAGATTAAAAAAAATGGATCGTACTTGTTGTTGGAAATGGAGAAAGAGAATAGTTTAAAATAGAGAATTTCAGATATATGAATTATGAAAAGAAAAATAAGGGTTATAAGTATATATTTGGGTGAGGATTGAATTCAGCATTACAGGGGTAAGTAAGGTGGTAGATATTATCAATTAAGATGGGTAGGTGGTGGAAATCGGTAGCTTTCGCATGTGATTATACCGTCAACACAAATTCAGTTTATTTCTAATTATATTGCTGATTTTTCATATTTGGGTAACAACGTAATTATGATATAATTCGAGATATAATTTAACTGTCACTTAATTTCATAATTTAATTTAATTTTTCAAAATATAAAATTATTTTTTTATTAGAGAATAGTCCTTGTATTAATGAGAGGCGATTACATCTTTAATTAAAGGTGGACAGTTTCCAAATCATGTCCCTTTACCTGTCGAAGAACCAACCGCTCTAGCTAATAAATGAGCAGTTTAATTCGCACACCTACTAACATAACAAATGCTATAGACGTAAAAAGACTAATATAAATTATTTGTATACATGTAATTCTGTTTTTCTTTGTTTAATTTTTTACAAGTCAATTATTTGACTATTTGCTTATTTTATTAGTTACCTGATATATTATGTACATATTAGTATAATAAATTAAATAAGCAGTAGGGATCATTGGCGAACCCACATGAAAAATAGTTAATTCATGAACTTCACTATTTTTTATAAGTATTAATTAAATCTTATATAAATTATAAATGGACCTCATAAAAATTAATAGTTAGATATCATATAGATATTAAAACTACTCATTCAAGGTAAAAAATATAATTTATCAAAAAAAATATATAATTCATATGTTAACAAATTTATTAAAATACTACATAATTAAATATACTTTACATAATAAATTTATTTTTTTCTAAAAAAGCAACTATTAACCTATACATTATTATAATTTGATTAAATTTTAACTTTTTATTTTACGGAAATAGAATGAAAAGTAATAATTATCTCTAATTCAAATATTAAATCCATTATATATTATCAATTTCTTTTTTCTTTTGATAAAAATATATTATCAATATCTTTATACTCCTCATTGAGCAAACAAAATGTTTATTATTTTTATTTTATTATATTTTCAAGAATCTGCATTTCTATCATTATATAACATTTTAATTTAAATATATATGTCAATATGGACACCACAAAAAATATTTTTTGGTTTTTACATTAGTAAGGATTAGTTTATCCTTAATCATTCATCAGAGATTAAACTATGTGATGTGTATGGAGCTACCTTAAATTTTGGGTCTAGCGAACATGCCTTTTGAGGCACCTGAAATTTGGTGATTGGGAATTAGAATAGATGTGAATATAACTTAAAGATGTCACTCACACAGTTGGGACCTATACAGTATACTTATAGTGAAAACCAAAAAAAAATATAATACCAATTAATATAGCTCAATTGGTACATCTCTCAAAAAAATTAAAGTAGAGGTGGAAAGTCTTGGATTCAATACTCAGTCTCTTCAAAATTCATATATTTTAAAAAAATATAATAAATGAAATAATCAAATTTTATTCAAATTTATTAACAGAATGCATTTCACCAACCGTTTTCTTAGCTTTTAGAATGGGTTGAGATCATGCCAAGATCATTCTGTCTAATAAAAAAATTAATCACGTACTCTTTGCATTCATATATTTAAATCTATTAATGTAATTATTAAAACTACTGCTATCCTTTTTTTCGGCTTAGGTGTATAGTTTTTTTTCCCAAAACATTTGAAGTCAATAAATGGAAACTTACCAGTGGCGTGAATGAGTCGTGGCCTTATGGCTACCATTCACTTTACCTACCCGTTGTAGTTGATCCTAATTGGTTTGAATTGTCTACTTCTAAAATGTTTCCGTAACTATTCGTTTTACATACTTTTAAAACGTTTTCGTTACCCTTGCAAAAGTGCACCAATTTTATCATTTATTGCTAATGTATTGCTGGTCTGGTAATGTGAGGAAAACACAGAGGGGTAGATTTTGATAAATTTTCAATTTGAGTCACTTATAAACGTTGAAACAACATTTATTTAACATAGGATTTCTACAAAATTAAGGGCATTTTTACAAGAAAACGGTCTAAATTTGAACACCTAATTGAGATAGAGTTATGAGCTATAACATAAATACAAGTTTTAAGTTTCATAATTACAAGTATGCATTTAACCATAAAACATTTCTCTGATTAAGTTCCCTATGCAAAACTACATGCTTAAACCCACTGTTACCCTTTTTCTTTAATTTTGTTTCTTATTTTTCACTAATATGTCAAATTTTTAAATTTCTATGCGGATATAAAAGTTTTAGTTCATCTACTTTTAACTTTAAAATGGTATTCACTGTGATATTTTTTTCAAAATTTTTTGAGTTATTAGAAATCAATTAGATATATAATAGAAGTCTCATGAAAATCAATAAAACTATTAGATTTTGGAATCCAATATTAGATAGATTTCTAATATAATATAACTTCAAAATAGTTTTTTAACAAATGTCTAATAGATTTGTACTTCAAAATATTTTTAATAGATATCTAGTATTTATCTAAGGTCAAAACATTAAAATAGATTTCTCATAGATGTCTAATAGATCAAAACTTCAAAAAAAGATTTCTATTTGATGTCTAATAAATTTTTATAGATTAGAATTTCAAATAGGTTTCTAATAGATGTGTAATAGCTTTCTAATAGATTAGAAATTCAAGATAGATTTCTAGAAAATATCTAATAGACTTATAACAAAAGTCTAATAGATATCTAATAGATATAAATTTTAAATATAATTCTAACAGTTGTTGTGAGCAAGGGATTTCTCATATCCCTCTCACAAAGTGATGATAAGAGCTAAATACTTTGTCATCAACATGTGTTGTCTTCATGCAGTGGTTCCAAAATTTTTTTGTCAAGCTTTGTCAACCCTTGAGCCTTAGGAAACCAAATTAGGTCCTTTTGCACACATACGGGTAGTCTTCTACCGGTACAATTTTGCTAGTAGAGCTGTACGAGTCCATACCACCGGTATCAATCCTTCGCAAGGGCAATCAGGCCTGATTTCCAGCAATCTTATCATCCTCGATTCAATTAGTCATAAAGGCTTTTGGGGAGAGTGCAAAGGCCTATAAAAGGAGGCCTTAGCTTCACATAAAGGAAGAATCCTACATAGAAATTGATAGGTTGTTACTAAAGGGAATTTCCAGCCATAAAAGTAGAGAAGAATATTTAGAATTGAGAGGGAAAGAGAAAACAAGGAAAAACCTAGCTTCAAAGGTTTTGTCCTCATTTTCTACCTTCCCCTATCACAAACAAGTGTTCTTGTGGGATTAGTTCTTAGTTTTAGCCAACCATTAGCAAACACCTTCCTCTTTGACAAAGCTTCCATTCGGTATAAGAATCACTCCAAAGTGGATTCACTATCTAAAGGTACGCTCCTGAGTTTTATTGAGACTCCCCTTTATTTCTAAATTCAATCTTATATTGATATATTTGCATTTGTTCTTTGAACTATTTTTGAGGGTTTTGGTCAGGCCCGTACGGACTTCACTAGTACCCATATGGAGCCGTATGGGCTGGCCTTGTTCGTGAATGACAATCCCTTTTATATGCTTTCGTATTATTTCATTAAACCTGATTTTCTGGTATTCTATTTTTGGTCATGGACCACACCCGTACGGCTCTCATTAGGTATCCGTAAGGGTGGGGCTTTTCCGGACGGGTACGGTAGTCTAGAGGCAGAATGTTTTTATTATTGGTTCATATAGACAGGTTGAACATGCATAACATGCATGGCAAAATTTCAAAATCTATCAATCGCCAAGGAACTCCTAAGTATGGCATAGTTGACATACAATACTAGTCAAATAATTATTTCTAGGTTATAAAAACTTACAAAATGACCTGAAAGTAATTAAAAGCATTTACCAGTGTATGTGTGTCTCAATGTCGGCGGAGTTACCCCTAGCTTATGCGTGCACAAACTCCAAAGTAAAAGCCCTCTATAATTGATCCATACGAGCACCACCTACAAAAACCTTCTACAAAGGCAAAACTGAAAAATATTAGAAGGGTGCTAGACCTTCCTAATAAATATTTCTAGAAGAACTTCTTTTAATTTTTTATTCTCTATAGTAAATTGTTGGTCCCTATGCATAAAACTCAATGAGTTAGAGGGGGGGGGGGGGTGAATGACTCTGTAACTTGAACCATGTTGCTTTTTTGTGAGAGAAGAAACTGAGCTGAGTTGGCCAGCTGGGCTGACACGAAACAGTGTGTGAGCACTAGATTTCAGCAACCCATCTCACAAAACGATGATGAGACCTAGATAATGCATTCTTTTACAGGTGTTATCCATCAGAGGTGTTCCCACTGTTGTAGAGTAATTTGGCCATGACATGGAGACCTAGACTGACCCTAGGTACCCATACGGGTGCTGCCTAGTGGTACGGATCCAGTAGCAGACCCGTATGGATGACTACCTTTCGTACCCTTGGAAGGACCTATACAGGTCCCCTAGTACTGATATGGGTGGGGCACCACCCTTACGGGTATGCTTGTTTCCCATTCGGGCTAATTCGTAAGTAGTCTCTTACCATTTCAGGAAAAGGCAGGTATTGAATTCGGGATCACCGAATTCTGACCTAATTTCACACTATAAAAGGGGCCTTCTCCTCTCATTTTAAGGGATATAATTCATAAGCAAAATTACTATACAAAAATTATAGTTCTAGTAATCTCTATAGGTATAGTTGAGGTATAAGAGGTATAAAATAGGGAGAAACCCATTCATTGAGGTTTTGTCCACATTTTATTCATTCCTAGCTTCGTTTATTAGGTTTTAGGGGAGATTCTGTCCACTCAAATACTCTCCTAAATAGTCCTAACTAAGCACATACTTTGGTCGGACTCTCTCTACAGTAAAAGGATCGCCTCAAAGTGGATTCACATCGTAAAGGTAATGCCCCTGAGTTTTAAAGAGACTCACATCTCCGTTGTATTGTTATTTTCAGTTTATTCTATATCGACTGTTATTTTAATTCTCATTTTGGGTCCGATCTTGATTAATATAGGCTTTGTTGGTACCTAATATATCATTTTAGTGATTGTACTAGTACGCCAGACTCGTATAAAGGGAATTCCTACTTTTATTTTATCTCATCTATAATTAACCTACTGATATAAATTAAACACTGGTTCTATCGGATCCGACAGGATCCGTATGGGTCCCCCATACTCGTACGGGTCCTCCCCGGTAGCCGTACGAGTCCCACCCACTCGTACGGGTACCGGCCTCCAGACAGAACCCAGACTTCTCTTTTGGGTTAAATAAAAATCAACCAACTCACCATTTGCCATGCAGTCATTTTCACTAATAATCCGGTAAATCAACCCATAAAAGTTAAAATATGGCTTTACAACATAATCATATTTTTCTCAATAAAATGCTGATTTGTTATGTTCTATAAACTGTGCTAACTTCTGTGGATGCAGGAGAATTTATTTTCATTTTGTTTTATAACTTAGAACAAATGTATAGGTTCTCTTTGCAATTTCCCCCATTTTCCCCTGGTTGTAATTTTTATCCCCCATTTATTGCTTGTGCTTTATTATAATATGTAAACGCATGTAACGAGTGAGAAAGAGTGTAGAAATAGAATTTCTGTGATAATTCCCTAAATGATGAAAGCTAAATCAATTTTATGCGGTGAATATAATTTTGAATCAACTAAATGAGAAATAAGTGACTCATCCGATACCCGAATCTCTGATACAGTAGGTATGAGTCTCCCACCTAGAGGGAACCATACCAAAACTCTTTCCCAAGTAGACAACTTGGATGATGACTCTATCAATTATATCGAGATTTGGGTCTCAATTCTTTTATTCATTTAAATTGGCTTATTGTGCAAACTTTAACTAATGGATGTTTTGTCACGCCTAAATCTAACCAAACCCTCAGTGGGCCCCGCTTCTCTCACAAAGGCGCCAAGGGAGACCCATACGTCATCGACACCTCACAGTGGAGACTTTGCTGGGGATATAATCTTTTAACTTACAAAATGTTGGTTTGTTTTAAAACCTTACAAAATTAAGATGAGCACCGAAAATCATTTACTTGATTCAACCCGTTTGTGTTTTCATCATTTAGAAAAATTATCACACTCTATCTTCTCACCTCCTTCTCTCTAGCTAGATGCGCTCTTCTTCTAGCGCTAGGTTAGGGTGCCCTATTATTTCCATGACAAGAAAGTGTTACCCATGCCCGCTAGGAATTGGGGACACTCTAGTGGGTAGGGCACTCATTGCTATCTCCCTTCAAAAGAGGCTTGGTACGATGGGAACCTTCTACATCAAACTTTTATTATATCCCTACACCATTCTTATCGAAAGCCATAGCATTTAATCCTCTAGCGTACCGTTTTCTGGTGAGATTAGACTAAGGAAGAATTCCCTTGGACTCGGCGAGGAGAAATAAGGACGGAATCGATTGCTTTGCATGTGTTATGTTACCTACTCTTGTAATTAACCCTACCATGCATCACTGTAATTTATGCATGCATATCACATCCCATGCATATACTGATCTCTTGGTTACTAATTTAGCTCAAGAGCTAGAAATCCCGTCCAACACTTATCCCAGTCACTATCATAGTTCAGCTAGGTCGGTCAGTTCAACCGGCGAACCCAACGCTCTGCAAGGTCAGTAGTGGGACTCATTCGCTCCGTCAAGAGGCTGTTCGGAAGTTTCACCATAGTAAGGACCCAAGTCAGTCGTTGGACTTTGTGGTTATGCTAAAGGGGACGATCCTTCCTTATTTCATGGGTCTACCCTACAGCGTAACCCAGGACCAAATGGCTCATTCCATGGCCCTTAATGATATCTCACCTTGGGATACTCCCCTTTTGGTCATCTTTAGGAAGTTAAAGGAATATGGATTGATCGATCACATGCGGCCATATGTTCAACCAAAGCTCAAAGAGAGGGGCAATTTCTGTGTATATCATGTTAGTCTTGGTCATCCGACTAAAATATGCAAAGATCTCCTCAAAGCTATCACTAAGTTGATCAATGAAGGCAAAGTTTGTGAACCCCATAGAAAAGGGGAGGAAATAGCCATGATTAACTCAGGATTAGAAGAAAAAATATGTGGAAAAGCGTTATGGAAGCTAAGAAAGCAAGAGAAGAGCCGTTCATATTTGATCTCATAGCTGTCAAACAGCGGAGTGGAGAGCCTATCCATGACTACTTTCAAAGATGGTTAACAATCGCGGTGGCCCTTAAAAGAAAACCTCAGGAAATGGAATTAGCTGACTAGTTCATTTTGGATTATCACCTCAGCTTCCTAAGATGACATTCGGAAAGGCCTACAAGTCTATCTCTGAAAGTTACGAAGCCGCTATAGAAGCCGAGAGACTCTCCAAGATTATGGGGGATGAGGACCCGTCAAGAATTAAAGTAGACAAAGCCGTTGATACTCTCACCACTTCAATATACACTATTTTTCAACTGGGGGATAAGAAGAAGACACCTATTCAGGAAGCACTGAGAAACCTGGCTCAAGTCATAAGGGAAGCCGTGAATGATGTGTTGACCGAGAAATAGTTGGAAGATCTGGATTGTGACCTGAGTCACATTCTAATGAATGACCAAGAAGACCCTCCATCGGTGGAGGACGACAATGCAATTTTATATAATAAAAATGATGTAGCCTTCGGGCATCTTGATGATAATAGTAGTGATTTTGCTTACTTGTTTGATGTTTTGCCTAACGACACCATGCATTCATCTGACCATACGCATAATATTTTTAGCATTCATGACATTTCATTGCATGACATTAATTTGGGTACAAAGGAAACTCAAAAAATGGTGACCATTTCCAATGACTTAACCCCTATCGAAAAAAGAGAGATAATAAAAGTGCTTAGAAAACATGTTAGCGCATTCGCATGGTCCTATGAAGATATGCCTGGGGTAGATCGCCAGATAGCCGTGCATCATATCCCTACTGACCCTAAGTTCAAACCAGTTAAACAATAATTGAGAAGATTGCATCCGGAATGGGCTGATAAAATCAAAGCTGAAGTTTCTAGGTTACTTGAAGCTAAGTTCATCGAAGTAATTAAGTATCCAACGTGGTTAGCCAATATTGTCCCGGTTCCTAAGAAAGATGGAAAAGTTAGAATGTGCGTCGACTTTCACAATTTAAATAGGGCTTCTCCTAAAGACGATTTCCCATTACCATATATTGATGTGCTAATAGACAGCGCCGCCACGGCCATAATGTACTCATTCTTAGATGGGTTTTCTGGATACAATCAGATTCTAATGGACATTATAGATAAGGTTTAAATAGCTTTCATCACTGAATGGGGGGTATATTGCTATAAGGTAATGCCTTTTGGACTAAAGAATGCAGGGGCAACTTACTAGAGAGTCGTAACAGCTTTGCTACACAACATGATCTATAAAGAGGTTGAGGTTTATGTGGATGACATGCTAGTTAAGTCCAACACTAGAGAAGAACATCCTATGGTCTTGGAAAAGTTCTTGACAAGGATGGAGAAGTACAACCTTCGGTTGAACCTGAAGAAGTGTGTTTGGAGTTACATCAGGGAAGCTTCTTAGTTATGTAGTCAATCAGAGAGGAATCGAGGTTGACTCTGATAAGGTTAAGGCCATTCAAGAAATGCCTATTCCTAGAATGGAAAAGGAAGTCAGGTCATTTCTAAGATTGCTTTAGTATATAAGCCGTTTCATTGCCAAGCTAACCACGGTTTGTGAGCCTATCTTTAAGTTATTAAAAAGAAAGTAGCCGATAGAATGGAGCAATCAATGTTAGATGCCCTTAGATAAGATAAAGGTGTACCTGGTGAATCCTCTGGTTTTGAAACCTCCGATGCCTGGTAAATCATTGATACTCTACTTGGCCATAGAGGAGTCATCTGTAGGTACGATATTAGTCCAAGTACAGGAAGATAAGAGTGAACACGCTGTTTACTACTTGAGTAAGAAGTTGTTAGATTATGAAGTGAAGTACACGATGGTGGAAAAGACATGTACTACCATGGTGTGGCTAACCAAGAAGTTAAAGCATTACTTCCAGTCTTATAGAATCCAGGCAATTGCGAAAGTGGATCCAATAAAGTATCTTTGTCAATCCCCTACATTGGCAGGAAAACTCTCTCATTGGCTCCTGTTGCTATCTGAGTTTGATATTGAGTATATCACAAAGAAGGTCATCAAGGGGAGAGCGGTGGTTGAATTTCTGGCAAGTCAACCCATAGAATCTTATTATGTGGAGAACTTGGATTTTCCTGACAAACAGTTAGCAGTGAATATGAGGCTTTTAGATTGTGAAGCAAAGTACATGATGGTGGAAGTTGAGAGCACTAAATGGATTATGTATTTCAATGGGGCTATGAATAGAAAGGGTGCTGGTCTTGGGGTAATCATCGTCATACCACAAAATGAAGCTATCCCACTGTGCAAGTAATTGGAATTCTTAATCACCAATAATAGAGTGAATATGAGGCTTTTCTCTTCGGTCTTGATGAAGCAAAGGAGGTCAAGGTGACAGGAACTTCTGCTTTGGTAATAAATAGGTTATTGGGGAACGGGAAATCAGAGAAGGATCGCTCAGACCATACATAAAGGCAGTCTGGGACTTTACGGCACAATTCAATCAATGCTTCTTTCAATATATACCCAGAGATGAGAATCAAATGGCTAATTCTTTAGCTACCCTAGCCTCAATGTGGGAAGGAGAAGAGGTACAGCCCATCTGCCCACTCATAATAGAGATGGCTCCCTATTTCATGAGAAGACTCGAGTCATGACTGTAGGGGAGCAAAAGAGTTGCTAGTTTGATGACATTAAAAGGATCCTAAGGGAAAGGAATGCCCCAACGGCTCATCAGGTTCAGATTGCTTGACCCTTAAAAGGTTAGCCACACAATTCAGACTAGTTAATGAAGATCTCTTCAAAAGGACAACTGAGGGGATGCTGTTCAGGTGTTTACCAGAAGAAGAAGCAAAAAAGGTGATGACCCAGGTACATTCAAGGGATTGTTGCCCGCATATGAATGGTATGGCTTTAGCAAGGAAAATTCAGAGATTGGGGGTACTTTTGGACCACGATGAATGCTGAATGTGTAGACAAGGTTAGGAAATGTCATGAATGCCAGATTCATGGGGACATACAACATCTACCTCCATCCGAACTTCACAATTTGTCTAATCCTTGGCCTTTCTTGATGTGGAGGATAGATGTAATTGGTGAAATTTAGCGATCATCAACCAACGGACATCGATTCATTATAGTCGCAATCGATTATTTTTCAAAATGGGTAGAGGCTGAATCTTACACCAATATCACCGCCAAGAAAATGGCCAAGTTCATAGGGAGGCATATTCTTGCTCGTTATGGGGTTCCACATCATGTGGTCTCTGACAATGGGGTTCAGTTCTAAGGGGCAACTAGTGAGTTATTTGAGAAGTTTAATGTTGAACATCACAAATCTTCTCTATAAAGGCCACAAGCTAATAGGGCAGTAGAAGCTGCTAACAAGTCGATTAAGAAAATCTTATCCAAGATAGCAGCCACTTACAGGGATTGGGCTAACAAACTTCCATTTGCAATTTGGGGGTATAGAACCAGTGTGAGGACGCCTACTAGCCAAACACCTTTCTCTTTGGTGTATGGGATGGAAGTGGTATTACCTATTAAAATAGAAGTAAGATCATTACGTGTAGCACTCGAAGCTCAGTTGAAAGAGTTGGATTGGGCAAAGGCTAGGTATGAACAATTGAATCGATAGATGAGAAACGGCTTAAGGCACTCAGCCACTTATAGATGTACCAGCAGCGTATGGCTTGAGCTTACAATAATAGAGTTAGATACCCGAAGCAACCTCTTAAAGCGCGTGATCTAGTTCTTAAATAGCTACGCTAAGTCAACACTGATGTTAGGGGCAAGTTCAGGCCTAACTAGGAAGGACCATTCGTAGTTAAGAAAGTCCTTGGCAAAAGAGGAATAAAGCTTATGGCTATAGATGGAAATGAGTTCGTGAATCCAGTAAATCAAGACAGGCTCAAGTGCTATCATTTCTAGGTCAAAAGAAATAAATAAAAAAAAGCAGCACAAAGAATAAAATAAATAAACACCCAACAAGTGGTCCTTTACTGCTTGGGCAAAAATTAGGGTGCAACCTACTGATCAGTATTCTGTAAATCGGTTAAGTAAAAGTTAGGGAAATCAAAATAAAGCCCGCTAAGTTAAAAACCCAAAAAGGGCAGCTTAGGCAAAAGTTAGGGCATCGAGAGAAAAGTGTCACTTGCTTTATGGAAAATTTGCAAAAGACTAGTAGGCTGTAGGGGTTAACCATTGGAAATTGTTACCATTGCCTATGTACTCAAATTAATCTTATAAATAAACATGTTATGAATTGCTAAGAATCTTGGTCTTATGAATGCATGCATGTCTTCAGGTGAAATAATTGCAGGTATGTGAACATCAATTATTTTTGGTATCATGTTATGCATCTTTGTTAAAATTCTTTGTACTGCTTGCACCATTCAGTAAAAGACAAAAATACCGATGGGCCATAAAAGAAATTAGACCCAGGCAAAAGTTAAGGAAAAAAGCCTGTTGGATTGAAAACACAAAAGGGCGGTCTAAGAAAGAATTAAGGCAAAAGAAAAAGTCCGTTGGGCTAAGCCGACAAGGACAACCTAGGAAAAAATTAGGACACAAAAAATGAATGTTCGGTAGGTCATCTCACATCGAATGGCCTAGGCAAAAATTAGAACACCACCTGATCCCTTCGCTACAGAATCATCAGGAAGAAGTAACTTGGGTTCACAAAACAGCAATATTCAATGGTCTCGATTCAGAAAAGTTCACATGCATAAAAGTTAAAAGTCAAAAGTAGCAGTTCAAACTGCACATTTAAAACAAGCCACGTATAGACGAAAAGTATCAAAAGGCTATCAGAGTAATCAAATCTAAGACGCCTGGGGATCTTGTCCCTAGCCACCCTCTTGAGCCTGATCCTGGGTATCCGCTAGCAGGTCATCCACATCTATGGTCGTGTGCTCCTCGGCCCCATTGGCATCAGCGGCTGGCTGAACAAAGTCCCTAACCCCTGATGCCTCCGCACCTATAGTAGTATCCTCACCCTCAGCAGGCTGGCCTCCTCCCCTCTAAGTCACTTAGTATGCAGAAAGATCATCCTCGGACACAACATTAGAAGCGACCGACGTTTGCTATCCTCAGTCATCATCGTCAGCTAGCCCCTCAATATCTCTATCTCGGCCCTAGCCCGAGTAGTCTCAGCCCTAGCCTGATCATCCTTAGCAGTAGCTGCCCTCAACTGCTCCTCCAAGAATCTAGTCCTCTCTTCTATAGCATCCAAGTCCCGGGCGGATCTACTGAGCTCCACGGCCAGCAAGGTCTACATTAGAATCACAAGATAAGTATACACATATGTCATAGCATGCATTATGCATAGTTTGTTAAATTTTACAGGTAAAACTTACCGAGGCTAGTGCATCCTATGCCTATAGCAGGTCTCTTACCGAAAAGTACCCCCTGGCAATCCTCTCTGCCTCAGCAATAGTCACCTGGAAATAAAGGGTCACATTAGGATGGAACATTTCAGGCAATCACTCTAATGGACAAGGTTAAAAGCGAGAAACTCCTTACATGGGTAGAACTAGAAAGAGTGAAACCAATGGGTTGGACTGACTCCTCAAGCTCCTTAACAGCTCGCTTCCCCGAATGATCAAGGAGTCAGAAGAAGGTATCTAGCTCAGCTCAGAGGATCCCCTCTCTCGTGGATCTAGAAGCATTAGACTGCTTTGCCGGCATCTTAGGGGTAACAGCAGCAGTGGTAGCAAGTCTCTTTCACATAGGGGCGGGAGTCTGTAGCAATAAGACATCATACTCAGAATACCAAGCAATTATAAGAAATCATGAAGTAGTCACAAGGCTTCGACTCAAGAAAATACCTGGGAAGAAGGGGTAGCAGACCTAATCAAGCCCATAGTACTTCCAGCCATGAATGGGCCCCTATGGTCACCCCCCGACCCATCCTCAACATCATCATCGTCATCATTGTCCTTATCATCACTCTAGTGAAACTCAAAGGGGACATCCTCACGATGAATCCTCTCATAAGGAGGGAGAAGCAAGGAATCGATAAAGTCTCTATAAGAACCCTCCACAGATAGCACTCGAGCCCCCTCTCCTAACAAATAGAACCCCTAGTCAGTCTCCGACATGATATAAGGCTAGAAGACGCCCGCTGGGATCGGGCAAGGAATCGATCTCTCCACCACTATGTTGGTCCTCCACTCTCGGACCTGCTTATTGAAATACCACTTATAGGAGAGTGGTGACTCCAAGACAAAGCAGCGGTCATCAACACCAGCTCGCATCTGCTCAATAGCCCCATAAGCAGCTAAACTCTCCTACGGGTCTCGGATAACCTGCATGGTATAAGTGCACTGTGAGTGTCATAACCTAGTAAATACAATTTCTACTAATGGTTTGTTGAAATGTAAAATGCAAGTTTAATAGGGAAGAAGTTTACCCGATCCCAGCACAGCTGGCATAGGAACTCTCTATACTGTGCCATACTTAGGGGCTCATCCTGCCAAAATCCTATCCACTAGGAGAGGATATACGGTGTCTTGAGATGTATAGGCAACCCCGACCTAGGGATGAACGGGTGCTTGAAAGCCTAAATTTGAAAAGCAAAACCAGGATTAGTCGCAATATAGTTTGAATGAAAAGATAAAACACTAGAGATGAGCTTTCAGCTTTACTAGCAAGATCAGGTGGCAAATCTTGAGATCGGACTACTAGCCCTAAACTCCAACATCCAACCCATAATACAACTGCGCTAGGATGGCCCGGCACCGATTCTTGCTGGGCATGTCGACAAGATCCTCTATAGCAGCGAGCAAACCATAGTTGAGGTAACCTGAGTAGACTAGGAAGAAGACAATAGTAAGGAACATCAATAGGATAGGCCTAGCATACTGATCCCTCTTATCAGCTACAATAGGCCTCGGTTGCCCAATATAGTAAGAGTGGAGATCCCTGCACTTGAGCTTGTTTGTCCCGGCCGGATGAAGCCCAAGTAATCCAGCTATATCGGCCTTAACCTCAGGCCGGGAGTGCCACCTATCAGCAAACACATCAATGTGGACGATCTCCCCGCTCCACTCTAGCCCCGTCATACCATAAACATTGGAAGGAGTAATAGTGACCTCCCCGATTGGTAAGTGAAAAGTATGGGTCGTCTCTGACCAGCTCTTTATCAAAGCTAAAATGGTCTCCGGGGCCAACGTCTTTGGAGCCTGCGGGATGGCCCCAATGATGTCATTGAATCTAAAAGAGTAGATGCATGCCAACAGCTCGGTGTCCTCTATAGTGCGTATATCCTCGTACTAGTTCCTGCAGAAGCCCGGACACCTACAATCCTATACTGAAACTACAAAGATAGAATTACAGTTTAATAGGGTTAGAATATAGTAAACTTGTCAGAAATAAAAAAAACCATGATAGAAATCAAGGAAGTGGACATTCTATCATTGGGGACAACACCCGTATGGGCAAGCCCTACCCATACGGGTATACTGTTAGTACCCGTATAAAGATTGGGACCCGTATGGGTCCCCCCTCACCCGTATGAGTCCCCTCTCACCCATACGGGTCCCCTGTAAGCAGTTCCTACAAAGGAATTCTCCTAAAAATTCAAATTGTTCGAATATAGACCAAAGCTCATCCAAAACTATCCTAGAAGCATCCTAGGCTAAAGTTACTTGCATTAGGCTCTATCCTAAGGTCTAAAACACCCTAATTCATACCGATATTTGAGAAATTCTCAAAGGGACCAAAAATGGAGAATGGAAAATTGGGTGAAATTACTTGGGATAGAGAAGCATGAGTATTGGGAGATGGGATTAGTGGCACTTTGGAGACTGGTGTGAGCCCCATGAATGAATCCCATTCATGGAAAGCATACTCGACAGAAATCGGGCATTCTCGGAGCCCCAAATCACCCACCGAGGGTAAATCTTTGAGCCTAAGAGAGAAACGACCAATCTTTGGGATCTTTTTATACATCTTGACTAAGTTTTAGGAAAAAATTGCTGAAATTTTCAGTATAAGAAGATTTGGGGTATGGCGGGATGTGAGGGGTCTGTTTCAGTTTTAAAACCCCCCAATGGGGACCTGTATGTGTCCCACCCTACCCTTACGGGTCTTAATCTTCTAGGACCTCAACCGTATGGGGCCCCAGCCCACCCGTACAGGCCCTTTCTGACTATCCAAGGGCAGATCTCTAAACTAGTATTTCAAACAGCACCAAGGACTCATCCTTTTCGAATTCAGGGCCAACCTCTCTTCTCTTAACTCCTTATTTCAACTAAGATAGGGGTAAAACCCCTAATTCGCTTTTATTGTTTATTAAAAGGGGTAAAGATTCTAGTCTTCCCAAGATCTTTTGAGAATCAAAGTGGATTCTTCTTGAGTTGGCTACTAACCATTGCAATTTTTATGTACAGGTTTGTCTCCAGTAAGCTAGTATTGTAAATAGGGACTTCTCCGGTAGCAAGCAACCTACCTAAAATGTCGATCTATTTCCCAGCAGCAAAATAAGCTAAGGGTCACCTTTTGATGCCCTAGCAAAATCATCTAGGGGCATCCCCCCATTCCCTAGCAGCGAAATCAGTCAATCTAATGGCATTACCCCTATAGTCCAACCCTCCCAGGGGCATTATTTGGGAGACACCCTTCTAAGGGGCACTTCATTCCAGAATAATCGGGATAAACCTAACATTTCTTGCACTTAGTTTACGGTTTATTCAGGGGCCAACCCCCGTCCATGCATCTTTATTCTTAATGGAAGGGGCAAAATTTTTTGTTCATCACAAAGTCAATCAAGAATAAAGATGCATCATCTCAGACAATTATGAACTCAATGTTTGATTATCGCCTCTTTTCATAGGTTAAGAAAAAAATCAGTCAGGAGAGTCGATCCACCTTAGGAAATGGTTACATTAGTTAGGAAAGTCAATCTGCCTTAGGAACGGGATACAAGGAGAAGTCATCCGCCTTAGGAAAGAGATACGAAGAGAAGTCATCCGCCTTAGGAAAGGGATACGAGGAGAGTCAATCCACCTTAGGAAAGGGATACGAGGAGAAGTCATCCGCCTTAGGAAAGGATATGAGGAGAAGTCATCCACCTTAGGAAAGGGATACCAGGAGAGTCGATCCGCCTTATGAAAGGGATACGAGGAGAAGTCATCTACCTTAGGAAAGGGTACATCAGTCAGGATAGTAGATCCACTTTAGGAAAGGGATACATCAGTCAGGAAAGTCGATCCACATTAGGAAAGGGATACATCAATCAGGAAAGTCAATCCTCCTTAGGAAAGCGATACGACGAGAAGTCATCCACCTTAGAAAAGGGATACATCAGTCAGGAAAGTCAATCCACCTTAGGAAAGGGATACAAAGAGAAGTCATCCACCTTAGGAAAGGGATACATAGGTTAAGAAAGTTGATCCGCCTTAGAAAAGGGATACGAGGAGAAGTCATCCACCTTACCACCCAGGGAAAGAGTTCACCCCAAGGAAAGGAACTTATTCGTATCACCATCAATAACTCTTGTATAATTCCCAAACCCTCGCTCATATCGTGAGATCATACAGATCCCTATCTATAATGATCCCATAAGAGGTAGTCTGTGAGCACTAGATTTCAGCGATCCATCTCATGAAATGATGATGAGAGCTAGATAATGCATTCTTTTTATAGGTGTTATCCATCAGAGGTGTTCCCACTGTTGTAGAGTGAGTTTAGCCATGACATGGAGACCTAGAATAACCTTAAGTGCCTGTACGGGTGCTATATAGTGGTACGGATCCACTAGCAGACCCGTACAGGTGACTACCTTCCGTACGCCTAGGGGAGGACCCGTACGGGTCCCCTGGTATAAAAGGGGCCTTCTCCTCTCATTTTAAAGAACATAATTCATAAGCAAAATTACTAAAAATTATAGTTCTAGCAATCTCTATAGGTGTAGTTGAGGTATAGGAGGTATAAAATGGGGAGAAAACCCACTCATTGAGGTTTTGTCCACATTTTATTCATTCCTAGCTTCGATTATTCTATTTTAGGGGAGATTCTGTCCACTCAAATACTCTCCTAAATAGTCTTAACTAAGCACATACTTTGGTCGGACTCTCTCTATAGTAAAGAGATCGCCTCAAAGTGGATTCACATCGTAAAAGTAACGCTCCTAAGTTTCAAAGAGACTCACATCTCCATTATAGTGTTATTGTCAATTTATTCCATATCAACTGTTATTTCAATTCTTATTTTGGGACCAATCCTGATTAATATGGGCTTTGTTGGTACCTAATATATCATTTCGGTGATTATACTAGTACGCCAGACTCGTATAAAGGGAATTCCCTCTTATATTTTATCTCCTCTATAATTAACCTATTGATATAAATTAAACACTAGTTCTGTCAGATCCGACAGGACCCATAGAGTCCTCCCCGATAGTCGTAGGGGTCTCACTCACCCCATACGAGTACCGGCCTCTAGACAGAACCTAGACTTCTCTTTTTGGTTACATAACCATTTGCCATGCAGTTATTTTCACTACTAATCTAGTAAATCAACCCACAAAAGTTAAAATATGGCTTTACAACATAATCACATTTTTCTCAATAAAATGCTGATTTGTTATGTGCTATAAACTGTGGTAACGTCTGTGGATGCAGGGGAATTTATTTTCATTTTGTTTTATAACTTAGAACAAATGTATAAGTTCTCTTTGCAATTTCCCCAATTTTTCCCCCGGTTGTAATTTTTATCCCCCATTTTTTTGCTTGTACTTTATTATAATATGCAAACACATGTAACGAGTTTGAAAGAGTGTAGAAATAGGATTTCTGTGATAATTCCCTAAATAATGAAAACTAAAACGGTTTTATGCGGTGAATGTAATTTTGAATCAACTAAATGAGAAATAAGTGAATCATCCGATACCCGAATCTCTGATCCAATAGGTATGAGTCTCTCGCCCAGAGGGAACCGTACCAAAACTCTTTCCCAAGTAGACAACTTGGGTGGCGACTCTATCAATTGTATCGAGATTTGGGTCTCGATTCTTTTATTCATTAAAATTGGCTTTATTGTGCAAACTTTAACTAAAGGATGTTTTGTCACGCCTAAATCCAACCAAACCCCTAGTGGTCTCACAAAGACGCCAAGGGAGACCTATACTTCATCGAAACCTCAGATAATGAAAGCTAAATAAGTTAAGTAAAGAAGTGTGAGCGTGGAAATTTCTCATGCCTTAGTCAATTATGAAAGATTGGCTCTATACTTTACCATATCCTAATATGTCAGGTTTGAAATTGATACATGGAAATTGGACTCGAAAAAATACATCCAGTTCCTCACACCCATATGAAAAATCCTAAAAAGCAATCAAAAGGGGAGCCCTGTTATCAATAGGGGTACCGTTATTGGTAGATAACGGTACCGTTATCCCCTATAACGGTACCGGTGTCTATTATTTCCCGATTAATTTTGATCGACTCAGTTCAAATTTCCTGTTTAAAATTAGCCAAGAACGGTACTGTTGTCCCTAAAAATGGTACCGGTGTCGATTTTATGGTAGAATATAATTTGGAATTAAATTCAATTTTCCCATTCAATTAGAGAATTAATTGCTTTACCCGATTTAAAGCCTCATTTTTCACTACAAATAGAGGCCAAATATTAGTTTTTCATATACAATTAACATCTATCAAATCCACTCTTTTGATTTAATACAATCCACTTATTCCTAAAAAAAACATCTATCAAATCTATTCTGCGAAATTAGCTCTAGGAAATTTCTTATCGAAGTTCTGCCAAATCATTTCCGAGTTTTTAGCAAGTTTAGAATAAAGAGGGAATTCATTTTTGCTAGTTATTCTTTACAAATTCTAACTCATCTTTCCCAAATTCAATCACTCTCCACGGGGCTACTTTTTTTTTTGTTTTTTTAAAAAAAGGTATACTATCTGAGACTAATAATCATAACAATTTATTTTTGTCGTCTTGATTCATTAAATTTCATTTTATGTTATATTAATTGAATCAAACTTGTTTTAATTAAATTTGATTATAAGTTGATCTACTTTATTTACGTTTCATTTTCATATTCCATTCGCACTTCATTATCAACAATAATCTATTTGATCCGCAATATAAATTGTTTATCTTTCATTTCCATAATATAAATTATTTATATTTCATTTCCATAATATAAATGATTTATATTTCTTTTCCATAACATAGTTGATTCGTACCTTATAATATAATTAATCCATTTCCAATTATAATAATACCATGTTTCATTTCCTATTTTATTTTTTATTCCATTTCCATTTTCGATTGTATATTTTATTTATGCTTTATTTTCAATATGTCATAATTGATTTATATTCCGTTTCCATTTCTTTTCTTTATTTTATTTTTCAATTATATGTTATTTCCTTTTCTTGCTATTTTCATTATTTGTTAATTTCATTTAATTATATTTGAGCGGGTAAGAGCTATATTGTGGAGATTTTGCTTGTGGAGTAATTGCTTGCATCCCGGGTACATTGTTCCTAAATAATCCCTCTATTTCATTTTCTCTTGATTTGTGAAATTGCCTGCCATATCTGTAATTCTATCACCTACTTAATTTTGTGATTTGCAAAATTTGTCACGGTGCCATTATGTTGGAAGAACAACACCATGATCTTTGACGTTAACGTTGCTATATTCTGGGCCAAGTGCAATATTCCTGTTTTAACCTTTGTTTTGCAGGATGATTGCTTGGAATTAATTTGTTTTGTAATTTATTGATTTTATGTGCTATATGCATGTGGTAAGTGATAAAAGGTGATGCCATAGCCACATTAAGGTGGTGTGATTTGATTGAATAGCTTCTATTCCTCGTCTTATTTCTTAAAATGAATCTAGGTAATATGTTTGACATTTAATAAACAATTTTGGTATTTCAATTTAAATTGGCTAAATGAATTGAATGATTAATTTGTTCAGACTCGAATCTCTGAATAAGGTATAGTTTTGTTCTTGGGACAACACTATACTAGAATTTCCTAGAAGAGCTGATTCAGGTGGCGACTCTATATTTTAAATCATGGATTTAGGTCCATGAATCTTTTGACATTTTTTTATAAGGTTTTTTTATAAATTATTTTATATTCTTTTCTATCGATTCTATTTGTTGAACCAAGCACAAGTTTGGACTGACTCAGTGGATAACTCAGTGTTGCTTAAGTTTGATCATAACAATTAAGTTCAGTTTGAGTTAATTAAATCAATAATGATGTTAAAATAAATAATCTATGGTTGTATGTGAGTTATTGAATTCGAGGGTAGAATGTCAATTCTCTGCTGACCTAGTTATTTAGTTTAACTCTGAGTGTTCAGGGCTGAGTATCTACTTTAGTCACTGACTAAACAACATTCACTCAGTGCTTGATATTTAGATTTTGCTTCAGCTGTGCTTTACAATATACTATTTTGCTAAGTTACTTTATGCCTATCAAAGGTACTGACTTTACCATTTAAGGAAAAATAGGATCTTTGCTTTTAATGTTGCTTTTTGTAGAATATTAATGAGACAAAGACAAACAGAATTAATGCCTTGACAAGACTCCGACTAATGAAGAAAATGACAAAGTGTTCCAGATTCAAGCTGCAATATAGTATCGCACACTCTGCAACACGTCAGATTACTAGAAGGTATGGGAAGAAGACATGTGGCAAGTCATTGCGAGTTCTCTCTAACTGAAGACTGGCATCGAAGGACAAAGAATTCAAATTGAAGCTCGAATCTCAATTTGTGTATAATAGATTGATTTCTATCTCACAATGGTGTGATTCTATCTCTTAATGGATTGATTTGAAGAAGCAACAGGTGAATAGATGAGATGTCAATTTTAGAAGATGTCGAAGCAAGTTCAACGACTACTTTCTGAATCCATCTATAAAAGGATAAAGAAAGAAAGAGTTAGAACTTGGTGATTACACCTAAATTTCTCAGAAGCTAAAACTTTGCCAATTTGCAAGCTTTAAAGAAGTTCAAGCAAGATGCACAACTCAGCGAGAATCTGATTTGCAACAACAGAGAATAGATCAGATCATGTGAATTGTAATATCAGATAATTTATAACTGGATCAACGTTTCTATAAGTTGATTCTAGCTCTTATTTAGAAATAGTTGAGTTACTAATAGAAAGCGGTATTCTACTCAATGGGTGAGCGATTACAGTTCGAAGGGTACTTTTTGTAATTGGGGAGTTTGTGAAAGGCTTCTCCACCTATGGTAAAGGAGTTAAGATTAGTGAATTAAAGCCAAGACACTCTCTTGGGGACTAGATGTAAGCACAGGCTACCGAACCAGTATAAAATCTCTGTGTCATTTACTTTGTAGTTTTTCCAGTTTTCACTCAGCCAGCTGACCTACTCAGCGAAGCTCACTTAATCACGAAAAAGTTTACTAAGTTAATTGAGTGAACCATTCACCCCCTCTGACTCATTGAGTGTACGCATAGGGACCAACAGTATTTATTAAAACCCCCAGCCGGGTTACCAAGTTGCCTTAGTTTCCAATAATTAATGCCTCAATTTTCCTAAAAGGAAAAGTTACCTCGGTTGACTCTATTTGACCTGAAAAAGTAAACACGGCCCGCCTGCACCCAAAAATTAATGTCCGCTCATAATGGCGGCTCTGCTGGTGATCTTGTTTCTTTAAAAACTATTTAAAATATTTGATGAATACCGAAAAATTTATTTAGCCAAATTAACCTAACACTGTTTATTTTATATATCATATTCATTGCAGTAGTTAGATTCTTTTGCATTTCACGGCAGGATCACCCTTGTTATCGACCGTGTTACTTTAGCGAAGCTTTGCCTATGATTATTCACTGGACATAGGGTTGCCTAGTGAGTAACCACTCATGATAGTATCACCAATATTCTTCATGGGAATTAGGATGGTGTAGTGTCATTAGAGCCTTCTTCATCAATAACCAGACTATAAGCTCGCATGTAGTAGCTTAGCAACTTCCCCTTAGGACTTACCCAACTCACATTTGATGGATTTAGGTCGCACCTTGTTATCTACTATGGATCACAAGGTTTAGAGCCAAGACTAGATTTTGAAGCTTTACCCTTCGCGTGGAGTAATAAGGAGATGAGAGGTACAAACGTTGGAGGAATGATTGCCACTTATGTGTTACCTAACCCCCATTGATATGCTATAAATGTTACCATGTTAGGTGTTGTCGTGTCATTTGCTATATATTATCTTGTGATTATTGTCAGGTCTATCTCATATGCTAAGTCATTTTATTTATTTCCCCCAAGTTTTTTCATGAGATGTCCCATATAGTGGTCACTAGGTTCATGCAAACCTTTTTTGAGATGGTATTCCACCGATATCACCTTTTATCCCTGTATCCATGATATGCCGTTATCCCATCGATTTGAGAAATGAAACCTTAATGTCTCGATCACTCATTTTACTTTTACATGTCATTACCCTTCCTAGAGGTGTCCCATCGATGCCTCGCTCAATCCTTATCCGTGAACTAGTTACATGCATTTTAAAATTGTCACCCTTAGAGACACTATATTGATGTGTCGCCTAAACCATCACCATCCTTAGAGATATTATCTTAAAGACTCGCTTGAACTTTTATCATACATTTTCCTATAAGTTGTCTGTCTCTAGAGGCATCCCACTGGTGTCTCGACTAAACTCATTTTGCCCATGCATAAAGATGTCCCATCGATATCTTGCCTTTATACACCCTTGGAATGCATTCCATCATTTATTACCCTAGTCAGCCTTAAGTCGAATCCGGGTCCTAAACCCTAGCAAACCCTTACATATATTGCGATGTCCTACCGATATTGCACTCACCTTATCGCGTAACATTGTTTCATCATCATCATTTCATTTAGGCACATACAACCATGTCTACCCTAGGATTTAGAGTTATGTCACCCTTATTTCTCGTGGAAATCTTAGGGAAGCCTTTTTTTCTTTATGTGACTAACGAATTTTTTTTGTGAACACACTATACACAAGAGTCTGTTAGATATGATGTATGCCCTAGAGGCTATTAGGGCAATATATCTTAATTTTATTTGTACGAATAAAGTTATATTAATAAAGGCATTCTTTTGCTATATGAATGACTATGAAAATATATTATGGCTGGTTTAGAATATATTCGTTGATATGGTTGCAAAAGTCCATGACATAATTATAACACATATTGCAAGGGCGTAGTGGGACTATATTGGTGAGAACTGGTTCATCCCTAGTCATAGTATCATCAAGACTGGACATTGATGATACGGTAGACTAGCATGTGTCGTCATACCTCTTGAATTTGATTAAGAGTAGCATATCTCCAGTGCTAGAGGGTGGTACCCTAGGTTAACACATGAATGTATTTAAAGAGATACATTGGAGACCGCTATGAGACAACACTCAGTAATCTATATTATGTGTTGGTGTTTAATCGTCTTATTGCAATAGTAATACAAACATCCTTAGACCTAAGATACTAGTTACTTTGTTTAGATATTACTATACTTTGGGTCATACCTAAGCACTTTATAGACTGGGTGATACGAATGATGACGGGTATAGTTGATGTCTATACGTTGGTAAGCTGAGTAGTCAAGATGGAATCTATCACTCCATTATAGCAATATAATAGAGATTTACCTTGGCCACTTGTTAGAAGTGACACACTCGTGAACCTCTGATCAGAGTATGAGTTGATAGGATGAGATCATGATCAACACATTAAATGGTTGAGTGATGTATTGTAGGTTTAGATTAAGGGTTTTAGGAAGTAAAACATGTGTAGCGAAAAATCAAAAATTAATCTAGAGTCTAAGATCTCCTAAGCATGACATGATTGATAATCGTACTACTCATAAGTTTTTCTAGGTCATAAACACTTATTAAAAGGACCTAATAATAATTTAACCACTTACCATTTAAAGTGTGAATCCCTTATTCAGTAGAAAGACCCCTAAACTATGTGCACAGAATCCAAAGTAGAAGCCCTCTATAGATATTCCACACAAGAACCACTGACCAAAACCTTCTAGAAAGGGAGTGCTAATAAATAAGTGGAAGACAACTAGGTCTTCCTACTAATTTATTCTAGAAAAAATTCCCTTAGTTTTCTATTCTAAGTAAATACGTTTTCAACGGATTACATTTAGGAACTAGAACAACTAAGAGAATAAGAGAGCAAGAGAAAGAGTATGAAATTAAGGATTCAGAATGAAAAATAATGAAGGAGGAGGCTTCTATTTATAGTGGTTAGGAAATAATCAAAGGACAAATCAATCCCTAACCTCAACCAATTACTATTAAAATAAAAAGGTCAATTAAGACTATTTAATTAGAATAGGAAGTAGACACAAACACTAACATTAGGGAGCTTGCTTAGCGAGCAAGCTCCCCACTTGCACCCTAAAACTGCTGGCTGGCTGCCCGCATAGAGCCTGTGCAGGAGCACAGGCCATGCAGGCTTAGAGCAACCCAATATAGGCTCGCGTAGAGCGCACAATGCTAGCTGGCCTTTGTGCACTTTTCCACTGGCCTGCACGCAGATTTTATGCTTGTACTGTCCAACAGTACATGTGTAAATCTTATCACATAGGTTCCTTGAACCCTGCTCTATTTGTGTTTCTGCTTCCCCTTTTTTTATTATTTTAACCTCCTTATTATTTAACGGGTTCATTAGTCCAACCATATAATTATTAGTCTAACCAATATTATGGTCTAACCATATTTTCTTGCTTTTCTAGATTAGACCCAGTCTAATAGTTCTTTACGGGGCTTGATAGTAACTCAAAGTGTGTGACCTTATAGGATCCCATAATATCGAGCCATCAAAAGTTTAACCTAGCTCAATTCCTTTTAGGAATTGACTGGCTTAGAGCTCCAGACCGTTGTGGACTCTGATTACTTTGATCGATCATAGTGGCTCTCTAGCATATGGCATATGACCCCTTAATATTTGGAATGTCACGTGTATTGCGAATTAATCCCGGTTCTGCAATAGTATCAATACAATTCACTCCTTCTACTGTTAAGTACCATCTAGTTTCTAAGACTCGATTTAAGTTTCACTCCACTAGTAGCTATAATAGCTACACTAGTATTTGGTCTAGCTATAGTTATACACCACTCAATCATTTAATGTGTTGATTAGGATCTCATCCTATCAAATTATACTCTAATCAAAGGTTTACGAGTGTGTCACTTCCAACAAGTGGCCAAGGCACATCTCCCTTATATTGCTATAATGGAGTGATAGATTCCATCTTGACTACTCAGTTTACCAATGGACAAACATCAACTATACCCGTAATCATCCATATCACCCAGTCTATAGAATGCTTAGGTATGATCCAAAGTATAGCAACATCTAAACAAAGTAACTAGTATCTCAGGTCTAAGGATATTCGTATTGTTATTGCAATGAGACGATTAAACACCAACACATAATATAGATTACCGAGTGTTGTCTCATAGTAGTCTCTAATGTATCTCTCTGAATACATTCATGTGTTAACGCAAGGTACCACCCTCTAGCACTAGAGATATGCTACTCTTAATCAAATTCAAGAGGTATGATGACACATGCTAGTCTATCCGTTAAATCAATGTCTAGTCTTGATGATACTATGACTAGGGATATTTAGATAAATCATAATTTCACACGAACCAATTCTCACCAACATAGTCCTACTATGCCCTTGCAATACATGTGTGAAGTGTCAACGATATGTGGGGCTCTCTTGGCGCCTTACAGCTGGGCCCACTGGGGTGGTTGGCTAAGCGTGATGAAACTATCTAGTTCAAGTTTTCACATTTAACTTATTTTATGAATAAAAGAATCGAGACTTAAATCTCGATACAAATGATAGAGTCGCCACCCAAGTTGTCTACTTGGGAAAGAGTTTTGGTATGGTTCCCATTGGGTGGGAGACTCATGCTTTTTGGATTAGAGATTCGGGTATCGAATGAGCCACTTATTTCTCATTTAGTTAATTTAAAATTACATTCGCTGTGTAAAACCGTTTTCTTTTAATCATTTGGGGAATTATTACAAAAAAGCCTATTTTCTACACTCTTTCGTGCACGATACATGTGTTTAATAGTTCATAATAAACCACGAGCAATAAAAAGGGGAATAAAATTACAACTAGGGGAAAATGGGGGATTGCGAGTGAACATATACATTTGTTCTAAGTTATAAAACAAAATAAATAAATTCGCCTACATCCACAAAGATTGGCACAGTTTATAGCACATTATAAGTCAGCATTTTATTGGGAAAATGTGGTTATATTAGCATGGCAGTTTTGTGATCGATAGTGCCGGGGCGGCTTCTAGGATCGGAATGAAATCACGGGGCTTCAACATATTTTATTGTGAAAACACATTTAACTTTTTATGAGTTGATTTATCGGATTATTATTGAAACTGATCGCATGGAAAGTGGTGATATTGGATTTATTTTATAGATTAATTGAGAAACTTGGTTCTGCCTAGGGGCTAGTACCCCTACGGGTGGGGTGGGACCCATACAACTACTAGTGGGACCCGTATGGGTATGGGGGACTCGTATGAGTCTTGTTTGGACCCAAACAAAACCTTATGTTGGATAGCAAAAGCAAATTTATGGAGAAGAAACAGAGCAAAATGAGATTCTTTCATATGGGTATGGCGTACCAGTTTAATATCCCTAAGGACACAAAGGTACTAATAAGGCCTATATGGGTCAGAACCAGAACCAAAGCATGAATAAAAGAACAAATGGAATAAAATTGATTGAGAATGAAAATAAAATAAATGAGATGTGAGTCTCTTTGAAACTCAGGAGCGTACCTTTACACGGTGAATCTACTTTAGAGCAATTACAATGCGAAATGGAAACTTTGTCAAAGTAAATGGTGAAATGATGAATTTAAGACTGTCTAGGTGAGTGTTTGTGTGGACAAAACCTCCCCCAATCCTAAATATGAAGCCAGAAAGGAATAAAATGTGGGCAAAACCAATGTGGAATGGTTTTCCCCCTATTTTATAACTTCTATACCTCTTCTATATGCTCACTATAACCTTGAAAACTTAATGAAGATAATTTTCCTATCTTATATTTGATTCTAATATTTTTCTTCCTTTGAAATGAAGCAAAATGCTCCTTTATATAGGTAAAAATCATGTGTGAATGCATTAAATGACACTTATTATTGATTTTATGCTTTTATGGCTGATTTTATGCATTCATAGCTGATTTTATGCATTCATGGCTGATTTTATAGACCGAAACTGACTGTTTGGCTTTTAGAGGACCTGCACAGGTGGCCTGGACCCGTACGGGTCCCAATATGACCGGTATGGGCCATTTTAGGTCATACCAGATCGGTACAAATAGGTTAGACCTATATGGGTCGGGCAGACCCATATCGGGTCAACCCATATGGATCCATACAGGTTTGGTGGACCTATACCGGGTTGACCCGTACAGATCCATATAGACTAGTATGGATCCATATGGACTGGTTAGGATCGGTCCGACCGATTTTAACCGAAAATGCCCAAAACACCCAAAAATGCCCGAAATTGACATGTTTTGACTGGTTTTGACCGCTGTTGACTAAAATTAACCAGAATTAACCTTTTAGGGACTTATGCACTAGTTTTTTGAGGTTTAGGTTTGAAAAAGCTTGACTAAACAACATTGAAACCACTCCAAATAGATAATACCTGTAGAAGAACGCATTATATAGCTCTCATTATCTTTTTGTGAGAAGGACCATTAAAATCCAGTGCATATAGACTGCCCCTCATGGGATCACTATAGATATGAATCTATATGATCTCACAATATGAGCGAGGATTTAGGAACCATACCTGATGTGATGATATGGGTGAGTTCTTTTCTTGAGGCAAACTTCTATCCTTGGTGTCCCTTTCTTGAGGCGGACATCCTTCCTTTGCTATGTATATCCCTTTCTTAAGGCGGGTTAACTTTCCTGGTGGATAGTGTATCCCTTTTTTAAGGCAGATGACCTTCCTGCTGATGATGTATCCCTTTTCCTAAGGTAAATGACTTTCCTTCGACTGATGCTAGCGTATTCCTTTCCTAAGGCGGGTGACTTTCCTTGGACTAATGATGTTGTATCCCTTTCTTAAGGAGGATGACTTTCCTGCTGATGATGTATCCCTTTCTCAAGGTTGATGACTTTCCTGCTGATGATGTATCCCTTTCCTGAGGCGGATGACTTTCCTTTGCTAATACATATCCCTTTCTTTAGGCGGATGACTTTCCTTGTCCGAAGCGTATCCCTTTCTTGAGGCAGATGACTTTCCTTGGCTGACCTTAGTGACTTTACTGGGGAAAGTTTTTCTCTTACCATGTTTATCCCTTTCTAGAGGTGGATGACTTTCCTGACTGATGGTGTATCCCTTTTCCTAAGATGGATGACTCTCTTGGTTAATGGTGTATCCCTTTCCTGAGGAGGATGACTCTCCTATTGGGGATTTTGAGTTTGCCTATTGACAATAAAAACATTGCATTAGTTACTGTCCAAAGCGACGTGTCTTCATTCTTGATTTACCTTTTGGTAAACAAAAAATCTTTGCCCTTTCAATCAAGAATGAAGATGTGTGATTAGGGGTTGGTCCCTAGTGAAATGTAAACTGAGTTTGAGAAATGTTGGGCTTAGCCCATATGTTCGAGGTTGGAAAGCCCTTTGGAGAAGGTTTCATAGAGGGATGCCTCTTGGCTAGTTTTGCTGCTAGTGAATGCCCCTAGGGTGAGTGCCCCTAGTGTACTTGATGATGGGGGATGCCCTTTGATTAGTTCCGCTGCTAGGGAGTTATTTGTTTGAATGACTAGAGTGTTGGGGAAATTTCCTATACTTGGGTGAACCTATACATGAAAATTGTCCATGTGAGTAATTGATCTTAGATAGCTTACCTTGATTCTTGATTGATTTTGCGTAAACAAAAAATTTTTGCCCCTTCAATCAAGGATCAAGGTGAGCTAGGGGTTTTGCCCTTGAATTAATTGAAAGAATAGGGTTTAAGAAACGTGGGGTTGGCCCCAATCTGTATCCGATGTTGGTTTTCCTTCCTCGAGGTGGACGGCTTTCCTTTGTGCTCTTTTCTTGAGCATCCATCCTTTGTGTTCCTTCATCTAGGCGAACCGCTATCCTTTGCTGAACGCATCCCTTTCTTAAGGTGGATGACTTTCCTTGGCATTTCTTTATCCAGGCGAACCGCTTTCCTTTACTATATGCATCCTTTTCTTAATGCGGATGACTTTCCTTTATGTTCCTTTGTCCAGTGAATCGCTTTTCTTTGCTTTACGCATCCCTTTCTTAAGGTGGATGACTTTCTTTTACTTTGCGTATCCCTTTCTTAAGGCGGATGACTTCTCCTCCTATCCCTTTCTTAAGGCGGATCAACTTTCCTTTGATTGGTACTGGTGCATCCTTTTCCTAAGGCGAATGACTTCTCCTCGTATCCCTTTCCTAAGGTAGATGACTTTCCTGGCTGATGTATCCCTTTCCTAAGGAGGATTGACTTTCTTGACTGTTAGTGTATTCCTTTCCTAAGGCGGATCGACTTTCCTGACTGCTTAGTGCTAGTGCATCCATTTCTTAAGGTAGATGACTTCTCTTCGTATCCCTTTCTTAAGGCGGATCGACTTTCCTGGCTGATTAGTGCTGGTGCATCCCTTTCCTAAGGCGGATGACTTCTCTTTGTATCCCCTTCTTAAGGCGGATCGACTTTCCTGGCTGATGTATCCCTTTCCTTAGGCGAATGACTTTCCTTGTATGATGGTGTATCCCTTTCTTAAGGCGGATGACTCTCCTGCTGGTGTATCCCTCTCCTAAGGTAGATGACTGTCCTCATATCCCTTTCCTAAGGCAGGTGACTATCTTACTAGGGAATTTGAATAACCTGTTAAGAGACAATAAAAATGTTGAGTTAGTTACTGCGTGAGATGACACGTCTTGATTCTTGATTGACTTTGTGGTGAACAAAAATTTTTTCCCTTCAAATCAAGAATGAAGATGTATGGATCGGGATTGGTCCTTGATGAAATGCAAACTAAGTTTAGATATGTTGGGTTTGGCCTTTCTATTTTTAGCTGGAATGCCCCTTAGTGCTACCCTTCGAGAAGTGCTCCTAGGGTGGGTGCCCCTAGGGTGTTTGAAGATGGGGAGATGCCCCTTGACTGATTCCACTTCTGGGGAGTGGGAAGGTGCCCCTCGGTTGACTTCCTTGAGTGGCTCGACTGGTGGGGAGATGCCCATTGAAATTGCGCTTGATTGGCTTGACTTGTGGGAGGATGCCGCTTGAATGATTTGACTACTGGGGAAAATGTTCCTTTATTCGATTAGGATTCCAAGGATACTTCTCAAAGTGATGCCCCTAGAATGGTATTGTTGTCACGTACACTCTCTTTCTTGATAAGTGTGAGCGGACATCTGTAAATTCTGGCCCGAGGATCAATCCCTTAAAAATATGGGCGTGATGTGATTGAAAATGGCTTGCATATTTTAATGTCCAAAAGATACGAGATCAAAATCCCATACTTAAAATAGAGTTGCCACCCGGTTCAGCTCAATTAGGAAATTTTTGTTATGATTTTCCCACCTGGTGGTAGACCATACCTTAAGTAGAGATTCCGAGTTTGGATGATGTTATCTATTTTACATTAGGCCAAGTTAAAAGTTTCATTCTTTTTATTTGGTTTTAATCCACCCTATTTATTGTGTTTTCAATTTATATATTGTTAGCGCATCATCAAGCATTCAAAAGCAGTAAATAAATTATTATAGTCATCTAACAAATGAAAATGCGAAAATTAAAATAATAATTACAAGGCTTTCCAAATCCTATACATTTGTCTATACAATAAATAAAATACCGGAAGACCTAACAAACATCTAACCTAAATCTACCTGCATAAAATAGTTAGTATAGTTACGACACGTTGTATGGGGTATATCACGTAATATGCATAGTAAGTAGACCAAACAAGACCAAGTTAGCATGAGCATGGCATAGCTAATGTACAATTTTATGTAGCCCCGGTTGGATGGCTAAAAATGGTGTTCGAACGACGTTCATGAGAAAATCCCATTTTATTTATATTTTAGACTCGATTGTTATTTTAACCAAATTAGTAGTGAAAATGGCACATGTTATGGGGTGAGAACTATTTTCGGGGAGTTCTAGACTCCTATCATTTCACTGTACATCCTAGCTTCAGAAATTAAACTAAGTCAAAAATAAAATGAAAACTAATCTACCGCCGATGGTATGAATGAAGCCGCTAGTGGCATCAATGATGTTGCTGACGATTTCATTTACAAAGGAAGGCGAGATGACATTCTGGATACCTTACAGAAAGGGTCCTATAAGAAATTAGAGCCATTAGAGGCAAAGGAAGCCACTAGCAGTATCACTGATGTCACTGGCGACATGAGTGATACCGTCAGTGACTTTAAATGCTTTCGGCGGCTTCACTTTCTTACAGCAACAGTGGCCAATGGTCAAAAAATGACTGTAAACCCAAAACTAAGCACAAATCAGAAAATAAACACAATAAACAAGTAAAATGAAAGCCAAAGAGCTATGAGACTCAGAATTTTTACCTCGGGGCTATGAATCCACCTTTTCGTGATCCAAATGATACCTTCGGGGAGCTAAAATGATGATTTTGGTAGTAAGTGAGGGATTCAAGGCTCTAAATCCTATTATAGTGATTTTAGACCTAAAATCTAACTAAATATCAGAGAGTTCAGTTAAGAAAAACTAAGAAAAGATGGATTAAATCCCCTTTTCTTACCTTTTTTCTACTTTATCCCACTAGAACTAACTAAGAATGCTCAAAATCACCTTAAGATTTCAAGTGGTGAAAGTCCAACCCTCAATTCAGCTGAAATGGGTCCTTATATAGGCTAAAATCTGGAGGAAATTGACTTTGATCAATTATTCGGCAGGTATCGAGCCAATTTTTGCAAAAGTTGTCTGCCTGCAGAAATCAGGCCACCGGTGGTATCACTAATGCCGCTGGCGGAATCAACCTCTGCCAAGTCTGAAAAGTAAGCATGGCCTAGATAAAAAAAGGTGAAAAGGTGGGTCAAATCTGCCTTAAAAAGGTGTTTTAGCGGGATTAATTTGAATAATTAGGGTTTATTTGACATTTTATCGGTATTTAAGACTAAATTAATTTTTGGGTGCAAATCATCGGTTTGAGCTTCCACCGGATGCTTTATCAGACACGCTGAACTGAATTTTTCCGAAAATAAAATTCACAAAGAATTTTATATCGGTAATAAAAATTCGAAAAAAGAATTTTTATCATGAGGAATAAAATCGAATATACGTCATCATCATCTCGCGAGAGGGACTGCAAAATCCCGTGCTCATAGGCTGCCCCTTGGGGGAACACAACTAGCACATGTCAGTATGATCGCACGAAAGGAGCAAAGGTGTAGGAATTATACCTGATGGATGGTAGGCTGGACCCAAAGGATGACAAGATTCTGGGTATGTCAAGACCTTCATTTGGTGTTTGATGGCACCAAGATTGAGTTTGAGCTCTAAGGTTTGCCAAGGATGGACTTAGGGTTTAAGGTTTGCCAAGAGCAGGCTTAGGCTTTCAAGGTTTGCCAAGAGCATGCTTGGGCTTTTAGGTTTACCAAGCGGGGCTTACGCTTTCAGGTTTGCCAAACGGAGCTTGGGCTTTCAGGTTTTGCCAAGGGAGGCTTGGGCTTTCAGGTTTGCCAAGGGAGGCTTGGGCTTTCAGGTTTGCCAAGCGAGGCTTGGGCATTCAGGTTTACCAAGTGGGGCTTAGGCTTTCAGGCTTGTCAAGTGGGGCTTGGGCTTTGGGGTGATATCAACAAAGAGCAATAAGTGAAATATGGTTAGACAAACTTTTAAATGACATTTTTACTGCTTGATCGATTTTATAAAACAAAAAATATTTTTGCCCCTTCAATAAATAGTAAAAATGTGATAATTAAAAACACAAGGGTTTTATAAGTCTTGGAATATCGAGGTTTTGAGTTGAGCTCCTATTTAAAAATTGAAAAGGTAGCTGAAATGCCCTTGGAGAAGATGAGGTCACCGGCGGCTTGGAGTGATGCCACTGGTAGTTTGATTGATGCCGCTTGCGGTATGAGGTGCCACGTGGCATCTTTGATCTGTCAAAGAAATTCAAAATTGCCCCTGGTGAAGATGAATCTACTGGCGGCTTAGGTGATGCCGTCGGTGACATGAGCTAATACCGTTGGCGGTATGGAGTGACAGTTTTTGGCTCCTTGAATTTCATGCTTGTGTTTAATATGAATTAAAACACCTCTTTATTCCAATTTGGATGGCAGTAGTTCCGAAACACGTTCTCCCACTTCTTCAAACTCTTCTATATCTTCTCCCTTTCACTCTCAATCATGTTGAAGAAAGTATTTGGAAGAAAATCCACCAGCATGAGGCCCAAAAATCTGCCCAATTCATTTATCAAGGGGCTGAAAGATTTCCCGTCCTACATTGCTTATGGTTTGAAGAAAACCGATGAGATGTATAGCTATAAGATCACTTCACCCATAATGAATTTAACTCCAGAGAAGAGTAAGCACCTCTACTACATCCAGGTAATCCTGCAAAACCCGAATCTCTTTATTTCGTTATGTTTTGATTTCAGCCTAGGCTCAAAATTTTGCCATCATAGGGGTTATAAACATGAAATTGAAAGTATAGAAACCGATATTTCATGCTATAGGTTTGAATTTTATTATTTTTATGCTTTAAGTATGGTTAATTGCGTTTCGTGATTTTGGTTTGATTTTAGGCAAAACTAGATTCTACTAGCAAAATTTTATGTTGCTGGATGCATCACTTATGCTGCCAGCAGCTTCATGCCTTACTGAAAGGCCTAAAAACTTGCCATATCGCTATTGCTTAGAGCGATATCGCTGGCAGCATCATCTATACCGCCAGTGGTATGGCTGATGTCGATAGTGGTATCACTACTCGAGCAATAATATTGGCCAGTTCCAGCAGTAATAGGAAAGTGAATAAAAAACTGGAAACTTATCTATTTTTTTTCTTTCTGATTTTTGCAGCCACACAGGCTTACTTATACTGGGGGGAATGGGGACCATAGGTGAATGATGGCAACATATCGAGAAGAAAGACCATGTGCTTATGGCAGCTATTGATGATCTGGGTTTTGGAGACTTCGCCCGTGCTATGCACCTACTAATGCCGAAACTTTCCCATTCGACCCTGACCTAGAAATGGTCCGAGACTACCCACACCTTCCATATGATATATAGTGATGTGACCATCACTCCTTCTGATATGGTGGCTATTATTGGGCTCCCTTAGATGGATCACATCATCCATTTTGACGTGTATATTGAGAAGTACTATCTCAAGAAGCCCGTGATAAAGAGGGTGACTGAGCTATTCGGACTGAAGCCCATCTTGGGGCAGTTGTCATATGGAGAGTTGCAAAAGCATTAGATAGGAGTTGGGGTGGTCCCCAAGATGGAGCGAGATGCCTGTGTCTGCTCTTTCTTTATTTCACTGCTGACTATGCTATTTTTTCTAGTTTCGAGTAGCAAGATTATTATTGATTCATTTTTACTATTGAGGATGTAGCAAAGATCAAGGAGAAGAACTAGCCTAGAGCCATTTTGGCATAGATTTATCACTGGCTGGACGTAGGTGCAAGGAAGAAGGGAAAGGTCATTCGACTTAGTTGTGAGGTGTCGATGACATGTGGGTCTCCCTTAGCGCCTGTGTGAGAGGCGGGGCCCACTGGGGGTTCGGTTGGATTTAGGCATGACAAACATTCTTTAGTTAAAGTTTTCACACTGAGTCGATTTTAATGCATAAAAGAATTAAGACCCAAACCTCGATACAATTGATAGAGTTGCCACCCAAGATGTCTACTTGGGAAATAATTTAGGTATGGTTCCCTCTAGGCGGGAGACTCATACCTATTGGATCAGAGATTCGGGTATCGGATGGATCACTTATTTCTCATTCAGTTGATTCAAAATTACATTCACCGCGTAAAACCATTTTAGTTTTCATCATTTAGGGAATTATCATAGAAATCCTATTTCTACACTCTTTCACACTCTTTACATGCGTTTACATATTACAATAAAGCACAGACAATAAATGGAGGAATAAAATTACAACCGGGGGAAATGGGGGAAATTGCAAAGAGAACCTATACAGTTGTTCTAAGTTATAAAAAAAATGAAAATAAATTCCCCTGCATCCACAGACGTTAGCACAGTTTATAGCACATCATAAGTCAGTATTTCATTGAGAAAAATGTGATTATGTCAGCATGGCAGTTTTACAATCGATAGTACCCGGGGAGGTTCCTAGGTTCGGAGAGAAATAACAGGTCTTCAACGTATTTTGTTGTGAAAACACATTTTAACTTTTGTGGGTTGATTTACCAGATTATTAGTGAAAATGATCGCATGGCATATGGTGAGTTGGATTTATTTTTGACAAATTAAAAGTGATCTAGGTTTTCTCTGGGGGCTGGTGCTCATACAGATGAGGGGTACCTGTACAGGTACTAGAGAGGTCCAGTACGAGTGTGAGGGAACTCGTACGGGTCCTATCTGGTCCCAGGTAGAAACTCAGTTTATTTTAGTTTACAAATTAATAGATTAATGGCATGAAAATAAAATAAAATGGATTTCCCTCCGTATGAGTATGGCGCACCAATTCGATATCTTTGGGGATATACGGTGCCAACAAGGCTCATACGGGTTAGGACCAGACCTGAAATAAGAAATGGAAAGAACAGATATAATAGAAGAAATAGGGAATAATAATAACGAAATAACTGAGATGTGAGTCTCTTTGAAACTCAGGAGCGTTACCTTTGCGGCGTGAATCCACTTTGAGATGATCCCTTTACTGTTGAGAGAGTCCGACCAAAGTAGATGAAAATAGGACTATTTAGGTGAGTATTTGTGTGGACAGAATCTCCCCTAAATCCTAATAAACGAAGTTAGGAATGAATAAAATGTGGACAAAACCTCAAACAATAGGTTTTCTCCTTATTTTATACCTCCTATACCCCCACTATACCTTTTCTATACCTATAGAAATTGCTAGAGTTTTAGTATGATTTTCATATGAGATGTGTGTGTTAAAATGAGGGGAAAAGGCCCTATTTATAGGGTGGGAGTCAAGTCTGAATGCAATAAACCGCATTGAAGACCTGTATTTCCCCGAAAATGGTAAGAGATAGCTTCCAAAAGAGGCTAATTAGGAAATCAGAGGACCCGTACGGGTGGGGCCCTACCTGTACAAGTACTAGGGGACTCGTACGAATGGTACTCACCTTTACGGGTTTGCTAGTGGATCCATACCACTAGACAAAACCCCGTACTGGTACCTAAGGGCAGACTAGGTCTCCGGACTCCGGCCAAAATCAACTCTGCAGTAGTAGGAACACCTTTGATGGACAACACTTGAAAGACATTGCATCGTATAGCTCTAATCATTATTTCGTGAGAAGGATCATTAAAATCCAGTGCTCATATGCTGACCTTTATGGGATCACTACAGATACGGATCTGTATGATCTTAGCAAGGGTTTAAAAATCATACCTGTGGTGATGATATGGATTTGTTCCTTTCTTGAGGTGAACTTTTTTCCTTTGCTGATGCGTACCCCTTATAAATCCACTGGGGAATGTGTATCTAGATCCTGAGGTGAATGACTTTCCTTTTGCTACTGTGCATATCCCTTTCTTAAGGTGGATGATTTTCCTTGCCAATGCATATCCCTTTCCTGAGGCGGATGACTTTCCTGTTGCTACTGTGCATATCCCTTTCCTGAGGCGGATGACTTTCCTTGCCAATGCATATCCCTTTCCTGAGGCGGATAACTTTCCTTTTGCTACTGTGCATATCCCTGGTGACTCAACTGGGGAGCATGATCGACTTTCCTGGCTGATGATGGTGTATCCCTTTTCTAAGGCAGACGACTCTCCTGACTGATGATATATCCCTTTCCTCAGGCGGATGACTCTCCTTTCGCTAATGACTTCTCTGGGGAAGATATGTGTATACCTTTCTTAAGGCAGATCGACTTTCTTGACCGATTTTGGTGTATCCCTTTCTTAAGGCAGATGACTTTCTTGCTGTTGATAATGTACCCCTTTCCCAAGGCGGATGAATCTCCTGCTGGGGAATTTTGAATAACCTGAAAGAGACAGCAATCAAACACCGAGTCAGTAGTTGTCTAAGTAGACACCTCTTTATTATTAATTGAGTTTTGTGAAAACGAAAATATTTTCCCCTTCAATTAAGAATAAAGAAGTGTGGATGAGATAAACTAAAAAGTATGTGCGGGAAATGTCGGGTTTGGCCCAACCACTCTAAAATGAAGTGCCCCTTTGAGGGGTGCCTCTTAAAGAATGCCTCTAGGAGGGCTGGACTATAGGGGGATGCCCCTGGATTGACTGATTCCACTATTAAGGGAAGGGGAGATGTCCTTGGGTCGGTGAGGGGATACCCCTAGGATTTGATGATTCCTTTACTGGGAAATGGGCGGATGCCTCTGGGATCTGGTGATTCCTCTACTAGGGAATGGCCCTAGGCTAGGATGCCGCTAGTTCCTGATGATGGAGGTATGCCCCTTGAGTGATTCCTCGGCTAGGGAGGGAAGTGATATCCTTTGAGTGAAGCCTCTTTCGCTAGGGAAGCCTTTCCCGTTAAGATTTATTTCCTGGGGAAGAACTCCTGTGGTAGGATAGACCTATAAAGATTTCTTGGTTAGTGATTAATTAAAAAATGGCTTGCTTTAATTCTTGATGGATTTGCGAAAACGAGAATTTTTGCCCCTTCAATCAAGGATCAAGGTGAGCTAAGGGTTTTTCCCCGTGATTAACTGAATTGCAGGGTTTAAGAGAAGCGGGGTTGGTCCGCTAATCTGGATTGGGTATGCCTATGATGCTCTAACTTAAAAACAACCTCTTAGTGGTAGAAGGGGACTCATACGGGTGACCCAGACCGATATGGATGGTAATCTACTAATAAGGGACCTATACGGGGTGTGGGGTGCCAGCATGGGTGCTTTGGGGCAGTTTTAAAAAGACGAACAGTCCCCATTCCCTCTATTAAACAAAACTTCTAATTCTCCTAAATTCTGGTTATTTCTCTCCCAAATAAAAAAATAGATGTATAAGAAGATTCTCGATGTAGGTCATTTTGGTCTGAGACATGAGGAACTGCCCTAGATCGGCAATTCAGAACTCCGGTGATGTCCGGTGGCCATTGGATATGCTTTCTGGAAAATAGACTCTTTTTTCGGCTTTAGTCCTTCCTTTGAGGTCCCTGTGGTCCCTTATCCCGAATCACACCCCTGTGAACTCCAAGTAAGTCGATCAAAATCCACCATTTATGAATTCCCCGCAATTTTGAATTTGTTCGATTTGGCATGCTTTTAAGGTGTTTTAGGTACTGAAATTGAGCCTTATGCACATAACTTTAGTCTAGGGAACTTTTAGGATAGTTTTTGCTGAGATTTAGTTGAGTTTTAGTGAAACTAGCTTTTTGGGACCTTTTTCTTCGACGAGCAGTGATTACAAGGACCCGTACCGGTGTGAAGGACCCGTATGGGTCCCACTTTTTATACGGGTGTGGGTATGGTATCCGTATGAGGTAGGGCTCACCCGTGTGGGTACCCTTATCCAAGACAGATTGTCTAGAACTCCATATACTTTACTTTTCTTCTGATTTCTAACTTAATCACTGTATTATAACCCTATTGTACTGCTATTTTGCTTTTATAGTTCCCTTTTAGGACCATTGGGGCCCTGACTTTCTGCCAAAAGTGGTACGAGGAGATCGGTATCGATGGGGAGGAGATCGGTATCGATGGGGGTGCTGAGTTGATAGCCCAGATCAATGCTCTGGGCTTCTCTGATATTATTCGGGCCATTCCTGAGAGGCCAAAGACTTTAGCTCCTAACGCCATCGCTGCTCTATTTGAACGGTGGTCGGAGACTACCCATACCTTCCATTTTCCAATAGGGGAGGTCACTATCACCCCGTCTAACATGTGTACACTAACCGGGTTATCTTGGAGAGCAGATATCATCCACTTAGACTTTTACGCCATTCGTTACCCTTCAGGGGCCAAGGTGAAAGACTACATATAGAGACTTCTTAGGCTTCGTCCTGGTGGGAAGGACAAGCTCAAGTATGAGGAGCTACATACTTATTAGCGAGCGCAACTGAGACCGATTGCTGCGGATAGAAGGGATCAGTATGCCAAGTCCTTCCTCTTGAGCCTCCTATTAACTGTCTTCTTCCCTATATACTCGAGCAGCCTTAACTATGGTTTACTTTCTACCGTGAAGGATCTTCCCAGTGTGCCAGTTGAGAACTGGTGCCGAGCTATTCTGGCTCACTGTACTACAGCCTGGATCTTGACTGGATCCATTTCAATTCCTCTTTTACTAACCATGTAACCTAAAAGTTTCCCTAATGTAACCCCAAATATACACTTCTTCGGGTTAAGGCATAAGTTATATTTCTCAATGCGAGTTATAAACTTATCCAAAACTGCGGGGTGTTCTTCTCTGGTAGCGGACTTAACCAACATATCATCCACGTAGACCTCCACTTCTTTGTGGATTATGTCATGCATGAGAGTGGTGACAACGCATCGATAGGTTGCCCGACATTCTTCAGACCAAACTGCATAACTCGATAGCAGAAGACTCCCTATTCCATGATGAAAGTTGTCTTAATCTTATCGATTATGTCTAACAAAATCTGATTGTACCCTGAGAATCCATCCATAAATGATTACATTACAGCCCTAGGGCGCTAGCAATTAGTACATTGATGTAAGGCAGAGGAAATTCATCTTTCGGTGAAGCCTTGTTCAGATCCCAGAAATCCACACAACCCTTACCCTACCGTATTTCTTCGAAACTAGGACAATACTGGATAACCAGGTCGAATACTCAAGAACTTCAATGTGTTCAGCTTTAATCATATTAGCAACCTCCGCTCTAACCTTGTCGGCCCATTCTGGTCTCATTCTTCGGAATTTCTATTTCATAGGACGGAATCTAGGATCGGTTAGAATGTGATGCTCGGCGATATGATGATCGACGATATGTCCATACGCGACCAAGTAAAAGAGTTAACATGATCTTTTAGCACTCTGATTATTTCTCTTTTTATCTTAGGGGTCAAGTCATTAGAAAGGGTTACCATTTTAGGGTTATCATCTATACTCAAGTTTATTTTAGTTAAAGAAACGTCAAGAATACTGAACACATTATGCTTATGATTAAATGAATGCATGGGCCCGTCGGGCAAAATATCGAGCAAATAAGCAAAATCAGAATCTTTCATTGAATTAAAGGCCTTATAGGCTATATTGTTCTCATAAAAAGCACTAGAAATAATAAATGTTACATTATCATAGTCATCCTCCACAAGCGGAGGGTCTTGCGTAGGGCATTAGCGGAGTTAACATCCTTGGTAGGTTCAATGAGTAGGTCGTCCAAGTCGAGACCCAGAGCTTTCTCTTGATTGGCAGTCCGCATGTCTCCTTCAGTAGCAAGAGATCAGACAGGCTTCTTCTCAGCTTCGGCTAGAGGATTGGCTTCGTCGTTCTTGTTCTATTTCTTTTTGAGTAGAGTAGACATGGCTTTTGACATAGCAGCCATGACATCTTCAATCTCTAGATCAGCAGGCTTCTCTTCATCTGAATCAGGATACAACTTCCTCTTGTATTTCTCATCGGATGCAACAACAGATATAGGCTTGATTAGGTTCTCCTTCCCCTCAATAAGGCAGCCCTTTTCAAAATCATACACATCTTTGAAGATCTCGAAGCCTGGCCAAGTTTGACCACCATGCTCAACGGGCTTAGGATCCCCCTTGTAGGCTCTCTTTCCTTGGAAGTCACAAATATTAATCATACCATAGTACATGCAGTGAAGACATAATAAATCTTCCTTGGGGTGTATCCAAAACCAGCTCTCTTTGGGTCCTTTTTGATTGGGATAGGATCAACCATTCCTCCATGGTGCTTGCCTACACCCTAACCTAGAACATGGCTGCTACTTTCATTCATTTTTCTAGCAGAAGATGAATAGCATTAATAGTAAGGGACCTTAGGCTTATCATTACAGACAACAGCCACTCGGAACCCAGACTTCACTTCGGCCTCTATGACGGCCATAACAGATGCTTGGTCGGCTTTAATGACAAAGAGCCTTCCATCATTCTTTCTTAGCTTGATTTTTTAATGGATCATTGAAGAAATCACTCCTAAAGCATGGATCTAGGGATGACCTAAGAGCAATGAATAAGTAACAGGAATATCCAAGACAGTGAAGTGCACCTTACTAGTGCCTTCCCCCACTGTCACCTCGGCTTTGAATACACCAATCACACCCCTTTTTAAATCATCATAAGCACTAATGATGGTGTTAGATTTTTCAAGCATGTCTTCGAATAAACCTAAATGAGGCAGTACTTTCAGTGGACAGAGATTCAAGGTGGACCCAATATCAACCATGACACACGGAATGGTTTGGTCTAAAATCTGAACATAGATAAATAAAGCACGGTCATGGTCAATCCCTTTAGGTGGGAGATCCCTACAGGAAAACATGACACCCTCCTCACTTCTCGAAACTAGGAGCCCTACTCCTATCATACTACACATCTTGACTACTGAAGTAGTAGGCTTCGCTTCAATTTCCAAAAGCCTTTTGATAAGAGCTCGGTAGTATTCATCAGAACCAAGAACTACCTACTAGATGCTAAAGTGAGCTTGTGTGGTCCTTAACTGAGTGATAAGCAGATCAATTTTGGGGCTCGTTTTAACTTGAGGAGATGGTGTAGCCTGCTTAACTATGGTTCTATCGGGTTTGCGGACAGGATTATCCTTGAGACAAAGACGATTGTCTTTAGGTTGGTAGACCCGGTCGCTTTAGATGACATTTAGAACTCTATCAATTAACACTCTTTTGGTTGTCGGGGTTTTGAACAAATAAGGTGGCTCATCATAAACCAAAGATGTATCCTAAAGCTCATACTCATCCACGTTGAAAGCCTGGAACTCTTCATCAGAATACGCCCCTTTTAGAACATAATCATCGACATTGAATGACTCCTTTTAACCATTTCCACACTTTCGGTCTTGGTCTCATCGTCTTACCCCATTTTCGCAATTTCCATGGAGCTTACCATAGGATTATACTGTGAGATCATATCAAATACAAAGCTTGAAGGGTGACTAGAGCCGATAAACATTACAAACTCTTTGGAGATCATCTTTTGGACAGATTCCTCCTTAAGGCCAGAAATGATCATATAGACCTTGCCCCCGAAGTTAGGTGGAGGGTTTTCCATAGTGCTTGTTTTCCTAGCCGGTTCCTCCATCTTCCCTTCCTTGACCATACGAGCTACAATGGAGGCTATAGTTCTGCATTAATCAGTTTGATGCCCTTTTTAAATATGGAACTTGCAGAAGTTTCCTTTTTCATCCAGTCAAGGAGCCCTGTAATCATGCAGAGGTTTCAACTAGCCTACTTCATACATTTTAGCAAATATGACTCCAAGGTGCAGCTTCCACGGATATATAAATGGTTGTTGGGGAGGAGTGGCTTGAACTGCAGACACTTCCTCTTGAGCCTCGGTTTGCACCATGGATGATTTACCTTTAGTAGGAGCTGGTGTAATTTCACTCGACTCATTCTTCTTATACCATGGCCAGTTCCCACTCGGCTTGTTGGCCTTCTCTTTCTCTTTGCAATGCTCAATTTTCTTTCCTTTTTCAAAAACTTTCTGATAAGACTCAAAAGAGTCAGTTTCCATTTCCTTAGGGAGAACAGGGAGAGCCCAGTCAAATAGCTTCGGGATCATTTCCTTCAAACTGAGCTTTTATTTTAATAGAACCTGAGTGGCCATCCACCTATTAAAGTGCAATTTAAAAGGCTCACCTTGCTTTTTCTTAATCTCTTTGAGATGCTAGATAGTCATTTCCATGGTGGAATTGAATCCATAGTGTCCAACCAAGGCTTTGGAAAGGAGCTTCCAATCTAGGATTGTCGACTCAGGGAGAGTAATATACCATTTGAGAGCTAGTCCTGATAGAGTACACGAAAACAACTTAGCAAGAACTTTATCCCCGATTTTCTGAATACACGTAATCCTCTCGTACATCATGATGTGGTATTTTAGAGGTCCCTCACTAGAGTAGTCTTCCATTCCGGGCATAGAAAAATTCTTGGGGACCCGATATTTGTCCCTCACTTCTTCCTTCTCTTTAGTCTTATTTAGAAGCTGCTTCAAGAATGCCACCATTTCTAGTGTCATGCCCGGAGGATGCGTGACCTGGTCGATTCGTGTCACACCCAAGGGCTATGTGACCTAGTCGTTATGCACCGAGGATGCTTTGAATTAAAATGGTGGAGGAGCTGAGATCTCAATCTGAGAGTGAGCAAAGGGATTCTAAGGGTAATCAATTCTGCATAGAGTGACCACAAAATTAGGAGGTGATGGTACAAAAGGTGTTGGCAATGTAGGAGAAATGACAAAATCGCTGGAGGGAACAATCATTTATTGAGTAAAACCCCCTTGAGAAAGTGGGGAGTATGGGAGCCTAAGTGGTAGGTCTCGAGGGTATTAGAGGAGGAAAAGCAAACACTGGTGGAGTAAAAGATGGGAGGGATGAACCGAGGTCTGACCGAATTGAAACTGACTCGGCCAAACTGGTGGTAGCTGTAGAGTTAAAACCTGATGCCGAATGGGGGGAGCCTGACTGGACCTATTCTAAGTAATCTTTATCTTTCCCTAAGCTTAAAACACGGGCCTCGCTGGCCTCTAAGAATCTCTCTCTTCCCTTAGGGCCGATCAAAACTATTCTTGGATGGTAACACAAAACAGATCAAATTGTAAGAACATAGCCATGGCATTGGCTAACTCAGTGTCTAACTGTGATAGATTCTGATTGGTCAAAGGAGGAGTAATAGGAGGAGGAGAACCCTGGGATGGAACCTCACTAACTGGCAGAATATTAGATATGGCAGAAAGAACAGATTTTGGAGCTAGAATTACTGATCGACAAACCAAATGGTGATCAAGTTGGAGCTAAAGAGGACTGCAGCGTTGAGGACATCTCGACCTAATTAGAGAAACTGGAAGATGATCAGTCTAAATCGAACCAGGAATGAAATGGATGATTACATAATAATCCGAGTGATGAATGCCATATATACGTGGGTGGTTTGGAGAGGTAGAGAGTAGAAAAGCTTGCAATACAAAGCTTAACCCCAAAATATGTGAGACATATGAGTCCCTCGCTATGCCTAGCGAGCTAGATATAGGTCATTGAGACTCAATTGATCTCAGGAATTTTGTTAAATTCCCCCTTCAAGCGAGGGGAAAGTAGAGGTAAGCGAAAACAAAAATCAAGAGTCAGCCACAGGGGGTCTATGCATGAGGTGCGTATGCATGAGAATAAATCAAGTAGCACACGAAAGTGAATAAATCTCTTCCAACGTTATGACTCTCGCGCAATGCCGTTCAAACGATCTGGGGCTTAACTAAAACGCCAACGAACAACAATTGAGTATGCAACATAATCTAAATTGTTTTGGTGAACCTAAAGGAAAGTTTCTATGGCTAGAATTATCGCGGTTCATAGTCTGAAACTGCTAGTATAGTGGAACAATACTGTAGAAGGGTCTTATTTACCTTGATTTCGTGTAACTCAACCACTCCTGAAATGAGTGCGATTGTGGGAATTACACGTCAGTTGAAATGGGTGATCCACCCACAAATATCCCTAATTCTTGACAGGCATGAAGTATACAAGTGAGCTTCACGGGGGTGAAATAATGGCATCTTAAACCTAGAATCTAACTACGCGATGGATTCAAAAGGCATAAGAAATAAAGCTTTGATTTAAAAACATGTTCTGCACATCATCAAAATCCTTTAACCAATGTTCGAAAATGAAAGCGATTTTTCAAGTTTTAAGTTAAAAGGAAATCCCCGGCGGAGTCGCCACTGTGAGCAAAAGACCTTTTTCCCCCACATGAAAGGCAGGAAAAATAAGATAATGAGCGCTGTGAAGCAAGCCGAAAGGATTGATCCTTATTTTTGGCATGATGAAAAGATAGACTAATAAAATCAATGTTGAAGTTGAATTTTAGTCCAATTTAGATGTTAAGAGATACAAGACTTGAAATCCGGCATTTTAAGATAGAGTTACCACCCGGTTTAGCTCTATTAGGAATTTGGGTACGATATTCCCACCGGGTGGTTGGACCGTACCTTAAAGCAGAGATTCCAAGTTCGGATGATGTTGCTTACTTTTCATTTATTAAACCAAAGCATTTACATTTTAATAAGCGTGAATTTAGTTCTTATGCGATTTAAATCCGGTTAATGTTTGGATTTTTCGATTTATATAGCCATACGTCACACAAAAACAGTAAATAAAGCAAGTAAAATAATTATTACATGGCTTTACAAATACATATACATTTTTCTATTGCGGAAAAATAAAGAAAGCGAATAAATAAATAAAGGGGCGAAACCAGGTCCTAACCAAGCTTACAAAATCAGACTCGGTTCCAAACGAGGAAAAATATACACGCGTAACCACAAATAATGCAAAAATAAATAAATACGGAAAATAAAGCAAACGCGGGAGAAAATGGCAATTTTTTGATTTTTTGGGGATAAAAATGCAATTATTCAGACATTCAGATAAGCATCTAAACAACTTAATAATCAATAAAATAAACTAAACAACCTAAAATAATAAAGGAAACTAAAGAAAATATTTTTGGAATTTTTAATTGTTATAAAAAGATTTATTTAGATTTATTGAGTAAAAACACATTTTAAGCCATTAAAAATGAATATTAAACCAAATAAACAACTAATAAAATCTAAAAAGATTAAAAATTAGTTAAAATAATTAAAGATCATACAAAACCTTTTTGAAATTTTTTAGGTAAAAAGGGGTAAAAAACGCAAGAAAATGATAAAAGGGCCAAAAACACAAAACATGGACTTTTTGGCATTTTTGCCAGTCCAGATGCTAGAGTGGCATTTGAGATGCTACTATGGCAACCCCAAACGCTGCCGTTCAGCAACTAGAGCTATGCTGTAGCATCTCAAGAGTCACCGAAGCATCTGGCCCAGAAAAGTACCAAACTAGCCAAAATTGGTATTTTTACACCCTAGAAATTCAAGGTTACCGAACTTTTAAGTCGATTCCCGCAATTTTTCAGTAGACCTGGACTTAAAACGACAAATAACTTTGATTTCTCGGTTTTGGGATAAATGACAAACCCGACAAACACCGGTAAAGATGTTTGTAAAAATACCAAAACAAGGGAAAACTACCACAAATGACAACCAAAGGTAGCCAAATGAGATAACAAATTAATTAAAAAAGATTGGAACTCAGTTTTGTTACCTAGAGGCTGTGAATCCATGTTTTGAGACTCAAACCGGACGTTTGACAAGCCATGTGATGAATTTGCGACAAATTCCGAAGAGTCAATGATGAAAATAGCGACGAACTTAGTGACGGAATTTACTGATTTTGTGAGAAAGTCTCTAAATCCTATTTAAGATCGTTTTAACCCACGATTTCTAATTGATTTTAACGATTAACCTAAAAGATTAAGCTAAATAACCCTTTGAAAACCCAGATTAAACATATTTCTAAAGTTTTATATGGCTTTCTCTCTCTAAAACCTAAGAAATTCTAAATGTGAAATTAAGCTTTAAATTTGGGAAAAAGTCCTGAATTAGGTGATTAGATGGGTTTATATAGAACTTACTCACTCCAAATAACTCAATTAGTCCCTAAAAATGCAAAGATTGCCTAAAAAATCAAAGTTATCCAAATTTAGAGAGAGAAAGACAAACTGGCAATGGTCCTAGGGAGCCCGTACAGCGTCTTGGACTGAGTCACTGCAGCGACAGCAACTCACCGCACAAGAGCACGGTGAGACACTCCAACGCACAATGAGATGCTACAGTGGTAGAGTCTCAGCGATGTGGCCACATTGTGGCCATGTCCTGCCAAGACACGATGGGGCAGGGTAAGACACGCATGGGGGCCGCCGCAGTAGACGGCTGCGCCAGTAATAGGGAAGATGTAAATTTACATTTTTATATTATTTATTTTTAATTTAATGCACCCATATTAAGACCAATCTCATCACGGAAATACTTGCCAAATGCGATTCGACTACAAAATAATGGAACAACAGGCCCCGTATTATGTCAGAACAAAACGTGATCACCATTTCGTGGGTCACCAAAAAGCCCCGTGCTCACAGCGACCACCTCTAAGGAAGAGGAACCGGCTTGAGAGCGGCAGAGTACGAGGTCGGGGTAGGCTAAAGAATACCGATATATTGCCTGGGAGCTTCTTGATTGCTTTGGAGGAGTCCTTCCTCCTCATTGGTCCAAATGGCGAGTTCAACATATGACACATAATGCCGAGCTCTCACTCTGTGGACTTTATGCCCCCAGACACTACTTACGTAAGCTTTGAAAACTCGAATCCAATCCTTTGTATGATTTCTCCTATAGGAGTGACCTATGATTGCCCCTTCTTTTTGGATTTTTTAGGTTACTCGAAGGGAGGAGGAGCGAATAGCAGAAAATGCCTTTGCACTCCGCGATACTCTAGTTTTCCAGACCCTTCTTGCTAAGGTAAATGCATGTTCAAATGATGTTGTAATTCTTAAACATGCATGTATGGATGTTATGAATGATGTGTATGGGTTATTGCAGTTTTGCAGGATTTTATAGCCATGACAATCTCCAATGCCCAACAGACTCAGGCCTCAAACTAAGAGCTTAGGCGACGGGTTAGTGAGATAAAGCAGCAGCTGGATGCTACTGTGTACGAGAGAAGGAGTAAGCTCAAAATGGATAGCTCAGCTCCACCCAAGCCCAGTCATGGAGGGAGGAAGGTGACAGCTGGTTAGCATCCTACTGCTGCACCTGCTCAGTCCTATGACGGAGGATAGAGAAGAGGACAAGGACTTTGTCAACCATTTTCTTATGGATGAGCCAGAGTGCTCATCACACGAACGGATGGTGGCAAGATGTTTTAGCCTTTATTTATTTTTTCTTTGATTGCTTGTACCTCTATTACATTGGGGTTTGAATAATTTGGGTTTGATTTTAAATTTTAGATTTTTTTTGGGTGATTCCGGGTTTTTGATGAATTTATTTAGGCTTAGGATTTGGATGTTTGGAATATTTGCTCCTTCGGGCATTTGGTTTGAATAAAATTTGGATTTTATGCTTGAAAATGCTTGGAAATAGATTGCAAGGATTTTTATAGGTTATATACAGGTCTAGCTTGGCTAAAATAGGCCTAAAATTTGTTAGAGTTATATCACTGGCGGCTTTACTGATGTCGCTGTCTGCATGAGAAAAGCCAATCTATTAAATAATATAGACGAAGTCGCCTGCATCCTATACTGCCAATGGCTTCACCCCATACCGCCCAACGCTTCAATCATACCGCCGGTGGCCTCAACGATATCGCCGGCGACATCATAAACCTAAAAACTCAGATTCAGCCATTTTCTCAAAATCAGCCATGGCAAACCACAATCAGCAGCTACGGGGCTTCCTAAAAAGCCTGGGGAATGCAGATTGGAAGAAGCTATAGAAATTTAGGTTATGGGGCTTTTGATACTTTGCAGCGTGGCCAGTTAGTCCCGAATTCCTTTACGTGGCATTAACTTTCTGGAATCAGATGGATCACGTGTTTTGATTTTCTTCATTCGAGTTTTGTCCCATATTTAAGGAGTTTCATGCCATATTAGGGGTCCCATCCCGCAAGCGTGTGCCCCTGGCAATCCTGGAGTTTCACTTTGGTACAGATGGCATGCCCCGAGGGTTGTGGAATATGGACTATGTAGACCTATTTATATCCCGACTGCCTGGCCAGCCTAGATTCTAGCTTAGTTCAGTGTTGGAGTGGTGCCAAGGGGCCTCCAGATATCTTCTTGGTTGGCCTTCCATGGTCGCATTACTGCTTATATTGGAGTTCATGTACGGAGTGGGCCCAGTTGCCCCATTCAGGCTGATCTCACTTATCGATCCTATATCGGCAGGGACTTCCCCCATAGCTGTGGGGTTAGCGAAGACCCTACTAATCATAGATGCTGCTTCTGTCGACCTGACTCTCATCGATGACCACTTTACACTGCTACAGGTATTCATTCTCTCTTAACTTATAAATTATTTACTTCTTCCTATCCCTATCTAAAACTGGTTTACAGGTATGTTTGATAGAGAAGTTGAAGCTGAAGGAGGCACGACGGGAGAACCCGAAGAAGTACTTGCCCGTCCATCTTAGGAAAAGAGGGCTCATGCGAGGAGATTTTGATTGATTGACAGCTGACAGTTGGGTGCCTATTCTGATGGGGTACACTGATTTATAGATACAGTGGGTTAGCCCATGGGGGAGGATCCGAGATGTTGTTATGAAGTCTTGGGGATCCTATGTTTAGTTGCTAGGTTTGGAGAGGATTACTTGCTATACCCCATACCGGCTTTGCTATCAGTATGGTAAGCAAAAGAGTGTTTCGATCAAGCTACCTAGGAACCACAGCGGTGTCTACAAAGCCAAATGGGTGAACCACATCCGGGAGAAGTGGGACAGGGAGGCCATCTTCGAGACTCTAGACTATGCTTATGTGGAGACCATTGAGACTAATTTGCACTATAGAGGATGGCTTGCTAAGATTAGACGCCTGATGACTTGAACCGAGTGATCATAGGCCCGCTTAGAGGGAGAGCAAGCTGAGCAGGGATTCAAGCCTTTTCATACGACCACCTTGAGGAGGATCTTGAGGTATTATAGTGATGATGCGGGGAGTCCGGCTTAAGATGCGCTTTTATTAGTTTTATCTTTTGTATAGGCTAGTCATGGTGATAGACCTATCAAACTTTATTTTATTATCTATATTTTTATTTGGTTCCAATTTTTGCATAGACTACCCCTAGGGGTTTTCAATCTATCGAACCTTGTCTTAACTTTTGCACGGGCCGCCCTTTTCGGGTTTTCAATCCAACAGACCTATTCCGACTTTTGCATAGACCTTGCTCTTTTTAGTCTATCAGAATTATTTGTCTTTTATTTATTATTTTTGCTCATTGATTTGGAGTAATGTGAATTTTGCATTCTATTTACGTGAGTTTTTTTGACCATGTGGTTACAAATTTGCATAAGCATAAGCACTCAGAATTTAGAAAAAAAGATACTTTCAAGTGAAGCAAAACAATGTACATGATGTTTGGTAACCATTCCCATTGATTTAAATCCCGTGCTAACTAGCCTAGACAGGTTTTCTAGAAAGCACTCTCTCTTTTCTCACTTACCCTGATTTTTGCCTAGATCGCCCTTTTCGGGTTTTCAATCTAGCGGGTTTGTCATATCACCTAATTTTTGCACCGCCAGTTTGCAGAATACCGACCGTCAGATGTCCTCTTAATTTTTACCCGATCATTGAAAGACCGAAAGGCGGGAGATTATTTATATCTATTTTTGTGTGCTGCTTTTTCTGATTTATTTCTTTTGATTATATGGGATAACGCTTAAGCCTGTCCTGGTTTATGGGGTTAACAAACTCATTTCCAACCATGTCCATAAGCTTGACTGCCCCTTTACTGAGCATCTTCTTGATCATGTACGATCCTTACCAATTAGACCTGAATTTTCCCCTTGCATCAGTGGTGGAAGGTTTCAGCTATTTAAGGACTAGGTCTCCAGCCTTTAGGGGGAACTTCTAGTGTCTTACCCGGCTATTGTAGGCTCGAGCCATGCACTACTGGTACATCTGGAGATTATCTAGGGCCCTTAACATCTGTTCATCCATTATATTTAGCTACTCAAATCTCGCTTGAGTCCATTCAGATTCTTTTAGTTTAGCTTCTAATGCAACCGTCAAAGAGCTTACATGAGTCTCAATTGGTAAAACAGATTCCATTCTGTAGACCAGGGAGAAGGGAGTTTGACCGGTTGGGGTGTGAACACTTATATGATATCCCTAAATGGAAAAAGGTAGTTTTTCAGCCCAATCCCTGTAACATCTATCATCTTAGAGAGGATCTTCTTTACTAATTTTTTAGCTGCCTCAATAGTACCATTAGCTTAGGGTTTGTATGGAGAAGATTTCTGATGCTCGATCCCATATTTTTCAATCAGCTTAGCGGTCGACCTTTGAACTATACCCTATTATCTAAGACTATATGATGTGAAAGTCTATACCGAGCAAAGATTTGCTTTTTTATGAACTTCGTCATCTTCTTGGAGGTGACATTGGTGTAGGATTCGGCCTCTACCAATTTAGAGAAATAGTCCACTACTACCGCAATGAATATGTGCCCATTTATCGATGAAGGAGGAATTTCATTGATTATTTCTATCCCCCACGCCGAGAATGTCCAAGGAGTAGATAAATGATGTAGCTCGGTGGGTGGCAGATGTTGCATATCTTTATAAACTTGGCATTGGTGGCACCACTTGACTTAGGTGATGCAATCGACCATTAGGGTAAGTCAAAAATATCACAACCACTGAATTTTCTTTGTGAGAGCGAGACCATTCATATGAGGACCAGAATCATTGGCATGGACTTGATCAATCACTTTTTAAGCCTCTAATTTAGTTAAGCAATAGAGTAGTAACCAATCATTGGTGCACTTGAACAGATCGTTATCGATAATCCAGAATTGGACAGCGAGCCACCGTAGAGTGGTACGGTCCGAGTCAGAAGAATCCAGGGGATATTTTTCAATAGCACTCTGTTGATATGGCAAGGACCTGCTAAACCTACTGATCATGGTAAGGGGTCTTGGTTGATAACAGAATTAACGGATGGATAGGCTGCTGTTGGGGTCCTTCCTATAAGGAAGCTAGTGTAGTAAGAGAGTCGGCTATTTGGTTCTCATCCTGAGGTACATGGTGATACAAACAAGAGGTGAAATTCTCAGATAAGTCTCGGACTGCCTCAATACAAGGTCAAAGAGAATCTTCCTTAATTTCCCAAGAGCTGAATCCCTGATAATAGATACCATGCATGCCATAACTTGGAGGAGAGCTTCAAGACCAAACAGATAAGCTTTATATTCAGCACCATTGTTGGTAATGGAAAACCCTAAGTGTTTGGATAACGTGATGATTTCGTTATCCGGTGTTACTATAATAACTCTAACGCCCGCTCCCCGTCGGTTCATAGCACCATCAAAGTACATAGTCCACACATGCTCGAGGATGTTAACAGTTGCAAGCTGTTCATCTAGAAAGTCCAAATTCTTAATATAATCAGAGTCAAGAGCTTGATTAGCCAAGAATTCTGCCATGGCCTACCCCTTAGTAACCTTTTTTTGTCACATATTCATTGTCGAACTCTGAAAGAAGTAAAAACCACCAGAAGAGCTTGCCAACCAAAGTGGGGGATTGACAAAGATACTTCATTGGGTCAATCTTAGCCACGACTTAGACTCATTAAGATTGGAAGTAGTGGCACAGTTTCTTAGTGAGCCAGACCATGGTGGTGCAAGTTTTCTCCATAAGCGAGTACTGGGTTTTATAATCCAATAACTTCTTGCTTGATTAGTAGATAGCGTGTTCCTGTTTATCATCATATTCTTGGACAAGCATTAACCTACAGAAGACTCTTTGATGGCCAAGTATAGGATCGAAGGTTTCCAGGGGATAGGCGATTTTCACATGGGTGGGTCAATGAGGTAAGCTTTGATTTTGTCAAACACCACTTGGCATTGAACATTCCATGCTACTGGCTACTGCTTCCTTAGTAGCTTAAAAATGGGCTTGCACACAGTGGTGAGATATGCAATGAATCGACTGACATACTGCAAGGACCCTAGAAATGAGTGAACTTCTTTCTCTATTTTTGGTAGAGGCATGTCCCTGATGGCCTTGGCTTTATGGGGATCAATTTCAATTCCTTTCTAAATGACCACGTGCCCTATTAACTTGCCTGAAGTAACCCCAAACACACACTTCTTCAAATTTAGGCGGAGATTATACTTTTAAATACTAGTCATGAATCTGTCGATAATAACGGGATGCTCTTCTCGGGTGGCAGACTTCACGATCATAGCATCCACATAGACCTATACCTCTTTATGGATCATGTCATGTAGGAGAGCAGTTACGGTGCCCTGATAAGTAGCCCCTACATTCTTTAACCCAAATGGCATCGCTTTGTAGCAATAAACCCCCTATTCAATAATGAACGATGTCTTGACTTTATCGATGATGTCTACCAGAATCTGATTGTAGCCTGAGAACTCATCCATAAATGAGTACATGGTTGCACTAGCGGCACTGTCAATCCGGACATCGATGTGAGAAAGCGAGAAGTCATCCTTAGGCAAAGCTTTATTGAGATCTAGGAAGTCAACACAAACCCAGACCCTACCATCTTTCTTTGAAACTGGAACATTGTTAGACAACCAAGTCGGGTAGTCCACAACTTTGATGAAATGAGCCTCAATTAGCCTCAAAACCTCTACCTTAACCTGATCTACCCATTCTGGTCTTAACCAACGTAGCTTCTATTTGACAAGTCTGAACTTATGATCGATTGGAATTTTGTGCTCGGCAATGTGACGATCAATCCCAGGCATATCTTTGTATGACCAGGCAAAAGCATTAACATGTATTTTAAGCACTTTTATTATCTCACTTTTTTCCATGGGAGTTAAAGTCGTTGGAAATTGTTACCATTTTAGGGTTATCATCAATACTTAGATTTATTTCATTTAAAGCAATGTCACTAATGCCAAAAACGTTATACGTATGGTTATGGGAATGCATGGACCATCAGGTAAAACATCAAACAAGTAAGCAAAACGAGAGTCATTCATTGAATTGAAAACCTTGTAGGCGACATTGTTTGCATCAAATACATCAGAAATATTGAAAATTACATCATCCATATTGTCATCCTCCATAAGTGGAGGGGCTTTAGTTCAGATGTCAGCAGTAGGTGGAGCATCCTCTATAGTCTTCATCAGAATGGCATCTAGGTCATGTTTAAGAGCTGTCTTCTGGTTAGTAGTGAGAGGTGATTCCTTGGACATATCATCTTTCTTGGTCAGGGCTCGAGCAAGCTTCTTCACGATCTCGGTTATGGAGTCCTCTTCCCCAGTTCTCTCACCCTTCCAACCTTTCTTCATCAGAAATTCTATAGCATCTTCCACTTCCTAATCCATGGGTCCTTCATCGCTTCCTCCAGTCTCAACTTTAGGATACATCATCTTAACCTTATCAGTAATGACATCGATGAGTACAACAGGCTTAGTGGGTTTGGGTCTAGCAGGGATAACCATGTAGTCAGCTTTAAAGTCATAAACATCTTTCAAGATCTCAAAACCAGGCCACATCTTCCCATTATGCTCGATGGGTTTAGCTTCCCCCTTGTAAGGCTTCTTGGCTTGGATCTCACAGATAGTTACCATGCGACAGTAGTTACAGTGGATATAATGATAGGTCTTCTTGGGCTTGTACCCTAACCGAGCATTGCGGGCAAGCACCTTACGTTCTAAGGCTTTAATGATCCCCTATTCATGCATTCCACAGCCTTTCCTAGGCTTATACCAACTCACTTCATCATTTTCCCCATACTAGAGTGGAGATAACCATACCAAATGGGAATCGATTTCTTGATCTTATGAATCACAGCAACATAAAGACCTTCTTCCAACTTAACTTTGGCTTCCATGACAGCCACAACAGAAGCAGCTTTAGCCTTACTAGTTATCAGCCTATTCTCATGAATAAACTTGACTTTTTGATAGAGATTGGAGGGGACTGCACCCAAGGGGTGGAGCCAAGGTCATCCAAGCAACAGGGAGTAAGTAACAAGAATGTCGACCACGGTGAACTACACTTTACTCTTAGCCCCTCCGACAACAACCTCAACTTTAAATACTCCAATCACACTGCACTTTGAATCATCATAAGCTCGGATAACATTTTTTTATTTCTCAAGCATCTATTTTGATAAACCCAAGTGATAAAGGACTTTTAAGGGATAGAAATTTAGGGCGGAACCATCATCTACCATGACACAAGGTATGGAGGAACTGAATTTAGATAAATAGAGCCCTATTATGATCCCTTCCTTCAACCTAGAGGTCAAAAGAATCAAACACAATCTATGGTCCCTTCTTCAAAGGAATAGCTTCCCCGACCCTGGCACATATCTCAATAATAAAAGTGGTCAGAGTAGCTTCAAAATCGAGCAGTCGCTTAATCAAACCCTTGCAATGCCCATCTAAGTCAATGACCAACTGCCAGATGCTATTCTTCAGCTGAGTAATGAGAGGATCGACCTTGAGGCTTGTCAAAATAGGCAGAGGTGGAGAAGGAGGCCTTGCTGTGATTGTTACCCTTTTAGGGACTGGGTCCTTATCAAGACAGAGATAACGATCCTCAGGCTAATACACACGGCCACTCCTAGTGATATTGAGAACATTATCGAGCAGAACACTTTGGGTGGCTCGTATTTCAAATGATAAGTTGGTTCATCAGGCTCTGAATCTAGGTCTAGCAGTTCATACCTATCCACACCGAAGAGCTCATTTTGGTGAACCCTGAATAGTTCATTCAGTATCATATCGGTAGGGGTGTCAACCTTAAACAGTTCGGTGCTCACCAGCTTGGCTACTTTGACTACTCCATCCTCTTCATCAAAATAGTGTCTTCCTTCAAAATAAAGGAATCAACACTAAAAAGTGGCTCTTTCTCAGTTTTAATTCGCTTAGCCACAAAAGGCTGAGCTGTGCAGTTTTCTTTCTTGGGCGGAGTTGAGACAACTTCTATACCCTATACCAAATTAACCCCTGCACAGCTTGGCTGATCAAATAAAAAATGTAGTTAGATGGGAGATCAGAACCGATAACCAGGGCTGAGTTGCTATTCCCTGGCTCTCAAGTAAGGAGATCAAATATTATGACTTCAGGTAAGCCAAAGTGGATCATGCCCACCTTGCTCCCAAAATTTGGTAAGGGGTTATTCACGGTGCTTCAGACCTTTTCCAATTTAGCAATCTTTCCTCCACTAACAAGATGCTGGATGGCTGAAAGCAAAACCTTATAGTTGTCAGTTTGATGTCCCACTTGAACGTGGTAGTCATAGAAATTATTCTTATCCTCAGGTTTGGGCGGTTTGTATTCTTGAAGGGATTGGATATAACCTGCTTCCCTTAAGCACTTAAAGATAACCCGAAGAGGCAACTTGTATAAATTACCCAAAACGAAAGGAGGATAAGGAGGCTGGACTGTGGCAACTACCGGTAGAGCATGAGTGATTGCTAGGGATGCAGCAAGGGCATGAGAAACTGTCTAAATTGCATTCAGGGCTTTGGGTTTGGCTTTTGTCGGAGCTGCGGGTTGAGTATCATTATTCTTTCTAAACTAGGGTTTTCCTTCCTTTTTGGCTCTTTTACGCTCTAACTCATGCTCAAATTTGTCGGCTCTTTTGAAGACTGCCTTATAGGATAGGAATGAATCAGTAGCCATTTCTTTGCAGAAAAGGGGAAGAGATCTCTCTAGGAGTTTAACAATTATCTCCTCAAGGTTTAGTTTAGATATCATCAGAACCTGGGTTAACATCCACTGATTGGAATACTATTTAAAAGTTTCACTAGGAAATTGGTGAACCCCTTTAAGGTGTTGGAGGGTTGTCTCCATCATGGTGTTGAAGCCATAATGTACTTTCAAAGATTATGAGAGAATTTTCCAATCAGTGACAATGTGCTGAGGCAAAGTATGATACCATTAAAGAGCAGGACCCCGAAGGGAACAAGGAAACATTTTAGCAAGTACTTTATTAATTAATTTCTTTACAAGCATAATCCTTTGATACATGATAATGTGGGAAGCAAGGGCATGAGACGCATCATAATGCACCATATTTGGCATAGTGAAATTATCGGGGACCCAATCCTCTCCTCGCTTGGGTTCCTTAGTAGCTATCAAATGGTTGATGTGGGCTTGAATCTTTGGTGTCACACTCGGAGGCTGCATGACCTAGTCACTAATCGGCTGAAGAGAGAAACCTACAGTCTCGGATGTCATGCCTACAGATTACGTGACCTGGTGGTTAGTCTGGGAGGCTATCATCTCGCAAACAAAAGTAATAACTTCAGGTGTCACACCCAGAGGGTGCGAGACCTAGCTGTGGGTCGGGACTAGAGAAGATGGTAGAGGAATTTCTAAGCAAGGATGAGCAATTAGTTGGCTATTAAAAGGATTCTGGGGGTAGGTAGTGCACCTGGGAGTTACAACAAACTGAGGGGGAGTGAAGGATGGAAGAGGCTTGACTAGTCCACTGGAGGAAGCTGAATACTAGTGAGTGAAAGCAGAAGGAATCAAGCTCTGAGCCAAAGGCCTTGGATTGCAAGGGATGATCGACGGAGTTGTTGAGGCTTATAGAAAAGGAAAAGCTTGCCCAAACTAAAATGGGCTTGCCATAGGTAGCATTGACGGTGCTGGGTAAAAAACATGTGTAATGGGTCTTGTCCCTATCGGACTGGCCAACATCTATGCTAAATCATTCTAGGCTTGTATATCAGACTTGGAGACCCAGTCGGAATTCTTATCCTCAAGGGCTTACCTGACGACTTCTTGGACAGTGGTTTGCATAGAGGCTTGGAATGCATCCGAATTCAGAAATTGAGCCATAGCACTAGCGAAGTTGAAACCCAGGGGTGGCTGAGATCCTGCTCTTGAGGTGGGAGTAGGGCCTAATAGATCCTTAGGTGGAGGGATGTTTCCTTTGTTGCTTGAAAAAGATATGGCTGGCTAAGAGTAATTTTAACCTAACTGAATCTTATCTAAATCTGACTCCCCACTGGAATCAGTATATGGTACCACTTCAACTTCTATGGTGATAACCTGTCTGAGAGAATGATGAATCAAATAGTGCTCTTACCTTTTCCAAACCAGGGTACAATGATAGCTTTGCCTCTTCTAGCTGACAGATGGTGAGTAGCAGATCAGATCATGCATGGATTGTGTAATGCCATGGATGGTATAAATGACTTTATCTTTTATAAGCAATGAATGATATTCTTGAGAGGATGGTTGCGATATAGGGGGTAGTATCATGATGCAATATCTTATCCCCCCAACATACGTGGAACATTTGTATCTCACGTCCTATATAGCGATATGTCGTGATGAAATAGAGTTACAAAATAAGTCCCACATATGTTGCTAAACAGCTTCCACGAGTGGAGATTGGTAAGGGTAAGTTTATTTTTGGCCCTTGAACCGATGCATGGGCATGTAGCATATAGCACACAAACCGTCCTTGACTCCCACGTAATGCCTCTATAAAAAGGATAGAGGTTAACTTCTTCACCGGAAATGGCAAAGAAGTGCATCCTAATTATTTTTTATTTGTTTTCGTTCATAAGGGAGATGACTATAATGGCTTTACTACCGCAACTTATTATAGAGTTGTTCATGTAAAAGGTTCTCGTTTACCTTGATTTTACGTTACTCAATCACTCCCTAAATAGGTGCAATTGCAAGAGTTCACATGTTGGTTGAGATGAGTGATCCACCCACTAGGCATCCTTAATTCTGAACAGGGCATGAGTGATACTTTCGTGAGATTCTCGGGGTAAAATTGGGCATCCTAATATTACCAAACTATCTACATACGTAAGGATAAAATGTTATAAGAAAGAATGAAGTTTTAATTTGGCCAATGATTTTAATGCATCATCTAAATCTTTTAAACCTGTTGAAAATTTTAAGTTCAAGTTTAAAGAGATCAATCCCCAGGAGAGTCGCCACTATGAGCGGACAACATTTTACATGACGGCTGCAAAGCCAGGCTAGAGGACCGATCTCTTGAAAATATGGGTGTGATGTGATTGAAAATGGTTAGCATATTCTAATATCCAAAAGATACGATATCGAAATCCCGTACTTAAAATAGAGTCGCCACCCGGTTCACCTCAGTTGGGAAATTTTGGTACAATTTTCCCATTGGGTGGTAGACCATACCTTAAGTAGAGATTCTGAGTTCGGATGATGCTATCTATTTTACATTAGGACAAGTTAAAAGTTTCATTCTTTTTTATTCAGTTTTAATCCACCCTATTTATTGTGTTTTCGATTTATATATTATTATCGCGTCATTAAGCATTCAAAAGTAGTAAATAAATTATTACAATCATCCAACGAATGAAAATGTGGAAATTAAAATAGTAATTACAAGGCATTCCAAATACTATACATTTGTCTGTACAATAAATAAAATACTTGAAGGCCTAACCTACATCTAACCTAAATCTACCTGCAAAAAATGGTTAGCATAGATACGACACATTGTATGAGGTATATCATGTAACATGAATAGTTAGTAGACCAAACAAGACCCGAGTTAGCGTGAGTATGGCCTAGTTAATGTATAATTTTATGGAGCCCGTTGGATGGCTAAAAATGGTGTTCGAATGACATTCGATAGAAAATCCAATTTTATCCATATTTTAGACTCGATTGTTATTTTAACTAGATTATTAGTGAAAATGCTACATGTTATGGGGTGAGGACTATTTTTTAGAAGTTTTGAACTCCAGTCGTTGCACTGTACATCCTAGCTTCAGAAATTAAACTAGGTCAAAAATAAAATGAAAACTAATCTACTGTCTAGAACCCTATACCGTTGGTGGTATGAATGAAGCCGTCGACAGCATAAATGATGTCGCTGGCTATTTCATTTGTAGAAGTAGGCAAAATGATATTCTAGATACCATAAAGAAAGGGTCCCACAAGAAAATAAAGCCGTTGGAGGCAAAGGAAGCCCCTAGCGATATGACTAATGTCGCTGCCGACATGAGTGATACCGCCGGCGACTTCACTTTCTTGCAGTAGTAGTGGCAAATGGTCGAAAAATGATGAAAACCTAAAACTAAGCACAAATCAGCAAATAAACACAATAAACAAGTAAAATGAAAGCCAAAGAGCTACAAGACTTATAATTTTTAACTCAGGGCCGTGAATCCACCTCTTCGTGATCCAAATGACACCTCCGTGGAGCTCAAATGATGATTTGGGTGGTGATCCAAATGACACCTCCGTGAGAGATTTAAGGCTCTAAATCCTATTATAGTGATTTTGGACCTAAAATCTACCTAAATATAAGAGTGTTCAGTTAATAAAAACCAAGAAAAGATGGATTAAATCCCCTTTTCTTACCTTTTCTATACTTTATCCCACTAGAACTAACTAAGAATGCTCAAAATATCCTTAAGATTTAAAGTGGTGAAAATCCAACCCTCATTTCAACTGAAATGGGTCCTTATATAGGCTAAAATCTAGTGGAAATTGACTTTGATCAATTATCCGGCGAGTATTAAGCCAATTTCTACAAAAAGCTATCTACCTATAGAAATTAGGCCAACAGCGGCATGGATAATATCGCCGGCGGTATCGCTGATGCTGCTGGCGGCATCAACCTCTGCGAGGTTTGAAAAATAAGCATTGCCTAGCCTAAAAAGGTGAAAAGGTGGGTCAAATCCACATAAAAAGGTTTTTTAGCAGGATTATTTGACTTTTTAAGGGTAATTAGGACTAAATTAACTTTTGGGTGCAAATCATCGATTCGAGCTCCCACCGGACGTGTTATCGGACATGCTAAACTGAATTTTTCCAAAAATAAAATTCGTAGAGAATTTTATAGTTGTAATAAAAATTCTAAAAAAGAATTTTTATCATGAGGAATAAAATTGAATATACATCATCATCATCTCGCAAGAGGGACTGCAATATCCCGTGCTCGCAATGAGCTGTACATGTTAAATAGTTGTGTTAGTTAACTTTCTTAAAATGGAATACTTTAATTCTTGATTGATTTTATGGTGAAAAAATTTCTACCCCTTCAATCACAGATTAAGGTGTGCTGGTTGGGGTTGGCCCAAGTTAACTGAAGAAACTGAGTTAGAATCGTTGGGTTGGTACCAACCTGACTTAGTGTGCCCCTAGTGTGTCCCTTTTACTGGCTAGCACTCCTTAGAAAGAAAACTGGCTTAAAATGGAAGTGAGGGCCTATACACTTACTGGGGTTAGGCTTGAGTTAAACCCGAGCCTGACTGGTTTGCCCCTATAAAGGACTTTATAATGTTGTGATACAGATGGGTTCCTTTCTTGAGGCAAAATCCTTTCCTTGGCGTTCTTTTCGTAAGGTGAACATCTCTCCTTGGTGTTCTTTTTTTAAGGCGAGCATCTCTCCTTTGCTGTGCGTATCCCTTTCTTAAGGCTTATGACTTTCCTTTAACTGATATCGGTGTATCCATTTCCTAAGGCAGATGACTTCTCCTTGTATCCCTCTCTTAAGGTAGATCGACTTTCCTGGTTGATAGTGCATCCCTTTCCTAAGGTGGATCATTCTCCTACTAATGGTGTATCCCTTTCTTAAAGCAGATGACTTTCCTTTAATTGATGCTGGTGCATCCCTCTCCTAAGGTGGATGACTTCTCCTTGTATCCCTTTCTTAAGGTGGATCAACTTTCCTGGTTGATAGTGCATCCCATTCCTAAGGTGAATGATTCTCTTGTTGATGGTGTATCCTTTTCTTAAGGTGGATGACTCTCTTGCTGCTGGTGTATCCCTTTCTTAAGGTGGATGACTCTCCTACTTGGGATTTTAATCTACCTGTCAAAAAGATAATAAAAAACATTGCATTAGTTACTATCTACAATGATACATCTTAATTCTCGATTGAATTTATGGCAAATAAGAATCTTTGCCCCTTTAATTAAGAATGATGATGTGTGGATGGGGGTTAGCCCCTAAATAAACTATAAAATGTGTTTAGAAATGTTGTATTTGGCCTAACACGAATCAATATGCCCCTGGAAAGCTGACTGCTGAGGAGATGGCTTTTGAATGGCTAGTCCGTTTGGACTGCTGGGGAGAAACTGCTCAAGGGCAATTTCAATTATTTGGAGGAAGGTGTACCTAGGACATCCTAGCTCCTGGGGAGTATCCTTGGATACCATCTCGAGAAAGCTTGACTAGTTAGGGGGTGCTCCTAGAAACTTGCCCTTAGGAGTCCTTGGGGTCGATGCCCCTTGGGTATTCTTTTGACTAGGGAAATGGTTTCTCTAATAGCCCAGCCATTGAGGACAGGGATTGACTCCTTTTCGAGATAGGGGGGATGCCCCTTGATTTTTTTTTTGCTGGGGAATGAACTATTATAATGTTGTTGGTCTGTTGGAGAAAAGGTGACTTTTTGGTTGGCATTCAGGTTTCATCTTGTCTGAACTGCAGGGGAAAAACAAGTTTTATCAAAATATGACCTAAAATGGTACATCTTAATTCTTGATTGACTTTGTGATGAATAAATTTTTTCCCCTTTAATCAAGTATTAAGACACACTGGGGTTATGCCCCCATTTAACTTTGAAGATTGAGTGAAGAGATGTTGGGTTGGTCCTAATCTTATTTTGGTATGCCCCTAGAGTGGCCTGACTACTGGGGGGAAAATAACCTATGAGTGGATTAAATACTTGGGAGCAGGTCTCCTAGATGACTTGAATTTCTAGGCGGTGCCCCTTGGAAAGAGAAACTTAGCTGCCAAGGGGGTGCCTCTGGAACTTGCCTTGGATGGCTTGACCGGTTGAGGGGATGCCCTCTGGTGGTTTGCTTGTTGGGGAAGTGATCCCTCTAATAGTCTAGTTGCTAGGAATGCTTCTTGGGAAGATGCCCCTCGACTGGTGCCTCTCGGATGGCACCATTGTTGGGTATGTCCTTTGAATGATGCCCCTTAGGTGGTAGTGTAGTTTGGGGAATTCCTTCTGTTCCTACAGATACCTCTCCTTGGGTTCTTGCATATTATAAAGAAATTGGTCAATAAAACTTTAAGATATATGGGTCGGGGAATTGCCCTGATTAAAAGAAAAGACTGAGTTTAGTGTTGTTGGGTTGGTTTAAACTTGAACCGAGGTGCCCCTATTATGCCCTTCTACAGGCTGGCACTACTAGGGAGTGCTCCTAGGGTGTTGGATGATGAGGGGATGCCCCTTGATGGTGTCCCTTTAGGGAGTGCCCCTAGGGTGTTTGATGATGGGGGGATGCCCCTCGATCATGCCCGTTTGGGGGGTACGTGTTTGATGATGGGGTTATGCCCCTCGATGGTGCCCCTTTGGGTAGTGCCCCTTGGGTGTTTGATGATTGGGGGGATGCCCCTCGATGGTGCCCCTTTGGGGAATGCCCCTAGGATGGGTTCCCCTAGGGTGTTTGATGATGGGGGGTGCCCCTCGATGGTGCCTATTTAGGGAGTGCCCCTAGGGTTTTTGATGATAGGGGATGCCCCTCAATAGTGCCCCTTTAGGGAGTGCCCCTAGGATGGGTGCCCCTAGGATGTTTTATGATGAGGGGATGCCCCTCAATGGTGCCCCTTTGGGGAGTGCCCTAGGGTGGGTGCCCCTAGGGTGTTTGATGATGGGGGATGCCCCTTGATTGATTCCACTCCTGGGAAATAGAGGTATGCCCCTCGATAAACTTCTTTGCTGGGGAGGTGTCTTCCTAGTTGATTTTTCTGCTGGGGATTTCTTCTAGGACAACATTTCCTTAGTTCGGGCAAGAATCTCTTATCTTGTGGGGATCATTGCCCCTTGATGTTTTGACCGCTTGGGTATCCTCCCCTAGAATGAGCTTGCACATGAAAAGTATTCACGTTAGCAATTGTTTTGACATGGCTTACCTTGATTCTGGACTAACTTTATGACAACAAAAATTTTTGCCCTTTCAATCAAGGATGAAGGTGAGGTAGGGTTTTAGCCCTTAATTAACTAAAAGAATGGGGGTTCAAGAATTGGGGTTTGCCCTAATTTAGATCTGATGTGCCCCTGCTACCGAGGAGTTTTGGTTTTGCTTTGAAAATTGTTCTACCCCAGAGTTGGGACTCGTACAGCAGGGGATCTACTAGGGAGGACCTATATAGGTGGTGAGTATAATAGGAAGGGACCCACACATCTGATACTGACTCATGAGGAAGCTATTGGATGGGAATCATACACCTACTAAGGACCCGTATGGCTGATGATGGGTTTAAGGGGAACCCGAGTTAGACCAGCGTGCCCCTATAATGGCATTTGTAACATTGTTGTGCTTCACCCTTATGAGAACCTTGTCTTGAATCTAAAAAGAGGAATCGTACGCCATTCATAAACTCATACAAGTATGGATGGACATCATATGCCCAAATGAGACTTATGCTTCTTCCTGGTGTTGGATCTGACATTGGTTCAGGTTTCCCTCGTGGTAAGTTCAAACCTGCAAAACTTAAAACTTAAACTATACATGATGCATGATGTATGAACATTTACATTTGTGTACTGATCCCCTGGTTTTTATTGTAGACTCTGCTAACCATGTAGCGTAATAGGTATGCCCAAGATCTGGGTGCCTCCGAGGAGAGAGCTAAGTTTCTGGAAGAGCAACTGTGAGCGGCCACTACTGAGGCTGACTAGGTTAGGACACTAGAGGAGGAGCTGGAGAGGGCCATTGAGGTGCTATGGCATAGCTAGCCTAGATGAATGAAGGTGGGCGGATACCTAAGCTATCTGATTCTTCTTCCGAGGATGACCGTTCCATGTATTGGATGGTGCCAGCTGTGACCCAGGTGACTAGAGCTGAGCAGGAGGTAGAGCAGCAACTTAAGGTGACTGGTGCTACTGCATAAACCTTATTTCTTTTATAGCTTATCAGTGCTTTTATCTTTTGTTGAATAATACATGCATACTAAAGATAACAACAAAGAGCACAAAATGTAGAGAAGAAACTAATGTTCACGTACTTGTGATTATTTCACTGAAAGACATGCATGCATTCATAAGACTAGGACTCTTAGCAAATCATAACATGTTCATCGATGAAATTAAATTTGAGTGCATAACCAATGGTAATAGTTTCCAATGGTTAACCCTTACATGCTTTTTGTTCCTTTTACAAATTTTCTAGAAAGCAACTAACGTTTATCTCTCGATGCCCTAACTTTTTCCTAAGCCGCCCTTTTCGGGTTTTCAACTTAGCGGGCTTTATTTGCGTTGGAGTACCCTAACTTTTTCCTTACCGATTTATGGAATACCGATCAGCGGGTTGCGCCCTAATTTTTGCCTGAGTAGTAGAGGACCACTCGCCGGGTGGTTTATTCTTTATTTCTTTTATCCTTTATTTGTGTTGCTTTTCTGTGATTTAGTTCTTTTAACCTAGACATGATAATGCTTAAGCCTATCTTGATTCACTGGATTCACAAACTCATTTCCATTACTGTCTATGAGCTCAATTCCTTCCTTCCCAATGACTTTCTTAACCATGAACGGTCCTTCCCAATTAGATCTGAACTTGTCCCTAGCATCAATGTTAACTTGGTGTAGCTATTTGAGAACTAGATCACCCCACTTGAGGGGTTACTTTGGGTAAGCTAGGGCCATTCAGTGTTGGAATGAACATGTTCTTCTCTTTTGTGAAAGAAGGAGGGCATGTTATTATGGAGAAGGTTCTCCTTCTTGTGGAAGAAGGAGATCATGTTATTATGGAGGTTTAAGATCATTATGTAGGGTTAGGGGTCTTCTTTTTGTTGAATAAATGGAGAAAGCATTTTTGGAGAGGTATTTTAACGGGAATATAGGTCAAAGGGAGGTACCTAAATTGATAAGAAATGCCCATTTATTGGATATGATGGTTTATCCTTTTGAAGGTTTTGGAAGAGCGTTTGATTTAAGCTCGCATTGATTTTAGATTTGTGTTGTAAGATCTTTTCCTTCAACGGTACTTTTAATGTGGAGTATGACTTCCTTATTTTCCTCTTGGGTTCTTGTTTTTCTTTCTTAGTGAATCTTCCTCCCCCCTCACTGAAAAGATGAGCAAAGACCTAAGGCTATCATGTTTGCTAAGCACTTTACATCTCTCTCTTGTTTTGTGATAACTTTTAACCATTGGAACCTTATGCCATTGCGATGTACTCAAATTCAATTTCTTTAATAAACATGATGAATTTTTTAAGATTGTTGATTTTATGAGTGCATGATATCTTTAAGAATGAAATACTCTAACATGATGTGAATGCATCAATTTATTTGTGATATGCTTTATAAGTGGCACTGTTTTGCATCAAAACACTAGCAACGTTAAAAGGTTACCTCTTCCTAAAAATCATCCTCCACATGTGGAGGGTCTTTTCTTCAATCTTGGTAGGATCCATTGGTGAATCGGTAGTCTCCCAATCCTAAGCTTCTACTTGTATTGGCACTAGTCCTCTTTTTGCTTCATCAAGGTCATCCAATTCCTAAATTTTATCCACTTTTCAGCCTTTTCGGGGATCTAATCTTCCCCTCTTATGGCCTGGACAGGAAGTGAAGGTTATTGAGCATTTGTAGTCACACCAAAGGGTAGACCTATTGGATGATGGAAGGTTGTCCCCTTAGGTGTGGCTACATAGTTGGGACCTTGGCTAGATCCCCCAAACCAAAACACTAACGAAACAAATCATTGGCTAGGCTAAATAGACCGATTGATGGCTGGAGGAACTGTCGTAGCCACTGACTAAAAAGGATCGCTAAACTGACCATATAGACTAATTGAACCCAACTATTTGAACTGATTGGACGATGGACTACTAGGAGACGGAGGCAGAGATTTGACCCTTAATTAAACTGAATTCGGTTGAGTAGAAATTCAAATACAGACCAAATGAACTTGAGATTATTGCAAAGCTTTGACTCTTGCTCAGGTGAGAACAAAATGATCAATACATGCATAGGTTCGAATATGCATGAGACATGTACAATGATGCATGGTGAGTTAATATACAAAGATAGAGTGCATCTAAGATAGATTGTAATAATTTTCCAAATGATGAAAAAGAAAGCTGGTTGAATTAACTAAATGATTTTTGGTGGTCATCTTAATCTTTTAAGATTTTCAAAAATAAACCCAATTTTTTCAAGTTAAAAGATTATATTCCCCAACAGAGTCACCACTGTAAGGTGTCGATGACTTGTGGGTCTCCCTTGGCATCTTTCAGCGGGGCCCAATGGGGTGGTTAGTTGATTTAGGCATGATGAAACTATTTAGTTCAAGTTTACATATTTAACCAATTTTATGAATAAAAGAATCAAGACCCAAATCTTGATACAAATGATAGAGTCCCCACCCAAGCCATCTACTTGGGAAAGAGTTTTTGTACGGTTCCCATTGGGCGAGAGACTCATACCTTTTGGATTAGAGATTTAGGTATCAAGTGAGTCACTTATTTCTCATTTAGTTAATTCAAAATTACATTCGCCGCATAAAATCGTTTTCTTTTCATCATTTGGGGAAACATTACAAAAAGCCTATTTTCTACACTCTTTCATACACTATACATGTGTTCAACAGTTCATTATAAAGCCCAAGCAATAAAAAGGTGAATAAAATTACAACCGGGGGAGAAATAGGGGATTGCGAGTGAACCTATATATTTGTTCTAAGTTATAAAACAAAATAAATAAATTCGTGTACATCCACAAAGATTAGAACAATTTATAGCACATCATAAGTTAGCATTTGATTGGGAAAATGTGATTATGTTAGCATGGCAGTTTTGGAATTGATAGTGCCCGGGCGGCTTCTAAGATCGAAATGAAATCACGGGTCTTCAACGTATTTTGTTGTGAAAGCACATTTTAACTTTTCGTGAGATTATTAGTGAAACTAATCACATGGCAAATGGTGATGTTGGATTTATTTTATAGATTAATTGAGAAACTTGGTTCTACATAGGGGCCAGTACCCGTATGGGTGGGGTGGGACCCTGCAGCTACTGGTAGGACCCTTATGGGTCCTGTTTGGACCCAAATAGAATCTTATTTCAGTTAGCAAAAGCAGATTTATGGAGAAGAAATAAAACAAACTAGGATTTCATTCGATATGGGTGTGGCGCACCAGTTTAATATCCCTAAGGATATAAAGGTACCGATAAGGCCCATATGGTTCAGGACTAGAACCAAAATAGGAATAAAAGAACATATGGAATTAAATAGATGGAGAATTATAATAAAATAAATGAGATGTGAGTCTCTTTGAAACTCAGGAGTGTATCTTTAGGAGGTGGATCCAATTTAGACCGATTCTAATGCCGAATGGAAACTTTGTCAAAGTAGATGGTGAAATGATGGATTTAGGACTGTTTAGGTGAGTGTTTATATGGATAAAATCTCCCCCAATCCTAAATATGAAGCTAGAAAGGAATAAAAAATGGGCAAAACCAATGTGTAACGGTTTTCCCCCTATTTTATAACTTTAATACCTCTTCTATACCCCACTATAACCTCGAAAACTTGTTGAAGATGATTTTCCTATCATATATTTGATTCTAATATTTTTCTCTTATTTTTCTTCCTCGGAAATGAAGCAAAATGCTCTTTTATATAGGTAAAAATCATGATTGAATGCATTAAATAACATTTATTATTGATTTTATGTTTTTACGGCTGATTTTGTGTATTCATGGCTGATTTTATGCATTTATGGCTGATTTTATGCTCCTAAATAGACTATTTGGGCGTATGGAGAATTGCATAGGTGGGCTGGACCCATACGGGTCCTGGTAGGACCAGTATGGACCATTTTAGGTCATATCAGATAGGTACGGATCGGTTGGACCCCGTACGAGTCTGGCTAACATGTACGGATCTGGATCAACCCGTACGAACTGGTAAAGAGCAGTCCGACCGATTTTGACCAAAAATGCCCTAAATCGACATGTTTTGACCATTTTTGACTAAAATTGACTAGAATTGACATTTTAGGGACTTATGCACTAGTTTTTTGAGGTTTAGATTTGGCAAAGCTTGACCAAACAACTTTGAAACCACTCCAAGTAGACAATACATGTAGAAGAATGCATTATATAGCTCTCATCATCGTGTTATGAGAAGGACCGTTAAAATCTAGTGCTCACAATGTGCTATAATTATGTCATGGAATTTTGCAAATACGTCAATGAATATATTCTTAACTAGTTATAATATAGTTTGAAAGTCATTGATATAACAAAAGAATGCCTTTATTAATATAACTTTGTTCATACAAATAAAACTAACTAAGATATATCGCCCTAATTGCCTCTAGGGCATACACCATATCTAACAATCTCCCACTTGCACTAGAGCCAATTAGCTACGTGCCGTAAACCATAACTATTAACATGCTGGTCATGCTTAATCTGTGTCAAAGGCTTGGTCAGACCATCAGCTAGGTTTTGATATATGGGTACATATTCCATCTATATATCCTTATCCCTTTTTATATCTTGAACTCTATGATATTTTCTGTGTACATGTCTGTTTCTCTGATGAGACTGTGCGTCTTTTGCCTGAACAATAGCCCTAGTGTTATCACAATATAATACTATTAAATCCTCACTGCTAGACACCATGCTGGGATCACCAATAAATCTCTTTATCCAAACAGCTTCTTTTGCTGCTTCTGAAGTAGCAATGTATTCAGATTCAGTGGTTGAATCAGCAGTTGTATCCTGTTTGGAGCTTTTCTAAACATCTGCCCCACCATTTAACATAAATAGGTAACCTGACTGTGACTTGCAGTCATCTTTGTTAGATTGAAAACTCACATAAGTGAATCCCTTTACTATGAGATCACCTCTCCATATATCAAGAACATTTCCTTAGTCCTTCTCAAGTACTTAAGGATTTTCTTAACAGCCATCCAGTGCTTCTCACCTAGATCAGATTGAAATCTACTTGTGATGCTCAACGTATGTGAGACCTCTGGCCGTGTAGATACTATAGCATACATGATGGATCCTATTGCAGATGCATACTTATGTGTAATCTCTCCTCTTGTGTCCCTGGACGCTCAGATTTAGAAAGTCTAATTCCATAAGACATTGGAAGATAACCCTTTCTTGATTGCTCAAGGTTGAACCTAGTCAATACCTTGTCTATGTATGTATCTTGTGAAAGACCTAGCAGCCTATTGGATCTATCTCTATAGATCTTTATACCTAATATAAATGCTGCTTCTCCAAGGTCTTTCTTGGAGAACTTTCTTGACAACCACGACTTAACCATTTGAAGAAGAGAAATGTCATTTCCTATTAGCAGTATGTCATCAACATATAGGACAAGGAAACTGACTGCACTCCCACTAACATTCTAGTACACATAAGGCTCATAAGCATTTGATATAAAATCTAACTCTTTGATCGTATCATCAAACCTTATATTCCAACTCTTGGATGCCTGCTTAAGTCTATAAATGGATCTTTGTAGCTTGCATACCTTTGAGCCATTTTGAGATGTAAAACCCTCAGGTTGTATCATGTATACATCCCAATCCAAGTTTCCATTTAGGAAAGCGGTTTTTACATCTGTTTGCCATATCTTATAATCACAATGAGTAGCAACGGCCAAGAGTATCCTTATGGATTTAACCATGGCTACCAGTGAAAAGGTTTCATCATAGTCAATACCTTCTCTTTGACTATAACATTTTACCACCAACCTTTCCTTATAGGTAATTATATTACCATCCATGTCGGTTTTCTTCTTGAAAACCCTTTTGCAACCTATAGTTCTAACCTCATCAAGTGCATCGACCAATTCCTATACTTGGTTTCCATACATGGAATCGATTTCTAATTGCATGGCTTTTAAACATTGATCAGAGTTTGAGCACTCCATTGCTTCATTGTAGGTCTTAGGTTCATCATCCTCCATTAGAAAGATTTGTTTATCATCCGTGATGAAAAATATATATCTTTCGGGAGCGTTGGGAACCCTACTAGATCTACGCAATGGTTGCTGTGTAACAGGTTGTTCCTCGAAACAAACACTTTTTGTTCCTCAGGATCATAAAAGATATACCCTACTGTCTCTTTAGGATATCCTATGAACAAGCATTTGTCAGCCCTAGCTTCTAGCTTTTCTGACATTTTTCTTTTAACATAGGTAAGACATCCCCAAACTCTTATGTAAGAAAGAGAGGGTTTCTTGCTATACCACCTTTCATATGGTGTTGTATCAACTGATTTTGAGGGCACATGTTTAATATATAAACTACGCTCTCTAGTGCATATCCCCAAAAGGATTTGCTGAGACTTTCTTGGCTCATCATGAACCAAACCATTTCTAACAAAGTTTTATTCCTCCTCTTAGATACACCATTATGTTGAGGAGTGTATTGAGGGGTCCATTAGGGTAATATTCCATTATCCCTTCCATAATCTTGAAACTCTTGGCTTAAATATTCTCCACCACTGTCTGACCGTAGTGCCTTAATATTCTTTCCAAGTTGTTTCTCAACTTCATTCTTATAGTCTTTGAATCTTTTAAAACTATCAGATTTATGCCTCATAAGGTACAAATACACATATCGTGAGTAATACTTGATAAAAGATATGAAGTAGACAAATCCCCCATGTGTTTGCACATTTATTGGACCACATACATTTGTGTGTATTATTTCCAATGTACTTGTATCACGTTTCCCTTTACCTTTAACGGACTTTTTTTTGTCATTTTGCCTAATAAACAAGGTTCGCATACCCCTTAAGACTCCTAGTCTATTGGGCCCAAGTCACCACCTTTGTGTAACTTAGTTAAGTGGGTTTCGTTTATATGGCCTAAACGACAATGCCAAAAGTAGGATGATTTTTCTTTATCAAATTCCAATCTCTTGTCATCATTCATATTAAAAATTTCAGCTTTAGTATTAGAAACATATATGCCATCAAACAAAATTCCTTTGTCGTAAAGAATATTATTTTTACGAATTTGATAATCTTTATTATTAAATAAAACTTCAAATCCTTTTGCTACTAAATATGCAATAGAAATAATATTCTTAGTAACAACTAGAATATAATAGCATTTATTCAATTCTAAAATTAGGCCACTTAACAACTTGAGACTATTTGTTCCTACAGTTGATACAACAACCCGTGCTCCATTTCCAACTCGTAGGTCCAACTCTCCTTTAGCCAGCCTTCTACGGTTCTGCAACCCCTGCATATAAGTATCGATATGAGTACCACATCTAGTATCTAATACCCATGTGGACTCATAAGGAATTCTAGTAAAATTTTCAGTCATGAACATACCCGAAGTAGTTCCCTTCTCAGGGATCTTCTTTATATGCTTAGAAACAGGTGCCTTGCAATCCCTTTTCCAGTGTTCTTGTTTTCCACATTGGAAACATACATTTACAGTTCCGTTCTTATTTTTCTTCTTCTTACTAATATTTTTCTTAGCCATCAGCCCCTTCTTTTTCTGGGTCTTACCCTTCGAAGGTTTGGTTTTCTCAACCATTTATAGATTTTTCTGATCCTGCTTGATCTTAGGTTCTACTATTTTCATCATGTTGATCAATTCTGGGATTATCATATCAATCTTGTTCATGTAATAATTAGTCAAAAATTATGAATAAATATTAGTGAGTGAAGTCAAAATGAGATCTATGCTCAACTCATAATCCATGATAAAACCCAATCCACCAAGCTTCTCGACATAGCCAAGAAGTTTTAAAACATGATGAGAAGCTAAAGAACCATCCTGCATCTTAGTCCCAAACAAAAGTCTCAAGGTCTCAAACCTCTCTGTCCTTGCTTGCTCAAAAAAGAGTTCCTAAAGATGGAGAATCATAGTATCGAGATCCATATTCTCATGCTGTTTTTGAAGCTCAGGATTCATGGTTCCCAACATTAAACGTGTTGCAGATTCACAATCTTTCCTATGCTTCTTCCACACCTCATATTCCTTATGATCTCCAGCATTAGGTTTCTTAGGAAGGGGCTCATCGAAAACATAAGCCAGGCTTTCACCTCCGAGGACTATCCTCACCGTCATAAAATAATCAGTAAAATTGGTACCATCCAATTTGTTCTCAAGAATAGCACAAAAGTTTATATTTGTAGTCATACTGAACCTAGATATAAGAAAATAATTATTACTTTAGACTTAGTTCTTGTACATGCATTTAATTTAAGGTCTTTTAATCAAATACATATTCCAACTATTTTTATTAAGGTTTATTCGAAAATGTAATATCCCCTTCTATTGTCTTCTGGAAAACATAGTCTAAACATTCTTCTTAGTAGGTAGCATCTATAACTCATTTAAGCTAACCCCCAATATCACGAGTCAAGCTAATCAAAACAACAATAGGAGGATCTAGTCTATTTGCATCTAATGCAATTGCTAATCCATTTGAGTTCCAACCAGTGGACACGCATAACCATTATATGACTCCTCAAATAATGCCTCCAGCCCGGCATTAGCTCTAATATTACGGACAACTAACCTAGTTCGGTTAAAACTTAACCCTAATTCGAATCATGTGACTAGATGATGTTAAAATAAGAAAGCACATTGTGCGTGAGATATTCATTTAGTAAAAAGTCTTAGAATCACACTTTGATTTTTAGGAAAGCTAATTTTGTCGTAATATTTTAATTGGGATTTATTGATGCAACAGGTCTCGCCTAATCTAAGACTTATACATGGACATGATTATGAAACTATAACTAATTCCGGGCTAAAAGGAATTAGTAGGTCCAATATAGGGTCACGTTCAACTGGTAATTCATAATCACTCCATCATGCCAAGACTCCATAGAGCATGCAAAATAAATAAGGGGGTTCATTGTTTAAGTTCTTGCACCTATGTGTATAAGTTTTAATTTAACAATTTAAACTTTCATTTGTAAAACCATATAATGAATCCAATTCATTATATTAGAAATCAACTAATTCAAAATAGTCCCTTTGGTAATTAGAATCTAGAACCGATGGAAATTCTGAGGTAGGAGAGGCCCCCTTGAAGTAAATGAGCAGCCTTATCCAATCCTTACTAGAACAAACACGGGCCCTTCTGACTCAGTTAACTATAGACTAATTAAATTGAAGATTTCGTTATTTTATAATTTAAGAATTATTCCACTTAATTCAGAAATTAAAGCATTTATAATTTTAAGTAAAAACATTATTTATTCTTAGATAACTACCCTGACTAAGTTTGAGCAACACTTAATGTAGTTATCATAGCATTTTCTATCGGCTATAGTCCATGCAAGTGGCAGGATTAATCGCCTTGATATTGGCAATAGTACATCCAATTGCCTCCTTGTGTTGCTGGAGCAAGGAGACCAGTCGTTTCTCTTCATCGGGACTCAATTTACTGGAAATGATCACCGGGAGCGTATCATTATCCCCTAAGAAAGCATACTTGCGGTGAATTGGTAGACTGTTGAGTTCAAGTTCCGGTGTTTGGATGATGGAAGGGGTGAGTTTCTTAAAAGGTGGTAGAGCGAGCTTTGGTCCAGGTCTTGATGTAGGTTGAGGTGGGTCGAGATCATGGATAGCTTCTTTCACCTTTTTTTCTAGATTTGTGTCATCAAGATTCTTTGTGTCAAGTGCTTCATTCAGAGCGACCAAATATTTGTCTGAGACATTGAGCTAAAACATTTATTGGATGATGGGATCAAGACTACTAATACTACATAGGCTCAAATCTTCCTCTGGGGTCTTCATGGCATCATAAACATTAAAATTGGCTATATCCCCATTGAACTCCATAGTGAGAACCATTGTGTACATCAATTTTGGTCTTGGCAGTGCTCAAGAATGGTCTCCCTAGCAAAAAAAATCTGAGTTCCCCTTTTTATCTGGATCACACATATTAAGAACATAAAAGTCAGCGGAAAGAACAAAATTATTTAACTTGACTAAAATGTCCTCAAAAATTCCCTCATGGTAAACAATAGAGTGATTCGCAAGTTGTAGGATAGTCTTGGTCTCCTTGAGAGGCATATTGCTGTTGGCCGATATCTGCTGGTAGATAGAGGAAGGTATGACATTTATAAAGGCACCGAGATCACACATAGCCTTCTGAATTCCAACTTGACCTATGGTGCAATTGATCGCGAACAATCCCTAGTCCTTTAGCTTAGGGGGTAAATTGCGTTAGATCACGACAGATACATTTTCCCCCATCACGACCTTATCTAGGTCATGCTGCTTCTTCCTATTGGTACATAACTCCTTTAGGAATTTCGCATATTTGGGTATCTCTATAATCACATTGAGCAACGGGGATGTAGATCTCAACTTTCCTCAAGGACTTGAAGATCTCTTTCTCTTCCTTCAGCTTATTGGTCTTTACCAGTCTTTTTACAAAAGGAGGTCTAGTCTCGGTAGAAATCACTAGTTCCTCCGGGTCATTGAGAGTCACAATGACTTTATCCTCCATTTCTACTCTTGGTGGTTTCGATTGAGTGTCTTTCTTTTCCCTTAACATGATTGCGCTGACATTCTCTCTCGAATTGTCCTCCATTTGAGATGGAAATCTCCCTATGTTCTCAATCTTAGAGAGAGTGCTAGCTATGTAGGCCATATGTTTTTCCAGGTGTGAGAACTTACCTTGCAGTCCTTGTATTCGATCGTCTACTAGCTCAAACCACTTATTAGAGCCCTCAGCGAGAGTAGTTAAAAGATCATAAGGATTATATTGTGGCTCACCACGAGCTGATTCTATGGTCCCCATGGTTATTACTGGTCATTATTTTCCCAAGCGAGTGCTGGACGATCTCGCCACCCTATTTGATTCCTCTTTGTGGTGGTCGGATGTACGTCTGCTTATTCCCCTAATTAACATAGTTATTATGGTTACCGAAGTTTCCATAGTTACTATAGTTACTATAGTTGCTATAGTTTCCCACGACATTGACTTGCTCAAATTCAGGGTCTCCTATGCGAGGACATTCATCAGTAGTATGAGTGGTCTTTTTGCAAAGTTCACACTCCTTCATGACCTCAGTCTTGATAGTTATCTTGTGCACAAGTTTAGATAGTCTCTCTATTTTGTCATTGAGATCATAAGAATTGATCTCTTTCATTGCTCTTGATGTAGATTTTCCTTCACGATCGCCAAACTGTTGAGCAGTTTCTGCCATAGTCTTGATGATTTCCTAAGCCCGATTTAGGGTCTTATTAATGAGAGCACCTCCACTAGCAGCATCCATCATGGACAGTATGGAGAATGGGAGTCCCTCATAGACAGTCTGGACTAAGGCTTGATCAGTAATCCATAAGGTGGATAAGCTTCCAAAAGGTGCTGGAACCGTTTGTATTACTCATGGAGACTCTCTGTATCTTTCATCTGGGGTTAACATATCTGCCTCTTCAAAGTGGTAACTCTCGATGCTGGAAAGTATTTATCAAGGAAGAATCTTGACATCAATTCCCATGATGTTATTGATCCTGGTTTCAAATGATAAAACCAGTCATTGGTTGAGTCCTCAAGAGAGAAAGCAAAGGACTTCAATTTCGCAAGGTTCAGATCGACCTTAGGTGGCTTCATGGAACACACCATCAAATGGAATTTCTGTAAGTGTATGTAAGGGTCATTAGTGGCCCTTCCATCCAATTTGGGAAAGCTATAGACAAACCCAGATCTTATCTCAAAGTTGTTATCGTTAGTTCTATTCGGATAAGTGATGCAGAATTGTTATTGGTTCATCGGGACCCTTGTAAGGTCTCTGATTGACTACTCTAAGTCAGCCACGGTCATGATGGCTATTTGAAGTTCTGAATCTAAGTCAGTCGAGTCGTCAGACAGTCCTCCTACATTGATTGGATTGTCCATAGGTCCGTTTGAAGTCTCTGCCTGATGTTTTGAGTCTCTATGCTCTCAGGCTTGCTTAGCACGAGCTATGTTGGATCTTTCAAATTCTGGATGGTAGAGGAATTCACTGCCACAACCTATGGCTCTGGTCATCCATGTCGATCAACTAGTCAAAAGAAATCGCTCCCTAACAACAGCTTAAAAATTTAATGGGAGTCGAGACCACCAAATATAAATCCCTGCACAAAATAAACTAGTAGTTATTAAGCTTGGGCTGAATCCACAAGGAATGGTATTTGACAATGTTATTCTTAGAAGATGACACACAGTGTGACCTAGAAGTACTTTTGATGGGAATTTGTGGATTAAAACTAAATAAATTAAGTAATGAAACATTAAGAAAAAATGGCTCAACAAAAATAGAACAAGATAGAATATATGGTGATCTTGGGATAAGAAATTAATTGTAGCAAGACCAAGATTTAGTTATACTAATACTCATGCACCGTACAGTACTAGCAAATTTTCCTTACTATGTATAGCGGTTGGACTTCACGCCATGACCTCCCTCTTACTCACCGTGACCCTCGACTTCGCGCCAAAGGGTACTCCGATGAGTAGCAATAAATATTAGAAAAGCCTAAATCCTTACCGACGGGTAGTGAAGCACACCCAACAGGTGTAAGATTACCTTTCCCTAGTCTCAATGGAGACTGTTGTCACTTTATTCCTCTTTAGGCACAAATAGGGATGTAAGAATAAGAATTAACAATAATCACAAAGACTTACCAAATGGATCATCAGGCCAACAACAAGACTAAGTGATATCCTTACCATGAAACCCTTGAAGTACCGAGATTCGTAAATAGGTTGCCTTGCAGATTTCTGTATTCATTTGCGGTCCTTACACCATTTAAACTCAGTCTTGACCATTATTTAGTCAAGCTATGAGGATTTTAGCTAAACATGACTGAATTGAAAAGTACTAAAATATAAAAAGACTGAAAGTAAATCATGATGAGAATATAAGGACTGAAATTAAAATAGAGTAATGAAACTGAAAATGAACTTGTAGTTAAACTTAAAGTTGTTTGAAACCAAAGCTGTAAATCAAAATGTGCTTGAAACTAAAGAACACAAAGACTAAAAACTAGACTAGAAAGACTGGATGGTTAATGGTAGATTGGATCAGATTCAATTGTCCCCTTCGAAATGCGCCGGCCTCGGTATTTATAGTTGATTGCTCCTCCTTATGCTTCTTCTATAGTGACAAAATGGGACTCTTTGCATTTATTTCACTGGATTATTTTCCTTTTTGTCTTGGTCATCCAATGGCAGTAAGATCCTTTCCTTTATGAAATTAGGAAAGAGATCAAACTTCCTTCTTGAATTGGGCTCTTCCTGAATAGGATTTGCCAGAATCGGGTAACTTCCGGAAGTGGACATGGCATGCTCTGGTATTGATGTCGTTGTGGTCATTTTAAAGTGTCCTAGAATCACTAGGACCAGCTATTGCTCCTACTATCAGCTTCAGGTATCGGTGGAAGGCTCTTTTCTTCTAAATATCGCATGTTTTCTCTGAATTGCCTTCAAAACCTGAGAAAGATAGAAAAGGAAGTAATAGCGGCCATAAAGACTAAAAACATAGTCTTAGTGATATGGAAATAAGCACAAATACATGCTGAAAATACAACCCATCATAGGCATGGCATTGCATACTCCAAAATATTTCGTAGAAAAACAGACCTAGCATATTTCTGGTCAATCATACAATCCCATTAGGCAGGCTCTGATATCACTATTGGTCTAGATTAAGGGTTTTAATGAGTAAAACATGTGCAGTGGGAAATCAAAAATTAATCTAGAGACCAAGATCTCCTAAGTATGGCATGATTGATAGTAGTACTAGTCATAAATTATTCTAGGCCATAAACACTTATTAAAATGACCTAATAATAATTTAACTACTTACCAGTTAAAGCGTAAATCCCTTAGTCAGTAGAAAGAACCCTCAACTACGTGCAAAGACACCAAAATAGAAGCCCTTTGTAAATAGTCCACACGAGCACCACCGACCAAACCCTTCTAGAAAGGGAGTACTGATAAATAAGTGGAAGACTGCTAGATCTTCCCTACCAATTTAATCTAGATGAAATTCCCTTAATTTTCTTTCTAAGTCAATATGTCTTTCGAAGGATTACTTATTTTGAAGGATTACTTATAAGAACTAGAATAACTAAGAGAATAAGAGAGCAAGAGAAGGAGTATGAAATTAAGGATTTAGAATGAAAAATAATAAAGGAGGAGGCTTCTATTTATAGTGGTTAGCAAATCATAAAAGGACAAATTAATGCCTAACCTCAACCAATTAGAATTAAAATAAAAAGGGCAATTAGGACTATTTAATTAGAATAGGAAGTAGACACAAACACTAACACTAGGGAGCTTGCTTAGGGAGCAAGCTCCCCACTTGCACCCTAACACTGGTGGCCAGCTGCCAGTAGCTAAGGAAATGCTATGGATAAAGATCTTTCTCCTAGAGCTGGGTTTAAGGCAAGATGAGTATGTAGTGTTCTGGCTGGGCCTGCGCAGGAGCATAGGCCCAGCCTGTGTAGTGGCCTACACATGCAGGCCACATGGACTTGCACAGCCCGCTGGTTGGCTGTGCATAGTGCAACCCACTAGTGGGCTATACTCAATGCTATGGGTAGGCCTAAGGCCTGCATATCTAGCACAGCTCGCGCAAGACCCATGTAGGTTGCGAGCTTACATAGCCCACTATAGGCTTGCGTAGCGCGCACCGCGGGCTGCCAAAGGCAGTCTGCTCGCGTAAGGCTAATAGGCCTTTATGCACTTCTGCACTGGCCCACGCACATATTTTGTACATGTACTGTCTAATAGTACATATGATAATCCACTCACGCAGGTTCCTTGAACCCCGCTCTATTTATGTTTCTTCTTTCCCCTTTTGATTATTTTAACCTTTTTATTATTTAATGGATTCATTCATCCAACCAATGATTATTTGTCTAACTAATATTATGGTCTAACCATATATTATGGTCTAACCATATTTTCTAGTTTTTCTAGATTAGACCCAGTCTAACAGTTGTTTACGTGGCTCGGTTGCAACTCAAAGTGTGTGACCTTATAGGATTCCTTTATATCAAGTTGTCAAAAGTTCAACCTAGCTTAGTTCCTTTTAGTAATTGACTGGCTCGGAGCTCCAGACCATTTTGGACTCCAATTACTTTAATCGGTCATAATGGCTCTCTAGCATAGGGCATCTGACCCCTCAATATTTAGAATGCCACGTGCATTGTGACTTAATCCCAATTCAATAATAGTATCAATACAATTCACTCCTTCTACTGTGAAGTACCATCTGGTTTCTAGGACTCGGTTTAAGTATCAGTCAACTAGTAGCTATAATAGCTACCCTAGTATTTAGTCTTGCTATAGAAATACACCACTCAACCATTTATTGTGTTGATCAGGATCTCATCCGATCAACCCATACTCTGATCAATGGTTTACAAGTGTGTCACTTCCAACAAGTGGCCAAGGTACATCTCCTGTATATTACTATAATGGAGTGATAGATTCCATCTTGACTACTCAGCTTACCAACGGACAGACATCAACTATAACCGTAGTCATCCGAATCACCCAGTCTATAGAATGCTTAGGTATGACCCAAAGTATAGCAATATCTAAATAAGGTAACTAGTATCTTAGGTCTAAGGATATTCGTATTGCTATTGCAATGAGACAATAAAACACCAACACATAATATAGATTATCGAGTGTTGTCTCATAGCGGTCTCCAATTTATCTCTCTGAATACATTCATGTTTTAACCCAAGGTACCACCCTCTAGCACTGGAGATATGCTACTCTGAATCAAATTCAAGAGGTATGACAACACATGCTAGTCTATCAGTATCATCAATGTCCAGTCTTGATGATACTTTGACTAGGGATATTTAGACAAATTATAATAGCACATGAACTAGTTCTCACCAATATAGTCCCACTATGCCCTTTGTAATACATGCTACGATTATGCCATGGACTTTTGCAAACACATCAATGATTATATTCTAAACCAGTTATAATATATTTTCACAGTCATTGATATAACAAAAGAATGCCTTTATTAATATAACTTTGTTAGTACAAATAAAACTAACTAAGAAATATCGCCCTAATTCCCTCTAGGACATACATCATATCTAACAAGTATTTTTATAGCAAGACTAAATACTAGGGTAGCTATTAAAGTTACTAGTGGATCGATACTTAAACCGAGTCCTAGAAACTAGATGGTACTTAACAGTAGAAGGAGTGAATTGTATTGATACTATTTCAGAACCAAGTTTAAGTCACAATGCACGTGACGTTCCGAATATTGAGGGGTCATATGCCCTATGCTAGAGAGCCACTCTGACCACGACACTAACAAATTATAGTCCATTTTTCTTCTAAAGATTAAAGAGGTGTAGAGCTCTCTATCATGACTATAGTAGCATTTTCGCCTCCCTTATCAGGGGAGGAGTCTGATCAATTAGAACACAGCAACAAGAAAATTAAAGGGCTAGATGGAGGTGTGGGTTTAAGTGAGAAATCCCAAGATGTAATCAATGGACCAAAACCTTCGTCGCTAGTTAGGAAAAAGTCACCATACAAGGATGCTCTATATGGAGTATCACTGGATGAGGATGAAAATATGTCTGATAATTCAGAAGAACAAGAGTCTGATGTGAAGGGCGATGAGGATTTTATTGCAACTTCAGACAGTGAAGAGGAAGGGGATGAAGATGACAAATGCCCCATTGTCCACTTCTCAGCATCTTAAAAGGCTTCTTTTTGGAGACCATAGAAACTCTCACTCATTTGCAAGGTCCTAGGACATTGGGTGGGATTCAATTTTTTGGCCTCCAAACTATACATGTTTTGGCAAAAGAAGGGTACTATAGAGCTTATTGATCTGTCCAAAAACTTCTACCTAGCGAGATTCTTGACAAAAGATGATTTCTTGGCTGCTCTTAAGGGAGGCCCATAGATGATTGCAGATCATCTAACTTTTATGACTAAGTGGCATCCACATTTTGACCCTTATAATATTCTCAAAGATAACTGCTTGGGTAAGATTCTAAGGGATTCTAATTAAATACTATAATTTTTCAGCATTAACAAAGCTCATAAATCTGGTGGGAAAATCATTGTACGTGGATAATACAACTCTGAGTGCTAGTCGAGGCAAATACGCGAGAGTGTGTGTTTAGATTGATCTGAGCCAACCCCTCGTAGCTAAATTTTGCCTGAAACATAGAATTTACAAGATTGAATACGAAGGCCAACATAATATTTATTTCTCTTGTGGCATTTATGGGCATAACAAAGATCTTTGTCCTAACGAGGAACCAGAAATGATTTCGTAAGATAAAGCTAATGAAGGTGAAAATATGGCACAAAATATAAGTATCTTAACTAGAACAGAAGTTCTAGATGATTTTGGCCCTTGGATGATGGCAAAAAAAGAAGGCGAGGAAGAGAAATAGTACACCATTGAAGCAAACCGCCGTGAACCCAACACCGGTGTGAGCACGGTATGCCCGACCCGATGATGATTAATACCTACTCACATACGTGTTTGAATAACAAAATGTGCTATGAATTGAATGTATCTTTCCTTGTCTAAAACCCCTTGAACAAGCCTCAAAGTATCCTAAAGAAAAGAACCTAAAACCAGTAATTTCTTGTCTGAACTTATGCCTTCAACAAAATTCTCTCTGTAACTCCAAATCAAATTTCCAAAATTCAAACGTTAGCCCTGTGTGTTAGGAACCACGTGTCAAAATTTTAGAAAAATCCAATGGCTGGATTTGCGTCGATCGATGCTCCCATATGTGTCGATCGACGTTAATCGCTGTTGACATGTGTCAAGTCTACCGATGACTCATCAAACCTACACATGTGTCTATCGAGGCTCTCAGATGCGTCAATCGATGTTCCTTGGACATGTGTCAAGTCTACTGATGACTCAGCAAAGCTATAATCACCCTAGATGCATCGATCGACGCTCGCAAGATTTGTCGATCGACGCTGCCAAAAATCCTATAAAAAGAATGCGATCCCTGCTCATTTTGAAGAACTTTTGACAGAGAAAATACTTCCAAAACCCTCTAAAAAGTTCCTTTTTACAGATTCCCTGAATCCATACCCGAAAGCCATTCCTTTATCCCAAAACTAAACTCAGGTATAGAACCCTTCCCTAGGCAAGTTTTAGCTATAAGCTGGCCTAGCTTTATTCCCTAAACACCAAACTAATAACATGGTTCAATATTGTCGACGGTTTTAGCCATAAACCTCCCTCATATTGACCTTCAAACACCAACTATACCAAGGTATAGTCCATTATTCCTGATGAGCTTTAGTTATAAACCGTCTCCATAAATCCCAGGGTTCTTAACCCTAATCTTCGAATCATTCGGTTCTAGCATATATCGGCCTTCAGGACACTCAAAAGGTAACTGAGGGTAATTGGATTCTATCCCACTTTTATTACATTCATTTTTTATTCATATTTATTAAATCGGCTGGAGCACTCAAAGCAGAGGAATCCATTGCTAAGGTATAAACACTTATCCCTTCATTATTATTTATCTTAATTGTTATTCATTCCCAAGTTTTATAAACAAAACGACATAGGGAAATTATTTTTAATAAAATAATTAAACATATATATCTCGAATCAAATATACAAGTAACTATTTTATCCGACTTAGAATCTCTGCTTTATAGGTATAGGAATCCTATCTGGACCAGCTATACCACCAATTTCCCGATAGAGCTGAACCGGGTGGCAGTTCTTATAGTTCATAAAATAGGGCTTTTGACTCTATTTTAATTTACAAAGTTTTCCTCAAAACAATTCTCTGACGATCAGTCACTAGTGGTGTCCCACGACCCCTATCGCTAAGCACATCCAAAATGTAAACGAGCACCACGCACAAACCGTATGACTTCCAGCATAAAAACCTAGTAGCACGCACCCGCCATCGCATGTAAAAGTTCACCCGCTTACAATGGCGACTTTGTTGGGGACATGGTCTTACCAGAATTGGTTTTTTATAAAATTTTAAACCAATTTTAGATAAAATAATGAAATTATATTTTGTTCGAGGATTTCTGTTTAAAGAGTTTATCTACAAACTTTATTTCTGAAACCCAGGTGTTCTCAATGATGTGTCTCTAGAACTTGACTTGAGTTCGTATATGGTCACGAAGTTGGGATTCACTAGCCGTGCGTAGTACAATATAATCTGGTCAGCTTGATTAAGGCCACTATGTTTGAGTATATTAAACATGGAAAACGGGCTCCTAAACTCAATTAGGGTTCTTGGGCTTAACTACATAATGCACGGTCACCATCAACTATAACCCTGTCGGACTTACCCTAGCATATAGCAAGACAACCCTAAAAACTTCCCCTAGGGATACCTAATGATTTTCTTAAAATCATAAAAGAGAGTATGTCCGCGCTTACCCCAGGTTGGTAATAGATGAATGAACCCCCTACCTAGGAAAGATACTCACCACAATGGAGTAATAAGGTCGGAAGGAAGAGAAAAAAAAAGTACATGTTATAACAACTTGCCTGTTCAAACTTTCCATACACCGCTAACCACAATTTACGTGCAAGCATAACATGAAATAGCCATATCATACAGATGAACCATCACGCATAACCCTAGTATTAAGTGGTATGACCTTAGAAAAGCCGCTCCTAGAGCACACCATCGCACATACCCCGGGTATTAAGCGATACGAGCTTCGAGAAACCGCTCCTAGAGCGCACCATCACACATACCCCTGGTACAAAGCAAAACTACCCCAGAAAAGTCGCTCCTAAAGTGCACCACCATGCATACCCCTGGTATTAAGCAATACAACCTTAGAAAAGCCGCTCTTAGAGCAAACCATCACACATACCCTCGGTATTAAGCGACATGACCCTAGAAAAGCCACTCCTAGACCGCACCATTGTGCATACCCGTGGTATTAAGTGATACAATCTTAAAAAAGCAACTCCTAGAGCGAACCATCATACATACCCTTGATATTAAGTGATACAACCTTAGAAAAGCCGCTCTTAGAGCGAACCATCACACATACCCTCAGTATTAAGCGACACAACCATAGAAAAGCCACTCTTAGAGTGCACCATCCCACATACCCCTAGTATTAAGGGATACTACCTTAGAAAAGCTGCTCCTAGAGCGCACCATCGCACATGGGTATTAAGCAATACTACCCTAGAAAAGCCTCTCCTAGAGTGCACCATCGCATGTACCCTTGGTATTAAGCGATATGACCATAGCAAAACCGCTCCTAGAGCGCATAAAGTGCACAACTAAAATGCATCCCACACTACATAAAGCAATAAGGGAACTAACCTAAGAATATCGCTCATACCGTTGGTATTAAGCGATGTAACCATTATAAAACTGCTCCTTGAGCATAATGTAGATTAGAAACATTACGCGTACCCCTGTTACTAAGCGACGAAATCCTTAAACCGCTCTTTGAGCGTAATATGAATTAGAAATGTCATGGGTACACCTAGTACAAAGCGATAGAATCCTTGGAAATCACTCCATGAGTGAAAGACCAAAAGTCGGCCTACGCTATATAGAAGCTACCTTAGAAACATCGCATGTGCCCCAGGTACAAAGGGATAGAATTCTTGGAAGTCACTCCACAGGTGATTAAATTACCCCGCGCTATATAAAGCCACAAGGGGCAAACAATAGGGATATCGCATGTACCCCTGGTACGAAGCGATAAAGACCTTTAATAATCACTCCTTGAGTGAATGACCGAAATATTCACGCACTCTGTAAAAGCCATAAGGGGACTAAACTTAGGAACTTTGCATGTACCCATGGTATAAAGCGATGGAATCTTTGGAAATCCCTCCACGAGTGACCAAATTGCCTCGTGCTACATAAAGCTATAAGGGAATATACCTTTGAACATCGCATACACCCTCGGTATTGAGCGATAAAGTCCTCTAGTAACCACCCCCTAAGTGACCAAATCATGCCACACTTCATAAAAGTCATAAGGGAACAAAAGCTTAGAAACATCGGGCCTACCCCAGGTACTAAGTGATAAAAAATTTTGACAATCACTCCCAGAGTGATAAACTAATCGTCCTGTGTCGAATAAGGGCAAACATTAGGAACTTCATGCATGCCTTTGGTACTAAGAAATAAAACCCTTTAGGAGTCACTCCTAGAATTAAAGAAGATCCTCCCTAAGTGTACTCTATACATGCACCAAAAATTCTCCTTGTGCGTCTTTTTATGCATCTTACATGTGTATTACTAACCAGTTTTCTGCAGCCATGACATTGTAACTATACATGCATTGTGTTTTATGACTATTCCATGACCACGTCATTATTATAATATGTCTATCCATGCATGTTCCATGATTATATCCTACTTATGGTATCGTATGTTTATACAACGAATACCATGCCTAAGACAGTAAGCCTTGCTTATCTCTAATGCTATGTTATGTGTTTTATGTAGATGATATGACATATTGTGTGATGCCATTTTTAAAACATACAAAGACCATGTGAATTACATGAGTAGACCATGTTCTATGATGGATTTCATATGTATAAAATGATATTACATGCAATGTTTTGCTCATATCATGTATATGCCATACAAATGACTTATTCTGTCAATATATCATTTCATACTATGTGTTTCACATATATAACATAGCATGTGTGATATCATATCATAGAAAGACCATGTGAGTTGTATGTGTGTAAGATTATATGCCATGCATTATGCTTATCCCATGTATATGGAATGCGAATAACTTATCTTCCCATGCTTATAACATGTAGCACCATGTATTACCATGCCTATAACATTCAACACCATGTATTACCATACCTATCAAAATGTAGCACCATTTACTACCATGCTTTCAACATGTAGCACCTTGTCATTTCATTCTTACAACATGCAATGCCATGTATTTCCATAACATGTCTTGCCATGTAATTTCATTCCTACAACAAGCAGTGACATGTAATCTTATTCATATAACATGCAGCGACATGCCATTTCATTCTTATAACATGTGGTGGCATGTAGTGGCATTCTTATAACATTTTATGTCATATAAATGTATAAATGACATACATGCTATGTTTTGACATGCAGTGTCATGTCCTGCAATATTTCTATGATAACATGCAACGTCATGTTAAGTTTTATCATGCTCTGACTTACAATGTCATATCACACTATATTATGCTATGACATGCTGCATCATGTCATCTTTTATTATTCTTTTAACGTGCAGTGTCATGTCATATTTTTATTTTCTATGCTTTGGCATGTAGTGTCGTGTCACACTATATTTTTATTTTGACATGCAGTGCCATGTCAGGTTATGTCATGCTTTCGACATGTGATGTCATTTGTTGTGCCATGCTTTGACATGCAGTGTCATCTCATGCTATATTATGCTACAACATGTAGTGTTATGTCAGGTTTTATTTTGCTTTCAACATGTAGCGCCACATCATATTTTGATCTTCTATGCTATGATATGCAACGTCATGTCACACTATACTTTCATTATGACGTGCAGCGTCATGTAAGATTGTCTCATATTTTCAATACATAGTGCTATGTCATATTTTGATATGCTATACCGTGCTCGACATGCAGCGTCATGCCATCCCGTTATATGCCTGTGGCATGTAGTATCATGCCATCCCGTTATGTGCCTGCGACATGCATCGTCATGTCATCTTGTTATATGCATGCGATATGCAGCACCATGTCGTCTTGTGTTTTGCGTACGACATGCAACATCATGTAATCTTATATTTTTCTTGCAACATGCAGCATCATGTTATCTTGTGTTTCACCGACTACAATGGAGCGTCTTATCACCTTGTGTTTTTTCTCGGCATGCAGTGTCATGTTATATTGTGTTTTGCTTGTAACATGCAGCGTCATGTCATCCTGCGTTGTACTTATACGACATACAGTGTCATGTAATATTATGATATACTTATTAAGATGCTAGCCCCAATCCTATAGGTACCTAGAATACACGTGACGTTAGCATCTCTAGGATGTGAACCATACTCTTAAGTTCACCTAGATTGGATGAAAATGAAAAATAAAAAATATATGCAAAAGCATGCATACATTACATTCATTCACCCGAAGATCATTCTTATAAGTTCATTCATCACGTCTTACCAATCGCTTCACCTCATATTATAAGTACTTCCCCTCATATCATCAATCTCATATCAGTAAAGATAGTTCATGTCATCAGTTAAATCATCCCGAATCATATGTGCCTGATGTTTGATTGCATCATTTATGACAAAAGATCACTCCACAATGTCTAAAGACGGCTAGCCAAAATACTTTGTTCTGGGCCTTGTAGTATAGTGTTTTATGGTTTGAAAGGGATAACCTTCGGTCAACTTCAGCGCAAAGAATAGTCTGATTGATCAACACTGTCTCTATGAATACAATGGATAATCATGACAAAGATGAGATCATCACAGCAGCTGTATCCAAAGCCGTGATGAACTTCTTAAAATCAGATACATTCTCAGAAATGGTCAATGATGCGGTAGCAAAAAGACTTTCTACAATACCAAAAGTCTATACTCCAATAATAGAGTGCAGCCAATCTCTCTATGCCGACCAGATTAAGAGTCAAAATGTTGGATGATCGACCATCTACAGCATACCTCTATCTAATCAAAGTTAAAACAAAAATGATCTACCCATTAGGGAAGTTATTCCAAAAACAATTGAAGTTATCCCAAATCAACCAGTCATATGTGGCATATCCCCATGGGAATCTTCACTAGCAAAATTATTTTACAAATGTAGAGTTTCTGGTCTACTTCAAAGCTTGAAACCTTATAAGAAGCCAAATGAAATGTATAAGGATAATTTTTGCACCTATCATGTCGTCAAGGGGCACTGAACTAATGAATGTAACTGCCTGCTACATGATATCAAACAATTGATAAGCAAAGGAAAGATGGAAGAGCCTTGTAGAATCAACTCTTCATCCCATCCAGGACAAGCTTTGCTTACAACAAGACTCCCAATGAGAGGAAGATCTTCAACTAAGGTGAAAGCAATTCAAACCTCAACTTAAGTTTCCCAAGCTGTTTCAATCAAGATCAATGATCAAGAGGCGGAAGATATTTTGTGGCTCCAGAGTCAAAAAGAGAGCGTACCCGAGGATTGTGACATGCAGAAAGAACTTTAAGAGGAACGTGAAGCAATTGACAGGATGATGTTTGGGCTCTAAGTCCAAATTTTAATTTATCAATCATATGCATCTTTGATGTTGTGAAAAATCATGTCATAGTTGGGTTTGAATGAATAAACTTATTTTGTTTGTTTACACTATGTTTTTCATATGAATATGCACATACATTCAATCATTCATCAAATATGTTTAACATATACAATGTTTCATAACAAGGAATTAACGTGGGAACAATTTGAAGTCTTGAATGATATCTATCTAAAGTGACACTACTTCTGTAGAAAAAGAGACAATGAAAAATGCGCTTGACAACTTTTGCCCGGTTCATATACACAAATAATTCTAAGGCTTCATCCTAAAAGGGTTCCTCCAAGCATAAGATTCATGTTCATCTAATTCAGGAAGTGTTACTCCACAAGCGACATACAAGATAACACAAAGCCAACACCTTTCCAACATTTTCATTATAAAAAGCATACGCCATGAATTTCAATTCCTCAAAAACAAAAAGAGAAGGATCTGTGTCCTTGGCCAATGTTATCCTAAAGAAATCGGCCTTGAAGCATTACAAAAGCTCAATAAAATCAATCACATATCCACAGCTACATGAAAGGGGCATGATTGATCTAAATACAGAAACTTCATCAGTAAAGCTAGGGCAATAACCAATATCGTAAAAGACATTCCCTTGGAAGGAGATTTTATTTGGGGTGTACAAACATTATAATGCCTTATGGATCCTAGACCCATTTGGAACCATACCAACTTGTAAACCATGTGGCAAAGTCTATCGTCCCCATATTGGACTAAACTTGGCTTCCATAGCTCCACCACTGTCGGATGTGCCAGCTCGACCTAAAGGAATAAAGGCGCTTATAATTGAACAATTGCAATCAACTCTCGCTAGATTGAGCTCTCTTACTGAAGTCCAAGAGCTATAGATGGGTCATGGTATTTGATGAAAGTTATTGCAATACCATATGCTTCCCTGAGACAGATATACGCGATAGTATGAATAAATTTCCATCAAAATCTACGTTCCTACACATTGTGTTCACACTCATGACACTACGGCGACATTCTCCTTACTGCTAGACTTTCCTAATTCCACGTACTTGAAGGAGTACCCTCCGCTTTACACCAGAAAATGAAGAATACCTTACAATGCGAAAACTGTCACCCTCAAGGCATTTGAGGAATTCATTATCGTCGCGATTCACGTTAGCCCCATACAAATGGGAGGATTACTCATGGCTAAAGTCAATGGAGAGTAAAAAAAGATGAACATGTACTATGGCCCAACCGGGTAGCCAATACCCCACACCTGAAGCTAGTTTAAGCACTCAAGAATTGGGACCTCCAGAACTCCTCTCTCAAAGTACAACCAAAGTTATCCCCAAATCCATAGGTTTCTAGAAGCTATAAAGTCCCTTCTCTTTGCCTAAAACTATACTTGGGCATAGACACCCCTCCTCAGTTGGTGTTAGCCATAAACCTTCATTACCCGCACTTCCACTACCTCACTATATAATCCTTCAAGGTTATCTCCGTAGAAATCCTGAAGATCTTCCAGCTCTACCTGACTATATAGCCAAATCTTACCTTTGTAGAGGTCATAGCTCTAACAAATCTCTATAGGCTTGGTCCTTAACCATAAAGCTAAAGTTTACCTTTGTTAAGATCATAGCATCGGCAAATCTCTACTGGCTTGGTCCCTGACCATATAGCCAAATTTTACCCTTGTAGAGATTATAGCTCGGCAAATCTCTATTAGCTTGGTCCCTGACCTTACAGCAAAATTTTACCTTTGTAGAGATCATAGCTCTGACAAATTTTTACTAGCTTAGTCCTCGACCATACGGCCAAATTTTTACCTTTGTAGAGATCATAGCTCCGGTAAATCTTTACTAGCTTGGTCCTTGACCATACAGCCAGATTTTACCTTTGTATATATCATAGCTCTAGTAAATCTCTAATGGCTTGGTCCCTGACCATACAACCAAATTTTACCTTTATAGAGATCATAGCTCCGGTGAATCTCTACTAGCTTGGCCCTTGACCATACAGTCATTTTTTACCTTTCTAGAGACCATAGCTTTAGAAAATCTCTACTGGCTTGGTCCCCAACCATACAACCAACTTTTACCTTTGTAGAGATTATAACTCCTACAAATCTCTACTGGCTTAATCCCTGATCATACAGGCAACTTTTACCTTTGTAGAAATCATAGCTCCAGCAAATTTCTACTAGATCGGTCCGTGACCATACTTCCAATTTATTTCTATTGATGCATTAATATTTTATTGCAACACTAACATTTTTATTCCCCATAGAGTTTCACTGTTTCCCCAGCAGGGATATTTATCATTTATTTCCCTATTAGAGTGGTATATTCTCAGTAGAATCTCACCCTATATGGAGAAACAGACCTTCATTCTAAGGCAGAGTCACTCAAATCATATCTCCCTTAGAGGCATGTCAGGTATGATCCCTTACCTTATTCCGTACTCTCTTTCACATGATTATGAAGACTCCGGTCTGTTGTATCCTACGAGGGGCAGTCTGTAAGCATAAAATTTTCTCATGCCTTAGTCGATGATGAAAGATTGGCTCTATACTTTACCATATTCTAATATGTTAGGTTCGAAATTGATATATGGGAATTGGCTTCGAAAAAATACATCCAGTCCTACACGCACCTATGAAAAATCCTGAAAAGCAATCAAAAGGGGTACCCGTGTTATAAATAGGGGTACCGTTATTGGCAGATACGGTACCGTTATCCCTTATAATGGTATCGGTGTCTAATATTTCCCAATTAATTTTCATTGACTCCGTTAAAATTTCATGTTTAAAATTAGCCAATATCAGTACCATTGTCCCTAAAAATGGTACCGGTGTAGATTTTATGGCATAATATAATTTCGAATTAAGTTCAATTTTCCCATTCTATTGGAGAATTAATTGCCTTACCCGATTCAAAGCCTCATTTTTCACTACAAATAGACGCCAAAAATTAGTTTTTCATATACAATTAACATCTATCAAATCTATTGTACGAAATTAGTTCTAGGAAAATTCTTATTGAAGTTCTGTCCAAATCATTTCAGGATTTTTAGCAAGTTTAGAATAAAGAGGGGAATTCATTTTCACCTAGTTAGTCTTTACCAATTATAACTCATCTTTCCCAAATCCAATCACTCGACATGAGGCTATTTCCATTTTATTTCGAATCTAACAACGGATTCACAATGATTAGGTATACAATCTGAGACTAAATAATCATAACAATTTTTTTCTCATCTTGATTCATTAAATTTCATTTTATGTTATATTAATTGAATCAAACTTGTTATAATTGAGTTTGATTATAATTTGATCCACTTTATTTACGTTTCATTTTCATATTCCATTCACACTCCATTATCAACAATAATCTATTTGATCCACAATATAAATGGTATATATTTCATTTCCACAATATAAAATCATTTATCTTTCATTTCATAATATAAATTATTTATATTTCGTTTCCATAATATAAATGATTTATATTTCTTTTCCACAACATAATTGATTCATACCTTATAATGTAAATAATCCATTTCCCATTATAATAATGTCATGTTTCATTTCCTATTTTAATTTTTTTATTCCATTTCCAATTGTATAGTTTATTTATGCTATATTTTAAATATGTCATAATTGATTTATATTCCGTTTTCATTTCATTTATTTATTTTATTTTTCAATTATATTTCATTTCCTTTTCCTGTTATTTCCATTATTTATCAATTTATTGTAATTATATTTGAGTGGGTAAGAGCTCTATTGTGGAGATTTTACTTGTGGAGTAATTGCTTGCATTTTGGGTACGCTGTTCCTGAATAACCCCTCTATTTCATTTTTTCTTGATTTGTGAAATTGCCTGCCATATTTGTAATTCTAGCACCTTCTTAATTTTGTGATTTGCCAAATCTGTCACAACGCTGTTATGCTAGAACAGTGGCACCGTTATATTTGACACCGACGTTGCTATATTTTAGGCCAAATGCAATATTCCTATTGTAACCTTTGTTTTCCAGGATGATTGCCCGAAATTAATTTGTTTTGTACTTTATTGATTTTATGTGTTATAAGCATGTGGTAAAGTGATAAAAGGTGAAGCCATGGCCACATTGAGGTGGTGTGATTTGATTAGAATTGCTTCTATTCCTCATCTTACTTGTTAAAATGAATCTAGGTAATATGTTTGGCATTTAATAAACAATTTTGATATTTCAATTTAAATTGGCTAAATGAATTCAATAAGTAATTCGTTCGGACCTGAATCTCTGAATTAAGGTATAGTTTTGTTCTTGGGACTGCACTATACTAGAATTTCTTGGAAGAGCTAATCTAGGTGGCGACTCTATATTTTAAATCAAAGATTTAGGTCCATGAATCTTTTGACATTGTTTTATAAGGTTGTTTTATTAATTGTTTTATATTCTTTTCTACTATTCTATTTATTAAAACCCCTTGTTGGGTTACCAAGTTAGCTCAGTTTCCTATAAATAATGCCTTGATTGCCTTGAAAGGAAAATTTTTGCCGGTTGACTCTAAATGACATGAAAAAGTAAGTATGGCCTACCCGTGCCCGAAAATTGTCGTCCGTTCATAAGAAGATAGTGATTTATACCCATTCTACCACCTGAACCTACCTCCAATCCCAAGAGAGTGTTTAGGCTTTAATCCACTAATCTTAACTCCTTTACCCTAGGTGGAGAAGCCTTTCACAAATTTCTCTAATTATAGATAAGTACCCTCCTCACTATAATTGCTCACCGCTGAGTAGAATACCCTCTCCTACTTAGCAACTCAGTTTTCTAAAAAGATTAAGGACTCAACTTATAAAAACGTTGATCCTTTTACAATAACAAGTATTATAGTTTGAATGTTCTATACTAATCTATCTCAAGTAAACAGAAAATGACTAAGTAAATGCTTCTTGTATTTAAATTTCTTTGAGGCTGTCAAATTAGCAGAGTTTCAGCTTGTAAGAAATTCCAAGTGTAATCACCAAGTTCTAATGCTATCCTTCTTGTTCCTTTTATAGATGAGAAGCTTGAATTAGCTGTTAAAATTATTTTGGAATCTTCTTTAAATCTCTAGCTTAGAATTCTCCCATTGTACACTCAAATTAATCCATTAAGAGACAGAATTGCACCGTTATGAAATAAAAATCAATCTGTTGTGAGAGGGATTGAAATTCTCTGGAATCTTGTACTATTTTTTCCTTGATACTAGAATTCGTTAGAGATAGAGGGTGCTAATTCAACGTGTCATCTTCCCATTCCTTCTAGTACTCTAATGCAATTTGCAGTTGTAAGCACGTTCCGTCCTAGGCTTAATGATGTCCGAGACCTTTCTTTAATAATGACTAACCGGTACTAAAAAAGAACACATTTTTCCCAAAAATTTAATCCCCTCTGAGGAATCAAGATTTTGACACATTGCTAATTTGTGTCGATCGATGAAAGTTGGCCTCCAGCTTGTGTCGATCATCACTGCCATGTATCAAATTGACCCCTGACCCATCAAATCAATGTTTATGACTCAACAAAGCTATGATTGCCCCAATTCTCTTGATCAACAATAGTCAGCAAAACTAGGGTTGTGACGCATCAAGCCTACCATATAAGGCTAGTGTCCATTGACGGAAGTTGTCGCCAAATTTGTGTTGATCAACGGAAGCTATATTTCTATAAAAGAAAGTCAAGCCCTATTCATTTCCAATGGCAAAATTAATTTCCATTTCACAAAAGGATGTCCAAAAATCTCCCGTATTCACAAATTTCCTAAATCTATACTAAAAAAGCCCATTTTCTTTCACTCAAAATGAAACCTAGGTATAAACACCCATCCTTTGATAGTTTTAGTAATAAACTACGAACACATATACCCCCAAATACTTCAATCATCCCATTATATAACCTTTCAAGATTATCTCCATAGAAATCCTGAAGATTTCCCAGCTCAATCTGAAAGCAACACAATTCTAGTCAGTACCAGACCTTCAAGTCCTCTGGGAACAAATGAATGGTAACTGAGGGGCAAATATTGGTTTCAAAACATACATTCATATCCCTTGTAAACATGAGGTAAACGGTCCTCCATGGGCCCTCATTTTATAGGCTTGGCCCATAAAGTTCCAATCTTTTAGCCTATTCCTTCCATTTGCTTTAAATTTTATGTGATAACAAAATATTTTCTAAAAACGTCATCCTAATTCAAATAACAAGTAACTATTTCATTCGAAACCAGAATCTCACTTCTATTGGTATAAGAATCCCACTCAGATCAATTATACCATTAATTTCTCAATTTAGCTTATTAGAGTGGCGACTCTCATATTATATAAAACTGGGAATTTGGGTCCCATTAGAAAAAGTGAATCTCCAAAAGAGTCCCTGACCCTTTTTATAGTTAGAAATACGGAGTATCTCCATACATACAATGAGCCCTGCGTTCTAGCTGCGGCTCTTCGCATAAAAATTCGGGAGGCCCACTTTCCCTTCGAAGGAGGGAAAGTTTTCGCCCACTCATAGTGGTGACTCTGCTGGGGATTCTCTTTTTTAAATTGATTTTCTTAAAATTGATTTAAACAAAATAATGAGAAATCATTTGGATCTACAATTATTAGGGTTGCTATCATATTGCGTACACATATATCCTATATGGATACCCGGTGCTCTCTATAATGTGTCGCTTGAACTTTACTAATGTTTGTAAAGGGACATGAAGTTGAGAAACCAGCTGTGCATAGTAGAACATAATCTAGTCGGCTTGACTAAGGTCACTACATATGAGTATATTAAGTGTGGAAAAAGGGCTCTTGAACTCAACTAGGGTTCTTGGGCTTAAGTACATAAGGCATGGTTACCTTTTTTTTGAACCCCCCTCAGACATAACCCAAAATATGAAAAATAACCCTAGAAACTTCCCCTAGCGATACTCAAATTTTTCATAAGATCACAAAATGAGAGCACATCCTCACTTTCCCCCAAACGGTAACAAAGGGAATCTTCCACCTAGGAAAGAAACTCACTTTGATGGTGCAATAAGGTTGGCAGGGAGTAACTTAAAAGTATATGTTCTGACAATTTGATAGTTTAAATGTCCACATCATTCATGAACCTTGTGAAAAGATAAAAATTCCCGCATTTTGAGGTGGGGTCCATTCGAGGGGTTTTAATGGCATTACGACAGAAATAAGTTTAGTTTATCAAATTTTAGGAATAGAAGAATTAAGACCCAAATCTCGATACAAAATACACAGTCGCCACCAAAGTTTCTGCTTGGGAAAATGTCGGTACAGTTCCCTATGGGTGGGAGACTCATACATTTTGGATCAGGGATTTGGGTATCGATTGAGTCACTTATTTCTCATTTAGTTAATTTAAAATTATATTTGCTGCGTAAAACCGTCCTTTTTTAATATTTGGGTAATTATCATAGAAAGGGCATTCACATTATTAGGGGAAGGAAAGACTTGCTAGTCATAACTTTTATAGGGAACCGTGTCTATATGACCCCTAGTTTGCTTACAAATCTTCTAGAGATGAAACTTAAGGGGATTAAGTTGCAGAAAACTAGAGATGAGGAGGATCTCTTAATTCTAGTTGACTATGAAGTCCTAGTTGACTACAGAGTTGGTGAGTTGAAAGCATTGAGCTTTACTCAGAAAGTAAAGCAGGCCCACGAGCTACTGACCAAGGTTAGTCTACCAAAGACATCTTTAGCGAGGAGTTGGTCTAAGTTTGAGAGAGCACTGGTCTATGTAATCACTGTTGGAAGATAGGTCAGCTGGCGTATTTCTCTCTTGCACTACATAAGGAAAGAAATGAGGCACATGATCTATGCTTATCTCTTCATGGAGATATGTAGAGCATATGAGATAGACAAAGGCGGGATTGCTGACATATCTAATATTGAGCTCAACCTTATCCACTCTAAGGTATATAACAATGCTCATTTTCACTCCTTGATAAGAAATAATGAGGCAACAAGTTATCAATGATTGCAATCTGGTCAGACGAGAACCATTGGACCAAGTGCTATGTTAGATACGATGTATGCCCTAGAGCAATTAGGGTGATATATCTTAGTTAGTTAAATTTATACGAACAAATATAGAGGCATTTCTTTTGTTATATTGATGACTGCAAAAAAATATATTACAACTTGCTAAGAATATATTCATTGATGTGTTTGCAAAATTCATTGAGAAAATCATAGCACAGATTGCAAGGGCATAGTGGGACTATATAGGTGAGAACTGGTTCGTGTGCAATGATAATTTGTCTAAATATTCCTAGTCATAGTATCATTAAGACAGGATATTGATAAATACAGATAGAATAACATGTATCATTATACCTCTTGAATCTATTTCAGAGTAGCATATCTTCAGTGCTAGAGGGTGGTACCTTCGGTTAACACATGAATGTATTCATGGAAATGCATTTGAGACCGCTATGAGAAAACACTCCGTAAACTATATTATATGTTGGTGTTTTATCGTCTCATTGCAATAGCAATACGAATATCCTTAGACCTGAGATACTAGTTGCCTTGTTCAAATGTTGCTATACTTTGGGTCATACTTAAGCATTCTATAGACTGGTTGATACAGATGATTATTCGTGTAGTTGATGTCTATTTGTTGGTAAGCAGAGTAGTCAAGATGGAATCTATCACTCCATTATAGCAATAAAAGGGAGTTGTACCTTGGCAACACATTATAGCAATAAAAAGGAGTTGTCCCAAGTTGGAAGTGACATACTTGTAAAACTCTGTAGAGTATGGGTTGATAGGATGAGATCCTAGTCAACATATTAATATGGTTGAGTAGTGTACTTTGGTAGCAAGGCTAAATGTGAGCACGGTATTTTACAGTCCCTCTCGCAAGACGATGATGAAGTATGCCCGATTTTATTCCTAAAAATAAAAATTCTTTTTGGTATGCCCGATTTTATTCATAAAAATAAAAATTCTTTTTGGGATTTTTATTACCGATATAAAATTCTCTATAAATTTTATTTTTAAAAAAATTCAGTTTGGCGTGTTCGGTAATGCGTTCGGTGGTAGCTCAGATCGATGATTTTCACCCAAAAATTAATACAGCCCAAAATACCCATTAAAAATAAAAAAAATAAGCCTAATATTTGAGTTTTTCTATCAAAATCAGCTTTTGCTGGATTTCCTCTCCTTTTCCCCGAGTTTGGGCACGAATCGTGCAAGCTTTTTAGACCTGTCAGCAAGGGGAAGCCGCCGATGGCCTCATCAATACCGCCGGCAGTATCATCCATGCCGCTGGTGGCATAACTTCCTGTACATAATAATTGTCTGCCTTTTTTGCTCGATGTCTGACGAATAATTGATTAAAGGCAATTTCCAACGGATTTTAGCCTATATAAGCGCAATTTTCCAGCCATTTCAAGGGTTCCACTCTCCCCCAACTCAAAGATTCAAGTAGACTTTGAGCATTTTATCTAGTTTTAGTGGGATAAAGTTTAGAAAACATAAGAAAAGAGGATTCAATTCATCTTTTCTTAATTTTTCTCTACTGAACTCTTTGAATTCAATTCATATTTTCTCGATTTTTCTCTACTGAACTCTTTGATATTTAGGTGTATTTTAAGTTTAGAAAACACTAAAATTAGGATTTAGAGACTAAATCAGCCCTTCCTTCCCAAAATCATCTTTTGAGCTCCCCGGAGGTGTCATACGGATTAGAAGTGGTGGCTTCACAGCCCCAAGGTAAAAATTCTAAGTCTCATAGCTCTTTGGCTTCCATTTTCATTATTTGTTGTGTTATAGTTACTACTTGTGCTTAGTTTTGGGTTTTTGGTTGCTTTCTAGCCAAAAAGAGCTGCTGCAAGAAACTAAAGCTACCAGAGGCATTTAAAGCCACCGGCGGTATCAACCATGCCACCAGCTGCATTGTTGATACCGCCATTGGCCTCACTTGCCCCCAGTGGCCTCATTTTCTTGTAGGACCCTTTCTTTATGGTATCCAAAAATTCATGTAGCCTACCTATGCAGCTAAGATCGCCAGTAGCATCATCTATGCTGTTGGCAGTCTCAATCATGCCAGCGGCAGCATGGCCTTGTAGACAGTGGTTTCATTTTCATTTATTTTTCGAGGTAGTTCAAATTTTCAAAGCTAGGATGTACAATGCAACGACGAAGGTCTAGAACCTTTTGAAAACATACCCCACCCCATACCATGTGGCATTTCCTTAATAATCTGGTTAAAATAACAATGGAGTCTAAAATATGAATATAATAGAATTTTCCCGCAAATGATGTTTAAAACTTATTTTTAGCCATCCAACCGGGCTCCATAAATTGTAAATAAAATATGCCATATTCATACTGACTCAGGTCTTGTTTTGTTTTCTAACTATGCATGTTACGTGATATACCTTGTACAACATGCCGTACTTGTGCTAACCGTTTTATGCAGCTAGATTTAGGTTAGGTGTATGCTAGGCCTTTGGGTATTTTACTTATTGGATAGAAAAATATATAGGATTTGAAAAGACATGTAATTAATATTTTACTTTTCTCACTTTATTTGTTGGATAACTGTAATAATTATTTACTGCTTTGAATGCTTGATAAATGCGAAACAACATATAAACCGAAAACACAATAATAGGGTGGATTAAAACCGATTAACAAAGAATGAAATCTTTTAACTTAGCCTAATGTAAAATAGACAACATCATCCTAACTCGGAATCTCTACTTAAGGTATGGTCTTCCAGTTGAGCTAACCATGTGCGACTCTATTTTAAGTACACAATTTTGATCTCGTATCTTTTGGACATTAAAACATGATAAACCATTTTTACAACCATCATCACTTCCATGACATTATTTTCAGAGATCGGTCTGCCGGCCCAGCTTCGTAGCCTATCTATAAAGCATCGTCTGCTCATAGTGGTGACTTTGCCAGGGATCTATCTCTTTAAACTTGAACATAGAATTTTCAATTAGTTTAAAAGATTTTTGATGATGTATTGAAATAATTGGCCAAAATAATACTTCATTCTTTTTTACGACATTTTATCCTCATGCATGTAGATAGTTTGGTAATTTTTTAGGTGCCCCATTTTTACCCGAGAAGGTCGTGAAAGTATCACGCATGCCCTGTTTGGAATTAAGGATGCCTAGTGGGTTGATCATTCTTTTTAACAAACACGTAAACTCCTGCGATTGCACCTATTTGAGGAGTGGTTTAGTAAAGTGGAATCAAGGTAAATAGGAACCTTCTACATCAACAACCATATACCAAAGCCGCGCTAGAAAAAGCCTTAGCACTTTATTCCCTTAGGACTACCAAAACAATGAAAATAATTGGGTCATGCTTCTTTCGCTATTATCGGTGAAGAAGCCAAACTCCATCATTCCAAAGAGGTGCTACGCGAGGGTCATAAGGTCGAAAGAGGGACGCTTCGTGTGCTATATGCTATGTGCTCATGCATTACCCATGCATCGACTTTAAGAGCCAAAAATCAACTTACCCTTACCAATCTCCATTAATGGAAGAGGTTTAGCAACATTCGTAGGACTTCTTACGTACCCCTATTGAGTTATGACAAATCACTATGCGTGACGACGGGTATAAACATCCCATGGATGTTGGAGGGATAAGCCGCCGCATCATCGCTAACCACGTCTACGTGCAGCCATACATACCACGCATCAGTTATTAAATAAAGACCATTCACCCTAATCATGGCATCACACAATCCATGCAAGATCTGATGTGCTACCTACCATTTCAGCTAGGAGAAGGCAAAATTATTGTCGCACCCCTATTTGGAAAAGGCCAGAACACCAACTGATTCATCATTCTCTCACCCCGGTTGTCACCATGGAATTCAAGGGGGTTATGTAAACCAATTCTAGTAGGGAGTCAGATTTAGAACAGGTTCAGTTGGATCAGAATTTCTCTCAGCCAGCCATGTCTTTTCTGAGCAATGATGGAAATCCTCCACCGCCTGAGGAATAAGTCAGCCCTACTCCCACCTCTGGGGCACGATCTCAGCCGCCACCTAGTTTTGACTTTGCCAGTGCTATGGCATAGTTCTTGAATTTGGATGCATTCCAAGCTTCTATCCAATCCACTGTCCATGCAGCTGTAAAGCAAGATCTCGAGGATAGAAATTTCGACTGAGTCTCTAATTCTAATATGCAATCCAGAATGGTTTAGCACAGATGTTGAATAGTCTAGAAGGGACAAGACCCATTGCACCAGTCTTTCAGCCTATGGCAAGCTCATTTCAGTTTGGAAAAAACCTCTACTTTTCTATCAACCTCGACTACTCCATCGATTGTTCCTTTCAATCTGAGACCTTTTGCTCAAAGCTCGATTCCTCTAGTATTCACCTATTAGTTTACAACTTCTTCAAGTGGACTATATCAGGCTCTACCATCCTTTACCCCATTGTAATTTATTGTAACTCCCAAGGGCACTAACTACCCCTAAAATCCTTTTAGCAGCCAATCGATTGCTTGCCCTCCACCATCTCCACTAGTCAATGACCAGGTCACATAACCTCCAATCGTAACACCCAAAGTAGCTACTTTCGTCCTACAGATGATGACCTCTCACACCAACAATGACCAGGTCATACATTCTTCAGGCACAACACCCGAAGCCATAGCTCTCTCTCGTAAGTCGATCAATGACCAGGTCTCGCATTCTCCAAGCACGACACCTAAAGCCATAGCTATCTCTCACAGGCCAATCAATGACTGGGTCATTCAGCTTTCGGGCGTGACACACAAAATTCAAGCCTACATCAACCACCTCATAGCTGCTAAGGAACCCAAAAGATATGAAGATTAGGTCCCCGACAATTTCATTATACCAAATATGGCTCATTATGATGGTTCTGGTGCACTTGCTTCCCATATTATTATGTATGAAAGAGTTATATGTATAAAGAAATTAAGTGATAAAGTGCTTGATAAAATGTTTCCTTGTTCCCTATGGGGTCCTGCTCTTAAATAGTATCAGCCCCAGTACATTGTCAATGATTGGAAACTTCTTTCTGAGGCTCTAAAAGTGCATTATAGTTTCAATACTATGATGGAGATAACCCTTTAACACCTCGAGGGAGTCCGCCAAATGCCTAACAAAACCTTTAAGCAATATTTTAATCGATGGATATCGACCCGGGTTCTAGTGAAGTCTAAGGTAAGCCTCCAGGAGATGATTGTTAAACTCCTAGAGGGATCTCTTCCCCTTTTCCGTAAAGAGATGGGTATTGATTCATTACTTTCTTATAAGGTTGTGTTCGAAAAAGTCAAGAAAATTAAGTGTAAGGCGGAGCTCAAAAAGGCCAAAAAAGCAAGAAAGCCTTAGTTCAAAAAGAATAATGATGCTCAGCCCTCGGCTTCAGCACCTGCCAAACCCAAAGCTCCGGCCGCAATTCAGGCCGTTTCTCAAGCCCTTGATGCACCCCCAACAATCACTCAAGCTCCACCGATAGTTGCGGCAATTTAGCCTTATCGCCCCCATTTCGTATTAGCTCATCCGTAAAAGTTGCCTCTTTATATCATTTTTAAGCATTTAAGGGAAGCATGTTTCATCCAGTCCCTTAAAGAGTACAAATTGTCTAAACCCGAAGATAAGAATAATTTTTGTAATTACCATGTTCAAGTGGGACACCAAACCAATAATCGCAAGGCCCTACTCTCGGCTATTTAGCATTTAGTTAGTGATGGAAAGATTGCTGAACCTGATAAAGCTCCGAGCACCATTACCAACCCTCTGCCAAATTTTGGAAGCAAGGTATGAATGATCCAGTCTGGATTGCCTGAAGCCATAATCTTTGATGTCCTTACTCAATGGCCGGGAAGTAGTAGTTCCATTCTAGTTATCGGTTCTGGTCTCCCATCTAAGTTGGTTTTTGATCTAATCAATCAAGCTAATTCAGGAGTTAATTTAGTTTGGAGAATGGACGTTTACCCAAATCCACCTAAGAAGGAAAGCCGCTGGACTCAACCATTTGTGGCTAAGAGAATTAAAGTTCAGAAAAAGCTACTATTCAGCATAGATTCCTTTGTTTCAAAGGATGACTATTCCGATGAAGATGGGGGATAGTCGAAGTAGTCAAAGCCGTGAGCACTAAGCTGTTTGGTGTTGATTCACCCATTATTGAGAAACCAAATGAACTATTTAAGGCTGACCAGAATGAGCTTTTTAGTGTAGATGGATATGAGTTGCAAGATCCAGATTCAGACCCTGAGGAATAGTAGTATCTATTTGAAACTCGAGCCACTCGGAGTGTCTTGCTTGATAATGTTCTCAAAATTACTCGAATTGGCTGTGTATATTAGCCCAAGGATCATCATCTCCATCTCAATAAAGATCTAGTCTCTAAAAGGATCGGTACCATTGTGAGGCCTTCTTCTCTACCTACGCCTGTCCCTATGAGCCTTGAGGTCTGTCATTACTTAGCCAAAAACACCAAAGCTCGTTATAGTATCTGGCAGTTGGTAATTGACTCTAATGGGCATCGTAGGGGATTGATTAAGTGACTCCTCAATTTGGAAGCTAATCTAACCACTTCGGTTATGGAGATGTGTGCCATGGTTAGAGAAGGAATTCCTCCAAGAAAAGGACCTCAGATTATGTTTGACCATTTCGACCTCCCACTTGAGGGTCGAGATCACAATAGGGCCTTGTTCATCTATATTCAGATCCTCAATAAGGTTATCCTCTGTGTCATGGTGGATGATGGCTCTGCCCTAAATTTGTGCCCTCTGAAAGTCCTTCCTCACCTGGGACTATTGGAGGAAATGCTTGAGAAATCCAGTACTATTTTCAGAGCTTATAATGATTCAAAATATAGTGTAATTAGGGCCTTTGAGGCAGAAGTCCTTGTTGAAGGTGTTACGAGAAATGTGCAATTCACTATTCTTGATATTCCTATCACTTAGTCTCTGTTGGTCGGGCGACCTTTGCTCCATGCCTTAGGCACAGTTCCCTCCACCCTCTATCAGAAAATGAAGCTCATTCACGAGGATAAATTGGTAACTATCGAGGCCAACCCTGCTTTCATTGTGGTAGTTATGGAAGCCGAGGCTAAATTAAAAGAAGGTCTTTATATTACTATGATCAGTAAGACCAAGAAATTGCCTCACATTTGGCATAGTTATCTCCAAGCTGGTATGGGAAAACTTATGAAGAAAACTAGGTATAAGCCTGGCAGGGGTTGTAGAATGTAGGAGCAAGGAATTATTGAGGCCTTGAAATTAAAAGTGCTGGTCCATCAGGCTAGATTGGGGTACAAGCCTAGAATAGCCTATTACTGTATTCCTTCCATTTACTGTCATATGGTTGCTATATGTGAAATCGAAGGCAAGAGCCTTGGGAGAGCCTGAACCCGTCGAGCATGATGGAAAAATGTGGCCCGTTTTTTAGGTCTTTAAGGATGTCTATGATTTTAAGGCTGGCTGCATGATTGTTTCTGCGGAACCTGAACCCACTAAGCCTGTCGCACCTATCAACATTGTTTCTGATAAGGCTAAAGGAAAGGTCAAGATGTATCCCGAGGATGAGTTTGGAAGAAGCAATGAAGAGTCTGTTGATCTAAAAATTAAAGATGTTGTGGCTACCATGACCAAAGCTATGGCACTTCTGATGAAGAAAGGTTGAATAGGTAAGATAACCGGGGAAGCGCACGCCATGACATATATAGTAAAGAAGTTTGCCAGGGCCTTAGCCGAGAAAGCCAACTTGTCCGGGGAACCATCGGTCACAGCTGCCCAATAAGCTGCTCTGGAATATAACTTGGATACCATTTTGATAGACACTATAGAGGATGCTCCTCCTGTTGCTACTGCCACTACTAAAGCCCCTCCGCCTATGGAGGAGGATGATATGGCTGATGTAATTTTCAATATTTTTGATGCATTTGATGCAAACAATATCGCTTATAAGGCTTTTAATGCAACGTATATCGTTTTGCTTACTTATTTGATGTTTTTCCTGATGGATCCATACATTCACACAACAATACGCATAACATTTTTGGCATTAGCATACGTCTTTAAGTGAAATAAACCTATGTACAGATGATAATCCTAAAATGGTAACCATTTCCAACGATTTAACTCTCGAGGAAAAAAGTCAGATAATAAAAGTGCTTAAAGATCATGTTAACGCTTTTGCCTAGTCATACAAAGATATGCCTGGGGTTGATCGTCAAATGGTTGAGCACAAAATTCTAACCGATCCTAAATTCAAGCCTGTCAAATAGAAGCTTAGTCAATTAAGATCAGAATGGGTAGATTAGGTTAAGGCAGAAGTTTTGAGGTTTATTGAGGCTCGATTCATCAAAGTTGTGGAATATCCGACTTGGTTGTCCAACATAGTTCCGGTTTCGAAGAAAGATGGTAGGGTTCGGGTGTGTGTTGACTTCTGGGATCTCAATAAGGCTTTGCCTAAGGATGATTTCATGCTCCCTCACATAGATGTCCTGATTTATAGTGCCACCAGGGCAGCCATGTACTCATTTAAGGATGGATTCTCAGGATACAATTAGATTCTGGTAGAGATCATCGACAAGGTCAAAACAGTGTTTATCACCTAGTGCAGGGCCTACTGCTACAAAGTAATGCCGTTCGATTTAAGAATGTCAAGGCCACTTATCAGTGCACCGTAACTGCCCTCATACATGACATGATCCACAAAGAAGTGGAGGTGTATATGGATGATATGATTATGAAGTCTACTACCCGAGAAGAGCACCTTTCTATTCTCGACAGATTCACGACTTGTATCGAGAAGTACAATCTTCGCCTAAATCCAAAGAAGTATGTGTTTGGGGTTACTTCAAGTAAGTTATTGGGATATATGGTTAGTCAGAAAGGAATTAAGATGGATCTCGATAAAGCAAAAGCCATCATAGATATGCCTCTGCCAAAAATAGAAAAAGAAGTCCAATCATTTCTGGGGTCCTTACAGTATGTTAGTCAGTTCATTGCCCTCCTCACTACCATTTGCGAACCCATCTTTAAACTGTTAAGAAAGCAGCAACTAGTGGCGTGGAATGATCAGTGCCAAGTGGCATTTGATAGAATTAAGGCTTATCTTGAAGATGCACCCATTCTGAAACCCCCCCATCCCCGAGAAATCTTTAATCCTATACCTGGCTATCAAAAAGTCTTCCGTAGGGGCAATGCTTGTCTAGGACCATGATGATAAACAGGAGCATGTGATCTACAACTTAAGTAAGAAGTTGTTGGATTATAAAACCCGGAATTCAATTGTGGAGAAGACTTGCACAACATTGGTTTGGCTTACTAAGAAGTTGCACCATCATTTCTAATCCTATTGAGTCCAAGCCGTGGCAAAGATTGATGCCATAAAGTATCTTTGTCAATCCCCCAGTCTAGCTAGTAAACTGTCCTAATGGTTGCTTCTCCTATCCGAGTTCGACATTAAGTATATGATGAAGAAAGTTATTAAGGGTCGGCCAGTGGTAGAATTCCTGGCTAATCAACCTCTTGACTCTGATTATGTTGAAAACCTAGAGTTTCCTGATGAGCAGCTCACTTCCGTTAAAATCCTCGAGCGTATGCGGACTATATAGTTTCGATGGTACTGTGAACCAACGGGGAGCCAACCTCAGAGTTATTATAGTCACACTGGATAATGAAATCATCCCGTTGTCCAAATGCTTGGAATTCCTAGTCACCAACAATTGTGCTGAGTATGAAGCATGTCTATTCAGGCTTGAAGCCCTCCTCTAAGTCGGCACCCACATGGTATTTATAATCAAGGATTTGGCTCTTATAATCTGTTAGGTTGTTAGGGATCGATAAATCAAAGAAGAATCTCTCCGTCCTTATATGGAGCAAGTTCATGGCTTATTTGACTAGTTCACCTCTTGCTTATACCGCCACATCCCTTGAGATTAGAATCAAATGGCTAACACTCGAGCCACCCTGGCATCTTTATAGGAAGGACCCCAACAGCAGCCTATCCATCCTTTGGTTCTATTGTCAACTAAGATCCCTTACCACGCTCAGCCGGTTTAGTGAGTCCTCACCATCTCCATCAAACCCTGTTGGTATTCTGACATTGTTTATTTCTCCAAATCTGCTAATATCCTCTGAACTCCTCGGACTCAGACCATACCACTCTCAGGTGGCTCACTGTCTAGTTTAGGATTGTTGATAATGATCTATTAAAGTGCACCAATGACGGTTTACTTCTTTATTGTTTAACTAAATTTGAGGCCCAGAATGTGATTGCTCAGGTCCATGCCGATGAATGTTGCCTCACATGAACAGTCTTGCTCTCACAAAGAAAATTCAGCGGTTAAGATATTTTTGGCTCACCCTAATGGCCGATTGCATTGCCTAAGTCAAACGGTGCCATCAATGCCAAATTTATGGGGATATACAACATCTACCACCCACCAATCTCTATCATCTATCTACTCCTTGGCCATTCTCAGCATGGGGGATAGACATAATCAGTGAAATTCGTCCCTTGTCAACAAATGGGCATACATTCATCGTGGTAGCAATGGATTATTTTTTGAAATGGGTAGAAGCCGAATTCTTACCAATATTACAACCAAGAAGATGGACAAGTTTATAGAAAAGCATATCTTTGCTCGGTATGGACTTTCGCATTATATAATCATAGACAACGGGGTACGGTTTCAAGGAGCAACCGTTGATCTAATTGAGAAATACAGAATTGAACACCATAGATCTTCTCCATACAGACCACAAGCTAATGGTGTTGTTGAGTTAGCTAATAAATCGGTAAAGAAGATACTTTCCAAGATGATAGCTGGCTATAGGGATTAGGCAGATAAGCTACCTTTCGCTATTTGGGGATATTGCACAAGCGTCCGTACCCTGACTGGACAAACCTCATTCTCCCTGATCTATGGAATGGAAGCAATTTTGCTAGTTAAAACACATGTAACCACACTGTGAGTTGCATTAGAGCCTAAGCTGAAAGAATTTGAATGGACTCAAGTGAGGTTCAAACAACTAAATATGATGGATGAACAGAGATTAAGGGCCCTAGATAATCTCTAAATGTACTAGCAGTGCGAGCCTTTAATAGTCAGGTAAGGCACCATAAATTTCCCTTGAAAGCTGGTGACCTAGTACTTAAATAGCTGAAACCTTTTGCTACCGATGCAAAGGGCAAATTCAGGCCAAACTGGGAAGGACCGTATGTGATGAAAAAGATGCTTAGTAAAGGGGCAGTTAAGCTTATAGATATGGATGTGAATGAGTTTATGAACCCCATAAACCAGGACAGGCTTAAGCATTATCACATCAAAAACAAAAGAAATAAATCAGAAACAGTAGCATACAAAAAAGAGATGAAATAAATCACCCATTTTTTGGGCTTTTACTGATCGGGAAAAAATTAGGATGACACCCGAAGATCCGTATTCTGCAAACTAGCCATGCAAAAATTAGGGGAAGAGTCAAACCCTCTAGATCGAAAACCCAAAAAGGGCGATCTAGGCAAAAGTTAGGGTAATTGAGCAAAGGGAGAGTGCCTTCTAGAAATCTGATCTAGGCTAGTTGGCACCGGAAGTTAAATCAATGGCAATGTCAACCAAATACCATGTACTTTGTTTTACTTCACTTAATGAAAGTATCTCTTTCGTTGAACTTTGAATGCTTATATTTATGCAAATTTCGTATCTATACGGTCAAAACAGCTCAACCGAAAGCAGAGTTCACATTATCCCAAATTAAATGCGTAACAAATATAAATAATTCTGATAGACTGAAAAGAGCAAGGTCTATGCAAAAGTCAAAATAAGTCTGCTAGATTGAAAACCCAAAAAGGGCGGTCCAAGCAAAAATTAAGACAAGGCTCGATAGATTGAAAATCCCTAGGGGCAATCTATGCAAAAATTATAACCAAACAAAAGACATAATAAAATAAAGTTTGAATAGGTCTGTCACCCTGACTAGCCTATGCAAAAGATAGAACTAAAAGAAAGTGCATCTCAAGCCGAACTCCCCGCATCCTTGTCTTAATAACGAGAAAACCTCTGCAAGAGGGTAGTACAGAAAGGCTCGTGACCCTGCTCTGCTCCCTCTCCCTCAAAGAAGGCCCACGATCGCTTAGATCGAGTCGTTAAATGTCTAATCTCAGTAAGCCATCCTTTGTAGTGTATATCAATCTCAATGGTCTCCACATGTTCATAGTCCAGAGTCTCGAATACGGCCTCCCTGGCCCACTTCTCTCGGATATGGTTTACCCATCTGGCTTTGTGGACTCTGATTTGGTTCTCGAGTAGCTTTCTATCGCTTGCCATCCTGACGGTGCAACCGATAAGGGGTATAGAATGAAGATCTCTCTAGACCTATTAGCTAAACACAAGATCCCTATGACTCCACGACCACATCTCGGATCCTCTATCATGGGCTAACCCATTAAATCTATGAATCTATGTACAGTCTCAGAATAGGCATCTAGATATCAAATGTCAACTAATCAAAATCAGCTTACATAAGCCCCCTCTTACTTGGGTAGGTACTTCTTTAGGTTCCCCCATGGTGCCTCCTTCAGCTTTAGTTTCCCTAACAACATACCTGTAAGCCAATTTCAGATAAAGGCAAAAAGAGGCGAATAATTTGTAAAATGGGAAAATGAATACCTAAAGCAGCGTAAGGTGGTCACCAATAAGAGTCAGGTTGGTAGAAGCAGCATTCGTGTTTAGCAGGATCACGGCTAGTCCTACGAATATGGGAGAACCCCCTATCGACATAGGACCAATAAGTGAAATCAGTCTGAATGGGGCGATTGGGCCCACATCACACATAAACTCTGCCATAAGTAATAGTGTAATTATGAACGGCCAAGCAAGATGATATCTAGGTGCCCCACAGCCCACTTTAAAACTATACTAAGCTAAAATGTAGGTTTATCAGACAATCAGGATAGAAATGGTTCTACATCCAAATTTTACAACCCTTGGGGGCGCATCGTCTGTGCAAAATGAAACTCCTAGAGTGCCAGGGGCACATAATTGGGGCATCAAACCCCTAACATGGCATGAAACTCTTCAAGGAAGGGGCATATCTCAAATGAAGAAAGTCAGAATACATGGTCCATTCGATACTAAAAAGATAATGTCGCGCAAAGGAATCCGGGACTTATGGGCCACGCCGCAACATATCAAAAGCCCTATAGCCAAAATTTTTGTAGCTTCTTCCAGTCCGCATTTCCCAGGATTTGCAAGAAGCCCCATAGCTCCTGGTTATAGTTTTCCATAGTTGAATTCCAGGAAATGGCCAAATCTGGGTTTTTGGACTGGTGATGTCACCAGCGGTATGGAGAAGTGTAGGGCATCATGAAGTGATGCCACCAGCAGTATGGATTGTTGGCAACTTTGTCTATATTATTGAATAAGATGATATTAATGGCAATGTCAATGATGCCGCCTGTGGCATGACATTATTTTGGACGAATTTCATACCTATTTTCATTAGGTCAGGCCTGTACAAAGCCTATAAAAATCCTATATTTTATTTCTAGGCATATTTGAACCACAAAACCCAAATTTTATTCAAACCAAAGCCCGAAGGCACATAAGTCATCCAAATATCCAAATCCAAAATCAAGATAATCCAAAATCCAAAATCAACCAAATCTAAAATCCATAATCAATCATCGAAACCCTAATGTATCAAGGGCGTACAAACCAAAATCCACAAAATAAAAAGAAACAAAGAATGGGGATAAAACGGATAAATCTAAGAATGCCCGCCACCAGCGGTCAGGTGAGATGAGACATCCTCCTCATTGAGAAGGCAATCGTCGATCTCATCCCTATTTTCTTCCCTATCCTATATGATTGGGATGCTGCTCGATTCAATAGGCCCGATAGAAGGACGGCGGCTAGCTACCACCTTTACTCCTCTACGACTTGGCTCACCGGGGTTTGCACGATCTAGGCTATGTTTGCTCCTTCTTCTGCGCATGGTAGCATCAAACTACTACTTCAGCTTGCTCATACGATGTCGTAGTGCTCCTCCTAGAACCGCTACTAGGCCGTATTGGCATCCAATAATGGAAGGGCTAAGAAATCCAACAGATAAAAGGAGCAATAGAAACCCATATCATTCATAGCATCCATGCATACATTTTATTTTATTTTTTCATATCATAACAGGGAATATACCTAGACAAGCAAGGACTAGCCGATGAGCGTATCCCCAAGAGCAAAGGCATTTTCGGCCAACCACTCTACCTCACTACGGGAAACCTGTAAAATCTAAAAATTCAATTAGAAAAAGGATGCGCGATGTCGCTTAGAAAGAACTCCAAAGAATGGGTACTCGGGTTTATGTTTCTAGTATGTAATTCACCTCTTGAGTTCAAGCAGGAAAAAGGTCTCTAAGGTAGTCCTGAGTTTCCCCTCTATGAATCTAGGCACCTCGGGTGTTCCCCAGCCTCGCACTCTACTACTCTCGGGCCTATTCCACTTCTTCGAAGGATCTTGAAATAAAGACAACACAATAGGCAAACATAGGCAACCATTTTTTTAAACCCTAGACAGTTGATCTACATGTATATAAACGCGATCCTACCTCAAAAGAGTGATGCTCCTCATGAAGCATAGGCTCGCCCTCGCCAACCACATCCACGCCTACCTCACCCTCTCCCTCAGGTTCACCCTCGCTAGCCACTTCCTCCTCTTCTTCCTCTTCCTCACTCACTATGCCTTTAAGTCGCCATTTCTCCTCCTCCCTCCTCTTCTCCATATGGTACTCGATCGTGTGGTTCCTATAGGCATGAGGGCATATAGGAAGTAGGTGCTGCTGGTACTGCTCATACAAACTCGGGACACTCTCCATAACTCGGTCGTTCCCCTTAACATAGACGGCTTTATCGGCCTCAGAAGTAATAACCAGGTGTGGCCACCATGGGCTTATAGAGGGGTCCACGGGCACTAGCCTGGCATAAGGGGCAATAAACCTCTAACTCCAAACACGCTCCCCCAATACCACTCTAATTATAAACGGCACTCCATCACAAATCACCGACCATCCACCTCCTTCCAAACCCTAGCCACCTCCATAAGGTTTGACATCTTATCAAAGGGATCGTGGATAAACTAACCAAACAACCAAGCAAGCGGTCAATGTAAGTATAATGTGAATTCATAAATGCATTTTGTCTACTAATGTTTTGTTTGAGTATGAAACAGGGATAAAATAAAAAATTACATATCGAGCTCAATCGCACACTCCTCAAGGACTCCATATAAATGGTGGGATACTTTCTCTTCCCTCCAATGCCACCACACCAGCTAGCAAGAAAGTGAGAACCAGTCAGCACAATGACTTTAAACTGGACCGGTAGGAGAATCCGATGCTCGAAAGCCTAAGCTCGCATAAATAAGCAATTAATCAGTCCAAAACATCCAAAATAAGGAAAATAGATAAATCAAGTAAAAATATAAAAAGAATCAATTAAATTCTTTTGGAAAAGTATACCTACATGATCAAATGGCTAAGTCGAAGCGCCCTGCCATTCTCCTCGCACCCACGGTAAATCTGCGCCAAGATGGCCCTAGGCTAATTCTTCTTCTTGATGCTCGCTACGTCCTCAAGAGCGGATATCAGTCCATAGTTAATCTTGCTACCCGAAACTAGAAAGAACAACGCAATAATCAAAGAAATCATAAATGACTGAACACAAGCATCCCAATCTATCTCGGGAACCACCCTGACTTCTACCCAATGCTTGTGTAATTCTACATACGACAACTGCCCCAAGAAGGGATTCAAACCAAACAACTCAGTTACCCACCTTACCACGAGCTTCTCAAGGAAGTTCTTTTCCATATACATATTAAAGTGGATCGCCTGATCCATCCAGGGGAGCCTTGTCATAGCCATAACATCGAAAGGAGTAATGGTCACCTCCCCAAATAAGAAATGGAAAGTGTGCATGGTTTCGGACCACTTCTCTATCAAAGCAGTCAAGGCCCAGGGGGAGAGTTTCAGCATTAGGAGGGGCATGATATGGGCCAAATCCTCAAAGCCCGTGACGTCAATGGTAGTCATAAGATCGGGGTCTTTTTCCACGATATGTTGCTACCATTCACTAATACTTCCCATACATTCGGTATCGGTAAGTCCATGCGGCTGCAAAATCAGAAACAAACAGATAAGTCTCCTATTTATTTTCTTATCCCTTTTGCCTTCTAGAAAGCTGCTATTGTCGCTTTTATAAGTAGCGATGCCACAGACGGTATGGACGATATCACTAATGACATCGCTATAAATAGTAGCGACATCACATCTCCCTAGGCCTTTTTACAAGGCCTGATACCATAGGTAGCATCACTTATGGCACCGATGACATCAAAACCTGCTAGCAGAACCCCGTTTTGCCTAAAAAATTGAACCAAATCAAGCCAAAATCACAAAAACACAATTAATCGAACCCGAAACATAAATATAGTAAAAATCAAACCTATAGCATGGAATATCAGTTTCTACGCAATCAATTTCATATTTATAACCCCTATCATGGTAAAAATTTGAGCCTAAGACCGAAATCAAATCTTAACATAAATAAGGAGATTCAAGTTTTGTAAGATTTTCTGGACATAGCGGAGGTGTTTCTCCTTTTTTAGGAGTCAAATTGGTGTTGGGAGAATTGATTTTGTAGCCATACATCTTGTCAATTGCCTTCAAACCGTATGAAACATGAATCGAGCAAAGTTTTAGCCCTTCAATGGGAGAATCAAGCAGCCCGCAGGACTTGGAACTACTACATTTGCGGCTAAAGATCTTCTTCATGATTGGAGTAGAAGAGAAGAGAAAGATTGAGTATTCCATAAACATTAGAGCAAAAGGAAGGAGAAATTTTGGCTTGCGTAAATGTAGAGGAGAGAAAAAGAATGATTTTTTTGCTCTTTTTAAATGCCCATACGGAATTCGAGGAGTTATAATTAATCTAAAACTGCCCGCCCATACCACCCATGGCATCAGTTCAAATTGCAAGCGACATCGCCCAAGCCGGAGGTGGCATCACTTTCACCAATTTGAATTTCGAATTTCTTTGACTAGCCAAAGGTGCCATGTAGCACCCCATACCGTTGGAGGCATCAGCCAAGCTGCCGGTAGCATCAAGATTCCTTCGTACATTTTTTTAGCAAATCTAATGGAATCCTGGCTCCAGCCCCGACATCCCATGAATTCTAAAACCCCTATACTTTTAATTATTACATTTTTACTGTAAATTGGAGGGGCAAAAATATTTTTCTTTCACAAAATCGATCAAGCAGTAAAAATGTCATCTAAAATTCATTCCAGTCTCTTGCTTGTCGCATGTTGCAGGAATGACACTCCATGATCTTAAAGCCCATGTCTTCTTGGCAAATCACAGAGCTCAAGTCCGACCAAGGAGCAAACCGACCTCAAAGCCCAAATCCGCTTGGCAAATCTTAAAGCTCAAGCCCGACCAAGGGGCAAACTAATCAACAAAGCCCAAGCCTCGCTTGGCAAATTAATAAAGCTCATGTCTGACTAAGAGCAACTCAAACCAATAAAGCTCAAGCCCAACTAAGGGGCGACCCAAACAAAGCCTAAGCCCGCTTGGCAAATTAACAAAGCTTAGGCCCGAATAAGGGGTAGCCAATCCTCAAAGCTCAATCCCGACTAAGGGGGAGCCCATCCTTAAAGCTTAAGCTCAACCAAGGGGCAGTCCAATATAAAAGCTCTAGCCTAACCAAGGGGCAAACCAATCACCGGATGGAGGAGTTAGCGGAATCAGAATCTTGTCATCCTCTGGGTCCAGCCCGCCATCCATCAGGTATCATTCCTAAACCCTTGCTCTTTCAGGAGATCATACTGATATGTGGCAGTAGTGATCCCTTGAGGGGCAGCCTGTGAGCACGGGATTTTACAGTCCCTCAGCAAGATGATGATGACGCATGCCCAATTTTATTCCTTATAATAAAAATTATTTTCTAGGATTTTTATTACCGATATAAAATTCTTTACGAATTTTATTTTCAAAAAAATTCAGTTCAGCATGTCCGGTAACGCATCCGGTGGTAGCTCAGACCCATGATTTTCACCCAAAAAATAGTTTAGCCCAAAATACGCATTAAAAATCAAAATATAAGCCTAATATCTGAGTTTTTCCGTCAAAATCACCTTTTGCCGGATTTCCTCTCCTTTTCCCCTATTTCGAGCATAAAGCATGCTAGCTTTTTAGACATGTGAGGAAGTTGAGGCTGCCAGCGCCCTCATCGATACCGCTGATGGTATCATCCATGCCATCGGCATCATCATTTCCTCTGCAGAATAGCTGTGTGCCTTTTTGCTCGATATCCGATGGATAACTGATCAAAGGCAATTTCTAATGGATTTTAGCCTATATAAGCACCATTTTCCAGCCATTTCAAGGGTTCCACTCTCCCCTAACTCAAAATTTCAAGTAGATTTTGAGCATTTTAGCTAGCTTTAGTGGGATAAAGTTTAGAAAAGGTAAGAAAAGAGGATTCAATTCATCTTTTTTTCTAGTGCTTTTCTCCATTGAACTCTCTAATATTTAGGTGAATTTTAAGTTCATAAATCACTAAAATTAGGATTTAGAGACTAAATCACCCCTTACTTCCCAAAATCATCATTTGAACTCCCCATAGGTGTCATACAGATCATAAAGAGGTGGATTCACGGCCCAGAGGTAAAAACTCTGAGTCCCATAGCTCTTTGGCTTCCATTTTACTTATTTAATGTGTTATAGTTCATGCTTGTACATAGATTTGGGTTTTTGGTCACTTTCTGACCAAAAACAGCTGGTGCAAAAAATTGAAGCCATTAGAGGCATTTGAAGCAGCCGACCGCCAGCGGCATCGTTGATATCGCTAGTGGCCTCACTTACCCTTAGGGGCCTCATTTTCTTGCAGGACCCTTTCTTTAGTGTATCCATATAGTCATGTAGTATGCTTGTATAGTTACGATCACCAGCGGCATTATCCATGCCGCCGGTGGCCTCAGTCATGCTTCCGGTGGCATAGCCTTCTAGACAACAGTTTTATTTTCATTTATTTTCTGACCTAAATTAAATTTTTGGAGCTAGGATGTACAGTGCAATGACGAAGGTCCAAAACCTTTGGAAAATAGACCCCACCCCATACCATATGGCATTTTCACTAATAATCCGGTTAAAATAACAATCAAGTCTGAAATATGGATATAACAGAATTTTCCCACAAATGCCATTTAAATATCATTTTTAGCCATCCAACTGGGCTCCATTAATTGTAAATAAAATGTGCCATATTCACGCTGACTTGGGTCTTGTTTTTTTACTAACTATGCATGTTACGTGATATACCTCATACAACGTATCGTACTTGTGCTAACTGTTTTATGTAGGTAGATTTAGGTTAGGTGCATGCTAGGCCTTCGGGTATTTTACTTATAGTATAGAAAAATGTATAGGATTTGGAAAGCAATGTAATTATTATTTTACTTTTCGTATTTTATTTATTGGATAACTGTAATAATTATTTACCGCTTTGAATGCTTGATAAATGCGAAAACAACATATGAACCGAAAACATAATACATAGGGTGGATTAAAGCTAATTAGGAAAGAAGGAAATCTTTTAACTTGGCCTAATGTAAAATAGATAACATCATCCAAACTCGGAATCTCTACTAAAGGTATGGTCTACTACCCGATGGGAAAATCGTACCAAAATTTCCTAGTTCAACTGAACCGGGTGGCGACTCTATTTTAAGTACGGGATTTCAATCTCATATCTTTTGGATATTAAAATATGATAAACCATTTTCACAACCATCATCATAACCATTACATTAATTTTAAAAGATCGGTCTGCCGGTTCAGCTTTACAGCCCATCTATAAAGCGTCGTCCACTCACACTAAACTACTAGGGTAGCCTCTAAGGCTACTAGTGGACTAACACTTAAACTGAGTCTAAGAAACCAAATGGTGCTTAACAGTTGACAGAAGGAGTGAATTGTATTGATACTATTGCAGAATCGAGATTATGTCACATGCACGTGAAGTTCTGAATATTGAGGGGTCATATGTCCAATGCTAGAGAGCCACTATGACCGATCAAAGTCATTGAAATCCGCAACGGTCTAGAGCTACGAGCTATTCAAATTTCTAGAAAAGGAATTTGAGCTAGGTCAAACTTTGATGGCTTGATATTATGAGATCTTATAAGGTCACACACTTTGAGTTATGACTGAGCCATGTAAAGAACTATTAGACCAGGTCTAATCTAGAAGAGAAATAAATGGTTAGACCATTTTAATTGGTTAGACCAGTATATCGAAATAAATTTTTAGACCATTTTATTGGTTGGACAGAGTTTTCTAGTTGGACCATTGTACCAAAAATAATGAGAAGAAATAAGAGGAAACAAAAACTGCATAATGAGGTACATTGTAATTTACTATATGGACTTACACAAGTGGGCCTGCGCAAGTGCTATAGGATAGCACTTACGGCAGGCCTACACATGGGCCTTGAAAATGCTTAAAGCATTGCACTAGGCCCACAAACCTTGCGCATAGCGGGCTGCTTAGAGCTGCCTGTATGAGGCCCAGCATGCCTACAAAAGCCTGCGCACTATGTAATATGCACAGCATGAAAGGGCTGTGCACTAAATTTTTTAGGCCTGCACTGGTAATAAGCCCACACACACTACTGGTCAAAAAGCCAGCAGTGTCGTAATTGGACTTAGAGTCCAATTTTAGTTATGTTTCTAATTTTAGTATTTATTAAATGAGTTTTAATGACTCTTTAATTAACTATTCAATTATTAAATTAGTTAATTGGTTATTAATTAGTTGAATGATTATTTCAGAACAGTTACAATTCAAATCAGATTATATTTCCTATTAAATAAGAATTTTTAATTCTATTAATTAATTATTTAGATTAATTAATTGAATTGAATAATAGTAAAGGAAGTTGAATTTAAATCTAACTCTTTCTTATGTAGCGAATGACTAAAATTCCATGTTTGTTCTTTTTCTTATTAGACAAGGCTTAGATTAAATTGTCTTTTTAATCCACCCCTTATGCGTATAAATAGAGAGCTCTCTCATTATTTTTCACTCCAATTTTTGTGCTCTCCCTCTCTGTCTTTATTCTCTTAGTTGTTTTGGTTCTCATAAGTAATCCATCAAAAGACGTGTTTACTTTAAATAGAAAACTTTGGGAATTTCTTCTGGAATAAACTTCTCACGAAAATCTAGTTGTCTTCCACTTATTTATTGTTACTCCCTTTTTAGAAGGTTTTCATCATTGGTGCTCGTGTGGATCAATTATAGAGGGCTTGTACTTTGGTGTCTGTGCAGTAGTTGAGGGGTCATTCTGTTGACATTGGGATTCAGCCTTGAACTGGTATGTGGTCAAATCATTATTAGGTCCTTTTATAAGTGTTTATGACATAAAATAATAATAGAGTAGTTCATATTGTCAATCATATCATGCTAAGGAGATCATTAGACTTTAGATTAAATTTTAAATCTCCTTCATGCATGCTTTGCATGTTCAAACCCTATGAATCTTGACCAACAATGGTATAATAGCCTGCCTAATGCGATTGTGTGATTGACTAGAAACGTGCTATGTTTGATTTTCTATGAAATATTTTTGAGTATGCCATGTCATTCCATGCCTAGGAATTTATTTCTCGCAATAGAAAATATGGTGATAATTAGATTAAGTGTTGCTCAAACTTAGTCAGGATAGTTATATTAGAATTAACAATATTTTACTTGAGATTGTAAATGCATCAATTTTGCATTAATTTGAATGATTATTAAATTAGAAAAGAACAAAATCTTTAATTTAAATAGTCTATGGTTAAGTGATTCATATAGAACCGTGGTTGTTCTAGCAAGGATTGGACTTGGTTGCTCATTTACTTTAAGGGGGACTCTCCTACCAGGGGATATCCATCAGTTCTATATTCTAAGTACCAAAGGGATTGTTATGAATTAGTTGATGTCTAGTATAATGAATTTGATTCATTATATGCCTTTACAATCAAAGTTTAAATTGTTAAATTAAAACTTATAGACATAGGTGTAAGAACTATAAACAATGAACACCCTTGTTTGTTTTGTATGCTATGTGGAGTGTTGGTATGATGGAATGATTATGAATTACCAGTTGAGCATGACCCCTAGGTTGGACCTACTAATTACTTATAGCTCAAAATTAGTTATAGTTTCATAATCATGTCCATGTATAAGTCAAAGATTAGGCGAGACCTATTGCACCAATAAATCCCCATTAAAATATTAAGACAGAACTAGCTTTCCTAAAAATTGAATACGTGATTCTAGGCACTTTTAATTAACGACTTGCTTCATACACCACATGCCTTCTTCTTTAACATCGTCAATTCAAATGATTCAAATTAGGGTTAAGTCTTAACCGGACTAGGTTGTCCGTAATATCGACTCAAATGTTGGGCTGGAGGCATCATTTGAGGAGTCATATAATTGGTTATGCATGTCCATTGGTTGGAAGTCAAATGGATTAGCAATTGCATTGGATGCAAATGGATAAGATCAAACCATAGTTGTTTAAGTTATCTTGACTCGTTATAGCTGGGGTTAGCTTAAATGAGTTATAGATGCTACCTACTAAGGAAAATGCTTAGACCATGTTTCCCAAAAGACAATAGAAGGGGCTATTTTGTTTTCGAATTAACTTTATAAAGACCTTGAAAATTAAATGCACGTACAAAACTAAGTCTAAGCAATGATTCTTTTATTATATCTGGGTTGAATCTCTATTTCTGACATAAATTTTGCATGTTTTGATAACTGTATTTAACTGGCTCCAGCTTCAAGTTTTTGTTTAGAAATTTGAGGATAGTCCTCAAAGCTTAGGGCTCTGCCCATATTCGATATAAGCCCAATACTAAACAACATGATGCAAGTAATTCTACCTCGTGTATAAATGTAGAAATTGCATGAAGGAAACAAGGATACAACACCTAAGAGGTAGTGAAGATCCTTGTTACCTTATATAAGTTGCAAGAAGGAAATGAGGATACAACACCTTGGAGGTTAATATCATCCATGTTACCCCATGTAAGTAGCTTGAAGGAAACAAGGATAAACATCAAGTTAGATGTTAGGATCTATGTTACCTTAAGAAATGGAAGCATCATGAAATCATGGACTTGACAGTCTATGCCATTTACTTCTTAGAAAGGATTTTTTGAAGAAAGAAAAAATAATTCAAGGGTACTTTAAGAATGCAAGGGACACGAGTTGTCTAGTATAGAAGTAGAAAAGAGCAAAGTTAAGAGAAAATGAAAGGATCTTGAGAACTTTGTTTTGGAAACAAAGTAATTGTTTCAATATGAGATATTGGAAGCACAATATTCATTTAAGTATGAAATTGAAAGGCTTTTGTCTCGTATCATGAGAAGAAGAGGTTTTGGAAACTTCCACTTCAAAGGTGTTATAATTGAGAATGTTCTACATCTCTTAGGGATTCAACATAGATATGGGATATCAAGTGTGTGATCACATATCTATATATAGGTATTGAACTGAAGTAGAAGGTTAGCAAAAGGAGAGTTGTACCTATGAGATATCATAAGAGCTTGGTAGCTGCTATTGATGTTGGAACTTAAAATCTCCATTTGGCTATTTTGTAATAAGGACGTAATTATTTTTATACTTCTATGAATATTATTTCCTGCTTCACAGAAGATGGAGTTGATTCTAATTTGATAAAAGATGTTATCAAAGATTATGAGTAATATTCTAGATAGAAGTTTAATGATAGATATTTTGTGATTACAAAAGCATATTCTAAATATTAACCATGCTAAGAGATATTAGATAAAGACAAGTCATCTTACTTATGGCATTGTTGTTTAGGCCATATAAACAAAAACCCGCTCAACTAAGTTACTCAAAAGTGATGACTTTGGATCTAATAAACTAGGATTCTTATAGGTCTTGCAAACCTTGTTTAAAAGGAAGAATGACAAAGAATCCCTTTAAGAAAAAAGGGAAATATGCCACAAGTACATTGGAAATAATACTTTTGGCTGTGCGTGGTCCAACGAATGTGCAAGCACATGGAAGATTGTTTTACTTCATCACTTTTATCAATGATTACCCATGATATAAGTATTTGTACCTTATGAGCACAAATCGGATAGTTTTGAAAAGTTCAAAGACTGTAGGAATGAAGTTAGGAAACAACTTTGAAAGAATATTAAGGGACTATGGTAAGACTGAGGTAGAGAATATTTAAGCCAAGGGTTCCAAGATTATCTAAGGGATAGTGAAATATTATCCTAGTGGATCCCTCCGTATACTCCTCAACACAATGGTGTGTCTAAGAAGAGGAATCAAACTTTGTTCAACATGGTTCGGTCCATGGTGAGCTAAGAAGGTCTCAGTAATCCTTTTATGCATATACACTTGAGAGGGCAGTTTATATTCTAAACCGTGTGCCCTCAAAATCAGTTGACACTACACCGTATGAAAGGTGGTATGGGTAAGAAACCCACTCTTTCTCACCTAAGAGTCTGGGATTGTCCGGCCTATATTAAAAGGACATTGTTAGATAAGCTAGAAGCTAGATCTGACAGGTGCTTATTCATTAGTTAACCTAAAGAGATAATAGGATACACCTTTTCTGATCTTGAGGAACAAAAGGTACTTGTTTATAGGAATGCTCAGTTCCTTGAGAAGGAACACATGCTTGCAAAAGCTAGTGGGAGTGACCTTGAACTTGGAGTTCAAGTAGGCAAATAAGACAATTAACTAATTATTCCTACGCGTGATACAGAAGAAAGTGTGATCTAAGATTAACCTATTATGCAATAGCCATTGCGTAGATCAAAGGGTTCCCGAAGCACCGAAAAGACATAGGTTTTTCATCACATATGATAAATAGATCTTTTGAATGGAGTATGATGAACCTAAGACGTACAAGGAGGCAATGGAGAGCTCAGATTCTGATAAGTGGTTAAAAGCCATAAAATCGAAGATGGATTCCATGTATGAAAACCAAGTTTGGGATTTGGTCAATGCACCTGATGAGGTTAGACCCATAGGCTGCAAGTGGGCTTTTAAGAAAGAAAACCGACATGGATGGTAATGCAATGACCTATAAGGCAAGGTTAGTTGTAAAAGGTTATAGTCAATGAGAAGGGATTGACTATGATAAAACCTTTTTACTAGTAGCCATACTTAAATCCATCAGGATACTCTTGGCTGTTGCTGCTCATTATGATTATGAGATCTAGAAGATGGATGTAAAAGACCATTTTCCTAAATGGAAACTTAGATCGAGATGTACATATGGTACAACCTGAAGGTTTTACATCTCAAAATGGCGCAAAGGTATGCAAGCTGCAAAGATCCATTTATGGACTTAAGCATGCATCCAAGAGTTGGAATATAAGTTTTGATAATACGATCAAAGAGTTAGATTTCATATCAAATGCTTACGAGCCTTGCTTATATAAGAAGGCTAGTGGGAGTGCGGTCATTTTTCATTGTATTGTACGTTAATGGCATATTTAAAATGTGATTATTAAGGAAAGTTCTCCATGAGGGACCTCAAAAAAGCAGCATTTATACTAGGTATGAAGATATATAGAGATAGATCCAAGAGGCTGTTAGGTCTTCTGCAAGAGACGTACATAGATAAGGTATTGACTAGGTTCAACATTGAGCAATCAAGAAGGGGTTAGTCGTCCAATGTCTCATAGAATTAACCTTTCTAAAGTTGAGTGTCTAGGGACACAAGAGGAGAGATTGTGCATGAGTATAATATCCTTTGCATCTGCGATAGGATCTATCATGTGTGTTATGGTATGTACACGGCTAGATGTCTCACACACGTTGAGCATCCCAGGTTAAAAGCGTATGATGATCGATATGAGAATCCTTAAGTACTTGAGAAGGACTAAGGGAATGTTCTTGGTATATGGAGAAGGTGATCTCTCAGTAAAGGGATACATTGATGCGAATTTTCCGATTTGACAAAGATGACTACAAGTCACATTCAGGTTGTTAGATATGATGTATGCGCTAGACCAATTAGGGCAATATATCTTACTTAGTTAAATTTGTACGATCAAATATAAAGGCATTCCTTTTATTACATTGATGACTACAAAAATATAGTATGACTGGTTAAGAATTTATTCATTGATGTATTTGCAGAAGTCCTTAACAAAATCATAGCACAGATTACAAGGGCATAGTGGGATTATGTAGGTGAGAACTGGTTCATGTGCAATTATGATTTGTCTAAATATCCCTAGTTATAGTATCAATAAGACTAGACATTGATGAATATGAATAGATTAGTAGCCCTATTCAAGTTCAATGACAACACTTGCGGCAAGCCTGTGCATGGGCCTTGGCAATGCTAAAAGTGTTGCGCAATAGGCCTACGCATAGCGGGCTGCTTAGAGCAACCCGGGCTAGGCCTAGCGCACAGGTAAAATCCTACTCAATATGTGGTACGCATAGCCTGTAAGGCCTGTGCGCTAAATGGTTTGGGCCTGCACATTAGTGCAGGCTAATGCGCAGGCAATAGGACCGCGCACATTGCTGGCCAAAAAGTCAGCAGTGTCCTAGTTGGAGTTAGAGTCCAATTTTAGTTCTGTTTCTAATTTTAGTATTTATTAAATGAGTTTTAATTATTCTTTAATTAATTAATCAATTATTAAATTAGTTAATTGATTATTAATTAGTTGAATGATTATTTAATAATAGTTATAATTCAAATCAGATTACATTTCCTATTAAATAGGAATTATTTATTCTATTAATTAATTAATTGAATTAAATTGAATTGAATAATAATAATAAAGGAAGTTGTATTTAACTCTAACTTTTTCTTATTTAGTAAAGGACTAAAAGGCCATGTTTGTTCTTTTTCTTATTGGACAAGGCTTGAATTAAATCGTCTTTTTAATCCACCCCTTAAGCATATAAATGGAGACTCTCTCCTCATTATTTTTCACTCCAATTTTTATGCTTTCCATCTCTCTCTTTATTCTCTTAATTGTTCTAGTTCTCATAAGTAATTCGATGAAAGACGTATTTACTTTGAATAGAAAACTAAGAGAATTTCTTCTAGAATAAACTTATCAAGAAGATCTAGCTGTCTTCAACTTATTTATCAGTACTCCCTTTCTAGAATGTTTTGGTAGGTGGTGCTCAAGTGGATCAATTATAGAGGGCTTCTACTTTAGAGTATGTGCATGCAGCTTTTACTGACTTTAGGATTCATGCTTCAACTGGCACATGGTTAAATTATTATTAGGTCCTTTTATAATTGTTTATGACCTAAAATAATAATAGACTAATTTATGTTGTCAATCATGCCATGCTTAGGAGATCCTTGGACTTTAGATTAAATTTTGAATTTCTATCATGCCTGCTTTGCATGTTTAAACCCCGTGAATCTAGACTAGTAGGCTATGGTATGCTTGAAGTTTGTTAAGCCAGATGATGAAGATTAGAAGTTAGCTGAGATTATTGAGAAAGGGCTAGCTCAGGCCAGAAAGGAAAACAAAGAAGTTGAGGCAAAAGTGGGAAAGAAGAGTAGGACTCAATGAAAGGCTCCTGGTAAAGTTGAGAAGAAGTTCTCTCTTCAAGAGGCTATAGAGGAAGCAGAAGCTGAATCTGAGTTAAGAGAGGATGTGCCTCTAGTAAAGTTAAGAAAGAAAGAGCAGTCGGATGAAGGAGTAGAATAGCAGGTTGAGGAGAAAATAGAGTAGACAACTACATTAGTGTTAATGCATGAGGTAGGTCACCCAAGAAAGAAGTTAGTTGTTAAGAAGATGACTGAAGCAACCTCGGACCTTAAGGAAGCTGAGGCAGCGAAAGCTGTAGAAGGTAAGAGGATTCAAGAGAAAATCAAGGTAGAAGTTGTTGCAATAAAGGATAAAGTTAAGCAGTTGCCAAAAAGCAGGCAGAGAATGAATCAAAAGAGAGGATTGATGAAGTATAAGTTATGGAAGGAGATACTATTGTGGTAGCAAATACTAGAGCTGTAGAAGGAGATACTATTGAGGTAGCAGATACTGGAGCTATGGATGTCAAAGAAGGAGAGCAATCTGACACAATAGCTACTATTGTGAAGGATAGGAAGGAGAAGAAAAGGAGAACTTTTGAAAAAATGAAAGTTATTATTGATGATGATAAAGATCTGATGGATAAGGAGGATAAAGAAGAGAAAGAGGAAGAGCTGGAGGAAGAACAGACATCTCAACTGGCTGAGCACTCACTTGAAGCTCAGGCAACTAAGTTGATTGTTGAAGGTGTAGAGCTAGAGGCTAAGGAGCAACAGGAGCAACCCAAACCTCAAATCGAACACTTCTCACTCCTGCACCATCTCTGATAGTCCACTTATAAATTCTTGACCACCATCACCACCATCTGCTACCAAACAAACAATACACATCAAAACTCCTATCCTAGTTCTTTCACCTATTAACCATCAACTTCTAAAACCCCCTTAATCCTAGAAGGGACTCACAAGGGTCCAACCATTAAGGAGATTCCCACTAAATAACGACAGCAACAACCACCCCAACCAAACCAATCTCATGCTGCTTTCTTGAATTTAGTCAAAATACTAGGAAGGGATAGATAAAGAGACTGATGCTACCATTTTCAGCTCATTTTTGTATAAGGATGTGCTGAGGGGAATTGCAAATGCTAGTGAGCCAATGCAAGGGTTATTTGACTCAGTGGAGAAGCTGAAGAAATTGATGCAAGGATTTCTAACAACTTACTCATTAACTAAAGCTATTGTGAATGAGCTATCAGCTTTTATTATAACTATAGGTAGGAAGGCTGAATTGCTTGAGAAGAAGGTGGATGAATTAAAGAAAATTATCTAATTTATGGGAAGGGAGCAGGCTAAGATAAAGAAATCATAGGATGAGATCCATGACAAGCTCATTGACAAATTCAATCTTGTTCTCCTTGGACTTCAAGCTATTTTTAACGGTTACTCAATCTTGAAAAAAGAAAATAAGGACAGTGCTGACAAGTTAAGAAAGCTAATTCAGTCAGTTGATGATCTCATTGATGCTATTAAGAAAAATTAAGGATGAGCTTCTTTAGGGAGTAAAAGACAATTAAGATGGGATCCTGCAAGATATATAGAGAATGCATATGATTGATGGATTATATAACAAAATAGTTATGTTAGGGGTGGAGTCAGAGGCAATGCTGCACAAGAAGTTGACTATTGTCAGAGATCTGACCAATATTGCTCACTCTGACCTATGAAATGATGAAAACACAATTGAACTCATCCATAATGAGAAATGTCATTGTGTTTAAGAGGATGTTAAGAGAGAATTTGAAAGAATAGGCTCTATCAACTCTGATCTACATCTCAAGGGAAGGACTCAGCGCACAATTTAAAGTCAATCAATCTCATTCTCGACTAATTATTGCATTACTAATGTTCTTAAGGGAGCAAGAGTTTATCTTGGATGTAATCTATTAAACTCTTGTAAAAAAATTTGAATCTTGTGTATATGGTGACCTCGTGTCCTTTGATCATTCAATTAAGTTGTTTGACAATGCAATGAAGGCCATTCTTGAGTAAATGGCAATATGGGAGAAGGAAAGAGAGGAAAGGGAATGTTAGGAGCAGGATAGAAGGGAGAAGATAGCTGAGGAGTCATTGAAACTATCACTTGAGCTAGACAAGATTAAGTGCAGATTATCATAAAATCAGGCAGAAGAAAGGAAAAGATCTGATCCCTAAGATTTCACCAAGGAATTGGAGAATATGGGATCAATAGGAGTATCAAAGAAGACTTAATTAGACTCAAGGAGCCAAGCTTCCAAGTCATTTCTAGAACAGAATTTTCCTTGTAATCGTGAGCTTTTAATTGTACACTTAGTATAGATTAACCTATGCTAAGATATATATATATATATATATATATATATATATATATATATATATATATATATTCTAAGTTAAGATCTTCTTAACTTCTATGGTTTATCTGCCATTTCTGTCACTGACCTTGCAGGAAACAATGAGAAGTATCTATAGATTTTGACCTAAGAAGAATTCAACCACTATGGGGGAGTTAGCATTCACTCTAAGGAAATGGATGTTGGACCATGGGGTGTCTACATCTATTCTGACGTAACGTATCTCTAAATAACTTATTGATTTAATTTCTCGCTTAGTTGTTTTGCCATTGGTAAAAATGGGGGATATTGTTGAACTTAGCACGAGTTAAAATGACTTAGTGGCGCTGAATCGGTTGTGTTAGAAACTTTTGATCATTTCAAATCAGCTCAGATACGACTATTAAATCAATAATGATGTTAAGTTAGCTAGACGAAGTTATTTAATATGTTGAATTAACTCATGGGTATGGTTATTTAATTTGGTTGACTTAGGTCTATGACTTAGCTTAGTGTGTCTTGTGTCTAATAGCGACTTAATGTTTTGGATTGACAACTTTTCACTCAGCACAAGTTATTTAGTACATATCTCAGCTATGTCTTAATATTCTATCTTGTGGCTTAATTATAAAACATATTCATGTTGACCTGTCTATTTGAAGAAAAATAATATTCTTGTTTTTCTTACTTTTCACAGAATTTAAAGTCACACCTCATCAATAGGACAAAAAGAATTAATATGCGACACGGTTCAAAAAGCTACACTACACAACAAAAGTTATCTAGAGAAAAAGCTGCAATAAGATAAAGTCAAAATGGATCAAATGTTGTGCGTATCTCCTATCACCATGCGCTACTGCAATTCATGTTAGAGTCCCTGAGGAATGGGAAGTTGACACGTATCAACTATAGTGCTCTATCTCTCTAACGTATTCGAACCTTAAGGAGACAAATTGGCACAAGATTTCGGTGTATTTAATTATATATATGATGTATGCCCTTAAGACAATTAGGGCGATATGTGTTAATTATGTATTTGTATGAACCAATTTATTATTCAATAAAGGCATATAACTTTTGTTTATATCAATGTGTTCATATATAATGTACCTAGTTAAAATATATTCATTGATATCTTAGTACAAAAGTCCTTGACATATCATAGCATGGAGTGCAGATCATAGTGGGACTACGTTGTTAGATATGATGTATGCCCTTAAGGCAATTAGGGCGATATATCTTAATTATGTATTAGTACGAATAATTTGTTTAATTAATAAAGGCATTTATTCTTTTTTTTATATCAATGTATTCATATATATTATGACTGGTTAAAATATATTCATTGATATCTATGTACAAAAGTCCATGACATAAACGTAGCATGAAGTAAGCGATATCAAAGTAAGACTATGTTTAGTGAGACCTGCTTCATGTGGAATTGTGATTATGTCTAAACTATCCCTAATCATAGTTTCATCAAGAAAGGATATTGATGAGACAATAAGACTAGCATGTGGTCAACTTTCTTGGAAAGAGTCCAAGTAGTTAACCTCCTAAGACTGAATGTGGTGCCTTAAGTTTGACACATGGATATATCTAAAAGTTATATTGGAGACCATAATAAGATAAACACTTGGTAAATATATCATAGTGTTAGTGTTTATCTTTATGCAGTAGCTTTGTGAATATCCTCATACTTGAGATACTAGTTACCTTGTGTGGTACTATCGCTACACATTGGGTCATTCCTATTCACTCATTCCTATTCACATTGGTAAGCTATGTAGTCAGAAAGAATCCATCGCTCTGGATATTATAAGGAGTTATACCTAGCAACTAGTTGAAGTGATGATTGCTATAAACCTCTAATCAGAATATGTGTTTGATAGAAATAGTTTCTAGTCAAACACATTATGGTAAAGAGTAATATACTTCAGTAACAAGTAATTAGCTTGGATAGCTTGGAGCAACCTTGCTATTATTGGGTTAACACTTTAATTAAACGCAACAAACTGAATGGTACTAATATTATAGAATAGAAGCAGTTCATCGCACTAGAAAACTATTCCATTAACCAGGATTAAGTCATAAGCACAAATGATATTCCGAGTAATGAGGGATGGTGGACCCTTGATAGAGTCGTACTATAGTTTTTTAAGGTAATCAAGTTCTATTCATGGTCTAGAACCTCGAGCCAATAGTTCCTATAGAACAAGGATTGGTCAAACCTTAACATAACTATACTTTGGGGTCCTATAAGGTCACACACATTGGACTTTCATCGGGCTGAGCAAAGAATTAATAGGCTTAGTCTATTACGAGAATATTAAATGTAGAATGGTTAGACCATAGTATTTATTTTGACCGGAAACTAATTTTATTAGGGTCATGAATAAATTAAAATATTGATTAAAATGATTAAATCATTTTTTGGTTAAGCCAGAAATTTATTTTGACTGGAAACTAATTTTATTAGGGTCATAAATAAATTAAAATATTGAATAAAATGATTAGATCATTTTTAGTTGAGTCAGGAAATTATTTTTACCAGTAACTAATTTTATTAGGGTTATAAATAAATTAAAAGAAAGGAGAATTAAAAAAAAGAAGAGTATATTAAAAGGGATTTTCCCTATCCCACATTGCTAAATGGAGAGCAATTATGCTCTCCTCCTCCTATTAAAGGAGGCCTTCTCCTTCTCTTCTAAACACACTTCAAGTTTACATCTTTGTGACATTTCTCGAGAGACTTCATGAGGATTCTTGAGCTGACATAGAAGAACTTTTTGATCCTCGCGGATCATAGTTTGAGGATCCCAGATTATATTTTAATTTGGGGGACCTCTAATTTGTATTTTTAGGTGGGCTTTTGGAGTGGTCTAGCAGCTACTCAAGGCTTTGCAGGCGGTTTCGGTTGGTGGGATTCGTGTGGATACTAATAGAGGCTATCCTATGCTTGGAGGCTTGTGCAAGGAGGTTTCGCTAAAGCACGGTTCGACAAGTAAGTTTCCTTTCTTTCTCTTTGAATTATTTGGTCTTTTTTAAGCATTTTTAGACTTAATAATTATGCTTAGGTTGTTTTGCATGCTTAGTTTATTTTATGCTTAGGTTATAGCTTAGATTTATAACATGCTTAGTATAAAATGTTTATGCTAGGATATAATTTAGAATTATGGTTTGCCTAGCCTATGCATGCTAACCTAGGTAGAGAATTATTTAGTTAAGGCTTTATATAATTTGTATGCAACTAATAGGAGTTCCTAGGGACAAGGAATAAAATTTTGAATTTCATCCATGCCTGTTATGCATGTTTAAAGTCACTATCAGTTCTAAATAGTGGCATCAGAGCCTGCCTATTTAGTAGATAATTAAGTTAGAAGCAAACTGAATTTTATTTTCTATATGAAATGATTTAAAGTTTATTAAATTGTTTGAAATAATAGATAGACTTAGGCTTTCATTTCAAGGTTAGAAAATGGATATATATAATTTCAAATAAGCCTGCTCAAGTTACTCAAAATTTATCAAAGACTCAATAAATTATATAAGTTACATGGGTTATAGATGCTTTCAATTTTCATGACTTAAAAGAACGAAATTTATTAGTTTAAGAAAATCCATGTTTTTTAAGCTTGTGCCCGTATATGTTCTGGCTAAGGATTGGGCAAGGTGTCTACTCCTCATAGGGCACATCTCTACTTAGGAATATATATCGGTGTAGCTTGAATTAATAGAGAGGGAATTAAATATGGACTGATTTATTTCTAGTATATAAGATGGTTCTTACATATATTTTTATAACAAATTAAAAATTAAATTTATTGAATAAAAGCTTAACATAAATGCGAAATATATAACAAATAAAGCATGTTAATAATTTTTCATATAATCAAGGTTGAAGGAATAATTATAATAAAGAAATTTTAACCCACCTAAGGTTAGACCTTATAAACTAATTCTAAAATTCCTTAAATTAATATAAATTATTCTAAATATGTCCATCTGATAAAATCCTAGATTGGGCAAGACGTTAAACACCAATAAAATCCCAAAGTAAATATATTAGGAAAGTTTTAGTCTTCCTTACTTCAATCTATAGTATGATCTTTTTCGGCCATAAAGTGCTGTGCAAAGCATTCGTTTCATCTACATTGATCGGTTATAGATATTGAGATAGGGTTTGCCTTAACAGGACTGAGGTAGTCCACCATAAAATTGGGGGCTTGCTGTAGGACTGAGACATATTCAAGGAGATGCTAATATAAGAGCATACGTCTATTGGTATTAGGGAACTTGAATAATTAGCAATTGCATTTGATGTAAATGGAATGGGATTCCGACTACAACTTACTAATATAGCTTGACTCACAAAATTGGGGGTCATATTAGAATAGTTGTAGATGCTACCTACTTGGAAATTTAACTAGGCTAGACTTCTTGAATTCAATAGAATGAGCTATTGTAAATTTCAAAAAATGGTAGGATAAATTTATTTAGTTACAAATCCTTATATTAAATACATGTACTATATACAAAAGTCTAAATAATTTTTCTTTCTTAAATCTTGGTTGAAATCTTTATTTAAATAAAAACATTCGCATTAATGACTAATTTTTATTGGCTCTAGCTTCAACGGTTTGTTTAGAAATGTGAGGACAATCCTCAAAGCCTTTCCCTTGGCATGCATATTGTATAAGCTCGAATCTAAATAGCATGATGCAAGCAATTCTGCTTAAGACAGATATGCATGAAATACATAAAGGAAACTAGGAAAGAACAACTTGGATGTTGTTAACATCCCTATTACCTTGTATAAGTAGTTAGCAGAAGACAAGGATAAACATCAAGTTAGATATTGAGATCCATGTTACCTTAGCTGCAAGGGCATCATAAAATCATGGATTTGAAAATCTGTCTTTACATCTTTGAGAAAGGATTTTCCATGGTGGAAAATTTGAACCAAAATATTTTGATATAAATTGGTAGGACTAATTAGTCAGAAACTTAAATGGTTCGTATCTTAAAGAAGTAACGGGACACATGGTGTCTAGCTTTGAAGTAGGATGGAGCAGAGTGAAGAGAAAAGTAAAAGGAATACTGATAATCTTGTTAGGGAGACAAAATGATTGTTTTCAATATGAAATATTGGAAACAAGATCTTCATTTCAATATAAATATTGGAAATAAGATCAAAATGACTAAAGTCTCAGAGCATGAGAAGAGGAGGCTTGGGGCTTCCACTTCAAGATGTTTAATATTGAGAATTCCTACATCTCAAGGAGATTCTAAATTGGTATGGATACCTAATTAGAATCGTATATCCATACAAAAGAGTATAGATATTGTTAAGAAGTTGAGTTTTGGCAAAAAGGATAATTGTACCTACGGAAGCTTGATGGCTGCTATTGATGTAGGAACTTAAAATCTCAATTTTTCTAAATTTTGTAATAAGACAAATTGATAATCAATTGTCATTATAAAATATTATTACCTACTTCACAACAAATGGAATTTTGTCCCAATTTGATAAAAGGTATTATCAAAGTTATGAATGATATTTTATTGTAATATGACAAATGATATTTTGTAATCATAAAACCATATTCTCAAATACAAACATTGCTAAGAGAAAAATTAGATAATGAGAAATCTTTCAACTTATGGCATTGTCGTTTAGGCCATATAAACAAAGATCACTTAACCGAGTTGCATAAGCGTGGAGACTTGGGCCCAATAGACTTAGAGTCTTATGGTGATTGCAAACCTTATTTAAAAGGAAAAATGACAAAGTTACCCTTTATTGGAAAGGGTGAAAGAGCCACGAGTACATTGGAACTTATATATATAGATGTATATGGTCCAATGAGTGTTCAGGTACTACAAGGATACTCCTACTACATAACCCTTGTTGCTAATTATTCATGATATGTTTATCCACACTAAATGAAGCACAAGTCTGAAAGTTTTGAAAAGTTCAAAATATTAAAAAATGAAGTAGAGAAACAACATGAGAAAAGTATTAAAGCTCTTTGATCTAATTGAGGTGAAGAATACTTGAGTCAAGAGTTTCAGGATTATCTAAACGAAAACAGGATAGTTCCTCATTGGACCACTCCATATACACCCCAACACAATGGAGTGTCTAAAAGGAGGAATCAAACAATATCAGATATGGTTCGTTCCATAGTGAGCCAAGCAGATCTCAGTAAAACCTTTTAGGGATATGCACTAGAGAGTGCAGTTTATGTATTAAATAGAGTGCCCTCTAAATCAGTTGATTTTATGCCTTATGAAAGATAGTGTAATAAAAGGCCATCTCTAAGTCACCTAAGAGTATGGGGATGTCCTGCCATGGTTATAGGGATGTCCTGCCATGGTTAAGAGGATAACATCAGATAAGCTAGACTCTAAATCTCACAAGTGTCTACTCATTGGATATCCAAAGGAAATATTGGATTTTTTTTGCCAACCCGATGCATAGAAGGTATTTGTGTCTCAAAGTGCTCACTTTCTTGAAAGGGAACACTTACTTGCCAAAGTTATTGGGAGCAATCTTGAACTAGAAATTCAAGAAGGTGTGATCCAAGAACGACTTGTCCAAAAACAATCATTGGAAAGATCAGGTCATATTTATAAAGGTCCCGAAAGATATGGTTTCATCATCACTGATGATAGGGAACTATATCTCATGGAGGATGATGAACCAATAACCTATGATGAATTAATGAAGAGCTCAGATTCTGATAAATGGCTTAAAGCCATGAAATTAGAAATGGATTCCATGTACGAAAACCATGTTTGGAATTTTTTCGATACACCAGAAGAGGTTAGACCTATTGGGTACAAATAGGTCTTTAAGAAGAAGACAGACGTGGACGATAATGTGATTACCTATAAGGCAAGGTTGGTTATGAAAGTTTATAGTCAATGCAAATGTATTGACTATGATGAAACTTTCTCATTGGTAGCCATGCTTAAATCCATGAGAATACTCCTCGCCATTACTGCTCATTATGATTATGAGATCTAGCAGGTGGATGTTAAAACAACATTCCTGAATCAGGATTTGGACCATGATATGTATACGACATAATCTGAGGGTTTTACATCTAAGAATGGATTAAAGGTATACAAACTGCAAAAGTCTATTTATGGACTTAAGCAAGAATCTAGGAGTTTGAATATTAGGTTTTATTAGACAATTAATGAATTGGATTTCTCCCCAAACTACAAGAAGGTTAGTGGGAGTGCAATTGTTTTTCTTAGTATTATATGTCAATGACATTCTACTAATCGGAAACGACATTTCTCTTCTTCAAAATATTAAAATATGGTTGCACAGAAGGTTCTCCATGAAAGACCTTGGAGAAGCAGCATTTATACTGGGTATAAAAATCTATAGAGATAGATCTAAGAGGCTATTAGGTCTTTCTCAAAGTACATATATAGACAAGGTACTGAATAGGTTCAACCTTGAGCATTCCAAGAACGGTTATCTCCTAATGACAATGGGGATTAACCAATCTAAGGCTAAGTGTCCGAAGATAGATGAAAGAATGTGCATGACGGATGTACCCTATGCATCTGCAATAGGATCCATCATGTATGCTGATATGTACAAGGCTAGATGTCTGTCAAGCTTTGAGCTTTATGAGTAGATACCAATCAAATCCAGGAGAAAAGCACTGGATGGCAAGCAAGGCAATTCTTAAGTACTTGAGAAGTACTAAAGATGAGTTCTTGATATATGGAGATGGTGACCACATAATTAGAGATTACACTAATGCGAGTTTCTAGTCTGATAAGGATGACTTTTAGTCTCAGTCAAGTTTTGTGTATGTATTTAATGGAGGGGCAGTATGCTGGAAAGGTTCCAAGCAAGAAAGTAATATTGATTCAACTATAGAGTCTGAGTACATTATTGCCTATGAAGGAGCAAAAAAGCTGTATGGTTAAAGGGATTTGTTGGTGATCTTGGAGTGGCGCCTAAGATTCTTGATCCAATTACTTTGTACTGTGATAACAATGGTGTTATAGCTTTGACAAAAGAACCATGGTCTCACCAGAAAAATAGACATGTACTTAGAAAGTATCATAAAATGAGGGAGATTGTTGATATGAAGATGAGTAGATTGGAATATGTCCCCATTGATCAGTACCTCACGGATGGTCTGAAAAAGCCATTGACGTAAGTCAAACATGACGAGCATACGAAAGCATATGGATTAAGACCTATGGCAAATGGGAGTTTGTTAGATATGATGTATGCCCTTAAGGCAATTAGGGAGATATATCTTAATTATGTATCAGTACGAATAACTTTTTTAATTAATAAAGGCATTTATTCTTTTGTTTATATCAACGTGTTCATATATATTATGACTGGTTAAAATATATTCATTAATATCTATGTACAAAAGTCCTTGATATAAATATACCATGAAGTAAGAGATATCATAGTAATACTATCTTTAGTGACTTCATGTGCAATTATGATTATGTCTAAACTATCCCTAGTCATAGTTTCATCATGAAAGGATATTGATGAGTCAATAAGACTAGCATGTGGTCACTTTTCTTGGAAAGGGTCTAAGCAGTTAACCTTCTAAGACTAAAGGTGGTGCCTTAAGTTTGACACATGGATATATTTGGAAGATATATTTGAGACCGCAATAAGATAAACACCTGGTAAATATAATATAGTGTTAGTATTTATCTTTATGCGGTGGCTTTGCAAATATCCTCATACTCGAGATACTAGTTGCCTAGTGTGGTACTATCGCTACGCTTTTGGTCATTCCTTTTCACTCATTAATTTAGCGTGTCATGGATGATTACAGGTATAGTGATGATAACACATTGGTAAGCTATGCAGTGGAAAAAATCCATTGCTCTGGATAAATTAAGGAGTTGTACCTGGCCACTTGTTGAAGTGATGATTCCTATAAACTCTGATCAGAGTATGTGTTTGATAGAAATAGTTTCTAGTCAAACCCATTATGGTAAAGAGAAATATACTTGAGTAACAAGTAAATGGCTGGGATATCTTAGCGCAACCTCGCTATTAGTGGGTTACCACTTTAAATAAACCCAACAAATCAGATGATACTAATATTAATGAATGGAAGGAGTTCATCGCACTAGGCAACTATTGTATTAACTAGGATTAAGTCATAAGCACAAATGACATTCCGAGTAATATGGGATGGTGAATCGTTGCTATAGGCATACTACAGTCGTTTAAGGTAATCAAGTTCTATTCACAGTCTAGAACCTCAAGCCAATAGTTCCTATAGAACAAGGATTGGTCAAACCTTAACAGCTCAATACTTAGGGATCTGATAAGGTCACACACATTGGACTTTCATTAGACTAAGTAAAGAATTGATAGACTTAGTCTATTACGAGAATATTAAATGTAGAATGGTTAGACCATTACCTGGTTATACTAGAGTATTTATTTTGACTAGAAACTAAATTTATTAGGTCATGAATAAATTAAAGTCTTAATTAAATTGATTAAATCATTTTTGGGTTAAGCCAGGAATTTATTCTTTCCAGTAACTAATTTTATTAGGGTCATAAATAAATTAAAATGTTGAATAAAATTATTAGATCGTTTTTTGGTTAAGCTAAGAATTTATTTTGATCGGTAGCTAATTTTATTAGGGTCATAAATAAATTAAAAGAAAGGAGAATGAAAAAAAGAAGAATATATTAAAAGGGATTTTCCCAATCCTACATTGCTAAATGGAGAGCAATTTTGCTCTCCTCCTCCTATAAAAGGAGGTCTTCTCCCCCCTCTTGTCAACACACTTCAAGTTCACATATTTGTGGCATTTTTCAAGAGTCTTTAGTGAGGATTATCGAGCCGACATAGAAGAACTTTTTGATCCTCGTGGATCATAGTTGTAGGATCCTAAATTATATTTTAATTTGGGGACCTCGATTTTATATTTTTGGGTGGGCTTTTAGAGTGGTCTAGCAGCTACTCAAGGCTCTGCAGGAGGTTTTAGTTGGTGGAGTTCATGTGGATGCTCATAGAGGCTATCCTATGCTTTGGGGCTTGTGCAAGGAGGTGTTGCTAAAGCACACTTCAACTGGTAAGTTTCCTTTCTTTCTCTTTTAATCATTAGGTCTTTTTCTTTAAGCGTTTGTAAACTTAATAATTATGCTTATGTTTTTTTGCATGCTTAGTTTATTTTATGCTTATGTTATAGCTTAGAGTTGTAACAGGCTTAGTATAAAACATTTATACTAGGATATAATTTAGATTTATTGTATGCATAGCCTATGCATGCTAACCTAGGTAGAGAATTTTTTAGTTCAGGCTTTATTTAATTTATATGCAACTAATAGGATATTTGAGGGATAAGGGAGAAATTTTTGAATTTCTGCCATGCCTATTATGCATGTTCAAAGTGACTGTCAGTTCCCAACGTATGTTTAGTGAGATTTGCTTCATATGAAATTATGATTCTGTCTAAACTATCCTTGGTCATAGTTTCATCAAGATATGACATTGATGAAGTGGATAGACTAACATGTATTGTCATACTCACTCAGATAAGATCCAAGAAGTTAATCTTCTAGACTTAAGGTGGTACCTTGAGTTGATACATGGATGTATCTGGAAGATACATTGGAGACCTCTATAAGATAAACACTTGGTAAATATATCATAGTGTTAGTGTTTATCTTAGTGCAGTATCTTTGTGAATATCCTCATACTTGAGATACTAGTTGCCTTGTGTGGTACTATCACTATGCTTTGGTTCATTCCTATTCATTCATTTAGGATGTCACGAGTGATTATGGGTATAGTAATCACAATATGTTGGTAAGCTAAGTGGTAAGATAGAATGCCTAGCTTTCGATATATTTAGGAGTTATACTAGGCCGCTTATTGAAGTGATTATTTCTTGAAACCTCTGATCAGAGTATATGTTGATAGAAATAGTTTCTAGTCAACTCATCATGGTAAAGCAATGTACTTCAGTAACAAGTCAACAACAGGGGCAACTTGGAGTAACCTCGCTATTAGTGGGTTAACACTTTAACCGACCCAATAAACCAGATGGTATATATATTAAAGAATGGAAGGAGTTCATCGCATTGGTTAACTATTGTATTAACTAGGGTTAAGTCATACGCACAATGATGTTCCTAGTAATGGGGGGAGGTAGACCCTTACTAGAGGCGTACTAGACTCGTTTAAGGTCATCGAGTTCTATTCAAGGTCTAGAACCTAGAGCTAATAAGTTCTTAATTAACAATTAAGATTGGTTAAGCTTTGAAAACTCAATACGTTAGGATCCTATAAGGTCACACACGTAGGACCTTAATTGGATTGTGTAAATCATTAATAGACTATCTCTGTTACGAGAATATACATTAATAGTTGAGACATTACCTGGTTGGACCAAATATTTTAATTTGACCAGGAACTAATTGGATTAGGGTAAAAAATAAATTATATTACATGAAAGAACCAAGAGGGCTATTTCCCTTGTCGAGCTAAAGAACATGAGAAGTAGCAATTTATTCATACAGACCCAGGTGCGCAATTGGCTAGGAAAAGTGCATGAGCATTTCATTCGCAATGCTCGCGGCAGCCTACAAAAGTGGGCTGCAGCACACAGCCCATGAGGGCATGCCTCGAGTTGGGCATGCCTCAAGTCCAGCTTATGGACAAGGCAAGCCGTGTAGCGTTTCCATCACACTGTGTGAGTGGTTCAAGCCCATGGATCCGAGGGGATCCACTGTTTGACTTGTATGGGATTAGGGTTTTCCCTAATCTAACATTTTAAAAAGGTGAGCTCTTTCGCTCCCCTCAGCCTATAAATAGGTTGTCCCTCCTCCTCTATTCAATCCATTAGTTCTTCCTTTTACCTCTGACTTGAGATTGTAATGCATTTTCTCAAACCAACTTAGAAGTACGAATTTTTAGGGAGCTATGATTTTACTAGGGAACCTCTAGTTATTTTTTCAGATGGGTTTTAGAGTGGTCTAGCAGCTACTCAATTCTCTATGGTACTTCCTCTTTAGGAGGTTTCGATTTGTGGGGTTCTTGTGGATACTTATAGAGGCTATCCTACACTTGAAGGATTTTGCAAGAAGGTTCTGCTAAAGCACGCTTCAACTAGTAAGTGTTTCTTTTCTTTACTAGGTCTTTTTCTTTAAGCGTTTTCAAACTTAATAATTATGCCTTAGTTATTTAATACATGCTATAGTTTTTGTACTAGGATATAACTTCTTATGGTATGCTTAGTATATTATAAACTTATCCATAATAACCTAGGTAGAGAACTTATTTAGTTAAGGCTTTAATTAATATACAACTATTAGGAGGTCCTACAGATAAGAGACAAAATTTTGAATTTCCGTCATGCCTATTATGCATGTTCAAAGTGACTGTCAGTTACCAATAGTTGTATCAAAGCCTGCCTATTTTGTGTTTAATTAAGTTGGAAGCAAACTAAATTTATTTTCTAATTGAAACGATATAAGTTTTAAAATTGTTTCGAACAACTTATGGACTTAGGGATTCATTTCAGGGTTAGAGAATGTACTATAATAACTAGATTAAGTCTTGCTCGAACTTATTCAAGAAATTATCTAAAAGATTAATAAATTATATAAATTACAAGGGTTGTAGATGCTTTTCAGTTTACATGAATTGAAAGAACGAAATCCATTAGTTTAAGAAGATCCATGCTTTTTGAGTTTGTGCCCATGTTTCTTCCGGCAAGGATTGGACTTGGTGTCTATTTCTCCTATGGCACATCTCCTACTTCGGAACCTATATTGGTGCAGCTTAAATTGACCAAAAGGATTAAATATCGACTGATTAATTTCTAGTATATAAGACGGATTCTTATATATATTTCTATAACAAAGTACATATTAAATTATTGAATAGAAGCTTAAAGGAAATGCTAAAACCAATCACATTTAAAATGTTAAAGTTTTGCATAATGTCTAGGTTAATGGAATGGTAATAATAAAGAGCACTACATTTAAAGGTTGGTCCTGCTAATTCTAAAATACCTTAAATTAGTCCTAGTATATTATAACCATGTCCATCTAATAAATCCTAGATTGGGTGAGACATTTTAACACCAATAATAAAATCCGAAAGTAAATATATGAAGGCATTATAAAGTCTTCCTTACTTGAATCTATAGTACGGTCTTTTTTGGAAATAAGTTTTATGCAAAGCATTCCTTCCGTCTACATAGATCGGTTAAAGATATTAAGATAGGGTATGCCTTAACCGAACTCGGTTAGTTTTTTACTCATAAAATTAGGGCTAACTTTAGGATAGAGACTCATTCAAAGAGTTGTTATAATAAGAACGAGCGTCCCTCGAGTCTAGGAACTTGAATGGATTAGCAGTTGCATGCGATGCAAATGGATTGAAATTCCAACTATAACTTACTAATATGGCTTGACTCATGAAATTGGGGGCTATATTAGAATAGTTATAGATGTTTCCTACCTGGAAATTAGTTGAACTATATTTCCCAATTCAATATAATGGGCTATTATTATTTCAAAAAATGGTAGGATAAATGTGTTTAATTAAAAGTGTTTAATTTAAATACATGTACTATATACTAAGTGTTAACAATATTTCTCTCTTACATCTTAGGTTGAATATGATCCCTTATACTAACTACCTTGTTGACACCCGACTTCTTGATAACAATATGCATAATGGTCGCAATTATAATGAGTGGTTTAAGGTAGTTCAGAGAGTCCTTAAACAGTCACATTTAGATTATATGCTGGATAATCCAAGTCCCGAACACCCGGATACATGATGCTTTGCTAGTGAATGATGGTTACAAATGGCATAAAAGGGACTGTAGGTTTGTAGCAGACTTAATGGTAAAAAATGTGCTCCCAAATCAGCAAGTTATGTATGAAGAGAAGAATTTAGATTCCATGCTCTTTTATCTTAAGGAAGTCAATTATCTCAAAAGGATTTTGTTTGACAATAAGATGCCAGATGGTGCTTCAGTAGTTGAATTCGGTCTAAAGGTTTTTGACGTTACCATTTAGTTGAGTCAACTCAAAAAATACTTAGTCAAGGTGTTCTGAAAGATGTTGTATTGAAAAATATACCTGCAAGGTGTGAGAGTTTAAAACATGACTTTGGCTTAATGGTAGGTTAATTCAAATTATCAAAAATGATAAAATCTATTGGAGCAATATGAAATTCAACGGAGAAATGAGTTAGAGAAGCAACTCATTGTTGAGGATCTCATGCTCGAGAGAGTAAGAGGTCTAAGGGTAAGAAGAGAATTCATGGTATTTAATAAGAATAAAAATATGTCTGAGTACGATTTTCTTGAGATTGGTTAGATCAAGATTGCAAAGAACATGCCTTCATTTTTTGAGCATTAGAAGACAAAGCTGGAACAGGCTTACACTTCAGATATGTTCGTAACTGAAAACTATGCTACTTTTCCTTGTGAGTCAACTTGGGTATTGGATACTGGTTGTGGTTCTCAAATCTATACTTCTGTTTAGGGGCTAAGGAATAGTACGAGGGTGCCGAAAGGGGAGATGGACTTACGTGTGGGAAATGGAGCACATGTTGTTGCATTAGCCGTAGGAAGTTTTAGTCTCTGTTTATCAAGTGTCCTAGTTGTAGTTTTGAACAATTGCTATTATATTCCAAATATTATTAAGAATATTATCTCTGTTGCTTGTTTAGCTTCAGAGGGAATTGAAATTTTGTTTTTGAATAATAATGGTTAGATTTTTGTTTGACTAATTTTCTTTATACATAAGGGATGTCAAGTAATGTCATTTATATTCTTGATACTAAAATAGAAGTTTTTAATGTGAACAATACAAAGAAAGTTAAATTAGATAATGTGAAATCCTCATACTTGTGCCATTATTGTCTAGGTCATATAAATGAAGCTCGCTTAACTAAGTTACACAAGCGTGGGGACTTGGGACCAACAGACTTTGAGTCTTCTTGCGATTGCAAACCTTGTTTAAAAGGCAAGATGACAAAGTCACCCTTTAAAGGTAAGGGTAAACGAGCAACAAGTACATTGTATCTGATACATACATATGTATATGATCCAATGAGTGTTTAGTCACTTGGAGGATACTCGTACTTCATTAATTTTATCGATGATTACTCATGGTATTGGTAGTTGTACTTAACGAAGCATAAGTCTGAAAGTTTTAAAAAATTCAAAATGTCAAGGTACTTCGATCAGATCGAGCTTGGGAATACTTAAGTCAAGAGTTTTCAGATTATCAAAGGAAAATGGGATTCTATCCCAATGAATGGCTCCTCATACACCCCATCATAATGGTGCGTCTGTAAGGAGAAATCAAACCTTATTGGACATGGTTCTGTCTTTGATATGCCAAGAAAGTCTTAGTAAATTAATTTGGGTACATGCACTTGAGAGAGCAATTTATATATTAAACATAGTTCCCCCTAAATTAGTTTGATCTTACACCATATAAGAAATGGTGTAATAAGAAACCATCTCTTAGTCACCTAAGAGTATGGGGTTGTCCTGCTATGGTAAAGAGGATAGCATCAGATAAGCTTAAGGCTAAGTCTGATAAGTGTTTTTTCATAGGATATCTAAAGGAAAGAGTCGGATACTTATTTTACCAACCCAATGCACAAAAGGTATTTGGATCTCGGAATGCTCACTTCTTGGATAAGGAACACTTACTTGCAAAAGTATGTGGTAGCAATCTTGAACTGGAAGTTCCAGAGGAAGAAACATATAGTCAACTGATTAACCCTGTTCTAGACACACAAGAAAGTGTAGTCAAAGAACAACCTATTGAAACACCATCATCACATAGGTTAGGTCAAATTCATGGAGGTCATGAGAGACAGTTTTATCAGCACCGATGATAGAGAATTATATCTTATGGAGGATGATGAATCGAAGACATATGAGGAAGCAATGAAGAGCTTGGATTCTGATAAATGGCTATTAGCCATGAAATTAGAAATGGATTCCAAGTATGAAACCAAGTTTAGAATTTGGTGGATGCACCTGAAGAGCTTAAACCTATAGGGTGCAAATGGGTCTTCAAGAAGAAGACTGATATAGATTGTAATGTAATTACCTATAAGGAAAGGTTGGTTGCGAAATGTTATAGTCAATGCAAAGGTATTGATTATGATGAGACTTTCTCATCAGTAGCCATGCTTAAATCTCTAAGGGTACTCCTCACCATTGTTGCTCATTATGATTATGAGATCTAGCAGATGGATGTTAAAACATCATTACTAAATGGGAATTTGGACCTGGATGTGCATATGAAACAAACCGAGGGTTATACATCTCAGAATGGCTTAAAGGTAAGCAAATTTCAAAAGTCAATTAATGGACTTAAGCAAGCATCCAAGAGTTAGAATATCAATTTGATCAAACAATCCGTGAACTGGATTTCTATCCAAAAGCTTATGAGCCCTGTGTTTACAAGAAGGTTAGTGGGAGTGCAATTTCGTTCCTTGTGTTATATGTCGATGACATATTACTAATAGGAAATAATGTTTCTCTTCTCCAAACAGTTAAAATATGGTTGTCAAGAAAATTCTCCATGAAAGACGTTGGGGAAGCAACATTTGTACTAGGTATAAAGATCTATAGAGATAGATCTAAGAGGCTTCTAGGTCTTTCTGAAAGTACATATATAGACAAGTTTTTGACCAAGTTCAACCTTGAGCATTTGAAGAAGGGTTATCTCCCAATGATAAAGGGAACTACCCTATCTAAGTCCTAGTGCCCTAAGACATCTAAGGAGAGAATGTGCATGAAGCATGTACCCTATGTGTCCACGATAAGATGCATCATGTATGCTATGATGTGTACTAGGCTAGGTATCTCTCAAGCTTTAAGCTTTACGAGTGGATATCAAGTAGATCTAGGGAAAAGTAAAGGATGGCCATCAAGGCAATCCTTAAGTACTTGAAAGAACTAAGGATGAGTTCTTGATATATGGAGAAGGTGACCTTAGTATTAGAGGTTACATGGATGCAAGTTTCCAATCTGACAAAGATGACTTCAAGTCTCAGCCAGGATTTGTGTATGTATTTAATGGCGGGGTAGTATGTTGAAAAAGTTCTAAGCAAGATACTACTGTTGATTCAACCACAGATTCTAAGTACATTGCTGCCTGCTAATCAATAAAGGAAGCTGTCTGGTCAAAGGGATTTATTGGTGATCTCGGTGTGGTGCCTGACATTGTTGATCCAATCACAGTGTATTATGATAACGATGGGGCAATTGCTCTGGCAAAGGAACCACGGTTTCACTAGAAAAATAAATGTGTATGCAGAGAGTATCATATGATCAGGGAGATTATTGATAGAAAGATAGTAAGACTAGAATATGTTCCCACTGATCATAACCTAGTGGAAGATCTGATGAAGCCGTTAATGCAAGTCAAGCATGGCCAGCATGTTAAAACATATAGATTATTGGCTATAGTGCGAGTGGGAGATTGTTAGATATGATGTATACCATTAAGGCAATTAGGGCGGTATGTCTTAATTATGTATTTGTATGAAATAATTTATTATTCAATAAAGGCGTTTAACTTTTGTTTATATCAATGTGTTCATATATATTGTAACTGGTTAAAATATATTCATTGATATCTCTGTACAAAAGTCCTTGTCATATCATAGCGTGGAGTGCAGATCATAGTGGGACATGGATGATCTGATAGACTAACATGTGTTGTCACACTCTCTTGGATAAAACCAAGCAGTTAATCTTGTAGACTGAAGGTGGTCCCTTAAGTTGACACATGGATGTATCTGGAAGATACATTAGAGATCGCTATAAGATAAACACTTGGTAAATATGTCATAGTGTTAGTGTTTATCTTAGTGCAGTAGCTTTATGAATATCAATATACTTGAGATACTAGATGCCTTGTGTGGGTCATTCCTATTCATTCATTTAGGATGCCACGGGTGATTACGGGTATAGTGATGAAACCATGTTGGTAAGCTAGGCAGTCGGATACAATCCATCGATCATGTTAGCACAGGTCCGTTCCAGCCCAGTGAGGAATTATGCCTATTTCATTCAGTGATCAGATAAAAGAGCCAAAAAGGACCGGATTGTCATCCAAAATTCGAAATTCAAAAATCCACATTCTAGGGAAGCTTCGATTTAGCATTTTCTACTAAAAAATCAAAAAGTCAAAATTTTGTCAAACATGAGTAATCATCCCGCCGGCTAATTACCTATCTACAGTAAAAAAAATCAAATCTTACCGAGATCTGGCATGAATTTACGAAATCAAAAGAGAGATCTTATCAGATAGGTAGTTAGCCTTACCTCGGTAACTATCCCATCGGCTAATTACCATTCCACTATAAATAGAGGACTTCCCCTCACATTTTTCAATAGACGAGAAGAAACAAAAAATGATTTCATGCCATTTTGTTCTAGGAGTCCTAAAAGCCCCAAAACTCTGTCAAAATACTTCTAAATTTGAGCTTTATCACTGACATTCTATATAAACTCATTTTCTTGTCTTTTTAGATAAAGATCTCATAGTGATCTTCGGTCAAAAAAAACAACTTAATCTCTCAAAAATCCTGCATTTTCTTTAGGAATAATCCTAGATTATAGCCACAACTTGGGCCTATTTTTCAATCAAATCACAATTTCAGACAACTTCGGTCCTGCACCGGCTCTCAAGTCATCATAGACAGATGAAAAGGTAAACAGGGGTAATTGGCTCTAAGCCCAACTTAAAAATTCATTTTTATTACTTTTATTATTGCATATTGCATTCCATTTCTCTGGTTAAGTGAGCCACTAGTGCCACTTAAACTATAATATGTGTGAATAAGCTTGCAGGTATAGATAAACATCCAGAATGTGAGGAAACTTTATCCGAGTTTCTGAGCCAAAACTCAAACGCTACCGTTACTCTGCCAAAATTTCTGTAGCAAATATCTATTTGTTATGGCGTTATGATGCCTGTTTTATTTCTTGGATTTATTTCTTAAATTAAGCTATTATAATGCAGAAATTACTACAAATTCCAAAATTCCAAAATTAATCCAATAAATTTGAACAATATGAGTACCTATCATGTCCGAACTCAGAATCTCACTTTCTTTCTAGTATAAAAGTACCATTTTGGATCAGTATACCACAATTCCTAGTGGACCTAACCCGGTGGTGACTATTTTATTTTTAAATAAAGTGAAAATGCTTTATTTTAAAAATATTTTCCTTTAATAAAATGTTTAAATATATTTCTCAATATAATCATAGTTTTTGGCTTATAAAAAGCCACGTATTTCACACTCAGTAAGTTACGCGAAAAATAATAAATCACTTTCTCTATAATAAAATCAAGTATTTTATTATGAAAGAGGCACTGCATTTAAGCAAACCGGATTTTCTCAAACCAGTGCATCACACCCTGCATGCATTCCTCCCATTAAAACCTCGCCCGCTCACATAGGCAACTCTGCTGGAGATAGAATTATTTTTATAAAAACCCAATTTTTATAAAAATTCTCTTTTGACATGATGATTAAAATATTGTTCAAATCAAATTTCGAAATTTCGGAATATATGGTAATTTTAGCATTACACAAATTGTAGGATTGCATAGCATTTGCATTCTTTACGCCTAAACCAATTTAGGTGTCTTTTGGTGAAGTATCTCCAAGTTCGCTTAGGGCTTGAGGGGTGTGGATCTAATCATACCCCTTGCGTAATGTATGAGGGCCTTGCTCGCTTAATGGCAAGATTACCCCGAGTATATTATATGTGGAAAAGTTTCCTTTGGTTGGCTTAGGGCCATTAGAACTTGGTACACAAAGGCGCAGGGTACCCAATCACACCAAATCTTGAGATCGAAACCCGTATATAGATGAAATTTGGACACTTTCCTATAGGTTTACCCAAAAACCTTGAGTGCACGCGAGTGGACTTTGCTATTACCCTCGTTGGCTTTAAGGCAAAGTAACCAAATGGAGTTAAAAGGGTGGTAGGACCAATCTAACCGTTTGCTACATGTGTAGGTTTATTAAATTTAAATAAACTGAAAATGGACATCATAAGCATCACGGTTATGTGTAAACTAACCACATCTTTATGCAGCAATAACATTTGTGTGTGGCATCTCATTTTACTTCCCTATCTATTGGAACCTAATATAATCGAGACGAGTGAGTCCACCTAGGCTCAACCCAAGAGCCAAAACAAACTACGACCAGTGAGTCCACCTAGACTCAACCCATAAGCTGAAATAATCGAGACTAGTGAGTCCACCTAGGCTCAGCCCATGAGCCAAAATAATAGAGATCGGTTAGTCCACCTAGACTCATCCCATAAGCTGGAAAAAACTAAGTCCAGTCAACCTATCTAGGCTCAACACCTTTGACCACCGAGTTAGCCCCCGAGTGACCATCGAGTCAACTCACCTTTAACCACCGACTCAGCCCCCAAGTGACCTGCGAGTTAACTTACCTATTACCACCGAGTCAACCCTCGAGTGACCAGCTAGTCAACTTACATTTGACAACCGAGTCAACTCCCGAGTGACCAATGAGTTAACTCACCTTTGTCCACCGAGTTAACCCTTGAGTGACCAGCGAGTGAACTCACCTTTGACCACCGAGTTAGCCCCCAAGTGATCAACAAGTGAACTCACCTTGGACCACCTAGTCAACCCTCGAGTGTCTAGTGAGTCAACTCACCTTTGACCACCGAGTCAATCCCCGAGTGAGTAGTAAGTCAACTCACTTTAGACCACCGAGTTAACCGTTGAGTGACTAGCGATTCAACTCACCTTTAACCACCGAGTCAACCCTTAAGTGACCAGCAATTCAACTCACCATAGGCCATAGAGTCAACCTTTGAGTAACCAGCGAGTCAACTCACCTTTCACTACCAAGTCAACCCCCGAGTGACAGGGAGTTAACTCACCTTAGACCATTGAGTCAACCCTCGAGTGACCAGCGAGTTAACTCACCTTTGACCATTGAGTGAACCCCTGAGTGACCGGTGAGTAAGCTCACCTTAGGCCACATAGTTGACCCTTGAGTGACCAGCGAGTTAACTTACCTTGGACGTCCCAGTCAACCCCTGAGTGACCAGCGAGTCAACTGACCTTATGCCATAGAGTTGACCCTTGAGTCACTAGCAAGTCAACTCACCCCGGACCATCGAGTCAAACCAGATTCAAAACCCTGGTCTTCAGACCGTGTATCTATGGTATTCTACGAATATTACAGGCTACCCTTGCCGATTGTTCCTTAAACAGTTGACATACATCTAACTCCTAGCTATTTGTATATGTCCATCCATCCATCCATTCATTCATTCACTCATTCATTTATTCATTCACCTATTCATTTCGATAAACAAAGTAAGTAATGCTTAGAGCCACACGTAACACACTTATGAACACTTGGTCCTTTGCATTTTTAGGTTGGAAGCGACAGAGAAAAAGGTTAAGATGTATTACGGGTAGCCCAATAGTTAGACCCCCACCACCAATTGAATCTCTAGACAGATTTTTCTCTAAACCAGAACCTAAAACTACGATGGCAGATGATGATGTGGTTGGACAGTCTCTTAGAAGGATTCTATATGCTCTGGAATTCCATGATGTTTGGAAAAGGCTGAGCACTTCTAATGCTTAGAAAGCCCAAGACTGAGAGGTGGCGATAGCAGCATTGAAGGCAAAGATGGCAAAGATGGAAAACCTATCCCCATTGAGCAATATATGGACATTGACCAATTCTCATCAAAGGAATCAGAAGCCCTCCCGGCTAACTTTGTTATGCCTTATATAGCTCTATATACTGGCATTGGGCCTCCTCATGTGCATGTGGAGAGTTATCTTTGAATTATGACTAGCACGAACATCCCTAAGGTTCTTATAGTCAACCCATTTTAAGATACTCTATGTGGACTGCTTCTGAATGGTACATAAGGATGCCAATGGACATGAAATCTAACTCAAAGAAGCTATGTGCTGGATTCCTAGAGAACTATGCCTTCATTTAAAAGGTCAAAACTACTTTGTAAGATCTCAAAGGGGATAAACAATGCCCAAACGAGTCCTTTGAGGAATATTACTTGAGATGGATGGTTGTTTGCATACTTATGACTGGGCACACTAAGAGGCATTAATAGTAAAGCTCGTCTAAGGATCCAACCAAAGTTACTAGGATGACACGTAGATGAAAAGATTTGATACCTTTAATGACATGGTGGACTATACTAAAACACTAGAGAAGTATGATGAAGATGACTGGATGAAGAACTAAGAACAGCAAGCTTACCCTAAACCCAGATATTGGGAGAAAGGTGGGTCTTCCAAATAAGGCATCTCGGATTCCTTAAAAGCTCCATCTAAAGTTTTAGCAGCCCCTTAGGTGCAAACTCATCAATCAATCTCCCCATGGGTAGAGTCAATATCACATATATTCATCAAATTAAGGAAGTCCGACCAGCTTCAGAGCATCAAGTAATTCGTTCCACCTATTGCGGTAGACAAAGATAACTTTGTGCCTATCACATGACTAAAGGGCATCACACTAATGAATGAACCCCGCTACTGAAGGATTTATAGAAGGTGATACCCGATGGGAGAATGAAAGAGCCTCAAATGTAATCGAGCATGCAGACTAACCCCCTGCCAAACTTTGAAGCTACGGTAAACGCCACCAATGGCCATCTGGAGGCTAACAAGCACGATATTCATGTGACGGATAACTTCCCAGATGACCTAAGATAGGGGGATAATATGATTGTGGACAACATGGACATCATCTACATGGTTGATCAATATGTCTTAAGAATGAGGAGAAAAAGGTGGGACCAGTATCAAGTACCACCATACCTCATATTCTGAGGAGTTTCTAACCCAAATGAGCATGTAGAAGAATTCCTCTGATTTATGCATCAATAAGAGATTGCTGTAATGGGATTTGCACCTCAATTCCCCCTTTTCTTGGAAGGTCCAGCTATGGATACGTACAATGCAATGCCAAAGGACGGCCATTAAAACTGGTACTATATGGGGAGATCCTTTCTCCATTACTTCATGGCTTATCAATCGGACTCGGATGAAGTTTTATGGTGGTTGGTGCCTCAAGTAGATCAATGTAATGCTGGTTGGTAGGATGTTCCTCCTCCTTAGTCCCCCATGCATACTCCCCTAGATTATATGAGTCCCAACTATGTTGAGACGAATCTATTCAAATTTGGAATCTTTTCTATGATGACACGTCCAAGAAATTAAGAGCTATATGATCTCGAATAAGCCTAGAGTAATCGTGAGGACCTGCAAAGGTGTCTAGATATAAACCTAGATGAGATAACGCAAGACCCATTCGCCAAACTCCGTTTATATTTGGCATCAGAAATAAACTAAAGGAACTAAGTGAGCATCAAGCTGCGCGACCCATTTGAAGGGATCCGTGTTAACATTACAACATATGGAGCCCATGTGGAGCAGACATTTGCCAGTATACAAGGCATGATCTTTGACTTTTGCATTGCTATCATAGGAGTTGAGGCTGGAGTAAATACGATAGGAAACATAATTGAAGAAGAACCTAAAGAAGATCCTAAGGAAGATCCTAAAGAAGATCCTGAGGAAGACCCCAAGAAAGATCCTAAGGAAGATTCTGATGATGATATAACAATTCAGCATGAGCCAAATTGGGTCTTCAAACCAATGAATGAGCCATAACCTTTTGATGATTCAAATGAAGAAGTAGAAGAATTTGAGGACTCTAATGAGTCAAATTGTGAAGATGAAAGTGAAGTGGATAACTTAGGGTATGAACCTGAGATCTTTATTGATGATAAGCTAAACCACTTGCTAGGAGATTTTGAGTACGAGGATCCCTTTTCTAATGGCATGAAGGTCGACTATGATGGTGCTGATAGCTATGCCTCATCTTTAGAGCATAACTCCTCGGGTGCCTTATGGTCCGCAGCAAGTGATGATTACAGAGACTTCATAGACTTTGACTTAGACATTGAGCACTTCATTAATATGAGCGAAGATGAGGGACAAGAACTATCTCAGGAGCACATCATAAAGAGATTCTATGATGAAAACAAATTAGCCTTGGGCAATTATCAAATTCAAAGTCCATACTTGAGTGAATTTTATCCCATATTCTGCAATGGAAACACTAGGCCATGCCCTCACATCCGTGAATTTGTGCAAATGATGAATGATGGGTAGATTTACTATGCCTATTGACCAGAAAGGTTCTACTTTACTATTTGAGAGAAAGCAATCGTCTTGTATGAAGGTCTGAAATGTTATAAAAAGTCATTTTGGAATATCTGGCTAGACAATTCATCGATTACTTCACATGGGTAGACCCATCAGAGCATACAAATCCTGAGTTGGATAAATATGGAAAACCTGTTGTTATATTGGGAATGGAAAGCAAATAACGCCGCCTGCCCGACATTGATGAAGTCTACTAAGGAATATCCTTCGTACATCAATAAGCACTCTGATGAACCAGAAGAATCGGCCATATACGACAATGATCAGGATCTAACTAATAGGGCTTCCTCATCCATTCACATGATTGGGCAAGACTCTAACCACAATCTATGCCAAATCCAACTAGATAACCCCGTTGTTTTAGAGACACAGCCTGAAAAGGTCCCTTTTATGTAATGGCCCTTTGCAATAAAAACACCATCTTCCGTGAATAAACCAATTAACTTGGAAGAAATACCACTCGATGAAGATTTTGACGAGTTTGAATTCTTTAAAATGACAAACTCGCCTACCCAGGTTGTCAGTCCTATCACTAGAGAAGGGAAATTCACTATGTCAGTAGCCCCCAATGTGCTAAGAATGGACCCTCCAGCACCTCCTACTTTTGGTAAATCCTTGGTACATATAGAAAGTACAATTGTGGACTAGTTAAAAGCCACCACCACCTAGATGAGCATCTCAGACCTTCTCCTTGGTACTCAATATCATATGCTTGCCATTGTGAAAAAGCTTATGGAGATCGAGACTTCTCCCCTGGCATCGCCGGAATAAGTTTGCGTGCCACTAAATACTATGACTAACGCTATTATCCCTAACATTATTTTCTCAAGCTCAGATTTGCTCGATGAGGGCATTCACCACAATAAGGTTCTCTACTTCAAGGCGAGTGTTTTTAGGTGCATCGTACCATGTGTAATGGTCAATGATGGCTCATCACTAAACGTTTGTCCAAAGGATATTCTACCAATCCTAGGACTAACTGAGAGGGACTTAAAGAGGTCTACGACAGTCATCAAGGCCTACAACAATTCCAAGAGAACCGTCATTGGTGCGTTTAAAGCCGAAGTTACTATCAGAGAAATCTCATCTATTATGCTTTTTACAGCTATAGACATCCCGATAACTTTCTCTATGCTGCTCAGATGACCATAGTTCTATGCTTTGGGAGGGGCTCCATCCACTCTTCACTAGAAAATCAAAATCCCATTTCACGGAATGATCGTCACTCTAGAGATTGATGAAAAATCGGTGGAGGCGACACTGAAAATAGAAGAAAGCATATGAAAGGGTTTACCATAGCCATAATAAGTCAAGGATCAAACAGGCAACTAGTAGTGTATTGGGGACATTAGATGGAAGGTTACATGCAGAAATACCACACTCCTAGAAAAGGACTAGGTGCCCATGAGTAGGGAATGCTGACTTTCAATATAGGGGTAGGAGAATGGAAACCTATAGGACTCGATTATATAGGCTCCCAAAGAATCACCAACAAGATGATCTTTTAGAAGAAGTTAGAGCAACCCTATAGTAGAACCCTCGAACCTGTTACTCATGAAGGGAGGACTGTTCCTGGGTTTGAGATTTTCTGAGATGTAGTCTACTATGGCAAGCATGGTAAAAGCTCCATAGCTTATATGATAAAGAAAGCAGATCATCAGTCAGATGCTAGAGAAATTCTTGCTCAGATCAATCTTAATGAACAAGTGCTCCTATAGAAGGTTAAGAAGCTGAGCAAAGAAGAGGAAACCCTTGACACTTTAACCAAACACTTCCAAGCATAACTCAAGATAATAGAGGAAGCAAAGAGCAAGGGGGGTTGCTTGAGCCCGACCGTCATGGACATGGTCAAGGTCATGAAGGGTAAGGCAAAGGTAGAAGAGGAAGATGATGAGGACATCTTGCTAAGGCTAGCTGCCATGGAAGAATCATCTGCTATAAAGCTAGTCCCTACCGATCAGGATGAGTCTTTTATTTCCATTTTTGATATGCTTGACATGAATAATGTATTTTATGATGATAATAAGATGAAGAACTTTGCTTATTTGGATTATGTTCTGATTGTGAATTCTATGAGTCCACTCGAGCATTCATTTGGCATCTTTAACATTAATCGTGATATTACAAAAGCAATTAACTTTAATACAGAAGATGATCCAAAAATGGTATACATTTCCAATCAATTAGGCATCAAACAAGAGAGAGAATTATTAAAAGTACTAAAAATTCATGTTTTAGCCTTCATCAGGTCTCAAGAGGATATGCCAGGACTTGATCTGCATATCATCGAGCACAAGTTCCCACAGACCCAAAGATACATTGAGTAAAATAAAAGATGAGGAGGATGCATCCTGAATGGGTAGAAAAAGTCAAAGCAGAAGTAGCTAAACAGATCAAGGTTAATTTCGTAGAGGTCATCGAGTATCCCACTTGGCTATGAAAATGTCAAGGCAGAAGTAGTTATTGTGCCCAATGGAAATGGCGACGTCAGAGTTTGTGTCGACTTCAGGGACTTGAACAAGGTTGCCCCTAAAGATGATTTTCCGTTGCCACACATTGACATTTTGGTAGATAGCGCAGCGAGGGAGGCCATGTATTCCTTCATGAATGGGTTCTCTAGCTACCACCAGATCCTCATAAAAGTAATCGATAAGTTCAAAACAGCATTTATCTCAGAATGGGGAACATATTGTTTTAGGGTGATGCCTTTCAAACTCAAAAATATAAGGGCAACCTACAAGCAAGTGTTGACGACATTACTACGTGATTTGATACACAAAAAAGTGGAAGTCTACGTGGATGACATGCTTGTGAAATCCACTATACAAGAAGAGCATCCGGTAGTGGTAGAGCGCTTCCTCATGAGATTCGAGAAATACAATCCCCGTCTCAACCTATAAAAGTGTATATTCAATGTCACGTCATGTAAATTACTAGGGCACATGGTTATCAAAAGAGGTATAGTAATGGATCCCGACAAGGCCAATGCCATCAGGGAAATGCATGTATAAAAAATTGAGAAAGAAGTGAGGAGTTTCTTGGGTCCCACACAGTACATTAGCCACTTTATAGCATGGTTAACTACTATATGCAATCCTATCTTTAAGCTCTTGAGGAAGCACCAACCAATAGAATGGAATGACCAATGTTAGGAAACCTTTGATAGGATCAAGGCTTATCTAATGAACCCTCCTCTGCTAAAGCCGCTGATTCTCAAAAAGCCACTCATTCTCTATTTGGCAATAGAAGAAACATCTATAAGAGCTATGCTAGTTCATGAGCACGAAGATAAGAAAGAGCACGCGGTTTATTATCTCAATAAGAAGTTATTATAATACAAGACTCGATACACCATCGTGGAGAAAACTTGTGCCCCCATGGTCTGGCTCACCAAGAAGCTCAGACATTACTTCCAATCTTATTAAATCAAAGTAGTCACAAAGGTGGATCCAATGAAGTACCTATTCTAGGATCCCTCACTAACTGAAAAACTGGCAAGGTGGCTCTTTTTATGTCAAAATTCATTATCGAGTATGCCACTAAGAAGACCATCAAGGGAAGAGAAGTGGCTAAATTCCTAGTAAATCAACCACTCAAGGAAGGAGAACTAGAGAACTTGGAATTCCTTAATGAATGTTTTGCAACCACTACAGAAAATCCCAGAAAATAGACCATGTTCTTTGATGCTGCCATTAACAAGCGAGGAGTTGGCTTAGGAGTTATCATGATTACGCTAAATGGAGCACTTATACCTTTGTCAAAATGATTAGAATTTTCCAGAACCAATAATGGGGCAGGATATGAGGCCTGCCTATTCGGAATATCAGCTCTGGTCACTCTTAGAGCGGACAAAATAAAAATCATTGGTGATTTAACTTTGGTCATCAAACATGTTATGGGAGACTGGGAACTAAAGGAGGAATCTCTTAGACCTTACCTAGAGGCTATATGGAGGAAAGCCACAATTTTTAGCAAATGTGAATTTTGTCACATGCCTTAAGAGAACCAGATGGTTGATTTATTGGCCACTTTAGCCTCCATGTGGGAAGGTTCTCATACACAGCCAATCAAACCCCTTGTCATGGAAATAACCCGATCTTTATACTACATTCATGCAATAGAAGGCACCATGGGCAAGGAATAACTCTGTTACTCCGACTTCGTTAAATTCCTTAAAAATGGTGAATTTTTGGTTGAGGCCATGGATTCTAATAGGAATACGCTGAGGAAGCTCACTACGTAGTTCTGCTTAATTAAGGGAGATCTGTTTAAAAGGTCGTTTGACGGTTTGCTATTGAAATGTTTGACTCAATAAGAAGTAGAGAAGGTGATGAAAGAAGTACATTCAGGAGACTACGGTCCACATATGAACGACATCATGATGGTAACGAAAATTCAAAGAATGGGATAGGTTTGGTTAAGTATGCTTGCTAACTGTATTCAAGAAGCAAAGACTTGCCATGCCTGTCAGATATATGGAGTTATGAGTCACTTGCCCCCTAAGGCATTATAGAGTTTGATGATGCCTTGGCCATTCTTAGCTTAGGGCATTGATATCATCAGTGAGATAAGACCATCTTCGACCAATGACCATCATTTAAATATAGTGGCTGTTGATTACTTTTCTAAATTGGTTGAAGCAGAATTTATTGGATATGATGTATGCCCTTAAGGCAATTAAGGCGATATATCTTAATTATATAATAGTATGAATAATTTGTTTAATCAATAAAAGCATTTGTTCCTTTGTTTATATTAATGTGTTTCTATGTATATATATTATAGCTAGTTAAATATATTAATTGATGTATGTATACAAAAGTCCTTGACATATCATAGCATGAAGTCAAAGAAATTATAGTTGGACTATATCTGGTGGAACCTGCTTCATGTGGAATTATGATTATGTCTAAACTATCCCTAGTCATAGTTTCATGAAGAAAGGATAATGATGAAGAGGAAAGACTAGCATGTGGTCAACTTTCTTGGAAAGGGCTCAAGCAGTCAATCTCCTAAGGACTAAAGGTGGTGCCTTAAGTTTGACACATGGATATATCTGGAGATATATTGGAGACTGCTGTAAGATAAACACTTGGTATATATATCAATGTGTTAGTGTTTATCTTCCTGCAATAAGCTTTACGAATGTCCTCATACTTGAGATGCTACTTACCTTGTGTGGTACTATTGCTATACTTTGGGTCATTCCTATGCACTTATTAATTTAGGGTGTTACGGGTGTGGTGATGACAACATGTTGGTAAGCTAATTAATCGGAAAGAATCGTTCACTTCGGATATATTAAGGAGTTATACATGGCCACTTGTTGAAGCGATGATTGCCATAAACCTCGGATCAGAGTACGTGTTTCGTAGAAATGGTTTCTAGCCAAACACACTATGGTAAAAGGTAATATACTTCGGTAACAAGTAAACTACTGGGATAGATTTGAGCAACCTCGTTATTAGTGGGTTAACACTTTAGCTGAACCCTATAGACCAGATGGTACTAATATTAAAGAGTGCAAGGAATTTTTCGCACTGGATAACTATTGCATTAACCGGGATTAAGTGATAAGCACAAATGACGTTCCAAGTAATGGGGGATGGTAGACCCTTGCTAGAGGTGTACTACAATCATTTAAGGTAATCGAGTTCTTTTCATGAACTAGAGCATAGAGCCAATGGTTCCATTAGAACCAGGGTTGGTTAAGCGTTAACAGCTCAATACTTCAGGATCCTAGAAGGTCACACACATTGGACCTTCATAGAAGTAAGTAAAGAACTAATAGATTTATTCTATTACCAAAATATAGCATAAATAATAATTGGATTGGTTAAAATTGATTAGATCAATTTGGATAGACCGAGGGATTTATTTTGACCAACAACTAATAATTAGAGTCATAAATAAATTATAATTGATTTGGTCAATTTTGGTTGGACCAAGAAATTTATTTAGTAACTAAATTATTAGGGTCACAAAAGAAATACTTATTTGAAAGGATTAAAAGGGATTTTTGCATAGGTGAGTTAAAACTGAAAGTATGAAATCTTTTGTATAAAGTTCGGTTGTGCAGAGTACACCAAAAAGTGCGCGAACTCTGCTAGCTAGTGTTTGCGGCCCATGAAACGGCACCGTGAGCTAGGCTCATGGCATGGGTCGCGAGGCCTAGCTCACATGCAAGGCAAGCCCGCAAGGTTTTGCCTTACAGCTGCCACATGCAGCGTGCTATGCACGCTGCATGGCAGGCAGGTAGAACCTTCGGATCCATATAGATCTGTGGGTCATACCCGGGTGGGATGTGCAAATGTGCACATCCCACATTGCTAATGGGAAGCAAAATTGTGCTCCCCAAGCCTATATATAGGCTATCCCCTCTCCTTTCAAAGTACACTGTGTGCACCAAGCTCAAAGCATAAATCCTAAGCGAGATATTTTTCTCTCGGGTAATTGAGCAAGTTATTTTTTAGGAGCCTGAATTTATTCGGGCACCTCTATTATATATTTTCGGGTGAGGCTTCTGGAGTGGTCTAGCAACTACTCGAGGCTTCTTAGTTCTTCCTCCCAGGGAGGTTTGGGTTGGTGGGGTTCGTGTGGATACTCATAGACGTTATCCTACGCTTGGAGGCTTGTGCAAGGAAGTTCTGTTAAAGCATGCTTGAACTGGTAAGTTCCTTTTCTTTCTCTTTTATTGTTAGGTCTTTTTCTTTAAGCATTTTTAGACTTAATAATACGCTTTTTTATGCTTAGCTTATAGCTTAGAGTTATAACATGCTTAGGTTATAGCTTAGAGTTATAACATGCTTAGCATAAAATATACATGCTTGGATATAATTTGGAATTATGGTATGCCTAGCCCTTTTGAATGCTAACCTAGGTAGAGAATTATTTAGTTAAGGCTTTATTTAATTTATATGCAATTAATAGGAGTTCCTAGGGACAGGGATAAAATTTTAAATTTCCGCCATGCCTGTTATGCATGTTCAATCTGACTGTCAGTTCATAATAGTGGTATCAGAGCCTGCTTATTTAGTGCATAATTAAGTTAGAAGCGAACTAAATATTATTTTCTATATGAAATGATTTATTTATTTAATTGTTTGGAACAATACATATGAACTTGTGCCTTTCATTTCAAGGTTAGAAAATGGTTATGATTAATTTTAAATAAGCCTGCTCAACTTAATCAAATTATACAAGTGTCAATAATTTATTTAAATTACATGGCTTATAGATGCTTCCAATTTACATGAATTGGAAGAATGAAATTTATTAGTTTGAGAGAATCCATTGGTCTTCAGGTTTGTGCCCGTATTTGTTTTAGCTGAGGATTGGACTTGGTGTCTACTCCTCATAGGGCACCTCTCCTACCTGAGAACCTATATCGGTGAAATTTGAATTGACCAACGGGGGATTAATATGAACTAATTTATTTCTAGTATATAAGATGGTGCATATATATGTTTCTGTAACAAAGTATAAAATTGAATTTATTAATTAAAAGCTTAAAGGAAATGCAATATAAATATAACAAATAAAAGTGTTTATTTTTTTGTATATAATCTAGGTTGATGGAATAATTATAATAAAGTGTTGAACCCACCTAAGGTTAGACCTTATAAATTAATTCTAAAATTCCCTGAATTGATACAAGTTATTATAATTTTGTCTATCTGAGAAAATCCTAGATTGGGTGAGATGTTAAACAGCAATGAAATCCTAAAGTAAATATATTAAGGCAAGTTGTAGTCTTCCTTACTCAGGTATATAATACGGTCTCTTTGGGATATCAAAATGCTACGCAAAGCATTCCTTCTAGTCCCCATTGATTAGTTGTAAAGTTTGGGATAAGGTCTGCATTAACAGAGCTGGGGTTGTCCACCATAAAATTAGGGGCTAGGCCTAGATCTGAGACATATTCAAGGAGATGCTAATATAAGAGTACACGTCCCTTGGGATTAGGGAACTTGAATATATTAGCAATTGCATGCGATGTAAATGGAATGGGATTCTAACTATAACTTACTATTATAGCTTGGCTCATAAAATTGGGGGTTATGATAGACTAGTTATAGATGCTACCTACTAGAAAATTTAGCTGAGCTAAAATTCTCAAGTTCAATAGAATGTGCTATTGTAAATTTCTAAGAAAATAGTAGGAAAAGGTATTTAATTAAAAGTCCTCATATTAAATGCATGTACTTAAACTAATATCTAAACACTTTTCTTTTCTTATATCTTAGGTTGAAAATGACTTCCAATGTTAATCTCCGTATGCTGGTTGACACCAAATTGAATGGCTCAAACTTTTTAGATTGGTTCTGAGCCGTGAGTTCTTAGATCCGAGGGAATTTCCTATGTTTTAAGTGAAATTTTCCCTATAGAACCTGATGTTGAGGATCATGTGGAACATGTTGCCTGGTTGAAGCACAGGAAAGATCGTGAGACTGCTATATGTATTATGTTGGGGTCCATGAATTCTAAGCTTTAGAAATAACATGAGAACGTGCCCTTGGAGGATATGGTTCTCTATGTTGAAGAACTCTTTTCGGAGAGGGAAAGGATAGAGAGGTATGAGGCCTCCAAGCTCCTTTTTAGGACCAAGATGCAGGCTAGAACCTCTGCCTCTATGCATGTACTGAAACTCTTGGGATACCTTGAGAAGTTGAATTGATTGGGATTCAAGATGAATCATGACTTGAGCATTGACCTTGCGTTGATTTCCTTGATAGATAGTTACTCAGGCTTTATGACTAACTATTACATGAGTAAGATTAATTCTTCTATCCCTGAATTAATTAACATGCTGAAAATAGTAGAACCTCAGATCAAGAAGTATCAGAAACCTTAACTATTGGTTGAAAAAGGCTAGGCTTCTAAAAAGAAGAAGCAGACACAGGGTGCTAAGAAAAGAATCAGTAAGAAAAAGAAAGAAAAGAAGGCATCTAAGTATGTCTGTTTCCAATGTGGGAAACCAAGACATTGGAAGAGGGATTCCAAAGCTCCTGCTTCTGAGCATTTGAAGAACAAGCCTACAGAGGCATCTACTTCAGGTATATTTGTAATTGAAAACTTCGCTACTTTTTTGCGTGAATCCACTTGGGTATTAGTTACTGGTTGTGATTCTCATATCTATACTTCTATGAAGGGACTAAGGAACTGTAGAAAACTTGCAAAAGGGGAGATAGACCTACGCGTGGGAAATGGAGCTAGAGTTGCTGCATTAGCCATAGGGAGCTTTAGTCTTATTTTGCCAAGTGGACTTATTTTAGTTTTGAATAATTGTTACTACATTCCAAGTGTTACTAAGAATATTGTATCAGTTGCGTGTTTAGCAGCAGAGGGATTTGAAATTTTTTTTTCAAATAATAACTGTCAGATTTGTTTGAATAATATTCTTTATGGTTATAGAATGTTAAAAGGTGGCACTTATGTTCTTGATACAAAAATAGAAGTTTTCAATATAAATAATGTGAAGAATGTTAAACTAGATAATGAGAATACCTTCTACTTATGGCATTGTCGTTTAGGCCATATAAACAAAGATCGCTTAACCAAGTTGCATAAGGGTGGAGACTTGGGCCCAATAGACTTGGAGTCTTAGGGTGATTACGAACCTTGTTTAAAAGGAAAAATGGGAAAGTTACCTTTTCAAGGAAAGGGTGAGCGCACCATGAGTATATTGGAACTTATACATACTGATGTGTGTGGTCCGAGTGTTCAGGCACTAGGAGGATACTCCTTCTTCATAACCTTTATTGATGATTACTCACGATACGGCTATTTTTACTTGATGAAGCACAAGTTTGAAAGTTTTGAAAAGTTCAAACTATTCAGAGCTAAAGTAGAGAAATAGCTTGAGAAAAGTATTAAAACACATCAATCGAATTGAGGTGGAGAATACTTAAGTCAAGAGTTTCAGGATTATCTAACAGAAAACGGGATAGTTCCCCAGTGAACCCCTCCTTATATACCCCAACACAATGGAGTGTCATAAAGGTGGAATAAAACTTTTTTAGATATGGTCAGGTCCATGATGAGCCGCGCAGAACTTAGTAAATCCTTTTGGGGATATGCACTGGAGAGCACAGTTTATGTTTTAAATAGAGTGCCCTCTAAATCAGTTGATTTTAAACCTTATGAAAGATGGTGTAACAAGAAGCCATCTCTAAGTCACTTAGGAGAATGGGGTTGTCCTACAATGGTAAAGAGGATAGCATCATACAAGCAGAATGCCAAGGCTGATAAATGTTTGTTCATTGGATATCCAAAGGAAATAATTGGATATTTGTATTACCAACCCAAAGCATAAAAGGTATTTGTGTCTCGGAATGCTCACTTTTTGGAAAAGGAACAATTACTTGCAAAAGTCAGTGGGAGCAATATTGAACTGGAAGTTTAAGAGGAAGAAATAGATGATCAATTGATTGACCCCGTTCTAGATACACAAGAGAGTCTGATGCAAGAACAACCTATCAAAACACAATTATTGTAAAGATCAGGTCGTGTTCATAAAGGTCCCAATAGATATAGGTTTATCATCACTGATGATAAGGAACTATATCTTACGGAGGATGATGAACCAAGGACATATGATTAGGCAATGAAAAGGTCAGATTCTGAGAAATGTCTAAAAGCCATGAAATTAGAAATGGATTCCATGTACGTGAACCAAGTTTGGAATTTCATTGATGCACCGCAAGAGGTTAGACCAATTGGGTGCAAGTGGGTCTTTAAGAAAAAGACAGACATGGATGGTAATGGAATTACCTATAAAGCAAGGTTGGTTGTAAAAGGTTATAGTCAATGGGAAGGTATTGACTATGATAAAACTTTCTCACCGGTAGCCGTGCTTAAATCCATAAGGATACACCTCCCCATTACTGCTCATTATAATTATGAGATCTGGCAGATGGATGTAAAAATAGCATTCCTAAATGGGGATTTAGATCAGGATGTGTATATGATACAACCTGAGGGTTTTACATCTCAGAATGGCTCAAAGGTATGCAAGCTACAAAGATCCATTTATAGACTTAAGCAGGCATCAAGGAGTTGGAATATAAGATTTGATCAGACAATCTGGGAACTGGATTTCTTCCCAAAAGATAATAAGCCTTGTGTTTATAAGAAGGCTAGTAGGAGTGTAGTTGTTTTTCTAGTATTGTATGTTGATGACATTCTGGTAATAGGAAATGACATTTCTCTTCTTTAAAATGTTAAAGTATGGTTGTCAAGAATGTTCTCCATGAAAGAACTTGGTGAAGCTGCATTTAGACTAGGTATAAAGATCTACAGGGATAGATCCGAGAGGCTGTTAGGTCTTTCTCAAAGTACATATATAGACAAGGTATTAAATAGGTTCAACCTTGAGTATTCTAAGAAAGGTTATCTCCCGATGACAAAGGTGATAAACTTATATAAGGTTAAGTGTCTGAAGAGAGCTTAGGAGAGAATGCACATGAAGGATATACCCTAGGCATCCGTGATAGGATCCATCATGTATGCTATGATATATACTAAGCCAGATGTCTCTCAGGCTTTGTGCTTTATGAGCAGATATCAGCCAAATCCAGGTGAAAAGCACTAGATGGCCGTCAAGGCAATCCTTAAGTACTTGTGATGGACTAACGATAAGTTCTTGATTTATGGAGAAGGTGACCTCATAATTAGAGGTTACACTAATGCGAGTTTTTAATCTAACAAGGATGACTTTAACTCTCAGTTAGATTTTATGTATGTGTTAAATGGAAGGGTGATATGCTGGAAGAGTTCCAAGCAAGAAACTACTACTGATTCAACTGCAGAATCTGAATACATTGTTGTATGCGAAGCAGCAAAAGAAGCTGTCTGGTTAAAGGGATTTATTGGTGATCTTAGTGTTGTGCCTGAAGCTATTGATCTAATTACTTTATATTATGATAACAATGGTACCATAGCTCAGGCAAAGGAATCACGGTCTCATCAGAAAAACAACCATGTATCTAGAAAGTATCATTTAATAAGGGAGATTGTTGTGACTAAGATAATAAGATTAGAATATGTATCCACTGATTAGAACATCACAGATGGTCTGACAAAGCCACTAACTCAAGTCAAACATGACCAACATGTTAAAGCATATGGATTAAGACATATGGCTAATTAGCCTTAGTGCAAGTGGGAGTTTGTGGGATATGATGTATGCCCTTAAGGTAATTAGGGTGATATATCTTAATTATGTAATAGTATGAATAATTTGTTTAATCAATGAAAGCATTTGTTCTTTTGTTTATATCAATGTGTTTATGTGTATATATATTATAGCTAGTTAAATATATTCATTGATGAATGTATACAAAATTCCTTGAGATATCATAGCATGAAGTCAGAGAAATTATAGTTGGACTATATCTGGTGGAACCTGCTTCATGTGCAATTATGATTATGTCTAAACTATCCCTAGTCATAGTTTCATGAAGAAAGGATATTGATGACCCGAAAAGACTAACATGTGGTCAACTTTCTTGAAAAGGGTCCAAGTAGTCAATCTCCTAAGGACTAAAGGTGGTGTCTTAAGTTTGACACATGGATATATCTGGGAGATATATTGGAGACTGCTGTAACATAAACACTTGGTATATATATCAATGTGTTAGTGTTTATCTTCATGCAATAAGCTTTACGAATGTCCTTATACTTGAGATGCTACTAACCTTGTGTGGTACTATAGCTATACTTTGGGTCATTACTACGCACTCATTAATTTAGGGTGTTACGGGTGATTATAGGTATGGTGATGACAACACGTTGGTAAGCTGAGTAGTCAGAAAGAATCCATCACTCCGGATATATCAAGGAGTTGTACTTGGCCACTTGTTGAAGTGATGAGTGCCAAAGTAACTAAGTGTCTCTTGGTCTCGATAAGCCTTTCCTCGAGGGTGGCAAGCTCACGAGTACTCGAAAGGATGGATGTCAAAAGGCACGGAATAGTTCACCTCCACTATAAAGTGATTGATCCACCTCACGTCATGAAGATAAACCCAAGTATAGGGAAGTTCAGAATTGAGGAGGGAGCACAAGGATGCCAGAAACCCGTAAGGATGACTATACTGCCTGCACAAGGGATCAGAAGAGTAGGTGATAATCTCAGAAAGACAAATGAAGACTACGTCATCTCTAGCAACATCAATAGTCACATGCATGATTCCCCACCAAGGGCAAGCCTAATAAATATCCTCAATAACTCGACTGCCCATAAACTCAACCCATTCCTCAATAGTGAAGTCCCTATAGGAACGGTTGTCGATGTGAACTAAGAAGCTCCATACCAAGAAGGCCATCGGTTGATAATCCATGCTTGTAGGAACAGACAGTACAGAATGCTTATCCTAAAGCCAGAGATATGAAACAAAAAAAGAGTGAAAAAAAAATGCCCTGCTACATTGAAAACCTGAAAAGGTTGTCTAGGTAAAAATTGAGGCAAGCCGGATGAATCAAAAACCTAAAAGGGTGGTTCATGCAAAAAGAAAGGCTTATGCAAAATTTACCTAAAGGAGGAGTGTGCTACCCCTAGTAGTAGCTTCGGTCCCATTTTGGGAAGAGCGCACAAAGATAAGTGTCTCGACCAAACTAACTGCTATGGGAGACTTTCCCTCTAACATCTGATCAATGATGGTTAAGAAGGTAAAGCTGCAAACCATAGTTGGAGCCTCACAAAGGAAGACTCCCAGCAAAAGCAAACAAATGAGCAGAAGCCAGCTAGCATCATTAGGATAAAGATTCCTAACTATGTCGAAAGCCACGTCCAACCTCAAGCCCTCATTGTAAATCAACCGGTATTGAATCATTGCAACAAGAAACAGTTCATCAATAGATCAGAAAATTCAGGAAGATGCATCGGAATGGCTTGAGGCATATCAGCTAAAGATCTCAAGAGTCCATAGAATTCCTCATACAAGGAGCATGACTCGTGATCTCCAAATCAAAACACGTTGTCAATAAGATCCCAAAACCTGACAGCAACCTGGATCACATTATTCTTGATGCAAATTCAAAAATATTCCTTCATATCAGACAAATCGTAAACCCCGAGATAGTCCCAACCATCGGAGTTCTTCAAATAAACATTCAAATCTGCACGAAAACGGATGTAGTTCTCCATGGAAAAATTTAAAAGGGTAGCAATTTGCTATACGTAGTTTATGGGGAAATCTGCTAGTATCTAGCAAATTACCCGAGTAAACTTGATAATCAATAAAAGAAGAAAGTACAAAGCACAAGAATAATGCAAAATTCTTTTGTAAATAAAAAAATGTATTCGTACAAGAAAAGGCCCTGCAAACGGCCTAGAAGAAAAAAACGATGAAAAGAAAGCCTATCTACTGTCCATCGCTTGAACTTGGATGGCTGGGATCAAAAGGCAATGGAGGAGGAGGATAACCACCCTATGGAGAAAATCCCAAAGGATTGCCCTGTCCATGCTGAGGCTGCGGCTGGTCATCCACCTGGACCATCCCTAACTAAGCTCAAAGCCGCCGGATCTCTAACTGCAACATTTTGACATAGATCATTCATATGCATTTCATAACATGCCATGCATCCTCATTAAAATAATAAAATAATAAACATACCGCTAAGTCACAATTTTGGTTCATCGTGAACCATTGTTATTGTTGGATGTATCCCTAATTGGAGATGCTATCAATAATAGGCACCTACAAAAAATAAATAGATTAAAGCGAGTCAGAACCGACATGATCTAAGAAAGGAAAGGAAAAGGCTGAAAAGCTCACATGAGTAGCACCATCCGGGTGAAACGTCACTGGATACTTAGGGTCTAGGTAAGGCTAAATAACTGGCATGTAAGTACTCAAGTTAGGGTGGTACATCAAGAACATGGATGGCTAATATTGGAATCCCCGATGTCCCTCCATAATCACCAAACTATAAGGCGGAACACATGAAGCTGAAGAACTCCCAACATGGGTGGACGTGGATGCAGGCCTCTCCCTACCTTGTTGTTCTATTAGTCCAACTAAGAATTTAAAAATGATGAATAAATTTGAGTCAATGAAAAAGAGATACCGTCATTCGGACAACCCCAAATGAACCCGTTCTAGCTCTCTCGCTAACTGAAAATGTGGAAGGGAATCACCTTCAGTAGGGTTATGGACATCTGGCTGGGGTTCTATAGGAAAATGGTAAGTCTCTTGCAATCTGAATAGATGTGAATCATAAAACTGCTCATACCCCTCGGGTCACTCTAAGAAAGCACTAGATAGGCCATTTGAAGCCCATCATGCAAAGTCTGGTGAACTGTGAGGCTAGAAGATCCATCGAGGCCCGTCAGGAGGGATAGAACGCACCCTGGAAGGAAGATGCCAACCTTGGATACGCTCCCCAAGGTACCACTCTGAGGAGAAGGGAGTATCTATAATCAACTGGGTATTCATGAATTCCCCAGCCAATCTTATAACATCCGGCCAATAAAGATCGTACCCCCAGGGCGAGTCTTGATTTGAAAGGAAAAGAGGCCAAGTATCAGTACAATGATTATAATAGATATAGCAGAAAACCAAAAATGCTGAGAAGCATATCTACTCCAAGGATAGAGTACAAAGGCAAAAAGATAAGAAGGAGACTCGATCTCCCAACCGCGCTAGTACTGTGGCAAGCGAGGACAAAATGGATAGCTGCCATTCTACACCAGCTTGGTCCTCGGAAGAATCCCTATCTTGAAAACCTAGATCTGTAAAAAGTCAAAGAAAATCAGAACGTCAGAAGACAGGTGAGAAAGCCCATAAAGAAAGAAAAGGGAGTTAGGCCCTTACATAGATGATCAAGAGACAAGATTTGAACTTGTCAAGCCTGTTCCTCACACATTGATCAAGGGCCTAATACAATGACCAATCGCAACTCGGCCCTAGGCATACTCATCAATGCAGGTCAGATTAATCAAAGTAGGTAGAATGTGGAGGTTCACGATCGAACCCCCGGTGGGAAAACACCGCTAGGAAAAGGTAGCAGCCATAAACGCTATAGCCCCACAAGTAGAAGTCAAGTGCCTTCTATCCCTGGTAGTCTAACAGGTCATGAGTTTATTGCAAGAAACTCGCTCAGGCTTATCCCTAGAATAGCCAATCGAAGCCTCAAGAGTCTCCACATTGAATCTATTATAAGTGAAACATGCATTAAAGTGAATCATGTTACCATGGAAGGGAAGACCTGTGATGGTGCAATAATCCAGCAGTGTGATAGTGTACTCCCCACAACGAAAATGTAAAGTGTGGGGGGTATCGGACCATTTGCTCAAGATGTGGGTAGAACTACCAATCGGGATGTACATATACCTGCTGGACCTCACATACTTGCAATTCCTCACCATCCTCCCCAAAGGCGTCCCGTCAAATATCGCTTTAGCACCAGGAGAGTGTACCTTGTACCACTTGTAAAAATGGGAAATACTGCCACCCTCATGGCCAGTAACCAGCAAAAATAAAACATGTACACTAATCACACACCAATCTTCAGTAAATCATACGATTATCAAAGGTCATTGCATTTAATAAATTCATGCCATAATTAAAAAGTAATAAAATGATAAATAATAATGCAAACAAGTAACATGATAAATAATGACATGGTAATAATAAAAAAAAAGCATTTAAAAAAATATATACAATAATGGCTCTAAGGCTTACCAGAATCTGAGAAAGATGATCGGAGCGCTTCATAGCAAGTGGAATAAAATCCCCAAGAGCAATTCCATGGTACTTATGAGTTGGAGGAAGCCTGTATAATGCCTCAGCAGGAACTTTAGAGAGTTCTACTTGCTCGACATCAATAACCACGTTCCGAGTAACCACTTGAACGACTGGTAAATCTAGGCAGACATTATAAAGCTTATATCACATAGAAACCCCACAAAATTGGAGTAGAAGCAGCATAAAAGGGAACAAGATCAGAGAAATCATTGCTAAAAATAGCAAGGAAATAGAAATTCTCAAAGCAAAGAAGCAAAAAACGCAAAGGCAAGGGAAGAAGAATTTTCGATGCAAAGAAAATGAAGCCCGGAGAGTTGTTTATATAGCCTGTAGGCAATTACCCGCCAGCCAGACTAATTACATCCATAATTAGTCGGCAAGCTAATTGCCTAGCCAGCTGTCGCACATTTTCCTGTTGAACGTGTAAATGCGTAACGGCTAGAAAAGTTATCGTTATATAGGTAATTAGCCCACCGTATAATTACGTATGTTTTAACTTTTTTTCATTTTTTGTATATTTCATCCATTTTCTGCATTGTTTAAAAGATGAGCGGACCTAAAAGCTGTTTTTACACAATCATTCCTGAATTAAGCACTTGAAAATATTTATTTCAACCCTCGATCAATTTTTAATCTCATGCAATTCATTCATAAATTTTTAATCGAAGGGGCAAAATATATTTTGTTCTAAAATTTATCCATTAAAAATATTTTAACTCATTGCATTCCACACACACACTGTTTTGTTTATTTCACATACGATAAAATATCTAGCACAAAATTTATGTATTCGAAGGGCAAACTGTTAGCATATCTCTATTCCGGCCCGATGAGGAATTATGCCTATTTCAATCAATTATCAGACAAAAGAGCCAAAAGGGACCGAATTGTCATCCAAAATCTAAAATCTGAAAATCCACAGTCCATGGAAGCTTCGATTTAGCATTTTCTACTAAAAAATCAAAAAGTCAAAATTTTGTCAAACATGGGTAATCATCCCACCGGCTAAAGACTTTCTGTAGTAAAAAAATCAAATCTTACTGGCAAGAGTTTACGGGATCCAAAGCGAGATCTTGTCAGATAGGTAACTACCTAGCCCTCTAATTACCATTCCATTATAAATATTGGACTACCCCTTTAATTTTTCAACACACGAGAAGAAACGAGAAAATCATTTCATACCATTTTGTTCCAGGAGTCCTATAAGCGCCAAAACTCTATCAAAATAATTCAAAATCCGAGCTTTATCACCGACATTCGGTATAATCTTATTTTCCTATCTTTTTAGATCAAGATCTCACAGTGTTCTTTGGTCTATTAAACGACATAATCTCTTAAAAATCCTACATTTTCTTTGGAAATAATCCAAGATTATAGCATTAACTTGGGTTAAACCTATTTTATAATCAGATCACAATCTCAGACAACTTCGGTCCTACACCGGCTCTCAAGTCATTCTGGATAGACGAAAAGGTAAATTGAGGGTAATTGGCTCTAAGCCCAATGTTAAAATTCATTTTTACTACTTTAATTATTGCACATTGCATTCCATTTCTCTAGTTAAGTGAGCCACTGGTTCCATTTAAACCATAATGTGTAAATAAGCTCACATGTATGGATAAACATCCAGAATGTGATGAAAATTTATCCGAGTTTCCAGGTCAAAACCCAAACACTGCCATTACTTTGCCCAAATTTGGGTAGCAAATATCTATTTATTATCCCATTATTATGGATGTTTTATTTCTTGAATTTATTTCTTAAATAAAGTCATTGTAATGCAGAAATTACCACAAAATTCCAAAATTCCAAAATTAATCCAAACGATTTGAACAATATGAGTACCTATCATGTCCAAACTTAGAATCTCACTTTCTTTTCAGTATAAAAATCTCATTTTGGATCAGTATACCCCAATTTCCGATGGAGCTGAACTGGGTGGTGACTCTATTTTATTTTTAAATAAAGTAAAAATGCTTTGTTTGAAAGATATTTTCCTTTAATAAAATGTGTAAATATATTTCTCAATATAATCACATTTTTTGGCTTATAAAAAGCCATGTTTTGCACACTCAATAAGTTCACATGAAAAATAATAAATCATTTTCTCTTTAATAAAACCAAGCATTTTATTATGAAAGAGGCACTCCATTTAAGCACGTCAGATTTTCTCAAACCAAACCAGATGCATCCCGCGCATTGCACCCCGTGTGCATTCCTCCCATTAAAACCTCGCCTGCTCACAGCACCCGATATATTTAGGAGTTGTACTTGGCTGCTTGTTGAATTGATAATTGCTTGAACCTTTGATCTGAGTATGAGTTGATAGAAATAGTTTCTAGTCAACACATCATGGTGAAACTATGTACTTAGATTACAAGTCAACAATTAGGATAGCTTGGAGCAACCTCGCTATTTATGGGTTAACACTTTAACCAAACCCAATAAACCAGATGGTATATATATTAAAGAATGGAAGGAGTTCATCTCATTTGTTTACTATTGCATTAACCAGGATTAAGTCATAAGCACAATGACATTCCGAGTAATGGGGGATGGTATACCCTTGCTAGAGGCATGCTACAGTCATTCAAGGTCATCAAGTTCTATTCACAGTGTAGAACCTCAAGCCAATAAGTTCTTAATTAAGAACTAAGATTGCTTAAGCTTTCACAACTCAATACTTTGGGATCCTATAAGGTCAAACACATAGGACCTTGATCGGACTGAGTAAAGAATTCATAGACAATGTCTGTTATAAGAATATACATAAATGGTTGAGCCATTACTTGGTTGGACTAGAGATTTCATTTTGATCAGGAACTAATTAGATTAGGGTCATAAATAATTAATATTGAATAAAAGGATAAAGAGGGATATTTTCCTTACTGAGCTAAAGAACACGCGAAGTATGAATTTATTCATACAGACCTAGAGGCGCCTATAAAAGTGGGCTGTAGCGCACAACCCATTAGGGCGTGCCATGAGCTGGGCTCACAGTAGTAGGCTACAATGCCTAACTCACGGACAAGGCAAGCCTGCAAAGGCTTGCCTTGCATGGTAACCCATATAGTGTGCTTTAGGCCTGCGGATAGAAGAGGATCCACGTATTTTACCCTTGTAGGATTAGGGTTTCCCTAATTGTACATTTCAAAAAGGGGAGCTCTTTTGCTCCTCTCAGCCTATAAATAGGCTATCCCTCCTCGCCTATTTAGTGCACTAGTTCTTACTTCAAGCTCAGACTCAATATTTTAATACGTTTTCTTAAGCCAACTTAGAAGAATGAATTTTTAGGGAGCCCTGATTTTTGAGGGAACCTCTAGCTATATTTTTGGGTGGTATTTGGAGTGGTGTAGCAGCTACTTATTTCTCAGTGGTTCTTCCTCATTGGGAGGTTTCGGTTGGTGGGGTTCCTATAGATACTCATAGAGGTTATCCTACACTTGGAGGCTTGTGTAAGAATGTTATACTAAAGCATGCTTCAACAGGTAAGTATTTATTTTAATTACTAGGTCTTTTTCTTTAAGCATTTTTAGACTTAATATGTTGGAAACCAATCATCCGGAAGACCATTGTAAAAACTCAAGACAAGCATCTATATTAAGTTTTGAATAAAACAAATTCCTAAGTCCAAGAAGAAGTGCATTCGGGAAAGATTACATCTGGGAAGAAAACAAACTCCAAAGTACAAGAAGAGTGCATTCAAAAAGGATTACATCCGGAAAAGAGTCCAACCAAGCTAAATCCTGAAGACAACCGAAAGAGATAACTCACAAGGAAAAGATAAGACAAAGGAAAATATTCAAAAATCAACTTTCCCTCCAACATTGTCTGAATTCAAACTCGCATTTTTGCCTTACAAAAAGAAAAAGTGACAGATTGCATACTCTTAGCAAAGGACAAAAAGCCACTAATATGGAGAGAGAAAAAGGCAATGACATTTTTAACCTCAACCAATGGGGAGCCGCATAGAGGTCACAAGGTGAGAAACCTTGCACTAAAGTTAGTAGAGGGTGGATTAAGGTATGATTGCCTTAGTACACCATTCCTGACAAATGACAATGTGTCATATACTGAGTCTAATTGAAAGATCAATGGCTATTATTGCATAAACACATATCTGATCAATGGTGGAGATTTAAGATTACCCAATGGCTACATTTATGATCCAAGTGTATAAAATGGAAGCTTCACAAGTTGAGAAGATGCTGGTTGATTGAGAAAGCAAATACCTTATGAAATCTGCTCTACAATTAGTAATCAAAATCCCTCCAAGAACTAAACACTTAAAATCTATTTGTAAGAATTCTCAATTCAAGTTAATAACTTGAAGAATTCAAAAACCCAACCTTTATAAAAACAATCTTTGTCAAATCTGATACTTGGGGTAAGTAGTGAGATTGGGGACTCAGCTTTAATTAGGAAAGGCTTGAATGGTATATCCCTGAGGGAAAACAGCTTAGCCAAGCTAGGTGTTAGCATTGGTGGTATATCCCACATCCCCGAAGAGAAGGAACCTCCAGAGAAAACTTCTAAAGGCTTGATTTCTGCCCGTCAAATAAATCACCATCACTAGTGGATTTTGGTTCGAAGGAGGAAACTCCGGGGACTAGACGTAGGCTGAGCTAAACTTGTATAAAACGGTTGTGTTTGATTTCTTTACTTAAGTCTTTCATTTTAAGTGGATTTTATTTTATATCTGCATCATCCGGATCCAATATCTCTGGTTCACTTCAAGCACGCTACACATAGACTTTTAAAAGTCTGAAATTTTGCAAAATGGGTCATTCATCCCCCTTTGACCCTAGCCAACACTCATATAGAGACCAACAAGTGGTATCAGAGCAAGTGCTCATAACTAGAGACTTTACAATCTCCAGCAAAAGGTCTAACTATTCGCATGATCAAAATGAATAGTAACTCATAGCTTCTCCTAGAGGGTATGTCTATAATTTGTCCCCCACTCTTCACTAGTGAACACTGCATGTTTTGGAAAACTAGATGCAGAATTTCATTCAGGCACAAAGAATGCTAGCATGCATGGCCATCAAGGATGGCCCATATGTCCGTACTTATGAAGTTGAGGGTATTACAACTAGAAAACCTTTAAATCAATGGGATGATAATGATTATAAAAAGTTGGGTGAAAATGCAAATGCTATTAACATGCTTCATTGTGCTTTGAGTGCAGCTGAATTTAATAGGATCTTAGGTTGTAAAACAACTTAGGAATTTTGGTAAAAACTTGAGGTGACTTATGAAGGAACCAATAAGGTTCGTGAAGCCAAAATGGATCTCCTCCAACAAAAACTGGAAAACTTTAGAATGGAACCAAATGAGTAAATCAGCAACACGAATACTAGATATACAAATTTGGAAAACAAGATGAAGAGACTAGGAAAGGATGTTATAGAAGAGGAAATGGTGAAGAAGATTCTCCGGATTCATACCAAAGAATGGGACAACAAGAAAATAGCCATTGAGGAAGCTCATGACCTAAAATTTTATGGTTATGATAAACTAATTGGAAAGCTACTAACTTAAGAGCTATCCCTAAAAATACACAGTCAACAAGAAATAAACCTAAGGAGGAAAAGAAAGGAACTTCTCCCAAGGTAAACTCCTCCGGAATAGATTCCTCTGGAACAAAAAAATAATCTAGATAATCTTCCTATAAGAATGAAGAAATGGCTATACTAGCAAAACATTTTAAGAGATTCCTTAGGAAGGAAGAAAAAGGGTCAAATAGAGGCTCTAGAAGATTTGCCTCTAGAAGAAAGAAGGAAAGCAACTCCAAGAAGGACAAATATGGAAAAGTTTCGAAGGATAAGAAGGATCAAGAGAAGGATATGGCTTACTTCGAATGTGGTGAGAAAGGACATATCAAATCACAACGTCCTAAGCTCAAAAAGGAGAATAAGTACAAGGAAAAGGCCATGGTAGCCACATGGAGCAACATTGAGGAAAGCAGTACCTCATCATCCTCAGATGAAGAAGATACTGCCAACTATACATTCATCGCATTAACTGAGCTGGAGGCAGATCATTCTGAAAAAGGAACAACTCTGTAAATCACTGAGCGAGCTAAAGAATTAGAGTCTTAGTCAGCTAGTACAGAGGTAAACTCTCTCTCAAACTTCATTTCTAACAATCATCTTGCAAGAGCTTTAGGGATTATGATCTACAATATAAAGAAGAATATAAAAGAAATCAATCTTCTGCAAAGACAAGTGATAGAGCTAGCTGAATATGATGAGGCAATGGAACAAAATATTAATCTCATGAGGTATACAAAGCACCATGAAGCTATTGAAGAAAACACCATAAAAACTAAGGTCACAATACTCAATGCCAACTTGTTTTGGCTAGAAGGGGAACTAGTCTTGATGAAGGAAGCTGCTGAAAGGAATCCAAAGCCTTCAAACCCAAGGAGAAAGAACATCAGCAGACAACCAGAAGCCTAGAGATATACAAATGCTCAAAAGAGAAAAGCAGTAGTAATCTGTGATGACACACTAGTCAAGAAAAGAAAGAATCATAAAGCAAAAATAGCTCCTCCAGCTAACTACACGATACAAACCAGACAAGTAGACTTACAACTATCCAACACTGGATACCTCAGAGATTACGGAAAAGAAGATCTTTAGAAGATTGAGAAAAAGCTTGAACAGAACAAACCAATCTCTCAATCTAGGTTTTGTGGTAGAAATAACCATATAACTAAAATGTGTAGACTTAAAATTGGTTATTATGATATCAATCCATGGCCGAAAATGGTTATTAACTCGAGAGGACCTAAATCGGATTGGGTATCGAAACCCACTTGACCTGTTTTGTAGGTATGCCTAAAGTCCACTGAAGATCAGTGAACCTGGTACATTGATAGTGGATGTTCAAGGCACATGACTAGTGAAAAAAGAGCCTTCATCACACTAGCCCAGAAGAAGGAGGAAAAGTATGCTTTAGAGATAATAAAAAAAGGATAGATAATTGGGAATGGAATCATTGGATCTAAACTAAAAATAGAAGATGTCTCCCAAGTTCACGGATAGAAATTCAACCTATTTAGTGTTTCTCAACTTTGCGATATAGGGAGAAAGGTGATATTTGACTCCAGTGGTTTCTCAATCATCGATAGTAAGTCCAATCAACTTATTCTTTATGCACCTAGAGCTAATCATGTTTATCTTGTCAAAATTAAAATTAAGAAAAAGGATAACATGTGCTTGATGTCTAAAGAAGAGGAATGATGGTTATGGCACTAGAGGTTGGGACATGTTAGCATGAACCTCTTGTCCAAATTAGCCAAAAAGTTGCTTTTAATGAGGATCAAATATGCACTAAATGTCAACTAAGAAAACAAACTAGAAAAATTTTCCTTGTCATTCCTTATATACCCACTAGAAGAGTTCTAGAATTGTTGCATATTGATCTCCTTGATCCGGTTAAACCAATGAGCATAGGTAGAAGACAGTACACCTTGGGTATTGTGGATGATTTCTATCGCTATACCTAGGTAGCTTTGGTAGCTAGCAAGGATGTTGCCTTCGAGCCTTTCGCTATAATATTCATTAGAATAGAAGTAGAACAAGGCATAAGTATTGCACGCATTCGGAGTGATAATGGAGGAAAATTAAAAAATAAGCAATTCATTGAATTATGTGACTCCAAACGCATTAGGCACAACTTCTCTGCTCCTAATACACATCAACAAAATAGGGCTGTAGAAGGGAATAGCAGAACCACAGTTGAAATGGCTCAAATAATGCTAAGTGAGAATAGCTTGCCTAAATACTTTTATGGAGAACCTGTCAATACTGCATGTTACATTCCAAATAGAGCCCTCATTAGAAAAAACATGAAAAAAACCCCTTATGAAATCTGGAAGGGAAAGAAACCTAAAATTGGCAATTTTAGAGCATTTGGATGCAAGTGTTTCATCCTAAATGACATAGAGGAACTGGGAAAATTTGATCCGAAGTCTGACGAAGCTATATTCCTTGGCTACTCAATGCATAGTAAATGTTAGCACATTTTCGTTTTGACTGGATGAGGAATTTTGCCTCTTTCGTTTAGTGATCGGACAGAAGAGCCAAAAAGGACCAAATTGTCATCCAAAATCCGAAATTCAAAAATCCACATTCCAGGGATGCTCCGATTTAGCATTTTCTACTAAAAAATCAAAAAGCCAAAATTTGGTCAAACATAGGTAATCATCCCGCAAGGTAATTACCTATCTACAATAAAAAAAAACAAATCTTACCAAGCTCTGGCAAGCTTTTACGGGCTCTGATGTAAAATCTTATCAGATAGGTAATTAGGCCGCTGGCTAATTACCTATATAATTAGCCCGCCGGCTAATTACCTCCCCATTATAAATAGGGGACTCGCCCCCTTATTTTCAACAGACAGAAATTTTGTACAATCCCACAACTACCTTTGTGTCTTTTTCATTTTCGGGCATCCCAAAAGCGCCGAAGCTCTATGAAAACACTTTCGAATTCAAGCTTTATCACCGACACTCGGTATAAACTTAGTTTCCTATCTATTTAGATCAAGATCCCACAGTGATTCGGTCTAAAAATTGCTGAAACTTTATATTTCCTTTAGGAATAATCCAAGATTATAGTCATAACTTGGGTTAAACCTATTTTCCACTAAATCAGAACCTCCGACAACTTCGGTCCTGCACCGGCTCTCAAGTCATCCTAGACAGACGAAAAGGTAAACTGAGGGTAATTGGCTCTAAGCTCAAACTTTGAAATTCATTGAAATTCATTTCCATTACTCTATTATTGCACATTGCATTTTCATTTCTCTTGTCAAGTGAGCCGTTGGAGCCACTTAAACTATAATATGTGTAAATAAGCTCGCAAGTACAGATGAAACATCCAGAATGAGAGGAAACTCTATCTGAGTTTTCGAGCCAAGACCCGAGCGCTGCCGTTACTATGCTAAAATTTTGGTAGAAAATATCTGTTTATTAAGCCATTATAATGCCTATTTTATTTCTTGAATTTAATGCTTACATAAAGCTAGTGTAATGCCAAAATTACCATAAATTCCAAATTTCCAAAATTAATACAAACAATATCAACAGTATGAGTACCTATTATGTCCGACTCAAAATCTCACTTTCCTTTCAGTATAAAAATCCCATCATGGATCAGGATACCACAATTCCCGGTGGAGCTGAACCATGTGGCGACTCTATTTCATTTTTAAATAAAGTAAAAATACTTTATTTTAATAATATCTTTTCTTAATAAAATTTGTAAATATATTTCTCAATATAATCACATTTTTGGTTTATAAAAAGCCACATTTTTCACACGCAATAAATTTATGTGAAAAATAACAAAGTAATTTTACGTTTAATAAAACCAATCATTTTATTATTTGAAGAGGCATACATACATATTAAATGCAACGCTGCGGTTTCCTTAAACTGTATCGAACGCGCCCCGCGCCACATACTCCGCGTGCACAACTGGACCTAAAAATGTCCGCCCGCTCAAAGTGGCGACTCCACTGGGGAGAATCATTTTTATAAAAACCCAATTTTTTTAAAAAATTTTTCTTTGACGTAATAATTAAAATATTATTCAAATTAGATTTTTGAATTACGGAATATGTGGTAATTTCAGCATTACACAATTTTTAGGGTTGCATAGCATCTGCATTCTTTACCCCAAAACCAATTTCGGTGTCTTTTGGTAAAGTATCTCTAAGTTCACTTAGGGTTTGAGTGGTATGAATCCAATCACACCCCTTTTATAACGTAAAAGGACCTTGCTCGCTTAAGGGTAAGACTACCTGAGTATATTATATGTGGAAATTTTTCCTTTGGTTCGCTTAAGGCCACTGGGACACTGTGCACAAAGGCACAGGGTACCCAAATCGCACCCAATCGTAAGACCTAAACCCACATATAGATGAACTGTAGACAGTTCCTCTTAGGTTTACCCAAAAAACTTGAGTGCACGCAAGAAGACTTCACTAAGTCCCCTGTTGGCTTTAAAGCGAAGTAACCAAATGGAGTTAAAGGGGCGGTAAGCGTGATCTAACCGTTTGCTACTGGTGTAGGTTTATTAAATCTGAATAAACTAAAAACGAACAACATAAACATCATGATTGTGTGAAGACTAATCACATCTTTTTGCCGCCATGACATTGATGTGTGCCATCCATTTTATTTCCTTAAGTTAGAGGAACCTGAAATAACTAATACTAGTGAGTCTACATAGGCTCAACCCGCGGGCCGAAATAACTAAGACCATTGAGTGAGTCCACTTAGGCTCAACCCATGAGCCGAAATAACCAAGACTAGTGAGTCCGACTAGGCTCAACTCGTGAGCCAAAATAACCAAGACTAGTGAGTCCACCTAGGCACAAGTGACCTGCTAGTCAGCTCACCCTTAGACAAATGAGTCAACCCCTTTTTGAGTGACCAATGAGTCAGCTCACCCTTGGACAAATGAGTCAACCCCTTTTCGAGTGACCAGCGAGTCAGCTCACCCTTGCACCAATGAGTCAACCCCTTTTTGAGTGACCAGCAATTCAGCTCACCCTTAGACTAATGAGTCAACCCTTTTTGTGTGACCAATGAGCTACCTCACCCTTTGACCAATGAGTCAACCCTTTTTGAATGACTAGTGAGTCATCTCACCCTTGGACTAATGAGTCAACCCTTTTTGAGTGACCCGTGAGTTAGCTCACCCTTGGACCAATCAGTCAACCCTTTTCGAGTAACTAACGAGTCAGCTCACCCTTGGACCAATGAGTCAACCACTATTTGAGTGACCAGCGAGTCAGCTCACTCCTGGTCCAACGAGTCAACCCTTTTCAAGTGACCAATGAGTTAACTTACCCTTGGACCAATGAGTCAACCCTTTTTGAGTGACCGACGAGTCAGTTCACCCTTGGACCTATGAGTCAACCCTTTTCGAGTGACCAGTGAGTCAGCTCCACCTTGGACCAATGAGTCAACCCTTTTCGAGTGACCCGGGAGTCTGCCCACCTTGGACTATAGAGCTAACCCACATTCGACCAGCGAGTTAACTCACTCCTAGCTAATGTAAGTGGACGACCAGGGTTTGCGGATGATTTAACTCACAGGGAGCGGTGTGCGAGGCGCTATTTGGTGTGATTTGAGTGAACCATGGTGTTTGGTTTGGTTTAGGAAAATCTAGTTTGCTTGAATGTGGTGACTTTATAAGCTATAATTGTGATTATATTGAGAAATATATTTCCACGTTTTATTTAGAAAAAGATATTTCTAAAATAAAGCATTTTTACTTTATTTAAAAAAAAATAGAGTCGCGACCCAGTCCAGCTCCACCAGGAATTGTGGTATACTAAACCGAAATAGGATTTTAATACCGAAAGAAAATTAGATTCTGAGTTTGGACATGATAGTTACTCATATTGTTCAAATTGTTTGGGTTAATTTTTTAATTTTGGAATTTTTTGTAATTTATGCATTTCAACTGCTTTATTTAAGAATTAAATTGAAGAAATAATGAACATTATAATGGCATAATAAATTGATATTTTCTATCAAGATTTAGGCAGATTAACGGCATCATTTAGGTCTTGGCCCGGAAACTCAGATAGAGTTTCCTCACATTCTGGTTGTTTCATACGTACCTGCGAGCTTATTTACACATATTATAGTTTAAGTGGCTCTAGTGGCTCACTTAACCATAGAAATGAAATGCAATGTGCAATAATAAAGTAATAAAATGAAATTTAAAGTTGGGCTCAGAGCTGATTACCCTCAGTTTACCTTTTCATCTTTCCAAGATGACTTGAGAGTAGGTGCGGGATCGAAGTTGTTGGGAATTGTCATTTGGTTGGAAAATAGATTTAACCCAAGTTATGGCTATAATCTTGGATTATTTTGATAGGAAGTATAAAGTTTAAGTCATTTTTAGACCAAAGATCACTATGGGATGTTTATCTAAAAAGATTGGAGGCTGAGGGTATACCGATTATCAGCGATGAAGCTCGAATCTGGAAGTGCTTTGACAAAGTTTGGGGGCTTTTGGGACCCCAGAACTGAAAAAGGACAAAATAGTAATTTTGGAAATTTAGAAAAGTTTGTGTCGCTGTTGAAATGAGGGGGGGGACCCCGTATTTATAATAGGGTTGTAATTAGTCGGCGGGCTAATTACATAAGAAATTAGCCGTGCGGGCTAATTACCTTTCTAACAAGATTTCACATAAGATCCCGTAAAATCTTGCCAAATCTCGCTAAGATTTGGTTTTTTTTACTATAGATAGGTAATTACCCGGTGAGAGGATTACCTATGTTTGCCCAAATTTTGAATTTTTGATTTTTCAGTAGAAAATGCTAAATCGGGGCTTCCTTGGAATGTGGATTTTTTAATTTCAGATTTTGGATGACAATTTGGTCCTTTTTGGCTCATTTGTCTGATCGCTGAATGAAATAGGCATTATTCCTCATTGGGTCAGAATGAACCTGTGCTAACAGTTTGCCCCTCGCATTCATAAATTTCGTGCTAGGAATTTGGTCAATGCTAAACAAACAAAATAATGTGTGTGAAATGCAGTGAGTTAAAATATTTTTAATCGACAAATTTTGAAACTAAATATTTTGCCCCTTTGATTAAAAATGTATTAATGAGTTGCATGAGGTTAGAATTAACCGGGGGTCTAAGTTAATATTTTTAGATGCTTAATGCATGAGTGATTGTGTAAAAACAGCTTTTAGGTCCACTCGTTTTGAAAGCAATGCAGAAAATGGATGAAAAATGCAAAATTGCGAAAATTTTTAAAATATACGTAATTAGCCGATTGGATAATTACCTATAAAATGGTAACTTTTATAGCCATTACGCGTAAACACGTGATAGTTGGATAGGTAATTAGCCGGCGAGCTAATTACATAGGTAATTAGCCGGCGGGCTAATTACGTGCGGTCTATAAAAACTACAGCTTGGCTCCCATTTTCTCCATACAAAAATTTCTTCTTCTCTCTTACGGGTTTTACTCCCTTTCTTCAAAGATTTTTTCTTTCTAGCTATTTTCGATGATGATTTCCTTCATTTCCTTCCCCTTTTTGCCCCTTCTTTTTAGATTTTGCGGGGTGTCCATGTGGTTCAAGCTTTATGATATCCGCTTGGATCTGCCAGCTGTTCAAGTGACTACTCGAAACGTGCTTATCAATGGCCAACAAGTGGAATTATCTGAATTTCCTGCTAATGCTTTGTATGGGCTTCCGTCGAACTGGATATATGATGGGATCCATCTGGGGAATCCCATTCTGCCTGCCTTGAAGCCTTCCGACCATCTTTCTCAGATTCTGGTAAGCCTTACTGCTGCTTTTATTTTGTGCAATGACCTATCCATTTTATTGCTAGTTTATTTTATGCTATGATTTATTTAATGCAATTTTTTTTGATAATCATGTGATTTATCAAGAACTGGTATGTGATTTAACAAGAACTGGTATGTGATTTGTGTGTATGCATTTTTTAGGTAACCAAGCATGAGGGCGCTAGCATTACCCACTTCTATAAGTGGTATAAGTTGCTATCACCCGATGTTATGGCCATTGTCGATGAGACGTCCTTGGGGAGTATGTTGTGGAACTGCAAGTATATAAGGCATCGCAAGTATCTACACATCCCACCTGGTACTTCTACCTACATTCTAAGTAGGTCGTCCAACAACACTCATACTTTCAACTTCCATTGTGGGGAGTATACCATCACTCCACTGGATTACTGCGCCATCACAGGTCTCCCTTTTCATGGTAATGTGATCCACTTCAATGCTTGCTTTACCTACCATAACTTCAATGCAAAAACCATCGAGGCTTTGATCGGCTACTCTAGCGATAAGGCCAGGCGAATTTCTTGTGAGAAACTTATCACCTTTTGGACTACTGGGGATAGAAGGCATTAGACTTCTGCCTGCGAGGGTAGAGCTTTTATGGCTACCACTCTATCATTGTTGTGTTTTCCCATTAGGGGTTCAATCGAAATCTTTACATTCTGCCTGCTTTGATTGATTCAACCTGTTTTAACGAGTACACCTATGGCTGAGCCACACTAGGTCATATGTATTAGGCCCTTGACTAGTGTTTGAGGAACAGGATTGGCAAGTTCAAGTCTTGCCTGTAGATTGTCGATGTAAGAACTTAGCTGGCTTTTTTCTTCCATATGAGCATTCTTGTTTTATCTTTTGGAACTCTAATTTCTTTTGTCTTCTTGCAGATCTAGTTTTTTGAGATGTTGATCCTCCAAGGGACCAAGCTCGTGTGAGGTGGTAGCTTCCCATTTTATCCTCGGTTGCCACATTATTGGTGAGGATGGGTGATGGAGTCTCGATCTGTGCTTTCCGCTCACCTTTGCAATTTGTCTTCAGAGAGGGTATGCTTTATGATTCTTTGATTTACTTTGATCGCTATATCTGCTATAACCTTCCTGCTAGGTTACGTTCTATCCCTTTGGAGGTGCCTCACTGGATTTTCTAGCCATATAGCTTGCCTGAGTTCACGCATTTGTTGTCTGGTAGTTTTCCCAGCGCTTTCCCATAGTGGGTTGGGGATACAAGGGGTTCTGCAACTCGTAGCCCCTTGGATGGCCGGAGATGGATCCCATCCCTGTCGAACCTGAGCCAGACTTTTATAATCCTTTTGAGGATGATGGCCCTTTGACTTCTTCCCCTAGCGGCCAAGTTGGATCGCTTAAGGCTATCCAGATGACGGTACGCCCTCTTTATCGGCTTGATTTTTTTCTTGTCTTTTTATTATTATGCTGATTTTCCCTTATCGTCTTTGTAGGATCACCAGGGTAGGAAGAGACCTGCGACTACTTCGGCTCACATGGGTAGCTCTTCTACATTGTTTATCCTATCTTAGGGTCTGTCAATGGTAGAGGGACAACGTGGGTTTCGGTATTAGCCGCCTATGTCTATGATGTATAATCCTAACCTGAGTACCTATATGCTAGTGATCCTACCCTATCCAAATCCTGAGCATTCAATGGCCTTCCATCCGGCCGATACCACTCATGTGTGCTTGTTTTGCCTTTTCTTTTATTCTTTTCTTAGAATCTTGGATCGTGATAGTTCTGACTCTTCTCTAATCTATTGTTCTTGTAGGTGCCTATTATAGATAGCACCTCTGACTTGGAATATATTTAAGGGCAGCAGCGGTTCATGATGAACCAAAACTCTGATATGGTGGTACATTTGATCCTTGTTTTAATGATTATACATAGTATGTCATAAAATGCATATGAATTATTTATGTTAAAATGTTGCAGCTGGAGATCCGACCGCTTAGGGGTATATTGGGGATGCTCCAGGTGGATGACCCATAGCAGTAGTCACACTAAGGACAAGGCAATCCTCCCGTATTCTTTCCTTAGTAGTAGATAGGCTTTTGTTTTTGGTGCTTTTTTTCTTTTTGGGCCATTTGCAGCGCCTTTTTTTCCATGAACACATTTTTAGTTAGGAAAGAATTTTTCCTTTTATTCCTTCCTTTGTGCTTTCTTTTGTTATTGATCAAGTTTATCGGGGTAATCTGTCAGATATCGACATAAACTATGTATAGCGAACTGCTACTCTTTGAGATTTCGCCATGGAGAAATACATCTGTTTTTATATGGACTTAGATGTTTATCTAAAGAATTTTGATGGTTGGGACTGTCTCGAGGTTTGCAATCTAGCTCATAAAAAGGAATACTGTCGCATCTTTGTTAAGGATGACGTGATTCAAGCTATCGTTAGGTTTTGGGACCCTATTGACAACGTGTTTTATTTTGGAGAGCTTGAGTTATGCCCCTTATATGAAGAATTCTGCAGCCTTCTAAGGTCTTTAGCCGAAATGCCCCCAGCCATTCCAATGCACCATACTGAGTTCTTTGATTCACTGATGAATCATTTTCAGCTACAACAATTTATCAAGCATCGATTAATTTGTGACAAGGGCTTATAGTTGGATGTGGCTTTTGACATAGTCAGGGGACTTTCCCCTAATGACATGAGTTTGCTTTCGCTCATTTGTTTACTTTTTCTAGGGGTCTTCCTTTGCAAGGTTCCCACTATGGTTTGCAGTTTTGCCTTCTTAACTATCGTCGATTAGATGCTAGAGGGGAAATCTTCCACTACAGTCAGTTTGGTTGAGACGCTGATCTTTGTGCGCGGTTCTCGAAATAGAACTGAAGCTAAACAAAAGGAAACAGGCTTCTTCTTCTGGTAACTTTTATTTGAGCCTTTATTTTTGCATAAACTGTCCTTTCGGGTTTTTGATTCATCAGGCTTGGCTTAATTTTTGCCTGGATTGCCTTTTTCAGGTTCTCAATCCAACAGGCTATCTTTTCCTTTTCTTTTTTCTTTTTTCTTTTTTTCATTCATGTTTTATCATTTGTTGCTTTTGTAGCTTTTGCTCTGGGATAAGCTTTCCGTGTTGACAATTCCCACAAATATGGATTATCATCCAAAGGCCTACTAGGAGTGGGGCTCCATAGTTCGTATTGGCAATCGTCCATATAAAGACTTCACTGTCATAGAGTGGGTAGCCAAGCTGCTGATGATATTCATTGGGTTTACCCTTGGTGGGGTATCATGCATGTGACTACTGATGTCGCTAGAGGTGGTGTAGTCCTCATCGACCTCTCCGAGATCATCATCTAATCTCTTGGCTGCTTGTGCAGGTAGTACGATCATTCTTAGAGGTTTCCTACATCCCTATCCTTATTTGCCCGTATCTTTCCTATACTTGGGTCTATTGTCATGATGTAAGGTGGACCAGTCATACTCAGGTTGAGATGAACTACTGTATGCTTTTTGGTATTCATCCTTCCGAGGCTTACTTTATCTGGGTTATAAGTACTTACAGGCTTCCTACACTTGGAGAGAGGCGTATTGAGACATAGAGACTCCGCAGCTTCCTTGAGGGTCTTTGAGCTTACCATCAGGTGCCTTTCATTCCCGTGGTATAATAAAGGCTTTAGGCCTCGTTGTTCATCTTTGTTTTTTCTGTTTGTTATTTGCGATGCATTTGTATGTGTAATAAAGATGAAATGATGTTGTTTGGATGTGTGTTTCATTAAACAATTCACAGCTGCCATTTAACGCATTCCTTAAGTATTTCTAACATGAACATGTTACTACTAAAGATATAATTTAAATAGGAAGGGTAAATGGTGTTTATTTCGAAGAAATGGCCATGAATGTCGATGGTTCTGAATGGATTTTACCTATGGATTCATTCTTTTATTTTGGGGTCTTTCTTTTTGCCTAAGAGCCCTCACTAGCTCTTGACAGACCTTTGTATTATTTTTTTCTACCATGAGATAGCGCTTTAGCTTGTCACAATTTACTGGATTCATGAACTCGTGGCCATCCAGGTTTAGGATTTTTACTGCCCTTTTACTAAGAGTCTTTCTTACTATGTACGGACCTTCCTAGTTTGGTTGGAACTTGCCCCGAGCATCTATATGCATTTTACCCAACTACTTTAAGACCAAATCACCAATTCTTAGAGGTCGGTCTTGCCCCTTAACTTTTTGGTTGTAAGCCCTGGCCATATGCTGTTGGTTTAACTGTAGATTTTATTGTGTAGCTAACCATTTTTCATCGATCAGATTCAATTCCTCGTGTCTCACTTGTTCCCATTCATCTTCGGGAAGTCTGGCTTTCAGAGCTATGTATAAGGATTTGATTTCCATTTGAATGGGTAATACCACCTCCATTCTATAGACGAGAGAAAATGGAGCTTGACCCATAGGGGTTTTAATACTAGTTCTGTATCCTCATAAGGCATAGGGAAAATGATCTGCCCAATCTCGGTAGTTGGAAATAATGTTGGAGAGGATTTTCTTGATTGCCTTATTAGCCACTTCTACAGCTCCATTGGCTTGAGGGTGATAGGGTGAGGAGCGATGGTGCTTAATCCCGTGCTTCTCAATAAGTTCGGTCATTTCTCCTTAGAACTGTACAAGGTTATCGCTTACCATGTGATTAGGAATGTCATACCTGGCGAAGATATATCGCTAAAAGAACCGGCCCATCTTCCTGGCTATGATGTTCATGTATGATTCTACCTCAACCCATTTGGAAGAGTAATCAATGACCACTATAATAAAGTGATGGTCGTTAGTCAAAGATGGTGTTATTTTGCCAATGATGTCGATGCCCCAAGCTAAGAATGGCTAATGCATCAATAAGCTTTGCAATGTTGTCGGAGGTAAGTGGCTCACATCCTCGTATATCGGACAAGCATAGCAATTCATTGCTTCTTGAATACAGTCAGCAGTATGGTTAGCCAAAAGTATCCCATTCTTTGGATCTTCTTTGCCATCATAACACCATGTAGGTATGGACGACAGTCTTCTGAATGTACCTCTATCATTACCCTTTCAGCTTCCTATTGGGCCAGACATTTTAACAATAGGCCATCAGAGGACCTCTTGAACCGATCTCCTTTAATCGAGAAGAATTGCACAATGAGCTTTCTCAGTGTATTTCTATCAAAATTTGTAGCCTCATCTAGAAATTAACCATTTTTGGGGAACTTAACAATGTCAGAGTACCAGGGTTCTTCCTTACTTATTGCATTATTTATTATGTAGATGTAATACAAAGCTCGGGTTGTCTCCATAATAAGAGGCTTGATTGGCTACTTTTGGGTCCTTCCCATATAGAGGCTAGAGTGGCTAATGCATCTGCCATTTGATTTTCCGCATAGGGCATGTGATAAAATTTGCATTTGCTGAACATTGTGGCTTTTCTCCATACAGCCTCCAAGTAATGTCTGAGGGATTCTACCTTTAATTCCCAATCACCTGTGACGTGCTTGATGACCAAAGCTGAATCACGAATGATTTTTACCTTGTCCACTCTAAGAGTGATTAAGGCAGACATCCTAAATAAATAAGATTCATACTCTGCCCATTATTCGTGGTGAGAAATTCCAATCACTTTGATAGAGGTATGAGTGCTCTGTTGGGCATTATGATGATGACCCCAAAAATAGCCCCTCGCTTATTAACGGCGCCATCAAAGAACATGGTCTATTTTTTGGGATTCTCCGTAATGGTTGAAAAATATTCGTTAGGAAATTATAGGCTTTCCTGTTCTCCTTCCTCAAGCTGCTGATTCGCTAGAAATTTGGCCACTACTCTACCTTTGATGGTCTTCTTAGTGATGTACTTGATATCAAATTCTGACAGTAGCAAGAGCCACCTGGCTAATTTTCCAGTTAATGAGGGAGCCTAGCACAAATACTTTATCGGATCCACTTTCGCGACTGCTTAGACTCTATACGATTGGAAGTATTGCCTTAGTTTCTTGGTGAGCCAGACCATGGTAGAACAAGTTTTCTCCACGATGGTGTATTGGGTTTCATATTTTAGCAATTTCTTGCTAAGGTGATAAACCACATGTTCCTTCTTATCTTTGTGTTCTTGAACCAACATGGCTCCCACTGATGTCTCTTCTATTGCCAAGTAGAGAATGAGTGGCTTTTTGTGAATTGGAGGCTTCAGCATTATAGGTTCATTAGGTAAGCTTTAATTCTATTGAAGGCTTCCTGACATTGGTCATTCCATTCTATTCACTATTGTTTCCTTATGAGCATAAAGATAGGCTCGAATGTGGTAATCAACCGTGCAATAAAATCACTAACATATTGTATGGACCCCAAGAAACTTATCACTTCTTTCTCAGTTTTTTATACAAGCATTTCTCTGATGGCATTAGCTTTATCGGGATCCATCTCTATACCTCTCTTGCTAACCATATACCTGAGCAACTTGCCTGATGTGACACTGAATATGCATTTCTTTGGGTTCAGACTAAGATTGTAATTCTTAAATCTATGAAGGAATTGCTCTAACACTGCCAGATGTTCTTCTGGCGTGGTAGATTTTACAAGCATGTCAACTACATAGACCTTGACTTCTTTGCGGATCAGGTCATACAGTAATGTTGTGACTACTCATTGGTAAGTTACCTCCACGTTTTTGAGTCTGAAAGGCATTGCCTTAAAATAGTAGGTTCCCCATTCTAAGTTGAATACAATTTTGAACTTGTCTATTACATTCATGAGGATTTGGTTATATCCCGAGAACCCGTCTATAAAGGAATATATGGCTGCTCTACCTACGCTATCTACTAGAACATCGATGTATGGTAGCGGGAATTCATCCTTAGGGGTGGCCTTATTCAAGTACCGGAAGTCAACGCAAACTCAGACGTCGCCATTCTTCTTGGGTATAGGAACTAAATTGGATAGCTAAGTAGGGTATTCTACAACCTCGATGAAATTAGCCTTGATCTAATTGGCTACTTCTGCACTGACCATTTCAGTCCATTTTGGGCACATTCTTCTCATCTTTTGTTGTACTGGCTGAATTTTTGGGTCCGTGGGGATCTTGTGCTTGGCGATGTGCCGATCAAGCCCTGGCATATCTTCGTGAGACCAAACAAAGGCTAAAACATGATTTTTCAGTACTTTTATCAATTCTCTCTCTTGTTCAATGGGCAATTGATTGGAAATGTTTACAAATTTTTTATCATCTTCCGTACTTAAGTTAATTTCTTTTGTAATATCATTATTGATGTTAAAGATGCTAGATGAATGCTAGAATGGATGCATGGAATTGTAATCAGAAATACAATCTAGATAAGCAATGTTCTTCATCTTATTATAATCATAAAGTACATTATTCATTTCAAACAAACTGGAAATAAAAATGAAAGACTCATCCCAATCAGTAGGGTCTGGCCCTACAGCGAATGATCCTCCTATGGCAGCCAGCTTCAACAAGATGTCCTCATCCTCTTCCTCTTGCACCTTTGCCTTGCCTTTCGTAGTTGTGACCATGTATATGATGGTTTGGCTCGAGTTACCTCCCCTGCTCTTCGCTTCTTCCACTATCTTAAGTTACGCTTGAAGGTGTTTGGCTAGGGTGTCGAGGATCTCCTCCTCTTTGCTCAGCTTCTTGACCTTCTTTGGGTACGTCTACTCATCAAACTTGATCTAACCTGGGATTTCCCCTGCTCCCTACTGATGACTCGCTCCTTTGAACATGTAGGTTATAGGACCCCCAACTTGTTGTAGTAGCTGACCACATCTGAGAAAATCTCAAACCCTAGACCTGTGTTTCCTTGGTGAGTGACAGGCTTAGGTGCCCCGTTGTAAGGCTGTTGCAATTTCTTCAGAAAGACCATCTTGTAGGCGATTCTTCTCAGGCTTGGCCAACTAAGTCATGCGAGCTTCAGCTCCCCTACCCGTATATTAAAGGTCGGTATTGCTTGTTTGTGGGCACCAATTCCTTTACCAGGAGTGTAGTGCTTTTGCAGGTATCCCTGAATCCATAGGCCCCAATGCACTTCTAATTGCTTGTTTAATTCTTGCCCAATTGTGGTTGCTGTAAATCCTTTCATATGGCTTTCTCCCTTTTCTATTGCTGCCACCACTGATGCCTCATCAGCCTCTAGAGTGACGATCTTTTCATAAAATTGGATTTTGATCTTCTAGTAAAGAGTAGATGGAACTCCTCCCAGAGCATGGAACCATGGCTGTCCGAGCAGCATAGAGAAGGCCACATGGATATCTATAATCGTGAGGAGTACTATAGATGAGACTTCACTGAAAGTAACTTCTACTTTGAATGTGCCAATAACGGTCCTCTAGGAGTAGTCATAGGCCTTGATGACTATGGTGGATTTCTTCAAGTCCCTCTTAGTTAGTCCTAGGATTGGCAGGATATCCTTAGGACAGATATTCAGTGATGATCCATCGTCGACCATTATACAGGGCATGATATGCCCAAAAACACTAGCCTTCAAGTAGAGAGCCTTATTATGGCGAATGCCTTCATCGGGTAAATCCATGCTTGAGAAGACGATGTCAGGGATAACAGTGCTAGTCTTGCTATTAAGTAGTGCACAGACCTGTTCTAGTGATTCTAGGGGAGATGTTTCAATTGCTATTAGCTTCTTGACAATAGCAAGCCTGTGATCTTTAGAACCTAAAAGAAGGTCCCAGATACTCATCTTAGTTATTATGGCCTTTAGTTGATCCACTATTGGCTTTTTATTTATTCTGAGGGCTCAATAAAAGTAGGAGGTGTCAAGGGCTCAACTCTTGGTACATTCAGGCTACTAATCCAGTGACTTCCCCCCTTTGCTGATAGGGCTGACTATCCGAGCAGGTGAGTTTGTTGTTTCGAAGACCTCAAACTCATCAAAATCTTCAGCTAGTGGTATTTCCCCTAAGTCAATAGGATTGTTCATGGGAGCTGGTGCTTTGGTAGCATAAGGCCATTGCACGAAAGGAACCTTTTCAAGCTATTTTCTGGAACGACAGGGTTCTCTTATAGGATTTAGCATAGGATGAGGTTGGATTCTTGCCTGATCATATAAATGGATGAAGAGGCTCTATCGAATGGTTCTCCTCCATCAAATATACTTGGCGTATTATTATAGCTAATTTGCTTGTCCTTATACTTATTCATTTACTGTGGATATTCTTTAGCTGATTCCACTAATGTTGGACAGATAGCATTGGTTGCTTCCCATTACCAGTATTATAAGGGGTTTCCGTTCCTATCTAACTCAGGGTTTGAGTTTTCTGTTGGGTCGACCCATGTGGAGCAGTCGATGAATTGCTTAGCCAAAACAATCCTGAAATGATTTATGGTAAAACTTTAGCCCTTTATACTGAACGACTGCCTTTTCTTAGAGAGTCTAGCAAAACATTTCGGGCTAGTAGGCATAGTGTTTGTATCTGTCGTTCATCATTTACACGAATTCACAGATGTGAGGGCATGGCCTTGTGCTTCCATCATAGAATATGGGGTAAACCTCGCCTAGATTCAGGTTTTGAATGCGATAAATATCCCAGGCCTATTCATTTTCAGCTCAAATTCTCTCCATAATGTACTCCTAAGAAGGTTCTTGCCCCACGTCTTGAATCATATTAATGATATGTTTGTTATCTGAGCTAAAGTCTGTAAAGTCTTCAGAATCATCACTTGCTATAGACCATAAGGCACTCGGAGAGTCAGGCTCTAGAGAGGAGGCATAGCTCTCGGCACCGTCATAATCAACCATCATGCCATTAGAGAAGGGAGCCTAGCATTCAAAATCTCCCGATAAGTGATTTAGCTTGTCATTTGAAAAGGTTTCTAATTTGTACCCAGGTTATCTACTTCGCTTTCATCTTTGTGATCTGATTCGCTAGAGTCCACAAATTCTTCCACTTCCTCATTTGAATCTTTGAAAAGCTGTGGCTCAAAGATCTAGTTTGGTGCGTGGTGAGCTAGGATATCATTATCAGAACTTTCTTCTAGATCCTCTTTGGGGTCATCCTTGGGATCTTTCTCGGGATCTTCTTAAGGATGTTCCTCAGGATTTTTCTCGAGATCTTCCTTGGAATCTTCCTTAGGGTCTTCGCCGTGTTTCATTCTAGTCTTGACTCCCTTAATGGCCATACAGAATTCAAACACCATGGTTCATATATTGGCGAATGTTTCCTCCATATGGATACCATATATTGTAATGTCTGTATGGATTTCTCTAAACAGGTCTCACACTCCTTCATCTAGGTTCAAGCCAAGATACCTTTGCTGGTCCTCGTGGTTGTTCCATACCTGTTCGGGGTCTTATAGTTCTTGAATTTCTGAACATGCTTCCCCGGCGGTGCTCCCAAATTCAAATAAGCTTGTGCCAACATAGTTTGGACTTATGTAATCTAAGGGAGTGTACATAGGAGGTTGTAGAGGAGGGATGTCCTGCTAGTCGGTATTATGCCGGTCTACCTGTGGTGCCAACCACTAGCAAAGTTTATTTGAGAACGGCTGAGATGCCCTAAAGTAATGGAGGAAAGATCTCTCCATAAAGTACCAGTTCCAATGTCCTTCCAGCAGCATTGTGTTACACCAGTCCACAATCGGGCCTTCTTAAAATCTAAGGAATTGAGGGGAAAAACACATCATAGCTATCCCCTATTCGTGCATAAACCAAAGGAATTCCTCCATATGTTCATTCGGGTTAGAGTCTCCTTAGTACACGAGGTGTGGTGGTACTTGGTATTGATCTAGCCCTTCTCTCCTCATTCTCAAGACGTATTAGTCTAGCATGTAGATGATATCTATATTGTCAAAGATGATATTGTCCCTCCATCCTAGGTCATGTTGGAAGTTATCCATGACGTCGATACCGTATTGATTAGCTTCCACATGAATACCGATGGCATTTACCGTAGCTTGGAAGTTTGGTAGGGGATTAGTCTGAGTGCTCAATTTCTTCTCAAGCTCTTTCATTCTCCCGTCGGCTACCATCTGCTGTAGATTTTTAGTAGTCGGGCACATTCATTAGTGCGGTGCCCTTTCGTTACATGATAAGCACAAAAATTGTCTCTGCCTGCCGAGTTAGGCAAAGTAAATGTCTTGATGCTATGGAGTTGATCAAATTTTCTCAGTTTGGTGAATATCTGTGACATTGATTCTACCTATGGGGAGATAGATTGGTGAGTCTGCACCTGAGTGGCCATTACAACCTTGGCTGGAGCCTTTGGAGACTCAACATTGCTTTGCTTGGAGGATCCGCCCTTTTCCCAGTATCGAGGTTTAGTATAAGCTTGCTATTATTGCTTCTTTGCTCGATCTTCTTCCTCATACTTTTCAAGTCTCTTGGCATAATCTACCACGTCATTGAAAATGTCAAACCTTTTCATTATCATTTAATCATGGTGTTTTAGGCTAGAGCCTTCAATAATCTTCACTATCAGGGCATCTGGGTCGGGTGCCTGATTACAAGTACACTAACAGCCATCCACCTAAGGTAAAATTCCTTAGAGGACTCATTTGGCCGTTGTTTGATTCTTTCAAGGTCTTACAAGGTAGTCTTGACCTTCAAATTAAAGGAATAATTCTCCAGGAATGTCGAGTATAGCTTTCTCCAATCAGATTTCACATCTGTTGGCATCCTCATGTACCACTCAGAGGTGGGGCCTCATAGAGTAGCTTGGAATAAATTGACTATATGAACTTTGGGTATGTTCATACTAGTCACAATTCGAAGATAACTTTCCACATGTGCATGAGGAGGGCCAGTACCAGCATATGGGGCCATGTAAGGCATCACAAAGTTAGCTAAGAGGGCTTCTTACTCTTTTAGCAAGAATTGGTCAATATCCACATACTGCTCGATGGAGGGAGCAATAGATTTATCTTTAACCGAGGATAAATTTTCTATGTCTGGCATTTTTACCTTTAACGCTGCTATTTCCGCCTCTTGCTCTCGAGTTTTTTGAGCATTAGCAGCACTCAGCCTTTCCTGGAAATCACAGAATTATGGAGCATCAAGAATCCTTCTGAGGGACTATCCAACCGCGTTATCATCTACCACTGCAATTCTAGGTTTTGGATTAGAGAAGAATCCGGCTAGAGATTTGATTGGTGGTGGGGGTATGACTTTTGGGCTTCCTGTAATATGTCTTAGCCTCCTTTTTTCTCATTCCAACTTGAAAATGCAAGAGATCATGTGTTAGTAAGTGCGCCGGAGGTGGATCTAAGCTTCCTCTACCTGAGCTCATCTGGATCCATTTGGATGCATCAATGGATGCATTAATGAGTGAGCAAATGAATGAGTAACTATGTACAAATAATAAAGGGGGTTGTGTATGTGCCAACTGTTCAAGGAGCAATCGGTGAAGGTAGTCTATGATATTCGTGGAACATCACAAACACACAGTGGAAAGATCAAGAGCTTGAGTTGGGTTAGACTCAGTAGCCTAGGGGTGAATTGACTTATTAGTCCAAGGGGTGAGCTGATGCTAGGGTCACTGAAAAGGTTTTGACTCATTGGTCTAAGGGGTGAGCTAACCCTTGGGTCACTCGAAGGGTTTTGACTCATTGGTCCAAGCGGTGAGCTGACACTAGGATCACTCAAAATGTTTTAACTCATTAGTCCAAGGGGTGGGCTGACACTAGGGTCACTCGAAGGGTTTTGACTCATTGGTCCAAGGGGTAAGCTAACACTAGGGTCACTCAAAGAGTTTTGACTCATTGGTCCAAGGGGTGAGCTGACACTGGTGTCACTGAAAAGGTTTTAACTCATTGGCTCTAGGGGTAAGCTAACACTAGGGCCACTTGAAAGGTTTTGACTCATTGGTCCAAGGGGTGAGGTGACACTAGGGTCACTTGAAGGGTTTTCACTCATTGGTCCAAGGGGTTAGCTGATACTAAGGTCACTCAAATGGTTTTGACTCATTGGTCCAAGGGGTGAGTCGACACTAGGGTCACTCGTAAGGTTTTGACTTATTGGTCCAAGGGGTGAGCTGACACTAGGGTCACTCGAAGGGTTTTAACTTATTGGTCCAAGGGGTGAGCTAACCCTAGGGTCACTTAAAAGGTTTTGACTCATTGGTCCAAGGGGTGAGCTGACACTTAGGTCACTCAAAAGGTTTTGATGTATTCTATCTCATGAGCTGAGCCTAGGTAGGCTTATTAGTCTTAGTCAATTTCGGCTTATGGGCTGAGCCTAGGTGGATTCACTGGTCTTGGTTAATTTTGGCTCATGCGATGAGCCTGGGTGGATTCACTAGTCTTGGTTTATGAAATAGCATGGCACACGATGTGGTTAGCTTTCACACAACCATGATGCTTATGATGTCTGCTTTTAGTTTATTTATATTTAATAAACCTACACATGTAGCAAACGGTTAGATCATGCCTATAGCCCTTCTAACTCCATTTGGGTTACTTCGCTTTAAAGCCAACAGGGGACTTAGCGAAGTCCGCTCGTGTTCACTCAAGGTTTTTTGGGTAAACTGGCGGGGAAGTGTCTACGGTTCATCTATATACGGGGTTTTAGTCTCGGGATTGGGTGTTATTGGGGTACCCTGCGCCTTTGTGTACCGAGTACCAATGGCCCTAAGCGAACCAAAGGAAGCTTTTCCACATATAATATACGTAGGTAGTCTTGCCCTTAAGTGAAGAAGGTCCTCATACGTTACGCAAGGGGTGTGATTGGATCCAAACCCCTCAAGCCCTAAGCGAACTTGGAGATACTTCAACAAAACACACTTAAATTGGTTTATGGGTAAAGAATGAAGATGCTATGCAGTCCTAAAATTTGTGTAACGAAGAAATTATCACAAATTCCAAAATTCCAAAATTTATTTTAAACAATATTTTAATTATCATGTCAAAAAAAGAATTTTTATAAAAATTGGGTTTTTATAAAAATAACCTTCCCCAGCGGAGTTGCCACTATGAGCAAGCGAGCGAGGTTTGCGGATCAATTAGCATGCGGGATACGATTTAGTGTGGTTTGAGGAAACCACGGTGTTTGGTCTAGTTTAGGAAAATCCAGTTTGCTTGAATGTAGTTTCTTTACAAGCCAAAAATTGGATTATATTGAGAAATATATTTACACATTTTATTTACAAAAGATATTTTTAAAATAATGCATTTTTACTTTATTTAAAAATAAAATAGAGTCGCCACCCAGTTTAGCTCCACCTAGAATTGCGGCATACTGACCCAAAATGGGATTTTTACATCGAAAAGAAAACGAGATTCTAAGTTCAGACATAATAGTTACTCATATTGTTCAAATTGTTTGGGTTAATTTTGGAATTTTTGAATTTGTGGTAATGTTTGCATTACAACGGCTTTATTTAAAAAATTTAATTCAAGAAATAAAACGGACATTATAACGGCATAATAAATTGATATTTTCTACTGATATTTCGACAGAGTAATGGCAGCATTTGGGTATTGGCCCAGAAACTCGGATAGAGTTTCCTCACATTCTGGATGTTTCATCGGTTCCTGCAAACTTATTTACACATATTATAGTTTAAATGGCTCCAGTGGCTCACTTAACCATAGAAATGAAATGCAATGTGAAATAATAAAGTAATAAAATGAATTTTAAAGTTGAGCTCAGAGCTAATTACCCTCCAGGATGACTTGAGAGCCGGTGCGGGATCGAAGTTATCGGGAATTGTGATTTGGTTGGAAAATAGATTTAACCCAAGTTATGGCTATAATGTTGGATTATTTCAATAGTAAGTATAATGTTTAAGTCATTTTTAGACCAAAGATCATTGTGGGATCTTGATTTAAAAAGAACTAAGGCTGAGCTTATACCGAGTGTCGGGGATGAAGCTCGAATCTGGAAGTGTTTTGACAGAGTTTTGGGGCTTTTGGGACTCCCGGAAGTGAAAAAAGACACAATGGTAATTTTGGAAATTTAGAAAAGTGTGTGTCTATTGAAATGATGGGGTGACCCGGTATTTATAATGGGGTGGTAATTAGCCGGCGGGAGGATTACATATGTTCGACCAAATTTTGACTTTTTGATTTTTTAGTAGAAATTGCTAAATCAGCGCTTCCCTGGAATGTGAAGTTTTGAATTTCGAATTTTGGATGACAATTCGATCCTTTTTGTCTCATTTGTATGATCACTGAACGAAATAGGCATTATTCCTCTTTTGGCCGGAACAAACCTATGCTAACAGCTGTCAAGTCAAATCTAACTCAAGCCCTCAGTCTTCGAACCGCGCGTTTGTGATATTCCGCGAATATTACATATTCCCCTTGCCGATTGCTCCTTGAATAATTAGCATGCACCCTACCCCTAATTATTTGGTCATAACCATTCATTCATTCATTCGCACATTCATTCATCCATTCATGCATCCCAATAGGCTGAGGTAAGGACTTAAAGCCACATCTTACTCACTTACTAACACTTGATCTCTTGCATTTTTAGGTTAGAAGTGAGAGAAAAGGAGGTTAAGACGTATTATGTATTGGTCCCTATGAGGGTCTAACTTCGGTTAGTGGGGGTGAATGACTCTTTTTCCAGGAATTTGCAGACTTTAACAAGTCTTAGTGTGTGTGTTTGATTATGATCCGGGGGGTGGATCCGGATGATGCAAAGATGAAATAATTATGCAAATAAGTAAAGAGTAAGAAAATCAAACACGGGTATTTTATCCTGGTTTTGCCCTGCCTACTCCAGTCCCTAGAGTTTCCTTCCTCCGAGGTTTTCCACTAGTGGCTTCCTTTCCAACTAGTAGGAATCAAGCCTCACAAATTGTCTCTAGATGGTAACCCCTTCTGGATGTAGTATATACCACTAGAAGCACAAACTCCTAGCTGAGTCCTTTAGTCTTTAGTAGGATATACAACTTAGATTCCAACCCAAACCTAGGCAGAGACCTACTAGGAGATCCCACTTAAAGCACCTACTTCAAGTTATATCCCAATCTCCCTACTCACCCAAGTAGGAGATTTTTACACAATGTTTTCTCAAATTTTTTTGGTTTTGGACTTCCTCAAGTTTATAACTTCACTTGGGAATCCTTACAAACATATTTTGAGTGATTTGGTTCTTGGAGGGATTTATAAACTGATTGCTGCTTTCTAGCGATTTCTCTTGTATATGCTTTCTTCGAGATCAACTAGCACCTTGTTAACTTGTGAAGCTTCCCTTTTATAGGCTTGGATCATAAATGTAGCGGTTATAGGTTGTTGAGCTCGAATTAATCTTCACCGTTGATAAGGTAATATGTGGCACTTCTGGAGCCTTTGATCAATCTGTTAGATAGAGATTTTGACCCATTTGAATCCTTAGGATTGAGGCTAAAAAGTTATCAGTGGTCATTTTCCTTTTTTTAGTGACTCACCAACTTTTACCCCGATGCCTTTTTGTTGTGAGCTCTACGCGCCTACTAATTAGTCTATGAGAAAAAGGTTGTTAGCTTTTTCTCTTTCCTGTGTTAGTCCTTTTGTCCTTTTTTGAAAAGCATGCTAGCTGTCTTTTGTCTTGCATATGAGAAAAGGATCTTTGACTAATAAACTAAAAAGGTGGATGGAAAGTTATTTTCTAAACTTTTCCCTTTGTCTTTATAGCTTTGTCTTCCGAATGACTTTCTCTTTTATTATTCGGATGTTATTCAATCAGCTCATTCGGATGCTATTTTGGGTGGTTCAAAGTTTGTTTCATTTCCAAACTTTAACCGGATGCTTCCATTATTTGCTTTAGTAATAGTCTTCACTTGTCTTAGACTTTGGATCGTTTGGATATATGTCCGGATAAGTTAATTAGGTCTTTTTATACTTGGGTGTTTTGTTGACTTCAAACCTGATCTGGATTATTTGTTGTTCGGGTCTTTGTTTCCAACAATCTCCCCCATTTGATGGAAACAAAAACCTAAGATGTCTAAGCATAAGGAAAGAGGGTTTTTATGATCTAAGCATGATTCTTGATACTTAGTCATTTAAAATTTTTACTACCCCATAATTTTAGCATCCATAACTCCCCCAACATTTTTCAATTCTAGCCTCTAAGATTTTTGTAGTACAGTTTCAGATTGTACTTTTAGAACCGATTTTTGTAGTAAATTTTTCACTATATATGCTTCTGTTGTTAACAATAGTTAACCTCATGAAGTTCAAGATTACAAGTATGGAAATATATAAGCGAAAAAGATTAAACTAGCTATTACAGATTTTACATTGAAACAAAATCGATAATCTAACACTAAACTACAAAACAACTTCTTCCTGGATGCTTCTCCTTCTTTCCCTTTACTTTGATTTTCCTCCCCCTTCTTACTATTCTCCCCCCTTTTGTTTGCACATGCTTAGGGGTCAATAACCATGTAGGTTTTACCATCCTAGCTTTCTTGCCAAGCCTTGGAGTAAATGGAGTAGTCCAGATTTCCTTCTCTTCTTCGTTCTATGATGGTATCCACAGTGGCTGGAGCTAGATGTAGGGATCGGAAAACTCTTTGGAGTTGGATGTAGGACTTTATGAGGTAAGGATACATTTGTAGGACATGTTCATGATCCTTCTCATCAAAGTAGGGAAATAGTGCTTTGAGGAGGGTAGTAATCCCTTTATGGCCAAAGAAGTCATTATCCCCAATGTGTTGAATGAGATCCTAAAGCACTGGGATAAGCTAACTCTCCAGAAGAAAAGGTGAGGAAGATTAGGATTAGTATAGATTAGACAGATTTGAGAGCACTTTCTCAATTTCCTTCCCCATGTCTCTTTGGCTGTTGTGAACACTAACATTTACAGCCATGATGTCTTTATGAAGCTCTTCCTTGGCATTATTTATGACATTATCCTGCCCATTCATTTGGCCCGCAACCTCCTGTGCAATATTTTCCATTCGTTTGGTAAACAACTTGGGCAGTTCTTCTTCCATGAATTTTGTAAGCTTGACAAAGATGTCCTGTTGCTTTTTAGTTAGGCTGGGGAGTGCTGATTTTTCTCCTTTTCCAACAATGAATTTTGACAAGTTTTCAAACTTGGAGTCCAGATATTCCTTCAATTCTGTGGCTAGATCAATTGAGGAGGAGGTAATTGTGTCCATTAGGGTAGCAAAATTATTTGTAGCTACAGTATTGGCTTGATCTGCAGAATGATTAGCTCCTGCTAGGCTACTTTTGATCTGTTCCAGCATTAGAGTCACTTTGGCAAGGGAGACTTCTGCTACTAGATCAGCAGCGGAAAAATCCTCCACTTTCTTTTCTATCCCATATACACTCCCTTTTATCTCCCCTACTTCATCCTTCAAATCTGGAGGTGAGAATGGTTGAATCAATAATTTCTCCACAGATTTGAGATGCTTATAGATGTTGCGGAGACTTTGTTTGATATAGCTTTCCTTACGCTCCATATGGGTAGCCTCTTGTAGCATTTTTAGCGCTGTTGTTATCTTGGTGTTTCTTCTTGGATTTATACTAGTAGTTGGTATTTTGATTTGAATAGCATAAGGGGACTCAGATCTAGAGCTATTGCTTCTTTCCTCTGATCTGGAGTTACTTGTCTCTTCTTTTTCAGAGGAATCCTTTTCTTCTTCTCCTTTCCTCTCTTCTAGCTGTTCCTCCAGATTAGCCTCGCTCTTTGAGTCCACTTTAGAAGCTTTTTCATGGGATCCCAGACTGAGTCCCTCCTCTAGAATAGTGTGTTCCAAGTTGGACTCTTGTTCCTTTGATACACTTGAGGTTTATGTATCTAAGTTGTCCTCATTATCATCTACTTTTTCAACAGCAGCAGCGACATCATCATTAATATCAAATGAAACTGTGTTACGAATTACCTCATTGATTTGCATTTGATGCTGAGTATCTACTTCTTCTCTTCCTTCATCTGAATGATAGGAACTATCCTCATTCATCCTTTGAAATGCCTTTACCAGACTTTTAATTATTTCTTTAGATGTGTTGGTAATGTCCTCAATACCCTCTCCATGTGCCTTTTCAGTACTTTTATTAGTGAGTTTCTCACCTTCCACATTTAGTAGATTTTTAAGAGATGGTCTAGTTTTGGGCTGGAAGAAGGATAGGTCTACTTCTGGAATACGAATGATAGCTTCCAGGTCAGTAGGAGCTATAAGGATTGGTTGAGTACCGGAAGAGCCTCTGGGTCCTTCTATTATATGTTTGTTTATCCACTCATTATCCTTCATTGCCTCCTTGATGGTTTTGTACTGAGGATCATCTAGATGGACTTCTTCAGTTGAGCCAGGCAAATGCTTGCCCTTTGTTTGTTTACTCGTGGCCAATTCAGCTTCCTTAGCCCTTTCAGCTACTCTTGCATCAATCGCAATGCCCGCAAGCTTCTTGGTCTTATTTTTCTGGGCTGCAATAACCTCATTAAATGTGCACTTTTTCTTGTGAACTACCTTTTCTTTGATTTTGGACCTTCATCCTTTGTCTTGTCATCACCATCATCAGCCTCTTTCATAATTTAATCTAAGGACTTAGCTGCCTATTTCCTTTCGGTTAAGATGGCTTCTGCTATAACCGGAGTCTGATCCTCTACCAATCACTTCTGGGGTCTCCACATTCTTCCCTTTCTTAGCCGCCACCTTAATCAATATCTCTCTTCTCTTGGGTTTCTCTGGGCTCTTTTTCAAAAGTTGAGTGAGAGTTTGACTATCCTCATCAACCTCCTCCACCAGAACCAAAACAAGTTGCTTTTATGCCTTTGGTGTAGTGGTTCTGGCCTTCTTAGGAACCAGAGCATCTTTAACCAGATCCACTACCTTTCTTGCCTTGCTCTTCTTCTCATCTCGCTGCTTCTTAGGCTTCTCCTCATTCCATTATTCACCAAAGGATAGCATTTTGAAATTCTTTTCTAGAATTTCCTTTCCATGTACAGCTTAAAATCCCGATAGATTTACTTCATTGGCAACGAGGATCCTAGTGATAAGTGCACCATGGGAATTTACGTGCTGCCATAGATTGTGGATAATCAGCACCGGCATGTTTATCACTCTACTCTCCACCTAATGTTGAAGCACACAGTGTTGAAAGGAGGAGACTGTGGTTAGAGAGCCCTTCCAGATTAAAATCAGCTTGGCAAGAGCATGTTGGAGGAATCTTTGTACTTATGGAAAGTAGGTTAGGAATTTATCGCCAAAGTAATTCGGATGAAGCCACATCTTAGGGTGATATTTGACTAGTGCTTCATCCATCTATTCTTAACTAAACACCATCATTTTCATATTAAGGAACTTCTCAAAGAATTCCAGAGTGATGGTTATTTCTTTCCCTAGCACCTTTGTTCTAAGAGCGTCATAATAGGAGTGAACTCTCAGGTTTGAGAAGAATTCCTGCACTAGATTCGGATAAGTGGGGCAATTGATCTTGAAAAGATCATTTAGATGTTGATCTTTAATTCATTTTGAGTATGGGTCTATTTTGAATAGGAAATTATCTCCTAAGTAGTCAGTGGGAACTACTGAGTCATAGGGTTTTAGGTTGATGGTGTGAAGTCTTTATCCTTGAGATCAGATTCTGCGAAGATGTTTCTTTGAGGAAGCATTTAGATTTGGTTGTTGATCATGATTGCTGCTATTGAAGGATTTTTAAAGGATTAGGGTTTCAAAGATTGAATTTTCGTATAGTAACAGGAGTAAGTTGCTTGTGTGAGGAAGAAGTGAAATTTGGGTGGTTTATACAGAATTTCCAAAGTGAGGGTATAATGGTAATGCAAACATTGTTAACTTTGGCTGGATTGATGATATGGTAGGTTAATTTTTATGAGAGAGGTAAATTCCATTACACCGAAGAATGGGAAGGGTTTATTTTAAAATGCAGCTGTTGAATTTACCGCGTGTGTAACTCCCAATAAACAGTTGAAATTCAAAAAGGAATAGTTACCTTTACGCGCTTTTACTACCGTATGTCATTCTTTTCTACTGATGTGGCAATATTCTCTCTGAAGCATTGTTAATTCCAATTCTTCTTCTCTTTTAGGTTCCTTATCTTGCCAAAAATCCAATTAACCTCGTACTTTCTTTTGGTTTTTCTTTAAATTGGATTAGACAATCCAATTGACTCCCTTAGCTTGGCAAATTGATATTTACTTAATGGCTTAGTAAAGATATCTCCTCTTTATTCATTGGTTGGAATGTACACCAATGCAACATCCTTCTTCATCACATGATCTCGGATGAAATGATGCCTTATGTTGACATGTTTCATCCTGCTATAGAGTACTGGATTCTTTGATACATCAATGGCACTTTTCTTGTCACACATTACATCCACACATCCGGATTGAACTCCATAATCTTCTAGTCGTTTCTTGATCCAAAGGAGTTGAGCAACACAACTTCTAGCTTCCTTATATTTTTCTTCTGTGGTTGATAAGGCAAGTAAAGTTTGCTTCTTACTATACCATGATACTAAGCAATTACCTAAGAAGTGACAACCTCCAGATGTACTCTTTCTCTTAAGAGTATCTCTTCCATAGTCTGCATCAGTGAGGCCTTGAAGTGTGAAATCTCCGTTACAAGGATACTATAACCCAACTTCAGTGGTTCCTAGGAGGTATCTAAGGATCCTATTTACTTCCTTGAGATGTGAATCCATAGGGTTGGCTTGATACCTTGCACAGTAGTAGACTGCATAGTGCATGTCAGGCCTGCTAACTGTCAGGTATAGAAGTGAACCAATCATCCCTCTATATAGGTTTTGATCAATATCTTCCCCCTCACAATCCTTAGATAGGATTGTATCTGACCCCATTGGAGTGGACATTGGCTTGCTTTTGTCCATTTCAAACTTCTTCAAGATCTCATTAGTATATATGGATTGATTAAAGAAAATCCCATCCAGACTTTGCTTGATTTGTAAACTAAGGAAGAATTTAAGTTCTCCCATCATGGGCATCTCAAATTCTTTTTGCATTTGAGAGTTGAATTCCTCACACATCTTCTCAACTGTTGCTCCAAAGATAATGTCATCCATATAGATTAGGACAAGAATGATATCATCCTTCTTCTTTTTGATGAAAAGGGTTGTATCTGCTTTGCCCCGGATATGCCCTTTGGATATGAGAAATGAAGTGGTCTCTCATACCAAGCTCTAGGTGCTTACTTTAATCCATAGAGTGCTTTCTTCAGCTTGTATACATGATTTGGATGCTTTGAGTCTTTAAATCTAGGTGGTTACTTAACATAGACTTCTTCCCGGATAACACCATTTAGAAGTGTACTTTTGACATCCTTTTGGAACAATGTGAATCCCACAAGTGATGCAAAAGCACATACAATCCGAATTGCTTCCAATCTTACTACAGGAGCAAAAGTTTCTTCAAAATCAATCCCTTCCTGCTAATTATAGCCTTGAGCAACCAATCGTGCCTTGTTTCTCACCACTACTCCGGATTCATCTAGCTTATTCTGGAATACCCATTTAGTCCTTATGATTGACTTTCCTCTTAGTTGTGATACTAGATCCCATACATCATTCCTTGTTAATTGATCTAGTTCTTCTTGCATGACCATCATCTAACTTTCATCTCTTTCAGCCTCTTGAAACTCTTTTGGCTTAATAAGTGAGACAAAAGAAGCATGGCACATCATTCAGTTAAGTTGACCTCTGGTTCTTACTAGGTTTTGGACATTATCTAAAATTGCTTTAATTAGATGATCTTTGCGAGTCCGAACTTCCCTTGGTAGATCTTCATGTTGGACTAGAACTTGTTCCACTTCTGTCTCAACTTCCTCTCCTTGATCATTATTAAAGTTTATCTCATGTGGGTTGAGAACAACTTGTGGTACTTCTGGATGAAAAGATATTCCTTTATCTTCTTCTTTGTACTTCTTGATTTGAAAGGAATCATGAATTTGGACTTACTTCTTTTCTCCAGAGTTTTTAGCTTCTAGAATTTGATCTTTTGGAGTGGAGCTTCTTTTTCCTGCATGGTTAGTCTTATTGAAATCTACATGTATTGAATCTACAACAGTTTGGGTTTGATTGTTAAAGACTCTGTAAGCCTTGCCATGTGTAGAATAGCTAAGGAAAATTGCTTTGTCATACTTAGGATCAAATTTTCCTAGTTGCTCTCTATCATTTAGGATGTAGCACTTACATGCATATGCCTTGAAGTACCCAATTTTAGGTTCCCTTCCCTTCTAGATTTCATAGGGGGTTTTTCTATGGTCTTTCTAGTGAGAGCTCTATTTAAAATATAACATGTTGTGTTTACGGCCTCTCCCCAGAAATATTTTGGCAAACAATTTTCACTGAGCTTTTTTCTAGCCATCTCAACTACAGTTGAGGAATATGAGTGGCAGAGAAGTTATGTTCAACACCCTTGGATTCCCAAAATTTAGCAAAATGTCTGTTTTTGAATTGTCCTCCATTATCACTCCGGATGCGTGAAATGCTTATACCATGTTCTACTTCTATCCGAATGAATGTTTTTGAGAACTGGTCAAAGGCTTCAACTTTGCTTGCTAGCAAGATAACCCAGGTATAGAGAGAATAATCATCCACAATGACTATGGTGTATTCTCTCCTACGTAAACTCAATGGTTTAATTGGACCAAAGAGATCAATGTGCAAGTGTTCAAGTACTCTTTTAGAAGAAATGTAGGATATGGAATGGAAACTTTTCTTATGCTATTTACCTAATTGACATGCAGCGCATAGATGATCATTGTCAAAAGCAACCTTAGGCAAACCCACTACTAATTGCTTTTTAGCTAGTTTGGATAGGAGGTTCTTGCTATCATGTCGCAACCTCTGGTTCCATAGCCATGATTCTTCTTCTTTAGACACCAACCACATGTTCTTTTTTCTCATTTTAAATGTTAGAAGAATACATATTGTTTACTCTCCGTGTATAAAGAATGAGTTGATTAGAATTACTATGAAAGATTGAGCATCCGCCGAAGTCTAAGGTGACCTTTGTTCCTTTGTCACAGAGTTGGGCTACACTTAGCAAGTTGAACTTTAGTCCATCAACAAATGGGACATCTTCTATCTTTAATTCAGATCCAATGGTCCCATGTCCAATGATCTGTCCTTTTTGGTTGTCTCCAAAACTTACTTTGCCTCCATTCTTCCTGGTTAAAGTGATGAAGGCCTTCTCATCACCAGTCATGTGCCTTAAGCATCCACTATCAATGTACCATGTGTGTCAATCTACTGTGGATCTAAAGCATACCTCCAAAACAGATTAAGTGGGTTTGGGTACCCAGTCAGATTTGGGTGCTCTCGGGTTATCAACCATTTTTAGGCCAAGGATTAACATCATAATAACCATTTTTTAATCTATATAATTTAGTAATATGATTTGTTTTCCTAGAAAACCTGCACCCTGAGATGGGTATGTTCTGCTCTTGCTTATTTTTGATCTTCTCAAGATCCTCCTTCCCATAGCTCCCCCTATATCTAGCTTCTTGTATGCTCATTATTGGATTGGTGTGTATCCAAAAGCTAGTTGGGGGTGAAACCTCTACTACATAATTCCTTCTTTGTTCGGCAGGATGCTAATTATAGACTAACTTAGCCTTTCCTATTTGTCCAGCAGCATATCTTTAGGCTTGAGGTTGCCTGCTAACCTCCTTCTTTTGGTTGGAAGGCTTTGGATTTCTTATGGCAGCTTGACATTGATTTCTTGGTACGGATTGCTGTGTATTTCATCTTGGCTGTGAAGGACCCAATCTCCTTTCGGATGCTTCCTTCATCAGAGTTAGCTCCCTATCTAACCCCATAAAGTTAGCCCTTGATTTCTTAGGAAGTTCTCTTCAACCATATCAATGTCTTTTATGGCCCTTACTAAGTTGACATCTAGAGCCAATGCCTCATTATCATCAGCGAGCTCCAACACTTATATTCTTAGAGATTGATTGCCTTTGTGTTCTTCCTCACGTTCTTGATCACAATCGCTAGAGCTCTAGCAAGTTCGAAGTTAGAAATAGAATTAGAGTGAGAATTTACCTCAGTATTGGCTGTTTCTGATTCTGATTCTTCAATTTGAACAGTGTCTTGCTTAGAGGCATTCTTTTCGGATTGATCTGCTTCTGGATTAGTTAGTGTAATGAATGCACAACTGGTAGTCTCCTCTTCTTTGGTTGAGGATGAGCTACTGCTTTCATCACTGTTGCTCCAAGTGCCCACCATTACCTTCTTCTTGTGCTTCTTGGTTCTTTTGAGCTTAGGGCACTTGGTTCCAGAGTGCCCTTTCTCCCCACATTCAAAGTATGCTGCTTCTTTTTCCAGATCTCTCTTTTCTTTCGGATTCTTTCTAGGCATGTCTCTTCTAGATGGGCCTTCCCTTGATTTTCTGGATTTATACTTACTGGAATTCCTTCTTTCTTTCTTTTGCAGGAATCTATTAAAGGTATCTAGCTACCATAGCCATTTATTCCTTGCTACTTTGAGGTTCCTTGAGTTACTCTTCCTCTTCGGATAAGGATGATCCGATGGATTCTGCCTTGAGTACAGTGGCTTTCTTCTTCGCTTCAGGCTTCATGTCTTATTGCTATATCTTTCTAGGGATAGCTCTTGAGTCAAGAGATTGCCAATGAACTCATCGTAGCTGTAGAAGTTTAAGTCATGAGCTTCCCCAATGGCAGTCTTTTTATTATCACACTCCTTGGTGAGACTTCGGAGTACCTTCTTGACCATATCAATTTCTGAGATCTCCTTTCCTAGCCTCTTCATATCATTCACTAGATTGGTATATCTAGTGTGCATGCTACTGATGGATTCCTTAAGTTCCATTCTGAAGGATTCAAGCTTTTACTGAAGTAGATCTATTTTAGCTTCCTTGACATTGTTTGTTCCTTCCTAGGTCACTTCTAGCTTCTGCCAAATCTCTTGTGCAGGCTCATATCTGGATATTCTATTGAATTTCGCTGTACTAAGAGCACAATGAACCATGTTAATAGCATTTACATTTTCACACAATCTTTTATAATCATTCTCATCCCATAAGCTCGAAGGCCTGTGGTTGGTTAAACCATCTACCTCATGAGTAGGTTCACAATAGTCATCTTTAATGGTCATCCATGCCATCATGCTTTGTGCTTGATTGAAATTCTTCATCTGGTTTTTTCACAACGTGTAGTGTTCACCGATGAAGAGTGGAGGACAAGTAATAGACATACCCTTAGGAAGGAGTTGTGTGTTTTTTAAACTCATTTGATTCTTGAATAAAAATATATGGACCTTTAGCTCGAGGTTATTAGATCTCTAGTTTGAGCACTTGCCCTGATACTAATTGTTGGTCCTAGTGAGGGTCTAAGTTTGGCTAGAGGGGGTTGAATGACCCTTTTTTTTGGAATTAATAGACTTCGACAAGTCTTAGTGCAGCGTGTTTGATAATGATCTAAAGGATGGATCCAGATGATGCAAATATGAAATAATTATGCAAATAAGTAAAGAGTAAGAAAATCAAACACGATTGTTTTATCATGGTTTAGCCCCTCCTACTCCAGTCCCCATAGTTTCCTTCCTCCGAGCTTTTCCACTAGTGGATTCCATTCCAACTGGCAAGAATCAAGCCTTACAATTAGTCTCCTTATGGTAACCCCTTTCGAATGTAAGATATACCACTGGAAGCACCAACTCCTTGCTGAGTCCTTTAGTCATTAGCAGGATATACCACTTCGATTTCTACCCAATCCTAAGTTGAGTCTTACAGGGAGATCCCACTGAAAGCACCTACTTTGAGTTGTATCCCAATCTCCCTACTCACACAAGTAGGAGATCTTTACACTTTGTTTTCTCAAAGGTTTTTGGTTTTGGACTTCCTCAAGTTTATAACTTCACTTGGGAATCCTTACAAATAGATTTTGAGTGATTTGGTTCTTGGAGGGATTTATAAATTGATTAATGCTTTCTATCGAATTCTCTTGTATATGCTTTCTTTGAGATCAACCAGCACCTTCTCAACTTATGAAGGTTCCCTTTTATAGGCTTGGATCGTAAACGTAGCCGTTGTGGGTTGTTGAGCTTGAATTAATCTTCACCATTGATAAGGTAATATGTGGCACTTTTGGAGCTGCTGATCAATCTGTTAGACAGAGATTTTGACCCATTTGAGTCCATGGGATTGAGGCTAAAGAGTCGTCAGTGATCGTTTTCCTTGTTTTTTAGTGACTCACCATCTTTTATGCCAGTGCCTTTTTGGTGTGAGCTCCACGCGCGTACTAATTGGTCTATAAGAAAAAAGTTGTTAGCTTTTTCTCTTTCATGTGTCAGTCCTTCTATCCTTTTCTAAAAAGCATGCTAACTATCTTTTATCTTGTATATGGGAAAAGGATCTTTGACTGATAGACCAAAAAGGTGGAGTGAAAGTTATCTTTTGAACTTTTCCCTCTGTATTTATAGTTGTGTCTTCCGGATGACTTCCTCTTTTGTTATCCATATGTTTTTCAATTAGTTCCTCCGCATGCTATTTTGGGCGGTTCAAAGTTTGTTTCCTTTCCAAACTTTACCTGGATGCTTCCATTATATGCTTATGTAATTATCTTTACTTATCTTAGACTTTGGATGTTTTGGATATATGTCTGGATAAGTGACTTAGGACTTTTTATACTTAGGTGTTTTGTGTACTTCAAACCTGATCCGGATTATTTGTTGTTTAAGATCATTGTTTCCAACATTACGGGAAGCCCGAAAGTCACACCCCCACCAACAATTGAATCTTTGGCCAGGTTTTTCTCTAATCTGGAACTTGAAACCATAATGACAGATGATTATGCAGTTAGATAGTCCCTCAGAAGGATTCTTGACGCCCCAAATTTTCGTGATGTTTGGGAAAGGCTGAGCGCTACTAATGCTCAAAAAACCTAGGAGCAAGAGGCCGAGATAGTAGCAAAGATGGCGAATATGGAGAAGTTATCCCCCACTAGAGACAAATCTGTTGCTCCCTCCGTCGAGCAGTATGTGGATATTAACCGATTCTTGCTAAAGGAATCGAAAGCCCTTCCGGCTAACTTTGTGATGCCTTATATGGCCCTATATGCTAGTACTGGGCCTCCTCACATGCATGTGGAAAGTTATCTTCGGATCAAGACTAGCATGAACATCCCTAAGGTTTATATAGTGAATCTATTCTAGGCTACTCTATGAGGACATGCCCTTGAGTGGTACCTGAGGATGCCAACGGACGTGAAATCCAATTGGAGGAAGCTATGCTCGGTATTCCTGGAAAATTATGCCTTCAATTTAAATGTCAAGACTTTATTGCAAGACCATGAAAGGATCAAACAATAGCTGAATGAGTCCTTCAAATAATTTTACCTAAGGTGGATGGCTGTTCATGTACTCATAACTGGGGCACCTAACCAAGATTCCCTAATAGTGAAGCTGGTTGAAGGATCCAGCCCGAAATACAAAGACAAAATGAAGATGAAAAGATTTGACACCTTTCATGATATGGTGGACTATGCAAAGAGACTGGAAATGTACAAAGAAGAAGACCGGCCCAGAAGGAAGAGCAGTAAGCCTACACTAAACCTCGATAATGGGAACAGGGTGGATCCTCAAAACAAGGTTATTCTGAATCCCTAAAGGCTCCAGCCAAAATTGTAGCAGCCACTCAGGTGCAGACTCACCAGTCTATCTCCCTATGGGTAGAATAAATATCATAGATATTCACTAAGCTAAGGAAGTCTAACCAACTCCAGAGCATCAAACCATTTGTTCCACCTGCTGCAGTAGACAAAGATAATTGATGTGCTTATCATGTGACCAAGGGGCATTGCACCAATGAATGCACCCGCCTACTAAAGGATCTACAACAGATGATAAACTGATGGAAGGATGAAAGAGCCTGAGAAGAAACCAAATACTTAGACTAATCCCCTGCCAAACTTTCAAGCTACGGTGAATGCCATCGATATTCATATGGAGATTGATGAATACGATATCTGTATAATGGTTAACTTTCGACTTGGCTAGGGATGGGGGGAGAACATGATTTTCGACAATATAGACATCATCTACATGGTCGATTAGTATGTCTTAAGAATGAGGAGAGAAGGGCTGGATCAATACCAAGTGCCACCACACCTCATATACTGAGGAGACTATAACCCAAATGAACATGTGGAAGAATATCTCTAGTTTATGAATGAACAACTAATAGCCATGATGGCTTTCACACCTTAATTCCCTAGATTCTTAGAAGGACCAGCCATGGACTGGTATGACATAATGTAATGAGAAGGATGTTGGAACTGGTACTTTATAGAGAGATCTTTCCTCCACTAATTTAGGGCATCTCAACCATACCTGGATGCACTCTGCTGGTGGTTGGCACCATAACTAGACTGATATAACACTAGTTAGTAAGGCATTCCTCTACAACCTCCCATGTATACCCCCCAGATTACGTGAGTTCGAACTATGTCAGAACAAGCTTGTTCAATTTTTGAAGCTCCATTGGGACGGCGTGCCCAGAAAGTCAAGACATGTATGATCCTGAACAAGCCTAGAGAAATCATGAGGATCAATAAAGGTATCTTAGCCTCCACTTAGAAGAGGAATTGCAAGACCTATTTGGAGGTATCCGTGCTAACATTACAGCATATGGAGCCCATGTAGAAGAAACATTCACTAGCATACGGGCCATAGTCTCTGGCTTTCACGTAGCCATCATAGTAGTCGAGGCTGGAATCAATGCTGAGGAAGAACCCGAGGAAGATCTCGAGGAAGAACCCAAAGAAGATCCTGAGGAAGAACTCGAGGAAGATTCAGAAGAAGACTCTGATAATGATATCACAGCTCAAAACATGCCAAATTGGGTCTTTGAGCCACAAACTTTTGAGGATTCAGATGAAGAAGTAGGAGAATTTGTGGACTCTAGTGAATCAGATCACAAATATGAAAGCGAGGTAGATAACTTGGGATATGAATCAGAGATCTTTTCAGGCAATGATCTAAATCACTTACCAGGAGATTTCGAATACAAGGCTCCCTTCCCTAATGGTATGATGGTCAATTACGATGGTGCTGAGAGATACGCCTCATCCTTAGAGCAAGACTCCCTAGGCACCTTATTGTCTGCAGTGAGTGACGATTCTGAAGACTTTACAGACTTAAACTCAGGTACCAAACATATCATTAATATGATTTGAGATGAAGGGTAAGAACCTTCTCAGGAATACATCATAGAGAGAATCTGTGCCAAAAATGAGTTAGCTCGAGCCAGTTGTTAGATCTAGAGTTCAGACTTGAGGGAAGTTTATCCCATATTTTATGACAGAAATACAAGGCCACGCCCTCATATCCGTGAATTTGAGTAAATGACGAATGATGGGTACATTCACTATGGCCATTGCCCCGAAAGGTTCCGCTGGACTGTCCAAGAGAAGGCTATTATCTCTTATGAAGACCTGGCATTTTACTAGAGATAATTCTGGAATATTTTGGCTAGGCAATTCATTGACTACTTCACATGAGTCGATCTACCGAAAAACTCAACCCCTAAGCTAGACAAATATGAGAACCCCTTAATGTACTAGGAATGGAAGGCGACCAATGCTATCTATCCAGCATCGATGGAATCATTCAGGGAAAACTCATGGTACATAAATAAATATAATGATAGAAAAATCGCCTATAGTGATACAACAGACATGCTCGATGATCAGAACACATCTGATGGAGCCTCCTTGTCCATTTGTATGATCAGACAAGAATCCAATCATGTCCTGTGCCAAATCCTATAAGAGAACCCCATCATTTCGGAGAAAAAACCTGGAAAGGTTCCCTTTATGCAATGGCCTTTCACCACCAAAGCACCATCTTATATAAACAAACCAATTGACTTGGGGGAGATACCACTTGATGAAGATTTTGACGAGTCTGAGGTCTTCAAAACAATAAACTTGCCAACCTGGGTTGTTAGTCCTATCACCAAAGGAGGGAAAATCACTGGGTTGGTAGCCCCAATTGTGCCAAGGGCTGAACCTCCAATGCCTCCTACTTTTGTTAAGCCCTTAAAATGGATAGAGAGCCTGATTGTGGACCAATTAATGGTCACCACTACCAAGATGAGAATCTGAGACCTCCTCCCTGGTTCTCAAGACCATAGGCTCGCTATTGTTAAAAAGCAAATGAAAATCAAAACATCTCCCCTAGCATCACCAGAATAGGTCTACGCACTACTTAACAACAAGGCTAGCACTGTTATCCCTAACATTGTCTTCTCAAGCTTGGATCGACCCGATGAAGGCATTCTCCATAATAAGGCTCTCTACTTAAAGGCTAGTGTCTTCGGGTGCATCATGCCATGTATAATGGTCAATAATGGTTCATCACTAAATGTTTATCCTAAGGATATACTACCACTCCTAGGGCTAACCGATAAGGACTTAAAGAGATCCACAATAGTCATCAAAGCCTATGATAACTCCAAGAGGACCGTCATTGGCACATTTGAAGCAGAAGTTACCATCGGTGAAATCTCAGCTATAGTACTTTTCATAGTCATAGACATCCTAGTGACCTTCTCTATGCTTCTCGGACGGGCATGGTTCCATGATCTGGGAGGAGTTCAATCCACTCTTCACTAAAAAATCAAAATCCCATTTTGTGAAAAGATCATTAGTCTAGAGGCCAATGAGGCATCAGTAATGGCAGCGCTAAAAATGGAAGAAAGGCACATGAAAGGATTTACCACAGCCACAATTGGCCACAAATCAAACAAGCAACCAGAGGTGCACTAGGGACCATGGATTCAAGGATGCATGCAGAAGCACCACACTCCCATGAAAGGACTAGGTGCCCATGAATAGGGAATGCTAACCTTTAATATAAGGACAGGAGTGGAAGCCCACAGGACTCAGGTATACATGCTCTAGAAGAATCACCCATGGTCTTTCAAAAGAAGCTGCAACAACCCTACAATATAACCCCCTAGCCTGATACTCACCAAGGGAAGATAGTACCAAGATTTGAGATTTTCTCATGTGTAGTTGACTGCTGCAAGTATGGTAAAAGCTCCATAACTTGTGTGTTGAAGGAGGTAGATCACCAGCCAAATGCAAGGGCAATCCCATATCAGACTAATTTGTACGAATAGGTACACCTGAAGAAGGTCAAAAAGCTAAGTAAAGAGGAGGAGATCCTCGACACCCTAGCCAAGCACCTCTAAGTACAGCTCAAGATAGTGGAGGAAGCAAGGAGCAAAGGAGGTGGCTTGAGCCAAGCCATCAAAAACATGGTCACGTCCATGAAAGACAAGGCAAAGGTACAAAAGGAAGACGACAAGGACATCTTATTGAAGCCAACTACCATAGGAGAATCATCTACTATGGAGTCAAACCCTACCAATCAGGATGAGTCTTTTATTTCTATTTCCAGCTTGTTTGAAATGAATAATGAACTTTATGATGATAATAAGATGAAGAACTTTGCTTATTTGGATTGTGTTTCTTATTACAATTCCTTGCATCCATTCCAGCATCCATCTGGCATCTTTATCATCAATGATGATATTACAAAAGAAATTAACTTAAATATGGAAGATGATAAAAAAATGGCATACATTTTCAATCAGTTGCCCATCAAACAAGAGAGAGAGTTAATAAAAGTAATAAAAAATCACATTTTAGCCTTCGTCCGGTCTTACGAAGACATGCCAGGACATGATCGGACGTTGCCAAACATAAAATCCCTATGGACTTGAAAATTCAGCTAGAGAAGCAAAAGATATGCTTAATGCGCCTAAAAATGGCCAAAAAGGTCAAAGAAGAACTCACCAAATAGATCAAGGCTAATTTTGTCGAGGTCATTGAGTATCCCACTTGTCGTCCGAGTTTGTGTCAAATTCAGGGACTTAAATAAGGATACTCCTATGGACGATTTCCCACTTCCACATATTAATGTTTTGGTAGATAGCGCAATAAGAGCAGCCATGTATTACTTTATGGATGGGTTCTCGGGATATCACCAAATCCTTATGAACATAATAAACAAGTTCAAAACTGCATTCATCTCAGAGTGGGGGACCTATTGTTTTAGGGTAATGCGTTTCGGACTCAAAAATGCAGGGGCCACCTACCAATGAGTAGTCACAACATTGGTACATGACTTGATCCACAAGGAAGTTGAGGTCTACTTGGATGACATGCTTGTAAAATCCGCTATGCCAGAAGAGCACCCGGTAGTATTAGAGCGATTCCTCACAAGAATAGAGAAATAAGATCTCCATCTCAACCCAAAGAAGTGTATATTCGGAGTCACGTTAAGTAAGATGCTAGGATATGTGGTTAGCAAGAGTGGCATGGAGATGGATCTGGATAAAGCCAATGCTATCAGGGAATGCCTGTGTCGAGAACCAAGAAGGAGGTAAGGAGTTTCTAGTGGTCTATATAATATGTTAGTCGCTTTATAGAATGTTTAACCACCACATGTGAGACTATCTTCAAGCTCTTAAGGAAGTAGTAACCTATAGAATGGAATGACCAATGTCAGGAAGCCTTTGATAGAATTAAAGCTTACCTAATGAACCCTCTAGTTCTAAGGCCACCAATTCTCATAAAGCCACTCATTCTCTATTTGGTTATAAAAGAGACATCTATAGGGGCTATGTGTGTTTAAGAACGTATGGATAAGAAAGAACACAAAGTTTACTACCTCAGTAAGAAGTTGCTAGAATATGAGACTCGGTACACCATCATGAGAAAACTTGTTCCACAATAGTCTAGATCACCAAAAAGGTCAGGCATTACTTCCAATTAGACAGAATCCAAGCAGTCGCAAAAGTGGATCCAATGAAGTATTTATTCCAGGCTCCCTCGCTAACTAAAAAACTGGCAAGGTGGCTCTTGTTACTATCAGAATCCGATATCCACTACGTCACTAAGAAGACCATCAAGGGTAGGGCAGTGGCTGAATTCTTAGTAAATCAGCCACTAAAGGAAGGAGAATAGGAAAACCTAGAATTTCTTGACTAATGTTTTACAACCAGTACGGAGAATTACAGAAGATGGACCATGTTCTTTAATAGTGCCGTTAACAAATGAGGAGCTAGTTTGTGAGTTATCATCATAATGCTAGATGGGGCGCTCATAACTCTCTCAAATCGATTGGAGTTTCTCACCATGAATAATGGGGTAGAGTATGAAGCCTATTTATTTGGAATGTATGCCCTAATCACTCTTAGAGTGGGCAAGGTAAAGATTATTGGTGATTTAGCTTTGGTGATCAGCACGTCACAAGCGATTGGGAATTAAAATAGGAATCCCTCAGACTTTTCTTAGAGGCTATATGGAGAAAGGCCACAATGTTCAACAAATGTGAATTTAATCACATGCCCCATGAAGAGAACTAGATGGCGGATGCATTGGCCACTTTGGCCTCCATGTGGGAAGGACCCTAAAAGCAGCAGATCAAACCCCTTGTTATGTAAATAACCCAATCTCCGTACTACATCTGTATAATAAAAAATACCACGGAAGAGGGAAAAGCATGGTATTCTGACATCGTCAAATTCTTCAAAAATGGTGAATTTCTGGTTGAGGCTATGGGTTCAGACAGAAATACGATGAGGAGGCTTACTGTGCAATTCTACCTAATTAAAGGAGATCTATTCAAGAGGTCCTCTGATGGCCTATTGTTAAAGTGTCTGACCTAACAAGAAGCTAAAAGGGTGATGAAAGAGGTATATTAAGGAGATTGCAGTCCACATATGAATGACATCATGATGGCAAAGAAAATCCAAAGAATGGGATACTTTTAGTTAACCATGCTAGCTGACTGTGTTCAAGAAGTAAAGACTTGCCACGCTTGTCAAATATATGGAGATGTGGGCCATTTACCCCGATAACATGGCAAAGCTTGATGACGCCTTGGCCATTCTCAACCTGGGGTATTGATATCATTGATGAGATAAGACCATCTTCAACCAATGGCCATCGCTTCATTATAGCGGCCGTCGATTACTTTTCCAAATGGGTTTAAGCAGAATTGTAGATGATATCATGGTCAAGAAGGTGGCCCGGTTTATTTAGCTACATATCTTTGCAAGATACGGCATTCTGCATCATATAGTATGTGACATCGGAGTACAGTTCCAAAGGGAAACAACCAACCTCATTGAGAAGCATGGGATTAAGCATCATCGCTCTTCACCCTATCGCCCTCAAGCGAATGGGGCTGTAGAAGCAGCTTATAAGGCAATTAAGAAAATCCTCTCCAAGATGATCTCTAACTACCAAGATTGGGCCAACTGTTTGACCTACGCCTTATAGGGATATAAAACTAGTGTGAAAACCCCTACAGGTCATACTCCTTTTTCTCTCATTTATGGTATGGAGGCGGTATTGACCGTCAGAATGGAAATCAAATCCTTATGCATAGCTCTGAAAGCCAGGCTTCCTGAAGACGAATAGGTAAAAGCAAGACACGAGGAACGAACTCTGATCTGAAAAACAAAAAATTGGATTGGAATATCTACAGTTGTACCAATGGCGCATGGCCAGAGCTTACAACCGCAAAGTCTAAGGGTAAGACCAACCTCTAAGAATGGGCTCGTAAAACATACACAAATGCTAGAGGGAAATTCCAGCCAAACTGGGAAGGGCCGTACGTGATAAGAAAGACTCTTAGTAAAGGGGTAGTAAAAATCTCAGATCTAGATGGCAACGAATTCGTGAATCCCATAAATCGTGACAAGCTGAAGCGTTATCTCGTGTAAAATAAAAGAAACAAAAATAATAATATAAAGGTCTGTCAAGAGCTGGTAAGGGCTCTTAGGCAAAAATAAAGGAGTGGAGCCTTGGGTAAAATCCGTTCAGAATCTTAAGCAACGATGAGCATTTCTTGGAAATAAATACCATTTGTCCTTCCTATTCAAATAATATCTTTTGTAGTAACATGTTCATGTTAGGTATACTAAATGAGCGCCTTAAATGGATATGCAAATTGTTTAATGAAACACGCATTCAAACAACATCATTTCATCTTTATTACATATAAAAGTACATCACAAATGAGAAATGGAAGCGAAAAAGGCTAACCACAAGGCCTGAAGCCTTTATTTTCATAAGAATGAAAGACAAACGACCTCAAGGAACCTTGAAGAAAATGTGGAGTCTCTGTGTCTCGATAAGCCTCTCTCTAAAGGTAGGAAGCCCATGAGTACTTGCAACCCAGAAGCGATAAGCCTCGGAAGGATGGATATCAAAAGGTAGTTCATCTCCACTCGAGAACGGTTGATCCCTCTCACATCATGACGATAAACTCGAGTATAAGAAAGCTCCAGGCCAATCAGGGTACATAGGGATGTAGGGAACCCCTGAGACTAGTCGTACTACCTGCACAAGCAACCAAGAGAGTAGGTGATAATCTTGAAAAGACCAATAAGGACCACGCCACCTCTAGCAACATTCGTAGTTATATGTGTGAGGCCTCACCAAGGGCTAGCTAATAAATATCCTCAGCAACTCAACTACCTATAAACTTAACCCACTCCTTAATGGTAAAAACTCTATGAGGACGATTGGCGATGCGAACCATGGAGCCCTGGCCTAGTAGGACTTCAGATGATAGTCCAAGCTTGTGGGAATAGACAACACATAAACTTGCCCTACAGCCAAAGCTACAAAAACATAAAAATAAAAATAAAAATAAAAATAAAAGAAAGAAAAGCTAGCATGTTGGATTGAAAACCTAAGAAGGCAAACTAGCCAAAAATAAGTCAAGCCTGATGAATCAAAAACTCAAAAGGGTGGTTCATGCAAAAAGGAAGGCTCAAATAGAACTTACTTGAAGGAGAAGTCTGCGACCCCTAGTAGTAGCTTCAATTCCATTCCGAGAAGAGCGCACAAAGGTAATTGTCTCAGCCAAACTCACTACAATCGGAGATTTACCCTCTATCATCTAATTAGCGATAGTTAGGAAGGCAAAGCTACAAACCATAGCGAGAACCTCGCAAAGGAAGACCCCCAGCAAGAGTAAACAAATGAGAGAAACCCAACTCATGTAGTTAGGAGCAAGGCCCCTAACTGTGTCAAAAGCAACATCCAACCACAAGCCCTAGTCACAGATTAGTCATCATCTATTAAATTGTTGTAGTAAAAAATGGTTCAACAATGGATCGGAGAACTGAAGATGATGTGTCAGAATGGCTAGGGGCATGTTCGCTAAAGATCTTAGGAGCCCACAGAATTCTTCATACAAGGGGCATAACTCATGATTTCCAAATTGAAACACATTATCGATAGGATCCCAAAACCTGACAGCAGCTTGACTCAAGTTGTCCATGGTAAAAATGCGACAATATTCCTTCATATGCGCCAAACTAAAAACCCTAAGGCGATCCCAACCATCAGAGTTCTTCAGATAAACATTCAAATCTGCATAAAAAGGGATGTAATTCTCCATGGTGAAATCTCAAAGAGTAGCAGTTCGCTATACATAGTTTATGGGGCAATCTACCAATATCTGGCAGATTACCCTGATAAACTTGATCAACAACAAAAGAAAACACAAAGTGAAGGGATGAGAAAAAATCCTTTTATATATAAAAATGTGTTCATACAAGGAAAAGGCAATACAAAAGGGCCGAAGTAAAGAAAACAACAAAAGAAAAAAAGGGGAAGCTTATTTACTGCCCGCTTGAGCTTGGGTGGCTAGGATCAAAAGGAGGGTAACCACCCTGTGAAAAGAATCTGGGGGTATCACCCTATCCTTACTACGAGAGCTGCTGTAGGTCACCCACTTGGAGCATCCTTAATATACCTCGAAGCTATCAGATCTCCAGCTATAACATTTTAACACATATCATTCATATACAATTCATAACATGCTATGAATTATCATTAAAATAGTAAAATAATAAACATACTACCATATCAAAGTTTTGATGTATCATACACCTTTGCTGCCCTTGAATATATCCCCAATCGAAGATGCTGTCAGCAATGGGTACCTATAAGAATGAAAGATTACGAACAAGTTAGAGCCATCACATTCTGAGGAAAAGATAGGAGAAAAGGTAGAGGAAACTCTCATGAGTGGTATCGGACGGATGGAATACCACTAGATGCTTAGGGTCCAAATAAGGCAAAACCACTAGTGTATAAGTACCCAAATCAAAATAGTACATCAGAGATATGGGCGGCTAGTGCGGAAACCCCCGATGTCCCTCTACCATCGCCAAACCCTAAGGCATGATAGATGAAGCTAAAAAGCTACCCATGTGAGTGGACGTAGTCGCATGTCTCTTCCTACCTTGGTGATCCTACAAAGACGAGAAAGCAAAATCAGCACAACAATAAAAAATAAGGAACAAATTAGAGCCGATGGAAGAGAAGGTACCATCATCCGGATAGTCATAGGCGATCCCGATCTAGCCTGGCCACTAGGGGCAGAAGTTATAGGGGCGTCACCCTTGGAAGGGTTGTGATTATCTAGCTTAGGCTCAACAGGAAAGGGATCCTTCTCCAGCCGTCTAACCAGCTGCAAATGCCAAAACTCCACAAACCCTCCAACTTGCTCTGGGAAGGCGCTAGGTTAGCCATGAGAGGCTAATCATGCAAAGTAAGGCGAGCTATCAGGCCAGAAAATCCATCGGGGCACCTATAGAGATATGAAACGCTACCTAGGAGGAAGATGCCAACCCTAAATGCGCTCTCCCGTATACCACTCCAAAGAGAAGGGAGTCTCTATCATAATTTAGGTGTTCACGAACTCCCCAGCTAACCTCATGACCTCTGCCCAATAAAGAGCATGCCCCTGGGCTGCGTCTTAATTTTAAAGAAAGAAAATACCAAACAATGATATGACGACTATAGCAGATATAGCAATTAAAGCAAATCAAGGGAGCTATAGAGTATACCTTCTCCAAAGACAGATTATGGAGGTGAGCAGAAAGCATAAAACGAGACTCCATCACCTAAACGTGCCAGTAATGTGGTAGTCGAGGGCAAAACAGATAACTACCATCTTGCACGAGCTTGGTCCCTGGGAGAATCCCCATCTTAAAAAGCCAGATTTACAAAAAGTCAAAAGAAATCAGAACGCTAAAAGATGGAAAAAATGCTCATAAGAAGGAAAAAGAGTCAAGTCCTTACATAAAAAATCTGAAGGCAAAATTTGAACTTGCCAATCCTGTTCCTCGCGCACTGATCTAGGGCGTAATACAAATGGCCCAATGGGACTTAACCCCAAGAGTACTCATGGAAGAGAGATGGGTCAATCAAAGTTGACAGAATATGGAGATCACAATCGAACCCACAGTTGGAAAGCATAACCACAATAAAGTAGCGGCCATGAAAGCCCTAGCTTCACAGGTCCAATGCCTTCTATCCCCAGTAGTCCAGAAGGCCATGAGTTTCTTGCAAGAAACTCGCCCGATCTTGTCCCTATAGTAGCCAATCAAAGCCTCAATGGTCTCTAAATTGAAGTGGTGATAAGTAAAGCAAGCGTTGAAGTGGATCACATTACCGTGAAAAGGAAGACATGTGATGGTGTAGTAATCCAATGAAGTTATGGTATATTCCCCCCAACGAAAGTGGAATGTATGGGTAGTGTCGGTCCACCTACTCAAGCTGTGTGTAGAAGTACCGGCTGGGATGTATGGATACTTGCGGGATCTCGAGTACCTCCAATTCCTCACCATCCTCCCCAAGGACGTCTCATCAATGATGGCCTTAACACTAGGAGATAGCACCTTATACCACTACTGAAAATGCGTAATACTAGCGCCTTTAAACTTGGTTACTAGAAACAATGCATACACATGTGTCATATATCAGTTCTCGATAAATCACACGATTATCAAAAAGTCATTGCATTAAATAAATCTTTGCATAAAATAAATAAGCAATAAAATGGATAAATCATTGTGTAATATAAAAGCAGCGGAAGGCTTACCATAAATGAGAGAGATGATCCTAGGGAAGCTCCGATTTAGCATTTTCTATTGAAAAAACAAAAACTCAGAAATTTGGTCAAACGTAGGTAATCATCCCACCGGGTAATTATCTATCTACAGTAAAAAAAAATCAAATCTTATCGATATCTGGCAAGATTTTATGGGATTTGATGTAAAATCTTGTTAGAGAGGTAATTAGCCCGCTGACTAATTACCTATGTAATTAGCCCACCGGCTAATTACCTATGTAATTAGCAAATAGGGGACTCACCCCCTCATTTTCAACAGACGGAAATTTTGTAAAATCCTAAAATTACCTTTGTATCCTTTTTCAATTTTGGGAGTCCCAAAAGCCCCGAAACTCTATCAAAACCCTTCCAAATTTGAGCTTTATAACTGACACTTGGTATAAACTCAATTTCCTGTCTATTTAGATCAAGATCCCATAATGATCATCTGTCTAAAAATGACTTAAAATTTATATTTCCTTTAGGAATAATCCAAGATTATAGCCATAACTAAGGTTAAACATATTTTCCACTAAATCACAACCTCCGACAACTTCAGTCCCGCACTAACTCTCAAGTCATTCTAGCAGACGAAAAAGGTAAACTGAGGGTAATTGGCTCTTAGCCCAAACTTTAAAATTCATTGAAATTCATTTCTATTATTCTATTATTGCACATTGCATTTTCATTTCCTTAGTCAAGTGAGTCAATGGAGCCACTCAAACTATAATATGTGTAAATAATCCAGTAGGCACGGACGAAACATACAGAATGAGAGGAAATTCTATCCGAGTTTCCGGGCCAAGACCCAATCACTACAGTTACACTGCCCAATTTTCGATAGAAAATATCTATTTATTAAGTCGTTATATTGCCTGTTTTATTTCTTGAATTTAATTCTTAAATAAAGCCATTGTAATGTCAAAATTACCACAAATTCTAAAGTTCCAAAATTAATACAAACAATTTGAACAATATGAGTACCTATTATGTCCGAACTCAAAATCTCACTTTCTGTTTGGTATAAAAATCCAATCATGGATCAGTATACCACAATTCCCGGTAGAGCTGAATCCGGTGGCGACCCTATTTTATTTTTAAATAAAGTAAAAATGTATTATTTTAAAAATATCTTTTCTTAATAAAATGTGTAAACATATTTCTCAATATACTCACATTTTTGGTTTATAAAAAGCCACATTTTTCACACTCAATGAATTTATATGAAAAATAACAAAGTAATTATACATTTAATAAAACAAATCGTTTTATTATTTGAAGAGGCATACATGCATATTAAATGCAACTCCGTGGTTTCCTTAAACTACACCAAACACGCCTCACACACCGCACTCCACGTGCATAACCAGATTCAAAAATGTCTGCCTGCTCACAGTAAAGCTTACACAATATTTAACAAGAGAACTAAAATTATTGTTGACTCAGTACATGTAGAAATCTATGAGACTAAGCATGCCGAAAAAAGAAGTTAAGATCCAGATGACTTAGTGCCGGAGGCAGAAAAGATCTCAGAAGAAGAATCAATGAAGATTTTGAAACTCACTTAAGTAAAGAAAAACAAAGAAGAAGATGAAGTAATTAATTTCAACATAGATTTGCCAGCAAAAAATCTCTATAAGGCTGGGATAAATTTTAAGGATGAAAGAGGAGCAAATGAAGGAGTTGAAGCTGATGAAGAACAAGTTCCACCACAACATGAAGATCTTCCAAGAGAAACTAGTATTCATAGGGATCATCCAATATAAACCATTTTGGACAATGTTTAGAATCCAGTCAGGAGTAGAGGATAACTTAATAGAATGATGAGTCTTGCTGAATTTGTCTCACTTATTAAATTAAAGAAGTTTCAAGATGCAAAAGGAGATGAAAGTTGGATGATGGCCATGCAAGAAGAACTGGAGCAGTTTGCAAGAAATGATGTTTGGGATCTATTACCACTTCTAGAAGAAAATTCAATTATTAGAACTAAATGGGTACTATAAAACAAACTAGATGAATTCACTGTGGTGGTAAGGAATAAAGCAAGGTTGGTTGCTCAAGGATACAACCAACAAGAAGGAACAGACTTTAAAGAAACCTTTCCTCCAGTAGCAAGACTGGAAATAATAAGGATATGATGTGCTTTTGCATCTTATATGGGATTCACCTTGTTCCTAATGGATGTCAAGAGTGCCTTGTTAAATGCAGTGATTCAAGAAGCATTCTATGTTAAGAAGCCACCAGGATTTGAAGACTGAAAGCATCCGAAGCACGTCTACAAACTGAAGAAAGCTCTCTATGGATTGAAGCAAGCTCTAAGAGCTTGGTATTAGAGACTCACATCATTTCTCATATCCGAGGAAGGCAGATACAACACTCTTCATTAAGAACAAAAAGAATGATGTCATCCTTGTTCAAATTTATATGGATGATATCATCTTTAGAGTAACTGATGAGAGGATGTGTGAAGAATTCATCACTCAATTGAAGAAAAGAATTTGAGATGTCAATTATGGGAGAACTTGACTTTTCCCTTGGTATTCAAGTCAGGAAGACTCCAGATGGGATTTTCATAAATCAATCCAAGTACACCAACGAAATTCTCAAAAGGTTTGACATGGATAAGAGTAAGCCAATGTCCACTCCCATGGGATCAGATACAATTCTTTCAAAGGATTATGATGGAGAAGAGGTAGATCAGAAGTTATATAGAGGGATGATTGGATCACTTCTATATTTAACTGCCAGTAGACCGGATATACACTATATAGTTTGCTACTATGCAAGATATCAGGCCGAACCCAAAGAATCACTTCTAAAAGCTGTTAAGAGGGTACTGAGATATCTGGTAGGAACAACTAAATTTGGTCTATGGTATCCAAGTAATGGAAACTTCACACTGCAAGGATATACTAATGTAGACTATAGGAGAGATATGCTTGAAAGAAAAAGCACATCCGAAGGCTGTCATTTTCTTGGATATTGCTTTGTGTCAGGGTACAACAAGAGGCAAACATCAGTGGAATTATAAGCTATGAAAGTAAAATACATGGCTGCAGGAAGCTTTGTTGCTCAAGTCCTCTGGATTAAACAACAATTGGAAGATTATGGAGTACAAGCAGGATATGTGCATGTGATGTGTGATAAAAAAGACTCCAATTAATGTGTCAAAGAATCTAGTGCTACATAATAGGATGAAGCATGTGAACATTAGACACCATTTCATTAGGGATTATATCATGAAGAAAGATGTAGTCCTTGTCTACATTCTAACAAAAGAGCAAAGAGTAGATATCTTTACTAAACCACTTAGTAAAGATTAATTCAACAAGCTCTGGGAGGCAATTGGAATGTCAAATCCAATCTAAGAAGGAAAGGAAACAAGGAAGAAAAGAAAACCTCATTAATTTAGGTTCTAGAAGAGAAAAATGCCAGCTTAGTAGATAAAAGTGACAAATGGTAGTAAAAGCATTGAAATGTAAAAGTACACTTTTTGAATGTCAAACGTTTATGATATAGTTATTGGGCGGTAAACCATAACAGTTACAAATGGAATAAACTCTTCCCATTCTCCAGTTTTCACTCCATAAACTCCTCTCTACAAATTTAATGGATAGCTCATCAATCCAATTAAAACTAACTGCTTTTGGATTATTAAAATACCCTTACCTTCCTCACTCGATAAAACCCCCAAATCCACTATCTTCCTTATGCCAATAACTCACTACTGTTACTCTATAAAAATTCTCACAAAAACCCTAAATTCTTTTAAACACTCTGAAATGCCAAAAACTAAGAACCAAGTTGTAGTCGTTCTGAGAGATGAACAACTAGAAGAATCATTGAGAGATTAAGACTTTATTGCTATAAAGTTCAAGCAAGTCGATACCATCGTGCCCTCAGATTTTCTGGGAGATGAGTACATTTTCAAGGCCAAACCAAATGCGTAATTGCTTAAAAAGTATCAAGATCTGGAATTTTTCTATGGATGAAGAATCCCACCTACCCCCATGCTTGTCAAAGAATTCTATGACAACATGAGTGTTCACAACTACGCAGATGTTATCAGGACTACGGTCCGAAGGAAGGTAATTATAGTAACCTCTCAGTTCTTTGTTACTCATTTCAATATGAAGAATAGTAGGGTGATTATAAGAAGTGATAGGGATGAGCTAATGATGAAGTACGAGCCAGAGAAGTGGTGGCCAATAAGATTTTTTTGTGATAGGTGCTCTGACCGCTGGCCGGAGATACCAAGGGTTCTGTAATTTATGATGGCCAAGCTAATCCTGGTGAGGAATGGATCTCTTAACACTACCTCTACATTCTAGCATATGTTCTTTAGCACTAGAATGAAAGCAGGGAACTTAACACAGCTGTGCTTCTCATTCACTACTTGAAGTAGCACAAGTACTCCCATGGATGGCTCATCACCAAAATCCTATCTGAAAATCAAATAGTTCTAATCGGAGATGATAACATTGAAGGAAAGCCTATATATGAGAAAAAATTTCAAAAGCTCACCTTCAATGAGAAATGGGATGCGGTGAAGGCCCTAGACCAAAAAAGGGCTAAGTAAGAGAGGAACAAGCCAAAAGGACTTGAGGAATGGTTGAGAAGGCTTCTACAGTAAAAAGGTCTAGAATTGCTAGACTAAGGGCTCAAAAGAAGATCAATCTAGAGCTAATAGAAGAAGAAGAAGTATCACAAGAAAAATAGGATTCCCTCACTCTCATAGAAATCTTAAATAATCACTAGTGAAACCCATAAAGAGGCTAGTAAAAGCTACTGTAAAGGGAGAGAAGAAGGTAGTGGCTAAGGATCCGAAAGTGGTTTTAGAAGTTGTTGCTTCCTTCAAGGAGGGAAGAAAGAGGGGAGCTTCCAAAACCATTGAGGAGATAGTAGAAGGGGTTATTGCTTTAGAAAGTACTAGTGGAGAAGAAGAAGAGGTTGCGCCTAAACCCAAGAAAAGATTGATCAAGAAAGGATCGACTTTGTCTTAAGCGCTAAAGGCTAAGAAGTCCAAAACTAAAGTAGAGGTTGTAATTCCTGCTACAAAATAGTCAAAGACTGGGATCAAACTTAAGGATCCAACTCCTAAGACTTCAAGAATTGAAATTATTGTTAAGCCCAGAGAGATAAGAGGAAGAATGTGGATATTACTGTTGCTACATAAAATTCAGATGATCCGAAATGTGACCATGTTATGGAAAAACTCAATCAAACTAAATAGAGCAAGCCTGCTTGTGAACTCTTGTGGTAAAAAATATGTGGATTTCCCTTCGTGCCTTATAGTGGGGTCCCCTGGGGGTTTGTTTGGTTAAAGTGTGATGGAACCATTTAGTTCAATTTTACACATTTTAACCAATTTTAAAGAATAAAAGAATTGAGACCCAAATCTCAATACAAATGATAAAGTCACCACCCAAGTTGTCTACTTGGGAATGAGTTTTGGTACAGTTCCCATTAGGTGGGAGACTCATACCTTTTAGATCAAAGATTCAGGTATCGAATGAGTCACTTATTTCTCATTTAGCTAATTCAAAATTAGATCGTTGTGTAAAACTGTTTTCTTTTCATCATTTGGGGAATTATTATAAAAATCCTACTTTTCTACACTCTTTCACAGTCGATACATGCATTCAACAGTTCATTATAAAGTGCAAATAATAAAGGGGGAATAAAAAATTACAACCAGCGGAAAATGGGGGAATTACGAAGGAACCTATACATTTGTTCTAATTTATTAAACAAAGTAAATAAATTCGCCTGCATCCATAAAGATGAGCACAATTTACGGCACATCATAACTCAACATTTTGTTAGGAAAAATGTGATTATATTAGCGTGGCAGTTTTGTAATTAATAGTGCCCGGGAGCTTCTAGGATTAGAAAGAAATAATGTGTCTTCAACGTATTTTATTGTGAAAACACATTTTAACTTTTTGTGGGTTGATTTACCAGATTATTAGTGAAACTGATCGCATGAAAAATGGCGTTGTTGAGTTCATTTTACGGATTAAAAGAGAAACTAACATACAGCTTGGGGGGCTGATACTCGTACGGATGGGTCGCACCCATATGGGTACTAGTGAGAACACGTATGGGTATAGGGTACGCGTATAAGTCTTGTTTGGGCCCTAAATAGAACCTTAACTCCGATTAAAATAAAGCAGCTTTATAGAAAAAGAACTGAAAAAAAATGGGATTTCCCTCCATATGGGTATGGCGCACCAATTCAATATCCCTAGGGACATAAAGGTGCCAACAAGGCCTATATGGATCAGGACCGGACCCAAATCATATCAAAGGATAGATCGAGACAAATAAATGAAAATGATAATAAAATAAATGAAAAGTGAGTCTCTTTGAAACTCAAGAGTGTACCTTTACATCGTAAATCCACTTTAAAGCGATCCCTATACCGTGAGAGAGTCTAGCAAATGTAGATGTGGAAATGGTGGTTTTAGGATTGTTTTGGTGAGTGCTTGTGTGGACAAAACCTCCCCTAGATCCTAATATGAAGCTAGAAAGGAATAAAATGTGGGCAAAACTAAAGTGGAATAGTTTTCCCCTATTTTATAACTTCTATACCTCTTCTATGCCCTTTCTATACCTATGAAAAACTGCTGGAAAATACAGTATAAGTTGTCTAGTATGATTCTTATCTTGGCTCCCCCCCCCCCCGATTTGAAAGTGAGGCAAAATGCCTCTATATACAGGCTTTTTATGGGTTTAAACATGATTAATACTATTTATGACCTAATCAAATTAAATATAGTGTGATTTACTATCCATTCGCCTATCTGGGCACAAAAGGGACCCATACGGGTGGAGGGAACTCATATAGGTCCTAGTGGGACCTGTATGGGTCCCTCCAACCCGCATGAAGGCATTGGACCGTATAGGTTAGCCTATAGACCCGTACACCCAAGGTGTGTATGGGACCCTAAAGGTAGTCTAGGTCTCCAAACTTTGGCTAAACTCATCTCTGCTATAGTAGGAACACCTTTGATGGATAACACTTGTAAAAGATTGCATTATCTAGTTCTCATCATTATTTCATGAGAAGGACCATAAAATTCAGTGCTCATAGACTGCCCCTCATAGGATCACTACAGATACGAATCTGTATGATCTCATGATATAAGCGAGGGTTTAGCAATCATACCTGAGGTGATGATATGGGTGGGTTCGTTTCTTGACGTGAACTCCCTTCCTTTATGTCCCTTTCTTGAGGTGGACAATTCTCCTTTGTTGTTCATTTCCCTTCCTTGAGGCGGATCACTTTCCTTTGACTGATGGTGCATCCTTTTCTTAAGGCAGATGACTCTCCTGGTACTGGTGTATCCCTTTCCTAAGGCGAATGACTCTCCTGCAACTGGTGTATCCCTCTCCTAAGGTGGATGACTCCCCTGATGCTGGTGTATCCCTATCTTAAGGTGGATGACTCCCCTGATGCTGGTGTATCCCTTTCCTAAGTTGGATGACTCTCATGCTAGGGATTTTGAGCTACCTGCTAAAAAGACAATAAAAACATTACGTTAGTTATTATCGGAAATGATGCATATTAATTCTTGATTGACTTTGTGGTGAACAAAAAATTTTTGCCCCTACAATCAAGAATGAACATTTATGGATGTGGGTTCGCCCTTGAATGAGCTATAAACTGGGTTTTGAAATGTTGGTTTTGGCCCACCAAATTTAGGCTGAAAGAAAATTCCCCTTGAATGGTGCCCCTTAGAGGGGTGTCCCCTAGAATGGATGCGCCTAGGGTGTTGGAAGATGGGGGAATGCCCATTGATCGGTTTCATTACTGGGGAATTGGGTAATGGCCCTTGGTTAATTTTGTTTTTAGGAAACCGTGGAGTGTCCTTTGGCATATTTCCTTATTAGGGGAACGTCTTCTTGGATGACTTGTGTGCTGGGGAAATTCTCCATGCTTAAGTGAACCTATACACAAAATTATCCATGTGAGTAATTGTTTTGAAACTGCTTTCCTTGATTCTTGATTGACTTTATGTAAATAAAAATTTTTGCCCCTTCTATCAAGGATCAAGGTGAGCCAGGGGTTTTGCCCCATGATTAACTGAAATAATGAGTTTAAGAAAAGCGGGGTTATCCCCAATTTGAATTTGTTATGTGCTTGTTATTGTGGAAGATTTGTCTCACTTGAAAATTACTTTGTACCTAAAAGTTGGGACCTATATGGGTGGGAGGACCCATATGGTTGGTCTTGTGCCTTGAGAGGACCCGTACGAGTCCTAGGGATCGGTACGGGTGGCATCGGGTAGTTCTTAAAAAGCTGAACAGTCCCCTCTTCCCTTTTGTTACAAAATTTCCCAATTCTCTCTAATTCCGGTGAATTCTTCTCAAAATAAACCAAAATATGTATAAGAAAATTCTCGATACTGGCCATTTCATCCTTAAACACGACGAGTTTCCTCGGGTGGGCAACTTGGACTTCCGGCAATGTTCGGCAGCCGCAGGATATGCATTTTGGGAAAGTGACTTGTTCTTGGGCTATCATCCTTCTTCAGAGGTTCCTCTGGTGCCACTCCTCCGACTCATCCCTCTGAACTTCCAAGTAAGTGAATTCCAAATTCCCTATTTTTTATTTTTTTTTTATTTTAGAATTTCTTTCATCCGACTTCATTTTAGGGTGTTTTAGGGATTGAAATAAAGCCTAATGCATGTAACTTTAGTGTAGGAAACTTTTAAAATTTGTTAGTTTAAGGTTTGGTTGCATTTGGATAATTTTTGGCTATTTTGGACATTTAGCCATTGAGAGACTATTTACACGGGACCCCGTATGTGTGGGGAGGACCCGTATGGTCTTGTTTTTCGTAAAGGTGGGGAATATGGACCCATACTGGTAGGGTGGACCGGTAAAGGTCCCCTTTTCTAGGATAGAATGCTTAAATCTTCATTTTCTACAACTTTTTTTTCTGATTTTTGACTTGTCCATTGTATTCTAACCCTGTTATACTACTATTTTACTTTTGTAGTTCCTTTTTAAAACCATTAGGGCTTTGATCTTTTACCGAAAGTGGTATGAGGAGATCCGTACTATCGGGGATGCTGAGTTGCTAACTCAGATTGATGCCCTGGGCTTTTTTAACATTGTTCGGGCCATTCCTGTGGGGCTAAAGTTGCTCTCTCTTGCTGTGATTTCTGCTATAGCTGAGTGATGGTCAAAGATGACCCGTATGTTCCACTTTACGATCGGGGAGGTTACTGTCACCCCTCCAAATAGGTGTAAACTGACGGGGTTGGCTTAGGATGGATAGATTATTCACTACAAAATTTATGTCGAATGTTAGCATTCACGTGCTGAGGTGAAGAACTATATGGAGCGACTTCTCGGGCTTCGTCCTAGCGGGAAGGATGAGCTCAAGTATGGGGATTTACACACTTACTACTAAATAGAGCCAAGCCTAGTTGCTGAGCGTAGGAGGGACCAATACGCCAAGTCCTTTCTTTTAACCCTTCTGTCAACTGTTTTCTTCCCCACCTACTCGAGCAATGTCAACTATAGACTGCTATCTACAATGTAGGATCTTGCAAGCGTGCCTAGTAAGAACTGGTGCCTGGCTATTCTGGCTCAACTATACTATAGCCTAGACGCTGGCATTCACCGTCAGCAGTCTGAGATGAAGATCAACCATTTTCTCCTTCTAGTAAATTTTAAACCTCTCTTTGTGTTTCCACTTTGATTTTAACCATTTGGCAACTGACTTAGGTTTTCTTTTTGTAGATGTAGGCATTTCAGCACCGCTTCAACACCAGGCCTGGCTTTCTGAGATAGCCTAAGATGCCTTATATCATTTTGAGGTGGATGGGTCCCTATCCGTGCTCTGATCGGGTAAACTGTTGAGCCTAAACTTGTATTTTCAATTTAACAAACTATTAGTAGCGAACTGTATTTACAAAGTTAGGGATTATTACTATACATTTGGCTATATACAGGTCATTTGCGACCCATGGTCCTACTTAGTCATCCACGAGGAGATCGAGGAGATAAGCAGGGCATAGATGATCGTTGGTTCATGCTGGAGTCGCCACTCTCACTTGAGTTATACCTCAGTGAGAGAGTTCATGACCGGCAGACTAGCTAGATAGTTGAGACGCCCAACCCTCCACCTATCCCTGTGGAAGTCTACTGGCCACAACTGATGCTAGGGATAAATCAGGGGTTTTATGTTTTGGGCGAAGGGCCTGAGTGTTATTGATCGAAGGCTCATATCCAGATTTCATCAGGGCCTCACTTATCAAGCCGTGCCTGAGGATCTATCCGAATGAGATGGTTCTCGAGTTCCATTATGGAGAGGATGGTGACGATGATGATGATGAGGTTGATGATGGTGATTGCGAGGGCCGCTTCATTACCCGGACTAAGGACATTTCTTGGCTTGCTGCTTCTTCCACTCAGGTAAACTTTTCAACTTAACCTTGTAAATTTTTTTGTGCTTTCACACTTACTTGTATGAATTAAGGACCTAACAATTTGGGGATCATGATGTAGTCTTCTGCATCTAAGTAAAAGAAGACTGCTGTTGTCATACCTCTCGTCGGGCTTGCTAATCTTGAGCCACCAAAGAAGTGAGCCAGAGTCACTAGGGACTTCAGGAAGGGAGTCCTTTAGACTAATTTCGATTCCTCCTTTTGGCTCCTTGATCCCTCAGGGAAGAGCATTATACATAGGCTCAAGGAGTCAGTCCATACCATCCGTTTCAAGCCTCCTAGTGCATCTCATGTAAGGCTCCTTCTTTTCAACTTCAATCCCTACCCTTGAATTATCTTTTGGATTGATTTGGTTGATCTGTACATGTATTTGTGGTTAGGTGGAGATTATTGCTCAGGAATTCTTTTCGACCTGGGACTTGATGTTGGCCCAGGATGGTCTTATTGCTATAAGCTTTATTTTCATGCAAAAATGAACAAACTATGCCTAATGCATGCTATGATATTCACATATATGTACTAATCTTCTGATTTACATGGAAGCGCTGCTAGCTACAGAGCGTGATAAGTCTGCTCGAGACTGGGAAACTACTGAGGATTGAGCCAGCTTCATGGGGGAGTAGCTACAAGCAGCTACTACAGAGTTGGATAGGATCGCTATATTGGAGGCAGATCTGGAGAGGGCTAGGAGAGAGACGGCTTAGGCTAGGGATGAGGTAGAGGTATAACAGGTGCAGTTGGCCCATTTGACTGAGGGCAGGCAGACACTTGGGCCATCCTCTTCATTGGAGGATCCTTCAGGTTATTAGATTGAGCCAGTGATGGCCCAGGCGGCTGGAGCTAAACATGAGGTAGAGCAGCGGGTTGAGGTTACTGGTGGTGTAGCGGAGGGTGTTGTAGGAGGTGCCGAGGTCGGGGTGCCTGACTTTCTTACCGTGAAGGCTGAGGATGCTGATAGGGCTAAGGATCATATGATGATTGACATGGCAGACCTATTAGCGGACACCGAGGATCAGACTCAGGAAATTCCCTAAGGACATGACCCTCCAATATCTTAGACTAGAATTGCTCTTTCTTTTTGGATATTTGGTTTTTCAGCCCTTCATGGCTTATTTTGATGTAAACCTGGATGTTATTTCTACTCATACTTTTGCTACTTTACTTTGAAACATGTTGAACTTTCCTTTTCTGAACTAAAAGAACTAAATACTGTTAGCCTATAAGCCTATACTATCCCTTAGCATAACCAATAATAAAGCTATTGGTCTAGATTACGGGTTTTAGCAAGTAAACCAACCGCAGTAGAAATTCAAAAATTTAATCTAGTGTCCAAGATCTCCTAAGCATGGCATGATTGATAATAGTGCTAGTCTTAAATTATTCTAGGCCATAAACACTTATTAAAAGGACCTAATAATAATTTAACCACTTATCAGTTAAAGCATAGTCGGTAGAAAGACTCCTTAGCTACATGCACAGACTCCAAAGTAGAAGCCCACTATAAATAGTCCGCATGAGCACCATCGACCAAAACCTTCTAGAAAGGGAGTAGCGATAAATAAGTGGAAGATAGCTAGATCATACCTACTAATTTATTCTAGAAGAAATTACCTTAGTTTTCTATTCCAATTAAATATGTCTTTTGACAGTTTACTTTTAGGAATAAGAACAACTAAGAGATTAAGAGAGCAAGAGAAGGAGTATAAAATTAAGGACAAAATGTAATGAAGGAGGAGGCCTCTATTTATAGTGGTTAGAAATTATTCAAAGGACAATAAAATCCCTGACCTTAACCAATCATAAATAAAGTAAAAAGGGAAAATAGGTATTTTAATTAAGCTAATAGAGTTGGAGAACAACTCAACCACTAGGAGCATCCTTAAGGAGTAAGCTCCCAGTTGTACTGGGAGACTGCTGGCCATTCAGCCAGCAGTCCCTTGTGGGCTTTCACAGGAGCTTAAGGGCTTGCACTATGAACACATTATAGGCAACTCTACATACTGCACAGGACCATAAGGGTTGTGTGCAGCGCATAAGAGGGCTACTTCTTGCGGCCGGCTTTCGTGTGCCCTATGGGCCACAAACAGCACTGTTCCAAACGGTGCTATCTTGTGGCCTATGTGCAGGCCCTTTAAATGTATTGTCCCACCATACATTTATTGGCCTACTCGTGCAGATTTATTCAACATCTAATATTAATAAATCTCACTAAGTTCATGTTCCTATATCCTTTTTATTTATTCTATCCTCCTTATTATTTAATAGGTTCATTAGTCTAACTAATGAATATTGGTCTAACCAATATTATGGTCTAACCATATTTCCTTGCTCTTCTAGATTAGACCTAGTCTAATGGTTCTTTACATAGCTAGGTCGTAACTCAAAGTGTGTGACCTTATAGGATCCCGTAATATTGAGCTATCAAAAGTTTAACCTAGCTCAATTCCTTTTAGGAATTGACTAGCTCAGAGCTCAATACCATTGTGGACTCCGATTACTATTGGTTATAGTGGCTCTCTAGCAAAGGGCATATGATCCCTCAATATTCAGAACGTCACGTGCATTGTCACTTAATCCCAGTTCTAAAATAGTATCAATACAATTCACTCCTTCTATTAACTATTAAGGACCATCCGGTTTCTAGGACTCAGTTTAAGTGTTAGTCCACTAGTAGCTATAATAGCTACCCTAGAATTTAGTCTTGCTGTCAAAGTACATTACTCAACCATTTAATGTGTTGATCAGGATCCCATACTGTCAACTCATACTCTGATTAGACATTTACGAGTGTGTCCCTTCTAATAAGTGGCCAAGGTACATCTCCCTTATATTGCTACAATGGAGTGATAAATTCCATCTTGACTACTCAGCTTACCATCGGACAGACATCAATTATACCTGTAATAATTTGTATTACCCAATCCATAGAGTGCTTAGGTATGACCTAAAATACAGCAACATCTAAACAAGGTAACTAGTATCTCAGGTCTAAGGATATTAGTATTGCTATTGCAATGAGATGATTAAAATGCCAACACGTAATGTAGATTACCGAGTGTTGTCTTATAGCAGTCTCCAATGTATCTCTCTGAATACATTCATGTGTTAACCCAAGGTACAACCCTCTAGGACTAGAGATCTGCTACTTTGAATCAAATTCAAGAGGTATGACGACACATGCTAGTGTATCCTTATCATCAATGTCCAGTATTGATGATACTATAATGAGGGCTATTTAGACAAATCATAATTGCAAACGAACTAGTTCTCATCAACATAGTCCCAGTATGCCCTTGCAATAAGTGCTATGGTTTTGTCATGGAGTTTTGCAAACACATCAATGAATATATTCTAAACCAGTCATAATATATTTTCACAGTCATTGATAGAACAAAATAATTTGTTTATTAATATACCTTTGTTCGTACAAATAAAACTAAGATATATCACCCTAACTACCTCTAGGGCATACATCTTCTCTAACAATCTCCCTCTTGCACTAGAGCTAATTAGCTACATTCCGTAAGCCATAACTATTAACATGCTAGTCATGCTTAGTCCGTGTAAAGATCTTGGTCAGACTATCCACTAGGTTCTGATCTGTGGGTACATATTCCATCTATATATCCTTATCCTTTATCATATCTTGAACTATATGATATTTTCTATGTATGTGTCTGTTTCTCTGACAAGACCGTGGTTCTTTTGCCTAAGCAATAGCCCCTGTGCTATCATAATATGAAACTATTAGATCTTCACTGTTAGACACCACACCGAGATCACTAATAAATCTCTTTATCCAGATAGCTTATTTTGTTGCTTCTGAAGCAGCAATGTACTTAGATTCAATGGTTGAATCGGTAGTTGTATCCTATTTGGAACTCTTCTAAATAACCGCCACTCTATTTAACATAAATAGGTAACCTGATTGCAACTTGTAGCCATCTCTATTAGATTAAAAACTCAAATCAGTGAATCCCCTTACTATGAGATCACTTCCTCCATATACCAAGAACATTTCCTTATTCCTTCTAAAGTAGTTAAGGATATTCTTAATGGCCTTGCAGTGCTTCTCACCTAGATCAGATTGAAATCTGCACAAAATGCTTAATACGTGTGAGACATTTGGCCGTGTACATACCATAGCATACATAATAGACCCCAATGCGGATGCATAGGGTATTCTATTCATACGCAATCTCTCCCCTTGTGTCCCCGGACACTCAGATTTAGGAAGGTTAATTCCATGGGACATTGGATGATAACCCTTTCTTGATTGCTCAAGGTTGAACCTAGTCAATACCTTGTCTATGTATGTATCTTGTTAAAGACCTAGTAGCCTCTTGTATCTATCTCTATAGATCTTTATACCTAATATAAATGCTGCTTCTCCAAGATCTTTCATGGAGAACTTTCTTGACATCCACGACTTAACCATTTGAAGAAGAGAAATGTCATTTCCTATTAGTAGTATGTCATCAATAAATAACACAATAAAAATGATTGCACTCCCATTAACCTTCTTATATACACAAGGCTCATAAGCATTTGATATATCATCTAACTCTTTGATCGTATCATCAAACCATATATTCTAACTCCTGGATGCCTGCTTAAGTCCGTAAATGGATTTTTGAAGCTTACATACCTTCAAGCCATTATGAGATGCAAAACCCTCAAGTTGTATCATGTATACATCCCAATCTAAGTTTCCATTTAGGAGAGTGGTTTTCACATCTATCTGCCAGATCTCATAATCACAATGAGCAGCAATGGCCAAGAGTATCCTTACAGATTTAAGCATGGCTACCGGTGAAAAGGTTTTGTCATAGTCAATCCTTTCCTTTTGACTATAGCCTTTTGCCACCAACCTTGCCTTATAGGTAATCACATTACCATCCATGTCGATTTTCTTCTTGAAATTCCATCTCTGACCTATAGGTCTAATCTCATCAGGTGCGTCGACCAATTCCCATACTTAGTTTTCATACATGGAATCCATTTTTGATTTCATGGATTTTAACTATTTATCAGAGTCTGAGCACTCTATTGCTTCCTTGTAGGTCTTAGGTTCATCATCCATCATTAGAAATATTTATTTATCATCTGTGTTGAAAAATTTGTATCTTTTTTGCTAATAGGAAATGACAATTCTCTTCTTCAAAACATTAAAGTATGGTTGTTAAGAAAGCTCTCTATGAAAGACCTTGGTGAAGCAGCATTTATACTAGGTATAAAGATCTACAGGGATAAATCCAAGAGGCTGTTAGGTCTTTCTCAAAGTACATATATAGATAAGGTGTTGAATAGGTTCAACATTGAGCATTCTAAGAAAGGTTATCTCCCGTTGATAAAGGGGATTAACCTACCTAAGGCTGAGTGTCCGAAGACAGCTCAGGAGAGAATGCGCATGAAAGAGATACCCTATACATCTACGATAGGATCCATCACATTTGCTATGATATGTGCTAGGCCAGATGTCTCTCCGGCGTTGAGCTTTACGAGCAGATATCGATCAGATCTAGGTGAAAAGCACTGGTTGGCCGTCAAGGCAATCCTTAAGTACTTGAGAAGGACTAAGGATGAGTTCTTGATTTATGGAGAAGGTGACCTCACTTTCAAAGGTTACACTGACGTGAGCTTTCAATCTGACAAGGGTGACTTTAAGTCTCAGTCAGGTTTTGTGTATGTGTTAAATGGAGGGGCGGTATGCTGGAAGAGTTCCAAGTAAGAAACTACTGCTGATTCAACCGCAGAATCTGAATACATTACTGCATGCGAACCAGTAAAAGAAGCTATCTTGTTAAAGGGATTTATTGGTGATGTTGGTGTAGTGCCTGAGGCTTTTGATCCAATTACTTTATATTGTGGTAACAATGGTACTATAGCTTAGGCAAAGGAGCCACGGTCTCATCAGAAAAATAGACATGTATCTAAAAAGTATCATATAATCAGGGAGATTGTTGATGCTAAGATAATAAGATTAGAATATGTACCCACTAATTAGAACCTCGTGGATGGTCTGACAAAGCCATTGACTTAAGTCAAACTTGACTAGCATGTTAAAGCATATGGATTAAGACATATGGCTAATTGGCCTTAGTGCAAGTGGGAGTTTACTGGATATGACGTATGCCCTTAAGGCAATTAGGGCGATATATCTTAATTATGTAATAAGTATGAATAATTTATTTAATCAATAACGGCATTTAATCTTTTGCTTATATCAATGTACTTGTATATATATATTAAAGCTAGTTAAATATATATTCATTGATGTATGTATGCAAAAAAGTCCTTGACATATCATAGCATGAAGTCAGAGAAATTATAGTTGGAATATATTTGGTGGAACCTGCTTCTTGTGCAATTATGATTATGTCTAAACTATACTTAGTCATAGTTTCATCAAGAAAGGATATTGATGAAATAGAAAGACTAGCATGTGCTCAACTTTCTTAGAAAGGGTCCAAGCAGTCAATCTCCTAAAGACTGAAGGTGGTGCCTTAAGCTTGACACATGGATATATCTGGGAGATATATTAGAGACCGCAGCAAGATAAACACTTGGTATAAATATCAATGTGTTAGTGTTTATCTTCATGCAATAAGCTTTGTGAATGTCCTCACACTTGAGATGCTAGCTACCTTGTGTGGTACTATTGCTATACTTTGGGTCATTACTATACACTAATTTATTTAAGGTGCTACAGGTGATTGCAGGTATAGTGATGACAGCACGTTGGTAAGCTGAGTAATCAAAAAGAATCCATCGCTCCGAATATATTAAGGAGTTGTCAATCTCCTAAAGACTGAAGGTGGTGCCCTAAGCTTGACACATAGATATATCTGGGAGATATATTGGAGACCGCAGCAAGATAAACACTTGGTATAAATATCAATGTGTTAGTGTTTATCTTCATGCAATAAGCTTTGTGAATGTCCTCATACTTGAGATGCTAATTACCTTGTGTGGTACTATTGCTATACTTTGGGTCATTACTATACACTGATTTATTTAAGGTGCTACGGGTGACTGCAGGTATAGTGATGACAGCACATTGGTAAGCTGAGTAGTCAAAAAGAATCCATCGCTCCGGATATATTAAGGAGTTGTACCTGGCCACTTATTGAAGTGATGATTGCCATAAACCTCTGATCAGATTATGTGTTTGATAGAAATGGTTTCTAGTCAAACACACTATGGTAAAAGGCAATATACTTTGGTAACAAGTAAATAACTGGGATAGCTTGGAGCAACCTCGCTATTAGTGGGTTAACACTTTAATCGAACCCTATAAACCAGATGGTACTAATATTAAAGAATGGAAGGAATTTATCACACTGGATAACTATTGCATTAATCGGGATTAAGTCATAAGCATAAATGGCATTCCAAGTAATGGAGGATGGTAGACCCTTGCTAGAGGCGTACTACAGTCGTTTAAGGTAATCGAGTTCTATTCACGATCTAGTATATCGAGCCAATGGTTCAATTAGAACAAGAATTGGTTAAGCTTTAAAAGCTCAATACTTTAGAATCTTATAAGGTCACGCACATTGGACATTCATCGAACTAAGTAAAGAACTAATAGATTTATTCAATTATGAAAATATAACATAAATAATAATTAGATTATTATTTGATTTGTTAAAATTGATTAGATAAATTTTGGATAGACAAAGGAATTTATTTTGACTGGTAACTAATTAATTAGAGTCATACATAAATTATAATTGATTAGATCAATTTTAATTGGACCAAGAAATTTATTTTGATTGGTAACTAATTTACTAGAGTCAAAAATAAATATTTATTTGAAAGGATTTAAAGGGGATTTTGCATTGGCGAGTTAAAACCAAAAAGTATGAAATATTTTGTAGATAGTTCGGTTACGCGGAGTACACCGAAAGGTGCGCGAACATGGTAGCCCTTGTTCATGGGCTGCACAAAGGCAGCCCTTGAAAAAGGGCACACGTGTAAGGCAAGCCCATAAGGTGGGCTTGCCTTGCTACATGCAGCTTGCTATGCACGCTGCATGTATTAATGGGGTGGAGTAATTACTCCCATCCCACATCGCCCATAGGGGAAGCATTTTTGCTCCTCCAAGCCTATATATAGCCAGTCTCCTTTCCTTTCAAATTGCACCAAGCTCAAAGTATAAATCCTAAGCAAGATAATTAATCTCTCAGGTGAATGAGCAAGTTATTTTTGAGGAGCCTGAATTTATTCGGGCACCTCTAGTTTATATTTTTGGGTGAGGCTTCTAGAGTGGTCTAGCAACTACTCGAGGCTTGTTAGTTCTTCCTCCTAGGGAGGTTTTGGTTGGCGGGGTTCATGTGGATACTGATAGAGGCTATCCTACGATTGGAGGCTTGTGCAAGAAGGTTCTGCAAAAGCACGCTTCAACTGGTAAGTTCTTTTTATTTCTCTTTTAATTATTAAGTCTTTTTGTTTAAGTGTTTTTAGACTTAATAATTATGCTTAAGTTATTTTGCATGCTTAGTGTATTTTTATGCTTAGGTTATAGCTTAGAGTTATAACATGCTTAGTATAAAATAAATGTGGTAGGATATAATTTTGAATTATGGTATGCCTAGTCCTTTAGCATGGTAACCTAGGTAGAGAATTATTTAGTTAAGGCTTTATTTAATTTATATGCAACTAATAGGAGTTCCTGGGGACAAGGATAAAATTTTGAATTTTCGCCATGCCTCTTATGCATGTTCAATCTGACTGTCAGTTCCCAACACAATTATGATTATGTCTAAATTATCCTTACTCGTAGTTTCATCAAGAAAGGGATATTGTTGAAGCGGTAAGACTAGCATGTGGTCAACTTTCTTGGAAAGGATCAAAGTAGTCAATCTCTTAAGGACTGAAGGTGGTGCCTTAAGTTTGACACATGGATATATCTAGGAGATATGTTGGAGACCACAGTAAGGTAAACACTTGGTGTACATATCAATGTGTTAGTGTTTATCTTCATGCGATAAGCTTTGCGAATATCCTCATACCTGAGATACTAATTACCTTATGTGGTACCATCACTATACTTTGGGTCATTCAATACACTCAAAAATTTAGGGTGTCGCGGGTCTTTATGGGCAAAGTGATGACATCACGTTGGCAAGCTATGTAGTCGGAAAGAATCCATCACTTCAAATATATTAAGGAGTTGTAAATGGTCGTCTGTTGAAATGATGAGATTATGTATTTGATAGAAAGAGTTTCTAGTGAAACACACATTGGTTAAAGGCAATATACTTCGGTAACAAGTTAATAACTGGGATAACATGGAGAAACCTTGCTATTACTGGGTTAACACTTTAATTGAACCCTATAAACCAGATGGTACTAATATTCAAGAATGGAAGGAGTTCATCGCATTGGGCAACTATTGCATTAACCGAGATTAAGTCGTGACCGCAAATGATGTTCAGAGTAATGGGGGATGGTAGACCCTTGCTAGAGGCATACTACAGTCGTTTAATGTAATTGAGTTCTATTCATGATCTACAACCTCGAGCCAATGGTTCCAATAGAACAAGGGTTGGCTAAGCCTTAACAGCAGAATAATTCGAGATCCTAAAAGGTCACACACATTGGACCTTCATCGGACTGAGTAAAGAATTAATAAATTTATTCTACTATGAAGATATAACATGATAATAATTGAATTATTATTTAACTACGCCTAGAATTATTTTGACGTATAACTAACTACATTCGGGTCATAAATAAATTAAAGTATTGGTTACAATGATTGGATCATAATTTTTGTAAAGCTAAATATCTATTTTGATCTGTAACTAATTTATAAGGGCTATAAAATAAATATTTATTTGAAAAGGATTAAAAGGGAAATTTTGCCTCAGTGAGTTAATTTCGACCCAAAGTATGAAATATATTTTGTACAGATTTAGATGCGCGGAGTGCACCGAAAGGTGTTATAGCACTGCTAGGTAGTGCCCGCGGTAGCCTATAAGGCACGCCGTGAGCTGGGCTTGCGACATGCACCGCGAGGCCTAGCTCGCGTGCAAGTCAAGCTGGCAAAGGCTTGCCTTGTGGCACACAGCATGTGCACCGTATCCCACAATGAAAATGGGGAGCAACATTTTTCTCCCCAAGCTTATAAATAGGCACCCCCTTTCACCTTTTCCATTGTACCAAGTCCAAGCATAAATCCTAAGTAAAGGTTGACTTGAACAAGTTATATTTTGAGGGCCTCGATTATTTCGAGGAACCTCTAGTTTATATTTTCGGGTTGGTTTTTGGAGTGGTCTACCAAGTGCTCAAAAGCTCTTAGTTCTTCCTCTCGGGGAGGTTTTGGTTGGTGGGGTTCATGTGGATACTCATAGAGGCTATCCAAGGCTTGGTGGCTTGTGCAAGGAGGTTCTGCTAAAGCACGCTTCAACTGGTAAGTTTTCTTTCCTACTCTTTTAAATATTTTGGTCTCTTTCTCTAAGCATTTTTAGACTTAATAAGTATGCTTAGGTTGTTTTGCATGCTTAGTTTATTTTATGCTTAGGTTATAGCTTAGAGTTATAACATGTTTAAGTTATAGCTTAGAGTTATAACATGCCTAGTATAAAATATTTATGATAGGATATAATTTAGAATTATGGTATGTCTAGCATATGCATGATAACCTAGGTAGAGAATTGTTTAGTTAAGGCTTTATTTAATTTATATGCATCCAATAAGAGGTCCTAGGGATAGGAACAAATTTTTGAATTTCCGCCGTGCCTATTATGTATGTTCAAATTGACTGTCTGTTCCCAATAGTAGTATTAGAGCCTACCTATTTAGTGTATAATTAAGTTACAAGCAAACTGAATTTTATTTTCTATATGAAATGTTTTAAGTTTTATTAATTGTTTGGAACAATAGATGAACTTTGGCTTTCATTTTAAGGTTAGAAAATGGTTATAGAAAATTTCGTATAAGCCTGCTCAACTTACTTAAATTTATCCAAGACTCAATAATTTATATAAGTTACATGAGTTATAGATGCTTCCAATTTACATGAATTGAAAGAACGAAATTTATTAGTTCAAGAGGATCCATGGTCTTCTAGTTTGTGGCTATATTTGTTCTGGCTAAGGATTGAAGTTGGTGTCTACTTCTCCTAGGGCACCTCTCCTACCCAGGAACCTATATCATTGCAGCTTGAATTGACCAATGAGGGGATTAAATATGGACTAATTTATTTTTAGTATATGAGATGGTTCTTATATATGTTTCTATGACAAATTAAAAATTACATTTATTGAATATAAGCTTAAAGGAAATGCGATATAAATATAACAGATAAAAGTGTTAATTATTTTGCATATAATCTGGGTTGATGGAATATTTATAATAAAGAGCTTGAACCTACCTAAAGTTGGACCTTATATATTAATTCTAAAATTCCTTGAATTAATATAAATTATTATAAATATGTCCATCTGACAAAATCCTATATTGGGTGAGACATTTAACACTAATAAAGTCCTAAAGTAAATATATTAAGATAAGTTACAGTCTTCCTTACCCAAATCTATAATACGGTCTCTTTGGGCTATGAAAGTGCTATGCAAAGATTTCCTTTTCATCCATATTGATCGGTTATAAAAAATTGAGATAGGGGCTACCTTAACAGGAACTGGTAGTCCACCATATAATTGGGAGCTAGCCACAGGACTGACACATATTCAAGGAGATGCTAAAATAAGAGCACACGTCCATTGGGATTAGGGAATTCGAATGAATTAGCAATTGCATATGATGAAAATGGAATAGGATTCCAACCATAACTTACTAATGTCAATTGACTCATAAAATTGGGGGTCATAATAGACTAGTTATAGATGCTACTATGAGGAAATTTAGTTGGACTAAAATTCCTGAATTCAATAGAATGGGCTATTGTAAATTTCGAAGAAAATAGTAGGAGAAATCTATTTATTTAAAAGACCTTATATTAAATACATGTACTAATACTAATATCTGAACAATTTTCTTTTCTTATATCTTAGTTTGAAAATTACTGCCAACATTAATCTTTATCTATTACTTGACACAAAATTGAATGGCTTGTGCTTTTCTAATTGGTTCCGAGCTGTGAGAATAATTCTCGGATCTGAGGGAATTGCCTATGTTCCAGATGAAGTTTTCCCTAATGAACCTGATGATGAGGACCATGTGGAACATGATGCCTGGTTGAAGCATATGAAAGATCGTGAGACTACAATATGCATAATGTTAGGGTCTATGAATCCTGAGCTTTACAAACAACATGACAACATGACCTTAGAGGACATGGTTCTCCATCTTGAGGATCTCTTTACTGAATGGGAAAGGATAGAGAGGTATGACACCTCCAAACTCCTTTTTGGAACCAAGATATAGGCTGGCACCTGTCCCTCTCAGCATGTACTGAAACACTTGGGATACCTTAAGAAGCTAAATCGATTAGGATTCGAGATGAATCATGACTTAAGCATCAACCATATGTTGATGTCCTTAACAGATAGTAACTCAAGCTTCGTGACTAACTTTTACCTGAATAAGATTAATTCTACAATTCCAAAATTAATCAACATGCTGAAGACAGTACAACCTCAGATCAAGAAAGATCAGAAGTCACTACTGTTGGTCGAAAAAGGCAAGACTTCTAATAAAAAGAAGTATGCATTGGGTGCCAAGAAAAGAATCAGTAAAAAGAAGAAGGTAAAGATGACATCTAAGTATGTCTGCTTCTAGTGCGGGAAATCAAGACATTGGAAGAGGGATTGCAAAGATCCCACTTGTGAACATTTCAAGAAGAAGCTTGTAGAGGCATCTACTTCAGGTATGTTTGAAATTGAAAACTATGCTACTTTTCCTCGTGAATCCACTTAGGTATTAGATACTGGTTATGGTTCTCATATCTATACTTCTGTGCAAGGACTAAGGAATAGTAGAAGACTTGCAAAAGGGGAGATGTACCTGTGTGTGGGAAATGGAGCTTGAGTTGCTGCATTAGCCGTAGGAAGCTTTAATCTTATTTTGTAGAATGGCCTTCTTTTACTTTTGAATAATTGTTAATATATTCTAAGTGTTACTAAGAATATTGTATCTGTTGCGTGTTTAGCAGCTGAAGGATTGAAATTTTATTTTCGAACAGTAATAATTGTCAGAGTTACTTGAATAATGTTCTTTATAGTTATGGAATGTTGAATGGTGGCATTTATATTCTTGATGCTAAAACAGAAGTTTTTAATATAAATAATTTACTGAAAGCCAAATTAGATAATGAGAATTCCCTCTACTTATAGCATTGTCGTTTAGGCCACATAAACAAAGACAACTTAGCCAAGCTACATAAGCGTGGTGACTTGGGCCCAATAGACTTGGAGTCTTATGGTGATTGCAAACCTTGTTTAAAAGGGAAAATGACAAAGTTACCCTTTAAAGGAAAGGATAAATGAGCCACGAGTACATTGGGGCTTATACACACTGATATATGTGGTCCAATGAGTGTTCAGGCACTAGGAGGATACTCCTAAATTATAGCCTTCATTGATGATTATTAACGATACGATTATTTGTACTTAATGCAAGTCTGAAAGTTTTGAAAAGTTCAAACTATTCAGAAATGAAGTTAAGAAACAACTCAAGAAAAGTATTAAAGAACTTCAATCGAATCGAGGTGGAGAATAATTAAGTCCGGAGTTCTAGGATTATCTAAAGGAAAATGGGATAGTTCCCCAGTGGACCCCTTCCTATACACCTCAATATAATGGAGTGTCAGAAAGGAGGAGTTGAACTTTATTAGATATGGTTTGGTCCATGATGAGCCAAGCAGATCTCAGTAAATCCTTTTCGGGATATGCACTAGAGAGCATGGTCTATGTATTAAATAGAGTGCCCTCTAAATTAGTTGATTTTACATCTTACGAAATATAGTGTAATAAAAGGCCATCTCTAAGTCTCCTTGTAGTATGGGGATTTCCTGCCATAGTAAAGAGGATAGCATCAGATAAGCTAAGCGCCAAATCTGACAAGTGTTTGTTGATTGGATATCCATGGGAAGCCATTGGGTATCTATTTTACCAACCTGAAATGTAAAAGGTATTTGTATCTCGGAGTGCTCATTTTCTTGAAAAGGAATACTTGTAAAAGTTAGTGGGAGCAATTTTGAACTAGAAGTTCAAGAGGAAGAAATTGACAATCAATCGATTGACCCCATTCTAGATACACAAGAAAATATGATCCAAGAACAACCTGCCAAAACACAAACATTACGAAGATCAAGTCTTATTCATAAAGGTCCCGATAGATATGGTTTTGTCATCACTGATGATAAGGAACTATATCTCGTGAACGAATCACTGATGATAAGGAACTATATCTCATGGAGGATGATGAACCAAGAACCTATGATGAAGCAATGAAAAGCTCAGATTCTGATAAATGGCCAAAAGCCGTAAAATCAGAAATGGATTCCATCTATAAGAACCAAGTTAGGAATTTGGTTGATACACCATAAGAGGTTAGACCAATTGGGTACAAATGGGTCTTCAAGAAGAAGACTGACATGGACGGTAATGTGATTACCTATAAGGTAAGGTTAGTTATGAAAGGTCATATTCAACATGAAGGTATTGACTAAGATAAAACTTTCTCACCGATGGCCATGCTTAAATATATAAGGATACTCCTCGCTATTGCTGCCCATTATAATTATTATATCTAGCTGATGGATGTTAAAACAGCATTCTTGAATGGGAATTTAGACCGGGATGTGTATATGACACAGCCTGAGGGTTTTACATCTCATAATGGCTCGAAGGTATACAGCGGCAAAGGTCCATTTATGGACTTAAGTAGGCATCCAGGAGTTGGAATATAAGGTTTGATCAGACAAACTGTGAACTAGATTTCTGTCCAAACATTAATGAACCTTGTGTTTACAAGAAGGTTAGTGGGAGTGCAGTCATTTTCTTTGTATTATATGTCGATGACATTCTAGTAATAAGAAATGATATTTCTCTTCTTCAAAATGTTAAAGTATGGTTGTCAAGAAAGTTTCCCATAAAATACCTTTGTGAGGCAGCATTTATACTAGGTATAAAGATCTATAGGGATAGATCCAAGAGGCTGTTAGGTCTTTCTCAAAGTACGTGTATAGACAAGGTATTGAATAGGTTCAACCTTGAGCATTCAAAGAAAGGTTATCTCTCGATGACAAAGGGGATTAAACTATCTAAGGCAGAGTGTCTAAAGACAGCTCAAGAAAGAATGCGCATAAAGGACATTCCCTATGCGTCTGCGATAGGATCCATCATGTATCTTATGATTTGTACTAGGCTGGATGTCTCTCAGGCTTTGAGCTTTACAAGTAGATATCAATCGGATCCAGGTGAAAAACACTGGATGGCCGTCAAGGTAATCCTTAAGTACTTGAGAAGGACTAAAGATGATTTGTTGATATATGGTGATGGTGACCTCACAATTAGAGGTTACACTAATGCGAGTTCTCAATCTGACAAGGATGACTATAAGTCGCAGTCGTGTTTTTTATATGTGTTAAATGGAGGGGCGGTATGCTGGAAGAGTTCTAAACAAGAAACTACTGCTAATTCAACCATGAAATCTGAACACATTGCTGCACGTAAAGCAGCAACAGAAACTATCTAGTTAAAGGGATTTATTCGTGATCTCAGTGGTGCCTAAGACTGTCAATCCAATTACTTTGTATTGTGACAACAATGGTGCTATAGCTCAAGCAAAGGAACCACGATTTCACTAGTAAAACAGACATGTATCTACAAAGTATCATATAATCAGGGAGATTGTTGATGCTAAGATTATAAGACTAGAATATGTACCCACTGATAAGAACCTCATTGATGGTCTGCCAAAGCCATTAACTCAAGTCAAACATGACCAGCATGTTAAAGCTTACGGATTAAGACATATGCTAATTGGCATTAGTGCAAGTGGGAGTTTGTTGGATATGATGTATACCCTTAAGGCAATTATGGCGATATATCTTAATTATGTAATGGTACGAATAATTTGTTTAATTGATAAAGGCATTTAATCTTCTGTTTATATCGATGTGCTTATTAATATATTATGACTGGTTAAAATATATTCATTGATGTATGTATGCAAAAGTCCTTGATGTATCATAGCATGAAGTCATAAAGATTTTGGTTGGACTATATTTAGTGAGACATGCTTCATGTGCAATTGTGATTATTTGTAAATTATCCCTAGTCAGAGTTTCATCAAGAAAGGATATTGATGATGTGGTAAGACTAGCATATGGTCAACTTTACTGGAAAGGGTCCAAGTAGTCAATGTCCCAAGGACTGAAGGTGGCGCCTTAAGTTTAACACATAGATATATCTGGGAGATATATTGGAGACCTCTGTATGGTAAACACTTTGTGTATATATCAATGTGTTAGTGTTTATCTTCATGTGATAAGCTTTGCGAATATCCTCATACTTGAGATACTAGTTACCTTGTGTGGTACCATCACTATACTTTGGGTCATTCCCACACACTTATTAATTTAGGGTGTCATGGGTGGTTATGGGTATAGTGATGACATCACGTTGTTAAGCTATGTAGTCAGAAAGAATCCAACACTCCGGATATATTAGGAGTTGTACCTGGCCGCTTGTTAAAATGATGATTGCTATAAACCTATTATCAGAGTATGTATTTGATAGAAATAGTTTCTAGTCAAACACACTATGGTAAAAGGCAATATACTTTGGTAACAAGATACTAATTGGGATAGCTTGGAGCAACCTTGCTAATAATGGGTTAACACTTTAACCAAACCCCATAATCCAGATGGTACTAATATTAAATAATGGAAGGACTTCATCGCATTGGGAAACTGTTGCATTAACCGGGATTAAGTCATAAGCATAAATGACATTCCGAGTAATGGGGGATGGTAGACCCTTGCTAGAGGCGTACTATAGTCATTTAAGGTAATCGAGTTCTATTCACGGTCTAGAACTATTAGCCATTGGTTCCGATAGAATAGGGGTTGGTTAACCCTTAACAGCTTAATACTTCGGGATCCTATAAGGTCACACACATTAGACCTTCATCGGAGTGAGTAAAGAATTAATAGATTTTTTCTATTATGAAAATAGAACATGATAATAATTGGATTATTATTTAACTAGGCTAAGAATTTATTTTGACCGATCACTAATTATATTAAGGTCATAAATAAATTAAAGTATTGGTTATAATGATTGAATCATTTTTTTGTGAAGCTAAATATTTATTTTGATAAGTAACTAATTTATTACGCCATAAAATAAATATTTATTTGAAAAGGATTAAAAGGGAATTTTGCCTTGGCGAGTTAAATTGGACCGAAAGTACAAAATATATTTTGTACAGATTAAGATGCACAAAGTGCATTGGAAGGTGCACGAGCACTGCTGGGCATTCTCACGGCATCCCATGAAAATAGGTTGTACATTGAGCAGCCCATAAGGCGCGTAGTGAGTTGGGCTTGCGGCAAGGGCTGTAAGGCCTAGCTCTTGTGCAAGGCAAGATCACAAAGGCTTTCCTTGCAACACATAGCGTGCGTTGCATGCTGTGTGCAGGCGGGTCAACAAGTGGTTCCTTTGGATCCGCGTTCATGAACCTATCCTATAATGAAATGGAGAGCAACATTTTGCTCCCCAAGCCAATAAATAGGCACCCCCTTTCACCTTTTCCAATGCACCAAGTCCAAGCATAAATCCTAAGTAGAGGTCAACTTAAACAAATATAATTTAAGGGGCCTCGAATACTTTAAGGAACCTTTAGTTTATATTTTCGGGTTGGGTTTTTGGAGTGGTCTAGCAACAGCTCAAAAGCTCTTAGTTCGTCCTCTCGGTGAGGTTTTGGTTGGTGGGGTTTGTGTGGATACTCATAGAGGCTATCCTAGGCTTGGAGGCTTGTGCAAGGAGGTTCTGCTAATGCACACTTCAACTAGTAAGTTTTCTTTCTTTCTCTTTTAATTATTAGGTCTTTTTCTTTAAGCGTTTTTAGACTTAATAATTATGCTTAGGTTGTTTTGCATGCTTAGTTTATTTTATGCTTAGGTTATAGCTTAGAGTTATAACATGCTTAGGTTATAGCTTAGAGTTATAACATTCCTAGTAAAAAATATTTATGCTAGGATATAATTTGGAATTGTGGTATGCCTAGCCTATGCATGCTAACATAGGCAGAGAATTGTTTAGTTAAGGCTTTATTTAGTTTATATGCATCTAATAGGAGTTCCTGGGGAGAGGGATAAATTTTTGAATTTCTGCCATGCCTATTATGCATATTCAAATTGACTGTCAGTTCCTAACAGAATGAAGCTAAGGGCGGCCAAGTAACAGGGAGTAAGTGACTGGAATATCGAGGACGGCGAACAAGACTTTAGACTTTACCTCCCCAACTGCAACTTCATACTCAAAAACCCCAATCACACTTCTCTTCATGTAATCATATGCCCTTATAATAGTATTGGATTTCTCCAACATAGACTCATCTAACCCCATAGTGAGGAAGGATCTTGGAAGGATGGAGTTTGAGGGTGGAATCATCATCCACCATAACAGAAGGTATAGAACAATCAAAGATTTGCACCTTAATGAAAGTGCCTTACTATTCTTGTTCCCTTTGACTGGGAGGTCAAATGGATGAAACATGATGGGCTCAACATGGCTACGAGGAAGCCCCTCAATGACTGAAAGTACCTCCACTAGGGGAGTGGAGGCTGTAGCTTCCATGCTCATCAATTTCTTGATCAAACCCCTACGGTGATCCTTAGAGTCGATGAGAAGTTGCCTAATACTGTACTTGGCTTGGGTAGCTTGCAATTGCTAGATAAGGGGGTCACCTTTTGAATCCACCTTCTCAGTGCTAGGTAGGATCTAAGTTTCAACAATAGGTGTATAGGTCAGACCTTGATTAATACTTGGGATAACTTGGATGTGAAAATCTTTTCCCCTTCTTCTTCTCGGAAGGAGGGGTGGAGCTACTCTTCCACTGTGGGTAACATGCAACACCCCATTATTTATGTAACTTCTCCCCATAGAGGTTTTTACTAACAATGTCGGTCCTTTGATGTCATCCTATTCCAACACATAAGCAACGATGTCAGTTGGCTCAGGTTGAACTAACATGGCTTCCTCATCATGGGTTTCCTCAAACTCATATGCATCAATATTGATAGGGGTAGGTTCATTGTATAGAGCCACTACTGAATGAACCATACGATTGGCTTGCATGATCAGATGGAAGACATAATTAGAGGGTAGTCCTGACTCAATAGCTGCAACTTACTTCTCAAAATTTGGCAAGGGGTTATTCATAGTACTTGGCTTGAGTTTGGGCTCATGAATTTTCTTCTCTCTAATCATGCCTCGGATTGCTTTAAGTAAGTATCTACAATAGTCGGTGCAATGACCATTGCTAAAATGGTATGCACAGAACTGATCCCTTTCTTCAGGCTTGGGCGGAATATAGGGTTTAACACTCTGAAGAAGGCCAAGTGCCCTCAACTTGCTAAAGATAGCAAGCAATGGTGCCTTCCAAGGAGAAATATCATCCTCAATGGTATGGAATGCAGCAACCTCTTCTTGTATAGCTGTAATTTTCAGATCTGAATTAGACCTTGACTTGGAGGCTGAAGTTGGGGCTGGGGCTAATGAGTCATTCTTCTTGAACCAAGGTTTGGCTGGGACACTTGCCTGCTCCAATTCCTTAATCCTTTCCCATTTTTCAACCTTCTGGAAGACCTCAATATAGCTAGAGAAACTATCCATCCCAAGAACCTTTCAATATACGAGAAAATCACCATCCATCAACTTTACAATCATCTCGGGGAGACTAACACAATCCTTCAACAATATTTGGGTGGCCATCCACCTCTTAAAATAAGGCTTGAACTTTTCATTGGGGGCTTGCTTGATAGCCTCCAAATTCTGCATGGTGGTCTTAATAGTTCCATTTAAACCATACTGCTCGATTAAAGCCTGGGAGAAGGTCTTCCGATTTCCAGCCACCTAACTAGGAAAAGTTTTATACCACTCAATAGCAGGGCCCTCTAAAGTGTAGGGGAACATCTCGACATGGACTTTGTCACTTAGCTTCCTTATCCTCATTACCCTCTAATAGGTGATGATATGCGATTGAGCCTGACCAATTCCATATACTTCGCTATGGTAGGCATACTAAAGTTTTCAGGGACCCAATCCTCCTCCCTAGTGGCTAGAATGAACGGTGTTGGTGGCTAAACAATTGGATTGGTAGTAAGTAACTTCTATAACAAATCAAGTAACTCCACAGACAAGGACGAGCTATCTGACTAAGTAGTTACTCCTAATGCTAAACCTGTTGATTGAGGAAAGGTAATCCTCTTAGGCATAACTATAAAATTAGGGGTTGGACCAGATGCCCCAAACTGAAATGCTAGCGGCACAAAACCTTGGCTAGACTATACAAACTGACTGACGGCTGGTGGAACTATTGTTCCCACTAGCTGGAAAGGATGACTGACTACACTAAATGGACTAACTGAACCCATCAAACCCAACTGACTGGAAGACCTTCCTTGGACTTGAAGAGGTGGTAACTGAGACTGAGTGAATGAATTGTTAGCAACCCTTAAAAGTTGAGGCTGCTCACCAACCACTACTTTGACTATTAGAGCTCTGATGGGTGTACCTTGGGAGAGATTGGCCATCCTCTCTTTGGCAAAGATACCTTAATAGAAGTCATCATCTTGTTATTCATACGATCAAGGAACTAATCACTCCCCAAATACTATGAGACAACATTTGCAATCTCTAGCCTAATATTGGCCCTTAACGTATTTGCCTCCTCATCAAGACTAACATCCTTAACCTAAACATCCACTTGGGCATCTTGAGTCAAAATGTGCGACATCTCTACAAGCTGATGAGTAGTATCGGGATCAAATGGATGAAACTGACTGCCAGATGAATTTTCTCAGAGACGGAGGCAGAGGTTCAACCCTTAACTATACTAGAGAAGATGGAGGTAGAACATGAATTCGAACCAAATAGACTTGAGATTGTTGCCAAGATTTGACTCTAGCTGAGGTAGTAACCAAAAGATCAGTACATGCATGGGGTTGGTTATGCTTACGTGATTTACAACAATGAATGGTTAGGTTAATTACAAGGGAAAATACAACATAACACATGCAAAGCGCATCTTCCAACCTTATCCCTTCCACCGATTCTAAAGGTATTTTCCTTTTATTACCATAAGGATAATAAAATGCAACCTAATCTAATCTCACTGGAAAAAGGTACCTAGAGGGTAAAATTCTATAGCTTTTGATAAGAATGGTATAGGGACGTAATGGAAGTTGATGTAGTAGGTTCCTATTGCATCAAGCCTCTTTCGGAGGTAGATGACAACGAGTTCTCCACCCACTATGATGTCCCCAATTTTTTGCCAGCATGGGTGACACCTTCGTAAGTTTCTCAAAAAAATAGGGAACCCTAACCTAGTGCTAGAAGAAGAGTGCATTTAATCCAAGAGAGAAGGAGGTGAGAAGATAGAGTGTAATAATTTTCCCAAATAATGAAAAAGAAAACGGGTTGAATTAAGTAAATGATTTTCGATGGTCATCTTAATCTTTTAAGCATTTCTAAAACACACAAAAATTTTGCAAGTTAAAATATTATCTCCCTAGCAGAGTCGCCACTCTAAACTCTCGTGGTTGAAAATATATGGATTTCCCTTGGGGCCTTGTGGTAGGGTCCGCTGGGGGTTTGTTTAGTTTAAGCGTGATGGAACCATTTAGTTTGAGTTTGCACATTTTAACCAATTTTAAAAAATAAAAGAACTGAGATCCAAATCTCGATACAAATGATAGAGTCGCTACCCAAGTTGTCTACTTGGCAAAGAGTTTTTGTACAGTTCCTATTGGGTAGGAGGCTCATACCTGTTAGATCAGAGATTCGGGTATCGGATCAGTCGCTTATTTCTCATTTAGTTAATTCAAAATTACATTCGCCGCATAAAACCATTTTCTTTTCATCATTTGGGGAATTATTACGGAAATCCTATTTTTCTACACTCTTTCACACTCGATACATGCGTTCAATACTTCATAATAAAGCATAAATAATAAAGGGGAATAAAAATTATAACCGGGGGAAAATGGGCAAATTGAGAGGGAACCAATACATATATTGTAAGTTATAAAATAAAATAAATAAATTTGCCTGCATCAATGAAGATTAGCACAATTTATGGCACATCATAAGTCAACATTTTGTTAGGAAAAATGTGATTATATTAGCTTAGCAGTTTTACGACTGATAGTGCTTAGGCGGCTTTCAGGATTGGAAAGAAATAATGGGTCTTCAACGTATTCTGTTGTGAAAAAACATTTTAATCATGGGTTGATTTACCGGATTATTAGGGAAACTAATCACATGGCAAATGGTGATGTTGAGTTCATTTTATGGATTAAAAGAGAAACTAAAATTTTGCCTAGGGGACTAGTACCCGTATGGATGGGTGGCACCCCGTACTAGTACTAGGGAGGACCCTATGAATCATGTTTAGGCCCCAAATAGAACCGTAACTTAGATTAAAATAAAGCAGATTTGTAGAAAAAGAACTGAATAAAAATGGGATTTCCCTCCATATAGGTTTGGCGCACCAATTCAATATCCCTAGGGACATAAATGTGCCAACATGGCCAATATAGGTCAGGACTCGACCCAAAGCAGATCAAAGGATAGATCGAGATAAAAAAAATGAAAATGATGATAAAATAAATGAAAAGTGAGTCTCTTTGAAACTCAAGAGCGTACCTTTACGCCGTGAATCCACTTGGAAGCGATCCCTATATCGTGAGAGAGTGTAGCCAAAGTAGATGTGGAAATAGTGATTTTAGGACTATTTTTGTGAGTTTTTGTGTGGACAGAACCCCTCCCCCCCCCCCCCCCCGGATCCTAAATACGAAGCTAGAAAGGAATAAAATATGGGCAAAACCATTGTAGAATGGTTTTCCCCCTATTATGTAACTTTTATACCTCTTCCATATCCTTTTTATACCTATGAAAAATTGCTGGAAAATGATGCATAAGTTGTCTAGTATGATTCTTGTCTTGGCTCCCCCTTTTGAAAGTGAGCTAAAATGCCTCTATTTATAGGGTTTTTTTGGGTCTTAATGCGGTTAATGATATTTATGATCTAATCAAATCGAAATGGCAAGATTTTCTGTCCATTCTGCCTATTTGGGCATAAATGGGACCCTAACAGGTTAAGGGTACCCGTATGGGTCCTAGTGGGACCCGAATGGGTCCTTCTAAGCCGCATGAAGGCGTGGGCCGTAATATTAAGCCTATAGACCCATACCTCCAAGGTGTGACCGGTACGAGTCCCTAAAGGCAGTCTAGGTCTTTAAAATCTTGCTAAACTCATCTCCGCTATAGTAGGAACACCTCTGATGGATAACACATGTAAAACATTACATTATCTAGCTCTCATTATTTTATAGATACTGAGTGGAAGCTCCATAAGATGCCACATTATCAGTCGGCCTCGTAGCTGGATCACCATCTAGCTAGCCGAGTGAAGAGTCAGGGTTAGATCAACCTAGTTGGGAGACAGAATCCAGTCACAATTCCCCTTTCTAAATAGATAAATAGGAATAATATCCTTTCTTAAATGGATAAGTAACAAGAAACCCCTTATAGAGGAAATCACGCCTAAACAAGATCCTTACTTGATAAGGACTCCTCACCGCCAATAGAGGAAATACACTCCTGATACAATAAGGACACGATTCACTGTGAATATGGGGCCACCCCTCATACTCAGGTATCACATTTGAACTCACAAACTCTCTCTTTACCTTACCTCCTCTTTATAACTGTCTTACTTAAGCATTGGAGAGGCTATGCCGGTCACACAACTAGTCACTTTGATGCCTTTTCTGTCTTATAGCCACCATCTCTGGTAAAGGCATACCCTCTCTCTCTGTGAATGTTAGTCCGAGAAACCTTTTCTTTGACCAATCTTTCAATGGTGCAGTGAACATGGACGAATTTACTTTCTCCAGTGATAATTTTATCTTCCGAAGAACACAAAATTGCAACTAGATGGATGACAGCCAGAATCATGATCAAGTGGCCAACAACAACGCTAATGACTAAGGGACGACAATCAACTCCCAATCATTACAATAGCATCCCTCTCCACCACTGTTCTAGCCATGGATTCCATCGTAATGCCACCGGCTTACCCCATAATAGGGATGGCATTCGTCAAAAGTTTTGCCCAATGCTATCAAGTCTCCCCCAAAGACCAAAACCAGTTATGAAGGAATCTAATCGGGATGATGAAGGAAGAAATGGCTAGACACACAACAAGCGAAACACTCCACCATGCGGATACCTCCATCTGTCCTATCACCCACTTGGTTGGCCCTCATAATGTCTACCTAGTCGGGTCATTCAACACCAACCAGGGCAAGACATATAACGCCTAGTAATACGGGTCTCTCGATATCCACCAGGTAGGGGCATAACGCCTACCCGAGTTATAATGTTGCAGGATTCAGTACTAAGCTAGCTCAAAACAACACCATCCGAGACTCATCCTTTATAGATAAAAGCATGGAAGTCCCCTCATGGACGGATCTGACAGGGATGTCGAAAGCCCGAAGAGTGGAATGGGGCACACTAAATGAGCCTGTGTACAACACACACCACCCGCGCAGGCCTACTCCTTCAGACTACTTCCACCCTGGTAGTACATATCAGGGACCTATTCACTCCACTTGTCTCCCCACTCCACCACCTCTTGGATGATAATTAAAGCTTAAGAATATCATATACTAGCAAAAATCTAGAAAATGTTTAAAGAAGGGCTCAATGGCTATGCAGTTTCTTTTCAAGAACCTCTAATCAAAACATTCGACTCCCCATTCATTGTGGAGATCCTCACGAAACAACTCAACTCCCACATCAAGCTACAATTCATTGACAACTATAGTTGGGACACAGACCCCCCAGACCCATGTTTGAACTTACAAAAATAAGATGGACCTAGCATACGCCTCAGAAGCACACTCCTGCAGGAACTTCCCAAACACATTAATTGGTCCAACAACCTACTAGTTTGACTCATTGCTAGCCGAGTCCATAAATTTGTGGGAGGATTTGAGATAGAAGTTTTGCACACAATTCATTGGCTACATTCCAGTAGGGACTACCATTCCACTAAACGAGTCACTCTACTCTTACATTGAATTATTCAGTAAGGCTTGCCTGTAAATTCGAGACCATGATTATACCTCCGCTAGGGAAGCTATGATTAGAGGCACAAGGAATGAGAGACTCCTCGCAGAGCTCATCTAAAGGCAACCTAAGAAGCTAGATCAAATGATCACCATTACAAAGAACTTGATCGAAGTAGATGAAGTTGATAGGCTAAATAAAGCATCTAAAATAATCAGGCTTGAAGACTAAAAGACTAAGAAGAAAAGGGGGAGCTACTACAAGCAATCCTCCACCCAAAGCACATATAGGCCAGAGTTAAATGATCCTTTATGTGATATCTTGCTAGCTGTGCGGAAGAGTGATGATAAAAGATCCATCAATTATCTAAGGGTAAGACCTGAGAAGTACGTGGGAAAGGAAATAAATAAGTACTATGAGTTCCACAAGTCTAGAGGCCATGACACGGATGAATGTTGCGTCCTACTCGATGAAATCCATGCCCCAATCAAGTAAGGGAAGCTCTGACAATTTGTAAAAGGGATCACTAAAGAAAGTAGTTGCAGACTAAAAAAAGGTAGCAAAGATAAGTCCTCACAGAAATCATAATGACTTCTGATGGTAATCACCAGCAAACCAGGCTTTGAAGGATCCCCCTCAAAAGGGAATAGCTCCGAGCATAAAAGATCAAACATCGAGGATAACTTAAAACTCAGCAGGCCTTTTAGAAAGAAGAGCTTAGAGAAGAACCCGCATGCTGATCCCTTTATGCTAAAAGCCTTAGTAAAAGGATATACTATTAGACGGATCATTTTTTATACTGGCAACTCCACCAATATAATCAGAAAGGAGGTAATAGACAAGCTAGAAGTTCATCATAGCCAGATGCTGCCAGCCCACTCACCACTCATGGGCCTTAATGGCCATTCAATTTGAGCGCTCGATCAAACCACCCTAGAAGTTGAGCTTGGTGACCATAAAACCAAATGGAGAGCAAAGCTAGACTTCATAATCACTGATGTACCAATCAGCTACAATGTCATCTTGGGGGGACCTCTCTTGGCTGAGTCACATGCATTAATCTCAATCAAATAGCCGGTGATGTAGATCCCTACCGTAAAAGGAGTCATAGTAGTTGCAGGCAACCCTTTAGTAGCCTAGGAACTTACTTAGTGTAATTAAAGATTGGTGAGGTATTCATGGAGCTGGAAGAGATAGAGAGCGCTAAGCCAGTCGGTCTTATAGAAACACTGATAGTAGGACCTAACTAGTAGGTACGAATAGCTACTGACCTCCTAGATGCGATAAGAGCGGACATAAGCCAAGTGTTGATAGAAGAATAACACGCTTTCTCCTCGACAAATGAAGACTTGATTGGGGTACCGCCCAAGATAATTCAACAAAACTTGAACCTCAACCTTGAGGCATCTCCTGTGAAGCAAAAAAAGCACAATCGTGCACTAGATAGGTAAAAAGCAATTGAAGCTGAAATCTTGAAGCTCCTGAAAGCCAATCACATTAAGTGGTATGTTATGCCAAGTGTCTTGCAAACGTAGTCTTGGTGAAAAAGGCCAATTGAGCATTGCAAATGTGTATAGACTTTACAGATCTCAATAAAGCAACACCCAAGGACAGCTATCCGTTTCCAACCATGATTAACTAGTGGACTCAACAGCCGATTATGCCATATACTCCTTACTAGATGCAAAGGTAGGGTATCACCAAATTCCCAAAGACCCAGCTGATGAAGAAAAAACATCCTTCGTAACACATGAAGGGATGTATAGCTACAGGTTCTAACCATTCGGCCTGAAGAACGCTGGAACTACCTATCAACACCTTGTGAATGACATGTTCAAAGGCGAAATAGGAGAGACAGTGGAAGTCTACGTTGATGATATGATAATCAAAAGTAGAAGCTTAGAGGAACATGTAGAAGACATTGGAGCTATATTCAAAACTCTACAATAGTATCAGCTCAAACTGAATCCATGAAAATGCACTTTTGGAGAGAAAGGTGGAAAATTCCTCGGTTTCCTAATTACCCAAAGAGGAATCAAGGCAAACCCAGAGAAAATAGAAGCCATTATGAAGATGGAGCCACCTATGACATTGAACGAGGTTCAGAAGCTAAATGGAAGGGTGAACATTCTTGATCAATTCATATCGTTTTCAACCAAGAGGTTTCTCCCCTTCTATAAAGCTATCAAGAAAGATAAAGCATTTAGCTAGGACAAGCACTGCTAGGAGGCCTTTGAGAACATCGAAGAAGTTTTGGGTACACCACCCCTCTTGAGTCGACCAAAGAAGGATGAAGAAAGTATAGCAGAGACTAGAAACTTCCAGATGTTTAGCTGGATAAGCAATTTAGCTGGGAGAATATGATATACAGTCTGAGGGAAGAAAGGCACTAAAAGCACAAGTCTTGGCGAACTTTATCACTAAGTTTGTAGGGCTTGAGCCTGCACCCGGCCTCAAGACCGAGTCATAGCACATGTATGTCGATGGGGCCTCTTCCCATGAATGAGCTAGAATTGGAATTTGGATTGAGGGGCCAGAAAAGATCCAAATGGGCTATGCAGCAATGCTACCCTTTCTAGACACCAATAATGCTACCGAATACGAGGCAATGATCAAAGGCTTGGAACTGGCTAAAGAAATTGCCCCAGACTGAATAAGCATTAGGAGTGATTTAAAGTTGTTTTCCAACCAAATCAACAAGAATTATGCAACAAAATAAGAAGGGATGGTGAAGTATTTAGCAAAAGTAGAAACCTTGCTAAAGGAACTTGAATTAAAAGGCATAATTTTGGTACTTCAACACATGCCTAAAGAGGAAAATGAGAAAGCAGATGGACTAGCTTAAGACGCAGCAAGCGCAGACTAATGGAAAAACTCAACTGCCCATTTGAGGTTATTCACACCCCAATAATAGATGAATGGAACCTGATGCTAATGGATCAGAAGAAACTCGAGTGGATACAACTATTGATTGACTACCTAGATAAAGACATCCTTCTAGAAGACAAGACTGAGGCATCTAGGATTATGAAAAAGTCATCAAGATACTGGGTAATTAACAAAACACTATGCAAATGCTCCTACTCGGACACTTTATTGATATGCATCACTCTAAAAGAAGGGAAGTACGTAATTCAGGTGATACATGAGGGAAACTTTGGCTCCCACTAAGTGGCCTCCACCATCACCCGAAGAGCCAAGCTATTAGGGTATTACTGGCTGGCTATAGAAGCGGATTCAACCAAATATGTATGGTCCTATCATCAATGCCAGATTCATGAGGAAAAGTCATACGTTCTACATGCCGTTCAGAAAACCCTACTAATTAGGTGGGCATTCGCCACTTTGAGAATTCATATCGATGGGCCAATGCAAGAGGTCGTTAAATGAAAGAAGTTCATCATTGTTACAATCAACCACTTCTCAAAGTGGGTTAAGTTGGTAGCTGTAAGTACCATCCCTCCTGAGAAAGTGATCGATTTTTTTAGGACCACATCATTATCTATTTTAGTGTCCCAAATGAGATCATCTCAGATAACGGATCGCAGTTTATCTCTGAGAAGTTTGAAAGTTCTGTGAAGGTCTGAAGATTCAAAACTAATTTTCATCCGTAGTACACCTATAAATGAATAGGCAGACAGAAAGAACCAACAAGACGCTTTGAGAAGGACTGAGGAAATGGTTGGAAAGAAAGAAAGAAAGGGTCATGATTAGAAGAGTTGAACAATGTCCTCTGGTCATACAGAATGACTCTGTGCCAATCGATTGGAGAAACTCTATTTTCCTTAGTCCACGAGGTGGAAGCAGTCATACCAGTAGATAATGGCTCTCCTTTAGACCGAGTGTTTTATTATACAGAAGAAGAAAATGACATCAACCTAAGGCACTACTTAGACAGTTTGGAAGAGCACAAAGATAGAGCCTACATTCTGATGGCCGCATACAAGTTTAGAATTGCCAAGTACCATGACAAGAAGGTTAGGGAAGTGAGGCTTAAAGAAGGTGATTTAGTGCTCAAAGATGCGGCGGCTTCACAGAGCTTGGGAGGCAAAAGCAAGGGAGCTAATTAGGAAGGACCTTACAAAGTCACTCAGGTCATAGGACCCGCTACCTACCAACTCATCAAAATGGATGGAAAAGACTGCCCGGTACTTGGGACATAGCCAGCCTTAAAAAGTACTATGTAACTACAAAGCCTTAGGGGCTAAGTGTCTGCACTCTTTATCCCTTGCTATAGATTTTCTCCTACTGGGTTTTGAATGAGATAGCACTCCCTAAGCGGATTGTCATCCGCCATCACACTATTATCTTCGATATTGTAATCTTTCTATTCTTGTAATAAATAAAGATTCAATTTTTCTTACATACTTGTGCACCTTAGAAGTTCTGATCAAACTCTCTTAGCACATCACCTGACCATAGAGTCGAAATTAGACTAGCTACATGCACCCGGCTCTACCAAAAGTCCTAGGCCACTTAAGCCCTCAGGCATGATATAAACTCATAGACCACAAATTAAAAGTCTTAGGTTAAACTTATAAGACCGCAGGAATACTAAGCCCAAAGGCATATTTGTAAGCCCTGGGCCACACTTAAGCCCTCAGGCATATCAAAAGTCTTAGGTAAAGTCATAAGTCATCAGGCGCATAAAAGAACTAAGCAAATAAATAAAGACTTAGGGCACTACATAAATGTCCAAAACACATCATTTTTCACAAATACCGAATGAAAGAGTGCAAGGCATAATACATGCAAGGGAAAAATTTTAAGGTGAACCATTCATTGTCGCGATAGAGTGTAGTATACTTAAGAAGATTTTAAACTTAATCTCTCACCCTAGAGACCGAATTCAAAGTACATAAAGAGAAGCCTACAATATCCATCCTTAAGTATATTAGTCATAAGGATGGATATTGTAGTCAAACGGATTGGGGGGGCAAGCAAACATAGAATAAATAGTCAAAGAAAAATGCAATCAAAACCATTTGACTAGCATACGGATGGAGAAGAAATTAAAAATATGCTATAAATAAATAACACAAAGGGAAATTGTATGAATGTTATAAAAACAAGACCCAAAGGTCAGAATGAATACAAAGCATAAAAAGTCATTCGGCTGGTGGAATAACATCCTTCAACTAAGCATCCAAGCCCTCTCTAGGAACCATCCTAGCTTCTTTATTGACATCTTCCTCTACCGCCTTAGCTTCCATGGCCCCACTGACACCTGGATCCTCCAGGCCCAGGATCTCTTCACCCTCCTTCTCTACCTCTTCCTGAGCAGCCTTATTAGTTGCTAGGTCATCATAAGACGGTAAGTCCACGTCATCAATGTCGGAAAGGAGAGATCCAGATGAATGTGTTAGCAAGCCTGGAAGACCAGCTCGCCATAGAGAAAGCCACAATCACCCAGCTTGTCGGCGATCATTTCAGCTGTCCCTTTAGCCTTGGCTGTCTCCTCCCTAGCAGCTGCCACCGCCTTCTCAAATGTGACCACCTTCTCCTCCACCTCCTATTTCAAGCGGTTGATCTCCTCCTAAAGCCTTCTTGCCTCATCCCTCTTATCCTCGAGCTTGAGGATGCTCTTTTGAGCTAAGGTGAGCTTTCGCTTAATCTTACTAAGCTCTTATTCCTTTGGCTTCAACTTTGTCTCGCTCTTATCCCGGGCCCTCCAAATGAGATCTGATCCTCAAGACATGGGCTGAGAATGAATGAAAACTCTTAGGACAAAATCCATTGGTCAAGAAATAACCAAAGATGGAAGAAATACCCGAGTGACGTCCTAGTAAAAGAGAGAGGAAAGCAAGGTGGTAGGTTCTCCAATGTAGCCCTTCGCATCAGCACGGAGGGGAAGGCACCTTTCAGAGCACCCTGCAAAGCCACATACATGTAGGAGAGGTTATGGAAGGACTGATCAAAGAATTTAGCCAGTGCTGGCAACAGACAAGCGTGGAGGGAGATAGAACCTCCATCCATCCTATGTCCGGATGGAGTAACCTGTGTGAAATAAAGAAAATCATCACATAAAGGTAGAATAAGAAAAACTTAAGTAAAAAAATCAAATATACCTCAGGCCAGGGGATGTGCACATCTGGAATGGAGAACATGTCAACGAGCATCATAGCAACCCTTTTATAGGACCCGTGGAGCTTGGTGGACTTCCTTTTCATCCCACCTACAGCCACCACCTGGGCACAGTTATTCTTGTGCTGCGACTTCTTGGCTACTAGTAGGGCATTAGCAGATTCAATGTCAGACATGATTACCTAAAATACAAAAAAAAGAAAAGACAAGTGAGAAGAGGAATATACTGGTTGGAGCAATCGATCCAGGAAGATAGATTATTCCAGTCAGGCCCCAAGCTAGAAGATAATAACCAAAAATAGAAGCTGAAGTGGCTGAATTAAAACTCCATTTCTCTTGCTCCAAGGAGCAAAAAATTTGTAGTTATGGGTCCAGGTCATTGGCTTTAGCCCTCTTCTTGGGTGGATTGGCAATTGACCAGGTTGTAGGAAAAGACGGGTACTCAACATTCACTCGGATATAGAACTAGAACTCCTTATAATGATGCATAGAAGAAGGGAGATTGGAGAAGTGGTACATACCATTCTTTCTTACAAACTGGTAGTAGTCATCATCCTTATTTTGCTTAACTGAGCAAATCTTGCAGAAAAAGGTCGCATCAAAGCTTAAACCCAAGTCGAGGCACATCTGATGATGACCCATCATCACCACCCACACGTTTGAGTGCAACTCAGCCAGACATAGGCCCCACAATTGTAGAAGAACAAAAATAGAGGTAGGAAATGGATACCTAAAACCTCCCCTGATAACATCCAGATACATGCTGAAGTAGTCGATTGGGGCGCATTCACTCATTGATCCACACTAGGGAAAAGAACATGGCAATCCTTAAGCCACAGGTACATCATGGCTTCTTTCTCTATGTGGTCCTCATGGATGCACGAAACCATGTCATCCACCTAGGGAGTCATATTTCTCTCTTCCTCTTCCTCTTTTCCCTCGGGCAAATCCTCTTCCACTCGGCCGCTCATGCTAACTTCTTTAACCGGCTGAACACTCTCCTCATCTCTATAGTTTTCTATGTCCTCTAGGACCTTAGAAGAATATGCCTTAAGGCTCATATGGCTCATATTCTCAACACTGACGTCGCCGGCCAAAAGAACAGTGCTAGATGCATCTAAATTACTCATATTTCTCCTAGTAGTGCGCTTAACCCTAGGGGCTGGATGGTAATTAGACTTATCAGTTTTCAAAGGGGGATATAATGTAGGCAGCAGTTCAGCCACTTCGTGACTCAAAATACAAGACTCCTCACTAACATAACTACTACTGGGTGAAGGAGCATTATATTGATTCCTCATTTCTGTCATGCTTAAAAGATCTAAAGGCACTAAATTGAAGAATAATGTTGAACAAACATGAAAATTTCCCAGAAAAATTGAATCAACAGCAGCGCATACAAATCAGGCGAGAAACAAGGCGCAAGTTTAAAATCAACATACATATCAAAATCAAAAGCACGAAGTGCTGGCTTGAGGATTTTAAGCATGTGAAGCAGAATGGAAACATGGCTAAATTCCCCAAATCATCAGAAACCAAAGCACATTTCGCAAAAGATAAAACTAAAAATAGAAGCAAAAGGTCGGAGGCCCACCGGAGAAGAAGAAGAATAGCGAAAAGAAGCTTGCTCGGAAGTACCACGGGAAGTCTTTAAGTTGCTAAAGAATGAGAAATCAAAAATCTCTAGGAAGAAGATGAAGTGTAAAAGTGTGAAATGAGTGGAAATTTGCTATTTAAAAGCAATTATGAGAAGACATATCTTCGAACTCAGCCATTGATCACATCCACATGTCATCTTATCTATGGTCCGTACGCTAATCAAGAACAACCCAATGATGAAATAGTCATCACAAATAGACTATAGGCAAAGTTGAAGAGTTGAGGCTGGATGCTGACTTGGCGTTTGGACCAAATACAAAAGGTGAAGAGTCTGACCGAGTAACCACACAGATAGATCAAATCCTAAAGAATTTGATAAAACACTTAAGGGGGGACTTTTATTGACTCATTATTTTATAGATACGGAGTGGAAGCTCGAAAAGACGCCACATCATCAGTCGGCCTCATAGCTGGATCACCATCTGGCTAGCCGAGTGAAGAGTCAGGGTCACACCAACCTAGTTGGGAGATAGAATCCAGTCACAATTTGCCTTCCTAAACAAATAAATAGGAATAATATCCTTTCCTAAATGGATAAGTAAGAAGAAACCTCTTATAGAGGAAATCACGCCTAAAAAGGATCCTTACTTGATAAGGACTCCTCACCGCTAATAGAGAAAATACAATCCTCATACAACAAGGACATAATTAACTATAAATACGGGGTCACCCCCATACTCAGGTATCACATTCAAAATTATAAACTCTCCCTTTACCTTGCCTCCTCTTTATCACCGTCGCTGATTTAAGCATCATAGAGGCTACACCGGTCACACTACTAGTCACTTTGATGCCTTTTCCATCTTGCAAACACTATCTCCAGCAAAGGCAGACCCTCACTCTCTGTGAAGGTTAGTTCGAGAAACCCTTTCTTTGAACAATCTTTCACCTACCATTGAAGGTCTCGAAAGCTCCTCCAATGCCAATGAACCAGCTGCTCCTCCGCTAGTAAATCCTCCACCTATCCTAATGCTTGAAATGGATATAGAAAACATGAAAGAGCTATATGGTAAGGAGATAGTTACTCAGCTAAATCTAAATCCCATTATTGAGTTAGAATCACCTCTAACTCCGCAGAATTACAATGAAACCCAAGAGGAAATGGAAGTTGAAAATTCTAAAAAAGCACCCAATGTAAAAGGTAACAACTGATCTTATTAAACCAGTAGTGCCACCTACTAAAGATGTGGTAAATGATGAAAATCAAGGTAGCTTAGATGCAACCAGATCTCCAGTAGATGAACCAAACAAAGTGCCAACACTAGAACAAGTTCTTAGTTTTGGTGGACTACAAGCACCATAGGAGGGAGTGTATTTGAGATCCAATAAGCATGCTACTATAGCAGACTCAAAGGATAAGGTCACTCCAGAGGAAAAGGAGGAAGAGAAGGAAGGAGACAAAAAGCCAGCCGCTTCCCTTGATGATGATTCCAAATCCTATCTGGAGCCTAATTCACAGAAAGATGATAATGAGAGTACCTCAAGTCCCAACTACTCTCCAGTAAGCTCTAATCAAATGAGAGAAAAAGCTAGCACCCTAATGAAACACTCCAAAAAAGCTAAAAAGCTTAAAATGGCTTGGAAATTATTAGGAGAAGTTGCTGATGAGGATAAAATGAGCATTGACTCAAATCTTGAGCCAATCCTCAAGGATATTTACGCCAAATTGAGGGCCATGGAAACCTCAACCTAAAGTCTATCTATTCCATATGATATAAGGACAAAGCTGAATGATATTTAAGCCAGATTGACTGTAATTGAGCAAAGAGTCAATGATTTCCCCAATGGTGAATAAGCTGTAGCAACTACTTATCTAGGGTCACTCCGATCTTGGAAAAGCTCTCTTTAGAAATCACAGAAGCTAAACACTCTACAATCCAAGCTTCAAGCAGAGTTGACTCTAGTAGTGCAACAATCCTTGGGCATGTCACTTTTATTGCAATAGACTTAAAAATAGAATTGAAAGATCTTATAGAGTAGAAGTTTGAAGAGATGCCGAAATCTATTCTTACTATAGTCAACCAAAGTTCTAATGCTATCAACACTAGTCTTAACAGTCTTTCTACTAAAGAATTAGACATGAAGGAAGACCTAAACAATTTTCTAAAGACAAACATGCCTAATCTCCTCTCCATGAATGCTGAAGACTTGTTTGAGGAATTTAAAACCAGTATTGATGGGGTGGATAAGACAATCAACAACTGGAAAGAGATTGTGAGGTGTCGATGATGTGTGTATCTCCCTTGATGCCTTGCAAAAGGCGGTGACCACAGGAGTGATTGGTTGACTTAGGCGTGATAAAACCATTTAGTTCAAGTTTGCACATTTTAACCAATTTTATGAATAAAATAATCGAGACCCAAATCTCGATACATATATAGAGTCACCACCCAAGTTGTCTACTTGGGAAAGAGTTTTGGTATGGGTTTCTATTGGGAGGTAGACTCATACCTTTTGGATCATAGATTTGGGTATCAGATGAGTCACTTATTTCTCAATCAGTTAATTCAAAATTACAATTACCCTATAAAACCGTTTTATTTTCATCATTTGGGGAATTATTACGGAAATCCTATTTTTATACACTCTTTCACACTCAATTCATGCATTTACAAGTTATAATAAAGTACAAGAAATAACTGGGGGAATAATTTGTTCTAAGTTATAAAACAAAGTGGAATCAATTCCCCTGCATTCATAAAGGACAACACAGCTTATAGCATATCATAAGTCAGCATTTTGTTGAGAAAAGTGTGATTACATTAGCATGGTAGTTTTATGATTGATAGTACCCGGACGGCTTCTAGGATCGGAGAGAAATAATGGGTTTCAATGCATTTTGTTATAAAAACACATTTTAACTTTTGTAGGTTAATTTATCGAATTATTAGTGAAAATGATTGCATGGCAAATGGTGATGTCAGATTAATTTTATAGGTTAAAATGGGAATTTTGGGTTCTACCTAGGGGCCAGTACCCATACGGGAGGGATGGGACCGTTACGGGTGCTGGTGGGGACTCCTGTAGGTATAAGGGGACCCATACAGGTCCTGTCTAGTCCCGGAAAAAACTTCATTTTAACAATACACAAAAGCTTATATAGATAGAGCAAAATATGACAAATAACGATAAAAATAAATGAGATACGAGTCTCTTTGAAACTCAAGAACGTACCTTTGCGACGTAAATCCACTTTGATGTGATCCCTATGCTGAGAGAGAGTCTAGCCAAAGTAGATAATGAAATGATGATTTTAGGACTATTTAGTTGAGTATTTGTGCAGACAGAACCTCCCCCAAATCCTAATAAACGAAGCTAGAAATGGATTAAATATTGATAAAACCTCAAGGAATGGGTTTTCTCCCTATTTTTATACCTTCTATACATGAACTATACCCTTTCTATACCTATGAAAACTACTAGAATTTCATTAATTATATGCTGCATTTTCTTGTATGTGTTCTCTCCTTTGAAATGAGGTAAAACCCTTAATTTATAGGGGGAAATCGAGTCTAAACTAAACAAATCACATTCATGACTTGATTTCTCCAAAAATAGGCATCATCTGCATGCCATAAAGCCTGTTTAGGTAATGACAGGACATGTACAGGTCTAGGGAGACCCATATGGGTCCCTCCCAGGCATATGGGGGACTTGACCTGCATGGGTCCACTAGTGGATCTATACCACTAGACATGACCCGTACGGGTACCTAAGGGCAGATTAGGTCTCAAAACTCAGCCAAACTCAGCTCTGCAGCAGTAGGAGAACCTTTGATGGATAACACATGTAAAAGATTACATTATCCAACTCTCATTATAGTTTTATGAGAAGGATCATTAAAATCCAGTGCTCACAAACTACCCCTCATGGGATCACTACAGATACAAATCTGTATGATCTCACGATGGAGCCAGGGTTTGGAAATTACACCTAAGGAGATGATATGGGATAGTTCCTTTCTTGAGGCAAACTCCTTCCCTAGGTGTCCCTTTCTTAAGGTGGAAGACTTTCCTTTGTTGATGTGTATCCCTTACTTCCTTTGCCAATGTGCATCCCTTTCTTGGGGCAGATGACTTTCCTTTGCTGATGCATATCTCCGGTGACTTCTCTGGGGAATGTATGTGTATCCCTTTCTTAAGGCGGATCAACTTTCTTGGTTGATGGTGTATCCCTTTCCTGAGGCACATGACTTCTCCTTATATCCCTTTCTTAAGACGGATCAACTTTCCTGACTGGTGATGTATCCCTTTCTTAGGTCAGATCAACTTTCATGACTGATGATATATCCCTTTCCTAAGGTGGATCAATTGTCCTTGCTAATGGTGCATCACTTTCTTTAGGCGGATCGACTTTCCTGACTGATGATATATCTCTTTCCTAGGGTAGATCAATTCTCCTTTGCTAATGGTGCATCCCTTTCCTAAGGCGGATTTGCTTTCCTGTCGGATGATATATACCTTTCCTAAGGTGGATGACTTCTCCTCGTATCCCTTTCTTAAGGTGGATTGACTTTCCTGACTGATGATAAATCCCTTTCATAAGGAGGATGACCTTTCCTTGTGTCCTTTTCTTAAGGTAAAACGACTCTCCTGGTTAATGGTGTATCCTTTTCCTAAGGCGGAAGACTCTCCTGGTAGGGATTTTGAATAACCTATTTAATAGACAATAAAAATGTTGAGTTAGTTACTGCCTCAGATGACACGTCTTGATTCTTTATTGACTTTGTGGTGAACAAAAATTTTTGCCCCTTCAATTAAGAATGAAGATGTGTGGGTTGGAATTGTTCCCTAAATAAACTGTGAACTAAGTTTGAGAGATGTTGGGTTTTGCCCGATTACTTAGGGATGGAATGTCCTTTGAGAGGTATCGCTTGGGGGAATACTATTTGATCAGTTCCACTGCTAGAGAATGCCCTTAGGGTGGGTGCCCATAGGTTATTCAATCATGGGGGAATGCCCCTTTACTGATTCCACTACTGGGGAATGGAGTGGTGTCCTTAGGCAGGCTCTTTTCTACTAGGGAAGTGTCTTCTTGCAAGACTGGCTTATTGAGGAAAACTTTCTACACTCAAGTTGACCTGTACACAAAAAATATCCCTATTAGTGATCAATTCAAAGATGGCTCACCTCAATTCTTTGATTGACTTTGTGAAGACAAAAAATTTTGCCCCTTCAATAAAGGATCAAGGTGAGCTAGGTGTTTTGCCCCACATTTAACTGAAATATGGAGTTTAAGAGAAGTGGGGTTAGCCCTTAATCTGTACTAGATGTGCACCTGGTGTTTTCATGAAGTTTTGGCTCAAAAACTGCCCCTTGATGGCAAAAGGGGACCCATATGGGGCGGGGATTTAGAGAAGTGGGACCTATACGGGTGAGGAGGGACCTTTACAGTTCCTAGTTAGGGGGTTTTAAAACTAAAACAGACCCCTCACATCCCGCCTTACGCCAAACTCTCCTTTATTGAATTTTCCGGCGATTTTCTCCCAAAACTGTTCAAAATGTATAAAAAGATTCCAAAGGCCGGCTGTTTCTCCATTAGGTGCAAAGATTTGCCCCTAGTAGGTGATTTGGAGCTCTGGGAATGCCTGGTTTCCATTAGTTATGCTTTTTATGAGGGAGACTCGTTTCTCGGCATTACTCCTACTACTGAAGTGGCTCTGATTCCCTCCCCTAACACCCATGCCTCAAATGTCTAGGTATTTTGCTTGATTCTCCACTTTTTTAGTTTTTTTGATTTTTGAAATTTCTAAATTTTTGGCATGATTTAGGGTGGTTTAGATCCTAAAATAGAGCCTGATGCATGTAACTTTAGCATAGGATGCTTTTAGGATAGTCTTGCATGAGCTTTTATTGAATTTGGATGACTTTGGCTTTTTTAGGAAGATTTTTGCAAAGGGACTGCTCGCAGGCTACCAATACAGGTGGGGTGGGACCCGTACTGGTCCTGTTTTTGGTATGGGAGGCGTAGTCAGGTCTGTACAGGTGGAACGGACCCTTATGGTTTCTTTCTCTAGCGACAAAATGCCCGATTGTTTGTTTTCTGCTACCTTTTCTTGATTTTTGACTTGTCCATTGCATTCTAACCCTGTTAAACTACATTTTTATCCTTGCAGTTCTAGTACAAGACTGTGGGAGTGTGAGCACAATCCGTCCAGGCCTGATGATGTCCAAGACCCTTTTCAGGAGATGGCAGAAGAGTACTAACAAAGACAGTGTTTCATTCCAAACTACAAACCTCTCCGAGGAAACAGGATTCTAATATTCAAAAAATCAATGCTGATCGACACTAGCCATAACCCTAATTACATTGATTGACGCTATCTTATAGCGATAATCAATGCTGCCATGTGTCGATTTTCCTGATGACTCATCAAACGTACTACCAAGACTCAGCAAGGCTACCACCGCCCAACTTGCATCGATCGATGCTACCGATATGCGATGATCGAAGCTACTCTGGCAAGCATTGCATTGATTGACGCTCCCATTAGCGTCGATTGATGCTCCCAAAGTTTGTATGAAAGGAAAACTACCCTCGACATCTCCAATCAATAATCACCTTAAAACAAACCCTCCCAATTCTGAAATCAGAAGTCCTTCGAGCTCTTTTCGACCCTCAAAGATATCGAGCCTCTACCGAAGCCATACCAAGGTATAGAGACCCCTCCTCAAAATAAATTTTAGTCAAAAAGCTACCCGTACATATCAAAAACACTCAGAAAGTCCTCCTGCCGAATTTCCCAAGGTTATCCCTGCAGAAACCTTAAGGAATTCCCCACAGAAACACGGTCCTAGTCAGTACCGGGCCTTCCAGTAATCCTAAAGCAAAAAAAGGTAACTGAGGGACAAGAATATTACTTTCTATCATGCATTAGTCCAGTTGTACTGGGCCCACGATCCAAGGGCTTAGCCCACAAAGGTCGTATCTCTCCAACTCATATCTTTGGTTATTGAAATAACAAGATTTTTCAAAATATGATTTGTCCAAATTTAAATGATAATTAACTATTTCAACCGGAACCAGAATCTCTCTTTTATTGGTATAAGAATCCAACCAGGATCAGCTATACTACCAATTTCCTGGAAGAGCTGATCCAGGTGGCGACTCTTATATTATATAAAATAGGGACCCTGCTCCCGCATCTAACAAGGGCTAATCCCCAAGGGAGTCCTCGACCCCTTTGCCCAGTTGGTAATGCCAAGTATGTTCACACATACAACGAGCCCCGTGCTCTAGCGGCAACTGCCCGCATAAACACCCGGGAGTCCCGCGTTGGTCACGATAATCTGACCGGTGACTTGGAAGGGTGCAGCCGAAAAAGTCGGCCTGCTTACAGTGCCGTCTCTACTGGGGAATATGTTCTTCTCAAAAAGATGAAATAATGAAAATCATTTGAATTTGGAATTGTTAGGGTTTACTGCATAACATCTACATATACCCCAAAACCCCGGTGGCCTTAATAGCGTATCTCTAGGACTTACTCAAGGTCGTATAGGGGCACGAGGTTGGGATACACCAGCCTTGTGTAGTAAAATATAATCTAGTCGGCTTGATTAAGGTCACTAGATTTGAGTATATTAAACTTGGAGAATGGGCTCTTGAACTCAATTAGGGTTCCTGGGCCTAAGTACATAATGCACGGTTACCCTAAACTATAACCCTATCAGACTCAGCCCAGCATATAGCAATGCAACCCTAAAAACTTCCCCTTGGGACACCCAATGATTTTTTTAAAAGTCATGAGAAAGAGTACATCCTCGCCTACCCCAGGTTGGTAATAGAGGAAAGAACCCCCCACCTAGGAAAGATACTCACCACGATAGAGTAATAAGGTCGGAGGGGAGAGATAAAAAGTACATATTCTAATAGTGTGCCTGTTTAAATATTGCATCACACAAGCACCGCTAACCATGATTTACATGCAGCCATTATATAAAATAGCCATATCATACAATTGGACCATCGCACATACCCCTAGTATTAAGCGATACAAATCATAGAAAAGTCGCTTATAGAATGCATCGTCATACATACCCATGCTATTAAGCGATACGACCTTCGAAAAGCTAGTCCTAGAGCGCACCATTGCACACATCCTCGATATTAAGTGATACAACCTTATGAAAAGCTACTCCTAAAGTGCACCATCATGCATACCCTCTGTATTAAGCGATACAACCTTAGGAAAAGCTGCTCCTCGAGCTCACCATCGCATACCCTAGTTATTAAGTGATACCACCATAAAAAAGCTGTTCCTAGAGTGCACCATCACGTGTACCCTTAATATTAAGCAATATCACCTTAGAAAGCCGCTCCTAGAGTGCACTATTGCACATATTCTAGGTATTAAGCGATACAACCTTAGGAAAAGCCACTACTAGAGCGCGCCATCGTGCATACCCCCGATATTAAGGTGATACCACCTCAAAAAAGCTGCTCCTAGAGCGTACCATCATGCATACCCTCGATATTAAGAGATACAACCTTAGGGAAAGCCGCTCCTAGAGCGCACCATCGCGCATACCCTTGGTATTCAGTGATACCCCCTTAGAAAAGCTGCTCCTAGAGTGCACCATCGTGCATACCCTCGTTATTAAGCGATACCACCTCAGAAAAGCTACTCCTAGAGTGCACTGTCATGCATACCCTCGGTATTAAGCGATACCACCTCAAAAAAGCTGCTCCTAAAGCGTACCATCACACATACCTTCGGTATTAACTAATATAACCTCAAAAAAGCCGCCCTAGAGCACACCATCGCACGTACCCCTGGTATAAAGTGAGAAGAAAAGCCCCCCTAGAAGTCCACCATCGCACGTAATCCTAATACTAAACAAAAACCCTAGAGTCACCACTCCTACGGCACACCATGCACCATCATTCAGCATTTGCACATCATATGCTTCATAAAACATAATAAAAACTTGTAGGTCCATGCATCATACACCAAGGAATGAGCTAATCCATGCTCATTTCAGCTTGCAAAGCCAAAATCACCCAAGGCAATTCCACTGGCACCCAAGAAGAAGCAACCTCAGAGAAGAGTTCCTGAGGAATCATATTCTGACGATCCCACACTCATAAAACAAAACAACGAAACGGCTGACAATCATAAGGTGACTCTCAAAGCAGTACATGACATGATACTTTTTGAGGATTTTATCAGGAAATTCAAAACTATTATCAACAACATGAGAGCCACCAAAATTTTAGGTTCCTACTCCAACGACAAAGTAGTGGAAATTGAGAAGAAATTCTCAGATTTTGAGGAAATGCTCCTAAAACTGAAATGGATTGCGAGGCCTTCTTGTGCCAAGTATACAGATCCGGAGAAGTACAAACTCATAATACCAGAACCGCTACTCGCAAACTTCGTCATGCCTTATGTCCCACCATTTGATGGCACAAAATCCCCTGAAGTACGCATCAAGGGATACCTGCACATCATGATGAGCATGGGCATTCTTGAAGTCCATCGGGTAAATCTATTCAAAACCACATTACATGGCCCCACTACCGATTGGTACATGAGAATCTCCAGATAAGTAAAATTGAACTGGAAGTTACTCAGTATGGTATTCATTGAAAACCATGCCTATGATGTCAGGGTGGAGACAACCTTGCAAGATTTAGAGAGAGTACGCCAGGGCATCAATGAGCCCTTTGATACCTACTACCGCAGGTGGGTCGCGGTCCAATCACTAGTTGATGGAGCCCCTAAAATTGATGCTCTTGTTATCAAACTAGTGGAAGGATGTAATCCCATATTTCGAGAAGAGATGAAGGTGAAAAAATTCCACACTTTTGGGGATGTTGTGGAATATGCCAAGAGAATTGAAAAATATGATAAAGAGGAATGTATCGGATAAGAGTAAGCTGCCCATTATGCAAAAAACAAGCTGTATGATAGGGTGGCTCCTCCGAAGTGTTACCAGCTAAAGCCCTCCTACACTAAAAGGGAGGAAAAGAAAATGGAAGCCATCACTGCCGCGATCACTCCAACTCTACCTCAGCCAATATCACCATGGACAAAATCCATTTCCCAAATCTTCGCCAAACTAAGACTGGAGCCATGCAGAGCCTAAAAGCATTCATACCTCCATCACCGATTGATAGAGATAATTTTAATGTGTACCATGTGATGAAAGGACATAAGACTAACGAATGTGTCCAATTGCTACCTGAGCTATAAAAGATGATTCAAGGGAAAAATTTAGAAGAGCCGGATCGAAAGCTGAGTGTCCAAAATAACCCTCTTCCGACCATTGAGTCTCTGATAAATTCTATCCTCCTCCATGAATATGATGATGGTGGGAAAGATAATGCCCAATTCGAATCGGGATTTAGGGAAAATGGTATTGGATGGGCACTCGCGGAAATAGACCAAGTGGACGCCTACGCGAGGGAATTATGGAGATCGGGGAAACTTTCAACTCTAGCTATGGAAGAGCTCAGATACAGAGGGGATCCAGATGTGGTCACATTCTTAGCCCATTTCTATCGTCTCCTAATAAAATATGACATACCGCCACATGGCATAGTCACCGCATTCCCCATACTTTTCAAGGAAGATGCGATGGATTGGTACTATACCATGTCACCTTGCTAATTTTGGGATTGGGGAGAACTTGAACATTAGTTCTTAGAATTTTTCCTAGTGATAGAATTAGGATCTTCTAAGAATCCCTTGATTCAGCCAACTGGACAATATACCTCATTAAACATGAAGAAGCTCCTTCACCTGAGTGGCGGCAGTCGGATGATGCTCTAGTCCACCTGGCTGATCTAAGGGCCATTGGTCTCGTAGACATCAGAGATAATGAAATCTAGCTAAGGCCTAATCTAGCTGGCCTCCATAATTCATTCAGGTAAATTAGTAATTCTGTGGCCCCCGTTCCACTAGCTACTTTCCTAGATGACCAAGTCCGTAAATTGTACTAAGGGCAGCCTATTGAACGATATTGGGATCTTTCTTACATAAATGCCAGCCTAGCGCATACCTTTACAAGTCATGATTCTGGGAATGCGGTACGGAGTCAAGAATCAGTAGTTAAGAGCACAGCAACATCCCGGCCACAAGAGGATGAAGCCAAATCAAAATTTTATGACACTTTGTTCATTAATGTTATATCACTTGAGGAGGACGAAGAAGAATGAGGGTTGGATAATCAATACAAAGACCCTTGCTTTGATGACAACCCTATATTCGATAAAATGCACATGATAGAAAGGGTGTCAGCTGACGGGGAAGAGCTCGAAGCACGTGGGCTCCTCAATACAGCAAATTGGGAAGGAAATGGAGCCAAATGTTTTGGAAATGCCGATCCCATCAGATTCCTAGAATGGTTCCTCCAAACCTTGGAACTATACAAAATTAGCGTCTTGGGAGCGCCAACTCTGTTTCCAACATTCTTGATCTATCAGGACTAAGCTTGGTACTCTCGAATTTTGCCTCACCGATGATGGGATTGGCCCCTGATGTGCCAAAAATTCATTCAGGCATTTACCCCACACATATTGTTCTTTAGAAATGATGATGGGTCATATTCTTGGATACTCCCACTTGCTCTTAAAAGTATATGCTTTGGACCTTTTTATGAAAGATACGTAAATAGGTTAGGAGACAGGACGACCCATGTAATCCATCGTACCACAATCACCACCTGCAAAGAGATACATGACCCATGGGAATTCAGGGGACACGTGCCTCACCAGAACCTCCACTTTAAGATAGGAGAAATTACTTGGTCCAATGGGGCTTTCCCCCCAAGTACTGGCCCGTCAAATGAAAGAACCACACCACCTTATACTACCGGACTTGCTCACCCGCTACTAGAAAATCTTCCCAGAAGCACCGCCTACCCTAGCATAATACCAAGTAGGCTAGCACCATGCCCTACACCTACTGAGGAGCCAATACTAACATGTTATATTAGAACGATCCCTGCAAACCCTCAATTGGGAGCCCTAAAACCAATACAACTCTAGGATTACCTGCCAAAAGGGATTGAAAATACACTACCGAGTCCTGAATCCCCACATCCTCAATCTGTGCAAGAAGAACTACAAAGAATCATGGATGGGACTCCCACGGAACTCAACATGATTGGGACCTGAAGCTTAACGAAAAGACTAGTCTTCCAAAGGATATAACATGAAAAAAGGGGATCTTTAGGGCGTAGGAGACGTCAGTCCAATGCCCTTGTGAGCTTAATGGCATTTGCGGGCATACAAGATGATCAAAGGTTTTATAGGTGGCTTAACGTGGCATACAAATCAATGATTTCCTACAAAGCCACTCATGGGACCATGCTCCTCCCTAAATTGCCTCCAAAACTTGGGTATGATGGAAGTGGGCACCCTTAAATCTACCTCGCCATATTCACTGAGGTAATGAACTCGAGGGATGAACAATACCATTGTTGGCCTGAAATCTTTGGCATCACTCTTAAAGGAAGGGCTTTGGAATGGTGTAACCAGACATGGAATAATCCAACCACTCACCACTATTACTTCTTTTAGGGCATCCTGAGCCAGGCGTTCCTCTACCATTTTACCATGGAGGAATCGGAAGAAGGACCAAGAGGTGATCCATCCAGGATTGAGCCATACCAAGGATGGGCCAGCAGCCTGGGCTTACCCTTTCTTTATAACAGTCCCTCGTCCAGAAATTATAGAAATACTGGATAATCTCATCTTGGCACATTCTAACATTATCAACATGATCAGAGGAAATAAACCACAGGCCCATGTAATAGATGAAATCCTTCGGGAAAACCCCGCCATAGCTTGGCTGACTGACGTACATTATGAGCCAAGGAACACAAAGCTTTTGATCTCTCATACTTCCAGGCACATATGGTTGCAAGACATTCTCGTAGAAGAAAACTTTGACGAATTTATGGTGTTCGAACCCAAAAATGCCCCCAAAGATTCCCTCAAACCCATCAACCATGTTACTAGGAGTGGGAGGATTTTCCAACCCCAAATCTAGGTCAAGCCTCGCTCCATTGGTACCCTACCAATAGATAGCCCAACAAAAGGAGTTGGTATCCCTGTGATTGAACAACTAACAAATACGCCGGTTAAAATGAGCATTTGGGATATCTTATGAGGGTCTTAAGCACACAAAAGGACAATCATGCAGAAATTAATTGAAATGGAAGCACCTTCGCTGGCCTCATCGGTAGAATTGTGTGCTTTAATCAATCGTGGAATCTTTATTGGATTTCCAGACCTTGTCTTGTCTAATGCAGATGTACCAGATGATGGGCTGCGATATAGCCGAGCCCTATACCTAAAGATTGAAGTACTAGACTGAGTAATGCAATGTGTCATGGTAGATGATGGCTCTGCACTCAATGTCTGCCGTTAAAAGATCTTGCCTATCTTGGGACTAAATGAAGGGATGCTCAATAAATCTGGAACAATCATTAAAGCATATGATAACTCCAAAAGGTCTGTCCTAGGGACCTTCGAAGCGATAGTAAAAGTAGGAGAGATAGAATCCCTCATAACCTTTACCGTTATAGACATTCCTGTCACGTTTTCCCTCTTGCTTGGCCGACCATAGTTCCATGCACTAGGAGGCATCCCTTCCACTCTGCACTAGAAGGCGAAGAACCCTATAAAGGGAAGATTGTGACCCTTGAGGCATCAACTTTGGCTACTATACACACTGCTCTAGAACAAGTAGGCGGATTTATCATGGCCACCATAAGAAAAGATGAAAAACTGCCTTAGTGGTCTGAATGGGTGAAGAGCTACATGGGCCAATGCCTTACCCAGGGAGCCAGCCTAGGGGCTCGAGAGCAACGCCCCCCAGAATTCAAGTTTATAATGGGAACTTAGAACCCATCCGGACTTGGCTATCAGGGCAGGAACTAATAAAATATGTGGTCTAGAAGACATCAAGGGTCAGAAGTATTTGTTCGACATGGTGAAATTCTTTATCAGGGCAAGCCAGAACCAATCAAAACCGAAGAGGGAGAAGTGCCTGGCTTTGAAATATTCTCCGATGTTGCAAACTTCGAAGACACTGCTACCCCGACTAGTCATGAAAGCCAAATGGAGAAGAGAAAAACCCCACCTGAAGAGGAGACTGCTAAGAGATAGAAGATGATAAACTAGTCAAACATAGAAGAATTGACCATGAGATTGGGTAAGCTAATGGAAGCCCATCTTGAAGACAGGAAGGTCGAAGTAAAGGCTCGAGGAGAAGAACCTTCACTAGAAGGAATGGACAAGATAATCTCCGAATTAGCCTAGCTTATGATTAAGGGAAAATCCAAGGTGGGAGACACCATCGCCAGTAGCAGCACGGAAAGTCCGGACTAGGAGACCCATAAGCCTAATGAAGACATTTCAATCTCTGATATTTTTGAACTAACTAACTTGTACCATGAGAATGATAATAGCAATAAAGTGAATGACTTTGCTTACTTGTGTGATGCTTTCAATTGCATGCGTTCATCTTATCATACAATAAACATTTTTAGTATTCACAATAATCTTACAAAAGAAACAAATTTGGGACAAGGAAATGATCCTAAAATGGTAACGATCTCCGCTGACCTTGATCTTGAGCTAGAGACAAAATTGGTAGAAATACTCAAATCACATGTGAAGGCATTTGCTTGGTCCTATAACAATATGCCCGGAGTCGACAGGACTATTGTAGATCATAAGATCCCCACCGACCCGAAGATAGGACTGGTCAAGCAAAAATTGCGAAGACTAAGACCCGAATGGGCCGAAAAAGTCAAAGAAGAAATAGCTAAACAAATTCAAGCCAAATTCTTGGAAGTCGTGGAATACCCAGAATGGTTGACGAACGAAGTACCGGTGGTGAAGAAAGATGGTAGGGTCCGAGTTTGTGTTGATTTCTGAGATCTCAACAAAGACTTACCTAAAGTTGACTTCCTTTTGCCCCATATAGATATGATAATCAATAGTGCAACCAGAGCAGCCATGTATTCATTCATGGATGGTTTCTCAGGATATAACCAAATATTGATGAATGTCATCGACAAATTCAAGACATCCTTCATTATAGAATGGGGAGTATACTGTTACAAGGTGATGCCATTCGGACTAAAAAATGCTGGGGTTACCTATCAAAGGGCAATTACCACTTTGCTTTATGACATGCTACATAAAGAAGTTGAGGTATATATGGATGATATGTTGGTAATCACCCACTCCTGAGGAGCATCTATCTGTGCTTGATCACTTCCTTACCCGAGTAGAGAGGTACAACCTATGACTCAACTCAAAAAAGTGTGTCTTTGGAGTAACCTCAGGGGAGTTATTAGGCCACATTATTAGCCAATGAGGCATAGAAATCGGCCATGATAAGGTAAAAGCTATCCTCGACATGCCTCAACTAAAAACCAAAAAGGAAGTCTGAAGCTTCCTTGGATCCTTATAGTACGTATTAACCACAATTTGTGAGCCTATATTCAAGCTTCTCGGGAAGTTACAGCCCGTTGAATGAAACCGTAATGTCAAGAAGCCTTCAATAAGATCAAGGCTTACTTATCTAATCCGCAATGTTGAAACTACCCACACCAGGAAAGCCTCTTATACTTAGCCATTAAAGAAACCACCATAGGGGTAATATTGGTACAAGAGCATGAGGACAAGAAAGAACATGCCATTTACTACCTCAACAAGAAACTCTTTAAATATGAAACTCGATACATTATAGTCGAAAAGACCTTTACCGCTATTGTCTGGTTAACGAAGAAGCTTCGGCATTACTTCTAGTCCTATAAAATCTAGGCCATTACAGAGGTAGATCCTATGAAGATCCTTTGCTAAGCGCCCTCCTTGGCTGGGAAACTATCTCACAGGTTGTTGCTCCTTTAGGAATTCGACAACAAGTACGTCACCAAAAAGTGATCGAAGGATGGGCCGTGGAAGAATTTCTGGCCAACCAACCCTTAGAATCCAACTACGTCAAAAACCTTGAATTTCCAGATGAACAATTGGCTATGATATCAAAGGGACCCAGGAAGTGGACCATGTACTTCAATGGGGCGGTGAACCGCAAGGGAGCTGGTTTAGGAGTCATAATTGTATTCCCCAAGGGGGTACTAATCCCACTTTCTAAAAGGTTAGAATTCTCAATAACCAACAATGGTGCTGAATATGAAGCATGTTTATTTGGCTTAAACTCACTACTTACATTAGGAGTAGAGGAAGTGGAAGTCAACGGGGACTCCACTCTAGTCATCAGACAAGTAGTAGGAAATAAAGGAGGAATCACTTCACCCATATTTAGAGTCCGTGTGGGCCAGAGCATCTTTCTTTGAAAAATGTGAATTCTATCATGTGTTGAGAGAAGAAAATTAGATGGAAGACTTGTTAGCCACTCTAGCCTCAATGTGGGAAAACCCAGAACAAAAACCCATGAGTCCGATAGTAGTGGAAGTAGTGGACACTCCATACTACCTTGCCTCAGTCGCATAGATCTCAGCTGAACCAACACCTTGGTACAATGATATACTACAATAACTTAAAAATGGGATGTTCCCCATACAAACTACCGATGCCGACAGAATAACCTTATGGAAGCTGTCAGTTAACTTTAGACTCATCAACGGGCGATTGTTTCAGATATCTTCTAATGGAATCCTCCTTAAATGCATAGGAAAAGCATAAGCTGACAAAGTCATGCAAGAGATACATGTAAGGGCATGTGGTCCCCATATGAATGGAATAATGTTGGCTAAAAAGGTACAACAAATGGGGTACTTTTGGAAAACCATGACAGCAGATTGTACGAACCTAGTCAAGAAGTGCCATGAATGCCAGATTCATGGTAATATTAGTCACCTAAAGCCGATCGAACTCCAGCACCTGGCTACACCCTGGCCTTCTCGACCTAGGGCATCGATATCATAGGAAAAATCAGACCATCCTCGACCAATGGACACAAGTTCATCATAGTAGCGGTAGACTACTTTTCAAAATAGGTCAAAGCTAAATCCTACACAAGAATCAATGCCAGAAACATGGAAAAGTTCATTCAGAAGCATATCTTTGCATGATATAGTGTACCCTACCATGTGGCATCTAACAATGGATGCAATTCTAGGGAGAGACAACCCACCTACTAGAGTGGCACAACGTCAAACATAATCGCTCATCACCAAATTGCCCTCAAGCTAATGGGGGAGTGGAGGTGGCCAATAAGGCCATAAAGAAAATTTTGTCCAAAATGGTGGTTACCCATCAAGACTGGGCCGATCATCTACCTTATGTGCTTTGGGGCTATCGCACCAGCATCAAGACCCTAACAGGTCGAACGCCATTCTCCTTGGTGTATGGAATGGAGGCGGTTCTCCCCATGGAAATTGAAGTCCAATTGCTTCATATGGCACTCAACCCAAAGCTACGCAAAGATGAATGGGCTAAGTCCCGCTACGACACACTTAACACCATCGATGAAAGACATCTAGAAGCCCTTGATAGTTTGAGGATGCATCAACAACGAATGGCCCGAGCCTACAATAATCGAGTAAGGAAGGATGACACGGCTCTTAAAGCAGGTGACCTTGTGCTAAAAGAAGTCAAAGCAACCCATACCGACCCTAGGGGGAAAATTTTACCCTAATTGGGAAGGTCCGTACATGATAAAATGAATCCTTAGCAAAGGAGCTATAAAATTCATGGATATGGATGGAAACAAGTTCACAAAGCCAATTAATCGGGACAAGCTGAAGTTATATTACGTTTGAAGTTTAGTACGAAACAGAGGAAAATTACGTTGAAAAGTCGTCACCAATGTCAATATCGTCCCATGATTTGTATCTTTGTAAGATCATGAATATTAAGAGTGAATGTAGTAAGATGAAATGGAATGAATTAAAAGGAAGCATGCATACATTACATTTACACCCAAAATAAAGTCGAGGCTTTATTACACAAATTTATAAAAACACGATCTAATGGCTAAGACCCGCCATATGATGACTGTAGCGGCGAGTGATCGCCAGCCTTTCTGCTCTAAAAGGCGCTTCCTTGATGGTAGAGAGCCACTCCATATATGCTTCATCAAGGAATATGTTAAACGATAACTCGTAATTCATGAAGGTCAGTGTACGGTACTACCATTTGGTTCGGGCATGGGCTGGCCTTAAAGGTCCCCAAGGTCTCACAAGCAAAGCATGAATATACTCGGGCACATACTGAGAATCGCCATATTATTGCCTTATGCATTCCGGGAAATAAAATAATATTCACTCTAGGCCCAATAGTTGAATGCCTTAGGCCACTATGTGGGTAATCACCTCATTAATCTTCCACCGGAGGGAGGTCCACCTGATATCCCTCTCAATTAACCTTTACAAAAAATACAGCCATTCGCATAAGGACTGACCTCTATAGTACCCAGACTGCGTTCCCCAACCCTAAAAGTCTTTCAGTGCATAGGAGTTCAGTGGTCCCGTTGGTGCTCTAATCATCTACAAATGCTCCTTCAGCCGCACCTGCAATAAGATAACCTCTTCAATAGGCTATTACTAACAAAAGATCACGATAATTGATCGAGGAGAAAATGATTAGCATACCTAAAGAAGCAATCTACTTCCTCCCACCGTCACATTATGACCCGAGTGAATTAAGGCCATGTAAATAAAAGATTCTGCTAAGACCACAGCCATGGGAGACAATCCCTCTAAAGTTTTACGAACCACGGAGATCAACCTGGGGCTACATATCCCATTGTCTGATTCACACAGAAAACCCCCCATCAACAGCATAACCATAAGAGGAACCCAACTTCGGTGACTAGAAGTGATGGAGGAACAAATCTCTAAGGCCACGCCTAGAATTAGCCTAGGCTGCTCGGGATTGGTGGACACAATTCTACCCTCTCAACGGTCAAAAAGTCTAAGGAAACTCACATCTTGCTGCTTCATAGGGGCCCCGTATTTGGGCACCACGATATCCTGATTGTAGGGGATGTCCATTATGGCACAGAACTACTTATAGAGAGGACACAACTCTTGATTATTGAAGCAAAATACATGGTCCAGTGGATCCCATAGACTTATTCCACTCTGGAGAAGTGTGTCATCCAGGATGATGTTGTAGCAATATTGCATGTTGAAAAGGCGCACAACCTGAAGCTGATCCTAATCAGTCGGGCTTAGGGTCCAAAGGTAGCCTACCAGTTATGTTTTGAATCTATCCATGCGAGACTGGACCACAAGATCAATACCAACTGCACAAAAAGAAATTCGTTCTCAGGAAAGAACAACAAAAATGGATTTAGCATGTCAGAGCAACAAAAAGAAGTCATCCATCTAGAAAATAAACATGGCCTCAAAGGACCCACCAATCCATAAAAAGAAAAAGAAAAATATAAAGGGGCAAAGACACGCCCAATCCACCATCAAATGTACTGGATAAAATTGCCACACAGGGCCCACAATAAAATATATCTCGACAGAACCTAAAGAGGTAGAACAACAAATGGAGGAGTCAGTGGAAACTGGGAACTCGCCCCTGCGAAACCAGCCTGGCTCAGATAGCCGGGTATATGACTCTATGCTCCATAACCAGATGGGTCCCATGCATATGCCGAAGGATGAGCCTACCCATACTGAATATAGCCTGAGGATCCCATTAATGGAGGCACCCTATAACCGACTCTGAGCGGGTCTAACTCTACATTCTACGCCCGAATTCTTCCCTGCAAACATTTCATGCATAAGCACTCATCCATGCATATTCATTAGAAAAGAAAGGAACAAGATTACTGAGCCTTACCGCCTTCTCAAAGTTGTTCCCCAACATGATATTCTAAAAGTCAAAGAGAAGGCATCCATATCTCTCGCTATCCTCTCTCGGCACTTGTCAGACAAACCGTATTTAGCATAAAAATAAAGATAATTTGCATAACCGAATGTCAAAACTTACGTGAGCCATATGAGGTGGTGTGAAGGTCATGTCTACCCTGGTCGAGTTATCTGCGCCAAATAGGGGGAAGTATAATGACAAATCAGGGCAATAGATGTGCAACCCTGTAGGAACCTGATAATTTTTGTGCCCCACGACATGGAAAGTAGCCTCGCCTGACATGTGTGGACCCCTTGACCTTTTTCCTTGCAAAATAAAATAGGGTCAGTACTCAAAGAAACAGCACAAATGGACATGAAAAGATAGAAACGTACCCCTTATAGCGTGACCTGATCCTCTGAGGGCTAACTAAGTAAGCACTCAGTCATAAAATCAGGATAACAGCTAGCCTCGTCGTACAACTTCACTGCCTCGCCCTCTTCCTTTAAGATGTCGAGAGTCTCCTCTGCCAACTCTGGCTAGAACAACCACCCTATGAGCTCGGGTGGCACCAGTCTCTCCTCTAGAGACTTGTCACATTTCAACACCCTGTTCCCCCAAATACCACGTGAGGGAAGAAGGACTCTCCAAAATTAGCCAGTTTGGCACCATCTCGCCAGTAGCAGTCATAACCCTACTCCAGCTAGAAGGTTTCCTCCACTGAGCAGGATTGATCTACAAACAAGCGTTATCAGTACATGCTAAAAGTGAAATAATAAAAACATACATACAAAGCTCACCTCATTAAAAGAAAGATTCTTGATTCTCCCTTTGGCCTTGGCAGAATCCAGGTTCCCCCAGGCAACCAACCAGGAAGGGAGCCGAGGAAAGTAGGCAATGTCTTTACGAATCTTGGCCTTCATCAGCTAAGGAAGAATTCCCTTCTCAAAACCACAAATCTACAAAAGGGGAAATGTTAGTCAATCCACAACACAAGCACGTATATATAATAGATTTTCCGATAAGTTACCTCAAGAACTAGCTAGGATGACTTCAACTCTAAAGTGTGCTTCCTCGCACAATGGTCTAGAGCTAAATATAGTTGTCCTAGTGCAGCTCTACCCAAAGCCAACTCTTCAAACTTCCTCAAAGTCACCAGGGAACCCAAAAGGTTTAGGTTGAGTGCCGAGTTACCAACAGGGAACAGGGTATTGGTCAAAGAATATAGCATGAAAGAATGAGCACACTGCTCTCAGGCCTCATCATTAGTAGGGGCCCTATTTCCCGGAGCTAACCAAAAGTCATATAAATCATTGGCAGGAATTTCTTTTGTTCAAACTAGAAAATCCCAATAGTTTCTATATAAGTACGGGGTCGTAGTTGCCCATATTCATGGCATAGTTAAAATGGATAATCTCCCCGTCATATTGTAAACCGGTAATGGCAGTAAAATCCAATGGTGTGATGGTATACTCAATGCATGTTAAGTGAAAGGTGTGGGTCGAGTCTAACCATCTCCTCAAAAACGATGGCAAGACCTTACGAGAGTACTAAACTAGCTTTACTTGAATGAATCTCTCGATAAAAGCACTAAAACCCACATCCTCAAGGATCCTCTTCACTTTAGGAGAAAGCACTCCCCACCACGTGACAAGGTCATGGAAGTTACCTGCACCGCAATCCTTGAGCCTTTGCAAGGACACAACACCATATCAAGGGACAGCTTATAGAAATTAAGCGCCCAAAGATCCAAGAAGCTTATAGCCACTAAGCATGAACATCCAAAATAAGATAAGTATGGGAACTTCTAAGTCATGAGAAGGCTTATAGTTATAAAGTGAACCTAAAAGTCCCCAAATTTTGTAAAACAGCAGCAGCATATGTGTAACAAAACATCACAGATTGTTTCATGGACTATAGAAAACTCTAGAACCCTCAAAATCGTGAAAAAAAAAGCTTCTAAAGAAAACAATGTCGATCGACATAAAGGAGCGTCGATCAACGCATCTAGAAGGATCAGAAGCATCGTTCGATGCTAAAGCTAAAATCCTAGATTTACAAAACGTCAAATAGGTAGTGCGCAGCAAAATAAAATAGACGGCACATTCAATAAGGCATGTATTGTAAAAAAAGACCCCTAAAGGCATGCCAACTCTAAAGAAAAGAGTTAGGAACTTACTAGAATGCGGGAAAGATGGTGCTCAGGTTTGAGAATGAGCAAAATGGCATTACCTCTATCCATGCCATGAAAAATCTTCCTCGTAGAAAGCCTGTAGTTGTCCTCCATAGCAAGGAACGGGATGTGAACTATCTCCCCATGAATTCTTACCTCAAGCCCCAAGGTAGGGGCACGATTTTGATCCCAAGAGGTCACGATCTTTGTCCTTATCATATTGGACCAAAACCGAATGAGAATTGGAAGAAAAGGGAGTGTGAAAAACTCCAATATAGTTTCTGCTGATGGAATAAAATGCAGGAAGATAGGGTTTCTGTATGGGGTGTGTTTTGTTTGTAGAAAAACTGCAAAATTTATAGGGCTTTTGATTGTATCGATCGACACAATGCATATGTATCGATTGACACAAGTCGCGACATGACTTTTAATGCCTGTAATCGCTATAATTTAAACAATCGAAATCTGAATGTTTGTGTCGATCGACACAAGCCCCATTCGTCAATCAACACATATTAAAATATGGCCTTTTTTGCCTTTTTTGGGAACAAATTGCAATGCCCAATTAAAACCCGAGGATTTTTTAAAATTGCATTTTCCATGAAAGTCATTTTCTGAAATACTGGCGGACCTAAAAATTTTCAAATAAACAAACACTATAAGAATCTTAAAAAGGGTTTTATTTTTCAAAAGTAGTCAAACATTAATTGATTGAAGGGGCAAAAATATTTTTTCAAAATTTAGTCGATCAAATAATGTTGACTATATTGTCGTAAAGCACGCGCACTTTCTTTTACTCACTGCGCTAACTTTGCGTATGCAAGAACTTTACCTCTACGGTATAAGTTATTGTATGCAAGAGGTAGCCTGTGAGCACTGTCCATCCAAGCCTGATGTTGTTTGAGACCTTTTTTAAGAGATGGCAGACCAGTACTGACAAAGATCATTTTTCATTCCAAACTACAAACCCCTCCAAGGAAACAGGATTCTAACATCCTGAAAATTAGCGCCGATTGACACTGGCCATAACCCTAATTGCATCAATCGATGCTATCCCATAGCGACAATCGACGCTTCCACATGTCAATTTTCCTAATGACTCATCAAACCTAAAACCATGACTCAGTAAGGCTACCACCACCTAACTTGCGTCGATCGACGCTAACCATATGCGACCATTAACACTAATAAGGAATCTAGACCCAAATGACTCGACGAAGCTACTATGACAAGCATTGCATCAATCGATGCTCCCATTTGCGTCAATCAACACTCCCAAAGTTTCTATAAAAGGAAAGCTGCCATCGGCATCTCCAATCAACTATCACCTTCGAAAAAAACCTCCCAAATCCAAAATTAGAAGTCCTTCGAGCTCTTTCCGTCCCTCAAAGATATCGAGCCTTTATTAAAACTATACCAAGGTATAGACACCCCTCCTCAAAATAGTTTTTAGTCAAAAAGCTACACGCACATATCAAAAACACTCAGAATGTCCTCCTGTCAAAGTTCTCGAGGTTATCCCTACAGAAACCTTGAGGAATTCCCCACAGAAACACGTTCCTAGTTAGTACCAGGCCTTCAACTAATCCTGAAGCAAATAGAAGGTAAATGAGGGTCAAGAATATTACTTTCCATCATGATATTAGTCCAGTCATGCTTGGCCCACGCTCTAGGGGCTAGGCCCGCAAAGGTCGTATCTCTCCAACTCATATCTTTGCTTATTAAAATAACAAGATTTTTCAAAATATGATTTGTCCAAATTCAAATGATAAGTAACTATTTCATCTGAAACCAAAATCTCTCTTTTATCGGTATAGGAATCCAAACCAGATCAGCTATACCACCAATTTCCCAGAAGAGCTATTCCGGGTGGTGACTCTTATATTATATAAAATAGGGACCCTGCTCTTGAATCTAACCAGGGCTAGTCCCCAAGGGAGTCCTTGACCCCTTTGCCCAGTTGGTAATGCCAAGTATGTTCACATATGTAACGAGCCCTACACTCTAGCAGTGACTCCCCACATAAACACCTAGGAGTCCCGTGTTGTTGGCCACGTCAATCCGATCGGTGACCCAAAAAGGTCCCGCCTGAAAAGTCCACCCACTCACAGGTAGCCATGAGCTTTCGCAAAAAGTTGTATGAGGAGATCCATAATGTAGGGGATACCGAGCTATTGACCCGTATTAACTCATTCAGGTTCACTGATATTGCCAAGCCCATTCCCTAGGCCCTAAAGATGCTGGCTCCTGCTACTATATCGGCCTTAGCAGAGAAATGGTCTGAGATGACACACACTTTCCACCTACCAATCAGGGAGGTTACCATTACCCCCTTGGATATATGTGCACTTACAGGGCTGACTTAGGGAGGGTTTGTCCTTTGCTTTGATGTCTATACTAATTGATGGCATTCTCGGCCTAAGGTGAAGGCCTACATTAAGAGACTACTGGGGTTTTATCCTAGAAGGATGGACAATCTCGAGTATGGAGAGATCTATAGTTACTGGATTGGGCAGCCAAGCCCTATTCCTGCGAGGAGGAGGGACCAGTATGCCCTGTCTTTCCTACTGACCCTCCTTATCACCGTCTTCTTCCCAGTCTACTCGAGCAACCTTAACTATGGTTTGCTCTCAGCTATCATGGACCTTGCTATTGTGTCGGGCAAGAATTGTTGTCGGGCCATCCTGACATAGTTGTATTATGGGCTAGATGTTGGGGTTTGAGGCCAGCAATCTGAGCTCAAGATCTTCCATCTGATCCTACTTGTAATTCCTCAATCAATCCCTTCTGCTCTAACCCTTTACTCGAACTATTTTGCAACTAACTTCACCTTATTTGACAAGTGGGCCTTTGATCATCGACTTATTCCCAGGCCAGGTTTACCCTAGCAGCCTGAGATGGCTCATCTCCAGGTTAATAGGGCCTTGGCAGCATCATGCTCTTACCACAGCAGAGTACAGGGAGTTCCTCCGCTAGCTGAGCTCTGATCAGGTAAGCTTCTCTAGCATCACATCTGTACTTTACATTTCAACAAACTATTAGTAGAAACTATATTTACAAAGTCATGATACTTATAGTGCATTTACTTGGTGCAGGTCATTTGAGACCCATCAAAGAGGATAGTCATGCACATAGACATCGAGCAGATGTGAGATGGCATGGATGATCGCCGATTCATGTTGGAGTCCCCGCTCTCCTTAGAGTGGTATTTTGGCGAGAGGGTCTAAGGGTGGAGGACCATTGCTGTTATGGAGAGGTCAATCCCTCCTCCTGTCCCAGTGGGAGTCTTTAGGTCACATTTGATGCATGAGATGGATTAGGGTCTGTACTTATTGGGTAAGGGAGCCCGAGTGATGTCCGTGGGGGGCTCTTACACTGTATTCATTGATTCCTTGCTCCTTCCTCCCTATGAGAGGATCTATTTCAAGGACATGCCCCTCGAGTTCCACTAGAGGGATAGTGATGGTGATAATGATGATGATGATGATGAGGGTGGACTGAGGAGAGACCACGGGGGTCCTTTTATGGTTAGAAATACTGAGGGTCTAGTTAGGTTTGCTACACCTTCGTTTTAGGTATTTTCCTAAATTAGCCTTTATGAATACCTTATTGTTTCTCAAAATTTCCTATGACCCTAAGTGTAACCTTATATTGTTATAGGCTTCTGCCTCGATGCAGAGGAGGTCCGTTGCTGCTGCCCCTGCTAACCCTGTGCCGCTGATGAAAAAGTCTCGTGCTTTAGGGAATGTGAGAGAGGGGGGTCTTCTAGTCAGAGTTGGATACTTTCTTCTGACTCCTTCATCATTCAGGGAAGCGAGTTGTCAAGGAGCTTGAGGAGTCGGTCCATCCCGTCATCTATACCCCATCTAGATTCACTCATGTAAGGAATTCTCTGCTTTGGTCTTGCCCTTATAATAACTACTTAGGATTTCCCATCCTGGTAATGTTTTCTCTTTTTGGTGACCATCTCTAAGGCCAAGAGGATCGCTAGGGATTTCTTCTCTATTTGGGACCTGCTGCTAGCTCAAGACACACTAGCCTCAGTAAGTTACTTTTACCTGTAAAATTTAACAAACTATGTATGATTCATGCCATGATATTTATATATATGTACTGATCTTGTGATTTCATTAGAGACTCTATTTATTATGGAGCGTGGTAGGTCCGCTCAGGATTTGGGTGCCTCTATGGAGCAATCCAGGTTCTTAGAGGAGTAGTTGCAAGCAGCCACCGCTAAGGCTAATTGGGATAGAGAGGAGACTGCTCAGGAAAGGGCCAAGGTTGAGGTGTTGTAGGGCCAGCTGCCCAGATGATCTAGGACAGACAGACACCTGAGTTATCTAATTCTGCATTCGAGGATGACCTCTCTGCCTATCATGTAGGGCTGGCAATGACCTAGAGGGGTGGAGCTGAGCAGGAGGTGGATCAACATGTTGAGATGGTTGGTGCTGCCAGGGATGTTATAGGGGTTTAGGAGACCAGGGCCCCTGATCTGCCTATTGAGGGTGCTGGTAGGGTTGAGGACCGTGGGATGATCAATATGGATAATCTGCTGGTGGATCCACAGGACTAGACTTAGGACAAGTACCAAGGATAGGACCCCTCAACAGCTTAGATTAGACTGCATCTATTACTTTCTAGACATTTGATACTTTTGGCCACGCGTGGCTTATTTTGATGTAAACCTAAATACTATTTACAAACTGCTTTTATTACTTTAAACTTTATGCATGCTGAACTTTCTTTTTCTGAACTGGAACTGTTGGATATCATTGCCTGCAAATCCATGTTGCCCTTTGGTACAACTAATAATGAGACCCATTTAGCGTGTATTATGAGCGAGTGAGTTAACCGTTCAACACTCGAAGTTCCTGATCACACCGAACTGACCCAACATAACTAACAAGAATTAACAAGGCTGTCTGGTTAAAATTGGCACGTCTGGGGATACATACTATCCTATTAATTCACAATAGGAGAACTAAGTTCAAAGAATTCTAGTTATGAGACATGGCAATTACCAATATTGTTCTAACTATCCCAATTAACAAAATTGGCGCTTTTAAATTAAGTTCTAATTTTTGCGTAGGCCACTCGATGTGAGATGACCCATCAAACTCTTATCTTCATCTATTTTTGCCCTGATTTTAGCCTGGGCTATCCTTGATAGTTTAGTCCAACAGACTTTTCTTTTCTTCTTTTCATTGATTTAACTTTTCCTTGGACCGCCCTTTCGGGTTTTCAATCCAATAAGCTTTTTCTTTCGTCTTAACTTTTGCCTGAACCGCCCTTTAGGGTTTTCAATCCAGCAGATGTTTTTTGAATTTTACATAGGTCTCATTTCTTTTTATGGCCTATCAGTATTTTTGTCTTTAGTTGAGTAATGTGCGTGCAATAAAGATAACAACAAAGATGCATAAAATGCAGAGAAAGACTAATGTTCACATACCTGCGATTATTTCACCAAAAGACATGCATGCATTCATAAGACCAAAATTCTTATCAATTCATAACATGTTCATTCATGAGATTAATTTGAGTACATAAGCAATGGTAACAATTTCCAATGGTTAACCCCTACTACCTACTGGTCTTTTACAAATTTTCTAGAAAGCAACTGACATTTTTCTCTCGATTCCCTCACTTTTTCCTAAGCCACACTTTTCAGGTTATCAACTTAGCGGGCTTCATTTGAATTGGAGTACCCTAATTTTTTACTGATCGGTTTATAGAACACCGATCAGCGGGTTGTACCCTAATTTTTGCCCGAGCAGTAGAGGACCACTCATCGGGTAATTTATTCTTTTTTATTTGTTTGTATTCTTTGTGTTGCTTTTCTATGATTCAGTTCTTTTGACCTAGACATGATAACGATTAAGCCTATCTTGATTCAATAGATTCATGAATTCATTTCCATCCATATCTATAAGGTTGATTCCTTCCTTGCCAAGGACTTTCTTCACAATGAATGGTCCTTCCCAATTAGGCCCAAATTTTCCCCTAGCGTCAGTATTGACCTGGCGTAGTTGTTTGAGGACCAGATCACACACCTTGAGAGGTTATTTCAGGTATCTGACTCTGTTGTTGTAAGCTCAGGCCATGCATTGCTGATACATCTGTAGGTGGTCAAGTGCCTTAAGCCGGTTCTCGTCTATTGCATTTAACTATTCATACCTAGACCTTACCCAATCTGGCTCTTCTAACCTAGCTTCGAGTGCCACTCTTAGAGATCTTACTTCTATTTTGACATGTAACATGGCTTCCATTCCATATACCAAGGAGAAAGGTGTTCGATTAGTGGGTATCCTTATGCTAGTTCTATACCCCCCACACTATAAATGGAAGTTTATCAGCCTAATCCCTATAGGTAGCCACTGTTTTGGATAAAAAAATCCCCTTGATCGACTTATTGACATTAATGATCAGCTTCCCTTTAGAGCTCCTGAGGGATTTGAGTATAGTCTTGCAACCCAAGGTGTACTTTCCATTCTTCATAACCAGGGCCAACCTGCTGTTGATGCTCTCATGATCGACTTATTGACATTAATGATCAGCTTCCCTTTGGAGCTCCTAAGGGATTTGTGTATAGTCTTGTAACCCAAGTTGTACTTTCCATTCTTCCTAACCAGGGCTTGTTGTTGATGCTCTTATGAGGGGTTACTCCGATCATATAACCTGAGGCTTACTTCCCACCCCTCATAGCCAGAGCCAGCCTATTATTGTTGATTTTATGAGTCTTTTTGGTCTTATTTCTTAATGATGTCACCCCTTTTTTACCCTTGTGAAGAAAGACGGACCAAGACTTATCGTTATCATGTTTTGCTAAGTACTTTATCATCTCTCTTTCTTGGTGGTAAGTTTTAACCATTGGATATTTATCCCTTTCCAATATATTCAAAGTCAACTTCTATAATAAATATGATGATATTTTAAGAATGTTGTTGTTATGAGTGCACGATGTCATTAACATGGAATACTTGAGTAAAATGTGAATGAGAGATGCATCAATTTATTCATGACATGCCTTAGTTAAAGAGTATTGATGCCACAATTTATCCATGATATGCCTCATAAGCGGCATTATTTGCATCAAAATGGGTTGCGACATTAAAAATTACATCATTTAAATAATCCTCCACAGGCGCAGGGCCTTGTTGGTTAGCCTTGGTAATATTGATAGTTGAACTGGTAGTCCTAGCGTGTAGCTTTTCGTGAGTTTCTTCGGCCACTGCTCTTGCTAAGTTCTTGATGGCCTTGCTTATAGGGTTACTTTTCTCATCCCCTTTCCCATTCTTCCTCATGAGTACGGCTAGGGCCTTGGTGATAGCTTTGACTGCTTCACTCATTTCATCTTCCTCAGCCTCCCTACGTACTTCTATAGAAACTGAGGCCTCAATCATGCAGCCATTCTTGAAGTCATACACATCACTAAAGATCTCAAAACTATGGACCTTCCTACCCCCTACCTCGATAGGTTATTCCTCACCTATGAACACCTTCTTCTTAATCTCGGCCCCTATCATAAGGCACGAATATAGTTTGAATTTCCTATCACCTGGGCGATATCCTAAACCAAATCTGAATGGCCATAGTACATGTATTATGGGTTCTGATATGCCCTGGAGATTCTTCCCAAGCTCGTTTCCTCTCGTGTAACCCTACTTCATCATAAATCTCTCAATCTTAAGGGCTATGTATCCCCTAGCTAAATATTTTGCATCCTGGTGAGCAATAGGCACCCTAGATTCTTTCTCTTTGGCTTCCATGGAAGCTATAACTGATGGTTCATCGGCCTCAATGGTTACTAGCTTGCCATTATGGATGAGCTTGACTTTTTAGTGGACCGGGGAAGGGACGGCCCCTAATGCATGGAGCCAAGGATGGCCCAACAACAATGAGTAAGTGATAGGGATGTCAAGGATGGTGAACAGGACTTTGGATTTCACTTCTCTGATTGTAACCCCAGTTTCAAAAACTCCAATAATACTCCTCTTTATATCATCATATGCCCTTATAATAGTATTGGATTTCTCCAACATGGATTCATCTAGCCCTAGCAGGATAGAGATTAAGGCCAGAACCACCATCCACCATTACACATAGGATGGAATGATCAAAGATTTGCACCTTGATGAAAAGTTTCTTGTTGTGACTGTTCCCTTCTTTGGGGATATCTAACGGATGAAACATAATGGGTTCAACTCGATTGGAAGAAGATCCTTCTATAACTGAGAACACCTCAACAAAGGTAGTGGAAGGTGTAGCCTCCACGCCTAATATTTTTCCATCAAACCCCTATGATGATCCTTGGCAGGGGTAACTTGTAGCCACTAGATAAGAGGGGTGACCTTTGAATTAACCTTCTTAGTACCAAGAAGAGTTTAAGTTTCTATAGCAGGTGTAAAGGTCGGTCCTTGACTGACACTCGGGATGACCTGAATGGCAACATCTCTACCTCTTCTTCTTTTTGGGAGGGCATTAGGAGCAACCCTTCCACTTTGAGTGACATGTAATACCCCATCCTTCATATAGCTTCTTCCCTCAGGGGTTTCTACCAATAATGTTGGACCTTCAAAGTCCTCGCTCTCCATTACATAAGCATCGATATCAATTGGTTTAGGTTGAATCAGCATAGCGTCCTCATCATAAGCACCCTCTAATTCTTATGCATTAATATCAATAGAGATAGGTTCATCAGACAAGGCCACCACTGAGTGAACCATCGGGTTGGCTTGTACGATCGTACTAAAGACATGATGGGAGGGCAGTCCAAACTCAACAGCTGTAACCTATATCTTAAAATTCAGTTGGGGATTATTCATGGTGATTGGCTTAAGTTTAGGTTCTTAGATCTTCTTCTCCCTAATTTGGCCACGAATGGCCTCGAGTAAATCCCTATAGGCGCCGGTGCGATGACCCTTGCTAACATGATAAGCACAAAATTGATCCCTATCCTCAGGCTTGGAAGAGACATAGGGCTTGACAATTTGGAGAAGGCCCAATGCCCTCAACTTACTAAAGATGGCAGACAGTGGTGCCTTCCATGGAGAAATACCATCCTCAGTAACATGAACTGTAGTAACTTCTTCTTATACTATTACGGTTTTGGGATCTAAACTAGACCTTGGTTTAGAGGCCTGGGTTGGGGCTGCATCCTTAGATCCTTTCCCATTTCTCGGCCTTTTTAAAGACCCCCACGTAGCTAGAGAATTTATCCATACCAAGAACCTTACGGTAGGTGGACAAGGCACCGTCCATCAACTTTATAATCATCTCAGGGAGACTCAGTCGATCTTTCAACAAGACTTGGGTGGCCATCCACCTTGTAAAATAGGACTTGAATTTCTCATTAGGGGCTTGCTTGATAGCCTCCAAATTCTGTATGGTAGTTTTTATAGTGGCTTTGAAACCATACTGCTCAATGAAAGCCTCAGATAAGGCTTTTCAATCGCTAGTTACCTCATCAGATAAAGTGTTGTACCATTCAATAGTAGGGCCTTCCAAAGTGCAAGGGAACATCTCGATGAGGACTTTATCACTTAGTTTCCTTATCCTCATAACCCTCTGATAGGTGGTGACGTCAGACTGAGGCAGACCAGTTCCCTTATATATCACTATGCTAGGCATACTAAAGTTTTTGGGGACCCAATCCTCCTCCCTAGTAGATTGAACTTGCAATGCTGATGACTGAATGTTGGGATTGGTAGCAAGCAACTCCTATAGTAGATCATGTAATTCTAGAGACAGAGATGATCCATCTAATTGAGTAATTACACCCAAGGGTATGCCTATTGATTGAGGGAAGGTTGTCCCCCTAGGTGTGACTACATAATTAGGGGTTGGGCCGAATGCCCCAAACTAAAATGCTGGTGCTATAAACCCTTGACTAAGCTGAGTGAACTGACTGATGGCTGGCGAAACCACTGTACCCACTAACTTAATGGCTGGCTAACTAAACCAAATGGGCCAAACTGACTTAAGGATTCTTGTGAATCTAAAGTGGTGGCAACTGAGACTGAGTGTGAGTAACCCTTGAAAGGGTGAGCTATTCACTAGCCACTACGAGGACTGCTAGAGCTGTGAGCACTGGATTTTAATGATCCTTCTAACGAAATGATGATGAGAGCTATATTATGCATCCTTCTACAGGTGTTATCTACTTGGAGTGGTTTTAATGCATTTTGGTCAATATTTGTCAAATCTAAACCTCAGAAAACTAGCGCCTAAGCCCTAGAAGATCTAAAATGGTAAAAACATGTCAAAACTAGTCAAAACCAATAGATTCTGGGCAGTTTCGGGCATTTCTAGGAAGTTTCGGGCAAAACCAGTTGAACCGATCCGTATAGATCTATACGGGTCGACCCAAATCCATACTAGTCCGTATGGGTCGACCCTGATCCATACCAATTCGTATGGATTCATACGGGTGGACCAGTTGGACCCGTACGGGTACGGGTCCCCCAGACCCGTACAGGTCCATTCTATCCTTACCGTTCCGAAAACTTCCTGATTTACCTAATTAGGTACCAATGGGTCCCGTACGGGTCCAGGCCACCCCTACCGGTCCCTCAGACCCCCAAACAGTCGATTTTAATGCCCAAAACTGCCATAAACAAATATATTCTGCCATAAAAGAATATAATTCGATATAGTAAATATAATTTGCCATATAGCAAATATAATTTGCTATAAACAAATATATTCTACCATAAAAGAATATAATTCAACATGGAAGAATATAATTTGCCATATAGTAAATATAATTTGCCATAAGCAAATATAATTTCACATAAAAGAATATAATTTACCATAAACGCATAAAATCAGCCATTTAATGCGTTCAGACCCTTTTTTCTCCTATAATAAGAGGCCATTTTTCTCATTTCAAAACATACAACAGATACAACTGAGAGAACATAATAGAAAGCAAATACTATCATAGGGAAATAATACTAGAAAGTTCTTGAGGTTATAGTAAGGGTATAGAAGAGGTATAGAAGTTATAAAATAGGGGGAAAACCATTCCACATTGGTTTTGCCCATATTTCATTCCTTTCTAACTTCAAATTTAGGATTGGAGGAGATTCTGTCCACACAAATACTCACCTAAACAATTCTAAATCCATAATTTCATCATCTACTTTAACAAAGTTTCCATTTGGCACTGGAATCGCTCTACAGTGGATTCACCGCGTAATGGTACGCTACTGAGTTTTAAAGAGACTCACATCTCAGTTGTTTTATTATTGTTCTCTATCTCTTCTTTTTGGCCTATTCTTTTATTCATGTTTTGGGTCTGGTCCTAACCCATACGAGCCTTGTTGGCACCTTATGTCCTTGAGGATAATAAATTGGTGCCCCATACTCATACGGAAGGAAATCTCATTTCTATTTCATTTCTCCTCCATTAATTTTCTTATTAAATAGAACTGAGTTTCTGCTCGAGACCTGATAGGTCCCCGTATGGGTCCCTCATACCCGTACCAGTCCTCCCTAATAGCCGTACGGGTCCCACCCTCCCGTACGGGTACCGGCCCCCAAGCAGAACCCAGAATTCTATTTTAACTAGTTAAAATCATTCAACACACCATTTGCCATGCGATCATTTTCACTAATAATTTGGTAAATCAACCTACAAAAGTTAAAATGTGTTTTCATAACAAAATACGTTGAAGACCTGTTATTTCATTTCAATCCTAGAAGCCACCCGGACACTATCGATCGTAAAACCGCCACGCTACTAAAATAGCATTTTTCCTAATAAAATACTGACTTATGATGCGCTGTAAACTGTGCTAATCTTTATGGATGCTGGGGAATTTATTTTTATTTTATAACTTAGAATAAATGTATAGGTTCTCTTGCATTTCCGCCATTTTTCCCCGGTTGTGATTTTACATCCTGTTTTACTGTTTATGCTTTATCATAAACTGTGGCATGCATGAAAGAGTGTATAAAAATAGATTTATGTGATAATTCCCTAAATGATGAAAACAAAACAGTTTTTCATGGTGAATGTAATTTGAGTTAACTAAATGAGAAATAAGTGACTCATCTTATACCAGAATCTCTAATCCAATAGGTATGAGTCTCCCGCCCAATGTGAACCGTACCAAAACTCCTTCCCAAGTAGACAACTTGGGTGGCAACTCTATCATTTGTATCAAAATTTGGGTCTCGATTCTTTTATTCATTAAAATTGGCTAAAATGTGGAAACTTGAACTAAAAAGGTTTTTTCACGCCTAAATCCAACCAACCCCCAGTGGACCCCACCTTGCACACTAGCGGTAAGAGAGATCCACACGTCATCGATACCTCACAGTGGTGACTCTACTGGGGATATAATCTTTTAACTTGCAAAATTTTGGTTTGTTTTTGAAAATCTTAAAAGATTAAGATGAGCACCGAAAATCATTTAGTTAATTCAGCCCAGTTTCTTTTTCATCCTTTGGGCAAATTATTACACTCTATCTTTATGTATTAACCTCACCATGCATCATTATACATGCCTCAAGCATAATCAAATCCGCATGTATTGACCATTTGGTGCTCACCTGAGCAAGAGTCAAAGCTTTGCAACAATCTCAAGTTCATTTGGTCTGCACTCAACAAAATTCAATTCAGTTAAGGGATGAATCTCTGCCTTCGTCTCCTAGTAATCTACTGTCCAGTCAGTTTGGATAGTTGGGTTTAGTTCATCCATGTGATTTAGGGGGGTACAACAGTTCTGCCAAACATCAGTCGATCTATTCAGCTTAGCCAAGGATTCATGCTATTAGTGTTTCAGTTTGGGGAATCTAGCCAAGTTCCCAATTACATAGCCACACCTAAGGGGACAACCTTCCATCATCCAATAGGTTTACCCTTTGGTGTGACTACAAATGTTTAACAACCTTTGCCTCAAGTCCAAGTCATAAGAGGGGAATATTTGATCCCCGAAAAGTGGGAAATTAGAGTACATTGATGAAGCGAAAAGAGGACTAGTGCTAATACAAGTAGAAGCTCAGTATTGGGAGACTACCGATTTCACCAACGGATCCTACCGAGATTAAAGATGAAGACCCTCCACATCAGAAGGATGATTTCAAGGATGAGGTAACCTTTTAATGTTGCTGGTATTTTGATGCAAACAACGGCACTTATAAAGCATATCATAAATAAATTGATGCATTCACATTACGTTTGAACATATCATTCTTAAAGATATCGTGTACTCATAAAATCAATATTCTTAAAAATTTCATCATGTTTATTAAAGAAATTGAATTTGAGTACATCGCAATAGCATAAGGTTCCAATGGTTGAAACTTATCACAAAAAAGAGAGATGAAAAGTGCTTAGAAAACATGATAGCCTTGGGTCTTAGCTCAACTTTTTCCATAAGGGGGGAGGAATATACAATCACTAAGAAAGAAAGCCAGAAAAAAGAAGGGGAAACAATAGAGGAAGACATACTCCAAATAAAAAATTGAAGGAAAAGATCTTACAACATAAAACCAAAATCATGGCAACCTTAAACCTAATGCTCTTCCAAAGCCTTCAAAAGGGAAAACCGTCACATCCAACAAATGGGAATTTCTTATCAATGTAGGTACCTCCTTGGGCCTATATTCCCATCAAAATATCCCTCCAATAATGCTTTCTTCATTTGTTCAAAGGAAAGAAGACCCCTCACCCCATTGAATGGTTCTGAACCTTCCCCACAATGACATAACCCCCTTCTTTCACAAAGGAGAAAAACTTGTCCATTCCAAGAATGGCACTTGAGAATTGTAAGCTCTATTACAAAGAGAGAATGTTTACAAGGCTATGTATGCATACAAATGAGGCTTTAAGCCTATTTATAGAAGTTACAACCGACCTAACTAGTGGCTAGTATTTAATTACAATAAAATATACAAAAAAATCTGCCAAAGTTGGTTTCTAAGAGAATTCTGGAGTTTCTGACGGATTTGGGTGTCAGGAACCTTCTAGCAACACTTTTCGGAGTCTCTTGCAACACTCTGGACGCTTCTGGAATTTTCCTTGCAGCCCAAGCTTACAAAAATAGAGTCAAATACCCAAAGCAACCCCTTAAGGTGGTAATCTTGTTCTCAAATAGCTACACCAAGTTAATACTGATGCTAGGGGCAAGTTCAGACCTAATTGGGAAGGGCCGTTCATGGTTGAGAAAATCCTGGGTAAGGAAGGAATTAAGCTCAAGGATACAGATGGTGAATCTAGTGAATCAAGACATGCTTAACCACTATCTTGTCTAGGTTAAAAGAACTAAAACACAAAAAAGTACACAATAAAAAAAAGAAATAAAGAATAAATCACCCGACGAGTGGTCCTCTACTGCTCAAGCAAAAATGAGGGTGCAACCCGCTGATCGGTATTCCATAAATAGATCCGGCAAAAGTTAGGGTACTCTAACAAAAATAAAGCTCGCTAAGTTAAAAACCCGAAAAGGGCGGCTTAGGCAAAAGTTAGGGCATCGAGAGAAAAAACGTTAGTTGCTTTCTCGAAAATCTGTAAAAAGACCAGAAAGTAGGTAAGGGTTAATCATTGGAAACTATTGCCATTGCCAATGCACTCAAATTTAATTTTATCAATAAACATGTTATGATTTGCTAAGAATCCTGGTCTTATAAATGCATGCATGTCTTTAGGTGAAATAATATGAAGTATGTGAACATCAGTTTTTCTACATCTTGTACTCTTTGTTGTTATCATTACTGCACGTGTATTATTTAACAAAAGAAAAAAAAACCGATAGGTCACAAAAAAAATAAGGCCTATGCAAAAGTCTTAAAAAGTCTGCTGAACTGAGCCGCCAAGGACAGTTCAGGCAAAAGTTAAGACAAAAGAAAAGAAAGAGAAAGTTCGCTGAGTTGAGTCGCCAAGGATAATTCAGGAAAAAATTAGGACAAGAAAAATACAAAATAAGTTCGATAGATCGTATCACATCAAGCGGTCTATGCAAAAGTTAGAACTCAATTCAATAATGCTAGTATTTTGCACTTACTTTTATTCTTCAAGCATCATTTGTAATAGCAATGTTTCACAGTTGGGATCCCTCAAGTTTAGTTTCCCACTATAAAGCTACTCGATAGCACACATCATCCAAAGCGCCAAGTGCTTCCACTAGCATCATCCAGCTTCCACCATGTTATAGTTTGGACACCTCAAGCACACATTCTCCTAATGTGTAAAGAATGAATCTCATCCGATCAAATCAAAGAAGTATAGGCATCCATATAAACCTTTACAAGTCTACAACAGGCATACGTATCTCATCCAAATCTTGGTAGTACTCATCGGTCTCAGTCGAGCTAGTCTCTTAGTAATTTAGAGCTTCGAAAGTTTGGTTACTAGTTAATTCACCAACAATTTAAGCCTTTATCAATGAAGGACATGACAACAATATCCTCGAGGAAAAGGATCAATCAAGGACCCAGACAAGTAAGAGAAGCATAGCCTAATCTAAGCTATAAGGGGTATTGTCCCCGGTACTCATCCTGAGTCTGGTCCTATTCATCTGCTAGCAGGTCATCCCTATCTATCATCATATGATCCTCTACCCCACCAACATCTATAGTAAGCAGATCAGGAACCCTAGCCTCTGAAGCTCCTACTATACTCCCAGCGGTAATACTAGTCTCCTCTACTCACTGCTCTACCTCTTACTCAGCTTCCACCACCTGAGTGGCCACTGGCGCCACCTGACAAGCCAAACTATCCTCCTCCAAAGAAAGAAAAATCTTCCTAAATAAAAAACCCAAAAGGGCAATCCCAGCAAAAATTTAGGCAAAGAAACACAAAAGAAAAAGCTTGCTGGATTGAAAACCCGAAAGAGTGGTCTAGGCAAAAGTTAAAGCAAAGAAAAAAAAAGAAAAGGTCCACTGAACTGAGCCGTCAACAATAGTTTAAGAAAAATTAGAACAAAAAGAAATGAAAATAACTATTCGATAAGTCATCTCACATCAAATGGCCTATGCAAAAGTTAGAACATTAATTAGTCCCCTCACCATAAAATCACTTGATGGCATGTATCCCCAAGAGTGTTAATTTCAAACCAGCCAGATTTGGTCTCTTTATTAGCTATACCAAGCTGTAAAATGAGTCTACAAGCGGTAATACTAATCTCCTCTACCTCCTGCTCAGCTCCCACTACCTGAGTGGCCACCCGCGCCACCCGATAAGCTGAACTATCCTCCTCCGGAGAAGAATTGGATGGCTCAGGCATTTGCTTACCCTCAATCATCCAGTCCAGATAACCTACAACACCTTGACCTCGACCCTCACCCGAACAGTCTCCGCTCTAGCCCTCTACAGCTCCTCCTCTAGTGGCCTAACCCGGTCGACCTTAGTAGTGGCTACTTGCAACTACTCCTCCAGGAACCTAGCTTATTCCTCAAAGACATCCAAATCTTGAGTAGACTTACCATGCTCCATAGCTAACAGAGTTTGCAATGAAAATCATAAGATCAAAACACATATATAAATTTCATGGCATGCATAGTTTGTTAAATTTTGCAGGAAAAAGAAACTTACCAAAGCTAGTGCGTCCTGAGCTAATAGCAAGTCCCAGACAAACAAGTACAACCCCTGGTTAGTACCCGGCATCAGATGTGGTCAGAAGATTTTTGCTAGGATTGAGGGAGGGATCGGTCTCTCTACCACTGCACTGGTCCTCCACCCTCAGACCCGTTCATCGAAATACCACTCAAAGGAAAGTGGTGACTCCAGGATAGAGCGGTCATCTTCTGCACCACCCTGCATTCGCTCAATGCCCCCATATGTATCCAACCTCTCCTATGGGTCTCAAATGACCTGTATATAATAAATGCATTATGAGTATCACAACCTCGTAAATACAGTTTCAACTAATGGTTTGTTGAAATGTAAAATGTAGGTTTAGTAGAGAAGAAGTTTACCCGATCTACGCATAGCTGGTAAAGGAACTCCCTATACTACATTGTAGCCAGGGCCTTACCCTGCCAAGTCCCCATCCACCTGGAAATGGTGTGAGATATCTCCAGTTGTCTGGGTAAACCTAGCTTAGGGAATGGCCCTGATGATATTAGTGAACCCGAATGGACCAATATAGGCCAGCAGCTCAGCATCCCAGGCAGCTCTAATATCCTCGTACCACGTTTTGCAAAAGCTCAAGCCTTCTATAGTCTTATACAAGAACTACAAAGGCAAAACAATAGTTTAATAGGGTTAAGATACAGTGGACAAGTCAAAAATCAGAAAAAGGTCGCAGAAAACCCAATTTTAGACATTCTGTCCCTGAAGAAGGGACCCGTATGGGTCTATCCCACCTATATGGGTCCCACCTCAGCAAAATGCCACCCATACGGGTCTCACCCCACCCATATGGGGTCCCCTTGAGGTAATTTTTCAAATGGGAGTAGGATTCCTCAAATAGCAGGCGCAAGAATCCCATCCAACAGCTTCTTCAGTCGTACGGGTCAGTATCAGGCGTGCGGATCCTACCTACCCGTACAGGTCCTCCGTCCTATTTCAAAACAGGTTTCTAACCAAAACCATAACTCCTCAGTAGCAAGGGACACATTATATCCAAATTGGGGCAAACCCCACTTCTCAAACCCTTTCTTTCAGCTAAGTAGGGGCTAAACCCCTAGCTCACCTTGATCCTTGATTAAAAGGGCAAACTTTTTCTACATAAAGTCAATCAAGAATCAAGGTAACCCATGTCAAAGCAATTGCTAACGTGAATACCTTTTCATGTGCAGATTCATTCAAGGAGAGGATCCCCAAGCTGTCAAAATATCAAAGGGCAATGATCCCTACAAGACAAGAGATTTTAGCCCAAACCAAGGAAGTGTTAACCTAGAAGAATTCACCGGCAGAAAAGTCATCTAGGAAGACACCTCCCCAGCAAAGAAGTCAATTAGGGGGCATCCTTCCATTCTCCAGTAGTGGATACCATCGAGAGGTATCCCCCCCATCATCTAACACCCTAAGGGCACCCACCTTAGAGGCACTCCCCAAAGTGACACAATCGAGGAGTATCCCCCATTATAAAGCACCCTATAGGCACTCTCTAGCAGTGCTAGCCAGTGGAAGTGGCATACTAGGGACACCCCGTTTCAAGTTGGGACCAACCTAACATCACTAAACTTAGTCTTTTCTTTTAATCTGGGAAAATACAAACCCTCATATCTCAAAGTTTTACTGACTAATTCCATTATAATGTGCAGGAACCCAAGGAGAGGTATATGTAGTAAAAGAAGGAATAACCCCAGCCACACTGCTACCCAAGGGGCATTATTCAAAGGATATATCCAAAAAAGGTGTCGTTCGAGGGGCACCAGCCAAGGGGCATCTTCCAAGAAGTATTCTCAGCAACCAGACTATTGGAGGGATCATTTCCCCTACAAGTGAACCATTCGAGGAGCATCCCCCCAGCCAGTCAAGCCACTCAAGGCAATTTTTAGGGGAACCCCCCCGGTAGCTAAGTTTCCCTTTCCAAAGGGTACCCCCTAGCAATCCAAGTAATCTAGGACACTTGCTCCCAAGTAGTTAAGCCACTCATATGCTATTTTCCCTCAATGGTTAGAACACTCTAGGGGCATACTAAAGCTGAATTGGGACCAACCCAACATCTCTTCACTCAATCTTTACAGTTAATTAAGGGCATAACCCCGGTATGTCTTGTGTCATATTTTGATAAATTGTTTTTCCCCTATAGGTTAGAAAATTCAAAACCTGAATGCCAACCAAAGGGTCACATTTCTTCAGCAGAGCAACCACGTCAGATTAGTTCATTACCCAACAAACGAAACATTCAGGGGGTATTCCCCCATCCCAAAAAGAATAAATCCTTGTCCCTGACGGCTAGGCGATTAGAAAAACCATTCCCTCAGTCAGAAGAATACCCAAGGGGCATCAACCCCAAAGCCTCCCAAGGGCAAATTTCTAGGGGCACCCCTAACTAGTCAGGCTTTCTCGAGATTGTTTCCAAGGATACTCCCCAGCAACTAGGATGTCCTAGGAATGCCTTCCTCCAAACAATTGAAATTGCCCTCGTGAAGTTTCTCGCCAGGGATCCAAATGGACTAGCCATTCAAAGGCTATCTCCTCGGCAGTTAGCTCTCTAAGGGACACCCCCTAAGGAGCTTTCCAGCTTAAAATAGTTGGGCTAAACCCAACATATCTAAACTCAATCAAGAATTAAGATGTATCATTTTAGACAGTAACTAACACAACATTTTTATTCTCTTTTTAGTAGGTAGCTCAACACCGACAACAGGAGAGTCATCCACCTAAGGAAAGGGATACACCATCAGTAGGAGAATCGTCCACCTTAGGAAAGGGATGCAATATCAATCAAGAGAGTCATCCGCCTCAGGAAAGTGATACACCACTACCAGGAGAGTCATTCGCCTTGGGAAAGGGATACAGCATCAGTAGGAGAATCATCCACCTTAGGAAAGGGATACACCATCAGTAGGAGAATCATCCACCATAGGAAAGGGATGCAATGTCAATCAAGAGAGTCATCTGCCTTAGGAAAGGGATACACCATCAGTAGGAGAGTCAACCACCTTAGGAATGGGATACACCATCAATAGGAGAATCATCTGCCTTAGGAAAGGGATGCAATATCAGGAAAGTCGATGCGCCTTAAGAAAGGGATATGAGGAGAAGTCATCCGCCTTAAGAAAGGGATACGAGGAGAAGTCATCCGCCTTAAGAAAGGGATATGTTAGCATCAGTTAAAGGAAAGTCATCCACCTCAAGAAAGGAATATGCACATCAAAGGAGAGATGTTCGCCTTAAGAAAAGAACACCAAGGAAAGGATTTTGCCTCAAGAAAGGAACCCACCCGTATCACAACACTATAAAGACCTTTACAGGGGCAAACTAGTTAGACTCAAGCTTAACTCAAGCCCATCCCCACTAAGCATATAGGCACTGTCTTCCATTTTTAAGCAAAATTTCTTACCAATAGGGAGTGCCAACCAGTAGAAGGGGCATGCTAAGGGCATACCAAGTCAAGTTAGGACCAACCCAACATCTTTTCACTCAATCATTATACTAATATTAGGGGCTAAACCCGTAGCTCACCTTGGTCCTTAATTGAAGGGGCAAAAATATTTTTATTTTCACAAAAGTCAATCAAGAATCAAGGTAAGCCATTTTCGAATTGATCACTAACAAGGATGATTTTTGTGTATAGGTCCATCCCGAGCATAGGAAATTTTCCCTAGCAAACAAATCTTACAAGAACAGATTTCTCCAGTAGAAAAGAATTCACAAAAAGAGCATTTCTATGGTCCCCAACTGCGGAGTCAAACTAGGAGCATCTCCCTATTCCCTAGTAGCAGAATCATTCAATCAAGGGGTAACCCCCCATTTTCCAACAGTGGAATCAAATCGTTGGGGCATCCCTCCATTTCCCAGTAGCAGAATCATTCCATCAAGGGGCACCCCTCATTTCCTAGTAGCAGAATCAGATCCCAAGGGCATTCCTCCCATTCCCCAGTAGTGGAACCAGTCAATCTAAGGGTATCTCCCAATCATCGAGCCCCCCAAGGGGCATTTCATTCCAAAGTGATCGGGCTAATCCTGATAGTTCTTGCACTTAGTTTTTAGTTTATTTTAGGGGCTAACCCCCATTCACACATCTTTATTCTTAATTGAAGGGGAAAAAATATTTTTCTTTTCACAAAAGTTAATTAAAAATAAAGATGTGTTTGCTTGGACAATGACTAACTCGGTGTTTGATTGTTGTCTCTTTTTAGGTTATTCAAATTCACCGGCAGGAGAGTCATCCACCTTAGGAAAGGGATACACCATCCGTTGGGAAAGTCAATCTACCTTAGGAAGGGATACACCATCAGACAAGAAAGTCGATCCGCCTTAAGAAAAGGATACACACACCTTTCCCAGTAGAGTCACTCAGGATATGTAGTATTAAAGGAAAGTCATCTGCCTGATGAAAAGGGTATGCATTGGTAAGGAAAGTCATCCGCCTCAATAAATGGCTACATATTGGCAAAGGAAAGTCATCCACCTCAAAGAAAGGGATACGCATCAGCAAAGGAAAGTCGTCCACCTCAAGAAAGGGACCCTAAGGAAAGGAGTTCACCTCCTGAAAGGAACTCACCCATATACTCACCTTGGCTATAATTTCTAAGCCCTCGCTTACATCATGAGATCATACAGATTCATATCTGCAGTGATACCATGAGGGGCAGTCTGTGAGCACTAGATTTTAATGATCCTTCTCATGAAACCATGATAAGAGCTATATTATGCATCCTTCTATAGGTGTTATCTACTTGGAGTGCTTTCAATGCTATTTGGTCAAGCTTTGTCAAATCTAAACCTAAAAAAACTAGCACTTAAGCCCTAAAAGGTCTAAAATGGTCAAAATCGGTCAAAACTGATCAATTCGGGCAGTTTCGGGCAATTCTAGGAAGTTTTAAGCAAAACTAGTCAGACCGATCTATACAGATGTGCACCGGTCTATACAGATATATATGGATCGACCCTGATCCATACCGGTCTATATGGATCAATACAAGTCAACCCAGGTCCGTATAGGTAGGCCGGTTGAACCCGTACGGGTCCTCTAGAGACATACGGGGTCCATTCCATCCGTACCGATCTAAAAACTTCATAAATTACCCAATTAGGTACTAATGATCCCCGTACATGTCCAAGCCACCCATACCGGTCCCCCAGAAGCCTAAACAGTGGATTTTAATGCTCAAATCTGCCATAAACGAATATATTCTGCCATAAAAGAATATTATTCGACATAGTAAATTTAATTTGCCATATAGCAAATATAATTTGCCATAAACCGAATATATTCTACCATAAAAGAATATAATTTGATATGGAAGAATATAATTTGCCATATAGTAAATATAATTTGCCGTAAGCCAATATAATTTGACATAAAAGAGAATAATTTACCATAAACGCAGAAAATCAGCCATTTAATGCGTTGAGACCTATTTTTCACCTATAAATAGAGGCCATCTTTCACATTTCAAAACACACAATACATACAATTGAGAAATCATAATATAAAGCAAATACTATCATAGGGAAATAATTCTAGCAAGTTCTTGAGGTTATAGTAAGGGTATAGAAGAGGTATAGAAGTTATAAAATAGGGGGAAAACCATTCCACATTGGTTTTGCCAACATTTTATTCCTTTCTAACTTCATATTTAGGATTAGGGGAGATTCTGTCCATACAAATACTCACCTAAACAATTCTAAATCCATCATTTCATCATATACTTTGACAAAGTTTCCAATCGGCATTGGAATTGCTCTAAAATGGATTCACCGCGTAAAGGTACGCTCCTAAGTTTCAAAGAGACTCACATATCAGTTATTTTATTATTATTCTCTGTCTCTTCTTTTCCGCCTATTCTTTTACTCCTATTTTGGGTCTGGTCCTACCCATGTGAGCCTTGTTAGCACCTTATGTCTTTGAGGATATTAAACTGGTGCGCCACACTCATACGGAAGGAAATCCCATTTTTATTTCATTTCTCCTCCATTAATTTTCTTATTAAATCAAATTAAGTTTCTCTCCAGGACCTAATAAGACCTGTATAGGTCCTCCATATCCGTACTAGTCCTCCTCGGTAATCTTATAGGTCCCACCCACCGGTACGGGTACTGGCCCCCGGGCAGAACTAAGAATTCTATTTTAACTAGTTAAAATCTATCAACACACCAGTTGCCATGCGATCATTTTTACTAATAATCAGGTAAATCAACCCATAAAAGTTAAAATGTGTTTTCATAACAGAATACATTAAAGACCCGTTATTTCATTTCGATCCTAGAAGCCGCCCGGGAACTATCGATTGTAAAACTGCCACACTAATATAATAACAATTTTCCTAATAAAATGCTGACTTATGATGTGTTATAAATTGTGCTAAGCTTTGTGGATGCTGGGATTTATATTTATTTTGTTTTATAACATAGAATAAATGTATAAGGTCTCTTGCAATTCCCCCATTGTTCCCCAATTGTAATTTTATTCCCCTTTTTACTGCTTATGATTTCTTATAAACTATGGCATGCATGAAAGAGTGTATAAAAGTAGATTTCTGTGATAATTCCCTAAATGATGAAAATAAAATGATTTTTCACGGTGAATGTAATTTGAATTAACTAAATGAGAAATAAGTGACTCATCCGATACCCGAATCTCTGATCCAATAGGTATGAGTCTCCCGCCCAATGGGAATCGTACTAAAACTCTTTCCCAAGTAGACCACTTGGGTGGAGACTCTATCATTTGTATCAAAAATTGGGTCTCGATTCTTTTATTCATTAAAATTGACTAAAATATGCAAACTTGAACTAAAAAGGTTTTGTCACGCCTAAATCCAACCAATCCCTAGTGGGCCCCACCTCTCACACAGGCACTAAAGGAGACCTACATGTCATTGACACCCCATAGAAGCTGTGATAGGTGCACCCTGAGAAGCATTAGCCATTCTCTCTTTGGCCAAGATTGCCCTAATGGAAGCCAACATCTTATCATTCACCTAGTCAAGGAACTGATCACTTCTTAGGTATTGTGAGACGGCATTTGCAATCTCTGAACTAACATCGACCCTTGTTGCATTTGCCTCTTCTCCAGTAGCAGCATCCTCAACCTTAATATCTATCAGGCCCTCTGGAGTCAGGATATGAGACATTTCTTCAAGCTAATGAGTAGTATCGAGATTGAATAAACCAAACTGACTGCTCGATGAATCACTCGGAGATGGCGGTGGAGTAACCCTTATCTGAACTAGAGGAGGAGGTGGTGGTGGAACAAGAATTTGAATCAATCGGACTTGAGATTGTCACGAGGCTTTAACTCTTTAAATTTTGGCTAAGGTAGTAACCGAAGGATTAGTACATGCATGGGATGTGGTATTCATGCACGAATTACAACAGTCCATGGTGGGTTAATTACAAGGGAATATACAACACAACACATGTGAAGTGTATCCTCCAACCTTATTCCTCCCACTAATTCTAAAGGTATTTTCCTTTTTTTACCATAAGGATAATAAAGGGCGACCTGGTCTAATCTCACCAGAAAAGGGTACCTAGAAGGGTAATATTCTATGGCTTTCAATAAGAATGTATAGGGATGTAACGGAAGTTGATGTAGTAGGTTCCCATTGCACCAAGCCTCTTCTAGAGGGGGATGACAATGAGTGCTCCACCCACTCGAGTGTCCCCAATTCCTAGCGGGCATAGGTAACACCTTTGTGGATTTCGTGGAAAAAATAGGGCACTTTAACCTAGCGCTAGAAAAAGAGCACATCTAGCTACAGATAATGAGATAAGAAGATAGAGTGTAATAATTTTCCCAAATGATAAAAAATAAAATGGGTTGAATTAAGTAAATAATTTTTGGTACTCATCTTAATCTTTAAAGCTTTTAAAACAAACCACCATTTTGCAAGTTAAAAGATTATATCCCCAGCGGAGTCACGACTATGAGGTGTCGATAACATGTGGGTCTACCTTAGCGCCTTGTCGAAGGTGGGGCCCAGTGGGGTGGTTAGTTGATTTAGGTGTGATGAAACCATTTAGTTCAAGTTTGCACATTTTAACCAATTTTATGAATAAAAGAATCGAGACGCAAATCTTGAAACATATGATAGAGTCGCCACCCAAGTTGTCTACTTAGGAAAGAGTTTTGGAACGGTTCCCATTAGGCAGGAGACTTATACCTTTTGGATCAGAGATTTAGGTATCGGATGAGTCACTTATTTCTCATTTAGTTAATTCAAAATTACATCGCCGTGTAAAACTGTTTTATTTTCATCATTTGGGGAATTATTACGGAAATCCTATTTTTCTACACTCTTTCACACTCGATTCATGCATTTACAATTTATAGTAGTACAAGCAATAACTAGGGGAATAAAAATTACAACCTAGGGAAAATGGGGGAATCACAAAAGAGCCTATACATTTGTCCTATGTTATAAAACAAAGTGAAATAAATTCCCCTGCAACCACAAAGGTCAGCACAGCTTATAGTACATCATAAGTCAACATTTTGTTGAGAAAAATGTGATTATGTTGGTGTGGTGGTTTTACGATTGATAGTGCATGGACGGCTTCTAAGATAAGAGAGAAATAACGGGTCTTCAGCGTATTTTATTAAAAAAATATATTTTAACTTTTGTAGGTTGATTTACTTGATTATTAGTGAAAATGATTGCATGGCAAATGGTGATGTCAGCTTGATTTTACAGGTTAAAATGGAATTTTGGGTTTTGCCTGGGGGCTAGTACCCGTATTGGAGGGATGGGACCTATATAGGTGCTAGTGGGGACCCGTACGGGTATAGGGGGACCTGTTTAGGTCTTGTCTTGTCCCGGTCAGAACCTCAGTTTAACAATATGCAAAAACTTATATAGATAGAACAAAATATGAGAAATAATGTTAAATAAATGAGATGTGAGTCTCATTGAAACTCATAAGCGTACCTTTGCGACGTGAATCCACTTAGAAGTGATCCCTAATCTGGGAGAGAGTCTAGCCAAAGTAGATAACGAAATGGTTATTTTAGGACTATTTAGGTGAGTATTTGTGTTGACAAAACCACCCCTAAATCCTAATAAATGAAGCTAGAAATGAATAAAATATGGACAAAACTTCAAGCAATAGGTTTTCTCCCTATTTTTATGTCTTCTATACCTCAACTATACCCTTTCTATACCTATGTCAACTACTGGAATTCTATAAATTATGTGCTATATTTTCTTATATCTGTTCTCTCCTTAGAAATGAGGTAAAACCCTCAATTTATAGTGGGAAATTGAGTCTAAATGCAATAAATTACATTCATGAATTGATTTCTCCCAAAATGGGCATGATCTACATGCCATAAAGCCTATTTAGGCAATGACAAGACCCATACGGGTCTGAGAGGACCCATAGGGGTCTCTTCCAGGTGTATGGGGGACTTAACCCATACGGATCCACTGGTGGATCTGTACCACCGAACATGACCCGTATGGGTTCCTATGGGCAGATTAGGTCTCCAAACTTGGCCAAACTCAACTCAATAGTAGTAAGAACACCTCTGATGGATAACACCTATAAAAGATTACTTTATCTAGCACTCATCGTAGTTAGATCGTTAAAATCCAGTGCTCACAAAGATGTTTAAGATTGAGCTTCGGTATATAAATGAATCCTTGCACAATAACACCCGCACAATCACCTAGGAAATCTAGCAGCTTAGCTCCTCCATGTTCAAACTAAGCTTCACAGCTCCTTTAACTTTTAGTTCTTCAGGATATATCTAGGAGAGCATGATTCTCCCCTCTCTCCAACAGCTGACTCAACTTCTAAGAGACACTTGATTTTGTGGATACAAATGCGTACTCACTCTCCTCGGGGCATGTTTCCTTACTTTAAGAAGGAAGATTAAGATTATACAATATATGCGCATTTTAATCTCTCCAAATCCATTCTATCTTGTGCCTTTAGTGATAGATCAAATAACTGAGCAAAGGATGGCTGTAAATGAGAATTACACCATTCTCTTTAGAGCCTAGGAAGATCAGTGGAGAGAAGGAAAGTACATTGTCATAGACCCTCACTCGGCTGCAAACAAAAAGAGGAAGAAAAAGCAGAAGGACGCCGAAGTCGGGAAGGGCAAAGAGAAGTAGAAAGTATAGCTAGCAGTAGCATAGCTATTTTTGCGTTGAAATAATTTTCACTTTTATTCTTCTATAATTTTGTAATCAAACTTACTTGATGTTAACTCTGTTAATAGCATAAGATATGTAGTGGAAAACCAATTATTCAAAATTATGTCTCAGTACAACCACAGTTGTACTAAATAGATTATTGTAACTTAGAAGCAAAGATGCAAAAATCTTGGGGGAGCTAGGATGCTAGAATTATACGGGAGAACTTATGTAATTGACAAATTTTTAAAAATCATACTTAGCTCATCTTTCCATATATAGATGCTTCTATCCTTAGGTTTTTGTTTCCATCAAAGTGGGGAGATTGCTAGAAATAAAAAATCATCCAGAAGACCTTTGTAAAAACTCAAGACAAGCATCCGGATTACGTTTTGTAGAAAATAAACTTCTAAGTCCAAGAAGAAGTGCATCCAAAAAAGATTACATCTGGGAAGAAAAAGAAACTCCTAAGTCCAACAAGAGTGCATCCGGAAAGGATTACATCCAGAAGAGAGTCTAGCCAAGCAAAAGCCTGTAGACAACCAAAAGAAACAACTCATATGACAAAGATAACATAAAGGGAAATATTCAAAAATCAAATTTCCCTCCAATGTTGTCTGAAGTCAAACTTACCCTTTTGCCTTGGAGAAAGAAAAATTGACAGCTTGCATGGTTTCAGCGAAGGACAAAAAGTGACTGACATTGAGAGGGAAAAAGGCAACGACCTTTTTAACCTCGACCAATAGGGAGGTACGTAGAGCTCACAAGGCAACAAACCTTGCACTAAAGTTAGTAGAGCGCAGAAAAAAGGTCTAAAATCCTTGGTGCACCAATCCCAACAAATGACAACGGATCATTTATTGAGGCTAACAGAAATATTAGTAGCTCTAGTTACACCAATACATATTTGATCAACGATGGAGATTCAAGATTACCTACTGGCTTCATTTATGATCCAAGCCTATAAAAGGGAAGCTTCACATGTTGAGAAGATGTTGGGTGATTGAGAAAGCTAATACCTTGTGAAATCTGCTATACAATCAGTAATCAAAATCCCTCCAAGAATTAAACACTTAAAATCTATTTATAACAACTCTCAAGTCAAGTTAATAACTTGAAGAATTTAAAAACCCACCCTTTATAAAAACAATCGCTGTAAAATATCATACTTGGGGTAAGTAGTGAGATTAGGGACTTACCTTAAACTAGGAACTATTTGAGTGGTATCTATCCCTGAGTGAAAAGGACATAGCCGAGCTAAGTGTTAGTTGTGGTGGTATATCCTACATCCAAATAAGAAGGAACCTCTGGAGATAACTTGTAAAGGCTTGATTTATGCCCGTGAAAGAAATCACCATCACTAGTGCATTTAAGCTCGAAGGAGCAAACTTCGAGGACTGGACGTAGGTGGGTCCGAACCAGTATAAAATGACTGTGTTTGATTTCTTTACTTAAGTATTTTATTTTAAGTGCATTTTATTTTATATCTGCATCATCCTGATCCAATATCTTTGGTTCCTTTCAAGCACGCTACATATTGACTTTTAAAAGTTTGAAATTCCGCAAAAGGTCATTAACCCCCCTCTGACCTTAGTCAACACTCTCATAGGGACCAACATAATAATTATGCCTTAATTATTGTATGCATTCTATAGTTTTTATACTAGGATATAACTTAGCGTTATGGTGTGCTTAGTATATCATAAACTTATTCATAATAACCTAGGTGATGCACTTATTTTGTTAAGGCTTTCATTAGTATAGAACTATATGGAGTTCCAAGGGACAAGGGACAAAATTTGAATTTCCGCCGTTCCTGTTATGCTCGTTCAAAGTGACTGTCAGTTCCCAACATTTAATCCCTCTTACAATAGGTTGATTTCTATCTCAAAATGGTGTAATTTTATCACTTAATAGAACTATTTAAATATGCAACAGGTGAATAGCTGAGCTGGAAATTTGTAGAAGATGCTAAGTCTAGTTCAACGACTAATTTGAGCTTGGCAACTATGAAAGGAGCAAGAAGGCAAGTGTTAGAACTTGGTGATTATACATGGAATTTCTTATAAGATGAAACACTACTAAATTCACAGCACTAAAGAAATTCAATCAAAAGAGAAGCAACTACTCGGTCAAGATCTTGCTTCATTGAAAATAGAGATTAGTATAGAACATTCTAATTGTAAAATCTATTATTTTAAAAGGATCGACAGTTTTCTAAGTAGAATCCTTAATCTTTATAGAAATCTGATATGCTAAGTGGAAGAGGATATTCTACTCAACGGTGACTGATTATAGAGAGGAGGGTACTTTTTTGTACTTGGGGAAATTGTGAAAGGCTTCCCCGCCTAGGGTAAAGGAGTTGAACTTAGTAGATTAAAGCCAAGACACACTCTTGGGACTGGAGTAGGCACATGTTGTCAAACAAATACAAATCTCAGTCTTCTTCACTTAAGTTTATAAGTTTTCACTATTTCTAGTTAGCGCAGTTGACCAACTCAGCGGTGTTCTATCTCTTGCAAAAAAAGTATACAGTTTAAAGTTGTTGAGTCATTCACCCCCACTCTAACTCGGTGAGTTAAATGCAAAGGGACCAACACTATCTTTTTGTACGTACTGGGTTGAAAAAGCCGCAATATTTCCTAACTCGATCAGGGTGGTATGGACTGAGTGAGAGTGAGCATCATGCATTCTCCCTGAATGGGAAATCATAAGGATGGAGATATCTATGGACTGGAGTGGTCCGATCGCAGTGTGTCCATTCATTCCTTGATTCATCATACCAAGTAGATTCCTTAGTAGCAGAGTTTGATCTTCAGGAGATATATGATACTATTGAGCAAAGTTTTTAAATAAGGACACGTTAGTGTAAGCTGATGGCATGATAGTGTTGTCTACTGCTAGGATGGTGGAGGAGGAGGATGCTAGTATGGTTGATTAGGAGGTGATCTTCTCCTACCTAATAGTGTTATTGTTCATTGTTCTGCCTAGGTTTTGATTATCATCCATCTAGTTAGGGTTTATATGTTCTTTGGAAGGCAAAATTCTTGCCAGAGTAAGTAAGTTTGTCCACGCTCACCGCACCACTAAAAGATTAGTCAAAGAGATTACAACTAACCTTCATAATAGGATTCGTGATCTAGCTCTACCTTAGTGTTAGATATGATAAATGCCCTAAAGGCAATTAGAATCATATGTCTTAATTATGTATTGTATGAACATATTTATTATTAATAAAGGCATCATCTTTTGTTTATATAAATTTTTTTGTATATTATGACTGGTTAGATATATTCATTGGTATATGTGAACGGAAGTCCTTGACATATCATAGCATGGTTTGCAAGAGCATAGTGGACTATATTGAATGAGAATTGTTTCATGTGCAATTATGATTATGTATAAATATCCCTAGTCATAGTTTCATAAGTTTACTGACCATGTTGAGAGAAAATGGGTTCATGTGCAATTATGATTATGCATAAGTTTATTATATTATACTATAACATACATACCATAAATATTAAGTTATATCCTAGTATAAATTTTAAAATGCATATCCTAGGTATCCATAAATAAACATGGAAGTAAGTAGGATATGCATGTTATAGTTTATACTAGGATATAACATAATAGTTATGGTATGCTTAGTATAATAAACTTATGCATTATAACCTAGATAAGGATTTGCTTTAGCTAGGGCTTTAGTTAATCATATGATGAATAGGAGTTCCTTAGGGAAAAGGGATAAAACTTTGAATTTTCTCCATGCATGTTATGCATGTTCAACTTGAATATTAGTTCCTAACACGTAGGTGGTGTCTGCAAGATAGATAGAGTGTCAGGCGACTAGCCATGTTACTGACATAGCCTCTCTGATGCTTAAATTAGCGATGGTGATAAAGTGGGGAAAGAGAGAGAGAGAGAGAGAGAGAGAGAGAGAGAGAGAGAGAGAGAGAGTTTGTTTTTCAGAATGTCATACCTGAGGTTGGGGGCACGCCCTTATTTAGAGAGTGTAGTTTCCTGATTAGAGTAGGAGTGTGTTTTCTTGCTGGTGTGAGGGGTCCTTGTTGGCCAAGGATCTTGATCATGTTGTGTTTCCTCTATAAGGGGATTCTTCTTGTTTATTTGTTTATGAAAGGGATTTTCTTGCTAGTGTGAGGAGTCCTTGTTGGCCAAGGATCTTGATCATGTCTTGTTTCCTCTGTAAGGGGATTCTTCTTATTTATTTGTTTATGAAAGGGATATTATTCCTATTCATCTAAATAGGAAAGGGAGTTGGCAGTGGACTCTTTCATCAACCATTGCCATCCCTACCGATAGACTTTGTTGACAATCCTAAACTTTTGTGAAGAATAAATAGTAATGTAGTGTAAGCAATCAAACACACACAAATTTATAGATTTTGATTCTCTTAATTTGAGATTTGATAAATTTTTAAATTTAACAATTCAAACCATTCATTAAATTTAGATAGTTTACAATTTTTTTTAGGGAAAATGATTGGAATAGGTTCAAGTAGATGGGAAACACAAGCGGGTGGCGAATGCGTCCAAACCCCTGTTACTTCATCCAAAACGACTGCTCAAGCAATTGAATGTGCTATTAGCATCTCGATATATCAAACTAAAAACACAAGCGGGAAAAGATCGAGATAAATGTTTACAATCTAACAAAATCGATGAAAAATAGGAAAGATCCTCATGGGCAAGTTAAAGCATCATAAAGAACTCTATTATTCATCTCAAGAATCATATGTGTATAGCCCAATGACTTTAGCCAAGATAAAGCCTCTCGCACCACTAATGCTTCAGCTTTGAGGATTGATATATTCATTGGGAGATTATTCGATTTTTCTCCAATGAAAATACCACTTGCATTCCTTAATAGTAGACCATAGAAAATAGATTCGTCTCAGTTGAATAAAGCAGCATTAGAATTACATTTAATGAATGGCACAACCGGTGGTTCCCATCGCTTCACACCGCCTGTTCTTGTAAAAATAGATATATTTCCAATAGCCTCTACATTTTATGGCTATCCATTTCTACCTCCAGTAGCAGCAGCTGCATAACACCATGCCAAACTCTATTGAGCACATAGCGGTCTAGTATACACACTATTCTATATTAATTTATTTTGTGACAACCATATTCCCCACATCAAATGAAACAATTGTAGTAAAATATCAGCAGGTTTATCACACAGCAAACCATCCACAATACTCAAGACTGAAGCATTAAGAGGAATACTAAAGTTACGAATAAAACAAGACCAAACATTACGCGCATATGAACAATCAAACAGAACATGTGTACCTGTTTCCACCATAAGAAAACAAAAAGGACATAAAGAATTATCAATCGCTTGACTATGTAACAACTGCTCCATCATTGGAAGAACATTTATGATTTCATGCCAAATGAACACCCAAAGCTTAGAAGGCATTTTTAGACTCCGCATAGTATTCCAATTAATGTTGGTTACAGGCAGATTTTCAGAATGAGAAATTGAGAGCACCCCATACATGCTCTTCACCATAAAACAGCATGTAGGCTCATACGACCAAAATAGAACATTTGCCTGAGGAATAGCGGGTAAGGGTGTACGCCTGTTAGCACAGATCTGTTCCGTCCTGATGAGAAATTATGCCTATTTCATTTAGTGACCAGACAAAAGAGCCAAAAAGGACCAAATTATCATCCAAAATATGAAATTCAAAATCAACATTCTAGGGAAGCTTCAATTTAGTATTTTCAACTGAAAAATCAAAAAGTCAAAATTTGGTCAAATATAGGTAATCAGCCCGTCGGCTAATTACCCATCTACAGTAAAAACATCACATCTTACCGAGATATGGTAAGGATTTACAGGATTTAAAGTAAAATCATGTCGAATAGGTAATTAGCCCGCCGGCTAATTACTGGCTAATTACCGCTCTTCTATAAATAAGGGCTCACCCCCTTCATTTTCAACAGACGGCGGAAAATCACAAAACCCATTTCGTCCCCTTTTATTCTGAGAGTCCCAAAAGCCCCAAAACTGTAGAAAAACACTTCCAAATCTGAGCTTTGTCACCGACATTCGGGGATAAACTCATTTTCAGTGTTTTTAGCTTAAGATCACACAGTGATCTTTGGTCTAAAAACGACTCAATTTCTCAAAAATCCCGCATTTTCTATAGCAATAATCAGCCATAACTTGGGTTAAACCTACTTTCCAAGAAAACCACACCCTTTGACAACTTTAGTCCCGCACCGGCTCTCAAGTCATCAAAGACAGACGAAAAGGTAAACTGAGGGTAATTGGCTCTAAGCCCAACTTTAAAGTCCATTTTTAATACTTTTATTATTGCATATTGCATTCCATTTCTCTGGTTAAGTGAGCCACTAACATGTGTAAAATGAGCTCTCATGTACGGATAAAACGTCCGGAATGTGAGGAAACTCCATCCGAGTTTCCTAGCCAGAACCTAAATGCTGCCGTTACTCTGCCAAAATTTTGGTAGCAAATATCTATTTATTATGTAGTTATAATGCCCGTTTAATTTCTTGAATTTATGTCTTAAATAAAGCCATTGTAATGTAGAAATTACCATAAATTTCAAAATTCTAAAATTAAACAAAACAATTTGAACAATATGAGTACCTATCATTTCCGAACCTAGAATCTCATTTTCTTTTTGGTATAAAAAGTCCCATTTTGGATCAGTATACCACAATTCCCAGTGGAGTTGAACCGGGTGGCGACTCTATTTTATTTTTAAATAAAGTAAAAATGCTTTATTTCAAAAATATTTTATTTTATTAAAATGTGTAGATATATTTCTTAATATAATCACATTTTTTGCTTATAAAAAGTCATGTTTCCCACACTTAATAAGTTTGCGTGAAAAATAATAAGATAATTTTCTCTTTAATAAATTCAAGCATTTTATTATGAAAGAGGCACGCGCATTTAAGCAAACTGGATTTTCTCAAATCGAATCGAACCCGCCACACGCGCTACACCCTCGTGCACAAACCAGATAAAGAAAAACCCTGCCTGCTCATTATGCCGACTCTGCTGTGGAAAATTATTTTTATAAAAAAAATCTTTTTTGTCATGATAATTAAAATATTGTTCAAATTGAATTTTAGAATTATGAAATATGTGGTAATTTCATCATTACACAAATTTTAGGATTACATAGCATATGAATTCTTTACCCAATAACCAATTTAGGTGTCTTTCGGTGAAGTATCTCCAAGTTCGCTTGAGGCTTGAGGGCTATGGACCCGATCACACCCCTTACGTAACGTACAAGGGCCTTGCTCGCTTAAGGGCAAGACTACCCGAGTATATTATATGTGGAAAAGTTTCCTTTGGTTCGCTTAGGCCACTAGACTCAGTACACAAAGGCGTAGGGTACCCAATCGCACCTAATCCTGAGACCGAAACCCGCATATACATGAACTATGGACACTTTCCATAGGTTTACCCAAAAACTTGCAGTGCATGTGAGTGGACTTCGCTAAGTTCCCTGTTGGCTTTAAAGCAAAGTAACCAAACGGAGTTAAAAGGGTGGTAGGCGTGATATAACCGTTTGCTACATTCGATAGTTTATTAAATAAATAAACTAAAAACGGACATCATAAGCATCATGGTTGTGTGAAAACTAACCACATCTTTATGCAGCCATGACGTTAATGTGTGCCATGCCATTTTATTTCCTTAGCTATAGGAACCCAAAATAAACCAAGACCTGTGAGTCCACCGAAGCTCATCCCATGAGCCGAAATAAACCAAGACCAGCGAGTCCACCCAAGCTCAGCCCATGAGCCGGAATAAACCAAGACTAGTCAGCCTATCTAGGGCCAACACCTTGGACCATAGAGTCAATCCCCGAGTGACTAGGAAGTCAGCTCACTTTAGACTATAGAGTCAATCCTCGAGTGATCAGCGAGTTAACTCACCTTGGATCATAGAGTCAATCCCCGAGTGACTAGGAAGTTAGCTCACTTTAGACCTTAGAGTCAATCCTTGAGTGATCAGCGATTTAACTCACCTTGGACCATAGAGTCAATCCCCGAGTGACCATCAAGTCAACTCACTTTAGACCATAGAGTTAATCCCTGAGTGACTAGTGAGTCAGCTCCCTTTAGACTATAGAGCTAATCCCCGAGTGACTAGCAAGTCAGCTCACTTTGGACCATAGAGTCAATCCCCGAGTGACCAGCGAGTCCACTTGCCATAGATCACAGAGTCAGTCTTCGAGTGACCAGCGAGTCAGCTCGCCTTGAACTATAGAGTCAATCCCCGAGTGACCAATAAGTCAGTTCACCGTGGACCATAGAGTCAATCCCTGAGTGACCTATGAGTCAGCTCACAGTAGACCATAGAGTCAATCACCGAGTGACCAGCGAATCAGGTGACCTTGGACCATAGAGTCAATTCCTGAGTGACCAGCGAGTTAGCTCACCTTGGACCATCGAGTTAACCCCCAACCATCAAATCAGATTTGGTTTAAAACCCTAGTCTTCAAACCACGTATCTGTGGTATTCCATCAGTATTACAGGCTGCCCTTGTCGATTGTTCCATGAACAGTTGGCATACAACTAGCTCCCTACTAATTGTATATGTCCATCCATTCATGCATTCACCCATTCATTTCGGCGAGCAAGGTAAGTAAGTCTCAGAGCCACACCCGATACACCTACTAACACTTGATCTCTTGCATTTTTAGGTTAGAAAAGAGAGAAAAGGAGGTTAGGATGTATTATGAGTAGCCCAAAAGTCAGACCCCCACCACCAGTCAAATCTCTGACAAGATTTTTCTTCGATCTAGAACCTAAAACTGCAATGGCAGACAACGATGCAGTTGGACAGTCTCTCAGAAGGATTCTGGAGCCTCTAAAATTCTATAATATTTGGGAAAGTCTAAGCGCTTCCAATGCTCAGAGAGCCCAAGAGCAAGAGGCGGAGATAGAAAGATTAAAGGCAAAGATGGTAGATATGGCAGATATGGAGAAGCTAATCTCGACAAAAGATAAGTCTATTGCTCCCTCCATCGAGCAATATATGGACATTGACCGATTCTTGCCAAAGGAATCAGAAGCCCTTATTGCTAACTTTATGATGCCCTATATGGCCCCAAACACATCCCTTGGTCCTCCTGATGTGCATGTTGAGAGTTATCTTTGGATTATGACTAGCATGAACATCCCTAAGGTTTATATAGTCAATCTATTTCAAGCCATTCTGCATGGACTAGCTTCTAAATGGTACATGAGGATGCCAACAGACATGAAATCTGACTGGAAGAAGCTATAATAGTCGTGAAATCTGACTGGAAGAAGCTATGTTATGCATTTTTGGAAAATTATGCCTTTAATCTAAAGGTCAAAACTACTTTGCAAGACCTTGAAAGGGTCAACCAATGCCCGAATGAGTCCTTTAAAGAATATTACCTAAGATGGATGGCAGTCTGTGTACTTGTGACTGGGCCACACGACCAAGAGGCATTAATAGTAAAACTCATCGAAGGATCTAGCCAAAGGTACCTGGATGACATGAAAATGAAAAGGTTCGATACCTTTAATGATGTGGTAGACTATGCCAAGAGACTGGAAAAGTATAAAGAAAAAGACCGAATGAAGAAGCAAGAACAAGCTTACATTAAACCCAGATATTGGGAAAAGGGTGGGTCTTCCAAACAAGGCAGCTCCGAGTCCTTAAAAGATCCATCCAAAGTTGTAGCAGCCATTCAGGTGCAGACTCATCAATCTATCTCCCCGTGGGTAGAATCAATGTCATAGATATTCACCTAACTGAGGAAGTCTGACCAACACTAGAGTATCAAATTGTTTATTCCTCTTGCTGCGGTGGATAGAGATAACTTTTATCCCTATCACGTGACCAAGGGGCATTGCACTAATGAATGCACCTGGCTACTAAATGATTGATAGCAAATGTTAGCCGATGAGAGAATGAAAGAGCTTGAAAATAAATCGAGTGCATAAGATAATCCCCTGCAAAACTTTGAAGCTACAGTAAACGCCATCGATATCCATGTTAAGGCTGACGAATACAGTATTGATGTGATGGATAACTTCTGACATGACCCAAGATGGGGGGATGATATGATTTTTAACAACATGGATATCATCCACATGGTCGATCGATATGTCTTAAGCATAAGGAGAGAAGGGCTAGACCAGTATGAAGTGCCACCACACCTCATATTCTGAGGGGATTCCGACCCGAATCAATATGTGGGAGAATTCACCCAATTTATGCATGAAAAAAAGATTGCTATGATGGGATTTGCACCCCAATTCCCTCATTTCTTGGAAGGTCCAACTATGGATTTGTGTGATACAATTCCATTGGAAGGTCATTGGAACTGGTACTATATGGAGAGATCCTTCCTCCATTATTTCATGGCTTATTAGTCACACCCGGATGCAATTTTCTAGTGGTTGGTACCACAAGTAGATCAACGCAATGTTGGTTGGCAGGATATTCCTCCTCCTCAGCCCCTTATGTACACTCCCCTAAATTACGTGAGTCCTAACTATGTCGGAGCAAATTTGTTCAAATTTGGGAACTCTTCTCGGAAGGCATGCCTAGAAGGTCAAGAGCTATATGATCTTGAACAAGCCTGGAGCAATCATGAGAACCAGCAAAGTTATCTCGACTTTGAACCTAGATGAGGAAATGTAAGACCCATTCGCCGAACTCCATGCGGATTTAGTGTCAGAAATGAACCATAAGAACCAAGTGAGCATCGAGCTGTGTGACCCATTTGAAGGGATCCGTGCTGACATTCCAGCATATGGTGCCCATATGAAGGAAACATTTGCTAGCATACAAGGCATGATCTCTGAATTTCACATAGCTATCACAGGAATCAAGGCTGGAGTAAATACAGTAGAAGAAGAAGACCCTGAGGAGGATTCTAAGGAAGATCCAGAAGAAGATTCTAATGACGATATGCCAGTTTAGCAAGCACCAAATTGGGCCTTTAAACCATTGAATGAGCAACAAACTTTCAAAGATTTAGATGAAGAAGTGGAAGCATTCAAGGACTCCGATGAGTCAGATCATAATGATAAGAGTGAGTTGGATAACTTAGGACACGAACCGAATATCTTTTCAGATGATGAGCTAACCCACTTGCCTGGTGAGAGCTATGCCTCATCTTTAGAGCATGACACCCCTAGAGGCTTATGGTCTATAGCAAGTGATGATTTTGGAGACTTTATAGACTATGACTCAGACAATGAGCACTTCATTAATATGATCCGAGAAAGGGGGCAGGAACCTTCTTAGGAGTACATCATGGAGAGAATACATGCGGAAAATGAATTAGCCTGGGCTAGTTATCGAATCCGAAGTCAAAACTTGACAGAAGTTTATCCCATATTTTATAATGAAAACACAATGCCATGCCCTCACATCCGTGAACTAGTGCAAATGACGAATGATGGATACATTCACTATGCCCATTGGCCCAGAAGGTTCTGCTTGACTCTTTGAGAGAAGGCAATAGTCTGGCATGAAGGACTTACATTTTACTAAAAGTCATTTTGAAATACTCTGGCTAGATAGTCCATTAATTACTTCACCTAGATAGACCCACCAGGAGACTCAATCCCTAAGCTAGACAAACATGGGAACCCATTACTATACTAGGAATGGGAAGCAACCAAATCCATTTTCCCAACGTCAATGGAATCAGCCAAGGAGTACCCATGGTACATGAATAAATATAACGATGAACCAATCGCCTATGATGATACACCAGACATGCTTGATTATGCTGAACCAACTGATGGAGCTTCCTCAACTATTCACATGATTGGACAAGACTCCAACCCCATTCTATGCCAAATCCTATAAGAGAACCCCGTTGTTCCAAAGCTTGAAAAGGTTCCCCTTATGCAATGACCCTTTACCACCAAAGCACCATCTTCGATGAACAAACTGATTGACTTGGCAGAGATACCACTTGATGAAGATTTTGACAAATTAAAACTCTTTGAAATAATAAACTTGCCTACCCAGGTTGTTAGTCCTATCACTAGAGGAGGAAAAATCACTAGGTCAGTAGCCCTTGGTATGCCAAGATTGGAACCTCTAGCACCTCCTACTTTTGTTAAATCCTCGGAATGGATAGAAAGTCTGATCGTGGACTAGTTGAAGGCCACTACAACCAAGATGAGCATCTGGGATGACCTCCTTGGTTCTCAAAGTCATAGGCTTGCTATTGTTAAAAAGCTAATGGAGATCAAAACGTCTCCCCTTGCATTGCCGGAACAGGTCGGCACGCTATTTAACACTGAGACTAGCACTATTATCCCCGATATTATTTTCTCGAGCTCAAATTTTCGATGAAGGCATTCGTCAAAATAAGGTTCCCTACTTGAAAGCGAGTATTTTTAGGTGCATCAAGCCATGTGTAATGGTCGATGATGGCTCATCACTAAATGTCTGTCCTAAGGATATTTTGCCAATCTTAGGACTAACCGAGAGGGACTTGAAGAGGTCCACGACAGTCATCAAAGCCTACGACAATTCTAAGAGAACCGTCATCGGCACATTTGAAGCTGAAGTGACTATCAGCGAAATCTCATCCGTTGTGCTTTTTATAATTATAGACATCCCAATGACTTTTTCTATGCTGCTTAGGTGGCCATGGTTCTATGCTCTGGGAGGGGTACCATCCAATCTTCACTAGAAAATCAAAATCCCATTCCATGGAAAGATCGTTACTCTAGAGGCTGATAAATCATCGATAGTGGCGGCACTAAAAAAAGAAGAAGGCCATATGAAAGGTTTTACCATAGCCATGATCAATCAAGAATCAAACAAGCAATAAGAAGTGCATTGGGGGCCTTGGATTCAAGGTCACAAGCAGAAACACCACACTCCTGGAAAAGGACTAGGTGCCCATGAACAAGGAATGTCGACCTTCAATATAGAGGTAGGGGAATGGAAACCTGTAGGACTCGATTATATAGGCTCCAAAAGAATCACCAACAAGATGGTCTTTCAAAAGAAGCCAGAGCAGCACTACAACAGAACCCCCAAACCTGTTACTCACCAGGGGTGGAAAGTTTTAGGATTTAAGATTTTCTTATATGTAGTCGACTATGGCAAGCATGGTAAATGCTCTGTAACTTGTGTAATATAGAAAGCAGGTCATCACCCAGATATTGGGGCCATTTTGGATCAGATTAAGCTTAATGAACAGGTACCGCCAAAGGAGATCAGGAAGCCGAGCAAAGAGGAGGAAATCCTCCACACTCTAGCCAAGCACCTTCAAGCGCAATTCAAGATATTGGAGGAAGCAAAAAGCAAGGGAGGTAACTTGAGCTAGGCCGTTATAGACATGGCCAAGTTCCTAAAAGGCAAGGCAAAGGTGGAAGAGGAAGAAGATGAGGAAATCCTGTTTAAACAAACTACCATGGAAGAATAATTTGCTGCAAAGCTAGACCCCACCGATCAGGATGAGTCTTTTATTTCCATTCCCAACATGTTTGAAATGAATATTGTACTTTATGATGATAATAAGATGAAGAACTTTGCTTATTTGGATTGTGTTTCTAATTACGATTCCATGCATCCATTCAAGAATTCATCTAGCATCTTTAACATTAATAATGATATTACAAAAGAAATTAACTTAAATACGAAAGAAGATCCAAAAATGGTATACATTTCTAATCAATTGCCCATCAAACAAGAGAGAGAATTAATCAAAGTACTAAAAAAAATTGTGTTTTCGCCTTTGCTTGGTCTCACAAGGACATGCAGGGACTTGATCGGCACATCGCCGAGCAAAAGATCCCCACGGACCCAAAGATTCGACCAGTAAAGCAAAAGATGAGGAGAATGCTTCCAGAATGGGCAGAAAAGGTCAAAGCAGTAGGGGCCAAACAAATCAAGGCTAATTTTGTGGAGGTCATTGGGTATCCCACCTGTGTATCGATTGTAGTTCATATGCCCGAGAAAAATGGCGACGTCAGAGTTTGTGTCGATTTCAGAGACTTGAATAAGGCTACCCTTAAGGACAATTTTTCGCTACCATACATCAATGTTCTGGTAGACAGCGCAGTAAGAGTAACAATGTATTCCTTTATGGATGGGTTCTCTGGCTACCACTAGATTCTCATGAACATAACAGATAAGTTTAAAATTGCATTCATCTTAAAATGGGGAACATATTATTTTAGAGTGATGCCTTTCAGACTTAAAAATGCAGGGGAAACCTACCAACGAGCAGCCACAACATTACTATATGACTTGATCCACAAAGAAGTCAAAGTCTAGTAGATGACATACTTATGAAATCCACTACGCTAGAAGAGCACCCCGACAGTGTTAGAATGTTTCCTTATGAGAATTGAGAAATACAATCTTCGTCTTAACCCAAAGAAGTGTATATTTGGTGTTACGTCAGGCAAATTACTGGGACACGTGGTTAGTAGGAGAGGCATTGAGATAGATCCCGATAAGGCTAACGCCATCAGGGAAATGCCGTACCAAAAACCGAGAAAGAAGTAAGGAGTTTTTTAGGGTCCATACAGTATGTCAGCTACTTTATAGCACGATTAACTACCACGTACGAGCCTATCTTCAAGCTTTTAAGGAAGCATCAACCAATAGGATGGAATGACCAATGTTAAGAAGCCTTCGATAGGATCAAGGCCTACCTAATCCTCCTATGTTAAAGCCGCTGATCCTCGAAAAGCCACTCATTCTCTATTTAGTAATAGAGGAAACATCTATAGAGGCTATATTGGTTCAGGAAGGAACATGCAGTTTATTATCTCAGCAATAAATTGCTAGAATATGAGACTTGATACACTATTGTGGAGAAAACTTGCACCACCATGGTCTGGCTCACCAAGAAACTCAGACATTACTTCCAATCCTATCGAATTCAAGCAGTTACAAAGGTGAATCCAATGAAGTATTTATATCAGGCTCCCTCGCTAACCAGAAAATTGGCGAGGTGGCTATTATTGCTGTAAGAATTCGACATTGAGTATGTCACTAAGAAAACCATGTAAGGAAGAGCAATGGCCAAATTCCTAGCAAATCAACCACTCGAGGAAGCAGAACTGGTGAACCTAGAATTCCCTGATGAATGTTTTGCAACAACTACAAAAAATCCTACAAAATGGGCCATGTTCTTCGACAGCGCCGTCAACATGCAAGGAGCTGGCTTGGGAGTCAACATCATTACGCTAGATGGAGCGCTCATACCTCTGCCAAAATGATTAGAATTTCTCACCATGAATAATGGGGCAGAATATGAAGCCTGTCTATTCAGAATGTCTGCCCTAGTCACTCTCAGAGCAGATAAAGTAAAAATTATTAGTGATTCGGCTTTAGTCATCAAACATGTCACAGGAGACTAGGAATTGAAGGAGGAATCCCTCAGACCTTACTTAGAGGCTATATGGAGGAAAGTCGCAATATTCAGCGAATGCAAATTTTGTCACATGCCCCAAGAAGAGAACAAGATGCCAGATATATTGGCTACTTTAGCCTCCATATAGGAAGGGCCTCAAAAGTAGACGATCAAACCCCTTGTTATGGAAATAACCTAGTCCCCGTACTACGTCTATGTAATAGAAGACACCATTGATAAAGGAGAGATCTGGTACTCTGACATTGTCAAGTTCCTTGAAAGCGGTGAATTCTTGCGAGGCTACAGATTTCGATAGAAATACACTGGGAAGCTTGTTGTGTAGTTCTGCCTAATTAAAGGGGATCTGTTTAAAAGGTCATCTGATTGTCTACTATTAAAGTGCTTGACTCAACAAGAAGTAGAAATGGCGATGAAAGAGGTACATTTAAGAGACTGCAGTCCACACATGAATGGCATCATGATGGCAAAGAAAATTCAAAGAATGGGATACTTTTAGTCAACTATATTAGCTGACTATATTCAAGAAGCAAAGACATGTCTTGCCTATCAGATATATGTAGATGTGAGTCACTTGCCCCTAATGACATTGCAGAGTTTGACGACGCCTTGGCCGTTCTCAGCCTGGGGCATCAATATCATCGATGAGATAAGAATGTCTTAGATCAATACCCATCACTTCATTATTGTGGTAGTTGATTACTTTCCAAATAGGTAGAAGCAGAATCATATACGAGCATCACGACCAAGAAAATGGCTCGGCTTATTCAATGATATATCTTGACAAGATACGGCATTCCTCATCATGTGGTGAGTGACAATGGTTGCAATTCTAAGGGGAAATAGCCAATCTTATTGAGAAGTATAAGATTGAGCATCATCGCTCCTCACCCTATCGCCCTTAAGCCAATAGAGCCATAGAAGCAGCTAATAAGGCAATCAAGAAGATCCTCTCCAAGATTATCTCCAATAATCAAGATTGGGCTGATCATTTGCCTTATTCCTTATAGGGATACAGAACTAGTGTTAAGACTCCTATGAGTCAAACTCCTTTCTCACTTATCTGCAGTATGGAGGCATTATTGCCCGTTGAGATGGAGATCAAATCTTTGAGTGTAGCCTTTAAAGCAAGACTTCCTAAAGATATTGGGAGAAAGCAAGGCACAAGGAGCTAACTTTAATCGATGAGAAACAATTAACTGCGTTAGAAAATCTATAGTTGTACCAACAGCACATGGCCAAAGCTTACAATCATAAAGTCAAATGGTAGGATCAACCTCTAAAGATACGTGATTCGGTCTTAAAATAATCTTGTAAGAAGCATATAGACGCTCGAGGTAAGTTCCTACCAAACAGGGAAGCACCGTACATGGTAAGGAAGACTCTCAGTAAAGGGGTAGTCAAGATATCAGATCTGGATGGCAACAAATTTGTGAATCTAGTAAATCCTGATAAGCTGAAGCGCTATCTCGTGTAAAAAAAGAAGAACAAAAATGTTTGTCAAGAGCTAGTGAGGGATCTTGAGCAAAAATAAAGACCCCAAAATAAAAGAGTGAGGCCTTGGGTAAAATCCATCTGGAACCCTAGGCAACGATGGGAATTTCTTAGGAATAAATACCATTTATCCTTTCTATTTAAACAATGTCTTTTGTAATAACATATTCATGTCGAAAATACTGCATGAGTGCATTAAATGGAAACTATAAATTGTTTAATAAAACACACATTCAAATAAGCATTTTTCATCTTTGTTACACATAAAGTGCATTATGATCAGGGAATGGAAATAGCAAAGACAAACAATGAGGCCCGAAACCTTTATTCTCCTATGGAAATGGAAGACACACAATGATGAGCTCAATAAACTTCAAAGAAACTACAGAGTCTCTTGGTCTTGATAAGCCTCTCCTCGAGGGTTGCAAGCCCATAGGTACTCGCAATGCAGATACGGTAAGCCTTGGAAGGATGGATCTCAAAAGACACAAAATGATTCACCCCCACCTGAGTACATTTGATCCACCTCATGTCATAATGATACGCTCAAGTATAAAAAGATCAGAACTAGCTAAGGAGCACAAGGATGCCAGAAACCCCTGTGGACGACCATACTGCCTACACAAGCAACCGAGAGAGTAGGTAATGATCTTGGAAAGACCAATGAGGACTATGCCACCTCTAGCAACATCAGTAGTTATATGAGTAATTCCCCACTAAGGGCAAACCAAGCAAATATCCTCAGCAACTCGACTCCTCATAAACTCAACCAACTCCTCGATGGTGAAGTCTCTATAGCGATGATTATCGATACAAACTAAGGAGCTTTGTTCCCAGTAGGCCTTCGGTTGGTAATCCATGCTCATGGGAATAGACAGTATAGAAAGCTTATCCCAGAGCTAAAGCCGTAAAATGAAAAAAAAAAGAGGAAAAAAAGAAAAAAAAGTCTGCTGGATTGAAAACCTGAAAAGGCAATCCGGGCAAAAATTAAGCAAGCCTGATGAATTGAAAACCCAAAAGCGTGGTTCATGCAAAAAGAAAGGCTAAAATAAAATTTACCTGAAGAAGGAGTCTACTATCCCTAGTAGTAGCTTCGATACCATTTTGGGAGGCGCGCATAAAGATCAATGTCTCGGGCAAACTCACTGCGACGGGAGATCTCTCCTCTAACATCTGATCAATGATGGTTAAGAAGGCAAAGCTGCAAACCATAGTTAGAGCCTCGCAAAGGAAGACTCCCAGTAAGAGTAAACGAAATGAGTAGAAGACAACTCGCATCATTAGGAGGAAGGTTCCTAACTATATATGTCAAAAGCCACATCCAACCTCAAGCCCTCGTTGTAGATCAATGAGTGCCTATCAAATCATTGCAGCTGGAAATGGTTCATCAACAAATTAGAAAACTCAAGATGATGCATCAGAATGGCTGGAGGTATATCAGCTGAAGATCTCAGGAGTCCACAGAATTACTCATACAAGGGGCACAGCTTGTGATCTCCGAATTAGAACACATCATTAATAGGATCCCAGAACCTGACACTAGCATGGATCATATTATCCTTGACAAAGATGCGATAATATTCTTTCATATGCGCTAGACCCCAAACCCCAAGAAGATCCCAACCATCAGAATTCTTCAAATAAACATTTAGATCTGCACGAAAGTAGATGTAGCTCTCCATGGCCAAATTTCAAAGGGTAGCAGTTTTCTATACATAGTTTATGGGGCAATATGCTAGTATCTGACAGATTACCCCGATAAACTTGATCACAAATAAAAGAAGAAAAGCATAAAACATGACAATAATGTAAAATTCTTCTATAAATAAAAACATGTGTTCATACAAGAAAAGGCCCTGTAAATAGCCTAAAAGAAAGAAAAACGGTAGAAAGAAAGCCTATCTATTGTCTGCTGCTTGAACTTAGGTGGCTAGGATCGATGGACGATAGAGGAGGAGGATAACCACCCTGTGAAAAGAATTCAGAAGGGTCGTCGTATCCTTGCTGAGGCTGCTACTGCTGCTGGTCAATCACCTAGACCATCCCCAACTGAGCTCGGAGCCGCCAGATCTCTAGCTGCAACATTTTAACATAGGTCATTCATATACATCTCATAACATACCATGCATCATCATTAAAATAATAAAATAATAAATGTACTATTGTATCAGAATTTTGGTTCATCATGAACCGTTGTTGTCCTTGGATATATCCCCAATCGGAGATGCTATCAGCAATGGGCACCTATAAAAATGAGAGATCAAAATGAGTCAGAACCATCGTGATCTAAGAAAGAGAAGAAAAAAGAAAAGGGAAAATCTCACATGAGTAGCGCCAGCCGGATGGAAAGTCATCAGGTGCTCAGGGTCCAGGTAGGGTTGGATCACTAGCTTGTAAGTACTCAGGTCAGGGCGATACGTCAAGAACATGGATGGTTGATACTGGAATCCCTGATGTCGGTCCACCATCATTGGACTCTGAGGTGGAACTGATGAGGCTGAAGAACTCCTAACATGAGTAGAAGGGATATCATCATCTGGATAGTCCTAGGTCAACCCGATCTAGCTTGCCTGCCAAGGGCAAAAGTGGAAGAAGCATTGCATTCGAAAGGGTTGTGAATATCCGATTGGGGCTTGATAGGAATAGAGTCTACCTCTGGCCAACCAAAGAGCTGTGAATGGCAAAACCCCTTATACCCCCCAATTCACTCTATAAAGGTGATGGGTAAACCATCATAAGCCAACCGTGCAAAGTCGGAGAGCTATGAGGCTAGAAAATCCATTAAGGCACGTTAGGAGGGATGGAACGTGATCTAGGAGGAAGATGCCAACCCTTTATATACTCTCCAAGGCACCATTCTAAAGAGAAAGGAGTCTTCATTGGGTGTTCACAAACTCCTTAGCTAATCTCATGACTTTCGGCCAGCGAAGCTCATGCCCCAAGGCTGCGTCATTCTAAAAGAAGAAAAAGAAAGTAATCATTGATACAACGATTATAGCAAATATAGAAATCGTACCAAGTCAAAAATGCTATAAAGGTATACCTACTCTAAAGATAGAGTGCGAAGGCGGATAGAAAGAGAAGAAGGAGACTCAATCTCCCAGCCACGCCAGTAATGTGGCAGACGAGGACAGAACGGGTAGCCTCTATTTCGCACAAGCTTGGTCCTTAGCAGAATCTCCATCTCAAATAACCAGATCTCTAAAAAGTCAAAGAAAATTAAAACGTCAAAAGACAGGCAAGAATGCTTATAAATTACATAGACGATCTAGAGATAGGATTTGAACTTGCCAATCATGTTCCTCACACACTGGTTAAGGGCCCAGTACAAATGACCTAAAGCATCTCGGCCTCAGGCATACTCATCAAAGCAGGATGGATCAATGAAAGTAGGCAGAATATGGAGATTCATGATTGCACCTTCGATGGGAAAACACAGCCAAGACAAGGTAGCGGCTATAAGAGCTCGGGCCTCACAAGTAAAAGTAAAACGTCTCCTATCCCCAGTGGTCCAAAAGGTCATGAGTTTCTTGTAAGAAATTCGCCCGAGCTTATCCCAAGAATAGCCAATCAAAGCCTCAATGCTATCCACATTAAAGCTATCATAAGTAAAACTGGCATTGAAGTGAATCACGTTATCGTGGAAGGGAAGGCCTGTGATGGCACAGTAATCCAGTGGAGTGATAGTGTACTCCCCATAACGGAAATGAGAAGTGTGGGTAGTATTGGACCATCTACTCAAGATGTGGGTGGAAGTACCAGTCGGGATGTATGGATACTTGCAAGATCTCACATACTTGCAGTTCTTAACCATCCTCCCTAAAGATGTCTTGTCGACAATGGTCTTAGCACCAGGGGATAGTACCTTATACAACTTATAAAAATGGGAAATACTTCCACCTTTATGCTCAATGGCCTGCAAAAATATAATGCATGTACACCAATCACACACCAGTTTTCAATAAATTGCATGATTATTGAAAGTCACTGCATTCATGTCATAAAAAATAAATAATAAATAATGGCAATAGATGAATAAATGAGCAAAAATAAGATAATAAATAAATAATTCCTTAATGACGATAAGGCTTACTAGAATCTGAGAAGATGGTTGGAGGGCTTCAAAGCAGGCGGAATAAAATCCCCGTGAGCAATTCCATGATACTTCCAAGTAGGAGGAAGCGCGTACAATGCCTAGGCAGGAACTTCAGAAAGTTCCACTTGCTCGCCGTGGATGACCACATTGCGAGTAATCACTTGGATGGCCGGTAAATCCAAGCGGACATTGTAAAGCTTGTACCACATCAAAACCCCGCACAATCGGAGTAGAAGGGGCAGAAAAGGGAAGAAGATGAAAGAAATCATCGTTACGAATAGGTAGATAGCGAAAATCTTCAAAGCAAGAGAGCAAAGAGGAAGAGAAGAAATTTTGGTGTGAAGAAAATGGGAGCCAAGCTGCTGCTTTTATAGCCCGCCGGCTAATTACCTAGCCAGCTGTCACGCATTTATGAGTAAATGCGTAATGGCTATAAAAGTTACCGTTACATAGGTAATTAGCCCGCCGGCTAATTACGTGTATTTTCAAATTTTTGCAATTTTGCATATTTAATCCATTTACTGCATTATTTACAAAACGAGTGGACCTAAAATCTGTTTTTACGCAGTCATTCATGCATTAAGCACCTGAAAATATTTCTTTCGACCCCGAATCAATTCTAACCTCATACAACTCATTAATAAATTTTTAATCAAAGGAGAAAAATATATTTTGTTTCAAAATTTATCGATTAAAAATATTTTAACTCATTGCATCCCACATACACACTGTTTTGTTCGTTTCGCATACGAAAAAATTTCTAGCCCAAAATTTATGTATGCGAGGAGCAATCTGTTAGGACAGGTCTATTCTGGCCTGATGAGGAATTATGCCTATTTTATTCAGTGATTAGATAAAAGAGCCAAAAAGGACCGAATTATCATCCAAAATCCGAAATTCAAAAATCCACATTCTAGGGAAGCTTCGATTTAGCATTTTCTACTGAAAAATTAAAAAGTCAAAATTTGGTCAAACATAGGTAATCAGCCCGCCGGCTAACTACCCATCTACAATAAAAACATCACATCTTACCGAGATCCGGCAAGGATTTATGGGATTTAAAGTAAAATCCTATTAGATAGGTAATTAGCCTGCCAGCTAATTACCACTCTTCTATCAATAAGGGCTCACCCCCCTCATTTTCAACAGAAGATGGAAAATCACAAAACCCATTTCATCCCCTTTTGTTCCAGAAGTCCAAAAGCCCCGAAACTCTGCCAAAACACTTCCAAATCTGAGCTTTATCACCAACATTCGGTATAAACTCATTTAGTCTTTTTAGATCAAGATCTCACGGTGATCTTTGATCTAAAAATGACTCAATTTCTCAAAAATCCCGCGTTTTCTATAGGAATAATCCAAGATTATAGCCATAACTTGGGTTAAACCTAATTTCCAAGTGAACTGAAAACTTCGGTCCCGCATCGGCTCTCAAACCATCCTGGACTGACGAAAAGGTAAACTGAGGGTAATGGCTCTAAGCCCAACTTTAAAGTCCATTTTTTATTACTTTTATTATTGCATATTGCATTCCATTTCTCTAGTTAAGTGAGCCACTGACGCCACTTAAACTATAATATGTGTAAATGAGCTCGCAGGTACGGATAAAACTTCCAGAATTTGAGGAAACTCCATGCGAGTTTCCAAGCCCAAACCCAAACGCTGCCATTACTCTGCCAAAATTTTGGTAGCAAATATCTATTTATTGTGATGTTATAATGCCCATTTTATTTCTTGAATTTATGTCTTAAATAAAGCCATTGTAATTCAAATATTCCAAAATTAAACCAAACAATTTGAACAATATGAGTACCTATCATGTCCGAACCTAGAATCTCATTTTCTTTTTGGTATAAAAATCCCATTTTGGATCGGTATACCACAATTCCCGGTGGAGCTGAATCGGGTGGTGACTCTATTTTATTTTTAAATAAAGTAAAAATGCTTTATTTCAAAAATATTTATTTTATTAAAATGTGTAAATATATTTCTCAATATAATCACATTTTTTGCTTTTAAAAATCCATGTTTTTCACACTCAATAAGTTTGCATGAAAAATAATAAGATAATTTTCTCTTTAATAAAATAAAGCATTTTATTATGAAATAGGCACACGCATTTAAGTGAACCGAATTTTCTTAAACCGAATTGAACGCGCCATGCGAGCCGCACCCCGCTTTTACAAACCAGATAAAGAAAAACCCCGCCTGCTTACAATGGCTAAGAAGCATAGATTCATGCTCATCAAACCCTTCGTTAATCAGCAGTTCGTTCCATAAATTATTCAGAATAAGCTCACCAACCTTCTTTGCTTCAAGATGCATCCCCTCTCAGCCTGCTACTTGAATTTGATCTATAGAGTGTACTGAAACATCATGAGTAATTCTGATCAACGATCAACTCCCCACCCTCCATCGGATATGATCTTTAATTAGAGGCATAGTAGAGTAGATGCTCCGCTAAACATAGCTTAGTGTTGTAGTCAATTCGGCCTCCAAGACGGAGCTAGTTTTAAAGTACCGGGATCCAAACACCATACTAACAAGTGAATTAGGAAAAGCTAAAAATCTCCATAATTGTTTAGCAAGCAATGCCGTATTGAAATCAATCAAGTTTTGAAAGCCCATTCCACCGTGTTTTTCAAGCCTGCAAAGAAATTCCCATCTTTGCCAGTTTTTTCCTCTTATCCTCATTATTTGATGCCCTCCAAACGGAGTTAAGAATTTTATGAATTGATTCACATAAATTTTGGGATAGACAAAACAAAGACATAAGGTATGAAGGAATTGATTGAAGTACCAACTTAATAAGAGTTTCACGCCCGTCCAAACTCAAAAATTTTATTCTCCATGAACTGATTATTTTCCAAATTCTATCACAGATAAAACCGAACGATGCTACCTTTCTCCGACCCACCACCATGGGCATCCCCAAGTATATACTAGTCAAGGCCGACACAGATACATAAAAAAATCACAAATCAAGCTTTTAGACATATCATCTAGATTAGCACTAAAAGAGATAGAGGACTTATGAAAGTTTATCATTTGGCATGATGCCTTCTCATACGATAGCAAACAATTCTTTATATGTTGGCATTCAGCTAAATGCGAACAAAAATACAAGTAACTATCATCTAAAAAAATAAATGGGATATAGAGGGAGCATTGGTCGCTACACTACATCCCTAAATCTTCCCATCTCTTTCTAACCGTGTCTACACAGCCGAAAGACTTTGTGCATAGAGAATAAAAATATATGATGATAGCGGGTCTACTTGCCTAAGACCTCTTTGCGGAACAATAGAGCTAAATCATCTACCGCTACTACAAAAATTGCAACGAACCGATGATATACACATGTGCATCCAACTAATCCATTGATCATGAAAACCCCTCTTTTCGATTACCGTATTAACATACGGCCACTTTATACAGTCATAAGCCTTTGACATGTCAATCTTCAAAGCAACAAAACCATAAAATCCCTTTTTCTTCCTATGCAAATAGTTCCCCACTTCATAGTAATCATAACATTATCGGAGATCAATCTACCCAGAATAAACATACTCTGATTTTCAGACACCACATCATGCAAAACACACTCCAGTCTATTTTCTAGTACTTTTGATATAACATGATATAGGACATTGCACAATGCAATAAGTATGTAATCAGACACCTTAGCAGCACTTTTAGATTTTAGGATAAGCTCAATGTTAGTCAAATGAAAATCAGGAGGCATCTCATAATCATTTAATGTTTGAAACACTAAACGAAACACATCATCATCTATAATATCCAAATAAGTTTGATAAAAACCTGGGTTAAAACTATCAGGATCAGGTGCTTTATCAGGATGCATTGCAAAGACAGATTTTCAAACCTCTTCTTAGTAACTGGCATACTCAACTCCCTATTTTGATCATTAGACACACGACTCCCAATATTTTCCACAATGGCCAAATCAAGCTGGTCAGCCTTTGTAAATATGGCTTGATAGGAATTCAAAATATGATCCTGCAACCCATTATTCAACTCAAAAGGATTACCCTCCTGGTCAAGCAAGAATTCCATTTTATTTTTCCTCCTCCTTGATGAAGCATAATTGTCGAAAAATCAAGTATTGTCATTTTATTTTAGCTCGTTCTTTCCAACAAATCTCCCTTTCTTTATAAAAACATGCTAATTGAGCTCGAGCTTCAACATACCTAGCGGTGGAAGTGGGATCAAAATAGTTTCTACACTCTAGGACTATACGGTGGCTAGTCTCAATTTGAAGTTTGAATCATTCTTGGTTATTACTGTTCCACGTCTTCAGCGATGTCGATGTACTATTTATTTATGTATCATATTCATTCCCAATGTTGCTGTCCATGAATTCTGAATTACCTTGTGACATTTTGGTAATGTTTCCCAGTCAATACTGAACCTAAACGGTACATCTCGTGGCACTCGTTGTTCTTTTACAAAATAATTACATCATGATCTCTCAATGTTGTTAGCTCATGCCTCATCATGTACTGAGAAAATAGACTATACCAATCACTATTTGTAACTCCTCTATCTAGACATTCTCTAAAAAGTACCTCACCAAAATGTGTGCATTCCCATATAAATAGGAAGCCCCGAAATCCCATATCCGAGAGTCAGCGATCTTAGAGCACTTGCTGAAAATTCTCAATGAGGTTGAGGGGGTGAAGAGGTCATCCACTTTGCTCATCGACACTTAATATCTCACTAAAATCACCCATCATAACCCACGGTTTATTGTACCCTTGAGCCAATTGTTGCAACAAGTTCCATGAATGACATCTCAAGTGCCTTCTTGGACTGCCGTTGAAGCCTGTGAAATGCCACATCCTACCTCCATTTGTGATATCAAAATCAATATGGGACAACCTATAACTTTGAAGACCCACATTAATAGAGCATTCCCATATAAGTGCAAGGCCCCCTCCTGAACCATCACTACGAATAACAAACGAACCTGTATAACAAATCTGACATCTAAATCTTCAATACATTGGTGAGAAACTCTAATTTCTGACAAAAAGATCAACAACAGATGAAATTGGGCCACCAACCTCTTGAGTTCTTGAATTGTTGCAGTTGGACCCATATTACAATAATTCCAACAAACAAGACTCATAACAAACAAAAAATCCTAATAGTAAAACTATAGAGAGCTGGAAACAAAACCTTGGTGGCTGAACCCCAAGGAGAGAAGACAAAACCCTGGAGGCTGAACCCCAAGGAGGAAAGATGAAGGCAGAAGATGTTGAAAACATGAAAGTTTTATGTTACTTTCAAAAGAATGAGTTTTATGATATTTTTTATTGAGAAAAATATCAATAAAAAATATCTTTGGTCAATTGTTTTAATTGTGGCTGTTACTGATTTTAATCCCTTCATAAATCTGAGTTTTATTTGTATTTCAAACTCTAACAACTATATTTTCATAAATATTGTGGTTACAGTTTTTAAGTGTTTGTAACTCCTGTGGTTATGGTTTTGACTAAGTGTTCTAATTGTAATTAAAACACTAAACGACTATTTTATTAATTTTTGTAACAGCAAAACTTTTATGGCCATAAACTCTTTTGTTTACCTATAAAAAGTAGAGCGGGTTTTCTTTCGAAAAGAATCTAATTTTACATACTCTCTTTCTCCTCCATTTTTTTGGATATATACATACATTTCTAATTCATGTACCCAAACTCAAATCGAGTTTGAAGGAGTTGTTTAATCTTGGGAGGAACTACAAAGTATCCTTTAAGGACATAGTCTACTACTCAACTCAACTCATCCTAACCAATACCTGTGATTCCTGCTATTTTTGTGTCTCAGAATTAGTCTCCGAGTTCAAGATCATCTACTAATTTCCTGTATCTAAAATATCAATTCGCTCCCCAGAATTCCAGTGTTTAAGCAACTATTTCAGAGAAAAGCATTGCCTTTGGTCCAGCTTATGAGCTCTTGCGACAGATTTTTATTAGAGAAGTGTTGCCTATAATCTAGTTCTGGAGCTACTACAACAGTTGAGAAAAGCGTTGCCGAAAACCAGCAACTCCGGAACTATGTATAAAGAGAAAATTTTCCAACAATCTTAAAGGATAATATGTAATGAAAATTTATGCTTCTTGTGAGCACAGGCTTTTCGGTGACCCACAGAACGATGATGACATTTTGCTCAGACCTAATATTTGGCCTGTTTTTCTATTATTTTAGAGTCGAATTGCATTTGGCAAGTATTCTCGTGATGAAGTTAGGATTTTAATCATCCAGTTCCCTTTAACCAATTAATTAAATAGATGCTTTGAAAATACAAAAAAATATTAAAAATAATTAAATTAAATAAATAATAAAAAAATAAAAATTAAAAAATAAAGATATCCTGCCCTCGCCGGTGCCGCCACCGGAGCGCCGAGACACTTCAATCGGTGGTGAGACTCGGCAGGGGCGCGCGAGATGCGCCGTGGCACCATGAGACGCGTCAATGTTTCGTCGGGTTTTATCACAAATTCGTCACAAACGACCAGTTTGAGTCTCAAAACATGGATTCGCGGCCTCTAGGCAACAAAACTGAGTTACAATCTACTTTTTATTCATTATTGTTCGTGATTTGACTGTTCTTGGTTATTATTTCGGGCTTCTTGATGTTTTTCCGAGCCAGATGCTCTGGTGAGCGTTGAGATGCTTCGGCGTAACTTGAGATGCTGCAACTGCAGCATCTCAAGTTACCACTACAACAGCTCAAGTCCCACTATAGCATCTGGATGGGTAAAAATGCCAAAAAAAACCGATGTTTTGTCTTTTCGGTCCTTTTTTATTGTTTTCTTACGTTTTTTACCTCGATTTTCTCCCAAAAAATTCCAGAAAAATTTTATATAACCTATCATTAATTTTAATTAATTTTTAACCTATTTTTGGATTTATTAATTATTTAATTGGTTAAATCTTCATTTAATGGCTTAAAAATGGGTTTTTCACCAAATAAATCTAAATAAATCTTCTTATACTAATTAAAAGTCCCAAAATATTTTTTGGAATATTTTGTATTTATTTGAGGTTGTTTAGTTTATTTTCATTGATTATTAAGTTGTTTAGGTGCTTATTTAAATGCCCAAAAATTATGTTTTAGTCCTGAAAAATCCAAAAAATATGTTTTCTCCATGATTAGTTATTTATTTTCTGTCATTTATTTATTTTTGCATTATTTATGAATGCTTGTATATATCTTGCCTTGTTTGGAGCTGGGTCCGATTTGGTAAGCTCGGTTATTAACCGGTTTCGCCCTTTTATTTATTTACTCGCTTTATTTATTTTCCCGCATTAGAAAAAATGTATAGGAATTTGTAAAGCCCTATAATAATTATTTTATTTTCTTTATTTACCACTTTTGTTTGATGTATGGAAATATAAACAAAAAACTCCAAACATTAACCAGATTTAAATTGCATAAGAACTGAAGTCGTAGTTATTAAAATGTAAACGTTTTGATTTAAAAATTGAAAAGTAAGCAACACCATCCGAACATGGAATCTGTGTTTTAAGGTACGATCCAACCACTCGGTGGGAATATCGTACCCCAAATTCCAGGTGGAGCTTAACTAGGTGGCAACTCTATCTTAAAATACGCTATTTCAAGTCTCGTATCCCTTAACATGCAAACTGGACTTCAACTCAACATCAACATCGCTTTTTCATTATTATTTTCATCACGCGTAAAATAAGGATCCGCCCTTAGCACGCTTCACAGCGCTCATTATTTTCCACCCCCCATGCTACGCATCTCATGTGGTCCTCGCAGGAGGGAAAAAGGTCGTCTGCTCATAGTGGCGACTTTGCTGGGGACTTCCTTTTAACTTAAAATTTGGAAAATTGCTTTCATTTTCAAAATTTTGTTAAAGGATTTTGATGATGTGCCTAAATCATTTTTTACATCAACGCTTTATTTCTTATGTCTTTTGAATCCATCGCTTAGCTAGATTCTAAGTCTAAGGTGCCATTATTTCACCCCCGTGAAGCTCACTTGTATACCTCATGCTCGCCAGGAATTGGGGATATTTGTGGGTGGATCACTCGTTTCAACCAACATGTAATTCCCGCGGTCACACTCATTTGAGGGGTGGTTGAGTTACACAGAATCAAGGTAACTAAGACCCTTCTACAGTGTCGTTCCACGACACCAATAGTTTGAGACTATGAACCACGATAAATCTTGCCATAGCAACTTCCCCTTAGGCTCACCAAAACAATTTAGAACTAGGTCGCATACTCTCTTGCCATTCCCTGGCACTAAAGTTAACCCTAAATTTCAAATTAGCATTGCACAGGAGTCATAACGTTGGAAGAGATTTATCTGCTTTCATGTGCTACTTGTGTTGTGCTCGTGCATATGCACTTCATGCATAGGCTGCCTGTGGCCGACCTTTTTTAATTCTAGTTTTTGCTTACCTCTACTCTCGCCTCGCTTGAAGGGGGAATTTAACAAAATGCCCGAGATTGTTTGAGTCTCGATGACCCGTATCTAGTTCACTAGGCGTGGCAAGGAATTCGCACATCTCATGTATTTTGGGGTTAAGCTTCGCATCATAAGCTTTTCTGCTCTCTACCTCTATAAACCACCCCCGTGTATATGACATTCATCACTCGGATTATTATGCAATCATCCATTTCATTTATGGTTCAATTCGGGCTAATCGTCTTTCGGTTTCAGAGAGAGAGTTAGTCCGAGGCACCGCTATCGTCAAACTCGATCAACCTCTAGTTCATTATTCTATGGTTTTGAATTCAGTTTCAAGCTCAGTTGATGGGGTTCCATTCGAGGGTACTTCCTCTCCTCTCCCTCCGCCTGATTAGGGTCAGTCTCCATTGGGTTCTGAAATTGCCAATGCTATGACAATGTTTCTCCAATCCGATCAGTTTCGAGATGCAATTCAGGGGCAGATCTAAGATTCAGTCTGTGCGGTTTCAGAAGAGAAAAGAAGTGTTCAAAGGATTCCGAGGATTGGCACTCAAGCTTAGGGACAACTAGAGACCGCTTAGAATGGGTCAGTTCAGGTTCCTTCATTTTAGATTCAGTCTACTGCTCAGTTAATTTAGCTAGTTTAGTATGTTCAACAGCCCATTCAATCTTTGTCGGTCCCATTTTAGATTGGTTAGGATGTCGCGCAATCTCAGTCGCCCGTGTTCGCTTATCCAACCTAGACTCAAAGCCATACCTTCAAACCTGATTATCTCACCAGTATGAATCAACTTCCGTTAACTCCGATAACCCTAGATCAATTTCAACAAGCTCGGTCAATTTCGCCCTTCTGGTCTCGATCAGGTTTATTCCAACTGGATCAGAATTTAGCTCAACCTCAGATGCCTCTGAAGTCCTCTCCTGCTCCTACTCAGTTTATTGTTGCTCCGAGAGGGACTTTTTGCCCATAAAACCCCTTTGATTCTAATCTATGGGTTGGTTCTTAAGTCAAAACTGCATCAGTTGTTTCACCATTCCAGTTTGTCACACCCCCTCCTTCTAGCGACCAGGTCATGCAATCTCTTGGCATAACACCGGAAGTTAAGGCCCTCTGGCACTGATTGACTACTCTTCTATCCAATGACCAGGTCATGCAATATTTGGGCACGACACCTAATATTGAAACCCTCTCACACCGATCAACTTCTCTTCTATCCACCGATCAGGTCATGTAATACTCGGGCATGACACCCAAAATAGAGGCTCTTTTATACAAGTTCTTGCTCTTTAGCTCCGAAGAAGGACAAAAGCAAAGCTTAAAGGAAGTGATGGGTTGGTTTCCAAGCCATATACTATCTCATCTCAGGCCAAGGTGAGGGAAAGGCTTTTATGGACGAGCAAGTCGAATCATGGGTCATCCCCTTAGGTTCGAACAATTGCCCGGAGCACCTGCCTTAATGAATCCTATCCAGCAAAAAATTGGCCCCGATAATATTGCAAATCCATGGAAACTTCCCCTTTGTGAAATCCTGGCCACCCTAAAGGAGCACGGACTCCTCAGAAATCTCCACGAGCATAGGCTTCCGTTGGAAGATGAGAAATATGACTTTTGTACATATCATATTCAGCGAGGTCACCATACTAACGAATGTCAGAAATTGATTCAAGACATCCACCATTTGGTAAAGGAAGGGAAGGTCCTTGAGCTGGAAAGGACATTTAACCGTATCGATAACCCCTTGCCAATGTTCAACTGCCAGGCAGGAATCACCAATCCCAGTTCATCTAAAGGGCATGGTGGACCACTCGAGCTCATTAAGACTATCTACTCAAAGGGCAAGGCTCCTATGGTTCAAGTCATCAGTCAAGAGAAAGCCTCTATAGTGCAAGTTGCGCCTGCTCGAACACCTGCTCAAAAAGCATTTGTGTCTCCGTGGGAGCTCCCTCTTAGTGTTATTTTTTCTAAGTTATGAGAGAAGGGCATGCTTGACTCTCATTGTAAGTATCATTCTCCTTCACCCGAAGAGAAAAGGAACTTATATCGCTATATTGTTCAGGCAGGTCACGAAATAAATCAATGCAAACCTCTGGGTAGGAACGTTTGGGGTTTGATAAGAGACAAGTAATCAAGATAAACCTCTGGGCAGGGTCGTTTAGGGTTAGAAAATCGAACACTGCTAAAGCCAGCAAGAGCATCGTGAGGTCTCTGGCAAATGAAGGAGACAAGTCTTCAGCCGAACAAGGGAAAATTCTGAATCTCGTTCTGAACGACATGCCAGTGGAAACTATCGAGGATGCTTAATCTACCAATTAAGACCCTCCAACTATGGAGGATGACTATCTATCTATTATGTAATTTTCTTTTTTTTCTAGCATTTAGATTTGAACAGCTCTACCTTTAAGGCATTTTATTCAATCAAAGACTCTCTTTTTGTTTATCTGCTCGATGTTTGGCCCGATGGGTCCATGCATTCATTTTATCATAAGCATAATGTGTTCAGTATTCATAACATTTCTTCAACTGAAATAAATTTGAGTACAGATGATAACCTAAAATGGTAACCACTTTCTAATGACCTAACCTCTAAAAGAAAATGAGAGAGAGCAAGTGCCTAAGAATCATGATAATGCTTTCACTTGGTCGTACCTCGACATACCCAGGGTTCATCATCAGATTGCTAAGCATCCCATCTTTACACCTAAAACTGGAAAAGAAGCTCAACTTTTCCTTGAATAGGTTCAATACGTCAATCGATTCATCATATGCCTAGGGTTTATCATCATATTGTCAAACATCGCATCCTGTCATCAAGAAGGAAGTTTAGACTTTCCTTGGATCGATCATGCATCATAGTAAGTGCATTGTTTGCCTCACAATTATGGACAAATCCATTTTTAACTACCGAAGAAGCGTTAGCTGATTATGGAGAAGGAACATCGCTAGATCACCCTTGACAAAATTGTGGCTTACCTTTTCTTCGCCCACCCATTCTTAAAAATTCCCACCCCTAATACAAAATTAACTCTTCCTAATATCCATTCCCTTCCAATCACAAACCTTCCATATTTCTCTCCTCATTAGCCATTATCGGTGAGGGGGACAAATATGATCAACGAAACTCGACCCCCATCAACAAATGATCACTGCCTTATCGTCGTAGGGGCAGGTTACTTCTTAAAATAGGCAAAGGCCAAGTCTTTCACCATCCTCACCACCGAGAAGATGGCCTAGTTCATCGAGAAACACATCTTCGCTAGGTATGGCCTACCTCTTCACTTCATCATACAATGGGTTTCAGTCCCAAGGGGCAACCACTTGATTGATCAAGAAATATGGGTTTGAATATCGCAGATCCTCACGATGTAGACCACGAGCTAATGGGGCAATCAAAACTGCAAACTAGCTTATCAAGGAGTTTATTTTCAAGACTACCATAAGGATTAAAGATTAAGCCGATGAGTTATCGATCACCCTTCAAAGATGTCAAACAAATGTCATAATTCTCCCAATCTGAACACCTTTTTCCTTTGCATACGAGATGGGAACCGTGCTACCAATTAATGCTGAGATGAAGTCCTTAAGGGTCACAATCTAAGGGACCCCTATGGACTAAAATGTGGTTCGAGCAACTCAAACAATCTTTAGATGTACCAAAGCACGTAGCAAGGCCAAAAAACAATCGAGTAAAGCATTAGGAGTATTCATCAAAAACCGATGGCTTAATTCTGAAGCAAATGAAACCTACCAACGCCGATCCAAAGGGGAAACTCTATCTAAATGGGAAATACCTCGAGCAATTAGAAAGGTAATCAGTACAAGGGGCATGATTATTAACGATAGTGAGTTCGTAAACCCTATTGATCAGAATCGGTTGAAGCATTATCATATCTAACTAAAAAGAATCAAATTCAGAAAAGTGGCACATAAAAAAATAAATAGAATTAATCACCTGGCGAGTGCTCTTCTACTGCTCGATAAAAAATTAAGGTATATCCTGCTATTTGGTATTCTACAAACCATTCAGGAAAAAGTTAGGGTGAAAAAAAACCATTGCACTGAAAACCCAAAAAGGGCGGTCTGGGCAAAAGTTAGGGTAAAAGTGAGCTAAGAAGGCGTGTTGGCTAGAAAACCTTTATAGGCTAGTTAACACCAGAGTTTTGGTCAATAGAAATGGTTATCATCATTATGTACTTAAACTTAATTCATTAAATGAAAATGTTATTTTACTGAATCCTTTATGTTTGTGCTTGAATGAACATATTGGGCCCAAAAGGCAAAATGTTGTTAGTAATTCCAATATAGGGTTTCGTGCAATCGACCCAATTTTGCAAAAGAAAACAAAAGTCAAAAGGCAAAAATCCTGATAGACTGAAAAGAAGCGAGGTCTATATAAAAGCCAGGAAAGTCCGCTGGTATGAAAACTCGAAAAGGGCGGTCCAGGCAAAAATTAGGACATAAAAGTAAAATGATCAAAGTCTGATAGGCCCAATATAATGTTCGGGTCTATGCAAATATTAAGACAATCAAAGCAAAGATAAATGACTTCCATCGATCACATTGAGATATCTTTATTATCGTCGTCATCATCAGAGTGCCCAAATACATTCCCCGGTCTAGTGGATTCGAGGGGTTCAAATTCGTCCTCTACACGTATCCACTCTGATCTCTACCGTGACCAAGCATCTCGCGTCATAATCTTCTAAAGCCATCCTTGGCAGAATTCATTGGTAGTGATAACGTCTAATTGTTCATTTTCCAGAATCTTGAACATCGCTTCATACCCATCTTGCCTTCGACATGCTAGATCTAGCAATTAATTTGCAGTCGACTCATCGCAGCTTCCCTAACTCTCCACCAGGGGCATTCCCACCTGATCCATGTGACATCCCTAATCCTCTACTAGGGGAACTCTTTTCTTGTCCATTCTGCAAAGCATTTTCATTTATCCTCTCTCCTAATAAGAGGCAGGGTTGGATAAGTCAATCGAGCAAGCGACCAAATTGAGTAAAATCGATCAGGCAAGTAGTCATACAGCTCAGATGTGGAGGATGATCAGTCTAAGCAGCTCATGCATTCATGCATAATATTCATAAATCTATTATTCTATACTGAATTCTACAGGAAGTGAAGCACAGAAAAGTATTCTCGGGCTATACGCTTGACCTCCAAGCAGCACCCGTATCAAAGGGCATCTCAAAATTGTTTTCTATCCTACATTCAAAGACAGAGTTTCTCTCAGTGCTTAACCTCAGCAGTTTCTCCGGACTTCTAGAAGTTTCAACTCAATTTATATTTCATTCTTCTATTTTCATTGCTTAATTGAAGGGGAAAATATTTTTGTTTCCATAAAATCAATTAAGCAATAAAAACGCAATTCATATCTCTTACTAATACCTTCAAAATTTCCTTGACAAGTACACTATAAGGCAATTCTGATGGACAACCGATCCGAGGATCCTAAAATCAAAACTCAAAAGTTTCTCCCAAGGGCACATCAATATAATCATCAGGGGCATCCCAGCATATATGTTTTAAGCTATATTCAAGGGGCATATCAGCTAGACCTAACGGATAGCTCAATAGTTTCTCCGGACTCCCGAAAATCCTAACCCAATTCATATTTCATACTTCCGTTTTCATTGCTTTATTGAAGGGGAAAAAATATTTTTTGTTTCCACAAAATCAATTAACCAATAAAAACGCAACTCATGCTAATTACTGATATCTCAAAATTTCCTTGTTAAGTACACTATACGGCAACCCAGATGGATGACTAACACAAGGATTCAAAATCCAACATTCAAAAATTGAAACCTCAAATCGTTCTTTAAAGAGTCCAAGGTGACCGCAAGCAGTCTATATCAGAGTTTCGGTAATGGAGTGTCGCAACGCCATTCGACCAGGCGTTCAATCCTTGGTTATGTTATGGTGAAATAAGGCAACCAGTAGTCTATATCAGAGTTTCTATAATGGAGCGGTGTAATGCCATTCAACCGGGTGTTTAATCCTTGGTTATGTTATGGTGACATAAGGCAACCAGCAGTCTATATCGAAGTTTGTGGAATGGAGTGGCGTTAATCCTCGGTTATGTTATGGTGACATAAGGCAACCAGCAGTCTATATCGTAGTTTCTATAATGGAGCGGCGCAATGCCATTTGATCGGGCGTTTAATCCTCAGTTATGTTATGGTGACGTAAGGCAACCAGCAGTCTATATCAGAGTTTCTGTAATAGAGCGACGCAATGCCATTCGACCGGGCGTTCAATCCTTGGTTATGTTATGGTGACGTAAGGCAACCTGTAATCTATGTCAGAGTTTCTGTAATGGAGTGATGCAATGCCATTCGACCAGGCGTTTAATCCTCGGTTATGTTATAGTGATGTAAAGCAACCAGCAGTTTATGTCAGGGTGTCCATAAGGCAACCAACAATCTGCCTCAAATCCGTTAGGGACAATGAAGGAAATACCGAATCAAAATTTCTAAGTCAACCTAGTTCTTGATAGGTCTGTTTATAGCAATCCCAGCAGACAACTGGTTCAAGAATCTGCACCTCAGGCATAAGCTTCTATCCCTAGCTCTTTCGTGAAATCACATTTGACCTGTCAAATGATAATCTCACAAGGGGTAGCCTGTGAGCATGGGCTTTTCGATGTCCCACGGAATGATGAAGATGTTTTGCTCGAACCTAATATTTGGCCTGTTTTTCTATTATTTTGGAGTTGAATTGCATTTGGCAAGTATTCTCGTGATGAAGTTGTGATTTTAACCGTCCAGTTCCCTTTAAGTGATTAATTAAATAGATGCTTTGAAAATACCAAAAAATATTAAAGATAATTAAATTAAATTACAAAAATAAATAATAAAAAATAAAGATGTCTTGCCCTCGCCGATGTCGCCGGAGCGTCGAGATGCTCCGACGGGTGGCGAGATGCGCCCCCTTACTCGTCTCGTGCCGTGCCCCTACGTCTCGATCCGTGTAGCCACGGAGTGGCCACATTATCAAGACGCACTGTGGTACCGTGAGATGCTGCACTTACAGCGTCTCACAGCTGGGCGCGACGTCTCACCGCGTCGGAGGGCGGTGAAGGGCTTTGACTCTTCGTCGCTAGTCCTTCTTTCTCTCTCTAAATTTGAATTTACTTGATATTTTTTAGAATCTTGAAGTTCCTAGGGACTAATTGAGTTATTTGGAGTGATTTAGCTCTATATAAACCCATTAATCACCCAATTCAGGACTTTTTTCCAAATTGAAAGCTTAATTTAATATTTAGAATTCCCTAGGCTCTAGAGAGAGAAAGCCATTTAAAACTTGAGAAACCTGGTTAATTCGGATTCTTAAGGGTTATTTAGCTTAATCTTTTAGCTTAATCACAAAAATTAATTAGAAATCTTAAGTAAAAGCGGGCTTAAATAGGATTTAGAGACTTTTTCCCCAAAAATCACTAAAATCCGTCGCTAAGCTCGTCACTATTTTCATCACTGTTTTGTCGGATTTCGTACAAATTCGTACAAAGCTTGCCAAACGACCTGTTGGAGTCTCAAAACGTGGATTCACGGCCTCTAGGTAACAAAATTGAGTTCCAATATACTTTTTATTTATTATTGTTCATTATTTGACTGTTCTTGGTTATTATTTCGGGCTTCTTGATGTTTTTCCGAGCCATATGCTCCGGTGAGCCTTGAGATGCTCTGGCATAACTTGAGATGCTGCAACTGCAGCATCTCAAGTTACGACACCAACACCTCAAGTCCCACTACAGAATCTGGATGGGTAAAAATGCCAAAAAAAACCTTGTTTTGTGTTTTCAGTCCCTTTTTATCGCTTTCTTGCGCTTTTTACCCCGATTTTCTCCCAAAAAATTCCTGAAAAATCTTATATAACCTATAATTAATTTTAATTAATTTATAACCTATTTTTGGATTTATTAATTATTTAATTGGTTAAATCTTCATTTAATGGCTTAAAAATGGGTTTTTCACCAAATAAATCTAAATAAATCTTTTTATAGTAATTAAAAATCACAAAATAAGAATTTTTTTAATTTATTTTAGGTTGTTTAGTTTATTTTTATTGATTATTAGGTTGTTTATGTGCTTATTTAAATATCCGAAAATTGTGTTTTAGTCCCGAAAAATCTAAAAAAATATGTTTTCTCCATGATTAGGTGTTTATATCTGCCATTTATTTATTTTTGCATTATTTATGATTACTTGTATATATCTTGCCTCGTTTGGAGTCTGGTTCGATTTGGTAAGCTCGGTTATGACCCAATTTCGCCCTTTTATTTATTTACTCGCTTCATTTATTTTCCTGCATTAGAAAAAATGTATAAGAATTTGTAAAGCCTTGTAATAATTATTTTATTTGCTTTATTTACCGCTTTTGTGTGATGTATGGCAATATAAACCGAAAAATCCAAACATTAACCGGATTTAAATCGCATAAGAACTAAAGTTGCATTCATTAAAATGCGAACATTTTGATTTAAAAATTGAAAAGTAAGCAACATCATCCGAACTTAGAATCTATGTTTTACGGTACAGTCCAACCACCCGGTGGGAATATCGTACCCTAAATTCCCGGAGGAGTATAATCGGGTGGCGACTCTATCTTAAAATACGGGATTTCAAGTCTCGTATCCCTTAACATGCAAACTGAACTTAAACTCAACATCAACATCAACATCAACATCAACATCGCTTTTTCATTATTATTTTCATCATGCCTCAAATAAGGATTCACCCTTAGCACACTTCACAACGCTCGTTATTTTCCACACACCGTGCTACGCATCTCACGTTATCCTCACGGGTGGGAAAAAGGTCATCCGCTCACACTTCTCCTACGAGACTCAATTCTTCAAGACAATGAAAGCAGTTATTCCTCCACTAACTACTCCACTATAAGCTAAGTTATTTATTTACAAAAATTAAATTTGGTTCTATTTTTCGAAAGTTGAAGCTAATGAGATTTGGGAATATTTTATTTCCAAATACAATTATGAGAGTGCTCGTAAGCAAAAGTTGCATTGGCCTAAAAAAAGTCAATTGGAAGGAGATCGGAATAACTAAACAGAAGGAGATATTCTCAAAGGCAAACACCATGGAGACCAATCCTTGCTAAGGAAAAAGGTATGAATTACTCTATGGTTAATTTATAAACCTCAAAAGTAATAAAACCTTCACTAATATGAAAGGGGAAATTTTATACATGTGACCACCATGCTCCTAAATAGAGGAAAAGAGTTGTGAAATGTGGCAATCCTACTCAACTAATAGTTAAGTAGATGATATTATTTTGTAGTCATTTCACAAGTAAATATGGTGATTGATGTGAATGAGTGGGTTATTAACTATAGAGTAACGAGGCACGTTTGTGAGAATAAATAAAAATGCTCCATAGTCACATACACCCAAGTTGGAAGTGGAGAATAAAGGTTATCCTTAAGCTCAAATCTTTAATACATAATAAGGTGCTACTTGTTCCTAAAATTTAAACCGAATTGATTTTAGTGGGACTTTTAGGCAAAAATGGAGTGAAGATAACTTTTGAGTCCGACAAGGTTTTAATAACCAAAAATAGTGTGTTGTTGGAATGAGCTATATAAACCATAGAATAATTTTTGAAATTATTAATTTATATGTTTTCTCTTCTTTGCCAATTTGGTTGAATTGTGAGATTTGCGTTGTGGTAGTTAAGGTTTATGAATTGGAGTAGTTTTATTCCATAAGTTCGAACTTTCAAGTTTTGAAAATTATGTTGAATCAAAATTTTATTTAATGATGTATATAGATGGGGTTTTGATATGTTTTATGTGGATCAATATGTTTTGAATTAAGTTATTTTGAGACATCTTGATTTCAAGATTATTGGAGTTTTGTTGATATACAATTTGTAATAAAACTCTTGTTTTATGTTTTTGCTGAAAATTTCAGCGTTGAACATTCTTGGTTGTTTATGAGTTTTCTTGAGTTTTACAACTCCATTTTGAGAATTTCTTGTTTCTATGGTTTTATGAGACATAGATAAAGTTATGTTTAGAAGGAATGTTTTTCAAATTCTTTCGTTAGTGGGTTCAAATATTTATCGAAGTTGAGATAAGAATCTCATTTTTTTGGAATTTCAGCTTTGAGCACAGCTGATTGTTTGCAGCATAACTTGAGATATATAAATCGGTTTTATGCTTTTTTTAGTGGCTTTGGAAACTTAAGACATATATGTTCTTATGAGTAGAATAAAGTTTTATCAAATATATTTGTTTACATGTTAAAAATTTTGAGTCGAAGTGAGCTCGCAAAATCTGGAACTGAGTAGATTTCAGGTTTGCAAAATTGTTAGTAACAATGTGTGATTATATGAATATAATTTTGGGGCATTTACCTTGAAATTTGATTTTTTATAATTTCTAGTAAACTTGAGGCACATGAGAACATGTTGTGAGTTATTATTAAGCATATATATGAGTTTCATATTTAATATGCTAGATATATACTTGAGATATTTGTTGGTGAAACTATTTGTTAAGTTTTCTATACAAATAGAATTTTACATGAGAAACCGATAAGACACCATATGAGAAATGAGAGGATTATCATCCTAATTTGAAATATTCAAAAGTGTGGGGGTGTTTTATTAAGGTAGTTCTTATCGAATTTATGAAAAGAGAAATATGTTCAAACTTTATGTTGGTGTGTTCATAAGTTATGTTGAACATAGGGATGTACTTGGAAATAATATCTTTGAGACAAAGAACACAAATTCTTTGTGAATGTTTTCAATAAAGACTAGAGAGATTTCAATTTTTAAGTATTGTTACGGATGTTGACCCGGTTGTACCTAATTTTCAAGTTGAGTTTGGAAATGATGTTTTTTTAGGAAAGGAAACAGAACTTTGAAAAGAAAGTTTTTAGTGTAAATTTTTACAAGTGTTTGATTGAAGATCAACTTTTATTATTGGCAAACTATTTCATCCTTCGTATCAGAGTATTTGCAAGCAGCCTTTTATTTCTGAGTTTGTTTATATTCTTTGGAGTATAGAACTTGTGTTTTAGTTTATGCTCCGAAGCTAAATCCGTTGGTTGCAAGTGATGTTTATTTTCTACAAGAAAATCTTTCATTTTATACTCCGATAATTATTGCTCCTCTGTATTTTTTGATATAGCTTCTTTTTACAATTTAGTTCACCACCTGGGTGTTAAAATTGTCTTTCAAAATAAAGTTTTTTTATATATGGTGCAACTTGAGGGGTATGTAGAGCCTAGACATGGATGAAAAGTTGAGAGTCTTTGTATGGTTTAGTGACAAGCACCTAAAGAATGAGTTGAGACGTTTTGATCTCTTAAGGTGGATATATGTGTACATACTAAAGTGATTAATGATATATGTGATTATATATGGATGATATGGATATCTTTATTCCGAGTATTGATGTTTTCAATAGAATAAAGATAATCTTATTATCAATATTTGTCGTGAAAGACATAAGGGAAGCCAATATCATATTTATTATGAGAATCATAAGGATGAATGAGAGTGTCTTGTTAACACAAGAACACTATATTGAAAAAGTTCTTAAGAAGTTTCAATTTTATGATGTAAATCATGTGAGTATCCCTTATGATTCCAATACTCAAGGGAAGATAATCGTGATCTAGTGGCTAAATCCAAGTATGCATTTGTACTTAATGAGTTTCACACATTGGGACATAGCAAATGCTATGTGAGTAAATATACACATAATCCAAATGTTGATAATTGAGAAGTCATAATGGGGCTTACGAAATATTTGAGAGGAATCATTAAATATGGTATTCTATGTAACGAATTTCCCATTATTCTTAAGAGGAACAATGATGTTGAGTGAATCTTTGATTCATATGAGAAGAAGTTCATTAGTGAATTTCCCACTATTCTTGCGGGGAACAATGATGTTGAGTGAATCTTTGATTCATATGGGTAGAAATTTATTAGTGGTTATGTTCTCACATTTGGTGGTAGAACAATAACATGAAACCAACTAAGCAAGCTATGTTAAGAGTTAGTTGCTTGAGAGTTGGAATAAAATGAGACTAAGTGGTTGGAATAACCTTCTTAGTAAGTGTTACTTTATAAAGTCAACACATTCAATGTATATACATTAATATTATTATTATTGCAAAATGGCAATATATATTGAGATATAAGACCTATGATGGCAAAAATAAAATGTATACGTTTGAGACATATTATTGAGATGGAATTTTATCCATTTAAGTTTAGAGTGATTCTGATCAAATCATCTGGCTAATATTTGAGAAATAAATTTTTGAAAAAGAAATTTATTTTTGATACATGAGAGAGGATGAGTCTTAAGCCAATTTAAAATTAATGAAGGGTGGGAACCCAACCTACATGAGTAGAGATCCCACGGAATAGGTTCATATGGGTACTAACAAGCCTTCCGTTAGTTCAGTTAGCACTACAAATATTGTCTCAAATCCTAGATGTGTGAAAAGTGTTATGTTGCATATCTTAAGAGATTGAATCAAAAGGACTCTTAATGAGATTTCGTAGCTCTTATAAGTGGTGTATAAAGTGCAATATACACTTGATGATATCACCTATGTGAGTGTGGAGTGATGCCGCTTCTATGAGATATAATATTAGCAATATCTCTTGAGCACTCATCAAAGACCAGGCACGCGCACGGCCTATTCGTGCAAAACCGCGATGAATAGAAATGTACTTGGTATAATGCGATATGGTAAAATGCCTATCTTACAATAGCGCTTATTTGGTTCATAGAAACTATATATTTCACCAAATATTCCGTAAGTTAAATTTTATCTATCAAGTTCTGGTTCATAGTCCACAAGACACCAGTTCCATGCATTATATATCAAACTAGAGATATCGTGAAAATTCTTTTTATTTAAACTTCTTTTGAAAGTTGGAGGGGATTGTTGGAAAAATGAGAGTTTTATGTTACTTTCAAAAGAATAAATTTTATGATATTTTTTATTAAAAAAAAATCTTTGGTCAATTGTTTTAATTGTGGCTGTTACTGATTTTAATCCCTTAATAACTCTGAGTTTTATTTGTATTTAAAACTTTAACAACTATATTTTCATAAATATTGCGGTTACAGTTTTTAAGTGTTTGTAACTCCTGTAGTTATGGTTTTGATTAAGTGTTTAATTGTAATTAAAACAGTAAATGACCACTTTATTAATTTTTTTAACAGCAAAACTTTTATGGTCATAAACTCTTTTATTTACCTATAAAAAGTAGAGCGGGGTTTCTTTTGAAAAGAATCCAATTTTACATACTCTCTTTCTCCTCTATTTTTCTAGATATATACATACATTCCTGATTCCTGTACCCAAACTCAAATCGAGTTTGAAGTAGTTGTTTAATCCTGAGAGTAACTACGAAGTATCCTTTAAGGACAGAGTCTCCTACTCGACTCAACTCATCTTAACCATTAGCCCGTGATTTCTGCTATTTTTGTGTCTAAGAATTAGCCTCCGAGTTCAAGATCATCTAGTAATTTCCAGTCTCTAAAACATCAATTCGCTGCCCAGAATTCTAGCCTTTAAGGAACTATTTCACAGAAAAGCATTGCCTTTGGTCGAGCTTATGAGCTCTTGCGACAGATTTTGATCAGAGAAGCGTTGCCTATAATCCAGTTTCGGAACTAGTGCAACAGTTGAGAAAATCGTTGCCTCTTAACCAGCGACTCCGGAAGTAACTCCAAAACTATGTATAAAGAACAAATTTTCCAACAGGAGATACTCGCCTTAATTCATGGAATTGTCGATCACGAGAAGGCACATGGTTAAGGTTTAGCGGTACCTAGTTGACATTTTGTACAATATGAATCTCAAAAACAACAAATTTAAATCTCATACCTTAATCTCAATTTTAATCCTTAGCTTTGCAAACAATTCAATGAGATTAGGTCATATAAGTTAGTCAATGAAGAAAATAAGTTGGTGTAAGCTTTACAGCTGAAAATAGAGAATATGAATCTGTGATGTGGTGGATTGCATGGTGCAACGTGGCATATGACAGATGGGTAAAGCTCCCAGTCTAGTCAAACTAACAACTTTTATCTCAACTTTTCCTTCCATTTCTGGCATATGCAAACAAAGTTTACAAACAGTACGAAGTCTTCTTAATTTATTAATATTACCCCTATTTTCATTAAAAAAATTTACTAATATTCAGTTATCTAAAATTAAGAAAATAAGTGGAAAATGCGTTATGTATGGTTTTTTTAGTAAAAACCCTCCTTAACTATGCTAATCATATTCTAGAATTAAATCCTCGTAATTTTATTTTTAGGCTTTACCTTAAAACACCTCATACTATTAGAGATATCATTTATATTTATAAGCCATAAAATTTCATCTATTCTAATTAACGTGAAATATTTATTTTTTTTATAATTTTATATACGCTAATAACATAGCATTAGTTTAGCATTATAAAGTTCATGCATAGTTTATGAATTTATTAAACTTTTTCAAAAGTTGATTTCTCTTACTTGGCATTTCAATTATAATTTGGTAGTCTAAAATAAAATTAATCTAATATAATTTATTATTATTCATCAGACCGGACTTAGGTATTCATAGACATCCCAAGCCCAGCCCGTAAAACACTGATTTTAACGGACTCAGACACGGACCGGACTTTAACGGACTAGGACCCGAACCGAATATAGTAAAAAATTAACTGTCCAAATTCGGTCTATGAGAGTGGGCTCAGACCCGATGAATAGCCCGAACGTTGAACATGCCCGTGTATTATGGTAATAAAAATGCCCTGTCTTAGAAACCAAGAAAAGCAATTTATGATTATGTAGTAATTACCAAAAATTAATCATGAAAAATAAGCATCAAAATAACGGTCCAACCAGGGAAACTTTGATCACCACAAACCTCTAAATTTGGTGTATCCGTGTTCTTAATTATCCCCATCAAAATTGAACAGAACAAGTGATTAGATTTGTATTAAAAGAAACGTAGGAAGTAAATGGATGATGAGTAGGCAGAAGTTGATTAAAGAGCAGTAAATGGTGGTCGGCGTCGTCAATACCAGGTGACAGATCTCTTTTCTTCTCTTCTTTGTGAAACTCAAGCACACTTCTTTTTGCTGGGGTTGACTCCATAAGTCAACTAACCTCTTCTACACGAAAAAATTAAAACATCTCTCTTCTTTGATTAGTCTTTCTTACAATTGGAGTTGGAGCTATTGCTTGAAAGAAAATTGGGCTTCCTTGCAGAAGGTTCTTTGCTTTTTCCATAATTTCCTTTTATCATTTCAATTTTGATATCTCAACTTCACAATTGTGGTATGCATCTCTCTTTTTTTGGCAATACGTTTGCTGTATGTTCTCTTTTGTTCCTTTGCTGGCTTTTCAATATATATATATATATATATATATATATATATATATATATATATATATATATATATATATATATATATATATATATATGTATATGTTTCTGTTTCCTCTTCTCTTGTTTGTTCTTTTCTGTGTGGATCTGTGCCCTTTTTTAGCATCTTGTGGTAATCTCTGGATTTGTTCCTTATTTAACAACTAAACCTTAATATGCATGTGGTTGACCTGTTTGTTGCAGTAAAAAATGTTTGTTAACATGTTAGGATGAAAGTTCTTGTTGCCTATAATACATAGCAAACATATACAGATTTCTAGTTCACACAAGTTAGTACCTGGGATATATCAAGAATCATAGCATGCATGCAGTGATAGATTTGTCTGTAGCTCCAGAGTTGTACAATAGGGCATTAATTAATGGTTGAATCTGTTATCATGTATTAGGTGCGAGAACCAGGTGAAAGGGAATTTGTTGGTTTTTTTAATGCGAATTTACAAGATTATGAGCAGAACAACAACAAAGGTACGATTAGTTAGATGTCCGAAATGTCGACTTATCCTCCCAGAGATGCCCAATATACCTGTATACCAATGTGGGGGCTGCTTCACAACTCTCCAAGGTACAAATCTCATAACTGGTTATTTATATATGCTATGAGGCTAGGACGCACGGAAACTCCTGGGCACTAACGTTTCCCATTTCAGTTTCCCTCTTGGAAACCTGAAATCACGTTTTTTTTGCGTTTCCAGTGAGCGTTTCCGGAAATTGGAAACGTTTCCTTTTCCGATTCCGTGCTACATAGCTATGAGGTAAGAACCATTGTTTGATAACATGAATTTTACATGTGGATTTACTAAAGTACATTGGATATTGGAATATCGAATCATCATTGGTTGAATCCTTTCACATGATAGACAACCTTAAATTTATGTGTTTTACGCGGTTTGATCCTCAGAACTAATCATTTCGAGCTACTAGGTAGATTTGTAATGAACTCTCTCCCTCTTGCAGCAAAAAGTCAAAGACAAACGATAACCAGCTTACCTGAAACACGTTTGGAGGTGGCTAATAACTCGGATAATGTTTCTGAAGATAAGGCATCGAGCAGTATGAGCCACGAAACAACTCTTCAATGCGCTAAGGATTGTCATTCAGACCAGAATATTAGGATGGGTCAAACTGAATCCGAAAATTTCAATAATATTAACAATCTTAAATGTAAAAACATAGAGGACGAAAGCGAAAATGAGAGAAACATGAGTGATCAAAATGGTGAGAAGCTTGCATGTACCCAAACGAACGGCGTTCTAGAGATCGGAAGCAGTAACAATGAAACCGATGATGACCCAATTATATGTGCGACTTCATCAAATGAAAATCATAACAATGATAGTCATCAACACGATTCGTCGATTTCCAATGAAAATTGTTTGCCAGAAGAACCAGTGATTAATGAAAATGGAGAGCTGCTCCAGGTCATGTCAGCGACGACACGTTTCAATGTTGAGGATAATGGTGACAGCTCATCATTTATAGCAGAGACAGATGTGAACAGCGAAACTGGTTCTACTTACAAGAGATGGAAAAAGGGGGAGATAGTTGATACAGCAGGAGAGAGCTCATCATCAGATGTTGGTGATGAGCTTCATGAGCAGCCACATGAGCCTGCTAGCCATGGCCTTGACCGATTGAGGTCTACTGATACATTTTATTCTACTTCAAGTGAACAGCTTCTGGAAACTGCTGTCCATGCCCTTGACCGTTTAATGTCTGCTGATACATTTTATGCTTCTCCAAATGAACAGCTGGAGCAGATTCAGGGAAGGACTATCCGTGGACTTGACCGTTTAAGGTCCACAGATACATTATATGTGTCTTCAAATGAACAGCTGGAGCAGCCTCCTGAAAACGAAAGGCCTACATATGAATTTGACCCGACATCCTTTGTCAACCCCAGCTCCGAGCCGAGTATTTCTCTCATAGATCTGTCGAAATCTCCAACGACTAGAAGTTCTCGCGCTTATTATGATGACGGTGTCTCTTCTTATGAAGGGTTTGATGATCAATTGCCTAATCGGCTCAAGCATGGGTCTAAACATTCACATAGGGCTGCTTCGGATACGAGGCCGTCCAGAAGGGAAAGAGTCCCTGTCAGCAGCAATTACAGGAATTGTGCAGCAATTCCTTTAAATTACAAGAAGTTCGATCGAGATGAACTGCTGGAGTCCACGAGACTAGGCCATTCAGGTAGAAACAGGATGAATTTCAAGAGAGACGAATATCTGCATCATCATTCCTTCTACAAGAGGGAATCCCGTGCTGCTCCTAATCAAATTCCGAATGAGTTTTATAACACTTCCAACTTTAGTTCACCCGACAGGGGTGCATATGGTGATCAGGAGAAAGCGAAACTGTTGAGAATGGTGTCTGTATTACAGGATCAACTCAAAAAGGCCTCTTTGAACGGCCGAGTCAATTGGAAAGATCATCAAATTCCCATGTACTATGACCTGGAAGAGGGAAGTTTCTATAACTCAGTTGATCCAGCATATTCTGGAAGCAACTGGTCTCCGCAGAGGAAATACTCACAAACACCTTTCTCAGCAGAGTCGGCAATCTGTAGGCACCACACTGATTATTCCTTGTGCAGCTGCCCCCAAGGGAGGAAATGGTCTGCACAATTGCCTCCTTCTCGCCTTGGTTTCAATAAGGGGCTTTGTAAGGCATATTCTCGCCCCAATCTTTGCTATGGCTCTTGTCCATCAAGTCCACAACGACATGTGGACCCTCGATTCCACATGTATAGTCGTAGAGCAAAGTCTGATGACCAGATGCACAGAGACGACGGAAATAGAAAGTACTTGAGGGAGAAACCCCACTTGCCTAAACGACACCTTAGACCCCTAGCAGGCGGAGCGCCTTTTGTAACCTGTCCTTACTGCTTGAAACAGCTTCAGCTACCTGCAGATTTTCTCCTCTTTAAAAAGAGGTGCCATCGGTTGAAATGCGGTGCTTGTTCCGAAGTACTCAAGTTTTCACTTGTAAACTATACTCGTCTTTTTCCTTATACGCCAGTAGCAGAAGCCCCTCCACCGAGTGAGGCTGATGAGCATAGCAATCGAAGAAGGAACTTTACTTCAACGTCTCATGTCACCGATTGCCCGTCTGTGTCATGTTCCGATGACTGTAAAAGATGTTCCCGGGGAAATGCTTTTGATAGAAAAGTGTCAGATGGTATGCTTGAGAATGGGAAAAAGAGAAAGACGTCTTACTTGAATGAGACCGGAAGCAAAGGTAAAGCGCTCATGGAATATGAATCAGCCGGTCCTTCTACCAGTACATCACATTCAAAGATCATATCATCAGAAATCGAGGAACTGCCAGAAGAAGCTGAAAAAGGGGGAAATTCACCACTTCATCGACTGATGGGATATTCCTCGGCTCGCCAGATTATGTATGGTTGAACTGATTTTTGTTGCCTTCTGACCCGAGTTATGGTATACTTAACACTGCATTTATCTGTTCATTATTTTTTGCTCTTTCATATCTAGTGCAGGTCAGTTTCTATGAGACTTTTAGTATATCTCTTACAGAAATATTTTATATTTAAAATTTGTAATTACAGATGTTGGATAAAATTTCATTGCCATTTGTTTATTTGCATAGATTGTGTGCCCTCCTTTTCCTTCTTACTTTTTTCATAGGTATAAATCTTCTAATCTATTAGAATCTCATATATTTAGCCATTCACTGTGTTCTTTTACTTGCTCTGATTACTCGGAAACTGTTTTCAACTATTGATACTTGTATGGGTTAAGTAACTATGCCATTTCAATCAAGACATGCTATCGACTCATATATTAAACATGAAGAGCAAACTCTAATCTTTACAATTATTTCAGATTGAAAAAAGAGAGCTTTTTAAAAACCCTAAATTCCTCTAGATTTAGAGCAATTGGGTATACAAAAGCCGAAGCTAATTTTATTAATCAACAAAAACTGAATATTTCTTTTACATCAATGCCTTTTAATAGGCTAAATACTCTAAACATTTTAAAACTTCTAAATAATTAAAACTCATAAATTGATAAACTTCCTATCTAATAAAAATATCAAATAAAATAAAAGGTAACTTAACAAAATCTAATAAATCCTAATCAAGGTAAACTACCTAAATAAAATAAAAACAATTAATAAGCAAATATTAGTTTTCAGAATTATTGAAAAATCCCAATTTTCAGGCCTTAGAGTTCGAATTTCACAAAACTAGCATCGGGATCATGGTATAACCATGTGTTCTTCTTAGTAACCCGTTTCCACTCAAAAACAGTACCAAGAATTGTCCAAATTGTAGCGTCCAGCCGAACAACACAGGCAACCTAGCATAACGTCATCCCTTTTTGTTTTATGTCTTCATCCTATATCATTCTTCCCAGGTTGAAATAAATTTGTCCTCGAATTTTCATCATACGAGGAATTATCTTCTCCGTGATGGCCACATCGAAAAATTTATTGGACAAATCAACATTTAAAAATATTGAATTGCCAGCAAAAATAAATGGATATATATTATTTGATACTTGTAGGATGGGAGTTGCAAATTGAAAAGTATTTGGTTGATTTTGCAAGTCGGAAAATATTAGAGGAACCTTGTCACATTTGATCTCTTCGACGACTTACATCCTAATAACACATGTCGGATTTTGGGTTTTCAATAAGCGTAGTATTTTTTTTTACATGATCTCCCTCATCGCCTTTGCCTTCATCATGGATTTGCTCATCAAAAACTTGTTAGGTGTGCCCTAGTTCTAGACATGTGTTATTAGGATGTAATTGAATATTTGCATTTTGTGTTACATTAATAAAGGCATTAATCTTTTCTATTATATATCTTGTGCAATGTTTAGATTAGAGTTGTTGGAAATATGACATAAGTGATAATGACATGCATTATCAACTTTAGGCTAAATTATAATATAAAAAAACCATGATTTGAATAAAATGAAATATGTCATTTATTCTACGAATTATGAGTTTTTCGCGATATATTATAAGCCTAAAACGTGTTATGGTGAATGAAAAATTGAAAGATTAAAGTTTGAATATTTGTCAAACTTTGACATGCCACGTCGGTATTTCAATAGAAAGACAATATGTCATTTTACTTTCTCATATGTTTTAGTTTATGGATTAATTGTAACTCCATTAATCAATAAGATACTCATAACATATATGAGTTACTCACCATAAAAAGTGGTGGTTTAATTGTGTTTAATACTTAAGGAAACTGAGTTTCAGACCTCCACAATAAACTTCTTCTTCGGTAAAATGGTTGAATATTTCTTTTATATTTGTTTGTAATAATTTATATTCTATTGTAATATGTGTTTATTCTTAATGAAATATAGTATTGTTTATTTATACCGCTACTAACGAGTTTCTAACTAGAGTATCCATTGATTTAATAATCATAAATGTCTCAAGTATGTTTTAGTCATGGGAATAAATAAAATGAAAAGCTTGTATGTTGGTTAACTTTTCTGAGAAATGAGTTATGAACATAGGCACATGTTGAGTGTTAGTAGCGGTATTAAAATAAATGAATAATACTATATTTCAATAAGAATAAGTACAAGATTACAAATGAAGATTTCTTAATAGAATAACAAATTATTACAAACAAATATAAAAGAAATATTCAACCTTATTACTGAAGTAAAAGTTTATTACAGAGGCCCTGAAACTCAGTTTCCTTAAAACAATATTATTCGTCCACTACCGATGAATTTGTCTTCGAGGTACAACCGCAATCATAGGCGAACTCTAACCATGTGAAGAGAAATTCGCAAGAACCTAATACTAAGTAGCCTTCACTTGAAAAGAATGAAAACCTTGAGGAATATTTTTAGTTTATAAAAGAGAAAATGAACCACAAAGCTAAACAATTGAGCAAGTGCCAGCATTGGATTTTTATCAATAGAAAATTATATTTTTTAAAGTAAGTTTGAAGGTTACAAGAGGAGTTTATATGGATCATATGACATTAAGATGATTTAATTGTGTTAATGGAGATTAAACATATGTAACCACCACTTTTTATGGTAACTCATATATATTATGAATATCTTATTGATTAATGGAGTTACTACTCATTCATCCATAAACTAAGACATATGAGAAAATGAAATGACAAATTATCTTTCTATTGAAATACCGACGTGGCACGTCAAAGTATGACAAATATTCAAACTTTAATCTTTCAATTTCTCATTCACCATAACACTTTTTAGGCTTATAATATATCGTAAAAAACTCATAATTCGTAGAATAAATGACATATTTCATTATATTCAAATCATGGTTTTTTTATATTATAATTTAGCCTAAAGTTGATAATGCACATCATTATCACTTACGTCATATTTTCAACATTGAGAATATGAGGCTAGACCGATGTGAGCTTGCGACCTCTTTTCCCACCCGCGAGGACCGCTTGAGATGCATAGCACGGGGGGTTGGAAACTAATAGCGCTGTGAAGCGTGCTAAGGGAGATTCCTTATTTTAGGCGTGATGAAAATAATAACGAAAATGATGTTGAAGTTGATATTTAGATCCAATTTAGGTGTTAATAGATACAAAACTTGAAATCTCGTATTTTAAGATAGAGTCGCCACCCGATTTAGCTCTACCGGGAATTTGGGTACGATATTCCCACCGGGTGGTTGGACCATACCTTAAAACATGAGATTCCAAGTCTGGATGATGGTGCCTATTTTTTATTTCATTAAATCAAATTATTTACATTTTAATAAACTCAACTTCAGTTCTTATGCGATTTAAATCCGGTTGTTGTTTAGAATTTTCGGCTTATATGCCATACATCACACGAAAGCGGTAAATGAAGAAAATAAATAATTATTGCAAGGCTTTAAAAATACCTATACATTTTTCTAATGCGGTAAAATAAATAAAACGATAAATAAATAAAAAGGCGAAACTGGGTTCTAACGGAGCTTACCGACTTGGACCTGACTTCAAGCAAGACAAAACATATACCAATAATCACAAATAAAACATGAATAAGCAAAGGCCAGAAAATAAACACACAAAAATGGGTTTAAAACATCTATAAGACGATTATTGTGATTTTTAAGCGAGAAAAACCCTGATTTAAGCCAAGTTTACACGATTTATCCGGTTAATCGATCAATTTATCATTTTAAGATCAACAAAAACAAGTTTTAGATCCATTAAAATAATTTACAGATTAAAATCATAATGGAAAAATGAAGAACAGGCAAAAAATGAAAGAAAATAACCTAAAACTAAGATCCGGCGGCCAAGATGTGCTTCTCGATGAACTTGGCCATTTTCTCAGCGGTGATGCTGGCAAAAGACCCGATTTCCCCCCTATTTTGTGAAGTAATCTACCCCTATGATGATGAAATAGGGTTCATTTATTGATGAGGGTTGAATCTCGCCAATCATATGCGTCCCCCTCGCCAATAATGGCTAATAAGGAGAGAAATAGGGAAGGTTTGAGGGTTTGGATGGGAATGCATATTGGGAAAAGGTAATGTTGTATGGGGGTGGGAATTTTGAAAATGGGTGGGTGAAGAAAAGGTAAGCCATGATTCTATCGAAGGTGATCTGGTGATGCTCTTTCTCCATAATAGGCTGACATTTCTTCAGTAGCTTGAAAATCAGTTTGCACACAGACATGAGGCCAGTGATTGTCATATTGGATCTATCCAAGGAAGGACTGAGCTTCTTTTAGTTTAGGTGTGAAGATAGGATTCTCGGCAATCTGACGATGAACCCTAGGTATGGCTAGGTATGACCAGGCACAAGCGTTATCACGATCGTTAAGCACTTGTTATCTCTCTTTTTCTTTCAGAGGTTAGGTCATTAGAAAATGGTTACCACTTTATGTACTCAAACTTATTTAATTTAGGAAAACGTCATGAATACTGAACACGTTATGCTTATGACAAAAATGAATGCATGGACCTATCGGGTAAAACATCAAGCAGATAAGCAAAAAGAGAGTCTTCATTGAATTAAAATGCCTTAAAGGCAGAATTGTTCACATCCAAATACTAGAAAAAAGAAAATTATGTAATAGATAGTCATCCTCTACAAGTGGAGGGTCTTGAGTGGTAGAGTTGGTAAATTAAGCATCCTCGGTAGCTTTCATTGGCATGTCGTCCAGGATGAGATCCAGAACTTTCACTCATTCGGCAGATGACTTATCTCCTTCATTCGTGAGACTCTTGCTGACTTTGGTGATTGGATTGGTTTGCATAGCGGTGTTGGCTGAGCTAGAGAAGACCATGGCTAATACAAATTCTTTAGGCAGACCAGAATTGATCGCATTCACTCCACCGTCAGAGCTTGGTGATGGTTTCTCCTCAGCATTGGTCTTCCTAGCAGGCTCATCCATCTTCCCTTCCTTACCAGACGGGCGATGGCAGCAGCCAAAGATCTACATTGGTTGGTTTGATGCCCTTACTACATATGGTACTTGCAAAAGTTCATCTTTTCTTTGGGGTAGGGCACGATACTCACGAAGAGAGGTAAGCATGCATTTCTCTAGCAACTTGGCAAACAGATCGCTAAGAGGGAGCTTCCATGGAGATACGAATCCTTTTTTGGGCAGGCGTTCGAGCAGGTGCTGGTTGAATTGCAGAAATATTCTCCTTAGCAATGACTTGAACTACAGCTGTCTTCTTCTCGGTTAGAACTGGAGTAACTTTGAAAGATTGAGAATTGTTATTTTTGTTAAACTAGGGTTTGCCACCGCTTGGCTTTCTAGTTCTTTCCTTCTCCTCACGATGCTTGATTTTCTCGGCCTTTTCAAAGACCTTTTAATAAGATTCAAAAGAGTTGGTTTCCATTTCTTTTCGAAGGAGTGGGAGAGCCCCGTCAAGAAACTTTGGGATCATTTCTTTTAGGCTGAGCTTTTGCTTTAAGAGAACCAAAGTGGCCATCCATCTATTGAAATATGACTTGAAGGATTCACCTTGCTTTTCCTTTGCAGCTGTAAGGTGTTGAATAGTGGTTTCCATTATGGAATTGAAACCGTAGTGGGCAATTAAAGCCTTCGACAGAAGTTTCCAATCAAGAATTGTCGATTCTAGGAGAGTATTGTACCACTCAAGAGTAGGTCCTGAAGGGTACACGGGAATAACTTAGCAAGGACTTTGCCCCCAATCTTTTGGACACGCATGCTCCGCTCATACATCACTATGTAGGACTTAGGAGGTCCTTCACCTAAACAAGCTTCCATTTAAGGCATTGAAAAATTCTTGGGCACCCAATCATCATCTCTCACTTCTTCCTTATCCTCGCTCCTACTCAAAAATTCATGAAGAAAGCCACCATTTCTAGTGTCACGCCTGTAGGCTACATGACCTGGTCGCATGGTGTGACCCTTGGAGAGATCGTAAAACTAGGAGGAGAGGGTGTAAACAACATCGGAGGTGTCAAAGGAAGGGCAAAACCACTTGAAGGTACAGTCATCTATGGAGTAAATCCCCCTGAGAAAGCGAGGAAAGCAGGAGCTTAAGGGATGGGCCTCGAGTTCAAAGGAGGAAAGCCAAATATTGGCGGAGTAAAGGATGAGGGAGGCTGAGAGGAATTCTGACCAAATTGAAACTGGCTCTGTTGGATAGGTCAGACGGGCAGTACCGGGTGAAAGATAGGTGGAGCTTGAACCGATAAAATCTGAAACTACTCTGACTCAAATCATTCTAAACTGCCCTATTTTGAATAATCCCACGGTCCCTGAACATTCTTTTCTTCTCTAAGAGCAGATCGAACCTGATCTTGGATGGCATTTCTGAAGAGATTGGATTGAAGAAATTGAGCCATAGCATTAGCTAACTCCACACCCATCTGAGACTAATCCTAACCTTAATGAGGAGGAGAAGGAGAAGGGGAAGAAGTACTCTCATGAGGTGCATCACTCAACCGCGGATCAGACTTGGTGGGGATAACTGATTCTAACACTGAACTCACTGGCCGATGAATCAAATGGCAATCGAGTCAAAGCAAAAGAGGATTGCGGCGATAAGGACGTCTTGGCCTAACTAGAGAAACTGGAAGATGATCAGCCCGAATCAAACTATGAATAAAATGGATGATTACATAACAATTCGAGTGATGAATGTTATATATAGGGTGGTTTAGAGAGGTAGAGAGCAAAAGAGCTAATGATATAAAGCTTAACCCTAAAATACGTGAGACGTGCAAATTCTTGGTCATGCCTAGCAAACTAGGTATCAGTCAATTCCCCCTTCAAGCGAGGGGAGAGTAGAGTAAGCGGAAGCCGAAATTGAAAGGTCGGGCATAGGTGGCCTATGCATGAAATGTGTATGTATGGGCATAACACAAGTAGCATACGAAAGCAAATAAACCACTTCCAACCTTATGACTCCCACACAATGCTAATTTGAAATCTAGGGTTAACTCTAGTGCTAGGGAACGGCAAGAGAGTATGCGACCTAGATCTAAATTATTTCAGTGACCTATGTGGGAGTTGCTATGGTTAGATTTATTATGGTTCATAGACTCAAACTACTGGTGTCGTGGAATGACACTATAGAAGGGTCTCGATTACCTTGATTCCGTGTAACTCAACCACTCCTCAAATGAGTGCGGCCGCGGGAATTACACGTTGGTTAAAATGAGTGATCCACCCATAAATATCCCCAATTCCTAGAGGGCATGAGGTATACAAGTGAGCTTCATGGGGTGATAAAAATGGCACCATAATTTTTGGTCTCAGCTAAAGCGCTAGATTCAAAAGCCACAAGAAATAAAGCGTTGATTTAAAAAATGATTTCAGCACATCATCAAAATCCTTTAACCAAAAAGTTAAAAAGAAAGATTTTTCCAAATTTTAAGTTAAGAGGAGGTCCCCAGTAGAGTCACCACAGTGAGCTTGCGACCTCTTTTCCCACCCGCGAGGACCACACGAGATGAGTAGAACGGGGGGTGGGAAACGAATAGCGCTGTGAAGCATGCTAAGGGAGAATCCTTATTTTAGGCGTGATGAAAATAATAACAAAAATGATGCTGAAGTTGATATTTAGCTCCAATTTATGTGTTAAAAGATACGAGACTTGAAATCCCGTATTTTAAGACAGAGTCGCTACCCGATTTAGTTCTACCGGGAATTTGGGTATGATATTCCCACCAGGTGGTTGGACCATACCTTAAAATGTGAGATTCCAGGTCCGGATGATGCTGCCTATTTTTTATTTTATTAAATCAAATTGTTTACATTTTAATAAACTCAACTTTAGTTCTTATGCGATTTAAATCTGGTTGTTGTTTAGAGTTTTCTGTTTATATGCCATACATCCTACAAAACCGGTAAATGAAGCAAATAAATAATTATTACAAGGCTTTACAAATACCTATACATTTTTCTAATGCGGTAAAATAAATAAAATGATAAATAAATAAAAAGGCGAAACCGGGTTCTAACCGAGCTTACCGACTCGGACCCGACTCCAAGCGAGACAAAAACATATACCAATAATCACAAATAAAATATGAATAAGTAAAGGGTGGAAAATAAACATACAAAAACGGGGTTTAATACACTGAGAAGACCATTATTGTAATTTTTAAGCGAGAAAACCCTGATTTAAGCAAAGTTTGCACGATTTAGCCGGTTAATTGATCAATTTATCATTTTAAGATCAACAAAAACAAGTTTCAGATCCATCAACATAATTTACGGATTAAAATCATAACGGAAAACACAAAAAAGGGGAAAAAATGAAAGAAAACAAGCTGAAACTAAGATCCGGCGGCCAAGGCTGTAGTGACAGCCTTGACCATCGTTACTATAGTGATGGCAGCTATGGCGGCGATGGTCAAGGCTATGACTATAGCCTTGACACAAGATTTCAGCTCTAAGGAGGTTCCCGGGTGTTTTTGGCCTATAAACTCAAAATTATTGGGATTTTAAGTCGTAATTAGTCGCCAATGAGATATATCTGGACTTAAAATGCACAAATAACGTTGATTTTACGGGATTGGGATGGAAAACGCCCAAAAATCCAAGAAATGGTGAGACCTCTACGAGGATAGCTTTCACCCCTATATCGATAGTCTTCACCGCTATAGGGATAGCGGCCAAGGCTATAGTCATAGCGGTGAAGGCTATCCTTATAGAGGTCATCCCCTTTTTCGAGATTACGCAAGAACACTAAGGGAAAAACAACCAAAAATAAGAACAACCGCAGCTAAAATGCAATAAAAGTAAGGAAATAGATAAGGGAACTCAGTTTTGTTACCTCTAGGCCATGAATCTATCTTTAGAGACTCGAATCAACCCTTAGGAGGTGTCTTTGATGATTTTTAGACGAATAATGACGAAAATTAGTGACGAAATTAGTGACGAAATTCAGGTGGTATTTGGAAAATAAGTCTCTAAACCTATTTAATCCGTATTCCCTAAGATTTCTAATCAGTTTTAGTGTTTTAACTAAGAAATCAAGCCCAAGAATAACTAAAAATCCTATATTAGGGGTGATTAAACTCAGATTTTTGCCTTTCTTAAGCTTTCTCTCTCTAAGCTCTTAATTTCTAGGTTTTTTTTTATATAAAATATTTTAAATTTCAGCCAAAAGTCCCCTAAATCTCTCTCTTCAAGGGTTTAAGTAGTCTTACACTCGAAATTCACAGACTTTGGGTGAGAAATAGGATGAAAAAATGATGCCCAATCTAGAGAAGGGGGAGAAAACAAGTGGCGAGGCCTGGGTTTGGCCGTGCCACAGCCACCACCATAGCCATAGCGGTGGCAGCCAACTCCATAGCCATAGCGGTGGCCGCCACTGCCACAGCGGTCACTGCTATAACTATAGCTGTGATGACCATCATGGCAGTGGAGATCGCCGCTATGATGGCGGGGGTGGCCACTCCTAGGGTGGCCACAAGGCTTTCATCGCTACGGATGGCGGCTCTAGCCGGCGGGGGAGAACAATGGGAAAAACCTAAAAAATGATAAATTAAGGGTATTTTTATATTTTATCATGTTATTCCAAGCTATTTTAAGGCCTTTTAAACTTTTAATGGAGAACTAATTAAGACTAAAGGTAGGGCTAAGTCCGAAAAATCATCAAAGTCATATCTTTTAAACACGGTTCAAATTAGAAAAATAAACCCGATTAACCCATAATGGGTTCGAGCAAAATGTCATCATCAAGGTGACACCGAAAAGCCCGTGCTCACAACCGATCCGCTTAGCAAAAGTCACATGGTTATTTTTCACGAACATTTTGCTATGTAGGTCTCAAATGTCCTTGAACTTGATTTACTATTAATTTGGTATTGGGTAGTCTGTTGTATGCACCAGATGGTATATATTGAAGAATGGAAGGAGTTCATCGCATTGGGCTACTATTGCATTTACCAGGATTAAGTCATAATTACAAATGGCATCCCGAGTAATGGGGGATGGTGGACCCTTGCTAGAGGCGTACTACAGTCGCTTAAGGTAATAGAGTTCTAATTATAGTCTAGAACCTTGAGCCAATTATTCCTATAGAATAAGGATTGGTTAAGCCTTAAGAGCTCAATACTTTGGGATCCTATAAGGTCACACACATAGAACTTTCATCGAACTGAGTAAGGAATTAATAGACCTAGTCTATTACAAGCATATAGAATGTAGAATGGTTAGACCAGAGATTTTATTTTGACCGGTAACTAATTTATTAGGGTCATAAATAAAATATAAATATTTGAAAACAATCAAAAGGGAATTTTTCTTAATGGGTTGGACCCATAAAATATTGGACATTTTGGACTACAAAATGGGCTGCGGGACTCGTGACACCTTACATCGCAACGTGCGCGAAAGCCCACACCCTGGGCTCGTAAGTGCCACAATGCGGCACTTGCGAATGCTTGCGAGACTCTTGGTCCCTTTGAGGTTGTATATATGGTCTGATGGGGGTGAATGACCCTTTTTAAGGAATTTACAGACTTTAAAAATTCTTGTGTAGTGTGTTTGATATGTTCCGGATGTAATGGATCCAGATGATGCAAATATTACATAATATGCAATAAAGTAAAGAGTTATAGAAAATCAAACACAATGATTTTGTCCTGGTTCAGCCTCGCCAACTCCAGTCCTCGGAGTTTCCTTACTCCGAGCTTTGTCCACTAGTGGATTCCTTTTCAATTGGCAGGAATCAAGCCTTACAATTATCTCTAGAGATTTATTCTCCTCTAGATGTAGGATATACCACTGGAAGCACCAACTCCTAGATGAGTCCTCTTGAGCTTGTCTCTGTATGGTGACCCCTCTTAAGGATGTAGGATATACCACGAGAAGCACCAACTCCTAGCTGAGTCCTTTCTCTATAGTAGGATATACCACTTAGATTCTACCCAAACCTAAGCTGAGTCCTACAGAGAGATCCCACTTAAAGCACCAACTCTATGCTTAATTCCAATCTCAATACTCATCCAAGTATAAGATCTTACTACTTGACTTTTCAAGGTTTTGGTTTTTGAATTCTTCAAGTTTATAACTCACTTGAGAATTCTTACAAAACTGATTTGGATATTTATAGTTTTTGGAGGGCTTTTGTTTACTGATTGATCCCAACTCTTCTGCCATGCTCTGGAATACACAGAATAATCAACATTTCCTTCAAGCCATTTCTCAATGATTGTGTCTATAGTGGTAGGAAGGAGATGGACTAGTTTGATGAGCTTCTGAAGCTATTTGTTGGACTTGACAAGATCTATAATCATCTTTAAAGCATGTTGTCGATCTTTTTCTTCAAAAAAATAGGAACATTGCCTTTAGAAGAGTTATATTGCATTTGTACCCAAAGAATCCTGTATCCCCGTTTTGCTAGATAAGGTCTTCAATGATTGGGAGGAGAAGCCTATTCGGAATCATTGAGGAGGACCTAAATGAAGAAGAAGGAGTTAGGGATAATTGAGCAATACTAGTTTGGAGTTTTTCAATCTCCTTGATGATGTCCCTCCGGCAGTTGTGAAGATTGGTGTTAAGATTTTTAATCTCTTTGTTAAAATGATCCTTTGTAGTGTTGATGAGATTTTTTATTTTGGATAGATGGCATTGGAAGTCATCACTCACATAAGTCATATGTTTCTCCAGGAGCTTTGGTAATGCCTCATCAAAAAAGTTACATAACATTTCTTGGGCTGCCTGGTGTTCTTCATTGAGCATTGTGAGTCCGGATGTTACATCCTTTGAGGATACGATGGTAGCAGTAGCATTGAATTTTTCCAAGCTTTCAAACTTGCTATCAAGATACTCCTTAAGCTCTATTTTTAAATCAGTGGATGAGGAGGTGATGTGGCCCAAGATAGTAGCATAGTTATTGTCTAGTCTGATTGCAGCCTAGATTGCTATTCTATTAGCTATTATGATTACAGTAGAGAGTTGGGTTAATTTTATAGAGATCTTGGATAAAGAAGTTTCAGCGATTTTGGCAGCTAAGGGAAATTTATCAACCTTTCTTTCAATGTTCTTTACTCCAGATTTTATTTCTTCTGACTCTTGCTTAAGATCTGGAGTCATAGTTTGCTCTTTTATTACTTTCTCCATGGATTTCAGCTGGTCACATACACCTCGAAGCATTTTTGTGATTTTATCCTCTCTGTGCCCTTCTATAGTAGCTTGCTTTAGTAGCTTTAGAGCCACTCTCACCTTCTCTTCTCTGGTAGGTTGGGGATTAATGGTTGGCTTTTTTAGTATACTATTAGAGGAGGATGATTCTTCTTTAGATCTGGAGCTACTTCCGGTTTCCTCAGATTTGGATGATTTTTCATCACTCTCCCGAATCTTCTTCTATTCTTCTGCCTTTTCCTCTAACCTTCCCTCCTAAGTGGCCTTGCCCTTTGAGTCCACTTTAGAAGTGTGCTTAGCAGGGCTTAGACCATCTCCCTCCTCTAAAGCATTTTTCTCCAGGATGGACTCATCATCCTTAGATGCATTTTGAATGTTTTCATCTAAGTTATCCTGGATTCCAGTGCCATTACAAGCCATATCAGTAGCAGCAATGTTTAGGTTAGAGATTACCTCTATGTTTTGTTGGTCAGTGTGCTCTGATTTATCTTTTTCTTCCTCATTTTCTCTAATTTCCTCTGAAAGATTAGCATTTGCCTCAATCTCCCCTCCAAGTGCCTTGTCAGGACTTATAGCCCTTACTTCCATAGCTTCCTTCTGAATGTTGGCACTATCCTTAACATTTACTTCAGATGCCTTTGCAGGACTTTACACTTCAATTACCTCAACAGTTTCTGTATTCAATAAATTTTTAAGAAGTGGGGCATCTCATGCCTTGTATACATAGAGGTCTTTCTCCAGATATTCACTTTCCTTGAAAAGAGCTAGCTCTTTAGTTGTGATGACCCAGATGGACTGATGTCAGTTGTGAGTTGATTTGCCTTTAAGTTTTCCTTCACAACATCCATCATCTCACCATATTGAGGATCCTTAGGATGAATTTTGTCCGGAAGGATGGTCTTTGTAAGGACTACTAGCTCCTTCCCTTTACTTATGTCTGCTGATTTTGAAACCTTGGGGATTAGTTCTTGTATTTGAATTCCAGTAGCAAGCTTTTCAATGGCCAATTTAGCCCTCTTAGCCTTGAGTACTTCATTGAAGATTAAGCCTTTTCGGATGAGATGTCTTTTAGTGATAAGCTCCTCTTCTTCTATGGAGCTACTGGTCTCACTTTTGTCATTTATAATCTCCTTTAGAGATTGATTGGCTCCTTGAATTCTTCCAGCTTTGATGGTAGTAGCAGCAACTGCAAAGGTTTCATTGTCCTTAAGATTGACAGTCTTCTTCTTCTTGGTCACAGCCTTAATGAGCCTACCTCTCTTAGGCTTCTTCAGAGTGTTTTTCAGTAATTGATTTAGGGTAAAAGTTTCTTCAGTTTTCTCCTCCACCACAGACTCTAAATTGATTTTTCATTGAGCCTTAGCTCTGGTTATTCTTGCCTTCTTTGCCTTTTAAGCAATCTCAATTGGCCCTCTGGCCTTCCAGACTTTGCTTTTCTCCTTCTTTTCCTCTTTTTTCCTTATGGCCTTTACTTCATCCCAGTTTCACTAAAGGTTAGCTTCCGGAAGTTTTTCTCTAGGATGGCTTTTCCTTTCACTGATTCTTCTTTAGAGAGATCTATCCTATTCTCAATCAGGATTCTTGTGATCAGATCTCCATAAGAGTGTTTGTGCTGGCAAATGTAGTGGATGAGGAGCACTAGCATGTTAATAACTCTACTCTAGACCCAATGTTGAAGGACACAATGCTGGAATGATGATAATGTGTTTAGAGATCCCCTCCGGATCAAGAAATTTTTTTCTAGAACAAACTGCAATAGCCTAGGGATCTCTGACTAGTGAGTGGAGTACTTATCCCCAAAATACCTTTCTGAAAGCCATATTGTTGGCTCATACTTCACTATTTGCTCATCTCTATCCATATGAATCATCACTCCGTCATTCTTCATATTTAGATGAGTAACAAAGAAGTCCAGAGTCAAAGTAACCACCTTTCCATCTATAGTGGTCTGGAGCGCGTCATAATAGGTGTGGTTTTAAGATTCTCATAAAATTATTTTATGAAGACAGGGTAGGTTGGTTTGTGCATCTTGAGAAAATCTTCCAGGTGTTGGTCTTTTAGAAGCCGGGCATATGGTTCAGTGGAGAATAAGAAGTTATCTCCAAGAAAATTGGATGGGGTTATGGTGTCTAAAGCATTGCACTTGACTGGAATGAAGTAATCATCATGAAGATCTTCCAACTTAAAGATGTTCATTGGAGGTGGGGTAGTCTTGGTTTGAGTGTTTGCATTTACCGTTTGAGAAGTTTGGGAGAAGAAAATTTGGGAATTAGGGTTCTGAAAGAAAAATTGTAGAGTAACAGTAGATGAATTACTTTGTGTGAAGAAGATGAGAAAATTTTAGGGGTTTTTTTATAGAATTCTCAGAGTGAGGGTAGTTTGGTAATCCGGATGTAGTTAAAGTTAATTGAATCAATGATGTGGCAGTTAAGGTTTTGGAGAGAGGTAATGGCATTTAAATTGGAGAATTGGAATGGTTTATTTAAAAACACTTATTGAATTTTACCGCGTGTGAGTTGCCCAATAAATGTTTGAAATTCAAAACATGTACAGTTTTCTTTTCGCGGTTTTATTGTCATTTGTCAATTCTGTCTATTGAGCTGGCAATATTCTCTCTGAATCCATCACTATATCTTCTTCTTTTGATTTCCTTGAGTTACCAAGGATCTTCATAAATCCGGATTGTCTTCCTGATTCATCTTCAAATTGGATTTGACATTCTAATTACTTCTCTTAGCTTGTTGTACTGATCTTTACTTAATGGCTTAATAAAGTTGTCTGCCCTTTTCTCATTTATTGGGATGTAGACCAAAACAACATCCTTCTTCATCATATGATCCCGGATGAAATGGTGTCTGATGTTAACATGTTTCATCCTACTATAGAGCACTGGGTTTTTTGACACATCAATTACATTTTTATCATCTCATATCACATATACACATCCTGCTCGTACACCATAATCTTCCAACTGTTGTTTGATCTGTAATAGTTGAGCAACACAACTTCTAGCTGCCATGTATTCAGCTTTAGTGGTTGATAAGGCTATCAAAGTTTGCTTCTTGCTATACCATGATACTAAGAAATCTCCAAGAAAATGACAGCCTCCGGATGTACTCTTTCTTTCAAGAGTGTCTCTACCATAATCTGCATCATTGTAGCCTTGTAGTGTGAAATTTTCATTACTGGGATACCATATCCCAACTTCAGTAGTTCCTAGAAGATATCTAAGAATTCTCTTCACTGTCTTGAGATGTGAATCCTTTAGATTGGCTTTATATCTTGTACAGTAGCAAACTATATAATGTATGTCAGGTCTGCTACCTATCAAGTATAAAAGTGATCTAATCATCCCTTTGTAATGCTTCTAATCTACATCTTCACCTTTATAATCCTTTAAAAGGAATGTATCTAAACCCATAGGAGTGGACATAGGCTTGCTCTTGTCCATTTAAAACTTCTTCAGAATCTCCTTGGTTTACTTGGATTGGTTGATGAAGATTCCTTCCAAACTCTACTTGATTTGTAGACTAAGGAAGAAATTGAGTTCTCCCATCATTGACATCTCAAAGTCCCTCTGCATTTGAGTGTTGAATTCTTCACACATCTTTTAATATGTTGCTCCAAAGATGATGTCATCTACATAGATTTGAACAAGAATAACATCACCCTTTTTCTTTTTGATGAAAAGTGTTGTATCTGCCTTGCCCCGGATGTATCCCTTGGATATGAGGAATGAGGTGAGTCTCTCATACCAAGCTCTTGGTGCTTGCTTCAATCTATAGAGGGCTTTCTTTAGCTTGTACACATGGTCTGGATGCTTTGAGTCTTTAAATCCAGGTGGTTGATTGACATAGACTTCTTCCTAAATAAATCCATTTAGGAATGCACTTTTGACGTCCATTTGGAACAATGTAAATCCCATGAATGATGCAAAAGCACATAGAATTCGGATTGCCTCTAATCTTGCTACAGGGGCAAAGGTCTCTTCAAAATCAATGCATTCTTGTTAGTTAGCCTTGGGCATCTAATCTTGCCTTATTTCTCACCATAACTCTGGATTCATCTATCTTATTCTGGAATACCCATTTGGTGCCAATGATTGACTTTCCCTCAAGTGGTGGTAATAGATCCCAGACATCATTTCTAGTGAACTGATCTAGTTCTTCTTGCATTGCCATCATCCTGCTTTTATCTTCTTCTGCATCTTGAAACTTCTTTGGCTTAATGAGAGAGACAAAAGCAGAATGGCTCATCATCCTGTTGAGTTTTCCTCTAGTTCTGACTGGATTTTGGACATTGTCCAAAATGGCTTCAACCGGATGATCCATGTGAGTCTGGATCTCTCTTTGAAGATCTGCATGCTATACTACTTTAACTCCTTCTTCTTGATCATCAATGAAGTTTATCTCATAATGGTTGAGATATCACTGTGGTTTTTCTGAGCTAAAGTTGATTCCTTCATCTTCTTCTTTGTACTTCTTGATTTAAAAAGAATCCAAAATCTACACTTCTTCCTTTTCTTGAGCATTCTCAGCTTCTGGAGTTAAGTCTTTCGGATTGGAACTTCCTTTTCCTGCATGGTTAGTCTCATCAAAATCTACATATATAGACTCTACCATAGTTTGGGTTCATTTATTATAGACTCTGTATCCTTTGCTATGTGTTGAGTAGCTAAGGAAAATTGCTCCATCAGATATAGTATCAAATTTTCCTAATTGCTCTCTATCATTTAGGATGTAGCATTTACATCTAAAGGCTTTGAAGTGCCCAATCTTGGGTTTCCTTCCCTTCTAGATTTTATAGGGGGTGTATTCTATTGTGTTTCTAATAAGAGCTCTATTTAGAATGTAACATGCATTGCTTACAGCCTCACCCCAGAAATACTTAGTCAACCTATTCTCATTAAGCATTGTTCGAGCCATATCAACCATTCTTATGTTCTTCCTTTCAATAACCCCATTTTGTTGAGATGTATGAGGAGTAGAAAAGTTGTGCTTAATGCCCTTAGATTCATAGAATTCAACAAAATGCTTATTTTTGAATTCTCCTCCGTTATCACTCCGGATGCGTGCAATGCTTATGCCCTGTTCTACTTCTACATGGATGAATATTTTTGAGAAATGGCAAAGACTTCATCTTTTCTAGCTAGCAAAGCAACCTAGGTATAGCAAGAATAATCAGCCACTATGACCATAGTGTATTCTCTTCTACCTAAACTCTTTGGTTTGATTGGACCAAAGAGATCAATGTGCAAGAGTTCAAGAACTCTCTTGAAAGGTATATAGGAGATGGAAGGGAAACTTTTTCTATGTTGTTTACCTAATTGACATATAGTGCATATGTGATCCTTATCAAAAGCAGCCTTAGGCAAACCTATAAATAATTCCTTTTTAGCTAATTTGGACATGAGGTTCATGCCTACATGTCCCAACCTCCAGTGCCAAACCCATGATTCTTCTTCTTTAGACACTAAGCATATATTCTTTTTCTCATTTTTAATGTTAATAGAATAGACATTATTTACTCTAGGTGCATAAAGAATGAGTTGATTTGACTTACTTTCAATGATTGAGTAACCTTCGAAGTCAATGGTGACTTTTCTCCCCTTATGATAGAGTTGTTCAACACTCAGCAGGTTGAACTTCAATCCATCAACTAGTGAGACATCTTCTATTTTTAGTTTAGATCCAATGGTTCCTTATCCGATGATCTGTCCCTTTTGGTTGTCTCTAAAGCTTACTTTTCCACCTTTCTTGCGGATTAAGGTGATGGAGGCTTTCTCATCACCAGTCATGTGCCTTGAGCATCCATTATCAATGTAACATGTGTGTTGATCTACTGTGGATCTAAGGCATACATGTAAAATAGATCAAGTGGGTTTGGGTATCCAATCAGATTTGGGTCCTCTCGGGTTATCAACCATTTTAGGACAAGGATAAATATTATAATAACCATTTTTAAATCTACACATTTTAGTCATATGGTTATTTGCTCCACAAAACCTGCACCCAGCGATTGGTTTGTTTTGCTTAAGCTTCTCCTCAATCTTTTAGAGATCCTTTTTCCCATAATATCCAGAATATCCTGCTTTTGATAGATCCAGACTTGACTGTTTGGCTAGGATCCGGTAGTTGACTGGTCGAGCAACTTTTGCTCAGTAGTTTCTCTCGCTTACTGGGTTGATCATTATAGACTACTTTAGCCATTCCCTTTTGAGCAGTTGTCTATCACCGAATTTGAGCTTTAGGTGGAACAATGTGTTTTTATGCTTGAGGTTTCCTCTGGGATTTCTTTTGTCTTATGTGTTCTGGATTCCTTCTTTTCTTTGAAGATTCTGATCTTATTTCGAATGCTTCCTTCATTAGAGCTAGCTCCCTATCTAGCCCAGTTACATTTGTACTTAGAATCTGTACTTGATTTTTTAGGAAGTTTTATTCAACCAGATTAATGTGCTTTGTAGTTCTTATTTGATTGACATCTCGTGCCAATGCTTCAACATCTTCAACAAGCTCCATCACTTGTCTTTTGAGGGAGTTGATAGCCTATGCATTCTTCGTCACATTTTTTATTACAATCCCTAAAGCTCTAGCATGAGTAAGGTTAGATACAGAATTTGAGTGAGAATTTACCTTAGTACTTGTTATCTCAGATTCTGATTCTTCAATTTGCTCTGTGACTTGCTTTAATGGATTTCTTTTGGATTGCTCTCCTTCCGGATTAATCAGTGCCATGAATGTACAGTTTGCAGTTTCTTCTTCACCTATTAAAGATGAGCTACTGCTTTCTTCATTATTGATCCATGTGGCCACCATTGCTTTCTTCTTATATCTCTTGTCCCTTTTAAGCTTAGGACATTTGGTTCTGAAATGGCCTTTCTCTCGACATTCAAAGCAGGTTGATTCTTTTTTTGAATCTTTCTTATCTTTTGGAACCTTTCTTAGCTTGTCTCTTCTAGAGGAGCCTTCCTTCATTCTTTTGGAATCATACCTTCTAGAAATCCTCCTTTCTTTTCTTCTAAGGAATCTATCGAACTATTTAGCTAGCATAGCCATTTGTTCTTTATTGCATTGAGATTCCTTCAAATGCTTCTCTATTCTGGAGGAAGCTGATCCGAAAGAGTCTGGCCTAAGTGCGATTGCTTTCTTCTTTTCTTCCAGCTTCTTTTCTTATTGATCATACCTCTCCAAAGATAGTTCTTGAGTTAAGAGATTACCAATGAGTTCATCATGACTATAAAAGTTCAAGTCATGAGCTTTCTCAATGGCAGTCTTTTTGTTATCCCTTTCCTTGGTAAGACTCCGAAGAACTTTCTTTACCATCTCCACTTCTGTTATCTGCTTTCCAAGCCTCTTCATCTCATTTACTAGATTGGTGTATCTAGTGTTCATGATGCTGATAGATTCTTTGGGCTACATTTTGAAAGATTCCAGCTTTTATTGTAGGAGATCAATTCTGGCTTCCTTGACTTTGTTGGTGCCTTCATAAGTCACTTTAAGTTTCTGTAATATCTCTTGTGTAGTTTCACATCCAAAAATCTTATTAAATACAGCTGCATTAAGAGTACAATGAAGCATGTTAATAGCATTTGAGTTTTCACGCAACCTTTAATAATCATTTTCATCCTATAAGTTTGAGGGCTTCCAGGTAGTTAAACCATCTACTTCATAAGTAGGAATGTATGGGCCATCTTTAAGCCTAAATGAAATTCTTCATCCGATTTTTCCAAATGTGTAGTGTTAACCAGTGAAGAGTGGAAGATGGGGTAATGGACATACCCTCCAGAAGAAGTTGTGAGTTATTGAAACTCATTTTGATTCTTGGATGAAAATATGGACCTTTAGCTTGAGATTATTAGATCTCTAGTTTTTAGCACTTGCTCTGATACCGCTTGTTGGTCCCTATCAAGTTCTATATAAGGTAAGAGGGGGGTGAATGATCCCTTTTATGGAATTTACAGACTTTAAAAAGTCTTGTGTAGCGTGTTGTATATGTTCCGGATGTAATGGATCCGATTGATGCACACATTAAATAATATGCAATAAAGTAAAGAGTTAAAGAAAATGAAACACGATGACTTTATCCTGGTTCAGACCTACCTACTCTAGTCCCCAAAGTTTGCTTACTCCGAGCTTTGTACACTAGTGGATTCCTTTTCAACTCATAGGAATCAAGCCTTACAATTGTCTTCGGAGATTTATTCACCTTCGGATGTAGGATATACCTCTAGAAGCACCAACTCCTAGCTGTGCCCTCTTGAGCTTGTCTCCGGAGGGTGAACCCTCTTCCGTTTGTAGGATATACCACTAGAAGCACCAACTCCTAGCTGATTCCTTTCTCTTTAGTAGGATATACCACTTAGATTCTACACAAACCTAAGCCGAGTCCTACAAGGAGATCCCACGTAAAGCACCAACTCTAAGCTTAATCCCAATCTCAATACTCACCCAAGTATGGGATTTTACAACTTGACTTTTCAAGGTTTTGGTTTTTGAATTCTTCAAGTTTATAACTCACTTGAGAATTCTTACAAAATTGATTTGGATATTTATAGTTCTTGGAGGGCTTTTGTTTACTGATTGAATTTGCTTGAGTTCTCTTTGTAATAGGTTCTATAAAATCAACCAGCACCTTCTCAACATATAAAGCTTCCCTTTTATAGTCTTTGATCATAAATGTAGCTGTTTTGTGCCGTTGAGGTAGATTTGAATCTTCACCGTTGATCATGTAAGATGGGGCACTTTTGGAGCCATTGATCAATCCGTTAGATTGAATAAATGTCCCGTTTGAATTTTTGGGAATGAGGCTAAAAAGTTGTTAGTGATCGTTTGTTTAGATTTTAGTGATTTGCCAACTTTTATGCCATTTATTTTTGGTGTGAGCTCCACGTGCCATTCCCATTGGTCTATGTTAAAAAGGTTGTTACCTTTTTTTCTTTCTAGTGTCAATCCTTTTATCCTTTTCTAGAATGCATGCTAGCTGTCTCTTTTACAATCTTAAAGGCAAAAGGATCTTTGACTTCACACAAAATGTGGAGGGAAAACGCGAATTTGATCTTTTCCCTTTGTCTTGATAATTGAGTCTTTCGGATTTCTTCAGACTGAATATAGGATGCTTCTTCAATTAGTCTTCTCTTCTGGATGCTGCTTTTGAGAGGTTGAAAGTTTGTTTCCTTTCCAAACTTTAACCGAAAGCTTTCCTTTTGTACTTCGATGTCGGGTGTCTTCAATATGTGTCCGGATGACTTGTCTTGGACTTAGGATATTATATGTTTTTGTTTTCTTCAAACCTGATCTGGATACATTTTTGAATTAGTTCTTTTGGATTATTGTTTTCCAACAGAGTCTGGGCTTGCCAGCACTGCCATAGCAGCGCTGAAAGCCCGGCACGGGATTCCTTGCAAGCTAGGATTGTGAGAAATCTTGCAAGCCTAACTTATGAGATGCATAATGTGCCAAGCACACTTTGCATGGGGGCCGAGCCCTACGGGTCAAACTCGTGTGTGGGATGTGCAAATGCACATCCCACATTGGAATTGGGGGAGCCTTTTATCTCCCCAAGCCTATAAATAGGCTTCACCCCCTCCCATTTCCAAATACACCAAGTTCTCTTCTGAGTCATGACTTGAGCTTTCTTGAGTTGACTTAGAGGAATACTTTTGAGGAGCCTCAAATATTTTAAGGCACCTCTAGTTAATATTTTTGGGTGGGTTTTTAGAGTGGCCTAGTAGCTACTCAAAACTCTGTAGTTCTTGCTCGTGGGAGGTTTCGGTTGGTGGGGTACGTGTGGATACTCATAGAGGCTATCCTACAATTGGAGGCTTGTGAAAGGAGGTTCTACTAAAGCACGCTTCAATTGGTAACTTTCTCTTTTAATAATTAGGTCTTTTTCTTTAAGCATTTTTAGACTTAATAATTATGCTTAGGTTATTGTTTGCATGCTTAGTTTATTTTATGTTTTGGTTATATCTTAGAGTTATAACATGCTAGGTATATAATATTTATGCTAGGATATAACTTAGAGTATAGTATGGCTAGCCTATGCATGATAACCTAGGCAGAGAATTAATTTAGTCAAGGCTCTAATTACTTATATGCATCTAGTAGGAGTTTCTAGGGACAAGGGAAAAATTTTAAATTTCCTCCATGCCTGTTATGCATGTTTAAAGCGACTATCAGTTCCCATCATTTGCAACCATCTGAATTATGCATATAGGTTCATAATGTGTATTATTAACATGAAAAGCTAGTTATAATCACCTAATGTTAAAAAAATAAGCTTTATATCATGTTCTTCGATGGTTGCAGCTTATTTGATTATATAAATACATGTTGCAGCACAAAATAATAAAGACAAAAAGAAAGGCTACATGAGAAATTTGTGGAAAAAAGAAAGTTCAATTTTTATAAATTGATTAAAAAATAAAATGAAAATATCGTACCTGAAACCGATATTTTAAAATAGATCTTGATTGATTAATTAACCTAATTCCTGCAAAGTAAACCACAAGCTTGGGGGCGATTAGGGGTTACGCCGTGGGGTACCCTTCGATACTTAAGTCAGTAAAGGGTTTTAAGGAAATAGTAATGTTTAGTAAGAGCTTTGGAGCTTAGAATTGTGTACCTTTGAATCTGACCTAAGGGTCACATATATAGGCCCAGGATCTATTCCAATCCCAGTGGAAGTGGAAGTCTTAATTAAGATGAGTTTATAACTCTTTATGATCATCTAATCCTTGAATCCCAAGTAGATTAGGATAAGGTTAGTTAGAGAGTATATAGGGACTAGAGTCCTATTCGGGCTCATCTGAATGAGCGACACACAATACTGCTCTAGCCAGTCTTATATCGACTGAAGGGGAGAGACCGGATTGGATAAAAGGACTATTTCGTAAGAGGACCTTGATCCCATAATAACGACTGGACAATATCACAAACCAATACACTTAGGATAGATTTCAGGCGAAGGTCATTCCTTTCAAGAAGATAAGCCAATTGGTCATGTTTGACCCGGTCTCTATTGGTCCAGATTAAGGGTTTTAACATGTAAAACAGGCGCAGTGGAAATTCAAAATTTAATCTATAGTCCAAGATCTCCTAAACATGGCATGATTGGCAACATAAACTAGTCTATTATTATTCTGGGTCATAAATACTTATAAAAGGACCTAATAATAATTTAATCATGTACCAGTTGAAGCGTGAATCCCGATGTCAGAAGAATGATCCCATCAGCTGCGTGCACAGACTCCAAAGTAGAAGCCCTCTATAAATAGACCACATGAACACCACCGACCAATAACTTCTAGAATGGGGGAACCGAAAAATGAGTGGAAGACAGCTAGATCTTTCCGACAAATTTATTCTAGAAGAAATTCCCTTAGTTTTCTAGTCTGACGAAGTACTTTTATGAACTAGAACAACTAAGAGAATAAGAGATAAAGAGAGAGACTTTCAAAATTTTGGGATGGAAAATAATGAGAGAGGAGCTCTCTATTTATAGGCATAAGGGGTGGATTAAAAAGATGATTTAATCCATGGCTTGTCCAATTAGAACTCAATTAAACATAACATTTTAGTCATTTACTAAATAAGAAAGAGTTAGAATCAAATTCATCTTCCTTTAGTATCATCCTATTCAATTAATTAATCTAATTAATTAATAGAATAAACAATTTCTATTTAATTGGAAACAAATTCAGACTTGAATTACAACTCTTATTAAATATTTATTCAACTAATTAACAACTAATCAATTAATTTAATAACTGATTAATTAATTAAAGAATAATTAAACTCATTTAATAAATACTCTTTAAATACTAAAATTAGAAATAGAATAAAATTGGACTCTGAGTCCATCTGGGACACTACTGGCCGAAGCTAGCAGTGTGCGGGCTTATTGCCCGTATTGGCGTACGCCAACACGCATGCACAGCCAGCTAGCGCAGAGCCCACACTTGTGGGTTGTGCGCACCACACCGCGTGCTGCTTTAGCTGCCCGCTTGCGCAAGCCCATTTAGCCTTGCTAGTGCTGCTTGTTCAATGTTGCCAAGGCCCATACGCAGGCCCGCCGCAAGTGTTGTCCTATAGCACTTGCGTAGGCCCGCTCCTGCAAGTCCACACTATACTTTATTGTGCACCCCATTATACAGTTTTTAGTTTGTCTTATGCGTTCTCATTCTTTTCGATACACTGGTCCAACCAGTAAAATTGGTCCAATCAATAAAATGGTCTAACCATTTATATCTCGGTGTATTGGTCCAACCAGTAAAATTGATCTAACCAATTATAATGGTCTAACAATATATTTCTCTTCTAGATTAGACCTAGTCTAATAGTTCTTTACATAGCTCGGTAGTAACTCAAAGTGTGTGACCTCATAGGATCCCGTAATATCGAGCCGTCAAAGTTTGACCTAGCTCAAATTCCTTTTTGGGAATTTGACTGGCTCAGAGCTATAGACCGTTGTGGACTCTGATGACTTTGATCAGTCATAGTGGCTCTCTAATAAAGGGCATATGACCCCTCAATATTCGAAACATCACATGCATGTGACTTAATCCCGATTCTGCAATAGTATCAATACAATTCAATCCTTCTATCAATTTTATAGTACCATCTGGTTTCTTGGACTCGATTTAAGTGTTAGTCCACTAGTAGCCTTAGAGGCTACCTTAATAGTTTAGTCTTGCTGCTAAAGTACACTTCTCAACCATTTTAATGTATTGACTAGGATCTCATCCAATCAACTAATCCTCTACAAAGGTTTACAAGTGTGTCACTTGTAACAAGTGGCCAAGGTACATCTCCCTTATATTACTATAATGGAGTGATAGATTCCATCTTGACTACTCAGCTTACCAACAGACAGACATCAACTGTACCCGAAATCATCTGTATCACCCAGTCTATAGAATGCTTAGGTATGACCCAATGTATAGCAACATCTGAACAAGGTAACTGGTATCTTAGGTATGAGGATATTCGTATTACTATTGCAATGAGATGATAAAACACTAACACATAATATAGATTACTGAGTATTGTCTCATAGTGGTCTCCAATGTATTTCCCTGAATACATTCATGTGTTAACCCAAGGTACCACCCTTTAGAACTAGAGATATTCTACTCTGAATCAGATTCAAGAGGTATGATGACACATGCTAGTCTTTCCATATTCATCAATGTCTACTCTTGAAGATAATACGATTAGGGATATTTAGACAAATCATAATTGCCCACAAACTAGTTCTCACTAAGATAGTCCTACTATGCCCTTGCAATACGTGCTATGATTTTGTTAAGGACTTTTGCAAACACATCAATGAGTATATTTTTAACCTGTTATAATATATTTTCGTAGTCATTGATGTAACAAAAGAAATGCTTTTATATTTGTTCGTACAAATTTAACTAACTAAGATATATTGCCCTAATTGCTCTAGGGCATATACCATATCTAACAATCTCCCACTTGCACTAGTGCCAATTAGCCTTGTGCATTTATGCCATAACTATTAACATGCTGGTCATGCTTAATCTCTGTTAACGACTTTATCAGGCCATCCTCCAAATTCTGATCTATGGGAATGTATTCCATTGTTACATCCTTATCCCTTATCATATCTTATATGATATTTTGTGTGTACATGTCTATTTCTTGACGAAACCATGGTTCTTATGCCTGAGCAACAACCCTCGTGTTATTATAATGTCCTTACTATTGGATCTTCACTATTAGACACCATATAGAGATCACCAATAAATCTCTTTATCCAGACATCTTGTTTTGCTACTTATAAAGTAGTAATGTACTCAGATTCTGTGGTTGAATCAGCAGTTGTATCCTGTTTGGAACTCTTCCAAAACAACTACCACTCCATTTAACATAAACAAGTAACCTGACTGTGATTTGTAATCATCCTTTTCAGATTGAAAATTCGCATCAATGTATGCTTTACTGAGAGATCACCTTCTCCATATACCAAGAACATATCCTTAGTCCTTCTCAAGTACTTATGGATTTTCTTAACAGCCATTCAGTGCTTCTCACCTAGGTCAGATAGAAATCTACTCATGATGCTCAATACAAGTGAGGAATCTAGTCGTGTGCATACCATAGCATACATGATTGATCCTATTGCAGATGCATAGGTTATTCTACTCATGCGCAATCTCTCCTCTTGTGTCCCCGGACACTCAGATTTAGAAAGGTCAATTCCATGAGACATTGGAAGACAACCCTTTCTTGATTGCTCAAGGTTGAACCTAATTAATACCTTGTCTATGTACGTAACTTGCGAAACACCTAGAAGCCCCTTGGATCTATCTCTATAGATCTTTATACCTAGTATAAATGCTGCTTCTCAAAGGTCCTTCATGGAGAATTTTCTTGAAAATCATGTTTTAACTATTTAAAGAAGAGAAATGGCATTTCCTATCAGTATGTCATTAACATACAACACAAGAAAAAAATGGCTACATTCCCACTAACCTTCTTGTATACACAGGGCCCATAAGCGTTTGATAATCTAACTCCTTGATCGTATCATCAAACCTTATATTCCAACTCCTGGATGCCTGCTTAAGTCCATAAATGGATCTTTACAGCTTGCATACCTTCAAGCCATTCTGAGATATAAAACCTCCATGTTGTACCATATATACATCCCGATCAAAGTTTCCTTGGAGGAAAATGATCGTTACATCCATCTGTCAGATCTCATAATCATAATGAGCAGCAATGGCCAGGAGTATCCTGATGGATTTAAGCATGGCTACTGGTGAAAAGGATTTATCATAGTCTATGCCTTCTTGGTGACTATAACCTTTTGCAACCAACCTTGCCTTATAGGTAATTACATTACCATCTATGAGCACGAGATTTTGCATACTGTCTCGCGAGATGATGATGACGTATGTCCGATTTTATTCCTCATGATAAAAATTCTTTTTTGGAATTTTTATTACCGATAAAAAAAATTCTTTATGAATTTTATTTTTGGAAAAATTTAGTTCCGCGTGTCTGATAACGCATCCAGTGGGAGCTCAAACCAATGATTTGCACCAAAAAATTAATTTAGTCCTAAATACCCATAAAAAGTCAAATAAACCCTAAGTATTCAAAATAATCCCGCTTAAACACCTTTTTAGGTGGATTTGACCCACCTTTTCACCTTTTTAGGCTAGGCCATGGTTACTTTTTAGACTTGGTAGAGGCTAAAGCCGCCAGCGGCTTCAAAGATACCGCTGGCGGTATCATCCATGCCGCCGGCGGGCTGATTCTATAGGCAGACAGCTTTTTGCAGAAATTGGCTCGATACTCACTGGATAATTGATCAAAGTCAATTTCCTCCTTATTTTAACCTATAAAAGGAACCATTTTTAGCTAAAAAATGGTTGGACACTTGAGACTTGAAATCTATTAGAGATTTTGGCTAATTCTAGTTAGTTTTAGTGGGATAAGGTATAGAAAAGTGAAGAAAAGAGGAGTTCTTCATCCTTTCTTAGTTTTTCTTAACTAAACTCTCTGATATCTAAGTAGATTTTAGGTTTAAAAATCACTACAATAGGATTTACGGACTCAAACCACACATTTGCTACCCAAATCATCACTTTAAGCTCCCCGAAGGTGTCATTTGGATTACGAAGTTCACGGCTTCGAGGTAAAAATTATGAGTCCCATAGCTCTTTGGCTTTCATTTTACTTGTTTGTTGTGTTTATTTGATGTTTTGTGCTTAGTTTTGGGTTTTTGATCATTTTTTGACCATTAACTACTGCTGCTGCAAGAAAGTGAAGCCGTCAGAAGCATTTGAAGCCACCGATGGTATCACTCATGTCGCCAGTGACATTAGTGATATCACCAGGGGCTTCCTTTACCTCCAATGACTCTATTTTCTAGTGGGACCCTTTCTTTTTAGTACCCAAAAAGTTATTTTAAAGGCCTATATAAATGAAATCGCCAGCGTCATCATTGATTCTGTCGGCGACTTCATTCATACCACCGGCGATGTGACCTTATGGACATCAGATTTGTTTTTGTTTTATTTTTGACCTAGTTTAATTTCTAAATCTCGGATGTATAGTGCAATGATAGGAGTCCAGAACTCCCTAAAAATAGTCCTCACCCCAAAACATGTGGCACTTTCACTAATAATCTGGTTAAAATGACAATCGAGTCTAAATGTAAATAAAATGAGTTTTTTTCCCACAAATGCCACTCGATATCATTTTTAGCCATCCAATCGGGCTCCATAAAATTGTACAATAAAAATGCCATGTTCATGCTAACTCGAGTCTTGTTTGGTTCACTAATTATGCATGCTATATGTGATATCCCGTATACGTGTCGTATTTGTGCTAACCGTTTTGTGCAGTCAGATTTAGGTTACATGTATGTTAGGCCTTCGTGGATTTTCTTTATTGTATAGAAAAATGTATAGGATTTTGAAATCCATGTAATTATTCTTTAATTTTCGCACTTTATTTGGGATGACGGTAATAATTCATTTATTTATCACTTTGAATGCTTGATGACGCGCTAACAACATATAAATCAAAAACACAATAAATAGGGTGGATTAAAATCGAATAAAAGAGAATGAAACTTTTAACTTGGCCTAATGTAAAATAGATAACATCATCCGAACTCAGAATCTCTACTTAGGTTATGGTCTACCACAAGGTGGGAAAATCGTACAAAACTTTTCCGGTTGAGTTGAACCAGGTGGCGACTCTATTTTAAGTACGAGATTTCGATATCATTTCTTTTGGGCATTAAAATATGCAAACCAATTTCACATCAGTCATCATGCACATATTTTTTGAGGGATCAGTCCTCCGGCCCGTCTCTGGAGCCATCATGTAAAACATCATCCGCTCACAGTGGCGACTCTGTTGGGGATTGATCTCTTTGATATTGAAACTTAAAATTTTCAATAAGTTTAAAAGATTTAGAAGATGTATTGAAATCATTGGCCAAATTAAAACTTCATTCTTTCTTATAACATTTTATTCTTACACGTGTAGATAGTTCTTTAAAATTAGGATGCCCTATTTTACCCGAGAAGCTCACGAAAGTATCACTCATGCCCTATTTGGAATTAAGGATGCCTAGTGGGTAGATCACTCATTTCAACCAACATGTGAACTCCTGTGATCGCACCTATTTAGGGAGTGATTAAGTAATGTGGAATCAAGGTAAACCAGAACCTTCTCAACAACCTTATAACAAGCCGCATTAGAAAAGCGATCATAGTCATTTCCCTTGGGAACCAAAAAAAAATAAATGGGATGCACTTCTTTGTCGTTTATTGGCGTTGAAGTTAAAATTTATCCCTTTTTGAACGGCGTTACATGGGAATCATAAGGTCGAAAGAGAGACGTATTATGTGCTATGTGCTACATGCTCATGCATTACCCATGCATCGGCTTTAAGGGCCAAAACAAAATCAACTTACCCTAACCAATCTCCATTCACGGAAGAGGTTTAGCAACATGCATAGGACTTCTTTTGTAACTCTGTTGCATCACGACATATCACTATATATGGTGAGAGGTACAATCGTCTGATGTATGTTGGTGGTATAAGACATAGCATCATGACATTACCCCTATATCGCAACCATCCTCACGAACATATCATGCATCACTTCCCAGGGACAAAAGTCATTCATACCATCTATAGTATTACACAATCCATGCATGATCTGATCTACTACCTGCCATTTTAGCTTGGAGGAGGCAAATTTTTCATCATGCCCCAGTTTGGAGAAGGCCTCAACACCGTTTGATTTTTCATTCTCTCACCACGGTTGTCACTACGGAAGTTAAAGGGGTTCTGTATACTGATTCTAGTAGGGAGTCAGATTCAGTTAGGTCAGGATTCCTCTCATCCAACCATGTCTTTTTCGAATAATGAAGGAAACCTCCCTCTGCTTGAGGATCCGTTAGGCCCTACTCCTACATCAAGATCAGGATCTCAACCACCCCCTGGTTTTGACTTTGCTAGTGCTATGGCTCAATTTATGAACTTAGATGCATTCCAGGCCTCTATACAAGCTACTATCAAGACAGTCATCAGGCAATCCCTGAAGGATAAGAATTCAACCTGTGTCTTTGAATCTGATATGGAAGCCCAAAATGGTTCAGCACAGATGTTGTTCGGTCCGATAGGGGCAAGACTAGTTGCACTAGTTTTTCACCCAACACCTTCAACTAAACCTATAGCTAGCCTATTCCAGTTTGGGCAAGCCTCTGCCTTTCTGCAAACTTTGACAACCCCATCGATCATTCCTTACAATCCGAGGCCTTTAGCTCAGAGCTCCATTCCTCCTATTATCACTCATCAGTATTTAGCTCCTTCTAATAAACTAGTCTAACCTCCGCCATCTTTTACTCCTCATTTTGTGGTAACTCCAAGGGGAACTACCTACCCCCAAAATCCTTTCAACAGCCAACTGATTGCTCATCCTCGCTTGGACATTCCTCCACCATCTCCACTGGTCTTAAACTATGGCTAGGTCACACAGCCTCCGGACGTAACACCTAAAGTAGCTGCTTTTGCTCACCAGATGATGGCCATCCAGACTAACCATGACTCGGTCACCCAGCCTTTGGGCATTACACCCGAGGAAGTAGCTTTCACTCACCAGCCGATCAATGACCAGGTCATGCAGCCTCTGGCCATGACACCAGAGATTCAAGCTTACATCAATCGTCTAATAGCTGCCAAGGAACCCGAACGAGGAGCGGATTGTGTCCCGATAATTTCCCCATGCCAAATACGGTGCATTATAATGGGTCTTGTGCCCTGGCTTCTCACATTATCATGTATGAAAGAATTATGCATGTAAAGAAATTAAGTGATAAAGTGCTTGCTGAAATGTTCCTTTGTTCCCTTTGGGGCCCTACTCTTGAATGGTATCACACTTTGCCTCAGCACATTGTCACTAATTGGAAACTTCTTTTTAAAGCTTTGAAAGTGCACTATGGTTTCAATACCATGATGGAAGCAACCCTCTAATACCATGAGGGAGTTCGCCAACTGCCCACCGAAACCTTCAAGTAGTATTTTAACTGGTGGATCTCAACCCAAGTCCTGTTGAAGTCTAAGCTAAGCCTTGAGGAGATGATTGTTGAACTCCTAGAGGGGTCTCTTCCCCTTTTCCGCAAAGAGATAGCTACTAATTCTTTCCTCTCTAATAAGGTTGTGTTTGATAAAGTTGAGAAAATTAAGTGCGAGGTAGAGCGCGAACGAGCTGAAAAGGCGGGAAAGCCCTAGTTTAGAAAGAATAGTGATATTTAGCCCGTAGCTCCGGTACCTGCTAAAACCAAAGCCTTGACTACAGTTCAGGCAGTTTCTCAAGCCCCTGCTGCAGCCTTAGCAATCACTCAAGCTTCGCCAACAGTTTTGCAGTCCAGCCTCCTCGTCCCTCTTTCGTTTTGGCTAATCCATACAAGTTTCCACTTTGGGTTATCTTTAAGTGCTTAAGGGAAGCAAGTTATATAAAATCCCTTCAAGAGTACAAACCACTAAAACTTAAGGACAAGAATAATTTATGTAATTACCATGTTTAGGTGGGCTATCAAACCAATAACTATAAGGGCTTGGTCTCAACTATCCAGTGTCTCGTTAGTGAAGGAAAGATTGCTGAACGAAATAAGGCCCCGAGCACCATGAGCAACCTTTTACCAAATTTTGGGAACAAGGTAGGAATGATCCATTCCAGCTTACTCCAAAGCCACAATCTGTGACCTACTTACCCAAGAGCAGGGGAGTAGCGATTCAGTTCTTGTTATCAGTTCCGGTCTCTCATCCAATTCAGTCTTTGATCTGATCAGCCAAGCTAAATTAGGGGTTAATTTAGTTCGGGGTATGGAATTAGATCAAACTCCACCTAAGAAAGAAAGCCGCAGAACTCAGCCATTTATGGCTAAGAGAATGAAAACTAAGAAGGAGGTACATTTCAGCATCAATTCCTTTGTTTTGAAGGAAGACTATTTTGATGAAGAGGATGGAGTAGTTGAAGTAGCCAAGGTGGTGAGCATTATACTGTTTAAGGTTGACACCCCTGCCGATGCAAAGCTAAATGAGCTATTTAGAGTTGACTAAAATGAGCTTTTCAGTATGGATAGGTATGAATTCCTAGACCCAGATTCAGAACCTGATCAACCTCCTTATCCTTTCGAAATGCAAGCCACTGAGATTATCCTTCTCGATATTGTTCTCAACATCACTAAGAGTGGCCGTGTGTATCCGCTTAAGGACTGTTATCTCCATCTGGATAAATACTCGGTCCCCAAAAGGGTAGGAACCACTACAATGCATCCTTCTCCACCTCTGCCTGTTTTTATAAGCCTTGAGGTTAATCCTCTCATTACTCAGCTCAAGAACACCCAAGCTCGCTACAACATCTGACAGTTGGTTATTGATTCGGATGGGCACTGCAGGGGCTTGATTAAGCAACTACTCGATTTGGAAGCTACTTCAACCACTTCTATTCTTGAGATGTGTGCTAGGGTCGGGGAAGCTATTCCTCCAAAGAAAGGTTAGTTGGTTGTATTTGATCATTTCAACCTCCCACTTGAAGGGAAAGACCATAATAGGGCCCTGTTTATCCAGATTCAGATCCTCTATAAGACCATACCTTGTGTCATGGTAGATGATGGCTCCTCCCTAAATCTCTGTCCCCTAAAAGTCCTTCCTCACTTGGGTATATCAGAGGAGATGCTAGAGAAATCCAGCACCATTATCCATGCCTATGATGACTCAAAACATAGTGTGATTGGAGTTTTTAAAGTAGAAGTCACTACCGGAGGGGTCACGAGCAAAGTGTAGTTCACTATGCTTGACATTCCAGTTACTTACTCCTTGTCACTTGGTTGACCCTAGTTCCATACCTTAGGCATAGTTTCCTCCACTCTTCATTAGAAAGTCAAGTTCATCTATGAGAATAGGCTTGTGACTATCAAGGCCGACGCCACTTCTATAGTGGCTGTTATGGAGGCCAAGGCCTTCATGTTGCTATGGATCGCAAGGCTGAGAAATTGCCTCCCATTTGGCATGGTTATCTCCACTCTGGTATGGGGAAAATAATGAAGCAAGCTGGGTTCAAGCATGGAAAAGGCTGTGGAATGCATGAGCAAGGAATTATCAAGGCCTTGGAGCCAAAGGTGCTTGCCCATCAAAAAGGGTTAGGGTATGAGCCTAGGAAGACTTATTGCTGTGTCCACCCTAACTACAACCGCATAGTAATTATCTGTGAAATCTAAGGCAATGAGCCTTACATAATAGGAAGATGTGGCCTAGTTCTAAGATCATCAAGGATGTCTATGACTTTAAAGATGACTGCATGGTTATCTTTATTTAACCCAAACCCACCGAACCTGTTGCGCCTGTCAATATCATTGTTGATAAGGTTGTGGGTATGGGGAAGATGTATCCTGAAGTTGAGACTGGGGGAAGGGATGAAGAACCCATTGATTTGAAGTTGAAGATGTTGTGGTTGCTATAACTAAGGCTATGGAATTTCTAATGAAGAAAGGTTGGAAGGGTGATAGAACCAGGGAAGAGGACTCCATGACTGTGATTGTGAAGAAGCTTACCAGGGCCCTGACTGAGAAAGCTAATCTATCTAAGGAATCACCTCTCACTACCAGCCAGAAGATAGCTCTAGAACATGACCTAGATGCCATTTTGATGAAGACTACAGAGGATGCTCCACCTCCTGCTGACATCGCCATTAAAGCCCCTTCGCCTGTGGAGGATGATAATATGGATGATGTAATTTTCAATATTTCTGATGTATTTGATGTAAACGATGTCGCCTATAAGGCTTTCAATTCAATGAATTTACTTTTTTGATGTTTTACTTGATGGATCCATGCATTCACATAACCATACGCATAATGTTTTCGGCATTAGCGATACTTCTTTAAATGAAACAAACCTAAGTACTGATGACAACCCTAAAATGGTAACCATTTCCAATGACTTAACTCCTGACAAAAAAAGTGAGATAATAAACGTGCTTAAAAGACATGTTAATGCTTTTTCTTGGTCGTATGAAGATATGCCTGGGGTTGATCGTCACATCACCGAGCATAGAATTCTAACTGATCTAAAGTTTAGACTTATCAAGCAGAAGCTTCGTCGGTTAAGACCAGAATAGGTAGATCAGGTTGAGGCTAATGTTTCGAGGTTAATCAAGGTTCATTTCGTAGAAGCTATGGAATACCCAACATGGTTGTCTAACATTGTTCCAGTTCTAAAGAAGGATGGTAGGGTCCAAGTTTGTGTTGACTTTTGGGATCTCAATAAAGCTTTGCCTAAAGATGACTTCTAACTTCCTCACATTGATGCCCTGATTGAAAGTGCCACCAGGGAAGCCATGTACTCAGTTATGGATGGGTTCTCGGGTTATAATCAGATTCTGGTGGATATCATCGATAAGGTTCAAATAACATTCATTACCGAATGGGTGGTTTATTGCTATAAAGTAATGTCGTTTGGTTTGGAGAATGTTGGGCCACTTATCAGTGCGTCGTAACCGCCCTCTTGTATGACATGTTCCATAAAGAGGTAGAGGTGTATATGGACAATATGATTGTGAAGTCTACTACCCGAGAAGAGCACCCCACTATTCTTAACAGGTTCATGACTCATATTGAGAAGTATAATCTCCACCTGAATCTGAAGAAGTGTGTGTTTGAGGTTACTTCAGGCAGGTTACTAGGGCCTGTGGTTAGTCAGAATGGAATCAAAATGGATCCCAATAAGGCTAAGGCAATCAGGATATGCCTCCATCGAAAATAGAAAAAGAAGTCCGTTCGTATCTGGGATCCTTATAGTATGTCAGTCGGTTCATTGCCCGTCTCCTTACCGTGTGCGAGCCCATCTTCAAGCTACTAAGGAAGTAGTAACCAGTAGTTTAGAATGATCAGTGCCAAGTGGTATTTGAAAGAATCAAGGCTTACCTCGTCAACCCACCCATTCTAAAACCGCCCACCCCCAAGAAACTTCTGATCCTATACTTGGCTATTGAGGAAACTTCTGTAGGGGCAATGCTTACCCAGGAACATGATGATAGATGGGAACATGTGATCTACTACTTGAGCAAGAAGATGTTAGATTATGAAACCCAATACTTGATTGTGGAGAAAACATACAACTCCATAGTCTGGCTCACTAGGAAACTACACCACTACTTCCAATCCTACCGAGTCCAAGCCATGGCTAAGATTGACCCAATGAAGTATCTTTGTCATTCTCCCACTCTGGTTGATACCCTCCCAGTGGCTATTACTTCTCTTCGAGTTTGACATTGAATATGTGACGACAAAGGTTATTAAGGGGCGGGCCATGGCAGAATTCTTGGCTAATCAAGCCCTTGACTTTAATTATGTTTAAAACTTGGACTCTTTAGATGAACAGCTCACATCCGCTACCATCCTCGAGTGTGTGTGGACTATGTACTTTGACGGTGCTCTAAACTGATATGGAGCAGGCCTTGGAGTTATTTTAGTCACATCGAATAATGAAATCATCCCATTGTCCAAAAGCTTAGAATTTTTCGTGGCCAACAATGGCGCTAAATACGAGGCTTATCTGTTTGGTCTTAGAGCTTGCCTCTATGTTAGGGCTTGCATAGTGTCTATTATCGAGGACTCGACCCTTATAATCTGTCAAGTTGTTGGGATTAGGAAATTAAGGAAGACTCTCGTCATCCTTATATTGAGGCAATCCAAAGCTTATCCGAGAAGTTCACTTCCTATTTATATGGCCATATACCCCGGGATGAGAACCAAATGGCTGACTCTCTTGCTACACTGGCTTCCTTATGGGAAGGACCCCAATAGCAGCCCATCCATCTATCAGTTTTGTTGTCAACTAAGACCCCCTACCATGCTCAGAAAATTTAGTAGGTCCTCGCTATTTCAACCGAACCCTATTGGTACTCTGACATCATCCTTTTTCTCCAAACTAGACAATATCCTCCGGATTCCTCTAACTCGGACCGTACCACTCTATGGCAGCTCACTATCTAATTCTGGATTGTCGATATTGATCTGTTCAAGTGCATTGCTGATGGGTTACTGCTCCATTTCTTAACTGAATCAGAGGCCTAAAAGGTGATTAATTAGGTCCATGCTGGTGACTCTGGCCCTCATACGAATGGTCTCACTCTCGCAAAGATGATTCAGTGGTTGGGATATTTTTGGCTCACCCTAACGGTCAATTGTATCGCCCAAGTCTAGATGTGCCACCAATGTCATATTTATTGGGATATGCAACACCCACCACCCACTGAGCTCCATCATTTATCTACTCCTTGGCCATTCTCAGTGTGGGGAATAGACATTATTGGTGAAATTCATCCTTCATTAATGAACGGGAACAAATTCATTGTGGTAGCAGTGGACTATTTCTCAAAGTGGGTAGATGCCAAATCCTACACCAATGTCACCACCAAGAAGATGGCCAAGTTTATAGAAGAGCATATTTTTGCCCGGTATGGACTTTCGCACCATATAGTCTCAGATAATGGGGTTTAGTTTCAAAGGGCAACCGCTGAGCTGATTGAGAAATATGGAATCAAGCATTATAGGCCTTCCCTGTATAGACCACAAGCCAATGGTGCTATTGAGGTAGCCAATAAATCAATAAAGAAGATCCTCTCTAAGATGATAGCCAGTTATAGATATTGGGCAGACAAGCTATGTTTTACCATTTGGGGATATCATATGAGCGTCTGTACCCTAACCCTTTCAAACTTCATTCTCCCTAGTCTTTAGAATGGAGGCAATCTTGCCAATTAAAACTCAAGTAAGCTCACTGAGGGTCTAGACTAGAAGAATCTAAATCGACTCAAGCGAGATTTAAGTAGCTAAATATGATGGACGAATAGAGGCTAAGGGCTCTAGATAATCTCCAGATGTACTAATAGTGCATGGCTTGAGGCTACAATAGTCGGGTTAAACACCCAAAGTTTCCCCTAGAGGCCAAAGATCTAGTCCTTAAGTAGTTGAAAACTTCCACCATCAATGCAAGGGGAAAGTTTAGGCCTAACTTAGAAGGACCATACATGACTAAGAATATGCTTAGTATAGGGGCAGTCAAGCTTATGGACATGGATGGAAATGAGTTTGTGAACCCCGTGAACCAGGATAGGCTTAGGCATTATCACATCTAATTAAAAGAAACAAATCATAAAAAGCAGCACATAAAAAATAGATGCAATAATCACCCACCTTTTGGTCTTTCACTGATCGGGCAGAAATTAGGGTGGCACCCGATGATTAGTATTCTACAAATTGGTCGTGCAAAAATTAGGGGATATGACAAGACTGCTAGGTTAAAAACCTGAAAAGGACGATCTAGGAAAAATTAGAGTATGTGAGAAAAGAGAGAGTCCCTTCTAAAAAACCGATCTGGGCTAGTTGGCACCGGGAGTTAAGTCAATGAAAATGATAACCAAACATCATGTACTTTGTTTTTCTTCATCTAATGAAAGTATCTCTTTTGCTGAATTCTAAATGCTTATGTTTATACGAATTTTATATCCATGTGGTCAAAATAGCTCAGGTAAACTGAATGCAGAGTTCACGTTATTCAAAATCAATGTGCAATGAAATAAATAAAAGATGAATAATTTTGATAGACTGAAAAGAGCAAGGTCTATGCAAAAGTCGGAATACGTCTGCTGGATTGAAAACCCAAAAAGGACAGTCCAGGAAAAAATTAAGGCAAGGTTCGATAGATTGAAAACCCCTGGGGTCAGTCTATGCATAAATTAGAACCAAATAAAAATACAAATAATAAAATAAAGTTTAATTTATCTGTCACCATGACTAGCCTACGCAAAAGACAGAACTAATAAAAACGCATCTCAAGCCAAACTCCCCGCATCATCGTCATAATATCTCAAGATCCTCTGCAAGGTGGTCGTATGAAAAGGCTCGAACCCCTGCTTAGCTCGCTCTCCCTCTAAGCGGGCCTATGATTGCTTGGATCGAGTCGTTAGATGTCTAATCTTAGCAAGCCATCCTTTGTAGTGTAAATCAGTCTCAATGGTCTCCACGTGCGCATAGTCGAGAGTCTCGAATATAGCCTCCCTGGCCCACTTCTCTCGGATATGGTTCAACCATCGGGCCTTATAGACACTGCTATGGTTCTCGGGTAGCTTAATCGGAACCCTTTACTGCTTACCATACTGACAGCACAACCAATAAGGGTTATAGCAAGTAATCCTCTCCAAATCTAGCAACTGAACAAAGGATCCCCAAGACTCCAAAACCACATCTCGAATCCTCCACCAGGGGCTAACCCATTATATCTATGAATCAGTATACCCCCTCAGAATAGGCACCCAACTGTCAGCCATCAATTGATCAAAATCGCCTCGCATGAGCACCCTTTCCCTAAGATGGACAGATAAGTCCTTCAGGTTCCCTCGCGGTGCCTCCTTTAGCTTCAGCTTCTCTATCAACCATACCTATAAACCGATTTCAGATAAGGGCAGGAAGAAGTGAACAATTTACAAGGTGGGGGAGAATGAATACCTATAGTAGTGTAAGGTGGTGACCAATGAGAGTTGGGTCAATGGAAGAAGCATTCATGTTTAGCAGGGTCTCCGCTAACCCCACGGTTTTGGGGGAAGCCCCTGCCAACATAGGCCCAATAAGTAAAATCAGCCTGAAAGGGGCAACTAGGCCTACTCTACACATGAACTTTAATATAAGTAACAACGCAACCATGGGAGGCCAAGCAAGATGAGATCTAGGAGCCCCTTGGCACCACTCTAACACCGCACTAAGTGGAAATTCAAGCTGGTTGGGCAGTCGGGATAGAAATGGATCCATGGAGTCCAGATTCTACAACCCTCTAGGCACGCCATTTGTACCAAAGTAAAACTCTAGGATTGCCAGGGGCACACGCTTGGGGCATAGGACCTCCAATATGGTATGAAACTCCTCGAATAGGGGGCATAACTCGAACCAGGAAAAGTGGAACACATGATCCATCCGATCCTAGAAGGTTAGTGCCGCGCAAAGAAATTTGGGACTAACGGGCCACGGTATAATGTATTGAAAGCCCCATAACCCAAATTTCTCTAGCTTCTTCCAATCTACATTTCCCAGGCTTTCCAGGAAGCCCCATAGCTATTGATTGTTTTGCCATGGCTGAATTAGAGAAAATGGCTAAAATCTGAGTTTCATGGTTGTGATGTTGCCGGCAATATTGGTGAAGCCGCCGGTGGTATGGTTGAAGCGCTTGGCGATATGGAGTGAAGCCACCGGTGGTATAGGTTGCAGGCGGTGTTGTCTATATTATTTAGCATATTATCATTTCTCATGCAGATGGTGGCATCAGTGAAGCCGTCGGTGGTATGGCACTATTTACAGTAAATTTCAGGCCTATTTTAGCTAGCTCGAACCTGTCCATAACCCATAAAAGACCCATAATCTATTTCCAAACATATTCAAGCATAAAATTCAAATTTTATTCAAACCAAAGGCCTGAAGGCACAAATATTCCAAGCATCCAATACTAAGCCTAACAAAAATCCAAACCAAAAATCCAAAATCAAATAAAACCCAAATTATCCAAACCCCAATGTAATAGAGGTACAAGCAGTTAAAGTAGAAAATTGAATAAATAAAGGCTAAAACATCTCACCGCAGTCTATCAGGTGTGATGAGTACTCCGACTCGTCCACTAGATAATGGTTGATAAAATCCTCATCCTCCTCTCTATCCTCCATCATCGGGATGCTGCTTGATTCAATAGGCGCAGTAGTAGGATGCCGACTAGCTATCACCTTTCTCCCTCTGCGATTGGTCTCAGCTAGAGTTGTGCAGTCCATGTTATGCTTGCTTCTCCTCTTATGCAAGGTAGCATCCAGCTGCTGCTCTAGCTCACTATCTCGGTGCCTAAGCTCTTGGTTTGAGGCCTGAGTCTGTTGGGCATTGGAAATTGTTATGGCCATAAATTCCTATGAAAGAATAATAACATAAACATCATTCATAACTTTCATACATGCATTTTTAAGAATTATAACATCATTCGAACATGCATTTACCATGGTAAATAGGGTCTGGTAAACCAGAGTATCCCAAAGTGTAAAGGCATCCCATGCTATCCGCTCTGCCTCCCTATGAGTAACCTGAAAAATCCAAAAAGTAGGGGCAATCAAAGGTCAGTCCCAAAGGAGAAAACACATAAAGGATCAGAATTGAATTTTTGCCAAGCTTATATGTGTGGTATCCGAAGGCATAAAATCCATGGAATTATCACTCGGGGTTATGTTTCTTATGCTAAAATTGCCATTCAGGCCCATGAGGAGGAAGGACCTCTCCAAAGTAGTCAAGAAACGCATGGCACTATGCCGATATCCTCTGGCCTACCCTAACTTCGCACTCCGATGCTCTCAGGCCTATTCCTTTTCCTCAAAGGTGGCTACAAAACAAAAATAACACAAAGGCAAACATTTGCAACTGTTTAGAACCAAACAATTGACATATATATAAACTAGCATAATCTTACATTAGAAGAATGATGCTCCTCATAGACCATTGGCGCATCCTTGCCAACCTCGTCCTCCCCCTCGGGATCACTCCTACTATGGCTAGCTCCCTCTTCTTACTCCTCTTCCTCATCGCTACTAACTTTGCCCTTGAGTAGCCGTTTCTGCTCCTCCCTCTTCTTCTTCAAGTCATACTCAATCGTGTCATTTCTATGGATGCACGTGCATATAGGAAGTAAGCGCCGCATATGGTTGTCGCAAGAACCAAGGACACTCTCCATAATATGGTCATTCCCCTCTGGATAAGCGGCTTAGTCAGCCTCAGCTGTAATGACAAGATAAGGCCACCATAGACCTATAGGAGGCACCGAAGGCACTAGCCTAGCAGAAGTGGCGACATCTCTCCAGCCTCGTACCCGCTGTCCCAAGTACCACTCGAAGGATAGGGGGCACTCCATCAAAAACTATCGATCATCCACATCCTTCCGGACTACAGCCACCTCCAATAGGTTTGACACCTCATCAAATGGATCACGGATAACCTGACTAAACAATCATACAAAAAAAACAATCAATGTAAGTATAGTGTAAATTCATAAATGCATTTTATCTACTAATGTTTTGTTTAAGTGTGAAACAGGGACAAGAATCAAGAGGCACATACCAAGCTCAGTTGTAGGCCCCTTAGTGATTCCTTATGTCTAGTAGGATACTTTCCAAGTTCCCTAATACTCATGCACCATCAAGTGAGAAAATGAGAACCAGCCAGCACCGTGGTCTTATACTTAACCGACGGAAGAATCTGGTGCTTAAAGGCGCTAGCCTGCACAAGTAATAAAAATTAATCAATCTAAAAAATCCAAAAGAAGAACAGTAGACAAAATTGAGTAAAGACATAAAGGAGGTTAATTAAATACTTTTAGGAAAGGTATACCTACACAAGTAAATGACTCAGTCGAAGGATCTTACCCTTCTTCCTCGCCCATGAGTCCAACCCGCGGTAGATCTATGCTAGAATGTCCCTGGGCTAGTTCTTCTCCTTAATGGTCTTGACATCCTCAACAGTAGAGATTATCCCTTAATTAATCTTACTAGTGGAAATGAGGAGTGAAATGATAAAAGAGCAGACAGGCATTCTGTTGGGTTATAGGGACCACCACAACCTCCATCCAATGCTTCTACAGCTCTCCGTATGACAGCCACCTCGAGATGGGCTTCAAACCAAAGAGTGCCATTACCCTCCTTGTCATGAACTTTTAAAGATAGTACTTCTCTAGGTAAACATCAAAATGGATGATGTGATCAGTCTAAGATAGCTCGGTCACAGCCACCATATCAGAGGGAGTGATGGTCACCTCACCAAAAGTGAGATGAAAAGTGTGAGTGATCTCCAACAACTTTTTAGTCAGTGCAATCATGGCTTGGTAAGATAGTTTGGGCATCCTATTGGGTAGAATCCTTTCCAAGTCCCCAAAGCTGGTGGTATCTATCGCATCCCTAAGTGCAGGGTCCTTCTCGTTGATATAGGTCCACCACTCTCCAATGATTCCCATACTTGCGCATTTATATAAGCTTGTGTGGCTGCAACATATAATCAAATAGCAAACTGACAAGTAATCAGTTTTTTATTTGCATTCCTATAGCTGCTGGAACTGGCCGATGTCGCTGCTAGAGCAGTGATACCACGGATAACATCAGCCATATCGATGTCGGTATGGAGGATGCCGCTGGTAATATCGCTGTAAGCAGTAGCAATATGGTAGGTTTTTAGGCCTTCCTATAAGGCATCAAGCCGCTAGCAGCATGAGTGAAGCCACCGACAGCATTAGCTCTGCTGGCAGAATCATATATGCTCCCAAAATCGCACCAAAATCACCAAAAATGCAATTAATCAAACTTGAAGCATAAAAATAGTTAAAATCGACTCTATAGCATGCAATATCAGTTTATATGCTTTCAATTTCATGTTTATAACCCCTACCATGGAAATTTTTTGAGCCTAAAGCCGAAATCAAAACTTAACAAAATAAAGAGATTTAGGTTTTGCAGGATTACCTGGATGTAGGAGAAGTGTTTCTTCTTCTTAGGAGTTAAAGTCGTTATGGGTGAAGTGATCTTATAGCCGTACATCTCATCAGTTTTCTTCAAACCATAAGCTTCATGGACCGAGCATACTTTCAAACCCTTGACAGATGAATCGGGTAGATTTTCGGGTCTTATGCTTATAGATTTTCATCTAAATACCTTCTTCAACTTGATTGAGAATGAAAAGGAGAGGATATAGTAGATTTTGAAAGGGAGAGGGAAAGTCCAAAACTATTACTGTCCAAATAGGAAATAGTGGTGTTTTAATTTGTATTAAACACCTGCACGCAATTCAAGGAGTTTAAAACTGTCACTCCAAATTGCCGGCGGTATCAACTCATGTCACCGGCAGCATTAGCCAATCCGCCAGCAGCTTCATTCTCACCAGGAGCAATTTTGAATTTCTTTGACCAATCAAAGTGCCACATGGCACCTTATACCGCCAGCGGCATCAATAAAATTGCCAGCAACATCACCCAAATCGCCAGGATAGTTTTAGATACCTTTTCAACAAATCAACGGGATCTCTGCTTAAGCCCTCGACATTCCAGGACTTCTAAAACCCTTATATTTTTAATTATCACATTTTTACTGTTGATCGAAGGGGTAAAAATATTTGTTTTTCACAAAATCGATCAAGCAGTAAAAATGTCATCTAAAAAATCTGTCTAATCTTGTTTCACTTATCACTTGTTGCAGGCACAACTGCAAGGGCAAACTAAAAATCCTTATTAGGCCACCGGCCATACCGAACGAAGGTCCTAACAGAGCCAAAATCTTATCATCCTTCGGGTCCAGCCCGCCAAACACCGAATGAAGGTGTTGATGGAGCTAGAATCTTGTCATCCTTCAGGTCCAACCTACCAAGCTCCAAATGAAGGTCCTGAGAGAGCCATAATCTTATCATCCTTCGGGTCAAGCCCACCAAACACCAAATGAAGGTCCTAATAAAGCCAGAATCTTGTCATCCTTTGGGTCCAGCCCACCAAAAACTGAATGAAGGTCCTGACAGAGCTATAATCTTCTCAACCTTTGGGTCCAGCCCCCCAAACACCAAATGAAGGTCATGATAGAATCAGAATCTTTTGATTCTTCAGACCTAGCATGCCATTCATTTTCATGTGATCATAGTGACATATGGTGGTTGTGATCCCCCGAGGGTCAGCCTGTGAGCATAGGATTTTGCAGTCCCTCTTGTGAGACGATGATGATGTATATCCGATCTTACTCATGATAAAAATCATTTTTTGGAATTTCTATTATCGATAAAAAAATTCTTTATGAATTTTATTTTCGAAAAAAATTTAGCTCGGCGAGTCTGATAATGTGTCCGGTGGGAGCTCGAACTAGTGATTTGCACCCAAAAATTAATTTAGTCCTAAATACCCATAAAAAGTCAAACAAACCCTAATTATTCAAAATAATCCCACTTACACGCCTTTTTAGGTGGATTTGACCCACCTTTTCACCTTTTTAGGCTAGGCCATGCTTACTTTTTAGACCTGGCAGAGGTTAAAGCAGCCAGAGGCTTCAGCGATACCGCCGATAGTATCATCCACATCACCGCCGGCCTAATTTCTACATGCAGATAGCTTTTGCAGAAATTGGCTCGATACCCATCGGATAATTGATCAAAGTCAATTTCCTCCGGATTTTAGCCTATAAAAGGAACCATTTTCAGCTGAAAAATGGTTAGACACTTGATACTTGAAATCTTTTAGAGATTTTGGATAATTCTAGTTAGTTTTAGTGGGATAAGGTATAGAAAAGGTAAGAAAAGAGGAGTTCTTCATCTTTTCGCTGCTGCAAGATAGTAAAGCCGCTGGCGGTACCACTTATGTTGCCTGCGACATCAGTGATACCGCCAGGGGCATCCTTTACCTCCAATAGCTCTATTTTCTTATGGGACCCTTTCTTTATGGTACCCAAAAAGTTATCTCACAGGCCTGTGTAAATGAAATCACCAGCGGCATCATTGATGCCGCCGGCGGCTTCATTCATACCGTCGGCGGTATAACCTTCTGGATAGCATATTTGTTTTTATTTTATTTTCAACCGAGTTTAATTTCCGAAGCTAGTATATATAGTGCTATGATGAGAGTCCAGAACTCCCCGAAAATAGTCCTCACCCCATAACATTTGGCATTTTCACTAATAATCTTGTTAAAATAACAATAGAGTCTAAAATGTAAATAAAAATGAGTTTTTTTCTCACAAACGCCGCTCAATATCATTTTTAGCCATCCAACCGGGCTCCATAAATTGTACAATAAAAATGCCATGCTCACGCTAACTTGAGTCTTATTTGGTTCACTAATTATGCATGCAATATATGATATATCCCATATACGTGCCGTATTTGTGCTAACCGTTTTGTGTAGTTAAATTTAGGTTAGATGTACGTTAGGCCTTCGAGTATTTTATTTATTGTATAGATAAATGTATAGGATTTTGAAAGCTATGTAATTATTCTTTAATTTTTGCACTTTATTTAGGATGACTGTAATAATTCATTTATTTATCGCTTTGAATGCTTGATGACGAGCTAACAACATATAAATCGAAAACACAATAAATAGGGAGGATTAAAATTGAATAAAAAAATGAAACTTTTAACTTGGCTTAATATAAAATAGATAACATCATTTGAACTCGGAATCTCTACTTAAGGTATGGTCTACCACCCGGTGAGAAAATTGTACCAAAATTTCCAGATTGAGATGAATCGGGTGGCGACTCTATTTTATGTATGGGATTTTGATCTCGTATCTTTTGGACATTAAAATATGCAAACCATTTTCACATCACTCATCATGCCCATATTTTTTTAGGGATCAGTTCTCCGGTCCAACTTCGCAGTCATCATGTAAAACATCATCCGCTTACACTATCCATGTCGGTTTTCTTCTAGAAAACCCATTTGCAACCTATGGGTCTAACCTCATCAAGTGCATTGACCAATTCCCAAACTTGGTTTTCATACATGTAATCCATTTTTTATGTTATGGCTTTTAACTATTTATCAGAGTTTGAGTTGTCCACTGCTTCCTTGTAGGTCTTAGGTTGATCAACCTCCATTAGAAAGATTTGTTTATCATCCGTGATGAAAAATCCATATCTTTTAGGAGCATTGGGAACCCTATCAGATCTACGTAATGGCTATTGTATAGCAGGTTGTTTCTCGATCACACTTTCTTGTGTATCACGCATAGGAATCATGAGTTGATCATCTTGTTCGCCTACCCGAACTCCAAGTTCAAGGTCACTCCCACTAGCTTTTACAAGAATGTGTTCCTTCTTAAGGAACTGAGTGGTCCTAGAAATGAATACCTTTTGTTCCTCAGGCTCATAAAAGGTATATCCTATTGTCTCTTTAGGATAACTAATGAACAAGCACTTGTCAGATCTAGCTCCAAGCTTATCTGACATTTTCCTTTTAACATAGGCTAGACAACCCCAAACTCTCAGGTGAGAAAGAGTGGGTTTCTTACCATACCACCTTTTGTATGGTGTAGTATCATCTGATTTTGAGGGCACACAATTTAGGATATAAACTGTACTCTCTAGTGCATATCTCTAAAAGGAATTACTGAGACTTTCTTGGCTCATGATGGACCAAACCATGTTTAACAAAGTTCAATTCCTCCTCTTAGACACACCATTGTGTTGAGGAGTATAAGGAGGGGTCCACTAGGACAATATTCTATTATCCCTTAGATAATCTTGAAACTCTTGGCTTAAATATTTCCACCTCGGTCTAACTATAGTGCCTTAATATTCTTTCCAAGTTATTTCTCAACTTCATTCCTGTAGTCTTTGAACTTTTCAAAAATATCTAATTTGTGCCTTATAAGGTACAAATACCCATATCATGAGTAATCATTGATAAAAGTGAAGAAGTAAACAAATCATCCATGTGTTTAGACATTCATTGGACCACATACATCTGAGTGAATTATTTCCAATGTACTCATGGCACGTTCCCCTTTTTCCTTAAAAGGGCTTCTTTGCCATTTTGCCTTTTAAACATGGTTCGCAAGCCCTACAAAACTCCTAGTCTATTAGGCCCAAGTTATCACCTTTGTGTAACTTAGTTAAGCGGGTTTCATTTATATGGCCTAATCGACAATGCCATAAGTAAGATGACTTGCCTTTATCTAATTTCTCTTAGCATGGTTAATATTGAGAATATGATTTTGTGTTCACAAAATATCTTTCATTACACTTCTATCTAGAATATTTTTCATAATCTTTGATAACATCTTTTATCAAATTGGAATCAACTCCATCTGTTGTGAAGCAGGAAACAATATTCGTAGAAGTATAACAATAATTTTAACCTTATTACAAAATAGCCAAATGGAGATTTTAAGTTCCTACATTAATAACAGCTATCAAGCTCTAATGATATCCGGTAGGTACAACTCTCTTTTCGCTAATCCTCTACTTCTCTTCAATACCTATACCTTGTATAGATATGTGATTCACTCACTTGGTATCCCATACCTACGTTGAATCCCCAAGAGATGTAGAACATTCTCAATTACAACACCATGAAGTGGAAGTTTCCAAAACCTCTTCTTTTTATGCTATGAGACAAAAGTCTTTCAATTTCATATTTAAATGAATATTGTGTTTCCAATATCCTATATTAAAATAATTACTTTCTTTCCAAAACGAAGCTCTCAAGATCCTTACGTTTTCTCTTAACTTTGCTTTTTCTTGCTTCTATAGTGGACAACTCGTGTCCCTTTACATCCTTAGAATAACTTTGAATCATTTTTCCTTTCTTGGAAAAAATCTTCTTTAAGATGTAAATACATAGACTTTCAAGTCCATGATTTTATGATGCTTCCAATGCTTAAGGTAACATAAATCCTAACATATAACTTGATGTCTATCCTTGTTTCCTTCAAGCTACTCACATAAGGTAACATGGATCATAACAACCTCTAAGGTATTGTATCCTCATTTCCTTCATGCTACTTATATAAGGTAACATGGATCTGAACTACCTCTAAGGTGTTCTATCCTTATTTCCTTCATCTAATTTCCGCATTTCTACTCGAGGTAGAAATACTTGCATAATTTTGTTTAGTTTTTGGGCTCATATAGTATATGGGCCAAGCCCTAGGCTTTAAGGACTATCCTCACATTTCTAAACAAAACATTTGAAGCTAGGGCCAGTCAAATACAATTATCAAAACATGCAAAATTTATGAAACTAAAGATTCAAACCGAGATATAATAAATAAAATAAATTCTTAGACTTAGTTTTGTACTTGCATTTAATTTTTAAGGTCTTTAAATTAAATACATTTTTATACTATTTTATTAAGATTTATTCGAAAACATAACAGCCCCTTCTATTGCCTTTCAGGGAACATGGTCTAACCATTCTCCTTAGTAAGTAGTATTTATAACTCACTTAAGTTAACCCCCGCTACCACGAGTCAAGTTAACTTAAATAGTTATAGTTAGATCTAGTCCATTTGCATCTAATGCAATTGCTAATCCATTTGAGTTCCAACCAATGGATGTGTATAACCAATTATAAGACTCCTCAAATGATGCCTCCAGCTCGGGATTAGCTCTAATATTATGGACAACTGATCTAGTCAGGTTAAGACTTAATCGTAATTCGAATCATTTGAATAGACGATGATAAAAGAAGAAAGCATGCTGTATGTGAGCAATTCATTCGGTAAAAAGGCCTAGAATCACACTTTAATTTTTAGGAAGGCTAATTTTATCTTAATAATTTAATGGGGATTTATTGGTGCAATAGGTCTCACCTAATCTTGGACTTATACATGGAGATGATTATGAAAATATAACTAGTTTAGGTCTATAAGGAATTAGTAGGTCCAACCTAGGGGTCATGCTCAACTGGTAATTCATAATCATTCCATCATGCTAAGACTCCATATAGCATGCAAAACAAACAAGGATGTTCATTGTTCAAGTTCTCGCACCTATGTCTATAAGTTTTAATTTAGACTTAATGCTCTCCTATGCCCCCCAACTTGATCAAAAACACTTTTCATACCCCCTAACTTTCAAAAGGTCCTCCGAACTACCCCAACTTTCAAAAAGTGTGTCTCTGTGCTACCTCATCAACCCTAGCCCAATTGTGGATATTGCATGTGAGACACGCTCACTAAAATGTCAGACATGTTATTATTTTTAAAAAAAATTAAATGAAATAAAAAGAAGAAATTAATTCTAAAAATAATCACCGATAAAACCCCTTCAACTTCACCTTCAACTTTTTCTCCAAGATAATAAAATCCCTTCTCATTTTCTATAATTCCAAATTATCGCTGGCTTTCAATTTCTGTCCAAATTCAAACCTTCAACCCATTTACTAAAAAATAACCTTCAATCCATTTCCAATGACCACTGAAAATCACACTTAAAATGCAATTCAAAAGTTGCAACCAAAAACAGTCGCAGATTAATCGGTAAGATTTTTATCTTCTTTCATAAATTATGTAGTAGGGTCGTAATTAATTAGTCAAAGAAGTATGGGAATCACAATTTCCAGAAGTTAATATCAATTTAATAGTCATGAATTCAATTGGAGTGTGTCAATTATTTTGGCATGTTTTGTTTAAAAGTGAAATGGTATGTAGTAGTGGAAAGATTGTTACATTTTTTGACTTTTGGGTTACTCAATTTTTGATAGTTTCAAAAGATATTGTTGAAATGAAAGTGAATAGTTAAAATAATGTTAGCTTCTCTTATTTTTAGGTGGAAAGATGCCTGATATGCAGGTTTCAGTTAGTTTTCATCATGGGGGATGTTGTTTACAAAAGAAGGTGTTTATATTTACGAGGGTGGTACTTTAGAGGAAGAAATATGGTTTGAAGAAGATAGAATGAGTAGACTAGTTTTTTTGTTGGCTATTTGGGGGCTTGGGTATGGGAAGTGTGGGCCTTTATACTCTAAAGATGAGGATAGTGGGGTTTTTAATGAATTGGAAAATGATAGCCAAGTGAGAGCTTACTTGGCAAGTGTTAGAGATGATGAAGATGTTATTATGTATGTGGACTCACCATGTGATGACATATCCGAATGGAAGAGATTGGGTAAGGCAGAAATAAAGGCCCACATTGATAGGGCTATAATTTTAGAAGTAGCCAATATGATTATACATAGGGAACCAAAAGAGGAGGCAACTAATTTAGACAACCAAGAACAAACTGCAACTCTAAGCCATTAAGAAGAGGTTGTAACTGTAGAGGCTAGTGGAATTAAAAGTAACAAAGAGGTTAGGGAAGGCATTTCAAAGGGATCTAAAGATATTGAAGGATTTGATGATAGTGATGGATCTAACTCAGAAGACAATGACTATAAGGATTTGGAGGATGCTGATGCAAGTGATATAGATGCTCAACAGGAGTACTTGGTCATTACTAAGAAGATAAAGAAGCAAAGGTTAGAAACTAACCAAAAAAGAAAGCACTATTGAAGGCCAAATCTATAAAGCTTGGTCCTGCTAGTGTAGATAAGGGTTTGGAGAACTACTTAAGAAGTGGGAACAATTATGTTCGTTTATTAGCTGGAAGTGAAGAGTATATAGGCAGTTCTGACATTGATAGTGACAGTCTTCCATTTGATAATGAGGATAAAGATGACCCTGCAGTACATGAAAGTAGGATAAGAAGAAGGAGGACAGTGCACTATGATCCAAATTGTGAAGAGCCCTTTTGGGTGTTGGGCATGATCTTTAAAAGTGTTCTTCAATTCAGAGATTCAGTAGTGTATTATATTATTAAGAGGGGTGTGCAAGCGTATTATGCTCAGAATAATAGTAGAAGATCCAGGGTTAGGTGTAAATATGTTGAGAAAAATAAGGGGAGGAGACTGGAAAGAGATGTCCTTGGTTACTTTTTTCTATCTTAGATAAGAGGACTAGAAATTTTAGGATAAAAAATTACCATCCTGTTCATAAGTGTTGGAAGCAAAATAGGAATAGATTGTGCAGTTCCAGCTTTATTGTAAAGCATTTGAAGAAAGTCATTACAGATAACCCTACAATTAAGGTATGGTAAATCTGAGATTTGTTGAAGGAGAGGTTCTCTCATTGTGTAGGAGAGCAAGGGAGATTGTATTGAAAGAGATGACTGGTGACTACGGAGTTGAGTTTAGCAGACTGTATGATTATAGGGATTACTTGCTGCAAATAAATCTAGGGAGCACATGTATAGTAGATGTTGACATTTTTAGGCAACCAAGGTAACATGTATTTAAGGGCATGTATGTGTACTTCTCTGCCATGAAAGAGGGGTTTAAGAAGGGTCGTAGGAGGTGTCTAGTATTTGTTGGTTTCTTTTTTAAAGGGATTTACATAGGAAAACTGTTAACTTATGTAGCTAAGAATGGAAATAATCAGATTTACCCTATTGCTTGGGCAATGGTGCACACAGAAACCACAGAAAAATGGTCCTGGTTTTTTAAGCTAGTGAGGAAAGACTTGAAGCTAGGTAAGGGATAAGAGCTTACAGTTGTCACTGACATGCAAAAGGTACAAAGTTCATTCAATAACTTATTTAATTTCTTGCTGCTACTTGCCTTACCATTAATTTCTTGTTGCTACTGTCAAGTACATTTAATTTCTTATTCCTACTTGCCTTAACATTAATTTCTTTTTGCTACAGTCAAGTACATTTAATTTCTTGTTACTACTTGCCTTAACATTAAAACTGTTAAGTACATGAAATTTCTTGCTTGCATTTGAATAAGTTACTAATAATATGATTTACTACATATTAGGGACTAGAATATACAGTTAAGAATATCTTGCAAGGTGTTGAACATAGGAAGTGTGCTAGACATATCATTGCCAATTGGGCAAAGAAATGGAAAGGTGTTGAGAGAAGAAAGCATTCTGGAGAATAGCTAAGTCTACTTTTAAAAAAGAGTTGAAGGATCATCTCAAAGCATTGAGCACCCTAGAGGATGACAACATAGTGCTAGACTTGCTAAGATTTAATTTATTCACGTGGTGTAGGGTTTACTTCAAAAAATTCAGTTGTTATGACATAGCTGACGATAATTTCTCTAAAACTTTCAACTCTTGGATTTTGGAGGCTAGACATAAGTCAATCATTAGCATGCTTGAAGAGATTAGTACTCAAGTTATGACTAGACATGGTGAAATGATAGCTTTCAAGGATACATGGGTCACAGACATTTCTCCTTTAGCATACAAAGTCATTGAGGAAAATTCTGCAAGGGTAATGAGGTCCAGTACTACATGGAATGAAGATTATGGCTATGAGGTTGCTGAAGGGGAATATGTCCATGTGGCTAGTCTGAGTAAGAAAACATGTAGTTGTAGGGCATGGACTTTAAAAGGGATTCCATGTGCACATGTCATAGCTGCAATGCACAATAGTGGCTTGGATCCAATTCAGTATGTTGAGAACTGGTATCACAAGGACACTTACATCCAAGCATATAGGGACTTCATCCAGCCAATTCCTAATCTAAAAATGATTCCAGAAGGTGGGAACTCTCCAATTGAGCCACCACCTATTAAGCCTCTTCTAGGTAGACCAAAAAAGAAAAAAAAGAGGCCACCAGATGAACTCAAAAAGTTTGGCAAGGCATCAGAAGTGTAGTGCAGATGACTTGCTCTTACTGTAAGGATAAAAATATTAACAAGAAGGGATGCCCAAGAAGGAAACTGGTGAACCCCCTAAGGTATGCATCTATTCAAGTAGTTACATTTAATATTAAGCTTGTATTTGATTTGGTTCTTTAGTTGTTACTACAACTATTATTGCATTTAATATGCTAATATTGTCTTTATGGTATACTATAGCTAGTGACATTAATGGATAGACATGATTTAGCTTCTATTTGTTAGGTGAATTTATTGCAACTATAAGGTATCGATGACATGTGGGTCTCTCTTCGCGCCTATGTGAGAGGCAGGGCCCATTGGGGTTTGTTGGATTTAGGCATGAAAAAACATTTTTTAGTTAAAGTTTGCATAATAAGCTAATTTTTATGGATAAAAGAATCAAGACCCAAATCTAGATATAATTGATAGAGTCACCACCCAAGTTGTCTAATTGGTAAACAGTTTTGGTATGGTTCCCTCTTGGTGGGAGACTTATACCTATTGGATCAGAGATTCGGGTATCGAATGAGTCACTTATTTCTCATTTAGTTGATTCAAAATTACATTCACCGCGTAAAACCATTTTAGTTTTCATCATTTGGGAATTATTATAGAAATCTTATTTCTACACTCTTTCACACTCGTTACATGCGTTTACATATTACAGTAAAGCACAAGTAATAAATAGGGGGATAAAAATTACAACCGGGGGAAAAATGGGGGAAATTGCAAAGAGAACCTATAAATTTGTTCTAAGTTATAAAACAAAATGAAAATAAATTCCCTTGCATCCATAAATGTTAGCACAGTTTATAGCACACCATAAATCAGCACTTCAACGTATTTTATTATGAAAACGCATTTTAACTCTTGTGGGTTGATTTAATAGATTATTAGTGAAAATGATCGCATGGCAAATGATGAGTTGGGTTGATTTTAACCAATTAAAAATGAGTTCGGGGTTCTGCTTGGGGGCCGACACATGTACGGGTGGGGGTATCCATATGGGTACTAGGGAGGATCGATATGGGTATAGTGTACCTGTATGTGTCCTGTATGGTCCCAGATAGAAACTCAGTTCAGTTAATTTATAAATTACAGATTAATAGATTGGTGGCAGAAAAATAAAATAAAGAGGGATTTCCTTCCATATGAGTATGGAGCACCAAATTGATATCCTTGGGGGATAAATGGTGCCAACAAGGCTCATACGGGTTAGGACCAGACCCGAAACAAGAAATGAAAACAACAGATATAATAGAAGTAATAAGCAATAATAATAATAATGAAATAACTGAGATGTGAGTCTCTTTGAAACTCAGGAGCGTTACCTTTTCGACGTGAATGCACTTTGAGGTCATCCCTTTACTATTGAGAGAGCCCGGCCAAAGTAGATGGAATATGACTATTTAGGTGAGTATTTGTGTGGACAGAATCACCCATAAACCCTAATAAAAGAAGCTAGGAATGAATAAAACGTGGACATAACCTCAAAGGAAGGGTTTTCTCCCTATTTTATACCTCCTATACCCCCACTATACCTTTTCTATTCCTATAGAAATTGGTAGAGTTTTAGTATATTTTTTATATGAAGAATGTATGTGTAAAATGTGAAGGGAAGGGCCCTTTTTATAGGGGAAAGGAGGTCTGAACGTAATAAATTACGTGTAAGACATGCCTTTTCTTGAAATAGGAAAGGATTTCCTTCTAAAAGGGCTTGTTTAGGCAATAAGAGTACCTGTAAGAGTAGGGGCCCACCCGTACGAGTATACGGGTCCCCTCTTAGGCATATAGAAGGGCTGACCTATACGAGTCTCCGGGTGGATCCGTACCACCCAGATGTAACCGTACGGGTCCCTAAAGGCAGACTAGATCTCCAAACCTTGGCCAAACTCAACTCTGCAGTAGTAGAAACACCCCTGATGGACAACACCTGAAAGACATTGCATCATATAGGTCTCATCATAGTTTTGTGAGAAGGATCGTTAAAATCCAGTGCTCACAAACTGCCCCTCGTGGGATCATTGCAGATACGTTTCTGTATGATCTCATGATGTTAGCAAGGGTTTAGAGATCATACCTGAGGTGATGATATGGGTTAGTTCCTTTCTTGAGGCGAACTTCTCTCCTTTGCTGACGCGTACCCCTTGTAACTCTACTAGCTAAGGTATGTGTATCCTTTTCTTAAGGCAGATGACTTTCCTGACCGATGTATCCCTTTCTTAAGGCGGATGCCTTTCCTTGCCAATGCGTATCCCTTTCCTAAGGTAGATGATTTTCCTTTTACTACTGTGCATATCCTTCACCTTAGGTAGATGACTTTCCTTTTGCTACTGCGCCTACCCTAGTGACTCTGCTTGGAAAAGGTGTGTATCCCTTTCTTAAGGCAGATCAACTTTCCTGACTGATGACGGTGTATCCCTTTCTTAAGGCAGATGACTTCTCCTTGTATCCCTTTCCTAAGGAGGATCGACTTTTCTAACTTATGACGGTGTATCCCTTTCTTAAGGCGGATGACTTCTCCTTATATCCTTTTCCTAAGGCTGATGACTCTCTTGCTGATGATGATGTATCCCTTTCCTAAGGCGGAAGACTCTCCTGCCGAGGAATTTTGAATAACCTAAAAAGAGACAACAATCAAACACCGAGTTAGTAACTATCTAAGCATACACCTTTTTATTCTTAATTGACTTTTATGAGAATAAAAATATTTTTGCCCCTTCAATTAAGAATAAATAAGTGTGGATGTGATAAACTAAAAATTCTGTGCGGGAAATATTGGGTTTGGCCCAATCGATGTTATGGTTATTTTGCCGTTGAGGAATGCTCCTAGGGTGAGTGCCCCTAGGGTCTATCAAATCAGCTACTGGGAAGTTGGGGGATGCCCCTAACACTTGATGATTCCATTGCTGGGGAATGGGAGGATGCCCCTGGATTAGTGGGGAGATGCCCCTATATCCGATTCTGTAGTGGCAAGTGGGGGAATGCCCCTAGATTGGTGGGGAGATGCCCTTAGATCTGATTCCGCTATGGGGAAGTGGAGTGATGCCCCTAGATTGGTGGGAGGATGCCCCAAGATCTGATTCCACTACTAGGAAGTGGGGGGATGCCCCTTGATTTGATTCCACTACTGGGAAGTGAAGTAATATCCTTTAGCAAAACCTCTTCTACGGTGGAAGAATTTCCTGGTAAGATTTGCTTGCTGGGGGAAGAATTATTGTGCTAGTATGGACTTGGACTAGATGAATTCCTAGTGCTTACTGTGATGCTAGCGCAAAAATCTGCCTCTAAATGGCAAGAAACGGCTCATACGGGTGGCCCAGACCCGTACGGGTAGGGGTCTCAGAAAAAGGGACCCGTATAGTTAGGGTAGGACCCGTACGGGTCCCTAATGCATAGGTTTAAAAGGTAGACAACCCCCTTATCTCCCACCTCACACTAAAACTTCCCACTTTGCATTTTTCAGCAATTTCTCCCCAAAACTCAACTGAAGATGTATAAAAAGATCCCTTAGACTAGCCGTTTCTCCCTTAGGCTTGAGGACTTGCCCTCGGTTGGCAATTCAGGGCTTTAAGAATGCCCGGTTTCCGTTGGGTATGCTTTTCACGAGAGAGACTCATTTTTAGGGCTTACTCCTGTCTCTAAAGTCCCTTTGATCCCTTCTCCCGAGACCTACACCTCAAAACTCCCGAGACCTACACCTCCAAACTCCAGGTAATTTCATTCCATCCTCTATTTTTCAATTTTGAACTTTTGGTAATCTCTTAGATTTTGGCATGATTTAGGGTGTTTTAGACCTTGGAATAGAGCCTGATGCATGTAACTTTAGCCTAGGATGCTTTTAGGATAGTTTCGGATGAACTTTGGTTGAGATTGTGGGATTTTGGATTTTTGGGAATTTTGCCTGCATAGGGACTACTTGTAGGGAACTCATACGGGTGAGGGTGGACTTGTACGGGTCCTTTTTTGATACAGGTTCGCTTTGTGGACTCGTATGGGTGGGGCTTACTCGTACGGGTCCTATCCTTAGGGACAAAACCTTATTTCCTTTAATTTCTGCAATCCTTTTCTAATTTCTAATTTGTCAGCTATATTCTAACCCTGTTAAATTGTAATTTTATCTTTATAGTTCTAGTTTAGGACCGTGGGGGCTTTGAGCTTCTGTAGGAAATGGTATGAGGAGATTCGTGTTATGGGAGACATAAAGCTGCTGACCCACATTGATTCCTTTGGGTTTAGCAATATCATCAGGGCCATCCCTTAGGCCCCTAAAACACTAGCTCCCGTTGCCATTTTAGCTCTGATGGAGAGGTGGTCGGAGATGACCCATACTTTCCATTTGCCTATTAGGGAGGTCACAATTACTCCTTTAGATGTGTGTGCCACCACTGGCTTAGAGTAGAGCGGGGATATGGTCCATTTCAATGTATATGCTGATCTGTGGCACTCTCAGCCTGAGGTGAAGGCCTATATTACTAGATTACTTGGGCTTCGTCCGAGCGGGACTAACAAGCTCAAGTATGGGGACTTTCATGCTCACTGAATTACGTAGTCGAGGCCCATGAAGCTGATAGGAGGGACTAGTATGCTCAATCTTTCCTGCTAGCATTCCTTTCCACCGTCTTCTTTCCAATCTACTTGGGTTACCTCAACTATGGTCTGCTTTCTACTGTGGAGGATCTTATGGCTATGCCTTGCAAGAACAGGTGTCGAGCCATTCTAGCATAACTGTACTATGAATTAGACGTAGGGTGGTGAGCAGTCTAAGCTTAAGATCTGTCATTTGATATTACTGGTAAATCACTAACTGGTCTCTTGTGCTTTAACCCTTTGTCTAAACTATATTACAACTAATCCTTACTTTGTCTTACATATTTGGGCTTTCAAGCACCGGTTGATCCCTAGGCCAGTATTGCCCATGTAGCCTGAGATGCCGCATATCATATCTAGATGGAAGGGGGTTTGGTAGAAATAGCCCTTGACTATGGCGCAGTACCGAGAGTTCTTATGCCAGCTGCGCTCAGATCAGGTAAGCTTCTCCCCTATTGAACTTGCATTGTACATTTCAATAAACCATTAGTAGAAACTGTATTTATTAGGTTGTGATACTCATAGTGCATTAATTCTATGCAGGTTATCTGAGACCCATGGGAGAGATTGGCCACCTACAGAGCCATTGACCGGATTTGAGCCGGTTTAGATGACCGCCACCTTGTCCTAGAGTCACCACTTTATTATGAGTGGTATTTTAGTGAGCGAGTTTGGGGGTGGATGACCAGTGCTATTGTGGAGATATTGATTCCTCCCCCCATCCTGGTGGGTATCTTTTGGCCTCATCTCATGCAGGGGACCGATCAGAGACTATACTTGCTGGGCGAGGGGGCTCGCGTGCTATCGATAGAGGGCTCCTATACTGAGTTTATTGATTCTTCCCTCCTGTCACCCTATGACAGGATCCATCATGAGGATGAGCCCCTAGAGTTCCACTAGAGCGATGGTGAGGATGATGATGATGATGATGAGAGAGGACCCAGGGGTGACCGTGGGGGTCCATCTATAGTCGGGGTGCCTGAGGTTCAGCTAGGTTAGCTACTTCTTCTTCTCAAGTACCCTTCTAACTTGGTCTTTGTGAATACTTTATTGCTTTCTATAATAGATTGTGATCTGGAACCTAATTCTTCATTGCTTATAGCCTCCCGATTCTACATGGAAGAGGTCCACTGCTGTCGCTTCTATTGGTGCTCCTGAGCTACCGGCAAAGCGGTCTTGAGCCTCCGGATCTATGAGGGAGGGCATCCTTTGGGCTAATTTAGATACTTTCTTCCAGCTCATCGACCACTCGAGGAATCTGGCTGTCAAGAAGCTCGAGGAGTTTGTCCAGCCTATCAGTTGCACTCCTTCCAGCTCCACCCACATAAGGAATCCTTTACCTTAGCCTTTGTCCATTACTGCTTAAGATGTCTCATTCTGACGTGACCCTTTCTTTTTAGGTGACCATTTCTAAGGTGGAGAGGATAGCTTGGGGTTATTTTTCAGTACGGGATCTACTGTTGGCCTAGGATACACTAGCTTCTACAAACTATGCATGCATGCCATGACATTTGTATATGTGTACTAATCTTATGGTATCTATTGCGGACTTTGCTTGCTATGGAGCGGAGCAGATATGTCCAGGAATTGGATGCTTCTGAGAGAGCTAGATTTTTAGACGAGCAGCGACAGGTAACCACCGCTGAGGCTGATCGGGCTAGGGCCAAGATCAGTTGGGCAAGGGCTAAGATTGAGATGCTGAGGGGTCAGGTAGTGAGGATGACTAAGGAGAGGCAGACACTGGTTCCTTTTGATGACGAGTTCAAGGATGATCTTTCCACATATGTAGTGACTCAGAGAAGCGTGGATCAACATGTTGAGGGGAGTGATGCTGTCGGGGTTACTGTAGGGACCTCAGAGACCAGGGCCACCGCCCAGCCGGATACCGGTGCTGATGACATTGAGGACCATATGACTATAGACATGGATGATCTGCTTGCAGATACTCAGGATCAGGCACAGGCGGGTCAACAGGGACAAGATCCCCAACTACTTAGGCTATGATTACTCTCTTTTTTTACCATTCGATGCTTTTGGGCCCTGCGTGACTTGTTTGATTGTCAACTTCTGAATTGGTACTTTTGATATTCCTTCTTTTATACATGTGGATTTTTCTTGAATTGAGATTGTTGAATATTGTTGCTTTGAGAACCTGCATTTTATCCAATGATTTTACAGTGAGGGGATTGGGTGACTTTCTATCTTTTGGATAGGCCACTCGATGTGAGGGGACCTATCGAACATTTTATTTTTCTTTTTTTTGTCCTAATTTTTGCCTGAGCTATCCTTGACGGCTTAACCTAGTGGACCTTTTTTTTAGGTTTAACCTTTGCCTAGATCGCCCTTTTGGGTTTTCAACCTAGTAAGCTTTTGCCTTAATTTTTACCGAGACCGCCCTTTAAAGTTTTCAATCCCGCAGGCCATCTTAATTTTTTCCTGAATTGTCCTTGACGGCCCAACCTAGTAGACTTTTCTTTTTTGCCTTAACTTTTACCTGGACCACCCTTTTGGGTTTTCAATCCAACAGGCTTTTTTGAATACTGCAAATGTGTGATAAAGATGAATACAATGATGCATAACACGTAGAGAAAAATAGATGTTCACATACTAGCGATTATTTCACCTAAAGACATGTATGCATTCATAAGACCAAGATTCTTAGCAAAATCATAACATGTTCATTGATGAGATTAATTTGAGTACATAGGCAATGGTAACAATCTCCAATGGTTAACCCCTACTACCTACTGGTCTTTTATAGATTTTCCAGAAAGCAACTAACATTTTTCTCTCGATGCCCTAACTTTTGCCTAATATGCCCTTTTCGGGTTTTCAGCTTAGCGGCCTTTATTAGAGTGCCCTAACTTTTTCCTGAACAATTTATGGAATACAATTAGCGGGTTGCGCCCTAATTTTTGCCCGAGCAGTAGAGGACCGCTCGCTGGGTGTTTTATTCTTTATTTCTTTTTTTCTTTGTGCTGCTTTTTTATGATTTAATTCTTTTAACCTAGACATGATAACGCTTGAGCCTATCTGGACTTACTGGATTCAGGAACTCATTTCCATCCATATCCATAAGCTTTATTCCTCCTTTACCAAGGACTTTCTTCATGACGAATGGTCCTTCCCAATTAGGTTTGAACTTGCCCCTAGCATTAGTATTGACCTAGCGCAGTTACTTGAGGATCAGATCACTCGCTTTGAGAGGTTGTTTTAGGTATCTGATTTTGTTGTTATAAGCTTATGCCATGCGCTGTTGGTACATCTAGAGATGGTCAAGTGCCCTAAGTTGCTTTTTATCTATCATATTCTACTGTTCATACCTAGCTCTTTCCCAATCTAATTCTTTTAACTGTGATTCAAGTGCCACTCTTAGAGATCTTACTTTTGATTCAACCAGCAATACGCCTTCCATTCCTTACACTAAAGTGAAAGATGTTTGATTGGTGGGAGTCAATACGCTAGTTTTATACCCCTAAACTGCGAATGGAAGTTTATCAGCTCAATCTCTGTAGGTAGCTACCATTTTTGACAAAATCTTCTTGATTAACTTATGATCAGCTTCCCTTTAGAGCTTCTAAAGGATTTGGGCATTTTGTGCCCCAATATGTACTTTCTATGTTGTTGGTGTTTTTATGAGTCTTCTTGGTCTTCTTGCATGCTTCTGTATTCTTTTCCTCAAAGAAGGATTGTTATCATGTTTGCTAAGCACTTTTATTATCTCTCTTTTTTCGATAGGGGTTAAACCATTGGATAGTGTTACCATTGCATTTCACTCAAAGTCAACATCATTAATGAATATGATGATATTTTAAGAATGTTGTTTTTATGAGTGCATGATGTCATTTAGGATGAAATACTTAAGAAAGATGTGAATGATAGGTGCATTAATTTACACATGACATGTTAAAGATAAAGATACTGATGTTACAACTTATTCATGATAATGCCTTATAAGCGGCATTATTTGCATCAAAAATGTTTGCAATATTAAAAATTACATCATTTGAAACATCCTCCATAGGCAGAGGGTCTTGCTGATTGAAGCTGAACTGGTAGTCCCGGCATGTAAGCCTGCTTGTGTTTCCTCAGCCACTGCTTTTGCTAAGTTCTTGACAGCCTTACTAATGGGATTGCCTTTCTCATTCCTTTTCGAATTCTTCCTCATAAGAAATGCTAGTGCTTTAGTGACGGACTCGATTGCCTCATTCATTTCATCTTCTTCAGCATTCCCACATACTTCCACAGAAACTAAGGTTTCAATCAAGTAGCCTTTCTTAAAGTCATATACATCATTTAAGATCTCAAAACTAGGGACCCTTTTGCCATTAACTTTGACAGGTTCCTCTTCACCCATGAACTCCCTTTGGTTGATTTCAGCTCATGTCATAAGGTAGGACTGAGGCTTGGACTTTTTAGCACTTGGGTGATTCCCTAGACCGAGTCTGAATGGCTATAAAAGAGGTGAGAGGGGTTCCAGCATTCGCTGCAGATTCTTTCCAAGCCCTTTACCCTTTACATAACCCTACTTCATCATTATCTTCTCAATTTTGAGTGATATATGCCCTTTAACCAAAAATTTCATGCCTTGGTCAGCTATAACCACCCTGGATCCCTTTTCCTTGGCTACTATAGTTGCTATGATGGACGGTTCATCTGCATCAATGGTTATCATCTTGCCATTATAGATGAGTTTAACTTTCTGATGAACGATGGAAGGGACAACCCCTAATGCATAGAGCGAAGGTCGACCCTATAATAATGAGTGTGTGATGGGAATATCGAGAATAATGAACAGGACCTTAGACTTCAGTTCCCTAACTATAACTTTAGCTTCAAAGACCCTAATGACACTCCTCTTTGTATCATCATACGGCCTTATAACAGTATTGGACTTCTCTAACATCGATTCATCTAGCCCTAAGTGAGGAACAATCCTGGTAGGGCCGAGATTGAGGGCGGAACCATCATCCACCATAACACACGGGATAGAACGATCAAAGATTTGCACCCTAATGAAGAGTGCCTTGTTATACTTGTTTCCTTTGGCTGGGAGGTCTGATGGATAGAACTTGATGGGTTCAATCTCATCAGGAGGAGACCCTCCCCCCCTCAATAAATGAGAATACCTCAGCTAGAGTAGTAGACGGTGTAGCTTCCATACTCAATAACTTTTCTATCAGACCCTTGCGATGATCCTCAGATCATATGAGAAGTTGCTAGATGCTGTACTTAGCAGGTGTAACTTGCAATTGCTAGGTAAGAGGGGTGACTTTTAATTCTTTCTTCTCATTACCGGCTAACGTTTGGGTTTCAATCGCAGGTATGAAGACCAGAACCTAATTGATACTTGGAATAACCCAAATATCTACATCTCTACCCCTTCTTCTTCTTGGGAGAGGTTCAAGAGGAATCCTTCCACTTTAAGTGATTTGCAACACTCCATCTTTCATATAACTTCTCCCTTCAGAAGTTTCCACCAACAAGGCTGGTCCTTCAAGCTCATCATTCTCCGATATATAGGTATTGATATCAACTAGTATAGGTTGTACCAATATAGCCTCCTTATCATGTAATCCTTCTAATTCGAATGTGTTAATGTCAATATGGATCGGTTCATCAGGTAAGGCCACCACTGAGTGAACCATAGGATTAGCTTAGGAGATCGTATTAAAGATATGATAGGAGGGTAAGCCTGATTTGATAGTTGCAAATTGGTTCTCAAAATTCGGCAGGGGATTATTCATAGTACTAGGTTTAAGCTCAGGTTCTTTAATCTTCTTATCCCTAATCAAACTGCGAATAGCCTTAAGTAGATCTCTACAAGCACCAGTGCGATGCCCCTTACTGATGTGATAAGCATAAAACTGATCCCTATCTTCAGGTTTGGGTGGGAGACAGGGCTTGATGCTCTAAAGGAGGCCAAGTGCCCTCTACTTAGTGAAGATGGTAGGCAGAGATGCTTTACAGGGAAAATCCCATCTTCGATGGTATGGACTGTGACCACTTTATCTTGTACTATTGTTGTTTTAGGATCGAAACCGGATTTTGACTTAGAAGCCTAGGCTGGGGCTGAAGGGTCATTCTTTTTGAACCAAGGTTTGGCCAGTATGCTCGCCCTTTCTATTTCCTTGATCCTTTCCCACTTCTCAACTTTGTTAAAGACCTTAACGTAGCTAGAGAATTTATCCATACCAAGAACCCTATGATAAGCTGGTAGGGCACAATCCATCAAATTTACGATCATCTCTGGGAGACTTAGCCTATCCTTCAATAGAACTTGAGTAGCCATCCATCTTTCGAAGTAGGGTTTAAACTCCTCATTGGGGGCCTACTTGATAGCCTCTAAATTCTGTATGGTAGTTTTATTGGTGGCATTAAAACCATACTACTTGATGAAGCCTCCGATAAAGCTTTCTAGTTTTCAGTTCCTTCGTATGATAGAGTGTTGTACCATTTCATAGCAGGAACTTCCAAGGTGCAGGCTAACATTTCGGGTAGGACCTTATCACTTAAATTCTTAATTCTCATAACCCTCTTATAGGTGGTGATGTGAGATTGAGGTGGACCAGTTCCCTTATACTTCGCTAAGCTAGGGATACTAAAGTTTTCAGGGACCCAATCTTCCTCTCTAGCTGCTTGGACGGGTGGTTGGGAGCCAGGATTAGCAGTAAGCAATTTATGAAGTACGTTACGCAATATTGAAGATAGAGATGATCCCTCTGATTAGGTAATCGAACCTTAGGGTAAACCTACTAATTGAGGAAAGGTCACCCCCTTAGGCATGACCACAAAATTTAGGATCAGACCTAATGCCCCAAACTGAAACGGCAGCGGCACAAACCTTTGGCCAGGTTGAGTAAACTGACTGACGACTGGAGGGGCCACTGTACCCACTGACTAGAATGGCAAGCTAGCTAAACCGAATGGACCCACAGAACCTAACTGACCAAACTAACTGGAAGAATCCCTTTGAGTCTGCACTGGTGGCAATCAAAACTGAGTGAACGGATTATAAGAAATTCCTGATACTAGCTCACTGATTACTACATTCATTGTTGGACCACTGATAGGGGCATTTGATCTTCTCTCCTCAGTCATGATTGCCCTGATGGCAGCTATCAAGTTATCATTCATTCGATCCAAGAACTGATCACTTCCTAAGTACTGTGAGATGGCATTTGCAATCTCCGACCTAATCTCGATCCTCGATGCATTTGCCTCCTCCCTAGTAGCAACATTCTCAACCTCAACATCAATCTGGCCATCTAGAGTCAGGATGCAAGACATCTCCTCATTATGATAGGTAAAAAGATCAACCGGACTAAATTGACTGCTGGATGAAATACCCGGGGACTGACGTGGATCAACCCTTAACTGAACTAGATGAACCGGGGATGTGAATCAAACAAACTTGAGATTATCGCCAAGCTTTTTCCCTTTGGGGTTTGGTTTTGGCTGAGGTGATAACCAAGAGATCAGTACATGCATGGGATGGTGTATGCATGTATAAATTACAATAATACATGGAGGGGTTAATCACAACACATGCAAAGCGATTGATTCTGTCCTTATTTCTCCTACCGAGTCTGAGCACATTCTTTCTTAGTCTAATCTCACATAGAAATTAAGGTACCTAAAAGGTAAAATTCTATGGCTTTCGATAAGAATGCTGTAGGGACATATTAGAAGTTGATGTCGAAGGTTCCCATCGCATCAAGCCTCTTTTGGAGGGAGATGGCATTGATTTCTCCACCCACTAAGGTATTCCCAATATCCCTAGCGGTCATAGGTATCACCGTTGTGAGTGTCACGGAAATAATAGGGCACCCTATCCTAGCGCTAGAAGAAGAGGGCATCTAACAAAATAGAGAAGGAGATAAGAAGATAGAGTGTGATAATTTTCCCAAATGATGAAAACAAAAGCGGGTTGAAGTAATTAAATGATTTTCAGTGCTCATCTTAATCTTTTAAGCTTTTAAAACAAACCAACATTTTGCAAGTTAAAAGATTATGTCCCCAATAGAGTCGCCACCGTGAGGTGTCGATGACATATGGGTCTCCTTTGGCTCCTGTGTCAGAGGCAGGGCCCACTGGGGGTTTATGGATTTAGGCGTGACAAAACATTTTTTAGTTAAAGTTTGCATAATAAGCCAATTTTAATGAATAAAAGAATCAAGACCCAAATCTCGATATAATTGATAGAGTCACCACCCAAGTTGTCTACTTGGGAAAGAGTTTTGGTACGATTCCCTCTAGGCAGATTACTCATACCTTTTGGATCAAAGATTTGGGTATCGGATGAGCCACTTATTTCTCATTTAGTTGATTCAAAATTACATTCACCATGTAAAACGGTTTTAGTTTTCATCATTAAGGGAATTACCATAGAAATCCTATTTCTACACTCTTTCACACTCGTTACATGCATTTACATATTCTAATAAAGCACAAGTAATAAATAGGGGGATAAAAATTACAACCGGGGGAAAAATGGTGGAAATTGCAAAGAGAACCTATACATTTGTTCTAAGTTATAAAAAAAAGAAAATAAATTCCCCTGCATCCACAGATGTTAGCACAGTTTATAGTACACCATAAATCAGCACTTCAGTGTATTTTGTTGTTAAAATGCATTTTAACTCTAGTGGGTTGATTTACCAGATTATTAGTGAAAATGATCGCATGGCAAATGGTGAGTTGGGTTGATCTTAACTGATTAAAAATGAGTTCGGGGTTCTACTTGGGGGGCGGTACCCCTACGGATGGGAGGTATTCATATGGGTACTAAGGAGGACCGGTATAGGTATTGTGTACCCGTATAGGTCCTATCTAGTCCCAGACAAAAACTCAATTAAGCTAAGTTATTAATTACAAATTAATAGATTGGTGGCAAAAAATTAAATTAAAGAGGGATTTCCTTCCGTATAAGTATGGTGCACCAAATTAATATCCTTGGGGATATATGGTGCCAACAAGGCTCATACAGGTTAGGAGCAGACCCAAAACAAGAAATGAAAACAACCAATTTAATAAAAGTAACAAGCAATAATAATAATGAAATAACTGAGATGTGTGTCTCTTTGAAACTCAGGAGCGTTACCTTTTCGACATGAATCCACTTTGAGGTGATCCCCTTACTGTTGAGAGAGCCCGACCAAAGTAGATGGAATAAGAATAGTTAGGTGAGTATTTATGTGGACATAATCTCCCCTAAACCCTAATAAAAGAAGCTAGGAATGAATAAAATGTGGACAAAACCTCGAAGGAAGGGTTTTCTCCCTATTTCATACCTCCTATACCCCCGCTATACCTTTTCTATACCTATATAAATTGCTAGAGTTTTAGTATATTTTTTATATGAAGAATGTATGTGTAAAATGTGAAAGGAAGGGACCTTTTTATAGGGGAAAGGAGGTCCGAATGCAATAAATCACGTTTAAGACCAGCCTTTTCCCAAAATAGGTAAGGATTTCCTTCCAAAAGGGCTTATTTAGGCAATAAGAGTACCCATACGGGTGGGTCCCTACCCATACTGGTACTAGGGGACCTATACAAGTCCTCCCTAGGTGTATGGAAGGGATGACCCTTTAGGTCTCCTAGTGGATCCGTACCACCAAGACGTACTGTACGATCCCTAAAGGTACACTAGGTCTCTAAACCATGGCCAAACTCAACTTTACTATAGTAGGAACACCCTTGATGGACAACACCTAAAAGACATTGCATCATATAGCTCTCATCATAGTTTTGTGAGAAAGATCGTTAAAATCCAGTGCTTATAGCAACCTAATTATAATTATTGTTCTATTGTGTTATTGTGAAAATTGTATGTGATAGTGTAGTTGGCTCTTCAAGTGCATCTAACAAAAGAGGGAGAAAAGCATATGCCAGTGCCAAATCAAAAGGTAAAGAAGTGCCTACAACTGGTCAACCAAAGGGGGGAAACGTGAAGAACAAAGTGTCAACTGGTATGGGGTCTTCATTTCTGAAAAAACTGGTTGGACATGTCAGCAGGTTTTTCTCCAATATCATTTCAAGTTTTTTTGTTTTACTTTTTGTGTCGTTGGTCTATTATCTTATTAAGTGGTTGCTTATTTTTTTTTGTAGAATAGGAAGCCAGATGAAAATAGAGTTATCACAACAGGTAGTGCAAAGTTGAAAAGCTCTGCTATTGTCATTGGAGACCTGGGATTCACTTCAAAGAAAAGAAAATGGAAGGGAAATGAGGTTGTCACTCAAGATGACTTGGTGAGCACAAGAGCAAAGAAACAAGATTCAGCGAGAATTAGAGCACTTGAAAAGAAGAAAAGGCAGATGCAGCCTATCAAAGTCACTAAAGAATAGAGGCAAAGAGCAGCAAGGAATAAGACAGTAGTACAGAAGCTCTTAGCTGCTAAAACTCAATTTGCTCAACTAGTTTCATTCATTCAGCCACAACCACATGTCACTAGGAGCCAAGCAAGCAAATCAAGCACCCAACCAAGTCCTTCAAAAGTTTGGAAAATTTAGTTTACTGTCTAAAGTATTGGAAGTTTGGTATTTTGGTATGTAATAGTTAGGAAATGGGAATTAAGTAGCAGCAAATGTGGTATTTTGGCATTTTGGTATGAAATAGTTAGGAACTGCTCTTTAAGTATTAAGAACTATTGTAAGTTGGTACATTTTGCTGCAGGTTTTTGTATTTTGTTGTCTTGGAGTTTAGAACTGTTGATTTTTGTGTATCTGTGAATTTGAAAACAATGTTTACTAAGACATGTTATCTTTACATTGTTTACATTGCTCTTTTCATGCAATATAAACATTCACAAGCAAGGTTAATAATAAACATTCACTATGAACAACTACCAAATGCAACCAAACATCTTTCATTACATTAAAATATGTCAGTAATTAACAGCTTAAACACTTAACTAATTGAAGATCACATAACCTGCAATACAAGGTTAATAATAAACATTTTCAGAGTCTTCATTATTTTAATCCCAATCAAAATAGTTGTCAATCTACCAATTTGACCAAATGAAACCAGCTATAAACCCTATGATGAACCACTATAATTTTTTCTTCCAGCCAAATTCAACTTCAACAACCTCCCCTTCACTTAGTTTCTTCAAAACTTTACTGATCATTTCTTTTCAATGCGTGTCAACAGGTAAATCAAACCACATAAAGAAGCCTCAATCTCATTGCTTTCTCTGTTGAAGAAATGTGGAAGTTATTTATAAAATTTGGTCATAAATTAACAAAAGTCATAATTAAATACTTGCCCCATAGTTTCTACATCCAAAAAACCTTTGACACGGGTTATCATCACTCCACAAAGATTTCAATACTGCAGTTTGTCCACAGTCACACAATGGAAACTCTATTTTGGCCATTTGCTCTTTTTTGACGCCAAAATTGAAACCAAAATATGACGAAAATCAAATCCAAGAGATGAACAAAATAGAAACCAATACAGGACAAAATTCGGAGGCAAATTTGATAAATTACTGACAGCCCTTTGAGGATTTGATGAATAGGAGAAGAGAAACGAAAATTAAAAAGACAGAGAAGAGAAATTAAGGATTTAGGGATTTAGGGTTTTAGGGATCTTAAAGAGAAATCTTGTAGCCGTTATTTTTTTACCGTTTCTTTGTACTTTTCAAAATTTTAGTATTTTTATTTTATTTAAATTTTTTTACTCAAAATCTGGTCAACAACGTGCTACTATGGTCAACACTCGACACATTAGATGCCAAGTAGGAGCAAGGTAGCTCGCCGACACCTTTTTTGAAAGTTGGGGTAGATCGAAGGACCTTTTGAAAGTTGGGGGAGTATGAATGGTATTTTTGCTTAAGTTGGGGGGCATGGGAGAGCATTAAGCCTTTAATTTAACAAATTAAACTTTCAATGTAAAACCATATAATGAATCCAATTCATTATACTAGAAATCAACTAATTCATAACAGTCCCTTTGGTACTTAGAATCTAGAACCGATGGAAATTCCTAGGTAAGAGAGGCCCCCTTGAAGTAAATGAGTAGCCACGTCCAATCCTTGCTAGAACGACCACAGGCCCTTCTGACTCACTTAACCATAGACTATTTTTTTAAGAGAGGCAACTATAGACTATTTAAATTAAAAATTTCATTCTTTGCTAATTTAAGAATTATTCCACTAAATTCAAAAATCAAAGAATTTACAATCTCAAGTAAAACATTAATAATTCTTAGACAACTACCCTGACTAAGTTTGAGCAACACTTAATCTAGTTATCACAACATTTTCTATTCCAAGAAATAAATTCCAAGGCATGGCATAGTATAGTCGAAAATATTTCATAGAAAATCAGACCTAGCATATTTTTAGTCAATCATACAATCGCATTAGGCATGCTTCGATACCACTGTTGGTCTAGATTAAGATTTTTAACATGTAAAACAAGTGCAACGGAAATTCAAAATTTAATCTATAGACCAAGATCTCCTAAGCATGACATGATTGACAAAATAAACTAGTCTACTATTATTCTAGGTCATAAACACTTATAAAAGGACCTAATGATAATTTAACCATGTACCAGTTGAAGCGTGAATCCCGATGTCGGCAAAATGACCCCATCGGCTGCGTGCATAGAATCCAAAGTATAAGCTCTCTATAAATAGTCCACACGAGCACCACCGACAAAAACCTTCTAGAAAGGGAGAATCAAAAAATAAGTGAAAGACAACTAGATCTTCCTAACAAATTTATTCTAGAAGAAATTCCCTTAGTTTTCTATTCTAAGTAAATACATCTTTCGATGGATTACTTTTAGGAACTAGAACAACTAAGAGAATAAGAGAGAAAGCGAGAGACTTTCAAAATTTTGGGATGGAAAATAATAAGAGAGGAGCTCTCTATTTATAGGCATAAGGGGTGGATTAAAAAGACGATTTAATCCAAGGCTTGTCCAATTAGAAATTAATTAAACATAATATTTTAGTCATTTACAAAATAAGAAAGAGTTAGAATCAAATTCATCTTCCTTCATTATCATCCTATTCAATTAATCTAATCTAATCTAATCTAATTAATTAATTAACAGAATAAACAATTCCTATCTAATAGAAAACAAATTCAGAATTGAATTACAACTCTTATTAAATAATTATTCAACTAATTAACAACCAATCAATTAATTTAATAACTGATTAATTAATTAAAGAATAATTAAATTCATTTATTGAATACTATTTAAATACTAAAATTAGAAATGGAATAAACCTCGACCCCGAGTCCATTGGGGACACTACTGGCCGAAGCCAGCAGTGTGCGGGCTTATTGCCCCTAGCCCAGCCCGCTAGCGCACAGCCTACACTTGTGGGTTGGGCCCACCGCATATGCGCGTAGGCCTTTGCCTGTGCGCTGCGGCAGCAACCCACTTGCAAAAGCCCGTTGGGCCTTGCGAAGTGCTACTTGGGCAGCATTACCAAGGCCCATGCGCAGGCTCGCCGCAAGTGTTGTCCCACAACACTTATGCAGGCCCACTCATTCGAGTCCATACAATACTTTATTGTGGACTCCACTACGCGGCTTCTGTTTATCTTATGCCTTCTCATTATTTTTGGTACACTGGTCCAACCAGTAAAATTGGTCCAAAAAATAAAATGGTCTAACCATTTGTTTCTTGGTATACTGGTCCAACCAGTAAAATAGGTCTAACCAATTGAAATGGTCTAACCATTTATTTCTCTTCTTGATTAGACTTAGTCTAATAGTTCTTTACATGGCTCGGTTGTAACTCAAAGCGTGTGACCTTATAGGATCCCATAATATCGAGCCGTCAAAGTTTGACCTAGCTCAAATTCCTTTTCAAGAATCTGATTGGCTCGGAGCTCTAGACCGTTGTGGACTCAAATGACTTTGATCGCTCATAGTGTCTCTCTAACAAAGGGCATATGACCCCTTAATATTCAAAACATCACGTGTATATGACTTAATCCTGGTTTTGCAACAATATCAATACAATTCACTCCTTCTATAAAATGTTAAGTACCATCTGGTTTCTTGGACTCAGTTTAAGTGTCAGTCCACTAGTAGACTTAGAGGCTACCCTAGTAGTTTAGTCTTGCTACCAAAGTACACAGCTCAACCATTTTAATGTGTTGAATAGGATCTCATCCTGTCAACCCATACTCTACAAAGGTTTACGAGTGTGTCACTTCTAACAAATGGGCAAGGTACATCTTCCTTATATTACTATAATGGAGTGATAGATTCCATCTTGACTACTCAGTTTACCAACGGATAAACAACAACTATACCCGAAATCATCTGTATCACCCAGTCTATAGAATGCTTAGGTATGACCTAATGTATAGCAATATCTGAACAATGTAACTAGTATCTCAGGTTTAAGGATATCCGTATTTGTTATTGCATTGAGACGATAAAACACTAACACATAATATAAGTTATCGAGTGTTGTCTCATAGTGGTCTCCAATGTATTTCCCTAAATACATTCATGTGTTAACCCAAGGTACCACCCTCTAGCATTGGAGATATGCTACTCTGAATCAGATTCAAGAGGTATGATGACACATGTTAGTCTTTCCGTATTTATCAATGTCCAGTCTTGATGATACTACAATTAGGGATATTTAGCCAAATCATAATTGCACATTAACCAGTTCTCACCAATATAGTCCTACTTTGCACTTGCAATACTGCTATGATTTTGTCAAGGACTTTTGCAAACACATCAATGAATATATTTTTAACTAGTTATAATATATTTTCACAATCATTGATGTAACAAAAGAAATGCCTTTATACTTATTCGTACAAATTTAACTAACTAAGATATATAGCCTTAATTGCTCTAGGGCATACAGCATATCTAACAGTCTCTTAGTCCTAGATAGGTGAGTTATTTATAAGAGGTTATCAGAAGCCCTCACGCAAGTGTGTGATGTTCTTCGGGACTTCAGGTGGTTACAAACCGGCTTGAATTTGAGGGATAAGTTCAAGTGAAGTGGCCTATTTTTGTCCATGTATCTCACAAAGCTTCTTCAAGAAGTTTGCGTCTCTTCGTATATCCTAGCGGTAATTAAAATTTTTGAATTTTGAAACGCGCATGTGCTGGATTGCCATGAGGCAGTGGCAGTAATGATGCAACTCAACAAATTCACCCCTTTTCCTATTTAAGCGCTGCCAGCAGCCATTATCACATTTTTACTTCTTCTAAAAATTCAAACGATTTCTAGTGAACTAACTCAAGCAATTCCAGAAGGGACTTACTTCTAGTAATTCATCTTATCCTCATATTTACCAACAAGTAAGTTTTCTTTGCTAATTTGTGAAATGGCATGTTTTTGCTTTTAGATTTTATCATGCTCTATTGATGTCACTATGTTTGGATTTTTACTACTTACTTGAAACTTGCATGTAATATTCCTTTTAAATCTCTGAAATGTGCCTAAAATGAAATAGTATACTTCAGTTTTCATGCATTCTACTACTTTGAGAATTTTGCTGGAATATGGGTTTGTTGCCGGAATCTAGGCTTTGTTCTTCACCGAAATATGGGTTTTGTTTTAACTTTGATTTGCTTCTTTAATTTCTGAATATGCATGATGAACTTGATGAACTAGATAGATTTGGATAGCCTTTATGAATTTAGGATCCTCCCTCCCGGCTGAAATGACATGTAGATCCTTTTGGATAAATTACCCTGTGAGCCTAACTTGTTTGAGGTGGTTTTTATTTTTAGGCGGTCATGTCCTCCTCCTCTTCGTTAAGCAGCGGCTCCGTCGATAGGATGTTTGTTGATTTATACACTAAGTTTCCTTACTTGGTGTCATGATATTATATTAATATAGACTAAAACAACTTTCATCCTAACAATAGGGTTAAGAGAACAGCTGGGAGGATGGACCACATAGAAGGGAGTGCTACTGATGAGAGGAGGCCGTCCAATAAAGCCGCCAACTCAGTTTGGGCTAGAGAGGCTAATGAGGAGGAGCAAGATATCGATCAACCGGTTCGAGAAGAGATGTTGGCTCCTATACCCAAGGGTTATAGGGTGAAGAGAGCGCCTACAAAGGGCAAGGCGAAACTGGGTTCCAAGGAACCGGTCATCGAGGTGGTGATAAAACTGAAAAAGATGACTCCTCAAATTAAGGACATGGTATCCATTGTCCATGAGGTAGATGTTAAGTTGTACAGGGTGACTTTTTCGTGGATGAAGGACTGCAAGGTTATGCTCCCATCCCCAAATCAACGCATCCATAAGCCACCTCCCAGGTGGTTCAGCATCTATTTGGAGGAGATATGGTTTGGATTCATCTACCCTCTCCCTCCAGGGATATGTAACTTGCTCAACACATGGAAGATATGCCAGGCTCAAATTCATTCAATATTGTGGGGCGATATAGTTGGCCACTACAAGATCTGCACCAATTTGGGGCTTGCCTTTAATGCTAATCTTTTAAGGCAGGTGGCAACCTGTAAGATGAACAAGGGCGAGGATCACCTGCACTTTTCCTATAGTAAAGGATTTTATTCTCTTACCAGGAAGGCGGACTCAGTGAAGAATTTTAAATAATTTTTTGTGTACATAAAAGTGGGGGTGCCTATCTTCGCAACCCAGTGGTCTTTCACTAAACCGCCTCCTTTCTCAGCGCCTAAAGACGATCCAGACTTCCCGGTCGAAATGTTTGAGTGATTGAAGAGGAGGGTTTGGTATCTCACCAACATTTTATTTGCTTTTATTTATAGACATAGGGTGATAGATTATTCGACCGAATCGGATGACGGTTTTGAATATTTTCTCGGCCCTCAACTACCCGGTGAGCTTTCTTCCTCTAATTTCTTACTGATTTTTGTTTCAGTTATGTTTGGAATTAAAGCAAAAATTTCTAATGTCGTAGCTAAGCGGGTCAAAAACCTGCAATAAGAGAACACCCGCCCGGCTCTAGTAAAGTTAGCCATTGAAACTAATGAGGCTGCCAATGCTGTTTTATTAGGTAAGAATACTGAAGCAAAGTCGGCCAAAGGGACTAAGCGTAACCATGAGCAGGGGCCAGAGGCGGCTTCATAAAAGCAAAAGAAAGTTAAGGGCGCCAATGTGGTAATGTGTTATTCTTGTTTTTTGCTATAACAATTTCTATATGGCTTGCCACTAACACACCAGTTTATGAACAGGTTGTCCCTGACTCGACCATTGCTCCAGAAGTGGATATTAATCTGAGTCCGGCTTCTCCCCTTCCACCCAATTGGTTAAAGAAGCTTTGTTAAAAGTAGCTAGGGAGAAGCCAACTATATTTCTTCTGGTTGTGCAATAATCTCTTCGAGAGGCACTTCCCTTACTTCGAGAATTTCAACGCTATGAGAAGGAGGATTCTCTTACTCTCTCGGGCTTACTCTTTCAAAACATCAGTCAGGTCTGCTCTCTTTTCCTTTCTTTTTACTTCGATACTTGTAAGTTCTTCTATTTGTCATTGAGTGAGATGGATATCTATTTCAGTCTTTATCCCAGGCAGCTGAGATGTTCCACTGAATGGAAGCTGAGGAGACAAATGTTGAGAAGCTCAACAAGGCTGTGGACATGTGCAAGAACTTGAAAAGCCGGTTGAAGGAGTCAAATGGAAAAAACAAGATGATGGAGAGCGAGCTCCTAAAGTTGAAAGGTGAGCATGCGCTTCTACAATCGACTAATGGGGCCACCTCTGCTGACCTAATGAAGCCCCAAGCTGATCTCACCTCTTTCCGCCAAGAATTTGAAGTGGCTCAGCTTATGAAGGAGAGAGAGGAAGCAGAGTTTATCCAGTCCATCAGAGAGATGGTGAACAACGGGTATGAATTTGGCCGGATAGTGCTGGAATCATGTAGGCTTCTCCATTTGGATATCCTTGAGAGCCTTCCCCTCTTAATCAAATATCTAGGGTCGAAGTAGGAGCAGCCAAAGGAGTAGGAGGTGGCTCCTGATGGCTTCGGTCAGAAGGCTAAGGGTGACCAGGCTTTAGCAGAGAAGGATTAGCTTGAAGATGTCACCCATCATGTTACTCCTATAATTTAATTTTTGTTTTTGTTTTAATTTAGCTGGTTTTGGCTTCTTCTTGTACGTATAAGTTATATTTATCTAAGCCTATTCAGGCATAATTTTATAAGGTATTGCCTTTTATTTCCATATATGCTTTGAGTCGGTTATGACTAATTAGATGAATGTTTAGGCCTTATCTTTCTGCCTCAATTTTGCTAAGTTAAGTATTTTATTTATGTTGGTCTCATATTGTCCGTTGATTGCCTATGTGTGGCTTAATTTATGACTTAGAAAAATTTACTGCATTTTTGTAGAGTTTCTGTCGGTCTTATATTTATGCCGGTTATTCATGTTTTAGTGTAATAGCCACCTAAAAACGGTTTTGTCTTAGTTTTGACTAAGTACTATGAATGGAATATTTGGTTTAAGCCGGTCTTATTGTATGCCGAGTATGTGCCGTGAAGTGTGATCAGTACTTTTTTTAGGCTCATATATGAAAATAATGCTTTTTATTAATAGTAATTTGAATACAAGTCCGAGAATTCTATGCATCCGGATAACTACTTGGGGGATCCGCCTCGTTAAAAACTTCCTTAAGGGAAAACCCAGTGGGAAAAATCCTTAAGGAAGGAAAAAGAGTACGGCTGCTAGGATTCCTAGGTGTCTATTATATAGTAGGGCCTAAGATTAGCAATGTCCCATGTGCGAGGAATCTCTTTGCCTTTTGTAGTCCCTAGCTTGTATGTAGCTGGTCCAATCACTTTGAGGATTCTGTAGGGGCCTTCCTAGTTGGCGCCCATCTTCCTTTTGCCTTCTCAGGCTTGTGATGCAGCTAAATCTTTGAGAACTAGGTCTCCTTCCTTCAAGCAGACTTCTTTGACCCAGCGGTCATGGTACCTTACCACTTTTTCCTTGTACACCGCTATAAGGATCCATGCTCTCTCTCTCCTTTCGTCCAGGTTTCCAGATGGTATTACATGTTGATGTTATTATCTTCCTCTATGTAGCATGCCACCCGGTCTAATAGGGCTCTAATTTCGACCAGGATGACCGCCTCAACTCCATAGACTAGAGAGTAAGGGGTTTCTCCTATCGTTCTGCAGGGGGTGGTTCTATAAGACCATAATACTCTAATTAGTTCATCCGGCCATTTTCCTTTTCTATCAAGGACTCGCTTCTTTAACCCTTCGCAAAGAGTTCTGTTGGTTACCTTAGTTTAGCCGTTGGATTGTAGGTGTGCTACTGAGGAGAAATGACTTTTGATTTTCCAGTGTTTGTAAAAATCTCTAAACTTGTCTGATATAAATTATGAACCAATGTCCCCAGTGATCTTTTTTGGTACCCCAAATCGAGTGATAATTTTTCTCCATACAAAATCAATGACTTGGTCAGAGGTGACCAAACTAAGTGCTTCTGCCTCGACCCACTTGGAAAAGTGGTCGATTGCTACAAGTATCCATTTTCTCTGCTTGGTTGCTTCTAGTATTGGGCCCGCGATATCAATTCCCTAAGTGGCAAATGGCCAATCGGTCATGATAGGCTTTTAGTCCGCCTTGGGGCTGTGTGTGTTTTTCTGGCGTGTATCTAGCACTAATGGCAAGCCTTAATATAGGCTTCAGTATCTTCTTTGACTATTTCCTAATAGTAACTGGCTAAGGTGATTCTTCTGAGTAACGTATCGGTCGCTTGGTGGGATCCATAATCTCCCTCGCTAACTTCTTCTATAATCAGCTTTTCTAACTCTGGAGTGACACATTTGAGCCAAATGTTTGAGTAGAATTTTTTGTATAACTCGTCACCAACCAAATCAAATTGCATGGAGTTTCTTGTGACCTTCTCTGCATCGACTTTATCTTCTGGGAGCTTATCACTAGCCAAGTAATTATAGATGGGTTGCATCTAACCGAGTGACTGCTTTTGAATCCAAAGGCTCTCACCTTGCTTTTCAGATGTAGGATAGGTCAAGACTTCATAGGGGCAACTTATCTCATTCGATGAGTCCTTTCCCACAACCTTCTTGGCTAGTTCGTCTGTAATTTTGTTTTGTGACTCGGAGATATATTCAATCTTCCACTCGATGCCTTTTACTTTTAATTTATCTAGCAAGGCTCCTACCTCTGCTAGATATTTGATCATGTCAGCTTGTTTTGTTCTGTAGGTCTTGTTGATCTGATTAGAAACTAGCTTAGAGTCACTTTTGATCACGACCACGTCTGGTGCTATTTCAATGGCTAGCTCTAAACCCTTGATGACGGCCTCATACTCTACTGCGTTGTTGGTGGATGGTAATGCCAACTTAGCTGCATATGATAGTCTAATTCTTTCAATTCCTCGAATGTAGACTCTAATGCCTACTCCTTTAGTACATGAAGATCCATCCACATGGATGGTATAGGTTTTTTATCGTACCGGTCTATCCAGCTCGAGCCCTGCAAATTCTACTACGAAATCCGCCAAAACTTGAGCTTTTAAGGCAGTCCTAGCTTTGAACCTTAAATCAAATTCTCCTAATCGGATTGCAACTCAGTAAAGCCTCTAGACGTGTATGGTCTCTGTAGCACCTTCTTAAGAGGAAAGCTGGTCCTCACGACTATTGTGTGAGCTTGAAAGTATGGTCTTAGCCGGCTCACCGAGTGGACTAGCGCTAGGGCTAGCTTTTCAATCTTGGGGTACCTAAGTTCACACTCTTTAATACTTTACTAGTGTAGTAAATCACATGTTGCCCTTAGTTGTCTTCTCTTATTAGGATGGTTCCTACCACCTTGTCCATCCCGGCCAAGTACATATACAATTTTTCCCCGTCATTGGGGCGGCTTATGAGTGGAGGTTTGGCCAAGAAATCTTTTAGTTTTTTGAAAGCCTCTTGGTAATCCTTGTCCCACATGAAATCTTTCCCTTTCTTGATTGCTTTGTAGAAGGGCATGCATCTCTTAGCTAAGAGAGAGATGAACCGTCCGAAAGCATTATTCTACCATTGAGGCATTATACTTTATTTAGGGTTCAAGGTGATTCCATTCGAATGATGGCTTCAATCTTCTCTAGATTTGCTTTGATTCCTCTCTCTAATATTATGAACTCGAGGAACTTTTGGCTTTTTATCCCAAACACACACTTTTTTAGGTTAAGTTTGAGTCGGTAAGCTTGCAGTACTTTAAAAACTTTTTCTAAATCATCTGCATATGACTCCTCATTCTTAATTTTGACGATCATGACGTCCACATAGACTTCCATAGTTTCCCCAATAATATCTCCAAACATTTTGTTCACCAATCGCTGGTAAGTGGCTCCAGCATTTTTTAGCCCAAACGGCATTATTGTATAACAATAGATTCCTTTATGAGTTAAGAAGGAAGTCTTCTCTTTATCTGTCTGGTCTATGGGTATTTGATGGTATCCGGCTTTTGCATCAAAGAATGAGTAGATGACAAAATCTAATGTGGAGTCTACTAAATGGTCTATACTTGGGAGAGGTTAACTATCCTTTAGAGTGGCCTTGTTCAAGTAGGTAAAGTCTACACACATCTGGTATTTCTCGCTTGATTTTTGGACCAAGACAACATTTGCTAACCACTTAGGATAATGTACCTCAGGAATATGTTTTGCTTTTAGCAATTTGTTGATTTCCTCTTCTATTGCTTTCTGTCTTTCCGGAGCATGTTTTCTCTTCTTCTAGATCACAGGTACCGCCTCTGGGTCAAGGTTAAGGCTATGCTAAATAATTTCTGGTAGAACCCCAAGCATGTCATCATAAGACCAGGAGAATGAGTGTTGCTGGCCTATGAGAACAAAATTAATGCTTTCCTTGGTTTCTACTGATAGGTCTTTACCACTTTTAGCGCTTTACCCGAGGCCACCATGAGTACTTCTTGTTCCCCAATTAGTTCTATTACCGGGCTATCCTTATCTAGACTAGAGCTATCCTGATCTTCACTGTCATTTTTATTTTCTATACTTCCAGCCAATTCTCCTTCTTTGAGGGCCGCCATATGAGGGGTTTCCTATTGCTACTGACGTCCCCTTTTTTGTTGGTATTTGTAATACTAAGTAAATAGGAGATATCAAGGCAAATGATTCACAAAGGAAAAGGCATCCCAAAATAATGTTGAAACTGATTGAAATTTCCACTATTGTAAAGTCAACGTGCTCTTTATCACCAATTTCAACTTCTGGCCTCACTTCCCCTAGGGATATCGTGGTGTGTCCGCTAAGGTCTGAGAGAGTGGCTTAACCCAGCTAGACCATCCTATTGCTTACCTTCAATTGATCAAATGCTAATTTTGATATTAAGTTCATCGAGCTTTCAGTGTCTACAAGCACTCGATATACTTCGTATCCTTCTATGACTACCTTAATTATGAATGGGTCGGTGTGTGGTTTTGTTAATGTTGTAGTTTTCCTATAAGTCTTGTTGGCCTCCAAATTGTGCCTTAGTTCACATTACTAGTTGGCATGGTACTTTGTTTTCTTTTGAGGTGGTTCTTTATCTACACCCTCGTTTATTACCAATACCTTCTTCTCCTTGCCGACCCTTTGCTTTTTAGCCAGTTTTCTCTAGAGTCATCTAAATCGTCTTTCTTTCCTTAAGGTTTTTTGGCCACACCTTTCACAAACTGGTTGAACTTGCTAGCTTTGATGAAGGCGTGAACCTCTTCGGCCAGGACCCTACAGTCATCTGTATGGCGCCCTTTGGTTTTATGGAACTCGCAATATTTGTCATAGTCTCTTGTCTTTCCTTTTGGGACATTCAGAAATCTTACGGTTTTTTCTCTCCGGCCTATTTTTTATGGCCACCAAAATTTTACTGAGGAAAGTGTTTAACTTTGGTCTATCATCTTCATACCGATCGTACCGGATGGAGCTTTTATTATCGCTGCTTTTATTTTTCTTGCTCCGCTTGTCATCCTGCCTGGAGTAATCTCTATCATCTGAACTTATTTTGTTTGACTGAGTGATTTCATCAACCTCGATTAGGTTTTGCGCCATCCCAATCATCTGCGTATATTGGGCTGGCCTACGAACTATTAATTCCTATTTGAGCCTTTCATTTTGAGTTCCCCTAATGAGGGCTTCTTTTGCCGTTCTGAAATCTAGGTCAGTGATGCCTATGCAGGCTTCATTAAACCTTTCAAGGTAATCTCTTAGAGACTCATCTGACCTCTAGATGATGTTATGAAAATTCTGGCTAACGTAGCCTTGCTGAGCATATCCTAGGAAATATTTCATGAACATTCCAGATAATTGCTCAAAATCTTTGATTGAATTTGGAGGGAGCTGGAGAAACCAGTTTTTGGCCATTCCGCCCAATGTACTAGAAAAATATCTGCATCTATAAGCATCCGAAGCATTGATCATGTCCATCTGGTTGCAGTATTCGCTTAGGTGCACCTTAGGGTTTTCTTTTCCATACTATTTGTCAATTATGGGAGGGACGACATAGTTTGGAAGTTTCTGCGCAAGAATGTTCTTCTTGAAAGTTGAGATGTTCTTTTCATTTAAAGGTTCCTGGAACGAGATAGCGTATTTCTTCAATCTTCTTTCAAACTTGGAATCGTTGTCTTCTGAGGAACTGTCTGACTCGGTTTCAGTTGAAAAGTAGGAAGAGGAAGGGGATTTGTGTTTTTTACTTCTCCTAATGCTCTTCCCTTTTGACCTGCGATGATCCTGTCCCTCTGCCTTAGTTGTAACAGCGATCGAGTCGGTCGCTACATTCATCTTTCATCGATTCTAGAGGGGATGGGATGGCCGTCTTGTAGCATCATAGCAAGCCCTTGAAGGAGCGCCAATTATTCTAGGTCAAATGGCATGGATCCAACAGTGATTGGCTGAGTGGACACTACCACAATTTCAGCCGGTTGCGATAGGCCCAATTGTCTTAACCCTTCTGTCACCAGAAGCATAGACATCTATGTTTGGGGAACTGAATTGAATTGAGGGAGTAGGTTCTTTTGGGCGCTTGGTTTAGTCGTGATTATAGCATCAAAATCCGTTAGAGGTGCCTAGCTGGCCTGCTGATACATAGTGTTTGAAAGCATATTTAAGCATCTGCTTCTGCTCTTCTGGAGTAAGTGCAGCTTTTCAACCAATCTCCATAAACAAATTCAATAACACCTGGGAGGAACTTCCTCCAGGAATTGGGTTGGCAGGTGTGACTGGAGTGTTGTTAGTAGTGCTGGTATTCCCCACGCCATCTTGGGTGTTGTCCCCAGCATCAACGAAAGGTTTGCTAATGTTTTGAGACATATTTATAGCAAAAAACTAGATCAGAGAGGATTTGTTGTTCTTTTTTTAGGAACTAAAATTCTCGACTGAGCAAGTAAGTTTAATCCACGCTCACCGCACCACTGAAAATATCATACCTGAATCTGATATTTCAGAATAGATCTTGATTGATTAATTAACCTAATTCATGCAAAACAAAGTACGAGCTTGGAGGCGATCGGTGGTTACCCCATGGGGGACCCTCCGATGCTTAAGTCAGTAAAGGGTTTTAAGGAAATAGTAAAGTTTAGTAAGAGCTTTGGAGCTTAGAGTTGTGTACCTTTGAATCTGACCTAAGGGGCCTATATATAGGCGCATGATCTGTTCCAATCCTAGTGGAAGTGGAAGTCCTAATTAAGATGAGTATATAACTCTTTGTGATCATATGATCTTTGAATCCCAAGTAGATTAGAATAAGGTTAGTAAGAGAGAATATAGGGACTAGAGTCCTATTCGGGCTCCCCTACGTGAGCGACACGAAATACCGCTCTAGCCGGTCTTACACTGGCTCAAGGGAAGAGACCGAATCGGACAAAAGGAATATTTCGTTAGAGGACCTTGATCCCATGATGCCGGCTGGACAATATCACGAACTAGTACGCTTAGGATAGATTCCAGGCGAAGATCATTCCTTTCAAGAAGATGGGCCAATCGGTCATGTTTGACCTGGTCTCTTAGTCCTAGACGGGCAAGTTATTTATAGGACGTTATCATAAAAAAAATAGAAAGTAAGTAAAAAAATGCACAAGTTTTAGATAGAACGACAAAAAATGAAAGATAAGGGCAATTTTGTCAAAATGAAAGATAAGGGCAATTTTGTCAAAATAAATGCTATTTGGATGGAAAAGTTAAAAAGGTTAACAAAAGAAGGTCTTAGTTGGATGTAAGCAAAATATAAGGAGATTTTAATTGTATTGACAAAACTGAAGGAGTTATTAATATATTAGTACAAAATATAGGGAGATTATAATTATTTACCCTTTAATGTAAGGAAAATCTTGATTATCTTTCATATTAAATGAAATTCCTTAGAAGGTATTTTTCATATAGATGGAAGAACATTAACATCATGGATTTAAATTTCTATATAAAAAGATATGTTACCTCAAGTAAATACCCGCATATACTTACATTCACTTATAAATTTATTTCTTGAAATTTTCATTAGTTGGAATATAACGAAGAATGCTATCCATAATCAACAAGTTCAATTTAATTTTTTAGTAATTTGCCATAATCAACAAGTTCAATTTAATTTTTTAGTAATTCTTAGGGAGAATACAAAGGTATGCCTTTGTTTGTAATAAAAACACCAAAACGATACCGTATAGTTCCCTTCTAACAGTAAAAAAAAAAAGACAAAACGCAGACAGTTTCCTATCTGAACCCCTCACCGGTTGCGACTGGCCATGAAACTGACCGAAGAAGAAGAAGCAGCAGTTGAGAGTGAAATACAGCAATTAAGCAATAACTCACAATGAAGGATCCAATAAACACTATCAATAACTCAAATTCGAAATCGAATCCTACATTAGACACCCAAATCTTTTCTCATGGCCAAGCATTTCCAATTCGAAACTCCGGCCACCGTAGAGCTCATTCCGAGGTAAATTTCCGGATTCCAGATGACCTGGATCTCGGACCTGACTCATTTAAAAATGCATCTGGAAGTTCATTTGACGAGCTTGGATCCGAGGATGATTTGTTCTGCACTTATATGGATATTGAAAACCTCGGATCCAGACCCGACGAGCGTCCTTCTGCGCTTCCATCTGACAATGCGGGTCATGGCGGCGAAGGCGAAGGAGAGAAGAATGTGAGACCAAGGCATAGGTATAGCAATTCAGTTGATGGATCTTCGTTTTTGGAATCCATTGAGGCCAAGAAAGCTATGGCTCCTGATAAACTTGCTGAGTTGTGGACTGTTGATCCAAAACGAGCTAAACGGTATCAAAAATTTGAACTTTTTTAATTCAGTTTTCTCCTTATTGACGTTGATGTAATTTTATTGCAATTCTTGATAAAGTTCATTGGTTTTGAAGCTGGAAATCACTTATATTTTGTACTCGGACAATTTTTTGGTTGGTTTGATTCTTGGAATAGAATGTAATAGTACAGAATAGAATCCTAAGTGATATCTATCGGATAACCATACCTTTGAATTGGTGTGTCAAAATTGGGGGATTGAATTGACTTATATATATAAACCAATCTGATTTTGACAAGTTAAGCTTCTTCTAGGGCCGTTTTTTCTAGTCTGCTGGGTGATTTATCTATGTGAGATTCTTGAATGTGTCAATGACAGTGAGTAGAATAGAATGAATTTGTTCGTATGGATGAAATAGGCGTTCAACATTGGTAATTATCATGATGTGGAGTTGTGATTTAGTTTCCTAATTTGGTTGTACTCATTGAGATTGAAAATTGATTCTTTTTACTTACAAAAGAGGAGTTGGCGGTTAGTCTAAGAATGCTTCATGATATTTACTTCAATGTTCTCTGTTGAGGCCTTTCAGGAATATGATGTTTGAATTAGAATTTTTATATGCTAGGTGACCTTAACTAGATGAATTTGACCAATTGGACTCGGTTCAATTGGTACATCCACAATGAATGGATGGGGATGACCAATGATCAATCCTTGCTTCCTTCAAAATCTCCTTTCTGTAAAAAAAATATTAGATGAATGTGATTTGATAGGTGTCAATTTGTAATTTATAAACATTCACAGGATTGTTTCATAATTATTAAATATGATTTAAGTGTACCTTATTTTAGTGTGTCATTATTATTATTATAAAAGAATGAAATTATATGCATGAAAATATATTTTTTATATTTATTGATATACCCCCTATATTTTTTTATTTCCATAGTTACCCAGAGTTCCTGAACCTATTTTTTTTAGAAATGGCGTTTCCAAGAGTCCGTTTCCGTTTCGGAACTTGAACTTTTCATGTATTTAGGAAATTTATTGTTTTAAATGTTGTATTGTGGAGTACAAGTTTGGTCTGAATTATGTAACTTATGCAGGATTATCGCCAATCGGCAGTCTGCTGCTCGGTCAAAAGAAAGGAAAGCTCGCTATATATCAGAGCTCGAAAGAAAAGTGCAGACCCTCCAAACTGAAGCAACTACTCTTTCTGCACAACTCTCACTATTCCAGGTTTAACTTTTATATTTCAAATTCGAGAACAATGCTTTTCTAGTGTATTGTTTTAAAACCTTCACGAGTTTCTCTTTAGGATTAGTCTCTTTTTTTTTGTTTATTCTTTAAGCAATATAGTCTTGACTAGGAAACATAATCTGTTCTTGTAATTGTAATTGCGATTTCTTTTTCAGAGGGATACTACAGGTCTGACTACTGAAAACACAGAGCTTAAGCTTCGCTTACAAGCTATGGAACAACAGGCTCAGTTGCGTGATGGTATGTTTTCATCATTGTTGGTTCAGTTTTTTTCCCGTTTCATTGTTGAAAGGCAAAATGCATAGTTAGTCCCCCGAACTTACACTTTTTACTAAATGCTGCCCTCAACTTCGAAAAGTTCCTATTAGCCCCCTAAACATATCAGAATTGCACTCGCTAGCCCCTCCATCATAGTTGTCAAGGCGCTAGGCACGCTTTAAGGCGAGGCCCACGCATGAGGTATGCTAGGCGAAAAAATTTTTGAAAAAGCATTTGCTTGAAAAGAAAAGTTAAATGCAATAACACTACCAGAAAAAGAGCTACTAGATTATGTAAAATTTTAATGTTGCATCAGGAATATCTACTCTTGAAATAATCTAGCCATAATAGGAATTGAATTAAAAATGTCTAACCTTGAGTTATTAATAAAACTCTTAAAATAGATTAACAACACATTTTAAAGTAAAAGAGTACCCTCATAAAATGTGTCCCCGAGGCGCGCCGGAGGCGAACAAGCTCGAGGTAAGCTACCTTGCTTGAGGTATGGCGAGGCGCAAGACCCTGCGCCATTCGTAAGGCGCAAAGCCACATGTCAGCTTTTAATTTGTTTGACTCTTCAAAGATGTCAAATTTTTTTTCTCTCCAATCAGAAGGTGACACGTGCCCTGAGGGGCTCAAGAGTGCTATTTTGTCAAGTTCGGGGGGCGCTTGCAGAGACTTTTCAAAGTTGGAAGCGACATCTAATAATATGTGCCAAATTCAGCGGGCTTTCATTTAGCCTTGTTGAAATCATTTTTTTTTTCTTTTCTTCTTATATCTTGGTTCTCGAGTTATTTTCATTCAACTTGCAACATAGTTTCTTGATGCATCAACTGTTTTACCTTGTAGCCTTGAATGATGCCCTAAAGAAGGAAGTTGCAAGACTCAAAATTGCCACGGGAGAAGCAATAACAGGAACCGACACGTACAATTTAGGCATGCACCACTTGTCGTACACACAGTCTTCCTTTTTTCCACCTCGGCCAGTTAGCACTCAAATGCCCGAGTTTCCCCATTTCCAGTCTTCAAGTGCCCATCAGCCCATAACTCATTCGCATGCCTACCAGGATCCTCTTGGACAGCTGCAGGGCCTTGATATAAGCAGCAGAAGCAGTATTCTTGTTAAGTCTGAAGGTCCTTCGATTTCTGCCAGTGAAAGCAGTAGCATTTGATTCGAAAATTTACTCATCTCCACCTTACAGTGCTGTATTTATTAATTGTTTATAGCCTGACCCTATTGGCAGTAAGAGGTAATATTCTTTTCCATTCTATTCTTTGATGGTTGAGTGGGATTTTTGGTTTTCTTCTATTCTTGCTGGTTCAAATACAAGTTTGTTCATGAAAGAGACGATGTTTGATTCGGGTTGTTTCTGTTTGATATTTGTATTTGCTCGGGAAAGAAATTTGATATTTGTTACATTTATTTAATGGCTGATCAGCAAGTTGTGATGCCTTTTAATTACGATCTCTGCTGGATCATCACTTGGATGATAAACAGTTGGGTCAGACTTGTTACTGTTAGCAGATACTGATGTATGTATTCATGAAATCAATTCTTTCATGTTTTGTATTTTGATGAAACTACAATTCTTAAAGGTTAATGTTTTTGTTGCTTGGACTTTTACCTGTGATTGGTACCGTGTGGTATGAAGTTTATTCAATTATTAATTATATGAAAGGAGTGGTTTAAAATTATGCTTGCATGAGCAAATGAACAAGGCAAAATATGTCAATAGGCATACCCTGTAGCATCTTTAGATAGTCTTTTCCATTTATTTTCTTGACACAAAAGTAAAAGTAGACAATTAATTAAAAAAAATTAGTCTTACACTACATCTTTTATTTTCTTTTTCTAAAACTAGAGAAAAAAAAATATGGGTTTCATGCTCTAACCTTTGAATTCTGGTCCTTCGCCTTGCTAGAGAAAATCTACGGAACAAAGGGTTAGGACCGGGGTCCCGGGGGACTCTCCGATGCCTAACTCAGTAAATAGGAAAAATAGAGAAAATAATACACAAATTGAAAGTTAAAAATTGTGTAGCTTTGAGGTATCTAGGCCTTTATATAGGCATTGAATCAGTTTTAAATAGATTAGGATTATAAGTCATGGTTGGATAATGATTGTATTTGGCATTATTTCTCAGATAATTCATGTAGAATTAGATCTCTATATTGTAAAGAGATTTTCAGGATTCTATCTTGGATAGAATTTATTTTCCAAGTTATTAGAAGTCCCTCCCTTAGTCTGTTTCAAACCTTATAAGGTTGAAGGTGTTTGTTTGCTTTGCATACTTTCATCGATCAAGCCCACTCTTCGAGGCAAGTGAGATATCCGTACATTTACCATCATGTTGCTCTTGTGGTTGTCTATAGGTCCGCTTTTGGCTTGTCGCCTATGTTTGGCAGTATGATGCCATGGGACTATTCCTTGTGGCTGTTTATAGGCTCACTTTTCCCTTGTCACCTATGTTTGGCGGAATGGTGCATTTTGGGACTATTTAGTTGGAATTATGCATGCCGACAAGAGGTTTTTGTACCTTGATATCAACTCTTTACGAGTGTGCTTTAACGAGTGATATTGTGTTGAAGTTTTGTTTGGACTAAAGTTCTCACATGAGGAAGAATTGGAGAGTTTAGTCCACGCTCACCGCACTATGTATATTGGGAACTGATAGTCAAGTTGAACATGCATAACAGGCATGGTGGAAATTCAAAATTTTATCCCTTGTCCTAAGGAACTCCTATTGATCATATGAGTAACTAAAGCCCTAACTAAATCAAATCCCTATCTAGGTTATCATGCATATGTTCATTACACGAAGTTTACCATAACTCTAAAGTTGTATCCTATAATCTGTAACATGCATATCCTAGCTAAGACCTAATTACTTCGGTCTAAAAATGCTTAAAGAAAAAGACCTAATAATTAAAAGGGAACACACCGGTTGATGTGTGGCATGAGCCTCCAAATGTAGGATATCCTCTACAAGTATCCACACGAACCTCAACGACCAAAACCTCCTCGTTGAGGAAGAACTACTGAGGAACGGTAGCTGCTAGACCACCTCGTAACTCACCCCGAAAATCTATACTAGAGGTGCTCGAATATAAAATAAATTCAGGCTTCTCGAAGCTTGACCCGTAAGAATAAAAAATTCTTCTATGCTAACTCGAGAAAACTATTTGAAGAATCTCAAATTAAAGCTTGAAAGACTGAAGTTGGTATAAATTGAAAGGGAGCATAAGGAGGCTATTTATAGGTGAGGTGGAGCAAAATTGCTCCCCCATTTTTGATGTGGGATGTGCGGTTTGCACATCCCACACGAGGGTTTTACCCGCGGGGCTTGGAGCCCCGCGGGTTTGAGCCACGCACATAGCTTGGGTAGTACACTATGCGTGAATGGTCTGCCTTGTCCCGCAAGCTGGGCTTGCAGGTTGGGCTGCGCTGGGCACACCTAGCACTGCCTAGCAGCGCTGGTGTTGCCTAGCTTGCGGGCTCCCGCAAGCGCTGCAATGCAATGTCTGTACCAAGAGCTTCTGCGTACACTGTCCAACAGCCGCGAGGCCAGCAGCCCACGGCTGCCATGCAAGCTAACCCACAAATGTCCAATGTTTGCAAGGGCCCACTCACACAGGATCCCACCCCTGCTTAGTTCAAAAAAATTCCTTTTTTAATCCCTCTTCAAATATATAATTTATTTGACCCTAATAAAATTAGTTACTGGTCAAAATAAATTCCCAGTCTAACCAGATAATGGTCCAACCATTAATTAGTATATTCTCCGTATAGACATAGCCTAAACAATTCTTTACTTAGTCCGATGAAGGTCTAGCGTGTGTGACTTATAGAGTCCCATAGTATTGAGCCACCAGAGCTTAACTAACCACAGTCCTTTACTTAGAACTTATTGGCTTGATGTTCTAGACCGTGAGTAGAAATTCGATGATCCTGAATGATTGTAGTACTCCTCTAGCAAGGGTCTACCATCCCTCATTACTCAGAACGTCACGTGCCAGTGACTTAATCCCGGTTATGCAATAGTTAACCAATGCGATGAACTCCTCCCATTCTTTAAATATGTATCATATGGTTTATAGGGTTCGATTAAAGTGTTAACCCACTAATAGTAAGGTTGCTCATAGCTATCCCAATATTTGACTTAATACCAAAGTACATTGTTTAGCATGGTGTGTTGACTAGAAACCATTTCTATCAACATACTTTGATTAGAGGTTCCAAGCAATTGTCACTTCAACAAGTGGCCAGGTACTACGCCCAATTGTATCGAGAGTGATGGATCCTATCTGACTACTTAGCTTACTAACGTGTTGTCATCATTATACCCGTAATCACCTATGGGACCCTAGAATGAATGCATACGTATGACCCAAAGCATAGTGACAGTACCGCACAAGGTAACTAATATTATAATATGAGGATATTCGCGAAGCTACTGCAATAAGATGAACACTAACACTTAGATATAATTATCAAGTGTTTATCTTATAGCGGTTTCGAATGTATCTCCTGGATACATCCATGTGTCAACTCAAGGCACCACCTTCAGCCTAGGGATTAACTTCTTGGATCCTATCCAAGAGAGTGTGACGACACATTCTAGTCTGTCTGCTTCATCAATGTCGTGTCTTGATGAAACTATGACTAGGATTGTTAGACATAATCATAATTAGACATGGAACATATCTCTCTCAACATAGTCCTACTATACTCTGCATTCCATGCTATGATATGTCAAGGAATTTTGTACATAGATATTAATGAATATAATTAACCAATCATAATATATATATATATATATATATATATATATATATATATATATATATATATATATAACACACTGATATAAACAAAAGATAATGCCTTCATTAATAATAAATAGGTTCCTACAAATACATAATTAAGACATATCGCCCTAATTGCCTTCATGGCAAACATCATATCTAACAATCTCCCACTTGCACTAACGCTAATTAGCCATATGTTTAATCTCATAGGCTTGAACATGCTGGTCATGTTTGACTTGTGTCAATGGCTTTGTTAGATCGTCGGCCAGGTTTTGATCAGTAGGAATTATTCTAATCTTATCTTAGCATCAACAATCTCCCTGATTATATGATACTTTCTAAGCACATGTAATTTTTTCTGGTGAGACCATGGCCCTTTTGCCTAAGCAATAGCCCCATTATTATCACAATACAATAAGATTGGATAAGAAATGTTCGGCACCATACTGAGATCACCAACAAATCTCTTTAACCAGACAACTTCCTTTGCTGCTTCGCTAGCAAAAATGTACTCAAAATTTGTGGTTGGATCAATAGTAGTATCTTTCTTGGAACTCTTCAAGTATGTTGCCCTTCCATTCAATATATACACAAAACCTGACTGTGACTTGAAGTAATCCTTGTCATATTGAAAGCTCAGACCTGTGTAACCTCTAATAGTGAGGTCACCATCTCCATATATTAAGAATTCATCCTTAGTCCTTCTCAAGTAATTAAGGGTTATCTAGATGGCCATCCAGTGATTTTCACCTAGATCTGCTTTGATATCTTCTGGTGAAGCTTAAAGCTTGCGAGACATCGGGTATAGTACATATCATAGCATACATGATGGAACCTATTGCAAATGTATAGGGAATTTCCTTCATGTTTAGTCTCTCCTAAGGTGTCATTGGACACTCAGATTTAGATAGGGTAACTCCCTTTATCATTGGGAGATAAACTTTTCTTGACTACTCAAGGCTGAACCGAGTTAGTACCTTGTCTATATATGTACTTTGAGAAAGACCTAATAGATTATTAGATCTATCCCTATAGATCTTTATACATGGAGAACTTTCTTGACAATCATACTTTAACTATTTGAAGAAGAGAGATATTGTTTCCTATGGGTAATATGTCATCGACATATAACACTAAGGAAACGATTGCACTCCCACTAACCTTCTTTTAAATACATGGCTCATTAGTGTTTAGAGAGAAATCCAATTCTTGGATTGTTTGATCAATCCTAATATTCCAACTCTCGGATGCTCTCTTAAGTACATAAATTGACTTTTGCAATTTGCATACCTTCGAGCCATTCTAAGATGTAAAACCATCTAGTTAGGTCATATACACATCTCGGTCTAGATCCCCATTTAGGAATGTTGTTTTAACATTCATCTATCAGATCTCATATTCATAATGACAAGAAATGGCAAGGATTATTCTAATGGATTTAAGCATGGCTAGTTGTGAGAAAGTTTCATCATAGTCAATACCTTCGTGTTTACTAAAACCTTTTGAAACCAACCTTGCTTTATAGATAATCATGAGCCATACACGTCAGTCCTCTTCTTGAAGACCTATTTGCACCCTATAGGACGAACCTCGTTGGGTGCATCAACCAAATTCCAAACTTGGTTTTCATAAATGGAATCCATATCAAAATTCATGGCTATAAGCCATTTTTCAGATTTTGAGCTATTCATTGCTTCCTCGTAAGTCCTAGGTTCATCATCCTCCATAAGATATAATACCTTATCATCAGTGATGATAGAACCATCACTCTTGGCACCTTTATGAACTCAACTTGACCTACGCAATGACGGTGTTTTAATAGGTTGTTCCATGACTACACTTTCTTATGTATCAGTAGCAGGGATAATCAGGTGACTGTCTATTTCACTCTCTTTTCGAGTCAAAGGTTTCTCCTTGTTAGCACAGGTCCATTCCGGCCCAATGAGGAATAATGCCTATTTCATTTAGCGATCAGACAAATGAGTCAAAAGGGACCGAATTGTCATCCAAAATCCGAAATTCAAAAATCCACGTTCTAGGGAAGCTCCGATTTAGCATTTCCAACTGAAAAATCAAAAGTCAAAGTTTGGTCAAACACAGGTAATCCTGCCACCGGGTAATTACCTATCTATAGTAAAAAAATCAAGTCTTACCAAGATCTGGCAAGATTTTACGGGATCCAATGTAAAATCTTGTCAGATAGGTAATTAGCCCACCAGCTAATTACCTATGTAATTAGCCCGCCGGCTAATTACCTATGTAATTAGCCCGCCGGCTAATTACCACCCTATTATAAATACGGGTTCACCCCCCCTCATTTCTCAATAGACACAAATTTCTTAAATTTTCAAAATTACCTTTGTGTCCTTTTTCAATTTCAGGAGTCCTAAAAGCCCCGAAACTGTATCAAAATACTTCAAGATCCGAGCTTTATCATCGACACTCGGTATGAACTTAGTTTCTGGTCTTTTTAGAACAAGATCCCACTGTGATCTTCGGTCTAAAAATGACTTAAACTTTATGTTTCCTATAGAAATAATCAAAGATTGTAGTCATAATTAGGGTTAAATCTATTTTCCAACTAAATCACAATCCTTGACAACTTCGGTCCCGTATGGGATCTCAAGTCATCCTGGACAGACGAAAAGGTAAACTGAGAGTAATCGGCTCTAAGCCCAACTTTCAAATTCATTAAAATCCATTTTCACTATTCTATTATTGCACATTGCATTTTCATTACTCTGGTTAAGTGAGCCACTGGAGCCACTTAAACTATAATATGTGTAAATAAGCTAGCAGGTATGAATGAAACATCCAGAATGAGAGGAAACTCTATCCAAGTTTCCCGGACAAAACCCAAGTGCTTTCGTTACTCTGTCAAAATTTTGATAGAAAATATCTATTTATTAAGCTGTTATAATGCCCGTTTTATTCCTTGAATTTAATTTTTAAATAAAGCAGTTGTAATGTAGAAATTGCCACAAATTCCAAAATTCTAAAATTAATCCAAAAATTTGAACAATATGAGTAACTATTATGTCCAAACTCAGAATCTCACTTTCTTTTCGATATAAAAATCCCATTTTGGATCAGTACACCACGGTTCCCGGTGGAGCTGAATCGGGTGGTGACTCTATTTTATTTTTAAATAAAGTAAAAATGCTTTATTTTAAAAATATCTTTTCTCAATAAAATGTATAAATATAGTTTTTATTATAATCACATTTTGGCCTACAAAGCCATTACGTTTAAGTAAACCGGATTTTATCAAATCGAACCAAATCGCGCCCTACGGATCGCACCCAGCGTGCTCCCATCAAAATGTTTGCCCGCTCACAGTGGCGACTCTGTTAGGGATGAATTATTTTTATAAAAGCCCGATTTTTATAAAAATTCTTTCTTTGACATAATAATTAAAATTTTGTTCAAATTAAATCTTGGAATTACAGAATATGTGGTAATTTCAGCATTACACAATTTTTTGGACTGCATAGCATCTGCATTCTTTACCCCTAAACCAATTTAGGTGTCTTTTGGTGAAGTATCTCTAAGTTCGCGTACTGCTTGAGGGGTATGGATCCAATCACACCCCTTGCATAACGTACGAGGACCTTGCTCGCTTAAGGGCAAGACTACCTACGTATATTACATGTGGAAAAGTTTCCTTTGGTTTGCTTAGCACCACTGGGACTTGTTACACAAAGGCACAGGGTACCCCAAATCGCACCCAGTCTTGAGACCGAAACTCGCATATAGATGAGCCATAGATAATTCCCTATAGGTTTACCCAAAAACCTTGAGTGCATGCGAGCAGACTTCGCTAAGTCCCCCGTTAGCTTTAAAGCGAAGTAACCCAATGTAGTTAAAAGGGCGGTAGGCACAATCTAACCGTTTGCTACCTGTGCAAGGTTATTAAATATAAATAAACTGAAAACAGACATCATAAACATCATGATTGTGTGAAAATTAACCACATCTTTGTGCAGCCATGACATTAATGTATGCCATGCCATTCCATTAACCAAGATCAGTGAGTCTACCTAGGCTCAGCCCGTGAGCTGAAATTAACCGAGACTAGTGAGTCCACCTAGTCTCAGCCCATGAGCCAAAATTAACCGAGACCAGCGAGTCCACCTAGGCTCAGCCTATGAGCTGAAATTAACCAAGACCAGTGAGTCTACCTAGGCTCAACCCACGAGCAAAAATAAATCAAAACCAGTGAGTGCACACACGCTTAGCCCATGAGCCGAAAGACATTGAAAACCTTTTGAGTGACCCTAGAGTTAGCTAACCCCTTAGACCCATGAGTCAAAACCGCTTCGAGTGACCCCAGATAGTCAGCTCACCCTTTAGACCAGTAAGTCGAAATTCTTTTGAGTGATTGGAGAGTCAGCTGACCCCTTGGACCAATGAGTCAAAACCCCTTCGAGTGGCCCCAGAGAGTCAGCTTACCCCTTGGACCAATGAGTCAAAACCCTTCGAGTGACTAGCGAGTTAGCTTACCCTTGGACCAATGAGCTAAAACCCTTTTAAGTGACCCTAGAATCAACTCACCCCTTAGGCTAATGAGTCAAAACCCCTTTGAGTGACCCCAAAGAGTCAGTTCACCCCTTGGACCAATGAGTCAAAACCCTTTCAAGTAACCCCAGAGAGTTAGCTCGCCCCTTGGACCAATAAGTCACAACCCTTTGAGTGACCCTAGAGTCAGCTTACCCCTTGGACCAATGAGTCAACTCACCTTTGGCCAGAGAGTCAGCTCAACCCTTGGACCAATGAGTTAAAACCCTTTTAAGTGACCCCAGAGTTAGCTTGCCCCTTGGACAAATGACTCAAAACCCCTTCGAGTGACCCTAGAGAGTCAGCTCACCCCTTGGACTAATGAGTTAAAACCTTCGAGTGACTAGTGAGTCAGCTCACCCTTGGACCAATGAGTCAAAATCCTTTTGAGTGACCCTAGAGTCAGCTCACCCATTGGACTAATGAGTCAAAACCCTTTTGAGTGACCAGAGAGTCAGCTCACCCCGTGGACCAATGATTCAAAACCCTTTTGAGTGACTAGAGAGTCAGCTCACCCCTTGGAAAATTGAGTCAAAACCCTTTTGAGTGACTCTAGAGTTAGCTCACCCATTGGACCAATGAGTCAAAACCCCTTTGAGTGACCCTAGAGAGTCAGCTCACCCCTTGGACCAATGAGTTAACTCACCTTTGGCCAGGGAGTCAATTCACTCCCGGGCTATCGAGTCTAACCTGACTCGAGCCCTTGCTCTTTGAACCACGTGTTTGTAATGTTCCACGAATGTTATAGACTACCTTCGTCGATTGCTCCTTAAATAATTGGTACATACCCAACCCCCTTATTATTTATACATATTTACTCATTCATTTGTTCACTCATTCATGCATCCCGATGGATCAAGGTAAATGAAGCTTAGACCCACCTCCAATTCACTTACTAACACTCAATCTCTCTCTTATTTTTAGGTTAGAAGCGAGAGAAAAAGAGGTTAAGATGTATTACGAAAAGCCCAAAAGTCACACCCCCACCACCAATTGAATCTCTGTCCTGATTTTTCTCTAATTTAGAACCCAAAACCGTAATGGCAGACGATGATGTAGTTGGTCAGTCTCTCAGAAGGATCCTTGATGATCTAGAATTTTATGATATTTCAAAAAGGATGAGTGCTGCTAATGCTCAGAAAATGCAAGAGTAAGAGACAAAAATAGTAGCGTTAAAGGCAAAAATGGCAGACATGGAGAAGCTTTCCCCGGCTAAAGACAAATCTATTGCTCCCTCCGTTGAGCAGTATATGGATATTGACCGATTCTTACCGAAGGATTCAGAAGCCCTTTCAACTAACTTTGTGAGGCCTTACATGGCCCCGTATGCTGGTACTTGCCCTCCTCACGCACATGTGGAAAGTTATCTTTAGATTATGACTGGCATGAACATCTCCATAGTTCATATAGTCAATCTGTTCCAATCTACTTTATGAGACCCCGCCTCTGAGTGGTACATGAGGATGCCAATGGACATGAAATCTGATTGGAAAAAGCTATGATCGACATTCTTGGAGAATTATGCCTTCAATCTGAAGGTCAAGACTACCTTGCAAGACCTTGAGAGAATCAAACAACGACCAAATAAGTCCTTCGAAGAATTTTACCTGAGGTGGATGGCTGTTCGTGTACTTGTAATCAGGGCACCTGACCAAGATGCCCTAATAGTGAAGCTTGTTGAAGGCTCTAGCCTGAAATACTAGGATAAAATTAAAATGAAAAGGTTCGACACCTTCAGCGACATGGTAGACTATGCCAAGAGACTTAAAAAGTATGAGGAAGAAGATAGAGCAAAGAAGCAAGAACTACAAGCTTATACTAAACCTCGATACTAGGAAAAGGGCGGATCCTCCAAGGGAGGCAATTCAGAGTCCCCAAAGGCTCCAGCCAAAGTTGTAGTGACCACTCAGGTGCAGACTCACTAATCTATCTCCTCATGGGTAGAATCACTGTTACAGATATTCACCAAACTAAGAAAATATGATAACTCCAGAGCATCAAGCCATTTGCTCCACCTACCGTGGTAGATAAAGACAAATTATATGCTTATCATATGACTGAAGGGCACCACACTAACAAATGCACTCGGCTGCTAAGATATCTATAGCAGCTGATAGCCGATGTGAGAATGAAAGAGCCTGAGAAGAAACTGAGCACTCAGACTAATCCCATGCCAAACTTCCAAGCTATGATAAATGCCATCGGTATTCATGTGGAAGCTAATAAATACGGTATTGATGTAATGGATAACTTCCGACATGACCCAGGATGGGGGGACAATATGATCTTTGACAATATGGATATCATCTATATGGTAGAACAATACATCTTGAGAATGAGGAGAGAAGGGCTAGATCAATACCAAGTGCCGCCACACCTCGTATACCGAGGAGACTCCGACCTGAATGAACATGTAGAGGAGTTCCTCTAATTTATGCATGAATAAGGAATAGCTATGATGGGTTTTGCCCCTTAGTTCCCTAGATTCTTAGAAAGCCCAACTATGGATTGGTACGATGCAATGCCATTGGAAGGAATTTGGAACTGGTACTTTATGGAGAGATCTTTCCTCCACTACTTTAGGGCATCTCAGCCATACCAAGATGAATTTTACTAGGGGTTGGCACCACAGGTGGACTGGCATAATATCGGCTGGTAGGATATCCTTCCTTCATAACCTCCTATGTACACTCCTCTAAATTACATGAGTCCAAACAACATCAGAACAAGTTTGTTCAAATTTAGGAGCTCCTCCAGAGCCACGCATCCAGAAACCCAAGAACTATATGATCCTGAATAGGTATGGAATAGCCATGAAGGCCAGCAAAGGTATCTCAGCCTGAATCTAGATGAGGGTGCACGAGACCCATTTGGAGAAATCCTTACTGATATTATAGCATATGGAGTCCGTATAGAGGAAACATTCACCAGCATACAAACCATGGTGTCCGAATTCCGTATGGCCATAGAAGGAGTCGAGGCTAGAATAAACCCTAAGGAAGATCCCAAGGAAGATCCTGAGGAAGATCCTGAGGAGGAACCTGAGGAAGATCCCAAGGAGGACCCCGAGGAGGATCCGAAAGAAAGTTTTGATGATGATATCCCAGTTCAGCAAGCACCAAATTAGGTCTTTGAACCATGGAATGGGAAACAACCTTTTGAGGATTCAGATGAGGAAGTGGAAGAATTTATAGACTTTAGCGAATCTGATCATGAAGATGAAAGTGAAGTAGATAACTTACGGTACGAATCAGAGACCTTTTGAAATGATGAGTTGAATCTCTTATCGGGAGATTTCGAGTATGAAGCTCCCTTCCCCAATGGCATGATGGTTGATTATGACGGTGTCAAGAGCTACACCTCCTCTCTAGAGCATGACTCCCCAAGCGACTTATGGTCTACAGCAAGCATCAATTTTGAAGACTTTATGGACTTCAACTCAGGTAGTTAATATATCATCAATATGATTCAAGATAAGGGGCAAGAACCCTCTAGGGAGTACATCATGGAGAGAATCCATGCTGAAAATGAATTGGCCTGGTCTAATTATTGCATTTAAAACCCCGATCTAGGCAAGGTTTACCCCATATTCTATAATGAAAGCACAAGGCCATGCCCTCACATCCGTGAATTCGTGCAAAGGATGAATAATTGATGCATTCACTATGCCCACTGACCCGAAAGGTTCTACTAGAATCTCTGAGGAAAGGCAGTCAATTGGTACGAAGGGCTGACATTCTACCAAAAATCATTCTAGAATATTTTGGCTAAGCAATTCATCGACTACTTTACATGGGTCAATCTGCCAGAAAACTCAACCCTTAAGTTAGACAAACACAGAAACCCCTTACGGTACTAGGAGTGGGAGGCGACCAATGCTATTTGTCTAACATCAATGGAATCAGCCAGAGAGTACCCATCGTACATGAATAAATATAACGACAAGCAAGTCACCTACGATGATGTGCCAAGTATGTTTGATGAAGGAGAACAAACCAACGGAGCCTCCTCATCCATCTACTTGATCAGAAAGGAATCCAACCCTATCCTATGTTATATTCTTTAAGAGAACCCTGTCATTCTAAAAAAATAGCTTGAAAAGGTTCCCTTCATGCAGTGGCCCTTCACCGTCAAAGCCCCAGCTCACATGAACAAGCCTATTGACTTAAGGGAGATGCCACTCGATATGGATTTCAATGAGTTTAAGGTCTTTGAAACAACAAACTCGCCAACCTGAGTAGTTAGCCCTATCACCAGAGGAGGGAAAGTCACTAGATCAGTAGCCCTAGCTACACCAAGAGCTGAGCCCTGCACCTTCTACTTTTTTTAAGCCCTCAGGACAGGTGGAAAGCCCGATTATGGATCAATTAAAGGCCACTACAACTAAGATGAGTATCTGGGACCTACTCCTTGGTTCTCAAGATCATAGGCTTGCTATCATCAAGAAGCTGGAAATTAAAACATCTCCTCTAGCATCACCAGAATAGGTCTGCGCACTACTTAATAGTGAGACTAGCAGTGTTATCCCCAACATTGTCTTCTCAAGCTTGGATTTACCCGATGAAGGCATTCACTATAACAAGGCTGTCTACTTGAAGGCTCGTGTTTTCGGATGCATAATTCCCTGTATAATGGTCAACAATGGTTCATCACTGAATGTCTGTCCTAAGGATATTCTACCAATCCTAAGACTAACTGAGAGGGACTTGAAGAGATCCATAATGGTCATCAAGGCCTATGATAACTCCAAGAGGACCGTTATTAGCACATTCGAAGCTGAGGTTACTATTGGCAAGATCTCATCTATAGTACTTTTTACGATCGTAGATATCCCAGTAACCTTCTCTATGCTGCTCGGACGACCATCGTTCTACGCCCTGGGAGGACTTCCATCCACTCTTCACCAGAAGATCAAAATCCCATTCCGTAAAAAGTTCATCACTCTAGAGGCTGATGAGGCATTAGTGGTGGCAGTACTAGAAATGGGAGAAAGCAATATGAAAGGATTTACCACGGCCATAATTGGGCAATAATCAAACAATAAATCAGAGGTGTACTGGGGCCTATGGATTCAAGGATACATGCAAAAGCACCACACTCCTGGCAAGAGACTAGGTGCCCACGAACACGGGATGCCAACCTTCAATATAGGTGCAGGGGAGTGGAAGCCCATAGGACATGGTTACACAAGCACTAGAAGAATCGCCCATAAGGCGGTCTTTCAAAAGAAATCGTAACAGCCCTACAACAGGGCACCCGAGCCTATTACTCACCAAGGAAAGATGGTTCCAGGGTTCGAGATTTTCTCTGATGTGGTTAGCTATAACAAGCATGCTAGAGGTCATATAACCTATGTGTTGAAAGGAACGAGTCATCAGCTAGATGCAGGGGCAATTCTAGATCAGATCAAGTTTGATGAATAGGTACACCCGAAGAAGATCATAAAGTTGAGTAAAGAGGAGGAGATCCTCAATGCCCTAGCCAAACACCTTTAAGCGCAACTCAAGATAGTGGAAGAAGCGAAGAGCAAGGGAGGTAACTTTAGCCAAACCAGCATAGACATGGTCACAACCATGAAAGGCAAGGCAAAAGTACAAGAGGAAGATGATGAGGACATCTTGTTAAGCCAACTGCCATAGGAGAATCATCCGCCGCGAGGCCAGACCCTACCCATCAGGATGAGTCTTTTATTTCCATTTCTAGTTTGTTCGAAATGAATAATGTACTTTATGATGCTAATAAGATGAAGAACTTTGCTTATTTGGATTGTGTTTCTGATTACGATTCCATGCATCCATTCCAGCATTCATCTAGCATCTTTAACATCAATAATGATATTATAAAAGAAATTAACTTAAATACGAAAGATGACCCAGAAATGGTATACATTTCCAACCGATTGCCTATCGAACAAGAGAGAGAGAGAGTTGATAAAAGTACTAAAAAGTCATATTTTAGCCTTCGCTTGGTCTCACTAAGATATGCCAGGACTTGATCGGTTCATCATAGCACAAGATCCCCACGGACCCAAAAATTTGGCCGGTGAAGCAAAAGATAAGAAGGATGCACCAATAATGAGTAGAAAAATTTAAAGCGGGAGCAGCCAAGCAGATCAAGGCTAGTTTCGTCGAGGTTGTCAAATACCCCACTTGGCTATCCAATGTCATTCTAGTACCCAAGAAGAATGGAGACATCCAAGTTTGCATTGACTTCAGGGACTTGAATTAGGCCACCCCTAAAGACGATTTCTAGCTACCACACATCGATGTCCTAGTAGACAGCGCAACAAGAGCAACCATGTATTCCTTTATAGATGGATTCTCGGGATATCATCAGATCCTCATGAATGTAATAGATAAGTTCAAAACCGCATTCATCTTAGAATAGGGAACCTATTGTTTTAGAGTGATGCCTTTTGGACTAAAAAACGCAGGGGCAACCTACCAACGAGCAGTCGCAATATTATTGCATGACCTGATTCACAAAGAGGTCAAAGTATAAGTAGATGACAAGTTTGTAAAATCCGCCATGCTAGAAGAGCATCCGACAGTGTTAGAGTGATTACTTATAAGAATTGAGAAATACAATCTCCGTCTCAACTCAAAGAAATGCATATTCAACATCACGTCAGACAAATTACTAGGGCACATGGTTAGCAAAAGATGCATAGAGATGGATCCTGATAAAGCTAAAACCATTAGGGAAATGCCTGTGCCAAAAACTGAGAAAGAAGTGAGAGGTTTCTTGGGGTCCATACAGTACGTCAGTCGCTTTATAGCACAATTGACTACCAGATACGAGTCTATCTTTAAGCTCTTGAGGAAACAATAGCCAATAGAGTGGAATGAACAACGTCAAGAAGCCTTTGATAAAATTAAAGCTTACCTAATGAACCCTCTAGTGCTGAAGCCGCTGATTCTTAGAAATCCACTCATTCTCTACTTGGCAATATGAAACCCGATACACCATTGTAGAGAAAACTTATTCTACCATGGTCTGGCTCACCAAGAAGCTCAGGCATTACTTCCAATCATACAGAATCCAAGCAGTCACAAAAGTGGATCCAATGAAGTATTTATGCCAGGCTCCCTCGTTAATTGGAAAACTGGCCAGGTGGCTCTTGTCACTATTAGAATTTGTTATCGAGTACGTCACTAAGAAAACCATCAAGGCTAGGGCAGTGGCTGAATTCCTAGCAAATTAGCCACTTGAGGAAGGAGAATAGGAAAATCTAGAGTTTCCTGACGAATGTTTTGCAACCACTACGGACAATCCCAGAATAAGTGAGAGGCTAGTTTAGGGGTCATCATAATAACGCCTGATGGAGCACTCATACCTCTGTCAAATCAACTGGAGTTTCTCACCACGAATAATGGGGCAGAGTATGAAGCTTGTTTATTTGGAATGTCTGCCCTAACCACTCTTAGAACAGACAAGGAAAAAATCAATGGCGATTCAGCTTTGGTCATCAAGCACGTCTTGGGCGAATGGGAATTAAAAGAGGAATCCCTCAGACCTTACTTAGAGGCTATATGGAGGAAAGTCGCAATGTTTAGCGAATGTAAATTCTGATACATGCCCCGTGAGGAAAATTAAATGGTAGATGCATAGGCCACTCTAGCCTTCATATGGGAAGGGCCCCAAAAGCAACCGATCAAGCCTTTTATTATGAGACCACCTGATCTCCATGTTATGTCCATGCAATAAATGATGCCATAAGTAAGGAAGAACCCTGGTACTCTGACATTATCAAGTTCCTCAAAAATGGTGAATTTCCAGCTGAGGCTATGAATTCCGACAAAAATATGCTAAGGAAGCTCGTTGTGCAATTTAGCCTAATTAAAGGTGATCTATTCAAGAGATCTTTCGATGGCCTATTATTAGAGTGTCTAGCCCAACAGGAAGCTTGAAGGGTAATGAAAGAGGTACATTTAGGAGATTGTGAACCGCATATAAATGGTGTTATGATGGCAAAGAAGATCCAAAGAATGGGATACTTTTGGTTAACAATGCTGGCTGATTGTATTCAAAAAGCAAAGACTTGCCATGCTTGTCAGATATACGGGGATATAAGCCACTTAGCTCCAATGACGTTGCAAAGCTTGATGATGCCCTGGCCATTCTCAGCCTAGGGTATCGACATCATTAGCTAGATAAGACCATCTTCGACTAATGGCCATCACTTTATTGTATAGGCAGAATCATAGGCGAACATAACGGCCAAAAAGATAGTACGGTTCATGCAACGACATATCTTTGCTAGATACGGCATTCTCCACACATAGTAAGTGATATTGGTGTATAACTCTAAGGAGAACTAGCTGACCTTATTGAGAACCATGTGATTGAACACCATCGCTCATCACCCTATCGCCCTCAAGCCAATAGAGCTGCAGAAGCGGCTAATAAGGTAATCAAGAAAATCCTCTCCAAGTTGGTTTACAATTACCGAGATTGGGTCGATCTTTTGCCCTATGCCTTATGGGGATATAGAACTAGTATCAAAACCCCTACAAGTCAAACTCCTTTTTCTCTCATCTATGGGATGGAAGCAGTATTACCCCGTTGAAGTGGAGATTAAATCGTTGCACATAGATCTCAAAGCTAGACTCCCGAAGATGAATGGGCAAAAGAAAGAGACAAGGAATTGACTCTGAACGATGAAAAATGGTTACTACACTAGGAAATCTATAGTTGTACCAATAGCACATGGCCAGGGCTTACAACCAAAAAATCAAGGGGAAAGAACAACCTCTAAGATTGGATGATCCGATCTTAAAATAGTCTCAAAAAATGCACATGGATACTCGAGGCAAGTTCCACCCAAACTGGGAAGCCCCGTACGAAGTAAGAAAGGCTCTCAGTAAAGGGGTAATGAAAATCTCAAACCTGGATGGAAACAAGTTCGTGAATCCACTAAATTGTGACAAGTTGAAGCATTATCTCGTGTAAAAGAGAAAAAAATAATACAAATGTCTGTCAATAGCTAGTGAGGGCTCTTGGGCAAAAATAAAGACCCCAAAATAAAAGAGTGAAGCCTTAGGTAAAATCCATTTAGAACCTTAGGCAATGATGGACATTTCTTGGGATTAAATACTATTTATCCTTTCGATTTAAATAATGTCTTCAGCAGCAACATTCATGTTAAATATACTAAATGAGTGCAATAAATGGAAACTGCAAACTGTTTAATGAAACACGCATCCAAACAACATAATTTCATCTTTATTACACATAAAAGCACATCAAAAATAGGAAATGGAAGCGGCAAAGGCAAGTGATGAGGCCTAAAGCCTTTATTCTCCTATGGGAATGAAAGACACTTGATGGCAAGCTCAGAGACCCTCAAGAAAGCTACAAAGTCTTTACTTCTCAATGAGTCTCTCTCTAAGGGTAGGAAGCCCGCACCTACTCACAACACAGATGCGATAAGCCTTGGAAGGATGGATGTTAAAAGGCATGGAATAGTTCATCTCCACCTGAGTACAGCTGATCCATCTCTCATCATGATGATAGACCTGAGTATAGGAAAGCTCTGAGCCAATCAGGGTGCATAGGGATGCCGAAAACCCCTAAGAATGGCCATACTACCTGCACAAGTGACCAAGAGAGTAGGTGATGATCTCAGAGAGGCCGATGAGGACCACACCACCTCTAGCGACATCAGTAGTCATATATGTGATACCCCACAAAGGGTAAACCCAATGGATATCCTCAGCAGCTCGGCTACGCATAAATTCAACCCACTCCTCGATAGTGAAGTCTCTATAAGGATGATTGCTGATATGAACGATGGAGCCCCACACCCAGTAGGCCCTCGAATAATAATCCATGCTTGTAGGAACAGATAACATGGAATGCTTGTCCCAGAGCCAAAGCTATAAAAGCAACAAATGAGAAAAATGAGAAAAATAAAAAAAAGAGAAGCAACAAATGAAAAGAAAAAATAGAAAAAGAACAGGAAAAGATAGCCTGCTAGATTGAAAACCTGAAAAGGTGTTCCAGGCAAAAATTAAGGAAAGCCTGATAAATTGAAAGCTTGAAAGGGCGGTTCATGGAAAAATAAAGGCTCAAATAAAATTTCCCTAAAGAAGAAGCATGCTGCCCCTCGTATTGGCTTTAGTTCCATTTCGAGACATGTGCATGAAGATCAGTGTCTCAGCCAAACTCACTGCAATGGGAGATTTCCCCTCTAGCATCTGATCATGGATAGTTAGGAAGGCAAAATTGCAAACTATAGTGGGAACCTCACAAAGGAAAACCCCTAACAAAAGTTAACAAATGAGTGAAGCCAACTCGCATAATTAGGGGAAAGCCCCCTAACTATGTCAAAAGCCACATCCAACCTCAAGCCCTCAACACAAATCAATCGACGCCTATCAAATTATTGTAGCTGAAAATGATTCATCAACAGATTAGAGAACTCAGGGAATGGCTGGGGGCATGTCAGCTGAAGACCTCAGAAGCCCAGATAATTCCTCATACAAGGGGCATAACTCATGCTCTCTGTAATGAAACACATTATCAACAGGGTCCTAAAACCTAACATTAGCTTGAATCACGTTATCCTTGACAAAGATGAGATAGTATTCCTTCATATACGCAAGACTGCACACTCAGAGATGGTCCCAATCGTCGAAATTCTTCAGATAAACATTCAAGTCCGCATGAAAACAAATGTAGTTCTCCATGGAAAAATTTCACAAGAGTAGCAGTTCACTATACGTAGTTTATGGGGCAATCTGCCGATATCTGGCAGATTACCCCAATAAACTTGATCAACAATGAAAGAAAGTGCAGAGCAAAGGAATAAAGGGAAAACTCTTATTTATATACAAAAATGCGTTCATATAAGAAAAAGCACTGCAAACGGCCTAGAGAAAAGAAAAGAAATAGTAAGGCAATAAAAGAAGGAAGCCTATCTACTAATGAGGAAAGAATTCAGGAGGATTGCCTTGTCCCTGCTACTGCTGCTTCTGTGGGTCGTCCACTTAGAGCATCCCCAATAGACCCCGAAGTCATCGAATCTCCAACTACAACATTTTAACATAGATTATTCATATGCATTTCATGACATACCATGCATAATCTTTAAAATAATAAAAAAACGAACATACTGCCATATCAGAGTTTCGGTTCATCATGTACCGCTGCTGCCCTTAAATATATCCCCAATCAGAGATGCCATCAGTGATGGGCACCTGCAAGAATAAAATATCAGAGATAAGTCAGAACCATTACGATATGAGATTCTAAGGAAAAATAGAAGAAAAGCTAAAATAGAGATATGGGCGGCTGATATTAAAACCCCTGATGTTCCTCTACCATCGCCAGACCTTGAGACGGGACAGATGACGCTAAGGAGCTACCCACATGAACCAAAGTAGTCTCAGGTCTCTTCCTACCTTGGTGATCACACAAAGACAACAAAGCAAAATTAGCACTACAATGAAAACATAAGGAAGGAATTCACGCAAATAAAGAGGAGATACCATCATTCGGATAGCCTTTGGCAATCTTGTCTGACCACTAAGGGCAGAAGTTGAAGGGCGATCACCCTCAAAAGGATTATGAATGTTTGGCTCAGGCACGACAAGAATAGGATTCGTCTCCGGCCATCCAAGCAGCTATGAGTGGAAAAACTCCTCGTATCCTCCAACCCGCTTTAGGAAAGCACTAGGCAAACCACCAAAGGCCAAATGTACAAAATCAGGAGAGCTATGTAGCCAGAAAATCCAACGGGGCACCTCTGGAGGAATGGAACCTCACTTGGGTGGAAGATGCTAGCCCTGGATATGATCTCTCAAGTACCACTCCAGAGAGAAAGGAGTCTCTATAATCAGTCGGGTGTTCACAAACTCCCCAGCTTATCTCACGACCTCTGGCCAGTGAAGATCATGACCCTAGGGTTGCATCTTAATCTGCTAGAAAGAAAAGACCAAATAATGGTACCATGATTGTAGTAGATATAGCAATTAAAGCAAGTCAAAGAATCATAAAGCATACCCTCTCCGAAGACAGATTGTGAGTGTGGGCAGAGAGCACGGATTGAGACTCCATCTACCAACCACACCCATAATGCGACAGACGAGAACAAAACAAGAAGCTACCATCTCACATGAGCTTAGTCCCTGGGAGGATCCCCATCTTAAAAATCCAGATCTGAGAGAAGACAAAAGAAATTAGAGCACCAAAAGATAAACCAAGAATGCTCATAAAGGAAAAAAAGAAGAGAGCTAAGTTCTTACATAGACAATCTGGAGCCAAGACTTGAACTTGCTAATTCTGTTCCTCACACACTGGTCGAGGGCCTGATATAGATGACCCAATGCGGCTTAGCCCCAAGCGTACTCATCAAAATGAGACGGGTTAATCAAGGCCAGCAAGATATGGAGATTCACAATTGAAACCCTAGTAGGAAAACATAGCCATGATAGAGTGTCGGCCATAAAAACTCTAGCCTTACAGGCAGAAGACAAATGCCTTCTATCCCCAGTAGTCCAAAATGTCATAAGTTTCTCGTAATAAATTCACTCGGGCTTGTCCCCAAAATAGCCAATCAAAGCCTCGATGGTCTTTACATTAGAGTTGTGGTAAGTAAAGCAAGTGTTGAAGTGGATCACATTACCATAGAAAGGGAGACCTATGATGGCGCAATAATCTAGCAGAGTGATGGTATACTCCCCACAATGGAAGTGGAAAGTATGGGCAGTGTCAGACCACCTGCTCAAAATATGGGTAGAAGTACTGGCTGGGATGTATGGATACTTACGATGCCTAACGTACTTGAAGTTCCTCTCCATCCTCCCCAAAGATGTCCAGTCAATAATGGCCTTGGCACCAGGAGATAGTTCCTTATACCACTTATGAAAGTGGGTGATGCTAGCACCCTCATGCTTGGTAACTTGAAAAATGCATACACACATATCACACACCAGTTCCCGATAAATCACACAATTATAAAAAAAATAATCGCATTAAATAAATCATTGCATAAAATAAACAAGCAATAAAATGGTTAAGTCTTTGCACAAAATAAAAGCAGCAGTAAGGCTTCCCAGAATCCGAGAAAGATGATCGGAAGGCTTCAGGGCAGGTGGAATAAATTCCTCGGACCGATCCTCTGGTACATCCATTTTGGCGGGAGCCAGTATAAAGCATCGACAGGAACCTCAGACAATTCCACTTGTTGACCATCGATGAGCACGTTCTGAGTAGTCACTTGAATGGCTGGCAGATCTAAGTGGATATTATAAAGCTTGAACCACATGGAAACCCTATAAAATTTGAAAAGCAGGAGCCAAAACGGGAATAAGATGAAGGAAATCATCGTCGGAAATAGCTAGAAAGCGAAAATCTTCAAAGAAAGGGAGCAAAACCCGCAAGAATGAAGAAGAAGAAATTTTTGTGTGGAGAAAATGGGAGCCAAGCTACTGTTTTTATAGAGTGCGCATTTATGCGTCCCACGCATTTACGCATAACGGCTATAAAAGTTACCGTTATAAGGATAATTAGCCCGCTGGCTAGTTACGTATATTTTACAAAATTTTGCAATTTTGCATATTTCATCCATTTTCAGCATTGTTTTCAAAACGAGCGGACCTAAAAGTTGTTTTTACACAGTCACTTATGCATTTAGCATCAAAAAATATTTATTGCGACCCCCGGTCAATTTTAACCTCATGCAACTCATTAATAAATTTTTAATCAAAGGGGCAAAATATATTTTGTTTAAAAATTTGTCAATTAAAAATATTTTAACTCATTGCATTCCACACACACTATTTTGTTTGTTTCGCATACAACAAAATTTCTAGCACCAAATTTATGTATGCGAGGGGCAAACTATTAGCACAAGTCTGTTCCCGCCCGATGAGGAATAATGCCTATTTCATTCAGCGATCGAACAAATGAGTCAAAATAGACCGAATTGTCATCCAAAATCCGAAATTCAAAAATCCACAATCCACGGAAGCTCAGATTTAGCATTTCCTACTGAAAAATTAAAAAGTCAAAGTTTGGTCAAACATAAGTAATCCTCCCATCGGGTAATTACCAATCTACAGTAAAAAAAATCAAATCTTACCGAGATTTGGCAAGATTTTATGGGATCTGATGTAAAATCTTGTCAGATAGGTAATTTGCCACCCGACTAATTACCTATGTAATTAGCCCACCGGCTAATTACCACCCTATTATAAATACGCGGTCACCCCCTCATTTCTTAATAGACGCAAATTTCTTAAATTTCCAAAATTACCTTTGTGTCCTTTTTCAGTTCCGGGAGTCCTAAAAGCCCCGAAACCCTGTCAAAACACTTCCAGATCTGAGCTTTATCACCAACACTTGGTATAAACTCAATTTTCAGTCTTTTTAGATCAATATCCTATAGTGATCTTAGGTATAAAAATAACTTAAACTTTATGTTTCCTATAGAAATAATCTAATATTATAATCATAACTTGGGTTAAATCTATTTTCCAACTAAATCATAATCCTTGACAACTTCAGTCCCGCACCAGCTCTCAAGTCATCTTAGATAGATGAAAAGGGAAACTGAGGGTAATCGGCTATAAGCCCAACTTTCAAATTCATTAAAATCCATTTTCACTATTCTATTATTACACATTGCATTTTCATTAATCTGGTTAAGTGAGCCACTGGAGAGACTTAAACTATAATATGTGTAAATAAGCTCGCAGGTACAGATGAAACATCCAGAATGAGAGGAAACTCTATCCAAGTTTCTAGGACAAAACCCAAGCACTGCCGTTACTCTGCCAAAATTTTTGTAGAAAATGTCTATTTATTAAGCCGTCATAATGTCCATTTTATTCCTTGAATTTAATTCTTAAATAAAGCCGTTGTAATGCAGAAATTGCCATAAATTTCAAAATAAATCCAAACAATTTGAACAATATGAGTAACTATTATGTCCAAACTCAGAATCTCACTTTCTTTTCGATATAAAAATCTCATTTGGAATTAGTATACCACAATTCCCGTTGGAGCTGAACCGGATGGCTACTCTATTTTATTTTCAAATAAAGTAAAAATGCTTCATTTTAAAATTATCTTTTCTCAATAAAATGTATAAATATATTACTCAATATAATCACATTTTTGGCCTTCAAAGCCATTGTGTTTAAGCAAACCAGATTTTCTCAAACTGAACCGAATCGCGCTTCCCGCACCGCACCCCTCATGCTCCCATCAAAACATCCGCCCGCTCACCCTCCCACTAACTTCTATAAGCAAGTGTTCCTTCTCCAAGAAGTGAGCATTCTGAGATACAAATAGCTTTTATTCCTTGTGTTTTTAAAATAGATATCTGACTGTTTCTTTCAGATATCCAATAAATAGACATCTATCAAACTTAGCCTCCAGCTTATCTGATGCTATCCTTTTTGCATAAGCTAGACAACCCTATACCCTTAAGTGATTAAGAGAGGGTTTCTTATTGTGCCATCTAATATGACATAAAATCAACTGATTTAGAGGGCACTATTTACTGCTTTTCCACACACTAGAAATAAGTTCTTTGAATAAACAGGCTATGTCAGTGCCGCTAGTGCTAAAGTAGAAAAGAAGAAACCACAAGTATACGGTTGCGATGTAGTTTTAAAAGATTATCGATCCCATGAGGAAAGAAATGAACTTAATTCAACCAAAATTCAGATAAAGCGGATAAAGTGATGGGTAGGTGAAATGGGGATAGACTAGAGATAAAACAATGAAGAGCAGAGAATGACAAAGCAATTAGACACAAAGTTATTTCGATTCAACACAAATATCTATGTTTTATTAACGCAAACAAATATATCATAAATGTTCTATCTTATGATCTAGAGTTGAATCGTATATCATGCATGCAAACCCAAATACCAAATATATTATCCTTAGTAAGGATGGCTCTTGCATAAACTATAATCATGCAAATAAAGACAAATATATTCGAGTTGGACTATACTGACTCCATTAACAAGATTATGAATGAACACCGATTTAAAGTCACTTGAATGTGAATAAAATGTCCCTACTTTTGAGGCAAGACCAGTACCACTAATTTTATTCAAACTCACACGCATAACAACAAAGCGACTCATTATAACAAGCACTTCATATCGTACATTTGATAATAAAACTTAATAAGCACAAGTAGAGAGGAAAGGTGATATGATCGAAATAGAATTAAGAATAATGCAACAAGCAAAATCTAAACTAACGAATTAAGAGTCAAGTTACGTCATACTGTCTTCTATTATGGGTTGTCAATCCTCTATTTTGGCCCTTCTTCTACTTGAATCTCCAAATGCACTAATCTTTTCAGTAGAACAAATTATTGATAATAGAACAAAGTATTCAATGAAGAACAATGAATTTTATTCATAAGTGTTTTCCATGTACACTATAAAACACCACTCTCAAGAATAACTAAGAAACCTAAGAACTATATAGATTTCTCTCTCCAGTTTTTCTCTTTATCTATGGCTAATGTCTGATAATTGAAATTCAGATCATCCCCCCTTTTGCTCTAGCCAAAAATGCCTTTATATAGAGGTTGAAAATTCGCATCTCTTCCTGTAATTGGTTGATGAAAATGTGACATATCCAAATGGTAGTTATGGCAGTTGAAATGCCTCTAGGAAGAAAATCTACACAGCCTTTGATATGGCGTGTTGCAATTATGACTGGATATGCCACGCTTGTAGCTTAAACATTGAAAACTTCTATCTTTGAAATGGCATAGTCGTGATCGTGGCTTTATATGTCGCGGTCTCGAACAGCTTAATTGTAAGGGTCTTCATGTTGACTTTGACTTCTTTCCAAGCATCCAATACTTAGCTAATTTTGTAATGAAATAAGTTCATTTCCGCTAACTTCTCGCACTTTTTGTCCAAATTACATTTTCGAGCAAATTCCTTATAAGATTCATCTAATTCTTGAAAATGCATCTAAAACAACAATATACCACGTGAAATCTTATAAATAAAATAATAACACTCAAGAATTGTCTATAATTGAGAATTATTTAGCCACATGATAAGTGTAGTTTTAACACTTATCCCACCTCTACACTTAACTTTTGCCTTGTCCTCAAGGTAAACAAAGAAAAATTCTAACTTTCCTAACTTTATTTTGCATTACATAGAGATTTCGCAATAAGTACTCATCTTCCTCCTGCTAGCATTATCCATAGAGAATGGCTTTGAATAATTTCTAGATGTAAGTAATGTGCAATTTATATAGTCAAATGTGTACATTTGTGATTCGTAGAGAGGTTACTAATTCATGTCTTCACATGGTAGAACAATATGCTTGCTTAAAACCTTCTTTCTATACCATAGTCCAAATTTAAGATACTTTGGATAAGAAAAGCGCACTATGTTTGGTATGATCTCAAGGCATTTTTAGGTAACCTAGGATATCTGACACTCATACGTGGTTGCATTTTATGCTCCATACAACTTCTCACATTTGGCAACATAGTGTATATATATATGTATATGTATATGTATATTGTGTATATAAGCTCAGTCAAAGTAGTTAATTTTATACTACTTGAAATGCACCAATTTTTTTGTGCTTGCTAATTTTGCATAGACTTTTTCACACTTACTTTATTTCGTGTATACATCCATTTTTTGTGCTTATGCTTTTGTCTTTTCTCTCAATGAATGGTTGCGTTTTAAGCTCCATATAATTCCTCACCTTTTGCATAACTCATTGGCTATCCTTTCAATCTTTTAAACTCTTAAAAAAATACCCTCATCCTTTATTGATCAATACCTCAAGTATTATGGCTATAGTTTCCTCCATATCCTATCTTTCTTCCATGCTTCAAAAGATTATTAAAAGCACTCATAGCATTTTTTCATACTTAGGCATACGAACTTAGAAATTAGTCTACTTTTAACATTAGCATAACATAAAATAAAGACTATATAAGGCTTACCCACTCATGTTGCGTGAAATTGTACTCCAAAACTCCACTTGAATGCTTTGAATATGACTTACCACTCATCTTAGTCATATAAATCACTATAGACTAGAAAAAAAAATGTAAGTCTCCCTTTAAAACAAAACAAAGTTAGTATAGACATGGTATAAACAATCACTTCAAAATGTATTCTTCATCGGCTTTTATATTTTTATAAAACACAGTATGATTTTTTTTCATTTTCTTATTTATAACTCATGTGAAAATGAAAAAATTAGGCACAATACAAGAAAAATAAAAATTACACTTTCCTCCCCCACACTCAAAATACACAATGTCCTCATTGTATGGAGTCACACAAAAGTAATCCTAAAAAGAAAAGAGTAGACTAATCCTAAAACACAAAAATAAAAATAACTAAAGAAAATTACACATAGAAGAAATAAGAACCCGATTCTATTAACCCAAACTTGATTGATCTGGACTCGGTGTAGATGGAATATCTTCCCTTCGGATAAATGCATCAAGCTTCCTCGCTAATGATTTTGTGTTCTTGGCAATTTAATTAGCATCGTCTCTTGTTGCAGCAGTATGTTCACATGCTCTATTCACATTGATGACAAAATTATGCCTCCATTCTACATTTGATGATGAACCCGATTCTTGTATTGTATCCCCTTCATCTTCACTCTCTTCTTGAATACGATATGATTGAGAACGAGTTACTCTAGTCCAAGCTTGAGGAAACAACTTCTTAATTATCTCATCATAGGATATAAATTTGTAAGGGTAAACTTAAAAAAAGTACCTTATGGTTTCACTCATTTGCAAAATGGGGTCTGAGGAATTGTTTTTTGCAAAACGAGGACTGCGGTTTCAAAAAATTTGCAAATAAAGGATCCTCATTATTAAATTATGTCACAAAAATGGGTAATCTTATTCATTTTTATCTGAATTTTTGCGGAATGGTTATTAAAAATACAACACACATCAATGAAAAATTTTGAAATTTTTTGACTAATGCAAATATTTATTTTAATTAAATTATGATAACAAACTATAAAAAATCGTAAAAAATAAAAAATCTCTAAAAATTACTCAAACTTGGACGTATATTTTTTAAATAATAAGGTTAAATTATTAGAGTGCTAAATTATTTGAAATATTCAATGTAACATCACTATTTCAAAGTCAAAGGCCCCTTTTTGCAAATTTTTTGGAACCACAGTTCCCATTTTGCAAAAAAATTCTTCAGACCCCGTTTTGCAAAAACAAATCCTCAGACCCCGTATGTCAAGCCAACCTTTTCAAATACGCTCGATCCATAAGATCGACTTTTGTTGTTGGATCTAAGATAAGTGGAAAATTTCACTTTGCAGCCAAAATGATACCCCTAATCAAATTAGCACCACTGATCATTGCATTCTTATGTTGTGCACATCCTTTTAAAGAATCCCAAACTGCTTCCCTATAAATTGTGAATTTCAACACAAATAATTCCCTATGTTGGACCTTGTTGGATTCATACTTGAACAAAATACTATGAGAAATGTATTTGTGTAAGTATATGGCCGCTTAACTTGTAATCAACTTGTTAGATGAATTCTTCGAATCATAATCATCCAATTTTGTGATGAATCTCCAAACTTCCTTTGGTTCAAATGACTCATCACTGAATAGATCATTATAATCCAATATAAAACCTATCATTGGATAGGTCATTATACTCCAATGCAAAATAAAGCCATTCACACAAATACATAGTTCTAACCTTAAACTCTTCTCCTTGATTTCTAAACTTAACATAATCTCTTGATTTTCCAACAAATCTAAAGGTTGTTAAAAACTCGATCACCCAATCAATATTCAATGGAAAATGCAAAGCCTTAAATCTTCCCAATCCTAAAGCATTCAGGTATTTCTCGACTTCTTCTTGAATTCCAGACTCCTTACAGAAAGTCGAGTCATAAAAATGCATACCTTGCATTTGTGCATCTTTAATTCTTAAGTATGCCTCCCCTTCTTCTTCTTCTTCATAAATTGGAAAAGGAGTTCCAAACTTTCTTTAGTAATTTACTAACTTCTTCTTTCCTTTAGACTGCACTTCCTTCTTAGGACCCATTCATTGTGAATCAAAGATAATTTTTATTTGAAAAGAAGATAGAATTTAAAGAAAATAGGAGATTTTGACAAGATAATTTTTTAAGAAGATAATAGTTTGAACAAATAGCAATCAAATGGTCTTTAATAATGAATAAAAACTAAATTAGAAGTGTAAAAACTCATTTAAATAGGGATATACCCATTAGAAACCAAATTATAACCGTTTTTGGCAATTTTGAACAATAAAAGTTAGTCTCTAAAACTTCTGTACATTTTGACAACTTGCTGCAAAATACCGTGTCACGATCGTGAAAATGTTTGTCATGATCATGAAATGTGAATTTCATAAATAGTTTGTTTTGAAACAATAAGACACGAGCGCGACATATATTCACGATCGGGAGTTCAAAAAAATCATGTTTCTTCCAAAACTTGTAAAAATCTTTTGTGAAAAACTTTGAAACATATTTTTTTTATAATAATAATATAGATATATATGCATAAGGTAAAGAAGACGTACCTTAGAGAAAGGAAAAAGGTGTGTCCTTTGTACCCGGGTTGTTGACATAATCCATCTTAATAGTTTCTTGAATGCACGCATCGATCAAATCCAACTTCATGCATACATCATCATCCATCGGGTATTGTTCAGCCTTTTCTGCATTGAAGTCCAGAGTTTCATTTCCAATGCATAGTTTTATTTTTCCTTGTCAAACATCAACTAGTGCTTTGCCGGTATGCATAAACGGTCTTCCTAAAATTATAGGACAATTTTTACCAAATGTGAAATCTAGCACCACTAAATTGGTGTGAAAAATGACCTTATAAACCTTGACCAAAACATCTTCAATAAATGTCATAAGGACATTTAATTGATTGATATAACAGTTGTAGACCTATGTTAGTTCTCTTAACATCATCTTCTAACTTAAGCTTCTTGAAAATTAATAGCGGCATGAGGTTAATGTTTGCTCCAAGATCACAGAGGCATTTTGGAAAATAAAAATCTCCAAGTTTACACGGAATAGGGAAGCTTCCAGGATCTTTGAGTTTATTAGGCATTGTAGCGGTGATTATCTTACTACAATCCTCGGTAAGTGAAACTGTAGTGACTTGATCCAAGTTGCATTTTCGCGATAAAATCTCCTTGATGAATTTTCCATAATTAGGAATTTGCATAATTGCTTTAATGGACGAAAAATTTATCTCTAGCCCCTTCAACTTATTGATAAAATCAATAAACTGCATTTCATCATTCTTCTTTTTCAATTTTTGAGGAAAAGGTGGTTGAGGAGTAGGAATTTGCATAGGTTGTGGCTTAGATCCAGAATTATCTTCGGGCATTCCTTCATTATTATCTATGCTTTGTTGATCAATTATATGTGGAGGAATTATTGGTTTACTCTTAACATTTCTTTTCTTCTGAGGAACCAAATTATCTAACACTTTGCCACTTCTAACTAAGATTGCATAAACATTCTCTTTTGGATTATTTTCTATATTAGATGGTACACTTCCTTTACTTCTTGATGGGATTGCATCTGCTAGTTAACCGAACTGAACTTCCAAGTTGGGAATGGAAGAGGAGTGATTTTTGAATGATTGACCCAACTTTTCTTCCAAACGCCTGTAGTTGTCCATAGTGTCGCCTTGCTTATTCAAAATTCCTTCCAAAACTTTGTCCAACTTTTGTTAAGCATACCAAACTTATCATTGTTGCCATATTGCCTTTGCTGACTATCATTAGTTTTTCAATTATAATTACCATTATTACGGTAATTATTAGTATCGAAACTTCCATATCCCTAAGAAATTCCTTGTCCTCGATTCTGAATGTAATGTAATTGTTTAGTATTATATGGTTTATTATTACATTCGGGCTATGCATGACCAATTTAACCATAGTTGTCACAAGTTAAGGGATAATTCTTTCTAACATGAAGATTATCTATCTTGTGAGACAAAACAGAAATTTGCGCTTTCATGACAGAATATGAATCTACATCATTGATTCTTTTCACCGTACTTGAAGATGTTCATGGCAATGAAGATGAAACCTAAGTATGAACTTGTACCTATGCTCTTTCAACTGGCCACATACTATTATTAGTTGCGATTTCTTCCAGTAGATCAAATGCTTCTTGACTTGTCTTTTTCATCAAAGAACCGGTAGTCATAGTATCCGTAGCCGTCCTTGTTACTTAATTGACACCATTGTAAAATGTTTGAACTATAACAATTTTTGGTAGATCATGGTGAGCACACATACATTGGAGTTCCCTATATCTCTCCCAAGCTTCATACAAAGACTTGCTTTCTCTTTGTGAAAAAAATGTGATTTCCTTAATCATTCTCGCTGTTTTGGCTAATGGAAAATATTTATTGAGAATACTTGTGCTAACTGCAATCGTGTATTGATCGAATTTGGTGGTAATTAATTTAACCAAACCTTTGCCTTATCTCGTAATGTAAACAAAAATAATTACAGTTTAAATGCTTTATCGCTAACATCATTCATCTTGAACGTATCACAAACTTGTAGAAAATTTGCAATGTGAGCATTTGGATCTTCATTCGGTTATCCATAGTATTTTAAATTATTGGTAAGCATTTGAAGTAATGCTGGCTTAATTTCAAATTGATTGGTAGAAATTGGTGGCCTAGCAATTCCTTGAGTTGCTCCATCAATAGTAGGAATAACTTAATCCATCATCATTCTCGGCGGTGGTGGAGGTGGTGGATCTTGAGGTCCATCATTATTGCGAATGTCAACCATTCTTCTCCTTGTCTTTTTATTTTTACGTCTTGTACTTCTAGAGATTAGCCTATCAATTTCTGGTTCGAATTACTCAAGTCATTCAGTAGAACTTCTCGTTCTTGCCATACACTAAATCGTTCAGAAATAAGAAAACAATTTTTTTTAGTAGTAACAATATATAAAAATTAAAGAATTTTGGAGAAAGATTCATGTTTGTTTTCCCCGTCAACGGCGCCAAATTGTTCGCTGCTTTTCCATACACTAGAAATAAGTTCTTTGAATAAATAGGCGTTATCAGTGCTGCTAGTGCAAAAGTAGAAAAAAGGAAATCACAAGTATATAATTGCGATGTAGTTTTAAAAGATTATCGATCCCATGAGGAAAGAAATTAACTTAATTCAACAAAAATTGAGATAAAATGCATAAAGTGATGGGTAGGTGAAATAGGGATAGACTAGAGATAAAACAATGAAGAGCAGAGAATCACAAAGCAATTAGGCTCAAAGTTATTTGGGTTCAACACAAATATCTATGTTTTATTAATGCATACAAATATATCATAAATGTTCTGTCTTATGATCAAGGGTTGAATCATATATCATGTATGCAAAACCAAAAACCAAATATATTATGCATAGTAATGATGGCTCTCATATAAAATATAATCATGCAAATATAAAGACAAATATATCTAGGTAGGACTATACTGACTCCACTAATAAGATTATGAATGAACACCAATTTGAAGTCACTTGAATGTGAATAGAATGATCCTGCTTTTTTAGCAAGACTAGTACCATGAATTCTATTCAAGCTCACATAACAACAAAGCGACTCAATATTACAAGCACTGCATATCATACATTCGATCATAAAACTTATTAAACACAAGTAGAGAGGAAAGGTAATATGATCGAAATAGAATTATGAATAATGCAATAAATGAAATCTAAATTAAGAAATTAAAAGTTAAGTTAGATCAAATCACCTTCTATTACTGGTTGTCAATCCTTGATTCTGGCCCTTCTTCTACTTGAATCTCCAAATGCTCTAATCTTTTGGGTAGAACAAATTATTGATATTAGAACAAAGTATTTGATGAAGAACAATGAATTTTATTCATAAGTATTTTGCAAGTACACTATAAAATAACACTCTCGAGAATAACTAAGAAACTTAAGAACTATGTAGATTTCTCTCTCTCTTATTTTTGTCTCTATCTTTGGTTAATGTTTGACAATTGAAATTCAGATCAACCCCCTTATCGCTCTAGCCGAAAATGCCTTTATATAGAGGTTTAAAAGTCGCATCTCTTCACGTAATTGATTGATGAAAAGGTTCCTTATCCAAATGGTAGTTATGGCGATTAAAATGCCTCTTAGAAGAAAATCTACGTAGCCTTTGATATGGCGTGTCGTGATTGTGACTGGATATGTCACGCTCGTGGCTTAAACATTGAAAACCTTCTATCTTTGAAATGACATAGTTGCGATCGTGGCTTTATATGTCACAGTCGCAAACAACTAAATTGTAAGGGTATTCATGTTGACTTTGACTTCTTTCCAAGCATCTAATACTTATCCAATTTTGTAATGAAACAAGTCCATTTCTTCTAACTTCTCATACTTTTTGTCCAAATTCCATTTCCGAGCAGATTCCTTATAAGATTCACCTAATTCCTAGAAATGCATCGAAAACAACAACATACCACTTGAAATCTTATAAATAAAATAGTAACACTCAAGAAATGTATACAATTGAGAATTATTTAGCCACATGATAAGTGTAGTTTTAACACTTATCAGGCACTCTATTTAGAATATGAACAATGCTCTCAAGTGTATATCCTCAAAAGGATTTACTGAGACTAGCTTAACTCATTATGGATCGAACCATATCCAATAAAGTTCAATTCTTCCTTTTAGACACACCATTGTGCTAAATGGTATAAGGAGGTGTCCATTGGGATAAAATCTCATTCTCCTTTAGATAATGCTGAAACTCTTACTTACGTATTCACCACCTCGATTAAATCAAAGTGTCTTGATACTTTTCCCAAGCTACTTCTCTACTTTAGTCTTGAATATCCTGAACTTTTCAAAGTTCTCAGATTTGTGCCTCATTAGGTACAGATACCGCCAAGTGCTGGAACACTCATTAGACCACATACATCATTTTGAATTATTTCCAATGCACTTATCGTATGTTCACCCTAACCTTTAAAGGGTAAGTTTGTCATTTTTGCCTTTTAAACAATGTTCAGATACACCGTAAGACTCCAAGTCTATTGGCCCAAGTCAACACATTTGTGAAACTTAGTTAAGCTGGTTTCGTTTATATGCCCTAATCGACAATGCCATAAGAATGAGGATTTCTCATTATTTAATTTGATTTTCTTTGCTTTGTTTAAATCAAAAACTTATGTTTTAGTGTCAAGAACATAAATACCATTACTTAATATTCCACAACCATAAAGAACATTATTCAAACGAATTTGACAATTATTATTTGAAAATAAAATTTCAAATCCTTTTGAAGCTAAACGAGCAACATAAGTAATATTCTTTGTAACAACTAGAATATAATAGCAATTGTTCAAAACTAAAACAAGGTCACTTGGAAAATAGTGACTAAAAGTTCCTATGGCTAATGCAATAACATGTGCTCCATTTCCACTCGTAGGTCCACCTCCCCTTTGACCAGCTTCCTACTATTCCTTAAACCCTGCACGAAAGTATAGATGTGAGACCACAACAAGTATCCAATACCCAAGTTGACTGATAAGGAATTGTAGAATAGTTTTCAATTACGAACATACCTGAAGTATACTCATGTTTTAGCTTTTTCTTCCTATGCTCTAAAAATGGGGCCTGATTCATTATAGACTTTTAATTTTTTAGGAACCTAGGGCTCGAACCCAGGACCCCCGGCTTCTTACTCCACTTTGGGAGGAAGCTGTGGCCACTTGACAAGGTTTAGTGGTTTAATTCATTATAGACTTGGTCCAACCAATCTTTATAGAATCATAATTAGTAATGCTCTTCCTTTTGTTATAAACCGTAAGCTTTCTTTCTACTCTTAAACCTCTCAACCCTTTAAGTTTGAGGTCTTGACTAATAAGCTGACTTTCTAACTCATTTCTTTGTTGAATCTCAAAATGTTATAGCATATTGGCCATCTGTGATACTCTACAGTCTTTTCCCTATACAGAAAATTCACGTTTGAAAAATTCATACTCGCAGGAAGATATATCAATACAGCCTCTTTAATAGCATCTTGGCTGAAAAGTACCCTAGTTTTCTTAACTCTACATAGATGTCAAATATTATTTGAATAAATTAAACCATTGAGGAGTCTTCTGGCATCCTATGATCAAACAAATTCTTCTCAAGATAGTTAACCTCTTTAAGAAGAAAAAGCATGAATTCCAAATCCATCTTCTTACACAGACCCAGTTGTGAATGGACGAAAATTCTTGTGAGCTGTGAGGTGGGGTCCACTCGGGGGGGGGGGGGGGGGAGTTGTAATGGCGATGATGGTAGAAAACAATTTAGATTATCCAATTTTAGAATAAAAGAATTGAGACCTAAATCCCGATACAAAAGAAAGAGTCGCCACCAAAGAATCTACTCGGGAAAATGTTGGTACTGTTCCCTCTAGGAAGGAGACTTATACCTTTTGGATTAGAGATTTTGGTTCAGAGATTTTGGTATCGGGTGAGTCACTTATATCTAAATTAGTTAATTCAAAATTACATTCACTGCGTAAAATTATCTCTTTTCATTATTTGGGGAATTATTATGGAAGGCCTATTTTCTACTCTCTTTCACACACGTTTCATGCATTTCAATAGTTTATAAACATATTCTCAAATAAAAGAGGGAATAAAATTACAACCAGGGAATCGGGGGAACTCCGAGGGAACTTGTTACATTTGTCCTATGTTATAAAACAAAAGAAGTAAATTTTCCTGCATCCACAAAAATAGCACAATTATGGAACCCATAAAAAGTTATTGTTTATAAAGAAAACGTGATTATGTTAGTGCGGTGGTTTTGCAATCAATAGTGCCTGAGCAACTTCTAGGATCGAAAAGAAATAACGGTCCTTCAACATATTTTATTATGAAAACACACTTTAACTTTTCGTTGGTTGGTTTACTAAATTATTAGTGAAACTGATCGCATGACAAATGGTGATGTTAGGTTCATTTTACATATTTACATAAAATAAACATTCTACTTGGGATTATAGGACCCAACAACTAAGGGGGACCCGCACGATTGTAGAAGGGGTCGTACTAGTGGTAGGTGGTACCCGTAAACCTAAGCAGAGTCTTTAAAATTACAGATTAAAGCTGAGGTTTAAAAGGGTAAAAACAGATGAGATTCCCTTCCATATGGGTATGGCGCACCAGTAAGGCCCCTAGGGGACCATTCGAATGCTTAACAAAGTGCGTACGGTTCAGGACCAGACCTAAAATAGTTTATAAGTCAGTTCAAAACAATGGTATTGAAATGACAGAAAAATAATTAGAAAGTTAGTCTATTTAAAACTTAGAGGCATACCTTTACGTAGTGAATCCACTTTGAAATTACCCCAATGCCACTAGGAAGCCTTCCCAAAGTCGGATGTGGTTGAATGGGTGATAGGAGACAATATTTTGGTGTTTAAGGACTACTCTCAATGCTGAATGTAGTGAAGGTGGTATAAAATATAGATAAAACCCTTTTACTAGGCTTTCTCCCTATTTTATCCTCCTTATACCAAAACTATACCTCGCCTATACTCTCAAAAACTTGCTCGAACTATTTACCTATAATTGTGTTTCACTCTAGAAATTTTTTCCACCTTAAAATGTGAGGCAAAGGCCTCTTTTTATAGTAGAAAATTAGCCTCGACAACACTTATTGCTGATTTAGGCCAAATAAGGTATGATTGCAATCAATCAACCTTAATTTCCCTAAATTAGCACCCATATGGGTGGGGAGGACCCGAACCAATGGGGTTGACCTGTACGGGTCTAATGAGTCCCGTAAGGGTGAGGAGCGGCTATACGGGTCCTACTGTGGAGTCGGACCAACATGTAGGACTCGTATAGGTCCCTAAAGGTAGTCTAGGTCTTTTTCTTTGGCAGAAACTTGGATAGGCAGTGTTGGGACCACTTTTCATAGACTACACCTGTAGAAGGATGCATTATCTAGCTCTCATCATCATTTTATGAGAATGATCTATTAGACATGATGTATTTCCTTAAGGAAATTAGGGCGATATTGCTTAATTATGTATTAGTACGAATAATTTGTTTAGTTAATAAAGGCATTTAATCTTTTATTTATATCAATGTGTTTATATATATATATATATATTATGATTGGTTAAAATATATTCATTGATATCTGTGTACAAAACTCCTTGACATATCATAGCATGAAGTGAGAGAAATTATAGTTGGACTGTGCTTAGTGAGACCTGCTTTGTATGCAATTATGATTATGTCTAAACTATCCCTAGTCATAGTTTCATCAAGAAAGGATATTGATAAGACAGTAAGACTAGCATGTGGTCAACTTTCTTGGAATGGGTCCAAGCATTTAACCTCCTATGACTGAAGGTGGTGCCTTAAGTTTGACACATGGATATATCTAGAAGATATATTGGAGACCGCAATTAGATAAAACTTGGTAAATATATTATAGTTTTAGTGTTTATCTTTATGCAGTAGCTTTGCGAATATCCTCATACTTGAGATATTAGTTTCGTTGTGTGGTACTGTCACTATGGTTTGGGTCATACCTATTCACTCTTCATATAGGGTGCCATGGGTCATTATAGGTATAGTGATGACAACACGTTAGTAAGCTATGTAGTCAGAAAGAATCCATCGCTTCGGATATATTAATGAGTTGTACCTGGCCACTTGTTGAAGTGATGATTGCTATAAACCTCTGATCCGAGTATGTGTTTGATAGAAAAAGTTTCTAGTTAAACACATTATAGTAAAAAGCAATATAATTCGGTAACAAGTAAATAACTAGGATAGCTTGGAGCAACCTCGCTATTGGTGGGTTGACACTTTAACCGAAACCAATAAACCAGATGGTACTAATATTAAAGAATTGAAGGAGTTCATCATATTGGGCAACTATTGCATTAACCAGGATTAAGTCGTAAGCACAAATGACGTTCGGAGTAATGGGGGATGGTGGACCCTTGCTAGAGGTATACTACAGTCGTTTAAAGTAGTCGAGTTCTAATCATGGTCTAGAACCTTGAGCTAATAGTTCCAATAGAACAAGGATTGGTCAAGTCTTAACAACTCAATACTTCGAGAACCTATAAGGCCACACACATTTTCAACGGACTAAGTAAAGAATTAATAATCGGACTAAGTAAAGAATTAATAAACTTAGTCAATTACTAGAATATTAAATGAAGAATGGTTAGACCATTACCTGGTTAGACTAGAGATTTTATATATTGACCGGTAACCAATTTTATTAGGGTCATAAATAAATTAAAATGTTGATTAAAATGATTAGATCATTTTTTGATTCAGCTAGGAATTTATTTTGACCGGTAACTAATTTTATAAGGGTCAAAAATAAATTCAAATGTTGATTAAAATGATTAGATAATTTTTTGGTTAAGCTAGGAATTTATTAAAAGGGATTTTCCCTATCCCACATTGTTAAATAGAGAGCAATTTTGCTCTCCTCCTCCTATAAAAGGAGGCCTTCTTCACCTCTTCTCAACACTTCAAGTTCACATCTTTGTCACATTTTTTCAGAGTCTTCAGTGAGGATTCTCAAGCTGATATAGAAGAACTTTTTGATCCTTGCGGATCATAGTTTGAGAATTTTAAATTATATTTTAATTTGGGGACCTCTATTTTATATTTTTGGGTGGGGTTTCGGAGTGGTCTAGCAGCTACTTGAAACTCTGCAGTTCTTCTTCATTGGGAGGTTTTGGTTGGTGGGGTTCGTATGGATACTCATAGAGGCTATCCTAAATTTGGAGGCTTGTGTAATTGGGTTCTGCCAAAGCACACTTCAACTGGTAAGTTTTTTTCTCTTTTAATTGTTAGGTCTTTTTATTTAAGCATTTTTAGACGTAATAATTATTATGCTTAGGCTGTTTTCCACGCTCAGTTTATTTTAAGCTTAGGTTATAGCTCAGAGTTATAACATGCTTAGTTTAAAATATTTATGCTATGATATAATTTAGAATTATAGTATGCCTAGCCTATGCATCCTAACCTAGGTAGAGAATTAATTTAGTTAAGGCTTTAATTAATCTATATGCAACTGATAGGAGTTCCTAGGGACAAGGGAAAAAATTTTGAATTTCCTCCAAGCATGTTATGCTTGTTCAAAGTGACTATTAGTTCCCAACAATGGTATCAGACCCTGCCTATTTAGTACATAATTAAGTTAGAAGCGAACTGAATTTTATTTTCTGTATGAAATGATGTAAAGTTTATTAAATTGTTTGGAACAGTAGATGAACTTAGGCTTTCATTTCAAGATTAGAAAATGGATATAGATAATTTTGAATAAGGCTGCTCAACTTACGAAAAAATTATCAAAGACTCAATAAATTATATAAGTTACAAGGGTTATCGATGCTTTCAATTTACATGAATTGAAAGAACGGAATTTATTAGTGCAAGACAATCCACGTTTTTTCGAGTTTGTGCCCATGTTTTGTCTGGAAAGGATTGGACATGGTGTCCACTCCGCATAGGGCACCTCTCATACCTAGAAACCTATATCGGTGTAGCTTGAATTAACAAAGAGGGGATTAAATATGGACTGATTTATTTCTAGTATATAAGATGATTCTTATATATGTTTCTATAACAAAGTAAATATTAAATTATTGAATAAAAGCTTAAAGGAAATGCAATATTTATATATATATATATATATATATATATATATATATAATACAACAAATAAAAGAGGTTAATATTTTGCATATAATTTAGGTTGATGGAATATATGTAATAAAGAGCTTGAACCCACCTAAATTAATTCTAAAAGTCCCTGAATTAATATAAATTATTATAAATATGTCCATCTAATAAATCCTATATTGGGTGAGACGTTTAACACTAATATAAAATCCCAAAGTAAATATATTAAGGGAAGTTATAGTCTTCCTTACTCAAATCTATAATACGATCTTTTTCGGCCATAAAGTGTTATGCAAAGCGTTCCTTTCATCTACATTGATCGGTTATAGATATTGAGATAGGATCTGCCTTAATAGGACTGAGGTAGTCTACCATAAAATTAGGGGCTAGCCGCAGGACTGAGGCATATTCAAGGAGATGCTAATAGAAGAGCACACATCCATTGGAATTAGGGAACTTGAATAATTAGCAATTGCATTTGATGTAAATGGAATGGCATTCCAACTACAACTTACTAATATGGCTTGACTCATAAAATTGAGGGTCATATTAGAATAGTTGTAGATGCTACCTACTTGGAAGTTTAGCTAGGCTAGACTCCCCGAATTCAATAGAATGAGCTATTGTAAGTTTCAAAAAATGGTAGGATAAATGTATTTAATTAAAAGTTCTTATATTAAATACATGTACTATATACTAATGTCTAAACAATAATTCTTTTCTTATATCTTGGTTGAAATATTTATTTTAATACATACGTTCGCATAGATGACTAATTTTGATTGGCTCTAGCTTCAAGGATTTGTTTAGAAATGTGAGGATACTGTTCAAAGCCTTGGGTTTGGCATGTACATTGTATAAGCCTGAATCTAAACAACATGATGCAAGCAATTCTGCTTGAAATAGATATTCATGAAATACATAAAGGAAGCTAGGATATAACACCTTAGAGGTTGTTAACATCCATGTTACCTTATGTAAGTAGCTGGCAAGAGACAAGGATAAACATCAAGTCAGATGTTAGGATCCATGTTAGCTACAAAGGCATCATAAAATCATGGATAGCCATAAGGGCATCATAAAATCATGGATTTGAAAGTCTATGTCTTTACATCTTAGAGAAATGATTTTCCATGGTGGAAAATTTGAATCAAAATATTTTGATAGAAATAGGTCGGTCAAATTAATCATAAATTTTTATGGTTTATATCTCAAAGAAGTAAAGGGACACATAGTGTCTAGTATTGAAGTAGCATAGAGCAAAGTGAAGAGAAAAGTAAAGGGTATACTGAAAATTTTGGCTTGATGACAAAGATGATGGTTTTCTATATGAAATTTGGGAAACAGGATCAAAATGGCTCAAGTCTCATAGCATGAGAAGAGAAGGCTTGGATGGTTCCACTTCAAGATGTTTGATATTGAGAATTTCTACATCTCAAGGGAATTCTAAATTGGTATGGAATACCTAATGAGAATCACATATACATACGAAAGTATAGATATAAATGAGAAGTATAGGTTTGGCAAAAGAAGAGTTGTACCTACGAAAAATCATTCGGGCTTGGAGGCTACTAATGATGTAGGAACTTAAAATCTCCATTTGGCTAAATTTGTAATAAGATAAAGTGATAATCAATTATCATTATAAAATATTATTTCCTGCTACATAGCAGATGGAATTTTACTCCAATTTGATAAAAGGTATTATCAAAATTATGAATGATATTTTGTAATTACAGAATCATATTCTCAAATACAAACATTGCTAAGAGATAAATTAGATAATGATAAATCTTTCTACTTATGACATTATCGTTTAGGCCATATAAGTAAAGATCGCTTAACCATGTTGCATAAGCGTGGAGAGTTAGGCCCATAGACTTAGAGTCTTATGGTGATTGTGAGCCTTGTTTGAAAGGAAAAATGCCGAAGTTACCCTTTAAAGGAAAGATTGAACAAGCCACGAGTATAATAAAGCTCATACATACAGATGTATGTGGTCTAATGAGTGTTTAGGCACTAGGAGGATACTCCTATTTCGTAACCTTTATCGATGATTATTCAGTTACATATAGTTAATGAAGCATAAAGCTGAAAGTTTTGAAAAGTTTAAGATATCCAGAAATGAAGTGAAGAAACATCTTGAGAAAAGTATTAAAGAACTTCTATCTAATCAAGGTGGAGAATACTTAAGTCAGGAGTTTTGGGATTATCTAAAAGAAAACGCGATAGTGCCCTAGTGGACCCCTCCTTATACACCCCACAATGGAGTGTATGAAAAGGGGGATAAGACTTTATTAGATATGGTTTGATCCATGACGAGTCAAGCAGATCTCAGTAAATCCTTTTGGGGATATGCACTACAGAGCGCAGTTTATGTATTAAATAGTGTGCCTTCTAAATCAGTTGATTTTACACCTCATGAAAGATGGTGTAATAAAAGGCCATCTCTAAGTCACCTAAGAGTATGGGGCTATCCTGCCATGTGTGAGCAGGCGAGGTTTTTTTTTAAATGGTAAGGATGCATACGGATGGGGTGCGCGGGGCGCGATCAGTTCGATTTGAGGAAACCGCAATGTTTGGTTTGGCTTGAGAAAATCCAGTTCGCTTAAATATGTGTGTCTCTTTAATGATAAAATGTTAATTTTATTAAAGAGAACATTATTTTATTATTTTTCAAGTAAACTTATTGAGTGTGAAAAACATGGCTTTTTATAAGCCAAAAAGGTGATTATATTAAGAAATATATTTACACATTTTATTAAGAAAAAATATTTTCAGAATAAAGCATTTTTACTTTATTTAAAAATAAAAAAGAGTCCCCACCCGGTTCAGCTCCACCGGGAATTGTGGTATACTGATCCAAAATGGGATTTTTATACCGAAAAGAAAATGAGATTCTGAGTTCGAACGTAATCGGTACTCATATTGTTCAAATTGTTTGGATTAACTTTGGAATTATATTTTATGTGGTAATTTCTGCATTACAATGACTTTATTTAAGAAATAAATTCAAGAAATAAAACAGGCATGATAATGGTATAAATAAATAGATATTTGCTACTAAAATTTTGGCAGAGTAACGACAGTGTTTGGGTTCTGGTCTGGAAACTTGGATAGAGTTTCCTCACATTCTGGAAATTTTATCCGTACCTGCGAGCTTATTTACACATATTATATTTTAAGTGCCACCGGTGGCTCACTTAACCAGAGGAATGGAATGCAATATGCAATAATAAAAGTAAAAAAAATGAATTTTAAAGTTGGGCTTAGAGCCAATTACCCTAAGTTTTCCTTTTCATCAGTCCAGGATGAGTTGAGAGCCGATGCAGCACCAAAGTTATCAAGAGTTGTGATTTATTTGGAAAATAAGTTTAACCCAAGTTATGACTATAATCTTGGATTATTCCTATAGAAAATGTGGGATTTTTGAGAGATTGAGCCATTTTTAGACCGAAGATCACTGTGAGATCTTGATCTAAAAAGACAGTTTATACCGAATATCAGTGATAAAGCTTGGATTTTAGGATGTTTTGACAGAGTTTCGGGGCTTGCATGACTCTCGAAACAAAAGGGGGATGAATGGATTTTGAGAATTTCTGTCGTCTGTTGAAAATGAGAGGGGTGAGCCCTTATTTATAGAAGGCAGGTAATTAGCCGGCGGGCTAGTTACCTATCTAATAGGATTTTACTTTAAATTCCATAAATCCTTGCTAGATCTCAGTAAGATGTGATGTTTTTACTGTAGATGGGTAATTAGCCAGTGGGCTAATTACCTATGTTTGACCAAATTTTGACTTTTTGATTTTCTAGTCGGAAATGCTAAATCAATGCTTCCTTGGATTGTGAATTTTTGAATTTCGGATTTTGGATGATAATTTGGTCCTTTTTGGATCTTTTATCTGATCACTAAACGAAATAAGCATAATTCCTCATCGGGCTAGAATGGACCTGTGCTAACAGTTTGCCCCTCGCATACATAAATTTTGTGCTAGAAATTTTGCTGTATACGAAACAAATAAAATAGTGTGTGTGGAATGCAATGAGTTAAAATATTTTTAATTGAAACATTTTGAAATAAAATATATTTTGCCACTTTGATAAAAAAATTTATTAATAAATTGCATCAGGTTAGAATCGACCGGGGGTCAAAATAAATATTTTTGGGTGCTTAATGCATGAATGACTATGTAAAAACAGCTTTTAGGTCCTCTCATTTTATTAACAATGCAGAAAATGGATGAAATATGCAAAATTGCAAAAATTTTCAAAATTCATGTAATTAGCCGATGTGCTAATTACCTACGTAAAGGTAACTTTTATAGCTGTTATGCGTTTACGCATAAACGCATGGCAATTGGATAGGTAATTACTCGGCGGGCTAATTACCTGCGGGCTATAAAAACAGTAGCTTGGCTCCTATTTTGTTGACACCAACAATTTCTCTTCTTTCTTTCTTGCGAGTTTTGCTCCCTCCCTTCAAAATTTTTTGTCTCCTATCTATTTGGGATGATGATTTCTTTCATCTTCTTCCCTTTTTTGCCCCTTCTTCTTGGACTTTGCGGGGGCTCCATGTGGTACAGGCTCTATAATGTTCGCTTGGATTTATCGGCCGTCTAAGTGACTACTCGTAACGTGGTTATCGACAGTCAGTAAGTGGAACTTTCTGCGGTTCCTACTGAGGTATTATATGGGTTTCCATTGATACGGGATTGGTCCTACCGATTTCATTCCGCCTGCTTTGAAGCCTTCTGATCACCTTTCTCGGATCCTGGTAAGCCTTATTACCACTTTTATTCATATATTTGATCATGCTTTTATTTGCTATTTATTTTATTATTATTTATTTAAGGCATGAATTTATTAAGTGTAATGACTTTTCGATAATCACGTGATTTATCAAAAACTGATGTGTGATTAGTGTGCATGCATTATTTTTACAGTTCACTAGCCATGAGAGTGGTAGTATTTCCCACTTTCACAAGTTGTACAAGGTACTATGTCCGTTGCTAAAACCATTTTTGACGAGATGTCTTTAGGGAGGATGGTGAGGAACTGCAAGTACGTGAGGTCCCGCATGTATCCGTACATCCTAGCCAGTAATTCTACCCACATCTTGAGCAGGTGGTCCAACACTAACCACACTTTCCACTTTCGTTGCAGGGAGTATACTATCACTCTGTCGGATTACTGTTGTGAGCCTTGGATTTTAACAGTCCTTCTCAGGAAACTATGATAAGAGCTATACGATGCGATGTCTTTCAGGTGTTGTCCATCACAAGTGAGCCTACTACTGCAGAGTTGAGTTTGGCCGAAGTTCTAAGACCTAGTCAGCCCTTAGGTACCTATACGGGTTTTGTATAGTGGTACAGATCCACTGATAGACCCGTACATGTATTACCTTCTATAAGTGTGGTACGGGTCCCCTCGTACCCGTACGGGTGGGCACCTGTATGGGTCCTCTGATTGCCTAATGAGCCTCCTTTGGAAGTAATCTCTTACCATGTTTGAGAAAAAGGCAGGTCTTGAATGCAGTTTATTGCATTTAGACCTAACTCTCACCCTATAAATACGGCCTTTTCCCCTCATTTCAACGCAGACATCTGATATGAAAAATATACTAAAATTCTAGCAGTTTCTATAGGTATAGAAAAGTTATAGTGGGGGCATAGGAGGTATAAAATAGGGAGAAAACCCTTCCTTTGAGGTTTTGTCCACATTTTATTCATTCCTAGCTTCGTTTATTAGGATTTGGGGGAGGTTCTGTCCACACAAATACTCACCTAAATAGTCCTATTTCACCATCTACTTTGGCTGGACTCTCTCAATAGTAAAGGGACATTCTCAAAGTGGATTCACGCCGCATAGGTAACGCTCTAGTGTTTCAAAGAGACTCACATCTCAGTTATTATATTATTATTTCCTACTTTTGTTATTATATCGGTTCTTATTCTTATTTTGGGTTTGGTCCTGACCCATATGAGCCTTGTTGGCACCACATATCCTCTAGCATGTAAAATCAGTGTGCCATACTCATACGGAGGGAAATCCCTTTTATTTTAACTTTCTGCCATTGATCTGTTAATCTGCAACTGAACTAAGTTTCTAGGTAGGACTAGACAGGACCCGTATGGGTCTCCTATACCTGAATCGGTCCTCCTTGGTACCTATAAGGGTCCCTCCCATCTGTACGGGTACCAGCCCCCCAGGCAGAACCTAGGATTCATTTTTAATTGGTTAAAAATCAATCCAACTCATAATATTCCATGCAATCATTTTCACTGATAATCCGGTAACTCAACCCGCAAAAGCTAAAATGTGTTTTCACAACAAAATATGTTGAAGACCTTTTATTTCTCTCCGATCCTAGAAGCCACCTGGGTACTATCGATCGTAAAACTACCAAACTAACATAATCACATTTTTCTTAATAAAATGCTGACTTATGATGTGCTATAAACTGTGCTAACGTCTGTGGATGCAGGGGAATTTACTTTTCATTTTGTTTTATAACTTAGAATAAATGTATAGGTTCTCTTGCAATTTCTCCCATTTCTCCCCCGGTTATAATTTTTATCCCCCTATTTATTTCTTGTGCTCTATTTAATATGTAAACACATATAACGAGTGTGAAATAGTGTAAAAATAAGATTTCTGCTATAATTCCCTAAATGATGAAAACAAAAATGGTTTTACATGGTGAATGTCATTTTGAATCAACTAAATGAGAAATAAGTGAGTCATCCGATACCCGAATCTCTGATCCAATAGGTATAAGTCTCCCTCCTAGAGGGAAATATACCAAAACTCTTTCCCAAGTAGACAACTTAAGTGGTGATTCTATCTTTTGTATCGGGATTTGGGTCTCGATTCTTTTATTCATTAAAATTGGCTTATTGTGCAAACTTTAGCTAAAGAATGTTTTATCACGCCTAAATCCAACCAAACCCCTAGTGGGCCCTGCCTCTCACACAAGTGCTAGGGAAGACCCACACGACATCGATACCTCACAGTGTCAACTCTGCTAGGGAGTAATGCTTTAACTTGCAAAATGTTTGGTTTGTTTTAAAAGCTTAAAAGATTAAGATGAGCACTAAAAATCATTTACTTGATTCAACCCGCTTTTGTTTTCATCATTTTGAAAAATTATCACACTCTATCTTCTCATCTCCTTCTCTCTTTAATTAGATGCATTCTTCTTCTACCTCTAGGTTAAGGTGCCCTATTATTTCTGAGACACTCGTGAAGGTGTTACCCATGCCCGCTAGGAATTAGGGACACCCTAGTGGGTGGAGCACTCATTGTCATATCACTCCGAAAGAGGCTTGGTGTGATGGGAACCTTCTACATCAACTTCCAATATGTCCCTTCACCATTCTTATCGAAAGCCTTAGAATTTTACCTTCTAGGTACCCTGATTTTTGTGTTACATACCCTTGTGTTGAACCCCACCATGCATCGTTGTAATTTATGCATGCATACAGCATTCCATGCATGTACTGATCTCTTAGTTACTACCTCAGTTCAAGATAAGAAATTGACAATCTTGTCCAGCACTCATCCCGGTTAGTATCACGGCTCAGTATGGTTAGTCAGTTCAACCAATAAATCCAACACTCCACATAGTTAATTGTGGGACTCATTCACTCCATCAAGAGGCTATTTTGTAATTTTACCATAGCAAGGACCTAGGTTAATGGCCAGACTTCATGGTTACGCAAAAGGGGACAATCCTCCCTTATGTTATGGGTTTACCCTACCGAATGACCCATGACCGAATGATCCATCCTATGATTCTAGATGACATCTCACCTTGGGATAATCCTCTTTTGAATATCTTTAAGAAGCCGAAGAAATACCAGTTGATTGATTACCTCCAACCATATGTTCAGCCAAAGCCTGAGGAGAGGGGCAATTTTTGCATATATCGTATCATTTCTGATCATTCGACTAGAGTATGTGAGGGTCTCCTCAATGCCATTGTGGCACTAATAGACAAAGGAAAAGTTTATGAACCCTAGAGAAGAAGAGAGAAAGTAGCCATGATTAGAAGAAAGTGAGGTATGGAAATGCATCATGGAGACCAAGAAAGCAAGAGAAGAACCATCCATATTTAACCTTATAGCTATCAGACAGTGGAGTGGGGAACCTATCCACGACTACTTTCAGAGATGGTTGATGGTTGTCATAGCCCTAAAAAGGAAACCTCAGGAGAAGGAATTAGCCAATGGATTCATCTTTGGGTTATCTCCTTACCTTCACAAGATATCATTTGTAAATGCATACAAAACTATCCCTGAGAGCTATGAAAGATATAGAAGCGGAAAAAAGTGCCAAACAAATGGAAGACAGTGACCCATCAAAGATTGAAGTGGATAAAGCTATAGATACCCCCACTACTTCAATATACACCATTTTATTCTTGGGGGATAAAAAGAAGACACTGATTCAAGAAGCCTTGAGAAACCTGGCCCAAGCCACATGGGAAGCTATGGATGACGTGTTGATCAAGAAGTAGTTGCAAGACCTGGATCTTGACTTGACTCATATTTTGATGAGTGACCTAGAAGACCCTCCGCCTGTGGAGGATGATAATGCAATTATATGTATTGAAAATGATGTAGCCTTTGGGCATCCTAATGATAATAATAGTGATTTTAGTTACTTGTTTGATGTTTTGCCTAATGACACCATGCATTCATCTGACCCTACGCATAACTTTTTAGCATTCATGATACTTCATTACATGACATTAATTTGGGTACTAAGGAAAATCCAAAAATGGTAACAATATCTAATGATCTGACCCCTATCGAAAAAATAGAGATGATAAAAGCGCTTAGAAAACATGTTAACACTTTTGCTTGGTCCTATGGAGACAGCCCAGGGTAGACTGCCAAATTGCCAAGCATCGCATCCCAACCGATCCCTGGTTCAAACTAGATAAACAAAAGTTAAGAAGGTTGCATCCTGAATGGGCCAATAAAATCAAAGCTGAAGTTGCTAGGTTACTGGAAGCTAAGTTCATTGAAGTAATTGAGTACCCGACATGGTTAGCAAATGTTGTCCTGGTCACTAAGAAAGATGGAAAGGTCAAAATGTGTGTCGACTTTCATGATTTGTACAAGGCATCCCCAAAGGACGACTTTCCATTACCATGCCTTGATGTATTGGTAGATAGCGCCGCAAGGGCCATAATGTACTCATTCTTAGATGGGTTCTCTGGGTACAATTAGATCTTAATGGACATCATTGACAAGGTCAAGATAGCCTTTATAACAGAATGGGGAGTGTATTGTTACAAGGTAATGCCCTTTGGACTGAAGAATATAGGGGCAATGTACCAGAGAGCAATGATAGCTTTACTGCATGACATGATCCACAAAGAGGTTGAGGTTTATATAGACGAAATGCTAGCAAAATCTAATACAAGGGAAGAGCACCCTGAGATTTGGGAAAGGTTCTTAATGAGAATTGAGAAGTACAACCTACGTTTGAATCCAAAGAAGTGTGTATTTAGGGTTACATTGGGAAAACTCTTGGGATACATTGTCAGTCAGAGGGGAATCGAGGTCAATCCTGATAAGGTTAGAGCTATTAAAGAAATGCCGATTCCTAAAATTGAAAGGGAACTCAGGCCATTACTTGGATCCCTCCAGTACGTGAGTCATTTTATTGCCAAGCTAAAAACCATATGTGAGCCAATCTTTAAGTTACTGAGAAGGAAGCAATCGATAGAATGGAATGAGCAATGCCAGATAGCATTTGACAAGATAAAGCTTATCTCATGAACCCCCTTAGTTTTAAAGCCTCCAATGCCCGGTAAGCCGCTGATTCTCTACTTGACCATAGAAGTGTCGTATGTGGGTGCAATGTTGGTTCAAGAATAAGAAGATAAGAGCAAGCATGATGTCTACTATTTAAGTAAGAAGTTGCTAGAATATGAAGCAAAATACACAGTAGTGGAAAATACCTACACCACAATGGTATGGTTGACCCAGAAGTTGAGGCATTACTTCTAGTCCTACAAAATTCAAGAGGTCGTCAAAGTAGATCCTATGACGTATCTCTATCACTCCCCCACATTGGCAGGGAAACTATCTCATTGGCTCCTATTGTTATCTAAGTTTGATATCTAATATGTGACGAAGAAAGTCATTAAGGGAAGAGCAGTGGCTAAGTTTTTGGCAAGTCAACCTATAGAGTCTGATTATGTTAAAAATATGGATTTTCCCGATGAACAGTTAGTAGAAATGAAAGCTGAGAAAGTTGAATGGATCATGTATTTTGATGGAGCTATGAATCAAAAAGGCTCTGGTCTTGGGGTAATCATCATCACACCACAAGGTGAGGTTATTCCACTAAGCAAGCAATTAGAGTTCCCGATCACTAACAACAGGGCCAAATACAAAGCTTGCCTCTTCAGTCTTGATGCTCTTTTACAACTAGCGGTAAAGGAAGTTAGGGTAATGGGAGATTCTGCGTTAGTGATAAACCATATCGTAGTGGAATGGGAAATCAGAGAAGAGTAACTCAGGCCATACGTAGAAGTAATTTAGGACTTGTCGGTATAGTTTAGTCAATGCTTCTTCCAATATGTACCAAGGGATGAGAATCAAATGGCTGATTCTTTGGCTACCCTAGCTTTAATATGGGAGGGAAAAGAGATTCAGCCCAACTGCCCCGCTTATAGTAGAACGACTCATTCTCCATTTCATGAAAAGGTTCGAGTTATAATTATAAAGGAGCAATAGGTCTGTTGGTATGATGACATTAAAAGGATCCTAAATGAAGGGAAGTGCCTCGAAGGGTTGTCGAGTTCAGATTGCCTAACTCTTAAAAGGTTAGTGACACAATTCAGACTAGTTAATGAGGATCTCTTCAAAAGGACAGCTGAAGGATTATTGATGTGATGTCTAAATGAAGAGGAAGCATAAAGGGTAATGACTCAGGTGTATTCAGGGGATTATGGTCCACATATGAATGGCATGACTTTGGCTAGAAAGATTTAGAGGATGGGATACTTCTGGAGCATGATGAACGCCAACTGTGTCAACAAAGTTAGGGAATGTCATGAATGTTAGATTCATGGGGATATACATCATCTACCCTCATCCGAACTTCGTAATTTATCTACTCCTTGGCCTTTCTCGGCGTGGGAGATAGATATAATTCATGAAATGCGGCCATCATCAACCAATGGGCACCAGTTCATCATAGTCGCAGTCAATTACTTTTCAAAATGCATAGAGGCCAAATCTTACACCAACATCACCTCCAAGAAAATGGCCAAGTTCGTAGAGAAGCATATTTTTGCTTGATATGGGGTTCCACATCATGTGGTATCCAATAATAGGGTCCAGTTTCAAGGGCCACTGCTGAATTATTTAAGAAGTTCAACATCGAACACCACAGGTCTTCTCCATATAGGCCACAAGCTAACGAGGCAGTCGATACTGCCAATAAGTCAATCAAAAAGATTTTATCCAAGACAATAGCTACTTACAGAGACTAGTCTGATAAACTTTAATTTGCAGTTTAGGGGTATAGAACTAGTATAAGAACTCCTGCTAATCAAACACCTTTCTCCTTGGTATATGGAATGGAAGCTGTGTTATCGGTTGAAATAGAAGTAAGATCTCTGAGAGTGGCACTTGAAGCTTAGTTAAAAGAGTCAGATTGGGCAAGAGGCAGGTATAAATAGTTAAATGCGATAGATGAAAAGCAGCTCAAGGCACTTCACCACCTACAGATGTACCAGTAGCGCATGGCTCGAGCTTACAACATAGAATCAGATACCCGAAGCAACCTCTCAAAGAAAGTGAACTAGTTCTCAAGTAGCTATGCCAGGTCAACTCTAACACTAGGGGCAAGTTTATGCCTAATTGGGAAGGACCGTTCATTGTAATGAAAGTCCTTGGTAAAGGAGGAATCAAGCTTATGGATATTGATGGAAATGAGTTCGTGAATCCAGTGAATCAAGATAGGCTCAAGCGTTATCAGGTCTAGGTCAAAAGAATTAAATCATAAAAAAGCAGCACAAAGAATAAAAGAAATAAAGAATAAATCACCCGGTAAATGGTCCTCTATTGCTCAGGCAAAAATTAGGGTGCAGCCGATTAGGAAAAAGTTAGGGCACTCCAATGCTATAAAGCCCGCTAAGTTGAAAACATGAAAAGGGCGGATTAGGCAAAAGTTAGGGCACTGAGAGAAAAATGTCAGTTGCTCTCTAGAAAATCTATAAAAGAGCAGTAAGCAGTAAGGGTTAACCATTGGAAATTATTACCATTGCCTATGTACTCAAATTAATCTCATCAATGAACATGTTATGATTTTGCTAAGAACCTTGGACTTATGAATGCATGCATGTCTTCAGGTGAAATAATCGCAGGAGTGTGAACATCAATTTTTTCTCTACGTGTTGTGCATCATTGTATTAATCTTTACCGTACATTTGTAATATTCAGAAAAACCTACTAGATTGAAAACCGGAAAGGGCGGTCCAGGCAAAAGTTAAGTTGAAAAGAAAAGTTTGCTGGATTGAGCCATCAAGGACAATTCAGGCAAAAAGTAAGACAGCCTGTGTGGTTTAAAACACGAAAGGGGGGTCCAGGCAAAAATTAAGGCAAAAAAAAAAGAAAAAGCTTGCTAGGTTGAAAACCTGAAAGGGCGGTCTAGACAAAAGTTAAAGCTAGAAAGAAAAAGTTCGTTGGACTAAGCCGTCAAGGACAGTTCAGGCAAAAATTAGGATAAAAAGAAAGCAAAAAATAAATGCTTGATAGGTCATCTAACTTAATTTGATCCCCTCACTATGAAATCTCTGGATAAGATATGGGTTCGCAAAGCAGCAATACTCAATGGTCCCAGTTCAAAAGAAATCCACATGCATATAAGTTAAATGTCAAAAGTACCAATCCAAAGTTTACAATCAAAATAAGCCACGCAGGTCCCAAAAGTATGAAACAATTCAAAAAGGGATAATAATCTAAGCTGCAGGAGGATCCTATCCCTGGTGGCCCTCCTGGGTCTGATCCTGAGTATCCGCCAGCAGATAATCCACATCTATAGTGATATGGTCATCAGCCTCACCAGTATCTGCAGCTGGCTAGGTAGGGCCCCTGGTCTCTGAAGTCTCTGCAGTAACCGTAGCAGTGTCAGCTCCCTCAATATGCTAATCTTCACTCCTCTGAGTCCCTCGATATGCAAAAAGGTCATCCTCAGACTCATCATCAGAAGGAACTAGTGTCTGCCAATCCTCAATCATCCTCACCAGCTGGCCTCTTAGAGTCTCAATCTCAGCGCTTGCCCAAGCAGTCTTAGACCTAGCCTAGTCAACCTCAGTAGTGGCTGCCCATTATTTCTCCTCTAAAAATGTAGCTCTCTCATCAGAAGCATCCAAATCCTCGACAGACCTACTATGCTCCATGGCCAACAAAGTCTGCAATAGAAATCACGAGATTAGTACATATATAAATGTTATAGCATGCATCATTTGTTAAATTTTATAGGAAAAAGAAAGTTACTGCAGCTAGTGCATTCTGGGCTAACAGCAAATCCTATACAGATAAATAGCCTTGGGCAATCCTCTCAGCCTCAGAGATGGTCACCTAAAAGGAAAAGGTCACATCAGGATAAGATATTATAAACAATCACAATGGATGAATGGTAAGACAAAGGATTCCTTACATGAGTAGAGCTGGAAGGAGTGAAACTGATAGGCTGGACCAACTCCTCGAGCTCTTAGAAAACTCACTTCCCCGAATGGTCAAGGAGTTGGAAGAAAGCATCTAGCTTAGCTCAAAGGATGCCCTCCCTCACAGATCTGGAAGCTCGAGGTTGCTTTACATGTGGCTCAGGGGTAACATCAGCAGTAGTGGCAGATCTCTTCCGCGTAGAAGCAGAAGGCTATAACAATAAAGAATTAGAGTCAAGATCACAGTCAATTTTAGAAAGTAGTAAGGTATTCACAAAGGCCAAGTTAGAAGCATACCTAAGAAGAAGGGGTAGCTGAACTGAATGGGCCCCCAATACCCAAACTATGGATGGACCCCCGTGGTCACCCCTCGCTCCACTCTTCTCATCATTATCATCATCATCACCATCACTGTCACTTCGAACTCTAAGGGCCCATCCACATGGTGAATCCTCTTACATGGAGGAAGAAGGGAGGAATTAATAAACTTAGCATAAGGGCCCTCTACAGACAGCACTCAAGCTCCCTCACCTAACAAGTATAGCCCCTAATCGGTACCCGACATTAGATGAGCCTAGAAGACTCTCACCGAGATTGGAGGCGAAATCCATCTCTCCACCATGGCACTGGTCCTCCACCCTAAGGCCCTCTCACCAAAATACCACTCATAAGAGAGTGGTGACTCTAGGACAAAGCGACGATCATCCACGCCAACCCGTATCTGCCCAATAGGCCCACGTGTGACTAATATCTCCTATAGGTATCGAATAACCTGCACAAAATAAATGCATCGTGAGTATCATAACCTCATAAATATAGTTTCTACTAATGATTTGTTGAAATGTAAAATGCAGGCTTAGTAAGTAACAAGTTTACCCGATCTGAGCACAGCCGACGTAGGAACTCTTGATATTGCACTATAGTTAAAGGCTGGCCCTACTAGAGCCCCATCTATCTGGATATAATATGTGGTATCTCAAGCTGCAGGGGCAAACCTGGTCTAGGAATCAATAAGTGCTTGAAAGCCTAAATTTGTAAGACAAAGTAAGGATCAGTTGCAACATAGATCAGACAAAAGGTTAAAGCACAAGAGATCAGCTTGGGATTTAACAGTAGTATCAGATGGTAGATCTTGATCTCAGATTGATCACCTCAGACTCCGATGTCTAACCTATAGTATAGCTGTGCTAGAATGGCCCGGTACCAGTTCTTGCAGGATACTGCAGCAAGGTCTTCAATAGCAGAGAGCAAACCATAGTTGAGGTTGCTCGAATAAATAGGAAAGAAGACTATGGTAAGGAATGTTAACAAGAAATATCGGGCACACTAATCCCTCCTATTAACCTCAATAGGACTCAGCTGCCTGATCCAATAAGCATGTAGGTCCTCATACTTGAGCTTGTTCATCCCATCCGGACGAAACCTAAGTAATCTAGAAATGTAGGCCTTCACCTCAGGCTAAGATTGCCACCAGTTGGCATAAACATTGAAGTAGACAACTTCCTCGATCCACTCCAGGCCCATCATGGTGCACACATCCAAGGGAGTGATAGTGACCTCTCTAATAGGCAAGTGGAAAGTATGGGTCATCTCCGACCACCTCTCAGTTAAAGTTGAAATAGCACAAGGGGCCAACATCTTAGTGGCTTAAGGGATGGCCCTAATAATGTCGCTGAAGTCAAAGAAATCAATATAGGTCAGCAACTCCATATCCCTTGCAGCACGAATCTCCTCGTGCCATTTCCTATAGAAGCTTAGAGCCCTCACAGTCTTGTATTGGAACTGCAAAGATAAAATTATAGTTCAGTAAGGTTAAAATATAGTAGATAAGTCAGAAATTAGGAAACTATTGTATAAATCAAAGTAGCCAGCCTTCTGTCCCTGAGGACAGGACCTGTACGGGTAAGCTCCACCCGTATGAGTCTACAAGGAGTACCCGAACTAAAAATAGGACCCATACGGGTCCCCCCTATTGGAAATAAAGAACCAGAACACTAATATCCGGATCAGGTTTGAAGTCAACAAAACCTTAGTAAAAGACTTATCCGGATAATCCAAAGAACTGAAACTATATCATCCAGAAAATTAAGACATTACCAAGTCCTAAACAAGGCACTCAAGTCAAGACAAGTACCTAAGCATCAAAGGAATTATCCATTTAAAGTTTGGAAAGGAAACAAACTATTAACTGTCAAGACTAGCATCCGAAAGAACTGATTGACGCTACACCGGAAGAAGGCAGATTTAGAGATATAGAGTCTAAAGATATCCAGAAGACTCTTATATTAGACAAAGGGAAAAGTTTCAAATACAACTTTCCCTCCACCATTTGGTCTATGAAGTCAAAGATCCTTTCCCTAAGATAAAGACAAAGTGATAGCTTGCATTTTTTAGGGAAAGGAGAAAAGGGCTGACATAGGTCTGAAAAAGCTGAAAAACCTTTTTCACCTAGACCAATAAGGAGGCGCGTGGAACACACATCAAAAAGTAAATAGTATTAAAGTTGGTGCATCACAAACTACCAAGTAAAACGATCACTGACCAGTTTTCAGCATCAATCCGAATGGTTCAAATGGGTCAAATTATAGTTTGACAGATTGATCAATGGTTCTGGAAGCGCCATCTATAACCTGATCAAGGGTGAAGATTTATTATAAGTTTAACAACCCACAACGGCTACATTTATGATGGAAGCCCATAAAAGGGACTGGTTGATTTACAAAATCAAGTAACAAAGCATACTAATTCAATCAGTTGATATAATCCCTCCAAGAATCAATTAAATTCCACATTGGTTGTGAGGATTCCCAAGTGAACTATAAACTTAAGGAAATCTAAAAACCAAAACCTTTGTGAAAAACGAGAGTGTAAAAATCTCCAACTTGGGTGAGTTGAGAGATCGAGATATAACTTAAAGTTGGCGCTTTGAGTAAGAACTCCTTGTAGCACTCAACTTAGATTTGGGGTAGAAGTCTAAGTTGTATATCCTACTAAAGACTAAAGGACATAGCTAGGAGTTGGTGCTTCTAGTGGTATATCCTACCTCAGGAAGGGGTTACCATCTGGAGACAATTTATAAGGCTTGATTCCTGCCAGTTGGAAAGGAATCCACTACTGGAAAAGCTCAGAGGAAGGAAACTCTAGGGACTAGAGTAGGTAGGGCCGAACCAGGATAAAATTCTTCTGTGTTTGATTTCTCTAACTTTTATCATTTGCATTAAATTGTCATAACTGCTTGATCCGGATCCATCATCTGATTCATAATCAAACACGCTACACTAAGACTTTTTAAAGTCTTTATATTCTGCGAAAAAGGTTCATTCACCCCCCTCTAACCTTATAAAGACCCTTACAAGGACCAACAAGTAGTATCAGAGCTAGTGCTCAAACTAGAGATCTAACAATCTCGAGCTAAAGGTCCATATATTTTGATTCACATATCAAAATGAGTTTCCAAAACTCAGAACTCCTTCCCGAGGGTATGTCTGTTACCCGTCCTCCACTCTTTATCGGTGAACACTATAGGTTCTAGAAAAATCAGATGAAGAACTTCATCTAGTCACAAGTATGCAAGCACGGTTAGTTATTAAAGATGGTCTATATGATCCTACTTATGAAGTAGAGGTATGACTACCCGAAAGTCATCAAGCATGTGGGATGAGAATGATTTTAAAAAGTTACATAAAAACACAAATGCTATTAATATGCTTTGTTATGCTCTTAGTGCAGCTGAATTCAACTGGATATCCGGATGCGAGACTACAAAAGAGATATGGGAGAAGTTAGAAGTAACCTATGAAGGAACCACCAAAGTAAGAGAAGCTAAGCTTGATCTACTCCAACAAAAGTTTGAATCCTTCTAGATGAAGCCTAAAGAATCAATCAATAGCATGAACACTTAATACAATAATCTAGTGAATGAGATGAAGAGGCTGGGAAAGGAGATTCTAGAAGTAGAAATGGTCAAAAAAGTGCTTTAGAGTCTCACCAAGGAATAAGACAATAAAAAGACTGCTATTGAGGAAGCTCATGACTTAAAATTTTATAGTTATGGTGAACTTATTGGTAATCTTCTTACCCAAGAGTTGTCCTTGGAGAGATATAGCTAACAAGAAAAGAAGCCTGAGGAGAAAAAGAAGGCCATTGCACTTAAGGCAGAATCCACTAGATCAGCTTCATCCGGAGAGGAAGAGCAAATCAATGAATCAATGAGCACCAAAGATCAACTTGCTCTACTAACCAGAAGGCTCAACCAATTCATATAAAAGAAAGATAAAAGAAAATCAAGAAATTACGAATCTTGGAAACTAAGAGAAGGAACGTCCAGAAGAGACAGGCCTAGAAGAAACCCGGAAGAAAAGAAGGATCCGGAGAAAGAAGCTGCATGTTTTGAATGTGGTGAGAAAGGCCATTTTAGAACAAAATGTCCTAAGCTTAAGAGAACCAAGAAGTTCAAAAAGAAGGCAATGGTTGCTACTTAGGGCAATAGTGAAGAAAGCAGCAGCTCATCTTCAACAGAAGAAGAAGAGACTACAAATTATGCGTTTATGGCTCTAACTGATATGGAAGTAGAGCAATCCAGAAGAAATGCCTCTAAGCAAGAAACAGTGCAAATCAAAGAATCAAAATCAGATACAGCAAACAGTGAGGTAAATTCTTATTCTAATTCTGCTTTTAATCTTGACCTTACTAGAGCTCTATATATTGTAATTAAGGGTATAAAGAAGAATGCAAAAGCAACCAAGTCTCTTTTGAGGGTGTAAAGAAGAATGCAAAAGCAATCAAGTCTCTTAAAAGAGCAGTAACGGAGTTACCAGAAGATGCTAGAGTAATGGCAAAAGACATAAATTTGGTTAGAGCAACCAAGCATATTGATGTTGTAGAGGAGAACTTCCTGAGGAATCAATTCCAGATCCTAAATGCAAATGTAATGGGACTAGAGAGAGAAATCAATCTATTAAAGGAAGTATCCAGGAAGAGGCCAGAGACAAAAACTCTAAGAAGAGATAATCATCCTTCTACTCAGAACAGATTCTAAAAGACCCCTAATCAAAGAATGAAGTAAGTTAGCAGGCAGCCATAAGCTCAAAAATATACTTCTGCTCAAAAGGGAAAGGCTAAGGTAGCCTACAACCAACAACCTATCAAACAGAGAAGAAATTGTAGAGCTGAAGTTGCACCTCTAACCAACTTCCAGATTTATACCAGACCATCCACTAGTGTGTAAGAAGCTAGGTATAAAGGCAACTATAGGAGGAAGGATCTGGAAAAGATCAGTAAGAAGCAAAAGCAAAACATACCCATTTTGGGGTGCAGGTTTTGTGGAAAAAATAATCATATTACTAAATCATGTAGATTTAGGAATGGTTATTATGATGTTTACCCTTGGCCTGAGAGGGTTATTAACCCGAGAGGACCTAAATCTGATTAGGTACCGAAATCCACTTGATCTATTTTATCGGTATGCCTTAGATCTATAGTAGATCAACACACTTAGTGTATTGAGAGTGGATGCTCAGGCACATGACAGGTGATGAGAAGGCCCTCATCACATTAACTTAGAAGAAGGGAGCAAAAGTGAGCTTTAGAGACAATCAAAAGGGACAGATCATTAGCCATGGAACCATTAGATCTGAATTAAAGATAGAAGATGTCTCATTGGTTGATGGACTGAAATTCAACTTGCTAAGTGTGGCCCAACTCCGTGACAAAGGAAGAAAAGTCACACTTGATTCCGGAGGCTGCTCAATCCATGATTGTAAGTCAAATCAACTCATTCTCTATGCACCCAGAGTAAATAATGACTATTCTGTAAACATTAAAAATGATAAAAAAAGAATATCTGCTTAGTGTCTAAAGAAGAAGAATCATAGCTATGGCACCAGAGCTTAGGACATGTCAGCACGAACCTCCTGTCCAAACTAGCCAAAAAGGAATTAGTAGTGGGTTTGCCTAAGGATGCATTTGATAAGGATCATCTGTGCACTGCATGCCAACTAGGTAAACAACATAAGAAAAGTTTCCCTTCCTTCTCATACATGCCTTCCAAAAGAGTACTTGAGCTCTTACATATTGATCTCTTTGGTCCAATTAAGCCATTAAGTTTAGGTAGAAGAGATTACACCATGGTCATTGTGGATGATTATTCTCGATATACTTGGGTTCTCCTGCTAACAAGCAAGGATGAAGCTTTTAACCTATTCTCCAAAACATTTATGCAGATAGAAGTAGAATAATGCATAAGCATTGCATACATCTGGAGTGATAATGGTGGAGAATTAAAAAACAAGTAGTTTGCTGATTTTTGTGACTCCAAGGGCATTGAACACAACTTCTTTGCCCCTCACACTCCTCAAGAAAATCGAGTTGTTGAGAGAAAGAACAGGACCATAGTTGAGATGGCTAGAACAATGCTTAGTGAAAATTGTTTGCCAAAATATTTTTAGGGTGAGGCCATAAATACAACATGCTATATATTGAATAGAGCTCTCATTAGAAAGACCATCAAAAAGACCCTATATGAAATCTAGAAGGGAAGAAAACCCAAAATTGGGTATTTTAAAGCATTTGGATGTAAATGCTACATCTTTAATGATGGAGTGCAACTAGGAAAATTTGATCCTAAATTTGATGGAGCAATTTTCCTTGGCTACTCAACACATAGTAAGGCTTATAGAGTCTTTAATAAATGAACCCAAACTATGGTAGAGTCAATACATGTAGATTTTGATGAGACTAACACTGCGGGAAAGATAAGTTACACTCTGAAAGATCAAGTTCCGGAAGCTAAAAAATCTAAAGACAAGAAGGGAGCAGGAATTCCAGATTCATTTCAAATCAAGAAGTATAAAGAGGAAGATGAAGGAATATCCATTGATGCAGAGGTACAACAAGTTAATCCCAACCCACAGGAGATTGACTTTAATGAAGGCCAAGAAGGAATGGTTAAAGCTAAAATGGATCAAGTCCTAGTTCAACATGAAGGCCTACAAAGATAGATTCGGACCCACAGAGATCATTCTATCAAAAATATTCTCAATGCTATTCATAATCTAGTTAGAACCAGAGGTCAGCTCAATCGAATGATGAGCCATGCTGCCTTTGTCTCTCTTATAGAGCTAACGAAACTTCAAGATGCTGAAGGTGATGAAAGCTAGATGATGGCAATGCAGGAAGAGCTAGATCAATTTACCAGGACTGATGTTTGGGATCTAGTACCACCTCCTAAAGGAAAATCAATCATTGGCCCCAAGTGGGTATCCTATAACAAGCTTGATGAATTCGGAGTAGTGGTAAGAAACAAGACAAGATTAGTTGCCCAAGGCTACATCTAGCAAGAAGGAATTGATTTTGAAGAAACCTTCACTCTGTAGCAAGGCTGGAATCAATTCGGATCCTATGTGCTTTTGCATCATTCATGGAGTTCACACTATACCAAGTGGATGTCAAAAGTGCATTTCTAAATGGTGTTATTCAAGAAGAAGTCTATGTTAATCAACCACCCATATTTGAAGATCCAAAGCACCTAGATCATGTCTACAGGCTAAAGAAGGCTCTCTATAGATTGAAGCAAGCACCCAGAGCTTGGTATGAGAGGTTGACATCATTCGTTATATCTTTTTAGGTTATATCAGAGGCAGAGCAGACACTACCTTATTCATCAAAAAGAAGAAAAATGATATCATTTTAGTTCAAATTTATGTGAATGATATCATATTTGTTGCAACTGATGAAAAGATGTATAAAGAATTCAGCTCTCAAATGTAGAGGGAATTTGAGATGTCCATGATGGGAGAGCTCTACTTCTTCCTTGGTTTACAGATCAAGCAAAGTCCGGATGGGATTTTCATTAACCAATCGAAGTATACCTAGGAGATCCTAAAGAAGTTTGAAATGGACAAAAGGAAGCCTATGTCCACTCCAATAGGATCAAACACAATCTTATCCAAGGATTCTAAAGGAGAAGATGTTGATTAGAAGCTCTATAGAGGAATGATTAGTTCACTCTTATACTTGATAGCTAGTAGACCTGACATACACTATGCAGTTTGCTATTATGCAAGGTACCAAGCCAATTCTAAGGATTCCCATCTCAAGGAAGTTAAAAGAATCCTAAGATACCTCCTAAGAACCACTGAAGTTGGGTTATGGTATCCTAGTAATGGAGATTTCACACTTCAAGGGTTCACTGATGCAGATTATGGCAGAGATACTCCTGAGAGAAAGAGTACATTCGAAGGCTGCCATTTCCTTAGAGATTGCTTAGTATTATGGTATAGCAAGAAGCAAAATTCAGTTGCCTTATCCAGTATAGAAGCAGAGCATATGGCAGCTAGAAGTTGTGTTACTCAACTCCTATAGATCAAACAACAACTTGAAGATTATGGAGTGCAATCTAGATGTGTGGATGTTATGTATGACAACAAAAGTGCTATTGATGTGTCAAAGAATTCGGTAATCCATAGTTGGATGAAGCATGTCAATATAAGGCATCATTTCATCCAGGATCATGTGATGAGGAAGGATGTTACATTGGTATATGTCCCAACCAATGAACAAAGAGTAGATATCTTTACTAAGCCACTAAGTAAAGATCATTTTGGAAAGTTAAGGGAATCTATTGGAATGTCAAATCCAATCCGAGGACAATCCGGAAGAAAGCTTCAAAATCAAGCCAGACCCTAGACTAAATTTGAAAAAGAAGAAGCACTGGAAGGAAATTTATTTTGGAAAAATGCCACGTCAATAGACAAGAATGACATATGGCAGTAAAAGCGCATAAATATAACAATTACTTTTTGAATTTCAAAAGTCCATTAGCTGTTACACGCTCGGTAAATACAACAATTATTTTAAAAAAAACCGTTTCAATTCTCCGGTTAATATGAATTTACCTCTCTCTAAATATTCTGACTGCCATGTCATCATTCCAGTCAAACAACCGCCAATCGGATTACCAAAATACCCTCACTTTGAAAACTCTATAAAACCCCCCAAAGTTCATCCTCGTCCTCATGTGAGCAACATACTCTTAATGTTACTCAGCAAATTTGAAAACTCAGAACCCTAATTTCTTCCAATCCTTCCAAATGGAAGAAATCAACACCTCACAAACACCTAAAATCCTTCCTAGCAAGAATATCTTTCAAGAGTCAGATCTAAAAGATTCTGATTTCACTCCCTTAAACCTAAAAACTACTAAATTAGTGATTCCTATTGATTATCTATGTGATGAATAACTCTTCAAAAGTACCCCCTACTCAACCCTAATTGAGCATCAAAATCTGGGTGATTTCTTAAAAATAAACTGCCTTACCTACCCTGATCTTGTCTGAGAATTCTATGAGAATCTCTATGTGCATAATCACCATGATGCCCTTCGAACAAAAGTCCAAGGGAAGGACATCACCATCACCCAAGAATCTTTTGAAAAGTGCTTTAACATGAAGAACTTTAGAGTCTTGATGAGGTAAGATGGAGACAAAATGGGTGTTGACTATACCCCAAAACTCTGGCTTCATGAGAACTAGTTTGGAGATAAGTTCTCCACCTATTTCCCAAAAACCCCAAGGTACTTACAACATGCCATGGCAAAACTGATACTAATCCAAAAGGGATCCCAGACTATAGTGTCTTCCTTCCAACACTGCATCCTGCAGCATTGGGTTGGGTCGTAGAATTCAATTGCCCAGTGCTTATCATCAATTACCTGAAGAGCCATGTAAACTCTGATGGTGCTCTCATCACCCGGATCCTCCAAGCTACTTGATTTAATCTCACCAAATTTGATGGTATATCTGGAAAAGCCATCCTCAAAAAGAACTTCAAGAATCTATGGTATGATGAGAAATGGGATGAGGAAAAGCCAAACAAAAGAGGGATGAGAAGAAAACAAAGGCCCGTAAAGCTGTGGATCTGGAAGCACTAGCCCTTGCTCCTAAGAAACCCAGAACCACCAAAGCCAAAGCTTAAAAGTGAACAGAAGTGGTTCCAGAAGAGGTTGATGAGGACTTTCTGCCCCTTACTTAGATTCTAAAAGGCAGTTCAGAGAAGCCTAAGCTGAGGGGGAGATTGATTAAAACTACAGCAAAGAAGCGAAGTAATGTGGTTGATGAAATTGCTGCTAAAGCCATTGAGGAAGGAAGAAAGAAAGCCAAGAGAAGCCTGGTAGAAATGGAAGATGATGATGAGGAGACTAAGGATGAAAGACCAATGCCCAAGAATGAATTTATCCGGAAAGGTCTAACATTTGATGAGACAGTAGCTGTTAAGGCACAACAAGCAATAGAAGGAAGAAGATTGGCTGGGATTGTGCTAAATGAAGAAGCCAAGCAGTACAGAGAAAAAGCTATATTTGAGAAAGCCAAACAGTCTAAGGGGAAGAATGTGACAGTGGCCACAGAAATTGTTGGACCAGAAGATGAGCAGTTTTAAATTATCCAACAAGTTATCAAGGATAACATCAAAATCAACTGAGAAAGAACTGCAGGACCCAGAAGCTTATCCAAGGTACCACCAATCCTGGTAGACCTCAAGGATATAGATACTCTATCCAAGATCCCAGAAGTGGACCCCTTCATTTTTGCAACCAGATAAGAGCACCTTCCGGAGAATCTACTAAATGAGTAGGCAGTAATCATAAATCTTGAAAGTCCGGTAAAGGCATCTGGAGAGGATGTTGAGGAAAATGCCAATAGTCCTAGGCACGTGGTTGAAAGTCCTATCAATGCAAGTGAAGGGGTGGATGAGGACAGTTCTAACTATCTGGCGGTTAAGGAGGAAGAAGTAGAGTAGGTAGATCAGAATCAAACCGAACAAATCAATAAGGTAAATCTTGCCTTAGTTCAATTTGATTCTAACATTGAGAATATTATTGCTGAAGACAAGGCTAACTTAGCTACAGACTCCTAAATTATAGTTAAGGATCTAGTGCCTATCCCAGATGAAAAGAATCCAGAGGAGGGATTGGGTCTGGGATCCGAAGGGCACACTTCTGAAGTGGACCCTAAGTACGAGGCTAATTCGGAGGAAATATTGGAGGAAGAAGAAGGAGAGCGGGAGGATGAAGATATAGAAGGTGTGGATGACAAGGAAGAAAGTTCATCCAGATCATCCGAAGATGACTTATCACCAGAAGACAACTTCCCCAATCCACTGCTCAAGTTACCCTGCCTGCATATAATTTTAAAGACTCTAAGGTCACTGCAATGCTTAAACTCCTACAGGAGGCTTCACTTGAACAACATGAAGGAGGATTTGTGAAATAGAGCCTCCTGACTATATGCATGCATCTGAGAGCAGTTGAAAAAGAACTCATGAAGTAGTTCGGGTCAGAAATAAAGAAAGAGTTGAGTACGATAAAGGGGAGTCTAAAAGGGTTGAAGAAACTATCATGGACTTTCCCACTCCAGGGCCATACCAGAAGCATCACTCTCCCAGATTAATCCAACCCTCAACAAGCTTAAAGAAAATGTTTCCACAGCAAATAGAACAATGGATCAGGCCAACACTTTAGCCTCTAATAATTGTTGTACAATCCTTGACAAGATAACATCCTCCTCTGAGCAAACAAAGGAAAAAAATCCTATCTGGACTCCAAGTTTGAAAACTTGTCAAAATTCATATCTGAAAAAGAAGAAAAAGCTGCTCTCCCATGCCTAACAGAGCAATAACAAGAAATTTTGACCAAATTGACAAAATTTTTTGAAGAAGATTTACCCAAGAAACTTATTGCTCATGCCGTAACCATTGCTCAAGAAGTCTGTAGGTAGTTAAATGACCAAGTTTCAGTGATTGAGTGGGCTTAAGTGAAGAAATCTCCCTCCTACAAACCGGACTCAATAATCTCTCCATCTCCAGTTACTCTTCCTTCGGACCATCCATTTCGAGAAGTCAACTGCTTCCTGTCTTCCACAACCTCATTCAGACTATTGGGGACTCCGGATTCTATAGGCAGAAATGGGTCACAACTCTTCTCAAGGTACTTTTTCCTTACTTTGACCCCAAAGATCAAGAGCTTGTTTTACACCTTCATCCAATCATCAAGCAGTCTTATGATCAACTCAAGAGAACAATCCATCCTTACTACCAGACTCCATCAACAGTCAATCGGATCATTGATAAAAGGGCCAAGGGCGTCCTAACTACTCCATTTACTCAAGCGCATGGCAGCAAGCCTGGGATAATCGTACCTACATGGTCATTGATCCTCAGGATACAAACAAAAAGGGGTAGGACAGTCAGAGTTAACATACGAAGGAAGGAAGTGGAAAAGACAAGAAACTGAAAGTAAAGAAGGGCGGACCATCCGGAGAGATAGTTAAGCTAGGTAAATGATATTAACTGTAAAATCTTATAATAGCTAGATTCACTCTTATATGTATTTCTGTATCTATAATCTCGAACTTCATGATGTTAACTATTGTTAATAACAGAAGTATATATAAAGTGAACTCTTAACTATCAAAAATTGCTTCTAAAGTACAATCTGTTATTGTACTGAAACAAACTTAGAAGCCATAATTGAAAAATGTTGCGGGAGTTAGGATGCTAGAATTATGGGAGAGCATTGTAAATGACTAAGTATCAAGAATCATACTTAGATCATAAAACCCTCTCTCTCTTATGCTTAGTTGACTCATGGTTTTGTTTCCATCAAATGGGGGAGATTATTGGAAATAAAGATCCGGAACACCAACATTCAGATTAGGTTTGAAGTCAACAAAACCTTAGTACAAGACTTATCCGGATAATCCAAAGAACTGAAGCTATATCATCTAGAACATTAAGACATTACTAAGTCCTAAACAAGCCACTCAAGTCAAGATAAGTACCTAAGAATAAAAGGAATTATCCAGTTAAAGTTTGGAAAGGAAACAAACTATTAACCGTCAAGACTAGCATCTGGAAGAACTGATTGAAGCTGCACCGAAAGAAGGCAGATCTGAAGATATAGTGTCTAAAGATATTCGGAAGACTCCTATATCAGAAAAAGGAAAAGTTTTAAATATAACTTTCCCTCCACCTTTTGGTCTATGAAGTCAAAGATCCTTTCCCCAAGATAAAGACAAAGTGACAGCTTGCATTTTTTAGAAAAAGGATAAAAGGACTGACACAGGTCTGAAAAACCTGAAAACCTTTTTAACCTAGACCAATAAGAAGGCACGTGGAACACACATGAAAAAGCAAATGGTGTTAAAGTTGGTGCATCACAAACTACCAAGTAAAATGATCATTGACCACTTTTCAACATTAATCCCAGGGATTCAAACGGGTCAAATTACAGTCTAACGGATTGATCAACGATTCCAGAAGCACCATCTATAACCTGATCAAGGGTGAAGCTTTACTATAAGTTCAACAACCCACAATGGCTACATTTTTGGTGGAAGCCTATAAAAGGGAAGCTTCATCGAATGAGAAGGTTGACTGGTTGATTTACAAAAGCAAGTAACAAAGCATACTCATTCAATCAGTTGATATAATCCCTCCAAGAATCAATTAAATTCCACATCTATTGTAAGGATTCCTAAGTGAACTATAAACTTAACGAAATCTAAAAACCAAAACCTTTATGAAAAATAAGAGTGTAAAAATCTCCAACTTGGGTGATTTGAGAGATCGGGATACAACTTAAAGTTGGTGCATTGAGCAAGAACTCCCTGTAGGACTCAGCTTAGATTCGGGGTAGAAGTCTAAGTGGTATATCTTACTAAAGACTAAAGGACTTAATTAGGAGTTGGTGCTTCTAGTGGTATATCCTACATTAGAAAGGGGTTACCACCCGAAGAAAAATTGTAAGGCTTGATTCCTGCCAGTTGGAAAGTAATCCACTAGTGGAAAAGCTCAGAGAAAGGAAACTTTGGGGACTGGAGTAGGCAGGGCCGAACCAGGATAAAAATCTTTTGTGTTTGATTTCTCTAACTTTTATCTTTTACATTATATTGTCATAACTGCATCGTCCGGATCCATCAACCAGTTCATAATCAAACAGGCTACACTAAGACTTTTTAAAGTCTTTATATTCCATGAAAAAGGGTCACTCACCCCCCTCTGACCTTATAAAGACCCTTACAGGGACCAATACCCCCCCTCACTAGTATGGGTCCCCTGCAAGCAGTCCCTCTGTAAAAAATCTCCTAAAAATCCAAAACCATCCAAATTCAACCAAAGCACATCCAAAACTATCCTAAAAGCCTCCTAGGCTAAAGTGACATGCATCAAGCTCTATTCCAAGGTCTAAAACACCCTAATTCATGCCAAAATTTGAGAAATTGCCAAAGGTTTGAAAATGGAAGATGGAGAATCGAGCAAAATTACCTGAAGTTCTGAAGCATGGGTCTTAGGAGATGGGATCAGTGGCACTTCAGAGACAGGAGTGAGCCACAAAAATGAATCTCCTTCGCAAAATGCATACCCGACCAAAACTGGGCTTTCTCGAAGCGTTCAATCACCCACTGAGGGCAAGTCCTCAAGTCTAAGGGGGAAATAACCGGTCTGTGGGATCATATTTTGCATATTCAATTGATTTTAGGAAGAAAAATTGCCGGTGTTTCAAAACGGGAAGTTTTAAAACCCCCGTTGAGGACCCGTATGGGTCCCAACTTTCAAGGGCCCTACCCGTATGGGTCTTTCCCACCTACATGGGCCCTCTTTTGCCATCCAGGGGGCAGATTTTTGAACCAGTGTTTCAGAAAGCACCAGAAATTCATCTAGTCTAAGTTTGGGGCCTACCCCACTCCTTCTCAACCTTATATTTCAATTATATTTTGGGGAAAGTTCCTAGGCTCACCTTGATCCTTGATTAAAGGGGCAAAAATATTTTTGTTTTCACAAAAGTCAATCAAGAATCAAGGTAAGCCATTTTTGGATTGATCACTAACTAGGAAATTTTTGTGTACAAGTCCATCCTAGCATAGGAGCTCTTCCCCAGCAGAAGAAGCTTTACTCAAAGGATATTACTTTACTCCCCAGCAGTGGAATCAAGTAGAAGGGCATCCTCCCATCATCAAGAACCTGAGGGCCCCCCTAACCTAGGGTTATTCCCTAGTAGAGGAATCATCAGGGACATCCCCCCACCGACCCTGGGGCATCCCCCCATTTCCCAGTAGCGGTATCATCATATCCCATGAGCATCTCCCCACCGATTTAGGGGCATCCTCCCATTTCCCAATAGCGGAATTGTCAAACCCTAGGGGCACCCAACCTAGGGGTATTCCCTAACAGTAAAACATGCAGCCATCGGGCCAAACCTGACATTTCTCGTACATAGTTTTCAATTTATTTCATCCACACATCTTTATTCTTAATTGAAGGGGAAAAATATTTTTTGTTTTCACAAAACTCAATTAAGGATAAAGATGTGTCTACTTAGACGATGACTAACTCGGTGTTTAATTGTTGTCTCTTTTTCAGGTTATTTGAATTCCCCAGCAAGAGAGTCATCCGCCTTAGGAAAGGGATACACCACCAGTCAGGAAAGTCGATCTGCCTTAAGAAAGGGATATGAGGAGAAGTCATCTGCCTTAGGAAAGGGATATATCATTAGTTAGGAGAAGTCATCCACCTTAGGAAAGGGATAAACCACCAGTCAAGAAAGTCGATCTGCCTTAAGAAAGGGATTCAAAAAGAAGTCATCCGCCTTAGGAAAGGGATATATCATCAGTTAGGAAAGTCAATCCACCTTAAGAAAGGGATACACCATCACCAATCAGGAAAGTCAATCCGCGTTAGGAAAGAGATACACAAACCCTCCCTTTGAGTCATAAGGGATCTGCACAGTAGTAAAAGGAAAGTCATCCACCTCAGGAAAGGGATACGCATTAGCAAGGAAAGTCATCCTCCTTAGGAAAGGGATACGCATTAGCAAGGAAAGTCATCCTCCTCAGGGAGGGATACACATTAGCAAGGAAAGTCATCTACCTTAAGAAAGGGATACGCATTAGCAAGGAAAGTCATCTACCTCAGGAAAAGGATACACATTACCCCAGTAGAGTTACGAGGGATACACATCAGGAAAGAAAATTTTTTGCCTCAGGTAAGGAACTAACTCATATCATCGCTATAGGTATAATTACTAAACCCTCGCACACATTGTGAGATCATACAGATCAGTATTTGCAATGATCCCATGAGGGGTAGTGTGTGAGCACTAGATTTTAACAGTCCTTCTCACAAAAGTATGATGAGATCTATACGATGCAATGTCTTTCAGGTGTTGTCCATCAGAGGTGAGCCTACTACTGTAGAGTTGAGTTTGGCCGAAGTCCGGAGACCTAGTCTACCTTAGGTACGCTTTGTTTAGTGGTATAGATCCACTGATAGACCCGTACGGGGATTATCTTCCATTAGTGTGGGAGTCCCCTAGTACCCGTAAGGGTGGGGCCCTATTGCCTAATCAGCCTCTTTCGAAAGTAATTTCTTACCATTTTTGGGAAAAGGCAGGTCTTGAATGCGGTTTATTGCATTCAGACCTCACTCTCACCCTACAAATAGGGCCTTTTCCACTCATTTTAACACAGACATCTGATATGAAAAATATAATAAAATTCTAGCAGTTTCTATAGGTATAGAAAAGGAATAGTGGGGGTATAGGAGGTATAAAATAGGGAGAAAACCCTTCCTTTGGGAGAGGTTTTGTCCACATTTTATTCATTCCTAGCTTCATTTATTACGATTTGGGGGAGGTTTTGTCACACAAATACTCACTTAAATAGTCCTATTTCACCATCAACTTTAGCCGAAATCTTTCAATAGTAAAAGGATCATCTCAAAGTGGATTCACGCCGTAAAGGTAACACTCTAGAGTTTCAAAGAGACTCACATCTCAGTTATTATATTATTGTTTCCTACTTTCATTATTGTATCAGTTCTTGTTCTTATTTTGGGTCTGGTCCTGACCTGTATGAGCCTTGTTGGCAGCACATATCCTTTAGGATGTAAAATCGGTGCACCATACTCATACGGAGGGAAAACTCTTTTATTTTATTTTTCTACCATTAATCTGTTAATCTACAACTGAGTTTCTGCCAGGGACCAGAGAGGACCCGTACGGGTCCTCCATACCCGTATCGATCCTCCCTGGTACCCGTACGAGTACGAGCCCCCCAGGTAGAACCCATGATTCATTTTTAATTGGTTAAAAATAATCCAACTCACTAATCATTTTCACTAATAATCTGGTAAATCAACCCATAAAAGCTAAAATGTGTTTTCACAACAAAATACGTTGAAGAGCTGTTATTTCACTCCGATCCTAGAAGCCGCCCGGGTACCATCAATCGTAAAATTGCCAAGGTAACATAATTACATTTTTCTCAATGAAATGCTGACTTATGATATGCTATGAACTATGCTATTGTATGTGGATGCAGGGGAATTTACTTTTCATTTTGTTTTATAACTTATAACAAATGTATAGGTTCTCTTGAAATTTCCCCCATTTCTCCCTTGGTTGTAATTTTTATTCCCCCATTTATTGCTTGTGGTCTATAGTAATATATAAATGCATATAACGAGTGTTGAAGAGTGTAAAAATAGGATTTCTGTGATAATTCCCTAAATGTTGAAAATAAAAACAGTTTTACGCGGTGAATGTAATTTTGAATCAACTAAATTTTAAATAAGTGACTCATCCGATACCCGAATCTCTGATCCAATAGGCATGAGTCTCTCGCCCAGAGAGAGCTACACCAAAACTCTTTCCCAGACAACTTGGGTGGCGACTCTATCTTTTGTATCGGATTTGGGTCTCAATTCTTTTATTCATTAAAACGAGCTTATTGTGCAAACTTTAACTAAAGAATGTTTTGTCATGCCTAAATCCAACCAAACCCTCAGTTGGCCCCGCCTCTCACACAGGCACTAAGGGAGACCCACACGTCATCCACACCTCATAACTGTGCCATCACAGGTCTTCCATTCCACGGTAATGTGATCCACTTTAACTATTGCTTTACTTATGAAAGCTTTAATGTGTAGACCATTGAGACTCTGATTGGTTATTCTGGGGATAAGCCCGGGCGAGTTTCTTCTGAGAAACTCATAACCTTTTGGACCACTAGGAATAAAAGGCACTTAACTTCTACCTCTGAGGCTAGGGCTTTTATGGCTGCTACTTTGTCATGGCTGTGTTTTCCTACTGAGCGCTCAACCATTAATCTCCATATTCTACCTGCTTTGATCGATCCAACCTGCTTTGATGAGTATGCTTGTGGTTGAGCTACGTTAGGTCATCTGCATTGGGCCCTTGATCAGTGCGTGAGGAATAGGATTTGCAAGTTCAAATCTTGTCTCTAAATCATCTATGTAAGGGTTCAACTCCCTTTCATTTTTTATGAGCATTCTTGCCCGTCTTTTGACATTTGGATTTTCTTTGACTTTATGTAGATCTAGTTTTTTGAGATGGGGATTCTTTTAAGGACTATGATGGTGCAAAATTGTAGCTATCTATTCTATCCTTGTCTGCCACACTACTATTGCGGTTGGGAGATTAAGTCTCCTTCTGCTCTCTCTACTCGACTCTGCACTCTATCCACAGAGTAGGTACACTTTACAACTTTCTTGACTTGTTTTAATCACAATATCTTCTACAATTGTTGTATCAATGCTTGGTTCTGCTTTCTTTTCTCAGTTCAAGACACAGCCTTGAGGGTACGATCTTTACTAGTCGAAAGTTATGAGATTAGCTGGGGAATTTATAAAATATCCAGTTGATTATAGAGACTCCTTTATCCTTGGAGTGGTACCTTGAAGAGCATATCTAGAGTTGGCATCTTCCTCCCAGGTCACGCTCCCTTCCTCTAAATGTGCCCAAGTGGATTTTTTAAGCTTGTAGCTCACCCGACTTTGCGCATTTGGCTTCTGATGGCTTACCTAGTGCCTTCATAGAGCAAATTAGGGGGTATGAGGGATTTTGTTGTTCATAACTGCTTGGATGGCTAGAGATAGACCCTATTCCTGTTGCGCCTTAGCCAGACATTCACAACCCCTCTGAGGGTGATGCTCCTTCAACTTTTGCCCCTAGCGTCGAGCTAGATCGGGTTCACCTGGGACTGTCCTGATGATGGTATCTCCTTTTTTCATTCGCTTAAATTTCTTCCTAGTGTTTTCATTTTCGTGCTTAGTTGCCCTAAGTTGCCCTCGCTTTGACATCTCTATAGGATCACAAAGGTAGGAAAAAGCATGCATTCACTTCTTCCCATGTTGGGAGTTCTTCAGTTTCATTGATACCACCTTAGAGTCCAATGATGATGGAGGGGCATTGGAGGTTTTAGTATCAGCCTCTTATGTTCCTAATGTACTGCCCCGACTTGAGTACTTACATGTCCGTGATTTAGCCTTATCTGGACCCTAAGCATCCAGTGACTTTCCCTCCAAACGGCGCCACTCCTATGAGCTTTTTACTTTTTTTCCTTTCTTTTAGATCATATCGGTTCTGACTCATCTTAGTCCCTCATTTTTTCTTTGTAGGTGCCTATTACTGATAGCATCTCTTGGTGGGGATCTATCCAAGGGCAGCAGCAGTTCATGATAAACAAAAATTTTGATATGGCGGTATGTTTATTATTATATTATTTTAATAATGATGCATGGCATGTTATGAAATTCATATGAATTATCCATGTTAAAAAATTACAGCTAGAGATCCGACGGCTTTAAGCTCAATTGGGGATGCTTTAGGTGGATGACCTGTAGTAACAACCACAGCAGGGATAGGCCAATTTTTTCGGATTCTTTTCCCAAGGCCTTTTCTTATATAAACACATTTTTTCATTTATAAAATAATTTTGCATTATTCTCATGCTTTGTGCTTTCTTTTGTCGATGATCGAGTTTATTGAGGTGATATGCCACATATTGGCAGATTGCCCCATAAACTATGTATAGCAAACTGCTACCCTCTGAAATTTTGCTATAGAGAACTACATTCATTTTTGTGCAGATCTAAATGTTTATCTAAAGAACTCCAATGGTTGGGTCATCCTGGGGTTTGCGGTTTATCACATATGAAGGAATATTGTTGCATCTTTATCAAGGATAACATGATCTAGGCTCCTATCAGATTCTAGGATCCTATCGACAATGTGTTCCAGTTTAGAGATCACGAGCTGTGACCCTAGTATGAGGAATTCTGTGGACTCCTAAGATCTTTAGCTGATACGCCTCCAGCCATTCTGACCCATCGTCTTGAGTTTTTTGATTCGTTGATGAACCATTTCCAGTTGCAATGATTCGATAGGCGTCGAATGATTTATGATAAGGGCCTGAGGTTGGATGTGACTTTCAACACGGTTAGGAATCTTTCTCCTAATGATGCAAGCTGGCTTCCACTCATTTGTTTACTTTTGCTGGGGGTCTTTCTTCGTGAGGCTCCAACTTTGGTTTATAGCTTTGCCTTCTTGACCAACATTGACCAGATGTTAGAGGAGAAATCTCCTGTTGCAGTGAGATTGGCCGAGATACTGATCTTTGTGCGCTCTTTTAGGAATGGGACTAAAGCTACTACTAGGGGTAGCAGACTTCTCCTTTAGGTAAGTTCTATTCAAGCCTTTCTTTTTGCATGAACCGCCCTTTTGATTTTTCGATTCATTAGGCTTGCCTTAATTTTTGCCTAAACAGCCTTTTCAGGTTTTCAATATAGCAAGCTTTCTTTCTCTTTTTTTTCTTTCTTCTTTTTCTTCTTCTTATTTTTGTGCTTTTGTGTTACTTTTATAGCTTTGGCTTTGGGACAAGCTTCTTGTATTGTTTGTTCCCACAATCATGGATTATTATTCGAAGGCCTATTGGGCACGGGGCTGCGTATTTCACATCAATGATTGTCCTCATAGAGATTTTACTTTTAAGGAGTGGGTTGAGTTTATGGGGAGTCAATCTGCTGAGAATATTTATTGGGTTTGCCCTTGGTAGGGAATCATGCATGTAACTACTGATGTTGCTAGAGATGGTGTGTTCCTCATTGGCCTTTCTGAGATTATCACCCACTCTCGTGGTCGCTTATACAAGCAGTATGGTTACCTCAGGGGTTTCGGACATCCTTGTGCACTCTGATTGGCTTTGCGCTTTCTTATACTCAGTTCTATCATCACAATATGAGGTGGATCACTCGGTCTCTAGTGGAGATGAACTATTCAATGCCTTTTAATGTCCACCCTTTCGAGGCTTATCGCACCTAGGTTGCAAGTATTCATGGGCAGGCCACTCTTGAGGAGAGACTTATCGAGACTAGGAGACTCTGTAGTGTCCTTGGAGATCATTGAGCTCGTCATTGTGTGTCTTTCATCTTCGTAGGAGAATAAAGGCTTTAGGCCTCGTTGCTCACCTTTGTCGTTTCTGCTTCCTATTTGTAATGCACTTTATATGTAATAAAGATGAAAAGATGCTATTTGAATACGTATTTCATTTAAACAATTTAAAATTTACATCTAATGCACTCATGCAGTATTTTCAACATGAATATGTTACTATGAAAGATATTATTTAAATAGAAAGGACAATCGGTATTTATTTGCAAGAGATGCCCATCGTTACCCAAGGTTTCAAATGGATTTTACCTAAGGCCTTACTCTTTTGTTTTTAGGTCTTTATTTTTGCTCAAGAGCCCTTACTAGCCCTTGATATACATTTTTCTTTTTTTTTTTTTTTTTTTACACGAGATGGCGCTTCTGCTTGTCGTGATTTACTAGATTCATAAATTCGTTGCCATCCAGATGTGAGATTTTGACTGCCCATTTAATGAGAGTCTTTTTTTACTATGTATGGCCCTTCCTAGTTTGGTTAGAACTTGCCTCGAGCATCTGTGAGCAACTTACAAGATTATTTTAAGACCAGATCGCCCATTCTCAGAGGTTAATCCTGCCATTCGACTTTGCAACTGTAAACTCTAGCCATGCGCTGTTGGTACAACTATAGATTTTCCAACGTAGTTAATCATTTCTTATCGATCAAAGTCAGTTCCTCGTGCCTTGCCTTTGCCCATTCATCTTCAGGAAGTCTTACTTCAAGGGCTATCAGCAAAGATTTGATCACCATTTCGATGGGTAACACTGCCTCTATCCCATAGATGAGAGAGAAAGGAATTTGACCCGCAGGAGTCTTGACACTGGTTCTATATCCCCATAAGGCATAGGGCAAATGATTGCCCTAATCTCGGTAGTTAGAGATCATCTTGGAGAGGATTTTCTTAATTACCTTATTAGCCACTTCTACAGATCCATTGGCTTGAGGGTGAGAGGGCGAAGAGTGATGGTGCTCAATTCTGTGCTTCTCATTAAGATTGACTGTTTCCCCTTAGAATTGTACACCATTGTGACTTACTATATGATAAAGAATGATGTATCTAGAGAAGATATGTTGCTAAATAAATTAGGCCATTTTCTTGGCTATGATGCTCGTATACAATTCTACTTCAACCCATTTAGAAAAGTAATCGACTGCTACTATAATGAAATAATGTCCGTTGGTCAAAGACAGTCTTATCTCATTAATGATATCGATGCCCCAAGCTGAGAACGGCCAGGGCATCATCAAGCTTTGCAATGTTGTTGGGGGCAAGTGGCTCACATCTCCGTATATCTGACAAGCATGGCAAGTCTTTACTTCTCAAATAAAGTCTGCTAGCATGGTTAGCCAAAAGCATCCCATTCTTTAGATTTTCTTTTCCATCATGATGTCATCCATGTGTGGACCATGGTCTCTTAAATGTACCTCTTTCATTACCTTTTCCACTTCTTGTTGAGTCAGACATTTTAATAGTAGGCCATCGGATGACCTTTCAAACATATCTCCTTTTATTAGGTAGAACCGCATAGCAAGCTTCCTTAGTGTATTTCTATCAAAATCCGTAGCCTCGGCCGAGAATTTACCATTTTCAAGGAACTTGACGATGCCAGAGTACCAGTGTTCTTCCTTATCCACGGTGTCTTCTATTCCGCGGATGTAGTATAGAGATCAGGTTGTTTCCATAACAAGGGGTTTGATTGGCTGTTTTTGGCGCCCTTCCCACATGGAGGCTAAAGTGGCCAACACATCTGCCATCTTGTTCTCCTCTCAAGGCATGTGATGAATTTTGCATTCAGTATAAGAGGGTTCATTAGATAACCCTTGATCATGTCGAAGGTTTCTTGACATTGGTCGTTCTATTCTATTTGTTGCTACTTCCTCAAGAGCTTGAAGATAGGCTCATATGTGGTAGTTAATCGTGCTATAAAGCGGCCGACGTACTGTATAGACCTCAAGAAACTTCTTACTTCTTTCTTGGTTTTTAGCACAGGCATTCTCCTGATAGCATTGGCCTTATCGGGATCCATTTCTATGCCTCTTTTGCTAACCACGTGTCCTAGTAATTTACCTGACATGACCCCAAATATACACTTCTTTGGGTTGAGATAGAGATTGTATTTCTCAATCCTTGTGAGGAATTGCTCTAATACTATTGGATGCTCTTCTGGCGTAGTGGATTTTACAAGCATGTCATCCCCGCAGACTTCAACTTCTTTATGGATCAAATCATGTAGCAATGTTGTGACTGCTCACTAGTAGGTTGCCGCAGTGTTTTTGAGTCCAAAAGGCATCACTCTAAAACAATATGTTCCCCATTCTGAGATAAATGTAGTTTTGAACTTGTCTATTACGTCATTACAATCTAGTGGTAACCAGTGACCCTATCCATAAAGGAATACATGGCCACTCTTGCATGTTGTCTACTAGGACGTCGATGTGTGGTTGCAGAAAATCGTCCTTGGGGGTAGCCTTGTTGAAGTCCCCGAAGTTGACACAAAATCTAACGTCGCCATTTTTCTTAGGCACAAGAACTACATTGGATAGCCAAGAGGGATACTCGATGACCTCAATGAAATTAGCCTTGATCTACTTGGCTACTTCCATTTTGACCTTTATGGCCCATTTTGGGCTCATCCTCCTTATCTTTTGCTTTACTAGTTGAATTTTTGTGTTTGTGGGGATCTTGTGCTCGGTGATGTACTGATAAAGTCCTGGCATGTCTTCATGAGACAAAGCGAAGGCTAAAATGTGATTCTTTTTAGTACTTTTATCAATTCTCTCTCTTGTTTGATGGGTAGTTGATTGGAAATGTACACCATTTTTGGATCATCTTCTGTATTTAAGTTAATTTGTTTTATAATATCATTATTGATGTTAAAGATGCTAGATGAATGTTGAAATGGATGCATGGAATTATAATCAGAAACACAATCCAAATAAACAAAGTTCTTCATTTTATTGTCATTGTAAAGTACATTATTCATTTCAAACATGATGGAAATGGAAACAAAAGACTCATCCTGATCAATAGGGTCTAGCTTTGTAGCTGATGATTCTTCCATGGTATCCGGCTTCAACAGGCTGTCCTTATCGTCTTCCTCCTCCACCTTTGCCTTGCCCTTCATGATCTTAACCATGTTCATGATGGCTTGGCTCAAGCTACCTCCCTTGCTCCTTACTTCCTCCACTATCTTGAGTTATGCCTGAAGGTGGTCGGTTAAAGTGTCGAGAATTTCCTCTTCTTTACTTGGCTTCTTGATCTTCTTTACGTGTACCTATTCATCATGCTTGGTCTGATCCAAAATTGCCCCAACATCTGGCTGATGACCTGCTTTCCTCATTAGACAAGCTATGGAGCTTTTATCCTGCCTGCCATAGTCGACTATTTATGAGAAAATCTTGAATCATAGAACTATCCTCCCCTAGTGAGTAACGAGTTCAGGGGTTCCATCGTAGGGTTGCTGTGACTTCTTTTGAGAGACCATCTTGTGAGTGATTATTTTGGAACCTGTATAACCAAGTCCTGTAGGTTTCCATTCCCATGCCCTTATATTGAAAGTCGGCATTCCCAGTTTATGGGCACCTAGTCCTTTTCCAGGAGTGTGGTGTTTCTGCATGTAACCCTGAATCCAGGGGCCCCAATACACCTCTGGTTGCTTGTTTAATTCTTAGCTGATTGTGGCTGTGGTAAATCCTTTCATATGGCTTTCTTCCATTTTTGCACTGCCACCACTGATGCTTCATCATCCTCTAGAGTGACAATCTTTCTATAGAACAGGATTTTAATTTTTTTGGTGAAGAGTTGATGGAACTCCTCCCATAGCATGGAACTATGGCCGTCCGAGCAGCATAGAGAAGGTCAACGAGATGTCTATGACTATAAAAAGTACTATAGATGAGATTTGTCTGATAGTAGCATCATCTTCAAAAGTACCAATGATGGTTCTCTTAGAATTATTGTAGGCCTTGATGACCGTTGTGGATCTCTTCAAGTCCCTCTCGGTTAGTACTAGGATTGGCAAAATATCCTTAGGATAGACATTTATTGATGAGCCATCGTCGACCATTACACATGGTATGATACGGCCAAAAATACTTGCCTTTAAGTAGAGAGCCTTATTGTGGCAAATGACCTCATCGGGTAAATCCGAGCTCGAGAAAATAATGTCGGGGACAACAGTGCTAGTCTTAGTGTTAAGCAATGCTGGACCTATTCGGGTGATGCCACGGGAGATGTTTTAATTTCCATTAGCTTTTTAAAAATAGCAAGCCTATGATCTTGAGCACCAAGGTGGAGGTCCCAAATGCTCATCTTGGTAGAGGTGGCCTTTAATTGGTCCACAATCAAACTTTTGATTCGTTCCCAAGATTTAAGAAAAGTAGAAGGAAATGAGGTTTTGTTATTGGCACAACAGGGGCTACTTACCTAGTGGTTTTTCCTCCTCTAGTGACATGACTAATAACTTAAGTAGGCGAGTTTGTTGTTTTGAAGACTTCAAATTCATCAAAATCTTCATCAAGTGGTATTTCTCCCAAGTCAATCAGCTTGTTTGTAGGAGAAGGTGCTTTAGTGGCGAAGGGCCACTGCATAAAGGGAACCTTTTCATGATGTCTTCCCAGAACAATGGGGTTCTCTTATAGGATCTGGTACAGAATGGTGTTGGAGTCTTATCCAATCATGTGAATCGATGAGGAAGCTCCATCTGTTAGTTCACCTTCATCAAGCATCTTTGGTGTATCATCGTGGCGATTGGTTCATCATCATACTTATTCATGTACTATAGGTATTCCTTGGCTGATTACCTTGACGTTGGGCAAATAGCATTAGTTCCTTTCCATTCCCAATATAACAATAGGTTCCGTGTTTAGCTAGCTCTAAGTCTTTTGATGGATCGACCCATGTGAAATAATTAATGAATTTCTTAGCTAGGGTATTCCATAATGACCTTTGGTAAAATATTATCCCTTCGTACCAGACTATTTCCTTCTCTTGGAGAGTCAAGCGGAACCTTTCGGGCTAATGGGCATAGTGGATGTACCCAACATTCATCATTTGCACAAACTCATGGATGTGGGGGCTTGGCCTTATGTTTCCATTGTAGAATATGGGATAAACTTCCCTCAAGTCTGGGCTTCAGATTCAATAACTAGCCTGGGATATTTCATTTTCTGCATGGATTCTCTCCATGATGTCCTCTTGAGAAGGTTATTGCCCCTCTTCTCGGATCATATTAATGAAGTGCTCACTGCTTGAGTCAAAGTCCGTGAAATCTCTAGAATCATCACTCTCTATAGACCATAAGGTACCCTGGGAGTCATACTCTAAAGACGAGGCATAGCTCTCAGCACCATCATAATCGACCGTCATGCCATTAGGGAAGGGAGTCTTATACTCAAAATCCCCTATAAAGTAGTTTACCTCATCGTCTGAAAAGACCTCTAGTATGTACCCCAAGTTATCTGCCTCACTTTCATCTTCATGATCCAACTCGTCAGAATCCTCAAATTCTTCTACTTCCTCTTCTGAATCCTTGAAAGGTTATTACTCATTCAATGGTTCAAAGACCCAATTTGGCGCGTGTTAAACTGGGATATCATCATTAAAATCTTCATCTGGATCATCCTTAGGATCTTCCTCAGGGTCTTCTTCTTCTACTACATTTATTCTAGCCTTGACTCCTGCGATAGCTATGCAAAAGTCCGAGACCATGCCTCGTATGCTGGCAAATGTTTCATCCACATAGGCACCATACCCTATAATGTCAGCACGGATCCCTTTAAATGGGTCACTAGCTCGATGCTCACTTAGTTCCTATGATTCACTTTTGACCCCACATCTGTAAAGGGCTTGGTGAATAGGTCTTGCATTTCCACATCTAGGTTCAGGCTGAGATACCTTTGCTGGTCCTAATAACTGCTCTAGGCTTGTTTGGGATCATATAAATCTTGACCTTTGAAAAAATTCGTTCTAACGTAATTTGGACTTATATAATCTGGGAGAGTATACATGAGCGCTAAGGAGGAACATCCTACCAGTCAGCATTATACTGGTCTACTCGTGGTGCCAACCACTAAAAAAGCACATTTGGGTGTGACTAATAAGCCATGAAGTAATGGAGGAAGGATCTCCATATAGTATCAGTTCCAATGGCCTTCCATTGGCATTGCATTGTACCAGTCCGTAGCTGGACCTTCTAAGAAGTGGGGGAATTGAGGTGCATATCCCATCATAGCAATCTCTTGTTCATGTATAAATTGGATGAATTCTTCCACATGTTAATTTGGGTCAGAATTTCTTTAGAATATAAGGTGCAGTGGCACTTGATATTGGTCCAGTCCTTCTCTCCTCATCCTTAAGACATATTGGTCGACCATGTAGATAATGTCCATGTTGTCAAAAATCATATTATCCGCCCATCCTAGGTTATGGCAGAAGTTATTCATCATGTCAATACCATATTTGTCAGCCTCTACATGGGCATTGATGGTGTTTACCATAGCTTTAAAATTTGGCAGGGGATCGGTCTGTGTACTCGGTTTCTTCTAGGGCTCTTTCATTCTTCCATTAGTTATCCTCTACTGTAAATCCTTCACTAGACTGGTGCACTCATTAGTGGGATGCCTCTTGGTCATGTGATAGGAATAAAAGTTATCTCTATCGGCTACAGTAGGTGGAATGAACTGTTTGATGCTCTGGAGTTAGTCAGACTTCCTCTGTTTGGTGAATATCTATGACAGTTATTCTACCCATAGGGAGATAGATGGATGAGTTTACACCTAAGCGGCTGCTACAACTTTGGCTGGAGCTTTTGATAACTCGAAACTGCCTTGTTTAGAAGACCCACCCTTCTCCCAATATCTGGGTTTAGTGTGAGCTTATCGTTCTTGCTTCTTCATTTGGTCTTCGTCCTTGTACTTTTCTAGTCTCTTGGCATAGTCTACAATATCATTAAAGGTATCAAACCCTTTCATTTTCATGTCATCTCGGTACCTTTGGCTGGATCCTTTGACAAGCTTTACTATCAATGCCTCCTAGTTGGGTGCCCCTATCACAAGTACGCGGATAGCCATCCATCTTAGGTAGTATTCTTCAAAGGATTCATTCGAGCGTTTCTTGACACTTTTGAGATCTTGCAGAGTAGTTTTGACCTTCAGATTGAAGGTGAAATTTTCTAGAAATGTAAAGCATAGCTTCTTCCTATCATATTTCATGTTTGTTGGCATCCTCATGTACCATTCAGAAGCCGTTCCATGTAGAGTAGCTTGAAATAGATTGACTATATGAACCTTTCATGCTATTCATAATCTGAAGATAACTCTCCACATGCATATAAAGAGGCCTAGTGCCAGTATATGGGGCTATATAAGGCATCACAAAGTTAGCCGGAAGGCTTTTGATTCCTTCAGTAAGAATCGCTCAATGTCCACATACTGCTCGATAGGGAGAGCAACAGATTTGACTTTTGTTGGAGATAAATTTTCCACATATGCCATCTTTTCCTTTAATACGGCTATCTCAGCCTCTTTCTCTTAGGCTCTCTGAGAATTGGAAGTGCTCTGCCTTTCCCAAACATCACAGAACTCTGGAGTGTCCAGAATTCTTCTGAGGGACTGTCCAACTGTATCATCATCTGCCGTTGTGGTTTTAGATTCTGGATTGGAAAAAAATCTAGCCAGAGATTTGACTAGTGGTAGGAGTATGACTTTTGGGCTTCCCCTAATACATCTTAACTTCCTTCTCTCTCGCTTCCAACCTGAAAAATGAAAGAGATCAAGTGTTAGTAAGTGTATTGAGTGTGGCTCTAAGCCCTACTTACCTTTGCCTGTCGGGATGCATGAGTGGATGAATAGATGAATGAGTGAATGAATGAATGGATGGATATGCACAAATAGTAGGGGGTTGGGTGTATGCCAATTGTCCATGGAACAATCGGTAAGGGTAGTCTGTTATATTCATGAAATACCACAAACATGCAGTTCGAAGGCTAGGGTTTTCAACCAAATCTGATTTGATGATCTAGGGTCGACTCGATGGTCTAAGGTGAGCTAAGTTGCTGGTCACTCAAAGGTTGACTATATCGTCCAACGTGAGCTAACTCGCTGGTCACTCGGGGATTGACTCTATGGTCTAAGGTGAGCTGACTCGTTGGTCACTCAGGGATTGACTCTATGGTCCAAGGTGAACTGACTCACTAGTTACTCGGGGACTGACTCTATAGTCCAAGGTGAGCTAACTCACTAGTCATTTGGGGATAGACTCTATGGTCCAAGGTAAGCTAGCTCGCTGGTCATTCAGGGATTGACTCTATGGTCCAAGGTAAGTTGACTGGTTAGTCACGCGGGTATTGACTCTATGGTCCAAGGTGAGCTAGCTCACTAGTCACTAGGGGATTGACTCTATGATCCTAGGTGAGCTGACTCTCTGGTCACTCGGGGATTGACTCTATGGTCTAAGGTGCGTTGACTCATTATTTATTCTTAGATTGACTATATGGTCCAAGGTGAGCTAACTCACTGGTCACTCGGGGATTAACTCTATGGTTTAAGGTGAGCTAACTCACTGGTCACTCGGGGGTTGACTTCTATGGTCAAAGGTGAGCTGGCTCGATGTCACTCAAAGGCTTGTATATTTTGGCTCATGTGCTTAGCCTAGGTAGATTCACTAGTCTTGGGCCTAGGTAGATTCACTAGTCTTGGTTTGTTCTTGCTCATGGACTGAGCGTAGGCGGACTCATTAGTCTTGGTTTATTAGTTCTTATGACCAAGGAAATGAAATGGCATGGCACATATTAATGTCATGGCTGCATAAAGATATGGTTAGTTCTCACACAATCGTGATGCTTATGATGTCCATTTTCAGTTTCTTTATATTTAATAAATCTGCACGTGTAGTAAACGGTTAGATCGCACCTACTGGCCTTTTAACTCCAATGGGTTACTTCGCTTTAGAGCCAATGGAGGACTTAGCGAAGTTTGCTCACATGGACTCAAGGTTTTTCGGGTAAACCTATGGGGAAGTATCTATAGCTCATCTATATACGAGTTTCGGTCTCAAAATTGTGTGTGACTGGGTACCATGCGCCTTTATGTACTGAGCCCCAGTGGTCCTTAGCGAACAAAAGGAAACTTCTCCACATATAATGTACTTGGGTAGTCTTGCCCTTAAGCGAGCAAGGTCCTCGTACATTACGCAAGGGGTGTGATCAGATCCATACTTCTCAAGCCCTAAGCAAACTTGGACATACTTCAACAAAAGACACCTTAATTGGTTATTGGGTAAAGAATGCAGATGCTATTCAATCCTAAATTTTCTGTACTTCTTAAATTACTACATATTCCATTATCACAAAATTTAATTTGAACAATATTTTAATTATTATGTCAAAAAGATTTTTCTTTAAAAATCAAGTTTTTATAAAAATAATTATTCCCCAAAAGAGTCGCCACTATGAAAGGGCGAGGTTCTTTTTTAATGGAAAGAATGCACGCAAGGTGCGGTGTGCGTGACGCGATCGGTTCTGTTTGAGTAAACCGCGATATTTGGTTTGGCTTGAAAAAATCCAGTTTGGTTAAATGCGTGTGTCTCTTTAATGATAAAATGTTGATTTTGTTAAAGAGAACATTATTTTATTATTTTTCATGTAAACATATTGAGTGTGAAAAACGTGGCTTTTTATAACCCAAAAATCTGATTATATTGAGAAATATATTTACACATTTCATTAAGAAATGATATTTTTAGAATAAAGCATTTTTACTTTATTTAAAAATAAAATAGAGTCGCCACCCGGTTTAGCTCCACCGAAAATTGTGGCATACTGATCCAAAATGGGATTTTTATACCGGAAAGAAAATGAGATTCTGAGTTCGGACATAATAGGTACTCATATTATTCAAATTATTTGGATTAACTTTGTAATTATGTTTTATGTGGCAATGTCTGCATTACAATGACTTTATTTAAGAAATAAATTCAAGAGATAAAACATGCATTATAACGGCATAAATAAATAGATATTTGCTACCGAAATTTTAGTAGAGTAACGACAGCGCTTGGATTTTGGCCCGAAAACTCAGATAGAGTTTCCTCATATTCTGGATGTTTTATCCGTACCTGAGAGCTTATTTACGCATATTATAGTTTAAGTGGCACTAGTGGCTCACTTGACCAAAGGAATGGAATGCAATATGCAATAATAAAAGTAATAAAAATGAATTTTAAAGTTGGGCACGCCAACTACCCTCAGTTTACCTTTTCATCTGTCCAGGATGACTTACCTTTTCGTCTGTCCAGGATGACTTGAGAGTCGGTGCAGGACCAAAGTTATCAGGAGTTGTTATTTATTTAGAAAATAGGTTTAACCTAAGTTATGACTATAATCTTGGATTATTCCTATAGAAAATGCAGGATTTTTGAGAGATTGAACCATTTTTTGACCGTAGATCACTGTGAGATCTTAATCTAAAAAGATAGGGAAATGAATTTATACTGAATGTCAGTGATAAAGCTTAGATTTGGGGATGTTTTGACAGAGTTTAAGGGCTTTCGGGACTCCTGGAACAAAAGGGGCACGAATGGATTTTGAGAATTTCTGTCGTCTGTTAAAAATGAGGGGGGTGAGCCCTTATTTATAGAAGGCAGGTAAATAGCCAGCAGGCTAATTACCTATCTGACATGATTTTACTTTAAATCATGTAAATGCTTGCCATATCTCGGTAAGATGTGATGTTTTTACTATAGATGGGTAATTAGCCGATGGGCTAATTACCTATGTTTGACCAAATTTTGACTTTTTGATTTTCTAGTGGGAAATGCTAAATCGAAGCATCCCTAGAATGTGAATTTTTGAATTTTGGATTTTGGATGACAATTCAGTCCTTTTTGGCTATTTTGTCTGATCACTGAATGAAATAGGCATAATTCCTCATCGGGTCAGAACAGACCTGTGCTAACACCACGGTAAAGAGGATAACATCAGATAAGCTAGACACTAAATTTGACAAGTGTCCATTCATTGGATATACAAAGGTAACAATTGGATATTTATTTTAACAACCCAAAGGACAGAAGGTATTTGTGTCTCAGAGTGCTCATTTTCTTGGAAAGGAACACTTACTTGCAAAAGTCAGTGGGAGCAATCTTGGACTGGAAGTTCAAGATGAAGAAGCAGACAATTAATTGATTAACCCCGCAATAGATACACAAGAAGGTGTGTTCCAAGAACAACTTGTCAAAACACAATCATTGTGAAGATGAGGTCGTGTTCATAAAGTCCCAAAAGATATGGTTTCATCATCACTAATGATAGGGAACTATATCTCATGGAGGATGACGAACCAAGAACCTATGATGAACTAATGAAAAGCTCAGATTCTGATAAATGGTTTAAAGCCATGAAATCAGAAATGGATTCTATGTACGAAAACAAAGTTTGGAACTTGGTTGATACACCAAAAGAGGTTAGACCTATCAGTGCAAATGGGTCTTCAAGAAGAAGACTGACATGGACGGTAATATAATTACTTATAAGGCAAGGCTAGTTGGGAAACATTATAGTCAATGCGAAGGTATTGACTATGATGAAACTTTCTCACCAGTAGCCATTCTTAAATCCATAAGAATACTCCTTGCCATTATTGCTCATTATGATTATGAGATCTGGTAGATGGATCTTAAAACAACATTCCTGAATGGGGATTTGGATCGGGATATGTATATGACACAGCCTGAGGGTTTTACATCTCAGAATGGCTCAAAGGTATGCACACTACAAAGGTCTAATTACGGACTTAAGCAAGTATCCAGGAGTTGGAATATTAGGTTTGATCTGACAATCCATGAACTGGATTTGTGTCCAAACATTAATGAGCATTGTGTCTACAAGAAGGTTAGTAGGAGTGTAGTCATTTTCTTAGTATTGTATGTTGATGACATTCTGCTAATAGGAAGCGACATTTCTCTTCTTTAAAGTATTAAAATATGGCTGTAAGAAAGTTCTCCATGAAAGACCTTGGAGAAGTAGCATGTATACTAGGTATAAAGATCTATAGAGATAGATTAAAGAGGCTATTAGGTCTTTCTCAAAGTACATATATAAACAAGATACTGAATAGGTTCAACCTTGAGCATTGGAAGAAAGGTTATCTCCCTATAACAAAGGGGATTAACCTATCTAAGGCTGAGTGTCCGAAGACATCTCAGGAAAGAATGCTCATGAAGGATGTACCCTATGCATCAGTAATAGGATCCACCATGTATGCTATGATATGTCCTAGGCCAGATGTCTATCAAGCTTTGAGTGTCAAGAGTAGATATCAATTAAATCCAGGTGAAAAGCACTAGATGGCCGTCAAGGCAATTCTTAAGTACTTGAGAAGGACTAAAGATGAGTTCTTGATATATGGAGATGATGACCTCACAATTAGAGGTTACATGGATGCGAGTTTCCAATCTGACAAGGATGACTTTAAGTCTCAGCTGGGTTTTGTGTATATATTAAATGGAGGGGCAGTATGCTGGAAAAGTTCCAAGAAAGAAACTACTACTAATTCAACCATGGAATCTGAATACACTACTACCTGTGAAGCAGCAAAGGAAGTTGTTTGGTTGAAGGGATTCATTGGTGATCTCGGTGTGGTGTTTGAGATTGTTAATCAAATTACTTTGTTTTTTGATTACAATGGCGCTATTGCTTAGGCAAAAGAACCACGGTCTCACTAGAAAAATAGACATGTATCCAGAAAGTATCATATAATCAGGGAGATTGTTGATGCTAAGGTGATAAGACTAGAATGTGTTCCCACTGATCAGAACCTCGCAGATGGTTTGATGAAGCCATTGAATCAAGTCAAACATGACCAGCATGTTAAAGCATATGGATTAAGACATATGGCTAATTGGCCTTAGTGCAAGCACGAGTTTGTTAGATATGATGTATTCGGTTAAGGTAATTAGGGCAATATATCTTAATTATATATTAGTACGAATAATTTGTTTAATTAATAAAGACATTTAATCTTTTATTTATATCAATGTATTCACACACACACACATACATATATATATATATATATACATATATATATATTATGACTGGTTAAAATATTCACTGATAGTTGTGTACAAAAATCCTTGACATATCATAGCATGAAGTGAGAGAAATTATAGTTGGACTATGCTTAGTGAGATCTACTTCATGTGCAATTATGATTATGTCTAAACTATCCCTTGTCCTAGTTTCATCAAGAAAGGATATTGATGAGACAGTAAGACTAGCATGTGGTCAACTTTCTTGGAATGGGTCCAAGCAGTTAACCTTCTAAGACTTAAGGTGGTGCCTTAAGTTTGACACATGGATATATCTGAAACATATATTGAAGACTGCAATGAGATAAACACTTGGTAAAATATCATAGTGTCAGTATTTATCCTTATGTAGTAGCTTTGTGAATATCCTCATACTTGATATACTAGTTGCCTTGAGTGGTACTATCATTGTGCTTTAGGTCATACCTATTCACTCTTTATATAAGGCGCCATGGGTGATTAAGAGTATAGTGATGACATAACATTGGTAAGCTATGTAGTCGGAAAGAATCCATCACTCCAAATATATTAAGGAGTTGTACTTAGCCACTTGTTGAAGTGATGGTTGCTATAAACCTATGATCAGAGTATGTGTTGGACAGAAATAGTTTCTAGTCAAACACATTATGGTAAAAAGGACAGAAATAGTTTCTAGTCAAACACATTATGGTAAAAAGCAATATACTTCGATAACAAGTAAATAGTTGGGATAGCTTGGAGCAACCTCGCTATTGGTGGGTTGACACTTTAACCGAACCCAATAAACCAGATGGTACTAATATTAAAGAATGGAAGGAATTTATCGCATAGGGAAACTAGTGCATTAACCAGGATTAAGTCATAAGCACAAATGACATTCCGAGATTTGGGGGAAGGTGGACCCTTGCTAGAGGTGTACTGTAGTCGTTTAAGGTAATCAAGTTCTAATCACAGTCTAGAACCTCGAGCAAATTGTTCCTATTGAATATGGATTGGTCAAGCCTTAACAACTCAATACTTCGAGATCCTATAAGGTCACACACATTGGACTTTCATCGGACTGAGTAAAGAATTAATAGACTTAGTCTATTATGAGAATATTAAATGTAGAATGTTTAGACCTTTACCTTGTTAGACTAGAGATTTTATTTATTGATTGATAACTAATTTTATTAGGGTCATTAATAAATTAAAATGTTGATTAAAATGATTAGATCATTTTTTGGTTAAGCCAGGAATTAATTTTGACCAGTAACTAATTTTATTAGGGCCATAAATAAATTAAAATATTGATTAAAATGATTAGATCATTTTTTGGTTAAGCCATGAATTTATTTTGATCGGTAACTAATTTTATTAGGGTCATAAGTAAATTAAAAGAAACGAGAATTAAAAGAGATTTTCTCTATCCCACATTGCTAAATGGAGAGCAATTTTTCTCTCCTCCTCCTATAAAAGGAGGCCTTCTCCTCCTCTTCTCAACACTTCAAGTTCGCATATTTGTGGCATTTTTTAAGAGTCTTCAATGAGGTTTCTTGAGCCGAATAGAAGACCTTTTTAATCCTCACTGATCATAGTTTGAGGATCCCAAATTATATTTTAATTTGGGGACCTCTAATTTATATTTTCAGGTGGAGTTTTGGAGTGGTCTAACAGCTACTCGAAACTCTATAGTTCTTCCTCATTGGGAGGTTTCGATTGGTGGGGTTCGTGTGGATACTCATAGAGGCTATCCAACATTTGGAGGCTTGTGCAAGAGGGTTCTGTCAAAGCATGCTTCAACTAGTAAGTTTTCTTTATGTCTTTTAATTATTAGGCCTTTTTCTTTAAACATTTTTGGACTTAATAATTATCATGCTTAGGTTGTTTTGCATTCTTAGTTTATTTTATGCTTAGGTTATAGCTTAGAGTTGTAACATCTTAAGTATAAAATATTTATGCTAGGATATAATTTAGAATTATGGTATGCCTAGCCTATGCATGCTAACGTAAGTAGAGAATTAATTTAGTTAAGGGTTTAATTAATTTATATGCAAATGATAGGAGTTTCTAGGGACAAGGGACAAAATTTTGAATTTCCGCCATGCCTATTATGCATGTTCAAAGTGACTATTAGTTCCCAACAAGATCATTAAAATAAAGTGCTTACAGTTTGCCTCTTATAGGATCACTACAAATACAGATCTATATGATCACATGATGTGATCTAGGGTTTATAAATTATACCTAACGGATCGGTATAGAATTCCTAAGGTTTGTAATATAGTGAGTTCCTTTCCTGATGCGAATATCCCTCCTTTGTGTCCCTTTCTTGAGGCAGATGACTCTACTTTGTATCCCTTTCCTAAGGCAGATGACTTTCCTAGTGTCCCATTCTTGAGGCATACGTTCTCCTTTGTATCTCTTTCTCAAGGTGGATGCCTTTCCTATGATTTTCTTGTGTATCCCTTTCCTAAGGTTCATCAACTTTCCTATTGTGTGTTCTTTCCATATGGCGAATGACCTTCCTATGTATCCCTTTCTTAAGGCAGATTAACTCTCTAGTTGTGTGTTCTTTTCCTAAGGCGAACGACCTTTTTCAGGATTGAATGATATACAAAAAGACAAAAAAAATGTTGAGTTAGTTACTGCCAAAGATGAAATATCTTAATTCTTGATTGAATTTGGGTTGAACAAAAACATTTTCCCCTTTAATCAAGGATTAAGATGTGTGGGTTGAGATTATTCCTGCTGAAATATAAGCTGAGTTCATGATCTTTGGGTTGGGCCCAACACGAACTGGTGTGCCCTTGAAGCGGTTTGACTTGTAGGGGGAAAATAGCCTTAAGTGGATTAAATGCTTGGGGAGGATGTCTCCTAGATGTTTTGGATTGTTGTGGGTGCCCCTTAGATGATTTAACTTCTAGGGGATGCCTCTAAAAATTGCATTGGGGTGCCTTGATTGGTGGGGTGATGCCTCTTAAGTAGCCAGACTGTTAGGGAAAAGATAGCCTTTGAATGATTGATTGGTGGGGTCGGATGCCCCTTGAGATTGCCCTTTGAGTGGTATGTGAACTTGTGGGGGGATGCTCCTTGGATGGCCCGGTTGCTAGGGACAATGCTCCTTTGTTCGACTTGACTGCTGGGGATACTTCTCAAAGTGATGCCCTTAAAGTAGCTCTATTATCACATACGCTTTCTTCCTTGATAAGCCTGCATATGTGAATAAGTTGTGTTAGTAATTATTGTAAAATGGCACACCATAATTGTTGATTGATTTTGTGATAAAAAAATTTTTTGTCCCTTTTGTTGGTCCCTATGGGTACACTCAGTGACTCAAGGGGGGGGTCAATGACTCACTGGATTAAAATAGATAACTTTTTCACTATAGAGGAATCCCCCTGAGTAAGTCAGCAGGCTGAGCTAAAACGGAGAAAAATTTCAGCACAAAGTAAATAACACAGAGATTTTACACTGGTTCGGCAACCTATGCTTACATCCAGTCCCAATAAGAGTGCCTTGCTTTAATCTACTAATCTCAACTCGTTTATCCTAGAAGGAGAAGCCTTTAACAGAGTCTTCTAATTACAACTGAGTAGCCTCCTCACTATAATCACTCACTCGCTGAGTAGAATACCCTCTTCTACTGGAAACTCAACAGGATCTAAACAAGAGCGGGATTCAACTTACAAAAACGATGATCGAGTTATAATAATCAAATATTACAGTTCTATTTATCTATTCTATTCTCTCTTATTGAAAAGCAGATTTTCATTGAGTATGTGCTTTCTTGATTGAATTTCTTTTAAAGCTTGGGAATCGATATAGATTCTTCAAAATTCAGGTGTATTCACCAAGTTCTAATGCTTTCCTTCTTGCTCCTTTTATAGTTGAAATCAAGAATGTAGTCATTAAACTTGCATTGGCATTGTGAGCACTAGATTTTAAATATCCTTCTCACGAAATGATGATGAGAGCTATATGATACAATATCTTGCAGGTGTTATCCATCAGAATTGTTCCTACTGCTATAGAGTTAAGTTTGGCCGGAGTTAGGAGACCTAGTATGCCCTTAGGACCCATACGGGTGCTGCCAGGTGGTACGGATCCATTGGTAGACCTGTATGGGTGAATTTCTTCCATATGCCACCCCATACAGGTCCCTTAGGACTTGTAAGGGTGGGGCCCTACCCGTACGAGTCCGCTTGTTGCCTGATCAAGCTCTTCCAGAAGCTATCTCTTACCTTTTTTAGGAAAAGGCATGTCTTGAATGCGGTTTATTGCATTCAGACCTGATCTTCACCCTTTAAATAGTGCCTTTTCCTCTCATTTTAACAGACACAATTCATACGAAAAATATACTATAGAGAAATTATAGTAAGGTTCTAGCAATTTCTATAGGTATAGAAAAGTTAAGTTATAGTGGACATACAGGAGGTATAAAATAGGGAAAAAAACCCATTCCTTGAGGTTTTGTCCACATTTTATTCATTCCTAACTTCATTTATTAGGATTTAGGGGAGGTTCTATCCATATAAACACTTGCCTAAATAATCCTATTTCGCCATCTACTTTGGCCAGACTCTCAAAACAACAAAGGGATCACCTAAAAGTGGATTCACACCTCAAAGATAACGCTCCTGAGTTTTAAAGAGACTAACATCTTAGTTATTTCATTATTATTTTATGTCTCCTCTATTATATCTGCTCTTTTTATTTCCTATTTCGGGTCTGGTCCTAACCTGTATGAGCCTTGTTGGCACCACATATCCTCTAGGATATTAAATTGGTGCACCAGACTCATAGGAAAGGAAATCCCATTTCTATTTTATTTTTCATCCTTTTATAGGCATATTAAATAGAAAATTTTTTTTACTTGGGCCAGACAGGACCCGTACGGGTACACCACACCCGTACCTATCCTCCCTGGTAGCCATACTAGTCCCACCCACCTATACGGGTACCAGCCCTTGGCAGAATCTAGAATGTTTGTTTCAATCAGTTAAAATCAATCCAACTCACCATTTGCCATGCGATCACTTTCACTAATAATCCATTAAATCAACCAACAAAAGTTAAAATGTGTTTTCACAACAAAATACGTTGAAAACTCGTTATTTCTCTTCGATCCTAGAAGCCGCCCGGGCACTATCAATCGTGAAATTGCCATGCTAACATAATCACATTTTCCTAATGAAATGCTGGCTTATGATGTGCTATAAACTGTGCTAACATCTGTGGATGCAGGGGAATTTATTTTTATTTTATTTTATAACTTAGAACAAATGTATAGGGTCCCTTGCGATTCCCCCATTTTTCGTCGGTTGTAATTTTCATTCCCCCATTTATTGCTTGTGCTTATATTATTATCTGTAAATGCATGTAATGAGTGTGAAAGAGTGTAGAAAAATAGGCTTTCTATTATAATTCACCAAATGATGAGAACAAAAATGGTTTTATGTGGTGAATGTAATTTTGAATCAACTAAATGAGAAATAAGTGAATCATCCGATACCTGAATTTCTGATCCAATAGGTATGAGTCTCTTACCCAAAGGGAACCGTACCAAAACTCTTTCCCGAGTAGACAACTTGGGTGGCAACTCTATCATTTGTATCGAGATTTAGGTCTCGATTCTTTTATTCATTAAAATTGTCTTATTGTGCAAACTTGAACTAAAAATGTTTTGTCACGCCTAAATCAAACCACCCCCAGTGGGCCCCGCCTCACACACAGTTGCTAAGGGAGACCCACACATCATTGACACCTTATAGTGGCGACTCTGCTGGGGATATAATCTTAAAAATTGCAAAATTTTGGTTTGTTTTAATGGCTTAAAAGATTAAGATGAGCACCAAAAATCATTTAGTTAATTCAACCCTTTTACTTTTTTCATCTTTTGGCAAAATTATCACACTCTATCTTCTCATCTCCTTCTCTCTTTACTTAGATGCACTCTTCTTCTAGTGGTAGGTTAGGGTGCCCTATTATTTCCACGATACTCACAAAGGTGTTACCCATGCCAGCCAAGAATTGAGGACACCCTAGTGGGTGGAGCACTCATTGTTATCTCCCTCCAAAAGAGGCTTGATGCAATGGGAACCTTCTACATCAACTTTCGATATGTTCCTACGCCATTCTTATTCAAAACCTTAGAATTTTACCTTCTAGGTACCCTATATTCTATGTGAGATTATACTAAGTAAGAATACCCTTAGAATCGACGGGAGAAATAAGGACGAAATCGATCGCTTCGCAAGTGTTGTGTTACATACCCTTGTAATTAACCCCAACATGCATTATAGTAATTTATGCATGCATACCGCATCATATGCATGTACTGATCTTTTAGTTATCACCTCAGCCAAAGCTCAAAGGGTTAAAACTTGGCAATGTTCCCAAGTCAGTTTAACTCGAATTCAAGCTCCTCCTCTTCCTCTTCCTCTTCCTCTTCCAGCTAGGTTGAGGGTTGCTCCACTTCCGTCTATGGGTATTTTGTCTAGCACTGAGTGTAGTCCAGCTAATCTTTCTACCTATTGTCCTGAGGAAATGTCTTATATCCTGACTCTAGAGGGCCAGATTCATGTTGAGGTTGAGAATGTTGCTAGTGGTGAGGAGGCAAATGCATTAGGGGCCGAGGTTAAGTCAGCGATTACAAATGTTGTCTCACAGTACTTAGGAAGTGATCAGTTCTTGGATCGAATTAATGATAAGATGTTAGCTTCCATCAGGGCAATCTTAGCCTAAGAGAGAATGGTCAATGCTCCTCATAGAGCACTTGTCAGTGCTCCAACAATAAATGTAGTGATTAGTGAGCAAGTATCAAGAGTTACTCATAATACATTCACTCAATTTCAGTTACCACCTATTCAAACTCATGAGGATTCTTCCAGTCAGTTTGGTTAGTTGGATTCTATGGGTCCATTTAGTTTAATTGGTCGGTCATTCTAGTTAGTGGGTACAATGGTTCCACTAGCCGTCAGTCAGTTTGGTTAGCCTAATCAAAGGTTTGTACCACCTCCATTTCAGTTTGGGTCATCCGACCCACCCCTTAATTTTGTGGTCAGACCTAAGGGGAAGACCTTTCCTCAATGAGCAGGTTTACTCTTGGGTGCAACTACTCAATTAGAGGGATCACCCTTGTCCGTAAAATTGCATGATCTACTTCAGAAATTGCTTGCTACCAATCCTGGCTCCCAACCATCATCGCTATCTGTCCGAATAGCTAGAGAGGAGGATTAGGTCCCTGAAAACTTTAGTATGCCTAGCATAGCAAAGTATAAGGGAACTGGTCCACCTCAATCTCACATCACCTCCTATCAAAGGATTAGGAGAATCAGAAAGTTAAGTGATAAAGTCTAGCCGAAATGTTCCCCTGCACCCTAGAAGGTCCTACTATCGAGTGGTAGAATACCCTATCAGATAAGGTGACCAAAAATTGGAAAGCTTTATCTGAGGCTTTCATTGAGTAGTATAGTTTCAATGCCACCATTAAAACTGCCATATAGAATTTGGAGGCTATCAAGCAGGCTCCTAATGAGAAGCCCTACTTTAAAAGATGGATGGCCACTCAAGTTTTATCAAAAGATAGACTAAGTCTCCCTGAGATGATCGTAAACTTAATGGATGGTGTCCTACCTACTTATCATAAGGTTCTTGGTGTGGATAAGTCCTCTTGCTATGGTGAGGTCTTCAAAAAAAAGCTGAGAAATGCAAAAGGCTTGAGGAACTAGAAAAGGCAAGTGTACTGGCCAAGCCTTGGTTTAAAAAGAATGACCCTTCAGCCCCAGCCCAGGCTTCTAAGCCAAAGTCTGACTCTAATCCCAAAGCAGCGGTTGTGTAAGAAGCAGTAGTTACAGTTCACACCATCAAAGATGGCATTTCCCCTTGGAAAGCATCTCTGCTTGGCATTTTACCTAAACCTAAAGACAGGGATAGGTTTTGTGCTTATCATATCAGTAAGGGTCATCGCACTATTGCGTGTAGAGATCTACTTAGGGCTATTTGCGGTTTGATTAGGGAAAAGAAGATTCATGAACCTAAGCTTAGGCCTAGCACCATGAATAACCCCCTATGAAATTTTGAGAAATAGGTTGCAGCTATCGAGTCAAGGTTGCCCTCCTACCATGTCTTTAATACAATCTCAGAAGCTAATCCCATGGTTCACTCAGTGGTGGCTTTACCGGATAAACCAATCCCCTTTGATATTAATGTATTTGAGTTGGAAGGAAATCATCATGAGGAGGCTATCTTGGTTCAACCAGAACGGATTGATATTGATGCTTATGTGTTGGGGAATGATGAACTCAAAGGACCAACCATGTTGGCAAAAACTCTTGAGGCGAGGAGTTTTGTAAAAAATGGGGTGTTGCACGTCACCTAAAGTGGAAGGGTTCCTCCTGATCCTCTCCAAAAAAGAAGAAGGGGCAGAGATGTAGATATCCAGGTCATTCCAAATATCAATCAGGGTCCAACCTTTGCGCCTGCTATTGAGACTCAAACCCCAGTTGGGGCTAAAAAGAAAGGCTTAAATGTCACCCCTCTCATCCAGTAGTTACAAGTTACCACTACCAAATACATCATTTGGCAGCTTCTCATTGACTCTGAACATCATCGCAGGGGTCTGATAGAAAAATTGTTAAGCATAGAGGCTGCACCATCTACTACTTTGCTTGTAGTGTTTTCAGTTATTGGGGGATCTCCTCCCGGTCAAGTTGAACCCATTAAATTTTATCCGTCAGACCTCTTGGCGAAAGGGAACAAGAATAACAAGGCACTTTTCATTAAGGTGCAAATCTTTGATCATTCTATCCCATGTGTTATGGTGGATGATGGTTCCGTCCTTAATCTCTACCCCCACCAAGATCCTTCCTCACTTAGGGCTGGATGAATCTATGTTGGAGAAGTCCAATACCATTATAAGGGTATATGATGATACGAAGAGAAGTGTCACTGAGGTCTTTGAAGGTAAAGTTACAGTTGGGGGAGTGAAGTCCAAAGTCTTATTCACTGTTCTCGACATTCCCATCACCTACTCATTATTGTTGGGTCAACCTTGGCTCCATGCATTAGGGGACGTCCCTTCCACAGTCCATCAGAAAGTTAAGATAATCCACAATAGCAAGCTAGTGACCATTGATGCCGATGAACCATCTATTATCGTGGCTATGGAAGCCGAGGAAAAGGAATCTATGGTGGTTGTAGCTCACCAAGGTTTAAAGTTTTCAGTAAAGGTATACATATCTCTTAAAATTGAGTAGATTATGATGAAGCATGGTTATGTGAAAGGTAAAGGGCTTGGAAAGAATTTGCAAGGAATTCTGGAATCCATCTTGCCTCTTGCATGGCTATTCAGACTTGGTTTGGGGAATCGCCCAAGAGCTAAAAAGTCCAAGCTTTAGTCCTACCTTATGATATGGGCTAAAGTCAAACAAAAGAATTTTACAGGTCATGAAGAACCTATCGAAGTCAGGGGCCAGAAGGTCCCTAGTTTTGAGATCTTCAAAGATGTATATGATTTTAAGAAAGGCTACCTGATTGAAACCTCATTTTATGCGGAAGTATGTGGGAATGCTATAGAAGATGAATTGAATGAGGCAATCGAGTCCATCACTAAAGCACTAGCAGTACTTATGAGGAAGATTTAGAAGGGAAGTTAGAAGGTAAATCCCATCTATAAGGCTATCAAAAACTTAGCAAGAGTAGTGGCCAAAGAAACACATGCAAAACTGCACACCGGAGCTACCAGTTCAGCTATCGATCAACAAGGCCCTCCGCCTGTGGAGGACGATTCAAATGATGTAATTTTTAATGTTGCTAATATTTTTTATGCAAACAATGCCGCTTATAAGGTGCATCATTGATAAGTTGTAACATCAGTACCTTTTTAAAGCATGTCATGACTAAATTGATGCATCTATCATTCACATTTCACTTAAGTATTCCATTCTAATGACACCATGAACTCATAACAAAAAACATTCTTAAAGACATCATCATATTCATTAATGAATTTCACTTTGAATACATCATAATGGTATGAATATCCAATGGTTAAAACCTATCGCCAAACAAAAGAGAGATGGTAAAAGCGCTTAGCAAACATGATAACAATGAATCTTGGACCATCTTTCTTCACAAATGGGAAAAAGGATACAAGGGCACACATTGTCAAGAAAGAAGGCCAAGAAGGCACTTGAGAGCACCAACAGACGACTGGCTCTGGTTATGAAAAATGGAAAGAGCATCTGGGGTTACGAGATAATGCCCAAATTCTTCAGAAGCTCTAAAGGTAAGCTGGTCATTAATGCCAATAAATCAATTAAAAATATCTTATCAAAGATAGTGCTTACTTATAGAGACTGGGCTAATAAACTTCCATTCGCAGTTTGGGGGTATAGAACCAGCATAAGAACTCCCACTGGTCAAACACCTTTCTTCCTGGTATATGGAATGGAAGTCGTGTTACTAGTTGAAATAGAAGTAAGATCTCGAAGAGTGGCCCTCGAAGCTCTATTAAGAGAATTAGATCGGGCAAGAGCCAGGTACGAACAATTAAATGCAATAGATGAAAATTGGCTCAAGGCACTTGACCACCTACAGATGTACCAGCAACGTATGGCTCAAGATTATAACAATAGAGTCAGATACCCGAAAAAACCTCTCAAGCCTAATTGGGAATGACCATTCGTTGTGAAGAAAGTCCTTGGTAAAGGAGGAATTAAGCTTATGGATATGGATGGAAATGAGTTCGTGAATCAAGATAGACTTAAGTGTTATCATGTCTAGGTCAGAAGAATTAAATTATAAAAAAGCAGCACAAAGAATAAAAGAAATAAAGAATAAATCACCCGACGAGTGGTCCTCTACTGCTCGAGCAAAAATTAGGGTGCAACCTACTGATCGACATTCCGTAAATCAGTCAGGCAAAAATTAGGGCACTCCAACGCAAATATAGCCCGCTAAGTTAAAAACCCGAAAAGGGTAACTTAGGCAAAAGTTAGGGCATCAAGAGAAAAATATCAGTTGCTTTCTGGAAAATCTATAAAAGACCAATAGGCAGTAGGGGTTAGCCATTGGAAATTGTTACCATTGCCTATGTAATCAAATTAATCTGATCAATGAACATGTTATGATTTTGCTAAGAATCTTGGTCTTATGAATGCATGCATGTCTTTAGGTGAAATAACCGCATGTGTGTGAACATCAATTTTTCTCTACATGTTATGCATCATTGTATTCATCTTCACCGCACATATGCAATATTGAGAAAAGCCTTGAAAACCCAAAAGGGCGGTCTAGGCAAAAGTTAAGGCAAAAGAAAAGTCTAATGGATTGAGTTGTCAAGGATAATTAAGTCTGATGGATTGAATCGTCAAGGACAAGTCAAGCAAAAATTAAAATACTCTGCTAGATTGAAAACCTGAAAGGGCTGTCTAGGCAAAAGTTAAGACAAAATAAAAAGAGAAAGAAAAGCCTGCAGGGTCAAAAACACAAAAGGGCGGTCCCGACAAAAATTAAGGTGAAAAGATAAAGAAAAAGCTTGCTAGGTTGGAAACCCAAAAGGGAGGTCTAGGCAAAAGTTAATGCTAAAAAGAAAAAGTCCACTGGATTGAGCCATCAAGGACAGTTCAGGCAAAAATTAGGACAAAAAGAAAGAAAAAAAATAAATGTTCGATTGGTCATCTCACATCGAATGGCCTATGCAAAAATTAGAACATCACTTGATCCCCTCGCTGCAAAATCACTGGATAAAAGTGATATGGGTTCACAAAGCAGCAATACTCGATGATCTCAATTCAAGAAAAGTCGGCATGTATAAAAATTAAATGCCAAAAGTACCAATCCAAAGTTTACAATCAAAACAGCCGAGCAAGGCCCAAAAGTAATAACAGTTCATAAAGTAATCATAATCTAAGCAACCGGGGGGTCCTATCCCTAGCGACTCTGTGGAATCTGATCTTGTGTATATGCCAACAGATAATCCACATCTATAGTCATATGATCCTTGGCCTCACCGGTACTAGCAACTGACTGTGTGGGATCCCTAGTCTCTAAAGTCCTCGCAGCGACCCTAACAGCATGAGCACCCTCACCATGCTGATCTCAACCCCTCTTAGTCACACGGTATGCAAAAAGACTTTCCTCATACTCAACATCAGATGGATTTGGCATCTTTCTGTCCTCAGTCATCTGCACTAGCTAGCCCCTTAGCATCTCAATCTCTGCCCTCACCCGAGCAATCTCAGCACTAGCCTAGTTAGCCTCAGTGGTGGCTACCTCGTAACTGCTCCTCCGAAAATTTGGCTCTCTCCTCAGAAGCATCGAAGTTCTGAGGGGACTTACTCCACTCCATGGCTAGTGGAGTCTACAATAGAAACTATAAGATTAGTACACATATATAAATGTCATAGTATGCATCAAGCATAGTTTGTTAAATTTTACAGGTAAAAGAAACTTACCGAAGCCAGCGTCCCGCATAGTGAAGTAGCCCCTGGCGATCCTTTTATCCTCAGAGATGGTCACCTAAGAGGAAAAGGTCACATTAGGATAGGGTATTCTAAGCAATCACTGCAATGGACAAGGTTAAAAGCGAAGGATTCCTTGCATGAGTAGAGCTGGATGGAGTGAAATCGATAGGCTGGACCGACTCCTCAGGCTACTTGACAGCTCACTTTCCCAAATGATCGAGGAGCCGAAAGAAAGTATCTGGCTCAGCTCGAAGGACTCCCTCTATCATGGACCTAGAAGTGCAAGACCGCTTCACCAGCGGCTTAGGGGCAACAGCAGCAGTAGTGACATGGCTCTTTCGTGTGGAAGCGAAAGGCTGTAACAATAAAGAATTAGACTCAACATCACAATCAATTTAAGGAAACAATAAAGTATTCATAAAGACTAAAGTAAAAAGCATACATGAGTAGAAGGGTTAGCAGGCCTAGCCAAACCCCCAATGCCCCAAACTAAGGATGGACCCCGGCTGTCGCTCCTCGGTCCACCCTCCTTGTTGTCATCATCATCATCATCCTCATCGTCACTCTAGTGAAAATCAACGGGCTCATCCTTTTAGTGAATCCTCTTGCAAGGAGGAAGAAGTGAGGAATCGACATAGGAGCCCTCTATAGATAGCACGCGAGCCCTCTTGCCCAATAGGTACAATCCCTAGTCAGTCCCTAACACGAGGTGAGGCTAGAAGGCACCCGCTAGGATCAGGGGAGGGATCAGTCTCTCTACCATGGCACTGGTCCTCCACCCTTAGTCTGGCTCACCAAAATACCACTTGAAAGAGAGTGGTGACTCCAAGACAAAGCGGCGGTCATCCACGCCAGCCCGCATCCACTCAATAGCCCCTTACATGTCTAATCTCTCCTATGGGCCTCGGATAACCTACACAAAATGAATGCACTGTGTGTATCAAATCCACATAAATTAAGTTTCTATTAATGGTTTTTTGAAATGCAAAATGCAGGTTTAGTAGGGAAGAAGTTTACCCAGTCTGAACGCAGCTGCCATAGGAACTCTCTATATTGTGCTGTGGTCAAGGGCTGACCCTACCAAAGCCCCATCCATCTGGAAATGATGTGCGGTGTCTCAGGTTGCATGGGCAAACCTAGCCTAGGGATCAACCAGTGCCCAAAGGCCCAAATCTATAAGGCAAAATAAAGATTAGTCATAGCACAAGTTAAGTGAAAGGTTAAAGCAAAAGAGGTCAGTTTGGGATTTTAGAGTAGTATCAGGTGGCAGATCTTAAGCTCGGACTGCTCACCCCGGACTTCGATGTCCAATCCATAATATAGCAGTGCCAAAATGGCCCAGCACCACTTCTTATAGGGCACAATAGCAAGATCCTCCATAGCATAGAGCAAACCATAATTGAGGTTGCTTGAATAAATCAAGAAAAGGACGGTGGTAAGAAACGTCAGCAAAAAGGACTGGGCATACTAGTCTCTCCATCAGCCACAAAAGGACTCGACTGCCCAATCCAATAAGTATGCAGGTCCCCATACTTGAGCTTATTCGTCCTGCCTGGATGGAGCCTAAGTAATCTAGCAATATAGGCCTTCACCTCAGGCCGAGAATGCCACCTATCGGCATAAACATCAAAGTGGACAATATCACCACTCCACTCCAATCCCTTTGTGGCGCACACATCTGAGGGAGTGATAGTGACCTCCTCAATTGGTAGATGGAAGGTATGGGTCATCTCCGACCATCTCTCTACTAAGGCTAAAATCGCCGACGGGGCCAGCATCTTTGGAGCCTGAGGAATGGCCCCGATACAAATCTCCGACCATCTCTCTGCTAAGGCAGGTCTTGAATGCGGTTTATTTCATTTAGAACTGATTTTCACCCTATAAATAGGGCCTTTTCCTTTCATTTTAACATACACAATTTGTATGAAAAATATACTACAGAGAAATTATAGTAAGGTTCTAGCAATTTCTATAGGTATAGAAAGGTTATAACGGAGGTATAGGAGGTATAAACTAGGGAGAAAACCCATTCCTTGAGGTTTTGTCCACATTTTATTTATTCCTAACTTCATTTATTAGGATTTAGGGGAGGTTTTGTGCACACAAATACTTACCTAAATAGTCCTATTTCACCATCCACTTTGACCAGACTCTCTCATTAGTGAAGGGATCGCCTCAAAGTGGATTTATGCCGTAAAGGTAACGCTCCTGAGTTTCAAAGAGACTCACGTCTCAGTTATTTCATTCTTATTTTCTATCTCCTCTATTGTATCTGCTCTTTTTATTTCCTATTTAGGGTCTGGTGCTAACCTGTATAAGCCTTGTTGGCACCACATATCCTCTAGGATATTAAATCGGTGCGCCATACTTATCCGAAAGGAAATCCCATTCTTATTTTATTTTTCATCCTTTAATCTGCGTATTAAATAGAACAAAGTTTCTGCTTGGGCTAGATAGGACCCGTACAGGTACACCACACCTATACCGGTCCTCCTTGGTAGCCATATGGGTCCCACCCACCCGTACGGGTACCAGTCCTTGGCAGAATCTAGAATGTTTATTTCAATCAGTTAAAATCAATCCAACTCAACATTTGCCATGCGATCACTTTCACTAATAATCCGGTAAAATAACCCACAAATGTTAAAATGTGTTTTCACAAAAAAATATGTTGAAGACTTATTATTTCTATCTGATCCTAGAAGCCGCTCGGGCACTATTGATCATAAAACTGCTGCGTTAAAATAATCACATTTTTCGGAATGGAATGCTGACTTATGATGTGCTATAAACTATGCTGACATCTGTGGATGCAAGAGAATTTATTTTTATTTTTTTATAACTTTGAACCAATGTATAGGTTCTTTTATAATTCCCCCATTTTTTCCCAGTTGTAATTTTTATCCCCCTATTTATTGCTTGTGCTATTGTAATCTATAAACGCATGTAACGAGTGTGAAAGAGTGTAGAAAAATAGGCTTTCTATGATAATTCCCCAATTGCTGAAAACAAAAACAGTTTTACGCGGTGAATGTAATTTTTAATCAACTAAATGAGAAACAAGTGACTCATCAGACACCCGAATCTCTGATCCAATAGGTATGAGTCTTCCACCAAGAGGGAACCGTACTAAAATCGACCTTATCATTTATATCGAGATTTGGGTCTCGATTCTTTTATTTATTAAAATTGGCTTATTGTGCAAACTTAAACTAAAAATGTTTTTTCACGCCTAAATCCAACCAACCCCAGTGGGCCTTGCCTCTCACATAGGCGCCAAGGGAGACCCACACATCATCAACGCCTCACAGGTATCTTTTGCAATTTGACTGCTCAGCTATTCACCCATTACTTCTTCAAATCAATCTATTGGGAGATAGAATCACACCATTGTGAGATAAAAATTAATCCGTTAAGAAACAGATTGAATTAGAGCTTCAAATTTGAATCTTTATCATTTGATGCTAGAAATACATTATAGAGAACTTCTACTGACGTTCTACGTATCATCCTCTCATTCCTTATGGCAATCTGACAATCTTGCATAGTCTCGCATTTGCAAGAGATACGCGCTGCTTTAATCCAATTTAAGTTTGTCTTCTGGCAGCTTTTCTTCGGACAAACTTTATCTTTTTCCATGCTGAGCTTTTGTCTTTGTCGCATCATCAATTCCTTTTGTCTTTTGTATAACGTCTTTCATTAATGTCTACAAAAGTAGCAGGAAAAAAGTAAGACTCCTTTTTTCCTTAAATGGAATGGTCAGCGCGATTTAAAACGAAAGTAACTCAGCGAGGAGAATAAATAACATGCACAGCTGAAAGATAATCTAAATATCAAGCGCTGAGTGAATAATGTGTAGTTAGCAAACTAAGTACACAGCTTAGCCCAAAATCACTCAGAGTTAAAACTAAATGGCTAAGTCAGCGGAGACTTGAAATTCTACCCTTGATTTCAATTACTCACATAAAATCATAGACTATTTGTTTAAACATCATTATTGATTTAATTAACTCAAACTTAACTTAATTGATATGATCAAAACCTTAAGCACTATTGATTCATCCACTGAGTCAGTCTAGACTTGTGCTGGGTTCAACAATCTCCCCCATTTGGATCAATGGTAATTAGTTGAGGTGAGAAATTAAATCAATAAGATATTTAGATCAGAGTTAACTCAAAATAAATGCATGCTCCCCCACGGTTCAACATCTCTTTTCACTCATAGTGAATGCTAACTCCCCCATAATCCTTGACTTCTCTTAAGTCAGTATTCCTCAGTACTTCTCATATTTTTCTACAAGGTCAGCAACACATATATAGCAGAAAATACAAGAAGTTAAGAAGATCTTAACTTTGAACAGAATAAGTAATCTTTTCATATATCAATAACTGAGTACAAATCATCCAAAAGTTAACAAATACTAAGTTTTACAATAAGCACTAAAGAGTACAATACAATTCTATTCTAATCAGAATTTATCAGGCAAAATAGGTCCTTACAGGTTTCCATCCTTCTTTTGATATGCCTCTTCATCCCATCTAGATTTCTTCTTTGATTTCATTGGCTTCTTCCCCTTCTTCCTTCGAATCTCATGATATTCTCATTCTATGTGCTCCAGATCTTTGGACAACTTAAAAGAGAACTCAACAACCCTTGCCTCACTTTCCTTCTCCTCTTGCTCATGCTTCTCGTGATCTATCTCCCCCATTTCTATCGAATTCAAAATGGCGTGAGCTTAAAGTTCCAATGAGCTTAGAGAATCCTTAAAAAGACTGATATTGCCTTAGATGTTGGTGGCAAAACTCTAGACCAGTGAGTCATTAACAATTTGGGGAATGAAAGTCATGTTCTCTAAGACATGAGAAAAGTTCCGCTACGGCACGAGATTGGGACTGATTGACTTAGAATTGTTCATTCAGCACTTCCTTGGAAATCTGCGTGAGACTGGCCAATGCTTTGGCTTAGCTATTTTCATGCAGCAACCTCTCAAACATTGATGAACTGTGAATGTTAGAGGACACCTGCTTATGAATATGATTAAGAGCTTGACCATCATTGAAGACATCAGCATGTACAACAAGAATTTGATCACAAATGTGACCAAGTTTTTTATAAATAGTTTGCTCTTATTCAGCCTTTGACATAATGATGTCACTATTAAGAGCATCAGATATATTCAATCTTTTCAGTGCAGTCATGATTCCTTCTTCAGATGCCTTTACTCCCTCCAGTAGCTCATCCTTCACCTGCTTTAGCTCATTGGAGTTGCCTTGATTTTGCTTGAAGGAAGTGATTAAAGCATCCACTGAGTTGATCATAATATCCATCTTGGTGGTATTTATATCATTCTCATTGCTCAAAATGATGTATCCATTTAATACATCATGCAATCCCTGCAAGATAGGATTAAACTTATCAATCAAGGAATTCCTGAAGCTGCGCTCATCGTTGAGAACCTTGTTATTACTCTCATTGATTTTTTCCATCTTTTACTGCAGCTCAGTAACCTCCATCTCCATGTAGTCAACTTCCTACCTACCATAGAAAGAATTGGCAAAGTATGTGATACAATTGCCTTTACCAACGAGAGCTAAGTAGGCACTGACTTAAAATGAGCTCGTATCTCCTCTAAAACATCCATAAACCTTTGCACTAGCTCACCAGCCCTTTTAAGTCTCCTCTGCACCTCCTTAAAAAATATAGATTTAGCTATCTCTGCATCTATCTTCTCATATGTCCTAAGTGCTGGATATCTTTCTCTAACGATCCTTCTTATCTCTCCAAGAAGTTCAGCTTAGGGATTGAATTGGGGTTGAGGTGGTAGTTGTTCATTGTGGATCTCCTCAATAGTTGGACCCCTAAGTACTAGTCCTACCAAAAGTAAAGATTCATGTATAGGAGACCCTACAGGGATAGCATGGGGTGATGCTTGAGTTGGCTATTTGAATGGAAGTGGAGGTGTTTAGGTTGTTAGAATGTGAGGTAGATGGTGGTTGAATTTTAGGAGTGTTTAGTGGTTGCATAGAGATGGGTGTTGGTGAAATGGCTGGTAGAGTAGTCAGGTTACAGAAAATGAATGGTTCTTTAGGCTACTTCTCTTCAACACCTTAAACAATTTGCTCACTAGCCTGACCTATAGTTGAATGCTCAGCCAGTTGAGCTCCTTGCTCAAATACCACAACATCTTCTTCCTTATCCTCCAAATCACCCTCATCATCATTAATAACTACCTTCATCTTGTTGAAAATTCTCCTTCTCTTCTCTATTCTCCCTTCCTTAGCCTCCTCAATAGTTAGATCAATAACCTGCTAGTCTTCTTCTTCTTGCTCCCCAATTGTAAATTCAACTGAGTTAACAGTCTCAGTTTCTTCATCCTCTCCCTACTCTTCTTCACTTTCAATTTTGTCCACAACTCCAATCATTTCATTGACAACCTCTGGAATTGACTTCTCAAGAAGATTAGCTATTGCCTTCTTATAGACTACTTTTAGGTCAGCTTTGGCCTTAGCACTAGATTCCTCAGCTCTCTTCCTTACCTCTTCTTTAAGATCCTCTTCCCTTTTTCTGATCCTCTCTACCTTAGCCAATTTCATTTTCGTAGCCTCTTCTAGATTTGGGACTGTACCAGACAGCTTTTTGGCTATAAACTTCTTCCTCGACTAACCAACTATAGGCATAGGTACTGATGAAGTTACCTATCCTTCAGCTTTCTCTAAGTTAAGACCTGCATCATTAACTTTCCTTTTTCTATACTTGGCCAAAGGAACATCTTCTTTTAATTCAGCTTCAATAATCTTTTCCTCTTCCATTTCCTTGGCAGTCAGCTGGTTGGGCGTGGTTCCCTTATGAAATCTAGATCTTTTAGGAATAGGAACATCAACAGGATGAGAGCTGGCTAAGCTTGCACTCTTTGCTTCCTTCTTGGAGTCTTTCTTAACCTCCTTCTTCTTTCCCTTTCTTGCCTCAGGTTTTCCTACTTTCTGCTCCCTGAGTATAGTGATTCTCTCTAGTTCCTTGCCATAAAGGCTGCAAGAGTCGGATCCTTATCCTTAGGATAGATATGCTTCAACTACATAGTAGCCTTTGGGTCCTTCACTCTTATTTCTCCCTTCTTAAGCCTTATGTACTTCCCAGGCTTGGACTTATCCTCACAGCATAGATTATGTACGTGGGCATTGTTGAGTACTCTAGACTCAATCACCTTGTACCTGACATAGTTTTTGAGTTCCTAACCTTCTAGATCTAGCTCACAAGCCTTGAAAATCTCCATTACTAGGTGTCATACACCATGTGCCTCGAAACCTTGAGAAATCAGTGTAGAGTGGCCAATGGCCAATTTATGCTCATGCCTTCTATAGTAGCATAAATGAGCACTCTTTCAAACTTAGAGTAGCTACTAGTGGAGTTAGTTTTTGGTACCAAAACATTTATTACCAGCTCATGGGCTTGCTCACCCTTCTTTGAAAATGTTGAAGCTATAAGTTCTCCAGCTTTGTAGTCAGCGGGAACTTCATAGTCAACTGGGATATCAACAATCTCCTCATCTCCAACTACTCTCATTCTAAGCCCTCTTAGCCCCATTCCCAGAAGACTAGTTATGAGCTTGGGGGTTATATACACTTTTGTTCCCATAATTATTTTCACGAAAACATTATTAAAGCCCTCAACCATATTGATGCCATGGAAGAATCTCTTCATGATTTGCTCATAGCATCCACTAGGGAGTTCAAAGAATGCTTTAAGGTGATGCTGAAGTGTCCACTTCTCAAAACAATCATCACTTGAGAAACTAAGCATATCTACTATAATAGGATCATCAACTACATTTTCCTCCTTCGTAAACCATTCAATTGGAGAGTAGGCAGTTCTAGCAAGAATGAGCACTTCTTTGATTTCTTTGTGACTTATAGAAAATTGTAATAAATGATGTTGCGTAGTGACCCCATGTTGTCTTCCTTATTTCTGATGAACAAGGGTTCTTGAGAATTAGGTTTAGTTGATTGACCTGAAGAGGTTGCCATTTCAATAGCTTTGAATAGAGATTGGAGAATTAGGGATTTAAGAAGAAGATTGCAGAAGAAATTTGGTAAAAGTAAACTTTCTTTCTTCTTTATCTCTCCTTAAATAGCAAAAACTCTATGAGTAAAGCCTGCAAAGCTACGTGTATGATTCACACACAGTGATCATATTTGAACAATGATATTGATCAATGGTTATTGTAAAATTGCTGATGACATAAATCACAGAGTATAAACGGTTGAATGTGGATAATTTTTTAACTTGCTACCATTTCTATCAAGCTTAATTTTGAAAAGAAACTGGCGACAAATTTAATGATGTGTACAAAATTCAAGCACGAAGAAGAAATACTTAACCTAATTTGCATGGGCTTTGAGTGGAAGGTAGGTCAGCTCTTGAATAGGTCAGCTAGGAAACATATTTATTCAAATTGGATTGGACATTCCAATTAATTTTCTCAGAGTGTTGAACTGATCCTTTCTAATGGGTTTTATGAATATATCAGCTTGATGTTCTTCAGTAGGGATGTAAGTTGACTTGGCTTCTCTCTTTAGCATATGATCCCTTGTAAAGTGATGTCTAATGTTGACATGCCTCCTCCTACTATGTTGAATTGGATTTTGGATAGGTCAATTACACTCTTGTTGTCACACATGACTTCAAGGCACTTAGACTTTTTACCATAATCTTCCAATTATTGCTTAATCCATAGCAGTTGTGCTGCACAACTTCCTGCAGCCATGCACTCAGCTTTAGCTGTACTCAATGCCATATAAGTTTTGTTTTTACTATGGCATATTACAAGACAATCCCCAAGTAAATGACATCCTCTTATGGTGCTTTTCCTTTTTAGTTTGTCCCTTCTATAATCAGCATCAGTGTATCCTCTTTGAGTGAAATCTGCATTACTTGGATACCATAAACCTGCATCAATAGAGCTTAGCAAATACCTGAGAATTCTCTAAACAATAGCTAGGTGAGATTCTCTATGGAAAGCTTGATATCTAGCATAATAACATACAACATATTGAATGTAAGGCCTACCAGCATTTAAGTAAAGTAGAGAACCAATGATACATCTATAGAGCTTACTCTCTATAGGTTTACCTTCCTCATCTTTACTTAGAATAGTATTAGAGGCCATGGGTCTTGACATTAGCTTTGCTTTATCCATGTCAAACTTCTTAAGTACTTCATTGGCATACTTTGCTTGACTAATGAAAACTCCATCATCACCTTGCTTGATTTATAGGCCAAGAAAGAAATTAAACTCTCCCATCATTGACTTTTCAAACTCTTTCTTCATCTACTGGCTGAACTCTTTGCATAACTTTTCATCAGTTGCTCCAAAAATGATGTCATCAACACAGATTTGGACTAGCAGCACATTTTGATGCTTTGTTTTGATGAAAATGGTTTTGTTTTCCTTTCCTCTGTCATAACCTTTGCTAAGTAAAAAGTTAGTCAGTCTTTCATACAAAGCTCTTGGAGCTTGCTTCAATCCATAAAGAGCCTTCTTCAACTTGAAGACATGATCTAGATAATTTGGATCTTCAAAGCCTAGGGGTTGTTTAACATAGACTTCTTCTTAAATGTAACCATTAAGAAATACACTCTTGACATCCATTTGAAACAACTTGAAGGTCATACGAGATGAAAAAGCATAGAGAATTCTTATGGCTTCAAGTCTTGCTACTGGTGCAAAGGTTTCACCATAGTTAATGCCTTCTTATTGATTGTAGCCTAGTGCAACTAATTTGGCCTTATTTCTCACAACATTACCAGCTTCGTCTAGCATGTTCTTGAAAACCATTTTAGTACCTTTAATTGACTTACCTCTGCATTTTTCAACCAAATCCTAAACTTCATTTCTTTTGAATTGGTGTAGCACTTCTTGCGTTGCAATCATCCAATTGTCACCATACTCAACATCTTCAAACTTCTTGGGTACTTTAATCAATGAGACAAAACTTGAGTGGCACATCATTCAGTTTAGCTGGCCTCTGGTCAAGACTGGAATTTGCGCACTATCAAGGATGTTCTCAATTGGGTGATCTCTTCTTAGTCTAATTTCCTTTGGTAGATTAGGATTAGCTCTTTGAGCCACTGACATTGGTTGAGCATCATTATCATCGCAAAAGTTGATGGATTAGTTCAAGTCAACTTTATAATACAATGGGCTGACTGACTAATTCGTTGACATGATCTTATTCCTTTTAATCATCACTGACTTCTCTACCTGCATTGTTAGTTTCATCAAAATCTACATGCATGGACTCCTCTAAAGTGCCAGTTCTCTTGACATACACTCTGTATGCCCTACTATGTTGAGTAACCCAGAAAGATCCCTATATCAGCCTTAGGATCAAATTTAGCCGATTGGTCTTTAGTATTTAACATGAAGCATCTACAGCCAAAGGCCTTGAGATGACCAACCTTAGGTATGCGCCCCTTCCAAAGTTCATAAGGAGTTTTGTTCAAAACTGGGTGAATTAAAACCTCTTTAGAATATAACAGGCCGTGTTAACAGCTTCTCCCCAGGAATACTTTGGTAGGTTGTTTTCACTCAGCATAGAATGACTCATCTCTGCAATAGTGCGAGTCTTTCTCTTAACAATCCCATTCTGTTAAGGTGTATGAGGGGTAGAAAAACTATGGTCAATACCATGTGTGAGCAGACAACCTTTTCTGCGCGACCCTTTTAAGGGTGTGGAAGAAAATAAGCGCGACAAAGCGAGCTGCATGATTAATCCTCGATTTAGCGTGATGAAAAGATAAATTGATAAAACCGATGTTCAAGTTGACTTTTAGTCCAATTTAAACGTCAAGAGATACAAGACCCAAAATACCACCCGATTTAGCTTTCGGCTATAATATCCCACTGGGTGGTTAGACCGTACCATAAAATAGAGATTCTGAGTTCAGATTATATTGCTTACTTTTCATTTATAAAATCAAACCATTTACATTTTAATAAAGGTGACTTTAATTCTTATGCGATTTAAATCCTCGTAATTATAGTTTTCGGTTATAATAACCATACATCATATAGCGTAGCATGCAAAAAGTAGTAAATAAAGCAGATAAACTAATTATTAATTGGCTTTACAAATTCCTATACATTTTTCTAGTGCACGAAAATAAAACGGATAAATAGAGAGAGAAAGAGGCCGGGTCTCAACTGAACTTACCAATACCAAACCGACTCCATAAATAACAAATCACACACAAATATTCACAAATATCACACAAATAGTATAAGGCATAAAATTAAATTAAAACAAGGGAGAAAAACATTTTAAGGATTTTTTTGGGGCTAAAAACACATCTTTTTGGGTATTTAATAATTGTCTAAGCAACCTAATAAGTAATTAAATAAACTAAACAACCTAAAATTAATTAAGGAAATTGCAGAATATTTTTGGGGTTTTTGATTTAGGATAAAATGATTTATTAAGGATTCATTTGGTGAAATAACCATTTTTAGGCCATTAAATGAATATTTAACTAATTAAATAATTAATAAATTATAAAAATATATTAAATATATATTATTTAATTCTAGATTATGTGTGATTGTTTGGAAATTTTTTGGGTAAAAATTGAGGTAAAAAATGCAAGAAAACGAGGATAGGATGGGCATCTGAAACGCTGGCACGGTATCTCAACCGCTGTCGTTGCAGTGGTTGATGCGCTACCGGAGTGGTTGGATGTCCACTGGAGTGGTTGGATCGAAAAAATGTTGTATGTATGAAAATCGGTATTTTTACACCCGAACTCTCAAGATTATCGAGATTTTAAGCAGATTCCCACGATATTTCAGTAGATCTAGACCTAAAATGATGAAATAACTTTATTTTTTGACTTTGGGACAAAAAAGAACCCAAAAACACTAGGGAAGGTGTTTGCAAGAATACCGAAAGAAAAGGGGATAACCACCCAAAAAAAAAACAAGACAGTAGCAAAACGGTAGAATAAATTAATTGAAATAGATTAGAACTCAGTTTTGTTACCTCTTGGCCATAAATCCACGTTTTGAGACTTGAACCAAACATTTGGCAAGCTTTCTGATGAATTTATGACGAAAATCCGATGAAACAACGATGAGATTAGTGATGAACTTAGTGACGGATTTTAGTGATTTTGTGCAAAAAAGTCTCTAAATCCTATTTAAGCCCGTTTTAACCTATGATTAGATTAAGCCTAATAACGCTTAGCAACTCGTATTTAATCAAGTTTCCTTAGCTTTATGAAGCTTTCTCTCTCTAAATGGCTCAGAACCTTAAATGTGAACTTCAAGCTTTTAATTGGCAAAAAGTCCCCAATTAGATGATTTAGTCGTTTATATAGGCTATTCTAACCCTAAATAACTCAATTAGTCCTTAGAAATCCTAAATTTTTCGGAAAAATCAAGTTTATCCGATTTAGAGAGAAAACAAACTAGCGACAAACCCGGGAGCCAGTTGTGCGCACGGTCCGTCCCAGGCCTGATGATGTCCAAGACCTTTTCAGGAGATGGCAAGCCAGTACTGACAAATGACCATGTTTCACCTAAACTACATTCTGACATCCTAAGCCTAAGTGTCGATCGACACTAATCCTACCCCTTATTGCGTCGATCGATGCTATTCTATTATGATGATTGACGGTGCCATGTGTAAATTAATCTGATGACTCATCAAGCCTACAACCATGACTCAACAGAGCTATCACTACCTAAATTGCATCGATCGATGATCATAGGGGAATGTAGACCTGATGACTCATTGAAGCTATTCTGACATCCATTGTGTCGATCGATACTGCCATATGTATCGATCAACGATCCCAAAATTTCTCTGAAGGAAAACACTCCCAATATTTCCGAGGGGAATCAATCAACAGAAATAGCAAGCATAAGCAAAAATTCGAGCAGTCCCCCCCTTAAAATCCCTCGTAGTATTGAGCCTATACTAAAAACATCCCAAAACTATACCGAGGTATAGATACCCTTCCTTAAAATAGCTTTCGGCTAAAAAGCTACCCACTCTTCCCCAAGCACTCAAATAAACCCAGTATAAAATTCCTCGAGATTATCTCCACAGAAATCTTGAAGAAATCCAAAGCAAATGCTGTCCTAGTCAGTACCGGGCCTTCTAGTCATCCTGCAACAAATGAAAGGTAACTAAGGGTCAAAGTGTTATTTTTAATCATGCATTCTTAACCACTTCATGAGGTAATCCAGTCTTGCCGAGCCCACGTTTGAAGGGCTAGGCCCGCAAAGGTCGTATCTCCCTAACTCATCTCTTTTGTTTATTAAAATAACCAAAGATTTCTTAAAATATGATTTATCCAAATTCAAATGGCACGTAACTATTTCATCCGAAACCAGAATCTCTTTTTTATCGGTGTAGGAATCCTACTCAGATAAGCTATACCACTAATTTCTCGGAAGAGCTGATCTGGGTGGTGACTCTAATATCGTATAAAACATGGACCCTGCTCCAGCAATAAAACTGCTAATCCCCAAAGGAGCCCTCGACTCCTTTGTCCAGTTGGAAATGCCAAGTATGTTCACACATAGAACAAGCCCCACGCTCTAGCGGTGACTCCCTACAATAAAACCTGGGAGTCCCACATTCGTCATGCTAATCCAATCGATGATCCAAAAAGAGTCTTAAAGAAAAAAAAAGCTCGCCCACCTACAGTGGTGACTCTGCTGGGGATTATACTCTTTTATAATTGATTTTCCACAAAATCAATTTAAGATGAAATAATGAAAATCATTTGAATTTTGAATTATTAGGGTTTACTTCATAGCATATGCATATGTATACGCCCAGAAACCTAGTGTTCTCAATGATGTGTCTCTAGAACTTGACTCAAGTTCGTGTAGGGGTGTGAAATTAGGACGCACCAGCCGTGCCTAGCACAATATAATCTAGTCAGCTTGATTAAAGCCACTAGGTTTGAATATGTTAAACATGGAAAACGGGCTCTAGAACTTGATTAGGGTTCTTGGGCTCCAGTACATAATGCACAGTTACCGTCAACTGTAACCCTATTAGACTTAACCTAAGATATAGCAAATACAGCCCTAGAAACTTTCCCTAGGGATACAAAATGATTTTCTTAAAATCACAAAAGAGAGTACGTCCTCCCCTACCCCAGGCTGGTAATAGGGGAAAAGGCCCCCACCTAGGAAAGATACTCACCACGATGGAGTAATAAGGTTGGAAGGGAGAGTTTCAAAAGTACATGTTGGCCTGCTCAAACGTAGCATCACACATAAACCGCTAACCACGATTTGCATGCAGCCATAATATTAAATAATCATCCCATGCAAGAACACCATCACACATACCCCTAGTATTAAGCGATACGACCATAGAAAGGCCGCTCCTACAGCGCACCATCGCGCATACCGCTAACCACGATTTGCGTGCAGCCATAACATTAAATAATCATCCCATGCAAGAATACCATCGTACATACCCTTGGTCTTAAGCGATACGACCGTAGAAAAGCCGCTCCTAGAGCACACCGTCACACATACCCTTGGTATTAAGCAATACAACCATAGAAAAGCCACTCCTAGAGCACACGCACCATCGCGCATACCCCCGGTATTAAGCCATACGACTATAGAAAAGCCACTCCTAGGGCACACGCATCATCATGTATACCTCTAGTATTAAGAAACATGACCATAAAAAAGGCACTCCTAGAGAGCACCATCGCGCATACCCCTAGTATTAAGTGATACAACCATAGAAAAGTCGCTTCTAGAGCACACGGACCATCGCGCATACCCTTAGTATTAAGCGATATGACAATTAAAAAAGTCACTCCTAGAGCGAACCATTGCGCATACCTCTAGTATTAAGTGATACGACCATAGACAAGCCGCTCCTAGAGCACACCATTGTGCATACCCTTAGTATTAAGCGATACGACCATAAAAAAAGCCACTCCTAGAGTGCACCATCGCGCATACCCCTAGTATTAAGCGATACAACCATAGAAAAGCCACTCCTAGAGCGTATGCACCATCATGCATACCCTTTGTATTAAGTGACATGACCACAGAAAAGCTGCTCCTAGAGCGCACGTAGCATCGTGCATACCCCTGGTACTAAGCGATATAAAAAATAGCATCGCCCCACATTATAGGCCACACGCATACATCGAATAAATATGCATACACCACATAAACCATGCTAGAAATGCCCATAGGTTTGTGCATCACCTATTTTTATTTTAGCTTACCAAAAGTTGCCTGCACTGGCACCCAAACAAGAAACAACCTCAAAGAAGAGCCCTTGACGTGGCAGATTCTAACGATCCCACTCTCACAAAATAAAGCAAAAAAATGGCTGATAACCATAAGGCAACGCTCGAAGCCGTAGAAGACATGATCCTTTCTTTCAAGAAATTTGATGCCATCATTAGTAACATGAGAGCCACCAGAATTTCGGTTTTCAATTCGGGTGATAAAGTCACAGATATTGAGAAGAAATTCTCTGATTAGGAAGAAATGTTCCCTAAGTTAAAGCGTATTACGGGACCCTCCAGCACAAAATAAATAGATTCACAAAATTTTAGGCTCTCGATCCTATAGCTGCTACCCGCTAATTTCATCAGGCCCTATGGCACATGTTCCCCTGAATCCCATATTGAGGGGTACCTATACATTATGATGAGTATGGGCATTTCTGAAGTACATTGAGTAAACTTATTCCAAACAACCCTAAAAGGTCCAGCTACCGATTGGTATATAAGGATGTCCAGCCAAGTAAAGTCAAGCTAGAAATAGCTCAGTACTACCTTCATTGAGAATTGTGCCTACAACCTTAGAGTGGAAATGACCTTGCATGACCTAGAGAGGTTCTAACAGGGTATTAAAGAACCCTTTAAAACCTATTACCGAAGATGGGTCACAATTCAATCACTGGTGGATGGTGCCCCAAAGATGGATGCATAGTTATCGAACTAGCGGAGGGATATAATCCTAAATTTTGTGAAGAAATGAAAATGAAGAAATTCCATCGGTGATGTCGTGTAATATTCTATAAGAATTGAGAAGTATGATGAGGAAAAGTGCATCAAGTAGGAAGAGGCATCCTATTATGTGAAAAATAAGCCGTATGATAGGGTGGCACCCCTAAATTCCTACCAGCCAAAACCTTCATACATTAAGAGGGAGGTAAAGAAAATTGAGTCTGTCAGTATTGTAATTACTCCCACATCGCCTCAGCCAATCTCACCATGGACTAAGTCGTTGTCTCATATATTCACCAAGCTAAGAAAATCTGGGGGCATGCAAAGCTTAAAGCCCTTTATACGTCCAGCCCTGGCGGATAGGGATAATTTCTGCGCATACCACATTATGAAGAGGCACAAGACCAACAAATGTGTTTAATTGTTACGTAACCTCTAGAAAATGACTCAGAAGGGAAACCTTAAAGAACCGAATTGGAAGCCGAGTACTCAAAATAACCCTCTTTCGACCTTTGAATCCCTAGTCAATGTTGTCCTTCTCCATGAGGACGATGACGGTTGGAGGGATAATGCCAAGTTTGACCTAGGATTCGGGGAAAACAATATTGGGTGGAAACTCATGGAAATAGACCAGGTGGATACCTGTGCAATAGAATTATGGGAATCCGAGAAACTCTTGGCTTTAGTAATGGAAGGACTCAAGTACAAAGGGGATACAGATGCGGTAACATTCCTAGCCCATTTTTATAATCTCCTGGTAGAGTATGATATACCGCCTCATGGTATGGTCATCGTATTTCCTATACTTCTCACAGAAGATGCAATGGATTGGTACCTTACCATGTTGCCCTCACAATTATGGGACTGGGTAGAACTAGAACACTAATTCTTGGGAGCTTTCCCTAGTGATAGGATTAAGATCTTCCAAAAATCCATTGATGCAGCCAGTCAGGCAATATATCTTATCAAGCACGAGGAGGCTCTTACATGAATGGTGGTAATCAGACGACACCCCGATGCGCTCGACAGACTTAAGAGCTGTGGGACTCATAGGTATTGACAATGATGGGATTAAAGTAGGACCTGATCTAGTTAGCCTCCTCAATTCATTTTGGCAACTCAGTTTCACCACGGCCTCGACCCTACCGGCCACGTTTCTCGATGACAAAGTTCGTGATAGGTATAATGGGCTGCTAGTCGAATAATACTGGGATCTTTTGGCTATAAGTACTAGCTTAGCGCGTACTTTTGCAAGCCGGGAGTCAGCCACTAAAAGTACAGCTATGCCTAACCTTATGAAGATGAAGCCAAATCAAACCTCAACGAAACATTATTCATCAATACCATTTTGCTTGGCGAGGAAGAAGAGTAGGGATTGGATAACAGGATTAGGATTCCTGCTTCGATGATAACCCTATATTCGATGAGATGCATGTGATCGAAAGAGTTTCAGCCTATGTAGACAAACTCAGATCATGAGGCCTCCCCTATATAGCCGTTTGGGAAGGAATTGAGAACAAGCTTTCGTAAAAATTCTAACCCGATCAAATTACTAAGATGGTTCCTCCTAACTTTGGAGCTATATGACATTAGTGTCCCAGGCACTAACCCTATTTCCTCGGTTTCTAACCGGTCATGCCCTAGCTTGGTATTTCTGAATCTCACCCCCACCGATGATGGGATTGGCCATTAATGTACTAGAAATTCATCCAAGCGTTCACTCCTCACATGCCATTCTTCAGGAATGATGACAGATCCTACTCTTGGGTCCTTCCACCTTCCCCAGAATGCATACGCTTCAGGCCTATTTACGAAAGATATGTAAGCATGCCTGAAAGTGGAACCGTACATACGATCCATCGCACTATCGTCACTACCCTTACGTAATGTGAGAAGATGTTGAGCCTACATAGATTGGGGGAACAAGCGCCTCACCTAAACCCTCACTTTGAGACAGGAGAAAGTAGCAGGAATCCCTACGTAGGAGATCCTTTAAATGAAGTGGCACCTCCCGATCCACCTCAGTTTGCTCATCCTTAGCCTGAAGGTAACCACAGATATTCTAGTGATAATGAACTTGCTCATGTCCCAAATAACACTAGACCAACCTGGCAGTCATGAGGCATGGCATACCCAGGACTCATGCTAAGTTGGCCCATGCCATATGGCATAGCAAACGCAGAACCATGATAGGATAATGACCCTGACTATCCAAATAGTAATGAATACACTAGACATGTCAGGATGATCCCTGCTAATCTATAGTTATAGGCACCTAAGCTGGTGTATTTCTAGGATCCCCCACCAGAGGGAATTATGGATGCCTAACCATCGCCAGACCTTGAATCTCCACGCTCCCGATTTATAAGAGAAGATTTGTGGAAAATTATGGAGGGGACCCCACTGAACTCAATGCAATCAGGACTAGAAGCTTGACTGAAAGACTAGTCTTCTAGAGAATCCAACAGGAAAATAGGAGACCCCCGCAACAATGGAGATATCGATCTAATACTCCTATAAACTTGATGGAATTCATAAGCCTACAAGATGACCAAAGATTTTATTAAAGTCTTGATATGGCCTATTAATCTGTGGTCACTTGGGAGGCAACCCACGGAACCATGCACTTTCCTGAGTTGCCACCAGAACTTGGGTATGATGGAAGCGAACACCTTTGGATCTACCTCGCTATATTTACTGAAGTAATGAACTCAAGAAATGAACATTATCACTACTGGCCCAAAATCTTCGGTACCACTCTTAGTGGAAGGGCGCTGGAATGGTATAATAGAACTTGGAACAAACTAGCCACACATTGCTACTACTTCTTCTGGGGCATCCTGAGCCAAGCTTTTAGTTTACATTGGAAGAGCCAAATAAGGGACTAAGGGGCGACCCTCCCAAGATTTAACCATACCCAAGGGATGGACTAGCAGCCTGGGCTTATCCATTCTTCATAATAGTACCCCTCTAGAAATAGTGGAGATCCTCGACGAATTGGTCTTAGCTCGCTCTGATGTTGTTAATATGTTCAGGGGGATTCAACCACAAGCACACGTGATAGATGAAATCCTCCGAGAAAACCCCTACCATACCATTACTAACAGATGTACACTACAGGCCAAAAGGTGCGAAGGCCCCGGCCCTATGCATTGATAGGGCCATACGGCTAAAAGACATTCCCCTTGAATAAGATTTCGATGAGTTCATAGTGTTCAAGCCTGAGGGTACTCCCCAAGAATGACAGGAGCAAATCAATCATGTTACCAGAAGTGAAAGAATTTATCAACCTAAGGTCCAAGTTAATCCTATCCCTACAAAGGTTCCACCAGCAAATAAACCGACAAAGGGAGTCGGCACTTCTGTAGTCAAACAATTAATAAACAAGCCTATCAAGATGAGTATTAGGGATCTCTTATAGGGATCCCAGACACACAGGAGGGCTATCATGCAAAAGTTGATGGAAATGAAGGCACTATCAGTGGCCTCACCGGCAGAAGTGTGTGCCTTGATCGGATGCTGGATCCCCATTGAATCTCCTGACATTGTCTTCTCTAAGGTGGACTTGCTAAATGATGGGATATGCCACAATCGGGCTTTGTACTTGAAAATTGAGATACTAGATCAAGTAATGCCTATATCATGGTGGACGATGGCTCTGCACTCAACGTCTGTCCTTAAAAGATCCTACAAATCCTAGGGTTGAACGAAAGGATGCTCAAGAAGTCTGGGACGGTTATCAAAGGATATGATAACTTAAAGAGGTTCATCCTAGGGACTTTTAAGGCAATAGTGAAGGCAGAGGAAGTTGAGTCCCTCACGACTTTCACCATCATCGACATCCCAGTCACATTCTCCTTGCTACTTGATCGATCATGGTTTCATGCCCTAGGAGGTGTCCCTTCCACCTTGCATCAAAAGGTAAAAATCCCCTACAAAGGGAAGTTAGTAACCGTCGAGGCTGACGAGGAATCCACTGTAGCTCCCATACATGAAACCCTAGAACAAGTAGGCTGTTTTCTAACAGCTACCATAGAGAAGGGTGAAAAACCAAACCAATGGTCCGAATGGGTAAAAAACTACATGGACCAGCACTTAACCTCAGGAGCTGGCCTCGGGGCATAAGAACAAGGCCCCCCAGAATTCAAATTTGTAATAGGCTCCTATAGCCCCTTTGGGGTCGGTTACCAGGGCAGAAGCCGATGAAGGGCATGGTCCAGAAGGCGTCAGATGTCAGAAATCTTCATTCATCCCAGGGAAATCCTATACCAAGGCAAGCCCAAACCAATCAAAACTAAAGAAGGAGAGGTGCCCGGCTTTGAGATATTCTCAGATGTCACAGTTTTTGAAGGCCCCACTTGCTAGACCATTTATGAGAAGCAAACTGAGATAAGGAAAACCCCATCCAAGAAAGAAGACCCCAAGAGGCAAAGACGATAAACTAGTCAAGTGTCAAAGAACTAGCAGTAAGGTAAGCCAAGCTAATGGGAGTCCACCTCGAAGACAAAAAGATCAAGTCTAAATAGTAAAAAGAAGAATTTATGAAGGAAGGAATGGATGAAATGATCACTGAGCTGGCCCAACTTATGATCAAGGGAAAGTCCAAGGTCGAAGATGCGATCGCCAGCAGCAGCGCAGAGATTCCAAATGAGGAAACTACCGCCCTAGAGGTCGATAATGATATTTCAATTTCTGATGTCTTTGAGCTTAACAAATTGTATTATGAGTGTGACAGTGATAATAAAATGAATGACTTTGCTTATTTGTGTGGTGCTTTCAATTTCATGCATTCACCTCACCATACATCAAACATTTTTAGTATTCATGACACTCTTACAAAAGAAATAAATTTAGGAACTAAAGATGACCCCAATATGATGTCAATTTCCGATGCCTTGGTCCCGAACTTGAGACAGAATTAGTAAAAGTGCTTAAATCGCATGCAAAAGCATTCACTTGGTCCTATGACGACATGCCCAGAGTCGACAGGGCCATTGCGGAACACAAAATTCCCACCGACCCAAAAATTCAGCAAGTTAAACAAAAGCTGCGAAGGTTGAGACCTGAGTGGGTCGAAAAGGTCAAGGAAGACCTAACCAAGCAAATCAAAGCTAAGTTCCTAGAAGTCGTGGAATACCCTGAATGGTTGGCCAATATGATACCAGTTGCACAGAAGGACGAAAGAGTCTGAGTCTGTGTTAACTTCTACTGTCTCAATAAAGCTTCACTAAAGGATGACTTCCCTCTACCTTACATAAATGTACTGATTAACAGCGCAGCTAGGGCAACCACCACACAAATAAGCAAAGTCATTCATTTTATTGTCATTGTCACACTCACAATACAATTTGTTAAGCTCAAAGACATCAGAAATTAAAATGTCATTATCGACCTCTAGGGCGGCAGTTTCCTCATTTGGAATCTCTGTGCTGCTACTGGTGATCACATCTTTGACCTTGGACTTTCCCTTGATCATCAGTTAGGCTAGCTCAGTGATCATTTCATCCATTACTTCCTTTACAAGTTCTTCTTTTCACGATTTGAACTTGATCCTTCATGGATGGCTTCTCGGGATATAACCAGATATTGATGAATGTTATCAATAAATTTAAGATAGCCTTCACCACAGAATGGGGTGTCTACTACTATAAAGTCATGTCATTTAGACTTAAGAACATAGGGGCAACCTATCAAAGGGCAGTCACCACTTTACTCCATGATCTAATCCACCAAGAGGTCGAAGTATAAGTGGATGATATGCTGGTAAAATCTCCAACCCCCGAAGAACACACGAATGTGCTCAATCACTTCCTTGCTGGGGTGGAAAAATATAATCTATGACTCAACCCGAAGAAGTGTGCCTTTGGGGTGACCTCTAAAAAATTACTAGGTCATATCATCAGCCAATGAGGCATCGAAATCGATCTCGATAAGGTGAAGGCAATCCTCGATATGCCTCCACCTAAGACTGAGAAGAAAGTTTGAAGTTCCCTTGGATCCCAACAATATGTTAGTAGGTTTATCGCATGACTGACCACTATTTACGAACCCATAGACAAACTCCTCAAGAAACAGCAACCCATTATTTGAAATCTGCAATGCCAGGAAGCCTTCAATAAGATCAAGGCATACTTACCTAACCCACTGGTATTGAAGCTACCTACGCTGGGTAAACCTCTTACCCTGTACCTAGCCATTGAAGAAACCTCCGTAGGGGCAATACTAGTATAAGAACATAAAGACAAGAAAGAACATGCCATTTATTACCTCAATAAGAAACTCTTGGAGTATGAAACCTGGTACACTGTAGTTGAGAAAACCTATGCCGCTATGGTATGGTTAACTAAGAAGCTCAGACGTTACTTTCAGTCCTACAAAATCTAGGCCATTGCAAAGGTAGATCCCATAAACTACCTTTGTCAAGGACCCTCCTTAGCTGGGAAATTATCCCAATGGTTGTTACTCATATTGGAGTATGACATCGAATACATCACTAGAAAAGATATAAAAGGACGGTTGTGGTAGAATTTCTGGCCAACCAACCTTTGGAATCCGATTACATTGAGAACCTTGAATTCCCTGATGAACACCTAGCCACGATAGCAAATGAACCCAGAGGTGGACCATGTTCTTCAAAGGGGTGGTGAACTGTAAAGGAACCGGTCTATGAGTCATAATTATATCCCCTAAAAGAGGGTTGATCCCACTTTCTAAAAGGTTAGAATTCCTAGTAACTAATAATGGCGTAGATTACGAGGCATATCTATTTGATCTGAGCTCGCTTAGGGGAAGAAGAAGTAGAAGTTGTTGGAGACTCCACTCTTATCATCAAGCAAGTAATAGGTGACTGGAAAGTGAAGGAAGAATCACTTCGACCGTACCTTGAATCCGTATGGACAAAGGCATCCCTTTTCAGGAAATGTGAATTCCAACATGTGTTGAGGGAGGAAAATCAAATGGAACATTAGCCACCTTGTCCTCCATGTGGGAAAACCCTGAACAATAGCGTATAAAACCAATAATAGTAGAAGTTGCACACGCTCGATACTATCTCGCTTCGGTCATACAAATCTCCACCGAACAAGAACCATGGTACGGTGACATATTTCAATACCTTGAAAGTAGGACCTTGCCTACATAAGCTACGGACATTGACAAGACCACCCTACAAAAGTTGGCAGTACATTTTAGGCTGATCAAGGGGCAATTATTTTGGATATCCTCTGACAGAATCCTCCTCAAGTGCTTAGGACAAGTGTAAACTGACAAGGTCATGCAAGAAATACACGCAGGAACATGTGGTCCTCATATGAAAGGAGTAATGCTAGCTTAGAAGATACAATGAATGGGTTAGTCCTGGCTAACCATGATAGCTGACTGTATGCGCCTAGTCAAGAAATGACATGAATGCCAAATTCATGGTAACATTAGTCACCTTCCACCAATCGAGCAGCAACACCTAGCCATACCCTGGCCTTTCTCAGCCTGGGGCATTGATATCATAGGAGAAATCAGACCATCATCAACCAATGCCACAAGTTCATCATAATAGCTATGGAGTACTTCTTAAAATGGGTTGAAGCTAAATCCTACATAGGAATAACTGCCAAAAAGATGGCACAATTTATTCATAAGCACATCTTTGCATGATACAGCGTACCTCATCATGTGGTATTCGATAATGGAGTACGATTCTAGGGAGAAATTGTGCACCTACTCGAACGATACAACATTGAACATCATCGATCATCAACATATAGCCCTTAAGCCAATTGGGTAGTGGAAGCGGCCAATAAAGCCGTGAAGTAGATTCTGTCCAAAATGGTAGTTACCCATCGAGATTAGGCCGATCATCTCCCTTATGCCCTTCGGGGCTATCAAACTAGCATGAAAACCCCGACGGGGAAAATGCTATTCTCTTTGGTATATGGGATGGAAGTAGTTCTTCCTATAGAAATTAAAGTCAAGTCACTCTGTGTGACACTGGGGCCGAGATTACCCGCAGACAAGTGGGCCAGATCACGTTACAAAATGCTTAACACCATTGATGAAAGGCACCTAGAAGCCCTTGATAGTTTGGGAATGTACCAATAACGAATGACCCAGGCCTATAATAACTGAATAAGAAAAATCGAAATGCCTCTTAAATCTGGCGACCTCATGTTAAAATAGGTCAAAGCCACTTATAGTAACCCGGAGGTAAATTCTATCCAAATTAGGAAGGTCCTTATGTTGTAAAACGAGTTCTTAGTAAAGGAGCCATGAAAATTATGGATATGGACGGGAAAGAGTTGACAAATCCTGTCAATCGGGAGAAGCCCAAGGCATATTACATTTAAAAGACCAGTTCGAGATAAAAGAATATCACGTTGAAAAGTCATCGTCCCACACTCTATGTTTTCTTTTATAAAGTCTTGAACATTGAAAGTGAATGTTGTAAGATAAAACAAATTGTATATAGAGAAGCACACATACACAACATTTATGCCTGAAGCAAAGCCAAGGCTTTATTATAAAAGCTCAAAAATATAACTTAGTGGCTAGGACCTGCCATGCGATGACTGTAACAGTGAGAAATTGCCAACCTATCCACTCTAGTAGATGCTACCTTGATGGTAGAGAGCCACCCTAAATAGGTCTCATCAAGCAACTTGTTAAAGGGTAGCCTATAGTTCATGATGATCAATGTGCGAATCTCCCACTTGGTACAAATGTGAGGCAACCACAAAGGCCCCCAAGGCCTCACATGCAGAGCATGAACATATTTGGGCACAGATTGAGGGCGACCGTATTGCTGCCTCATGCGTTCCCAAAAGTAGCACAATATTTTCTCCAGGCCTAGCAAATGAATGCCTTAGGGAACAGTTCGGGTGGTCAACTCATTAATTTTCCACCAGGGGAAAAACCACCAAATGTCCCTTTCAGTTAGCTGCTATAGAAAATACAGCCATTTGCATGATGGTTGATTCCTATGATACCCAAGTTGCATTCCTCGACCCTAAAAGTCGTTTGGAGCATAGGAATTTGGCAGTCCAATCGGTGCTCTAATGACCTTCAAATGCTCCATCAACCATATCTACCATGATATAAGCCCATCATCGGACCATTGCTAGTAAAGGTCCATAATAATAGCAATAAAATGGTTAGTATACCTGAAGGAGGAGCCTACTTCCTCTCATCATTACATACTCATCTTGATGAATATGTAAATAAAGGTCTCAGCTAGGAACACAACCGTGGATGATGATTTGCGGATCATAAAAACTAACCTAAGGCTGCAGATCTTGTTGTCAGACTAACATTGAAAACCTCCCATCAATAATACGACCATGAGAGGAACCCAACTCCGGTGACTTGAAGGAATGGAGGAACATATTTCTAAAGCCACTCCTAAAATCAATCCGGGTTGCTCAGGGTTGGTAGACATGATTCTATTCCTCCAATGATCAGAAAGTCTTGAGAAATCCACATCATGCTGATCCATAGTGACATTGTAATCAAGCACCACAGTGTCCTGGTTGCAAGAAATGTCCATTATAGCATATTCATAAAGCTGACACAACTTTTTATTGTTGAAGCAAAACACATGGTCAAGAGGATCCCACAAACTTATGGTGCTTTGCAGAAGCGCATCATTTAGAATACCATTGTAATAGTGATGCATGTTGAAAAGGCGCCCAGCCTGGAGTTGATTCCAATCGGTCGGACTCAGAATCTGAAGATAGTCCATCAGTTAAGTCTTGAACCTATCCATGTCGATTTGATCATCGCTCAACAAAGGCGATGATAGATTATAAGATCAATACCAACTACACAAGAAGAGACTCATTTTTAGTAAAAAAAAGTAGCATAATAATGAGGATAGCATGTCAAGACAGTAAAATAAATCATCCATCCAAAAGTAAACAAGGCCTCGAAGGACCCACCAATCCATAAAAAGGAAATAATAAAGGGTAAAAAACACGCCCAATCCAACCATCAAATGTACTGGATAAAATTGCCACATAGGGCCCACAAAAAATATATACGCCAAGTATCATATCCAAATTCAGTTGAATGAATGGGGGCCTCCAAGTCCACTTGTGGTACCTCACTACTATCTCCAACTCCCTCTTGCCCCCCTAGGGCTGGTAAGGGTTGAATAGGCTACACAAGTGGAGGAACGGGCATGGATGATGGAGTAGGTGGATACTGAGAAGGCATCCCTATGAAACCAGCCTAGCCTGAATAACCGGGCATGTAATCCTATGCTCTATAACCAGACGAATGCTAGGCATATGCCGCCGAACGAGACTGCCCATACTGGCTATAGGTTGAAGGCCCTGTCGGTGGAGGCACCATGTGACTAGCTCTAATTTGGTCCACTTCTCTATTCAAAGCTCGAATCCTACCCTGTAAATATCTCATGCATGTATAAGCACTCATCCGTGCGTATCTACTAAAAAAGAAAAGAAGAAGATAAATGAAGTTGTCCGATCTTACTGCCATCGCAAAGTTGTTCCCCAGCATGATATTCTAGAAATCAAAAAGCGGACGTCCATCCCTCTCATTGTCTTCTCTTAGCACCTGATAAGAAAAGTAAATCACCTTGCTCAAGCCAAGGATAATAGCAATATGCACAATAAACTCACATGAGTCTCATGGCGAGGCATGAAAGTCATGTCCACCTTGGTTTAGTCATCCGCAATAAAGGGAGGAAAGTAGAGCGACAGGTCGAGTAGGTAAATGTATAACCCCATGTGAACCTAATAATCTCGATGCCTTATGATGTGGAAGGGGGCATCGTTCAACGTATGTGGACCCCTTGCCCTTTTGCCCTGTGAAATAGAAAGGGATTAGCACTCAGAAAATAAATAAATAAATAAATCAAAAGGGAGAGAGCAAATATTTAAAGACGCACCCCCTGAGATGTGGTGTGGTCCTCCAAAGGCCAGCCAAGCAAACACTCAGTCACAAAATTAAGATATAGGCCAGCCTCATCAAACAACTCCACAGTCTCACCATCCCCTTTCAGGGTATCAAGATTCTTGGCCAACTCCGGTGAGAATAGCCACCTCGGGAGCTCGGGCAGCACCAGTCTATCCTCTGGAGGTGTATCTCATTAAACTGTCCTTTCCCCTAAATTCCACTCATGAGAGGAAGGACTTTCCAAGATTAGCCGGTTCGGCACTAACTCCCTAGCAGCCGCTCTAACCTTGTTCCAGCCAGAAGCATCCCCTTACAGTGCATGAACGATCTGCGAACATGTGCATCATTAGTAAACACCACATAAAAGAAATAAAATCCGAAATATTGCAAGACTTACTTCATTAAAATTAAGATTCCTAATCCTCTTTTCAGCTTTGGTAGAATCCAGGTTCCCCCAGGCCACCAACCAAGCCGAGAGATGGGGGAAGTGAGAAAAATCTTTTCGGATCTTAGCCTTCTTTGGCCAAGGGAGAATCCCTTTCTTGAAGCCCCAAATCTACAAGAAAAGGAAATAAAAGTCAACACATGATGGGAATGCATATGTAAAATATTTCTCAATGAACTACCTCAAGAACGAGTTTTGAGGATTTCGGCTCCAAAGTATGCTTCCTCGCACACTGATCCAGGGCCAATTATAGTTGTCTCAGTGCAGCTCTACCCCAAGACATCTCCTTGAGCTTCCCCAACTTCACCAAAGATTCCAAAAGATTCAGGTCGAGGGCCGAATTGCCGACAGGAAACAAGGTGTTGGTCAGGGCATACAGCATGAGAGAACGGGCGAATTGCTCTCGAGCTTCGGCACCCTCAGGAGTATTTTATCAATTAAATAATAAATAAATTAAATATATCAATTGATAAAAAAATAATTTTAATTTATTTTAGAATTTTTATGATTTTTAGAAAAAATTTTGGGTGTGAATCGGTGAGAAAAACATGAAAAAAGCGCAAAAAACAACTAAAAAATGAACCAAAACTGAGCTAAAAGACCAGTTAAATTGCCATTGCTAGAGGGGTGGCTATCCCCGACACTACTCCAATAGTGACTGCCATCGGTGGGGAGGTGTCCGCCAGAGCCATTGCGGGGCGGTTCCCCCTCTAGCAATGCCAATTTAAACCAATTTTTTAATGCAAATCCGGGTATTTTTACACCCATAAACTCAAAATCATCAATATTCTAATCGAAATCAATATTATTTCAATAGATCTGAACTTAAAACATTTAAAATGATATTTAATTTATGGATTTAGGGGGAAAGAACTCAAAAAAACTCAAAAACCACCAGGACCTCTAGAAGGGTAGAGGTCACCACCGGTACTCTAGCATTCACCGCCGTAGGTGCGGCGGAGAAGGCTAGATCGATGGCAGTGAAGGTTACCCTTATAGCAGTTCTGGGAATTTTTACGGTTTTGTAAAAGTACCAAAGAACTAAAGGGGAAAAGACCCACCCCAAACCAACCACCAACAAGCATAAAAAATAAGTAGATAAAGGAACTCAGGTTTGTTACCTCTAGGTCGTGAATCTATCTTCGAAGACTCGAATCATTCCTTGGGGAGATCCTTTTGACGATTTTGTGATGGAAATAGTGACAAAATTTTAGTTAGTTTTTGGGAATAAGTCTCTTAACCTATTTAATCCATTTTACCTATAATTTCTAACCGATTTTAATGTTTATGCTATAAGATCAAGCCTAAGAGCAACTAAGAATAGAGATTAGAAGAGATTAAACCTTGATTATATGCTTTTCTTAAGCTTTCTCTTTCTAGTTCATCACTTTCTCTCTCTTATTCTTCATTTTCTCTCACAAATGATTTTCCAATTCGAAATTGTGAGAAAACTCCCCAATTCTCTCTCCAAAAAAGGTTTAAATACTTCCTCACTAAAAAACACATCGACTTTAGTGAATTTTTAAGGAAATTTTGGGGCCCAATCATGAGGAGAGAGAGTAGAAAAAGTGACACTAAATGAAACAGTCCGTGCCAAGGCGGGTGAGGGGGAGACCAAGAAAGGACAGCACTTTGGATATTAGGGATGTTGAACTTTAAAAATTCGTAACTTTCACTAAAGTTATATGATTTAAGCGATTCTTGACATTTTGGAAACCTAGGAGAGTCTAGAATCTAGGAAAATAATGAGACTTCCAAAAAAAGAGCAAGTTCAAGAGAAAATTGTGAAACAGCTTACTATGTGTGAGAGAAAGATAGCAGTTAATTTTTAAATGCATTTTAATGATTTTTAAGTGTGGTCAAAGGTTCAAAATCATCAAAAAGGTACTTGCCAAACGTGATTTGACCCTAAAAGAATAGAATAACTGGTCCGTAAAAGGTTAGAGAAAAAATTCAACATCATTCTAAGGTGACCGAAAGCTCATGCTCTTAGGCTGCCCCTCGAGAGATTATCGCTTGGCGGGCCAAGCATGACCTCACGAAAGAGCAAGGGATAGAGGGTTATACCTGAGCTGTGGATTCTTGAACCGGTTGTCTACTAGGGTTTCCATCATCAGACCTATTAAGAACAAGGTTGACTTAGAGATTTGGATTTGGTATCACCTTCGACTTTCCCACGGATTTGAGGTAAACTGTTGGTTGCCTTACGTCACCATAATATAACTGAGGATTGAACACCCAGCTTAATGGCATTGTGCCACTCCATTAAAGAAACTTTGATACAAACTACTTGTTTCCTTACATCACCATAACATAACTGAGGATTAAATGCCCAATTAAATGGCATTGCGCCGCTCTATTATAGAAACTACAATATAAATAGTTGGTTGCCTTCTGTCACCATAACATAACTATAGATTAAACGCCCAGTCAAATGGCATTGCGCCGCTCCATTACTGAAACTCCAATATGAACTGCTGGTTGCCTTACATCATCATAATATGACTGAGGATTAAATGCCTAGTTGAATGGCATTGCGCTACTCCATTACAGAAACTCTAATATGAACTACTAGTTGCCTTACATCACCATACATAATCGAGGATTAAATGCCCAATCGAATGCCATTGTGCCCAATTGGATCTTATAGAGAATTATGAAACAAATTACTATGCGTAAGCGAAAGAAAATGGCTAATTATGAATGCATATGAATGATATCTAAGCACGGTCAAACGTCATAAAATCATCAAAGGGGACTTGCTAAACTTGATTCGACCTTCAAAGAATAGAACAACTAGACCATACGAGATCAGGGCAACAAGTCATCATCGTTCTAACGGTCACCGAAAAGCCCGTGCTCACAAGTTGCCCCTCGGGAGATTACCACTTTGGTGGGCCAAGTGTGATCTCACAAAAGAGCGAGGGATAGAAGGTTATACCTGAGGTACAGGTTCCTGAACCGGTTGTCTACTGGGGTTGCCATCAACAGACTTATCAAGAATAAAATTCTGACTTGGATATTTTGATTCAATATCGCCTTCGATTCCCCAAAATGGTTTTAGGATGGATTAATGAGCTTGCGCTATTTTGGCATTTTTGTGGTCACCTCGGATCCTTCAAAAATAGACTTAACCTTCAGCGGTCACCTCAGACTCATCAAACATCTTTGTAGTGACCTCGGACGCTTTAAAAATGGACTTGAGATTTTAATGATCACCTCGAACCTTCAACCATCCTTGCGATCACCTCGGACACTTCAAAAATAGACTTGAGATTTTTGCAATCACCTCGAACCTTCGAACATCTTTGCGGTCACCTCAGACACTTTAAAAATGGACTTGAGATTTCAACTGTCACCTTGGACCTTCGAACATCTTTGCAGTCACCTCAGACACTTCAAAAATTAATTTGAGATTTCAGCGATCACCTCGGACCTTTTGGTCATCTTTGTAGTCACCTCGGATGCTTTAAAAATGGACTTTAGATTTGAGTGGTCACCTCGGACCTTTCGGAGGTAGAGGTTGAATCGGTTGTCTAAGGGAAAATGGGAGAAGGGAATCCTTGAGTCGGTTGTCTATGGACAATTCGGGGATGCATCATCAGTGGACCTATCAATAAAATTTTGAAACATTAGTAGTCATTATGAGTTATATTTTTGTTACTTAATTGATTTTATGGAAACAAAAAATTTTGCCCCTACAATTAAGCAATAGAAACAGAAGTAAGAAATACAAATGGAGGTGCAAATGGAGGTGGAAAATCTAAGGTATTTGAAGAAGCTCGTTGCTTGGTCAATCTTTTCAAATTGCATCAAGGTGCCCCTAGAGGGTTGAAGCCTGCATCAAGGTGCCCCTAAAGGATTGAAAGCTGCATCGCAATGCCTTGAAAGGATTGAGAACTGCATCGAGGTGCCCCTGAAATGATTGAAAGCTATATTGGGTTGCCCTAAAAGGATTGAAAGCTGCATAGTGGTGCCCCAAAAGGATTGAAAGCTATATTGAGGTGCCCCTGAATGGTTGAAAGCTCCATAGCAGTGCCTTAAAAGGATTGAAAGGTGCATCGAGGTGCTCCTAAATGGTTGAAAGCTACGTAGCTGTGCTCCTAGATAGTTTCTAAGTTTTGAATTTTGGATCCTCGGTTCGGTCGTTCTTCGGGATTGCTATATGGTGTACCTGTCAAGGAAGCATTAAAGCATTAACAAATGATATGAGTTGCATTTTTTGTTGCTTAAATGATTTTGTGGAGCAAAAATATTTTTGCCCCTTCAATTAAGCAAGAAAAATGGAAGAATGAAATAAGAACTGAGTTAGGATTTCTCGGAGTCCAGAGAAGCTACCAAGGTTGAGCATTGAGACAAGCTGATGTACCCCTTGGATACTCAATCTTTGAATGTAGGATAGGAAACCATTCCGAGATTCCCCTTGATATGGGTGCTTGCTCAGAGGTCGAGTGTATAGCTTGAGGTTACTTTTATATGCTTTGTTTCCTATAGAATTCAGCATTGAATAATACATATAAGATTTATGAATATTATGCATGAATGCATGAATGCATGAGCTGCTCGGGCTGATCATCTTCAAGATGACTGGTTGACTTGTTTGATCAACTTTACTCGAAGAGAGATTGACTTGCTTGAAGAGAAATAACATACAGAATTACATCACCAAAACATAAGACAAGAATGCCCCTGGTGGAGGATTAAGGATGTCGTATAGATCCGATGGAAATGCCCCTGGTGGAGAATTAGGGAAGCTGTGGTGAGTTGACTGGAAATTGATTGCTGGATCAAGCATGTCAAAGACAAGGGGAGTGCACGATCTGGGAGAGTATTGTACCACTAGAAAGCATGTCCTGAAAGGGTACACAAGAATAACTTAGCCAGGACTTTGTCCCCAATCTTTTGGACACGCATGATTCACTCATACGTCACTATGTGGGACTTATGAAGTCCCTCGCCTGGATAAGCTTCCATTCGGGGCATTGAAAAATTCTTGGGCACCCAATCCTCACCCCTCACTTCTTCCTTTACCTCATTCTCACCCAAAAGCTGTCTTAGAAAGGCCACCATTTTGAGTGTCACGCTTAGAGGCCGTGTGACCTAGAAGCATGGTGTCACGCTTAGAGGCTGTGTGACCTGGTCATTGAGCACTGAGGATTATCCAAACTGAAAGGGCAGAGGAGGAGTTAGAACCTTAACTTGGGGATGAGCTTGAACGTTAGGAGCGAAAGGATTTGGGGGATAAACAGTCACCCTTAGGGAGATCATCAAACTAGAGTGTCGTAGGAAGGGTAAAACCACTTAAAGGTACAGTCATCTAAGGAGTAAATTCCCTTGAGAAAGTTTGAAAAGCAGGAGCTAGAGGGGAAGGTCTCGGGTTCAAAGGAGGAAAGCCAAAGGTTGGTGGAGTAAAGGATAAGGGAGTCTGAGAGGAACTCTGACCAAACTAAAACCGACTCTATTGGATAGGTCAGACGAGCGGTACCCGATGAAAGATAGGCGAAGCTTGAACCGATGAAATCTGACCCAAACTGCTCTGACTCAAATCATTCTGAACTGCCCCATTTTGAATAATCCTAAACTAGCCCTAAGCTTGAGAAAATGACCCCGATGGTCCCTGAACATTCCTTTCTTCTCTAAGGGCTGATCGAACCAGATCTTGGATGGCATTTCTGAAGAGATCAGATTGAAGAAATTGAGCCATAGCATTGGCCAACTCCACACCCATCGGTGGAGAAGGAGAAGGGGAAAGACTACTCTTATGAGGTACAACACTCAACCGCGGATCAAAATGGTAAGGAGAACTGATTCTAACACTGAACTCACTAGCCGGTGAATCAAATGATGATCGAGTCGAAGCTAAAGAGGACTGCAATGACGAGGACGTCTTAGCCTAACTAGAGAAACTAGAAGATGATCAGCCCAAATTGAACCATGAATGAAATGGATGATTACATAGCAATTCGAGTGATGAATGTCATATATACCGGGGTGGTTTAGAGAGGTAGAGAGCAGAAGAGCTAATGATGCAAAGCTTAACCCCAAAATACGAGAGACGTGCGAGTTCCCCGTCATGCCTAGTGAACTAGGTACAAGTCATCGAGACTCGAACGATCTCAAGCATTTTGTTAAATTCCCCCTTCAAGCGAGGGGAGAGTAGAGGTAAGCGAGAACTAAAATTAAAAGGTCACCCACATGCGGCCTATGGATGAAGGGTGTATGTATGGTTACAACACAAGTAGCACATGAAAGCAAACAAACCACTTCCAACTTTATGACTCCCTCACAAAGCCAATTTGGAATCTGGGGTTAACTCTAGCGCTAGGGAACGGCAAGAGAGTATGTGACCTAGATCTAAATTGTTTCGGTGACCTATGGGGAACTTGATATGGTTAGATTTATTGAGGTTCGTAGTCTCAAACTGCTGGTGTCGTGGAACGACACTATAGAAGGGTCTCGTTTACCTTGATTCCGTGTAACTCAACCACTCCTCAAATAAGTGCGATCGAGGGAATTACATGTTGGTTAAAATGAGTGATCCACCCAAAAATACCCCCAAACCTTTGTGAACTTGAGGTATACAAGTGAGCTTCACGGGTTGATAAAAATTGCACCGTAATTTTGGTCTCAACTAAAGCGTTAGATTCAAAAGGCATAAGAAATAAAGCGTTGATTTAAAAAACAATTTCAGCACATCATCAAAATCCTTTAACCAAAATGTTGAAAAGAAAAATTTTTCAAAATTTTAAGTTCAGTGGATATCCCCAGCAGAGTCACCACTGTGAGTGGACGACCTTTTTCCGTTCCCTTAAAGGGTCATGAAAAATAAGAGCAGTGAAGCGTACCGGTGGATGGATCCTCATTTTAGAGGTGTGACAAAAAGGGGTTGATAGAATAATGTTGATGTTGATATTTAGATCCAATTTAGGTGTTAAGAGATATGAGACTTGAAATCCCCTATTGTAAGATAGAGTCGCCACCCGGTTTAGCTCTACCAGGAATTTGGGTACGATATTCCCACCTGGTGGTTGGACCGTACCTTAAAACGTAAGATTCCAAGTTCGGATGATGTTGCCTATTTTTCATTTTATTAAATCAAATGTTCATATTTTAACAAACTCAACTTTAGTTCTTATGCGATTTAAATCTGATGATTGTTTAGTGTTTTTGGTTTATATGCCATACATCACACGAAAGCGGTAAATAAAGCAAATAAATAATTATTACAAGGCTTTACAAATACCTATACATTTTTCTACTGCGGAAAATAAATAAAGCGGTAAATAAATAAATGGGCAAAATCAGGTTTTAACCGAGCTCACCAACTCGGACCCGACCCCAAACAAGGCAAAATATTCACACTCAATCATGAATAGAGCATGGATAAGTAAAGGGCAGAAAATAAACACACAAGAATGGATTTAAGGCATTGAGAAAACGATTAATGCGATTTTTAAGTGAGGACAACCCCGATTTAAGCCAAGTTTACATGATTTAGCCGGTTAAACGATCAATTTATCATTTTAAGATCAACAAAAACAAGTTTCAAATCCACCAAAATAATTTACAGGTTAAAATCATAATGGAAAAAACGTAAAACGGGCAAAAAATGAAAGAAAACAAGTTGAAACTAAGATCCGGCGGCCAAGGTTGTAGTGACAGCCTTGACCATCGTCGCTATAGTGGTGGCCGCCATAGGTATAGTGGCCACCGCTATGGCGGCAGCGGTCAAGGCTATGACTACAACCTTGTCATCGGATTCCACTCTCGAGAAGGCTCCCGGGTGTTTTTGGCCTATAAACTCAAAATTATTGGGATTTTAAGTCGTAATCAGTCGCCAAAGGGGTAGATCTGGACTTAAAACGCACAAATAACATTGATTTTATGGGTTTTGGATGGAAAACACCCAAAATCTGAGAAATGGTGAGACCTTTATGAGGATAGCTGTTGCCACTATATCTATAGCCTTCACCATTATAGGGATAGCGGCCAAGGCTATAGGGATAGCGGTGAAGGCTATCCTTATAGAGGTCGTCCCCTTTTCTGAGATTACTCAAGAACGCCTAGGGAAAAACGACCAGAAATAAGAACAACAGTAGGTAAAACATGATAAAAGTAAGGAAATAGATAAGGGAACTCAGTTTTGTTACCGCTAGGCCGTGGATCTATCTTTGGAGACTTGAACCAACCCTTGAGAGGTGCCCTTTGATGATTTTTAGATGGATCAGTGACGGAAATTGATAGAAATAGCGAATTTAGGTAGTATTTCAGAAACAAGTCTCTAAACCTATTTAATCCATTTTTCCTAAGATTTCTAATCAGTTTTAGTGTTTTTACTAAGAAATCAAACCCAAGAACAACTAAAAATCCTAGATTAGAGGTGATTAAACCCGAATTTTTGGCTCTCTTAAGCTTTCTCTCTCTAAGTTCCTAATTTCTAGGTTTTTTGATCTAAAATCTTTGAATTTCAGCCAAAAGTCCCCCTTAATCTCTCTCTTCAAGGGTTTAAATAGTCTCACACTCGACATTCACTAACCTTCGGTGAGAAATCGGGTGAAAATATGTAGCCCAATCTAGAGAGGAGGGAGAAAACGAGTGCCACGGACTGGGTTTGGCCGTGCCACAGCCACAGCCATAATTATGGCGGTGATGGGCATGATGGCAGTAGAGACCATAGCTATGATGGCAGGGGTGGCCACAACAGGGGTGGCAACCCCGTGCGGCGTTCATCGCTATAACAATAGCGGTGACCGCCATACAGACGGTGGTGATCGTCATAAGGATGGCGGTCACCGCCGTTGCCAAAACTGCTTACCGCTATAGACAGTGATAGCGGCCCCATTCGAAAGGGGAGGACAACGGGAAAAACCCTAAAAAATGACAAATAAGGGTATAGGGTTTCTAGACTAATTAGGTTAATTAGGATTTTGGATTAATTTAGGCAGATTAGGGTGCTAACTTTCGACGCCTATTACTTTCACTACGGTTATCCGATTAAGGCAATTCTTGACATTCCGGAAAGCTCGGAGAGTCTAAAATCCAACGACATATACGAGACTCACTAAAAATGTTCAGATCTTATTCATAATTGGGAAACAAATTACTGTGCATGAGAGAAAGAAAACTGCTAATTATGAATGCATATGAATGATATCTAAGCGCGGTCAAAGGTCATCAAATCATCAAAGAGGACTTGCTAAACTTTATTTGACCTTCAAAGAATAGAAAAAATACACCATACAAGGTCATAGCAATAAGGCATCATCGTTCCAAGGGTCACTGAAAGCCCATGATCACAATAGTCTTTGAATGTTTCAAAACTATCTGATTTATGCCTCATAAGGTACAAATACCTGTATCGTGAGTAATCATTGATAAAAGATATGAAGTAGATGAATACTTCATGTGCTTGAACATTTATTGGACCACATACATCTGTGTGTATTATTTCTAATGTACATGTGGCATGTTGCCCTTTACCTTTAAAAGGTTTCTTTGTCATTTTGCCTAATAAACAAGGTTCGCATGCCCCATAAGACTCCCAGTCTATTAGGCCCAAGCCACCTCCTCTATGTAGCTTAATTAAGTGGCTTTCGTTTATATGGCCCAAACGATAATGCCATAAGTAGGATGATTTGTCTTTATCTAATTTCAATCTCTTAGCATCATTCATATTAAAAATTTCAGCTTTAGTATTCAAAAGATATATGCCATCAATCAAAACTCCATTGCCATAAAGAACTCTATTTTTACGAATTTGACAATCTGTATTATTAAATAAAACTTCAAATCCTTCTTCTGCTAAACATGCAAAAGAAATAATAATCTTAGTAACAACCAGAATATAATAGCATTTATTTACTTCTAAAACTAGGCCACTGGCAATTTGAGACTATATGTTCCCACAGCTAATGCAGCAACCCGTGCTCCATTTCTAACTCATAGGTCCAACTCTCCTTTAGCCTACCTTCTATGGTTCTGTGACCCCTGCACAAAAGTATAGATATGAGTACCACATCCAATATCTAATACCTATGTAGACTCATAAGTAACTATAGTGAAATTTTCAATCATGAACATACCTTAAGTGGCTCCCTTCTCAGGGCTCTTCTTCACATGCTTAGAGATAGGTGCCTTCCAATCCCTTTTCCAGTGTCCTAGTTTTCCACAATGGAAACATACAAATCTTTTCTTATTTTTCTTCTTCTTACTGATCTTTTTCTTAGCCTTTAGCACCTTCTTTTTTTGGGTCATACCCTTTGAAGGTTTGGTTTTCTCAACTAGTAGTAGATTCTTCTGATCCTTCTTGAACTTAGGTTCTACTATTTTTAGCATGTTGATCAATTCTAGGATTGTCGTATCAATCTTGTTCATGTAATAGTTAGTCACAAACTATGAATAAATATCAGTGAGCGAAGTCAAAATGAGATCTATGCTCAACTCATGATCCATGACAAAACCCAATCGACCAAGCTTCTCGACATAGCTAAGAAGTTTTAAAACATGTTGAGATGCTGAAGCACCAGCCTGCATCTTAGTACCAAACAAAATTCTCGAGGTCTCAAACCTCTCAGTCCTTTCTTGCTTAGAATAGAGTTCCTGAAGATGGAGAATCATGGTATCGAGATCCATATTCTTGTGATGTTTTTGAAGCTCAGGATTCATGGTTCCCAACATTAAACATATTATGGATACATGATCTTTCCTATGCATCTTCCACGCCTTATGTTCCTCATGATCGCCAGCATCAGGAAGGGGTTCATCCAAAACAAAAGCTAGGCCTTCGCCTCTGAGGACTATCCTCACCATCCTGAACAAATAAGTAAAATTGGTACCATCCAATTTGTTTTTAAGAATAGTACGAAAGTTTATATTTATAGTCATATTCAACCTACATATAATAAAAGAATTATTGCTTTAGACTTAGTTCTTGTACATGCAATTAATTTAAGGTCTTTTAATTAAATACACATTCCTACTATTTTATCAAGGTTCAATTCGAAAACATAATAGCCCCTTCTACTATTTTTCGGGAAACATGGTCTAACCATCTTAGTAGGTAGCATCTATAACTCAATTAAGCTAACCCCCGCTATCACGAGTCAAGCTAACTTAAATAGCTATAGGAGGATCTAGTCCATTTGCATATAATACAATTGGTAATCCATTTGAGTTCCAACCAATGGACGTGCATAAAAATTAAATGACTCCTCAAATGAATCCTCCAGTCCAGCATTAGCTCCGATTTTACGAGCAACTAACCCGGTCCGGTTAAGACTTAACCCCAACTCGAATCATGTAAATAGAAGATGTTAAAGAAGAAGGCACACTTTGTGTGAGCAATTCATTCAATGAAAAGGTCTAAAATCACAATTTGATTTTAAGGAAGGCTAATTTTGTCTTAATATTTTAATGAGAATTTATTGGTGCAACCGGTCTCACCTAATCTAGGACTTATACATGGACATGATTATGAAACTATAACTAATTCAGGGCTAAAATGAATTAGTAGGTTCAACCTAGGGGTCATGCTCAACTAGTAATTCATAATCATTCCATCATGCCAAGACTCCACATAGCATGCAAAACAAATAAGGGGGTTCATTGTTCAAGTTCTTGCATCTATGTCTATAAGTTTTAATTAAACAATGTAAACTTTCATTTGTAAAACCATATAATGAATCCAATTCATTATACTAGAAATCAACTAATTCAAAAAGTCCCTTTGGTAATTAGAATCTAGAACTAATGAGAATTCCTAGGTAGGAGAGGCCCCATTGAAGTGAATGAGCAGCCAAGCCCAACCCTTGCTAGTATAAACATGGGCCCTTCTGACTCAGTTAACCATAGCCTAATTAAATTAAAGATTTCATTCTTTTCTAATTTAAGAATTATTCCAAAAAATTCAAAAATTAAAGCATTTACAATTTCAAGTAAAACATTTTTAATCCTTAGATAACTACCCTGACTAAGTTTGAGCAACACTTAATCTTATTATCACAACATTTTCTATCGCAAGAATTAAATTCCTAGCCATGGCATAGCATACTCGAAAATATTTTATAGAAAATCAGACCCAGCATATTTCTAGTCAATAATACAATAGTATTAGGCGGGCTCTGACATCATTGTTGGTCTAGATTGAGGGTTTTAGCAAGTAAAACAGGTGCAACAAAAATTGAAAAATTTAATCTAGTTCCCTAGATCTCCTAAGCATGGCATGATTGATAATAGTGCTAGTCTTAAATTATTCTAGGTCATAAACGCTTATTAAAAGGACCTAATAATAATTTAACCACCTATCAGTTGAAGCGTGAATCCCGTAGTTAGTAGAAAGACCCCTCAGCTACGTGCACAAACTCTAAAGTAGAACCCTCTATAAATAGTCCACACGACCACCGACCAAAACCTTCTAGATAGGAAGAACCGATAAATAAGCGGAAGATAGCTAGATCATCCCTACAAATTTATTCTAGAAGAAATTTACTTAGTTTTCTATTCTAAGTAAATACGTCTTTCGACGGATTACTTTTAGGAATTAGAACAACTAAGAGAATAAGAGAGCAAGAGAGGGATTATTAAATTCAGGATGAAAAATAATGAAGGAGGAGGCTTCTATTTATAGTGGTTAGGAATTATTCAAAGGACAATAAAGTCCCTAACCTCAACCAAAAAGAAATAAAATAAAAAAAAGGCAAACTTGTATTTTAATTAAACCTTGGAAGAGTTGAAAACCAACTCAAATACTAGGAGCTTACTTAGGGAGCAACCTCCCAGTTTGACTAGGAGACGGCTGGCCATTCGGCCAGCAGTCCTTTATGGGCTTGCACAAGAGAGCAAGCCCACAAGGCTTGCGCCTGCCGCATAGGCCTATGCACCATGCACAGGCTGCACCATGCAAGTGGGCTAAATCTTGCAGCCAGCTTTTGCGTGCCCCATGGGCCATGTGCAGCACTATTCTAAATAGTGTTGCCATGTGGCCCATGCACAGATCTTTTATGTACTGTCTGATAGTACATTTTCAGACCCACTTCTGCAGATTTATCCAACATCCAATGTTAATAAATCCCACTAAGTTCCAGTCTTCCCTTTATTTGTTTTATCCTCCTTATTATTTATCAGGTTCATTGGTCCAACCAATAAATATTGGTCCAACCAATAAATATTGGTCCAACCAATAAATATTGGTCCAACCAATAAATATTGATCTAACCAATGAATATTAGTCTAACCAATGGATATTGGTCTAACCAATATTATGGTCTAACCATATTTCCTTGCTCTTCTAGAGTAGACCTATTCTAACGATTCTTTACATAGCTCGGTCATAATTCAAAGTGTGTGACCTTATAGGATCCCGTAATATTGAGCCACCAAAAGTTTAACCTGGTCCGATCCCTTTTAGGAATTCAGTAGCTCTGAGCTCTAGACCGTTTATGGACTCTAATTACTTTGATCGGTCATAGTGGGACTCTAGCAAAGGCATATGACCCCTCAATATTTAGAACGTCATGTGCGTTGTGACTTAATCTCGGTTTTACAATAGTTTTAATACAATTCACTCCTTCTACCAACCATTAAGTACCATCTGGTTTCTAGGACTCAGTTTAAGTGTTAGTCCACTAGTAGCTATAATAGCTACCCTAGTAGTTTATCCTTACTACCAAAGTACACTTCTCAACCATTTAATGTGTTGATAAGGATCCCATCCTATCAACTCGTAGTCTAATCAAAGGTTTGCGATTGTGCTTCTAACAAGGGCCAAGGTACATCTCCCTTATATTCCTATAGTGGAGTGATAGATTCCATCTTGACTACTCATCTTACTAACGGACAGACATCAACTATAACCGTAATTATCTATATCATCCAATATATAGAATGTATAGGTATAATCCAAAGTATAGCAACATCTGAATAAGGTAACTAGTATCTCAGGTCTAAGGATATTTGTATTACTATTGCAATAAGACGACTAAAACACCAACACATAATATAGATTACCGAGTGTTGTCTTATAGCGGTGTCCAATATATTTCCCTGAATACATTCATGTGTTAACCCAAGGTACCACCCTCTAGCACTGGAGATATGCTACTCTGAATCAAATTCAAGAGGTATGATGACACATGCTACTCTATCCGCATTCATCAATGTCCAGTCCTGATGATACTATGACTAGGGATATTTAGACAAATCATAATTGCACACGAACCAGTTCTCACCTACAAAGTCTCACTATGCCCTTGTAATTCATGCTATAATGATGTCATGGACTTTTGCAAACACATCAATGATTATATTCTAAACCAGTTATAATATATTTTCAGTCATTGATATAACAAAAGAATGCCTTTATTATTAAATAACTTTGTTCGTACAAATAAAACTAAGATATATCGACCTAATTACCTCTAGGGCATACATCATATCTAACAGTATATTCATTCAAGCATAAACATAACAGAATCGGTAAAATGACATTTTCATTAAATGAATTAAGTTTGAGTACATGATGATGATAACCATTTCTATTGACCCAAACTCTGGTGTTAACTAGCCTATAAAGGTTTTCTAGCCAACACACTCTCTTTGCTTGCTTTACCCTAACTTTTGTCTAGACCAACCTTTTCAAGTTTTTAGTCTAGCGAGCTATTTCACACCCTAACTTTTGCCTGAATGGCTTGGGGAATACCAATCAGCGGGTTACACCCTGATTTTTACCCGAGCAGTAGAAGGCCACTCGGCGGGTGATTGATTTTATTTATTTTTTTATGTGCCCCTTTTCAGAATTTGATTATTTTTGGCTAGATATGATAACGCTTCAACCTATTTTGATTGATAAGGTTTACGAACTCATTACCATCTTAATGCCCCTAGTACCAAGCACCTTTCCAATTTTGCTTGGACTTCCCCCCTTGGTCGGCTTTAGTAGGCTTTAATCACTCCAAAATTAGATCATTGGCCTATGATGGATACTCCTTATGCTGGACACGGTTGTTGTTCAACCTCACGATGTGCTGCTGGTACATCTAAAGATTATTCAAGTTATTTGAACTGTGCCTTAGTCCATGGGGGTCTCTTTGACTTGAATTCGGTGCGACTCTCAAGGATTTCATCTCTTCAACTAGGATCATGGCCTTCATAGCGTAAGCCAAAGAGAAAGGCATCAGATTCACTGGAATTCTGGCACTTGCTTGACATCTTGAAAGGGTGAATGGTAGCTTACCAACCAAATTTCCATATATGGCAATAGTCTTCAAGAGAACCTTCTTAATAGACTGGTTTGCGGTTTTAGTTGCCCCTTTAGCTTGTGGTCTGTGAGGCGAAGCCCTATGGCGCTCGGTTCCATATTTCTTGATGAAATCAATGGTTGCCCTTTGGGATTGAACCTCATTTTCTGTGACTAAGCAGCGAAGCAGGCCATACCAAGTTAAGATGATTTTCTCGGTGAACTTGGCCATCTTCTCGGTAGTAATGATGGTATAAGGATGGACTTTCCCCTATTTTAAGAGGTAATCTATGTTGGGAATTGACAGTCACTTTGATCATGCATAATAGGCATGGCGGATATTTAAAATTTTGTCCCTCATCTCTAAGAACTCCTACCAGTTGCATATAAATTAATTAAAGCCTTAAATAAATTAATTCTCTACTTAGATTAGCATGCATAGGCTAGGATACCATAATTCTAAATTATATCCTAGCATAAATATATTTTATACTAAGCATGTTATAACTCTAAGTCATAGTCTAAGCATAAAATAAATTAAGCATGCAAAACAACCTAAGCCTGATAATTATTAAGTCTAAAATCGCTTAAAGAAAAGGACTTAATAATTAAAAGAGAAGTAAAAGACTTATCAGTTGAAGCATGCTTTAGCAGGACTTTCTTACATAGGCCTCCAAGTGTAAGATAGCCTCTATGAGTATCCACACAAACCCACCAACTGAAACCTCCCTAGATCAAGAACCACATAGTTTTGAGTAGCCTCTAGACCACTCCAAAACCTACCCAAAATATTAACTAAAGGGACTCGTTAATTTTATTCTTCTAAGTTGACTTCAGAAAATGTATTAGAATCTCAAGTCAGAGCTTATAGGAAAAAGTGGTTCATTGAAATGAGGAGGAGGAGAGCTCCTTTTATAGGGAGAGGGGCGAGCTCCCCTCATTAATGTGGGATGGGTATTTACCCATCCCACCCTTAAGCTTGGGTGGCAAGAACAAGCTAGGCTTGCCACCCAAGTCAGCGCAAGGCAAGCCTTAATTGGCATGCCTTGGCCGCAAGCCCAGCTTGCGACAAGCCCCATGGGCTGGCCCTTTTTACATATATGGACCCTATGAATAAATTCATAGGTCTATGGCAAAATTCCCTTCTCATCCTCCTTCCTTTTTATTTATTTTATTACCCTAATAAAATTAGTTACCAGTCAAAATAAGTTCCTAGCTTAACCAAAAATGATCAATACATTTTAATCAACATTTTAATTTATTTATGACTCTAATAAATTTAGTTACTAGTGAAAATAAATTCTTGACTTAACCAAAATGATTTAATCATTTAATCAACACTTTAATTTATTTATGACCCTAATAAAATTAGTTACCGGTCAAAATAAATTCTCTAGTCTAACCAGGTAATAGTCTAACCATTCCACATTTAATATTCTCGTAATAGACTAAGTCTATTAATTCTTTACTCAATCTGATGAAAGATCTATGGGTGTGACCTTATAGGATTCTAAAGTATTGAGTTGTTAAGGTTTGACCAATCCTTGTTCTATAAGAATTATTGGCTCGAGGTTCTAGACCGTGGATAGAACTCGATTACCTTAAATAACTGTAGTACACCTTTAGCAAGGGTCCACATCCTCATTACTTGGAACGACATTTGTGCTTATGACTTAATCCTGGTTAATGCAATAGTTGTCCAATGCGATGAATGTTGGTCCTTGTGAGGGTCTTAATAGGTCAGAGTAGGGTGAATGACCCTTTTTGGGGGAAATAAGCAAACTTTAAAGGGTCTTCTGTAGCGTGATTGATTATGTTCTGGATTCGATGGATCCGGATGATGAAAGTATGAAATGTTATGCAACAATGTAAAGAGTTGGAAAATAAAACATAGTAATTTTATCCTAGTTCAGCCCTACCTACTCCAGTCGTTAGATTATCCTTACTCTGAGCTTTTTCCACTAGTGGATTCCATTCCAACTAGTAGGAATCAATCCTTACAATTTTTCTTCAGATATTTATTCTCCTTCGGATGTAGGGTATACCACTAGAAGCACCAACTCCTAGCTGAGTCCTCTGAGCTTGTCTCCGTATGATGACTTCTTTCGGATGTAGGATATACCACTAGAATCGCCAAATCCTAGCTGAGTCCTCTCATCTTTAGTAGGATATACCACTTAGATTTTTACCCAAACCTAAGTTGAGTCCTACAAGGAGTTCCACTTAAAGTACCAACTCTAAGCTAGATCCCAATCTCAATACTCACCCAAGTATGAGATCTTTACAACTTGTTTTATCAAGGTTTTTTTTAACTTCTCAAGTTTATAACTCACTTGAGAATTCTTACAAACTGATTTGGAATGGTTTGTTTCTAGGAGGGATTGTATTACTGATTCCAGTAGCGGATTTTCTTATGTTATGCTTTTTCTAAAATCATCAGCACATTCTTAACTTGTGAAGCTTCCCTTTCATAGGCTTGGATCATAAATGTAGCCATTGTGTACCATTGAGGTTGGATTGGATCTTTACCATTGATCAAGTAAGATGTGGCACTTTCGGAGCCGTTGATCAATCCATTAGATAGAGTAATAATCCATTTGCGTCCTAGGGATTGATGTAAAAAGTTATCAGTAATCATTTTCCTTTTTTTAGGGATCTACCAACTTTTATCCCAGTAATCCGATGTGTGAGCTCCACGTACCTTTTCTATTGGTCTAGGTAGAAAAGGTTGGTACCCTTACTCTTTCCTATGTCGGTCCTTCTATCCTTCTCTAAAAAGTGTGCTAGCTGTCATTTTATCTATCACAAGGGGAAAGGATCTTTGACTCTTAGACCACAAAGGTGGAGGGAAAAGTAATTTTTGAAACTTTTCCCTTTATCTTGTTAACTATATCTTCTAGATGAACTTAGTCTTGATGTATCCGGGTGCTATTCAATCAGTCTTCTTTTAGATGCAGTTTTTAGACGATTCAAAGTTTGTTTCCTTTCCAAACTTTAACTGTATGCTTCTATTATGTGCTTAGGTACTTGTAGTCTTTAATGAATGTCCGGATGACTTGTTTTGGACCTGATGCTTCCATTTTTTACTAAGGAGATTACATGTTTTATTCATTAAAATTTTGTTTCTATAGTTTTTGTTTTCTTCAAACTTGATCCAGATTGTTATGGACTTAATTCTTCTGGATCATTGTTTCCCAACAATCTCCCCATTTGATGGAAACAAAAACTAAGCACATGGAAAGGGGTTTATGAGATAAGTATGATTCTTGATACTTAGTCATTCACAAGTTTTACTCCCCCATAATCTATGCATCCTAACTCCCCCAATATTTTTTATTTCTAACTTCTAAGTTTTTGAAGTACAATTACATATTGTGCTTAGAAGAAATTTTGAGCATCAATTTTTCACTATATCTATTATTAATAATAGTTAACCTTATGAAGTTCCGGATTACAATTACAGAAATATATATAAGTGAATATAGAACTAGCTATTACAGATTTGTACATTGAAAATATAGCTATTCTGAAGATTAGCCCTTTATATTTATTTTCTGGATGATTGTCCCTCTTTTTCTCTACTTTTCTCCCCCTTTTGGTTTTCATCAGACTGGGGGTCTATTACCATGTAAGTGCATTTATCCCAACTCTTTTCTCATGCCTCCGAATAGACTGAGTAATCTATATTGCCTCCTAAGCGCCTCTTAATTATTTTCTCAACCTTTGCCAGAAGGAGATGGACTGGCCTTAGTAGAGTTTGGAGGTATTTGTAGGATCTAGTCATCTCAGGAATCATCTTTAAGGCATGGGATTGGTCCTCCTTTTCAAAGTATGGGGAAAAGGGCCTTAAGGAGAGTTAAACCACACTTGTAGCTAAAGAAGCCAGTGTCACCTATGTGTTTGACCAAGTCTTGGATAGCTGAAATTAGTAGACTATCCGCTGTAGAAGATAAAGATCCAGAAGGAGAGATGGATAGATTAGCCATACTTAACTTTAGTAGTTTAATATCTTGGCAAATGTCTCTTCGGACGTTGTGGACACTAGAATTGAGTGTTGTGAGATCCTTGTGAAATGCCTCCTTTAAATTATTTATTAAGGTGTCATTCTATTAAGCTGGCCTCCAAAATCAACACTTATGTCACTCATGTGTTTGGCAAGGAGTTTGGGCAGTCCTTCACTGAGAAAATTTGTTAACATTTCTTAGGCAGCTTGGTGCTCCTCATTCAAGAAAGTTAGTCTGGATGTGATTCCTTTTCATCCTTCAACAATTGCTCCAGGAATGAATTTTTCTAAATTTTCAAACTCCCGGTTAATATGCTCTTTTAGCTCATTTGATAGTTCTGTAAAGGAAGAGGTGATCTGTCTCATGAGGGTTACACAATTGTTGTCTCCTCCGGTGAGTGCCTTATCAACAGAGCAATTTGCTCCTATTATACTTGTATTCATCTGTTCTAGCACTAGAGAGATTTTGGACAATGAGGTTTTAGCTACTAGTTCTGTAGTTGGGAAAGCTTCAACCTTCTTTTCTATTTTCTGCACACTGCTCTTTATTTCCCCTAATTCAACTTTAAGATTGAGGGTCCGTTGACCTATTTTTCATTAAGCTTTCAACGTATCTCAATTACGCGCAGATGTTCTGGAGCAGAGTCTTGGATTCATCATCCTTTTGTCCTTGTAAGGTTGCTTGTTATAGCAATGTCAATCCCATACGGATCTTATCATTTCTTGAGACATTGTAGTCCACAAATGATTTTGTCTTAATTGGCTTCTTTTTCCCATCGGATGAGGATGATTCTTCTGATCTAGAACTGCTTCCTAACTCCTCAGATCTAGATGAATCTTCCTTACTTGTCTCTTTCTCAGCAGAATCCTCCTTCTTTTTCTCTTGCTCTTCCAACCTAGCCTCCAAACTAGCCTTACCCTTAGAGTCCAATTCAGAAGTGTGCTCATTAGATCCCAGAATAGTTCTATCCTCCGGTACATTGTGTTCTAGGTTGGATCGATTGTCTTTAGATGCAGTTTGGGTTTCGACACCTAAGTTGTCTTGTGTGTCAACAGCATTACAAACCAAAATTTCAAAAGCAGTAGATAAGGGCATTACTTGATCAGTCTGATTCAGCTCATTGTGCTCTTCTTCATTCTGCTCTACCAACCCAGTATCTAGAAGATTAGAAATGTCCTTAGTCTCCCCTCCTATAGCCTTGATAGGACTTACAACAACTTCTTCTATATTTGAAATGATGGTATTTTCCTCATCATCCCCTCCAAGTGCCTCCTGAGGTCTTTCTAGGTCTACTACTTTAGCTACCAAATTTAGTAAATTCTTAGGAAGAGGTCCATCTCTTACCTTGAAAACAAATAGGTCTTCTTTCGGGGTACTGGCTTTCCTTGAGAAGTGTAAGGTCTATTGAAGCTAGTAGGATTGATGAGGTCTTATTAGTGGCTGCTCCTAAAGAGCCTCCGGGTCCCTCAATGGACAATTGATTGGCTTTAAAGTTTGTTGGATATGATGTATGCCCTAAAGGCAATTAGGGCGATATATCTTAATTATGTAATAGTATGAATAATTTGTTTAATCAATAAAGGAATTTGTTCTTTTGTTTATATCAATGTATACATATATATTATAGCTGGTTAAAATATATTCATTGATGTATGTATACAAAAGTCCTTGACATATCATAGCATGAAGTCAGAGGAATTATAGTTGGACTATATTTGGTGGAACCTACTTCATGTGCAATTATGATTATGTCTAAACTATCCCTAGTCACAGTGTCATCAAGAAAGGATATTGATGAAACGGAAAGACTAGCATTTGGCCAACTTTCTTGGAAAGGGTCCAAGCAGTTAATCTCCTAAATACTGAAGGTGGTGCCTTAAGCTTGACACATGGATATATCTGGGAGATATATTGGAGACCGCGGCAAGATAAACACTTGGTATAAATATTAATGTGTTAGTGTTTATCTTCATGCAATAAGCTTTGCGAATGTCCTCATACTTAAGATGCTAGTTGCCTTGTGTGGTACTATTGCTATACTTTGGGTCATTGCTATGCACTCATTAATTTAGGGTGCTACGGGTGATTACGGGTATAGTGATAACAACACGTTGGTAGACTGAGTAGTCGGAAAGAATCCATCGCTCCGGATATATTAAGGAGTTGTACCTGGCCACTTGTTGAAGTGATGATTGCCATAAACCTCTGATCAGAGTATGTGTTTGATAGAAATGGTTTCTAGTCAAACACACTATGGTAAAAGGCAATATACATCGGTAACAAGTAAATAACTAGGATAGCTTGGAGCATCCTTGCTATTAGTGGGTTAACACTTTAACCGAACCCAATAAACCAGATGGTACTAATATTAAAGAATGGAAGGAATTTATCGCACTGGATAACGATTGCATTAACCGGGATTAAGTCATAAGCATAAATGACGTTCCAAGTAATGGGGGATGGTAGACCCTTGCTAGAGGCGTACTACAGTCGTTTAAGGTAATCGAGTTCTATTTACGGTCTAGAGCATCAAGCCAATGGTTCCATTAGAACAAGGGTTGGTTAAGCCTTAACAGCTCAATACTTCGGGATCCTATAAGGTCACACACATTGGACCTTCATCGGACTAAGTAAAGGACTAATAGATTTATTCTATTACAAGAATATAACATAAATAATAGTTGGATTATTATTTGATTGGTTAAAATTGATTAAATCAATTTTTGATAGACCAAGGAATTTATTTTGACCGGTAACTAATTAATTAGAGTCATAAATAAATTATAAATGATTAGATCAATTTTGGTTGGACCAAGAAATTTATTTTGACTGATAACTAATTTATTAGAGTCAAAATAAATATTTATTTGAAAGGATTAAAAGGGGATTTTGCATTGGCGAGTTAAAACCGAAAAGTATAAAATATTTTGTACAAATATTCGGTTGCGCGAAATACACCAAAAGGTGTGCGAACATTGCTGGGCGGTGTTCGCGGTGGCCCATATTCATGGGCTGCACAAAGGCAGCCCATGAATACCACTTGCAGCACGTACATGTGGTATGTGTGGGATGGGAGTTTTACTCCCATCCCACATCGTTAATTGGGGAGCAAATTTTTGCTCCCCAAGCCTATATATAGGCTATCCCTTCTCCTTTCAAAATGTACCAAGCTCAAAGCATAAATCCTAAGCGAGATAATTAATGTCTCGGGTACTTGAGCAAGTTATTTTTGTGGAGCCTGAATTTGTTCGGGCACCGCTAGTTTATATTTTTGGGTGAGGCTTCTAGAGTGGTCTAGCAACTACTCCAGGCTTCCTAGTTCTTCCTCCTGGGGAGGTTTTGGTTGGTGGGGTTCGTGTGGATACTGATAGAGGCTATCCTACGACTGGAGGCTTGTGCAAGAAGGTCCTGCAAAAGCACGCTTCAACTGGTAAGTTCTTTTTCTTTCTCTTTTAATTATTAAGTCTTTTTCTTTAAGTGTTTTTAGACTTAATAATTATGCTTAGGTTATTTTTGCATGCTTAGTTTATTTTATGCTTAGGTTATAACTTAGAGTTATAACATACTTAGTATAAAATAAATATGCTAGGATATAATTTGGAATTATGGTATGCCTAGTCCTTTAGCATGCTAACCTAGGTAGAGAATTGTTTAGTTAAGGCTTTATTTAATTTTTATGCAACTAATAGGAGTTCCTGGGACAGGGACAAAATTTTGAATTTCCGTCATGCCTCTTATGCATGTTCAATTTGACTGTCAGTTCCCAACAGTGGTATCAGAGCCTGCCTATTTAGTGCATAATTAAGTTAGAAGCAAACTAAATATTATTTTCTAAATGAAATGATTTGTTTATTTAATTGTTTGGAACAATATATATAAACTTCTGGATTTCATTTCAAGGTTAGAAATTAGTTATGAATAATTTTGAATAAGCTTGCTCAACTTACTCAAATTATACAAGTGTCAATAATATATTTAAATTACATGGGTTATAGATGCTCCCAATTTACATGAATTGGAAGAACGAAATTTATTAGTTCAAGAGAATCCATTGGTCTTCAAGTTTGTGCCCGTATTTGTTCTGGCTAAGGATTGGACTTGGTGTCTACTCCTCATAGGGCACCTCTCCTACCTGGGAACCTATATCGGTGCAATTTGAATTGACCAATCGGGGGATTAATATGAACTAATTTATTTCTAGTATATAAGATGGTGCTTATATGTGTTTCTATAACAAAGTAAAAAATTAAAATTATTGAATAAAAGCTTAAACGAAATGCAATATAAATATAACAAATTAAAGCGTTAATTATTTTGCATATAATCTAGGTTGATGGAATAATTATAATAAAGAGCTGAACCCACCTAAGGTTAGACCTTATAAATTAATTCTAAAATTCCCTGAATTAATATAAGTAATTATAATTTTGTCCATCTGATAAAATCCTAGATTGGGTGAGACGTTTAACACCAATAAAATCCCAAAGTAAATATATTAAGCAAGTTATAGTCTTCCTTACTCAAATTTATAATACGGTCTTTTTGGGCTATCAAAGTGCTACGCAAAGCGTTCCTTCTAGTCCACATTGATTGTTGTAAAGTTTGAGATAGGGTCTGCCTTAACAGAGCTGGGGTAGTCCACCATAAAATTGGGGGCTAGGCCCAGATCTGAGACATATTCAAGGAGATGCTAATATAAGAGCACACGACCCTTGGGATTAGGGAACTTGAATGAATTAGCAATTGCATGTGATGCAAATGGAATTGGATTCCAACTATGATTGACTATTATGACTTGACTCATAAAATTGGGGGTTGTAATAGACTAGTTATAGATGCTACTTACTAGGAAATTTAGCTGGGCTAAAATTCACGAATTCAATAGAATGGGCTATTGTAAATTTCGAAGAAAATAGTAGGAAAATGTATTTAATTAAAAGTCCTCATATTAAATACATGTACTTAAACTAATATCTAAACACTTTTCTTTTCTTATGTCTTAGGTTGAAAATGGCTTCCAATTTTAATCTCCGTATGTTACTTGACACCAAATTGAATGGCTCGAACTTTTCTGATTGGTTTCTAGTAGTGAGAATAGTTCTCAGATCTGAGGGAATTGCCTATGTCCTAAGTGAAATTTTCCCTATAGAACCTGATGTTGAGGATCATGTGGAACATGATGCCTGGTTGAAGCACGGAAAGATCGTGAGACTGCCATGTGTATTATATTGGGGTCCATGAATTCTGAGCTTCAGAAACAACATGAGAACATGCCCTTGGAGGATATGGTTCTCCATCTTGGAGAACTCTTTTCGGAGAGGGAGAGGACAAAGAGGTATGAGACCTCTAAGCTCCTTTTCGGGACCAAGATGCAGGCTGGCACCTCTGCCTCTCAGCATGTACTAAAACTCTTGGGATACCTTGAGAAGCTGAATCGATTGGGATTCAAGATGAATCATGACTTGAGCATTGACCTTGTGTTGATGTCCTTGACAGATAGTTACTCAGGCTTCGTAACTAACTATTACATGAACAGGATTAATTCAACTATCCCTGAATTAATTAACATACTGAAAATAGTAGAACCTCAGATCAAGAAAGATCAGAAACCTCTACTGTTGGTTGAAAAAGGCAAGGCTTCTAAGAAGAAGAAGTAGGCACTGGGTGCCAAGAAAAGAATCAGTAAGAAGAAGAATGAAAAGAAGGCATCTAAGTATGTCTGCTTCCAATGTGGGAAACCGGGACATTGGAAGAGGGATTGCAAAGCTCCTGCTTCTGAGCATTTGAAGAAGAAGCCTACAGAGGCATCTACTTCAGGTATATTTGTAATTGAAAACTTTGCTACTTTTCCGCAAGAATCCACTTGGGTATTAGATACTGGTTGTGGTTCTCATATCTGTACTTCTGTGCAGGGACTAAGGAACTGTAGAAAACTTGCAAAAGGGGAGATGGACCTACGCGTGGGAAATGGAGCCAGAGTTGCTGCATTAGCCGTAGGGAGCTTTAGTCTTGTTTTGCCAAGTGGACTTGTTTTAGTTTTGAATAATTGTTATTAAATTCCAAGTGTTACTAAGAATATTATATCTGTTGCGTGTTTAGCAACAGCGGGATTTGAAATTTTATTTTTGAATAATAATTGTCAGATTCGTTTGAATAATATTCTTTATGGTTATGGAATGTTGAAAGGTGGCATTTATATTCTTGATACTAAAACAGAAGTTTTCAATATAAATAATGTGAAGAAAGTTAAATTAGGTAATGAGAATTCCTTCTACTTATGGCATTGCCGTTTAGGCCACATAAATAAAGATCGCTTAACCAAGTTGCATAAGCGTGGAGACTTGGGCCCAATAGACTTGGAGTCTTATAGTGATTGCGAACCTTGTTTAAAAGGAAAAATGACAAATTTACCCTTTAAAGGAAAGGGTGAACGAGCCACGAGTACATTGGAACTTATACACACTGATGTGTGTGGTCCAATGAGTGTTCATGCACTAGGAGGATACTCCTACTTCATAACCTTTATTGATGATTACTCACGATACAGTTATTTGGACTTGATGAAGCATAAGTCTAAAAGTTTTGAAAAATTCAAACTATTTAGAGCTGAAGTAGAGAAACAGCTTGAGAAAAGTATTAAAACACTTCGATCGGATCGAGGTGGAGAATACTTAAGTCAGGAGTTTCAGGATTATCTAAAGGAAAATGGGATAGTTCCCTAGTGGACCCCTCCTTATACACCCCAACACAATGGAGTGTCAGAAAGGAGGAATCGGACTTTATTAGATATGGTCAGGTCCATGATGAGCCATGCAGTTCTTAGTAAATCCTTTTGGGGATATGCACTTGAGAGCGCGGTTTATGTCTTAAACAGAGTGCCCTCTAAATCAGTTGATTTTACACCTTATGAAAGATGGTGTAATAAAAAGCCATCTCTAAATCACTTAAGAGTATGGGGTTGTCCTGCTATGGTGAAGAGGATAGCGTCATATAAGCTAAATGCCAAGGCTGACAAATGTCTGTTCATTGGATATCCAAAGGAAACAATTGGATATCTGTTTTACCAACCCGAAGCACAAAAGGTATTTATGTCTCGGAATGCTCACTTTTTGGAAAAGGAACACTTACTTGAAAAGGTCAGTGGGAGCAATATTGAACTGGAAGTTCAAGAGGAAGAAACAGACGATCAACTAATTGACCCCGTTCTAGATACACAAGAGAGTGTGATCCAAGAACAAACTGTCGAAACACAATCATTGCAAAGATCAAGTCGTGTTCATAAGGGTCCCGATAGATATGGGTTTATTATCACTAATGATAAGGAACTATATCTTGTGGAGGATGATTAACCAAGGACATATGATGAGGCAATAAAAGGCTCAGATTCTGATAAATGGCAAAAGGCCATGAAATCAGAAATGGATTCCATGTACGAGAACCAAGTTTGGAATTTGGTTGATGCACCGCAAGAGGTTAGACCAATTGGGTGCAAATAGGTCTTCAAGAAGAAGACAGACATGGATGGTAATGTAATTACCTATAAAGCAAGGTTGGTTGTGAAAGGTTATAGTCAACGGGAAGGTATTGACTATGGTGAAACCTTCTCACCGGTAGCCATGCTCAAATCCATAAGGATACTCCTCGCCATTGCTGCTCATTACGATTATGAGATCTGGCAGATGGATGTAAAAACAGCATTCCTCAATGGGGATTTAGACCGGGATGTGTATATGACACAACCTGAGGGTTTTACATCTCAGAATGGCTCGAAGGTATGCAAGCTACAAAGATCCATTTATGGACTTAAGCAGGCATCAAGGAGTTGGAATATAAGGTTTGATCAGACAATCCGGGAACTAGATTTCTGCCCAAATGCAAATGAGCCTCGTGTTTACAAGAAGGTTAGTGGGAGTGCAGTCATTTTTCTAGTATTGTATGTTGATGACAATCTGCTAATAGGAAATGACATTTCTCTTCTTCAAAACGTTAAAGTATGGTTGTCAAGAAAGTTCTCCACGAAAGACCTTGGTGAAGCAGCATTTATACTAGGTATAAAGATATACAGGGATAGATCCAAGAGGCTGTTAGGTCTTTCTCAAAGTACATATATACACAAGGTGTTGAATAGGTTCAACCTTGAGCATTCTAAGAAAGGTTATCTCCCAATGATAAAGGGGATTAACCTATCTAAAGTTGAGTGTCCGAAGACAGCTCAAGAGAGAATGCGCATTAAGGATATACCCTATGCATCCGTGATAGGATCCATCATGTATGCTATGATATGTACTAGGCCGGATGTCTCTCAAGCTTTAAGCTTTACGAGCAGATATCAGTCAGATCCAGGTGAAAAGCACTGGATGGCGATCAAGGCAATCCTTAAGTACTTGAGAAGGACTAAGGATGAGTTCTTGATTTATGGAGAAGGTGATCTCACTATCAAAGGTTACACTGACGCAAGCTTTCAATCTGACAAGGATGACTTTAAGTCTCAGTCAGGTTTTGTGTATGTGTTAAATGGAGGGGCAGTATGCTGGAAGAGTTCCAAGCAAGAAACTACTGCTGATTCAACCACGGAATCTGAATACATTGCTGCATGTGAAGCAGCAAAAGAAGCTGTCTGGTTATAGGGATTTATTGGTGATCTTGGTGTGGTGCCTGAGGCTATTGATCCAATTACTTTATATTATGATAACAATGGTGCCATAGGGCGATATATCTTAATTATGTAATAGTACGAATAATTTGTTTAATCAATAAAGGCATTTATTCTTTTGTTTATATCAATGTATACATATATATTATAGCTAGTTAAAATATATTCATTGATGTATGTATACAGAAGTCCTTGACATATCATAGCATGAAGTTAGAGGAATTATAGTTGGACTATATTTGGTGGAACCTACTTCATGTGCAATTATGATTATGTCTAAACTATCCCTAGTCACAGTGTCATCAAGAAAGGATATTGATGAAACGGAAAGACTAGCATGTGGTCAACTTTCTTAGAAAGGGTCCAAGCAGTTAATCTCCTAAATACTGAAGGTGGTGCCTTAAGCTTGACACATGGATATATCTGGGAGATATATTGGAGACCGCAGCAAGATAAACACTTGGTATAAATATCAATGTGTTAGTGTTTATCTTCATGCAATAAGCTTTGCGAATGTCCTCACACTTAAGATGCTAGTTGCCTTGTGTGGTACTATTGCTATACTTTGGGTCATTGCTATGCACTCATTAATTTAGGGTGCTACGGGTGATTACGGGTATAGTGATAACAACACGTTGGTAGACTGAGTAGTCGGAAAGAATCCATCGCTCCGGATATATTAAGGAGTTGTACCTGGCCACTTATTGTAGTGATGATTGCCATAAACCTCTTATCAGAGTATGTGTTTGATAGAAATGGTTTCTAGTCAAATACACTATAGTAAAACCCAATATACTTCGGTAATAAGTAAATAACTGGGGTAGCTTGAAGCAACCTTAACACTTTAACCGAACCTAATAAACCAGATGGTACTAATATTAAGGAATGGAAGGAATTTATCGCACTGGATAACTTTTGCATTAACCGGGATTAAGTCATAAGCATAAATGACGTTCCAAGCAATGGGGGATGGTAGACCCTTGCTAGAGGCGTACTACAGTCGTTTAAGGTAATCGAGTTCTATTTACGGTCTAGAGCATCGAGCCAATGGTTCCATTAGAATAAGGGTTGGTTAAGCCTTAACAGCTCAATACTTCGGGATCCTATAAGGTCACACACATTGGACCTTCATCGGACTAAGTAAAGAACTAATAGATTTATTCTATTACAAGAATATAACATAAATAATAGTTGGATTATTATTTGATTGGTTAAAATTGATTAAATCAATTTTTGATAGACCAAGGAATTTATTTTGACCGATAACTAATTAATTAGAGTCATAAATAAATTATAATTGATTAGATCAATTTTGGTTGGACCAAGAAATTTATTTTGACTGATAACTAATTTATTAGAGTCAAAAATAAATATTTATTTGAAAGGATTAAAAGGGGATTTTGCATTGGCGAGTTAAAACCGAAAAGTATAAAATATTTTGTACAAATATTCGGTTGCGCGAAATACACCAAAAGGTCCGCGAACATTACTGGGCGGTGTTCGCGGTGGCCTATATTCATGGGCTGCACAAAGGCAGCCCATGAATACCACATGCAGCACGTGCATGTGGTATGTGTGGGATGGGAGTTTTACTCCCATCCCACATCGTTAATTGGGGAGCAAATTTTTGCTCCCCAAGCCTATATATAGGCTGTCCCTTCTCCTTTCAAAATGTACCAAGCTCAAAGCATAAATCCTAAGCGAGATAATTAATCTCTCGGGTACTTGAGCAAGTTATTTTTGTGGAGCCTGAATTTATTCAGGCACCGCTAGTTTATATTTTTGGGTGAGGCTTCTAGAGTGGTCTAGCAACTACTCGAGGCTTCTTAGTTCTTCCTCCTGGGGAGGTTTTGGTTCGTGGGGTTCGTGTGGATACTGATAGAGGCTATCCTACGACTGGAGGCTTGTGCAAGAAGGTCCTGCAAAAGCACGCTTCAACTGGTAAGTTCTTTTTCTTTCTCTTTTAATTATTAAGTCTTTTTCTTTAAGTGTTTTTAGACTTAATAATTATGCTTAGGTTATTTTTGCATGCTTAGTTTATTTTATGCTTAGGTTATAACTTAGAGTTATAACATACTTACTATAAAATAAATATGCTAGGATATAATTTGGAATTATGGTATGCCTAGTCCTTTAGCATGCTAACCTAGGTAGAGAATTATTTAGTTAAGGCTTTATTTAATTTATATGCAACTAATAGGAGTTCCTGGGACAGGGACAAAATTTTGAATTTCCGTCATGCCTCTTATGCATGTTCAATTTGACTGTCAGTTCCCAACAAAGTTATCCTAGACTGCACTTATCATGTCCTCATATTGAGGATCCTCCGAATGGATATTATTCGAAAGCACTGGTTTCTCTGTGAAAACAACCAGTTCCTAGCCCTTGCTTAAATCTGCTGGTGTAGAGGCTTTTGGAGATAGTTCTTGAATTGTAATTCCAGCAGCGGGCCTTTTGACGGCCAATTTAGTCCTTTATTCCTTGGGGGCCTCATTGAAAGTTAATCCCTTCCTAGTTAATTACTTCTTGAGTAAAGGCTCACCATCTCTGGTTTCCTTGCTATCTGCACCATCATCCTCTACCAGGATGTTTTCAATGGATCTCTTCTCCCCATTTTTCCATCCCTCTCTAATTGTAGCAGCAGCTACTGCAATGTTCTCATTTTCTTCTAATTCATAAACTACCTTTTTCTTTTTATCTACTGATTTAATGAGCCTTCCTCTTCTCCTAGTCTTGTTAGGTGTGGTTTTCATCAGTTGTGTGAGGGGTAGTCTATCCTCATCAACTTCCTCAATATTTGGCTTGAGATTGATCTTTCTTTGAGCCTTGGAGTTAACTATTCTACCTTTCTTTGTCTCCGGAGCATCTTTAGTCAAACTTCCGGCTCTCCTAATTCTGCTCTTCTCTTTTTTGTTCCCTTTCTGCTTGATGGCCTTTCCTTCATCTCGGACTTCTCTAAAACTTAATTTCTTAAAATTCTTTTCAAGAATCTCCTTTCCTTGAGTGGATTGGGCTCCTGATAAATTAACTCCATTTGGTAGGAGGATTCTAGTGATGAGAGAGTCATAGGAGTTCCTGTGTTGTATTAGGAGATGGATGATCAGGACTGGCATATTCACAACCCTGCTTTCGGCCCAATGCTACAAGATGCAGTGTTGACAAGAAGAGTTGGTTATTATAGATCCTTTTCGGATATGGACCAATTTGGCTAAGACATGTTAGAGTATTCTAGGTGTTTATAGCAAGTAGGTGGAGAATTTATCTTGAAAGTAGCGGGCTGGGAGCCACATTTTTGGATGATACTTGACCAGTAGTTCATCCTAATTATTCCTCACTAAACTCCATCATTCTTCATGTTGAGTTGCTTTACAAAGAATCCCAGCGTGATAGTGATTACTTTTCCTTGGACCTTGGTTCTGAGAGCATTATAGTAGGAGTGTATCCTCAGGTTGTCTTAGAATTCTTTGACAAAGTCCGGATAGGTGGGACAGTTGATTTTTAGGAAATCTTCAAGGTGTTGATCTTTTATGGGCTGTGAATAGGGTTCCATGTTGAATAAAAAATTATTTCCTAAGTAGTCTATTGGTACTACGGAGTCAGGACTTTTTAGTTTCAGAGGGGCAAATTCTCCATCTTTAAGATCAGACTCTTGAAAGATGGATCTAGGAGGAGGAGGAGTGGTTTGATTGGATGCCATTTGATAGTTTGAAAGAAGTTTAGGAATTTTAGGGTTTTGGAATAAAATCTATAGATTAACAGTAGATATTGTTGCTCGCGTGAAGAGGAAGAGGGCTTTTTAAGGGTTTTATAGAATTCCCAAAGTGGGGTTATAATCATAATTCGGACATAGTTAACTTTAACTAGATTGATGATGTGGCAAGTAAAAATTGATGAGAGAGGTAAATGTCGTTTAACCAGAGAATCGCAATGGTTTATTTTAAATCTAGTTGTTAAATATTATCACGCGTGTAAAATCCAATAAACGTTTGAAATTTAAAATATGTACAGTTACCCTTTTTGCACTTTTTCTGCCATTTGTCAAGTCTGTTTGCTAAGATGGAAATATTCTTTTCGGATCTAGAGTGATTTCCATTTCTTCTTCTTCTCTTCCTCATTCCTTGACTTTTAAAAGTCCAAATTAATCCTAGATTGTCTTCCGAATTCTTCTTTAAATTGGATTAGACATTCCAATTGATTCCCTTAGCTTGTGTGAGCACGGGCTTTTCGATGACCCGCGAATGATGATGAAGTTTTTCCCTAACCTTTTATGGACCAGTTGTTCTATTCTTTGAAGGTTGAATCAAGTTTGGCAGGTACCTTTTTGATGATTTTTTACCATTAATCACGCTTAAAAATCATTTCAATGCATTTAAAATTAACCGTTATCTTTTGCTCGCATGCAGTAATTTGTTTCATAATGTTCAATGAAATGATAACATTTTTAGTGAGTCTTGTTTATGTCATTGGATTTTAGACTCTCTAAGGTTTTCGGAATGTCAAGAATCTGCTTAATCGGATAACCGTAGTGATAGTTATGAGCATTCAAAGTACAAACCCTAATCTAAACCATAAGCCTTTTTTTCCTAAATCCTAGCCTACTCTCCCCACTGGACGGAGCCGCCACCACCGCCAGCAAAGGTGGCCCTCCAATGATGGCGGTGACTACCACTAGAGTGGCGGTCACCGCCGCCATGATGGTTGTCACCGCCACCATTGTAGAGGCGAACGCCATCGGGGTGGCCACCCCCGTTGTGGCCACCCCTTGCTACCATGGTAGCTTTATCCGCTAACATGGTAGCGGTGGCTGCTGTAGCTATGGTGGTGGCTACTATAGCTATAGCGGCCATCATCGTGTCGATATCGGCAGCCTTGGCACGACCATTTTTTAGCCTTATCGCTTGTTCTTTCTCTCTCTTTCGCGATTGGGCCACGTATTTTCCCCTAAAATTTGCCTAAGTCAGTGTATTTTTTATTATATGAGTATTTAAATCCATCTAAGAGAGAGAACAGTGGACTTTTTCTCCAGATTTTGGAATTAGAATCACATTTTAGAGAGAAATTAAGAACAAGTGAGAGAAAGTTAAGAACTAGAGAGAGAAAGCTTAAGAAAAACATAGAATCAGCATTAATTCCTGTTGATCACGATTTTTAGTTGTTCTTAGGATTAATCTCATAGCTTAATCACTAAAATCAATTAGAAATCATAGGTTAAAATGGATTAAATAGGGTTTTAGAGACATTTCTCAAATACTACCCAAAAATTCGGTCAATGATTTCATCACTAATTTCGTCACTAATTCCATCACCATTTCATCTGAAAATCATCAGAAAGATCTTTTCAGGGGTTCATCCGAGTCTCCAAAGTTAGATTCATGGCCTAGAGGTAACAAAATTGAGTTCCCTTACTTATTTAATCCTTTTTATTAAGTTTTGCTGTTGTTCTTGGTGATTTTGGTGCTTGTTCTTTTGCTTTTCTTTGGTGTTCTTGCAAAATTGTCAGAAAATGGTATGACCTCTATAGGGATAGCCTTCACTGCTATCCCTATAGCCTTGGCCGCTACTCCTATAGCGGTGAAGGCTGTAGCTATAGCGGTGAACTCTATCCCTATAGAGGTTACATCATTTTTTGCGATTTTTGGGTATTTTCTTACTCAAATCCGTAAATTCAACATTATTTGTGTGTTTTAAGTTCATATCTATTGTAATAATAATTGATTACGACTTAAAACTTCAATGATTTGGGGTTTATGGATGTAAAAACACCTGTTTCCCCCTTAAAAGCAAATTTTGATGGCAAGACTGTAGTTATAGCCTTGATCGCTATCGCTATAGCGACGGCGGTGAAGGCTGTTAATACAGCATTGCCTGTCTGAGTTTGCTTTTAGCTCCTTTTTGGTTTGTTTTTCAGTCATTTTTCGTGCTTTCTTTGCGTTTTTCTCACTGTTTTGCACCCTAAAGATTTCTAAAAATCATAAATAATCTGTAAATAGCTTATTGTTTTATCTGATTTATTTTATTATTTAATTGATTAAATAGCCATTAAATGCCAAAAATAGCCTTTTAACTCTAAAAATTCCCAAAAAATGTTTTTCTTCGTAATAAAATTTACTTTTTTGCCTTATTTGTAATATTTGTGAATATTTTATCTCGTTCGGAGCTGAGTTCATGTTGCTAAGTTTGGTTAGGACCCGATTTCGGCCCTTTATTTATTTATACGCTTTATTTACTTTCCCGCATTAGAAAAATGTATAGGAATTTGTAAAGCCATGTAATAAATATTTTACTTGCTTTATTTATGGCTTTCGTGTGATGTATGGCTATATAAACCGAAAACTCTAAAGATTAATTGGATTTAAATTGAATAAGAACTAAAGTCGCACTTATTAAAATGTAAACATTTTGACAGTAAGCAATATCAGTTGAACTCGGAATCTCTGTTTTAAGGTACGGTCCAACCACCCGGTGGTAATATCGTACCTAAATTCCCAATAGAGCTAAACCGGGTTGGGACTCTATCTTAAAATACGGGATTTCAGTCTCGTATCTTTTAACACTCAAATTGGACTAAAATTCAACATCAACATCACTTTTTTTAATCTATTTTTCATCGCGCTAAAAGTGAGGATCAATCCTTTGGCTCACTTCACCGCGCTTATTTTTTCCGTGTTACAAAAAAAGGTTGCCTTCTCATAGTGGTGACTTTGCTAGTGATCGAACCCAGAATCTCTAATTCAGGCCATCGACTGCTTACAGTGATGAGTGTCGGACTTTGATTCTGGCTATCGACCATTTGGTAAGGGAAGGAAAGATAGTTGAGCCTGAAAAAGTATCTAACCATCAGGATTCACCCTCGCTTTCTAGCTCACCAAAAGGAGGTAGTGGTCCACAAGATCTCATTTGGGCCATCTGTTCCAAAGGCAAAACTCTCGCAGTTCAACTTAATACCTCTATAGTTCAAGCTACACCCACATAAGTCGCCCCTTGCAAGGGTATCTTCATATCTCCATGGAAATTTCCCCTTAGTGTCATTTTTGCCAAGTTGTGGAAGGTAGGAAAACTTGACCCTATGCATGAGTACAGACCTCCCACTACCTATGAAAAGGGAAGCTTCTGCAAGTATCATGTTCAGAAGCGGTATTTAACTGATTAGTGTTGGACTCTAGATTCCACTATCACTCATATGGTTAAGGAAGGGAAGATCGATGAACCAGCTAGGAATACCAGTACTAAGGAGAAACCATCATCGGGCTCAGATGGTGAGGTGGGCGCAATCAATTCTTATCTCCCCAAGGAAGTTGTATTGGCCATGGTCTTCTCCAATTCAGTCGACACAAATATGGAAGCCAATTCTATCACCAAAGCAAGCAAGAGTCTCGCAAGGTCTCTGGAGAATGAAGGAGATAAGTCTTCAGCCGAAGAAATGAAAATTTTAGATCTCTTACTGGATGACATGCCGATGAAAGCTACCAAGGATGTCTAATCTACCAGATTGACCAATCAAGACCCTAAGCTTGTGGAGGATAACTATCTATGATGTAATTTTCCTTTTCTAGTATTTAGATGTGGACAACTCTACCTTTAAGGCATTTTTATTCAATCAAAGACTCTCTTTTTGCTTATCAACTTGATGTTTCGCCCGATGGGTCCATGCATTCATTTTATCATAAGCATATTGTGTTCAGTATTCATAATGTTTCTTTAACTGAATAAATTTTAGTACATATGATAACCTAAATTGGTAACCATTTCTAATGACCTAACCTCTAAAAGAAAAAGAGAGATAAAAGTGCTTAAAGATCATGTTAACGCTTTTGCTTGGTCATACCTAAACGTACCCATGGTTCATCATCAGATTGCTAAGCATCACATCTTCCTACCTAAAATAGAAAGAAGCTCAAATCTTCATTGGATAGGTTCAATATGTCAGTCAGTTTGTCAAGAGCCTTAAAACTATGCGCAAACTTATTTTTAAATTACCGGAGAAGCGTCAGCCGATTATGGACAAAAAAGCATCGCTAGGTCATCTTCAACAGAATCAAAGCTTACCTTTACTTCGCCCACCCATTCTCAAATTCCCCCCCCCCCCGAATAAACCATTGATTCTTACTTGTATCATATACCTTCTGAATCCACAAACCTTCACTATTTCTCTCCTCATTAGCCATTCTCGGCGAGGGGGACACAAATGATCGGCGAGATCTGACCATCATTAACAAATGGACACTACTTCATCATTGTAGGGGTAGGTTACTTCTCAAAATAGGGGGAAGTCGAGTCTTTCACAAGCATCACCACCGAGAAGATAGCCAAGTTCATCAAGAAACACATCTTCACTCGGTGTGGCCTACCTCTTCACATAATTTTGAACAATGAATTTTAGTCCCAAAGGGAAACCACTAATTTGATCTAGAAATATGGAACCGAGTACCGCAGATCTTCACCTAGCTGACCATAAACTGGTGGGGCAATCGAAGCCGTAACTAGCTTATCAAGAAGTTCATTTCCAAAACTACCACATGGATCAAAGATTGAGCCAATGAGTTACCATTCACCCTTCCAAGATTTCAAACAAATATTAGAACTCTCATAAATTCGACACCTCTCTCCTTTATCTATGGAATGGAAGCCGTGCTACCAACTCTTACCAAGATGAAGTCCTTGAGAGTCATACTAAATCCAAGTCAAAGGGACCCTCATAGATTAAAGTGTGGTTCAAATGACTTAAACCATCTTCAGATGTACCAACAGCACATAACAAGAGCGTATAATAACTGAGTTCAGCATTAGAGGTGTTCGTCAAAGGCTGATGGCTTAGTTCTGAAACAAGTATAGCATACCCATACCAACCCAAGGGGAAATTTCAATCCAAGTAAGGAAAGACCTTACGTAATCAGAAAGGTACTTGGTACAAAGGGCATGGAAGTTGCGATTATGGATGGTAACGAGTCCGTAAACCCTATCAATCAAAAGAAGTCGAAGCCTTATCATATCTAACCAAAAAGAATCAAATCTAGAAAAGTGGCACATGAAAAAAAATATATGAATCAATCACCCGTAGAGTGGTCCTCTACTACTCGGGCAAAAATTAGGGTGTATCTCGCTGATCGGTATTCTACAAATCGGTTAGGCAAAAGTTAGGGTGCAAGATATCCCACTAGACTGAAAACCCGAAAAGGGCGTTCTAGGCAAAATTTAGGGTAAAGTAAGCTACGAGAGTGTGTTGGCTAGAAAATCTTCATAGGCTTGTTAACGCCAGAGTTTGGGTCAATAGAAATGGTTGTCATCATCATGTACTCAAACTTACTTCATTTAATGGAAATTTTAATTTACTGAATTCTTTATGTGTGTGCTTGAATAAATATATTAGACCCTAAAGGCAAAATGTTGCAAGTAAGTCGAACGATAGGTCCTGTGTAGTTAACTCAATTCCGCAAAAGAATGATAATAAAAGGCAAAAATTCTAATAGACAAAAAAATCTAGCTCTATGCAAAAGTTGGAAAGTCCGCCTGATTGAAAACCCGAAAAGGGCAATCCACGCAAAAAAATTAGGACATAAAAAGCAAAATGGTAAACAAAGTCTGATTGGCCCATCTCAATATTCGGGTCTATGCAAAAATTAAGACAAATCAAAATAAAGGTAATGACTGTCGTCGATCACATCAAGATACCCGCATTATTGTCATCATCATCAAAGTGCCTGAATATCTTCTGCAATCTGATGGACTCGAAGGGCTCAAATTTGTCCTCTACAAGTGTCTACTCTAATTCCGACCATGACCTATCATCTGAAGTCTACAAAGTCTGAATCTTCTAAAACCATCATTGGTAGAATTCATTGGTAGTGATAGCTTCCAGCTGTTTGTAATCCATAATCTCGAACTTTGCTTCATTCTCTCACTTATCTTCGATATGCTCAATTCATCAATTGTTTCACAATTAACTCACCTCCTTGGATAGTGGTGACTTACTTGTCTTCGATATGCTCAATCCTACAACCGCTACATAGCTGGCTCGCCTCCTCTAATAACATGAGCAATAGGGTGTGTAGAAAGTAACCATCCTCAACCTTAATGTCTGGCCACATGAACCCTATGTGTACACCACAACTTCCCTAAATCCTCCACCAGGGGCATACCCACTTAATCTGCATGCCATCCACCAGGGGCAATCTCACTTGATCTTTGCAGTAATGCAACTCTATATCTTCTCTCTCTTCTAGCAAAGTCAATCAAGCAAGCAATCAGGTCACCCTTATATATGGAAGATGATCAGTCTAAGCAGCTCATGCATTCATATATTCATGCATAATATTCATAAATGTCATGTCTATTGTTCTATACTAAATTCTACATGAAATAAAGCAAAGAAAAGTACCCTAGAGCTCTACGCTCAACCTCCAAGCAAACAAATGTATCAAGGGGCACCTCAGAGTATTTTTCTATCCTTCATTTAAGGACAAAACATCTAATGGGCATACCAGCTAGACCCGATGGACACTTCGACAGTTTCTCTGGACTCCCGGAAATCCTTACTTAATTTATATTTCATACTTCTGTTTTTATTACAAAATTAAAGGGGCAAAAATATTTGTTTCCATAATCAAGCAATAAAAATACAACTCAAGGCAATTACTAATGTCTCAAAAACTTCCTTGACATGTACACCATACGGCAATCCCGATGGACAACCGACCCGAGGATCTAAAATTCAAAACTCAGAAATCCCCTAGGGGCACTGCTATACAAATTTTAATCATTTAGGGGCTCCGCTATATAGCTTTCAATCATTTAGGGGCACCCCTATACAGCTTTCAATCATTTAAGGGCCCCGCTATGTAGCTTTCAATCATCTATGGGCACCACTATGCAGCTTTCAATCATCTAGGGGCACCACTATGCAGCTTTCAATCATGTAGGGGCACAGCTATGCATCTTTCAATCATCTAGTGGCATCACTATGCAGCTTTCAATCATCTAAGGGCACGCTATATAGCTTTCAATCATCTAGGGGCACCCCTATACAGTTTTCAATCATTCAGGGGCACCGTGATGCATCTTTCAATCCTTTCAAGGCACTGCGATGTAGCTTTCAATCCTACAGGGGCACCTCGATGCAGCCTTTAACCCTTTAGGGGCATCACTTTGCAATTTTAAAGATAGACCAAGCAACGAACTTCTTCGGATACCCAGAATTTCCAACTCAATTTATATTTCTTGCTTCTATTTCTATTGCTTAATTGAAGGGGCTTAATTTTTTGTTTCAACATACTCAATTAAGCAACAGAAACATAACTCACAATAATTGCTAATGTTTTGAAATAATCTTGATAGGTCTATTGATAATGCATCCCCGAACCGTCTATAGACAACCGACTCAAGAAGTCCCTACTCCTCTTTTTTTCTAAGCAACCAACATTCTATCTCAAATCCATTTGGGGGAATCGAAGGTGATATCGAATCAAAATTTTCAAGTCAGAATTTCATTCTTGATAGGTCTGTTGATGGCAACCCCAGTAGACAACCGGTTCAAGAATCTGCACCTCAGGTATGACCTTTTATCCCTCGCTCTTTCGAGAGATCACATTTGACCCTTCAAATGATAATCTCCCGAGGGGCAGCTTGTAAGCACGGGCTTTTCGGTGACCTGCGGAACGATGATGATGTTTTGCTCTAACATTTTACGGACTAGTTGTTCTATTCTTTGAAGGTCAAATCACATTTGGCAGGTACCTTTTTTATGATTTTGGACCTTTAACTGCGCTTAAAAATCATTTAAATGCATTTAAAATTAATCGTTCTCTCTTGCTCACATGCAGTAATTTATTTCACAATTTTCAATAAAATCCAAAATTTTCAATAAGTCTTGTTTATATGTTTGGATTCTATACTCTCTAAGGTTTTTGGAATGTTAATAATTACCTTAATCGGATAACCGTAGTGAAAGTTATGAGCGTTCGAAGTTCAAACCCTAATCGAAACCCTAAGCCTTTTTTTCCTAAACTCTAGCCTCCTCTCCCTATCAGCTAGAGCCGTTGGTGGCATGGCGGTGACCGCCACTAGAGTGGTGGTTGTTGTCACTGTGGTGGTGGTCACCGCCACTATTGTGGCGGTGAAGACAACCGGGGTGGCCACCCCTTGCTACCATGGTAGCTTTCCCCGCTACCATGGTAGCAATTTTTTGGCCTTGTCGCTCATTCTTTCTCTCTCTTTTGTGATTGGGCCACATATTTTCCCTAAAAATTCACCTAAGTTGGTGTATTTTTAAGTGTAGGAGTATTTAAACTCATCTAAGAGAGCAAACAGAGGACTTATTCTCCAGATTTTAGAATTAGAATCACATTTTAGTGAGAAATTAAGAACAAATGAGAGAAAGTTCAGAACTAGAGAGAAAGCGCTTAAGAAAGGCATAGAATCCGGATTGATTCCTTTTAATCACGATTCTAAGTTATTCTTAGGCTTAATCTCGTAGCTTAATCACTAAAATCAATAAGAAGTCATAGGTTAAAACGGATTAAATAGGATTTTAGAGACTTTTCTCAAATACTATCCAAAAATTTTGTCATTAAATCTGTCATTGATTTCGTCACTGATTTCGTCACCATTTTGTCTAAAAATTATCAAAAAGATCTCATCAAGGGTTGATTCGAGTCTCCAAAGTTATATTCACGGCCTAGAGGTAACAAAATTGAGTTCCTGTACTTATTTAATCCTTTTTATTAAGTTTTACTGCTGTTCTTGGTGATTTTGGTGCTTGTTCTTTTAATTTTCTTTGGTGTTCTTGCAAAATCGTCAGAAAATGGTCCGACCTCTATAGGGATAGCCTTCACCGCCATCCTTATAGCCTTGGCCGCTACTCCAATGGCGACGAAGGCTATAGCTATAGCGGTGAACTCTACCCCTATAGAGGTTACATCATTTTTTTGTGATTTTTGGGTATTTTCTTACCCAAATCGATAAAATCAACAATATTTGTGTGTTTTAAGTCCAGATCTATTGTAACAATGATTGATTACTTCTTAAAACTTCGATGATTTTTAGTTTATGGATGTAAAAACACCTATTTCCCCCTTAAGAGCGAATTTTGACAGCAAGGCAGTAGGTATAGCCTCGACCGCTGCCGCTATAGCATTGGCCACTACCCCTATGGCGATGGCCGCTATAGCAACGGCGGTGAAGGCTATCACTATAGCATTGCCTGTTTGAGTTTGCTTTTGGTTCCTTTTTGGTTTATTTTTCAGTCGTTTTTCGTGCTTTCTTCACTTTTTTCTCACCGTTTTGCACCCAAATAATTTTCTAAAAATCATAAATAATCTGTAAATATTTAATTTTTTTTATTTATTTTATTATTTAATTGATTAAATAGCCTAAAAATGCCTAAAAATGCCTTTTTAACTCTAAAAATTCCTAAAAAATGTTTTTCTTCACGTTTCAACCTTTCATTATTTGTGATTATTTGTGAATATTTTATCTCGTTTGGAGTTGGGTTCATGTTGGTGAGTTCGGTTAGGACCCGATTTTGGCTCTTTATCTATTTATTCGCTTTATTTACTTTCTCACATTAGAAAAATGTATAGGTATTTGTAAAGTCATATAATAATTATTTTACTTTATTTATTGCTTTCATGTGATGTATGGCTATATAAACCGAAAACTTTAAAGATTAATTGGATTTAAATTGCATAAAAACTAAAGTCGTGCTAATTAAAATATAAACGTTTTGATTTAATAAATGAAAAGTAAGCAACATCATCCGAACTTGAAATATCTGTTTTAAGGTACGGTCCAACTACCCAGTGGGAATATTGTACCAAAATTCCTAGTATAGCTTAACCGGGTGGCAACTCTATCTTAAAATACGAGATTTCAAGTCTCGTATCTTTTAACACTCAAATTGGACTAAAATTCAACATCAACATCACTTTTTTCAGTGTATTTTTCATCGCGCTAAAAGTGAGGATCAATCCTCCAGCTTGCTTTACCTCGCTTATTTTTTTTCGTGTTACAAAAAAAGGTCGTCCACTCATAGCATGTTGAATTGATCTTTAGTTAATGGTTTAGTAAAGATGTCTGCCCTTTGCTCATTAGTTGGAATGTAAACTAATGCAACATCTTTCTTCATTATATGATCTCGGATGAAAAGATGTCTAATGTTGACATGCTTCACCCTACTATGGAGCACTATATTTTTTGACACATGAATACCACTTTTGCGGTCATACATTACATCCACACATCCGGATAGAACTCCATAATCTTCTAACTATTACTTAATCAATAGGAGTTGAGCTACATAACTTCTAGCTGCCATATATTCTGCTTCTACAGTTGATAAGGCAACTGAAGTTAGCTTCTTGGTTTACCATGATACCAAGCAATCTCCCAGAAAGTGACAGCCTCCGGGTGTACTCTTGCTTTCAAGAGTGTCTCTTCCATAATATGCATCAGTGAACCCTTGGAGTGTGAAATCTCCATTACTAGGATACCATAGCCCAACTTCAGTGGTTCCTATGAGATATTTGAGAATTCTCTTCACTGCCTTGAGATGTGAATCCTTAGGATTGGATTGATATCTTATATAGTAGAAAATGCATAACGTATGTCAGGTCTGCTAGTTGTCAAGTATAAAAGTGATCCAATCATTCCTTTGAAGAGTTTCAGTCTACATCTTCTCCTTCACAATCCTTTGATAGGACTGTATCTGATCCCATAGGAGTGGACAATAGTTTGCTTTTATCCATTTCAAACTTCTTTAGAATATCCTTGGTATACTTAGATTGATTAATGAAAATCCCATCTGGGACATCTCAAATTCCTTCTACATTTGAGTGATAATTCTTCACACATCTTTTCATTTGTTGCTCCAAAGATGATGTCATCTACATAGATCTAGACTAGAATAACATCATCCCTTTTCTTCTTATTGAAAAGAGTTGTATCTGCCTTGCCCTAGATCTATCTATTGGATATGAGAAATGGAGTGAGTCACTAATACCAAGCTCTTGGTGCTTGTTTTAATCTATAGAGGGCCTTCTTCAGTTTGTATACATGATCCGGATGCTTTGAGTCTTCAAATCTAGGCGGTTGCTTGATATAGACTTCTTCTTAGATAACGCTATTTAGAAATGAACTTTAATCCCATGAATGATGCAAAAGCATATAAAATCCAGATTGCCTCTAATCCTTCTACCAGAGCAAAGGTTTCTTTAAAGTTAATGTCTTCCTGCTGATTGTAGCCTTGGGCAACTAATCTTGCCTTATTTCTCACCATAACTCTGAATTCATTTAGCTTGTTCTGGAATACCCATTTGGTACTAATGATTGACTTCTCCTTTGGTGGTGACACTAGATCCCAAACATCATTTCTGGTGAACTGATCTAGTTCTTCTTACATTGCCATCATCCAGCTTTCATCTCCTTCAACATCTTGAAATTTCTTTGGCTCAATAAGAGAGATAAAAGTAGCATGGCTCATCATTCGATTGAGTTATCCTCTATTTCTGACTGGATTTTGGACATCATCCAAAATGGCTTCAATTGGATGATTTCTGCGAGTCCGGATCTCTCTTTGAAGATCTGCATGCTGCTATGGAGCTTGTACCTGAACTACTTCAACTTCTTCTTGATTATCCATAAAATTTATCTCATGATGATTGAGATAGCCTTGTGGTACTTCTGGATTAAGAATGGATCCTTCATCTTCTTCCTCGTACTTCTTAATTGGGAAGGAATCCAGAATCTACTCTTCTTCTTTTTCTGTAGTATTTTCAGCCTCCGGAGTTAAATCTTTCGGATTGGAACTTCTTTTCCCTGCATGGTTAGTCGCATCAAAATCTACATATATTGACTCAACAACATTTTGGGTTCATTTGTTATAGACTATGTAAGCTTTGCTATGTGTTGAGTAGCCAAGGAAAATTACTTCATTAGAATTAGGATCAAATTTTCCTAGTTGCTCTCTATCATTCAAGATGTAGCATTTACATGCAAAGGCTACAAAATACCCAATTTTGGGTTTCCTTCCCTTCCAGATTTTATATGGGGTATTTTCTAAGGTCTTTCTAAAGAGAGCTCTATTCAAAATATAGCATGTTGTATTTATGGCCTCAACCTAGAAATACTTAGGCAAACTATTCTGACTTAGCATTGTTCTAGCCATCTCAATTATTGTTCTGTTTTTCCTCTCAACAACCCCATTTTGTTGAGGTGTATGAGGAGAAGAAAAATTGTGCTCAATACCCTTGGATTCGCAGAATTTAGCAAAGTGCTTATTTTTTAATTCTCCCCTATTATCACTCCGGATGCATGCAATGCTTATGCCCTGTTCTACTTCTATTTGGATGAATATTTTGGAGAATTGGTCAATGGCTTCATCTTTGATAACTAGCAAAGAAACCTAGGTATCGCGAGAATAATCATCCACAATGACCATGGTGTATTCTCATCTACCCAAACTCATTGGTTTGATTGGACCAAAGAGATCAATATGCAAGAGTTCAAGAACTCTCTTGGAAGGTATGTATGAGATGGAAGGGAAGCTTTTTCTATGTTGTTTTCCTAATTGACATGTAGTGCATGTGTGATCCTTACCAAAAGCAACCTTAGGCAAACCCACAACCAATTCCTTTTTGGCTAGTATGGACAGGAGGTTCATACTGATATGTCCCAACCTTCGGTGCCATAGCCATGATTCTTCTTCTTTAGACACCAAGCATATATTCTTTTTCTCATTTTTAATGTTAACAGAATAGACATTATTTACTCTAAGTGCATAAAGAATGAATTGATTTGGCTTACTATCAATAATTGAGCAACCTCCGGAGTCAAAGGTGAATTTTCTCCCTTTATCACAGAGTTGAGGAACACTTAGCATGTTGAACTTCAGTCCATCAACTAGTGAGACATCTTCTATCTTTAATTCAGATCCAATGGTTCCATGTCCAATGATCTATCCTTTTTTATTATCTCCAAAGCTCACGTTTCCGCCTTTCTTCCGAATTAAAGTGATGAAGGCTTTCTCATCACCAGTCATGTGCCTTGAGCATCCACTACCAATGTACCATGTGTGTTGATCTACTATGGATCTAAGGCATACCTATAAAATAGATCAGGTGGGTTTGGGTACCCAATCAGATTTGGGTCCGTTATCAACCATTTCAGGCCAAGGATAAATATCGTAATAACCATTTTTGAATCTACACATTTTAGTCATATGGTTATTAGCTCCATAAACCTGCACCCTGAGATGGGTTTATTCTGCTCATGCTTCTTCTGGATCTTCTTGAGATCTTCCTTTCCTTAATTTCCAATGTATCTAGTATCTTGTATACTTGTCTCTCCGGTATAAATCTGAAAGCTGGTTGGAGGTGCAATCTCTGCTCTATGGTTCTTTCTCTGCTTGTCAGGTTGCTCATTATAGACTACTTTAGCCTTCCCCTTTTGAGCAGCTATATATCTCTATGCTTAAGGTTACCTACTAACTTTCTTTTTCTTTTGGTTTGGGGGCCCTGGATTCTTCTTAGCAATAGGATTTTGATTTCTTTGTGTTCCTTGCCTTGGGTTCCTTCTTTGTTGTGAAGGGCCTTGTATCCTTTCGGATGCTTCCTTCATTAGAGTTAGATCCCTATATAACCCAGTTAAGTTTGCACTTAAGATTTGTACTTGATTTCTCAGGAAGTTTTCTTCAACCACCTCAATATGCTTTGTGGCTCTTATCAGATTGACATCTTTTGTCAATGCTTCAGTATCTTCAGTAAGTTCCAGCACTTCTCTTCGTAGGGATTTGATGGCTTTTGTGTTCTTCCTCACATTCTTGATCAAAATCCCTAAAGCTCTAGCAAGTTCAAAGTTAGAAATAGAATTAGAGTGAGAGTTTACCTCAGTACTGGCTGTCTCTGATTCTGGTTCTTCAATTTTCATAGTGTCTTGCTTATATGGATTTCTTCCGGATTGCTCTACTTTTGGATCAATCAGGGCCATGAATGCATAGTTAGCATTCTCTTCTTCTTCTTCTATTGAAGATAAACTACTGCTTTCCTCACTATTGCTCCATGTGGCTACCATTGCCTTCTTCTTGTATTTCTTTTCTATTTTGAGCTTAGGGCATCTGGTTCTGAAGTGGCCTTTCTCCCTACATTTGAAGTAGGAAGCTTCTTTCTTCGGATCCTTCTTTTCTTCTAGAGCCTTTCTGGGCTTGTCCCTTCCGGAGGAGCTTTCCTTCTTTCTTCTAGAATTTCTTTTATCTTTCTTTTTCAAGAATCTATTGAACTGTCTGGCTAGCATAGCCATTTGTTCCTTGTTGCATTGAGATTCCTTGAGTTATTTTTCCTCTCTAGAGGAAACTAATCCAGAGGACTCTGCCTTTAGTGCAATAGCTTTTTTCTTTCTTTAGGCTTCTTCTCTTGTTGGCTATATCTCTCCAAGGATAGCTCTTGAGTTAGGAGATTGCCAATGAGCTCATCATAACTATAAAAGTTCAAGTCATAAGCCTCCTTAATGGTTGTCTTTTTGTTATCCCACTCCTTGGTGAGACTCCGGAGTACCTTCTTGACCATGACTACTTCTGATTTCTCCTTCCAAGCCTGTTCATCTCATTTACTAGATTGGTGCATCCAGTATTCATGCTGCCGATGGATTCCTTAGGCTCCATCTTGAAGGATTCCAGCTTTTGTTGTAGGAGATCAATCTTGGCTTCTTTGACCTTATTTGTTCCTTCGTAGGTCACTTCCAGTTTTTGCCAAATCTCTTGTACAGTATCACATCCAGATATCCTGTTGAACTCAACTACACTAAGAGCACAATGAACCATATTAATAGCATTTGCATTTTCAAGCAATCTCTTATAGTTATTCTCATCCCATAAATTTGAGGGTTTGCAGGTAGTTATACACTCTACTTCATGTGTACGATCATATGGACCATTTTCAATGGCCATCCATGCCATCATACTTTATGCCTGAATGAAATTCTTCATTCAATTCTTCGAAAAATTATAGTGTTCACCGATGAAGAGTGGAGGACGTGTAATAGAAATACCCTTTGGAAGGAGTTGTGAGTTTTGGAAACTCATTTTGATTCTTGGATCAAAATATGGACCTTTAATTCGAGATTGTTAGATCTCTAGTTGTGATAACTTGCTCTGATACCACTTGTTGGTCCCTGTGAGGGTCTAAATAAGGTAAGAGGGGGGCAAATAACTCTTTTTGCAAAATTAAGCAGACTTTAAAAGGTCTTGTGTAACGTGTTTGATTATGTTCTAGATTCGATGGATCCGGATGATGCAAGTATAAAATTTTATGAAATAATGTAAAGAGTTAGAAAATCAAATACAGTAATTTTATCCTGGTTTGGCCCTGCCTACTCTAGTCCTTGGAGTGTCCTTACTCCGAGCTTTTTCCACTAGTGGATTCCTTTCCAACTAGCGGGAATCAAGCCTTACAATTTATCTCTGGAGATTTATTCTCCTCCGGATGTAGGATATACCACTAGAAGCACAAACTCCTAACTGAGTCCTCTGAGCTTATCTCCAGATGATGACTTCTTGTAGATGTAGGATACACCACTAGAAGCAAAAACTCCTAGTTGAGTCTTCTTATGTTTAGCAAGATATACCATTTAGATTTCTACCCAAACCTAAATTGAGTCCTACAAGGAGTTCCACTTCAAGCACCAACTCTAAAATAGATCCCAATCTGAATACTCACCCAAGTATGAGACCTTTACATCTTGTTTTCTCAAGATTTTTATTTTTGAACTTCTCAAGTTTGTAACTCACTTGAGAATTCTTACAAACTAATTTGAAATGGTTTGTTTCTAGGAGGGATTGTATTACTGATTGCAGTAGCGGATTTTCTTGTGTTATGCTTTTTCTAAAATAATCAGCACATTCTCAACTTGTGAAGCTTCCCGTTTATAGGCTTGGATCATAAATGTAGCTATTGTGTAACATTGAGGTTGGATTGGATCTTCTCTACTGAACAGGTAAGATGTGGTGCTTCCGGAGCTGTTGATCAATCCGTTAGACAGAGTAATTATCCCATTTGAATGCTAGGGATTGATCCAAAAAAGTTGTCAGTGATTGTGTTCCTTGTTTTTTAGTGATCCACCAACTTTTATGCCAGTGATCAGGTGTGTGAGCTCCACGCGCCTTTTCTATTAGTCTAGGTAGAAAAGGTTGTTACCTTTTCTCTTTCCAGTGTCAGTCATTCTGTCCTTTTATGAAAAACGTGCTAGCTATCATTTGGTCTTACATAAGGGGAAAGGATCTTTGACTCTTAGACTAAAAAGGTGGAGGGAAAAGTAATTTTTGAAACTTTTCCCTTTATCTTGTTAACTGTATCTTCTGGATGACCTTAGTCTTGATGTATATGGATGCTATTAAATTAGTCTTCTTCCGGATGCAGTTTTTGGGCAATTCAGAGTTTGTTTCCTTTCCAAACTTTAACCGGATGCTTGAATTATACGATTAGGTACTTGTAGTCTTCAATGAATGTCCAGATGACATGTTTTGGACCTGATGCTTCTATTTTGGATTAAGGAGATTACATGCTTTGTTACTTAAGATTTTGTTTCTATAGTTTTTGTTTTCTTCAAACTTGATCCGAATTGTTCTGTAATTAATTCTTTCGGATCATTGTTTCCCAATAATAAACTCCTTCCAATTCTTTAATATTATTAACATCTGCTTTATTGGATTCAGTTAAAGTGTTAACCCACCATTAGCAAGGTTGCTCCAAGTTATCCCAGTTGTTTACTTGTTATTGAAGTATATTACTTTTTACCATAACGTGTTTGACTAGAAACTACTTCTATCAATCACATACTCTGATCAAAGGTTTATAGTAATCATCACTTCAACAAGCAGCCAGGTACAACTCCTTAATATATCCAGAGTGATGGATTCTGTTTGACTACATAGCTTACCAACGTGTTGTCATCACTATAGTCATAATCACCTGTGGCACCCTAAATTAATGAGTGAATAGGTATGACCCAAAGTATAGTGATAGTACCACACAAGGTAACTAATATCTCAAGCATGAGGATATTCGCAAAGCTACTGCATGAAGATAAATATTAACACATTGATATATACCAAGTGTTTATCTTATTGCAATCTCCAATATATCTCCCAGATATATCCATGTGTCAAACTCAAGGCACCACCTTCAGTCTTAGGAGATTAACTGCTTGGACCCTTCCTAAGAGAGTTGACCACATGCTAGTCTTGCTGTTCCATCAATATCCTTTCTTGATGAAACTATAGGGATAGTTTAGACATAATCATAATTGCACATAAAGTAGGTCTCACTAAATATTGTCCCACTATGATATCTCTCACTTCATGCTATGTTAATGTCAAGGACTTTTGTACAAAGATATCAATGAATATATTTTAACTAGTCACAATATATATGAACACATCAATATAAACAAAAGAATAAATGCCTTTATTAATTAAACAAATTATTCATACCAATACATAATTAAGATACATCGCCGTAATTGCCTTAAGGGCATACATCATATCTAACAAACTCCCACTTGCACTAAGGCCAATTAGCCATATGTCTTAATCCATATTCTTTCACATACTTGTTATATTTAACTTGCGTCAATGGCTTCGTTAGACCATCTGCGAGGTTCTGATCAGTGGGGACATATTCTAATCTTATCATCTTAGTATCAATAATCTCCCTGATTATTTGATACTTTCTAAGTACATGTATGTTTTTCTGGTGAGACCGGGGTTCCTTTGCTTGAGCTATAGCACCATTGTTATCACAATACAAAGTAATTGGATTACCAATCTTAGACACTACACAGAGATCACCAATAAATTCCTTTAACCAGACAGCTTCTCTTGCTGCTTCACATGCAGTAATGTACTCAGACTCCGTGGTTGAATCACCAGTAGTTTCTTGCTTGGAACTTTTCCAGTATATTGCCTATGAACTCCCAGTGTGGTTGAAGATATGTGGATCTCCCTTAACCCCTTACAGTGTGGTCCACTAGTGGTTAGTTGATTTAGGCGTGATGGAACCATTTAGTTCAAGTTTGCACATTTTAACCAATTTTATTGAATAAAAGAATCGAAACTTAAATCTCAATATAAATGATAGAGTCGCCACCCAAGTTATCTACTTGGGAAATAGCTTTGGTACAGTTCCCATTGGGTAGGAGACTCATATATTTTAGATTAGAGACTCGGGTATCAGATGAGTCACTTATTTCTCAACTAGTTAATTCAAAATTACACACTACAAGAAATCTTGCATTTTATGACGCACTAAAAGCGTCATGAAAACATGATTTTTCGTCACCGTAGATAAAAGGTGACAAAAAATGATCATCGCATGCTTTGTCATGATATATCCGTCGTATTTGTCAATATGACAATTTTGCGTTTATATGACAAAATATTACATGTCACTGTAACTTTTTAGTATCTGTGACACTTATTTCGTCAGTTTATTTTTATTCTGTTGTCACTTTATATTACCTATCGTCACTAAAGTTTATATGATAAATGACAAAATATGCATTTCATCATCAAAACCAACCAACCAACCAACTAAGCCTTAAATCCCACACTAGGTGGAGTCGGCTACATGGATCTTCCGACGCCATGAAGCTCTATTAAAAGCTAAATTTTCGTCCATACCGAGTAAATGCATATCCTTAGAAATAGTTTCCCTCCAAGTAATCTCAGGTCTACCTCTCCCTGTACCCTTACTCTCTGTCCTTCAGTTCTCACATTTTCTAACTGGAGCATCTATTGGTCTACGTAGCACATGTCCATACCACCTTAGTTGTCCTTCTCTCAGTTTATCCTCAATATGTGCCACACCGATCTTTTGGCGGATGCTCTCATTTCTAATTCGATCCATCCTTGTATGCCCACTCATCCACCTAAGCATCCTCATTTTTGCCACATTCATCCTTTGAATATGTTGTGTCTTAATAGCCCAACATTCACTCCTATATGTCATGGCTAGCCTAACCACCGTTCTGTAGAATTTTTCACTTTCAAAGGTATCTTTTTGTCACATAAGACTCCGGTAGCACTTCTCCATTTCATACATCCTACATTAATTCTATGAGTTACATCATAATCAATCATCCCCTCCTCGTGGAAGATAGAGCCCAAATACCTAAATCGTTTACATTTTGGTACGATTGTATCCCCTAGTTTTACTTCTCCTTCGTCTCCTTTCCGTAAGCTGAACTTAGTGTACAAATACTCCATCTTACTTCTACTTAACTTAAAACCTTTACTCTCTAACGCATTTCTCCACACTTGTAGCTTCTTATTAACCCCTTCCCTTGATTCATCAACCAATACGATGTCATCCGCAAACAACATACACCATGGGATGTCGTCTTGTATTTTGGTGGTCAACTCATCCATAACTAGGGCAAACAAAAATGGGCTTAGTCATAAAATCTTTTAGTGACAATGTGATAGTCATAAATAATGCACACATTTGTCACGGTAACAAGTAAATTGTCACTATAAACTAATAATTTGTGATAAAATGAAATTGTCTATGTACAAATATTTTTTGTGACGCTTTTATATATTAAGAAATGTACAATATTATCATAATAGCTTTATAATGATTGACAATTTTTATTGTCGTGTGAAATCAGCTGTAATGACAATATATATTTTCATTAGATTACAAATATGACAAAGTTTTGTGTCATCTAAACGACAATATAGTGACAGTTTTGAAAATTATTTGTCATTGAATTATAATTATAGTATTATAAAATTTTTGAGACAAATTATAAATTCGTTGTTTCTAAAAATTAAGATACATCAATAATATCATAATACAATTGTTACATGAATTTGAAGCTCTCGTAAAGCTTTCTCAAATGAACAATCTTTACACAAATTTGGAGCCCTTGTAAACCTTTCCAAAATGTAGAGCAACAATCAAGAATAATTAGAGAGTCTCCAAAATGTAGAGCAACAATCAAGAATAATTAGAGAGTCTATCTTTATTTCTTTTTTTCTTCAACTAAATGCCTCCAATAACCATTTGTTCCCTACAATCCAAAACATATATGTTAGTATAATAGCAAGTAAAAGATTATTATTTTCAGTAGTTCACCTTAATTACAAGTGTTGCAACATTGTAAAATAACCTGAATGTCTCAATGACAGTACATAATAGTAAAGCAAGAACACATTTTTATAGTTCAAAATTTATGTTCACCTCAAAAATAATTTTGCAGCACAATCCAAAAGTATTAAGCCGGAGGGTGTATTATACTTCGAAAATGTAATTGTATTGGACAAAGAATATTGAGTTTACATAAAAAAATATAATTTCAAAACAAAGTAATAATTATTTAAAATCAAATTAGAAATAAATGTGAAAATATTCAAATCGAAATGATGCAAAAAGAAAAATACCTAGAATTGATTGAAGATCATATACAGAATACCAAAACTCTGAAATAGTGTTTGCATCACTACTCTCCATCTTCCTTTCAAATCTTCTAATTCTTTCTCTACGCTTAATCCGCTCTATATCTGCTCTTTTACACTTAATGCTATCAGCCAAAGACGCATTATTTGTATTGTAGTCTCAAAACACCCAGTGGCCGAAGAGAAATCTTATGTAATTTTGATAGTGTTGAAAAGATAAACTCTTCATAATTTTAAAGACTATTTTGATAACCTCCACACCTACTAACCATGTTTCATCCTTATAAGACTAAACATTTTAATTAATTAAGCAATACATTTTTTTCTATATTACCAAGATCTTATGTATTTTATCCCGATATACACTATGAGCTTTATACTTTGTAACAAAGTAAAATAATTATAGAAATGTCTTAAATTTAGTTATTTCCATGTCATCTCTTCTTTTAAACGGGTAACATACTTAATTTTGGAATATTTCACTACAACATTTAATTTTCAAATTTTGTTCTAAAAAATTGTAAATAGTTTGAGAAAATATAAGTTGTTTTGTACTGTTTAGTTATAAAATATTCCTAGATAGAACATAGGCAAGCAATTTTTCAAATTTTATAACTTCACTTTAGCAAGAGAAAAATATCTGCTGGTATTTTCCAAATTGAAAACCGTTATTAAGTTATCAACTTCCCATTTTAATTTTATATTAATTTCAACCACATAAAACTATACATTTAGCTCTAATACAAAAATATATTATCTCACATTATTACTTTTTTATTGTTTCAAAATTAATATAATTTTATATAATATAATAGACAATTGATTCTTTTTTTTATATAATGTTTCTTTAAAATAAAATGTATGACGAAATCAAAATTGTCACGTTCTTTAAATTGTCATCATAAAATAATATACACATTAACGAATGAAATCATCTTCAATTAGTTAGTATAATTTTTACGATTTGTATATGTCATCATAATAAGTACAAAAATATATGACAAAAATGTAATATTGTCACTAAAATATAAATTACATGACAAATTTTAATTTATCATTTTATTATTTATTAAATAATGGCGAATCTAAAATGTCATAACAATTTATTTTTACTATGACGATGAAGTTGTCACTAATTAACTTTTTCTTGTCATGGTAATTTTTTCCCTCCATAAATTTTCCCTTCAAATTATTAAGTGATGATTTTTAATTTATTGTCACAAAAATTACTCATATAGTGACAAAAAAATTAATATTATAGTGACACATTAAATTTTTCATGAATAAATGAAAATGATGACAAAATATCAATTTTGTCACAATAAAGCTAGTAATTATGATGAAATCAAGTGCATAGGGAAAAAACCGTCATAAAATGCCAAATTTCTTGTGGTGATGTTCGCCGCGTAAAACCGATTTCTTTTCATCATTTGGGGAATTATTATGCAAATCCTATTTTTCTACACTCTTTCACACTTGATTCATGCGTTTACAATTTATAATAAAATACAAATAATAAATGGGGGAACAAAAATTACAACCGGGAGAAAATGGGGGAATTGCAAGGGAACCTATACATTTGTTCTAAGTTATAAAACAAAATAGATAAATTTGCCTACATCCACAAAGATTAGCACAATTTACGGCACATCATAAGTCAACATTTTGTTAGGAAAAATGTGATTATGTTAGTATGGCGGTTTTGCGATCAATAGTGCCTGGGCGGCTTCTAGGATCGAGAAGAAATAACGGGTCTTCAACGTATTTTGTTATGAGAACACATTTTAAATTTTTATGGGTTGATTTACCGCATTATTAGTGAAAATTATCGTATGGAAAATGGTGATGTTAGGTTGATTTTACAGATGAAAAAGGGAACTTTGGGTTCTACGGCCAATACCCGTACAGGTGGGGTGGGACCCATACGGCTACTAGTGGGACTCGTACGGGTATGGGGGGACCCATACGGGTTTTGTTTAGACCCAGACAGAACTTTAGTTTAGTTAAATGAGTAGATTTATGGAGAGAGAACAGAATAAAAATGGGATTTCCTTCCATATGGGTATGGCGCACCAACTTAATATTCCTAAGGACATAATGGTACCAACAAGGCCCATATGGGTTAGGATCGGATCCAAAACAAAAGTAAAAGAACAGATGAAATTGAATAGATGGAGAATGACAATAAAATAAATGAGATGTGAGTCTTTTTGAAACTCAGAAGCGTACCTCTACATTGAACCTCTCCAAGTAGATAACACCTATAGATAAATGCATTATATAGCTCTCATTATCATTTCGTGAGAATGACCGTTAAAATCCAGTGCTCATAGACTTCCCCTCATGGGATCACTGCAGACACAGATCTGTATGATCTCACGACATGAGCGAGGGTTTAAGAATCATACCTGAGCTGATGATATGGGAGAGTTCTTTTCCTGAGGTGAACTCCTTTCCTTGGTGTCCGTTTCCTCAGGCGGACGACTCTCCTTTGCTGATACTGGTGTATCCCTTTCCTAAGGCAGATGACTTTTCCACATATTCCTTTCTTAAGGTGGATTGACCTTCCTACTGATGATGTATCCCTTTCCTAAAGTAGATGACTTTCCTACTAATGATTTATCCCTTTCCTAAGGCAGATGACTTTTCTGCTGATGGTGTATCCCTTTCCTAAGGCGGATGACTTTCCTGCTTATGGCGTATCCCTTTCCTAAGGTGGATAACTCTTCTATTGGGGATCTTTGAGTAACTTGTCAAAAGATAATAAAAACACTATATTAGTTATTGACTTAAATGACACATCTTGATTCTTGATTGACTTTATGGTAGACCAAAATTTTTTCCCCTTCAATCAAGAATGAAGATGTGTGGATCGGGATTGGTCCCTGAATAAATAGTAAACTAAGTTTGAGAGATGTTGGGTTTGGCCTAACTATTTCAGGATGGAATGCCCCTTGGAGGGTGTTTCTTGGAGGAATGCCCCTTGATTGGTTCTACTACTGGGGATGCCCCTAGGGTGCTTGATGATGAGGGGATGCCCCATGACTGATTCCACTGCTGGGGAATGCCTCTAGGGTGGGTGAACCTAGGCAGATTCCTTTATCAAAAAATGCTCGTTTTGGATGACCTGTCTTATTGGGGGAATTTCCTGTACAAAAATTATTTATATTAGTAACTGTTTTGAAGTGGCTGATCTTGATTATTGATTGATTTTGTGACGACTAAAATTTTTTTCCCCCTCAATCAAGGATCAAGGTGAGCAAAGGATTTAGCCCCTAATTAGTTGAAAGAATGGGGTTTTGGGGTTTGCCCCAATCTGTATCTGATGTTGGTGTTCCTTCCTTGAGGTGAACGACTTTCCTTTGTGCTCTTTTCTTAAGGTAAGCATCCATCCTTTGCGTTCCTTTGTCCAGGTGATTCACCTTCCTTTACTATGCACATCCCTTTCTTAAGTCTAACTTTCCTTTGTGTTCCTTTATCCAGGTGAACCACTTTCCTTGGCTATGCACATCCCTTTCTTAAGGTGGATGACTTTTCTTTACTTTGAGTATCCCTTTCTTGAGGCGGATCGACTTTCCTTTGATTGATGTTGGCGCATCCCTTTCCTAAGGCGGATGACTTCTCCTCGTATCCCTTTCTTAAGGCGGATCGACTTTCCTGGTTGATGATGATGTATCCTTTTCCTAAGGTAGATGATCCTCCTACTTGTGTATCCCTTTCCTAAGGCGGATGACTTTCCTCATATGATGGTGTATCCCTTTCTTAAGGTGGATGACTATCCTACTGGTGTACCCATTTCCTAAGGCAGATGACTTTCCTCATATCCCTTTCCTAAGGCGGATGACTCTCTTGCTAGGGAATTTGAATAAATGTTTTGAGCTGGAATGGTCCTCGAAGGGTGACCCTGGGAGAGCTAACGGTTGAGGAGATAGCCTTTGAATGGCTAGTCCATTTGGATTGCTGGGAAGAAACTACTCAGGGGCAATTTTAATTGTTTAGAGGAAGGTATTCCTGGGACTTCCAAGCTACTAGGGAGTATCCTTGGAAACCATCTCGAGAAAGTTTGACTAGTTAGGGGGGTACCTGTGAGCACGGGCTTTTTGATGAACCATAGAATGATGTTGACTTTTTCCTCTAACCTTTTATAGGACCGGTTGTTCTATCCTTTGGGTTTGAATTACGTTTAGAGAGTGCCTTTTGACGATTTTGGACCTTCGTTGCCCCTCAAAATGAATTCTAACATATTTAAGTCAGTTAAGTTCACCGTTGCCTAGGTCTAGTCCTCCAGCCTATTTTTTTTGTTCTTCATTACCTTTTAGGCCCCACCGATGCCCCTGTTCTGACGACGGCGGCCAGCTCTGTCACTAGGGATGCATGGACAACGCGGTAGGCTGCATGGCTCATACGGCTTGGGTCCCTTTGGTGTGGTCTCCCATGCCTAGGAGACCACGCCATGGCGGGGATCTAGGCCGCATCATACGATGCAGCCTAGATCTGGCTGCATCACCTGATGCAGCCTAGGTCCCGTTGCGTCAACGATGGGGCCTTGGCATGGCCTGATCTGTTCATCTGCAATTTTCAAGTTTTCTTGCTCTACAAGTCGGATTTTTGTGGTTTTTTCAGCCAAGTTAAGATATTTGAAGGATTAATTATGAAATTTTTGCTTACTAGAGTCTATAAAATCCCAGATTTTGGACTTTTGGCCATTTGAGAAAGAGAATTCAGATTTTAGGATTTATGATATTTTAGAGAGAGAGCGCGCTTCATAAAACCATGGAAATCCAATTAATCCAGATTCCTAAACTTTATTAGGCTTGATCTTTTAGTCTAAAACATTAAAATCAAGTAGAAATCTTAAGTTAAAATCAATTTAAATAGGATTTAGGGACTTTTCTCACAAAATCACTAAAATTCGTACTAAATTTGTCACTATTCGTCGGTATTTCATCACAAAATAGTCAAAAAAAAGCTCGCCAAAGGTTGATTCGAGTCTCTAGAGTGGATTCACGGCTTATAGGTAATTTCTGAGTTCTGAGATATGCTCGCTCTGAAGATAAAAAAGGTCGTCCGCTCACAGTGGTGACTCTGCTAGGGATTTCCTATTAACTAAAATTTGAAAAATCGCTGTCATTTTAAAAAATTGGTCAAAGGATTTTGATGATATGTTGAACTCATTTTTAAATCAAAGCTTTATTTCTTATTCCTTTTGAATCCACCGCATAGCTAGAGGACTCTACTAGGTTTAAGGTGCCATTATTTTACCCCGTGAAGCTCACTTATATACCTCATGCCGGCCAGGAATTGGGGATATTTGTGGGTGGATCACTCGTTTTAACCAACGTATAATTCCTATAATTGCACTCTTTTGAGGAGTGGTTGAGTTACACAAAATGAAGGTTAACGAGACCCTTCTACAGTATCGTTCCATGATACCAGCAGTTTGAGACTATGCACCATGATAATTCTAGCAATAGCAACTTCCCCTTAGGCTCACCAAAACAATTTAGATTTAGGTCGCATACTCAATTTTCATTCGTTGGCGTTTAAGTTAAGCCCCATATCTTTTGAATGGCATTGCGCGGGAGTCATAAGGTTGGAAGAGGTTTATTTGCTTTCGTATGCTACTTGTGTTATGCTCATTCATGTAAAACCCATGCATAGGCTGCCTGTGGCTGACTTTTAATTTTTGTTTTTGCTTACCTCTACTTTCCCCTCGCTTGAAGGGGGAATTTAACAAAATGCCTGAGATCGTTTGAGTCCCAATGACCCATATCTAGTTCACTAGGCATAGCGAGGGGTTCGCATGTCTCACGTATTTTGGGGTTAAGCTTCATATCATAAGCTTTTCTACTCTTTACCTCTCTAAACCGCCCCCGTATATATGGCATTAATCACTCGAGTTATTATGAAATCATCCATTTCATTCATGGTTTGATTTAGGGTAATCGTCTTTCAATTTCTTAGTTAGGTCGAGATGTCCTCGCCACAGCAGTCCTCTTCAGCTCCGACTTGATCGTCATTTAGTTTACCAATCAGTGAATTTAGTTCCAGAATTTATTCTATCCGCCATGTCTGATATTCTGCCAATTAGTGGGGTTCCATCCGAACTTTCTCCTTCTCCTATTTCTCCTCCTCCGACTGATCAAAATCCATCACAGTTGGGTTCTGAGTTAGCCAATGCTATGGCCATGTTCTTACAGTCTTATATATTTTATATTACCATTCAAGAGCAAGTTTGATCGGCTCTTAGGGAAGAGAGGGATACTCAGAAGCCAGTGGGGCCTGTATTTCAAGCTCAGGGATAGGTAGAGATTGCTTAGAATGGGTTGAGTCAAACTCCTCCTATTCAGCATCAGTTTTCAGCTCCATCTCTACCATGTGTTCGATCAGGTTAGTTTCAATTTGGTCAGAACTCGATTCAGTCTCCCCCATCTTTTACTTCGTTGGCGTTTACTTTTCCTCCTCTTATACCCTCGAGGCATGTTACTCAAACTCCCTTTTTCCCCGCTTTCTTAGGTGGTTTTACTCCATAAATGGTTGTTCCCTCTAGTAGTTTTGTAGTCTCTCCAACGCCGCTAATGCCCTTTGCACCATCGCCTCCTAATTTTATGGTTACTCCATGCGGAACTGCTTAGCCTTAGAATCCCTTTGCTCGCCCTCAGATTGAGATCCCAGCTCCCCCGCCATTTCAATTCAGAGCATCCTTAATGCACAACGACCAAGTCATATAGCCTTCAGGTGTGACACCAAGCGACCAGGTTATGTAGCCTCCAAGTGTGACACCAAAAATAGTGGCTTTCTTTAAGCAGCTTTTGAGTAAGAATGAAGAGAAGGAAGAAGTGAGGGATAAAGATTGGGTCCCTAAGAACTTTTCAATGCCTAGAATGGAGCCTACTCCGGGGAGGGACCTCCTAAATCCTACATCGTGATGTACGAGCGGATCATGCTTGTTTAGAAAATCGGGGATAAAGTTCTTGCTAAGTTATTTTTGTGTACTCTATCAGGGCCAGCTCTCGAATGGTATAATACTCTCCCGGAGTCAACAATCCTATATTGGAAACTCATTTTTGAAGCTATGGTTGGTTACTATGGATTCAATTCAACCATGGAAACGACTATCCAGCATCTTGAAGCCATTAAGCAAAAGCAAGGTGAGCCCTTTAAGTCGTACTTCAATAGGTGGATAGCCACCCAAGTTCTATTAAAATAGAAGCTTAGTTTGAAGGAAATGTTCCCAAAGCTACTCGATGGGGCTCTCCTGGTCCTCCATAAAGAAATGGAAAGTGACTCCTTCGAATCTTATAAAAAGGTCTTTAAGAAAGCTGAGAAAATTGAGCGTGATAAAGAGAAAGAGAAGGCAAACAAGCCGAGTGAGAACTGGCCATTGTTTAAGAAGAATGAGTCAAATGAAATCGCACAAGCTCCTACTAAAGGTAAATCGCCTGTGGTGCAATCCGTGGCTAAAGAGGAAGTGTCCGCAATTTAAGTCACTCCCCCTCAGCAATCGTTCGTATCCCCATGGGCATTGCCCCTTAGAATCATATTTGTTAAGAGGTATGAAATGGGCTAGTTGAAGCCTCTATGTGATGTCAAGGCTCCTCGACCATATGAAAAAGGAAACTTCTACAAGTTCCATGTACAAAAAGGGCATCAAACTAATCTGTGCAAGGCTCTTGCTTCCACTATCGCTCGTATGGTCAGGGAAGGGAAGATGGATGAGTTGGCTAGGAAGCCAAGCACTATGGAAAACCCCCTGCCCAACTTTAGGGGCAAGGTCTCTATGATCAGTTGTGGCCTTAAGGAAGAATCCATCTTGAAGATAATCTCCGAGGAGTTTGTGATGGTTATCAGTTCTAGTCTCCCTTCAAACTTTGTATTTGATATGATCTCATAGTCTAATCTTGTGGTAAGCTCTATGGAGATTGAGGAAATGGAGCAAGGAGATGAGACCAGACCGAGAGTGTGGAAATGGTAAAAGAGGCACCGTTCAATGTCGACGATTATATTCTAAAAGGTTAATATTCTGATGAAGAGTTTCAGGCTTTAAATGTGGATGAGTATGAGCTTTAGGATGTGTTGTTGTCTTATGATAAGCCTCCTTATTTGTTTGAAACACCGGCCACTAAGAGGGTGTTAGTCGATGAAATTCTGAATGTCACTCACAGCGATTGAGTGTACCAGCCTAAGGACAATCATCTCCATCTCGAAGATGACCCTATCTAGAACCCTGTTAAAACCATAGCTAAGCTGGCTACACCGTCTCCTCAAGTTGAAATAAGCCCCAACATTGATTTGCTTATCACTCAGTTAAAGACTACTCAAGCCCATTTTAGTATCTAGTAGCTGCTCCTTGGTTTCGATGAATATCGCCAATCTCTTATCAAAAGGCATTTAGAAATTAAAGTAAAGCCTACTACTTCAAAAGTCAAAATGTGCAGTATAATAGGAGTAGGGCTCCCAGTTCTGAGAAGTGAGGAGGGTGTCATGTTTTCTTACAGGGATCTCCCGCCTGAAGGGATCGACCATAACCATGCTCTATTTATCTGTGTTTAGATTTTAGACCGAACCATTCTATGTGTCATGGTTGATGATGGATCAGCCTTGAATCTCTGTCCATTGAAAGTGCTGCCATATTTGGGTTTATCATAAGACATGCTCGAAAACTCTAATACCATCATTCACGCCTAAGATGACTCAAATAGGGGTGTGATTGGTGTATTTGAAGCCGAAGTGACCATGGGGGAAGTCACTAGCAAGGTGCAATTCACTGTCTTAGACATCCCTGTTACTTATTTATTGCTCTTGGGTCATCCCTGAATCCATTCTTTAGGAGCGGTTTCTTCAACGCTCCATCAAAAAATCAAGCTAAGGAAGAATGATGGAAGGCTCTATGTCATTAAGGCCGACCAAGCATTTATGATGGCCATCATAGAGGCCAAAGAGAAGTCTAAATTTTAGGTGGTTGTTATCTATAATGATAAGCCTAAAGGCCCTTACTATGAACGCTATTCATCTACTGCTAGAAAAATGATGAAAAGGCACGGCCATGCACCAGGTCAAGGGCTAGGCAAGCGCTATAGAGGCATGGTTGATCCTATCCCAATCAAGAAGCATCTAAAGCGAGCTGGTTTTGGATACACCCCAAAGAAGATTTACAGGCATCTTCACCCCATGTACTGTGGTGTGATTAATGTTTATATGGTCTAAGGAAAGTGAGCCTATAAGGGTGAACCTAAGCCCGTTGAGCATGGTAGTCAGATTTAGCTAGGTTTTGAGATCTTGAAAGATGTGTATGACTTTGAAAAGAGCTGCCTTATCGAGAAGAAGGAGAACTGGATCACGCCTGTATCCGTTGTTACATCTAATGAGAAAGACAAGGGGAAGTTGTATCCTGATTCAGAAAAGAGAAGCCTGTTGATCAAGAGATTGAAGATCCTATTGCTGCCATGGCAAAAGCCATGTCTGTTTAGCTCAAGAAGAAGTGGAAGAAGAACGATGAAGCCAATCCTCTAGCCGAAGCCATGAAGAAACTTGCCCGATCTCTTGCTAATGAAGGAGATATGCTGACTGCCGAATAAAAGAAAGCTTTGGGTCTCGACCTGGATGACCTACTCATGGAATCTACCAAGGATGTCAACTCTACCAATGTCACTTCTCAAGGCCCTCCGCATGTGGAGGATGACTATGATGATGTATCTTTTAATATTTCCAATGTTTTTTATGAGAACAATGTAGCCTATAAGGCCTTTAATTCAATGAAAGATTCTTATTTCACTTATTTGCTTAATGTTTCGCCCGACGGGCCCATACATTCATTTAATTATAAGTATAATGTGTTCAGTATTTATGACATTTCATTAACTAAAATAAACTTGAGTACAGATGATAACCCAAAAATGGTACCCATTTCTAATGACTTAACCCCTGAGATAAAAAGACAGATAATCAAAGTGCTACAAGATCATGTTAATGATTTTGCTTGGTCGCATATGGACATGCCTGGTGTCGATCGCCACATGGTCGAGCATTGCATTACAATCGATCCTAAGTTCCATCCTGTCAAGTATAAATTCTAAAGAATGAGACCTAAGTAGGCTAACAAGGTTAGAGAGGAGGTTGTTAATATGATCGAGGCTATGTACGTCGAAGTTCTTGAGTATCCAACCTGGTTATCCAATATTGTTCCGGTTCCAAAGAAAGATGGAAGGGTAAGGATTTGTGTGGATTATCGAGATTTGAACAAGGCTTCACCGAAAGATGACTTTCCTCTACCTCATATTGATGTACTAATTGATAGCACCACCATGGCTGAAATGTACTCATTTACGGATGGGTTCTCGGGGTATAATCAGATTTTGTTAAACATTATCGATAAGGTAAAGACGGCTTCCATCCTAGAATGGGGGGTCTTCTGTTATCGAGTTATGTCATTTGTTTTGAAAAATGCCGGGGCAACCTATCAATGCGCTAGCACCACTCTCTTACATGACATGATCCACAAAGAAGTAGAGGTCTATGTGGATGACATGTTGGTTAAATTTGCTACCAGAGAAGAACACCCTGCGGTTTTGGATAAGTTTATGACTCGCATTGAGAAATATAACTTACACCTTAACCCGAACTAATGCATATTTAGAGTTACATCAGGGAAACTTTTGGGTCATGTAGTCATTCAAAGAGGGATTGAAATGGATCCAGATAAAATTAAAGCAATCAGAGATATGCCCGTTTTGAAGATGGAAAAAGGTCATCCACTCAGAGTACCCCTTGGATACTCCTCTGACTAGGGGAATGGTTCCTTTAACCATCTGGTCATTGAGGATTAGTTTCTTGTGGGGATAGGGGGGATGCCCCTTGAATGTTCCATCTACTAGGGAACGAACTATCCTAATGTGGATGCTCTACTAAAGAAAAGGTTCTCCTTTGGTTAGCATTCAGGTTTTATCTTGTCTGACCTACAGGGGAAGAACAAGTTTTATCAGAATATAGCTTGAAATGGTACATCTTAATTCTTGATTGACTTTATGATGAAGAAAAAAATTTTCCCCTTTAATCAAGTATTAAGAAGTACCGGGGTTCTGCCCTAATTAACTGTAAAGATTGAGTAACGAGATATCGGGTTGGTCCCAATCTTATTTTAGTATGCCCCTGGAGTGGCCTGACTACTGTGAAAAATGTCCTATGAGTGGCTTAACAGCTTGGAAGAAAGTCTCCTAGATGGCTTGGATTGCTAGGGGGTGCCCCTTGGAAAGAGAAAATTAGTTGTCGGGGGTGCCCCTAGAAATTGCCTTGGGTGGCTTGACCGGTTGGAGGGATGCCCCTTGGATGTTTTTCTTGCTGGGAAATGATCCCTCTAACGGTCTAGTTGCTGGGAATGCTTCTTGGGAAGATGGCCCTTGGCGGGTGCCTCTCAGATGGCACCTTTATTGAGTATGTCCTTTGAATAATGACCCTTGGATGGTAGTGTGGCTAGGGGAATTCCTTCTTTTCCTACGAATACCTCTCCTTGGGTTCCTGCACATGATAAAGAACTTGTCAGTAAAACTTTAAGATACGCGGGTCGGGACTTGCCTTGATTAAAAGAAAAGACTGAGTTTAGTGATGTTGAGTTAGTCCCAACTCAAATCGGGGTTCCTCTAGTATGCCTCTTCTACTAGCTAGCACTATTAGGGAGTGCCCCTAGGGTGTTTGATGATGGGGGGATGCCCCTTGATGGTGCCCCTTTGGGGAGTGCCCTTAGGGTGGGTGCCCCTTGGGTGTTTGATGATGGGGGATGCCCCTCGATGGTGCCACTATGGGGAGTGCACCTATCTTAGGTGCTCCTAGGGTGTTTGATAATGGGGGGATGCCCCTCAATGGTGTCACTTTAGGGAGTGCCCCTAGGGTGGGTGCTCCTAGGATGTTTGATGATGGGGGCATGCCCTTTGACTGGTTCCACTACTAGGAATGGAGGGATGCCCCTCGATTGACTTCTTGCTGGGGAGGTGTCTTCCTAGATGATTTTTCTAATAGGGATTTCTCCTAGGATAACATTTCCTTGGTTTAGGCAAGAATCTCTTGTCTTGTGAGGATTATTGCCCCTTGATGTTTTGACCCCTTGGGGATCCTCCACTTGAATGAACCTGTATATGAAAAGTATTCACGTTAGCATTTTTTTGACATGGCTTACCTTGATTCTTGATTGACTTTGTGTAAACAAAAATTTTTGCCCCTTCGATCAAGGATCAAGGTGAGCTAAGGGTTTAGCCCCTAATTAGCTGAAAGAATGGGGTTTGAGAAGTAGGGTTTGACCTAATTTGGATCTGATGTGCCCTGTGAGCTAAGGGTTTAGCCCCTAATTAGCTGAAAGAATGGGGTTTGAGAAGTAGGGTTTGACCTAATTTGGATCTGATGTGCCCTTGCTGCTAAGGAGTTTTAGTTTTGCTTGGAAAACTATTCTGAAATAGGAGGGAGGAGCCATATGCCTAGGTAGGACTTGTATGCCTGATGTTGACCTGTGTGGCTAAGGAAGTTGTTGGATGGGATGCATACTCCTACTGGGGACCCGTATAGCTGAGGATGGGTTTAAGTAGAACCCGAGTTTTACTAGTGTATCCCTGTGACAATGTTGTGCCTCACCCTTATGAGAACCTTGTCTTGAATCTAAAAAGAGGATCTATACACCTTTCATGGACTCGTATAAGTATGAATGGAAAGTGTATGGGAAATTGAGATTTATGCTTTTTCTTAGTGTTGGATCTGATGTTGGTGTAGGATGCCCTCGTGGTATGTTCAAACCTGCAAAACTTAAACTATGCATGATTCATAATGTATGAACATTTAATGTTTGTACTTATATATGGTCCCATTTGTGAAATCTATTTGCCATGGAGTGCGAGTGATCGTACTGTGATTCAGAAGTGGTCCGAAAGAAGCAAGCCTAGTTCTTTGAGATGTTGCCCTTGCTTAAAAGTGGCTGGCACCTTGACATTTCTTTATTAGTACATGGCTCCTAGATGACCTCCTGTACTACCAAGAATTACTTGTATTGATTTTCTAGACCTATAGTCTCTCTAGACTCGTACGTCTCTTCTTTCATTTATGCCCCATATTCAAAGAATTCAATGGTATACTTGACATCCTTTGTCTCAAGGATATTCACATTGGTGCCTTGTCCGTCTTTAATTGGGATAAAGACTTGATTTGCTGATAAATTGACTAGTAACCAAACTTTGGAAGCTCTAGATTACTGAAAGACTGGCTCGAATCAAACTAACGAGTACTACCAAGATTTATTGGCTGAGATTCAAACTATGCACGCTAGGGTAGTACGTGTCAAAACTATAACATGATGCAAGCTGGATGATGCTTAGTGGAAGCACTTGGCGCTTTTAATTTGAGTTCTAACTTTTGCATAGATCGCTTGATGTGATGCAATCTATCGAACGGATTTTTGTATTTTCTTTCTTTCTTCTTTTTCTTTTTCTCTCTCTTTTTTTCTTAACTTTTGCCTGAACTGTCTTTGGCGGCTTAATTCGGCAGAGTTCCTTTCTTTTTTTTCTTTTGTCCTAATTTTTGCCCGAATCGCCCGTTCGGGTTTTCAATCCAACGAACTTTTTCAGACCTTTGCATAAACCTTATTTCTTTTGTAGCTTATTGGTACTTTTTTCTTTTGTTGAATAATACATGTGTAGTAAAGATAACAACAAAGAGCACAAAATGTAGAAAAACCTGATGTTCACATACTTGCGATCATTTCATCTAAAGACATGCATGCATTCATAAGACCAGGATTCTTAGCAAATCATAAGAGGTTCATTGATGAAATTAAATTTATGGGCATCGGCAATGGTAATAGTTTCCAATGGTTAACCCTTACCTGCTTTCTAGTCCTTTTACAGATTTTCCAGAAAGCAACTAGTGTTTTTCTCTTGATGCCCTAATTTTTGCCTAAGCCGCTCTTTTCGGGTCTTCAACTTAGCGGGCTTTATTTGTGTTGGGGTACCCTAACTTTTTCCTAACCGATTTGGGGAATACCGATCAGCGAGTTGCACCCTAATTTTTGCCCCGAGCAGTAAAAGACCACTCATCGTGTGATTTATTTTTTATTCCCCCCTTTTTTTGGTGTGCTGCTTTTTTGTGATTTATTTCTTTCCACCTAGACATGATAGAGCTTAAGTCTATCTTGATTAACTGGATTCACGAACTTATTTCCATCCAGGTCCATGAGCTTGATTCCTCCCTTACAAAGGATTTTCTTAACCCCGAATGGTCCTTCCCAATTTGGCCTGAATTTGTTCCTAGCATCAGTGTTGACTTAGCGTAGCTGTTTGGGAACCAGATCACCCATCTTGAGGGGTTGTTTTGGGTATTTGACTCTATTATTGTAAGCTTAGGCCATTTGGTGTTGGAATGAATAGGTTCTTCTCTCTTGTGCAAGAAGGTGGTCATGTTATTATGGGGAAGGTTCTCCTTCTAGTGAAAGAAGGAGATCAAGTTATTATGGAGGCTTGGGATCATTATGTAGGGTAAGGGATCTTCTTTCTATTGAACAAACGGAGAAAGCATTTTTGGAAGGATATTTTGATGGGAATATAGGTCCAAGGGAGGTACCTACGTTGATAAGAAATTCCCATTTGTTAGATGTAATGGGCTATCTTTTTGAAGGTTTTGGAAGAGCATTAGATTTAAGCTTGCATTAATTTTGGATTTATGTTGTAAGATCTTTTCCTTCAAAGGTGCTTTTAATGTGAAGTATGTCTTCCTCTTTTTCCCCCCTATTTTTTAGGCTCCTGGTTTTCTTTCTTAGTGATGTGTATCTTCCTCCCCCCCTTATGGAAAAAGATGAGCTAAGACCTAAGGCTATCAAGTTTACTAAGCACTTTTCATCTCTCCTTTTTTTGTGGTAAGTTTTAACCATTGGAATCTTATACCATTGCAATGTTCTCAAATTCAATTTCTTTAATAAACATGATGAAATTTTTAAGAATGTTGATTTTATGAGTGCATGATATCTTTAAGAATGAAATACTCAAACATGATGTCAATGCATCAATTTATTCGTGATATGCTTTACAAGTGGCATTAGCAATGTTAAAAGGTTACCTCATCCTTAAAATCATCCTCCACATATGGAGGGTTTTCATCTTCAATCTTGGTAGGATCCATCGGTGAGTCAGTAGTCTTCCAATTCTGAGCTTCTACTTGTATTGGCACTAGTCCTCTTTCTACTTCATCAAGGTCCTCCAATTCCTCAATTCTTTCCCACTTTTAAGCCTTTTCGAGGATCCAATCTTCCCCTCTTGTGGCTTGGATAGGAGGTGAAGGTTGTTAAGAATTTGTAGTAACACCAAAGGGTAGATCTATTGGATGATGGAAGGTCATCCCCTTAGGCATGGCTACGCAGTTGGGACCTTGGCTAGATCCCCCAAACTGAAACACTAACAGCACAAATCCTTGGCTAGGCTAAATAAACCGACCGACGGCTGGCGGAACTGTCGTACCCCCTAAATCATACGGACTAATTGAACCCAACTGCCCAAACTAATTGGATGATGGATTACTAGGAGACAGAGGCGGAGATTCATCCCTTAACTAAACTAAATTTGGTTGCATAGAAACTTGAATGCGGACCAAACGAACTTGAGATTGTTCCAAAGCTTTGACTCTTGCTCAGGGGGGAACTAAACGATCAATACAAGTGTGGGTTTGATTATGCATGAGACATGTACAATGATGCATGGTGAGGCTAATAGTCAAAGATAGAGCGCATCTAAGACAAAGTGTAATAATTTTCCAAAATGATGAAAAAGAAAACGGGTTCAATGAAGTAAATGATTTTCAGTGCTCATCTTAATCTTTTAAGCTTTTCAAAAATAAACGACAATTTTGCAAGTTAAAAGATTAATTCCCCAGCAAATTCGCCACTATAAGGTGTCAATGATGTGTACGTCTCCCTTGGCGCCTCGGTGATAGGCGGGGTCCACTGGGGTGGTTGATTAATTTTAGGTGTGATGAAACCTTTTTAGTTCAAGTTTGCACATTTTAGCCAATTTTAATGAATTAAAGAATCGAGACTCAAATCTCGATACAAATGATAGAGTCGCCACCCAAGTTGTCTACTTGGGAAAGAGTTTTAGTACAGTTCCCATTTTGTGGGGGACTCATACCTTTTGGATCAGAGATTCGGGTATTGCACGAGTCACTTATTTCTCATTTAGTTGATTCAAAATTACATTCACCGCGTAAAATAGTTTTTGTTTTCATCATTTGGGGAATTATCACAGAAATCATATTTTTCTACACTCTTTCACACTCGTTATATGCGTTTGCAGATTACAATAAAGCATAAGCAATAAATGGGAGTATAAAAATTACAACAGGGGATAATGGGGAAATTGCAAGAGTACCTATACATTTGTTCTAAGCTATAAAATAAAATAAAGATAAAGTCTCATGCATCCAGAATAATTAGCACAGTTTATAGCACATCATGAGTCAGCATTTTATTTGGAAAAATGTGATTATGTTAGCGTGGCGGTTTTGCAATCGATAGTGCCCGGACGGTTTCTAGGATCAGAGAGAAATAACGAGTTTTCAATGTATTTTGTTATAAAAACACATTTTAGCTTTAGTGGGTTAATTTATCGGATTATTAGTGAAAAAGATCGCATGGCAAATGGTGAGTTGATTGATTTTACTGAGTAAGAAAGGGACTGTGGGTTCTTCCTGGGGGGCCAGTACCCGTACGAGTGGGGTGGGACCCATACGACTACTGGGGAGGACCGGTACGGTAGGGGTGACCCGTACGGGTCCTGTCTTGTCCCGGGCAGAAACTCAGTTCAATTTAGCAAGTAGATTTAAGGAGGAAAAACGAAATAAAAATGGGATTTCCTTTCGTATGAGTATGACGCACTAGTTCGATGTCCCTAAGGACATAAGGTGTCAATAAGGCTCATATGGGTTAGGATCGGACCCAAAATAGGAATAAAAGAGCATATGTAGTAGACGAGACAGAGAATAATGATAAAATGACTAAGATGTGAGTCTCTTTGAAACTCAGGAGCGTACCTTTACTACATGAATCCACTTTGAGGCAATTCCTTTGCCGAGAGAGAGTCTAGCCAAAGTAGATGTTAAAATAGAGATTTTAGGACTATTTAGGCGAGTGTTTGTGTGGACAGAACCTCCCCCAAACCCTAATAAATGAAGCTAAGAATGAATAAAATGTGGACAAAACCTCAAGGAATGGGTTTTCTCCCTATTTTATACCTCCTATACCTCAACTATACCCTTTCTATACCTATAGAAACTACTAGAATTGATATAATATCTTTTCTCTATAGTATCTATTGTTGTATATTGTCTGTGTGTGTAAAAAGGTGAGGAAAGGCCTCTATTTATAGGGGGATATTAGGTCTGAATGTAATAAATCGCATTCATGACTTGGTTTCTCTCAAAAATAGAAAGAATTTCCTTCCAAAAAGCCTGAATAGGCAACAACAGGACCCGTACGGGTCCGACAGGTTCTCTCCAGGCGTAGGGGGAAATGACCCCGTATGGGTCCACCAATGGATCCGTACCACCAGGCAACACCCATACGGGTCCCTAAGGGCAGACTAGGTCTCCAAACTTTGGCCAAACTCAACTCTGCAGTGGTAGGAACACCTCTGATGGATAACACCTGTAAGAGATTGCATTATCTAGCTCTCATCATCGTTTCGTGAGAAGGACCGTTAAAATCCAGTGCTCACAACTTGGATAATAAATGTAGCCGTTGTTGGATCTTGAATCTTCACCATTGATCAGATATGAGTTGGCGCATCCAAAGCCGTTGATCTTTCTGTTAGACCAATAAATGTCTCATTTTAATTTGTTGTGATTGGTCCGACAAAGATGTCAGTTGGTGTTTATTTGGCTTTTTATGCTTTGCGAAATTTGTCCTTGTTTGGGCTCCACACGCCTTGCTATTGGTCTATGTTAAAAATGTTGTTACCTTTTTCTCTTTCCATTGTCAGCCTTTTTGTCCTTTGCTGAAATCGTGCAAGGTGTCACTTTTTCATTCTCCAAGGCAAAAAGCAACTTTGACTTCAGAACAATATTGGAGGTAAATTGAATATTTGAATATTCTCTTTGTCTTGAGAATTATGTCTTCCGTATATCTTCAGACTTAATCTAACCGGATGCTATTCCTGATGTGATCTTCTTCGAAAGCTGTCTTTTTGGGCTTAGTAGTTTGTTTCCTTCCAAAGTCTAACCGGGTGCTTCTTTAGGGATTGTTTTCTTCTGTCTTGAACCGGATGAGGTCTTCTTGGACTTGGTATTTTTGTTTTTTTCAAAACCTTGATCCGGATGCTTCTCTTGAGGTTTTTATAAAGTCTTCCGGAAGATTGATTCCCAACATGAATCGGGTTTGATATGGTAAGAGGCAATTGTGGCTTTTGGTAAAGCACGACCCAAGTTTTTTTTATGTGCAATGTTGTAATATTAAGTCTTGTTTTCTAGTAGTAGGCAATCGTGATTTTTTGATAAAGCGAGATCGAGTTTTTGTATGTAATTGTGTAAATACAGTCGTGTATTCAATTATAAGGCTGTTGTTGCTTTTGGTTAAAATGTGACGTGATTGTAACTTGTAATTTTAAGGAGAATTGTCGACAAAATGTCTTCTTTATAAAGAAAATATTAGATGTATATTTTTTTACCATTTTCCAACTAAAAATTTTTTAGCTTATAAAAATTTCCCTTTTATTTTTTTAAAATTTAGTTTTCTTAATAAAATATATTTTTAAATGTTACTTTTGAAAAGTAAAACAATGAGAGGGTTGCTACTTGTGGTTTGAACCATTTAGCTCCATACCACGTAGTTTAGGTGACAGGGTCAGACACAAAATTCGATATAAGGGGGGTCAGAATCTTATGAACCGAGTTAATGCATCGTGATATCGAAAAATATAAGTCTCTATTGATATTCGGATACCCAATTATGAAATGCCAATTTTGACTTTCAAAATTTAGTCTACAACATAAGTTAATTTGTAGCACAATTTAATTTATATTTATAACTTTATGTAAAAATTATATAATAAAAAATGATTTTTTATGACTTACCTATGAACAATAATTTTTTAGCAGGTCGTAATAGATTTATGTTTTGGTTTGTATTACTAATCTTATGAATTAGCTATATTGAAAGCATTGTCATTGAGTTATATATGTTTTAAAAAATTTCTCTATTGATGTATATTTAAAAAATATAGTTTTTTAATTAAAATTATTCATTGGTTGTTACTATTTTGTAGTGTTGAATTTAAAAGACTATACAAATAAAGATAAAAATGTAAATAAGGATATAAATGTAAAAGAAACAAAGAAAGAAAAGTAGCAAGGATATAAATGTGAAAGAAATAATGAAGGAAGGAAGAAAGAACCAACAAGAATCGAACCCACAACACGCAGGGTGCAAAGAAATGAATCTAGGCGCTCATCTGTCTCTGCTACATCAAGAATATGAAATTCTTTACATATGCATATACTAATATTTCAAAGTAGGGGGGCCTGGACCCCCACATGACTCTATGTGGGTCCGCCCGTGCTAGCTGATGGAAATTGAAATAAGAACATATATGAATTTTTTTTTTTTTCGTGCTGAGATTGAAGATCGTGAAGAAGATACCATTTATATCCCAAATCAAGTATATCTTACATTATATTGGAGAATAGATGTTATCCACAACTTATGCAGCGTTAGATGATCGATAACCAAAGATTCATGAAATTTCTTCGACGTAGAAAGAAATTCGAGATAGAGAGAATATATAGATCACGAATTTTTCACCAGTGCCTTTTCAATCCATAAACCCATATTTGTAGAGGGGAAAATGTATAAGTGCACTTTTGGTAACTATGGAGAAAAGTAATTGCATTTAAGTTGTAGGAGTTGTGAGTGGACGACGTTTTGAATGACGCTGCGAAGCGGACCGGAGGACCAACCTTGAAAAATTGGTCTTTAGGTGAATGGTATAGAAAATGGTTTGCATTTTAATGCTTATTAGAATTAAGACCTAAATCCCGTACTTAAGACAGAGTTGCCACCCGATTCAGCTCAACCGGAAAATTTAGGTATGATTTTCCCACCAGGTGGTAAACCATACCTTAAGTAGAGTTTTCGAGCTTGGATGATGTTACCTACTCTTAATTAGCCAAATTAAATCATTTATTGAGATAAAAGTATCAAACTTTCTTATGCGGTTTTATTCCATCCTAGTTAGCATTTTCAGTTTATATTGTGTTCGAGTGATAGCATGCATACGGAAGCGATAAAAATAAATAATTATCACAGTTATCCAAAAATAAAAGCACGAAAAAGTTATTCTACAGGGATTAATTACATATGGGATCAGGGAATAAATCTTATACATTGATTCTACAAATGAATTTACACACCCCAAAGGAACGCCCATCATACATCTAGCCTAAATCTACTTGCATCCACAAAGGTTAGTACAAATACGGCAAGTATATGAGATATGTCACGTATAACATGAATAATTAGTTAACCAAACAAGACACAAGTTAGATGTTAGCGTGATAAATAGGCGGTTGATGAGGCCCGATGGGTGGCTGAAATGGAAATGGTGATTGTTGAGCGCGTCTTATGAAAATCCAATTTTATATAGAATCGATTGTTTTTTAACTGGATCATTAGTGAAAATGCCACATTTTATGGGGTGAGGACTATTTTTGGGGAAAACTGAATTTCCCGTCGCTACATTGTTCATCCTAGATTCGAAAATTAAATCTAGATCGAAAGAAAAATAAAACAAAGCTACTTCCTAGAAAGCCATGCCACCGCCGGTATGATGACATCGGTGGCAATATCAATGATTACACCGGTGACCTCGAGTCCTTACCACTCTAGAGTCAGTTTTCTAGGTACCATAAAGAAAGGGTCCCATAAGAAGGGTGAAGCCGCTGGTGACAGGCTGATGTCGCCAGTGGTATCATTGATGTCAGTGGTGACGTGGATTATATCACCGACGGTTTCACTTTCTTGTAGCAACAGGAAAATAACGCTCAAATAACAACCAAAACACCAAAAACGAACCCGAATCACCATTAAACATAAGAAACAACAAGAATAAATGCCAAATAGCTTATGAGACTCAGGAATTTACCTCAGGGTAGTAAATCTACCTCTTCGTGATCCGAAAGACACCTCTAGGGAGCTCAAACGATGATTTGGGTAGCAACTTAAGGATTCAAGTCTCTAAATCCTATTAAGTTTATTTTAAACCTAAGTTCTACTGATTTTAAGTTTGATTTTAAGAGAATCAACGAAGAAATGTTAGAATTTTTTGTGGTTACAAATTCATAAAATCTATTAATGAGCATCATATTAAATACAATTATATTAGTTATTTATGGACTATATTTCTAATACAATATGACACAAATTAAGTGGTTTTAATGAAATTATAATCCTCAAGTAACCTAAAGGACTCATAAAATGTGGGACTTATGGGATTTTCATTTTATGAGTATATAAGGGCATATATATGGTTAAGGTCCCCAATATACTAAATCACCTAAGTTTCATTCTCAACCCATCAAGAGAGAAGCATTTTGTAGTCTTTTGAGACATAAGGAGATTTAGCTGAGGAAGACCTCAAAACCAATTGGTGCGTGTTCGTTCATCCAATTATCGTCAAAGTAATTCTGCAACAGCACCGATCAATGATAAGGGGTTAAGGTATTATTTATTACAATCTTTGATAATCTGATAATGATGTGAACTTGGGAATTTTGTATATCTTTATAATATTGTAATTGTATTGTTATTTTCCCATAAGTTTATTCTAATTTTTTAACAAGTAGCATCCGAGCTAGCATCATTTGTTAGATTCTTGGGAATGGAGAACAAGATTTCATGTTGATTTATAAAGAATTTTGGTTTTTTGTTCAAGTTGATGCTCGTAGATTTTATGGTATGGTTTTAATCTATGAATATTTGGAAAAACCTTTGTTTGAAGTTTTTTCTAAGGGTGAAATATTGGTGTATTTGGAGTTTTGTGCCAATTTTGGGGTCCTACAAAAAAAGGTATTTGTTGTTATACGGTATTAATTTTTTATTTTACGAAATTAAGACTTGGTCACTTAGGTTGTAATATTTTACAAAATATGACCATAATTTTTTGTAAAATATTTGGGTTTGACACCAAAAGTTTTAGGCCCAAATTATTTTTTAAAAATAATTATGTTTGAACCATACAATTTTGGATTTTGCATTTTGACAATTAAGTATATGCTTAAGCAAAATTGGTTCATTCATAAAATTTAATTGTGACAAAATGGATATTCTTAAATATGAATCTCTTAAGGTTTAGGTGGATTGTCATATAAAGAAATGTTGTGATATTTGGATTTAATTACAATTTATTGATTTGTCATAATTCAATACATATTTGAAATTTAGTAAAAATTAGTGGTTAGACAACAATAGGTGTTGCGTCAATTTTTTTTGGACCATAAAGTTATAAGTTTTGCTTTCACTCTAAAGTATTTTATTTTGCAAAATTATTTCATTATTCGTAAAGTTTTATTGTGATAATTCGAGATTTTTTTAAGTTCATGAATTTCATAAGTTTTGTTGAAAATTATCATGTAAGAGAGGTTTCTAAATCTCATAAGGAATAATCATGACACTAAGGACAAATATTATGATATTTGGTTTTAATCACATTAAATTATCTTCCATAACTAAATTTAATTGTCTAATATTGTAAGATAGATTAATTCGAGATATATGTTATCAAAGTAACATCTTTTGTGTAGATTAATTTATTGTAGAATATTAGATGTGTTTATTTATCATTCGTGTGAATAGATATCGGCCCAAAGGAAGATTACTGTTTGACTGAATGACAAATATACGAATGGTACAAATATTGCACAATTGTTATATTTATCCATGGAGATAATAAGTTGGCCCAAATGAAGGTTTATTATCCGGCAGGACTATTTATCTATATCTTATTACTATGTTGAGATATGGATTGAAAATGAAGAAAGTATTTGTCCATAAAGTGATAAGCAAGGTATTTTGTTCAATTTTGTAAATTATAAGGGTAAATATGCTTATTATTTATGCAAATAGTAACCGACCCAAAGGAAGATTACTATTTGGCCACTTACAGATATATTCATGGACAAATAATAAGCAATATAATGATAAATATATGATAATTGTAAAGTTTTTCATGTGAACAAAAGTCGGTCTGAAGAAAAGCTACTCTTTAACAGAATTGATTATCAATATTTGATCATTTTTTTTAACAAAGTACCACTTACAATTAATTTCTCTGTCTAAAGACTAAGAATTAATGTTGTACTAGGTATTTGTGATGGGATTTAAAATTGATTTTGAGACAATAATTAGAGCATATTTTGAGGATGTTAAGTTTGGGGGAAGAAAATAAAATGTTAAAAATATTGTCCTTGAGGGAATATTGAATAATAAAAGACAATATTGAACGACTTCTTTATTAAGATCAATTTTATCAACCTCGAGAGCATATGCCTTAAAGAAGAGCAATCAAATTTGGGATCTTGTCTCATTATAAAGTACAGAGTGGAAATATATTCATATCGGTACAAACTTTATAATTACTGATCCGCTTACTAAAGTAGTAATACATAAGGATTTTCAAGAGTGTCTAACTCATTTGCGTATTACACTATTTTAGTATATTCAGTTTCAGTGAGAGTTTGGTTATATAAATTTGATGCTCTATTAGGTATGGATATACTTATGTTGTGATCTAGTTCCTGCAGAAATAATGTATTCAGTTTTATTCACTTTGTTTAACATATAATATATGTTTATTAAGACTTAGAAGGACCTATTGAAAGAGACGTGCATAAGGTTTTGTAGTATGTCATTTTCATCCATATTTAATATGTGTCATTTTATGTATTTACATGGTGATCATGGTGGTTTAGTCATTTTACAATAATGATTAAAGCCACGTTGGTTCCATTATTAATACATAAGATGGACAAGATTGTTTCAAGAAAAGTCCAATTATAAATAACATACAGATGCGCGCTTAATAAAATTTGTTTGTAATATAATTGTAACAAGATTAATATGTTAGAATTTTATTGTGGTTACAAATTCATAAAATCTATTAATGAGCATCATATTAAATACAATTATATTAGTTATTTATGGACTATATTTCTAATACATTATGACACAAATTAAGTGGTTTTAATGAAATTATAATCCTCAAGTAACCTAAAGGACTCATAAAATGTGGGACTTATGGGATTTCCATTTTATGAGTATATAAAGGCATATATATGGTTAAGGTCCCCAATATACTAAATCACATAAGTTTCATTCTCAACCCATCAAGAGAGAAACATTTTGTAGTCTTTTGAGACATAAGGAGATTTAGTTAAGAAAGACCTCAAAACCAATTGGTGCGTGTTCGTTCATCCAATTATCGTCAAAGTAATTCCGCAATAGTAACGATCAATGATAAGGGGTTAAAGTATTATTGATTCCAATCTTTGATAATCCAACAATGATGTGAACTTGGGAATTATTGTATATCTTTATAATATTGTAATTGTACTGTTATTTTCCCATAAGTTTATTCTAATTTTTTTAACAAGAAAAACTAAGAAAAGATGAACTAATTTCTCTTTTCTTACCTTTTCTCCACTTATCTCACTAAAATCTCACTTTCTCACACTAAAACTCTCTCAATTTCAGATTAAAAGTCCTTTCTCTTTCCTTTTTCTGGTCTTTTTATGGCCGAATTTCAAGTTAGAGCTGACTTTTCCCTCTTACTCGATGGGTATCGAGTAAGGGGATGGCAAAAAGCTGCTGTATGTGTAGAGCCCATCCTGCCGGCAGCATGATGATACCATTGGCGGTATCATGAACCCGAGGCAGGTTTGGAAACTAGGTTTCCTAGCCTAAAGAGTGATTAGAGAGGTCAAATCTGGTTTTTGGGGGTAATTTATATTTTTTAGGGTGAAAATCATCGGTACGAGCTTCTCCTGGAGGTGTCATTGGACGTGTCGAAACGAATTTATGCGAGGGTAAAAATTTGCATATACGTCATCATCGTATCGTGAGAGGGACTGAGAAATTCCGTGCTCACTGGGGTATTTCTCATAGCTTAAAAGCTGGTCAAACCGGCTTATAAGCTAGCTTCATCATTTAAACACTTATTCTAAGTGTTTCTATTTTTTAGCTTTTAAGTGGCTTTTAAGCTAAAACCAAAAAGCTAGAATTTGGAGCTTTTTAAAACACAGCTTTTAATCTGCCCTCGTTTGACTAACGAAAATACAAGAATACCCTCAATTAATAATTTTGCTAACCCCAAAATACATTAGTCAAACATATAGGGTTTCATACGCCATTTTGCTTCTGTATCTTGTTCGCCTTATTGTGTCGCCCTCTCTTCAACCTTCACGTCGACTATCAGGAACTTTCAAAGGTAAATTCTTTCTCTTTCCTTCAATACTTGTTTAAATGCTTGTTTGTCTGCTTTCTATTGGAATTTTTTTTTCTTTTGTATGAAATACCCTCACCCCTTTCTATAAGAATCCAATTTTACTCATATGTTTTCTCTTGTGGGTCTCGTTGATCATATGGGTTCTTCCATTTTGCTTATCTTGATCATACATTTAGCTCTTGTAACAACAGAGTTTATGTAGAGATTTTTTTCTTTCGAACGCAAAAAAATTGGCATATGGACTGATATTGATAGATGATAGTAGGAAAACAAAATTACGATACTAATGCTATTTTGATTAAAATGCCAACTAGTGTAGGAATATAGGCATATTTTATGGTTACTTTGTTTAACCATTACTTTGTCTTTTTCACCATTAGATTAAGATAACTACCACTCATCCTATGGTGAAAAAATGCAAAGTAATGGGCACTTTGTAAAAAATAAAGTAACCATAGAAAGCACCAAGAATATATGTTTATATTCTGTTAACTATCGGATTTGTGCTCAAAATGTAAATAGTCCACCCAAACCTAATGGCAACATGATATCATTAATCCAAATTAACCTAAAATCTGAAAACTCTTTAGTTTCTACGTGAGGTCCTCGTAACTGTGAGCAATTGTGTACATTTACATCTAATAATTGTAATTTTTTTTTTTGGTAAAACTTACTTTTAATTGTGTTTTTGGATTTGTTTCCTCAATCTGATTACATACATTGCTGCAACAATATAGCCTACATTGTTGCAATTGAAACATAAATATGACTATTACATTATTAAAAACAACACATTATACATCATATATCTTACATTTTACAAAGTAAGGTCTACATAATAGTAGGAAGGTGTTGATATACTTATTTTTCTTGTTTCTAATTCTCATAGCTGTCAAAGGCGTGCTAGGCTCCAGCCTCATTGCCTTGGCAACTGTTGGGCTCCTCACATGCGCCTGGCACGCACCTAGGCTCTAGGCTCTAGACTCCAGGCTACAGGCTCTATAAGTGTGCGTGTAGGCGCGCCTGACCTCATAATTTTATTTTTTTTTGGAAATATAATGGCTTAGGTAAGTTCAAAGTTTAGGAAAGAAAATAATTTATGGAATAGAAATTAATTTCGGTTGATTGATAGTGCTTAATTAGTTCTATACTATGTTGTTACTAATTCTGTTTGGCTAGCCACTTAACTATTCGGTTCTAATTCTGTTTCTTTTTTGGCATATGTACTACTTTTTGTTTTATAACGTAAGACTGTCGTTATTAAGTGTAATGCAAAAGTTGTTTACATTATTTTTTCCTTATTAATTGAATGAGCAAACCTCTTTTATCATATAGGCAAAACAAGTACTCCCATTCGATAGCTACCTTAGTACGGACAACATGACCAGAATTAGTCCAATTTATGTCAAGTGGAGCGAAAACATAGGGGGCAAGCAATTTCAGTCTAAAGAACATAGCTCTTTTTAGAAAATATAAGATTACCACTTGAAGTAAAAAAAATATTGATTAGCAATAATGGTTCCCCTTGAAGTTACTGATTTAGGTAATGAATTTCTTTGTCATTCCCCTTAAAGTTACTAATTTAATAAAACTTAACACGTTGTTTTCAACTTTTGAAAGCTGAACTGAACTAAAATAAACTGAACTAAACTACATTAAATTGTAGTCAAGAGAATAGGGCCTAAGTGTGGAAAATTATGCTTACAGTAAAACCTCTATAAATTAATATTCGATAAATTAATAACCTCAATAAAATTAATAATTTGTCCAGTCCCAACTTGGAACCAGTACAAAATTGGACCCCAATCGATAAAATAATAAGATAATAACTCTTTTGAAATCCCAGTGTATTTATATTGGTCCCAACAAAACTAAAAATTAATATTTACTAAAAGATTCCAAATTCTAAGATTGTCTAGTAAAAAATGAATCTATAGTCACTTGTTTTTTGTTGAACTTCAAATCTATATTGAGTTCATCTTTAAATCTCATCATTGCACTTAAAAGTTGGGGCATTGTCTTCTCGTATTCCAAATCTTGTTGAGTGCATCCTTGGTAATCTCTCTTATACTCGAACAACAGTTTTCGTTGTTGATTGGTCATAGTTGATTTTTGAACACCTATTAGTTTAGAAGCCATAGTTAATGTGATTTTAAAAATTTTCAATGGACATTTTATAGTGATTAAATTCTAACCATGTTTAATGTACATGGAGAATAAATGTGTCCTGAAACTTGTTTTTATAATTTATTTTTTGATACCATGAACTAACTTTTTACTTATTAAAAAACAATGGACTTGACAATTTCAATTAATTTGTGAATGTACATTAGACTTGAAAATTTAAAAGTAAAACCTCTTTAAATTAATAAATTATTAATTTATCGATATAATAATATCTCGCTAAATTAATAAAATATCTCGGTCCCAATATTATTAATTTATAAAGGTTTTACTGTAATTGCATTCTTCTTTTGTTTGGAAAGAAATTAATTTTTAATTTGACGTGCATCCAATGTGACAACCCATTCTCTATTTAACGGATGATTATTCGGTACATGACAGGTACCATCATATATCGTAATTCTATCTAAAATTATTTAATGAACTCATTAATTATATTTATAATTAATAAAAGTAAAGGAAATAAAAAAATTTTCTTATCTTTTCTAACTAATTTTATATTTTTACCTTAAATACATTTCTTCTCTGTATTTTTACTCATTTTATTTTTTAATTATTTTTTCTAAATTTAATTTTACCTATTCAATTTCTTCTTTTCAAATTTATGCTATTTTATGTTATAAAATATTTATTTTAATTTAAAACATAAACCCTAGACCTCTATAAAATTAATTTATTTTTAAACTCAAAACCTAAATCTTAATAATCAATAAAAATCCTAAATCTTTAACTGTGTAAAATATTTTTCTTTTCTTTTTGTAAATTTATTATTTTTGAGATTTTTTTTACAAAATATATCATAATATGCAACACAATCTCCCAACCTAAAATCTTTTACTCCAATATATGACACATATTTTTACCTTTTTAATTTATTGTTATGATTTCAAATACCAATATCTAAACATTCTAGCATAATTTTATATAATATTATAGATATTATAATATATGTGTGAACATATAATATCTTTAATTATATTGCATAATGAAAAAAAGTTAACACTTTGAATATAAAAAATATAAATTGGTAAAATTTAAGATTGACTTTGTCACACGTCATTACACATAAAATTATTTAGTATATAGTTCATTCTATCAATTGTCTTCACACATGTGCAAAAATATACAATCAACTGAAAAATGAGGGGAAATTGTCACTTATGACTCGCCCAAAATAATTATCACTTATGACTTATTTGCCCAAAATAAATACCAAATAACCCAATAGGCAAATCATAACTTTCTAACCATTTTAAATTTCCTAAATTACCTTGCTAATCAACAGCCCATGCGATTAAGTTGGGTTTTTTTAATTTTTTTGTCTTATTTTGCATTTATCTCTCAAACCGTTCATTTTCTTGACATGCCGCTTTAGAGTTTTTTGTTTGTCTCATTTTTATCTTCGAAACGACATCCATTGTGATATACTTTTTCCAAATTTTTTTACATGTTACAAATCTAATATAATTCTGTTATAAATCCAATATATTTCTGTTAACAGACTTATAACAGATTAATAATAGATATATATTAGTTCAATGGGCATTGCAAATACAAAGAGACTTATATTAGACTTATAAGGGACTTATATTAGAATTATAAGGGACTTATATTAGAATTATAACACAAACACATACATACATATATATATATATATATATATATATATATATATATATATATATATATATATATCGAATAGAACATGCTGAGCCAAATCTTTTTCATGTAAAGCCTGCTTTATTTTATTTAGATCGGAAAAATCATACGCTTTTATCAAACCATGTGCTATGGCTCAAATCCGTAGTCAATCCAGTTCAATGAGCATTGTAAATACAAAGAGACTTGTATTGAAATTATAACAGATATATATCATATTTGTAGTAGATGTATATCAGATTTGTAGTAGATATATAATAGATATATAACAGATACAAAAGAACATCCAAATAAGTGTCAATACAAAAAAATGCAGCAGAAATATATATATATATATATATATATATATATATATATATATAAGAGTTCACTACAAGAAATTTGGCATTTTATGACGGTTTATTAGGATACGCACATGATTTCGTTAGATTGAATAGCTTTATTATGACATAATTAATAATTCATCATTATTTTTATTTTGTTATGACAAATTTAATGTTTGTCTCCATTAATATAGACTTTTGTCACTAGTTATATAATTTTATGACGATAAAAAAATTATTTTCACTATTTGATTTGGAGGCAAAAAATTATAGGAAATTTTTGGAGGGAAAAATCTACCATGACAATTTAAAGTTAATTAGTGACAACTTAAGCGTCATGGTTAAAATATTTTTTATGACATTTCATATTCGTCATTATTTGATAGCAAGAATATGATAAATTATATACTGTCATATAATTTATTTTTTTAATGACATTATTAATTTTTTTGTCATATATTATAATGTGTTATTATGATGATATATATCAACTGTCATTTATTATTATTATAACTAGCGACGATTATATATTGTCGATGAATATAATATTTTATGATGAATTTTGTATATCATTATTAAACAAATGACAATTTTGATTTATCATATATTTCTTCTATTTTAAAGTGACGATATTAGATTTTATCATGTATAATTTTGTGTATATTGTGACGATATATAAAATATATGTTACCATAATTTTAATTAATGACAATTATATTGTCGCTATTTATAGTATTTTTTGACGGTACCTATATAATAATGAGAAATTATATATGGTACCGGGTATTTAGTACCCTTCCATGATCCAACGGTTGATTTATTAGAAAATATTTGATTAAGATGAGAGAATGTTTAATTAGGCGACAATAAATATTCAACCATTGGATTGGGAAGGGTACTAAATATTCGGTGCCATATATAATTTCTCATATATTAATAATGACCATGACACTTTTTTTGTTATACATTTGCAAACCTCTCCTGATCCTAGGAAATTAGCTGGTACAAAATTTCTCTCTCAATTCACTCGGTCAGCTTTGCACCTCTCATCGAACTCAAGTATTTTAAATTGATGACATGTAGATATTGTCAGGTAATTTTATACTACATGGCCATATATATATATATATATATATATATATATATATATATATATATATATATATATATATATATATATATATGTGTGTGTGTGTGTGTGACTATTATGTTTTAAAAATATGTGTGCTTTCTAAAAATTCTTGAATTTATTAACCAAAAATCATTAGATTTTAACAACCAACATTTAAGATTCCACACTATTAATGTCAACAATGTGATAATTTTTTGGAGTGTGTATTGGAAGCTATACTAACTATATCTTTGTTAACAATACAAAACCATGTATGTATTTTACAAGCACGCGTCCATTTAAAAAACATGCCACTAATTTTTTTGCATATATATATTTTACCAGACTTATTTTTTATATGTTTTGGTTATAGTCTTTAAATTTCTTATACTAATAAAGTTAAGAGAAATGTTTTGAAAAGATAATAATGTGGTAGTCGTTGAAAAGTTATAAAATACATTTAAAGAGGTAAGTTTTAAAAAATTTAGCGGAGTAATTAGAATAATTAAAAAATTCTAAAAAATACTAGTAAACTATAGCACATATATATATATATATATATATATATATATATATATATATATATATATATATATATAACAACTAAATAAGAAACAATATCACAGGAGGAATATATAACTAATTAGGAAGAATGACAAAACAAGATAAATCAACAGTTAGAAATGAATATATTTGTATCCAAAAATCCTAATTAGTGTAGACTTACTTAAAAAAATCTTAATTTAATTAACAACTAATTCAATAAATTTTTTCATATATAATAGAAAGTAACGGAGAAATTAAATTATATCCTTCACCGGAAATTTGTTTCTACAAATAGATAAGTTAAATTAATCAATTGATATTCATAAAGTTATAATAAATGTATACCTATACAAAGACTCCACTCTTTCTTTGCTATTTTGAGAATGTGTAAGACTTCAATTCTCCATTAGAAATTGATATTGATTTACTCCATGTCGCTACTTAACTTTAATTTTTCTCTTTAGCAATCTCAGTCGATTCAAACTAAAACTACATTAGGTACGTTTATGCATCTTCGTCATTATTTTTCTTATATATCTCGTTGTAATCGCTATAATTCAGATGGATTCTTGTTAGTGGAGTTCTTGGTTTTGCTTGGGTGAAAAGCATTTGATATGTGTATTATATCTTGATAGCAATATTACATAGTGAAAAATAGATTTTTTTCCTCCTTTTAAAGTAGTTGTTAATTAATTTTTAATGAACCATTTTTCATTTTCTAATTTGTTCCTTTTGTGAAAAAAATTATATTTTCTTTTGCATGTTCATGAAACTTGATATTGATTGTAAGAGGGGATGTTGGAAATTTCACAAGTGAATGAACTTTCTCATTGAGAGGCATTTTAATTGAATAAGTAATTAAGTAAGTGACAGAAACACACTTCCTCATTAAAATCATTTATGCATATGAGTTTTGATAAATTTTACTTGTTTTCTAATTAATGAATGAAATATATATTTGTAAGAAATAAACTTGTTTTGATTATATATCTTATAATAAAACTAAATCGTTATTTATTTTCATGCAGTTTGTTCGATTACAAGCTCCAAGTTGATGCATGTGATGAAGTACAACGAAGATTAACTTGACTTTTAGTTATCAGAAATCTATTTTTTATGTTTATTGTGTTTAACTTTTTATTAGGAATACATTATTTTCTTTTCTAATTTCATTATTGATATATGATAATATTCCCTATATATATATATAAATTAATTGTTTGTCACCAATCATATGTTATCATTTTATGACAATATTATTGCGTCAATGATAAATTAATTTTTGTCACAATTATAAAACTATTTTATTAGGTACAAAATAATTTGTCACATTTATTCATTAATGACAACAAAAGTTTATCATTAAAGTTAAAAACCATGATGATGAAAAAGTCAATAACGAAGAACAAAAATGTCGCATATTTAGTAAGTGATGTGACATTCAAGCCAAAAATGTCACGAAGTAGTACTTTATTGTGACAATTTATATTTTATTGTAACAAATTTAAGCATTATCTATGACAAATGTAATGTCATTAAAAGTTTATATATTTAATATTAACTTGGAATTTGTCACAATAGCTGAAATTTTAGATGACAAAATACATGATTTGTCTTTAAATCTTAAACTTCAGTGATGAAATGTATTATATAGTGATAAAAAAAATTTAATAACATGACAAAATAAGCGTCATATAAACAAAATAATAGTGACACACGCAATATTTTGTCACATTAGAACATAATTTTGATGACGAATTAGAAAATTGTCACAAACATAAAATACGACAGACATACTATGATGAAGCCTGCGACGATGACTTTTCATCACAAATTATCTATAGTGACGAAAAAATGCATTTTTATGACAATTTTAGTGCGTCATAAAATGCTAAATTTCTTGTAGTGGTTCAATGAGCATTGCAAATACAAAGAGACTTATATGAGAATTATAACAGATATATATCAGAAATATATCAGATATTTTTCTGATATTTTTCTAGTATAATTCTAATATATGACAGATTTGTGGTAGCTGTATAACAGCTTTGTACTAGATATATAATAGATGTATAACAGATACAAAAGAACATCCAAATCAGTGTTGAAACAAAAAAAATGCAGCAAAAACAGATATATATCAGATATATAGTAACAGTTCAATGAGCATTGCAAATACAAAGAGACTTATATGAGAATTATAACAGATATATATCAGAAATATATCAGATATGTATCTGATATTTTTCTGATATTTTTCTATTATAATTCTAATATATGACATATTTGTAGTAGATGTATAACAGATTTGTAGTCGATATATAAATCATAATAACACTTAAACAACTATCTCCAGAAGTTTATCAAGAATTCAAGAGCAATTTTCATATATCAAAGAGATACTATTGCCTATCAAAATACTTCTCGAAACATTTGTCACTCACTCTTGTCTTCAACATATCGGAATTCCTAATCTACTATTTTGAAGATTTTGTGAGCATTAGCGGACAAGTAGCACCAAATTAAAAAAAAGTCCATGATGCTTCATTAACAAATAACAAAAATGATAGTGGCACATAAAAATCCAGAAAAGAGTTCATCCGCTTGCTGAATCCTCAAAAAATTGAGTAAAACCTTGTATAAATCCACCTCACATTGATGATTAGCTCATGCGACTCTTAACAACATACACACAAGATTCAAGAATCTCGATCAAAAACTGTCTTCTGATATTTTTCATGATTAGAAAACCACAACTCTGTTTATTTGGATAAAACCAGAAACTAATCATATTATCGAATAATACAGAACATGAACTGAACAATGTGGAAGGTTTAACGTCAGAATTCAACAATGGAGTGGAATTGGAATTGAACAATACAGAAGAGGTGGGAGCATGAGCATATTATGGTTAATAAGTTTTCAAAATATTCCAAATAGGTTACAAGCATTTTCTTATAGCCTTTTGGTTATTATTTTGCACAAGTTGGTGCATTTTGGTGCTTTTCCCAAAAATAATCAACATTAGATCTTCTATTTACTCTTTCCAATATGACATGACACAATAAATGTTGCACATGTCTATTTAATCTTCAACATGCAGACAATCAAATAGAAGCTTGCATTATTAATTTAACATTATTTTATTGATGAGAGAGACTATTTAACAAATTATTTATTTTTTTGTTATCATTTTATTTTGAAAAATTACAATAGAAGATCAAATAGACAATTTATTATAAGAGCATCTTTTGTAAATAGTGGATTCTATGATTATGTGGCATGCGGAATAGACACCCACATAGATGCGTGTCAATAATTTTGAAAATAGACAATATATTTCAAGAAACTAGCTATAATAAATTGTCTATTTCATAGTGAATTGCATTAGAAAAAATAATTAATTATTTACTAAATTATCTCTTTCAAAACTAACCAACATTTGAATATTAAATTAAACATGAAAAAATTAATAAAGTTAATGAGTTGGTAGTCCATTTGATTGTCTACATGTAGAAGATCAAATAGAGAATGTTCAACATTTATTGTACCACATCATATAAGAAAGAGAAAATAGAAAAGCTAGTGTAAAGCCATTTAGTTAATTGTCTATTTGTGCCAATGTGTCAAGACTATTGTTGGAATAGACAAAATACTAAAAATGCTCTAACTACTTTTTGAGATGTCTTGCCTATTTTACCACATCATCAATATGATCTTTTATTCTCTATGTCATATAATCCTAAAACTCACAATCTGTTGTCTCGGTAAAAAATAGAGTCTGCGTGCCATGCACATGCGGTCCAATTACTTTGCTTGAACCCGGCTAGATGTACATGAGATCCCACTAATTCGCCTTGATCTAGCTAGATGCCCACGCGGCACGCCGAATGGACCACAATCACTTTTATAAATGCGCAAATAGAATCCTACTTAGATTCTATTCCTATTCCCACACAGAATATTCACTAAAGAAGAGACATACTAAACAAGACATTAGATAAATAAAGAAGAATTCAGCTATGAAGGAAATATAACATAATCAGGATCCTTGGTCATCAAGGTTTCCAAACTAAAGAAGAATACCATCTCACACTCCTTTCCTAATCAGAAAAATAGGAAGAATGCCACTACAAAGAAAGAACTATCTAATTAGGGTCCTTGACCAACAAGGAAACCTAACTATATAGGAATCCTCTCCTAACAAGGAAACGCATCCTATTCTAAATAAGACTCTATTTCCCTTATATAAAGGGACCTTCATCACCATCTCAGGTATCTCATTCTTAATCTCTAATCTCTCTTGCCTCGTCTTTACACCCCGTGTTGACTTAAGCATCGGAGAGGCTACGCCGGTCACCCGGCTAGTCGCTCTAACGCTCTTTTTATCTTGCAGGTACATATTCCAGCCAAGATAACTTACAACTTGATTCCAAGGTTGAAGCATAAAACCCAGATTTTTCTCCAATCTTTCAGTGGTGCGGTGAGCGTGGACTGAATTTACTTGTCCAAATGAGAATTTTAGTTCAAGAAAGGATATTGATAAAGCGAAAAGACTAGCATGTGGTCAGCTTTCTTGGAAAGGGTCTAAGCAGTCAATCTCCTAAGGACTGAAGATGGTGCCTTAAGTTTGACACATGGATATATCTGGGAGATATACTGGAGACCGCAGTAAGATAAACACTTGGTATATATATCAATGTGTTAGTGTTTATCTTCATGTAATAAGCTTTGCAAATGTCCTCATACTTGAGATGCTAGTTACCTTGTGTGGTACTATTGATGTACTTTGGGTCACTACTATACACTCATTAATTTAGGGTGTCGTGGGTTATTACGTGTATGGTGATGACAACACGTTGGTAAGCTGAGTAGTCGGAAAGAATCCATCGCTCCAGATATATTAAGGAGTTGTACCTGGCCACTTGTTGAAGTGATGATTGCCATAAACCTCTGATCAGAGTATGTGTTTGATAGAAATGGTTTTCAGTCAAACACACTATGGTAAAAGGCAATATGCTTCCGTAATAAGTAAACTACTAGTATAGCTTGGAGCAACCTCGCTATTAGTGGGTTAACACTTTAACCGAATCCGATAAACCAGATGGTTTGATATTAAAGAATGGAAGGAATTTATCGCACTGGATAACTATTGCATTAACCGAGATTAAGTCAAAAGCACAAATGACGTTCCGAGTAATGGGGGATGGTAGACCATTGCTAGAGGCGTACTACAATCGTTTAAGGTAATCGAGTTCTATTCACGGTCTAGATCATCGAGCCAATGGTTCCATTAGAAAAAGGGTTGGTTAAGCCTTAATAGCTCAATACTTCGGGATCCTACAAGGTCACACACATTGGACCTTCATCAGACTAAGTAAAGAACTAATAGATTTATTCTATTATGAAAATATAATATAAATAATAATTGGATTATTATTTGATTGGATAAAATTGATTAGATCAATTTTGGATAGACCAAGGAATTTATTTTGACCGGTAGCTAATTAATTAGAGTCATAAATAAATTATAATTGATTAGATCAATTTTGGTTGGACCAAGAAATTTATTTTGACTAATAATTAATTTATTAGGGTCGGAAAATAAATATTTATTTGAAATGACTAAAAGGGATTTTTGCATTGGCAAGTTAAAACCGAAAAGTATGAAATATTTTGTACAAAGTTCGGTTGAGCGGATTACACCGAAAGGTGCGCGAACACCGGCAGGCCATGTTCATGGGCTGCACAGCGTGCAAGCAACCCCACAAGGGCTTGCCTTGCCGTATGCAGCATGCATAGCACGCTGCATGTGAACGGGTCACACACGTATCCTTTGGATCCGCGTGTGCAACCCGCACATTGCTAATGGGGAGCAAATTTTGCTCCCCCAGCCTATTTATAGGCTGTCCCCTCTCCTTTCAATGTACACTATGTGTACCAAGCTCAAAGCGTAAATCCTAAGCGAGATATTTTTCTCTCGAGTAATTGACCAAGTTATTTTTGAGGAGCCTGAATTTATTTGGGCACCTGTAGTTTATATTTTCGGGTGAGGATTCTAGAGTGGTCTAGCAACTACTCGAGGCTTCTTAGTTCTTCCTCCCGGGAAGGTTTTGGTTGGTGGGGTTCGTGTGGATACTCATAGAGGCTATCCTACGCTTGGAAGCTTGTGCAAGGAGATTCTGCTAAAGCACGCTTCAACTGGTAAGTTCTTTTTCTTTTAATTATTAGGTCTTTTTCTTTAAGCGTTTTTAGACTTAATAATATTCTTAGGTTGTTTTGCATGGTTAGTTTTTTTATGCTTAGGTTATAACTTAGAGTTATAACATGCTTAGGTTATAGCTCAGAGTTATAACATGCTTAGCATAAAATATACATGCTAGGATATAATTTGGAATTATGGTATGCCTGACCCTTTTGCATGCTAACCTAGGTAGAGAATTATCTAGTTAAGGCTTTATTTAATTTATATGCAACTAATAGGAGTTCCTGGGGACATGGACAAAATTTTGAATTTCAGTCATGCCTGTTATGTATGTTCAATCTGACTGTCAGTTCCCAACAGTGTGGACCCCAAAAAATCACAATGTAACAAGTCAAAAGGAGAATGAGATTGTATTGTGCTTAATGGAAAAGGCAATCTTGTTTGCTTTGCTTTATGACATACATGACAATTATTATGATCCTAAAAAGAATTTTATTTATAGGTAGTAATGATGAGATAAGCTTAAGAACCTTATGAGAGACGGGTGTCCAAGACGCATATGCCATAAATCAGGGATGTGCGATGCTTGGAATGATTTTGGTGGTATTTTAATGTAGACATGTAATACAGACCATTGCGTTGTTCACCCGAGCCAATCATCCTCCCTGTAGTCAAGTCCTGCAAAATACAACCACTAGGGAAAAAGACAACACAATAATTTAATTGATTAGTCAATTTACTAGCAGAAATGAGGTTTAAATTGAAAGATGGAATACAAAGAACATTTTTTAGTGTGATATCATTATTGAAATTGATTGTGCCTGTGGAAGTGATAGGCGTAGTTGAGCCTATGGGTGAATTAACGAGAGGAATCGGGGATGGTGATGTGTTAGAAAATAGATGTGAATCAGCTGATATATGATCGGTGGCTCCTCTATCCAAGATCCAAGGTTTTGTGAAAACAGAATTGATTGTGGCATTATGAGTTAACATACCTGATGCACCTGAAAATGATTTACCTTTACCGGAATTATTTGCCATGGTAGTATATGCAATAAACTAGACTTTTAAAATACCAAGATCACTGATCTGGTACCATGTTAAAAATGAAATGAACTGAAAAATATGAACAAAATTATGAATGAAATAATTGATATTGTATTATTGGGTTGTGAATAATATGTACATATATTTATAGTATACAAAATTACCTATGAGAAAAGGAAACAAATAAATCAATATAAATACAATTAATTATAAATAATCTTCCTAATCAATATTAATCCTAATTATTAATATTATTCCTAATTTAGACTGATTATGAATAATCTTTTATAGGAAAATGTTAATATAGGATTCTTAATATATGACTATACGTAAGTGAAAATGAAAGTAATTTTGGTAACCTATATTTGGAAATTTTTTTCTAAATAATTCAACTCATTTGAAATTCTTACAGATGATTCAAAATTTTTATACATAAAATGAATTGAAGTGAGTTGAATCCCTTTAAAAAAAAATTTCAAAAACACTCTTAACAAGAAATTTAAAATATTAAATTTTCATAATGAAAGATTTATTATTTCAATAAGGAAAATAATACATAAAGAAAAAACCAATAACATCTCCGAAATTAGACTAAAGATAGACAACATATTCAACAAGCAAAAACCCCACAAAATATAAGATAAATTTAAAGAATACAAAATAACTAATAAAAACTTTGATCATAAACTGTAATTCAAAGAACGTAAACCAATCGAAGGTCTCTAACATAAAAAAAAAAAAATTTCCCGTAAATAAATCTGCAAATATCATTTTAAGAAACTTAATTCAGTATGACAAAAAAATACTTCCACTTGTTGTTATGGAGTTGAAAGAATGTAAAACAAACAGTTAGAATGAAACATAAAGATTGTGAAGTAAATTAAAAGGGTGAATAAAGAAAACAGAAACCACACTAATAATATTATTATATGATATTAACTAAAATCAAGTTGCTGGTTCATTGAATTATATATTAAATAATTACCGTCATCAATTAAGTCATAGTTGTTATAATTGGGAAAAAAAGAATCTTTACGAAAAGAATTGGATTGAATTTTTTATAAAATTTAATTGAATTAAATTTTTTTTATTTTTTAATTAAAAATTTTATATATAAATGAATTCAATTAATTTTTAAAAAATTTTTTTTAAGTTATTTTTAAAATTGTTCTTCTTCTACAATAAACATTTTAAAATATTTAATTAAAGTTTAAATGCTCTTTAACATTTCAAGTTGAGCATTTTTATCTTTAATATCTTTAATTTTTAAGTAGACCTTCGAAGTACTTAAACTTATAAAAAGAGAACCTTCGTGTTGTCTCAGTCCTACGTTGCCGAAAATGTTTTTGATTTTTTTAGAAAATGTTTCTGGAAGGGCCTGAAAATGTGAAATTATGTTTCGTGGCCTAGTTTCATAAAAAATCGAAAAATCCCAAAAAATTATGAAATGTCTGAAATATAATGAAAATAAATTTAGTGCATGAATTTTTCAGAAAATGTTTCTATAAGGGCCCGAAAATTTGAAAATAAGTTTCGGGGCTCGTTTTCATAAAAAATCGAAAAATCCCAAAAAAATTATGAAATTTTCGAAAAATATAGAAAATAAATTTTGTGCAAGAATTTTTTAGAAAAAGTTTCTGGAAGGGCCCGAAAATGTGAAATACGTTTCGGGGCCTATTTTCGTAAAAAATCAAAAGATCTCAAAAAATTATGAAATGTCCGAAAAATAAAGAAAATAAATTTTGTCCAAGAATTTTTCAGAAAATGTTTCTGGAAGGCCCAAAAATGTGAAAATACATTTCGGGGTCCGGTTTCATAAAAAAATTGAAAAATCCCAAAAAATTATGAAATATCCGAAAAATAAAGAAAATAATTTTGGTTCAAGAATATTTCAGAAAATATTTCTTGAAGGGCCCGAAAATATGAAAATACGTTTCGGAGTCCGGTTTAATAAAACATTGAAAAATCCCCAAAAAAGTATGAAATATTCGAAAAATAAAGAAAATAAATTTGGTGCAAGAATTTTTCAGAATATGTTTCTGGAAGGGCCCAAAAATGTAAAAATACATTTCCAGGCCTGGTTTCGTAAAAAATCGAAAAATTCAAAACAAATATGAAATATCCAAAAAATAAAGAAAATAATTTTTTTCAAGAATTTTTCAGAAAATGTTTCTGGAATGGCCCGAAAATGTGAAAATACGTTTCGAGCCCCGGTTTCGTATAAAATCGAAAAATCCCAAAAAATTATGAAGTATACAAAAAATAAAGAAAATAAAGTCGGTGCAAGAAATTTTCTGAAAATGTTTCTCGAAGTGCCAAAAAATGTAAAAATACGTTTCGGGGCCTAGTTTCGTAAAAAATTGAAAAATTACAAAGAAATATGAAATATCCGAAAAATAAAGAAAATAAATTTGGTGTAATGATTATTCAGAAAATGTTTATGAAAGGGCCCGAAAATGTGAAAATACATTTTAGGGTCCGGTTTCGTAAAAAAAAAAAACTCCCAAAAATTATGAAATATCCAAAAAATAAAGAAATAAAGTTAGTGTAAGAAATTTTCAGAAAATGTGAGCTTTCCAAACACACCTTAAAGGAGGACGAGGGTCATTTTATAATTAGAAAAGTATCTGAAAATTTTTTGCCCCAAATTTATTTTCTTTATTTTTTGGATATTTCATAATTTTTTGGGATTTTTTTATTTTATACGTAAACGGGCCTCGAAATGTATTTTCACGTTTTCGGGCCCTTCCAGAAACATTTTCTGAAAAATTCTTGAACCAAATAATTTTCGGATATTTCATATTTTTTTTTGGATTTTTTCAATTTTTTATGAAACTGGGCGTCGAATCTTGTTTTCACATTTTTTGGCTCTTCCAAAAACATTTCCTGAAAAATCATTGCACCAAATTTATTTTCTTTATTTTTCAGATATTTTATATTTTTTTAGAATTTTTCGATTTTTTACCAAACCTGACCCCGAAACGTATTTTTACATTTTTGGGCAATTCTAGATACATATTCTGAAAAATTCTTGAACCAAAATTATTTTCTTTATTTTTCAGATATTTCATAATTTTTTGGGATTTTTCGATTTTTAACGAAAATCGGACCCCGAAACGTATTTTTACATTTTCGGGCCCTTCAACAACCATTTTCTGAAAAATTCTTGAACCAAAAATATTTTCTTTATTTTTCGGATATTAATAATTTTTTAGAATTTTTTAATTGTTTACGAAACGGACCCCGAAAAGTATTTTCACATTTTCGGGCCTTCCAAAAACATTTTCTGAAAAGTTCTTGTACAAAATTTATTTTCTTTCTTTTTCGGACATTTCATAATTTTTTGAGATCTTTTGATTTTTCACGAAAACGGGCCCCGAAACGTATTTTTACATTTTCGGGCCCTTCCAGAAATATTTCTAAAAAATTCTTGCACAAAATTTATTTTCTTTATTTTTCCGAAATTTCATTTTTTTTGGGATTTTTCAATTTTTTACGAAAACGAGCCCCGAAACATATTTCACATTTTCGGGTTCTTCCAGAAACATTTTCTGAAAAATTCTTGCACCAAATTTATTTCTTTATTTTTCAGACATTTTTAAATTTTTGGAATATTTCAATTTTTTATGAAACTAGGCCACGAAACATAATTTCACATTTTCGGGCCCTTCTAGAAACATTTTCTAAAAAATTCTTGCACAAAAATTATTTTCTTTATTTTTCAAAAATTTCATAATTTTTTGGGATTTTTCGATTTTTTACGAAAACGAGCCCCAAAACGTATTTTCACATTTTCGGGTTCTTCCAGAAACATTTTCTGAAAAATGTTGCACCAAATTTATTTTCTTTATTTTTCAGACGTTTCATAATTTTTTGGGATATTTCGATTTTTTATGAAACTAGGCCACGAAACATAATTTCACATTTTCGGGGCCTTCTAGAAACATTTTCTAAAAAATTCTTGCATCAAATTTATTTTCTTTATTTTTCAGATATTTCATAATTATTTGAAATTTTTCGATTTTTTAAAAAACCAGACCCCAAAACGTAGTTTCACATTTTGGGGCCATACATAAACATTTTTTACAAATTTCTTATACCAAATTTATTTTCTTTATATAATAAAAGTTATAGGGACTTAAATAAATTTTTTCAAGGCTTTTTTGAAATTCATTATAGAAGATGATATTTTTTATTGAATTAAAATTATAGGAACTTAAAAAAAGTTTTGTCAAGTTTTTTTTAAAATTTTAATAGTTTATGCCACATTTCACTCATGTGAAGGATAATATGATAAAAATAATATCCAAAAGCTTAACTCAAATAAATTCTATCGAAATCAACTTTTAATAAAATTTCTATTCCATACATTCATAAAAATTAAACCTTACATAATTTAAATTCTATTAATATTTTTTATTCTAAATAAAAAAATTTAATAAAATAAATTCAATTTAATTAAATTCCCTCAAAACTCACGGTTCCATGGAACATCCTTAGTTAACACAGCCTAGTAAAGGCCTCCCCAACAGATAAACTTTGGTCAAAACATAAGAAATTGACCGTTGAATTTTGAACTAATAAATTTTAAATTTTTTAGAATCAATTTCTTTGCTTCATACATCATATATTCATATGGATTGGTAAATACTTAATTTAATGGTTGAATTTTAAAATTGTGATCTTAAAAATTATAGGTTTAAATTTACACTCAGATGAAGTAAAATAAGGTTTTCTTTTATTATTATTGTAAGCACAAATGAGATAATTTAAAAAAAAATTCATATTCATTATTGATTTGGATTATTCAAGATTCTTTTTTCTTAATTCTCTTTAAGACCATTTTCTACGTATTTTTATGGGATTTTAGTTTTTCTTACTTGAAAACAAAGGGTTGAGTCTCTTTAAGATGATGTTTGCTTTGCTTTACAATATATGGGGATGTTATGTGGGGAAATATCCAACTACCGTCAATTTCGCACAAAATCTCTAAATTTTGCATGATGGGATCTCGACCATTGAAAAGTAATATGCAAAAACGCAATGGGAATTATTATATTGGTCCAATTTTGAATTCATATAATTGATCCTAGAAATTTCCATGAGCAAAGTGGAAATGTGTTACATACCATCGTTATAAGGAATTCGATAGACATAATATGTGGGGATAATTGACAAGTTTGATGGGGATAGACAGTTAGTTGTACTCTGATTCATTCATTTAATTTCTGTAACTCAATGTAGAAATGATTAATTTATCATATTACTAACTTATAATTTTATCAATATAAAATTCGTCTGTCTCCACAAGTTAAATAACCAAATTCGTCATGCAATCATTAGCTAGTGTTGGAAATATTGGATTCTGAGCGGGCTAATCGGGGCAAATATCCAATCCGATTTAGGTAATTGGATAAATGGAAGAATATATAAGTTGAAGGGCCTAATGGCAAATATTATGGACCGTTTCTCATAGCTTAAAAGCTCGTTATATGCTAGCTTCAACTTTTAACTGTTTGACATTGCTGTCAGAGCTACTGTCACGAAAAGCTCTACTTACAAAATTTTAATAAAACAATATATTTTGGCATTGGATAAAAGATTTTGAATCTTAGTACTAATTAATTAAGAACTGTCTCTAATTAATTTTCAGAACTTTTCGTGACACCAACTTAAAAAGCTTGAAAATGGATCTAGTATTGAAAAAGCTTGGAAAAGCTTAAAAGCAATATCAAATTCACTCTAAGTATTTCTCTTTAACTTATTTTTTTAATTTTTAAGTGGCTTTTAACTCAGCTAATAACCTTCCCTTCTTTGACCAACAAAAATGCGAAAATACCCTCAATTAATTTTGAAAAAACCCAAAAAACCCTAATCAAATATATAGGGTTTGAAACGTCATTCTGCATCTCTATCTTGTTCTCCTTATTGTACCGCCCTATCTTCAACCTTCACGCCGATTTTCAGGTACTTTCATAGGTAAATTCTTTCCCTTTCTTTCAATACTTGTTTTGAATCAGTGTTATGAAAAAAGTATCATATTAGTTGGTTCGATCGATTTTATTATGAACCGGCTATTGCTACGGTACGGTTCAATTTAAGAACGATTTTTTAAAAAATGCTACGGCGACACCTATAACGTGTTGCAGAATGTCTAAAAAGCGCTGTAAAAGACCCAAAAAGATTTGTAAAGACCTAAAAAGCGTTGCAATAGCCAATTTAAATATGCAGATGCATTCCAATACCCCTCTTAACACGCAGAAGCGTTGCCAAAGACCCAGAAGCTGCAATAGCCACTGAAAACCCTAAATAATATATATTCTTCCAAAAATAAAAAATCGGTAAGCAACTAATTGTATCGATTATACCGTTAATACTGCGTACCATTAATTTCACCGGTATAATGCCCGATCTTATATTGATAACATTGGTTTGAATGCTTGTTTCTTTCTATTGGAATTTTTTTTCTTTGTATGAAATATCCTTATCTCTTTCTATAAGAACTCAATATTACTCAACTGTTTTTTCTTATTGGTCTCTTTGATCACATGAGTTTATCTATTTCGCTTATCTTGATCATATATTTAGCTCATGTAGCAATAGAGTTTATGTAGAGATTTTTTTCTTTCGAACCAAAAAAACTGGCTTATGGAGTAATATTAATAAATGATAGTAGGACTAAATTACGATACCAATACTATTTTCATTAAAATGTCAATTAGTGTTAGGATATATGTTTATATTTTTAAAACAAAATTTTTTTTTGCCTCATGTCAGTTTCCAATATTAATAAAAGAAAATTTTATTCCACCCCGTCCGAGTGTGGACTCGAACATGTGATCTCTAGAATTACAGCTTGAAGGCTCAACCACTAGACCAAGACTTTGCCACGGATGTATGTTTATATAATGTAACTATCGGATTTGCGTTCAGAATGCAAATTATGAAAAAGGATATACACATATAACTGCAACAACATATTCAAATAGTTAAAAGAATTACTTTCACGCATGAAATTTCATTAAAATTCAGTACATATTTTAGGTGAAATGCTACTTAGCTTTAAAAAAAATTGACATTTTACAAAAAAGCTTCAAACTTTATAATTCCATACAGCTTCAGTTTTTGTGTTGTTTTGTTTACTATCATATGTTGGCCAAGGAGCTGGCCTCTAAGCACTATCAATGACCCAGCTCTACTGATATTAAAATAGAGAAAAACAACTTAAGCTAAAAGGCTGGGCAAGGAATAAACAAATTCAAGTTCAGTTGGAAACAGAAGGTGCCTCTGCATTTCAGTATTTTCAGCTAAAATTCACTGGATGTGTAAATAGACTGCTTGTAATGCCTTGACATCTACCTGTAAAGGTCTACGAGGACAATAAATCAACTGAATCTAACTGCCAAACTCAAAAATAAGAAAACAAAAACATTTTCTACATTGACTGCCTAAATTTCGACATCTCTATATACAAGTAAGAAATGTAGAGAATGCCACAAAAATTAGTACAAAATGCCCATCGATATTAATTGTTTTATTATCTCCTTAAAAACTACTCTCTGAATATATAACTTCCACACTAACCAAAAATTGAAGACTTTTTTGGGTACTATTCATAACTTAAATTTTGTACTGTATTTGATGTACAACATATTAGGCATCAATTTAATATATTAGGCATCAATTTAATATATTAGGCATTGATTTAAACAGAATTGGCGTGTGAAATAGAAAGTGGTTATAAGGAGTGATGTATTCAGATAATAAAAAAAATTAGTGAAAAATAAGTGAATTTTTTAATGTACATATATAAGTAAAATTTCATAATTGCATTAAGAATATCCAGTTATGAATTAATCTAGCCATAATACTATAATAGGGTTTGAATTAGGATTATCTAACTTTGAATTATTATTAATAATCTTAAAAATAAATGAACTACACATTAAAGGAAGTTAAAATCCTGAAGAATAAAGTGTCCCCGAGGCGCAAACCACAAGGCGTACGTGACGTAGGGCGAGGTACGCCTTTGGAAAACACTATCAACAGCAAAACCATTATTAGCAACAGCAAATTTGAGTATCGATTTTTTAATATTCTCTCAGCAAATTAATAAACAAAAAAAGTTGAATATATTCACCACAATAGCATTCATAATTTACTAATAGCAAAACCTAGAGCAAATATGTTAGAATCGGCACATGCTGGAATACTACCACAAATGCAAATCAACCTACTAAGCGTAACAGCTCCTAAACATTACCAAAAGTTTAAGCGAAATAACCAAACAGTTAAACAAAACATCGGCAAGCTATACCTAATGATGCTTGGATGAAGCCAACCGAAGTTTTCCCTGCTCTAAGATGAGCTCATTCCGCTTCAGAAACACCTCCATCTCGGCCACTACCACTTCCCTCCGTTTCTCTTCCAAACTATTCTTTACTTTCTTAATTTTTTCCACACCTACACCTGTCGATGGTGCCAAGCTCTTGCTTCTTCCACAAAGCCCTTCACTACCCAAATCTTTTTCGATAAATCAAAACGATTTTTGATCATGCTATCTAGAGAATCTCTTATCTTCACCATGTTTCCCTTACCTGATTCGCAAATTTCTTCTTCAACCTCGAAACCTTATCTCTCAATTGACTCAAACAAAATTCACAATGGACTGATTTTTTAATGAAGTCATAAAACGCATTCAAATTTCTAATAGGATCAATTCTTTTTTTCTTAATAAAAGCAATAATTCCGTCCAGAAGGGCAACCTCATCTTCCTCACTCCATACCCTCTGAAACAATTGTTTCTTCGTACCATTTGTCTTATCCGAAGGTCCAATGGATTCTGAATCTTTTGCCTTTAGCCGCTTGGAGTCTATTCCATCCTTGTCAACTTCCCTTCCCCTCTTGGTAGCAGATTCCCCAGTGGGTTTGGATGCTATCTTTGTGCTTTTGTTTGGAGATTCCTCCACAAGAGGCTTCGCATTTAAGGGTGGAAGAGGAATATTCTCAGATTCGGAATCAGATTCAGATTCGGACTCAGAAGTGGCATGCTTAGCAGAATCTGGCTTTTTTGTCTGATCATCTTCAGATGAAGATTCTCCTTCTTCTTCCTCGCCACTAGAAGTTATTTCCTCTTCCTCTGAGGATGTTGAAGCCTCCTCTGTAGGAATTGACTGTTTAGGTGCCATTATTATGCTGCATCATACAAGACACTATGCATTAAGATCAAAAACCTCAAATTGACTCAGGAAAAAACGAGCGTCAATAGCAAACCGAAATTGAAACAATAAATGTGGATTCTACTAGAATAGAACAGGCAAAACATTCTTATCCTAAGACAAATTTTTTATTTCCTCTAAAATCTAATATGTATAAGCTGATTCAGAACAAGAAATCAATATAAATACAGAAAATTATTCCATCAACGAAATAACAAAGAACCTTAAAATTAAGCAAACCCCAAAAGAGAATGCAACTCAACCCTAAACCGCAAATTAAAGCACAATACGGAAAAAAGAAAAACCTAAAACAGAGACAAACGGCCAAATTAAAACGAGCATTATAGGAAAATGGCACACAGCAAAATTGACAGAATGAATAGTGGAATCGCATGCATTTCTTCTAAAATCTAACTCTTATCTTCAAACTACAAATCTAACATGCATCCAGTTTTATAATGGTTCTGTTATAGCTTTAGTTAACAAGCACGGTGAGTACAACGAGATCACATGATCTTTACGGATACAAAGACAGCTATTCCATCCACAAAAGAAACATTCCAAATTGAAACCCAATCCGAAATATAAAAATAAAATATAAGATTCCAGAAAAAGCGTACCGAGAAGAAACAAGAAGAAGAAGAGGACGAGCGAGCGAAAGGAGAGAAGTGAGGGAGGAAAAGAGAAAATCGGAAAAGCGAGACTTTTCAGATTCCCAGTTACAGCTAAAATATGTACAGCTCGTTGGAGTATTTTGTAAATGGGGGAAAATAATTTCAAGATTCCTATATTATATAAATATTAATGATGTGGCCCGCATTAATTATATAACTGCTTGCATATTAATAGATGGTTGATATATTAATTATTCAACACTTCTTTTTTGATGTATCATCTGTCGCAAATGAAATACTGTCTCTTAAAAAATCTTACTAAGGGAAAATCCTATGGGATAAAAACCTCAGTTCAGGGAAAAAGAGTACAGTGTTTACTCCCCTTGTTCGCGAGTTAACTGGAAATCCTTGAGACGACGCATTCCAATGCTGTAAATCAATTTCTTGAAAGTTGAGGAAGGTAAAGCCTTGGTAAACAAATCTGCTGAATTGTTACAAGAGCGGATTTGTTGAATACTGATTTCACCATTCTTTTCTAAATAATGAGTGAAGAAAAATTTTGGTAAAATATGCTTTGTTCTGTCTCCTTTAATATAGTTTTCCTTCAATTGAACAATACAAGCAGCATTATCTTTATATATAGTCGTTGGATCTTCCTTGACCGTAACTTTTTCACATGCTTCTTGGATATGTTTGATTAATGATCTCAACCACACACATTCACGACTCGCCTTGTGAATCACTATTAAGTTCGCATGATTTGAGGAAGTAGCTGTAATTATTTGTTTTGTTGATCGCCAAGATATAGCTGTTCCTCCATATGTGAATAAATAGCCCGTCTGTGATCGAGCTTTATGTGGGTTGGATAAATAACCCACAGCCGCATATTCAACTAATTTAAGCTTAGACTCATATGAATAAAATAAGCCTAAATCAGTAGTTCCTCGAAGGTAACGCATTATATGTTTAATTCCATTCCAATATCGTCTTGTAGGTGCAGCGCTGTATCTTGATAATAAATTGACAAAGAATGCAATGTCTGGTCTTGTGTTATTAGCAAGATACATTAAAGCACCTGTTACTCTTAGATTTGGTATTTCAGGACCGAAAACTTTTTCATTATTTTCTCTAGGACGAAAAACATCCTTTTTCACATCGAGTGATCATACAACCATTGGGTTACTTAATGGATGTGGTTTGTCCATATTAAATCGTTTCAGGATCTTTTCTGTGTAGTTTGATTGATGCACTAAAATTCCTTTTTCAAGGTGCTCAATTTGCAAATCAAGACACAATTTTGTCTTTTCATGATCTTTCATCTCAAGTTCTTTCTTTAAAGAATCAACTGCTTTTGGAGTCTCTTCTAGAGTTCTAATAATATTCAAATCGTTAACATAAATTGAGATGATAATAAAATTATATCCTAATTTCCTTATAAAGACACATGGACAAATTGGATCATTTTTATATCCTTCTTTCAATAAATATTCACTAAGATGGTTATACCACATGCGCCGAGATTGTTTTAATCCATATAAGGATCTTTGTAACTTTATCGATAAAGTTCTCGTTTGCTATATTTTTCCGGCAGCTTTAATCCTTCAGGGATTTTCATATAAATATCATTATCAAGCGAACCATAAAGCTAAGCTGTGACAACATCCATCAAGTGCATATGTAAATTTTCTTGCACTGCAAAACTAATAAGATATCTAAAAGTTATTGCATCCACCACCGGAGAATATGTCTCCTCATAGTCTATCCCAGGTCTTTGGATAAAACCTTGTGCAACTAATCTGGCTTTATATCTTATTATTTCATTTTTCTCATTTCTCTTTCTAATAAAAACCCATTTATTACCAATAAGTTTTACGTCATGTGGTGTTCGAACTACTGGTCCGAATACTTTGTGTTTTTCAAGAGAATTCAGCTCTGCTTGAATTGCTTCTTTCCATTTTTGCCAATCATTTCTACTTTGGCATTCTTCAATAGATGTTAGCTCATGATCTATATTTTCATTTTCAATATTAATCGCAACATTATATGAAAAAATATGGTCTATAACTATAACTCTAAGATGCGAAATACTAGGCTCATGGCTAAAAGCTAATTGTAATGGAGAATAATCATGATAACTTACTAGTCTTAAATGTATAAGAGATGCTGCATGTAATATTGCATAACCCCAAACTGTACTAGGGAGATTTGTTCGCAAAATTAGCGGTTATGCAATTAATTGCAGACGTTTAATAAATGATTCTGATAGATCATTTTGTGTATGAACATATGCTATAGGATGTTCAACTTTTATTCCAAAAACATACAATAATCATTAAATGTTTTGGATGTGAATTCCCCAGCATTATCAAGACGAATTGATTTAATAGGATAATCGAGAAACTGTGCCCGTAATCTTATAATTTGAGCAAGTAACCTTGCAAATGCCATATTTCTTAAAGATAATATGCATACATGTGACCACCTAGTTGAAGCGTCAATTAGAACCATAAAATATCTAAATGGTCCACATGGTGGATGAATTGGTCCACATATATCATATTGTATGCGCTCTAAAAATGCTGGCGATTCTATTCCAACCTTACTTCTGGAAGGTTTTATTATTAATTTTCCTTGCGAATAAGCAGCACAATTTGAAGAAACTTTTGGTTCTTCAATGGATGCTCATGTAAATTTTTAATAATTTTTCTCATCATTCTCGAACCAGGATGACCTAGTCGATCATGCCAAATTTTATAAGTATATGAATCTATAAACTTTTGGTTTATAGTCAAATTGGCTTCAATCATATTAATATATGTGTAGTATAAAACATATGAAAGAGTATGAAATTTTTCAAGTATACATTTCTTACTTGAAATTATTTTTGTAACATAAAGACATTCTTTGTTATCTTCGCTCACAGTTTCAATATGATATCCATTTCTGCGAATATCTTTAAAACTTAATAAATTTCTGTGAGAATTCAGGGAAAATAATGCATTATTTATAATTAGTTTTGTTCCCCTTCGTAATACTAGCTCTTCCGGAGCCTTCAATCATTTTTGTTTCCCGATATTGTGGTAACAACAGTTTCACCCCTTTTAAGAATATTAAAATATCTTGCCTCTTTGATAATAGTATGGGTGGTGGCACTATCTACAATACATAAATTTGCTTCATTTTCCTTGAAGTCATATAATACCGGAAAAGAATTCATTTTTTTGGTGATATCCTTGATCGATAGAGCAAGCTCGTGCTGATAGAGTGTTGGAAATTGACTATATATGTAAGGAAATTATAACAATAATAAAGAAGGCAGAGAGAGAATTTAAGAGAAACTTTTATTTCTTACATCTGAGGGATTTTATTGGTGTTTAACGTCTCACCCAATCTAGGATTTTATCAGATGGATAAAATTATAATAACTTGTATTAATTCAGGGAATTTTAGAATTAATTTATAAGGTCTAACCTTAGGTGGGTTCAGCTCTTTATTATAATTATTCCATCAACCTAGTTTATATGAAAAAAATTAACACTTTCTATTTGTTATATTTATATTACATTTCCTTTAAGCTTTTATTGAATAAATTTAATTTTTTACTTTGTTACAGAAATATATATAAAGCACCATCTTATATACTAGAAATAAATTAGTTCATATTAATCCCCAGTAGGTCAATTTAAATTTCACTTATATAGGTTCCCAGGTATGAGAGGTGCCCTATGATGAGTAGACACCAAGTCCAATCCTTAGCCAGAACAAATATGGGCACAAACCTGAAGACCAATGGATTCTCTCGAACTAATAAATTTCGTTCTTCCAATTCATGTAAATTGGAAGCATCTATAACCCATGTAATTTAAATAAATTATTGACACTTGTATAATTTGAGTAAGTTGAGCAGGCTTATTCAAAATTATTCATAACCATTTTCTAACCTCGAAATGAAAGGCATAAGTTCATATATATTGTTCGCAACAATTAAATAAACAAATCATATCATATAGAAAATAATATTTAGTTCGCTTCTAACTTAATTATGCACTAAATAGGCAGGCTCTGATACCACTGTTGGGAACTGACAGTCAGATTGAACATGCATAATAGGCATGGCAAAAATTCAAAATTTTATCCCTGTCCCGAGGAACTCCTATTAGTTGCATATAAATTAAATAAAGTCTTAACTGAATAATTCTCTACCTAGGTTAGCATGGAAAAGGGTTAGGCATACCATAATTCCAAATTGCATCCTAGCATGTATATTTTATGCTAAGCATATTATAACTCTAAGCTATAACCTAAGCATAAAATAAACTAAGCATGCAAAACAACTTAAGCATATTATTAAGTCTAAAAACGCTTAAAGAAAAAGACCTAATAATTAAAAGAGAAAGAAAAAGAACTTACCAGTTGAATCGTGCTTTAGAAGAACCTCCTTCACAAGCCTCCAAGCGTAGGATAGCCTCTATGAGTATCCACACGAACCCCACCAACCAAAACCTCCCCGGGAGGAAGAAGTAAGAAGCCTCGAGTAGTTGCTAGACCACTCCAGAAGCCTCACCCAAAAATATAAACCAGAGGTGCCCAAATAAATTCAGGCTCCTAAAAATAACTTGCTCAATTACCCGAGAGAAAAATATCTCGCTTAGGATTTGCTTTGACCTTGGTGCACACAATGTACATTGAAAGGAGAGGGGACAACCTATATATAGGCTTCGGGAGCAAAATTTTGCTCCCCATTAGCAATGTGGGATGGGCGTAAAACTCCCATCCCACCGCTTGTGACCCATTCACATGTAGCATGCTATGCAAGCTGCATGTGGCAAGGCAAGCCCTTGTGGGCTTGCCTTGCACGTGAGTTGGGCCTCGCGGCCCATGCCGCGAGCCCAGCTTGTGGTGCCCTTTCATGGACTGCCTTTGTGCAGCCCATGAACATAGGCTGCCGTAAACAGTACCTAGTAGTGTTCGCGCACCTTTCGGTGTACTCCGCGTAACCGAACTTTATACAAAATATTTCATACTTTTCGATTTTAACTCACCAATGCAAAAATCCCTTTTAATCCTTTCAAATAAATATTTATTTTTCGACCCTAATAAATTAGTTACTAGTCAAAATAAATTTTTTGGTCCAACCAAAATTGATCTAATCAATTATAATTTATTTATGACTCTAATTAATTAGTTACCGGTCAAAATAAATTCCTTGGTCTATCCAAAATTGATCTAATCAATTTTAACCAGTCAAATAATAATCCAATTATTATTTATGTTATATTTTTGTAATAGAATAAATTTATTAGTTCTTTACTTAGTCCGATGAAGGTCCAATGTGTGAGACCTTATAGGATCCCGAAGTATTAAGCTGTTAAGGCTTAACCAACCCTTGTTCTAATGGAACCATTGGCTCGATGCTCTAGACCGTGAATAGAACTCAATTACCTTAAACGATTGTAGTACGCCTCTAGCAAGGGTCTACCATCCCCCATTACTCGGAACGTCATTTGTGCTTATGACTTAATCCCGGTTAATGCAATAGTTATCCAGTGCGATAAATTCCTTCCATTCTTTAATATCAGTACCATCTGGTTTATAGGGTTTGGTTAAAGTGTTAACCCACTAATAGCGAGGTAGCTCCAAGCTATCCCAGTAGTTTACTTGTTACCGAAGTATATTGCCTTTTACCATAGTGTGTTTGACTACAAACCATCTCTATAAAACACATAATCTGATAAGAGGTTTATGGCAATCATCACTTCAACAAGTGGCCAAGTACAACTCTTTAGTATATCCGGAGCGATGGATTCTTTTCGACTACTCTACTTACCAATGCGCTGTTATCACCATACCCGTAATCACCCGTAACACCCTAAATTAATGAGTGCATAGTAATGACCCAAAGTATAGCAATAGTACCACACAAGGTAACTAGCATCTCAAGTATGAGGACATTCACAAAGCTTATTGCATGAAGATAAACACTAACACATTGATATATATACCAAGTGTTTATCTTACTGCGGTCACCAATGTATCTCCCAGATATATTCATGTGTCAAACTTAAGGCACCGCCTTTAGTCCTTAGGAGATTGCTTGCTTGGACCCTTTCCAAGAAAGTTGACCACATGCCAGTCTTTTCGCTTCATCAATCCTTTCTTGATGAAACTATGACTAGGGATAGTTTAGACATAATCATAATTGCACATGAAGCAGGTTCCACCAGATATAGTCCAACTATAATTTCTCTGACTTCATGCTATGATATGTCAAGGACTTTTGTATACGTACATCAATGAATATATTTAACCAGCTATAATATATATACACAGAAACACATTGATATAAACAAAAGAACAAATGCCTTTATTGATTGAACAAATTATTCGTACTATTATAAAATTAAGATATTCGCCCTAATTGCCTTAAGGGCATACATCATATCCAACACACACAAAGTTCCAACACATTCAGGGGCACGTTTCTTTCTCACCATAGTAGATGATTTTACTAGGCGCACATGGTTATTCCTCATGAATAAAAAATCTGAAACACAACACTTTGTTAGAGTCATTTATCACTTTTGTAAAAACTCAATTTCATGCCTTAATCAAAACAATTCGACTTGACAATGGCTCGGAATTCCTTTTAATGCAAGCCTTCTTTCACAAGAATGACATCGAATGTCAACATACTTGTATCTACAAACGATAAAAAAATGGGGTAGCAGAACACAAATACAGACACATTTTTAACACTGCACGAGAATTATTGTTCCAATCACATTTGCCATTAGAATTTTGGGGTGAATGTGTTTTGACCACAACGTACATAATTAATCATTTACCTTAACCTCTATTGAAAAATAAATCTCCATTTTAACTCCTATATAATCGACCCCCATCTCTCTTAGATGAAGGTATTCGATTGTTTACGTTATACAACTGTTGTTTCACCTAAACAAAAATTTGATTCTCGAGCTCGACGGTGCATCTTTCTTGGATATCCAAATAATAAAAAAGGGTATAAATTGTTTGATATGGAAAATGGCACATTCCTTGTTAGTCGAGATGTTACATTCTATGAAAATATCTTTCCCTTTCTTAATAAATCCACAACAACATCCTCACTCGATTCACACACTGTCTTACCAAATTTAGCTCTTGATTTACCACATTCAGCTCCACCAATCAGCCCTTCCATATTAGAAAATTCAGATATCGTGAATTCTCCTCCTCCATCCATACTGGAAATCCACCCTCAAACACACCTGCAACACTAGAATCTCCTTCCATTCGTTGCTCCGATCACACCAGACAAGCCCCTACCTGGCATTAAGACTACGTGATGGGATCTGAAGCCAATCTTTCTGACTCTAGTCAACAACTCTCAAAATCAACAAGGTATCCCCTTTAAAACTTTCCTTCTTATTCTCGTTTTACTCCTGCACATTGTACATTTCTAGCTAACATCACAAGCACTAAAGAACCCACCTTATATGCTCAAGCTATCCTTGATCCAAAATGGAAGCAGGCAATGGAAGAGGAGTTAAAGGCCTTACAACTCAAAAAAATATAGATAATAACGCTACTCCCAAGAGGTCACGAACCCATCGGTTGCAAATGGGTCTATAAAATCAAATATCGATCTGATGGCACCATTGAATGATATAAAGCACACCTTGTAGTAAAAGGGTACACACAAGTTGAAGGAATTGATTATGGAGAGACTTTTTCACCCACAGCAAAACTTACAATTCTCAGATGCGTTTTCACTGTAGCAGCTGCGAGAGACTAGTTTATTCATCAATTGGATGTACAAAATGCATTCTTACATGGTAGCTTACATGAAGTTGTCTACATGGACTTGCCACCTGGACATCTTCGATAGGGGGAGGCCTCAAACAAGCCTCTCATAATTAGTTCTCTATATTTTCTGATGTGATTCAAACAGCAGGTTACCAACAGTCCAAAGCAGACTATTATTTATTCATAAAGCATCAGGGTCCTCATTCACTTCCATTCTAATCTATTTAGATGATATCCTTTTGACTGGGTATGACCTCAAAGAAATGCAGCACCTCAAAGAATGCTTACTTCGACATATTTACATTAAAGATCTTGGTGATTTTAAATATCTCTTAGGGATTGAGTTTTCTCATTCCAAATCTTGAATTTACATGTCCCAAAGAAAATATGCACTTGATATTTTGCAAGATACAGGGCTTACTGGTGCTCGTCCATAAAAATTTCCAATGGAGCAACATTCAAAGTTAACTACAGATGATGAAGAACTACTGAAAGATCCATCCAAGTACAGACGGCTTGTAGGAAGGTTAGTATAACTCATAGTTACTAGACCTGACATAGTGTTTGCAGTTCGAACATTAAGTCAATTCATACAATCTCAACGTCAACCACATTGGGCTGCTGCAATTCATATCCTTAAATACATCAAAGGATCTCTAAGACAAGGCTTGTTACTACCATCCAAAAATAATCTCACACTTAAGGCATATTGTGATTCAGATTGGGTAGGATGACGAACAACTCGAAGATCAGTTTCAGGTTATTGTGTCTTCATCGGTTCTTCTCTTATTTTGTGGAAGTCAAAGAAACAGACTAATGTATCAAGATCACCAGCAGAAGTAGAATATCGCGCAATGGCCAATGCATGTTTGGAGCTAGTATGGCTACATTATATATTGCAAGATTTGAAAGTCTTGTGTGATGTTCCTACACCACTATTTTGAGATAATCAGGCAGCACTACACATTCCAGCAAACCCCGTGTTTCATGAGCGTACAAAGCACATTGAGATCGATTGCCATATTGTGCGAGAGAAGCTGCAGGCAAAAATAATCAGTCCTTCATATGTACTAACTCGTCACCAACTTGCAGACATTTTACAAAGCCACTAGGGAAGGATCAGTTCTTAACACTGCGACACAAGTTGGGAGTTCAGAATATTCACTCACCAACTTGAGGGGGAGTATTAAGAATCCTATATTAACATTTTCCTATAAGAGATTATTCCTAATCTGTCTAAATTAGGAATAATATCAATAATTATGATTAATGTTGATTAGGAAGATTATTTATAATTAATTGTATTTATGTTGACTTATTTGTTTCCTTTTCTCATTGGTGATTTTGTATATTATAAATACATATAGTTAATTATTCACAACTCAATAATACAATATCAATTATCCCATTCATTGTTTTGTTCATATTTTTCAGTTCATTTCATTTTTAGGACCATAGGTGGACCACATACACTTATTAATTTGAAAAATGGAACAATCCTAGTACTCTCGGATAAAGTATTATTTTGCATTTGAAACTTGACTTTTTCTTAGATTTTATTTCAAAATCATTATTCACGTTCTCAATCTTTAGTGGTTAAGATAAGGGAGACAAAAAATTTTCAGAAATTGCAAGGAATATAAAATATTTAGGCAATGACCCTCTACTATGATATCATTATTCATGTTCTCAATCTTTAGTGGTTAAGACAAGGGAGACAAAAAAAATTTGAGAAATTGCAAGGAATATAAAATATTTACGCAATAACCCTCTACTATGATAATTAACTTTTTTTTGTTTTTAAACTTTTTTTTTAACCATTAGATTTGTTCTAGTGGCCACAGCTTCCTCCTGAAATGGAGAAAGAAGTTGGGGGTTCTGGGTTCACGTCTCAGGTTCCTAAAAAATTAAAATGTTCCTACTTCTTAAAAAAAACTTCTTTTTTTTTTCACATGTAAGTCCCAAAACAATATAATGATTCATTCATTTTTTATACATTTTTTACTTTATTTTACATTTATCTCTCAAACCGTTGATTTTTTGATATATCACTTTAGATTTTTTTGTTCGTCACGTTTTTATCTTTGAAAGATCAGTGATTATATATTTTTTTTCAATTTTTATTTTCATAGTTTTATAACAGATGATATACCAATTTATACTATCATTATGCCAAAAAAAATTATACCAGCATTATACAAGGTGTGATATACATCTATTTTATGAAAGAAACCAAAGAAAAACTACATTTATGCCAGCATTATATCAGGTGGGAAGAACCAAAACCATAAAAATCTATTTTATGAAAGAAATCAAACAAAAACCACTTTATATCAACATTATACTAGCATTATACAAGGTGTGAAAAATAAAATCAAACATAAGCATCTATTTTATTAATGAAATCAAACAAAACCACATTTACATCAACATTATACCATGTGTGCAGAACCAAAATCATAAGAATCTATTTTATGACAGAAATCAAACAAAAACCATTTTATACCAACATTATACAAGGTGTGAAATACAAAACTAAACATAAGCATCTATTATATGAATGAAATCAAACAAAAACCACATTTATATTAGCATTATATTATCGTTATATCAGGTGTGAAGAACCAAAACCATAAGAATCTATTTTATTAAAGAAATCAAACAAAAACTACTTTATACCAGCATTATACTATATTATACAAGGTGTGAAAAAAACAAAAATAAACATCTACTTGATAAATGAAATCAAATAAAAATCACATTTATACTAGCATTATAACAGGTGTGAAGAACCAAAACCATAACAATTTATTTTATAAATGAAATAAAACAAAAACCACTTTATACTAGCACCTGATAGGTCTAACCTCTTCTGGTGCATCGACCAAGTTCCAAACTTGGTTTTGGTACATGGAATCCATTTTTGATAGCATGGCTTAAGCCATTTATCAAAATCTGAGCTCTTCATTGCTTCATCATGGGTTCTCAGTTCATCATCCTCCATGATATATAGTTCCCTATCATCCGTGATGATAAAACCATATCTTTCAGGACCTTTATAAAGATGACCTGATCTTCGCAATGATTGTGTTTCGACAGGTTGTTCTTGGATCACACCTTCTTGTCTATCTAGAACAGGGTCAATCAGCTGATTGTCTATTTCTTACTCTTGAATTTCCAGTTCAAGATTGCTCCTACTGACTTTTGCAAGTAAGTGTTCCTTTTCTAAAAAGTGAGCACTCCGAGACATAAATAAATTTTGTGCTTCGGGTTGGTAAAATAAATATCCAATAGTTTCCTTTAGATATCCAATGAATAGACACTTATGTGATTTAGCGTCCAGCTTATTTGATGCTATCCTCTTTACCATAGTAGGACAACCCTATACTCTTAGGTGACTTAGAGATGGCCGTTTATTACTGTTGGATATAATGTATGCCTTTAAGGCAATTAGGACGCTATATCTTAATTATGTAATAGTACGGATATTTTATTTCAATTAATAAAGGCATTTAATCTTTTGTTTATATCGTTGTGTTTATAAATATATATTAGAGCTGATTAAAATATATTCATTGATGTATGTATACAAAAGTCCTTGACGTATCATAGCATGAAGTCAGAGAAATTATAGTTGGACTATATTTAGTGAGACCTGCTTCATGTGCAATTATGATTATGTCTAAAATATCCCTAGTCATAGTTTCATCAAGAAAGGATATTAATGAAGCGGAAAGACTAGCATGTGGTCAACTTTCTTGGAAAGGGTCCAAGCAGTCAATCTCCTAAGACTGAAGGTGATGCCTTAAGTTTGACACATGGATATATCTGGGAGATATATTAGAGACCGTAGCAAGATAAACACTTGGTGTATATATCAACGTGTTAGTGTTTATCTTCATGTAATAAGCTTTGTGAATATCCTCATACTTGAGATACTAGTTACCTTGTGTGGTAATATTGCTATGCTTTGGGTCATTCCTACACACTCATTAATTTAGGGTGTTACGGGTGATTACGGGTACAGTGATGACAGCATATTGGTAAGTTGAGAAGTCAGAAAGAATCCATCGCTCCGAATATATTAAGGAGTTGTACCTAGCCACTTGTTGAAGTGATAATTGCCATAAACCTCTGATCAGAGTATGTGTTTGATAGAAATGGTTTCTAGTCAAACACACTATGGTAAAAGGTAATATACTTCGGTAACAAGTTAATAACTGGGATAGCTTAGAGCAACCTTACTATTAATTGGTTAACACTTTAATCGAACCCTATAAACCAGATGGTACTAGTATTAAAGAATGGAAGGAGTTCATCGCATTGGACAATTATTGCATTAATCGAGATTAAGTCATAAGCATAAATGAATTTTCAAGTAATGTGGGATGGTTGACCCTTGCAAGAGGTGTAGTACAGTCGTTTAAGGTAATCGAGTTCTATTCACGGTCTAGAACCTCGAGCCAATGGTTCCATTAGAACAAGGATTGGTTAAGCGTTAACAGCTCAATACTTCGATATCCTACAAGGTCACACACTTTGGACCTTCATCGGACTAGGTTAAGAACTAATAGATTTATTCGATTACGAAAATATAATATGAATAATAATTGGACTACTATTTAACTGGTTAAAAATGATTAAATCATTTTGATAGACCAAGGAATTTATTTTTGATCGGTAACTAATTTATTAGGGTCGAAAAATAAATATTTATTTGAAAGGGATTAAAAGGGAATTTTGCTTTGGCGAGTTGAACTAAAAAATATGAAATATATTTTATACAGGTTTGGTTGCACAGAGTACACCGAAAGGTGTGCAAACACTGCTGGGTAGTGTTCGCTACAGCCCATGAAATTGGACTGTACAAAGGCAGCCCATGAGGGGAATCATGAGCTGGGCTCGCGGTATGGGCCGTGAGGCCCAGCTTGCGCGCAAGGCTAGCCCGCAAGGGCATGCCTTGCGGCACACAATGTGCACTACACGCTGTGTGCGTATGGGTAAGCACATGGATCTTTTGGATCCGCTTGTATGACCCGTGTGGGACAGGGTATATCACCCTATCCCACATTGGTTTTTGGGGAGCAATATTTCGCTCTCCAAGCCTATAAATAGGCTTTCCCTTACCCCTTTTAAACTGCACCAAGTTCAAGAATAATTCCTACAAAAAAGGTTACTTGAACAATTTATTTTTAAGGAGTTTGATTTTATTCGAGCACCTCTAGTTTATATTTTTGGATGGGGCTTCTGGAGTGGTCTGGCAACTACTCGAGGCTCCTTAGTTCTTCCTCTCGGGGAGGTTTTGGTTGGTGGGGTTCATGTGGATACTCATAGAGGCTATCCTACACTTGGAGGCTTGTGCAAGGAGGTTCTGCTAAAGCATGCTTCAACTGGTAAGTTTTCTTTCTTTCTCTGTTAATTATTAGGTCTTTATCTTTAAGCGTTTTTAGATTTAAAAATTATGCTATGGTCGTTTTGTATGCTTAGTTTATTTTATGGTTAGGTTATAGCTTAGAGTTATAACATGCTTAGGTTATAGCTTAGAGTTATAACATGCTTAGTATAAAATATATGTGCTAGGATATAATTTAGAATTATGGTATGCCAAGCCTTTGCATGCTAACCTAGGTAGAGAATTATTTAATTAAGGCTTTATTTAATTTATATGCATCTGATAGGAGTTCCTCGGGAGAGGGACAAAATTTTGAATTTTCGCCATGCCTGTTATGCAAGTTCAATCTGACTATCAGTTCCCAACAGTGGTATCAGAGCCTGCCTATTTAGTGCATAATTAAGTTAGAAGTGAACTGAATATTATTTTCTATATGAAATGATTATTGTTTATTTAATTATTTGAAACAATATATATGAACTTGTGCTTTTCATTTTAAGGTTAGAAAATGTTTGTGAATAATTTTAAATAATCATGCTCTACTTACTCAAATTATACAAGTTTCAATAATTTATTTAAATTACATGAGTTATAGATGCTTTCAATTTACATGAATTGAAAGAACGAAATTTATTAGTTCAAGAGAATCTATTGGTCTTCGAGTTTGTGCCCATATTTGTTCTGGCTAAGGATTGGACTTGGTGTCTACTCCTTATAGGGCACCTCTCCTACCTTGGAACCTATATTGGTGTAGCTTGAATTGACCACGAGGGGATTAAATATGGACTAATTTATTTTTAGTATATAAGATGGTGCTTATATATGTTTCTATAATAAAGTAAAAATTAAATGCATTGAATAAAAGCTTAAAGGAAATGCAATATAAATATAACAAACGAAAGTGTTAATTATTTTGCATATAATCTAGGTTGATGGAATAATTATAATAAAGAGCTTGAACCCACCTAAGGTTGGACCTAATAAATTAATTCTAAAATTCCCTGAATTAATATAAGTTATTATAAATATGTCCATCTGATAAAATCCTAGATTAGGTGAGGCGTTGAACACCAATAAAATCCCAAAGTAAATATATTAAGGCAAGTTATAGTCTTCCTTACTCAAATTTATAATACGGTCTCTTTAGGCTATCAAAGTGCTACCCAAAGCATTCCTTCTAGTCCACATTAATTAATTGTAAAGTTTGGGATAGGGTCTGCCTTAACAGAACTGGAGTAGTCCACCATAAAATTGGGGGCTAGGCCTAGATCTGAGACATATTCAAGGAGATGCTAATATAATAGCACACGTCCCTTGGGATTAGGGAACTTGAATGAATTAGCAACTGTATACGATGTAAATGGAATGGGATTCCAACTATAACTTACTATTGTGACTTAACTCATAAAATTATGAGTTATAATAGAGTAGTTGTAGATGCTACCTACTAGGAAATTTAGCTGGGCTAAAATTCCCGAATTCAATAGAATGGGCTATTATAAATTTCGAAGAAAATAGTAGGACAAATATGTTTAATTAAAAGTCCTTATATTAAATGCATGTACTTAAACTAATATATAAACTCTTTTTCTTTTCTTATATCATAGGTGGAAAATGACTTCCAATGTTAATCTCCGTATGTTACTTGACACAAACTGAATGGCTCAAACTTTTCTACTTGGTTTTGAGCTGTGAGAATAATTCTCAGATTCAAGGGAGTTGCCTATGTTCTGAGTGAAATTTTCCTTATTGAATATGATGTTGAGGATCATGTGGAACATGATGCCTGGTTGAAGCATAAGAAAGATCATGAGACCGCCATGTGTATCATGTTAGGGTCCATGAATCCTAAGCTTCAGAAACAACATGAGAATATGCCCTTAGAGCACATGGTTCTCCATCTTAAAGAGCTCTTTTCGGAGTGGGAAAGGACAGAGAGGTATGAGACCTCCAAGCTCCTTTCCGTAACCAAGATGCAGGTTAGCACCTCAACCTCTCAGCATGTATTGAAACTCTTGGGATACCTTGAGAAGCTTAATCAATTGGGATTCGAGATGAATCATGACTTGAGAATTGACTGTGTGTTGATGTCCTTGACGGATAGTTACTTAGGCTTCGTGATTAACTATTACATGAACAAGATTAATTCTACTATCCCTGAATTAATCAACATGCTAAAAATAGTAGAACCTCAGATCAAGAAAGATTAGAAACCTCTACTGTTGGTTGAGAAAGGCAAGGCTTCTAAGAAAAAGAAGTAGGCACTAGGTACCAAGAAAAGAATCAGTAAGAAGAAGAAAGAAAAGAAGACATCTAAGTATGTCTACTTCTAGTGTAGGAAACTGGGATGTTGGAAGAGGTATTGCAAAGCTCTGCTTCTGAACATTTGAAGAAGAAGCCTGCAGAGGCATCTACTTTAGGTATGTTTGTAATTGAAAATTTGCTACTTTTCCTCATTAATACGCTTGGGGTATTAGATACTGGTTGTGGTTTTTATATCTGTACTTCTGTGTAGGGACTAAGGAACAGTAGAAGACTTATAAAAGGGGAGATCGACCTGCATGTGGGTAATAGAGAAAGAGCTGCTGCATTAGCCATAGGAAGCTTTAATCTTATTTTGCCAAGTGGACTTATTTTAGTTTTGAATAATTGTTACTACATTCTGAGTGTTACTAAGAATATTGTATCTGTTGCGTGTTTAGCAGTAAAAGGATTTGAAATTTTATTTTCGAATAATAATTGTTAGATTCATTTGAATAATGTTCTTTATGAATATGGGATGTTGAATGGTGGCATTTATGTTCTTAATACTAAAATAGAAGTTTTTAATATAAACAATGTGAAGAAAGTTAAGTTAGATAATAAGAATTCCTTATACTTATGGCATTGTTGTTTAGGCCAAATAAACAAAGATCGCTTAACTAAGTTACATAAGAGTGAAGACTTGGGCCTAATAGACTTGGAGTCTTATAGTAATTGTGAACCTCATTTAAGAGGAAAAAGATAAAGTTACCCTTTCAAGGAAAGGGTGAACGAGCCACGAGTACGTTGGAACTTATACATACTAATGTATGTGGCCCAATGAGTGTTCAGGCACTAGGAGGATACTCCTACTTCATAACCTTTATTGATGATTATTCACGATATGGTTATTTGTGCTTAATAAGCACAAGTACAAAAGTTTTCCAAAGTTCAAACTATTTAGAGCTAAAGTAGAGAAATAACTTGAGAAAAGTATTAAAACACTTCGATCGGATTGAGGTGGAAAACACTTAAGTCAGGAGTTTCAGGATTGTCTAAAGGAAAATGGGATAGTTCCCTAGTGGACCCCTCCTTATATGCCCCAACATAATGGACTGTCAAAAAGGAGGAATCAGACTTTATTAGATATGGTTCGGTCCATGATGAGCCATGTAGATCTCAGTAAATCCTTTTAGGGATATGCACCAGAGAGCGCAGTTTATGGATTAAATAGAGTGCCCTCTAAATCAATTGGTTTTACACCTTACAAAAGATGGTGTAATAAAAAGCCATTTCTAAGTCACTTAAGAGTATGGGGCTATCCTGCTATGGTAAAGAGGATAGCGTTAGATAAGCTAAGCACTAAATCTGATAAGTGTCTATTTATTGGATATCCAAAGGAAACTATTGGATATCTATTTTACCAACCTAATGCACAGAAGGTATTTGTGTCTCGAAATGCTCAATTTTTGGACAAGGAACACTTACTTGTAAAAGTCAGTGGGAGCAATATTGAACTGGAAGTTCAAAAGGAAGAAACAAACAGTTAGCTGATTGACCCCATTCTAGATACACAAGAAAGTGTGATCCAAGAACAACCTATCAAAACACAATCATTGTGAAGATCAGGTCATCTTCATAAAGGTCCCAATAGATATGGTTTTATCATCACTGATGATAAGGAACTATATCTCATGGATGATGATGAACCAAGGATATATGATGAGGCAATGAAAAGCTCAGATTCTGATAAATGGCTGAAAGTAATGAAATCAGAAATGGATTCCATGTATGAGAACCAAGCTTGGAATTTGGTTGATGTACTGCAAGAGGTTAGACCAATTGGGTGCAAGTGGGTCTTCAAGAAGAAGACTGACATGGACGGTAATGTAATTACCTATAAAGCAAGGTTGTTTATGAAAGGTTATAGTCAATATAAAGGTATCAACTATAATGAAACTTTCTCACCTGTAGCCATGCTTAAAACCATAAGGATCCTCCTAGCCATTGCTGCTCATTATGATTATGAGATCTGACAGATGGATGTTAAAATAACATTCCTAAATGGGGATTTAGACTGGGATGTATATATGACACAACATAAGGGTTTTACATCTCAGAATGGCTCGAAGGTATGCAAGCTACAAAGATCCATTTATGGACTTAAGCAGGCATCTAGGAGTTGGAATATAAGGTTTGATCAGACAATCCATGAACTGGATTTCTGTCCAAACATTAATGAGCCTTGTGTTTACAAGAAGGTTAGTGGAAGTTCAATCATTTTCTTAGTATTGTATGTTGACTACATTCTACTAATAGGAAACGATATTTCTCTTCTTCAAAATGTTAAAGTATGGTTGTCAAGAAAATTCTCCATAAAAGACCTTGGTGAAGCATCATTTATACTAGGTATAAAGATCCATAGGGATAGATCCAAGAGGTTGTTAGGTCTTTCTCAAAGTACATATATAGACAAGGTATTGAATAGGTTCAACCTTGAGTAATCGAAGAAAGGTTATCTCCCGATGACAAAGGGGATTAACCTATCTAAGGATGAGTGTTTGAAGATAGCTTAGGAGAGAATGCACATGAATCATATACCCTATGCATCTGCGATAGGATCTATCATGTATGCTATGATATATACTAGGCTAGATGTCTCTCAAGCTTTGAGCTTACAAGCAGATATCAGTCAGATCCAGGTGAAAAGCACTGGATGATCGTGAAGGCAATTCTTAAGTACTTGAGAAGGACTAAGGATGAGTTCTTGATTTATGGAGAAGGTGACCTCACAATTAGAGGTTACACTGACACGAGTTTTCAATCTGACAAGGATGACTTTAAGTCTCAATCAGGTTTTGTGTATGTGTTAAATGGAGGGGCGGTATGTTGGAAGACTTCCAAGTAAGAAACTACTGCTGGTTTAACCACAGAATCTGAATACATTATACATGTGAAGCAGCAAAAGAAACTGTCTGGTTAAAGGGATTTATTAGTGATCTCGGTGTGGTGCTTGAGTCTGTTAATCCAATTACTTTGTATTATGATAACAATGGTGCTATAGCTCTAGAAAAGGAACCACAGTCTCATCAGAAAAAAATATATGTATTCAGAAAGTATCATATACTCAAGGAGATTGTTGATGCAAAGATAATAAGACTAGAATATGTACCCACTCATCAGAACCTCACGGATGGTCTGACGAAGCCATTGACTCAAGTTAAACATGACCAGCATGTTAAAGCATATGAATTAAGACATATGGCTAATTGGCCTTAGTGCAAGTGGGAGTTTGTTGGATATGATATATGCCCTTAAGGCAATTAGGGCGATATATCTTAATTATATAATCATACGAATATTTTGTTTAAATTAATAAAGGCATTTAATCTTTTATTTATACCGATGTGTTTATAAATATATAATAGCTGGTTAAAATATATTCATTGATGATTCTTTGACCTATCATAGCATGAAGTCAGGGAAATTATAGTTGGACTATATTTAGTGAGACCTGCTTCATGTGCAATTATGATTATGTCTAAACTATCCCTAGTCATAGTTTCATCAAGAAAGGATATTGATTAAGCAAAAAGACTAGCATGTTGTCAACTTTCTTGGAAAGGTTCCAACCAGTCAATCTCCTAAGGACTGAAGGTGATGCCTTAAGTTTGACACATGGATATATCTAGGAGATATATTGGTGACCGCAACAAGATAAACATATGGTGTATATATCAATGTGTTAGTGTTTATCTTCATACAATAAGCTTTGCGAATATCCTCATACTTGAGATACTAGTTACCTTGTGTGGTACTATTGCTACACTTTGGGTCATTCCTACACACTTATCAATTAAGGGTGTTACGGGTTATTATGGGTATAGTGATGACATCACTTTGGTAAGCTGAGTAGTCAGAAAGAATCCATCGCTCCAGATATATTAAAGAGTTGTACCTAGCCACTTACTGAAGTGATAATTTTCATAAACCTCTGATCAGAGTATGTGTTTGAGAGAAATGGTTTCTAGTCAAACACATTATGGCAAAAGGCAATATACTTCGGTAACAAGTTAATAACTAGGATAGCTTGGAGCAACCTTGCTATTAGTGGGTTAACACTTTAACCGAACCCTATAAACCAAATGGTACTAATATTAAAGAATGGAAGGAGTTCATCACATTGGAAAACTATTGCATTAAGCGAGATTAAGTTATAAGCATAAATGACATTCAAAGTAATGGGGGATTGTAAACCCTTGCTAGAGGTGTACTACAGTCGTTTAAGGTAATCGAGTTCTATTCACGGTCTGGAAACTAGAGCCAATGGTTTCATTAGAACAAGGGTTGGTCAAGCCTTAACAGCTCAATACTTCGGGATCCTATAAGGTCACACGCTTTAGACCTTCATCATACTAAGTAAATAACTAATAGATTTATTATGTTATAAAAATATAATATAAATAATAATTGGATTATTATTTAATTGGTTAAAAATGATTAGATCATTTTAATAGACCAAGGAATTTACTTTTGACCGGTAACTAATTTATTAGGGTTGAAAAATAAATATTTATTTGAAAGGGATTAAAAGGGAATTTTGCTTTAGTGAGTTAAACCAAAAAATACGAAATATATTTTGTACAGGTTCGGTTGCATGGAGTACATTGAAAGGTGACTGCACAAAGGCAGCCCATGTGGGGCACCGTGAGCTGGGCTCACGGAATGGGACTCGCGCGCCCAAGGCAAGGCCACAGAATGCGCTGCATGCTGTGTGCGTACAGGTCAGCACGTGGATCCTTTGGATCCGAGTGTATGACCCGTATGGGATAGGGTTTTTCACCCTATCCTACATTGGTTTCTATGGAGTAATATTTTGCTCCCCAAGCCTATAAATAGGCTTTCCCTTACTCCTTTCAAAGTGCACCAAGTTCAAGAATAATTCCTACGAACAAGTTTACTTGAACAAGTTATTTTTGAGGAGCTTGATTTTATTCGAGCACCTCTAGTTTATATTTTTGGGTGGGGCTTCTAGAGTGGTCTAGCAACTACTCGAGGCTCCTTAGTTCTTCCTCTCGGGGAGGTTTTGGTTAGTGGGGTTCGCGTGGATACTCATAGAGGCTATCCTATGCTTGGAGGCTTGTGCAAGGAAGTTCTGCTAAAGCATGCTTCAACTGGTAAGTTTTCTTTCTTTCTCTTTTAATTATTAGGTCTTTTTCTTTCAGCATTTTTAGACTTAATAATTATGGTTTAGGTTGTTTTGCATGCTTAGTTTATTTTATGGTTAAGTTATAGCTTAGAGTTATAACATGCTTAGGTTATAGCTTGGAGTTATAACATGCTTAGGTCATAGCTTAGAGTTATAACATGCTTAGTATAAAATATATGTACTTGGATATAATTTAGAATTATGTTATGCCTAGCCTTTGCATGCTAACCTAGGTAGAGAATTATTTAGTTAAGGCTTTATTTAATTTATATGCATCTAATAGGAGTTCCTGGGGATAGGGACAAAATTTTGAATTTTCGCCATGCCTATTATGGATGTGCAATCTGACTGTCAGTTCCCAACAATTACACCATCTTTTATAAGGCGTAAAATCAACTGATTTAGAGGGCACTCTATTTAATACATAAACTGCGCTCTCTAGTGCATATCCCCAAAAGCATTTACTGAGATCTGCTTGGCTCATCATGGACCGAACTATATCTAATAAAGTCCGATTCCTCCTTTCAGATACTCCATTGTGTTGGGCTGTATAAGGAGGGGTCCACTGGTCAACTGTCCCATTTTCCTTTAGATAATCCTGAAACTCTTGAGTTAAGTATTTTCCACCTCGATCTGATCGTAGTGCTTTAACACTTTTCTCCTAGTGCCTTAACACTCATTGGACTACATACATTTGTATGTATAAGTTCCAATGTACACGTGGCTCGTTCACCCTTTCCTTTAAAGGGTAATTTCATCATTTTTCCTTCTAAACATCTAAGTCTCCACACTTGTATAACTTATTTAAGTGATCTTTGTTTATATGGCCTAAATGAGAGTGCCATAAGTAGAAAGATTTCTCATTATCTAATTTTCTCTTAGCATCATTTATATTGAGAATATGATGTTATAATATGAAATATCATTTGTAATATTACGATAAAATATCTTTCACAACTTTGATAATACCTTTTATCAAATTAGAATAAAATTCCATCTACCGTGAAGCAGGAAATAATATTTTATAATGACAATTGAATACCATTTTCTCAGATTACAAATTTAGTCAAAAGGAGATTTTAAGTTCCTATATCAATAGTAGCCAATAAGCTTCAATGATTTTTCGTAGGTACAACTCTCCTTTTGCCAAACCTCTACTTATCATTAATATCTGTACCTTCATATGGATATGTGATTCTCATTCAGTATTCCATACCAATTTAGAATTCCCTTGAGATGTAGAATTTCTCTATATCAAACATCTTGAAGTGGAATCTTCAGGCCTCCTCTTCTCATGCTATGAGACTTTTACCATTTTGATCTTATTTCCAATATCCCATATTGAAATGAAGATCTTGTTTCAATATTTCATATTGAAAAAAATCATTTTGTCTCCTAGACAAAATTCTCAGTATTATTTTTACTTTTCTCTTCACTCTTCTCTATCCTGCTTCAAAACTAGACACCATGTGTCCCTTTACTTCTTTGAGATACGAACCATTTAAATTTCTGACTAATTGGTCCACCAATTTTCCATAAAAAACATTTTGGTTCAAATCTTTCACCATAGGAAATTCTTTCTCTAAGATGTAAAGACATAGACTTTCAAGTTCATGATTTTATGATGCCCTTGTAGTTAAGGTAACACGGATCCTAACATCTGACTTGATGTTTATCCTTGTCTCCTTCCAGCTACTTACATAAGGTAACATGGGTGTTAACAACCTCCAAGGTGTTGTATCCTAGTTTCCTTTATGTATTTCATGCATATCTATTTTAAGCAGAATTGCTTGCATCATGTTGTTTAGATTCGGACTTGTACAATATACATGCTAAGCCAAAAGGTTCGAGGAAAGTCCTCACATTTCTAAACAAACCCGTGAAGCTTGATCTAATAAAAATTAGTCATCAAGAAGAACGTTTGTATTTAAATAAAAATTTCAACCAAGATGTAAGAAAGAAAAATTTATTCAGACTTTAGTATATAGTACATGTATTTAATATAAGGACTTCAATTAAATATTTTTATCCTACCATTTTTTGAATTTACAATAGCCCATTCTATTGAATTAGGGAAGTTTAGCATAGCTAAATTTCCAAGTAGGTAGCACTACAACTAGTCTAATACGACCCCCAATTTTATGAGTCAAGCCATATTAGTAAGTTGTTGTTGGAACTACATTCCATTTTGCATCGTATGCAATTGCTAATTTATTCAAGTTCCCTAATTCCACGGGATGTGTGGTCTTATATTAGCATCTCCTTGAACTTATCTCAGTCCTGCGGCTAGCCCCCAATTTTATGGTAGACTACTAATTCCTGTTAAGGCAGACCCTATCTCAATTTTATAACCGGCTGATGTAGACGAAAGGAATGCTTTGCGCAATACTTTATAGCTGAAAAAGATCGAATCATAAATTTGAGTAAGGAAGACTTATTACTTGCCTTAATATATTTACTTTGTGATTTTTATTGGTGTTAAACGTCTCACCCAATTAAGGATTTATTAGATGGACATATTTATAATAATTTATATTAATTCATGGAATTTTAGAATTAATTTATAAGGTCTAACCTTAGGTGGGTTAAAGCTCTTTATTATAATTATTCCAACAACCTAGATTATATGCAAAATATTAACATTTTTATTTATTATATATATATATATATATATATTTCTTTTCTTTTAATCTTTTATTCAATAATTTAATATTTACTTTGTTACAGAATCATATATAAGAACCATCTTATATACGGGCACAAGCTTGAAGAAACATGGTCTAATAAATTTCGTTCTTTTAATTCATGTAAATTGAAAGCATCTATTTTTTTTTGGTAATATATCCCATGTAATTTATATAATTTGTTGAGTCTTTGATAAGTTTGAGTGAGTTGAGCAGACTTATTCGAAATTATCTATATCCATTTTCTAACCTTGAAAGGAAAGCCTAAGTTCATCTATTGTTTCAAATAATTTATTAAACTTTAAATCATTTCATACAGAAACTAAAATTCAGTTTGCTTTTAACTTAATTATGCACTAAATAACCTGGCTCTTATACCACTATTAGGAACTGACAGTCACTTTGATCATGCATAACAGGCATGACAGAAATTCAAAATTTTGTCCCTTGCCCCTAGGAACTCTTATCAGTTGCATATAAATTAATTCTCTACTTAGATTAGCATGCAAAGGCTAGGCGTACCATAATTCCAAATTATATCCTAGCATAAATATATCCTATACTAAGCATGTTGTAACTCTAAGTTATAGTCTAAGCATAAAATAAATTAAGCATGCAAAACAACCTAAGCATAATAATTATTAAGTCTAAAACCGCTTAAAGAAAAGGACTTAATAATTAAAAGAGAAGTAGAAGACTTACTACTTGAAGCGTGCTTTAGCTGAACCTTCTTACACAAGCCTTCAAGTATAGGATAGCCTCTTTGAGTATCCACATGAACCCCACCAATCGAACCCTCCCTCGAGGAAGAACCGCAGAGTTTTGAGTAGCTGCTAGACCACTCAAAAACCCACCTAAAATATTAACTAAAGGGACTCCTTAATTTTATTCTACTAAGTTGACTTGAGAAATGCTTTAGAATCTCAAGTCAGAGCTCATGAGAAGAAGTGGTACGTTGAAATGAGGAGGAGGAGAGCTCTTTTTATAGGGAGAGGGGAGAGCTCCCCTCATTAATGTAGGATGGGTAAAATACCCATCCCAGCCTTAAGCTTAGGCGGCAAGCACAAGCTAGGCTTGCTGCACAAGTTGGCGCAAGGCAAACGCTAATGTGCTTGCCTTGGTCTAAGTTTGGGCTTACAGTAGCTTGCGGCAAGCCCCATGGGCTGGCATTTTTTGCATATATGGACCCTATAAATAAATACATAGGTCCATGGAAAAATTTCCTTCTCATCCTCCTTCCTTTTCATTTATTTTATGACCCTAATAAAATTAATTATCGGTCAAAATAAATTCCTAGCTTAACAAGAAATGATCTAATCGTTTTAATCAACATTTTAATTTATTTATGACTCTAATAAAATTCGTTACTAGTCAAAATAAATTCCTGGCTTAACCAAAATGATTTAATCATTTAATCAACACTTTAATTTATTTATGACCCTAATAAAATTAGTTACCGGTCAAAATAAATTCTCTAGTCTAACCAGGTAATTATCTAACAATTCCACATTTAATATTCTCGTACTAGACTAAGTCTATTAATTCTTTACTCAGTCCGATGAAAGTTCTATGTGTGTGACCTTATAGGATCCCGAAGTATTGAGGTGTTAAGGTTTGACCAATCCTTGTTCTATAGGAACTACTGGCTTGAGGTTCTAGACAGTGAATAGAACTCAATTACCTTAAACGACTGTAGTACACCTCTAGTAAGGGTCCACCATCCCCTATTACTCAGAACTTCATTTGTGCTTACGACTTAATCCTGGTTAATGCAATAGTTATCCAATGCGATGAACTCCTTCCATTCTTTAATATTATTACCATTTGGTTTATTGGGTTCGGTTAAAGTGTAATAGCGAAGTTGCTCCAAACTATCCCAGTTATTTACTTGTTACCGAAGTATATTACTTCTTACCATAACGTGTTTGACTAGAAACTATTTCTGTCAATCACATACTCTGATCAGAGGTTTATATTAATCATCACTTCAACAAACGACTAGGTACAACTCCTTAATATATCCGGAGAGATGGATTCTTTTCGACTATATAGCTTACCAATGTGCTATCATCACTATACCCGCAATCACCCGTAGCACCCTAAATTAATGAGTGAATAGGTATGACCCAAAGTATAGCAATAGTACCACACAGGGTAACTAATATCTCAAGTATAAGGATATTAGCAAAGCTACTGCATGAAGTTAAACACTAACACATTGATATATATACTAAGTGTTTATCATACTGCTGTCTCCAATATATCTTCTAGATATATCCATATGTCAAACTCAAGGCACTACCTTCGGTCTTAGGAGGTTAACCGCTTGGACCTTTTCAAGAGAGTTGACCACATGCTAGTCTTGCTATTCCATCAATATCATTTCTTGATGAAACTATGAATAGGGATAGTTTAGACATAATCGTAATTGCACATGAAGTAGGTCTCACCAAACACAGTCAAACTATAATATCTCTCACTTCATGCTATGTTTATATCAAGGGCTTTTGTACAAAGATATCAATGAATATATTTTAACCAGTCGCAATATATATGAACACATCAATATAAATAAAAGAACAAATGCCTTTATTAATTAAACAAATTATTCGTACCAATACATAATTAAGGTACATCACCCTAATTGCCTTAAGGGAATACATCATATAAAACAATCTGCCCCTATGATGATGAAGTGGTGTCCATTGGTTAATGAAGGTTGATTTTTGCTGATCATATATATCCCGCACGCTAAGAATGGCCAATGAGGAGAGGAATTGTGAAGCTGGGTGTGGAAGGTATGGGATATTGTGAATGATTAATGGTGTATCGGGGGTGGGAATTTGGAGAATGAGTGGGCAAAGAAAAGTTAAGTCTTACTTCTATCAAAGGTAACCTGGCGATGCTCCTTCCCCACAATAGGCTGATGCTTCTTCTGTAGCTTGAAAATGGGTTGGCATATAGTTGTAAGGATTGTGACAAACTGACTGACATATTGAACCTATCGAAGGAAGAACTGAGCTTCTTTTTAGGCACAAGGATGCGATGCTCGACATTCTGACAACCGACCCTAGGCATGTCTGGTCACGACCAGGCAAAAGCATTATCATGATCCTTAAGCACTCTTGTTATCTCTCTTTTTATTTCAGTGGTTAAGTCATTAGAAATGGTTACCATTTAGGGTTATCATTTGTACTCAAAATTTATTTCATTCAAAGAAATGTCATTAATACTGAACACATTATGATTATGATTAAATGAATGCATGGACCCATCGAGTGAGACATCAACCAAATAAGCAAATGTAGAGTTGTGAGCGGGGGGGGGGGGGGGGGTTTATCAGGATTTGTGCACGCGGGATGTGGTGCGCAGGGTGTGACTGGTTCAGTTTGAGAATATCCGATTTGCTTAAATGCAATGGCTTTATATAAGCCAAAAATGTGATTATATTGAGAAATATATTTGCACATTTTATCAAGAAAAGATATTTTTAAAATAAAGCATTTTTACTTTATTTAAAAATAAACTAGAGTCGCCACCCGATTCAGCTCCACTGGGAATTATGGTATTCTGATCCAAAATGGGATTTTTATACTGAAAAGAAAATGAGATTCTGAGTTCAGACATAATAGGTACACATACTGTTCAAATGTTTTGGATTAATTTTAGAATTATGTTTTATTTGGTAATTTTTGCTTTACAATATCTTTATTTAAGAAATAAATTCAAGAAATAAAACAAGCGTTATAACGGTATAAATAAATAGATACTTGCTACCAAAATTTTCGTAGAGTAACAATAGGGTTTGGGTTATAGCCCGGAAACTCGGATAGAGTTTCCTCACATTTTGGATGTTTTATCCGCACCTGCGAGCTTATTTACACATATTATAGTTTAAATGGCTCTAGTGGCTCACTTAACCAGAGAAATGAAATGCAATGTGCAATAATAAAATAATAAAAATGAGTTTAAATGAATTTTGAAGTTGGGCTTAGAGCCAATTCATTTTACCTTTTTGTTTGTCCAGGATGACTTGAGAGCCAGTGTAGGATCGAAGTTATTAGGGGTTGTGATTTGGTTGGAAAATAGGTTTAACTCAAGTTATGACTATAATCTTGGATTATTCCTATAGAAAATGCGAGATTTTTTTAAGAGAATGAGTCGTTTAAGGACCAAAGATCACTATGAGATCTGGATCTAAAAAGACAGGAAAATGAGTTTATATCGAATGTCGGTGATAAAGCTTGGATTTAGGGATGTTTTGACAGAGTTTTGGGGTTTTTGGGACTCCCGGAACAAAAGAGGATGAAATAATTTTCTTTAACTCTTCTCCGTCTATTGAAATACGGGGGGGGGGGGGGGGAGGGGGGTGAGATCTTATTTATAGAAGGCAGGTAATTAGCCAGCGGGCTAATTACCTATCTGACAGGATTTTACTTTAAATCCCGTAAATCCTTGCCAAATCTTAGTAAGATTTGATTTTTTTACTTTAGATGGGTAATTAGCCGGCGAGATAATTACATATGTTTGACCAAACTTTGACTTTTTGATTTTTTAGTAGGAAATGCTAAATCAAAGCTTCCCTAGAATGCGGACTTTTGAATTTTAGATTTTGGATGACAATTCGGTCCGTTTCGGCTCTTTTGTCTGATCACTGAACAAAATAGGCTTAGTTCCTCATCGGGCCTGAACAAACCTGTGCTAACAGTTTGCCCCTCGCATATATGAATTTCGTGCTAGAAATTTTGCCACATGCGAAACAAACAAAATAGTGTGTGTGGAATGTAATGAGTTAAAATATTTTAATCAACAAATTTTGAAATAAAATATATTTTTCCCCTTTGATTAAAAATTTATTATTGAATTGAATGAGATTAAAATTGAATGGGGGTCGAAATAAATATTTTCAAGTGCTTAATGCATGAATGACTGTGTAAAAATAGCTTTTAGGTCCGTTCGTTTTATAAACAATGCAGAAAATGGATGACATATGTAAAATTGCAAAAATTTTCAAAATACACGTAATTAGCCGGCGGGCTAATTACCTATATAACGGTAACTTTTATAGCTATTACACGTTTACGCGTGTAATGCGTAAGCGCGTGACGGCTGGATAGGTAATTAGGCGTGGGCTAATTACCTATGGGCTATAAAAATAGCAGCTTGGCTCCCATTTTCTCCACACCAACAATTTCTCTTCTCCTTTATTGCGAGTTTTTCTTTCCTTCTTCGAAGATTTTCACTTCGTAGCTATTTTTGACAATGATTTCTTTCATCTTCTTCACTTTTCTGCCCCTTCTATTCAGATTCTGTCGGGTCTCCATGTGGTACAAACTTTATAATGTCCACTTGGATCTACCGGCTGTCCAAGTGACTACTCGGAACGTGGTTATCGATGGCTAATAAGTGGAACTTTCTGATGTTCATGCCAAGGCATTATATGGGCTTCGATCAACTTAGATATATCATGGGATCCGTCCTGGGGATTTCGTTCTGCCTGCTTTAAAGCCTTTCAATCATCTTTCTCGGATTTTGGTAAGCCTTATCGCTACTTTTATTCATGTTTTTAATCATGCTTCTATCACACTTTTATTTGCCATTTATTTTATTCATTTTATTGCTATTTATTTAAGGCATGAATTTGTTAAGTGTGATGATTTTTTGATAATCGTGCGATTCATCAAAAACTAGTGTCTGATTAGTGTGCATACATATTTTTTTAGGTCACCGGCCATAAGGGTGGTAGTATTTCCCACTTTTATAAGTGGTATAAGGTGCTATCCCTTGGTGCCAAAACCACTACTAATGGGACGTCTTTGGGGAGAATGGTGAGGAACTGCAATTACGTGAGGTTCCATAGGTATTCGTACATCCAAACCGATACTTCTACCCATATCTTGAGCAGGTGGTTCGGCATTACCCATACTTTCCACTTTTGTTGTGGGGAGTATACTATCACTTCGCTGGATTACTGTGCCTTCATAGGTCTTCCTATGGTAATGTGATCCACTTCAATGCTTGCTTTACTTACGATAGCCTTAATGTGGAGACCATTAAGGCTTTGATCGACTGCTCTGGGGATAAGCTCGGGTGAGTTTCTTATGAGAAGCTTATGACCTTTTGGACTACTGGGGATAGAAGGCACTTGACTTCGGCCTGTGAGGCAAGAGATTTTATGCCTACTACTTTATCATGGCTATATTTTCCTACTGGGGGTTCGATCATGAATCTCCACATTCTACCCACTTTGATTGATCCGGCCCGCTTTGATGAGAATGCTTAGGGCCAAGCTGCATTGGGTCATCTATATTGGCCATTGATTAGTGCGTGAGGAACATGATTGGCAAGGTCAAATCTTGTCTCCACACTGTCTATGTAAGGGTTTAACTCCTTTTTCTTTCTTTATGAGCATTCTCGCTTGTCTTTTGGTGTTCTGATTTTCTTTTAACTTTTTGTTGATCTAGTTTTTTTGAGATGGGGATTCTTTCGAGGACCAAGCTCGTGCGAAATGGTAGCTATCTGTTCTATCCTCGTCTGCCACACTACCAATACGGCTGAAAGATTGAGTTCCATTCTGCTCTTTCTGCCTGCCTCCACACTCTATCCTCAGAGCAGGTACACCTTGCTACTTTCTTGACTTGTTTTAATCATTATATCTACTACAATTGTTGTATCAATTCCTCTTTCTTCTTTCAGATCAAGACGTAGCCTTTTGGGGGTATGATCTTCACTGGCTAGAAGTAATGAGATTATCTGGGGAATTTGTGAATACCCAGCTGATTATAGAGACTCCCTTCTAGTTGGAGTGGTATCTTAGAGAGCATATCCAGAATTGGCATCTTCCTCCCAAGTTGCGCTCTATTCCTCCCGATGTACCCCGGTGGATTTTTTGGCCTCGTAGCTCACCTGACTTTGTGTGATTGGCTTCTGATGGATTACCCTGCACCAACCTAGAGTGAATTGGGAAGTATGAGGTGTTTTTCCATTCTCAACTTCTTGGATAGCTAGAGATAGACCCTATTCAGCCAGACATTCATAATCCCTCTGAGGGTGATGCTTCTTCAGCTTCTGCCCCTAGCGGTCAAGCTAGATTAGGTTCGCCTGGGACTGTCCAGATGATTGTATCTTCTTTTTCATTGACTTAAATTTCTTCCTTATCTATTCACTTTAATGCATAGTTGGCTTAATTTGCTCTTGCTTTGACATCTCTACAGGATCACCAAAGTAGGAAAAGGCCTGTATCCACTTCTACCCATGTTGGGAGTTCTTTGGATTCATGAGCCCCACCTTAGAGCTCAGTGATGATGGAGGGACATCAGGGGTTTCAATATCAGCCTCCTATATTCCTGATATACTGCCCCGACCTGAGTACTTATATACCGGTGATTCAACCTTATCTGGACCCTGAGCATCCAGTGGCTTTCCACCCTGCCGTCGCCACACATGTGAGTTTCTCTGCTTTTCCTTCTTCTTTAGATTATGTTAGTCCTGACTCATTCTCATTTTTGCAGGTGCCTATTGCTGATAACATCTTTGACTGGGGATACATCCAGAGGCAATAATGGTTCATGATGAACTAAAATTCCGATATGGCGGTACATTTATTATTTCATTATTTTAATGATGATGCATGGCATGTTATGAAATTCATATGAATGATCCGTGTTAAAACATTACAGTTGGAGATCTGACGGCTTTGAGCTTAGTCGGGGATGCTTCAGGTGGATGACCTACAGTAGCAGCCACAGCAGGGACATGGCTATCTTTCTGGATTCGTTCCCTAGGACGGTTAATCTCCTCCTCCATCATCGTTTGACTCTAGCCATCCTAGTTCCGGCAGGCAGTAGATAGGCTTTCTTTATTTTCCTTTTTTTTGTTTTTAGACCATTTATAGGGCCTTTCCATTTATGGACATATTTTTCCATTTATAAAAGAATTTTGCATTATTCTCGTGCTTTGTGCTGTCTTCTTTCTGTCGATGATCGAGTTTATAATGGTAATTTGCTAGATATTAGCATATTGCCCCATAAACTATGTATAGCGAACTGCTAACCTTTGAAATTTTATCATGGAGAACTACATCCATTTTCTTACAGATCTGAATGTTTATCTGAAGAACTTTGAGGGTTAGGACCATCTCGGGGTTTGCGATCTGGCGTATATGAAGCAATATTATCACATCTTTATTAAGGATAATGTGATCTGAGCTACTATTAGATTCTGGGATCCTATCGACAATGTGTTTCAATTTGGAGATCACGAGCTGTGTCCCTTGTATGAGGAATTCTGTAGGCTCATAAGATCTTCAGCTGATGTGCTTCTAGCTATTCCAATGCATCATCCTAAGTTTTTTTATCTATTGATGAACCGTTTTTAGTTACAACGATTTGATAGGTGTCGATTGATTTGCAATAAGGGCTTGAGGTTGGACGTGGCTTTTGACATAGTTAGGAACCTTCCTCCTAACGATGAGAACTAGCTTCTGCTCATTTGTTTCCTCTTACTAGGAGTCTTCCTTTGTGAGGTTCCAACTATGGTTTGAAGCTTTGGATTCTTGACCATCACTGATCAAATGTTAGAGGGGAAATCTCCCATTGCAGTGACTTTGGCTGAGACACTGATCTTTGTGTGCTCTTCTCGGAACGGGACTAAAGCTACTACCAGGGGTAGCAAACTTCTTCTTCAGGTAAATTATGTTTGAGCCATTATTTTTGCTTGAACTGCCCTTTCAGGTTTTTGATTCATCAGGCTTGCCTTAATTTATGTATGGACTGCCTTTTCAGGTTTTCAATCTGCCATGCTTTCTCTTTTTTTCTTCTCTTCCTTATTTTTTTTTCTTTTGTGCTTTTGTGTTGCTTTTATAGCTTTGGCTTTAGGACAAGCTTTCTACATTGTCTGTTCCCACAAGCATGGATTATTATCCGAAGGCCTATTGGGCATGGGGTTCTATAGTTTGCATTGACAACCATCCTTATAGAGATTTTACTATCAAGGAGTAGGTTGAGTTTATGGGGAGTCAATCTGCCGAGGATATTTATTGGGTTTGCCCTTGGTGGGGAATCACGAATGTGGCTACTGACATTGCTAGAGATGGCATAATCCTCATTATCCTTACCAAGACTATTACCTACTCTCCTAGTCGCTTGTATAGGTAGTATGGTCGTCCTCAGGGGTTCCCTACATCCTTGTGCACCCTAATTGGCTCCAAGATTTCTTATACTTAGGTCTATCATCATGATGTGACGTGGATTAGCCTCTCTCAGGTGGAGATAAACTATTCCATGCCTTTTGACGTCCACCCTTCCAAGGCTTATCGCGTTTGGGTTACGAGTACTCATGGGCTTCCCACCCTTGGGGAGAGGCTTATCGAGATACAGAGACTTCGAAGTTTCCTTGGGGGTTATTAAGTTTGTCATTGTGCCTTTCGTCTTTATAGGAGAATATGGCTTTAGGCCTCATTGTTCGCATTTGTCATTTCCATTTACTATTTGTAATACACTTTATGTGTGATAAAGATGAAAAAATGTTATTTGAATGTGCATTTTATTTAAACAATTCATAGTTTCCATTTAATGCACTCATTTAGTATATTTAACATGAACATGTTACTACAAAAGATATTATTTAAATAGGAAGGACAAATGGTATTTATTCCCAAGAAATGCTCATCGTCGCCTAAGGTTCCTAATGGATTTTACCTAAGGCCTCACTCTTTTATTTTGAGGTCTTTATTTTTGCTCAAGAGCCCTTACTAGCCCTTGATAGACATTTTTCTTCTATTTTTTTAATTATTTATTTACATGAGATAGCGCTTCAGCTTGTCATGATTTACTGGATTCACAAATTCGTTGCCGTTTAGGTCTGAGATTTTTACTGCCCCTTTACTAAGAGTCTTTCTTACTACGTATGACCCTTCCTAGTTTGGCTGGAACTTCCCTCGAGCATCTGTGTGTGTTTTACGAGATTGCTTTAAGACCATATCGCCCATCCTTAGGGGTCGATCTTGCCCTTTGACTTCACAATTGTAAGCTCTAGCCATGCGCTATTGGTATAACTGTAGATTCTCCAACACAGTTAATCATTTTTTATCAATCAAAGTCAAGTCCTCTTGTCTTGCCTTCACCCATTCATCTTCAGGCAATCTTGCTTCAAGGGCTATGCACAAAGATTTGATCTCCATTTCCACGGGCATAACCGCCTCCATCCCGTAGATGAGAGAAAAAGGAGTTTGACTTGTAGGAGTCTTGACACTAGTTCTATATCCCCACAAGGCATAGGGTAAATGATCAGCCTAATCTTGGTAGTTAGAGATCATCTTTGAGAGGGTTTTCTTAATTGCCTTATTAGGCACTTCACAGCTCCATTGGCTTGAGGGCGATAGGGTGAAGAGCAATGATGCTTAATTCCGTGCTTCTCAATAAGATCGGCTATTTCCCCTCGGAATTGTACACCATTGTCACTTACTATATGATGAGGAATGCTGTATCTAGCAAAGATATATCGCTGAATAAACTGAGCCATTTTCTTGGCTATGATGCTCGTGTATGATTTTGCTTTAACCCATTTAGAAAAGTAATCGACTACCACTACAATGAAGAGATGGCCGCTGGTCAAAGACAGTGTTATCTCACCGATGATATTGATGCCTCAGGCTGAGAATGGCCAAGGTTTCGTCAAGCTTCGCAATGTTGTTAGGGGTAAGTGGCTAACATCTCCGTATATTTGACAAGCATGGCAAGTCTTTACTTCTCAAATACAGTTAGCAATCATGGTTAGCCAAAATTATCCCATTCTTTGGATTTTCTTTGCCATTATAATGCCATTAATGTGTGGACCACAGTCTCCTGAATGTTCCTCTTTCATCACCATTTCAGCTTCTTGTTGGGTCTAGCACTTTAACAATAGGCCGTCAGTTGACCTTTTGAACAAATCCCCTTTTATTAGGTGGAATTGCACAATGAGATTTCTTAGTGTACTTCTATCAAAATCCATAGCCTCAGTCGAGAATTCACCATTTTTCAGGAACTTAATGATGTCAGAGTACCAAGGTTCTTCCTTATCCATGGTGTCTTCTGTTGCGCGGACATAGTATATAGATCGGGTTAGTTCTATAACAAGGGGATTGATTGGCTATTTTTAGGGGCCCTTCCCATATGGAGGCTAAAGTGGCCAACGCATCTGCCATCTGATTCTCCTCTCGGGGCATGTGACAAAATTTACATTTGTTGAACATTGCGGCTTTCCTCCATATAGCTTTCAAGTAAGGTCTAAGGGATTCCTCCTTTAGTTCCCAGTCTCCTGTGACATGTTTGATGACCATAGCCGAATCACCAATAGTTTTTACCTTGTCTACTCTAAGAGTGACCAGGGCAGACATTTTGAATAGATAGGCTTCATATTCTACCCCTTTATTTATAGTGAGAAATTCTAATTGTTTTGATAGAGGTGCGAGTGCTCTATCTAGCATAATGATGATGACTCCCAAGTCGGCTCCTCGCTTGTTAATGGTGCCATTGAAGAACATGGTCTGTTTTTAAGAATTTTCTGTAGCTGTTGCAAAACATTCATCAGCGAATTCTAGGTATTCCTATTCTCCTTCCTCGAATGGTTGATTTGCTAGAAATTCAACCACCGCTCTTCCCTTGATGGTTTTCTTGGTGACATACTCGATATAAAATTCTGACAGTAACAAGAGCCACCTTGCCTGTTTTCCGATTAGTGAGGGAGCCTATCATAAATACTTCATTGGATCCACTTTTGCAACTGCTTGGATTTTGTAAGATTGGAAGTAGTGCCTGAGTTTCTTGGTGAGCCAGACCATGGCAGAACAAGTTTTCTCCACGATGGTGTATCAAGTCTCGTATTCTAGCTACTTCATGCTGAGATAATAAATTGCGTGTACCTTCTTATCTTTGTGCTCTTGAACCAATATAGCCCCTACAGATGTCTCTTCTATTTCTAAATAGAGAATGAGTGGCTTCCCGAGAATCAGCGGCTTCAATACAAGAGGGTTCATTGGATAAGCCTTGATCCTATTAAAGGCTTCCTGAAATTGATCGTTCTATTCTACTGGTTGCTGCTTCCTTAAGAGCTTGAAGATAGGCTCTCATGTGGTAGTTAACCATGCTATAAAGCGACTGATGTACTGTATGGATTCGAAGAAACTTCTCACTTCTTTCTTGGTTTTCGATGCATGCATTTCCCTGATAGCATTGGCCTTATCGGGATCCATCTCTATGCCTCTTTTGCTAACCATGTGTCCAAGTAATTTGCCTATCGTGACACCGAATATACACTCCTTTGGGTTGAGATGGAGATTGTATTTCTCAATCCTTATGAGGAATTGCTCTAACACTGCCGTATGCTCTTCTGGCATAACGGATTTTACAACCATGTCATCCACATAGACTTTGACTTCTTTATGGATCCAGTCATGTAGTAATGTCATGACTGCTCGCAGGTAGCTTGCCTATGCATTTTTGAGTCCAAAAGGCATCACCCTAAAACAATAGGTTCCCCACTCTAAGATGAATGCAGTTTTGAACTTGTCTATCATGTTCATGAGAATCTGGTGGTAGCCATAGAACCAATCCATAAAGGAATACATGACCTCTCTAGCCGCATTGTCTACCAGAACTTTGATGTGTGGTAGTAAAAAATTGTCCTTAGGGGTAGCCTTGTTCAAGTCCCTGAAGTTGACACAAACTCTAACATCTCCATTTTTCTTGGGCACAGGAACAACATTAGATAGCCAGGTGGGATACTTGATGACCTCAACGAAATTAGCCTAGATCTGCTTGGCTACTTCAGGTTTGACCTTTTTGGCCCTATTTTAGGTGCATCCTTCTCATCTTCTGCTTTACTAGTCAAATTTTTAGGTCCATAGGGATTTTATGCTCGATGATGTGTCGATCAAGTCTAAGCATGTCTTTGTGAGACCAAGCAAAGGCTAAAATGTGATTTTTTAGTACTTTTATTAGTTCTCTCTCTTTTTTGATGAGCAATTGATTGGAAATGTATACCGTTTTTAGATCATCTTCCGTATTTAAGTTAATTTCTTTTGTAATATCATTATTGATGTTAAAGATGCTAGATGAATGCTGGAATGGATGCATGGAATTGTAATCAGAAACACAATCTAAAATAAGCAAAGTTCTTCATCTTATTATCATAATAAAGTACATTTTTCATTTTAAACATGCTGGAAATGGAAACAAAAGACTTATCCTAATCGGTAGGGTCTGGCTTTGTAGCGGATGATTTTTCTATTATAGCTGGCTTTAGCAGGAAGTCCTCATCATCTTCCTCTTCCATCTTTGCCTTGCCCTTCATGATCTTGACCATGTCCATGATGGCCTAGCTCAAGCTACCTCCCTTGCTCTTTTCTTCCTCTACTATCTTGAGTTGTGCCTGAAGGTGCTTGGTTAGAGTGTCGTGAGTTTCCTCTTCTTTACTCGGCTTCTTGATCTTCTTTGTGTATACCGATTCATCGAGCTTGGTCTAATCTGGAATTGCCCCAATATTTAGCTGATGACCTATTTTCCTCATTACAAAAGTTATCTTTTACCGCGCTTGCCATAGTTGACTACATCTGAGAAAATCTCAAATCCCAGAACTGTCCTCCCCTAGTGAGTGACGGGTTTTAGGGTTCTGTTGTAGGGTTACTGTGACTTCTTCTGAGAGATCATCTTGTGGGTGATTCTTTTAGAACCCATATAACCGAGTCCTGTGGGCTTCCATTCCCCTGCCCTTATATTAAAGGTCAGCATTCCTTGTTCATGGGCACCTAGTCCTTTTCTAGTAGTGTGGTGTTTCTACATGTAACCCTAAATTAAAGGGCCCCAATGCACCTTCAGTTGCTTGTTTGATTCTTGGCCGATTATAGGTATGTTAAATCCTTTTATATGACTTTCTTCCATTTTCAGCACTGCCACTACTTATGCTTCATCAGCCTCTAGAGTAACAATCTTTTTGTGGAATGGGATTTTGATTTTTTGGTTAAGAGTGGATAGAACTCCTCCTAGAGCATGGAACTATGGTCATTTGAGTAGCATAGAGAAGGTTAGAGGGATGTCTATAACTATGAAAATTACTATAGATGAGATTTCTCCGATGGTAACCTCGGCTTCAAACGTACCAATGATGGTTCTCTTGGAATTATATTAGGTCTTGATGACTGTTGTGGACCTCTTCAAGTCTCGCTCAGTTAGTCCTAGGATTGGCAGAATATCCTTAGGACAGACATTTAGTGATGAGTCATCATCAACCATTGCGCACAACATGATTCACCTAAAAACACTCACCTTCAATTAGAGGGCCTTATTATGGAGAATGCCCTCGTCGGGTAAATACAAGCACAAGAAGATAATGTCGGGGATAACAGTACTAGTTTCAGTGTTAAGTAGCGCGCAGACCTACTCGGGCGATACCAGGGGACGTATTTTAATCTCCATCAGCTTTTTAACATTAGCAAGCCTGTGATCTTGAGAACCAATGAGGAGTCCCAGATGCTCATCTTGGTAGTGATGGCCTTTAATTGATCCATAATCAGACTTTCTATCCATTTTGAGGATTTAACAAAAGTAGGAGGAACTGGAGGTTCTGCTCTCGGCACAGCTGGGGCTACTGACCTGGTGATTTTTCCTCTGCTGGTAATAGGACTAACAACTTAGGTAGGTGAGTTTATTGATTTGAAGACTTCGAATTCGTCAAAATCTTCATCAAGTGGTATTTCTCCCAAGTCAATTGGCTTGTTTACGGATGATGTTGCTTTGGTGGCAAAGGGCCATTGTATAAAAGGAACCTCTTTAGGCTATCTTTCTAGAACACGAGTGCAAGCGGGCGAGGTTTTATCGGGATTATGCACGCAGGGTGCGGTGCATGGGGCGCGTTTGGTATGGTTTGAGGAAATTTGATTTGCTTAAATGCAGTGACTTTATATAAGCAAAAAATATGATTATATTGAGAAATATATTTGCACATTTCATTAAGAAAATATATTTTTAAAATAAAGTATTTTTACTTTATTTAAAAATAAAATAGAGTCGCCACCCAGTTTAGCTCCACCGGGAATTGTGGTATACTGATCTAAAATGGGATTTTTATACCGAAAAGAAAGTGAGATTCTGAGTTCGGATATAATAGGTCCTCATATTGTCCAAATTGTCTGGATTAGTTTTGGAATTATGTTTTATGTGGTAATTTCTGCATTACAATGACTTTATTTAAGAAATAAATTCAAGAAATAAAAAAGGCATTATAATGGCATAGATAAATAGATATTTGCTACTGAAATTTCAGCAGAGTAACGATAACATTTGGGTTCTGGCCCAAAAACTCGGATAGAGTTTCCTCACATTCTAGATGTTTTATCCGTACCTACGAGCTTATTTACAATTATTATAGTTTAAGTGGCTCCAGTGGCTCACTTAACCAGAGAAATGGAATGCAATATGCAATAGTAAAGGTAATAGAATGAATTTCAATATTGGGCTTAGAGCCAATTTCCCTCAGTTTATCTTTTCATCTGTCTAGGAAGACTTGAGAGCTGGTGTGGGACTGAAGTTGTCAGAGGTTGTGATTTTGTTGGAAAATAGGTTTAACCCAAGTTATGGCTATAATCTTGGATTATTCCTAGAGGAAATGCAGGATTTTTAAGAAATTGAGTCATTTTCAGACTGAAGATCACTGTAAGATCTTGATCTAAAAAGATGGGAAATGAGTTTATACCGAATAACGGTGATAAAGCTCAGATTTGGGGATGTTTTGATAGAGTTTTAGGGCTTTTAGGACTCCTGGAAGAAAAAGGGGACAAATGGGATTTGTGGCTTTTCCACCGTCTCTTGAAATGAGGGGGGGCTAATTACCTATTTGACAAGATTTTACTTTAAATACCGCAAATCCTTGCCAGATCTTAGTAAGATTTGATTTTTTTTACTATAGATGGGTAATTAGCCGGTGGGCTAATTACCTATGTTTGACCAAACTTTGACTTTTTTTTATTTTTCAGTAGGAAATGCTAAATTGAACCTTCCCAGGATTGTGGATTTTTGAATTTTAGATTTTGGATGACAATTTGGTCCTTTTTAGCTCTTTTGTCTGATCACCGAATGAAATAGGCATCATTCCTCATCGAGCTGGAACAGACCTGTGATGTGTCGATGACGTGTGGGTCTCCCTTGGCCCCTGTGTGAGAGGCAGGACCCACTGAGGGTTTGGTTAGATTTAGGCATGACAAAACGTTTTTAGTTAAAGTTTGCACAATAAGCTAATTTGAATGAATGAAAGAAATGAGACACAAATCTTGATACAATTGATAGAGTCGCCACCCAAGTTGTTTACTTAGGAAAGAGTTTTGGTACGGTTCCCTCTGGGTGGGAGACTCATTCCTATTGGATTAGAGATTTGGGTATCGGATGAGTCACTTGTTTCTCATTTAGTTGATTCAAAATCACATTCACCACGTAAAATCGTTTTAGTTTTCATCATTTAGGGAATTATTACAGAAATCCTATTTTTCTACACTCTTTCACACTCGTTACATGCGTTTACATACTACAATAAAAGACAAGCAATAAATGGAGGAAATAAAAATTACAACCGAGGGAAATGGGGGAAATTGCAAAGAGAACCTATACATTTGTTCTAAGTTATAAAACAAAACGATAATAAATTCCCCTGCATCCACAGATGTTAGCAAAGTTTATAGCGCACCAAAAATCAGCAATTCAGCATATTTTATGGTGAAAACACATTTTAATCTTTGTGGGTTGATTTACCAGATTATTAGTGAAAATGATCACATGGCAAATGGTGAGTTGGATTGATTTTTAGCCAATTAAAAGTGAGTTCTAGAATCTGCCTGGGGCTGGTAACTATACGAGTGGGTGGGACACGTACGGCTACCAGGGAGGACATGTACGGTACGGCTTACCCTGTATGGGTCCTGTCTAGTCTAGGAAGAAACTTTGTTTAGTCTGATTTATAGATCAACAGATTGGTGGTAGAAAAATAAAATAAAAAAGGATTTCCTTTCGTATGAGTATGGTGCATCGATTGGATATCTTTAGGGATATATGGTGCCAACAAGGCTCATACGGGGTTAGGACCAGACTCGAAATAAGAAATGAAAAGAACAGATATAATAAGAGAAACATAGAATGAAAATAATGAAATAACTAAGATGTGAGTCTCTTTGACACTCAAGAGTGTTACCTTTGCGGCGTGAATCCACTTTGAGATGATCCCTTTACTATTGAGAGAGCCCGACCAAAGTAGATGGTGAAATAGGATTATTTAGGTTAGTATTTGTGTGGACGGAACCTCCCCTAAATCCTAATAAAAGAAGCTAGGAATGAATAAAATGTGAACAAAACCTCAAAGAATGGGATTTCTCCCTATTTTATACCTCCTATACCCCCACTATAACTTTTCTATACCTATAGAAATTGCTAGAGTTTTAGTATATTTTTGATATGAGAAGTGTGTGTGTAAAATGTGAAGAGAAGGGCCCTATTTATAGGGGAGAGGAGGTCTGAACGTAATAAATCATGTTGATGACCTGCGTTTTCCCAAAATAGAAAAGGATTCCCTTCCAAAAGAGCCTATTTAGGCAAAAAGAGAACCCGTATGGGTGGGGACCTACCCCTACGGGTACTAGGGGACCATAGGGTCCCCCTCAGGCGTGTGGAAGGGATGACCCGTATAGCTCCGCTGGTGGATCCATACCACCAGGCTGTACCCGTACGGGTCCTTAAGGGCAGGCTCGGTCTTTAAATTTTGGCCAAACTCAACTTTGCAGTAGTAGGAACACCTTTGATGGACAACAGCTGGAACACATTGCATCATATAGCGCTCATTATAGTTTCACGAGAAGGATCATTAAAATCCTGTGCTCACAGACTACCCCTCATGGGATCATTGTAGATATGAATCTGTATGATCTCACAACGTGGGCGAGGGTTTGAAAATTATACCCGAGGTGATGGCATAGGCGAGTTCCTTTCCTGAGGTGAACTCCTTTACCGGGGGCCCCTTTCCTAAGGTGGATGACTTTCCTTTACTGATGCGTATCCCTTTCTTGAGGCGGATGACTTTCCTTTGCTAATGCGTATCCCTTTCCTAAGGCGGATGACTTTCCTTTTGCTACTGTGCATATCCCTTCCCTGAGGCAGATGACTCTCCTTACTAATGCGTATCCCTTTCCTAAGGCAGATGACTTTCCTTTTACTACCGTGCATATCCCTTTATTGAGGCGGATGACTTTCCTTGCTGGTGCATATCCCTTTCCTAAGGCGGATGACTTTCCTTTTGCTACTAAGCATATCCCTAGTGACTCTGCTTAGGGAAGGTGTGTATCCCTTTCTTAAGGCAGATCGAATTTCCTAGCCATTGCGTCCCTTTCTAAAGGCGGATTGACTTTCTTGACTGATGATTTCTCTGGGGAAGATATGCGTATCCCTTTCTTGAGGCGGATGACTCTCCTGGCTACTGTATCCCTTTCTTAAGGCGGATGACTTTCCTACTGGGGAAGATATGCGTATCCCTATCCTGAGGCGGATGACTCTCCTAGCTACTGTATCCCTTTCTTAAAGTGGATGACTTTCCTGCTGGGGAATTTTGAATAACCCAAAAAGGGACAACAATCAAACATCGAGTCAGTCGTTGTCTAAGTAGACACCTCTTTATTCTTAATTGACTTTTGTGGAAATAAAAAATATTTTTGCCTCTTCAATTAAGAATAAAGAAGTGTGGATGCAATAAACTTAAAATTATGTACAGGAAATGTCGGGTTTGGCCTAATCGAAATTTATTTTGCCGCTAGGGAATGCTCCTAAGGTGAGTGCCACTAGGATCTAACAAATTCGCTACTGGGAAGTAGGGGGAAGCCTCTGGGTCGATGGGGGAATGCCCCTAAGACCTGATGATTCTATTACTGGGAAATAGGGGGATGTCCCTGGATCTATGGGGAGATGCCCCTAGATCTGATGGGGGAACGCCCCTTGGACCTAATTCTTCTGTTGGGGAATGACCCCAGAGTCAGGTGCCCCTAGGGTTCTTGATGATGGGGATATGTCCCTTGACTGACTCTACTACTAGGGAGTGAATTAATATCCTTTGGTAAAACCTCTTCCACCGAGGAAGTCTTTCCTAGTAAGATTTGTTTGCTGGGGAAGAATTCCCGTGCTAGGATGGACCTATATGCAAAAAACCATCCTTGTTAGTGATCAATTCAAAAATGGCTTACCTTGATTCTTGATTGACTTTTGTGAAAATGTAAATATTTTTGCCCCTTTAATCAAGGATCAAGGTGAGCCTAGGGACTTGTTGTTGGATATGATGTATGCCCTTAAGGCAATTAGGGCGATATATCTTAATTATGTAATAGTACAAATAATTTATTTAATCAATAAAGACATTTATTCTTTTGTTTATATCAATGTGTTTCTATGTATATATATTATAGCTGGTTAAATATATTCATTGATATATGTATATAAAAGTCCTTGACATATCATAGCATGGAGTCAAAGAAATTATAGTTGGACTATATCTGGTGGAACCTGCTTCATGTGCAATTATGATTATGTCTAAACTATCCCTAGTCATAGTTTCATCAAGAAAGGATATTGATGAAGCGGAAAGACTAGCATATGGTCAACTTTTTTAGAAAGGGTCCATGCAGTCAATCTCCTAAGGACTGAAGGTGGTGCCTTAAGTTTGACACATGGATATATCTGGGAGATATATTGGAGACCGCAGTAAGATAAACACTTGGTATATATATCAATGTGTTAGTGTTTATCTTCATGCAATAAGCTTTGCGAATGTCCTCATACTTGAGGTGCTAGTTACCTTGTGTGGTACTATTGCTATACTTTGGGTCATTACTATGCACTCATTAATTTAGGGTGTTACAGGTATGGTGATGACAGCACGTTGGTAAGCTGAGTAATCGAAAAGAATCCATCACTCCGGATATATTAAGGAGTTGTACCTGGCCGCTTGTTGAAGTGATGATTGCCATAAACCTCTGATCAGAGTGTGTGTTTGATAGAAATGGTTCCTAGTCAAACACACTATGGTAGAAGGCAATATACTTTGGTAACAAGTAAACTACTGGGATAGATTGGAGTAACCTCGCTATTAGCGGGTTAACACTTTAACCAAACCTTATAAACCAGATGGTACTGATATTAAAGAATGGAAGGAATTTATCGTACTATATAACTATTGCATTAACCGGGATTAAGTCATAAGCATAAATGACGTTCTGAGTAATGGGGGATGGTAGAACCTTGCTAGAGGCGTACTACAGTCATTTAAGGTAATTGTGTTCTATTCATGGTCTAGAGCACCAAGCCAATGGTTCCATTGGAACAAGGGTTGATTAAGCCTTAACAGCTCAATACTTTGGGATCCTATAAGGTCACACACATTGGACCTTCATCGGACTAAGTAAAGAACTAATAGATTTAATCTATTACAAAAATATATATAAATAATAATTGGATTATTGTTTAATTAGTTAAAATTGATTGGATCAATTTTGGATAGACCAAGCAATTTATTTTGACCGGTGACTAATTTATTAGGGTCATAAAATAAATGTTTGATTGGAATAAAGATTTTTTATTTATTGACCGGTAACTAATTTTATTAGGGTCATTAAATAAAAGGGAGAAAAAAATCGAATTACCAAGGCGAGGGTTAGACCCTACACACGTAGGCCCCAAGGGCCCGAAAGGACTCGATGGGGACTATAAAGGAAGAAAGGCCACATGAGTTCATAGTGCACTCATGGGCCACGTGCCACGCAAGCCCCGATTGCGTGGGCATGCGGGTTGGGCTGAGCAAGCACAGTATGTGCAATGCTTGCCTAGTCCAAGAAGGGCCTCCGCGAGCTGGGCTCATAGGAAAGCCCGTGAGGCCCAGCTCGCAGGATAAGGCAGGCTCATATGAGCCTGCCTTATGCCGCAAGCCAACTTGCCTTAGGCAATACGCGAATCCACTAGGATCCGCGTGTTCCTAAGGGGCAGGATGGGTATTTACCCATTTTGCATTAACTAGGTGGAGCCTTTGCTCCACCTATAAATAGGGGGCTCCTTTCCCCATTCTAATTCGCACCAAATTCAAGTGGATCTTGAATCTCTAGAATATATATTTTCGGGTGGGAATTTTAGAGCGATCTAGCAATTGCTCAAGGTTCTTCGATTCTTCCTCATTGGGAAGTTTTGGTTGGCGGGGTTTGAGTGGATACTCATAGAGGCCATCCTACTTTAGAGGCTTGTGTAATGAGGTTCTGCTAAAGCACGCTTCAACTAGTAAGTCTTCTAATTTCTGTTTTAATTATTAAGTCCTTTTCTTTAAGTGTTTTTAGACTTAATAATTATGCTTAGGTTGTTTTGCATGCTTCGTTTATTTTACGCTTAGGTTATAGCTTAGAGTTATAACATGCCTAGGTTATAGCTTAGAGTTAGAACATGCTTAGTATAAAATAAATTTGCTAGGATGTAATTTGGAATTATAGTATGCCTAGTCCTTTTGCATGCTAACCTAGGTAGAGAATTATTTAGTTAAGGCTTTATTTAATTTATATGCAACTAATAGGAGTTCCTGGGGACAGGGATAAAATTTTGAATTTCCGCCATGCCTATTATGCATGTCCAATCTGATTGTCACTTCCTAACAGTCGTATCAGAGCCTACCTATTTAGTGGATAATTAAGTTAGAGGCGAACTAAATATTATTTTCTATATGAACTGATTTTTTTATGTAATTGTTTGGAGCAATATAGATAAACTTGTGCCTTTCATTTCAAGGTTAGAAAACAGTTACGAATAATTTTGAATAAGCCTGCTCAACTTACTCAAATTATACAAGTTTCAATAATTTATTTAAATTACATGAGTTATAGATGCTTCCAATTTACATGAATTGGAAGAACGAAATTTGTTAGTTCGAGAGAATCCATTGGTCTTTAAGTTTGTGCCCGTATTTGTTCTCGCTGAGGAATTGACTTAGTGTCTACTCCTTATAGGGCACCTCTCCTACCTGAGAACCTATATCGGTGAAATTTGAACTGACCAATGGGGATTAATATGAACTAATTTATTTCTAGTATATAAGATGATGCATATATATGTTTCTATAACAAAGTAAAAAAAAAATTTATTGAATAAAAGCTTAAAGGAAATGCAATATAAATATAACAAATGAAAGTGTTAATTATTTTGCACATAATCTAGGTTGATGGAATAATTATAATAAAGAGCTGAACCCACTTAAGGTTAGACCTTATAAATTAATTCTAAAATCCCTGAATTAATACAAGTTATTATAATTTTGTCCATCTGATAAAATTCTAGATTGGGTGAGATGTTTAACACTAATAAAATCCTAAAGTAAATATATTAAGGCAAGTTGTAGTCTTCCTTACTCAAATTTATAATACGGTCTCTTTGGGCTATCAAAGTGCTACGCAAAGCGTTCCTTCTAGTCCACATTGATTGGTTATAAAGTTTGGGATAGGGTCTGCCTTAATAGAGATGGGGTAGTCCACCATAAAATTGGGGGCTAGGCCCAAATCTGAGACATATTCAAGGAGATGCTAATATAGTAGCACACGAACCTTGGGATTAGGGAACTTGAACGAATTAGCAATTGCATGCGATACAAATGGAATGGGATTCCAACTATAACTTACTGTTGTGAGTTGGCTCATAAAATTGGGTGTTATGATAGACTAGTTACTAGGAAATTTAGCTGGGCTAAAATTCTCGAGTTCAATAGAATGAGCTATTGTAAATTTTGAAGAAAAATCGTAGGAAAATATATTTAATTAAAAGTCCTTATACTAAATGCATGTACTTAAACTAATATCTAAACACTTTTCTTTTTCTTATATCTTAGGTTGAAAATGACTTCCAATGTTAATCTCCATATGTTACTTGACATAAAATTACATGGCTTAAACTTTTCTAATTGGTTCCAAGCCGTGAGAATAGTTCTAAGATCCGAGGGAATTGCCTATATTGTAAGTGAAATTTTCCCTATAGAACCTAATATTGAGGATCATGTGGAACATGATGCTTGGTTGAAGCACAGGAAAGATCGTGAGACTGCCATATGTATTATGTTGGGGTCCATGAATCCTGAGCTTCATAAACAACATGAGAACATGCTCTTGGAGGATATGGTTCTCCATCTTGAAGAACTATTTTCGGAGAGGGAAAGGATAGAGAGGTATGAGACCTCCAAGCTCCTTTCCGGGACCAAGATGTAGGCTGGCACCTCTACCTCCCAACATGTATTAAAACTCTTGGTATACCTTAAGAAACTGAATCAATTAGGATTCAAGATGAATCACGACTTGAGCATCGACCTTGTGTTGATGTCCTTGACAGATAGTTACTCAGGCTTTGTGACTAACTATTACATGAACAAGATTAATTTTACTATACCTAAATTAATTAACATGCTGAAAATAGTAGAACCTCAGATCAAGAAGGATCAGAAACCTCTACTGTTGGTTGAAAAAGGCAAGGCTTCTAAGAAGAAGAAGCAGGCACTGGGTGCTAAGAAAAGAATTAGTAAGAAGAAGAAAAAAAAGGCATCTAAGTATGTCTGCATCCAATGTGGGAAACCGGGATATTAGAAGAGGGATTGCAAAGCTCTTGCTTCTAAGCATTTGAAGAAGAAGCCTACAGAGGCATCTACTTTAGGTATGATTGTAACTGAAAACTTTGCTACTTTTCTACGTGAATCCACTTGGGTATTAGATATTAGTTAAAGTTCTCATATCTATACTTCTATACAGGGACTAAGGAACTGTAGAAAACTTGTAAAAGGGGAGATGGACCTACGCGTGGGAAATGGAGCCAGAGTTGCTGCATTAGCCGTAGGGAGCTTAAGTCTTGTTTTGTGTAGTGGACTTGTTTTAGTTTTGAATAATTGTTACTACATTCCAAGTGTTACTAAGAATATTATATCTGTTGCGTGTTTAGCAGCAGAGGGATTTGAAATTTTATTTTTGAATAATAATTGTCAGATTCCTTTGAATAATATTCTTTATGGTTATGGAATGTTAAAAGGTGTCATTTATATTGTTGATACTAAAACAGAAGTTTTCAATATAAACAATGTGAAGAAAGTTAAATTGGATAATGAGAATTCCTTCTACTTATGGCACTGTTATTTAGGCCACATAAACAAGGATGGCTTAACCAAGTTACATAAGTGTGGAGACTTGGGCCCAATAGACTTGGAGTCTTGTGGTGATTGCGAACCTTGTTTAAAAGGAAAAGATGACAAAGTTACCCTTTCAAGGAAAGGGTGAGCGGGCCACAAGTACATTGGAACTTATACATACTGATGTATGTGGTCTAATGAGTGTTCAGGCACTAGGAGGATACTCCTACTTCATAACCTTTATTGATGATTACTCATTATACGGTTATTTGTACTTGATGAAGCACAAATCTGAAAGTTTTGAAAAGTTCAAACTATTTAGAACTGAAGTAGAGAAACAGCTTGAGAAAATTTTTAAAACACTTTGATCGGATCGAGGTGGAGAGTACTTAAGTCAGGAGTTTCAAGATTATCTAAAGGAAAATGGGATAGTTCCCCAATGAACCCCTCCTTATACACCACAACATAATGGAGTGTCAGAAAGGGGGAATCGGACTTTATTAGATATGGTCAGGTCCATGATGAGCTATGCAGATCTTAGTAAATCCTTTTAGGGACATGCACTGGAGAGCGGGGTTTATGTCTTAAATAGAGTGCCCTCTAAATCAGTTGATTTTACACATTATGAAAAATGGTGTAACAAAAAGCCATCTCTAAGTCACTTACGAGTATGGGGCTGTCCGGCTATGGTAAAAAGGATAGCGTCAGATGAGTTGAATGTCAAGGCTGATAAATGTCTGTTCATTGGATATCCAAAGGAAATAATTGGATATCTGTTTTACCAACCCGAAGCACAAAAGGTATTTGTGTCTTGGAATGCTCACTTTTTGGAAAAGGGACATTTACTTGCAAAAGTCAGTGGGAGAAATATTGAGCTGGAAGTTTAAGAGGAAGAAACTGACAATCAACTGATTGACCCTGTTCTAGATACATAAGAGAGACTGTCGAAACACAATCATTGCGAAGATCATGTCATGTTTATAAGGGTCCCTATAGATATGGGTTTATCATCACTAATGATAAGGAACTATATCTTATGGAGGATGATGAACCAAGGACATATGATGAGGCAATAAAAAGCTCAGATTCTGATAAATGGCTAAAAGCCATGAAATTAGAAATGGATTCCATGTACGAGAACCAAGTTTGGAATTTGGTTGATGCACCGCAAGAGGTTAGACCACTTGGGTGTAAGTGGGTCTTCAAGAAGAAGAGAGACATGGACGGTAATGTAATTACCTATAAAGCAAGGTTGGTTATGAAAGGTTATAGTCAATGAGAAGGTATTGACTATGATGAAACCTTCTCACCGGTAGGCATGCTTAAATCTATAAGGATACACCTCGCCATTGCTGCTCATTACAATTATGAGATCTAGCAGATGGATGTAAAAATAGAATTCCTGAATGGGGATTTAAACCGGGATGTGTATATGACACAACCTGAGGGTTTTACATCTCAGAATGGCTCGAAGGTATGCAAGCTACAAAGATCCATTTATGGACTTAAGCAGGCATCCAAGAGTTGGAATATAAGGTTTGATCAGATAATTCGGGAACTAGATTTCTGGCCTAATACTAATGAGCCTTATATTTACAAGAAGGTTAGAGGGAGTGCAATTGTTTTTCTAGTATTGTATGTTGATGACATTCTGCTAATAGGAAACGACTTTTCTCTTCTTCAAAACATTAAAGTGTGGTTGTTAAGAAAGTTCTCCATGAAAGACCTTGGTGAAGCAGTATTTATACTAGGTATAAAGATCTATAGGGATAGATCTAAGAGGCTATTAGGTCTTTCTCAAAGTACATATATAGACAAGGTATTGAATAGGTTTAACCTTGAGCATTCTAAGAAAGGTTATCTCCCGATGACAAAGGGGATAAACCTATCTAAGGCTGAGTGTCCGAAGATAGGTCAGGAGAGAATGCACATGAAGGATATACCCTATGCATCTGTAATAGGATCCATCATGTATGCTATGATATGTACTAGACCGAATGTGTCTCAGGCTTTGAGCTTTACGAGCAGATATCAGTCAGATCTAGGTGAAAAGTATTGGATGGCCGTCAGGCAATCCTTAAGTACTTGAGAAGGACTAAGGATGAGTTCTTGATTTATGGAGAAGGTGACCTCACAATTAGAGGTTACACTGACGCGAGTTTTCAATCTAACAAGGATGACTTTAAGTCTCAGTCAAGTTTTGTTTATATGTTAAATGGAGGGGCGATATGCTGGAAGAGTTCCAAGCAAGAAACTACTGCTTATTCAACCACGAAATCTAAATACATAGCTGCATACAAAGCAGCAAAAGAATCTGTCTGGTTAAAGGGATTCATTAGTGATCTCGATGTGGTGCCTGAGGCTGTTGATGCAATTACTTTGTATTGTGATAACAGTGGTGCCATAGCTCAGGCAAAGGAACCATGGTCTCATCAGAAAAATAGACATGTATCCAGAAAGTATTATAAAATCAGGGAGATTGTTGATGCTAAGATAATAAGATTAAAATATGTACCCACTGATCAAAACCTCGCAGATGGTCTGACAAAGCCATTGACTCAAGTCAAACATGACCAGCATGTTAAAGCATATGGATTAAGATATATGGCTAATTGGCTTTAGTGCAAGTGGGAGTTTGTTGGATATAATGTATGCCCTTAAGGCAATTAGGGCGATATATCTTAATTATATAATAGTACGAATAATTTGTTTAATCAATAAAGGTATTTGTTCTTTTATTTATATCAATGTGTTTCTATGTATATATATTATAGCTGGTTAAATATATTCATTGATGTATGTATACAAAAGTCCTTGACATATCAAAGCATGGAGTCAGAGAAATTATAGTTAGACTATATCTGGTGGAACCTGCTTCATATGCAATTATGATTATGTCTAAACTATCCCTGGTTATAGTTTCATCAAGAAAGGATATTGATGAAGAAGAAAGACTAGTACAACTTTCTTAGAAAGGGTCCAAGTAGTCAATCTCACAAGGAACTGAAGGTGGTCCCTTAAGTTTGACACATGGATATATTTGGGAGATATAATAGAGCCCGCAGTAAGATAAACACTTGTTATATATATCAATGTGTTAGTGTTTATCTTCATGCAATTAGATTTGCGAATGTCCTCATACTTGAGATGCTAGTTACCTTGTGTGGTACTATTGCTATACTTTGGGTCATTACTATGCACTCATTAATTGAGGGTGTTACGGGTGATTACAGGTATGGTGATGATAGCACGTTGGTAAGCTGAGTAGTCAAAAAGAATCCATCGCTCCATATATATTAAGGAGTTGTACCTGGCCACTTGTAGAAGTGATGATTGCCATAAATCTCTGATCAGAGTATGTGTTTGATAGAAATGGTTTCTGGTCAAACACTCTATGGTAGAAGGCAATATACTTCGGTAACAAGTAAACTACTGGGATAGCTTAGAGCAACCTCGCTATTAGTGGGTTAACACTTTAACTGAACCCTATAAACTAGATGGTACTGATATTAAAGAATGGAAGGAATTTATCGCACTAGATAACTATTGCATTAACCGGGATTAAGTCATAAGCATAAATGATGTTTCGAGTAATGGGGGATGGCAGACCCTTGCTAGAGGCGTACTATAGTCGTTTAAGGTAATTGAGTTCTATTCACGATCTAGAGCATCGAGCCAATGGTTCCATTGGAACAAGGGTTGGTTAAGTCTTAACAGCTCAATACTTCAGGATCCTATAAGGTCACACATATTGGACCTTCATCGAACTAAGTAAAGAACTGATAGATTTAATCTATTACGAAAATAGAATATAAATAATACTTGGATTATTGTTTAATTGGTTAAAATTGATTGGATCAATTTTGGATAGACCAAGCAATTTATTTTGACTGGCGACTAATTTGTTAGGGTCATAAAATAAATGTTTGATTGGAATAAAGAATTTTTATTTATTGACCGGTAACTAATTTTATTAGGGTCATTAAATAAAAGGGAGCCAAAAAAAATTGGATTGCCAAGGCGAGGGTTGGACCCTGCACACGTAGGCCCCATGGGCCTGAAAGGACTCTTGGGGACTATAAAAAAAAGCCACACGAGTGCATAGTGCACTCGTGGGCTGAGTGCCACGCAAGCCCGCTTGCGTGGCACATGGCTTGGGCTGAGCATGCACTGCATGTACAGTGCTTGCGTAGCCCAAGAAGGGCCTCCGCGAGCTGGGCTTACAGGAAAGCACGCGAGGCCCAGCTCTTAGGACAAGGCAGGCTCATATGAGCCTGCCTTGTTTGGCAAGCCAACCCGGCTTACTATGCAAGCCGGGTTGCCTTGGGCAACACGTGGATACACTAGGATCTGCATGTTCCCAAGGGGTGGGATGGGTATTGACCCATCCCGCATTAATTAGGTGGAGCCTTTGCTCCACCTATAAATAAGGGCTCCTTTCCCCATTCCAATTTGCACCAAATTCAAGTGGATCTTGAATCTCTAGAATATATATTTTCGGGTGGGAATTTTGGAGCAATCTAGCAATTGCTCAAGGTTCTTCGATTCTTCCTCATTTGGAGGTTTTGGTTGGTGGGGTTCGTATGGATACTCATAGAGGCCATCCTACTTTGGAGGCTTGTGTAATGAAGTTCTGCTAAAGCACGCTTCAACTAGTAAGTCTTATAATTTCTGTTTTAATTATTAAGGCTTTTCTTTAAGTATTTTTAGACTTAATAATTATTCTTAGGTTGTTTTGCATGCTTAGTTTATTTTATGCTTAGGTTATAGCTTAGAGTTATAACATGCCTAGGTTATAGCTTAGAGTTATAACATGCTTAGTATAAAATAAATGTGCTAGGATATAATTTGGAATTATGGTATGCCTAGTCCTTTTGCATGGTAGAGAATTATTTAGTTAAGGCTTTATTTAATTTATATGCAACTAATAGGAGTTCCTCGGGGCAGGGAAAAAATTTTGAATTTCCGCCATACCTGTTATGCATGTTCAATCTGACTGTCAGTTCCCAAGACTTGTCCCAAAATATAATGGCCATATAAGGTTAAGAGGGAGTGGGGTTGGCCCCGAATATGAACTAGATGAATTCTTGGTGTTTGCTGAAATATCGATACAAAAATCTGCCCCTAGATGGCAAGAGAGGGTCCGTACGGGTGAGCCAGACCCCGTACAGGTTCGTTTCCCGAAGGTGGGAACCTGTACGGGTGGGGTGGGACCCGTACGGGTCCCCGAAGGATGAGTTTAAAAGGCAGATCAGCCCCCTCATCTCCAGCTTCACACCAAAACTTCCCATTTTGCATTTTTGGGACAATTTTTTCCAAAACTCGACTAAAGATGTATAAAAAGATCCTACATACCGGCCATTCCTTCCACAGACTCAAGGACTTGCCCCCGGTGGATGATTTGGGGCTTCGAGAAAGCCCGATTTCCGTCGAGTAAGCGTTTCGCGAAGGAGACTCATTTTTGGGGCTTACTCCTGTCTCTGAAGTGCCCTTAATTCCTTCTCCTGACACCCATGCTTCAAAACTCCAGGTAATTTAGCCTGATTTTGCTTTTTCCCATTTTGAACTTTTGTCGATTTCTCAAATTTTTGCATGAATTAGGGTGTTTTAGACCTCAAAATAGAGCATGATGCATATAACTATAAGCGAATGACCTTTTTCCCACCCGCGAGGACTGCTTGAGATGCGTAGCACGGGGAGAAAATAATAATGAAAATGATGTTGATATTGAATTTAAGTCCAATTTGCGTGTTAAGGGATACGACACTTGAAATCCTGTATTTTAAGATAGAGTCGCCACCCGGTTTAGCTCCATCGGGAATTTGGGTATGATATTCCCACTCGGTGGTTGGGCCGTACCTTAAAACAGAGAGTCTAAGTTCGGATGATGTTGCTTACTTTTCAATTTTTAAATCAAACCATTTATATTTTAATAAACGCAACTTTAGTTCTTATGCAATTTAAATTCGGTTATTGTTTGGAGTTTTCCGTTTATATGCCATACATCACACAAAAGTGGTAAATAAAGCAAATAAATAATTATTACAAGGCTTTACAAATACCTATACATTTTTCTAATGCGAAAAAATAAATAAAGCAGATAAATAAATAAAAGGGCGAAACCAGGTCCTAACCGAGCTTACCAACTTGGACCCGGCTCCAAACGAGAGAAAATATATACCAGCAACCATAAATAATGCGACAATAAAAAAGCAGTAAATAAAATCAAACAAGGGAAAATAGCATGTTTTTGGGTTTTTGGGGACAAAAACACAATTTTCGGGCATTTATTAATTATATAAGCAACCTAAAAATTATCAAAATAAACTAAACAACCGAAAATAATCAATGAAAAACGGCAGAAAATATTTTTGAAATTTTATATGATGGTAAAAAGACTTATTGGGATTTATTTGGTTAAAAACACCATTTTAAGCCATTAAAAGGAGATTTAATCAATTAAATATTTAATAAATTCATGAAAAATAGATTAAAAATTATATTATGACATTATAGATTAAATGTGATTTTTCGGAAATTTTTTGGGTAAAAATTGGATTAAAAAAGGCCTTAAAACGATAAAATAGGGCCCAAAACCGCAAGAAAATGATAAAATAGGGCTAAAAGCGCAAAATACCACAAAAGGGACCATTTGAACATTTTTTACTAGTAGGCCGACTTAGTAAGGTGGTAGGCTGACTCAGTGAGTCAGCTTAGGTGTCACTCAGTAGGCCTAATACCCACTGAAGCGACCAATTGGAAAAAGTGTCTAAACAAACAAGAAACGACATTTTTTTGCCCAAAAACCCAAGATTATTGACATTTCAAGTTGTTTACCACATTATTCTAGTGGATTTGGACTTAAAATATTGAAATAACTTTGATTTTTCAGCTTGGGGGAAGAAACCCAAGAAAATCTGGTGAAATAGTGATTGGCCGTTTGAGCGATACATAGGTCGACTGAGCGACATGGTAGGCCAACTCACTGAGTCGGCCGGACATGTCATTCAGGCGGCCTGCCGATTGCCGGAGCGGTCAGTCGGAACCTCGTCAGAAAGTCACAAAAAGCCGAAAATGAGGGCTAAACGCTAGGAAAATCAACCAAAAACACAGCAACAAGCAATAAATAACATAATGAATTAGATTAGAACTTAAAAAATTACCTAAAGACCGTGAATCCACTCTCGAGACTGGAATCAACCTTTGGCAATGGAACTACAGACAAATAGTGACCGATTTAGCAAGGGATTTAGTGATTTATGAGGAAAAAGTCCCTAAATCCTATTTAAATCAGTTTTTACCTAAGATTTCTATTTGATTTTAATATTTAAGCTAAAAGATTAAGCCTAATAAAGCTTAGGAAACTAGATTGTTTGAATTTTCCATGGCTTTATGAAGCTTGTTCTTTCTGAAAAACCTAGAAATGCTAAAATCTCAATTTTTCATTAAAATGAGCCAAAAATCCTAAAATCTAAATATTTTTGTTTATAGACCCTCTAGCATAAATTCTACAATTAATCCTACAATTAATCCTCCAAATGTTTGGATTTGACGGAAAAATCACAAAACCCGACTTGTGAGGCAAGAAAAACCCAAAAAATGCAGGGGAACGGGCTGCCCGTGCCAAGGCCACGTGGTTGACGAGGCAGGGCCTAGGTCGCATCACACAATGCGGCCAGATCTAGGTTGCATCATACGATGCGGCCTAGATCAGGCCAGTGGTCCATGTGGCCCACCGCATGGCTCAGCGACTAGCCGCGTGGTCCATACGGCCCACCATATAGACCACATGGCTCGCCTGTCTGGAGTCAACTCCTACCGCTGTTGCTGGAGCAAGGGCATCAACGGGGAGAGGAGCTAGGGCTTGACAAGGTGCGAACTTCAAAGGTGCATAACTTTCACTATGGTCAGTTGATTAAAGTGATTTTTAACATTTCGGAAAGCTTAGAGAGTCTAAAATCTAACAATATAAATGAGACTTGCTAAAAGTGTTTTAATCTTATAGAAAATTGTGAAACAAATTACTACGTGCGAGGGAAGGATGACGGTTAATTATAAATGCATGTAAATTATTTTTAATCGCTGTTAGAGGCACAAATTCATCAAAAGAAGCTTTCCAAACATGATTCAACTCTAAAACATAGAATGACCGACCCATAAAAGGTTAGAGCAAAAAGTCATCATCGTTTCGTGGGTCACAAAAAAGCCCATTCTCACAGGCTGCCCCTCGTGAGGTTACAATTTGACGGGTCAAATATGATTTTATGAAAGAGCGAGGGATAGGAGGTTATACCTGAGTTGTAAATTCCTGAGCTAATTAACTACTAGGGTTGCAATCAACAGATCTTCCAGGAGGAACAAAACAGGAATAAAGGGGATTCTTGGTATGGTTGTCTACGGACGGTACAAAGACACATCATCAACGGACTAGTTGAGGATAGAAATTTTTTTGAGTTGGTTGTCTATGAATGGTACAGGGATGCATCATCAACGAACCTCTCAAAGTTGAAAACCTTGAATTAGTTGTTTACTGGTGGTTTGAGGATGCACCATCAACAGACTCATCAAGATGGAAGTCTTCTAAGTTGTGAAATTCTGAATTTGTTGTTTTCTGGATTTGCCATTGACATACCTAACAAGAACTAAAATTGAGAAATTAACATGTGATAAATATGTCCACTTTTTATTGCTTAATTGATTTTGTGGAAACAAAACTTTTTGTCTCTTCAATTAGCAATAAAAAGGTGGAATATAAAATAGCAGAGTTTAGAGATATCCGGGAGTCGGAAAGAAATAACCGATCGGAGGGTTTTGCCCCTTGCTAAAAGGAATATTTCAGAGACTATGCCATGCACTAAATGACAAAAAGGAATATATTCCTTTTTCAAATATCCATATTTCATTCCCTTTTTCTTCTTTCTCTTATGCATATCTTTACTTTTTCATTTTCTTTCCTTTCTTCACTTTCTATATTCAGTGTTTCACATTTTCTTTCTTTCACATTTTTGTTTCTTTCCTTCTCATTTTCTTCTCTTAACAAAACCTGAGCCATTCCCCGATTTTTCAACCTCAAAGAAAACGTATTACAAGAAAGGGCTTAAGAGGTCTTGCCACGTCGACCACAATACGTTACCAAGCGGAGAAGATAACCAGCGAATTTATCCGATTCATTGTGCATATAGATTGCGGGATTCTGACACATATATAGGCTACCCGGACATCTCAAGTTTGGATGTTCACCAACTTAGCTAGACACGCTTTTGACCTTCAGGTAAACTGCTAAAACCCGATTTTTTGCCGGAATTTCTATAAAATGCCATGAACTTGAATTAGATTTTTTAGGGTATTTTAGGCTTGAAATTAGGTGGGATAAGCTATAAAAATGAGTTTAGAATACATCTAGGCGTATTTTAGGACTGATTTGGTTGAATTTGGACTAAAATTGGGCTTGAAAAGGGCAAAAACAAAGTTAATAGGAGATGAGCCATCACCGACGGGTTGTTGGCCCTCGTCGGTGGCAAGGCCATATCGGCGGCACCAGGCCGCATTGCCAATGCGGCATACCTCCTAGACTAGGCGACCGACAACCTCGTTGAGGCGGCCTAGCCACGGGTGAGGTAGCCTTCGGCCACGGGTCGCCAGTGATGATTGTCGATGACCGAAAAATGGGGAAAGGCTCCAAACAAAATCATCAAGGGGCCTATCCTGATCAATTTTTTATGCTGAGCCCAATTTTACAGTCAAAAATCTAGTTCTGAGATAGGCTATTTACTGAAAACTTGATTTTTTTTTTCTAATTTTTCACACTTTAACTGCTAGCTCTAATGCTTGACATTAATTTTTGTAGCCAAAGGGGCTTAAGCCGATAGGTTCATTATAGAGATGTGCTAGGTGGTGGGGTCAGATTAAAGATCAAGCTGACAATTCACTGGTTGTGGCTATCCGAGGCATTGGGTTAGAGCAAATGTTTGATTCATTGATAGTTTTGTGCCGTCCAATGAGTTTGGATATATTATAGTGTTTAATTGAGTGGTGGAGCGAGACTGCACACACATTTCACCTATCGGTCAGCGAGATGACCATCACCCCATCCTATATATATATGCTACGACCGAGATGCAATGGGAGGGTCACATGACGATGTTCGATGTCTAACCCGATTGCTTTCACAATGAACTCATGCCCGGGTGTTGCCACTTTTGGGGGTTTCGATGCCGGCCAACGACAAACTAAGATATATAGAGCTATACGAGTATTGGGCCATAATGACCGATCACAGCAGGGTGCGCTTCGACTAGTACCTTCAGTCATTTCTCCTGACCATATTGACATGCTTATTCTTTCTCTCTTCCTTGAGTATGGCTTCACTAGGATTACTATGTGCTCTTAAGGATTTGAGCAGGTTCAGGATATGGAATAGGCCCAGGGCCATCCTCGGCCAGATATATTTTGCTCTTGACTGCTTAGCGCGAGGGAAAGTCATTGAGTTCAAGGCCAGGCAACTATGGGTCTTGGTAATAGATCCCCTTTGATTGAAACCTTTAACATATGCCTTTACACTTTTCAAGGTTTTATGAGTTTCTTTGATTTCCCTATACTTGCAGATGTGGGCTTTTGAGTACCATATCATCTGTCCCCCTGATTTGGAAGGTCAGCCACCACCCAGGTCTCATGCCATTGCCCGATGGATGGTTGGTTGGTCTAATATTGATCGAGAGGGTGGACCAAACTGGTATAGAGAGTATTTAAGATAGCTTCATCGCCTTCGGGTAACCTTACGTTTTGCGCATTTAGTTTAAACATTAGCTCAAAACTGTATTTACAAAAAGTGCAAGAATACTTACATTGGTCATTGATACGGTTTTATTTATTTTTATTCTGCAGATTGTTTCTAAACTGTGGAAGAAGTTGTCAAGCTATGAGCACGTAAAAGAAGTTTAGGGGACTATAGATGGTTGTCAATTTGTGTTAGAGTGCCCGTTTAGCCTTGAGTGGTACTTTGGTAAGTGATTCCATCGATGGATGACCAGTATCACTAGTCTGAGGAGAGTCCCCCCTGACATTCCCATCGGTATCTTTTAGCCTCACTTCATATTATTAGAGGATCAAAATCCATTTAAGGGAGGTGACTAGGTCCAGGTGGCCTCGATTGGTAGAGATTATGATGCCCACGTGAGGCGACTGATTCCCTCTTGACCTAGGAGAGCACGAGATGACATAGAGAGGAACTTTGAGTTCGGTGATGATGGCATTCAGATGGAGGGTAGCACTAGACTTGATGGGATTGATGACGATGTCGATGATGTTTCTTCTGAGGATGATGACAGGATGGCTGATATAGACCTAGGCGAGATGTTTTCTAGCGATGTTGGGTCAGGTGTTGAGCCACCTGTCCCTAGGCGCGGGCGACACAGAGAGTTATATCTCTCGAACTTCTGGCAAATTTTCACCACTATATTATTTTGATTTTGATTCAACTGATCTAGACTCCTTTACTCTTGATTTTAGGGGACCCAAAGAGACAGGAGGGGAGCTCTCGTGTTCAATGCTAGAGCATGCCCAGGGCCTTCACATTAGTATACGACTGACCCGGAGATAACTTCTATTGGATCAGTTCCTCCTGCTTGGAGAGCATTCCCACCGGGATTTATTGAGGGAGTGTCGGTAAATTAGTTGGATATCTCTTTTATGCCTGATGAGCCACCCGGGGGTCCAAGAGCCCAGGTGCATTGAGGAGTATACCGTGCATTTGACCTTTGGCCTGTCGAAGACCACACACGTAAGAATCTAACTCATACTTTAGTTGTCAATTCTTATACGATGCTGTCGTCCAACCATGGTGACCGGTTGGTTCTGCTTTTGATTATGTAGGTACCTATTTTAGAGGCTGAGGGTTTGGCCAGGGGATGTTTTAGCATGAGGGATTTGGTCATTGCATAGGATACCGTAGGCTGGGTAAGATTCTATCTCATAACCTATTAATATTTAAAATAAGAAGAGCATATAGGATATTAGTTAGCTTTATACATGTATGTTATAAATGCATGAATTGTTAGGCTGATCACTGATATTTGTAGCTCTTGGTTGGGATGGAGCAATACAAGTATCGGAGGAGGGGATGTGGATTGAGCATGAGTACACAGATTATTGGAGCTGATAGGATTGAGAGGTAGCAGATTATGAGGGCCAGCTAGCTCAGGAGGTAGCAGGTTACGAGAGGTGGCTTGCTCAGCAGAAGGAGTAGTATATGCGAGAAATGGAGACATTTAGGGGCTATGTTGAGAGGGTGGAGGAGTGGCAAAACCAACTAGAGAAGGAGGCATCAGATCATGATGGCAGCCATAGCGACGAGGGAGACAATACCGAGATCACCATGATTGACACGAGCTAGTCCGTACACTTTTAGTCTACCTTGGAGAAAATGGGTTTTCTAGGGATGTGGCCTATAGGTCCGATTATCCCACCTGGACCTAGTGTGGGTGGAGCTTCGAGGCATCCTACCTTAGAGGGAAGGCTTGAGGACTGCCTCGCAGATGAGGGCAATGTAGATATTTGAGGGCCCTTCCAGATGACTATTTACTTTCATGCTTTTTGATTTCTTTTGATACCTAGTGAACTTGTGGATGATTTGATTGATGCGTGGCTTGTTTGTTTGTTTGACTGCATTATTTGCTCACTAGATGAATGCTAGGCGCGGTAGATGCTTAACTAGGAACAAACTGATTAATCTCTACAACTATCCAAATTTAACGATAGTGCGTTCTTATTTGCCAGGCGACTAGTAGATAGAGATTACCGATGACAGCGTACAATGCACGATTGAGGCAGTTTTTGCGCACTTTAGTGAGCTCTGATTGGGAGAGATTGGAGGTTTTTGGACTGGCAGGTCTTCAATATATTGCTAGCAGGCCAATGAACGTGGCCTTTCTTCATGTAGCATTCCTCTATTGGGACCCAATTGACCATATTTTTTGCTTCTTGAGCTTTGAGTTATGCCTGATGGTGGAGGAGTATCAAGCTATTCTCGAGGTGATCTGCACTCACAGGATGCAATTTACTATGCCGAAGGTGCATTTTAGGGCTGAGGATCAGTTGATCAGGTTATGGAACCTGGATGCCCCTACTACTTTTCTTTCCTAGACTCTCGGATCCTCGAGATTCAATCTTAGCAGGGTACTTGACTGGTGTATAGCCATTCCCAGATTGCACATTTTATACCCTTTCAAGGTAGCTCTACTGCTTATTGCCGAGTTTATTTGAGGAGTTGGTACCATTGCCCTATTCTGGCTATTTTCTGTCATCAGACATGCCTCGATAGGCATCTATCCATTATTCGTGGGGTTAGCTGAGACCCTATTCCATCTAGACAGAGCTGACGGTAATCTAGACCTCATCGGGGATCACTTCTCCATACTACAGGTATTCCTCTAACTGATTCTAAACCTAAAACTGATACTGAGTCTACAACTGAATCTGAAACTGAATTTGAATCTAAAATTGAATCTAAAACTGAATCTAAATCTAAAACTAAAACTGACTCTAAAACTAACTTTAAATCTGAAACTGAAACTGACTCTGAATCTGAAATAGAATCTGAATCTAAATCTAAAACTGAATCCGAATCTGAAACTGAATCTGAAACTTAATCTAAATCTGAAACTAAAACTAACTCTAAAACTGACTTTGACTCTGAATCTAAAAATAAAACTGACTCTGAATCTAAAACTGAAACTAACTCTGAAACTGACTCTAAATCTAAAACTGATGTGCAGGTTTGGCTCTTAGAGAAGCTACCTCTGCTCTAGGATCCTCGGGGTGATCCGAGATAATACGGGCCTAGGAATTATTATGGCAGAGCTTGTATCACTGCTGGCCACGATACCCTGATAGTTGATAATTGGACGATGATCATGGAGGGTCTATCTATTATAGACATTCACTAGGTCTGCCGCTGGTGGGAGATTTCTAATATTCTGGTGGATACCGGCGGCGGCAAGGTTTAGATTGTAAGGCTATGGTATTTCATGCATTACTCGCCTTATCATCTATGCCGATAGTGGGGATGATGACAAAGGGTCCCATTGTATTTGGATGACTTTATGGCCAAGCCTTTCTCAGCCCATCTTCTTGCTCATGCTAAAGAGGTTTAGGCACACCGAGTGAGCTACGAGACCCTAGATTATGATCGATTGGATGCTATCACCACTGATGGATTCTACCGAGGATGGCTTCGACAAGTTGGGAGATTGTGGAGTCAGGCAAAGCACCTGCGCTTATGGTTCAAGTAGAGAGACAGGAGGCAGGACGGATCCTTTATCAGCGGAGGAGAAGTTGGTTTGACCTTTTGATTCTGACTATGACAAAGATGACGATGATGAGGGTGCAAGCCGCTCCGGGTGATTGATGATCACACCATCTTTATTTTCATCTGTCTTTACTTTTGCATAGGCCTAAACATTGTGTTAGGCCTATCAGACTTCTATTTATTTCTTTTACATCCTAACTTTTGCCTGGACCACCCTTTTGGGTTTCCAATCCAGTGGACTTTTTGGCTTTTACATAGACCTATATGTTTTCAGCCTATCGGAATTTATGCCTCTTTATTATATTATTATTTATATGGTTGTTTGTGTCGTGCAAGCGTTTAAGTTAAGTGGCATCCCAAATTCAACTCATCCGCAACATTTTGCCTTTACGGCCTAATATATTCATTTGTACACAAACATAAGAGCTCAATAAAAGTGACATTTCCATTAATTAAATTAAGCTTGAGTTCATAATGATGATAACCATTTATACTGACTCAAACTCTGGTGTTAACTAGCCTATGAAGGTTTTCTAGCCAACAAACTCTCATAGCTCACTCTTACCCTAATTTTTGCCTAGACTGTCCTTTTCAGATTTTCAGTCTAGCGGGCCATTCTTTCACCCTAACTTTTGCCTGAATGGTTTGTAGAATACCAAACAGCGGGATACACCCTAATTTTTGCTCGAGCAGTAGAAGACCGCTTGCCGGGTGATTTATTTATTTATTTTTTTGCTGCTTTTCTGGATTTGATTCTTTTGATTCAGATATGATAACGCTTTAACCAATCCTGATTGATAGGATTCGTGAACACATTACCATCTATATCCATGATTTTCATTCCATCTTTATCGAGAACTTTCTTAATCACATAAGGTCCTTCCCAATTCGGCCAAAATTTTCCCCTTGGATTAGTGTTGGTAGGCTTCACTTGCTTCAAAACAAGTCACCGGCCTTTAATGGAGATCAAAGATGCTTGACCCGACTATTATAAGCTCTTGCCATAGGTTAATGATACATTTAGAGGCTATCCAAGGCTTTCAGGTGTTGCTTGTCCATGGTATTCAGTTATTCGAACCTTGCTCTTGTCCATTCGGTCTCTTTAAGTTTAGATTCAAGCACCACTCATAGAGACTTCAACTCAATCTAAACTGGTAAAACTGCCTCTATACAGTAAACCAAAGAGAAGGGGGTTTGACTTGTAGGAGTTTAGATGCTTGTTCGGTACCCCCAGAGAGCAAATGATAACTTATCAGCCCAATCTCGATAACCAGTGATGGTTTAAGAAAGGATCTTCTTTATAGACTTGTTAGCCGCTTCTACTGCAACGTTGGCATGAGGGAGGTAGGGTGAAGATCTATGATGCTTAATACCATATTTATTGATCAACTCCATGGTAGCCCCTTAGAACTGAACCCCATTATTCGATACAATATGATGAGGCAGACCGTACCGAGCGAAAATATGCTTTTCAATAAACTTGGCCATCTTCTTAGCAGTGATACTGGTGCAGGTTTCGGCTTCCACCCATTTTGAGAAATAATCCACCGCTATAATGATGAAGCGGTGACCATTAGTTGGCGATGGCCGAATCTCACTAATTATATTCATCCCCCACGCCGAGAATGGCCAAGGAGCAGATAAACTATGAAGTTCGGTAGTTGGAAGATGCTGAATATCTCCATAAATCTGACATTGGTGACACCTCTTAACTTTAGAGATACAATCAGTGATCAGAGTTAACCAAAAGTACCCCAGTCGCTGAATCTTCTTAGCTAAGGCCAGACCATTCATATGCAGTCCACAATCACCTGCATTAACTTCCCCTACAACCCAATGGGCTTCGAATTCAGTCAAGCACCGGAGTAACAAACCATCGGAGGTCCGCTTGAAGAGATCATTGTCGATGATTCAGAATTGAAAGGCCAACTTTTAGAGTGTAGTGTGATCAGAATTGGTAGGATTCTTGGGATACTGACCATGATGGAGGAACTATATAATGTCTGACTACTAGCAAAGTTCATCACTTATAGTGAGGACTGGAGCAATGGTGCGCAAATGGTAAGGAACCTTTACAGAAACTAAGATTAGAGGGCAAATGGATTGGCGCTGAGGACCTTCCCACATCGAAGCAAGTGTAGCTAACGAATCGGCCATCTAATTTTTGTCCCGAGGGATATGATGATATAGACATGTCTTAAAGCAAGCTGATAAATCCCAAACAGCATTGACATAAGGACGGAGAGACTCTTCCTTGATATCCAAATCCCCCACAACCTGACGGATTACCAAAGCCGAATCCCCAATCACAGAAACATGCTTTGCCCCTACAATCAATAGGTCTTCAGGACCAAGTAGACAAGCTTAGTATTCTACCCCATTATTAGTAGTGGGAAACTCCAATTGCTTAGATAGAGGGATGACTTCATTATCAGGTGTAAACAAGATAACTCCAAGGCCTGCTCTAAATCTGTTTACGGCACTGTCGAAATACATAGTCCACATGGGTTTTGTGACATTAATCATAGCTAATTGCTTGTCAAGAAAGTCCAAGTTCTTGACATAATTAGAATTGAGAGCTTGATTTGCTAAAAATTCTACAACTGCTCTACCTTTTATAACCTTCTTCGTGACATACTCAATATCGAACTCAGAAAGCAATAGTAATCATTATGACAACTTCCTAGCTAATGATGGCAAACGATAAAGATATTTCATTGGATTAACCTTAGAAACGTCCTGAACTTTATATGACTGGAAGTAGTGGCGCAATTTCTTAGTTAACCAAACCATGGCGGCACACGTCTTTTCAACAATCGAATATCGAGTTTTATAATCTAAAAGTTTCTTACTGAAGTAGTACACTACGTGCTCATGCACTGTCATCTTCCTGAACCAACATTACCCCTATGGCAGAGTCATCGATTGCTAAGTAGAAGATCAACGGCTTGCCGGGGGTGGGGGGTCGAAGGATGGGTGGTTGAAGAAGGTAGCCTATGATCTTGTTGAAGGCAATCTGACAATGCTCATCCCACATAATCGACTAGCGCTTCCTTAATAGCTTGAAAATTGGCTCATAAATGGTTGTGAGGCGAGAAATGAACCTGCTGACATAATGAATAGACCCAAGGAAATGCCGAACTTCTTTTTCTATCTTCGGAGCGGGCATATCCCTGATTTCTTTAATCTTGTTTGGGTCCATTTCAATCCCTCTCTGACTAACCACATGACCCAAAAGCTTCCTTGATGTAACTCCAAATATGCACTTCTTTGGATTAAGGCGTAAGTTATATTTCTCAATGCGAGTCATAAACTTATCCAAAACCGCAGGGTGCTCTTCTCTGGTAGCAAACTTAAACAACAGGTCATCCATATAGATCTCTACTTCTTTATGGATCATGTCATGCAAGAGAGTGGTAATGACACGCTAATAGGTTGCCCCAGCATTATTCAGTCCAAAGGGCATAACTCGATAATAGTAGACTCCCCATTCTATGATGAAAGCTGTCTTAACTTTATCGATTATGTCCAACCGAATCTAGTTGTACCCCGAGAATCCATCCATGAATAAGTACATTATGGCTCTAGCAGTGCTATCAATCAGTACATCGATATGAGGCAAGGGAAAGTCATCTTTCGGTGAAGCCTTGTTCAAATCCTGATAATCAACACAAACCCTTGCTCTTCTATCTTTCTTCAGAATTGGGACAATATTGGATAACCAGGTCGGATACTCAATGACCTAGACGTGCTTAGCCTCAATCATGTTCGCAACCTCTGACCTAACCTTATCGGCCTACTCCGATCTCATTCTTTAGAATTTCTGCTTGACAGGATGGAATCTAGGATCGGTTGGAATGTGATGATTGCCGATATGGCGATCGACACCAGGCATGTCCATATGTGTCCAAGCAAAAGAGTTAACATGATCTTTTAGCACTTTAATTATCTCACTTTTTATCTCATGGGTTAAGTCATTAGAAAGGGTTACCATTTTAGGGTTATCATCTATACTCAAGTTTATTTCAGTTAAAGAATCATAATGAATATTGAACACATTGTGCTTATGATTAAATGAATGCATAGGCCCATCGGGCAAAACATCAAGTGAATAAGCAAAATTAGAATCTTTCATTGAATTAAAGGCCTTATAGGCTACATTGTTCTCATAAAACACACTAGAAATAGTACAAGTTACATCATCATCGATAGAGTCATCCTCCATAGGTAGAGGGCCTTGAGTAGCGGCATCAGCAGAGTTGACACCCTCGATAGGCTCCATGAGCAGGTCATCCGTATCATGATCCAGGGCTTTCACTTGATCAGCAGATAATACACCTTCTTCAGTAGCAAGAGATCGGGTAAGCTTCTTCACAGCTTCAGCGAGAGGATTGGCTTCATTATTCTTCTTCCACTTCTTCTTAAGAACAACAGACATAGCTTTTGACATAGCAACCATAACATCTACAATTTCTGGGTCCAAAGGCTTCTCTTTATCTAAATCAAAAAATAGCTCCCCCTTGTCTTTCTCATCGGATATGACAATAGACAGAGGCTTGACCGGGCTCTCCACCTTCTCAATAAAGCATCTCTTTTTGAAGTCATACATATCCTTGAAGATCTCAAAACTTGGCCAAATCTAACCATCATGCTTAATAGGCTCGGTTTCCCCCTTGTATACACTTTCCCTTAAACATCACAAACAGTCACCATGTTGCAGTATGCCGGGTGAACATGCCTATAAACCTTCCTTGGGACGTATCCAAAACCTACTTATTTTAGGTGCTTCTTGTTTGGGATTGGATCAACTATTCCACCAAAGCGCTTGCCTAGACACTGACCCGGCACATGGCCATGCTTCTTCATCATCTTCCTTACCACAGACTAGTAATGCTTATAGTAAGGGTCCTCAGATTTCTCATTACCTACAACAGACATTCAAAATCTGCACTCCTCCTTAGCTTTTATAATGGCCATGACAGAGGCATGATCAGCTTCAATAACCTTAACCCTTTCGTCTTTCCCTAAGGCATTGATCTTTTGATGGAGTGTCAACGAGACCGCTCCTATAGAATGAAGCCAAGGTCGACCTAGGACCAAAGAGTAAGTGACGGGAATATTAATAACAGTGAACTAGACCTTGGTAGAAATTTCCCCCGTAGTCCCTTCGACTTTAAAAACCCCAATCACATCCCTCTTTACATAGGCTCAGATGATAGTGTTAGATTTCTCAAGCATCTCCTCGGATAGGTCTAAATAAGGAATAACTTTCAGAGGGCACAGATTCTGGGAAGAACTATCATCAAGCATAATGCACGAGATAGTTATGTCGAGGACTTGGGCACGGATGAATAATGCTTGGTTATGATTGCGCCCCTCAGGTGGAAGATCTTGATTGGAGAACATTATCGGATCATCCCCTCTCGGGAGTGGTATTCCTTTCCCTACTAGGTTGCACATCTCAATAATAGAAGTCGTACGCTTTGCTTCAAGTTCCAGGAGCCTCTTAATCAGAGCCTTGTAGTAATCATCTAAACCCAAAACTAACTGCCAAATGCTGAAATGGGCTTGAGTCATCTTCAACTGAGTAATCAGAGGAGCAATATTAGGACTTGTTTCAACCTGAGGAGATGACATTGATGACTTAGCTATGGCCTTAACAGGGGTAAGGACTGGATCATTCTCAATGTGGAGAGGTTGTCCTTAGGCTGGTATACCTGGCCACTATGGGTGACATTCAAAATTCCATCAATTGATACGCTGTTGGTGGCTGGGGTTTCAAATAGATAGGGTGGCTCCTCATAAACCAATGACGAGTCCTAAAGTCCATACTTATCAACATTGAAAGCTTGAAACTCTTCATTCGAATATTCTCCCTTCAAAACATAGTTGTTGACATTGAATAGTGCCATTTTAAACATTTCCACATCTTCGGCCTTGGTCTCATCTTTTTGCCCTATCTCTTCAATTTCCATGGAGCTTACCACAGGATTAGACTATGGGATCATATCAAATATGAAGTTCAGAGGGACACCAGAGTTGATGACCATCATGAACTCCTCGGATATCATTTCCAAAACACATTCTTCCTTAATGCTAGAACTGATCATAGAGACCTTGCCCCTAAAATTAGGTAAAAGGTTTTCTATAGTGCTCGGCTTCCTAGCCGGTTCAACTATCTTTCCTTCCTTGACCATATGAGTGATAGTGGAAGCTAGAGTCCTACACTAATCGGTTTGATGCCCCTTTCATACATGGAACTTGCAAAAGTTTCCTCTTTTATCTGGTCGAGGAGCCCTAACATCACGTAGAGGCTTTAACCGGCCCGCTTCATTCATCTTAGAAAATATGACTCCAAGGGGCAATTTCTATAGGGACACAAATGGTTGATGAGAAGGAGGAGGAGAAGCAGCTTGAACTGCACATACTTCCTCTTGAGCCACAGTTTGCACTGCAGGCAATTTACCTTTAGCCGGAGCTGGTATAATTTCACTTGATTCGCTCTTCTTAAACCACTACCCATTCCCACTTGGCTTGATTGCCTTCTCTTTCTCCTCCCGAGGTTCAATTTTCTAGGCTTTGTCAAAAACTTTTTAATAGGATTCGAAAGAGTTGGTTTCCATTTCTTTTTAGAGCAACAGGAGAGCCCCGTCGAGCAGCTTTGGGATCATTTCTTTAAGACTAAGCTTTTTCTTTAATAGAACCTAAGTGGCCATCCACCTATTGAAATACAACTTAAAGGATTCACCTTGCTTTTGCTTGACTGCCTCAAGATGCTGAATGGTGGTTTCCATTATGGAATTGAAACCATAGTGGGCAATTTAAGCTTTGGAAAGGAGTTTCCAATCTAGGATTGTTGACTCTTGGAGAGTATTGTACCACTCAAGAGCAGATCCTGATAGGGTACACGGGAATAACTTAGCCAAAACTTTGTCCCCAATCTTCTGGACATGCATAATCCGCTTGTACATTATGATGTAGGATTTGGGAGGTCCCTCACCGGAGTACGCTTTCATTCGGGGCATTGAAAAATTCTTGGGTACCCAATCTTTATCTCTCGCCTCTTCTTTATCTTTGTTCTTACCCATAAGCTGCTTAAAGAATGATGCCATTTTAGGTGTCACGGCCAGAAACTGCATGACCTAGTCGCATGATGTCATACCTAGAGGCTGCATGACCTGGTCATTGTGCACTGAGGATGATCGGAACTGAAATAGCGGAGGAGCAAGGATCTCGATCTGAGGGCAAGCAAAATGATTTTGGGGGTAACGGGTCCCACGTGGAGTAACCTCAAAATTAGGAGGCGATGGAGCAAAAGGCATTGGCGGCGTCAAAGAGATGACAAAATCGCTGGAAGGAACAAATGTTTATGCAGTAAAGCCCCCTAAGAAAGCAAGGAATATAGGAGGTTGGTTGATAGGCCTAGAAGGTACTGGAATAGAAAAAGCAAACACAAAGATAGTGTAGGCTGAACTAAGGAGCTTTGACTAAATTAAACCGGCTGAACAGGTGGGAGCGGCAGAATTGAAAATTGATTCTAAATCGGTGGAGACTGAGTAGACATATTTTGAGCGGCCTCTCCCTGAGCTTGAATAACAAGCCCAACTAGCCTTTGAATTTCTCTTTCCTCCCTAAGGGCCGATCGGACTTGCTCTTAAATAGTGACCCAAAATAGATTCGATTGCATGAATATAGCCATAGCATTAGCCAATTCAGAACCCAACTGGGATTGCCCTTGATCAGCCAGAGGTAAAGAAACTAGAGGAGGAGCAATCTCGAATGGAACCCCGCTAATAAAGGGAATATTAGACATGGTTGAAAAAATAGATTCTTACACTGAAATCACTGCCCGACGAATTAATTGGCGATCAAGTCATAACCAAAGAGGACTGCAGCGACGTCTCGACCTAACTGGAGAAATCGAAAGATGGTCAGCCCGAATTAAACCATGAATGAAATTAATGATTATGTAATAATTCGAGTGATGAATGCCTTATATACGGGGGTGGTTTACAGAGGTAGAGAGTAAAAGAGCTAATAATGCAAAGCTTAACCCTAAAATACATGAGATGTATAAATTCATCGCTACACCTAGCGAACTAGATATGGGTCGTCGGGACTCAAATGATCTCATGCATTTTGTTAAATTCCCTCTTCAAGCGAGGGGAGAGTAGAGGTAAGTGAAAACTGAAAAGAAAGGTTGGCCATAGGTGGCATATGCATGAGTTTTGAATGAATGAGCACAACACAAGTAGCACATAAAAGCGAATAAACCTCTTCCAACCTAATAACTCCCGCGCAATGAAAATTTAGAATCTGGGCTTAACTCTAGCGCTAGAGAATGGCAAGAGAGTATATGACCTAGTTCTAAATTATTTTGGTAAGCTTAAGGGGAAGTTGTTATGGCTAGATTTATCGCGATTCATAGTCTCAAACTGCTGGTGTCATGGAACGACACTGTAGAAGGGTCTCGTTTACCTTGATTTTGTGTAACTCAACCACTCCTCAAATGAGTGCAACTGCAAGAATTACACGTTGGTTAAACGAGTGATCCACCCACAAATATCCCCAATTCCTAGCGGGCATGAGGTATACAAGTGAGCTTCACGGGTGTGAAATAACAATGACACCTTAAAACTTAGAAACTAACTTAGCGGTGGATTCGAAAGACATAAGAAATAAAGCATTGATTTAAAAAACGATTTAGGCACATCATCAGAATCCTTTAACCAATTTTCGAAAATGAGAGCGATTTTCCAATTTTGAAGTTAAGAGGAAATCCCCAGTGGAGTTGCCATTGTGAGCGGATGACCTTTTTCCCACCCGCGAGGACCGCGTGAATTGCGTAGCACGGGGAGTGGAAAATAACGAGCGCTGTGAAGTGTGCTAAGGGAGAATCCATATATTTGGTGTGATGAAAATAATAATGAAAATGATGTTGATGTTGAATTTAAGTCCAATTTGCGTGTTAAGGGATACGACACTTGAAATCCCGTATTTTAAGATAGAGTCGCCACCCGGTTTAGCCCCATCGGGAATTTGGGTACCCACCGGGTGATTAGACCGTACATTAAAACAAAGATTTCAAGTTCAGATGATGTTGCTTACTTTTCAATTTTTAAATCAAACCATTTATATTTTAATAAACGTGACTTTAGTTCTTATTCGATTTAAATCCGGTTATTGTTTGGAGTTTTCAGTTTATATGCCATACATCACACAAAAGTGGTAAATAAAGTAAATAAATAATTATTACAAGGCTTTACAAATATCTATACATTTTTCTAATGCGGGAAAATACATAAAGCAGATAAACAAATAAAAGGGCAAAACCGGGTCCTAACTGAGCTTACCAACTCAGACCTGGCTCCAAACGAGACAATATATACCAGCAAACATAAATAATGCGACAATAGAAAAGCAGTAAATAAAATCAAACAAGGCAAAATAGCATTATTTTAGGTTTTTCGGGATAAAAATATAATTTTTGGGCATTTATTAATTATCTAAGCAACCTAAAAATTATTAAAATAAACTAAACAACCTAAAATAATAAATGAAAATGGTAGAAAATATTGTTGGAATTTTATATGATGGTAAAAAGACTTATTGCGATTTATTTGGTTCAAAACACCATTTTAAACCATTAAAAGGAGATTTAATCAATTAAATATTTAATAAATTCATGAAAAATAGATTAAAAATTATATTATGGCATTATAGATTAAATGTGATTTTTCAAAAATTTTTCATGTAAAAATCACAATAAAAAATGCATTAAAACGACAAAACAGAGCCCAAAACCGTAAGAAAATGATAAAACAGGGCTAAAAGCGCAAAATACCGCAAAGAGGGACCGTTTGAACATTTTTTACATGTAGGCTGACTTAGTGAGGTGGTAGGCCTCTTGAATGACATGGTATTCAGTCGGCCTAATACCCAATGAACTGGCCAACCGAAAAAAGTGTCTAAAGAGTCCGAAAATGACATTTTTGTGCTTAAAAACTTAAGATTATTGACATTTCAAGTCGCTTCCCACATTATTCTAGTGGATTTGGACTTAAAATGTTAAAATAACTTTGATTTTTTAGCTTGGGGGAAGAAACCCAAGAAAATCCGGTGATATAGTGATTTGCCGCTTGAGCAACATGTAGGCCGACCGAACGACATGGTAGGGCAACTCATTCAGTCGGCCGACCATCTCGTTCAGGCGGCCTGCCGGTCACTAGAGCGGTCAGCCGAAACCGCGCCGGAAAGTCGTAAAAAAGCCAAAAATGAGGGCTAAACACCTAGAAAATCAACCAAAAACACAGCAACGAGCAATAAATAACATAATGAAATAGATTGGAACTAAGAAAATAACCTAAAGGCCGTAAATCCACTCTCGAGACTCAAATCAACCTTTGGTGAGCTTTTGACGAATTTGTGATGGAAATATCGACGAACAGTGATCGATTTAGTGAGGGATTTAGTGATTTGTGAGGAAAAAGTCACTAAATCCTATTTAAATCAGGTTTTACCTAAGATTTCTATTTAATTTTAATATCTAAGCTAAAAGATTAAGCCTAATAAAGCTTAGGAAGCTAAATTGTTTGAATTTCCATTACTATATGAGGCTTGTTCTTTCTAAAAAACCTAGAAATGCTAAAATCTGAGTTTTTCATCAAAATGAGCCAAAAATCCTAAAATCTCAAAATTTTAGGGTTTTTATATACCCTCTCAAGCATAAATTCTGCAATTAATCCTCCAAATGTTTGGATTTGATGGAAAAATCACAAAACCCAACTTGCAGGGCAAGAAAAACCCAAAAAAATGCAGGGGAAGGGGATGCCCGCACCAAGGCCGCGTCGCTGATGTGGCAGGGCCTAGGTCGCATCACACGATGCAGACTAGATCAGGCTGGGTGGGAGACCGTGCCAGGCTGCATGAGCCACATAGCCCACTAAGTGGCTCACAAGGCCCACCACATGGACCATGAGGCTCGCCTACGATGAGCCGACCGCCGTCACCGGATCAGGGGCACCGGCGGGGAGAGGGAGCTAGGGCCCGATAAAGGACGAATTTCAAATGTTCATAACTTTCACTACGGTCATCCGATTAAGGCAATTCTTAACATTCCAGAAATCTCAGAGAGTTTAAAATCTAACGATATAAACAAGACTTGTTGAAAATTTTGAATCTTATAGAAAATTGGAAAATAGATTACTACGTGCGAGGGAAGGATAAGGGTAATTATAAATGCATGTTAATTCTTTTTAATCGCGGTCAGAGGCAAAAATTTGTCAAAAGAAGCTTTCTAAATGTGATTTGACTCCAAAAGATAGAACGACCAACCCATAAAAGATTAAAACTCGTCATCATTTCACGAGTCACTAAAAAGCCCATGCTCATAGTAACTTTACCCTATGATGCTTTAGGATAGCTTTGGATGAACTTTGGTTGAGATTATATGATTTTGGATTTTTGGGGAGTTTTCTCATATAAGGACTATTTATAGGGTACCCGTACGGGTGAGGGGGGACCCATACGGGTCTAGTTATGGACCCGTGCAGGTGGGGCCTACCCGTACAGGTCCTATCCTTGGGGATAGAATATTATTTCTTTGATTTCAGCAATCCTTTTTTGATTTCTAACTTGTCTACTGAATTCTAACCCTATTAAATTGTAATTTTGTCTTTGTAGTTCCAATACAGGACTGTGGGGGCTTTGAGCTTTTGTAGGAAATAGTATGAAGAGATCCGTACCGCAGGGGATACGGAGCTGCTGACCCATATCGATTCCTTTGGGTTTAACGACATCATTAGGGCCATCCCTTAGGCCCCTAAGACATTAACTCATGGTGCCATTTTAGCTCTGATGGAGAGGTGGTCGGTGATGACCCATACTTTCCATTTGCCTATTAGTAAGGTCACCATCACTCCTTGGGATGTGTGTGCCACCACAAGCTTGAAGTGGAGTAGGGATATGGTCCACTTTGATGTTTATGCCGACCGGTGGCATTCTCGGCCTGAGGTGAAGGCCTACATTACTAGATTACTTGGGCATCATCCGGGTGAGATGAACAAGCTCAAGTACAAGGACATGCATACTCACTGGATTGCATAGCTGAGGCCTATTACGATTGATAGGAAGGACTAGTATGCTCAATCCTTCCTACTGATGTTCCTTACCACTGTCTTCTTTCCCTTCTACTTGAGAAACCTCAACTATGGTTTGCTCTCGATTGTAGAGGATCTTGCGGCCGTGCCTTGTAAGAATTGGTGCAGGGTAATTCTAGCACAGTTGTACTATAGATTGGATGTAGGGGTCTAGGGTGAGCAGTCTGAGCTCAAGATCTATCATCTGCTACTACTGGTAAATCCTGAACATATCTAGCTCAAGATTTTGTCCAAACTGTGTTGTAACTAATAATTACTTTGTCTTACAGATTTGGGCTTTCGAGCACCGATTAATTCCTAGGCCAGGCTTGCCCACGCAGCTTGAGACACCGCATATCATATCTAGATGGATGGGACTTTAGCAAAATTAGCCCTTGACTATGGTGCAGTGCTAAGAGTTCTTGCGCTAGCTACGTTCAGATTGGGTAAGCTTTTTCCCCAATAAACCAGCATTTTACATTTTGACAAACCATTAGTAGAAATTATATTTACTAGGTTGTAATACTCACAGTGCATTTGTTCTGTATAGGTTATTCGAGACTCATGGGAGAGATTGGTCATATATAGAGCCATCAAGTAGATGCGGGCCTGCGTGGATGATCGCTGCTTTGTCTTGGAGTCACCCCTCTCTAATGAGTGGTATTTTGGCGAGCGGGTTCAAGGGTGGAGGACTAGTGCCATGGTGGAGACTCTAATTCCTCCCCCGCTCTTGGTAGGCATTTTCTGGCCTCATCTTATGCTAGGGACCGATCAGGGGCTGTATTTGTTGGGTAAGGGAGCTTGTATGCTATCTGTAGAGGGCTCTTATTCTGAGTTTGTTGATTCCTCCCTCCTTCCTCCTTGTAGGAGGATTCACCACTAGGATTAGCCCCTAGAATTTCACTGAAGCTGCAGCGAGGATGATGATGATGATGATGATGAGGAAGGAGGACTGAGGGGTGACCGCAGTGGTCCATCCATAGTTGGGGGTACCCGAGGTTCGGTTAGGTCAGCTACTCCTTCTTCTGAGGTATGCTTCTACCTTGGTTTTTGTGAATACCTTACTACTTTCTACAATTGACTATTATCTCAAGTCCCAATTCTTTATTATTATAATCTCTCACTTCCACGTGAAAGAGATCTTCTGCTATTGCTACCATTGCCCCTTAGTCACCAGTGAAGAGGTCTCGGGCTTTAGAATTTATGAGGGAGGGCATCCTTTGAGCTGAGTAAGACACTTACTTCCGACTCCTCGACAATTTGGGGACTTGAGCTATAAAGAAGCTCGAGGAGTCAGTTCAGCCTATTGGTTTCACTCCTTCTAGCTCCACCCATGTAAGGAGTCTTTTACCTTTGATTTTGTTCATTATTGTAATTACTGGAATTATTTTATCCTGATATGACCTTTTCCTTTTAGGTGACCATTTCCGAGGCTAAGAGGATAGGCATGGGTTATTTTTCTATCCGAGATCTGCTGTTGGCCCAGGACACACTAGCTTCGGTAAGCTTCTTTTACCTGCAAAATTTCAACAAACTATGCATGATCTATGCCATGACATTTATATGTGTGTATTGATCTCATTATTTCTATTGCAGAATTTGCTAGCCATGGAGTGGAGTTGGTCCGCCTAGGATTTGGATGCTTTCAAGGAGAGAGCTAGATTTTTAGAGGAGCAGCTGTGGGCTGCCACTGTTGAGGTTGATCAGGCTAGGGCCAAGACCACTCGGGCAAGGGCTGAGATTGAGATGCTAAGGGGTCAGCTAGCGAGGATGATCGAGGAGAGGCAGATGCCAGTACCTTCTGAGGATGAGTTCGAGGATGATCTTTCTACATACTGAGTTACTCAAAGGTGCGTAGATTAGTGTGCTGAGGGAGTTAATGTTGCTAGGACTGGTGGGGTGGGGGACCTCAGAGACTAGAGCCCCCATACAGCTGGCTACTGGTGCTGGTGATGTCGATGACCATATCACCATAGATGTATATTTTCTACTGGCGCACACTCAGAATCAGACTCAGGAGGGTCACCAGGGACAGGATCCCCCAGCAGCTTAGGTTATGATTATCTTCTAAACTATTGGTACTTTTGGGCCCTGCATGGCTTGCTTTGATTGGGAACTTCTAAATTGGTACTTTTGATTTTTGACTTATATGCATGTGGATTTTAGGTTTTTAATCCTGCGGGCTGTCTTAATTTTTACCTGAATTGTCCTTGATGGCTCAATCCAACAGACTTTTCTTTTTGCCTTAACTTTTGCCAGGACCTCCCTTTCGGGGTTTCCAATCCTGCAGGCTTTCTTGAATATTGCAAATGTGTGGTAAAGCTGAATACAATGATGCATACACACGTAGAGAAAAATTGATGTTCCCATACTAGTGATTATTTCACCTAAAGACATGCATGCATTCATAAGACCAAGATTCTTAGCAAAATCATAACATGTTCATTGATGAGATTAATTTGAGTAATAGGCAATGGTAATAATTTCCAATGGTTAACCCCTACTGCCTACTGGTCCTTTACAGATTTTCTAAAAAGAAACTGACATTTTTCTCTTGATGCCCTAACTTTTGCCTAAGCCGCCCTTTTTGGGTTTTCAACTTAGCGGGCTTTATTTTGAGTTCCCTAATTTTTGCCTGACTGGTTTGCGGGATATGGATCAGCGGGGTACACTCTAATTTTTGCCCGACCAGTAGATGGCCACTCACCGGGTGTTTTATTCTTTGTGCTGCTTTTTTTATGATTTAATTCTTTTGACCTAGACATGATAACGCTTAAGCCTATCTTGATTCACTGGATTCACGAACTCATTTCTGTCCATGTCCATAAGCTTGATTCCTCCTTTACCAAGAACCTTCTTTATGACAAATGGTCCTTCCCAATTAGGCCTGAACTTGCCCATAGCGTCAGTGTAGACCTGATGTAGCTGCTTGAGGACCAGATCACCCATTTTAAGAGGTTATTTCGGGTATCTGATTCTATTATTGTAAGCTCGATCCATGCTCCATTGGTACATCTAGAGACGGTCAGGTGCCTTGAGCCACTTTTCATCTATCACGTTTAAATGTTCATACTTGTCTTTTACCCAATCTGACTCTCTTAACTATGATTCAAGTGCCACTCTTAGAGATCTTACTTCTGTTTCAATCGGTAGCACAACTTTCATTCCATATACCAAGGAGAAAGGTGTTTGATTGGTGGGAGTCCTTATACTATTTCTATACCCCCAAACTACAAATGGAAGTTTATTAGCCTAGTCTCTGTAGGTAGCCACCATCTTTGACAAAATCTTCTTGATTGACTTATGATCAACTTCCCTTTAGAGGTTCTGAAGGATTTGGGCATTTTTTGCCCCAATATGTACTTTTTTTATCTTTTCATAACCAGAGCTAGTCCACTGTCGGTCTTCTTTCTTGATGATGTGTACTTTCGTACTCTTTCCCCCTCGTAAAGAAAGAAGGACCTAGGCTAATTGTTATCATGTAAGCTAAGCACTTTTCATTATCTCTCTTTTGATGATAGGTTTTAAGCATTGGACCTTTATACTATTGTGTTATACTTAAAGTCAACTTCATTAATGAATGTGACGATATTTTAAGAATGTTCTTGTTATGAGTACATAACGTCATTAGAATGAAATACTCAAGGAAAATGTGAATGAAAGATGCATCAATTTATTCATGACATGTTGAAAACACAAAGATGTTGATGCTTACAACTTATTCATGATATGCCTTATAAGCGGCATTGTTTGCATAAAAAATGTTTGCAACATTAAAAATTACATCATTTGAATCATCGTCCACAGCCAAAGGGCCTTGTTGATTCACAGCTGAACTGGTAGCCCTGGTGCTTAAGTTAGCCTGGGTTCTTTGACCACTGCTCTCGCTACGTTTTTGACAGCCATACTGATGGGATTCCATTTCTCATTTCTTTTCCAATTCTTCCTTATAAGTATTGCTAGTGCCTTGGTGATGGACTCGATTGCCTCATTCATTTCCTGTTCTTTGGCATTCCTATATACTTCCACGAAAACTTAGGTTCCAATCAGGTAGCCTTTCTTGAAATCATATACATCATTAAAGATCTCAAAACCAGGGACCTTCTTGCCACTTACTTCAATAGACTCTTCTTCACCCGTGAATTCCCTTTATTTGACTTCAGCTCCTATTATGAGGCAGGACTGGGGCTTAGACTTTTTTGCACCTGGGCAATTCCCTAGACCAAGTCTGAATGGCCATGGAAGAGGCAAGAGAGGTTCTAGCATTCCCTGCAGATTCTTCCCGGGCCCTCTACCCTTTACGTAACCCTGCTTCATGATTATCTTCTCAATTTTAAGTGATATGTACCCCTTAACTGAAAACTTTATGCCTTGGTAAGCTACAACAACCCAAGATTCTTTTTCCTCGGCTTCCATAGCCACCATGATAGATGGTTCATCTGCATCGATGGTCACCAGCTTGCCATTATGGATGAGCTTAACTTTCTGATGAAAGGTGGAAGGGATGGCTCCTAATGCATGGAGCCAGGTTGATCCAATAGTGATGAGTAGGTGATGGGGATATCGACAATAGTGAATAAAACCTTAGACTTCACCCCCCAACAGTAACTTTAGCTTTGAAAACCCTAATGACAGTTCTCTTTGTATCATCATATGCCCTTATAACGGTATTGGATTTTTACAACATGGAATCATCCAGCCCTAAATGAGGAAGGATCTTGGCTGGACAGAGGTTAAGGGTAGAACTGTCATCCAGCATAACATAAGGAATAGAACGATCAAAGATTTGCACCCTAATGAAGAGCGCCTTATTATGCTTGTTTCCTTCGGCTGGGGGGTCTGATGGATAGAACTTGATGGGTTCAATCTAATCAGAAGGAGACCCCTGATAATTGGGAATACCTCGACCAGAGTAGTAGACGGTGTAGCTTCCATACTCAACAACTTTTCTATCGGGCCCTTGTGATGATCCTCAGAGTCAATGACAAGCTGCTAGATGCTAAACTTAGTAGGGGTAACTTGCAATTGCTGGATGGGAGAGGGGACTTCTGAATCTTTCTTCTCGTTACCGACTGAAGTTTGGGTTTCAACCGCAGGTATGAAGATCGGAGCTTGATTAATGGTTGGAATAGCTCGGATAGCTACATCTCTGCCCCTTCTTCTTTTTGGGATAGGATCTAGAGGAATCCTTCCACTTTGAGTGACATGCAACACCCCATTTTTGACACAACTTCTCCCTTCAAGGGTTTCCACCAATAAAGCGGACCCCTTGAGTTCATCACTCTCTAATATATAAGCATCTATATCAATTGGCTGTGGTTGAACCAACATAGCTTCCTCATCATGAATTCCATCAAACTCAAATACATCTATATCAACAGGGATTGGTTCATCAGGCAAGGTCACTACTGAGTGAACCATAGGATTGGCTTGTGAAATCATATTAAAGACATGATAGGATGGCAAGCCTAATTCAACAGCTGCAACTTATTTATCAAAATTCGGTAGGGGATTATTCATTGTACTGGGTTTAAGCTTAAGTTCCTGAATCTTCTTATCCCTAATCAAACCATAAATAACCTCAAGCAGATCCCTACAGGCACTAGTGCGATGCCCCTTACTGACGTGATAAGCACAAAACTGATCTCTATCTTCAGGATTTGGTGGGACATAGGGCTTGATACTCTGAAGAAGGCTAAGTGCCATCAACCTAGTGAAGATGGCAGGCAGAGATGCTTTCCAGGGGGAAATACCATCTTCGATGGTACTGAGGACAACCACTTCTTCCTTTACCTTAGCATTTTTAAGATCGGAACCAGACTTTGACTTAGAAGCCTGGGCTGGGGCTGATGGTCATTCTTTTTGAACCAAGGTTTGGCCGGTACACTTGCCTTCTCCGGCTCCTTGATTCTTTCCCACTTTGCTTTTTCAAAGACCTCACCGTAGCTAGAGAATTTATCCATACCAAGGACCTTATAATAAGTAGGTAAGGCACCATCCATTAAATTCACGATTATTTCTAAGAGACTTAGCCTATCTTTCAAAAGAGCTTGAGTGGCCATCCACCTTTTGAAGTAGGGTTTGAACTTCTCATTGGGGGTTTCCTTGATAGCCTCCAAATTCTATAAAGTAGATTTAATGGCGGCATTGAAACCATACTGCTTGATAAAAGCCTTCGATAAAGCTTTCCAGTTTTTGATCACTTCTTCTGATAGAGTGTTGTACCATTCGATAGCGGGACCATCCAATGTGCAAGGGAACATTTCGGGCAGGACCTTATAACTTAACTTCCTGATTCTCATAACCCTCTAATACATGGTGATGTGAGATTGATGCGGATCGATTCCCCTATACTTCGCTATACTAGGCATACTAAAGTTTTCAGGGACCCAATCCTCCTCTCTAGCTTCTTGGATAGATGGGCGGGAGCCAGGATTAGCAGTAAGCAATTTTTAAAGTAGGCCATGCAATTCTAAAGATAAAGATGATCCCTCTGATTAAGTAATCACATGCAAGGGTAAACCTATTGATTAGGGGAAGGTCGTCCCCTTAGGTGTGACCATAAAATTTGGGATTAGACTAGATGCCCCAAACTAAAATGGCGTCGGTACAAACCCCTAATTAGGCTGAGCAAACTAACTAACGACTGGGGGGCCACTATACCCACTGACTAGAATGGCAAGCTAGCTAACTTGAATGGACCCACTGAACACAACTAACAAAACTAACTAGAAGAATCCCCATGAGTCTACACTGGTGGTAGTTGAAACTGAGTGAACAGATTATTAGTAACCCTGATACTTGCTCAATGATCATTGCATTTATGCTAGAGCACTGATAAACATGCTGTAAGGAGCATTGGCCATTCTCTCTTCTGCCATGGTTGCCCTGATGGAAGCAAACATCTTATTATTCATTCGATCCAAGAACTTATCACTTCCCAAGTACTGTGAGATGGCATTTGTAATCTCTGACCTAACCTCGGCCCTTGACGCATTTGCCTCCTCACCAGTAGCAACATCCTCAACCTCAACATCAATCTGGCCATCTGAAGTCAAGATATAAGACATATCCTCTGGATGATAGGTAGAAAGATCAATCAGACTAAACTGACTGCTAGATGGAATACTAGTAGATAAAGACAGAGCAACCCTTAATGGAACTAGAGGAGTCAAAATGCGGTCAAACGAACTCAAGATTGTCGCCAAGTTTTTCCATTTGAGGTTTAGTTTGGGCTGAGGTGATAACCAAGAGATCAGTACATGCATGGGATGTGGTATGCATGGATAAATTACAACTATACATGGAGGGGTTAATCACAAGGGTACGTAACACAACACATGCGAAGCGATCAATTCCGTCCTTATTTCTCCGGTCGAGTCTGAGGGTATTCTTCCTTAGTCTAATCTCATATAGAAATTAGGGTACCTAAAAGGTTAAATTCTATGGCTTTTGATAAGAATGGTGTAAGGACATATCGGAAGTTAATGTAGATGGTTCCCATTACATCAAGCCTCTTTTGGAGGCAGATAGAAATGAGTGCTCCACCCACTAAGGTATACCTAGTATCCCTGGCGGTCAAAGGTATCATCATTGCAAGTGTCATGAAAATAATAGGGCACCCTATCGTAGCGCTAGAAGAAGAGTGCATCTGACTAAAGAGAGAAGGAGATGAGAAGATAGAGTGTGATAATTTTCCCAAATGATGAAAATAAAAGCGGGTTGAATCAATTAAATGATTTTCGGTGCTCATCTTAATCTTTTAAGCTTTTAAAACAAACCAACATTTTGCAAGTTAAAAGATTAATCTCCCCAGTAGAGTCACTACTGTGAGGTGTCATTAATGTGTGGGTCTCCCATGGCGCTAGTGTGAGAGGCGGGGCCCACTGGGAATTTTGTTGGATTTAGGCGTGACAAAACATTTTTAGTTAAAGTTTGCATAATAAGCCAATTTTAATGAATAAAAGAATTGAGGCCCAAATCTTGTTACGATTGATAGAGTCGCCACCCAAGTTGTCTACTTGGGAAAGAGTTTTGGTATTGTTCCCTCTAGGTGGGAGACTCACACCTATTTGATCAGAGATTCAGGTTTCAGATGAGTCACTTATTTCTCATTTAGTTGATTCAAAATTACAATCACCATGCAAAACCATTTTAGTTTCCATTATTTAGGGAATTATCACAGAAATCCTATTTCTACACTCTTTCACACTCATTACATGCTTTTACATATTACAATAAAACACAAGTAATAAATAGGGGAAATAAAAATTACAACCGGGAGAAATGGGGGAAACTGCAAAGAAAACCTATAACATTTATTCTAAGTTATAAAACAAATTGAAAATAAATTCCCCTACATCCACAGATGTTAGCACAATTTATAGTGCACCATAAATCAGCAATTCAACGTATTTTATGGTGTAAACACATTTTAATTTTTGTGGATTGATTTACCATATTATTAGTGAAAATGATCGCATGGAAAATGGTGAGTTGGATTATTTTTAACCAATTAAAAGTGAGTTCTGGAATCTGCATGGGGCTGCTACTCGTATGGGTGGGTGGGACCTATAGGACTACCAGGGAGGATCGGTACAGGTATGGCTTACCTATATGGGTCCTATCTAGTCCAGGAAAAAACTTTTTTTAGTCTGATTTATAGATTAACAGATTAATAGATTAGTGGTAGAAAAATAAAATAAAAAGCGATTTCCTTTCGTATGAGTATGGCTTACCGATTGGCTATCTATAGGGATATATGGTGCCAACAAGGCTCAAATGGGTTAGGACCGGACCCGAAACAAGAAATGAAAAGGATAGATATAATAAGAGAAACAAAGAATAATAATAATCAAATAACTGAGATATGAGTCTCTTTGAAACTCAGGAGCGTTACCTTTCCAGGGTGAATCCACTTTGAGATGATCCCTTTACTATTGAGAGAGCCTGACCAAAGTAGATGGTGTAATAGGATTATTCAGGTGAGTATTTGCATGGACAGAACCTCCGCTAAATCCAAATAAAAGAAGCTATGAATAAATAAAACTTGGATAAAACCTCAAAGAATGGGTTTTCTCCCTATTTTATACCTCCTATACCCCCACAATACCTTTTCTATACCTATAGAAATTGCTAGAGTTTTAGTATATTTTTTATATGAGAAGTGTGTGTGTAAAATGTGAAGAGAAGGGCCTTATTTATAAGGGAGAGGAGGTCTGAATGAAAAAAATCACATTTATGACCAGCCTTTTCCCAAAATAGGAAAGGGTTCCCTTCCAAAAGAGCCTGTTTAGGCAACAAGAGGATCCGTATGGGTGGGCCCCAATCAGTACAGGTACTAGGGGACTCGTATGGGTGTCCCCTAGGTGTATGGAAGGGATGACTCATACAGGTCTGCTGGTGGATCTATACCACTAGGTTGTACTCGTACGGGTCCCTAAGGGCAGGCTAGTTCTCCAAACTTTAGCAAACTCAACTCTGCAGTAGTAGGAACACCTTTGATGGACAACACCTGGAAGACAGTGCATCATATAGCTTTCATCATTGTTTCATGAGAAGGATCATTAAAATCCAGTGCTTACAGGACCTGTACTAACAGTTTACCCCTCACATACATAAATTTTATGCTAGAAATTTTGCCATATGCGAAACAAACAAAATAGTGTGTGTGGAATGCAATGAGTTAAAATATTTTTAATCGACAAATGTTGAAACAAAATATATTTTGCCCCTTCGATTAAAAATTTATTAATGAGTTGAATGAGGTTAAAATTGACCGGGGGCCGAGATAAGTATTTTTAGGTGCTTAATGCATGAATGACTGTGTGAAAACAGCTTATAGTTCCGCTCATTTTATAAAAAATGCAGAAAATGGATGAAATATGCACAATTGCAAAAATTTTCAAAACATACGTAATTAGCCAGCGGGCTAATTACTTATATAACGATAACTTTTATAGCCATTATGCGTTTGTGTGTGCAACGCGTAAATGTGTGACAGCTGGATAGGTAATTAGCCGGCGGGGCTAATTACCTGCGGGCCATAAAACAGTAGCTTGTCTCCTATTTTCTTCACACCAACAATTTCTCTTCTCTTCGTCTTGCAAGTTTTGCTCTCTTTCTTCGAAGATTTTATCCTCTTAGCTATTTCCAATGATGATTTCTTTCATCTTTTTGCCTTTTCTGCCCCTTCTATTTAGATTTTGTAGGATCTCTATGTGGTTCAAGCTTTACAATATCTGTTTAGATTTGTCGGCTGTCCAAGTGACTACTCAAAATCCGGTCATTGACGGTCACCAAGTGGAACTTTCTGAAGTTCCTGCCGAGGCTTTGTATGGGCTTCCATCGAAATGGGTATACCACGAGATCCATCCTGGGGATTTCATCCCTCCTGCTTTAAAGCTTTCCGATCATCTTTCTCAGATTTTGGTAAACCTTATTGTCACTTTTATTCATATTTTTTTTATCATGCCTTTATCATGCTTTTATTTGCCAATTATTTATTTATTTTATTGCCATTTATTTATTTTTTTGCTTTCTAATTATGGCATGAATTCATTGATTGCAATGATTTTTCGTTAATCATGTAATTTATCGATAATTGGTGTGTGATTAGTGTGCATGCATTATTTTTGCAGGTTATCGGCCATGAGGGCAGTACTATTTCCCACTTTCATAAGTGGTACAAGGTGCTATCTCCTAGTGCTAAAACCATTATTGATAGGACATCCTTGGGGAGGATGGTGCAGAACTCTAAGTACGTGAGGTCCCATAGGTATCCTACATCCCATCCGATACTTCTACCCACATCTTGAGTAAGTGGTCCGACACTACCCACACTTTCCACTTCCAATCTGAGGAGTATACCATCACTCCGCTGGATTATTGTGCCATCAAAGGTCTTCCCTTCCACTATAATATGATCCATTTCAATGCTTACTTTACTTATGGCAACTTCAATGTAGAGATCATTAAGGCTTTGATTGGCTATTCTAGGGATAAGCTCGGGCAAGTTTCTTATGAGAAACTCATGGCCTTTTAGACCACTGAGGATAGAAGGCATTTGACTTCTACCTAGGAGGCTATAGCTTTCATGGTTGCTACTTTGTCACGACTATGTTTTCCTATCGGGGGTTCAATCGTTAATCGCCACATTCTGCCCGCTTTGATCGATTTGACCCTTTAATTGATTTGACTCGATTTGATGAGTATGCCTGGGGATGAGCTATGTTGAGTCATCTGTACTAGTGTGAGCGGGCAAACCTAATTTTGATTGACTCTTTTAGATCAGTGATTGGATTGGCATGGCTAATGTAGGACTCCCGGGTTTTAATGTGGGGAGTAGCCACTAGAGTGCGGGGCTTATTATATGTGTGAACATACTTGGCATTTCCAATTGGAAAAAGGGGTCGACGACTCCTTTGGAGATTAGCCTCTTTTATTGAGGGTGCAGGGTCCCTATTTTATGCAATATTAGAGTCACCTCCCAGATAAGCTCTTCTGGGAAATTGGTGGTATAGCCATTCTAGATTGGATTCCTATACCAATGAAAGAGAGATTCTGGCTCCAGATAAAATAGTTACTTGCCATTTGAATTTGGATAAATCATGTTTTGGGAAATCTTTTGTCATTTTAAGAAGCAAAAGAGATAAGTTACGAAGATACGACCTTTTTAGGCCTAGCCCTTAGAGCGTGAGCCCGACGTGACTGGATTACCTTATGCGACAATTTAAGAATCCATGGTTGTAAATAATATTTTAACCCTCAGTTACATTTTATTTGTTGCAGGATGACTGGAAGGCCCGGTACTGACTAGAACCGTGTTTGCTTTTGGGTTTCTTTAAGATTTCTGTGGAGATAACCTTAGGGAATTTCTATAGTGGGCTCGTTTGAGTGTTTAGGGATATATGGACAACTTTTTAGCTAAAAGCTAGTTTAAGGAGGGGTGTCTATACCTTGGTATAGTTTTGGGATTTTTTGGTATAGGCTCGATACTACGAGGGACTTTTAAGGAGGAAAATGGCTTGAATAACCTTACCTTTTTCAGGTGATTGAATATTTTTATCGTTGTTATTGTTGGCTAGAGCGCGCTTTCCTTTTATAGGAATTTTTGGAGCATCAATCGATACATATGGTAGTGTTGATCGACGTAATGGGTATTACAATAGATTCACTGAGTCATCAGGTCTAGATTCCCTACGAGCATCGATCGACACAATAGAGATGCATCGATTGACACATTTTAGGCGATGATAGCTTTGTTAAGTCATGGTTGTAGGATTGATGAGTTAGTAGAGAAACTGACACATGGCATCATTGATCGTCATAATAGGATAGCATCGATCGACACAATGTGGGGTGGAATTAGTGTCGATCGACACTCAGGGTTAGGATGTCAGAATCCTGTTTCCTCAAAGAGGTTTGTAGTTTGGGCAAAACATGGTCCTTATCAGTACTGGCTTACCATCTCCTAAAAAGGCCTTGGACATCATCAGGCCTAGGATGGACCGTGCTCACAGGCTCCCCCTCATGTACAACAACTTATACCATGGAGGTAAAGTTTTTGCATACGCAAAATGAGTGCGGCGAGTAAAATGTGCCTGTGATTTTGCGGGAATTTAGTCAACATTATTTGATCGACCAAATTTTTGAAAAAAATATTTTTGCCCCTTTGATCAATTAATGTTTGACTGGTTTTGAAAAAATTTTAGGAAAATCATTTTGATTCCCACGGTGTATCGTTGGAAATTTTTTTATCGGGTCCGCCAATATTTTAGAAAATGATTTTCATGATGAAAGATGCAATTTTAAAAATCAGGATTCAGTTAACACTACAATCTTATCCTAGGAAGGCAGAAAAATAATCATTTTTTATATGCGTCAATCGACACGTAGGGGTTATGTCGATCGACGCAACTTTTTGAATTTCTGAACATTTGAATTCTAGCGATTACCAACATTAAAAGGCATGTCAACAATTGCGTCAATCGATGGTTATGGATTGTGTCAATTGATGCAATAGGGAATTCTATAAATTTTGCAATTTTTCTACAAATAGAACACTCCTCATATTGATATTCTTTCTTCCTACATTTTCTTTCAAAAACAGAAGCAATGTTTGAGGTTTTTATGCTTCCTTTTCTTTTGATTCTTATCCAATTCTCGTCTGTTATGATGTGGGCAAAAATCGTGACATCCAAAGACCACGTTCATGCTCTTACATCGGTGATAGAGGTAGATATTCACGGGGAGATGGTTGAAATCCCATTTGTAGGCATGGAAGATAATTATGGGCTTCCTGTGAGGCAGATAATTCACGGCGTGGGCAGACGAACTGCTATCCCTCTTATTCTCAAGCTCGAGTGTAACCTCTCTCGGGTTCCGATAAGTTCCTTGATGCTCCTGTGAGGTTTTAATGATGTGTGGGTTTGCCTTGGCGCCTTTGTTAGAGAGGTGGGGCCCACTAGGGGTTGGTTGGATATATTTAGACGTGATGAAACTCTTTATTTTAAGTTTGCACATTTTAACCAATTTTATGCGAATAAAAGAATTGAGACCCAAATCTCGATACAAATGATGGAGTTGCCACCCAAGTTGTCTACTTGGGAAAGAGTTTTGATATGGTTCCCTCTGGGCGGGAGACTCATACCTGTTGGATTAGAGATTCGGGTATCAGATGAGTCACTTATTTCTCATTTAGTTGATTCAAAATTACATTCACCACGTAAAACTATTTTGTTTTCATCATTTAGGGAATTATCATAGAAAGCTTATTTTCTATACTCATTTATATATAATGCATGAGTTCATTAGTTTATAATATAGCCAAGAAATAAAAAAGGGGATAAAATTACAACCGAGGGAAAATAAGGAATTGTAGAGGAACATATACACTTGTTCTAAGTTATAAAACAAATACAAACAAATTCGTTTGCATCCACAAAGATTAGCATAGTCTATAGCACATAACAAATCAGCATTTTATTGAGAAAAATGTTATTATGTTGTAAAGCCATATTTTAACTTTTGTAGGTTGATTTATCGAATTATTAATGAAAATGATCGCATGGAAAATGGTGAGTTGGATTGATCTTAACCGATTAAAAGATGAATTCTTGATTTTGCCTAGGGGGCCGACACCCCTACGTATGGGTGGGACCCGTATAGCTACCGGGGAGGATCGATACGGGTATGGGGGACCTATACGGGTCCTGTCTGGTCTAAAAGAACCTTTGTTCGATTTACTTTAACAGATTAGTGGAGGAGAAATGAGATAAAAATGGGATTTCCTTTTATACGAGTATGGCGTACTAGTACAACCACTATAGTCGCATATCAGGTACCAACAAGGCTCATATTAATCAGGACCAGAACCAAAAGTATTTTATCAAATAGACATAATAGAAGAGCGGGAGAATAATAGTAAAATAATTGAGATGTGAGTATCTTTGAAACTCAAGAGCGTACCTTTACGTGATGAATCAACTTTATAGCGATTCTAATGCTGAATGGAAACTTTGTCAAACTATAACCTCGAGAACTTGTTGAATATGATTTTTCTATATCATATTTCTAATATTTGTCGTATTGTGTGTTGTTGTGGAATGAGGAAAATGGCCTCCTATTTATAGAGAAAATAGGTTCGAACGCATTAAATGGCTAATTTAATTCGTTTATGGCAAATTATATTCTTTTATGTCAAATTATATTTGCATATGGCAAATTATGTTTGCATATGGCAAAGTGTATTTGGATATGGCAAAGTACATTTGCATAACTGCCTAAAATCCCCTAAAATTGACCAGTTTTAACCGATTTTGATCGGTTTTGACCATTTTAGACCTTTTAGGGCTTAGGCACTAGTTTTCTAAGGCTTAGGTTTAACAAAGTTTGACCGATCAACAATGAAACCATTCCAAGTAGACAACACCTGTAGAAGAATGCGTTATCTAGCTCTCATCATTGTTTCGTGTGGACTGTTGAAATCTAGTGCTCATAGAGTGCCCCTTATTTGATCACTACAGATACGGATCTCTATAATCTCATGATGTCAGCAAGGGTTTAGAAATTATACCTAAGGTGTTGATATGGGCGAGTTCTTTCCTCAAGGCCAACTCCTTCCCATGGTGTACCTTTCTTGAGGCAAATCGCTTTCCCTTGCTGATGCATATCCCTTTCTTGAGGTGGATGACTTTTCTTTGCCAATGCATATCCCTTTCTTAAGGCGGATGACTTTCCTTTGCTAATGTGTATCCCTTTTTTGAGGCGGATGACTTTCCTTTGCTGATGCGTACCCCTTGTAACTCTACTAGGGAATGTGTATTCCTTCCCTGAGGCGGGTAACTTTCCTTTTGCTACCGTGCATATCCCTTTCTTGAGGCAGATGACTTTCTTTGCTAAAGCGTATCCCTTTCCTGAGGCGGATGACTTTCCTTTTACTACCGTATGTATCCCTAGTGACTCAACTGGGGAGGGTGTGTATATCACTTCCTTAAGGCGGATCAACTTTCCTGGCTGATGATGGTGTATCCATTTCCTAAGGTATCCTAGTTGGTGATGTATCCGTTTCCTAAGGCGGATGACTCTCCTGACTGGTGATGTATCCCTTTCCTAAGGCAGATTGACTTTCTTGATTGGTGATGTATCCCTTTGCTAAGGCGGATGACTCTCCTGCTGGGAAATTTGAATAACCTAAAAAGAGATAACAATCAAAATCCGAGTTAGTCATTGTCCAATTACACACCTCTTTATTCTTAATTAACTTTTATGAAAAAAATATTTTTGCCCCTTTAATTAAGAATAAAGAAGTGTGGATGCGATAAACTAAAAATTATATACAGGAAATGTCGGGTTTGGCCCGATCACTCTGTAATGAAATACCCCTTGGAGGGTGCCTCTCAAAGGATGCCCCTTTGAGGGTTGGAGAATGGGGGATGCCCCTGGGCTATGATGATTTCGGTACTAGGAAATAGGGGGATGCCCCTTGGTCTGATTCTGCTCCTGAGAAATGGGAGGGGTGTCGCTGGATCTGATTCTGCTACTGGAAAATGGGGGGATGCCCCTAGATTAACTGATTCCACTATTGGGGAATGGGGGGATGCCCCTAGATTAACTAATTCCACTACTGGGTATTAGGGGATGCCCCTAGATCTAATTCCATAGCTGGGAAATGGAGGAGTGCCCCTAGATTGACTCCGTGGCTGGGGAGTATAGTAATGCTCTTTTTGTGACTTCTTTTCTGCTAGGGAAATCTCTTTTTGTAAGATTTGCTTGTTAGAGAAGATTCCTGTACTCAGGTGAATCTGCACAAAATTATCCGTGTTAGTAAATGTTTAAAAATGACTTACCTTGATTCTTGATTAATTTTATTGAAAACCAAAATATTTTTTCCCCTTTAATCAAGGATCAAGGTGAGTTAGTGGTTTTGCACCCAGTTTAACTAAAAGAATAGGGTTTAAGAAACGTGGGGTTTGCCCCACTCTGTATCTGATGTTAGTATCCCTTCCTTGAGGTAGACAACATTCCTTTAGGCTCTTTTCTTAAGGTGAGCATCCTTCCTTTGCATTTCTTTATCTAGGTGAAATGCTTTCCTTTATTGTGCGCATCCCTTTATTAAGGCAGATGACTTTCCTCTGCTTTGCGTATCTTTGATGACTTCTCTAGGGAAGATATGTGTATCCCTTTCTTAAGGTAGATGACTTGTCCTCATATCCCTTTCTTAAGGCGGATTGACTTTCCTGACTAATGATATATCCGTTTCCTAAGGTGGATGACTTCTCCTTGTATCCCTTTCTTAAGGCAGATCGACTTTCCTGACTGATGATATATCCCTTTCCTTAGACAGATGACTTCTCCTTGTATCTCTTTCTTAAGGCGGATCAACTTTCCTGACTAATGATATATCCCTTTCCTAAGGCAGATGACTTCTCCTTATAACCCTTTCTTAAGGCTGATCGACTTTCCTAACTAATGATGATGTATCCCTTTCCTAAGGCAGATGAATTCTCCTCGTATCCCTTTCTTAAGGCAGATGACTTTCCTACTGGGGAATTCAAATAACCTATTAAGAGACAGTAAAAACATTGGGTTAGTTGCTATCTAAAATGGAGATGTGGGGATGGGGATTAGCCCCCGAATAAATTGTACACAATGTTTACAAATGTTGGGTTTGGCCCAACTATTTTGAGCTGGAATGTTCTATGGGGGGTGCCCCTAGAGGAGCTGACTACTGAGTAGATAGCCTTTGATTGGCTAGTCCATTTGGATCACTGGGGAGAAACTGCTTGGGGGCAATTTCACTTATTTGGAGGAAGGTATTCCTAGGACATCCTAGCTGTTGGGGAGTATCCTCTGAAATCGTCTCAAGAAAGCTTGACTCATTGGGGAGGTGCCCCTAAAATTTGCCCTTGAGATGCTTTAGGGTCGATGCCTCTTGGGTATTCTTTTGACTGAGGGAATAGTTTCTGTTACTGCCTAACTATTAGGGATACAAATTGGCTTCTTATGGGGATAGGGGGAACACCTCTTAAATGATCCATCTATAGGGGAACTAACTATCCTGGTGTGGATGCTCTACTGGAGAAAAGTGACCCTTTGGTTGGTATTCAGGTTCTGTCTTTTCTGAGCTGTAGGGAAAAATAAGTTTTATAAGAAATATGACCTAAAATGGTACATCTGAATTATTAATTGACTTTGGGATGAATAAGAATTTTTGCTCCTTCAATCAAGTATTAAGAAGTACTAGGGTTCTACCCCTAATTAACTGTAAAGAGTGAGTGAAGAGATATTGGGTTGGTCCCAATCCTATTCCGGTATGCCCCTAGAGTGGCCTGACTACTGGGGAAAATAGCCTATGAGTGGCTAAACTACTTCGAGCAAGTTTCCTAGATGACCTGGATTGCTAGGGGGTGCCCCTTGGAAAGAGAAACTTAGCTACTAGGGAGAGCCCTTGGGAATTTTCTAGGGTTGCTTGACTAGTTCGGAGGATTTCCCTCAGATGGTTTGCTTGTTGGGGAAATGATCCCTCCAATAGTGTAGTTGCTAGGAATATTCCTTGGGAAAATGCCACTCGGCTTGTGCCCCTCAGATGGCACCTTCATTGGGTAAGTCCTTTGAATAATGCCCCTTAGATGGCAGTGTGGGTGGGGGAGCTCCTTGTTTTCCTATAGAGACCTCTCCTTGGGTTCCTGCACATGATACTGGAATTGGTTAGTAAAACTTTAAGATGCATGGGTTGGGATTTTCCCTTATTAAAAGAAAAGACTAAGTTTAGTGATGTTGGGTTAGTCCCAACTTGAACCGGGGCTTCCCTAGTATGCCCCTTCTACTGGCTGGCACTACTGGGTAGTGCCCCTAGGGTGCTTAATGATGGGGGGGATACCCCTTGACTGTGTCACTCTGGGGAGTGCTACTAGGGTGGGTGCCCCTAGGGTGTTAGATTATGGGGGGATGCCCCTTGACTGACTTCTTTGCTGGGGAGGTATCTTCCTAGATTTTTTTCTGCTAAGGACCTCTTCTAGGTTAACACTTCCTAGGTTCGGGCCACTTGTATTATGAGGATCATTGCCCCTTGATGATTTGATAGCATGGGGATCCTTCCCTCGAATGGACCTGCACATGAAAAGGTATTCACGTTAGCAATTGCTTTGACATGGTTTACCTTGATTCTTGATTGACTTTGTGCGGACAAAAATATTTTCCCTTTCAATCAAGGATCAATGTGAGCTAGGGGTTTAGCCCCTAATTAGCTGAAAGACTGGGGTTTGAGAAGTGGGGTTTGCCCCAATTAGTATCTGATGTGCCCTTACTAATGAGGAGTTCTGGTTTTGCTTAGAAAATAGTTCTGAAATAAAAGGCAGGACCCATATGGGTAGGTAGGAGTCGTACACTTGATACTGCCCCGTATGGCTAAAGAAGCTGTTGGATGGGATGCTTGTGCCTACTATTTGAGGAATCCTGCTCCTATTTGAAAAATTACCCCGAAGGGATCTGAATGGGTGGGGTGGGACTTGTAGGGTGGCGTTTTGCTAAGGTGGGACCTATACGAGTGGGATGGATTTGCACAGGTCCCTCCTTCAGGGACAAAATGTCTAAAACTGTGTTTTCTATGACCTTTTTTAGATTTTTGACTTGTCTACTGTAGCTTAACCCTATTAAACTATTGTTTTTCCTTTCCCGTTCCTCTACAAGACTGTGGGAGCTTTAAACTTTTGTAAAAACTGGCACAAGGATATTCGAGCTGTCGGGGATACTAAGTTGCTAGCCCGTATTGACCCATTTAGGTTCACTGATATTGTCAGGGCCATTCCCCATGCTAGGTTTACCTGAGTAGTCAGAGATACCTCACACCATTTCCAGGTGGATGGGGACCTGGCAGGGTCAGGCCCTGGCTATAATGCAGTACATGGAGTTCCTTCGCCAGCTGCGCTTAGATCGGGTAAACTTCTTATCTACTAAACCTGCATTTTACATTTCAACAAACCATTAGTCGAAACTGTATTTATGAGGTTGTGATACTCATAGTGCATTTATTTTGTGCAGGTCAACCGAGACTCGTGGGAGAGGTTGGATACATATGAGGGTACTGAGCGGATGCGGGGTGGCATAGATGACCCCGCTTTATCCTAGAGTCAACACTTTCCTTTGAGTGGTATTTCAGTAAAAGAGTCTGAGGGTAAAGGACCAGTGCTATGGTAGAGAGACCGATCCCTCCCCTGATCCTAGTGGGAGTCTTCTGACCGCAATTAATGCTTGAGATACATCAGGGGCTGTACTTGTTCGTTTAGGACTTACTATTAGCTCAGGATTCACTAGCTTCGGTAAGTTTCTTTTACCGGTAAAATTTAACAAACAATGCATGCCATGACATTTATATGTGTGTTTATGATTTCCATTGTAGAATCTGTTGGCCATGGAGCATGGTAGGTCCGCTCAGGATCTGGATGCCTATAAGGAGAGGGCTAGATTCTTGGAGGAGCAATTATAGGCTACGACTGCTGAGGCTATTCAGGCTAGGGCTGAGATTGTTGAGCAAGGGCCGAGATTGAGATATTGTATGGTCAGTTAGCATGGATTACTGAGGATAGAAAGTCACCAGAGCCATCTGGTTCTGTGTTTAAGGAGGGACTTTCTACTTACTAGGTGGCGCCTACAGTGACTCAGAGAGGTGGAGCCGAGCGGGCGGTGGGTTAATGTACTGGGGTAATTGATACTGTCAGGGTTGACATAGGGACTTTAGAGACTAGGGCCCCTGCTAAGCCAGCTGCTAGTGCTGGTGGAGTTAAGGATTACATAATGATAGACATGGACTATTTACTAGCAGATACATAGGACTAGACTCCAGAGAATTGGTAGGGACAGAATCCTCTAGTAGCCTAGATTACCTATTGAACATTTGACACTTTCAGACCCTGTGCGGTATACTTTCCTGTGAACTTGGATTGATGAATGTTGAACCTTTCTTTCTTTGAATGATGTTCTAATTTTTGCATCGACCATTCGGTGTGAGATGACCTATCAAACTTTTATTTGTCCTAATTTTTTCCTGAACTATCAATGACGGCTCAGCTCAACGGACTTTTCTCTTCTTTACTTTAACTTTTGCTTGGACCGCCTTTTTGGGTTTTCAATCCAGCAATATTTTTCTTACTTTTCTGAGTCTTTGATTGATCCTTTGCCTCAAGGATATTGTTGTCTTGTCCTTCTTTGATAAAGGCTTAATTTACTGGTGAGTTTGACTAGTAACAAAACTTTCAAAGCTTTAGATTATTGAGAGACTGGCAGATTAAGACCGATGAGTATTACCAAGATTTTGGATGAGATCCGTATGCTTGTTGTAGACTCATACAGGCTTGCATGGATGCCAATACTTCTTTGTACTGGCGACTTGATTGGATGGGATTCATTCTTTTCACATTAGGGGAACGTGCCTTCGAGGTGTCCGAACTATAACATGGTGTAAGCTAGATGATGCTAGTGGAAACACTTGGCACTTTGGATGATGAGTGCTATCGAGTAGCCTTACAGTGGGAAAGCTAAACTTGAGGGATGCCAACTATGAAATATTGCTATTACAAATGATGCTTGAAGAATAAAAGCAAGTACAAACTACCGACGTTTTGAATTAAGTTCTAACTTTCGCATAGACCGTTGATGTGATGCGATCTATCGAACTGATTTTGTATTATTTTGGTCTTAACTTTTGCCTGAACTATCCTTGGCGGATTAGTTCAATAAAATTTTTCCGACTTTTGCATAAGCCTTATTTTTTTATTTTTTTATTTTTCTTTTTTTTTTTGGCTTATCGGTATTTTGTCTTTTGTTGAATGATATACGCACTACAGATAATAACAAAGAATACAAAATGTAGAGAAGAAATTGATGTTCACATTCTTGTGATCATTTCATCTTAAAGACATGCATGCATTCATAAGGCCCAGATTCTTAGCAAATTATATCATGTTTATTAATGAAATTAAATTTGAGCGCATAGGCAATGGCATTAGTTTCCAATGGTTAATCCTTACCCGCTTTCTAGTCCTTTTACAGATTTTTTAGAAAGCAACTGATGTATTTTCTCTCGATGCCCTAACTTTTTCTTAAGCCACCCTTTTCGGGTTTTCAACTTAGCGGGCTTCGATTTTGAGTTCCCTAACTTTTGCCTGACCGGTTTTCAGAGTATCGATCAGCAAGTTGCACCCTAATTTTTGCCTGAGTAGTAGAAGACCGCTCACTAGGTGATTTATTCTTTATTTCTTTTATTCATTGTGCTTCTTTTTGTGATTTAATTCTTTTACCTAAACATGATAGTGCTTAAGCCTGTCTTGATTCCTGGATTCATGAACTCATTTCCATCCATGTCCATAAGCTTGATTCCTCCTTTACCAAGCACTTTTATAATCTTGGACGGTCCTTCCCAATTAGGCTTGAATTTGCCCCTAGTATTAGTGTTGACTAGGGCATAGCTGTTTGAGAACCAGATTACCTACCTTGAGGGGTTGCTTTGGGTAAGCATGGGCTATATAGTGTTGGAATGAACATGTCCTTCACTTTTGTGAAATAAGGGGGTCATGTTATCATGGAGGCTTGGATCATTATGTAGGGTGGGGGATCTTCTTTCTTTTAAACAAATGGAGAAAGAATTTTTAGATGGATACTTTGATGGGAATATAGGTCCAAGGGTGGTACCTACATTGATAAGAAATGCCCATTTGTTGGATGTGACGGTTTACCCTTTTCAAGGCTTTGGAAGAGCACTGGATTTAAGCTTGCATTGATTTTAGATTTGTGTTGTAAGATCTTTTCCTTTAATGGTGCTTTTGATGTGCAGTCTGCCTTCCTCCTTTTTGATGTGTATCTTGCCCCCTTTATGGAAAAGATGAGCTATGACCCAAGGCTATCATGTTTGCTAAGCACTTTTTATTATCTCTCTTTTTTCGCGGCAAGTTCAACCATTGGAACCTTATGCCATTGCGATGTACTTAAATTCAATTTCTTTGATAAACATGATGCAAATTTTTTCTAAGAATGTTGATTTTATGAGTGTACGATATCTTTAAGAGTGAAATGCTCAAACATAAAGTGAATGCATCAATTATTTGTGACATGCTTTATAAGTGGCATCGTTTTGCATCAAAGCACTAGCAACATTAAAAGGTTACCTCATCCTTGAAGTCATCCCCAAGATGTGGAGGGTCTTTATTTTTGATCTTGGTAGGGTCCATCGATAAATTGGTAGTCTCCAAATTCTGAGCTTCTACTTGTCTTGGCACTAATATTCTTTGTGGTTTGGACCGAAGGAGAAGATTGTTGAGCACTTGAAGTTGCACTAAAGGGTAGACCTGATGGATGACAGAAGGTCATCTCCTTAGACGTGACTATATAGTTAGGACCTTGGCTAGATCCCCCAAACTGAAACACTAACGGCACAAATCCTTGGCTAGGCTGAATAGACCGATTGATGGATGGTGGAACTATCATATCCCCTAAATCATATGGACCAACTGAACCCCACTATCCAAACTGGCTAGATGATAGATCGCTGAGAGAGAAATGCGATAATTCATCCCTCAACTGAATTGAATTTAGTTGCATAGAAACCGAAACACGGACAAAAGGAACTTGAGATTGTTGCAAAGCTTTAACTCTTGCTTGGGTGGGAACCAAACAATCAATATATGGGATTTCCTTTTATACGAGTATGGCGTACCAATACAACCACTATAGTGGTAAATTAGGTACCAACAAGGCTCGTATTAAAATAGGACCAGACCCAAAAGTATTTGATCAAATAGACATAATAGAAGAGGTGGGGAGTAATAGTAAAATAATTGGGATTTGAGTTTATTTGAAACTCATGAGCATACCTTTACGTGATGAATTTACTTTGGACCGATTCTAATGCTGAATGGAAACTTTGTCAAACTATAAGCTCGAGAACCTATTGAATATGGTTTTTCTATATCATTTTTCTAATATTTGTTGTGTTGTGTGTTGTTGTGAAATGGGGAAAATGGCCTCCTATTTATAGGAGAAAATAGGTCCGAACGCATTCAATGGCTTATTTAATTCGTTTATGGCAAATTATATTCTTTTATGTCAAATTATATTTGCATATGGCAAATTATGTTTGCATAAGGCAAATTATAGTTGCATATGGCAAATATATTCGTATATGGAAAATTATATTAGCATATGGCAAATTATATTCGCATATGACAAAGTATATTCGTTAGGAATCGATAGTTAAATTGAACTTGCATAACATGCATGGCGGAAATTCAAAATTTTGTCCCTGTCCCCAGGAACTCCTAATAAATGCATGTAAATCAAATAAGGCCTTGACTAAATAATTGTCTACCTAGGTTAGCATGCAAAGGGCTAGGCATACCATAATTCTAAATTATATCCAAGCATGTATATTTTATGCTAAGCATGTTATAACTCTAAGCTATAACCTAAGCATGTTATAACTCTAAGCTATAACCTAAGCATGTTATAACTCTAAGCTATAACCTATGTATAAAATAAAATAAGCATGAAAAATAACATAAACATATTATTAAGTCTAAAAAAGCTTAAAGAAAAAGACCTAATAATAAAAAGAGAAAGAAAAAAACTTACTAGTTGAAGCGTGCTTTAGCAGAACCTCCTTGTACAAGCCTCCAAGCATAGGATAGCCTCTATGAGAATCCACATGAATCCCACCAACCAAAACCTCCTGAGAGGAAGAACTAAGGAGCTTCGAGTAGTTGCTAGACCACTCTAAAATGCCCCACTCAAAAATATAGACTAGAGGTGCCCGAATAAATTCAGGCTCCTAAAAAAGAACTTGCTCAATTACCCGAGAGATTAATCTTTGCGAATCTCGACTTAAGATTTAGCTTCAAGCTGATGGTGTGGTTTGGTATGCTTGGGGGCGAAAAATTGCTCCCCTTTTTCCGATGTGGGAAGCATATCCCACACGCGGGTTTGACCCGCGGGGCTTGGAGCCCCGCGAGTTCTAGCCATGACATTGTGCCTCTCACAAGTTGGGCTTGCAAGATTTCTCGCGCTGGGCTTCACCCAGTGCTGCCAAAGGCAGCACTAGCAAGCCCAACTCCGTGGGCCTCTGCAAGTGCCGCAATGCGGCACTTCCAAGCCCATGGTGCGGGATTTCATGCACTGAACGTGTCGCAAATCCCGCAGCCCATTTGTTGTTCAAAATTGTCCAACAATTTTTTATCGGGTCTAACCCATTCGAAAAAATTCTCTTTTAATCCCTTTCAAATAAATATTTATTTTTTGACCCTAATAAATTAGTTACCGGTGAAAAATAAATTCATTGGTTTATCAAAATGAAATAATCATTTTTAACTAAAAAAATAATGATCCAATTATTATTTATATTATATGTTTGTAATAGAATAAATCTATTAGTTCTTTTCTTAGTCTGATGAAGGTCCAATGTGTGTGACCTTATAGGATCCTAAAGTATTGAGCTGTTAAGGGTTAACCAACCCTTGTTCTAATGGAACCATTGGCTCGAGGTTCTAGATCATGAATAGAACTCGATTACCTTAAACGACTGTAGTACGCCTCTAGCAAGGGTCTACCATCCCCTATTTCTCGGAACGTCATTTATGCTTATAACTTAATCTCGGTTAATGCAATAGTTTGTCGAATGCGATGAACTCCTTCCATTCTTTAATATTAGTACCATCTGGTTTATAGGGTTCAGTTAAAGTGTTGACCAACTAATAGCAAGGTTGCTCCAAGCTATCCCAGTTATTAACTTGTTATCGAAGCATATTGCCTTTTACTATAGTGTGTTTGACTAGAAACCATTTCTATAAAACACATACTTTGATCAGAGGTTTATGACAAGCAACACTTCAACAAGTGGCCAAGTACAACTCCTTAATATATTCGGAGTGATGGATTCTTTCCGACTACTCAGGTTACCAACTTGCTATCATCACTATACCCGTAACACCCTAAATTAATGAGTGTGTAGTAATGACCCAAAGTATAGCAGTAGTACCACACAAGGTAACTAGTATCTCAAGTATGAGGATATTCACAAAGCTTATTGCATGAAGATAAACACTAACACATTGATATATATGCCAAGTGTTTATCTTACTACGGTCTCCAATATATCTCCCATATATATTCATTTGTCAAACTTAAGGCACCACCTTCAGTCCTTAGGAGATTAACTGCTTGGACCCTTTCTAAGAAAGTTGACAACATGCTAGTCTTTCAGCTTCATTTATATCCTTTCTTGATAAAATTATGACTCGGGATAGTTTAGACATAATCATGATCGCACATGAAGCAAGTCTCACTAAATATAGTCCAACTATAATTTCTCTATCTTCATGCTATAATATGTCAAGCACTTTTGTATACACACATTAATGAATATATTTTAACCAGCTGTAATATATTTATAAACACAGTGACATAAACAAAAGATTAAATGCCATTATTAATTAAATAAAATATTCATATTATTATATAATTTAGATATATCGCCCTAATTGCCTTAAGGGCATACATCATATCCAAAAAACTCCCACTTGCACTAAAGCCAATTAGCCATATATCTTAATCCATACGCTTTAACATGCTGGTCATGTTTGACTTGAGTCAATGTCTTTGTCAGACCATCCACGAGGTTCTGATCAGTGGGTACATATTCTAGTCTTATTATCTTAGTATCAACAATCTCCCTGATTATATGATACTTTCTGGATACATGTCTATTTTTCTGATAAGATTGTGGTTCCTTTGCCTGAGCTATAGCACCATTGTTATCGGAATAGAAAGTAATTGGATCAATTGACTCAGGCACCATACCGAGATCACCAATAAATCCCTTTAACCATATAGCTTCTTTTGCTACTTTGCATGCAGCAATGTATTCGGATTCCATGGTTGAATCAACAGTAGTTTCTTGCTTGGAACTCTTCCAACATACTGCCCCTCCATTTAACACATACACAAAACATGACTGAGACTTAAAGCCATCCTTGTTAGATTGAAAAATTGCGTCAGTGTAACCTCTAATTGTAAGGTTACCTTCTCCATAAATCAAGAACTCTTCTTTAGTCCTTCTCAAGTACTTAATCCAGTTATAACTCTAAGCTATAACCTAAGCATGTTATAACTCTAGGCTATAACCTAAGCATAAAATAAACTAACATGCAAAACATCCTAAGCATACTAATAAGTCTAAAAACGCTTAAAGAAAAAGACCTAATAATAAAAAGAGAAAGAAAGAAAACTTACCAGTTGAAGCGTGCTTTAGTAGAACCTCCTTGAACAAGCCTCCAAGAGTAGGATAGGCTCTATGAGTATCCACAAGAACCCTACCAACTAAAACCTCCTGAGAGGAAGAACTAAGGAGCCTCGAGTAGTTTCTAGACCACTCTAAAAGCCCCAACTAATAATATAGACTAGAGGTGCCCGAGTAAATTTAGGCTCCTTAAAAAGAATTTGATCAATTACCCGAGAGATTAATCTTTGCGATCTCAACTCAAGATTTAGCTTTGAGCTGATGGTGTGATTTGATACTCTTGGGGGAGCAAAATTGCTCCCCTTTTTTAGATGTGCATATCCCACACGCGGGCTTGACCCATGAGTTCTACCCACGAGCATAACATGCATAACACGCTATGCCTCGCAAGCTAGTCTTGCAAGATATCTCATGCTAGGCTTTGCCCAATACTATCAAAGGTAGTGCTAGCAAGCCGATCCCCGTGGGCCTCTGCGAGTGCTGTAATGCGACACTTGTAAGCCCATGGTGCTGGATTTCACGCACTGAACGTGTTGCGAATCCCGCAGCCCATTTGTTGTTCAAAATCGTCCAACAATTTTCTATCGGGTCCAACCCATTCAGAAAAATTCTCTTTTAATCCCTTTTAAATAAATATTTATTTTTCAACCCTAATAAATTAGTTACCGGTCAAAAATAAATTCCTTGGTCAATCAAAATGAACTAATCATTTTTAACCAAACAAAGAATAATCCAATTATTATTTGTATTATATTTTCCTAATAGAATAAATCTATTAGTACTTTACTTAGTCCAATGAATTTCAATGTATGTGACCTTATAGGATCCCGAAGTATTGAGCTATTAAGGCTTAACCAACCCTTGTTCTAATAGAACCATTGGCTCTAGGTTCTAGACGGTGAATTGAAAACAATTACCTTAAACGTCTATAGTACACCTCTAACAAGGGTCTACCATCACCCATTACTCAGAACGTCATTTATGCTTATGGCATAATCCCAGTTAATGTAGTAGTTTGTCTAATGCAATGAACTCCTTCCATTCTTTAATATTAGTAATATATGGTTTATAGGGTTCGGTTAAAGTTTTAACACACTAATAGCAAGGTTGCTCCAAGCTATCCCAATTATTAACTTGTTACCAAAGTATATTGCCTTTTACCATAGTGTGTTTGACTAGAAACCATTTCTATAAAACACATACTCTGATCAGAGGTTTATAACAATCATCACTTCAACAAGTGGCTAGGTACAACTCATTAATATATTCGGAGTGACGGATTCTTTCCGACTACTCAGCTTACCAACGTTCTGTCATCACTATACCCGTAATCACCCATAACACCCTAAATTAATGAGCGTGTTGTAATGATCCAAAGTATAGCAATAGTACCACACAAGGTAACTAGTATCTCAAGTATGAGGATATTCGCAAAGCTTATTGCATGAAGATAAACACTGATACATTGATATATATACTAAATGTTTATCTTACTGCGGTCTCCAATATATCTCCCAAATATATTCATGTGTCAAACTTAAGGAATCACCTTCGATCCTTAGGAGATTAACTGCTTGGACCCTTTCCAAGAAAGTTGACCACATGCTAGTCTTTCCGCTTCATCAATATCCTTTCTTGATGAAACTATGACTAGGGATAGTTTAGAAATAATCATAATCGAACATGAAGCAGGTCTCACTGAATATAGTCCAACTATAATTTCTTTGTCTCCATGCTATGATATGTCAAGCACTTTTGTATACATACATCAATGAATATATTTTAACCAGCTATAATATATTTATAAACACATTGACATAATTAAAAGATTAAATGCCTTTATTAATTAAACAAAATATTCATACTATTACATAATTAAAATACATCACCCTAATTGCCTTAAGGGCATACATTATATCCAACAATATTTGAATATGGCAAATATATTCACATGTGGAAAGTTATATTTGCATATGGAAAGTATATTCGCATATGGCAAAGTATATTCACATATGGCAAAGTATATTCGCATATGGCAAAGTATATTTGCATATGGCAAATATACTCGCATATGGCAAATTATATTTACTTTATCCAATTATATTCTTTTATTGCAGATTTGGGCATTAAAACCGACTGTTTGGGTGTCTACAAGACTGGTATGGGTTGCCTGGACCTGTACGGGTCCTGTTGGTACCTAATTGGATAATTCGGGAAGTTTTCAAACTGATACGGATAGGATGGACATGTACGAGTCCAACCGATCCATCTGTATAGATCCAGTTCAATCTATATGGATCCATACGGATCGATCAGACCGATTTTGCTCAAAGCTTCATAGAACTGCCCGAAATTGATCGAAATTGACCGGTTTTGACTAGTTTTGTCTATTTTAGGCCTTTTAGGGCTTAGGAACTAGTTTTTTGAGGCTTAGGTATGACAAAGTTTGACCAATCAACATTGAAAGCATTCCAAGTAGACAACACCTATAGAAGCATGCATTATCTAGCTCTCATCATCGTTTTATGAGAAGGACTGTTGAAATCCGGTGCTCACAGCTCCTTTTCCATTTTCAAAGTTTGGCATACTCTTTAGAGTTTTACGATAATTTATGCTCTATTGAATTTCTGTTGGTACTGTATCATTGTAAACTACATATTCTGTAATTCCAGGATTTTGGGGTTAGCGTCGATCGATGCTTTTGATTCTTCAGGATGCATCGATCAATGCTCCTTAGTGTCGATCGACACTTGTTTTCTAAAAGCCTATTTTTTCATGATTTTGAGTGTTCTGGAGCTTTCTGTACTTTATGAAATAATCAGTGATGTCCTGTCGTGCGTATGTTGCTGTTGTTTGTGCGAAATTCGGGAACTTAATGACTATAAGCTTTTGTGATGCCTTTAAAATTCCAATAATTGATCATAGCTTAGTAACTATAAGCTTGCTTTGGACATTTGTGCTTAATGGCTATTAGCGTGACTTTGATGACGATTTTATCTTTAATAACTGTAAGGTGTGATTTTTGGGTAGCTTAATGGATTTTTTGGTTAATAACTATAAGCGGGCATATTTTCTTTCATAAATGTTGGTGACTTATGCTCAATAACTATAAGCATGACTTTAGGAAGGAAATTCTTAGATGTTTAATTACTATAAGCAATCTTTTGATTTGGTCCTTATCTGTACTTGGTTTGCAAAAAGTGGATCATCGGGGCACGGGCAACTTTTTGGATCTTGTCACTTGGTGAGGAGTTCTTTCCCCTAAAGTGAAGGGGATTCTAGAGGACTTGGGTTTTGGTGCATTTATTAAAGATTCATTCCGGTGAAGCTTGTTCGATTTTATCTTTCGGTCTTGCCATCAATTTTGAAGCAGTGGTCGGATTTGACCAACACTTTTCATTTACCATGCAGGGAGTACACCATTACGTCGATGGATTTTGCCACTATCACCGGTTTGCATTTTGATGGGGAGATTATTCACTTCAACTGTGCCATGAACATGGGAAATTATGATCTTACACTCATGCTGAAATTGTTAGGATTTACTAGTGCTAGCAAGGAAATTTCTGCCAATAACTTGTATACTTTTTGGTCGGCCCCGGGAAATAGGGCCCCTAATGGTGTTGAAGCTCGAGAGCAATGTACCCGTTCTTTTATGATGAACGCACTGACCAACAGCTTGTACCCTATCGATAATTTGGCCCTCAACTTGAATCTTTTGGGCTCTTTGGTGGATTTAGGAAAGTTCAAAGAGGTGGCTTGGGGTAAAGCTGCACTGGGGCAGCTGTACTTGGCCCTAGATCACTGCGCGAGGAAGCATACTTTGGAGCTAAAATCTTCAAAACTCGTTCTTATGGTAATTTGTTGATAAATAATTTACATAAGCATTCACATCATATATTGACTTTTTTTTCATTTTCTTGCAGATTTGGGGTTTCGAGAAAGGAATTCTCCCTTGGCCGAAGAAGGCTAAGGTCTAAAAAGACATTTCTTACTTTCCCTGTCTCCTTGCCTGATTGGTGGCCTAGGGGAACCTAGATTCTGCCAAAGCTGAAAAGACGATTAAGAATCTTACTTTTAATGAGATAAGACTTGTAATATTTTAGATTTTATCACTTCCACACGGTGTTTACTAATCATGTATGTGTTCATAGATTATTCATGCCCCATGGGGGAATGCTTCTTGCTAGAATGAGATTATAGCAGTTGCTGGAGAGTTGGTGCCAAAGCGGCTAATCTTGGAAATTCCTTCATCTCTCGAGTGGTAGTTAGGGGAAAGGGTAGTTCAATATGACCCACATCTAGATGAGAGACTGGTACCACCCAAGCCCCAAGGTGACTATTCTGGCCAGAGATGGCCGAGAATCTTGACACTCTGAAAAGGGGATGGTGAGACTGTGGAGCTATTTTGCCAAGCCATCCTATATCCTGATTTTGTGCCTAAGTGTTTACTTGGCTGGCCTTTAGAGGACTACACTGTATCTCAAGGGGTGCATCTCTGTCTTTAAACTTTCTCTCCCTTTTTTTTAATTTATTTTCAGAGTAGTAATCCCTTTCCGTTTTATAGGGCAAAAGGGAAAGGGGTCCACATATGTCAGGCGATGCCATCTCCCACATCATGGGGCATCGAGATTACCAGAACCCCATGGGGTTACAAATTTTATCAGCCTGACCTATCGTTTTACTTTCTGCCCTTTGGTGCGGATGACTCGACTAGGGTGGACATGACTTTTATGCCTCGCTATGCGACTCACATGAGTTATTTGTGTATATTGCTATTATCCTTAGCTTTATGCTAACGTGATTTACTTTTCCTGTTAGGTGCCGAGAGAAGATAGCGAAAGGGATGAACTTCTGATTTTTGATTTTCAGAATATTATACTGGGGAATAACTTTGCGATGGCTGTAAGATCTGATAAGTTTCTTCACTCCTTTTCCTTAGTAGATACGCATGAATGAGTGCTTATGCATGCGTGAAATATTTGCAGGGTAAGATTTAGGCACTAAACGCGGAAGTGGACCAACTTAGAGCTGGTTATAGGGCACCTCCACCGATAGGGCCTTCAGGCTATAGCCAGTATGGGCAAGCTCATCCAGCGGTATATGCTCATCATCCGTCTAGTTATAGAGCGCATGGTTGCATGCTAGGTTATTCGTTCTAGGCTAGTTTTGTAGGGATGCCTTTTTAGTTCCCACCGGCTCTATCGACTGCACCCGCCCCTTTGCTTGTGCAGCCGCTTCAGACCTTATCGGGTCTAGGGACCTAAGAGGGAGTTGGAGAGAGCAGTGAGGTACCATGAGCGAACTTTGATGCCCCCTCTACCCAACCAAAATAGGATATGATACTTAGGCCTTAGTTTGGCGTATATATTTTTTATGGGCCATGCGTGGTAATTTTATCCTGTACATTTGATGGTTGGATTGGGCGTGCTTTATCCCCTTTATTATTTTTCTTTTTATGGATTGGTGGGTTCTTTGAGGCCCTATGTATAATCGGATGGCTGATTTCTTTTACTGTCTTGACATGCTAGCTTTATTACTTTGTTTCTTTTTCACTAAAACTGTGTTTCTTCTTATGTAGTTGGTATTGATCTTATGATCTATCATCGCCTTTGTTGAGTGACGATTGAATCAACATGGATAGGTTCAAGACACAACTGGTGGATCATCTTTGGACTCTGAGTCCGGCTGATTGGAATTAACTCCTGGTTGGGTGCCTTTTCAATATGCCACATTATTATAACGTCATTCTGGACAATACATTTCTGTGAAGTGCAATAAGTTTGTGGGATCCACTTGACTTCAAGGTAGCGCCTACTAGAGCAGATAGCTTGGCAATTTCTCACCACTACAATCATCATGTGGCTGCTCCTAGCCACTAAGTTACATTTTTGAGCTTTTGTATAAGGCCTTGACTTTGCTTCAGGCATGAATGTAATGTATGCATGCTTCTCTTTAATGCATTTCATTTCATCTTACAATTTTCACTTTTGATGTTCATGACTTTACAAAGACACAGAGTGTGGGATGATGACTTTGAGCTTGTCCCGATTGACAGGATTTATGAACCCGTTTCCATCCATATCCATAATTTTTATAGCTCCTTTACTAAGAACTCATTTTATTACGTACGGACCTTCCTAATTTGGATAAAATTTACCTATGGGGTTGGTATGAGTGGCTTTGACTTGCTTCGACATGAGGTTGCCGACTTTAAGAGGTATGTCGATCTTCCTTACCAAGTTATTGTAGGCTCGGGCCATTCATTATTGGTACATTCTCAAGCTATCAAGGGATTCTAGGCTCCTTTCATTGATGGTGTTAAGCATTTCATAAAGTGATCTGGCCCACTCACCTTTGTGTAATTTCTGCTCAAGTATCACACTGGGTGACTTGGCTTCAATTTCTACAAGAAGAACTGCTTCCATTTTGTATACTAAAGAGAAAGGCATTTATCCTATTGGGGTTTTAACGTTGGTTCAATAGCCCTAGAAAGCATAGGGAGATGGTCGGCCCAATCTCGATGGGTAACTACCATCTTGGACAAAATCTTCTTTATATCTTTGTTGGCAGCTTCCACCATCCAATTGGCTTGAGGGCGATATGGTGATGATAAATGATGTTCAATGTTGTGTCGTTCCAGTAGATATGCGGTTTCTCCTTGAAAACGTACTCCATTGTTGGACACTATGTAATGAGGCATACTATATCAGGTAAAGATGTGCTTCTAAATTAATTTTGCCATTTTCTTAGCAGTGATCATAGTGTAGGATTTATCTTCAACCCATTTTGAAAAGTAATCCATGACCACTATGATGAACTTGTGGCTATTGGTTGAGGACGGTCTGATTTCTCCTATGATGTTGATGCCCCAAGCTGAGAAAGGCCAGGTAGTGGCTAGGTGTTATAGCTCAACCGGTGGTAGGTGACTAATGTTACCATGAATTTGACATTCATGTCATTTCCTGACTAGGCGTGTGTAGTCAGCTATCATGGTTAGCCAGAAGTAACCCATTCGTTGTATCTTCTTAGTTAGCATTACTCCGTTCATATGAGGACCACATGTTCCTGTGTGTATTTCTTACATAACCTTGTCAACTTTCGCTTGTCCTAATCACTTGAGAAGGATTCCATCGGAGGATATCCAAAATAATTGCCCCTTGATAAGTCCCGAATGAACTGGCAATTTGAGTAAGGTGGTCTTGTCGGTGTCCGTAACTTTTATAGGGAAAGTCCCACTTTTAAGGTATTGAAATATGTCACTATATTAGGGCTTTTACTCGGTGTAGATTTGTATGATCAAGATGAGATGGTACGAAGTGTTTGTGACTTCCACTATTATCGGTTTCATGGGTTATTACTTAGGATTTCCCCACTACAGGCCAAGGTGGCTAGTGAGTCTGCCATTTGATTTTCCTCCCTCAACACATGTCAGAATTTGCATTTCCCAAAGAGAGATGCCTTTTCCCATACAAATTCAAGGTATGGAGAAAGTGATTCTTCTTTCACTTCCTAGTTGCCTACTACTTACCTGATGATAAAGGCGGAGTCTCCAACAACTTCTACTTCTTTTGCCCCTAATGTGAGCAGTGAACTCAGGCCAAATAGAGATGCCTCGCATTTGGCGGTATTGTTAGTTACCAGGAACTCTAATCTTTGGAAAGTGGGATCAATCCTCTCTCAGGAAATATAATTATGACTCCTAGATTGGATCCCTTGCGATTCATCGCCCCGTCAAAGAACATGGTCCATCTCTGGGGTTTATTTACTATTATGGATAGTTGTTCATCTAGGAATTCAAGGTTCTCAATGTAATCAGATTCCAAAAGTTGGTTGGCCAGAAATTCTGCCATGGCCTGTCGTTTGATCACTTGTCTAGTGATGTACTCGATGTCAAACTCAAATAGGAGTAACAACCAACGGGATAATTTCCCGACCAAGGAGGCTTCTTGACAAAGGTATTTCATGGGATCTACCTTTGCAACATCTTGGATTTTATAGGACTGAAAGTAATGTCTGAGCTTCTTGGTTAACCATACCATGGCGGCATAGGTTTTTTCAACTATAGGTTTCGTACTCCAAGAGTTTCTTACTTTGGTAATAAATGGCATGTTCTTTCTTGTCTTAGTCCTTTTGTACCAGCATTGCCCCTACGGAGGTTTCTTCAATGGGTAGGTACAGAGTAAGAGGTTTACTCGATATAGGCGGCTTTAGTACCATTGGGTTAGAAAATTATGTCTTGATCTTATCAAAGAATTCTAGGCATTGAGAATTCCAAAAGATTGGTTGCTTCTTCTTGAGGAGTTTGAATATGGGTTCACAGATAGTGGTCAATCTTGTGACAAACCTGCTGATGTACTGTAGGGATCCAAGGAAACTTAGGACTTCCTTCTTAGTCTAAGGCGGAGGCATATCGAGGATTGCCTTCACCTTGTCGGGATTGATTTTTATGCCTTATTGGCTGACGATATGACCTAGTAATTTTCTAGTGGTCACCCCGAAGACACACTTCTTTGGGTTGAGTTGTAGATTAAATTTTTCTACCCGGGTGAGGAATAGATTGAGCACAATCGGGTGTTCTTTGAGGGTTGGTGATTTTACAATCATAACATCCATGTATACTTCAACCTCTTTGTGGATTAGGTCATGCAGTAAAGTGGTGACTGCCCTTTGATAGGTTACCCCTGCGTTCTTGAGTTAGAATAACATGACTTTATAGTAGTAGACCCCCCATTCCGTGATGAAGGCAGTCTTAAATTTATTGATCACATTCCTCAATATCTGGTTATATCCTGAGAAGCCGTCCATAAAGGAATATATGGGTACCCTAGCTGTGCTGTCGATTAGTACATCTATATGAGGTAGAGGGAAGTCATCCTTTGGTGAAGCCTTATTGAGATTGCTGAAGTCGACACAGACTTGGACTCTCCCGCCCTTCTATGCAACTGGTACTATATTAGCTAACCATTCTAGGTATTCCATAACTTCTAAGAATTTACCTTTGATTTGCTTGGTTAGGTCTTCCTTGACCTTTTTGGCCCACGCAGGTCTCAACCTTTGCAGCTTTTATTTAACCGGCCTGATTTTTAGGTCGATGGGAATTTTGTGTTCTGCAGTGGTCCTGTCGACTCTAGGCATGTCATCATAGGACCACGCGAATGCTTTTACATGCGATTTGAGTACTCTTACTAATTTTGTCTTAAGTTCGGGACTAAGGTCATTAGAAATATATATTATCTTGGGGTCATCTTTGGTTCCCAAATTTATTTCTTTTATAAAAGTATCATGAATACTAAAAATGCTTGAAGTATGGTGAGGTGAATACATGAAATCAAAATCACCACACAAATAAGCAAAGTCATTCATTTTATTGTCATTGTCATTCTCACAATAGAAGTTGTTTAGCTCAAAGACATCAGAAATTGAAATATCATTACCGACTTCTGGGATAGGAGTTTCCTTGTTCAAATTTTTTTGCGGTGCTGTTGGCAGCTGCATCGTTAACCTTGGACTTTCCCTTAGTCATGAGCTGGGCTAGCTCAGAGATTATTTTGTCCACTTCTTCCTCCACACATTCTCCGTTTCGTGATTTTGACTCAATCTTCTTGTCTTCGAGGTCGGCTTCCATTAGCTTAGCTAACCTCATTGCTAGTTCTTCGACACCTAATTGGTTTGTCATATTTTGCCTCTTGGGGGCCTCTTCCTCAAATGAGGTCTTCCTTTTCTTAGTTTGCTTCTCGTAATTGGTCGGGCAAGTAGGGCCTACGAAGCCAGCAATATCTGAGAATATCATAAAGCCAGACACTTCTCCTTATTTTGTTTTGATTGGCTCAGGCTCTCCCTGGTATAGGATTTCCCCCAGAATGAACAAAGATTCCTGACATTTGGTTCCTTCTAAACCATGCCCTTTATCGGCTTCTGCCCTAATAACCAAACCCAGAGGGGCTATTGGAGCGTATTGTGAATTTGAACTATATGGGACCTTGTTCTTATACCCTGAGGCCATCTTCTGGGGTTAAGTGTTGGTCCATGTAGTTTTTTACCCACTCGGACCATTGGGTTTGTCTTTTGTCCTTTCTTATGGTGGCTGTTGGAAATCTTCCCATGTATTCTGGGCTCACGCGTATGGCAGCTATAGTGGATTCCTCGTTAGCCTTGAGGGTTACTATTTTCCCCTTGTAGGGGATTTTCACCTTTTGGTGCAAGGTGGAAGGGACACTCCCTAGCACACAAAACCATGGTTGACCTAGTAGCAAGGAAAACATGATTGGAATGTCAATGACGGTAAAAGTTGTGAGGGACTCAACTGCCCTTGCCTTTACTATTGCCTTAAAATTCCCCTAGACAGACCTCTTTGAGTTGTCATATGCTTTAATAACTGTTCTGAACTTCTTGAACATCTCTTCCTCGAATGAGTGTGGAGCCATCATCTACCATTACACATGGCATTACTCAGTCTAGTATCTTAATTTTCAAGTATAATGCCTGATTGTGGAGTAGTCTGTGATTTGGCAGGTTCGCGTTAGAGAAGACATTGTCAAGAGATTTGATGGGGATTCCGCATCCGATCAAGGCACATACTTCTGCCAGCGAAGCTAGTGATGGTGCTTCCATTTCCATCAACTTTTGCATGACAGCCCTTCTGTGTGTCTAAAACCCCCGACAGAGATCCTAGATACTCATTTTGATAGGCATGTTTATTGGTTGTTCGACTATATGAATGCCAATTACCTTTGTCAGGTTATCTGCTGATGGAGCCTTGGCAAGGCTTAGATTAACTTGGACCTGAGGCTGATAAATTCTCCCACTTTGGGTAACATGATTAATGTATTCCTATTGTCCTTAGGGAGTTCCCCTGGGCACGAACACTGTGAACTCAAAATTTTCCTCCAGGGGAACGTCTTTCCGTCGTACAGGTCTAGCGATGTCTGGAGTGGTGGCCTTTGCACCTTTTAGCTCGTAGTGTATGTCTGCTAGTAACACTATAGTAGGGTTCGCCAGGAGGATTTCCTCTGCTAGTAATACAGAGCAAGCTAAGACCAATTTGTCCAATATTTCTACTATTTCTAGACAGGGTACCATTGTGAAGAATGGATAAGCCTAGGCTGCCTGTCCATCCCTTGGGTATGGTTCCATCCTGGGTGGGTCACCCCTTAGTCCTTCATCTAGCTCTTCCATGGTAAAATGGTATAGGACACCTTGGCTCAAGATGCCCCAGAAGAAGCAGTAGCAATGCATGGCTGGATTGTTCAAAGTCCTATTGTACCATTCCAGCGCTCTTCTAGTAAGTCTGGTACCAAAGATTTCTAGGCAATAGTGATAATGTTCATTCTTTGAGTTCATTACTTCAATAAATATGGTGAGGTAGACCCGAGGGTGCCCACTCCCATCATATCCTAACTCTAGTGGTAATTCAGGAAAGAGCATGGTTCCATGGGCGGCCTCCCAGGCGATCGCGGATTTAGAGGCTACATTAAGCCTTCTATAGAATCTTTGATCATCTTGTATGCTTATAATTGCCATTAGGTTGATAGTAGTGCTGGACTGGCGCCCCCTCTGCCATGGGGGTCTCCCATTTTCTTTTTGGATTCTTTGGAAAACTAGTCTTTCGATCAAGTTTCCAGTTTCGATCACATTGAGTTCAGTGGGGGTTCTATCCATAATCCCTAATAAGTCTTCCCTTATTAATAAGGAGTGTGGGGATTCAGGGTCTTGTGATGGCTGGGGATCTATGATTCCCTTTAGAAGGGGATCCTAGAAGTATACCTGCTTGGAAGCCCATAATTCAGGATTAGCAGGGATCATCCCGACACACTCATTTGATGTCTGTGTATATTCATCATTGCTTGGACAGTCAGGGTTTTTTTCCCATTGCGGTTCTATAGCACTCACGCAATACGGCATTTGCCTACTCAGCATTGGATTAGGGCATGTCATGCCCTCAGGAATGTTCCCCAAATGAGTAATCTCCCCAAGGTGAGGTGGCTCACGGGGCTCTCTATTTAAAGGATCCGCCTCATTAGATGTGCTGCTTTCCCCTACCTCAAGTGAGGGTTCTGATGGGAAGCATATTCCCTGAATTCATATGGATTTGGCATTTCCTCATATCTCATGAGCTTGGTGATGGTGATATGATCGATCATGTGTATCATTCCATCTTCATGCATGCTTACATATCTTTCGTAGACAGGTCCAAAATGTATGCACTCAGGGTAGTGTGGAAGGACCCAAGAGTAGGATCCATCATCATTCTGAAAGAATGGTATGTGAGGAGTGAATGCCTGGATGAACTTCTGACACATTAGTGGCCATTCCTATTATCGGTAGGGCAAGATTTAAAAATACCAAGCTTGGGCTTGATCGACCAAAAATGTAGGAAATAAGGCCGGTGCCCCTAGGATACTAATATCATATAATTCCAAAGTTCAGAGGAACCACCTCAAGAATTTAATTAGGAGAGTCTCCGGAAAACCAGATTTCATTCCCTTCCAATTGGCTATATTAAGGAGTCTGCGAGCCCTAAGCTCATCTTCATAGGCTGAGACTCTTTCAATCATGTGCATTCCATTGAATATAGGGTTGTCGTCGAAGTAGGGATCCTCATCCTGGCTTTCCAATCCCCATTCTTCTTCTTCATTAAGTGAAATAGCATTGATAAATAACACTTCATAGAGGTTTGACTGGGCTTCATCCTCCTGGGGTTGGGTTACAGCTATACTCTTAGTAGCTGACTGCTAGCTTAGCACTAAATTTAAGGAGTTGTTTCTTTCAAAAGTATGCGCTAAGCTAGCACTTACAGCCAAAAGATCCCATTATTGCTTGACTGGCAGCCCATTATAACAATCGCGAACTTTGTCATCAAGGAATACGGCCAGTAGGGTCGGGGCCATGGTATCGCTGAGTTGCCAAAATGAACTGAGGAAGCTAACTAGGTCAGGTCATACTTCAATCCCGTCATCCTTAACACCTGTAAGCCCTACGACTCTTAAGTCTAATGAGCATGTCGGGGTGATGTCTGATTGCCACCATTGAGCCTCTTCGTGCTCTATAAGATATATTGCCTAACTGGTTGCATCAAGGGATTCTTTCAAGATCCTAATCCCGTCGCTAGGGAAAGCTTCCAAGAATTGGTGTTCCAGTTCTACCTAGTCCCATAATTGTCTAGGCAATAAGGTGAGGTACCAGCCCATCGCATCTACTGTGAGAAGTATAGGGAAAGTGGTTGCTATGCCATGAGGTGGTATATGGTACTTTACTTGGAGATCTTAGAAATGGGAGAGGAATGTGACCATATTTATGTCCCCCTTGTACCTGAGTCCTTCTATTACTAATGTCGTGAGTTTCCCGGATTCCCATAATTCTTTTGCACAGGTATCCACTCTGTCTATTTTGGTGAGTTCCCAACCAATATTATTTTCCCTAAATCCAGGGTTGAACTAGGCACTACCCCTCCGACCATCATCATCCTCATGGAGAAGGATAGCATTGAATGGAGACTCGAAGGTCAGAAGTGGGTTATTTTGAGTACTCAGCTTTCGTTATAGTTCTTCGAGGTTTCCCTCTTGAACCATTTTCTAGAGGTCACGTAGTAATCAAACACATTCATTGGTCCTATGTCCCTTCACTACATGGTATGCGCAGAAATTATTCCTATCAGCCGGGGATGGTGGAACGAAGGGCTTCAAGCTTTGCATGGCCCTAGATTTTCTCAGCTTGGTGAATATCTGAGACTGTGACTTGATCCGTGGTGAGATTGGTTGAGGTGGTTTTGGAGTGATTGCAGCGACGATAGCCTCGATTTTCTTTTCCTCTCCTTTGGTATAGGAAGGCATCGGTTGGTAGGATTTTGGGGGAGCCACCCTATCATGTGGCTTATTCTTTGCATAATAGGCTACCTCCTCCCGTTTGATACATTCTTCTTCATCGTACTTTTTGATTCTTTTTGAATATTCTGCAACGTCACCGAAAGTGTGGAACTTCTTCATCTTCATTTCTTCTTAAAATTTAGGATTACATCCCTCCACCAGTTTGATAATTAGGGCATCTATTTTTAGGGCAACGTCCACCAATGATTGAACTGCATCCCATCTACGATAATAGGCTTCAAAGGGCTCTCTAATACCCTATCAGACCCTTTCTAGGTCCTGAAAGATTAGTTCCACTCTGACGTTGTAGGCATAATTCTCGATAAAGGTGGTACTGAGCAACTTCCAGCTCAACTTTACTTGGCTGGACATTCTTATGTATCAATCGGCAGCTGGACATGACAACGTTGTCTGAAATAAGTTCACCCGATGGACTTCAGGAATGCCCATACTCATCATAATGCACATGTATGCATCAATGTGGGCTTCGGGGGAGCTTATGCCATTAAATAGTGGGATGTAGGGCATGATAAAATTAGTAGGTAGCGATTCTGGAATTGAAAGCTCAAACTTTTGTGGATCTGTAAATTTAGTGCTGGAAGGTACTGTAATGCATTTCAGTTTAGGGAGCATTTCTTCGAAGTCAGAGAATTTCTTCTTGTTCTTTGTGACTTTATCACCTGAATCTGAACCTGAAATTCTGGTGGCTACCATATTATTTATGACGGCTTCAAACTTCTTAATGAAATCCTTAGAAAGGATCATGTCTTGTATGGCTTCAAGCGTTGCCTTATGGTTATCGGCCATTTCGTCACTTTATTTCGCGAGAGTGGGATCATCGAAATCCGTCTTCTCAGGGGCTCTTCTCTGAGGCTGTTTCTTCTACGATGCTAGTGCAGGTAACTTTTTGTGAGTTGGAATGAAAATAGGTGAGTATATGATCATGCACATGATGCATGAGCCTATGGGCATTTCAAGCATGGTTTATGTGGTGTATGCGTATTTAAGCAATGTATGTATATCGCCTACAATTTGGGGTGGTGTTTTTTTATATATCACTTAATACCAGGGGTATGTGCAATAGTGCACTCTAGGAGCGGCTTCTCCATAGTCATATCACTTAATACCAGGGGTACATGTGATGGTGAGCTCTAAAAGCAGCTTCTCTATGGTCATATCGCTTAATACCAGAGAAATGTGTGATGGTGCGCTCTAAGAGTGGCTTCTGTATGGTCATATCGCTTAATACCAAGGGTATGTGTGATGGTGCGCTTTAGGAGCAGCTTCTCTATGGTCGTAATGCTTAATACTAAGGGTATATGAGCTGGTGCGCTCTAGAAGCGGCTTCTCTATGGTTGTATTGCTTAATACTAGGGGTATGTGCGATGGTGCAATCTAGGAGTGACTTTTCTATAGTCGTATCATTTAATACCACGGGTATGCACGATGGTTCACTCTAGGAATGACTTCTCTATGGTCGTATCGCTTAATACCAGGGGTACATTCGATAGTGCACTCTAGGAGTGGCTTCTCTATGGTCATCTCGCTTAATACTAGGTATACGTATGATGGTGCGCTCTGGGAGCAGCTTCTCTATGGTCGTATCGCTTAATACCAAGGGTATGTGCGATGGTGCACTCTAGGAGCGACTTTTCTATGGTCATATTGCTTAATACCAGGGGTACATACGATAGTCCAATTGTATGATATGGCTATTTTATGTTATGGCTGCATGCAAATTGTGGTTACCGATGCATGGGATGTTTGAACATGTAAGTTGTTAGAACATGTACTGTTTAATCTCTCCCTTCTGACCTTATTACTCCATCGTGGTCAGTATCTTTCCTAGGTGAGGGGTTCTTTTCTCTATTACGAACCTGGGGTAGGCATGGACGTGCTCTCTTTTATGATTTTAAGGAAAATCATTGGGTATTCCTAAGGGAAATTTCTAGGATTGTCTTGCTATATGCTGGGCTAAGTCTAACAGGGTTTCGATTGATGGTAATCGTGCATTATGTACATAAGCCCAAGAACCCTAATCGAGTTCAGGAGCCTGTTTTCCACGTTTGATATACTCAAACCTAGTGACATTAATCAAGCCCACTAGGTTATATTATACTATGCAGGGCTGGTGTTTCTCAACTTTGTGCCCCTACATGAACTCGAGTCAAGTTCTAGACACACGTCACTGAGAACACCGGGGTTCTGGGTGTAGATATATGCAGATGCTATGCAGAAAAACCCTAATAATTTCAAATTCAAATGACTTTCATTATTTAATCTTTGATTGATTTTGGGAAAAACCAATTATAAAAAGAGTTATAATCCCCAGTAGAGTCGCCACTGTGAGCAGGTGAACCTTTTTTTGATTGACTCTTTTGGATCAGCGATTGGATTGGCATGGCAAATGCAGGACTCCCAAATTTTAATACGGGGAGTCGCCGCTAGAGCGCGGGGCTCGTTGTATGTGTGAACATACTTAGCATTTCTAACTGGACAAAGGGGTCGAGGACTCCTTTGGGGATTAGCCTTTTTATTGAGGGAGCAGGGTACCTATTTTATGCAATATTAAAGTCGCCACCTGGATCAACTCTTCTAGGAAATTAGTGGTATAGCTGATCTTGATAGGATTCCTATACCGATAAAAGAGAGATTCTGGCTCCAGATGAAATCGTTTCTTGCCATTTGAATTTGGATAAATCATGTTTTGGGAAATCTTTTGTTATTTTAAGAAGCAAAAGAGATGAGTTAGGGAGATACGACCTTTGTGGGCCTAGCCCTTGGAGCGTGAGTCCGGTGTGACTGGATTACCTTATGCGGTAATTTAAGAATGCATGGTTGAAAATAATATTTTGATCCTCAATTACTTTTTGTTTGTTGCAGGATGATTGGAAGGCCTGGTACTGACTAGAACCTGGTATTGACTCAATACTACGAGGGACTTTTAAGGAGGAAAATGGCTTAATTCAACTTTCCGCGAGGTTCTGATCAGTGGGTACATATTCTAGTCTTATTATCTTAGCATCAATGATCTCCCAGATTATATGATACTTTTTGGACACATGTCTATTTTTCTGGTGAGACCGTGGTTCCTTTGCCTGAGCTATAGCACTATTGTTATCACAATACTAAGTAATTGGATCAACAGTCTCAGGCACTGTGAGCACGGTTCGGCCTGCCTGATGATGATTAATACATTTTCATTTTGAAGTCCAAGTGTCAAAAGTGCTATGAACCGAATGCTTCTAAACCTTAATTTTCTGACAGCTTCAATACCTCGTCTATCACATTTCCATCAGTCAATATCTCAAACACCATCTCTCAGCACAATGCACACGTCGTATTGTTTTAGGGAACTACTTTCTTGTTTAAATATCAAGTGCACAAAATAATGGATGAAATAAGGATTTAAAATGCATTAATTAGTTAAGAATGAATCCATGCATGGACGTGTAAGGCAATTGAAATTTGAGATATGATTATACTTAAGCGCAAAAGCAATTTGCTTAAGATGATAATGCATGGATTAGAATGATGAAATGCAATTGGTGTTCCACGTAAAGAAAATGGGAAGAAGGATTGTTAAAAACGTGTCAAATAAAGAGAGGGGGAAAGGTCAGTATGCACGGAAGTGCAATCCATACAGAATAGAAGAGGTGAGTAATGAATTAAAAGGCTCAGTATGCACTTATGTGTCAAGCACTCACAATACCAATGCCACATGTCAAAATTGTGGCATGTTTTGTCAACATTATTTTTGCACAAAGGTGCCGATTGGCACTTTTCCATATTCTATAAAAGGAAAGAATCCTTTCCTATTTTGACACGGCCACATTTCAGAAAATATATTATATATTTATTTGTTCTTTCAGTCAATCAACGGTTGTTGCGAGTGTCGATCGATGCTTATTATTGTTGACATGTGTCGAGTCCAGCGATGACTCAGCAAATCTACACATATGCAACAATCGAGGGTCATATGCGATGATCGACTATTCTTGGGACACGTTTCGAGTCTAGTAATAACTCATCAAAGCTACAACCGCCCAAGAAGTGTCAATCAACACAAGTTGCCGCACAACTTGCATCGATCGACGATCACCGCCCAAGAATTGTTGACCGACACAAGTTGCCGACGGTTCTATAATCCCTAAAAAAAGAAGCCGGACCTCGGCATTTTAAGGGAAACAAATCATCAGAATTCGATATCATACGAATTTAAGCAATCCCGTCCTCGTAGCATCGAGCCTATATCAAAATTGATTTCCTTTATCCCAAAACTATACTCAGGTATAGAATCTTCCCCTTGGCAAGTTTTAGTTATAAAGTGGCCTAGCCTTATTCCCTAAACACCATCCCGATACTATAGTTCAATATTGTCGACGGGTTTTAGATATAAACCTTCCTCATATTGTCCTTCAAACACAACTATTCCAAGGTATAGTCCATTATTCCTGATGGGCTTTAGTCATAAACCGTCTCTACAGATCCCAGGGTTCTCAACTCTAATCTCCCAATCATTCGATTCTAGCACATACCGGCCTTCAGGACACTCGAAAGGTAACTGAGGGTAATTGGATTCTATCCCACTTTTATTGCATTCATTTTCATTTTATCCATATTTATTAAATCGGTTGGAGCATCCAAAGAAGAGGAATCCATTGCCAAGGTATAAATACTTATCTCTTCATTGTTATTTGTCTTAATTGTTATTTATTCCTAAGTTTTATAAACAAAACGACATAGGGAAATTATTTTTAATAAACTAATTAAACATATATATCTCGAATCAAATATATAAGTAACTATTTCATCGGACTCAAAATCTCTGCTTTATAGGTATGGGAATCCCACCCAGATTGGCTATACGTAATTTCCTAGTAGAGCTGAATCAAGTGGCGACTCTTATATTTTATAAAATAGGGCTTTGGACCCAGCTTTAATCCATAAAGTTTTCATCAAAACAATTCTCTAATGACAAGTCATTAGAAGGGTCCTATGGTCTCTACTGCCAAGCATTCTCAAAATGTAGACGAGCCCCGCGCTCGAACAGCAGCGGCTCCCCATATAAAAACCCGCGAGCCCGCACCAGTGGCAGGTAAAAGTCCGCCCGCTCATAGTGGCGACTCTGCTTGGGATATGGTCTTACCAGAATTGGTTTTTTATAAAGTTTAAACCAATTTTAGATAAAATAATGAAAGTATATTTGATTCGAGGATTTACATTTAAAAAGTTTATCTACAAACTTTATTTCGAATTTACTGCATAGCATTTGCATATGTCCTACCTGAAACCCGGGTGTTCTCAATGACATGTCTTTAGAACTTGACTCGAGTTTGTGTAGGGGCATAAAGTTGGGACATACCAGCTATGCATAGTACAATATAATCTAGTTGGCTTGATTAAGGCTACTAGGTTTGAGTATATTAAACGTGGAAAACGGGCTCCTGAACTCGATTAGGGTTTTTGGCCTTAAGTATATAATGAACGGTTACCATCAACTATAACCCCGTTAGAGTTAGCCCAACATATAGCCAGACAACCCTAGACACTTCCCCTAGGGATACCCAATGATTTTCTTAAAATCATAAAAGAGAGTACTTCCTTGCCTACCCCAGGTTGGTAATAGAGTAAAGAGTCCCCCACCTAGGAAAGATACTCACCATGATGGAGTAATAAGGTCGGAAGGGAGAGATAAAAAAAGTACATGTTCTAGCAGTGTGCCTGTTCAAACATCCCATGCATCGCTAACCACAATTTGCATGCAACCATAATATAAAATAGCCATATCATGCAATTTTACCATCGCACATACCTTCAGTATTAAGCGATACAACCTTCGAAAAGCCGCTCCTAGAGCGCGCCATCGCACATACCCTCAATATTAAGGGATATGACCTTACAAAAGCTGCTCCTAGAGCATACCATCGTGCATACCCCTGGTATCAAGTGATACAACCTTAGAAAATCCACTCCTAGGGTGCACCATCTTACATACCCTCAGTATCAAGCAATACGACCTTAGAAAAGCTGCTCCTAGAGTGCAACATCGTGCATACCCCTGGTATCAAGTGATACAACCTTAGAAAAACCACTTCTTGAGCTTAATGCAAATTATAAACATCACACGTATCCCTGGCACTAAGCGATGAAATCCTTAAACCGCTTCTTGAGCCTAACATGAATTAAAAATGTCCGCGTACCCTTAGTACTAAGTGATGAAATCTTTAAACCGCTCCTTGAGCGTAACATGAATCAGAAATGTCATGCGTACCACTAGTGCTATGCTATAAAATCCCTTAGTAATCACTCATTGAGTGAACAACCAAAACCTCTCCGTGCTCCATAAAAGCCATAAGGGGACTAACCTTAGGAACTTCGCGCGTACCCCTGGTACAAAGCAATAGAATCTTTAGAAATCACTCCACAAATAACAAAATTACCCCGCACTACATAAAGCCATAATGGAATATACTTATGAACATCATACATACCCCTGGTATTAAGTAATAAAATCCTTTACTGACTACTCCCTAAGTGATCGAATCGCCCCGCACTCTGTAAAAGCCATAAGGGGACAAAACCTTAGAAACATCGCACATACCCCAGGTACCAAGTGGTAAAATATTTTAGCAATCACTCCCTGAGTGACAAACTAATTGCCCCACAAGGGCCAAGCATTAGGAACTTTGCACATACCCCCTGTATTAAGTGATAAAATCCTCTAGTGACCAAATCGCCCTGCGCTCCGTAAAAGCCATAAGGGGAAAAAACCTTAGAAACATCGCACGTACCCCAGGTACCAAGCGGTAAAATATTTTAGCAATCACTCCCTAAGTGATAAACTAATCGCCCCACAAGGGGCAAGCATTAGGAACTTCGCATATAGCCCTGGTATTAAGCGATAAAATCCTCTAGTGACCACTCCTTGAGAATGACCAAATCGCCCTGCACTCTGTAAAAGCTATAAGGGGATAAAACCTTAGAAACCTCGTATGTACGCCAGGTACTAAGCAATAAAATCTTTTAGCAATCACTCCCTAAGTGACAAACTAATCGCCCTATAAGGGGCAAGCAACAAGAGCTTTACGCATACCCTTAGTACTAGGCAAGAAAATCCTTTAGGAGTCACTCCTAGAATTACAGAAGATCCTCCCCGAGTGTACTCTATGCATGCGCTAACAATTCTCCTTATACATCTTTTTATACATCTCATGTGTGAATTACTGACCACATCTTCTGCAGCAATAGCACTTTAACCATACATGCCATGTGTTTTGTGACTATTCCATGGCCACATTATTATTATAATATGTCTATCCATGTGCATACCATGATTATATCCTACTTATGATATCATATGTTCATACAATGAATACCATACCTAAGACAGTAAGCCTTGCTTATCTTTAATGCACTATTATGTGTTTTATATGGGTAACATGACAAATCATGTGACGCCATATTTAAAACATACAAAGAACTTGCAAATTACATGAGTAGACCATGTTTTGCGATGCATTTCATATGTATAAAATGATATTACATGCAATGTTATATTCATATCATGTGTATGCCATGTAAATGACTTATCTGTCAATATACCACTTCATACAGTGTGTCTCACATATATAACATGTGTGGTGTTGTGCCATACATATACCATATGAGATACATGAGTGTATGATGACGACAAGTTTCAAATGTATAACATGATATGCTATGCGATATTATGTTTATCCCATGTATTACCATGCATCACCACGTGTTCTCGTTCTTATAACATGCAGTGCCATGTAATCTCATTCTGATAATATGCAGTGCTATATAATTCCATTCCGTTCTTACAACATGCAGAGCCATGTAATTCCGTTCTTACAACATGCAGTGCCATGTAATTCCGTTCTTACAATATAAAGTTCTATGTGATTTTGTTCTTACAACATGAAGTGCCATGTATTAAAATGCCTATAACATGTAGCACCATGTATTCCTATGCCTATAACATGTAGCAACATGTATTTTCGTGCTTATAACATGTAGTGACATGCAATCTCATTCTCATAACATGCAGTGACATGTGATCTCATTCTTATAACATGCAGTGCCATGTGTTCTCATTCTTATAACATGTAGTGACATGTGATCTCATTCTTATGACATGCAGGGACATGTAATCTCATTCTTATAACATGCAGTGCCATGTAGTTCTGTTCTTATAACATTTGATGTCATAAAATGCCATGCTTTGACATGCAGTGTCATGTCAAGCTATATTTTTATTGTAACGTGCAGCGTCATATTAGGTTGTGTTATGCTTTTGACATGTAGTGTCATGTCATATTTTTATTTATTATGCCATGCTTTGACATGCAGTGTCATGTCACGTTATATTATTCTTGTGACATATTTTGATTTACTATGCTTTGACATGCAGCGTCATGTCACACTGTATTTTTATTTTTATTTTGACGTACAGTGTCATGTCAGGTTTTGTTATGCTCTTAACATGCAGTGTTGTGTTATATTTTAATCCGCTATGCCATGCTTTGACATGTAATGTCATGTCACGATATATTTTCATTATGACATGCAGCGTCATGTCGTCTCAGGTTTTTCTTATGGCATGCAACGTCATGTTATCTTGTGTTTTCCTTGCGACATGCAGTGTCATGTCATCTTATGACATACAACATCATGTCATCTTGTGTTTTACTTACGACATGTAGCATCATGTCATCTTATATTTTATGTGCGACATGCAATGTCATGTCATCTTAGGCTTTTCTTACGACATGCAGCGTCATGTCACCCTATATTGTACTTACAAAACATGCAGCTTCATGTTACATTATGTTATGCTTATGACATGCAACGTCATGTCACCATATATTATACTTCTATGACATGCAGCTTCATGTTATGTTATGCTTATGACATGCAGTGTCATGTCATCCTGTGATGTACTTATACGACATGCAGCATCATGTAATATTACGTTATGCTTATTAGGATGCTAACCCCGATCCTATAGGTACCTAGAGTAGACACCACGTTAGCATCTCTAGGATGTTAACTATAATCTTATCTTTATCCCGATTGGGCTTGATAAAAAAAATAGAGAGAGAGACAACCCTCGAATATCTTACTTCTCTTTAATTCATCATATGCAAATGCATGCATGTATTACATTCATTCATCGAAAGTTAATTCTTGTGAATTCATTCATCATATCTTACCAGTCGCTTCACCTCATAATATAAATACTTGTCCCTCATATCATTTATCTCATATCGATGAACATGTAAAAGATGGTTCATATCATTTATTAAACGATCCCACATCATATGTGCCTAATGTTTGACATGTATCATTCTAACAATTATGATGAAATACAGGTCCGCATTGTTTGAATACGGTTAGCTGAAACACTTTATTCTAGACATTGAGGCGTTGTGTTTTGTGGTTCCCAAGGAATCACCTTTGGTCAACTTCACTGCAAAGAACAATCTAGTTGATCACAAGATTCTACATAAATAGGATGGATAATCATAACCAAGACAAGATCACTGTAGCAACAGTATCCAAAGTCGTGTCAGACTTTTTAAAATCAGATGCATTCTCAGAAATGGTCGATGATGAGGTAGCAAAAAGACTTTCTGCAATACTGAAGGTCCATACTCCAATAAGAGAACGCATCCAATCTCACCATGCTGACCAGAAGAAGAGTTACAATGTTGGATGATCAACCATCTACAGCATACCTCTATCCAATCGAAGCTGAAACAAAAATGATCTACCCATTGGGGATGATGTTCCAAAAACAATTGAAGCTAATCCAAATCAACAAGTCATACGTGGCATATCCCAGTGGGAAGAATCACTGGCAATATTATTTTACAAATGTAGAGTTGCTGGTCTACTTCAAAGCTTGAAACCTTACAAGAATCCAAATGAAATTTATAAGGATAATTTCTATACCTATCATGTCGTTGAGGGGCACCGAACTAATGAATGTAACCACCTACTATATGATATCAAACAATTGATAGGCGAAGGAAAAATGGAAGAGCCTTGTAGACTCAACTATTCATCCTATCCAGGACAAGATCTGCTTACAATAAGACTCTCTATAAGAGGAAGGTCTTTAACTAAGGGGAAAGCAATTCAAACTCAAGTTTCCTAAGCCGGTCCGATCAAGATCAATGATCAAGATATGGAAGATATTTTATGGTTCCACAGTCAAAAAGAGAGCATACCCGAGGACTGCGACGTCCGACGAGAACTTCAAAAGGAACGTGAAGTAGTTGACAAGCTGATGTTTGGGCTCTTAGTCCACATTTTAACTTATCAATCATGTGCATCTTTGATGTTGTGAACAATCATGTCATAGTTGGCTTTGAATGAATAAACTTATTTTGTTTGTTTATATTATGTGAATATGCACATACATTTAAGCATTCATCAAATATGTTTAACATACGAAACATTTTATAACATGGAATTAACTTGGAAATAATTTGAAGTCTTGAATGATAGCTATCTAGAGCGATACTACTCCTATAGAAAAAGAAAGAACAAAAAAAATGCACTTGGACATTTACCCGGTTCCTGTACATGAATTATTAAGTGAGAATTCATTTAAAGCTTCATCCCGAAAAGAAGCTTAAGAAAAAGATTCATGCTCAGCTAACTAGGGAAGAATTACTCCATGAACAACATCTAAGATATCACAATGGAGCTATAAAAAGATAGAAAATAACACAAAGCCAGAGCCTTTCTAGTCTTTCCAACATAAAAGGCACCTACCATCAATTTTGAAATGAATTTTTCCAAAATGAAAGAGGGAAAAAATCAGAATCCTTATCCAACGTTATCCCAAAGAAATAATCGGTCCTGAAGCATTATAAAAGCTCAATGAAATCAATCACATGTGATAAAATCCATCCATATCCACAGGTTACATGAAAGGGGCATGATTGATCTAAATCCAAAAACTTCATCAGCAAAGCTGGGGCAATAACCAATATCCTTAAAAGACATTCCCTTGGAAGGAGACTTTTTTGTGGTGTACGAACCCCTACCAAACATCATGATGCTTTGTGAATCCAAGACCCATGTAGCACCATACTAACTTGCAAACCACATGGAAGAGTCTTTCATCCCCATATTGGACTAAACCTGGCTTTCGTAGCTCCACCACTACTGGATGTTTCAGCTCGACCTAAAGGAAAAGAGGCAACTATACCCCCCTAGAATGAGCTCACTTACCATAGACCAAGAACCATATATGGGTCTTGCTATTTGACGAAAGTTGATGCACTACCATTAGCATCCGCGATAGTAGGAGTCAATTTCCTACATGCTGTGATCACACCTAAGACATTCTAGTGACATTCTCCTTGCTACTGGATGTCCCTGGTTCCACGCACTTGAAGGAGTACCCTCCACTTTACTAAAAAATGAAGAATACCTTACAATGGGAAAACTGACACCCTCAAGGCATTTGGGGAATTCATTATCGCTGCAATTCAAGCTAGCCCCAAACAAATGGGAGGATTCCTCATGACTACAATTAATGGAGAATAAAAAAAAGAGATAAACATCTGCAATGATGCAATCAGGTAGCCAAAACCCCACACCTAGAGCTGGTTTAAGCACTCATGAATTGGGGCCTCCCGAACTCCTCTCTCGAAGAACAACCAAAGTTATCCCCAAATCCATAGGTTCCAAGAATCTATAAAGTCCCTTCTCTTAGCCCAAAACTATACTTGGGCATAGACACCCCTTCTCAATCGGTGTTAGCCATAAACCTTCAATACCCACACTTCCACTACCTCCCTATATAATCCTTCAAGGTTATCTCCACAAAAATCCTAAAGATCTTCCAGCTCTACCATAAAAACAACACATATCTAGTTAGTACTGAGCCTCTTGAAAAGTTTGCAGTAGGATCTCATAACCTAATCGGACTGGGGTACATAGGCAAGAGCGTGCGCAAGCCTCATTCCAAAAGACTTCAGATGACCGAAGCCTTCAGTCATCTAGGAGAAATCCTTTATCAAGGGGAAAATCCAAGCCAAGACTCAACCTAAGTCATCTATGCCAAAGAAAGTCTCAAGTTAACAAGTGTTAAAAGAAAAAAGAAGAAGAAAAAAAGCCTGTCAAATGGAAAGCTCAAAAATCCATTATGACAAAAGAAAACTCAAAATGGTCTGCTAAGTCAAAAACCAAAATGACTTAGGCAAAAGTTAAGACCGTAAGGTGAGAGATATCAGTTAGAAAGCCTATCACGACTAGTTGATAGTAGGAGTGAATCACTTGAGATAACTATTGTTCCTCGATTGTTTCTACTTTAAATTTCAGTAAATGAAATGTTTTCATGTTAGATAATTTCATAAATACTCAAATGCAAGTGCAAATTCATTTGTAAAATGGCTAAACAAGTATATCATTTAAACCATCATATGCATGAATCATCACAATGATGTCCAATGCACAAATAAGATAATAAGAGGAATCAGAGAAATCAAGCTTGCGATTAGATAGATAGATCTAGAGTATTGTATCTTCTTTTATAAATTGGGGCAAGGTGAGAAAGGTGAAAGTCAACACCAAGTATCTCATCCAAAAAAAATAAAGAAAAAATTGATAAAAGAAAGAAGAAGCCTGCTGGATTGAAAACCTGAAAGGGCAGTCCTGGTAAAAATTAAGGTGATTCGATAGATCGAAAACCCGAAAGGGCGGTCTATGCAAAAATTAGGACCAAACAAATAAATCTCTCAATCTGCAACAAATATCTAAGCACTATTGCTACTATACGAACCCGACCAACCACATCCTAATGCTCCCTGATGTAGAACTCATAACCAAGGGAGGCTTAAACAAGCAAGTCCACTTAAGGATGCATTCCCTCTAATTGGACAAGGGGCAATGCCAACTTAATGCATCATGCACTTACACTACTCGTCATGTAGCGATAAATTTGTTACATCACATGCATCACGTGTTAAGAATCTATAAACCTCTTCCAAATAAGTTCTACCTCAATCTGAAATTAAAATATAGGACATAGAGACCATAGAGATCCTTTCCTCGGCACATCATAGTCAAACATAGATGTAGTGAGATCCTCTCCTCGGCACATCATAGCTAAACATAAATGTAGTAAGATCCTCTCATCGACACGTCATAGCCAAATATAGACCTAGTGAGATCATATCCTCAGGATATCATTGCCAAACACAGATCTAATGAGATTCTCTTCACAAGGCACACAATAGCATGTCCTTAGATCTAGCGAGATCTTCATCTAGGCACATTATGGCCTAACCTTAGATCTAATGAGATCTTCACCTAGGTACATCGTAGCCTAACCTTAGATCCAACGAGATCTTCAATTGGGCACATGATAGCCTGACCTCAGATCCAACAAGATCTTTGCCTCCACACACCATATCCAAACTTAGATCCAAGAAGATCTTCACAATGCATAATATTTAGGATGAGATCTATTCATCTTGACAACTCACAAATTAAACTTTAGATCCAGCAAGATCTTTAACCCAACTCATAACAACCAGCACTTAGATCTAGTAAGTCACATCATGGCCAAACCTTAGATCCAATGAGATCTATACCTAGGAACATCATAGCCAAACCTCAGATCTAGTGATATCTTCACTCGGCACATCATAGCCAAATTTAGATCCCTTGAGATCTTTACAAGGCACATAATAGTCTAACCTTAGATTCAATGAGATCTTTACCAACACATAATAGTCAGAACTCAAATCTTTAAGACACATGATAGCTAGGCTCTAGATCCTGCGAGATCTTCTCATTATAGCCATACTTTAGATCCAGTGAGACCTTCACCATGGCATATCACAATAAGACTTTAGATCAGGCGAGGATTTTATCACAACACATTATAGTCGAACCTTAAATCGATAACATGCAGTGCCATATTAAGTTATGTTGATGACATGCAGTGTCATGTCAAATCATGTTGATGAGATGCAATGTCATACTAAGTTGTATTGATGTCATTTAATGTCATGTCAAGTTATATTAGTGACGTGCAGTGTCATGTTAAGTTATATTGATGACATGCAGTGTCATGTTGAGTTATATTGATGACATACAATGTTATGTCAAGTTATTCTAGTAACATGCAGTGTCATGTATTGCCATATTATGTTTCATAGTGTCACATTATGATTACGACAAGTAGTGCCATGTTAAGTTGTATTTTATAGGAAATCACAATAGCAGATCAATGGTGGTAGACAATGCCCAACTCTATAGTGAGACAAACTGCTCAATGGCGGCAGACAGTGCCCAACTCCCTAGTGAAACAAACTGTTCAACAGCGGTAGACAATACCAAACTCCCTAGTGAGAAAAACTGCTCAATGGTGGTAAGACGGTGCCCAACTCGATGGTGAGATAAATCGCTCAATGGTGGCAAGATGGTGCCCAACTCCCTAGTGAGACAAACTGCTCAATGATGGTAGACAGTTCCCAACTCTCTAGTGAGATAAACTGCTCAATGGCGGCAGACAGTGCCCAACTCCCCAGTGAGACAAACTGCTAAATGGTGGCAAATAGTGCTAGTGAGACAAACTACTCAATGGTGGCAGATAGTGCCTAACTCGATGGTGAGACAAACTGCTCAACAGTGGCTGACAGTGCCCAACTCGATGGTGAGACAAACTGCTCAATAGTGGCTGATAGTGCAACACTCCCCAATGAGAAAATTGGTCAAATGTGGCTGACAGTGCCATGCTCCTCGTTCAGAAAGCTGGTCAACATTGGCTGACAATGCCTCCTCAAAGAGAAGGAGAGTCATCAACATATGCAACGCCTCGGCTTCAACCAACACCATAAGCAAGTATAATTCCCTACTTACTCTTTGCATTATCTTAAAACCATTTTGAAATTGGCGGACCAAAATTTTGTAAAACTATGACATGTCACTAGGGTTATAAAACCTTTTGAAATACTCTTAATTTTTATTTTTCCCCAGCAATTATTTCCTGTCATTACCTTCTTTGTTTTTCATAGAAAATCCTCAGCACAATGCACACGTCGTATAGTTTTAGGGAACGACTTTCTTTTTTAAATATCAAGTGCACTGGATGAAATAAGGATTTAAAATGCGTTAATTAATTACGAATGAATCCATGCATGGACGTGTAAGGCAATTGAAATTGGAGAAATGATTATACGTAAGTGCAAAAGCAATTTGCATGAGATGATAATGCACGGATTAGAATGATGAAATGCAATTGATGTTCCAAGTAAAGAAAATGAGGAGAAGGATTGTTAAAAACGTGTCAAATAAAGAGAGGGGGGAGTGATTAGTATGCCCGGAAGTGCAATCCATACAGAATAGAAGAGGTGAGTAATGAATTAAAAGGCTTAATATGCACTTATGTGTCAAGCACTCAGAATACCAATGCCACATGTCAAAATTGTGGTATGTTCTGGCACATTATTTTCGCACAAGGGTGCCGATCGGCACTTTTCCATATTCTATAAAAGGAAAGAATCCTTTCCTATTTTGACACGGCCACATTTCAGAAAACATATTACATATCCATTTGTTCTCTCAGTCGATCGACGGTTTGGACATGCGTCGATTGACAGTTGTTGCAAGTGTCGATCGACGCTCATTATTGCTGACACGTGTCGAGTCTAGTGATGACTCAGTAAATCTACATACATGTGACGATCGACGGTCATATGTGACGATTGACGGTTTTTGGGACACGTGTCGAGTCTAGTGATGACTCATCGAAGCTACAACCGCTCAAGAAGTGTCGATCGACACAAGTTGCAGCCCAACTTGCATCGATCGATGGTTCTATAATCCCTATAAGAAGAAGTCGAACCTCGGCATTTCAAGGGCAACAAATAATCAGAATTCGATATCATACGAATTCAATCAATCCCCTCCTCATAGCATCGAGCCTATACCAAAATTTCTTTCCTTTATCCCAAAACTATACTCTGGTATAGAATCCTCCCCTTGGCAAGTTTTAGTTATAAACTGGCCTAGCCTTATTCCCTAAACAACATCCCGATACTATAGTTCAATATCGTTGACAGATTTTAGATATAAACCTTCCTCATATTGTCTTTCAAACACAACTATACCAAGGTATAGTCCATTATTCCCGACGGACTTTAGTCATAAACCGTCTTCGAAGATCCTAGGGTTCTCAACCCTAATCTCCCAATCATTCGGTTCTAGCACGTACCGGCCTTCAGAACACTCGAAAGGTAAATGAGGGTAATTGGATTCTATCCCACTTTTATTGCATTCATTTTCATTTTATTCATATTTATTAAATCGGCTGGAGCATCCAAAACTGAGGAATCCATCGCACTTGTATAAACACTTATCCCTTCATTGTTATTTGTCTTAATTGTTATTCACTCCCAAGTTTCGTAAACAAAATGACATAGGGAAATTATTTTTAATTAATTAATTAAACATATATATCTTGAATCAAATATATAAGTAACTATTTTATCCGACTCAGAGTCTCTGCTTTATGGGTATAGGAATTCCACCCGGATTGGCTATACCGTAATTTCCCGATAGAGCTAAATCGGGTGGCGACTCTTATATTTTATAAAATAGGGCTTTTGACTTAGCTTTAGTCCATAAATTTTTCATCAAAACAATTCTCTAAAGACCAGTCATTAGTAGGGTCCCACAGTCCCTATTGCCAAGCATTCTTTAAATGTAGACAAGCCCCACGCTTGAACCGCAGCGGCTACCCGCATAAAAACTCAGGAGCCCACGCCAGTCACAGGTAAATGTCCTCCCACTCACAAGTACAACACCGAGATCACCAATAAATCCCTTTAACCAGACATCTTCTTTTGCTACTTCGTATGCAACAATGTATTCAGATTCCATGGTTGAATCAGCAGTAGTTTCTTGCTCGACTGAGACTTAAAGTCACCCTTGTCAAATTGAATACTCATGTCAGTGTAACCTTTCTTAGAATGCTCAAGGTTGAACCTATTTAATACCTTGTCTATATATGTACTTTGAGAAAGACCTAATAGCCTCTTAGATCTATCCCTATAGATCTTTATACCTAGTGTAAATGCTGCTTCACCAAGGTCTTTCATGGAGAACCTTTTTAACAACGATACTTTAACACTTTGAAGAAGAGAATATTATTTCCTATTAGTATAATGTCAACAACATATAATACTAACAAAATGAGCGCATTCCTACTAACCTTCTTGTAAACACAAGGCTCATTAATTTTTGGACAGAAATCCAATTCACGAATTGTCTGATCAAACCTTATATTCCAACTCATGGATGCCTGCTTAAGTCCATAAATGAACCTTTACTACTTGCATACCTTCAAGCCATTCTAAGATGTAAAACCCTCAGGCTATGTCATATACACATCCCAGTCTGAATCCCCATTCAAGAATGTTGTTTTAACATCCATCTGCTAGATCTCATAATCGTAATGTGCAACAATGGCAAGAAGTATCCTTATGGATTTAAGCATGGCCACCGGTGAGAAAGTTTCACCATGGTCAATGCCTTCACGTTAACTATAACCTTTCACAACTAACCTTGCCTTATAGGTAATCCCATTACTGTCCATGTCAGTCTTCTTCTTGAAGACCAATTTGCACCTAATCGGTCTAACCTCTTATGGTGCATCAACCAAATTCCAAGCTTGGTTGTCATACATGGAATCCATTTCTAATTTTATGGGTTTTAGCCATTTTTCAGAATCTGAGCTTTTCATTACTTCTTCATAGGTTCTTGGTTGATCATCCTCCATGAGATATAGTTCCTTATCATCAGTGATGACAAAACCATATCTATCTGGACCTTTATGAACATGGCTTAATCTTTGCAATGTTTGTGTTTCGACAGGTTGTTCTTGGATCACACTTTCTTGTGTGTCTAGAACGGGGTCAATCAGTTGATCACAATTTCTTTACCATGGCAGGATAACCCCATACTCCAAGGTGACTTAGAGATGGCTTTTTATTACACCATCTTTCTTAAGGTGTAAAATAATTTGATTTAGAGGGCACTCTGTTTAATACATAAACTGCGCTCTCTAATGCATATCCCGAAAAGGATTTACTAAGATCTGTATAGCTTATCATGGATTGAACCATACCTAATAAAGTCTTATTCCTCCTTTCAGACACTCCATTGTGTTGGGATGTATAAAGAGGGGTCCATTGGGGAACTATCCTGTTTTCCTTTAGATAATCCTGAAACTCCTGACTCAAGTATGCTCCACCTCGATTAGATCGAAGTGCTTTAATAGTTTTCTTAAGTTATTTCTCTACTTCATTTTTGAATATTTTGAACTTGTTAAAACATTTAGACTTGTTCTTCATTAGGTATAGATAACCATATCGTGAATAATCATCAATAAAAGTTATGAAATAGGAGTATCCTCCTAGTTCTTTAACACTCATCGGACCACATACATCCGTACGTATTAGTTCCAATGTACTTATGGCTCGCTCACCCTTTTCCTTAATGGGTAACTTCATCATTTTTCCTTTTAAACAAGGTTCACAATCACCATAAGACTCTAAGTCTATTGGGCCCAAGTCACCACGCTCATGCAACTTGGTTAAGCGATCTTTGTTCATATAGCTTGCACGATAATGTCATAAGTAGAAAGATTTCTCATTATCTAATTTTTCTCTTATCAATGTTTGTATTTGAGAATATGATTTTGTAATTATAAAATATCATTTATCATATTACAATAAAATATCATTCATAACTTTGATAATACCTTTTATCAAATTGGAATAAAATTCCATCTGTTGTGAAGCAGGGAATAATATTTTATAATGATAATTGATTATCGCTTTATCTTATTACAAATATAGCCAAATGGAGATTTTAAGTTCCTACATCATTAGTAGCCACCAAGCTTGAATGATTTTCCGTAGGTACAACTCGCCTTTTGCGAAACCTATACGTCTCATTTATATCTATACTTTTGTATGGATATGTGATTCTCATTAGGTATTCCATACCAATTTAGAATTCCCTTGAGATGTAGAAATTATCAATATCAAACATCTTGAAGTGGAAGCTTTAAGCCTTCTCTTCTCATGCTATGAGCCTTTAGCCATTTTGATCTTATTTCCAGTATCCCATATAGAAATGAAGATCTTGTTTCCAATATTTCATATTGAAAATAATTATTTTGTCTCCCAGACAAAATTCTCAGTATTCTTTTTACTTTTCTCTTCACTCTGCTCTAATCCTGCTTCAAGACTAGACACCACGTGTCCCTTTACTTCTTTAACATATGAACCATTTTAAATTTCTGACTAATTGGTCTACCAATTTTCTATCAAAAATAATTTGGTTCAAATCTTCCACTATAGGAAATCCTTTCTCTAAGTTGTAAAGATATAGACTTTCAAGTCTATGATTTTATTATGCCCTTGTAGCTCAGGTAACATGGATACTAACATCTGACTTGATGTTTATCCTTGTCTCCTGCCAGCTACTTATGGGTGTTAACAACCTCCAAGGCATTGTATCCTAGTTCCTTTTATGTGTTTCATGCATATTTGTTTTAAGCAAAATTGCTTGCATCATGTTGTTTAGATTCAAGCTTATACAATGTACATGCCAAGCCTGAGACTTCGAGGACTATCCTCACATTTCTAAACAAACCCTTTGAATCTAGAGCCAATCAAAATTAGTTAACAACACGAACGTTTGTATTAAAATAAAGATTTTAACCAGGATGTAAGAAAAGAAATATTGTTTAGATATTAGTATTTAGTACATATATTTAATAAAAGGTCTTTTAATTAAATACATTTATCCTACTATATTCTTCAAAATTTACAATAGCCTATTCTATTAAAATCGGGAATTTTAGCCCAGCTAAATTTCCTAGTAGGTAGCATCTATAACTAGTCTATTACAACCCCCAATTTTATGAGTCAAGTCATATTAGTAAGTTATGGTTGGAATCCCATTCCATTTGCATCCCATTCAATTGCTAATTTATTCAAGTCCCCTAATGCTTAGGGACGTATGCTCTTACATTAGCATCTCCTTGAATATGTCTCAGTCCTATGGCTAGCCCCCAATTTTATGGTGGACTACCCCCAAGTCCCCTTAAGGCAGACCCTATCCCAATTTTTAAAAAGATTGATGTGGACAAAAAAGGAACGCTTTGTGCAACAATTTTGTAGCCCAAAGAGAATGTGTTATAAATTTGGGTAAGGAAGACAATAACTTGCCTTAATATATTTACTTTGAGATTTTATTGGTGTTAAACATATCACCCAATCTAGGATTTTATCAGATGGACATATTTATAATAATTTATATTAATTTAGGAAATTTTAGAATTAATTTATAAGGTCCAACCTTAGGTGGGTTCAAGCTCTTTATTATAAATATTTCATCAACCTAGATTATATACAAAATAATTAACACTTTTATTTGTTATATTTATATTGCATTTCCTTTAAGCTTTTATTCAATAAATTTAATTTTTACTCTGTTATAGACACATATATAAGAATCATCTTATATACTAGAAATACATTAGTCCATTTTAATTCCCTCTTGGTCAATTCAAGTTGCACTGATATAAGTTCCCAAGTAAGAGAGGTGCCCTAGGAGAAGTAGACGCCAAGTTCAATCCTTAGCCAAAATAAATATGGGCACAAACTCGGAGACCATGGATCCTCTTGAACTAATAAATTTTGTTCTCACAATTTATGTAAATTGGAAGCATTTATAACCCACGTAACTTATGTAATTTATTGAGTCTTTAATAAATTTAAATAAGTTGAGTAGGCTTATTCGAAATTAGCTATAACCATTTTGTAATTTTGAAATGAAACCTAAAGTTCGTCTATTGTTCCAAAAAATTAATAAAACTTAAAACATTTCATATAGAAAATAAAATTCAGTTCGCTTCTAACTTAATTATGCACTGAATAGGCAGGGTCTAATACCACTGTTGGGAACTGACAGTCAATTTGAACATGCATAACAGGCACGGCGGAAATTCAAAATTTTTTCCCTGTCCCCAGGAACTCAAATTAGATGCATATAAATTAAACAAAGCCTTAACTAAACAATTCTCTACCTAGGTTAGCATGCATAGGCTAGACCAGCCATAATTTTAAATTATATCCTTGCATAAATATTTTATACTTATCATGTTATAACTCTAAGCTATAACCTAAGCATGCAAAACAACCTAAGCATAATTATTAAGTCTAAAAACGCTTAAAGAAAAAGACCTAATAATTAAAAGAGAAAGGAATGAAACTTACCAGTTGAAGCGTGCTTTAACAGAACCTCCATGCAGAAGCCTCCAAGCCTAGGATAGCCTCTATGAGTATCCACACGAACACCAAAACCTCCCAATGAGGAAGAACTATAGAGCCTTGAGTAGTTTCTAGACCACTCCAAAAGCCCACCCAAAAATATAAACTAGAGGTCCCCAAATTAAAATATAATTTGGGATCCTCAAAATATGATCTGCGAGGATCAATAAGTTCTTCTATGTCACCTTGAGAATCCTCACTGAAGACTCTCGAAAATGCCACAAAGATATGAACTTGAAGTGTGTTGAGTAGAGGAGGAGAAGGCCTCCTTTTATAGGAGGAGAGCAAAATTGTTCTCTATTTAGCAATGTGGGATAGGGAAAATCTCTTTTAATACATATATATATATATATATATATATTATTCATGACCCTAATAAAATTAGTTGTCGGTCAAAATAAATTTCTGGCTTAACTAAAATGATCTAATCATTTTAATCAACATTTTAATATATTTTATGACCCTAATAAAATTAGTTACTGGTCAAAATAAATTTTTGGCTTCACCGAAAAATGATCTATTCATTTTAATCAACAGTTTAATTTATTTGTGACCCTAATAAAATTAGTTGCCGGTCAAAAATAAATTCCTTGACTTATCCAAAATGATCTAATCATTTTTAACCAATTAAATAATAATCTAATTATTATTATGTTTTATTTTTGGAATAGAATAAATCTATTAATTCTTTACTCAGTCCGATGAAGGTCCAATGTGTGTGACTTTATAGGATCCCAAAGTATTGAGCTTTTAAGGCTTAACCAAGCCACGTTCTATTGGAACCATTGGCTCAAGGCTTTAAATCGTGAATAGAACTTGATTACCTTAAACATTTATAGTACGCCTCTAGCAAGGGTCTACCATCCCCGATGACTCTGAACGTCATTTGTGCTTATGACTTAATCTCGGTTAATGCAATAGTTGCCCAATGCGATGAACTCCTTCCATTCTTTAATATTAGTACCATCTAGTTTATAGAGTTCGGTTAAAGTGTTAACCCACTAATAGCAAGGTTGCTCCAAGCTATCCTAGTTATTAACTTATGCCGAAGTATATTGCCTTTTACCAGAGTGTGTTTGACTAGAAACTATTTCTATCAAACACATACTCTAATCAGAGGTTTATAGCAATCATCACTTCAACAAGCGGCCAGGTACAACTCCTTAATATATCCAGAGCAATGGATTCTTTCTGACTACATAGCTTACCAATGTGCTGTCATTGCTATACCCGTAACCACCCGTGAAACCCTAAATTAATGAGTGTATTGGAATGACCCAAAGTACAATGATTGTACCACACAAGGTAACTAGTATCTCAAGTATGAGGATATTCGCAAAGCTTAATGCATGAAGATAAACACTAACACATTGATATATACACTAAGTGTTTACCTTACTGCAGTCTCCAATATATCTCTCAGATATATCCATGTGTCAAACTTAAGGCACCACTTTCAATCCTTAGGAGATTGACTGCTTGGACCCTTTCCAAGAAAGTTGACCACATGCTAGTCTTACCGTTTCATCAATATCATTTCTTGATGAAACTATGACTAAGGATAGTTTAAACATAATCATAATTGCACATGAAGCAGGTCTCACTAAATATAGTCCAACTATTATTTCTCTTACTTCATGCTATGATACATCAAGGACTTTCATAGACATACATCAATGAATATATTTTAACCAGTCATAATATATTTATAAGCACATCGACATAAATAAAAGATTAAATGCCTTTATAAATTAAATAAATTATTCGAACTATTAGTGTAAGCGGATGACCTTTTCCGGCTCGGCCCGCGTGAGAAGCGAGAAGGGAGGAAATAACGAGTACTATGAAGCGAACCGGTGGATTGATCCTTATTTTAGCGTGATAAAAAAGATAGATTGATAAAATTATTGTTGATGTTGAATTTAAGTCCAATTTGCATGTTAGGGGATAGGAGACTTGAATCCCGTATTTTAAGATAGGGTCGCCACCCAGTTAAGCTCCATCGGGAATTTGGGTATGATATTCCCACCAGGTGGTTAGAACGTACCTTAAAACAGAGATTCCAAGTTCTGACGATGTTGCTTACTTTTTAATTTTTGAAATCAAACCGTTTACATTTTTATAAACGCAACTTCTGTTCTTATGCAATTTAAATCCGATTAACGTTTGGAGTTTTCGGTTTATATGCCATACATCACACAAAAGCGGTGAATAAAGCAAATAAATAAATAATTATTATAGGGCGTTACAAGTACCTATACATTTTTCTAATGTGGAAAAATAAATAAAGTGAAAAAATAAATAAAAGGGCGAAACTGGGTCTTAACCGAACTTACCAACTCAGACCCGGCTCCAAACAAGGCAGAATATATACGAGAATAATCACAAATAAAGCATAAATAAATAAATGGCAGAAAATAAACACATAACATAGAGAAAACATATTTTTTGAATTTTTCGGGGCTAGAACACAATTTCGGGCATTTAATGAGCATTTAAATAACCTAATAATCAATAAAATAAAATAAAATAAACAGCCTATGATAATAACTGAAAATTACAAAAACTATTTTGAGATTTTTAATTATTATGAAACGATCTATTTAGATTTATTTGGTGAAAAAATTATTTTTAAGCTATTAAATGAAGATTTAATCAATTAAATAATTAATAAAAATCCAAAAATAGGTTAAAAAATAGATTAAAATTAATTACAGGTTGTATAAAATTATTTGAGAATTTTCCAGGTAGAAATTGGGGTAAAAATGCAAGAAAATGATAAAAAAAAAGGACTAAAAACACAAAATATGGGCTTTTTGGCATTTTTGCCTGTCCAGATGCTATAGTGGGACTTGAGATGCAACAGTGGTAGCCTGAGACACTGCCATTGCAGCATCTCAAGCTACGCCGAAGCATCTCAAGACTCACCTGAGTATATTGCCCGAAAAAGCATCAAGAAGTCCGAAGTAATAACCAAGAACAACCAAATAATAAGCTGTACTGAATAAAAAGTAGTTTGGAACTCAGTTTTGTTTCCTAGAGGCCGTGAATCAACATTTTGAGACTCGAACCGATCGTTTGGCAAGCTTTTTGATGAATTTATGATGAAATTAAATGAAACAACGACGAAAATAGCAACGAAATTTAGTGATTTTTGAGAAAAAAAGTCTCTAAATCCTATTCAAGCTCGTTTTAACTTAAGATTTCTAATTGTTTTTAATGATTAAGCTAAAAGATTAAGCTAAGTAACCCTTAAGAATCCGGATTAATCAGATTTCCCAAGTTTTAAATAGCTTTCTCTCTCTAAAACCTAAAATATTCTAAATGATGAATTAAATGTTAAATTTTGGCAAAACTCCTGAATTAGATCATTAAAAGGATTTATATAGGCCTAACTCACTCTAAATAACTTAATTAGTCCCTAGAAATCCAAAGACTCCCAAAAAAAATCAAGTAAATTCAAATTTAGAGAGAGAAAGATGGAATAGCAATGGAAGACCAGAGCCCGCGCAGCGTCTCAAGCCGAGACACTACAGCGGCAATGTCTCACCGCGCTCCTACAAGATAAGATGTCGTGAGACGCTGCCAATGCAGTGTCTCACAGCACAACACTACGTCTCCATGATGTGGCCGCTCTGTGGCCATACGGACCGACATGCCAGAGAGCGGCATGAGACGCACATGGGGGTGCGTCTCGCGTGCCCTCCTAGTGTCTCGCCACCCGTAGGAGCACCACATCGCTCCGGCGGTGGTGAGGAAAGCCGACAATTTTTCTTTTTTCTACTTTTTTTATATTATTATTTTACATATATTATTATTATTAAGTAATTAATTATTTTAAAGCATTTCTTTAATTAATCGGTTAAAAGGAGCTGTACGGATAAAATCCCAACTTCATCACGAGAATACTTGCCAAAAGCAGTGCGACGCTGAAATAATATAATAACAGGCCAAAAATTAGGTTAGAGAAAAACATCATCATCATTTTACGGGCCACCAAAAAGCTTGTTCTCATAGGCTGGCCCTTGTGAGATTATCATTTGACGGGTCAAATGTGGTTTCACGAAAGAGCGAGGGATAGGAGGTTTTACCTGAGTTGCAAATCCCTGAGTCGATTGCCTACTAGGATTGCCATCAATAGATCTTTTAGGCGGAATAAAATAGGGATAAAAAGGGAATTCTCGAAATGGTTGTTTTCGGACAGTATAGGGATGCATCGTCAATGGACCAGTCGAGGATAGAAAATTCTTTAAGTCGATTGTCTATAGATAGTACGGGGACGCATCATCAGCGGACCTCTCAAAGTCGAAAATCTTGAGTTAGTTTTTTACTTGCGGTTTGAATAGACTTATCAAGATGGAATTTTTCTGTGTTATGAAATTCTGAATCAGTTGTTTTCTAGGTTAGCCATCGACAGACCTATCAAGAATAAAAATCGAGAAGTTAGCATTGATAAACATGTTCACTTTTTTATTGCTTCGTTGATTTTATGGAAATAAAAAATTTTTCCCCTTCATTTAACAATAAAAAAGGTGGAATATAAAATAGCCGAGTTTAGAGATATCCGAGAGCCAAAAAGAAATAATCGATCGAAGAGTTTTGCCCCTTGTTGAAAGGAATATTCTAGGGAATATGCCAAAGTAAAATGGATATATTCTTTTTTCTACTTTCTATATGTTCTTCTCTTTCAACTTCTTCTCATCCATTCCATATTTCACTAAAGAAAAGATGTATGCCAAGAGAGGACACAGGAAGCCTTATATGATCGTTCACGATGCACTACTAGAGGGTCGGCATGGATTACGAGTGTGCCCGGTTCCTTGGGCATATGGCTTTAGAGACATCGATACTTATGTGAGCACTGGATTTCAATAGTCCTTCTCACGAAATGAGGATGAGAGCTAGATAATGTATTCTTCTATAGCTATTGTCTACTTGGAATGGTTTCAAAGTTGATTGGTCAAACTTTGTCAAACCTAATCCTCAAAAAACTAGTGCCTAAGCCCTAAAAGGTCTAAAATGGTCAAATTCGGTCAAAACTAGTCAAAACCTGTCAGTTTCAGGGGATTTCAGGCAGTTCTGGGAAGTTTTGGGTGAAACCGGTTGGACCAATCCCCATAGATCCATATGGGTCGACCAAGATCCGTATCGATTCATATGGATCCGTACGGGTCAACCCAAATTTGTATGGGTGGACCAGTTGGACCCGTGCTGGTTCCCCAGACCTATACGGGTCCATCCCATCTGTACCGATCTAAAAACTTCCCAAATTACCCAATTAGGTACCAACGGGACCAATAAGGGTCTAGGCCACCCGTACTGGTCCCATAGATGCCCAAACAGTCGGTTTTAATGCCCAAATCTGGCATAAAAGAATATAATTCGATATAGTAAGTATAATTTGCCATAAGAAAATATAATTTATCATATGCGAATATAATTTCCATATGCAAATATACTTTGCCATATGCGATATGATTTGCCATATGCGAATGTACTTTGCCATATGCGAATATACTTTCCCATATGCGAATATATTTTCCACATGCAAATATAATTTGTCATATGCAAATATATTTGCATATGCGAATATACTTTGCCATATGCAAATGTTATTTGCCACATACGAATTTATTTGCCATATGCAAATATAATTTGCCATATGTGAATATAATTGCCATATGCAAATATATTTTCCATATGCAAATATAATTTTCCATATGCAAATATAATTTGACATAAAAGAAAATAATTAGCCATAAACGAATTAAATCAGCAATTTAATGAGTTTGGACCTATTTTCCCCTGTAAATAGGAGGCCATTATTCTCATTTCATAACAACAACATACAACACAACAAATATTCAAAATATGATATAGAAAAATCATATTCAACAAGTTCTCAAACCTATAGTTTGATAAAGTTTGCATTTAGCATTAGAATCACTCCAAAGTAAATTCATCGCGTAAAGGTACGCTCCTGAGTTTCAAAGCGACTCACATCTCAGTTATTTTACTATTATTCTTTGCCTCTTCTATTATGGGTCAGTTTGGTTATGAGTTTTTGCAACATTTTCAGCAGCTTTTCTAAAAAGCTCCATTTTCAAGTCTTTTTGAAACTTGCAGATTTGATTTTAGAAAAAATGAATCATACAATTCCTAATTAATTAATATGAAAGATCAAAACAAGTTGATCAAAGCCAAAACATGTGGTACTACTAAAATTTTGTGAGAGCAACTTATTTTGAAAGCTGCTCAAATAGTAATGCCAAACTGGCCCTATTTCTATGTCATAAAATACTTTGAGGTCTGGTCCTGATTAATACGAGCCTTGTTGTACCTAAAATACCATTATAGTGGTTGTACTAGTACGCCATACTTGTGTAAAAGGAAATCCCATTTTTATATCATTTCTCCTCCATTAATCAGTTAAAGTAAATTGAACAAAGGTTCTATCGAACTAGACAGGACCCATACGGGTCCTCCATACCCGTACTGGTCCTCCCCGGTAGCCGTATGGGTCCCACCCACTCGTATGGGTACCAGCCCCTAGGCAGAATCCAGAATTCATCTTTTAATCGGTTAAAAATCAATCCAACTCACCATTTTCCATGCAACCATTTTCACTAATAATCCGGTAAATCAACCCACAAAAGTTAAAATATGGCTTTACAACATAATCACATTTTTCTCAATAAAATGTTGATTTGTTATATGCTATAGACTGTGCTAATCTTTGTGGATGCAGACAAATTTATTCATATTTGTTTTATAACTTAGAGCAACTGTATAGGTTCCTTTGCAATTTCCCCATTTTTCCCCGATTGTAATTTTATTCCCTATTTTATTGCTTGTGTTTTATTATAAACTATTGAACTAAGGATGTCAATAGGGTAGGGATAATCCGAAAATCGTAGCATCTGATCTGATGGGTGTCGGGGGGAAACCCAAAAATTTTCACCCATGGGCGTGAGGATGGGGAAAATTTTACCCCGATTGAAAATTTGGGTAGGGGTGGGTGAAGCTATATCTGCCCCATGGGGATCCCTACCCGCACCTAAAAAAATACCCGTATAAATCCCCGAACAATCTCCGAAAAATCTCAGTTATATATATAATATTATATTAGTATTAATTAATTATTTTTTATAAAATATGTACCCCACCTAAATATTATGTACACATATCAGGACAGAGACTCATATGGCATATGCATAACAATACAAAATGCCAACAATTATATTCATATCGATTTGAGCTTTTAAAATCATAGAAAAGAGAGTGAAATTTCATTTTTGAGATAAATTTAAATCTTTTTGAAGCAACTAAGCACAAACAAGATTTTATACCTTCACTTCCGATTTTCTTTTATTTTTCTTTTTTTAATAAAATTTTCAATAAAAAGTTATGGTTGAGACAAAACTTCAGTAAATTATCGATAGTTGGAATGGGTAATTGTCACCACTAATTTAGTCTCTCTTGTTGTTGCCATGACTTCCACACCTTTTCTAAATCATTGTCATATATAACGAATAGGTGCTTGACAGTATGTTTTTTTAGGCCTAACTCCATTGAGTTTATAACAGCAAAATTATATATTACAATGATAAGTTACTTGTTATTGGTTTACTTAGGCTTTGATTACCATATAATTGAATTATGTTTTTTTTATCAAATTCAAAGTCTAATAAATAAAATCATGTGAAGCTAATATATACCATAGTAAAAAAAATCATGTGCATGTATTAATTTGTGCAGAAGACAGAAATAAAATACTTATTTTTTTTGTGAAAAGAAAACAGAAATGGAATTTAGGAATTAGCCACTATATAGACAAGAAAGTACAACCTATAACTTCCTTTTTTTATTGTGGATGAGGATTCCCTGAAACCCATAAAACCCCCTTGATTGTGGAATGGGTGTGAAAAAATCTCCGAAATATTAAATGGGGATTCCCCAAACCCGTCCCCGAAAACTATTGGGTGCAAAGTGGGGGCTACATCACCCGCCCCCGCCCCACCCCATTGACATCCCTATATTGAACTCATGCATTATATATAAAAAAAGTGTAGAAAATGAGCTTTCTATGATAATTCCCCAAATGATGAATAAATTGTTTTACGTGGTGAATGTAATTTTGAATTAACTATATGAGAAATAAGTGACTCATCCGATACCCAAATCTCTGATCCAATAGGTATGAGTCTCCTGCATAGAGGGAACCATACCAAAACTCTTTCCCAAGTAGACAACTTGGATGGCTACTCTATCATTTGTATCGAGATTTGGGTCTCGATTCTTTCATTCATTAAAATTAGTTAAAATGTGCAAACTTGAACAAAATTATTTCATCACGCCTAAATTAATCAACCAACCCCTAGTGGGCCCTACCTCTCTCACACAAGCTCCAAGGGAGACCCATATGTCATTAACACCTTATAGCAGCCTACAATAGCTCCTCTAAGAATCTAGCCCTCTCCTCGGCAGCTTCCAGGTCCTGATCGGACCTACCATGCTCTATGGCCAACAGATTTTACAATGGAAATCATAAACACAAATATAAATGTCATGGCATGCATATTTTGTTATATTTTATAGGTAAAAGAAACTTATCAAGGCTAGTACATCTAGAGCTAACAGCAGATCCCGAATGGAGAAGAAAGCCCTAGCCATCCTCTCTGCCTCAACTATTGCTCTAGCCTAATTCGAGGGGGATGTCCTCAAAATTGATCCTCTCACAGGGAAAAAGAAGTGAAGAGTCAATGAGCTCAGTATAGGAAACCCCCACCGATATCACTCAGGCCCCCTCACCTAATAGGTACATCCTCTGATCCATCTTAGGCATTAGATACGGTCAGAAGACTATCACTAGGACAAGGGGAAGGATCGGCCCCTCCAAAATAGCACTGGTCCTCCAGCCTCGGACCCTCTCACTAAAGTACCACTCTAGGAAGAGCGGGGACTCAGCACGAAGTGGCTATCATCCATGCTTACTTGCATCCCCTTGCCCCCATGGGTCTCAAATGCCCTGTACAAATCAAAGGCTTTGTAAGTATCACAACTTTGTAAATATAGTTTCTCCGAATGGTTGGTCGAAATGTAAGATACAGGTTCAGCATAAAAGAAATTTACCTGATTGGAGCGTAGCTGATAAAGGAACTCTCTATACTCTGCTGTATTCAAGGCCTAATGCTACCAATGCCCCCATCCATCAGAACAAGGTTGCAGAATACCCAGTTTTAGACATTCTGTCCCTAAAGAAGGGACCCGTATGGGTCCATCCCTACCCTTACGGGTCCCACCTCGGCAAAACACCACCCGTATTGGTCCACTCCTCGCTCCTTGGAGTAATTCACTAGTACAAAAAGGGGCAATAGGGTGGTCGCACCTTTCCAATGGGTTTATGAAAAAATCATTTGGAGAAGTGTTTTAAAAAACTTGGAGGAGACATTATGGATGGTTAAAAGTTAATAACTGTCCGTATTGTTCGATGGTAAATGTAAATAGAACAATATGGATGGTTATTGACTTTAACCGTCCGAATTATGCAAGCAGAAATACTTATTTCGGACAGTTAAAAGTAAATAGCCGTCCGTATTGTGGTGCAGTATAAAATTAACAATTCGGATGGTTATTTTCTTTTAACCGTCCGAATTATGGCAGATTAATTAACTATTTCGGATGGTTAAAAAGAAATAACCGTCCGAATTAAGTTAAAATTACAGCTTTTACAATACCCTTCTCACTCACCAAAGCGCCACTCAAAATCTCAAAACCCCGCGCCTGAAAACCTCCCATCATGTTGCTCCCCCACCGTCTCTCTCACCCACATTCCGCCGTCTCCTGCCGCCATCTCACTCACCCTCCATCATCTTAAACTTGCAAAACCCCCGAGCCTCAAAACCTATCCTCGCCTTGCTCCACCGCTGTCTCCCACCACCTCTCCTTTTCACTACTGTCTCGTCCCCCCCCAAACCCCCCTCAAAATCCATTTAATTAGAGGTTAACATTTTAGATTTAAACTTCCTTTCTTAAATTTAGGATCCAGACCTTTATTGTTTTTTATTTCTTGTAATTACAGGAAAAAGCATTTGATGTTTCCCTGCTGTTAACCATTCACTAAGACATTGTACAACATCATTGGTAAGTTGAAGCTATTTTTTATGCTCATGCCTCATATTCTGCAACTTGCAAACTATTATAGTTAGTTCTACTTCCATAGCTCCTGCAATATCCTCATCAATAAGTCAACTCAATATGAAACAAAATTATGTAAATTACAAGCACTTGTAAATGTTTATAGAAAAGAAAGAAACAAAACCTTGAAGTATCGGTAGGAGCCATAACAATAGCAAAGGCCTTGGGTACCATTGCCTTAATGCATTGCATAGAGCATGGCATAGAAAATTATTAAAATTAGTCAATTTTAATAGTGTTCTATTCTCATATGAACCAAATCATGTAGAGTAATAACCTGATATGAGTATTGTGTATGTAAATCTACTGATGACATGAAACAACTTTGATATGGATGAATTTGAAAAAAAATAATTATTACCCCAAATAGTAAGTTGAGTGCACAAAAGCATACTATATGTTTAAGATCTACTGCATCATTAGCTTTGTTGTTGCCCTATTAACTTTGAAAAGGTCGTTGTAGGCTCCACTAACTTTATTATTATAACTTTATTACACCTAGCTTAATATGTAAGATTATAGTTTAATTATATGTGCTTCTCTTAGATATATTATCTAGATAATGGAGCGAAGTTGGATGTATATGAAACGGCCTTCCATTAAGTACTTACAAGGTGTTAATGAGTTCGTTACAGCTGCCGTTACACACAAGTCAAAAACTGGGCTTGGTATTTGGTGTCCTTGTTTGCTATAACACAAGGATTTCAGATAGCATAGATTTATTTAAAAATCACTTAATTCGTCGGGGATTCACGGAAAATTATATAAGGTAGACTTGGTATGGTGAAGTGTCAGATATTGCAGAGAGCTCAACTACTCCAGTTACTGAGATAGTAGTTAATTCTTTTTTAGGGATGAAGATGTAGGAGATGAAGAAGATAGAATTGATGAAATGTTGCATGATGTAGAAGACAACTTCACAGGGAATCCTAACATGTTTGATAGTATTCTCACAGCATTAAAGACGGAGCTATTTCCGGGTTCTGTTAAATACACAACACTATCGACCGTCCTCATATTATTCAATTTAAAGACAAGGCACAATGTGACCGACGAATATTATAAGGATTTGTTGGAAGTGCTGGCAGACATGTTTCTTGATGGGAACACACTCCTGAACAATTTATACAAGGCAAAGAAACTCATGTGCCCTATTGGCTTGGAGTACGAGAGGATTCATGCATGTGTAAAAGATTGTATCTTGTTTCAAAATGAGTATGTGAATCTAGAAGCTTGTCCGAGGTGTGGTTCTAGTTGGTACAAGAAAAAAGATTCAGGTATGAAAAAGAAACGTGCACCAGCAAAGGTATTATGGTACCTTCCAATTATACCATGATTTAAATGCCTTTTCTCAGATGAAAGAACTGCATAGCTCTTGAGATGGCATTACAATGCTAAGAAGGACGATAACCTCATGAGGCATCCTGCTGATTCTCCCTAATGGAGAAGAATCGATGATAGGTTCCCAGAATTTGGTAGTGATTCCCGAAACTTATGTCTTGGTCTATGTACGGATGGGATGAATCCATTTGGAACTTTAAGTTCCCAATTCAGCACATGGCCTGTTATTCTAACTATATACAATTTGCCCCCATGGTTGTGTATTAAACGCAAGTACCTTATGTTATCACTTCTCATCTCCAAGCCAAAATAACCCAGTAATGACATTGATGTATATCTCACTCCTTTAATTGATGATTTGAAGTTGCTCTGGGAAAAAGGCATGACGGTGTTCGATGCATGTAGTAGATCTTATTTTACCCTTCGTGCCATGGTCTTCTGTACTATAAATGATTTCCAGCTTATGGAAATTTGTCTGGATACACAGTGAAGGGGAAAAAAGCATGTCCAATTTGTGAGGATGATACAGAATCGATTCGTCTAGAAAAACTGCAAGAAACATGTATATATGAATCATCGAAGGTTTCTCCCTATGATTCATCCTTTTCAAAAGAAAAGGAAAGCTTCTAATAAAGAGATAGAGTCGACTAAGGCGTGAGTGCCTTTGACAGGAATACAGGTTTTTGAGAAGGTCAAAGACATTACAACAGAGTATGGTATACCTTATAAGGGTAAGACTGACGGCGGATATAAGAAGAGGTCAATCTTTTGGGATCTACCATATTGGAGAGATTTAGAGGTAAGGCATTGCCTTGATGTCATGCATATTGAAAAAAAGGTCTGTGATGCTATTGTTGGAACACTTCTAAACATGCTTGGGAAAACAAAGGATGGTTTAAATGCTAGAGAAGACAAGCTTGCAATAGGTAGAAAAGAGTTAGCTCCAAATTATCGAGGCAAGCGCTTTTACCTTCCACCAGCTTGCTACACTTTGTCTAAAGCAGAAAAAACTAGCTTCTATGAGTCTTTACATAGTTTAAAAGTACCTTCATGTTATTGTTCAAATTTTAGGTCGATTGTTTCCATGAGTGACTTGAAACTAGTAGGTACGAAATCACATGACAGTCATGTTCTTATGCAACACTTCTTACAAACCGCACTTCGAGGGATTTTACCAAGTAAAGCTAGGTATACTATCACCCGATTGTGCATGTTTTTTCATACTATTAGTAGTAAGATCATCGACCCAGAGAAGTTACAAAATGTGCAGAACGATGTTGTTAAAATACTATGTGTGCTTGAAATATATTTTCTGCCATCATTCTTTGATATAATGCCTCATCTTGTGGTGCATTTGGTTTGTGAAATTAAATGGTGTGGACCCATTTACTTAAGGTATATGTATCCTTTTGAATGAGTAATGGGAATGCTAAAAGGGATGGTAATGAATCTGTCTAGACCAAAAGCTAGTATTGTCCAGAGATATGTGTCTGAATAAGTTGTTTCATGATGTTCAGAGTACCTTGCAAATGTTAAAACTGTTGGATTACCTAAATCTCGACATTTTGACAAGCTCCTAGGCAAGGGTACTATTGGTGCCAAACATTTACGTATCGATCCATCGATGTTGCATAAGGTAGAATTGTATGTCCTCTAAAGTCTCTCAGAAGTTCATCCATATATTGAAAAACATATTTCAATTCTAAGAGTTGAAAATCCTAAAAAAATGAAGTCGAGTTGACTCACATGAATGACCAATCGTTCTTAGCATGGTTCAAGGAACGGGTGATATCTGAGCTAAGTAGTAATCCTGAATTATCCCCGTTGTTGAGATGGCTAGCATATGGATGTAATAGTGTTGTCCAAACTTATAAAGGGTATTTCAACAATGGTTTTTCCTTCTACATGAGGCGACAAGATGAAAAATCCATAATGCAGAATAGCGGGGTTTCAGTTGTTGCATTGTCACCGGAATATGTAAGGAAAAAGAACAAAACATTGGTCGAAAAGAGGAGGATGTTTTATGGATTCATTGATAATATATTAGAGTTGCATTATATGGAAAAAATGAAGATTGCTTTGTTCTAATGCCAATGGTTTGATAGTCTTCACGGCATCATGAATGATGAACATGATTTCTTAAGACTAGTCAACTTAAATAAACTTGGCCATCAAGAAGATCCATTCATTTTGGCTTCTCAAGAAAAACAAGTTTTTTACATGTCTGATCCTGCAGATAAGAGGTTCTTAATCATTTTTGAAAGAAAGAGACGCATACTAGGCATTGATGACGTGGTTGATGAACAAGAGTATGACCAGCAATTTCATGAAATGCCTTCCTTTTTATTCGGTGCACTTATAATTTACATGGTACTAGATCCTACTACAACATCAACTCGACAAGATCACAATGAAGGCTATTATGTCTAATTAATGTGGTATATGTATGTGTATATATTTGTCGTCTACTTTTTTATTTGTTTGATTGTCTATTTAATGTGGTATGTGTATGCAACTATATTTGTCGTTTACTTTTTTATTTGTTTGATTGTCTAATTAATGTGGTATGTGTATGCAAATATATTTGTCATTTACTTTTTTATTTGTTTGATTATCTAATTAATGTGGTATGTGTATGTGTATATATTTTTCATTTACATTTTTATTTGTTTGATTGTCTAATTAATATGGTATGCCTGTAGGTACATCATGGAAACATCAACATCTCAAAATAGCAAGAGATCAAGAGGCCCATCAAAGGGAATGAACCCTAAATTCAATTGCCAAAGATATATTATATGGGATGATCTTGGCAACCCAGGTGGTAAATGGGCGATGATTTTATGAAACACATTGGACAAATTAGAAGATATAGGGTTTCCATTACTTAGAGGACATGGTTTGAGGTTCCTCATTCACTTAAAGATATGCTATGGCAAGATATGAAGGTAAATAATTAAAATAAGTTATATAAAATTTCGGATTCAAATGAGATGATCATTGAAAATATATAAACTTATGTTTATTTTTTTGTGTGATAGGAACAATTCCGACTTGAAGATGATAGGAGATCTTTTGTTTTGCAAAAAATTGATAAAGTATGGTGTCGGCAAAAATCAGAATGGAATAGAGAGTTCATTAGAAATGGAAATCCTAAGGGCAAGCCATTACCATATGAAATAGACAGATGTATAAAGGTGGAGTGAGATACGTTTGTAAAACATCAAACTAGCGAAGAGCAACTGGTAAATTAAATATTAGTACTTACAACTAGGCACTTTAAATTGTGCTATACTAACTTTTGACAATGCTATATATACATGTAGGAGAAAAATAGGAAGGCGGCGGAGAGCAAGAAACAAGATACGGGTGTTCCTCATACCATGGGCTCTCGGTCATATGGAAAAAATCAAGTATTATGGGGGAATCAAGCTGATTATATGAAGTTATTGGGCATAGATCATACTACTACTACTCCTCATGAGCTAAGTTCTGCAAACTATGGGCTTGGAAGAACTACAACTGATGGAGAGGGAAATAGGGTGATTCGCGATGAAGCAACAAGAATTATGCATAGTGCAATTGTGAGTTAATAATAATAATAGTGTTTCTCATTATCACATTTACCTTTTGTGGGTTCAAGTGTTTTTATTCTTTGATATATATATATGCGAATTTGTAAATGGATTTGCAAGAGAAGGCTAAGCGTGGTAAGTTCACCCCAACCGGGACTAACTCTTTCCTTAATGAAGTGCTTCAAAAAAAAGAACATCCAGGCCATATACGTGGAATAAGTTCTCAAATTGGCTATTCTGAAGTGTATGGATGCTCAAGAGAGTATCAAAATAGATATGTAGCAGATATAGCTGAAATTGAAGAGATGATCGAGTGGTGTCTGAAAGAGGGTGTAAAAGCTGAAGTTCAGGGAGTTCACGAGGTATACAATAAACTAAAATTATTTACGGGTGTTTGTGTAATTCTTTTATTAACATTGACTGACCTGATGATTTATTGACATTTCTTGTAGGAACTTAGAGCATTGAAAGTGAGTATGGGTATTCTAAGTTCAACGAATTCCAATAATGTTGATGTCTCCACTGCTTGGAAAGGGGAAAATCAATCAAGAAGCATGGATCATCTTGCTGACCTAAAGGTAAATAATTATGTCCATATTACAACAATTCTCAACCATTGTCATTTGTATGGTTGAAATATTGAACAATTACTGTAAAAAGAATTTTGTTATTTTATAGGGACCCACCAAATGCAACTTACTCTTAAGTATTAATGGAAATATGGTGAAAGTTGCGGATGGGGTTATCTATCGTAATAGGCGTGTTATGCATGAAACTTCCATTTCGATCGAAAATGTGAGCATTTGCATAGATTCGGTTGAGTAGATGTACACCAAGGAGAACCTTCCTTTTCCAACTGATGATTTTGATACTATCGGGAGAGCGGCAGCTTCTTTTGTGCAATGGCCAAGGAATCTTGTAATACTTAAAAAGATGAGTGACTCAAACTATATATGCGCATATGTCTTATTTAGCATTCTCAGTATGTGATTAATTATAGTAAAATATGTATGTAGGGTGGGAAGATAATTTCTTCCTTTAACAATTCTGCCATCGAAATCCCAAAAAATCCAAATCCCAGAAATCCAATTCCCTAAAAAACAAATCCCTAAAATCTAATTCCCCAAAAAGCAAATCCCCAAAATCCAAAATCCAAAATTCCAAATTCAAAAAAACCATTTGCCAGGCAACTCATTCCCAAAAATCCAAGTGCTAATAAACCTAATATAAAAAATGCAATGCAATTGAGTTTTAGATATGGATTATTACGCGACACAATGCGGTCGAAGAATGACTTCGAACAAATTATCATTCCAGATACCAATAAAGCTTTAATCCATGCTAGCAACACTGATGGAGGTGTTTCGATTTTCCCATCCGCTATAAAGGAGTTGCTTGATGGAGAAAAGATCGAATCAAATATCATTGAGATCTATTTGTTGTAAGTTATATACTCGGGTTGTTTTACTTAGTTTAATGTGTTTAAATATGGTTGATATATCTCTCTTTGACATTTTGATTGACTTTAATTTACTTTAAGTGGTTTTTTGTATATTTTTACAATGCACTGATATATGGTTATAAGAAAGCGAACAATTTTGGATTTGTGAATCCAACTTTGGTATCTTAAGTAATGTGGGCAAGCAAAAGCAAAGCTGATTCCTCATTATACCTAACTCATACTATATCTGAGAATAGATCGAAGAGATTCTTTTTCTTGCCATATAATGAAAGCAACTGATTCTTTTTCACTTGTGTTGTAAGTGGTACACTAAGTTATAAATTGTAACGATTTGCAACATAATAATCCTCTAATGATCATTAGACTCTTTTGGTCATTTGTATGAGAAACAGAGAGGTGTACATATATGATCCTCTTTGGCGCCTGAAACCAGACCGTGATCTTCTTATTAAGCCATATTTGGATAAGTTACGTATTTTTATTTTCATCATACAATTTGTTTTTTACACTTTGATCTATCCTAATATTAAAAGTAATGATTTATTTGTATATGTAGAGCATTGTTGTTGTGCTGTGTGGATGAGGAAAGTTTAAAACGGATGAGTGCCAGAGCAACAACCTTTAACTATATCCATGGACTGGTAAGATCGCTATCCACTTTCTTGTCATGTTTAGACATTGCAATATTGCACTTGTCGCTTTGTTTAATACAATTGGTATTTGTAGTGTGCAAAGCAACCCAACTCAATTGAGTGCGGGGATTATGTTATGCGGTTCGTGTATGATATACTTCTAAATCATGGTGATGCAGAATCTTTGTCAAAGGTATACTTAAAATATATATAGTTTATTTAGAATTGAACTTTTATTTTGGCATATACGTATTTTTTGAATGAAAATTTTAGCATATACGTGACTTTTGATTTTGTAATGCATATAGGAAAATGAATATGTGATCTTACATTAATAATTATTACCATATTTTTATTATCTACAGTCTTATGCAAGAAGCATTACTTACACATAGTGCGAGATAGATGAAGTTTTGCACATTTTTTCTTCTCATAAGTTGGCAAGTCTATTAAATTTTTAGTGTGTTAGTTGGAGTACGTATTTTTTTTATTACCTAACTTCTTAAGGTTTTAAATTTCTTATAGGTAGCTAATAGGCTTGAAAATCCATAGTATTTTGGCATATTGTGCATAGGTAGCTACGCTTTTCAAGTGTTTTCTTTGGAGAGATCGATATTATTTTTGGAGAAATATGAAGTTGAGTTTCGAATATAATCGATTATTGTTTTTTTATATTGGTTCTACTATTTAGTTTTGGCTTTACAGGAAATTGATTGTATTATATTGGGTTTACAGGAACTGCTGCTACTGGTTCAGTGAATATGCAGAATTGGAAAACACTGTGAAAAAAATTCCTGTTATTTCGGACGGTTGTTTCCAAGAACCGGCCGAAATAGGTTGCGTACCGCCAAAAAAATCATGTTATTTCGGACGGTTGTTTATAAGAACCATCTGAAATAGTTAATGTTCAGGGGCCATTTTGTCGGTGCATTGCGGACGGTTCTTCTTAAAAAATCGTCCGTAATGATCCTTATTACGGATGGTTCAAAATCGTCCGTTATAAGCCCAATCATTCACGTCGTGACCTTCATAAACGGTTTGAAACCGTCTGAATAGGCTTAAAATAACCGTTTGCAATGACCTTTTTTGTACTAGTGATTTTTCAAGCGGGAGCAAGATTCCTCAAACAGCAGTGACATATCGAATTTAAATTGGTGCCAACCCAACTTCTCTCAGACCTCTATGACAATTATATGAGGGGCAAAACCCTTTGCTCACCTCATCCTTGATTGAAGGGGAAAATTTTTTTGTTTCCACAAAGTCCGCCAAGAATCAAGGTAAGCCATTTTAGAATAACTACTAATGTGAACCCTTTTTCATGTACAAGTCTATTCAAGGGAAGGATCCCTATAAGTCAAGAGATTCTTGCCCAAACCAAGAAAATGTTATCCTAGAAGAGATCCCCAGCAGAAGAATCATCTAGGAAGACACCTCCCCAGCAAAAGAAGTCATTGGAGGGACATCCCTCAATTCCCCAGTAGTGGAACCAATCGAGGGGCATCCCCCCATCATCATACACCCTAGGCGCACCCACCCTAGGGCCACCATCAAGGGGCATCCCGCTATCATCATACACCTTAAGGGACACTCCCCAGCATTGTCAGCCAGTAGAAGGGGCATACTAGGGGCACCCCGATTCGAGTTGGGGCCAACCCAAAATCACTAAACTCAGTCTTCTCTTTTAATTGGGGCAAGTCCCGACCCCTATATCTCAAAGTTTTACTGACCAGGTCATTGTTCATGTGTAGGATTCCAATGAGAGATATCCATAGGAAAAGAATGAATTAACCCAGCCACATTGCCACCTAAGGGGCATTATTCAAAGGACATACCCACCAAAGGTGCCATCCAAGGGGTACCAGCAGAGAGGCATCTTCCCAAGAAGCATTTCTAGTAACTAGACCGTTAGAGGGATCATTTCCCCAACAAACAAACAATTTGAGGGGCATCCCACCCCAACTGGTCAAGACATCCAAGGCAATTTCCAAGGGAACCCCCCAGCAGCTAAGTTTCTATTTCCAAGGGGCACCCCCTAGCAATCTAAATCATCTAGAAGACTTTCTCCCAAGCAGATTAAGCCACTCATAGGCTATTTTCCCCCAGCAGTTAGGACACTCTAGGCGCATACCAAAGTAGAATTAGGACCAACCCAACATCTCTTCACTCACTCTTTACAGTTAATTAGGGGCAAAATCCTGGTATGTCTTAGGTCATATTCTAATAAAACTTGTTTTTCCCCTGCAGGTCAGACAAGTCAAAACCTGAATGCCCAACCAAAGGGGTACCTTTTCTCCAATAGAGCATCCACATCAGGACGGCTGATTCTCCAACAGATGGAACATTCAAGCGGCATTCTCCCTATCCCCATAAAGAATCAATCCCAGACCCCAATGGCTAGGCGGTTAGAGAAACCATTCCCTCAGTCAGAAGAATACAGGAGGGGCATCAACCTAAAGCCTCCCAAGGGCAAAGTTCTAGGGGTGGCTCCCTAACTAGTCAAGCTTTCTCAAGATTGTATCTAAGGATACTCTGCAGCAGCTAGGATGTCCCAGAAACACCTTCCTCTAAATAATTGAAATTGCCCCCAGGCAATTTCTCCCCAGCAATCCAAATAGACTAGCCATTAAAAGGCTATCTCCTCAGCAGTTAGCTCCTCCAGGGGCACCCCCCACACAACATTCCAGCTCAAAATAGTTGGGCCAAGCCCAACATTTCTAAACACAGTTTACAATTTATTCGTGTGCTAACCCCCATCCACACATCTCCATTTTAGATAGTAACTAACCCAACATTTTTACTGTCTCTTAATAGGTTATTCGAATTCCCCACTAAGAAAGTCATCCACCTTAAGAAAGGTATACGAGGAGAAGCCATCTGCCTTAGGAAAGGGATACATCATCATTAGTCGGGAAAGTCAATCCGCCTTAAGAAAGGGATACAAGGAGAAGTCACCCGCCTTAGGAAAGGGATAGATCATTAGTTAAGAAAGTCGATCTGCCTTAAGAAAAGGATACGAGAAGAAGTCATCTGCCTTAGGAAAGGGATACAATATCAGTTAGTCGATCCGCCTTAAGAAAGGAATATGAGGAGAAGTCATCCACCTTAGGAAAGGGATATATCATTAGTCAGGAAAGTCAATCTGCCTTAAGAAAGTGATACGAGGGGAAGTCATCCGCCTTCAGAAAGGGATACCCATAACTTTCCCAGAGAAGTCACCAGAGATACAAAAAGTAGAGGAAAGCCGTCCACCTTAAGAAAGGGATGCACACAGTAAAGGAAAGTGGTTTTCCTAGATAAAGGAATGGAAAGGAAGGATGCTCACCTTAAGAAAAGAGCCCAAAGCAAGGTCATCCACTTCGAGGAAGGGACACCAACATCAGATACAGAGTGGGGCAAGCCCCACATTTCTTAAACCCCATTAGTTAAACTAGGTGCAAAACCTCTAACTCACTTTGATCCTTGATTGAAGGGGCAAAAAATATTTTTATTTTCAACAAAATCAATAAAAAAAAAAGGAAAGTCATTTCCAAACGTTTACTAACGGGGACAATTTTTGTACAAATTCACTTGAGTACATGAATCTTCTCCAACAAGTGAATCTTAAAAAAAGTGATTTCCCCAGCAACAAATAAGTCACCAAAAGAGCATTACTATACTCCCTAGCCACAGAGTCAATCTAGGGGCACCCCCTATTTCTCAGCTATGGAATCAGATGCTGGGGCATCCCCCTAATCCCCAGCAGTGGAATCAGTTAATGCAAGGTATCCCCTTATTCCCTAATAGTGGAATCAGTTAAGCCAGGGGCATCCCCCCTATTTCCTAGCAGCGGGATCAGATCTAGGGGCATCCTTAATTTCCGAGTAGCAGAATCAGATCCAGGGGCATCTCTCCATTTCCCAGCAATGGAATTAGATCCAGGGGCATCCCCCCAATCCCCAGCAGCAGATCCAGTCAATCTAGGGGCATCCCCCAACATTTAGCCCTCCTAGGGGCATTCTTTGAGAAGCACCCTTCTGAGGGGCACTTCAATCCAGAGCGATTAGGCCAAACCCGACATTTCTCGCACTTAGTTTACAATTTATTCAGGGGCCAACCCCCATCCACACATCTTTATTAATTTAAGGGGCAAAAATTTTTGTTCATCACAAAGTCAATCAAGAATAAAGATGTGTCAGCTTAGACAATGACTAACTCAACATTCGATTGCTGTCTTTTTACAGGTTATTCAAAATGATCAACTAGGAGAGTCCTCCCAGCAAGAAAGGCATACATCAGCCAGGAGAGTAATCCACCTCAGGAAAGAGATACACATATCTTCCCCAACAAAGTCACTAAGGATATCCATTAGCAAGGAAAGTCATCTGCCTCAGGAAAGGGATACACCATCGATCAGGAGAGTCATCTGCCTTAAGAAAGGGATACACCAATATCAACTGGGAAAGTAGATCCCTGTCTTCCCCAGTAGAGTCACTAGGGATACACATCATCAAAGGAAAGTCATCCACCTCAAGAAAGGGATATGCATCATCAAAGGAAAGCCATCCACCTTAAGAAAGGGATACGCATCAGTAAAGGAAAGTCATTCGCCTTAAGAAAGGGATACGCATTGGCAAAGGAAAGTCATCTGCCTCAAGAAAGGGATATGCATTGGTAAAGGAATGTCATCCACCTTAAGAAAGGGATACGCATCAGCAAGGGAAAGCGATCCACCTCAAGAAAGGTACACTAAGGGATGGAGTTGGTCTTGAGGAAAGAACTCACCCATAGCATCACCTCAGGTATAATTTCTAAACCTTCACTCACATCGTGAGATCATACAGATCTATATCTATAGTGATCCTATAAGGGGCAGTCTGTGAGCACTGGTTTTTAATAGTCCTTCTCACGAAATGATGATGAGAGCTAGATAATGCATTCTTCTACAGGTCTTGTCTACTTAGAATCGTTTCAATGTTGATTGGTCTAACTTTATTAAACCTAAGCATTAGAAAACTAGTGCTTAAGCCCTAAAAGGTCTAAAATGGTCAAAATCAATCAAAACCAGTCAATTTTAGGTGATTTTAGGCGGTTTTAGGAAGTTTTAAGCAAAATCAGTCGAACTGATCTATATCGGTCTATACAGGCGGACCAATTAGACCCGTATGGGCGGACTGGCTAGACCCATATGGGTTCCCCTGACCCGTACGGGTCCATCCCATCCATACCAGTCCCAAAACTTCCTGAATTACCAAATTAGGTTCCAATGGGACCCGTACGGGTCTAGGCCACCTGTACCGGTCCCCCAGACGCCTAGACGGTCAGTTTTCATGCCCAAATCTTCCATGAAAGAATATAATTTGATATAGTAAATATAATTTGCCATATTCAAATATATTTTCCATATGCAAATATAATTTGTCATATGCGGATATAATTTCCATATGCCAATATACTTTGCCATATGCGAATATACCTTGCCATATGCGAATATGATTTGCCATATACGAATATACTTTGCCATATGCGAATATACTATGGTATATGCGAATATATTTTCCATATTCAAATATAATTTGCCATATGCGAATATGCTTTGCCATATGCGAATATACTTTTCCATATGCAAATATAATTTTCCATATACGAATATATTTGCCATATGCAAATATAATTTACCATATGCGAATATACTTTGCCATATGCGAATATATTTTGCCATATGCAAATATATTTTGCCATATGCAAATATATTTTGCCATAAAAGAATATAATTTGCCATAAATGAATTAAATCAGCAATTTAATGCTTCCGGACCAATTTTCTCCTATAAACAAGAGGCCATTTTCCTCACGTAATAACAACAACACAAAATACAACAAATATTAGAAATATGATATAGAAAAATCATATTCAACAAGTTCTCGAGGCTATAGTTTGACAAAGTTTCCATTCAGCATTAAAATCGCTCCAAAGTAGATTCATCACGTAAAGGTACGCTCCTGAGTTTCAAAGAGTATCACATCTTAGTTATTTTACTATTATTCTCCGCCTCTTCTATTATGACTATTTGATAAAATACTTGTGGGTCTGTCCTGATTAATATGAGCCTTGTTGATACCTAATATACTATTATAGCGGTTGTACTGGTACGCCGTACTCGTATAAAAGGAAATCCCATTTTTATCTCATTTCTCCTCCATTAATATGTTAAAGTAAATCGAACAAAGGTTCTGTCAGACTAGATAGGACTCGTATGGGTCCCCCGTACCACGTACTGGTCCTTCCCCATAGCCGTATGAGTCCCACCCACCGTACGGGTACCGGCCCCTAGGCAGAATCCAGAAATCTTCTTTTAATCGGTCAAAATCAATCCAACTTACCATTTTCCATGCGATCATTTTCACTAATAATCCGATAAATCAACCCACAAAAGTTAAAATATGTCTTTACAACATAATCACATTTGTCTCAATAAAATATTGATTTATTACGTGCTATAGACTGCGCTAATCTTTGTGGATGTAGGCGACTTTATTAATATTTATTTTATAACTTAGAGCAAATGAATAGGGTCCTTTGCAATTTCCCCATTTTCCCCCGGTTGTAATTTTATTCCCCATTTTTATTGCTTGTGTTTTACTATAAACTATTGAACTCATGCATTATATATAAAAAAGAGTAGAAAATGAGATTTTAGTAATAATTCCCCAAATGATGAAAATCAAACGGTTTTATGCGGTGAATGTAATTTTGAATTAACTAAATGAGAAATAAGTGACTCATCAGATATGCGAATCTCTGATCCAATAGGTATGAGTCTCCCGCCCAAAGGGAACTGTACCAAAACTCTTTCCCAAGTAGAAAACTTGGGTGGTGACTCTATCATTTGTATTGAGATTTGGGTCTCGATTCTTTTATTCATTAAAATTGGTTAAAATGTGCAAACTTGAACTAAATTGTTCCATCACGCCTAAATTCATCAACCAACCCCCAGTGGGCCTGCCTCTCTCACACAGGCGCCAAGGGAGACCCACACATCATCAATACATCATAACTTATATAGGTTATACACCAACCTCCCAATTCCTGATACTTACCTAATGAGGAAAACATGCTTATGTGTGTCAGGTAAACTACCAAAACCCGAGTCTTGCTTCATTTTATTTCTTAGAAAAACTATTATTATGCTATAAACCCAAACTTGAATTTTGTGGATTTTTTAGGCCTGAATTTGGATGATATAGGGTGTATAAATGCATGTAGAATATGTTAGTTGGTGTTTTGGAATTGAATTGATTGAATTTTGGGCTGAATTTGAAAAAAAATAGCTTTTTTTGGATATTTAGTTAGGGAGAATCCGGCCACTGGTGCCGGCCGGAGTAACAAGACGCTATGGAGGCAGGCGAGACACTGTTCTGGCATCTCAAATACTGTCATCGTAGTGTCTCACCTACCTCCAAGGTGTCTCGCCTCTAGCAGCCATGCTAGTGGCCAACGACAGTGGCTCGCCGCCGGGAAGGGCTAAAAAAAATTTGGGGAACACATTTTCGCTCTATTTTTTGCGCTGATTCTGATTTTGAGGTCAAAAATTATATTTGAGATTGTCTACATACTAGAATTTGAACTTTTCCCTGATTTTGCAAACTTTAACTGATAAAAATTATTCTTGGACTTATTTTGCAGCCGGCTAAAGTTAAGCCATGGGGTCACTTCAATGATGCACGGATTAGTCGCATGACATTAAGACCCAAGCCACAGTATTGAGTGATGATTCGATTGTCTAGGCCATTCAGGACCTGGGATTAGGCCGAATGTTGGATGCACTACCGATGAATAATCGGTCGATGAGCCCCACTATCCTAGCTAGTTTGGTTGAGCGTTGGAGCGAGACCACACACGCTTTTCATTTATTGGTGGGCGAGCTGACGATTACTCTGTCAGATATAGTTTCTATGATCGAGCTACCTTGGGAGGTCTGAGCCATACACTTTGATGTCTATTTAGAGTAGTTTTGCATAGAGCTAGCTGCCCTTACCAAGATATCAAGCATGCTTAGGGTCTCCGTGGTGGATGATAGAGTGGTAAGGTATAGTTAGCTGCATGATCATTAGATTAAGGCAACCGACATCAGTGGGGACTGATTTGATTAGTATTTATGGTCATTCCTTACGACCTTACTGACATGCCTCTTCTTTTCTTCTGGTGCGAGTCGAGTTACTCTTAGATTGTTATGCGTGCTGGTGAGACTAACTAAGTTCAAGATGTTGAATTGGTCGAGAGCCATCCTCGGGCAGATATATTACGTGCTTGACTGTTCAGCCTAAAGGGGTCCAATGCGTTCAAGGCCTTGTAGCTATGGGTTCTGGTGAACCACTTTATCTTTCAGTATTAGCCACATTGCTTATTCGATTTACTGTTGTTGTAATTTTCATGTCTTTATAGATGTGGGCATTTGAACACTTGATAGTTCCTCCCACTGCACTTGACGCACGACCGCCCCTGGGATCGCATGCTATCGCTCGCTAGATATGCGGGTGGTCTAAAGTGGACCTAGTGGATGCACGCGCATGGTATCGGGAGTATTTGCGGTAGCTCATAAACCATCAGGTAACATTATTTCCTACGAATTTTTACCCATTAGTGTGAAACTATATGGATAAATGAGAGGATACTTACAGTGATTTATTGTGATATTTCTTTCAGATTATTGTTGAACCATGGAAGAGGTTGTCTTACTATCATCAAATCAAGAATATCTGATGCATAGTGGATGGATGCTGATTTGTCTTGCAGTACTCCTCCTCCCAAGAGTGGTACTTTAGGGAGCGAGTCCGTAGGTGGAGGATGAGTACTATAGCTCAGAGGAGGGTTCCCCCTGATTTGCCGATTGGTGCCTTCTGGCCCCATCTCATGCCCGCAAGTTTGCAAGCCCCATTTCTAGACGGTGATAGCTATAGGGTATCTTTGGTCAGCCCAGATTATACTGAGTTTCAAAGACACCTCATTCCAGATTGTCTGAGGAAGTCCAGGACTGACGTTGTTTGGGACTTCAAATTCAAGGATAACGATGTCGTGATCGAGGGTAGTGAGGGATTCAATAGTGGTGATGATGAAGACGATGAGCTTTCTTAAGGGGATGATGGCGAAGGAGATGTCATGAGCCACAGCGATGCCAGAGATATTGATTGAAGCTTTGACCCGATTGTTGTTTACCAGGGGCGACAGAGCAGGATATCCCCTCAAATCCTCCATAAACTTAGCAAATATTTGTACAATTTCTATCTCACATTGCTTATCTGATGTTATACTTCCTTTTTTGTGATCTAAACGGGGTCTCAAGAAGAGGAGGGGATGTCCCGCTACATGTACAAAAGGACCTGGAGAGCCTTCCCAGTGATACACTATCGACCCTAAGACCGTTTCTATGGAGCCGATCCTGCCTACCCTGGTAGCTCCTTCACTAGGTATAGTTGACGGGATCATAATGAATCAGCTGGAGACCTCATTCTCACTTATGTGTTGGCCAGTGGTCCGTGAGGAGATGCCTATCAGGGAGTCAAGGTTGCCCCTATACTATTTTCCATAGGGCAGTACACATATAAGAATGCCAACTTACACACTTTACTAGACCTTGCTTGCTGCTGTCTGACCATGCTAATCAGTTAGTTCTATCTTGATATTGGACCACACATGTAGCCATTTTTTAGATCGAGCATTTTGGGGGATATTATGGTGTGAGGGACCTGCTGCTTGTACAGGATTCTATGAACTGGGTAATGATTTTTTCTTCCCACCTACAACAAAATAGAGAAGATATACGAAATATTTGTTAGAATTATGCATATATGAATAAATGCATGATTTATCAGGCTGATTCTCCTTTTGATTGTCCATTTTTGTAGGCTTTTATTGTGATAGAACAAGATAAATACCATGCTGAGCATGACGAGCGAATGAGGGTGGAGCGCGAGCTAGCAGATTACCGGAGTCGGATGGCCGGCTACCAGAGCCAGAGAGTCCAGGATGAGATGTAACTCACAGCCCTGACATGAGACATGGATAGCCTATGTGATTGCCTTCAAGTTGTGCAGAGCCAAAGAGACCAATTTCAAGCCTAGCTCTAGGATTACGAGCGAGCGAGTGGCAGAGACACGCACGAGTTTATTAATATCTTTCCGATATAAGAGACACCGAGCCCTTTAGACTTTTAGCCACCATGCTAGAGGATTCCATGGCACAGCTTATGGGGGTAATCTTTCCACCAGTGCCTGGAATTAGGAGGATGCCTACACCCCTACATGATGAGGAGGTGGACGACAACATCAGCTGCTACCTTAATACCGAGCATGGAGATCAGACCTGATAACCACTACCTTATCTTGGTTTATTTTACTCATTTGCTGACTTTGATGATTATCTGATGCATGACTTGATACTTTAGCTATTTAATTGGTGTGACTGATGCAATTGCTTGATTGCTTTGCTTGCTCGCTAGATGGATGGTAGGCCCGATAGATGCTTGACTAGGAATAAACTAATTAACCTCTATAAACATCTGAATTAATAACAGTGCCATTTTATTTATCAGGAAATTAATAGAGAGAGATCACTGATGACGACACACAATGCACGACTGAGGCAATTTTTATGCACTTTAGGGAGCTCTGATTGGGCGAGGCTGGAAGTTTTTAGACTGGCAGGGCTTTGATATATTGCTAGTAGGTCGGTGAACGCGGCCTTCCTTCATGCAGCATTACTCTGCTGGGACCTGATGGACCATGTGCTCTGCTTCTCGAGATTTGAGTTGTGCCCGATGGTGGAGGAGTACCGTGCTATTCACGGGGTGATTTTCACTCGCGGGATGCGATTTGCTATACCGGAGATGCATTTTGGGGCCGAGGATCAGCTGACCATGTTATGGAACCTGGATGCCCCTACTACCTTCCTTGCCTAGATTCCTGGATTACCGGGATTCGATCTTAGTAGGGTGCTCGACTGGTGTATAGCTACCCCTAGATCGCACATCTCTTATCCTTTTATGGTGGCTCTACTGCTCATGGCCAAGTTTATCTACGGAGTCGGCATCATTGCCCCATTCCGGCTAGTTTCAATTATTGGACCGGCCTCAAAGGGCCTCTTGCCATTATTCATAGGGCTAGCTGAGACTCTATTTCATCTGGATAAAGCTTTTAATGATTTTGACCTCATTGGGGATCACTTCTTTGTACTATAGGTATCCCTCTAACTGACTTTAAACCTAAAACTGCTACTGACTCTGACTCTAAATCTGAAACTAAAACTGAATCTGAAATTGAAACTGAATCTAAAACTAAATCTAAATCAAAAAATAAATCTAAAACGAACACTAAATCTGAATCTGAAACTGAATCAGAATAAGAAACTGAATCTGGGAACTGACACTAAATCTGAAATTGAATCTGGAATTGAATCTAAATCTAAATCTGAATCAAAAACTGAATCTGAATCTTAAACTAAAACTAAATATATTGTACAAGTTTGGCTCCTAGAGAAGCTAGCTTTGCTTCAGGATCCTCGGGGCAATCTGAGACGATACAGGCCTAGGAATTATCATGGAAGGGCTCATGTCACTGCTAACCACGATACCTTGACAGTTGATAATTGGATGACAATTGTAGAGGTCTATCCAATGTAGACAATCATTGGGTCTGCAGCGTATGGGAGATCTCTGATGTCCTGGTGGGCACTGGTGGATGTAAGGTTCAACTTGTAGGGCTATGGTACTTTATACATTATTCACCTTATTGCTTGTGCCGATAGTGGGATGACGATAGAGGGGTCCCACTTTGCTTGGATGACTTCGAGGCTGGGCCATTCTTAGCCCTTCTTCTCGATCATGCTAGAGAGGTTTGGGCACACCTAGTGAGCTACGAGACTCTGGGCTATGACCAATTGGATGCTATCATTACTGATGTCTTCTACCGAGGATGGCTTCATCAGGGTGGGAGATTGTGGAGGCAAGTGAGGCACCTACATTTATAGTTCGAGTGGAGGGATAGGAAGGCACGATGTGAGCGTTTGACAGTGAAGGAAAGGCCGGTTCAAGCTTTTGATTCTGACTATGATGATGATGAGGAGGAGGAGGAGGAGGAGGAAGGCGCAGGCCCTCTAGGCGATTGATGATCACGCTATCTTTATTTTCATTTGTCTTAACTTTTTCATAGGCCCGTACATTGTGTTAGGCCCATCAGACTTTTATTTATTATTTTTATGTCCTAATTATTGCCTGGACCACCCTTTTTGGGTTTTCAATCCAGTGGACTTTCCGGCTCTTGCATAGACCTAGATGTTTCAGCCTATCTGAATTTATGCCTCTTATATATTTTTTTGTATAATTATTGTTATTTAGTGCACAAGAATTTGAGTTAAGTGGCATCCCAAATTCAACTTATCTACAACATTTTGCCTTTTAGGGCCTAATATATTCATTTGCACACAAACATAAGAGCTCAGTAAAAGTGACATTTCCATTAATTTAATTAAGCTTGAGTACATAATGATGATAACCATTTCTACTGACTCAAACTCTTGTGTTAATTAGCCTATGAAGGTTTTCTAGCCAACGAACTCTCATAGCTCACTTTTACCCTAACTTTTACCTAGACCGTCCTTTTTGGATTTTCAGTCTAGCAGGTCATTCTTGCACCCTAACTTTTGCCTGAATGGTTTATAGAATACCAAACAATGGGATACATCCTAATTTTTGCCTGAGCGATAGAAGACCACTCGTCGGGTGATTTATTATATATATATTTTTTATGTGCTGCTTTTGTGGATTTAATTCTTTTAATTTAGATATGATAATGCTTTAACCGATCCTGATTGAAAGGTCAAGAACTCATTACCATCCATATCTATGATTTTCATTCCGCCTTTACCGAGAACTTTCTTAATCCCATAAGGTCCTTCCAAATTTGGCCAAAACTTCCCCCTTGGATCAGTGTTGGCAAGCTTTACTTGCTTTAGGACTAGGTCACTAGCTTTCAACGGACAACAAAGATGCTTGACCAGGGTGTTGTAAGCTCTTTCCATACACTGCTAGTAGATTTAGAGGCTATCCAAGGCTTTTAGGCTCTGCACGTGTTTGGATTCAAGTGCCACTGGCAGAACTTCATCTCAATTTCAACTGGTAAAACTGCTTCCATGCCCTAAACCAAAGAGAAGGGGGTTTGACTTGTAGGAGTTTTGATGCTTGTTCGGTGCCCCTAAAGAGCAAATAGTAACTTATCGGCCCAACCACGATAACCGGTGATTGCTTTAGAAAGGATCTTCTATATAGACTTGTTAGCTACTTCGACCACACCATTGGCCTGAGGATGGTAGGGTGAAGATCTATCTGTCGGATATGATGTATGCTAGTAAGGTAATAAGGGTGATATATCTTAATTACGTAATAGTATAAATAATTTGTTTCATCAATAAAGGCATTTGTTCTTTTATTTATTTCAATGTGTTTCTCTGTATATAAATTATAGCTGCTTAAATATATTCATTGATGTATATGTACAAAAATCCTTGACATATCGTAGCATGAAGTTAGAGAAATTATAGTTGGACTATATCTAATGGAACCTGCTTCATGTGCAATTATGATTATGTCTAAAGTATCCCTAGTCATAGTTTTATCAAGAAAGGATATTGATGAAGCGGAAAGACTAGCATGTGGTCAACTTTCTTGGAAAGGGCCTAAGTAGTCAATCTCCTGAGGACTGAAGGTGGTGCCTTAAGTTTGACACATGGATATATCTGGGAGATATAATGGAGACCGTAGTAAGATAAACACTTGGTATATATATCAATATGTTAGTGTTTATCTTCATGCAATAAGCTTTGCGAATTTCCTCATACTTGAGATGCTAGTTACCTTGTGTGGTACTATTGCTATACTTTAGGTCAATACTAAGCACTCATTAATTTAGGGTGTTACGGGTGATTACGGGTATGGTGATGATAACACATTGGTAAGCTGAGTAGACAGAAAGAATCCACCGCCTTGGACATATTAAGGAGTTGTACCTGGCCACTTATTGAAGTGATGACTGCCATAAACCTCTGATCAGAGGATGTGTTTGATAGAAATGGTTTCTAGTCAAACACACTATGGTAAAAGGCAATATAGTTTGGTAATAAGTAAACTACTGGATATCTTAGAGCAACCTTGCTATTAGTGGGTTAACACTTTAACCAAACCCTATACACCAGATGGTACTAATATTAAAGAATGGAAGGAATTTATTGCACTGGATAACTATTGCATTAACCAAGATTAAGTCTTAAGCATAAATGACATTCCGAGTAATGGGGGATGGTAGACCATTGCTAGAGGTGTACTACAGTTGTTTAAGGTAATCGAGTTGTATTCACGGTCTAGAGCATCGAGCCAATGGTTCCATTAGAACAAGGGTTGGTTAAGACTTAACAGCTCAATACTTCGGGATCCTATAAGGTAACACACATCAGACCTTCATCGGACTAAGTAAAGAACTAATAGATTTATTCTATTACAAAAATATAACTTAAATAACAATTGGATTATTATTTGATTGGTTAAAATTGATTAGATCAATTTGGATAAACCAAAGTATTTATTTTGACCGGTAACTAATTAATTAGAGTCATAAATAAATTATAATTGATTAGATCAATTTTGGTTGGACCAAGAAATTTATTTTGACTGGTAACTAATTTATTAAGGTCAGAAAATAAATATTTGAAAAGGATTAAAAGGGCAATTTTGCAATGGCGAGTTAAATTGGACCAAGAGTACAAAAGTATTTTGTACAGGCTCGAGTGCGCAGGAGTACACTGAAAGGTGCGCGAGCAATGTTGGGAATTGCTCACGGCAGCCCATGAAAATGGGCTGCACTTATCCAGCCCATGATGGGCGCACAGCGAGCTGGGCACGCCGCATGGGCCATGAGGCCCAACTCGCAATCAAGGCAAAGCCTGCAAGGCCTTTGCCTTACAGTGCACAGCGTGCGCTGTGTGAACTGGTCAACACGCGGATCCCTTGGATCTGCTTGTGTGACCCGTATACTTCCATCCCACATTGCTAATGGGGAGCAAAATTTTGCTCCCCAAGCCTATATATAGGCTGTCTCCTCTCCTTTCAAATCACACTATGTGCACAACAGCTTAGAATATAAATCCTAAGCAAAATTCAAAAAGAATAATCTCTCGGGTAATTGAGCAAGTTATTTTTGAGGAGCCTGAATTTATTCGGGCACCTCTAGTTTATATTTTCGGGTGAGGCTTCTGGAGTGGTCTAGCAACTACTTGAGGCTTCTTAGTTCTTTCTCCCGGGGAGGTTTTGGTTCATGGGTTCGTGTGGATACTGATAGAGGCTATCCTATGCTTGGAGGCTTGTACAAGAAGGTTCTACAAATGCACGCTTCAACTGGTAAGTTCTTTTTCTTTCTCTTTTATTATTAGGTCTTTTTCTTTAAGTGTTTTTAGACTTAATAATATGCTTAGGTTGTTTTGCATGCTTAGTTTATTTTATGCTTAGGTTATAACTTAGAGTTATAAAATGCTTAGGTTATAGCTTAGAGTTATAACATGCTTAGGTTATAGCTTAGAGTTATAACATGCTTAGGTTATAGCTTAGAGTTGTGACATGCTTAATAAAATATACAAGCGAAGATATAATTTGGAATTATGGTATGCTTAGCCCTTTTGCATGGTAACCTAGGTAGAGAATTGTTTAGTTACGGCTTTATTTAATTTATATGCAACTAATAGGAGTTCTTATGGACAGGGAAAAAATTTTAAATTTCCGCCATGCCTGTAATGCATGTTCAATCTAACTGTCAATTCGCAACAGTGGTATCAGAGCCTGCCTATTTAGTGCATAATTAAGTTAGAAGCGAACTAAATATTATTTTCTATATGAAATGATTTGTTTATTTAATTGTTTGGAACAATATATATAAACTTGTGCCTTTCATTTCAAGGTTAGAAAATGGTTATGCATAATTTTGAATAAGCCTGCTCAACTTACTCAAATTATACAAGCGTTAATAATTAATTTAAATTACATGGGTTATAGATGCTTCCAATTTACATGAATTGGAAGAACAAAATTTATTAGTTCGAGAGAATCCATTGGTCTTCAGGTTTGTGCCTGTATTTGCTCTGGTTAAGGATTGGACTTGGTGTCTACTCCTCATAGGGCACCTCTCCTACCAGAGAACCTATATCGGTGAAATTTGAATTGATCAATGGGGGATCAATATGAACTAATTTATTTCTAGTATATAAGATGGTGCTTATATATGTTTCTGTAACAAAGTAAAAAATTAAATTTATTGCATAAAAGCTTAAAGGAAATGCAATATAAATATAATAAATAAAAGTGTTGCATATAATCTAGATTGATGGAATAATTATAATAAAGAGCTGAACCCATCTAAGGTTAGACGTTACAAATTAATTCTACATTTCCCTGAATTAATACAAGTTATTATAATTTTGTCCACTAGATAAAATCCTAGATTGGGTGAGGCGTTAAACACCAATAAAATCCTAAAGTAAATATATTAAGGCAAGTTGTAGTCTTCCTTACTCAAATTTATAATATGGTCTCTTTGGGCTATCAAAGTGCTACGCAAAGTGTTCCTTCTAGTCCACATTGATTGGTTGTAAAGTTTGGCATAGGGTCTACCTTAACAGAGCTGGGGTAGTCCACCATAAAATTGGAGGCTAGGCCCAGATCTAAGACATATTCAAGGAGATGTTAATATAAGAGCACACGTCCCTTGGGATTAGGGAACTTGAATGAATTAGCAATTGCATGCAATGCAAATGGAATGGGATTCCAACTATAACTTACCATTGTGACTTGGCTCATAAAATTAGGGGTTATGATAGACTAGTTTTGGATGCTACCTACTAGGAAATTTAGCTGGGCTAAAATTTCGAGTTCAATAGAATGGGCTATTGTAAATTTCGAAGAAAATAGTAGGAAAATGTAATTATTTAAAAGTCCTCATATTAAATGCATGTACTTAAACTAGTATCTAAACACTTTTCTTTTCTTATATCTTAGGTTGAAAATGACTTCCAATGTTAATCTTCGTATGCTACTTGACACCAAATTGAATGGCTCGAACTTTTCTGATTGGTTCCGTGCCGTGAGAATAGTTCTCAGATCTAAGGGAATTGCCTATGTTCTAAGTGAAATTTTCCCTGTAGAACCTGATGTTGAGGATCATGTGGAATCTGATGCTTGGTTGAAGCACAAGAAAGGTCGTGAGACTGCCATATGTATTATGTTGGGGTCTATGAATCCTGACCTTCAGGAACAACATGAGAACATGCCCTTGGAGGACATTGTTCTCCATATTAAAGAACTCTTTTTGGAGAGGGAAAGGATAAATAGTTATGAGACCTCCAACCTCCTTTTTGGGACCAAGATCCAGGCTGGCACCTCTGCCTCTCAGCATGTGCTGAAACTCTTGGGATACCTTGAGAAGCTAAATTGATTGGGATTCGAGATGAATCATGACTTAAGCATTGACCTTGTGTTGATGTCCTTGACAGATAGTTACTCAAGCTTCGTGACTAACTATTATATGAACAAGATTAATTCTACTATCCCTGAATTAATCAACATGCTAAAAATAGTAGAACCTCATATCAAGAAGGATCAGAAACCTCTACTATTGGTTGAAGAAGGCAAGGCTTCTAAGAAGAAGAAGCAGGCACTGGGTGCTAAGAAAAGAATCAGAAAAAAGAAGAAAGAAAAGAAGGCATCTAAGTATGTCTGCTTCCAATGTAGGAAACCAGGACATTTGAAGAGGGATTGCAAAGCTCCTACTTCTGAGCATTTAAAGAAGAAGCCTACAGAGGCATCTACTTCAGGTATGTTTGTAACTAAAAACTTTGCTACTTTTCTGCTTGAATCCACTTGGGTATTATATACTGGTTGTGGTTCTCATATTTGTACTTCTGTGCAGGGACTAAGGAACTGTAGAAAACTTGCAAAAGAGGAGATGGACCTATGCGTGGGAAATAGAGCCAGAGTTGCTACATTAGCCATAGTAAGCTTTAATCTTGTTTTGCTAAGTGAACTTGTTTTAGTTTTGAATAATTGTTACTACATTCCAAGTGTTACTAAGAATATTATATTTGTTGCGTGTATTGCAGTAGAGGGATTTGAAATTTTATTTTCATATAATAATTGTCAGATTCGTTTGAATAATATTCTTTATGGTTATGAATTCTTAAAAGGCGGCATTTATGTTCTTGATACTAAAACAGAAGTTTTCAATATAAACAATGTGAAGAAAGTTAAATTAGATAATGAGAATACCTTCTACTTATGGCATTGTCGCTTAGGCTACATAAACAAAGATCACTTAACCAAGTTGCATAAGCGTGGAGACTTGGGCTCAATAAACTTGGAGTCTTATGGTGATTGCGAATCTTATTTAAAAGGAAAAATGACAAAGTTACCTTTTTAAGGAAAGGGTAAGCGCGCCACAAGTACATTAGAACTTATATATACTGATGTGTGTGGTCCAATGAGTGTTCAGGCACTAGGTGGATACTCCTACTTCATAACCTTTTATTGATGATTACTAATGATATAGCTATTTGTGCTTGATCAAGCACAAGTCTGAAAGTTTTAAAAAGTTCAAACTATTTAGAGCTGAAGTAGAGAAACATCTTAAGAAAAGTATTAAAACGCTTTGATCGGATCGAGGTGGAGAATACTTAAGTCAGGAGTTTCAGGATTATATAGAGGAAAATGGGATAGTTCCCTAGTGGACCCCTCCTTATACACCCCAACACAATGGAGTGTTAGAAAGGAGTAATCGAACCTTATCAGATATGGTCGGGTCCATGATGAGCCATGCAGATCTTAGTAAATCCTTTTAGGGATATGCACTAGAGAGTGCGGTTTATGTTTTAAATAGAGTGCCCTCTAAATCAGTTGATTTTACACCTTATGAAAGATGGTGTAACAAGAAGCCATCTCTAAGTCACTTAAGAGTATGGGGCTATCCTACAATGGTAAAGACGATAGCATCATATAAGCTGAATGCCAAGGCTGACAAATGTATGTTCATTGGATATCCAAAGGAAATAATTGGATATCTGTTTTACTAACCCGAAGCACAAAAGGTATTTATGTCTCAGAATTCTCACTTTTTGGAAAAGGAACACTTACTTGTAAAAGTCAGTGGAAGCAATATTGAATAGGAAGTTCAATGGATGAAACAGACAATCAACTGATTGACCTCGTTCTAGATACACAAGACAGTGTGATCCAAGAATAACCTATCGAAACACAATCATTACAAAGATTAGGTCGTGTTCATAAGGGTCTCGATAGATATGGGTTGATCATCACTGATGATAAAGAACTATATCTTATGGAGGATGATGAACCAAGGACATATGATGAGGCAATGAAAAGCTTAGATTCTGATAAATGGCTAAAAGCCATGAATTTAAAAATCGATTCCATGTACGAGAACCAAGTTTGGAATTTGGTTGATGCACTGCAAGAGGTTAGACCAATTGGGTACAAGTGGGTCTTTAAGAAGAAGATAGACATGGATGGTAATGTAATTACCTACAAAGCAAGGTTGGTTGCAAAAGGTTATAGTCAACGGGAAGGTATTGACTATAATGAAACTTTCTCACTGGTAGCCATGCTTAAATCCATAAGGATACTCCTCGCCATTGATGCTCATTACAATTATAAGATGTGGCAGATGGATGTAAAAATAGCATTCCTGAATGGGGATTTAGATCGGGATGTGTATATGACACAACCTGATATCTTAGAATGGCTTGAAAGTGTGCAAGCTACAAAGATCTATTTATGGACTTAAGAAGGCATCCTGGAGTTGGAATATAAGGTTTGATCAGATAATCCGGGAACTGGATTTCTGTCCAAATGCTAATGAGCCGTTTGTTTACAAGAAGGTTAGTGGGAGTGCAGTCGTTTTTCTAGTATTGTATGTTTATGACATTCTGCTAATAGGAAATGACATTTCTCTTCTTCAAAACGTTAAAGTGTGGTTGTCAAGAAAGTTCTCCATGAAAGACCTTGGTGAAGCAGCATTTATACTAGGTATAAAGATCTATAGGGATAGATCCAAGAGGCTGCTAGGTCTTTCTCAAAGTACATATATAGACAAGGTATTGAATAGGTTCAACCTTGAGCATTCTAAGAAAGGTTATCTCCCAATGACAAAGGGGATAAACCTATTTAGGGTTGAGTGTCCGAAGACAGCTCAAGAGAGAAAGTACATGAAGGATATACCCTATGAATCAGTGATAGGATCCATCATGTATACTATGATATATACTAGGCCGAATGTCTCTCAGGATTTGAGCTTTACGAGCAGATATCAGTCAAATCCAGGTCAAAAGCACTAGATGGCCATCAAGGCAATCCTTAAGTACTTGAGAAGGACTAAGGATGAGTTCTTGATTTATGGAGAAGGTGACCTCACAATTAGAGGTTACACTAACGCGGGTTTTCAATCTAATAAGGATGACTTTAAGTCTCAGTCAGGTTTTGTGTATGTGTTAAATAGAGGGTTGCTATGCTAGAAGAGTTCTAAGCCAGAAACTACTGCTGATTCAACTACAGAATTTGAATACATTGCTGCATGCAAAGCATCAAAAGAAGCTATCTGGTTAAAGGGATTTATTGGTGTTCTTCGTGTGGTGCCTGAGGCTGTTGATCCAGTTACTTCATATTGTGATAACAATGGTGCCATATCTCAGGCAAAGGAACCATGGTCTCATAAAAAAACAAACATGTATCCAGAAAGTATCATATAATCAGGGAGATTATTGATGGTAAGATAATAAGATTAGAATATCTACCCACTGATCAAATCCTCGCGGATGGTCTGACAAAGCCATTGACTCATGGCAAACATGACCAGCATGTTAAAGCATATGGATTAAGTCATATGGCTAATTGGCCTCAGTGCAAGTGGGAGTTTGTTGGATATGATGTAAGCCCTTAACGCAATTAGGGTGATATATCTTAATTACGTAATAGTACAAATAATTTGTTTAATCAATAAAGGCATTTGTTCTTTTGTTTATATCAATGTGTTTTTGTGTATATTTATTGTAGCTGGTTAAATATATTCATTGATGTATGTATACAAAAGTCCTTAACATATCATAGTATGAAGTCAGAGAAATTATAGTTGGACTATATCTAGTGGAACCTGCTTCATGTGCAATTATGATTATATCTAAACTATCCCTAACCATAGTTTCATCAAGAAAGGATATTGATGAAGCAGAAAGACCAGCATGTGGTTAAGTTTCTTGGAAAGTGTCCAAGCAGTCAATCTCCTAAGGACTGAAGGTGGTGCCTTAAGTTTGACACATGGATATATCTAGGAGATATATTGGAGACCGCAGTAAGATAAACACTTGGTATATATATCAATGTGTTAGTGTTTATCTTCATGCAATAAGCTTTGTGAATGTCCTCATACTTGAGATACTAGTTACCTTATATGGTACTATTGCTATACTTTGGATCATTACTATGCACTCATTAATTTAGGGTGTTACGGGTGATTACGGGTATGGTTATGACAACACGTTGGTAAGCTGAGTAGCCGGAAAGAATCCATCGCTCTGGATATACTCAGGAGTTTTACCAGGCCACTTGTTGAAGTGATGATTTCCATAAACCTCTGATCAGAGTATGTGTTTGATAAAAATGGTTTTTAGTCAAACACACTATGGTAAAAGGACATATACTTCGGTAACAAGTAAACTACTGGGATAGCTTAGAGCAACCCCGCTATTAGTGGCCTAACACTTTAACCGAACCCTATAATCCAGATGGTACTAATATTAAACAATGGAAGAAATTTATCGCACTGGATAACTATTACATTAACCGGGATTAAGTCATAAGCGTAAATGATGTTCCGAGTAATGGGGGATGCTAGACCCTTGCTAGAGGTATACTAGAGTTGTTTAAGGTAATCGAGTTCTATTCATGGTCTAGAGCATCGAGCCAATGGTTCCATTAGAACAAGGGTTGGTTAAGCCTTAACAGCTCAATACTTTGGGATCCTATAAGGTCACACACATTGGACCTTCATCGGACTAAGTGAAGAACTAATAGATTTATTCTATTATAAAAATATAACTTAAATAATAATTGGATTATTATTTGACATGTTAAAACTGATTAGATCAATTTTGGATAAACCAAAGTATTTATTTTGATCAGTAACTAATTAATTAGATCAATTTTGGTTGGACCAAGAAATTTATTTCGACTGGTAACTAATTTGCAAAGGATTAAAAGGGGAATTTTGCATTGGCGAGTTAAATTGGACCGAGAGTACAAAAGTATATTGTACAGGCTCGAGTTCGCGTGAGTACACCGAAAGGTGGCCCATGAAAATTGGCTGCACATGCGTAGCCCATGATGGGCACGCCGCAAGCTGGGCTCGCGGTTTGGGCTGCGAGGCCTAGCTCACAAGTAAGGTAAAGCCCGCAAGGGCTTTGGCCAACATGCGGATCCCTTGGGTCTGCATGTATGACCCGTATGGGGAGGGGATTTTTACTCCCATCTCACATTGCTAATGGGGAGCAAAATTTTGCTCCCTAAGCTTATATATAGGATGTCCCCTCTTCTTTCAAAGCACACTGTATGCACCACATCTCAAAATATAAATCCTAAGCGAGATTCGAAAAGAATAATCTCTCGGGTAATTGAGCAAGTTATTTTTGAGTGAGGCTTTTGGAGTGGTCTAGCAACTACTCGAGGCTTCTTAGTTCTTCCTCCCGAGGAGGTTTTGGTTCGTGGGTTCATTTGAATACTGATAAAGGATATCCTATGCTTGGAGGCTTGTGCAAGAAGGTTCTGCAAAAGCACGCTTCAACTGGTAAGTTCTTTTTCTTTCTTTTTTATTATTAGCTCTTTTACTTTAAGCATTTTTAGACTTAATAATATGCTTAGGTTGTTTTGCATGCTTAGTTTATTTTATGCTTAGGTTATAACTTAGAGTTATAACATGCTTAGGTTATAGCTTAGAGTTATGACATGCTTAGGTTATTGCTTAGAGTTATAACATGCTTAGGTTATAGCTTAGAGTTACAACATGCTTAGCATAAAATATACATGGTAGGATATAATTTGGAATTATAGTATGCCTAGCCCTTTTGCATGCTAACCTAGGTAGAGAATTATTTAGTTAAGGCTTTATTTAATTTATATACAACTAATAGGAGTTCCTAGGGACAGGGACAAAATTTTGAATTTCTGCCATGCCTATTATGCATGTTCAATCTGACTGTCAGTTCTTAACACTATGATGCTGAATACCATATTTCTTGATCAATTCCACGGTTGCCCCTTGGAATTGAACCCCATTATCTGATACAATATGATGAGGTAGACAACATCGAGGAAAAATGTGTTTCTCGATAAACTTGGCCATCTTCTTAGCGATAACATTGCTGTATGATTCAGCTTCCACCCATTTTGAGAAATAATCCACTGCCACAATGATGAAGCGGTGGCCATTAGTCAATGGATGAATCTCATCCATTGTATCTATCCCCCAAGCCGAGAATGGCCAAGGAGTAGATAAAATGTGGAGCTCGATAGGTGGAAGATGCTGAATATCTCCATAAATCTGACATTGGTGACACCTTTTAACCTCAGAGACACAATCGGTGATTAGAGTTAACCAAAAGTACCCCATTCATTGAATCTTTTCAGCTAATGCCAGTCCATTCATGTGCAGTCCACAATCACCTGCATGAACTTCCCCTACAAACTGGCGGGCTTCGGATTCAGTTAGGCATCGGAGTAATAAACCATCGGAAGTCCGCTTGAAGAGATCATTGTTGACAATTCTGAATTGAAAGGCAAACTTTCATAGAGTAGCTTCATCGGAATCGGTGGCATTCTAGGGATACTAATATTGCAAGAGAAATTGTATAATATTTGAGTACTAGCAAGGTTCATTACTGATGGTAAAGACTTAGGCAATGTCATGCGAATGGTAAGGAACTCTCGCGGAAACTAAGACCAGAGGGAAAATGGGTTGGCATTGAGGACCTTCGCACATCAAAGCCAGTGTAGCTAACGAATCAGCCATCTAATTTTCATCTCTAGGGACATGCTGATATAGACATGTCTCGAACTGAACTAATAAATCCCACATAGAATTGACATAAGAATAGAGAGATTCTTCCTTGATATCCGAATCCCCTACAACCTGATAGATTACCAAAGCCCAAGCAATAGGGCTTTAAGACGAAATAGGCAAGCTCTGTATTCGGCCCCATTATTAGTAGTGGGAAACTCCAATCGCTTAGACAAAGAGATAACTTCATTCTTGGGTGTGAATAAGATAACTTTGAGGCCCGCTCTGAATCTGTTCAGGGCACCATCGAAATACATAGTCCACATGGGTTTGGCTACATCAATCATAGCTAATTATTCATTGGGAAAGTCCAAGTTCTTGATGTAATCTAAGTCGAGAGCTTGATTTGCCAAAAATTCTCCAACCGCTCTACCTTTGATAACTTTCTTCATGACATACTTAATATCTAATTTAAAAAGCAACAGTAACCATCCCGATAACTTCCCAGCTAAAGTTGGAGACTAACAAAGATATTTCATTGGGTCAACCTTAGCAACGGCCTGAACTTTATATGACTGGAAGTAGTGGTGCAACTTCTTACTGAGCCATACCATAGTTGCACATGTCTTTTCAATAATCGAATAACGAGTTTCATAATCCAGAAGTTTCTTACTTAAGTAGTACACTACGTGCTCACTCTTACTGTCATCTTTCTAAATCCACATTGCCCCTATGGCAGAGTCATCGATTGCCAAGTACAAGATTAATAGCTTACCATGGGTGGGGGGTCGAAGAACTGGTAGGTGAAGAAGGTAGGCCTTGATTTTGTGAAAGGTGATCTGACAATGCTCATCCCACACAATTGGTTGAAGCTTCCTTAATAGCTAAAATTTTGGCTCACAAATGGTGGTGAGGCGAGAAATGAACCTGCTGGCATACTAAATAGAACCAAGGAAAGACCGAACTTTTTTTGTGTCTTCAAAGTGGGAATATCCCTGATTGCTTTAATCTTTTCTAGATCCCTCTTAATCCCTTTTTAACTGACCACGTGACCTAAAAGCTTCCCTGATGTAACTCCAAATATGCACTTCTTCGGATTAAGGCTTAATTTGTATTTCTCAATGCGAGTCATAAACTTATCCAAAATCGTGGGGTGCTCTTCTCTGGTAGTAAACTTAACCAACATGCCATCCACATAGACCTCTACTTCTTTATGGAACATTTCATGCAAGAGAGTGGTGACAGCGTGCTGATAGGTTGTCCTGGCCATCTTCAGACCAAATGGCATAACTCGATAGCAGAATACTCCCTATTCTATGATAAAAGCTCTCTTAACCTTATCGATTATGTCCAATAGAATCTGATTATACCCTGAGAACCCATCCATAAACAAGTATACTGTGGCCCTGGTAGCACTATCAATTAGCACATCAATGTGAGGTAGAGGAAAGTCGTTTGTTGGTGAAGCCTTGTTCAGATCCCGATAATCCACACAAACCCTTACTCTTCCATCTTTCTTTGGAACCAGGACAATATTGGATAACCATGTTGGATACTCAACGACTTTGACGTGTTTACCCTTAATCATTTTAGCAACCTCCGCCCTAACCTTGTCGGCTTACTCCTATCTCATTCTTTAAAATTTCTGCTTGACAGGATAGAATCTAGGATCAGTTGGAATGTGTTGCTCGGTGATATGGTGATCAACACCAGGCATGTCCATATATGACCAAGAAAAAGCACTAACATGATCTTTTAGCACTTTGATTATCTCACTTTTTATCTCACGGCTTAAGTCGTTAGAAAGGGTTATCATTTTTAGGTTATCATTTGTACTTAAGTTTATTTCAGTTAAAGAAACGTCATGTATACTGAACACATTATGCTTATGATTAAATGAATGCATGGGCCTGTAGGGCGAAACATCAAGAAAATAAGTGAAATTAGAATCTTTCATTGAATTAAAGGCCTTATAGGCTACACTGTTCTCATAAAAAACACTGGAAATATTAAAAGTTACATCATCATAGATAGAGTCATCCTCCACAGGCGGAGGGTCTTGAATAGTGGCATCATCAGAGTTGACACCCTCGGTAGATTCCATGACTAGGTCGTCGAGATCATGATCCAAGGCTTTCACTCGATTAGCAGTCAGCGTACCTTCTTCAGTAGCAAGAGATCGGGCAAGCTGCTTCACGACTTTGGCCAGAGGATTGGTGTTGTCGTTCTTCTTTCACTTCTTCTTAAGCAGAACAGACATAGCTTTTGACATAGCAGCCACAACATCTTTAATCACTTGGTCCACATGCTTCTCTTTATCTAAATCAGGATATAACTTCCCTTTGTCTTTCTCATCGGATGCGACAACAGATATCGACATGATCGGGTTCTCCTTCTTCTTAATAAAGTAGTTCTTCTTGAAGTCATACACATCCTTAAAGATCTCAAACTTGGCCCAATCTGACCATCATGCTCAACAGGCTCAATTTCTGCCTTATAGGCTCTCTTCCCTTGAACCTTGCAAATAGTCACCGTGTTGCAGTATGCTAGGTGAAATGTTTGTAAACTTTCCTCATGGTGTACTTAAAACTAGCCCATTTTGGATGCTTCTTGAATGGGGTAGGATCAATTATTCCTCCAAAGTGCTTATCGAGGCACTGACCCGGCACAAGGCCATGTCTCTTCATCATCTTCCTTGCCACAGATAAGTAATACTCATAGCAAGGGGCTTTAGGCTTTCCACCACTAACAACCGCCATACAAAACCCAGATTCATCCTCGGCTTTCATTATAGCCATGATCGAGGCTTGATTAGCTTCAATAACCTTAACCTTTCCTCTTTCCCCATTACCTTAATATTTTGATGGAGTGTCAATGAGACCGCTCCTATAGAGTGAACCCAGGGTCGACGTAGGAGCAAAGAGTAGGTGACAGGAATATCGATGATAGTGAACTTGACCTTGGCAGAAATCTCCCACATAATTACTTCAACTTCAAACATACCAACCACACCCCTCTTTGAATCATTATAGGCGTGGATGATAGTGTTAGATTTCTCGAGCATTTCCCTAGATAAACCTAAATGTGGAAGGACTTTTAAAGGGCATAGATTCAGGGAGGAACCATTATCAACCATAACAGACATGATAGTTCTATTGAGGACCTGGGCATAGATGAATAAGGCTTGGTTATGATTGTGCCCCTTGAGTGGAAGATCTTGATTAGAGAACATTATTAAATAGTCTCCCCTTGGGAGTGGTATTCCCTTCCCTACCATGTTTTATATCTCAACAATAGAAGTCATAGGCTTTTCTTCAAGTTCCAAAAGCCTTTTAATCAAAGCCCTATAGTAATCATCAAAACCAGGGACTAACTATCAAATGCTAAAACGGCCTAGGGTAGTCTTCAACTGAGTAATCAGAGGATCAATATCGGGACTTATTTCATCTTGAGGAGGTGGTGTAGCTGGCATAGCCCCTATTTTAACCGAAATCCAGATAAGATCATCCTCGAGATGGAGGCGATTGTTCTTAGGCTGGTACACCCGGCCTCTATAGGTGACATTTAGAATTTCATCGATTAACATGCTTTTAGTGGTCAGGATTTCAAACAAGTAAGGCGGTTCCTTATAAGCTAATGATGCATCCTAAAGTTCATACTCATCCACATTGAAAGTCTGAAACTCTTCATGAGAATACTCTACTTTCAAAACATAGTCATCGTTATTGAACGGTGCCTTTTTAACCATTTTCACGTCCTCAGCCTTAGTCTCTTCATCTTGCCCCATTTCTTCAATCTCCATGGAGCTTACTACAAGATTAGACTCTGAGAACATATCAAATACAAATTTTAAAGGGAGACTAGAGCTGATAACCATTATGAATTCCCCGGATATCATTTCTAGAACATATTCTTCCTTAATGCCAGAACTGATCCTAAAGACCTTGCCCCTAAAATTGGACAAAGGGTTTTCTATAGTGCTCGGCTTCCTAGCCAACTTAGACATCTTTACTTCCTTGACCATTCGAGCGATAGTGGAAGCTAAAGTCCTGCACTTGTCAGTTTGATGCCCCTTCTGTACATGGAACTTGCAAAAGTTTCCTCTTTCATCCGGTCGAGGAGCCCTGAAATCATGCAGAGGTTTTAACTGGCCTACTTCATACATCTTAGCAAATATAATTCCAAGGGGCAATTTTCATGGAGATACAAACACTTGTTGCGAATGAGGAGAAGGAGTGACATGAACTGCGAATACCTTCTCTTGAGCTACGGTTTGCACTGCAGGCAATTTACCTTTTGTAGGAGCTTGTGCAACTTTACTTAATTCATTCTTCTTAAACCACAGTCGGTTCCCACTCAGCTTGTTTGCCTTCTCTTTCTCCTCACGATGCTTGATTTTCTTGGCTGTTTCAAAAAATTTCTTATAGGATTCGAAAAAGTCTATTTCCATTTCCTTACGAAGGACTCGGAGATCCCCGTCGAGCAACTTTAGGATCATCTCCTTCAAACTAAGCTTCTATTTCAGTAGGAATTGGGTGGCCATCCACCTACTGAAGTATGAATTAAAGGGCTCGCCTTGCTTTTGTTTAATCACCTCAAGGTGTTGGATAGTGGTTTCCATTCTGGAATTGAAATCGTAGTGGGCAATTAAGGCTTTAGATAGAAGTTTCCAATCTATGATTGTTGACTCTAGGAGAGTATTATACCACTCAAGAGTAGGTCCTGATAGGTTACATGAAAATAACTTAGCTAGAACTTTATCCCTAATTTTCTGAACACGCATAATCTACTCGTACATCAGGATATGGGATTTGGGAGGTCCTTCATCGGAGTAAGCTTCCATTCTGGGCATTGAAAAGTTCTTGGGTACCCAATCTTCATCCCTCACCTCTTTCTTATCTTTGTTCTTATTCAGAAGCTACTTAAAGAATGCCGCCATTTATGGTGTCATGCCCAGAGGCTACGTGACTTGGTCACATGGTGTCACACCCGAAGGCTATATGACCTGGCCACTATGCACTGAGGATGTTTTGAATTAAAATGGCGGAGGAGCTAGGATCTCAATCTAAGGGCAAACAAAGGGATTCTGAGGATAAGCAGTCCCGCATAGAGTAACCATGAAATTAGGAGGCGATGGAGAAAAAGGTGTTGGCGGTGTCAAAGAAACGACAAATTCCCTAGAGGGAACAACCATCTGTAGGGTAAACCCCCTGAGAAAGCAGGAAATATAGGGCCTAATTGATAGGTCTCGAATGTATAGGAGGAGGAAAAGCAAACACCAGTGGAGCAAAAGCTGGGGTAGGCTGCACTGAGGAACTCTAATAAAATTAAAACTGACCCGGTCGAACAGGTGAAAGTGGTGGAACTGAAAACTGATTTTAAATCGGCTGAGTATGACTGGACATATTCTGAGCAATCTCTACTTATTCTTGAGCTTGAATTACAGGCCCCACTGGCCTCTGAATCTCTCTCTCCTCCTTAAGAGCCAATCGGACTTGCTCTTAAATGGTGACACAAAATAGATAAGATTATAGGAATATGGCCATAGCATTAGCCAGCTCAAAACCTAATTGGGACAAATTCTAGTCAATCGGAGGTGAAGAAATAGGAGGAGGAGAAACCTCAGATGGAACCCCACTAGCCAGTGGAATATGACACATGGTAGAAAGAATTGATTTTGACACAGAACTCATTGGTCGGCGAACCAAACGTCGATCAAGTCAGAGCCAAAGAGGATTGCGGTGACAAGGACGTCTTGACCTAACTAGAGAAACTGGAAGATGATCAGCCTGAATCAAACCATAAATGAAATGGATGATTACATAATAATCTGAGTGATGAATGCTATATATACGGGGGTTGTTTAGGGAGGTGGAGAGTAGAAGAGCTCATGATGTGAAGCTTAAACCTAAAATATAGGAGACGAGTGAATTCCTCGCCATCCCTAGTGAACTAGATACAGGTCATCGGGACTCAAATGATCTCAAGCATTTTGGTAAATTCCCCGTGTCAAGCGAGGGGATAGTAGAGGTAAGGAAAAACTAAAACTAAAAGTCGCCTATGCATAAAGTGCGTATGCATGAGCACAACACAAGTAGCACAAGAAAGCAAATAAACCTCTTCCAACCTTGTGACTCCCGCATAACACTAATTTAGAATCTGGGGTAACTCTTGCACTAGGGAATGGCAAGAGAGTATGCGACGTAGCTCTAAATTATTTTAGTGAACCGAAGGGGAAGTTGCTATAGCTATATTTATCGCGGTTCATAGTCTCAAACTACTGGTGTCATGGAACGATCCCTTAGAAGGGTCTCATTTACCTTGATTCCGTGTGACTCTACCACTCCTCAAATGAGTGTGATCGCGAGAAATACACGTTGGTTGAAATGAGTGATCCACCCACAAATATCCCTAGTTCCTGGCGGGCATGAGGCATAAAAGTGAGCTTCACGGGGGTGAAATAATGGCACCTTAAACCTAGTGTCTAACTAAAGCGATGGATTCAAAAGGCATAAGAAATAAAGCATTGATTTAAAAATGATTTAGGCACATCATCAAAATCCTTTAACCAAATTAAAAATAAAAGCGATTTTCAAGTTTTAAGTTAAAAGGAAATCCCCAGCAGAGTTGCCACTATAAGCGGACGACCTTTTTTGGCCCAGCCCCCATGAGAAGTGGGAAGGGAGGAAATAAAGAGCGCAGTAAAGCGAGTCGGAGGATTGATCCTTATTTTAGTGTGATAGAAAAGCTAAATTGATAAAATTGATGTTGATGTTGAATTTAAGTCCAATTTACATGTCAAGGGATACGAGACTTGAAATCCCGTATTTTAAGATGGAGTCGCCACCCGGTTAAGATCCACCGGGAATTTGGGTATGATATTCCCACCGGGTGGTTAGACTGTACCTTAAAATAGAGATTCTAAGTTCGGACGATGTGGCTTACTTTTCAATTTTTAAATTAAACCGTTTACATTTTAATAAACGCAACTTCAGTTGTTATGCGATTTAAATCCGTTTAATGTTTGGAGTTTTCGGTTTATATGTCATACATCACACAAAAGTGGTAAATAAATCAAATAAATAAATTATTATTACAGGGCTTTACAGATACCTATACATTTTTCTAATGCGGAAAAATAAATAAATAAAAGGGCAAATCCGGGTCTTAACCGAACTTACCAACTCGGACCCGGCTCTAAACAAGGCAGAATATATACAAGAATAATCACAAATAAACCATAAATAAATAAATGGCAGATTATAAATACATAACATGGAGAAAACATATTTTTTAGATTTTTCGGGGCTAAAACGCAGTTTTTGGGCTTTTAAATGAGCATCTAAACGACCCAATAATCAATAAAATAAACTAAACAACCTATACTAATAACTGAAAATTACATAAACTATTTTGAGATTTTTAATTATTATGAAAAAGTTTATTTAGATTTATTTGGTGAAACACGTGTTTTTAAGCCATTAAACGAAGATTTAATCAATTAAATAATTAATAAAAATCCAAAAATAGGTTAAAAATTAAATAAAATTAATTACAAGTTGTATAAATTTTTTTGAGATTTTTTTAGGTAGAAATCGGGGTAAAAATGCAAGAAAATGATAAAAAAGACTAAAAATAAAAAAGGGGCTTTTGGCATTTTTGCTAGTCCAGATGCTATAGTGGGACTTGAGATGCTACAGTGGTAGCCTGATACGCTGCTGTTGCAGCATCTCAAGCTACGTCGGAGCATCTCAAGATTCAGTGGAGTATCTGGCCCGGAAAAACGTCAAGAAGTCCGAGGTAACAACCAAGAACAGCCAAATAATAAGCTATACTGAATAAAAAGTATATTGGAACTCAATTTTGTTGCCTAGAGGCCGCGAAACCACGTTTCGAGACTTGAACCGGTCGTTTGGCAAGCTTTGTGATAAATTTGTGACAAAATCTGATGAAACAGCGACGAAAATAGCGACGAAATTTAGTGATTTTTGAGAAAAAAGTCTCTAAATCCTATTTAAGCTCGTTTTAACTTAAGATTTCTAATTATTTTTAAAGATTAAGCTAAAGGATTAAGCTAAGTAACCCTTAAGAACCCGGATTAATCAAATTTCTCAAGTTTTAAATGGCTTTCTCTCTCTAAAACCTAAAATATTCTAAATGATGAATTAAATGTAAATTTGTCCAAAAGTTCTGAATCAGATCATTGAAGGGGTTTATATAAGCCTAACTCACTCTAAATAACTCAATTAGTCCCTAGAAATCTAAAGATTCCCGAAAAAAAATCAAGTAAATTTGAATTTAGAGAGAGAAAGATGGACTAGCGATGGATGGCCTGAGCCCGCGCAGCGTCTCAAGCCGAGACACTGCAGCGACAGCATCTCACCGCGCTCCTGTACGATGAGACGCCGCGCGCCACCGCAACGGCACAATGCCGAGTCTCGGTGACATGGCCACTCTATGGCCACGCGCGCCGAGACATGGGAAAGCGGGGCAAGACGAGCATGGGGACGCGTCTCGTACGCCCCCTTGTGGTATCGCCATCCGTAGGAGCGTCTCGGCGCTCCGGTGGCCTCAGCAAGGAAAGCCAACAAATTTTTTTTTCTTCTTTTTTTATATTAATATTTTATATACTTTTATTATCATTGATTAATTATTTTATAGAACTAATTTAATTAATTTGTTGAAAGGAGCTGTATGGATAAAATGCCAACTTCGTCACAAGAATACTTGCCAAACGCTGTTCGACTCCGAAATAATAGATTAACAAGCCAAAAATTAGGTCAGAGCAAAACGTCATCATCGTTTCTCGGGATCACCGATAAGCTCGTGCTCACAATTACATAATTAAGATATATCGCCCTAATTACCTTAAGGTCCTACATCATATCTAACACATCCGAGGGGTACCATCCGAGGGGCATCTTCCCAAGTAGCATTCCCAGCAACTAGACCATTAGAGGGATCATTTCCCCCGCAAGCGAACCATTTGAGGGGCGTCCCCCCAACCAGTCAAGTCACCCAAGTTGATTTCAAGGGGCACCCCCCAGCAGCTATGTTTCTCTTTCATGGGGCACCCCTAGGAATCCAAGTCATCCAGGAGACTTGCTCCCAAGCAATTAAGCCGCTCATAGGCTATTTCCCCTCAATAGTCAAGCCACTCTAGGGGCATACCAAGATTGGGACCAACCCAACAACTTTTCACTCACTCTTTATAGTTAATTAGGGGCAGAACCCCAATACGTTTAGTACTTGATTGAAGGGGAAAAAAATTTTGTTCGTCACAAAGTCAATCAAGAATTAAGATGTACCATTTTAGGTAATATTCTGATAAAATGTGTTTTTGCCTGCAGGTCAAGCAAGATAAGACCTGGATGCCAACTAAAGGGGCACCTTTTCTTCAATAGAGCATCCGCATTAGGATAGTTCATTCCCCAATGGACGGAACATTCAAGGGCATCCCCCCTATCCCCACAAGAAGCCAATATCTATCCCCGATGATCGGGTGGTTAAAGGAACCATTCCCCCGGTCATAGTAGTCTCCAAATGACACCCACCAATTAGTCAAGCTTTCTCGAGATGGTTTCCAAGGATACTCCCCAGCAGCTAGGATGTCCCAAGAACACCTTCCTCTAAACAAGTGAAATTGCCCCTGAATAGTTTCTCCTCAGCAATCCAAATGGACTAGCCATTCAACGACTATCTCCTCCGTAGTCAGCTCCCCAAGAGCATCCCCCGAGGAGCATTCCAACTCAAAATAGTTGGGCCAAACCCAACATTTCTAAACATAGTTTATAGTTTATTCAGGGGCTAACTCCCATCCACACATCTTCGTTTTAGATAATAACTGACCCAACATTTTTATTTTCTCTTAATAGGTTATTCCAATTCCCATGTAGGATAGCCGATTCACCTTAAGAAAGGTATACACCAGCAGGAGAGACATCCGCCTTAGGAAAGAGATACATCATCATCAGCTAGGAAAGCGAATCTGCCTTAAGAAAAGGATGCAATAGCAGGAGAGTCATCTGCCTTAGGAAAGGGATACATCATCATCAGCTAGGAAAGTTGATCTGCCTTAAGAAAATGATACAACAGCAGGAGAGTCATCTACCTTAGGAAAGGGATACATCACCATTAGCTAGGAACGTCAATCCACATGAAAGGGATACGAGGAGAAGTCATCCGCCTTAAGAAATGGATACACCAACATCAATCAAAAGAAAGTCGACCTACCTCAAGAAAGGGATATGCAAAGCAAAGGAAAGTTGTTCGCCTGGACAAAGGAATGCAAAAGAAGGATGCTCAACTTAAGAAAAGAGCACAAAGAGAAGTTGTCCACCTCGAGGAAGGAACGCCAACATCAGATACAGATTGGGGCAAACCCCATGTTTCTTAAACCCCATTCTTTCAGCTAAGTAGGGGCTAAATCCCTAGCTCACCTTGATCCTTGATTAAAAAAAATTTTCAAAAATCAATCAAGAATCAAGATAAGCCATTTCAAAACAGTTACTAACATAGATAATTTTGTGTACAAAAAATTTGCCATCCAAAATAGGTAATCCCAAAACGAGCATTTCCTGACAAAGGAATCTACCTAGGGGCACCCACCCCAGAGTTATTCCCCAGCAGCGAAATCAGTCAATCTAAGGGCACTCCCCCATTCCCCAGTAATAGAATCAGTCAATCTAGGGGCATCCCCCCATTCCCCAATAGTGGAATCAGTCAATCTAGAGGCATCCCCCATCATCAAACCCTCCAAGGGGCATTCTTCGAGAGGCACCCTCTAAGGGGCACTTCATTTCTAAGCAATTGGGCCAAACCCGACATTTCTCGCACTTAGTTTATAGTTTATTCAGGGGCCAACCCCATCCATATATCTTTATTCTTAATTGAAGGGGCAAAATACTTTGTTCATCATAAAGTCAATCAAGAATTAAGATGTGTCTGCTTAGACAAAGACTAACTCAACATTTGATTGTTATCTCTTTACAAGTCATTCAAAATCCATAGTAGGAGTGTCATCCGCCTTAGGAAAGGGATACATCAAGCAGGAGAGTCAATCCGCCTTAGAAAAGGGATACACCTTCAGTCGAGGGAGTTGATCCGCCTTAGGAAAGGGATACACCATTGGTTAGAAGAGTCGATCTGACTGTCAGGAGAGTCGATCTGCCTTAGGAAAGGGATACATTAGCTAGGAAAAGTTATCCACCTCAAGAAAAGGATACGCATCAGTAAAGGAAAGTAGTCCACCTCAAGAAAGGAACACAAAGCAAAGTCATCCGCCTCAAGAAAGGGATACGCATCGACAAAGAAAAGTGGTTCGCCTCAAGAAAGGGACACCAAGGGAAGGAGTTCACCTTAAGGAAGGAATTCACCCATGTCATCACCTAAGGTATAATTTCCAAAACCTCTCTCACATCGTAAGATCATATCGATCCGTATCTGCAGTGATCCCATGAGGGGCAGTATGTAAGCACTGGATTTTAATGATCCTTCTCACAAAACTATGATGAGAGCTATATGATGCAATATATTATAGGTTTTATGCATTAGAGGTGTTCCTACTGCTATAGAGTTGAGTTTAGCCAAAGTTCGGAGACCTAGTCCGCCCTTAGGGACTCGTATGGGTGCTGCCTGGTGGTACAGATCCACTGGCAGACTCGTATGAATAGATTCCTTCCATATGCCTGGAAGGACCTATATGGGTCCCCTAGGACCCATACGGGTGGGGCCCCACCTATACGGGTCCTCTTTTTGCATGATCAAGCTCTTTCAAAAGTTGTCCCTTACCTATTTCGGGAAAAGTCAGGTCTTCAATGCGATTTATGGCATTCAGACCTGATTTTTCCCCCTATAAATAGGGCCATTTCCTCATATTTACACAACCCATATACAACATATACTATAGAGAAATTATAGTAAGGTTCTAGTAATTTCTATAGGTATAGAAAGGGTATAGTGGAGGTATATGAGGTATAAAATAGGGAGAAAACCCATTCCTTGAGGTTTTGTCCACATTTTATTCATTCCTAGCTTCATTTACTAGGATTTAGGGGAGGTTTTGTCCACACAAATACTCGCCTAAATAGTCCTATTTCAACATCTACTATGGCTAGACTCTCTTAACAGCAAAGGGATCGCCTCAAAGTGGATTCACGCCATAACGGTAATGCTCCTGAGTTTCAAAGAGACTCACATCTCAGTTATTTTGTTATTATTCTCTAATTCCTCTATTATATCTATTCTTTTATTCTTTTTTTGGGTCTGGTCCTAACCAATATGAGCCTTGTTGGCACCCTATGTCCTTAAGGATAATAAACTGGTTCACCATACTCATGCGAAAGGAAATACCATTTTTATTTTATTTCTCCTCCATTAATTTTCTTATTAAATAGAACTGAGTTTCTGTCCAGAACCTAATAGGACCCGTGTAGGTCCCCCATACCCATACCGGTCCTCCCCGGTAGCCATACGGGTCTCACCCACCAGTACGGGTACCGGTCCCTAGGCAGAACCCAGAATTCACTTTTTAACTGGTTAAAATCAATCAACTCACCATTTTCCACATGATCATTTTCACTAATAATCTGGTAAATAAAGCCGCAAAAGTTAAAATGTGTTTTCATAACAAAATATGTTGAAGACCGTTATTTCATTTCGATCCTAGAAGCCGCCCGGGCACCATCGATCACAAAACTGCCATGCTAACATAATCACATTTTTCTTGATAAAATGCTGACTTATGATGTGCCATCAAGTGTGCTAATCTTTATGGATGTAAGCGAATTTATTTATTTTTGTTTTATAATTTAGAACAAATGTATAGGTTCACTTGCAATTCCCCCATTTTCCCCCGGTTGTAATTTTTATTCCCCCATTTATTATTTGTGCTTTATTATAAACTATTGAACACATGTATCATATACGAAAGAGTGTAAAAAATAGGATTTCTGCGATAATTCCCCAAATGATGAAAAACAAACGGTTTTAGGCAGTGAATGTAATTTTGAATTAACTAAGTGAGAAATAATTGACTCATCCAATACAAAATCTCTGATCCAAACGGTATGAGTCTCCCACCCAGTGGGAACCATACCAAAACTCTTTCCCAAGTAGATAGCTTGGGTAGCAACTCTATCATTTGTATCTCGATTCTTGTCTCGATTCTTTTATTCATTAAAATTGGCAATTTGTGCAAACTTGAACTAAAAAGGTTTCATCACGCCTAAATCCAACCAACCCCCGGTGGGCCCCGCCTCTCACACAGACGCCAAGGGAGACCCACACTCATCGACACCTCACACACCATGCAAGCTCAATGTGTGTGACCTTAAAGGATCCCTTGATATAAAGCTGATAGAGATTAATCGATCAGGTTCCACTTTGAAATTTGTATTTTGTACTATTATGGAACCCAATGTGTAGTACATCATAGTAGTCCTCTAGCAATGATTCATGATCCTCCAATATCAAGAACATCAAGTGCATTCAAAAGTTACCAACTATAATTAACTTCTTCCATCCCGTCTGTGCCATCTCGTTTATAAGGAATAGATTAAGCATCAGCCCATCGATAATCTTAGTGTTTTGAATTGATACCAAAATACATTGCTCATCATTTGATGTATTGACTAGAAACCATTTCTATCAACACATACTATGATCAGAGGTTTCTGAACAACGCTACTTCTACAGGTGGCCAAGTACTTCTGCCATTATATTGTTATACTAGGAGTGATGCATCTTATCTCGACTACTTGGCTTAACAACGAACATTAGAATACCAGTAATCAATAATATCATCCTCTACTCTGAGAACCGCATAAGTATGGCCTATAGTATAACGACATGCTTGCATAAGGCAACTAGTATCTCAAGTCAAAGGACACATGTACTACATCTCAATAAGATAACAGTGAGACATGGTATAAGTTCCGAGTGTTTATCTTATGGAGGTCTCCAATATATCTACCGAATACCACCATGTGTTAACTCAAGACATCACCTTCAACCTAGAGAGAGGTTGCTTGGCTCCAACAAAGAAGTAGGTCTACACATGTTATCTATCTGCTTCATTAATCGCCTTCCTTGATGAAACTATGACTACAGATAGGTCTAACCTTATCATAATTGCACATGAAATAAGTCTCATCCCCATATAGTCCCTCCATACCATGCATTTCGTGTAATGATATGTCAAAAATTTTGAAACATATGAATGAGTTTATTAACCAATACGTATATATTTTTGCAGTCATTAATATGATCACATAAGTATGGTGTATTATTAAATAATATGGTTTTATGAAATGCACAATTAATATATATCGTTAATGGTCTCTTAGACATACATCGTATCTAAACTACTTGAAAATTATTGGTGTTTATTTTTAGTAATTTTTATATAAGAGAATTCACCTCATTTTGTCTTGTAACTTATTACTCCGATTGTTACTTGTTAGGTCATACACGTTTCCATATGAGCACAATTGACTTGTATATTTTCCAGCTAAGTCTTGTTTACTAGTTTTATATACAATTGACTCGTATACTTTCCAATTGACCTTATTATTGGTGGACAAGTTTTTTTCCAACAGATATTATAGCAAGCATAAATAATTTAATCACATTTCAAACAATGATTTTAAATAATAATAATAATAATAATAATAATAATAATAATAATAATAATAATAATAATAATAATGTCAGCGTGTATGGCTCTACCCCTCTTATAAGGTATGACGGCGGAGTCAATGAGTTGGCCATTGTCATCTAATTTTTTCTCTCACTCCATATTCCTTACCTTGCTTTTCTAGTTCGCATAATAATAATAATAATAATAATAATAATAATAATAATAATAATAATAATAATAATAATAATAATAATAATTTCTTGAACATGTAGATAATTAATAAAGCTTAAACATAAAATTTAATCGAAGAAAAGAAAAGAAAAATATATGACTCTTAATAAGAATAAATACAATTAACACTATATTATGAAAGATGAAATTAATCAACTCTTAAAACTTCAGAGAACAATCGTTGGAAAGAGTTTGATTGCAAAATAAACAATATCACATTGCTTACGAACATCAATTTATTCAAATTTATCTTCATCTTTAATTTTTGAAGAATTGGTTTCCGTCTTACTTGGGCAAGGTTTATTGTTACAATTTTCAGGTGTTGGCGGGGAAGCCTTCATCGGCTTATGCGTCTGTGATTCAACGCCATTATTCGGAACCTTGATAAAACTCTCTCTATAGCCGTAGAGGGATTGGCCAGATCGTCGACACATTGGTATGCATTGATTGTTGCACGCATCTCTTGAAGATGAAGTTGTTGAACAACTCTTGTAGCAATCATCAAAACAAGACTTATCTATTTCCTGAACTGTTTTTGTTTCCCATGGCCATTGAAATGCTTCTCCAATATTTATTGATGCAAATATCAGAATACAAATTGTTGTTATAATTGTATTCTTCTCCATTAATTAGTTTTCATTATTTTTTTTATTCAATAGAGAACATTTGTATGTATATATTTATTTATAGTTAATTAAATTCATGCTTCTTATTTGTTTTTATTTATTTTAGGAATGATTGCTAGTTAACAAAGGAGAATTTAGTTATTTGTTGTTATATACTGCTGGCGGGTGGCATAATTTAGGTTGACAAGTTATTTGTTCAGAAATAGTTGTCTTTTAATTAGTAAGAAATTTTAATTGTATATCGACCCCTATTTATTATTGCTATGATCAGTTCTAAAATTAGTATTTAACTAATTATAAGTAATGAAAAAATAAAACTGATACTATCGAGGATAACTTTTTTAGTCTGTACAAAATTAGTAAAAAACATATTCTGTTTGACGAATTCAGTGGAAAAATTTAACATAACTTATGTAGGGTGGGTGATTACATCTTATGTCATGCATTTACAATAATAATAAATTTGAGACAAAGCAACTTCTCCACTAATCAAATTCTTGGCGTTTTTGTAATTTCCATCACCACATAAAATTTCATCATATCAACTGAATAATATCGAAGAGCAAACTCATGCTCATAACGTATTGTAAAGAATATAAACCATAAGAATGGATATAAAAGTATAGATGAGAAATATGAAGATAATGCAAGTAATATGTATTTTCATTCTTCTTAATCATCATTTATATAGCTTACAGTAACCATATTTATAGGTAAAATACTTGAACTTGATAGTTCACAAGTTACATGAAATATAATGGTGAGAGTTTAGACAATTAGTCATCCAATTGATATAGATCTATAATATATTTATAACATTTACTAATTTATGAATGAGAAATAAATACATCTTTTTTTTAGTAAAAGGGGAAGGGTAAACAACTTTTAAAAAATAAAAGAAAAGGAAATTACAAGGGAAAATTAATCCTACTATTAGATGCAGCAGGGCATGCCCAAGCAAGCAGAACTTCCTTAAAGTCATTGTGTAAGAGTTGCAGAATATCTGTGGGTGGACGATCAAGATGTTGAATATCCAGTGGCAGGTTAGATGCCATGTGGGCCAAAAAATTTGTACAGTGATTGGCTTCTCTATTATAGTGGGCAATCTTAAGATTCGCAAGTTTGCTCATTAGGCTAATAGTGCCTGTCAACAGGATATATGCAGGATGCTCCAAGGGGATATCATTGGGATTGTTCAATATATTCACCAACTCAAGTGAGTTAGATTCAAGAATAACATTGGGGAAATTCCTTGATACAGCCAATTTGATACCGGAAAAGACAGCCCACGGTTCGGCTAAGAAGGGATTTTCCAGACCAATGTTATGCAAAAATCCAACATTCCAAGCTCCTCTATAATCTCAAATTAGCCCTCCAACAGCTATGGAACTAGTTGAGACATCACATGCACCATCCACATTTAGCTTGATCCAGTTTTGAGGCAGGGGCTTCCAATATAAATTCCTTTCAGATGAACTCTTGACCAAAGACAGTCGCTCCGGTAACTAGGCTGTTTGACAATCAGCAACAAAGGACTTGATAATAGCTTCCCTATTCCTGGGAATCTCTGCCTCATTCCGAAAAAAGTGGGTATTCATTTCCATAAGAACCAACAGGTAATACTGAAAATAATATTCCATGGACCGTTCCAAGTGTCGTTTCTGTTACACAATAAATTGTTGGACCACCAATCCATAATTGACATAGAGAAAAAATTTTGCAGAGAGCATAGGACACCAAATGGCATCAAAATTTCTCTATTATGGGACCAGTCACGCAACACATGAATAATAGTTTCCAAGCTCAAGGAACATGTTGAGCATGTTTTGTGACTTATAAGGTGTCTCCGTTGCCTTTCAGAATTCGTCAGCAATCTTTCATGAATCGCAAGCCAAACGAAGAAACGAGACCTCAAAGGTATCTTCAGTTTCCAAACTAATTTCAAGAGGGGGTTAGGCAAGGTTTGAATGGTTGGTTCAATCAAGCGAAAAGCTATTTTGTTGAGAATTTCCCAGAAGGCGATTTGGACCAGTAAATCAAATCTTCTTCAACTCCATTAGTATCAATCTTACAAGCTACTATCCTCAATAGCTTATCTGTTGGGAGAAGACGCTCTAATGCTGAGAAATCCCAGTCCCCTGAGGGTTATACATAGTCTGCAACTTTCTTATCAAGACGTTCCAGAGGAATTCTTCCAACAACATCAGATATAGGTTATTCTAGCAACCAGGCATCCTTCCAGAATTTAGTATTGACATCATTCCTCGGGGACCACATAATGCCCTTCTTAAATTATGGAATCAATTTAGTGAAACTCCTCCATAGCAATGATTTCTACCCCGACCAACCAACAAAATTGAATATATCACTGTATTTCAATTATTTCCCACGGAGAAGCTTGACCCATAGCGCATTGCGTTCCTTTAAAATCCCCATAGCAATTTCAAAAAAGTAGATGTGTTGTGAGATATGCTTCATCGAATACCCAATCCTCCTTCCTTCTTTTCTCTGCAAACATGGTCCCAAGGAAGTAAGTGGATTCTTCTCTTGCTATTGTCCTCTCCCCAAAGAAATGTCCTATTTACCTTATTAAGATTATCCAATGTAGCCGCTGGTAGGATATTAGTTTGCATCACATGGTTAGGAATGACACTAGTAATTGCTTTAATGAGCATTATCCTTCCAACCATTGACAAGTTAGTTGCTTTCCATCGTGTGGGTCTAGAGATGAAAATGTTGAGAACTTCACCAAAAGTGTTCTTGGTTATACGTTCATGAAGCAAAGGAAAACCCAAATATTTTCCTAGACAAGCTGTTAAGGGAATTCTACACCTACAGCTAAAGGCTCTAGCCAAAACAAGGTTGATGTTCTTGGAAACACAAATCCGTGATTTAGATAGGCTAACTCATTGCCCTAAAATTCCATAAGATTTTGTTAGGCAAGATTCCATAACCATGATCTGTGACATAAACGCTTCCCCAAAAAGAAGGAGATCATCGGCAAAGAAGAGGTGGGTGATGGGGGGCCTGTCTTTGGAACACTTGATACCTTTCTATTTTCTTGCTTGTACCTTATTCATGATGATATGGCTAAGCCTTTCCATAGACAACACAAGGAGGTAAGGGGAAAGTGGGTCTCCTTGGCTAACGCATCTAGAAGGTTTAAAGCTATCTATCATGTTTCCATTGAAAAGAATCCTCATGGAAGAAGTGGATAGGCATTTATGGACTATATCGGTCTAACGAGGGGTCATTCCAATCTGTTTCAAAGTATCAATAACAAAACTCCACTTCAGTCTATCATAAGCCTTTTCCAAGTCCACCTTAATAGCAACAAAACCTTTCCTTCCTTACTTGATACTCATAGAGTGGACAACCTCCTGCTCTATAATTATGTTATCAGTAATCTATCAACCAAGAATATAGCTACTTTGATTAGAGGCTAATCAAAGCAGAGAGGAGAGGCTTTATCCGGTCAGCAATGATTTTGGTGATTATTTTGTAAATCACAAAACATAAGCTAATCAGCCCAAAATGGGAAATACTAGTGGGACTTGTGATTTTAGGGATTAATACAATTAGAGTCTCATTTACCAAGGTTAAATCCGTTAAGCCGGCTGTGAGGTGTAGATGACATGTAGGTCTCCTATGGCACCTGTGTAAGAGGCAGGGCCCACTAGGGGTTTGTTGGATTATGTGTGACAAAACATTTTTAGTTAAAGTTTGCACAATAAGCCAATTTAAATGAATAAAAGAATCGAGACCCAAATATTGATACAATTGATAGAGTCGCCACCTAAGTTATCTACTTGTGAGAGAGTTTTGGTATGGTTTCCTCTGGCCAGGAGACTCATACCTATTGGATCAGAGATTCGAGTAACGAATGAGTCACTTTTTTCTCGCTTAGTTGATTCAAAATTACATTCACCGTGTAAAACCGTTTTAGTTTTCATCATTTATGGAATTATCATAGAAATCCTATTTCTACACTCTTTCACACTCGTTACATGCGTTTACATATTACAATAAAGTACAAGCAATAAATAGGGGGATAAAAATTACAACCAGGGAAAAAATGGGGGAAATTGCAAAGAGAACCTATACATTTATTCTAAAGTTATAAAATAAAATGAAAATAAATTCCCCTGCATCCACAGATGTTAGCATAGTTTATAGCACACCATAAATCAACACTTCAGCATATTTTGTTGTGAAATTTTTTTTAACTTTTGTGGGTTCATTTACCGGATTATTAGTGAAATTGATCGCATGGCAAATGGTGAGTTGGGTTCACTTTAACCGATTAAAAAATGAGCTCGGGGTTCTGTCTGGGGGCCGGTACCCGTACGGATGGGGAGTACCTATATGGGAGGATCGGTACCGGTATGGTGTACCTATATGGGTCCTATTTGGTCCCAGACAAAAACTTAGTTCAGTTAAGTTACAGATTACAAATCAATAGATTGGTGGCAGAAAATTAAAATAAAGAGGGATTTCCTTCCGTATGAGTATGGCACACCAATTTGAAATCCTTAGGGATATGTGGTGCTAACAAGGCTCATATGGGTTAGGACCAGACCCGAAATAAGAAATGAAAGCAAAAAATATAATAGAAGAAATAGAGAATAATAATAACGAAATAACTGAGATGTGAGTCTCTTTGAAACTCAGGAGCATCACCTTTTCGACGTGAATCCACTTTAAGGTGATTCCTTTACTGTTGAGAGAGCCCGGCCAAAGTAGATGGAATAGGACTATTCAGGTGAGTATTTGTATTAACAGGACCTCCCTTAAAACCTAGTGAATGAAGTTAGAAATGAATAAAATATGGACAAAACCCCAAAGGATGAGTTTTGTCCCTATTTAATACCTCCTATACCTCTGCTATACCTTTTCTATACCTATAGAAACTACTAGAATTTTAGTATAATTTTTGTGATAGGAATGTGTGTTTAAAATGTGAAGGGAAGGGCCATTTTTATAGGGGAGAGGAGGTCTGAACGCAATAAATCACATTCATGACCTGCCTTTTCCCGAAATAGGAAAGGATTTCTTTCCAAAAGCGCATGTTAGGGTACTAGGGAACCCCGTACGGGTCCCCCCTAGATGTATAGATGAGATGACCCATATGAGTTTCCTAGTGGATCCGTACTACCAGGTTATGCCCGTACGGGTCCCTAAAGGCAGACTAGGTCTCCAAATTCTAGCTAAACTCAACTCTGCAGTAGTAGGAACAGCTCTGATGGACAACACCTGAAAGACATTGCATCATATAACTCTCATCATAGTTTCATGAGAAGGATCATTAAAATCCAGTGCTCACAGACTGCCCCTCATGGGATCATCACAGATACAAATCTGTATAATCTCACGATGTAAACGAGGGTTTAGAAATCATACCTAAGGTGATTATATAGGTTAGTTCCTTTCTTGAGGCAAACGTTTTTCCTTTACTGATGCGTATCCCTTTCCTAAGGCGGGTGACTTTCCTTTTGCTACTGCGTATCCCTTTCTTGAGGCAGATGACATTCCTTTTGCTACTGCGTATCCCTTTCCTAAGGCAAATGACTTTCCTTTTGCTATTGTGCCTATCCCTAGTGACTCTTCTTGGGGAAGGTGTGTATCCTTTTCTTAAAGTGGATCAACTTTCCTGGTTGCTAGCGGTGTATCTCTTTCTTGAGGCGGATGACTTCTCGTATCCCTTTGCTAATGCGGATCGACTTTCCTAACTGATGATGATGTATCCCTTTCTTAAGGCGGATGACTCTCCTAACTGATGATTATGTATCCCTTTACTAAGGCGGATGACTCTCCTACTGATGTATCCCTTTCCTAAGGCAGATGACTCTCCTCGTATCCCTTTCCTAAGGTGGATGACTCTCCTGCTGGGGAATTTTGAATAACTTGTAGAAGAGACAACAATCAAACACCGAGTTATTCATTGTCTAAGTAGGCACCTTTTTATTCTCAATTGACTTTTGTAAGAACAAAAATATTTTTCCCCTTCAATTAAGAATAAATAAGTATGGATGCGATAAACTAAAAATTCTGTGCGGGAAATGTCGGGTTTGGTCCAATCAATGTTATGCTTATTTTGCCACTTAGGAATGCTCCTAGGGTGAGTCACCCTAGGGTATACCAAATCTGCTAATGGGAAATGGGGGGATGCCCTTAATACTTGATGATTCTATCGCTGGGGAGTGGGGGATGCCCCTGAATTCATGGGGAGATGCCCCTAGATCTAATTCCGCTACCGGCAAGTGGGGGAATGCACCTAGATTGGTGGTGGGATGCCCCTAGATATAATTCTGCTACGGGGAAGCAAAGTAATATCCTTTGGCAAAACCTCTTCTACTGGGGAAGAATTTCCTGATAAGATTTTCCTATTGGGGGAAGAATTCTTATGCTAGTATGGACCTATACATAAAAATCATTCTTGTTAGTGATCAGTTCAAAAATGGTTTACCCTAATTATTGATTGACTTTTGTGAAAACAAATATATTTTTGCCCTTTCAATCAAGGATCAAGGTGAGCCTAGGGGCTTGTCCCTAAATATAATGAAAATGTAAGGTTGAGAGGGAGTGGGGTTGGCCCCGAACTTGGACTGGATGAATTCCTTGTGCTTGCTGTAATATTGATGCAAAAATCTACCTCTGGATGGCAACAAGGGGCCTATACAGGGTAGGCTTGACCCATATAGGTAAGGGTCTCAGAAAAGAGGCATATGGGTAGGGTGGGACCCATATAGGTCCTTGATGGATGGGTTTAAAAGGCAGACAGCCCCCTCATCTCCCACCTCGCGCTAAAACTTCCCACTTTGCATTTTCCAGCTATTTCTCCCAAAACTCAACTGAAGAGGTGTAAAAAGATTCCTCAGACCAGCCATTTCTGCCTCAGGTTTGAGGACTTGCCCCCTACTGGCAATTCGGGGCTTCGAGAATGCCCGATTTCCATCGGGTATGCTTTTTACGAGAAAGACTCATTTTTGGGGCTTACTCCTGTCTCTGAAGTCCCTTTGATCCCTTCTCTCGAGACCTAGGCCTCAAAACTCCAGATAATTTCATTCAATCCTCCATTTTTCAATTTTGAACTTTTGGCGATCTCTTGGATTTTGGCATGATTTAGGGTGTTTTAGACCTTGGAATAGAGCCCGATGCATGTAACTTTGGCCTAGGATGCTTTTAGGATAGTTTTTAATGAACTTTGGTTGAGATTGTGTGATTTTAGATTTTTAGGAATTTTGCCCATATAAGGACTGCTTGCAGGGGACCCGCCCGTATGGGTCCTATTTTTTATATGATTCTAGTTTGTGGACCCGAACGGGTGGGGCTTACCTGTACAAGTTCTATCCTTAGGGACGAAACCTTGTTTTTTTCTAATTTCTGCAACCTTTTTTTGATTTCTGACTTGTCTGCTGTATTCTAACCCTATTAAACTATAACTTTATCTTTGCAGTTCCAGTACAAGACTGTGGGGCTTTGAGCTTTTGCAGGAAATGGTTTGAGGAGATTCATGCCATAGGAGACGCGGAGTTGTTGACCTACATCGACTCCTATGGGTTTAGCGACATCATCAGGGCCATCCCTCAAGCCCCCAAGACACTGGCCCTCGGTGTCATTTCAGCTATAAGGGAGAGGTGGTTGGAGATGACCTATACTTTCCACTTGCCTATTGGAGAGGTCACCATTACTCCCTCAGACGTGTGCGCTACCACCGGCTTGGAGTGGAGCAAGAATGTGGTCCATTTTGATATATATGCCGACCGGTGGCACTCTCAGCCTGAGGTGAAGGCCTGTATTACTAGATTACTTGGGCTTCATTCGGGTGGAACAAATGAGCTTAAGTACGGGGACTTGTATGCTCACTAGATTGCACAATTGAGGCCCATTACGGTTCATAGAAGGGACTAGTATGCTCGATATTTCCTGTTGGCATTCCTTAGCACCATCTTCTTTCCAGTCTACTCAGGTAACATCAACTATGGTCTACTCTCTACTGTGGAGGATCTTGTAGATGTGCCTAACAAGAACTAGTGCCGGGCCATTCTGGAAACACTGTACTATAGATTGGATATAGGGGTCCAGGGTGAGCAGTCTGAGCTCAAGATCTATCATCTCATACTGCTGGTAAATCTCCAACTGATCCCTTATACTTTAACCCTTTATCTAAACTATGTTGCAACTAATCCTTACTTTGTCTTGCAGATTTAGGCTTTTGAGCACCGGTTGATCCCTAAGCCAGGATTGCCCATGCAGCCCAAGATGCCTCATATCATATCCAAATGGATGGGGCTTTGGCAGAATCAGCCCTTAACTATGTTGCAGTACCAAGATTTCTTACACCAACTACGCTTAGATCGGGTAAGCTTCTTCCCTATTGAACCTGCATTGTACATTTTGACAAACCATTAGCAGAAACTATATTTACTAGGTTGTGCTACTCATAGTGCATTCATTCTATGCAGGTTATCTGAGACCCATGGAAGACATTGCCACCTATGGAGCCATTAAGAGGATGCGGGCCGGTGTGGATGACCGCCGATTTATCTTGGAGTCACCACTTTCTTATGAGTGGTAACGAGCTGGTCCGAGGGTGGAGACCAGTGCTATGGTGGAGAGACCAATTCTTCCCCCTATCTCGATAAGCGTCTTTTGGCCTTATCTCATGCTAGGGATCGATCAAGGGTTGTATTTGCTGGGCTACAGGGCTCGCGTGCTATCTTTAGAGGGCTCCTACACTGAGTTTATTAATTCTTCCCTCCTACCACCCTGTGATAGGATCCATCATAAGGATGATCCCCTAGAGTTTCACTAGAGAGGTGGTGAGGCTAATGACAATGATGATGAGGGTGGACCAAGGGGTGACCGTGGAGGTCTATCTATAGTCGAGGGTGCCTGAGGTTCGGCTAGGTCAGCAACTCCTTCTCAGGTACACTTCCAACTGGGTCTTTATGAATACTTTACTACTTTATGTAATTGATTGAGATCTGGAATCTAATTCTTTATTGCTCACAGGCTCCCATTTCTACACAGAAGAGGTCCAGTGCTGTCGCTGCTACCACCACCCCTGGGCTACCGATAAAGCGGTCTTGAGCTTCTGGATCTCTGAGGGAGGGCATCCTCTGGGCTGATTTGGATGGTTTCTTCTAGCTCCTCGACCATTCAGGGAATCAAGCTATCAAGAAGCTCGAGGAGTTGGTATAGCTTATTGGTATCACTCCTTCAAGCTCCACCCATATAAGTAATCCTTTACCTTAGCCTTTGTCGATTATTGTTTAAGCTGTCTCATTCTGATGTGGTCCTTTCTTTTTAAGTGAGCCTTTCCGAGGCCAAGAGGATATCTTGAGGTTATTTTTCAGTGCAGGATCTGCTGTTGGCCTAGGATGCACTAACTTTAGTAAGTTTCTTTTACTTACAAAATTTCAACAAACTATGCATGCATGCCATGACATTTGTATATGTGTACTAATCTTATGGTTTCTATTGCAAACTTTGCTAGCCATGGAGTGGAGCAGGTGTGCCCAGGATCTGGATGCTTTTAAGGAGAGAGCCAAATTCTTAGAGGAGCAACTCCGGGTAGCCACTGCTGAGGCTGATCAGGCGGGGCCGAGACTGTTCGAGCAAGGGCCGAGATTGAGATGCTGAGGGGTCAGCTAGCAAGGATGACTGAGGAGAGGTAGATGCATATTCCTTTCGATGATGAGTTCGAGGATGATCTTTCCGCATATCTAGTGACTCAAAGACGCATAGATCAACATGTTAAGGGGATTGATGCTGCTGGGGCTGCTGTAAGGGCCTCGGAGACTAGGGCCCCTGCCCAACTAACTACCGATACTGATGACGTTGAGGACCATATGACTATAGAAATGGATGATCTATTGGCGGATACTCAAGGCCAAACTCAAGAGGGTTGCTAGGGACAGGATATCCCGATAGCTTAGGTTATGATTACTTTCTGGACTATTTGCTACTTTTGGGCCCTGCGTGGCTTGTTTTGATTGTGAACTTTTGAACTGGCACTTTTGATATTTCTTTTTTTATGCATGTGGATTTTTCTAGAACTGAGATTATTGAGTATCATTGCCTTGCGAACCCGTATTCTATCCAATGATTTTACAGTGAGGAGATTGGGGTGACGTTCTAATTTTTACATAGGTCACTCGATGTGTGGGGACCTATCGAACATTTTATTTTTCTTTTCTTTTTGTCCTAATTTTTGCTTGAGCTATCCTTGATGGCTTAGCCAAGCAAACCTTTTTCTTTTTCGCTTTAACTTTTGCCTAGATCGCCCTTTCGGGTTTTTGACCTAGCAAACTTTTGCTTTAATTTTTGCCTACACCGTATTTTTAGGTTTTCAATCCCACAGGCTGTCTTAATTTTTGCCTGAATTGTCCTTGACGGCTCAACCCGGCAGACTTTTCTTTTTGCCTTAACTTTTGCTAGACCGCCCTTTCGGGTTTTCAATCCAGCAGGCTTTTTTGAATACTGCAAATGCATAACATGTAGAGAAAAATTGATGTTCACATACCAGCGATTATTTCACCTAAAGACATGCATGCATTCATAAGACCATGATTCTTAGCAAAATCATAACATGTTCATTGATGAGATTAATTTGAGTACATAGTCAATGGTAACAATTTCTAATGGTTAACCCCTACTGCCTACTGGTCTATTACAGATTTTCCAGAAGCAACAAACATTTTCTTGATGCCCTAACTTTTTCCTAAGCTACCATTTTTAGGTTTTCAGCTCAGCGGACTTTATTAAAGTGCCCTAACTTTTGCCTGACCAATTTATGGAATACCAATTAGTGGGATGCACCCTAACTTTTGCCCGAGCAGTAGAGGATTGCTCACCGGGTGTTTTATTCTTTGTTTCTTTTATTCTTTGTGCTACTTTTTTATGATTTAATTCTTTCAACCTGACATGATAACACTTGAGCCTATCTTGATTTATTGGATTCATGAACTCATTTCCATCCATATCCATAAGCTTGATTCCTCCTTTACCAAGGACTTTCTTCACGACAAATGGTCCTTCCCAATTAGGCTTGAACTTGCCCCTAGCGTCAGTGTTGACCTAGCATAGTTGCTTGAGGACCAGATCACCCTCTTTGAGAGGTTATTTTGGTTATTTGATTATGTTGTTATAAGCTTGTGCCATGCACTACTGGTACATCTGTAGATGGTCAAGTGCCTTGAGTCCCTTTTCATCTATCGCATTCAACTGTTCATACCTGGCCCTTGCCCAATCTCATTCTTTTAACTGTGATTCAAGCAGAAATCTCACTTCTATTTTAATCGGCAATACGGATTCCATTCCATATACCAAGGAGAAAGGTGTTTGATTGGTGGGGTCCTTACACTTGTTCTATACACCTAAACTACGAATGGAAGTTTATCAGCCCAATCTCTATAAGTAGCTACTGGTTTGGGCAAAATCTTCTTGATTGACTTATTGGCAGCCTCAACTACCCCATTAGCTTGTGGTCTATATGGAGAAGATTTGTGATGCTAAATGTTGAATTTCTCAAACAACTCAGCTATGGCCCCTTGAAATTGAACTCCGTTGTCAGAAACTACATGGTGCGGGATTCCATATCTTGTAAAAAAATGCCTCTCTATAAACTTGGCCAATTTCTTGGCGGTAATGTTGGTGTAAGATTCGGCCTCTACCCATTTTGAGAAATTATCAACTGTAACTATGATGAATCGGTGACCATTGGTTTATGATGGTCGAATTTCACTAATTATATCTATCCCCTAGGCCGAGAAAGGGGAAGGTGTAGCAAATTGTGAAGTTCGGAGGAAGGGAAATGTTGTATGTCCCCGTGAATCTGACATTCATGACATTTCTTGACCTTGTTGATGCAGTCAGCATTCATTGTGGTCTAGTAGTACCCCATTCTCTGAATCTTTCTAGCTAGAGCCATCCCATTCATGTGTGGGCTGCAATCCCCTAAATGCACCTAATTCATTACCCTGTCTACTTCCTCTTCTGTCAAACATCTCAATAATAAACCTTCAGCTGCTCTTTTGAAGAGATCTTCACCGACTAGTCTGAACTGGGTTGCCAATCTATTGAGTGTTAGCCAATCTGACCCTGATGACCCCTCGAGGCACTTTCCTCCTTTAAGAATTCTCTTAATGTCATTATACCAATAGGCCTTTTGTTCCTCTACAATCAAAACCTAAGCCTTCACATGAAATGGCAAACGAGCCATTTTTACTATAAGCGGATGTATAGGTTGAGCCTCTTCTCCTCCCTATATAGAGCTAGGGTAGGCAAGGAATCTACCATATGATTCTCATCCCTTGGTATATACTTGAAGAGGCACTGACTAAACTGTACTGATAAGTCCTAAACTACTTCTACGTATGGCCTGAGTGACTCCTCTCTGATCTCCCAATCCCCTACAACGTGCTTTATTACTAGTGTGGAATCCTCTGTTAGCCTGACTTTCTTTGCCCCTATTTGTAAAAGAGCATCAAGACCAAAGAGGCAAGCTTCATATTCAGCCCCATTATTTATGACTGGTAGTCCTAATTGCTTACTTAGTGGAATAACCTCACCTTATGGTGTGATGATGATTACTCCAAGGCCAGTGCCCTTTTGATTCATAGCTCCGTCAAAATATATAGTCCATTCATCCTTCTCAGCTTTCACTTCTTCTAACTTCTTGTCAGAGAAATCTAGATTTTTGACACAGTCAGACTCTAAGGGTTGACTTGCCAAAAACTCAGCCACTACTCTCCCCTTAATGACCTTCTTTGCGACATACTCGATACTAAACTGAAAAAGTAATAGGAGCCAATGAGAGAGTTTCCCTACTAACGTAGGGGATTGACAAAGATACATAATCGGATCAAGCTTCACAACTGCTTGGATTTTGTTGGACAGGAAGTAATGCTTTAACTTTTTAGTCAACTATACCATCGTCGTATAGGTCTTTTCTACCACTGTGTACTTCATCTCATATTCCAACAACTTCTTGCTTAAATAATAGATGGCATGCTCACTCTTATCCTCTTGTTCCTGGACCAATATTTCCCCTACAGATGACTCTTCTATGGCCAAGTATAGAATTAGTGGCTTGCCAGGCATTGCAGGCTTCAAAACTGGGGGGCTTACAAGATAAGCCTTTATCTTATCAAAAGCTATCTAGCATTGCTCATTCCATTCTATTGGCTGCTTCCTTCACAACAACTTAAAGATTGGCTCACACACGGTCGTTGACTTTCCAATAAAATGACTCACATACTAGAGCAATCCAAGGAATGACCTGACTTCCCTTTCAGTTTTAGGAATAGGCTTTTCTTGAATATCTTTAGCCTTATCAGGATCGACCTTGATTCCTCTCTAACTGATGATGTGTCCCAAGAGTTTTCCTAATGTAACCCCAAACACTAACTTCTTTGGATTCAATCATAAATTGCGCTTCTCAAATCTATTAAAGAACCTTTCTAAAATCTCAGGGTGTTCTTCCCTCGTATTAGACTTTAATAACATGTTGTCTACATAAACCTCAACCTCTTTGTGGATCATGTCATGGTGTAAAGCTGTCACCGCTCTTTGATAAGTTACCCCTGCATTCTTCAGCCTAAAGGGCATTACTTTGTAACAGTACACCCCCCATTCTTGATGAAGGCCATCTTGACCTTGTCAATGATGTCCATTAAGATTTGATTATACCTAGAGAACCCATTTAAGAATAAGTACATAGCGGCCCTAGCAGCATTGTCTACCAATACATCGATGTATGGTAATGGAAAGTCGTCTTTGGGGGACACTTTGTTTAAATTGCGAAAGTCGACACACATGCTGACCTTCCCATCTTTCTTAGGGACCGAGACGACATTAGCTAACCACGTCGGGTACTCAACTACTGCAATGAACTTGGCTTCTAGTAACCTAGCAACTTCAGCTTTGATTTTATCAGCCCATTTAGGTCACAACCTTCTTAACTTTTGTTTGATTAGTTTGAATCGGGTATCTATTGGGATGTGATGCTCGATGATTTGGCGATGTACCTCGGGTATGTCTTCATAGGACCAAGTGAAAGCATTAATATATTTTCTAAGTACTTTTATTATCTCTCTTTTTTCGATAGGGGTCAAACCACTGGAAATAGTTACCATTTTTGGATTTTCCTTAGTACCCAAGTTAATGTCATGTAATGAAGTGTCAAGAATGCAAAAAATGTTATACGTATGGTCAAATGAATTCATGGTGCTGTTAGGCGAAAAATCAAACAAGTAAGAAAAATCATTATCATTATCGTTAGGATGCCCAAAGGGTACATCATTTTCATTATATAAAATTACATTGCCATCCTCCATAGGCAGAGGGCCTTCTTGGTCACTTATCCGAATGTGAGTTAAATCACGATCCAAGTCTTGCAACTGTTTCTCGGTCAACACATCATTCACAGCTTCCCTTATGTCTCAGGCCAGGTTTCTCAGGGCTTTCTAAATTAGTGTCTTCTTCTTATCCCCTAAGCTTAAGATAGTGTATAACGAAGTGGTCAGGGTATAAATGGCTTTGTCTACTTTAATCTTTGATAGGTCACCATCTTCCATTTGTTTGGCACAATTTTCTACTTCTATAGCTGCTTCATAGCTTTTAGGGATAGTTTTGTATGTACTCATAAATGCTATCTTGCGGAGGTGAGGAGATAACCCAAACATTAACCAGTCAGATAACTCCTTCTCCTGAGGTTTCCTTTTAAGAGATATCGTGATCATTAACCACCCTAAAAGTAATCATGGACAGGTTCCCCGCTCCATTGTATGATAGCTATAAGATCAAATATGGATGGCTCTTCTCTTGATTTCTTAGTCTCTATAATGCGTTTCTATACCTCACTTTCTTCCAATTGCGAGTTAATCATGGCTACCTTATCCCCTCTTCTTTGGGGCTCAAAGACTTTCCCTTTATCGATTAGTGTTGTGACAGCTTTGAGGAGATCTTCACATGTCCTAGTTGGATGACTAGGACTGACATGATACATGTAGCAATTGCCCCTCTCTTTGGGCTTTGGTGGAATATATGGTCGAAGATGATCAACCAATTGGTACTTCTTCAGTTTCTTAAAAAGGCTCAATAGAGGAGTATCCCAGGGTGAGATATCATCCAGAGTCCTAGGACGAACTGCCTGATTGTGGGCCATGCTATAGGGTAAACCCATGAAATAAGGGAGGATCATCCCCTTTAGCATACACACAAAGTCATGCAGCCGACTTAAATCCTCGCTACGGCAGAACTACAGATCAGCCTCTTGACAGAGTGAATGAGTCCCACTCCTGACTGTGCGGAGTGTTGGGTTCGCTAGTTGAACTAACTGATCAAGTTGAGCCACGATAGGAGCTAGGATGAGTAATGGATGGGGTATCAATTTCTATCTTGAACTATGGTGGTAACCAAGAGATTAGTTCATGCATGAGACGGTATGCATGCACAAATTACAACGATGCATAGGGGGTTAATCATAATACATGCAAAGCGATTGATTCCATCCTTATTTCTTCCTTCGAATCTGAGGGTATTCTTTCTTAGACTAATCTCACATAGAAATCAGGGTACTTAAAGGGTGAAATTCTATGGCTTTCAACAAGAATGGTGTTAGGACATATCAGAAGTTGATGTAAAAGGTTCCCAATGCATCAAGACTCTTTTGGAGGGAGATGGCAATGAGTGCTCCACCCACTAAGGTGTACCCAATATTCCTGGCAGTCATAGGTATCGCCATTATGAGTGTCGTGAAAATAATGGGGCACCCTATCCTAGTGCTAGAAGAAGAGGGCATCTAACTTAAAAGAGAAAGAGATGAGAAGATAGAGTATGATAATTTTCCTAAATGATGAAAGAAAAAGCGGGTTGAATCAAGTAAATGTTTTTCGGTGCTCATCTTAATCTTTTAAGCTTTTAAAACAAACCAATATTTTGCAAGTTAAAATGTTATATATCCAGCAGAGTCACCGCTGTGAGGTGTCAATGACATGTGGATCTCCCTTGGCGACTGTGTGAGAGGGGGGCCCAATTGGGGCTTGTTGGATTTAGGCGTGACAAAACATTTTCAGTTAAAGTTTGCACAGTAAGCCAATTTTAATGAATAAAAGAATCAAGACCCCAAATCTCGATACAATTGATAGAGTTGCCACCCAAGTTATCTACTTAGGAAAGAGTTTTAGTACGGTTCCCTCTAGGTGAAAGACTCATACCTATTGGATCAGAGATTCGGGTATTGGATGAGTCATGTATTTCTCATTTGGTTGATTCAAAATTACATTCACCGCATAAAACCGTTTTATTTTTCATTATTTAGGGAATTATCGCATAAATCTTATTTCTACACTCTTTCACACTCGTTACATGCGTTTACATGTTACAATAAAGCACAAGCAATAAATAGGGGGATAAAAATTACAACCACGGGAAAAATGGGGGAAATTGCAAAGAGAACCTATACATTTGTTCTAAGTTATAAAACAAAATGAAAATAAATTCCCTGCATCCACAAATGTTAGCACAGTTTATAGCACACCATAAATCAACACTTCAACGTATTTTATTGTGAAACACGTTTTAACTTTTATGGGTTCATTTATCGGATTATTAGCAAAAATGATTGCATGGCAAATGGTGAGTTGGGTTCATTTTAACCGATTAAGAATGAGCTCGGAGTTCTGCTTAGGGGTCGGTACCCGTACGGATAGGGAGTACCTGTACAAGTACCAGGAAGGACCGATATGGGTATGGTGTACCCATATAGGTCCTATCTAGTCCCAAACAGGAACTTAGTTCAGTTAAGTTACAGATTACAGATCAATGGATTGGTGGTAGAAAAATAAAATAAAGAGGGATTTCCTTCCGTATGAGTATGGCGCACCAAATTTATATCCTTGGGGATATATGGTGCTAACAAGGCTCATATGGGTTAGGACTAGACTCGAAACAAGAAATGAAAGCAATAAATATAATAGAAGAAACAGAGAATAATAATAAGAGCATTACCATTTCAACGGGAATCCACTTTGAGGTGATCCCTTTACTATTGAGAGAGCCTGGCCAAAGTAGATGGAATTGGACCATTCAGGTGAGTATTTGTGTGGATAGAACCACCCTTAAATCCTAGTGAATGAAGTTACGAGCGAATAAAATGTGGACAAAACCCAAAGGATGAGTTTTCTCCCTATTTTATACCTCCTATACCTCTGATATACCTTTTCAATAGTTATAGAAACTTCTAGAACTTTAGTATAATTTTTGTACGAAGAATGTGTGTTTAAAATGTGAAGGGAAGGGCCCTATTTATAAGGGAGAGAAGGTTTGAATGCGATAAATTGCTTTCATGACCTGCCTTTTCCCGAAATAGGAAAGGATTTCTTTCCAAAAGGGCATGTTTAGGCAATACGGGTACCCCATACAGGTGGTGTCCCACCCATACGGGGTACTAGGGGACCTGTATGGGTCCCTCCAGGGGTATAGAGGGGATGACCCATACGGGTTCCCTGGTGGATCCGTTCCACCAGGTTGTACCCGTATGGGTCCCTAAAGGCAGACTAGGTCTCTAAATTCTAGCCAAACCCAACTCTATACTAGTAGTAACACCTTTGATGGACAACACCTGAAAGACATTGCATCATATAGCTCTCATCATAGTTTCGTGAGAATGATCGTTAAAATCCAGTGCTCACGCCGGCAAAAGAATTCAACACATCTTCGGTGACCCATGTATTGACTATTTCCTGGTGTTTCTAGAGAAACCCGCTGGTAGTCCATCCACACCTAGAGCTTTAAGCGCCCTCATCCCAAAGATGGCCTTCTTAACTTCTGCTTTAGAAACCTTTTCAAAGGCGGTTCTAATCAAGTTTGGGTCTAGAGTTGGGAATTCAATGATGCCATTACTCTCAGTTGATTGATCACCATCATCCTTAAAAAGGGTTTGAAAATACTGTACCGTTAGGTTTTTAAGCCCCTCTTGGTCCTCAAGCTGTGAGCGAGCAAAATATAGTGGGAGCACGCAGGGTGCGGTGCATGGGGCACATTTGGTGCAATTTGAAGAAAAAACGGGATTGATTTTTTAAGGTGTGTACCTTTTTTTTTAATAAAACGATTGGTTTTATTAAAAAGAAAATTATCTTCTTATTTTTCACTTAAACTTATTTAGTGTGAAAAACATGGCTTTTTATAAGCCAAAAATGTGATTATATTGAGAAATATATTTACATATTTTAACAAAAGAAAATATTTCAAAATAAAGCATTTTTACTTTATTAAAAAAAAAATAGAGTCACCACCCGGTTCAACTCCACCGGGAATTGTCATATACCGATCCATAACGGGATTTTCAGACTGAAAAAAAGTGAGATTCTGAGTTCGGACATAATAGGTACTCATATTGTTCAAATTGTTTGGATTGATTTTGGAATTTTAGAATTTGTGGTAATCTCTGCATTACGACGGCTTTATTTAAGAAATAAATTCAAGAAATAAAACGAAAATTATAACGGCATAATAAATTGATATTTTCTACCAAAATTTGGGTAGAGTAACGGCAGCGCTTGTTTGGCCCGGAAATTCAGATACAGTTTCCTAGCAATCTGGATGTTTTGTCCACACCTACACACTTATTTGTACATATTAGAGTTTAATTGGCTCCAGTGGCTCACTTAACCTGACAAATGGAATGCAATGCATAACAATGAAAATAATAAAAATGAATTTAATGAATTTTAAAGGTGGGCTTAGAGCCAATTACCCTCAGTTTACCTTTTCGTCTGTCCAAGATGATTTGAGAGCCGGTGCGGGACCGAAGTTGTCAAAAATTGTGATTTGGTTGGAAAATAAATTTAACCCAAGTTATGACTATAATCTTCAATTATTTCTAAGAGAAATTCGGGAATTTGAGAAATTGAGTCGTTTTTAGATCAAAGATCACTATGAGATCTAGATCTAAAAAGATAGAAAATTGAGTTTATATCTGATGTAGATGATAAAGCTCGGATTTAGAAGTGTTTTGGAAGAGTTTCAGGGCTTTTTGGACTCCCAGAACCAAAACGACAAAGTAGATTTACATTAGATTTTGTAACTGCTGAAAATGGAAAGGTGTGTCCCTCTATTTATAGAAGGTGGCTTTTAACCCGCCGGTTAATTACCTACTTGAGTGCAAATCTAATTTGAATCTATTGGTAAATCTTGCATAATATTTACAGAGATTTGGTATGATCTTTTTACTGCAGAGGCAATAAGCTCGTGGGCTAAAAGACCATTTTGACTAAAATTTTGACTTTTTAATTTTTCAATGGGAAATGCTAAATTTAGGTTTCCCCGGAATGTGGATTTTTGAATTTATGATTTTCGGATGACAATTCAGTCCTTTTTGGCTCTCATATCAAATCACTGAATGAAATAGGCATTATTCCTCATCGGCCCAGAACAAACCTGTTATAATAGTTTGCCCCTCGCATACATATGTTGGTCCCGGTACGTATGTATTTAAGGTCATAGAGGGGTGAATGACCTCTTTTTGTGGGATTGATAGACTTATAAAAAGTCTATGTAGCGTGTTTGATTTATGTCCGGATGTGCTGAATTCAGATGATACAGATATGAAATTTAATGTAATAAAATAGAGAGTTTAAGAAAATCAAACACAAGCATTTTATCCTGGTTTACCCCCACCTACTCCAATCCCTGGAGTTTTCTCCTCCAAGCTTTGTCCACTAGTGTGATTCCTTTTCAACGGGCAGGAATCAAGCCTTACAGTTGTCTCCGGAGATTTATTCTCCTCCGGATGTAGGATATACCACTAAAAGCACCAACTTTAAGCTGATTCCTCTTGAGCTTGTCTCCAGACGATAACCCCTCTTTCGGATGTGGGATATACTCCCAAAAGCACTAAATTTTAGCTAAGTCCTCTGAGCTTGTCTCCGGACGGTGACCCCTCTTCTGGATGTAGGATATACCACCAAAAGTTCCAACTTCTGGCTGAGTCCTCTTTCTTTACTAGGATATACCACTTAAACTACCCAAGTCTAAGCTGAGTCCTACAGGGATATACCACTTAAAGCACCAACTTTAAGCTGAGCCCTAATCTTGATACTTACCCAAGTATGAGATCTTTTACACGTTGTTTCCTCAAAAGGTTGGTTTTGAATTCCTCAAGTTTATAACCTTACTTGGGATTTCTTACAAACAGATATGGAATTGTTTGGTTCTCTTAGGGATTTTGGTAACTGGTTGAGTAGTGGATTTCTTAAGATGTTACAAACTCTAGAATCAATCAGCATTTTCTCAACTTGTGAAGCTTGATTTTTATAGGCTTTGATCATAAATGTAGTCGTTGTATATCGTTGAGGTTTGATCTTGAATCTTCACCATTGATTAGATATGAGATGGTGCTTCTAAAGCCATTGATTTGTCCACTAGACCCATTAATTGATCTATTGAATTGATGGGATTTGAGAGACAAAAGTTGTCAGTAGTCTTTTGTTTGGCATTTAGGGTTTTTCCAAGTTCTAGGCAACTTTTTCTTTTGTTTGGACTTCAGGCGCCTTGCTATTGGTCTATGTAAAAAGATTGTTACCTTTTTCTCTTTATGTGTCAGTCCTTTTGTCCTTTCTTGAATTATGTGCAAGCTATTAATTTTTCAATCTCCAAGGCAAATAGAATTTTTCACTAAGAGCAATATTGGAGGGAAAAATGTTGTTCAAATATTTTCCCTTTGTCTGACATTTGAATCTTCCGAATGTCTTCAGACTTCAACTTATCCAGATAATACTTCAATCAGTTGACTTCTCCGGATGTTGCCTTCTTATGCTTGGGGGATGCTATCTTTTGTTTTTTAACCCGAATGCATATTTCCTTGGGCTTAGTGACTTGCTTATATTTGATGCCAAGTCCAGATGCAATCCTTTTGTGCTTGATGGTCTGTTTCCTTCAAATCACAATCTGGATGATCTATTTGAGCTTTGGAGTTTAGTTTCCTCTAGGCCCTTGATTAGGATACATTCTCCTTGATCCTATCATGGACTTCCAGATAGTTGATTTAGACTTTGGGTTTTGTTTCCTTTCAAAACTGTGATCCAAATGCAGTCTTCGTGATTCTTTGCAATTGTTGTGCAGTCTTCTTGATTCTTTGTAATTGCTTCTAGATGTTGTATTTCCAACAATCTCCCCCATTTTGATGGAAACAAAAACCTATGGAGATAAGCATATGGATATATATGAACTAAGTATGATACTTAATACTTAGTCATTTACATGGTTTCTCCCCCATAGTACTAGCATCCTATCTCCCCCAACATTTTTGTATCTTAGCTTCTAAGTTTTTTAAGTATAATTATTGATTGTACTTAGAAGCAGTTTTGAATGATGATTTCACTATATAACTTCTGCTGTTAACAATAATTAACATCAATGAAGTGCAATACAATTACAGTGGGTTATAAGTAAAATGAAATACATAGCTAGCTATTATAAAAGCATTAAGTGAATCTAGCTATAGTTGTGGCTTTTTGCCTTTCTTTGCTTCTACTCCAGCTTCTTTCTATTTTCTATTCTCCCCCTTTTTGTTGGCATCAACTGGGGGAGCAATGTCAATCACTCTCCTCCTATTCCCTTGTCTTTCCCAAGCTCTAGAGAGGAGTATGTAATCTAGATTCCTAGCTAGCTTTTGCTCGATAATCTTATTTATTATGGAATGCACAATATAGATAGGGTTGAGAGATTTCCATAGTTTAGCATAAGATCTTGTGAGATAAGGATGATGTTTAGGAGAATATTCTCTATCTTCCTATTTAAAGTATGGGAGCATTCCTCTAATAAGTGAGACCATGCATTTGTATCCCCCATAGCTTGTTTCACCTATGGGCTCAACTAACTACTAGAAGAATGGGACTAGCATGATTTCATGGATATACCTAGATGGATTTGATCCTGATGGATCTGATCTAGATGGAGCTGTGATGCTTAAGTTGGATAGAGAAGATCCAAGGTGATGGACTTCCTTTGTTATAGCTTTGGCACTGCTACGGATGCCTTTATTGAGATGTCAGAGCTCAATACTGAACATATCTTTCCAGTTGGCAAGAGTTTTCTGCATTGAATAGATGCCTATTTGACAAACAATGCCTAAGTCTTCTAAAGCTTATTCTATAAGGATGGCAGCTCATCCTTGAGAAATTTAGTCAATTGTTCACTGAATGCCTTTTTCTTTGTTTGGACAGATGTGATTTCGGGAGAGATCGGTTCTATCCTATGAGTGATAATAGATGGGATGGATTTTAGCGAATCTTTAAATTTCTAATCCATTTACTCTTTAATCCTATTTGACGAGGAGGTTACATTCCTAAGAATAGTACCTTAGCTTGACTCAACTCCGGATGACGCTTGTAAAGCACGTTGTTTAGCTTCTGCAATCTCATCAAATATCTTTTCCAAAGTCGGAGTGGCTTTGGATAAGGTTTTCTCTACTATATGATCTTCATTTTGATGATTGCTCACCTTCTGCTTAATTTCTACAACCACGCTTCTGACTCTTTCCAGTTCAGATTTCAAGTCTTGGGAGATTGATAGGTTTTAAGTGGAGGAATCAATCTTTCCTAGTCATGAAAAGATGTCTCGGAGGATTGGCTCAGTTACTAAATTTTACCCCTTCTTATCCTTAGTAGCTGCTTCTTGTATTAATTTCCAAGCCATTCTCAATTTTTCAGCCTTTATAGTTGGAGTGTCTGGAGTGCTTGATCTAGATCTGAGTTTAAAGCTTGGAGTATATGAGCTTTCCTCCTCATCCTCTTCCTCATTCTCATCCCCTTCCTCATCCTCATCTGCCTCAGTACTATCATTAGATTTTTCATTATTATCATCATCCTTTTCCTCTTCTTTATAATCTAGATCATTGCCCTGATTGTTATCTTTCCTCTGTTCTTCTTCATTATCTTCCCTTTCTTCTTGTTCCTCCGGATCCTCTGGAATGAACTCATCCTCTGAGTTAGCAATTATGGCATCCTCTTTGGATCTCATATCAGTTCCCTCCTTTGGAACATTTAGTTCCTGGCTAGGCTCAACTCCCTTAAATGCAATAGGAGATACAGTTGCATTCAAGTTGCCTTGATTTTCTTCAAGCTCAGTTTCACCAGAGACAACATTCAGATCAATGTTTACCTCTTCAGTTTGCTATGCCGGATTTTCTAAAGCTGCTTGAATCTCAGGCAAGTTGGTAATGTCCTCAACTTCCACTCCAAGTGCATTTTCAGGTCATTTTGAATTTACCTTTTCTGGAAGAGATTCTTGTGGAATAACATTTTCCAGTTAAGAAGTATTTCTTGATTGACCGCTCCGGATGAGCCTTCAGGTCCTTCTATAATTGTAATGAGCTCATTTTCTATTTTATTTTCCTGGACAACCTTCATCATCTTATTAAATTTCGGATCCTCTGGATGTTGTGCCTCAGCAATGACTTCCATTGTCCTTTTTACTCTCGTGGCTTCAGAGAAGGTTGGCCCTTTCTTGACTAGCCTTTTCTTTAGAACGGCTTCTTCTTCTTCATCACTAGTTGTGGCAGATTTTCTTAATCTTTTTCTTGATTTTACCAGAGTTTGCTTAAGGATCTAAGTACGGGGTAGGTTATCCTCATCTTCTTCCTCCACTCCTACTTCCACCACATTCTCCAAGCTGATTTTATTTTGGGCCTTGGGTCTAGTGGTTCTTGGCTTTTTCATTACCGAAACTTTTTCAACTGTGCTTCTGAATTTCCTTACTCTATTTTTCTCCTGGTTTTCTATCTTTTGCCTTAGAGCTTTCTCCACATCCAAAACTTTTCCAAATGACAAATTCTAAAAATTCTTCTCATAGATGGCCTTTCCTTTAACTACCTCTTCTCCAGTGATGTCAATCTCGTTAGTGGTGAGGGTTTTAGTAATCAGGACTCTATGGGAATGCTTGTGCTGCCTGATGTAGTGAATGAGTAATACCGGCATATTCAGAAGTCTGCTCTCCACCCAATGTTGGATAAAGTAGTGCTGGAATGAAGAGGCAGGGGTGATGGAGCCTCTCCGGATCAAGATAAACTTGGCCAAGACAAATTGAAGCAATATTGGAGTCTATTGCCATAGGGTGGAGAATTTATCTCCAAATAATCTTGCCGGTAACTAGATAATGGGGTCGTACTCCACTTTTTGTTAATCCCTGTTTGTCCTCATCTATATCCCATCATTCTTCATATTATAATGTTTGACAAAACAATTTCTGGAGTGAGGGTGATTTCCTTTCCCTTCACTATTATCCTCATTGCATCACAATAAGTGTGAGTTTTAAGGTTTTTGTAGAACTCCTTCACCAGAATAGGGTAGGTAGGATTTTTGGATTAGAGGAAGGCTTCCATATTTTGATTTTTAAGGAGTTTGGCATATGGGTCTGTGTAGAACAGAAAGTTATCTCCAAGATAATCTGAAGGGGTGATTGTGTCAGAACTCACACGCTTGACAGGAATGAAGTCCCTGTTAAGGTCTTCCACCTTGAAGAAATTCATCTGAGGAGAGGTTGATTTAGCTTGGATATTTTCCATTTGAGAGTTTGAAGAAATATGTGAATCTAGGGTTTTTTTTAAGAAAAATAGCAGAGTAACAGTAGATGAATTACTCGCGTGAAGATGAAGAGAAAAATTTAGGGCTTTTTATAGAATTGGTAAGGTGAGGGTATTTGGGTAATCCAGAAGCATTTAAAACTTACTGGATTGATGACTTGGCAGTTAATTTTGAGGTGAGAGGTTCATGGCGTGTAACCTGGAGAATGGGAATGGTTTATTGATTTTATAATTGTTGGATTTTACCGCCCAATAGCTGTACAATAAACATTTGAAATTCAAAAGTATACAGTTACTCACAGTTACTTTTCAGTTCCTTTTCTACCATCTGTCACACCCGTCTGCTGAGCTGGCAAGATTTTTCTTCCGGATTAAGCATTTGCGCGCATCTCTTGTTTTCTTCTTCCGGAGTTAGCTTCTAGAGCAAATCTTACTTTTCTTCTTCCGGAACCCCTTTTTAAATTTGGCTTTAACACTTCAATATCTATTTTTGCACTTGTTGATTTGGCATAATGTGTTACCAAAATCCTTTAGAGGATGTTCTTCAGCTTGTGAACATGATCTGAATGCTTTGAGTCTTTAAATATGGATGATTGCTTTATCACAGATCTCTTCTTGAATGGCTTCTTGGATAAGGCTTATTCTTAAGGATTGATCTAGCTTTTCTAGTATGGTCATCATCTTGCCTTTATCTCCTTATCTTTATGATTGTGGAGATTATTTGGTGCCAATTTGGATTCTAGAATTAGCACAGGATCACTTTCAAAAAAATTTTCTCCCTTCAGAGTTATGTCCTCCAGATTTTGGCTTGATCTTCCTTCTGAGTTTAATGTGTTTTAGTTTTTCATCACTAGTCTTTTATCTTGATCATCCACTATCAATATATTTGGTTAGTTGATCTTCATGTGGATTCAGGAAATTCTTCTAAGACAGATTAAGTAATTTTTGGTCCCCAATCAGACTTGGGTCCTCTCAGGTTAGTCACCTTTTCAGGTTGTGGGTGAGCATTATGATTATTTTTGAATCTACATACTTAGCTGTATGATTATTCTTACCGTAAAAAGTGCATCCAGAGATATGTGTGCTTTGATTTGGCTTCTTTCCTTGTCTTTGGAATTGTTTGCTGACATTTCTTCTTCTTTATTGTAAAGGTTCTGGATTTCCTTTTTGATTTATGGGATCTGGTTTTCTTCCGGATGCTTCCTTTAACAAGGCTAGTTCCCTATTTAGCTCAAATAGGATGGCGCTTAACATATGTATTTGATTTTTCAAGTGGTTTGCTTCAGCAGCATCAATGTGCTTTGTACTCCTTATCAGATTGATGTATTGGGTTATAGCTTCATTTGCTTTAGTGAGCTCTATTGCTTTTTTGAAGAGATTTAATAGCTTTTGCATTCTTCCTTATATTGTTGATCATAGTTCTGAATGCCCGTGCAAGTTCAACGTTAGAAAAAGAGTTAGAGTGAGAGTTTACCTCTGTACTTTCTAACTCTAATTCATATTCTTCTATTATCTTAGTGACTTGCTCAGGTGTTCTTCTTCCAGACTAATTTGCTTCCTGCTTTATTAGTGCCATGAAAGCATAATTTGCAATCTCTTCTTCTTCTATTGAAGATGAGCAGCCATTGCCTTCTTCTTGACGTCTTTATTCTGTTTGAGCTTAGGATAGTTTGTTTTGAGATGTCCCTTTTCTTCGCATTCATAGCAGGCAATGTCTTTCTCCGGATCCTTCTTTTCTTCCAGACTCTTCTTATACTTATCTTTCTTGGAGTTGCCTTCTTTCCAATTTCTGGAGTCAGGTTTTTTGAAGCTTCTTCTTCACCTTCTTCCTTTCTCTTTCAGGAATTTGTCAAATTCCCTAGTTATCATTGACATATTATCATTTTTGCAAGAAGATGACTTTGATTGTCCTTCTAATCCGGAGGCTTCTATTCTGGATGACTTTGCCTTTAACGCAATTGTTTTCTTCTTCTCCTCGAGCTTATTTTCTTGTTGGCTATATCTCTCCAAGGATAGTTCTTGAGTTAGGAGATTGCAAATGAGCTCATCATAGCTATAAAATTTAAAGTTATAAGCTTCCTCAATGGCAGTCTTTTTGTTATCCCATTCTTTGGTGAGGCTCTAAAGAATTTTCTTTACCATCTTCTCCTCTGAGATTTCCTTTCCTAGCCTCTTCATTTCATTTACTAGATTTATATATCTAGTGTTTAAGCTGTTGATAGATTCTTTGGGTTCCATCTTGAAAGCTTCAAGCTTTTATTAAAGTAGATCAACTTTGGCTTCTTTGACTTTGCTTGTTACTTCATAAGTTACTTGAAGCTTTTTCCAGATTTATTGAGCAGTTTCATAGCCTGAGATCCTATTGAATTTTGTTGCACTCAAAGCATAATGGAACATGTTAATACCATTTGCATTTTCATGCAACTTTTGATAATCATTTTCATCCCATTAGCTTGATGGTTTTCTAGTTGTTACACCTTCCACCTCAATGGTTGGAATATGAGGGCCATCTTCTCTGACCATCCATGCTAGTATGCTTTGAGCTTGAATGAAATTCTTCATCCGATTTTTCCAAAATGTGTAGAGTTCACCGGTGAAGAGTGGAGGACGGGTAATGGACATACCCTCCAGAAGAAGCTATGAGTTATTAAAACTCGTTTTGATTCTTGGATCAAAATTGGACCTTTAGCTTAAGATTGTTAGATCTCTAGTTGTGAGCACTAGCTTTGATACCACTTATTGGTCCCTATGAGCATGTATTTAAGGTTATAGGGGGTGAATGACCTCTTTTCTTGGAATTGATAAACTTATAAAAAAAGTCTGTGTAGCGTGTTTGATTTATGTCCAGATGTGTTGGATTCGGATGATGCAGATATGAAATGTAATGCAATAAAATAGAGAGTTTAAGAAAATCAAACACAAGCTTTTTATCCAAGTTTCGCCCCGCCTACTCTAGTCCCCAGAGTGTCCTCCTTCGAGCCTTGTCCACTAGTTTAATTGCCTTTCAATGGGCAGGAATCAAGCCTTACAGTTGTATCCAGAGATTTATTCTCCTCCGGATGTAGGATATACCACTAAAAGCACCAACTTCTAGCTGAGTCCTCTTAAGCTTATCTCCAGATGGTAACCCCTCTAACAGATGTAGGATATACCACCAAAAGCACGAACTTCTAGCTAAGTCCTCTAAGCTTGTCTCTGGAAGGTGAACCCTCTTTTGGATGTAGGATATACCAACAAAAGCACCAACTTCTGGCTGAGTCCTCTTTCTTTAGTATGATATACCACTTAAACTACCCAAGTCTAAGTTGAGTCCTATAGGGATATACCACTTAAAGCACCAACTTTAAGCTGAGTCTTAATCTCTATACTTCCCTAAGTATGAGATCTCTTACACTTTATTTGCGCAAAGGGTAGGTTTTGAATTCCTCAAGTTTATAACCTTACTTGGGAATTCTTACAAACATATATAGAATTGTTTAGTTCTTGGAGGGATTTTGATAACTAATTTAGTAGTGGATTTCTTAAGATGTTACAAACTCTAGAATCAATCCGAATGTTCTCAACTTTTAAAGCTTGATTTTTATAGGCTTTGATCATAAATGTAGCCTTTGTATACCATTGAGGTTGATCTTGAATCTTCACTATTAATTAGATATGAGGTGGCACTTTCAGAGCCTTGGATTTATCAGTTAGACGCATGAATTGATCAGTTGAATTGATAGGGTTTGAGAGACAAAAGTTATCAGTAGTCATTTGTTTGGTAATTATTGTTTTGCCAAATTCTAGGCAACTTTTTCTTTTGTTTGGACTCCACGCGCCTTGCTATTGGTCAATGTAAAAAGGTCGTTACCTTTTTCTCTTTATGTATCAGTCCTTTTATCCTTTCCTGAATTGTGTGCAAGCTATCACTTTTTCAATCTCCAAGGCTAATAGTATTTTTGACTACAATATTGGAGGTAAAAATGTTTTTCAAATATTTTCCCTTTGTTTGACATTTGAATCTCCTGGATGTTTTCAGACTTCAACTTATCCGGATAATACTTCAATCAGTTGACTTCTCTTGATACTGCCTTCTTATGCTTGGGGGATGCTATCTTCTCTTTTATAACCCAGATGCGTACTTCCTTGGGCTTAGTGACTTATTTATATTTGATGCTAAGTCCGGAGGCAATACTTTTGTGCTTGATGGTATATTTCCTTCAAATCATAATCTGGATGATCTATTTCCTCTAGACCCTTGATCAGGATACATTCTCGTTGATTCTAGCAGGGACTTCTGGATAGTTGATTTAGACTTTGTGTTTTGTTTCCATTAAAAACTATAATACGGAAACAGTCTTCTTGACTCTTTGCAATTGGTTCTGGATGCTTTATTTCCAACAATATAAATTTTGTGCTAGAAATTTTATCATATGCGAAACAAACAAAAAGCGTGTGCGATGTAGAATGAGTTCGAAATATTTTTAATTGACTAATTTTGAAACAAAAATATTTTTGCCCCTTCAATTGAAAATGTTTAAATGAATGAAAATGATGATATTAAATTTGACCGGGGGTCAAAAATATTTTTAGGAGTACGTTTATGCAGAAATGTAGTAGATGTTGTGTATAAATAGCTTTTAGGTATGCTTATTTTGTAAACAATGCAGAAAATACATGAAAAATGCAAACAAAGCTGAAAATAGGCCCGCGGGCTCCAAGCCTAACTAACAGTCACTTTTCTAGCCCTTATGCATCTAACGGTCAAAATGCAAAATCGACGTGTAAACGCGTGCCATGTGGATAGGTAATCACCCCGCGGGGCTAATTACCTTGGTGATGAGCCTGCAGTCTCATCGCCAGTTGGCTATAAAAATAGATCTGATCTCTATTTTTTCTTCACGCCAACAGTTCTCCTCTTCTCTAATTTGGATTTCTTGCTTTTTCTCTGTAATTTTTGAGATTTCCAAGTTGTTTTCTTTGCTTTTATTCCCAATTTTTCCGCTTATGGTCCAATTTTTTGGAATTTTCATATGGTTTAAGCTTTATAATGTCAAGCTTCCTCTTCTAGATCTACCTGTGTAACTTATGAGGTTGAGATTGGGGGTCAATAAGTGGATTTAGCTTAGGTGCCCGTCGAAGCTTTGTATGGATTGCCTTGCAATTGGGGATTTCACGGGGTCAATCTTGGCAAGGAAATTCTTGTAACGTTGGAGCGCGGATCTCGCCTTTCTCGGAATCTAGTTATTTTCCAATGTCATTTTTATTACACTTGATTTAGAAAAATGCATGAAATTTGTATTTGTTTATTATTTTTTTTCTTGGAAATATGCATGATAGATTTTCTTCTAGAGAAAACAATGCACAAAATATTGTGTATGATAAAATGAATGCCCCTGGACCTTTTATAAGCCTTGGACTTACTCTACAAAAATTTTCAAAAATAATGCCCCTTCGAAATTAAGATTGATGCAAAAATTAGGCTATTATTGCGAAATATGATGTAAGGCTATTGTTTACATACACATGTATTTTTTATTTTTGGGATAAATTTTGAAAATTAATGCAATGCATATTTTATTGCCATCAGGTTACCGAAATTGATGGTGCCAGCATCACTCAGTTCGAGACTTGGTACACGCTTCTTTCCCTAGGTGCCTAGGTTTTGATAGAGGGGACCTCTTTGGATAGGATGCTTGTCGACCTTAAGTATAAGAAATTGAGAAGATATCCTTACATTCCTAATGGTGTCTCGACTTACCTTCTGAGCAGGTGGTGAGATACTACTCACACTTTCCACTTCGGCTACAACGAGTATACCATCACTCCTATGGATTATTGTGCAATTACTAGTTTAGCGTTCGAGAGTCAGGTCCTTCACTTGAATGCCTGCTTCTCCCGCTATCATTTTAATGATCGGCTTATTGAGGCTCTGATTGGATATGTCAGGGATCGCAGGGGGATTTCTTGTGATAAGCTGATGAAGTTCTGAACTTCTGGCAAGGGTTCCAGTTTGCGTATTGAGTGCGAGGCTAGGGCCTTTATGGCTGTAACTCTTTCCTGGCTGTATTTTGACATAGGGGTTACCGTGGTGAATCGCAATATTGTTCCAAGCTTGATCACTATCCGTGAATTTGACTTATATGCTTGAGGATGAGACGCTCTTAGTCCTATGTACTAGGCTCTTGATCAATGTCTGAGGAACCGGATCAAGAAGCTTAGTCTTACCTCCAAGTTATCTTTGTAAGCGCCTGAGACCTTTATGGTTTTCTTTCAAATTTTGGACTTTGAATGTTTATGCTTTCCTTTGCATCTTTACAGGTTTGGTTCTTTGAGACTTAGATTTTAAGGAGCCCGCTGCTTGTGATGAACGAAAATCTCCCATGCTTTCCAATGTTGCCTCACTACTAGTGTGGATGGGAGATTAATTCCCCTGGGTTTATTGCCACCCAACTCCGATGATTGACTGCTGAGTTGGTAAGTCATATGACTTTAGCTACTTTTACATTCCATCGTGCTACTTGGTTCCTTATTTCTGCCTCTATTATTTTTAGATTAGGACTTCTTCTTATGAGCCTCAAGCTCAGTGGCCTGATTACCTACATTTTGTTGGGGAGTTCATGAACTCTCATCTGATTCAAGAGACCCCTTTTTCCCTCGAGTGGTATCTTAGAGACTGGATTCAGGGTTGTCATCTTACACCTAGGACCTGCTTGATTCCACCACCTATGCCTCGATGGGTCTTTTGGCCTGAGAGTTTGTCTGATGTTGCTCGTTTGGGTAGTATTAGAGTAGATGCATGTTTCGCTGAGTGCCTGGGGGCTATAAGGAGTTTTGTCGCAGGGAGCTTCTTGGTTGGCTAGATGTGGATCCTATTCCTGTGGCTCTGATGGCAGATCTCCACAATCCTCCTACCGAGAGTGAGCCATCCGCACCTATCAATGCCCCTAGCACACAGGCTAGCTCTAGTTCACAAGGTACATTTTGAGTTATGATACATGCCCCTTAATTATTTTCTTATTACACTTATTCGACATTGATCTGAGCTTCTTATTTTTCATCTTTGTGTAGGACCACCACGGTAGGAAGGCGGCCTGGCCTATCGAACTTGTTCTGACTCTTGAGCTCCTCTTTATGGTTTGCTGATGATAGAGGGTCATTGAGGATTATAGTACAATTGGATTATATTCATGATGTATTGCCCGGACTTGACCATCTATACCTCGGTGATTCACCCTTATGTGAATCCTAAGCATCCGGTGACTTTTCTCCTCCTAAGACTACTCACGTGACTTATATTTTTTTCTTTTCCCTTTGTTTTCAAATTATGACGAACCTGACTCACTTTAATTTTAACTCCTCAGGTACCCATAGCTGATAGCATCACCGACTGGGATATATGCGCGGAAAGTAACCAAAATTCTGATATGGCGGTATATTTTTTTTATTTAATGATAATGCATGGAATATTATGAATAAAATGCATTAAAATGTTATAGATGGAGATCCGACGACTTCGGGCGCAGCTGGGGATGGTTCAAGTGGCTGACCAGCAGCAGTAGCCTCAGCAAGGACAAGATGGATTCTCTGGATTCTTCCCACAGGGCGGTGATCCTCCTAGCCAGTCGGGTTCGAGCGGCGGCCATTAGATAGGCTTTTTTTCTTTTAGGCCATTTATGAGGCCCTTCTTGTAGAAACATTTCTGATTTATGAAAGGATTCTCACATCATTACCAGTGTTTTGCGTTCTTCTTTCTTCCTTGATGATTGAGTTTATCGGGGTAATATGCCAGATATTGGTAGGTTGCCCCATAAACTACGTATAGCAAATTGCTACCTTTCTCTTCCGGAACTTATCACCATGCAGGACTACATCTAATTCGATGGTTGGGATAGTTTTGGGATTTGTGGTTTGTCTCACATGAAGGAGTATTGTTGTATCTTTGTTAAGGAGAATGTGATTCAGGCTGCTATCAATTTATAGGATCCCATTGACAACATTTTTTACTTCGGGGAGCATGAGCTATGCCCCTTGTATGAGGAATTCTGTGGGCTTTTGAGGTCTTTAATTGACATGCCCCTTGCAATTTCGATGCACCATCCTAAGTTTTTGGATGTTTTGATGGATCAATTTCGATTACAACGGTATGATAGACGTCGACTGATTTGCAGTGCCCCTAGGAATAAAGGCTTGAGACTGGATGTAGCTTTTGGCATAATCAGGAACCTTCCAATAGGTGATGCGAGTTAGGTTCCACTCATGTGTCTGCTTTTGTTGGGAGTACTTCTCTGCAAATTTTTGACCATGGTCTGTAGTTTTGCTTATTTGACCATTGTCAATCAGTTGTTTGAGGAGAAATCTCTAGATGCAGGGAGCTTGGCAAAAACACTAATCTTCATTTGTTTTTCCTGACATGGTATCTAAGTTACTTCCATCGGTAGAAGGCTTCTTCTTCAGGTAGATTTATTCTACCCTTTCTTTTTACATAAATAGCCATTTTGGATTTTTGATTTATCAGGCTTGCCTTAATTTTTTCCTACACCGTCTTTTCACGTTTTCAATCCAGCAGGCTATTATTGCATTTTATCATTCATTATTTTTTTCTTTCATTTTGTTGTAGCTTTGGCTTTAGGACAAGCTTTCCATACTATCTATTCTTACGACATGGATTATTGAGCTAAGGCTTATTGGGCGTTGAGCTCCTTAGTTCATATTAGTGACCGCTATCATAGAGACTTCACTATCGAGGAGTTGATTGAGTTCATAGGGAGTCGTACCACTAAGGATATCCATTGGACTTATCATTTGTGGGGAATCATGCATGCGACTATTAATGTTGCTAGAGGTGGTGTAGTCCTCATTGGTCTTTTCGAGATTATCACCTACTCTCCTGGTCGCTTGTGTAGGCAATATGGCTGTTCTCAAGGGTTTCTGACATCTTTATGCACCCTCCTTGGCTTTAAGCTTTCTTATACTAGGTTCTATCATCATGATGTGAGTTGGAATAATCGTACTCGAGTGGAGGTGAATTATTTGGATCCCTTTGACATTAACCCAAGCGAGGCTTACCACATATGGGTTTTCAGCACCCGTGGGCTTACTACTCTTAAAGAAAGGCTTGTCATGACTACTAAGCTTCGTAGCTTTCTCAGAGGTCACTAAACTTATCACCTGCATCTTTTTCATTTTTGTGGAAGAATAAAGGCTTCAAGCCTCATTGTTTGTCCTGTTGATTTCCATTTCGTATTTGTAATGTACTTCATGTGAAATAAAGATAGAAATGATATTTGAATGAGTGTTATATTAAACAATTTGCAGTCTCCACTTAATACGGTCATACAATACTTTCAATATGAATATGTTATTATAAAAGATATTATTTAAAGAGGAATGATAAATGTTAATTATTCCCAAGCAATGTCCATTGTTGCCTAAGGTTCCAAATGGATATTACCCAAGGCTTCACTCTTTCAATTTCAGTGTCTTTATTTTTTATCAAGAGCCCTCACTAGCTCTTGACAAACTTTTATACATTATTTTTCTTCCTTTTTTTACTACATGAGATAGTGCTTCGGCTTGTCGTGATTAACTGGGTTCATAACTTCATTGTCATCCAGATCCGAGATCTTGACTGCCCCTTTACTAAGAGTCTTCTTTACTACATAAAGTCCTTCTCAATTTGGTTAGAATTTTCCCCAAGCATCTATATGCATCTTATGAGATTGTTTTAAGACCAGATCTCCTACTCTTAGAGGCTGATCTTGCCATTTGACTCAGCGATTGTAAGCCCTAGCCATGCGTTATTGATACAATTATAGATTCTCCAACGCAGCTAATCATTTTTTGTCGACTAAGGCCAAACCTTTTTGTCTCACCCTTGCCATAAGGAGGCTAAAGTGGCCAACGCATCTGCCATCTAATTCTCTTCTCAAGGCATGTAATTGAATTCGCATTTGCTAAACATAGCGGCTTTTCTCCATATGGCTTCTAGGTAAGGTCTAAGAGATTCCTCTTTTAATTCCCAATCTCCCGTGATATGTTTTATCACTGAAGCTGAATCACCAATAATCTTGACTTTATCTGCTCTAAGAGTAACTAGAGCAGACATTCCGAATAGACATGCTTCATATTCTACTCTGTTATTTGTGGTGAGGAATTCTAATCATTTTGACAGAGGTCTGAGTGCTCCGTCTGGCGTAACGATGATAACTCCCAAACCAGCCCCTTGCTTGTTAACTGCACCGTCAAAGAACATAGTCCATTTTTTCGGATTTTCCATTGTGGCTGCAAAACATTCATTAATGAACTCTAGGTTTTCTAGTTCTCTATCCTTGAGTGGTTTATTTGCTAGGAATTCAACCACTACTCTACCTTTGATGGTCTTCTTAGTGACATATTCAATATCGAATTCTGATAGTAATAAGAGCCATGTCGCTAGTTTTCGATTAGTGAAGGAGCCTAGAATAGATATTTCATTGAATCCACCTTTGTAACTGCTTGATTTGGTAGGATTTAAAGTAATGTCTGAGCTTCTTAGTAAGCTAGACCATGGTGGCACAAGTTTTCTCCACGATGGTGTATTGAGCCTCGTACTCTAGCAATTTTTTGTTCAGATAATAAACTACGTGTTCTTTTTTATCTTTATGTTCCTTAACCAGCATAGCTCCTATAGATGTTTCTTCGATCACCAAATAGAGAATTAATGGCTTTTAGAGAATAGGTGGCTTCAATACGGGAGGATTCATTAGATAAGCCTTGATCTTGTCAAAGGCCTCCTGACATTAATCATTTGATTCTATTCATTGCTACTTTGTTAAGAGCTTGAAGATGGGCTCACACGTGGTAGTCAATCGAGCTATAAAGTGGCTGACGTATTGTATGGATCCCAAAAAACTCCTTACTTCTTTCTCAGTCTTTGGTAGATGCATTTCCGTAATGGCCTAAGCTTTATTAGGGACTATTTCTATGCCTCTTTTGCTAACCATGTGCCCCAGTAACTTTCTTGATGTGACACCGAAAATGCACTTCTTTGGGTTGAGATGAAGATTGTACTTCTCGATCCTTGTGAGGAATTGTTCTAACACTGCTAGATGCTCTTCTGGCATAGCAGATTTTACAAGCATGTTATCCACATAAACCTCAACTTCTTTGTGGATCAAATGGTGTAGTAACGTTATGACTGCTCGCTGATAGGTTGCCCTTGCGTTCTTGAGACCAAAAGGCATTACCCTAAAAAAATACATTCCCCATTCTAAGGTGAATGCAGTTTTGAACTTGTCTATCATGTTCATGAGGATCTGGTGGTATCCAGAGAATCCATCCATAAAGGAATACATGGTTGCTTTGGCTGAGCTATCTACCAGAACATCAATGTGTGGTAGCAGAAAATCATCCTTTAGGATGGCCCTATTTAGATCCCTAAAGTCGACACAAACTCTGACACTGTTATTTTTCTTGGGCATAGGGACTACATTAGATAGCCAAGCGGGATACTCGACAACATCCATAAAATTGCCTTAATCAGTTTGGCCATTTCTGCTTTGACTTTTTCTACCATTCGGGATGCATTCTTCTCATCTTTTGCTTTACTGACGAATCCTTGGGTCCGTGGGGATCTTGTGCTTAGTGATGTGCCAGTCAAGCCCAGACATGTCCTCATGAGACCAAGCGAAGGCTAAAACATTGTTTTTTAGTGTTTTTACTAATTATCTCTCTTGATCAATGGGAAGTTGATTGAAAATGTATACCATTTTTGGATCATCCTCTGTATTTAAGTTAATTTCTTTTGTAATATCATTATTAATGTTAAAAATGCTAGATGAATGCTGGAATGGATGCATGGAATCATAATTAGAAACACAATCCAAATAAGTAAAGTTCTTCATCTTATTATCATCATAAAATACATTATTTATCTCAAACATATTGGAAAGGGAAATGAATGACTCATCCTGATCAATGAGCGTCAGTTCTACATTGGATGTTCCTTCTTTAGTAGCTAGCTTTAGAAGGATATCTTCGTCGTCTTCCTCTTCTACTTTTGCTTTGCCTTTCATGACTCTGACCATGTCAATGACAGCTAGGCTTAGGCAACCTCCTTTGCTCTTTGGCTCTTCCACTATCTTGAGAAGTGTTTGGAAGTGCCTGGTAAAAGCCTTGAGGATTTCTTCTTCCTTGCTCAGCTTCTTAATCTTCTTTGGACAAGCCATTTCATCATACTTGATCTGATTAGGAACTGGCCAACATTTGTCCAATGATCTACTTCTTTCATCATATAGTTGAAAGGGCTTTTACCATGCTTGCTATAGTCAACTACATTTGAGAAGATTTTGAATCCTAGGACAGTCCTTCCCTAGTGAGTAACAGGTTTGGGGGTTTCGTTGTACAGTTGTTCTGACTTCTTCTGAAAGATTGTCTTATTAGCGATTCTTTTGGCAATTATGTAGTTGAGTCCTACAAGTTTCCATTCTCCTGCCCCTATATTGAAGGTTAGCATTCCCTGCTCATAGGCACTATGAGGGGGCGAGGCTTTTTAGCGATGGCGGGTTCACGGTCTCTCGGGTTTTTATATAGGAAACTGATGCGGTTTGAGCACGAGGCTCATTACATTTCAAAATTCTTGGCAACAAGGACCGTGGGATCCTTCTACTGACTGGTCTATAGAGAATAATTTTAAGGAAAACTTTGTAAATTAAAACAGAGTCAAAAGCCCCATTTTATAGAATATAAGAGTCGCCACCCGGATTAGCTCTTCCGGGAAATAATGGTATAGCAAATCCAGATAGGATCCCTATACCTATAGAACAGAGATTCTGAGCTCGAATAAAATAGTTACTTATATATTTTATTCGAGATTTTTATGTTTAATTAGTTTATTAAAAGTATTTTTCCTATGTCATTTTGTTTATAAAAAACTTAGGAATAAAGTAAAGTAAAGGGGTGAGGTTTATACTTAGGTTATGGATTTCCCTGCCTCGGATGCTCAAAATAATGAATTAATATGAATAAAATGAGAATGAATGCAATAAAGGTAGGATTAGATCCAATTACCCTCGGTTACCTTTCAAGTGTCTGAAGGCCGGTACGTGCTAGAACCGGATGATTGAGAGATTAGGGTTGAGAACCTTGGGATTTGCAGATAGTTTATAACTAAAGCCTATTGAGAATAATGGACTATACCTTGGTATAGTTGGTGTTTGAAGGATAATATGAGGAAGGTTTATAGCTAAAACCCGTCCACAATATTGAACAATAGTATCGGGGTGACGTTTAGGAAATAAGGCTAGGCCAGTTTATAGCCAAAACTTGCCAAAGGAAGGGTTCTATACCTAAGTATAGTTTTAGGATAAAGGAAATGGATTTTTGGTATGGATTCGGGGAATCCATAAATAAAGGATGTTTTTAGAGGTTTTCAATGTTTTTTGCCATTGGAAAGTTGTTGAAAATGAGCAGGGATCGTATTCTTTTTATAGAAATTTTGGTAGCTTCGATCGATACATCTTAGGAGCGTCGATCAATGCATTTAGGGCATTTTTAGCTTTGCCAAGTCATCACTAGAGTTGATACATGTCCAAGAACCATCGATCCACGCATCTGGGATCGTCGATCGACACATCTGTAGGTTTGATGAGTCATCACTAGACTTGACACGTATCAGCAGCAATAAGTGTCGATCAACACATATAGAACCGTCGATCGACGCATATACAAATGCTTGATTTTTCTTAAATTTTGAATGATGGTTCCTAACACATAGGGATAACTTTAGACTATTGGAAATTGTATTTAGAGTTCTAGAGAAAATTCTATTTAAGGCAGAAGTTCAGACATGAAATTACTGGTGTGAGGTTCTTTCCTTTTAGGATACTTTAAGGATTATTCAAGGGATTTTGGACAAGGAAAGAGACATTAAATTCATAGCACTCTCAAAATTTGGACATCTATATGAATAGGTATTAATCATCATGAGGCCGAGCAGACCGTGCTCACAGGCACCTAGTCCTTTTACGGGAGTATGGTGTTTCTGCATGTAACTTTGAATCCAAGGGCCACAATGCATTCTTGGTTGTTTGTACGACCCTCGACCGATTGTGGCTATTGTGACCCCTTTAATATGGCTTTCCTCCATCTTTAAAGAGGCCACGACTAATGCTTCATCAGCTTCCAGAGTGACGATCTTTCCTTGGAATGGAATTTTGACCTTTTAGTGAAGAGTAGATGGAACCACCCCTCCTAGAGCATGGAAACATGGTCGTTCGAGTAGTATAGAGAAAGTCACTAGGATATCTATGACTATAAAAAGCATAATAGAAGAGATCTCCCCGATAGTGACTTTGGCTTTGAATGTACAGATGATGGTTCTTTAGGAATTATCATAGGCCTTAATGACCGTCGTGGACTTCTTTAAATCCTTTTTAGTTAATCCCAGGATTGGAAAAATATCCTTAGGACAAAAATTCAGAGCTGAGCCATCGTCAAACATCATACATGGCATGATGTGTCTGAAAACACTCGTCTTCAAATAGAGAGCCTTATTGTGGAGAATGCCCTATTGTGGAGAGTGCTAGTTTCAGTGTTAAGTAATGCGTAAACTTGTTCTGGTGATGCTAGTGGAGACATTTTGATTTCCATCAACATTTCACAATGGTGAGCCTATGATCCTAAGAACCAAGGAGAAGATCCTAGATTCTCATTTTGGTGGTGGTGGCTTTTAACTGGTCCACAATTGGGCTTTCTATCTATTTTGAAGACTTAACAAAAGTACGAGGTGCCGGGAGCTCCATTCTCAGCATAGCGGGGGCTACTGACCCATTGATCTTCCCTCCTCTGGTGATAGGACTGACAACCTGAGTAGGCAAGTTTGCCGTTTTGAAGACTTTGAATTCATCAAAATCTTCATCGAGGGATATCTCCCTCAAGTCAATCGATTTGTTCACTAAGGATGGTTCTTTGGCTGCAAAGGGCCATTGCATAATGGGTACCTTTTTGAATCGTCCCTCTATGGTGGCAAATTTCATATAGGATTTGGCATAAAATAGGATTGGAGTCTATCCTGATCATGTGGATAGATGAGGAAGCTCTATTAGTTGGATCCTGATCATTATCATATATGACCGACTATTCATTATAGTGCTTATTCATGTACCAAGGGTACTCCTTGGCGAATTCCATCGATGTCATGGCAAATGGCATTAGTCACTTCCCATTCCGAGTACAATAATGGGTTTTTGTTAGAAAACCATGACCTGGATCACAAAACAGACTGGATCAAGTTTGAAGTAAACAAAACCTAAATGAAACTTATCCGGATAACTAAATATAATAGGACCTAAGCACAAAAAGACTTAAGTAATTATATCCAGACAACTAAGTTTGCATCAAGTCCAAGACAATCTTTCAAGCAAAGACTATTACCTCAGCATAAGTAGATTAGCATCAGGTTAGAGTTTGGAAAGGAAACAAACTGCTGACTTCCCTATAACATCATCTGGAAGATAGACTGATTGAAGCTTCATCTAGATTGGATAAATCTAAAGATAATTCTTAAGATTCCATTCAAGATAAAGGGAATGATTTGAAAATAATTTCCTTCCCTCCGTTTGGTCTTAGCTATAATCAAATATCCCTTCCCAAGAAAAGGACAAAAAGCTGACAGTAGAAAGAGAAAAAGGTAATAACCTTTTTGACCTAGACCAATGGGAAAGGCGTGTGGAGCACACGGATTGGACCACTGGCTAAAAGTTGGTGCATCATAAAAAGCCAAGGAAAATGATCATTGACAACTTTTCAGCCTCAATTCCAAGGATTCAAATAGGTCAAAATTGAGTCTAACGGATTAATCAATGGCTCCAGAAGTGCCACATATAACATGATCAAGGGTGAAGATTTAATGCAAGCTCAACAACCTACAATGGCTACATTTATGATAGAAGGCTATAAAAGGGAAGCTTCACCAATTGAGAAGGTTGGCTGTTTGATTTAGAAAAATAAGTAATAAAGAACAATCATTCAATCAGTTTACAATCCCTTCAAGAATCAAACGAATCAAAATCTGTTGTAGGGATTCCTAATTGAGCTATAAACTTAAAGAAATCCAAAACCAAAGCCTTTTTGAAAACAAGAGTGTAAGGATCTCCAACTTGGGTAAGTTATAGGATTGGGATACAACTTAAAGTTAGTGCTTTGAGTGGGAACTACCTATAGGACTCAGCTTAGATTCGGGGTAAAAGTCTAAGTGGTGTATCCTACTAAAGACTAAAGGACTCAGGTAGGAGTTGGTACTTCTAATAGTATATCCTACATTTAGAAGGGGTTACCATCCAGAGATAAGTTGTAAGGCTTGATTCCTACCAGTTGGAAAGGAATCCACTAGTGGAAAAGCTCGGTCGAAGGAAATTCTATGGACTGGAGTAGGCGGGGCCAAACCAGGATAAAATCCTTTGTGTTGATTTCTTTAACTCTTTATTTATTGCATTACATGGATAAAACTGCATCATTTGGATCCATCATCCGGATCATAATCAAACATGCTACACTAAGACTTTTTAAAAGTCTATTTATTCCACAAAAAAGGGTCATTCATAAAGACCCTCACAGGGACCAACAGTTTCTGTATTTATCCAGCTTGGGAGTTATACCCTCCGGTGGATCTACCTAAGTGAAATAATCAATGAATTACCTAGCTAGAGTGTTCTAAATGATTTTTCATAAAATGTTAGCCCGTCATACCAGACAATCACTTTCTCTTAGAGAGCTAAGGGAAACCTTTCGGGCTAATGGGCATAGTGAATGTAACCACCATTCATCATTTGCACAAATTCGTGGATGTGAGGGCATGGCCTTGTGTTCCCATCGTAGAATATGAGATAGACTTCTCTTAAGTTTGGACTTCGGATTTGATAATTAGCTCAAGCCAATTTATTTTCTACTCGAATTCTCTCCATGATATACTCCCGAGAAGGTTCTTACCCCTTGTCTCAGATCATATTAATGAAGTGTTCATTGTTCGAGTCAAAGTCTGTAAAGTCTCTAGAACCATCGCTCACCGCAGACTATAAAGCTCTTGGTGAATCGTGCTCCAAAGACGAGGCATAGTTTTCAGTACCATCATAGTCGACTATCATGCCATTAGGAATGGGAGCCTTATATTCGAAATCCCCCAGCCAATTAGGCATGATTCTAAATTTAAATTCTTCGGACTCTTATCCCAAGTTGTCCACTTCGCTTTTATCTTCATTGTTTGATTCGCCGGAGTCCTCGAATTCCTCTACTTCATCTGAATCATCGAAAGGTTATTGCTCATTCCTTGGTTCAAAAACCCAATTTGGCGCATGCTGAATTGGCACATCATCATTAGTTTTTTCATCAGAATCCTGCTCATGATCCTCTTCAGGGTCCTCTTCCGGGTCCTCCTCAGGGTCTTCCTCTAGGTCTTCCTTAGGGTCTTCCTCAGGATCTACCTTAGGATTTTTCTCCATTGCATTTTCCACTATATTCACTTCGGCCTATATCCCTTCAATAGCAATTTAAAAGTTGAAGATCATGCCCTGCATATTGGCAAAAGTTTGCCCCATGTGAGTACTATATGTCGTAATGTCTCCACAGATTCCTTCAAATAGGTCGCGCTGCTCGATGCTCACTTGGTTTCTTTTATTCACTTTTAATGCCACATCTGCATAAAGTTTGGTAAATGGGTCTTACACTACTTCATTCAGGTTCATGCCGAGATAGCTCTACCAATCCTCGTGGTTACTCCAAGCTTATTCAAGATCATACAACTAATAACCTCTTAGATGTGCTGTACCAGAAGAACTTTAAAATTTGAACAGATTTGTCCCAATATAGTTAGGAGTCATGTAATCTAGTGGAGTATATATAGGGGGATGAGAAGGAGGAATATCCTGCTAACCAACATTATGTTGATCTACTTGAGGTGCCAACCACCAGAAAAGTGCATCTGGGTGCGATTAGGAAGCCATGAAGTAATGGATGAAGGATCTCTCCATATAATACCAGTTCTAATGACCTTCCATTGGCATTACATTGTACCAATCCATAGCCGGACCTTCTAAGAAGCAAGGGAATTGAGGTGCAAAGCCCATAATAGCGATCCCTCGTTCATGCATAAATTGGAGGAATTCCTCTATATGCTTATTTGGGTCAGAATCACCTCAGAATATAAGGTACGGCAGTACCTGATATTGGTATAGCCCCTCTCTTCTCATTCTCAAGATGTACTGGTCAAACATGTGGATGATGTCCATATTGTTGAAGATCATGTTATTCCCCTATCCTGGATCATGTCAAAAATTATCCATCACGTCGATACCATGCTCATCGGCTTCTACATGAACATTAATAGCATTCACAGTTGCTTCAAAGTTAGGCAAGGGATTAGTCTGTGTGCTCGGCTTCTTCTTGGGTACCTTCATTCTCCCGTCGGCTGTCATTTCCTAGAAATCTTTCATTAGCTGAGTGCATTCATTAGTGCGATGCCCCTTGGTCACTTGATAGGCAAATAAGTTATCCCTGTCCGCCGTAATAGGTGGGACAAATGGTTTTATACTCTGAAGCTGGTTAGACTTCCTCAATTTAGTGAATATTTGTGATAATGACTCCACCCATGGGGAGATAGATTGATGTGTCTGCACCTGAGTGGGTACTATGACTTTGGATGGAGCTTTTGAAGACTCAAAGCTTCCTTGTTTAGAAGATCCCCCTTTTCCCAATATCTAGGCTTAGTGTAAGCATGTTGTTCCTATTTCTTCATTCGGTCTTCTTCATCATATTTTTCTAGCCTTTTGGCGTAGTCCACTACATCATTAAAGATGTCGAATCTTTTCATTTTCATGCCATCCTGATATCTCTAGAGGGATCCTTCAACGAGTTTTACTATCAAGGCTTCCTAGCCAGGTGCCACAATCACCAGGATCTGAATAACTATCCATCTCAAGTAATGTTCTTCAAAGGACTCATTCAGGCATCGATTAACCCTTTTGAGATCTTGTAAAGTAGTTTTGACCTTTAGATTGAAAGCTTAGTTCTCTAGAAACGTAGAACACAGCTTTTTCCAATCAGATTTTCATTCGTCGGCATCCTCATATACCATTTAGAAGCTGGACCATGGAGAGCGACTTGTAAAAAGTTGACTATGTAAACCTTGGGGATCTTCATACTAGTCATGATCTGGAGATAACTTTCAATGTGCATATGAGGAGACCCAATGCCAGTATACGGGGCTACATAAGGCATAACAAAGTTAGTCGGGAGGGCTTTAGATTCCTTTGGCGAGAACTAGTCAATGTCTACATGTCACTCGATTGAGGGAGCAATCAACTTGTCTTTTATTAGGGATAACTTTTCCATGTCTGCCATTTTCGCCTTCAATACTGCTATCTCCGCCTCTTATTCTTAGGCCCTCTGAGAACTAGAAGCGCTCAGCCTTTCCCAAACATCACAGAACTCTAGAGCATCTAAAATCCTTCTAAGGGACTGACCAACCACGTCATCATCTACCATCATAGTTTTGAGCTCTAGATCAGAGAAAAATCCGATAGAGATTCGACTAGTTTTGGGGGCCTGACTTTTAGCCTACCCATGATGTGTCTTAACCTCCTTCTCTCTCACTTCTAACCTCAAATGTGAGAGATCAAGTGTTAGTAAGCATATCGGGTGTGGCTCTGAGCCTTACTTACCTTCGTTTATCAAAATGAATCAGTGAATGAATTAATGAATGAATGAATGGATGGATATATACAAATTGTAGGGTATTTGAGTGCATGCTAACAATTTAGGTAATAATTAGTAATTAGCAGGGGTTGTTCATAATATTCATGGAATATTACTTACATGCAGTCTAAAAACTAAGGTTTTGAATCAAATCTTATTCGACTTAATGGTTGGTTGGATCTAAGATAACTCTAATAGCCGGGTGGCTCACTGGCTAGGTTTGGTCAATCTGGATGGCTGAGTGAGTTGACTCCATGGTCACTCAGAGGCTGACTCTATGGTCATTGGTTAGTTGACTAGATGGTCATTCAAGGTTTGACTCGCTGGCTAAAGGTGAGTTGACTCATTGGTCACTCGAGGGTTGACTTGGTGGTTGAATGTAAGTTGACTCTGACTCGCTGGTTGAAGGTGAGTTGACTTGCTAGTCACTCGGGGGTTGACTCGGTAGTTAAAGGTGAGTTAACTCGCTGGTCACTTAGAGGTTGACTATGTGGTCAAAGGTGAGTTGACTTGCTGGTCACTCGCCGCTTGACTCTGTGGTCATTGGTGATTTTGCTCGATGGTCGAAGGTGAGTTGACTCGGGGGTCACTTGGGGGTTGACTCGGTGGTCGAAGGTGATTTGAGTCAATGCTCACTTTGGGGTTTGACTCGGTGGTCGAAGGTGAGTTGACTCGATGGTCACTCGAGGGTTAACTCGGTGGTCAAAGGTAAGTTGACTTGATGGTCACTCGAGGGTTTGAATGTTTTGGCCCATGGGTTGAGCCTAGGTGGACTCACTAGTGTTGGTTTATTTCGGCTCACGGGTTGAATCTAGGTGGACTCACTGGTCCCGGTTTGTTTCGGCTCACGGGTTGAGCCTAAGTGGACTCACTAGTCTCAGTTACATTAAGTTCCTATAGCTAAGGAAATGAAATGGCATGGCACACATTATAGTCATGGCCGCATAAAGATGTGGTTAGTTTCCACACAACCATGATGCTTATGATGTCCGTTTTTTTGTTTATTTATATTTAATAAACCTGCACATGTAGCAAACGGTTAGATCACACCTACCACCCTTTTAACTCCATTTGATTACTTTGCTTTAAGGCCAACGGGGGACTCATTGAAGCCTGCTCATGTGCACTCTTGGTTTTTGGGTAAACCTTTTGGGAAGTGTCTATGGTTCATCTATATGGGGGTTTCGGTCTAAGGATTGGGTGGTATTAGGTACCCTGCACCTTTGTGTACTAAGTCCCAATGGCCCTATGCGAACCAAAGGAAACTTTTCCACATATAATATACTCGGATAGTCTTGCCATAAAGCGAGTAAGGCCCTCGTACGTTACGCAAGGGGTGTGATCATATCCATACCCCTCAAGCCCAAAGCGAACTTGGAGATACTTCACCAAAAGACACCTATATTGGTTTAGGGGTAAAGAATGCAGATGCTATGCAATCCTAAAATTGTGTTATGTCGAAATTACCACATACTTCATAATTTCAAAACTTAATTTGAACAATATTTTAATTATTATGTCAAAAAAAGAGTTTTATTAAAAAATGGGTTTTTATAAAAATAATTTTATCCCCAACAGAGTTGTCACTGAGAGCGGGTGAAATATTGTGGGAGCACGCGGGGTGCAGTGCGTGAGGCGCGTTTGGCGCAGTTTGAAGAAACTGCGGGATTGATTTTTGTAGGTGTGTACCTTTTTTTAATAAAACGATTAGTTTTATTAAATAGAAAATTATTTTGTTATTTTTCACGTAAACTTATTTAGTGTGAAAAACATGGCTTTTTATAAGTCAAAAATATGATTATATTGAGAAATATATTTACACATTTTAATAAAAGAAAAGATTTTAAAATAAAGCATTTTTACTTTATTAAAAAATAAAATAGAGTAGCCACCCGGTTCAGCTCCACCGGGAATTGTGGTATACCGATCCATGATGGGATTTTCATATCGAAATGAAAGTGAGATTCTGAGTTCGGAAATAGTAGGTACTCATATTGTTTAAATTGTTTGGATTGATTTTGGAATTTCTGGTAATCTCTGCATTACAACGGCTTATTTAAGAAATAAATTTAAGAAATAAAACGGGCATTATAACAGCCTAATAATTTGATATTTTCTACCAAAATTTCGGTAGAGTAATGGCAGCGCTTGGGTTTTGGTTCGAAAACTTGGATAGAGTTTCCTCACATTCTATATGTTTTGTCCACACGTGCACACTTATTTATACGTATTATAGTTTAAGTGGATCTTGTGGCTCACTTAACCAGACAAATGGAACTCAATGTGCAATAATGAAAGTAATAAAAATGAATTTAATGAATTTTAACGTTGGGCTTAGATCTAATTACCCTCAGTTTACCTTTTCGTCTGTCCAGGATGACTTGAGAGCCGGTGCAGGACCGAAGTTGTCAAAGATTGTGAGTTGGTTGGAAAATAGATCTAACCCAAATTATGACTATAATCTTGAATTATTTCTAAGAGAAAATCGAGAATTTTTTAGAAATTGAGTAATTTTTAGACCGAAGATCACTGTAAGAGCTAGATCTGAAAAGATGGAAAATCGATTTTATATCTGATATAGATGATAAATCTCATATTTGGAAGTGTTTTGGCAGAGTTTCGAGGCTTTTTAGACTCCCGGAACCAAAATGACAAAGTAGATTTAAGTTAGATTTTGTAACCGCTGAAAATGGAAAGGGGCGTCCCTCTATTTATAGATGGTGGTTTTTAGCCCGTGGGCTAAAAGACTAGGTAATGAGCCCACAGGCTAGTTACCTACTTGAGTGCAAATCTAATTTGAATCTGTCAGTAAATCTTACACAATATTTACCGAGACTTGGTCTGATCTTTAGACTATAAAGACAATGAGCCCGCGGGCTAAAAGTCCATTTTGACCAAAATTTTGACTTTTTGATTTTTCAGTAGGAAACGCTAAATCGAGGTTTCTCTAGAATGTGGATTGTTGAATTTCTGATTTTCGGATGGCTATTTGGTCCTTTTTAGCTCTCTTGCCGAATCACTGAATGAAATAGGCATTATTCCTCATTGACCCAGAACGGACCTATGCTAACACAATCCAAGCTCCGTCATCACCTTGCAAGCAATCAATTTTGTACCTCTTCCTCCATTGCATTGTTGAAATGTGGAAATTTTGTGTATTTCGATCACCGTCGGATATCCATTTCCTTCTGGCCTTCTAATGCCAAAATATCTCCTCTTACTTCAGGATGTCATGAAGCTCCATTCTCAACTTTTCCTCTTAAGTAAACAAGGAATGAGACCAATTCTCTGCATTTATCCGCGATTTCCTAACTAGAATCCTTTGCTTTTTCCTCTTGGTATGCCCAAACACTTCCTTATTCCAATGAATAACTCCCATCTTGAAGTTTGAGAATGCCTGAAATAAATTAGTTTTCGGATTCCAAGATTGTTTAACGAAATCTTGAAATCCATGATGAGTTTCCCATGCTGCCTTATATCGGAAGGGTCTATTTGTCAAATTATACCTTGAATCTTCAAGACTAAGCAAAATAATGGTCTGAATGTTGAAAGGCCAAGTTAACAAATTGAGCGTTTGGAAAGCGACATCTTCCTAATAAATTGGCATATACTCGGTCCAATCTCACTTGAAGGCATTTCCTTCTCCAAGTGAACTTGTGTCTATATGCTCCCAAGTCCAACAGATTGAGGGCTATGAGCACAGTATGCCTGGCCTAATGATTATTAATACCTATTCACATAGGTGTTTGAATGTCAAAAGTGCTATGAATCGAATGTCTCTTTCCTAGTCCAAAATCCCTTGAATAAACCTCAAAGAATCCTAAAGGAAAGAACCTCAAACCAGTAATTTCATTTGCAAACTTCTACCATCAAAACAATTTTTTTCGGTACCCCAAATAAAATTTCCAACAATCAATTGTTAGCACTTTGCGTTAGGAACCATGTGTCAAAATTTCAAAAATATCGAACGACTGGATGTGTGTCAATCGACGCTCCCATTTGCATTGATCAACGCTCACCACTGTTGACACATGTCAAGTGTAGCGATGACTCATCAAACCTACACATCTGTCGACTGATGCTCCCAGATGCATCAATCAATGATCCTTGGGCACGTATCGAGTCTAGTGATGACTCAGCAAAGCTAGAACCACTCTAGATGCATCGTTTGACGCTCCCAAGATGTGTCGATCGATGCTGCCAAAATTCCTATAAAAAGAACGCGATCCCTGCTCATTTTCAACAACTTTCAATGGAGAAAACATTCAAGCCTCTTAGAAAAGTTCATTTTAATGGGTTCCTCGAATCCATACCAAAAATCCCTTCCTTTATCCCAAAACTATTCTCAGGTATAGATCCATTCCCTTGGCAAGTTTTAGTTATAAACTAGTGTAGCCTTAATTCCTAAACACCATCCCGATACTATAGTTCAATATCATCAACGGGTTTTAGCCTCAAACCTTCCTTGTATTATCCTTCAAATACCAATTATACCTGGGTATAGTCCATTATCCTTGACGGGCTTTAGTTATGAACCATCTCCACAAATCCTAAGGTTTTCAACCCTAATCTCTCAATCATTCAATTCTAGTATGTACCGGCCTTCAGGACACTCGAAGGGTAACTGAAGGTAAAATTTTCTTTCAATCATGCATATTAATTACTATTTCAACATGAAGTAGCAAGCTCTTACTCGGGCCCTCGCTCCATGGGCTAAGCCCGCAAAGGTCGTATCTCTCGACTTATCTCATTTGCTCATTATGAATCCATTATTATAACAAAAGATTTTTCATAATAAAAATATGATTTATCCAAATTCAAATGGCAAGTAACTATTTCATCTGAAACTAGAATCTCTCTTTTATCGGTATAGGAATCTTGCTCGGATCAGCTATACCACCAATTTCTAGAAAGTGCTGATCCGGGTGGCGACTCTAATATTGTATAAAATAGGGACCCTACTCCCGCGATAAAAAAGGTTAATCCCAAAAGGTGTCCTGGACCCCTTTGTCTAGTTGGAAATACTAAGTATGTTCACACATTCAACAGCCCCTGCACTCTAGCGGTGACTCCCAGCATTAAAACCTGGGAGCCCCATATTGGCCGTGCTAATCCAATCGATGATCCAAAATAGTCGATGAAAAGTTCGTCCGCTCACAGTGGCGACTCTGCTGGGGATACATTCTTTTTATAATTAGTTTTTCCCAAAATCAATCGACGATGAAATAATGAAAGTCATTTGAATTTGGAATTATTAGGGTTTGCTACATAGCATCTACATATATCTACACCCATAACCCCAATATTCTCAATGACGTGTCTCTAAAAGTTGACTCGAGTTCTTGTAGGGGCATGAAGTTAGGATACACCAACCGTGCGTAGTACGATATAATCTAGTCGGCTTGATTAACACCACTAGGTTTGAGTATATTAAACATGGAAAACGGGCTCCTAAACTCGATTAGGGTTCTTGGTCTTAAGTACATAATGCACGGTTACCATCAACTATTACCCCGTTAGACTTAGCCCAGCATATAGCAAAACAACCCTAGAGACTTCCCCTAGAGATACCCGATGATTTTCTTAAAATCATAAGAGAGATCATGACCTCATCTACCGCCAGGTTGGTAATAGTGGAAAAAACCCCCCACCTAGGAAAGAAGCTCACCACAATGGAGTAATAAGCTTGGAAAGGATCCCCCTAAGCATTAGTTCACAAAGGACTTAGTGTACCTTTGGTACACATCAATCGGGACTATAACGCACCCTAGTCCCTATGACCAATGTTCATACATCATTCAAACCATCGCATGCAAGAAAAATCGAAGTGATGTCCAGAACACAACTACGAAAGCCGAGAAGAATCGGATAGATAAAGCACTCAAATAGATCCAAAATATTTCACCTTCTCTTGTAAACTGGGGCAATGTAAGAAAGGTGAAAGTCAACAAAAAAAAGTCAAAAAAGAAATAAAAAAGAAAAAAAGAGAAAAAGGCATGCTAGGTTAAAAACCTAAAAGGGTAATCCAGGCAAAAGTTAAAGCAACCCGATAAATCGAAAACTTGAAAAGACTGTTTATGCAAAAATTAGGGTAAAAAATGATAGCCCGCTATTCTTCGATTTAGGCAAAAATTAGGGCATAACCTCTACTTGTGGAAACAAAGGCATAGGCATTCACCATGGTAACTCACCACATAGAAATGGCGATAAGCAGCTCCTAAAGAAATCATTGTAACTAGCGACATAATGCATCGACACCAATGTCGAACCTTCCACTCCTTCAGAATATGAGGAGGCAATCCTCTACCACAGTCCTTGCATATATCTTTATGAAAGGATATCTCAAATATATATCAATGGTGGCATACAGTGCCCAACTCCCTAGTGAGACAAACTGCTCAATGGCGGTAGACAGTGCCCAACTCCCTAGTGAGACGAACTGCTCAATAGCGGCAAACAGTGCCTAACTCCATAGAGAGATGAACTGCTCAATAGTGACAAACATTGCCCAACTCCCTAGTGAGAGAAACTGCTCAATAGTGGCAGACAGTGCCCAACTCCCTAGTGAGACAAATTGTTCAATGGTGGCAGACAGTGCCCAACTTGATGGTGAGACAAACTGCTCAATGGTGGCAAACAATGCTTAACTCAATGGTGAGATAAACTGGTCAATGGTGGCAAACAGTACCTAACTCGATGGTGACATAAACTGGTCAATGGTGGCAAACAGCACCCAACTTGATGGTGAGACAAACTACTCAATCGTAGCAAACAGTGCCCAACTCGATGGTGAGACAAACTGGTCAATGGTGGCAGATAGTGCCATACTCCTTGATGAGAAAACTGGTTAATGGTGGCAAGGTAGTGCCCAACTCGATGGTGAGAAAAACTGGTAAATGGTGGCTGACAGTACCACACTCCCTGATGAGAAAACTGATCAATAGTGGCTGATAGTGCCACGCTCCCTGATGAGAAAACTGCTCGATGGTGGCTGATAATGCCACTCTCCCCGATGAGAAAACTGATTGATGGTGGCTGATCGTGCCATACTCCCTGATTAGAAAATTGATCGATGGTGGTAAATAGTGCCATACTCCCCGATGAGAAAAATGATCGATGGTGGTTGACAGTGCCACACTCCTTGATGAGAAAATTGGTCAACGGTGGCTGACAGTGCTACACTCCCTGATGAGAAAACTGCTCAATAGTGGCAGGTAGTGCCCACAAGTGTAATTCTCTGCTTTCTCTTTGCATCATCTCAAAACCGTTTTAAAATTGGCCGACCAACTTTTTTGTAAAACTATAACACGTCACTAGGGGGACTAAACCTTTTGAAATGCTCTTAATTTTCATTTTCCCCAGCGAATATTTCTTTTCAAAACAATTATTTATTTTCATTTTCATCCCCAGCAGGATTTTAACTTAAAAAGATTTTCATCAACATTCTTGATCGAAGGGAAAAAAATTTTCTTTTCAAAAATTTTCAATCAAGTAATGCCAACTCTTTTAAAAAACCCTTGCGTCCCTGTGACTTACACACATGAAAGCACATGTTTTGTTCACTGCACTCACTTCGCGTATGCAAAATTTCCTTTACGATCAAAACTTTTGAAATGCGAGGCATAAACTGTGAGCATGGTCCGCCCAGCCTGATGATAATTAATACGTATTCATATAGGTGTCCGAATGTTGAAAGTTCTATGAATCGAATGTCTCTTTCCTTATCCAAAATCCCTTGAATAATCCTCAAACTATCCTAAAGGAAAGAACCTCAAACCAGTAATTTCTTGTTCAAATTTCTGCCTTCAAAAGAATTTTCTCTGGAACTCTAAATAAAATTTCCAATGGTCAAAAGTTAGTACTTTATGTTAAAAACCAGGTGTCAAAATTTCAAAAAAATCCAACGGCTAGATTTGCATCGATCGATGCTCCCATATGCATCGATCAACGTCACTAATGCTGACACGTATCAAGTCTAGCGATGACTCATCAAACCTACACATGTATCGATCGAGGCTTCCAGATGCATCAATCGATGGTCCTTGGACATGTGTCTAGTCTAGTGATGACTCAACAAAGCTATAACTGCCCTAGATGTATCGATCGACGCTCCTAAGATGTGTCGATCGGCGCTCCAAAAATTCCTATAAAAAGAATGCGATCCCTACTCATTTCCAACAACTTTCGTCGGAGAAAACATTCAAGCCTCTTGGAAAAGTTCCTTTTCATGGGTTCCTCGAATCCATTCCAAAAATCCCTTCCTTTATCCCAGAACTATACTCAGGTATAGAACCATTCCCTTGGCAAGTTTTAGCTATAAACTGGCCTAGCCTTATTTCTTAAACGCCATCCCAATACTATAGTTCGATATTGTCGATGGGTTTTAGCTACAAACGTTCCTTGCATTGTCCTTCAAATAGAAACTATACCCAGGTATAGTCCATTATCCTTGATGGGCTTTCGTTATAAACCATCTCAGCAAATCCCAAGGTTCTCAACCCTAATCTCTCAATCATTCGGTTCTAGCATGTACCGGCCTTCAAGGCACTCAAAGGGTAACTGAGGGTAAAATATTACTTTTAATCATGCATTTTAATTACTATTTCAACATGAAGTAGCAAGCTCCTACTCGGGCCTTCGCTCCATGGGCTAGATCCGTAAAGGTCGTATCTCTCGACTTATCTCCTTTTTTTATCTTGAATCCATTATTATAACAAACGATTTTTCACAATAAAATATGATTTACCCAAATTCAAATGGCAAGTACCTATTTCATCCAGAACCAGAATCTCTATTTTATTGGTATAAGAATTCTGCTCGGATCAACTATACCACCAATCTCTCGGAAGAGCTGATACGGGTGGCGACTCTAATATTGTATAAAATAGGGACCCTGCTTCCGTAATAAAAAGGTTAATCCCCAAAGGAGTCCTCGACCCCTTTGTCTAGTTGGAAATACTCACACATATAATGAGCCCCGCGCTCCAGCAGTGACTCCCTGCATTAAAACCCGAGAGTCCCGTATTGACCGTGCCAACCCAATCGATGATCCAAAAGAGTCGATAAAAAGTTCGCCGCTCACAGTGGCAACTCTGCTGGGGATACACTCTTTTTATAATTAGTTTTTCCCAAAATCAATCGAAGATGAAATAATGAAAGTCATTTGAATTTGGAATTATTAGGGTTTATTGCATAGCATTTGCATATATCCACACCCATAACCCTAATATTCTCAATGACGTGTCTCTAAAACTTGACTTGAGTTCTTGTAGGGGCATGACAACTGTTACCCCATTTAACTTAGCCCAGCATATAGCAAAACAACCCTAGAGACTTCCCCTAGGGATACCCAATTATTTTCTTAAAATCATAAGAGAGAGCATGACCTCATCTACCCCCAGGTTGGTAATAGAGGAAAAACTCCCCACCTAGGAAAGAAACTCACCACAATGGAGTAATAAGGTTGGAAAGGATCCCCCTAAGCATTAGTTCACAAAGGACTTCGTGCGTACCTTTGGTACACATCAATTAGGACTAGAACGCACCCTAGTCCCTATGACCTATGTTCATACCTCATTCAAACCATCACATGCATGAAAAATCAAAGTGATGTCCAGCACACAACTACTAAAGCCGAGAGGAATCGGATAGATAAAGCTCTCGAATAGATCCAGAATATATCACCTTCTCTTGTAAACTGGGGCAATGTGAGAAAGGTGAAAGTCAACAAAAAAATCAAAAAAGAAAGAAAAAAGAAAAAAAAAAGAAAAAGGCATGCTAGGTTAAAAACCCAAAAGGGTAATCCAGACAAAAGTTAAAGCAACTCGATAAATCGAAAACCTGAAAAGACGGTTTATGCAAAAATTAGGGTAAAAAATGATAGCCCGCTATTCTTCGATTTAGGCAAAAATTAGGGCATAACCTCTACTTGTGGAAACAAAGGCATAGGCATTCACCATGGTAACTCACCACATAGAAATGGCAATAAGCAGCTCCTAAAGAAATCATTGCAACTAGCTACATAATGCATCGACACCAATGTCGAACCTTCCACTCCTTCAGAATATGAGGAGGTAACCCTCTACCACAGTCCTTGCATATATCTTCACGAAAGGATAACTCAAATACACATCAATGGTGGCAGACAGTGCCCAACTCCCTAGTGAGACAAACTACTCAATGGCGGTAGACAGTGCCTAACTCCCTAGTGAGATGAACTACTCAATGGCAGCAAACAGTGCCCAACTCCATAGTGAGACGAACTGCTCAATGGCGACAAACAGTGCCCAACTCCCTAGTGAGAGAAACTGCTCAATAGTGGCAGATAGTGCCCAACTCCCTAGTGAGACAAATTGTTCAATGGTGGCAGACAATGCCTAACTTGATGGTGAGATAAACTGCTCAATGGTGGCAAACAATGCCTAACTCAATGGTGAGATAAGCTGGTCAATAGTGGCAAACAGTGCCCAACTCGATGGTGAGATAAACTAGTCAATGGTGGCAGATAGCATCCAACTCGATGGTGAGACAAACTACTCAATGGTGGCAAACAGTACCCAACTCGATGGTGAGATAAACTGGTCAACGGTGGCAGATAGTGCCACAATCCTTGATGAGAAAATCGATCAATGGTGGCAAGGTAGTGCCCAACTCGATGGTGAGAAAAACTGGTAAATGGTGGCTGACAGTGCCACACTCCCTGATGAGAAAATTGATCGATAGTGGCTGACAGTGCCACGCTCCCTGATGAGAAAACTAATCAATGGTGGCTGACAGTGCCACTCTCCCTGATGAGAAAACTGATCGATGTTGGTTGACCGTGCCACACTCCCTAATTAGAAAATTGATGGTGGTAGATAAAGCCACACTCCCCAATGGGAAAAACGATCAATGGTGGTTGACAGTGCCATACTCCTTGATGAGAAAACTAGTCAATAGTGGCTGACAGTGCCACACTCCCTGATGAGAAAACTGCTCAATAGTGGCAGGTAGTGCCCACAAGTATAATTCTCTGCTTTCTCTTTGTATCATCTCAAAACCGTTTTAAAATTAGCGGACCAACTTTTTTGTAAAACTATAACATGTCACTAGGGGGACTAAACCTTTTGAAATGCTCTTAATTTTCATTTTCCCCAGCGAATCTTTCTTTTCAAAACAATTATTTATTTTCATTTTCATCCCCAGCAGGATTTTAACTTAAAAAGATTTTCATCAACATTCTTGATCGAAGGGGCAAAAATTTTTGTTTTCAAAATTTTCGAATAACTAATGCCAACTCTTTTAAACAACCCTTGCGTCCCTATGACTTACCACACACGAAATCACATGTTTTGTTCACTGCGCTCACTTCTCGTATGCAAAATTTCCTTTACGATCAAAACTTTTGAAATGCGAGGGGCAAACTGTGAGGATGGTCTGCCCGGCCTGACGATAATTAATACCTATTCACATAGGTGTCCGAATGTCGAAAGTGCTATGAATCGAATGTCTCTTTCCTTGTCGAAAATCCCTTGAATAATCCTCAAACTATCCTAAAGGAAAGAACCTCAAACCAGTAATTTCTTGTTCAAACTTCTGCCTTTAAAAGAATTTTCTCTAGAACTATAAATACAATTCTCAACGGTCAAAAGTTAGTACTTTGTGATGAAAACCAGGTGTCAAAATTTCAAAAAAATCCAACGGCTAGATTTGCATCGATCGATGCTCCCATATTCATCGATCAACGCTCACTACTGCTAACACGTGTCAAGTCTAGCGATGACTCATCAAACCTACACATGTGTTGATCGATGCTCCCAGATGCGTGAATCGATGGTCCTTGGACACGTGTCTACTCTAGTGATCACTCAACAAAGCTACAACTGCCCTAGATGTGTCGATCGACACTCCTAAGAAGTGTCGATCGGCGCTCCTGAAATTCCTATAAAAAGAACGCGATCCCTGCTCATTTCCAACAATTTTCGACGGAGAAAACATTCAAGCCTCTTGGAAAAGTTCCTTTTCATGGGTTCCTCGAATCCATTCCAAAAATCCCTTCCTTTATCCCAAAACTATACTCAGGTATAGAACCATTCCCTTGGCAAGTTTTAGCTATAAACTGGCCTAGCCTTATTTCTTAAACGCCATCCCGATACTATAGTTCGATATCGTCGACGGGTTTTAGCCACAAACCTTCCTTGCATTGTCCTTTAAATAGAAATTATACCCAGGTATAGTCCATTATCCTTGACGGGCTTTAGTTATAAACTGTCTCCGCAAAACCCAAGGTTCTCAATCTTAATCTCTCAATCATTCGGTTCTAGCACGTACCGGCTTTCAGGGCACTCGAAGGGTAACTGAGGGTAAAATATTACTTTCAATCACGCATTTTAATTACTATTTCAACATGAAGTAGCAAGCTCCTACTCGGGCCTTCGCTCCATGGGCTAGGTCCGTAAAGGTCGTATCTCTCGACTTATCTCCTTTTTTCATTTTGAATCCATTATTATAACAAACGATTTTTCACAATAAAATATGATTTATCCAGATTCAAATGGCAAGTACCTATTTCTTCCAGAACTAGAATCTCTATTTTGTCGGTATAGGAATCCTGCTCGAGTCAGCTATACCACCAATCTCTCGGAAGAGCTGATACGGGTGACGACTCTAATATTGTATAAAACAGGGACCCTGCTTCCGCGATAAAAAGGTTAATCCCCAAAGGAGTCCTCGACCCCTTTGTCCAGTTGGAAATACCAAGTATATTCACACGTACAACGAGCCCCGAGCTCTAGCGGCGACTACCCGCATTAAAACCCGGGAGTCCCGTATTGACCGTGCCAACCCAATCGATGATCCAATAGAGTCGATGTAAAGTTCCCACGCTCACAAGAGCATTGATATGTCTTTGAACTTTCAAGCTTCGGTTGATATAATGATTTGAGCCCCCAATTTTGATCAGAAATCTTGTCAATGTCGTTAAAATCTCCAGCGAGGAACCACGTTGTAGAGTTATTAACATTGAGGCTAGTGAAAGCCCCCCACATGGAGTCTCTGAAAGAACTAATAGTGCTGGCGTATATTAGTGCTGTCATACCCTCACATTTCCTTACTTTCGGAAAATATGTTTCCATTTTTTTATTTGCAAAACTGCACATGTATAGGAGTTTTGTATCTGAAATCAGTGTGAAATAAAAAAAAATATTATGTTGTCGATGTTCCCGTACTACCTAAACAGTTAGAAATAAATACTATATCCAACTACCAAAATAAGTTGTTAATCAAACATAGCGCCAAGTAATGTTCAAAGATCAATTCAGAGAATAGAGAATCAAGTAGTTATTAGCATATGGGCTAGCATTGAGTGGCAACATTCAGGGACCGCATCAAATTTGAGTAGCAACTTTGGTTATTATTCCCTCCTTTTTAATATATATTTGTCTTTTTAGCATGTTTCTCAGTATCAACAATTAACATTGATTAAAGGGAATATACGTACTAATATACGGTAAAGATTTTTATTCTTTTAAAAGATAATTGAATTTTTTTTTCATTTATAATGGTGCATTATATACCTGTAAAGAACATGGAGAAGATTGATATAAATACATTGAATTCTTTAGACGTGGAATATGTGGAAATTTTTTAAAGGAAAAAACTAATTTATGTATGCTCTCTTGTTATATATATATATATATATATATATATATATATATATATATATATATATATATATATATATATGCTAGCATGGCATCTAGCAACCAACGTGCTACTCTTATTACATCTTAACCGATGCAGACTTTTCGAAATCAAACAAAAAGAGTTTAAGTGTTAAAGTTAGCTATGGCCGAGACAAAATCAGCAATAGTAAACAACCAATCACAATTGTATAGTACCAACTAAACCAAATGAGTTATGCTTTTAGTATGAAATATTACGGAAGTCACTAGCAAATTCAAAATTATCACTAAAATTAAAATAAAATAGAGAGAACACCAATAATTTAATGAGGTTAGGCCAATTTTGTCTACGGTCCCGGACACTACCAAATTAATATTTCATTCAAAGAAATATTACAATAGAGAAGAGAAAGAAGAACAAAGCCTTAAGAATAGGAAGACATTTGATTTTGGGATGAAGAATTAGCAAAGATCATAGGTCTATTTATACACACATTTTGCCATCTGCCAACCATATTTAGTCACCTAATTAATGTAGCCTCCTATTTAATTAATCCACCAATTTAGTTGAGTCAACATTTTACTTTGTCCATGTTGGACTTTGTTACAATTTCTACAAATCTCCACCTTGACAAAGTCCACATCTTCAATCTCTTATCTTGTGTAGTGTCTTCCAATGCAGTCTTCAATTTTCAATAGCATTGATCAAGTCCAAATAACATTGGAACTTGACCAAGCTTACAACATTTACTAGAATATCAGTTAGATTCTATGTGGTTCGAATTGCAACTCCACCTTCTTCAAGAACCTCTCGTATAAAGTGGTAACGAATATCGGTATACTTCATCCTTGAATGATGATCTTGATTCTTAGCCAACACAATAGCTCTCTGACTATCACAATGCACCTGCACGTTCTTATGTCGAATCCCTAATTCATCAAGCAACCCTTGAAGTCAAATTGCCTCTTTTACAGCCTCTGTGCATGCCATATACTCTACCTCTCTTGTAGACAAAGCATTTGCTAGCTGTAAAGTAGACTTCCAACACACTGGTCCTTTTGCCAAAGTGAACACATAACCAGTACTTGATCGATGTTTATCGATATCACCATCTTTATCTTTCTGATACACCAATCCAACTTGTCCTAAGCCCATTTGCCACCATCCGACTACTTCCAACACCTCGTCATTAGAAGCCAATTTAGTAGTTCCAATAACAGTAGTACCTTGATAATGATACAACCTATTACTCTTTCGAACTGCCTCCAACACCACCAGTTCACTAGAAATTATCCTCATAACTCCACCTTCTACTTGTATGATGAAACCTTCTTCTTCTAAGACTCCCACAGAAATAAGATTCTTTGATAAATCTGGTACGTAGCGAACTTTCTTCAAAGTTCTGATTGATCCATCTTGATTTTTCAATCGTATGAAACCAATCCCATGTGTGGTAATAGGGATATCATTTGCTGCATATACTACTCCATCTTCTAGTTCTTCGAAATCATAAAACCATTCTCGATTAGGACATATATGATAAATACATCCGAAATCAAGAAGCTAAACACTAGAAGAGCTGGTAGAACTCGATACAACAAGTGAACAATCTGAGTCCATATCATACCCAGCCACGGCAACAGTCTTTCCTTTATCAGATTGGCCTCTCTCCTTCAACTTAGGATACTCATTTTTCCAATGCCCTTTTTCTCTACAAAAGGTGCATTCATCTTTGGTCAACTTCGACATTGCCTTTGATTGTCCCTTCTTTCCTTTCGCCTGGTTCCCCGGGCATCCTCTAATAATCAAGGCTTCAGTCCCTTCGCTTGAGCTATCCAATTTATCCTTCCTCCTCAATTTACAGCTATACAAAGCTCCACAGACTTCACTGAGAGTTACAGCAGCCTTTCCATAAAGTAGAGTCATTTCAAGAAACTCAAACTCCTCCGAAAGGGATCCTAACAACATCAAGGCGAGATCCTCATCTCCAAATGTCACATCTAGGTTCAACAAATCAGCAACCAACTGATTAAAACTAGTGATGTGATCATTCATTGTGGTACCAGGAGTGAACGTAAATTGGAGCAGTCTTTTCTTCATGTAAAGCTTATTCTAACTGCTCTTCTTTAGGAACTTCTCCTCCACTGCCGTCATTAATCTATTGGCTGAAGTCTCTTTGCAAAATGCATACTCCTGCTCTCTAGATATGCACGACCGAATTATACCACAAGCCAACTGATTGAGGGTACTCCAATCTCCTTCTCCCAGTTCATCTGGTTTCTCTCTTTTAAGTGCAATGTTAAGACCCTGATGAAATAAGGCATCCTGAACCTCACTTTGCCACATGCTAAAATGACCGCTACCATCAAAGATTTCCACCATCACTCTCGAATTTACTCCAGTAACTCTCTGAAAAATACTTGAAGTATTTGATGTGGATGCCTTCATTGCAAATGGATTCTCCATTTCAGCCAAACCGTAAATTCACAAATAATAATATTACTCAAGTGTGCTAGAAAAAATTCCCAGGTAATTGGTCGAGTCACAAATGGTCTCAGTTACACACCAATTTCCTTAGGCTCTTATCGCTTGGTGGCATAATTTTTCCGTTTACTCGAGATAATATACTATTATTATTCTAGATTTTACCAAAAATTATTTTAATAATAATTTTAAATTTGCTAAATGTCAATTAGACAACAGGATCGAAAGTAGGAAAAAACTTTTTGATGTGCCTACCATAGTACACCTACAGCGCACAGAGCATACTAATTTCTCCTAAGACCAACGCTCTAGCACCAATTGTTGCGGAAGCGACTAGCAAATTCAAAACTATTGCTAAAAACAAAACAAAATAGAGAGAACACCAACAATTTAACGAGGTTCAGCCAATTTTGCCTACGTCCCCGGATACTACCAAATTAATATTTCACTCAAAGAAATATTACAATAGAGAAGAGAAAGAAGAACAAAGCCTTAAGAATAGGAAGGCATTTGATTTTGGGATGAAGAATTAGCAAAGATCATAGGTCTATTTATACACACATTTTGCCATCTTCCAACCATAATTAGCCACCTAATTAATGTAGCCTCCTATTTAATTAAGTTACCAGTTTAGTTGAGTCGACCTTTTACTTTATCCATATTGAACTTTGTCACAATTTCTACATGAAATTGGTCATAAATCCATAAAAATCGATCCATAAACTTCCTTCCATTATATACTTCCCCAAATATTACACTACACAATAACCTTGCCATCATCAATTCTCAAATTTTCTTCATCACATGATATGTCTACTTTTTTCCAAATCAATTTAACAAATATATTCTACCAAAAACACAATTCTAAACAATCAATTTATTATTCATGAGAAGCTTTGTAAAATTTCCAACTTATTACATTAAATTATTTATACAGGTATATTGATATGCCTATCTCTCAAACGGATTCTAGCATCAAGGAGACAAATCTGTACATATTTCCAGTAAGGCTTAATCCCTCTCACAATGGATTGATTTCTATTTCACAACTGTGAGATTCTATCTCTTAACGGATCAATTTGAATCTGTAATGAGCGAAATCTGAGCTGGAGATATTCGAAGAAGATGCCAAATAAGTTCAACGGCTAATTCAAGTTTATCACCTATAAAAGGAGCATGAAGGCAAGCATTAGAACTTGGTGATTACACTTCTTACAAGGTGAATCTCTACTAAATTCATAGCCAATGAGAAATTCAATTAAAGAAGCAACTACTCAACCCATATCTTGCTTACATTGAGAGAGATTAGAATATAACATTCAATTATAAAATCAGTTATTGTAAGAGGAACAACGTTTCTATAAGTTGAGTCCTTAATCATTTAAGAATTCTAAGATGCTAAGTAGAAGAGGGTATTCTACTCAGTGATGAGCGATTATAGCGAGGAGGGTACTTATCTATAATTGGGGAAATTTGTGAAAGGTTTCTATGCCTAGGGTAAGAAGTTTAGATTAGTGGAATAAAGTTAAGACACACTCCTGGGACTGGAATAGGCATAGGCTATCAAACCAGTATAAAATCATTGTCTTCTTTCCTTTAGTGTTCCTACTTTCATAGTTTTCTATCAACCCAGCTGACCAACTCAGCCCAATTTTATCTCTGGCAAAAAAAGTAACTTGTTTCAAGTTACTGATTCATTCACCCCCCTGAATCATTGAGTTTTTTTTTGAAAAAATTTGCCTCATATGGCTTACAATAATAACAAAGTAAAACCTTATCCCACCCCGCCTGAGTGTCCTGACTCATTAAGTTATACGCACAAGGACCAATAAAAAAATGTTCATTAAAGTGCAAAATAAACATGTTTGCATCACTTAAGAGATTATAAACATGCTTGCTATCCTCAAGACCCTAACTTATTCTGAAAGTATAGTATAATATGGTTTTTTTGGAAGGAGACTCTAAGATGGTCAAGTCTGATTTGACCTTGGATGAGCCCGACTCGACAAGCGAGTTAGATTATGACGGAAGGAATACAATATAAGGGGAAGATTACCATGTGTTCACAACTTGAGTTTCTATACTTCACAACCCGGGTAGTTATGCATATGTGCATAGCTATGATAATAGAAAATTGTAGAGATCAAAGGATTACAATTGTAGAGATAAGAGGATTACAGTGAATTGATGGATATGATGTATGACCTTAAGGCAATTACGGCGATATATCTTAATTATGTAATAAGTACGAATATTTGTTTAATCAATAAAGGCATTTGTTCTTTTGTTTATATCAATGTGTTTCTATGTATATATATTATAGCTGGTTAAATATATTCATTGATGTATGTATACAAAAGTCCTTGACATATCATAGCATGAAGTCAAAGAAATTATAGTTGGACTATATCTGGTAGAACCTGCTTCATGTGCAATTATGATTATGTCTAAACTATCCCTAGTCATAGTTTCATCAAGAAAGGGTATTAATGAAGTGGAAAGACTAGCATATGGTCAACCTTCTTGGAAAGGGTCCAAGCAGTCAATCTCCTAAGGACTGAAGGTGGTGCCTTAAGTTTGACACATGGATATATCTGGAAGATATATTGGAGACCACAGTAAGATAAACACTTGGTGTATATATCAATGTGATAGTGTTTATCTTCATGTAATAAGCTTTGCGAATATCCTCATACTTGAGATACTAGTTACCTTGTGTGGTAATATTGCTATACTTTGGGTCATTTCTACACATTCATTAATTTAGGGTGTTACGGGTACAGTGATGATAGCACGTTGGTAAGCTGAGTAGTCGGAAAGAATCCATTGCTCTAGATATATTAAGGAGTTGTACCTGGCCACTTGTTAAAGTCATGATTATCATAAACCTTTGATCAGAGTATGTGTTTGATAGAAATGGTTTCTAGTCAAACACACTATGGTAAAAGGCAATATACTTCGGTAACAAGTAAATAACTAGGATAACTTGGAGCAACCTTGTTATTAGTGGGTTAACACTTTAACCAAACCCTATAAACCAGATGGTACTAATATTAAAGAATGGAAGGACTTTCATCACATTGGATGACTATTGCATTAACCGGGATTAAGTCATAAGCATAAATGACGTTCCGAGTAATGGGGGATGGTAGACCCTAACTAGAGGTATACTTTAGTCACTTAAGGTAATCAGGTTCTATTAACCGTCTAGAACCCCTAACCAATGGTTCTATTAGAACAAAGGTTGGTTAAGCCTTAACAGCTCAATACTTCGGGATCCTATAAGGCCACACACATTGGACCTTCATCGGACTAAGTAAAGAACTAATAGATTTATTCTATTACAAAAATATAATATAAATAATAATTGGATTATTATTTTATTGGTTAAAATTGATTAGATCAATTTTAGATAGACCAATGAATTTATTTTAATCGGTAACTAATTAATTAGAGATATAAAATAAATTGTAATTGATTAGATCAATAAATTTATTTTGACTAGTAACTAATTCATTAAGGTTAGAAAATAAATAATTGAAAAGGGGACTAAAAGGAATTTTTCAATCGGTACAATAGGGTAGGACCCTATAGGAATGGGGCCCAAAGATTTGGGGCCTTAAGTGGTGGTAAAAGGGGCTGTGGACTTGGTACTTGGCCAAGCCCACACGCTGGTCACAGCAGCGCTGGGTATGACCAGTGCAGCCCAGCCCACAAGCTGGTCTTGTGGGAAAAAGGCCCTCAAGCCCGGCTTGTGGGATGAGGCAAGCTATAATGGCCTACCTTGGCTGCCTAGCGTGCAACGTGCTAAGCACGCTATATGCAAGCCAACCCATTGACCCATGGGGCTCCGCGTGTTGACCGATATGGGGATTGGGCAAATTTTGCCCAATCCCACATTGGAAGTGGGGAAGCACTTCTGCTTCCCCAAGCCTATAAATAGGCACCTAGGCCTCCCTTTCTTAGTGTACCACAACTCAGAGCATAAAACCTAAGCGAGATTCGAAAAGAATAATCTCTCGGGTAATTGAGCAAGTTATTTTTTAGGAGCCAGAATTTATTCTGGCACCTCTAGTTTATATTTTTGGGTGAGGCTTCTAGAGTGGTCTAGCATCTACTCGAGGCTTCTTAGTTCTTCCTCCTGGGGAGGTTTTTATTTGTAGGGTTCATGTGGATACTCATAGAGGCTGTCCTACGCTTTGAGGCATGTGCAAAAGGGTTCTGCTAAAGTACGCTTCAACTGGTAAGTTCCTTTTCTTTCTCTTTTATTATTAGGTCCTTTTCTTTAAGCGTTTTTAGACTTAATAATATGCTTAGGTTGTTTTCCATGCTTAATTTATTTTATGCTTAGGTTATAGCTTAGAGTTATAACATGCTTAGGTTATAGCTTAGAGTTATAACATGCTTGGCATAAAATATACATACTAGGATATAATTTGGAATTATGGTATGCCTAGCCCTTTTGCATGCTAACCTAGGTAGAGAACTATTTAGTTAAGGCTTTATTTAATTTATATGCAACTAGTAGGAGTTCCTGGGGACATGGACAAAATTTTAAATTTCCGCCATGCCTGTTATGCATGTTTAATATGACTGTCAGTTCCCAACATGGATGTGATACGGAATCTAGGATAACGCATACAACACTTCGGTATTTTATAATGAGCTATTGTATATCTCCAACAAGTATATAACATTAGAGCTCTCAAGGTATACTGGTTGCATGAACTATTTGCGAGTATGAAAGAGACAAAAATATTAAATCTGTTCTATTAAGTGCAAGTGGGAGATGTTGGATTTTAACCTGATCTGCACATATCAGTATAAGAATAGTCTAGATTGATGTTAGCTTTAGACCTATTACACTCGTATTAGTAAAAACATGGTTTAAAGTAGTCTACATGTATAAGTACGTGTTTACCCGAATAAAAGGTTGTAGGAATAAAAGGCATAATATATTATACGCTGTATAAGCCACATATAATAATTGAAATAAACAACTACATGTGAGTAGCCAGTGAGATGGATTTTCAAGCATTGTATGGGTCATATGCACATGCGTATGTCCATACATTTGCATATATATACATACATACACCCATAATATATTGTTGACTTAGTATTTTATAGATACCAGATGGAAGAACCACATAAGATCAAAGCATCAATAAACATCGCAGTTGGATCACCATCCGGGTAGCCGAGTGAAGAGTCAAGGTCATACTGACCTGATTAGGAGATAGAATCAAGTTAGAACTCCCTTTCCTAAACAAATAAGTAGGAATAATTTCCTTTCCTAAATGGATGAATGAGAAGACACCTCTTATAGAGGAAGTCACGCCTAAATAGGATCCTTACCTAATAAGGACTCCTCACCGCCAATAGAGAAAATGCACCCCTATCATGACAAGGACACAACTCACTATAAATATGGGGTCACCCCCATATCTCAGGTATCACATTCTAACTCACAAAGTCTCTCTTTACTTTGCCTCCTCTTTATCACCGTTGCTTACTTAAGCATTGGTGAGGCTATGCAGGTCACAAAGCTACTCACTTTGACACCTTTTTTGTCTTGCAGCTACCATCTCTGACGAAGGCAGACTCTCTCTCTCTTTATGAAGGTTAGTCCGAGAAACCCTTTCTTTGACCAATCTTTCATTGGTGTGGTGAGCGTGGACAAATTTACTTACTACGGCGAGAATTTTGTCTTTCGACGGACACAAACTCTGACCAGATGGATGACAATCGAAATCATGATCAAGCAGCCAATGACAATGCCAATGACTCAAGGACGGCAATCAATTCCTATCATCTGCAGCAGCATCCCTCTCTGCTACTATTTTAGCCATGGCATACTCTGCAACAGGGATGTCATTCTTCAAAAGTTTTGCTCAATGTTATCAAGTTTCCCCTAAAGATCAGAATCAGCTATGGAGGAATCTATTCAAAGTGATGAAATAAGGTATGGCTAGACACATAACAAGTGGACCACTCTACCACATAAATACCTATATCCATCTTATCACTCACTTGGTTGGGCCTCACAACGTCTACCCAGGAGGGTCATTCAACACCAACCAGGGTGAGCCACACAATGCTCACCCAGAAGGGCCACACAATGCCTAGTAACATGGGTCTCTTAACACCCACTCGGAGGGCCACACAATGCCCATCCAAATCATAATGGTGTAGGAGTCGGTACTCAACCAGCTTAAAATAACGCTAATCTGAAATCTTCCTTAACGAACAGAAGTATGGAAGTCCCCTCGTGGAGGGATCTAATTAGAATGTCAAAAGCACAACAAGAAGAATGGCCACATTGAATGAGCCTATATACGGTACACACCACTTCCGCGGACCTACTCCTTTAGGCTACTTCCACCCAGGCGGTACATATCAAGGTCCTATTCATTCTACTCATCTCCCCCCTCTACCATCTCTTGGATTGTAGTCAAAGCCTAAGAAGTTCAGGTACTGAGATGATCCCGAATTCCAGAAGGTGTTTAAAGACAATATGCTATTTCTCTACAAGAGCCTCTGCTAGAAACGTCTGACTCCCCATTCAGTGCAGAGATTCTCGCGGAATAACTCAACTCCCGCATTAAGATACCATTCATTGACAACTGTAGTAGGGATACAAACCCCTGAACCCATGTTCGAACTTACATAAACAAGATGGACCTAGCATACGCCTCAGAAGAACACATATATAGGAACTTTCCAAATACATTAATCGGTCTAACAGCCTACTGGTTTGACTCATTGCCAGCCGAGTCCATAGATTCGTGGGATGACTTAAGATAGAAATTTTGCACGTAATTCATCGGCTCTATTCCAGTAGAGACTACCACTTGTACCCTCAATGAGATTACTCAAAGGCCGGATGAGTCACTCCGCTCTTACAGTGAGCGATTCAACAAAGCTTGCTTGCAAGTTTGAGACCTAGATTATAGCACTACCAGGGAAGCTATGATTGAGGTACAAGGAATGAGAGGCTCCACAAAGAGCTCATCCAAAGGCAACCTAAGAAGTTAGATCAAATGATCACCACTGTAAAGAACCTAATCAAAGTAGATGAAGTCAATAGGCCACAGAAAGTGCCTGAAAGAACTCGGCCTGAAGACCGAAAGGCTAAGATGAAAGGGGGGAACTACAGCGAGCAATCCTCCACCCAAAGAAGATAAAAGCCAAAGTTAAATGCTCCCTTACGCAATATCTTGCTGGCTATAATGGTGATCATTTGATCTAATATCCAAGGGTAACACCCAAGAAGTTCGTGCGAAAGGACATAAATAAGTACAGTGAGTTCCATAAGTCTAGAGGCCACGACACGAATGAATGCCGCGTCCTAGCAAATGAGATCCATACCCTAATCGAGCAAGGGAAGCTCTCACAGTTTGTAAAAGGGATCACTAAAGAAAGTAGTTCCAGACCGAAGAAAGATGGCAAAGATAAGTCCTCACAGAAATTAAAAGGACACATGATGCTGATCATGGGCAGACTAGGCTTTGAAGGATCCCCTTCAAAGGGGAGGATTTCTGAGTGTAAAAGATCAAACACCGAGGATAATTCAAAACTTAGCAGGTCTTTCCAGAAGCAGAGTTTAGTGAAGAACCCACATGCTGACCCCTTTGTGCTAGAAGCCTTAGTAGAAGGGTATACTATCAGATGAATCATTGTTGACACAGGCAACTCCATTAATCTAATCAGAAATAAAGTGATAGATAAGCTAGAAGTTCATCATAGCCGGATGCTACCAGCCCAGTCACCACTCATGGGCCTTAGTGGCCATTCGGTTTTAGCACTCGGTCAAACCCTCTGGAGGTTGAGCTTGGTGACCATAAAACCAAATGGAGAGTAAAGCTAGACTTCATACTCACTAATGTACTAATCAGCTACAACATCATCTTGGGGAGACCTTTTTTGGCTGAGTCAGACGCACTGATCTCAATCAAGCACCTAGTCATGCATATTCTTACCACAAGGGGAGTTACAATAGTCATTGGCAACCCTCTAGTTGCCTGATAAACTTACTTATCGTCATTAAAGACGGATGAAGCAGTCATCGATTCGGAAGAGATAGAGAGCACTAAGCTAGTCGATCTTATAGAAACACTAACAGTGGGACCTAACCGACAGGTACGCATAGCTGTTGACCTCCCAAGTAAAAGTGGACATAAGTCAAGTGTTGATAGAAGAATAGCACACCTTCTCCTGGATGAATGAAGAACTGACTAGAGTACCACCTGGGATAATTCAATATAGCTTAAACCTCAACCTAGAGGCATCTCCGGTAAAACAAAAAAAGCGCAATCATGCACCAGACAGGCAAATGAAGCTGAGATCCTAAAGCTCTTAAAAGCCAACCACATCCAAGTGGTGCACTACCCCAAGTGGCTTGCAAATGTGGTCTTGGTGAAAAAGGCCAATAGAGCTTAGCGAATGTGTGTAGACTTTATAGATCTCAATAAAGCAACATCCAAGGACAGTTATTCACTCCCAAGTATTGATCAACTGGTGGACTCAACAACCGGTTATGCCAAATACTCCTTACTAGGTGCAAAGGGAAGATATCACCAAATTCCCATGGACCCGACCGATGAAGAAAAGACATCCTTCATAACGCATGAAGGGACGTATTGCTACAGGGTTATGCTATTCATCTTGAAGAATACTGGAGCTACCTATCAACGCCTTATGAATGAGATGTTCAAGGCCAAATAAGAGAAATAGTGGAAGTCTATGTCGATGATATGATAATCAAGAGTAGAAGCTTGGAGGAACACATAGAAGACATTAGAGCCATATTCAAGACTCTGCAGCAATATCAGCTCAAATTGAATACAGAAAAATGCACTTTTGAAGTGAAAGGTGGAAAATTCCTTTGTTTCCTAATTTCTCAGAGGGGAATTGAGGCAAACCTAAAGAAAATAGAAGCTATTATAAAGATGGATTAAACGAGGTTCAAAAGCTGAATAGAAGTGTGAATGCTCTTGGCTGATTCATTTCATTTTAGCCAAGAGGTGTCTCCCATTCTATAGAGCTATAAAAAAGATAAAGCATTCAGCTGGGATAACCACTAGCAGGAAGCCTTTGAGAACATCAAAGAATTCTTAGGTACACCACCCCTCTTGAGTAGGCCAGAGAAGAATGAAGAACTGATCATGTATCTAGCGGCTATAGATGAGGCAGTAGGATCAGTGTTAATCAGAGAAGAAGATGGGAACCAACACCCGACCTACTACACAAGCAAAGTGCTGAAGAATGCTGAACTCAGATACCTAAAAATTGAGAAGTTGGCTTTAGCCTTAGTCTCAGTAGCAGAAAGGCTTCGACCATACTTCCAAGCTCACACGGTCACTATCAAAACCAATTTCCCCTTGAATAAAGTACTGCAGAGACCAGAAACCTCTAGACGATTAGCCAGATAGGCCATTCGGCTGAGAGAATATGACATACAGTTTGAGGGAAGGAAGGCACTAAAAGCGCAAGTCTTAGCTAACTTTATTATTGAGTTTGTGAGGCTTGAGCCTGCACTCAGCATCAAGATCGAGTCATGGTATATGTATGTAGATGAGGCATCTTCCCATGAAGGAGCTGGAGTCGGGATCTAGATTGAAGGGCCAAAAAAATCCGAATGGGCTACATAGCAAAACTAAGCTTTCCAGTCACTAATAACGCCGCAGAATACAAGGAAATGATCAAAGGCCTAGAACTGGCTAAAGAGATTGCCCTGGATAGAATAAGCATCAAGAGCGATTTGAAGTTAGTTTCTGCTCAAATCAACAAGAATTACGCAACAAAAGAAAAAGGAATGGTAAAATACCTAGCCAAAGTAGAAACCTTGCTAAAGGAACTTGAATCAAAAAGCACCGTATGGGCACTAGAACATATCCCCAGAGAGGAAAATGAGAAAGCAGATAGGCTAGCTAAAGACACAGCAAGCATAGACAGATGGAAAAGCCTCAACTGCCTATTTGAAGTTATTCACACCCCAATAATAGATGTGTAGAACCTAATGCTGATAGAACAGAAGAAACCCGAATGGATACAATCATTGATCAACTACCTGGATAAAGACATCCTTTTGGAAGACAAGATTGAAGAGGCCAGGATAGTGAAGAGTTTATCAAGATATGTGGTCATTAATCAAACACTATACAAACGCTCCTACTGGGATGCTTTGCTTAAATGCATTAGACCGGAAGAAGGAAAGTATGTATTTCAAGAAATACACGAGGGAAACTACAGCTCCCATCAAGCAGCCTCCACCATCACCCAAAGAGCCAAGCTCTTAGGGTATTACTAGCCAATAATGTAAGCAGATTCAACCAAATACATACAATCCTATCATTAATGTCAGATTCATGTAGATAAGTCACACGTCCTATATACTGTGCAAAAACCCCTACTAACTGGGTGGTTGTTCGCCACATAGGGAATTGACATCGCTGGGCCAATTCAAGAAGCCTTTAGATAAAAGAAGTTCATCCTCATTGTAATCAACCACTTCTCAAAGTGGGTTAAAGCGGTAGCTGTAAGCACCATCACTCCTGAAAAGGTGATTGATTTTATTTGGGACCACATCATCATCCATTTTGGTTTCCTGAATGAGATCATCTCAGATAATAGGTCGCAGTTCATCTCTGAGAAGTTTTGAAAGTTCTATAACGGCCTGAAAATTCAAAATCGATTTTCATCTGTAGCGCACCCACAGGCGAATGGGCAGACAAAAAGAACCAACAAGATGCTTGGGGAAGGATTGAGGAAGTGGCTGGAAGGAAAGAAAGGTGCATGGCCAAAAGAATGACTTCGTGCAGGCCGACAGGGGAAACTCAATTTTCCTTAGTTTACGGGGTTGAGGCAGTTATACCAATAGAGATTGGCGCTCCTTCGTACCGAGTGGTTTATTAAGGCAACACTTAGACAGTTTGGAAGAGAGCAAAGATAGAGCCTACATTCTGATGGTCGTATATAAGTTTAGAGTTACCAAGTATCATGACAGGAAAGTTAGGGAAGTAAGGCTTAAAGAAGGTGACTTACTACTCAGAGGTGCGGTGGTATCATAAAGCCGGGAAGGCAAAGGCAAGCTAGGAGCCAACTGGGAAGGACCTTACAAAGTCACTCATATCGTAGGACCTGCCACCTACCAACTCAGTAGGATGGATAGAAAAGAACTCCCTAGGACCTGGAATATAGCTAGCCTTAAAAAGTACTATGTGCCTGTAAACCCTTAGGGGCCAAGTGTCTGCACTCTTTTTCCCTTGCTATAGATTTTTTCCCACTAGGTTTTTTCTATGGCAAGGTCTTTAATGAGGTAGCACTCCCTAAGCGGATCTTAATCTGGCATCACACTATAAACCTGGATATTGCAATCTTTCTATTTTTCCAATAAATGAAGATTCTTTCTCTTAAAATGTACTTCTACATCTTAGAAGTTCAAATCAAAATCTTTTAGCACTCCACCCGACCATAGAGTCGGCATTAACTGGACACGCGCAATGGTCTCTACAAAATTCCTAGCCCACTTAAAGCCCTTAGGCATAATAAAAAGTCCTAGACCATACTTGAGCTCTCAGGCATAAAAAAGTCCTAGGCCCTAGAAGTCATCAGGCAATAAAAAAAGTCCTAGGCCATTTGTAAGCCCGCAGGAATTTCAAAAAAGACCTAAGCCCCATAGGCTTCCAGGCATATTTTGTAAGACCTAGGCCATACTTGAGCCCTCAAGCGTATCGAAAGTCCTAAGCAAGCAATAAGACTTACGTCATTATAATAAAATACATGACCAAGTCAAATCATTTGTCCTTCAAACCGAATGAATTATGTTTTAATAAAATCTTCATTCATCATAACATAAAAATATACAAGAAAAAGTTCTAAGTCTTTGTCACTCATCGCTCTAACCGTGTACAAGCACTAAAAATACCATCCTTAAGACCAAATGTAAACATTCATCTTAAACGGATCGGGGAAGCAAGCAAGCATGGCAGAAACATTCAAAATAGAAAAGCACAAGTAAATTTATTCGACAAACATATGAGTGCAAAAAGAAAGTTGAAATACTATAATAAAAAGCCACAAAGGGCAATTTTATGAAATATTACAAAATTAAGATCCGAAGGCCTGAATAAATACAAGAAGAGAAATCATTTAGCTGGCAGAGAGGCATCCTTTGACTCGACATCAAGATCTACATCATCAGCTTTGTACTTTTGTTCACACCATCCACCATTGGATCTGCATCCAGAGCCTTATGGTCCCTCGAACCCTCTTAGTCTACAATTTCCTCCTCTCCTTTCTATGTCTCCTCCTAGGCAGCCTTATGAATGGCAAGGTCATCATATGATGGGAAGTCCACATCATTGATATCCGACCAAGAGAGATTTGGGTGGATACATTAACATGCTTGGAAGATCATATCACCATAGAGATAACCGCAATCACCAAGCTTGGTGGTGATCATTTCAGCCGTCCCCTTAGCCTTGGTAGTCTCCTCTTTGGCAGCCAACAACGTCTTCTCCAAGCCGACCACCCTTTCCTCGACCTCATCCTTCAAGCGTTTGCTCTCCGCTTGAAGCTTTTTGGCCTCATCCCTCTCATCCTTGAGCTTGAGGACTCTCTTTTGAGCCAAGGTTAGCTTCCGATTGATGTTAGTAAGATCATTTTCCTTCAATTTTAGCTTTGTCTTGCTCTTATCCTAGGCCCTCTGGATGAGCTCTGATCCTCGGGACATGGCCTTAGAATCAATTAAAAAACTTAGCATAAAATACATGGGTCAAAAACCTTAATAGAGGGATAAAAAGAAGTACCCAAGTGATATCTTGGAAGAAAAAAGAGGAGAGCAGGGCAGTCGGCTCTTCTTTGTAGCCCTTTACATTCACTCAGAGGGGGAAGGCACCTTTCAAAGCACCTTACAAGCCACATTTGTGCAAGGGAAATTGGGGAAGGACTGATAAAAAAAATCCTCCAAGGCAGGCTTGGGAGAAGGGTTAGAAGTACCCAGGCCACCACTCGTCTTTTGGCCGAATGGAGTAGCGTCTGCAGAACAAAAAATTATCAAATCAAGACGAACTAGAAAAAGCACAATGAGATTAAAAATATACCTCGGGGCAAGGGGCATGCACATCTAGCACAGAAGAAGGGTCTAGAAGTGTCACAGCTGTTCGCTTACAGGCTCCTTGAAGCTAAGCTGGCTTCCTCTTTGACCCACTCACAGCTACCGCATGAGTGCGATTGTCCTTGCACTATGACTTCTTGGCAACTAACAATGCATTAGCAGATTCAATATTAGACATGATTACCTGAAAATAAAAAAGAAAATTACAAGTAAGAAGAAGAAAACACTGGGTGCAGCAATCAGCCCAGGAAGATAGATTATCCCATTCGGACCATGAAGAAGAAGGTGATAACAAAATAAAGAGGCTTAGGCGGCCGAATTAAACCTCCACTTCTCCTGCTCTAAAGAACGGAACACTAGCAACCGGGGCTCCGGATCTTTCGCCTTCATCCTCCTCTTAGGAGGAACTGCGATGGATAAGGTCGTGGGGAAAGGAGATACTCATCGTTCACCCAGATGTAGAACCAGAATTCCTTATAATGGTTAATAGAAGAAGGCCGTTTGGAGAAATGGTACATCCCATTCTTCCTTACAAACTAATAATGGTCATCGTCCTTGTTCCACTTGATAGAGCAAATTTTGCAAAAGAAGGTTGCAATAAAATTTAAACCCAGGTCAAGGCACATTTGGTGGTGCCCCATAATCACCACCCATGCATTTGGATGAAGCTCAGCCATGCACAAGCCCCAAACTTCCAAGAGATTAGCAACGAAAGTTGAGAGGGGATACCTGAAGCCTCCTCTAATTACATCCAAGTATATGCTGAAATAGTCGGCTGGGGGAGCGCTTATACATTGATCCACACTCGGCAGCAGAACATAGTAGTCCTTAAGCCATGGGTGCATCATGGCTTCCTTCTCAATATGATCTTTATGGATGCACGAGATTATGTCGTCCACCCGAGGAGTCATATTCCTCTCCTGTTCTCCCTCCCCTCCTTTAGGGGAATCTTCCTCCTCCGCCCGTCCGCTCGTGCCAACCTCTTCCATCGGGTGATCACCCTCCTCATCCCTATAATTTCTATGTCCTCCAGGACCTTAGAAGAATCTGCATCAAGACTCTTTTAGCTCATATGCTCAATGCTCATGTCGTTCGCCAAACAAACCTGGCTGTATGCATCCGAATTACTCATCTTTCTCCTAGCGGTGCGCTTAAGCCTAGGGACTGGGCAGTAATTAGACTTATCAATTTTCAAATGAGGGCACAACCTAGCCGTTTCATGATGCAATTTACGGGATTTCTCACTATCATAACTACTATTATGTGAAGGCTTATCACACCGGTTCCTTATTTCTAGCAGTTTAAAGATCTAAGGGCGCTAAAATGAAGAACATAGATGAACAAATACGCACATTTTCCAGAAAATGCAGGAAAAAGCATTCTGAAACTAATCACAAGGAAAGTTAACCTAAAAACTGACCCACAAATTCAAACCTAAGAATGCGAGGAAATAAAAGCATTAACACACTTGGCGAAATCGAAGCAAAAGCATAGCAAGTAAAATTCCAGAAATTAGAGAAAGCAAAAGTACATTTCGCAAAATATGAAAGCTAGAAATGAAGGAACTCAAGATTAGAAACTCACCGAAATTAAAAAGGACAACGGCGATGAAAAGCTTACATGGGAAGATAACCAGAAGTTGTTGAGTAGTCGGAGGAATAGAAATCAGAAGCTTCAAAGCATAGAAGATGAATGTAAAAAGTGTGAAGTAAATGAAACGGCCCTATTTAAAGCAGTTGCGAAAAGACACCTCTTTAAACTTAGCCGTTGATCACATACATGTGTCACTCCATTCAGGGTTTGCACGGCGCTCGAGAAGAGATTAATAATGAAGTAGCTGTCATAAACTGACTATTGTCGAAGTTGAAGAGTTGGGAACGAATGCTCACTGGACATTTGGACCAAGAGTAGAAGATGAAAAGTCTGACCGAGTGCCCATGTGGCTAGAGCAAATCTTAAGGAATTTGACAGAGCACTTGACAGGCAGTGCCGGCCCTGGGGGTGGTGCAACAGGTGCCACCGCCCAGGGCCCATACTCTGAAGGGGCCCAATTTTTTTAGTTTTTTAAATTTTTATATTTTTAAAAAATAAAAATAAATTAATTTTATTATTTTTTAATAAAAAAATTCTAACTAATTTTTGATAAACTATGGTATAATAGCATAAATTACAAATTTAAGTGGTTTTACTCATTTTGGTTTTTAGTTCCCCTTTCCTTGAAACAATCAGATATAATTAACTTTCATTATTGTTATTTAATTATATATTTTATTTTATTATTAGATTCCAGGAGTATTGATCATAGCGGTAAAATGACTAGTTGAAATCCAAAGATTGAAAGTTTGATCCTAAGATAAAACGTCTTAATCATCTCTATGTGGGAATTATGTAAACAATTATCCCCCAATTTATTACAAAAGAAATTATAATTGGACAATTTTTTTATTAAAAGGGTCCAACGTATATGTTTCACGTACTATTTTATCTAGGGCCTCGAAAATGTCAGGACCGGGCTTGTTGAGGGGGAACTTCTATTGACTCAGTATTTTATAGATACCAGATGGAAGAACCACGTAAGATCAAAGGATCAGTCGGCCTCGCAGTTGGATCACCATCAGGCTAGCCGATTGAAGAGTCAAGGTCACATTGACCAGATTAAGAGACAGAATCTAGTCATAACTCCCTTTCCTAAATATATAAATAGGAATAATATCCTTTCCTAAATGGATAAATGAGAAGAAACCTCTTATAGAGGAAGTCACACCTAAATAGGATCCTTACCTAATAAGGACTCCTCACCGCCAATAGAGGAAATACACTCCTATCATGAAAAGTACACAACTCACTATAAATATGGGGTCACCCCCATATCTTATGTATCACATTCTAACTCACAAACTCTCTCTTTACCTAGCCTCCTCTTTATCACCGTTGCTTACTTAAGAATTGGATAGGCTACGCCGGTCACACGGCTAGTCACTTCGATGCCTTTTCTATCTTGTAGCTACTATCTCCGGCGAAGGCAGACTCTCTCTCTATGTGTGAAGGTTAGTCTGAGAAACCCTTTCTCTGACCAATCTTTCATATATATATATATGGAAGAGAGGAGAGCAGGGCAGTCGGCTCTTCTTTATAGTCCTTTGCATTCACACGGAGGGGGAAGGTGCCTTTCAAAGCACCCTGCACAGCCACATCCATGCAGGGGAAATTGGGGAAGGACTGATAAGGATACCCACAAGGCCAGGCTTGGAAGAAGGGTTGGAAGCAACCAGGCCACCACTCGTCTTTTGGCCGGATGAAGTAGCCAGCGCAGAAAAAAATTATCAAATCAAGACGAACTAGAAAAAGCACAATTAGATTAAAAATATACCTCAAGGCGAGGGGCATGCACATCTAGCATAGAAGAAGGGTCTAGAAGTGTCACAGCTGCTCGCTTACTGGCTCCTTGAAGCTCAGTTGGCTTCTTCTTTGACCCACTCACAGCTATCGTATGAGTGCAATTGTTCTTGCGCTGCGACTTCTTGGCCACTAACAAAGAATTAGCAGATTCAATATTAGACATGATTACCTAAAAATAAAAAGAAAATTACATGCAGAAGAAGAAAACACCGGGTGCAGCAATCGGCCCAAGAAGCTAGATTATCCCATTTAGACCATGAAGATGAAGGTAATAACAAAATAAGAAGGCCCTGGCGGCTGAATTAAAGGTCCACTTCTCCTGCTCTAGAGAACGGAACACTTGCAGCCGGTGGTCCGGATCGTTAACCTTCGTCCTCCTCTTGGGAGGAACTGTGATGGACAAAGTCGTGGGGAAAGGAGATACTCATCGTCCACCCAGATGTAGAACTAGAATTCCTTATAATGGTTAACAAGAGAAGGCCGGTTGGAGAAACAGTACATCCTATTCTTCTTTACAAACTAATAATGGTAATCATCCTTGTTTTGCTTGATAGAGCAAATTTTGCAAAATAAGGTAGCATAAAAAATTAAACCCAGGTCAAGGCACATTTGGTGGTGCCCCATAATCACCACCCATGCATTTGGATGAAGCTCAGCAGGGCACAAGCCAGAAACTTCCAAGATATTAGCAACGAAATTCGGGAGGGGATACCTAAAGCCTCCTCTAATTACATCCAAGTACATGCTAAAATAGCCAGTTGGGGGAGCGTTTACAAGTTGATCTACACTCAACAGCAGAACATGGTAGTCCTTAAGCCATGGGTACATTACGGCTTCCTTTTCAATATGATCTTCATGGATGCATGAGATCATGTCATCCACCCAGGGAGTCATATTCCTCTCCTCTTCTCCCTCCCCACCTTTAGGGGAATCTTCCTCCTCCACCCGGCCGCTCGTGCCAACCTTTTCCACTGGGTGAACACCCTCCTCATCCCCATAATTCTCTATATCCTCCAAGAACTTGGAAGGATCCCTATCGAGACTCTCTTAGCTTATATGCTCAATGCTCATGTCATCCGCCAAATGGACCCAGCTGAATGCATCCAAATTACTCATCTTTCTCCTAGCGGTGCGCTTAACCCTAGGGGCTACACAATAATTAGACTTATCATTTTCAGATGAGGGCACAACCTAGAAAATAGTTCAGCCGTTTCAAGACGCAATTTACAAGATTCCTCGCTATCATAACTACTATTGTGTGAAGGCTTATCACACCGATTCCTTATTTCTAGCAAGTTTAAAGATCTAAGGGCGCTAAAATGAAGAACATAGATGAACAAATACGCACATTTTCTAGAAAATAAAGGTAAAAGCAGCCTAAAAGTAATCATAGGGAAAGTTAAGCTAAAAATCGACGCACTAATTTAAACCTAAGAATGCGAGGAAATAAAAGCATTAACATACTTGGCGAAATCGAAGCAAAAGCATAACAAGTAAAATTCCAGAAATTAGAGAAAGCAAAAGCACATTTCGCAAAATATGAAGCTAGAAACGAAGGAACTCAAGATTAGAAACTCACCGGAATTAAAAATGAGAACGGCGAAGAAGAGGTTACTTGGGAAGATCACCTGAAGTTCCTGAGTAGTAGGAGGAATAGAAATCAGAAGCTTCAAAGTATAGAAGATGAAGTGTAAAAAGTGTGAAGCAAATGAAACGGCCCTATTTGAAGTAGTTGCAAAAAGACACCTCTTCAAACTTAGTCGTTGATCACATCTACGTGTCACTCCACCCAGGGTTTGCACGGTGCTCGAGAAGAGATTAATAATGAAGTAGCTATCACAAACTGACTGTTGTCGAAGTTGAAGAGTTGGGAACGAATGCTCACTCGACATTCGGACCAAGAGTAGAAGATGAAAAATCCGACCGAGTGCCCATGTGGCTAGAGCAAATCTTAAAGAATTTGACAAAGCACTTGAGTTGGGACTTCTATTGACTCGATATTTTATAGATACCAGATGGAAGAACCACGTAAGATCAAAGCATCAGTCGGCCTCGCAGTTGGATCACCACCCGGCTAGCCTAGTGAAGAGTCAAGGTCACACTGACCTGATTAGGAGACAGAATCCAGTCATAACTCCCTTTCCTACATATATAAATAGGAATAATATCCTTTCCTAAACGGATAAATGAGAAGAAACCTCTTATAGAGAAAGTCACACCTAAATAGGATCCTTACCTAATAAGGACTCCTCACCGCCAATAGAGGAAATACACTCCTATCATGAAAAGGACACAACTCACTATAAATATGGGGTCACCCCCATATCTCAGGTATCACATTCTAACTCACAAACTCTCTCTTTACCTTGCCTCCTCTTTATCACCGTCGCTTACTGAAGAATCGGAGAGGCTACACCGGTCACACGGCTAGTCACTTCGACGCCTTTTCTGTCTTGTAGCTACCATCTCCGACGAAGGCAGACTCTCTCTCTCTGTGTGAAGGTTAGTCCGAGAAACCCTTATATATATATTTGTATGTATGTATGTATGTATGTATGTATATATGTATGTATGTATGTATGTATGTAGGTATACATATATGAGAATGTAATGTAGAGAAGAGTGCAGTGGCTCTTGCTCTCTCCCTCTTTTATTTTCGTATTCTCCAATTTATCTCTATTTAGCAGTTAGTTTGTGGTTTGTATAACGTTCTCTCATAGGGTGTAATTCGTTACCGACCAGTAATACATAGTACTCGATCATACTCTTTCCGCTGCGTATTTAGATGGCGTTTTTTGTATTGCAAAAGGTATTTAACTATCTTTTACTCTATATATAATATAGGGTAAATTTCAAAAAATTACCTTGTGGTTTTACTCATTTGCAAAACGGGGTCTGAGAAATTTTTTTTGCAAAATAGGGTCTGCGGTTTCAAAAAAGTTGTAAAATGGGCCCTATGACTTCAAACTAGTGGTGTTACATTGAATATTTTAAAATATTCAACATTATAATAATTCAAACTTATTATTTAAAAATTATACATCAGAGTTTGAGTAATTTTCGGAGATTTTTTTATTTTTTACGATTTTTTAAAGTTTGTTATCATAATTTAATTAAAAAACTATTTGCACAATTCAAAAAATTTCAAAAATTTTCATTGATGCGTATTGTATTCTTAATAATCATCACGCAAAAATTCAGAAAAAAACGAACAAGATTACTCATTTTTGAGACATAATTTAATATTAAGGATCCTTTATTTATAAATTTTTGAAAACCGCAGACCTCGTTTTGCAAAAAAAAAAAGTTCATCAGACCCCATTTTACAAATGAGTGAAACCACAAAGGTATTTTTTTAAAGTTTACCCTATAATATATCAATATGTCTTCCGTAGTAAAACAATCCTCACAATTTATAAAAACATATGTTTTGACATTTACTTATTTTTTTTTGTCTATTCTGAATTTATCTCTTATACCGTTCATTTTCTTCACATGTCGCTTTAGAGTTTTTTATTCATTTCTTATTTATCTTCGAAACAACATACACAGTGATATTTTTTTCCAAAATGGTTTTTGAACTGTCGGAAACCTAGTAGTTACCTGGTAGAAGTTCCATAGAAACAAATAAAACTAGAAGAACTAGATTGTCTAGTAGATATCTAGTAGATATCTAGTAGAAGACTAGTAGATTTCTAATAGTTGTCCAGTAGATTATAACTTCAAAGATTTCTAACACATATCTATAACATATATTTAATAGGATTTTTCTAGAATTTGTAAAGTACAAAACAATACGATACGCATACTAAGAAATATATCAGATTTTTTGTATATTTCTATTAGATGTCTAATAGATTTTTGTTCACTACCTCGTAACTAAAAATAATAAAAAGATATAGATCTACTATATGTCTATTAGATATCTATTAGATGTTATATTTTATTTGATAATCATTGCAAACAACGTATGAATCTATTTCTAATTTACGAAATCATCATATATATCTATTATATATCTCATATATGTTATATGTCATTAGATTTCATAATAAAGTGTTAAAATTTAGATTTACTAGATATAGGTCTAATAGATATCTACCAGCTTAAAAATTTCAAAAATGTTTCATTTTGGAGATAAAATAAAGATGAACACGACATATTTTAAAAATAAACAGTTTAAAAAATAAATAAAAAATTAAAAAATTAAAATAAGAAACACGACGAATAAATATTTTATTAAGGTACGATAATAAATTCTCATATATCTATCTAAAATGGCGAGTAGTAGATTTTTCGAGGGAATAGTTTCGGGGGAGACTGAGAATAAGGGGCACCTTTGCAGACTCAATAGCGGCCCATCTATAATTGCTTAATCTTGTAGCTTTCCCGCCATGTTAATTCTCAACCTTGAAGCTCTATCCCTCTCGCCATCTCTCTACAAACCCCAAAACCCCTTATCCACCCCCAATCTTCGAACCTTTAATCGTCAAGTTTGCAACTTTAACTGCAAATCCGAGATTCAAATTGAAAGGAGTATTGAATTCGAGACAGGAGGAAGCTTTTTCCGCCATGAAAGTGCCACAGGCCGAGATTTGGGAATATTGGCAGGAGCTCTGTATAAGCAATCCAATTCCAAATTACGAGTAATGGATGCAATGTGTGGCTGTGGAATTCGTTCTTTGCGTTACCTAATTGAAGCAAAAGCGGATTTTGTGTTGGCAAATGATGCAAACGATGAGTACAGAGGGATAATTGTGGGGAATCTGAAGAAGGTAAAGAGGAGTTTTGGGGATGAGAAGAGGTGGGCTGTTACACATTTCGATGCGAATAGGGTCTTAACAGAATCTTACTTGCAGAGAGATTTTTTCGATTTGATTGATATTGATTCTTTTGGAAGTGATTCCATGTTTTTGAGGTCTGCAATGGATACTTTGAGATTAGGTGGTTTGCTTTATCTTACTTCCACTGATGGGTATTCATCTGGTGGCCACCGGCCTCATTGGTGAGTATATGACTGTTCGCTGAATTTTCCTTCTCTGTGGAACTTGATTTTCAAGTAAAGATTTCACATTTGTTTGAATTGATTTTGAATCTCTTGCCGTGGGTTGTATAGTTATGAGTTTATATTTGTCTTGTTTAGTTCCCTAGCTGCTTACGGCCTCACTGGTGAGTATATGAATCTACCCTTTAATGAATGAGGCTCAACTGTTTGTTAAAATGTCTAGCTGAATGCTCCTTCTCTGTGGAACTTGATTTTCTAGTAAAGATTTCACATTTGTAAAACTTACTTTTGAATGGAATGAGTTTGTATGATTTGACTCTTGCCGTGGCTGTATAGTTATGAGTTTTATATTTGCCTTGTTTAGTTCCCTAGCTGCTTATGGAGCATACATACGGCCTATGCCTTGTTCCAATGAGGTTGGTTTGCGAATGCTTATAGGTGGGGCTGTGCGGGAAGCGTCACTGCTGGGCTATAACATCACTCCACTCTTTTCATGTTACTCGTATCATGGGCCAGTTTTTAGAGTTATGCTTCAAGTAAATCGAGGGAAAGATCATGAGCACAGGTACTTGTAACTTTGATGTTTCAAAATTTCGATCGCTATCGTCATAGTTGTCAAGCTGCTAGGCAAAACACAGGCGCCACGGGGTCCTGGAGCCTAGGCGTAAGTGCACTATAGGCGCACGTTAGCACACCAACTAAAAGAACTCATAAATTAGGCCAAGTGTTAAAACCACGAAAAAGAAACTAAAAGGTTCATCAATTCGTATTATCTGATGTATTCAAATCAAATAAAAATGATCATTTTTTCTACGATGGAGTGGTCATTTTAATACTAATTATGTTATTTTTACTATTTTATTATCATTTACTAATCATTTAGGAGAAAAGCCTTCATAAGTGATATTTTTCCTCAAATTTTTCTTCCATTGTTTCTATTTCTTAATTTCTTTTCTTTCCTAAAATCTTAGCTTACCTAAATTACATTTCCTATAAAAAAAAACCTAATTTTTTTTATCAGGCACACCTAGCGCACGCCTTCAGTGCATGGGGCCTAGAGCCTGATGCATTCAGGCACATGCCTTTCGAGTGTGAGGAGCCTGGTAGGCGTCTAGGCGATGAGGCTGGAGCCTGGTTGCGCCTTTGACAACTCTGTATCATTTATTGATTTTAGTGCTAACCGGGTTTTATGATAGGCATTACGGTTTCATCAGCTACTGCAGACATTGTGGAAATACACGGTCATATTCGTGGGCAGAGCTCGGCCAGATTGATTGTCCTTGCAGAACCCAGGAGGTCTGGGTGGCTCATGTTGATGTTTAAGAATCTTTAGAGCATAAATTGCAGGACTGGTTTAATGCTGTTTTCTGGCTTTTCAGGATTACAAACCGTTGACTGTTTCAGGACCTTTGTGGACTGGACCTCTTCATGATGCTACCTTCATCACAGATATGTTAAACTTGGCCGAGCAATGGGGATGGATAGGTGATGGTGTTGGAGCTGATCTAGATAGACTTTTGAGACGGATGTTGGATGAAAGTGACCCTAGATTACCATTTGGATATATCAAAATGGATGAGGTGTGATTTTGATTGTTAATATTATATCTAGGGTAAACATAAAAAACATGCCATGTGGTTTACTTATTTTTAAAAAGGGGCTTGAAGTATTTTTCTTTTCAAAACAGAGTCTGTGATTTCAAAAGTTTGGAAAGAAAAAAAAATGGTATTAGCTTTGGAAAATACTTTTTTTATCTTATGTTAGCCATGATATTTTAATCAATTCAATATTCCCATAATTTAACTATATTATTTAAAAATTATATATCAAGATTAAGTACGTTTTAGAGTTATTTTTGTTATTATTTTTTAAAATTATCATTGTTTTTTAATTAAAAAATATTTGCACTTCTCAAAGTATTTCGAAATTTATTATTGAGGTGTATTGTATTTTTATTAACCAACATGCAAAATTTCAGTTTAAAATGGACAAGATTACCCTTTATTGTGACATAATATCAAATTAGGAATTTTTTATGTCATGTGTTTGCTAACTTTCAAATCTATAGACCCCGTTTTGAAAAGAAAAACACTTTGAGCCCCATTTTGAAAATTAGTTAAACGGAATGTTTTTAAAGTTTACCCTTGTATCTATATACTATGTAGCACGGAAACGGGAAATGAAACGTTTCCGAAAATCGGAAGCGCACACTGGAAACGCAAAAAATAATGTGATTTTAGGTTTCTGATATGGAAACTGAAACGGGAAACGTTAATTTCTAGGAGTTTCCGTGCTTCATAGTCTATATAAGCTATGTTCGGCAATTTTAATATTCTTGATAGTTTCAGATGGCAAGTCGCGGAAAAATTAATTCGCCTTCGTTGAAGAACATGATGACTGCCCTTCTAAAGGTATGCTTCCTCTCTATTGGAAAAAACATAAGAATGAAGTTCAAAATAAAGAAAAGCGTGTGCATCCCAATCTCTTAGGCTCTACAATCCCACCTCTATTATTTAAACCTTTTACGAGCATATTAATGTGTCGTTTGGCTTGGTCTGAACTGAATTGCTGTGAAAATGATCCATCAAAATGACTTAAATTGGCTTGTATTGTAGGAGGGTTATGCTGCTACTCGGTCACACATTGCCAATAATGCAATAAAGACAAATTGTCCAATGGCAGAATGCATCAAGATCGCCAAAGATATACAGAGGGTTCAAAATTGTTGATGAGAAGATGAACAAATCATTGAAGCTGGCCAATTTTTTGTTCATAAAGTATTTTGGTTTTTTTTTTGTGATGATTTCACTTATCTTCTTCAAGTTTGAGAAAACCAGAGGATTGCGTTTATTGATTGTAAAGTTCTGATCTGAATTATAGTGATGATAGCTATTTATACTAGCTTAGTTACAGTGTATGTGAGCTAAAAGCAAAAAGAAAATATTTAATAACAAAAGAAGACATTTATTTGTTTCCCGCCAATTTCTTCTGTTGAGCTGTCTAGTTTGTTGTGGTAGTTAGAGTTGGGCTGTGTTCTGCTGTTTCTGTGCTCAATATATTGAATGGTGGGTTGGATCAGGGCTGTTGATAAGTTTACAGCCCCTCCTCACGATGGAAACATCTATGTTTCAAGCAAGGAGCCATGTGATTTTTGCCAATTGCAAGAGCAGCAATGGGAAGTTGGACTTCAATCTTGAAATCAGCTAACATATAACTTAGCCACTTCAACTCACAACAAGTAGATGCCATGCTCCGATATTCAGCTTCAGCGGAAGATCTGCTAACAATGGCCTGTTTTTTGGTTTTCCAAGATACTAAAGCATGACCAAGGAAAACACAATAGCCAGTTAGGGATTTGCGAGACACAGGACAAGTGCCCCAATCTGCATCACAAAAATTGTGCAATGACAGTGAGTTGTGAGCAGGGTAGTGTAAGCTAAGAGACATTGTGCTCTTGAGGTATTTTAGGATGTGCAAACCATCCTCAAGATGATGGACACTTCATAAACTGGCTTAGCTGTTGAGTAGAGAAAGACAGGTCAGGCCTGGTGAAGTTGAGATAAAGAAGTCTCCCAACTAGTCTTCTGAATCTTTCTGGGTTTGGTAGAGGTTAACCTGCTCCATACAGATCAATTCTTGTGTTTACAGGGCTTGATACAAATTTGTAGTCAATTAACCCTGCATCTAGAGTAAATCTGTAATACTTGGTTTGTGACAGGTATGTCCCTTTTGGAGTTTGGTTGACTTCAACCCCAAGGAAGTACTTTGCCACACCAAGGTCTTTGATGGTGAATAAGGAGTGTAAAAACTCCTTTGCTTTGGTTATGTCAGTGGTTGTTGATCCCATGAGTAATATATTATCCACATAGATTAGTAAGGCTTGGAATCTGTGTGAACTAGAATCTTGTTTAAGAACTAAGCAATAATCATGCTTAGATCTCACAAAATCAAATTCAAGTAGCCTGTTAGTAACCTCCTTGTGCCACTGCCTGCCTGCTTGCTCGAGGCCATACAAGGATTTGACTAGCTTACAAACTTTGCCCTCTTCTGCTTTGTCAAACCCTTGTGGTGGTAGCATGCAGAGTTCCTCATCAATGTGGCCATGTAAATAGGCATTGTTAATGTCAATCTGGTGTATGGGCCAACCTTTTGCTGCTCCAATGGCAAAAAAGAGTCTGACAGTCACTGTTTTTGCAACTAGGCTAAAAGACTCAAAAAAAATCTATGCCATGGATCTTATTAAACACTTTTGCTACTAGCCTTCCTTTATATATTTCCACTTCACCAACTGGTTTGTACTTCACTCTAATACACCCATTTTGAGGCAATTGCCTTTTTGTATGGTGACAAATCTGTCATTTGCCATGTTCCATTTGCTTCTAAGGCCTGCAATTCTTCGTGCATAGCCTTTATCCAACTAGATTCTTGACTACTTTATGGTAAGATTGTGGCTCTTTGATTTATGTAATCTTGCTTAAGAAAGCTGAATGAGTAAGAGAATTAGGCTTGCATCCAACCATGACATAATCCTGCATCTAACCAGGTTTTTGAATCACCCTGCCAGAGCCACTAGATACAGAGGATGTTAAGTTGTCCTTAGCTGCTTGTTCTTGATTAGAAGCAGCTTCAGGTTCTTCTTCTTTACCATTATTTAGAGAAATGGTTTCGTAGAACTCCACATATTTGGAGGTAACTATTACCTTTTCTTCTAAGTCAAACAGTTTAAAGCACTTCTTGCCTGGTGTGTAAGCCAGAAAAATTCCCTTGTGTGCCTTAGACTCTAGTTTAGCTGGTTGGGTAAAATTTTGTAGTAACAAATGTTGGGAAACAATGATCTGGACACAAACAAAATGGATCAGGTTTGAAGTAAAATAAAACCTAAGTATAACTTAATCCGGATAACTAAAAGCAACAAGACTTAAGTCATAATATCCGGACATATAAGAAATCATTCAAGTCAAGGACTATTACCTAAGCATAAGTGGATTAGCATCCGGTTAGAGTTTGGAAAGGAAACAAACTGCTAACTCAACCAACATCAGTATCCGGAGGAATGACTGATTGAAGCTACATCCGAACTGAATGCATCTGAAGACATCCGAAAGATTCTATTCAAGACAAAGGGAATGATTTCAAAATAATTCATTTCCCTCCATTAGGTCTTAGCTGTCAACAAATACCTTTCCTGAGATAAAGACAAAAATAACAGCTAGCTTTTCAGAATAGTACAAAACGCTGCCAACTAGAAAGAGAAAAAGGTAACAACCTTTTTAACCTAGACCAATGGGAAAGGCGCGTGGAGAACAAAGATTGGACCACTAGCTAAAATTTGGTAAATCACTAAAATCCAAGGAAAACGATCACTAACAACTTTTCATCCCCAATCCCTAGGATTCAAACATGTCAAAATACAGTCTAACGGGTTGATCAACGGCTCAGGAAGCGCCACATACAACCTAATCAAGGGTGAAGATTAAATTCAAACTCAACAACCCACAACGACTACATTTATGATAGAAGCCTATAAAAAGGAAGGTTCACACATTGAGAAGGTTGGCTGGTTGATTGATAAAAGTAATTAACAAAGAAAGAAGCATTCAATCAGTTTCCTCAAATCACTCCAAGAACCAAACAATTACCAATCTATTTGTAAGAACCTTCAAAGTAATCTATAAACTTGAAGTGTTAAAAAACCAACCCATTGATAAACCAAAGATTGTAAAAGCTCAATACTGGGGTGAATATTGAGTGTGGGACTTAGCTAGAAGAGGATTCTTTTAGTGGTATATCCCTGATGAACTAAACTTAGAATCAGGGTAGATTTTAAGTGGTATATTCTTGTAAAGCCAAAGGACTCAGCTTGGAGTGGACTCTCTAAGTGGTATATCCTACTTCCGGATGGGGTCACCATCCGGAGACAAGCGTAAAGGACTTAGATAGGAGTTGGTGCTTCCAGTGGTATATCCTACATTCGGAAGAAGCAAAAATCTCCGGAGATAAATGTAAGGCTTGATTTCTGCCAGTTGGAAAGAAATCACACTAGTGGAAAAGCTCAAAGGAAGGAACCTTTAGGGACTGGACGTAGGTGGGGCTGAACCAGTATAAATTGCCTGTGTTTGAATTCTTTTAACCTTGCTTTATCTTATTGCATAATCTGTTAATTTGCATCATCTGGATCTTAGCTTTCCAGAATATTCAAACATGCTACACAAGACTTTTTAAAGTCTATAAATCCGCAAAAAGGTCATTCACCCCCTCTGACCTTATTAACATAAGTACAGGGACTAACAAGTGGTATCAGAGCAAGTGCTCACAACTAGAGATCTAACAATCTCGAGCTAAAGGTCTAAAATTTTGATTCAAAAATCAAAATGAGTTTCAACAACTCACAACTCCTTCTAGAGGGTATGTCCATTACCCGTCCTCCACTTTTCATCGGCGAACACTATACATTCTGAAAAAACTGGATGAAGAACTTCATCCAAGCACAAAGCATGCAAGCATGGCTAGTTATTAAAGATGGCCCATATGAGCCTACTCATGAAGTAGAGGGTTTGACTACCCGAAAGCCCTCAAGTCTATAGGATGAAAATGATTGTAAAAAGTTGCATGAAAATGTAAATGCTATTAACATGCTTCATTGTGCTCTTAGTGCAGCAGAATTCAATAGAATATCTGGATGTGAGACTTCATAGGAGATTTGGCAGAAGCTGGAAGTAACCTATGAAGGAACTAATAAAGTAAGAGAAGCCAAGCTTGATCTACTCCAGCAAAAGCTTGAATTCTTTAAGATGGAACCCAAAGAATCCATCAGCGATATGAACACTAGATACACCAATCTAGTGAATGAGATGAAGAGACTCAGAAAGGAGATCTCCGAAGTAGATATGGTAAAGAAGGTGCTCCAGAGTCTCACCAAGGAATGGGACAACAAGAAGACTGCCATTAAGAAAGCTTATGACTTAAACTTCTACAGTTATGATGAGCTCATTGGAAATTTAATTACTCAAGACTTATCCTTGGAGAGATATAGCCAATAGGAGAAGAAGGCTGAAGAAAATAAAAAGGCCATTGCTCTCAAAGTAGAGTCATCCGAATCAGAATCACCCGAATCCGAAAAATACTCAGAAAGGTCCTCTCACTCAAAGGAATCTAAATACAACAAAGAATAGATGGCCATGTTGGCTAAACAATTCAACCTATTCATGAGAAAGAAGGAAAGAAGAGGGTCTGGAAGATATGAATCTAGAAGAAAGAATGACAGCTCTTTAAAGAAAGAAAAGTTGAGACGGGTTCTGGAAGAGAAGAAGGATTCGGAGAAAGAAACAGGCTGCTTCGAATGTGGAGATAAAGGACACTTCAAAGCCAAATGTCCTAAGCTCAAGAAGGACAGAAAGTACAAAAAGAAAGCCATGGTAGCCACCTGGAGTGATAGTGAAGGAAGTTGTAGCTCATCTTCCACAAAAGAGGAAGAAGTTGCACATTGTGCTTTTATGCCAATTTTTAATCCGGAAGCTGAAAAATCCGAAAGAAAAGCATATATGCAAACAACTGAGAAAATAGAATATTCAGAAGCAGAAACAGTTGAAACTGAGGTAAACTCTCACTCTAACTCTGTATCTAACCTTGAACTTGCTAGAGCTCTAGGGATTGTGATCAATGCTGTGAGAAAGAACACAAAAGCAATCAAGTCCTTCAAAAGGCAAGTGATGGAGCTAATGGAAGATCCTGAAGCCATGAGTCAAGACATCAATTTGCTGAGAATAGAAAAGCATATTGAAACAGTTGAGGAGAACTTCCTGAAGGAACAAATCTAGATTCTAAAGGCCAATATGATTGGGCTAGATAGGGAGATCACCCTAATGAAGGAAGCTTCTAGGAAGAGGCCGGAAGCAAAATCTCCAAGAAGATATCATCCTCCTCCTGCTCAAAAAAGATCCCAAAAGCCTTTCAATCCCAGAGAAAGGAATGTCAAGAGGCAACCTCAAGCATAGAAGGTCCCAATTCCTCAAAAGGAACAACCCTAAAAGAGAAGGTTTACATGGTGAAAAAATCTTCTCCTGATCTAAATGGGATAGGAACAAGGATATACTGCCATCCTATGGGCAAGCCAAGAAAGAACTATAGAGCCAAAGTTGCCCCTCCTACTAGATTCCAGACTCATAGGAATCTGGATGATGCATCTCTCTCTAAAGCAGGATATTCCAGAGGATATGGAAAGAAGGATCTCCGGGAGATTGAAGCAAAGCAGAGGCAAAACATACCACCTAATGAATGCAGGTTTTGTGGTAGAAATAATCATTCAACTAAAATGTGCAGATTTAAAAATTGTTATTATGACAGCCACCCATGGTCAGAACAGGGTAATAATTCGAGAGGACCCAAGTCTGATTGGGTACCCAATCCCACTTAATCTGTTTTGTAGGTATACCTTAGATCCACAGAAGATAAACAAACGTGGTATATTGATAGTGGATGATCAAGGCACATGACTGGGGATAAAAAAGCCTTCATCACTCTAACCCAAAAGAAAGGTGGAAATGTAAGCTTTGGAGGCAGTCAAAAGGGAAAGATCATTGGACATGGAACCATTAGATTTGACTTGAAGATCGAAGATGTCTCACTAGTTGATGGACTAAAGTTCAACTTGCTAAGTGTTGCTCAACTCTGCGACAAAGGAAGAAAAGTCACCTTTGACTCTGGAGGATGCACCATCACTGACTGAAAAATAGACTCTAATCCGAAAGATCAAACACCGGAAGATGAAAAGGAAGTACAAATTCCTGATCTAGTCAAAATCAAGAAATACAAAGAGGAAGATGATGAGATCAACTTTAACATAGAACCATCACAAGACAATATCAACAATCCTAAAATCAATTTCACTAATGGACATGAAGTACAAACTGAAGTTGTCATACAATAAGCTCAACCTCAACATGAAGGACTCCAAAAGGAAATTCGGACTCACAGAGATCACTCAATGGATAATATTCTGGATGATGTTCAGGATCCACTAAGAACTAGAGGTCAACTCAATAGGATGATGAGTCATGCTGCTTTTGTCTCATTAATTAAGCTAAAGAAATTCTGGGATGCAAAAGGTGATGAAAGTTGGATGATGCCTATGGAAGAAGAACTAGATCAGTTTTTCAAAAATGATGTCTGGGATCTAGTACCACCTCACAAAGGAAAATCAATCATTAACACTAAATGGGTATTGCAAAATAAGCTTGATGAATCCAGAGTTGTGATGAGAAACAAGGCAAGAATGGTTGCCCAAGGATACAATCGGCAAGAACGAATTGATTTTAAAGAAACCTTTGCACCAGTAGCAAGGTTAGAGGCAATCTAGATCTTGTGCTCTTTTGCTTCATTCATGGGGTTCACACTATACCAAATGGATGTCAAAAAGTGCATATCTTAATGGAGTTATCCAAGAAGAAGTCTATGTTAAGAAAGCATCCGGATTTGAAGACTCAAAGCATCCGGATCATGTGTACAAGTTAAAGAAGGCTCTCTATGGATTGAAGCAGGCACCCAGAGCTTGGTATGAGAGATTAACATCATTCCTTATATCCAAGGGATATATTAGAGGTAAGGCAGATACCATACTCTTCATGAAGAGGAAGAAGGATGATGTTATTCTAGTCCAAATTTATGTTGATGATATCATCTTTAGAGCTACCAATGACAAGATGTGCAAGGAGTTTAGCACTCAAATGCAGAAGGAATTGCAGATGTCTATAATGGGAGAACTCAACTTCTTTCTTGGTCTGCAAATTAGGCAGAGTTCGAATGGGGTCTTCATCAACCAATCCAAGTACACTAAGGAGATTCTAAAGAAGTTTAAGATGGACAAGAGCAAGCCTATGTCCACTCCTATGGGTACAGATACAATTCTCTCCAAGGACCGTGAGGGAGAAGATGTTGATCAGAAACTATAAATAGGAATGATTGGATCCTTACTATATTTGACAGCTAGCAGACTTGACATTCACTGTGCAGTCTGTTACTATGCAAGATATCAAGCCAATCCAAAGGATTCTCATCTCAAGGCAGTCAAGAGAATTCTCAGATATTTGCTAGGCACAACTGAAGTAGGTTTGTGGTATCCTAGTAATGGGAATTTTTCCTTGCAAGGGTTCACTAATGCCGATTATGGAAGAGAGACTCTTGAAAGAAAGAGTACATCTGGAGGATGCCATTTCTTAGGAGACTGTCTAGTATCTTGGTACGGCAAGAAGCAAACTTTAGTTGCATTATCCACCATTGAAGGAGAATACATGGCTATAGGAAGCTGTGTTGCTCAACTCCTATGGATCAAGCAACAATTATAAGATTATGGAGTTCAATCCGGATGTGTGGAGGTAATGTATGATAGCAAGAGTGCCATTGATGTGTTCAACAATCTAGTGCTACATAGCGGGATAAAGCATGTTCATATCAGGCACCACTTTAGTAGAGATCATGTCATGAAAAAGGATTTGTCTCTTGTCTACATCTCAACAAATAAGCAAAGGGCATATATCTTTACTAAGCCATTAAGTAAAGATCAATTCAATAAGCTAAGAGAGTCAATTAGAATGTCAAATCCAATTTGAAGGATAATCCGGAAGAAAGCAAGGAATTATCTTATTCTTGCACAGGCCAAGGAATCCAGATATTAAATAAAATTGAGTTAAGTCTGGATCTAGAAGAAAAATGTCAGCTCAGCAGATAAAAAGGATAAATGGCAGTAAAAGTGCGTAAAAGTAACTGCAAAAGTTTTGAATCTCAAACATTTATTGGCTATCACACGCACGAGTGACAATCTAGCCATTTAAAAAATAAATCGTTGCCATTCCCTGGTTTTAACACCATTTACCTCTCTCCTCTAAAATGAACAGCCATGTCACCAATCTAGTTAACCTTAACTGTGTTCGGATTACCAAACTACCCTCACTTTAGAAATCCTATATAATCCCCTCCAAAATTACCCTTCTTCTTCGCGCGAGCAACTATCCCACTGTTACTATACAAATTTCAAAACCTAAACCCTAATTCCTTCAATCCTTCTCAAATGGCTGCCATCATGATAGAAGAAGGAATTCAAATGCTTCCCATAAGGAACATCTTTCCAGAATTTGATCTGAAAGATCAGGATTTCAAATCCCTAAAACTAAAAATAAATGATTCCGTCATTCCCACTGATTTTCTAGGCGATAACTTCCTTTTTAAAATTGATCCCTACTCCAAGCTAATTGAGGATCAGTACTTGACAGACTTCCTCAAGATAAATTTGCCAACGTACCCGGATTTAGTCAGGGACTTTTATGATAACTTGAGGGCCAATAAGCATTTTAATGCCCTGCGAACTAAGGTTTAAGGGAAAGAGATCACTATTACTCCTAATTTCTTCGAGAACTCCCTTAATATGAAGAAAAATGGAGTTGTGATGAGGACGGATGGAGATGAAATGAAAGTGAAGTATGATCTGAAAATGTGGCTTGCTGCCAGATACTTTGGGGATAAGTTCTCTACCTACTAGCCATAAGCACCAAGATATCTTCAGCACGTGCTTGCCAAATTAGTATTAATCCGGAAGGGACCATTAACAACTATCTCTAGTTTCCAATATTGTATACTATAGCGCTGGGCGGAATGCAGAGAGGTAAACATCCCAGTGTTGGTAATTTACTACTTGAAGCAGTATAGAAACTCCCTTGGGGAATTAATCAATTGGATTCTTCAAGGCCACGAGATTGACTGCTCTGGATTTAAAGGAGTAAATGGAAAAGAAATCTTAGAGAAAAACTTCAAGAAATTAAGTTTTAGGGAAACATGGAATGAGGAGAAAGCCAAGAAGCTCAGGGATGAGAAGAAGAGCATGGCAAGGAAAGCTACCAATCCGGATGCAATTGCCCCTGCTCCCAAGAAGCCAAGGACCACTAAGCCAAAGGCCCAAGAGAAAATGGCCTTGGTCCTAGTAGATGAGGCAAAAGATAAAGATCAGCAGACCATCATTGAACTACTGAACAAATCCCCACCAAAGCCAAAAACCCGAGGAAAGCTCATTAAAGCTGCTGCAAAAAAGGGGAGGAATATTGTAACTCCTAGAGTTAAGGTGGAGGATCAGGCTCCGGTAGTAGCTAAGGCAATTGAGGCGGAAGGAAAAAGGCCAAGAGAACTTTGGAAGAAATGCTGAAAGATGAGGAGGAAGATGAGGAAACAAGAGATGAACCCCCGGAACCAAAGAGATAGTTCATAAAAAAGGGATCCGCTTTTGATGAGGCCATGACTACCTAAAAATAAAGAAATAAGACCGCGGATGTAGTAATTACTGAAGAAGGCTGAAAATGGGTTGGGGAAGCCAAGTTAGCCCTGGCCAGAGTATCAAAGGGCAAACGTGTGCCCAGATCAAATGAAGATATCCTTCTGGAGGATCCTCAATATGAGGACATGATGGCATCGATTGCAGATAAAACCGGATCAACAATTTGACCATCGAAGGACCCTGTAGGATCTTCAGCTACTACACCGATTCTAGTAGATTCAACAGACTTGGATACACTTTCCCAGATTCTAGAAGCAGATTTGTTTGTGTTCCAGGCAAAAGAAAATCCACTTCTGGAAAATGTACTAAATCCAGTGGTTGAGACAGAAAACCCTACAAGTCCTAAAAAGACAAGAGGAGAGGATATTGAGGATAATACCAACACTCCTAGGGAAGAAATCAAAAGTCTTAAAAAGGCATGTGGAGAGGGCACTGAGGACATTACCGATACACATGGAGGAGAAGTTGTAAGTCCTACCAAGGCATTAGAAGGGGAGATTGAGGATATTTCCAGTCTTCTGGGGGTTGTAGAAGGGGAGGAAGGAAGAGCAAAAGCAATCAATCAGACTCCTGAAAAGCGCATAAATGAGGTAAATCCTTACTCAATCTCATTTGATGTTGGTAGTAATGCTATTGCTAGTGTTGTAACACCAGATATTTAGGATAACTTAGACAGTGAAACTCAAACTGTGTCTAAGGAACAATAGTCTAACCTAGATCAAACCAATCCAGAGGAGGGACATAGTATGGGATTTAAAGGGAGCACTTCTCAAGTGGACCCTAAGGGCGAGGCCAGTCCGGGGGAATTGGTGGAGAAGAACGATGACGGCGAGGACGATGAAGAGGATGAGGAAAATAGTAGTGGTTCTTCCAGCTCATCCGGAGATGGTTCTTCTAGCTCATCAGGAGATAGATCCCCTCGCGTTGCTAGCTCCATCAGAATACCTGCAGTTAATACAAAATAGGCAAAGGTAATAGCGGTGCTTAAACTACTTAAAGAAGCTATTCTTGAAGAAAATGAGGAAGCGTATATCAAGCAGAGCCTCCAGAACATCTACAAACATTTGAAGGCTATGGAAAAGGTACTCTTGGATGAATTTTAGCCTCTAGATCTAAAGGAATAACTTGGGGGTGATTGAGGGGAGTACACAGAAAATAGAAGCAAAGGTGGAAGACTTTCCAACTGCTGATCTGGTAGCAGAAGTATCTCTAGCCAAAGTCACTCCAGTCCTTAATGAGCTTAAAGAGAGCGTTATAGAGGCCAACATATCCACTGCTCAAGCCTACACTGTGGCTTCAAATAATTGTGCAATGGTCTTAGACAAGATCACCTCTTCCTCTTTAGAGCTCTCAACTAAAATAAAGGAGTACATTGATTCCAAGTTTGAAAACCTGTCAAAATTCATAGTTGAAAGGGGTCTTAAGCCTACCATCACAGAATTGGGAGAAGAACAACAGGATGTCCAGGGACTTCTTATGAACTTTTTGGATGAATATCTCCCAAAAATCCAAGAAAAAATGCTGGATGATATAGGGGATGCAATGGGAAGCCGTTTGGCCGGACTTGAGAATATAGTAAATGATTGAAAAGCTAACTTCACCAAGTAAAGCTCTAAACAGTAACCATCCACAACATTCGTCGAGATCTTGGCAAAGATATTGAAAATATTTAAACTGGCATAACCAATCTCTCAATATCCGGATCCTCCACCGTCCCCTCAATTTTAGAGAGCTAACTCCTTCCTGTATTACAGAACCTGGTCTAGCACATTGGGGACTCAAGATTCTTTGGCTAAAAGGGAATAACAACATTGATGAAGGCACTCTTCCCTTATTTTGACGAGAAAGATAGGGAGTTTGCCCTATATCTGCATCCGGCTATCAAACAATTGTATGCTAACCTGAAGAAAGCCATCAAACCCCTACATCTCAATCCGCCCATAATTGATGAAATCATTGCTGAGAGAAGAGAAGGCAATATTGACTACTCCATCTACTCTAAAGCCTGGCAAGAGAGATACGATGGAAGAACCTACATGGTAACCACCCCCAAGCTATAAACAAAAAGGGGGAGAAGAGTCAATAATGGGAAGGGACCAGCAAAGGACAGGAAAGGAAAAGGAGGATGGAGCATCCGGAAGAAAGTATTCTAGCTAAAATTTTTGTAATCAATGTAATAGCTAGATTCAATTTTTCATTTATATGTTTTTCTGTATCTTGTACCCTGAACTTCATTGATGTTAACTATTGTTAACAGCAGAAGTATATATAAAGTGAAAAAGTTCATAAAACAGTGCTTCTAAAGTATAATATTATATTGTACTACAAAAGTATTAGAAGCTAGAATTGAAAACTGTTAGGGGAGTTAGGATGCTAGAATTATGGGGGAGTAGTTTTAAATGACTAAGTATCAAGAATCATACTTAGATCATATACCCCTTATGCTTAGTTGACTTAGGTTTTTGTTTCCTTCAAATGGGGGAGATTGTTAGGAAACAATGATCCGGAACACAAACAAACTGGATCAGGTTTGAAGTAAAACAAAACCTAAGTATAACTTAATCCGGATAACTAAAAGCAACAAGACTTAAGTCATAATATCCGGACATATAAGAAATCATTCAAGTCAAGGACTATTATCTGAGCATAAGTGGATTAGCATCCGATTAGAGTTTGGAAAGGAAATAAACTACTCACTCTAAATTCAACAGTATCCGGAGGAATGACTGATTGAAGCTACATCCGGACTGAATGTATCTGAAGACATTCGGAAGATTCTATTCAAGACAAAGGGAATGATTTCAAAATAATTCATTTCCCTCCATTTAGTCTTAGCTATCAACAAATACCTTTCCTGAGATAAAGGCAAAAATAACAGCTAGCTTTTCAGAATAGTACAAAAAGCTACCAACTAGAAAGAGAAAAAGGGAACAACCTTTTTAACCTAGACCAATGGGAAAGGCGAGTGGAGCACACGGTTTGGACCACTAGCTAAAAGTTGGTAAATCACTAAAAGCCAAGGAAAACAATCACCGATAACTTTTCAGCCCTAATCCCTAGGATTCAAATGAGTCAAAATACAGTCTAACGGATTGATCAACAGCTCTAGAAGCGCCACATACAACCTGATCAAGGATGAAGATTAAATTCATACTCAATAACCAACAATGGCTACATTTATGAAACAAGCCTATAAAAGGGAATCTTCATACATTGAGAAGGTTGGCTTGTTGATTGATAAAAGAAATTAACAAAGAAAGAAGCATTCAATCAGTTTCCTCAAATCACTCCAAGAACCAAACAATTACCAATCTGTTTGTAAGAACCTTCAAAGTAATCTATAAACTTGAAGTGTTAAAAAACCAACCCTTTGATAAACCAAAGATTGTAAAAGCTCAATACTTGGGTGAGTATTGAGTATGGGACTTAGCTAGAAGAGGATTCTTTAATGGTATATCCCTGAAGAACTCAGCTTAGAATCAGGGTAGATTTTAAGTTGTATATTCTTCTAAAGCCAAAGGACTCAGCTTGGGGTGGACTCTTCAAGTTGTATATCCTACTTCCGGATGGGGTCACCATCCAGAGACAAGTGCAGAGGACTTAGCTAAGAGTTGGTGCTTCTAGTGGTATATCCTACATCTGGAAGAAGAAAAAATCTCTGGAGACAACTATAAGGTTTGATTTCTGCCAGTTGGGAAGAAATCACGCGAGTGGAAAAGCTCAAAGGAAGGAACCTTTAGGGACTGGACGTAGGCGGGCTGAACCAGTATAAATTGCCTGTGTTTGAAATCTTTTAACCTTGCTTTATCTTATTGCATAATCTATTAATTTGCATCAACCGGATCTTAACTATCTAGAACATTCAAACGCACTACACAAGACATTTTAAATTCTATAAATTCTGCGAAAATGGTCATTCACCCCCCTCTGACCTTATTAACATAAGCACAGGGACCAACAATAAAGGGTTGTTTGTTGTGAAAAACCTTAAAAGGTCTCTTCCATTTTAACACTTTAGTTGGTAAGCATTAATGATGTGTGCTGCTAACAACACCGCTTCTCCCTAAAAATGTGAAGGGACTTTGGACTGTAGCATAAGAGCTCTTGTGATCTCCATTAGATGCTTGTTCTTTCTCTCAATTATTCCATTTTACTGTAGGGAATGCACACAAGTTGTCTGATGGATTATGCCTTTGCCTTTAAACAGGGTAATGCATTGCTGATTAATAAATTGAGCTCCATTATCACTCTTTACAAATTTTACTTTGGGATTAATCATGGTCGGAAAACATTAATGGCATGTGGTACCTCTAATTTATGTTTTAGTAAAATAATCCAAGTTGTCCTGCTAAAATCATCAACAATAGTAAGGAAGTACTTTGCTCCATTCAAGGAAACTACATGATATGGCCCCAAATATCCATGTGGAGCAACTCAAAAACAGTTGTAGTCTTAATTGAACTTTTATAAAAACTGTTCTATGTTGTTTAGCACATGGAAAAATTTCACATAGATCAGAAGTTCTTTCTACTCTCATATCTAAAATATGGCTTAAAGCCTCGAAAGAAGCATGGCCTAGCCTTAGATGCTAGGTATCAACATAGTTATCTTTATTTAAGTTTTTTAAATGTAAAGTAGGAAATTATTTGCAATGGTTGTATTTCTCGAGGAACTCATTTTTAAAGGAGTGATTGTCCAGCACGTGAAGACCATTTTCCAGCCATGCAACAACTATAACTCATTCAGACCCCAGGTCCTGCAAATAGCAGTAGTCAGAGGAAAACCCAACTTTGATTTTTAATTGCCTTGCTAATTGACCAATGGACAAGAGATTATACTTAAAGTCAGGCATGTAAAGTACATTCTCAACCCTAAGTTTGTTATTCAAGGTTATCTTTCCAATCTGGTTAACCTTCTTTATAAGTCCATCAGGTAAAATTACCTCATGTGCACCTTTAACTAGCACTAATTCATTGAATTCTCTTTCATCAGAATATATATAAGAACTTGCCCCACTATAGAAAATCCATGTAACCTTTTTAGAGGAATAAGAAGAATTAAGACTTTCACCAGAGAAGCCTGCAAAGGCAAATAAATCAGTGTCAGGAATGCTCATTGGCGTGTTTATAATCTGCTTCCACTTCATCATTTTGTATACTTCCTAAATCATGAAGTTGAGATTCTCCTGATCTTCCTTCTGTCCAACTCTATGATTAGATCTATGTTCAACAAGGACTTTAGCTTGGTTCATATGGTTACTAGTTTTGTAAGTTGAAGCAACAATTGTTTTCATAGTAGGGGTGACTCTAGGTCCATTCCACCAGTAGGGGTAACCAACCAATTATAAGCATTCATCCTTAGTGTGTCTGTACTTATGACAGTTTGTGAAAAACAAGTGATCTTTGTTCTTCTTTTTAAACCTTCCTCTTTTTGAAGTCTCTCCTTTATCTATGGAATAATTGGCTATATCTATTGTTCTGTGATTTGTTGTAAAACTTGCAATTTCCACAAACTTGTTTGGCTTCAGCTCATTTTGCTTCTCAGTTCTATTGATCATTGAGTAAGCTTTGTCAATATTTGGAAGAGGATCCATAAGCAAGATCTGATCGCTTATATGGTTGAAATCCTCATTCAATCCCATCAAAAATTGTATGAGCTTATCTTCTTCTTCCTGCTCCATAATTCTCTTAAACACATTGCAGTCACAATTTCTTCCAGCTCCACAAATACATTTAGGCAATAGACTTAAAAATAATAGTTCATCCCAAAACTTTTGAAATTTACTGAAATACATCATTACAGAAAGATTTTCTTGAGAAAACATACTTATCTCCTTTGTGATTCTATAAAGAAGAGGCCCTTTGCAGTCTCCGAGTTTATGCTCAACAGCTTTCCAAAGATCGAAAGCAGGTGTAGTATAGGTAAAACCTTCTTCAAGATCTTTTGCCATTGTATTGAGTATCCAGGCAGTGACAAGGCAATCATTCTTTTTCCTCTTATGAATTCCATGGAATCTTCATCTTCAATATTGTTCTTCTCTGTTGCGTACCTCAACTTATATTTCTCTTTGAGTGAGCGAGTTAGGAAATTTTTCCAAGCCAGGAAATTGCAGCTTCCATTTAGTTGCATGGTTATCAAAGTGAGGCCAGGACTTTCAGTCACAACAATCCTTTCTGTTAGGAAACAATGATCTGGAAGAACAGTTAAGTAACTATCCGGATCAAGTTTGAAGAAAACAAAAGCTTGTAAAACTCATATATGTAATCTCCTAAATCCAAATGGAAGCATCCAGTCCAAATCAAGATGTAAGGACATCCATTGAAGACTACAAGTACCTAAGCACACAATGGAAGCATCAGGTCAAAGTTTAGAAAGGAAACAAACTTTGAACCACCTAAAATAGCATCCGGAAGAATTGACTAGCATCCGAAGATATTAAGTCTGAAGACATCCGGAAGACTTAAATATCTAGACAAAGGGAATAATCCAAAAATTAAATTCCCTCTATTCTTTTGGTCTCCAAGTGGAAGATCCTTTCCCCATAAGAAAGACAAAAATGACAGCTAGCAAGCTTTTGAGAAAAAGGATAAAGGACTGACACAGGAAAGAGAAAAGGTAACAACCTTTTGTACCTAGACCAAGAAGAAAGGCGCATTGTAAATATACACCAGACTACTGGCGTAAAAGTTGGTGAATCACTAAAATGCAAGGAAAACGATCACTGATAACTTTTCAGCCTCAATCCCAAAGATTCAAATGGGACATTTACACTGTCTCAATGATTGATCAACGGCTCCGAAAGTGCCACATATTACCTGATCAACGGTGAAGACTTGATTCAAGTTCAACAACCCACAACGGCTACATTTATGATGCAAGCCTATAAAAGGGAAGCTTCACAAGTTGAGAAGGTGCTGGTTGTTTTGAAAAAGCATAAAGAAGAGAATTCTTTATTACAATCAATAATCACAACCCTTCAAGAATCAAACAATTCCAAATCTATTTGTAAGGATTCCCAAGTGAGTTATAAAGTTGAGGAAGTCCAAAACCAAAACCTTTCAGAAAACCAAAGTGTAAAGGATCTCCTACTTGGGTGAGCAGTGAGATTGGGATATAGCTTGAAGTTGGTGCTTTGAGTAGGATCTCCCTGTAGGACTCATCTTAGATCTGGGGTAGAAATCTAAGTGGTATATCCTACTTAAGATAAGAGGACTCAGCTAGGAGTCAGTGCTTCTAGTGCTATATCCTACATCCGAAAGGGGTTACCATCCAGAGATAAATTGTAAGGCTTGATTCCTACTAGTTGGAAAGGAATCCACTAGTGGAAAAGCTTAAAGGAAGGAAACTCCAGGGACTGGAGTCGGCGGCGCCAAACCAGGATAAAACTTTGTGTTTGATTTTCTTACTCTTTACTTATTTGCATTATAATTCATATTTGCATCATCCGGATCCATCTCATCTGGAATATAATCCAACACGCTACACTAAGACTTTTCAAAGTCTGTTAATTCCATGAAAAAGGGTCACTTACCCCCATCTCTCCTTATTCAGACCCTCATAGGGACCAATAAGTGGTATCAGAGCAAGTGCTCACAACTAGAGATCAAACAATCTTGAGCTAATGGTCTATATTTTGATCCAAGAATCAAAATGAGTTTCCAAAAATCACAACTCCTTCCGGAGGGTATGTCTATTACCCGCCCTCCACTCTTCACCAGAGAACACTAAACATTCTGGAAGAATCGGATGAAGAACTTCATTCAAGCACAAAGCATGTTAGCATAGATGGCAATTAAAGATGGCCTATATGAGCCTAGTTACGAAGTAGAGGGTATAACTGTTGGGAACTGACAGTTAGATTGAACATGCATAACAGGCATGGCGGAAATTCAAAATTTTATCCTTTTCCCTAGGAACTCATATTAGTTGCACATAAATTAAATAAAGCCTTAACTAAATAATTCTCTACCTAGGTTAGCATGCAAAAGGACTAGGCATACCATAATTCCAAATTATATCCTAGCACATTTATTTTATACTAAGCATGTTATAACTCTAAGCTATAACCTAAGCATAAAATAAACTAAGCATGCAAAATAACCTAAGCATAATTATTAAGTCTAAAAACACTTAAAGAAAAGGACTTAATAATTAAAAGAGAAATTAGAAGACTTACTAGTTGAAGCGTGCTTTAGCAGAACTTCGTTACACAAGCCTCCTAAGTAGGATAGCCTGTATGAGTATCCACACAAATCCTACCAACCGAAACCTCCCAATGAGGAAGAACCAAAGAACCTTTGGCAATTGCTAGATCACTCTAAAATTCTCACCCGAAAATATATATTCTAGAGATTCAAGATCTACTTAAATTTGGTGCACTAAACAATGGAGAAAGGGGGCACAATATATAGGGGGAGCTTGGGCTCCTCGCATTAAATATGGCATGGGGAAAAATCCCCATCCCGCCTTTGGCAACATGCAGATCCCATAGGATCCGCATGCTGCCCACACCGACCTGACTTGATCTGCAAGTCGGGTCCTTGCCCCACAATGTAGGCCCTTGAGCTTGCCTTATCCCGTGGGCTGGGCCTCGCGGGCTCTCCCACGAGCCCAGCTCGCGAGTGTCAAGGGCTGCACAAGGCAGGCTCTTGCAAGCCTGCCTTATCCCGCGGGCTAGGCCTCGCGGGACTTCCCGCGAGCCCAGTTCATGGGTGGCCTTTGCTGTAGGCTAGTGCAAGCATAGCTTGCGCTGCCTGTAGCCCATGAGTACCCACACACTCATGCGGGCTTGCGTGGGCCTACAAAGCATTCAGGCTTACGGGTCCTTCTCGCGAAGGGTCCAACCCTCATTTTTCTTGTAGTTCTAGCTCCTTCTCCAATTCAAATATTTATTTTATGACCCTACTAAAATAGTTACAGGTTAAAATAAATTCCTTGGTCTATCCAAAATTGATCCAATCAATTTTAACCAATTAAACAATAATCCAATTATTATTTATATTATATTTTCGTAATAGATTAAATCTATTAGTTCTTTACTTAGTCTGATGAAGGTCCAATGTGTGTGACCTTATAGGATCCTGAAGTATTGAGCATTTAAGGCTTAACCAACCCTTGTTCTAATAGAACCATTGGCTTGATGCTCTAGACCATGAATAGAACTCGATTACCATCCCCCATTACTCGAAATGTCAGTTATGCTTATGAATTAATACCGGTTAATGCAATAGTTATCTAGTGTGATAAATTCCTTCCATTCTTTAATATTAGTACCATCTGGTTTATAGGGTTCGGTTAAAGTGTTAACCCACTAATAGCGAGGTTGCTCCAAGCTATCCCAGTAGTTTACTTATTACCAAAGTATATTGCCTTTTACCATAGTATGTTTGACTAGAAACCATTTCTATCAAACACATACTCTGATCAGAGGTTTATGGCAATCATCACTTCAATAAGTGGCCAGGTACAAGTCCTTAATATATCCGGAGCGATGGATTCTTTTCGACTACTCAGCTTACCAACGTGCTATCATCACTACACTCGTAATCACCCGTAGCACCCTAAATTAATGAGTCTATAGTAATGACCCAATGTATAGCAATAGTATCACACAAGGTAACTAGCATCTCAAGTACGAGGACATTCGCAAAGCTTATTGCATGAAGATAAACACTAACACATTGATATATATACCAAGTGTTTATCTTACTGCGGTCTCCAATATATCTCCCAGATATATCCATGTGTCAAACTTAAGGCACGACCTTCAGTCCTTAGGAGATTGACTGCTTGGACCTTTTCCAAGAAAGTTGACCACATGCTAGTCTTTCTGCTTCATCAATATCCTTTCTTGATAAAACTATGACTAGGGATGGTTTAGACATAATTATAATTGCACATAAAGCAGGTTCCACCAGATATTGTCCAACTATAATTTCTCTGACTTTATGCTATGATGTATCAAGGACTTTTGTATACATGCATCAACGAATATATTTAACCAGCTATAATATATATACATAGAAACACATTGATATAAACAAAAGAACAAATGCCTTTATTGATTAAATAAATTATTCATAATGTTACATAATTAAGATATATCGCCCTAATTGCCATAAGGGCATACATCATATCCAACAAACTCTTAATTGCACTAAGGCTAATTAGCTATATGTCTTAATCCATATGATTTAACATGCTGGTCATGTTTGACTTGAGTCAATGGCTTTGTCAGACCATCCGCGAGGTTCTGATCAGTGGGTACATATTCTAATCTTATTATCTTAGCATCAACAATCTCCCTAATTATATGATACTTTCTGGATACATGTCTATTTTTCTGATGAGATCGTGGTTCCTTTGCCTGAGCTATGGTACCATTGTTATCACAATATAAAGTAATTGGATCAACAGCCTCAGGCACCACACTAAGATCACCAATAAATCCCTTTAACCAGACAGCTTCATTTGCTGCTTTGCATGTAGCAATGTATTCAGATTCTGGGGTTGAATTAGCAGTATTTTCTTGCTTAGAACTCTTCCAGCATACAACCCCTATATTTAACACATACATAAAACCTGACTGAGACTTAAAGTCATCCTTGTTAGATTGAAAACTTGCGTCAGTGTAACGTCTAATTATGACATCACCTTCTCCATAAATCAAGAACTCATCCTTAGTCCTTCTCAAGTACTTAAGGATTCCCTTGACGGCCATCCAGTGCTTTTCACCTGGATCTGACTGATATCTACTCGTAAAGCTTAAAGCCTGAGAGACATCTGGCCTAGTACATATTATAGCATACATGATGGATCCTATCACGGATGCATAGGGTATATCCTTCATGTGCATTCTCTCCTAAGCTATCTTCGGACACTCAGCCTTAAATAGGTTTATCTCCTTTGTCATTGGGAGATACCCTTTCTTAGAATGCTCAAGGTTGAACCTATTCAATACCTTGTCTATATATGTACTTTGAGAAAGACCTAATAGCCTCTTGGATCTATCCATGTAGATCTTATACCTAGTATAAATGCTGCTTCACCAAGGTCTTTAATGCAGAGCTTTCTTGACAACCATACTTTGATGTTTTAAAGAAGAGAAATGACGTTTCCTATTACCAAGATGTCATCAACATACAATACTAGAAAAATGACTGCACTCCCACTAACCTTCTTGTAAACACAAGGCTTATTAGCATTTGGGCAGAAATCCAGTTCCCGGATTGTCTGATCAAACCTTATATTCTAACTCCTGGATGCCTGCTTAAGTCCATAAATGGATCTTTGTAGCTTGCATACTTTCAAGCCATTCTGAGATGTAAAACCCTCAGGTTGTGTCATATACACATCCCGGTCTAAATCCCCATTTAGGAATGCTATTTTTACATCTATCTGCCAGATCTAATAATCGTAATGAGTAGCAATGGCAAGGAGTATCCTTATGGATTTAAGTATGGCTATCAGTGAGAAGGTTTCATCATAGTCAATACCTTCCCGTTGACTATAACCTTTCGCAACTAACCTTAGTTTATAGGTAATTACATTACCGTCCATGTCTGCCTTCTTCTTGAAGACCCACTTGCACCCAATTGGTCTAACCTCTTGCGGTGCATCAACTAAATTCCAAACTTGGTTCTCGTAAATGGAATCCATTTCTGATTTCATGGCTTCTAGCCATTTATCAAGATCTAAGCGTTTTATTGCCTCCTCATATATCCTTGGTTCATCATCCTCCATAAGATATAGTTCCTTATCATCAGTGATGATGAACCCATATCTTTTGGGACCTTTTGTACACGACCTCATCTTCATAATGATTATGTTTCGATAGGTTGTTCTTGGATCACACTCTCTTGTGTATCCAGAATGGGGTCAATTAGTTGGTTATCTATTTCTTCCTCTTGAACTTCCAGTTCAATAGTACTCCCACTAACTTTTGCAAGTAAGTGTTCCTTCCAAAAAGTGAGCATTCCGAGACACAAATACCTTTTGTGCTTTGGGTTGGTAAAACAGATATCCAATTATTTCCTTTGGATATCCAATGAACAGACATTTTCCAGCCTTGGCATTTAGCTTATATGACGCTATCCTATTTTCCATAGTAGGACAGCCCCATACTTGTAAGTGACTTAGAGATGGCTTCTTGTTACACCATCTTTCATAAGCTGTAAAATCAAATGATTTAGAGGGCACTCCGTTTAAGACATAAACCGCGCTCTCTAGTGCATATCCCTAAAAGGATTTACTAAGATCTACATGGCTCATTATGGACCTAACCATATCTAATAAAGTGTGATTCCTCCTTTCTGACACTCCATTGTGTTGGGGTGTATAAGGAGGGGTCCACTAAGGAACTATCCTGTTTTCCTTTAGATAATCCTGAAACTCCTGACTTAACTATTCTCCACCTCAATCTGATCAAAGTGTTTTAATACTTTTCTCAAGCCGTTTCTCTACTTCAGCTCTAAATAGCTTGAACTTTTAAAAACTTTCAGATTTATGCTTCATCAAGCACAAATAACTGTATCATGAGTAATCATCAATAGCGGATATGAAGTAGGAGTATCCTCCTAGTGCCTGAACATTCATTGGACCATACACATCAGTATGTATACATTCTAATGTACTTGTGGCCTACTCACCCTTTCCTTGAAAGGGTAACTTTATCATTTTTCCTTTTAAATAAGGTTTGCAACTATAAGACTCCAAGTCTATTGGGCCCAAGTCTCCACGCTTATGCAACTTGGTTAAGCGATCCTTGTTTATGTGGCCTAAACAACAATGCAATATGTAGAAGGAATTCTCATTATCTAATTTAACTTTCTTCACATTGTTTATATTGAAAACTTCTATTTCAGTATCAAGAACATAAATGCCACCTTTTAACATTCCATAACCATAAAGAATATTATTCAAATGAATCTGACAATTATTATTCGAAAATAAAATTTCAAATCCCTCTCCTTCTAAACATGCAACAGATACAATATTCTTAGTAACACTTGGAATGTAGTAACAATTATTCAAAACTAAAACAAGTCCACTTGGATAAAGAAGACTAAAGCTCCCTAAGGCTAATGCAATAACTTTGGCTCCATTTCCCACGTATAGGTCTATCTCCCCTTTTGCAAGTTTTCTACAGTTCTTTAGTCCCTACACAGAAGTACAGATATAAGAACCATAACCAGTATCTAATACCTAAGTGGATTCATGCAGAAAAGTAGCAAAGTTTTCAATTACAAACATACCTGAAGTAGATGCCTCTGTAGGCTTCTTCTTCAAATGCTCAGAAGTAGGAGCTTTGCAATCCCTCTTCCAATGTCCTGGTTTTCCATATTGGAAGCAGACGTACTTAGATGCCTTCTTTTCTTTCTTCTTCTTACTGATTATTTTCTTAACACCAGTGCCTACTTCTTCTTCTAAGAAGCCTTGCCTTTTTCAACCAATAGTAGAGGTTTCTGATCCTTTTTGATTTGATGTTCTACTATTTTCAGCATGTTGATTAATTCAGGGATAGCAGAATTAATCTTGTTCATATAATAGTTAGTCACCAAGCCTGAGTAACTATCTGTCAAGGACATCAACACAAAGTTAATGCTCAAGTCATGATTCATTTTAAATCCCAATCGATTCAGTTTCTCAAGGTATCCCAAGAGTTTCAGTCCATGCTGAGAGGCAGAGGTGACAGCCTGCGTCATGGTCTTGAAAAGGAACTTGAAGGTATCATACCTCTCTATCCTTTCCCTTCTAAATGGAGTTCTTCAAGATGGAGAACCATGTCCTCCAAGGGTAAGTTCTCATATTGTTTCTGAAGCTCAAGATTCAAGGACCCCAACATAATACACATCGTGGTCTCATGATCTTTCCTGTGTTTCAACCAGGCATCATGTTCCACATAATCCACAACATCAGGTTCTATAGGGAAAATTTCACTTAGAACATAGGCAATTCCCTCGGAACTGAGAACTATTCTCTCGGCTTAGAACCAATCAGAAAAGTTCGAGCCATTCAATTTGGTGTCAAGTAACATACCGAGATTAACATTGGAAGTCATTTTTAACCTAAGATATAAGAAAAGAAAAGTGTTTAGATATTAGTTTAAGTACATGCATTTAATATAAAGACTTTTAATTAAATACATTTTCCACTATTTTTTTTTGAAATTTACAATAGCTCATTCTATTGAATTCGGGAATTTTAGCCCAGCTAAATTTCCTAGTAGGCAGCATCTATAACTAGTCTATTACAATCCCCAATTTTAAGAGTCAAGTCATAATAGTAAGTCATAGTTAGAACCCATTCCATTTTATTGCATGCAATTGATAATTCATTCAAGTTCCCTAATCCCAAGGGACGTGTGCTCTTATATTAGCATCTCCTTGAATATGCCTCAGATATGGGCCTAGCCCCCAAATTTATGGTGGACTACCCCAGCTCTATTAAGGTAGACCCTATCCCAAACTTTACAACCAATCAATGTGGACTAGAAGGAACGCTTTGCGTAGCACTTTGATAGCCCAAAGAGATTGTATTATAAATTTGAGTAAGAAAGACTATAACTTGCCTTAATATATTTACTTTGGGATTTTATTGGTGTTAAATGTCTCACCCAATCTAGGATTTTATCAGATGGACAAAATTATAAAAACTTGTATTAATTCAGGGGATTTTAGAATTAATTTATAAGGTCTAACCTCAGGTGGGTTCAGCTCTTTATTATAATTATTCCATCAACCTAGATTATATGAAAAATAATTAACACTTTTATTTGTTATATTTATATTGCATTTCCTTTAAGCTTTTATTCAATAAATTTAATTTTTTTACTATGTTACAGAAATATATATAAGCACCATCTTATATACTAGAAATAAATTAGTTCATGTTAATCCCTCATTGGTCAATTCAAATTTCACCGATATAGGTTTCCAGGTAGGAGAGGTGCCCTATAAGGAGTAGACACCAAGTCCAATCCTTAGCCAGAACAAATACGGGCACAAACTTGAAGACCAATGGATTCTCTCGAACTAATAAATTTCGTTCTTCCAATTCATGTAAATTGGAAGCATCTATAACCCATGTAATTTAAATCAATTATTGATACTTGTATAATTTGAGTAAGTTGAGCAGACTTATTCAAAAAAATTCATAACCATTTTCTAACCTTGAAATGAAAGGCACAAGTTTATATATATTATTCCAAACAACTAAATAAACAAATCATTTCATATAGAAAGTAATATACAGTTCGCTTCTAACTCAATTATGCACTAAATAGATAGGCTCTGATACCAGTGTTAGGAACTGACAGTCAGATTGAACAGGCATGACAGGTATGGCGTAAATTTAAAATTTTGTCCTTGTCCCCCAGGAACTCCTATTAGTTGCATATAAACTAAATAAAGCCTTAAGTAAATAATTCTCTACCTAGGTTAGCATGCAAAAGGACTAGGCATACCATAATTCCAAATTATATCCAAGCACATTTATTTTATGCTAAGCATGTTATAACTCTAAGCTATAACCTAGGCATGTTATAAGTCTAAGCTATAACCTAAGCATAAAATAAACTAAGCATGCAAAACAGCCTAAGCATAATTATTAAGTCTAAAAACACTTAAGGAAAAGGAATTAATAATTAAAAGAGAAATTAAAAGACTTACTAGTTGTAGCGTGCTTTAGCAAAACTTTGATACACAAGCCTCCAAAGTAGGATAGCCTCTATGAGTATCCACACGAACCCCAACAACCGAAACCTCCCAATGAGGAAGAACCGAAGAACCTTGAGCAATTGCTAGACCGCTCCAAAATTCCCACCCAAAAATATATATTCTAGAGATTCAAGATCCACTTGAATTTGGTTCACAAAACAATGGAGAAAGGGGCCACAATATATAGGGGGAGCTAGGGCTTCCCGTATTTAATGCGGGATGGGGAAAAATCCCCATCCTGCCCTTGGTAATACGCCATCCTATAGGATCTGTTTACTGCCCACACTGACTTGACTTGCTCTATAAGTTGGGTCCTTGCAAGCTCTTGCGAGTCCGCCTTATCCCGCCGGCTGGGCCTCACGGGCTCTCCCGCGAGCCTAGCTCGCGGGTGGCAAGGGCTACACAAGGCAGGCTCTTGCGAGCCTGCCTTGTCCCTCGGGCTGGGCCTCATTGGACTTCCCGTGAGCCCAGCTCGCGGGTGGCCTTTGCTACAGGCCAGTGCAAGCCTAGCTTACACTGCCTACAGCCCACGAGTGCCCATGCACTCGTACGGGGCTCGCGTTGGCCCATAAAGCCTTCGGGCTTGCGGGTACTTTTTGTGAAGGGTCCAACCCTTATTTTTCTTGTAGTTCTAGCTCCTTCTCCAATTCAAATATTTATTTTATGACCTTACTAAAATAGTTATAGGTTAAAATAAATTCCTTGGTCTATCGAAAATTGATCCAATCAATTTTAACCAATTAAACAACAATCCAATTATTATTTATATTATACTTTTGTAATAGATTAAATCTATGAGCTCTTTGCTTAGTCCGATGAAGGCCCAACGTGTGTGACCTTATAGGATCCCAAAGTATTGAGCTGTTAAGGCTTAACCAACCCTTGTTCTAACGGAACCGTTGGCTCGATGCTCTAGACCGTGAATAGAACCCGATCACCTTAAACGACTGTAGTATGCCTCTAGCAAGGTCTACCATCCCCCATTACACAGAATGTCATTTATGCTTACGACTTAATCCCGATTAATGTAATAATTATCCAGTACAATAAATTCCTTCCATTCTTTAATATTAGTACCATATGGTTTATAGGGTTCGGTTAAAGTGTTAACCCACTAATAGCGAGGTTGCTCCAAGCTATCCCAGTAGTTTACTTATTACTGAAGTATATTGCCTTTTACCATAGTGTGTTTGACTAGAAACCATTTCTATCAAACACATACTCTGATCAGAGGTTTATGGCAATCATCACTTTAACAAGTGGCCAGGTACAACTCCTTAATATATCTAGAGCGATGGATTCTTTTTGACTACTCAGCTTACCAATGTGCTGTCATCACTATACCCGTAATCACCCGTAGCACCCTAAATTAATAAGTGTATAATAATGACCCCAAGTATAGCAATAGTACCACACAAGGTAACTAGCATCTCAAGTATGAGGACATTTGCAAAGCTTATTGCATGAAGATAAACACTAACACATTGATATATATACCAAGTGTTTATCTTACTGTAGTCTCCAATATATCTCCCAGATGTATCCATGTGTCAAACTTAAGGCACCACCTTCAGTCCTTAGGAGATTGACTGATTGGACCCTTTCTAAGAAAGTTGACCACATGCTAGTCTTTCCGCTTCATCAATATCCTTTCTTGATGAAACTATGACTAGGGATAGTTTAGACATAATCCTAATTGTACATAAAGTAGGTTCCACCAGATATAGTCCACTATAATTTCTCTGACTTCATGCTATGATATGTTAAGGACTTTTGTATACATACATCAATGAATATATTTGACCAGCTATATATATATATAGAAACACATTGATATAAACAAAAGAACACATGCCTTTATTGATTAAATAAATTATTCATACTATTACATGATTAAGATATATCGCCCTAATTGCCTTAAGGGCATACATCATATCCAACAATAACTACCTGGAAGCCCTCAAGTTAATGGGATGAGAATGATTATAAAAAATTGCGTGAAAATGCAAATGCTGTTAATATGCTTAATTGCGCTCTTAGTGCAGTAGAATTTAACAGGATATCCGGATGTGGGACTGCACAAGAGATTTGGAAAAAACTGGAAGTGACCTATGAAGGTACCAACAAAGTCAGATAAGCTAAACTTCATCTACTCCAGCAAAAGCTTGAGACATTCAAGATGGAGCCTAAAGAATCTATCAACAGTATGAACACAAGATATATAAATCTAGTGAATGATATGAAGAGGCTCAGAAAGGAGATCTCTAAAGTAGAGATGGTTAAAAAGGTGCTCTGGAGTCTCACCAAGGAATGGGACGACAAAAAGACTTCCATTGAGGAAGATCATGACTTAAACTTCTGTAATTATGATGAGCTCATTGGTAGTCTCCTAACTCAAGAGTTATCCTTAGAGAGATCTAGCCAGCAAGAGAAAAAGCTTGAAGAGAAGAAGAAGGCCATTACACTTAAGGCAGACTCTGTCGGATCAGCCTCCTCCGGATCAGAAAAATAATTGAAGGCCCACTATAACAAAGAAGATATGGCTATGCTGGTGAAATACTTTAACAAATTCCTAAAAAAGAAAGATAGAAGAAACTCCAGAAAGTATGAATCCAAAAGATCAAGGGAAGGCACCTCTAGAAGAGACAGGCCAAGAAAGGCTCTAAAAGAAAAGAAGGATCCAGAAAAAGTAGCTGCCTGTTTTAAATGTGGAGAAAAAGGCCACTTCAGAACTAAATGCCCCAAGCTTAAAAGAGATAAGAAACATAAGAAGAAGGAAATGGTGGCCACCTGGAGCAATAGTGAAGAAAGCAGTTGCTCATTTTCAACAGAAGAAGAAGAAACTATCAACTATGCATTCATGGCACTAACTGATCCAGAAGTAGAACAATCCGAAAGAAATCCATCCAAGCAAGATACTGTACAGATTGAAGAATCAGAATCAGAGACATCTAGTATTGAGGTAAACTCTCACTTGAATTCTTTTTCTAACTTTGAACTTGCTAGAGCTTTAGGGATTGTGATCAAGAATGTGAGGAAGAACACAACAGCTATCAAATCCCTACAAAGACAAGTGATGGATCTTGCTGAAGATGGTGAAGCATTGGCACAAGATGTTAAGTTGATAAGAGCCACTAAGCATATTAATGTGGTTGAAGAAAACTTCCTGAGAAATTAAGTACATATCTTAAGTGCTAACTTGGTGAGGTTAGATAGGGAACTAACTCTAATGAAGGAAGCATTCGGAAGGAAACCAAATCCTTCATAACCAAGAAGGAATCCAAGGTAGGGAATGCAAAGAAATCAAAACTCATGTGCTAAAAAGAATCTAGGACCCTCAAATTAAACAGAGAAGAAACCTCAGAGGCAACCTCAAGCATAGAGATACACTGCTGCTCAAAAAGGAAAAGATAAAGTAGTCCATAACAAGCAACCTGCCAAGCAAAGAAGAAACTATGGAGCAAAAATTGCACCTTCAGGCAGCTTCCGGGTACATATCAGACAAACAAGCATATAAGAAGCTAGATATATGGGAGCCTATAGAAAGGAGGATCTTGAAAAGATTTAGAAGAAGCAAGAGCAGAATAGACCTATCTCAAGGTGCAAGTTTTGTGGGAAAAACAATTAAATTACTAAATTATGAAGATTAAAAAATGGTTATTACGATGTTTATCCTTGGCCTAAAATGGTTGATAACCCGAGAGGACCCAAATCTGATTGGGTACCCAAACCCACTTGATCTATTTTGCAGGTATGTCTTAGATCCACAGTAGATCAACACACTTAGTATATTGATAGTGGCTGCTCAAGGCACATGACTAGTGATGAGAAAGCCTTCATCACTTTAATTCGGACGGAAGGTGGAAAAGTAAGCTTTGGAGATAATAAAAAGGGCAGATCATTGGCCATGGAACCATTGGATCTGAAATAAAGATAGAAGATGTCTCACTAGTTGATGTGTTGAAGTTCAACTTGCTAAGTGTAGCATAACTCTGTTATAAAGGAACAAAAGTCATCTTTGACTCCGGAGGATGCTCAATCTATTATAGTAAGTGAAATCAACTCATTCTTCATGCACCTAGAGTAAATAATGTCTATTGTGTTAACATTAAAAATGATAAAAAGAATATATGCTTGGCGTCTAAAGAAGAAGAATCATGGCTATAGCACCGGAGGTTGGGATGTGTAAGCATTAACTCCTGTCCAAATTATCCAAAATGAATTGGTTATGGCTTTGCCTAAGGTTGCTTTTAATAAGGATCACATATGCACTACATGTTAATTAGGTAAATAGCATAGAAAAAGCTTCCCTTTCATCTCATATAGACCTTCCAAAATAGTTCTCAAACTCCTGCATATTGATCTCTTTGGTCCAATCAAACCATTGATTTTAGGTAGAAGAGAATACACCATGGTCATCGTAGATGATTATTATCGCTATACCTAGGTTTCTTTGCTAGCTAGAAAAGATGAAGCCTTTGACCAATTCTCAAAAATATTCATATGGATAGAAGTAGAATAGGGCATAAGCATTGCATGCATCTGGAGTGATAATGGAAGAGAATTCAAAAACAAGCATTTTGCTGAGTTCTGCAAATCCAAGGGCATTGAACATAATTTCTCTGCCCCTCATACTCCTCAACAAAATGGAGTTGTTGAAAGGAAAAACAGAACCATAGTTAAGATGGCTAGAACAATGCTAAGTGAGAATTGTTTGCCAAAATACTTCTAGGGTGAGGCCGTAAACACAACATGCTATATTTTGAATAGAGCTCTCATTAGAAAGACCTTAGAAAAGACCCCCTATGAAATCTGGAAGGGAAGGAAACCCAAAATTGGGTATTTCAAAGCCTTTGGATGTACATGCTACATCTTAAATGATAGAGAGCAATCAGGAAAATTTGATCCTAAATCTGACGAAGCAATTTTCCTGGGCTACTCAACACATAGCAAAGCTTCCAGAGTTTATAACCAACAAACCCAAACTCTGGTGGAGTCTATACATGTAGATTTTGTTGAGACTAACCATGCCGGAAGAAGAAAATCAAATCCAGAACATTTAACTCCGACAGCTGAAAACACTGGAGAAAAAGAAGAAGTGTGAATTCCAGATTCCTTCTAGATAAAGAAGTATAAGGAAGAACATGAAGGAATTAATCTCAACTCAGAAGTTCCATAAGGTTATCTTAATCACCATGAGATAAACTTTGAGGATAATCAAGAAGAAATTAAAGCAGTTAAGAAACAAGCTCCTGACCAGCATGCAAATCTTCAAAGAGAAATCTAGACTCATAGAAATCATCTGATAGAAGCCATTTTGGATGATGTCCAAAATCCAGTTAGAACCAGAGGACAACTCAATAGAATGATGAGCCACGCTACTTTTGTCTCTTTCATTGAGCTAAAGAAATTCCAAGATGCTGAAGGAGATGAAAGCTAGATGATGGCAATGCAAGAAGAACTAGATCAGTTCACCAGAAATGATGTTTGGGATCTAGTGTCACCACCAAAAGGAAAGTCAATCATTGACACCAAATGGGTATTCTAGGATAAGCTAGATGAATCCAGAGAAGTGGTGAGAAAAAAGGCAAGATTGGTTGCCCAAGGCTACAATCAACAGGAAGGGATTAACTTTGAAGAAAAATTTGCACTTGTAGCAAGATTAGATGCAATTGGGATTCTATGTGCTTTTACATCATTTATAGGATTCACTCTATTCCAAATGGATGTCAAAAGTGCATTCCTAAAAGGAGTTATCTAATAAGAAGTCTATGTAAAGCAACCACTAGAATTTGAAGATTCAAAGCATCCGAATCATGTATACAAGTTGAAGAAAGCTCTTTATGGATTGAAGCAAGCACCAAGAGCTTGGTATGAGAGACTCACTACATCATATCTAAGGGATATATCCGGGGCAAGGCAGATATAATTCTTTTCATCAAAAAGAAGAAGGATGATGTAATTCTAGTCTAAATTTATATTGGTGGCATCATCTTTGGAGCAACAGATGAAAAGATGTGTGAAGAATTTGGCACTCAAATGCAGAAGGAGTTTTAGATGTCTACAATGGGAGAACTCAATTTCTTCCTTGGCTTGCAAATCAAGCAAAGTGCGGATTGGAATTTCATCAACCAATCCAAGTGCACCAAGGAGATTCTGAAGAAGTTTAAGATGGACAAAAGCAAGCCTATGTCCACTCCTATAGGATCAGATATAGTCCTATCAAAGGATTGTAAAGGAGAAGTAGATCAGAAGCTCTATAGAGGAATGATTGGATCACTGCTATACTTGACAGCTAGCAGACCTGACATACACTATGCAATTTACTACTGTGTAAGATATCAATCCAATCCTAAGGATTCACATCTCAAAGAAGTAAAGAGAATCCTTAGATATCTCCTAGGAACCACTAAAGTTGGGTTATAGTATCCTAGTAATGGAAATTTCATACTCCAAGCCTTCAGTGATGCAGATTATGGCAGAGACACTCTTGAGAGGAAGAGTACATCAAGAGGCTGTCATTTTCTTGGAGATTGCTGAGTATCATGGTATAGCATGAAGCAAACTTCAGTTGCCTTATCAACCATGGAAGCAGAATATATGGCAGCAGGAAGTTGTGTAGCTCAACTCCTTTGGATCAAGGAATAGTTAGAGGACTATAGAGTTAAATCTGGATGTGTTGAGGTAATGTGTGACAATAAAATGCCATTGATGTGTTAAAGAATCCAGTGCTCCATAGTAGGATGAAGCATGTAAACATTAGGCATCATTTTATCCGAGATCATGTGATGAAGAAGGATGTTGCATTGGTGTACATTCCAACCAATGAGCAAAGAGCAGACATCTTTACTTAAACATTAAGTAAAGATCAATTCAACAAGCCAAGGGAGTCAATTGGAATGTCTAATCTAATTTGATGAAGAATCTGGAAGACAATCTGGGGTTAACTTGAATTACTGTAAGTCAAATAGTAAAAAAGAAATGAAGAAATTATTTTGACTTTGGATCTGGAGAAAAGACTGCCAGCTCAGCAGACAGGAGTTACATATGGCAGTAAAAGCATGTAAAGGTAACTGTCCACTTTTTGAATTTCAAACATTTATTGGGCATTACACGCACGGCAAAAGCAGCAGCTATTTTGGAAAATAAACCATTCCAATTCTCTGATTAAACGCCATTTACCTCTTTCCAAAAGTTTCACCTAACATATCATCAATCCATCCATGATTAACGGTGTTTGAATTACCATTATACCCTCACTATAGGAATTCTATAAAAACCCCCCAAAAATCCTTCTCCTTCTTCACGTAAGTAATTTCCTATTGTTACTCCACACATTTTATAACTCAGAACCCCAAATCCCTAAATTTATGGCACCTATAAACTCCCACACCAAAATATCCTTCCCTTAAAGAATATCTTCAAAGTGGAAGACCTTGATGACTATGATTTCATTCCTGTCAAAAAGGTTGCCTCCGACACCATTATTCCTTCAGACTACTTGGGGGATAACTGTTTATTCTCAACAGACCCATTCAACCAACTTCTCAGGGATTAGGGATTAAAAACCTTCCTTACCATGCATAATTTGACCTATCTGATATTTGTGAAGAAATTGTATGACAATCTCAGAGATCATAACTACTATGACGCTCTCCGGACCACTATAGATGGCATGGTGATTACCTTAACTCCAAAATTTTTTGTTACTCATCTCAACATGAAGAATGATGGAGTAATTCTAAGATCATATAGAGAGGTACAAAAAGTGAATTATGAACTATTAAAGTGGCTCCTATAGAAGTATTTTGGAGAAAAATGCTCCACTTACTGGCTAGAGATCCCCAGATTTCTGCAGTTTGTGCTGGCAAAATTTATGCTCATCTAGAAGGGCTCCCTCACTACAGCCTCCTCCCTTCAACATTGTATTATCCAGCATTGGATAGATAGCATAATAGTCAATATGCCAATGCTTCTAATCCATTTCATTAGGCAGCACAAATACAGTCATGGAGGACTCATCACCGAAATCTAGGTAGAAAATGGAATTGATGTTTCCAAGGAAGAATCTATGGATAGGAAGCCATTCTGGAGAAAAAATTTTAAAAATTATCCTTCGGAGAAACATGGGATGAAGAAAAGGCAATTAGATAAAGGGATAGGAAGAAGCAGGAGAATAAGGCTAGGAAGGATAAAGTGGAGAACGAACCGGAGGCTAAGAAACCAAGAATCACTAAGCCAAAAGCCCAAAGGAAACTTAATGTTAAGACAGTAGTTGAGAACCTGGATTAGGACACTTTGTCCTTGACCCAGTTGATGGCTAAATCCCCAGCCAAAAAGCCAAGACGAAGGCTCATCAAAGCTGTTGATAAAGTGAAGAGACTAGTTTGTGAACTGAAGGCAAGAGAAAACATCACAGTAGCTACTGCTGCAATCAGAGAGGGATATAAAAAGGGACAGAAAAGGAGTATTGAAGATATCCTAACAGAGGAGAATAGATCAGGCAGCGAGGAAATTGGAGATGGATAACCTTTACTTAAGAAAAGGCAGCTCCAGAAGAGGGGATTGACATTTAGTGAGGGATTAAAAGCAGAGAGAGCTAAACTCCTAATGAAGAAACCCATTGTCGGAATTACACTTCAAGAATAAACTCCTAAAGCAGCCACACAAGTTGTTTTGAGCAAGGGAAAGGAACTGGTGTTGTTCACAGAAAAAGTCGTTCTTACGGATAACATATTCCTGGAGGATCCTCAATATGAGGATATGATGTCTGTAGTCCAGGACACGAAAACATCAACAACTTAACCAAGTAGGGTCCCAGAGGCTCATCCAAAGCTATAGAATCAGAAATTCCACCCATCCTCCTAGCGCCAAAAAATCTTGAGCTTCTCAAAGAGGCCAAGTATCAGGATGAGGATCTATTCAATTTTCAAGAAAGATCAGGACCTCTTCCGGATAACTTGTTGAATATAGAACCAAAAGTGGTGTATTTGGAAAGTCTTACTAATGGAAAAGGAGAGGATGGTGAGGATAATCCCACCATTTCGGTAAATGAGATGATCATAGCCGTAAGTCCTCTATAGGCAATAGGAGGGGAGACTGAAGACAGTTCTGGTCTTTTAGATAGTGGTATTATAGGATAGAATGAAGCAAATTAAATACCTTAACAAGATAATCAGGTAATCATTCTCCTAATGTCTCTGCTAATGATGAAACTCTAGCTAGTGCTACTGTTGAGATAAATGACAACTTGGGTGTAGAACCCAAACTGCATTCGGAGATAACTAGTCTAACTCAGAACACAAAGTTATGACGAATGAAGTTAGCCTGAGTTCCAAAGAGCACACTTCTAAAGTGGGCTCTAAGGATGAGGCTACTCCAAAGGAAAGGTTAGAGGAAGAAGAGAAAGAGAATGAAAAATTTGATAGGGAAGACAGTAGTAAGAGAAAAATGAGGAATCCTCAAGCACTAAACAATCCAGAAGCAGTTCTGGAGAGGAAACCTCCTCCTCCAAAGAAGCACCCAAGTAGTTAACTCCCAAGGACAATCTTGCTAGAGCTGATAAGGTGACCACTACACTTAAGATGATTCAAGAGGTGGTAGTTGAAAGATATTAGGAGAGCCATGTCAAGAGGACCCTCCAAGGCATCTACTCTCAGCTCAAATATGTGGAGAGCATCATTTCTCAAAAATCATTGGCACCAAATTTGAAATCTGAGTTAGGAGAAATCAAGGGGGATTGTGCAAAGCATTGAAAGGAGAGTTCAAGGGCATCCCTCAGCAGATCAGATTGCAGAAGCTTCATTGTCAAAGATTACACCGATGCTAGAACATATCAATACAAATATAGCAAGAGCAAATTGCTCTATAGATCAGGCTAACACCAAAGCCATCAACAACCGTGCCACCATAATGGATAAAATCACCTCCTCCTCTACTAAAATTACCACTGAGCTCAAAGAGTATGTGGACCGGAAGCTTGAAAATCTGGAAAAATCTATTCAAGGAGCAATTTTAGAAGGTGGAAATAGTATCTGGATTGTCCCTATTAAATGAGGAGCATTAAGTTGCCCAAGAAATGCTCAAGGATTTTCTAGATGAAGGACTGCCCAATCTTCTCACAAAGTAGATAAATGAAATTAGTGATGACTGTGGAAATCATGTATCCGGAGCTAATGAGTTGATAAAAAACCCTAAAGAGGATTTCCATAAGGATCTTACTACGCTCAACAATAGTTTCCACAACGTCCGGAGAGATATATGTTAGGATATTGAGTCTATAAAGTCAAGTATGGCTAATTTATCCATCTCCAAATCTTCATCTCCTACTCAGGACAACCTTCTTATACCAGTGGTAAATGACCTAGTCAAGCATATCGGCGACACTGGATTTTTTAGGTACAAGTACAGTCTAACTCTCCTCAAGTCTATGTTTCCATATCTTGATAAGGATGATCAAGCCCATGCACTAAGGATGATTTCAAATATGACCAGATGTTATAATGAGCTCTGAACTCTACTAAGGCCATTTCAACTCCTTCCTTCCACAGTTGAAACAATTTTTGAAAAGCTCTCCTAAGGAAATGTAGACTATTCAGTTTACTCAGATGCATGGCAGAAAAGCTAAGAAAAGATATGGTTATAGACCCCCAATAAGATGAAAACAATAAGGGGGAGAAGAGCACAATTAGCAAGGGAGATGGAGATATGGAAGTAGATGAGTAAATAGGTAAATGTTTAGTTAGCTAGTGCTATCATATAAATCTTGTAATAGCTAGCTTTGAAAATTTTCACTTATATGTACTCTGTATCTGTAATATGAAACTTCATTAATGTTAACCATTGTTAACAACAGAAGTATATATAGTGAAAAACATTTACACAAAAATGCTTCTAAGTACTATCTGTAATTGTAATTAAAAAATATAGCAGCCAAAGACGCAAAAATATTGGGGGAGTTAGGATGCTTAGATTACGAGGGAGTAAATCTTGTAAATGACTAAGTATCAAGAATCATACTTAGATCATATCCCCTTAACCTTAATTGTGCTTAATTTTTGTTTACATTAAATAGGGGAGATTGTTGGGAAATAATGATCCGGAAGAACAGTCAAGTAACTATCCAGATCAAGTTTTAAGAAAACAAAAACTTGTAAAACTCAAATATGTAATCTCCTAAATCCAAATGGAAGCATCCAGTCCAAATCAATTTGTCAAGACATCCATTGAAGACTATAAGTACCTAAGCACACAATGGAAGCATTCGGTTAACGGTTGGAAAGGAAACAAACTTTGAACCGCCCAAAACAGCATCCGGAAGAACTGATTAGCATCTGGAGATATTAAGTCTGAAGATATTTGGAAGACTTAAATATCTAGACAAAGGAAATAATTCAAAAATTGAATTCCCTCCATTCTTTTGGTCTCCAACTCAAAGTTTCTATCACCATAAGAAAGACAAAAATGACAGTTAGCAAGCTTTTCAGAAAAAGGATAAAGGACTGACACAAGGAAGAGAAAAGGTAACAACCTTTTGTACTTAGACCAATAAGAAAGGCACGTTGCAGACACACACCAAACTACTGGCGTAAAAGTTGGTGAATCACTAAAATATAAGGAAAACGATCACTGACAACTTTTCAGCCTCAATCCCAAGGATTCAAATGTGACATTTACGCTGTCTAATGGATTGTTCAATGGCTCCGGAAGTGCCACATCTTACCTGATCAACGGTGAAGATTTGATTCAAGTTCAACAACCCACAATGGCTATATTTATGATGCAAGCCCATAAAAGAGAAGCTTCACAAGTTAGGAAGGTGCTGGTTGTTTTGAAAAAGCATAAAGAAGAGAATTCTTTATTACAATCAATAATCACAACCCTTCAAGAATCAAACAATTCCAAATTTATTTGTAAGGATTCCCAAGTGAGTTATAAACTTGAGGAAGTCCAAAACAAAAACCTTTGAGAAAACTAAAGTGTAAAAGATCTCCTACTTGGGTGAGTAGTGAGATTGGGATATTGCTTAAAGTTGGTGCTTTAAGTAGAATCTCCATGTAGGACTTAGCTTAGATTTGGGGTAGAAATTTAAGTGGTATATCCTTCTAAAGACAAGAGGACTCAACTAGGAGTCGGTGCTTCTAGTGGTATATCCTACATCCGGAAGGGGTTACCATCTGGAGATAAATTGTAAGGCTTGATTCCTACCAGTTGGAAAGGAATCCACTAGTGGAAAAGCTCGAAGGAAGGAAACTCCGGAGACTGCAGTAGGCGGGGCCAAATAAGGATAAAACTCTGTGTTTGATTTTCTTACTCTTTACTTATTTGAATTATACTTCATATTTGCATCATCCGGATCCATCTCATTTGGAACATAATCAAACACCTTACACTAAGACTTTTCAAAGTCTATTAATTTTTTAACAAAGGGTCATTCACCGCACTCTAACCTTATTCAGACCCTCACAATGATCAACACTTTCTTCATGCTTCATTTAAATTCTTTCTATAGTTTCTTTTTTAAATGGATATATAGCAATTTGGATTCATTTCTTTCTCCTTTTGATCATTCTATCGCTATGATACCAAGAGAAAACCAGAGGGAGAAAGAGTTTGGTTTCTTGATTGTAAAGTTCTGATTTGAATTATCATGATGATAGCTATTTATACTAGCTTAGTTACAGTGTATGTGAGCTAAAAGCAAGAAGAAAATATCTAATAACAAAAGAAGATATTTATTTATTTATTTCCGACCAATTTCTTCTGCTGAGCTGTCAAGTTTGTTGTGGTAGTTAGAGTTGAGTTGTGTTGTACTGTTTTTATGCTCAATGTATTGAATGGTGGAGTTAGATCAGGACCGTTGATAAGTTTACAAAGTCAAAGAGATAATGTATCACATTATTCGATAGGAAAAACACAATAATATGTTGTTTTGGTTCAAACATTAAGTGAATACTCCCAATTCACAGCTTAAAACTCACTTTTCCTATTCTTAATTACATAATATTCGCTCCTCTCATACGTATCCCCACTTTTTATTTGATTTTTTTATTTAACTCTTAAACTGTTTAAACATATTATTTTAAGTTATTTTGATTATCTTTTTTTTTTCTTCAAACCTAGATCACTGATGATATAATAATGTTTTAAAAAGCGTTAAGAGCTAGTCAGGCAATAGGAGCCTTTTTATATGTGGATAGAGCACATTATTTCTTAATTTGGGACTTAAAATAACAATTCTATTGTAATAACACTTTAATTTACCTTAGTGTGAGTGCGGGCATTTCGATTGCCTCCGCGGAATGATGATGGAGATTGCTCTGACTTTTTACGGACCGATAGTCTTATCTTTGTTGGTTCGAAACATGGTTGAAGATATCCCTTTTTGATGATTTTGGACTTAATTGCGCCGCAAAAATCACCAAACATGTTCAAAAAATATTAAAAATCATTAAAAAATCCTTAAAAATCCCTAAAATCCAAATTTTTGATCTTTTCTCCCTCGCTACTGCTGGCGGCGAGACCTTTCCAATAGTAGCGCCACTAGTGTAGGTCTCTCTGACTTGTGCTTGGTTTCTTTTCTCTCTCTTTACTCCATTGGTTTGAGTAATTTCCCCGAATTTTCTCCCTAAGTTGGCGTATTTTTGGGTGAGGAAGTATTTAAACCTAGTTTGGAGAGAGAACAAGGACTTTTCTCACAATTTTTAGTAGAGAAATCAAATTGAGAGAGATTTAAGAACAAGTGCGAGAAAGTGAGGAAATAGAGAGAGAAAGCTTAGAATTTGAGTTAATCCTCCATAATCTCTATTCTTAGTTGTTCTTAGACTCGATCTTATAGCTTAAACACTAAAATCAAGTAGAAATCTTAGGTAAAAATGAATTCAATAGGCTTAGAGACTTATTTCTTTCAAATACTACCTAAAATTGGTCACTAATTCGTCATTTATCCTGTTATGATTTTTGTCGCTGTTTCATCACAAAATCATCAAAAAGATCTCGCCAAGAGATGATTCAAGTCTCAAGAGTGGATTCACGGTCTAGAGGTAAAAATTTCTAAGTTCCATTAACCTTTCAATTCATTTCCTTGCTTCCTTTGGTTATTTGCTGCTGTTCTTGGTGTTTTTGGGGCCTTTTTCTCCTTTAATCTTGGGTATTTTTTCAAAACCGACAAAAATTGCCAGATCCGTTATAAGCGGCATCACCACCGCCCCTGTGGCGGGGCCGCTAGAGCAGTAGTGGTTGCGCCACTCCTTGTAGAGGCCCCAGTGGTTGTTTTCATTTTATGGGTTTTTCTTCATGCCAATCCATAAAATCAATATTATTTTTGATGTTTTTGTCCAGATCTACTAAAGCAATGTTGAAATTGACTTGAAATCTTAGTGGTTTTGATTTTTTTTGTGCAAAAAATACCCCTTTCCCCCTTTTTCAAGATTTTTCTCGGGGCCTCTACAGGTGGCTGCCGCCGCTCCAGCGGTGCCGCTACACCTATGGCGGCGTCGCTGCCCACCTGTGGAGGCTCCGGGTAAAATTGTGAAAATGCTCCATGTTTTTGTGTTTTCTTGCATTTTTGGCCATATTTTCTCTGTTTTCTTGCATTTTGAGTCCGTTTTACCACCCGAAAAATGTTCTAACAATCCAAATTTAATATTAAATATTTTGTCCTGTTTTATTAATATTTTAAATGATTAAATAACATATTTGGCCTAAAAATGTGTTTTTTACCATAAATATCCTAAATAAAATTTGTTTGCCCTTGTAATATTATTTGTGCATTATTTGTGCATATTTGTGCTGTGATTTCCTTGGTTTGTGGGTGATTTATCGCTTTTGGAGCTTAATCAACATTGTTAAGTTCGGTCAAGACCTAGTTTCGGTCTTTTGGTATTTACTTTCTGTATCAGAAAAATGTATAGGATTTATTAAAGCCTTGTAATAATTATTTTAATTTTACGTATTTTATTATTTATGTTGGATGACTATAATTATTTTAATTTTATTGCTTTTGGATGATGCGTTGTGTGATGTATGGATAAATATTAACCGAATATTCTAAATTAGGGAATTTAAATAGCATAAGAAATAAAGATACTTTTATTAATATAAATGATTTGATTTAATTAACGTAGAGTAGACAACATCATCCGATGTTTTAAGGTATAGTCTAACCACCCGGTGGGAATATCGTACCCAAAATTTCCGATAGAGCTTAACCGGGTGTCGACTCTGTCTTAAAATACGGGATTCCGATCTCGTATCTTTTATCACCTAAATTGGACTTAAATTTCTACTTTGACATCACTTTAATAAATATTTTTATCATGCCTAAAAGAGGGCTAAACCTTTCAGCTCGCTTCTCTGTGGTTTTATCTCTCGCCTATCCCTGATTTTCAAAGGGGGTACGAGGGAGGTCGTTCACTCGTAGTGGCGACTCTACTAGGGATTGTCCTTTTAACTTAAAATTTGAAACTCTTTTCTTTGTTCAAATTTATTAAAGGATGTGATGATATTGCGAAATTGTTTTTAAATCAAAACTTCTTTATTTCTTATGTCTTTTCTGTCCATCAAGTAGTTAAAATACTAAGTTAAGGTTCCCATTATTCAGCCATGAAGCTCACTAGGTATCGCGTATGCTCACTAGTATTAATGGTATTTAGTTGGGTGGATCACTCATCGCTACCAACATGTAACTCCCTCAGTAGCACTCATTTGAGAAGAGGTTAAGTGAAACGTGACTAAGGTAAATGAGAACCTTCTACATCAATAACCAATTCGAGATCTTGATCGTGTTAGATAAAATGTAGCAACTTCTCCTTAAGAAATCACCGAAACATGCATGTTTTAGATTTAGGTCGCGTACTCTGTTGTCATTCATTGGTATTAGAGTTAGCCCCGGATTATTGAACGGCGTTGTACGGAAGCCATAAGGTTGGAAGTGGTGTGAGGTATCGATGACGTGTGGGTCTCCCTTCGTGTTTGTGTGATAGGCGGGGCCCATTAGGGGTTTGGTTGGATTTAGGCATGACAAAACATTTTTTAGTTAAAGTTTAAACAATAAGCCAATTTTAATGAATAAAAGAATCTAGACCCAAATATCAATACAAATGATAGAGTCACCACCCAAGTTGTCTACTTGGGAAATATTTTTGGTACGATTGCCTCTGGGCGGGAGACTCATACCTATTGGATCAGAGATTCGGGTATCTGATGAGTCACTTATTTTTTATTTAGTTGATTCAAAATTGCATTCACCATGTAAAACTGTTTTTGTTTTCATCATTTGGGGAGTTATCATAGAAATGCTATTTCTGCATTCTTTCACACTCGTTACATGCGTTTACATATTACAATAAAGCATAAGAAATAAATGGGGGAATGAAAATTACAACCGGGGAAAAATGGGGGAAATTATAAAGAGAACCTACACATTTGTTCTAAGTTATAAAATAAGAATGAAAATAAATTCCCATGCATCCACAGATGTTAGCACATCCTATAACATATTATAAGTCAGCATTTTATTGATAAAACTGTGATTATGTTAGCGTGGTGGTTATACGATCGAAAATACCTGGGCGGCTTCTAGGATCAGAGAGAAAATAACAAGTCTTCAACTATTTTGTTATGAAAACACATTTTAACTTTTGTGGGTTAATTTACTGGATTAATAGTGAAATTGATTGCATGGCATATGGTGAGTTGGATTCATTTTTAACCAACAAAAAATGAATTATGGTTTCTACTTAGGGGGCTGGTACCTGTACGGATAGGTGGGACCTGTACGGGTACTAGGGAGGATCGGTGTAGGTGTGGGGGACCCATATGGGTCTTGTCTGGTCCCAAGCAAAAACTCAGTTTAGTTTAACTTGCAGATTAATAGATTAATTGCAGAAAAATAAAATAAAAGGGATTTCCTTCCGTATGAGTATGGTGCACCGATTTTAAATCCTAGAGGATATGTGGTGCCAACAAGGCTCATACGGGTTAGGACCAGACCCAAAATAGGAAATTAAAAGAGTAGATGTAGTAAAGGAAGCAAAGAATAATAATAATGAAATAACTGAGATGTGAGTCTCTTTGAAACTCAGGAACGTTACCTTTGCGGCCTGAATCCACTTTGAGGTGATCCCTTTGTTGTTGAGAGAATTCAGCCAAAGTAGATGGTGAAATAGGACTATTTATGTGAGTATTTTTGGGGATAGAACCGCTGCTAAATCCTAATAAATAAAGCTAAGAATGAATAAAATGTGGATAAAACCTCAAAGAAAGGGTTTTCTCCCTATTTTATACTACCTATACCCCACTATACCTTTTCTATACCTATAGAATTTGCTAGAATTTTAGTATATTTTTCATATGAAAATGTTTCTTTCTGTTGAAATGAGGGGAAAAGGCCCTATTTATAGGGTGAGAGTTAGGTCTGAATGCAATAAACCGCATTCAAGACCTGCCTTTTCTAAAAAATGCTAAGAGATTACTTCTAAAAGAGGCTGATTAGGCAATCAGAGGACCCGTAAGGGTGGGGCCCCACCCATATGGAAACTAGGGGACCCTGTATAGGTCCCCTCCATACGTTTGGAAGGTAATCCCCGTACGAGTCTGTCAGTGGATCCGTACCACTAAACAAAACCCGTATAGGTACCTAAGGGATAACTATGTCTCTGGACTTCTACCATACTCAACTCTGCAGTAGTAGGAACACCTCTGATGGATAACACCTGAAAGATATTGAATCATATAGGTCTCATCATAGTTTTTTGAGAAGGATCGTTAAAATCCAGTGCTCACAGACTGCCCCTCATGGCTTCACTATAGATATGGATCTGTATAATCTCCCGATGTGAGCAAGGGTTTAGAAATTATACCTGAGGTGATGACATGGGTTAGTTCCTTTCTTAAGGCAAACTTCTTTCCTTTGCTGATGCGTATCCCTTGTAACTCTGCTGGGAAAGATGTGTTTATCCTTTTCTTGAGGCGGATGACTTCCCTTTTACTACTGTGCATATCCATTTCCTGAGGTGGATGACTTTCCTTTTGCTACTGTGCATATCCCTTTCATCAGGTGGATGACTTTCCTTTTGCTACTGTGCATGTCCCTTTCATGAGTGGATGACTTTCCTTTGCCGATGCATATCCTTTTCCTAAGGCAGATGACTTTCCTTTTGCTACTGTGCATATCCCTTTCCTAAGGCGGATCGACTTTCCTGACCGATGGTGTATCCCTTTCTTAAGGCGGATCGACTTTCTTGACTGGTAGTGTATCCCTTTCCTAAGGCGGATTGACTCTCCTGGTGCAGATGGTGTATCCTTTTCCAAAGGCAAATTGACTTTCCTGACTGGTGGTGTATCCCTTTCCTAAGGCGGATGATTCTCCTATTGGGGAATTTTGAAAAACATGAAAAGAGACAACAATCAAACACTGAGTTAGTCACTGTCTAAGTAGACACCTCTTTATTCTTAATTGACTTTTGTGAAATAAAAAATATTTTTACCCCTTTCATTAAGAATAAAGATGTGTGGATGAGATAGACTGAAAACTATATGCAAGAAATGTCGAGTTTGGCCTGATCACTACTTGTTTCACTGCTGGGGAATGCCCCTAGGGTGGGTGCCCCTAGGGTCTGACAATTCTGCTACTGGGAAATAAGGGGATGCCCCTAGGGTCTGATGATTCTACTATAAGGAAATAGGGGGTTGCCCCTGGGATCTGATGATTCTGCTACTAGGAAATGGGGGGATGCCCCTAGATTTATAGAGGGATGCCCCTGGGATCTGATACCTCTGCTGGGGAATGAAGTAATATCCTTTGAGTAAAGCCTCTTCTGCTAGGGAGGCCCTTCCTTGTAAGATTCATTTGCTGGGGAAGAACTCGTGTACTAGGAAGGACCTATACATAAAAATTTCTTCGTTAATGATTAACTTGAAAATGGCTTACCTTGATTCTTGATTGACTTTTATGGAAACAAAAATATTTTTGCCCCTTCAATCAAGGATCAAGGTGAGCATAGGGACTTGTCCCGAATATAATTGAAATATAAGGTTGAGGAGGAGTAGGGTTGGCCCTAAAATTGGACTGCATGAATTTATGGTGCTTTTTGAAACACTGGTTCACAAATCTGCCCCTAGGTGGCAAGAGAGGGCACGTACGGGTAGGGTAGGGCCTATACGGGTCCCTGATGGGGTCCCTAAAGGCCGATAAGTCCCCTTATATCCCACCTCATACCAAAAACTTCACATTTTGTAACTCTAACTATTTTCTACCTAAAATCAACTAAAGATGTATAAAAAGATCCCAAAGACCACCCGTTTCTCCCTTAGACTTGAGGAATTGCCCCCGGTGGGTGATTTGGGGCTTCGAGAATGCCTAGTTTCTATCGGGCATGCCTTTCACGAGGGTCACTTATTTTTGGGACTCAGTCCTATCTCTGAAGAGCCACTGATCCCTTCTCCTAAGACCTATGCTTCAAAACTTTAGATAAATTTGCTTGATTCTCCATTTTCCATTTTCGAATGTTTTCAAATTTTCTCGAATTTTGGCATGAATTAGGGTGTTTTGGACCTTGGAATTCAGCCTGATGCATGTAACTTTAGTCTAGGATACTTTTAGGATAGTTTTGGATGATTTTCGATGAATTTGGATTTTTGGGATATCTGTTTGCAAAGGGACTATTTATAGGGGACCTATACGGGTTGGAGGGTACGGGGTCAACTCTACCCTTATAGGTCCACGTGGTATGCCTGTATGAATAATTGGATCCATATAGGTCCTGTTATTCATACAGGCATACCGCATGGACCTATAAGGGTGGGGTGGACCCCGTACGGGTCCTTCTTCTTAGGACAGAAACTTGAAACTTGTATTTCTGCAATCATTTTCTGATTTTTGACTTGTCTGTTGCATTTTAACCTTGTTGAACTGTAATTCTATCTTTGCAGTTTCAATACAAGACTTTGGGAGCCTTAAGCTTCTACAAGAAGTGGTACAACGAGATCCGTATTACGGGGGATATCGAGTTGCTAGACTATATCGACTCTTTTGGGTTCAATGACATCATTAGGGCCATCCCGCAGGATCCCAAGATGCTGCCCCTGATGCTATTTCCACTTTGAAGGAGAGGTGGTCAGAGATGACCCATACTTTTCACTTGCCAATTGGGGAGGTCATCATCACTCTCTTGGATGTATGTGCTATGACAGGCTTAGAGTGGAGCGGGGATATTGTCCACTTTGATGTTTATGCCAACCGGTGTCATTCTTGGCCTGAGGTGAAGGCCTACAATGCTAGCTTACTTGGGCTTTGTCCAAGCAGCACGAACAAGCTCAAGTACGGGGACCTGCTTGCTTAATGGATAGGGCAACTGAGTTCTATTGCGAATGATAGGAGAGATCAATATGCTTGGTCCTTCCTGCTGACGTTTCTCACCATGATCTTTATTCCCATATATTCCAGCATCCTCAACTATGTTTTGCTCTCCGCTGTGGAAGACCTTTCTACTATGCCTTGCAAGAACTGGTGCAAGGCCATTCTAGCATAACTATACTATGGGTTGGACATTAGATTCTGGGGTGAGTAGTCTGAGCTCAAGATCTACCATCTGATACTACTGGTAAATCCTAAACTGATTTCTTATGCTTTAACCTTTTATTTGAACTGTGTTGCAACTAATCCTTACTTTATCTTGCAGATTTGGGCTTTTGAGCATTAGTTGATTCCTAGGATGGGTTTTCCCATGCAACCTAAGATGCCATATATTATGTATAGATTGATGGGGCTCTAGTAAGGCCAATCTTTGACTACAATGCAGTACCGGGAGTTTCTACGTTAGTTGCGCTCGGATCGGGTAAACTTCTTCCCTACTAAACTTGCATCTTACATTTCAACAAACCACTAGTAGAAACTATATATATGAGGTTATGATACTCACAATGCATTCATTTTGTACAGGTTATTCAAGACCTGTGGTAGAGATTAGCCACTCATGGGGCTATCAAGTGGATGCGAGCTGGCATGGATGATCACTGCTTTATCCTGGAGTCACCACTCTCCTATGAGTGGTATTTCAGTGAGTGGGTCCAAGGGTGGAGGACCAGTGCTATGGTGGAGGGACCGATTCATCCTCCAGTCCCAACGGCCATCTTCTAGTCTTATCTCATGCCAGGAACCGACTAGGGGCAATACTTATTAGGCAAGGGGGCTCGCATGCTATCTGTGGAGGGTTCCTATACTGAGTTTATTGATTCCTCACTTCTTCCTCCCTATGATAGGATTCACCATGATGATGGGCCCCTCAAGTTTTACTAGAGTGACAGTGAGGATGACGATGATAATGATGACAAGGAGGAGGGAGGACTGGGGGGTGACCGTTGGGGTCCACCCATAGCCTGGGGTACTGGCGGATCAGTTAGGTCTACCACCCCTTCTTCTCAAGTATGCCTCTAAATTATCCTTTGTAAAGGCTTCATTATTTCTTGAAATTGATTGTGATATTGAGTCTGATTCTTTATTGCTACAGCCCTCTGATTCCACATAGAAGAGGCCTACTGTGGCTGCTGCTAGCCTTGAGCCGCCAGCAAAGCGGTCTCATGATTCTAGATTTATGAGTGAGGGAGTCCTCCAAGCTGAACTAGATAGTTTCTTCTGACTCCTCGATCATTCGAGGAAGCGAGCTGTCAAGGAGCTACGAGTCAGTCCAGCCTATCGGTTTCACTCCATCCAGCTCTACTCATGTAAGGGATCCTTCGTCTTAATCTTCATCCATTACTATTGTGATTGTTTAGAATATCATGTCCTGATGTAACCTTTTCCTTTCAGGTGACTATTTCCAAGACTGAGGATCCCCAGAGGCTATTTTTTAGTACGGTATCTACTACTGGCCTAGGAAGCATTAGCTTTGATAAGTTTCTTTCTCCTGCAAGATTTAACAAACTATGCAGGATGCATGCTATGACATTTATATATGTCTACTAATCTTATGATTTTTATTGCAAAATTTTTTGGCCATGGAGCGCAGCAGGTCTGCCTAGAATTTGGATGCTTCTAAGGTGAGAGCCAAATATTTAGAGGAGCAGCTACAGGCAGCCGCTACTGAGGCTGACCAGGCTAGGGCTAAGACTGCTCAGGGGAGGGCCAAAATAAAGACTCTAAGGGGCCAGCTGATGAGGATGACTAAGGATAGGCAAACACCGATTCCTTCTGATGATGAGTTTGAGGATGATCTTTCGACATATCGAGTGACTCATAGGGGTGAAGATTAGCTTATTGAGGGGAGTGATGGTGCTAGGGCTCCTACAGGGACCTTGGAGACTAGGCCCCCCCCAGCCAGCTATAGATATTGGTGAGGCTAAGGATCACATGACTATAGATATGGATTATCTACTGGCGGACACTCAGGACCTGACTCAGAAGGGTCACTAGGGATATGATCCCTTGGCAGCTTAGATTATGATTACTTTCTGAATTGTTGATACTTTGGGCCATGCATGGCTTGTTTTGATTGTAAACTTTGGATTGGTAGTTTTGACATTTGACTTATGTGCATGTTGATTTTTATTGAACTGAGACCATTAAGTATTGCTGCCTTGCGAACCCGTATCTTATCTATAAATTTCATAGTAGGAGATCGAGTGATGTTCTAACTTTTGCATAGGCCATTCGACGTGAGATGGCCTATTGAACATTTATTTTATTTATTTTTTTATGTCCTAATTTTTGCCTGAACTGTCCTTGATGGCTCAGTCCAATGGACGTTTTGTTTTTAGCTTTAACTTTTGCCTAGACTGCCCTTTCGGGTTTTTAACCTAGCAAGCTTTTTCTTTATATTTTTTGCCTTAATTTTTGTCGGGAAACCGTTTTGGCTTTTCAACCCCGTAGGCTTTTCTTTCTCTTTTTATTTTATCTTAACTTTTGCCTCGACCGCCCTTTCGGGTTTTCAATCCAGCAGACTGTCTTAATTTTTGCCTGAATTATCCTTGATAGCTCAATCCAGCAGGCCTTTCTTTTTTTACCTTAACTTTTGCCTGGACTGCCCTTTTGGGTTTTCAATCCAGCAGGCTTTTCTGAATACTACAAATGTGCAGTAAAGATGAATACAATGATGCATGACACATGGAGGAAAATTGATGTTCACCCACCTGTGATTATTTCACCAAAAGACAAGCATGCATCATAAGACTAAGATTCTTAGCAAAATCATAACATGTTCATTGATGAGATTAATTTGAGTACATAGGCAATGGTAACAATTTCCAATGGTTAACCCCTACTGCCTACTGGTCTGTTATAGAATTTCCAGAAGGCAACTAACACTTCTCTCTAAATGCCCTAACGTTTACCTAAGTCGCCCTTTTTGGGTTTTCAACTTAGTGGGCTTTATTTGCATTGGAGTGCCCTAATTTTTGCCTGACCGGTTTGCAGAATACCGATCAGCGGGCTGCACCCTAATTTTTGCCCGAGCAGTACAGGACCACTCGTCGGGTGTTTTATTCTTTATTTCTTTTATTCTTTGTGCTATTTTTTATGATTTAATTCTTTTGACCTAGACATGATAACGCTTAAGCCTATCTTGATTCATGGGATTCACGAACTCATTTCCATCCATATCTATAAGCTTGATTCCTCCTTTACCTAGGACTTTTCTTCGCAACAAACAACCCTTCCCAGTTAGGCTTGAACTTGCCCTTAGTGTCAGTGTTGACCTAGCATAGCTGCTTGAGAGCCAGATCATCCACTTTGAGAGGTCATTTTGGGTATCTGATTTTGTTATTGTACGCTAGAGCCATGCGCTACTAACACTTCTGTAGATGGTAGAGTGCCTAGAGCTGCTTTTAATCTATCGCATTTAACTGTTCATACCTGGCTCTTGCCCAATCTGACTCTTTCAACTGAGCTACAAGTGCCACTCTCAGAGATCTTACTTCTATTTCAACCGGTAGCACGAATTCCATTCCATATACTAAGGATAAGGCTGTTTGATCGGTGGGAGTACTTATACTAGTTCTATATCCCCAAACTGTGAGTAGCTACCATCTTAGAATCTTTTTGATGGATTAATGATCAGCTTCCCTTTAGAGCTCCTGAAGAAATCACTTTCATGACCCAAGATGCTCTTTCCATTTTTCATAACCAGAGTTAGCCTGTTGTTGGTGCTTTTATGAGTCCTCTTGGTCTTCTTTCTTGATGATGTGTGCTCTTTTACGCATTCTCCCTTATGAAGAAAGAAGGACCTAGGCTAATTATTATCATGTTTGCTAAGCACTTTTTATTATCTCTCTTTTGATGATAAGTTTTAACCATTGGACGTTTATACCATTGGATTATACTAAAAGTCAACTTTCTTAATGAATATAATGATATTTTAAGAATGTTGTTGTTATGAGTGCATGACATTATTAGAATGAGATCCTTGAGACAAGTGTGAATGATAGGTGCATCAATTTATTCATGACATGTTAAAAATAAAAATACTGATGCTACAACTTATTCATGATATGCCTTATATATGGCATTGTTTGCGTCAAAAGTATTTGCAACATTAAAAATTGCATCATTTCAATCATCCTCCACAAGCGGAGGGCCTTGTTGATCGGCTTTGGCAATACTGACAGCTGAACTGGTAGCTCCAGTGTGCAGGTTTATATGCGCTTCTTTGGCCACTGCTCTTGCTAAGTTTTTGATAGCCTTGCTAATGGGATTTCCTTTATCACTTCCTTACCAATTCTTCCCCATAAGTACTGCCAGTGCTTTGGTGATGGACTTGATTGCCTCATTCATTTCATCTTCTTCAGCATCCGTACATACTTGCATAGAAACAGAGGTTTTAATCAGGCAGCCTTTCTTAAAATCATATACATCATTGAAGATCTCAAAACTAGGGACCTTCCTGCCCCTTACCTTGATAGGTTACTCTTCACTCGTGAATATCCTTTGTTTGACTTTAGCTCCTATCATAAGGTAGGGCTGAGGTTTGGAGTTTTTAGCACCTGGATGATTCCCCAAGCCGAGTCTAAATGGCCATGGAAGCGGTAAAAGAGGTTCTAGCATACCCTAAAGATTCTTTCTGATCCCTTTACCTTTTACATAACCCTGCTTCATCATAATCTTCTCTATTTTAAGACATATGTATCCTTGATTGAAATCCTCGAGCCTTGGTGAGCTACAGCCACCCTAAATTCCTTTTCCTTGACTTCCATAGCTGCAACAACAGATGGTTCGTCAGCATCAATGTACATTAGCTGGCCATTCTGGATGAGCTTGACTTTTTGATGGACTATGGAAGGGACAACCCCTAATGCATGGAGCCAAAGTCGATCCAAAAATAATGAGTAGGTGACGGGAATATTAAGGACAGTGAATAAGACTTTAGACTTCACTTCCCCAAACGTGACTTCAACTTTAAAGACCCCATGGCACTTCTCTTAGTATCATCATATGCCCTTATAATAGTATTAGACTTTTCTAATATGGATTCATCTAGCCATGGGTGAGGAAGGATCTTGGCAGGGCAGAGATTAAGGGCGAAACCATCATCCACCATAACACATGGGATAGAAAGATCAAAGATTTGCACCCTAATGAAAAGGGCATTGTTATGCTTATTCCTTTCAACTGGGGGGTCTGACAGATAAAACTTAATGGGTTCAATCTGATCAAGAGGAGATCCCCTAATCACTAAAAACACCTCAACCAAAGTAGTAGACGGTGTAGCTTCCATGCCTAACAACTTTTCTATAAGACCCTTGCAATGGTCTTTCAAGTTAATGAGAAGCTACCAAATGCTGTAGTTGGTGTGGGTAACTTGGAACTACTGGATGATAGGGGTGACTTTTGGATCTTTCTTTTCATTGCTGACTGAAGTTTGAGTTTCAATAATGGGCATGAAGATTGGACCCTGGTTGATGTTTGGAATGACCTAAATATCTACATCCCTGCCCCTTATTCTTTTTGGGAGAGGGTCTGGAGGAATCCTTCCACTTCGGGTAACATGCAATACCCCATTTTTTTTATATAACTTCTTCCTTCTAAAGTTTCCACCAACAAGGCAAGTCCTTCGAGCTCATCATTCTCCAATATATAACCATCGATATCAATTGGTACTAGCTGAACCAACATGTCTTCCTCATCATGAATTCCTTCTAACTTAAACACAATAATGTCAATGGGGATTAGTTCATTAGGCAAGGCCACACTGAGTGAACCATAGGATTAACTTGCGAGATCATGTTAAAGACATGATAGGAGGGCAAGCCTAATTCAACAGCTGCAACCTATTTCTCAAAATTTGGCAGGGGGTTATTTGTGGTACTGGACTTAAGCTCGGGTTCCTGAATCTTCTTTTCCCTAATCAAACCTGAAATAGCCTCAAGTAGATCCCTATAGGCACCAGTGCGATGCCCCTTACTAATGTGGTAAGCACAAAACTGATCCTTGTCTTCAAGTTTGGGTCGAACATAGGGCTTGATACTATGAAGAAGTCTGAGTGCCCTTAAATTAGTGAAGATGGCAGGCAGAGATGCTTTCTAAGGGGAAATATCATCTTCGATGGTACAAACTGTAGCCATTTCTTCTCGCACTATCACTGTTTTAGGATTATGATCCAGACTTTGACTTAGAAGTCTGGGTTGGGGCCAAAGGGTGGTTCTTTTTAAACCAAGGATTGGCCGATACACTTGCCGATTCTTTCCCACTTCTCAGCTTTTTCAAAGACCTCAATGTAGCTAGAGAATTTATTCTCCAAATTCTGTATGGTAGTTTTAATGGTGGCGTTGAAACCATACTGCTCAATAAAATCCTCTAATAAAGCTTTCTAATTTTTGGTCACTTTATTCAACAAAGTAGTCTACCACTCGATAGCAGAACCTTCCAGGGTGGAAGGGAACATTTTGGCTAAAATGGGGATCAATCCTCCGGCTCGCTTCGCTGAGCATCTTATTTTCCCACGCCCTTAATGGTCGGGAGAAGGTCATCCACTCACAATAGCATAATAAATAGATATTTGAATCGAAATTTTGGCAGAGAAACAACAGCGCTTGGGTTTCAGCCCGAAAACTCTGATAGTGTTTCCTCATATTCTAGATGTTTATCCCTACATACGATCTTATTTACACATATTATAGTTTAAGTGGCTCCAGTGGCTCACCTAACCAGACAAATGAGAATGCCATGTGCAATAATAAAATAATAAAAATGAATTTAAATGAATTTTAAAGTTGGGCTTAGAGCTAATTACCCCCAGTCACCTTTTCTTCTATTCAGGATGACTTGAGAGCTAGTGCGGGACCAAAGTTGTCAAGAGAAAAATGTTGTTTGGTTGGAAAATAGATTTAACCCCAAGTTATAGCTATAATCTTAGATTATTCCAAAAGAAAATGCGGGGTTTTTGAGAGATTGAGTCATTTTTAGACCGATGATCACTGTGAGATCTTAATCTAAAAAGACCAGAAAATGAGTTTATACCAAATGTTGGTGTATAGCTCGGATATTGGAAGTGTTTTGGCAGAATTTTGGGGCTTTAAGGACTCCCGGAGTGATTTTAGAAAAATAGGATTTCTCATGCGCTTTGCATCTGTGAAAAAATGAGAGGGCTTGAAGGGAGGTAATTAACCGGTGGGCTAATTACCTAGGTAATTATCCAGCTGGCTAATTACCTATCTGAAAAAATATTATCCAAAATCTCTGAAAATCTTGGCGAATCTGGGTAAGACTTGATTTTTTACTGTTCATAAGTAATTAGCCGGCGGGCTAACTACCAATTTGTCCTTTTTTTGACAGAAATGGCCGAACGATCAAAACTAGAGGCCATTAGACCCCTAATTCGCCTTATTTTAGCCAAATTTGATCGATTAAGCCTCCCAAAATGACATTTTTGTATTTTCAGGACAGTTTTTCTGTTTGACTGTTTTGAATGTATTAGTTATTCTGAGATGGACTTCAAGGATTTCAAGGATGCAAATTTGAACACTATGAAGAATAGGAATTTTTGAGATTTTTTGAATGACAATTCGGTCCTTCTTGGCTCTTTGTCTAATCACTAATTGAAATAGGCATAATTCCTCATCAAGTCGAGCGGACCGTGCTAATAGTTTGCCCCTCTTGTACAAAATTTTATCGTCGAGGTAAAAGTTCACGTACGCGAATGGAAGAGCGACTGTCAAAATCAATCTTCTTGTGTGATAAGGACATGAAAACTTTTGAGAAAGAATCAACATTCCTTAATCGATAATTTTGAAAAACAAAAATTTTTGCCCCTTCAATTAAGAATTTTGATGAAAATCTTTAAACAAAAATCCATTGGGGAATAAACGTAAAAAGAAAAGATGTTGGGGATAAAAGAAAATGCGGGTTGGAAAAATTTCATGCCTTAACGGTGTATAGAAAATTTTGGTCCACCCATTTTAAAACATGGTTTTGCGTGATGCAGAAGATAAGTGAAGGGTCATACTTACCTGCGGTGTTGGTCATAGCCAAGTTATTACATTCGTTGATTAGTTATTTCTTCTAGGAAAAAGGCACTGTTAGCCACGTCTTGATTAGTTTTCTTTGCTGAGGAAATGTCAAATATGGTGATTGCCTTCTCATATGGAGGAAGTTTTGTCAGATTTGGTGATCAATTTTCATCAAGGAGAAGTATTATCGGCTATCATCGAGCAGTTTTCTCCTCAGAGAGTATGGCACTGTCAGCCATTATTGATCAGTTTATCTCATCAAGGAGTTGGGCACTCTCTGCCACCATTGACTAGTTTGCCTCATTAAGGAGTTAGGCAATGTCTGCCATCATTGACCATTTTGCCTCATCAAGGAGTTGGGCACTATCTGCCACCATTGAGCAATTTATCTTACTAGGTAGTTAGGTACTGTCTACCACCATTGACCAATTTGTCTCACTGGGGAGTTGGGCACTGCCTACCGCCATTGAGCAGTTTATCTCACTAGGGAGTTGGGCACTATCTACCACCATTGAGTAGCTTGTCTCACTAGGGAGTTGGGCACTATATGCCACCATTGAGTAGTTTGTCTCACTAGGGAGTTGGGCACTATTTGCCACCGTTGAGCAGTTTGTCTCACTAAGGAGTTTGGCACTGTCTACTACCATTGAGCAGTTTGTCTCACTAGGGAGTTAGGCACTATCTGCTGCCATTGAGTAGTTTATCTCACTAGGGAGTTGGGCACTGTTTGCCACCATTAAGCTGTTTGTCTCACTAGGGAGTTTGGCACTGTTTACCACCTTATACTAGTTATTGAGATTTCCTGCAAAATACAAGCTGACATGGCGCTACAGATCGCAAGCACAATACGTGACACTAGAAAACTTGATACTACTTGACTTGACATGGCGCTGCATGTTATTAAAATAAATTGACATAACACTACATGTCATCTGTTAGGAACTGACAGTCAGATTGAACATGCATAACAGGCATGGTGGAAATTTAAAATTTTTCCCCTGTCCCCAGGAACTCCTAATAGTTGCATATAAATTAAATAAAGCCTTAACTAAATAATTCTCTACCTACGTTAGCATGCAAGGGCTAGGCATATTATAATTCTAAATTATATCCTAGCAATAATATTTATATTAAATATATTACATCTCCAAGTTATAATTTAAATATAAATAAATTAAGCATGCGTTATAAACTAAGTGTAATTATTAAGTCAAAAAAACACTTAAACAAAAAGACTTAATAATTAAAAGAGAAATTAGAGGACTTACCAGTTGAAGCGTGCTTTAGCAGAACTGCGTTACACAAGCATCCAAGGTAGGATAGCCTCTATGAGTATCCACACTAACCCCACCAGCCGAAATCTCCCAATAAGAAGAGTCGAAGAACCTTGAGCAATTGCTAGATCGCTCCAAAATTCCTACCCAAAAATATATATTCTAAAGATTCAAGATCCACTTGAATTTGGTGCGAATTGAAATGGAGAAAAAGGTAGCAATTTATAGGGGGAGCTAAGGCTCCCCATATTTAATATGGGAATAGGAACCGCCCTTGGCAACACGTGGATCCCATAGGATCCGCGTGCTGCCCACGCCAACCCGACTTCCTCCACAAGTCGGGTCCTTGCCATATAAGGCAGGCTCTTACGAGCCTGCCTTGTCCCACAAGCTGGGCCTCACAGGCTCTCCCATAAGCCTAGCTCACGGATAGCAAGGTCTGTACAAGGCAAGCTCTTACGAGCCTACCTTGACCCACGGGTCTTACTGTAGGCTAGCACAAGCCTAGATTGAACTGCCTGCAGCCCACGAGTGCTCTTGCAATTGTGGGAGCTCGCGTAGGCCCACAAAGCCTTCAGGCTTGCGAGTCCTATTAGCAAAGGGTCCAACCCTCGAATTTTACAGTTCTAGCCTTTTCTCCAATTCAAATAAATATTTATTTTATGACCCTAATAAATTAGTTGCCGGTCAAAAATAAATTACTTGTTCTATCCAAAATGATCTAATCATTTTTAAACAATTAAATAATAATCCAATTATTAATATGTTATATTTTCATAATAGAATGAATCTATTAATTCTTAACTCAGTCCGATGAAGGTCCAATGTGTGTGACCTTATAGGATCCCGAAGTATTGAGCTATTAAGGCTTAACCAACCCTTGTTCTAATAGAACCATTGGCTCAATGTAATAGACCGTGAATAGAACTCGATTACCTTCAACGACTGTAGTACACCTCTAGCAAGGGTCTACCATCCCTTATTACTCAAGACATCATTTGTGCTTATGACTTAATCCCGGTTAATGCAATAGTTATCCAATATGCTGAACTGCATCCATTCTTTAATATTAGTATCATCTGGTTTATAGGGTTTGGTTGAAGTGTTAACCCACTAATAGCAAGGAAGCTCCAAGCTATCCCAGTTATTTACTTGTTCCCGAAGTATATTGCCTTTTACCATAGTGTGTTTGACTAGAAACTATTTCTATCAAACACATACTCTAATCAGAGGTTTATGGCAATCATCACTTCAATAAGCAGCCCAGGTACAACTCCTTAATATATCCGAAGTGATGGATTCTTTCTAACTACTCAGCCTACCAACGTGCTGTCATCACTATACCCGTAATCACCCGTGACACCCTAAATTAATGAGTGTATAGAAATGACCCAAAGTATAGCAACAACACCACACAAGGTAACTAGCATCTCAAGTATGAGGATATTCGCAAAGCTTATTGCATGAAGATAAACACTAACACATTGATACATTCACCAAGTGTTTATCTTACTGCGGTCTCCAATATATCTTCCAGATATATCCATGTGTCAGACTTAAGGCACCACCTTCAGTCCTTAGGAGATTGACTACTTGGACCCTTTCCAAGAAAGTTGAACACATGCTAGTCTTTCCGCTTCATCAATATCCCTTTTTGATGAAACTATGACTAGGGATAGTTTTGACATAATCATAATTACACATGAAGCAGGTTCCACCAAATATAGTCCAACTATAATTTCTCTGACTTCAAGCTATGTTACATCAAGGACTTTTGCATACATACATCAATGAATATATTTTAACCAGCTATAATATATATACAAACACATCGATATAAACAAAAGATTAAATGCCTTTATTGATTAAACAAAATATTTGTACCATTATATAATTAAGATTTATCACCCTAATTGCCTCAAGGGCATACATCATATCCAACAAACTCCCACCCGCATTAAGGCCAATTAGCTATATGTCTTAATCCATATGCTTTAACATGCTGGTCATGTTTGACTTGAGTCAATGGCTTTGTTAGACCATCCGCGAGGTTCTGATCAGTGGGTACATAATCAAGTCTTATTATCTTGGGATCAACAATCTCCCTTATTATATGATACTTTCTGGATACATGTCTATTTTTTTGATAAGACCGTGGTTCCTTTGCCTGAGCTATAGCACCATTGTTACCATAATGCAAAGTAATTGGATCAACAGACGCAGCCAACACACTGAGATCACCAATAAATCCCTTTAACCAGACAGCTTCTTTTGACGCTTCGCAAGCAGCAATGTATTCAGATTCCACGGTTCAATCAGCAATAGTTTCTTACTTGGAACTCTTTCAGCATATCGCTCCTCCATTTAACACATACACAAAACCTGACTGAGACTTAAAGTCATCCTTGTTAGATTAAAAACTCGCGTCAGTGTAACCTCTAATTTTGAGGTCACCTTCTCCGTAAATCAAGAACTCATCCTTAGTCCTTCTCAAGTACTTAAGATTTGCCTTGACGGCCATCCAATGTTTTTCACCTGGATCTGACTAATATCTGCTAGTAAAACTCAAAGCCTGAGAGACATCTGGCCTAGTATATATGATAGAATACATGATGGATCCTATCACGGATGCATATGGTATATCCTTTATGCACATTCTCTCCTGAGCTATCTTCGGACACTCAGCCATAGACAGGTTAATCCCCTTTGTCATTGGCAGATAACCTTTCTTAGAATGCTCAAGGTTGAACCTATTCAAATTCTTCTCTATATATGTACTTTGAGAAAGACCTAAACTATCTCTGTAGATCTTTATACCTAGTATAAATGCTGCTTCACCAAGGTCTTTCATGGAGAACTTTCTTGACAACCATACTTTAACATTTTGAAGAAGAGAAATGTCATTTCCTATTAGCAGAATGTCACCAACATACAATACTAGAAAAGTGACTGTACTCCCACTAACCTTCTTCTAAACACAAGGCTTATTAGCATTTGGGTAGAAATCTAGTTCCTAAATTGTCTGATCAAACCTTAAATTCCAACTCCTAGATGCCTGCTTAAGTCCATAAATGAATCTTTGTAGCTTGCACACCTTCGAGCCATTCTGAGATGTGAAACCTTTAGGCTGTGTCATCTACACATCTCGGTCTAAATCCCCATTCAGGAATGCTATTTTAACATTCATCTGCCAGATCTCATAATTGTAATAAGCAAAAATGGTGATGAGTGTCCTTATAGATTTAAGCATGGCTACCGATGAGAAAGTTTCATCATAGTCAATACCTTCCAGTTGACTACAACCTTTCACAGCCAACCTTGCTTTATAGGTAATTACATTACCATACATGTCTGTCTTCTTCTTGAAGAACCAATTGCACCTAATCAGTCTAACCTCTTGCGCTGCATCAACCAAATCCCAAACTTGGTTCTTGTATATGGAATCCATTTCTGATTTCATGGCTTTTAGCCATTTATCAGAATATGAGCTTTTTATTGCCTCATCATATGTCCTTGGTTCATTATCCTCCATGAGATATAGTTCTTTATCATCTATAATGATAAAACCATATCTATCGAGACCTTTATGAACACGACCTGATCTTCGCAATGATTGTGTTTTGACAGGTTGTTCTTAGATCACACTTTCTTGTGTATCTAAAATGGGGTCAATTAGTTGATTGTCTATTTCCTCCTCTTGAACTTCCAGTTCAATATTTCTCCCACTGACTTTTGTAAGTTAGTGTTCCTTTTCCAAAAAGTGAGCATTCCGAGATACAAATACCATTTGTGCTTTGGGTTGGTAAAATAGATATCCAATTATTTCCTTTGGATATCCAATGGACAGACATTTGTCAGCCGTGGCAGTTAGCTTATCTGATGCTATCCTCTTTACCATAGCAGGACAACCCCATACTCTTAAGTGACTTAGAGATGGCTTCTTATTACACCATCTTTCATAAGGTGTAAAATCAACTGATTTAGAGGGCACTCTATTTAAAGCATAAACCGCGCTCCCTAGTGCATATCCCCAAAAGGATTTACTGAGATCTGCATGGCTCATCATGGACCAAGCCATATCTAATAAAGTCTGATTCCTCCTTTCTGACACTCCATTTTGCTGGGATGTATAAGGAGGGGTCCACTGGGGAACTATCCCATTTTCCTTTAGATAATCCTGAAACTCCTGACTTAAGTATTCTCCACCTCAATCTGATCGAAGTGTTTTAATACTTTTCTCAAGCTATTTCTCTACTTCATCTCTGAATAGTTTAAACTTTTCAAAATGTTCAGACTTGTGCTTCATCAAGTACAAATAACCGTATTGTGAGTAATCATCAATAAAGGTTTTGAAGTAGGAGTATCCTCTTAGTGCGTGAACACTCATTGGACAACACACATCAGTAAGTATAAGTTCCCGTTCACCATTTCCTTGAAAGGGTAACTTTGTCATTTTTCCTCTTAAATAAGGTTTGCAATCACCATAAGACTCCAAGTCTATTAGGCCCAAGTCTCCACGCTTATGCAACTTGGTTAAGCAATCTTTGTTTATGTGGCCTAAACGATAATGCCATAAGTATAAGGAATTCTCATTATCTAATTTAACTTTCTTCACATTGTTTATATTGAAATTTTTTGTTTAGTATCAAGAATATAAATGCCACCTTTCAACATCCCATAACCATAAAGAACATTATTCATACGAATCTGACAATTATTATTCGAAAATAAAATCTCAAATCCTTCTGCTGTTAAACACGCAATAGATACAATATTCTTAGTAATGCTTGGAATGTAGTAATAATTATTCAAAACTAAAACAAGTCCACTTTGCAAAATAAGATTAAAGCTCCATACGGCTAATGCAGCAACTCTGGCTCCATTTCCCACACATTGGTCCATCTCCCCTTTTGCAAGTCTTCTGCAGTTCCTTAGTCCCAACATAGAAGTATAGATATGAGAACCACAACCAGTATCTAATACCCAAGTGGATTCATGCAGAAAAGTAACAAAATTTTCAATTACAAACATACCTGAAGTAGATGCCTCTGTAGGCTTCTTCTTCAAATGCTCAGAAGGAGGAGCCTTGCAATTCCTCTTCCAATATCCCGGTTTCGCACATTGGAAGCAAACATACTTAGATGACTTCTTTTCTTTCTTCTTTTTACGGATTCTTTTCTTGGCACCTAGTGCCTGCTTCTTCTTCTTAGAAGCCTTGCCTTTCTCAACCAACAGTATATGTTTCTGATCTTTCTTGATATGAGGTTCTACTGTTTTTAGCATGTTGATTAATTCGGGGATAGTAGAATTAATCTTGTTTATTTAATAGTTAGCCATAAAGCCTGAGTAACTATCTATCAATGACATCAACACAAGGTCAATGCTTAAGTCATGATTCATCTCGAATCCTAATCGATTCAGCTTCTCAAGGTATCCCAAGAGTTTTAGTACATGCTGAGAGGCAGAGGTACCAGCCTACATCTTGGACCCTAAAAGGAGCTTGGAGGTCTCATACCTCTCTATCATTTCCCGCTCTAAAAAGATCTCTTCAAGATGGAGAACCATGTCCTCCAATGGCATGTTCTCATGTTATTTCTAAAGCTTAGGATTCATGGACTCTAACATGATACACATGGCAGTCTCACGATCTTTCCTATGCTTCAACCAGGCATCATATTCCGCATGATCCTCAATATTAGGTTTAATAGGGAAAATTTTACTTAGAACATAGGCAATTCCCTCGAATCTGAGAACTATTCTCACAGCTCGGAACCAATTAGAAAAGTTTGAGCCATTCAATTTGGTGTCAAGTAACATATGGAGATTTACATTGGAACTCATTTTCAACCTAAGATATAAGAAAAGAAAAAGAGTTTAGATGTTAGTTTAAGTACATGCATTTTATATAAGGTCTTTTAATTAAATACATTTGTCCTACTATTTTCTTCAAAAATTACATTTCCTAGTAGGTAGTCTCTATAACTAGTCTATTACAACCCCCAATTTTAAGAGTCAAGCCATAATAGTAAGTCATAGTTGGAATCCCATTCCATTTGCATCTTATGCAATTGGTCATTCATTCAAGTTCCCTAATCCCAAGGGATGTGCGCTCTTATATTAGTATCTGCTTGAATATGTCTCAGATCTGAGCCTAGCCCCCAATTTTATAGTGGACTACCCCAGTTCCGTTAAGGGATACCCTATCCTAAACTTTACAACCAATCAATGTAGACTAGAAGAAATGCTTTGTGCAACACTTTGATAGCCCAAAGAGACCGTATTATAAATTTGAGTGAGGAAGACTACAACTTGCCCTAATATATTTACTTTGGGATTTTATTGGTGTTAAACTTCTCACCCAATCTAGGATTTTATCAGATGGACAAAATTATAATAACTTGTATTAATTCAGGGAATTTTAGAATTAATTTATAAGGTCTAACCTTAGATAGGTTCAACTCTTTATGATAATTATTCCATCAACCTAGATTATGTGCAAAAAAATTAACACTTTTATTTGTTAAATTATATTGCATTTCCTTTAAGCTTTTATTCAATAAATTTAATTTTTACTTTATTATAGAAACATATATAAGCACCATCTTATGTACTGGAAATAAATTAGTTCATATTAATTCCCCGGTTGGTCAATTCAAGTTGCATCGATATAGGTTCCTAGGTAGGAGAGGTGCCCTATAAGGAGTAGACACCAAGTCCAATCCTTAGCCAGAACAAATATGGGCACAGACCTGAAGACCAATGGATTCTCTTGAACTAATAAACTTCATTCTTTCAATTCATGTAAATTTGAAGCATCTGTAACCCATAAAATTTAAATAAATTATTGATGCTTGTATAATTTGAGTAAGTTGAGCAGGCTTAATCAAAATTATTTATAATCATTTTCTAACCTTGAAATGAAAACACAAGTTCATATATATTGTTCCGAACAATTAAATAAACAATTATCATTTCATATAGAAAATAATATTCAGTTTCCTTTTAACTTAATAATGCACTAAATAGGCAGGATCTGATACCAATGTTGGGAACTGACAGTCAGATTAAACATGTATAACAGGCATGGCAAAAATTTAAAATTTTATCCCTGTCCCCGGGAACTCCTAATAGTTGCATAAATTAAATAAAGCCTTAACTAAATAATTCTCTACCTAGGTTAGCATGCAAGGGCTAGGCGTACCATAATTCTAAATTATATCCAAGCAATAATATTTATATTAAATATATTACAACTCTCAGTTATAATTTAAATATAAATAAGTTAAGCACGCATTATAACCTAAGCACAATTATTAAGTCTAAAAATACTTAAAGAAAAAGACTTAATAATTAGTAGAGAAATTAGAAGACTTACCAGTTGAAACGTGCTTTAGCACAACTTCATTATGCAAGCCTCTAAGGTAGGATAGCCTCTCTGAGTATCCACACGAACCCCACCAACCAAAACCTCCCAATGAGGAAGAATCAAAGAACTTTGAGCAATTGCTAGATCGCTCCAAAATTCCCACCTAAAAATATGTATTCTAAAGAATCAAGATCCACTTGAATTTGTTGCGAATTGAAATGGAGAAAAAGGGGGCAATTTATAGGTGGAGCTAGGGCTCCCTGTATTTAATGGGGGATGGGGAAAAATCCCCATCCCGCCCTTGGCAATATGCGGATCCCATAGGATCCGTGTGCTGCCCACGCCAACCCAACTTGCTCCACAATTAGGGTCCTTGCCACATAAGGCAGGCTCTTACGAGCTTGCTGTGTCCTGCGAGCTGGGCCTCCTAGGCTCTCTGATGAGCCCAGCTCGCTGGTGGTAAGGGCTGCACAAGGCAGGCTCTTGCGAGCCTACCTTGTCCCGCGGGCTGCACCTCGTGGGACTTCTCACTAGTCTAGCTCACTGGGTGGCCTTGCTGCAGGCCAACACAAGCCTAACTTGCGCAGTCTATAGCCCACGAGTTCTCTTACACTCATGCAGGCTTGCGTAAGCCCGCAAAGCCTTCAGGCTTGCGAGTCCTATTAGCGAAGGGTCCAACCCTTGAATTTTGTAGTTCTAGCCTTTTCTCAAATTCAAATAAATATTTATTTTATGACCCAATAAATTAGTTGCCGGTCAAAAATATATTCCTTGGTCTATCCAAAATGATCTAATCATTTTTAACCTATTAAATAATAATCCAATTATTAATATGTTATATTTTTGTAATAGAATAAATATATTAATTCTTTACTCAGTCCGATGAAGGTCCAATGTGTGTGACCTTATAGGATCCCAAAGTATTGAGCTGTTAAGGCTTAACCAACCCTTGTTCTAATAGAACCATTGGCTCTATGTTCTAGATTATGAATAGAACTCGATTACCTTAAATGACTGTAGTACGCTTCTAGCAAGGGTCTACCATCCTCCATTACTCGGAATGTCATTTATGCTTATGACTTAATCTCGGTTAATGTAATAGCTATCCAATGCGATGAACTCCTTCCATTCTTTAATATTAGTACCATCTAGTTTATAGGGTTCGGTCGAAGTGTTAACCCACTAATAGCAAGGTTGCTCCAAGCTATCCTAGTTATTTACTTGTTCCCAAAGTATATTGTCTTTTACCATAGTGTGTTTGACTAGAAACTATTTCTATCAAACAAATACTGTGATCAGAGGTTAATGGTAATCATCACTTCAACAAGCAGCCTAGGTATAACTCCTTAATATATCCGAAACAATGGATTCTTTCTGACTACTCAACCTACCAATATAATGTGATCACTATACCCATAATCACCTGTGACACCATAAATTAATAGGTGTATAGAAACGACCCAAAGTATAGCAACAGTACCATACAAGGTAACTAGCATCTCAAGTATGAGGATATTCGCAAAGCTTATTAAATGAAGATAAACACTAACACATTGATATATTTACCAAGTGTTTATCTTACTGCAGTCTCCAATATATCTCCCAGATATATCCATGAGTCAGACTTAAGGCACCACCTTTAGTCCTTAAGAGATTGACTGCTTGGACCCTTTCCAAGAAATTTGACCACATGCTAGTCTTTTGGCTTCATCAATATCCCTTTTTGATGAAACTATGACTAAGGATAGTTTAGACATAATCATAATTGCACATGAAGCAGGTTCCACTAAATATAGTCCAACTATAATTTCTCTGACTTCTTGCTATGTTACGTCAAGGACTTTTGCATACATACATCAATGAATATATTTTAACCAGCTATAATATATATACAAACACATCGATATAAATAAAAGATTAAATGCCTTTATTGATTAAACAAAATATTCATCCTATTACATAATTAAGATATGTAGCCCTAATTGCCTTAAGGGCATACATCATATCCAACATCATCAACATAAATTTTGAAGATCTCACTGGATCTAAGTTTGGCTATGATATGCCTTGGTATAGATCTCACTGGATGTAAGGTTCAGCTATGATGTATCGGGGTAAAGATCTCACTGGATCTAAGGTATGGCTATGATGTGCTGGGGTAAAGATCTCACTAGATCTAAGGTTTGGCTATGATATGTTGGGGTAAAGATCTCACTGGATCTAAGGTTTGGTTATGATGTGCCCAGGTATAGATCTCACTGGATTTAAGGTTTGGCTATGATGTTCTTAGGTATAGATCTCACCAGATCGGGATGATAAAGCTTAGTATTTTGGAAGGGTTTTATGCATTCTTGTTTAATGATGCATGTAATGTAGTACATCTATTGATATACGATGAATTGTGCAAGTGCATGATGCATTAAGTTGGCATTTATTGGGGACTAACAATCTCTGCATGGTGACTTATTACCTTTGCACCTGTAAAACTATAATATGCATGTGATGTATAATGCATGTTATGTTTATGCAATGCAGCTTGTTCATGCAAGATAAAATTGTGCAGCTGTTGGATGATGTTTGCTTGTTTGGTTCTCAACAATATTCTTTTGTACTAATGGCTTCTTGGTTTCTGTCATTCTCAGTGATGATGAAAATTTGATTTTGGGTTAGAGTCTTAGATGCAGGCATCATAACTTTAAGGGATGAGCTCTTCGTTATTTTATTATCGTTGTGTTTGCTATGCATCCATTACATTATGATTGTTAGATTAGTGATGCATTTGCTCTAAACTATACTTATTTGAACAATTTAGGTCTTCAAGTCCTTCTCAAATACAATGAATTCTAGAGTTGCAAAACTTTTGCCCCTAGTGGCATATAGCATGAGCCTGAGCAGGTAAACCCCAGTTGCTTGAACTGACGAAGATTAGCTTTTATTCTCTTAACCGACTGTGTAGATAGTATGGCATACATCAGCATATCTCAAAATTTTTGTGTAGTTGAGTGCAAGAAGATTATCTTCTCACATTTTAGAGGTGTGGGAGATTCGTATGCTAGTGTCAATGAATAGTACTGCTTCTTTGCGAAGGCTTTGGTTTGATTGTCATTTGATGAGTCATCGCGATGAGTGACTTTGATTGTGCTTGCATGCTGAGGTTATGCCCTAATTTTTGCCTGAACTGAAGCACAACATGCTCTTTTTTCTTTTTATTTTACCCTAATTTTTGCATATACTGCCTTTTTAGGTTTTCAGTTTATTGGGCTGCCTTAACTTTTGCCTATACCGCCCTTTTGGGTTTTCAATCCAGCAGGTTCTTTTTTCTTGAATTTTTTTGTGCATGCACAGTTATGAACAATAACGTTTACATGAATGTTTCTTTTAACAATTATGCGTATTCATTAAGTGCAGACAATTAACAATTTAGTAAAATGACACATCAGTCAAAGAAATATTTTTAGGCATAAAAGTTTGGTATCCATTCCCAAGAACTTTCTCTCCTGTTATCAATAGTCCTTTTTAGGATTTGCCAATTGATTTTTTCTCTTTCTTTTATCTTTATTTTTGCCTAAAAGCCCTCACTAGCTTTTAGCAGACATATTTCTTTTAATTTATGTGGTATTGCCTAAGCATGTTGTTGTTTTGAGGGATTTACGAACTTGTTTCCTATGATGTCCTTGATGTGTAGCATTCCCTTGATGAGAATCTATTTTGCCATATTGGGTCTCTTGGGTGGAATTTGCCCCTAGCATTAATATACAATGATTTCATTTGATTTAGGATCAATTTTCTTGATGTAGGCCTTGTGAATTAGTTTTCTTGTCCTAGTCATCCGTTGTTGATGCATCTTTATGTGATTTGATATTGGTTCTCTTTGGTAGAGGAAGAATGCATCATTTTATTGATGTTATGCCTCAAGTTGAGACATTTTCGTACATTTGTTCGGAGATGTTCCATTTGATAGATATTTCTAGCTGTTTTGACTTTGTTTGTGTATGTTCTACAAGATCCTTATCGACCTTTATGCTTCTTATCGAGTAGCACGCCGTGAGGAAAAGCAAATCTATAGAGATTAGTCTCGTCGGATTTTTTGGTTTGGTTTTCATTATGGTTGTGTTGTTGATGAGCTCCTTACTACATCATGCTAGAGTTGGCTTTGTGTTTGCCATCTAATGTTTTGTATGGCATAGAGTAGATTTCGTCTAGATTGCTTTGAGGCATTGTTCGAGTGACTTTTTTGTAACTTGTCTCGTTACTTGTTTGTTGACTTGAGCAGATTCTCTAATGATCTTTTCTTCATTTGCCCCTACGAGTAGTAAGGACATTTTATCGATTGGACATGCTTGATTGAACTAGGCAAAGGCAGCCACATGTGTTTTTATTATTTTTCTTTTTTCTCTCTCTTTTCAGGAGTCAAGTTATTTGAAATAGATACCAACTCTGGGTTTGTCAAATGCGCCTAAATTTATTTCTTTAATTAGAGCATCATGAATGTTGAATATGTGAAATGTATGCTGGAATGTATACATAGAATCATTATCAGAAACATTGCATAAGTAAGCAGATTTATTCATAATATTATTTATTACATTATTGAGTTTGAAAGCACTAGAGATAAAAGCAAAAGAGCAATCTTCATTATTTAGCGTAGCTCCCACTTCTTATGAGTAGCTACTGCTAGCCATACTATTCCTAATTTGGGCTTTCAATTTGGTCTTCCAAAGTTTCTTCATCTAAATGATATTCAAACTCTGGGTCCTCAAGAGCAAGTTGTTCATAATCTACGTTTTCATTTCTCATCATCTCATGGATCTCGTCTTCTTTTAGCTGATCTTCTTCATCATACTTCTCTAACTTTTTGGCATAATCTGCTAAATCATTGAAGGTTTCAAATCTCTCCATTATCATTTCATCCTTATACCTTTGATTGGAACCCTCAACTAGTTTCATAATCAAGGCTTTCTAGTCAGGTGCCCCTCTTACTAGCACTCGGACTGCCATCCACCTTAAATAGTATTCCTCAAAAGACTCATTCGAACATTGTTTTACTCTTTTGAGGTCCTGCAGAGTGGTCTTTGTATTTAGATTAAAGGCATAGTTCTCTATAAAGGCAGAACATAACTTCTTCCAATCAGACTTTACATCAGTTGGCATCCTTATATACCATTCAAAAGCCGGACCATGGAGAGTGGCTTAAAATAGATTGATGATATGAACCATAGGGATTGCCATACTGGTCATTATCTAAAGGTAACCTTCAATATGGGCATGTGGAGACCCTATGCCATGGTAGGGAGCTACGTATGACATTACGAAGTTGGCTGAAAGTGATTTAGATTTGCTGGACGCAAATTTGTCAATATCCACATATTGCTTGATGAAGGAAGTAGTGGATTTCCCTGACATCAAGGAAGAATTCTCCAAGTCACTAATCCTTTCCTTTAGTGCCACTAATTTGACTTCTTGTTCTTGCATCTTTTGAGAATTAGAGACATTCAAGCTCTCCAAGATACTATAGAATTCTGGAGTGTCCAGGATTCTTTTGAGGGACTAGTTATAGCATTATCATCCCCTATTGTATTTTCAGGTTTAGAGTTAGAGAAAAATCTGGCAAGTGACTTAACTAATGGCGGAGGTCTAACCTTCAGAATGTCTGAGATACGCCTCAGCTTGCTTCTTTCTCCCTTCTAACCTTTTAATGTATAGACCTTGCGTTACTACATGTTTGGGTTATTGCTTTCAGTGATAATTATTATCATTATTAATGTTATGAATGAATGAATGGATGTATATATGCGAGATTGAATATTAATGGAATATTGAATAGGTTTTATTTTAAGGGAAAGTCAAACATTCAGGGAATATTAAACAAAGGTTAAGTATTTGGGGATACCAAACAGGGTTATAAATCTTAATTTTTAATGGATATCAAACGAGATCGGGTGGTCACTTATAGTGATGGGTGTAATTGGGTTATTTGCCACATTCATAGAATGCACAAGTTTGAGTGTCTTTTAGGGAAAGTACAACTCAGGGAAGTGTCATTTAAGGAATTCACTAAGATTGGGATCATGTAGGATGTCCCTAGGGTAGGACTTGTTTCGAAGGAATGCTAAAAAAGGTTGTGTCTCATTGGACATATATTCGACAATCACTATAATGCCTTAGAATTGGGAAAGTTTTGGTCATTTGGGGAATGACAAAAAGGTTGTGTCTCACTGGTCATGCGATCACTTTATGTGTCAAGGTTTGGTTGATTTTTCTTTCGTGGAAAGCATAACTCAAAATCATGTCATTCTAAGAACGCCTGAAAGTCGAGGTCATGTAGAATGCCCTTAGGTATTTCAGCCAAGTCACTACAGGAATAGCTTAGCTATTGTGTCTCACTGGAAATTAATTGGCAATCACTCTGTTGCCTTAATTCTTGGAAAATCCTTGATCATTTAGGGAATGCCAAAGAAGTCCATGGGATTTAATTCGGCAATCATGGGGTTGCCTTATTTTAACCATTCAATGAATGCTAAAAGGCTTGGGCCTTGCAGTCGGGTTTAAGACCACTTAGTGGTCAAGATCAGATGACTAATTAGTCGGGATTAGATGACTCACTAGTCGGGGCTTAATGACTTAATAGCCCATTTTTTGCCAACTCATTAGTCGAGTTTGAATTGACTCAGGGATTGAAGGTGACTCTATTAGTCGGGTGACTCACTGGTTAGGTTTTGAATGACTTTAATATTCAAGTGACTAGCTAGTAAGATTTAGTCAATCTGGATGACTGAGTTAGTTGACTTAATGGTCACTCAAAGGTTGACTCGATGGTCAAAGGTGGGTTGACTCGCTGGTCACTCAAGGGTTGACTCAATGTTTGAAGGTGAGTTGACTCGCTGGTCACTCGAGGGTTGACCCGATGGTTAAAGGTGAGTTCACTCGCTAGTCACTCAAAGGCTGACTCATTAGTCAAAGGTGAGTTGACTCACTAGTCACTCAAGGGTTGATTCGATATTTAAAGTTGAGTTGACTCGCTACTCACTCGAAGGTTGAATCGATGGTCAAAGATGAGTTAGTTTGTTGTTCAATTAAGAGTTAAATCGGTGGTCAAAGGTGAGTTAACTTACCGGTCACTCAGATGTTGACTCGATGGTCGAAGGTGAGCTGACTCACTGGTCACTCGGAGGTTGACTCGATGGTCAAAGGTGAGCTGACTTGCTGGTCACTCGAAGGTTGACTCGGTGTTTGAAGGTGAGTTAACTCGATGGTCACTCGATAGGATTAACTCAGTTGTCAAAGGTGAGTTGACTCGATGGTCACTCGATAGGGTTGACCCAATGGTTAAAGGTGGTCAAGGGTGAGTTGACTCGCTGGTCACTCGAGGTTCAACTCGATGGTCAAAGGTGAGTTGACTCGCTTATCACTCGAGGGTTGACTCGATGGCCAAAGGTGAGTTGACTTGCTAGTCACTCGAGGGTCGACTCAGTGGTCAAAGGTGAGTTGACTTGTTGGTCACTCGGAGATTGACTTAGTGGCCGAGGGTGAGTTAACTCACTGGTCACTCGAAGGTTGACTCTAGGGTTGGAAGTGAGTTGACTCGCTGGTCACTTGAGGGTTGACTCGATGGTCAAAGGTTAGTTGACTCGCTAGTCACTCAAAGGTTGACTCACTGGTCAAAGGTGAGTTGACTTGCTGGTCACTCGGATGGTGACTCGATGGTCGAAGGTGAGCTGACTCGCTGGTCACTCAGAGGTTGAGTCGATGGTTAAAGGTCAGCTGACTCACTAGTTACTCAAAGCTTGACTCGGTGGTCGAAGGTAAGTTGACTCACTTGTCACTCAATGGCTGACTTGATGGTCAAAGGTGAGTTAACTCATTGGTTACTCGGGGGTTGACTCTATAGTCGAGGGTGAGTTGACTTACTAGTCACTCGATGGCTGACTCGATGGTCAAAGGTGTTTTGACTCACTGGTCACTCAGGGGTTGACTCTATAGTCGAGGGTGAGTTGACTCGTTGGTCACTCGAGGGTTGGCTCTTTGGTTGAGGGTGAGTTGACTCGCTGGTCACTCGAAGGTTGACATATTTTGGCTCATGTATTGAGCTTAGGTAGATTCATTAGTCTCGATTTGTTCCGACTCATGGGCTGAGCCGAGGTGGACTCACTAGTCTTGGTTTACTTCGGCTCATGGGTTGAGCCTAGATGGACTCACTAGTCTCAGTTTGTTCCAGCTTATGGGCTGAGCCTAGGTGGATTCACTAGTCTTGGTTATTCCTAGGTTCCTATAACTAAGGAAATAAAATGGCATGACACATATTAATGTCATGGCTGCATAAAGATATGGTTAGTTTTCACATAACCATGATGCTTATGATGTCCGTTTGTAGTTTATTTATATTTAATAAACTTGCACATGTAGCAAACGGTTAGATCACTCCTACCACCCTTCAACTCCATTTGGTTACTTCGCTTTAAAGCCAACGTGGGACTTAGCGAAGCCTGCTCGCGTGCACTCCTAGTTTTTGGGTAAACCTATGGGAAATTGTTTATGGTTCATCTATACTCGGGTTTCGGTCTCAGGTTTGGGTATGATTCGGGTACCCTAGCCCCAGTGGCCCTAAGCGAACCAAAGGAAACTTTTCCACATACAATATACTAGGGTAGTCATGCCCTTAAGCGAGCAAGGTCCTCGTAAGTTATGCAAGGTGTGTGATTAGATCCATAGCCCTCAAGCGCTAAGCAAACTTGGAGATACTTCACTGAAAGACACCTAAATTGGTTTTCAGGTAAAGAATGCAGATGCTATGCAACCCTCAAACTTGTGTAATGCTGAAATTACCACATATCTCATAATTTCAAAATTTAATTTGAATAATATTTTAATTATCATGTCAAGAAAGAATTTTTATAAAAATCGGGTTTTTATAAAAATAATTTGCTCTCCAGCAGAGCCACCATTATGAGCGGGCGGAATTTAATGGAAGCATGCGGGGTACGGTGCACGGGGCACGTCTGGTTCGATTCGGGCTTAAATGTAGTGACTTTATATATAAGCCAAAAACGTGAGTATATTGAGAAATATATTTACACATTTTATTAAGAAAATATACTTTTAAAATAAAGCATTTTTACTTTATTTAAAAATAAAATAGAGTCGCCACCTAGTTCAGCGCCACCGAGAATTGTGATCCAAAATGGGATTTTTATACCTAAAAGAAATTGAGATTTTGAGTTCGGACATGATAGGTACTCATATTGTTCAAATTGTTTAGATTAATTTTGAAAATTTGGAATTTGTGGTAATTTCTGCATTACAATGGCTTTATTTAAGAAATAAATTCAAGAAAAAAAAAGGCATTATAACGGCATAATAAATAGATATTTTTTGGTAGAGTAACAATAGAGCTTGGGTTTCTGCCCGAAAACTCCGATAGAGTTTCTTCACATTCTGGATGTTTATCCTTACCTGTGAACTTATTTACACATATTATAGTTTAAGTGTCTCCAGTGGCTCACTTAACCAGATATATGAGAATGCAATGTACAATAATAAAATAATAAAAATGAATTTAAATGAATTTTAAAGTTAGGCTTAGAGACAATTACCCTCTGTTACCTTTTCGTCTGTTCAGGATGACTTAGTGCCGGTGCGGAATCGAAGTTGTCAAGAGAAAAATGTGGTTTGGTTGGAAAATAGATTTAACCCAAGTTCTAGCTATGATCTTGGATTATTCCTAAAGGAAATGCAGGGTTTTTGAGAGACTGAATCGTTTTTAGACCGAATATCATTGTGAGATCTTGATCTAAAATGACCAGAAAATGAGTTTATACCGAATGTCAGTGATAAACCTCGGATTTAGAAGTGTTTTGGCAGAGTTTCGGGGCTTTTAGGACTCCCGAAATGATTTTGGCAAAATAGGATTTTCCATGCGCTTTGGGTCGATGAAAAATTGAGAGGGGTGAGCCCCTATTTATAGAAGGGAGGTAATTAGCCGGTGGGCTAGGTAGTTATCCGGCCGGAATATTACCTATTTGACAAAATCTTAACCAAAATATCCAAAAATCTTAGCGAATCTCGGTAAGATTTGATTGTTTTACTATTCATAGGTAATTAGCTAGCGGGCTACTTACCTATTTGACCATTTTTTGACAAAAACGGCCCAAAGGTCAAACCTAGGGGCATTTAGGCCTCCAATTCGCCTTATTTTAGCCAAATTCGATTGTTTAAGCCCTCAAAATGATATTTTTTTTTATGTTTTTAGGACTGTTTTTCTATTTGACTTTTTGACTGTATTAATTATTCTGAGATGGACTTCAAGAATTTCAATGATGCAAATTTGGACACTATGACAAATGGGAATTTTTGGGATTTTTTGGATGACAATTCGGTCCTTCTTGGCTCTTTGTCTAATCACTGATTGAAATAGGCATAATTCCTCATCAGGCCTAACGGACCGTGCTAATAGTAACTATGATCGATTCTGGTCTTAGTGAGGAGTTTGTTCTCGAGATGGTTTCACGAGGTTCGGTGGTTAGCTTTATCATGGTTATCATTTTGGGTTTACCGTTGAACTTTATCTTTGACATGATCTCACAGTCTTACCTGGTGGTGAACTCCATGGAACTTGAGGAAATGGAAGAAGAAAAAGCCATGATCCAGAATGTCGACCTGGTTAAGGAAGCGCCTTTCAATATTGATAATTATGTCCTCAAGAGGAATACTCTAATGATGAGCAAGAAGCTTTCCATATCAATGAATATGAACTTAAAGATCTTGCGCTAGCTTATGATGAGCCGAGCTATCTGTTTGAAACCCTGATAACCAAGAGTAAAGTGCTTGATGGGATTCTGAACATCACAAGGAGCGGCCGAGTGTATCAGCCTAAGGATAATTGTCTTCACCTCGAAAATGATCCCATTTAAAAACATATTGGTACCACTGCTAGGCCACTGTCTCCGCCTCCTCAGGTTGAGATAAATACTGATATTGACCCACTCATTACCCAATTGAAGAATATCCAAGCTCGCTATAGCATCTGGCAACTTATTCTTGGATCCGATCATCACCGTAGGGCCCTTATTAAGAAGGTTTTGGAACTTAAAGCAAAGCCTACAACTTATGTAGTTAAAATGTGCAACATGGTGGGGGAATAAGTGTTGCTTTTGAGGGGAGATGAAGCAATAATGTTTTCTGATCAAGATCTTCCGACTGAATGAATGGACCATAATCGTGCTCTTTTCATCTGTGCTATGATACTTGATAAGACTATACTATGCGTGATGGTCGATGATGGTTCTTCCTTGAATCTATGCCCTCTCAAGATTCTCCCTCATTTGGGTATGTCTGAGGAGGTGCTTGAGAAATATAATAACATCATCCAAGCTTACAATGATTCTAAGCGAGGCGTGATTAGAGTATTTGAAGCTAAGGTAACTGTGGGGGATGTTAGTAGTAAGGTGCAGTTCACTATCGTTAACATTCCTGTCACCTACTCCTTACTCACGGGTCGACCCTGGATTCATTCTATAGGAGCGATCTCTTCGACACTCCATTAAAAAATCTAACTAAGGGGGAAGGATGGAAAGCTCAGGGTTATCAAAGTCGATCAAGCAACTATCATGGCCGTTATAGAAGCTAAGGAGAGGTTTAAGTTTCGATTAGCCATTATCCAAAATGAGAAGCCTAAAGTTCCTTGCTACAAGCATTATTCATTTGTTGTCAGTAAGTTTATGAAGAGAGATGGCCATGCACCAAGGAAAAGCTTGGGCAAATGCCTTCAAGGTATTATTACCCCTATTGAAGCAAAGAAGTATATGATGGTTACAAGTATAGGCTATACGCCTAAGAAGGCCTACAGGCATTTCCACCCTTTCTTTTAAGGAATGGTCACTATCTATTAGATTCAAGGAAAAAGGTCTTACAAAGGAGAGCTAAACCCTGTCGAGCATGATAGCCAGATGTGGCCCAAGTTTGATATCTTTAAAGATGTATATGATTTTGAGAAGAATTGTCTGATTAGGGAGGAGGATCCTCTGTTTGAGAGCCCCATTGAGCCTATTTTTATAGTTGAAGCTGATAAGAAGGGTAAGGGGAAGTTGTATCCAGATTTAAATGAAAAAAAAGCCTGTCAATGGAGAGGCAGAAGATGTTGTGGATGCCTTGTCTAGAGCCCTGTCTATGCTAATGAAGAAAAAGTGGAAGAAAGGCAGTGGAGCCAACCTTATTGCTGAAGTTGTCAAGAAGATCGCAAGGTCTCTTGCGTATAAAGGAGACAGATTAACTATTGAGCAAGAGAAGACTCTAGGTCTTGACCTGGATGACCTACTCATGGAAGCTACTGAGGATGTCAACTCCACAACTGCTACTGCTCAAGGCCCTCTGCCTGTGGAGGATGAATCCATGTTTGATGATGTATCTTTTAATATTTTTTATATCTATAATGTTAACGATGTTGCCTTTAAGGCTTTTTAATTCTATGGAGGACTCTGATTTCGATTATTTGCTTGATGTTTCACCTGATGGGCCCATGCATTCATTTAATCATAAGCATAATGTTTCAGTGTCCATGATACTTTTTTAATTGAAATAAATTTGAGTACGGATGATAATCCAAAAATGGTAACCGTTTCTAATGACTTAACCCCTGATGAAAAAAGAGAGATAATTGAAGTGCTTGAAGATCATGTTAACGCTTTTGCTTGGTCAAACTTGGACATGCCCGGGGTTGATCATCATATCGCCGAGCATTATATTCCAACGGATCCGAGGTTTCGTCCAGTCAAGTAGAAATTCCATTGAATGAGACTAGAATGGGCTGATAAGGTCAGGGTAGAGGTTGCATACATGATCAAAGCCAAGCACGTCAAAGTGGTTGAGTACCCGACCTGGTTATTTAATATTTTCCTAGTTGCCAAGAAGATCGAAGGGTGAGGTTTTATGTGGATTACAGAGATTTGAACAATGCCTTGCCAAAGGATGACTTTCCCTTGCCACACATTGATGTACTAATTGACAACACCATAAGAGTTGTAATGTACTCGTTTATGGTTGGATTCTCGGGTTATAATCTGATTTTGTTGGACATAATTGACAAGGTCAAGATAGCTTTCATCACCGAATGGGGGGTCTTCTGATACCGAGTCATGCCGTTTGGTATGAAAAATGTCAAGCCTACCTAACAGCGCGCTGTCACTACTCTTCCACATGACATGATCTGTAAAGAAGTAGTGGTCTATATTGATGACATGTTTGTTAAGTCTACTACCAGGGAAGAGCACACAACAATTTTGGATAGGTTTATGACTCGCATTGAGAAATATAACCTATGCCTTAATCCAAAGAAGTTTGTGTTCGGGGTGACATCAAGAAAGCTCTTGGGTGATGTGGTTAGTAAGAGAGGAATCAAGATGGACCCCGATAAGATCAATTCCATCCGAGATATGCCAGCACCTAAGAAAAAAAGAGATTTGATCCTTCCTTGGGTCGATCTAATACATTAGTCAGTTTATCGCCCGACTCACGACCGTGTGCGAGCCAATCTTCAAGCTATTAAGGAAATGCCAGCCTATTATGTGGGATGAGCATTATCAGATTGCCTTCGACAAAATCAAGGCCTATTTTCTTAACCTAGCCGTCCTTTAACCCCCCACCCTCGGTAAGCCATTGACTCTGTATTTGGCAATCAATGAAGCATCGATAGGGGCAATGTTGGTTTAGGAGGATGATAGCAAGCATGAACACGCATTGTACTACCTGAGCAAGAAACAATTGGACTACGAAATGAGGTATTCAGTAGTGGAGAAGACATGTGTTGGGATGGTCTGGCTCACTAAAAAGTTGCACCATTACTTCCAATCCTAAAGAATCCAGGGCATTGCTAAGGTAGATCCGATTAACTATCTCTGCCATCCTCAACATTGGCTGGCAAACTTTCCCGATGGTTGTTATTAGTCTCCAAGTTTGACATTAAGTATGTCACAAAGAAAGTTATCAAAGGTCGAGCAGTCGCATAATTTTTGGCAAATCAAGCTCTCGAATCTAACTATGTCAAGAACTTAGGCTTTCTCGTTGAATAATTAGCCATGATTGAAGTAGCCAAGCTCGTGTGGACCATGTACTTCGATGGCGCCGTGAACAAGTTTGGCATAGGGCTTGTAATTGTCATATTCACACCAGATAATAAAGTCATTCCTCTTTCTAAGAGATTGGAGTTTGCTACTACCAGTAATGGTGCTGAATACGAGGCATGTCTCTTTTGTTTGCAAGCCCTACTACTCGTAGGGGCGAAATATGTTTCAATAATCGGTGATTCAGCCTTAGTAATCCGTCAAGTTATGAGGGATTAGGAAATTAAAGAAGAATCACTCCAGCCATACGTAGAAGAAGTTTAGGAATTATCACCAAGGTTTGACACCTGTCTGTATCAGCACGTCCCTTGCGATGAGAATTAATGATGGATTCATTAGCTAATCTCGCTTTAATGTGCGAACGCCCCCAATTGCAGCTGATTCAACCCTTGATTCTTGTTTCTATGAAGGTGCCTTACAATTCATGCAAAATTGCTCAAGTTTTCACCATCAGTGATGAACCCTACTAGTATACCGATCCCTTTAAGTTCCTTCATCACAGTCAATACCTAATGAATTTGACAGACTCCAATCAAACTACATTATGGAAGTTGGTCATTCAGTTCAGAATCATTGATAATGACCTTTTGAAGAGGGCTTCTGATGGTTTCTTACTCTGATGCTTGACTGAGTTAGAGGCACAATGGGTCGTAAGTCAGGTTCATACGAGTGATTATTGGCCGCACATGAATGGTTTGGCTTTGGCTAAAAAAATTCAAAGAATGGGGTACTTTTAGTTAACTCTCGTGATCATCTGTATCTCTGAAGTAAAGAAGTGCCATCAATGTCAGATCTATGGCAATATCCAGTACCTTCCACCCCCTAAGCTTCACAGTTTATCAACTCGTTAGCCATTCTCGATGTGGGGGATAGTTATAGTTGGCGAAATTCGCCCATCACCAACCAATGGTCACCGTTTCATCATCGTTGTGGTGGATTATTTCTCAAAATAGGTGGAAGTTGGATCATACACTATTGTCACAGCCAAGTAAATGGCCAAGTTCATAGAGAAGCATATCTTTGCCCGGTAGGGATTACCTCATCACATCGTATCAGATAACGGGGTCCAGTTCCAAGGTGCAATGCCCGACTTGATTGAAAAGTATAAGATTGAGCATTATAGATCCTCGCCTTACCGACCTCAAGCCAATGGTGCGGTTGCAGCGGCTAACAAGTCCATCAAGAAAATCCTTTCCAAGACCATCGCTGGATATCAAGATTAGATCTATAATCTTCCATTTGCTCTTTGGGGGTACCGAACAAGCATACGAACCCCTACAAGCCAAACACCTTTCTCCTTGGTCTACGGCATGGAAGTGGTTTTGCAGGTGGAAATTGAGATGAAGTATTTCCAAGTCTCACTTGAGTCTAAGTTGGAAGAACTTGAGTGGACGAGGGCCAAGTTTGAGCATCTCAACACCATGGATGAGCAGCACTTGAAAGCCTTGGACAATTTAGATATAGCAACAACGAATGGCTAGAGCTTACAATAATGGGATTAAGCATCAGAGATATCCCTTGAAAGCCAGTTGTGAGTGGACGACCTTTTTCCATGAAACTGCGTGAGAAACAGGTATGGAAAAGTAAGCTCGGCGAAGAGAGCCGAAGGAATTGATCCTCATTTTAGCGTGATGAAAAGATAGACTGATAAAATTGATGTTTGAGTTGAATTTTAGTCCAATTTAAGTGTTGAGAGATACGAGACTCAAAATCTCATACTTTAAGAAAGAGTCGCCACCCGGTTTAGCTCTACCGGGAATTTGGGTACGATATTCCCACCGGGTGGTTAGACCATACCTTAAAACAGAGATTCCGAGTTTAGATGATGTTGCTTACTTTTCATTTATTAAAACAAATCATTTACATTTTAATAAATGTGACTTTAGTTCTTATGCGATTTATATCCTCCTAATTAGTGTTTTCAGTTAAAATATCCATACATCACACGGCGTATCATGCAATAAAGCAGTAAATAAAGCAAATAAATAATTATTACATGGCTTTACAAATACCTATACATTTTTCTAGTGCGAGAAAGTAAAACAGATAAACAAAAAGAGAGCGAGATCGGGTCTCAATCGAGCTTACCAAACCCGAAGTAGCTCCAAGAAATAACGACTCACACATAAATCAATAACAAATAAAGCACAAATAATAGAAGGCAGAAAATAAATGAAACAAGGATTTTTTGAGGCTAAAAACACATATTTTTGGGCATTTTTTAACTATCTAAGTCGCCTAATAATTAATTAAATAAACTAAATAGCCTAAAATTAATTAAGGAAATTACAGAATATTATTGTGATTTTATGTTATGATAAAAAGATTTATTAAGAATTTATTTGGTAAAACACCCATTTTTGAACCAGTACATGAAGACTTAACCAATTAAACAATTAATAAATTATAAAAATATATGAAAATATATATTATTTAATTATAGATTATATGTGATTTTTCAAAAAAAATTTCGGTTGAAATCAGAGTGAAAATGCAAGAAAACAATAAAAAGGGGCCAAAAACAAAAAACATGGACCTTTTGGCATTTTTGCCAGTCCAAATGCTGGGACGGGCACCAGAAACGCTGCTGCGGTAGTCCAAATGTTGCCGTTGCAGCATTTGATGCATCGTCAGAGCATTTGGGATGCCCACCGAAGCATTTGGACTGGAAAAATGCCAAACGGACCAAAATCGGTATTTTTTACACCCAAAACTCAAGATTATCAAAATTTTAAGGCGATTCCCATGATATTTCAGTAGATCTGGAATTCAAAAGACAAAATAACTTTGATTTTTTGACTTTGGGACCAAAAGAAACCAAAAAACACCAGGAATGATGTTTGCAAAAACACCAAAAGAAAAGGGGATAACCACCCCAAAGAGCAACCAAGAACAACAGAACAATAAATTAATTAATTAAAATAGATTGGAACTTGGTTTTGTTACCTCTAGGTTGTGAATCCATGTTTTGGGACTCAAACCGGACGTTTGGCAAGCTTTGTGATGAATTTGTGACGAAATGCAATGAAACAGTGACGAAAAAGGCGACGAATTAAGTGACGGAGTTTAGTGATTTTGTGTGAAAAAGTCTCTAAATCATATTTAAGCTCATTTAACCTATGATTTCTACTTGATTTTAGAGATTAGGCTAAAAGATTAACCCTAATAATACTTTGGAACCTGAATTAATTAAGTTTTCTCAGTTTTTTGAAGCTTTCTCTGTCTAAAAGCCTTAAGAACCCTAATGTGATATTCAAGCTTTTAAATTGGCAAAAGTCCCGAATTAGATGATTTAATTAGTTTATATAGGCAATTCTCACTCTAAATAACTCAATTAGTCCCTAGAAAACTTAAATTTCCAAGAAAAATCAAGTTTATCCAGACTTGGAGAGAGAAAACAATGAACTGGCGATAAACCCAAGATCCCGTATAGTGTTTCAAACCCAAATGCTGCAACGGCTACATTTCACCGCACGAGAGCGCGGTGAAATGCCCCAGGTACACCGCGAGCAGCGCACGGTGAAACGTGCAAGGGGGTGCAACTCACCATACCCATGAGGCATCTGGCAATGTGGCGATATAGTGGCCACGTATGCCGAGCTGCGGGAAAGCACGGTGAAATGCGCATGGGAGTGCGGTTCACAGAGCTGCTGGGGAGTTTTACCGCTCCAGCGCCGGCTGCACCAGCAAAGGGGTAGATTTTATTATTTTTTTGTATTTTTTTATATTTTTTATATTTATATGTTTTTATGTGTAACGAATCTATATTAATTAATCGGTCAAGGGAAACGATATGATTAAAGTCCCAATCTCATCACAAAAATACTTGCCAAACGTGATTCGACTCCAAAAGAATAGAACAACATGCCCATAAATAGGTTAGAATAAAACGTCATCATTGTTCCCCAAGTCACCAAAAAGCCCGTGCTCCCAGGTTGCCCCTCGTAAGATTACCATTTGAGGATCAAACGTGATTTCATGAAAGAGCGATGGATAGGAGGTCATACATGAGACAATGGAACCTCGAGTCAATTGTCTATAACTAGTCATGAGATGCATCATCAACGGACTTATCAGAGGTAGAAAATTCTGACTTGGAATTTTTTATACATACTGTTGGTTACCTTACATCATAACATAACTAAGGAATGAACTCCCAGTTGAATGGCATTACGCCACCCCATTACAGGAACTTTGATGTAGACTGCTGGTTGTCTTACATCACCATAACATAACTGAGGATTGAATGCCCAATCGAATGGCATTACGCCACTCCATTACAGAAATTCTGATATAGATTGCTAGTTGCCTTACGTCACCATAACATAATTGAGGATTGAATGCCCAGTTTAATGGCGTTGCGCCGCTCCATTATAAAAATTTTGATATTTGGATTCTCGAATTGGTTGTTTACTGGGGTTGCCATAAACAAACCTATCAAGAATAAAATTTGAGAAGTTAGTAGTTGTTGCAAATTTCATTTTTATTGCTTAATTGATTTTCTGGAGCAAAAATAGTTTTGCCTCTTCAATTAAGCAATAAAACCATAAGATCGAGAGAAAAAAATGAGTCTAGAAGTATCCGGGAGTCCAGGAAATTCATTATTAGGTTGATTTTGTGATAGTTGCATTGAGGCACCTCTGGAGGACCTAAAGTTGCATCTCGGTGCCCCTAAAGGGTTGAAAGCTGCATGCTGGTGCCCCTAAAGGATTTTTTGAGTTTTGAATTTTGGATCTTCGGATCGATTGTCCATCGGAATTTTCGTATGACATACATGTCAAGGAAGTTTTGAGATATTAGTAAGTGACATAAGTTGTATTTTTTTTTGCTTAATTGACTTTTTAGAACAAATATATTTTTGCCCCTTCAATTAAGCAATAAAAATGGAAGAATGAAATATAAATTGAGTTGAGATTTCCAGGAGTCCGAAGAAGCTGCCAAGGTTGAGCACTGAGACTAGTTGATGTGCCCCTTGATTACTCAATCTTTGAATGTAGGATAGAAAACAATTCTGAGATGCGCTTTGATACGGATTCTTGCTTGGAGGACAAACGTATAGCTTGAGGATACTTTTTTGTGCTTTATTTCTTGTAGAATTTAGTATAGAGTAAGAGACAGGACATTTATGAATATTATGCATGGATGCATGAGTGCATGAGATGCTTAGACTGATCATCTTCCATATCTGGGTGACCCGATGTCTTGCTTGATTGACTTATCTGACCCATCCTCTTACTAGAAGAGAGGATATATGGAGACAAGGCAAGAATGCCCCTGGCGAAGGATTAGGGATGTCGCACAGATTAGGTGGGAATGCCCCTGGTGGAGAATCAAGGAAGTTGCGGTGCACACCCAAGTCTTGTGTGGCCGGATATTGAGGTTAAGGATTGTCATTTTCTACACACCCTATTGCTTGTTGTCCAAGTTGTTGAATTTAGCGTACTGAAGACAAGTGAGAGCACTAAGTAAAGTTTGAGATTCTAGATGACGAACGGCTGGATGCTATCACTGCCAATGAATTCTACCAAGGATGACTTTGAGTGATTCAGACCTTTGAGACTTGAGATGCTCAATCGTGGTCAGAATTAGAGTAGACAAGTGTAGAGGATGGGTTTGAGCCCTTAAGTCCATCAAATTGCAGAAGATATTCAGGCACTATAATGTGGATGATGATAATGCGGGTATTTCGATGTGATCGATGGTAGTCATTACCTTTACTTTTATTTGTCTTATTTTTGCATAGACCTGAATATTGAGATGGGCCTCTTAGGCTCATTCATATCCTAATTTTTGCCTGGACTGCCCTTTTTGGGTTTTCAATCCAACAGACTTTTCTGGCTTTTGCAAAGATTTTGGTTCTATTTGGTTTATCAGGATTTTTTCCTTTTATCATTCTTGTCCTTTGAATCGAGTTGACTGCACGGAAGCCTATGTTCGACTTACTTACAACATTTTACCTTTAGGGCCCAATATATTCATTCAATTATAAACATAAGAGTTCAGTAAAGATGACATTTCCATTAAATGAATTAAGTTTGAGTACATATTGATGATAACCATTTCTATTGACCCAAACTCTGGTGTTAACTAGCCTATGCTGGTTTTCTAGCCAACACACTCTCTTAGCTCATTTTACCCTGACTTTTGCCTAGACCATCCTTTTTGAGTTTTCAGTCTAGTGGGCTATTTTGCACCCTAACTTTTCCCTGACCTATTTGTAGAATATCAATCAGCGGGATACACCCTAATTTTTGCCCGAACAGTAGAGGACCACTTGCCGGGTGATTGTTTTTATGTATTATTTATGTGTTGCTTTTCAAGATTTGATTCTTTTGGGTTAGATATGATAATGCTTTAACCAGTCTTGATTGATGGGGTTCATGAACTCATTACCATCCATATCCATAATCTTCATTCCACCTTTACCAAGAACTTTCTTGATCATGTAAGGTCCTTCCCAATTCAGGCAAAACTTCCCCCTTAGATCAGTGTTGGTGGGCTTTTTGGTGACCCTTGTAATGATGATGACTTGTTGCTCTGACCTTATATAGTCTAGTTATTCTATTCTTGGAAGGTCGAATCACATTTGGTAAGTACTTTTTTGATGATTTCGGACCTTTGGTGGCGCTTAAATATCAGTCGCATGCATTTAGGATTAGCCATTTCCTTTCGCTCACGTGCAGTATTTTGTTTCACAATTTTCCATAAGATTCGAATATTTTTAGTGAGTCTCATTTATATTGTTGGATTCTTGACTTTCCAAGTTTCCAGAATGTCTAGAATCGCCTTAATCGGATAACTATAGTGAAAGATATAGGCATTGGCTGCCAAAACCCTAAATCTGCCCTAAAATTGCCCTATCTAAACCCTAATCAACCTAAACCCTAATCAACAAAACCCTAACCCTAGATTGTCTAAACCCTAGCAGCCACCCTTTAGGCCCCCTTTTTGCTGCCACCACCGCTGGTGGCAGCGGCAGTGCCAACCTGCCCTCCAGTGATGGTGGTCGCCAATCTTGTGGCGGTCATCATTGCCGTGGTGGTGTTCACCGCCGCCCTTTGTGGCTGTGAATGCCATCGGGGTGGCCACCCCCCGCCATTATGGCAGCCACCACTACCACTATAGTGGCAGTGGAGGCTGCTGTCATGGCGGTGATCGCCGCCCCTATGGCGGTCACCGCCGTGATAGCAGCATTGGGAAACAAGCCGTGCTATTTCATTTCTCTCTCCTCTTGTGATTTGGCCACGTATTTTTCCAAAAATTCACTTAAGTCTGTAGATTTTTGTGTGTGAGGTATTTAAACCAATCCAAGAGAGAGGTTAGAGAACTTTTCTCCAGATTTAGAATTTAGAAATCATTTTTGAGAAAAAAAGAAGAACAACAGAGAGAACGGGAAGAACTAGAGAGGGAAAGCTTAAGAAAAGCATAGAATCCGTGTTTAATCCTCTCTAATCTCGATTCTTAGTTGTTCTTGGGCTTGATCTCGTAGTTTAAACACTAAAATCAGTTAGAAATCATATGTTAAAATGGATTAAATAGGGTTTTAGAGACTTTTCCTCAAATACCACCCAAATAATCCGTCACTATTTTCGTCGCTATTTTCATCGCCATTCCATCAAAAAATTATCAAAAGCTTATCAAATGTCCGATTTGAGTCTCCCGAGTTAGATTCACGGCCTAGAGGTAACAAAACTGAGTTCCCTTAATATTTTACTTTATTTATTGTCTTTTGTTGCTGTTCTTGCTGCTTTTGGTGTTGTTTCTTGGTTTTTCCTTAGTGTTCTTAGAAAACCGTCGGAAAATAATCCGTCCTCTATAGGGATAGTCTTCACCTCTACCCCTATAGCCTTGGCCGCTACTGTTATAGCAGTGAAGGCTACAGCTATAGAGGTGAACTCCACCCCTATAGAGGTCCCATTATTTCTTATGATTTTTGGGTATTTACTTACCCAAATCCGTAAAATCAACATTATTTGAGTGTTTTAAGTCTAGATCTGTTGAAATATAGTTGATTACGACTTAAAACTTCAACGATTTTGAGTTTATGGATGCAAAAACACCGGTATCCCCTCAAAAATGGTTAGGCGGGCCAAGGCTATAGTGATAGCCTTGACCGCCGCCGCTATAGCCTTCACCGCTGCGACTATAGCAGCCAAGGCTATGGCAGTGGCGGTCAGGGTTGTCACCAAAGCCCTTTGCCGCTAAAAGTTGTTTTTAGCCCCTTTTTTGCCGTTTTCTTGCATTTTTTACCCCAATTTCAACTCGAAAAATTTCTAAAAGTTCATGAATAATCTGAAATTATTTTTTATTTATTTTATTCTATTTCTATATTTTTTTTATTTTTATTTGATTTAATATGCATTTTAATGGCCTAAAATAGTGTTTTTTAACTAAATAAATCTAAATAAACTATTTTCGACCAACCAAAAATCTCCAAAATATTTTGAATATGCTAAATCTGATTTTAGGATGTTTAGTTAATTTATTTTACCTTTTAGGTCGCTTAGATAATTAATAAATGCCCGAAAATTACTTTTTTGTCCTGAAAAATCTAAAAATATGTTTTCTTCATGCTATGTGTTTATTTTCCGCATTTATTTATTCATGCTTTATTTATGATTAGTCACGTATATTTCTTGCCTCATTAGGAGCCGGGTCCGAGTCGATAAGCTCGGTTAAAACCTGATTTTGCCCGTTTATTTATTTATCACTTTATTTTCTCGCGTTAGAAAAATGTATAGGTGTTCGTAAAGCCTTGTAATAATTTTATTTTCTTGCTTTATTTATTTATCGCTTTCCATCTGATGTATGGCATATAAATCAAAAACACCGAACAATAATCGGATTAAATCGCATAAGAACTAAGGTCACGTTTATTAAAATATAATCGGCTTGATTTAAAAATTGAAAAGTAAGCAACATCATCCGAACCTAGAATCTCTGTTTTAGGTCCGGTCCAACCATCCGGTGGGAATATCGTACCCAGATTCCTCGTGGAGCTTAACCGTGTGGCGACTCTATCTTAAAAAGTGAGATTCTAAGTCTCGTATCCCTTAACCCATCAATCGCACTAAATTTCAACCTCAACATAGTTTCCATTATCCATTTTCATCACACTAAAATAAGGATCATCCCTTAGCACGCTTCACAGCGCTCATTATTTCTCCGCTCCATACTGAAGAGCATTAAAGCTTACCGTACGGGCGGGGGGATCAGGGGTCATCGACTCACAGTGGCGACTCTATTGGGGATTTTCCTTTAACTTAAAACTTGACGAATCACTCTCGTTTTCACCTTTGGTCAAAAGATTTTGATAATGTGGCTAAATCATTTTTTAATCAACGCTCTATTTCTTATGCCTTTTGATCCACCGCTTAGTTAGATTCTAAGTCTTAAGGTGCCATCTTTATCACCCCTGTGAAGCTCACTTGTATACCTCATGCTGGCCAAGAATTGGGGATATTTGTGGGTGGAACACTCATTTCAACCAACGTGTAATTGCCGCGGTCGCACTCAATTGAGGAGTAGTTGAGTTACATGGAATCAAGGTAAATGAGACTCTTCTATAGTGCCATTCACGACACCAGCAGGTTAAGACTATGAACCATGATAAAACTAGCCATAGCAACTTCCCTTTAGGCTCACCAAAATAATTCTAGATGTAGGTCGCGTACTCTCTTGCCGTTTCCTGGTGCTAGAGTTACCCCAGACTACAAATTGGCGTTACGCCGGAGTCATAAGTTTGGAAGAGGTTTATTTGCTTTCATGTGTTACTTGTGTTATGCTCATGCATCCGCACTTTATGCATAGGCCGCATGTGGCCGACCTTTTTTTTGGTTTTTGCTTACCCCTATTCTCCCCTCGCTTGAAGGGTGAATTTAACAAAATGCCTGAGATCATTTGAATCTCGATGACACGTACCAAGTTCACTAGGCATAGCGAGGAATTTGTATGTCTCATGTATTTTGGGGTTAAGCTTCGCATCATAAGCTCTTCTACTCTTTACCTCTCTAAACCACCAGTATGAATAGCATTCATCATTCGGGTTATTATATGATCATCCATTTCATTCATGGTTTGATTTAGGTTGATCACCTTTCGGTTTTTCAGTGTCAGGCTCTATTTCAAAATCTATTTCTTTCTCCTATGTCTGATTTATCGCCAGTGGATAGGGTTCCATTTGAGGGTTCTTCTTCTCCTCCTTTCCTCTCGCCTGACTAGGGACAATCTCTATTGGGTTCCGAGATTGCCAATGCTTTGTCAGCATTTCTTTGATCCGATCAATTCTGAGATGCAATTTAGGGGCAGATCCAAGATTTGGTATGTGTAGTTTTGGAAGAGAAAAGAAATGTCTAAAGGATTCTGATGATTGGTATTCAAGCTCTGAGACAACCAGAGATCGCTCAAAGTGGGTCAGTTCAAATTCTGTCATTTCAGGCTTAGTCTTCTATTCAACCAATTCAACTGATTTACTGTGTGCAATAGCCTACTCAGCCTCCGCCTATCCCGTTTTAATCTCCTGTGCTTGCTTATCCAACCCAAGCTTCAACCCATAACTTCAAGCCTAGTTTTCGCACTAGTATGAGCCAGCTTCCGATAACCCTAATAACCCTGAATCAGTTCCAGCCCGCTCAATCAATTTCTCCTATCCAACCTCAATTCAGTCCGTTCCAATTGGATCAGAATTTAGCTCGGCCTCAAATGCCTCTATAGTCATTTCTTCCTACTCTTCCTTAATTTATTGTTGCTCCGATAGGGGCTAATTACCTGTAAAATCCCTTCAATACCAATCTACAAGTCAACTCTCCAATCGAACCCACATCTATTACTTCACCATTCTAGTTTGGCATACCCTATCCCTCTAGCGACCAGGTCATCCAACCGTCAGGCATGACGCCTAAAATTGAAGCTCGCACGAATGGATTAGCGCCCCATTCATCCAGTGACCGAGTTATGCAATCCTCGAGCATAACACCCGAAATGGAGGCTATGCTATATAAGTTCCTACTCTTTAGTTCCAAAGAGAGTCAAAAAGCAAAGCTCAAAGAGTGTAAGGACCTCATGCTATCCTATCATGGGCAAAGGTGAAGGAAAAGCTTTCGCAAGCCAGTAAGTCAAACCTTGAGCGTTCCCCTCATGATCGGGCGATTGCTCAGGCACCAGTTGTAGTAGCTGCCAAAGCTAACCCAGAGAATGTTACAAGTATATGGAAATTACCCCTCAGTGTAATCTTAGCCACCTTAAGGGAGCACGACCTCCTTAGAACCGTTCGAGAGTATAGGCCCCCTAAGGAGGAGGAGAAGCATAACTTTTGCACGTATTATATTTAGTAAGGCCACCGCACTAACGAGTATGGAAAGTTGAGCCAGGACATCCACCATTTGGTGGAGGTAGGAAAGATATTTGAGCCTGAAAAAGTACTTAACCGTCAGGGCTCCCCCCTTCCCCCCCCTTCGCTTTTTAGCTCACTAAAGGAAGTTAGGGGTCCGCAAGATATCATTACAGCCATCTTTTCCAAAGGCAAGAATCCCGCAAGGCCTATAGTGAATGAAGGGGACAAGTCATCAGTCGATCGCATGAAAGTTCTGGATCTTGACCTGGACGATGCACCAATGAAACCTACTAAGGATGCCTAATCTACCGGCGCTGCAACTCAAGACCCTTCACCTGTGGAGGATGCTTATCTATCTATTATGTAATTTTCTTTTTTCTAGTATCTAGATGTGAACAATTCTGCCTTTAAGGCACTTTAATTTAATGAAAGACTCTCTCTTTTTGCTTATTAGTTTGATGTTTCGCCCGATGGGTCCATGCATTCATTTTTATTATAAGTATAACGTGTTCAGTATTCATGACATTTCTTTAACTAAAATAAGTTTGAGTACAGATGATAATCTAGAATGGTAACCACTTTCTAATGACCTAACCTGGAAGAAAATGAGAGATAATGAGTGCTTAAAGATCATGATAACGCTTTCGCCTAGTCATCCTAGGCACCCAGGGTTCGTCATCGAATTCTTGAGCATCTCATCTCAATGCTTGAAATGGTAAAAGAAGCTCACCCTTCCTTGGATAGATCCAATATGTCAATCAGTCCATTGCTGGCCTCACAGCTATATGCAAACTATCAAAGAAGTGTCAGCTAATTATGGAGAAAGAACATCGCCAGATCATCTTCGACAGAGTTGTTGCTTATCTTTTCTTCGCCCACCCATTGTCAAAATTCCCACCCCTATGCAACAATGCCTTTTCCTACCACCCCATCTCTTCCACCTCTCCAAACCTTCCCTATTTCTCTCCTCCTTGGCCATTCTCAGAGATAGGGATGCATATGATCGATAAGATTCAACCCTCATCAGTATAGGGGGAAGCCAACCCTTTTTACCGACATTACCATTAAAAAGATGGCCAAGTTCCTCGAGAAATGCATCCTTGCTTGACGTAGCCTACCCCAACGCATCATCCTAGTTATTGAGGTTTCAATCGTAAGGGGCACCCCCTGACCGATTAAAAATTTGGGTCCAAGCCCCGTAGATCTTCACCACACTGCCCACAAGCTAGTGGGACAAATAAAACCAAGAGTTGTATTGAACCAAGCATCAAAGAGACCCCCATGGACTAAGGCGCAACCTGAGAAGCTTAAACAGTCTTTAGATATATGAAAAGTGCATAGCGAGGTTGAACAATAACCATGTCAGGCATCGAATATCCTTCAAAGGCCAATGATCTGATTCTAAAGCAAGAAAAGCCTGCCAACACTGACCCAAGGGGGAAGTTCAACCAGATTGGGAAAGACCTTATGTAATCAGAAATATACCCAGTTTTAGGGGCATGAAGATTTTGGATGGTACTAAGTTTGCAAACCGTATCAATCAAAATAGTTTGAAGCATTATCATATCTAACCAAAAAGAATCAAATCCAGAAAAGCGGCACATAAAAAGCATATATAAATCAATCACCCGACGAGTGGTCCTCTACTGCTCGAGCAAAAATTAGGGTGTATCCCGCTGATTGGTATTCTACAAACTGGTCAGGCAAACATTAGGGTGGAAGAATAACCCGCTAGACTAAAAATCCGAAAAGGGCGATCTAGGCAAAAATTAGGGTAAAGTGAGCTAAGAGAGTATGTTGGCTAGAAAACCTTTATGGGCTAGTTAACACCAGAGTTTGGGTCAATAGAAATGGTTATCATCATCATGTACTCAAACTTAATTCAACTAATGGAAATGTCACTTTTACTGAGTTCTTTATGTTTGTGCTTAAATGAATATATTGGGGCTTAAAGGTGAAATTTTGTAAGTCAAACGTAGGATTCTATGCAGTCAATCCAACACCTCAAAAAAAAGAAAAATAAAGATAAAAGGCAAAAATCCTGATAGACTGAAAAGAATAGAGGTCTATGCAAAAGCCGGGATAGTTTGCTGGATTGAAAACCCAAAAAGGACGGTCCAGGAAAAATTAGAACATAAAAGCAAAATATGAGCAAGTCTGATAGGCCCAACACAATGTTCAGGTCTATGCAAAAATTAAGACAACCAAGCCAAAGATGAATGACTGCAATCAATCATATTGAGATATCTGCATCATCGCCATCAGGATCAGAATGCATGGATATGTTTGCCGGTCTAATAGATTCGAAAGATTTAACTTCATCCTCTACCCGTGTCCGCTCCAATCTCAACCGTGATAGAGCATCTTTATTCCATAATATCCTAATCTTCATAAGCCATCCTTGGTAGAATTCATTAGTAGTGATAGAGCCTGGTCGTTCGTTATCCAGAATCTTGAGCTTTGCTACGTACACCCCTCTTGTCTCCGTCATGCCTGATCCAGCAATCAATTTGTAGTTAAATTACCGCGGCTTCCCTAGTTCTCCACTAGGGACATTCTTACCTAATCTGCATAACATCCCTAATCCTGCGGCTTCCCTAGTTCACCACTAGGGGCATTCTTACCTAATCTGCATAACATCCCTAATCCTCCTCTAAGGGCATTCTTGTCTTGTCCGTACCATAAAACAGTTCTATGTATCCTCTCTTTTCAAGCAAGTCGATCTTTCCCTGAATTGAGCAAAGTCGATCAAGCAAGTTAATCAGTCAGCTTGAAGATGACCAGTCTAATTATCTCATGCATTCATACATTCATGCATATTGTTCATTTCTATTATTCTATGATGAATTCCATAGGAAAATATCCTTGGGTTATACGCGCGACCTCTAAGCAAGAGCCTGTATCAAGGGGCATCTCAGAATACATCAGCTAGTCTCAGTGCTCAACATTTGCAGTTTCTTTGGCCTCCTAAAAATCTCAACTCTCATTTCTTTTTCTTCTGTTTTTATTGCTTAATTGAAGGGGAAAATTTTTTTTTGTTCCACAAAATCAATTAAACAATAAAAATGCGATTTATTTGGCTTACTAATGCTTTGAAGCCTTCTTGATAGGCACACCATGGGGCAATTCAGAAGGACGATAAACCCGAAGGATCCTAAAATCAGATTTCAGAAGTTTCTCCCAGGGGCACCTTAATGCAAATACCTAGGGGCACCTTAATGTAAATACCTAGGGGCACCTCAATGCAAATACCTAGGGGCACCTTAATGCAAATACCCAAGGGCACCTCAATGCAAATACCTAGGGGTACCTTAATGCAAATACCCAGGGGCATATCAGCTATACTCGACGCTCGGCTTTGATAATCTCTCTGGACTCTCGAAAATCTCAACTTTATTTTGGTTTCATTCTTCCATTTTTGTTGCTTAATTGAAGGGGCAAAAATTTTTGTCTCGAAAAAATCAATTAAGCAACAAAAGCGTAGCTTATGTCTCTCTCTAGTATCTCAAAATTTCCGTGGGAGGCATAATGCATTTAGTCCAACAGTCTCCTCAGGCGCTTTTCAACAAATCCCAGTCTGACCTTGTTAGAAGTTCTCGGCACCTTCCAGTTAAGTTCTTAGTGTGCGTTCTAGTCCAGGGATCTCGTTTTATATTCTCGGCATGCAATTCAAGCCAAGCAAATCCCAGTCCAACCTCGTTAAAAGTTATCAGCACCTTCCAGTTAAGTTCTTGGTGTTCGTTCTAGTCTAGGGATCTCATTTAATATTCCTGGCATGCGATCCAAGCCAAGCAATCCCAATCTGACCTCATTAGAAGTTCTCGACACCTTTTAGTTGAGTTCTTGGCATGCGTTCCAATCCATGGATCTCGTTTGATATTCCCGGCATGCGATTCAAGCCAAGCATATCCCAATCTAACCTTGTTAGAAGTTCTTGGCACCTTCCTATTAGGTTCTTGGTATGCGTTCTAGTCCAAGGATCTTGTTTGATATTCTCGGCATATGATTCAAGCCAAGTAAATCCCAGTCCGATCTCGTTAGAAGTTCTCAGCACCTTTTAGTCAAGTTCTTGGCGTGCGTTCTAGTCCAAGGATCTTGTTTAATATTCTCGGCATGTGATTCAAGCCAAGCAAATCCCAGTCTAATCTTGTTAGAAGTTCTCGGCACCTTTTAGTTAAGTTTTTAGTGTGCATTCCAGTCCAGGGATCTCATTTGATATTCCTAGCATGCGATTCAAGCCAAGTAAATCCCAGTCCGACCTCGTTAGAAGTTCTCGGCACCTTCCAATTAAGTTCTTGGTATGCGTTCTAGTCTAGGGATCTCATTTGATATTCCCGGCATGCATTTCAAGCTAATAAAATCCCATTCTAATCTTGTTAGAAGTTCTCAACATTTCTCAGTAAAGCCCTCGACATTCTCGGCATTCCCCTTATCTTTGACATGCCTGATTCAACCTCTACCCTCCGATAGGTCTGTTGATGATGCGTCCCATGACCATTCATAGACGACCGCCTCAAGAAATACCTACTCCACTTTTTCCTGAAGCAAGCAAGCAACCAATCTATCCTAAAACCATTTAGGGCAATGAAGGCAATACCGAATCAATCTCTAAGTCAACTTTGTTCTTGATAGGTCTATTTATGGAAATCCCAGAAGACAACCAGTGCAAGAATCTGCATATCAATTATAACCCTCTATCCCTTGCTCTTTCGTGAGATGACACTTGGCTTGCCAAGTGGTAATCTCCCGAGGGGCAGCCTATGAGCACGGGCTTTTCGGTGACCCTTGAAATGATGATGAATTATTGCTCTGACCTCATACAGTCTAGTTTTTCTATTCTTGGAAGGTCAAATCATGTTTGGCAAGTTAATTTTTGATGATTTCGGACCTTTGGTAGCACTTAAATATCAGTTGCATGCATTTAGGATTAGTCGTTTCCTTCCGCTTGTGCGCAGAATTTGTTTCACCATTTTCTATAAGATCCGAACATTTAAAGCAAGTTTTGTTTATATCATTGCCTAAACCCTAGCAGCCACCCTTTAGCCCCCCTTTTTACTGCCACCACCATCGGCAGCGGCGGCAGTGGCAGCCTGCCCTCTAGCGATGGTAGCTGCAACTCTTATGGCGGTCACCACCGCCGAGGTGGCGTTGAATGCCACCAGGGTGGCCACCCCTGCCACTATGGCAGCATGGCGGTGGAGGCCACTGTCATGGCGGTGACCGTTGCCCCTATGGCGGTCACTGCCATGTCGGTGGCGTTGGGCTTGGCACGGCCTATTTTACGCCGTGCCACGTCATTTCTCTCTCCGCTTATGATTTAGCCATGTATTTTTCTCGAAAATTTGCCTAAGTCGGTGGATTTTTGTGTGTGAGAGTATTTAAATCAATCCGAGAGAGAGGTTAAAGAACTTTTCTCTAGATTTAGAATTTAGAAATCATTTTTGAGAAAAAAGAAGAGCAAGAGAGAGAAAGGGAAGAACTAGAGAGAGAAAGCTTAAGAAAAGCATAGAATTTGGGTTTAATCTTCTCTAATCTCGATTCTTAATTGTTCTTAGGCTTGATCTCGTATTTTAAACACTAAAACCAGTTAGAAATCATAGGTTAAAATGGATTAAATAGGGTTTTAGAGACTTCTCCTTAAATACCACCGAAATAATCCATCACTCTTTTCGTAGCCATCGTCAGAAAATCATTAAAAGCTTGCCAAACGTTCGATTCGAGTCTCCCAAGTTAGATTCACAGCCTAGAGGTAACAAAACTGAGTTCCCTTGATATTTTATTTCATTTATCGTCTTTTTTTGCTATTGTCGCTGCTTTTGGTGTTGTTTCTTGGTTTTTCCTTGGTGCTCTTAGAAAACCGTCGGAAAATAATCTGACCTCTATAGGGATAGCCTTCACCTCTACCCCTATAGCCTTGGCCGCTACTGTTATAGCGGTGAAGGCTATAGCTATAGAGGTGAACTCCAATCCTATAAAGGTCCCGTTATTTCTTATGATTTTAGGGTATTTACTTACCCAAATCCATAAAATTAACATTATTTGAGTGTTTTAAATCTAGATATATTGAAATGTAGTTGATTACAACTTAAAACTTCAATGATTTCAAGTTTATGGATGCAAAAACACCGGTATCCCCCCTAAAAATGGTTTGGCGTAGCCAAGGCTATAGTGATAGCCTTGACTGCCACCGCTATAGCCTTCATCGCTGCCACTATAGCGGCCAAGGCTACGGCAGTGGCAGTCAGGGTTGACACCAAAGCCCTTTGCCGCTTAAAGCTGTTTTTAGCCCTTTTTGTCGTTTTATTGTGTTTTTTACCTCGATTTCAACCAAAAAAATTTCTAAAAGTTCATGAATAATCAGAAATTGTTTTTTTATTATTTTATTCTATTTTTAGATTTTTTTATTTTTATTTGATTTAATATGTATTTTAATGGCTTAAAAATAGTGTTTATCCCAAAATTATTCTAAATATGGTAAATCTAATTTTAGGATGTTTAGTTAATTTATTTCACCTTTTAGGTCGCTAAGATAATTAATAAACGCCCGAAAATTATATTTTTGTCCCGAAAAATCTAAAAATATGTTTTCTTCATGCTATGTGTTTATTTTTCGCATTTATTTATTCATGCTTTATTTGTGATTAGTCCCTGTATATTTCTTGCCTCGTTTGGAGCCGGGTCCGAGTTGGTAAGCTTGGTTAAAACCCGATTTTGCCAGTTTATTTATTTGTTGCTTTATTTTCTTGCATTAGAAAAATGTGTAGGTATTCGTAAAGCCTTGTAATAATTTTATTTTCTTGCTTTATTTATTTATCGCTTTCCATGTGATGTATGGCATATAAACCGAAAACACCAAAAAACAATCCCATTAAATCGCATAAGAACTGAGGTCACGTTTATTAAAATATAATCGGCTTGATTTAAACATTGAAAAGTAAGCAACATCATTCGAACCTAGAATCTCTGTTTTAAGGTACGGTCCAACCACCCGGTGGGAATCTCGTACCCAAATTCCTGGTGGAGCTTAACCGGGTGACGACTCTATCTTAAAATACGGGATTCTAAGTCTCGTATCCCTTAACCCATTAATCAGACTAAATTTTAACCTCAACATAGTTTCCATTATCCATTTTCATCATGCTAAAATAAGGATCATCCCTTAGCAAGCTACACATCGCTCATTGTTTCTCTGCCCCACGCTGAAGAGCATTAAAGCTTACCATATGGGTAAGGGGATCGGGGGTCGTTAGCTCACAACCGGCTTTCAATGGGTATCTGTGATGTTTGACCCGGCTATTGTAAGCTCTTGCCATACGCTGTTGATACATTTAGAGATTGTCTAAAGCTTTTAGGTGTTACTCGTCCATGGTATTTAGTTGTTCAAACCTTGCTCTTATCCATTCGGTCTCTTCTAGTTTCGATTCAAGTGCCACTCGCAAGGACTTCATCTTAGTTTTGACTAGGATCATGGTTGCTATACCATAAACCAAAGAGAAAGGCATCGGATTCATAGGAATTCCAACACTTATTTGACATCTCCAGGGGGCGAGTTGTAGCTTATTGACCTAATCTCTATGTCTCATTGTAGTAGTCTTCAAGAGAACCTTCTTGATAAGCTGGTTTTCTACTTTGATTGCCCCTTTAGCTCGTGGTCAGTAAGGTGAAACCCTGTAATGCTCGGTTTCATATTTTTTTTATCAAACTAATAGTTGCCCCTTGGGACTTAAATCCATTGTCTAAAATGATGTGAAGAGGTAGGCCATATCGAGCAAAGATGTGTTTCTCAATGAACTTGGCCATCTTCTCAGCAGTGATGTGGGTGAAAGACTCAGCTTCCTCCTATTTTGAGAAGTAACATGCCCCTACGATGATGAAGCAATGTTGAAGGTTGAATTTTGCCGATCATACTTGTCCCCCTCACAAAGAATGGTTAATGAGGAGAGAAATGTAAGATGGTTGGTAGTTGTAAAGGGAATGGATGTTGGGAAGAGTTAATGGTGTAACGGGGGTGGGAATTTCTAGAATGGGTGGGTGAAGAAAAGATAATCCATAATTCTGTCGAAGGTGACCTGGCGATGTTCTTTCTCCGTAATCGGCTGATGCTTCTTCAGTAATTTGATAATAGGTTTGTACATAGTGGGATGCGATGAACTGATTGAAATATTGAACCTATTCGAGGAAGAACTAAGCTTCTTTTTCTATTTTAGGCGAGAATATTTGATGATCGGCTCTCTGAGAATCAACCTTAAGTGTGTCTAGGTGTGACTAGATGAAAGCATTATAAAGATCTTTAAGCACTTAATATCTCTCATTTTCTCTCAGAGGTTAGGTCATTAGAAAATGGTTACCATTTGAGGTTATCATCTGTACTCAAATTTATTTCATTTAGGGAAATGTCATGAATATTGAATACATTATGCTTATGATAAAATGAATGCATGGACCCATCGGGCAAAACATCAAGAAGATAAGTAAAAAGAGTCTTTCATTGAACAAAAATGCCTTGAAGGTAGAATTGTTTTCTTCTAAATACTAGAAAAAGGAAAATACATCATAGATATTCATCCTCCATAGGCAGAGGATCTTGATTGGTAGAGCTGGTAAATTAGGCATCCTCGATAGATTCCATCGGTATGTTGTCCATGTCGAGACCCAGAACTTTCACTTGTTTGGCCGATAGCTTATCTCCTTCCTTTGCTAGAGACCTCACGAGATTCTTGTTAGCTTTGACAATAGAATTGGATTCCACAGTGGTGTCAACGGAGCTGGAGAAGACCATGACCAACATAATTTCCTCAGGGAGACCGAAATTGATCGCGCCCACCTCACCATCAGAGCTTGGTGATGGTTTCTCCTCAGTACTAGTCTTTCTAGTTGGTCGATCCATTTTTCCCTCTCTCACCAAGTGCCAAATGACCATGCCTAGAGGTTTGCATTGATCTATTTTATATCCTACCTGAACCTGGTAGCGATCAAAATTCCCTTTCTCTTGGGGCATAGGAGAATGATATTTGCAAAGAGGATTAAACATGCCTTTCTCTCGCAACTTGGCAAACAGGACACTAAGAGGGAGCTTCCATGGAGACATGAATGCTTTCTAACCTGGCGCCTGAGAGGGTGTAGCTTGAACTGTGGAGACATTCTCTTGAGTGATAGCTTAAACCGTTGGTGTCTTCTCCTCGACTAGGATAGTAGCAACTTCAAAAGTTCCAGAATTGTTGTTCTTGTTAAACCAAGGTTTGTAGCCACTTGGCTTGTTAGCTTTCTCTTTCTCTTCACGGCGCTCAATATTCTCAGCCTTCTCAAAAACCTTTATGTACAACTCGAAAGAATCTATTTCCATCTCCTTACGAATAATTGGGAGAGCTCTGTCGAGAAGCTTTGGGATCATCTCTTTTAAACTATGCTTTTCTTTTAACAGGACTTGAGTGGTCATCCACCTATTGAAGTATGACTTGAAAGACTCACCTTGCTTTTATTTAATCGCCTTAAGATGCTGGATAATGGTTTCTATGGTCGAGTTGAAACCTAGTAGGCAATTAGAGCCTCAGAGAGGAGTTTTCAATCGAGGACCATGTCGATAGGAAGAGTATTGTGCCATTCGAGAGTAGGTTCACCCAAAGTGCACGAGAATAACTTGGCTAGAACTTGTCACCAATTTTCTAAACTCACATGATTTGCTCATACATGACAACATGAGATTCAGGGGGACCTTCACTAGTGTAGGTTTCCATTATCGGCATAGAGAAGTTCTTCAAAACCTAATCCTTGTCCTTCTCTTCTTCCCTCTTCTTATTTACAGCCAGTAGCTATTTCATAAATGCCACCATTTTGTGTGTCATACCCAGAGACTGCGTGACCAGGTAAATTGGTGCCACAACCAAAGAATGTGTGACTTGGTCATTATGCCTGAAAGTGGCTCCAAACTAAAAGGGTGGAGGAGAAGCCGGAATCTCAACTTGAGGATGAGCAAAAGGGTTTTGAGGATGAGTAATTCTATGTGGTGTGACCATAAAATTGGGAGGTTATGGCATAAAGGACGTTGGTAGTGTCAGAGGAAGGACAAAACTACTAGAGGGAACGACCATTTGCAAAGTAAAACCCCTTGAGAAAGCAGGGAAAATTAGAGTTTAAGTAACGGACCTTGGGCTTGGAGGAGGAAAGCCAAGGGTCTATGGAACAAAGGATGTGGGAGGCTGAGAGGAACTCTGACGAAACTAAAACTAGCTCTATTTGATAGATCAGATAGGTGGAACTGGGTGAAAGATAGGTGGAGATTAAACTGATGAAATCTAACCCAAACCATTCTGACCTGCATCATTATGAACTAACCCATTCTGAATAATCCTAGACTGTCCCTGAGCTTGAGAAAATGACCCTAATGGTCCTTGAACATTCCCTTCTTCACGCATAGCGAAACAAACCTAATCCTAGATGGCTTTTTTGAAGAGATCAGAATGAAGAAACTAAGCTATAACATTGGCTAACTCTGTACCTATCTGAGACTGACCCTGACCCTGACTTCGATGAGGTGAGGAAGGAGAAGGGAGAGGAGTACTCTCATGAGGTAAATCACTCAGACTCAAATCAGACATGGTTACCAAATCAGATTTTGACAAAGATCTTGCAACTGAGCTTGATCGACAAACCAAACATTGACCGAGTTAGAGCTAAAGAGGATTGTGACGGCGAGGACTTATTGACCTAACTAAGAAACTGGAAGATGATCAACCTGAATCGAACCATGGATGAAGTGAATGATTACAGAATAATTCAAGTGATGCATGTCGTATATAGAAGGGTGGCTTAGAGAGGTAGAGAGAATAAAAGCTTATGATGTGAAGCTTGGCCCTAAAATAGGTGAGACATGCGAATCCCTCACTATGCCTAGCAAACTAGGAACTATTCCTCAGGACTTTAATGATCTCAGGGTTTTTGTTAAATTCCCCCTTCAAGTGAAGATAGAGTAGAGGTAAGGAAAAACACAAAATAAAAGTCAGCCACAGCGGCCTACGCATGAGGTGCGTATGCATGAGCATAACAAAAATAGCATGCAAAAAGTGAACTTCTTCCAACCTTAGGACTCTCGTGCAATGCCGTTTAAAAGATCTGGGGCTTAACTCAAACACCAATGAATGACAATTTAGTACGTGACCTAAATCTAAAACATGCGTGTTTTAGTGATTTCCTAAGGGGAAGTTGCTATTGCTTTATCTAATACGATTCATGGTCTCAAACTACTGGTATTGCAGAAAAATACTGTAGTAGAGTCTCGTTTACCTTGATTCCGCGTAACTCGACCACTCCTCAAATGAGTGCTATCACTGGAATTATGCATTGGTTGAATCTAGTGATCCACCCATAAATATCGATAATTCCTAGCGGCAAGAGGTATACAAGTGAGCTTTATAGGGTGAGATAATGGCACCTTAACTTAGTATCTAACTATATGATGGATTCTAAAGGCATAAGAAATAAAGCCTTGATTTAAAAATGATTTCAGCACATCATCAAAATCCTTTAACCGATTTTTGAAAATGAAATCAATTTTTCAAATTTTAAGTTAAACTGAAATCCCTAGTAGAGTCCCAATTATGAGTGGATGACCTTTTTCCATGAACCGGCATGAGAAGCGGGTACGGAAAAGTAAGCGCGGCGAAGCGAGCCGAAGGGATTGATCCTCATTTTAGCGTGATGAAAAGATAGACTGATAAAATCGATGGTGGAGTTGAATTTTAGTCCAATTTAAGTGTTAAGAGATATGAGACCTGACATCTTGTATTTTAAGACAGAGTCGCCACCTGGTTTAGCTCTACCAGGAATTTGGGTACAATATTTCCATCGAGTAGCTAGACCATATCTTAAAAAAGAGATTTTGATTTCCGATGATGTTGCTTACTTTTCATTTATTAAATCAAACCATTTACATTTGAATAAACGCGACTTTAGTTCTTATGTGATTTAAATCCTCCTAATTACTGTTTTCGGTTAAAATGTACATACATCACACGGCGTATAATGCAATAAAGTAGTAAATAAAGCAAATAAATAATTATTACATGACTTTATAAATACCTATACATTTTTCTAGTGCGGGAAAGTAAAATGGATAAACAAAAGGAGACCGAGATCGGGTCTCAATCGGGCTTACCAACCCCAAAGTAGCTCCAAGAAATAATGAAGCACACACAAATAAATAACAAATAAAGCACAAATAATAGAAAGGCAGAAAATAAATCAAACAAGGAAGAAAACATATTTTTAGGTTTTTTTTAGGTTAAAAACACATCTTTTTGGGAATTTATTAACTATCTAACCAATCTAATAATTAATTAAATAAACAAAATCGCCTAAAATTAATTAAGGAAATTACAGAATATTTTTGGGATTTTATGTTATGGTAAAAAGATTTATTAATGATTTATTTAGTAAAAAACCCATTTTTAAACCATTAAATGAAGATTTAACCAATTAAATAATTTATAAATTATAAAAATAGATTAAAATATATATTATTTAATTACAGATTACATATGATATTTCAAAAACGCAAGAAAACGATAAAAAAGGGCCAAAAACACAAAACAGAGACTGTTTGGCATTTTTGCCAGTCCAAACGCTGGGATGGGCATCTGAAACGCTGTCGTTCCAGCGTTTGATGCTTCGCTGGAGCATTTGGGATACCCACCGGAGCATTTGGACATAAAAAATGCCAAACGGACCAAAGTCGATATTTTTTATACCCGAAAACTCAAGATTATCAAAATTTTAAGCTAATTCCCACGATATTTCAGTAGATCTTGACTTAAAATGACAAAATAACTTTGATTTTTTGACTTTAAGAAATAAAGAAACCCAAAAACACCGGGAATAATGTTTGCAAAAATACCGAAAGAAAAGGGGATAACCACCCCAAAAAGCAGCCTAGAATAATAGAATAATATAGTAAATTAATCAAAATAGATTGGAACTCAGTTTTGTTACCTCTAGGTGTTGGAAACAATGATTCGGAACAACAAATAATCCGGATCAGGTTTGAAGTAAACCAGACACCTAAGTACAAAGAGACCTAAGTCACTTATCCGAACATATAACCTGAACATCCAAAGTCCAAGACAAGTGAAGACAATTACCAAAGCATATAATGGAAGCAACCGGTTAAAGTTGGGAAAGGAAATAAACTTTGAACTGCTCAAAAGAGCATCCGGAAGAACTGATTGAATAGAATTCGGATATCAAGGGAGAAAGTTATCCAGAAGACACAGTTATAAAGATAAAGGTAAAAGTTTAGAAAATAACTTATCCTCCACCTTTTTGGTCCACAGTCAAAGATCCCTTTCCCATATACAAGATAAAAGACTCCTAGCATACTTTTTAGAAAAGGACAGAAGGACTGACACAGGAAAGAAAAAAAGCTTACAACCTTTTTCACCTAGACCAATAAGAAGGGCGCGTGATACTCACACTCCGGACTACTGGCGTAAAAGTTGGTGAGTCACTAAAATACAAGGAAAATGATCACTGTCAACTTTTTAGCTTCAATCCCAAGGATTCAAACAGGTTAAAATCTCTGTCTATCGGATTGATCAACAGTTCCGGAAGTGCCACATACTACCTTATCAATGGTGAAGATCAATTCAAGCTCAATAACCCATAACAGCTACATTTATGATGAAAGCCTATAAAAGGGAAGCTTCACAACTTGAGAAGGTGCTGGTTGATTTCAATAAAGGATACACAAGAGAATTTGCTGGAAAGTAATCAGTTTCAAAATCCCTCCAAGAACCAAACCATTTAAAATCTATTTATGAGGATTCCTAAGTGAAATTATAAACTTAAGGAAGTCCAAAACCAAAACCTTTGAGAAAACAAAGTGTAAAGATCTCCTACTTGGGTGATAGAGAGATTGGGATATAACTTAAAGTTGGTGCTTTGAGTGGGATCTCCCTGTAGGATTCAGCTTAGGTTTGGGTAGAAATCTAAGTGGTATATCCTACTAAAGACTAAAGGACTTAACTAGGAGTTGGTGCTTCTAGTTGTATATCCGACATCTGAAAGGGGTTACCATCTGCAGACAAATTGTAAGGCTTGATTCCTGCCAGTTGGAAAGGAATCCACTAATGGAAAAGCTCAGAGGAAGGAAACTCTAGGGACTGGAGTAGGCAGGACTGAACCAGGATAAAATCCTTGTGTTTGATTTTCTAACTCTTTAATTTTAGCACTATATTCTATATTTGCTTCATCTGGAATATAATCAAACACGCTACACTAAGACTTTCTAAAGTCTGTTAATTCTGTGAAAAAGGGTCATTCACCCCCCTTTGACCTTAATTAGACCCTTACAGGGACCAACAAGTGGTATCAAAGTAAGTGCTCAAACTAGAGATCTATTAATCTCGAGCTAAAGGTCTAAAACTCATAGCTACGGCTATGATGAGCTCATTGGTAATCTCTTGACCGAAGAGCTATCCCTAGAAAGATATAGCCAACATGAGAAGAAGCCTGAAGAAAGAAAGAAAGATATTGCACTCAAGATAGAAAGCTGGATATAACGGAAACTATAGGAAGGAGGATCTTGAAAAGATTGAAAAGAAGCAAGAATAGAACAGACCCATTTCAGGGTGCAGGTTTTATAGGAGAAACAATCATATTACTAAATTATGTAGATTTAAAAATGGTTATTATGATGTTAATCCTTGGCCTGAAATGGTTGATAACCCAAGAGGACCCAAATCTGATTGGGTACCTAAACCCACTTGATTTGTTTTTTATGTATGTCTTAGATCCATAGTAGATCAACACACTTGGTACACTGATAGTGGATGCTCAAGGCATATGATAGGTGATGAGAAGGGCTTCATCACTTTGATTCAAAAGAAAGGAGGCAAAGTAAGCTTTGGAGACAATCAAAAGGGACAGATCATTGGGCATGGAACCATTGGATCGAATTAAAGATAGAAGATGTCTCATTAGTTAATGGACTAAAGTTCAACCAGCTAAGTGTTGCACAACTCTGAAGAAAAGTCACCTTTGACTTTGGAGGTTGCTCAATCATTGATAGTAATCAAATCAACTCATTCTTTGTACACCTAGAGTAAATAATGTCTATTCAGTTAACATTAAAAATGAGAAAAAGAATATATTCTCGGTGTTGGTCCCTATGAGGGTCTTTATAAGGTCCGAGAGGGGTGAGTGACACTTTTTCGCTGAATAAATAGACTTTAAAAGTCTTAGTGTAGTGTGTTTGATTATGATCCGGATGATATATCTGGATGATGCAGTTATGACAATATAAACCAATAACTATAGAGTTGAGGAAATCAAACACAAAGGATTTTATCCTGGTTCAGCCCCACCTACTCCAGTCCCCAGAGTTTCCTTCCTTTGAGCTTTTCCACTAGCGGATTCCTTTCCAACTGGCAGGAATCAAGCCTTACAACTTTTCTCCGGATGGTAACCCCTTCCAGATGTAGGATATACCACTAGAAGCACCAACTCCTAGTTGAGTCGTTTAGTCTTTAGCAGGATATACCACTTAGACTTCTACTCCGAATCTAAGTTGAGTCCTCCAGGGGGTTCCCACTCAAAGCACCAACTTTAAGTTGTATCCCAATCCCACAACTCACCTAAGTTGGAGTTCCTTACACTCTTGTTTTCACAAAGGTTTTGGTTATGGATTTCCTTAAGTTTATAACTTACCTAGGAATCCTTACAATAGATTTAGAATTGATTGACTCTTTGAGGGATTGTAAACTAAGTGAATGCTTGTGCTTTGTTACTTGCTTTTGTTAATCAAACAACCAACCTTCTCATTTAGCGAAGCTTCCCTTTTAAAGGCTTCTATCATAAATGTAGCCATTATAAGTTGTTGAGCTTGCATTAAATCTTCACCGTTGATCATGTTGTATATGGTGCTTCTAGAGCCGTTCATTATTCCGATTGAGGCTGAAAAGTTATCAGTTATCATTTTCCTTGGCTTTTTTATAATGCACCAAATTTTGGCCAGTGGTCCATTCCGTGTGCTCCATATGCCTTTTCCATTGGTCTAGGTTAAAAAGGTTATTAACTTTTGCTCTTTCTACTGTCAGATTTTTATCCTTTACTTAGGAAGGGATATTTGATGACAGCTAAGACCAAATGGAGGGAAGGGAATTATTTTGAAATCATTCTCTTTATCTTGAATGAAATCTTCTAGATATCTTCAGATTTATCCAATCCAGATGTAGCTTCAATCAGTCTGTCTTTCGGATGCTGTTGTAGTAAAGTTAGCAGTTTCTTTCCTTCCCAAACTCTAACCGGATGCTAATCCACTTACGCTTAGGCAATAGTATTTGCTTGAAAGCTTGACTTGGACTTGACGCAAATTTAGTTGTCCAGATATGATGAGTTAAGTCTTTATGTGCTTAGGTCCTATTATATTCAGTTATCCGGATAATTTTCATTTAGGTTTTGTTTGCTTCAAACTTGATCTGGTCTATTTTGTGTTCCAGATCTTTGTTTTCCCAACACTTGGTGTCTAAAGAAGAAGAATCATGGCTATGGTACCGGAGGTTGGGACATGTTAGCATGAACCTCCTATTCAAATTAGCTAAAAAGGAATTGGTTGTAGGTTTTCCTAAGTTTGCTTTTGATAAGGATCACATATGCACTGCATGTCAATTAGGTAAATGGCATAGAAAAAGCTTCCCTTCCATCTCGTACGTACCTTCCAAGAGAGTTCTTAAACTCTTGCATATTGATCTCTTTGGTCCAATCAAACCATTGAGTTTAGGTAGAAGAGAATTCACCATGGTCATTGTAGATGATTATTCTCGCTATACCTGGGTTGCTTTGCTAGCTAGCAAAGATGAAGCCTTTGACTAATTCTTAAAAATATTCATCCGGATCGAAGTAGAATAGGGCATAAGCATTGCACACATCCGGAGGGATAATGGAGGAGAATTCAAAAACAGGCACTTTGCTAAATTCTGTGAATCAAAGGGCATTAAACATAACTTCTCTGCCACTCATAGTCCTCAACAAAATGGAGTTGTTGAGAGGAAAAATAGGACCATAGTTGAGATGGCTAGAACAATGCTAAGTGAGAATTATTTGCCAAAATATTTCTAGGGTGAGGACGTAAACATAGCATGCTACATTTTGAATAGAGCTCTCATTAAAAAGACCTTAGAAAAGACCCCCTATGAAATCTAGAAGGGAAGGAAACCCAAAATTGGGCATTTCAAAGCCTTTGGATGTAAATGCTACATCCTGAATGATAGAGAGCAATTAGGAAAATTTGATCCTAAATCTGATGAAGAAATTTTCCTTGGCTACTCAACACATGGCAAAGCTTATAGAGTATATAACAAATGAACTCAAACTATGGTAGACTCTATACATGTAGATTTTGATGAGACTACCCATGCAGGAAGAAGAAGTTCAAATCCGGATGATATAACTCTGGAAGTTGAAAACACTAGAGAAAAAGAATAAGTGCAGATTCTAAATTCCTTCCAGATCAAGAAGTACAAGGAAGAGGATGAAGGAATTAATCTTAATCCAGAAGAACCATAAGGCTACCTCAATAATCATGACATAAATTTTGGTGATCAAGAAGAAGAAGTTGAGGCAGCTAAGGAACAAGCCCCAATCCATCATGAAGATCTTCAAAGAGAAATCCGGACTCAAAGAGATCATTTGATTGCAGCCATTTTGGATAATGTCCAAAATCTAGTTAGAATAAAGGGACAACTCAATAGAATGATGAGCAATGCTGCTTTTGTCTCTCTTATTAAGCAAAAGAAATTTCAAGATGAAGACGGAGATGAAAGCTGGATGATGGCAATGCAAGAAGAACTAGATCAGTTCACCAGAAATGATGTATGGGATCTAGGGTCACCACCAAAAGAAAAGTCAATCATTGACACCAACTGGGTATTTTAGAACAAGCTAGATGAATCCGGAGTAGTGGTGAGAAACAAGGTAAGATTGGTTACTCAAGGCTACAATCAATAGGAAGGGGATTGACTTTGAAGAAACATTTTCCCCTATAGCAAGATTGGAGGCAATCTGGATTCTATGTGCTTTTGCATCATTCATGGGATTTACACACTTCCAAATGGATGTCAAAAGTGCATTCCTCAATAGAGTTATCTAGGAAGAATTCTATGTGAAGCAGCCACCTAGATTTAAAGATTCAAAGCATCCAGATCATGTTTACAAACTGATGAAAGCCCTCTATGGATTGAAGCAAGCACCAAGAGCTTAGTACGAGAGACCCACTACATTTCTCATATCCAAGGGGTATATCTGGGGTAAAGTAGATACAACTCTTTTCATAAAGAAGAAGAAGAAGGATGATATCATTCTAGTTCAAATCTATGTCGATGACATCATATTTGGAACAACAGATGAAAAGATGTATGAAGAATTTAGCACTCAAATGCAGAAGGATTTTAAGATGTCTATGATGGGAGAACTTGATTTCTTCCTTGGTTTGCAAATCAAGCAGGGTCTAAATGGGATTTTCATTAACCTATCCAAGTATACCAAGGAGATTCTCAAGAATTTTGAAATGGATAAAAACAAGCTAATGTCCACACCAATGGGTTTAGATACAGTCCTATCCAAGGATTGTGAAGGGGAAGATGTTGATCAAAAGCTATATAGGGGAATGATTAGATCACTTCTATGCTTGACAGCTAGCAGACCTGGCATATACTATGTAGTTTATTATTGTGCAAGATATCAAGCCAATCCTAACGATTTGAATCTAAAGGTAGTAAAGATAATCCTTAGATATCTCCTAGGAACCACTGAAGTCGGGTTATGGTATCCTAGTAATGGTGAATTCACACTCCAAGGCTTCACTGATGCAGATTATGGCAGAGATGCTCTTGAGAGAAAGAGTACATCCGAAAGTTATCATTGCCTTAGAGATTGCTTAGTATCATGGTACAATAAGAAGCAAACTTTAGTTGCCATATAAACCATAGAAGCAGAATATATGGCACCTGGAAGTTGTGTGGCTCAACTCCTTTGGATCAAGCAACAACTAAAAGATTATGGAGTCCAATCCAGGTGTGTGGATGTAATGTGTGACAGCAAAAGTGCCATTGATGTGTCAAAGAATCCAGTACTCCATAGTAAGATGAAACATGTTAACATCAGACATTATTTCATCCGGGATCATGTGATGAAGAAGGATTTTACATTGGTTTACATACTAACCAATGAACAAAGGGTAGATATCTTTACTAAACCATTAAGTAAAGATTAATTCAACAAGTTAAGGGAGTCAATTGGAATGTCTAATCTAATTTAAAGAACATCCAAAAGATAGTCTGAAGTTATTTTGGATTTTTGGAAAGACAAGGAATCCGGAAAAAAAGAAGAATTGAAGTTAACTCTGCTCCGGAGAGAATATTGCCACATCACCAAACAAAAATGATGTATGGCAGTAAAAGTACATAAAGGTAATTGTTCCTTTTTGAATTTTAAACATTTATTGGGTGTTACACGCGCGGTAAATTTAATAGCTGGATTTGAAAATAAACCTTTCCCTTTCTCCGGTTAAACGACATTTACCTCTCCCATAAAATCTAACCTACCATGTAATCAATCCAGCCAAAGTTAACGACGTCCGGATTACCATTATACCATCACTTTGGAAATCCTATATATACCCCCAAATTTCCTCTTCTTCCTCACGCGAGCAACTCACTACCGTTACTCTGCAAAAATCAAATTCCAAACCCTAATTCCTTCAAACACTCTCAAATGGAAGCCATGATGATAAGCAAAGGAATCCAAATGCTTCCTCAAAGAAACATCTTTTATAAGCTTCTATCATAAATGTAGCTATTATGGGTTGTTAAGCTTGCATTAAATCTTCACCCTTGATCAGGTTGTATGTAGCGCTTTGAAGCTGTTGATTAATCCGTTAGACTCAATTTTGACCCGTTTGAATCCTTGGGATTAAGGCTGAAAAGTTGTCAGTGATCGTTTTCCTTGGCTTTTTGTGATGCACCAACTTTTACCCAGTGGTCCATTCCATGTCCTTCACGCACCTTTTCCACTGGTCTAGGTTAAAAAGGTTATTACCTTTTTATCTTTCTATAATCATCTTTTTGTCATTTTCTTAGGAAGGGATATTTGAAGATAGCTAAGACCGAATGGAGGATACGGAATTATTTTGAAATCATTTCTTTTGTCTTGAATGGAATCTTTTATATATCTTCCAATTTATCCAAGCTGGATATAGCTTTAATCAGTCTGTCTTCTAGATGCTGTTGTATGAAGGTTAGCAGTTTTTTTCCTTTCAAAACTCTAACCGAATGCTAATCCACTTATGCTTAGGTAATAGTTTTTGCTTGAAAGCTTGTCTTGGACTTGATGCAAACTTAGTTGTCTGGATATGATGACTTAAGTCTTTCTATGCTTAGGTCATATTATATTCAGTTATCCGAATAAGTTTCATTTAGGTTTTATTTACATCAAACTTGATTCGGTCTGTTTTGTGTTCCGGATCTTTGTTTCCCAATAATCTCCCCCATTTGATGGAAATAAAACCTAAGTCAACGAAGCATAATAAAGGGGTATATGATCTAAGTATGATTCTTGATACTTAGTCATTTACAATTGCTCCCCCATAATTCTAGCATCCTAACTCCCCCAACATATTTCAATTCTAGCTTCTAAGTCTGTTGTAGTACAATTATAAATTGTACTTTAGAAGCAATATTTTGAGAATTAGCAGGTTCACCGGAAGAGGTTCTGTGATGGCTTGAAAATTTAATGAATTGAACTCCAAAATTTTTGACAATTGAGCTAGGGCATTGGAGTCTATGAGGATAGGTGTAGCAGAAGATCCTCTAGGTCCTTCTATGGCTAGGTTGTTTGTCCGGTAATTGTCTACCATAGAGGGCATCATCTCTTTATATTGAGGATCCTCCTTAAGGATATCCTCATTAGCTCCGGGCACATTTTTCCCTTTTAAAGTTTTGGCCCTAGCCAACTCTTCCATGATAACCCTCTTCACAGCCTCTTCATCAATCACAATGGCAGTTGGCTTCTTAGCTGTCTTCTTTTAATGTTTCTAAGCCTTAACTGCTTTATCAAAAGTGCACCCCTTTCGGGTGAACTACTTCTTTGGCATTGGTGTCTCATCCTCCATCTCCTCCTCATCAGACCTATTACCCTCTATCAGCAAATTTGATATTTTTCTCTTTTGCCCTTTCTAAAAACCCTTTCTTATTATAGCAGCAGCTACCGCAATTGACTCTCTTACTTTCGGATCACAAACCAGTCTCTTCAACTTATTACCTGCCCTGAACAGCCTTCCCCTTGACTTTAGCATTTTTGGAGATTTTTTAATCAGCTGTGTGATTGTTTAGGTATCTTTATTTTCTTCTTCATTTGGAGTCACAACTAGCTATTTAACTGCCTTGGATTTAGCAGTCCGGGCCTTCTTTAGAACAAGAACTATTGATGGATCAGCAGCTTTTCTAACTCTTCTTTTCTTTTTATCTCTTTGCCTCTTGGCCTTTTCTTCATCCCACCTCTCTCTATAATTTAATTTCTTGAAGTTCTTCTTTAAGATTTCCTTACCGGTGATGGATTGAAATCTGGTGAGGTTGATTTTGTTTATAAGGAAGATCCTAGTGATTAGAGCACCGTGAGAGTTTACATGTTGCTTGAGGTAGTGGATGATTGGTATAGGCATATTGACCACCCTGCTATCTACCCAGTGTTGAAGCATGCAGTGTTGGAATGAGGATAGTATAGTAAGAGATCCTTTCCTTATGAGCACCAATTTTACAAGGGCATGCTAGAGGTATCTGGGAATTTGAGGAAACTACATGGAGAATTTGTCTCGAAAGTAGTTTGGATGCAACCACTATTTGGCTTCATACTTTACCTTTTATTCATCACCATTAGTCTTTAGCTGAACACCTTCATTTTTCATGCCTAGATGTTATTCAAAGAAATCTGGGCTAACTGTAATTTCTTTGCCCTGAACCTTGGTTCTAAGAGCATCAAATTTCTCATTAGCCCTTAAATTATTATAGAACTCCTAAACCGAATCTGAGTACGCTGGGCAGTTGATCTTAAGGAAATCTGTGAGATGCTGGTCTTCTATGAGTTTGGAGTAAGGGTCCATCTCAAATAAGAAATTATCACCCAAATAATCTATGGGGATGATAGAGTCGGAGGGTTTGAAATTTACGGGGATGAAGTCTTTAACTTGTAGATGAAACATTTCAAAGATATTCTAGGTTGGAAGCATCACAGGTCCTTCTTCAGTCATGATTGTGGCCATTTGAGAAGGAATTGAAAGAATTAAGGTTTGGGTTTTTAATTTTTGCAGAGTAACAGCAAGATAGTTGCTCGCTTGAAGAAGAAATAGAATTTTAAGGGGTTTATATAGAATTTTCAAAGTGAGGGTAGTTTGGTAATCTGGACGCCAATAATTTGGCTAGATTGATGACATGGCAATTGGAGTTTTTAGAGAGAGGTAAGTTTAGTTTAACTGGAGAATGGGAATAGTTTATTTTAAAAATGAACTGTCAAATTTATCGCTCGTGTAACCCCTAATAGATGTTTGAAATTTAAAAAGTGACAGTTACCTTTAAGCGCTTGTACTGCCATTTGTCATTCCTGTCTGCTAATGTGGCACTCTTCTGGAATGAAAGCTTCCTCTCTTTTGGATGTGTCTTGCCATGGATCCAAATTAATTTTGGATTATCTTTCAGATTAACTTCAAATTGGATTTGACATACCAATTGATTCCCAAATTGATCTTTACTCAGAGGCTTAGTAAAGATATCTGCTCTTTGCTCATTGGTTGGGATGTACACCAATGCAACATCCTTCTTCATCACATGATCCCTGATGAAATGATGCCTTATGTTGACATGCTTCATCCTTGTATGAAGTACTAGATTCTTTGACACATCAATAGCACTTTTATTGTCACACATAACATCCACACATCTGGATTGAACTCTATAATGTTCAAGTTATTGCTTGATCCAAAGGAGTTGAGCTACACAACTTCCAGCTACCACGTATTCAACTTCTGTAGTAGACAAGGCAACTGAGGTTTGCTTCTTACTGTACCATGATACTATGCAATCTCCTAGGAAATGGCAACCTTCGGATGTACTCTTTCTCTCAAGGGTGTCTCTACCATAATCTACATCGGTGAACTCTTAGAGTGTGAAATCTCCATTACTAGGATACCATAACCCAAATTTAGTGGTTCCTAGGAGGTATCTAAGAATCCTCTTTACTGCCTTGAGATGCGAATCCTTTGGATTGACTTTATACCTCGCATAATAACAAACTACATAGTGTATGTTAGGCCTGCTAGCTGTCAAGTATAGAAGTGAACCAATCATTCCTCTATAGAGCATTTGGTCAACATCTTCTCCTTCATAATCCTTGAATAGGACTCTATCTGATCCCATTGGAGTGGACATAGGCTTGCTCTTTTCCATTTCAAAATTCTTCAAGATTTCCTTAATGTACTTTGACTAGTTAATGAAAATCCCATCCAAATTGTGCTTGATTTTTAAACAAAGGAAGAAATTGAGTTCTCCCATCATAGACATCTCAAATTCCTTTAGCATTTGAGAGCTGAATTCCTCACACATCCTTTCATCAGTTGCTCCAAATATGATATCATCCACATAAATTTAGGCTAGAATAATATCATTTTTCTTCTTTTTGATGAATAGTATAGTTTCTGCTTTGCCTCTAATATAGCTTTTAGATATAAGGAATGAGGTTTATCTTTCATACCAGGCTCTGGGTGCCTGCTTTAATCCATAGAGAGCCTTCTTCAGATTTTACTCATGATCCAAATGCTTTAGATCTTCAAATTTGAGTGGTTGCTTAACATAGACTTCTTCTTGGATAACACAATTAAGAAATGCACTTTTGACATCCATTTGGTATAGTGTGAACCCCATGAATGATGCAAAAGCACATAGAATCCGGATTGCTTCCAGCCTTGCTACAGGTACAAAGGTTTCTTCAAAGTCAATCCCTTCTTATTGATTGTAGCCTTGGGCAACCAGTCTTGCCTTATTTCTCACCATAACCCTGATTTCATCAACCTTATTCTGGAACACCAACTTAGTGCCAATGATTGATTTTCCTTTAGGAGGTGATACTAGATCCCATACATAATTTTTGGTGAATTGATCTAGCTTTTCCTGCATTGCCATCATCCAACTCTCATCTCCTTCAGCATCTTGAAATTTCTATAGCTCTATAAGAGAGATAAAAGCAGCATGGCTCATCATCCTGTTGAGCTGATCTATGGTTCTTATTAGATTCTGAACATCATCTAGAATATTATTAATGGAATTATCTATGTGTGTCCGGATCTCCCTTTGTAGGCCTTCATGTTGAATTGGGACTTGCTAAACTTCAGCTTCAACCACTCCTTCTTGGCCTTCATTGAAGTCAGTCTCCTATGGGTTGAGATTAACTTGTACTTCTGGATCAAAAGATATTCTTTCATCTTCCTCTTTGTACTTCTTGCTTTGGAATGAATTAGGAATTCCTGCTTCCTTCTTTTCTCCAGATTTTTTTAGCTTCCCATACTGGATCTTCTAGAGTTGAACTTCTTTTACATGCATGGTTAGTCTCATTGAAATCTACATGTATTAACTCTACCACAGTTTAGGTTCGGTTATTGAAGACTTTGTAAGCTTTACTATGTGTTGAGTAGCCAAGGAAAATTGCTTCATCAGATTTAGGATCAAATTTTCCTAGTTGCTCTCTATCATTAAGGATGTAGCGTTTACATCCAAATGCTTTGAAATACCCAATTTTGGGTTTTCTACCCTTTGAGATTTCATATGGGGTCTTTTCTATAGTTTTTCTAATGAGAGCCCTATTTAGAATATAACATGATGTATTCACGGCCTCTCCCCACAAATATTTTGGCAAACAATTTTCACTTAGCATTGTTCTAGTCATCTCAACCATAGTCCATGTCTTTCTCTCAACAACTCCATTCTATTAGGTAGTGAGAGGGGTAGAAAAGTTATGCTCAATGCCCTTGGAGTCGCAAAATTTAGCAAACTGCCTATTTTTGAACTCTCCACCATTATCACTTCGGATGCGTGCAATGCTTATGCCATGTTCTGCTTCTATCCGGATGAATGTTTTAGAGAATTGGTCAAAGGCTTCATCCTTGCTTGCTAGCAAGAGAACAGGTATATCGAGAATGATCATTCACAATGACCATGGTGTACTCTCTTTTACCTAAAATCAATGGTTTGATAGGACCAAAGAGATCAATGAGTAAGAGCTAAAGTACTCTTTTGGAAGGAATATAGGAGATGGAAGGGAAACTTCTCTTATGCTATTTACCTAACCGACATGTAGTGCATAAATGATCCTTATCAAAAGCAACCTTAGGCAAACCCACTACTAATTCCTTTTTGGCTAGTTTGGATAGGGGGTTCATGCTGACATGTCCCAACCTCCGGTGCCATAGCCATGATTCTTCTTCTTTAGACACCAATCAAATATTCTTTTTCTCATTTTTAATGTTAACAGAATAAATATTATTGACTTTAGGTGCATAAAGAATGAGTTGGTTAGACTTACTATCATAGATTGAGCAACCTCCGGAATCAAATGTGACCTTTCTTCCTTTGTCACAGAGTTGGGCCTTACTTATCAAATTGAATTTCAGTCCATCAACCAATGATTCATCTTCTATCTTTAACTCAGATCCAATGGTTCTATGACCAATGATCTATCCCTTTTGATTATCTCCAAAGCTTACTTTGCCTCCCTTCTTCCAGGTTAATGTGATGAAGGCCTTCTCATCACCAGTCATATGCCTTGAGCATCCATTATCAATATACCATATGTGTTGATCTACTATAGATCTAAGGCATAACTATAATACAGATCAAGTGGGTTTGGGTACCTAATCAGATTTGGGTCCTCTCGGGTTAATAACCATCTCAGGCTAAGGGTAAACATCATAATAACCATTTTTAATCTACATAACTTAGTAACATGATTGTTTTTCCAATAAAACCTGCACCCTGCAATGGATCTGTTTTGTTCCTGCTTCTTTTTTATCTTTTCAAGATCTTCCTTCCTATAGTTCCCTCTATATCCAACTTTTTGTACACTGGTGGATGGTCTGTGTGTATCCAAAAGCTAGTTAGAGGTGCAATTTCAGCTGCACAATTTCTTCTTTGTTTAGCAGGTTGTTGGCTGTAAGCCTCCTTAGCCTTTCCCTTTTGAGTAGTAGTATGTCTTTGGGCTTGTGGTTGCCTGCTAACCTCCTTCATCCTTTGATTAAGGGACTTTTGGGATTTTTTTTATCAGGAAGATGATGATCTCTTCTTAGAGCTTTTGCCTCTGGCCCCTTCCTGGACACTTCCTTTAATAGCTTGATTTCTCTAGCTAGTCCCATTACATTGGCATTTAGAATCTAGACTTGCTTCCTCAGGAAGTTTTCTTCCACAACATCAATATGCTTGGTTGCTCTAACCAGATTGATGTCTTGTGGCATTACTTCAGCATCTTTTGCTAACTCCATCACTGCTCTTTTGAGGGACTTGATTGCTTTTGCATTCTTCTTTACACTCTTGATTACAATAGACTGAGCTCTAGCAAGGTCAAAATTAGAAGCAGAATTAGAATAAGAATTTACCTTAGTGTTTGCAGTTTATGATTCTGATTCTTTGATTTGTGCTGTTTCTTGCTTAAAGGCATTCCTTCCGGATTGCTCTGCTTCTGGATTAGTCAATGCATGAATGCATAGTTGCCAGTCTCTTTTTCTTCTATTGAAGATGAGCTACTACTTTTTTCACTGTTGCTCTAGGTACCCACCATTGCCTTCTTTTTGAACTTCTTGGTTCTCTTAAGCTTAGGACATTTTGTTCTAAAATGGCCTTTTTCTCCACATTCAAAATAGGCAGCTTCTTTTTTCGGATTCTTCTTTTCTTTCGAATTCTTTCTAGGCCTGTCTCTCCTAGAGGTGCGTTCTTTTGATTTCTGGGATTCATACTTTCTTGATTTCCTTCTATCTTTTGTTTGTAGGAATCTGTTTAGTTTTCTGGTCAATAGAGCAAGCTGATCTATAGTGCTTAGTGATTCAGTGATTTGCTCTTCTTCTCCGGATGAGGCTGATCCGGTGGATTCTGCCTGAAGTGCAATGGCTTTCTTCTTCTCCTCAGGCTTCTTTTCTTGTTAAATGTATCTCTCCAAGGATAACTCTTGGGTTAACAGATTACCAATAAGCTCATCATAACTATAGAAATTTAAGTCATGAGCTTCCTCAATGGCAGTCTTCTTGTTATCCGATTCCTTGGTAATACTCCGGAGCACCTTCTTTACCATTTATACTTCAGAAATTTCTTTTCCGAGCCTCTTCATCTCATTTACTAGATTGGTATATCTAGTATTCATGCTACTGATTGATTCTTTTGGCTCTATTTTAAAGGTTTCAAGCTTTTGCTGGAGTAGATCAAGCTTAGCTTCTCTTACTTTGTTAGTTCCTTCATAGGTTAACTCTAGCTTTTCCCAAATTTCCTTTGCAGTCTCACACCCAGATATCTTGTTAAATTTAGCTGCATTAAGGGCTCAATGAAGCATGTTAATAGCATTTGTGTTTTCACGCAACTTTTTAAAATCATTCTCATCCTACATACTTAATGGATTTTGGGTAGTCATACTCTCTACTTCACTAGCAGGCTCATATGGACCATCTTTAATAACTAACCATGCTTGCATGCTTTATAATTGGATGAAATTCTTCATCCGATTCTTCTAAAATGTGTAGTGTTCACCGGTGAAGAGTGGAGGAAGGGCAATAGACATACCCTTTGGAAGGAGCAGTGAGTTTTGAAAACTTATTTTGATTTTAAGTCAAAATATGAGGACCTTTAGCTTGAGATTGTTAAGTCTCTAGTTTGAGCACTTGCTCTGATACCATAAGTTGGTCCCTTTGAGGGTCTTTATAAGGTCAGAGGGGGTGAATGACCCTTTTTCATGGAATAAACAGGCTTTAAAAAGTCTTAGTGTAGCGTGTATGATTATGATCCGGACGATGGAGTTATGACAATGTAAAGCAATAAATAAAGAGTTGAGGAAATCAAATACAAAGGATTTTATCCTGGTTCAGCCCCGCCTACTCCAGTCCCCAGAGTTTCCTTCCTTCGAGCTTTTCCACTAGTAGATTCCTTTCCAACTGGTAAGAATAAAGCCTTACAACTTATCTCTGGATGGTAACCCCTTCCAGATGTAGGATATACAACTAGAAGCACCAACTCCTAGCTGAGTCCTTTAGTCTTTAGTAGGATATACAACTTAGACTTTTACCCCGAATCTAAGCTGAGTCCTACAGGGAGTTCCCATTAAAAGCACCAACTTTAATTTCTATCCCAAACTCACCCAAGTTGGAGATCCTTACACTCTTGTTTTCACAAAGGTTTTGGTTTTGGATTTCCTTAAGTTTATAACTCACTTAGGAATCCTTACAACAGATTTTGAATTGATTGATTCTTGGAGGGATTGTAAACTGAGTGAATGCTTGTGCTTTGTTACTTGCTTTTGTTAATCAAACAGCCAACCCTCTCATTTGGTGAAGCTTCCCTTTTATAGGCTTCTATCATAAATGTAGCTGTTGTGGGTTGTTGAGCTTGCATTAAATCTTCACTATTGATCAGGTTGTATGTGCCACTTTCAGAGCCGTTGATTAATCCATTAGACTCAATTTTGACCCGTTTGAATCCTTAGGATTGAGGCTAAAAAGTTAGCAGTTATCATTTTCCTTGGCCTTTTGTGATGCACCAACTTTTAGCCAGTGGTCCATTCTGTGTGCTCCACATGCCTTTTCCATTAGTCTAGGTTAAAATGGTTATTACCTTTTTCTCTTTCTACTATCAGCTTTTTGTCCTTTTCTTAGGAAGGGATATTTGATGCCAGTTAAGACCAAATGGAGGGAAGGTAATTATTTTGAAATCATTCCCTTTGTCTTGAATGGAATCTTCCGGATATCTCTAGATTTATCCAATCCAGATGTAGCTTCAATGAGTCTGTCTTTCGGATGCTATTATAAGAAAGTTAGCATTTTATTTCCGTTCCAAACTCTAACCGGATGCTTATCCACTTATGCTTAGGTAATAGTCATTGCTTGAAAGCTTATCTTGGACTTGATCCAAACTTAGTTTTTGGGATATGCTGACTTAAGTCTTTCTGTGCTTAAGTCCTGTTATATTCAATTATCCGGATAATTTTCATTTAGGTTTTGTTTACTCTAAACTTGATCTTGTCTATTTTGTGTTCTGGATCTTTGTTTCCCAACACTTGGTGTCTAAAGAAGAAGAATCATGGCTATGGCACCAGAGGTTGGGATATGTTAGCATGAACCTCCTATCCAAATTAGCCAAAAAGGAATTGGCTATGGGTTTACCTAAGGTTGCTTTTGATAAGGATCACATATGCACTGTATATTAATTAGGTAAACAGTATAGAAAAAGCTTCCCTTCCATCTCATACATACCTTCCGAGAGAGTTCTCGAACTCTTGCATATTGATCTCTTTGGTCCAATCAAACCATTAAGTTTAGGTAGAAGAGAATACACCATGATCACTGTGGATGATTATTCTCGCTATACCTGGGTTGCTTTGCTAGCTAGCAAAGATGAAGCCTTTGACTAATTCTTAAAAATATTCATCCAGATAGAAGTAGAACAGGGTATAAGCATTGTACAAATCCGGAGTGATAATGGAGGAGAATTCAAAAATAGGCACTTTGCTGAATTCTGCGAATCCTAGGGCATTGAACATACCTTCTCTGCCCCTCATACTCCTCAACAAAATGGATTTTTTGAGAGGAAAAATAGGACCATAGTTCAGATGGCTAGAACAATGCTAAGTGAGAATTGTTTGCCAAAATATTTATGGGGTGAGGTCGTAAACATAGCATGCTACTTTTTGAATAGAGCTCTCATTAGAAAGACCTTAGAAAACAACCCTTATGAAATCTGAAAGGGAAGGAAACCCAAAATTGGACATTTCAAAGCCTTTGGATGTAAATGCTACATCTTGGATGATAGAGAGCAATTTGGAAAATTTGATCCTAAATCTGATGAATCAATTTTCTTTGGCTACTCAAGACATAGCAAAGCTTATAGAGTATATCACAAATGAACTCAAACTGTGGTAGAGTCTATACATGTAGAATTCGATGAGAGTAACAATGCAGGAAAAAGAAGTTCAAATTTGGATGATATAACTCTAGAAGTTGAAAACACTGGAGAAAAAGAAAAAGTGCATATTCCAAATTCCTGCCAGATCAAGAAGTACAAGGGAGAGGATGAAGGAATTAATCTCAATCTAGAAGAACCAAAAGGCTACCTCAATAATCATCAGATAAATTTTGGTGATCAAGAAGAAGAAGTTGAGACAGTTGAGGAATCAGCCCCAATCCAGCATAAAGATCTTCAAAGAAAAATCCGGACTCACAGATATCATTCGGTTGCAGCCATTTTGGATAATGTCCACAATCCAGTTAAAATAAGGGGACAACTCAATAGGATGATGAGCCATACTACTTTTGTCTCTCTTATTAAGCCAAAGAAATTTCAAGATGATGAAGGAGATGAAAGCTAGATGATGGTAATGCAAGAAGAACTAGATCAGTTCACCAGAAATGATGTATGGGATCTAGTGTCACCACCAAAAGTAAAGTCCATTATTGGCACCAAATGGGTATTCCGGAATAAGCTAGATGAATCCAAAGTAGTGGTGAGAAATAAGGCAAGATTGGTTGCTCAAGGCTACAATCAACAGGAAGGGGATTGACTTTGAAGAAACATTTGCCCCTGTAGCAAGATTGGAGGCAATCCGAATTCTATGTGCTTTTGCATCATTCATGGGATTTACACTCTTCCAAATGGATTTCAAAAGTGCATTCCTCAATGGAGTTATCCAGGAAGAATTCTATGTGAAGCAGCCACCTAGATTTGAAGATTCAAAGCATCCGGATCATGTTTACAAACTGAAGAAAGCCCTCTATGGATCAAAGCAAGCACCAAGAACTTGGTATGAGAGACTCACTACATTTCTCATATCCAAGTGGTATATGTGGGGCAAAGTAGATAGAACTCTTTTCATTAATAAGAAGAAGGATGATATCATTCTAGTTTAAATTTATGTAGAATACATCATATTTTGAACAACAGATGAAAAGATGTGTGAAGAATTTAGCACTCAAATGCAGAAGGATTTTGAGATGTCTATGATAGGAGAACTTAATTTCTTCCTTGGTTTGCAAATCAAGCAGGGTCCGGATGGGATTTTCATCAACCTATCCAAGTATACCAAGGAGATTCTCAAGAAGTTTGAAATGGACAAAAATAAGCCAATGTCCCCTTCAATGGGTTCAGATACGGTCCTATCCAAGGATTGTGAAGGGGAAGATGTTGATCAAAAGTTATATTGAGGAATGATTGGATCACTTCTACACTTGATAGCTAGCAGACCTGACATATACTATGTAGTTTGTTATTGTGCAAGATATCAAGCCAATCCTAAGGATTTGCATCTAAAGGCAGTAAAGATGATCCTTAGATATCTCTTAGGAACCACTGAAGTTGGGTTATGGTATCCTAGTAATGGAGAATTCACACTCTAAGGCGTCACTAATGCAGATTATGGCAGAGACGCTCTTGAGAGGAAGAGTACATCCGGAGGTTGTCATTGCCTTAGAGATTGCTTAGTATCGTGGTACAATAAGAAGCAAACTTCAGTTGCCATATAAACCATAGAAGCGGAATATATGGCACCTGGAAGTTGTGTGGCTCAACTCCTTTGGATCAAGCAACAACTAGAAGATTATGGAGTCCAATCCAGGTGTGTGGATGTAATGTCTGACAGCAAAAGTGCCATTAATGTGTCAAAGAATCCAGTACTCCATAGTAGGATGAAACAAGTTAACATCAGACATCATTTCATCAAGGATCATGTGACGAAGAAGGATTTTGCATTGGTTAACGTAATAACCAATGAACAAAGGGTAGATATCTTTACTAAACCATTAAGTAAAGATTAATTCAATAATCTAAGGGAGTCAATTAGAATATCTAATCCGATTTGAAGAATATCCAGAAGATAGTCTGAAGTCATTTTGGATTTTTGCAAAGACAAGGAATCCAGAAAAAAGAAGAATTGAAGTTAACTGTGCTCCGGAGAGAATATTGCCACATCACCAAACAAAAATGATGTACTGCAGTAAAATCATGTAAAGGTAACTGTTCCTTTTTGAATTTTAAACATTTATTTGGTGTTACATGCGCGGTAAATTCGACAGCTGGATTTAAAAAATAAGCCTTTCCCTTTCTCTGATTAAATGACATTTACCTCTCTCCTAAAATCTAACCTACCATGTAATCAATCCAGCCAAAGTTAATGGCGTCCGGATTACCGTTATACCCTCACTTTGAGAATCCCATATAAACCCCTAAATTTGCTCTTCTTCCTCATGCGAGCAACTCACTACTGTTACTCTACAAAAATCAAATTCCAAACCCTAATTCCTTCAAACACTTTCAAATGGCAGCCATAATGACAAGCAAAGGAATCTAAATGCTTCCTCAAAGAAACATCTTAGTAGAATATGTTCTCAAAGATGGAGACTTCACACCCGTCAACCTAAAACCCACCGACTCAGTAGTTCCCACTAACTACTTGGGAGATAGCTTTCTATTTGAAATAGACCCCTACTCCATACTTATTGAGGATCAACATTTAGGTGATTTTCTCACAATCAATTGTCTAACTTATCTGGATTTAGTGCGAGAATTCTACTCAAATCTGAGAGTACTCTCCTACTACGACGCTTTAAGAACCAAGGTTCAGGGAAAGGAAATAACCATTATGCCAAAATTCTTTGAGAAGTACCTTAAAATAAAAAATGATGAAGTTCAACTATGAAATGATTGGGATAAATTGCTTGTGAAGTATCACCCCAAGATGTGGCTTCATCTCAATTACTTTGTTGATAAATTCTTAACCTACTTTCCAGAAGCACCAAGATATCTCCAACACGCCCTTGCCAAGCTGATCCTAATCTGGAAGGGCTCTCTAACAATCGTATCCTCCTTCTAATATTGTGTATTACAACACTAGGTAGAGAGGAGAGTGGTGAACCTGCCGATGCTGATTATTCACTACCTGAAATAGTACAGAAACTCACATGGTGCCCTTATCACAGGAATCCTCGTGGCTCATGAAATCAATCTATCCAAATCTCAAGCTGTTCATGGAAAGGAGATTCTGGAGAAGAACTTTAAGAATCTAACCTATGGAGAAAAGTGGAATGAGGCGAAGGTCATTAAAATGAGGGATGAAAATAAGAGCAAAGCCTAAAAGGCAGTAAATCCAGCTGAAGGTGCTCTTGTTCCCAAGAAGGCAAGAATAACCAAACCTAAAGCACAATAAAAACTAGCTTTGGTTCCAGTGGAAGAGGTTGATGAGGACACTCAAACCCTCACTCAACTCATGAATAAGAGCCCAGAGAAGCATAAGAAAAGGGGGAGATTGATAAAGGTAGCGGCTAAAAAGGGGAGGAATGTGGAGACCCTAGAAGTGATGGTGAAGGATTAGCCTCCGGTAGTGGCTGAGGCAATCTTAGCTGGAAGAACAAAAGAAGGAAAAACCTTGGATGAAATCCTAGGTGATAATGAAGATGATGAAGATACTAAGATGAAGCCCTAAGATCAAAGAGGAGGCAACTCACAAGAAAGGGGTGCACCTTTGATGAGGCTATGGCAGCCCAGAAAGGTAAAACCAAGAAGCCTGCAGGAATAGTGATTGATGAGGAAGCTGCAAAAAAGGCTAAGGAAGCTAAATTGGCCAGGGCCAAACAAACAAAGGGTAAGCATGTGCCCGGATCTACTGAGGAAATAACTCCTAATGATCCTTAGTATAAGATCATAAAGGAAGCCATGAAAGACAACAACTAGAATAATAAACTCACAACAGAAGGACCCGAAGGTTCTTCCGGTTCTCAAACCATGCTACTGGCCCCTATAGACTTGGAAACTTTTGCTCATCTTCTGGAAGAAGATCTATCAGTTTTTCAACCAAGAACTGGACCACTTCCGGAGAATCTACTTAATCCGAAAGTTAATATCATCAATGAAGTAAGACCTGAAAAGGCATATATGGAGGGTGTTGAGGACACTACCAACATGCCTGGGGAAGTGAAGAAAAGTCTTAAAAAGGCATCTGAAGGGGAGACTGAGGACATTGCAAGTATTTTAGGGGTTATGGAGGTGGAAGAAAGAAGAAAAGAAGCAGCTACTTAGGATCAAATATAAATAAATGAGGTAATCCCTAACTCAGTTTCTTTTGAAGTCAATGCTGATGCTATTGCTATTATTGACATAGTAGATAAAAATGAGGACAACTTAGATACACATACTCCAAGTGTATCTAAGGAACAAGAGTCTAACCTGAAACAAATCATTCCAAACGAAGGACTTAGTCTGGGATCTACTAAAAATGCTTCTAAAGCGGATTCAAAGGGTGAGGCAAGTCTGGGGGAAAGGATGGATGAAAGAGAAGATGATAAGGATAATACTAATGAAGAGGACAGTAGCAAAGAGAAGAGAAATGATAGAAAGCCATCTAGATCATCCGGGAGCAGTTCAAGCTCCAGAGAAACCTCATCTTCCTCGTTCGGCGAATTACAAAAGCCCAGAACTGTAAATCCTCAGCCCACTAGGCGTGAAAAGCTGAAGGGGGCTCTAAGGCTTATTGAAGAAGCCACTATAGAAGGTTATAGAGAGGATAAAATCTCCAAGGCACTCTAGGGAGTAACCAACACGCTGAAATATGTGGAGAAGCTTCTACAAGAAAAATCTCACTCTCTGAATTTACTTTCAGACATTAGAGAGTTTAAGGGAAGTATGAAGAGTATAGAGAATAAGGTAGAGGATTTTCCTACTGCTAATTTTATGGCTGAAGTATCATTGGCCAAAATCACTCCAGTATTGGATCAAATCAACACTAATATTACTGCAGCAAACCGTTCTTTTAATAAAGCCAACACAGGGGCTACCAATAATTGTGCAACAATAATGGAAAAAATTACCTCCTCCTCTGAATTGACCACCGAAATAAAGGAATATCTAGATTCTAAGTTTGAAAACTTGTCAAAATTCATAGTTGAAAAAGATGCAATTTCCACCATCTCAAGCCTAACTGAAAAGCAACAGGCTATATTAGACAAGCTCACAAAATTCATTGATGAAGAAATGCCTAAACTGTTTGCCAAATAGATGGAGAATATTGCACAAGAATTTATTGGACAGATGAATGGACAGGATGCAATCCTCAATAATGTCAAGGAGGAACTTCTGAAAGACCTCATGACTGTCAACACAAGCATTCATAACTGCCGTCGAGATATGGGTAAGGAATTTGAGAAATTAAAGTCTAAATTATCCAACTTATCCATCTCCGGATCTTCCTCACCTTCTATTCTGGAAACTTAGCTCATCTCGGTGCTTCAAGATCTCATCCAACATATTAGGGATACTGGCTTCTTTGGCCATAAAGGAATTGCTTCCCTCCTAAAGGCCCTCTTTCGCTACTTTGATGAGAAGGATCGCGAACATGTCCTATCTATGCATCCTTATCTCACAAAGTCCTATACCCAACTCTGAAAGGTATTCCAGCCCCTGCATCTAGCTCCTACCATAATTGACACAATCATCGAGCGAAGAAGAGAAGGAAACTTAGATTACTCCATCTATTCCAAGGCCTTGCATGAGAGCTAGGATGGTAAAACCTATATAGTAATAGTCCCTCAAGCTAATGTAAACAAAAAGGGGGAGAATAGTAAAAAGGGGGAAGATAAAGCTGCTGAAGCAGAAAAGGAGAATCAAAGCAAAGGAAAAGAGAAGAAAGGAGAAGCATCCGGAAAGCAATAATTTTTGTAATAGCTAGTGTTATTTTTCACTTATATATTTCCATATCTTGTAATCCTCAACTTCATTGATGTTAACTATTGTTAATAGCAGAAGTATATATAGTGAAAAACTACCAAAAAAAATTGCTTCTAAAGTACAATCGGCAATGGTACTAAAAAAACCTTAGAAGCTGGAATTGAAAAATGTTGGGGGCGTTAGGGATGCTGAAATTATGGGGGAGTAAAAATTGTAAATGACTAAGTAAAACCCTCTTTCCTTATGCTTAGATAATTTAGGTTTTTATTTCCATCAAATGGGGGAGATTATTAGAAACAATGATTTGGAATAACAGATAATCATGATCAGGTTTGAAGTAAACAAAACACCTAAGTACAAAAAGACCCAAGTCACTTATCCGGACATAAAACCAAAACATCCAAAGTACAAGACAAGTGAAGACAATAACCTTAGCATATAATGGAAGCATTCGGTTAAAGTTTGAAAAGGAAACAAACTTTGACCCGCTCAAAACAGCATCCGAAAGAACTGATTGGATAGCATCCGGATATCAAGGGAGAAATTTATCTGGAAGACACAGTTATAAATACAAAGGGAAAAGTTTAGAAAATAACTTTTCCTCCTCCTTTTTTTGTCTATAGTCAAAGATCCCTTTCCTATATGCAAGACAAAAGACAGCTGGCATACTTTTTAGAAAAGGATAGAAGGACTGACACAGGAAAGAGAAAAAGCTAACAACCTTTTTCACATAAACCAATAAGAAAGGCATGTGATACTCACACTCGGTACTACTAGAGTAAAAGTTGGTGAGTCACTAAAATACAAGGAAAACGATCACTAACAACTTTTTAGCCTCAATCCTAAGGATTTAAATGGGCCAAAATCTCTGTCTAACGGATTGATCAACGGTTTTAGAAGCGCCACATATTATCTTATCAACAGTGAAGATTAATTCAGGCTCAATAACCCACAATGACTATATTTATGATGAAAGCCTATAAAAGGGAAGCTTCACAAGTTGAGAAGGTGCTAGTTGCTTTCAAGAAAGCATACACAAGAGAATTTGCTAGAAAGCAATCAGTTTAAAAGTCCCTCCAAGAACCAAACCATTTAAAGTCTATTTGTAAGGATTCCTAAGTGAAATATAAACTTGAGGAAGTCCAAAACCAAAACCTTTAAGAAAACCAAGTGTAAAGATCTCCTACTTGGGTGAGTATAGAGATTGGGATATAGCTTGAAGTTGGTGCTTTGAGTGGGATCTCCCTGTACGACTCAGCTTTAGGTTTGGGTAGAAAATTAAGTGGTACATCCTGCTAAAGACTAAAAAACTTAGCAAGGAGTTTGTGCTTCTAGTGGTATATCCTACATCTGAAAGGGGTTACCATCCGGAGATAAATTATAAGGTATGATTCCTGCTAGTTGGAAAGGAATTCACTAGTGGAAAAGCTCGGAGGAAGGAAACTCTGGGGACTGGAGTAGGCGGGACCAAACCAGGATAAAATCCTTGTATTTGATTTTCTAACTCTTTATTTTTGCATTATATTCTATATTTGCATCATCCAAATCCATCATCCGGAACATAATCAAACACGCTACACTAAGACTTTCTAAAGTCTGTTAATTTTGCAAAAAAAAAAGGTCATTCTACCCCCCCTCTGACCTTAATTAGATCCTCATAGGGACCAACACTAGGTAGTGAATCCACATTTTGATAATTAAACCGGACATTTGGCAAGCGTTGTGATGAATTTGAGATGAAATCTGATGAAACAGTGACGAAAAAGTCGATGAACTAAGTGACAGAGTTTAGTGATTTTGTGACAAAAAGTCTTTAAATCCTATCTAAGCTCGTTTTAACATATGATTTCTACTTGATTTTAGAGATCAGACTAAAAGATTAAGCCTAATAATACTTTAGAACCTGAATTAATCAACTTTCCTCAGTTTTATGAAGCTTTCTCTCTCTAAAAGCCTTAAGAACCCTAATTTGATATTCAAGCTTTTAATTTGGAAAAAGTCCTAAATTAGATGATTTAATTGGTTTATATAGGGAATCCTCACTCTAAATAACTCAATTAGTCCCTAGAAAACACAAATTTCTTTTAAAAAATCAAGTTTATCCCGACTTAGAGAGAAAATAACAAATTGGCGACGAACCCGATAGCCCATGCAGCATTTTAAACCCAAACGCAACAACGGTCGCATTACACCTACGACAGCACAGTGAAATATCCCAGGTGCACGCCGGGCATGTCCCGCTATGCCCATAGGGCGCCTAGCCACATAGTGGCCACGTAGGCCGAGATATGGGAGAGCACGGCAAAATGAGCACGGGGGCATAGTTCACGGCGCTACGGGAGCGTCTCGCCGAGAATTGCGGTGCTAGCAAAGGGGCGTGTTTTATTATTTTTTAATATTTTATAAATTTTTGTATTTTATATTTTTCATATTTATATGTTTTTATGTGTAACGAATCTATATTAATTAATCGATCGAGGGAAACGACGCAATCAAAGTCCCAATCTCGTCAGGAAAATACTTGCCAAATGCGGTTTGACTCTGAAAGAATAGAACATTAGGCCCATAAATAGGTTAGAGCAAAACGTCATCATTGTTCCGTGCTCACAAGCTGCCCCTTATGGGATTACCATTTGATGGGACAAATGTTATTTCATGAAAGAGCAGAGGATAGGAGGTTATACCTGAGATAATGGAATCTCGAGTCGGTTCTCTACGGATGGTCATGAGAAGCATCATCAACGAACCTATCGGAGGTAGAAAATTTTGACTTGGAATTTTTTCTGCTAACTGTTGGTTGCCTTATGTCACCATACATAACTGAGGATTGAACAACAAGTTAAATGGCATTGCGCCCCTGTGAGCACTGGATTTTAACGATCCTTCTCACGAAACTATGATGAGAGCTATATGTTGTAATGTCTTTCAGGTGTTGTCCATCAGGGGTGTTCCTACTACTGCAGAGTTGAGTTTGGGAAAGGTTTGGAGACCTAGTCTGCCTTTAGGGACCCATATGGGTACGTCCTGGTGGTACGAATCCACCAGGGGACCTGTACGGGTCATCCCTTCCATACGCCTGGGGGGGACCCGTAGGGGTCCTATAGTACCCGTACAGGTGGGGCCCTACCGTATGGGTAATCTTATTACCTAAACAGGCCATTTTGGAAGGAAATCCTTTCCTATTTCGGAAAAAGGCAGGTCTTAAACATGATTTATTGCGTTCAGACCTCCCTTCCCCTATTAAAAGGGCCCTTCCCTTCACATTTTACACACACATTCTTCATATCAAAAATATACTAAAACTCTAGCAATTTCTATAGGTATAGAAAAGGTACAGCGAGGGTATAAGAGGTATAAAATAGGGAGAAAACCCTTTTCTTGAGGTTTTACCCACATTTTATTCATTCCTAGCTTCTTTTATTAGGGTTTAGGGGAGGTTCTGTCCACACAAATACTCACATAAATAGTCCTATTCTATCTACTTTGGTCGGGCTCTCTTAATAGTAAAAGGATCACCTCAAAGTGGATTCACGCTACAAAGGTAACGCTCCTGAGTTTTAAAGAGACTCACATCTCACCAATTTCATTATTATTATTATTGCCTGTTACTTCTACTATATTTGTTGTTTTCATTTCTTGTTTCGAGTAAGGTCCTAACCCGTATGAGCCTTCTTAGCACCAATCTCATAAGGATATCAATTTAGCGTGCCATACTCATACAGAAGGAAATCCCTCTTTATTCTATTTTTCTGCCACCAGTCTATTGATCTGTAATATGTAACTTAACTGAACTAAGTTTCTATTTAGGATCGGAAAAGCCCCGTACGGGTACACCACACCCATACAAGTCCTCCCTGGTACCCGTATGGGTACCTCCCATCCATATGGGTACGGGCCCCCAGGTAGAACCCCAAACCCATTTTTAATCGGTTAAAATCAACCTCTTTGCAATTTCCCCCATTTTCCCCCCGATTGTAACTTTTATCCCTCTATTTATTGCTTGTGCTTTATTGTAATATGTAAACACACGTAATGAGTGTGAAAGAGTGTAGAAATAGGATTTCCCTACTAAATCCCTTAAATGATGAAAACTAAAACGATTTTACGATGTGAATGTAATTTTGAATCAACTAAATAAGAAATAAGTGACTCATCCGATACCCTCATCCCTCATCCAATAGGTATGAGTCTCCCACCCAGAGGGAACCATACCAAAACTCTTTCCCAAGTAGACAACTTGGGTGGCGACTCAATCAATTGTGATAAGATTTGGTTCTTGATTCTTTTATTCATTAAAATTGGCTTATTGTGCAAACTTTATCTAAAAATGTTTTGTCACGTATAAATCCAACCAACCCCCAGTCGGCCCTGCCTCTCACATGGGCACCAAGGGAAAGCCACACTTCATCGATACCTTATAGTGGTGACTTTACTGGGGATATAATCTTTTAACTTCAACAATGTTAGTTCATTTTAAAAGCATAAAAGATTAATATGAGCACCGAAAATCATTTAATTGATTCAACTCGCTTTTGTTTTCATCATTTGGGAAAATTATCACACTCCATCTTCTCATCTCCTTCTCTCTTTAGTTAGATATGCTCTTCTTCTAGCGCTAGGATAGGGTGCCCTATTATTTTTGTGACACTCACAATGGTGATACCTATGACCACCAGGGATATTGGGTAAACCTTAGTGGGTGGAGCACTCATTGCCATCTCCCTCCAAAAGAGGCTTGATGCGATGGCAACCTTCTACATTAACTTTTGATATGTCCCTACATCATTCTTATTAAAAGCCATAGAATTTTCCCTTCTGGGTAGCCTGATTTCTGTGTGAGATTAGACTAAGAAAGAATACCCTTAGACTAGGCGGGAGAAATAAGGATGGAATCGATGGCTTTGCATGTGTTATGATTAACCGCTCTATGCATCGTTGTAATTTATACATGCATACACCATCCCATGAATGTACTGATCTCTGGGTTATCACCTCAGCCAAAACCAAACCTCAAAGGGAAAAAGCTTGGCGATGATCCCAAGTCCGTTTGACTGGCATCTCGATTCCTCCAGTGCAGTTAAGAGTTGACCCACGTCAGTCCCCAGGTATTTCATCCAGTAGTCAGTTTAGTCTGGTTGATCTTTCTACCTATCATCCTAAGGAGATGTCTTGCATCCTGACTCCAGATGGCCAGATTGATGTTGAGGTTGAGAATGTTGTTACGAGGAAGGAGGCAACATCGAGGATAAAGATTAGTTCAGAGATCATGAATGCATCTCATAGTACTTAGGAAGTGATCAATTCTTGGACCAAATAAATGATAAGATGTTAGCCTCCATCAGGGCAATCATCACCGAGGAGAGATTGGCCAATGCTCCTGTCATTCCTCCAATAATGAACGCAGTAATTAGTGAGCTAGTATCGGGAATTACTCATAATCCATTCACTCAATTTTAATTGCTGCTAGTGCAGACTCATGGGGATTCTTCTAGGCATTTTGGTCAGTTAGGTTCTATAGGTCCATTCGGTTCAGCTAGCTTACCATTCCAGTCAGTTGGTACAGTGGCCCCTTCGGTCGTCAGTCAGCTTACTTAACCTAGTTAGGGGTTTGCGTTGCTACCATTTTAGTTTGGGGCATTTGGTCCGATCCTAAATTTTGTGGTCACGCCTAAGGGAACAACCTTTCCTTAATCTATAGGTTTACCCTTGAGTGCCATCACTCAGTCAGAGGGATCATCTTTATCTTTAAAATTGTGTAATCTGCTTTAGAAATTGCTTGCTGCTAATCCTGGCTCCCAACCATCCGTCCAAGCAGCTAGAGAGGAAGATTGGGTCCCTAAAAACTTTAGTATGCCTAGCATAGCAAAGTATAAGGGAACTGGTCCACCTTAATCTCACGTCACCACCTATTAGAGGGTTATGAGAATCAGAGAGTTAAGTGATAAGGTCCTAGCCGAAATGTTCCCCTGCACCTTGGAAGGTCCTACTATCAAATGGTACAACACTCTATCAGATGAAGTGATCAAAAACTGGAAAGCTTTATCGGAGGCTTTCATCGAGCAGTATGGTTTCAATGCCATGATTAAAACTACCATATAGAATTTGGAGGCTATCAAGGAAACCCCCAATGAGAAGTTCAAACCCTACTTCGAAAAATGGATGGCCACTCAAGTTCTATTAAAGGATAGGCTAAGTCTCCTAGAGATGATCGTAAAATTGATGGATGGTGCCCTACCAGCTTATCATAAGGTTATTAGTATGGTTAAATTCTCTAGCTATGTTAAGGTTTTCGAAAAAGCTGAGAAGTGGGAAAGGATCGAGGAAATAGAAAGGGTGAGTGTACCAGCCAAACCTTAGTTTAAAAAGAATGACCCTTTAGCCCCAGCCTAGGCTTTTAAGTCAAAATCCGGTTCTGATCCTAAAATAGTGGTAGTACAAGAAGAAGTGGCCACAGTCCATACCATCGAAGACAGGATTTCCCCCTAGAAAGCATCCTTGCCTATCATCTTCACTAAGTTGAGGGCACTTGGCGTTCTTCAGAGTATTAATCCCTATATCCCGCCCAAACCTGAAGACAGGGATTAGTTTTGTGCTTATCACGTTAGTAAAGGGCATCACACTGGTGCCTATAGGGATCTGCTTGAGGCTATTCATGGTTTGATTAGGGATAAGAAGATTCAGGAACCTGAGCTTAAACCCAGTACCATGAATAATCCCCTTCCAAATTTTGAGAAACAAGTTACAGCTATCAAATCAGGCTTACCCTCCTATCATGTCTTTAATATGATCTCGCAAGCTAATCCTATGGTTCACTCAGTACTGGCTTTGCCTAATGAACCAATCCCCATTGACATCGATGCATTTGAGTTAAAAGGAATTCATGATGAGGAAGCTATGTTGGTTCAATAATATCCAATTGATATCGATGCTTATGTACTGGAGAGTGATGAACTTGAGGGGCCCACCTTATTGGTGGAAACCCTTGAAGGGAGAAGTTACGTGAAAAATGGGGTGTTGCATTTCACTCGAAGTGGAAGGATCCCTCCTGATCCTCTCCCAAGAAGAAGAAGGGGCAGATATGTAGATATCTAGGTCATTCCAAGTACCGATCAGGGCTCAATATTCACACCCACCATTGAAACTCAAACCTCAGCCGGCAATGAGAAGAAAGATTCAAAAGTCACCCCTCTCATCCAGCAACTACAAGTCACCCCTGCTAAGTATAGCATCTGGCAGGTCCTTATTGACTCTGAGGATCATTGCAAGGGTCTGATAGAAAAGTTGTTGAGTATGGAGGATACGCCGTCTACTACTCTGGTTGAGGTATTCTCAGTTGTAGAGGGATCTCTTCCTGATCAGATTGAACCCATCAAGTTTTACCCAACAGACCTCCCAGCCGAAGGGAACAAGCATAACAAGGTGCTCTTTATTATGGTGCAAATATTTGACCATTTTATTCCTTATGTTATGGTGGATGACGGTTCCGCCCTTAACCTCTATCCAACTAAGATCCTTCCTCATTTAGGGTAGGACGAATCCATGTTGAAAAATCTAATACTATTATAAAGGCATATGATGATATAAAGAGAAGTATCATTGGGGTCTTTGATGTTGAAGTTACAATTGGGGGTGTAAAGTTCGAGGTCTTATTCACTATTCTTGATATCCCCGTCATTACTCATTACTATTTGGTCGACCTTAGCTCCACACATTGGGAGTTGTCCCTTCCACCGTTCATCAGAAAGTTAACCTCATCCACAATGGCAAGACGGTGACCATTGATGCAAATGAACTATCCATCATAGTGGCTATGGAAGCCAAGGAAAAAGAATCTAGGGTGGCTATAGCTCACCAAGGCACGAAATTTTTGGTTAAGGGGTATATACCGCTCAAAGTTGAGAAGATAATGATGAAGCAGGGTTATGTAAAGGATAAAGGGCTCAAAAAGAATTTGAAGGAAATGCTGGAACCCCTCTCATAGCTTCCATGGCCATTTAGACACGGTCTAGGGAATCGCCCAGGTGCCAAAAAGTCCAAGCCCCAATCCTGCCTCATGATAGGAGCTGGAGTCAAGCAAGGGGAGTTCATAGGTGAAGAGGAATATGTCAAAGTTAGTGGCAAAAGGTCCCTGGTTTTGAGATCTTCAATGATGTATATGACTTCAAGAAAGGCTACCTGATTGAAACCTCAGTTTCTGTGGAAGTATGTGGGAATGCTGTAGAAGATGAAATGAACGAGGCAATCAAGTCCATCACTAAAGAACTAGTGGTTCTTATAAGGAAGAGTTGGAAAAGGAATGAGAAAGGCAACCCCGTCAGTAAGGCTATCAAGAACTTAGCAAAAGCAGTGGCTGAGGAAACACAAGCAGGGTTGCACACTAGGTCTACCAGTTTAGCTGTCAATCAACAAGAGCCTCCGCCTGTGGAGGATGATCCAAAAAATGTAATCTTTAATATTGCAAACATTTTTTATGCAAACAATGCCGCTTAATAGGCATATCATGAATAAGTTGTAACATCCGTATCTTTATCTTTAACATGTCATGAATAAATTGATGCACCTATCATTCATATCTTGCTTGAGTATTTTATCCTAAATGACATCATGCACTCGTAACAACAACATTCTTAAAATATCATCATATTCATTAATGAAGTTGACTTTGAGTGAAATGCATTGGTAACACTGTCCAATGGTTTGACCCCTATCGAAAAAAGAGAGATAATAAAAGTGCTTAGCAAACATGATAACAATTAGCCTAGGTCCTTCCTTCTTTACGAGGGGAAAAATATATAGAAGCACGCAAGAAGACCAAGAAGACTTATAAAAACACCAACAGTATAAAAAGCACATATTGGGGCATAAAATGCCCAAATCCTTCAGAAGCTCTAAAAGGGAAGCTGATGATAAGTTAATCAAGAAGATTTTGTCAAAAACGATAGCTACCTACAGAGATTAAACTGATAAACTTCCATTTGTAGTTTGGGGGTATAGAACTAGTGTAAGGACTCCCACTAATCAAACACCTTTCTCCTTGGCTTATGGAATGGAAGCCGTATTGCCGATTAAAACAGAAGTAAGATCTCTAAGAGTGGCGCTTGAATCACAATTAAAAGAATCAGATTGGGCAAGGGCCAGGTATGAATAGTTGAACAAGATAGATGAAAAGCGACTCAAGGCACTTGACCAGCAGCGCATGGCACAAGCTTATAACAATAGAATCGGATACCCAAAACAACCTCTCAAAGTGGATGATCTGGTCCTCAAGCAACTGATCCTGGTCAACACTGATGCTAGGGGCAAGTTCAAGCCTAACTGGGAAGGACCATTCATCGTAAAGAAAGTCCTTAGTAAAGGAAGAATCAAGCTTATGGATATGGATGGAAATGAGTTCGTGAATCCAGTAAATCAAGATAGGCATAAGCGCTATCATGTCCAGGTCAAAAGAATTAAATCATAAAAAACAGCACAAAGAATAAAAGAAATAAAGAATAAAACACCCAGCGAGCACTTCTCTACTGCTTGGGGCAAAAATTAAGGTGCAGCCCGCTCATCGGTATCCCGTAAATCGGTCAGGAAAAAATTAGGGCACTCCAACGCAATAATGCCTGCTAGGCTAAAAACCTGAAAAGGGTGGCTCAGGCAAAAGTTAGGGCATCAAGAGAAAAATATCAGTTGCTTTCTAGAATATCTGTAAAAGACTAGTAGGCAGTAGGCGTTAACCATTGGAAATTGTTACCATTGCCTATGTACTCAAATTAATCTCATCAATGAACATGATATGATTTTGCTAAAATCTTGGTCTTATGAATGCATGGATGTCTTTAGGTGAAATAATTGCTGGTATGTTCACATTAATTTTTCTCTATGTGTTATGCATCATTGTATTCATCTTCATCACACATTTATAGTATTCAGAAAAGTCTGCTGGATTGAAAACCTAAAAGGGCGATCCAGGCAAAAGTTAGGGCAAAAAGAAAAGTTTGCTGGGTTGAGCGTCAAGGACAATTTAGGCAAAAATTAAGGTGGTGTGTGGGATTGAAAACCTGAAAGTATGGTCTCGACAAAAATTAAGGCAAAAGTTTGCTAGGTTGAAAATCCAAAAGGGCAGTCTAGCCAAAAGATAAAGCTAAAAAGAAAAAGGTCTGCCGGGCTAAGCCGTCAAGGATAGCTCAGGCAAAAATTAGGATGAAAAGAAAAATAAAATGTTTGATAGGTCCCCTCACATCTAGTAGCCTATGCAAAAGTTAGAACGTCACCCAATCCCCCCACTATAAAATCATTGGACAGAATGCGGGTTGCCAAAGCAACAACGATACTCAACGATCTCAGTTTTAGAAAAATCCACATGCACAAAAGAAATGCCAAAGGTACCAATTCAGAATTTGACAATCAAAGAAGCTACACAGGGCCTAAGAGAATCGAATGGTCCAAAAAAGAAAGTAATCATAGCCTAAGCAGCCGGGGGATCCTGTCCATGGTGACCCGCCTGTGTTTGATCCTAAGTATCCGCAAGCATATCATCTATATCTATAGTGATATGGTCCTCAGTGTCATCAGCACCGGTAGCGGGCAGGGTGGGGGACCTGGTCTCCCAGGTCCCTGTAATAGCCTCGACCGCATCACTCCCCTTAACATGCTGATCCATGCATCTCTAAGTCACTAGATATGCGAAAAAATCATCCTCGGACTCATCATCGGGAGGGCCCGGTGCCTACCTCTTTTCAGTCATCCTTGCTAGCTAACCCCTCAACATCTCAATCTCGGCCCTTGCCCTAGCAGTCTCGACCCTAGCCCGATCAGCCTCAGTAGTCGCTACCCGCAGCTGCTCCTCTAAAAATTTGGCTCTCTCCTTAGAAGCATCCAAGTCATGGGCAGATCTGCTGCGCTCCATGGCTAGCAAAGTCTGTAATAGAAACCATAAGATCAGTACACATATACAAATGACATGGCAGGCATGCATAGTTTATTGAAATTTGCACGTAAAAGAAACTTATCAAAGCTAGTGCGTTCTGGGCCAACAGGAGATCCTGCACTGAAAAATAACCCCGGACTATCCTCTTGGCCTCATAGATGGTCACCTAAAAAGAAAGGGTCACATAAGAATGAGACATCTTAAGCAGTAATGGACAAAGGCCAAGGTAAAGGATTCCTCACATGGGTGGAGCTGAAAGGAGTGAAACCAATAGGCTGGACTGACTCCTCGAGCTTCTTGACTACTCGATTCCTTAAATGGTCGAGGAGCTAGAAGTAAGCATCCAACTCAGCTTGGAGGATGACCTCCCTCATAGATCTAGAGGCTTGAGACCACTTTACTGGCAGCTCAGGGGTAGCAGTAGCTGCGGCAGCAACGGACCTCTTCCATGTAGAAATGGAAGGTTGTAAGCAATAAAGAATCTGATTCCAGATCATAATTAATTATAAAAAGCAGTAAAGTATTCATAAAGACCCAGTTCGAAGGGTGCCCAAGAAGAAGGAGTAGTTGACCTAGCTGAACCTCGGGCACCCCCTTCTATAGATGGACCCCAACAGTCACCCCTCGGTCGACCCTCATCATCATCATTATCAACATCATCCTCACCATCGCTCTAGTGAAACTCTAAGGCCTTGTCCTCATGATGGATCCTATCACAGGGTGGTAGGAGGGAAGAATCAATAAACTCAGTGTAGGAGCCCTCTATAAATAGCATGCAAGCCCCCTCTCCTAGCAAATACAGCCCCTGATTAGTCCTCAGCATAAGATGAGGCCAAAATATGCCCGTCGGGATAGGGGGAGGAATCGGTCTCTCCACCATAGCACTGGTCCTCCACGCTAGTACCCGATCACTGAAATACCACTCATAAGAAAGTGGTGGCTCCAGGACAAAGTGGAGGTCATCCACACCGGCCTGAATCCGCTCAATGGCTCCATAGGTGGCCAATCTCTCCCACGGGTCTCAGACATCCAGCACAGAATGAATGCACTATAAGTATCATAACCTAGTAAATACAGTGTCTACTAATGGTTTGTCGAAATGTACAATGTAGGTTCAGTAGGGAAGAAGCTAACCCAATCTGAGCGCAGCTAGCGTAAGAACTCTCGGTAATGCGCCATAGTCAATGGTTGATTCTGCCAAATCTCATCCATTTGGATATGATATACGGTGTCTTAGGCTGTATGGGCAGTCCTAGCCTAGGGATCAACCAGTGCTCGAAAGCTTAAATCTGTAAGACAAAGTAAGGATTAGTTGCAGCATAGTTTATACAAAGGGTCAAAGCATAAGGGATCAATTGGAGATTTACCAGCAGTATCAAATGATAAATCTTGAGCTGAAACTGCTCACCCTGGACCCCTACGTCCAATCCATTGTATAGTTATGCTAGAATGGCCTGGCACCAGTTCTTGCGAGGCAAAACCACAAGATCCTCCAGAGTAGAGAGCAGACCATATTTGAGGTTACCCGAGTAGACTAGAAAGAAGATGGTGGTAAGGAATGCCAGTAGGAAAGATTGAGCATATCGGTCCCTCCTATCAGTCGCAATGGGCCTTGGCTGAGCAATTTAGTGAGTATGCAAGTCCTCGTACTTGAGCTTGTTTGACCTACCCGGATGAAGCCTAAGTAATCTAGTAATATAGGCCTTCACCTTAGGCCGAGAGTGCCACTGGTCGGCATATACATCAAAATGGACCACTTCCCCGCTCCACTCCAAGCCGGTGGTGGTGCACACATCTGAGGGAGTAATGGTGACCTCCCTAATAGGAAAATGGAAAGTACTGGTCATCTCTGACCACCACTCCATCAAAGCTGAAATAGCACCGAGAGCCAGTGTCTTGGGGGCCTGAGGGATGGCCCTAATAATGTCGCTAAACCCGAAGGAATCGATGCGGGTCAGCAGCTCCATGTCTCTTATGGCATGAACCCCCTCATATCATTTCCTGCAGAATCTCAAAGCCCCCACAGTCCTGTATTGGAATTGCATAGACAAAATTATAGTTTAATAGGGTTAGAATACAGCGAACAAATTAGAAATCAGAAAAGGATTGCAAAAATCAAAGGAAACAAGGTTATATCCCTAAGGACAGGACCCGTATGGGTAAGCCCTACCCATACGAGTCCATAAACTAGAACCATATAAAAAACGGGACCTATAAGGATCCCTCCTCACCTGTATGGGTCCTCTACAAGCAGTCCTTATGCAGGCAAAATTCCCAAAAATCCAAAATCGCAAATTCTCAACCAAAGTTCTTCAAAAACTATCCTAAAAGCATCCTAGCCTAAAGTTACATGCATCAGGCTCTATTCCAAGGTCTAAAACGCCCTAAATGATGCTAAAATCTAAGAGATTGCCAAAAGTTCAAAATTGAAAAACAGAGGATCAAATGAAATTACCTGGAGTTTTGAGGCGTGGGTCTCGGGAGAAGAGATTAAAGGGACTTCAGAGACAGGAGTAAGCCCCAAAAATGAGTCTCTCTTATGAAAAGCATACCAGACAAAAATCGGGCATTCTCGAAGCCCCAAATTGCCAATCGGGGGTAAGTCCTCAAGCTTGAGGTAGGAACGGCTGGTCTGAGGGATCTATTTATACATCTTCACCAGAGTATTGGGAGAAATCATCGGAAAAGGCAAAGTGGGAAGTTTTGGTGTGAGGTGGGAGATGAGGGGGCTGTCAGCCTTTTTAACCCATCTATCAGCGACCCGTATGGGTCCCATCCTTTTTTTGAGACCCCTACCCATATGGGTCTGGCCCACCCGTACAGGCCCCTTCTTGCCATCCAGAGGCAGATTTTTGCACCAGCATTATAGCAAGCACCAGGAATTCATCCAGTCAAAGTTCAGGACCAACCCCACTCCCTTTCAACCTTACATTTTCATTATATTTAGGGACAAGCCCCTAGGCTCACCTTGACCCTTGATTGAAGGGGAAAAATATTTTTGTTTTCATAAAAGTCAATCAAGAATCAATGTAAGCCATTTTTCGAACTAATCACTAACAGGAATGATTTTTATGTATAGGTCCATACTAGTACAAGAATTCTTCCCCCAGTAAGCAAATCTTATCGGGAAATTCTTCCCCGGCAGAAAAGGTTTTGCCAAAGGATATTACTTCACTTCCCGGTAGCGGAATCAGATCTAAGGGCATCCCCCTACTTCCCAGTAGTGAAATCAAATCTAGGGGCATCCCCCCACTTCCCAGTAGGGGAATTAGATCTAGGGACATCTCCCCACAAATCCAGGGGCATCCCCCCACTCCCCAGCGATGGAATCATCAGGTCTTAGGGGCATCCCCCCACTTCCCAATAGCGAATTCGGTAGACCCTAAGAGCATTCCCTAGTGGCAAAATAAGCATAACATTGACTGGGCCAAACCCGACATTTCTCGCATAAAATTTTCAGTTTATCGCATCCACACATATTTATTCTTAATTAAAGGGGCAAAAATATTTTTGTTCTTACAAAAGTCAATTAAGAATAAAATGGTGCTTGCTTAGACAATGACTAACTCAGTGTTTGATTGTTGTCTATTTTCAGGTTATTCAAAATTTCGAGGCAGTAAAGTCATCCACCTTATTAAAGGGATACATCATCATCAGCAGGAGAGTCATCCACCTTAGGAAAGGGATACACCATCAAGAGAGTCATCTGCCTTAGGAAAGGGATACATCATCATCATTCAGGAGAGTCATCCGCCTTAAGAAAGGGATGCATCATCATCAGTTAGGAAAGTTGATCCGCCTTAGGAAAGGGATACGAGGAGAAGCCATCCACCTTAGGAAAGGGATACACCGCTAGTAATCAGGAAAGTCAATCCACCTTAAGAAAGGGATACATACCTTCCCCAACCAAAGTCACTAGGGATAGGCACAGTAGCAAAAGGAAAGTCATCCGCCTCAAGAAAGGGATACGCAGTAGCAAAAGGAAAGTCACCCGCCTCAGGAAAGGGATATACATCAGCAAAGGAAATAAGTTTGCCTCAAGAAAGGAACTAACCCATATCATCACCTCAGGTATGATTTTTAAACCCTCACTCACATTGTGAGATCATACAGATCCGTATTTGCGATGATCCCACGAGGGGTAGTCTTCGAGCACTGGATTTTAAGGATCCTTCTCACAAAACTATGATGAGAGCTATACGATGCAATGTCTTTTAGGAGTTGTCCATCAGGGGTGTTCCTACTACTGTAGAGTTGAGTTTGGCTAATGTTTAGAGACCTAATTTGCCTTTAGGGACCCGTATAGGTATGCCCTAGTGGTACGGATCCACCAGGGGACCCATACGGGTCATCCCTTCTATACACCTAGAGGAGGACCCGTATGGATCTCTTAGTACCCATACTGGTGGGGCTCCACCCTTGCGAGTTCTCTTATTGCCTAAATAGACCCTTTTGGAAGGAAATCCTTTCCTATTTCGGGAAAAGGCAAATCTTAAACATGATTTATTGCATTTCGACCTCCTTTCCCCTATAAAAAGGGCCCTTCCCTTTACATTTTACACACGCATTCTTCATATAAAAAATATACTAAAACTCTAGCAATTTCTATAGGTATAGAAAAGGTATAGCGGGGGTATAGGAGGTAAACAATTTGGGAGAAAACCCTTTCCTTGAGGTTTTGTCCATATTTTATTCATTCCTAGCTTCTTTTATTAGGGTTTAGGGGAGGTTCTGTCCACACAAATACCCACCTAAATAGTCTTATTCCATCTACTTTGGTCGGGCTCTCTCAATAGTAAAGGAATCACCTCAAAGTGGATTCACGCCGCAAAGGTAACGCTCCTGAGTTTCAAAGAGACTCACATCTTATCTATTTCATTATTATTATTATTATTATTATTATTATTATTATTATTGCATGTTACTTCTACTATATTTATTGTTTTCATTTCTTATTTTGGGTATAGTCCTGACCCCGTACAAGCCTTGTTTGCACCATATATCCTCAAGGATATCAATTTGGTGCGCCATACTCATACGGAAGGAAATCCCTCTTTATTTTATTTTTCTACCACCAACCTATTGATCTATAATCTATAACTTAACTAAACTGAGTTACTGTTTGGGACCAGATAGGACCATACGGGTACACCACACCCATACCGGTCCTCCCTGGTACCCCGTACGGGTACCCCCTATCCATTTGGGTACCGGCTCCCAGGAAGAACGCCAAACTCATTTTTAATCGGTTTAAATCAACCTAACTCACCATTTGCCAAGCAATCTTTTTTCACTAATAATTTGATAAATCAACCCACGAGAGTTAAGATGTTTTTTATAGCAAAATATCTTGAAGTGCTAATTTGTGGTGTGCTATAAAATATGCTAACATCTGTGGATTCTCTTTGCAATTTTCCCCATTTTTCCCTCGGTTGCAATTTTTATCCCCTTATTTATTGCTTGTACTTTATTGTAATATGTAAACGCATGTAATGAATGTGAAAGAGTGTAGAAATAGGATTTCTATGATAATTCCCTAAATGATGAAAACTAAAATGGTTTTACGCGGTGAATGTAATTTTGCATCAACTAAATGAGAAATAAGTGACTCATCCAATACCCGAATCTCTGATCCAATAGGTATGAGTCTCACGCCCAGAGGGAACCATGCCAAAACTCTTTCTCAAGTAGACAACTTAGGTGGTGACTCTATCAATTATATTCAGATTTGGGTCTCGATTCTTTTATTCATTTAAATTGGCTTATTGTGAAAACTTTAACTAAAATTTTTTTGTCATGCCTAAATCCAACCAACCCCCAGTAGGCCCTGCCTCTCACACAAGCGCCAAGGGAGACCCACGCGTCATTGACACCTCACAGCTACCCCATTACAGGAACTTTGATATTGACTATAGGTTGCCTTATGTCAAAATAACATAATTGAGGATTGAATGCCCAGTCGAATGGCATTGCGTCACTCCATTATAGAAATTCTGATAAAGATTGCTGGTTGCCTTACGTCACCATAACATAACTAAGGATTTAACGCCCAATCAAATGGCATTACCCCACTTCATTATAGAAATTCTGATATTTGCATTCTCAAATCGGTTGTTTACTAGGGTTGCCACCAACAAACCTATCAAGAATAAAATTTGAGAAGTCAGTAGTTGACGCAAATTGTGTTTTTATTGCTTAATTGCTTTAGTGGAACAAAAATATTTTTGCCCTTTCAATTAAGCAATAAAAACAGAAGATCGAGAGAGAAAAACCGAGTTAAGAAGTATCAGAGAGTCCGAGAAATTCATTATTAGGTTGCTTAGATAGTTAATAAATTCCTAAAAGATGTGTTTTTAGCCCAAAAAAACCTAAAAATATGTTTTCTTCCTTGTTTGATTTATTTTCTGCCTTTTAATTAATTGTGCTTTATTTATTATTTATTTGTGTGTGAGTCGTTATTTCTTGGAGCTACTTCGAGGTTCGTAAGCCCGGTTGAGACCCGATCTCAGTCTCTTTTTTATTTATCCGTTTTATTTTTCTCGTACTAGAAAAATGTAATAGTATTTGTAAAGCCACGTAATAATTATTTATTTGCTTTATTTACTGCTTTATATCATGATACGTCGTGTGATGTATGGATATTTTAACCAAAAACACTAATTAGGAGTATTTAAATCGTATAAGAACTAAAGTCGCACTTATTAAAATGTAAATGGTTTAATTTAATAAATGAAAAGTAAGCAACTTCATCCGAACTCGGAATCTCTGTTTTAAGGTACGTTCTAACAACCCGATGGGAATATCATACCCAGATTCCTGGTAGAGCTAAACTGGGTGGTGACTCTATCTTAAAATACAGGATTTCGGGTCTCGTATCTCTTAACACTTAAATTGGACTAAAATTCAACTCCAACATCGATTTTATCAATCTATTTTTTCATCAGACTAAAATGAGGATCAACCGCTTCTGCTCGCTTCGTCGTGCTTACTTTTCTGTACTCGCTTCTCACTCGAGTTCGATAAAAAAGGGTCGTCTGCTCACACTGATCCGAGGGGGAAGTTTCGACTAAATTAGGAAGGACCCTAAATGCTTAAGAAAGTTCTAGGTAAAGGCGGCATGAAGATTATAGACATGGATGCTAATGAGTTTGTGAACCCTATCAACCAAGATTGGTTAAAGCATTATCATATCTAATCAAAAGAATCAAATCAAGAAAAGCGGCATGGGAAAAAAATAAATAAATCACCCCGTCAAGTGGTCTTCTACTATTTAGGCAAAAATTAGGGTGCAACCCACTGATTGGTATTCTACAAACCATTCAGAAAAAGGTTAAGGTGCAAAATATCCAAATAGACTGAAAACCCAAAAAGGGAGGTCTAGGATAAAGTAAGGGCAAAAGTGAGCTAAGAGGGTGTGTTAGTTAGAAAACTGTATAGGCTAGTTGACACTAGGGTTTGGATCAATAGAAATGGTTATCCTCATTACATACTCAAACTTAATTCAATTAATGGAAATATATCTTTTACTGAACTCATATGCTTGTGCTTGAATGAATAGATTGGGCCCTAAAGCCGAATAGTCACATGTAAGTCAAACACAAGGTTTCATATAGTCCATTCAATGTTTCATAGAAATAAATAAATACATAATAATAAAAGGCATAAATCCTTATAGACTAAAAAGAGTGAGGTCTATGAAAAAGCCAAGGATAGTCTGCTAGATTGAAAACCCAAAAGGGCGATCCAGACAAAAGTGCAAAATAAATAATAAATAGTCTGATAGGCCTATCACAATGTTCGGGTCTATGCAAAAGTGAAGACACATTTATAAAGATAAAATGATTGTCACCAACCACATCAAAGGCCCTGCACCCTCATCATTATCAACATCAGAATCATAATATCGAGAGATCCTATCCAGCTACGTGGACGGGTAGGGCTCAAGTCCTTCCTGCTCGCATAGCCACTCACATCTCGATCGCCACCTAGTATTCTGAGTCCACAGCCTTCGTATATCATGCAACCATTCTCGGTAGAAGCCATCAGTAGTGATAGCACCCAGTTGGTCATAATCTATGGTTTGATATCTACCCTCGTGCCCCCATCTATCTATAGCATGCTCAAGCAAACTAGCACTATACTCCTGACTTAATAACTCCCTCAAGTGGCTAGGAACCCTTTGTCGCTCATCGTACTAGCAATACAAGCGGTCAGGTGAGTAATAGCTAAGCCGCTATAACCCCACAAGCTAAATGCACCAGCCGCTAGAATCTCTCAGTACATTAGTGATCTTCCACCAACGGCATACCCACCTAATCTCAACAGCCGTGCGTCCCTCCATAACCCATATCTAGTCATCGATAGTCAATATGTTTTGGTTCACTGTAGTAAAACCTCTCTCGCCAAGGCGGAAGGGCTTATACCTATGTGGGTTGTACTGTAGCTCCCTAATCTAGGCTAGCTTCTCCAAAAGCCAAACCTACAAAGCATTTTCAAGATTTAGATTTGGTCAGTTTAGGTTTTAGAATTTAGATTCGGTCACTTTAGGTTTCTAGAATTAAGATTTAGTTAGTTTAGGGTTTTAGAATTTAGATTCAATCAGTTTGGGTTTTCAAAATTTAGATTTAGTCAGTTTGGGTTTTTAGAATTCAGATTCGGTCAGTTTGGGTTTTTGAATTTAGATTCAGTTAGGTTGGGTTTTTAGAACTCAGATTCAGTCAGTTTGGGTTTTTAGAATTCAGATTTAGCCAAAGGGGTACCTGTAGTAGAGTGAAGTGGTCTCTGGTGAGGTTAAGATTTGCAGTAGTAATATCCAAATGAATCAAAGTCTCAGTAAGAAATAAATGAGAAGTGCCTCTTGAGATAGGCTCAATAATACAAATCAGCTAAAATGGGGCAACAAGTCCAACTCCACAGATGAACTCTGCCATCAGTATCAAAGCCACCATGAATTGATAAGAGATGTGCTACCTAGGGACACCCATGCACCAGTCGAGTACACTGCTGAGTGTGAACCCCAGCAATCCAGGTATATGGGAAATGATGGGCTCCATAGAATCCAGGTTCCATGACTCGGTCAAGCAATCCTCAACCCCATAAATCACCTCTGGTACGGCAAACCATATCCGTCTAGGGAAGACACCCCTCAATATAGCATAAAACTCCTCCACCATGTGGCATATCTCAAAGTCTGAGAATCAAAATTCATGATCCATCAGGTCCCAAAAGGTGAAGGCCGCCTGAAGAAAAGTTGGATTCACTGGCCACTGAGCAATGTAGCGCAAGTCCCATTAACCAAAATCCCTCAACCTCTTATAGTTAGATTCATCTATAGTCCTCAAGAAATCCCTTAGCCAAGCATTATGAGTCACCATCAGGACCTACTAATCACCTGTGAAGTAAACCCGCGAGATCATTAAGCAAGGTGGTTTTGAGTATACTTTTTAGCCAGCCAACCTAGTAAATATCTAACCTAGCACTCATCTACCAATCATCCACATCAAAGAACACCCAAGCAAATAATCAAGTCAATCACACCAAAAGAAAGCAACAACAGTATCAATTCACCAATGTGTCAGGCGAATAACAAACAGAATGCAAGAAAATAGTCAGTGATAACAAAGCAATCATAGAGTAGCCCTCTTGCTCCCATCGATGAGGTAATCAACTTCCTCATCGGTGCTCTCATCACCCCCCTTAGTTCCCCCCAATAGTAGTGGGTACTGATGTATGCTTGACTAGTGGACCAGCGGGAATGGCTGATCTCGTAAAGCTCACTCTTATGATACATGTTGACTCGAGCGTAGGGCCTCATTACCCGAACACCCTTGTATCAATCAAGGCACCCTCGTCCATGCCATCTCCAACATCACCACCATTGTTGCGGCCCTGCCCCCCTAAGTCGAGCCTCTAAGCGATCTCTCAGCACTCTTAACCTCTGGATACGCTCTCGGAGCTGCTCCATATCCTAAGCATGGGCTGCCCTATCCTCTGTGAAATGTGCTCTCTCTCAAGTGTACTAATTCCTCTCTATTATCAGCTCAACAATTCATGCATTCATACATTCATGCATAGTGTATATATATATAGGTAATAAGAAGAAAAGTGATTACCACAACTATGGAATCCAAGGACACTGCCATATCTCTCATCAAAAAATACCCTTAAGCTATATGCTCGACCTCAGAAACAAGAACCTATACATCAAAGTCAAACTAAGCTTATCACTATGGCTGAGCAAAAGCGAGAATCAGAATCAACCGAATGAGAAAGTGTTAGAGTTCTTACATGGGTGGTATCCTATGGAGTAAAGAAGATGGGTACGGTGGTCTCATCAACTGGCCTTACCTCGCGTACCCCCAGACGGCTCAATAACTAAAGTGCACTCTCTATGGAATTCCCCAACACTCCCTCAATAACTCTCTATCATGAATACCCCGAGCATGGGGAATCCTAGTGGAAGCGGTCTGAGGCTCGACTGGTCATCTGCATAAGGTCTCTCCCGACCCGCTCAAGGTAGTGCCGACGGCTCCCTTCCTCTTCTTATGGGTGCCCTAAAATAAGACAACAAATAAAGAGTTAGACAAGTAAAAGTGAGCAGTAATCATTAGAAAAGAGGAAAAAAATTACAAGTGGTTATAATGTGTACCCTCCTAGGTCGAGGAAAGAACGACCTAGAGCCAACGTCACCTAGAGGCATGTTGTTGTGATCCATGGTCGCTTCTCCCCCTTTGAGATCTGAGGAAGGCTCATCATCATCGTCCTTATGACCGTCACCATACCTATCACTCCCCTTAGTCACCACGCTGTCATCTACAAAATCTAAAGGTATATCAAGTGGGTCCAATCTTAGATATACATAGATAAGTCGAGCCATGTGAGCAATGTAATCAGGACCAACCAAGGACACTCTAACTCAATCGCCATCTTTATACTATTGTTGATCCTCCCTAGGCATGAGATGGGGCTAGAAGGTACCAATCGGCACATCCGGGGGGACTTTTCTCCTGGAAGTGACACTGGTCTTCCACCGGTGAATGTGCTCTCCAAAGTACCACTCTTGATACAATAGGCATTCTAATATGAACTGATGACCATCTACCTTCTTCCAAAAATCCCTGACATGGTTATAATAGAGCAGATTCTTCCATGGCTCGGCAACTAGCTGTAACATGTCAATAATAAATCATTGTAAGTATTTTCCCCTTTGTGTATACAATTTTAGAACTAATTGTTTCAAAGAAATATGCAAAAAATAAATTTCCATTACCCAATGTCGGCAAAGGTGCCTCAAGTATTCTCTGTACCAAGCATGCTTATGGTCCTCTTTATCTTTCCATCCAACCATCCATCGGGCAATGTAATGAGCACTAGCTGGTGGCTGATCATCTAACCCGGGTGTAGGAACAATCCCATACACATAAGCCCAAACCTGCAAGAAGAAGAATGGAAAATTTAGTGAACCGCAGAAATATCGGCAATGCAAGGGTTCTTTTTGCTTGGGCAGAACCGCTCACCTGAATCCATAATAGCCCAGTCTTAAACTCCCCAATCTCTCCACCTGCCGTGCAATCGAAAGCCTAGTAAATCTACCTGAGTATGGCCCGCAACCAATTCCACTCTCAAACAATGTGCATGTCCTCAAGTGTATTGAGTAATCCCAAGCTAACACTACTTAAGGAAGAAGGAAAGAAGAGAAAAGTGAGCAGCATAATATTAAACAACCGAAGGTACTGGGTGAGCCTATCTCTGCTGATGTCAGTCGCTTATGTCTAATAAGTATCAAGGGTAGTGTACTTGAGCCTATTCCTCGGTGGTAGGAGAACCCCGAGAAGTGCCTCTACCCGAGCTTGAGAAGCCAGCATGCCATAAAACCACTCAAGATATATGTTAAAATTGATCGCTTGACCCTCCCATCGAAAACTTATCATCGCTACTATGTCAGAAGGGGCAACAATCATCTCCCTGACTAGCAAGTGGAATGTATGGGTGGTCTCACTCCACCGCTCAACTAAGCAAGCCATGGCCATCTAACTCATCAGTCTCGACCATATCGGTAAAGCCTCGACTACTGGCACGAGTTTGATATATGTAATGGGTATGATGACTGAAAAATCTTTGCTTGCCTCAGCCCATGCCTTTATTTGAGCCCACCATTTGGTACATCACCTCAACATACCTATTGATTTGCAGTATCGGGATTGCAATAAGTTAAAAACTGGAAATCAGTGTCGGGAAAGCATAATTAAGAAATAAAGAGTAGAAAACCATAGAAAAACCCAAATTTTAGCATCAAAATCAACTCGGAATCAATTTTTGACATCAAAAATAGACTCAGCGCCAAAAATCAAGTGGAGAGGCATTTTCCAAAAAAAATTTCGGGCACCCTGGCGGTGGCGCCGCTGCCAGTAGTTGCGCTGGCCCTTCATCTCCCTGAAATCCAAAAATCTTGTTTTTTGCTCCAAATCTGGTCCAAATTAACCCAAAATCAGTTCCAAAACAATCCTATATGCATCCTAAACATGATTCAACAACTAATTTTAACCAATTTTAAGCCTAAACACCCTAAATTTTAGAATTGGTTCATCGATATAAAGATCCAAATTTGAAGTTAAATCGGGTTTAGATTTGATTTACCTAGCGGACGGAGGCATGGCCTTCCAACTCTGTATACATGGAACCCGGGAATGCGGAGAACACTGTAAATACATGTAATTGTCATCAAGGCCATACTTCTTCGGAACCAAAAGAACTCATAAACCGTGTCTCCCCTCGGGTAAAGAACCATGGAGGAAACCTCGAATACATCGTTCCCTTAATTTGTTGAGCATCTCAAACTAAGAAACCGAGGAAATCCAAAGATGAATGGGTCTTGAGCTTTCGAAAGAAAGGAAAAGGAAAAGAAAGAGAAGAAGAAAAGAAATGAAAAGGAAAGAAGAAATGCAAGTAAAATACTTCTTTTACTTTTGTCTACTTGGCACGCCTTTCAAAATATTCTCCAACTTAAGGGGCAAAATCAACCGAGTAGCAAATTTTTCCGGACTTTCGGATATTCCTAAAACTCAATTTATTAATGCCTCATTTTTATTATTGTTTGAAGGGGAAAAAATTTTGTCTCGACAAAATCAATTAAGCAATAAAAACGCAATTCACTACAATTACTAATGCCTAAATTTTACTCTTGATAGGTCTGTTTATGGAAACAACAGAAGACAATCGATTTAAAAATTCTAAAGTCAATTTTATTCTCGATAGGTCTGTTGATGGCAACCCTAGAGGATAGCCAATTCAGAATTTCCCAAATCAATTTTATTCACGATAGGTCTATTGATGGCAACCCCAAAAGACAACCGATTCAGAAATTCCCAAATCAATTTTGTTCATGAGAGGTATGTTGATGGTGAGTCCCCAAACCTCTAGTAGATAACCAACTCAGGAGCCTTTATCCTCATTAGGTCTATTGATGATGTGTCCCCGAACCGTCCGTAGACAACCGACTCAAGAATCTAAAAGTTTCAGGTATAACCTCATATCCCTCGCTCTTTTGTGAGATTACATTTGACCGTCAAATGGCAATCTCCCGAGGGGAAGCCTATGAGCAAGAGCTTTTTGGTCGCCTCTGTGGAATGAGGATGGAGATTGCTCTGACCTTTTACGGATCGATAATCTTATTCTTGCTGGTTCAAAATGCGCTTGGATATATCCCTTTTTGATGATTTCGGACTTAATCGCACCTTAAAAATCACCGGACATGTTAAAAAGATATTAAAAATCCTTTAAATCCCTAAAATCCAAATATTTGGTCTTTTCTCCCTCTCCTCCACCGGCATGGAGCCTCCACCGCCAGTGGCGGCGAGGCCGCTCAGCGGCCCTTCCACTCCAGTAGCGGCGCCGCTGGCGCGGGTCTCTCTAACATGTGCCTGATTTCTTTTCTCTCTCTTTACTCCAATTGTTTGAGTAATTTCCCCGAATTTTCACCATAAGTCGGTGTATTTTTTAGTGGGGAAGTATTTAAACCTTGTTTGGAGAGAGAACAAGGACTTCTCTCACAATTTTCAGTGGAAAATTTTGAATTTGAGAGAGAATTAAGAACAAGTGAGAGAAAGTGAGGAACTAGAGAGAGAAAACTTAGGAAAAGCTAAGAATCTGAGTTAATCCTCCCTAATCTTGATTCTTAGTTGTTCTTAGGCTCAATCTTATAGCTTAAACACTAAAATCAAGTTGAAATCTTAGGTAAAAATGGATTAAATATGCTTAGAGATTTATTTCTTTCAAATACTACCTTAAATTCGTCACTGATTCGTCATTGATTCTGTTGCGATTTTCATCATTGTTTTGTCACAAAATCATCAAAAAGATCTCGTTAAGGGGTTATTCGAGTCTTAAGAGAGGATTCGTGGCCTGGAGGTAAAAATTTCTAAGTTCCATTAAACTTTCAATTCATTTCCTTACTTCCTTTGGTTATTTGCTGCTGTTCTTGGTGTTTTGGGGGCCTTATTCCCCTTTGTTGTTGGGTATTTTTACAAAACCAATGAAAATCGTCGGAGCCGCTACAAGGGACGTCACCGCCGCCGTTGTGGCGGCGCCGCTAGAGTAGTAGCAGCGACGCCACTCCTTGTAGAGGCCCCGGTGGTTTCTTTCATTTTTTGGGTTTTTCTTCCCCCCAATCCATAAAATCAAAATATTGTTTTGTTGTTCTTAGTCCAGATCAACTGAAATAATGTTGAAATCGACTTAAATCTTGGTTGTTTTTATTTTTTTGTTGAAAAAATACCCCTTTCCCCCATTTTCAAGATTTTTCTTGGGGCATCTATAGGCTGCCGCCGCCGCTCCACTACACCTATGGTGGCGCCACTGGAGCAGTAGCGACATCGCTGGCCAGCTGTAGAGGCATCGGGTAAAATTGCAAAAATGGTCCATGTTTTGTGTTTTCTTGCGTTTTTTGCCCTATTTTCTCCGTTTTCTTACATTTTCAGTCCGTTTTACCAACCAAAAAATGTTCTAAATAATCCAAAATTAATGTTAATTTTTTTAAAATGTTTTATTAATTTATTAAATGATTAAATAACATATTTGGGGTAAAAAATGCATTTTTTACCATAAATATCCTAAATAAAATTTGTTTGCCCTTGGAATATTATTTGTGCATTATTTGTATATATTTGTGTTGTGATTTCCTTGGTTTGTGGGCGATTTATCACTTTTGGAGCTGAATCGGTGTTGGTAAGTTTAGTTGAGACCTAATTTCGGTCTTTCGGTATTTACTTATTAGAAAAATGTATAGGATTTGTTAAAGCCTTATAATAATTATTTTAATTTTCCGTATTTTATTATTTGTGTTGGATGACTGCAATAATTAATTTTTATCCCTCTTGCATGATACGATGTGTGATGTATGGATAAATATTAACCGAAAATTCTAAATTATGGGATTTAAATCGCATAAGATTTAAAGATACTTTTCTTAATATAAATGATTTGATTTAATTAATGAAGAGTAGACAACATCATCCGAGCTCAGAATTTCTGTTTTAAGGTACGGTCCAACCACCCAGTGGGAATATCGTACCCAAAATTCCCGTAGAGCTTAACCGGGTGGCGACTTTGTTTTAAAATATGGGATTCCGATCTCGTATCTTTTATCACCTAAATTGGACTTTAATTTTAACTTCAACATCACTTTAATCAATATTTTTATCATGCCTAAACAAGGCCTAATCCTTTCGGCTCGCTTCATCGCGCTTTTATCTCTCGCCTCTCCCCGATTTGTGAAGGTGTCATGATGGTGGTCGTTCGCTCACACATAGTTTTATCAACTAAGCTACTCTTTGTGCATAAATAATTGAACTATAATTATTATAAATATCGATATCTTTAAAAAATTAAGTTTAGGTGTCACATGCGGAAAAAATAGACAAGGCGGTGTCTAGCCAACAATAAATCAACCGACCGCTTGATTGCACTTTAGGGAAAAAATTTGTGCAGCAAGCCCCAACATGATCCGTAGGCGGGATTTTTGAAATAGTGCAATATAGTGTAAACAACTATAATCAAACTATAGTAAAATTATAAGAGATGTTACGTAGATTTTCCAATAGTTCTCTTACAGTTATAGCACAAAGTGAATAAAATCTATATATATATATATATATATAAGTAATATATATATGTAAGTAAATAAGTTTTAAAATACTTTTTTACCCCTAAATCTTTTAAAAGAAATATTAATATTTTATTATTAAATTTATTTTATTTTAATTTATATTACCGTAATAATGGTATTCAAAATTAGTTAATATTCATACTAATCATAACAATACTAAAATTTAAAATTGAAATAAAATTAAAATAATAATAACAACAACAACAATAGTAATAATAAAATATTTGATGAGTATTTAAAATTGGTTAATATTCATACTAATCATAACAATACAAAAAATATAATTCTGTTGATTATAATGTATATATATATATATATATATATATATATATATATATATATATAGAAAATCAAAAAAAGTCTTAAAATACCTTTTTACCCCTATACCTTTCAAAAGAAATATTAACATTTTATTATTAAATTTGTTTTATTTTATTGTCATATTATTCCAATTTATATAAGCAAAGAATTCCTAAAATACCATTTTACCAATATATCTTTCAAAATAAATATTAACATTTTATTATTAAATTTATTTTATTTCATTACCATATTATTCCAGTTTACATTACTATAATAATGGTATTCAAAATTGGTTAATATTCATACTAATCATAACAATACCAAAATTTAAAATTGAAATAAAATTAAAATAATAACAACAACAAAAATAGTAATAATAAAATATTTTATGAGTATTTAAAATTAATTAATATTCATACTAATCATAACAATACCAAAAATATAATTATGTTGATTATATAATTAAAATAAGATTAAACTAATAGCAACAACAATAATAATAATATAATATTTAATGAGGAAAAAGGAATCACATTAATTCTTATAGAGTCACATTAAATAGAAATTATAAACTTGTTTAAGAATAAATTATAAATTATATCTGTCAAAAAATTCATGTATTCAATTAATTACTAATTAAAGTTTAAAATATGGAAATTTTTTCTTAAATAAGATTATAATCAACATAATTATATTTTAGTATTGTTATGATTATTATGAATATTAATCAAATTTAAATATCATTATTATAGAAATAAATCAAAGTATACGACAACCAATTAAAGCAATAATTGCACAGTAAAATAATTCATAATTGCTGATAAGAATTATAATCCAATTTGTATTACTATAATAATGGCATTTAAAATTGGTTAATATTCATACTAATCATAACAATACGAAATGTAAAATTAAAATAAAAATAACAACAACGACAATAGTAATAATAAAATATTTGATGAGTATCTAAAATTGGTTAATATTCATACTAATCATAACAATATAAAAAATATAATTCTGTTGATTATAAAATTAAAATCTATGTATATTTATATCTATATCTATATATATACATATATATATATATATATATATATATATATATATATATATATATATATAAAAGCAAAGAAGTCCTAAAATATCTTTTTACCCCTATATCTTTCAAATGAAATATTAACATTTTATTTTATTTTATTACCATATTATTCCAATTTATATTATTATAATAACGGTATTCAAAATTGATTAATATTCATACTAATCATAACAATACCAAAATTTATAATTGAAATAAAATTAAAATAATAACAACAACAACAATAGTAATAATAAATTATTTGATGAGAATTTAAATTTTATTAACATTCATACTAATCATAACAATATCAAAAATATAATTCTTTTGATTATATAATTAAAATAAATTCAAAATAGCAACAACAACAACAACAACAATAATAATAATAATAATAATAATAATAATAATAATAATATTTGATGAGAAAAAAGGAATCACATTAATTCTTATAGAGTCACATTAAATATAAATTATAAACTTGTTTAAGAATAAATTATAAATTATATCTAACAAAAAATCCATGTATTTAATTAATTACTAATTAAAGTTTAAAATATGAAATTTTTTTAAAATAAGATTATAATAAACATAATTATATTTTAGTATTGTTGTGATTATTATGAATATTAACTAATTTTAAATATCATTATTATAGAAATAAATCAAAGTAAACGTATAATCAATTAAAGCAATAATTGTACAGTAAAATAATTCATAATTGCTGATAAGAATTATAATCCAATTTGTATTACTATAATAATAGCATTTAAAACTAGTTAATATTCATATTAATCATAACAATACGAAATGTAAAATTAAAATAAAAATAACAACAACTACAATAGTAATAATAAAATATTTGATGAGTATCTAAAATTAGTTAATATTCATAGTAATTATAACAATACAAAAAATATAATTCTGTTGATTATAGAATTAAAATCTATATATATTTATATCTATATCTATATATATATAAAAGTAAAGAAGTCCTAAAATATCTTTTTACCCCTATATCTTTCAAAAGAAATATTAACATTTTATTATAAAATTTATTTTATTTTATTACCATATTATTCCAATTTATATTACTATAATAACGGTATTCAAAATTGGTTAATATTCATACTAATCATAACAATACCAAAATTTAAAATTAAAATAAAATTAAAATAATAATAACAACAACAATAGTAATATTAAATTATTTTATGAGAATTTAAATTTAGTTAATATTCATACTAATCATAACAATACAAAAAATATAATTCTGTTGATTATATAATTAAAATAAAATTAAAACAATAATAACAACAACAATAATAATAATATTTGATGAGAAAAAAGGAATCACATTAATTCTTATAGAGTCACATTGACTATAAATTATAAACTTGTTAAGAATAAATTATAAATTATATCTGTCAAAAAAATCGGTGTATTCAATTAATTACTAATTAAAGTTTAAAATATGAAATTTTTTTAAATACGATTATAATCAGTTTTTGTCGTACTTATAGTCCAGATTTTTTATGTTTCGCATAACTAATGGTTCTTTTTGGTCATTCTAGTCGTGATTGGATTCATGCTAGGTTTCATTTTGTTACTACTAATAATAGGGTTTTACCTTCGATATGGGTCTTTGCTAGTAGGCGTTTTAATAATGTCTCTGCGGTGATCTCCGACCAACATGTTACTGTTGACTTTCTTTTGGATGGGCAGAGAATTTTTATTTCTTTCATTTACGCTTACAATTCGGTTAATTTAAGAAGAGATTTATGGAGGGATCTTCTTGCTATTCGGCCTAGTCATCCTTGGTTGGTAATTAGTGATTTTAATGTGGTCAGGGGAGCTCATGAAAAATCAGGAGGTGTGATTAATTTACAGTCATGCCCTGATTTTGTTTCTTTCACTGATGAGGCTGATGTTAAGGAGATGCCTTTGCAAGGGGCGCACTTCACCTGGTCTAATGGTAGAAGAGGTGCGCATAATATTCAATGTAAATTGGATCGGGTTTTTGTTAATGAGGAGTTTAGTTCGGTATGGACCTAGCATTTCCTAGGCAGCATTCTGACCATAATCCCATTCTTGTTGATTGTGGTAAGGTGGTGTGAGTATTTCTCAATTCCACTTTCAGAATATGTGACTTATACATCCGGATTTTTATAAGTTTGTGGAATCCAATTGGCCTAGTTGTTCCCATTTGGCTCCTATACAAGCGCTGACCTTCAAACTTAAGTCCCTTAGATAGCTCCTAAAGGAATGGAATAAGAGTGTTTTTGGCAATCTTCAAAACCAAATTGTTGCGGCTAAGTCGGAGGTTCTACAAGTCCAATCCGACATTGAATTCCATGGCTATACTGATGATTTAGCTGAGCAAGAATTGGAGGTCCATCCTGATTTGGACATGGACATGAAGCAAGAGGAAATTTTTTTGAGAGATAAAGGACGGATTCGTTGGTTCTCGGCTGGGGATCGTAACACAAATTTTTTTCACATAATTATGAAAGGCAGGCATTCAAATTCGTGTTTAAATTCTATTCGGGTGGATGGTTCTTTAACTACAGATGATAATATGATTGCTAATCATGTGGTGGGTTTCTACAAAAATCTCTTTACCAACCTGGGAATCAACTCACGCATTCAGAAGGTGAGAGAGGTCATTCCTAGCTTGGTCATCGAAGAGGAGAATAGCCTCCTAACTAGGCGTCCTTGATTTGGGGATGGTTTTTGAAATGAAGAGTGATAGTGCACCTGGACCAGATGGTTTCAATGGCAAATTTTTTCAGAGTTTCTGGAATATTATTGGCGAGGACGTGTGTAAATGTGTTTGGAGTTTTTTTGACCACGATTCTCTTACTCATGGGCTCAACTGTAGCGTTATGGTTCTTATTCCTAAATTAGACGGTGCAGATGTTATTGAAAATTACAGGCTTATTGCGTGTTCAAATTTTATTTGTAAAGTCATAACTAAAATCCTCGCTAATAGACTTGGGGAGATCGCATATCAAATTATTTTGCCTCAACAAATTAGTTTTCTTGAATGACGTAAAATCAGTCATGCTATTGCTTTAGCATCCGAAGGAATTAACGTGCTTGATAAGAAAATGTTTGGAGGCGTATGGCCCTCAAGATTGACATCCGCATGGCATTTGATATGTTAGATTAGGTTTCTTACTTGATGTGTTGGATTGTTTCGGGTTCTCTATGTTGTTTCGTGATTGGATTTTGGAGATTCTTTCCTCTTGTCATATCTCGATTTCTATTAATGGTAAACTTAATGGTTATTTCTCTTGTTCTTGTGGTGTTTGTCAAGGGGACCCTCTCTCTCCTATTCTTTTTTGTCTTACAGAAGAATATTTTGATTCGTGCTATTTCAAAAACGGAGAATAACGGCCGTTTTATGCCTATGAGGTACACCTCTAATGCTCTCTTTCCCACACATTTGCTATATGCAAATGTTATTATTGTTTTTGGGGTGGCCAATGTTAAGAACTTTAATGCTTTGAACTCCTTTTTTGCCGATTATGCTTCTATTCTGGGACATTGTGTTAATTAGGGAAATCGTTTGTTTTGTTTGGCAAAAGTGTCTCTTTGATTAGGGCTAGAAATCTCTCGGCTCTTATGGGGATTCAGCGTTTGGATAAGCCTTTTCATTACTTTGGTGTTCCGCTATTTAAGGGAAGTCCTAGGCGCTCTACTCTTAGAATTATTACGGATAAGATCTTGGGAAAGTTCTCGAGTTGGCTTGGTAGTTCTCTTTCCATGGTAGGACGTATTTGCTTAGTCAATTTGGTGTTTCTTAGCGCTTTCATCCATTCTTTTACGGTATACCATTGGCCAAGCTTGATCTTGAAAGAAATGGAGAAAGCAAAGAGAAATTTTGTTTGGACTGGCTCCATTACGCAACGTAAGCTTATCACTGTCCCTTGGCATATTTGTTGCAAGTCTTTAAAAAATGGAGGCTTGGGAATTAAATGTTTGTGCAATCTTAATGAGGGGCTTCTTGGCAAGCTTAGTTTGGAAGTTATGGCAGCTAATTCCTTTGCAATAGAGATTTTAAAGAAGAGATTTCTTTCAAGTTCTGGCGGCATTAGATCTTGGCCTTTCAGTTCTAGTGTTTGGAGCTCCTTTAAGTCCAATTTCAAACATGTTCAAAGCTGTACCTCATGGTTGATTTTGAATGGTAGTAAGGTCAGTTTTTGGTTTGACAATTGGGTCGGTAACTACATCATTGATCCCATAAACATTAGGGAGGAAGTTAGGGGCACTTTAGCTGGTAGTGTGGCGGAATTTAGGACTAACATGTGCTGGAATTTGCCTTCTAAAATTCCAGCTAACTTAGTGGAGGAAATTAACAATCTAGGGCTAGTTGAATCGGGAACTGATCTCTATATTTGGAAGCCAGCGGTTGATAGTACATATACGGTTAGGGAAGCCTATAAAATTCTTCAAAATTTGAGGAATCCCGAGGCACTTCATTCTTTCATTTGGAAAGCTTTTTTACCTCCTTCGAGGTCTACCTTAGCTTGGCATCTTCTATACGGTGCGGTCTCCAAGGATGAGATTATCCAACGGAAAGGTATTACTATTGTTTCTCATTGCTTTTTGTGTGGTGTTAAGGAGGAAATAATTGACCATATTTTTTTACATTGCAATTTTGCGGCATGTATTTGGAATGTTGTGTCAAGTTTTTTTGGGAGGGACATCAGATTGAATGGTAGTGCGAAAGATATGCTTCGCCATTCTAGTAAGAAGTGGTGCGGTTCGCAACTTTTTTTTGTTTGGAATGTGGTCGTTCTCTCCACACTTTGGGCTATTTGGAATGTTAGAAACGAAGCTAAATTCGACAATAAAACTCCTTGCAATAGGGAATTATGTACATATTATTTGGAAGGCAGCTAAGGAAGTTGAATACTTTAAAGAGGGGTGCTCTAAGAATATCAGTGATTTCCAAGTTCTCAAAAAGCTTTGATTCGATATTATCCCTGGAAAATTGGACAAAATTATTGAGGTTAAATGGATCACACCACCCATTCATTACATGAAAGTTAACATCAACGGCTTCGCTCTTGGCTGTTCGGGAGTGGCGAGCTATGGTGGAGTTTTCAGGAATGCTAGGGGCTTCCCCCATGGGGCTTTTTCTAAGAGCATGGGTACAGCATACGCTTTTGAAGTAGAGTTGATGGCTGCAATTTTCGCAATTGACAAAGCTTTCAAATTTTGTCGGACTAACTTATGGATAGAAACTGATTCTACTTATGTTGTGCAAATGATTTGGGATAAGACAAATTTGGTTCCTTGGTCCTTGCGTATTAACTGGGAGCGCTCGATCCTCAAACAAAAAAAGATGAACATCGTTGTTACTCACATTTTCAGGGAGGACAATCGTGCGACGGATTCCCTTGCGAGACATGGTGGCTTACATGGTGATTGTTGGTGGCATTCACACCCATCCTTTATTAGTGATTATATTTCTGATGATTTTGTTTCTAGGCCGAACTATCGGTTTGTTACTTAATTGTGCTTGGATACTTTTGTATTTTTCTTTTCTTTTATTTTATTTGAGCCCAACTAATTTTGGTACGGTTAATCTTGAGGAAGGGTTTTGGATTAGTTAGGGAGTGTGTAGGTTTTTGGGACTGGACAAGAGTTAATGGTGGTATAGTGGCATGCCTTTAACTCCCGCCTCGGCTGGTTAAGTTGTGTAAGTGCGAAAATCACTTTAGCCATTCTCCCCAGACTCTTTCCTGCATGCTTCTTTAACAACTATTTTTCCCTCATCTCATATTAGCCCATTTTTCTAGTTTGGTCTCCATCTTTCATCAAATAGGATTATAATCAACATAATTATATTTTAGTATTGTTACGATTATTATAAATATTAACTAATTTTAAATATCATTATTATAAAAAAAATCAAAGTAAACGTATAACAAATTAAAGCAATAATTACACAGTAAAATAATTCATAATTGCTGATAAGAATTATATTCCAATTTATATTACCATAATAATGGTATTTAAAATTGGTTAATATTCATACTAATCGTAACAATACCAAATATATAATTCTGTTGATTATAAAATTATAATAACAACAACAACAACAATAATAATAATAATAATAAAAAAAATAATAATAACATATTTGAGAATTAATATGCTCTATAAGAATTAATATGATTCCTTTTTCCTCATTAAAAATTTTATTATTATTATTACTATTGTTGTTGTTATTATTTTAATTTTATAATCAACATAATTATATTTTTGGTATTGTTATTATTAGTATGAATATTAATCGATTACTATTGTTGTTGTTGTTGTTATTATTATTTTAATTTTATTCTGATTTTAATTTTATTTCACTTTTAAATTTTGGTATTGTTATGATTAGTATGAATATTAACCAATTTTGAACACCATTATTATAGTAATATAAATTGGAATAATATGGTAATGAAATAAAATAAATTTAATAATAAAATGTTAATATTTTTTTGAAACATATAGGGGTAAAAAGGTATTTTAAGACTTCTTATAGAGTCATATTAATTCTAAATTATAAATCAGTTTATGAATAAATTATAAATTATTTTTGTCAAAAAATTCGTGTATTTAATAAATTGCTAATTAAAGTTTAAAAAATGGAATTTTTTCTTAAATATGATTATAATTAACAAAAAATATATTTTAGTATTTTTATGATTATTATGAATATTAATTAATTTTAAATACCATTATTATAGAAACAAATTAAAGTAAACGTGCAACCAATTAAAGTAATAATTGCATAGTAAAATAATTCATAATTGCTGATAAGAATTATATTGCGAAACTATTATAGTAATAAATGATTACTTGACCTTTAAAATAATATACAAACGGACATATATAAGGAAAACTCATCAAAATATTTAATATTTCACGTATACTATAAAGACTAACTAATTAAAATTTGTTGATTATAATTCTATTTAAGAATTAATGTGACTCTATTTTCCTCATCAAATATTTGACAGGGAATCACAATATAACTGCAAGAAAGTATAAATTATAAACATGTTTAAGAAAAAATTTTAATTTTATGATGGTACTTACTCCTATAATGGAATATTTTAAAGTATTTGATCAACTAATATATCTCGTGAATCTATCTATTTAAAATTTAATTTGTCTTTCTTGATTTTATTTAATTATAGGGCGTAGAAATAGCAAATGTTTTAAAAAGGTATAAGTAAATGGGAACAAGTTCTTTTGCCAAAAGTGTAATCGTTTTGACTACTCGGCTTTTCACAAGTAAACACTGTGCATCTAAATTTGGCTTTCAGTTGTTCAATTAATATAGTTAAAGTATTTCGATATTAAAATTGTAATGAATTAAACATTCAAATTGGTTTCACAGCTTCAAGTTCGTGTAATGGATGGCACATGGTTTATTTCTTTACTAGTTTGGGACCGTGAAGAGCAATAACTGATTGGAAAAACTGCAAATGAATCGAGGGATACAGTAATTGAGGTACATAGTTTTCCCATATCAATAATATATCTTCTTAGAATTTCAATTAATTTTAGTTTTTTCTTCATTAATAATGTTTTAAACATCCCTTATTGCTTTTTATCTTTTGAAATTATATTAGATAACTGTAAGCACTGGATTTTAATGATCCTTCTCACGAAATGATGATGAGAGCAAGATAATGCAATCTTTTACAGTTGTTATCCATCAAAGGTGTTCTAACTACAGTGGAGTTGGGTTTTAGCCAAGTTTGAAGGCCTAGTCTGCCCTTAGGGACCCGTACGGGTGCTACCTAGTGGTACAGATCCATCGATGGACCCGTATGGGTCATTTCCCCCATATGCCTGGAGGAGACCTATACGGGTCCTGTACTTGCCTGTTTAGGCTTTATGAAAGGTAATCCATACCTATTTCGGGAGAAATTGCGTCATGAATGCGATTTATTACGTTCAAACCTAATTTCCCCCTATAAATAGAGGCCTTTTCACCTCTTTTCAAGACACACAACATAAGAGAGACATTATATACAAATTCTAGCAGTTTCTATAGGTATAGAAAGGGTATAGTTGAGGTATAGGGGTATAAAATAGGGAGAAAACCCATCCCTTGAGGTTTTATTCACATTTTATTCATTCCTAGCTTCGTTTATTAGGATTTGGGGGAGGTTTTATCTACACAAATACTCGCCTAAATAGTCCTAAATTCTCCATTTCCACATATGCTTTGGCTAAACTCTCTTTCAGCAAAGGGATCGCCTCAAAGTGGATTCATGTCGTAAAGGTACTCTCTTGAGTATCAAAGAGACTCATATCTCATTTATATTATTGGTATTTCTCTATATTATGCCCTATCTATATAAAATATGTTAAATCAATTGAACCAAGGTTCTATCTAGACCAGATAAGACCCGTATGGGTCCCCTCATACCCATATGGGTCCCCTTCAGCACCCGTACAGGTCCCACCCATCCATACAGGTACTGGCCCCAAGGAAGAACCCAAAGTTCTCTTTTAACTTGTAAAAATCAATCCAACTCACCATTTGCCATGCGATCATTTTCACTAATAATCTAGTAAATCAGCCCACTAAAGTTAAAATGTGTTTTCACAACAAAATACATTGAACACTCATTATTTCTCTCCGATCCTAGAAGCCTCTAGGGCACTATCGATCATAAAACCGCTTGTGAGGTGTCGATGATGTGTGGGTCTCTCTTGGCGCCTGTGTGAGAGGCGGGGCCCATTAGGGGTTTCGTTAGATTTAGGCGTGATAAAACATTTTTAGTTAAAGTTTACACAATAAGCCAATGTTAATGGATAAAAGAATCAATACCCAAATCTCGATACAATTGATATAATCGCTACCCAAGCTGTCTGATTAGGAAAGAGTTTTAGTACGGTTCCCTCTGAGCAGGAGACTCATACTATTGGATCAGAGATTCGGGTATCGGATGAGTCACTTATTTCTCATTTAGTTTATTCAAAATTACATTCACCGCGTGAAATCATTTTAGTTTTCATCATTTAAGGAATTATCACAGAAATCATATTTCTACACTCTTTCACCCTTGTTACATGCATTTAAATATTACAATAAAGCACAAGCAATAAATAGGGGAATAAAAATTACAACCACGGAAAAAAAGGGGGAAATTGCAAAGAGAACCTATACATTTGTTCTGAGTTATAAAATAAAATGAAAATAAATTCCCCTACACCCACAAATGTTAGCACAGTTTATAGCACACCATAAATCAGCACTTTAGCGTATTTTGTTGTGAAACACGTTTTAACTTTTGTGGGTTCATTTACCGGATTATTAGTGAAAATGATCGCACGGCAAATGTTGAGTTGGGTTGATTTTAACCGATTAAAAAAATGAGCTCGGGGTTGTACCTGGGGGTTGGTACCCGTACAGATGGGGAGTACCTATACGAGTCCTAGGGAGGACTAGTATGGGTATGGTGTACCCGTAAGGGTCCTGTCTAGTCCCAAACAAAAACTTAGTTTAGTTAAGTTACAGATTACAGATCAATAGATTGGTGGCAGAAAAATAAAATAAAGAGGGATTTCCTTCCGTATAAGTATGGCGCACCATATTGTTATCCTCAACAAGGCTCATACAGGTTAAGACCAGACCCAAAACAATAAATGAAAGCAACAAATATAATAGAAGATACAGAGAATAATAACAACAAAATAACTGAGAAGTGAGTCTCTTTGAAACTCAGGAGCATTACCTTTTCGACATGAATCCATTTTGAGGTGATCCCTTTACTATTAAGAGAGCCCGACCAAAGTAGATGGAATAGGACTATTTAGGTGTGTATTTGTGTGGACAGAACCTCCTCCAAATCCTACTGAATGAAGTTAGGAATGAATAAAATGTGGACAAAACCCCAAAGGATGAGTTTTCTCCCTATTTTATACCTCCTATACCTCTGCTATACCTTTTTTATACCTATGGAAACTGCTAGAATTTTAGTATAATTTTTGTATGAAGAATGTGTGTCTAAAATGTTAAGGGAAGGGGCCTTTTATAGGGGAGAGGAGGTCTGAAAGCAGTAAATCGCGTTCATGACCAGCCTTTTCCCGAAATAGGAACAGATTTCTTTCTAAAAGGGCCTATTTAGGTAATAAGGGTACCCGTACGAGTGGGGCCCTACCTCATACTAGTACTAGGGGACCCACATGGGTCCCCCCTAGGCATATGGAGGGATGACCCATATGGGTTCCCTGGTAGATCTGTACCACCAGGTTGTACCTCTACGGGTCCCTATGGGCAGACTAGGTCTCTAAATTCTAGCCAAACTAAACTCTATAGTAGTAGGAATACCTCTGATGGACAATATCTGAAAGACATTGCATCATATAACTCTCATCATAGTTTTGTGAGAAGGATTGTTATAATCCAATGCTCATAGACTGCCCCTCATGGGATCACTGCAGATACGGATCTGTATGATCTCACAATGTGAGCAAGGGTTTAGAGATTATACCTGAGGTGATGACATGGGTGAGTTCTTTCCTCAAGGCAAACTCCTTCCCTTTGTGTACCTTTCTTGAGGTAAATCGCTTTCCCTTGCTAATGTATATCCCTTTTTATGGTGGATGACTTTCCTTTGCTGATGTGTATCCCTTTCTTGAGGTGGATGACTTTCCTTTGCCAATATGTATCCCTTTCTTAAGGTGGATGACTTTCCTTTGATGAAGGGTATCCCTTTCTTGAGGCGAATGACTTTCCTTTGATGATGCGTATCCCTTTCTTGAGGCAGATGACTTTCCTTTAATGATGTGTGTTCCTAGTGACTCTACTGGGAAAGACATGGATCTACTCTCCTGGGTTATATTAGGGTATCCCTTTCCTAAGGCAGATGACTCTCCTGCTGGTGGTGTATCCCTCTCCTAAGATGGATGACTCTCCTATTGATAGCTTTAAATAGCCTAAAAAGAGATAATAATCAAACTCTATGTTAGTTATTGCCTGAGCTGACACATCTTTATTCTTGACTAACTTCGTGGTGAAGAAAAATATTTTTGCCTCTTCAATCAAGAATGAAGATGTGTGTGTAGGGATTGGTCCCTAAATGAACCATAAACTAAGTTTAAGAAATGTTGGGTTTGGCCTAACTACTTAAGGCTAGAATGCCCCTTCAAATGTGCTTCTTAGGGGGTTCCTATAAGGTATTCAGTTATGGAGGATGCCCCCTAACTGATTCCACTTTTGGGGAGTGGGGTTATCTCCTTTGGTAGACTCTTTTCATCTGGGGAAGGTGTGTGTATCCCTTTCTTAAGAGGGATTGACTTTCCAGGCTAATGTCTCCCTTTCCTAAGGCGGATTGACTCTCCTCAACGATAGTGTATCCTTTTTCTAAGGTAGATCGACTCTCCTGATCGATGGTGTATCCCTTTCCTGAGGTGGATGACTTTCCTTGCTGATGCATATCCCTTTCTTGAAGTGGATGACTTTCCTTTGATGATGTGTATCCCTTTCTTGAGGCGGATGACTCTCCTAGTTGATGATTTTGAATAACTTGTAAAAAGACAACAATCAAATGCTAAGTTAGTCATTATCTAAGCTGACACATCTTTATTCTTGATTGACTTTGTGATGAACAAAAAATTTTGCCCCTTCAATTAAGGATAAAGAGGTATGGATGGGGGTTGGCCCCTGAATAAACTTTAAACTAAGTGTGAGAAATGTCAGATTTGGCCTGATCTCTCTAGAATAAAGTGCCCCATGAAGGGTGCCTCTCAAAGAATGCCCCTAGGAGGGCTAATGCCCCTAGATTGACTGATTTCGCTACTGGGGATTAAGGGGATGCCCCTAGATCTGATTCCACTGCTGGAAAATGGGGGATGCCATTAGATCTAATTTTTCTAATGGGAAATGGAGGGATTCCCCTAGGACTTGATGATTCTACTGCTGAGGAATAGGGGGATGCCCATAGATTAATTAATTCTGCCACTGGGGATTGGGGGGATGCCCCTGGATCTAATTTCGTAGTTGGGAAATAGGGGGTGCCCCTAGATTGACTCTGTGGCTAGGGAGTATAGTAATGCTCTTGTGGTGACTTCTTTTCTGCTGGGGAAATCTCTTTTTGTAAGATTCGCTTGTTGGAGGAGATTCCTATACTCGGGTGAATCTGCCCAAAAACTATCCCTGTTAGTAAACTTTTTAAAATGACTTACCTTGATTCTTGATTGATTTTGTCGAAAATAAAAATATTTTTCCCCTTCAAACAAGGATCAAGGTGAGTTAGAGGTTTTGCCCCTAGTTTAACTAAAAGAATGGGGTTTAGGAAACGTAGGGTTTGCCTCAATTTGTATCTGATGTAGGTGTCCCTTCCTCGAGGTGGACGACCTTCTTTTATGCTCTTTTCTTAAGGTGAGCATCCTTCCTTTTCATTCCTTTATCTAGGCGAACCTCTTTCCTTTACTATTAGCATCCATTTCTTAAGGCAGACGGCTTTCCTCTGCTTTGCGTATCTCTGGTTACTTCTCTAGGGAAGACATGTGTATCCCTTTCTTAAGGCGGATGACTCCTCCCTGTATCTCTTTCTTAAGGCGGATTGACTTTTCTGACTAATGATATATCCCTTTCCTAAGGCGGCGGATGACTTCTCCTTGTATCCCTATCTTAAGGCGGATTGACTTTCCTGACTGATGGTGATGTGTCCCTTTCCTAAGGTAGATGACTTCTCCTTATATCCATTTCTTAAGACAAATCGACTTTCCGGACTGATGGTGATGTATTCCTTTCCTAAGATAAATCGACTTTCCGGACTGATGGTGATGTATCCCTTTCCTAAGGCAGATGACTTCTCCTTATATCCGTTTCTTAAGCTGGATCGACTTTCCTGACTAATGATATATCCCTTTCCTAAGGCGGATGACTTCTCCTCGTATCCCTTTCTTAAGACGGATTGACTTTCCTGACTAATGATGATGTAGCCCTTTCCTAAGGCATATGACTTCTTTTGGTATCCCTTTCTTAAGGCAGATGACTTTCCTACTAGGAATTCAAATAACTGTTTTGAACTGGGATGTTTTGTGGGGAGTGCCCCTTGGCGGAGCTGACTGCAGAGGAGATAGCCTTTGAACGGGTAGTCCATTTGGATTACTGGGGAGAAATTACTCAGGAGCAATTTGAATCGTTTAGAGGAAGGTGTTCCTGGGTCATCCTAACTACTGGGGAGTATCCTTGGAACCCATCTCTAGAAAACTTGACTAGTTGGGGGGTGCCCCTTGGATACTAATCTGACTGGGAGAATGGTTCCTTTAACCATCCGGTCATCGAGGATAGAGATTGGCTTTTCGTGGGGATAGAAAGGATGCCCCTTGAATGTTCCATCTGCTGAGGAATGAACTATCCTAATGCAGATGCTCTGTTGAAGAAAAGGTGCCCCTTTGATTGGCATGCAGGTTTTATCTTATCTGACCTGTAGGGAAAAATAAGTTTTACCAGAATATCACCTGAAATGGTACATCTTAATTCTTTATTGACTTTGTGATGAACAAAAATTTGTGCCCCTTCAATCAAGTATTAAGACGTACTGGGGTTCTGCCCCTAATTAACTGTAAAGAGTGAGTGAAGAGATGTTGGGTTGGTCCCAATCTTATTTTGGTATACCCCTAGAGTGGCCTGACTACTAGGGAAAATAGCCTATAAGTGGCTTCACTTCTCGAGGGTAAGTCTCCTAGATGACTTAGATTGATAGGGGCTGCCCCTTGAAAGAGAACTTAGTTACTGGGGGGGCCTTAGAAATCACCTTGGGTGGCTTGACCGGTTGGGGGGATGCCCCTTGAATGAGAAACTTAGCTATTGGAGGGTGTCCCTGGAAATTGCCTTGGGTGGCTTGACCAGTTGGGGGATACTCCTCGGATGGTTCTCTTGCGGGGGAAATGATCCCTCTAACAATCTAGTTATTGGGGATGCTTCTTTGGAAGATGCCCCTCGGATGGTGCCCTTCAGATGGCACCTTTATTGGGTATGTCCTTTCAATGAGGCCCCTTAGGTGGCAGTGTGGCTAGGGGAATTCCTTCTTTTCCTACGGATACCTCTCCTTAGGTTCCTGCACATGATAAAGGAACTGGTCAATAAAACTTTGAGATACGTGGGTCAAGACTTGCCTCTATTAAAAGAAAAGACTGAGTTTAGTGATGTTGGATTAGTCCCATCTTGAATTGGGGCATCCCTAGTATGCCCCTTCTACTAGTTGGCACTATTGAGGAGTGCCCTTAGGGTGTTTGATGATGGGGGGTGCTCCTCGATGGTGCCCCTTTGGGGAGTGCCTTGAGGGTATTCGATGATGGGGGGACGCCCCTTGATTGGTTCCACTACTAAGGAATGGAGGGATTCCCCTCAATTGACTACTTTGTTGGGGAGGTGTCTTCCTAGATGATTCTTCTGTTGGGGATTTCTTCTAGTATAACATTTCCTTGGTTTAGGCAAAAATTTCTTGTCTTATTACTCCTTGATGTTTTGACCGCTTGGGGATCCTTCCATTGAATGAACCTGTGCATGAAAAAGTGTTCACGTTAGTAGTTGTTCTAAAATGGGTTACCTTGATTCTTGATTGACTTTGTGAAAATAAGAACTTTTGCTCCTTCAATCAAGGATCAAGGTGAACTAGGGGTTTTGCCCCTCATATAACTGTCATAGTGATTTGAGAGTAGTAGGGTTGGCCCCGATTTGAATTGGATGTGTCCCTTCTGTTTGAGGAATCCTTCTTCCACTTGAAAAATGCCCTGAGGTGTGAGGAAGGGACCCGTACAGATCGTATTTTACCAAGGTGAGACCCGTAAGGATGGGGATGGACCCATATGGGTCCCTTCTTTAGGGACAAAATGTCCAAAAATGGGTTTTCTGTAACCTTTTTTCAATGGATGGGGGCTTTGGTAGTGTTAGGCCTTGAATATAGTGAAGTATAGAGAGTTCCTTTGTCAGCTACGCTCTAATCAGGTAAATTTCTTTTATGCTAAACCTGTATCTTACATTTCAACCAACCATTGGTATAAACTATATTTACAGGGTCGTGATACTTACAGTGCCTTTGCTTTGTACAAGTTGTTTGAGACCCATGGGGTAGATGGTCATACATGGAGACATCGAGAGGATGCGAGTAAGCATGGACGATAGCCGCTTTGAGATGGAGTCCCCGCTCTCCCTAGAGTGGTACTTTGGCGAGAGGGTCTGAGACTGGAGGACTAGTGCTATTTTAAAGAGACTGATCCTTCCCCCTGCCCTAGTAGGAGTCTTCTGACCATATCCAATGCCTGAGATGGATTAGGGGTTGTACCAATTGGGTGAGGGGGCCCAAGTGATGTCGGTGGAGGGCTCTTATGCTAAGCTCATAGACTCTTTACTTCTTCCTCACTGTGAGAGGATCCATTTCGAGGACATCCCCCTCAAGTTCAACTAGAGGGATAGATCAGGCAGAGAGGATCGCTAGGGGTTTCTTCTCTGTCCAAGACCTGCTGCTAGCTCAGGATATACTAGCCTCGGTAAGTTTCTTTTACCTGCAAAATATAATAAACTATGCATGCCATGATATTTATATACGTGTTTATGATTTCCATTGCAGAATCTATTGGCCATAGAGCTTGGTAGGTCCGCTCAGGACCTAGAGGCTGCTAATGAGAGGGCTAGATTCTTGGAGAAGCAGTTGCGGGCCGCAACTGCTGAGGCTGATTAGGCTAGGGCTAAGACTACTCGAGCGAGGGCCGAGATTGAGATTTTGTGGGGTTAGTTAGCACTGATGACTGAGGATGGACAAATATAGAAGCCGCCTGATCTTGTGTCCGAGGAGGACCTTTCTGTGTACCGAGTGGCGCTGGCCTTGAGCCAGAGGGATGGAGCCGAGTAGGAGGTGGATCAGCATGCTAAGGTAGCTGATGTTGCAGTTGGGGGTGCTGTGGGGACTGATGACCATGTGATGATCAACATGGATGACATGTTGGTGGACTCGCAGGACCATATTCTGGAGGGGGCCTCGAGATAGGATCCCCTAGTAGCTTAGACCATGATATACTTTAATTTTCTGGATGTTTGATACTTTTGGGTTATGTGTGGCATACTTTGCTGTGAACTTGGATTGATGCATGTTGAACCTTTCTTTCTCTGAATGATGTTCTAATTTTTGCATAGGCCATTTGGTGTGAGATGACCTAATAGACTTTTATTTGTCTTAATTTTTGCCTGAACTGTCATTGATGGCTCAGCTCAGCGGACTTTTCTTTTCTTTGCTTTGACTTTTGCCTAGACTGCCCTTTTGGGTTTTCAATCCAGCAAACTTTTTCTTATTTGTCCGACCCTTTGATTGATCCTTTTCCTCGAGTATATTGCTGTTTTGTCCTTCTTTGATAAAGGCTTAATTTGATGGTGAATTCAACTAGTAACCAAACTTTCAAAGCTTTATATTATTGAGCGACTAGCCTGATTGAGACCAATGACTATTACCAAGGTTTTGATGAGATTCGTATGCTTGTTGTAGACTTGTATAGGTTTGTATGGATGCATATACTTCTTTGATTTGATCGGATGAGATTCATCCTTTGCACATTAGGGGAATGTGTCCTTGAGGTGTCCAAACTATAACATAGTGTAAGCTGGATGATGTTAGTGGAAGCACTTGGCACTTCAGATGATGTGTGCTGTCGAGTAGCTTCACAGTGGGAAAACTAAACTTGAGGGATCCTAACTATGAAACATTGCTATTACAAATGATGCTTGAAGAACAAAAGTAAGTGCAAAATACTAGCGTTTTTGAATTGACTTCTAACTTTTGTATAGACCGCTTGATGTGATGTGATCTATCGAACTTATTTTGTATTTTTCTTTTGTCTTAACTTTCACTTGAACTGTCTTTGGCGGCTCAGTTTAGCAGACTTTTTCCGACTTTTGCATAAGCCTTATTTTTTTTATTTTTTTTCTTCTCTTTTTTGTGGCTTATCGATATTTTATCTTTTATTGAATGATACGCGTAGTACAGATAATAACAAAGAGTACAAAATGTAGAGGAGAAACTGATGTTCACATACTTCTGATCATTTCACCTTAAAGATATGTAGGCATTCATAAGACCCAGATTCTTAGCAAATTATATCATGTTTATCGATGAAATTAAATTTGAGTGCATAGGCAATGGCATTAGTTTCCAATGGTTAACCCTTACCCGCTTTCGAGTCCTTTTACAGATTTTCTAGAAAGTAACTGATGTTTTTCTCTCGATGCCTTAACTATTGCCTAAGCCGCCCTTTTCGGATTTTTAACTTAGTGGGCTTTATTTAGAGTACCCTAACTTTTAGCTGACTTGTTTGTGGGATACCGATTAGCGGGTTGCACCCTAATTTTTGCCCAAGTAGTAGAGGACCACTTGTTGGGTGATTTATCCTTTATTTCTTTTATTGTTTTTGTTGCTTTTTTGTGATTTGTTTTAACCTAAACATGATAGCGCTTAAGCCTATCTTGATTCACTGGATTCACAAACTTATTTCCATCTATGTCCATTAGCTTGATTCCTCCTTTGCCAAGCACTTTTATAATCTTGGACGGTCCTTCCTAATTAGGCCTGAATTTGCCCCTAGTATCAGTGTTGACAGAGCGTAGTTGTTTGAGAACCAGATCACCTGCCTTGAGGGGTTGCTTTGGGTAAGCTTGGGCTATTTAGAATAAACATGTTCTTCTCTTTTGTGAAAGGCGGTCATGTTCTTGTGGGAAGGTTTTGGATCATTATGTAGGGTGAGGGGTCTTCTTTCTTTTAAGCAAATAGAGAAAGCATTTTTTAGGGATATTTTGATGGGAATATATGCCCAAGGGGGGTGCCTACATTAATAAGGAATGCCCATTTGTTGGATGTGACGATTTACCCTTTTGAAGGTTTTGGAAGAGCATTAGATTTAAGCTTGCAGTGATTTTTACCTTTAATGGTGCTTTTGATGTTTAGTCTGTCCTCCTTCCCTTTTTTTAATATGTATCTTCTCCCCTTTATAGAAAAGATGAGCTCTGACCCAAGGCTATCATGTTTGCTAAGCACTTTATATTATCTCTCTTTTATAGTGATAAGTTTTAACCATTGGAACATTATGCCATTGTGATATACTAAAATTCAATTTCTTTAATAAACATGATGCAAATTTTAAGAATGTTGATTTTATGAGTGTACGATATCTTTAAGAGTGAAATGCTGAAACATAATATGAATGCATCAATTTATCCGTGACATGCTTTATAAGTGGCATCGTTTTGCATCAGAACACTAGCAAAGTTAAAAGGTTACCTCATCCTTGAAGTCATCCCCCAGATGTGGAGGGTCTTTATTTTCGATCTTGGTAGGATCCATTGGTGAATCAGGAGTCTCCCAATTCTAAGCTTCTACTTGTCTTGGCACTAATCTTCTTTGAGGTTTGGACTGAAGGAGAAGATCGTTGAGCACTTTTAGTCACACTAAAGGGTAGACCCATTGGATGATGAAAGGTTGTCCCCTTAGGGTGGCTACGCGGTTGGGACCTTGGCTAGATCCCCCAAACTAAAGCATTAACACCACAAATCCTTTGCTAGGCTGAATAGACTGGCTGACGGCTGGCGGAACTATCGTATTCCCTGAATCGTACAGACCAACCAAACCCCACTGTCCAAACTGACTGGATGATGGATCGCTGAGAGATAGAGGTGGCGATTCATCCCGTACCTTAATTGAATTTGGTTGAATTGAAACCGGAATATGAAACAAATGAACTTGAGATTATTGCCAAACTTTGATTCTTTCTCAGGTGAGAACCAAATGATCAATACACGCATGGGTTTGATTTATGCATGCATAAATTACAACGATGCATGGCTAGGTTAATTACAAGGATACATAACACAACACATGCAAATTAATCGATTCTGTCCTTATTTATCCTGCCGGTTCTGAGGGTATTCTTCCTTAGTCTAATCTCATATAGAAATGGGTACCTAGAAGGTAAATACTATGGCTTTTGATAAGAATGGTATAAGGACATATTGGAAGTTTATGTAGAAGGTCCCCATCACATCAAGTCTCTTTTAGAGGGAGATGGCAATGAGTGCTAAACCCACTAAGGTGTACCTAATATCCCTGGCAGTCTCACCATTGCGAGTGTCGTGGAAATAATAGGGCACCCTATCCTAGCTCTAGAAGAGCATATCTAACTAAAGAGAGAAGGAGATGAGAAGACAAAGTGTGATAATTTTCCCAAATGATGAAAACATAAATGGGTTGAATCAAGTAAATGATTTTCAGTGCTCATCTTAATCTTTTAAGCTTTTAAAATAGACCAATATTTCGCAAGTTAAAAGATTATATCCCCAGCAGAGTTGCCACTATAAGGTGTCAATGACATGTGGGTCTCCATTGGCACCTGTGTGAGAGGCGGGACCTACTAAGGGTTTGGTTGGATTTAGGCGTGATAAAACATTTTTAGTTAAAGTTTGCACAATAAGCCAATTTCAATGAATAAAAGAATCAAGAATCAAATCTCGATACAATTGATAGAGTCGCCACCCAAGTCATTTTCTTGGGAAAGAGTTTTGGTACGGTTTCCTCTATGCGGGAGACTGATACCTATTGGATCAGAGATTCGGGTATCGGTTGAGTAACTTATCTCTCATTTAGTTGATTCAAAATTACATTCACTGCATAAAACCGTTTTAGTTTTCATCATTTAGTAAATTATCATAGAAATCCTATTTCCACACTCTTTCACACTCGTTACATGCATTTAAATATTACAATAAAGCACAACCAATAATTGGGGGAATGAAAATTACAACCAGGGAAAAAAAGGGGGAAATTACAAATTACATTTGTTCTGAGTTATAAAACAAAATGAAAATAAATTCCCCTACATCCACAAATGTTAGCACAGTTTATAGCACACCATAAATCAGCACTTCAGCGTATTTTGCTATGAAACACGTTTTAACTTTTGTGGGTTCATTTACTAGATTATTAGTGAAAATGATCACATGGAAAATGGTGAGTTAGGTTGATTTTAATCGATTGGAAAAATTACCTCAGGGTTCTGCTTGGGGGCCGGTACCGTACGGATAGGGAGTACTAGTACGGGTACTAGGGAGGACCAGTACGGGTATGGTGGACCCGTACGGGTCCTATCTGGTCCTAGATAGAAACTTAGTTTAGTTAAGTTATAGATTACAGATCAATAGATTGGTGGTAGAAAAATAAAATACAGAAGGATTTCCTTCCGTATGAGTATAGAGCACCAAATTGATATCCTTGGGGATATATGGTGCCAACAAGGCTCATACGGGTTAGGACCAGACCCGAAACAAGAAATGAAAGCGACAAATATAATAGAAGAAACAGAGAATAATAATAACGAAATACCTGAGATGTGAGTCTCTTTGAAACTCAGGAGCGTTACCTTTTCGACATGAATCCACTTTGAGGTGATCCTTTACTGTTGAGAGAGCCCAGCCAAAGTAGATGGAATAAGACTATTCAGGTGAGTATTTGTGTGGACAAAACCTCCCTTAAATCCTAGTGAATGAAGTTAGGGATGAATAAAATGTGGACAAAACCCCAAAGGATGAGTTTTCTCCCTATTTTATACCTCCTATACCTCTGCTATACCTTTTCTATACCTATGGAAATTGCTAGAATTTTAGTATAATTTTTGTATGAAGAATGTGTGTCTAAAATGTTAAGGGTAGGGACCTTTTTATAGGGGAGAGGAGGTCTGAACGCAGTAAATCGCGTTCATGACCAGCCTTTTCTCGAAATAGGAATGAATTTCTTTTCAAAAGGGCCTATTTAGGTAATAAGGGTACCCCGTATGAGTGGGGCCCTACCCTTTACTAGGGGACCCGTACAAAAGGGCCTATTTAGGCAATAAGGGTACCTATACAAGTAGGGCCTCACTTGTACGGGTACTAAAGGACCCGTACGGGTCCCTCCCAGGCATATAGAGGGGATGACCCGTAAGGTTTCCTTGGTGGATCCATACCACTAGGTTGTGCCCATATGGGCCCCTAAAGGCAAACTAGGTCTCTAAATTCCCCCCAAACTCAACTCCGCAGTAGTAGGAACACCTCTGATGGACAACACCTGAAAGACATTGCATCATATAGCTCCTATCATAGTTTCATGAGAAGGATCGTTAAAATTCAGTGCTCACACTATCAGGCTAACATAATCACTTTTTTTCTGATAGAATGCTGAGTTATGATGTGCTATAAACTGTGCTAATCTCTGTGGATGTAGGGGAATTTACTTTATTTTGTTTTATTACTTAGAACAAGTGTATAGGTTCTTTTGCAATTCCCCCTTTTCCCCTGGCTGTAATTTTTATTCCCCCATTTATTGCTTGTGCTTTATTATAATCTATAAATGTATGTGACGAGTGTGAAAGAGTGTACAAAAATAGGATTTCTGTGATAATTTCCCAAATGATGAAAACAAAACGGTTTTACGCAGTGAATGTAATTTTGAATAGACTAAATAAGAAATAAGTGACTCATCCGATACCTGAATCTCTAATCCATAAGGTATGAGTCTCTCGCCCAATGGGAACCGTACCAAAACTCTTTCCTTAGGAGATAACTTGGGTGGCGACTCTATCATTTGTACCGAGATTTGGGTCTCGATTCTTTGATGCATTAAAATTGGTTAAAATGTGCAAACTTGAACTAAATGGTTTAATCGTTCCTAAATCCAACCAACCCCCAGTGGGCCCCGACTCTCACCAAGATTCTAAGGGAGACCCATACGTTATCGACACCTCACAGTGGCGACTCTGCTAGTGATTATAATCTTTTAACTTGCAAAATTGTGGTTTATTTTAAAAACTTAAAAGTTTAAGATGAGCACAAAAAATCATTTACTTGATTCTACCTATTTTATTTTTCATCATTTGGGAAAATTATCACACTCTATCTTCTCATCTCCTTCTCTCTAGCTAGATGCACTCTTATTCTAGTGCTAGGTTAAGGTACCCGATTGTTTCACAAAACTCACAAAGGTGTCACCCATACCTGCTTAGAGTATGGGTACACCCAAGGGGTGGAGCACTCATTGTTATCTCCCTCTTTGAGGCTAGATACGATGGGAACCTTCTACATCAACTTCTGATATGTCCCTACACCATTCTTATCGAAAGCCATAGAGTCCTACCTTCTAGGTACCTATTTCTGTGTGAGATTAAACTAAGGAAGTATGCCCTCAGAACTGGCGGGAGAAATAAGGACGAAATCAATCTCTTTCCATGTGTTGTGTTACATGCCCTTGTAATTAACCACACCATGTATTGTTATGCATCATTCATGGATATCCCACCCCATGCATGTACTGATTTTTGGTTACTGCCTCAGCTAAATCCTAAAGAGTTAAAACTTGGCGATGTTCTCGGGTCTGTTTGACTCAAATTCTAGCTCCACCACCACCTCCTCCTCCTCTAGTTCAGTTAAGGGTTACTCCACCTCCATCTATGGGCATTTTGTCCAGTAGTCAGTTTGGTATATTTGATCCCAGTGCTGCTTATCACCTCAAAGAAATGTCTCGCATACTGGCTCTAAAGGGCCAGTTAGATGCTGAGGTTGAGGATGTTGCTACTGACGAGGAGGCAAATGCATCAAGGGCCGATGTTAGGTCGGAGATTGCAAATGTCATCTCACAATACTTGGGAAGTAGTCAGTTCCTCAACCGTAATGATAAGATGCTAGCTTCCATCAGGACGATCTTTACCGATGAGAGAATGGTTGATACCTCTTATAGTGCCCCTATCAGTGCTCCAGTAGTAAACACAGTGGTTAGTGAGTAGCTTCCCCTTTCAGGAGTTACTCATAATCCATTCACTCTATTTTAGTTGCCACCTATACAGATTTGTAGAGAGTCCTCCAGCCAGTTTAGCCAATTGGGTTTGGTTGGTCCATTTGGCTCAGTTAGTCAGCCATAGTCTGTGGGTACAGTGGTTCCACCGGCCGTCAGTCGGTTGGCTCAGGCTAGTCAAGGATTCATACAGCCAACATTTCAGTTTAGGGCGTCTACCCCAACCCCTAATTTTGTAGTCACACCTAAGGGGACAACCTTTCCTTAATCATCAGGTTTACCCTCGGGTGCAATTACTCAATCAGACAGATCATCTTTATCTATGGAATTGCGTGATCTACTATAAAAGTTACTTACCACCAATCCCGGCGTCCAGCCACCAGCACTGTCAGTTCAAACCATTAGTCCCCAAAAACTTTAGTATGCCTAGCATAACGAAGTATAAGGGAACTGGTCCACCTCAATCTCACATTACTACCGGTCAAAGGGTAATGAGGATAAGGAAGCTTAGTGAGAAAGTGCTTGCCGATATGTTCCCCTGCACTTTGGAGGGCCCTACTATTGAATGGTACAACACTTTATCCGATGAAGTAACTAGAGACTGAAAGTTCTTATTTGAGGCTTTCATTCAGCAGTATGGCTTCAACGCCACCATTAAAACTACCATATAATTTCAAAGCTATCAAACAGGCCCCCAATGAGAAATTCAAGCCCCATTTTAAAAGATGGATGGCCACCCAAGTTTTGTTAAAGGATCGCCTTAGTCTCCCTGAGATGATTGTAAAATTGATGGATGGTGCCTCACCCATTTATCGTATGGTCCCTGGTATGTATAGCTTCTCTAGGTATGTGGAGACCTTTAAGAAGGCTGAAAAATGGGAAAGATTTGAGGAATTGGAAAAGGCAAGTGTGTCGACCAAACCGTGGTTCAAGAAGAATGACCCATCAGCTCCACCCAGGCCCCTAAGCCAAGGTCTAGTTTAGATCCTAAAGCCACAATAGTTCAAGAAGAAGTTATTGCAGTCCGTACCATTGAAGATTATATTTCCCCTTGGAAGGCGTCCCTGCCTACCATCTTCATTAAGTTGAGGGCACTTGGTCTTCTCCGAAGTGTCAAAACCTATGTTCCATCCAAGCCTGAGGATAGGGATTAATTTTATGCTTATCATGTTAGTAATAGTCATCGCATCGGCACCTGCAAGGATTTACTTGAGGCCATTCATGACCTGGTTAGAGAGAACATGATCCAAGAACCCAAACTTAAGCCAAGCACCATAAATAACCCCCTGCCTAATTTTGAGAAACAGGTTGCAGTTGTTGAGTTAGGAATGCCCTCCCATCATGTCTTCAATATGATGGTACAAGCTAACCCTATGGTTCACTCAGTCATGGCTTTACCTAATGGACATGTCCCTATTGATATTAATGCATATGAATTAGAGGATGCTTGTGATGAAGAAACTATGTTCGTCCAACCGGAACCAATTGAAATTGATGCTTATGTGTTAGAGTATGATGACCTCAAAGAACCGACTTTGTTGGTGGAAACCCCCGAAGGGAGAAGCTATACAAACAAGGGGGTGTTACATGTTACCCAAAGTGGAAGGGTTCCTCCTAACGCCCTCCCAAAGAAAAGAAGAGGTAGAGATGTTGACGTCCAAGTCTTCTCAAGTGTCAGTCAGGGACCAACCTTTACACCTGCTATCGAGACTCAAGCTCCGATTGATACTAGAAAGAAAGATTTAAAAGTCACCCCTCTTATTTAGAAGTTGCAAGTTACCTCTATCGAGTACAGCATTTGGCAGCTCCTCATTGACTCTGAAGATAATCGTAGGGGTTTGATAGAAAAGTTATTAAGCATAGAGGCTACACCTTCCACTACCTTGCTCAAAGTGTTTTCAGTTATTGGGTGGTCTTCTCCCAGTCACGTTAAACCCATTATGTTTTATCCATCAGATCTCCCAGTTAAAGGAAATAAGCACAATAAGGCACTCTTCATCAAGGTGTAGATCTTTGATCGTTCTATCCCGTGTGTTATAGTGGATGATGGTCTCGCCCTTAACCTCTGCCCTGCCAAAATCCTCCCTCATTTGGCGGTAAATGAGTCTATGTTGGAGAAATCCAATACTATTATAAGGGCATATGATGATATGAAAAGGAGTGTCATTGGGGTCTTTGAAGCTGAGGTCGCAGTTGGCGGGTGAAGTCTAAAGTCTTATTCACTGTCCTTGACATCCCCGTCACTTACTCGTTATTGTTGGGTTGTCCTTGGCTCCATGAATTAGGGGTCATCCCTTCCACAGTCCACCAGAAAGTCAAGCTCATCCACAATGGCAAGCTAGTGACCATTGAAGCCGATGAACCATCTGTTATAGCATCTATAGAAGTTGAGGAAAAGGAATCTAGGGTGGATGTAGCTCACTAAGGTACGAAGTTTTTGGTTATGGGATATATATCTCTTAAAATTGAAAAGATTATGATAAAGCAAGGTTATATGAAAGGAAAAAGGGTTGGGAAGAATCTTCAGGGCATGCTGGAATCCATTTTGCCTCTTCCGTGGCCATTCAGACTTAGTTTGTGGAATCGCCTGAGTGCTAAGAAGTCCAAGCCCTAGTCCTACCTCATGATATGGGCTGAGGTCAAGCAAAAAAATATTCATGGGTGAGGAAGAACCTGTCAAGGTAAAGGGCCAGAAGGTCCCTAGTTTTGAGATCTTTAATGATGTGTATGATGTCATGAAAGGCTGCATAATTGAAACCTCAGTTTCTGTGGAAGTATGTGGTAATGCTGAAGAAGATGAAATGAATGAAGCAGTTGAGTCCATCACTAAGGCCTTAGCGGTACTTATGAGGAAGAATTGGTTGGGGGATGAGAAAGGAAATCCCATAAGCAGGGCTATCAAAAACTTATCAAGAGCAGTGGCCGAAGAAGCATATGTGAACCTGCACACCAGAACTACTAATTCAGCTATCAGTATTGCCAAGGTTGATCGATAAGGCCCTCCGCCTGTGGAGGATGATTCAAATAATGTAATTTTTAATATTGCAAACATTTTTATGGAAACAATGCCGCTTATAAGGCATATCATAGATAAGTTTTAGCATTATTACCCTTTATTTAAAACATGTCATGAATAAATTGATGCATCTCTCATTGACATTTCACTCGAGTATTTCATTCTAATGACACCATGCATTCGTAACAACAACATTCTTAAAATATCATCATATTTATTAATGAAGTTGACTTTGAATATATCACAATGATATAAATATCCAATGGTTAAAACTTACCACTAAATAAAAGAGAGAGAATAAAAGTGCATAGCAAACATGATAACCATAAGTCTTAGTCTGTCTTTCTTCACGTTGGGGGAAAAGGGTATGGGGGTACACGTCGTCAAGAAAACCAAAAAGACTCATGAGAGCATCAACATTAGGTTGACTCTAATTATGAAAGTACACCTTGGGTTACATGAGAGCATCAGCAGTAGGCTGGCTCTGGTTATAAAGAATGGAAAGAACCTCTTGGGTTATAAGACAATACTTAAGTCTCACATGAGCCCCAAAGGGAAGCTGATCACCAATAAGTAAATCAAGAATATTTTGTCAAAGGAAGTAGCTACCTATAGGGATTGGCCAGATAAACTCACATTTATAGTTTGGGGTTATAGAACAAGTGCAAGAACTCCCATAGATCAGACACCTTTCTCCTTGGTATATGGGATAGAATCCGTATTACCGGTCAAAATAGAAGTAAGATCTCTACGAGTGGCACTCGAAGCCCGGCTAAAAGAGTCAGATTAGGCAAGAGCTAGGTATGAACATTTGAATGCAATAGACGAGAAACAGCTCAAAGCACTTGACCACCAACAGATGTATCAGCAACGGATGGTCCCGAGCTTACAATAATAGAGTAAGATACCCAAAACAACCTCTCAAAGTGGGTGATCTAGTTCTCAAATAGCTGCACTAAGTCAACACTGACGCTAGGGGCAAGTTCAGGCCTAATTGGGAAGGACCATTCACAGTTAAGAAATTCCTTGGCAAAGGAGGAATCAAGAATATGGATATGGATGGAAATGAATTCGTGAATCCAGTGAATCAAGATAGGCTTAAGCATTATCATGTCTAGGTCAAAAGAATTAAATCATAAAAAGCAGCACAAATAATAAAAGAAATAGAGTATGGATCACCCGACGAGTGGTCCTCTACTGTTTAGGCAAAAATTAGGGTGCAACCCGCTGATCAGTTTTCCATAAACCGGTCAGGCAAAAATTAGGGTACTCCAACGTAAATAAAGCCCGCTAAGTTGAAAACTCAAAAAGGGTGGCTTAGGCAACTATTAGGGCATTGAGAGAAAAATGTCAGTTACTTTCTAGAAAATCTGTAAAAGACCAGTAGGTGATAGGAGTCAACCATTGGAAGTTGTTACCATTTCCTCTGGGCTCAAATTAATCTCATCAATGAACATGTTTTGATTTTACTAAGAATCTTGGTCTTATGAATGCATGCATGTATTTAGGTGAAATAATCGTAGGTGTGTGAACATCAGTTTTTTTTCTGTACATGTTGTGCATCGTTATCGTTATCTTTACCGCGCGTACATTATTCAAAAGAAAAGAAAATTTTTGCTAGATTGAAAACCTGAAAGGGCGATCCAGGCAAAAGTTAATACGAAGAAAGAAAAAGTCTGCTGGATTGAGCCACCAAGGACAATTCAGGCAAAAATTAAGATAGTCTGCTGGATTGAAAACCCGAAATGGTGGTCCAGGCAAAAGTTAAGACAAAAAAGAATGCTTACTGGATTGAAAACCCGAAAGGGCGATCCAGGTAAAAGTTAAAGCAAAGAAAAGAAGAAAAAAAAGTTCGCTGAACTGAGTCATCAAGGACAGTTCAGGTAAAAAGAAATGAAGATAAATGTTCGATAGGTCATCTCAATTCAATTCAAAAGCACCGGCTTTGTCATTCAGTACATGGGTTTACAAGCGGCAATATTCAATGGTCTCAGCGTAAAAAAAGAAAAGTTCAGCATGCACAAAAAAGTAAAATGTCAAAAGTACTAATGCAGATTTATATCCAAATAAGCCACATAGTGCCCAAAAGTGTCAAATGTTCAAAAAGTAATAAAAACACATCACAATCTAAGCTGCTGGGGGATCTTATCCCTGGCGATCCTCTAGAGTCTGACCTGCGTATCCACCAGCAGATCATTAAAATCTATCATCATGTGTCCTCAGCTCCACCAGCACTTATACCAGGCAAGTCAAGGGTCCTGTCTCCAAAGTCCTTGTGACATCCCTGGCAGCATCAACTCCCCTAGCATGCTGACCCACCTCCTGCTTAGCTCCACCCCTCTGGGTCATCGCCGGCATCACTTGGTAGGTAAAAAGGTCATCCTTGGACATAAAATTAGATGACTCCGGTATCTATCTGTCCTCGGTCATTTACACCTGCTGGCCCTACAACCTCTTGATCTCAGCCCTTGCTCAAGCGGTCTCCGCTCTAGCCTGGTCAGCCTCAATAGTAGGCTCCTAAAACTGCTCCTCCACGAACCTAGCTCTCTCCTCAGTAGCATCCAGATCCTGAGTAGACTTGCCGCACTCCATGACTAGCAGAGTCTGCAATGGAAATCATAAGATCAGTATACATATATAAATGTCATAGCATGCATCATACATAGTTTGATGAGTTTTGCAGGTAAAAGAAACTTACCGAAGTTATCGCGTCTTGAGATAATAGCAGATCCCGGACGGAGAAATAAACGCTAGCGATCCTCTCAGTCTAAAAAATGGTCACATGAAAAAGAAAGTCATATCAGGACGGGATGTTTTAAGTGATTATTACAAGGATAAGACTAAAGCAGGGAATTCCTTACATGGGTGAAGCTGGAAGGGGCAAAATCGATAGGCTGGACTAACTCCTCGAGCTCCTTAACAGCATGCTTCCCGAAATGATCTAGGATCCGGAAGAAAGTATCTAACTCTACTAGGAGGACTCCCTCTCTCACACTCCTCGAAGCATGAGAATGCTTTGTAGGCGGCTCAAGAATGGCAGGACCAGCAGCAGCATGCCTCTTCCACATAGAGGCAGCAGGCTACAGCTATAAAAGGCCACATTCAAGGTCATAGTCAATTTTAAGAAATGATAAGGTATTCACAAAGGCTGAGTTAGGAAGATACCTGAGAAGAAGGAGTAGTAGACTTAGCTGAGCTCTTGATTCTCCGAACCATAGAAGGACCACCATGGTCGCCCTTCAGTCCACCCTCATCGGTGTCGTCATCATCACCATCACTGTGCCTCTAGTGGAACTCAAGGGGGACATCCTTGTAGTGAATCCTATCGCAGGGGGAAGGAGCGAGGAATCAATAAATACATTATAAAAACCTCCTACGGACATCACCAGGGCCCCTGTGCGTAATAACTATAACCCCTAATCCATCCTGGGCATCAGGTATGGCCAAAAGACTCCCTTTGGGATAGCAGGAGGGATCAGTCTCTTGATAATAGCACTAGTCCTCCACCCTCGGACCCTCTCGCCAAAATACCACTCAAAGGAAAGTCGCGACTCTAGGATAAATCGACGGTCATCTATGCAGGCCCGCATTCGCTCAATGTCTCCGTATATGACCTTCTGCTCCTACGGGTCGTAAACAACTTGCACACAGTATATGCACTATAAGTATCACAACTTCATAAATATAGTTTCTACTAATGGTTTGTTGAAATGTAAGATACAGGTTCAGCGTAAAAGAAATTTACCCAATTGAAGCGCAACTGGCGGAGGAACACCCTATACTCCACTGTGGTTAGAACCTGATGCTGCCAAGGCCACATCCACCTGGTGATGATGTGAGGTGTCTCGGGATGCCTGGGCAAACCTAGCCTAGGGATAAGATGGTGTTCAAAGGCCTAGATCTGCAAAACAAGGCAAAGTTAGTTGCAAGGAAGTACAAATGAAGAGGTTAAAGAGCAAAAGATTGAGTTCAGGAACTACCAAGAGGATCAGATGACAAATCTTGAGCTTAGAGTGCTGGCCCTGAACTCTAACATGCAACCCATAATATAACTATACCAGGATGGTCCAACACCAGTTCTTACCCAGCACAGTAGCAAGATCCTCAATAGCAAAGAGCAAACCATAGTTAAGGTTGCTCGAGTAGATCGGGGAAGAAGATAGTGGTAAGGAAGGTCAGTAGGAAAGACCGGGCGTACTGGTCCCTCCTCCCCGCAGCAATAGGGTTTGACTGCCCAATCCAATAGTTGTAAAGCTCACCGTACTTAAGCTTGTCAATCCTTCCACGACAAAGCCCAAGTAACCTCTCTACATAGGCCTTCACCTCAGGCCGAGAGTGTCATCTATCGGCATAGATGTAAAAGTGGAGGACATCCCCCACTCCAGTCTAATCTTATCAGGGCGCACATGTCTAAAGGAGTCACGATGACCTCCCTGATCGGTAGATGGAAGGTATGGGTCATCTCAAACAATCTCTCAGCAAGTGCCAACATAGAAATAGGGGCAAGTGTCTTCAACCCCTGTAGAATAGCACGAACAATGTCAGAGAACCTGAATGAATCGATGTGAGTCAGTAGCTCGGTGTCCCCCGTAGTACGGATCTTCTCATACCACTTCCTACAGAAGTTTAGGGCCCCCACAATCTTATACTAAAACTACAAAGACAAAAACACAGTTCAATAGGGTTAGAATATAGTGGACAAATCAAAACTCAGAAGAAAGTTGCAGAAAACAAAGAATCAACCATTTTGTCTCTAAAGACAGGACCCATACGGGTCAGCCTCATTTTACGGGTCTGTGTGCGCCTCCCATACCAAAAATAGGACTCGTATGGGTCCCACCCCACCCCACCCGTACGGGTCTACTACGAATAGTCCTTATGCGAGAAAACTTCCCAAAAATCCAAATTCAACCAAAGCTCATCCAAATTAGTCCTAAAAGCATCCTAGACTAAAGTTACATGCATCATGCTCTATTTCAAGGTCTAAAACTCCCTAAATCATGCCAAAAATTGAGAAATTCCAAAACACTCAAAAATGGAAAATGAAGAATCAAGCAAAATACCTGGAGTTTGGAGGCATGGGTATCGGGGGAAGGGATCGGAGGCACTTCAGAAGTGGGAGTGAGCCCCAAAAATGAGTCCCCCTCGCAACTAAAAATGGGCATTCCCAAAACTCAGAATTACCTACTAGGGGCAAATCCTCATGCCTGATGGAGAAATGGCCAGTCTTTGGGATCTTTTTATACATTTTGATCAGTTTTTAGGAGAAAATCACCAGAGATCGCAATATGGGAAAGTTTTGTAAAAGGCAGGATATTAGGGGTCGTATCAATTTTTAACCCCCGATAAGGACCCATACGGGTCCCACCCATCCCGTACACGTCCTATTTCTCAACCTCCCCACCCGTACAGGTCTCGGCCCATCGGTACGGGTCCCTTTTTTCCATCTGGGGGTAGATTTGGAACTAGAACTTCCTGGAACCACTAGGAACGCATCCAGTCTAAAATAGGGCCAACCCCACTTATCTTAAACTCTATATTTCTATTAAATATGGGGCAAAACCCCTAGCTCACCTTGATCCTTCATTGAAGGGGAAAAAGTTTCTGTCTTCACAAGATCAATCAAGAATCAAAGTAAGCTATTCTTGAATTGATCACTAACCGGGATGATTTTTGTGAGCAGGTCCACCTAAGCATAGGAAACTTTCCCAGTGAACAAATCTTGCAAGGAGAGACTTCCCTAGTAGAGGAGAGCCTGCCTAAGGATATTACTCCATTCCTTAGCAATGGAATCAATCAAGGGGTACCCCCCAACTAGTCAAACTTTCTTGAGATGGTTTCCAAAGGCACTCCCCAGTAGCTAGGATGCCCCTGGAACACTTTCCTCTAAACAATGGAAGTTGCCCTCGAGCAACTTCCCCCCATTAGCCTAAATGGACTAGCCATTCAATGGCTATCTCCTTAGTAGTCAGCTCCCCCAGGGGCACCCCTGAGGAGCATTGTAGCTCAAAATAGTTGGGCCAAACCCAACATATCTTAACTCGGTTCATAGTTCATTCAGAGATCGATCCCTACCCACATATCTTCATTCTTAATTGAAGGGGCAAAAATTTTTGTTCATCACAAAGTCAATCAAGAATTAAGAAGTGTCATCTCAAGCAATAACTAACTCAGTGTTTTTATTGTCTCTTAACATGTTAATCAAATCCCCAGTAGGAGAGTCATCCGCCTTAAGAAAGGGATACAACACCAGCAGGAAAGTCAATAAGCCTTAAGAAAGGGATACACCACCAGGAGAGTAATCTGCCTTAGGAAAGAGATACATCATCATCAGCTAGGAAAGTCAATCCACCTTAAGAAATGGAAACACCAGCAGGAGATTCATACACCTTGGGAAAGGGATACATAACCATCAGCTAGGAAAGTCGATCCGCCTTAAGAAAGGGATATGAGGAGAAGTCATCCGCCTTCGAAAAGGGATACACCATCATAGGTCAGGAAAGTCGATTCGCCTTAAGAAAGAGATACGAGGAGAAGTCAATCTGCCTTAGGAAAGGGATACACCATCATTAGTCATGAAAGTCAATTTACCTTAAGAAAGGGATACACACACCTTCCCCAGTAGAGTAACAAGGGATACGCATCAGCAAAGGAAAGTCATCAGCCTCAAGAAAGGGATACGCATCGGCAAAGGAAAGCGGTTAGCCTTAAGAAAGGGACACTAAGGAAAGTCGTTCGCCTCAAGAAAGGAATCCACCCATATTATCACCTCAGGTATGATTCTTAGACCTTCGCTCATATCGTGAGATCATATAGATCCGTATCTATAGTGATCCCACGAGGGACAGTCTATGAGCATCGGATTTTAATGATCCTTCTCACAAAATAATGATGAGAGCTAGATAATGCATCTTTTACAGGTGTTATCCATCAGAGGTGTTTGTGAGCACGGGATTTTTGGTGACTCACGGAACGATGATGACTTTTTTCTCCGACCTTTTATGGCCCCTTTTTATTCCTTTCCTCCTGGTTTGAATCGCGTTTGGAGAGTGCCTTTTGACAATTTTGGACCTTCGGTGCCACCTAAAATGTATTCTAATGTATTTAAGCTGGTAGAGATCACTGTTACCTAGTTCTAATCCCCTGGCCCATCTTTTTAGGGTTTTCCATTGCCTTTTGGGGCCTACCGGTGCCATCGCCGGGATGCAGGCCGCATTGCCCAAGCGGCCTAGGCCCCGCCTGGCATGGTCTCCATGCCTGGGAGACCACGTCGTGCCAGGTCTAAGCTTCATCATACGATGCAGCCTAGATCTGGTCGCGTCGTATGATGCGGCCTAAGGTCTGCCGCGTCAGCGACGTAGCCTTGGAATAGCCTGACCTATCCCTCTGCGATTTTTGGGTTTTATTGCTCTGTAAGTGAGATTTTTGTGATTTTTTCATCAAATTAAGACATTTGAAGGATTAATTATGAAATTTGTGCTTTCTAGTGTTTATAAAAACCCCAGAAATCACATGTCTTAGGACTTTTGCCAATTTTAAAAAAGGTCATAGAGCCATGGAAATCCAAGTAATCCAGATTCTTAAGTTTTATTAGGCTTAATGTTTTAGTCTAAAATATTAAAATCAAGTAGAAATCTTAAGTTAAGATCAATTTATATAGGATTTAGGGACTTTTTCTCACAATATCACTAAATCCCTTGCTAAATTCGTTACTATTCATTGGTATTTCATCACGAAATCGTAAAAAAAGCACACCAAAGGTTGATTCGAGTCTTGAGAGTGGATTCACGGCCTTTAGGTAATTTTCTGAGTTCCAATCTATTTCCTTAAGTTATTTCTTGCTCATTGTTGCACTTTCACTTGGTTTTTCGGGCATTTAGCCCATGCTTTTGGCATTTTTGTGACTTTTCGGCTCACTTCACAACGCCCTTTGTTTCCCCCGTCTATGCATCTCACGCGGGTCCGAGGCAGAAAGACGTCGTCAGCTTAAATTTTAAGTTAAAATTTGAAAAAATGCTTTCATTTTCAAATTTGGTTAACGGATTTTGATGTTGTGCTGAACTCATTTTTAAATCAAAGCTTTATTTCTTATGCCTTTTTTATCCACCGCATAGTTAGCTACTAGGTTTAAGGTGTTATTATTATTTCACCCCCACGAAGCTCACTTGTATACCTCATGCCCGCCAGGAATTGGGGATATCTGTGGGTGGATCACTCATTTCAACCAACGTGTAATTCCGGTAATCGTACTCATTTGAGGAGTGGTTGAGTTACACGGAATCAAGGTAAATGAGACCCTTCTACAGTATCGTTCCACGATACCAGTAGTTTGAGACTATGAATTGCGATAAATCTAGCAATAGCAACTTCCTCTTAGGTTCACCAAAATAATTTGGATTTACGTCGCATACTCATTTGCCGTTCGTTGGAGTTTGAGTTAAGCCCCAGATCTTTTGAACGGCGTTACGCGGGAGTCATAAAGTTGCAAGAGGTTTATTCGCTTTCATGTGCTACTTGTGTTGTGCCCATTCATGCAAAACCCATGCATAGGCCACCTGTGGCCGAATTTTATCTTGTGTTCTAGCTTACCTCTACTCTCCCCTCACTTAAAGGGGGAATTTAACAAAATGCCTGAGATCGTTTGAGTCCCGATGACCCATATCTAGTTCGCTGGGCATGACAAGGAAATCACACGTCTCACGTATTTTGGGGTTAAGCTTCGCATCATAAGCTCTTCTGCTCTCTACCTCTCTAAACCACCCCCGTATATATGGCATTCATCACTTGAGTTATTATGTAATCATTCATTTCATCCATGGTTCGATTCAGGCTGATCATCTTCCTATTTTAAAGAGAGAGAGTTAGACCGAGGCACCGCTACCATATTAGTCCAACTTAGCACAATCTTGATCATCATCTAGTTTGTTGTTCTAGTGGTCCGAATTCAGTTTCAAGCTCAGTTTCAGATCCTGGTTTTTCTTCTATGTCTGATTTGCCTACAGTTGATGGGGTTTCATCCGAAGCCAAAGAGATTACTTCCTCTTCTCTCCCTTCGCCTGATGATTGGTATTCAAGCTCAGGGACAACCAGAGGCCGCTCAGAATGAGTCAGTTCAGGTTTCATCATTTTAGATTCAGTCTACTATTCAGCCAATTCAGTTGGTTTAGTGTATGCAACAGCCCATTCAGCCTTCTCCGATCCCATTTTAGTTTGGTCAGGATATCAGACGGTCTCAGCCATAAATGTTTGCTTATCCAACTCAGGCTTCAAACCACACCTTTAAGCCTGATTTTCTCACCAGTATGAGCTAGCTTTCATTAACCCCAATAACCCCGAATCAGTTTCAGCCAGCTCGATCAATTTCACCCGTCTAGTCCCTATCAAGTCTATTCCAACTGGATCAGAATTTAGCTCAACCTCAGATACCTCTAAAGTCCTTTTCTCTTGCTCCTACTCAGTTTATTATTGCTCTGAGAGGGACTACTTATCCGCAAAACCCCTTCGATTTTAATCTATGAGTTAGTTCTCAAGTTGAAACCTCATCGCTTGCTTCACCATTCCAGTTTGGCACACCCCCTCCATCCAATGGCCAGGTCATGCAACCTCCGGGCCTGACACCTGAAGTTGAGGCCCTCTGGCACCGATTGACTTCTCTTCTATCTAGCAACCAGGTCATGCAATCTTCGAGCATGACATCTAAAGTTGAGTCTCCCTCGCATCAATTAGCAATTCCTCGACCCAACGACCAGGTCATGTAATCTCTGGGCATGACATCCAAAACAGAGGCTCTATCACGAAGGGTCTTGCTTTTTCGTACTGAGAGAGGACCGAATGGAAATCCCAAAGGAGGTGAAGGAATTGGGAAGTCACTTGATATCCCGTCTCGGGCCGAAATGAAAGAATGACTTACACAAGAGAAGAAGTTGGATCGCATTCCCCCCAATCTAGTTCGGGTCGTTGATCAGGTGTGAGCATGGGATTTTAGTCGGCCTCGATGATGAGATATATATGGTTATCCTTTATTTGAGTTTCTACAAGTACTGATCCAAGAAGCCTAATTTGATTTTAACGGGCCTCGACTCAACCGAAATAACCTAAAAGACCACATTTATTAGACTCGTGTTACTCATCGCTCAAATGACTTGATAATCCCCTGATGCCTAATAGTCCAATTGTGTTTATGTTAGTCATTATAAAAAAAAGTAATGTAAAAAATGAAACAAAAAGAAAATGAAAATAAAAATGAGAGGCTTTTTTGTCATAAACGGGAAGGAGCCTAGGGTTTTCTTTGGCTTATAAAAAAGGGACCAAACACAAATTAAAAAGGAGCTCATTTCAGAAATAGAGGGCGGCACACTATCTGTAGAAGAAAAAAGAAATTGGATTTTCTTTGGATTGAGGGGAGCTCAATTAGAGGAGGAGGACGGCACAAAATCAAACAAGAAAAATGGTCTGATTTTTCATTTTGAAAAGCCCCTCATTAGAGGTTGAAGGGAACTCATTTCCGAAAGTAAGGGGTCGGCACAAATAGAAAAGCATTAGAGAGTGGCTTTGGATTGAAGGGAGCTTTGGAAAATTGGCGGCACAAATCAAACCAAAAGGAGCTCATTTCATTTCAAGTGGCGGCACATCCAGTGGGTAGGGGTTTTTTTTTAGTTTAGTGGAAATAGGGAAAAAATTTCATACATTTAGCTCTTGTTCATCTTGATTTTCTTGATCCTTTTCACCAACTCACTCAACCAAAAATAAATTCATTCTTGCTCAAACCATGTGAGTCTAGTCACACCAAACACAACTCATTCAATCAAAACACACTCAATCAAATCTTACTCAACCAAATTTCATTCAACTAAACAAAAGAAAAAATATAAAACTAAAATCATTCCAAATCCTACACCTAATACGGGTACATAGGGTTTCAAATGTTATTTCGGTTAGATTCGGCTAGATAAAATCCGACGAAGGTTTTAAAGATCGATCCTTGGAAATTTACCTAGACCCGACTACAAAAATCAAATATAACCTCTGGGAGGTATCAAATCAATTTACTTTCATATTTAAGCTAGATCTATTCATTATATATTTAATCTACTTGTTTTTCATGTGGTATTAATATTATTATTAGTAGTATATGTAAATATATGTTATTTGTATTTTCATTGTTTTGATGGCTATATATTAGTATTATTGTTAGTAATAAAATGGTATTATTTTTTTAGTAGAGTTATAGCATTATATTCACTATTTTTGTACCTATTTTTTCATATTATTATTATTATTATTGTTATTATTATTATATATTGGTCATTTACTTACTTTTCTTATTATATTGTTATCATTATTACGATGATTATTATTACTATTATTATAATAAATACTTTCTTGCATTATTTTCATTACTAGTATTATCATGATTTTGGTAGATGTTTTTATTACTATTATTATTACTATTAGTTTATTACTATTACTATCCTATGTTACTTGAGTCGTTGAAACGAGCTTTCTGGAGGCGTCATTTGGATCTTGAAGAGGTGGATTCACAGTATAAGTGTAACCTATTAAGTCTCTTGAACTCTTTTTAGCATGTTTCTCATTTTGTGTGTGATTATTATTTGTGCCTCGTTTATTTGTGATTTTGGATGTTTTGCCTTGTGTGGACCCGGGTCCGTGTTGGTAAGTTCAGTTAGGATCCGGTTTTTTCCCCTTATTTATTTATTCGCTTTATTTCCTTCACATTAGAAAAATGTATAGGAATTTGTAAAGCTATGTAATAGTTTTATTTTCCTGCTTTATTTACTGCTTTTGTGTGATGTATGGCTATATAAACCGAAAACTCTAAACATAAACCGGATTTACATCGCATAAGAACTGAAGCCGCGCTTATTAACATATAAACAGTTTGATTTAAAAATTGAAAAGTAAGCAACATCATCCGAACTTGGAATCTCTGTTTTAAAGTACGGTCTAACCACCTGGTGGGAATATCATACCCAAATTCTCGATGGAGCTAAACCGGGTGGCGACTCTATCTTAAAATACGAGATTTCAAGTCTCGTATACCTTAACATGCAAATTGGACTTAAACTCAACATCAACATCGATTTTATCATTATTTTCATCATCCCTAAAATAAGGATCAATCCTCCAGCTCGCTTCACAGCGCTCGTTATTTCCCCCCGTGCTAGATATCTCACGCAGTCCTTCTAGGAAAAATGTCGTCCGCTCACAGTGGCAACTCTGCTGGGGAATGCCTTTTAACTTAAAATTTGAAAAATCGCTCTCATTTTCAAATTTGGTTAAAGGATTTTGATGATGTGCATAAATCATCTTTTTAAATTAACGCTTTATTTCTTATGCCTTTTGAATCCACCGCTTAGTTAGGTTCTAGGTTTAAGGCGCCATTATTTCACCCCCGTGAAGCTCACTTGTATACCTCATGCCCGCCAAGAGTTGGGTATATTTGTGGGTGGATCACTCGTTTCAACCAACGTATAATTCCTGTGATAGGGCTCATTTGAGGAGTGGTTGAGTTACATAGAATTAAGGTAAATGAGTCCCTTCTACAGTACCGTTCCATGATACCAGCAGTTTGAGACTATGAACTATGATAAATCTAGTAATAGCAACTTCCCCTTAGGTTCACCAAAATAATTTAGATTTAGGTCGCATACTCTCTTGCCGTTTGTTGGAACTAGAGTTTCCTCCAGATCTTTTGAACGAAGTTGCGCGGGAGTCATAAGGTTGGAAGAGATTTATGCCCTTTTGTGTGCTACTTGTGTTGTGCTCAAGCATATGCACTTCATGCATAGGCCACCTATGGCCGACCTTTCTTTTCAGTTTTTGCTTACCACTACTCTCCACTCGCTTGAATGGGGAATTTAACAAAATGCCTAAGATCGCTTGAGTCTCGACGACCCGTATCTAGTTTGCTAGGCATGGCAAGGAATTCACATGTCTCACATATTTTGAGGTTAAGCCTCACATCATAAGCTCTTCTACTCTCTACCTCTCTAAACCACCCCCGTATATATGGCATTCATCATTCGGATTATCATATAATCATCCATTCTATTCATGGTTCGATTCGAGCTGATCGTCTTCCGGTTTCTCAGTTAGACTAAGGCACCGCTACCATCAAACTAGATCATCTTCCAGTTTGATATTTTGTGGGTTCAAATTCAATTTCAAGCTCATTTATGGAATTTGGTTTTTCTACTATGTCTGATTTGCTGATAGTGGAGGGGATTCCATCCGAGGGTACTTCCTCTCCTCTCCCTCCGCCTGATCAGGGTAAGTCTCTGCTGAGTTCCAAGATCGCCAGTGCTATGATAGTGTTTCTCTGATTCAATTAGTTCTGAGATGTAATTTAGGGGCAGATCCAAGATTCGGTCCGCGCAGTTTTGGAAGAGAAAAGAAGTGTTCAAAGGATTTTGATGATTGGTATTCAAGCTTGGGGATGTTGGTCCAATGGCCCTTTTTCGCAGAATTTACAGACTTAGAAAAGTCTTAGTGTAGCGTATTTGATGATGATCCGGAAGATGGATCCGGATGATGCAGATACATAATAATGTGCAATAAAGTAAAAGAGAAAGAAAATCAAACACAAGTATTTTATACTAGTTCGGCCCGACCTATGTCCAGTCCCCGGAGTTTCCTTCCTCTGAGCTTATCCACTAGTGGATTCCTTTCCAACTAGCAGGAATCAAGCCTTACAGATTTATCTCCGGATGGAAACCGAAAGTAGGATACATCACTAGAAGCACCAACTCTTAGCTGAGTCCTCTTGTCTTTAGTAGGATATACCACTTAGCCTTCTACCCCGAATCTAAGTTAAGTCCTACAAGGAGATCCCGCTCAAAGCACCAACTTTGAGTTGTATCCTAATCTCTCAACTCACCCTAGTTAGAGAACTTTTACACATTGGTTTTTATCAAAGGTTTTGGTTTTGGAGTTCCTTAAGTTTATATCACACTTAGGAATCTTTATAACAGATATGAAGGGATTTTGATTCTTGGAGGGATTACAAAACTGATTGCTTGAGTATTCTTTGTTACTTACTTTTGTAAGTCAATCAGTTGACCTTCTCTTTTGGTGAATAGCTCCTTTTATAGGCTTTGATCATAAATGCAGCCGTTTGTGGTTGGTGAGTTCTCATTCAATCTTCACCCTTGATCAGGTCGATGATGTGGAGCTTTCGGATCCATTGATCAATTCGTTAGACTGTGTTTTGACCCATTTAAAATCTTGGGATTGATGCTAGAAAGTTGTCAGTGGTCGTTTTGCTTATCATTTTATGATGCACTAACTTTTACACTATTTGCTATTTGGTGTGAGCTCCACGCGCGTCTTTATTGGTCTAGGAGAAAAAGGTAGTTAGCTTTTCTTTGTCCGGTGTCAGACCTTTTGTCCTTTCTCTGAAATATGCAAGCTGTCATTTTATCTTTGTCTTAGGGAAAGGATCTTTGACTTTTATAGACCAAAAAGGTGAAAGGAAAGTTATATTTGAAAATTTCCCTATGTTTGAAATATAGATCTTCCAGATGTCTTTTAGACCTATGTACTCCGGATCTATCTTCCGAAGATGGCTTCAATCAGTTCTTCCAGATGCTGGTCTTGAAGGACAGAAGTTTGTTTCCTTTCCAAACTTTGTCCGGATGATTTCCTCTAGTGCTTAGGTTTTTAATTTGTTCAATGTATGACTTGTATCTTGATCTTTGTCCGGATATTTCCATTTGGATTTGGGAGTTTTACATACATTGTTTTTGTTTCTTTTACACTTGATCTGGATTTATTTTTAGATTGTTAATGGGGGAGATTGTTTCCTAACAATCTCCCCCATTTGATGAAAACAAAAACCTAAGTCATCTAAGCATAGGACATGGTTATATGATCTAAGTATGAATTTTTTATACTCAGTCTTTTACAATGCTCCCCCATAATTCTAGCATCCTTACTCCCCCATAATTTTATGATTTTATGATTCTAGCTTCTAAGTTTGTTTTAGTACAATTACAGATTGTACTTTGGAAGCATTTGTTTTGATAGTTAAGAATTTTCACTTTATATATACTTTTGTTGTTAACAATTTTTAATATCATGAACTTCAGAATTACAGATTACAGAAATACATATAAACTGAATCTAGCTATTACATAAGTATTACAATATCATCTAGCTATCTTAACTATCTCTCCAGAAGGACCGCTCTTCCTACTTGCAACATTTTTCCCTTGCCATTTCCACTTCCTTCACGTTGATGACTCGGATCTTCCTCCCCCTTTTTGCTTCCATCAAGGGGATCAATAACCATGTAGGTTCGCTTATCCTAAGATTGCTGCCAAGTAGAGGAGTAGATAGAGTAGTCTTTGTTGCCTTTAGCTAGCTCATCAATGATATGATCTACTAGGGGCAGATTCAAATAATAAGGGCGAAGAGACCTTCAGAGTTGATCATAAGATTGTGAGAGTTAAGGAAGAATTCACAGAATGTACTCTTCATCCTTGGGGTCAAAATAGGGAAACATGGCCTTGATAAGAGTAGACGTACCTTTTTAGCCCATGAACTCGGAGCCCCCTATTGCTTGAACAAGGTTGTACAGTACCGGAATGAGCTGACTTTCCGGAATAGCTGAAGGAGAAGAGGGTCCGGAGATAGATAATTTATTAATTTTGGCTTGAATGAGAGTGATCTCATCGCTAAGGCCATTCCGGAGGTTGTGGATTGACTCCATTTGATCCTTTATTTCTTTGGTGATAGACTTCCTCCATTCATTTATTGATTGTTCAATACCGGAGTTTCTGGCCCGCATCTCATCACCCATATCATCTAGTATCTTCTCTTTGAGTTTGGGGATGGTTTTATCAATGAAATGAGCAAGCATGTCCTGGGTTACTTGCTGATCAATTTCCAGTTTGAGAAGAACAGGTTTCAGATCTCTATCTTCCATGAATTTTGTCAAGTTTTCAAACTTGGAATCAATGTAGTCCTTAATTTTAGTGGATAGATCAGTGGCAGATGAGGACATTCTTTTAAGAACAGTTGCACAGTTATTAGAGGCCAAGAAATTGGCTTGACTAGCGTTCCTGTTAGTTGTAGAGGCGCTTTCTTTGAGCTCATTCAAAAGTGGCTAGACTTCGGATAGAGAAGCTGCTGCTAGAGCTCCGGGAGTTGGAAAATTCATGACTTGTTGCTCAATTCTGGGGAGGCATTTCAAACTCTCTTTGATCTCACCCAAATCCTTTTGAACTGCTTTATCAGATTTTCGCCTTAGCAATTCCTTCTTAACTCCTCAAAGATGAGCGCATATTGTTCTGTGACTCTACTTCACATATCCCTCCTTGCTTTCCTCCTTAGAAACTTCTTTTAACAACTGAAGAGCAGTTGTAACTTTGGATTTTGAGGTGTTATTTGTAGGTACCCTCATAACTGGAACCTTTGGAGGGAATTCCTCATTAGAGGAGCTAGATGAGGTATCTTCCTCACTATCTTCTTTCCCATCTCCTTCCATTTCCTACTCATCATTACTTGCTTCTTTATCCTTCTCCTCCATCCGTTCCACCGAAAGAGCCTCGCCTGTAGGATCCACTTCAGAAGTGTGCCCTTTGGAACTCAGACTCTCTCCCTCCTCCAGAGTTATTTCATCCGGGTTTGGCACTATGTCCTTAGCTACATTATGTGAGACTGTAGCCAAGTTGTGCTCATCAAGATCAGAATTAAGATGAAGGAGATCAGGGTTACCTCATTAGTTTGTAGCGTCTGATTCTAATTGACTTCAACATCCTGCTTCTCTTCTTCTAGCCTAGCCTCCGGATGGTTGGAACAGTCCTCAATCACCCCTACAAGTGCCTTTTCAGGACTTATCTTTTCTCCCCTAGACGTGTTGGCATTTTTCGTAACACCCTTCTCTAGTGCCTTTTCAAGACTTTCAAGATTGATTATTGGAGTGCCAGATCCAACCAGATTTTTTGGAAGAGCTCCTGGTCTATCAGCAAAGATGAATTTATCAGCTTCCAAAAATTTTGACAGTGTATCCATATTTTGTGGGTCTATAAGAATTGGGGGAACTTAAGATAAGTCTCCGGGTCCTTCAGTTCTCCCCCGATTTATTTTAATGTTGTCTTTTATTACAGCTTGAATGATGTCATATTCTGCATCATCTCTCCCAACAGTCTCTCTTGCTCCGTGCACATTTTTCCCTTTACTAGATTTTGCTTTTTCCAATGCAGCTTTCTACCTATACTACTTTGCTTCTTTATTCAGCACTATTCCAGCTAGCCTCCTCCCTTCACTGGCTTTCTTTCTTGGGCAGCAATGGCTTCATCATAAGTTAGGCCCTTTCTACTAAGTTTCTTTTGAGGAGGAGTCTCATCCTCTGTCTCCTTATCATCTTCCTCCTCTTCCATTTCAGCCAATGTTCTCTTGGCTTTCCTCCTTTCGGCCTCAATTTCTTTTACAGCAAATGGAGGCAAATCTGTATCAAGCACATTTTAACCCTTCTTAGCAGCGGTCTTAATGAGCTTACCCTGACTTTGGGTTTCTTAGGTTCTGGATTTTATGATTTAGCTGATTGGAACGGTGTCTAAATCAATTTCTTTTTCTGGACTTGCTTCCGGCTTCTTTTGTGCCTTGCTTTTAATGGTTCTGGCCTTCTTGGGGATAGGCACTAACTCTTCCAGATCGACCATCTTCTAGGACTTAATTCTTCTCTCATCCCTTTTCTGTTTGGCCTTTTCTTCATCCCACTCCTCATTATATCAAAAATTTAGGAAATTCTTCTCAAGAATAGGCTTGCCATAGATGCCTTCAAACCTGGTCAGATCTATTTCTACTGCTTGCAGAATTCTTGTGATTAATGCACCATGGGAGTTCACATGTGTCTTGAGATAGTGAATGATCAAGACTAGCCAGTTTACTTCCGTATTGCCAACCCAGTGCTGCAGGATGTAGTGCTAGAGGGAAGAAACTATAGTCAATGATCCCTTCATTATCATGATGAGTTTTGCCAAGGTATGCTATAGGAATCTGGGCGTTCTAGGGAAGTATGTGGAGAATTTATCTCTGAAATAATTCTAGTGAAGCCACAATTTTGAATCATAGTCAACTCCATTTTCATCACCATCTTTTCTCATCAACAGACCCGAGTTCTTCATGTTCAAATTCTTCTCAAATAATTCTAGAGTGATAGTTACGACCTTCCCTTAGACTTCAATGTGTAAGGCATCAAAATAGTTATGAGCGCTAAGGTTTTCGAAAAATTCCTGACTAGTTTTGGATAGGTAGGGCAATTCATTTTCAGGAAGTCACCCAGATTTTGATCCTTGATCAAGGTGAAGAAAGGAGGGGTTCTGAATAAGTAATCATCACCTAAGTTATCAGTGGGAATAATTGATTCGGAGGTTTTGAAATTCAGGGGTTCAAAATCGGTATCCTTCAAGTCAGATACTTGAAAGAAATTTTTACTATGTAAGATCTCGAGGGTGTTTGAGGTTTTTGTGGCTGCCATTTGAGAGAGATTTTGGAAGCTAGGGTTTTGGGTTTGAATTTTTGTAGAGTAACAGTAGGAGTATATTGCTCGCGTGAGGAGGATAAATTTTAGGGGTATTTAGAGATTTTTCAAGGTGAGGGTATTTTGGTAATCCGGACTCCGGCTGTTTTGGTTGGATTGATGATATGGCAGTTGGATTTTTAGGAGAGAGGTAAAATCATTTTAACCGGTGAATGGGAACAGTTTATTTTTGAAATAACTGCTATATTTACTGCTCGTGTAACAACCAATGGACTTTTGAAATTCAAAAAATAATAATTACCTTTATGAGATTTTACTGCCATATATCATTATTGTTGGCTAACGTGGCAATCTTCCAGAATAGATCTTCTCCCAATACTCCTTGTCTTTTGGAATGAGTTTTTATCTTAGGATCCGGTTTGGTATAAAGTTGTCTTCTTGATTCTCTCTAAATTGGATTTGAAATTCCAATTGACTCTCTTAGCTTCCCAAATTGATCTTTACTTAAAGTCTTAGTAAAGATATCAGCTCTCTATTCATTGGTTGGGACATATACCAATGCAACATCCTTCTTCATCACATGATCTTGGATGAAGTGATGCCTTATGTTGACATGCTTCATCCTGCTATGGAGCACCGGATTCTTTGACACATCAATAGCACTTTTATTGCCACACATAACATCCACACATCCGGATTGCACTCTATAATCTTTAAGTTGTTGTTTGATCTATAGGAGTTGAGTAACATAACTTCCAGCTACCATATACTCTGCTTCTATAGTGGATAAGGCAACTAAAGTTTGCTTTTTGCTATACCATGAGACTAAGCAATCTCCAAGAAAATGGCAACCTTCGGATGTACTCTTTCTCTCAATAGTATCTCTTCCATAATCTGCATCAGTGAACCCTTGGAGTGTAAAATCTCCATTACTAGAATACCATAACCTAACCTTAGTGGTTCCTAGAAGATATCTAGGGATTCTTTTAACTGCCTTGAGATAGGAATCCTTAGGATTAGGTTGATACCATGCATAGTAGCAAACTGTATAGTGTATGTCAGGTCTGCTAGCTGTCAATTATAATAGTGAACCAATCATTCCTTTATAGGGTAAGGGGGGTGAATGGCCCTTTTTCGCAGAATTTATAGACTTAGAAAAGTCTTAGTGTAGCGTGTTTAATGATGATCCGGAAGATGGATCCAGATGATGCAGATATGATAATAATGTGCAATAAAGTAAAAGAGAAATAAAATCAAACACAAGTATTTTATACTGGTTCGGCCCTACATACGTCCAGCCCCCGAAGTTTCCTTCCTCTGAGCTTATGCACTAGTGGATTCCTTTCCAATTGGCAGGAATCAAGCCTTACATATTTATCTCTAAATGGTAACCCCTTCTGGAAGTAGGATATGCCACTAGAAGCACCAACTCCTAGCTGAGTCCTCTTGTCTTTAGTAGGATATACCACTTAGCCTTCTACCTCGAATCTAAGCTGAGTCCTATAAGGAGATCCCGCTCGAAGCACCAACTTTGAGTTGTATCCTAATCTCTCAACTCACCCAAGTTAGAGAACTTTTACACTTTGGTTTTTATCAAAGGTTTTGGTTTTGGAGTTCCTCAAGTTTATATCACACTTAGGAATCCTTACAACAGATATAAAGGGATTTTGATTCTTAGAGGGATTACAAAACTGATTGGTTGAGTATTCTTTGTTACCTACTTTTGTAAGTCAATCAGTTTACCTTCTATTTTGGTGAATAGCGCCTTTTATAGGCTTTGATCATAAATGTAGCCATTTGTGGTTGGTGAGTTCTCATTCAATCTTCACCCTTAATCAGGTCAATGATGTAGAGCTTCCGAATCCGTTGATCAATCCGTTAGACTATGTTTTGACCCATTTTTAATCTTGGGATTGATGCTAGAAAGTTGTTAGTGATCGTTTTGCTTGTCATTTTGTGATGCACCAACTTTTATACTGTTTGCTATTTGGTGTGAGCTCTACGCGCGTCTTTATGAGTCTAGGAGAAAAAGTTAGCTAGCTTTTCTCTATTTGGTGTCAGACCTTTTGTCCTTTCTCTACAATATGCAAGCTGTCATTTTGTCTTTGTCTTAGGGAAAGGATCATTGACTTTGATAGACCAAAAAAGTGAAAGGAAAGTTATATTTGAAACTTTCCCTATGTTTGAAATATAGGTCTTCCGGATATCTTTTAGACCTATAAACTCCAGTTCTATCTTCCAGAGATGGCTTTAATCAGTCTTTCGGATGCTGGTCTTGAAGGATAGAAGTTTGTTTCCTTTCCAAACTTTGTCTGGATGATTTCCTCTAGTGCTTAGGTTTTTAATTTGTTCAATGGATGACTTGTATCTTGATCTTTGTCCGGATTTTTCCATTTGGATTTCGGAGTTTTACATACATTGTTTTTGTATCTTTCAAACTTGATCCAGATTTGTTTTTTGATTGTTATCTGGATCATTGTTTCCCAACAGGGGACAACCAGAGACCGCTTAGAATGGGTCAAGCCGTACCCATACTCATCTGTCATTCAAGCCGCACCCACAGTTTAAGTGGTGGCTCAAGGGGAGGTTTTAGCTGTTCAGAAAACTCCTAATCATGCACCCAATCAAAATCCCTTTCTTTCCCCTTAGAAGTTACCATTGAGTGTGATATTTGCTAAAATGCGTGAAGCCAGCAACCTTGATCATCTCCGAGAATATAGACCCCCAACCCCCAAATAAAAAGCAAACTTTTATAAGTATCATGTTCAAATGGGACATCAAACCAACCAATGTAGAGCTTTAGCTACTGCTATCTCCCGTTTGGTCAAGGAAGGAAAAATGGATGAGCCTGCTAGAAAGACTGATACTGAGGAGAAACCATCATCGAGCTCTAATAGTGGGGTGAGTGGGATCAATTTCGGTCTCCCTGAAGAATTTGTGTTGGCTTTGGTCTTCTCTAGTTCAGTTGACACCACTATACAAGCCAATTCTACTTCTAAATCTAACAAGAATCTCACGAGGTCTCTAGCGAATGAAGGAGATAAGTCATCAGCCGAACAAGGGAAAGTTCTGGGTCTCAACCTGGACAACATGCCAATGAAAGCTAACGAGGATGCTTAATCTACTAGCTCTACCAATCAAGACCCTCCGCCTGTGGAGGATGGCTATCTATTTATGTAATTTTATTTTTCTAGTATTTTAGATGTGAACCATTATGCCTTTAAGGCACTTTAATTAAATCAAAGACTTTGCTTTTGCTTATCTGTTTGATGTTTCACCCAATGGGTCCATGCATTCATTTTATCATAAGAATACTATGTTCAGTATTTGTGACATTTCTTTGACTGAAATAAATTTGAGTACAAGTGATGGTAACCATTTACTAATGACCTAACCACTAAAAGAAAATGAGAGATAAAAAAAGTGCTTAAAGATCGTGATAACGCTTTCACCTGGTCACACCTAGCCACACCTAGGGTTCTTTGCTAGAAAACAGAGCATCACCTTCCGATACCCTAAATAGAAAAAGAAGCTCAATCCTTCCTTTGATAGATCCAATATGTCAATCGGTTCATCGCTGGCCTATCGACTATGTGCAAGCCCATTCTCAAGCTACTGAAGAAGTGTCGGCCTATTATAGAGAAAGAACATCGCCAGACCACTTTCAATAGAATCATGGCTTACCTTTTCTTCGCCCACCCATTCTTGAAATTCCCACCCCCAATACAACATTGACTCTTCCCAATATCCATTCCCTTACACCCTCGAAACTTCATTGTTTCTCTCCTCATTGTCCATTCTTGGTAAGGGGGTCACATATGATTGGCGAGATTTGACCCTCATCAACAAATGAAAACTACTTCATCATCACAGGGGCAAGTTATTTCTCAAAATAAGGGGGAAGCTGAGTCTTTCACCGACGTTACCGCCAAGAGGATGTCCAAGTTCATTGAGAAATGCATCTTTACCTAGTACCGATTACTTCATCACATCATCTCAGACAATGAGTTTTAGTTTTGAGGGGCAACCACCCAATTGATTGAGAAATATGGGTTTGAACGCTATAGGGCTTTGCCTCAAAGACCATGAGCTAATGGGGTAGCTAAAACCGTAAACTAGCTTATCAAGAAATTTCTCTCCAAGCCTACAACAAGATATAGTAATTGGGTCGATAAGCTACCATTCGCCCTCTAGAGATATCCAATAAGTGTCAAAATTCCCATGAATTCGATGCCTTTCTCATTGGTTTGTGCTATTGAAGCTGTGATCCCAAGCAAAACCGAGATAAAGTCCTAGAGAGTCCCACTCAACCCAAGTCAAAGAGACCCGATGGACCAAAGCGCAGTTTGAATAACTTAAACAATCTTCAAATCTACCGGCAGCGCATAGCAGGGTCGAATAACAACTGAGTCAAGCATCAGGAGTATCAGTCAAAAGCTAACAATCTAGTTCTAAAGAAAGTATAGCCTACTGACGCTGACCCAAGGGGGAAATTCTGTCCAAATAGGAAATACCTCGAGCAACTAGAAAGGTACTCAGCATAAGGGGCATGGATATAGATGGTAATGAATTCACAAACCTTATCAATCAGAATAGGTTGAAGCGTTATCATGTCTAACCAAAAGAACCAAATCCAGAAAAGCGGCAAAAAAAACATATATAAATAAACCGCTGATTGGTTCTCTACTACTCGAGAAAAAATTAGGGTGTATTCCACTGATTGGTATTCTACAAATCGGTCAGGAAAAAGTTAGGGTGCAAAATAACCCGCTAGGCTAAAAACCCTAAAAAAGTATTGGCTAGTTAGCACCAGAGTTTGGGTTAATAGAAATGGTTATCATCATCATGTACTCAAACTTACTTCATTTAATGGAAATGTCATTTTACTGAATCCTTTTTATTTATGCTTGAACGAATATATTGGGCCCCAAATGCAAAATGTTGCAGTAAGTCAAACGTCGGTTTCTGTGCAGTCAACCCGATTCCTCAAAACAAAAGAGTGATAGCAAAAGGCAAAAATTCTGATAGACTAAAAAGAAGCGAGGTCTATGCAAAAGCCGGGATAGTCCGCTGGATTGAAAAACTAAAGGGCAGTCTAGGCAAAATTAGGACATAAAAACAAAATTACTAACAAAGTCTGATAGGCCCATCACAACGTTCAGGTCTATTCAAAAATTAATACAATCAAAACAAAGATAAACGATTGCCATTGATCATATTGAGATATCTGCATTATCGTCATCAGCATCAGAGTGCCTGAATACATTCTCCGGTCTAGTGGATTCGAAGGGCTCAAATCTGTCCTCTACAAGTGTCCACTCCAATCTCAATCATGACCAAGCATCTCATGTCCGCAGTATCCTGAAACCATCCTTGGTAGAATTCACTGGTAGTGATAGCGTCCAGTCGTTCGTCATCTAGAATCTCGAACTTAGCTTCGTGCACCCCCTTTGTCTTCAACATGCTCTATCTAGCAATCAATTTGCCCACTTTGAATAGCTCGTGAAGAGCCCTATGTCACTTATCATACCAGCGACACAGATTTTACGGGTCCTGTCCCAGGCATGGTATCCAAAAACACGAGTCTCGTGTGTACGCCATAACTTCCCTAATTCTTCGTGAGGGGCAACCCTACCTAATCTGCGCGACATCCCTAATCCCCCTCCAGGGGCATTCTTGCCTTGTCCGTGCCACAACACTTTTCCATTTATCATCTCTCCTAGCAAGAGGCCGGGTCGGATAAGTCAATCGAGCAAGCAACCAAATGGAACAAAATCGATCAGGCGAGCAGTCATGTAGCTATGATATGGAGGATGATCAGTCCAAGCATATCATGCACTCATACATCCATGCATAGTATCTATAAACGTAATGTCTGTTATTCTATGCTGAATTCTAAAGGAACAAAGCAAAGAAAAATATCCTCGAGCCATACGCTCGACCTCCAAGCAAACACCCGTATCAAGGGGCATCTCAGAATTGCTTTTTATCCTACATTCAAAGACAGAGTTTCTCCCAGGGGCACATCAGCTAGACTCAGTGCTCAACCTTGGCAGCTCCTCCGGATTCCCGAAAATCTCAACTCAGCTTATATTTCATTCTTCCGTTTTTATTGCTTAATTGAAGGGGCAAAAATATTTTTGTTCCAAAAAAATCAATTAAGTAATAAAAATGCAATTCATATCGTTCACCAAAGTCTCTCCCAGGGGGCACCTTGATGCGAATGCCCAGGGGCACCTCGATATCATCATCGAGGACATCCTAAAACATTTTCTAAATTGTTTCCAAAGATAGAGAATCCAAGGGGCATACCAGCTAGACCCAATGGACACCTCGGCAGCTGCTCCGAACTCTCGAAAATCCTTCTCAACTTTTATTTCGTACTTCCATTTCAATTGCTTAATTGAAGGGTCAAAAAAAATTTTTTTGTTCCAAAAAATCAATTAAGCAATTAAAACGCAACTCATGTGAATTACTAATATCTCAAAACTTCCTCGACAGGAACACCGTGCGGAAATTCCGATGGACGATCGATCCAAAGATCCAAAACTCAAGATTCAGAAAATCCCTTCAGGGGCACAACGATGCAGCTTTCAGTCCCTCAGGGGCACCTCGATGCAACTATCGCAAAATCAACCTAGCAATGGCTTTCGCGGACTTCCTGGATATCTCCGAACTCTTTTTTCTCAATATTCCATTTTTATTGCTTAATTAAAGGGGCAAAATTTTTTGTCGCAACAAAGTCAATTAAGCAATTAAAAATGCAATTTACAACAATTGCTAACTTTTTAGATTTGCCTTCTCGATAGGTCCATTGATGGTGCATCCTCAAACCACCAGTAGACAATCGATTCAGACTTGCCTTCTCGATAGGTTCATTGATGGTGCGTCTTCAAACCACCAGTAGACAACCAATTCAGATTTGCCTTCTCGATAGGTCCATTGATGGTGCGTCCTCTAACTGATGATTCAGATTTGCCTTCTCGATAGGTCTGTTGATGATGCATCCTCAAACCACCAATAGACAACCAATTCAGCTTTGCCTTCTCGATAGGTCCATTGATGGTGTGTCCTCAAACAACCACTAGACAACCGATTCAGACTTGCCTTCTCGATACGTCCGTTGATAGAGCGTCCTCAAACCACCAGTAGACAACCGATTCAGCTTTGCCTTCTAGATAGGTCCGTTGATGGTGCGTCCTCAAACCACCAGTAGACAACCGATTTAGATTTGCCTTCTCGATAGGTCCGTTGATGGTGCATCCTCAAACCACCAGTAGACAATCGATTCAGCTTTGCCTTCCGATAGGTCCGTTGATGATGTGTTCCATGACCATCCGTAGACAAATGACTCGATGTTTCATTGTCTCAGGTATAACCTTCTATCCCTTGCTCTTTTGTGAGATCATACTGACCTATGTCAGCGGTGATCCCCCGAGGGGCAGCCTGTGAGCATGGAATTTTGCTCGGCCTCGATGATGACATGCATATGGTTATCCTTTATTTGAGTTTCTACAGGTACTGGTCCGAGAAGCCTAATTTGATTTTAACAGGCCTCGACTCAACCGAAATAACCTAAGAGACCACATTTATTAGACTCGTGTTACTCATCCCCCAAATGACTTGATAATCCCCTAGTGCCTAATAGTCCAATTGTATTTATGTTAGTCATTATTAAAAAAGTAATGTGAAAAATGAAACAAAAACAGAATGAGAATAAAAAGGAGGGGCTTTTTTATCATAAAGAAGAAGGAGCTTAGGATTTTCTTTGGCTTATAAAAAAGGGGCCAAACACAAATTAAAAAGGAGCTCATTACAGAAATATAGGGCGGCACACTATCCGTAGAAGAAAAGAGAAATTGGGTTTTCTTTGGATCGAGGGGAGCTCAATTAGAGGAGGAGGACGACACAAAATCAAACAAGAAAAATGGTCTGATTTTTCATTTTGAAAAGCCCCTCATTAGAGGTTGAAGGGAACTCATTTCCGAAAGTAAGGGGTCGGCACAAACAGAAAAGCATTAGAGAGTGGCTTTGGATTGAAGGGTGCTTTGGAAAATTGGCGGCACAAATCAAACCGAAAGTAGCTCATTTCATTTCAAGTGGCGGCACATCCAGTGGGTAGGGGTTTTTTTTTAGTTTAGTGGAAATAGGAAAAAAAGTTCATACATTTAGCTCTTGTTCATCTTGATTTCTTAATCCTTTTCACCAACTCACTCAACCAAAAATACATTCAATCTTGCTCAAACCATGTGAGACTCATCACACCAAACACCAACTCATTCAATCAAAACACACTCAATCAAATCTTACTCAACCAAATCTCATTCAACCAAACAAAAGAAAAAACACAAAACTAAACCTATTCCAAATCCTACACCTAACTCGGGTACATGGGTTTTGAAGGTTATTTTGAATAGATTCGACACAATAAAATCCGATGAAGGCTTCAAAAATCGGTCCTTAGAAGTTCACCTAGACTCGTCTACAAAAATCAAAAGTAACCTCTAAGAGGTATCAAATCTCTTTACTTTCATATTTAAGCTCGATCTCTTCATTATATATTTAATCTACTTATTTTTCATGTGGTATTAGTATTATTATTAGTAATATATGTAAATATATGTTATTTGTATTTTCACTGTTTTTATGGCTATATATTAGTATTATTGTTAGTAATAAGATTGTATTATTTTTTTAGTACAGTTATAGCATTATGTTCACTATTTTTGTACCTATTCTTTCTACTGTTTTTGTATTTTTATTATTATTATTATTATTATTATTATTATTATTATTATTATTATTATTATAACCGTATGCATATAGGTCATTACTTACTTTTATTATTATTATTATTATTATAATAATAATAATAATAATAATAATAAATACTTTCTTGCATTATTTTCATTACTAGTATTATCATGATTTTGGTAGATGTGTTATTACTATTATTATTACTATTAGTTTACTACTATTACTATCCTATATTACGAGTCGTCGAAAGGAGCTTTCCGGAAGCGTCATTTGGATCTTGAAGAGGTGGAATGGCATAAGGGTAACCTATTAAGTCTCTTAAACTTTTTTTGGCATTTTTCTCATTTTTTTCTGTGATTGTTATTTGTGCCTTGTTTATTTGTGATTTTGGATGTTTTGCCTCATGTGGAGCCGGGTCCGTATTGGTAAGTTCGGTTGGGATCCGGTTTTGGCCCCTTATTTATTTATTCGCTTTATTTCCTTCACATTAGAAAAATTTATAGGAATTTGTAAAGCCATGTAATAATTTTATTTTCCTGCTTTATTTATCGCTTTTGTGTGATGTATGGCTATATAAACCGAAAACTCTAAACATAAACCGGATTTAAATCGCATAAGAACTGAAATCGCGCTTATTAAAATATAAACGGTTTGATTTAAAAATTGAAAAGTAAGCAACATCATCCGAACTTGGAATCCATGTTTTAAGGTACGGTCCAACCACTCGGTGAGAATATTGTACCTAAATTCCGGGTGGAGCTAATTCGGGTGGCGACTCTATCTTAAAATACAGGATTTCAAGTCTCGTATCCCTTAACATGCAAATTGGACTTAAACTCAACGTCAACATCGATTTTATCATTATTTTCATCACGCCTAAAATAAGGATGAATCCTCAAGCTGGCTTCACATTACTTGTTATTTCCCCCCGTGCTATGCGTCTCACGCAGTCCTTGCTTGAAAAAGGTCGCCCGCTCATATCATGCACCCGTACGAAAGGTAACTAAAACAAAGTACAACAAGTACCCATGGAAAGAATAGTTGGGGGACATATACACGAAGTGAAGGAAAGACGGTAAGATTAAACCATTGCGAGTATTATGTCCAACCCAGTCACCCCATGGACGAATGTCGAACTCTGATTCAAGACATCGACCGCTTTTGGAAGGGAAAGAGAAAGATAGTCGAGCCCGAAAAAGCATCTAACCATATAGATTCACTCCCGCTTTCGGGGCTTACTAAAAGGAAGTAGTGGTTTGCAAGATCTCATTAGGGCCATCTGTTCCAAAGTCAAAGCTCCAACAATTCAGCTCAATATCTCTGTAGTTCAGGCTGCACCTGTTCGGACACTCGGTCGGAAAGCATTCGTATCCCTGTGGAAACTCCCTCTTAGTGTCATGTTTGCCAGACTATAAGAGAAGGGGATGCTTAACTCTCTTTGTGAGTATCATTCTGCTACACCCGAAGAGAAAAGGAATTTCTATCACTATCATGTTCGGAAAGGTCACCAAACAGATCAATGCAAACCTCTGGGTAGGGCCATTTATGGTTTGATAAGAGAAGGGGAAATGGATCAGCCAGCTAGGAAGACCAGCACTGAGGAAAAACTACCACCAAGCTCTGATGGTGAGGTGGGTGCGATCAATTCCAGTCTCCCTGAGGAAATTGTGTTGGCCATGGTCTTCTCCAGTTCAGCCAATGCCATTATGGGAGCCAATTCTAACACCCAAAGCTAGCAAGAATCTCACGAGGTCTATAGCGAATGAAGCAGACAAGTCATCAGCCAAATAAGTGAAAGTTATGGGTCTCGACCTGGATGACATACCGATGAAAGCTACCGAGGATGCCTAATCCACCAGCTCTACCAATCAAGACCCTCCACCTGTGGAAGATGACTATCTTATGATGTAATTTTCTTTTTCTAGTATTTAGATGTGAACAACTCTACCTTTAAGGCATTTTTATTCAATCAAAGACTCTTTTTTTGCTTATCTGCTTCATGTTTCGCTCGATGGGTCCATGCATTCATTTTATCATAAACATTACGTGTTCAGTATTCATGACGTTTCTTTAAATGAAATAAATTTGAGTACAGATGATAACCTAAAATGGTGGCCATTTGTAATGACTTAACCTCTGAAAAAAATAGATAAATTAAGTGCGTAAAAATATTGATAACGCTTCCTCCTAGTCACACCTAGACATGCCTAGGGTTTGTCGTCATATCACCGAGCCTTGTACTCTGACCGCTCCAAAGTTTTGTCTAGTCAAGTAGAAGTTCCGCTAATTAAAGCCAGGAGGGACCGAAAGGATGAAATCATTAAGAGTCGCTTTAGGACAGAGGCTTCCAAGTTGATCAAAGCCAAGCATTTGAAGTTTTCAAATACCTGACCTGGTTACCCAGTATCATCATAGTCGCCTAGAAAGGCGGAAGGGCAAAGGTTTATGTGGATTACCAAATTCTGGACAAGGTTTTGCAGAAAGAAGGCTTTCTTCTACAACATAGTGGTGTGCAAGGTGACAACGTAGCTAGAGGCTACACTGTACTCATCCACAGATGGATTCTCAGGGCGTGGTCAAATTTTGTAGGGCACAATTGCTAAGGTCAAGACAACTTCCATCACAGAATGAGGGGCTTGTTATTTCTAAGTTATGTCGATCAACCTGAAAAATTCTAGGGGAACCTATCAACCAGCCATCACCACTCTCTTGCATGATATGGTTCACAAAGAAGTTGAGGCCTACGTTGATGACACATTAGTTAAGTCTGCTTTTAGGGAAGAACATCGCGTGATTTTGGTTAAGTTTATACAACCTACGCCTTGATCCGAAGAAGTGTATTTTTGGGGTGACATCAAGAAAGCTCTTGGGGCATGTGATTAGTCAAAGATGGATCCCGATAAGATTAAAGCCATCAGGGATACGCCCGCACCCAAGACAGAGAAATAAGTTCAGTTCTTCCTTGGGTCAATTCAGTATGCTAGCCAGTTCATCATGAGCCTCACAACTATATGCAAACCCAACTCTCAAGATACTAAAGAAGTGTCAGCCTATTTTGTGGGATGAAATCATCAGTTTACCTTTGATGAAATTAAGGCTTACCTTTTTTAGCCCACCCATTCTCAAAATTCCCACCCTCGATACACCTTTGACTCTTTCCAATGGCCATTCCCTTACTACTACGCACCATCCTACATTTCTCTCCTCATCGACCATTCTCGGCGAGGGGGACACATATGATCGGTGGAATTCAACCTTCATTAACAAATGGACATTGCTTCATCATTGTAGAGGCAGGTTGCTTCCCAAAACAGGGGGAAGTTGAGTCTTTCGTCAATATTACCGCCAAGAGGATGTCCAAGTTCATCGAGAAATGCATCTTCACCTGGCATAGATTACTTCATCACATTATCTCAGACAATGAATTTCAGTTCTACCCAACTGATTAAGAAATATGGAATCGAGTGTCACAACATTTCACCTCAATTACCACGAGCTAATGGGACAACCAAAGCTGCAAACCAACTTATCAAGAAGCTTCTTTCCAAGACTACCTCAAGATGCAGAGATTGAGCCAACGAGCTACCATTCACCCTCTAGAGATCTCGAATAAGTGTCAGAATTCCCACGAATTTGATGCCTTCCTCCTTGGTTTATGGTATAGCAACTGCGATCCCAGTTGAAACCAAGATGAAGTCCTTGAGATTCGCACTAAATCCAAGTCAAAGGACCCCCATTGACTAAAACGCAATTCAAATAGCTTAAATAGTGTCCAAATGTATCAGTAGTGCATAGCAAAAGCGTACAATGATCAAGCCAAGCATCAGGAGTATCCGTTAAAGGCCGATGATCTGATTTTGAAACAAAGTGAAACCTACCAACACTGATCCAAGGGGGAAGTTCTAACCAGATTGGGAAACACCTCATGTAATCGGAAAAGCACTCAGTACAAGGGGCATGATGACTCTGGACAGTAGCTAATTCACGAACCCTATCAATCAAGATCGATTGAAGCATTATCATATCTAACAAAAAAGAATCAAATCCAAAAAAGCGGCACATAAAAAATAAATAAAGTCTATCACCCGGCGAGTGGCCTTCTACTGCTCGGGCAAAAATTAGGGTGTATCCTGTTGATCGGTATCCTACAAACCAGTCACCCAAAAGTTAGGGTGCAAAATAGCCCGCTAAACTGAAATCCCGAAAAGGGCAGTCTAGGCAAAAGTTAGGGCAAGGTAAGCAATGAGAGTGTGTTGGCTAGAAAACCTACATAGGCTAGTTAACACCAGAGTTTGGGTCAATAGAATTGGTTATCATCATTGTGTACTCAAACTTACTTCATTTAATGGAAATGTAATTTTAGTGAATCCTTTATGTTTGCCCTTGAATGAATTTATTAGGCCCAAAAGGCAAAATGTTGCAAGTAAGTCAAACGAAGGTTTATGTGCAGTTAGCCCAATTCCTCAAAAGAAAAGAAAGATAACAAAAGGCAAAAATCCTGATGGACTGAAAAGAAGCGAGGTCTATGCAAAAGCCAGGAAAAGTCGGCTGGATTGAAAACCCGAAAAGGGCTGTCCAGGCAAAAATTAGGACATTAAAAGCAAAATGATAAACAAAGTTTGATAGGCCCATCTCAATGTTCGGGGTCTATGCAATTAAGACAAATAAAATCAAAGGTAATGACTACCATCGATCACATGGAAATACTTGCATTATCGTCATCATCATCATAGTACTTGAATATCTTCTGCAATTTGATAGACTCGAAGGGCTCATATCCATTCTCTATACGTGTCCACTCTAATCCCAACCGTGATCGAGCATCTTGAGTCCACAAGGTCTAAATCCTCCAAAACCATCCTTGGTAGAATTCATTAGTAGTGATAGCGTCCAGATGTTCGTTGTCCAGAATCTTGAACTTCACTTCGTGCACCCCCTTGTCTTTGACATACTCGATCCGATAATCGATTTGCGATCAACTCGCTGCTTTGAATAGCTCGTGAAGAGCCCTCTGTCACTTGTCATTCTAGCAACACATAATTTATAGGTCAATCCTCAACCTCAATATCCCCCCACACAAGCCTAGTGTATGCATCGTAACTTCCTTAATTCTCGACCAAGGGTAACCCTACCTAATCGGCTCAACATCCCTAATCCTCCACCAGGGGCATTCTCACCTTGTTTATGCCGCAACGCTTTTCCATTTGTCCTCTCTCCTAGCAAGAGGCTGGGTCAGATGAGTCAATCAGGCAAGCAATTGGGTCACCCAGATATGGAAGATGATCAGTCTAAGCATCTCACACATTCATACATTTATGCATAATATCCGTAAATGTCATGTCTATTATTCTATGTTGAATTCTATAGGGAACAAAGCACAGAAAAGTCTCCTTGAGCTGTCGGTCAACCTCAGTAGTTCTTTGGACTCCCGGAAACCTCAACTTTTATTTCATTCTTCCATTTTTATTGCTTAATTGACGGGGCAAAAATATTTTTGTTCCATAAAATCAATTAAGCAATTAAAACAAAATTCATGACAATTGCTAATGTCTCAAAACTTTCTTGATAGGTACACCATGTGGTAATCCAGATGGACAACCAACCCGATGGATCCTAAAATCAGAACTCAGAGTCTCTCCTCGGGGCACCTTGATGCGAATGCCTAGGGGCACCTCAATATAATCATCAAGGACATCTCAACACATTGTCTAAATTGCTTTCAACGATAGAGAATCCAAGGGGCATATCAGCTGGACCCGATGGACACCTCGACAGTTTCTCCGAACTCCTAGAAATCCTAACTCAACTTATATTTCATTCTTTCTTTTTCTTATTGTTTAGTTGAAGGGGAAAAAATATTTTTGTTCCACAAAATCAATTAAACAATAAAAATGCAGCTCATGTCACTTATTAATATCTCAAAACTTCCTTGACAGGTACGCCATACGGCAATCCCGATGGACAATCGATCCAAGGGTCCAAAATTCAAAATTCAGAAAGTCCTTCTGGGGCACCTCCATGCAGCTCTCAATCCTTTAGGGGCACCTCCATGCGGCTTTCAGCTCTTCAAGGGCACCACAATGCAGCTTTCGGCCCTCCAGGAGTGCCTCGATGTAATTATCGTAAAATCAACCTAACAATTACTTTCCCGGACTTCTCGGATATTTCTAAACTTGTTTTTTCTCAATATTCCATTTTTATGCTTTATTGAAGGGGTAAAATTTTTTGTCTCGACATAGTTAATTAAGGAATTAAAAATACAGTCTATGATGATTACTAACTTTTCAAATTCTATTTGTGTCAGGTCTATCGATGGCAACCACCAGTAGACAAACGATTCAGATTTGCCTTCTCGATAGGCCCGTTGATCGTGCATCCTCAAACCACAAATAGACAACTAATTCAGATTTGCTTTCTCGACAGGTTCCTTGAAGGTGCGTCCTCAAATCACCAATAGACAACCGATTTAGATTTGCCTTCTCGATAGGTCCATTGATGGTGCGCCCTCAAACCACTAGCAGACAACCGATTCAGTTCTACCTTCTTAATAGATCCATTGATGGTGCATCCTTAAACCACCAGTAGACAACTGATTCAGATTTGCCTTCTCAATAGGTCCGTTGATGGTGCGACCTCAAACCACAAGTATGTTGGGAACTGACAATCAGATTGAACATGCATAACAGGCATGGCAGAAATTCAAAATTCTATTCCTGTACCTAGGAACTCCTATTAGTTGCATATAAATTAAATAAAGCCTTAACTAAATAATTCTCTACCTAGGTTAGCATGCAAAAGGACTACGCATACCATAATTCCAAATTGTATCCTAGCACATTTATTTTATACTTAGCATGTTATAAATCTAAGTTATAACCTAGGCATGTTATAATTCTAAGCTATAACTCAAGCATAAAATAAAGTAAGCATGCAAAACAACCTAAGCATAATTATTAAGTCTAAAAACACTTAAAGAAAAGAACTTAATAATTAAAAGAGAAATTAGAAGACTTACTGGTTGAAGCGTGCTTTAGCAGAACTTCATTACACAAACCTCCAAAGTAGGATAGCCTCTATAAGTATCCACGCCAACCCCACCAACCGAAACCTCCCAATGAGGAAGAATCGAAGAACCTTGAGCAATTGCTAGATCACTCCAAAATTCTCACTCGAAAATATATATATCCTAGAGATTCAAGATCCACTTGAATTTGATGCACTGAACAATGGAGAAATAGGGCACAATATATAAGGGGAGCTAAGGCACCCAGCATTTAATACGGGATGGGGAAAAATCCCCATCCCCCCCTTGGCAACACGCGGATCCTATAGGATCCGCTTGCTACCCACGCCAACCCTACTTGCTCTGCAAGTCGAGTCCTTATCGCACAAGGCAAGTTCTTATGAGCCTGCCTTATCCAGTGGCCTGGGCCTCGTGGGCTCTCCCGCGAGCCTAGCTCGCGGGTGGCAACAGCTGCACTAGGCAGGCTCTTGCGAGCCTGCCTTGTCCCACGGACTGGGCCTCACGGGACTTCCTGCGAGCCTAGCTCACAGGTGGCCTTCGCTGCAGGCCAGTGCAAGCCTAACTTGCGCTGCCTGCAGCCCACGAGTGCCCATGCACTTGTGCGGGCTCGCATGGGCCTACAAAGCATTTGGGCTTGCGGGTCCTTTTCGCCAAGGGTCCAACCCTCATTTTTCTTGCAGTTCTAGCTCCTTCTCTAATTCAAATATTTATTTTACGACCTTACTAAAACAGTTATGGGTCAAAATAAATTCCTTGGTCTATCCAAAATTGATCCAATTAATTTTAACCAATTAAACAATAATCGAATTATTATTTATATTATATTTTCGTAATAGATTAAATCTATTAGTTCTTTACTTAGTCCGATGAAGGTCCAATGTGAGTGACCTTATAGGATCCTGAAGTATTGAGCTGTTAAGGCTTAACCAACCCTTGTTCTAATAGAACCATTGGCTCGATGCTCTAGACTGTGAATAGAACCCGATTACCTTAAACGACTGTAGTACGCCTCTAGCAAGGGTCTACCATCCCCTATTACTCAGAATGACATTTATTCTTATGACTTAATCCCGGTTAATGCAATAGTTATCCAGTGCGATAAATTCCTTCCATTCTTTAATATTAGTACCATCTAGTTTATAGGGTTCGGTTAAAGTGTTAACCCACTAATAGCGAGGTTGCTCCAAGCTATCCCAGTAGTTTACTTGTTACCAAAGTATATTGCCTTTTACCATAGTGTGTTTGACTAGAAACCATTTCTATCAAACACATACTCTGATCAGATGTTTATGGCAATTAACACTTCAATAAGTGGCCAGGTACAACTCTTTAATATATCCAAAGCGATGGATTCTTTCTGACTACTCAGCTTACCAACGTGCTGTCATCACTATACCCGTAATCACCCATAGCACCCTAAATTAATGAGTGTATAGTAATGACCCAAAGTATAGCAATAGTACCACACAAGGTAACTAGCATCTCAAGTACGAGGACATTCGCAAAGCTTATTGCATGAAGATAAACACTAACACATTGATATATATACCAAGTGTTTATATTACTGTGGTCTCCAATATATCTCCTAGATATATCCATGTGTCAAACTTAAGGCACCACCTTCAGTCCTTAGGAGATTGACTGCTTGGACCCTTTCCTAGAAAGTTGACCACATGCTAGTCTTTCCACTTCATCAATATCCTTTCTTGATAAAACTATGACTAGGGATGGTTGAGACATAATCATAATTGCACATGAAGCAGGTTCCACCAGATATAGTCCAACTATAATTTCTCTCACTTCATGCTATGATATGTCATGGACTTTTATATACATACATCAATGAATATATTTAACCAGCTATAATATATATACAAAGAAACACATTGATATAAACAAAAGAATAAATGCCTTTATTGATTAAATAAATTATTCGTACTATTACATAATTAAGATATATCGCCCTAATTGCCTTAAGGGCATACATCATATCCAATAAACTCCCACTTGCACTAAGGCCAATTAGCCATATGTCTTAATCCATATGCTTTAACATGCTGGTCATGTTTGACTTGAGTCAATGGCTTTGTCAGCCATCCGCGAGGTTTTGATCCATGGGTACATATTCTAATCTTATTATCTTAGCATCAACAATCTCCCTGATTATATGATACTTTCTAGATACATGTCTGTTTTTCTGATGAGACCGTGGTTCCTTTGCCTAAGCTATGGCACCATTGTTATCACAATACAAAGTAATTGGATCAACAGCCTCAGGCACCGCAATGAGATCACCAATAAATCCCTTTAACTAGACAGGTTCTTTTGCTGCTTCACATGCAACAATGTATTCAGATTCTGTGGTTGAATCAACAGTAGTTTCTTGCTTGGAACTCTTCCAGCATACTACCCCTCCATTTAACACATACACAAAACCTAACTGAGACTTAAAGTCATCCTTGTTAGATTGAAAACTCGCATCAGTGTAACCTCTAATTGTGAGGTCACCTTCTCCATAAATTAAGAACTCATCCTTTATCCTTCTCAAGTACTTAAGGATTGCCTTGATGGCCATCCAATGCTTTTCACCTAGATCTAACTAATATCTGCTCATAAAGCTCAAAGTCTGAGAGACATCTGGCCTAGTACATATCATAGCATACATGATGGATCCTATCACGGATACATAGGGTATATCCTTTATGTGCATTCTCTCCTGAGCTATCTTCAGACACTCAGCCTTATATAGGTTTATCCCCTTTGTCATCAGGAAATAACCTTTCTTAGAATGCTCAAGGTTGAACCTTTTCAATACCTTGTCTATATATGTACTTTGAGAAAGACCTAACAGCCTCTTGGATCTATCCCTGTAGATCTTTATACCTAGTATAAATGCTGCTTTACCAAGGTCTTTCATGGAGAACTTTCTTGACAACCATACTTTAACGTTTTGAAGAAGAGAAATGTCATTTCCTATTAGCAAGATGTCATCAACATACAATACTAGAAAAATGACCGCACTCCCACTAACTTTTTTGTAAACACAAGGCTGATTAGCATTTGGCCAGAAAGCCAGTTCCCGGATTGTCTGATCAAACCTTATATTCCAACTCCTAGATGCCTACTTAAGTCCATAAATGGATCTTTGTAGCTTGCATACCTTCGAGCCATTCTGAGATGTAAAACCCTCAGGTTGTGTCATATGCACATCCCGGTCTAAATCCTCATTTAGGAATGATGTTTCTACATCCATTTGCCAGATCTCATAATTGTAATGAGTAACAATGACAAGGAGTATCCTTATAGATTTAAGCATGGCTACCGGTAAGATGGTTTCATCATAGGCAATACCTTCCTGTTGGCTATAACCTTTCGCAACCAACCATGCTATATAGGTAATTACATTACCGTCCATGTTTGTCTTCTTTTTGAAGACCCACTTGCACCCAATTGGTCTAACCTCTTGCGGTGCATCAACCAAATTCCAAACTTGGTTCTCATACATAGAATCCATTTCTGATTTCATGGCTTTTAGCCATTTATCAGAATTTAAGCTTTTTATTGCCTCATCATATGTCCTTGGTTCATCATCCTCTATAAGATATAGTTCCTTATCATCAGTGATGATAAACCCATATCTATTGGGACCCTTATGAACATGGCCTGATCTTCACAATGATTGTGTTTCGACAAGTTGGTCTTGGATCACACTCTCTTGTGTATCTAGAATGGGGTTAATCAGTTGATTGTCTGTTTCTTCCTCTTAAACTTCAGGTTCAATATTGCTCCCACTGACTTTTACAAGTAAGTGTTCCTTTTCCAAAGAGTGAGCATTCCGAGACATAAATACCTTTTGTCCTTTAGGTTGGTAAAACAGATATCCAATTGTTTCCTTTGGATATCCAATGAATAGACATTTGTCAGCCTTGGCATTCAGCTTATCTGACGTTATCCTTTTTACCATAGCAGGACAGCCCCATACTCGTAAGTGACTTAGAGATGGCTTCTTGTTACACCAGCTTTCATAAGGTGTAAAATCAACTGATTTAGAGGGCACTCTGTTTAAGATATAAACGTGCTCTCTAGTGCATATCCCTAAAAGGATTTACTAAGATCTGCATGGCTCATCATGGACCTGGCCATATCTAATAAAGTCTGATTCCTCCTTTTTGACAATCCATTGTGTTGGGGTGTATAAGGAGGGGTCCAATGGGGAACTATCCTATTTTCCTTTAGATAATCCTGAAAATCCTGACTTAAGAATTCTCTACCTCAATCCGATTGAAGTGTTTTAATACTTTTCTCAAGTTGTTTCTCTGCTTTAGCTCTGAATAGTTTGAACTTTTCAAAACTTTTAGATTTGTGCTTCATCAATTACAAATAACCATATCGTGAGTAATCGTCAATAAAGGTTATGAAGTAGGAGTATCCTCCTAGTGCCTGAACACTCATTGGACCACACATATAAGTATGTATAAGTTCTAATGTACTTGTGGCCCGCTCACCCTTTCCTTGAAACAGTAACTTTGTCATTTTTCCTTTTAAATAAGGTTCGCAATCACCATAAGACTCCAAGTCTATTGGGCCTAAGTATCCATGCTTATGCAACTTGGTTAAGCGATCCTTGTTTATGTGGCCTAAACGATAATGCCATAAGTAGAAGGAATTCTCATTATCTAATTTAAATTTCTTCACATTGTTTATATTGATAACTTCTGTTTTAGTATCAAGAACATAAATGCCACCTTTTAACATTCCATAACCATAAAGAATATTATTCAAATGAATCTAACAATTATTATTCGAAAATAAAATTTCAAATCCCTCTACTGCTAAACACGCAATAGATACAATATTATTAGTAACACTTGGAATGTAGTAACAATTATTCAAAACTAAAACAAGTCCACTTGGCAAAATAAGACTAAAGCTTCCTACAGCTAATGCAGCAGCCCTGGCTCTATTTCCCACGCGTAGGTCTATCTCCCCTTTTGCAAGTTTTCTACAATTCCTTAGTCCTTGCAAAGAAGAACAGATATGAGAACCACAACCAGTATCTAATACCCAAGTGGATTCACCCAAAAAAGTAGCAAAGTTTTCAATTATAAACATACCTGAAGTAGATGCATCTGTAGGCTTCTTCTTCAAATGCTCAGAAGTAGGAGCTTTGCAATCCTTCTTCCAATGTCCTGGTTTCCCACATTGGAAGCAGACATACTTAGATGCCTTCTTTTCTTTCTTCTTCTTACTGATTCTTTTTTTAGCACCCAATGCCTGCTTCTTCTTCTTAGAAGCCTTACCTTTTTCAACCAACAGTAGAGGTTTCTGATCCTTCTTGATCTGAGGTTCTACTATTTTTAGCATGTTGATTAATTCAGGGATAGTAGAATTAATCTTGTTCATGTAATAGTTAGTCACAAAGCTTGAGTAACTATCTGTTAAAGACATCAACAAAAGGTCAATGCTCAAGTCATGATTCATCTCAAATCCCAATCGATTCAGTTTCTCAAGGTATCCTAAGAGTTTCAGTACATGTTGAGAGGCAGAGGTGCCAGCCTACATCTTAGTCCTGAAAAGGAGCTTGGAGGTCTCACACCTCTCTGTCCTTTCCCTCTCTGAAAAGAGTTCTTCAAGATGGAGAACCATGTTCTCCAAGGGCATGTTCTCATGTTATTTCTGAAGCTCAGGATTCATGGACCCCAATACAATACACATGGCAGTCTCACGATCTTTCCTGTGCTTTAACCAGGCATCTTGTTCCACATGATCCTCAATATCAGGTTCTAGAGGGAAAATTTCACTTAGAACATAGGCAATTCCCTCGGATCTGAGAACTATTCTCATGGCTCATAACCAATAAGAAAAGTTCAAGCTATTCAATTTGGTGTCAAGTAATATACGGAGATTAACATTGGAAGTCATTTTCAACCTAAGATATAAGAAAAGAAAAGTGTTTAGATATTTGTTTAAGTACATGCATTCAATATAAGGACTTTTATTTAAATACATTTTCCTACTATTTTCTTTGAAATTTACAATAGCCCATTCTATTGAATTCAGGAATTTTAGCCCAGCTAAATTTCCTAGTAGGTAGCATCTATAACTAGTCTATTACATCCCCCAATTTTATGAGTCAAGTCATAATAGTAAGTCATAGTTGGAATCCCATTCCATTTGCATCACATGCAATTGCTAATTCATTCAAGTTCCCTAATCCCAAGGGACGTGTGCTCTTATAATAGCATCTCCTTGAATATATCTCAGATATGGGCCTAGCCCCCAATTTTATGGTGGACTGCCTGTTGGGAACTGACAGACAAATTGAACATGCATAAGAGGCATGACGGAAATTCAAAATTTTGTCCCTGTCCCAGGAACTCCTATTAGTTGCATATAAATTAAATAAAGCCTTAACTAAATAATTCTCTACCTAGGTTAGCATGCTAAAGGACTAGGCATACCATAATTCCAAATTATATCCTAGCATATTTATTTTATACTAAGCATGTTATAACTCTAAGTTATAACCTGAGCATAAAATAAACTAAGCATGCAAAAATAACCTAAGCATTATTATTAAGTCTAAAAATACTTAAAGAAAAAGACTTAATAATTAAAAGAGAAAGAAAAAGAACTTACCAGTTGAAGCGAGCTTTTGCAGGACCTTCTTGCACAAGCCTCCAGTCGTAGGATAGCCTCTATCAGTATCCACACGAACCCCACCAACCAAAACCTCCCCAGGAGGAAAAACTAAGAAGCCTCGAGTAGTTGCTAGACCACTCTAGAAGCCTCACCCAAAAATATAATCTAGCGGTGCCCAAATAAATTCAGGCTCCACAAAAATAACTTGCTCAAGTAACCTAGAGATTAATTATCTCGCTTAGGATTTATGCTTTGAGCTTGGTACGTTTTGAAAGGAGAAGGGACAGCCTATATATAGGCTTGGGGAGCAAAAATTTGCTCCCCATTAGCGATGTGGGATGGGAGTAAAACTCCCATCCCACACACCTACCACATGCACGTGCTGCATATGGTAAGGCAAGCCCATTTGGGCTTGCCTTGCATCCATGGGCTGCCTGTGTGCAACCCATGAATATGGGCCACCGCGAACACTGCCCAGCAGTGTTCGTGCACCTTTCGGTGTATTTCACGCAACCGAACATTGTTCAAAATATTTTATACTTTTCGGTTTTAACTCGCCAATGCAAAATCCCCTTTAAATCCTTTCAAATAAATATTTATTTTTGACTCTAATAAATTAGTTATCAGTCAAAATAAATTTCTTGGTCCAACCAAAATTGATCTAATCAATTATAATTTATTTATGACTCTAATTAATTAGTTACCGGTCAAAATAAATTCCTTGGTCTATCGAAAATTGATTTAATCAATTTTAACCAATCAAATAATAATCCAATTATTATTTATATTATATTCTTGTAATAGAATAAATCTAATAGTTCTTTACTTAGTCCGATGAAGGTCTAATGTGTGTGGCCTTATAGGATCCCGAAGTATTGAGCTGTTAAGGCTTAACCAACCCTTGTTCTAACGGAACCATTGCCTCGATGCTCTAGACCGTAAATAGAACTCGATTACCTTAAACGACTGTAGTATGCCTGTAGCAAGGGTCTACCATCCCTCATTACTCGGAACGTCATTTATGCTTATGACTTAATCCCGGTTAATGCAAAAGTTATCCAGTGCGATAAATTCCTTCCATTCTTTCCACTTCATCAATATCCTTTCTTGATGAAACTAGGACTAGGGATAGTTGAGACATAATCATAATTGCCCATGAAGCAGGTTCCACCAGATATAGTCCAACTATAATTTCTCTGACTTCATGCTATGATATGTCAAGGACTTTTATATACATACATCAATGAATATATTTAACCAGCTATAATATATATACAAAGAAACACATTGATATAAACAAAAGAACAAATGCCTTTATTGATTAAATAAATTATTTGTACTATTACATAATTAAGATATATCGCCCTAATTGCCTTAAGGGCATACATCATATCCAACAAACTCCCACTTGCACTAAGGCCAATTAGCCATATGTTTTAATCCATATGCTTTAACATGCTGGTCATGTTTGACTTGAGTCAATGGCTTTGTCAGACCATCCGCGAGGTTCTGATCAGTGGGTGCATATTCTAATCTTATTATCTTAGCATCAATAATCTCCCTGATTATATGATACTTTCTGGATACATATCTGTTTTTCTGATGAGACCGTGGTTCCTTTGCCTAAGCTATGGCACCATTATTATCGCAATATAAAGTAATTGGATCAATAGCCTTAGGCACCACACCGAGATCACCAATAAATCCCTTTAACCAGACAGCTTCTTTTGCTGCTTCGCATGCAGCAATGTATTCAGATTCCGTGGTTTAATCAGCAGTAGTTTCTTGCTTGGAACTCTTCTAGCATACTGCCCCTCCATTTAACACATACACAAAACCTGACTGAGACTTAAAGTCATACTTGTCAGATTGAAAGCTTGCGTCAGTGTAACCTTTGATAGTGGGATCACCTTCTCCATAAATCAAGAACTCACCTTAGTCCTTCTCAAGTACTTAAGGATTGCCTTGACAGCCATCCAGTGCTTTTCACCTGGATCTGACTGATATCTGGTCATAAAGCTCAAAGCCTGAAAGACATCCGGCCTAGTACATATCATAGCATACATGATGGATCCTATTGCGGATGCATAGGGTATATCCTTCATGCGCATTCTCTCTTGAGCTGTCTTCGGACACTCAGCTATAGATAGGTTAATCCCCTTTGTAATCGAGAGATAACCTTTCTTAGAATGCTCAAGGTTGAACCTATTCAATACCTTGTCTTTATATGTACTTTGAGAAAGACCTAACAGCCTCTTGGATCTATCCCTGTAGATCTTTATACCTAGTATAAATGCTGCTTCACCAAGGTCTTTCATGGAGAACTTTCTTGACAACCATACTTTAACGTTTTGAAGAAGAGAAATGTCATTTCCTATTAGCAGAATGCCATCAACATACAATACTAGAAAAACGACTGCACTCCCACTAACCTTCTTGTAAACACAAGGCTCATTTGCATTTGGGCAGAAATCCAGTTCTCGGATTATCTGATCAAACCTTATATTCTAACTCCTGGATGCCTGCTTAAGTCCATAAATGGATCTTTGTAGCTTGCATACCTTTGAGCCATTCTGAGATGTAAAACCCTCAGGTTGTGTCATATACACATCCCGGTCTAAATCCCCATTCAGGAATGCTATTTTTACATCCATCTGCCAGATCTCATAATCGTAATGAGCAGCAATGGCGAGGAGTATCCTTATGGATTTGAGCATGGCTACCGGTGAGAAGGTTTCATCATAGTCAATACCTTCCCGTTGACTATAACCTTTCGCAACCAACCTTGTTTTATAGGTAATTACATTACCGTCCATGTCTGTCTTCTTCTTGAAGACCCATTTGCACCCAATTGGTCTAACCTCTTGCGGTGCATCAACCAAATTCCAAACTTGGTTCTTGTACATGGAATCCATTTCTGATTTCATGGCCTTTTGCCATTTATTAGAATCTGAGCTTTTCATTGCCTCATCATATGTCCTTGGTTCATCATCCTCCACAAGATATAGTTCCTTATCATTAGTGATGATAAACCCATATCTATCGAGACCGTTATGAACACGACCTGATCTTTGCAATGATTGTGTTTCGACAGTTTCTTCTTAGATCACACTCTCTCGTGTATCTAGAACGGGGTCAATCATTTGATCGTCTATTTCTTCCTCTTGAACTTCCAGTTAATATTGCTCCCATTGACCTTTTCAAGTAAGTGTTCCTTTTCCAAAAAGTGAGCATTCTGAGACACAAATACCTTTTGTGCTTTGGGTTGGTAAAACCGATATCCAATTGTTTCCTTTGGATTTCCTTCATGAGTAATCATCAATAAAGGTTATGAAGTAGGAGTATCCTCCTAGTGCCTGAACACTCATTGGACCACACACATCAGTGTGTACAAGTTCTAATGTACTCGTGGCTCGTCCACCCTTTCCTTTAAAGGGTAACTTTGTAATTTTTCCTTTTAAACAAGGTTCGCAATCACCATAAGACTCTAAGTCTATTGATCCCAAGTCTCCACGCTTATGCAACTTGGTTAAACGATCTTTGTTTATGTGGCCTAAACGGCAATGCCTTAAGTAAAAGGAATTCTCATTATTTAATTTAACTTTGTTCACATTGTTTATATTGAAAACTTCTGTTTTAGTATCAAGAATATAAATGCCACCTTTCAACATTCCATAACCATAAAGAATATTATTCAAACGAATCTGACAATTATTATTCCACAATAAAATTTCAAATCCCTCTGTTGCTAAACACGCAACAGATACAATATTCTTAGTAACACTTGGAATGTAATAACAATTATTCAAAACTAAAACAAGTCCACTTGGCAAAACAAGACTAAAGCTCCCTACGGCTAATGCAGCAACTCTGGCTCCATTTCCCACGCGTAGCTCCATCTCCCCTTTTGCAAGTTTTCTATAGTTCCTTAGTCCCTGCACAGAAGTACAGATATGAGAACCACAACCAGTATCTAATACCCAAGTGGATTCTTGCGAAAAAGTAGCAAAGTTTTCAATTACAAATATACCTGAAGTAGATGCCTCTATAGGCTTCTTCTTCAAATCCTCAGAAGCAGGAGCTTTGCAATCCCTCTTCCAATGTCCCGGTTTCCTACATTGGAAGCAGACATACTTAGATGCCTTCTTTCCATTCTTCTTTTTATTGATTCTTTTCTTAGCACCGAGTGCCTACTTCTTCTTCTTAGAAGCCTTGCCTTTTTCAACCAACAGTAGAGGTTTCTGATCTTTCTTGATCTGAGGTTCTACTATTTTCAGCGTGTTAATTAATTTAGGGATAGTTGAATTAATCATGTTCATGTAATAGTTAGTTACGAAGCCTGAGTAACTATCTGTTAAGGACATCAACACAAGGTCAATGCTCAAGTCATGATTCATTTCAAATCCCAATTGATTCAACTTCTTAAGGTATCCCAAGAGTTTCAATACATGCTGAGAGGCAGAGGTGCCAGCCTGCATCTTGGTCCCGAAAAGGAGCTTGGAGGTCTCATACCTCTCTGTCCTCTCCCTCTCCGAAAAGAGTTCTTCAAGATGGAGAACCATATCCTCCAAGGGCATGTTCTCATGTTGTTTCAGAAGCTCAGGATTCATGGACCCCAACATAATCCACATGGTAATCTCACGATCTTTCCTGTGCTTCAACCATGCATCATGTTCCACATGATCCTCAACATCAGGTTCTACAGGGAAAATTTCACTTAGGACATAGGCAATTCCCTCAGATCTGAGAATTATTCTCACTGATCGGAACCAATCAGAAAAGTTCGAGCTATTTAATTTGGTGTCAAGTAACATACGGAGATTAAAATTGGAAGCCATTTTCAACCTAAGACATAAGAAACGAAAAGAGTTTAGATATTAGTTTAAGTACATGTATTTAATATGAGGACTTTTAATTAAATACATTTTCCTACTATTTTCTTCGAAATTTACAATAGCCCATTCTATTGAATTCATGAATTTTAGCCCAGCTAAATTTCCTAGTAGGTAGCATCTGTAACTAGTCTATTATAACCCCCAATTTTTTGAGTCAAGTCATAATAGTCAGTCATAGTTGGAATCCCATTCCATTTGCATCACATGCAATTGTTAATTCATTCAAGTTCCCTAATCCCAAGGGACGTGTGCTCTTATATTAGCATCTCCTTGAATATGTCTCAGATCTAGGCCTAGCCCCCAATTTTATGGTGGACTACCCCAGCTCTGTTAAGGCAGACCCTATCTCAAACTTTACAACCCATCAATGTGGACTAGAAGGAATGCTTTGCGTTGCACTTTGATAGCCAAAAAGACTGTACTACAAATTTGAGTAAGGAAGACTATAGCTTGCCTTAATATATTTACTTTGGAATTTTATTGGTGTTAAACGTCTCAACCAATCTAGGATTTTATTAGATGGACAAAATTATAATGACTTGTATTAATTCAAGGAATTTTAGAATTAATTTATAAGGTCTAACCTTAGGTGGGTTCAGCTCTTTATTATAATTATTCCATCAACCTAGATTATATGCAAAATAATTAACACTTTTATTTGTTATATTTATATTGCATTTCATTTAAGCTTTTATTTAATAATTTTAATTTTTTTACTTTGTTATAGAAACGTATATAAGCACCATCTTATATACTAGAAATAAATTAGTTCATATTAATCCTCGATTGGTCAATTCAAATTGCACCGATATAGGTTCCCAGGTAGGAGAGGTGCCCTATGAGGAGTAGACACCAAGTCCAATCCTTAACCAGAACAAATACGGGCACAAACTTGAAGACCAATGTATTCTTTTGAACTAATAAATTTCGTTCTTCCAATTCATGAAAATGGGGAGCATCTATAACCCATGTAATTTAAATAAATTATTGACACTTGTATAATTTGAGTAAGTTGAACAGGCTTATTCAAAATTATTCATAACCATTTTCTAACCTTGAAATGAAAGGCAGAAGTTTATATATATTGCTCCAAACAATTAAATAAATAAATCATTTCATTTAGAAAATAATATTTGGTTTGCTTCTAACTTAATTATGCACTAAATAGGCAGGCTCTGATACCACTGTTGGAAACTGACAGTCAAATTAAACATGCATAAGAGGCATGATGGAAATTCAAATTTTTGTCCCTGTCCGAGGAACTCCTATTAGTTGCATATAAATTAAATATAGTCTTAACTAAATAATTCTCTACCTAGGTTAGCATGCTAAAGGACTAGGCATACCATAATTCCAAATTATATCCTAGCATATTTATTTTATACTAAGCATGTTATAACTCTAAGTTATAACCTAAGCATAAAATAAACTAAGCATGCAAAAATAATCTAAGCATAATTATTAAGTCTAAAAACACTTAAAGAAAAAGACTTAATAATTAAAAGAGAAAGAAAAAGAACTTACCAGTTGAAGCATGCTTTTGCAGGACCTTCTTGCACAAGCCTCCAGTCGTAGATAGCCTCTATCAGTATCCACACGAACCCCACCAACCAAAACCTCCCCAGGAGGAAAAACTAAGAAGCCTCGAGTAGTTGCTAGACCACTCTAGAAGCCTCACCCAAAAATATAAACTAGCGGTGCCCGAATAAATTCAGGCTCCACAAAAATAACTTGCTCAAGTACCCGAGAGATTAATTATCTCGCTTAGAATTTATGCTTTGAGCTTGGTACGTTTTGAAAGGAGAAGGGACAGCCTATATATAGGCATGGGGAGCAAAAATTTGCTCCCCATTAGCGATGTGGGATGGGAGTAAAACTCCCATCCCACACACCTACCACATGCACATGCTGCATTTGGTAAGGAAAGCCCATTTGGGCTTGCCTTGCATTCATGGGCTGCCTTTGTGCAGCCCATGAATATGGGCCACCGCGAACACTGCTCGGCAGTGTTCGCGCACCTTTCGGTGTATTTCACGCAACTGAACATTGTACAAAATATTTTATACTTTTCGGTTTTAACTCACCAATGCAAAATCCCCTTTAAATCCTTTCAAATAAATATTTATTTTTGACTCTGATAAATTAGTTATCAGTCAAAATAAATTTCTTGGTCCAACCAAAATTGATCTAACCAATTATAATTTATTTATGACTCTAATTAATTAGTTACCGGTCAAAATAAATTCCTTGGTCTATCAAAAATTGATTTAATCAATTTTAACCAATCAAATAATAATCCAATTATTATTTGATTGGTCAATTATTATTTATGTTATATTCTTATAATATAATAAATCTATTAGTTCTTTACTTAGTCCAACGAAGGTCCAATGTGTGTGACCTTATAGGATCCCGGAGTATTGAGCTGTTAAGGCTTAACCAACCCTTGTTTTAATGGAACCATTGGCTCGATGCTCTAGACCGTAAATAGAACTCGATTACCTTAAACGACTGTAGTACGCCTCTAGCAAGGGTCTACCATCCCCCATTACTCGAAACGTCATTTATGCTTATGACTTAATCCTGGTTAATGCAATAGTTATCCAGTGCGATAAATTCCTTCCATTCTTTAATATTAGTACCATCTGGTTTATTGGGTTTGGTTAAAGTGTTAACCCACTAATAGCAAGGTTGCTCCAAGCTATCCCAGTTATTTACTTGTTACTGAAGTATATTGCCTTTTACCATAGTGTGTTTGACTAGAAACCATTTCTATCAAACACATACTCTGATCAGAGGTTTATGGCAATCATCACTTCAACAAGTGGCCAGGTACAACTTCTTAATATATCTGGAGCGATGGATTCTTTCTGACTACTCAGTCTACCAACGTGTTGTTATCACTATACCCGTAATCACCCGTAGCACCCTAAATTTATGAGTGCATAGCAATGACCTAAAGTATAGCAATAGTACCACATAAGGCAACTAGCATCTCAAGTATGAGGACATTCGCAAAGCTTATTGCATGAAGATAAACACTAACACATTGATATTTATACCAAGTTTTTATCTTGCTGCGGTCTCCAATATATCTCCCAGATATATCCATGTGTCAAGCTTAAGGCACCACCTTCAGTCTTTAGGAGATTAACTGCTTGGACCCTTTCCAAGAAAGTTGACCACATGCTAGTCTTTCCGTTTCATCAATATCCTTTCTTGATGACACTGTGACTAGGGATAGTTTAGACATAATCATAATTGCACATGAAGTAGGTTCCACTAAATATAGTCCAATTATAATTTCTCTGACTTCATGCTATGATATGTCAAGGACTTTTGTATACATACATCAATGAATATATTTTAACCAGCTATAATATATATGTATAAAAACACATTGATATAAACAAAAGAACAAATGCCTTTATTGATTAAATAAATTATTCGTACTATTATATAATTAAGATATATCGCCCTAATTGCCTTAAGGGCATACATCATATGCAACACTACCCTAGCTCTGTTAAGGCAGACTTTATCCCAAACTTTACAACCAATCAATGTGGACTAGAAGGAACGCTTTGCGTAGCACTTTGATAGCCCAAAGAGATCGGATTATAAATTTGAGTAAGGAAGACTATAACTTGCCTTAATATATTTACTTTGGGATTTTATTGGTGTTAAACGTCTTACCCAATCTAGAATTTTATCAGATGGACAAAATTATAAAAACTTGTATTAATTCAGGGAATTTTAGAATTAATTTCTAAGGTCTAACCTTAGGTGGGTTCAGCTCTTTGTTATAATTATTCCATCAACCTAGATTATATGCAAAATAATTAACACTTTTATTTGTTATAATTATTTTGCATTTCCTTTAAGCTTTTATTCAATAAATTTAATTTTTTACTATGTTACAGAAACATATATAAGCACCATTTTATATACTAGAAATAAATTAGTCCATGTTAATCACACGTTGGTCAATTCAAATTTCACCGATATAGGTTCCTAGGTAGGAGAGGTGCCCAATGAGGAGTAGACACCAAGTCCAATCCTTAGCCAGAAGAAATACGGGCACAAACTTGAAGACCAATGGATTCTCTTGAACTAATAAATTTCGTTCTTCCAATTTATGTAAATTGGAAGCATCTATAACCCATGTAATTTAAATAAATTATTGACACTTATAATTTGAGTAAGTTGAGCAGGCTTATTCAAAATATACTCATAACCATTTTCTAACCTTGAAATGAAAGGCACAAGTATATATATATTGTTCCTAACAATTAAATAAACAAATCATTTCATATAGAAAATAATATTCAGTTTGCTTCTAACATAATTTTGCACTAAATAGGCAGGCTCTGATACCACTGTTAGGAACTAACAGTCAAATTGAACATGTATAATAGGCATGGAGGAAATTCAAAATTTTGTCCCCGTCCCCAGAAACTCCTATTAGTTGCATATAAATTAAATAAAGCCTTAACTAAATAATTCTCTACCTAGGTTAGCATGCAAAAAGACTAGGCATATCATAATTTCAAATTATATCCTAGTACATTTATTTTATACTAAGCATGTTATAACTCTAAGCTATAACCTATGCATGTTATAACTCTAAGCTATAATCTAAGCATAAAATAAACTAAGCATGCAAAACAACCTAAGCATAATTATTAAGTCTAAAAACACTTAAAGAAAAGGACTTAATAATTAAAAGAGAAATTAGAAGACTTACTAGTTGAAGCGTGCTTTAGCAGAACTTTGTTACACAAGCCTCCAAAGTAGGATAGCCTCTATGAGTATCCACGGGAACCCCACCAACCGAAACCTCCCAATGAGGAAGAACTGAAGAACCGTGAGCAATTGCTAGATCGCTCTAAAATTCCCACCTGAAAATATATATATCCTAAAGATTCAAGATCCACTTGAATTTGGTGCACTGAACAATGGAGAAAGGGGGCACAATATATAGAGGGAGCTAGGGCTCCCTGCATTTAATGTGGGATGGGGAAAAATCCCCATCCTACCCTTGGCAACACGCGGATCCCATAGGATCCACGTGTTGCCCACGGTGACCTGACTTACTCTGCAAGTCGGGTCCTTGCCGCACAAGGTAGGCCTACCTTGTCCCGTAGGCTAGGCCTCGCAAGCCTAGCTCGCGAGTGGGAAGTGCTGCATAAGGCACACTCTTGCGAGCCTGCCTTATCCCGAGGGCGGGGCCTCGCGGAACTTCCCGCGAGCCCAGCCAATAGGTGGCGTTTGCTGCAGGACAGCGCAAGCCTAGCTTGCGCTGTCTGTAGCCCACGAGTGCCCCTGCACTCGTATGAGCTCGCATGGGCCCACAAACCCTTCGGGCTTGCGGGTCTTTTTCACGAAGGGTCCAACACTCATTTTTCTTGCAGTTCTAACTTCTTCTCCAATTCAAAATTTTATTTTAGGACCTTGCGAAAACAGTTATGAGTCAAAATAAATTCCTTGGTCTATCCAAAATTATTCCAATCAATTTTAACCAATTAAACAATAATCCAATTATTATTTATATTATATTTTCATAATAGATGAAATCTATTAGTTCTTTACTTAGTCCGATGAAGGTCCAATGTGTGTGACCTTATAGGACCCAAAGTATTGAGCTGTTAAGGCTTAACCAACCCTTGTTCTATTAGAACCATTGGCTTGATGCTCTAGACCGTGAATAGAACCCGATTACCTTGAACAACTGTAGTACACCTCTAGCAAGGGTCTACTATCCCCCATTACTCAAGACGTCATTTATGCTTATAACTTAATCCCGATTATGCAATAGTTATCTAGTATAATAAATTGCTTCCATTCTTTAATATTAGTACCATCTGGTTTATAGGGTTCGGTTAAAGTGTTAACCCACTAATAGCGAGGTTGCTCCAAGCTATCCTAGTAGTTTACTTGTTACCAAAGTATATTGCCTTTTACCATAGTGTGTTTGACTAGAAACCATTTCTATCAAACACATGCTCTGATCAGAGGTTTATGGCAATCATCACTTCAACAAGTGGCCATGTACAACTCCTTAATATATCCAGAGCGATGGATTCTTTCTGACTACTCAGCTTACCAATGTGATGTCATCACTATACCCGTAATTACCCATAGTACCCTAAATTAATGAGTGTATAGTAATGACCTAAAGTATAACAATAGTACCACACAAGGTAACTAGCATCTCAAGTACGAGGACATTTGCAAAGTTTATTACATAGCATCTCAAGTACGAGGACATTTGCAAAGCTTATTACATGAAGATAAACACTAACACATTGATATATATACCAAGTGTTTATCTTACTGCAGTCTCCAATATATCTCCCAGATATATCCATGTGTCAAACTTAAGGCACCACTGTCAGTCCTTAATAGATGGACTACTTGGACCCTTTCCAAGAAAGTTGACCACATGCTAGTCTTTCTGCTTCATCCATATCCTTTCTTGATGAAACTATGACTAGGGATAGTTTAGACATAATCATAATTGCACATGAAGCAGGTTCCACCAGATATAGTCCAACTATAATTTCTCTGACTTCATGCTATGATATGTCAAGGGCCTTTGTATACATACATCAATGAATATATTTAACCAGCTATAATATATATACATAGAAACACATTGATATAAACAAAAGAACAAATGCCTTTATTGATTAAATATATTATTCATACTATTACATAATTAAGATATATCGCCCTAATTGCCTTAAGGGCATACATCACATCCAACATAGTAGACAACATGTTGGATACAATGTATGCCCTTAAGGCAATTATGGCAATATATCTTAATTATGTAATAGTATGAATATTTTGTTTAATCAATAAAGGCATTTAATATTTTGTTTATATCGATGTGCTTGTAAATATATTATAGCTGGTTAAAATATATTCATTGATATACGCATACAAAAGTCCTTGACAAATCATAGCATGAAGTTAGAGAAATTATAGTCGGGCTATATTTGCTGGAACCTGCTTCATGTGCAATATCCCTAGTCATAGTTTTATCGAGAAAGGATATTGATGAAGCGGAAAGACTAGCATGTGGTCAACTTTCTTGGAAAGGGTCCAAGCAGTCAATCTCCTAAGGACTGAAGGTGGTGCCTTAAGTTTGACACATGGATATCTTTGGGAAACATATTGGAGATGTAGTAAGATAAACACTTGGTGTGTGCATATATATATATATATACATATATATATGTATATATATGTATATATATATATATATATATATATATATATATCATTGTGTTAGTATTTATCTTCATACAATAAGCTTTACGAATATCCTCATACTTGAGATACTAGTTACCTTGTATGGTACTATTACTATACTTTGGGCCATTCCTACACACTCATTAATTTAGGGTGTTATAGGTAATTATGGGTATAGTGATGATAACACATTGGTAAGCTGAGTAGTCGAAAGGAATCCATCGCTCCGGATATATTAAGGATTTGTACCTGGCCGCTTGTTGAAGTGATGATAGCTATAAACCTCTTATCAGAGTATGTGTTTGATAAAAATGGTTTCTAGTCAATCATACTATGGTAAAAGGCAATATACTTTGGTAATAAGTTAATAACTGGGATAGCTTGGAGCAACCTTGCTATTACTGGGTTAACACTTTAACCGAACCCTATAAACCAGATGGTACTAATATTAAAGAATGGAAGGAGTTCATCGCATTGGACAACAATTGCATTAACCGGGATTAAGTCATGAGCATAAATTACGTTCCGAGTAATGGGGGATGGTAGACCCTCTCTAGAGGTGTACTACAGTCGTTTAAGGTAATCGAGTTCTATTCACGGTCTAGAACATCGAGCCAATGGTCCATTAGAACAAGGGTTGGTTAAACCTTAACAGCTCAATACTTCGGGATCCTATAAGGTCATACACATTGAACTTTCATCGGACTGAGTAAAGAATTAATAGATTTATTCGATTACGAAATGTAACATAATAATAATTGGATTATTATTCAATTATTCAAAAGATGATTGGATCAATTTTTAAATAAGCTAAGGATTTTATTTTTGACCGAAAACTAATTTATTAGGGTCATAAAATAAATGTTTGATTAAATTGGAGAAAATGCTAGAACTGCAAAAAACCGAGGGTTAGACCCTTCGTTAATAGGACCCACAAATCAAGAGGCTTTGCAGGCCTATAAGAGCCCACACGAGTGCCAAAGCACTCGTGGGCTGCAGGCAGCGCAAGCTAGGCTTTCGTTGGCTTAGAGCAAGGCCACTCCCGAGTTGGGCTCGCAAGAAATCCCGCGAGGCCCAGCCGGCGGGATGAGGTAGGCTCATAAGAGCCTACCTTGTGCAGCCTTTGCCACCGACGAGCTGGGCTTACGGGAGAGCCCACAAGGCCAAGCCGATGGGATAAGGCAAGCTCGTGAGAGCCTGCCTTGTGTGGCAAAGGACCCGACTTATGGAGCAAGTTGGGTCAGCGTGGGTAGCACGTGGATCTTGTAAGATCCGCGTGTTTGCCAAGGGCGGGATGGGGTTTTTCCCCAGCCCACATTAAATGTGGGAAGCCCTAGCTCCCCCTATAAATTGAGTCCCTTTTCTCCATTGTTTGATACACCAAATCGAGTGAAACTTGAATATTTCATTTTATATTTTTGGATGGTAATTTTAGAGTGGTCTAGCAACTACTCAAGGCTCCTCGATTCTTCCTCATTGGGAGGTTTTGGTTCGTGGGGTTCGTATGGATACTCATAGAGTCTATCCTACACTTGGAAGCCAGTGCAAGGAGGTCCTGCTAAAGCACGCTTCAACTGGTATGTATTTATTTCTCTTTTAATTATTAAGTCTCTTTCTTTAAGCATTTTTAGACTTAATAATTATGCTTAGGTTGTCTTGCATGCTTAGTTTATTTTATGCTTAGGTTATAGCTTAGAGTTATAACATGCTTAGGTTATAGCTTAGAGTTATAATATGCATAGTATAAAATATATGTGCTATGATGTAATTTAGAATTATAGTATGCCTAGCCCTTTTGCATGCTAACCTAGGTAGAGAATTTTTCAGTTAAGGCTTTATTTAATTTATATGCATCTCTTAGGAGTTCCTGGGGACAGGGATAAATTTTGAATTTCTATTGTTCCTGTTATGCATGTCTAAATTGACTGTCAGTTCCTACCAGTGGTATCAGAGCCTGCCTATTTAGTGCATAATTAACTTAGAAGCAAACTGAATATATTTTCTATTTGAAATGATTATTATTTATTTAATTGTTTGGAACAATATATATGAACTTATGCCTTTCATTTCAAGGTTAGAAAATGGTTATGAATTATTTTGACTAAGCCTGCTCAACTTACTCAAATTATACAAGTTTCAATAATTTATTTAAATTACATGGGTTATAGATGCTTCCAATTTACATGAATTCAAAGAACAAAATTTATTAGTTCAAGAGAATCCATTGGTCTTCAAGTTTGTAACCGTATTTGTTCTGGCTAAGGATTGGACTTGGTGTCTACTCACTACAAGGGCACCTCTCCTACTTGGGAACCTATATCGGTGCAGCTTGAATTGACCAACCGGGGATTAAATATGGACTAATTTATTTCTAGTATATAAGATGGTGCTTAAATATGTTTCTATAACAAAGTAAAATTAAACTTATTGAATAAAAACTTAAAGGAAATGCAATATAAATATAACAAATAAAAGTGTTAATTATTTTGCATATAATCTAGGTTGATGGAATAATTATAATAAAAAGCTTGAACCCACTAAGGTTGGACCTTATAAATTAATTCTAAAATTCCCTAAATTAATATAAGTTATTATAAATATGTTCATCTGATAAAATCCTAGATTGGGTGAGACACAATCAAATCCCAAAGTAAATATATTAAGGCAAGTTATAGTCTTCCTAATTCAAATTTATAATACGGTCTCTTTAGGCTATCAAAGTGCTACGCAAAGCGTTCCTTCTAGTCCACATTGATTGATTGTAAAAATTAGGATAGGGTCTGCCTTAACAAAACTGGGGTAGTCCACCATAAAATTGGGGGCTAGGCCCAGATCTGAGACATATTCAAGGAGATGCTAAAATAAGAGCACACGTCCCTAGGGATTAGGGAACTTGAACGTATTAGCAATTGTATAAGATGCAAATGGAATGAGATTTCAACTATATCTTACTATTGTGACTTGACTCATAAAATTCGGGGTCATAATAGACCAGTTATAGATGCTACCTACTAGGAAATTTAGCTGGACTAAAATTTCAGAATTCAATAGAATGGGCTATTGTAAATTCCGAAGAAAATAGTAGGACAAATGTATTTAATTAAATATCGTTATATTAGATATATGTACTTAAACTAATATCTAAACTCCTTTTCTTTTCTTATATCTAAGGTTGAAAATGACTTCCAACGTTAATCTCCGTATGTTACTTGACACCAAACTGAATGGCTTGAACTTTTCTGATTAGTTTCGAGCTATGAGAATTATTCTCAGATCCGAGGGAATTGCCTATGTTCTAAGTGAAATTTTCCCTGTTGAACCTAATATTGAGGATTATGTGGAACATCGGGCCTGGTTGAAGCATAGGAAAGATCATGAGACTGCCATGTGTATCATGTTGGGGTCCATGAATCCTGAGCTTCAGAAACAACATGAGAACATGCCCTTAGAGGACATGGTTCTCCATCTTAAAGAGCTCATTTCGGAGCAGGAAAGGACAAAGAGGTATGAGACCTCCAAGCTCCTTTTCAAAACTAAGATGCAGGCTAGAACCTCTGCCTCTCATCATGTACTAAAACTCTTAGGATACCTCGAGAAGCTGAATCAATTGGGATTCAAGATGAATCATGACTTAAGCATTAACCTTGTGTTGATGTCCTTGATAGATAGTTATGCAAGCTTCATGACTAACTAATACATGAACAAGATTAATTCCACTATCCTTAATCAACATGCTGAAAATAGTAGAACATCAGATCAAGAAAGATCAGAAACCTCTATTGTTGGTTGAGAAAGGCAAGGCTTCTAAGAAGAAGAAGTAGGCACTGGGTGCCAAGAAAAGAATCAGTAAAAACAAGAAAGAAAAGAAGACATCTAAGTATGTCTGCTTTCAGTGTGGGAAACGGGGACATTGGAAGAGGGATTGCAAAGCTCCTATTTCTGAGCATTTGAAGAAGAAGCCTGTAGAGGCGTCTACTTCAGGTATGTTTATAATTGAAACTTTGCTACTTTTCCTCATGAATCCACTTGGGTATTAGATACAGGTTATGATTTTCATATCTGTACTTCTGTTCAGGGACTAAGGAACATTGGAAAACTTGCAAAAGGGGAGATGGACCTGCTTATGGGAAATGGAGCCAGAGTTATTGCATTAACCATAGGAAGCTTTAATCTTATTTTACCAAGTGGATTTGTTTTAGTTTTGAATAATTATTACTACATTCTGAGTGTTACTAAGAATATTGTATCTGTCGCGTGTTTAGTAGCAGAGGGATTTGAAATTTTATTTTCGAATAATAATTGTCAGATTCGTTTGAATAATGTTCTTTATGGTTATGGGATGTTGAATGGTGGCATTTATGTTCTTAATACTAAAACGGAAGTTTTTAATATAAACAATGTGAAGAAAGTTAAATTAGATAATGAGAATTCCTTCTAATTATGGCATTGTCGTTTAGGCCACATAAACAAAGATCGCTTAACCAAGTTACATAAGCGTAGAGACTTGGGCCTAATAGACTTGGAGTCTTATGGTGATTGCAAACCTTGTTTAAGAGGAAAAATGACAAAGGTACCCTTTCAAGGAAAAGGTGAAAGGGCCACGAATACATTGGAACTTATACATACTGATGTGTGTGGTCCAATGAGTGTTCAGGCACTAGGAGGATACTCCCACTTCATAACCTTTATTGATGATTATTCACGATTTGATTATTTGTACTTAATGAAGCACAATTCTGAAAGTTTTGAAAAGTTCAAACTATTCAGAGCTGAAGTAGAGAAACAGCTTGAGAAAAGTATTAAAACACTTCAATCGGATTGAGGCGAAGAATACTTAAGTTAGGAGTTTTAGTATTATCTAAAGGAAAATGGGATAGTTCTCCAGTGGACCCCTCCTTATACGTCCCAACACAATGGAGTGTCAGAAAGGAGGAATCGGACTTTATTAGATATGGTTCGGTCCATGATGAGCCATGCAGATCTTAGTAAATCCTTTTGGGGATATGCACTAGAGAACAATGTTTATGTTTTAAATAGAGTTCCCTCTAAATTAGTTGATTTTACACCTTATGAAATATAGTGTAATAAGAGGCCATCTCTAAGTCACTTAAGAGTATGGGGCTGTCCTGCTATGGTAAAGAGGATAGCATCAGATACGCTAAACGATAAATCTGACAAGTGTCTGTTCATTGGATATCCAAAGGAAACTATTGGATATGTATTTTACCAACCCGAAGCATATAAGGTATTTGTGTCTCAAAATGCTCACTTTTTAGAAAAGGAACACTTACTTACAAAAGTTAGTGGGAGCAATATTGAACTGGAAGTTTAAGAGGAAGAAACAGACAATTGGCTGATTAACCTCATTCTAGATACACAAGAAAGTGTGATCCAAGAACAACCTATCAAAACACAATCATTGCGAAGATCAGGTCGTGTTCATAAAGGTCATGATAGATATGGTTTTATCATCACTGATGATAAGGAACTATATCTCATGGAGGATGATGAACCAAGGACATATGATGTGGCAATGAAAAGCTCAGATTTTGAAAAATGGCTAAAAGCCATTAAATCAGAAATGGATTCCATGTATGAGAACCAAGTTTGGAATTTGGTTGATGCACCGTAAGAGGTTAGATGGATTGGGTGCAAGTGGGTCCTCAAGAAGAAGACTGGCATGGACGGTAATGTAATTACCTACAAAGCAAGGTTGGTTACAAAAGGTTATAGTCAATATGAAGGTATCGACTATGATGAAACTTTCTCACCATTAGCCATGCTTAAATCTATAAGGATACTCCTCATCATTGCTGCTCATTTTGATTATGAGATCTGCCAGATGGATGTTAAAACAACGTTCCTGAATGGGGATTTAGATCGGGATGTGTATATGACACAACCTGAGGGTTTTACATCTCAGAATGGCTCGAAGGTATGCAAGCTACAAAGATCAATTTATGGACATAAGAAGGCATCCAGGAGTTAGAATATAAGGTTTGATCAAACAATCCATGAACTGGATTTCTGTCCAAACGTTAATGAGCCTTGTGTTTATAAGAAGGTTAGTGGGAGTGTAGTCATTTCTCAGTATTATATGTCGATGACATTTTACTAATAGGGAACGATATTTCTCTTCTTCAAAATGTTAAAGTATGGTTGTCAAGAAAATTCTCCATGAAAGACCTTGGTGAAGCAGCATTTATACTAGGTATAAAGATCTACAGGGATAGATCCAAGAGGTTGTTAGGTCTTTCTCAAATCACATATATAGACAAGGTATTGAATAAGTTTAAACTTGAGCATTCAAAGAAAGGTTATCTCCCGATGACAAAGGGGATTAACCTATCTAAGGCTGAGTGTCCGAAGACAGCTCAGGAAAGATTGCGCATGAAGAATATACCCTATGCGTCTGCGATAGGATCCATCATGTATGCTATGATATGTACTAGGCCAGATGTCCCTCAGGCTTTAAGCTTTACAAGTAGATGTCAATCAGATAGGTGAATAGCACTGGACGGCCATCAAGGCAATCCTTAAGTACTTGAGAAGGACTAAGGATGAGTTCTTGATTTATGGAGAAAGTAATCTCAAAATTAGAGGTTACACAGACGCGAGTTTCCAATCTGACAAGGATGACTTTAAGTCTCAATCAGGCTTTGTGTATGTGTTAAATGGAGGGGCAGTATGTTGGAAGAGTTCCAAGCAAGAAACTACTAATGATTTAACCACGGAATCTAAATACATTATTGCATGCGAAGCAGCAAAAGAAGTTATCCGGTTAAAGGGATTTATTGGTGAACTCGGTGTGGTGCCTGAGTCTGTTGATACAATTATTTTGCATTGTGATAACAATGGTGCTATAGCTCAGGCAAAGGAACCACGATCTCATCAGAAAAATAGACATGTATCAAAAAAGTATCATATAATTAGGGAGATTATTGATGCTAAGATAATTAGACTAGAATATGTATCCACTGATCAAAACCTCACGGATGATCTGACGAAGCCATTGACTCAAGTCAAGAATGACCAGCATGTCAAAGCATATGGATTAAGACATATGGCTAATTGGCCTTAGTGCAAGTGGCAGTTTGTTAGATATGATGTATGCCCTTAAGGAAATTAAGGCGATATATCTTAATTATGTAATGGTACGAATATTTTATTTAATCAATAAAGGCTTTTAATCTTTTGTTTATATCGATGTGCTTATAAATATATTATAGCTGGTTAAAATATATTGATTGATATATGTATACAAAAGTCCTTAACATATCATAGCATGAAGTTTGAGAAATTATAGTTGGACTATATTTGCTGGAACTTGCTTCATGTGCAATTATGATTATGTCTAAACTATCCCTAGTCATACTTTCATCAAGAAAGGATATTGATGAAGTGGGAAGACTAGCATGTGGTCAACTTTCTTGGAAAGGGTCCAAGCAATCAATCTCCTAAGGACTGAAGGTGGTGCCTTAATTTTGACACATGGATATGTCTGGGAGATATATTGGAGACTGCAGTAAGATAAACACTTGGTGTATATATCAATGTGTTAGTGTTTATCTTCATGCAATAAGCTTTGCGAATATCCTACACACTCATTATTTTTGGGTGTTACGGGTCATTGCAGGTATAGTGATGACAGCACGTTGGTAAGCTGAGTAGTCAGAAAGAATCCATCACTCCGGATATATAAAGGAGTTGTATCTGGCCGCTTGTTGAAGTGATGATTGCTATAAACCTCTTATTAGAGTATGTGTTTGATAGAAATGGTTTCTAGCTAAGCATACTATCGTAAAAGGCAATATACTTCGGTAGCAAGTTAATAACTAGGATAGCTTAGAGCAACCTTGCTATTAGTGGGTTAACGCTTTAACCGAACCCTATAAACCAGATGTACTAATATTAAAGAATGGAAGGAGTTCACTGCATTGGACAATAATTACATTAACCGGGATTAAGTCATGAGCATAAATGACGTTCCGAGTAATGGGGAATGGTAGACCCTTGCTAGAGGCGTACTATAGTCTTTTAAGGTAATCGAGTTCCATTCACGGTCAAGAACATTGTCCCAATGGTTCCATTAGAATAAGGGTTGGTTAAACCTTAACAGCTCAATACTTCGGGATCCTATAAGGAGACACACATTGGACTTTCATCGGACTAAGTAAAGAATTAATAGATTTATTCTATTACGAAAATATAACATAATAATTGGATTATTATCCAATTATTCAAAAGATGATTGGATCAATTTTTGAATAAGCCAAGGAATTCTATTTTTGACCGGAAACTAATTTATTAGGGTCATAAAATAAATGTTTGATTAAATTGGAGAAAAGGCTAGAACTGCAAAAAAAACTGAGGGTTGGACCCTTCGCGAATAGGACCCACAAATCAGGAGGCTTTGCAGGCCTACACGAGCCTACACAAGTGCCAAAGCACTTGTGGGCCGTAGGCAGCAAAGTTAGGCTTGCGATGGCCTGCAGCAAGGCCACCCACGAGCTGGGCTCACGGGAAATCCTATGAGGTCCAGCCAACGGGACAAGGTAGGCTCGCAAGAGCCTACCTTGTGCAGCCTTTGCCACCCACGAGCTCGGCTCGCGGGAGGGCTTGCGAGGCCTAGCCTGTGGGATAGGCCAAGATCGCGAGACCCTGCCTTGTGTGGCAAAGGGCCCGACTTGTGGAGCAAGTCGGGCCACCTTGGGCAGTACGCGGATCCTGTAGGATCCGCATGTTTGCCAAGGGCGGGATGGGGTTTTTCCCCATCCCGCATTAAATGCGGGGAGCCCTAGCTCCCCCTATAAATTAAGCCCCTTTTCTCCATTGTTTGATACACCAATTCAAGTGGAACTTGAATATTTTATTTTATATTTTCAGAGTGGTCTAGCAACTACTCAAGGCTCCTCGGTTCTTCCTCATTGGGAGGTTTCGGTTGGTGGGGTTCATGTGGATACTCATAGAGGCTATCCTACACTTGAAAGCTAGTGCAAGGAGGTTCTGCTAAAGCACACTTCAACTGGTATGTATTTGTTTCTCTTTTAATTTTTAAGTCTCTTTCTTTAAGTGTTTTTAGACTTAATAATTATGCTTAGGTTGTCTTGCATGCTTAGTTTATTTTATGCTTAGGTTATAGCTTAGAGTTATAACATGCTTAGGTTATAGCTTAGAGTTATAATATGCTTAGTATAAAATATATATGCTAGGATGTAATTTAGAATTATGGTATGCCTAGCCCTTTTGCATGCTAACCTAGGTAGAGAATTATTTAGTTAAGGCTTTATTTAATTTATATGCATCTATTAGGAGTTCTTGGGGATAGGGATAAAATTTTGAATTTCCACCGTGCCTGTTATGCATGTTCAAATTGACTGTCGGTTCCCAACACAACCGATTCAGATTTGCCTTCTCTATAGGTCCGTTGATTGTGCGTCCTCAAACCACCAACAGACAACAGATTTAGATTTACTTCTCAATAGGTCTATTGATGGTGCATCCTCAAACCACCAATAGACAATCGATTCAGATTTGCCTTCTCGATAGGTCCGTTGATGGTGCGTCCTTAAACCACCAGTTGATAACCGATTCAGATTTGCCTTCTCGATAGGTCCGTTGATGGTGCGTCTTAAAACCACTAGTAGACAACTGAATCAAATTTGCCTTCTCGGTAGGTCCATTGATAGTGCGCCCTCAAACCATCAGTAGACAACCGATTTAGATTCGCCTTCTCAATAGGTCTGTTGTTGATGCGTCCTCACACCACCAGTAGACAACCGATTAAGTTCTACCTTCTCGATAGGTTGGTTGATAGTGCATCCTCAAACCACTAGTAGACAACCGATTCATCTTTGCCTTCTCAATAGGTCCGTTGATGGTGGGTCCTTAAACCAACAGTAGACAATCGATTCAAAATTTTCAACCTCCGATAGGTTCATTGATGATGCATCCTATGACCATCCGTAGAGAACCGACTCGAGGTTCCATTATCTCAGGTATAACCTCCTATCCCTTGATCTTTCGTGAAATCACCTTTGACCTGTCAAATGATAATCTCACGAGGGGCAGCCAGTGAGCACGGGCTTTTCGGTGACCCGTGAAACGATGATGATGTTTTGCTCTGACCTTTTATGGCCCCTTTTTATTCCTTTCCTCATGGTTTGAATCGTGTTTGGAGAGTGCCTTTTGACTATTTTGGACCTTTGGTGCCACCTAAAATGAATTCTAATGTATTTAAGTCGGTAGAGATCATCGTTGCCTAGATCTAGTCCCCCGGCCCATCTTTTTGGAGTTTTCTGTTGCCTTTTAAGCCCCGTCAGTGCCCCTGCTCTAGCGACGGAGGCCAGCGCCGTCATCGGGATGCAGGCCGCATGGCCCACGCGATAGGCCGCGTGATCCACGCGGTGGGCCTCGTGGCTCACGCGGCTTGGGCCCCGCCTGGCATGATCTTCCATGCTTGGAAGACCACGCCGTGCCAGGTCTAGGCCGCTTCATATGACGTGGCCTAGATCTGGCAGCATCGTATGATGCGTCCTAGATCTGGCCGCATCGTATGACGCAGCCTAGGCCAGGCCTCCTCGCCTGTCGCGTTAGCGACACCGCCTTGGCACAGCCTAACCTATCCCTCTGCGATTTTTGGGTTTTCTTGCTCTGTAAGTTGGACTTTTGTGATTTTTCCATCAAATTAAGACATTTAAAGGATTAATTATGAAATTTGTGATTTCTAGAGTCTATAAAAACCCTAAAAATCACCTGTTTTAGGACTTTTGCCCATTTGAAAAAGGAATTCAGATTTTAGAGTTCATAAGATTTTAGAGAGAGAGAGCTTCATAAAGCCATGGAAATCCAAGTAATCCATATTCCTAAGTTTTATTAGGCTTAATCTTTTAGTCTAAAATATTAAAATCAGGTAGAAATCTTAAGTTAAAATCAATTTAAATAGGATTTAAGGATTTTTTTTTCACAAAATCACTAAATCCCTTGCTAAATTCGTCATTGTTCGTCGATATTTCATCACGAAATCGTCAAAAAAGCTTGGCAAAGGTTGATTTGAGTCTCGAGAGTGGATTCACAGCCTTTAGGTAATTTTCTGAGTTTCAATCTATTTCCTTAAGTTATTTCTTGCTTATTGATGCTCTTTCGCTTGATTTTTCGGGCATTTAGCCCTTGTTTTCGGCATTTTGTGACTTTTCGGCAAGATTTTAGTTGACCACTCTGGCGACCGGCAGGCCGACTGAATGACGTGGCTGGCCGACTCAGTGAGTCGGCCTATCACGTCGCTCAGTCGGCCTACGTGTCGCTCAAGCGGCCAGTCACCTTTTCACCGGTATTTTTGGGTTTCTTCCCCCCGAACCAAAAAATCCAAGTTATTTCGATGTTTTAAGTACAAATCTACTGAAATATGTAGGAAAAGACTTGAAACGTCAATAATCTTGAATTTTTGGGCACAAAAATGTCGATTCTCGCCTGTTTAGACATTTTTTTCAGTTGACCACTTCAGTGGACAGAAGGCTGACTGAGTGACACCTATATCGACTCACTGAGTCAGTCTACCGTGTCATTCAAGTGGCCTACCACCTCACTGAGTCGGCCTACTGGCAAAAAATGCCCAAATGGTCCCTGTCTGTTTTATTTTGTGTTTTTTTGCCGTGTTTTATCTTTTTCTTGCATTTTTTACCCCGATCTTCACCCGAAAAATTTCTGAAAAATCACATATAATCTGTGATATCATAATATAATTTTTAATCTATTTTTCATAATTTATTAATTGTTTAATTGATTAAATCTCCTTTTAATGTCTTAAAAATGTGTTTTTACTAATAAATCTTTTTATACTAATTAAAAATTCCAAAAATATTTTCTGTATTTTCCTTTATTATTTTAGGTTATTTACTTTATTTTACTGATTATTAGGTTGTTTAGATGCTTATTTAAATGCCCTAAAATTGTGTTTTAGCCCCGAAAAATCTAAAAATGTGCCTTTATCCTTGGTTTGCTTTATTTTCCGCATTTATTTTTTTTGCATTATTTATGGTTACTCGTGTATATTTTGCCTTGTTTGGAGCCGGGTCTATTTTGATATGCTCGGTTGAGACCCGATTTTGCCCTTTTATTTATTTATCCGCTTTATTTACTTTTCCGCATTAGAAAAATGTATAGGTATTTGTAAAGCCATGTAATAATTTTTTTTCTCTTGCATTATTTACTGCTTTTGTATGATGTATGGCCATATAAACTGAAAACTCCAAACATTAACCGGATTTAAATTGCATAAGAACTGAAGTCGCGCTTATTAAAATGTAAACGTTTTTTGATTTAATAAATGAAAAGTAAGCAACATCATCCGAATTTGGAATTTCTATTTTAGGGTACGGTCTAACCACCCGGTGGGAATATCATACCCAAATTCTCGGTGGAGCTAAACCAGGTGGTGACTCTATCTTAAAATACGGGATTTCAAGTCTCGTATCCCTTAACATGCAAATTGGACTTAAATTCAACATCAACATCAATTTTATCAATCTATCTTTTCATCACGCTAAAATGAGGATCAATCCTCCGGCTTGCTTCATAGCGCCCTTTGTTTCCCCCGTCTCCGCATCTCATGCGGGTCTGGGGCAGAAAGATGTTATCAGCTCATGGTGTTCCTATTACAGCAGAGTTGGGTTTTAGCCAAGTTCGGAGGCCTAGTCTGCCCTTAGGGACCCTGTACGGGTGCTGCCTAGTGGTATAGATCCACTAGTGGACCAGTAGGGGTCATTTCCCCCGTACGCCTGGAGGGGACCCGAACGAGTCCCGTACTTGCCAGTTCAGGCTTTATGGAAAGTAATCCATACCTATTTTAGGAGAAATCAGGTCATGAATGCGATTTATTGCGTTCAGACCTACTTTCCCCCTATAAATAGAGGCTTATTCACCTCTTTTCAACACACAGAACATATAAGAGACATTATATACAAATTCTAGCAGTTTCTATAGGTATAGAAAGGGTATAGTTGAGGTATAAGAAGTATAAAATAGGGAGAAAACCTATCCCTTGAGGTTTTATCCACATTTTATTCATTCCTAGCTTCGTTTATTAGGATTTGGGGGAGGATCTGCCAATACAAATACTCGTCTAAATAGTCCTAAAATCTCCATTTCAACATCTGCTTTGTCTAAACTCTCTCTCAGCACAGGGATCGCCTCAAAGTGGATTCACGTCGTAAAGGTACGCTCCTGAGTTTCAAAGAGACTCACATCTTATTTATATTATTGGTATTTCTCTGTATTCTGCCCCATCTATATAAAATCTGTTAAATCAATCAAACCAAGGTTCCATTAGGACTAGAAAGGACCCATACGGGTCCCCCTATACCCCGTACGAGTCCCCTCCAGCCCCCGTACGAGTCCCACCCATCCTTACCGGCACTGGCCCCCATGCAAAAACTAAAGTTCTCTTTTAACTGGTAAAAATCAATTCAACTCACCATTTGCCATGCGATCATTTTCACTAATAATCCGGTAAATCAACCTAGAAAAGTTAAAATGTGTTTTCACAATAAAATACGTTGAAGACTCGTTATTTCTCTCCGATCCAAGAAGCCGCCCGGGCACTATCGATCGCAAAACCGTCACGCTAACATAATCACATTTTTTCTAATAAAAGGTTGACTTATGATGCGCTATAAACCGTGCTAATTCTTGTGGATGCAGGGGAATTTATTTCATTTTGTTCTATAACTTAGGACGAGTGTATAGGTTCTTTTGCAATTCCCCTATTTTCCCCGGTTGTAATTTTTATTCCCCCATTTATTGTTTGTGCTTTATTATAATCTGTAAATGCATGTGACGAGTGTGAAAGAGTGTAGCAAAATAGGATTTCTATGATAATTCCCCAAATGATGAAAACAAAACGGTCTTACGTTGTGAATGTAATTTTGAATCAACTAAATGAGAAATAAGTGACTCATCCAATACCCGAATCTCTGATCCAAAAGATATGAGTCTCCCGCCTAATAGGAACCGTACTAAAACTCTTTCCCAAGTAGACAACTTAGGTGGCGACTCTATAATTTGTATCGAGATTTGGGTTTCGATTCTTTTATTCATTAAAATTGGCTAAAATGTGTAAACTTGAACTAAATGATCTCATCATGCCTAAATCCAACCAACCCCTAGTGGGACCCACCTCTCACCAAGGCGCTAAGGGAGACCCACACGTCATCGACACCTCACAATAATATATGCACTTGGTGAAACACCTATACCAATGGTATTGGAGAACACTGTAGGAACATAAATTATGTTCAAACTTTAAGTTAAGAGCAATAATATTATTGCACATGTGAGGTGTATTATGTGGTTAAACTTATGAACAACTTCTGAAACAATATAATCTTTCTTTTCCTTAAAATTCCTTAACCGTAAGTTTAATTTTATTTTATACGTAACTTCAAATTAGTATGTTGTGTTATTTGCATTTTAGTTCATATATATTTTAACTTTAAATATTTTTTTTACTATAGGATCTAGATTTCGATGTTGATCAATTTCCAGATGCAAATAAAAATTTCAAGGTACTTCTAACATTAATATTATAAGTACAAATGATTCATTATCTACTATGATTTGAATTAGATCTTTTATTTATTTATTTTTATTTGGTATGATTCGATATCAGAAAATAAGGTCAATTCTCCTGTCACACATGTAGAGATAAGAAATGAAACTCTGAAACCGTCGATATTAATAGATGAAGATAATGCACAACTTTCGAGCAATCGAGCAAAACAGATGAGGATTAAGAAGGAGAAGAATAATTAATATGTATCTCTTTTTAAAAGAAAGATTAGTATTTGTTGATACATTGTCAAACTTGGCAGAACTATTATTTGGTGTTATGTATTATTTATTTTGTATTGTTGGATTGTTTTCATTTTAAACGTGTTATTTCTTCCTATTTCTACCTTTTTCAATATTTTTGGGAAATTTTGCAATTCTTATATTATTTTCTCCAAAGTGGAAAAAAATATTGATGATTGCTTGATTGTAAGCCTATTTAAGAAAAAATTGAATTTTACAATAGTATTTACTCCTTATGGATAATAATAGAATATTTATAATTATTTGATCAAGTGAAATAACAGAAATATTTCATTATTATTATAATAAATATTTAATAAAATCACAACAAATTAAATTTTAAAAAATAACTTTAGGAATTAATGCGACTCTTTTTTCTCATCAAATATTTAACATGTAATCACAAGATATCTGCTGAAAATTTTAAATTATAATCATATTGAAGAAACAAATTTAAAGTTTATTAATAGTACTTACTCCTTATGAATAATAATGGAATGTTTTTTCTTATTTGATCAACTAATATATCTCCTAAATATGGTTTACAAATTTAAGTTGTTTTTCTCGATTTTATTTAATTTTATTCTAATGATTTCCTATTTAAGAATTAATGTGACTCATTTCTCATCAAATATTTGACATTTTTTTAGCTTTAATATTTTCTATTTTCTATTTTATATATCTATATATATATATATATTACAAAATAAACTTATCAATGATATCATTATTACAAATGACCTATCCGCACGGCTACTACACTAGTATACATAACTACTTCAATTTTTTTTTAAGAAATAGGATTGTGATATATAGTAATTCAGCAAATGATGAGTACAAATAGGAGGTTCAAAGGTCCATTTCCCAAAATTGTGTCTAAATGAGTAGCCCACACTAGATAATGCAAAATAATATTAACTGATGGACTAAGCTAAAAAAGCAAGAAACAAAAGAAAATATGACAAACCACACTCGAGAGATAAAAGATCTTTAAAAAGAATCGGGTTCTCAATTCCAAGGATTATGAGTATATCCAAAGTGCTTTCACCATGTTAGTGCCTCACGAACAAACATTGCCTTCGCTCCCCGATTGAAATGTGAGCATGGAAGAAGCTTGGTTTGGCAGCCCAAAAAGCACTAGTTGCGCCTCATATCACCAACCCGTATCCAACATTCCCGTCAAGAAAAAGGTCTTATATGGGTGCCAACTATGGGTGACATCTTTAAGCCATATTCACATCCAGACTAATCCTCGATTGCCAATTTGCGGGTGCCTCGAAGGGCAGGATGGCTAGCCCCAAAATTTAAGGTCGCCCCAAAATTTAAGGTCGCCCCAGGAACATCCCAGGATTCGATCTCTAATGAATGTTTAAGGATGGGCTAGTCCCTACCTCTAAATTAGGTTATTATTGTCCAAACTTCTACAAAGAAAGAATTGAACATTTTCCGCCCAGGTAGATTAGTAAATGATTATCTTTTGTGTATTTCCCTAGATAGTATGGTACATGTACCCAAGGACCATGTGTCAAAATGACAGTTTGATTTTTTTTTTTTTAATATACAAAAGTTATTTTGCCGATATTTGGTGACGGGTTTACCATTTCCATGATATAAAATACATAGCTCACTCCAAATAGGGCAGTATTTTACCACTATTATTCTTCAGCCAAAGGCAACCGTCCGATATGAAATTTCGTTAATCATGTTGACAGTTTAGCTGTTCTATTGAAGGTTGTAGTTATAGTTATCCAATCATTAGTAGTACTAGGCAGTTAAGAATGATTTGGCATGTCCAGTGATGTGAAGAATTGAGATTATCTAATGGAATTATCAACAAATTTGTTATTTTCTCCCTAATGTTCTCCACACCCTGTTTCATTCTCCCTCAATCTCTTCACCTTCAACTCCCATTTTCCTCTATTTCTATTACTGATCTGACCTGAAACCAAGCCAGCCATTCAGATCATGACGGCAACATTTTTTCAACTCTTCAGCTTAAGCGCTTCAGCTCACTAAACAAAGTTTGACAACTGGATAAAACAGTAATTAAGCTTAGGGTATAGTATAACGAATTAACCACTGTAAAAGAGGTCTTAGCCAAGTGGTCAAGCCTAAAGCTGTAAATCTAGAGGTCAGAGACTGTTGAATATCTCTATCAATGTAACTTGGTATAATATGGCACTAAAGGGACCAAAGAGATAACAAAAAATTCAGGGACCAAATAGGTAACCTATATACCTGCAGGACCAAATGGGTAATTGAAATATACCACAGGGTCCAAAATGGTGTTTATGCCTAAATGCTAAAAATGAAAAGCACAACATTCCAGTTTTACACCACACCTAAAAGTCCTTGCTGTTCTGGATGCATCACACTAACAAGTTTTGTACCCTATACCACATTATAAAATACATTAACATTTTTGCAATGTCCTACATTATACTATTCATTATACTTCTGTGAAATAAAGACTTAACAGACTACTCATCTGCTACTACATATTGTCTCCAAAAGCACTCCACCAGCAACAACACTACCAAACTATGAATCTCGTCTCATATAAGAAAAAAAATCTGAATATAACAAACTGCACTGTAAACAAATCAAACGAGTCATTCTCATTAGCCAAAAAACTTCAAATATTTTATGCATATAGAATCAATTCTCTTTAAAAGGCCTAAATTCATAACATATCAAGAAAAGATTCTCAACAAAGAGACATAAAATTAACTGCTTTAGGCCCGAGCAGCAGCAACTGCAGGGCGAGGGGCTTGACCTGGCTGTCCAGGCTTTGGCAGGTCATCCTGCATGATAAAATGGAAAACTAATTAATATAACTCCCATACATGCACAAACAAATGCAATAAATGTAATTAATTCAAAATGGTTGGATTTAAATTATTAATATGGAATTAATAGAAATAAAGAAATTGGAAATTTCAATTTGTAGCTACAAATTTAAATAGAAATGAAATATTCAATGAAAAAAATATATACAAATTTATAAGGAAAAATTCGAAATTAGAAATAACCATTAATAAAATAACTATCAACAAGTAAAAAAATCCGAAAAATATTCCAATTTTTTATTTCAATGCGAAAAGCAGTCTGCAAACCCTTGAGAATCAGCTAGCCAGAGCAATCCACAACATCGATTAATCCAGCGAAAAAAAATGAACGGTAAAATTAAACCATTACACAGAAACATGTGGAGCTAATGAACAAATGTATAAATCCAATCCGTATAAGATGTGACATAATAAATAGCACTCATCAACTTCTATGCTAGACTAGATATATCCAGATATCAAAATTGCAGATTAAGACGTCTGAACAATATAGTTTTATCAAAATTTAGTTTATAAATGAATATCTTTCTCTGCACAACAATGCAACCGAAACAAAACAAATTACCAAAACAAAAGAGCAAATAGAACACAGTAAGAGAAAGAGGCAACAAGAAAAAATAAGGAACAGAATAAATACCCTGCGCCTGATGAAGCGCTGTGGAGGCTCACGATTCCTACGGTCTTTATGTGAGCGAACCCTAACGACTCTGGAGTGAATGGCACATGAGACACAGTATTGCATCTTGACATAGAGCTTAGGAAGGACGTATCCTGAAGTATTGATTCAATATAATCAGCATATATAATATAAAGAAACTGTCAAGTAACAGATATGGGAAGATGGAGTTATTAAGCAATGATACTATCAAGTTCATAAAATTAATAAAAGGAGTTGCAAGTGGAGCAAGGTAGTGGGACATGTTATAATTAATGATATCGATTACGATTTGTTATAAGGAGACATGATAAATTTGCCAAGTTAAAAAAATGTTTGCCTTACATGATATCAAAGTAATGAGGAACATAATAACTTAATTGATTACTAATTTGAACTATTATCATAAATGAAACAAGATGACATCTTTGAAATGTGAATCAAGGAAGAATTCTTTAGAAAACAGATATTTGATGCATTCATCATAAGACTTGGCAGCAATTAAAAAGTGAAGTAAGAATCTTACATAATTGGGTTGAAAAACCTTATAATTAAACACTGAAAGAACATATCCTAAAAGGATATCTTCCAATCAATCAACAAAATGTGACACTATCATACCATCATTTACACAGGAATCCTGAACGTCCCTCACAGCAGCTTGCTCAACGATATTCCTAACAAGGAATCTCTTAATTGCTTTGTCCTGCACAAGTATACCAAATCAAAAAAGGAAATTCACCAAAACATGGCATCGAAATCAGAAAATCATTAACAAGTAAAAAAGACGAAGATTGCCATGTCTTGCACAAGTTTACCAAATCAAAACAGGAAAATCACATAAAACCTCGTAACAAAATCAGAAACTCAACAAGATGTAATAAAAGAAGGGGAAATAAAGAAAACCTTGGGGCAGCATTTTCCGCAGTTGGAGCATCGGATGAACTTGACATGGCCACGCCCGTGCTTGTTACGGCCGCCATTCCTTCTCTTGAATGTCTGTCAGAATAAAAAAAAAAAAAAGAAAACAGAAATTAAGAAACTCTGAATGAAATCAAGGAAGCTGAATGGAAGGAGAAAGATGAGACGGCGACGGCTCACCATGACTGAACTCCGGGTGTAGAGGACGGGCAAGATCTGCGAGGCTGCTGCTGCTGCTGCTGCTGCTGTTAGGGTTAACAAGTACTATAAAGGTTTTCAAGTGGAGGATTTCTAGTGTATGTCAACCTCTTTCTGTTTCGGGCTTTCTTGTTAATGGACCTTAAATTTCGTGTCCGGCCCATTCTTTTACCTTTCAGATTTTAAAAAATTAGGCAATTACAGGGCGGACCAGGTTCAACTAAAATCGGCCACTGGTTCGATCTGTTTTTAAATGGTTTTATTATTTCCTCAAGAATCAATTATGGATCAGTTAAATTAGCCGGTTCAATTAAATTAATAAATTGAAAAAAAAAATTTTGTTGGTGGTGGTTTTTTAACTCAAAACTGGCCAATTCAACTAAATCAATAAATTGAAAATAATTTTTTTTTGTTAGTGTTAGTTTTTGAACTCAAAATCTTATACTTTGAATAAGGTGTCAATCAATTAGACAACCAATAAGTAATACATCTATTTCTTATATTATAATCTTTCATATTACTATATTTATTTGTACGATTAATAATTTTTTAATTAAAATTAATATTTTATTTTTTATAAAATTACAATAAATATATTTTATTTCATTTTCTGTCTTGACTAAATATGTGTCATACTATATTTTTTGTATAAATGTATTGAAACTCCAATACATAATTTAATAATTTTTTTATATAAGACAACATTTAGAATTTTTAAATTGTTATATAATATGAATAAATTTATTAAATTTTTTGTTTGATTTTTAAAATGTTGATTAATTCGAATAATTTGATGTAATATAGGAATTCTTTGCTTTTCACCAACTATGATGTTAATGTATTGTAATTTATTGTTATTCAAAGTATAAACTTTGAATTATTACGTATTCAAATTAAATATTATATATTATTAGTGTAATATATCTTAAATTATATGTTTTTATTTCTATTTATTAATAATATTACTATTTTAACATGTTTTATAAGAATCAGGTTCGATCATTAATTTAATTCGGTTAAACTTTAAATTCATGACTCACTCTATTCACCATTTAGTGACTAATTCGGGTCTGAAAATCATAATTTTTATATTTACTTTATTATTTTTTAAGTAACAATTTTATTTTTCATTATTGAATTAGATTATGTATATTTACAGAAAAATATTTTACGGGTTAAGATATTCAAATATGTCAGCATTTATTTTACTTGAAAACTAAGTCAAAGAAATATGTTTCGTAAGTCAACAACAAAAAGTACTAAAAAATGAGGAAACATTTTCCCATGTAAAGGCATTTGTATTCAGGCATGGATATTAATATATAATGAAATTCTTATAAATTTAAATAATTATGAAGATGATTTTCAATTGTTTTTTTAGGCTAAATACGTAAATGCATGAACTTGACTTAATTAGTTTTTTCACCTTAACTTTCAAAATTACCGGTTTAAATTTGGTGATTATGCATTAATTTGTCATTTCAATACAACTCAACCAATCATACTCTAGAAAATACACAACACACACCGTCACATATCAAGGTTTAAAAAGTTAAATCAATAGCAAGTTTAGAGGTGGCATCTTTTATTAAAACTCCATATAATAATTTTACCTAAATCTCGAAAACTTTTTTAATTGCTAAAAGACCTTGTTCCTCCTTTCAAATTGTAACTCTGAATCAAATTCTACAGGTGCAAAATAAATTGTAAAATTTTGCAAATTTAAATTATTTCAAATCCATAATTTTTAAATCAAATCAAACATTCATAATTACAATTTACATCAATCCTCTGTATTTGTAGAAGGAAAAGATGAAGGATTAGAAGATTAATCAATTGATTTTTACTTTTCTTTACTAGACAGAAAAAATGAAAAATGTTATGAGTTTCAAATATTGATTTCATGATTCACATATAAACCAGCAATAACCCCTTTTGAATTGAAAGTAGAGAAATTAAAAAACTTCAATCGGGAGTTGCCTAAAAACCTAAGCAACAACTTGCCCCAGAGATGGTTCGACGTTACAAGCAACAATTTCGACGGTGAAGCTCGACTTGAGAGCGAAATCCGTCGCCACCATCGCCGGAAAAAAAAAGCTTCAAATTCACGGCCATAAAAATTACTCTCGTTTGTTTGTTTGATAGATGGGAATAAGTTTATAAAAAAAAGATGAGAGTGATAATATTGAAATGCTAATTTTAAAGATAGGGATGATAATCACTAGTCGAGGATGAAGCTGGTTGATCAGCCTTGGGGTTTTTTTATTGTCGAATACAGAGGGGAGAAATTAGAGCAAGTCCAAATATTTTCTCATTTTCGATTCACCAAAGGGATATTGTACTAAATGCAAGGGGTTGGGTAAAATGTTTACCTCTTTACCCTTTATTTTTATAATTTATATTTGTGTGTGTTTTTAAATTTATATTTCTCATGTTATACGTTCCTGCCCAGATTTTCGATTCCTCCTTCTTCTTCTTCTTTTTTTTATACTTTATTGTCTATTTATCTTGTAAATCATTGGTTTTTTCGACATACCGCTTTAGAGTTTTTTGTTCATCTCATTTTTACCTTCGAAAGTATATCCACGATGATATACTTTTTTCGAGTTTTTATTTTTGAAGTTTTGTAACAGATGATATACCAGCATTTTGCCAATATTATACAAGCATTTTAATAGTATTTTACAAGGTGTGAAAAATAAAACTAAACATAAGCATCAATTTTATGAAAGAAATCAAACAAAAACCACTTTATACCATCATTATACAAGCATTATACAAGGTTTATACCAGTTATGAAGAACTAAAATATAAATATCTATTTTATGAAAGAATTCAAGCAAAAACCATTTTATACCAGCATTATACCGGCATCATACAAGGTGTGAAAAACAAAACCAAATATAAGCATCTATTTTATGAAGGACATCAAACAAACCCCACTTTATACAGCATTATACAAGCATTTTACCATCATTTTACCAGCAGTACACAAGCATTTTACCAGCATTTCACCAGCATTATACAAGAAATTTACAGTCCCGGCCTTGGGGGAGGGCAACAGGTGCCACCGCCTAGGGCCCATAGCCGGAAGGGGTCTAAAAATATTTTTTTGCTTAAAGATTTAGTTGTCATTATTTAAAAGATAAAAATAGATATAAATTAATGTTGGTAAAATTGGTAAGGTGTTTATTAAAGTTGAGAGAGGGCAAGGGTTCAATTCTTAGTTTTTACAAAAAAAAAAGTTTATTTTATTTCATTATTTTTTTGTTGAGGGCCCCATGTTACTTCTTTTAATATTAATTTGCCTAGGGCCCCAAATTGTTAAGGCCGGGGCTAGCATTTTACCAGCATTTTATAAGGTGTAAAAAGTAAAACTAAACATAAATATCTATTTTATGAAAGAAATCGAACAAAAACCACGTTACACCATCATTATACAAGCATGATACAAGGTTTATACCAGGTGTGAAGAACCAAAACATAAGCATCTATTTTATGAAAGAAATCAAACAAAAATCATTTTATATCAGCATTATACAAGGGGTGAAAAACAAAACCAAACATAAACATCTATTTTATGAAAGAAATCAAATAAAACTCACTTTATACCAGCATTATACAAGCATTAAGCAAGAATTTTATCAGCATTTTACTAGGATTTTATAAGGTGTGAAAAATAAAACTAAACATAAGCTTCTATTTTATGAAAGAAATCAAAGAAAAACTACTTTATACCATCATTATACACGCATTATATTAGGTTTATACCATGTGTGAAGAACCCAAACATAAGCATCTATTTTATGAAAGAAATCATGCAAAAATCACTTTATACCAGCATTATACCATGGGCGAAAAACAAAATCAAATATAAGCATCTGTTGTAGCATAAGGAGAAAGAGTTTGGTTTCTTTCATATTCAACAATCGAAATTAGGTTAGACTTAGAATCATGTATTTGAAATACAATTTTAGTTTTCAATTTCATACCTTAGATTATCTTCTTCGATTTTGTTGAAGTTGAATGTGAGATTTGCTTTTGTTTTTTATTCTAAACTGAAATGGCGAGTAATGGTGAAATCATTGAGATGAAAACTGAAATGAAGAGTTATCTAGAAATCATAGAGAGAAGGATGAACACAGACATTGAAATCACGAGAGGAGGAATGTACAAAAGTTGTGGTTTTTTAAGGAACGTACATAAGTTGTTGATCAGCCCTATTTTGGGTATAAAAGTTGTGCCCTAAACTTCTTGTTGAAATTATCTAGGGAAATTAAAGGAAATACGATATTTTGAGGATATTTTTTCTTTTCACCGAACTTTCTTATTCCTTAGTTCTGCACCCCTTTTTAAGCTTCTTTTTTTCTTATTACAATTTTGCTTTCTTCTTCGTTCGATCTTCTTTCCCATTGCTGCAGTTATGATTTTCATCTCTTTGAGTTAGATTGACTTTGATTCCATGTTTTCTTCTTCTAGTTTTGGTTTATGGTTAAGTTTTAGCTTTTTGGCGTTTTTTTATTTTTCCGGCGATTTTGTTGGTTTTTGTTTATCTCTTTGCTTTGACTGATTACTGGGTTTCTGAAACAATTGATTGGTGGAATGCGAGCTAAGGTACCAAGCAACACAACTAATAAGAACATGCTTAGTGACCCTTATTATCTACGAGATCCTCCCATCATTAAATTCTCCGACCTAATTGACCCTTCGGAAAGCTGTGTTGTCCGTTTGTACTAGTTTGTAGAGGAAGATGATATCAGGCGCCTAACTAATTGCTAACATATCTTTCACCGGAGTTGCTTGGACTGCTGGTTCAATTATGACCACAAAACTTGCCCGCATTACTGTCCGACGGTGTTTCCCGACGACATGCCTGAGACTTTTAATGAGAGATTATGGCCTGCTACTGGAATTCCTGAATCTAAAGAAGATTTTTCTCAAATTGCAAAATTGTAAGATTTAATTCTTAGATTTCAAAAATGGCTAGTATAAAAGCTCTTTCTTTACCACTCTTATATTTGGTATAAGACTAATTATTAAACTTTAATGAAATAGATATTTGTAGATGGTATAAATGCACTATGCTACTAGTATACAATGTATAGGAGCTTATATACCTGGTATAAGACCATCATATCATAGCTTTTACTGGAATTTTAAAATCTATTTTGAAAATAAATAAAAAATTTGTGATATAAAGACATTATACTAATCTTTTACCAGGTATAAGAATTTACGAAAATATTGGTAAAAACTGGTATACAGCTGAGATAAATTTTTTCTCCTAAAAAATATTCAATATGGATTTTATTTTAAAGATAAAAAAAAGACGAACAAAATGTTCTAAAGGCTCGTATCGAAAATATTAAGGATTTGTGAGATATGGTCGTTTTTAAGTTGCAAAAATTAAATTAATTAAGAGAGAGAGTTGTTAGAATGAGGTTTTTATATATGTAAAAGCAAAATTTAAAAGTTAAAATCTTGTAATTATGAGAACTTGAGATGTAAAGTTTTATGGTAGGATTTAAGAATGTTGGGTTGAAATTTATAAAATTAAATATTCAAAATCTTATATTTAATTAAGTTACTCAATTATCTATGAGCTTTAACCCATTTATATACTTTTCTCTTCACCAATCCTTATTTTACATTATATTCTCCATTTTCATTTATCGTAATAGATTCTCCAAAAATAATAACATTTTATTATTATTCCAATACATAAGGACATGCGTGTACTTGACTCAATTAACTTAATACCCTTTTACTTTTAAATGCTCCTACTAGCGGTCTGAGTTTGGCAATTTTACACCTACTACCGCCTCATGCTTACTTGGCAGAGAGCATGATTGACAAGCACAAAGATGCGCGTGGATTGAATGATTGAAAAATAGAAAAGAAAAGATAATGTATAACAGTAATAAATTTCTCTTATATTTCCATTCGAGCAAAATCCCAATCCCTAAATTCAAAAATCAAATCCAAAAATTCCGTTTTCTTTTCAAATTTTTTCTTCGAGTAATCTCACTATCTAATTGCAATATCAGTTCGACAATTCCCACTTACTATATTGAATTTTTTTTTCTTCCTCTAAACCATAATCGAAAAAGAAGTTTTGAAAATCCAAATCTTTATTTTTTTTGGCAATGGAAGGAGGTGTTACTGAAATAATAATTCCTACCTGCCAGTGCGGAGAACAGGCGAAACTGAGAGTCTCTTAAAGTTTGGTGTTGTAATTTGGTTCTGTAATTTGGTGTAATTTGTTACTGAGAGTCTGTAATTTGTTACTGAAATACAAAATGACAGGTTGTGTGGTGTTGTTACCTTCTGTAATATTGTGTTGTGTCAAGTGGTGTTTTGCCATTGAAATTCAATTACAATGGCGAAAAACAATTGAATTTCTCAAACCCGCCGAAAATTGTAATTCGAATACCAAAAACTCACATGAAATGTCTTTGAAAGGAGTTGAGGGTGATGAAGCTCACAAGCGCAAGGCCTCCAAGATAACATGCACGAACCCCTCTCAAATCAGGACCGGTGCTAGTCGAAGAGACGAATAACACGAATAACCCAAAAACTCTCTTTTTAAGTGTTGAACTATTTTCGTACTGTAAAACTATATGTTTCTTTTGCTTAATTAGTTTTATATAATTCTGCTAAGAATTAAACCCAAACTAGGATTTTATTTAATTATAAATTAATTCTAAATCAAATATCTTTTTTACGGAAGAATACTGGTCTTATTAAATTAAATTAGAGTCAATGACGGCTCTAATCAAATGTGGACAAACATTAAACCATATCCCCCAACCTGTCAAAGAATCAGTTGCTTTAGCCAACAAATGGGCAGCATGATTCTCAGACCTATGAGAATAAACGAGCTTAATGTTCTGAAAGCTAAACAAAAGTTCCTTACAATCTGAAAAAATGGCCCCTATAGGCAAAAAGAAACGAGGAAGAGGTATTTAAAGCGTTAACAACATTTAATGCATCCAATTCCAAAATAATATTGTCCAAACGCTGTTACTTAAGCTAACTTAACGCCTCTCTGCAGCTTACTGCCTCTGCAAGGAACGAGTCCCCTTATTCATGAAGAAGACATGACCGAGCCACTACAAATCGTCCGTTATGATCTCTAATCACACAACCATGACCCAGTCTCGCCCCTAACTTAAATCAAATATGTTTAATAATTAAATTTATAGATTTAATTCCTTAAACAATTCAATTTACCAACTTTATAATTCCCTATTCTCTTTATAAATTGGCAATTTAATTAATGTATTTAATTATTAAATCAGTTAGACTTAATACCTTAAACACTATCTAGTTACCAACCTTATAATTATGATTAATTATAAATTGATTTTAAATCAAATATGTTTAATAATTAAATCCATAGATTTAATTATTCAAACAATTTAATTTACCAATTTTATAATTTCCTATTCTCATTAGCATCTTAATTAAATGTGTTTAATTATTAAATCAATTAAACTTAATACCTTAAACACAATTTAATTACCAACTTTATAATTAAGATTTTATTTAATTATAAATTAATTTCAAATCAAATATGTTTAATAATTAAATCAATATATTTAATTCCTTAAACAATTCAATTTATCAAATTTATAATTATTTCAAATTAAATTCATGCACTAATTAAGCTTTATACTTTAATTTAATTTTATAAATAATATAAATAATTTAATATTATGCCATTAAAATTAAATTAAATTCTCTTGAGTTATAAAGATTATTTAATTAAATTGACTTGACATGTAAATTAATTAATAATCACTTCTTCATCACAACTTGTAATATTGCATGTACAAGAATCCCGAATTAGTGATTCAAAGTGCACGATCCTTTGGGTCTGTCCACATGTTGGCAGTAGGCGCTACCCTACAGACTGTAAGCGGATTCTAGCAAACCATTACAGCCCCCAATTGGGGCAAAATGCAGTTGTCTAATCTTGATACTGAACCTAGTAGTTATCTCGCAAAATCCTATGCTTTCGACATCTAACTGATGAACAAGGCATGATAACTATCACCCTCTATTATAGTCCATAAACGCCGGCGCGATGTCTTTCAGTTTCTCAAACTGAAATGGCTATCTTTAAGCTACAACACTACTAATAACATGTTCATGGAATATACCGGGCGTACCCGTACTTGTAATCCAATATTTAAGGACCCTTTAGGTATACACAACAACAAACCCAATTCCATATTAGTAGTATGTTGCAATTAAGTCTGAGGATAATCAAGAGCTACTTATCATCGATCGGTCTAGCCCCATGCCACCCGACATGTGCCCATGTTCATGATCTGCTTACCAAGCGACACAGTAAACTCGTTACTATATATCATCTAACATACAAGTCTTCAGTCCTAACCATTCCCATGACCGAATAGACTTGGGGACATTTTTATGATTTATAATCAACGGATACCCTACTCATATTATAACACAAGATATAAATGCAGTAAGTTCAATGTCTTCATTAATGTGACACAATTAATGTATATACGTTTCATCATACATTATTAAGAACCAGCGCCTATGAATAGGGGCGTTAACGAGCCGAACTAAGACCGAATAGTGCAGGACTCGGCTTGGCTTGTGAACATATTTGCTTGGGCTTGGCTAGGCTTGGCTCGAACCTCATCGAGCTTAGAAAAATGAAGCTCAGTTCGAGCTCGTGAAAACCTCAGCTTGAGTTCGCAAGCTCGCGAGCTTAAAAGAGCCATAACATATATGCACTATTGCAACACAAAATAAAAGTGTTGCCCCTAAGTGTTTCAACTTTGATGATTAAAACTGATTTATGACAACACTAGTTAAAAAAAGGATTGCAGTAGTAACATGACAACTTTTTACACTTTTCAAAAAAAATATCATAAAATAAATTTTCAAAAAAATAATGCAATTTATTCGCGCTTAAAGAAATACATAATTTTAAAAAATTTAAACTAACATCATAATATTTTTACCATGATTCGTAATCAGTCTCATTTCGTCTCTTTCTATGTTCTATCCTATGCAATTCCATATTCATCACTACTCTTGCAAAGAAGTAGGAAGTTATTTTAAATCATCATTTTATGAATAATTATTGTAAATGAATAATTATTACTCACCAATCATATATAATTAATTTGTTTTTCACTAATTTATTAATTACACAAATTATACAAACATGTTTGCGAGATTTCGAGCCAAACTTTAGAAGACTTGGTTTGGCTCATTAATATCTCAAGCCGATCCTAAACTCAAGTCGAGCTCTATCAAGTCAAACTCTGACCGAGCTTTGACCAAGCCGAATCTCGAACTGTTTGTGAGCCACTCGGCTTGTTAACACCCCTACCTATAAACTAGGGCACACTAACAATCTCCCACTTGAACTAGTTCATAGTAGGCATTGCCCTATTCTTTACTAATTCGTAATGACCTTTCAAAACTCCATCCATGATGGTGTTTTTGGCCAAATGATCAATAACATTATTCATGTGTGAACCCTATCTTGTATGACATGTTTTTGATGCTTACTATCTTATTTAGATAATATGTCATTTAGACATTTTGAACACGTGTTGGGATTCAGTGACTGGGTCCCTTTGCTTGTGCTATGCAGCCCATTTTGTTGTGAAAAACATCAAGTAAGCCTAGGATGGCTTTCCCAATCCTATATGACTTATGAATTTCCTGATCCTTATAACACCCTTTGTAGCATTACATGCTATCATGTGCTCAACATCTGTTGTAACTAATAATGATACTTTGTATAGAGCTCTTGTCTCTTTATACAACATTCAACTATTATGAGAGAACCAAACTAAATTTGGTTAGTAGGTGCAAATCGAGCAGATCTACCTAGTAGATCATGACATCCATGATCAAATCTATCGTCAAAGATTTTCCATCACTTGGATTCCATGATTTGATCTATCTCTTAGATCATAATCATATGGATCCAATCTATCTCTTTTAGATTTCTGTCCAAGAGTCATTCTATTGGATTTGATCTAGTCAAGCAAATCTGTATCCAATCAGATTGTAATGGTTCCCCTAAACTTAGTATTTTAAAGTATTTACTAAGACTTTAGTAAACTACTGTCCATCTTTCTCCAATCGTTTTACCAATATCACAATACAGTTCTTAAACACAAAACATCACATATACATATTATCTACATAAGCATCATTGAATCTTTTCTTAAAATTTCCAAATGTATAATATCACCTAACACCCATATGTGGATCGATCCGGTTACTAACTAGATTATGGTGCATAGATTGCATTTCAACTTAATTCCGTTAAGCTAATCAACCAATTCCGTTAAGCAAATAATTGTTTAAACTATGTTTATACTGAGAATATACTTTATAATGGTTGTACCATTATCTAGTTGGACTAAAAATTTATTTTGATCGGTAGCTAATTTATTAGAGTTATAAATAAAATTAGAGAAAAATGGTACAAGGGGAAAACTGCAAAAAGCTAGACTACTTTGTGATGGTGGGTCCTTGCACAATTGGTCCACACAAGCATGGGATACCTGTGTGGGCTGCCTATAGCCTCGAGAGGACTTGGGCTCATGATCAGGCCTTTCAAGCGCTACCTTTTAGCAGCTCTTGCACGGCCTAAGTGCTACTAGCAAGTTAAACTTGCGAGACGGCCCTTAAAGCCCAGCTCGCAAAAAGACATGCCACAATTCTTGTCTTGCCCATGGCTTGCACGACAAGCCACGTCGGATAGGGGTAACCCTATCCCACATTGAAAATATGGGAGCTCTTGCTCCCTCTTTCACCAATAAATAGGCTACTGTACCTCCTTTGTTTTTTTAAACCAACTTGAGTCCTTCAAGCTTCGATTCGAGATTCTTCAAATAGTTTTCTCTAGTTAGCATCGAAGGAATTTTTGATCCTTATGGGTAAAGCTTTAAGGATCCTGAATTAATTCTATATTTGGGCCCTTCTAGTATAGATTTTTGAGTTAAGTTATGGGGTGGTCTATGCACTACTCGTTCCTTAGTTGTTCTTCCTCTGCGAGGAGGTTTTAGTCGGTGGGTTTCATGTGGATACTTGTAGAGGATACCCTATACTTGGAGGCTTACATCGAAGGGATCATTCTATCGAAAGTTAATCACGCATCAACTAGTATGGCCCTTTTATTTATTAGGTCTTTTTCTTTAAGCATTTCTAGACCTACGTAATTATGCCTTAGCTAGGATATGCATGTTATAGATTGTATTAGGATATAACTTTGTAGTGATGGTATGCTTAGTATAATGAACGTATACATGATAACCTAGATAGGGGTTTTATTTAGTTAGAGCTTTAGTTAGTCATATGATGATAGGAGTTCCTTGAAATAAGGAATAAAATTTTGAAATTCCGTCATCCCTGTTGAAAATATAGCACCAAAAACCAATATTCCAGAATAGATCTTCTTGTTTCACAGCTTCAACCCTTGAAAGATGGACCTATAAAACAGACACGAACTTAGGGGCGATTGGTGGTTGCATCGGGGGGGACTTTTCGATGCTTAAGTCAGTAAAGGGTTTTTAGAGAATAATAATAGTAGGTTTAGAATTTTGTACCTTTGTTCTGACCAAGAGGTCTTTATATATAGTTTGGATTGACCTAATCAGTATATAATTAGGAATCCTTGTTAAATTAGGAATGAGATTCCTCTTTAAGAGTTATCCTTATTTAGCATAGGATTATTTCTCTTATTTAAGCTTTATTTCCTCTATATGAGGATTTTTCCTATTTATTTGTTTAGGAAAGGATAATATTCGTATTTATCGTAAATTCTAAATACATCGGGATTATACTTCCTTATGGGGAAGGATATGGAATCTTAGTTAAATGTTCCTCATTATTGCGAAATAGAGCTTTCTTGTATCCAGTCATGGCCAGCTTGAGATCATGCCCGTTACAGGCATTTCTACATGTCCTTAGCCTGTCCTAGCAAGATTGGCTAGAATCTTATCCGAGCCGGGTCCTTTGAACTAAATAGTTAATGTTTCTTAAAGATATGGGCCAATTGGCCTAAGTTGACTCGGTCTCTATGATCGAAATAGGTAAATATATTTTATAAAGTTATTAGAAGCCCCCCACAAGTGTGAGAAGTTCTTTAGGACTTGAAGCAATTATGATCCTACTCAATTTAAGCAGATAAGCGCGCATGAAGTTTACCCGGTGGATCCGGATAAGGTCAATGACTTGGCTTAATCTTGTTCATGTATATCTCAAAGCTTCTTGAAGAAGTTTGCGTCCTTTGGTATATTTTTGGGGGCAGTTGAAATTTTAAATTTCAAAACCCACCTGTGAATGTCTTCCACGTGGCAGGTAATAATGATGAGTGACTCTTCAAATTTACTTCCCACTTATTTAAGCGAGGGATAAACTCATTTTACCATTTTTACTATTTCTTCTTCCACTAAGAAATTCCTTTGGTGATTTTTGGTAAGGGGTTTTCAGGGGATCTCCGGCACCCCATACTTTTTCAGCAGCTTTTCCTTTCATATTTTACCCAACAAGTAAGTTCTTTTAATGTCTTCCTTGCTTTTGAATATTTGCTGTTCTTACTTTGCTTAAAATTTGTGAAAAATATTTCTCTGATTCTTTGAAATGCGCCTAAAAATGATTTAGGAATAGTCCTCGCCTTTATCATGTTATATGTTTTGGGTATCAATTTCACCGAAATCTGGATTTTGGTATTTGCTGAAATCTGGGTTTTACTATTCACTTGTAAATTGCTTGATATCTTCTTTTTTTGTTTCTTTGAAATATGCCTGGAATGATTTAGGAAAAGTATTTGAGTGCCTTTATTTTTTTTGAGAGTTTCGCTGGAATCTGGGTTGAGTGTTCGCCGGATTCTGGGTTAATTTTGCATATATATGAACTTGATAGTTTTCAAAGAATTTAGGATTATCCCTCTTGGCTAAGTAGAGTGTAGATCCTTTAGGATAGATGCCACATGAATCTAACTTGTTCTAGATGGTTGTTCCCTTTTTAGGCGGTCATGTCTTCGTCCTCCATGAGTAGCGACTCACTTGATAGGGTATTTGATGATATATGTGCCAAGTTATCCAACTTGGTATTAAGATGTTACGTAAACATAGACCAAATCGACTTTTGTTATAACATTAGGGTTAAGAGAACAGCCGAAAGGATGGACCACGTAGGAGGAAGTGCGACTGACGAGAGGAGGGAGTCCCATAAAGCCTCCTCGAGCTCGCAACTGAATTCGTCTGACTCAGCATAGGCCAAGGATGCTAACGAGGGGCAAGACGTCAATCAACCAGTCCAAGAGTAGGTGCCAGCTCTTGTGCCCATGGGTTATAGGGTGAAAAGAGTGGCGTGAGTGGGCGAGGGTTTTGGATTGCACATGGGGTGCGGTGCGCGGGGGACGATTCAATTCGGTTTGAAGAAACTGCGACATTTGGCCTGGTTTGAGAAAGTCCAATTTGCTTCAATGCGGTGGCTTTATAGGCAAAAAAGTTGATTATATTGAGAAATATATTTGCATATTTCATTGAGAAAAGATATTTTTAACATAAAGCATTTTTACTTTATTTAAAAACAAAATAGAGTCGCCACCCGGTTCAGCTCCACCGAGAATTATGGTATACTGATCCAAAATGGGATTTTTACACCGAAAAGAAAGTGAGATTCTGAGTCCGGACATTATAGGTACTCATATTGTTCAAATCGTTTGAATAAATTTTGGAACTTTAGAATTTGTGGTAATTTTGGCATTATAATGGCTTTATTTAAGAAGTAAATTCAAGAAATAAAACGGGCATTTTAATGACATGATAAATTCATATTTTCTATCAAATTTTTGGCCGACTAACGACAGCGTTTGGGTTTTGGCCCAAAAACTTGGATAGAGTTTCCTCTCATTCTGGATGTTTCATCCGTACCTGCGAGCTTATTTACACATATTATAGTTGAAGTGGCTCCAGTGGCTCACTTAACCAGAGAAATGAAATGCGATATGTAATAATAAAGCAGTAAAAATGAATTTTAATGAACTTGAAAGTTCGGCAATCGATTACCCTCAGTTTACCTTTTCGTCTGTCCAAGATGACCTGAGAGCTGGTGCGGGACCGAAGTTGTCAAAGAGTGTGATTTGGTTGGAAAATAGGTTTAACCCAAGTTATGGCTATAATCTTGGATTATTGCTAAGGAAAATGCTGAATTTTGAGGGGAACTAAGTCATTTTTAGACCAAAGATCACTATGAGATCTTGATCTAAAAAGACCGAAAGCTGAGTTTATACCGAGTGTCGGTGATAAAACTCAAATTTGGAAGTATTTTGACAGAGTTTTGGGGCTTTTAGGACTGGCGGAATTGAAAAAAGGACACAAAGGTAATTTTGGGATTTTTGAAAATTTGCGACTCTGTTGAAATGAGGGGGGGACCCCATATTTATAATAGGGAGGTAATTAGCTGGCGAGCTAATTAGCCGGCGGGCTAATTACCTATCTGACAAGATTTTACACTAGATCTCATAAAATCTTGCTACATCTCGGTAAGATTTGATTTTTTTTTACTGTAGATAGCTAATTACCCGGCTGGAGGATTACCTATGTTTGACCAAATTTTGACTTTTTAATTTTTCAGTAGAAAATGCTAAATCGGGCTTCCCTGGAATGTGGATTTTCGAATTTCGGATTTTGGGTGATAATTCGATCCTTTTTGGCACTTTTGTCTGATCACTAAACGAAATAGGCATTATTCCTCACTGGGCCGAAACAGACCTATGCTAACAGTTTTCCCCTCGCCTACGTAAATTTCAAGCTAGAAATTTTATCGTATGCAAAACAAATAAAATAATGTCTGTGGAATGCAATGAGTTAAAATATTTTTAATCGATAAATTTTGAAACAAAATATATTTTGCCCCTTCGATTAAAAATTTATTAATGAGTTGCATGAGATTAAAATTGACCGGGGGTTGAAATTAATATTGTTGAATGCTTAATGCATGAGTGACTGTGTAAAAATAGCTTTTAGGTCCGCTCGTTTTATAAACAGTGCAGAAAATGGATGAAAAATGCAAAATTGCAAAAATTTTCAAAATATACGTAATTAGCCGACGGGCTAATTACCTATATAACGGTAACTTTTATAGCCGTTATACATAAACGCATGGGAGGCGTAAACGCGTGACAGCTGGATAGGTAATTAGCCGGCGGTCTAATTACCTGCAGTCTATAAAAGCAGTAGCTTGGCTCCCATTTTCACCACACCAAAAAATTCTCTCTTCTCTCTTTACGTTTTCTGCTCTTCTTCTTCGAAAAGTTCTGCCTCCGAGCCATTTTTGAAAATGATTTCCTTCATCTTTTTCCCTTTTCTCCCCCTTCTTTTTAGATTTTGAGGGGTTTTCATATGGTCCAAGCTTTACAATATCCGCTTGGATCTGCCAGCCGTTCAAGTGACTACTTAGAACGTGCTCATCGCTGGGTAGCAAGTGGAATTATCCGAGGTTCCCGCTGATGCTTTGTACGGGCTCCTGCCGAATTGGATGTACCACAGGATTCATCTGGGGAATATTATTCCGCCTGCCTTGAAGCCTTGTGATCATCTCTCTCGGATTCTGGTAAGCCTTACAGCTGCTTTTATTTTGCGCAATGATTTATCCATTTTATTTCTTGTTTATTTTATGCAATGATTTATTTAATGCAATGATTTTTTGATAATAATGTGATTTATTGGGAACTAGTGTGTGATACATGTGTATGCATTGAATCAGGCAACCAAGCATAAGGGTGCTAGCATTACCCACTTTTATAAGTGGTATAAGGTGCTATCCCCTGGTGCTAAGGCCATCATCGATGAGACGTATTTGGGGAGGATGGTGAGGAATTGTAGGTACTCGAGATCTTATAAGTATCCATACATTCCAGCCGACACTTCTACACACATTTTGAACAGGTGGTTTGACACTACCCATACTTACCACTTCCGTTGTGGGGAATATACCATCACTTCACTGTATTCCTACACCATCACAGGTCTTCCTTTCCACGGTAATGTGATCCACTTCAACGCTTGTTTTACTTACCACAACTTCAATATGGAGACCATCGAGGCTTTGATTGGCTATTCTGGGGACAAGCCTAGGCGAATTTCTTGCGAGAAACTCATGACCTTCTGGACTACTAGGGATAGAAGGCATTTGACTTCTGCCTGTGAGGCTAGAGCTTTTTTGGCCGCCACTCTATCATAGCCGTATTTTCCCACTGGGGGTTCGATCGTGAACCTCCATATCCTGCCGGCTTTGATTGACCTATCTCATTTTGATGAGTATGCTTGGGGCTGAGCTACATTGGGTCATCTGTATTAGGCCCTTGACCTGTGTGCGAGGAATAGAATTGGCAAGTTCAAATCTTGCCTCCAGATTGTCTACGTAAGGACTTAGCTCTTCTTTTTCTTCTTTATGAGTATCCTTGGTTTGTCTTTTGGCACTCTGATTTCTTTTGTCTTCTTACAGATCTGGTTTTTGGAGATGGGGATCCTCCCAGTGACCAAGCTTATGCAAGATGGTAGCTACTCGTTTTGTCCTCGGCTATTGCATTATTGGCGTGGTTGGGAGATGGAGTCTTGATCTGTGCTTTTTGCTCATCTTCGCAACCTGTCTTCGGAGAGGGTATATTTTAGGATTCCTTAACTTGCTTTGATTACTATATCTACTACAATCATTGTATCATTGTTTGGTCTTTTCTTTCTTACAGATCAAGACACAGCCCTGGGGTCATGCTCTTCACTGGCCAAAAGTCATTAGGCGAGCTGGGGAGTTTGTGAACACCCGACTGATCATAGAGACTCGTTTCTCTCTAGAGTGGTATTTGGGAGAGCGCATTCAGGGTTGGCATCTTCCTCCCAGGTCACGCTCTATCCCTTTGGAGGTGCCTCGATGGATTTTTTGGCCACATAGCTCGCCTGACTTTATGTGTTTGGCCTCTGGCGGTTTGCCCAGCACTTTCCCGGAGTGGGTTAGGGGATACGAGGAGTTTTACCGCTCACAGCTACTTGGATGGCCGGAGACGGACCCCATTCTCGTCAAGCCTGAGTTGGACATTTATAACCCTTCTAAGGGCGACGACCCTTCAGCTTCTATCCCTAGTGGCCAGGCAGGATCGCTTGAGGCTGTCCGAATAACGGTACCCTCTCTTCTTTGGCTTGGATTTCTCCCTTATTATTTTTATTGTTACACTAATTTTATTTTATTATCTTTGTAGGATCACCAAGTTAGGAAGAGACCTGTGACTACTTCGATTTATGTGGGTAGCTCTTTGGCGTCATCTGTCCCACCTCAGGGTCTAGCCATGGTAGAGGGACATCGGGGGTTTTAATATCAGCCACCCATATCTCTGATGTACCATCCCGACCTGAGTACCTATACTCTAGTGGTTCCACCTGATCTAGATCCCGTGCATCCGTTGGCCTTCCATCCGGCCAATACCACTTATATGAGCTTCTTTTGCCTTTTCTTCTCTTTTTCTTTAGAATCTCGGATCGTAATGGTTTTAATTTAGCCCCGATCTTTTATTCTTACACCTACCTATCGCTGATAGCATCTCCGATTAGGGATATATTCAAGGGCAGCAGTAGTTTATGATGAACCAAAACTCCAATATGGTGGTATGTTCATTTTTTATTATTTTAATGATTATGCATGGTATGTCATGAAATACATATGAATGATCTATGTTAAAATGTTGTAGCCGGAGATCCGATGGCTTTGAGGTCTATAAGGGATGCTCCAGGTGGATGACCCACAATAGTAGTTGCAGCAAGGACAAGGTGATTCTCCCAGATTCTTTCCTCAGTAGTAGATAGACTTTTCTTCTTTTGTTGTTTTCTTATTTGGGCCTTTTGCAGTGCCTTTTCTTGTATGAACACATTTTTATATATGAATAAGAATTTTTCCTTTATTCCTCCGCGCTGTGCTTTCTTTTGTCGTTGATCGAGTTTAAACTACTTATAGAGAACTGCTACCCTTGTGAAATTTTGCCATGGAGGGCTATATCCATTTCTATATAGATTTGAACGTTTATCTGAAGAATTCTGATGGCTGGGATCATCTCAGAGTTTGTAGTATAGCACATATGAAGGAATACTATTGCATCTTTATCAAGGATAATGTGATTCATGCCACTGTCAGGTTTTGGGACCCTATTGACAATGTGTTCCAGTTCAGAGAGCATGAGTTATGCCCCTTGCATGAGGAATTCTGCGGGCTCCTAAGATCTTCAGCTGACATACCTCCAGCCATTCCGATGCATCATCCTGAGTTCTCCGATCTGCAGATGAATCATTTTCAGCTACAATGATTTGACAGGTATTGATTGATTCGTGATGAGGGTTTGAGGTTGGATGTGGCTTTTGATATAGTTAGGGGCCTTCCTCCTAATGACGCGAGTTAGCTTTCACTTATTTGCTTGCTCTTGTTAGGGGTCTTCCTTTGTGAGGTTTCCACTATAATTTGCTGCTTTGCCTTCCTGACTATCATTGATTAGATGTTAGAGGGGAAATCTCCCATTGCGGTGAGTTTGGCCGAGACACTGATCTTTGTGCGTTCTTCCCAAAATAGGACTGAAGCTACTACCAGGGGTAGCAAGCTTCTCATTCAGGTAAATTTTATTGGAGCCCTTATTTTTGCATAAATCGCCCTTTTAGGTTTTTGATTCACCAGGCTTGCCTTAATTTTTGCTTGGACCGCCTTTTCAAGTTTTCAATCGAGCATGCCATATTTTTCTTTTTTTCTCTTTCTTTTTTTTATTTTTGTTTTTATGTTTTCACTTGTAGCTTTGGCTTTGGGACATGCTTTCTGTGTTATCTGTTCCCACAAGCACGGATTATCATCCGAGGGCCTACTGGGTGCGGGGCTCTATAGTTCGCATCGGTAATCATCCTTATAGAGATTTCACTGTCAAGGAGTGGGTTGATTTTATGAGTAGCCAAGCTGCTGAGGATATTAATTGGGTTTGCCCTTGGTGGGGGATCACGCATGTAACTACCGACGTCGCTAGAGGTGGCGTGGTCCTTATTGGCCTTTCTGAGGTAGTTACCTACTCTCCTGATTACTTGTGTAGGCAATAAGGCCGTTCTTAGGGGTTCCCTGTATCCCTGTGTACCCTAATTGGCCCGGAGCTTTCCTATACTCAGGTCTATTATCATGATGTGAGATGGATTCATCAAACTCAGGTGGAGATGAACTACTCCGTCCCCTTTAACGTCCATCCTTCTGAGGCTTATCGCATCTGGGTAGCTAGTACTCGTGAGCTTCCTACCCTTGGAGAGAGGCTCATTGAGATGCAGAGACTTCACAGCTTCCTTGAGGGTCATTGAGCTTATCATCAGGTGCCTTTCATTCCCATGGGAGAATAAAGGTTTTAGGCCTCATCGTTTGCCTTTCTCACTTTTATTTCCCCGTTTGTGATGTACTTTTATGTGTAATGAAGATGAGATGATATTATTTGAATGTGTGTTTCATTAAATGATTCGCAGTTTCCATTTAATACACTTATTCAGCACTTTTAACATGAACATATTACTACTAAAGGCATTATTTAAATAGGAAGGGTAAATGGTATTTATCTCCAAGAAATGCCCATCGTTGCCTAAGGTTCCGAATGGATTATACCTAAGGCTTCGCTCTTTTATTTTGGGGTCTTTATTTTTGCCCAAGAGCCCTCACAAGCTCTTGGCAGACCTTTGTATTTTTTATTTTTTTATTTTTTTATCATTATACTTTTTCTTACACGAGATAGCGCTTCAGCTTATCATGATTTATTAAATTCACAAAATCGTTGCCATCCAGGTTTGAGATTTTCACTGCCTCTTTACTGAGAGTCTTTCTTACTATATACGGACCTTCCCAGTTCAGCTAGAACTTGCCTCAAGCATCCGTATGCATTTTACGAGTTTGTTTCAAGACCAGATTGCCTGTTCTTAGAGGTCGGTCTTGCCCCTTGACTTTTTAGTTGTGAGCCTTGGCCATGCGCTGTTGGTACAACTATAGATTTTCCAGTGCAATTAATTGTTTTTCATCGATCAAAGTCAATTCTTCGTGTCTTGCTCTTGCCCATTCATCTTTGGGAAGTCTGGCTTCGAGAGCTATGTGTAAAGATTTGATTTCCATTTCAACGGGCAATACCGCTTCCATCCCATAGATGAAAGAGAAAGGAATTTGACTTATATGGGTTTTGACACTAGTTCTATACCCCTACAAGGTGTAGGGAAAATGATTGGCCCAATCTCGGTAGTTAGAGATCATGTTCTTGAACTAACATAGTGTCAAAACTGTTGGCTTATTAGCCGTTTCTACAGCTCCATTGGCTTGAGGGTGCTTCTACAGCTCAGTTGGCTTGACGTCGCTTCTACAGCTCCATTGGCTTGAGGGCGATAGGGTGAAGAGGGATAGTGCTCAATCCCGTGCTTCTCAATAAGGTCGGCTATTTTTCCTTGGAATTGTACGCCGTTGTCACTTACTATATGGTGAGGAATGTCGTATTTGGCAAAGATATGTGGCTAAATGAATCGGGCCATCTTCTTGGCCGTGATGTTTATGTATGATTCTGCTTAGACCCATTTGGAAAAGCAATCGACGGTCACTATAATAAAGCAATGGCCATTGGTCGAAGATGGTCTTATTTTACCGATGATATCGATCCCCTAGGCTGAAAATGGCCAAGGCGTTGTTAAGCTTTGCAATGTTATCGGGGGCAAGGGGCTTACATCTCCATATATCTGACAAGCATGGTAGGTCATCGCTTCTTGAATACAATCAGCTAGCATGGTTAACCAAAAGTATCCCATTCTTTGGATCTTCTTTGCCATCATAACACCATTTATGTGTGGACTGCAGTCTCCCAAATGTACCTCTTTCATTACCCTTTTAGCTTCTTATTGGGCCAGAAACTTTAACAATAGGCCATCAGAGGACCTCTTGAACAGATCTCCTTTAATCAGGCAGAATTGCACAGCAAGCTTCCTTAGTATATTATTATCGAAATCCGTAGCCTCAGCTAGAAATTCACCATTTTTATGGAGCTTAACAATGATAGAGTACCAGGGTTCTTCCTTTCTTGTAGCATCGCTTATTGTGTGGATGTAATATGGGGATTGGGATGTCTCCATAATGAGAGGCTTGATTGGCTGCTTTTGGGGCCCTTCCCATATGGAGGCCAAAGTGGCCAATGCATCTGCCATTTGATTTTCCTTGTGGGGCATGTGGCAAAATTCGCATTCACTGAACATTATGGCTTTTCTCCATACAACCTCTAAGTAAGGTTTGAGGGATTCCTCCTTTAATTCCTAGTCGCCTGTCACATGCTTCATGACTAAAGCTGAACCGCCAATGACTTTTACCTTGTCTGCTCTGAGAGCGATTAGCGCAGACATCCCAAATAAACATGCTTTATACTCTGCCCCATTATTTATGGTGAAAAACTCCAGTCACTTCGACAGAGGTACGAGTGCTCCATTAGGCGTTATGATGATGGCCCCCCAAACAAGCCCCTCGCTTGTTAATGGTGCCATCAAAGAACATGGTCCATTTTCTAAGAGTCTCCATAGTGGTTGCGAAACATTCATCAGGAAATTCTAGGTTTTCCTGCTCTCCTTCATCGAATGGCTGATTTGCTAGGAATTCAGCCACTGCCCTACCCTTGATGGTCTTCTTTATGTACTCGATATCGAATTCTGATAGTAACAAGAGCAACCTAGCCAGTTTTCCAATTAACGATGGAGTGTGGCATAAATACTTCATTATATGCACTTTCGCGATCGCTTGGATTCCGTATGATTAGAAGTAATGCCTAAGATTCTTGGTGAGCCAGACCATGGCGGAATAAGTTTTCTCCATAATGGTGTATCGAGTTTCATATTCTAACAATTATTTGTTGAGGTAATAAACCGCGTGTTCCTTCTTATCCTTATATTCTTGAACCAACATAGCTCCCCCAGATGTCTCTTCTACTGCCAAGTAGAGAATGAGTGGCTCACTGAGAATTGGTGGCTTCAACACTAAAGGGTTCATTAGGTAAGCTTTAATTATGTCAAAGGCTTCCTGACACTGGTCATTCCATTCTATCAGTTACTAATTCCTCAAGAGCTTGAAGATAGGCTCACATATGGTGGTCAACCATGCTATAAAGCGACTGATGTACTGTATGGACCCCAAGAAACTTCTCACTTCTTTTTCAATCTTTGGTACAGGAATTTCCTTGATAGCATTAGCTTTATCGGGATCCATCTCTATGCCCCTTTTGCTAACCACATACCCCAATAACTTGCCTGACGTGACACCGAATAGACATTTCTTTGAATTGAGACAAAGATTGTATTTCTCTATCCTTACAAGGAATCGCTCTAACACTGTCGGATGCTCTTCTCGTATGGCGGATTTTACAAGCATGTCATCTACATAGACCTCAAATTATTTGTGGATTGGGTCATGTAGCAATGTCGTGACTGCTTGCTGGTAAGTTGCCCCTGCATTTTTAGTCCAAAAGGCATTACCCTAAAATAATAAGTCCCCCATTCTGAGATGAATGCGGTCTTGAACTTGTCTATTACATTCATGAGGATCTGGTGATATCATGAGAATCCATCCATAAAGGAACACATGGCTGCTCTTACCATGCTGTCTACCAGAACATCAATGTGCGGTAACGAGAAGTCATCTTTAGGGGTAGCCTTGTTCAAGTCCCTGAAGTCAACAAAAACACGGACGCCGCCATTCTTCTTGGGTACAGGAACTATATTGGACAGTCAAGTAGGGTGTTTAACGAGCTTGACAAAATTAGCCTTGATCTGTTTGGCTACTTCCGCTTTGACTTTTCGGCCCATTCTGGGCGCATTCTTCTCATCTTTTGCTTCACCTGCCAAATTTTTAAGTCCGTAGGGATCTTATGCTCGACGATGTGCCGATCAAGCCCTGGCATATCTTTGTGAGACCAAGCGATGGCTAAAATATGATTTTTCAATACTTTTATTAACTCTCTCTTATTCGATGGGCAATCGATTGGAAATGTATACCATTTTTTGATCACCTTCCGTATTTAAGTAAATTTCTTTTATAATATCGTTATTGATGTTAAAGATGCTAGATGAATGCTGGAATGGATGTATGGAATGGTAATCAAAAACACAATCTAAATTAGTAAAGTTCTTCATCTTATTATCATCATAAGGTACATTATTCATTTCAAACAAACTGGAAATGGAAACAAAAGACTCATCCTGATCTGTAGGGTCTGGCTCGGCAACGGATGATTCTCCTATGGTAGCCGGCTTCAATAGGATGTCCTGATCATCTTCCTCTTGCACCTTTGCCTTGCCTTTCATGGTTATAACCATCTCTATAATGGTTTGGGTCAAGTCACCTCCCTTGTTCTTTGCTTCCTCTACTATCTTGAGTTCTGCTTGAAGGTGTTTGGCTAGGGTGTCGAGGATCTCCTCCTCTCTACTCAACTTCTTGACCTTATTTGGGTTTACCTATTCGTCAAGCTTGATCTAATCTAGGGCTGCCCCTGTGTCTGGCTAATGACTTGCTTCTTTCAATATACAGGTTATAAAACTTCCACTATGCTTTCTGTATCTGACTATGTCTGAGAAAATCTCGAATCTCGAAACCGTCTTTCCTTGGTGAGTAACAGGCTCGTGTGCCCTATTGTAGGGCTGTTGTGATTTCTTTTAAAAGACATTTTTATGGACGATTCTTCTAGGTCCTGTGTAACCGAGTTCTGCGGGTTTCCACTCTCTTGCCCCTACATTAAAGGTCGGCATTCCCTGTTTATAGGCACCTAGTCCCTTGCTAGGAGTGTGGTGCTTTTGCATGTATCCCTAAATCCATGGGCCCTAGTGCACTTCTGGTTAATTGTTTGATTCTTGGCCAATTGTGGCTGTGGTGAATCCTTTCATATGGCTTTCTTCCATTTTTAGTGCTACCTCCATTGACGCCTCATCAGCCTCTAAAGTGACAACCTTTTCGTGGAATGGGATTTTGACATTCTAGTGAAGAGTGGATGGAACTCCTCCCAAAGCATGGAACCATAGCCGTCTGAGCAGTATAGAGAAGGTTACTGGGATATCTATGAATGTGAAAAGTACTATAGATGAGATTTCGCCAATTGTAACTTCAGCTTCAAACCTGCCAATGACGGTCCTCTTGGAGTTGTCGTAGGCTTTGATGGCTGTGGTGGATCTCTTCAAGTCCCTCTCGATTAGTCCTAGGATTGGTAGAATATCCTTAGGACAGACATTTAGTGATGAACCATCGTTGACCATTATACAGGGCATGATGCGCTCGAAGACACTAGCTTTCAGGTAGAGAGCTTTATTATGACAAATACCTACATCGGGTGGATCCAAGCTCGAGAATATGATGTCGGGGATAATAGTGCTAATCTCACTATTAAGTAGTGCGCAGACCTATTCTAGTGATGCCAGGGGAGATATTTTGATTTCCATCAACTTTTTGATGATAGCAAGCCTGTAATCTTAAGAACTAAGGAGTAGGTCCCAGATACTCATCTTAGTTGTAGTGGCCTTCAACTGATCGATAATTGAGCTTTCTATCTGTTCTGAGGGCTTAACAAAAGTAGGGGGTGCTAAGTCTAGTGACTTTTCCTCCTCTGGTGATAGGGCTGACTACCTAAGTTGGCGAGTTTGTTGTTTTGAAGACCTCAAACTCGTCAAAATCCTCATCGAGTGGTATCTTTCCCAACTCAATTGGTTTGATTGCAGAAGATGGGGTTTTAGGTACGAAGGGCCATTGTCTGAAGGGAACCTTTTCAGGCTATTTTTCCAGAATGATGGGGTTCTCCTGAAGGATTTGACATAGGATAAGATTGGATTCCTGTCTGATCATAAGGATGGATGAGGAGGCTCCGTCGGTTGGTTTCCCTCCATCAAGCATATCTGGTGCATTGTCATAGGCCATTTGCTTGTCGTTATATTTACTCATGTACCATGGGAATTCCCTAGCCGATTCCATCAATGTAGGACAAATGACATTGGTTGCTTCCCACTCCCAGTACTGTAAGGGGTTTCCTTGTCTGTCTAACTTCAGGGTTGAGTTTTTTGGTGGATCGATTCATGTGAAGTAGTCGCTGAACTGCCTAGCCAAAATATTCCAAAATGATTTCTGGTAAAATATTAGCCCTTCATACTAAATAATTTCCTTTTCTTGGATAGTCCAGTGGAACCTTTTAGGCCAATGAGTATAGTGAATATACCCATTGTTCATCATTTGCATGAACTCACAGATGTGGGGGTGTGGCCTTGTATTTCTGTCACAAAACATGCGATAAACTTCCCTCAAGTCTGGACTCTGGATCTGACAACTAGCTTGAGCGAACTTATTCTTAGCTCGAATTCTCTCCATGATTAACTCTCGAGAGGGTTCTTTCTCCTTGTCTCGAATCATATTAATGATATGTTCCCTACTTGAGTCGAAGTCCGTAAAGTCTTCAGAATTGTCACTTCCTGCAGACCATAAGGCACCCAGGGAGTCATGCTCTAAAGATGAAGCTTAGCTATCGACCATTATGCCATTGGGGAAGGGAGCCTCGTACTCAAAATCTCCCGATAACCAATTTAGCTCATCGCTTGAAAAGACCTCTGATTCGTACCCTAAGTTATCTACTTCACTTTTATCTTCGTGATCCGATTCACTAGAGTCCACAACTTCTTCTACTTCCTCTAAAGGTTGCTGCTCATTCTACGGTTCATAGACCTAATTTGGTGTGTGCTGAGCTAGAATGTCATCATCAGAACCTTCTTCCAGATACTCCTTGGGGTCTTCTTCTGGATATTCCTCAGGATCTTCCTCAGGTTCCTCCTCAGGATCTTCCTCGGCATCTTCCTCAGGATCTTCCTCAGGATCTTCCTCAGGGTCTTCCTTAGGATCCTCCTAGGGATTTATTCTGGCCATGACTCCTGCAATGGCTATATGAAATTTAGACACCATGGTTCGTATATTGGTGAATGTTTCCTCCACATAGGTACCATATGCTGTAATGTCGGTATGGATTCCTCCAAATGGGTCTTATGTACCCTTATCTAGATTTAGGCCGAGATACCTTTGTTGGTCTTTGTGGTTGTTCCAAGCCTACTCAGGATTATATAGTTCTTAGGTTTCTGGACATGTTGCTCTAGAGGATCTCCCAAATTTGAACAAACTCGTTCCAACGTAGTTTGGACTCATAAAATCCGGGGGAGTGTACATAGGAGGTTGTGGAGGAGGGATATCCTACCAGCTGATATTATGTCAGTCTACTTATGGTGCTAACCACTAGCAGAGTTCATCCGGGTATGGTTGAGATGCCCTAAAGTAGTGAAGGAAAGATCTCTTCATAAAGTACTAGTTCCACCGTCCTTAGAATGGCGTCGTATCATACCACTCCATGGCTGGACCTTCTAAGAATTTGGGGAACTGAGGAGCAAAACCCATCATAGCTATTCCCTATTCATGCATAAATTGAAGGAATTCCTCCACATGTTCATTTGGGTCTGAGTCTCCTCGGTATACGAGGTGTGGTGGCACTTGGTATTGATCCAGCCCTTCTCTCCTCATTCTCAGGACGTACTGGTCAACCATGTAGATGATATCCATGTTATCAAAGATCATATTGTCCCCCCATCCTAGGTTATGCCAGAAGTTATCCATTATGTCTATACCGTATTCATCGACCTCTACATGAATACCAATGGCTTTCACTGTATCTTGAAAGTTTGATAGAGGATTAGTCTAAGTGCTTGGTTTCTTCTCAGGCTCTTTCATTCTCTCATCAGCTATCATTTGTTGTAGATCTTTTAGTAGCCGGGCGCATTCATTGGTGTGATGCCCCTTGGTCACGTGATAAGTATAGAAGTTATCTCTGTCTACCGCAGCAGGCAGAGCGAAAGGATTGATGCTCTAGAGTTGGTCAGTTTTTCTCAATTTGGTGAATATCTGTGACAGTGATACCACCCATGGGGAGATAGATTGGTGAGTCTACACCTGAGATGCTGTAATAACTTTGGCTGAAAACTTTGGGGACTCAGAATTGCCTTACTTGGAGGATCCGCCCTTTTCCTAGTATCGAGGTTTAGTATAAGCTTGTTGTTCTTGCTTCTTTGCTCGATCTTCTTCCTCATACTTTTCAAGTCTCTTAGCATAGTCTACCACGTCGTTGAAGGTGTCAAATCTTTTCATTTTCATTTTGCCCCGGTATTTCGGGCTAGAGCCTTCGATAAGCTTCACTATCATGGCATCTTGGTCCGGTGCCTTAGTTACAAGTACACGAACAGCCATCCACCTCAGGTAAAATTCTTCAAAGGACTCATTTGGCCATTGTTTGATTCTTTCAAGGTCTTGAAAAGTAGTCTTGACCTTCAGATTGAAGGCATAATTCTCAAGGAATTCCGAGAATTGCTTTCTCCAATCAGATTTCATGTCCGTTGGCATCCTCATGTACCACTCAAAGGCTGGTCCTCGTAAAGTAGCTTAGAACAGATTGACTGTATGAACTTTGGGGATGTTCATGCTAGTCATGATTCAAAGATAACCTTCCATGTATGTATAAGGAAGTCCAGTACTAGCATATGAGGCTATGTAAGGCATTACAAAGTTTTCTGCCATTTTCTCCTTTAACGCTGCTATTTTGGTCTCTTGCTCTTGGTTTTTCTGAGCATTAGCAGTGCTCAGCCTTTCCCAAATATCATAAAATTCTGGAGCATCAAGAATTCTCCTGAGGGACTATCCAACTATGTCATCATTTGCCATTACAGTTTTAGGTTTTGGATGGGAGAAAAATCTGGTCAAAGACTCGATTGGTGGTAGGGGTGCGACTTTTGGGCTTCCCGTAATACGTCTTAACCTCCTCCTTTCTCATTTCCAACCTGAAAAATGCAAGAGATCAAGTGTTAGTAAGTGCATCCGAGGTGGCTCTAAGCTTCATTTTCCTCAGCCCCGTTGGGATGCATGAATGAATGAATAAATGAGTGAGCAAATGAATGAGTAGATATGTATAAATAATAAGGTGGTTGGGTATGTGCCAATCATTCGAGGAGCAATTGGCGAAGATAGTCTGTGATATTCATGGAACATCACAAACGCGCGGTCCAAAGACTAAGGGTTTGAGTCAGATTAGACTCGATAGCCCGGGGGTAAATTGACTCGCCGGTTAAAGGTGGGTTAACTCATTGGTCTAAGGGTGAGCTGACTCTAGGGTCACTCGAAGGGTTTTGACTCATTGGTCTAAGGGGTGAGCTAACTCTCAGGTCACTCGAAGGGGTTTTGACTCATTGGTCTAAGGGGTGAGCTGACTCTTGGGTTAGTTAAAGGGTTTTGACTCATTGGTCTAAGGGGTGAGTAACTCTCAGGTCACTCGAAGGGGTTTTAACTCATTGGTCCAAGGATGAGCTAACTCTAGGGTCACTCAAAGGGGGTCACTCGAAGGGGTTTTGACTTATTGGTCCAAGGGATGAGCTGACTCTCAGGTCACTCAAAGGGGTTTTCACTCATTGGTCTAAGGATGAGCTGACTCTAGGGTCACTCAAAGGGTTTTGACTCATTGGTCCAAGGGGTGAGCTGACTCTCGGGCCACTCAAAGGGTTTACGTCTTTTAGGTCACGGGTTGAGCCTAGGTGGACTTACTAGTTTTGGTTTATTTTAGCTCATGGGTTGAGCCTAGGTGGACTCACTGGTTTTGGTTTATTTTGGCTCATGGGTTGAGCCTAGGTGGACTTACTAGACTCGGTTTATTTTGGCTCATGGGCTGAGCGTAGGTGGACTCACTAGTCTCGATTTATTTTGGCTCATGGGTTGAGCCTAGGTGGACTCACTGGTCTGGGTTTATTTTGGCTCCCCGGTTGAGCCTAGGTGGACTCACTAGTCTCAGTTTATTTTGGCTTACGGGTTGAGCTTAGGTGGACTCACTTGTCTCGGTTTTTTTTGGCTCACGGGTTGAGCCTAGGTGGACTCATTAGTCTCGATTTATTTTGGCTCATGGGTTGAGCCTAGGTGGACTCACTGGTTTTGGTTTATTTCAGCTCACGGGTTGATCCTAGGTGGACTTACTGGTCTCGATTTATTTTGACTCACGGGTTGAGCCTAGGTGGACTCATTGGTCTCGATTTATTCCAGCTCAAGGGTTGAGCTTAGTGGACTTAATGGTCTCGGCTATAAAATGAGATGCCACACATAAATGTTATGGCTGCATAAAGACGTGGTTAGTTTACACACAATCATGATGTTTATGATGTCCATTTTTAGTTTATTTATATTTAATAAACCTGTACATGCAGCAAACGGTTAGGTTGCGCCTACCGCCCTTTTAACTCTATTGGGTTACTTTACTTTAAAGCCAACGGGGGACTTAGCGAAGTCTGCTCGTGTGCACCCGAGGTTTTTGGGTAAACCTACGGGGATGTATCTATGGTTTATCTACATGTGGGTTTCGGTCTTAGGATTGGGTGTGATTTAGGGTACCCTATGCCTTTGTGTACCGAGTCCCAGTGGCCCTAAGCGAACCAAAGGAAAGTTCTCCACATGTAATATACGTAGGTAGTCTTGCCCTTAAGCGCAAGGTCCCCGTACGTTATGCAAGGGGTGTGATCAGATCCATACCCCTCAAGCCCTAAGCGAACTTGGAGATACTTCACCAAAAGACACCTAAATTGGTTTAGGGGGTAAAGAATGCAGATGCTATATAATCCTAAAATTTGTGTAATGCAGAAATTATCACAAATTCCTTAGTTCTAAAATTTAATTTGAATAATATTTTAATTATCATGTCAAATTTTTTTTATAAAAGTCAGGTTTTTATAAAAATCATTAGGTCCCCAGCAGAGTCACCACTGTGAGCGGGCGAGGGTTTTGGAGGAATCGCACGCGGGGTGTGGTGCGCGGGGCGTGATTCAGTTCGGTTTGAAGAAACCGCAGCATTTGGCCTGGTTTAAGAAAGTCCTGTTTGCTTAAATGCATTTGCACATTTCATTGACAAAAGATATTTTTAAAATAAAGCATTTTTACTTTATTTAAAAATAAAATAGAGTCGCCACCCCGGTTTAGCTCCATCGGGAATTATGGTTTACTGATCCAAAATGGGATTTTTACACCGAAAAGAAAGTGAGATTCTGAGTTCGGACATGATAGGTACTCATATTGTTCAAATCGTTTGAATAAATTTTGGAACTTTGGAATTTGTGGCAATTTTGGCATTATAATAGCTTTATTTAAGAAGTAAATTCAAGAAATAAAACGGACATTATAACGGCATAATAAATTGATATTTTCTTCCAAATTTTTGGTAGAGTAACGGCAATGTATGGGCTTTGGCTCGGAAACTCGGATAGACTTTCCTCCCATTCTGGATGTTTCATCCATACCTGCGAGCTTATTTAAACACATTATAGTTGAAGTGACTCTAGTGGCTCACTTAACCAGAGAAATAAAATGCGATATGTAATAATAAAGCAGTAAAAATGAATTTTAATGAACTTGAAAGTTGGGCTTTGAGCCAATTACCCTCAGTTTACCTTTTTGTCTGTCTAGGATAACTTGAGAGCCGGTGCGGGACCGAAGTTGTTAGAGTGTGATTTGGTTGGAAAATAGGTTTAACCCAAGTTATGGCTATAATCTTGGATTATTCCTAAGGAAAATGCTGAATTTTGAGGGGAATTGAGTCATTTTTAGACCAAAGATCACTATGAGATCTTCATTTAAAAAGACCGGAAACTAAGTTTATACCGAGTGTCGGTGATAAAACTCGAATCTAGAAGTGTTTTGACAGAGTTTCGGGGCTTTTAGGACTCCCAGAACTAAAAAAGGACACAAAGGTAATTTTAGAATTTCTGAAAATTTGCATCTCTGTTGAAATGAGGGGGTGACCCCGTATTTATAATAGGGAGGTAATTAGCCGGCGGTCTAATTACATAGGTAATTAGCCGGCGGGCTAATTACCTATCTGACAAGATTTTACATCAGATCCCATAAAATCTTACCAGATCTCGGTAAGATTTGATTTTTTTTACTGTAGATAGGTAATTACCCGGCGGGAGGATTACCTATGTTTGACCAAATTTTGACTTTTTGTTTTTTTAGTAGAAAATGGTATATCGGAGCTTCTCTAGAATGTGGATTTTTGAATTTCAGATTTTGGATGACAATTTGGTCATTTTTGGCTCTTTTATCTGATCACTGAACTAGATAGGCATTATTCCTTATCGGGCTGGAACGGACCTGTGCTAACAAGCGGCTTCTAAAGGAAAATTGAAAGTGGGTCCCCAAGAGCCGATCATTAGAGGGACGACAAAAATAAAAAAGATGACTCCCCGGATTGATGACATGGTATCCATCATCCATGAAGTAGATATAGAGTTTGAAAGGGTAACTTTTCCGTGGATGAGGGATTGTAAAGTCATGCTCCCGTCTCTGAGTCAACATGTTCACAAGCCGCCTCCTGGATGGTTCAGCATCTACTTTGAGCAGATACAGTTTGGATTCATTTATCCTCTTCCTCCAGGGATATGCGACCTTCTTAACACATGGAAGGTATGCACGGCTCAAATTCATCTGAATGCCTGGGGTGACATTGATGGACACTACAAGGTCTGCATTAATTTAGGAGGAGCCTATCTTCCCCACTCAATGGTCTTTTACTATACCGCCTCCATTTACAGCGCCAAAGGATGACCCGAACTTTTGGGTTAAAATGTTTGAGCGTGTAGAAGAGGGGGGTTTGGTCGCTAGCCCATATTTCATTTGCTTTCATCCATAGGAATAGGGCGATAGATTACTCGTCTGAATAGGGCGGCGGTTTTGAATATTATGTCTGTCCTTAACCGCCTGATGAGTTTTCTTTCTCTAATCTCTCCTTACCTTTTATTTTTAGTTATGTCTGGGTCCAATACGTGAACCAAGAGAACACTCGCCTGGCTCCCATAGAGTTAGTTACCCAAACTAATAAGGCTGCTAATGCAGTTTTGTTAGGTAAAATTTTGAGGCAAAGTCGACCAAGGGGACCAAGCGCCAGAATGAGAAAGAGCTAGAGACGGCTACGCAGAAGCAGAAGAAGGTCAAGGGCACCAATGAGGTAATGTGTTTGTGTTTTTCGTTACTTTTTATGTTGCTTGTGACTAACATACTAATATATAAACAGGTTGCCCTTGACTCGAAGGTTGCTCCGGGAATGGGGGCAAGTCCAACTTCTCCTCCTGCCACTGCACTGGTGAGAGAGGCTTTGCTAAAGGTGGCTGGGGATAAGTCGGCCATTAACCTCTCGGCGGTGCAAGAGTCCCTTCAAGATGCTCTTCCCCTGGACCATGAATTTCAGTGCTATAAGAAGGAAGATTCCCTTACTTTATTCGGCTTGCTTTTCCAGATCATCAGCCAGGTCCGTCTCCTTTCCTTTTATTTTTACTTTGTTATTTTACAAGTTTTTTATACTCATTTATTGAGTGTGATAAGTTTTTGTTTCAGTCTTTGTCCTGGGCGGCCGAGATGTTCCACCAGATGGAAGCCGAGGAGACGAATGCTGAGAAGCTTCAACAGGCCATAGACAAGTGTAAGAGCTTAAATGGCCGATTGAAGGAGTTGGATGGGAGAATAAGGTGCTGGAAAGTGACCTTCACCAGTTAAAAGATGAGCAAGCGCTTCTTCAATCGCTCATGAAGTAACTTCTGCCAACCTAACAAAGGCCCAAGCTAATCTAGCCTATTCTTGGCAAGAGTTTGAAGCGGTCCAACTTGTAAAGGAGAAGGAGGTGGAGGGGTTCATCTACTCCATTGAAGGGATGGTGAACAATGGCTATGAATTTGGCCGGATGGTGCTTGAAGCATGCCGACTTCTATCCGGATATCCCCGAGAACCTCCTCCTTTCTATCAAGTATCTGGGGGCTGAATAGGAGGAGCCAAAGGAGTAGGAGGCGGTCAACGACGACTCCGATGAGAAGACTGAGGGCGACAAAGCTTTGGTAGACAAGGACTAGCTCGAAGATGTCACCCATGACATTCCTCTTGTTGTTTAGTTTTTTATTTAGTTGTAACTTAGCCGGTTTTGGCTTTTTCCTTATACGTACAATTTTATTTAATTCAGCCTGCTTGGGCATACTTTTATTTCCAAGTTATTGCCTTGTATTTATTTGCATGTTTTGAGTCAGTTTATTACTGATTAGATGAATGTTTAGGTTTTACATTCTGCCTTATTTATTTTCTGATGTATGTATGACTTTGTGACAGTCTTATACTTTTGTTGCCATCTTAGATGACTGTCTCCTGAATAGGTCTTATGATTTGTCTATCAAAATTTTTAATTAGGTTTTTTCTGCCGATCTTGCATTTTTAATCGATTTGTTTTTTGAACCTATTATTCAGGTCTTATTGCTGCCTGAATTTATTGTTTCTTAGTTTTAACTAAGAATTTTATTTTATTCTTAGGATTCGCATAAAGTAGAATTTGAGACGGTCTTATGTTTTTGCCATTTGCATGTTTTGTTTGTATTTTAGGCCTCATATATTGCTCAAGGTATTTTTAGCTAAGTGTTTTGTCAAACTTAGCTTTTCCTACTGGTGTAACAATTCAGTCGGTTACCTCTGTAGCTCATGCTTGCTCAACTTTTATTGCCGCCTGAGTCTTTTAGCTTTGACCAAGAGTTTTATTTATACTTTGATATTTTTGCCCATTTCTGGGTTATTAAGGTCTTATATTATGCCTTTTATAAAATTGGCTAAGTTTTATACTTAGCCTTTCTGCCAGTCTTAATTTTAGCCGGAAGCCATTGTGGCTTTATATTGATTTAGGTCTTATTCCCACCTGAAAATGAATTGTCCTTAGTTTTAACTAAGTTCTGCATGCGAGATGTTAAACCGGTCTTATAATATGCCGTAAAGTGCTATCAATGTTTATTGAGGCAAATGTGTGAGCAAAAGAATGCTTTTATTTATAGTAAATTGAATACAAGTCCGGGAATTCTATGCATCCGGATAACTACTTGAGGGGATCCACCTCATTAAAAACTTCCTTAAGGGAAAACCCAGTGGGAAAAAATCCTTAAGGAAGGAAAAAGAGTGCGACTGCTAGAATCCCTAAGTATCTACTGTGTACTAGGGCCTAAGATTAGCAATGTTCCATATGCGAGGAAGCTCTTTGCCTTTTATAGTCCCTAACTTGTATATAGCTAGCCCAATTACTTTGAGGATTTTGTAGGGGCCTTCCCAGTTGGTGCCCTTCTTTCCTTTACACTTTGGAGCTTATGACATGGCTGAATCCTTGAGAACTAGGTTTCCTTCTTTCAAGTGGATATCTCTGACCCGAGGATCATGATACTTCACAATTTTTGCTTTGTATGCCGCCATGAGGATCCATGCTTCTCTTCTTTCATCCAAGTTGTCCAGATGGTATTGCATATTGATGTTATTCTCTTCCTCTGTGTGATACACCACTCGGTCTAATGGGGCTCCAATTTCAACTGGGATGACCGCCTTAATGCCATAAACTAGAGAGTACAAAGTTGCTCCCATTGTTTTGCAAGGAGTGGTTCTGTAAGACCATAATACCCTAACTAATTCATCCGGTCACTTTCCTTTTCTGTTGAGGACTCACTTCTTTAACCCTTCGCCCAGGGTTCTGTTAGTCACTTTAGTTTGGCCGTTGGTTTGTTGGTGTGCTACCGAGGTAAAGTGATTTTCAATTTTCGAGTGCTTGCAAAAATCTTTGAACTTTTCTGATATGAATTAGGAGCCATTGTCAGTTATGATCTTCTGTGGTACCCCAAACCAGGTGATGATGTTTCTCCATATAAAATAAATGACTCATTCTATAGTAATCGAACTAAGTGCTTTGGTCTCGACCCATTTGGAAAAGTGGTCAATTGCTACTAGTATCCACTTCTTTTGCCCGCTTGCTTCCTGCATTGGGCCCGTAATATTGACTCCCCAAGTGGCAAAAGGCCAGGCGGTCATGATAGGATTTTGGTCCGCCTTGGGGATGTGTGTCTTTCTGGCATGTATTTGGCACTGGTGGCAAGCTTTAACATAAGCTTCAGTGTCAGCTTTGACCATTTCCTAGTAGTAACCGGCTAGAGCGATTCTTCTGAGTAAGGTATCGGCCGCTTGGTAGGATCCGCAATCTCCTTCATGGATCTCTTCTAAAGTTAATTTCCCTAGCTTTGGGGTGAAACATTTGAGCCACACATTTGAGTAGGATTTTCTGTATAACTCATCACCAACCGAAGTGAACTGCATGGACTTCCTCGTGACTTTTTACACCTCGATTTTATCTTCTAGGAGTTTATCGCAAGCCAAGTAATTGTAAATTGGTTGCATCCAGTCAAGTGATTTCTTCTATATCTAAAGGCTCTTGACTTATTCTTTAGATGTGGAATAGGTCAAGACTTCATAGGGGCAACTTAGCTCCTTCCATGAGTCTTTTCCCGCGGCCTTCTTGGCTAGATCATTTGCTACTCCATTTTGTGATTGGGAGATATACTGAATCTTCCACTCAATGCCTTTTGCTTTTAACTTATCTAACAAGGTGCTTACCTTGGCCAGGTATTTTATCATGCCGGCTTGTCTTGTTCCGTAGGTCTTGTTGATCTGGTTTGAGACTAACTTGGAGTCACTTTTAATCATGACCATGTATGGTGCTATCTTAATGGCTAGCTCTAGCCCCTTGATGACCACCTCGTACTCTATTACGTTATTTGTGGATGGGAATACCAACTTGGTAGCATAAGATAGTTTGATTCTTTTGGGTCCTCAAATGTAAACACTAATACCGGCTCCTTCTGCGTATGAAGACCCATCCATATGGATGGTCTAAGTCTCTGATTGAATTGGTTGTTCCAGCTCGAGACTTGCAAATTCTACAATAAAATCCTCCAAGACTTGAGCTTTTAAGGTGGTCCTGGCTTCGGATCTTATATCAAATTCTCCCAATCGGATTGCCCACTCAGTGAGTCATCCGGACGTATCAGGCCTTTGTAGCACCTTTTTTAGAGGAAAGCTAGTTCTCACAACTATGATGTGAGCTTGAAAGTATGGTCTCAACCTACCTGCCGAGTGAATTAGCGTGAGGGCAAGCTTTTCAATCATAGGGTACCTAAGTTCAGCATTCCTTAATACTTTACTAGTGTAGTAAACCAGGTGCTACCATTGGTCATCTTCTCTTATTAGGACGGTTCCTATCGCCTCATCCGTCGCAACCAAGTATATATACCATGTTTCCCCATAGATGGGGCGGCTTATGAGCGGAGGTTTGGCCAAGAAAAATTTTAAATTGTTGAAACCCTCTTGGTAATCCTAGTCCCACTCGAAATCTCTATCTTTCTTGATTGCCTTGTAGAAGGGCATGCACCTCTTGGCTGAGAAGGAGATGAACCGACCCAAAGCGTTAATTCTAACATTAAGGCATTGTACTTTGTTTAGGATTTAAGGCAGTTTCATTCAGATGATAGCTTCAATCTTCTCTGGATTTACTTTAATTCCTCTTTTTGATATTATAAACCCGAGGAACTTTCCGATTTTTACCCCAAACACACACTTTTATGGATTGAGTTTGAATCGATATGCTTGTAGTACTTTAAAAACTTTCTCTAAGTCATCTGCATGTGACTCGTCGTTCTTGCTTTTGACAATTATATCGTCCACGTAAACTTCTATAGTTTCATATCTTCAAACATTTTGTTCATCAATCATTGGTATATGGCTCCAGCATTCTTGAGCCCAAACGGCATTACAATATAACAATATGTTTCTTTTTGAGTTATAAAGGAAGTCTTCTATTTATCTGCCGAGTCCATGGGTATTTGATGATATCCTGCTTTGGCATCAAAAAATGAGTAGATGGCAAAATCGGTTGTGGAGTCTACTAACTGGTCTATACTTGGGAGAGGGTAACTATCCTTTCGAGTATCCTTGTTCAAATTGGTAAAGTCTATGCACATTTGGTAGTTCCCATTTGATTTTTGGACCAAGACAATGTTTGCCAACCATTTAGGATAATGTACTACACGAATGTGTTTTTCTTTTAGCAATTCATCGACTTCCTCTTCTATTGCTTTCTGTCTATCAGAAGCATGTTTTCTTTTCTTCTAGACTACTTGTACTGCCTCTGGGTTAAGGTTGAGGCTATGTTGAATGATCTTTGGTCAGAGCCCAAGCATATCGTTATGAGACCAAGAGAATGAGTGTTGTTAGCCTATGAGGATGGAGTTAATGCTTGCCTTGGTTTCCACTGATAGGTTTTTAGCCACATTTAACACTTTACCCGGAGCCACCATGAGTATTTCTTGCTCACCAAATGGTTCTATAACCAGACTATCTTTGTCTCTATCTAGAGTTAAATTGTCTTGGTCTTTGTTGCCACTTTTATCGTCTTTCCTTCAAGGCAGATCTGCTTCTTTTATGAGAGGAACCATATATGTCTCATGCGCTATAGAGGGGTTTCCTATTGCTACTGCCATCCCCTTTTTAGTTAGTATTTATAATACCAAGTAAATGGGATATATTGAGGCAAATGATTCACAAAGGAACGGGCGGCCTAAAATATTGTTGAAGCCAACTAAGATGTCAGCTATTGTGAAGTTAACTTCTGCTTTGTAGACATCTTCTTTGTCGCCAATTTCTACTTACAGTCTCACTTCCCCAAGAGACACCATAGAGTGCCTATTAAGGTCTAAGAGGGTGGCATATCTCGGCTGGATTCTCCTGTTGCTTACTATCAATTGCTCAAATGCTGATCTTGCTATTAAGTTTACCAAACTCCCAGTATCTATAAGCAATCGGTACAGTTTGTATCCTTCCACCACTGCCTCAATCACAAGCGGAACGGTGTGTGGTCTTGTCACCATTGTGGCTCTTCTATAAAACTTGTTGGCTTTTGAATTATCTCTTAACTCATGTGACTGACCACTGTGATGTTTAGCCCTCTTTCAAGCCGGCTCTTTGTCTACACCACCGTATATCACCAATACTTTCTTTTCTTTATCGGGCCGTTATTTTTCAGCCAGTTTCTCCCTAAAGTGATCTGAGTCATTCTTCTTTCCATCTGATTTTTTGGTCATCCCTTTCTTAAATTGACTAAACTTACCAGCTTTGATTAGGGTATTAACTTCTTCCGCTAGGACCATACAGTCATCTATAAAATGTCCTTTGGCCTTATGGAACTCGCAATATTTGTCATAGTCTCTACTAAGTTTTTCCTTCCGGAACATTGGGAAATTTCACATTTTTTCTTTCTGGCCCGTTTTCGATTGCCACCAAAAATTTACTCTCGGTAGTATTTAATTATAGCTTATCACTTTCGTACCGACCATGCTGACTGGAGCTCTTACTATCGTTGCTTCTGCTTTTCTTACTTTGCCTGTAATCCAGCCTAGAGAAGTCTCTACCATCTGAACTTCTTTTGTTTGACTGAGTGATTTCATCCACTTTAATTAGGTTTTATGCCATCCAATCATCTGTTTGTATTTAGCCGGCCTTTGAATGATCAATTCCTATTTGAGCCTTTCATTCCGGGTTCCCCTAATGAGGGCTTCTTTCGCCATTCCAAAATCCAAGTCGGTGATGCTTACACATTCCTCATTAAATCTTTCCAAGTAATCTCTTAGTGACTCATCTAATCTCTGGACGATATTGTGCAAATTTCGGCTAATGTAGCCTAGCCTAGTGGATCCTAGGAAGTGTTTCATGAATAACCTGATAATTGCTCAAAGTCTTTGATTGAATTAGGGGGGAGCTGGAGGAACCAGTTTTTGGCCATTCCGCCCAAAGTGCTGGAGAAATATCTGCATCTATAGGCATCCGGAACATTGATCAGGTCCATTCGGTCGTAGTATTCACTCAGATGTGCCTTGGGGTTTTCTTTCCCATAATAATTGTCAATTATAGGGGCGGGACGACATAGTTCGGAAGTTTTTATACCAGAATACTATTTTTAAAGGGAGAGATGTTCTTTTTGTTTAGAGGTTCCTGGTACAAGATGGCATATTTCTTTAGCCTTCTTTTGAATTTTGAGTCCCTATCTTCCGTAGAGCTGTCTGAGTCAGCTTTTAGTGACAAGGAGGAAGAGGAAGGGGATTTGTGCTTTTTGCTCCTTCTCATGCTCTTCCTTTTTAGTATTTGGTGAGCCTGATCCTCCGATTCAGTTATAACGATGATCGCGTCAGTTTGAATGCTTGGTATTTCAACCGGTGCCCCAATCTAGGTCCCACCGATCTCGGATGGCATGGGGAGGCCATGTTGTATCATCATAGCAACATCTTGTAGAAGCGCTAACTGTTCTAGGTCCAATGGCATAGATCTGATGGTAATTGGCAAAGTGGATACCGGCGCAATCTCAGCCGATCGCAATAAGTCAAATTGCCTTAGCCCTTCCATTACTAGGGGCATAGACGTCTGCGTTTTAGGGATGGAGTTAAAATGGGGGAGTAAGTTCTTTTGGGAACCTGGTTCAGTTGGAACTATAGCATCGAAATCTGGTTCTTCAGATGCACCCAGTCAGCGTGATGATACATAGTGTTCAAAGGCAGTCTGTTCCTTCGGGGTAAGTGCTGCTTATCTAGCAATCTCTATGAACAGACTCAATGACGCCTAGGAGGAACTTCCTCTAAGAGTTGGATTGGCAGGCGTGACTTGAGTGTCATTAGCGGTGCTAGTATTCTCTATGCCCTCTTGGGTATTATTACCAGCATTGATGAACGATTCGCTAACTTTCTAAGACATATTGGTGGTGGAAAACTGGATCTGAGAGGATTTGTTATTCTTTTAAGGAACTAAAATTCTTGTCTAAGCAAGTAAGTTTAGTCCATGCTCACCGCACCACTGAAAATATAGTACCAAAATATCGATATTCCATAATAGATTTTCTTGTTTCACAGATTCAACCCTTGAATGATGAATCTGCAATACAAACATAAACTTGGGGGCGATCGGTGGCTGCCCCGTGGGGGACCCTCTGATGCTTAAGTCAATAAACCAGTTTTAGAGAATAATAATAGTAGGTTTAGAATGTTGTACCTTTGATCTGACTAAGAGATTAACCTAATCAGTATGCAATTAGGAATCCTTGTTTGATTAGGAATGAGATTACTCTTTAAGAGTTATCCTTATTTAGCATAGGATTATTTCTCTTAATGGCATGGGAGTCCTTATTTGTCAAGGATCCTACTTAAGCTTTATTTCCTCTAAATGAGGATTTTTCCTATTTATTTGTTTAGGAAAGGATAATATTCCTATTTATCATAAATTCTAAATACATCGGGATTATACTTCCTTATAGGGAAGGATATGGAATCTTAGTTGAATGTTCCTCATTATTGTGAAACAGAGTCTTTTTTGTAACCGATCACGGCCGGTTCGAGATCATGCCTGTTACATGCATTTCAACGTATCCTTAGCATGTCCTAATAAGATCGGCTAGAATCTTGTTCGAGCTGGGTCCTTTAAACTAAATAGTTGATGTTTCTGGAAGATGTGAGCCAGTCGGCCTAAGTTCACTCGGTCTCTATGACCAAAATGGGTAAATATATTTTACAAAGTTATCACCTATAGTGTATGTTCAACTTGTTTACCAGTTCCCAACACCAGTGAATAATGTTAGGAATGAATCCCACATTGCTCTCGAATGATCTACTGAGCTTGTATATAAATGTGGCCCTGAAAGCCTTAACTTGTACGACGAGTTTTAAAGCAGTGAGGTTGGTCGTAAATGGCACCGAAGTGGACAATATCATTCAACCCATTTATAACACGTTATCAACACAATGGCAATGAGGGGGTGTGTTAGGAATCAATCCCACATCGATCTCAGATGATCTATTGAGCTTGTGTATAAACGGGGCCCTGAAGGCCTTAACTTGTATGACGCATTTTAAAGTCATGAGGTTTGCTGTAAACGGTGTCAAAGCAGATGTGAGGAGTTGATGGCGTGTGGGTCTCCCTTAGCGCCTGTGTGAGAGGTGAGGCCCACTAGGGTTTTGGTTGGATTTAGGCATGACAAAACATTTTTAGTTAAAGTTTGCACAATAAGCCAATTTTAATGAATAAAAGAATCAAGACCCGAATCTCGATACAATTGATAGAGTCGCCACCCAAGTTGTCTACTTGGGAAAGAGTTTTGGTATGGTTCCCTCTAGGCGGGAGACTTATACCTATTAGATCAGAGATTTGGGTATCAGATGAGTCACTTATTTCTCATTTAGTTGATTCAAAATTACATTCACCGCATAAAACCGTTCTAGTTTTCATCATTTAGGGAATTATTACAGAAATACTATTTCTACACTCTTTCACACTCGTTACATGCATTTACATATTACAATAAAGCACAAGTAATAAATGGGGGAATAAAAATTATAACCAGGGAAAAAAATGGGAGAAATTGCAAAGAGAACCTATACATTTGTTCTGAGTAATAAAACAAAATGAAAATAAATTCCCCTACATCCACAGATGTTAGCACAATTTATAGCACACCATAAATCAGCACTTCAACGTATTTTCTTGTGAAACACGTTTTAACTTTTGTGGGTTCATTTACTAGATTATTAGTGAAAATGATTGCGTGGTAAATGGTGTGTTGGGTTGATTTTAACCGATTAAAAAAATGAGCTCAGGGTTCTGCCTGGGGGCTGGTACCCATACGGGTACTAGAGAGGATCGGTATAGGTATGGTGTACCCGTATGGGTCTTATCTAGTCCAAGATAGAAACTTAGTTCAGTTAAGTTACAGATTATAGATCAATAGATTGGCGGCAACAAAATAAAATAAAGAGGGATTTCCTTCTGTATGAGTATGGTGCACCAAATTGATATCCTTAGGGATATATGGTGCCAACAAGGCTCACACGGGTTAGGACCAGACCCGAAAAAAGAAATGAAAGAAACAAATATAATAGAAGAAATAGAGAATAATAATAATACCGAAATAAGTGAGATGCGAGTCTCTTTGAAACTCAGGGGTGTTACCTTATCGACGTGAATCCACTTTGAGGTTATCCCTTTACTGTTGAGAGAGCCTAACCAAAGTAGATGGAATATGACTATTCAGATGAGTATTTGTGTGGACAGAACCTCCCCTAAATCCTAGTGAATGAAGTTAGGATTGAATAAAATATGGATAAAACCCCAAAGGATGAGTTTTCTCCCTATTTTATACCTCCTATACCTCTGCCATACCTTTTCTATACTTATAGAAACTACTAGAATTTTAGTATAATTTTTGTATGAAGAATGTGTGTCTAAAATGTGAAGGGGAGGGCCCTTTTTATAAGGGAGAGGAGGTTTAAACGCAATAAATTGCGTTTATGACCTACCTTTTCCCTAAATAGGAAAGGATTTGTTTCCAAAAGGGCCTATTTATGCAATAAGGGTACCCGTATGGATCCCCCCAGGCATGTAGAGGGGATGACCCGTATGGGTTTCCTAGTGGATCTGCACCACCAGGTTGTGCCTGTACGGGTCCCTAAAGGCAGACTAGGTCTCCAAATTCTAGCCAAACTCAACTCTGCAGTAGTAGGAACACCTCTGATGGATAACACCTAAAAGACATTGCATCATATAGCTCTCATCACAGTTTCATGAGAAGGATCGTTAAAATCTAGTGCTCACAGACTGCCCCTAATAGGATCACTACAGATACGGATCTGTATGATCTCACAATGTGAGTGAGGGTTTAGAGATTATACTTAAGGTGATGACATGGGTGAGTTCTTTCCTAGAGGAGAACTCCTTCCCTTAGTGTACCTTTCTTGAGGCAGATCGCTTTCCCTTACTGATGTGTATCCCTTTTTTAGGTAGATGACTTTCCTTTACTGATGCATATCCCTTTCTTGAGGCGGATGGCTTTCCTTTGCCAATATGTATCCCTATCTTGAGGTAGATGACTTTCTTTTGGTGATGGGTATCCCTTTCTTGAGGTGGATGACTTTCCTTTGATGATGCGTATCCCTAGTGACTCTATTGGGAAAGACATGGATATACTCTCCTAGTTGATATTAGTGTATCCCTTTATTAAGGCTGATGACTCTCCTGCTAGTGGTGTATCCCTTTCCTAAGGCGGATGACTCTCTTGTTGATACGTTTGAATGACCCAAAAAGAGACAATAATCCAATTCTATGTTTATTATTGCCTGAGTTGACACATCTTTATTCTTGATTGACTTTATGGTGAACAAAAATATTTTTGCCCCTTCAATCAAGAATTAAGATGTGTGTGTAGGGATTGGTTCCTGAATGAACTGCAAACTGAGTTTAAGAAATGTTGGGTTTAGCCCAACTATTTAAGGTTGAAATGCCGCTTCGAATGTGCTTCTTGGGGGGTGCCCATAAGGTATTTAGTGATGGAGGATGCCATCTAACTGATTCCACTTTTGGGGAGTGGTGTTATGTCCTTTGGTAGACTCTTTTCTTTTGGGGAAGGTGTGCGTATCCCTTTCTTAAGGAGGATTGACTTTCCTGGATAATGTCTCCCTTTCCTAAGGCAGATTGACTCTCCTAAATGATGGTGTATCCCTTTCTTGAGGCGGATTGACTCTCCTGACTGATGGTGTATCCCTTTCCTAAGGCGGATAACTTTCCTTGCTGATGTGTATCCCTTTCTTGAGGTGGATGACTTTCCTTTGATGACGCGTATCCCTTTTTTGAGGTGGATGACTTTCCTTTGATGATGCATATCCCTTTTTTGAGGTGGATGACTCTCCTAGTTGATGATTTTGAATAACCTGTAAAAAGACAATAATCAAACGCTGAGTTAGTCATCGTCTAAGCTGACACATCTTTATTCTTGATTGACTTTGTGATGAGCAAAATTTTTTTGCCTCTTCAATCAAGGATAAAGATGTGTGGATGGGGGTTAGCCCCTGAATAAACTGTAAACTAAGTGTGAGAAATGTCGGGTTTGCCCCGATTGCTCTAAAATGAAGTGCCCCATGAAGGGTGCCTCTCAAAGAATGCCCCTGGGAGGGCTAGACGATGGGGGGAAGCCCCTAGATAGATTGATTATGCTGCTAGGGATTGGGGGGGATGCCCTTAGATCTGATTTTGTTGCTAGGAAATGGGGGGATGCCCCTAGATCTGATTTCGCTGATGGGAAATGGGGGGATGTGTTGGGAACGGACAGTCAAATCAAACATGCATAATAGGCATGGTAGAAATTCAAAATTTTATCCCTGTCCCCAGGAACTCCTATAAGTTGCATATAAATTAAATGAAGCCTTAACTAAATAATTCTCTACCTAGGTTAGCATGCAAAAGGACTAGGCATACCATAATTCCAAATTATATCCTAGCATATTTATTTTATACTAAGCATATTATAACTCTAAGCTAGAACCTAAGCATAAAATAAACTAAGCATGCAAAACAACCTAAGCATAATTATTAAGTCTAAAAACGCTCAAAGAAAAAGACCTAATAATTAAAAGAGAAAGAAAAAGAACTCACCAGTTGAAGCGTGCTTTTGCAGAACCTTCTTGCACAAGCCTCCTAGCGTAGGATAGCCTCTATGAGTATCCACACGAACCCCACCAACCAAAACCTCCATGGGAGGAAGAACTAAGAAGCCTCGAGTAGTTGCTAAACCACTCTAGAAGCCTCACCCAAAAATATAAACTAGAGGTGCCCGAATAAATTCAGGCTCCTCAAAAATAACTTGCTCAATTGCCCAAGAGATTATTCTTTTCGAATCTCGCTTAGGATTTATATTCTGAGTTGTGGTTCACTTGATATAAGAGAAGGGGAAGCCTATATATATGCTTGGGGAGCAAGAAGTTGCTCCCCAAAAACAATGTGGGATGGGAGTTACTCCCATCCCTATACGGGTCATACATGCAGATCCAAGGGATCCATGTGTTGACCCGTGCACACAGCGTGCTATGCACGCTGTGTGCTGGGCTTTGCCTTGCTTGTGAGCTGGGCCTCGCGGTGCGCCCATCATGGGCTGTGCATGTGCAGCCCATTTTCATAGGCTGCCGCGAGCAATGCCCAGCATTGCTCGCACACCTTTCGGTGTACTCCTGCGCAGTCGAGCCTGTACAAAATACTTTTGTACTCTTGGTCCAATTTAACTCGCCAATGCAAAATTCCCCTTTTAATCCTTTTCAAATAAATATTTATTTTTTGACCCTAATGAATTAGTTACTAGTCAAAATAAATTTCTTGGTCCAACCAAAATTGATCTAATCAATTATAATTTATTTATGACTCTAATTAATTAGTTACCAGTCAAAATAAGTTCCATGGTCTATCCAAAATTGATCTAATCAATTTGAACCAATCAAATAATAATCCAATTATTATTTATGTTATATTTTGTAATAGAATAAATATATTAGTTCTTTACTTAGTCCGATGAAGGTCCAATGTGTGTGACCTTATAGGATCCCGAAGTATTAAGCTATTAAGGCTTAACCAACCCTTGTTCTAATGGAACCATTGGCTCGATGCTCTAGACCGTGAATAGAACTCGATTACCTTAAACGACTGTAGTACGCCTCTAGCAAGGGTCTACCATCCCCCATTACTCATATGATCATTTATGCTTATGACTTAATCCCAGTTAATGCAATAGTTATCCAGTGTGATAAATTCCTTCCATTCTTTAATATTAGTACCATCTGGTTTATAGGGTTCGGTTAAAGTGTTAACCCACTAATAGCGAGGTTGCTCCAAGATATCCTAGTAGTTTACTTCTTATCGAAGTATATTGCCTTTCACCATAGTGTGTTTGACTAGAAACCATTTCTATCAAACACATACTCTAATCAGAGGTTTATGGTAATCATCACTTCAATAAGTGGCCAGGTATAACTCCTTAATATATCCAGAGCGATGGATTCTTTCTGACTACTCAGCTTACCAACGTGCTGTCATCACCATACCCGTAATCACCCATAACATCCTAAATTAATAAGTGCATAGTAATGACCTAAAGTATAGCAATAGTACCGCACAAGGTAACTAGCATCTCAAGTATGAGGACATTCACAAGGTTTATTGCATGAAGATAAACAATAACACATTCATATATATACTAAGTGTTTATGTTACTATGGTCTCTAATATATCTCCCAGATATATCCATGTGTCAAACTTAAGGCACCACCTTTAGTCCTTAGGAGGTTGACTACTTGGACCCTTTCCAAGAAAGTTGACCACATGCTAGTCTTTCCGCTTCATCAATATCCTTTCTTGATGAAACTATGACTAGGGATAGTTTAGATATAATCATAATTGCACATGAAGCAGGTTCCACAAGATATAGTCCAACTATAATTTCTCTAACTTCATGCTATGATATGTTAAGGACTTTTGTATACATACATCAATGAATATATTTAACCAGCTATAATGTATATACATAGAAACACATTGATAAAAACAAAAGAACAAATGCCTTTATTGATTAAACATATTATTCTTACTATTACATAATTAAGATATATCGCCCTAATTACCTTAAGGTCATACATCATATCCAATAGGATGCCCCTGGATCTGGTGGGGGGATGCCCCTAGGACTTGATGATTCCGCTGCTGGAGAATGGGGGGATGCCCCTGGATTAACTGATTCTGCCGCTGGGAATTGAGGGGATGCCCCTTGACCTGATTTTGCAGCTGGTAAATGGGGGGTGCCCCTAGATTGATTCTGTGGTTAGGAAGTATATTAATGTTCTTTTGGTGACTTCTTTTCTGCTGGGGAAATCTCTTTTTGTAAGATTTGCTTGTTGAGGGAGATTCCTGTACTCGGGTGAATCTGCACAAAAAAGTATCCCTGTTTGTAAACATTTTGAAATGACTTACCTTGATTCTTGATTGATTTTGTTAAAAACAAAAATATTTTTGCCCCTTCAATCAAGGATCAAGGAGAGTTAGAGGTTTTGCCCCTACTTTAACTGAAAGAATGGGGTTTAGGAAATGTGGGGTTTGCCCCAATCTGTATCTGATGTTGGTGTCCCTTCCTCGAGGTGGACGACTTTCTTTTATGCTCTTTTCTTAAGGTGAGCATCCTTCCTTTGCATTCCTTTGTCCAGGCAGACCACTTTCCTTTACTACGCACATCCCTTTCTTAAGGCGGAAGGCTTTCCTCTGGTCTGCGTATCTCTAGTGACTTCTCTAGGGAAGACATGTGTATCCCTTTCTTATGGCGGATGACTCCTCCTCATATCCCTTTCTTAAGGCAGATTGACTTTCCTGACTAATGATATATCCTTTTCCTAAGGCAGATGACTTCTCCTCGTACCCCTTTCTTAAGGTGGATTGACTCTCCTGACTGATGGTGATGTATCCCTTTCCTAAGGCGGATGAATTCTCCTCGTATCCTTTTCTTAAGGTGGATTGACTTTGCTGATTGATAGTGATGTATTCCTTTCCTAATGCAGATGACTTCTCCTCCTACCCCTTTCTTAAGGCGGATTGATTTTTCTGACTAATGATATATCCCTTCCTAAGGCAGACGACTTCTCCTCGTATCCCTTTCCTAAGGCGGATCAACTTTCCTGACTAATGATGATGTATCCCTTTCCAAAGGTAAATGACTTCTCCTCATATCCCTTTCTTAAGGCAAATGACTTTCCTACTGGGGAATTTAAATAACTATTTTGAGCTATAATGTTCTGTGGGGGGTGCCCCTGGGGGAGCTGACTGCTGAGGAGATAGCCTTTGAATGGCTAGTCTATTTGGATTATTGGGGAGAAACTGCTCAGGGGAAATTTCAACAGTTTAGAGGAAGGTGTTCCTAGGACATCCTAGCTTTTGGGGAGTATCCTTGGAACCCATCTCAAGAAAGCTTGACTAGTTGGGGGGCGCCCCTTGGATACTACTCAGATTGGGGGAATGGTTCCTTTAACCATATGGTCATCAGGGATAGAGATTGGCTTCTTGTGGGGATAGGGGGGTGCCCCTTGAATGTTCCCTCTGCTAGGGAACAAACTATCCTGATATAGATGCTATACTGGAGAAAAGGTGCCCCTTTGATTGGCATCCAGGTTTCATATTGCCTGACCTACAGGGAAAAACAAGTTTTATCAGAATATGACCTAAAATGGTACATCTTAATTCTTGATTGACTTTGTGATGAACAAAAATTTTTGCCCCTTCAATCAAGTATTAAGACGTACTGGGGTCCCATCCCTAATTAACTATAAAGAGTGAGTGAAGAGTTGTTGGGTTGGTCCCACTCTTGTTTTGGTATGCCCTAGGAGTGGCCTGACTACTGGGGAAAAATAGCCTATAAGTGGCTTGACTGCTTGGGAGTAAGTCTCCTAGATGACTTAGATTGCTAGTGGGTGCCCCTTGAAAGAGAAACTTAGTTGCTGGGGGGGCCCCTGGAAATTGACTTAGAGGGCTTGAGCGGTTGGGGGGATGCCCCTTGAATGAGAAACTTAGCTGTTTGGGGGGTGCCCCTGGAAATTTCCTTAGGTGGCTTGACCAGTTGGGGGATACCTCTCGAATGGTTCGCTTGTTGGGGAAATGATCCCTCTAATGATCTAGTTACTAGGGATGCTTCTTGGGTAGATCCCCCTTGTATGGTGCCCTTCGGATGGCAACTTTGATGGGTATGTCCTTTGAATGATGCCCCTTAGGTGGTAGTGTGGTTGTGGGAATTCCTTTTTTCCTATGGATACCTCTCCTTGGGTTCTAGCACATGATAAAGGAACTAGTCAATACAACTTTGAGATATGTGGGTCGGGACTTGCCCCGATGTGAGGTATCGATGATGTGTGGGTCTCCCTTGGCACCTTTGTGGGTGGGGCCCACTAGGGGTTTGGTTGGATTTAGGCGTGACAAAACATTTTTAGTTAAAGTTTGCACAATACGCCAATTTTAATGAATAAAAGAATCGAGACCCAAATCTCGATACAATTGATAGAGTCGCCACCTAAGTTCTCTACTTAGGAAAGAGTTTTGGTATGGTTCCCTTTAGGTGGGAGACTCATACCTATTGGATCAGAGATTCTGATATCAGATGGGTCACTTATTTCCCATTTAGTTATTTCAAAATTACATTCGTCATGTAAAACCATTTTAGTTTTCATCATTTAGGGTATTATCACAGAATACCTATTTCTACACTCTTTCACACTCGTTATAGGTGTTTACATATTACAATAAAGCACAAACAATAAATGGGGGAATAAACATTACAATCGGGGAAAATGGGGGAATTGCAAAGAGAACCTATACATTTGTTCTAAGTTATAAAACAAAATGAAAATAAATTCCCCTGCATCCACAGGCGTTAGCACAATTTATGGCACACCACAAATCAATAATTTAACGTATTTTGTTCTAAAAATGCAATTTAAATTTCGTGGGTTGATTTATCAGATTATTAGTGAAAATGATTGCATGGTAAATGGTGAGTTGGATTGATTTTAACCGATTTAAAATATGGATTCTAGATTTTGCCTAGGGGGCCAGTACTTGTACGGATGGGGGGCATCTGTACGGGTACCAGGGAGGACCGGTACGGTGTGGAGCACCCGTACAGTTCCTGTCTGGTCCCAGGCAGAAACTTGGTTCAGTTAAGTTATAGATTACAGATCAGTAGATTAGTGGCAGAAAAGGTAAAATAATAGAAAAAAGTGATTTCCATCCATATGAGTATGACGCACTAAATTGATATCTTTGGGGATATATGGTGCCAACAATGCTAATACAGGTGACCACCAGACCCAAGAGAAGAAATGAGAGCAACAAATATAATGGAATCAACAAACAATAATTATAACGAAATAATTGAGACGTGAATCCACTTTGAGGTTATCCCTTTACTATTGAGAGAGCCCAGCCAAAGTAGATAGAATAGGACTATTTAGGTGAGTATTTGTGTGGACAAAATCTCGCCTAAATCCTAATGAACGAAGTTAGGAATGAATAAAAGGTGGACAAAACCTCAAAATAAGGGTTTTCTCCCCATCTTATACCTCCTATACTCCCACTATCCCTTTTCTATACCTATAGAAATTGCTAGAGCTTTAGTATTATTTTCATATGAAAAAATGAGTATGTTTGAAGTGCGAAGGGGAGACCCCTTTTTGTAGGGGAGAGGAGGTCTGAACGCAATAAATCACGTTTTAGACCTGCCTTTTCCCAAAAATGGTAAGAGACTACTTTCGAAAAAGCCTGAATAGGAAACAACCGTACCTGTATGGTTGGGGCCCTACTGTACCAGTACCAAGGGACCCGTATGGGTCCCCTCCAGGCGTACGGCAGGTAGTCACCCGTACGGGCCTGCAGGTGGATCTATACCACTATACAATACCCGTACGGGTACCTAAGATCAGTCTAGGTCACTGTGCTATGGCTAAACTCAACTCTGTAGTAGTAGGAACACCTTGGATGGACAACACCTGAAAGATATTGCATCGTATAGCTCTCATTATTGTTTCGTGAGAACGATCATTAAAATCCAGTGCTCACAGACTACCCCTCGTAGGATCATTGCAGATATCGATCTGCATGATCTCATGATATGAGCGGGTTTTTTGAAATCATACCTGAGGTGATGACATGGGCTACTTCCTTTGAGGCGAACTTCTTTCCTTTGCTACTGCGTACTCCTCGCAACTCTACTAGGCAAAGTATGTGTATCCTTTTCTTGAGGCGGATGCCTTTCCTTTTATTACTGTGCATATTCCTAATGACTCTGCTTAGGGAAAGTGTGTATCCCTTTCTTAAGGTGGATAACTCTCCTACTGGGGAATTTTGAATGATCTAAAAAAAGAATAATAATCAAACACCGAATCAGTTATTGTCTAAGCATACTCCTTTTTATTCTTAATTGACATTTGTGGAAATAAAAATATTTTTACCCCTTCAATTAAGAATAAAGTGGTGTGGATCAAAAATCATGTGTAGGAAATGCCGGGTTGGCCTATTCACTGTGCTTCTGGGGAATACCCCTAGGGTGAGTGCCCCTAGGTTGGTCGGTGGATGCTCCTAGAATAATGAGGGGTTACCCTTGGATGTGATCCCGCAATTGGGAGGTGGGGGGATGCCCTTGGATCTGATCTCATTATTAGGAAGCGGGGGGATGCCCCTGGATTTGATCCCATTATTAGGAAGTGGGGGGATTCCCCTGGATTTAATCATGTTATTGGGAAGTGGGGGGATGCCCCTAGATTTGATCTTATTATTGAGAAGTAGGGGGATGCCCCTGGATTTGATCCCATTACTGGGAAGTGGGGGGATGCCCCTGGATTTGATCCCGTTACTGGGAAGTGGGGGGATGCCCCTGGGTTTGATCTCGTTACTGAGAAGTTGGGGGATACCCCTGGATTTGATCCCGTTATTGGAAAGTGGGGGGATGCCCCTGGATCTGATCCCATTATTGGGAAGTAGGGGGATGCCCCTAGATTTGATCCCATTACTAGGAAGTGGGGGGGATGCCCCTAGATTTAATCTCGCTACTAGGAGGTGGGGGGATGCCCCAGGATTTGATCCTGTTATTGGGAAGTGGGGGGATGCCCCTGGATTTGTTCTCGTTACTGGGAAGTTAGGGGATGCCACTGTATTAGATCCCATTACTGGGAAGTGTGGGATGCCCCTTGGACAGAGTCCCTTTTGCTAGAACTGGTGTTATGAAGCTTTCTTCGCTTTTGTGAAACACCAGCTCAAAATTTCCCCATACGGGTAGGCCGTAGCCGTATGGTGAATTTTTAAGGACATGGAACCCGTACGGGTATGTGAAGTCAGTACGGGTGCTTCAGGGGCAGTTTTAAAAATAAGAACAGTCCCCATTCCCTCTATTCACCAAAAATTCTAACTCTCTCCAATTCCGGCGATTTTCCATTCGAATCAACCTAAAGATGTATAAGAAGATTCCTGATGCTGGCCGTTTTGGTCTTAAATGCGAGGACCTGCCCAGATCAGTGATTCAGAATTCTGGCGATGTTCCATGGTCATTGGTTATGCTTTCCAAGAGACGGACCATTTTCTGGGTTTTAACCCTTCTTCTAAGGTCCCTCTGGTTCCTTCTCTCGAGTCACATCCCTCTGAACTCCAAGTAAGTCAATCCAATTCACCATTTCTGATTTTTCCCAAATTGGAATTTCTTTGATTTGACATGCTTTTAGGATGTTTTAGATGTCAAAATAAAGCCTAATGCATATAACTTTAGCCTAGGGAGCTTTTAGGATAGCTTTTGTTGAGGTTTGGTTAGATTTGGTGAAAAATGGCTAATCATGAATTTTTCTCCAATAAAACTATTTGTAGGGACCTGTACCAGTATGAGGGACCCATACGGGACCCATTTCTCATATGGGTGCAGGTAAGGAACCTGTACGGGTAAGTCTCATCCGTACGGGTTCCCTTGCCCAGGGCAGAATGCGCAAGACTCCAAAAATTGTACCTTTCTTTTCTAATTCTAATTTAAGCACTTCGTTCTAACTCTGATGTATTGTTGTTTTATTTTTGTAGTTTCCTTTTAGGACCATTAGGGCTTTGAGTTTTTGCAGGAACTGGCATGAGGAGATTCAAGCTAATGGGGATACTGAGCTGATAGCCCGGATCGATGGTCTAGGCTTCTCTAACATTGTGCGAGCCATTCCCAAGGGGCTGAAGACTTTGGCTCCTCATGCCATTGTGGTATTAGCTGTGCGGTAGTCAAAGACTACCCATACCTTCCATTTTACCATTGGGGAGGTGACCATCACCCCATCTGACTTGTGTGCATTGATTGGATTAGCTTAGAGAGGAGACATCATTCACTTAAATGTGTATGCTGATCGTTGGCATTCACGGGTTGAGGTGAAGGACTATGTACAGAGACTCCTTAGGCTTCATCCTGGCAGGAAGGACAAGCTCAAGTAAGGGGAGCTACACACTTACTGGCGGGCACAGTGGCCGATTATTGCTGACAGGAGGGATCATTATGCCAGGTCCTTCCTCGTAAGTCTTCTATCGATCATCTTCTTTCCTGTATACTCGAGCAACCTCAATTATGGTTTGCTCTCTGCGGTGGAGGATATTACTGATGTGCCTGGCAAGATTTGGTACCGAGCCATTCTTGCTCAGCTATACTATAGACTGGATGTCAGGGTTTGACGTCAATAGGCTGAGCTGAAGATTACACATCTAGTCCTTCTGGTAAACACTGAACTTCCCTTGTGCATTTATCCATACATTTAAACCATCCCGTGATTGACTTCTGGTTCTTTTACAGATGTGGGCATTCGAGCACCGATTTATCCCTAGTCCAGGCTTGGCTAATTAGCCCAAGACACCTAATATTATATCCAAGTGGATGGGGCCCTGGCAGCAATAGCCTGGGACTGTAGCAGAGTATCGGGAGCATATCCGCCAGCTACGTTCTCATCAGGTATGTCTTTGAATCTAAACCTACATTTTCAATTTAATAAATTGTCAGTGATAAACTGTACTTATGAAGCTAGGGTTCTTACAATGTGTTCTGATTATATGCAGATTATTCACAACCCTTAGGTGCACATGGCCATCCATGATGACATTGAGGTTATGCGACAAGGAGTGGTTGACCGTCCATTCATTCTAGAGTCACCACTTTCCTTCGAGTGGTACCTAGGTGAGCGGGTTCATGACTGGCGGATGAGCTCTACAGCGGAGAGGCCTATTCCTCCGCCTGTCCGTATGGGTGTCTACTGGCCATATCTGATGCTGGAGATGGACCAGGTCTTGTATCTACTAGGTGAGAGATACTCCTCATCCTGACTTCATCCTTACCTCACTACTCTAGCCATGCCCGAGGGTCCATATGGGAGATACTCCTCTCGATTTTCACTATAGGGATAATGATGATGATGGTGATGATGAGGGTGGCGATGATGGAGCCGGAGACGACCGCGAGGGACCTTTCCTAGCTCGACAGATAGAAGGCATTTCTAGGCCTGCAAGTTCTTCCACTCGGGTATGTCTTTTGACTCAAGTTGCTCCTTTATTGTAACTAGTATAAACCACTGGTCTGACAGTCTATAATTTTCTTATGTAGTCTTCTGCTCATAACCGAAAGCGAGCTACTACCACTACTACCGCCACTGACCCTACAATACCGGCTGACTGGGATCCTCCAGGGAACCGAGCCAAGACTATTAGAGGCTTTAGGGAGGGCATCCTCCAGACTGACCTAGATTCTTCCTTCTGCCTCCTCGATCATTCTGGGAAGCATGCTGTGTGGGGGTTGGAGGAGTCGGTCTACACCATTCGCTTTGTTCCCCCTAGTGCGACCCATGTGAGTTCCTATACCAAACTCTTAGCTTGTACCTTTGTTATGATATGCATTCTAAAGTGACTGAATGGGTTTCCACAGGTGTTTATAGCTAAGGTAAAGAGGATTATGCAGAGGTGCCTCTCGACTAGGGATCTGATAATGGTACAGGATGCCTTAGTTGTGGTAAGTTTCCTATTTACCTATAAAATATAACAAACTATGCATGCATGCTATGATATTTATACATGTATACTGATTCTCTGATTTTCATGCAGACCTTGCTGGCCATAGAGCGGGACATATCTGCCTGAGATGTAGAGGTTGTTGAGGATCAGGCTAGTTTCGTGGAGGAACAGCTATGAGCAGCCACTGCAGAGTTGGATCAGATTCCTATGCTAGAGGCGGACCTGGAGGGAGCTAGGAGAGAGGTCAAGGTGCTACGGGCATAGCTGGCTCATATGATTAAGAGTAGACGGACCCCTGAGCCATCCGATGTTGAGTTTGAGGATGATCTTTTCACATATCGAGTGACCCAGAGGGGTACAGGTCAGAGTGCTGAGAAGGCTTATGCTGCTAGGGCTGCTGCAGGGACTTCAGAGATCAGCGACCCCATTCTGCCAGCTACCAGTGCTGGTGATGCTAAGGACCGTATGACCATTGACGTGGATAATCTGCTAGTAGATACTCAGGGCCAAACTCAGGAGGGTCACCAAGGACATGATCCCCCGGTAGCTTAGATTATGATTGTGTTTTGGAACCTTTTGATACTCCTTTTGGCCCTGCGTGGCTTGTTTTGATTGTTAACTTTTGAACCGGTACTTTTGATACTTCTTTTATGCATGTGGATTTTTCTAGAACTGAGATTATTGGGTATGGTTGCCTCGTGAACCCGTATCTAGTGATTGTGTAGCGAAGGTACTGAATTAAGTTCTAATTTTTGCATAGGCCATTCGATGTGAGATGACCTATCGAACATTTTGCTTTTTTTTTTCATTTCGTCCTAATTTTTGCCTGGGGTATCCTTGACGGCTTAGATCAACAGACCTTTTTCTTTGTAGCTTTAACTTTTGCCTAGACCCCCCTTTTGGGTTTTCAACCTAGCAATCTTTTGCCTTAATTTTTGCCACGACCGCCCATTCAGGTTTTCAATCTCGCAGGCTGTCTTAATTTTTGCCTGAGTTGTCCTTGATGGCTTAACCCAGCAGACTTTCTCTTTCTGCCTTAACTTTTGCCTGGACTGCCCTTTCGGGTTTTCAATCCAGGAGGCTTTTTCTGAAAATTGCATACATGTTGTGAAGATGAATATCATGATGCATAACAGGTAGAGAAAAATTGATGTTCACATACTAGCGATTATTTCACCTAAAGACATGCATGCATTCATAAGACCAAGATTCTTAGCAAAATCATAGCATGTTCATTGATGAGTTTAATTTGGGTATATAGGCAATGGTAACAATTTCCAATGTTTGACTCCTACTGCCTACTGGTCTTTTATAGATTTTCAGAAAGCAACTGATATTTTTCTCTCGGTGCCCTAACTTTTGCCTAAGCTGCCCTTTTTGGGTTTTCAGCCTAGCTGGATTTATTTTGAGTTCCCTAACTTTTGCCCGACTGATTTATGGAATACCGATCAGCGGGTTGCACCCTAATTTTTGCCCAAGCAGTAGATGATCACTTATCGGGTGTTTTATTCTTTATTTTATTCTTTGTGTTGCTTTTTTTATGATTTAATTCTTTTGACCTAGACATGATAACGCTTAAGCCTATCTTGATTCACAAACTCATTTTCATCCATATCCATAATCTTGATTCCCCCTTTACCAAGGACTTTCTTCACGGTGAATGATCCTTCCCAGCTAGGTCTAAACTTGCCCCTAACATCGGTATTGGTCTTGTGTAGCTGATTGAGAACTAGATCACCCTCTTTGAGAGGTTGTTTTGGGTATCTGACTCTGTTGTTGTAAGCCCGAGCCATGCATTGCTGGTACATATAAAGATGGTCGAGTGCCTTGAGTGGCCTTTCATCTATTGCATTCAACTGTTCATACCTGGCTTTTGCCCAATCTGATTCCTTTAACTGTGATTCTTGTGCCACTCTTAGAGATCTTAATTTTGTTTCAACCGACAACACAGCTTCCATTCCATATACCAAGGAGAAACGCTTTTGATCGATATTAGTCCTTCCACTAGTTCTATACTCCCAAACTGCTAATGGAAGTTTATTAGCCCATTCTCTATAAGTGGCTACCATTTTGGACAAAATCTTCTTGATTGACTTATTAATCAGCTTCCCTTTATAGCTCGTGACTTAAGATGTTCCTTCTTCACTATCGGAGTCTGCCTGTTGTTGGTGCTTTTATGAGTCTTCTTAGTCTTATTTCTTGACGATGTGTGTTCTTGTACTCACTCCCCCTCGGGAAGAAAGAAGGACTTAGGCTAATTGTAACCATGTTTACTAAGCACTTTTATTATCTCTCTTTTTTTCGATAGGGGTCAAATAATTGGATAGTGTTGTCATTGCATTTTACTCAAAGTCAAAGTCAAATTCATTAATGAATATGATGATATTTTAAGAATGTTGTTGTTATGAGTGCATGATGTCACTTAGGATAAAATACTTAAGCAGGATGTGAATGGTAAGTGCATCAATTTATTCATGACATGATAAAGATACTGATGTTACAACTTATGATATGCCTTATAAGCGGCATTGTTTGCATTAAAAAATGTTTGTAACATTAAAAATTACATCATTTGGATCATCCTCCACAGGCGGAGGGCCTTCTAAACTAGTAGCCCTGGTGTTTAAGTTAGCCTGAGTTTCTTCAGCTGCTGCTCTTGCTAAGTTTTTGATAGCCTTGCTGATGGGATTCCCTTTTTCATTTTTTCTTTCCAATTCTTCCTCATAAGTACCGCTAGTGCCTTAGTGATGGACTCGATGGCCTCATTCATTTCATCTTCTTCAGTATTCCCGCATACTTCCACAGAAACTGAGGTTTCAATTAGGCAGCCTTTCTTGAAATCATATACATCATTGAAGATCTCAAAACCCAGGACCTTCATGCCTCCCATGTCGACAGGTTCTTCTTCACCTGTGAATTCCCCTCATTTAACTTCAGCTCCTATCATGAGGCAGGACTGAGGCTTGGACTTTCTAGCCGCTGGGTGATTCCCTAATCCGAGTTTGAATTGCCATGAAAGAGGTAAGAGGGGTTCCAGCATTCCCTGCAGATTCTTTTCGAGTCCTTTACCCTTTACATAACCCTACTTCATCATAATCTTCTCAATTTTAAGTGATATGTACCCCTTGACTGAAATTTCATGCCTTGGTGAGCTACAGCCACCCTAGATTCCTTTTCCTTAGTTTCCATAGCCGCTATAATGGACGGTTCATCCGCATTAATGGTCACCAGCTTACCATTATAGATGAGCTTAGCTTTTTAATGGATGGTGGAAGGGATGGCTTCCAATGCATGGAGCCAAGGTTGCCCCAACAGTAGTGAGTAGGTGATGGGGATATCGAGAATAGTGAACAAAACCTTGGACTTCACCTCCCCAATTGTAACTTCAGTTTTAAAGACCCTAATAACACTTCTCTTTATATCATTATATGTCCTTGTAACAGTAATGGATTTTTCTAACATGGATTCGTCCAGTCCTAAATGAGGAAGGATCTTAGCAGGATAGAGATTAAGGGCGGAACTGTTATCCACCATAACACAATAGAACGGTAAAAGATTTGCACCCTAATAAAGAGTGCCATTTATACTTGTTTCCTTCGGCTGCGAGGTCTGATGGATAGAACTTGATAGGTTCAATCTGATTAGGAGGAGATCCCCCGATAACTGAGAAGACTTTAACCAGAGTAGTAGACGACATAGCTTCCACACTCAATAACTTATCTATTAGGCCTTTACGATGGTCCTTAGAGTCAATGAGGAGTTGCCAGATGCTGTATTTAGCAGGTGTAACTTGCAATTGCTGGATGAGAGGGGTGACCTTTGAATCTTTCTTCTCATTGCCAGCTGAAGCTTGTGTTTTAATCACAGGTGTAAAGATCGGGCCCTGATTGATACTTAGAATGACCCGGATGTCTACAACTTTACCCCTTCTTCTTTTTGGGAGAGGATCAGGAGGAATCCTTCCACTTTGGATGACATGCAACACCCCATTCTTTACATAACTCCTCCCCTCAAAAGTTCCTACTAATAAGGTGGGTCCCTGGCGCTCATCATTCTTGAACACATAAGCATCGATATCAATGGGTACATGTTGCACTAATATAGCCTCCTCATCATGATCTCCTTCTAACTCGAATGCATCAATGTAAATGGGGGTTGGCTCATTTGGTAAGGCCACTACCAAATGGACCATGGGATTAGCCTGAGAGATCATATTGCAAACATTGTGGGGGGGGGGGGGGGGGGTAAGCCTGATTCGATATCTGTGACCTACTTCTTGAAGTTTGATAGGGGGTTATTCATGGTGCTGGGTTTAAGCTCAGGTTCTTGAATCAAGCCTTGAATAGCCTCAAGCAGATCACTACAAGCATTAGTGCGATGCCCCTTGCTGACGTGGTAAGCACAAAACTAATCTCTGTCTTCAGGTTTGGGTGGGGCATATGGCTTGATACTCTGAAGGAGATTGAGTGCCCTTAGTTTAGTGAAGATGGTAGGAAGAGATGCTTTCCAGGGGGAAATACTAGCTTCAATGGTACGGATTGTGACCACTTCATCTTGTACCATCGTGGTTTTAGGATCGAAACCAGACTTTGACTTATAAGCCTGGGCTGGGGCCGAGGGGTTATTATTTTTAAACCATGGTTTGGCCGGTACACTTGCCTTTTCTAGCTCTTCGATTTCCCACTTCTCATCTTTTTCAAAGACCTCAACGTAGCTAGAGAATTTATCCATACCAAGGATCTTACGATAAGCAGGTAGGACACCATCCATTAACTTCACGATCATTTTCGGGAGACTTAGCCTATCTTTCAATAGAACTTGAGTGGCCATCCACCATTCGAAGTAAGGTTTGAACTTCTCATTAGGGGCCTACTGGATAACCTCCAAATTTTGTATGGTAGTTTTAATGGTAGCATTAAAACCATACTGCTTGATAAACGCCTCTGATAAAGTTTTCCAATCTCTAGTCACTTCGTCTGACAAAGTGTTGTACCACTTGATAGCAGGACCTTCTAAGGTGCAGGGGAACATTTCATCTAGGACCTTATCATTTAACTTCCTAATCCTCATAACCTTCTGAGAGGTGGTGATGTGAGATTGAGACGGTTCCCTTATACTTCGCTATCCTAGGCATACTAAAGTTTTCAAGGACCCAATCCTCCTCTCTAGCTGCCTGGATGGATGGTTGGGAGCTACGATTAGTAGCAAGCAATTTTTAAAACAAGCCATGCAATTTTGAAGACAAAGATGATCCCTTTGATTGGGTAATTGCACCTAAGGGTAAACTTACTGATTGAGGAAAGGTCATCCCCTTAGGCATGACCGCAAAATTTTAGATCTGACCAGATGCCCCATATTGCAATGGTGGTGGTACAAATCCTTGACTAAGCTGAGCAAACTGACTAATGATTGGCGGGGTCACCGTGCCTACCGACTAGAATGACAAGCTATCTGAACTGAATGGATCCACAGAACCCAACTAACCAAACTGACAGGAAGAATCCCTCTGAGTTTGCATTGGCGGCAATCAAAACTGAGTAAATAGATTATGAGTGATTCCTGATACCGGCTCGCTAACTACTGCATTCACTATTGGAGCACTAACAGGGGCATTTGCCTTTCCCTCCTCGGTCATGATTTCCCTAATGGTAGTTAGCATCTTATCATTCATTCTGTCCAAGAACTAATCACTTCCCAAGTACTGAGAGATGGCATTTGCAATCTTTGTCCTAATCTCGGTCCTCGATGCATTTGCCTCCTCTCTAGTAGCAACATCTTCAATCACAATGTCAATCTAGCCATCTAGAGTCAGAATATGAGACATCTCCTCAGGATGATAAGCAAAAAGTTCAACCGGATTAAGCTGACTGCTGGATAAAATACTAGGGACTGACGCGGATCAACCCCTAACTATACTGGAGAAACTGGGATGCGAGTCAAACGGACTTGAGATCATTGCCAAGCTTTTTCCCTCTGAGGTTTGGTTTTTGCTGAGGTGATAACCAAGAGATCAGTACATGCATGAGATGTGGTATGCATGCACAAATTATAACGATGCATGGTAGGGTTAATCACAACACATGCGAAGCGATCAATTCCGTCCTAATTTATCCCCGCCGAGTCTGAGGGCATTCTTCCTTATTCTAATCTTACATAGGAATCAGGGTACCTAGAGGGTAAAACTCTATAGCTTTCAATAAGAATTGTGTAGGAAGGTATCAGAAGTTGATGTAGAAGGTTCCCATCGTATCAAGCCTCTTTTAGAGGGAGATAGCAATGAGTCCACTCGTTAGAGTGTCCCCAGTTCCTGGCAGGCATAGGTAACACTTTCGTGAGAGTCGCAGAAATAATAGGGCACCCTAACCTAGCGCTAAAAGAAGAGCGCATCTAACTAAAGAGAGAAGGAGATGAGAAGATAGAGTGTGATCATTTTCCCAAATGATGAAAACAAAAGCGGGTTGAATCAATTAAATGATTTTCGGTACTCATCTTAATCATTTAAGCTTTTAAAACAAACCAACATGTTGCAAGTTAAAAGATTAATCTCCCTAGCAGAGTCGCCACTATGAAGTGTCGATGACGTGTGGGTCTCCCTTGGCGCCTTTGTGAGAGAGGCAGGGCCCACTGGGGGTTTGGTTGGATTTAGGCGTGATAAAACATTTTTAGTTAAAGTTTGCAAGGCAATTTTGATGAATAAAAGAATCGAGACCCAAATCCCGATACAATTGATAGAGTCACCACCCAATTTATCTACTTGGGAAATATTTTTGGTACGGTTCCCTCTGGGAGGGAGACTCATACCTATTGGATTAGAGATTCGGGTATTGGATGAGTCAATTATTTCTCATTTAGTTGATTTAAAATTACATTTATCGCGTAAAAACATTTTAGTTTTCATCATTTAGGGAATTATCACATAAAACCTATTTCTACACTCTTTCACACTCATTACATGCTTTTACATATTATAATAAAGCACAAAAAATAAATGGGGGAATAAAAATTACAACCGGGGAAAATGGGGGAATTGCAAAGAGAACCTATACATTAGTTCTAAGTTATAAAATAAAATGAAAATAAATTCTCGTGCATCCACAAGCGTTAGCACAGTTTATGGCACACAACAAATCAAAAATTTAACATATTTTGTTGTAAAAGCACAATTTAAATTTCATGGGTTGATTTATCGGATTATTAGTGAAAATGATTGCATGGCAAATGGTATGTTGGATTGATTTTAATCAATTTAAAATATGGATTCTGGATTCTGCCTGGGGGGCCAGTACCCGTATAAATAGGGGGCACCCATATAGGCACTAGGGAGGACCAGTACGGGTGTGGAGCACCCGTATGAGTCCTATCTAGTCCCAGGCAGAAACTTGGTTCAGTTAAGTTACAGATTACATATCAGTAGATTGGTAGTAGAAAAGGTAAAATAATAAAAAAGGAATTTCCTTCCGTATGAGTATGGCGCACTAAATTGATATCCTTGGGGATATATGGTGCCAACAAGGCTTATACAGGTGAGGACTAGACCCGAGACAAGAAATGAAAGCAACAGATATAATGGAAGTAATAAACAATAATTATGACGAAATAATTGAGATGTGAGTCTCTTTGAAACTCAGGAGCATTACCTTTTCGACTTGAATCCACTTTGAGGTAATCCTTTTACTGTAGAGAGAGCCCGACCAAAGTAAATGGAATCGGACTATTTATGTGAGTATTTGTGTGGATAGAATCTCCCCTAATTCCTAATGAACGAAGTTAAGAATGAATAAAATGTGGACAAAACCTCAAAAGAAGGGTTTTCTCCCTATTTTATACCTCCTATACCCCCGCTATCCCTTTTCTATACCGATAGAAATTGCTAGAGTTTTAGTGTGATTTTCATATGAAAAAATGAGTGTGTTTGAAATGTGAAGGGAAGACCCTTTTTTATAGGGGAGAGGAGGTTTGAACGCAATAAATCACATTTAAGACCTGCCTTCTCCCAAAAATGGTAAGAGGCTACTTTTGAAAAAGCCTAAATAGGAAACAATAGTACCTATATGGGTGGGGCCCCACCCGTACTGGTATCAGGGGAACTATATGGGGTCCCGCCCAGGCTTACGGCAGGTAGTCACCCGTATAGGCCTGCAGGTGGATCTATACCACTATGCAGCACTCGTACGGGTACCTAAGGTCAGTCTAGGTACTGTGCTATGGCCAAACTCAACTCTATAGTAGTAGGAACACCTTGGATGGACAACACATGAAAGATATTGCATCATATAGCTCTCATCATAGTTTTGTAAGAAGGATCATTAAAATCCAGTGCTCACACCCGATTAAAAGAAAAGACTGAGTTTAGTGATGTTGGGTTAGTCCTTACTTGAATCGGGGCATCCCTAGTATGCCCCTTCTACTGGCTGGCACTACTGGGCAGTGCCCTTAGGGTGTATGATGATGGGGGGGAGCCCCTCGATGGTGCCCCTTGGGGGAGTGCCCCTAGGGTGGGTGCCTCTAGGGTATTTGATGATGGGGGGACGCCCCTTGATTGGTTCCACTACTGAGGAATGGAGGGATGCCCCTCGATTGACTACTTTGCTGGGGAGGTGTCTTCCTAGATGATTCTTCTGCTGGGGATTTCTTCTAGAATAACATTACCTTAGTTCGGGTAAGAATTTCTTGTCTTATGGGGATTGTTGCTCATTGATGTTTTGATCGCTTGGGGATCCTTCCATTGAATGAACCTACATATAAAAAAGTGTTCACGTTAGTAGTTGTTCTAAAATGGCTTACCTTGATTCTTGATTGACTTTGTGAAAATAAGAACTTTTGCTCCTTCAATCAAGGATTAAGGTGAGCTAGGGGTTTTGCCCCTCATATAACTGTCATAGAGATTTGAGAGAAGTGGGGTTGGCCCCGATTTGAATTGGATGTATCCCTTCTGTTTGAGGAATCCTTCTTCCACTTGTAAAATGCCTCGAGGTGTGAGGAGGGGACCCGTACAGGTGGCATTTTACTGAGGTGAGACCCGTACGGGTGGGGATGGACCCATATGGGTCCCTTATTCAGGGACAGAATGTCTGAAACTAGGTTTTCTGCAACCTTTTTCTGATGGATAGGGGTTTTTAGCGTCAGGCCTTAAATACAGCAAAGTATAAAGAGTTCCTTTATCAGCTATGCTCTAATCAGGTAAATTTCTTTTATGCTGAACCTATATCTTACATTTCAACCAACCATTAGTAGAAATTGTATTTACGGGGTTGTGATACTTACAATGCCTTTGCTTTGTACAGGTCGTTCAAGACCCATGGGGGTAGATGGTCATACATGGAGACATCGAGAGGATGCGAGTAAGCGTGGATGATAGCCGCTTCGTCCTGGAGTCCCCGCTCTCTATAGAGTGGTACTTTGGCGAGAGGGTCCAAGGCTGGAGGACCAGTGCTATTTTAGAGAGACCGATCCTTCCCCCTACCCTAGTGGGAGTCTTCTAACAGTATCCAATGCCTGAGATGGATCAGAGGCTGTACCTATTGGGTGAGGGGGCCTGAGTGATGTCGGTGGGGGGCTCTTATGCTGAGCTCATCGACTCTTTGCTTCTTCCTCCCTATGAGAGGATCCATTTCAAGGACATCCCCCTCGAGTTCCAATAGAGCGATAGATGAGGCAGAGAGGATCGCTAAGGGTTTCTTCTCCTCTGGGACCTACTACTAGCTTAGGACGTACTACCCTCAGTAAGTTTCTATTACCTGCAAAATACAACAAACCATGCATGCCTTGACATTTATACATGTGTTTATGATTTCCATTGTAGAATATGTTGGCCATGGAGTATGGTAGGTCCACTCAAGACCTGGAGGCTATCGAGGAGAGGGCTAGATTCTTAGAGGAGTAGCTGCAGGCCGCGATTGCTGAGCATGATTAGGCTAGGGTTGAGACTGATCGAGTGAGGGCCGAAATTGAGATATTACAGGGTCAGTTGGCATGGATGACTAAGGATATACAAACACTGAAGTTGCATGATCTTGTGTCCGAGGAGGACCTTTTCTCATACTGAGTGGCGCTGGCCTTAACCCAGGGGGTTGGAGCCGAGCAGGAGGTGGATCAGCGTGCTAGGGTAGTTGATGCTACGGCTTGGGGTGCCATAAGGACTGATGACCATGTAATGATCAACATGGATGACTTGTTGGTGGACTCGCAGGACCATATTCTGGAGGGGCACTCGAGACAGGATCCCCTAAGAGACATAGGTGGTGATTCATCCCTTACCTTAACTGAATTTGGTCGAATCGAAACTGGAATACGAACCAAATGAACTTGAGATTATTGCCAAACTTTGATTCTTTCTCAGGTGAGAACCAAATGATCAATACATGAATGGGTTTGATTTATGCATGCACAAATTACAATGATGCATGGCTGGGTTAATTACAAGGATACATAATACAACACATGCGAATCAATCGATTCTGTCCTTATTTCTCCCACCGATTCTGAGGGTATTCTTCCTTAGTCTAATCCCACACAGAAATGGGTACCTAAAAGGTAAAATACTATAGCTTTTGATAAGAATGGTGTAGGGACATATCAAAAGTTGATGTAGAAGGTTCCCATCACTTCAAGCCTCTTTTGGAGGGAGATGGCAATGAGTGCTCCACCTGCTAATGTGTGCCCAATATCCCTGGCGGTCATAGGTATCACCGTTATGAGTGTCGCAAAAATAATAGGGCACCCTATCCTAGTGCTAGAAGAAGAGCACATCTAACTAAAAAGAGAAGGAGATGAGAAGATAGAGTGTGATAATTTTTCCAAATGATGAAAACAAAAACGGGTTGAATCAAGTAAATAATTTTCAGTGCTCATTTTAATCTTTTAAGCTTTCAAAATAAACCGACATTTTGCAAGTTAAAAGATTATATCCCCAGCAGAGTCGCCACTATGAGGTTTCAATAATGTGTGGGTCTCCCTTGGTGCTTGTGTGAGAGGCGGGGCCTACTAAGAGTTTAGTTTGATTTAGGCGTGACAAAACATTTTTAGTTAAAGTTTGCACAATAAGCCAATTTTAATGAATAAAATAATCGAGACCCAAATCTCGATACAGTTGATAAAGTCGCTACCCAAGTTGTCTACTTGGGAAAGAGTTTTGGTACGGTTCCCTCTGGGTGGGAAACTCATACCTATTGAATCAGAGATTCGGGTATCAGATGAGTCACTTATTTCTCATTTAGTTGAATAAAAATTACATTCACCGAGTAAAACTATTTTAGTTTTCATCATTTAGGGAATTATCATAGAAATCCTATTTCTCCACTCTTTCACACTCGTTACATGCATTTACATGTTACAATAAAGCACAAGCAACAATTGGGGGAATAAAAATTACAACCAGGGAAAAAAGGGGGAAATTGCAAAGAGAACCTATACATTTGTTCTGAGTTATAAAATAAAATGAAAATAAATTCCCCTACATCCACAGATGCTAGCATAATTTATAGCACACCATAAATCAGCACTTCAGCGTATTTTATTGTGAAACATGTTTTAATTTTTATGGGTTCATTTATCGGATTATTAGTGAAAATGATCACATGGCAAATGATGAGTTGGGTTACCATAAATCAGCACTTCAGCTATTTTATTGTGAAACACGCTTTAACTTTTATGGGTTCATTTACCAGATTATTAGTGAAAATGATCACATGGCAAATGGTAAGTTGGGTTGAATTTAACCGATTAAAAAAATGAGCTCGGGGTTCTTCCTGGGGGCCAGTACCCATACGGATGGGGAGTACCTGTACAGGTACTCGGAAGGACTGGTACGGGTATGGTGTACCTGTACAGGTCCTGTCTGGTCCTGGATAGAAACTTAGTTCAGTTAAGTTAAAAATTACAGATTAATAGATTGGTGGCAGAAAAATAAAATAAAGAGGGATTTCCTTCCGTATGAGTATGGCGCACCAAATTGATATCCTTGGGGATATATGGTGCCAACAAAGCTCATACGGGTTAGGACCAGACCCGAAAGAAGAAATGAAAGCAATAAATATAATAGAAGAAAAAGAGAATAAAAATAACGAAATAACTGAGATGTGAGTCTCTTTGACACTCAAGAGCATTACCTTTTCGACGTGAATCCACTTTGAGGTGATCCCTTTACTGTTGAGAGAGCCCGACCAAGGTAGATGGAATAGGGTTATTCAGGTGAGTATTTGTATGGACAGAACCTCCTCTAAATCCTAGTGAATGAAGTTAGGAATGAATAAAATGTGGACAAAACCCCAAAGGTTGAGTTTTCTCCCTATTTAATACCTCCTATACCTCTGCTATACCTTTTCTATACCTATAAAAACTGCTTGAATTTTAGTATAATTTTTGTATGAAGAATGTGTGTCTAAAATATGAAGGGAAGGGCCCCTTTTATAGGGGATAGGAGGTCTGAACGCAATAAATTGCATTCATGACCTGCCTTTTCCCCGAAATAGGAAATGATTTCTTTCTAAAAGGGCCTGTTTAGGCAATAAGGGTACCCGTACGGGTGGGGCCCTACCTATACTAGTACCCGTAAGGGTCCCCCCTAGGTGTATGAAGGGGATGACCCGTACGGGTTCCCTGGTGGATCTGTAGCACCAGGTTGTGACCGTACGGGTCCTTAAAGGCAGACTAGATCTCTAAATTCTGGCGAAACTCAACTCTGCAGTAGTAGGAACTCCTCTAATGGATAACACCTAAAAGACATTACATCATCATAGTTTCGTAAGAAGGATCTTTAATATCCAGTGCTCACAAAAGACAATATCATTAAAGCTGTTTGTAACAAATAAGATATTATGTTATTTTGGACATAAGGAATCAGATAAGTTATTCAGTAATAACCGATTAAATTATATGCATATTATTGAAAATAAACTTATGCATTGAATCGGTATTATGAGGATTTATTCATGTTCAATGTATTAGGAGTTACAAATAGTCACAATAGTTATGTTTGTGGTTATGAGTCATAAGTTACGTATTTACTTTTGTATGTATGTTGTTATTGAAGAGTTACATTGTAAGGCTATAAGAATGTAACCTGCTGAAGTTGAATAATATACCAATCACCAAATAATACCAGAATATATTTTCAGCCACTTATTCTTCTCTTTTAAATATTTTAAGTCCTCCATATTATCTCCAACAAAGTGATATCAGAGCGCTAGTGAGCGACAGACAAAAAATTCAGAATCATGATGAACAATATGATTAAATTTCCCCAACTTACCAAAGATAATTATGATGCTTGGTGCATCAGAGAGAAGACATTGCTGGGTTCCTAAGATGTTTGGGATATGGTTGAGATAAGCTATGAATAGCTTGAGAATGAAGAGCAGTTGAATGCTCAATAGATGTAGTCTTTGAAGAAGACAAAGAAGAAAGACTGGCAAGCACTCTCTCTCATTCATATGTGTTTGGATGAGAATATGTTTGTGAAATTTGCTATCGCTTCAAAGTAGTACGAAGCATGGGAGATCATGGAGAATGCCTTCAAAGGGAAAGATAAGGTGATCAAAGTTCGATTGCAAACTCTAAGGAGTGATTATGAGAATATAAAGATGAAAGATTCTAAATCAATTGAGGAATTCTTTAATAGAGTTCAGTTGATTGTCAATCAAATGAAGAGATATGGAGAGACATTGGAAGATGTTCGAGTGATAGAGAAAATTTTGCGTTTGTTAACTACAAAATTTCACTATGTGGTGGATGCCATCGAAGAGTCAAAAGACTTAGAGGATATGACCTTAGATCAACTCTTGGGTTCACTACAAGCCCATGAGGAAAGGTTAAAGAAGAGAGAAGAGCCAATCACTCAGATGTTACAGGAAAAATTAAAATTATCTGATAAATAAGAGAAGAAGCAACAAGTTGCACATGCCAAAAGTAGTAGAGGACGCGGTCATTGAAGAGGCCATGGTCGTGGTGGTCGAGGTTGGTCTCAAGGAAGAGGTAGAGGTACTAGTTGGGTACAACAAAACTTAACTAGAGGTTGAGGAGGCAGAAACCCTCAATGGAATTCTGGAGGATGAGGCAGAGGAGGCAGATTTGCTAATCGTGATAAATCCAATATCCAGTGTTACAATTTTGAAGGATATGGGAACTATGCAGAAGAATGTACTTTTAATGAAGACCATGATGATCAAGCAAACCTTATGGAGGTTGAAGATTTTGGGAATGGATCGTTATTGCTGTCTTGTGGTGGAGATTCAGAGAAAACCACTGAGTTGTGGTCTTGATTCTGGAGCTAGCAATCACATGACTGGTAATAATAATTTGTTTTGCAATCTTGATGAAATCCCAAAAGGGAATATTACTTTTGGTGATAAACCAAAAGTTCCAGTCATGGGTAGTGGAGAAATTCTTATCAAGCTGAAGAATGAAGATCATGAGTTTATTTTTAATGTTTATTATGTTTCGGCTTTAAAGTCTATCATTTTGAGCATTGGAGAGCTTGTTGAGAAAGGTTATCACGTTGAGATGAACAAGAGAAATGGGTTGGTTATTCATAATGGAAGAACAATGATTGCTGGAGTTCCAATGTCAGCAAATAAGATGTTTAAGCTGAAGATCAACAGTGATATACCGAAGTACTTAAAGGCTTCTTTTTCTAAGTCAGCATGGTTGTGGCATCTCAGAATGGGTCACTTGAATTTTGGAGGCTTGGGGCATATGTCTAGAAAGAGGATTGTCAGTGGATTATCTTTCATAAATCATCCTAAACAGATTTGTGAAGGTTGTATGTACGGGAAGTAGTCGAGAAGGAGTCTAGGACATCACAGCCTGTGGAGTTAGTGTATGCTGATATTTGTGGTCCTATAAATCCAAGTTCTCATGGTGGTAGTAGGTATATGTTGTTTATTGATGATTATACTTGCAAAATTCAGGTTTATTTTCTGATGGAGAAAAGTGAAGCGTTTGAAGTCTTCAAGAAATGTAAGGCTTAAGTTAAGAATGAGATTGGCTTAAAGATTCTGTCATTCAGAACTAATCGAGGAGGATAATTTACCTCATGAAAGTTTAATCAATTTTATGAGTATTCAGGGATTTGACATTTCCTTACAGTCCCTAGATCACCGCAACAGAATGGTCTGGTGGAATGAAAAAACAGAACCATTCTGAATATGGCTCGTAGTATGTTAAAGAGCAAAGCTACGCCAAAGGAGTTTTGGACAGAAGCTATGGCTTGTGCGGTGTATTTGAACAATAGGAGTCCAACAAAAAAGTTGATAGACATGACCCCTCAAGAAGCATGGAGTGGTAAGAAACCAAATATTTCCCATTTAAAAGTATTTGGTTGTTTTGCTTATGTGCATGTAGCTGATGAGTTGAGAAAAAAGCTTGATGACAAGAGTGTGAAGATGGTGTTTATTGGTTATTCGCCAAGTTCTAAGGGTTATAAGTTCTATAACCCTCAGACTAGAAGTAGTGTTACTAGTTGAGATGCTGAGTTTGATGAAGGAAGTTGATGGAACTAGAATGTTTCACAAAATGAGACTTATAATTTTCTTCCTTTCTTTGAAGATGATGTAATTGTAGGTGAATGCGACTTAAACAGACAAAATGTGACAGATGGATATACTATGATAGACATAAACATCTAGAATGCGATAGATATGGCTTTGCCAAGCTCATCTGAAGGGCAACCTCGCATGACGAGTTTGGATGATATTTATACGGAAACAGCAGAAGTTGATAACACCACATTATTCTGTTTGTTTGCTAATACAGAACCTGTCAAGTTTGAAGAAGCTATAGAAGATGGAAAGTGGCGATTTAAGATGAATGAGGAGATCAATTCCGTCCAAAAGAGCGATATATGGGAGCTAACCTCATTGACAAAGGGAAAACAAGCAGTAGGTGTCAAGTGGATTTATAAAGCAAAGAAGAATTCAAAAGGTGAGGTGGAGAAGTACAAAGCTCGCCTTATTGCAAAAGGTTATTCTTAAAAGGCCGGTATTGATTTTGAAGAGGTTCTTCAATCGGTGGCTCGGATAGAGACAATTCTATTAATTATATCCTTGGCGACACAACAAGGATGGGGAATTCACCAGATTGATGTGAAATCGGCTTTCTTGAATGGAACTCTTGAAGAAGAGGTTTATGTGGAACAACCTTTGGGATATGTTGTCAAAGGTGAAGAAGACAAAGTGCTGAAGTTGAAGAAGGCTTTGTATGGCCTGAAATAAGCTCTAAGAGCTTGGTACTCATGTATTGATGAGTATTTTCAAAAGAATGGTGTCACAAGATGTCCTTATGAACATGCTTTGTATGTAAAGAAAGGCACAAGTGGAAAAAGGATGTTTGTGTGCTTGTATGTTGATGACTTATTATTCACAAGTGTTATTGAGCAAATGATTGAGGAGTTCAAGCAGTTGATGGGAAAGAACTTCGAGATGACTGATTTGGGGCTGATGTCTTATTATTTGGGCATTGAAGTGCAACAAAGTGATGAAGGCATATTTCTTTCTCAAAGAACATATGCAGAAGCTATTTTGAAGGAGTTTAAAACCGACAAATGCAATTCAGTCTCTACTCCTGTGGAATGCAGAATTAAGCTTTCGAGGTATGACAATGAAGCTAAAGTAGATCCAACTATGTTCAGAAGATTGGTTGGAAGGCTGTGATTTTTGACATGTACAAGACTAGATATCTTGTATGGAGTTGGACTTTTGAGTCGTTACGTGGAAGCTCCAACTTTGAATCATATGAATGCTGCGAAGAGAATCCTCCGTTATGTTAAAGGTACTGATTCTTATGGTTTGTTCTATTCATCACAAAACAATAGCAAGCTATATGGATTCAGTGATGGTGATTGGGGAGGAGATATTGATGATCGAAAAAGCACAACTGGTTTTGTGTTCTTTATCGGAAATTATATTTTTGCTTGGAGATTGAAGAAGCAAGCAATTATCACATTGTCTACATGTGAAGCTGAGTATGTAGCAGCAGCATCTTGTGTTTTTCATGCTATATGGTTGAGGAGATTGTTAAAAAGTCTCAATTTTGCTCACGAGGAAGCTACAGAAGTGTTTGTTGATAACAAATCCGCAATTGCATTGACAAAGAATCCAATCTTTCATGAGAGGAGCAAGCACATTGACACTAAGTGTCATTACATCCGGGAGTGTATAAATAACAAAGAAGTTGAGTTGAAGCATGTGTCGTCCAAAGACCAAGTTGCTGACATTTTTACTAAGGTGTTGAAGTTTGTTGATTTAGTAGATTGCGGTCGCTCCTGGGTACTGTTACGAAAATATAAGTTTAAGAGGGGATGTTGAAAATAAACTTATGTATTGAATCAGTATTATGAGGAGTTATTCATGTTTAATGTATTAGGAGTTACAAACGGTCATAATAGTTATGTTTGTGTTTATGAGTCATAAGTTACGTATTTACTTTTGTATTTATGTTGTTATTGAAGAGTAAAATTGTATTAGGAGGTATAAGAATGTAACCTGTTAAAGTTGAATAATATACTAAATACCAAATAATACCAGAATATATTTTCAGCAACTTATTCTTCTCTTCTAAATATTTTAAGTCCTCCGTGTTTTCTCCAACGTATATATTTCACATCAGACAAAATTTAAGAGGTTTATTATATATAAGTAAAGCCATTATTGGAATTGGTTACGACATGCTTTTTCTCAAAATAGAGAGAGAATTATAATTAGTCATGAGTCAATTGTTATTAAGATAATTTGCATGAAAAAGGAAAAAAAACAGAATGTGGTTATTCAGGAGTACCGAAAAGAAAGCAAAGGTTTGTTGGATTTGCTAATAAATAAAAAAAATAGACAATAGGGGGCTACCATTCATAAAAAGAATAACAAGATTAAAAAAAACAAAATCTTCAATTAATCTTTAAATTTGTCCTGAATTATTAGTTTTGTTTCACAATTCTGCATCTCTTTCTGCCGGTAAAAAAATATTATGGTAAGAAAGGGTGCAGAAAAAGGTGAACAAAGTGTTGCAATTGCTATCGACAAAGATAAAGGCAGCCAATATGCTCTTAAATGGGCTGTTGATCAATTTCTCAGCAAAAGCCAAACGGTCACTTTTCTTCATGTTAGACTAACGTCCTCTAAAAGTATTATCTTTCGCTCTTATTTCATCTATAAAAATTTTCATTATATAAGAAACGTCGAGTTTAGGCAGGGGTACTAGCATGGGTAGCCGACTATCCGCACGGAAATGGGAAAGGAAACGTTTCCGATTTCCAAACATGCACACACGAAATGTAAAAAATAACGTGGTTTTCAGCTTTCCAAGAGGGAAAGGGAAATGGGGAACATTAGTGTATAGGAGTTTCTGTGCTTCCTAGGTAGCCGATGACAATAGAGGGCCATATATGACCTTTATCAACTTTTTTCTATTCCTCTTTCTGTAGCTCATAGCGAGGAGATGCCAAGGAAACTAAATTCTTCTGAAGCCAGGGAGCTGTTCCTTCCATTTCGTTGTTTTTGCACAAGAAAGGATGTAAGTTTCTTTCAATATCACCATTAAAATCATCTCCCTTTCTCATAGAATCACTGCTATTCAGGGCGTCTCTAGACATACATAGGCCATAAATGAGATGGCGGGCCCACGACTAAAAGTGCCCAGAATTTGCCAAATTTTTTGTATATATATTCAATGCTAATGAGTTTTATTTAGTAACTCAAAATACAAATTTGAATTTGTTTTCTGTATTTTATACATATTAGAGTATTATATCAATTTCAAGTGAATTTTTTTTATCAAATATGCCTTTATTTCGTATTTCGTCTAGACCTCGAATTGTTCGGACCGAGCCTGCTGCTATCGCAGCAAAAATATTGATCTCAATTTGATGCAGATAAAGTGCAATGAAGTCTTGTTGGAGGATGTTGATATACCAAGAGCAATAGCAGATTATGTAAATACAAATGCAATTGAGAATTTGGTACTTGGTGCAGCATCAAAGGGAGGACTAATTCCTAGGTGATTAATAATTTTCAAACTTTTTTACTTTAGTGTACTCCTAGCCAACAATACTTTAACCTTTTATGCACAAGGAATCTGCTCTAGGAGTTTTCAATGATGCTTTAATACTTAAAGATTATTATACCTTGTGTCACAGAAAATTCAAAACTGATGTTCCTTCAATAGTGACAAAGCTTGCACCAGATTTCACAACAGTATATGTAATTAACAAAACAAAAGTTTCGTCACTAAAGACTGCCACAGCTTCTGCGCCTATAAAGCTGCAACCCGTGCCTATGCCGCATCCTCATCTGTTACAAACTTTAACAAGTAGTGCATCAGTTGACAATCCGCCTAGGCCTTTTGCTATTCCTACAGGTTTCCTAGCTTCCACTACTCATGCCATGCTTATTGCTACTTCGTTTTCATTGTTTGTATAATGTTAGTGCATACATTCATGCTGCAGCATCAGATATTAGACCGAATTTCGGACAAAGTCTCGACCTTGAAAGTGCAAATTCAATGAGGTAAAAATGTCAGTAATTTTTGGCTATATGAACTTGACAGCTTTTGTCGGATGCCACCCTTAACTTGGCAAAAGTGAACTCTTTGCCCCATCAATGCCATATGTCAGATTCTGATTGGTTTGACTTTTCATAAAAGCCAATTTTCCGATTTTTCTCTCTCCTACCAGAAGTTGACAGGTTGTGCGGAGGGGCCAAGTGGTGTGCTTTTGCCAAGTTCTAGGGGCTAATTGAAACTTTTGAAAGTCTAGGGTAACATCCGGAAAAAGTTGCCAAGTTTGGAGGGGTCTTGGTGCATTTGGCCATAATTTTTAGGCGATGTATTCTTCTAAGCTATGTTTAATAGAATCCTGTAATGAAATGTTAATTCGAGACTGATATTGACAACAATGGAAACAGGTCCCCATTTTTAAGAAGAGGCAAAACATATGAACCTTTCACACCAGAAATGGATATATCATTTGTAAGCACCGGGAGACCAAGTATTTTTTCATCTTTCCCTGATGATACGGAAAGCGATCTGATGACCCCTCCGAAAGCAAGCTCTGTGGACTATGACATGAGAAGCTTCATATCAGGTTTCTCATCGCGAATGTCAATGGAATTGGGTTCACAGTATAGTTTTGCAGACAGCGTGCACAGCGGGCAATCAACAAGATATTCAGACGCGGTAAACAAAACGGCTGTGTTTCAAATCTAATTAGATCGTTTTAACCGAATACTAATGAACTTTTGTCGAAATTAATTCACAGGATGATGTCGAAGCTGAGATGAAAAGACTCAGATTAGAACTAAAGCAAACAATGGAAATGTACACTTCAGCATGTAAGGAAGCACGCTCCGCGAAACAAAAGGTACTAATGGTTGGTCTTACAAATTTTGAGATCCTAGGCGACAATACTTGATTATGAAATTAAACTTACAATATTTAGGCTTAAAAAGTTCGAACGATTAATGGATAAAAGTTATAGAAGGATAAATAAACTCAATTTTTGCCAACAAAAAACTATGGGTAAAAATATTAATGATTATAGTTATGCTTAGCTAATTAATAATGTGGAGAATATTTTGATGATAAAATAGAAAATTATGGTCTTACATTCATAAAGATTAACAACTGTTGGGGCATTAATTTGTGAGGCCTTAGGCAACTGCCTTAGTGGCCTCCACTGTAAGGCCGGACATGGCGGTTCTTTCGAACTTAATTAGGATTTTATTATGCAATGCAGCAGTCTCGAGATTATAATCCATGGAAGTTCGAAGAACAACAACGATATGAAGAGTCAAGATTAGCAGAAGAAGCGACAATGGCACTGATAGAGAAAGAGAAAGCCAAGACTAGAGCAGCAATGGAAGCCGCTCAAGCAGCACAAAGGCTAGCAGAACTAGAAGCACAAAAAAGAAAAAATATCGAACTGAAATATCTGATGAACACGGAGGACACTAAGAAAGGAACAGAATCATGGATGCCTACCAATCTAAGGTACCGGCGATACTCAATAGAGGAGATTGAAGAAGCAACAAATGACTTCTCAGATCAACTCAGGATTGGAGAAGGCGGCTACGGACCAGTTTACAAAGCTTATCTTGATCACACTGAAGTCGCAATTAAAGTGCTTCGCCCTGATGCAGCCCAAGGGAAGTCACAATTTCAGCAAGAGGTTCGAAACACTGGCCCTTTGTTTGAAAACATTCTTTAATCTGCAACAAATTCAATTCATTAGAAATAATTTTACATGCAAGATTCAAAAATTTTATACATGAAATGATTTAAAATGAACGGAGAATTCCTTGCAAATTAAAGAATTAATGTTTCCAAACTGAGGGTAGAAGAAAATTCTCTATTACTCCCTACATTTTCAAAAGTTTGTCACTTTAATATAATTATCAAAACCTGAAATATTTATTATACTGTCAAATGATTAATTTATCCTTTATATTTTTTACAAAAATTTTGTTTCTTCATAATAATTACTTATAATCAATTACCTCTCTCCTAATAAATACAAGGGTAAATTAGAAAAAATATGATAAAAAAAACATAGATATTCTAGAGTGACAAACAAATGGAAAAACCATAAAACTTTTGAAAATGGAAGCAGTATCAAATTAGTGGCATTTACTGACAATAAGTTTGACATAACTTTCAGGTTGAAGTGTTATCCTGCATTCGACATCCAAACATGGTTCTCCTACTGGGAGCCTGCCCCGAGTATGGTTGCTTAGTTTATGAATACATGTCCAATGGTAGTTTAGACGATTGCCTATTCCGCCGAGGAAAAGCTCCACCACTTCCCTGGCAAGTAAGATTCAGAATTGCAGCCGAAATAGCCACAGGGCTTCTATTCCTGCACCAAACCAAACCCGAAGCACTTGTGCACCGTGACTTAAAGCCTGGTAACATACTACTGGACCGAAATTTCGTAAGCAAGATTGGTGATGTTGGGTTGGCAAGACTTGTGCCTCCATCTATAGCAAATGCGGTAACTCAATACCGAATGACATCAACGGCAGGAACATTCTGTTATATTGATCCTGAATATCAACAGACCGGAATGTTAGGAACCAAATCTGATATCTACTCCCTAGGTATCTTGCTGCTTCAAATAATAACAGCAAAGTCGCCAATGGGATTAGCTCATCAGGTTGAAACTGCAATTGATGAAGGAACTTTTGTCCAAATACTTGACCCTACCGTGCCTGATTGGCCAATGGAAGAGACCATGAGATTTGCAAAAATAGCTCTTCAATGTGCAGAGTTAAGAAAAAAGGACAGACCGGATCTCGGGAAACTTGTACTACCAGAGCTTAGCAAGTTGAGAGAATTCGGAGAAGAACATAATCCTTATGCCATGTATGGACGTGCTTTTGGAATAAATATGCACCAAATTGCCCCCCTTAGTGTAAGTATCTATTTCTGCAATTTTTCATTATCTTATAATTTATATTCTAACAATACGAAAATGCAGATAAAGAATCAATTTTGTATTTTAACTTGGCAAACTAGGCCTTATAGATTGAAAATAAACTTTTTATATTAAATCAGTGAGGTTTAATTATGTGACTTTACATCAGGAAATAACAATGAGTGGAATCACAAGTGCATCGGATAACTCGAGTGTGTCAAGTACATCATCTCAAGGAGGAAGAAGATGATATGTTATTTTAAATTTTGTTTCTGATTTTGGTGGTCGAGCAAATTAATTTATCATCCTGCAATTTCAATTTTTTTTTGTAAATTCTCCAATTTACTCCATTTGACTATATATACAATTTTGTTATCTGCAATGAGCAAAATACATATATAGTTGAATGTAAGTTATTTAGGTGATATTGTTGTATAATAGGGTGATTGATAATAAAATCATGCTATTATTTTTTTTTTTGCCTATCTGATTCATCTGAACTTTGCTCCGACTATATCCAGATTCGACCCGGAACGCGCACCTGGATGTGGTGGGTGGGTCTCCCAATAAAGATTTTTTACATTCACTAGGACTTGAACCTGAGACCTTGCTTAAGCCATACCAAGTCACTTAGACTTAGACCAACCCTTATTGGTTGATAGTATTATTTAATATATCCTAGGGAACATTTGCAACAAAAACCTACCTATAAATCTACATCCATCTCTCAAATTTTGAAAGCTCAAAGGGCAATTCAAATAGATCATATACAACAAATTCAATTTAAATTCTAAGCGTGCAAACCATTAGAGTTGTAAACGAAAAACGAAAAGTGAAGAATGTACTCCACATCATTATTCGCAATAACTAAAATTCACATCACTGTAAATTCAGAAAAATCATATATAGTACCGGATATTTAATACCCTTCTTCAATCTAATGGTTGAGTATTTATGAGAGAGTATTTATATATTCACTGATCTTATAATTAAATGGTCTCTTATAAATTCTCAACCGTTGGATTAAGGAAGAGTATTAAATACCCAATACCATATATAAAAGCCCCTACATCTATTACTGATTTAGTGTTAAATTAATATACAACGATTGTGTAGTTATAGATTGAAAGATTAGTAAAAAAGAGGGTTCTTACAACTTACCTTCAGAATAGGATTCGCTCCGCCGTAGGTGGTGGCTTCAAGATAGATAGAGAGTCAGGGCGACTAGCCGTGCGACCGGTGTAGCCTCTCCGATGCTTAAGTCAGGGACAGTAATAAAGAGGAGGCAATATTGAGAGTTTGGGTTAGAATTGTTAGGAACTGACAGTCACTTTGAACATGCATAACATGAAGGGATTTGTCATCGAAATTCAATCACAAAGGAGGAAAAATGATTAAATTTCTCAAACCAGCTGAGGATCGTTATACGAATACCATACAATAACTTTAAAAACGTGAGATTAAAACAATGAAAACACACATGAAATGTCTCTAAAAGGGGTTTAAGACGATGAGGGTCACAAGCGCAAGCCCTCTAAGATCACATGTGCAAACAAGTCTAGACTCGGAACCAGTGCTAGCCGTTTTGTATCAAGGAAAACTGAAAGCAATCAAAACTCTCTCTCCCCTTACAATGGCCAAAACGTGTTCTAGGTAGAATGAATCTCGGTATCTTAGTCAAAATACATACACACAAATATATATATATATATATATATATATATATATATATATATATATATATATATATATATATATATATATAACATCCTATTTAATTAAAATAGGATATTATTATTTAATTAATTTAATTGTATTTATTTTATTTAGTTAATAAATTTAATAATTAAATTATATAAGATTTAATTACTTAAACTTTTAGCTTAAAGATAATTCATAATTATTAATTAAATCTAATTAGACATTATCTTAATTAATTAAGTTATGAATTATCCTATTTAGTATTTTGTATTTTGTATTTAACAATTAAATCAATTATGATTTAATTTCTGTTAGCGACGGTAAAAAAAAGGGGGAGGCAACATTGAGAGTTTGGAGTTAGAATTGTTAGGAACTGATAATCACTTTGAACATGCATAACATGAAGGGATTTGTCTTTGAAATTTAATCACAAAGGTGGAAAAATGATTGAATTTCTCAAACCCGCCGGTGATCGTTATACAAATACCATACAATGATTTTAAAAACGTGAGATTAAAACAATGAAAACTCACATGTCTCTGAAAGGAGATTAAGATGATGAGGGTCACAAGCGCAAGCCCTCTAAGATCACATGCACAAACAAGTCTAGACTCGAAACGGGTGCTAGCCATTTTACATCAAGGAAAACTGAAAGCAATCAAAACTCTCACTCCCCTTACAATGGCCAAAACGTGTTCTAGGTAGAATGAATCTTGGTATCTTAGCCAAAATACATACACACATAAATATAAATATATATATATATATATAAATATAAAAGAGGTAGAGTTTTTATTAGTCTCCTATTTAATTTAATATAGGATAACAACCTATTTAATTTAAAATAGGATATTATCATTTAATTAATTTAATTGTATTTATTTTATTTTGTTAATAAATTTAATAATTAAATTATATAAGATTTAAGTACTTAAACTTTTAGCTTAAAGATAATTCACAATTATGAATTAAATCTAATTAGGCATTATCTTAATTAATTAAGTTACGAATTATCCTATTTAGTATTTTGTATTTAACAATTAAATCAATTATAATTTAACTTCTGTCAGCGAAGATAATAAAAGAGGAGGCAATATTGAGAGTTTGGAGTTAGAATTGTTAGGAACTGACAATCACTTTGAACATGTATAACATGAAGGGATTTGTCATCGTAATTCAATCACAAAGGTGGAAAAATGATTGAATTTCTCAAACCCGCCGAGGTTCATTATACGAATACCATACAATGATTTCAAAAATGTGAGATTAAAACAATGAAAACTCACATGTCTCTGAAAGGAGTTTAAGATGATGAGGGTCACAAGTGCAAGCCCTCTAAGATCACATGCGCAAACAAGTCTAGACTCGAAACCGGTGCTAGCCATTTTGCATCAAGGAAAACTGAAAGCAATCAAAACTCTCTCTCCCCTTACAATGACCAAAACGTGTTTTAGATAGATTGAATCTCGGTATCTTAGCTAAAATACACACATATATATAAAAAAGAGGTAGAGTCTATATTAGTTTCCTATTTAATTCAATATAGGATAACATCCTATTTAATTCAAAATAGGATATTATCATTTAATTAATGTAATTGTATTTAGTTAATAAATATAATAATTAAATTATATAAGATTTAATTACTTAAACTTTTAGCTTACAGATAATTTGTAATTATTAATTAAATTTAATTAGGGATTCTCTTAATTAATTAAGTTATGAATTATCCTATTTAGTATTTTGTATTTAACAATTAAATCAATTATGATTTAATTCCTGCCAGTGACGGTAATGAAGAGGAGGCAATATTGAGAGTTTGGAGTTAGAATTGTTAGAAATTGACAGTCACTTTGAACATGCATAACATGAATGGATTTGTCATCAAAATTCAATCACAAAGGTGGAAACATGATTGAATTTCTTAAACCCGCCGAGGATCGTTATATGAATACCATAAATGATTTTAAAAATGTGGGATTAAAACAATGAAAACTCATATGGAATGTCTCTGAAAGGAGTTTAAGATGATGAGGTCACAAGCGCAAGCCCTATAAGATCACATGCACAAACAAGTATAGACTCGGAATCGATGCTAGTCGTTTTGCATCAAGGAAAACTGAAAGCAATCAAAACTCTCTCTCCTCTTACAATGGCCTAAACGTTTTCTAGGTAGAATGAATCTCGGTATCTTAGCCTATATATATATATATATATATATATATATATATATATATATATATATATATATATATATATATATATATAAAAGAGGTAGAGTTTATATTAGTCTCCTATTTAATTCAATATAGGATAACATCCTATTTAATTCAAAATAGGATATTATCATTTAATTAATTTAATTGTATTTATTTTATTTAGTTAATAAATTTAATAGTAAATTATATAAGATTTAATTACTTAAACTTTTAGCTTATAGATAATTCACAATTATTAATTAAATCTAATTAGGCATTATCTTAATTAATTAAGTTATGAATTATCCTATTTATTATTTTGCGTTTAACAATTAAATCAATTAATATTTAATTCCCGTCAGTGACGGTAATAAAGAGGAGGCAATATTTGAGAGTTTGGAGTTAGAATTTTTAGAAATTGACAGTCATTTTGAACATGCATAACATGAATGGATTTGTCATCAAAATTCAATCACAAAGGTGGAAAAATGATTGAATTTCTTAAACCCGCCGAGGATCGTTATACGAATACCATAAAATGATTTTAAAAACGTGAGATTGAAACAATGAAAACTAACATGGAATGTCTCTAAAAGGAGTTAAGATGATGAGGGTCACAAGCCCAAGCCCTCTGAGATCACATGCACAAACAAGTCTAGACTCGGAACCGGTGCTAACCGTTTTGCATCAAGGAAAACTGAAAGCAATCAAAACTCTCTCTCCCCTTACAATGGCCAAAACGTGTTCTAGGTAGAATAAATCTCGGTATCTTAGCCAAAAGACATACACAAATATATATATATATATATATATATATATATATATATATATATATATATATATATATATATATATATATATATATATTTATAAGAGGTTATTAGTCTCCTATATTTTAATTCAATATAGGATAACATCCTATTTAATTCAAAATAGGGTATTATCATTTAATTATATTAATTGTATTTATTTTATTTAATTAATAAATTTAATAATTAAATCATATAAGATTTAATTACTTAAACTTTTATTTTAAAAATAATTCATAATTATTAATTAAATCTAATTAAGAATTATCTTAATTAATTAAGTTATGAATTATCTTATTTAGTACTTTTTGTTTAATAATTAAATCAATTATGATTTAATTCCTTAAACTCTTAACTAAATATATAATTTCCATAACATATAATTAATTAAAACTAAATGACTAATATTTAACTAAATATTTATACTATATAATTAAATTAAATCACAATTTATAATACCATATAAATAAATAACTTAGTCAAATTAGACTTAATTCCAACTAATATATAACATAAAATTTTATGTTAAACTATTAATTGAATCAATCTAATTCATACTTTCATAAGATTATATTAACTACATTGACGTGACATGTCGATTAATTAAATAATCATTATTTGATTGCTCATGTACATTGCATGTACTGGATATTGTGAATCAGTCATTCTATTAACTCGATCCCTTGGGTCTGTCCATATGTTGACAGTAGGCGCTACCCTACAAGCTGTAAGCGAATTCTAGGAAACCATTACAGCCCTTAACAGAATATAGCTGTATAATCTAGATACTAAACCCAGTATTTATCTTGCAAAATCCTTTACTCTCCATATCTAACTAATTAACAAGGCATGATAACTATCACCCTCTATTATAGTCCATCAGAGTCGGTGCGATGTCTTTCAGTTTTTCATACTGAAATGGCAATTTTTAAACTACAACACTACTAATAATATGTTCATGAAATATACTGGGCGTACTCGTATTTGGAATCCAACATTTAAGGACCTGTTAGGTATACGCAACAACATACCCAATTCCATATTAATAGTACGCTGTAATTATGTCTGAGGATAATCAAGGCCTATTTGGCATGGATTGGTACAACCTATATTCTCAACATGAGCCTATGTTCATAGCTCCTTTTTCAAACAGGGTAACCAATATACAAGTCTTTTGCTTTATTCATTCCTATGACGAAAACAGACTTGAGATATTTATGATTTATCAATCAATGGATACCCTACTCATATTATAGCATAATATATAAATGCAGTAAGTTCATTGCCTTTATTAATGTGATACAATTAATGTATATAAAAGTCATCATACATTATTAAGAACAAATGCCTATGAACTGTGGGACACCAACAATCTCCCACTTGAACTAGTTCACAATAGGCATTGCCCTATTCTTTACCGATTCGTAACGACCTGTAAAAACTGCATCCATGATGGTGTTTTTTGCCAAACGATCAACAACATTGTTCTTGTGTCAACCCTTCTTGTATGACATTTCTTTGATGTATTATTATCTTATTTAGATAATATGTCATTTAGACATCCTGAACACGTGTTTGGATTTAGTGACCGGGTCCCTTTTCTTGTGCTATGCCACCCATTTTGTCATGAAACCATCAAGTAAGCTTAGGACGGCTTTCCCAATCTTACCTGACTTATGAATTTCCTGATCTTTATGACACCCTTTATAGCATCACATGCTACAATGTGCTCAACATCTGCCATAACTAACAATATACTTTGTATAGAGCTCTCAGCTCTTTACACAACTTTCAACTATCATGACGAAATAAAACTAAATTTGGTTATTAGGTGCAAACCGAGCATATCGACCTCATAGATCATGACATCCATGATCAAATCTCTATAGATTTTTCATCACTTGGATTTCATGATTTGATCTATTTTATAGATCACAATCATTTGGATCAAATCTATCTCTTTTAGATTTTTATCCTAAGTCGTTCAATTGGGTATGATCTAGTCAGTCAGATCTGTATCCAATCAGACTGTAACGGGTCCCTAAACATAGCATTGTAAAGTATTTACTAAGACTTTAGTAAAATAATTTCAATCTTTCTCCAATCATTTTTACCAATATCATAATACAATTCTTGGACATAAAACATCACATATACGCATTATCTATGTAGGCATTATTGAATCCCTCTTGAAATTTCCTAATGCACACTATCACCTAACACTCATATGTGGGTCAATCTAGTTACCAACTAGATTGTGGTGCATAGATTGCATTTCAGCTTAATTGTGTTAAGCTAATTAAGCAATTTCAAAAGTCATTCAATGGGTTCTTAAACTCTACCTCATGGTAAGAGTAATGATTTTTCATGCGAAACTAAGGTTCCATGATTTGTGATTGAACCGTCATGCTTTCTTAGATCAATTGTGTCTTGCAACTTACGCTTTAATTAGGTGAAGCTAAAGGAAAATTCTGACTTGTCATTTTCAAAGAAATTTATGCATTTTGAACTCACTAGTTCAACCTTCCTCCTAATACTTTTCTTAAAGAATGCTATTCTTTAGAACAACCACTTATCCCTCAAACTCCATGTTTTAGGCAGGGTTGTAGGTGTATTATCCATTTATTTTTAAAGGATAACTGACAAATGGGCTCAAGTGATTTTTCTTTATACTCATCTTCCTTCAATCTCATGGCATATACTTTTAAGTCATATGCCAAATAGTTGACTTATATTCTACATAGCCAAAATCTTATGAAAGAAGTATTAGGCCATAGGCCAACCATATTTCATATGGTGCTCTTTCAAACCCTCTATCAAAGTATGATATAATTGACCAATGGTCATAAGACATATGTCTTCAATCTTGTTCTTGGGAGATATGAATCATTATTGGACACTATGTTTCTTATGATCTTGTCCTCCTATTAATTGCTCCATGATTATAAAGTAGTCTAACAGGATGAGCTGTGAGTCTATCTCACACTCCAATCACAATGATTTAAATACTAGGTTTATATATCATTGTTTTCTTAGTTGCACCAAAAACTTTGATATATAACCTATTAGGACCATTGGGGCTTTGAGTTTCTACAAAAAGTGGTATGAGGACATTCATGTTGATGGGGATACTGAGCTGATAGCCTGGATCGATGGTCTAGGCTTCTTTGACATTGTGCGAGCCATTCCTGAGTGGCTGAAGACTTTAGCTCCTCATGCCATCGCTGCACTGGCCGAGCAGTGGTTAGAGACTACCCATACCTTTAATTTTACAATTGGAGAGGTGATTGTCACCCCATCTGACATGTGCGCATTGACTAGATTAGCTTGTAGAGGAGACATCATTCATTTTGACGTGTATGCTGACTGTTGGCATTCACAAGTGGAGGTGAAGGACTACGCATTGAGACTCCTTGGGCTTTATGCTAAAGGAAGGATAAGCTCAAGTGTGGTGAGCTGCACACTTACTGGTGGGTGCAGCCGAGTCAATTGCTATTGACAAGAGGGATCAGTATGCTAGGTCCTTCCTCCTGGGCCTTCTATCGACCGTCTTCTTTCCTGTATACTCAAGCAACCTTGACTATGGTTTGCTCTCTGCCATAGAAGATCTTACCGGTGTGCCTAGGAAGAATTGGTGCTAGGCCATACTTGCTCAGCTATACTACAGACTGGACATGGGGGTTTGAGGTCAGCAGGCTGAGCTAAAGATTAGTCATCTACTCCTTTTGGTAAACACTGAACTTCCCTTATGCTTTTATCCAAACATTTAAACCATCCCGTGATTGACTTTTGGTTCTTTTACAGATGTGGGCATTCGAGCATTGATTTATCCCTAGGCCAGGCTTGGCCAATCAGCTTGAAACACCTCATATTATATCCAAGTGGATGGGCCCCTGGAAGCAACATCACAGGACTGTAGCAGAGTATCAGGAGTATATCCGCCAGCTGTATTATCAACGGGTATATCTTTGAATCTGAACCTGCATTTTCAATTTAACAAATTATCAGTGATAAACTATATTTATGAAGCTAGGGTTCTTACAGTGCTTTCTAATTATATGTAGATAATTCGTGACCCTTAGGTGCACATGGCAATGCATGATAAGATTGAGGGTATGCGGTATGGGGTGGATGATTGTCAGTTTATTCTGGAGTCACCACTTTCCTTCGAGTGGTACCTAGGTGAGCGGGTTTATGACTAGCGGATGAGCTTTGTGGTGGAGAGGCCTATTCCTCTACCTGTTTCTATGGGTGTCTACTGGCCATATCTAATGCTAGAGACAGACTAGGGGCTATATCTACTGGGTGAGGGGACCCGAGTACTTTCCATTGAAGGACCTTATCCTGACTTCGTCCTTACCTCACTGCTCCAGCCATGCCCGAGGGTCCATGTGGGAGATACTTCCCTTGAGTTTCACTAAAGGGATGACGATGATTATGATGATGATGAGGGTGGCGATGATGGAGCTGGAGACAACCGCGGGGGACCTTTCCTAGCTTGGCAGATAGAGGGCATTTCTAGGCCTGTAGGTTCTTCCATTCGAGTATGTCTTTTAACTCAGCTTGCTCCTTTATTGTCACCCGTATAAACTACTAGTCTGATAATCTATAATTTTTTATCTGTAGTCTTCTGCTCATAAGCGGGAGCGAGTTATTCCACTGACCCTACGGCACCGGCGGACTGGGATCCTCCAAGGAAGCAAGCCAAGATAGTTAAAGGCTTCACGGAGGGCGTCCTTTAGCTTGACCTAGATTTTTCCTTTTACCTCCTCGATCATTCAGGGAAGTGTGCTATATGGGGGTTAAAGGAGTCGATCCACACCATTTTTTTTGTTCCCCCCAGTGCGACCCATGTGAGTTTCTATACCAAACTCTTAGCTTGTACCTTTGTTATGATATGCATTCTGAACTTACTGAATGGGTTTCCATAGGTGTCTGTAGCTGAGGCAAAGAGGATTGCATAAAGGTGCCTCTCGACTAGGGATTTGATGATGGCATAGGATGCCTTAGCTGTGGTAAGTTTCCTATTTACCTACAAAATATAACAAACTATGCATGCATGCTATAATATTTATACATGTGTATTGATTCTCTAATTTTCATACAGACCCTGCTGGCCATAGAGTAGGGCAGATCTACCCGAGGACGTAGAGGTTTGTAAGGATCGGGCTAGTTTCCTAGAGGAGCAGCTACGAGCAGCCACTACGGAGTTAGATCAGATTCCCATGCTAGAGGCAGACCTGGAGAGAGCTAGGAGAGAGATAAAGGTGCTACGGGCACATCTGGCTCATATGACTGAGAGTAGGCGGACCTCTGAGCCATCCGATGTCATGTCTGAGGATGATCTTTCTACATATTGAGTGACCCAGAGGGGCACAGGTTAGAGTGCTGAGGAGGCTGATGCTGCTAGGGCTACTGCAGGGACTTTAGAGATTAGGGCCCCATCCTGCCGGCTATCGGTGCTAATGATGCTGAGGACCATATGGCTATAGACGTGGATGATCTGCTTGTAGATACTCAGGGCCAGACTTAGGAGGGTCACCAGGGACAGGATCCCCTAACAGCTTAGATTATGATTTTTTTGGAACCATTTAATACTCCTTTTGGCCCTGTGTGGCTTGTTTTGATTGTTAACTTCTGAACTGGTACTTTTGATACTTCTTTTATGCATGCAGATTTTTCTAAAACCGAGACTATTGGGTATCGTTGCCTCGTGAACCCGTATCTGGTGATTGTGCAGTGAGGGTACTGAATTAAGTTCTAATTTTTGCATAGGCCATTTGATGTGAGATAACCTATCAAACATTTTGCTCTTTTTTTTTCTTTTCGTCCTAATTTTGCCTGGGCTGTCCTTGATGGCTTAGCTCAGCGGACCTTTTTTAGACCACCCTTTCGAGTTTTCAACCTAGCAAGCTTTTGCCTTAATTTTTACCAGGACCGCATTTTTAAGTTTTCAATCCCGCATGCTGTATTAATTTTTGCCTGAGTTGTCCTTGACGGCTCAACCCAGCAGACTTTCTCTTTTTGCCTTAACTTTTGCCTGGACCGCCCTTTCAGGTTTTCAATCCAACAGGCTTTTTCTAAAAATTAAAAACCTGTGGTAAAGATGAATATCATGATGCATAACACGTAGAGAAAAATTGATGTTCACATACCAGCGATTATTTCACCTAAAGACATCCATGCATTCATAAGACCAAGATTCTTAACAATATCATAACATGTTCATTGATGAGATTAATTTGGGTACATAGGCAATGGTAACAATTTCCAATGGTAACAATTTCCAATGGTTGATCCCTACTGCCTACTAGTCTTTTACAGATTTTCTAAAAAGCAACTAATATTTTTGTCTTGATGCCCTTACTTTTGCCTAAGCTACCCTTTTTGGGTTTTCAGCCTAGCGGGCTTTATTTTGAGTTCCCTAACTTTTGCCCGATCGATTTGTGGAATACCGATTAGTGGGTTGCACGCTAATGTTTTTTCCCAAGCAGTAGATAACCACTTGTCGGGTGTTTTATTCTTTATTTTATTCTTTGTGCTGCTTTTTTTTATGATTTAATTCTTTTGACCTAGACATGATAACGCTTAAGCCTATCTTGATTCACTAGATTTACAAACTTATTTCCATCCATATCCATAAGCTTGATTCCCCCTTTACTAAGGACTTTCTTCATGGTGAATGGTCCTTCCCAGTTAGGTCTAAATTTGCCCCTAACATCCGTGTTGGTCTGGCGTAGCTGCTTGAGAACCAGATCACCCTCTTTGAGAGGTTGTTTTGGGTATCTGACTCTATTGTTGTAAGCCCGAGCCATGCATTGCTGGTACATCTGAAGATGGTCGATTGCCTTGAGTCGCCTTTCATCTATCACATTCAACTGTTCATACCTGGCTTTCGCCCAATCTAATTCCTTTAGCTGTGATTCTAGTGCCACTCTGGAGATCTTACTTATGTTTCAACCAACAACACGACCTCCATTCCATATACTAAGGAGAAAGGTGCTTGATTGGTAGGAGTCCTTACACTAGTTCTATACTCCCAAACTGCGAAAGGAAGTTTATCAGCCTATTCTTTATAAGTCGCTACCATTTTGGACAAAATCTTCTTGATTGACTTATTGACCGGCTTCCCTTTAGAGCTCATGACTTAAGATGTTCCTTCTTCACGACCAGAGTCAGCCTATTATTGGTGTTTTTATGAGTCTTCTCAGTCTTCTTTCTTGATGATGTGTGTTCTTGTACTCACTCCCCCCTCGGGAAGAAAGAGGGACTTAGGCTAATTGTAACCATGTTTACTAAGCACTTTTGTTATCTCTCTTTTTTTGATAGGTGTCAAATAATTGGATAGTGTTCCCATTGCATTTTACTCAAAGTCAACTTCATTAATGAATATGATGATATTTTAAGAATGTTATTGTTATGAGTGCATGATGTCACTTAGAATGAAATACTTAAGTAGGATGTGAATGGTAAGTGCATCAATTTATTCATGACATGATAAAGATACCGATGTTACAACTTACTTATGATATGCCACATAAGCGGGCATTGTTTGCATAAAAAATGTTTGCAACATTAAAAATTACATCATTTAGATCATCCTCCACAGATGGAGGGCCTTCTAAACTAGTACCCCTAGTGTTTAAGTTAGCCTGAGTTTCTTCAGCTACTACTCTTGCTAAGTTTTTGACAGCCTTCCTGATGGGATTCCCTTTTTCATTTCTTTTCCAATTCTTCCTTATAAGTACCGCTAGTGCCTTGGTGATGGACTCGATGGCTTCATTTATTTCATCTTCTTCAGCATTCCCACATACTTCCACAGAATCTGAGGTTTCAATCAAGCAGCCTTTCTTAAAATCATATACATCATTGAAGATCTCAAAACTAGGGACCTTCTTGCCCCTTTTGTCGACAAGTTCTTCTTCACCTGTGAATTCCCCTCAAAAGTTTCTACCAATAAAACGGGTCCCTTGAGCTCATCATTCTTCAACACATAAGCATCAATATCAATGGGTACATGTTGCACTAACATAGACTCCTCATCATGCTCTCCTTCTAACTCAAATGCATCGATGTCAATGGGGGTTGGCTCGTTCGATAAGGCCATTACAGAGTGGACCATGGGATTAGCCTGAGAGATCATATTGAAGACATGGTGGGAGGGCAAGCCTAATTTGACAGCTATGACATACTTCTTAAATTCATGGTGCTGGGTTTAAGCTCAGGTTCCTAAATTTTCTTATCCCTAATCAAGCCTTGAATAACCTCAAGTAGATCCCTACAGGAACTAGTGTGATGCCCCTTCCTGACGTGATAAGCATAAAACTGATCTCTGTCTTCAGGTTTAGGTGGGATATAGGGCTTGATACTCTAAAGGAGACCGAGTGCCCCCAATTTAGTAAAGATGGCAGGAAGAGATGCTTTCCAGGGGGAAATGCTGGCTTCAATGGTATGGACTGCGGCCACTTCTTCTTATACCATCATAGTTTTAGGAGCAAAACCATACTTTAACTTAGAAGCCTGGCCCAGGGCCGAGGGGTCATTCTTTTTGAACCAAGGTTTGACCGGTACACTTGCCATTTCCAGCTCTTCGATTCTTTCCCACTTCTCAGCTTTTTCAAAGACCTCAAAGTAGCTAGAGAATTTATCCATACCAAGGATCTTATGATAAGCAAGTAGGGCACCAGCCATTAACTTCATGATCATTTTGGGGAGACTTAGCCTATCTTTTAATAAAACTTGAGTGGCCATCCACCTCTTAAAGTAAGGTTTGAACTTCTCATTGGGGGCCTGCTTGATAGCCTCTAAATTTTGTATGGTAGTTTTAATGGTGGCATTGAAACCATACTACTCGATAAAAGCCTCTGATGAAGTTTTCCAATCTCTGGTCACTTCGTCTAACAGAGTGTTGCACCACTCGATAGCAGGACCTTCCAAGGTGCGGTGGAACATTTCGGTTAGGACCTTATCACTTAACTTCCTGATCCTCATAACCCTTTGATAGGTGGTGATGTGAGATTGAGGTGGACCGGTTCCCTTATACTTTGCTATGCTAGGCACACTAAAGTTTTCAGGGACCTAATCCTCCTCTCTAGCTGCCTGGAAGGATGGTTGGAAGCCAGGATTAGTAGCAAGCAATTTCTGAAGCAAGTTATGCAATTTCGAAGATAGAGATGATCCCTCTAATTGGGTAATCGCACCTACGGGGTAAACCTGCTGATTGAGGAAAGGTCATCCCCTTAGGGGTGACCGCAAAATTTGAGATCTAACCAGATGCCCCAAACTGCAATGGTGGTGGTCTGGTCCCACATGAGCCTTGTTGGCACCATATATCCCCAATAATATCATTTTGGTGTGCTATACTCATACGGAAGGAAATCCTTTTTTATTTTATTTTTCTGCCATCGATCCATTAATCTATTAATCTATAAACTAAATTGAACAAAGCTACTGTTTGGACCAGATAGGACTCGTACGGGTACAACATACCCGTATGGGTCCTCCCTGGTACTCGTACAGGTCCCACCCACTTATACGGGTACCAGCCCCAGGCAGATTCCTGAACCTATAATTGGCTGATTAAAAACCAACCCAACTCACCATTTGCCATGCGATCATTTTCACTAATAATTCAGTAAATGAACCCACAAAAAGTTAAATGTGTTTTCACAATAAAATACACTGAAATGCTGATTTATGGTGTGCTATAAACTGTGCTAACATCTGTGGATGCAGGGGAATTTATTTTCATTTTGTTTTATAACTTAGAATAAATGTATAGGTTCTCTTTATAATTTCCCCCCATTTCCCTCGGTTGTAATATTTATTCCCCCATTTATTGCTTGTGCTTTATTATAATATGTAAACACATGTAACGAGTGTGAAAGAATGTAGAAATAGGATTTCTCTGATAAGTCCCTAAATGATGAAAACTAAAACGGTTTTATGTGGTGAATGTAATTTTGAATCAACTAAATGAGAAATAAGTAACTCATCCGATACCCGAATCTCTGATCCAATAGTTATGAGTCTCCCGCCCAGAGGGAACTATACCAAAACTTCTTCCTAAGTAGATAACTTGGGTGGCGACTCTATCAATTGTATAGAGATTTAGGTCTCAATTCTTTTATTCATTAAAATTGGCTTACTATGTAAACTTTAACTAAAAATATTTTATCATGCCTAAATCCAACCAAACCCTCATAGGCGCCCCGCCTCTCACATGGGCGCCAATGGAGACCTACATGTAATCGATACCTTACAGTGACGACTCTGCTGGGGATAATAATCTTTTAAGTTGCAAACTGTTGGTTTGTTTTAAATGCTTAAAAGATTAAGATAAGCACAAAAAATCATTTAATTGATTCAACCCGCTTTTGTTTTCATCATTTGGGAAAATTATCACACTCTATCTTCTCGTCTCCTTCTCTCTTTAGTTAGATGCGCTCTTCTTCTAGCACTAGGTTAGGGTGCCCTATTATTTCCACAATACTCGTAAAGCAGTAACCTATGACCGCCAGGGATATTGGGGCATCTTAGTGGGTGGAGCACTCATTGCTATCTCCCTCCAAAAGAGGCTTGATGCGATGGGAACCTTCTACATCAACTTTTGATATGTCCCTACACCATTCTTATTGAAAACCATAGAATTTTACCCTATAGGTACCCTAATTTCTGTGTGAGTTTAGACTAAGGAAGAATTCCCTCAAACTCGGTGGGAGAAATAAGTATGGAATCTATCGCTTCGCATGTATTGTGATTAACCCCTCCATGCATCGTTGTAATTTATGCATGCATACTGCATCTCATGCATGTATTAATCTCTTGGTTATCACCTCAACCAAAACAAAACCTTAAAGGGAAAAAGATTAGCAATGATCTCAAGTCTGTTTGACTCGTATCCCAGTTCCTCCAATGTAGTTAAGGGTTGATTCACATCAGTCCCCGGGTATTTTGTCTAGTAGTCAGTTTAGTCCGGTTGATTTTTCTACCTATCATCCTGAGGAGATGTCTCACATCTCGAGTCCAGATAGCTAGATTAATGTTGAGGTTGAGAATGTTGCTACTAGGGAGGAAGCAAATCCATCCAGGACTGAGATTAGGTCGGAGATCGCAAATGTCGTCTCACAGTACTTAGGAAGTGATCAGTTCTTGGACTAAATAAATGGTAAGATGCTAGCTGCCATTAGGGTAATCAAGCAGTGAATGCAGTAATCAGTGAGATGGTATCGGGAATTACTTATAATCCATTCACTCTGTTTAATTATAGCTAGTGCAGACTCAAGGGGATTCTTCCAGTCAGTTTGGTCAGTTGTGTTCTGTAGGTCCATTCGGTTCAGCTAGCTTACCATTCCAGTCAGTGGGTACAGTGGCCCCTCCAGTCATCAGTCAGTTTACTCAACTTAGCCAAGGGTTTATGCTAGTGCCATTTTAGTTTGGGGCATCTGGTCCGATCCCAAATTGTGGTCACGCCTAAGGGACGACCTTTCCTCAATCAGCAGGTTTACCCTTAGGTACGATTACCCAATCAGAGGGATCATCTTTATCTTTAGAATTGCATGCCCTACTTCAAAAAGTGCTTGCTACTAATCCTGGGTCCCAACCATCCATCCAAGTAGCTAGAGAGGAAGATTGGGTCCTTGAAAACTTTAGTATGCCTAGCATAGCAAGTATAAGGGAACCGGTCCACCTCAATCTCACATCACCACCTATCAGAGGGTTATGGGAATCAGGAAGTTAAGTGATAAGGTCCTAGCCAAAATGTTCCCTTGCACTTTAGAAGGTCTTGCTATCAAATGGTACAACACTTTCGGAAGCTTTTATAGAGCAGTATGGTTTCAATTCCACCATTAAAACTACTATACAGAATTTAGAGGCTATCAAGCAGGCCCCCAATGAGAAGTTCAAACCCTACTTTGAAAGATGGATGGCCACTCAAGTTCTATTGAAGGATAGGCTAAGTCTCCTAGAGATGGTCGTAAAATTGATGGATGGTGCCCTACCAACTTATCGTAAGGTTCTTGGTATGGATAAATTCTCTAGCTATATTGAGGTCTTTGAAAAAGCTGAGAAGTGGTAAAGGATTGAGGAAATAGAAAGGGCAAGTGTATCGAGGAAACCTTAGTTCAAAAAGAATGGCCCTTCAGCCCCAGCCTAGGTTTCTAAGTCAAAATCCGGTTCCCATCCTAAAATAGCAGTAGTATAAGAAGAAGTGGCCGTAGTCTATACCATCAAAGACGGGATTTCCCCTAGAAAGCATCTCTGTTTGCCATATTCACTAAGTTGAGGGCACTTGGCCTCCTTCAGAGCGTCAAGCCCTATATCCCACCTAAACTTGAAGACATGGATTAATTTTTTGCTTATCACTTCAGTAAGGGGCATCAAACTTGTTCTTGTAGGTATCTGCTTGAGGTTATTCATGATTTGATTACGGATAAGAAGATTTAGGAACTTAAGCTTAAACCCAGTACCATGAATAATCCCCTATCAAATTTTGAGAAACAAGTTGCAGCTATCGAATCAGGCTTACCCTCCTACCATGTCTTTAATATGATCTCACAATATAATCCTATAGTACACTCAGTAGTGGGCTTGCCTGATGAACCAATCCCAATTGACATCGACGCATTTGAGTTAGAAGGAATACATAATGAGGAGGCTATGTTGGGGCAACCTGTACCAATTGATATTGATGCTTATATATTGGAGAATGATGAGCTCGAAGGACCAGCCTAATTGGTGGAAACTTCGGAAGAGAGAAGTTATATGAAAGATGGAGTGTTGCATGTCACTCAAAGTGGAAGGATTCCTCCTGATCCTCTCCCAAGAAGAAGAAGGGGTAGTGACATAGATATCAAGAGCCAGGTATGAACAGTTGAATACAATAGATGAAAAGTGGCTCAAGGCACTTGACTATCTCTAGATGTACCAATAGCGCATGGCTTGAGCTTACAATAATAGAATAATATACCTGAAACAACCACTCAAAGCGGGTGATATGGTCCTCAAGTAGCTTTGCCAAGTCAACACTAACACTAGGGGCGAGTTCAAACCTAATTAGGAAGGACCATTCGTCATGAAGAAAGTCCTTGGTAAAGGAGGAATCAAGCTTATGGATAGGGATAGAAATGAGTTCTTGAATCTAGTAAATCAAGATAGGCTCAAGCATTGTCATGTCTAGGTCAAATGAATTAAATCATAAAAAAGCAGCATAAAGAATAAAACACCTGGCGAGCTATCCTCTACTGCTCGGGCAAAATTTAGGGTGCAGCTAGCTGATTGGTATTCCACAAACTGGTCAGGCAAAAGTTAGGGCACTCCAATAAAGCCTACTAAGCTGAAAACCCAAAAAGGCCAGCTTAGGCAGAAGTTAGGGCATCGAGAGAAAAATGTCAATTGCTTTCTAGAAAATCTGTAAAAGACCAGTAGGTAGTAAGGGTTAACCATTGGAAATTGTTACCATTGCCTATGTACTCAAATTAATCTCATCAATGAACATATTATGATTTTGCTAAGAATCTTGGTCTTATGAATGCATGCATGTCTTTAGGTGAAATAATTGTTGGTATGTGAACATCAATTTTTCTTTACATGTTATGCATCATTGTATTTGCATTTATTGCACATTTGCAATATTCAAAAAGGCCTACTAGATTGAAAACCTAAAAGGGCGGTCCAGGAAAAAGTTAGGGCAAAAAGAAAAGTCTATTAGGTTGAGCTGTCAGGAACAATTCAGGCAAAAATTAAGATAGCCTGTGAGATTGAAAACCTAAAAAGGCAGTCTCGGCAAAAATTAAGGCAAAAGCTTGCTAGGTTGAAAACCCTAAAGGGCGGTCTAGGTAAAAGTTAAAGCTAAAAAGAAAAAGGTTTGCTAGGCTAAGCCGTCAAGGATAGCTTAGGCAAAAATTAGGACAAAAGGAAAAGAAAAATAAAATGTTCGATAGGCCCCCTCACATTGAGTGGCCTATGCAAAAATTAGAACATCACTCGATCCTCTCACTAAAAAATCACTTGACAAAATACGGGTTCTCAAAACAACAATATTCAAACAGTCTCAATTCAAGAAAAATCCTGAGGCGCAAAAGAAGTATCAAAGGTACCAATTCAAAAGTTCATAATAAAAATAAGCCACTCAGGGCCATAAAAGTACTAATAGTTTAGAAAAGCAATCATAACCTAAGCCGTCGGGGGGTCCTGTCCCTGATGACCCTCTTAAGTCTGATCCCGAGTATCCACTAGTAGATCATCCATGTCTATAGTCATATGGTCCTTAGCATCACTAGTACCAGTAGCCGACTAGGAGGGGGCCCTAGTCTCCAAGATCCCTGCAGCAGCCCTGATAGCATCACTCCCCTTAACATGCTGATGCACGCCTCTTTGAGTCACTAGATATGCAAAAAAATCATCCTCAATCTCATCATCAAAAGGGATCGATGTCTGCCTATAATCAGTCATCCTCACTAGCTAACCCCTCAATGTCTCAATCTCGATCCTTGCCCGAGTAGTCTTGGCCCTAGCTTGATCAGCCTTAGTAGTGTCTGGCCATAGCTGCTCCTCTAAAAATTGGGCTCTCTCCTCCAAATCATCCAAATCCTGGGGACCTGCCCTGCTCCATAGCCAACAAAGTCTATAGTGGAAACCATAAGATCAGTACACATATACAAATGTCATAGCATGCATGCATAGTTTGTTAAAATTTTGCAGGTAAAAGACACTTACCGAAGCTAGTGCGTCCTAGGCCAATAGTAGATCTTGCACTAAAAAATAACCCTATGCTATCCTCTCGGCCTCCAAAATGGTCAGCTGAAAAGAAAGGGTCACATCGGAATGAGACATCTTAAGTAGTAATGGACAAAGGCCAAGGTAAAGGATTCCTTACATGGGTGGAGCTGGAAGGAGTGAAACTAATAGACTTGACCGACTGCTCAAGGTTCTTGACAGCTCGACTCCCCGAATGGTCCAGGAGCCGGAAGAAAGTATCCAGTTTAGCCTGGAGGATGCCCTCCCTCATAGATCTAAAGGCTCGAGACCGCTTCACCGGTAGCATAGGGGCAGTAGTAGCAGCCGCAGCAATGGACCTCTTTTATGTAGAAACAGGAGGCTATAAGCAATAAAGAATCAGTCTCCAAATCATAATCAATTACAAAAAAATAGTAAGGTATTCACAAAGACTAAGTTAGAAATGTACCTGAGAAGAAGGAGTAGCTGACCTAGCAAACCTCGGGCACCCCCGATTATGGATGGACCCCCATGGTCAGCCCTCGATCCTCCCTCATCATCATCATCATCCTCACTATCGCTCCAGTGAAACTCTAGGGTCTTGTCCTCATGGTGGATTCTCTCACATAGGAGCCCTCTATGGATAGCACACATGCCCCCTCGCATATTAGATATAGCCCCTGATCGATCCTCGGCATGAGATGAGGCTAAAAGACACCTGCAGGGAAGGGGGGAGGAATTGGTCTCTCCACCATAGCACTGGTCCTCCACCCCCGAACCCGCTCATTGAAATACCACTCATAAGAGAGTGGTGACTCCAGAATAAAGCAGTAGTCATCCACACCAGCCCGTATCCGCTCGATGGCTTCGTAGGTGGTCAATCTCTCCCATGGGTCTTGGATAACCTACATAGAATGAGTGCACTATAAGTATTACAACCTAGTAAATACAGTTTCTACAAATGGTTTGTCAAAATGTAAAATGCAGGTTCAAAGGGGAAGAAGCTTACCTGATCTGAGCGCAGCTGGCATAGGAACTCTCGGTACTACACTATAGTCAGTGGCTAATTCTGCCAAAGCCCCATCCATCTAGAGATCATATACGGTGTCTCAGGCTACATGGGCAATCCTGGCCTAGGGATCAACTGATGCTCGAAAGCCCAAATTTGTAAGACAAAGTAAGGATTAGTTGCAACATAACTTAGACAAAGGGTTAAAGTGTAAGAGGTCAATTGGGAATTTCCATTAGTATCAGATGGTAGATCTTGAGCTTAGACTACTCACCACAGACCCCTATGTCTAATCCGCAGTATAGCTATACCAGAATGGCACGGTACTAGTTCTTATAAGGCACAGCTGCAAGATCCTCCATAGTAGAGAGCAAACCATAGTTGAGGTTGCTCGAGTAGACGGGGAAGAAGATGGTGGTAAGGAATGTCGGTAAGAAAGATCAGGTATACTGGTCCCTTCTATCAGCTATAACAGGACTCAAGTGCTCGATCCTATAAGCATGCAGGTCCCTATACTTGAGCTTGTTCATCCCGCTCGGACGAAGCCCAAGTAATCTAAAAATGTAGGCCTTCACCTCAGGCCTAGAGTGCCATCGGTCGGCATAAACATCAAAATGGACCACGTCCCTACTCCACTCTAAGCCTGTGGTGGCGCATACGTCTGAGGGAGTGATGGTGACCTTCCCAATAGGCAAGTGGAAAATATGGGTCATCTCCGACCACCTCTCCGTCAAAGCTGAAATAGCACTAGGGGCTAGTGTCTTAGGGGCCTGAGGGATGGCCCTGATAATGTCACTGAACCTAAAGGAATCGATGCAGGTTAGCAGCTCTATATCCCCTGTGGTATGAATCTACTTGTACTATTTCCTGTAGAAGCTCAAGGCTCTCATAGTCTTATATTAAAACTACAGAAATAGAATCACAGATTAATAGGGTTAGAATACAGTAATAAGTCAGAAGTTAGAAAAAGGTTGCAGAAATTAGAAAAACAATGTTTTGCCCTAAAGACAGGATCCGTACAGGTCCCTAAGTGGATCCCGTATAAAAAATGGCACCCGTACGGGTCCCCTGTAAGCAGTCCCTATACGGGCAAACTCCCCAAAAATCCAAAAACATCCAATTCCAGCCAAAGTTCATCCAAAACTATCCTAAAAGCATTATAGGATAAAAGTTACATGCATCAGGCTCTATTCTAAGGTCTAAAAACACCCTAATTCACACCAAAATTTGAGAAATCGACAAAAGTTCAAAGTGGGAAAATGTAGAATCGAATGAAATTACCTGGAGATTTGAGGCGTGGGTCTTAGGAAAAGGGATCAGAGGTACTTCAGAGGTTGGGATGAGTCCCAAAAATGAGTCTCCTCCATAAAACGCATACCTGACGAAAACTGGGCATTCTTGAAGTCTTGAATCATCCATCGGGGGTAAATCCTCCAGTCTAAGGAAGAAACGGCCGGTCTTTGGATCTTTTTATACATTTTTGGTTGATTTTAGGAGAAAAATCATTGAAAAATGCAAAATGGGAAGTTTTGGTGTGAGGCGAGATGTGAAGGGGCTAATCTGCCTTTTAAAGGCCCCGTCAAGGACCCGTACGGGTCCCACCCTACCCGTACCAGTCCCCTTTACTGAGAAACCTACCTGTACAGGTCCCATTTTCTGAGAACCCTACCCATACGGGTGTTGCCAACCTATACGAGCCCTATCTTGCCATCCAGGGGCAGATTTTTGCATCACTATTTTAATAAGAACCAGGAATTCATTCAGTTCAAGTTTGGGGCCAACCCCACTCCCTCTCAACCTTATATTTCCATTATATTTAGGATAAGTCCCTAAGCTCACCTTGATCCTTTATTGAAGGGGCAAAAATATTTTTTGCTTCTTACAAAGTCAATCAAGAATCAAGGCAAGCAATTTCTGAATTGATCACTGACATGGAAGATTTTTATATACAGGTCCATCCTAGCACATGAATTCTTCTCTAGTATACAAATCTTACCAGGAAGTTCTTCCCTAGCCAAAGAGGTTTTACCAAAGGATATTACTTCACTTTCCAGTAGCGGAATCAGATCTAGGGCATTCCCCCACCAATCTAGGGGCATCCCTCCACTTCCCAGTAATGGAATAAGATCTAGGGGTAACCCCCCACCAATCTAGGGCATCCCCTCACTTCCCAGTAGTGGAATCAGATCTAGGGGCATCCCCCCACTTCCCTGTAGCAGAATTAGATCCAAAGGCAACCCTCCACCAATCTAGGGGCATCCCTCCACTTTCTAGTAGCAGAAAAAGATCTAGGAGCATCCCCCTACTTCCTAGTAGCGGAATTGGTAGACCCTAGCACTAACCCTAGGAGCATTCCCCCAGCAGCAAAATAAGCAATAGCATCGATCGGGCTAAACCCAACATTTCCCACAAAGAATTTTCAGTTTATCACATCCACACTTATTTATTCTTAATTAAAGGGGCAAAAATACTTTTGTTCTTACAAAAATCAATTAAGAATAAAAAGGTGTTTGCTTAGACAACGACTAACTCGGTTTTGATTGTTGTCTCTTTTTAGGTTATTCAAAATCCCCAGCAGGAGAGATATCCACCTTAGTAAAGGGATACACCACCAGTCAGGAGTGTCATATGCCTGAGGAAAAGGTTGCACCATTAGCGAGGATAAGTCATCCGCCTTAAGAGAGAGATACACCATCATCAGTCATGAAAGTCGATCCACCTTAAGAAAGGGATACACACCTTCCCCAAGCAGAGTCACTAGGGATAGGCACAGTAGCAAAAGGAAAGTCATCTGCCTTAGGAAAGGGATATGCAGTAGCAAAAGGAAAGTCATCCACCTCAGGAAAGGGATATGCCAATCAGGAAAGTTAATCTGCCTTAAGAAAGGGATATAGTAGCGGGGAAAGTCATCCACCTTAGGAAAGGGATACATATTCCCTAGTAAAGATACGAGTGATATGCATGGTAGCAGAAGGAAAGTCATCCGCCTTAAGAAAGGGATACATGTTCCCCAGTAGAATTACAAGGGATTTGCACGGTAGCAGAAGGAAAGTCATCCACCTCAGGAAAGGGATACGCCAATCAGGAAAGTCCATCCAACTTAAGAAAGGGATACACCAGCCAGGAAAGTCATCTGCCTTAAAGAAAAGGATACACGTACCTTCCCTAGTAGAGTTATGAAGGATACACATCAGCAAAGGAAAGAAGTTCACCGCAAGAAAGGAACTCACCCATGATATTGCCTCAGGTATAATTTTTAAACCCTTGCTCACGTAATGAGATCATATAGATCCGTATTTGCAATGATCCCATGAGGGGCAGTGTGTGAGCCCTAGATTTTAACAATCCTTCTCATGAAACTATGATGAGAGCTATATGATGTCCATCATGGGTGTTCCCACTACTGTAGAGTCGAGTTTGGCCAAGGTTTGGAGACCTAGTCTGCCTTTAGGACCCATACGGGCATATCCTAGTGGTACGGATCCACCAGCGACCCATATGGGTCATCCATTCCATATGCCTGGGAGGGACCCGTACGGGTCCCCTAGTACCCTTACGGGTGGGGCCCCACCTATATGGGTACTCTTATTGCCTAAACAAGCCATTTTGGAAGGAAATCCTTTCCTATTTCGGGAAAAGGCAGGTCTTAAATGTGATTTATTGCGTTCAGACCTCCTCTCCCCTATAAAAAAGTGCCCTTCCCCTCACATTTTACACACACATTCTTCATACAAAAATTATACTAAAATTCTAGCAGTTTTTATTGGTATAGAAAAGGTATATTAGGGGTATAGGAGGTATAAAATAGGGAGAAAACCCTTCCTTTGAGGTTTTGTCCACATTTTATTCATTCCTAGCTTCTTTTATTAGGGTTTAGGGGAGATTTTGTCCACATAAATACTCAGCTAAATAGTCCTATTCCATCAGCTTTGGCCGGGCTCTCTCAACAGTAAAGGGATCCCCTCAAAGTGGATTCACGTCAAAAAGTTATCGCTCCTGAGTTTTAAAGAGACTCACATCTGAGTTATTTCATTAATATTATTGCTTGTTACTTCTATTTCATCCGTTGCTTTCATTTCTTGTTTCGGGTCTGGTCCTAATCTATATAAGCCTTAATGGCACCATATATCCCTAAGGACATCATTTTGGTGTGCCATACTCATACGGAAGGAAATCCCTTTTTATTTTATTTTTCTCCCATCGATCCATAAAACTATTAATCTATAAACTAAACTGAACAGAGCTTCTGTCTGGACTAGATTGTATGCATACGGGTGCACATTACCTGTATTGGTACCCGTATGGGTCCCTCTCACCCGTACGGGTACCAGCCCCAGGCGATTTCCTAAACCTATAATTGGCTGATTAAAAACCAACCCAAGTCACCATTTTGCATGTGATCATTTTCACAAATAATCTGGTAAATCAACCCATAAAAAGTTAAAATGTGTTTTCACAATAAAATACGCTGAAATGCTGATTTATGGTATGCTATAAACTATGCTAACATCTGTGGATGCAGGGAATTTATTTTCATTTTATTTTATAACTTAGAACAAATGTATAGGTTCTCTTTGCAATTTCCCCCCATTTCCCACGTTTGTAATTTTTATTCCCCCATTTATTACTTGTGCTTTATTGTAATATGAAATTGCATGTAACGAGTGTGAAAGAATGTAGAAATAGGATTTCTGTGATTATTCCCTAAATGATGAAAACTAAAATGGTTTTAGGCGGTGAATCTAATTTTGAATCAACTAAATAAGAAATAAGTGACTCATCCGATACCCAAATCTCTGATCCATTAGGTATGAGTGTCCCGCCCAGAGGGAACCGTACCAAAACTCTTTCCCAAGTATAAAACTTGGGTGGTGAGTCTATCAATTGTATCAAGATTTAGGTCTCGATTCTTTTATTCATTAAAATTGGCTTATTGTGCAAACTTTAACTAAAAATATTTTATCACGCCTAAATCCAAACAAACCCCCAATGGGCCCCACCTCTTACACAGTCACCAAGGGAGACCCACACGTCATCAACACCTTACAACTGGAAAACTTCAAGATGGAGTCTAAAGACTTAATCAGTAGCATGAACGCTAGATACACAAATCTAGTAAATGAAATGAAGAGGCTGGGAGGGGAGATTATAGAAGAAGATATGGTGAAAAAGATACTCCGGAGTCTCACCAAAGAATGGGACAACAAAAAGACTGCCATTGAGGAAGCCCATTACTTAAAATTCTATAGTTATGATGAGCTCATTGGTAATCTGCTAAATCAAGAGCTATTTCTAGACATATATAACCAGCAAGAAAAGAAGCTAGAAGAGAGGAGGAAAAGAATTACTCTTAAAGCAGATTCTTCCAAATTAGTCTCCTTCGGAATAGAAAAATACTCAAGGGAATCCACTCTTAATGAGGAAGAAATGGCTATGCTAGTTAGACAATTCAATAGATGTTTTAGGAAAAGGAGAAAAAGGATCAAGGAGGTATTCCATAAGGTATGACTCCAAAAGAAGAAATGATGGAAGCTCTAGAAGAGACAAGTACAGAAAAGATCCAGAAGATCAGAATGATCAAGGAAAGGAAATGGCCTGCTTCGAGTATGGTGAGAAGGGACACTTTAAATCAAAATGTCCTAAGCTCAAGAAATAAAACAAACACAAGAAGAAGGCAATGGTAGCTACCTGGAGCAACAATGAGGAAAGCAATAGCTCATCATCATCAGATGAAGAAGAGACTGACAATTGTGCATTCATGGCAATGATTGAGCAGGAAGTAGAATCATCCAGAAGAGTAACAACTCAATAGATCACTAAGCAAACAAATGAATTAGTATCTGAGTTAGTTAGTACAGAGGTAAACTCTCACTCTAACTTTTTTTCTAACAATGAACTTTCTAGGGCTCTAGGAACTATGATCAATAACATAAAGAAGAATTCAAAAGCTAAAAATTCTCTTCAAAGATAAGTGATGGAGCTCGCTCAAGATGCAGAGGCAATATCACAAGATATTAACCTAATAAGGAATGAAAAGCACATTCACATTGTTGAAGAAAATTTCTTGAGAAATCAAGTTCAAATCTTAAGAGCAAATCTGACTGGGCTAGAAAGGGAAATAGCTTTGATGCAGGAAGTTGTCGAAAGAACCCCAAAGCTAACTACCAGAAGGAATCCAGATTCCTCAAAGTCAAAGAAAGTGAGTAGACAACCTCAAGCACAAAGATATACAACTGCTCAAAAAGGGAAAGCTGTAGCAATCTATGCTGAACAACCACTGAAGCAAAGAAAAAATCATAGAGTGGAGATAGCTCCTCCAATCAACTATCGGATACAATCCATACAATCAGATCCTGATATAACCAAAGCTGGATATTCTAGAGATTAGGGAAAGAAAGATCTCCAAAGATTGAAGAGAAGCTCAGACAAAGCAAACCTATCTCTGAATGCGGATTTTGTGGTAAAAATAACCATATAACTAAAATGTGCATATTTAAATATGATTATTATGATGTCAATCCATGGCCAAAAATGGTCATTAACCCAAGAGGACCAAAATCTGATTGGGTACCCAACTCTACTTAATCTGTTTTACAGGTAGACCTTAGGTCCACTCAAAGATCATCAAACATAGTACTCTGATAGTGGATGCTTAAGGCACATGACCTATAATGAAAAAACCCCATCACATTAACTTGGAAGAAGGGTAGAAAAGTAAGATGTGGAGATAATCAAAGATCATGGTCCGGATGACATAGTTCTAGATAAAATATAACTAGTGAAAGCTCTAGAACCTATTCAAACAAGGAGGAACAAAGAAGAGGATGATGGAATCAACTTCAACATTGGATCAACTTCCAGATAAATCCCAAAATGCTGAAGTGAACTTCAATGACATCAAGGACCAGAAGAAAGAGTTTAAGCTAATGGCTATGCGAGAAGAACTAGATCAATTCACTAGAAATGATGGATGGAATCCAATATCACCTCCTGAAGGAAAATAAACTATTAGCATGAACTGGATGTTCTAGAACAAGCTAGTCAAACTCAGAGCTGTGGTGAGAAATAAAGCAAGGTCAAAAGAAATCAGAATCTTATGTACTATTGCATCCTATATGGAATTAATCTCATTTCAAAAGGATGCTAGGAGTGTACTTTTAAAATTAAGTTATCAATGAAGAGATCTATGAAAAGAAACAAGCACCAAAAGCTTGGTATAAGAAGCTAACTTCATTCCTTATATCCAAGAGATGCATCCGGGAGATGTAATGATTGATGATATTATCCTTGGAGCTACTAATCAAAAAGATATAATCCTGGTAAACATTCCAATAAATGAACAAAGAGCAGATGCCTTCACTAAATCCTCTAGTAAAGATCAAATCAACAAGCTCAAGGAGGCAATTGAAATGTTAAATCCAATTTAAAGATGATTCTAGAAGACAAACAAGCAGTTATTCAAGTCTTTAACAGTCAAGAAATCAAGGAGGAAAAGAGAAGCGAATTAATTCTGGATTCGAAAGAGAATATTGCAAGCTCAGGAGACAAGAGTGACAAATGGTATATAAAGGCGCTAAAAAGGTAACCATACACTTTTTGAATTTCAAACATTTATGGTGCACACCATTCGCTAAAAAAAGCAACAGTTGAAAGAAAATAAAACTATTCTAATTCTCCGATTTACATGCCATTCACCTCTCTTTTTTAAATCTAACTGCCAAGTCATCAATCCAATTAGATTTAACTGCCTCTAAATTACCAAAATACCCTCATCCTCAAAACTCTTTAAAAAGCCACCAAATTCATTATCTTCTACTCGCGAGCAACTACTTATTGTTACTCTACAAAAATTTCTCCAAAAACCCTAAATTCTTTGAACTCCCTTCTCAAACTCTTAAATGGCCAACATAGAGAATCAAATCTTTCCTCTTCCTACTCCAACGAATATATTTCAGGAAGCAGATGTCAATGAATAAGGACTTTATTCCCATAAAGCTCAAAAGCTCAGACACCATCATTCCCTCCGATCACCTAGGAGATGAGTTCATATTCACAATAAAACCCTACACCAAACTCCTTATAAAAGACCAACATTTAGAGGTCTTCCTCTAGATGAAAACCTCACTTACCTTGTCCTAATACAGGAGTTCTATGAAAACTTCATTCACTCCTATTCGATGCACTTCAAACCAAGGTGTAAGGCAAGGTCATCATTATTACGCTTGAGTTCTTTATGACTCATTTCAACATCAAGAATAGCGCAACAATCTTGAGAAATGATAGGGATGAGCAATCTATAAAGTATGACCCTAAGATGTGGCTTCCAGAACTATATTTAGGTGATAAATTCTCCACTCTTTGGCCTTAAGTTCCTAGAATACTACAGTTTGTAATGGCCAAAATGATTCTAGTTTAGAAGGGAGGTATTAACATTGCCTCAGCCTTCTAGCACTATGTTATACAACACTAGTTTAAGAGTAGTTAAGTTAATCCTCCAATTCTGCTTATCCATTAACTGAAGCAACATAAATTCTCAGTCGAAGCCCTAATCACCAAAACCCTCTTTGAAAAAGGGGTGGACTTAACCAAAGAGGAGTCAGTTGAAGGGAAGGTTGTCCTAGAGAGAAACTTTCAAAAATTAACCTCCAATGAAAAATGGGATGAAGCAAATGCCATATAATAGAAGAGGTTAAAGTAGAAGAAGAAGAGAGTGAGGAAAGCCATAGGAGCAGTTGAAAAAGCTCCACTAGTAAAAAGGCTAAGGACCACAAGATCTAAGGCTTAAAAGAGGATTGATTTGAAGCATGTGGTGGAAGAAGAAATTAAGGATACCATGACTTTAACCCAAATACTCCATAAATCCCCCACCAAGCGTAAAAGAAGGCATGTAAAAGTAGTTGCTTAGAAGAGAAAGGAAGTTGATGAATTGGAAGAAGAAAGAGCATCAAGCAGTGATAGTGAAAAGGAAGAAGAGGCTACTTCAGAGCCTAAGAAAAAGTTAATCAAGAAGGGTCCAACCTTTACTCAGGCCCAATAAGCCAAGAGGGCTAAACTCACCACAAAGTATCCTTCCCCCAAACAACTTGTTGCACAATTCACTATCAGAGAGCCTACTCCTAAACCCATAGAAAGACCTGGAGGCTCCTCTGGATTAAATCAAGTAGTTTCTCCCTCAGTGACACCTACACCTATTTCGGAGCTACTTCCTATCATTGAAAGAATTGAGGAAGATGAATCAGATAATGCAAAAGTGGACAATCTGGGAAAGCAAAGTTCAGAGGTAAACATTGACCTTAATCCTAACATTGCTGAAGTTGGTGGGACAATGGAAAACAAAGGCAACTTGGATGGCACTGAATCTCAAAGTGCATCCAAGGTAGATGAGCCTAACCTGGTGATAAATGCACCAGAGGAGGGAACTGATCTGGGTTCCAATGAGGATGCCATATTGGCCACCTCAACGGGCGAGGTCATTCCAAAGGATCCAATGATACAGGAGGATATTTAGGAAAAAGATGGGGAAAAAGGATATGAGTGTGAGCATGAGATTTTATAGTCCCTCTTGCAATATGATGATGACATATATTCGATTTTATTCCTTATGATAAAAATTCTTTTTTGGAATTTTTATTACCGATAAAAAATTCTCTATAAAGTTTTTTTTAAAAAAATTAAGTTCGACATGTCCGATGCGTCCGGTGTTAGCTCAAACTGATGATTTACAAAAAAAAAATAATTTAGTCAAAAATACCCCTAAAAGAACAAATAAACCCTAAAATATTCAAATTTTCCCGTCAAAATCTCTTTTGGTCGGATTTTCTCCCCTTTTCCTCAATTTTAGGCTTGAATCATGCTTGCTTTTTAGACCTATCAGGAGAGTGAGGCCACCGACGGCCTCATCAATACCATCAGTGGTATCATTCATGCCAACGGCGGCATGGATTTCTGCTACAGAACAGCTGTCTGCCTTTTTTACTGATATTCGCCGGATAATTGACCAAAAGCCAATTTCCACCCAATTTTAGCATATATAAGGAGCCTTTTGCAGCTGATGAAAGGGTTAGAAACTTCGACCACTAAAAATCTTATGGAGATTTTGAGCATTTTAGCTAGTTTTAGTTGGATAAGATTTAGAAAAGGTAAGAAAAGAGGATTCAATCCATCTTTTCTTGGTTTTTCTCTATAGAACTCTCTGATATTTGGGTGAAATTTAAGATTAGAAATCATTAAAATAGGGTTTAGAGACTTACATCACACCTTTACTTTCCAAATCATCATTTGAGCTCCCCGGAGGTGTCATTCAGATCATGAAGAGGTGGATTCATGGCCCCGAGGTAAAAGTTATGAGTCTCATAGCTCTTTGGCTCTCTTTCTACTTGTTTACTGTGTTTATTTACTGTTTTGTGCTTAGATTTGGGTTTTTGGTCGCTTTCCAGCTAAAAAGAGCTGCCGTAAGAAATTGAAGCTACTAACAGTATCAACCATGTCGCCAGCGGCATCGTTGATACCGCCAGTGGGCTCATTTGCCCCCAGCGGCCATATTTTCTTGCATGACCCTTTCTTTATAGTATCTAAAATGTCATACAGCCTGCCTATGTAACTGAGATCGCCAACAGTATCATTTATGCCGTCGACGGCCTCAGTCATACCATCGGCGGTATAGAGTTCTAGACAATTGATTTTTTCATTTTTGTTCCCGACCTCATTTAATTTCCGAAGTTAGGATGTACAGTGCAATGACGAAGGTCCAGAACCTTCTAGTAATAGACCTCACCCCATAACATATGGCAATTTCACTAATAATCCAGTTAAAATAATTATCGAGTCTAAAATATGGAAATAACGGAATTTTCCCACAAATGCTATTCAAACCCCATTTTAGCCATCCAACTGGGCTTCATAAATTGTAAAATAAATTTGACATGTTCACACTAACTCGGGTCTTGTTGTTTCTACTAATTATGCATGCTACGTGATATACCTCGTATAACGTGCTATATTTGTGCTTACCGTTAGTTTTAGGTTAGATGTATGTTTGGCCTTCGGGTATTTTTATTTCTTGTATAGAATAAATGTATATGATTTGAAAGCCATCTAATTATTATTTAATTTCCGCACTTTATTTGTTGGATAATAGTAATAATTTATTTACCGCTTTTGCTTGCCAAAAATGCGCTAATAAAACATAAATCGAAAACACAATAAATAGGGTGGATTAAAATTGAGTAAAAAAGAAGGAAACTTTTTATTTGGCCTAGTGTAAAATAGATAACATCATCTGAAATCGGAATCTCTACTTAAGGTAATGCTACCACCCGGTGGGAAAATCATACCAAAATTTTGAGGTTGAGCTGAAACAGTTGGCGACTCTATTTTAACTATGAGATTTTGATCTCGTATCTTTTGAACATTAAAATGTGAAAAACCATTTTCACAATCATCACGCCATTATTTTTTAAGGGACTGGTCCGCTGGCCCAGCTTCACAGCTGTCGCATAAAATGTCGTACGCTCACAGTGGTGACTCTGCTCGGGAGCAATCTCTTTAAACTTAAACTTAAAATTTTCAATAACGTTTAGATGATGTATTGAACTCACTGGCCAAATTAAAACTTCATTCTTTTTTATAATGTTTTATCCTTACGCGTGTAGATAGTTCGGTAATATTAGGTGCCCCAGTTTACCCGAGAAGCTCATGAAAGTATCACTCTTGCCATGTTTAGAACTAGGGATACCTAGTAGGTGGATCACTCATTTCAACCAACACGTGAACTCCTGTGATCATACCTATTTTGGAAGTGGTTGACTAACATGGAATTAAGGTAAACAAGAACCTTCTGCATCAGCAACCCTATACCAAAGCCCCGCTAGAATAAGCCTTAGCACTTCATTCCTTTAGGGTTACTAAAATAATAAAAAAATAATTAGGATGCACTTCCTTGCCACTACTAGCAAAGGAGTTAACCTCCATCCATTTCAAAAAGGTGTTACGTGGGAGTCATAAGGTTGGAAGCGGGACACTTTGTGTGCTATATGCTACATGCTCACGCATCAACCAAGCATCGACATCAAGGGCCAAAACAAACCAACTTACCCTTACCACTTCCACTTATGGAAGAATTTTAGCAACATGCGTAGGACTTCTATTGTAACTCCATTGCATCACTACATATCACTATGTATGGCGTGAGATACAAATGTCCCACATATTTTGGTGGGATAAGATATCGCATCATAACACTACCCCTGAAATCGCAACCATCCTCGCAAGCATGTCATGTATTGCTTTAAAGATAAAATTCATTCTTACCATCCATGGAATTACACAATCCATGCATGATCTGATCCGCTACTTGCCATCTGTTAGCTAGGAGGAGGTGAAGTTATCGTCGCACCCCAGTTTGGAAAAGCCTAGAGCACTATTTGATTCATCGTTCTCTCACCCCGGTTGTCACCACTAAAGTTGAATGGGTTACATATGCTGATTCTAGTAGGGAGTTAGATTTAGATTAGATTCTCTTAGGTCAGATTTCCTCTCAGCCAGCCATGTCTTTCCCGAACAATGAAGGAAACCTTCCTCCGCCCAAGGATCCATTGGGCCCTACTCCTACCTCGGGAGCAGGATCTTAGCCACCCCCTAGTTTTGACTTTGCTACTGCTATGGCTTAGTTTCTAAACTTGAATGCATTCCAAGCCTCTATCCAAACCGCTGTCCAAGTAGCCATCAAGAAAGCCCTTGAGGATTGGAATTCAGACTGGGTCTCTGAGTCTGATATGCAAGTGCAGAACGGTTCAGTACAGATATTGGCCAGTCTGGTAGGGACAAGACCCATTGCACCAGATTTTCACCTAATACCCTCAACTCAACCTATGGCAAACCATTTCCAATTTGGGAAAGCCTCTGCTATTTTGCAAACCTCGACAACCCTATCAGTTGTTCCTTACAACCCAAACCTTTACCATAAAGCTCGGTTCCTCCAATATTCACTCATCAATTCTCAGCTTCTTCTAGCGGACTAATCCAGCCTCCGCCATCTTTCACTCCTCCTTAATTTGTGGTAACTCCAAGGGGCACTACCTACCCCTAAAACCCTTTTAGCAGCTAACTGATTGCTTATCCTCGCTTGGACATTCTTCCACCATCTCTGCTAGTGCCGAACAACAACTAGGTCATGCTGCCTTTGAGTGTGATACCTGAAGTAGCTGCATTTATTCACCAAATGATGGCCTCTCAGACTAACCATGACTCGGTCACGCAGCCTCCGGGTGTGACACCCGAAGTCATAGCTCTCTCTCTTCAGCAGATCAACGACCAAGTCACGCAGCCTTTAGGCATGACACCTGAGATTCAAGCCTACATCAATTGTCTCATAGCTGCCAAATAACACAAACGGGGAGAGGATTGGGTCCCTAATAATTTCACTATGCTGAATATAGCTCATTATAATAGGTTTGGTGCCCCTACTTCTCACATTATTATGTATGAAAGAGTTATGTGTGTAAAGAAATTAAGTGATAAAGTACTTGCTGAAATGTTTCCTTGTTCCCTTTGGATCCCTACTCCGAATGGTATCATACTTTGCCTCTGCACGTTATCACTGATTGGAAACTACTTTCTAAAGGTTTAAAAGTGCACTATGGTTTAAATACTATGATTTAAATTACCCACTAACACCTTGAGGGAGTCTGCCAACTGCCCACTGAAACCTTTAAGTAGTACTTTAACCGGTGGATGCCAACCCAATATCTAATGAAATCTAAATTTAGCCTTGAGGAGACGATTGTTAAACTCCTAGAGGGATCTCTTCCTCTTTTCCGCAAAGAAATGGCTACTGATTCATTCCTATCTTATAAGGCTATGTTTGGGAAGGCTGAGAAAATTGAGCGCGAGGCAGAGCGTGAAAAAGCAAAAAACGCAACAAAGCCTTGGTTTAGAAAGAATAATAATACTCAACCTGCAACCCTGACACCTGCTAAACCCAAGGCCCCGGCTGTAGTTCAGGCAATTTCTCAAGTACCTACTTCACCCCTGGCAATCGCTCCAACTCCACCGGTAGTTATCACAATCTAGACTCCTCGTCCTCCTTTCATTTTGGCTAATCCATACAAGTTGCCTCTTCGGGTTATCTTTAAGCATTTAAGGGAAGCAGGTTATATCCAGTCCCTTCAGGAGTATAAACCGCCTAAACCCAAGGATAAGAACAATTTCTGTAATTACCATATCAAGGTGGGTCACCAAACCAACAACTATAAGGCCTTGCTCTCAGCTATCCAGTGTCTTGTTAGTGAAGGAAATATTGCTAAACCTAATAAGGCTTCGAGCACTATGAACAACCCTTACCGAATTTTGGAATCAAGGTAGGAATGATCTATTTTGGCTTACGCAAAGCCACAGTTTTTTATCTCCTTTCTAGAGGGCTGGGAAGTAGTCGGTTCTAGCCTCCTGTCCAACTCAGTTTTTTTATCAGTCAAGCTAATCCGGGAGTTAATTTGGTTTAGGGTCTGGAAGTTGACCTGAATCCAGCAAATAAAGAAAATCATAGAACTCAGCCATTTGTGGCTAAGAGAATGAAAGTTGAGAAAAAGCCACTCTTTAGTGTTGATTCCTTTATTTCTAAGGAAGTCTATTCCGATGAAGATGATGGAGTAGTCAAAGTAGCCAAGGCAGTAGGTACCGAACTATTTAAAGTGGATTCTCCTGCTAATGAGAAGCCAATTGAACTGTTCGGGATTGATCAAAATGAGCTTTTCAGTGTAGATGGGTATCCGTTGCTAGACCCAGATTTGGACCCTGATGAACCTCCTAATCCCTTTGAAACATGGGCCACTCAGAGTATTCTGCTCGATAATGTTCTCAACATCACTTGGAGTGGCCGTGTGTATCAGCCCAAGGACTATTATTTCTGTCTGGATAAGGACCACATCCCTAAAAGGGTAGGAACCACTATGAGGCCACCTTTTCCACCTCTACCTGTTTCGACAAGCCTCGAGGTTGATCCTCTTATTACCCAGCTTAAAAACATCCAAGCTTGTTATAGTATCTGGCAGCTGGTTATCGATTCTTATAGGCATTGTAGGGGTTTGATTAAACGGCTACTTGATTTGGAAGCTGCTATGACTACCTCTGTTGTTAAGATGTGTGCTAGGTTCGGGGAAGCCATTCCTCCAAAGAAGGTACCACAGATTGTATTTGATCATTTTGATCTCCCACCTAAGGTAAGGATTATAACAGGGCCTTATTCATCAGTATTCAGATCCTTGATAAGACTATCCCCTGTGTCATGGTGGATGATGGATTTGCCCTGAATCTCTCTCCCCTGAAAGTCCTTCCTCACTTAGGCATGTCATAGGAAATGCTTGAGAAATATAACACTGTTATCTGTGCCTATGATGATTCAAAGTGTAGTGTAAATGGGGCATTTATTGTGGAAGTCACTGTTAAAGGTGTTATGAGCAAGGTGCGGTTCACTATGCTCGACATTCCTGTTACCTACTCTTTGCTGCTTGGCCAACCTTGGCTCCATGCCTTGGGCACAATTCCTTCCACTCTATATTAGAAAATCAAGCTTATCCATGAGAACAAGCTTATAACTATCTAGGCCGACCCGACTTCTGTCGTGGCTGTCATGGAAGCTGAAGCTAAACTAGAAGAAGGCCTTTATGTTGCTGTGGTTTATAAGGCCAAGAAATTAGTTCCTAATTGGTATGGTTATCTTCAGTCCAGTATAAGGAAAATGATGAAGCAAACTAGGTATAAGCCTAGAAGAGGCTATGGAATACATGAGCAGGGGATTATTGAAGCTTCCCGCAATATAGGATTAGCATATACACTTAGGTAGATGCAATCCCATACATGAATACAAAGTCAGATTCTTTGAAACAGCAACCCACTTGAACCGGGCAAAGTTTCAGCCCTGCAGTGGAAGAATCAGGCAGTTCATCAGACTTGGAACTGCTAGATTTATGCCCAAAGATCTTCTTTATGATTGGGAGCTAGAAGGAAAGATATGTAAGATTGTTTGAAGTAGAGAGAAAGGGAGAAGGAGTTTTTCGGCTTCTGTAACGCAGAAATAAGAAAATAAGAGTTTAAACCCATATTAAACACCCGTGTCGAATTCAAGGAGTTTAATTTTATCTAAAACCGTCGTTCCATACCACTGGCATCATTAATTCAAATCCCTTGCAGCATCACCCTAGCGATCGGTGGCCTCACCACCGTTAATTCAAATTTTGACATATGGCACGTGGCATTAACTAGTCGAAGGTGCCACGTGGTACCCCATACTGCCTGTGGCATTAACCAAATTGCCAGTGGTATCACTACAAGCTATTGGCGACATTAATTTCCCCAGGGACATTTTTGGTTATCTTTTCAATAGTTCGGCAGAATCCCGGTTCAAGCCTCAACATTCCAGGACTTTTGAAACCCTTGTGCTTTTTATTTATCACATTGTTTTACTGTTGAATGAAGGGGAAAAATATTTTTTTTTATGAAATTGATCAAGTAGTAAAAATGTCATATAAAAATCAGTCTAATCTTGTTCTACTTGTTGCAGGAATGACGCTCTATAATCTTAAAACCTCAAAGCCTGAGCCCCACTTGGCAAACCTCAAAGCTCAAGCCCAACCAAGGGGTGAACCAGTCATCAAAGCCCAAGCTCGCTTGGTAAATCAATGAAGGTCAAGCCCGACCAAGGGGCAAACTAATCACCAAAGCCCAAGCCTACTTGGCAAATCAACAAAGCTCAAGCTCGACTAAGGCGAAAACCAATCAACAAAGCTGAAGCCCGACCAAGAGGCAAACCATTAACCAAAGGCCAAGCTCGCTTGGCAAATAAACAAAGCCTAACCCCGACCAAGGGGCAAACCAACATCAAAGCCCAAGACCAAGGTACAAACCAGTCACCAAATGGAGGCACTAGCGGAATCAAAGCCTCGCCATCCAATAGGTACAATTCCTAACCCTGCTCTTTTCATACGATCATACTAATATGTGGTAGCAGTGATCCCACGAGGGGCAGCTAAGGAGCACAGGATTTTATAGTCCCTCTCGCGAGATGATGATGATGTATATTTGATTTTATTCCCTGTGATAAAAATTCTTTTTTGGAATTTTTATTACCGATAAAAAATTCTCTACGTATTTCATTTTCAGAAAAATTCAGTTCGACATGTCCGATAACGCATCTGGTGGTAGCTCAAACTGATGATTTATACCCAAAAAATGATTTAGTCCAAAATACCTATAAAAAGTCAAATAAACCCTAAAATGTTCAAATTTTCCTATCAAAATCTCTTTTGGCCGGATTTTCTCCCCTTTTCTCCGTTTTTAGGCTTGAACCATGGTTGCTTTTTAGACCTATCAAGAGAGTGAGGCCGCTGGGGGCCTCATTGATACCGTTGGTGGTATAATTAATGCCACCGGCAGTATGGATTTTTGCTACAGAATAGCTGTCTGCCTTTTTTGCTAATATCCGCTGGATAATTGACCAAAAGCCAATTTCCACCGGGTTTTAGCCTATTTGAGGAGCATTTTTTGCAGCTAATGAAAGGGTTAGAAACTTCATCCACTCAAAATCTTAAGGAGATTTGTAGCATTTTAGCTAGTTCAATTGGGATAAGGTTTTGAAAAGGTAAGAAAATAGGATTCAATCCATCTTTTGTTGATTTTTCTCTACTGAACTCTTCAATATTTAGGAGAAATTTAAGTTTGGAAATCACTAAAATAGGGTTTAGAGACTTAAATCACCCCTTTACTTCCCAAATCATCATTTGAGCTCCCCGGAGGTGTCATTCGGATCACGAAGAGGTGGATTCACGGCCCTGTGGTGAAAATTCTGAGTTTCATAGCTCTTTGACTCTCTTTCTACTTGTTTGTTGCATTTATTTGCTATTTTGTGCATAGTTTTGGGTTTTTAGTCAATTTTCGGCCAAAAACAGCTGCCGCAAAAAACTGAAGCCGCTAGCGATATCAACCATGTCACCAGCAGCATCGTTGATACCGCCAGTGGCTTCATTTGCCCCTAATAGCCTTATTTTCTCACATGACCCTTTCTTCATGGTATCCAAAATGTCATACAGCTTAACTGTGTAACTGAGATCGCCAGCGACATCATTGATGCCGCCGACAGCTTCAGTCATACCGCGGTCGGATGGAATTCTGGACATTAGTTTTATTTTTCGTTTTTGTTCCTGACCTAGTTTAATTTCTGAAGTTAGGATGTATAGTGCATTGGCGAAGGTCCAGAACCTTCTGAAAATAGACCTCACCCCATTACATGTGGCATTTTCACTAATAATCCAATTAAAATAATTATCGAGTCTAAAATATGGAAATATTGGAATTTGCCCACAAAATCCGTTTAAACCCCATTTTTAGCCATCCAATCGGGCTCTACAAATTGTATAATAAATTTTCCATGTTCACGCTAACTCGAGTCTTGTTTTGTCTACTAATTATGCATGCTACGTGATATACCTCGTACAACGTGTCATATCTGTGCTTACCATTTTATGCAGTTAGATTTAGGTTAGATGTATGTTAGGCCTTTGGGTATTTTTATTTCTTGTATAGAGCAAATGTATATAATTTGAAAGCCATGTAATTATTATTTAATTTCCACACTTTATTTGTTAGATAACTATAATAATTTATTTACCGCTTTTGCTTGCCAAAAACACGCTAACAACACATAAATCGAAAACACAATAAATAGGGTGGATTAAAATAGAATAAAATAAAATGAAACTTTTAATTTGGCCTAATGTAAAATAGATAACATCATCCAAACTTGGAGTCTCTACTTAATGTATGGTCTACTACCAGTTGGGAAAATCATACCAAAATTTCCTGGTTGAGCTGAACCAGGTGGCGACTCTATGAGTATAGAATTTTGATCTCATATCTTTTGAACATTAAAATATGAATAACCATTTTCACAATCATCATGCCATTATTTTTCGAGGGATCGGTCAGCCAGCCCAGCTTCACAACCGCCGCGTAAAACGTCGTCCGCTAACAATGGCAACTCTACTGGGGAGCAATCTCTTTAAACTTGAACTTAAAATTTTCAATAAGTTTAAAAGATTTAGATGATGTATTGAAATCATTGGAAAAATTAAAACTTCATTCTTTTTTATAAGGTTTTATCCTTATGCATGTAGATAGTTCGGTAATATTAGGTGCCCCATTTTACTTGAGAAGCTCACAAAAGTATCGCTCTTGCCCTGTTTGGAATTGAGGTTACCTAGTGGGTGGATCACTCGTTTCAACCAACATATGAACTCCTGCGATCGAACCTATTTGGGGAGTGGTTGAGTAACATGGAATCAAGGTAAACAAGAACCTTTTACATTAACAACCCTATACCAAAGCCGCGCAAGAAAAAGCCTTAGCACTTCATTCCTTTAGGGTTACCAAAATAATAAAAAATAATTAGGACGCACTTTCTCACCACTACAAGCGAAGGAGTTGACCTCCATCTATTTTAAAAGGGAATTATACTTGAGTCATAAGATCGAAAGAGGGATACTTTTAGTGGTATGTGCTACATGCTCATGCATCAACCATGCATCGGCTTCAAGGGCCAAAACAAACCAACTTAACCTTACCACTTCCACTTAGGGAAGAAGTTTAGCAACATGCATAGGACTTCTTTTGTAACTCCATTTCTCACTACATATCACTATGTATGGCGTGAGAAACAAACGTCCCACATATATTGGAGGGATATGATGTCGCGTTATGACACTACACCTAAAATTGCAACCATCCTCGCGAGTATAGCAATAATCGCTTTAAAAGACAAAATTCATTCATACCATCTATGGCATTACACAATCCACACATGATCTGATCTGCTACTCACAATCTGTCAGCTAGGAGGAGGCAAAGTTATCATCGCACCCCGATTTGGAAAAGGCCAGAGCACCCTTTGATTTGACATTCTCTCACCTCGATTGTCGCCATAGAAGTTGAAGGGGTTTCATATATTAATTCCAGTGGGGAGTCAGATTTAGATCAGATTCATTTGGGTCAGAATTCCTCTCAGCCAGCCATGTCTTTCCTAAACAATAAAGGAAAACTTCCTCCGCCTGAGGGTCCATTAGGTCTTACTCCCACCTCTAGAGCAGGATCTCAGCCACCCCCTAATTTTAACTTTGCCTGTGCTATAGCTCAGTTATTGAAATCAGATTCATTCCAAGCCTCTATCTAAACCATTGTTCAAGCAGTCGTCAAGCAATCTCTTGAGGATAGGAATTCAGACCAGGTCTATGAGTTTGTTATGCAAGCCTAGAATAGTTCATCACAGATGTTGGCCAGTCCGGCAGGGACAAGACCCATTGCGCTAGATTTTCACCCAACACCCTCAACTTAACCTATGGCAAACCCATTCCAATTTGGGCAAGCCACTGCTTTTCTGTAAACCTCGACAACCCCATTGATTGTTCCTTACAACTCGAGACCTTTAGCTCAAAGCTCAGTTCCTTCGATATTCACTCATCAATTCTCAGCTTCTTCCATCGGACTGATCCAACCTTTGCCATCTTTCACTCCTCCCTAATTTGTGGTAACTTTAAGGGGCACTACCTACCCCTAAAACCCTTTCAGTAGCTAACTGATTGATCGTCCTTGCTTAGACATTCCTCTACCATCTCTGCTAGTCCCAAACAATAACTAGGTCATGTAGCCTTCGAGCGTGACACCTGAACTAGCTGCTTTTGTTAGCCAAATGATGGCCTCTCAGACCAACCACAATCAGGTCACGTAGCCTCCGGGTGAGACACCAGAGATTCAAGCCTACATCAACCATCTTATAGCTGCCAAAGAAGCCAAATAGGGAGAGGATTGGGTCCCTAATAATTTCACTATATCGAATATGGCTCATTATGACAGGTTTGGTGCCCCCACTTCTCACATTATTATGTATGAAATAGTTATACGTGTAAAGAAATTAAGTGATAAAGTACTTGTTAAAATGTTTCCTTGTTCCCTTCGGGGCCCTGCTCTTGAATGGTATCAAACTTTACCTTAGCACATTGTCACTAATTGAAAACTCCTTTTTAAAGCTTTAAAAGTGCACTACGGTTTTAATACTGTGATGGAAACAACCCTCCAATACCTTGAGGGAGTCTACCAACAGCCCACTAAAAACTTCAACCAGTACTTTAACTGGTGGATATCAACCCAGGTTCTGATGAAATCTAAATTGAGCCTTGAGGAGATGATTGTTAAACTCCTAGAGGGATCTCTTCTTCTTTTCTGCAAAGAAATGGCTACTGATTCATTCCTATCTTATAAGGCTATGTTTAAGAAGGCTAAGAAAATTGAGCTTGAGGTAGAGCATGAAAAAGCAGAAAAAGCTCTGGTTTAGAAAGAATAATGATACTCTGCCCGCAGCCCTGACACCTGCTAAACCTAAGGCCCCAACTGTAGTTTAGGTAATTTCTCAAGTCCCTTCTACACCCCTGGAAATTGCTTAAGCTCCACTGGTAGTTGCCGCAGTCTAGCTTCCTTATCCTCCTTTCAATTTAGCTAATCCATACGAGTTACCTCTTCAGGTTATCTTTAACCGTTTAAGGGAAGCAGTTTATATCCAGTCCCTTCAGGAGTATAAACTGCCTAAACCTGAGGATAAGAACAATTTTGTAATTACCACGTCCAAGTGGGTCACCAAACCAATAATTGTAAGGCCTTGCTCTCAGCTATCCCGCGTCTCATTAGTGAAGGAAAGATTACTGAACCTAATAAGGCTCTGAGCACTATGAATAACCCTTTACCGAATTTTGGAAACAAGGAGGGCATGATTCATTTCAGCTTACTCGAAGCCATAGTTTTTTTATCTCCTCTCTTAAGGGTCAAGAAGTAGTAATTTAGTTCTGGTTATCGGTTCTAGCCTTTCGTCTAACTCAGTTTTTAATCTGATTAGTCATGCTAATCTGGGAGTTGATTCAGTTCAGGGTATGGAAGTTAACCCAAATCCACCTAAGAAATAAATCGTAGAGCTTTGCCATTTATGGCTAAGAGAATGAAAGTTGAGAAAAAAGCCACTCTTTAGTGTTAACTCCTTTATTTAGAAGGAAGTCTATTCCGATGAAGATGATGGAGTAGTCAAAGTAGCCAAGGCGGTAGGTACCAAACTATTTATGGTGGATTCGCTTGCTAATGAGAAGCCAAGTGAACTATTCAGGGTTGATAAAAATGAGCTTTTCAGTGCAGATGGGTATGAGTTGCTAGACCCAGATTTAGACCCCGATGAACCTCCTTATCCCTTTAAAACATGATCCACTCAGAGTATTTTGCTTGATCATGTTCTCAACATCACTTGGAGTGGCCTTGTGTATCAGCCCAAGGACCATTATATCTGTCTGGATAAGGACTCGGTCCCAAAAAGGGTAGGAACCACTACAAGGCCTCCTTCTCCACCTCCGCCTATTCTAACAAGCCTCGAGGTTGATCCTCTCATTACCCAGCTGAAAAACACCGAAACTCGTTACAGTATCTGGCAGTTGGTTATTGATTCTTATGGGCCTCATAGGGGTTTGATTAAGTGGCTACTAGAATTGGATGCTACTTTGATCACCTCTATTGTTGAGATGTGTGCCAGGGTCAGGGAAGCCATTCCTCCAAAGATTGTACCGCAGATTATATTTGATCATTTCGATCCCCCACATGAGGGTAAGGTTCATAACAGGGCCTTGTTCATTTGTATTCAGATCCTTGATAAGACTATCCCCTGTATCATGGTTGATGATGGATCTGCCATAAATCTCTATCCCCTAAAAGTCCTCAATCACTTGGGCCTATTAGAGGAAATACTTGAGAAATCCAACACTATTATCTGTCCCTATGATGATTCGAAGCATAATGTAATTTGGGCATTTAAGGTGAAAGTCACTATTGAAGGTGTTATGAGTAAGGTGCGGTTCACTATGCTTGACATTCCTGTTACCTACTCTTTGTTGCTTGGCCAACCTTGGATCCATGCCTTGGGTGCAATTCCCTCCTCTCTCCATTAGAAAATCAAGCTTATCCATGAGAACAAGCTTATAACTATCGAGGCTGACCTCGCTTCTATCGTGGTTGTGATGGAAGCCAAAGCTAAACATAAATAAGGCCTTTATGTTGCTGTGATTTGTAAGGCCGAGAAATTGATTCCTACTTGGTATGGTTATCTTCACTCTAGTATGGGGAAAATGATGAAGCAATCTAGGTATAAGCCTAAAAGAGGCTGTGGAATACACGAGCAAGGGATTATTGAAGCTTTAGAACCGAAGGTGCTTGCTCGTAATGCAGGATTGGGGTATACGCCTAGGAAGACCTATTGCAGTGTCCACCCTATCTACTTCTGCATGGTAACCATCTATGAAATCCAGGGCAAGAAGCCTTACAAAGGGGAAGCTAAACCTGTCGAGCATAATGAGAAAATGTGGTATGGTTTTGAGATCTTCAAAGATGTCTATAACTTAGAAGGCGGCTACATGGTTGTCTCTGCTGAACTCGAACCCACTAAGCCTACTATGCCTGTCAACATCATTTCTGATAAGGTTAAGGGTAAGGGAAAGATGTATCCTAAAGATGAGCCCAGGGGAAGTGATAAACCTATGGATCAAGAAATGGAAGATGCTGTGGCTACCATGACCAAGGCTGTGGCATTTCTGATGAAGAAAGGTTGTAAGGGTGAGAGAAGCGGGGAAGAGGATTCTATGACTGAGATCATAAAGAATCTCACCAGGGCCCTGACCAAGAAAGATGACCAGTTCAGGGAACCACCACTCATTGCTGACTAGAAGATTGCTCTTGAACATGACCTGGATGCCATTCTAGTGAAGACTATAGAAGATGCTCCACCTGCTGCTGACATCACCACTGAAGCCCATCCACCTATGAAGGATGACAATATGGATGACGTGATTTTCAATATTTTTGATGTATTTGATGCAAACAATGTCGCCAATAAGGCTTTTAATTCAATGATTGACTCTCATTTTGCTTACTTGTTTGATGTTTTTCCTGATTGATCCATGCATTCACATAACCATATGCGTAACATTTTTTTGCATTAACAATACTTCTTAAAATGAAATAAACCTGAGTACTGATGATAGCCCTAAAATAGTAACCATTTCTAATGACTTAACTCCTGAGAAAAAAGTGAAATAATAAAAGTGCTTAAAGATCAAGTTACACTTTTGCCTAATCGTACAAAGATATGCTTGGGGTTGATTGTCAGATAGCTGAGCACATAATCCTAACCAATCCAAGGTTCATACCTATCAAGTAGAATCTCTATTGGTTAAGACCAGAATGGGTAGATTAGGTTAAGGTAAAGGTTTTGAGGTTAATTGAGGCTCGCTTCATCAAAGTTGTGGAGTAGCCAACTTGGTTATCCAACATTGTTCCAGTTTCGAAGAAATATGGTAGGGTCCAGGTTTATGTTGACTTCCGAGACCTCAGTAAAGCTTTGCCTAAAGATAATTTTCCACTTTCTCACATCGATGTCCTGATCAACAGTGCCGCTAGGGCAACCATGTACTGGTTTATGGATCGGTTCTCGGGTTATAATCAGATTCTGGTGGATATCATTGATAAGGTTAAGACAATGTTCATTATCGAATAGGGGTCTATTGCTACAAAGTAATGCCCTTTGGATTAAAGAAAGCCGGAGCCACTTATTAGTGCACTGTAATCACTCTCTTACATGACATGATCCATAAAGAGGTAGAGGTGTAAGTAGACGATATGATCATAAAGTCTTCCACCCCAAGAAGAGAACCCCGCTATTCTCGATAGATTCATAACTTGTATTGAGAAGTACAATCTCCGCCTAAATCCGAAGAAGTGTGTGTTTGGGGTTACTTCAGGAAAATCACTAGGGTATGTAGTCATTTAGAAAGGAATTGAAATGTATCCTAACAAAGCCAAAGCCATAAAGGATATGCCTCCGCCGAAAATAGAGAAAGAGGTCCGATCATTTCTAGGGTCCTTACAGTACGTCAGTCAATTCATTGCCTATCTCACTACTATATGACAGCCTATTTTCAAGCTACTTAGAAAGCAACAACCATTATTCTAGAATGATCAGTGCCAAGTGGGGTTTGAAAGAATCAAAGCTTACCTCATTGACCCACCCATTTTAAAACCCCCCATTCCTGAAAAACCTTTGATCCTATACTTGGCCATCAAAGAGTCTTCTATCGGGGCCAGCTTGTTCAGGAACATGATGATAAATGGGAGCACGTGATGATAAATGGGAGCACGTGATCTACTACTTGAGCAAGAAGTTGCTAGATTATGAAACCAAGTATTCAATCATGGAGAAAACCTACACCACTATGGTCTGGCTCACTAAGAAACTATGCCATTACTTCTAATCCTAGCGAGTCCAAGTCATGGCTAAGATTAATCCAATTAAGTATCTATGCCAATCCCCCACTTTGGCTGGCAAGTTCTCTTACTGGTTGTTACTCCTTTTGGAATTTGACATCGAATATATAACAAAAAAGGTTATTAAGGGACGGGGTATGGCAGAATTCTTAGCTAATCAAGCTCTTAACTCTGATTATATTGAGAACTTGGACTTTCCAAATGAACAGCTCATAACTGTTACCGTCCTCGAGCGTGTGGGGACTATGTGCTTTGACAGTGTTATGAACCGATGGGGAGTAGGCCCTGGAGTTATTATAGTCACACCGGATAATGAAATCATCCCGTTGTCCAAACTCTTAGAGTTTTCCATTACAAATAATGGCGCAGGATATGAAGCTTGTCTATTCGTTCTTGAAGCTCTTCTCCAAGTCGGAGCTCGCATAGAATCTATTATTGGGGATTCAGCTCTTTTAATCTACCAGGTTGTCAGAAAGTGGGAAATTAAGGAAGACTCTCTCCGCCCTTATCTTGAGGTAGTCTGAGGCTTATCCGAGAAGTTTACCAGCTGTTCATATAGCCATGTGCCTTGGGGATGAGAACTAAATAGTTGACCCCTTACTACCTTAGCCTCCTTATGGGAAGGACCCCAACAACAGCCTATCCATCCATTGGTCCTATTATTGACTAAGATCCCATACTATGGTTAGTAGGTTCCGCGGGTCCTCGCTATCTCAACCAACCCCTGCTGGTACTTTGACGTCATCTTATTTCTCCAAACCGAGCAATATCCCCCAGATTCATTTGACTCAGACCGTACTACCCTTCAATGGCTTGCAGCCTAATTTCGGACTATTGATAATGATCTGTTCAAGTGTATAAATTATGGGTTACTACTCCATTGCTTAATAAAAATCGAGGCTCAGGCAGTGATTGATCAGGCCCATTCCGACGACTGTGGTCCTCATATGAATGGTCTTTCTCTCGTAAAGAAAATTCAGTGGTTAGATTATTTTTGGCTCACTCTAACGGCCGATTGCATCGTCCAGGTCCAAAGGTGCCACCAATGCTAGATTTATTGGTATATGCAACATCCGCCACCCACTAAGCTTTATCATTTATCTACTCCTTTGCCATTCTCGGCGTCGGGGATAGATATAATCAATGAAATTTATCCTTCATCAATAAACAGCCATAGATTCATTATCATAGTAGTGGACTGCTTCTCGAAGTGGGTAGAGGCCAAATCCTAGACCAATGTCACCGCCGAGAAGATGGCCAAGTTCATAGAGAAGCACATTTTTGCACGGTATGGGCTTCCGGATCATATAGAATCAGATAATGGAGTTTAGTTCCAAAGGGCAACCGCTGAGCTAATTAAGAAATATAGGATCGAGCACTATAGATCTTCACCATATAGACCACAAGCCAATGGTGCTGTGGAGTGTGAGCAGACGATGTTTTACGAGGTGGCTGTGAGGCCGAGTCGGAGAGCTGACCTCTTAGAATAATGGGGGTGAGTGATGTGATTGAAATATGGTTTTGCATATTTTAATGCTCAAAAGATACGAGATCAAAATCCCGTACTTAAAACAGAGTCGCCACCGGGTTCAGCTCAACCAGGAAATTTTAGTACGATTTTCCCATCGTGTGGTTGGAACATACCTTAAGTAGAGATTCCGAGTTCAAAAGATACGAGATCAAAATCCCATACTTAAAACAGAGTTGCCACCCGGTTTAGCTCAACCAGGAAATTTTGGTACGATTTTCCCATCGTATGGTTGGAACATACCTTAAGTAGAGATTCCGAGTTCAAATGATGTTATCTATTTTTCATTAGGCCAAGTTAGAATATTTCATTCTTTCTTAATCGGTTTAATCCATCCTATTTATTTTATTTTCGGTTATTATGTTGTTTTCGCGTGTATCAAGCAATTGAAGCGATGAATAAATTATTACAGTCATCCAAGAATAAGTACGGAAAATAAAATTCTTACCAGGCTTCCAAATCCTATACATCTTTCTACACGGTAAATAAAATACCCGAAGGCCTAATATACATCTACCTGCAGAAGATGGTTAGCATAGATATGGCATGTCGTTCAAGACACCTCATGAATCATGTATAGTTAGAACACCAAACAAGATCCGAGTTAGTATGGATATGGCATATTTTGTTTACAATATTATAAAGCCCGGTTGGATGGCTAAAATGAGATTTGAACGGTGTTTGTGGGAAAATTCCATTTTTAACCAAATTTTAGACTCGATCATTGTTTTAACCAGATTATTAGTGAAAATGCCACATGTTATGGGGTGGGGTCTATTTTCAGAAGGTTTTGGACCTCTATTGTTGCACTGTGTATCCTAGCTTCAAAAAATAAACTAGGTCGGAGATGAACGAAATTCAAATGCTCTCCAAAGTTCATGTCATCAGCGACATGGCTGATGTCGCCGGCAAAATCAGTGATGTCACTAGAGGCATCTGTTTCGTAGGCAGGTTACATGGCTTTCTGAGTACCATAAAGAAAGGATCCCACAAGAAAGTGGGGTCTCTAGGAAATATGATGCCGCTAGCAATATTAGTGATGTCTCTAGCGACATGAGTGATATCGTCGGTGATATCACATGTCTCCGGCGACTTCAATTTCTTGCAGCAGCAGTGGGCAATAGTAAAAATGACTGAAAACCCTAAAAATGAACACAAATCAATAAGAATCAGCACAAACCAGCAATATTAATGACAAAGAGCTATGAGACTTAGAATTTTTACCCTGGGGTCATGAATCCACCTCTTCGAGAACCAAGGAACACCTTCGGGGAACTTGTAATGATAATTTAGTAGTAAATTTAAGAGTTTTAAGTTTCTAAATCCTATTAAACTAATTTTAACTTGAAGATCTACTAATTTTAAGCTCACAATCAGAGAGTTCAATGAAGAAAAACTAGGAAAAATGGATTAGAATATTTTTTCCTACCTTCTCTAATTCTTATCTTACTAAAAATCTATCTTCTCACTCTAGCATTAAGTTTCCCTTCTTCCCCCTCTCTCCAAAGCCCAAGGTGTGTTTTTTTAAAGGCAAGTTAGGGTGGTCTTCGAGACCTTTTTGACCAGTTCCATTGAAAGTGGCAAAAAGGCTGGTCAAAGGAAGAAAAAGATGTTGTCTGTGCAGAAGCCCATTTTGGGCCATACCACCGGTGACATGGTGATACCGCCGGCGGCATTAACCTCCTGCAAGCCAATAGTCAGCGGGCCGACAAGCCTAAAAAGCTGCCAAAAGTGGTCAAAAAGCGAACTTTTCAATTTTAGTGATATTTTTAGAGATTTAATTAATTTAGGTGGAAATCATCGGTTTCAGCTCCTATCGGACGCATTATCGGTCATGCCGAACTAGATTCTACCAAGTATAAAGTTTGTGAGGAACGTTATATTGGTAATAAAAACTGTAAGGAGAACTTTTATTTTGAGGTATTAAAATCGAGTACATATCATCATCGTCTCGCGAGAGGGACTATAAAATCCCATGCTCAGAGGTTGCCCCTCAGGGGATCACTGCTGCCACATATTAGTATGATCACATAAAAGAGAAAGGGATAGGAATGATACCTAATAGATGAATGGTTTGCCCCTTGGTCGGACTTGTGTTTCATGGAAAGGATATCTGTTGCTCGGACTCGATCCTTGCAGAGAGATTGCCCCTTGGTCGGACTTATGCTTTGCAAATTGGTTGCCCATTGGTTAGACTTGAACTTCGTGGAGAGACTGCCCCTTGGTCGGGCTTATGCTTTGTGGATTGGTCACCCCTTGGTCGGACTTGTGCTTTGCGGAGAGACTACCCCTTGGTTGTACTTATGGTTTATGGAGTGGTTGTCCCTTGGTAGGACTTATACTTCACGAAGAGATTGCCCTTTCGTCAGGCTTATACTTTATGGATCGGTTGCCCCTTAGTCAGACATGAGCTTCGTGGAGAGATTTCCCCTTAGTCAGGCTTATGCTGTGTGGATTGGTTATCCTTTAGTTGCACCTGAGCTTTGTAAAGAGATTGCCCCTTGGTCGAGCTTATACTTTGTGGATTGGTTAGTGTGTAGTTCTGAAAGCAGCATGTAGGGGGTCATGCTGTGATTTGGAGAGGTGAACCCAAAAGGTGTTATATATAGGGACATGCCGGGACTTTCAGTTGGTGTTCTAGGGGTGAACTCAAAGGGTGATATGTATAAAGACTATATCAAGGACCTTCAGTTTGCATTCTAGGAGTGAACCGAAAGGGTGATGCATACAAAGACTATATCAAGGACCTTCAGTTGGTGTTCTGGGGGTGAACCCAAAGGGTGATACATATAGAGACTATATCAGGGACCTTCAGTTGGCATTATGGGCTTAAAACCAAAGGGTGATATGTACAGGGACTATATCAGGGACCTTTATTTGGCATTCTGGGGGTGAACCCAAAAGGGTGATACGTATAGAGACTATATCAAGGACCTTTAGTTGGCGTTCCAGGGGTGAACCCAAAGGGTGATACGTATAGGGACTACATTAGGGACCTTCAGTTGGCATTCCAGAGGTGAACCCAAAGATTGACATGTATCGGGTCATGCCGTAATCTCTGGGTAGCGTACAGAATGAGCATATTGGGTTTGCAGTCATGGCTTTTGTGCCTGCGAAAAGTAGGATGAGAACAAGACCAGACAGAATTTAGATGACATTTTTACTGCTTGATCGATTTTATGAAACAAAAATATTTTTGCCCTTTCGATCAAGTGGTAAGAATGTAATAACAAAAAGTACAAGGGTTTAGAAGTCTAGGGATGCCGGGGCTAGAGCCGGGATTTCACCGAGGATGGCTGAAAAAAAGGCATGGAGAGAGTTGATATCACTGGTGACATGGATGATATCAGTGGCGGTATGGGATGATGTTGCCATCAATGTTACTGCCACGTGGTAGCTTTGACTGGTTAAACAAATCCAAAATTCAAATTGAAGGAAGTGATATTGCCGGCGGCATGACTGATATCGCTGGCGGTATGGAATGATGCCGCCAGCGGCATGAATTGGACAGTTTTAGATAAATTAAAACTCCTTGAATTCCGCACGACAGTTTAAAAGGATGGAAAACTCCTTTCTTTCTTCATTCTATGCATACAGAAACCGTACCCCCTTTGTCCCCTTCTTCTCCAAATCTTTCGCTTTCTTCCCTATTCCAATCATGAACAGAATTGCAAAGGCTTTCAAGGGTAAATCCGCTAAGGCTAGGGAGAGCCTACCGGAATCCTCCATCGAGGGGCTGAAACTTCTTTCGGTTCCTGTTGCTTAGGGCGTGAAAGAGACGGCTAAGATGTATGGGTACAGGATTAATTCTCCCATAACCAACCTGACCCCGAAGAAGGAGAAACATCTTTCCAGCGTCCAGGTAATCCTGCAAAACTCAAAATTCTTCTTTTTTGGGTTGAGTTTTAATTCAGCCTTAGGCTCAAAATCGTGCCATGATAAGAGTTATAACTATCAAATAGACTAATTTACAAACTAATATTACATGTTTTAGGTTTGATTTTTACAGTTTTTAGGCTTATGGTTTGATTAATTGTGATTTTTGTGGTTTTGGTGCGATGGGTGCGATTTTTGGGCAAAACAAGTTCTGCCCATAGGTTGTGATGTCGCTGGCGACATGAGCATTGTCGCCAGCGGTATCAAGCCTTACAAAAAGGCCTAGAAAGGCGTGATGCCTTTTCTGCTTAAGGTGATGCCACCGGCAGCATCATCCATACCGCCAACAGTATGGATGATATCGCCGGTGACATGGCTTCTAGCATAAGCGACATTAGCAGCCTTTCAGCAGGTATCAGCGATGAGAAAATAAATAGGGACTTATCTATTTTTCTTCTAATTTTTGCAGCCGCATGAACTGACCTATACTGGAGGTATGGGCACCATTGGCGAGTGATGGCACCATATTTCTGAGAATGATCCCGAACTTATGCTAGCCATCAACAAGACGGGCTTCGAGGACTTGGCCCGAATCATGCCGATGTTAATGCTAAAGCTCTCCCATCCGGCTGTGATGGCTCTTACAGAGAGGTGGTCTGAAACCACTCATACCTTTTACTTCTTATTTAGGGAAGTGACAATCACACCCTATGATGTTGTAGCTAAGACTGGGCTCCCCTAGACGGATGAGGCCATTTATTTTAACACCTACATGGACAAATATCACACCGAGAGGGTCGCGGGGAGGCAAGTTAAGGAGCTATTTGGTTTGAAGCCTATCTCAGGATGGCTATCCTATGGTGAGCTGCACCAACATTAGACTAGGGAGGATATGGTGCCGGAAGATGATAGGGACGCTTGCATCCGTTCCTTCATGATTTCCCTGCTAAAAGTGCTATTCTACTCAGTTTTGGGGAGTAAAATAGATTACGGGCTGATATCCACCATGGAGGATGTGGCGGGTGTCAGGAAGAAGAATTGGCCGCAGGCCATCCTGGTGCAGATGTATCATGCGCTAGATATGGGTGCTCGAAAGAAGGGAAAGGCCCTCCGTCTCTGCCATCTATTACTTTAGGTATACCTTCCTTGGAAGCATTTTACTTGATTGCGCATGTCTCATTAACTGTGGATGTTTTTTGAATTGATTAATTATTACCTATGCAGGCCTGGGCTTTTGAGCACCAAATCCTACCTCTAGTTGAGTTCAAGAAAACCATGCCATTGGGCTCTCATTTTCTCGCCTGCTAGTACAGGGGGAATGGTGAGAAGGCAAGTATCCCACCAAGTACAGGGAGGTCCTGAGGAGTGTGGAACTGAGCTTGATTTGCGATCTTTTAGTTTGGTCCCTATTTCACACTCAGAACAAACTATTAGTAAACAAAAGTGTTTATGAATTTACATGTACTTGTATCGGTTGTTTTGGTTGATTGTTGGTGCAGCTTGTCCTGGACCTATTTGATAGGGTGGAGAACCTGCTGAAAGTCACGAGGGCCAGGAGGGAGGCGGATAACCATAGGTTTGTCATGGAGTGCCCTTTATCCTAGTAGTGGTACTTGCGGGAGCGAGTTTGAGGCTGGAGGTTTGTCCCTATCGCTAATAGATCGGTGCTAGCCGATCCTCCCAGAGGCTTATGGTGGCCCCTTCTGGTGATTACATCTGTGGCTAACCAAGCCAAATATATCGAGGGGGATGGCTGGGTTATTATGAGCCTTTTCGGGCTCCTATGAGCGGCACTAGCAGCGCCTACTCCCCTTATGCCTCCGCCTCCATAGGATTGATACGATTGAGTACCATAATGAGCAAAGGCTGGAGGAGGAGAAGAGGCAGCTCAAAGGTGTTATGGATGTCGAGGAGGTGGAAGAAGAAGAGGAAGATGAAGAGAGATAGAGGCTGGAGACAATGTTAGGATCGAGCCTGAGGGGGAGGATGAGGTAGGCGTGGATGTAGCTGGCGGGAGTGTGTCGATGTCCCAGGGGAGCACTACTCTTTTGAGATATGATTGTGTTTATGTGCATGATTTTCAATTATTTTCATTTAGGAATGTCGCTTATGTGTATTTTTTATGCTTTTCAGGAACCTGCATGGAAGAGAGGTCGAGACAACCAGAGTAGGACGTAGTACTATGGTGTACCGGAGGGGATAAATTTTGTAGAAGGGCGGGTGGTCAACCCGATGAAGACCCGGTTCCTACTGATGAACTCCCAAGGCAAGTTCCAACCTAGGAACATAGGCCTGAGCTGGCATGCTCTGATTTTTATGCCAGAGAGCACCACTTATATAAGGCTTGATAACATGATAATCGCTTTCTTGCTTACCCTTGGATGTGGGTACTTAATGATTTGCCTTTTGGACTTTTTAGGGGTCATGGAGTCATGTGGAGCAACTAGCAGAGAACAATTTTGCTCTCTAGGACATGCTTATTGGGCAATTGCTGCTTGTTCAGGTACATTTCCTTTTATGACATGCCAAAATAAGATAAGATGCATGTATGGATGCTATGAATGAAGTGCATTATTGATGTTTTCCTTGGTTCGTAGGATTTTTTGGCCCTTTCCCTATACGATGCCAATACGTCACTGAGGTGATACGAGGAGGAGACTGTAGAACTCTAGCTTCATGTGACTGACCTTGAGGGTCAGCTGGAGGCTACTGTTCAAGAACGAAGGAGCAAGCAAAACCTGGATCACGTGCACCCCGATAGCACCAATCACAGAGGAGTGAAGATGTCAGCCGGCCGATGCTCATTTGTTACGGTTGAGGAGTCAAGCATCATCCCGATGACTGAGGAGAGAGAGGAGGATGAGGTTGATGATTGGCTAGTGAGCCCTAAGGGTGTTTCATCTCGCCCCGCCGACAGTGGCGGGAATGCCTAGATTATGCTTTCATTTTGCTTTTTGTTTCGAATTTTTGGTTTACACCCTTGATACATTGGGTTTTGAATTATTTGGATTGTTGCTTTCGTAGGCTGGAATATTTGAATGGTTTGCGCCTTCGGGCTTTTATTGAATAAAATGGATTTACACCCACACCTGATTTTGAAAATGGATTACACGGTTGTTTACTGGTTTTGTATATGTCCGACATGATGACATTGCTTCTGATACTGCCCGAAAAATTAACTCCATACCGCTGGTGGCATGAATCATATTGCCCAAACTCAATCAGTAAAATAATATAGACAGTGATGCCCAAAGTTCATATCGCCAGCGGCATCATTTGATACCGCCCAAATTAGTTCATATCGCCGGTGATATCACTTACATCGCCGGCGGCATCACTGTCCAGAAATCTAATTCCAGCCATTCTGCCAATTTCTGCCACGACGACCCATAACCAATAGCTATAGGGTTTTCTGCAAAGTTTGAGGAATGCGAACTGGAAGAAGCTTGAAAAATTCAAGCTTTGGGGGTTTTGATATGTCGCGGTGTGGCCCGTAAGCCCCGAGTTCCTTCGAGCAGTGCTATCTTTTTAGGAACCAATGGACCACATCTTCTGATTTTCATCATTCGAGCTATGTCCCTTGCTCGAAGAGTTCCATGCTATATTGGGGGTACAATGTCCTAAACACATGCCCCTAGCATTGCCAAATTTCATTTTGGCGCGGATGGAATTCCTCGGGGATTATAGAATTTGGACTTTGTGGACCCATTTTTGTCCCAATTGTCTGACAAACCTGAGTTTCAGCTCAGAGCAGTTTTAGAGTGGTGTCATGGGGTGCCCCGATCTCACCTTGATTGGCCATCAATGATGGCATTACTACTTATAGCAGAGTTTATATGCGGAGTGAGCGCAATTGCTCTGCTTAGGCTGATTTCACTCATTGGCCCTATGTCGACAAGGGCTACTTCCATCACTATGGGGTTATCATATTACTAAAGGTATCCTTTGTTCTTCCCAACTTTGCGCACTTCTTTTCTCAATCCTTACTTGAACTCGAATCACAGGTATGGCTGATGGAGAAACTGAGGCTGTGGGAAGCACCACGCAGGAACCCAAAGAAGTACCTACCAGTTCATCTGAGGGAGAGGGGGCTTATGCGGGCTAATTTTGGCTAGCGGACATATGACGATTGGGTGCATATTTTGAGGGGGTACACTGATGCACAAGTTTAGTGGGTTAGTCCATGGTGGAGGATCCAGGATGTGGTTATGGAATCCTAGGGTGTCCATGTTCAGTTGATAGGTCTGGAGATATCTTCGTTCTACATCCCTTACCGGTTGTGCAGTCAGTGTGGCAAGAGGCAAAAAATCCCAATCAAGTTGCCCCATAATCAGATCGAGATCTATAAAGATAGGTGGGTCAACCATATCCCGGAGAAGTGGTCCAGGGGAGCTGTATTCGAGATTTGAGATTATGACCATGTGGAGACCATCGAGACCGATATACATTATAGAGGATGGCTTGCTAAGATTAGATGCTTGATGACCCGTCAGGAGCAGTCATGGGCTCACTTTGAGAGGGAGCATGCAAAGTAGGGAGAGGAGCCCCCTTTTACTACCACATCGAGGCGGATCTCTAGGTACTATGATGATGATGCGGGAAACTCAGTTTGAGATGCACTTTTTTCAGTTCTATCTTTTGCATAGGCTAGTCGGGGTGACAGACCTATCGAACTTTATTTTATTTTATGTCTTTTATTTGGTTCTAACTTTTGCATTTTTTTATTGCATATTCGATATAGAATAAAATGAACTTTGTCCTAAGCTTACTGGAGCTGTCTTAACCCTATAAATATAGGATTCACATAAGCATAAGCACTTAGAATTGAGCAAAAGGTATACTTTCATTAATTGAGACAAAATAAAGTACACGATGTTTGGTTGACATTCCCATTGATTTAACTCCCGGTGCCAATTAGCCTGGATTGGTTTTCTAGAAAGCACTCACTCTTTGCCTACATACCCTAACTTTTGCCTAGATCGCCCTTTTTAGGTTTTTGATCTAGCGGGTTTGACTCATCCCTTAATTTTTGCAAAGCCAGTTTGCAGCATACTGACCATCGGGTGTCACCCTAATTTTTGTCCGATCAGTAAAAGACTGAAAGGCGGGTGATTATCATATTTATTTTTTTGGTGTGCCGCTTTTCTCGATTTATTTCTTTTGAATCAGATATGATAACGCTTAAGCCTGTCTTGGTTTACGGGGTTCACAAACTCGTTCCCATCCATGTCTATAAGCTTGACCGCCCCTTTACTAAGCATTTTCTTTGTCATATATGGTTCTTCCTAATTTGGCCTGAATTTGACCCTCGCATCAGTGGTAGAATGCTTCTGCTGTTTAAGGACCAGATCACCAACCTTCAGGGGGAACTTCTGGTGTCTTACCCGACTATTATATGCTCGGGCCACACATTACTAGTACATTTGGAGGTTGTCAAGGCCCCTAAACTCTGCTCATCCATCATGTTCAACTGTTGAAATCTTGCCTAGGTCTATTCAGATTCTTTTAACTTAGCCTCCAGGGCGACTCTTAGGGGGGTCACCTGAGTTTCAATTGGCGAGACTACTTCCATCCCCTTAGACCAGGGAAAATGGAGTTTGGTCAGTTAGGGCATGGATGATGGTGTGATATCCCTAAATAGCGAAAGGTAGCTTATCTACCCAATCCCTCTAACCGGCTATCATCTTAGAAATAATCTTCTTCACTAATTTCTTAGCTGCCTCAATAGCTCTATTAGCTTGTGGTCTGTCTGGGGAAGATCTATGGTGTTTGATCCCGTATTTCTTGATTAGATCGACGGTTGCTCCTTGAAACTGTACCCCATTATCCAAGACTATATGGTGCGGAAGTCTATACTAAGCAAAAATATGCTTCTCTATAAACTTGGCCATCTGCTTGGCAGTTGCATTGGTGAAGGATTCAGCCTCCACCCATTTCGAGAAGTAATCTACTGCTACCACAACGAATCTATGACCACTTGTTGAAGAAGGACGGATTTCACCAATTATGTCTAATCCCCTACACCGAGAATGGCTAAGGGGTAGATAAATGATAAAGTTCGATGGGCGATAGGTGCTGCATATCCCCATAAACCTGGCATTGGTGGCACCTTTTGACATGGGCGATGCAATCGGCTGTGAGAGTGAGCCAAAAGTATCCTAACCGCTGAATTTTCTTTGTGAGAGCCAGACCAATCATGTAAGGGCCACAGTCATCGGTATGGTCTTGGGCCATTACGTTTTGAGCCTCAGAGTTAGTTAGAGAACGAAGAAGTAGGCCATTGTTAGTGCAATTGAATAAATCATTATCTGCAATACAAAACTGGACAATAAGACTCCTTAGGATGGTACGTTTCGAGTTAGAAGAACCCGTAGGATATTGGCCGATTTAGAGGAACACGACAATGTTAGAATACCAATAATGTTCGAATGAGATGGCAAGGATTGGAGGACCTAATTGAATGTGGTAGGGGGTCTTGGTGGGCAACATAACCAAAGGGTGGATAGGTTGCTGCTGAGGCCCATCCTATAGGGATGCCAGAGTGGCAAGAGCATTAGCCATTTGATTCTTATCCTGAGGGACGTGGCAGTATAAGCACGAGGTGAATTTCTTAAATAATTCGCGGATAAATGTAAGGACGGAGAGATTCCTCTTTAATTTCCCAATCCCTGATAACCTAATGGATAACGAGAGCTAAATCCCCAATGATAGATAAATGACGGGCCTAAACCTGGAGAAGAGCCTCAAGGCCGAACAGATAAGCTTCATACTCAGTGCTGTTGTTGGTGATAGTGAATTCAAAGCATTTAGACAACGGGATTATCTAATTATCCGGCATGACAATGATGACCACTAGACCTGCTCCCCGGTGGTTTATAGTACGTTGAAGTACATTGTCCAGAGGTGGTCAAGGATTTTAATAGAGGCAAGCCGCTCATCAGGAAACTCCAAATTTTCCTCATAGACGGAGCTAAGGGGTTGATTAGCTAGGAATTTGACTATGACCCGCCCTTTAATGACCTTTTGGGTCACATATTCAGTGTCAAACTCAGATACGAGAAGCAACCATCAAGACAATTTACCGGCTAGAGTGGAGGATTGACAAAGAAGCTTCATTGGGTTAATCTCGGCCACGGCTTGGACATGATAAGATTGGAAATAATGTCATAACTTCTTAGTGAGCCAAACCATGGTAGTGCAGGTCTTTTCCATAATTGAATACCGGGTTTCATAATCTAATAACTTCTTTCTCAAGTAGTAGATGGCGTGTTCATGCTTATCCGCATGTTCCTGGACAAGCATAGCCCTGACGGAAGATTCCTTAATAGCCAGGTAAAGGATGAGTGGTTTTCCTGGGATGGGGGGTGTCAAAATGGGCAGATTAACAAGATACACCTTGATTCTGTCAAATGGCACTTGGCCGTGTTTGTCCCATACTATAGGTTGTTGTTTTCTTAACAGCTTAAAGATGGGTTCGCAAATAGTAGTGAGGTGGGCAATGAACCGACTAACATACTGTAAGGACCCTAAAAATGATTGAACTTCTTTCTCTGTCTTAGGTGGAGGCATGTCCCTGATCGCTTTAGCTTTGTTTGGATCCATATTGATTCCTTTTTGGCTAACCATGTGCCCCAATAATTTGCCTAAAGTAACCCCAAACACGCACTTCTTTAGATTCAAGCGGAGGTTATACTTTTCAATACGAGTCTTGAACCTATCAAGAATAGCAGGGTGTTCTTCCTGAGCCGTGGACTTCACAATCATATTGTCCACATACACTTCCACTTCTTTATGGATCATGTCATGTAAGAGGGTAGTTACAATGTGCTGATAAGTTATGCCAGCATTTTTTTAACCCAAATGGCATTACCTTAAAGCAATACACCACCCGCTCAGTGATGAATGCTGTTTTGACTTTGTCGATGAAGTTAACAAGAATCTGATTATACCTCAAGAATCCATCCATATGAATACATTAGCAGCCCTGGTGGCACTATCAATCAAGACATCGATGTACGGGAGTGGGAAGTCATCCTTTGGTAAAGCTTTATTGAGATCTCGAAAATCTACACAGACCCGAACCCTACCATCTTTCTTTGGAACTGGGACTACATTGGACAACCAAGTCGGGTATTCCACAACTTTGACGAATCGAGCTTCAATCAACCTTGAAACCTCTGCCTTAACCTGATATGCCCATTTGGGTCTCAATCGGTGGAGTTTCTGCTTGACGGGCTAAAATTTGGGATTAGTTGGGGTTCTATGTTCGGTAATTTCTCGATCAACTCCAGGCATGTCTTCGTATGACAAGACAAAAGCGCTAACATGATCTTTAAGCACTTTTATGATCTTATGTTTTTCCTCGGGAGTTAAATGTTTGGAAATGGTCACCATTTTAGGACTGTTATCTATACTTAGGTTTATTTCACTTAAAGATGTATCACTAATGCCAAAAATGTTATGTGTATTATTATGCCAATGCATGGATCAATCAGGAAAGACATCAAACTAGTAAGCAAAACGAGAGTCATTCATTGCATTAAAAGGCTCGTAGGTAGCATTGTTTCCATCAAACACATCAGAAATGTTAAAAATCACATCATCCATATCCTCCTCCACAGGCAGAGGGTCTTTAGCAGCAATATCATAGGAGAAGCATCCTCTGTATTATCTATTAGAATGGCATCCAGGTCGTGCTCCAGAGCAGCCTTTTGGGCAATAGTGAGCAATGGTTCCCCAGATAGGTTAGCTTTTTCAATGAGGGCCCTGGCGAGCTTCCTTGCTATCACTGTCATAGTATCTTCTTTCCCAGTTCTCTTACCCTTCCAACCCTTCTTCATTAGTAGTGCCATAGCTTCAACCAGGGTTGCCACAGCATTTTCAATTTTTGGATCGATAGACTCCTGATTACTTCCTTCAGGCTCATCTTCAAGATACATCTTACCCTTTCCCTTAGCCTTATTAGAAATAACATTTGTAGGTGCAATAGGCTCAACGGGCTTGGGTTCAGCCGAAACTATCATGTAGCCGATCTCAAAGTTGTAGACATCCTTAAAGATCTTAAAGGCAGGCCACAATTTTCCATCTTACTCAATTGGCTCAGGCTCTCCCTTGTAAGGCCTCTTGCCCTAGATTTCATAAACAGTGACCATGCGGCAGTAGGATATACTTTTCTAGGCTTATATCCCAATCTTGCTTGATGGGTAAGATTTTTTGCTCCAAAGCTTCAACAATTCCCTGCTCATACATTCCCCCACCTTTGCCAGGCTTGTAACTAGATTTCTTTATCAGTTTACCCATACCAGGATGAAGGTAGCTGTGCCAAAGGGGAGGAGATTTTTAAGCTTTGCTAATCACGGCAACCTGAAGGCCTCCTTCTAAACTAGCTTCGACTTCCATAACAACCATAATGGAAGCGAGATCGGCCTTTATAGTCACTAGTCTGTCTTCATGAATAAGTTTGATTTTCTAGTGTACAGTAGAGGGAACGGCGCCCAAGGCATGAAGCCATGGTCTGCCGAGCAATAGAGAATAGGTAACATGAATGTCAAGTATAGTGAAGTATACATTGCTCGTCACACCTTCCACAGTGACTTCTGCCTCAAAGGTCCCAATTACACTGCGTTTTGAAGCATTATAAGCTCTAATAATAGTGCTGGATTTTTCAAGCATGCCCTCCGATAGTCCTAGATGAGGAAGGACTTTTAGAGGGCATAGATTTAGAGCGGAGCCATCATCTACCATGACACATGGGATAACCTTATCGAGGATTTGGATTAGGATGAACAAGGCCTGGTTGTGATCCTTACCCTCGAGCAGAAGATCAAAACGATCGAACATAATCTAAGACCCTTTTCTCGGGGGAATGCCTTCTCCAACTGTGGTGCATATCTCAACGACTGAGGTTGTTGGGTTAGCTTTTAAATCAAGGAGTTACTTAATTAACCCCTTGTGATGCCCTTTAGAGTCGATTACCAGCTGCCAGATACTATACCGGGCTTGGGTGCTTTTCAGCTGAGTAATGAGACGGTCCACCTCGAGACTGACTAGGGTAGGCGGTGGTGGAAAAGGGGGTCTCCTGGTAGTCCCAACCCTGCTAGGAACTGGGTCTTTGCTTAAGTGGAGATATCGGTCTTTAGGTTGATATATGTGGCCACTCTGAGTAATGTTAAGAACATCATCGAGCAAGACACTTTTAGTGGCTCGTGTTTCAGACAGATATTGTTGCTCTTTAGAGTCCGAATCTAGGTTTTGCAACTCATATCTATCAATGCTAAAAAGCTTATTTTGATCAACCTTGAATAATTCACTTTGTTTCTCCTTGGTAGGGGAATCAACCTTGTATAATTTGGTGCTTACGACCTTAGTCTCTTGAGCTACTTCCTCATAACCATCGGAGTAGTCCTCATTTGAAACAAAGGAATCTACACTGAACAACGGTTTTTTCTCAACTTTCAATCTTTTTGCCACAAATGGCTGAGTCCTACGGTTTTTCTGCTTTGGCTAGTTTGGATCAACTTCTATCCCTTGGATAGAGTTGACCCCTGGGTTGGCTTGATTGATTAGATCAAAAACAAAGCAAGACAGGAGACCCGAGCCGATGACCAGGATGGAGTTACTTTTGTCTAGCCTTTGAACAAGGAGATCGAAGATTGTGACTTCAGATAAACCAGATTGGACCATGCCCACCTTATTCCCAAAATTCGGCAAAGGATTATTTATAGTGCTCAGAATTCTATCGGGTTTAGCAATCTTTGCTTCACTAACCAAATATTGAATTGTTGAGAGCAGGGCTTTATAATTATTGGTTTGGTGTCCTACCTGAACATGATAGTTATAGAAGTTGTTCTTATCCTCGAGTCTAGGCGGTTTGTGTTCCTGAAGGGACTAGATAAAACCCGCTTCCCTCAATCGTTGAAAGATGACCCATAGAGGCAACTTATGAGGGTTAGCTACGATAAAGGGAGGGCGAGAAGGCTAGAGTGCGGCAACCGTCTATGGAGCTAGAGTGATTATAAGGGGCATAGCACGGGTTTGAGAAACAGCTTGAACCACAATCGGTGCTCTAGGCTTAGCTGGTGCCGGGGCTGAGAGCTGAGCTTCATTATTTTTTCTGAACCATGGCTTTCCTTTTTTTTCGGCCTTTTCATGCTCTGCTTCACGCTCGATCTTCTTGGCTTTCTCGAATATAGCCTTGTAGGATAGAAAAGAATTAGTAGCCATTTCTTTACGGAATAGAGGAGGAGACCCCCCGAAGAGTTTGACGATCATTTCCTCGAGACTTAGCTTGGATCTCATCAAGACCTGGGTTGACATCCACCGATTAAAGTATCGCTTAAGGGTTTCAATGGGCATTTGACGGACCCTCTCAAGATGTTATAGGGTTGTTTCCATCATAGTATTAAAGCTATAATGCACTTTTAACACCTCAGATAAAAGAATCGAGTCAGCGATGATATATTGTGGTAAGGTATGATACCATTTAAGGGCAGGGCCTCGAAGGGAGCAAGGAAACATTTTAGCAAGCACCTTATTGTTTAATTTCCTCATGCGTATTATTCTTTCATACATTATAATGTGAGAGGCAGGTGCTTCAGAACCATCATAATGAGCCATATTCGGTATAGTGAAATTATTAGGGACCTAATTTTTTTTTATCTCTTTTAGGTTCTTTAGCGGCGATAAGGCGGTTGATGTAACCTTAGATCTGGGGTGTCACGCTTGGAGGCTGCGTGACCTGGTCACTGATTGGCTTATGAGGAATAGCTAGGGCTTCGGGTGTCACGCCCGGAGAATACACGACCTGACTGTTGACAATCTGAGAAGCCATCATCTGTCGGACAAAAGTGGCTTCCTCAGGTGTCACGCCCGACAGTTGCATGACCTGGTCGTTAAGTGGTAGAGATAGCAGAGGATGAATGGTCAGTTGGGTGGTAAAAGGATTCTAGGGGTAGGTGGTACCCTTTGGAGTTACAATGAACTATGGAGGAGTGAAAGAGGGAAGTGGCTGAGAAGTTGGGTACTGGTGAGTAAATACTGGAGGAGCTGAGCTTTGCGAAAAAGGTCTTGGGTTAAAAGGCACGATTGATGGAGTAGTCGAAGTTGATAGAAAAACCGAAGCTTGCTTAAACTGGAGCGGACTTGCCATAGGCTGGGTTGATTAAAAAATAGGTGCAACAGGTCTTGTCCCTACCAGACCGGTCAACATCCGTGTTGAACTCTTTTGGGCCCGTATTTCGGATTCTAATACTCGATCAAAATTTCTATCTTTGAGAGCTTGCTTAACGGCAGCCTGAACAATAGTCTGGATAGAAGTTTGAAAAGCATCCGAATTTAGGAATTGTGCCATAGCACTAGCAAAGTCAAAACTAGGTAGTGGTTGGATCCCACCCCTGAGCTGGGAGTAGGGCCGACTGGCTCTTCAGGAGGAGGGGCCCCTTCGTTGCTTGGAAAAGACATGGCTGGCTAAGAGGGGCTCTAGCTCAACTTAACTTGTTTTGAATCTGACTCTGCTGAAATCAGTGCGTGGAATCCCCTCAACTTCTATGGTGACAATCGGGGTAAGAGAAAGATGAATCAAATAGTTTTCTATCCTTTTCTAAATCGAGGTATGACGATAAGTCCGCCTCCTCCTAGCTAAAATGGTAGGTAGTGGATCAGAACATGAATGGGTTCTAAATGGTATGGATGGTATGCATGCTTTTTATTGTTGGAAGCGGTGCGTGATATGTATGGCTGCACATAGATGTGGTTAGAGATGATGTGATGGCTTATCCCTCCAACATATGTGGGATGTTTGTATCTCACGGCATATATAGTGATATGTGATGACGTAATGGAGGCACAAGAGAAGTCCTACCTATGTTGCTAAACTTCTTCCGCAGGCGGAAGTAGTAAGGGTAAGTTAATCCATTTCTGGCTCTTGAAGCTGATGGGGGTGCATGATCACAGAGTACATAGCACGCAAATCGTCCCTCTTCCAACCTTATGACTCTCGTGCAACACCTTTTTGGAAGGATGAAGTTTGGCTTCTTCATCAGTAATGGCCAGAGAAGTGCATCCTTAAATGTTTTATTTATTCTGGTGATCCTAAAGGAATGATGTGCTAAGGCTTTTTTCTAGCGCGGCTTTGGTATAGGGTTGTTGACGTAGAAGGTTCTCATTTACCTTGATTCCATATTACTCAACCACTGCCTAAATAGGTGCGATCACAGGAGTTTACGTGTTGGTTAAAACGAGTGATCCACCCACTAGGCATCCTCATTTCCAATAGTGCATGAGTGATACTTTCGTGAGCTTCTCAGGTAAAACGGGGCATTTAGAAATTACCGAACTATCTACAAGCGTAAGGATAAAACGTTATAAAAAAAATGAAGTTTTAATTTGGCCAATGATTTCAATACATCATCGAAAATCCTTTAAACTTTATGAAAAGATAAGTTCAAGTTTAAAGAGCTCGATCCCCAGCAGAGTCGCCACTATGAGCAGACAATGTTTTACATGGCGGCTGCAAGGCCGGACCGGAGGGCCAGCCTCTGGGAATAATGGGGGTGAGCGATGTGAATGAAAAATGGTTTTGCATATTTTAATGCTCAAAAGATACGAGATCAAAATCCCGTACTTAAAACAGAGTCGCCACCCGGTTCAGCTCAACTGGGAAATTTTGGTACGATTTTTCCGCCGGGTGGTTGGACCATACCTTAAGTAGAGATTCCAAGTTTGGATGATGTTATCTATTTTTCATTAGGCCAAGTTAGAATATTTCATTCCTTCTTAATTGGTTTAATACATCCTATTTATTTATGTTTCGGTTATTATGTTGTTTTCGCGTTTATCACGCAATTGAAGCGACGAATAAATTATTATAGTCATCCATGAATAAGTGCGGAAAATAAAATTATTACAAGGCTTCCAAATCCTCTACATCTTTCTATGCGATAAAAATAATACCCGAAGGCCTAATATACATCTACCTGCAGAAGATGGTTAGCATAGATATGGCACGTCGTTCTAGACACCTCATGAATCATGTATAGTTAGCAAACCAAACAAGACCCGAGTTAGTATAGATATGGAATATTTCGTTTACAATATTATAAAGCCCGGTTGGATGGCTAAAATGAGATTTGAACGGCGTTTGTGGGAAAATTCCATTTTTAACCAAATCTTAGACTTGATCGTTGTTTTAACCGGATTATTAGTGAAAATGCCACATGTTATGAGGTGGGGTCTGTTTTTAGAAGGTTTTGGACCTCCATCATTGCACTGTGCATCCTAGCTTCGGAAAATAAACTAGGTCGAAGATGAACGAGATTAAACTGCTATCTAGGAGTTCATGTCGCCAGTGATATAGCTGATGCCACCGGTGACATCAGTGATGTTGCTAGAGGCATTAGTTTTGTAGGTAGGTTACATGGCTTTCTGAGTACCATAAAGAAAGGGTCCAACAAGAAAGTGGGGTCTCTGGGGAATGTGATGCTGCTAGCAGTATCAGTGATGTCTCTAGCAATATGAGTGATACCGCCAGTGACATCATATGTCTCTAGCGACTTCAATTTCTTGCAGCAGCAACAGGCAACAGTAAAAAATGACTAAAAACCTAAAAATGAACACAAATCGACAAGAATCAGCTCAAACCAGCTATATTAATGCCAAAGAGCTATGAGACTTAGAATTTTTACCTCGGGGTCATGAATCCACCTCTTCAAGAACTAAGGAACACCTCCGGGGAGCTTGTAATGATGATTTAGTAGTAAATTGAGAGTTCTAAGTTTCTAAACCCTATTAAACTAATTTTAACTTGAAGATCTACTGATTTTAAGCTCACAATCGGAGAGTTCAAAGAAGAAAAACTAGGAAAAATGGATTAGAATCCATTTTCCTACCTTCTCTAATTCTTATCTCACTAAAAATCTATCTTGTCACTCTAGCATTAAGTTTCCATTCTTCCCCCCCCTCTCCAAAGCCTAAGGTGTGTTTTTTTTATAGGCAAATTGGGGTGGTCTTCGAGACCTTTTTGACCAGTTCCATCAAAAGTGGCAAAAAGGCTGGTCGAAGGAAGAACAAGTTGCTGTCTGTGTAGAAGCCCGTTTTGGGCCATACCGCCGATGACATGATGATACCGCCGACAACATGGTGATACCACCGCTGAATTGGTGATATCGCCGGTGGCATCAGCTTCCTGCAAGTCAATAGTTAGCAGGCATACAAGCCCAAAAAGCTGCAAGGGAGCGGTTAAGCTTATGGATATGGATGGGAATGAGTTTGTAATCCCCATAAACCAGGACAGGCTTAAGCGTTATCACATCTTATCCAAAAGAAATAATTCAGAATAAGCAGCACATAAAAAATGAATAAAATAATCACCCGCCTTTTGTTCTTTTATTGATGGGCAAAAATTAGGGTGACACCTGACGGTCGATATTCTGTAAACTAGCTGTGCAAAAATTAGAGGATGTGGTAACCCGCTAAATTGAAATCCCAAAAAGGGCAATCTAGGAAAAAATTAGGGTATGTGAGAAAAGAGAGAGTGCCTTCTAGAAAACCTATCTAGGCTAGTTGGCACCGGGAGTTAAATCAATGGGAATGATAACAAAACATCATGTACTTTGTTTTACTTCACTTAATGAAAGTACCTCTTTTGCTAAATTCTGAATGCTTATGCTTATGTGAATGCAGGGTTCACATTATTCCAAAACAACACGCAATAATAATAAAGAGAAGACAAATAATTCTGATAGACTAAAAAGAGCAAGGTCTATGCAAAAGTTGAAATAAGTCTGCTGGAATAAAAACCCGAAAAGGGAGGTCCAGGCAAAAGTTAAGACAAGGTTCGATAGATTGAAAACCCCTAGGAGTAGTCTATGCAAAAGTTAGAACCAAATAAAAATAATAAAATAAAGTTTGATAGCTCTATCACCATGACTAGCCTATGAAAAAGATAGAACTAATAAAAGTGGATCTGAAGTCGAACTCCTTATATCACCATCATAATATCTCAATATCCTCCACAAGGTGGTCATATGAAAGGGCTTGAATCCCTGCTCTGCTCACTCTCCCTCAAAGCGGACCCATGATCTCTCAGATTGAGCAGTCAGACGTCTAATCTCCACAAGCCATCCTTTGTAGTGTAAATCAGTCTCAATGGTCTCCACATGAGCATAGTCCATAGTCTCGAATATAGCATCCCGAGCCTACTTCCCCTAGATATGGTTCACCCATCTGGCCTTGTAGACTCCGATCTGGTTCTCAGGTAGCTTAATAGGAACTCTCAATTGCTTACCATACTGAGGGCACAACCGATATAGGGTATAGAATAAAGTCGTCTCTAAACCTATCAACTGAACACAGGATCCCCAAGACTCCATTACCATATCTCAGATCCTCCACCATGGGCTAACCCACTTGTGAATTGGTATGCCCTCTTAGGATGGGGAACCAACTATCAAAGGTCTACTGATCAAAATATGCTTGCATAAGTCTCCTTTCCCTCAGATTGGCCGATAAATACTTCCTTAGGTTCCCCCTTGGTCCCTCCTTTAGCTTCAACTTCTCTATTAGCCATACATGTAAACTAGTTTCAGATAAGGGAAAAAAGAAGTAAATAGTATGAAAAGTGGGGGAGAATAAATACCTGTAGCACTATGAGATGGTCACAAATAAGAATCGGGTCAGTGAAAGCAACATCCGTGTTTAGTAGGGTCTCTGCTAGTCCTACAGCTATAGGGGAAGCCCCTGTCGACATAGGACCAATAAGTGATATTAGCCTACATTAGGCAACTGGGTCCACTCCGCACATGAACTCTGACATAAGTAGTAATACAACCATTGGAGGCCAAGCAAGGTGAGATCTAGGGACCCCTCCACACCACTCCAAAACCGCACTAAGCTGAAACCCGGGTTGATCAGGTAGTTGCAACAGGAATGGGTCCAAAGAATCCAAGTTCCACAACCCTAGGGGAACACCGTCCGTACCAAAGTGAAACTCTTGGGGCATGGAAACCCTAATATGGCATGGAAATCTTCAAACAAGGGGTATAGCTCGAACGAAGAAAATCAGAATACATGGTCCATCCAATCCCAGAAAGTAAACACCGCAAGAAGGAATTAGGGACTTACGGACCACGCCGCGATATATCTAAAGCCCTATATCCTAAATTTTTCTAACTTCTTCCATTCTGCACTTCCTAGGCTTTACAGGAACCCCCTTAGCTACTGATTACAGTTTGCTACAGTTAAATTTGAGAAAATGGCCGAATCTGGGTTTCTGGGTTGATGATGCCGCCGGCAATATGGGTCAGGTCACCGACTATATGGTGTGATGCCACCGGCGGTATGGGTTGCGGACAGCTTTGTCTATATTAGTTAACAGATCAAACTTTCATGTGGGTGGCAATATCAATGATGCCGGTGGCGGCATGATAATAGTTTCTATGACTTTCAGGCATGTTTTAATCAGTTAAAACCTGTAAAAACAACCTATAAAAACCATGTACCCTATTTCTAGAAATATTTCAAGCATAAAATCCAAATTTTATTCAAACCAAAAGCCTAAAGGTGTAAGATTACCAAAATGTCCAAATCCTATTCCTAAATGAATCAAATCAAAGCCGAAACCATCCAACATCTGAAATCAAACATTCAAACCCAATTTATCAAGGCCATACAAACCAAAACAAAAATCCAGAAAAATAAAAGAAAGGGGTGGCGGGGATCAATAGATGAATCTAAAGGTGGTCACCATCGCTAGGTGGGTGAGATAAGACGTCCTCATCATTGAGAAGAAAAAGGTTGATGACATCTTCCTCAGTTCCTGGGACACTTCATGTACTCTCGAGGTCACCTCCATAGGGACGACCAACCGTCACCTTCTTTCCCCTATAGCTTAGCTCAGTCGGGGTAGTTCGATCCAGGTTTTGTTTACTCCTCCTCTTGTGGAAAGCCGAATCCAGCTGGGTCTCTAACTCGCTCACTCAGCGTTGGAGTGCCCCATTTTCTTCTTGGTACCTTTGCTGGGCCTCATTAGCATCGAACATCGTGAGGGCCATAAAATGGTATGGACAAGGAAGCAACAACAATCCATATCATTCGTATCATTCATAACATTCATACTTGCATTTTATTTTACAATGTCATATCATAACGAAAGGTATACTTAAATGAGTAAGGACTGAGAAACGAGAGTGTCCCTCAAAGCAAAAGCATTTCTAGCTAACCTTTTCGCTTCCCCATGAGTAACCTGAAAAATCCAAAAAGGCAATCAAAAGGAATCTGTAAAAAGGGTTGTCATATGATTATATTAACATTTACACAAGACTTACATGAGTGGTGTTTTCTGGCATGAAGTTTTGCGAGTGGATACTTGAGGATATCTCCCTAGTCTAAAATCTTCCTCTCGAGTTCATGAGTGGGAAATAGGTCTCTAACGTGGTCAAGAGGTGCCCCTCTACGAACTTTGCACCCTCAGGACCGACCTGGCCTTGCACCCCACTACCTCGGGGCCAGCCTCTCTTCCTTGGAGATGCCTGAAAATCACACAACACAAAAAAGCAAGCTCTCTCCCCCAAGTACCAAGGGAAAGCCAGGGACATTCCATCACAAACCTATGGTCATCCACCTCCCACTGAACTATGAGGACATCAGCACGATTGAACACCTCCTTGAAGGGGTCCCGGATGACTTGGCCAATCAATCAAGCAGAAAGCCAATGTAAGCAATTTAAATTTATAAATATGTTTTTGAATAATGGGTTGCTGAAAGTAAGACAGGGCTAAAAGTCAAAGTAATATACCAAGCTGATCCATAAGTTCCTCAGCGCCTCTCGGTAAGCAGTGGAATACTTACCGAGTCCTCCAATGCTCCTTCACCACCTGGCGAGAAAATGAGAACCTGGTGGCACTGTAGTCTTGAATTTAACAAGGGGGAGGATCTGATGTTTGAAGGCCCAAACCTACAACTGATAACCAATCAATCCAATGGGTCAAAAAGAGAAAAGCAACTGTCCATGATAATAACACGCTATTCAAAAGTTATACCTGAAGCAGTAAATGGCTCAAGCGGAGGACCTTTTCCTACTTTCGGGCCCTTACACCCAGCCCATAATAAATCTGAGCTAAAATGGCCCTAGGCCAATTCTTCTCCTAGATGGTCGCACATCCTCGACAGTTGATATCAACCCATAGTTAACCTTGCTGCCCAAAACCGGAAAGAACAACACGGTCAATAAAGAATGACAAAAGAGCAGACGCAAGCATCCCGCTTGGCCTCGGGGACCACTCCAACCCCCATCCAGTATTCTTGTAGCTCTCCCAAGCATAATTGCCCCACCTTGGGATTCTATCTAAAAAGTTCTGTCACCCTCTTCACTACGAGCCCTCAGAGGTGGTTCTTCTCCATATAGACATCAAAGTGAATGACCTCTTTGGTCCATGGCTGCCCGGTCATTGCCACCACATCGGAAGGGGTAATAGTAAACTCACCAATCTGGAGATAAAAGGTGTGAGTCATCTCAAACAACTTCTCAGTCAAGGCGGTCAAGGCCGTATGAGAGAGCTTTTGCATCAGTAGGGGCATGGCACGGGCTAAATCCCTAAAGCTTACATCATCAATGGCTATAACAAGCTGGGGGTCTTTTTTCATGATATGCTTCCACCACTTGCCAATGGTCCTCATACCCCCAGTTTAAGTATGGATATGGGGCTGCAGAAATCAGAAAAAGCAAACAAATCTGTTATGTAACTCTATTTCTTTATCGTTTAGCCTCTAGGTTGTTGTTGATGCCACTGTTGGGGCAGTGATGCCGTCGGCGACATCACTAAAATTAGCAGCAACATGGTAGGATTCTGGTCATTTTAGAAGGCTTGAAGCCACTAGCAATAAGTGTGATGTTGTCAGTGGCATCATTTTTTACAGCCAGATTCCAGTTTTACCTAAAATCACACCAAATCACCAAAAAATGCAATTAATCAAACCCAAAGTGTACAAATAATAAAAATCAAACCTATAGCATGCAATATCAGTTTTTAATCTTTTAATTTCTTGATTATAACCCCTATTATGGGAAAATTTTGAGCCTAAGGCCAAAATCAAATGAAACAAAAAGGTTTGAGTTTTGTAGGATTACGTAGATAAAAGAGATGTGGTTGTACTAATTTGAGACTAGATTATCGATCGAAGACATAATACCGTACCCAAATATAATGTCGGATTCTTTAAAACCATAACCCATATGAACCGGGAAAGTTTCAGCACCTCGGTGGAAGAATCAGGTAGTTCCTCAGACTTGGAACTGCTAGATTTGTGCTCGAAGATCTTCTTCATGATTGGGAGTTGAAAGGAAAGAGATGTGAGATTGTTTAAAGTAGAGAGAAAGGGAGAAGGAGTTTTTTTGACTTCTATAAAGCACAAATAAGAAAATAAGAGTTTAAACTTGTATTAAACACCCGTGCGGAATTCGGGGAGTTTAATTTTATCTTAAACTATCATTCCATACCACCGACGATATCAATTCAAATCACCAGCGGCATTGCCCAAGCCGCTGGGGGCCTCACCATCGTCAATTTGAATTTTGAATTTCTTTGACTAGGCAAAGGTGCCACATAGCACCCCATACCACCAATGGCATCAGCCAGTGGTATCACTCAAAGCCGTCGGCGACATCAATTTCCCTAGTGACATTTTTTATTATCTTTGGAATAGTTTAGCAGAATCCTGGTTCAAGCCTCAACATTCTAGGATTTCTAAAACCCTTATGCTTTTAATTTATCACATTTTTTTTACTGTTGATCAAAGGGGCAAAAATATTTCTATTTCACGAAATCGATCAAGCAGTAAAAATTTAATCTAAAAATCAGTCTAATCTTGTTCTACTTGTTGTAGGAATGGCGCTCCATAATCTTATAACCTCAAAGCCCAAGCCCTGCTTGGAAAACCTTAAAGCTTAAGCTTGACCAAGGGGCAAATAAACCTCAAAGCTCAAGCCCAACCAAGGGGCAAACCAATCACCATAGCCTAAGCCCGCTTCGTAAATCAACAAAACTCGTGCCCGACCAAGGGTCAAACCAATCAAAAAAGCTCAAGCCGACCAAGGGGCAAACCAATATCCAAAGCCCAAGCTCACTTGGTAAATCAACAAAGCTCAAGCCCGACCAAGGGGCAAACCAATCAACAAAGCTCAAGCCCGACCAAGGGGCAAACCAATATCAAAGCCCAAGACCAAGGGGTAAACCAGTCACCAAATGGAGGCACTAGAGGAATCAAAACCTTTCAATCCATTAGGTACAATTCCTAACCCTTGCTCTTTTCATATCACAGTACTAACATATGGTAGTAGTGATCCTATGAGGGGCAGCCTGTGAGCACAGGATTTTACAGTCCCTCTCACGAGATGATGATGACGTATATTCAATTTTATTCCCCATGATAAAAATTCTTTTTTGGAATTTTTATTACCGGTAAAAAATTCTCTGCGTATTTTATTTTCAGAAAAATTTAGTTCGACGTGTCCGATAACGCGTCTGGTGGTAGCTTAGACTGAGGATTTACACCCAAAAAACAATTTAGTAAAAAATACCTATAAAAAGTCAAATAAACCCTAAAATTTTCAATATTTCCTGTCAAAGTCTCTTTTGGCTGGATTTTCTCCCATTTTCCCTATTTTTAGGCTTGAATCACGCTTGCTTTTCAGACTTGTCAAAAGAGTGAGGCCGCCGGCGGCCTCATCGATACCGCCAATGGTATAATTCATGCCGGCGGCATGGATTTCTGCTGTAGAACAACTATCTGCCTTTTTTGTTGATATCCGCCGAATAATTGACCGAAAGCCAATTTCTACCAGGTTTTAGCCTATGTAAGGAGCCTTTTGCAGTTGATGAAAGGGTTAGAAACTTCCACCACTCAAAATCTTTAGGAGATTTATAGCATTTCAGTTAGTTCTAGTGGGAAAAGGTTTATAAAAGGTAAGAAAAGAGGATTCAATCCATCTTTTCTTAGTTTTTCTCTGCTGAACTCTTTGATAATTAAGTGAAATTTAAGTTTAGAAATCACTAAAATAGGGTTTATAGACTTTAATCACCCCTTTACTTCCTAAATCATCATTTGAGCTCCCCAGAGGTGTCATTCAAATCACAAAGAGGTTGATTCACGGCCCGAGGTGAAAATTCTGAGTCTCATAGCTCTTTGGCTCTCTTTCTAATTGTTTGTTGCGTTTATTTGCTATTTTGTGCTTAGTTTTGGGTTTTTGGTTGCTTTTCGGCTAAAAACAGCTGCTATAAGAAATTAAAGCCGCCGACGGTATCAACTATGTTGCCAGCGGCATCATTGATACCGCCAGTGGCCTCATTAGCCCCAAATGGCCTTCTTTTCTCACAAGACCCTTTCTTTATGGTATCCAAAATGTCATATAGCCTGCTTATATAACTAAGATCACCAACGGCATCATTGATGCCACCAACAGCATCATTGATGCCGCTAGCGGCCTTAGTCATACCGCTAGCAGTATAGAGTTCTATATAACAGTTTTATTTTAGTTTTTGTTCCTGAGCTGGTTTAATTTCCGAAGTTAGGATGTTTAGTGCAACGATGAAGGTTTAGAACATTCTAAAAACAGACCTCACCCCTTGTGGCATTTTCACTAATAATCCGGTTAAAATAATTATCGAGTCTAAACTATGGAAATAACAGAATTTTCCTGCAAATGTCGTTTAAACCCCATTTTTAGCCATCTAACCGGGCTCCATAAATTATAAAGTAAATTTTCCATGTTCACACTAACTCGGGTTTGGTTTTTTCTACTAATTATGCATGCTATGTGATATACCTTGTACAACATGCCATATCTATGCTTACCATTTTATGCTGTTAGATTTAGGTTAGATGTATGTTAGGCCTTCGGGTATTTTTATTTCTTGTGTAGTACAAATGTATAGGATTTGAAAGCCATGTAATTATTATTTAATTTCTGCACTTTACTTGTTGGATAACTGTAATAATTTATTTACAGCTTTCGCTTGCCAAAAATGCTCTAACAACACATAAATCAAGAATACAATAAGTAGGGTGGATTAAAGCTGAATAAAAAAGAATGAAACTCTTAATTTGGCCTAATGTAAAATGGATAACATCATCCGAACTAGAAATCTCTTCTTAAGGTATAGTCTACCACTAGGTGGGATAATCATACCAAAATTTTGCGATTGAGCTTAAACAGGTGGTGACTCTATTTTAAGTACGAGATTTCGATCTCGTATCTTTTGAACATTAAAATATGCAAAACCATTTTCAAAATCATTATGCCATTATTTTTTGAGGGATCGATCCGTCGGCCCGGCTTTGCCGCCATCACATAAAACGTCATTCGCTCACAGTGGTGACTCTATTGGGGAGCAATCTCTTTAAACTTGAACTTAAAATTTTTAGTAAGTTTAAACGATTTAGATGATGTATTGAAATCATTGGCCAAATTCAAACTTCATCCTTTTTTATAATGTTTTATCCTTACGCGTGTGGATAGTTTGGTAATATCAGGGGCCCTATTTTACCTGAGAAACTCACGAAAGTATCACTCTTGCCCTATTTGGAACTGAGGATACCTAGTGGATGGATCACTCATTTTAACCAACACATGAAATCCTGCGATCTTACCTATTTAGGGAGTGGTTGAGTAATGTGGAATCAAGGTAAATGAGAACCTTCTACATCAATAACCCTATACCAAAGCTGTGCTAGAAAAAGCCTTAGCACTTCATTCCTTTAGGGTTACCAAAATAATAAAAAATAATTGGGATGCACTTCCTCACCACTACCGGTGAAGGAGTTAACCTCCATCCATTTTTTAAAAGGCATTATGTGGGAGTCATAAGGTCAGAGGAGGGATGCTTTGTGGGCTATATGCTACGTGCTCATGAATGAACCATGCATCGGCTTCAAGGGCCAAAATAAAAAAAACTAACCCTTACCACTTCCACTCATGGAAGAAGTTTAGCAACATGCGTAGGACTTCTTTTGTAACTCTATTGTGTCACTACATGTCACTATATGTTGCGTGAGATACAAATGTCCCACATATGTTGGAGGGATAAGATGTTGCAACATGACACTACCCCCAAAAGACAAAATTCATTCAAACAATCCAAGGAATTACACAATCCATGCATGATCTGATCCGCTACTCGCCATCTGTCATCTAGGAGGAGGTAAAAGTATCGTCGTACCTCGGTTTGGAAAAGACCAGAGCACCATTTGATTCATCTTTCTCTCACCCCGGTTGCCACCACGGAAGTTGAAGGGGTTCCATATACTGATTCTAGTGGAGAGGCAGATTCAAATTAGATTTAGTTGGGGTCAGAATTCCTCTCAGCCAGACATGTCTTTCCAGAATAATAAAGGAAACCTTCCTCTGCCCAAGGATCCATTAGGCCCTACTCCCAACTTGGGAGCAAGAACTCAGCCACCCCCTGGTTTTCACTTCACTAGTGCTATAGATTAGTTTCTGGACTTAGATGCATTCCAAGACTCTATCCAAAGCATTGTCCAAGCAGCTGTCAAGCAAGCCTTTGAGAACAGGAATGGTTTAGCACAGATGTTGGCCGCTCCGGTCGGGAAAGACCTATTACACCAGATTTTCACCCAACACTCTCAACTTAACCTATGGAAAACCTGCTCTAATTTGGGCAACCCTCTGCTTTTCTGCAAACATCGACAACGCCATCAATTATTCCTTACAACCCGAGACCTTTAGCTTAAACTTGGTTCCTCCGGTATTCAGTCATCAATTCTTAACTTCTTCTAGTGGACTAATCTAGCCTTCGTCATCTTTCACTCCTCTATAATTTATGGTAACTCCAAGGGGCACTACCTACACCTAAAACCCTTTCAGTATCCAACTGATTGCTCATCCTCACTTGGACATTCCTCCATTATCTCCGCTAGTCTCGAAATATGAATAGGTCAAGCAGCGTCCGAGCGTGACACCTAAAGTAGCTGCTTTTATTCCCCAAATGATGGCCTCTTAGACCAACCACAACCAGGTCATGTAGCCTCTGGGTGTGACATCTCAAGTCATAGCTCTCTCTCTTTAGTGGATCAACGACCAGGACATACAGCCTCCAAGCGTGACACCAGAGATTCAAGCCTACATCAAATGTCCCATAGCTGCCAAAGAACCCGAACAGGGAGAGGATTGGGTCCTCAATAATTTTACTATGCCAAATATGGCTCATTATAATGGGTTAGGTGCCCCTACTTTCTCACATTATTATGTATGAAAGAGTTATGCAAGTAAAGAAATTAAGCGAGAAAGTACTTGCTGAAATGTTTCCTTCTTCCCTTCGGGGCCCTACTCTTGAATGGTATCATACTTTGCCTTAACACATTATCACTGATTAGAAACTCCTTTCTGAAGCTTTAAAAGTGCACTATGGTTTTAATACTATGATGGAAATAACCCTCCAACACCTTGAGGGAGTACGCCAACTACCCACTGAAACCTTCAAGCAGTACTTTAACTAGTGGATAGCGACCCAGGTTTTGATGAAATCTAAATTGAGCCTTGAGGAGATGAGTGTTAAACTCCTAGAGGGATCTCTTCCTCTTTTCCGCAAAGAAATGGCTACTGATTCATTCCTATCTTATAAGGCTATGTTTGAGAAGGCTGAGAAAATTGAGCATGAGGTAGAGCGTGAAAAAGCAGAAAACGCAGGAAAGCCCTGGTTTAGAATATGGAAGTTGACTTGAATCAACCTAAGAAAGAAAATCGTAGAACTCAGCCATTTGTAGCTAAGAGAATGAAAGTTAAGAAAAAGACACTATTTAGCGTTGATTCCTTTATTTCAAAGGAAGTCTATTTTGATAAAGATGATGGAGTAGTCGAAGTAGCTAAGGTGGTAGGTACCGAACTATTTAAGGTGGATTCACCTACTGATGAGAGCCAAGTGAACTGTTCGGGGTTGATCAAAATAAGCTTTTCAGTGTAGATGGGTATGAGTTGCTAGACTCGGATTTGAACCCTGATGAACCTCCTTATCCCTTTGAAACATAAGCCACTTAGAGTATTCTACTAAATAATGTTCTCAACATCACTTAAAGTGGCCGTGTGTATCAGCCCGAGGACCGTTATCTCCATCTAGATAAGGACCCAATCCCTAAAAGGGTAGGAACCACTGCGAGGACTCCTTCTCCACCTCTGCCTATTATAACAAGCCTCGAGGTTGATCCTCTCATTACCCAGCTCAAAAACACCCAAGCTCGTTATAGTATCTTGCAGTTAGTTATCAATTCTTATGGGCATCGCAGGGGTTTGATTAAGCAGCTACTCGATTTAGAAGCTACTATGACCGCCTCTATTATTGAGATAAGTGCCAGCATCGGGGAAGCCATTCCCTCAGAGAAGGTACCATAGATTGTATTCGATCATTTTGATCTCCCACCTGAGGGTAAGAATCATAACTTGGCCTTGTTCTTTCGTATTTAGATCCTTGATAAGACTATCCCCTGTGTCATAGTGTATGACGGATCCACCATGAATCTTTGTCCCCTGAAAGTCCTTCCTCACTTGGGCCTATTAGAGGAAATGCTTGAGAAATCCAACACCGTTATCTATGGCTATGATGATTTAAAGTATAGTGTAATTGGGTCATTCGAGGCATAAGTCACTATTGAAGATGTTATCAGCAAAGTGCGGTTCACTATTCTCGACATTCCTGTTACCTACTCTTTATTGCTCGACCGACCTTGCCTCCATGCCTTGGGTTTAATTACCTCCACTCTTCATAAAAAAATCAAGCTCATCCACGAGAATAAGCTTATAACTATTGAGGTCGACCTCGATTCTGTTATAGCTGTTATGGAAGCTGAAGCTAAACTAGAAGAAAGCCTTTATGTAGCTATGATTCGTAAGGCTGAGAAATTAGTTCTTACTTGGTATGGTTATCTTCACTCCAGCATGGGGAAAATAATGAAGTGATCTGGGTATAAGCCTAGAAGAGGCTGTGGAATACACGAGCAGGGGATTATTGAAGCTTTAGAACCGAAGGTGCTTATCTGCAATGCTAGATTGGGGTATACACCTAGGAAGACCTATCACCGTGTCTACCCTGTCTACTATCACATGTTAACCGTCTATGAAATCTAGGGCTAGAAGCCTTACAAAGGGAAAGCTAAACCTGTTGGGGCATGATGGGAAAATATGGCCTTGTTTTTAGATCTTCAAAGATGTCTATGACTTAGAAGTTGGCTGTATGGTTGTCTCTGCTAAATCGGAACCCATCGAGCCCATTGCACCTTTTAACATCAATTCTGATAAGGTTAAGGGTAAGGGAAAGATGTATCCTAAAGATGAGGTTGGGGGAAGTGATAAACCTATGGATGAAGAAGTGGAAGATGCTGTGGCTATCATGACCAAGGCTATGGAATTTCTGATGAAGAAAGGTCGGAAGGGTGAGAGAATCAGGGAAGAGGATTCCATGACTAAGATTGTGAAAACGCTTTCCAGGACTCTGACTGAAAAAGCCAACCTATCCGAGGAACCATCACTCACTACTGACCAGAAGATCACTCTAGAACATGTCCTGGATGCCATTCTAATGAAGACTATAGAAGATGTTCCATTTGCTGCTGGCATCCCCACTGAAGCCTATCCGCCTGTGGAGGATGACAATATGGATGATGTAATTTTCAATATTTTTGATGTATTTGATGTAAACAATGTCACCTATAAGGCTTTTAATTCAATGAATGACTCTTATTTCGCTTACTTGTTTGATGTTTTTCTTGATGGATCCTTGCTTTCACATAACCATATCCATAACATTTTTAGCATTAGCGATGCTTCTTTAAATGAAATAAACTTAAGTACCGATGACAACCCTAACCATTTTCAACAACTTAACTCTCGAGGAAAAAAATGAGATAATAAAAGTGCTTAAAGATCTTATTAACACTTTTTCCTGATCATAAGAAGATATGCCTGGGGTTGATTGTCAGATAGCTGAGCATAGAGTTCCAACCGATCCAAGGTTCAGACCTATCAAGCAGAAGCTCCATCGGTTAAGACCAAAATGGGCAGATCTAGTTAACGTAGAGGTTTTGAGGTTAATTGAGGCTCGCTTCATCGAAGTTATGGAATATCTGACTTGGTTGTCCAACTTTGTTCGAGTTCCGAAGAAAGATGGTAGGGTATGGGTTTGTGTTGACTTCTTAGACCTCAATAAAGCTTCACCTAAAGATGACTTCCCACTTCGTCACATCAATGTCCTAATTGACAGTGCCACTAGGGCAGCTATGTACTCATTTATGGATGGGTTCTTGCGTTATAATCAAATTCAGGTGGATATCATCGATAAGGTCAAGATAGAATTCATTACTGAATGGGGGGTCTATTGCTACAAAGTAATGCCGTTTGGATGAAAGAATGTCGGGGCCACTTATCAACACGTCGTAACCGCTCTTTTACATGACATGATCCATAAAGAGGTAGAGGTGTATGTAGATGATATAATTGTGAAGTCTGGCACCCGAGAAGAGCACCCCGCTATTCTCAACAGATTCATGACTCGTATTGAGAAGTACAATCTCTGCCTGAATTCGAAGAAGTGTGTGTTTGGTGTTATTTTGGGCAAATAACTGGTGCATATAGTTAGTCAGAAAGGAATTGAAATGGATCCCAACAAAACCAAAGCCATCAGGGATATGCCTCCGTTAAAATAGAGAAAGAGGTCTGGTCATTTCTAGGGTCCTTACAGTATATCAGTCGGTTCATTGCCCATCTTACTACTATATGCGAGCCCATTTTCAAGCTACTTAGAAAGCAACAACCATTAGTTTGGAATGATCAGTGCTAAGTGGCATTCGGCAGAATCAAAGCTTAGCTCATTGACCCATCAGTTTTAAAACCCCTATCCCCGGAAAGCCTTTGATCCTATACATGGCCATCGAAGAGTGTTCTATCGAGCCATTCTTTTCTAGGAACATGACGATAAATGGGATCACGAGCAAAAAGTTGTTAGATTATGAAACCCCAGTATTCGATCATGGAGAAAACCTGCACCACTATAGTCTGGCTCACTAAGAAACTATGTCATTACTTCCAATCCTACTAAGTCCAAGCCGTGGCTAAGATTGACCCAATAAAGTATCTATGTCAATCCCCCACTTCGGATGGCAAGCTCTCTCATTGGTTATTACTCCTTTCAGAATTCGACATCAAATATGTAATGAAAAAGGTTATTAAGGGATGGGCTGTGGCAGAATTCTTGGCTAAACAAGCTCTTAACTCCGATTATGTTAAAAACTTGGACTTTTCAGACGAACAGCTCGCAACCGTTACCATCCTTGAGCGTGTGTAGACTATGTACTTTAACGGTGATGTGAACCGATGGAAAGCATGCCTTAGAGTTATTATTGTCATATCAAATAATGAAATCATCCCATTATCCAAACGCTTGGAGTTTTCCGTTATAAACAATGGCACAGAATATGAAGCTTGTCTATTCGGTCTTGAAGCTCTTCTCCAAGTTGAGGCCTACATGGAATCTATTATCGGGGATTAGGCTCTTATAATCCACCAAGTTGTCAGGGATAGGAAATTAAGGAAGACTCTCTCCACCCTTATGTTGAGGCAGTCTGAGGCTTATTTGAGAAGTTTACCAGCTGTTCATATTACCATGTGACTCAGGATGAGAACCAAGCAGCTGACCCCTTGCTACCTTCGCCTCCTTGTAGGAAGGTCCCCAATAGCAGCCTATCTGTCCATTAGTCCTATTGTTGACTAAGATCCCCTACCATGGTCAGCAGGTTCCGTAAGTCCTCTCCATCTCAACCAACCCCTACTGGTACTCTAACATCATCCTGTTTCTCCAAATTGAAAAATATCGACCAGATTCATCTGACTCAAATCGTACTACCCTTTAGTAGCTCACTGTCTGATACTGGACTATTAATAATGATCTATTCAAGCCTATAAGTGATTGGTTTCTACTTCATTGCTTAACCAAAATTGAGGCTCAAATAGTGATTGATCAGGTCTATGCCGGTGATTATGGTCCTCATATGAATGGTCTCGCTCTCGTAAAGAAAATTGAGCGGTTGGGTTATTTTTGGCTCACTCTAATGGCTGATTGCATCCCCCAGGTCAAAAGGTGCCCCTAATGCTAGATTTATGGGCATATGCAACATCTACCACCCACTGAGCTTTATCATCTATGTGCTCCTTGGCCATTCTCGGTACGGGGGATAGACATAATTGGTGAAATTTTTCCTTCAGTAACAAATGGGTACATATTTATTGTGGTAGTAGTGGACTACTTCTTGAAGTGGATAGAGGTCGAATCTTACACCAATGTCACAGCCAAGAAGATGGCCAAGTTCATAGAGAAGCACATTTTTGCCCGGTATGGACTTTTGCATCATATAGTCTCAGATAACGGAGTTTAGTGCTAAGGGGCAACAACTGAGCTAATTGAGAAATACGGGATCGAGCACCATAGATCTGTATCGTACATTCCACAAGCCAATAGAGCTGTCGAGGCAGCCAATGAATCGATAAAGAAGATCCTCTCCAAGATGATAGACAATTACATGGATTTAGCTGATAAGCTTCCTTTCGCTATCTTAGGTTATCGCACAAGTGTCCGTACCCCGATTGATCAAACTCTGTTGTCCTTGGTGTACAGAATTGAAGTGGTCTTATAAATTACAACTCAAGTAACCTCACTAAGAGTCGCATTAGAAGCCAAGCTGTTAGGATTTGAATGGACTCCGGTGAGGTTTGAATAGCTGAGTATGATAGATGAACAGAGATTGAGGGCTCTAGATAATCTCCAGATGTACTAGTAGCGCATGGCCTAAGCCTACAACAACCGGGTGAGACACCAGAAGTTTCCCTTAAAAGCAGAGGATCTAGTCCTTAAACAGCTGAAACTTTCCACCACTAATGCAAGGGGAAAATTTAGGCCTAACTAGGAAGGACTCTACATGATCAAGAAGATCCTCAGCAATGGAGCGGTTAAGCTTATGGATATGGATGGGAACAAGTTTGTAAACCCTATAAACAGGAAAGGCTTAAATGTTATCATATCTAATATAAAAGAAATAATTCAGAAAAAGCGGCACACAAAAAATAAATAAAATAATAACCCGCCTTTCGATCTTTTACTGATCGGGGAAACATTAGAGTGACACCTGATGGTCGGTATTATGCAAACCGACTGTGCAAAAATTAGGGGATGTGGTAAACCTGCTAGACCAAAAATCCGAAAAGGGCAATCTAGGCAAAAATTAGGGTATGTGAGAAAAGAGAGAGTGCCTTCTAGAAAACCTATCTAGGCTAGTTGGCACCGAGAGTAAAATCAATAGGAATAATAACCAAACATCATGTACTTTGTTTTACTTCACTTAATGAAAAGTACCTCTTTTGCTAAATTCTGAATGCTTATGCTTATATAAATTTTGTATCCATACAGTCAAAACAACTCAAGTAAATTGAATGCGGGGTTCACATTATTCCAAAATAACACGAAGTAATAATAAATAGAAGACAAATAATTTAGATAGACTGAAAAGAGCAAGTTCTACACAAAAGTTGGAATAGGTCTGCTAGATTGAAAACCCAAAAAGGGCGGTCTAGGCAGAAGTTAAGACAAGGTTCGACAGATTGAAAACCTCTAGGAGCATTCTATGCAAAAAATAGAACCAAATAAAAATAACAAAACAAAGTTCGATAGGTCTATCACCATGACTAGCCTATGAAAAAGATGTAACTAATAAAAGTGCATCTCAAGCCGAACTCCTTGCATTACCATCATAATATCTTGATATCCTCTGCAAGGTGGTCATATGAAAAGGCTCAAATCCCTACTCTGCTCACTCTCACTTAAAGCAGGTCCATGATCGCTCAGATCGAGTATCCAGATGTCTAATCTCCACAAGCCATCCTTTGTAGTGTAAATGAGTCTCAATGGTCACCACATGAGCATAGTCTAGAGTCTTGAATATGGCCTCCCTAGCTCACTTCTCCCGGATATGGTTCACCCATCTGGCCTTGTAGACTCTGATCTAGTTCTCAAGTACCTTAATCAGGACTCTCTATTGCTTATTGTATTGAAAGAGCAACCGGTACGGGGTATAGAATGAAGTCCTCTCCAAACCTATCAACTAAACATAGGATCCCAAAGACTCCACAACCACATCTCGGATCCTCCACCATGGGCTAACCCACTATATCTATGAATTGGTATACCCCCTCAGAATGGGCAACCAAATGTCAAAGGTCAACTGATCAAAATTTGCTTGCAAAAGTCCCCCTTTCCCTTAGATTAACCGGTAAGTACTTCCTTAGGTTCCCCCGTGGTGCCTTCTTCAGCTTCAGCTTCTCTATTAGCCATACTTGTAAACTAGTTTTAGATAAGGGCAAAAAGAAGTAAATAGTTTTAAAAGTGGGGGAGAATGAATACCCGTATTAGTGTGAGATGGTCACCAATAAGAGTCGGGTTGCTGGAAGCAACATCCATGTTCAGTAGGGTCTCCGCTAGTCCTACAGCTGTGGGGGAAGCCCGCGTCGACATAGGACCAATAAGTGAAATTAGCTTGAATGGGGCGACTGAGCCCACTCCGCACATGAACTCAGACATAAGTAGTAATACGACTATAGGAGGCCAAGCGTGGTGAGATCTAGGGACCCCTCGGCACTACTCTAAAATCATACTAAGCTCAAACTTGGGCTGGTCAGGCAGTCGCGATAGGAATGGGTCCACGAATCCAAGTTCTACAACCCTTGAGGAACGGCACCCGTACCAAAGTGAAACTCTTGGAGTGCTAGGGGCTCACGCTTTGGGCATAGAACCCCTAATATGGCATGGAACTCTTCAAATAAGGGGCATAGCTCAAATGGTGAAAATCGAAACACATGGTCCATTTGATCCTAAAAAGTCAACGCCGTGCCACGCCACGACATATCAAAAGCCCCATAGCCCAAATTTTTTAAACTTCTTCTAGTCTGCACTTCCCAGGCTTTGCAAGAAGCCCCTTAGCTGCTGATTATTTTTTGCCACGGTTGAATTTGAGAAAATTAGTGATATGGTGTGATACCGCCGGCGGTATAGGTTGTGGACAGCTTTTTCTATATTAGTTAATAGATCAAATTTTTGTGTGGTTGGCGATATCAATGATTCCAGCAGTGGCACAATAGTAGTTTCTGCTAATTTCAGGCCTATTTTAACTAGTTCAAACCTGTAAAACAACCTATAAAACCCTGTATTTGTTTCCATGCATATTTCAAGCACAAAATCCAAATTTTATTCAAACTAAAACCCCGAAGGCGAAAGAGTACTAAAATGTAAAAACCTAGTCCTAAATGAATCAAATCAAAGCTAAAACCATCCAAAATCCAAAATCAAACATTCAAACCCAATGTATCAAGGGCGTACAAATCAAAACAAAAATCCAGAAAAATAAAAGAAAGGGGCAGCAGGGATTAATAGATGAATCTAAAGCTGATCGCCACTGTCGGACGGGTGAGATGAGACTTCCTTCTCATTGAGAAGATAAACGTTGATGACATCCTCCTTGATCCCCGAGACACTTCATGTACTCTCGGGGTCACCTCCATGATGACGGCCAGCCGTCACCTTCTTTCCCCTACGACTTAGCTTAGTCAAGGTAGTTTGATCTAGGTTATATTTGCTCCTCCTCTTAAGCAAAGTGGAATCTAGTTGATTCTCTAACTCGCTCATGCGGTGGCAAAGTGCCCTATTCTCTTCCTGGCACCTCTCTTGGTCTGTGTTAGCATTGGACATCATGAGGGCCATAAAATCCTATAGACAAGGAAGCAACAACAATCTATAGCATTCATAACATTCGTACATACATTTTATTTTACAATGTCATATCATAATAGAAGGTATACCTGAACGAGCAAGGATTGAGAAATGAGAGTGTACCTCAGAACAAAGGCATTTTCAGCCAAACTTTCTGGTTCCTCGCGAGTAACTTGAAAAATCCAAAAAGACAATACGAACTATGCACCCTTCGGACCGACCTAGTCTCGCACCCCGCTACCCTCAGGCCGACCTCTCTTCCTTGGAGATGCCTGAAAATCGCACAACATAAAAAAGAAAGCATAAGCAACCATTTTTTAACCCAAACATATGGCATATAAATGAATGGAAAAAGGCATGATCTCACATCAAAAGAAGGATGCCCCTTGTGAGCCATTGGTGCATCATGCCCGACCTCACCCTACCCCTCTGGATTGACTTCACCACCGCCACTTCCTTCTTCAACCTCACCACTCTCATTGACTATGCCACACCTCTATCTTTTCAACTCTTCCTTCCTATTCTTCATATGGTAGCCAATGGAATCATTGGAATGGACACGGGGGCACATAGTGAGCAAGCGTGATATGTGGCCATTCTAAGGGCTAGGGACACTCCTAACCACTCTACTATTGCCTTCCAAATAATCAGCCTTGTCAGTCACACCGGTGATAGTCAGATAAGGCCACCAAAGGCCTGTAGGAGGATCTAAGGGCACTGGCCTATCAGCAGGCATAAGTTCCCTCCAACCTTGAAATCTCTCCCCCAAGTACCAAGGCAAAGCCAGGGGATACTCCATCACAAAACTAGAGTCATCCACCTCTCGTCGGACCGTAAGGACATCAGCACGATTGGACACCTCCTCGAAGGGGTCCCAGATGACCTAGCCAATCAATCAAGTAGAAGCCAATGTAAGAAATTTAAATTTATAAATATGTTTTTGACTAATGGTTTGTTGAATGTAAGAAAGGGCTAAAAGTTAAAGCAATGTACCAAACTGATCTGTAAGGTCCTCAGCGCCTCCCTGTAAGTAGTGGAATACTTGTTGAGTCCTTCAATGCTCTCGCACCATCGAGCAAGAAAATATGAACTCAATGGCACTATAGTCTTGAATTTAACAGGGGATAGGATCTGATGTTCGAAGGCCCAAACCTGCACAATTGACAACCAATCAATCCAAAGGCTCAAAAAGAGAAAAGCAACTGACCATGCTAATAACGCACTATTCAAAAGGTATACCTGAAGCAGTAAATGGCTCATTCAGAAGACCTTTTCCATATTTCGGGCCCCTACGTCCAACCCATAATAAATCTAAGCTAAAAAGGCCCTACGCCAGTTCTTCTCCTAGATGGTCGCCACATCCTTGATAGTTGAAATCAACTTATAGTTAACCTTGCTGCCCGAGACCGGAAAGAACAGCACGGTTAATAAATAAACTACAAAAGAGCGGACGCAAGCATCCCGCTGCACCTTGGGGACCACTCCATCCCCCATCCAGTATTCTTATAGCTCTCCATAGCACAATCGCCCTGCCTTGGGCTTCAGTCCAAAAAGTTCTAACACCCTCTTCACCACCGGTCCTCAGAGGTGGTTCTTCTCCATATAGACATCAAAGTAAATGACCTCTTTGGTCCATGGCAGCCCAGTCATTGCCACCACATCGGAAGGGGTAATAGTTAACTCACTAAACTGGAGATGAAAGGTATGAGTGGTCTCATACCACTTCTCAATCAAGGCGGTCAAGGCTGTATCGGAGAGCTTTGGCATCAGTAGGGGCATGGCACAGGCTAAATCCCCAAAGCCCGCATCATCAATGGCTACCATAAGCTTGGGGTCTTTTTTTACGATATGCTGCCACCACCCACCAATGGTCCCCATACCCCCGATACAAGTATGAATATATGGCTGTAGAAATCAGAAAGAGCAAACAATTCCGTTATGTAACTCTATTTCTTTGTCATTTAGCCTTTGGAATGCTACTGATGCCGCTGCTGGGGCAGTGATGCCGCTAGCAACATCACTAAAATTAGCAATGACCTGGCAGGACTCCAGCCTTTTTGGAAGGTCTAGAGCCGCTGGCAACAAGAGTGATGTCACCGGCGGCATCATTTTCTACGGGCAGATTCCAGTTTTGCCTAAAATTACATCGAATCACCAAAAAATGCAATTAATTGAACTTAAAGTGTAAAAACAGTAAAAATCAAACCTATATCATGCAATATCAGTTTCTACTCTTTCAATTTCATGATTATAACCCTTATTATGGAAATTTTTTCAGCCTAAGGCCGAAATCAAAAGAAATAAAAAGGTTTGAGTTTTGTAAGATTACTTGGATGAAAGAGATGTGGTTGTACTTATCTGAGAGCAGATTATCAATCGGAGATGCAATCCCATACCCAAATACAATGTTGGATTCTTTGAAACCATAACCCACGTGAACTGGGCAAAGTTTTAGCCCCTCAGTGGAAGAATTAGGCAGTTCATCGGACTTGGAATTGCTAGATTTGTGCCCGAAGATCTTCTTTATGATTGGGAGTTTAAACAAAAGAGATGTGAGATTGTTTGAAGTGAAGAGAAAGGTAGAAGAAATTTTTCGGCCTCTGTAAAATAGAAATAAGAAAATAAAAGTTTAAACCCGTATTAAACACCCATGAGGAATTTGAGGAGTTTAATTTTATCTGAAACTGCCATTCGATACCGCCGGCTGCATCAATTTAAATTGCCAGCGGCATCACCCAAGCCACCGCTACCTCACCACTATTAATTTGAATTTTGGATTACTTTGACCAGTTAAAGGTGCCATGTGGCAACCCATACTGCCAACGGCATTAACCAAATCGCCAGTGGTATCACTCCAATCTACCTGCGACATCAATTTCCCCAAGGACATTTTTGGTTATCTTTTCAACAGTTCGATGGAATATTGGTTCAAGCCTCGACAGTCTAGGACTTCTAAAACCCTCATTCTTTTAATTTATCACTTGTTTTACTGTTGATCAAAGGGGCAAAAATATTTTTCTTTTAATTAGTCTAATCTTGTTCTACTTATCGCAGGAATGACACTCCATAATCTTAAAACCTCAAAGCCCAAGCCCCACTTAGCAAACCTCAAAGCTAAGCCTAACCAAGGGGCAAACCGATCATCAAAGCCTAAGCCCACTTGGTAAACCAACGAAGCTCAAGCCTGACCAAGGGGCAAACCAATCACCAAAGCCCAAGCCCATTTGGCAAATCATCAAAGCTCAAGCCCGACCAAGGGGCAAACAAATCAATAAAGCTCAAGCTCTACTAAGGGGCAAACAAGTGACCAGAGCCCAAGCCCGCTTGGCAAATCAACAAAGCTCGAGCTCGACCAAGGTGTAAACCAATATCAAAGCCCAAGCTTGACCAAGGGGTAAACTAATCACCAAATGGAGGCACAAGCGAAATCAAAACCTTGCCATCGATCAGGTATAATTCCTAACCCTTGCTCTTTTCGTGAGATCATACTAACATGTGGCAGTAGTGATCCTACGAGGGGCAACTTGTGAGCATAGGATTTTGCAGTCCCTCTCGCAAGACGATGATGACGTATATTCAATTTTATTCCTCATGATAAAAATTATTTTTTAGAATTTTTATTACCGATCAAAAATTCTCTTCGAATTTTATTTTTGGAAAAATTTATTTCAACATGTCTGATAACGCATCCAGTGGCAGCTCATACTGATGATTTACACCCAAAAAATAATTTAGTAAAAACTACCTCTAAAAATTCAAATAAACCCTAAAACATTCAAATTTTCTCGACAAAATCTCTTGTGGCTGGATTTTATCCCCTTTTCCCCGTTTTTAGGCTTGAATCATGCTTGCTTTTTAGACCTATCAAGAGAGTGAGGTGGTCGGCAGCCTCATCGATACCACCGGCGATATCATTCATGTCACCGGCGGCATGGATTTCTACTGTAGAATAGCTATCTATCTTTTTTGCTGATAGCTATCGGATAATTGACCAAAAGCCAATTTCCACTGAGTTTTAGCCTATATAAGGAGCCTTTTGAAGTTGATGAAAGGGTTAGAAACTTCCACCACTCAAAATCTGAAGGAGATTTTTAGTATTTTAGCTAGTTCTAGTGAGATAAGGTTTAGAAAATGTAAGAAAAGTGGGTTCAATCCATCTTTCTTGGTTTTTCTCTACTGAACTCTTTCATATTTAGGTGAAATTTAAGTTCAGAAATTATTAAAATAGGGTTTAGAGACCTAAATCACTCCTTTACTTCCCAGATCATCATTTGAGCTCCCCGAAGGTGTCATTCGGATCACGAAGAGGTTAATTCACGACCCCGAGGTTAAAATTCTGAGTCTCATAGCTCTTTGGCTCTCTTTCTACTTGTTTATTGTGTTTATTTAATGTTTTGAGCTTAGTTCCGGGATTTTGGTCGCTTTCTGAACAAAAATAGCTGCCCTAATAAATCGAAGCCGCTAGATGCATTTGAAGCTGCCTACTGTATCAACCATATCGCCAGCTGCATCATTGATACCGCCTGCCAGTGGCCTTATTTTCCCCCAACGACCTTATTTTCTTGAAGGACCCTTTCTTTATGATATCCAAAATGTCATATAGCCTGCCTATGTAACTAAGATTACTAGCCAGCCTCAGTCATACGGCCGGTGGTATGGAGTTTTGGACAGCAGTTTTGTTTTCGTTTTCATTCCCGACCTAGTTTAATTTTTGAATTTACGATGTACAGTGCAATGGTGTGGTCTTGATTCTTCTGAAAGCATACCTCACCCCATAATATGTGGCACTTTCACTAATAATTCGATTAAAATAATTATCGAGTCTAAAGTATGGAAATAATGGAATTTTCCTACAAATGCCGTTTAAACCCCATTTTTAGTCATCCAACCAGGCTCCTTAAATTGTAAAATAAATTTTCCATGTTCACTCTAACTCGGGTCTTTTTTTGTCTACTAATTATACATCCTGTGTGATATACCTCGTATAATGTGTTGTATCTATGGTTACCATTTTATACAGTTAGATTTAGGTTAGATGTTTGTTAGGCCTTCGGGTATTTTTATTTCTTGTGTAGAACAAATGTATAGGATTTAAAAGCCATGTAATTATTATTTAATTTCTACACTTTATTTGTTGGATAACTGTAATAATTTATTTACCGCTTTTGCTTGCCAAAAATCCTCTAACAACACATAAATCGAAAACACAATAAATAGGGTGGATTAAAACTGAATAAAAAAGAATGAAACTTTTAATTTGGCCTAACGTAAAATAGCTTACATCATCCAAAGTTGGAATCTCTACTTAAGGTATGTTCTACCACCCGGTGGGAAAATCGTACCAAAATTTCATGGTTGAGCTGAATCGGGTGGCGACTTTATTTTAAGTACGGGATTTTGATCTCATATCTTTTGAACATTAAAATATGCAAAACCATTTTCACAACCATCATGCTATAATTTTTGAGTGATCGGTCTGCCGGCCCGGCTTCGCAGCCTTCAAGTAAAACATCGTTCGCTCATAATGAGTAAAGATGATCAGGACGATAAGACAGAGGATAATGAGGATGAGAATGATAAAGATGATGAGGGTAGCTCAAGCCCTAGATTCTCACCAGTAAGCTCATTTGAATTAAGATCGAGAACCAGCACTCCATCTATGCCAGCAACAAAGGCTGAAAAATTAAAAATGGCCTGGGATCTTCTGAAAGAAGCAGCCACATAAGATAAGAAAAATAGGGAATATAGCCTTAATGCCATACACCGAGACATCTATACTAGACTGGGTAAGATTGAGTAATCCACCCAAAATCTCTCAATTCCTCAAGATCTGACTACTAAGTTAGAGAATATCCTGAGCAAGCTGATTGATCTCGAGCAGAAAGTGCAAAATATTCCTAATGTTGAGCATATAGTCAACAATGCAATTTATAAGGGCAATCTGGTTCAAGTGCACATATCTAAAGATATTATTGAAACCAAAAAAGCACCTACCAAAGCTGCATCCGAAGTTGAATCATGCAATAAAGCATTCCTTGGACACTTTAACTCTACAACTGAAGATATAAAAAAGAAGCTTAAGGTTTTTATAAAGCAAACATTAGCCAACTTGCTAAACCCAATCCCTACTGCTATCAATCAAGGAACAAGTGCCATATCTTCCATAATCACCTCTCTCATAACTAAGCAGCAACAATTTAAAGAACAATCAGTAAAACTCATCAAGGATGAATTGCCAACTCTTCTAGAAAAAGCAGTTGAAGACATAGGAAGTGACTGCTAAACTGGCCTCTTCTCTATGAAAAAAACTATCAAAACTGGCTGGATATATCTAATAAAGAGCTCTGGCATCTAAATGAAATCAACCATAGTAGTGCCAAAACGGTCACGGAAGAAATCCAATGACTTGCCTCCTCAATGTCAAATCTGAACTTAAATGATCCATCCACCTCTAGCTCATCTAGATTCATTCATGAAAGTCTACTCATTCCATTCTTCTAGTAGGTAGTCAAACACATAGGGGATACCATCTTTGGAGGCTATTAGTGCATAATAACTTTAATAAGGGGAATGTTCCCCTATTTTGAAGAAGAAGATGAAGAGTATGCAATCAAGATGCACACCTATCCTAGAAATTCATATGCTGCACTCCGAAAATCCCTTAAGCCAATCTATATTATGCCTTCCATAATGGATAGGAGCGTTGAACAAAAGCTAGTAGAGGATCTGGATTATACGCTTCTCTTCGGAGCCTGGGAAAGGTAATAGAATAAGCGGAAGTTTATTGAAATTATCCCCCCAATTGATGCAAACAAAAAGGGGGAGAAAGAGAAAGAGCAATAAAAAGAAAAAGAGCAGCAGAAGAAGGGCAAAGAAAAGAAGCAGCTGTAGCATAGTAAATCATTTGTAATTGCTAGCTTTGCAATATGTAATCATCTTTTTCACTTATAATCTTATGTACTTGTGATCATGTGCTTTATTGATGTCAACTATTGTTAACAACATAAGTTATATAGTGAAAAATCTTATTAAAAAATTGCTTTTAAAGTACAACCATCAATTGTACAAGAAGAACCTAGAAGCTTAAATGCAAAAATCATGGGGGAGTTAGGATGCTAGATTATGGGGGAGAAAATTTTAAATAACTAAGTATCAAGAATCATACTTAACCCATCTTTCCATATTAATATGACTCTACACTTAGGTTTTTGTTTTAAAAAAAATGGGGGAGATTGTTGGAAATCAATCATTTGAAAGACTTTGCAAAAACCTCAAGAAAGCATCCAGATTAAGGTTTTGAAGAAAATAAAAACCACAAGATTTCATCCGATTCAAGACAGAAGCATCTAGTTAAAGTTTGGAAGGAAACAAACTACTACAAGAAAGCATCCTGACTAAGTATTGAAGAAAAAAAAACACTAAGTCTAAAACCACCTCATCTGGTTTAAGATAGAGAAATCCAAGAAGAAAGCATTCGATTAGAGTTTGGAAAGGAAACAAACTTCTAATGCATTAAAGACAACATCCTGAAGAAGATTATAACTGGAGTAGAATATGACTTAGAATGAGTCTGAAGACATCTGGAAGACTCATCTCTCATTATAGGGGAAAAATTCAAATATTCAGTTTACCTCAATTATCGATCAAAAGTCAAATTTGCCTTGGAGAATGAAAAAGTGACAACTTGCACTATTTCAGGAAAGGATAAAAAGGCTAACAACAGAAAGAGAAAAATGTAACAACCTTTTTCACCTAGACCAATGGAGTGGTGCGTGAAGTACACACAAAGGACAAAGTTGTATAAAACTTGGCTTTGCACAAAAAGCCAAACATACGACGACTAACAACTTCATTTCTTCAATCCCAACAAATTTAAATGGGACATTTATTGGGTCTAATAGAATGATCAACGGTTCTAAAAGCATCATCTCATATCTGATCAACGGTCAATACTCAAGATCCAGCAATGACTACTTTTATTATCCAAGCCTATAAAAGGGAAGCTTCACAAGTTGAGAAGATGCTGATTGTTTTTGAGAAGCTACTACATTGAAGAAATTGCCACACAATCAGTGAATCAATTCAAATCTGTTTGTAAGAATTCCTAAGTGAAATTATAAACTTGAGGATTCAAACCAAACCCTTATTAAAACAAGAGTTTCAAAATCTCATACTTGGGTGAGTATTGAGATCAGGACTTAGCTTGAACTAGAAAGTTTAAGTGGCGTATCCCTATGGGACTTAGCTTTAACTTGGGTAGAGTTTAAGTGGTATATCCTAGTAAAGAGAAGGACTCAACCAAGCTTGGTGGTTTGGTGGTATATCCTACATCCGGAAGAAGGGAGATTCTATAGAGACAAGCTGCAAAGGACTCAGCTAGGCTAGGGATTTATTTATTGGTATATCCTACATCCAGAGGAGATGAAATATCCGGAGACAACTGGAAAGGCTTAATTTTTGCTTGGTAAAGAAATCACACTAGTGGATTAAGCTCAAAGGAGGAAACTCCGGGGATTGGACTTAAGGAGGGCCGAACTAGTATAAAAATTTTCAGTGCTTGATTTACTTTTCTCTAAGCCTTTACTTTTAGTGCATTATTATTCATATTTGCATCATCTGGATCCACTTACTCCGGAATAAATCAAACACGCTACACAAGACTTCTCAAAAGTCTAATATTCCACAAAAAGGGTTTGACCCTAAATATACTCGCATGGGGAACAATAAAAGTCAGAACAGAGGTCTTTTTAAAGCTATTAAGCAAATTAATTAATCGAGATTAATTTATGTGGCTATCTTCAAGATCCATAACCGTCCAATAATGAGTTAGACTAAGCCTTGAACGAACCATTATTGAATGCCTGTTAGAACAGCATGTCCAATCCTTTTCTCAAAAGTACTCTTGGTTAATGGATGTATTGGTTCTTTACACATCTGTGCTCATGGGCCTAGCTAAGCTAGAACGGTTGAGTCAAACCACCATTCCACATGTTAGCTATACAAAATATCCTAACCCTCTACGACCCACTGTGAGACATAATGTGCCATGCTGAGCATGTTGCACACTATATTTCAATGTATGAAAGAGGTATGAAGCTGGGAAGCACTTTAAATGACTCAATATCTTATGGATTAAATCATTTTGTTGTTATATGATAAATTTGGGTGGTGAAATTATCAAGACAAAACTTTTGTTTAAAACCTTTTGAAAAAACTTATCACATGTCCTATAATTTAGACTTGTTATAACTACGCCAAATAATTGGTGAAACACCAACTTAGCCAGTTTTGATCTCAAGCCTGTTATGACCTTATATAGCTTTTAGCCAGATTGTAAAATTACCAATTTTGCTCCCACTCGAATTTTGGGGTAACAATTCCTAACCTTAACGTACCCTTTTGTATTGGTACCACAATCAAAATGGGTAAATTTCACATTTAATCATATTTCATGCATGAAGTACTTCCCTAAAGCCTACAATCAAAGTTTGTAAAAAAGTTTTTAAAAACATTCAAGGAACTCTACCATAATCAAATCCAATCACATTTGTATCAAAATTCTGCCCTGTATTTCTATCATGAAAAATCCATATGAGTTCCAACCATCAAATTTATCAAATTATTTCAAGCATTGGAAACCATAGCATTGGATCAATAAAATGCCCAAAACAATTTTAAACAAAATGATATAATCCACCGTTTTCATGAAAAACAGATTTTAACAAAATGACAACACTAAAGACGTAGAGTTTTCAAAAAATCAACTTTACAAAAACATAAACTTTCCCCAGTTCCCAAACAAGTTCGACATACCAAACTTAGCGGGACCGCACCTATTACTGCTGCCTGTGTTAGTAGCCCCTGCAATGTCACTACTAGTGACAATCACTATAGCCAACGGCAGTAGATACCACAAGGGAACTACCGCCATCGCAGTAGTGGGCAGCACTACACGCTGCCCCTTGCGATGGCTGTTGCACACAGCAACAGTCCCCGTGATAGGAGCCACTACTACCGTAATAGCAGGCATCGCCCAATGCTGCCCTTATAGCCAGCGCTACAGCACTACTCGGCGGTAGCCCTATATCCGACGGCGGTGCTGGCCGCCGCCTCTAGTGAACCCAAAAAATTCAAAAAGACTTTATTGTTTTTTATATTCGTAATTAAATTTAGATGAAATTGTAGCAAAGGCTTGGTCTAGTTGTTGACCCTTGAAAATGTAATCCTATAAGTCATAGGTTCGAGTCCACACTCGGGCGGGGTGAGATAAGGTTTTCCTTTGTTATTACTGTAAGCCCGTATGAAGAAAAAAATTAAAAAAAAATAAATTATGTCAAATTAAAAAATACATTAACCAACATCAAATCAACACAAACACAAACAAGAACATAAATATTCAATTTTTAATCTTGTAAAAAAACTCATGGGAAAATTAACAAAAACTCATTTCAAAAGAATTCCATAGGTCATTCCTATCAACAAAAGAATCCCTGGAGAACAAAATTCATTATATCAATTCAAAAAGAACCAGCTCATGATACCAGTTGAAGGGATTTGTTATCGAAATTCAGTCACAAAGGAGTAAAAATGATTGAATTTCACAAACTTGTCGAGGATCATTATTCGAATACCATACAATGATTTTAAAAACGTAAGATTAAAACAATAAAAACTCACATGAAATGTCTTTAAAAGGAGTTAAAGATAATGAACCTCCCAAGCACATGCCCTCCAAGATCACATGCATGAATAACTCTAGACTGCGAACCAGTGCTAGAGTAGAATGAATCAATGAATTCGAACTGAAAGCAATCAAAACTCTCTCTCTCCCCTTACAATGACCAAAACATGTTCTAGGTAGAATGAATCTCGATATCTTATCCAAAATACATATCCTCTCTATATATAATTAAGAGGTAGAGTTTATATTAGTCTCCTATTTATTTCAAAATAGGACAATGTCCTATTTAATTCAAAATAAGATATTATTATTTAATTAATTTAATTGTATTTATCATATTTAGTTAATAAGTTTAATAATTAAATCATGTAAGATTTAATTCCTCAAACTTTTAACTTAAAAATAATTCACAATTATTAATTAAATTTAATTAGATATTATCTTAATTAATAAGTTATGAATTATCTTATTTAGTATTTTGTGTTTAATAACTAAATCAATTATGATTTAATTCCTTAAACTCTTAACTAAATATATAATTTTCATAACACATAATTAATTAAACCTAAATAACTAATATTTAACTAATTATATATACTATATGAATAAAATTAAATCATAATTTATTTATTACCATATAAATAAATAACTTAGTCAAATTACACATAATTCAAACTAATCTATAACATTGAACCCTATGTTAAAGTATTAGTTGAGTTAATTTAATTCATGGTTTCATAAGATTATACTAATTATATTGAAATGACATGTCAATTAATTAAATAATCATTCCTTGACTGCTCATGTACATTACATGTACAAGATATTTCAAATCAGTCATTCTATTCGCACGATCCCTTGTGTCTGTCCATATGTTGGTAGTAGGCGCTACTCTACAGACTATAAGTGGATTCTAGCAAACCATTACAGCCCCCAATTGGGACAAAATACAATTGTCGAATCTAGATACTAAACCTAGTAGTTATCTTGCAAAATCTTTTGATCTACTCATCTAACTAATGAACAATGCATGATAACTATCACCCTCTACTATAGTCCATTAGTGCTGGTGTGATGTCTTTCAATTTCTAATACTTAAATGGAAATCCTTAAAATATAACACTACTAATAATATGTTCATGAAATATAACAGGCGTACCCGTATTTGGAATTCAACATTTAAGTACTTCTTAGGAGTACACAAGAGCATAACCAATTCTATATCAATAGTACGCTGTAATTAAGTCTGAGGATAATCAAGACCTATTTCGCATGGATCGGTCCAACCCTTGTTCTCAACACGAACCTATGTTTGTAGCTCCTTTCTCAAACAAGCTAACCAATATACTATTCTTTTGGTTTATTCATTCCTATAACCAATACACAAAGTTTATCCTGAGAAAATCTGCAAGACAAAAAAGTTAAAATGGATCTTTCCAATGCTTTTCTACTACCATCGTGTACCTCTGCAAATGTGTCAGAGTACCAGAAGGAATGGAAAGATGACACATAGCAAGGCAACTCCAATTTCTCTCACAACGGAGTTCCGGCATCAAGAGACAAGATTTGAAATTTGAAGCGCAGAATCAATCCCTCTCATAATGTATTGATTTCTATCTTACAACAGTGTAATTCTATCTCCTAATGGGTTGATTTGAAGAAGGAACAGGTGGAGAGCTGAGCTGATGAATGGCAGAAGATGCAAGACAAGTTAAATAGCTACATTCATGATTTCCACTATAAGAGGAGCAAGACGGCAAGCATTAGAACTTGGTGGATATACCTAGAATTTGTACTAAGCTAAATCTCTGTCAAAATCACAACATTAAAGAAATTCATCAAGCGAAGCACTACTCAGCTCAGAATCTGCTTCACTAAAAGAGAGAAATAGAATAGATCAATTTTCATTGCAAATCTAATTTTTGTAACTCGATAAACTTTTCTATAATTTGAATCTAGATCTTTATTGAATGCTCTGAGTTGCTGATAGAAGAGGGTATTCTAGTCAGCGGGTGACCAATTACAGTTTGGAGGGTACTTTCTATAATTGGGATCTTTTCCGAAAGGCTTTTTTGTAAAGGGTAAAGACGTTCAGATTAGTGATTAAAGCCAAGACAGTCTCTTGGGACTGGATGTAATCACAAATTATCGAACTAGTATAAATCTCTATTTTCTTTACTTAGCTGTTGAAGTTTTCACTATTTATACTTAGCCAGCTGACCTACCTAGCAGAGTATGTCTTAATCGTGAAAAAGTTTCAATTTTTAATCAAGCGAGTCATTCACCCCCCTCTCGCTCATTGAGTTATACACATGAGGACCAATAACTTTCATTATATTTCTTGATCTAGAATAAAACGAATCTTTCAAATAAGTTGTCTACTTATATGGACATGTCAATAATCCCTTTTATTCATCAAGTGGCCAGTGATTCCTTTTAGCTTATAAGGTTGAATGGCAATCCTATCACTTGAACCTTACTACTGATATGTTAATGAATAACCCGAGCACACCCCTCTCACTCATTGAGTTATACGTATAGGGACCAATAACTTTCATTATAAGCATACCCATATTTGGAATCTGCGTGTAAGGACCTAATATGTGCATACCACATATTACCGAATTCTAAATTAATAGCAACTTGAAATCAAGCCCAAGGATGTTCGAGACCTACCTAGGAAAACGATCGTGACATGATGGCATGTGAACTTTTGCTAATCGGATCGATCAAGCCCATGTACTCAACGCAAGCCTATATTCATAACTCCTTTCTCAAATAAGCTAACCAACATACAAGTCTATCGGTTTATTCATTCCCTTGATTGAAACATACTTGGGACATTTATGATTCAATCAATGGATACTCTTAACAAAATATAGCATAAGATATATTATATAAAATATTAATGCCTTTATTAATGTAAGACAAAACATAAATATACAATTACATCTTAACAACCCATGTCTAGAACTAGGGCATAACTAACACTATGTACTTAGCCATTTCGGTCCTCTTGACACTTAGCCATTTTTCCTCATTTCCTTAGCCTTTTTTATCCACTTTGAGCCATTTTCATATATTTCATATTTTTATGCTCCATTTACCTAATTTCCTGAAATTGCACAAAAAATAACTACATACCGCATGAAATCTTTTAAATGAAAAAAATTAAATAGATTATTAATTAACAGAAAATATACAGTAGATATGTGTTGTTTTAACACTTATCAATTAACTACCAAACAGATAAGGCAGCTCGTATAATAGATATGATGTATGCCCTTAAGGCAATTAGGGCGATATATCTTAATTATGTATTGGTACAAACAATTTATCTTTTGTTTATATCAATGTGTTCATATATATTATGACTAGTTAAAATATAATCATTGATATTTGTGTACAAAAGTCCTTAACATATCATAGCATGAAAAGAATAACATAGTTAAACTATGCTTAGAGAGAGATCTATTTCATGCACAATTATGATTATGTCTAAACTACCCCTAGTCATAGTTTCATCAAGAAAGGATATTGATGAAGCAGTAAGACTAGCATGTGGTCATACTTTCTTGGAATGAGTCCAAGCAGTCAATCTCTTAGACTGAAGGTGGCACCTTGAGTTGACACATGGATATATCTAGAAGATATATTGGAGACCGCTATAGGATAAACACTTGGTAAATATATCATAGTGTTGGTGTTTATCTTTATGTAGTAGATTTACGAATATCCTTATACTTGAGATACTAGTTGCCTTGTGTTGTACTGTCGCTAAACTTTGGGTTATACGTATTCACTCATTAATTTAGGGTTCCACAGGTGAATATAGGCATAGGTATGACAGCATATTGGTAGGCTATGTAGTCAAAAGAATCCATCGCTCCGAATATATTTAGGAGTTGTACCTGGCCACTTATTGAATTGATGATTGTTGTAAACCTCTGATTAGGGTATGCATTTGATAGAAATAGTTTCTAGTCAAACACATTATGGTAAAAAGCAATATACTTCAATAATAAGTAAATAACTAGGATATCTTGAAGCAACCTCGCTATTAGTGGGTTAACACTTTAACCGAACCCAATAAACTAGATGGTACAAATATTAAAGAATGGAACGCATTGAGTAACAATTGCATTAACCAGGATTAAGTAAAAAGCACAAATGGGGTTCTGAGTAATGGGGGATGGTGGACCCTTGCTAAAAGCGTACTATAGTGGTTTAAGGTCATCGAGTTCTAATTATGGTCTAGAACATTGAGCTAATAAGTTCTTATTGAATAAGGGTTGGTTAAGCCTCAATAGCTCAATACTTCGGGATCCTATAAGGTAACACACATTGGACCTTCATCGGACTCAGTAAAGAATTGATAACTTAGTCTATTATTAGCACATGTCCGTTTTGGCGTGATGAGGAATAATGCCCATTTCATCTAGCAATCAGAAAAATGAGCCAAAAAAAGACCGAATTGTCATCCAAAATCTGAAATACAAAAATCCACATTCCAAGGAAGCTCTAATTTAGCATTTCCTACTGAAAAATCAAAAAATCAAAGTTCGTTCAAACATAGGTAATTAGCCTGTCGGCTATTTACCATTCTATAGTAAAAAAATCAAATCTTATCGAGATCTGGCCAGGATTTACGGGATCTGATGTAAAATCCTATCAGAGTGGTAATTAGCCCGTCGGCTATTTACCTATGTAATTAGCCTGCCGGCTAATTACCAACCCTCTATATAAAGGGGTGCACCCCCTCATTTCACAGGGAAGAGACAGAAATTTTTAAAAATCCAAAATTACCTTTATGTACTTTTTCAGTTCCGGGAATACAAAAGCCCCAAAACTCTATCAAAATAATCCCAGATCCAAGTTCTGTCACTGACATTGGTATAAACTCACTTCACGGTCTTTTTGGATCAAGATCCCGCAGTGATCTTCGGTCTAAAAATGCCCAAATCTGACATTTCCCTTTAGAAATAACCCAAGATTATAGTCATGACTCGGGTTAAATATATTTTCCAACCAAATTACAACCTTTGACAACTTCGGTCCTACACTAGCTCTCAAGTCATCCTGGACAGACTAAAAAGTAAAATGAGGGTAATTGGCTCTAAGCCCAACTTTCAAATTCATTAAAACAGATTTTTACTGATTTATTATTGTATATTGCATTCAATTTCTCCGGTTAAGTGAGCCACTGGTGACACTTAAATTATAATATGTGTGAATAAGCTCGCAGGTACGGACAAACATCCAGAATGTAAGGAAACTCTATCCGAGTTTCCGGGCCCAGACCCAAATGCTACCGTTACTCTACCAAAAATTTGGTAGAAAATGTCCATTTATTCAGCCGTTATAATGCTCGGTTTATTTCTTGAATTTAGTTCTTAAATAAAGCCGTTGTAATGCAGAAATCATCATAAATTCCAAATTTCCAAAACTAGTCCAAACAATTTGAACAATATGAGTAACTATTATGTTCGAACACAGAATCTCATTTTTTCTTCATATAAAAATCCCATTTCAGGACAGTATACCACAATTTTTGGTGGAGCTGAATAGGGTGGCCACTCTATTTCTATTTTTAAATAAAGTAAAATGCTTTATTTTAAAAATATCTTTTCTTAATAAAATGTGCAAATATATTTCTCAATATAGTCACATTTTTGGCCTTAAGCAAACTGGATTTTCTCAAACCAGACCAAACACCGCGGTTTCCTCAATCTACGCCAAACTGAAAAGCCCCGCGCGCCGCACTTCGCATGCCAGGCCAGCCTAAACATCCGCCCACTCACAGTGGCGACTGCTGCAGAAAATTATTTTTATAAAAACCTGATTTTTATAAAAAAATTCTTTTTTTTGACATGATAATTAAAATATTGTTCAAATTAAGTTTTGGAATTTTGGAATTTGTAATAATTTCTACATTATGCAAATTTTAGGACTGCATAGCATCTATATTCTTTACCCCTAAAACCAATTTAGGTGTCTTTTGGTGAAGTATCTCCAAGTTCGCTTATGGCTTGAGGGATGTGGATCTGATCACACCCCTTGCGTAATGTACGAGGACCTTGTTCACTTAAGGGCAAGGCTACCTACGTATATTATATGTGGAAAAGCTTCCTTTCGTTCGCTTAGGGCCACTGGGACTCGGTACACAAAGGCATAAGGTACCCCAAATCACACCTAATCTTGAGACTGAAACCCACATATAGATGAACTGCAGACACTTTCTCATAGGTCTACCCAGAAACCTTGAGTGCATGCGAGCAAACTTCGCTAAGTCCCTTATTGACTTTAAAGCAAAGTAATCGAATGGAGTTAAAAGGGTGGTAGGCGCAATCTAACAGTTTGCTACCTATGCAGGTTTATTAAATTTACATAAACTAAAAATAGACATCGTAAACATCATGATTGTGTGAAAACTAACCATATCTTTAAGCAGCCATGACATTAATGTGTGCCATGCTATTTCATTAATCGAGACTAGTAAATCAACCTAGGCTCAGCCCATGAGCTGAAATGAACAGAGACCAGTGAGTCCACCCAAGCTCAACCCACGAGCCGAAATCAACTGAGAATAGTGACTCCACCCAGGCTCAATCCATAAGCCAAAATAACCCAGACTAATGAATTTACCTAGGCTCAGCCCATGAGATGAAATACACAAATCCCTTTGAGTGAGCCCAGTGTAAACTCAACCCTTAGACCAATGAGTCAAAACCCTTTGAGTGACCCTAGTGTTAGCTAAACCCTTAGACCAATGAGTCAAAGCCCTTCGAGTGACCCTAGAGTTATCCCAACCCTCGGACTAATGAGTCAAATCCCTTTGAGTTACCCCAGTGTCAGCTCAACCCTTGGACTAATGAGTCAAATCCCTTTGAGTGACCCTAGTGTCAGCTCAACCCTTGGACCAATGAGTCAAAACCCTTTGAGTGACCCTAGTGTTAACTCAATCCTTAGACCAGTGAGTCAAAACCCATTGAGTGACCCTAGCATCAGCTCAACCCTTGGACCAATGAGTCAAAGCCCTTTGAGTGGCCCTAGTGTTATCTCACTCTTGGACTAGTGAGTCAAAACCCTCTGAGTGACCCTAGTGTCAGCTTAATCCTTGGATCAATGAGTCAAAACCCTTTGAGTGACCCTAGTGTCATCTCACCCTTGGACTAATGAGTCAAAACCCCTTGGGTGACCCTAGAGTTAGCTCACCCCTTGGACCAATGAGTCAAAAAACTTTGAGTGACCCTAGTGTCAGCTTATCCCTTAGACCAGTGAGTCAAAACCCTTCGAGTGACCCTAGTGTTAGCTCAATCCTTAGACCAATGAGTCAAAACCCTCTGAGTGACCCTAGTGTGAGCTCAATCCTTGGACCAATGAGTCAAAACCCTCTGAGTGACCCTAGTGTCAGCTCAATCCTTGGACTAATGAGTCAAAACACCTTGAGTGGCCCTAGTGTCATCTCACCCTTTAGACCAATGAGTCGACCCACCTTTGACCGACCAGTCAACTCGCCCTCAAGCTTTTGAGTCTGATCTGACTCAGGCTCTTGGTCTTTGAACCATATGTTTGCAATATTCTATAAATATGGCAAGTTATCAATTGCTCCTCGAGCAATTGGCATATTCCCAAACCTTTTTTTAATTTGACTGTACATCTCCATCTTTCATCCATGCATGTGATCTCTCATACATTCATTCATCCACCCATAAAACAAGGTAAGAAAGGCCTAGAGCCACGCTTAGTGCACTTACTAACACTTGATCTCATGCCCTTTCAGGATGGAAGCGAGAGAGAAGTAGGTCGAGGTGCATTACTGGCAGTCCAAAAGTTATACCCCCACCACCGGTTGAATCTCTGGCTGGATATTTCTCTGATCCAGAGGTTGATACCACGGTGGTAGATGATGATGCAGTTGGCCAGTCCCTTAGGAGGATTCTTGACACCCTAAAACTTCATGATATTTGGTAAAGGCTGAGCGTGGCTAATGCTCAGAAAACCCAAGAACAAGGGACTGAAATAGCCGCACTTAAAGCAAAGATGGCGAACATGGAAAAACTATCTCCGATAAAGGATAAATTTGTTGCCCCCTATGTAGAGCAATATGTGGATGTTGATTGATTTCTACCAAAGGAGTCGGAAGCCCTTTCGGCTAACTTTGTGATGCCCTACATGGCTCCATATGCCGGTACTGGCCCTTCTCACGTGCATGTGGAAAGTTATCTCTGAATTATGACTAGCATGAACATCCCTAAGGTTCATATAGTCAATCTATTTTAGGAAACTCTTTATGGACCAGCCTCTGAGTGGTACATGAGAACGCCAACCGATGTAAAGTTTAATTAGAAAAAGTTGTGCTCGGTGTTCCTTGAAAACTATGCCTTCAGTCTGAAAGTCAAGACCACTCTGTAGGATCTAGAAAGGATAAAGTAACAACCGAATGACTCATTTAAAGAGTTTTATCTAAGATGGATGGCTATTCGTGTGCTTGTAACTGAGGCACCTGACTAAGATGCCTTGATAGTAAATACTATGCCAAGAGACTTGAAAAATATGAGGAAGTAGATCGAGCAAAGAAGCAAGAATAGCAAGCTTACACTAAACCTCGATATTGGTAGAATGGCGGTTCTTCTAAACAAGGCACCTTTGAATCCTCAAAAGTCGCTCCTAAAGTGGAAATAGTTACCCAAGTATAGACTCACCAATCCATCTCTCCATGGGTGGAATCACTATCCCAGATATTCACTAAGCTGAGAAAATCTGATCAACTCCAGAGCATCAAGCCATTTACTCTGCCTACAGCAGCAGATAAAGACAATTTTTATGCTTATCATGTTGCTAAGGGGCAACGCATTGATGAATGCGCTCGGCTATTATAAGATCTACCACAGATGATAGTTGATAGGAGAGTGAAACAGCCTAAGAAGAAGCCAAGCACTCATACTAATCCTCTGCCAAACTTCCAAGCTATGATGAACGCCCTTGGGATTCATGTAGAAGCTGACGAATACAGTATCAACGTAACAGATAACATCGAACATGACCTAGGTGTGGGGAGACAATATGATCTTTGACAACATGGATATCATCTATATGGTCAACTAGTACATCCTGAGGATGAGGAGAGAAGGGTTAGACCAATATCTTGTACCGATACATCTCATATACCGCAGAGATTCAGATCCAAATGAACATCTAGAGGAATTTCTCCGGTTTATTCACGAACAGGGAATAGCTATAATGGGTTTTATGCCTCAATTCCGTAGATTCTTAGGAGGCCCAGCCATGGACTGGTATGGCGCGATGCCACTGGAAGGATGTTGGAATCAGTACTTTATGGAGAGATCTTTCCTCCACTACTTTAGGGCATATCAGCCATACCCGGATGAGCTTTACTGGTGGTTGGCAATACATATAGACTGGCAGAATATTGTCTGGTAAGATATCTCTCCTCCACAGCCTCCTATATACAGTCAACTGGATTATATGAGTCCCAATTATATTAGAACAAGTCTATTTAAATTCGGGGGCTCTTCTAGGACAGTATATCTAGAAATCCAAGAATTGTATGATCCTAAAAAGGCATGGAGCAACCATATAGACCAATAGAGGTATCTCGGCCTGAATCTAGAAGGAGGTACATGGTACCCATTTGAATAAAGCCATACTGACACGATAACATATGGTGGTCATATGGAGGAAACATTCGCTAGCATATAAACCATGGTATCCAGGTTCTGTATAGCTATAGATGGAGTCGAAGCCGAGCTAAATATGGTAAAAAACAACCCAGAAGAGGATCCTAACAAAGGTCTAGAGGAAGATCCTAGGGAAAATCCCCGAGGAAGATCTTGAGGAAGACCCCGAAGAGGATCCAGAAGAAAATTCTAATAATGGATCCTAGCTCTACACGTACGAAACTGGAACTTTAAGCCACAGCCTTTCGAAGATTTAGATGAAGAGGTGGAAGAATTTATGGACTCTAGTGAATCAGATCACGAGAATGAAAGCAAAGTGGATAACTTGGGGTATGAATCAGAGACTTTCTCGAATGATGAGCTAAATCACTTATCGAGAGATTTAGAGTATGAGGGTCCCTTCATCAATGGCATGATGGTTGATTATAACGGTGCCAAGAGCTATGCCTCTTCTCTAAAGCATGACTCCTAGGGCACCTTATAGTCTGTAGCAAGTGATGATTCCACAGACTTTATGAACTTTAACTCGAACAACGAACACATCATTAACATGATTCAGGACGAGGGGCAAGAACCCTCTCATGAGTATATTATAGAGATAATTCGTGCAGAGAATGAACTAGCTCAAAAAAGTTATCGAATCCGGATCCCAGACTTGACGGAAGTTACCCTATATTCTACAATAGAAATACAAGGCCACACCCTCACATCCATGAATTTGTGCAAATGATGAATGAAGGGTACATTCACTATGTCTATTGACCCGAAAGGTTCTGCTGGACTCTCCATGAAAAGGCAGTCATTTGGTATAAAGGGCTGACATTTTACTAGAAGTCATTCTGGAATATTCTAGCCAAGCAATTCATCGACTACTTCACATGAGTTGATTCACCAGAAGACACAAACTCTAAACTAGATAGGCATGGGAACCCCTTACTATACTGGGAATGGGAAGAAACCAATGTCGCCTGCCTAACATCATTGGAATCGACTAAGGAATACCCCTGGTATACAAATAAATACCACAACGCACCCGTCCTTTATAATGACTTACTATATCTGTTCGGTGGAAGTAAACCAACTGATCGAGCCTCCTTATCTGTCTATATGATCAGGAAGGAATCCAATCCTGTCCTATGTCAACTCCTACGAGAGAACCTCATTATTCTAAAAAAGCAGCCTAAAAAGGTTCCCTTCATGCAGTGGCCCTCTACCGTTAAGGCACCAGTTTCTATGAACAAGCTAATTGACTTGGTAGAGATACCCCTTGATGAGGATTTTGATGAGTTGGAGGTCTTTGAAATAGTAAACTTGCCAATCTAGGTGGTCAGTCCTTTCACCAGAGGAGGAAAAGTCACTGGATCAGTAGCCCCAGCTGCAACAAGAACTAAGCCCCCGATATCTCCTACTTTTGTCAAGTCCTCAGAACAGATAGAAAGCCCAATTGTGGATCAACTGAATGCCACTACAACTAAAATGAGCATCTGGGACCTACTCCTGGGCTCTCAAGATCACACGCTCGCTATCGTCAAAAATCTAATAGAAATCAAAACATCTCCTCTAGCGTCCCTAAAACAGGTCTGTGCGCTACTCAATAATGAGACTATCACTGTTACCCCCGACATCATCTTCTCGAGCTTGGATTTACCCCACAGAGGCATTAACCAAAATAAGGCTCTCTATTTGAAGGCTAGTGTTTTCAAGCACATCATGCCCTGTATAATGGTTGACGATGGCTCATCACTAATTGTCTGCCCTAAAGATATTCTGCCAATCATAGGACTGACCGAGAAGGACCTAAAGAAATCCACCATAGTCATCAAATCTTACAACAATTATAAAAGGATCATCATCGGCATGTTCGAGGCTGAAGTCACTATCGGTAAAATCTCATCTATAGTACTCTTCACGGTCATGGATATCCTAGTAACTTTCTCTATGCTACTTGAGAGACCATGGTTCTATGCTTTGGGAGGAGTCACATCCACCCTGCACCAGAATATCAGAATCCCGTTTCGTGGAAAGATTGTTACCCTAGAAGCCAATGAAGCCCCAGTAGTAGCAGCACTGAAGATGGAAGAAAGCAACATGAAAGGGTTTACCACATCCATCATTGGCCAGGAAACAAACAAGCAATCAGAGGTTTTCTGAGGCCCATGGATTCAAGGATACATGCAGAAGCACCACACTCCTAGAAAAGGACTAGGCATCCATGAATAGGGAATGCTGACCTTTAATATAGGGGCAGGAGAATGGAAGCCTTTAGTACTAAGTTACATAGGCTCTTAAAGAGTTGTTCACAAGATGACCTTTCAAAAGAAGCTACAATAGCCCTACAAAGGAACCCTTAAGCCTATTACTCATCAGGGGAAGATAGTTCCTGGATTTAAGATTTTCTCAGACATAGTTAACTACAATAAAAATGGCAAAAGCTTCATAAAGAAGGCTAGTCGTAAGCCAGATGTAGGGGCAATCTCGGATCAAACCATGAATGAGGAATAGGTACACCCGAAGAAGGTCAAAAAGCTGAGGAGAGAGGAAGAAATCGTTGACACCCTAATGAAGCACCTTCAGGCACAACTCAAGATAGTTGAGGAAGCAAGGAGCAAGGGAGGTAGCTTTAACCAAGCCGTCATGGACATGGTCGTGGCTATGAAAGGTAAGGCAAAGGTACAAGAGGAAGACGATTAGGATATCCTGCTAAAGCTAGCTACCAAAGGAGAATCATCCACAACGGAGCTAGACCCTATTGATCAGGATGAGTCTTTTGTTTCCATTTCTAGATGTTTTAAATGAATAATGTACTTTATGATGATAATTAGATGAAGAACTTTGCTTATTTGGATTGTGTTTCTGATTATGATTCCATGCATCCATTCTAGCATTCACATAGCATTTTTAACAACTATAATGATATTATAAAAGAGATTAATTTAAACACGAAAGATGATCCAAAAATTTTATACATTTTCTAATCAATTGCCCATCGAATAGGAGAGAGAATTGATAAAAGTATTAAAAAATCAAGTTTTAACCTTCACTTAGTCTCACGAGGACATGCCTGGACTTGATCGGTACATCACTGAGCACAAGATCCCTACGGACCCAAAAATTTGGCCGGTAAAGCAAAAAAGGAGGAGAATGCACTCAGAGTAGGCTAAAAAGGTCAAAGCAGAGGTGGCAAAATAGATCAAGGTAAATTTTGTTGAAGTCGTCGAGCATCCCACTTAGCTAACCAATGTAGTCCCCATGCCCAAGAAGAATGGTGGTGTCTGAGTTTACGTCGACTTCAGGGGCTTGAATAAGGCTACCCCTAAGGATGATTTCCCCTACCACACATTGATGTTCTGGTAGACAATGCGACAAGAGCGGCCATGCATTCCTTTATGGATGAATTCTCAGGGTACTACTAGATCCTTATGAATGTAATAGGTAAGTTCAAAACCGTATTCATCTCAGAGTAGGGAACTTATTAGTTCAGAGTAGTGCCTTTCGGACTCAAGAATGCAGGGGCAACCTACTAGTGAGCAGTCATAACCTTACTACATGACTTCATCTATAAAGAAGTTGAGGTCTATATGGATGACATGCTTATAAAATACGTTACACTGGAAGAACACCCAATAGTGCTAGAACGATTCCTCACAAGGATTGAAAAGTACAACCTCCATTTAAACCCAAAAAAGTACACATTTGGTGTTACATTAGGAAAATTATTAGGGCATGTGATTAGCCAAAGAGGTATAGAAATGGACCCCGACAAGGCCAATGCTATTAAGGAAATGCCTGTGCTGAAAACTGAGAAAGAAGTAAGAAGTTTCTTGAGATCCATACAGTATCTCAATCACTTTATAGCACAGTTGACCACCACATGTGAGCCTATCTTTAAACTCTTAAGGAAATAACAGCCGATAGAGCGAAACGACCAATGGTAGAAAGCCTTTGATAGAATTAAAGCTTACCTGCTGAATCCTCCTGTATTGAAACCGCCAATTCTTGCAAGGCCACTCATTCTCTACTTGGCCGTAGATGAAATGTCTGTGAGGGCCATGTTGGTTCAAGAACATGAAGATAAGAGGAAACACGCAGTTTATTACCTCAGCAAGAAATTGCTAGAGTATGCGACTCGATACACCATCGTGGAAAAGACTTGTTCCGCCATGGTCTGGCTCACCAAAAATCTCAAGCATTCCTTCCAATAGTATAAAATCCAAGTAGTCGAAAAAGTGGATCCGATGAAGTACTTATGTCAGACTCCCTCACTAATCGAAAAATTAGCAAGGTGGCTCTTATTACTGTAAGAGTTTGATATTGAGTACGTAATAAAGAAAACCATAAAGGGTAGAGTAGTGGCTGAATTCCTAGCAAGTCAACCACTCGAGGAAGGAGAATAGGAAAACCTAGAACTTCCCAATGAATGTCTCACAACCACCACAGAGAACCCCGAAAAATGGACCATGTCTTTCAATGGCACCATCAACAAGTGAGGAGCCAGTTTCGGAGTTATCATCTTCATGCCAGACAGAGCACTCATACCTCTATTAAAATGCTTAAAATTCTCACCATGAATAACGGGGCAAAGTATGAAGCCTGTTTATTCAGAATGTCTTACCTAATCACTCTCAGAGTAGATAAAGTCAAAATTACTAGTGATTTGGCTTTAGTCATCAAGCATGTCACAAGGGACTGGAAACTAAAGGAAGAATCCCTCAAGCCTTACTTAGAAGCTGTATGGAGAAAAGCCACGATGTTTAGCGAGTGCAAATTTAGTCACATGCCCCGCGAGGAAAATTTGATGGCAGATGCATTGGCCACTTTAGCCTCCATATGGGAAGGGCCCCAAAAGCAGCCAATCAAACCCCTTGTTATGGAAACAGCCCGCTCTCCTTACTATATCTGTGCAATGAGACACCACAAAAGAAAAAAAACCCCTTAGTATTCTAATATCGTCAAGTTCCTTGAAAATGATGAATTCCTGGTTGAGGCTTCGGATTTTGATAGAAATACACTGAAAATGTTTAATGTGCGATTTTGCCTGATCAAAGGAGATCTATTCAAGAGGACCTCTGATGGCCTACTGCTAAAATGCCTGACAAAGAAAGAGGCTAAAAAGGTTATGAAGGAAGTACATTCAGGAAACTGTAGTCCACACATGAATGGCATCATGATGGCAAAGCAAATCCTGAGAATAGGGTACTTTTGGCTGACCATGCTAGCTAATTATGTTGAAGAAGCAAGGACTCGCCACGCTTGTCAGATATATGGAGATGTGAGCATTTTACCTCCGACAACATTGCAATGCTTAATAACACCTTGGCCATTCTCGGCCTGGGGCATCGACATCAATGGTGAAATAAGACCTTCTTCGACCAATGGTCATCGCTTTATTATAGTAGCGGTTGATTACTTTTCTAAGTAGTTTGAAGTAGAATCATATACAGGCATCACGACTAAGAAAATGGCTCTATTTATTTAGCGACACATTTTTGCCATGCACGGCGTTCCTCATCATGTAGTGAGTGATAATGGTGTACAGTTCTAAGGAGGAATAGCTGATCTTATTGAAAAGTATGAGGTTGAGCATCATCACTCTTCACCTTATCACCCTCAAGGAAACAGAGCTATAGAAGCAGCTAATAAGGCAATCAAGAAAATCCTCTCCAAGATGATTTCCAATTACCGAGATTGGGTCGATCATTTTCCCTTTGCCTTATGGGGATATAGAACTAGTGTGAAGACTCCTATGGGTCAAACTCCTTTTTCCCTTGTCTTTGGGATGGAGGAAGTATTTCCCGTTGAAATGGAAATTAAGTCTTTATGTATAGCCCTTGAAGCCAGACTTCCCGAAGATAAATAGGCAAAATTGAGGCATGGAGAACTAACCTTTATCGACGAAAGTCAATTAGCCGCATTGGAAAATCTACAAATATACCAGCAGCACATGGCCAGAGCTTACAACCACAAAGTCAAAGGGGAGAGCCAACCTTTAAAGATGGGTGATTTAGTCTCATAAAACACACACAGATGCTTGAGGGAAATTCTAGCCCAACTGGGAAGGACCGTATGTGGTAAAGAAGACTCTTAGTAAAGGGGCAGGAAAGATCTCAGATCTTGACAGCAACAAATTCATGTATCCGGTCAATTGCGATAAGCTGAAGTGCTATCTTGTGTAAAAAAATGATAATAATGATAAAGTTTGTCAAGAGCTGGTAAGGATTCTTGACCAAAAATAAAGACTCCAAGATAAAAGAGTGGAGCCTTGGGTAAAATCCGTTCGGAGCCTCAGGCAACAATGGGCATTTCTTGGTAATAAATACCACTTCTCTTCAATGATAAATAATATCTTTTGTAGCAATATATTCATGTTAAAAAAATTGCATGGGTGTATTAAATGGAAACTACAAATTATTTAATGAAACACGCATTCAAATAAACATCTTTTCATCCTTATTACACATAAAGGTGCATTACAAATAGGGAATGGAAATGGCAAAGACAAACAACGAGGCGTGATGCCTTTATTATCCCAAGGAAACAAGAAGACATATAATGGCAAGCTCAAAGACGCTCAAAGAAGCTACAGAGTCTCTACATCTCAATGAGCCTCTCTCCAAGGGTAGGAAACCCGCGAGTACTTACAACCCAAATGCAATAAGCCTCTAAAGGGTGAATATCAAAAGGGACTGAGTAATTCATCTCCACTTGAGTGCAACTGGTCCACTTTACATCATGATGATAGACCCGAGTATAGGACAACTCCAGGCCAATCAGTATGCACAAGGTTATAGGAAACCTCTAAGAACAGTCGTACTACCTACACAAGCGACCAGGAGAGTAGGTGATGATCTTAGAAAGGCCGATAAGGACCATGCCCCTCTAGCAACATCAGTAGTCACATGCGAGATACCCCACCAAGGGCAGACCCAATGAATATCCGCAGCAACTTGGCTACCTATAAAATCAAGCCACTCATCGATACTGAAATCTCTATGCAGACCATTGCCAATATGAACTATGGAGCCTCACTCCCAATAGGCCCTCGGATGATAATCCATGCTTATGGAACAAACAACACGAAAAGCTTGTCCCAGTGCCAAAGCTGCTAAAGTAATAATTGATAAAAATAAAAAAAATAGAAAAAAAGAAGACAGAAAGAAAAGAAAAGATAGCCTGCTGGATTAAAACCTAAAAAGGTGGTCCTAGTAAAAATTAAGGCAAGCCTGATGGATTGAAAACCTGAAAAGGTGGTTCATGCAAAAAGAAAGGCTCAAATAAAAAAATTAACACTTGAAGAAAAAGCCTGGTACCCCTGGTAGTAGATTTAGTTCCATTCCGAGAAGCGTACATAAAGATCAGCGTATCAGCCAAACTAACCGCAATTGAAGATTTCCCCTCTAGCATCTAATCAACAATAGCCAGGAAGGGGAAACAGCAAACTATAGTGGGAACCTCACAAAGGAAGACCCCTAACAAAAGTAGACAAATGAGTGGAAGCCAACTCGCGTCATTAGGGGAAAGTACTATGACTATGTCAAAAGCCACATCCAACCTCAAGCCATCATCACAAATCAATCAACGCTTGTCGAATCACTGTAACTGAAAATTATTCATCAATAAATTAGAAAATTAAGAGTGATGTGCCGGGATAATTAGAGGCATATCAGCAGAGGACCGGAGAAGCCCATAGAACTCCTCGTATAAGGGCATAGCTCATGATCCCTAACCAAAACACGCTATCAATAGGATCCCAGAACTTGACAGCAGCTTGGATCACATTGTCCTTAATAAAGATGTGGCAGTACTCCTTCTTGTGCACTAAACCATGAACCTCGAGATGATTCCAACCATTGAAGTTCTTCAGATAAACATTCAGATCATCATAAAAATGTATGTAGGCCTTCATGGAAAAATTTCACAATTACAACAGTTTGCTATACGTAGTTTATGGGGCAATCTGCTAATATCTAGCAGATTACCTCGATAAACTCGATAAACAATTAAAAGAAAACACAAGGCGAGGGAACAAATAAAATTTTATTTATATAAAAGTGTGTTCATACCAAAGGAGGCACTGCAAACGGCCCAAAAGAAAGCAAACCAAAACAGAAAAACAAAATAAAAGAAAAAGCCTATCTAATCGTCCTGCGGGAAGAATTCGGGAGGATTGCCTTATCCCTGCTCTAACTGTTGTGGGTCATCCACCTGAAGCAACCCCAATTGAGCTCGGAGCCATCGAATCTCCAACTACAACATTTTGCCATGAATCATTTATATGTATTTTATGACATTCCATGCATCATTATAATATAATAAAATAATAAACAAATTGCCAAATCTGAGTTTTGGGTCATTATGAAGTGCTGCTGCCCTAGAATATACCACCAGTCAAAGATACTATCAGTAATAGGCACCTGCAAGGATGATAGATAAAATAAAGTCAAAGATCTCACAGTCCAAAATTGAAAGGCAAAAGGAGAAATGATAGAGGAGACTAACATGATTGGCGCCAGTAGGATGGAAAGTCTCCAGACGCTCAGGATTTAGATAAGGTAGGATAACTAGAGTATAAGTGCTCAGGTCAGGCTGGTACATCACGAACATGGGGGGCGGATACTAAAACGCCTAATGCCCCTCCACCATCATCGGGCCCTAAGGCGGGACAGATGACACCGAAGAGCTACCCGCATAAGTAGAAGTAGTCATAGGTCTCTTCCTACCCTGATGATCCTAGAAAAACAACAGAGTGAGGTTGAGTCCACCTAATTAAAGTGCAATAGACAAAACAACGGTAACCATAAAATAAAGAAGAACTCAAGCTAGTGAAACAGGAAGTCCCATCATCTGGATAGCCTTAGGCGAACCTAATCTAGCTTGGCTATAAGGGGTAAAAGTTGAAGGCGCAGAGGCCTCAGGGACTGAATCCAAAGGATCATCATCCTCAGGAGGGTTGTGGGCATCTCGTTGAGGTGCAATATAAACAGGATCCATATTCGGCCATCCAAGCAGCTACAAAGGGCAGAACTCCTCATATCCCCCAACCCGCTCTAGAAAGGTGCTAGAGATACCCTCGGAGGCCAATCGTGCAAAGTTAGGCAGTAAGCGAGGCTAAAAGACCAACCGAGGCACCTCAGGAGGAATAAAATGCAACCCGGAAGGAAGATGCCAACCCTAAATGCAATCACCCAAATACCACTCCAAAGAGAATAGGGTCTCTATGATCAGTTGGGTGTCTATAAACTTCCCAGCTTGTCTCACGACCTCCAGCCAGTGAAAAGCATGTTGGATATAATTTATGCCCTTAAGGCAATAAGGGCGATATATCTTAACTATATAATAGTACGAATAATTTGTTTAATCGATAAAGGCATTTAATCTTTTGTTTATATCGATGTGTTTATATATATTATAGCTAGTTAAATATATTCATTAATGTATGTTTACAAAAGACCTTGACATATCATGGCATGAAGTTAGAGAAATTATAGTTGGACTATATTTGGTGGAACCTGCTTTATGTTCAATTATGATTATGTCTAAACTATCCCTAGTCATAGTTTCATCAAGAAAGGATATTAATGAAGCAGAAAGACTAGCCTGTGGTCAGCTTTCTTGAAAAGGGACCAAGCAGTTAATCTCCTAAGGACTGAAGGTCGTGCCTTAAGTTTGACACATGGATATATCTGGCAGATATATTGGAGACCGCAGTAAGATAAACACTTGGTATATATATCAATGTGTTAGTGTTTATCTTCATGCAATAAGCCTTGCGAATATCCTCATACTTGAGATACTAGTTGCCTTAGGAGGTACTATTATTATAATTTGGGTCATTACTATGCACTCATTAATTTAGGGTGTTATGGGTGATTACGTGTATAGTGATGACAACACATTTGTAAGCTGAGTAGTCAGAAAGAATCCATCACTCTGGATATATTAAAGGACTTTTAGCTAGCCACTTGTTGAAGTGACGATTGCCATAAACCTCTGATCAGAGTATGTGTTTGATAGAAATGGTTTCTAGTCAAACACACTATGGTAAAAGGCAATATACTTCAATAACAAGTTAATAACTGGGGTAGCTTGGAGCAACTATGCTATTGGTGGGTTAACACTTTAACCAAACCCTATAAACCAGATGGTACTAATATTAAAGAATGGAAGGAGTTCACCGAATTGGACAACTATTGCATTAACCAGAATTAAGTCATAACCATAAATGACCTTCCGAGTAATGGGGGATGGTAGACCCTTGCTAGATGTGTATTATAGTCGTTTAAGGTAATCGAGTTCTATTCACGGAGTAGAACCAAGGGTTAGTTAAGCCTTAACAGTTCCATACTTTGAGATCCTATTAGGTCACACACATTGGACCTTCATCAGACTGAGTAAAGAACTAATAGATTTATTCTATTATAAAAATATAATAATAATTGGATTATTATTTAATTGGTTAAAATGATCAGATCATTTTGGATAGACCAAGGAATTTATTTTTGATCGATAAATAATTTATTAGGGTCAAAAAATAAATATTTATTTGAAATGATTAAAAGATAATTTTTTTCAAATGGGTTGGTAGAAAATCGTAGGACAATTTTGAAATCGTAGAATGGGCTGCGGGATTTGCGACACATTCGGTGCACGAAATCCCATACCACGGGCTTGCAAGTACTGTAATGCCGTACTCGCATAGGCCTACGAGGCTAGGCTTGCCAGCGCTTCATTTGGTAGTACTGCTCTCGCAAGCCCAAATTGTGAGAATCACAACGTGCTAAGCACGCTGTGCTTGCAGGCAGAACCCATAGGGCTCCAAGCCCCATAGGTCAGACCTGCGTGTAGCATATCCCACATTGAAAAAAGGGGGAGCAACTATATATATGCTTCTCAACTCCATCTTTAAAATAACACCAAGCTCAAAGATAAATCCTAAGTTGAGAGTCACAAAGATTAATCTCCCGGGTAATTGAGCAAGTTATTTTTAAGCCTAAATTTATTCGGGCTCCTCTAGTTTATATTTTTGGGTGACGCTTCTGGAGTGGTCTAGCAACTACTCAAGGCTTCTTAGTTATTCCTCTCGGGAAGGTTTTGGTCGGTGGGGTTCATGTGGATACTCATAGAGGCTATCCTACGCTTGGAGAACTGTGCAAGAAGGTTCTGCTAAAGCACACTTGAACTGGTAAGTTTTCTTTCTTTCTCTTTTTATTATTAGATCTTTTTCTTTAAGTATTTTTAGACTTAATAATATGCTTAGGTTGTTTTGCATGCTTATTTTATTTTATGCTTAGGTTATTGCTTAGAGTTAAAACATGCTTAGCATGAAATATACATGCTAGGATATAATTTAGAATTATGGTATGCCTAGCCCTTTTGCATGCTAACCTAGGTAGAGAATTATTTAGTTAAGGCTTTATTTAATTTATATGCAACTAATAGGAGTTCCTGGGGACAGGGACAAAATTTTGAATTTCCACCATGCCTGCTATGCATGTTCAATCTGACTTTCAGTTCCCGAAAGTGCTATCAGAGCCTGCCTATTTAGTGCATAATTAAGTTAGAAGCAAACTGAATACTACTTTCTATATGAAATGATTTGTTTATTTAATTGTTTGGAACAATATATATGAACTTGTGGCTTTCATTTCAAGGTTAGAAAATGGTTATGAATAATTTTAAATAACCCTGCTCAACTTGCTCAAATTATACAAGTTTCAATAATTTATTTAAATTACATGGGTTATAGATACTTATAATTTACATGAATTTGAAGAACGAAATTTATTAGTTCAAGAGAATCCATTGGTCTTCCAGTTTGTGCCTGTATTTGTTTTGGCTAAGGATTAGACTTGGTGTCTACTCCTCATAGGGTACCTCTCCTTCCTGGGAACCTATATCGGTGCAGCTTGAATTGACCAACGAAGGGATTAATATGGACTAATTTATTTCTTGTATATAAGATGGTGCTTATATATGTTTCTATAGCAAAGTAACAAATTAAATTTATTGAATAAAAGCTTAAAGGAAATGTAATATGAATTTAACAAATAAAAATTTTAATTATTTTGCATACAATCTAGGTTGATGGAATAATTATAATGAAGAGTTGAACCCACCTAAGGTTGGACCTTATAAATCAATTCTAAAATACCCTGAATTAATATAAGTTATTATAAACGTGTCCATATGATAAAATCCTGGATTGGGTGAGACGTTTAACACCAATAAAATCCCAAAGTACAAATATTAAGGCAAGTTATAGTCTTCCTTACTGAAGTTTATAATACGGTCTCTTTGGGCTATCAAAGTGCTACACAAAGCATTCCTTCTAGTCCACATTGATTGGTTGTAAAGTTTGGGATAAGGTCCGCCTTAACAGAACTAGGGTAGTCTACTATAAAATTGGGGGCTAGGCCTAGATCTAAGACATATTTAAGGAGATGTTAATATAAGAGTGCACGTCCCTTGGGAGTAAGGAACTCGAATGTTTTGACAATTGCATGCGATACAAATGGAATGGGATTCCAACTATAACTTACTAATACAACTTGACTCATAAAATTAGGGGTTGTAATAGACTAGTTATAGATGCTACCTACTAGGAAATTTAGCTGGGCTAAAATTCCCGAATTCAATAGAATGGGCTATTGTAAATTTCAAAGAAAATAGTAGGACAAATGTATTTAATTAAAAGACCTTATATTAAATGCATGTACTTAAACTAATATCTAAACTTTTTCTTTTCTTATATCTTAGGTTGAATATGAACTCCATTTGGAAAATCCGTCTTAAATACATCCAAGTTTTAATAGCAATTAACTACCGTGAATGGATCAAGGATGTAAAGGAAATTCTTAAGGATTATGAATTGGCATATATTCTTGAAAATTAATTTACAAAGATTCCTAGCACTGATGCACTAGCTGTAATTAAGCAGGCATGGTTGAAATATCAAAAGGATTCAGTTTATGTATCACACTTGCTGTTAGATACTATGAATCCTGCGATACGTTCATAGTGCGATCATATGAGTCTAGAAAACATATTGATCCATCTAAACAGTTTGCCTAAAAAGGCAAGGTATGAAAGGTTCAAATTGTCAAATGAACTTTTGAACTTTAAGATGAAGGAAGGGACATGTGTTGTAGCACACATCAACAAGATTGGAGATTTCATGGTAAAATTGGAGTCACTGGGATCTATGGTTAGTCAATCCTTGGGAATGGATATCCTGTTGGATTCTTTACCCATCAGCTATGCTGATTTTATAAAGGAACATTGCTTTAAAGTTCATGATTGTAATTCCCTGGAATCGGTTGACGCCCTAAGAAAACTTGATGCCAAACGTAAAGTAATTTTAAGTGAGTCTATAAAGGAATATTCTCCAAAAAATGGCCTCGAGAATACTGTCACCAAAGGAGTAGTTAAAGGGTTTAAAAGGAAGAAAGGAAAGAGGACATATGAATATATCGAGACATTGGAAGAAGGATTGCAAAGCTCCTGCTTCTGAACCTTTGAAGAAGAAGCCTGCAGAGGCATATACTTTAGGGATGTTTGTAATTGAAAACTTTGCTACTATTCTTAGTGAATCCACATGGGTATTAGATACTAGTTGTGGTTCTCATATTTGTACTTTTATGCTGGGACTAAGGAACTGTCGAAGAGTTGCAAAAGGGGAGATGAACCTATGTGTGGGAAATGGAGCCAGAGTTGCTGCATTAGCCATAGGAAGCTTTAATCTTGTTTTGCCAAGTGGACTTGTTTTAGTTTTGGAATAGTTGTTACTACATTCCTAGTGTTACTAAGAATATTGTATATGTTGCGTGTTTAGCAACAGAAGGATTTAAGATTTTATTTTTGAAAAATAATTGTCAGATTCATTTGAATAATGTTCTTTATGGTTATGGGATGTTAAAAGGTGGCATTCATGTTCTTGATACTAAAACAGAAGTTTTTGATATAAACAATGTGAAGAAAGTTAAATTAGATAATAAGAATTCCTTCTACTTATGGCATTGTCGTTTAGGCCACATAAACAAAGATCGCTTAACCAAGTTGCATAAGCGTAGAGACTTGGGCCCAATAGACTTGGAGTCTTATAGGGATTGTGACCCTTATTTAAGAGGAAAGATGACAAAGTTACCCTTTCAAGGAAAGGGTGAACGGGCCATGAGTACATTGGAACTTAAACATACTGATGTGTGTGGTCCAATGAGTGTTGAGGCACTAGGAGGATACTCCTACTTCATAACCTTTATTGATGATTATTCACGATATGGTTATTTATACTTAATGAAGCACAAGTCTGAAAGTTTTGGAAAGTTCAAACTATTTAGAGTGGAAGTAGAGAAACAGGTTGAGAAAAGTATTAAAACACTTTGATCAGATCGAGGTGGAGAATACTTAAGTCAGGAGTTTCAGGATTATCTTAAGGAAAATGGGATAGTTCCCCAGTGGCCCCTCCTTATGCACCCCAACACAACAGAGTGTCAGAAATAAGGAATTAGACTTTATTAGATATGGTTTAGTCCATGATGAGCCATGCAGATCTCAGTAAATCCTTTTGGGGATTTGCACTAGAGAGTGCGGTTTATATTTTAAATAGAGTGCCCTCTAAATCAGTTGATTTTACATCTTATGAAAGATGGTGTAATAAAAAGCCATCTCTAAGTCACTTAGGAGTATAAGGCCGTCCTACTATGGTTAAGAGGATAGCGTCAGATATGGTGAACGCCAATTCTGACAAATGTCTATTCATTGGATATCCAAAGGAAGTAATTGGATATCTATTTTACCAATCCAAAGCATAAAAAGTATTTGTGTCTCGGAATGCTCACTTTTTAGAAAAGGAACACTTACTTGCAAAAGTCAGTGGGAGCAATATTGAACTGGAAGTTTAAGAGGAGGAAAACAACAATCAACTGATTGACCCCGTTCTAGATACAAAAGAAAGTGTGATCCAAGAACAACCTATCGAAACACAATCATTGCAAAGATCAAGTCATGTTCATAAGGGTCCTGATAGATACAGGTTTATCATCACTAATGATAAGGAACAATATCTCATGGAGGATGATGAACCAAGGACATATGATGAGGCAATGAAAAGCTCAGATTCTGATAAATGGTTAAAAGCCATGAAATTAGAAATGGATTCCATGTATGAGAACCAAGTTTAGAATTTGGTTAATGCACCGCAAGATGTTAGACCGATTGGGTGCAAATGGGTCTTTAGGACTAAGATGGACAATAATGTAATTACCTCTAAAGCAAGGTTGGTTGCAAAAGGTTATAGTCAACGTGAAGGTATTGACTATGATGAAACTTTCTTACCCGTAGCCATGCTTAAATGTATAAGGTTACTCCTTGCCATTGCTACTCATTATGATTATGAGATTTGCAAATGGATGTGAAAATAGCATTCCTGAATGGGGATTTAGACCGGGATGTGTATATGATACAACTTGAGGGTTTTACATCTCAGAATGGCTCAAAGGTATACAAGCTGCAAAGATTTATTTATGGACTTAAGCAGGCATCCAGGAGTTAGAATATCAGGTTTGACCAGACAATTTGTGAACTTGATTTCTTTCCCAACGTTAATGAGCCTTGTGTTTACAAGAAGGTTAGTGGGAGTGTAGTTTTTTTCTTAGTATTGTATGTCGATGACATTCTACTAATAGGAAATGATACTTCTCTTCTTCAAAATGTTAAAGTATGGTTGTCAAGAAAGTTCTCCATAAAAGACCTTGGTGAAGTAGCATTTATACTAGGTATAAAGATCTATAGGGATAGATCAAAGAAGTTGTTAGGTCCTTCTCAAAGTACATATATGGACAAGGTATTGAATAGGTTCAACCTTGAGCATTCTAAGAAATGTAATCTTCGAATGACAAAGGGGATTAACCTATCTAAGACTGGGTGTCCGAAGATAGCTCAGGAGAGAATACGCATGAAGAATATACCCTATGCATCTGTGATAGGATCCATCATGTATGCTATGATATGTACTAGGCCAGATGTCTCTCAAGCTTTGAGATTTATGAGTAGATATCAGTCAGATCCCAGTGAAAAACATTGGATGGCAATTAAGGCAATTCTTAATTACTGGAGAAGGACTAAGGATGAGTTCTTAATCTATGGAGAAGGTGACCTCAAAATCAGATGTTACACTGACATGAGCTTTCAATCTCATAAGGATGACTTTAAGTCTCAGTCAGGTTTTGTGTATGTATTAAATGGAGGGGTGGTATGCTGGAAGAGTTCAAAGTAAGAAACTACTACTTATTCAACCTCGAAATCTGAATACATTGCTGCATGCGAAGCAGCAAAAGAAGTTGTCTAGTTAAAGGGATTTATTGGTGATCTCGGTGTGGTGCCTGAGGTTGTTGATCCAATTACTTTGTATTGTGATAACAATGGTGCCATAGCTCAAGCAAAGGAACCACGGTCTCATCAAAAAAATAGGCATGTATCTAGAAAGTATCATATAATCAGGGAGAATGTTGATGCTAAGCTAATAAGACTAGAATATATTCCCGCTGATCCGAACCTTGTGGATGGTCTGACAAAGCCATTGACTCAAGCATGACCAGCATGTTAAAGCACATGGATTAAGACATATGGCTAATTGGCCTTAGTACGAGTGGGAGTTTATTGGATATGATGTATGCCCTTAAGGCAATTAGGACGATATATCTTAATTATGTAATAGTACAAATAATTTATTTAATCAATAAAGACATTTAATCTTTGGTTTATATCGATGTGTATGTATATACAATATAGCTGGTTAAATATATTCATTGATGTATGTTTACAAAAGTCCTTGACATATCATAGAATGAATTTAGAGAAATTATAGTTGGACTATATTTGGTGGAACCTGCTTCATGTGATATTATGATTATGTCTAAATTGTCCCTAGTCATAGTTTCATCAAGAAAGGATATTGATGAAGCGGAAAGACTAGCGTGTGGTCAACTTTCTTGGAAAGGGTCCAAGCAGTTAATCTCCTAAGGACAGAAGGTGGTGCCTTAAGTTTGACACATGGATATATCTAGGAGTTATGGTGGAGACCGCAGTAAGATAGGCACTTGGTATATATATTAATGTGTTAGTGTTTATCTTCATGCAATAAGCCTTACGAATATCCTCATACTTGAGAAACTAGTTGCCTTGTGTGGTAGTATTGCTATACTTTGGGTCATTACTATACACTCATTAATTTAGGGTGTTATAAGTGATTACGGGTATAGTGATGACACCATGTTTGTAAGCTGAGCAATCAGAAAGAATCCATCGCTCTTGATATATTAAAGGAGTTGTACCTGGTCAAGTGATGATTGCCATAAAACTCTGATCAGAGTATGTGTTCGATAGAAATGGTTTCTAGTCAAACACACTATGGTAATAGGCAATATACTTTGGTAACAAGTTAATAACTGTGATAGCTTAGAGCAACCTTGCTATTGGTGGGCTAACACTTTAACCGAACCCTATAAACTAGATGGTACTGATATTGAAGAATCGAAGGAGTTCATCGCATTGGATAACTATTTCGTTATCCGGGATTAAGTCATAAGCACAAATGACGTTCTGAGTAATGGGGGATGGTAGACCCTTGCTAGAGGCGTACTACAGTCGTTTAAGGTAATCAGGTTCTATTCACAGTCTAGAACCTCGGGCTAATGGTTCCATTAGAATAAGGGTTGGTTAAGCCTTAACAGCTCAATACTTCGGGATCCTATAAGGTCACACACATTGGGCCTTCATCAGACTCAGTAAAGAACTAATAGATTTGTTCTATTACAAAAATATAATAATAATTGAACTACTATTTAATTGGTTAAAAATGATTAGATCATTTTGGATAGACCAAGGAATTTATTTTTGACCGATAACTAATTTATTAGGGTAAAAAAATAAATATTTATTTGAACGGATTAAAAGAGAATTTTTTCCAAATGGGTGACCCGGTAGAAAATTGTAGGATAATTTTGAAACCGCAAAATGGGCTGCATGATTTGGAATACATTTAGTTCACGAAATCTCGCACTGTGGGCTTGGAAGTGCCACAATGCGGCACTCGCAGAGGCCCATGGGGACTAGGCTTTCAAGCGCTGCATCGCGAGAAAATCTCGCAAGCTGGGCTTGCTAGAAATCTTACAAGCCTAGCTTGTGAGAAGCACAGCGTGCTATGCAAGATCAGAAGCCTAGCTTACGAGAACCACATCGTGCTATGCAAGCTGTGCTCGCGGGTAAAACCTGCAGTGCTTCAAGCCCCACCGGGTCAGACCCACGTAGCATATTCCACATCGGAAAAAAGGGGAGCAATTTTGCTCCCCCAAGCCTATATATATGCTTCTCTACTCCTCCTTTCAAATAGAGCCAAGCTCAAAGCTAAATCCTAAGTTGAGATTCGCAAAGATTAATCTCTTGGGTAATTGAGCAAGTTATTTTTGAGGAGCCTAAATTTATTCGGGCACCACTAGTTTATATTTTTGGGTGAGGCTTCTGGAGTGGTCTAGCAACTACTCAAGGCTTCTTAGTTCTTTCTCTGGGGAAGGTTTTGGTCGGTAGGGTTCTTGTGGATACTCATAGAGGCTATCCTACACTTGGAGGCTTGTACAAGAACGTTCTGCTAAAGCACGCTTCAACTGGTAAGTTTTCTTTCTTTCTCCTTTTATTATTAGGTCTTTTTCTTTAAGTGTTTTTAGACCTAATAATATGCTTAGGTTATTTTGCATGCTTAGTTTATTTTATGCTTAGGTTATAGCTTAGAGTTATAATATGCTTAGGTTATAGCTTAGAGTTATAACATGCTTAGTATAAAATATACATGCTAGGATATAATTTAGAATTATTGTATGCCTAGCCCTTTTGCATGCTAACCTTAGTAGAGATTTATTAGTTAAGGCTTTATTTAATTTATATCCATCTAATAGGAGTTCCTAGGGATAGGAACAAAATTTTGAATTTTAGCCATGCCTGTTATGCATGTTCAATCTGACTGTCAGTTCCCAACAGAGCAAGTCCCCAAGGTTGCATCCTAATCTAAAAAAGCGAAAGCCAGAAATTGGTACAACAATTATAGCAGATATAGCAATTAAAGCAAACCAAGAAAATTATGAGGCATACCTGCTCCGAAGAAAGGGCATAAAGACAGGCAAAAAGAGTAGAACCAGACTCCATTTCCCAACTGTAGAACGGGAAACCACTACTGGGCATGAGCTTGGTCCTCGGAAGGATCCCCATCTCAAAGAACCAGATTTATAAGAAGATGAGAAAAAGATTAGAACACTGAAAATGGACAAATACTCATAAAGAAAAGAGATAAGGATCGAATTCTTACATAAATAATCTGAAGACAAGACTTGAACTTGTCAATCATATTCCTCACGCACTGGTTAGGAGCCTAGTACAGGTGACCCAATGTAGCTCAGCCCCATGCATACTCGTTAAAGTGAGATGGATCTATCAAAGCTGGCAGAATATGAAGGTTCACGATCGAGCCCCCTATGGGAAAACATAGCCACGATAAGGTAGCGGCCATGAAAGCTCTAGCCTCGTAGGCAGCAGTAAAATACCCTCTATCCCTGGAGGTCCAAAAAGTCATGAGTTTCTCACAAGAAACTTGCCTCGGCTTATCTCTGGAGTATCCAATCAGAGCTTCAATGATCTCCACATTGAAGTTATCATAAGTGAAGCAAACATTAAAATGGATCACATTACCATGGAAGGGTAGACCTGTGATAGCACAGTAATCCAATGGAGTGATGGTATACTCCCTACAATGAAAATGGAAAGTGTGGGTAGTATCAGACCACCTGCTGAATATATAGGTAGATGTACCGGCTGGGATGTATGGATACTTGCGGTGCCTGACATACTTGCAATTCCTGACCATCCTCCCTAAAGATGTCCTACCAACAATGGCCTTGGCATTGGGGGATAGCACCTTATACCACTTATGAAAGTGGGTAATGCTAGCGCCATCATGCTTGGTAACCTAAAGAAAGCATACACATGTATCACACACCAGTTTTTGATAAATCACACGATTACCGAAAATAATAAATAATAACCCAACAAGAAATCATTACATAAAAATATATAAATAAACAATAAAATGGATAGGTCTTTGCGCGAAATAAAAATAGCAGTAAGGTTTACCAACATCCGAGAGAGATGGTTGGAAGGCTTTAAAGCAGGCAGAATAAAATCCCCCAGAGCAATCTTATAGTACATCCAATTCAGCGGAAGCCCGTACAAAGCATCGGTCGGAACCTCAAAAAGTTCAACTTGTTCGCCATCAATAAGCATGTTCTGAGTAGTCACTTGAACGGCTGGCAGATCCAAGCGGATGTTGTAAAGCTTGAACCACATCTAGACCCCACAGAATCTGAAAAGTAGGGGCAGAAAAGGGAAGAAAATGAAAGAAATCATCATCAAAAATAGGTTGGAGGTAGAGATTTTCAAAACTCGGGAGTCGAAAATGCAAAAGGAAGAAGAGAGAATTGTTGGTATGAAGAAAATGGGAGCCAAGCTAATGTTTTTATAGACCACTGGTAATTAGCCCGCCGGCTAATTACCTATCCAGCTGTCACACGTTTATGTGTCCCAACCGCTTATACATATTAGCTATAAAAGTTACCGTTACATAGGTAATTAGCCCGCCGGCTAATTACGTGTATTTTCAAAATTTTTGGAGTTTTGCATTTTTCATCCATTTTCTACATCATTTTCAAAACGACCAAACCTAAAAGCTATTTTTTACACGGTCACGCATGCATCAAGCATCCAAAAACATTTATTTTTACCCCTGGTCAATTCTTTAGCCTCATGCAACTAATTAAAAAAATTCTAATTGAAGGGGCAAAATATATTTTATTTTAAAATTTATCGATTAAAAATATTTTTAACTCATTGCATCCCACACACACTGTTTTCTTTGTTTCGCATACGATAAAATTTCTAGCACGAAATTTATGTATTCGAGGGGCAAACTGTTAGCATAGGTCCGTTTTGGCCCGATGAGGAATAATGCCTATTTCGTCCAGCAATCAGACAAATGAGCCAAAGAAAAAGACCGAATTGTCATCCCAAATCCAAAATTCAAAAATCCACATTCCAAAGAAGCTTCGATTTAGAATTTCCTACTGAAAATAAAAAAGTCAAAGTTTGGTCAAATATAGGTAATTAGCCCACCGGCTATTTACCGATCAACAGTAAAGAAATCAAATCTTACTGAGATCTGGCCAGGATTTACGGGATCTGATGTAAAAACCTGTCAGAGTGGTAATTAGCCCGCCAACTATTTATGTATGTAATTAGCCCGACGGCTATTTAACAACCCTCTATGTAAAGGGGTGCACCCACCATTTCACAGGAAGAGACGGAAATTTTTAAAAATCCAAAATTACCTTTATGTCCTTTTTCAGTTCCGGGAATCCCAAAAGCCCCAAAACTCTATCAAAATAATCCTAGATCTGAGTTCTATCACCGACATTCGGTATAAACTCACTTTATGGTCTTTTTAGATAAAGTTGTCGTAGTGATCTTCGATCTATAAACAACCGAATCTCCCATTTCCTTTTAGAAATAACCCAAGATATAGTCATAACTCGGGTTAAATCTATTTTCCAACCCAATGACAACCTATGACAAATTCGGTCTGCACCGACTCTCAAGTCATCCTGAACAAACGAAAAGGTAAACTAAGGGTAATTGGCTCTAAGCCCAACTTTCAAATTCATTAAAACACATTTTTATATCTTTATTATTACATATTGCATTCCATTTCTCTGGTGAAGTGAGCCACTGGTGCCACTTAAATTATAATATGTGTAAATAAGCTCACAGGTTCGGACAAACCTCCAGAATGTAAGGAAACTCTATCCGAGTTTCTGGGCCTGGACCCAAATGCTGTCGTTACTCTGCCAAAAATTTGGTAGAAAATGTACATTTATTAGGCCATTACAATGCCCGTTTTATTTCTTGAATTTAATTCTTAAATAAAGCCATTCTAATACAGAAATCATCACAAATTCCAAATTTCCAAAACTAGTCCAAACAATTTGAACAATATGAGTAACTATTATGTCCGAACTCAAAATCTCATTTTCTCATCGGTATAAAAATCCCATTTCCGGACAGTATACTACAATTCCTGGTGGAGCTGAATCGGATGGCGACTCTATTTCTATTTTTGAATAAAGTAAAATGCTTTGTTTTAAAAATATCTTTTCCTAATAAAATGTGCAAATATATTTCTTAATATAATCACATTTTTGGCCTACAAAGCCATCGACTTTAAGCAAATTGGATTTTCTCAAACCTGACCAACACACCGCGGTTTCCTCAAACTGCACCAAACTGAAGCGCGCCCCGTGCGCCGCACTCGGTGTGGCAGGCCTGCCTGAACGTCATCCTGCTCACATCTATTACAAGAATATTATTAAATAATGGTTAGACCATTACCTGGTTATACTAGAATTTATTTTGACCGATAAATAATTTTGTTAGGGTCGTAAATGAACAATTGTATTGATTCAAATGATTAGATCATTCTCTGGTTAAGCCAAGAATTTATTTTGACCTGTAACTCATTTTATTAGGGTCATAAATAAATTAAAAGAAAGGAGGATTAAAAAGGAATTTTGCTATGGACCTATGAATTTAGTCATAGGGTCCAAATATAATAAAAGGCCAGCCCAAAGGGGGCTGGCTGCAAGCTGGCCTTGTGGCATGGGCCGCAAGCCTAAGCTTACGGCCTAGGCATGCCCATTAGGGATTGCCTTGCATCAACTAAGATTAGGGGTACCCCATCCTGTATTAAATGAAGGGAGCTTCCCCTCTCCTAATAAAAGGAGATCCCCTCCTCCTTGTTTCAACACACCAACACTTTCTCTCCTCTCTCTAGTTTTGTTTTGAGATTCTTCAAATAGTTTTCTGTACTAACTAAGACGGATTTCTTTGGGGAGCCTGATTTTATTCGGGGACCTCTAATTATATTTTTTTGAGGGTTTTGGAGTGGTTTAGTAGCTACTTGAAACTCTGCAGTTCTTCCTAGTTTTTGGTTGGTAGGGTTCGTGTGGATACTCATAGAGGCTATATGTGAGCATTGGATTTTAACAGTCCTTCTCAATAAACGATGATGAGAGCTAGATAACATAATCTTTTATCAGTGTTATGCATTACAGGTGTTCCTAGTGCAGCAGAGATGAGTTTAGGTAGAGTTTTGGAACCTAAACATCCTTTAGGGACCTATACGGGTTAGACCTTGGGGGTACGAGTCCATTGGTGGACTCGCATGGACCCATGCCTCCGTACGGCTTGGATGGACCCGTACGGGTCCCCCTCCACCCGTGTAGGTGCCATTCTTTCCCGAATAGGCAGAATGGATAGTAAATCATGCCATAATTAGTTATGATCTGCAATTAATCCGATTTATTGCATTCAGACGTGTAGAAATGCTATAAATAGAGGCTTTTTGCCTCAATTCAAAGGGAGATAAGTCAAGAAAATAACATAAACCATAGTTTCTGATTTCCAAAAATTTCCATAGGTATAGCATGGGTATAGTTGAGGAATAGGAGATATAAAATAGGGAGAAAACCCATTCCTCGAGGTTTTGCCAACATTTTATTCATTTCTACCTTCGTTCATTAGGATTGGGGCAGGATTTTTCCACATAAATACTCACCTGAACGATCCTAAAATCATCATTTCATCATCTACTTTGGCTAGACTCTCTCTTAGCGTAGGGATCGCTTCGAAGTGGATTCACGGTGTAAGGGTATGCTCCTGAGTTTCAAAGAGACTCACACTCTATTTATGTTACTGTCATTTCAATTTATTTAATTTTATTTATCATTTAATTTTGTTTTGGGTCTGGTCCTGACCCATGGGGGCCTTGTTGTTACCTTTATGTCCTTAGGGATATTAAACCGGTGCGCCATTTCCATGTGGAAGAAAATCCCATTTTATTATGTTCCCTCTCCGTAAATCTACTCTTTTTAACTAAAATGAAGTTCTATTTATATCTAAATAGGACCTGTATGGGTCCCCCATACCCATACGGGTCCTGCTAGTAATCGTACAGGTCCCACCACACCCGTACAGGGTACTGGCCCCCAGGTAGAATCTCAGTTTCTCAATTAATTTATAAAACAAACAAACATCACCAATTACCATGCGATCATTCTCACTAATAATCTGATAAATTAATACATGAAAAGTTAAAATGTGTTTTTATAACAAAATACATTGAAGACTCGTTATTTCTTTCCCAGCCTAGAAGTCATCCTCCCACTATCGATCGCAAAATCACCAAGCTAACATAATCACATTTTTCCTAGAAAAATGCTGACTTATGATGTGCCGTAAACTGTGCTAATCTTTGTGTATGAAGGTGTAAGGTGTCAATGACGTATGGGTCTCCTTTGGCACCTTGGTGAGAGGCAGGGCCTATTAGGGGTCGGTTTGATTTAGGTGTGATAAACATTCTTAGTTCAAGTTTGCACATTTTAGCCAATTTTAATGAATAAAAGAATCGAGACACGAATCTCGATATAAATGATAGAGTCACCACCCAAGTTGTCTACTTGGGAAAGAGTTTTGGTATGGTTCCCATTTGGCGGGAGACTCATACCTTTTAGATCAGAGATTCGAGTAACGGATGAGTCACTTATTTCTCATTTAGTTGATTCAAAATTACATTCACCGTGTAAAATAGTTTTGTTTTCATAATTTGGGAAATTATCACAGAAATCCTATTTTTCTACAGTCTTTCACACCCGTTACAAGCATTTACATATTACAATAAAGCACATGCAATAAATGGGGAATAATAATTACAACCGGGGGAAAATGCGGGGAATTACAAAAGAACCTATAAATTTGTTCTAACTTATAAAATAAAATGAAATAAATTCCCCTGCATCCGCAGAGACTTACATAGTTTATATCACATCATTAGTCAGTATGTTATTAGCAAAAATGTGATTATGTTAGCGTGACGGCTTTGTGATCGATAGTGCCCGAGCGGCTTCTAGCATCGAAGAGAAATAATGAGTATTCAACATATTTGACAATAAATACACATTTTAACTTTTGTGGGTTGATTTATTGGATTATTAGTGAAAATGATTGCATGGCAAACGGGGAGTTGGATTGATTTTCAACCAGTTAAAAGAGAATTTTGGGATTTTGCTTGGGGGTTAGTACCCGTACAGGTGTATAGTGTTCAGAACTGACAGTCAATTTGAACATGCATAACAGGCACGATAGAAATTCAAAATTTTGTCCCTGTCCCCAAGAACTCCTATTAGATGCATATAAATTAAATAAAACCTTAATTAAATAATTCTCTACCTAGGTTAGCATGCATAGGCTAGGCATACCACAATTCTAAATTATATCCTAGCATATATATTTTATACTAAGCATGTTATAACTCTAAGCTATAAACTAAGCATGTTAAAACTCTAAGCTATAACCTGAACATAAAATAAACTAAGCATGCAAAACAAACTAAGCATAATTATTAAGTCTAAAAATGCTTAAAGAAAAAGACCTAATAATTAAAAGAGCAGGAAATTAAACCTACCAGTTTAAGCATGCTTTAGCAGAACCTCCTTGCACAAGCCTCGAAGCGTAGGATAGCCTCTATGAGTATCCACACGAACCCCAACAACCAAAACCTCCCTGAGAGAAAGAACTAAGGGGCCTCGAGTAGTTGATAGACCACTCCAGAAGCCCCACTCGAAAATAAAGACTAGAGGCGCTCGATTAAAATCAAGCTCCTCAAAAAGAACTTGCTCAAATACTCAAGAGATTTATCTTTCAACCTTGCTTAGGATTTATGCTGTGAGCTATTGGTGCACTTTGAAAGGGGGGATGAAGAAGCCTATATATAGGATTGGAGGAGAAAAATTGTTCCCCCTTTTTTCGATGTGGGATGTGCATTTTCACATCACACTCGCGGGTTCGACATACGAGGCTTGGAGCCCCGCGGGTTTTGCCCGCCTGCAAGCTAGGCTTTTAAGATTTCTCGTAAGCCGAGCTTGCAAGATTCAGCACTGCCAAAGGTAGCTCCTGTAAGCCCAGCCTCATGGGCTTTTGTAAGTACCACATTGCGGCACTTGCAAGCCCACGGTATGGGATTTTACGCACCGAATGTGTCACGAACCCCGCAGCCCATTTTACAATTCAAAATCATCCAACAATTTTATCGGGTCCAACCCATTCAAAAAAATTCTCTTTTAATCCTATTCAAATAAGTATTTATTTTATGACCCTAATAAATTAGTTATCGGTCAAGAATAAATTTCTTTGTTTAACCAAAATGATCTAATCATTTTTAACTAATTAAATAATAATCCAATTGTTAATATGTTATATTTTTGTAATAGAATAAATCTATTAGTTCTTTACTTAGTTCGATGAAGGTTCAATGTGTGTGACCTTATAAGATCCCAAAGTATTGAGCTATTAAGGCTTAACCAACCCTTGTTCTAATGGAACCATTGGCTCAAGGTTCTACACCGTGAATAGAACTCGATTACATTAAATGACTATAGTATGCCTCTAGCAAGGGTCTACCATCCTCCACTTGGAATGTCATTTATCCTTAGGACATAATCCCGGTTAATGCAATAGTTGTCCAATGGGATGAAATCCTTCCATTCTTTAATATTAGTACCATCTGGTTTATAGGGTTTAGTTAAAATGTTAACACACTAATAGGAAGGTTGCTCCAAGCTATCCCAGTTATTAACTTGTTACTGAAGTATATTGCTTTTTACCATAATATGTTTGACTAGAAACTATTTCTATCAAACACATACTCTGATCAGAGGTTTATAGCAATCATCATTTCAACAAGCAAGCAGGTACAAATCCTTAATATATCTGGAGCGATGGATTATTTCCGACTCCTCAGCTTACCAATATATTGTCATCACTATACCGGTAATCATCCGTAACACCCTAAATTAATGACTGTATAGGAATGACCCAAAGTATAGCAATGTACCACACAAGGTAACTAGCATCTCAAGTATGAGGATATTTGCAAAGCTTATTCCATTAAGATAAATACTAACACATTGATATATATACCAAGTGTTTATCTGACTGCGGTCCCTAATACATCTCCCAGACTATCCATGTGTCAAACTTAAGGCACCACCTTCAGTCCTTATGAGATTGACTACTTGGACCAATTCCAAGAAAGTTGACCACATGCTAGTCTTTCCACTTCATCAATATCCTTTCTTGATGAAACTATGACTAGGGATAGTTTTCACATAATCATAATTGCACATGAAGCAGGTCTCACTAAATACAGTCCAACTATAATTTCTCTGACTTCATACTATGATATGTCAAGGACTTTTGTATACATACATCAATGTATATTTTAACCAGCTATAATAGATTTATAAATACATCGATATAAACAAAAGATTAAATGCCTTAATTGATTAAACAAAATTTTTGTACTATTACATAATTAAGATATATCGCCCTAATTGCCTTAAGGGCATACATCATATCCAACAAACTCCCACTTGGACTAAGGCCAATTAGCCATATGTCTTAATCCATATGCTTTAACATGTTGGTCTGTTTGACTTGAGTCAATGGCTTCGTCAGACAATCCGTGAGGTTCTGATTAGTGAGTACATATTCTAGTCTTATTATTTTAGCATCAACAATCTCCCTGATTATATGATACTTTCTGGATACATGTTTGTTTTTCTAATGAGACTGTGGTTCCTTTGCCTGAGCTATGGCACCACTGTTATCACAATACAAAGTAATTGGATCAACAATCTTAGGCACCACACTAAGATCACCAATGTAATTGGATCAACAAAATAACCAGATAGCTTCTTTTATTGCTTCACATGCAGAAATGTATTCAGATTTCGTGGATGAATCAGATTTTGTGGTTCAATCAGCAGTAGTTTCTTGCTAGGAACTCTTCCAGCATACCGCCCCTCCATTTAACACATACATAAAACCTGATTGAGACATAAAGTCATCCTTATCAGATTGAAAACTCATGTCAGTGTAACCTCTAATTGTGAGACCACCTTCTCCGTATATCAAGAACTCATCTTAAGTCCTTCTCAAGTAGTTAAGAATTGCCTTGAAGGCCATCCAGTGTTTTTCACTTGGAACTAACTGATATCTGCTCATAAAAATCAAACCCTGAGAGACATCTGGCTTAGTACATATCTTAGCATACATGATGGATCCTATTGTGGATGCATAGGGTATATCCTTCATGCGCATTCTCTCCTGTGCTATCTTCGAAAAATCAACCTTAGATAGGTCGATTCCCTTTATCATCGGGAGAAAACCTTTCTTCGAATGCTCAAGGTTGAACCTATTCAACACCTTGTCTATATATGTACTTTGAGAAATAACTAATAGCCTCTTGGATCTATCCTTATAGATCTTTAATACCTAGTATAAATGCTGCTTCACCAAGGTCTTTCATGGAGAACTTTCTTGACAACCATACTTTAACATTTTGAAGAAGAGAAATATCATTTCCTATTAGTAGAATGTCATCGACATATAATACTAAGAAAACGACTGCACTCCCACTAACCTTCTTGTAAACACAAGGCTTATTAAGGGTTGAATAGAATTCCAGTTCACAGATTATCTGATCAAACCATATATTCCAACTCCTGGATGCCTGCTTAAGTCCATAAATCGACCTTTGTAACTTGCATACCTTCGAGCCATTCCAAGATGTAAAACCCTTAAGTTGTGTCATATAAACATCCCGTTCTAAATCCCCATTCAGCAATGCTGTTTTAACATCTATCTACCAGATCTCATAATCGTAATGAGCATTAATGGCGAGGAGTATCCATATGGATTTAAGCATAGCTATTGGTGAGAAGGTTTTATCATAGTCGATACCTTCATGATGACTATAACCTTTCGCAACCAACCTTACTTTATATGTAATTACATTACCGTCCATGTCAGTCCTCTTCTTGAAGACCCACTTGTACCCAATTGGTCTAACCTCTTGCGGTGCATCAACTAATTTCTAAACTTGGTTCTTATACATGAAATCCATTTCTGATTTCATGGCTTTCAGCCATTTATTAGAATCAGAGCTCTTCATTGCCTCATCATATGTCCTTGGTTCATCATCCTCCAAGAAATACATTTCCTTATCATCAGTGATGATAAAACCATATCTGTCAGGACCTTTATGAACACGACTTGATCTTCGCAATGTTTGTTTTTTAATAGGTTATTCTTGGATCTCACTTTCTTTTGTATCTAGAATGAGGTCAATCAGCTGATTGTCTTTATCTTACCCTTGAACCCCTAATTCAATATTGCTCCCTCTAACTTTTGCAAGTAAGTGTTCCTTTTCCTAAAAGTGAGCACTCTAAGACATAAATATCTTCTGTGCTTCAGGTTGGTAAAATAAATATCCAATAGTTTCCTTTGGATGTCAAATGAACAGACACTTGCCAGATTTGGCACTTAGCTTATCTGACACTATCATCTTTACCATAGCAGGACAGCCCTATACTCTTAATTAACTTAGATATGGCCTTTTATTACACCACCTTTCAAAAGGTGTAAAATCAACTTACTTAGAGGGCACTCTGTTTAATATATAAACTGCACTCTCTAGTGCATATCCCTAAAAGGATTTACTGAGATTTGCATGGCTCATCATGAACCAAACCATATCTAATAAAGTTTGATTCCTCCTTTCTGACACTCCATTATGTTGGGGCATATAAAGAGGGGTCCACTAGAGAACTATCCCGTTTTCTTTAGATAATCCTGAAATTTCTGACTAAGTATTCTCCACCTCGATCCAATTGAAGCGCTTTAATACTTTTCTCAAGCCGTTTCTCTACTTCAGCTCTAAATAGTTTGAACTTTTCAAAACTTTCAGAATTTTGCTTCATTAAGTACAAATAACCGTATCATGAATAATCATCAATGAAGGTTATGAAGTAGGAGTATCCTCCTAATGCTAGAACACTCATTGGACCACACACATCAGTATGTATAAGTTCTAATGTACTCGTGGCCCCATTCACCCTTTCCTTGAAAGGGTAACTTTGTCATTTTTCCTTTTAAACAAGGTTCACCTTCACCATAAGACTCAAAGTCTATTGGGCCCAAGTCTCCACGCTTACGCAGCTTGGCTAAGTGATCTTTGTTTGTGTGGCCTAAACGATAATCCCATAAGTAGAAGGAATTCTTATTATCTAGTTTAACTTTCTTTACAACTTTTGTTTTAGTATCAAGAATATAAATGCCACCATTCAACATCCCGTAACCATAAAGAATATTATTCAAGCGAATCTAAGAACTATTATTCAAAAATAAAATTTTAAATCCTTCTACTACTAAACACGCAACAGATACAATATTCTTCGTAACACTTAGAATGTAGTAACAATTATTCAAAACTAAAACAAGTCCACTTGACAAAATAAGATTAAGGCTTCCTATGGCTAATGCAGCAACTCGGGCTCTATTTCCCACACCCAGGTCCATCTCCCCTTTTGCAAGTCTTCTACTATTCCTTAGTCCCTACACATAAGTATAGATATGAGAACCACAATTAGTATCTAATACCCAAGTGGATTCACGAGGAAAAGTAGCATATTTTTCAATTACAAACATACCTAAAGTAGATGCCTCTGCAGGATTCTTCTTCAAATGTTCAGAAGCAGGAGCTTTGCAATCCCTCTTCCAATGTCCCAATTTCCCACAATAGAAGCAGACATACTTAGATGTCTTCTTCTCTTTCTTTTTCTTGCTGATTATTTTCTTATCACCCAGTGCCTGCTTCTTTTTCTTATAAGCCTTGCCTTTCTTGACCAACAGTAGTGGTTTCTGATCTTTCTTGATCTGAGGTTCTATTGACTTCAGCATGTTGATTAATTCAGGGATAGTAGAATTAATCTTGTTCATATAATAGTTAGTCACAAAGCCTGAGTAACTATCTGTCAAGGACATCAACACAAGTTCAATGCTAAAGTCATGATTCATCTCGAATCCCAATCGATTCAGCTTCTCAAGGTATCCCAAGAGTTTCAGTACATGCTGAGAGGTAGAGGTGTCAACCTGTATCTTGGTTCCAAAAAGGAGTTTGGAGGTCTCATACCTCCTGTCCTTTCCCGCTCCAGAAAGAGATCTTCAAGATGGAGAACCATGTCCTCTAAGGGCATGTTCTCATATTTTTTCTAAAGCTCAAGATTCATGGACCCCAACATGATATATATTGTAGTCTCACAATCTTTCCTATACTTCAACCAGGCCACATGTTCTACATGATCCTCAATATCAGGTTCAACATGGAAAATTTCATTTAGAATATAGGCAATTCTGTTAGAACCGAGAACAATTGTCATAGCTTAGAACCAATCAAAAAAGTTTGAGCCATTCCGTTTGGTGTCAAGTAGCATACGAAGATTAACATTAGAAGTCATTTTCAAACTAAGATATAAGAAAAGAAAAGAGTTCAGACATTAGTACATGCATTTAATAAAAGTTCTTTTAATTAAATACATGTGTCCTACTATTTTTTTCAAAATTTACAATAGCTCATTCTATTAAATTCGAGAATTTAAGCCTAGCTAAATTTCCTAGTATGTAGCATCTATTACTAGTCTATTGTGAATCCCAATTTTATGAGTCAAGTCACAGTAGTAAGTTATAGTTGGAATCCCATTCCATTTGCATCATATGCAATTGCTAATACATTCAAGTTCCCTAATCCCAAGGGACATGTGCTCTTATGTTAGCATCTCCTTGAATATGTCTTAGATCTGGGCCTAGCCCCCAATTTTATGGTGGACTACCCCAGTTCTATTAAGGCAGACCCTATCCCAAACTTTACAACCAATCAATGTATACTAGCTTTGCGTAGCACTTTGATAGCCCAAAGAGACCGTATTATAAATTTGAGTAAGGAAGACTATAACTTATCTTAATATATTTACTTTGGGATTTTATTGGTGTTAGACGTCTCACCCAATCTAGGATTTTATCAGATGGACATATATATAATAATTTATATTAATTCATGGAATTTTAGAATTAATTTATAAGATCCAACCTTATGTGGGTTCAAGCTCTTTATTATAATTATTCCATCAACCTAGATTATATGCAAAATAATAAACACTTTTATTTGTTATATTTATATTGCATTTCCTTTAAGATTTTATTCAATAAATTTAATTTTTACTTTGTTATAGAAATATATATAAGCACTATCTTATATACTAGGACTAAATTAGTCCATACTTAATCCCCTGGTTGGTCAATTCAAGTTACGCTAATATAGGTTATTAGGTAGGAGAGGTGCCCTTGAAGTAAGTAGACACCAAGTCCAATCCTCAGCCAGAACAAATACGGGCACAAACTTGAAGACCAATGGATTCTGTTGAACTAATAAATTTCATTCTTTCAATTCATGTAAATTGGAAGCATCAATAACCCATGTAATTTATATAAATTATTGAAACTTGTATAATTTGAGTAAGTTGAGCAGGCTTATTCAAAATTATTCACAAACATTTTCTAACCTTGAAATGAAAAACACAAGTTCATACATATTATTCCAAATAATTAAATAAAAAACAAATCACTTCATATAGAAAACAATATTCAGTTTGCTTCTAACTTAATTAAGCAGTAAATAGGCAGCCTCTAATACCACTATTGAGAACTGACAGTCAATTTAAACATGCATAACGGGTATGGAGGAAATTCAAAATTTTGTCCCTGTCCCCAAGAACTCCTATTAGATGCATATAAATTAAATAAAGCCTTAACTAAATAATTCTCTACCTAGGTTAGCATGCATTGGCTAGGCATACCATAATTCTAAATTATATCTTAGCATATATATTTTATCCTAAGCATGTTATAACTCTAAGCTATAACCTAAGCATAAAATAAACTAAGCATGCAAAGCAACCTAAGCATAATTATTAAGTCTAAAAACGCTTAAAGAAAAAGACCTAATAATTAATAGAGAAGGAAAGAAAACTTACCAATTGAAGCGTGCTTTAGTGGAACCTCTTTGCACAAGCCTCCAAGCGTAGGATAGCCTCTATGAGTATCCACACAAACCCTACCAACCAAAACCTCCCCGAGAGGAAGAACTAAGGAGCCTCGAGTAGTTGCTAGACCATTCCTGAAGCCCCACCCAAAAATACAGACTAGAGGTGCTCAATTAAAATCAAGCTCTTAAAAAAGAACTTGCTCAAATACCCAAGAGATTTATCTTTGCGAACCTTGCTTATGATTTATGTTTTGAGGTATTGGTGCACTTTGAAAGGGGGGATGGAGAAACCTATATATAGGCTTGGGGGAGCAAAACTGCTCCCCCTTTTTTCGATGTGCGATGTGCATTTGCACATCCCACTCGTGGATTTGCCCCACAGGTTCTGCCCGTGTGCACATCATGCGAAGCACTCTGTGCTACTTGTAAGCTGGGCTTGCAAGATTTCTCGCAAGCCCAGCTTGTAAGATTTCTCGCACTAGGCTTTGCCTAGCGCTACCAAAGGCAGCATTGGCATGCCCAACCTCATGGGCTTTTGCTGCCGCATTGTGGCACTTGCAAGCCCACGGTGCGGGATTTTGCATACTGAACGTGTCGTAAATCCCGCAGCCCATTTTGCAGTTCAAAATCGTCCAACAATTTTATCGGGTCCAACCCATTCGAAAAAATTCTCTTTTAATTCCTTTCATATAAATATTTATTTTATGGCCCTAATAAATTAGTTATCGGTCAAAAATAAATTCCTTGGTTTAACCAAAATGATCTAATCATTTTTAACCGATTAAATAATAATCTAATTATTAATATGTTATATTTTCGTAATAGAATAAATCTATTAGTTCTTTACTTAGTTCGATGAAGGTCTAATGTGTATGACCTTATAGGATCCTAAAGTATTGAGCTGTTAAGGCTTAACCTATTCTCGTTCTAATGGAACCATTAGCTCGAGGTTCTAGACCATGAATAGAACTCGATTACCTTAAATGAATGTAGTACGACTCTAGCAAAGGTCTACCATCCCCCATTACTTGAAACATCATTTGTGCTAATGACTTAATCCCGGTTAATGCAATAGTTGTCCAATGCGATGAACTCTTTCCATTCTTCAATATTAGTACCATCTGGTTTATAAGGTTTGGTTAAAGTGTTACCCACTAATAGCAAGGTTGATCCAAGCTATCCTAGTTATCAACTTATTACCGAAGTATATTGCCTGTTACCATAGTGTGTTTGACTAGAAACTATTTCTATCAAACACATACTTTGACCAGAGGCTAATAGCAATCATCATTTCAATAAGCGACCAAGTACAACTCCTTAACATATCCGGAGCGATAGATTCTTTTCCACTACATAGCTTACCAATGTGCTATCATCACTATACCTGTAATAACCTGCGACACCCTAAATTGACGAGTGTATAGGAAAGACCCAAAGTATAGTAATAGTACCACACAAGGCAACTAGTATCTCAAGTATGAGGATATTCGCAAAGCTTATTGCATGAAGATAAATACTAACACATTGATATATATACCAAGTGTTTATCTTACTGTGGTCTCCAATATATCTCCTAGATATATCCATGTGTCAAACTTAAGACACCACCTTCAATCCTTACGAGATTGACTGCTTCGACCCTTTCCAAGAAAGTTGACCACATGCTAGTCTTTCCGCTTCATCAATATCCTTTCTTGATGAAATTTTGACTAGGGATAGTTTAGACATAATCATAATTGCACATGAACCAGGTCTCACTAAATATAGTCCAACTATAATTTCTCTGACTTCATGCTATGATACGTCAAGGACTTTTTTATACATACATCAACGAATATATTTTAACCAGCTATAATATATTTATAAACACATCAGTATAAACAAAAGATTAAATGCCTTTATTGATTAAACAAAATATTGATACTATTACATAGTTAAGATATATTGCCCTAATTTCCTTAAAGGGCATACATTATATCCAATAGGTAGGACTCGTACGGCTACTGGGGAAGACCGGTACGGGTTGGGGGACCCGTACTGGTCCTATCTAGTCTCGGGCAGAATCTTAATTTAATTTAGCAAGCAGATGCGTGGAGGAGAATTGCAATAAAAATGGGATTTTACTTCCGTATAAGAATGCCGCACCGGTATAATATCCCTAAGCACATAAGAAGCCAACAAGGCTCATGTGGGTTAGGACCGAACCCAAAACAAGAATAAAGAAGTATATATAATAGGAGAGACAGAGAATATGATAAAATAACTGAGATGTGAGTCTCTTTGGAACTCAGGAGCATACCTTTATGACGTGAATCCACTTTGAGGTTATCCCTTTGCTAAGAGACAGTTTAGCCAAAGTAGATGTTGAAATATGACTATTTAGGCGGGTATTTGTATGGACAGAACCTTCCCTAAATCCTAATAAATGAAGCTAGGAATGAATAAAATGTGGACAAAGCCTCAAGGGATGGGTTTTCTCCCTATTTTATGCCTCCTATACCTCAACTATACCCTTTCTATACCTATAGAAATGGCTAGAATAATATTTCTCTATAGTATCTGTTGTTTTATATTTTTTCCTATGTTAAAAGGTGAGGAAAGGCCTCTATTTATAGGGGAAATTAGGTCTGAATGCAATAAATCACATTCATGACCTGATTTCTCTAAAAATAGTTAGAATTTCCTTCTAAAAAGCCTTAATAGGCAATAATAAGAGCTATATGAGAGGGGTAGGATGCGTGTGGGTGGGGAGGGACCCGTACTGGTCCCCTCCAAATGTACGGAGGAAATGACTCATACGGGTCTACTAGTGTATCCGTACCATCAGGCATCACCCGTACGGGTCCCTAAGGGCAAACTAGGGCTCCAAACTTTTGTCAAACTTAACTCTGCTGTAGTAGGAACACCTCTAATGGATAACACCTATAAGCGATTGCATTATCTAGCTCTCATCATTATTTGGTGAGAAGGACCATTAAAATCCAGTGCTCATAGACTACCCCTTGTGGGATCACTATAGATACGGATTTGTATGATCTCACTATATGAGTGAGACTTTAGAAATTGTACCTGAGGTGATGACATGGGTGAGTTCCTTTCTTGTGATAAACTACCTTACTAGGAGTCTATTTCTTGAGGAGGATGGCTTTTCTTGCCAATTTGTATCCCTTTCTTGAGGCGGATGACTTTCCTTTGCTGATGCGTATCCCTAGTGACACTACTGGTGAAGGTATGTGTATCCCTTTCTTTAGGTGGATGACTTCTCCTACTGGTGTATCCCTCTCTTAAGGTGAATGACTCTCCTAGGGAAGGTACGTGTATTCCTTTCTTAAGGCGGATGACTCTCCTAGGGAAGGTGCATGTATCCCTTTCTTAAGGCAGATGACTTTCCTTGACCTGTGATAATGATGTATCCCTTTCCTAAGGCGGATGATTTCTCCTATTGGTGTATCCCTTGCTTAAGGCAGATTGACTTTCTTGGCTGATAGTGTTTCCCTTTCTTAAGGCAAATCGACTTTCTTATCTAAGGGCGTATCCCTTTCCTAAGGCGGATGACTCTCCTAACTGATGGTGTGTGTATCCCTTTCTTAAGGTAGATAGCTCTCCTGGCTGATGGTGTATCCCTTTCCTAGGTGGATGACTCTCTTGAATGGGGATTTTGAATAACCTGTAAAAAGACAACAATCAAATGCCGAATTAGCCATTTTTTAAACAAACACATCTTAATTCTTGATTGACTTTATGATGAACAAAAATTTTTGCCCCTTCAACCAAGAATGAAGATGTGTGGGTGGGGGTTGGCCCCTGAATAAGCTATAAATTGAGTGTGGGAATATGTCAGGTTGGCCTGACGACTTGGGGGATAGAATGTCCCTTGGAGGAAGCCTCTTAGGGGAATGCCCCTTGATTAGTTCCATTGCTGGAGAAGGCCCCTAGGGTGGGTGCCCCTAGAGTATTTGATGATAGGGAGATGCCCTTGGATTGAATGATTTTGATGTTGGGGAATGGAGCAATATCCTTAGGTAGGCTCTTTGCCACTGGAGAAGTCTGTCCTTGGAAGATTTGTTTGTTGGGGTAAATTTCCTATGCTCGGGTGGACTTATACATGAAAATCATCTAGGTTAGTGACCAATACAAGAATGGCTTACTTCATTTCTCAATTGATTTTGAGAAGACAAAAAAATTTTTTGCCCCTTCAATTTACAATCAAGGTGAGCTAGGGGTTTCGCCTCACATGTAACTGAAATATGGAGTTAAGAGAAGCGAGGCTAGCCCCGAGCCTGGAGTGGATGTGCCTTTGGTACTTTTACAAAGTTTTGATTCAACACTACCTTCTAATAACAGAGGGGGGACCTGTACGGGTGGGCTAGGACCCATACAGGTGTTGACTTGGAGAGAAAGTACCCGTACAAGTGCTGGTCGCGGGGAGTTTAAAAACCAAACAGACCCCTCACATCTCGCCTTAAACCAAATCTTCCCACATTGCAATTTTCTGGCAATTCTCTCCTAAAATTGATCAAAATATATAAAATGATCCCAAAGACCGGTCATTTTTCTGTTAGGCGCAATGATTTACCTCGGGTAGGTAATTCGGAGCTCTAGGAATGCCCTATTTTGGTCAGGTTTGCTTTTTGCGAAGGGGATTCATCTCTGGGGCTCACTCCCTCCTTTGAAGAGCCTCTGATCCCTTCCCCTGATACCTATGCCTCTAAACTCCAGCTATTTTACTCAATTCTCTGTTTATCCATTTTTGAGTTTTTTTATAATTTCTCGGTTTTTGGCATGATTTAGGGTGTTTTATACCTTGGAATAGAGCCTGGTGCATGTAACTTAAGCCTAGGATGCTTTTAGGGACTGATTTGAGTTAGCTTTGGTTGAAATTAGATGAATTTGGATTTTTGGGAATATTTTATGCGATGCCACTATTTGTAGGGGAACCGTACGGGTGAGGGGGGAGCCGTATGGATCCCATTTTTGGTACAGGAGCTATACATGGACCTGTATGGGTGGAGCAGACACGTACGGGTCCTGTCCTCAAGGATAAATTATCAAACTTTCTACTTTTTGTAATTCTTTTAAAATTTTTGATTTGTCCGCTTTATCCTAACACCGATGAACCATGGTTTCGTCTTTACAGCTTTAATATAAGACCATGAGAGCCTTGTGCTTCTACAGGAAGTGGTATGAGGAAATTTGTACCATGGAGGACACCAAGCTACTTACCTGTGTAGATGCTTTTGGGTACAGCGACATCATTAAGGCCATCCCTTAGGCTCTAAAGACTTTAGCCCCGGGTGCTATTTCGGCTCTCTTAGAGAGGTGGTCAGAGATGACCCATACTTTTCATTTATCAATTGGGGAGGTCACCATCACTTCCTCAGATATATGTGCCTTAATAAGATTAGACCAGAGCAGGGACATCATCCATTTTGACATCTATACTGATAGATGGCATTCTCATCCTGAGCTGAAGGCCTACATAGAGAGATTACTTGGGCTCCATCCTGGAGGGATGAAAAAGCTCAAGTATAGAGATCTGCATGACTATTAGATCAAGCAGCCAAGTCCCATTGATGCGAGTAGGAGGGATCAGTATGCCCGATCTTTCCTGCTGACATTTCTTACCACTGTCGTCTTCCCAGCCTATTTGAGTAACCTCAACTATGGTATGCTCTCAACCATCAAGGATCTTACCACTATGCTAGGTAAGAATTAGTGCCAGGCCATCCTAGCATAGCTGTATTATAGTTTGGACGTTAGGGCTCGGGGTCAGTAGTCCGAGCTCAAGATCTCTCATTTAATCCTACTGGTAAATCCGTAACTAATCTCTTAGTTTTAACCTCTTATTCGAACTGTGCTACAGCTAATCTTTACTTTGCCTTACAGATTTGGGCCTTCAAACATCGATTGATTCCCAGGCTAGGCCTGCCCATATAGCCTGAGACACCTCCTATCATTTCCAGGTGAATGGGGCCTTGGTAGGGTCAGGCCCTGGCTATAACACACTATTGGAAGTTCTTTTGCTAGCTATGCTCAGATTGGGTAAATTTCTTTCATACTATACATGTATCTTACATTTCAAGAAACCATTAGTAGAAACTGTATTCACGAGGTTATGATACTTATGGTGTGCTTACTTTGGGCAGGTGATTCGAGACCCGAGGGAGAGGCTAGATGCATATGGGGGCATTACATGGATGAGAGGTGGCATGGATGACCGCTTGCTTTATCCTAGAGTCACCACTCTCCTTCGAGCGATATTTTGATGAGTGGGGTCCAAGGGTGGAGGACCAGTGCTATGGTAGAGAGACCAATCCCTCCCTCGATCCTAGCGGAGGTCTTTTGGTTGTACCTGATGCTGAGGATAGATCAGGGGTTGTATTTATTAGGCGAGAGGGCCCTGGTGTTATTAGTAGAGGGCTCGTACTCTAAGTTCATTAATTCTTTGCTCCTTCCTCCTTGCAAGAGGATTCACTACAAGGATGTACCCCTTGAGTTCCATGAGAGTGACATCGATGGCGATGATGATGATGATGATGATGATAATAGTGATGAGGGTGGTCCGAGGGGTGATCATGGGGGTATGTCCACAGTCCGAAAGAGGGCTGAGAGTTCGGCTAGGTCTACTACTTCTTCTTCTCAGGTATTTTCCTAACTTAACCCTTATGGATACCTTCTTGCTTTTTGAAACTAATTATGATTTTGAGTGTGACCTTTTCTTGATATAGCCTCCCACTCCTATACGGAAGAGGCCTACTACAGCTGCTGCTACTGTTCCTAAGCCGCCGACAAAGCGGTCTAGCGCTTCTGGGTCTGTAGGAGGGGGAGTCCTCTAGGCATAGCTAGATACTTTCTTCTAGATCCTCAATCATTCGGGGAAGCAAGCTATCAAGGAGATCGAGGAGTTGGTCTAGCCTATCGGTTTTACCCCTTCCAACTCCACTCACATAAGGAATTCTTTGTTTTTAATCTTGTCCTTATAACAGATGTCTAGAATATCCAATTCTGTTATGACTTTCTCTTTCAGGTGACAATATCCAAGGTCGAGAGTATAACTAGAGGTTATTTCTTCGTTCAGGATCTGCTATTAGCTCAAGATGTAATAGCCTCAGTAATTTTCTTTAACTTCTAAAATTTAACAAACTATGCATGATTCATGCCATGACATTTATATATGTGCACTTATCTTATAATTTCTATTGCAGACTCTACTAGCCTTGGAAAGCAGTAGGTTGGCTCAGGACTTGGATGCTTTTGAGGAGAGAGCTAGGTACCTAGAGGGGCAGCTGCGAGTAGCCACTATTGAGGCTAATCAAGCTAGAGGAGAGACCTCCAGGGTAAGGTCTGAGATCGAGATATTGTGGGGTCAGCTGGCGAGGATGATCAAGGACAGGCAGATATCAGAGTTGTTAGATTCTGCATTTAAGGATGACCTTTCTACCTACCAGGTGGCTCCGTCAATGACCAGAAAGGTGGAAGTGAGCAGGGTGTGGATCAGTATGCTGGGGGAGCCAATGTTATCAGGGCTACCACAGGGACCTCGAAGACTAGGGCCCCTGCCCAACCAGCTTCTAGTGCTGGTTAAGCCAAGAATCACATGATGATAAATATGGCTATCTACTGGCAGATACACAGGACCAGACTCCAGAGGATTTCTAGGGACAGGATCCCCCATTAGCCTAGATTAGACTCAATGTTTGATACCTTTGGGCCCTACGTGGCTTACTTTGGATGTAAACATGGATTGATACTTTTGACATTTAACTTTTTATGCATGCTAAAATTTCTATTTTCTACACTGAGACCATTGAATATTATCGCTTGTATACCCGTATTACTCCTTCAGTATAGTTAACAATGAGACCAAGCCTGGATAGTTTTGCATAGGTCATTCAATATGAGATGACCGGTAATCACAAATGTCGTTCTAACTTTTGCATAGGCCACTTGGAAAGAGATGACATATTGAACATTTATTGTTGTCCTAATTTTTTCCTAAACTGTCCTTGGCGACTTAGTTTACTAGACTTCTTCTTTTCTTTTGAGCTTTAACTTTTTCTTGGACCGCCCCTTTGGGTTTTCAATCTAGTAGACTGTCTTAATTTTTGCATAAATTGTCCTTGAAGGCTCAATCTAGTAGAGTTTTCTTTCTTTTTTTTCTTTTTGCCTTAATTTTTGCCTGAATTATCCTTGGTGGCTCAATCCAGTACACTTTTTTCTTTTCTGTCTTAACTTTTGCCTGGACCGCCCTTTTGGGTTTTCAATCCAGCAGACGATTTCTAAATTATGCACAAGTCTGATTTCTTTTGTGACCCATCGGTATTTTTACCTTTTGTTGGACAACATATGTGCAATGAAGATAGTGAGAAAGATGCATAACATGCAGAGAAAAATAGATGTTCACATACCTGCGATTATTTCACCTAAACACATGCATACATTCATAAGACCAAGATTCTTAGCAAAATCATAACATGTTCATTAATGAGATTAATTTGAGTATATAGGCAATGGTAACAACTTCCAATGGTTAAACCTTACTACCTACTAGTCTTTTATAGATTTTCTAAAAAGCAACTGACATTTTTCTCTTGATGCCCTAACTTTTACCTAAGTCGCCCTTTTTGGGTTTTCAACTTAGCAGGCTTTATTTGCATTAGAGTACCCTAATTTTTGCCTGACCAATTTGTGGAATACCGATCAGTGGGTTGCACCCTAATTCTAACCCCAGCAGTAGAGGACCACTCATCGGGTGATTTATTCTTTATTGCTTTTTATTCTTTATGACGCTTTTTTATTATTTAATTCTTTTGACCTAGACATGATAACGCTTAAGCCTATCTTGATTCACGAACTCATTTCCATCCATTTCCAAAAGCTTGACTCCTCCTTTACCAAGGACTTTCTTAACAATAAATGGCCCTTCCCAATTAGGCCTGGACTTGCCCCTAGCATCGGTGTTGACTTGGTGTAGCTGTTTGAGAATCAAATCGCCCACCTTGAGGGGTGGATTTAGGTATTTGACTCTGGTTTTGTAAGCTCGAGCCATACTCTGCTAGTAAATCTATAGGTGGTCAAGTTCCTTAAGCAGATTTTCATCTATTGTGTTCAATTATTCATACCTAGGCCTTTCCCATTCTAACTCTTTTAAACGGGCTTCAAGTGCTACTCTTAGAGATCTTACTTCTGTTTCAAACAATAATATGACTTCCATTCCATATACCAACGAGAAAGGTGTTTGATCAGCGAGTGTTCTTACACTAGTTTTATGCCCCCAAACTGCAAATGGTAGCTTATCTGCCCAATCCCTATAGGTAGCTACTGTATTGGATAAAATCTTTTTGATCGACTTATTGGTAGCTTCAACTGCCCCATTAGCTTGTGGCCTATATAGAGAAGATCTGTGATAGTTGACATTGAACTTCTCAAATAATTCAATTGTGGCCCCTTGAAACTGAACCCTATTATCATATACCACATGGTGCAGAACTCCATATTGAGCAAAAATAATCTTCTCTATGAACTTGGCCATTTTCTTGGTGGTAATACTAGTGTAAGATTTGACCTCTACCAATTTCGAAAAATAATCAACCGCGACTATGATGAATCGATGTCCATTGGTTGATGATGGCCGAATTTCACCAATTATATCTATCCCCCCACACTGAGAGAGGCCAAGGAGTAGACAAGTTATAAAGTTCGGATGGGGGTAGATGATGTATATCCCCTTGAATATGGCATTCATGACATTTCGTAACCTTGTCCACACTGTCGACATTCATGGTGGTCCAGAAGTACCCAATTCTCTGAATTTTCCTGGCCAACGCTATCCCAATCATATGCGGGCCGCAATCCCCTGAGTGTACCTAGGTCATTAGCTTTTCTACCTCTTCTTCTGTTAGGCACCTCAACAACAAACCTTTAGCTATTATTTTAAAGACATCCTTATCAACTAGTCTGAACTGTGTCACTAATCTCTTGAGGGTCACGCAATTTGAACTTGATGGCCCTTCTAGACACTTCCCTTCTTTCACAATCCACTTAATGTCATTGTATCGATAAACCTTTTGTTCCTCCATGATCATAACTTAAACTTTCTCATGAAATGGAGAACGAGCCATTTCTACTACAAGTGGGTAGATAGTTTGAGCTTCCTCTCCTTCCCACATCAAGGCCTGGCTAGCCAAAGAGTCAGCCATCTAGTTCTCATCCCTTGGTATATATTGGAAGAAGCATTAACTAAACTATACTGACAAGTACCAAACTGCTTCTACATATGGCCTGAGCGACTCTTCTTTGATCTCCTACTCCCCTACGACATGCTTGATCACTAGTGCGGAATCTCCCATCACCCTAGCTTCCCTTCCTCCTAATTTTAATAGACCATCGAGACTAAAGAGGCAGGCTTTGTATTCAGCCCCATTATTGGTGACTGGGAATTCTAATCATTTGCTCAGGGGGATAACCTCACCTTGAGGTGTGCTGATGATTACCCCAAGACCTGCACCCTTTTGATTCATAGCTCTATCAAAGTCTATGGTCCATTCGGTCTTCTATACTTCCATCACTACTAACTACTCATCGGGAAAGTCTAGGTTTTCAACATAATCAGACTCTATTAGTTTACTTGCTAAAAATTCAGCCACTACTCTCCCCTTAATGACCTTCTTCGTGACATACTCAATATCGAACTCGGATTACAAGAGGACCTAGCGATAAAGCTTTCCTGCTGATGTGGGTGATTGACAAAGGTATTTCATTAGATCTACTTTTGCAACTTCTTGAACCCTGTAGGATTGGAAGTAATGTCTCAACTTCTTGGTCAACCATACCATTATAGTACACGTCTTCTCAACTACCATGTATTTTGTTTTATATTCTAGTAACTTATTACTCAAATAGTATATGGCATGTTCGCTTTTATCCTCTTGTTCTTGGACAAGTATGCCACCCACAGATGATTCTTCTATGGCCAGATAGAGAATTAATGGTTTGCCAGGCATCAGAGGTTTCAAAACTAGAGGATTAACAAGGTAAGCTTTAACCTTATCAAAGGCTATCTGGCATTGCTCGTTCCACTCTATCAACTGCTTCCTTCTCAATAATTTAAAGATTAGCTCACACATTACCGTTAACTTGGCGATAAAATGACTCATGTACTGAAGTAATCTAAGGAATGACCTGACTTCCCTTTCACTTCTAGGAATAGGCATTTCTTGAATACCTTTAACCTTATCGGGGTCAACCTTGATTCCCCTCTGAATAATGATGTGGCCTAAGTTCTTTCCTAACGTAACCCCAAACACACACTTCTTTGAATTTAAATGTAGGTTGTACTTCTCAATTCTCGTCAAGATCCTTTCCAAAATCTCAGGGTGTTCTTCCTTTGTGTTAGACTTTACTTCCATGTCATCCATATAAATCTCAACTTCTGTATGGATCATGTCATGTAGTAATGTTGTTACTGCTCTCTGATAGGTTTCTCCTGTGTTCTTTAGCCTAAAAGGCATTACCTAGTAACAGTACATGCCCTATTTAGTGATGAAAGTTATCTTAACTTTGTCTATAATGTCCATCAGAATCTGATTATATCCAAAAAAACTCATCTAAGAATGAGTACATCGTAGCCCTGGCAGCACTGTCTACCAGTACATCAATGTGCAGTAACAAGAAATCGTCCTTAAGCGATGCCTCATTCAAATTATAAAAGTCAACACACATTCTGACTCTTCCATCTTTCTTCGGGACTAGGGGAACATTTGCTAACCGTGTTGGATACTCAATCACCTCAATGAATCTAGCTTCTAATAGTCGATCAACTTCAGCTTTGATTTTATCAGCCCACTCTAGACACAATCTCCTAAACTTTTGTTTGACTGGTTTAAACCGGGGATCGGTTGGTATATGATGCTCGGCGATTTATCCCGGGCACGTCCTCGTAGGACCAAGTGAAAGCATTAACATGTTTTCTAAGCACTTATACTATCTCCTTTTTTATAGGGGTTAGACGATTAGATATTGTTACCATTTTTGGATTTTCCTTAATACCCAAATTAATTTCATGTAATAAAGCTTCATGAATGCTAAAAATGTTAAGTGTATGGTCAGATGAATGCATGGTTCCATCAGGCGAAATATCAAACAAGTAAGCAAAGTCACTATTATTATTATTAGGATTCCTATAGGCTACATCATTTCTATTACATATAATTCCATTGTCATCCTCTATAGGCAAAGGATCTTCTTAGTCGCTCATTAGGATATGAGTTAGGTCGCAGTCCAGATCTTATAACTACTTCTTGCTCAACACATCGTCCACAGTTTCTCTTATGACTTGGGCCAGGTTTCTTAAGGCTTCTTAAATAGGTGTCTTCTTCTTGTCCCCCAGATATAAGATGGTGTATATTGAAGTGGTGAGGGTATCGATGGCCTTGTTTACTTCAATCTTTGATGAGTCACTGTCTTCCATTCGTTTGACACACTTTTCTGCTTGTATGGTTGCTTCATGGCTCTCAGGGATGGTCTTGTATGCCTTCACAAAGACTATTTTATGGAGGTGAGGAGATAATCCAAAGATGAATAGATAAGCCAATTCTTTTTCACTAGGCTTCCTTTTAAGAGCTATCAAGACTGTTAACCACCTTTGAAAGTAATCACGGATAGGTTACGTACTCCATTCTCTTATAGCTATAAGATCCAATATGGATGGTTCTTCCCTTGCTTTCTTGGTCTTTATGATGTGTTTCCACACTTCGTCTTCTTCTAATCCTCAGTTAATCATGGCTATTTCTTCCCTCTTCTCCTGGTTTCACAAACTTTTCCTTGGTCAATTAGTGCCGTGATGGCCTTGAGGAGACCTTCACATTTCCTAGTGGGGTGGCTAGAGCTGACATGGTACACATAGAATTTGCCCCTCTCCTCAGGTTTCGGCTGAATATATGGTCACAGATGGTCGATCAACCCATACTTCTTCAATTTCTTGAAGATGTTCAAAAGAGGAGTACCCCAAGGTGAGATGTCAATGAGAGTCACAGGATGAACCTATTAGTAATGGGTCATGCCATAGGGTAAACCCATAAAATAAGAGAGGATTATCCCCTTTGGCATAACTACAAAGTTTGGAAGCTGACTCGCGTCCTTACTGTGGCAAACTTTTGAAATGGCCTCTTGATGGAGCAAATGAGTCCCGTTACTAGCTATACAGAGCATTGGATTCGCTGGCTGGATTGATTGAATAAACTGAGCCATGATAGTGATTAGTAAGGGAGATTGTCGAATCTTGCATTGAGTTGAGGTAGTAACCAAGAGATCAGTATGTCCATGGGATGTGGTATGCATGCACAAATTAGAACAATGCATGATGGGGTTAATTACAAAGGAATGTAACACAACTATAAGCGGACAACCTTTTTCACCCCTGCCTGTGTGAGTGGTGAGGACGAGAGTAAATAATGAATGCTGTGAAGTGGGTTAAAAGGATTGATCCTCATTTTAGCGTGATGAAAAGATAGATTGATAAAATCAACATTGATGTTAAATTTTTATCTAATTTGCATGTTAAGGGATACGAGACTTGAAATCCCATTTTTTAAGATAGAGTCGCCACCCAAATTAGCTCTACCGGGAATTTGGGTACGATATTACCACCGGGTGGTTGAACCGTACCTTAAAACAGAGATTCCAAGTTCGGATGGTGTTGCTTACTTTTCATTTGTTAAATCAAAACATTTACATTTTAATAAGCACGACTTTAGTTCTTATGCGATTTGAATCCAATTAATATTTAGAGTTTTCGATTTATATAGCCATACATCACACGAAAGCGATAAATAAAGCAAGAAAATAATTTTTACATGGCTTTACAAATTCCTACACATTTTTCTAATGCGAAAAAGTAAATAAAGCGGATAAATAAATAAAAGGGCGAAATTGAGACCTTACTGGGCTTACCAAAACAGACCCGACTCCAAACGAGGCAAAATATATACGAAAATAATACATAATGCAAAATTATTTAAATACGAAAAATAAAGCAAACAAATAGTAAAAGCATATTTTTGGATTTTTTGGGGCTAAAACACAATTATCGGCCATTTAAATGAGCATCTAAACAACCTAACAATCAATAAAATAAATTAAGCAACCTAAAATAATAAAAGTAAATTATAGAAAATATTTTGGGATTTTTAATTATTATAAAAGATTTATTTAGATTTTATTTACCTAAAAACCCATTTGTAGGCCATGAAAAGTAGATTTAATTAATTAAATAACTAATAAATCATGAAAAATAGATTAAAAAATATTATGTGATATTATAGATTAAATGTGATTTTTCAGAAATTTTTTGGGTGAAAATCAGGGTATAAAATGCAAGAAAATGATAAAATAAGGCTAAAAACACAAAATAAAACACACATGGACCTTTTGGGCATTTTTTGCTAGTAGGCCGACTCAGTGAGGTGGTAGGCTTCTTGAATGACATGGTAGATTGACTCATTGAGTCAGCCTAGGTGTCACTCAGACGGACTATTGCCCACTGAAGTGGCCAACCAGAAAAAGTGTCTAAACAGGTAGGAATCGACATTTTTGTACTTGAAAACTCAAGATTATTGATGTTTCAAGTCATTTCCTACATTATTCTAGTAGATTTGGACATAATATGCTAAATAACTTTGATTTTTCAGCTTTGGAGGGAAAAACCCAAAAAATACCGATGAAAAATTGACTGGCCACTTGAGCGACATGTAGGCCGACTAAGTGATGTGGTAGGCTGACTCACTGAGTCAGCCAGCCATGTCACTCAGGCGGCCTGGCAGTTGCCGGAGTGGTCAGTCGGAATCTCGCCGGAAGGTCACAGAAAAGCCAAAAACAAGGGCTAAATGCCTGGAAAACCAACCAAAAATACAGCAATAAGCAATAAATGGCTAAGGGTATATATTGGAACTCAAAAAATTACCTAAAGGCCATGAATCCACTCTCGAGACTCAAATCAACCTCTGCCGAGCTTTTGACAATATTGTGATAGAAATACTGATGAATAGTGACCAATGTAGCAAGGGATTTAGTGATTTGTGAGGAAAAGTCCCCAAATCCTATTTTAGTCTTATTTTACTTAAGATTTCTACTTAATTTTAATATTTTAAGCTAAAAGAGTAAGCCTGATAAAGCATAGGAAACTGGATTATTTGAATTCCCATAGCTTTATGAAGCTCTTTCTTTATAAAAGCCTAAGAATTTCTAAAATCTAAAATTTCTTTCAAATTGAGCAAAAGTCCTAAATCTTGAGATTTTTTGGGTTTTTATAGACCCTATCAAGCACAAAATTTAGTAATTAATCCTCCAAATGATTTAATTTGACAAAAAAAATCACAAAAACCCGACTTGCAGAGGAAGAAAAACCCAGAAATCATAAAGATAATGGGCAGCCGTGCCAAGGCCGCATCGCTGACTCGGCAGGCCCTAGGCTGCGTAACATGACATGGCCTAGGCGTGGTGCCCCAGGCATGTGGGACAACACCAGGCTAGATGAGCCACATGGCCCACCATGTGGACCATACAACCTTCTTACCCGATGATGCCGCCATCGCTGGAAGAGGGGCACCGGCGAGGAGAGGAGGCATAGGCCCAACTAGGGCCGGACTTTAAACGCTCATAATTTTCAATACAGTTATCTGATTAAGGCAATTCTTGACATTCTGGAAACCTAGTCTAAAATCCAACAATACAAACAATACTTCTGAAAATTTTTAGATCTTATAGAAAATTGCAAAACAAATTACTACGCGCGAGAGAAAGAACACTATTAAGGTATAAATTTGCCAAAAGAAGCTTTCCAAACATGATTCGACTTTAGAGGATAGAATGACTTACCTATAAAATGGTTAGAGCAAAAAGTCATCATCGTTTCGTGGGTTACCGAAAAGCCTATGCTCAAAGGCTGCCCCCCATGAGATTACCATTTGACGGGTAAAATGTGATTTCATGAAAGAGCGAGTGATAGGAGGTTATACCTATGATAATAGGACCTCAAGTCAGTTGTCTATGGACGGTCATGGCATGAATCATCAATGGACCTATTGGAGGTAGAAGTTGAATCGGTTGTCTACTAGTGGTTTTGGAATGCACCATCAGTGGACCTATTGAGAAGGCAAGTCTAAATTAGTTTTCTATTGGTGGTTTGAGGACACACTATCAATAGACCTATCAAGAAGGAAAGACTAAATCGGTTTTCTACTATTTCTCTAGGAATGCACCATCAATGGACCTATCGAGAAGGCAAGATAGAATCAATTATCTACTGGTGGTTTAGGAATGCACCATCGATGGACATATCGAGAAGGCAAGATTGAATCATTTATCTACTGGTGGTCTAGGAACGGACCATCCATGTACCTGATACAAATAAATTTGAAAAGTTAGTAATCGTCATAGATTGAATTTTTAATTGCTTAATTGACTTTGTCGAGATAAAAATTTTTGCCCATTCAATTAAGCAATAAAAATGGAATATTGAGAAAAATGAGTTTAAAAATATCCAGGAAGTTCAAGAAAGTCATTGCTAGGTTGATTTTGCGATAGTTGCATTGAGGCGCTCTTGGAGGGCCAAAAGCCGCGTCGTGGTGCCCCTGAAGGGTTGAGGGTTGTATGGAGGTGCCCATAAAGATTTTTTTGAGTTCTAGATTCAAGATCTTCAGATTGATCATCCATCGAAATTATCGTATAGTACACAAGGCATCCATTCGGTCCATTTGTTATGCCCCTAATGATTATATCGAGGGGCCCCTAGGCACTTGCATCAAGGTGCCCGTGGGAGAAAATCTGAGTTCTGATTTTAGGATCAATCGAGTTGGTTATCCATCTAGAATGCCAAAAGGTATGTGTGTCATGAAAGTTTTAAAGCATAAATAAATGATATAAGTTGCATTTTTATTGCTTAATTGATTTTGTGGAATAAAATTTTTTTCCCCTTTAATTAAGAAATAAAAACAGAAGAATGAAAGATAAATTGAGTTGAGATTTCTGGGAGTTTGGAGAAGCAGCTGAGGTTGAGCGTATGGCTCAAAGACATCAATTGACATGCCCCTTGGGCGCGGCCTATAATATAGGATTGAAAACAATTCTGAGATACTCCTTGATATGGGTGTTTGGTTAGAGGTCGAGCATATGGCTCAAGGATACATTTTTGTTCATTGCTTCCTATAGAATTCAATATAGAACAATAGACATTACATTTATCAATATTATGTATGAACGTATGAATACATGAGTTGCGCGGGCTGATCATCTTCAAGATGACTGATTGGCTTTGCTCGGAGACAGATTGACTTGCTTAAAGAGAGAACATATAGAATTGCATTGCTGTACATATCAGATTTAGATTTCCCAGATGGGGAATTAGGGACGTCACATAAGTTAGGTACGGTTGCCCCTAGATGAGAATCAGGGAAGTTGCGACATACACATAAGGCTCATGCTGCCGGATATTGAGGTTGAGGATTGGACCCGTGAATTCTGTGTTGCTAGTATGACAAGTGATAGAAGGCCCCTCACAAGCTATTCAAAGTAGCAAGCCGACTATAAATTGATTGCTGGATCAAGTATGTTGAAGACAAGGTGGTGCATGAAGTAAAGTTCAAGATTCCGGATAACAAACTATTAGATGCTATCACTACCAATGAATTCTACCAAGGATAGTTTGAGGAGATTGCTGACTCGAGATGCTTGGTCATGATCGAGATTAGAGTGGACACGTGTAGAGGATGAATTTGAGCCCTTCGAATCCATCAAACTGGAGGATATATTCAGGCACTCTAATGATAATGACGATAATGCAGTTATCTCAATGTGATCGATGGCAGTCATTTATCTTTGTTTTGATTGTCTTAATTTTTGCATAGACCCAAACATTGTGATGGGCCTATCAGACTTTGTTTGCCATTCTATTTTTATGTCCTAATTTTTGCCTGGACCGCCCTTTTTGGGTTTTCAATCCAGCGGACTGTCCCTGGCTTTTTCATAGACCTTACTTCTTTTCAGTCTATCAGGATTTTGGCCTTTTATTGTCTATTGAGGAATTGAGCTGATTACACGAAACCCTTTGTTTAACTTACTTGCAACATTTTGCCTTTTGGACCCAATATACTCATTCAAGGGCAAACATAAAGGATTCAGTAAAATGCCATTTTCATTAAAACGAATTAAGTTTGAGTACATAATGATTATAACAATTTCTATTGACCCAAACTCTGGTGTTAACTAGCCTATGGAGGTTTTCTAGCCAACATACTATCATTGCTCGCTTGGCCCTAACTTTTACCTAGACCGCCCTTTTAGGGTTTTCAGTCTAATGAGCTATTTTGCACCCTAACTTTTGCCTGACTGGTTTGTAGAATACCGATCAGCGGGATACACCTTAATTTTTGACCGAGTAGTAGAGGACCACTCGCCGGGTGATAAATTTTTATTTATTATATTTTTTTATGTGCCACTTTTTTGGATGTAATTCTTTTGGTTAGACAGGATAACACTTCAACCTATTTTGATATAAAGGGTTTACGAACTCGCTATCGTCGATAATCATGCCCCTTGTGCTGAGCATCTTTTTGAACTCACAAATTCTTTCCTAACCTGGTTAGAACTTCCCCCTTGGATCAGTGTTAGCAGGCTTCACTTGCTTTGACTGATATCTCTAATGGGTGATACATCTATTGTAAGCTTGCTACACTCTACTGGTACATTTAAAGATTATTTAAGTTGTTCGAACTGCGCATTAGTCCATGGGGTCCCTTTGACTTGGATTCAATGGAACTCTCAAGGACTTCATCTCGATTTTGATTGGGATTGAGGTTACCATGCCATAAGCTAAAGAGAAAGGCGCTGGACTCACGGGAATTCTGACAGTTGTTTAACATCTTTGAAGCGCAAATGGTAGCTCATCAATCTAGTCTCTGATTCTTGAAGTAGTCTTGGAAATAAACTTCTTGATATACTGGTTTCCAATTTTAGTTGTCCTATTAGCTTATGGTCAGCTAGGTGAATATCTACGGCGCTCGGTTCCATATTTCTTGATCAAATCAGTGGTTTTCCTTTGGGACTGAAATCCATTGTTTGAAATGATGTGAAGAGGTAGGCCACATAAAGCAAAGATGTGTTTCATGATGAACTTGGCCATATTCTTGGAGGTGATGTTGGTGAAAGACTCGGGTTCCCCTATTTTGAGAAGTAACCTACCCCTATGATGATGGAGTAGTGTTCATTTGTTGATGAGGGTCGAGTCTCATCGATCACATGTATCCCCCTCGCCGAGAATGGCCAATCAAGAGAGAAACAGTGAAGGGCTGTGGATTTGGAAAGTATTGGATACTAGTAAGGATCAATGGCATATCGAGGGTGGGAATTTTGAGAATGCATAGGCGAAGAAAAGGTAAGCCATGATTCTATCGAAGTTGATCTAGCAATGCTCTTTCTCCATAATAGGCTGACACTTCTTCGGTAGCTTGAAACATGCTTGTGAGTGATGAACCGACTGACATTTTGAATCTATCTAAGAAAGAGCTAAGCTTTTTTTTCCATTCTAGGCATGAGGATGAGATGCTCGGCAATCCGATGATGAACCCTGGGTATTTCTAGGTATGACCAGGAGAAAGCGTTATCATGATCCTTAAGCACTTGTTATCTCTCATTTTCTTTCAGAGGTTAGATCATTAGAAAATGGTTAGCATTTTAGGTTGCCATCTGTACTCAAATTTATTTCATTTAAAGAAACATCATGAATACTGAACACATTATGCTTATGATAAAATGAATGCAAGGACACATTGGGCAAAACATTAAGTAGATAAGCAAAAAGAGAGTCTTTGATTGAATAAAAATGCCTTAAAGTCACTGTTGTTCACATTTAAATACTAGAAAAAGAAAATTGCATCATAGATAGTCATCCTCCACAGGTGGAGGGTCTTGTTTAGTAGAGCTGGTAGATTAAGCATCCTCGGTAAGTTTTATTGGCATGTCATCCAGGATGAGATCCAGAACTTTCAGTTGTTTGGCTGATGACTTAGCTCCTTCATTCGCTAGAGACCTCACAAGATTCTTGTTAGCTTTGGCAATATAATTGGTTTGTATAGTGTTATCGGCTGAACTGGAGAAGACCGATGCAACACAAATTCTTTGACTAGAACAGAACTGATTGCACCTACCTTATCGCTTGAGTTCGGTGATGGTTTCTCCTCAGTACAAGTCTTTCTAGTTAGCTGAGCCATTTTCCCTTCTTACACTAAGCACCAAAGGGCCATTCCTAGAGGTCTTCATTGATCTATTGTGTGCCCCTTCTGAACATGGTATAGACAAAAATTTCCTCTTTCTTCACGTATAGGAGCACGATATTCATGAAGAGATGTAAGCATGCCTTTCTCTAGTAACTTAGCAAACAGAACACTAATAGGGAGCTTCCATAGAGATATAAATGCTTTCTAAGCAGGTGCCCGCCCAGGTGCAGCTTGAGCTATGGAAACATTCTCCTAAGTGATGACTTAAAGTGCAGGTGTCTTCTCTGCGGTCAAAACTGAAGTAACTTCAAAAGATTGAGAATTATTGTTCTTATTAAACTAGGGTTTGCTTCCACTTAGCTTGCTAGCTTTCTCTTTCTCTTTGCGGAGCTTGATCTTCTAGGATTTTTCAAAAACCTTCTGATAGGATTCAAAAGAGTCGATTTCCATTTCTTTACAGAGAACTGGGAGAACCCCATCGAGTAGCTTCGGGATCATTTGCTTCAAACTAAGCTTCTATTTCAATAAGACCTGAGTGGCTATCCACCTATTAAAGTAGGATTTGAAGGGCTCGCCTTGCTTTTGCTTAATGGCTTTAAGATGCTAAATAGTCATTTCCATGGTGCAATTAAAACCATAATGGGCAATTAAGGCTCCCGATAGTAGCTTCCAATCTAGAATTGTTGACTTTAGGAGAGTATTATACCATTCGAGCATAGGCCCTGATAGAGTACACCAACATAACTTGGAAAGAACTTTGTCCCATATCTTTAGGACATGCATAATCTGCTCGTACATCACAATGTAGGATTTGGGAGGTCCCTCACCAGAGTACGGCTCCATTCGAAGCATCAAAAATTATTTGGAGCCCAATCTTTGTCCCTCACTTCTTCCTTTTCCTCATTCTTACTCAGAAGTTACTTAAAGAATGCCACCATTTTAGGTGTTATGCCTAGAGGTTGCGTGACCTAGTTGATTGGTGGAACAAAGGACGAGGGTGGCTGAGAGGAACTTTGACCAAATTGAAATTGGCTCTGTTGGATAGGTCAGACAGAAGGTACTAGGTGAAAGATAGGCGGAGCTTAAACTGACAAAATCTAATCCAAACCATTCTGACCTAAACCATCTTGAACTACCCTATTCTGAATGATCCTAGACTATCCTTGAGCTCAAGAAAATGACCATGAAGATCCCTGAACATTCCTTTCCTCTCTAAGGGCCGATCAAACCTAATCTTAGATGGCATTTCTAAAGAGATCAGATTGAAGAAATTGAGCCACAGCATTGGCTAACTCTACACCCATCCAAGATTGACCCCGACCCTAACTCTGATGAGGTAGGGAGGGAGAAGGGGAAGGAGTACTCTCATAAGGCGCATCATTCAAACGCGTATCAGACATGGTACAAAGAACAAATTTTGACAACAAATTCACTAGCTAGCGAAAAAACGGCGATCAAGTCAAAGCCAAAGAGGACCATGATGGCGCGGATGTCTCAACCAAACTCTAGAGAAATCGGAGGATGATCAGCCTGAATTGAACCATGAACGAAATGGATGATTACATAATAGTTCGAGTGATGAATGCCATACATATGGGGGTGGTTTAGAGAGGTAGATAGTAGAGAAGCTTATGATGCGAACCTTAACCCCAAAATATGTGAGATGTGTGAATTCCTTGCCATGCCTAGCGAACTAGCTATGGGTCATTGGGACTCAAACGATCTCAGGCATTTTGTTGAATTCCCCCTTCAAGTAAGGGGAGAGTAAAGGCAAGCGAAAGAAAAATAAAAGTCGGCCATATGAAGCCTATGCATGAGGTGCGTATGCATGAGCATAACACAAGTAGCAAACAAAAAGCAAATAAACCTCTTCTGACCTTATGACTCCTACACATCGTCAATTTGGAATCTAGGTTTAACTCTACCACCAGGGAATGGCAAAAGAGCATACGATCTAGTTCTAAATTATTTTGGTGAACCTAAGGGGAAGTTGCTATGGCTAGATTTATTGCGGTTCATAGTCTCAAACTACTGGTGTCGTGGAACAACACTGTAGAAGGGTCTCATTTACCTTGATTCCGTGTAACTCAAGCACTCCTCCAATAAGTGTGACTGCGGGAATTTTACGTTGGTTGAAATGAGTGATCCACCAACAAATATCCCTAATTCCTAGCTGGTATGAGGTATACAAGTGAACTTCACGGGGGTCAAATAATGGCACCTTAAACTTAGAATCTAATGAAGCGGTGGATTCAAAAGACATAAGAAATAAAGCATTGATTTAAAAAATGATTTAGCCACTCATCAAAATCCTTTAACCAAATTTTGAAAATGAAAGCGAGTTGCCAAATTTTAAGTTAAAAGGAAATCCCAGCAGAGTCGCCACTATGAGCGGACTACCTTTTTTACCTCGGCCTATGTGAGAGGCGGGGAGAGGAGGAAATAATGAATGCTATAAAGTGAGCCGAAAGGATTGATCCTCATTTTAGCGTGATGAAAAGATAGATTGATAAAATCGACATTGATGTTAAATTTTAGTCCAATTTGCATGTTAAGGGATACGAGACTTGAAATCCCGTATTTTAAGATAGATTCGCCACCCAGTTTATTTCTACCGGGAATTTGGGTACGATATTCCCATCGGGTGGTTGGACCGTACCTTAAAATAGAGATTCCAATTTTGGTTGATGTTGCTTACTTTTCATTTGTTAAATCAAAACGCTTACAATTTAATAAGCGCGACTTTAGTTCTTATGCAATTTAAATCCAATTAATATTTAGAGTTTTCGGTTTATATAGCCATACATCACACCAGAGCGATAAATAAAGTAAGAAAGTAATTATTACATGGCTTTACAAATTCCTATATATTTTTCTAATGCGGAAAAGTAAATAAAGCGGATAAATAAATAAAAGGGCGAATTCAGGTCCTAACTGAGCATACCAAATCGGACCCGACTCCAAACGAGGATAAATATATACAAAAAAATCATAAACAATACAAAAAATAAATAAATGCGGAAAATAAAGCAAACAAAAGGTAAAGGCATATTTTTAGATTTTTCGGGGCTAAAACACAATTATCGGGCATTTAAATGAGCATCTAAACAACCTAATAATCAATAAAATAAACTAAGCAACCTAAAATAATAAAAGAAAATTACAGAAAATAATTAGGGATTTTTAATTATTATAAAAGATTTATTTAGATTTTATTTAGCTAAAAACCCCATTTTTAGGCCACTAAAAGGATATTTAATTAATTAAATAATTCATCAATCAAGAAAAATGGATTAAAAATATTTTATGATATAATAGATTAAATGTGATTTTCAAAAAAAATTTGGGTGAAAATCGGGGTAAAAAATGCAGGTAAATCATAAAATAAAATAAAATAAACAGGGACCTTTTGGGCATTTTTTGCCAGTAGTCCAACTCAGTGAGGTGGTAGACCACTTGAATGACATGGAAGACTGACTCAGTGAGTCGGCCTAGGTGTCACTCAGTCGGCCTACTACCCACTGAAGTGGCGAACTAGAAAAACTGTCTAACAAAGCAAGAATCGATATTTTTGTGCCCTGAAAACTCAAGATCATTGATGTTTCAAGTCATTTCCTACGTTTCAAGCCATATCACTCAGGCGGCCTACCGGTCAACGGAGTGGCATGCCGAAATCTCGGCAGAAAGTCACAAAGCCAAAAATAAGGGCTAAATGCTCGAAAAACCAACCAAAAACACAGCAATAAGCAATAAATGACTTAAGGAAATAGATTGGACCTCAGAAAATTACCTAAAGGTCGTGAATCCACTCTCGAGACTTGAATCAACCTTTGGCGAGCTTTTGACGATTTTGTGATGAAAATATCGATGAACAATGACCAATTTAGCAAGGGATTTAGTGATTTGTGACGAAAAGTCCCTAAATCCTATTTAAATCAATTTTACTTAAGATTTCTACACAATTTTAATATTTTAAGTTAAAAGATTAAGCCTAATAAAGCCTAAAAAACTGGATTATTTGAATTTCCATAGCTTTATGAAGCTCTTTCTTTCTAAAAGCCTAAGAATTTCTAAAATCTGAATTTTCTTTCAAATTGAGCAAAAGTCCTAAATCTGGAGATTTTTTGGGTTTTTCTAGACCCTATGAATCATTAAATTTCGTAATTGATCCTCCAAATGTTTTAATTTCACAGAAAAATCATAAAACCCGGCTAGTAGAGCAAGAAAACCCAGAAATTGTACAGAGAATGGGCAGTCATGCCAAGGCCGCGTCGCTGATATGGTGGGCCCTAGGCTAAGTCCCCAGACATGGTAGGCCACGTTAGGTGACACAGTCTGGCCCAGGCCACATCTTGTGACTCGACCAGATTTAGGACACATCACAGGACGCGACCTAGGCATGGTCCCCCAGGCATGGTGGACCACACACGGCCCACCGCATGGCTCATGTGGCCAATCGCGTGGTCCACTAGCCCACCCTGTAGACCAAGCGGCCTACCTACACAGTGACGGCACTGGCCGCTGTCACCGGAGCAGGGGAACCGGCAAGGAGAGGAGGCATGGGCCCAACAGGGCCAAACTTCAAATGCTTATAACTTTCACTACGGTTGTCCGATTAAGGTGATTCTTGACATTTTGGAAACCTCGGAGAGTTAGAATCGCTAAAAATGTTTGGATATTATAGAAAATTTTAAAACAAATTACTGCACGTGAGAGAAAGAACACCGTTAATTAGAAATGCATTATTTTTAATCACAGTCAAAGGTAAAAATTTATCAAAAGAAGCTTTCCAAATGTGATTTGACTCCAAAGGGTTGAACGACTGACCCATAAAAAGGTTAGAGCAAAAAGTCATCATAATTCCGTAGGTCATCAGAAAGCCCATGCTCACAACAACACATGCGAAGCGATCGATTCTGTCCCTTTTTCTCCTACTAATTTTGAGGGTATTCTTCCTTAGTCTATTCTCACACAAAAATGGGTACCTAAAAGGTAAAATTCTAATGCTATTGATAAGAATGTGTAGAGACGTATTGGAAGTAAATGTAGTAGGTTCCCATCGCATTAAGTCTCTTTGGAGGGAGATGACAATGAGTGCTCCGCCCACTCGAGTGTCCATAATTCTTGGCAGGCATGGGTAACACCTTCGTAAGTTTCACGAAAAAATAGGGCACCTTAACCAAGCATTGGAAGAAGAGCTCATCTAGCTAGAGAGAATGAGATAAGAAGATAGAGTGTAATAATTTTGCTGAAGGATGAAAAAGAAAATGGGTGGAATCAAGTAAATGATTTTCGGTGCTCATCTTAATCTTTTAAGCCTTTAAAACAAACCAAAATTTGCAAGTTAAAAGGTTATATCCCCAGTAGAGTCATCACTGTAAGGGGTCGATGACGTGCGGGGCTCCCTTGGTGCCTTTCTGAGAGGCGGGGCCCACTAGGGGTTGGCTGGATTTAGGCGTGATGAAACCTTCTTAGTTCAAGTTTGCACATTTAAGCCAATTTTAATGAATAAAAGAATTGAGACATGAATCTCGATACAAATGATAGAATCGCCACACAAGTTGTATGCTTGGGAAAGAGTTTTGGTATGGTTCCCATTAGAAGGGAAACTCATACCTTTTTTATTAGAGATTCGGGTGTCAGATGAGTCACTTATTTCTCATTTAGGTGATTCAAAATTACATTCACCGTGTAAAATCATTTTGTTTTCATCATTTGGGAAATTATCATAGAAATCCTATTTTTCTACACTCTTTCACTCCCGTTACATGTGTTTACATATTACAATAAAGCATAAGCAATAAATGGGGGGGTAAAAATTATGACCGGGGGAAATGCAGGGAATTGCGAAAGAACCTATACATTTGTTCTAAGTTATAAAATAAAATGAAATAAATTTCCCCTCCATCCACATAGATTAACACAGTTTATAGCACATCATAAGTCTGCATTTTATTAGGAAAAATGTGATCATGTTAACGTGGCGGTTTTGCGATCGATAGCGCCCGGGCAGCTTCTAGGATCGAAGAGAAAAAACAAGTCATCAACATATTTTATTGTAAATTCACATTTTAACTTTCGTGTGTTGATTTACTAGATTATTAGTGAAAATCATCGCATGGCAAATGGTGATTTGGATTGATTTACAACTAGTTAAAAGAGGATTCTGGGACTCTGCCAGGGGTCCAGTACCCGTATGGGGGTAGGACCCATACGGCTACTGAGGAGGACCGGTATGGGTGTGAAGGACCAGTAAGGGTCCTATCGGATCCCGAGAAGAAACTCAGTTTAATTTAGCAAGTAAATGTATGGAGGAGAAACCAAAAAAAAATGGGATTTCTTTTCGATGAGTATGGCACACCGGTTTGATATCCCTAAGGACATAATGTGCCAATAAGGCTCATGTGGGTTAGGAACGGACCATAAATAGGAATAAAGAAGCTGATATAATAGGAGAGATAGAGAATAATGATAAAATAACTAAGATGTGAGTCTCTTTGAAACTCAGGAGCTTACCTTTACGACGTGAATCCACTTTGAGGTGATCCCATCGCTGAGAGAGAGTTTAGCAAAAGTAGATGTTGAAAGAGGACTATTTAGGCTGCTAGTTGTGTAGACAAAACCTCCCCTAAATCCTATGAAACAAAATAGGAATGAATAAAATATGGACCAAACCTCAAGGTATGGGTTTTCTCTCTATTTTATACCTCCTATACCTCAATTATACCCTTTCTATACCTATAGAAACTGCTAGAATAATATTTTCTCTATAGTATCTATTGTTATATATTGTTTTTCCTATGTTAAAAGGTGAGGAAAGTGTGAGCACTAGATTTCAGTGATCCATCTAGCGAAATGATGATGAGAGCTAGATAATGTATCTTTTATAGGAGTTATCCATCAGAGGTGTTCCCACTGCTGTAGAGTTGAGTTTAGCCATGACATAGAGACCTAGACTAACCTTAGGTACCCGTACGGGTGCTGCCTAGGGGCATAGTTCCACTAGCAGACCCGTACGGGTGAATACCTTTTGTACATTTGGGGGGGACCCGTACGGGTCCTCTGGCATCGGTACGGGTGGGGCCCCACCCTTATGGGTATGCTTGTTTCCCTTTCAGGCCAATTCGATAGTAGTCTCTTACCATTTCAGGAAAAGGTAGGTATTGAATTTGGGATCACCAAATTTTGACCTAATTTCACCCTATAAAAGGGGCATTCTCCTCTAATTTTTAGCGCACAATCTTCATAAGCAAAATTACTATAGAAAAATTATAGTTCTAGCAATCTCCATAGGTATAGTTGAGGCATAGCATGTATAAAATAGGGAGAAAACCCATTCATTGAGGTTTTGTCCTCATTTTATTCATTCCTAGCTTCATTTATTAGGTTTTAGGGGAGATTCTATCCACTCGAATACTCTCCTAAATAGTCCTAACTAAGCACATACTTTGGCTGGACTCTCTCTACAATAAAGGGATCACCTCAAAGTGGATTCACATTGTAAAGGTAGTGCTCTTGAGTTTCAAAGAGACTCAAATCTTTATTCTAGTATTATTATCGGTTTATTTAGTATTATTATCGGTTTATTCTGTATTGACTGTTATTTTTATTATCATTTTGGGTCTAATCTTGATTAATATGGGCTTTGATGGTACCTAATATATCATTTTGGTGATTGTACTGGTGCGCCATACTCATATAAAGGGAATTCCCCTTCTATTTTATCTCCTCTATGATTAACCTGTTGAATAAATTAAACACTAGTTCTGTCGGATCTAACAGGACTCGTACGGGTCCCCCATACCCCTATGGGTCCAACGTGATAGCCGTACGGGTCCCACCCATCTCATACGAGTACCGGCCTCTTGAAAGAACCCAGACGTCTTTTTTTGGTTAAGTAAAAATTAAGCAACTCACCTTTTGCCATACAGTCATTTTCACTAATAATCCGATAAATCAACCCACAAAAGTAAAAATACGGCTTTATAACATAATCACATTTTTCTCAATAAAATGTTAATTTGTTATATGCTATAAACTTTGCTAAAGTCTGTGGATGTAGGGGAATTTTTTTTCATTTTGTTTTATAACTTAGAACTAATGCATAGGATCTCTTTGTAATTCCCCTCATTTTTTCCCTGTTGTAATTTTTATCCCCGATTTATTGCTTATGCTTTATTGTAATATGTAACTGCATGTAACGAGTGTGAAAGAGTGTAGAAATAGGATTTCTGTGATAATTCCCTAAATGATGAAAACTAGAATGATTTCACACGGTGAATGTTATTTTGAATCAACTAAATGAGAAATAAGTGACTCATCCTACACCCGAATCTCTAATCCAATGGGAACTGTATGAAAACTCTTTCCCATGTAGACAACTGGGGTGGCAACTCTATCAATTGTATAAAGATTTGGGTCTCGATTCTTTTATTCATTAAAATTGGCTTATTGTGCAAACTTTAACCAAAGAATGTTTTGTCAGGCCTAAATCCAACCAAACCCTCAGTTGGCCCCGCTTCTCTCACAAAGGTGCCAAGGGAGACCAACATGTCATCGACACCTTATAGTGCCGACTCTACTAGGGATATAATCTTTTAACTTGAAAAATGTTGGTTTGTTTTAAAAGCTTAAAAGATTAAGATGAGCATAAAAAATCATTTACTTAATTCAACCCGTGTTTTGTTTTCATCATTTGGGAAAATTATCACACTCTATCTTCTCACCTCCTTCTCTCTAGCTAGATGCTCTCTTCTTCTAAGGCTAGGTTAGGGTGCCCTATTATTTTCGTGACACTCACGAAAGTGTTACCCATGCGAGCTAGGAATTGGGGACACTTTAGTGTGTAGAGCACTCATTGCTATCTCCCTCCAAAAGAGGCTTGGTACAATGGGAACCTTCTACATCAAACTTTCGATATGTCCCTATGCCATTCTTCTCAAAAACAATAGAATTTTATCCTCTAGGGTATCTTTTTTCGGGTGAGATTAGACTAGGGAAGATTGCCCTTAGACTCGATGGAGAGAAATAAGGACAGAATCGATCGCTTCGCATGTGTTGTGTTACCTACTATTGTAATTAACCCAACCATGCATCGCTATAATTTATAGATGCATAACACATCCCATGCATGTACTGATCTTTTGGTTATCATCTCATCTAAAACCAAACCTCAATAGGAAAGAGCTTGGCATCAATCTCGAGTCCATTTGACTCGGATTCCAATTTCTCCAGTATAGTCAGTCTCCGGGTATTTTGTCCAACCGTCAGTTTAATCTGGTTGATTTTTATGCTTATCATCCTGAGGAGATGTCTAGAATTCTAACTCTAGATGTCTAGATTAATGTTGAGGTTGAGGATGTTGCCACTAGAGAAGAGGCAAATGCATCGAGGACTGAGTTTAGGTCAGAGATCACAAATGTCATCTCTTAGTACTTGGGAAGTGACCAGTTCATGGACCAAATGAATGATAAGATGCTAACCACTAATAGGGCAATCATGAATAAGGAGAGAATGACAAATGCTCCTGTCAGTGTTCCAATAGTGAATGCAGTGGCCAGCGAGCCAGTGTTAGGAATCACTCATAATCCGTTCACTGAATTTTGATTACCGCCGGTGCAAACTCAAAGGGATTCTTCTAGTTTGTTTGGTCAATTGGGTTCTGTGGGTCCATTTAGTTCAGCTAGTTTATCATTCCAGTCGGTGAGCATAGTGACCCCTCCAGTTGTCAGTAAGTTTGCTTAGTCTAGTCAGGATTTGTACCACCACCATTTGCAATTTAGGGCATCTAGTCCGATCCTAAATTTTATGGTCGCACCTAAGAGGATGACCTTTCCTCAATCAGCGGGTCTACCCTTAAGTGCGATTACCTAATCAGAAGGGTTATCTCTATATGCAGAATCGACTTGGTTTAGAAATTGCTTGCTGCTAATCTTGGATCCCAACCATCTGTCCAAGTAGCTAGAGAGGAAGATTGGGTCCCTAAAAACTTTAGTATGCCTAGCATAGCGAAGTATAAGGGAACCGATCCATCTCAATCTCACATCACCACCTATCAGAGGGTTATGAGAATCAAGAAGTTAAGTGATAAGGTCCTAGCCAAAATGTTCCCCTGCACCTTGGAAGGTTCTGCTATCTAATGGTACAATACTCTGTCAGATGAGGTGACAAAAAAATTTGAAAGCTTTATCAGAGGCTTTTATCGAGCAGTATGGTTTCAATGCTACCATTAAAACTACTATACAGAATTTGGAGGCTATCAAGCAGGCCCCCAATGAGAAGTTCAAACCTTACTTTGAAAGGTGGATGGCAACTCAAGTTCTATTGAAAGATAGGCTAAGTCTCCTGGAAATGATCGTGAAATTAATGGATGGTGCCCTACCTGCTTGTCATAAGATCCTTGGTATAGATAAATTCCCTAGTTATGTTGAAGTCTTTAAGAAGGCCGAGAAATGGGAAAGAATTGAGGAATTGGAGAAGGCTAGTGTACCAGCCAAACCTTGGTTCAAGAAGGGCAACTCGACCTCAGCCCAGGCTTCTAAGCTAAGTTCTAGCTTGGATCTCAAGACCGCAGCCATTTAAGAGGAAGTTATTGCAGTCCATGTTTTTGGAGACGGTATTTGCCCTTGGAAGGCGTCCCTGCCTACCATCTTCACTAAGCTAAGGGCACTGGGCCTCCTTCAAAGTATCAAACCCTATGTTCCCTAAAGCCTAAGGATAAGGATCAGTTCTGCGCCTATTACATTTATAAAGGTCTTCGCACAGGTGCTTGTAGAGATTTGCTGGAGCCCATATGTGGCCTGATTAAGGATAATAAAATCAAGGAACCCTAACTTAAACCAAGTACCTTGAATAACCCCCTACCGAGATTCGAGAGGTAATTCACGATTATTGAGTCGGGGCTCTCCTCCCTTCATGTCTTCGATATGGTCATGCAAGCTAACCTGATGGTTCACTCGGTGGTAGCCATACCCTATGAATCTGTCCCTAGTGATATTGATGCATAAGAGTTGGGAGATGCTTATGACAAGGAAGCTATGCTAGTCTGACCTAAACCAGATGACATTGATGCTTATGTATTAGAACACAATGACCTTGAAGAACCGGCACTATTAGTTGAAACTCTTGAAGGTAGAAGCTATATGGAAGACGGGGTCTTGCATATTACCCGTAGTGGAAGGGTGGCTCTTACTGCCATCCCAAAAAAGAGTAGGGGCAGAGAAGCTGACATCTAAATCCTCCCAAATACCAGCACAGGGCCTCCTTTCATACCTGCCACTAAGACCCAGGTTCCGATAGATACAAAGAAAATAGATTCGAAAGTTACTCCCCTCATCCAACAGTTGCAAGTTACCCCGGCCAAGTACAACATTTGGCAACTTCTCATTGATTTTAAGGATAATCGCAGGGGTCTGATAGAAAAGTTATTAAGCGTAGAAGCTACACCTACCACCTCACTCTGGAAGTGTTCTCAGCTATGGGGGGGGGGTTATGCCCAGCCACATGGAACCCATCTTATTTTACCCGTTAGGTCTTCTGGCTGAAAGGAAATAAATACAATAAGGCACTTTTCATTAAGGTGCAGATCTTTGATCATTCTATTCTGTGTGTTATGGTAGACGATGGTTCCTCTCTCAACCTTTGCCCTTCTAAAATTCACCCTCGCTTTAGGATTGGATGAGTCAATGCTTGAAAAATCTAATACTGTCATAAGGGCCTATGATGATTCAAAGAGGAGTGTGGTTGGGGTCTTTGAAGTTGAGGTCACAGTCGGGGAGGTAACGTCCATGGTCTTGTTCACTACTAGACATCCTTGTTTATTACTCACTATTGTTGGGTCGTCCCTAGCTCCATGCACTAGGGGGAGTTCCTTCTATGGTCCATCAAAAGATTAAACTCATTCATGATGGCAAGCTAGTGACCATCAAAGCCGATGAACCATCAGTTATAGTGGCTATAGAAATGGAAGAGAAGGAATCTAGGGTGGTTGCAGCTCACCAAAATAAGATTAAGAGGCTTGTGCCTCTTAAAGTTGAGAAAATCATGACAAAACAAGGTTATCGAAAGGGAAAAGGACTCAGGAGAAATCTTCATGGCATGTCAGAACCTATCATACCTCTTCCTTGGTCATTTAGACTTGCTTTAGGATATCATCCAGGTGCTAGAAAATCTGAGATACTGTCGTGTCTCATGGTAAAAGCTGGAGTAAAAAAGAAAGCATTTTCAAGTGAGGATGAACCCGTCGAGGTTAGGGTAAAAAGGGTCCCTGGTTTTGAGATCTTCAATGATGTATTTGATTTTATGAAAGGATGCATGGTCAAAGCCTCAATTTCTATGGAAATATGTAGTAAAACTGAGGGGGATGAGATGGGTAAGGCAGTTGAATCCATCACCAAGGCAGTAGCGGTACTCATGAAGAAGAATTGGAAGGGAGATGAAAAAGGAAATCCTAACTATCAAGAACTTGGCAAGGGCAGTAGTTGAAGAAGCTCAAGCCAACCTGCGCGCGTCACCTCTATTGAACTCGGCCAACAATACCCTCCGCTTGTGGAGGATGATTCAAATTATGTAATTTTTAATATTGCCAACATATTTAATGCAAACATTGTCGCTTATAAGGCATATCATGAATAGTTGTTGCATGAATATCTTTATTATGTCATTAATAAATTGATGCATTTTCCATTTACATTCCATGAGAGCATTTCACTTTAAAGACATCATACACTCATAATAACAACATTCTTAAGCCAATGATAAGATTTTATTGATAAAATTGATTTTAAGTATATTACAATGGCATAAAAAATCCAATGGTTAAAGCTTATCACAAAAAGAGAGATAAGAAGTGCAGAGCAAACATGATATCATTGGGCCTTGGTTCATCTTTCTTCATGGTGGGGAGAAAGGACACAAAGATACACATTATCAAAGAAAGAAGACCTAGAGGAATTCAATAAAAATAAAGATGCCTAAGTTCATAGAGAGGCATATTTTTGCTCGATACGAGGTTCTGCATCATGTGGTCTCCGACAACGGGGTTTAGTTCCAAGGGGCAACCAGTGAGTTATTTAAGAAGTTTAATGTTGAATATCAAAGATCTTCTCCATACAGGCCACAAGCTAACGGGGTAGTAGAAGCTACTAACAAGTTGATTAAGAAAATCTTATCTAAGACAGTAGCCACTTACAGGGATTGGGCTAACAAACTTCCATTTACAGTTTGGGGGTATAGAACCAGTGTGAAGACGCCTACTAGCCAGACACCTTTGTCTTTGGTATATGGAATGGATGCAGTATTACCTATTGAAATAGAAGTAAGATCATTACGTGTAGCACTCCAAGCTCAGTTGAAAGAGTCGGATTGGGTAAAGCCTAGGTATGAACAGTTGAATGCAATATATGAGAAATGATATAACGCGCTCGACCACTTACAGATGTACCAGTAGTGTATGGCTTGAGCTTACAATAATAGAGTAAGACACCAAAGTAAGCTTTTAAAGTGGGTGATCTGGTTCTCAAACAACTATACCAAGTCAATACTGATGTTAGGGGCAAGTTTAGGCATAATTGGGAAGGACGGTTCATAGTTAAGAAAGTCCTTGGCAAAGGAGGAATCAAGCGTATGGATATGGATGGAAATGAGTTCGTGAATCCAGTGAACCAAGACAGGCTCAAGCGCTATCATGTCTAGGTCAAAAGAAATAAATCACAAAAAAGTAGCACAAAGAATAAAATAAATAATAAAACACCCGATAAGTTGTCCTCTACTGCTTGGGTAAAAATTAGGGTGCAACCTGCTGATTGGTATTCTATAAATTGGTCAGGCAAAAGTTAGGGAACTCAAAAGAAAGCCCGCTAAGTTGAAAACCTGGAAAGGATAGCTTGGGCAAAAGTTAGGGCATCGGGAGAAAACACATCAATTTCGCTTTCTAGAAAATCTGTAAAAGGACTGGAAAGTGGGTAAGGGTTAATCATTGGAAATTGTTGCCATTGCCTATGTACTCAAATTAATCTCATCAATAAACATGTTATGAATTGCTAAGAATCTTGTTCTTATGAATGCATGCATGTCTTTAGGTGAAATAATTGTAGGTATATGAACATCAATTTTTTTCGGTATCATGTTATGCATCTTTGTAAAAATTATTTGTACTGTACGCACCATTCAGTAAAAGACAAAAAAAATCGATGGGTCATAAAAGAAATTAGACCCATCCAAAAGTTCGAAAAGCCTACTGGGCCAAAAACCCGAAAGGGTGGCCCAGGCAAAAGTTAAGGCCAAAAGCATGTTGGATCGAAAACTTGAAAGGGCGGTCTAAGCAAAAATTAAGGCAAAAGAAAAACTTCGCTAGGCTAAGCCGTCAAGCACAGCCCAGGCAAAAATTAGGATACAAAAAATGAATGTTCGGTGGGTCATCTTGCATTGAATGGCCTGGAAAAAAATTAGAACACCACCTAATCCTTTCGCTACAGAATCATTGGGAAGAAGTAACTTGGGTTCGCAAAGCGGCAATACTCAATGGTCTCAGTTAAGAAAAGTTCACATGCATAAAAATTAAATGTCAAAAGTAGCAGTTCAAAGTGCACATTCAAAACAAGCCACACAGGGCCCAAAAGTATCAAAAGGCTATTAGAGTAATCAAATCTACGACACCGGGGGATCCTGTCCCTGGCCACCCTCCTGAGCCTAATCCTAGGTATCCATTAGTAGGTCTTCCACATCTATGGTCATATGCTCCTTGGCCCCATCGGCATTAGCGGCTAGATGAAGAGAGTCCATAATCCCTGATGCCTCCGTACCATAGTAGCATCCTCACCCTCAGCAGGCTGACCTCCTCCCCTCTGAGTCACTCGGTATGCAGAAAGATCATCCTCAGACTCAACATTGGAAGGGGTTGGTGTCTGCTATCCTCAGTCATCATCTCCAGCTGGGCCTTGAGTATCTCTATCTCATCCCTCACCCAAGCATTCTTGGCCCTATCCTGATTACCCTCAGCAGTAGCTGCCCTCAGCTGCTCCTCCAAGAATCTAGCCCTCTCCTCTATTGCATCCAGGTCCTGGGTAGATCTACTACGCTCCATGGTGAGCATGGTCCACATTAGAATCGCAAGATCAGTATACATATATGTTATAGCACGGATCATGCATAGTTTGTTAAATTTTATAGGTAAAACTTACTGAGGCTAGTGCATCCTATGCCAGTAGCAGGTCTCTCATCAAAATGTACCCCCTAGCAATCCTCTCTACCTCAGCAATAGTCACTTAGAAACAAAAGGTCACATTAGGATGGAATATTTTAGGCAATCACTATAATGGACAAGGTTAAAAGTGAGAAACTTGTTACTTGGGTAGAACTGGAAGGAGTGAAACCAATGGGCTAGATTGACTCCTCGAACTCCTTAACGGCTCACTTCCTCAAATGATCGAGGAGTCAGAAGAAGGAATATACCTCAGCTCGGAGGATCCCCTCTCTTACGAATCCAGAAGCATGAGATCGCTTCACCGGTAGCTCAGGGGCAACTGCAGCAGTGGTAGCAGGTCTCTTCCGTGTAGGGGCGGGAGGCTATAGCAATAACACATCATACTCAGAATATAATGCAATTATAAAAAATCAAGAAGTATTCATAAGGCTTCGATTCAAGAAAATGCCCTCGAAGAATGGGTAGCAGTCCTAGCTGAGTCCCCAGTACCCCTAGCCTCGAATGGGCCCCTATGGTCACCCCATGGCCCATCCTCATCATCATCATCGCCATTGTCATCCTCATCATCACTCCAGTGAAACTCAAAGGGGACATCCCCATGATGAATCATTTCGCAAGGAGGGAGAAGCGAGGAATCGATTAAGTCTCTATAAGAACCCTCCACAGACAGTACTCGGGCCCCCTAGCCTAACATATAAAACCCCTGATCATTCCCTAGCATGAGATGAGGCCAAAAGACGTCCTTTAAGACCGAGGAAGGAATCGATCTATCCACTACTGCGCTGGTCCTCCACTCTCAGACCCGCTCGCCGAAATACCACTCATAGGAGAGTGGTGACTCCAAGACAAAGTGGCGGTCATCAACACTAGCTCGCATCAACTCAATAGCCCCATACATGGCTAATCTCTCCCACAGGCCTTGGATAACCTGCACGGTATAAATGTACTATAAGTATCATGACCTAGAAAATACAGTTTCTACTAATGGTTTGTTGAAATGTAAGATGCAAGTTTAATAGGGAAGAATTTTACCCAATCTGAGCGCAACAGGCGTAGGAACTCTCTATACTACGTCGTACTCAGGGATTGGTCCTACCAAAATCTCATCCACTAGGAGATGATATATGGTGTCTTGAGTAGTATAGGCAACCCCAACCTAGGGATGAATCGGTGCTCGATAGCCCAAATCTGAAAAGCAAAACCAGGATTAGTCACAATGCAGTTTGAATGAAGAGATGAAACACTAGAGATGAGCTTTCAGCTTCACCAGCAAGATCAGGTGGCAGATCTTGAGCTTGGACTATTGGCCCCAAACTCCGACATCCAGCCCATAATACAACTTCTCTAGGATGGCCTGGCACCAACTCTTGCCGGGCACGATAGCACGATCCTCTACAGCGGCGAGTAAACCATGGTTGAGGTTGCCCGAGTAGACTAGGAAGAAGATAGTAGTAAGGAATGTCAGCAGGAAAGACCAAGGATACTAATCCATCTTCTCAGCTGCAATAGGCCTCGACTGCCCAATCCAGGAAGAGTGGAGATCCCCAAACTTGAGCTTGTTCATCCCGCCTGGATGAAGCCCAAGTAATCCCACCCGGGAGTGCCACCTATCAGCAAACACATCGAAGTGGACGATCTCCCCACTCCACTCCAGCCCCGTTATAGCACAAACATCAGAAAGAGTAATAGTGCCCTCCCTGATTGGTAAGTGGAAAGTATTGGTCATCTCTGGCCACCTCTCCGTTGAAGCTAAAATGGCTCCCGGGGCCAACATCTTCGGGGCCTGTGGGATGGCCCTGATGACGTCACTAAAGCCAAAAGAGTCAATATGGGCCAGTAGCTCGGTATCCTCTACAGTGCGTATCTTCTTATACCACTTCCTACAGAAGCTCAGAGCTCCCACAGTCCTATACTAAAATTGCAAAGATAGAATTATAGTTCAATAGGGTTAGAATACATCAAACATGTTAGAAATCAGAAAAGCATGGCAGAAATCAAGGAAGTGGACATTCTTTCCAGCGGGACAGGACCTATAAAGGCAATCCCCACCTATATGGGTACACCATCAGTACCTGTGTCAAGATTGGGACCCGAACGGGTCCCCCCTCACCCATACGGGTCCTCTGTAAGCAGACCCTATGGAGGAATTCTCCCAAAAATCCAAATTGTTTGAATCTCAACCAAAGATCCTCCAAAACGATCCTAAAAGCATCCTAGGATAAAGTTACAAGCATTAGGCTCTATCCTAAGGTCTAAAACACCCTAATTCATGTTGAAATTTGAGAAATTCTCAAAGGGATAAAAAATGGAAAATGGAAAATCAGGTGAAATTGCCTAGGATCGAGAATCATGAGTATTAGGAGAAGGGATCAGGGGCACTTCGAAGACTAGTGTGAGCCCTAGAAATGAATCCCCTTCACAAAAAGCGTACCAGACGGAAACCAAGCGTTCTCGGAGCCCCAAATCACCCGCCGGGGGCAAATCTTTAAGCCTAAGAGAGAAACCCACAGTCTTTAGGATCTTTTTGTACATCTTGATCGGGTTTTGGGGAAAAATCTCCAAAATTTTTAGTATAGGAAGATTTGGTGTGCAGCGGGATGTGAGGGGTCTATTTCAGTTTTAAAACCACCCAATGGCAACCCGTACAGGTCGCACACTACCCGTACGGGTCTTAATCTTCTAGGGCCCCACCCGTATGGCTCATTGCCCACCCATACAGGCCCTCTCTTACTATCCAAGGGCAGATCTCTAGACTAGTATTTCAAACAGCACCAAGGACTCATCCAATTTAAATTCAGGGCCAACCCCGCTTCTCTAAACTCTTATTTCAACTAAAATAAGGGCAAAACCCCTAATTGACTTCAATTCTTGATTAAAAGGGGCAAAGATTCTAGTCTTCCTGAGATCTTTTGAGAATCAAAGCGGACTGTTCTTAAGTTGGCTACTAACCAATGCAATTTTGATGTACAAGTCTGGCTCTAACAAACTGGTATTGGAAAGTGGTACTTCTCCGGTAGCAAGCAACCTACCTAAAGATGTCAATCCATTCCCCAGTAGTGGAATAAGATGAGGGTGCCCCAATGAAATCATCAAAGGGCATCCCCTCATTCCCCAATAGCGGAATCAGATCTAGGGGCATCACTTCATTCCCCAGTAGAGGAATCAAATCCAGGGGCATCCCCCTATTTCCTAGTAGTGGAATCAGATCCAGGGGCATACCCCCATTCCCCAGCAATAGAATCAGATTCAGGGGTATCCCCCCATTCCCCAATAGAGGAACCAAATTCAGGGGCATCCCTCCATTCCCCAGCTGTGGAATCAATCAATCTAGGGGCACTCCCCCCAAAGTCCAGCCCTCTTAGGGGCATTCTTTGGGAGACACTCTTCCAAGGGGCATTTCATTCTAGAACAATCAGGAAAAAACTGACATTTCTCACACTTAGTTTACAGTTTACTCAGGGGCCAACCCCCATCCACGCATCTTTATTCTTAATTGAAGGGGCAAAAATTTTTGCTCATCATAAAGTCAATCAAGAATAAAGATGCATCAGCTCAGACAATGATCAACTAGGTGTTTGATTGTTGTCTCTTTTCACAGGTGATGCAAAATCATCAGTCAAGAGAGTCATCCACATTAGGAAAGGGTTATAGCAGTGAGGAGAAGTCATCCGCCATAGGAAAGGGATATAAGGAGAAGCCATCCACCTTAGGAAAGGGATACATCAGTCAAGAAAGTCGATCCGCCTTAAGAAAGGGATACGAGGAGAAGTCATCTGCCTTAGGAAAGGGATAAATGAACTAGGAAAGTCGATCTGCCATAGGAAAGGGATAGGAAGAGAAGGCATCCTCCTTAGGAAAGGGATACATTAGCTAGGAAAGTCGATCCACCTTAGGAAAGAGATACAAGGAGAAGTCATCTGCCTTAGGAAAGGGATATATCAGCTAAGAAAGTCAATCCACCTTAGGAAACAGATACAAAGAGAAGTCATCCCCCTTAGGAAAGGGATACATAGCCAAAAAAGTCAATCCGCCTTAGGAAAGGGATATGAGGAGAAGTCATCCACCTTAGGAAAGGGATACATCAGCCAGGAAGTTCGATCCACCTTAGGAAAGGGATACGAGGAGAAGTCATCCGCCTTAGGAAAGGGATACATCAGCTAGGAAATTCGATCCGCCTTAGGAAAGGGATATAAGGAGAAGTCATCTGCCTTAGGAAAGGGATACATCAGTCAAGAAAGTCAATTCACCCTAAGAAAGGGATACGAAGAGAAGTCATCCGCCTTAGGTAAGGGATAAATTAGCCAGGAAAGTTGATCCACCTTAGGAAAGGGATTGGAGGAGAAGGCATCCTCCTTAGGAAAGGGATACATCAGCCAGGAAAGTTGATCCGCCTTAGGAAAGAGATATGAGGAGAAGTCATCCGCTATAGGAAAGGAATACATTAGCCAAGAAAGTTGAACCACCTTAGGAAAGGGATATGAGGAGAAGGCATCCCCCTTAGGGAAGGGACACATCAGCCAAGAAAGTTGATCCGCCTTAGGAAAGGGATACGAGAAGAAGTCATCCGCCTTAGGAAAGGGATACATCAGCCAAGAAAGTCGATCCGCCTTAGGAAAGGGATACGAGGAGAAGTCATCCGCCTTAGGAAAGGGATACACTAGCCAGGAAAGTCAATCTACCTTAGGAAAGGGATACGAGGAGAAGTCATCTACCTTAGGAAAGGGATACATCAGCCAGGAAATTCAATCCAGCTTAGGAAAGGGATATAAGGAGAAGTCATCCGCCTTAGGAAAGGGATACATCAACCAGCAAAGTTGATCCACCTTAGGAAAGGGATACGAGGAGAAGTCATCCACCTTAGGAAAGGGATACATTAGTTAGAAAAGTCGATCCACCTTAGAAAAGGGATACGAAGAAATGCCACGCGCCTTCAGAAAAGGGCATCACCCGGGGAAATAGTTCGCCCCAAGAAAAGGAGCTTATTCAGATCACCATCAGTAACTCAGGTATAATTCCCAAACCCTTGCTTATATCGTGAGATCATACAAATCCCTATCTGTAATAATCCCATGAGGGGCAGTCTGTGGGCACTGGATTTCAGCGATCCATCTCATAAAATGATGATGAGAGCTACATAATGCATTCTTTTGCAGGTGTTATCCTTCAGAGGTTTTCCCACTACTATAGAGTTGAGTTTGGCCATGACATGGAGACCTAGACTGACCTTATGTACCCATACGGGTCCTGCCTAGTGGTACGGATCCACTAGCAGGCCTATATGGGCGACTACCTTTCATACGCCTGGGGGGGACCCGTATTTGTCCCCTGGTACCGGTATGGGTGGGGCACTACCCATATGGGTATGCTTGTTTCTCGTTTAGGCCAATTCAGAAGTACTCTCTTACCATTTCAGGAAAAGTTAGGTATTGAATTCAGGATCACCAAATTCCGACCTAATTTTACCCCATAAAAGGGGCTTTCTCCTCTCATTTTTAGTGCACACAATTTGTAAGCAAAATTACTATAGAAAAATTATAGTTCTAGTAATCTCTATAGGTATAGTTGAGGTATAGGAGGTGTAAAATAGGGAGAAACCCCATTCATTGAGGTTTTGTCAATATTTTATTCATTACTAACTTCATTTATTAGGTTTTATGGGAGATTTTATCCACTCAAATACTCTCCTAAATAGTCCTAACTAAGGCCATACTTTGGCTAGACTCTCTCTACAGTAAAGGGACCGCCTCAAAGTGGAGTCACATCATAAAGGTAACGTTCTTGAGTTTCAAAGAGACTCACATCTCCATTATATTGTTATTGTTAGTTTATTCTGTATTGACTATTATTTCAACTCTTATTTTGGGTCTGATCCTAATTAATACAGGCTTTATTGGTACCTAATATATCATTTCGATGATTGCACTAGTGTGCTAGACTCGTATAAAGGGAATTCTCGCTTCTATTTTATCTCCTCTATAATTAACTTGTTGAATAAATTAAACTTTGGTTCTGTCAGATCTGACAGGACCATACGGCTCCCCCATACCCGTACCGATCCTCCCTGATAGCCATATGGGTCTTACCCACCCGTACATGTACCGACCTCTCGGTAGAACCTAGACTTCTTTTTTTTGGTTAAATAAAAATCAACCTACTCACCTTTTGCCATGCAGTCATTTTCACTAATAATCTGGTAAATCAACCAATAAAAGTTAAAATATGGCTTTACAACATAATATCATTTTTCTCAATAAAATGTTGATTTGTTATGTGCTATAAACTGTGCTAACATCTGTGGATACAGGGGAATTTATTTTCATTTTATTTTATAACTTAGAACAATTGTATAGGATCTCTTTGCAATTCCCACCCTTTTTCCCCGTTTGTAATTTTTATCCCCCATTTATTGCTTGTGTTTTATTGTAATATGTAAATGCATGTAACGAGTGTGAAAGAGTGTAAAAATAGGATTTCAGTGATAATTCCCTAAATGATGTAAACTAAAACGGTTTTATGCGGTAAATGTAATTTTGAATCAACTAAATGAGAAATAAGTGACTCAACCAATAGGTATGAGTCTCCCTCCCAGAGGGAATCGTACAAAAACTCTTTCCCAAGTAGAAAACTTAGGTGCCGACTCTATCGATTGTATTGAGATTTGGGTCTCAATTCTTTTATTCATTAAAATTGGCTTATTATGCAAACTTTAACTAAAGAATGTTTTGTCATGCCTGAATCCGACCAAACCCCCAGTGGGCCCTGCCTCTCTCAAAAAGGTGCCAAGGGAGACCCATATATCATCGACACCTCATAAAAAGGCCTCTATTTATAGGGAAAATTAGGTTTGAATGCAATAAATCACATTCATGACCTGATTTCTCTGAAAATAGTAAGAATTTCCTTCCCAAAAGCCTAACTAGGCAACAATAGGACCCGTATGGGTGGGGTAGGACCCATATTGGTCCCCTTCAGATGTATGGAGGAAATGACCCCTAAGGGTCTACCGGTGGATCAGTACCACCGGAAGCACCCGTACAGGTTCTTAAAGGTAGAATAGGGCTCCAAACTTTGGCCAAACTCAACTCTGTTGCAGTAGGAATACCTCTAATGGATAACACCTATAAGAGTTGCATTATCTAGCTTTCATCATTGTTTTATGAGAAGGACCTTTAAAATCCAGTGCTCACAGTAGGCGAATTTATTTATTTTTTTCATAACTTAGAATAAATGTATAGGTTCCCTTGAAATTCCCCCATTTTCCCCCAGTTGTAATTTTTATTCCCCCTTTATTGCTTGTGCTTTATTATAAATTGTTGAATGCATGTGTCGAGTGCGAAAGAGTGTAGAAAAATAGAATTTCTATAATAATTCCCCAAATGATGAAAAAAAATATGGTTTTACGCGATGAATGTGATTTTGCACTAACTAAATGAGAAATAAGTGACGCATACGATACCCGAATCTCTGATCCAAAAAGTATAAGTCTCCGGCCCAAGGCGCTAAGGGAGATCCCCATATCTTCGACTATGACCCATCACTGTGGCGACTCTGCTGGGGACCATAATCTTTTAACTTGCAAAATTTTGGTTTATTTTTGAAAGGCATAAAAGATTAAGATGAACACCAAAAATCCTTTAGTTAATTCAACCCATTTTCTTTTTTATCATTTGGGAAAATTATTACACTCTATCTTCTCACCTCCTTCTTTCTAGAATTAAATGCGCTCTTCTTCTGTGCTAGGTTAGGGTGCCCTATTTTTTCGGTAAAACTTATGAATATGTCACTCATGCTTGCCCGAAATTGAGGACATCTTAGCGGGTAGAGCACTCATTATCATCTCGCTCTAAAAGAGGCTTGATGCAATGGGAACCTACTACATCAACTTTCATTACGTCCCTACACCACTCCTAACAAAAGCCATAGAATTTCACCCTCTAGGTACAATTTTCCAGTGACATTAAATTAGGTCACCCTTTGTCATCCTCATGGTAATCAAAGGAAAATACCCTCAGAATTAGTGGGAGGAATAAGCTTGAAGACACATTTTACATGTGTTGTGTTGTATTCCCTTATAATTAACCTTACCAAATGCGCATGCTTACCCAATCCCTTGCATATATTGATCTTTTGGTTACTACCTTAGCTAGAGTCAAAGCTTAGCAACGACCTCAGGTCCGTTTAGTTCATATCCCAGTTTTAGCTCCACCTCCTCCAATTCAGTTAAGGGTTGAAAACTCCACCTCCATCTCCAAGTAGTTCATCTAGCAATCAATTGAGTCCATTTAATTTTGATACTACCCATCAGCTTGAGGAGATGTCTGACATTCTAACTTATAACAATTAGGCAGATGTTGAGGTTGAGGATGTCGGTCTTGATGGGGAGGCAAATGCGTTAAGGGCCGATATTAGGCCGGAGATTGTAAATGTTGTCTTGCAGTATTTGAGGAGTGATCAATTCCTCGACCATAAGAATAATAAGATGATGACTTCCATTAGAGTGATCAGTTCCTCAACCATATAAATAACAAGATGATACCGTTCTGAGTTGTACTTCAAGTAGCAATAGGTTATGGCCAATCGGGTCCGCATTATGCCACAAAGTATCAACAGTGTTTAGATATTTTATGCAGATTGAGAAATTTGTTTGCTTGATCCTAAATTTTGCATAGACTGCCCTTTTAGGTTTTCAATCTATCGAATCTCCTTAATTTTTTCCTGGACCGCCTTTTTAGGTTTTCAACCCAGCAGTCTTCTTCTTTCTTCTTTTTTTATTTTCTTCCTTTTTCTTTTAGATAAGTGACTTGGTGTTGACTTTTGCCTTTCTCACCTTGCCCCAGTTTACAAGAGAATATGAAATACTCTATATTTATTTGTCCGCAAGCTTGATTTGTCTGCGCATTTATCTTTGACCGGATGTCACAGAGATGATTCGTGCATATGATGGTTTTAATGTCATGCTTGTTTAGCCATTTTACAAATGAATATGCACGTACATTTTAGTATCTATGAAATTGTTTAACATGCAAACATTTCATTAATGAAATTAGAAGTGGAAACAATCATGGAATGATAATTATCTCAAGTGATCCACTCCTGCTTTCAACTAGCCCTTGCAGGTTTTCTAGCTGATATCTCTCACCTATTGGTCTTAACTTTTGCCTAAGTCATCATTTTGGTTTTTGACTTAGCAGACCATCTTGAGTTTTCTTTTATCATAATGGCTTTTTGATTTTTCCATCTAATTGACTTTTGACATAGATGACTTAGGTTGAGTCTTGGCTTAGATTTACCCCAATTTATGCTTCAGAGCTTAATCGAGGCATCATTCCTGTATAGATCTTTAGGGTATCAAAAATTTATTGTTGCCCCAACATTGATGCTTTTTGGATCAGCCATGCCCCGGATTAGATTACATTTGAGATTTTGTAATGCTTCATGATCAATTATTTACTCGGGATAGCAAAGATTGAGGATTCATATTTTTCTCTCATTTATTTTTGAGTAATTCATAATTGAAATTGATAGCAGGTGCTTTTTATGCTGGAAAGACTGGAAAGGTGTTGGCTTTATTTTTTTTGACTTTTTTTTGTAGCTCCTATGTATAACATATTTCCATTGTTCCTAATGTTCTTGCGGAGTAATGTTTCATGAGTTAGCTGAGCTCTGAAGCTTTGAATGATCATTTGTGTATAGGAACCGGGAAAGTGTCATCAAGTGCATTTTTGTTCTCTGTTTTTCTATAAGAGTAGTGTCACTTTAGATAGCTTATCACTCAATATTTCAAATTGTTTCCAAGTTAGTTCCATGTTATGAAACATTGTGTATATTGTATAAATTTGATGAATGATTAAATGTATGTGGATATTCATGTGGAAAACAAACAAAATAGGTTTATTCATTCAAAGCCAACTACGACATGATTTTTCACAACATCAAGGATGCATATGATTGATAAGTTATAATGTGGACTTTAGATTCCGAACATCAGCTTGTCAACTGCTTTATATTTCTCTTATAGTTCTTTCTGGATGTCGCAGTCCTTGGGTGTGCTCTCTTCTTGACTCTAGAGCCATAAAATATCTTTCATCTCTTCATCATTGATCTTGATTAGATCAACTTAGGATACTTGAGCTAAGGCTTGAATTTCTCTTCCTTTTATAGAGAGTCCTATTAAAAGCAAAGCACATCCAGAATGGGGTGAAGGGTTGAGCTAACAAGGTTCCTCCATCATCCCCTCGTCTATCAAATTTTTGATATCATGTAGTAGGCAGGAACATTCATTAGTTTGGTACCCTTTGATGACATGGTAGGTGCAAAATCATCCTTATACATTTTCTTTGGTCACTTGAAAGGTTTCAAGCTTTGAAGCAGATAAACAGTTCTACACTTGGAAAATAACATTGCCAATGATTCTTTCTATAATCATATGCCACATATGACTGTTTGATTAGGAACAGATTTAATTGTTTTCAAAACAGCATCATCAATAGGCATATCATTGTTTTTTTCTTCAATTAGATGGAGGTATGTCATAGATGGTTGATCATCCAACATCTTACATTTTTTGACTCAGATTGGCATGGTTAGAATGGATATGTTGTCTTATTGGAGTATGGACCTTTGGTATCACAGAAAGTCTTTTTGCTACTGCATTATTGATCATTTCTAAGAATGCATCTGATTTTGAAAGGTCATTCATGGCTTTGGATACTGCTACTATAATGATCTCGTCTTGGTTATGATTATCCATTATGATCAACTATATTGTTCTTTGCACTAAAGTTAACTGAAGGTGATCCCTCGTGAACCAAGAAACCCTTTACTATAGTGCCCCAAACAAAGCTCTTCGGCTAACCATTTTGTAGCTTAATTTAGTCACAAAAATTTTTTTAGAGGGATGCATGTAAAACATTAGGCACATATGATGCGGGATGATTTAATTGATGACGTGAACCATCTTTACATGTTCATTGATATGAGATGAATGTTATGTGGAAGAAGTGATTGGTCAAATGCGATGAACGAATTCACAAGAATGAACTATTGATGCATGAACATAATGTATGCATGTGAACTTAGATATTCGAGAGTGGTCTCTCTTTTTCTCTTTTTTTAGGCCAAGTCCAATCTGAGTAAACATAAAACTATGGTTACCATCCTAGAGATTTGAACGTCGTGTGTATTCTGGGTATCTTCAAGATCGAGGTTAGCATCCTAATAAGCATAACACAGTATTACATGATGCTGTATGTTGTATAATCAGGCCCGGCCCTGGGGGTGGGCAACAGGTGCCACAACCTACGGCCCATAGCTGGAAGGGGCCTAAAAATATTTTTTTGCTTGAAGATTTAGTTGTTATTATTTGAATGATAAAAGTAGACATAAATTAATGTTAGTAGAATTAGTAAGGTGCTTGTAAAGTTATGAGATGTCAAGGTTTCAATTCCTAGTTTTTACAAAAAAGTATCTTTCATTTCATTTTTTTTATGAGGGCCCTGTGTTATTACTTTTGATATTAATTTGCCTAGGGCCCCCAAATTGTCAGGGTCGGGCATGCGTATAAGTACAACATAGGATGATATGATGCTGCCTGTCATAAACATAACATATTATAACATGACGATGCATGTCATGAGCGTAACATAATATAACATGACACTGCATGTCATATAAGTACAATATAGGATGACTTGATACTACATGTCATAAGCATAACATAATATAACATGACATTGCATGACGTATAAGCATAACATAGGATGACATGACGCTGCATATATCAAGCATAGAATAAGATGACATGATGCTGCATGTCATAAGCAAAACATAAGATGACATAACGCTGCATGTTGTAAGTAAAACAAAAGATAACATGATGTTGCATGCCTTTATAGAACAAGGTGACATGAAGCTGCATGCCGAAGCATGGAATAGCGAATAAAAAGATAACATGTCACTACATGTTGAAATCATAACAAAACTTGACATGACACTGCATGTCAAAGCATGGCATTAAATGTTACAAGAATGGCACTATTAGAATTGCATGGCACTGCATGCTCTAAGAAGAAATTACATGGCACTACATGTTGTAAGCATGGTAATACATGGTACTACATGATATTGGAACAAAATTACATAGAACTAACGGAATTACATGGCATTTTATATTGTGAGAACGAAATTACATGGCACTGCATGTTGTAATTAGATGGCACTACATGTTGTAGGCTTGGTAATACATGGTACTACATGTTGTTATCATGAAAACAGATGGCACTGCATGGAAATAGTTGGGATAAACATAATATCGCATGACATATCATTGAAACTTCTTGTAGAGCATGGTATAGCATATGTGTCATTCATATGGAATATGGTATAAAACAGCAACGCACGTCATATTATCTTACACTCTTGTAACCCACATGGTATTTGTATGGTACAAATACAGTTTACTAAACCCATCACATGATATGTCATGTTATACATAGAAAACATATAATGGGGCATTAGAAATAAGGAAGGCTTATTATCTTAGGTATAGTGTATGTTGAATGAGCATACAGTATCATAAGCAAGATGGCATGCACATGGATTGACACATGAATATTTCTGTGGTTATCATGATGTGATCATCGCATGGTCATGAAACATATGGTGTTTATACATTGTATTCATGGTGAAAATGTTGTGGCTATAAAAGATGTTAGTAATTTTGCAAAAGGACACATGAAAATGAAAGGTTGCACAAGGAGGAAATTGTTAGCGCATGCATAGAGTGCACTCAGGAAGGATCTTCATTAATTTAGGGAGTGACTCCTAAAGGATTTTATCGCTTAGTACTTGGTGTACATGTGAAGTTCCTAAGTCTTCCCCCTTATTGCTTTTACAAAGTACAGGGTGATTTGTTTGTCACTGAGGGAGTGATTGCAACTGGATTTTATCACTTTGTACCTCAGGTACGTGCGGTGGTCCTAATTCATGGTACACTAGAGGAGTTATTTCTATCGCTTAGTACCAAGGGTATGTGTGATGTTCTAATTTATGTTATGCTGAAGGAGTGGTTTTTTATTGCTCAATACCAATAGTATGTATGATGTTGTGCTCAAGGAGCAGCTTCGCTAAAGTCATATCGCTTAATACCAGGGGTATGCGCGATGGTGCACTCTTGGAGCAGATTTGCTAAATTTATAATGCTAGTACTAGGGGTATGCACGATGGTGCACTCTAGGAGTGGCTTTTATAAGGTTGTATTACTTAATATTGGGGGTATGCGAGATGGTGCGCTCTAGGAGTGGCTTTTCTAAGGTCATATCACTTAATACCAGGGGTATGCATGATGGTCCATGTGTATGGTATGGCTATTTTATGTTATGGATACACGCAAATCGTAGTTAGCAGTGCATGGGATGTTTGAATAAGCAAGCTGTTGAAACATGTACTTTTTATCTCTCTCCATCATGATAAGTCACTTATTTCTCATTTAGTTAATTCAAAGTTACATTCGCCATGTAAAACCACTTTGTTTTCATCGTTTGGGGAATGATTATGGAAATCATATTTTTCTACACTCTTTCACACTCATTGTTGGATATGATGTATGCCCTTAAGGCAATTAGGGTAATATATCTTCATTATGTAATAGTACGAATAATTTATTTAATCAATAAAGGCTTTTGTTCTTTTGTTTATATTAATGTGTTTCTATGTATATATATTATAGCTGGTTAAATATATTCATTGATGTATATATACAAAAGTCCTTGACATATCATAGCATGAACTTAGAGAAATTATAGTTGGACTATATCTGGTGGAACCTGCTTCACGTGCAATTATGATTATCCCTAGTCATAGTTTCCTCAAGAAAGGACATCGATGAAGCAGAAAGACTAGCATGTGGTCAACTTTCTTGGAAAGGGTCCAATCAGTCAATCTCCTAAGGACTGAAGGTGGTGCCTTAAGTTTGACACATGGATATATCTGGGAGATATATTGGAGACTGCAGTAAGATAAACACTTGGTATATATATCAATGTGTTAGTGTTTATCTTTATACAACAAGCTTTGCGAATTTCCTCATACTTGAGATGCTAGTTACCTTGTGTGGTACTATTGCTGTACTTTAGGTCATTACTATACACTCATTAATTTAGGGTGCTATAGGTGATTACGGGTACAGTGATGATAGCACGTTGGTAACCTGAGTAGTTAGAAAGAATCCATTACTCCGGATATATTAAGGAGTTGTACTTGGCCAGTTGTTGAAGTGATGATTGCCATAAACCTCTGATCAGAGTATGTGTTTGATAGAAATGGTTCCTAGTCAAACACACTATAGTAAAAGGCACTATACTTTGATAACAAGTAAACTACTTGGATTGCTTGGAGCAACCTCGCTATTAGTGGGTTAATAATTTAACCAAACCCTATAAACTAGATGGTACTAATATTGAAGAATGGAATGCATTTATCGCACTGGACAACTATTGCATTAATTGGGATTAAGTCATAAGCATAAATGACGTTCCAACTAATGGGGGATGGTAGACCCTTGCTAGAGGCGTACTACAGTCATTTAAGGTAATAGAGTTCTATTCACGGTCTAGAGCATTGAGCCAATGGTTCCATTAGAACAAGGGTTGGTTAAGCCTTAACAGTTCAATACTTCGGGATCCTATACGGTCATACACATTGGACCTTCATCGGACTAAGTAAAGAACTAATAGATTTGTTCTATTACAAAAATATAACTTAAATAATAATTGGATTATTATTTCATTGGTTAAAATTGATTAGATCAATTTTGGATAAACCAAAGTATTTATTTTGGCCAATAATGAATTAATTAGAGTCATAAATAAATTATAATTGATTAGATCAATTTTGGTTCGGCCAAGAAATTTATTTTGACTGGTGACTAATTTATTAGGGTCAGAAAATAAATATTTAAAAAGGATTAAAAGGGAAATTTTGCATTGGCAAGTTAAATTGGACTAAGAGTACAAAAGTATTTTATACAGGCTCGAGTACGCGGGAGTACACCAAAAGGTGTGTGAGCAATGCTGGACATTACTCGCGATAGCCCATGAAAATGGGCTACATATGCGCAGCCCAAGATGGGCGCACCGCAAGCTAGGCTCACGGTATAGGCCGTGATGCCCAGCTCATAAGCAAGGCAAAGCTTGCCTTGTAGCACATAGTGTGCTATGCATGCTGTATGCACGGGTCAGCATGCGGATCCCTTGGATCTGCATGTATGACCCTGTATGGGGATGGGAGTATTACTCCCATCCCGCATTGCCTAAGGGGGTGCAATTTTGCTCCCCTAAGCCTATATATAGGTTGTCCCCTCTCCTTTCAAAGTACACTGTATGCACTAAGCTAAAAGCATAAATGCTAAGTTAGGTATTTTTCTTACGGGTAATTGAGCAAGTTATTTTGAGGAGCCTGAATTTATTCGAGCACCTCTAGTTTATATTTTCTGGTGAGGCTTGTGGAGTGGTCTACCAACTACTCAAGACTTCTTCAGTTCTTCCTCCTACGGAGGTTTCGGTTGGTGGGGTTCATGTGGATACTCATAGAGGCTATCTTACACTTGGAGGAAGGTTCTGCAAAAGCACGCTTCAACTGGTAAGTTTTTTTCTTTCTCTTTTAATTATTATGTCTTTTTCTTTGAGCGTTTTTAGACTTAATAATTATGCTTAGGTTGTTTTGCATGCTTAGTTTATTTTATGCTTAGGTTATAGCTTAGAGTTATAACATACTTAGTATAAAATAAATATGCTAGGATCTAATTTAGAATTATGGTAAGCCTAAGGCTTTATTTAATTTATATGCAAATAATAGGAGTTCCTAGGAATAGGGACAAAATTCTGAATTTCAGCCATGCCTGTTATGCGTGTTTAATCTGACTGTCAGTTCCCAACACTCATTACATGCATTTACAAATTACAATAAAGATTGAGCAATAAATGGGGGAATAAAAATTACAACCGCGGGAAAATGGGGAATTACAAAAGAACCTATACATTTATTCTAAGTTAAAAAAATAAAATGAAATAAATTCCCTTGTATTCACAAAAGTTAGCACAGTTTATAGCACATCATAAATCAACATTTTTTCAGGAAACATGTGATTATGTTAGTGTGGCAGTTTTACAATCGATAGTGCTCGGGCGGCCTCTAGGATCGAAAAGAAATAACGTATCTTCAACGCATTTTATTACGAAAACACATTTTAGCTTCTCGTGGGTTTATTTACCGGATTATTAGTGAAACTGATCGCATGGCAAATGGTGATGTTGGTTCTTTTTACAGGTTAAAAAGGAAAACTTTGGGTTCTGCCAAGGAGCCAGTACCCGTGTGGGTGCTAGAGAGGTATGGGGGGACCTATACAGGTCCTGTATGGTCCAGACTGAACCTTAACTTAGCTAGTTTAACAGATTTAAATAGATGGAGCAGAATAAGGGAAATAACAATAGAATAAATGAGATGTGAGTCTCTTTGAAACTCAGGAGTGTACCTTTACGACCTGAATCCACTTTGAGACGATCCCTTTGCTGAGAGAGAGTCTATCAAAAGTAGATGACGAAATGGTGATTTTAAGACTATTTAGGCAAGTATTTGTATGGACAGAGCCTCCCCTAAATCCTAATAAACAAAGCCAAAAATGAATAAAATATGGACAAAACCTCAAAGGGTAGGTTTTCTTCCTATTTCATACCTTTTATACCTTAACTATACCCTTTCTATACCTATGAAAATTGCTGAAATTTGTATATATTGTCTTTTCTATATTGTGTATGTCAAAATGAGGTGAAAAGGCCTCTATTTATAAGGGGAAATTAGGTCTAAATGAAATAAATTGTATTCATGACTTGATTTCTCCCAAAAATAGTATAGATTACCTTCCATAAAGCCTCATTAGCCAAATATAGGACCTGTATGGGTCCCCTCCAGGCGTATAGGATATTTGACCCATACGGGTCCACTAGTGAATCTATACCATCAAGCATGACCTATACGGGTCCATAAGGGCAGACTAGGTCTCCAGACTTAGCCAAACTCAGCTCTGCAGCAGTAGGAACACCTCTGATGGATAACACCTACAAAAGATTGCATTATCTAACTCTTATCATCATTTTGTGAGAAGGATCATTAAATCTAATGCTCATAGATTGCCCCTCATGGGATCACTATAGATAAAAATCTGTATGATCTCACGATATGAGCAAGGATTTAGGAATCATACTTAAGGTGATGATATGGTTGGGTTCCTTTCTTGAGGCGAACGACTTTCCTTAGTGTACCTTTCTTGAGGCAATCCACTTTCCTTTACTGATGCACATCCCTTTCTTGAAAAGGATATGCATCAGTAAATGAAAGTAGTCCACCTCAAGAATGGGACAGTAAGGAAAGTCATCGCCTCATGGTGTATCCCTTTCTTAAGGCGGATGACTCTCCTTATTGATAGTGTATCCCTTTGTTAAGGCAGATGACTCTCCTGACCAAAGATGTATCCCTTTCCTAAGGTGGATGACTTCTCCACGCATCGCTTTCTTAAGGAGGATCGACTTTCCTGTTAGTTGATGATGTATCCCTTTCCTTAGGCGGATTACTTCTCCTTGTATCCCTTTCTTAAGGTGGATCAACTTTCCTTATTGATAGCGTATCCCTTTCTTAAGGCAGATGACTCTCCTAACCGGTGATGTATCCCTCTCCTAAGGTGGATGACTTCGCCTCATATCCCTTTGTTAAGGTAGATCGACTTTCATGTTGGTTGATGATGTATCCCTTTCCTAAAGTAGATGACTCTCCAGTTAGGGATTTGAATAACCTATTTAAGAGAATAAAATCACTGAGTTAGTTACTGCCTGAAATAACACATCTTAATTCTTGATTGACTTTATGGTGAACAAAATTTTTTGCCCCTTTAATGAAGAATGAAGATGTGTTTATAGGGATTGGTCTCTTAATGAACTGTAACCTGAGTTTAGATATGTTGGGTTTGGCCCAACTGTCTTGAGCTGAAAGGCCCTTTGGATGTTCCATCTACTGGGAACGACCTATCCTGGTATAGATGCTCTACTGGGGAAAAGGTGCCCCTTCGAATGGCATTCAGGTTTTGTCTTGTCTGATTTGTAAGGAAAAAGCAAGTTTTATCAGAATACGATCTAAGGCATACCGGGCTTTTGCCCCTAATTAACTGTAAAGATTGAGTGAAAAGATGTTGGGTTTAGGCCAGTTGCTTAGATATGGAATGTCTTTTGAGTGGTACCCCTTGGGGGATACTCTTTGATCATTTCTACTGATGGGGAATGCCCCTTGGGTCGGTACCCCCAGGGTGTTAAATGGTGGGGGAATCCCCCTTCACCGATTCCACTACTGGGTAATGGAGAAATGCCCCTTGGTAGGTTCTTTCCTGATGGGGAAGCGTCTTCTTGCAAGATTCACTTATTGGGAAACATTTTTCATGCTCAAGTGGACTTGTACACAAAAATTATCCCTATTCATGATCAATTCAAGAATGGCTTACCTTGATTCTTGATTGACCTTGTGAAGACAAAAAACTTTTCCCCTTCAATCAAGGATCTAGGTGAGCTAGAGGTTTTGCCCCACATTGAACTAAAATACAGAGTTTAAGAGAAGTGGGATTGGCCCCTCATTAGGGATGGATGTGCCTCTCGTGCTTTCATGAAATTCTAGTTCAAAATCTGGCTTTGGATGGTAAAAGAGGACCCGTACTGGTGGGCCAGGATCTGTACGAGTAGGGAGTTGGAGAAATGGGACCCGTATGGGTAGGGCAGGACCCATACGAGTTTTCATCGAGATGTGTTAAAATTAAAATAGACCCCTCACATCCCTCCTTACACCAAACTCTCCTATATTGAATTTTCGGTGATTTTCTTTAAAAAAAACTAATCAAAATGTATAAAAAATATCCTAAAGACTGGCCATTTCTCCATTAGGAGCGAGGATTTTCCATAAGTAGGCATTTTGGAGTTTTAGGAGTGCCCTGTTCGGTTGGGTATGCTTTTCGTAAGGGGGACTCATTTCTAGGCCTTACTCCCACTTCTGAAGTGCCTCTAATTACCTTCTCTAATACTCAAGCCTTAAAACTCCAAGTATTTTGCTTGATTCTCCTTTTTCCAATTTTAAGATTTTTAGAATTTCCTTCTTTTTTAGCATGATTTGGGGTGTTTTAGACCATGAAATAGAGCCTGATGCATGTAACTTTAGTCTAGGATGACTTAGGGACTGATTTGAATGAATTTTTATTGAATTTTGATGATTTTGGATTCTTTGGGAATTTCTTTCATAATGCTACTATTTGTAGAGGACCTGTATGGGTGGAGTGGGAGCCGTAAGGGTCTTGTTTTTAGTACACGAGGCTTAATGGGACCCCATAGGGGTGGCTGGACCCGTATGGGTCTCATCTCCAGGGATAAAATGTCCCTCTTTATGTTTTCTGTAACTTTCTTCTGACTTTTGACTTGTCCACTATATTCTAACCCTGTTAAAATGTGTTTTTATCTTTGCAGTTTTAGTATAAGACTATAGGGGCCCTGAGCTTCTGTAGGAAGTGGTATGAGGAGATCCATACTATGGGGGATATTGAGTTTCTAACCTATATCGATTCATTCAGGTTCACTAATATTGTCCAAGCTATTCCACAGGGGTTGAAGAGGCTTGCCTCTTGTTCTACTTTGGCACTCACTAAGAGATGGTCCAAGATGATGCATGCTTTCCACCTGCCAATCTAGAAGGTCACTATCACTCCCTCAGATATATACGCATTGACAGGATTGGACTGGAGAGGGGACATCATCCACTTTGACTTCTATGCTAATCGATGGCACTCCCAGCCTGAGGTGAAGGCCTATATAGAGAGATTACATGGGCTTCATCCTGGAGGGACGAACAAGCTCAAGTATGGCAATCTCCACAGTTACTGGATCAGGTAGCCAAGCCTTGTTGCTGCAGGGAGGAGGAACCAGTATGCTTGATCCTTCCTACTAACCTTCCTCACCACTATCTTCTTCCTAGTCTATTCGAGCAACCTCAACTGCAGTTTGCTTTCTACTATCGAGGACCTTGCTATAGTACCGGGCAAGAACTCATGTCGGGCCATCCTCGCATTGTTGTATTATAAGCTAGATGTTGGGGTTTTAGACCAGCAAGCTGACCTCAAGATCTTTCACCTGATATTACTAGTAATTTTTTAGCTGAACTCTTGTGCTTGAACCTCTTATTTGGACTACTTTCTGACTGACTTCATCTTGTTTTGTATAATTAGACCTTTGAGCATCGTCTTATCCCTAGGCCAAGTTTTCCCAGGTAGCATGAGACGCCTCATAATATTTCTGGGTGGATGGGGACTCGGTAGTGTCGGGCTTTAAGCACAGTGGAGTATAGGGAGTTTCTCCGCCAACTGCGATCTGATCGGGGTAAACCTCTTCCATAATGAACCTGTATTTTACATTTCCACAAACTATTAGTACAAATTGTATTTACAAAGTTGTGATACTTAAGATGCATTTATTTATGCAGATTGTTCGAGACCCGTGGGAGCAGATGGTCATACATGGAGACATCGAGTGAATTCAGGTTGGCGTGGATGACTGTCATTTTGTGTTGGAGTCCCTGCTCTCCCTAGAGTGGTATTTTGGCAAGAGGGTCTGAGGGTGGAGGACCAGTGCTATTGTAGAGAGACTGATCCCTCCCCCCATCCCAGTAGGAGTCTTTTGGCTACACCTGATGCCTGCGATGGACTAGGGATTGTATCTGTTGGGCAAGGGGGCTCGGGTGATGTCCGTGGGATAGGATCCATTTTAAGGACGTCCCCCTTGAGTACCATTGGAGTGACAGTGATGGCCATGATAATGATGATGATGATGATGAGGGTGGACCAAGGGGTGACCGTAGGGATCCTTTTATGGTTTGGAGTACTGAGGACCCAACTAGGTCTGCTACCCCTTCTTCTTAGGTATTTTCCTAACTAAGCCTTTGTTTATACCTTATTATTTCTCAAAATTGCCATTGATTTTGATTGTAATCTTTTATTGTTATAGCCTCCCATCTCCACATAAAAGAGGTCAGCTGCTGCTGCCCTTGCTGACCTTGAGCCGTCGATGAAGCGGTCTCACACTTTAGGGAATGTGAGAGGGGGTCCTCCAAGAAGAGTTGGATACTTTCTTCCGGCTCCTTGATCATTTGGGGAAGCGAGTTGCCAAGGAGCTCTAGGAGTCGATCTAGCCCATCGGCTTTACTCCATCCCGCTCTAGTCATGTAAGGAATACCCTGCTTTGACCTTGTCCTTATAGTAACTGCTTAGAACATACCATTTTGATATGGCTTCCTCTTTCAGGCAACTATATTTGAGGCTGAGAGGATCACCTTCTCCATTCGAGACTTGTTGCTAGCTTAGGATGCCCTAGCCTAGGTAAGTTTCCTTTACCTGCAAAATTTAACAAACTATGCATAATGCATGCCATGATATTTATATATGTGTACTGATATTATGATTCCCACTATAGACTCTATTGTCTATAGAGCATAGTAGGTCCGCTCAAGATTTGGATGCTTCTAAGGAGCGAGCTAGGTTCCTAGAGGAGCAGTTGTGAGCAGTCACCACTGAGGCTAACCCGGCTACAATGGAGACTGCCGAGGTGAGGGCCGAGGTTGAGGTATTATAGGGCTAACTAGCCCGAATGACTAAGGACGGATAGATACCTAAGCTGTCTAATTTTACATCTATGGATGACCTTTCTGCCTATCGGGTTGCACCGGCAGGGACCTAGAGGGGTGGAGCGAAGCTAGAGCTGGATCAACATGTTGAGGTAGTTGGTGCTGCTAGGGATGTTGTAGGGACTTCAGAGACTAGGCCCCTGACCTGCCTGCTATAGGTGTTGGTGGAGCTTAGGACCACATGATGATAGATATGGATGATCTGCTGGCCGATATACAGGACCAGACTCAAGATGAGCGCTAGGGACAGGACCCTCCAACAGCTTAGATCAGACTGCATTTCATTACTTTCTGAACATTTGATACTTTTGGCCGTGCGTGGCTTATTTTGATGTAGACCCGAATTGATACTTTTGACATTTAACTTTTTATGCATGCTGAACTTTCTTTTTCTAAACTAAATCTATTGAACATTAGCGTCTGCAAATTCATGTTGTCTCTTGATATTACAAACAACGAGGCTCGTTTATAGTATTCACGAGTAAGTGAGTTAACCTTTGAACACTTGAAGTTCCTGATCACACCGAACTGTCCTAATATAGCTGATAAGAATAACCAAGGTTGGCTGGGTAAAATTAGCACTTTTGAGGATACGTGCTATCATGTGACCCCATAATGGGGGACTAAGTCCTAGGGTCCTAGCTATGAGATATAGTAATTATAGATAATGTTCTAAATGACAAAGCTGGCGCTTTTGAATTGAGTTCTAATTTTTGCATAGGTGGAGAGAGATGACCTATCGAACATTGTTCTTCATTTCTTTTTGTCCTGATTTTTGCCTAAACTGTCCTTGGCGGCTCAATTCAGTGGACTTTTCTTTTCTTCTTCTCTTTTTTTTAGCTTTTGCCTGGACTGTCCTTTTGGGTTTTCAATCTAGTAAGCTTTTTCTTTCTTTTTCTTTCGCCTTAATTTTTTCCTTGACCGCCCTTTCGGGTTTTCAATCCAATAGACTTTTCTTTCTTTTTCTTAACTTTTGCCTGAACTTTCCTTGACGGCTCAGTTCAGTAGAATTCCTTTCTTTTCGCGTCTTAGCAGTGTCTACACTGTAACATGGGGCAAGTTGAATGATGCTAATGGAAGCACTTGGCACTTCAAATGATGTGTTCTATCAAGTAGCTTCACAATAGGAAAACTAAACTTGAAGGATCCCAACTGTGAAACATTACTATTACAAATGATGCTTGAAGAACAAAAGCAAGTGTAAAATAGTGGCATTTTTTAATTGAGTTCTAACTTTTGCATAGAATGCTTGATGTGATACAATCTATCGAACCAATTTCTGTATTTTTCTTTTGACTTAACTTTTACTTGAACTATCCTTGGCAGCTCAGTTCAGTAGATCTTTTCATACTTTTATATAAACCTTATTTCTTTTATGGCTTATCAGTATTTTGTCTTTTGCTAAATAATACGCATAGTATAGATAATAACAAAGAGCACAACATCTAGAAAAAAACTGATGTTCATATACGTTCGATTATTTCACCTAAATTCATGCATGCATTCATAAGACCAAGATTCTTAGTGAATTATAACATGTTCATTGATGAGATTAATTTGAGTACATAGGCAATGGTAACAATGTGCAACGGTTAACCCTTACTCCCTATTGGTCTTTTAAAGATTTTCTATAAAGCAACTGACATTTTTCTCTCAATGCCCTAACTTTTGCCTAAGCCGCCCTTTTTGTGTTTTCAACTTAGAGGGCTTTATTTGCATTAGAGTACCCTAACTTTTTCCTAATCAGTTTGGGGAATACTAATCAACGGGTTGCACCCTAATTTTTGCCCCAAGCAGTAGAGGACCACTCATCGGGTGTTTTATTCTTTTTATTTCTTTTTATTCTTTGTGCTGCTTTTTTAAGATTCAATTCTTTTGACCTAGACATGATAACACTTAAGCCTGTCTTGATTTATTGGATTCACGAATTCATTTCCATCCATATCCGTAATCTTGATTCCTCCCTTACTAAGGACTTTCTTCACAATGAAAGGTCCTTCCCAATTAGGGGTGAACTTGCCCCTAGCATTAGTGTTGACTTGGTGAAGCTATTTGAGAACTAGATCACCTACCTTAAGAGGTTGTTTCGAGCATCTGACTCTGCTGTTGTAAGCTCGAGCCATGTGCTGTTGATACATCTATAGGTGGTCAAGTGCTTTAAGATGCTTCTCATCTATTGTGTTTAACTATTCATACCTAGCCCTTACCCAATCTGATTCTTTCATCCAAGCTTCGAGCAGCACTCGTAGAGATCTTGATTCTATTTTGCTATGCAACACTGCTTCCATTCCATATAGTAAGGAGAAAGGTACTTGATTAGTGGGTGTCCTTACACTGGTTCAATACCCCCAAACTACAAATGGAAGTTTATCAGCCTAATCCCTGTAGGTAGCCACTGTCTTGGACAAAATCTTCTTGATTGACTTATTGGTGGCCTCAACTGCCCTATTAGCTTGTGGTCTACATGGAGAAGATCTGTGATGCTCGAAGCTGAACTTCTCAAATAAATCAGTTGTGGCTCCTTGAAACTGAACCGCATTATCGGATACCACATGGTGTTGAACCCCATATTGAGCAAAAATATGATTGTCTATGAACTTGACCATTTCTTGGCGGTGATACTACTGTAGGATTCAGCCTCTACCCATTTTGAAAAATAATTGACTGTGACTATGATGAATCGATCTCCATTAGGATCTGATTGTACCTAGAAAACCCATCTAAGAATGAGTACATTGTAGCTCTGGCGGCATTGTCTATTAGTACATCGATATATGGTAATGGGAAATCATCTTTAGGAGATGCCTTGTTTACGTCGCAGAAATTGACACACATTCTAACTCTTCCATCCTTTTTAGGGACCGGGATGACTTTTGCTAACCATGTCGGATACTCAATCACTTTAATGAATTTAGCCTCCTGTAATCTAGTTACTTCAGCTTTGATTTTATCGGCCCACTCTGGACGCAATCTTCTTCACTTTTGTTTTATTGGTTTGAACTTGGGATCATTCAAGATACGATGTTCAATGATTTGGCGATCTACCCCAGGCATGTCTTCGTAGGACCAAGCGAAAGCATTAACGTGTTTTCTAAGCACTTTTAGTAACTCTCTTTTTTTATAAGGGTTAAGTCATTACATATTGTTACCATTTTTGGAGTTTCCTTAGTACCCAAATTAATTTCATGTAATGAAACGTCATGAATGCTAAAAATGTTATACGTGTGGTCAGATGAATGCATGGTGTCGTCAGGCAAAATATCAAACAAGTAAGCAAAATCACTATCATTATCATTAGGATGCCCAAAGGCTACATCATTTTCATTACATATATTTGCATCGTTATCCTCCATAGGAGGAAGGCCTTCTGGGTCATTCATCAGGATGTGAGTTAGGTCGCGGTCTAGATCTTGCAATTGTTTCTCAATCAACACGTCATCTATAGTTTCTCTTGTGACTAGGGCTAGGTTTCTCAAGGCTTCCTAAATAGGTGTCTTCTTAGTATTCCCCAAGTATAAGATGGCGTGTATTGAAGTAGTGAGGGAATTTATGGCCTTGTCTACTTCAATCTTTGATGGTCACAGTCTTCCATTTGCTTGGCACACTTTTCTGCTTCTATGGCTGCTTCATAACAGTCAGTAATAGTCTTGTTAGCATAGGTCCATTCCAGATCGATGAGGAATTATGCCTATTTCGTTCAATGATAAGACAAAATAGCCAAAAAGGACCGAATTGTCATCCAAAATACGAAATTTAAAAATCCACAATCTAGGGAAGCTTCGATTTAGCATTTCCTACTGAAAAATAAAAAAGTCAAAGTTTGGTCAAACATAGGTAATTAGCCCACCGACTAATTACCCATCTACATTAAAAAAATCAAATCTTACCGAGATCTAGCAAGGATTTACGGAATTTGAAGTAAAACCTTATAATATAGGTAATTAGCCCGCCGGCTAATTACCTACCATCTATAAATAAGGGCTCACCCCCCTCATTTTCAACAGACGGAAGAAATCCAAAAAATCACACACGTCCCCTTTTGTTCCGGGAGTCACAAAAGACTCAAAACACTGTCAAAACACTCCCAAATTTAAGCTTTATCACCAGCATCCGGTGTAAGTTCACTTTCTTGTCTTTTTAGATCAAGATCTCATAGTGATCTTTGGTCTAAAAACGACTCAAACTCTCTAAAAAAATCATGCATTCTCTATAGGAATAATCCAAGATTATAGCTATAACTTGGGTTAAACCTATTTTCCAACAAAATTATAACCTTTGACAACTTCGGTCCTGCACTAGCTCTCAAGTCATCCTGGACAGACAAAAAGGTAAACTGAGGGTAATGGGCACTAACCCCAACTTTAAAACTTCATTCAAGCTCATTTTTATTATTTTATTATTGTACATAGCATTTCATTTCTCTGGTTAAGTGAGCCACTGGAGCTACTTAAACTATAATGTGTAAATCAGCTTGTATATACGGATGAAACATCCAGAATATGAGGAAACTCTATCCGAGTTTCCGGGCAAGAATCCAAACGTTGCCATTACTCTGCCAAATTTCGGTAGCAAATATCTATTTATTTTTGTTGTTATAATGCCCGTTTTATTTCTTGAATTTAATTCTTAAATAAAGTCATTGTAATGCAGAAATTACCGCCATTCCAAAATCCCAAAATTAAACTAAACAATCTGAACAATATGAGTACTTATTATGTCTGAACTCAGAATCTCATTCTCTTTTTGGTATGAAAATCCCATTTTGGATCAGTATACCACAATTCCTGGTGGAGCTGAACCGGTTGGTGACTCTATTTTACTTTTAAATAAAGTAAAAGCTTTATTTCAAAAATATCTTTTCTTAATAAAATGTGTTAATATATTTCGCAGTATAATCACATTTTTTGGCTTATATATAGTCATTGCATTTAAGCAAATTAGATTTCCTCAAACCGAACCGAACACGCCCCACGCTTTGCATCACGCGTGCATAAATCCCGATTAAAATCTCGCCTACTCAGAGTGGCGACTCTCCTGGTGATTAAATGTTATTTTTATAAAACCCAATTTTTATAAAAAATTCTTTTTTTGACATAATAATTAAAATATTATTCAAATTAAATTTTGGAACTATGGAATATGTGGTAATATCAACATTACACAAATTTTAGGATTGTATAGCATCTGCATTCTTTACCCAATAACCAATTCAGTTGTCTTTTGGTGAAGTGTCTCTAAGTTTGCTTAGGGTTTGAGGGCTATGGATCCAATCACATGCCTTGCATAACGTACGAGGGCCTTGCTCGCTTAAGGGCAAGACTACCCGAGTGTATTATATGTCGAAAAGTTTCCTTTGGTTCGCTTAGGGCCATAGGGACTCGATACACAAAGGCGCAGGGTACCCAATCACACTCCTTTCATTCGCTAAGGGCCACAGGGACTCGATACACAAAGGCGCAAGGTACCCAATCAGACCCAATCCTGAGACCGAAACTAGCATATAGATAAACCATAGACACTTCCCCAAAGGTTCACCCAAAAACCTTAAGTGTAAATGAGCAGACTTTGCTAAGTCCCCCATTGGCTCTAAAACGAAGTAACCCATTGGAGTTAAAATGGTAGTAGGCACGATCTAACCGTTTGCTATATGTGCAGGTTTGTTAAATATAAATAAACTGAGAACGGACATCTTAAGCATCATAATTGTGTGAAAACTAACCACATCTTTATGCAATCATGACATTAAAGTGTGCCATGCCATTTCATTTTCTTGGTTATAAGAACCTAAGAATAAACCTAGACTAGTGAGTCCACCTAGGCTCATCCCATGAGCCAAAACGAACCAAGACTAGTGAGTCCACCTAGGCTCAGCCCATGAGCTAAAACAAATCAAGACCAGTCGGCCTATCTAGGCTTAACCCTTTAACAATAGAGTCAACCTTTGAGTGATAAGGGAGTATGCTCACCTTAGACCGTAGAGTCAATCCCCGAGTGACCAGTGAGTCAGTTCACCCCTGACCACAGAGTCAACCTTCGAGTGACCAACGAGTTAGCTCACCTTGGACCATAGAGGCAATCCCAGAGTGACTAGCGAGTCTGCTCATCCCTGACCATAGAGTCAACTTTCAAGTGACCAGCGAGTTAACTCACCCTTGACCATAGAGTCAATCCCCGAGTGACCAGCAAGTTATCTCACCTTGGACCATAGAGTCAATCTCTAAGTTACTAGCAAGTTAGATCACCCCGAACCACTGAGTCAACCTTCGAGTGACCAGCAAGTCAGCTTACCATAGACCATAAAGTCAACATCCGAGTGACCAGCGAGTCAGCTCACCCTTGACCACAGAGTCAACCTTTGACTAACCAGCGAGTCAGCTCACCTTGGACTATAGAGTCAACCCTTGAGTGCCCAACGAGTCATCTCACCTTAGACCATAAACCTAATCCCTGAGTGACCAGCCACAAAGCTAATCCCTGAGTGACCAACGAGTGAATCCACCTTTAGCTCTTGAGTCGAATCAGATTTAAATTCAATCCATGGTCTCTGAACCGCATGTTTGTGGTATTCCACGAATATTACAGACTACCCTTGTCGATTGTTCCATGCACGATTGGCATATACCCAACCCCCTACTATTTGTACATGTCCATCCATTCATTCATTCACTCATTCATTTATTCATCCATTCATACTCCTGACAGGCCGAGGTAAGTAGGGCTCAAAGCTACACCTGATACACTTACTAACACTTGATCTCTTGCATTTTCAAGTTAAAAGTAAGAGAAAAGGAGGTTAAGACATATTACGGGAAGCCCAAAAGTCACACTTCTATCACTAGTCAAATCTCTGGCTGAATTTTTCTCTTATCCAAAACCTAAAACCACAATGGTAGATGAGGATGCAGTTGGACAGTCCCTCGGAAGGATTCTGGAGGCTCCAAAATTCCTTGATGTTTGGGAAACGCTGAGCACTTCTAATGCTCAAAGAGCCCAAGAGAAAGAGGCTGAGATAGCGGCTTTCAAGGTGAAGATGGTGGATATTGAAAAGCTATCTCCTATAAAAGATAAATATGTTGCTCCCTCCATCGAGCAATATGTAGATATTGACCGATTCTTGCCAAAAGAATCAGAAGCCCTTTCGGCTAACTTTATGATGCCTCACACGGCCCTATATACTAGTACTAGCCCTCCTCACACCCATATGGAAAGTTATCTTCAGATTATGACTAGTATGAACATCCCTGAGGTTCATATAGTCAATATATTTCAAGTTACCCTACGTGGACCCGCTTCTGAATGGTACATCAGGATGCCAACGAACGTGAAATCTGATTGGAAAAAGCTATGTTCTACATTTTTGGAAAATTATGCCTTTAATCTGAAGGTCAAAACTACTTTGCAAGACCATAAAAGGATCAAACAATGACCAAATGAGTCCTTTGAAGAATTTTACCTGAGGTGGATTGCTGTCCGTGTACTTGTAACTAGGGCGCCTGACTAAGATGCCTTAATAGTGAAGCTTGTCAAAGGATCTAGCTAAAAATACCGAGATGAAATGAAAATGAAAAGATTTGACACCTTTAACGATGTGGTGGACTATGCCAAGAGACTGGAAAAGTACGAGGAAGAAGACCGGGCAAAGAAGTAAGAGCAGCAAGCTTATACTAAACCTAGATACTAGGAAAAGGGTGGATCCCCCAAACAAGACAGTTCTGAGTCCTCAAAAGCTCTGACCAAAGTTATAGCAGCCACTCAGGTACAGGCTCATCAGTCTATCTCCCCACGGGTAGAATCACTATCCTAGATAATTACTAAACTAAAGAAGTTTGACCAACTCTAGAGTATCAAGCCGTTCATCCCACCTACTGTGATGAACAAAGATAACTTTTGTGCCTATAATGTAACCAAGGGGCACCTCACTAATGAATGCACTAGACTACTGAAGGATTTGTAGCAAATAATAGCCGATGGGAGAATGAAAGAGCTCGAGAAGAAACCAAGCACATAAACTAATCCCCTGCCAAACTTTTAAGCTATAGTAAATGCCATCGGTATCCATGTAGAGGCCGACAAATATGGTATTGACATGATGGATAACTTCTGACCTGACCCAGGATGGAGGGACAATATGATTTTTGACAACATGGACATCATCTACATGGTCGATCAATATGTCTCAAGGATGAGAAGAGAAGGGCTGGACTGATATCAAGTGCCACCGCACCTTATATTTCAGGGAAACTTTGACCCAATGAACATGTGGAAGAATTTCTCTAGTTTATGCATAGACAAGGAATAGCTATGATGGGTTTTGCACCTCAGTTCCCCAGATTCTTAGAAGGACCAGCCATGGACTGGTACAACACGATGCCAATGGAAGGTCGATAGAACTGGTACTTTATGGAGAGATCCTTCCTTATTACTTTAGGGCTTTCTAACCATACCCAGATGCACTTTATTGGTGGTTGGTACCACAAGTAAACCAACACAATACTGCCTGGTAGGATATTCCTCCTTCTCAGCCTCCCATGTATATTCCCCTAGATTACATGAGCCCAAACTATATCGAAACAAGTTTGTTCGATTTTAGATGCTCTTTTAGGACGACACGCCTAGAAAGTCAAGAGCTGTATGATCCTAAACAAGCCTGGAGCAATCATGAGGTTCAGCTAAAGTATCTCGGCCTGAACCTAGATGGGGAAATGCTAGACCCATTCTCCAAACTCCGCGCAGATGTGGCTTCAGAAGTGAATCAAAGGAACTAAGTGATCATTAAACTGCGGGACCCATTTAAAGGGATCCTTGCTGACATCACAACATATGGTGCCCGTGTAGAGGAAACATTTGCCAGCATACGGGGCATGGTCTCTGACTTTTGTGTAGCTACCATGGGGTCGAGGCTGGAATGAATGCAGAAGAAGATCCTGAAAAAGATCCTAAAGAAGATCCCAAGGAAGATCCCGAAGAAGATTCTGATGACGATATCCCAGTTTAGCACCTACCAAATTGGGTCATTGAACCATGGAATGAGCAACAACCTTTCAAGGATTCAGACGAGGAACCAGAAGAATTTGTAGACTCTAACAAATCGGATCACGAAGATGAAAGTGAGGCAGGTAACTTAGGGTACGAATTAGATGTCTTTTCAAATGACGAGCTAAACCACTTGCTGGGAGATTTTGAGTACGAGGCTCCTTTCTCCAATGGCATGATGGTCAATTACGATGGTGCCGAGAGCTATGCCTCGTCTTCAGAGAATGACTCCCCGAGTGCCTTATGGTCTGCAGCAAGTGGTGATTTCGGATATCTCACGAACTTTGACTCCCGTAACGAGCACTTTATTAGTAGGATTCTAGAAGAGGGGAAAGAACCTTCTCAGGAGTACATCATGGAGAGAATTCATGCTGAAAACGAAAAATCCAGGGCTAGTTACTGAATTTGAAGTGTAGACTGGACAGAGGTCTATCCTATATTCTATTATGCAAATGATGAACGATGGGTTCATTCATTACGCCCATTAGCCCAAAAGGTTCATTTTGAGACTTCTCTGCCTTTAAGAGAAGGCAATAGTCTAGTACAAAGGGCTAATGTTTCACAAAAAGTCATTCTAGAACCCCTAGCTAAGTAATTCATTGATTACTTCTCATGGGTTGATCCATCGAAAGACTCAACCCCGGAGCTAGATAAACATGGGAACCCATTGTTATATTGGTAATGGGAAGCAACCAATGCTATCTGCCCAACGTAGCAGGAATCGGCCAAGGAATATCCGTGGTACATGAATAAATATGGTGATGAGCCAATCGCTTACAGTGATGCACCCGACGTACTTGATGAAGTCAAACTAACTGATGTAGCTTCCCTATCCATTCACATGATTGGGCAAGACTCTAACCCATTCTATGCCAAATCCTATAAGAGAACCCTATTATTTCGGAAGGACAACCTGAAAAGGTTCCCTTTCTCCAATGGCCCTTCGCCACCAAAGCGCCATCTTCCGTAAACAAGCTGACTGACTTGGGAGAGATACCCCTTGATGAAGATTTTGTCAAACTCAAAGTCTTCAAAACAATAAACTCACCAACCTAGGTTGTCAGTCCTATTACTAGAGGGGGGAAAATCACTGGGTTAGTAGCCCAGGCTGTGTAAAGAGCGGAACCTCTGACACCTCCTACTTTCGTTAAATCCTCAAAACAAATAGAAAGCCCAATTATGGATCAATTAAAGGCCAACACTACTAAGATGAGTATCTGGGACCTCCTCCTTGGTTCTTAATACCACAGGCTTGCTATTGTTAAAAAGCTGATGGAAATTAAAACATCTCTCTTGGCATCACTAGAACAGGTCTGTGCACTACTTCACAACGAGACTAGCACTGTTATCCCTGACATTATCTTCCCAAGCTTGGATCTACCTGATGAAGGTATTCGCCATGATAGGGCTCTCTACTTGAAGGCTAGTGTTTTTGGGCGCATCATGCCCTATGTAATGGTCGATGATGGTTCATCACTGAATGTCTATCCTAAGGATATTCTAACAATCCCAGGACTGACCGAGAGGGACTGAAAGAGATCCACAAAGGTAATTAAGGCCTATAACAACTCCAACAGGACCGTTAATGGTACATTTGAAGCTGAAGTTACCATTAATGAAATCTCATCTAGAGTACTTTTCATAGTCATAGACATCCTGATGACCTTCTCTATGCTGCTCAAGCGGCCATGGTTCCATGCTCTGGGAGGAGTTCCGTCCACTCTTCACTAGAAAATCAAAATCTCGTTCCATGGGAAGATCATTACTCTAGAGGCTAATGAAGCCTCAGTGGTGGCAATACTGAAAATGGAAGAAAGCCATATGAAAGGATTTACCACAGCCACAATTAGCCAAGAATTGAACAAGCAACCAGAGGTGCACTGGGCCCCTTAGATTTAGGGTTACAGGCAGAAACACCATACTCTCGGGGAAAGGACTAGGTGACCATGAATAGGGAATGCCGACCTTCAGTATAAGGGCAGCAGAATGGAAGCCCATAGGACTCAGTTATATAGGATCTAAAAGGATCACCCATAAGATGGTCTCTCAGAAGAAGTCACAGTAACCCTACAATGGGACCCCTAAACCCGTTACTCACCAAGGTAGGACGGTCCTGGGATTCACAATTTTCTCAAATATAGTCAACTATGGCAAGTGTAGTGAAAGCTCCATAACATGTGTGTTGAAGGGAGCAGGTCGCCAGCCAGATATGGGGGCAATCCCAGATCAAACTAAGCTTGACAAATAGGTACACCCAAAGAAGATCAAGAAGGCAAGTAAAGAGGAGAAAATCCTCGACACTCTAATTGAGCACCTTCAAGGACATGTCAAGATAGTGGAAGAAGTAAGGAGCAAGGAAGGTAGCTTGAGCCAGGCTGTCATGGACACGGTCAAGATCATGAAGGGTAAGGCGAAGGTTGAAAAAGAGGAAGACGACAAGGACATTCCATTGAAGCCAGTTGCCATAGAAGAATCATCTACTTTAAAGCCAGATCCTTCCGATCAGGATGAGTCTTTTATTTCTATTTCCAGCATGTTTGAAATGAATAATGTACTTTATAATGATAATAACATGAGGAACTTTGCTTATTTGGATTGTGTTTCTGAGTATGATTCCATGCATCCATTCTAGCATTCATCTAGCATCTTTAATATCAATAATGATATTATAAAGAAATTAACTTAAAAATAGAAGATGATCAAAAAATGGTATACATTTCCAATCAATTGCCCATCAAACAAGAGAGAGAATTAATAAAAGTACTAAAAAATTACATTTTAGCCTTTGCTTGGTCTCACGAAGACATACCAGGACTTGATCGGCACATTGCCGAGCACAAGAACCCCATAGAGCCGAAAATTTAACCAGTAAAGCCAAAGATGAGGAGGATACACCCAGAATGGGCAGAAACGGTCAAACCAAAAGAAGCCAAGCAGATCAAGGCAAATTTGATGAGGTCATCGAGTATCCCACCTGGCTAACCAATGTGGTTCCTGTACCCAAGGAAAATGGCAACGTCTGAGTTTGTGTCAACTTAAGGTACTTGAATAAGGCTACCCCTAAGGACGATTTCTCGCTACCATACATCAATGTTCTGGTAGATAGCGCGGCAAGAGCGGCCATGTATTCCTTTATGGATGGGTTCTCTGGCTACCACTAGATCCTCATGAACGTAATAGACAAGTTCAAAACTGCATTCATCTCAAAGTAGGGAACTTATTGTTTCAGAGTGATGCCTTTCAGACTCAAAAATGCAAGGCAACCTACCAACGAGCAGTCACGACATTGTTACATGACTTGATACATAAAGAAGTCAAAGTCTGCATAGATGACATGCTTGTAAAATCCGCCACATTTGAAGAGCACCTAAAAGTTTTAAAGTGATTCCTCACAATAATAGAGAAATACAATCTCAGTCTCAACCCAAAGAAGTGAATATTCGGTGTCACATCAAGAAAATTACTGGGATACGTGTTAGCAAAAGAGGCATAGAGCTGAATCCCGATAATGCTAATGCTATCTGGGAAATGCATGTGCCAAAAATCGAGAAAGAAGTGAGAAGTTTCTTAGGGTCCATACAATATGTTAGCCACTTTATAGCATGGTTAACTACCACATGCGAGCCTATCTTAAAGCTCTTAAGGAAGCAGCAACCAATAGAGTGGAACGACCAATGTCATGAAGCCTTTAATAGGATCAAGGCTTATCTAATGAACCCTCATGTACTGAATCCACCAATTCTCGGGAAGCCACTCATTCTCTATTTAACAATAGAAGAGACATCTATAGGGGCTATGTTGGTTTAGGAGCACGAGGATAAGAAAGAACATGCAATTGTTTACTTCAGCAAGAAATTGCTAGAATACGAGACTCAATACACCATTGTCAAGAAAACTTGTGCCACCATGGTATGGCTCGCCAAGAAACTCAAGCATTACTTCTAATCTTATAGAATTCAAGCAGTTGCAAAAGTGGATGCAATGAAGTATTTATGTCAGGCTCCCTCGCTAACTGGAAAACTTGCAAGGTGGCTCTTGTTATTGTCGGAATTCGATATTGAGTATGTCACTAAGAAGACTATTAAGGGAAGGATAGTAGTTAAATTTCTAGCAAATCAACCGCTTGAGGAAGGAGAACAGGAAAACCTGGAATTCTATGATGAATGCTTTGTAATGGCTACACAAAATTCTGGAAAGTGGACCATGTTCTTCGATGGCGCCATTAATAAACAAGGAGCTGGCTTAGGAGTCATCATCATTATGCTAGATGGAGCACTCATACCTCTATCGAAATGATTAGAATTTCTCACCACGAATAATGGGGCAGAGTATGAAGCCTATTTATTCGGAACGTCTGCTCTAGTCACTCTTAGAGCGGATAAAGTACAAATCATTGGTGACTCGACTTTGGTCATTAAGCACGTCACGGGAGATTGGGTACTAAAGGAGGAATCCCTCAGACCTTACCTAGAAGCAATATGTAGGAAAGCCGCAATATTCAGCGAATGCAAATTTTATCACATGCCCCGAGAGGGGAACCAGATGGCAGATGCGTTGGCCACTTTAGCCTCCATGTGGGAAGGGCCCCAAAAGTAGCCAATCAAACCCCTTATTATGGAAACGACTCAATTTCTGTACTATGTCCATGCAATAAAAGACACTATGGATAAGGAAGAACCTTGGTACCCTAACATCATCAAGTTCCTTAGAAATGGTGAATTTCTGACTGCGACTACAGATTTCGATAGAAATATGCTAAGGAAGCTTGCTGTAGAGTTATGCATAATTAAAGGGGATCTGTTCAAAAGGTCATCTAACGGCTTGCTGTTAAAGTGTTTGACCCAATAAGAAGCTGAAAGGGTGATGAAAGAGATACATTTAGGAGAGTGTAGTCCACACATGAATGGCATCATGATGGCAAAGAAAATCCAAAGAATGGGATACTTTTTGCTAACCATGCTAGCTGACTGTGTTCAAGAAGTAAAAACTTGCCATACATGTCAAATATACAGAGATGTGAGCCACTTGCTCCTGACAACATTGAGAAGCTTGACAATGCCTTGGCCATTCTTAGCTTGGGGCATCGATATCATAGGTGAGATAAGACCATCTTCGACCAACGGCCATCGCTTCAATATAGTAGCAGTCGATTACTTTTCCAAATGGGTTGAAGCAGATTCATACATGAGCATCGCGGCCAAGAAAATGGCTCAATTTATTCAGTGACATATCTTCGCCAGATATGACACTCCTTATCCTGTAGTAAGTGACAATGGTGTGCAATTCTAAGGGGAAATAGCCGATCTTATTGAGATGCATGGGACCGACCATCATCACTCTTCGCCCTATCGCACTCAAGCCAATGGAGCTGTAGAAGCGTCTAATAAGGCAATTAAGAAAATCCTCTCCAAGATGATCTCTAACTACCGAGATTAGGCTGATCATTAGCCCTATGCTTTATAGTGATATAGAACTAGTGTCATGACTCCTATTGGTGAAACTCTTTTTCTCTCATCTATAGAGTGGAGGCAGTTTTGCCCGTGGAAATGGAAATCAAATCTTTACACATAGCCCTTGAAGCAAGACTGCCTGAAGATGAATGGGCGAAGGTGAGACACGATGAACTGACTTTGATCGATGAAAAATGATTAACTGCATTAGAGAATCTACAGTTATGCCAACCGCGCATGGCCAAGGCTTAAGAGGCAAGATCAACCTTTGAGAATCGGCGATCTGTACATAAAGCAATCTCATAAAACACACACAGATGCTCGAGGGAAGTTCCTGCCAAACTGGGAAGGGCCGTACATAGTAAGAAAAGCTCTCAGTAAAGGGGTAGTAAAAATCTCAGATCTGGATGGCAACAAATTTGTGAATCTAGTAAATCGGGATAAGCTGAAGCACTATCTCATGTAAAAAAAAGGAATAAAAAATAATAATAAAAATAAGTTATAAACGTCTGTCAATAGCTAGTGAGGGCTCTCGAGCAAAAATAAAGACCCCAAAATAAAAGAGTGAAGCCTTAGGTAAAATCCATTCGAAACCTTAGGTTACGATGGGCACTTTTTGGGAGTAAATACCATTTGTCCTTCCTATATAAATAATATCTTTTGTAGTAACATTTTCATGTTAAATGTACTAAATGAGTGCATTAAATGGAAACTGTGAATTGTTAACATAAAACACGTATTCAAAAGCATCTTTTCATCTTTGTTACACGTAAAAGCGCATTACAAATAGGAAACAACAAAGGCAAACAATGAGGCCTAAAGCCTTTATTATCCTAGGATAAAAGGGACATAATGATAAGCTCAATTACCCCTAAAGAAACTGTGGAGTCTCTGCGTCTCGATAAGCCTCTCTCCAAGGGTAGGAAGCCTATGAGTACTCACAACCCAGACACGATATGCCTCGGAGGGGTGGATGTCAAAAAGCATGGAATAGTTCATCTCCATCCTAGAGCGATCGATCCACCTCACGTCATGATGGTAAACTCGAGTATAATAAAGCTCAGAGCTGATCAAAGTGCACAAGGATGTCGGGAACACCTGATGACAACCATACTACCTGCACAAGCAACCAGGAGATTAGGTGATGATCTTAGAAAGACCAATGAGGACTATGCCATCTCTAGCAACTTTAGTAGTCACGTGCATGATTCCCCACCAAGAGCAAACCCTACAAATAAACTCAGCGGCTCGACTCCCCATAAACTCAACCCACTCCTCGACGGTAAATTCTCTATGAGGACGATTGCTGATGCAAACTATAGAACCATGTGCCCAGTAGGCCTTTGAATAATAATCCATGCTCGTAGGGACAGACAACATAGAAAGCTTGTCCCAAAGCCAATGCTATAAAGGCAACATAAAAACAACACAACATCACAAAAATTAAGAAAAGGAAAAGAAAAGAAAAGATAGCATGCTGGATTGAAAATCTGAAAAGGTGGTCCAGGCAAAAATTAAGGCAAGTCTGATGAATTGAAAACCTAAAAGGTCAGTTCATGCAAAATGAAAGGCTCAAATAAAAGTTGCCTGAAGGAGAAGTATGCTACCCCTAGTAGTAGCTTAAGTCCCATTCTGCAAAGAATGAACAAAGATCGGTGTCTCAGCCAAACTCACTGCAACAGGAGATCTCCCCTCTAACATCTGATCAATGATAGTCAAGAATAAAGATGAAAACCATAGTTGGAACCTCGGAACGGAAGACTTCTAACAAGAGTAAACAAATGAGTGGAAGCCATCTCGCGTCGTTAGGAGGAAGGTTCCTAACTATGTCAAAAGCCACATCCAACCTCTAGCCCTCGTCATAAATCAGTCAGCGCCTCTCAAATCATTGCAACTGAAAATGGTTCATCAATGGATCAAAAAACTCAGAATGATGCATCGAAATGGTTGGGGCATGTCAGCTGAAGATCTCATGCCCCCACAGAATTCGTCGTATAAGGGGCATAATTCGTGATCTCCAAACCGAAATATATTATCGATAGGATCCCAGATTCTGATAGCATACACCCCAGACAAAAGACCCCGAGATGGTCCCAACCATCGGAGTTCTTTAGATAAACATTCAAATCTGCACGAAAATGAATATAGTTCTCTATGGCAAAATCTCAAAAGGTAGCAGTTTGCTATACATAGTTTATGGGGCAATCTACCAATATCTGGCAGATTACCCTGATAAATGCAATCATTGACAAAAGAAAGCGCAAAGCATGAGGGTGATGCAAAAATCTTTCATTAATAAAAAATGTGTTCATATAAGAAAGAGGCGCTACAAATAGCCTTAAGAAAAGAAAATGACAAAAAGAAAGCATATCTACTGCCTGCTGGAACTTGGATGGCTAGGGTCAAGAGGAGAAGGAGGGTAACCACCCTGAGGAAAGAATCAGGAAGGATCTCTCTGTCCCTGCTACAGCTGCTGCTGCGGGTCATCCAACTAGAGCATCCCTAATAGACCTCAAAGCCGTCGGATCTCCAGCCGTAACATTTTAGCACAGATCATTCATATGCATTTCATAATATGCCATGCATCATTATCAAAATAACAAAATGATGAATGTACTGCTATATTAGAATTTTGGTTCATCATGAACCGCTGCTGTCCTTGGATATATCCCCAATCGGAGATGTTGTTAGCAATAAGCACCTACAAGAATGAGAGATTAGAATGAGTCAGAACCATCGCAATCTAAGGAAAAATGGAAGAAAAAAGCAGAGAAGACTCAATTGAGGGGTATCGGCCAGATGGAAGGCCACTAGATGCTCAGAATCCAAATAAGGCTAAATCACTAGCATATAAGCACTACAATCGGGATGTTACATCAGGGACATGGGCAGCTGATACTGAAACCCCTAATGTACCTCCACTATTGTCGAACTCTGAGGTGGGATGGATGACGCCGAAGAACTACCCACATGAGAAGAAGTGGATACAGGCCTTTTCCTACCTTGGTGATCCTACAAAGATTGCTTAAGCAAGGGCAAATCAGTCTAATTAAGCGCGATAATGAAAAGACAAGGAAGAAACTCGAGTCAATGAAAAAGAAGGTACCATTATTCGAATATTCCCAAGCAAACCAAATCTAGCCTTACCACTAGGGGCAGAAGTCAAAGGGCCATCACCCTCAGAAGGTTATGAATGTTTGGCTTAGGCTCAATAGGAACAGGGTCCATCTCAAGCCATCCAAGCAGCTGCGACCGGCAAAAATCCTCATACCCCCTAATCTGCTCTAAGAAGGCGCTAGGTAAACCATCAGAGACTAATCGCACAAAGTTAGGCGAGCTATGAGGCCTGAAAATCCACCGGGGCACCTCAAGAGGAATAAAACCCGACCTAGGAGGAAGATGCCAATTCTGGATATGCTCTCCAAGGTACCACTAGAGGGAGAAGGGAGTTCGTATAATCAGCCAGGTGTTCATAAATTCCATAGCTAATCTCATAACCTCTGGCCAATTAAGATCATACCCCCAAGGCTGCATCTTAATTAGAGAACAGAAGGAGGAACCAAGCATTAATACAACAATTATAGCAGATATAGGGATTAAAATGAATCAAGGAAGCTATAGAGTATACCTACTCCAAAGACAGAGTATGGAGGTGATCGGAAAGAGCAAAACATGACTCCATCTCCGAACTGCGCCAGTAGTGTGGTAGACGATGACAAAATGGATAGCTACCATCTCGCATGAGCTTGGTCCTTGAGAGAATCCCCATCTCAAAAAGCCAAATCTGCAAGCAGTCAAAAGAAATCAGGATGCCAAAAGATAAACAAAAATGCTTATAAAGAAAAAAAGGAGGTAAACCCTTATATAGACAATCTAAAGACAAGATTTGAACTTGACAATCCTGTTCCTCGCACACTGATCAAGGGCCTAATACAGATGATCCAATGCAGCTCGACCCTAGGCATACTCATCAAAGCGGGTCGGATTAATCAGAGTGGGTAAAATATGGAGATTCATGATCAAACCCCCAGTAGGAAAACACAGCCATGACAAAGTAGCAGCCACGAAAGCTCTGGCCCAGCAGGCATAAGTCAAGTGCCTTCTATCCCCAATTGTCTAAATGATCATGAGTTTCTCGCAAGAAACTCACCTGAGCTTAGCCTCGGAGTAGCCAATTAAAGCATCAGTGGTCTCCACATTGAAGTTTTCATAAGTAAAACAAGCATTGAAATGTATCACATTACCATCGAAGGGAAGACCCGTGATGGTACAGTAATTCAGCAGAGTGATGGTATACTCCCCACAATGGAAGTGTAAAGTGTGGGCAGTGTCGGACCACCTACAATAGATGTAGGTAGAAGTACCTTCTGGGATGTATGGATACCTTCGAGACCTCACGTACTTGCAATTCCTCACCATCCACCCCATGGGCGTCCCATTTTTTATAATAGTTTTGGCACCGGGAGATAGCACCTTGTACCACTTATGAAAATGGGAAATACTACAACCCTCATGACCGGTGACCTAAAAAAGTAATGTATATACACTAATCATACACCAATCTCTGATAAATCACATGATTATCGAAGGTCATTACTTTCATGCCATAAATAAAGAGCAAGAAAACCATATACATAAAAAATAAATAATAGCATCATAAATAATAATGATAATAATAATAACGTGGTAACAAATGCGGTAAAGGCAGTAAGGCTTACTAGAATCCGAGAAAGGTTGTCGAAAGGCTTCAAAGAAGGCAGAAAAAAATCCCTACGACTGATCCCATGGTACATCCAATTTGACGAAAGCTCGTATAAAGCCTCGACGGGAACCTCAGATAATTCCACTTATTGACCGTCAATGAGCACGTTCCTAGTAGTCACTTGGATGGTTGACAAATCCAAGCGGACATTGTAAAGCTTGAACCACAAGGAGACCCTGCAAAAATCTAAATAGGAGGGGTAGAAAAGGAAAAAAGATGAAAGAAATCATCGTCGCAAATAGCTTGGAGGCAAAAATCTTCGAAGAAAAAGAGCGAAACTCGCAAGAAGAAGAGAATAAAAATCGTAAGTGTAAAGAAAATGAGAACCAAGCGGTTGTTTTTATAGGCTGCAGGTAAATAGCCAACCGGCTAATTACATTTTTCATTAGCCCGACGTATAAATGAGTAATGGCTATAAAAGTTACCATTACATAAGTAATTATCCCGCCGGCTAATTATGTATGTTTTGAAAATATTTTTAATTTTTCATATTTCATCCATTTTCTGCATTGTTTATAAAACGAGTAGACCTAAAAGCTGTTTTTATGCATTCATTCATGCATTAATCTCCCAAAAATATTTATTTTGACCCCCAGTCAATTTTAACCTCATGCAACTCATTAATAAATTTTTAATCGAAGGGGCAAAATATATTTTATTTCAAAATTTGTCAATTAAAAATATTTTAACTCATTACATTCCACACACACACACACTGTTTTGTTTATGTTGCAGATTTCTAGCACGAAATTTATGGGCAAATTGTTAGCACAGGTCCGTTCTGGCCCGATGAGGAATTATGCCTATTTTGTTTATTGATCAGACAAAAGAGCCAAAAAGGACTGAATTGTCATCCAAAATCCAAAATTCAAAAATCCAAATTCCAAGGAAGCTTCGATTTAGCATTTCCTACTGAAAAATCAAAAAGTCAAAGTTTGTCAAACATAGGTAATTAGCCCGCCGGCTAATTACCCATCTACAATAAAACAAAATCTTACCAAGATCTGGCAAGGGTTTGTGGGATTTGAAGTAAAATCTTGTCAGATAGGTAATTAGCCCATCACCTAATTACCTACCTTCTATAAATAAGGGCTCACCCCTCTCATTTTCAACAGACGGAAGAAATCCAAAAAAATCCCACACATCCCCTTTTGTTCCGAGAGTCCCAAAAGCTCCAAAGCTCTATCAAAACACTCCCAAATTCGAGCTTTATCATGGGCATCCGGTATAAGTTCACTTTCCTGTCTTTTTAGATTAAGATCTTACAGTGGTCTTCGGTCTAAAAATGACTCAAACCCCTTAAAAAATACCACAATCTCTATAGGAATAATCCAACATTATAGCCATAACTTGGGTTAAACCTATTTTTCAACAAAATCACAACCTCTAATAACTTTGGTCTTGCACCGGCTCTTAATTCATCCTAGACAGACGAAAAGGTAAACTGAGGGTAATTGGCTCTAAGCCTAACTTTGAAAATTCATTCAAGCTCATTTTTATTATTTTATTATTACACATTGCATTTCATTTCTCTGGTTAAGTTAGCCACTGGAGCCACTTAAACTACTATATGTGTAAATAAGCTCGCAGATACGGATGAAACATCCAAAATGTGAGGAAACTCTATTCGAGTTTCCAGGTCAGAACCCAAACGCTGCCGTTACTCTGCCAAAATTTCAATAGCAAATATCTATTTATTTATGCCATTATAATGCCCATTTTATTTCTTTAATTTAATTCTTAAATAAAGCCATCGTAATGCATAAATTACCACACATTCCAAAATCCCAAAATTAATCCAAATAATTTGAACAATATGAATACCTATTATGTCCAGAATCTCATTCTCTTTTTGGTATAAAAATCCCATTTTGGATCAGTATACCACAATTCCTGGTGGAGCTGAACCAGGTGGCGACTCTATTTTATTTTTAAATAAAGTAAAATGCTTCATTTTAAAAATATCTTTTCTTAATAAAATGTGTAAATATATTTCCCAATATAATCACATTTTTGGCTTATATAAAGTCATTGCATTTAAGCAAATCGGATTTCCTCAAACCGAACCGAACGCGCCCCGTACACTGCACCATGCATGCACAAATCTCGATTAAAACCTCGCCCACTCACAAGTCTTGTATGCTTTCACAAATGCTATCTTGTGGAGGTGAGGAGATAACCTGAAGATGAATCGATCAGCTAACTCCTTCTCATGAGGTTTCCTTTTAAGAGCTACCAAGACTGTTAACCACCTCTGAAAGTAATCACGGACGGGTTCCCCACTCCACTGCCTGATAGCTATAAGATCAAATATGGATGGTTCTTCCCTTGCTTTCTTGGTCTCTATGATCTGATTCCATACTTCGTCTTCCTCTAATCCTGAGTTGATCATGGCTACTTCCTCTCCTCTTCTCCTGGGTTCATAAACTTTCCCTTTGTTAATTAGTACCGTAATGGCCTTGAGGAGACCTTCACATAATTTAGTTGGGTGACTGGAGCTGACATGGTATACATAGAAATTGCCCCTTTCTTCAGGTTTTGGCTGAACATATGGCCGGAGATGATCAATCAACCCATTCTTCTTCAGCTTCTTGAAGAGGTTCAAAAGAGGAGTACCCCAAGGTAAGATGTCAGTGAGAGTCATAGGATGAACCTTTTGGTCATGGGTCATGCCATAGGGTAAACCCATGAAATAAGGGAGGGTCATCCCCTTTGGCATAACCACGAAGTTGGGGAAATGGCTTGGATCCTTGCTATGGTGAATTTGTGAAAAGGCCTCTTAACGGAGTAAGTGAGATCCACTACTAGCTGTGAGAAGTGCTAGGTTCACTGACTGACTAAATTAAGCCATGAGGATCGAATGAAATTATCGATTCTTACTTTGAATTGAGGTAGTAACTGAAAGATCAGTACATGCATGGGATGTGGTATGCATGCATAAATTACAACAATGCATGGTGGGTTAATTACAACGGAATTACAATACAACACATGTGAAGCATGTCCTCCAACCTTATCCATCTCGTCAATTCTGAAGGTATTTTCCTTTGATTACCACAAGGATAATAAAGGGCAACCTAGTCTAATCTCATCGAAAAAGGGGTACTTAGAAGGGTAATATTCTATGTCTTTTGATAAGAATATGTAGCGACGTAATGGAAGTTAATGTAGTAGGTTCCCATCGCACCAAGCCTCTTTTGGAGGGAGATGATGATGAGTACTCCACCCACTCGAGTGTCCCCAATTCTTTGTGGGCATGGGTAACACCTTCATGAGTTTTGCGAAAAAAATAGGGCACCTTAACCTAGCACTAGAAGAAGAGCGCATTTAGCTAGAGAGAATTAGATGAGAAGATAGAGTGTAATAATTTTCCTAAATCATGAAAAATAAAATGGGTTGAATTAAGTAAATGATTTTCGGTGCTTACCTTAATCTTTTAAGATTTTGAAACAAACCAACATTTTACAAGTTAAAAGATTACCTCCCCAGGAGAGTCACCACTGTGTGGTGTCGATGATATGTGGGTCTCCCTTGGGACCTTAGTGAGAGGTGGGGCGCACTGGGGTGGTTGATTATTTTAGGTGTGGTGAAAAGATTTAATTCAAGTTTGCACATTTTAGCCAATTTTATGAATAAAAGAATCGAGACCCAAATCTCGATACAAATGATAGATTCGCCACCCAAGTTATCTACTTGGGAAAGAGTTTTGGTATGGTTCACATTGGGCGGGAGACTCATACCTTTTGGATTAGAGATTCGGATATTAGATGAGTCACTTATTTCTCATTTAGTTAATTCAAAATTATAATGGGCATTGTGAGCACTGGATTTCAGCGATTCTTCTCACAAAATGATGATGAGAGCTAGATAATGCATTCTTTTATAGGTATTATCCATCAGAGTTGTTCCTACTACTGCAGAATTGAGTTTGGCTATAACACAGAGACCTAGACTGACCTTAGGTACCCCATACGGGTGTGCCAAGTTGTATGGATCCTCTGGCAGACCCGTATAGGTGACTAGCTTCTGTACACCTAGAGGGGACCTATACGAGTCCCCTGGTACCCATACGGGTAGGGCACCACCCATACAGATACGCTTGTTTCTTGTTTAGGCTAATTCGGAAGTAATCTATTAACATTTCAGGAAAAGGCAGGTACTGAATTTGGGATCACCGAATGGAGACCTAATTTCACCCTATAAAAAGGGGCCTTATCCTCTCATTTCAATAGGATTCACAACACCACATTAGATAAACAACGAAAGGCTATAAAGAAATGGTAGTAAAGGTTCTAGCAATCACTATAGGTATAGTTAAGGTATAGGAGGTATAAAATAGGGGGAAACGCACTCTTTGAGGTTTTGTCCACATTTTATTCATTCCTAACTTCGTTTATTAGGATTAGGGGAGATTTTTTCCACACAAATACTCACCCAAATAGTTTTAATTAAACATATACTTTGACCAGACTCTCTCTACAGTAAAGGGATCGCCTCAAAGTGGATTCACATCGTAAAGGTAATGCTCCTGAGTTTCGAAGAGACTCACATCTCCATTATATTGTTGTTATTTTCTTAATCTCTACCAGTTGATTCAATTCTCATTTTGGATCCGATCCTCACTAATGCGGGGTTTGTTAGTACCTAATATATCATTTTAGTGATTGTACTAGTATGCCAAACTCGTATAAAGGGAATTCATGCTTCCATTTTATCTCTTCTATATTCCATCTGATTAAAATAAATTAAATAGAAGTTCTGTCGGATCCAATAGGACCCGGTACGGGTCCTCTATACCTGTACAAGTCTTTCCCGATAACCGTACGGGTCCCACCCACTTGTACGAGTATCGGCCTTCGGACAGAATCCGAATTTCAGATTTCATTGAATAAAAATCAACCAACTCACCATTTTGCCATGCGGTCATTTTCACTAATAAACTAGTAAATCAACCCACAAAAGTTAAAATATGGCATTACCACAGAAATCACATTTTTCTCAATAAAATTTTGATTCATGGTAAGCTACAAACTGTGCTAACCTTTGTGGATGCAGGTGAATTTATTTATATGTGTTTTATTACTTAGAACAAATGTATAGGTTCTTTTGCAATTCCCCCATTTTCCCCCGGTTGTAATATTGTTCCCCTTTTAATTATTTATGCTTTTTTATAAACTGATAAACATATGCATTGAATATGAAAGAGTGTAGAGATAAGATTGATGTGATAATTCCCCAAATGATGAAAATAATGCGGTTTTACTTGGTGAATGTAATTTTGAATTAACTAAATGAGAAATAAGTGACTCATCAGATACCTGAATCTCTGATCCAAAAGGTATGAGTCTCCCGCCCAATGGGAACCGTACCAAAACTCTTTCCCAAGTAGAAAACTTGGGTGGTGACTATATCATTTGTATCGAAATTTAGGTCTCGATTCTTTTATTCATTAAAATTGGCTTATTGTGCAAACCTGAACTAAAATGGTTTTATGATGCTTAAACAAGAAAACAACCCTGAGTGGACACCGCCGCAAGACGCGGGAATTTTGGTCCCCTTATAGTGGTGACTTCACATGGGATTATAATCTTTTAACTTGCAAAATTTTGGTTTGTTTTTGAAAAGCTTAAAAGATTAAGATGAGCACCGAAAATCATTTAGTTAATTCAACCCATTTTTTTCATCATTTGGAAAAATTATTACACTCTATCTTTGAACCTTAACCTCACCATGCATTTTTAAACATGCCTCATACATAATTGAACCCATGTATGTATTGATCATTTAGTTCCTACCCAAGTAAGAGTCAAAGCTTGTCAGCAACCTCAAGTTCGTTTGGTCTGCATTCCGATTTTCTATACAACCAAATTCAGTTTAATTAAGGGATGAATCGCTGCCTCTGTCTCTCAACGATCCATCATCCAATTAGTATGAATAGTGGGGTTCAGTTCACCTGCATGATCCAGGGGGTATAGCAGTTCTGCCAGCCATCAGTATGTCTATTCATCCTAGCCAAGGATATAGGTTTCAGTTCAGGGGATCTAGCCAAGGTCTCAACAGCATAGCCACATCTAAGGAGATGGCCTTCTGCCATCCAACAGGTCTACCCTACAGCATGACTATAAGAGCTCAACCATCTTCTCCTTTGGTCCAAATCACAAAGAGGACTAGTGCCAAGACAAGTAGAAGCTTAGAATTGGGAGATTATCGATTCACCAATGGATCCTACAGGAATCGAAAACAAAACCCTCCACATCTGGGGGTTGACTTTAAGGATGAGGTAACCTTTTAACGTTGCTAGTGTTTTGATGCAAAATGATGCCACTTATAAAGCATGTCACGAATAATTGATATATTCACATTGTGTTTGAGCATTTCACTCTTAAAGATATCGTACACTCATAAAATCAACATTCTTAAAAATTGCATCATGTTTATTATAGAAATTGATTTGAGTATATCGCAATGGCATAAGGTTCCAATGGTTAAAACTTATCACTAAAAAAAGAGAGAGAGATAATAAAAAGTGCTTAGCAAACATGATAGCCTTGGGTCATAGCTCATCTTTTCCATAAAGCGGGAAAGATACACATAAAAAACGAGGAAGACAGATTGCACATCAGGAGCGCTGTTGAATGAAAAAGATCTTACAACATAAATCTGAAATCAATGCGAGCTTAAATCCAATGCTCTTCCAAAGCCTTCAAAAGGGTAAACTATCACATCCAACAAATGGGCATTTTTTTATCATTGTAGGTACCTCCCTTAGACATATATTCCCCTCAAAATGTCCTTCCAAAAATGTTTTCTCCATTTGTTCAAAAGAAAGAAGATCCCTCACCCTACATAAAAGATCCAAAAACTTCCCCATAACAACATGTCCTTCTTCCTTCACAAAAGAGAAGGACATATTCATTCTAACACTAAAAAGCTTGAACTTACCCAAAGCAACCCCTTAAGGCAGGTAATCTAGTTCTTAAACAGCTATGCCCCAGTCGACATTGATGCTAAGGGGCAAATTCTGGCCTAATCGGGAAGGACTGGTTTTTGACAAAGGAAGCATCAAGCTAATGGACATGGATGGAAATTAGTTCGTGAATCCAGAAATCAAGACAGACTTAAGGGCTATCATGTTAGGTTAAAAGAATTAAATCACAAAAAAGTAGCACAATAAAAAAAGATAAAGAATATATCACCCGACAAGTGGTCCTCCACTGCTTGGGCAAAAATTAGGGTGCAACCCGCTAATCAGTATTCCACAAACTGGTCAGGCAAAAGTTAGGGTACTCAAAATAAAGCTTGCTAAGTTGAAAACCCAAAAAGGGTAGCTAAGGCAAAAGTTAGGGTATCAAGAGAAAAATATCAGTTGCTTTTTGGAAAATCAGTGAAAGCACTAGAAATCGGGTAAGGGTTAACCGTTGGAAACTATTGCCATTGCCTATGCACTCAAATTTAATTTCATTGATGAACATGGTGTGATTTGCTAAGAATCTGGGTCTTATGAATGCATGCATGTCTTTAAGGTGAAATGATCACAACTATATGAACATCAGTTTCTTCTCTACATTTTGACCTCTTTGTTATTATTTGTACTGCGCGTATCATTCAACAAAAGACAAAATATTGATAAGCCATAAAAAAAGAAAAAATAAAAAAATTAATAATAATAATAATAATAAGGCTTATGCAAAAGTCAGAGAAAGTCTGCTGAACTGAGCCACCAAGGACAGTTCAGGCAAAAGTTAAGATAAAAGAAAAATACAAAAATAGTTCGATAGATTGCATCACATCAAGCGGTCTATGCAAAAGTTAGAACTCAATTCAAAATGCCAATAGTTTGTACTTATTTTTATTCTTCCAGCATCATTTGTAATAGCAATGTTTCATAGTTTGGATCCCTCAAGTTTAGCTTTCCCAAAGCTACTCGACAACACGCATCATCCAAAGTGCCAAGTGTTTTAACTACCATCATCCATCCTGCACCATGTTATGGTTTAGACACCTTGAAGACACATTACCATAATATACAAAGAAGGAATCTCATCCAATCAAGTCACCAAAAGTATAGGCATCCATATAAGCCTGTACGGGTCTATAATAGGTATACAAATCTCATCCAAAATCTTGGTAATACTCATCGGTCTCAATCGAGCTAGCCTCTCAAATCTAAAGCTTTAAAAGTTTAGACCATCATTCAGAGAAGGAAAAGTTTAGCATACAATCCAAGTCCATAACAAAATAAGCCACCTGAAAGTAGCGAAGGTTCTGAAGGCAATCTAGACTACTATGGGATCCTCTCCCTGGCGATCCCCTTGAATCTTATCCTATGCATCTACCAATAGATAGTCTATCATCCAATACCAGCAGCTAGCTGAGCAGGGGCCCGACAATCTAAAGCCCTCATGATGTCACTGATAGTACTAGCTACCGCAGTGCACTGATCTACCTTTTGCTCAGCTCCACCTCTTCAGGTAATACTCGATGCCGCTCAGTACAGAATCTGACGGCTCTAGTAGCTATCTATCATCAATCATCTATGCTAACTGATCCCCATTATCTCAATCTCGGCCCTTGCCTGAGTAGTCTCAGCCCTAGGCAGATCAGCCCCAGCAGTTGCGGCCTGTAGCAACTCCTTCAAGAATGTAGCCTTCCCCTCAATAGCATCTAGGTCCTAAGTGGACCTACCATGCTCTATAGCCAGCTGAGTCTGCAATGGAAATCATGAGATCGGTATACATATAAATATCATGCCATGCATTGGGCATAGTTTGTTGAGTTTTGCAGGTAAAAGGAGCTTACCAAAGCTAGTACGTCCCAAACCCCCCACCTACATCACTCGGGCCCCCTTATCAATGAGCACAGCCCCTGGTCTATCTCAAGCACCAGGTATGGCCAAAAGACTCCCTACAGAATAGGAGGAGGGATCGATCTCTCCACTATAGCACTGGTCCTCCACCATCGGACCCTCTCATCAAAGTACCACTCTAGGGAAAAGGGCAACTCTAAGATAAACTGGCAGTCATCCACGCCCGCTTGCACCCTCTCGTTGTCCTCATAGTTGATCAATCTCTCCCACAGGTCTTAGATGACCTGCATGAAGTAAATGCACTATAAGTATCACTACCTCGTAAATACAGTTTCTACTAATGTTCAGTGGAAATGTGAGATACAAGTTTAGTATGAAAGTTATTTACCCGATCAAAGTGTAGATGATAGAGGAACTCTCGGTACTCCACTTTAATCAAGGCATGACACCGCCCAAGCCCTGTCCATCAGAAAAAAGGTTATAGAAAACCCAATTTTGAACATTCTTTCCCTCAAGAAAGAACCCTGTATGGGTCCATCCCTATCCGTACGGGTCCCACCTGGGTAAAGCTCCACCCGTATGGGTCCCACTCCACTCGTACGGTTCTCCTCCTCACACCTCAGGACAATTTTGCAAGTAGGAGCAAGATTCCTCAAATAGTGAAGACAGGCAGAGGAACATGTCTCTCCACTATAAGGCTCATTCGCCAGTCATGAACCCACTCGCCTAAGTATTGCTCAAAGGGGAGTGGTGACTCCAGAACGAACCAGCGGTCATCCACCCCGTATCGCATGTCCTTGATCTCTTTGTAAATAACCTTGTGCACTTAGGGATCACGAATAATTTGCACAAAACAAATGCACCGTAAGCATCCTAACTTCATAAAGTTTCTACTGATGGTTTATTGAAATGCAAATACAAGTTTAGCATGGAAGAAATTTACTCGGTCAAGGCACACATGTCAGAAGGAGCCACAACAACCTCCCCGATCTTTCGATGGTAGATCTTTTTCCTAGGAGGCAAGCCTTACAAAGAAAAGCCTCTATAATAGCAAGAAGGCTGCCTAAGGACATTCACCATTCCCCAAAAGTGGAATAAGCTAGGAGACACTCTCCAGGTCAGTCACCAAGGGGCACCTTTTGCATCTCGAGCAGAGCACCAACGTCATAATAGCTCATTTCCTAGCAGCAGAACCAAATTGTGAGCACGGGCTTTTCGGTGACCCTTGGAATGATGATGACTTATTGCTTTGACCTCATACAGTCTAGTTGTTCTATTCTTGGAAGGTAGAATCATGTTTGGTAAGTATATTTTTGATGATTTTGGACCATTGGCAACGGTTAAATATCATTCGCATGCGTTTAGGATTAGTTGTTTACTTTTACTCACGCATAGTAATTTGTTTCATGATTTTATATAAGATCCAAACATTTTCAGTGAGTTTGATTTATACCATTGGATTTTTGACTCTCCGAGCTTTCCGGAATGTTAAGAATCTCCATAATCGGATAACCGTAGTGAAAGATATAGGCATTGGAAGCCAAAACCCTAAATCTGCCCTAAAATTGCCCTACCTAAACCCTAATCAACCTAAACCCTAACCAACAAAACCATAACCCTAGATTGTCTAAACCCTAGCAGCCACCCTTTAGCCCCTCTTTTGCTACCACCATCGCTGGCCATGGTGGCGGTGGTAGCCTGACCTCCGGTGACGGTGGCTGCCACTCTTGTGGAGGGCATCGCTGCCGTGGTGGCGTTCACTGCCACCCTTTGTGGTGGTGAATGCCATCGGGGTGGCCACCCCCATTGTGGCCACCCCCCTACCTCTTGTGATAGTAGCTGCCACCACTGTAGTGGTTGTGGATGCTACTGTCAAGGCGGTGACCGCCGCCCCTATGGCGGACACCGCCGTGACGGTGGCTGACACTTTATTTCTCTCTCAAAAATTCACCTAAGTCAGTGGATTTTTGTGTGTGAGAGTATTTAAACCAATCCAAGAGAGAGGTTAGAAGACTTTTCTCCAGATTTAGAATTTAGAAATCATTTTAGAGAGAAAAATCAAGAACAAGAAAGAGAAAGGGAAGAACTAGAGAGAGAAAGCTTAAGAAAAACATAGAATCTGGGTTCAATCCTCTCTAATCTCGATTCTTAGTTGTTCTTAGGCCTGATCTCGTAGCTTAAACACTAAAATCAGTTAGAAATCATAGGTTAAAATCGATTAAATAGGGTTTTAGAGACTCTTCCCCAAATACGACCCAAATAATCTGTCACTATTTTTGTCGCTATTTTCGTCGCCATTCCGCCGGAAGATCTTCAAAAGCTTGCCAAACGTCCGATTTGAGTCTGCCGAGTTAGATTCACGGCCTAGAGGTAACAAAGCTGAGTTCCCTTGATCTTATATTTCATTTAGTGTCTATTGTTGCTATTCTTGCTGCTTTTGGTGTTGTTTCTTGGTTTTTCCTTGGGGTTCTTGGAAAACCGTCGGAAAATAATCCGACCCTATAAGGATAGCCTTCACCTTTACCCCTATAGCCTTGGCTACTACTGTTATAGCGGTGAAGGCTATAGCTATGGAGGTGAACTCCACCCTTATAGAGGTCTCGTTATTTCTCTTTTTGGGTATTTTCTTATCGAAATCCATAAAATCAACAATATTTGAGCGTTTTAAGTTCAGATCTATTGAAATATAGTTGATTATGACTTAAAACTTCAATGATTTCGAGTTTATGGATGCAAAAACATTGATATCCCCCCTAAAAATGGTTTGGTGCGGCCAAGGCTAAAGTGACAGCCTTGACCACCGCTGCTATAGCCTTCACTGCTGCCACTATAGCGGCCAAGGCTATAGCAGTGACGGTCAGGGTTATCACCAAAGCCCTTTGCCGCTAAAAGCTGTTTTTAGCCATTTTCGCCATTTTCTTGCTTTTTTTAACCCAATTTTAACCCAAAAAATTTCTAAAAGTTTATGACTAATTTGATACTGTTTTATTTAATTTTATTCTATTTTTAGATTTTATTTTTATTTTCATTTGATTCAATATGCATTTTAATGGCTTAAAAATAGTGTTTTTAACTAAATAAATCTAAATAAATTGTTTTCTACCAACCAAAAATCCCAAAAATATTATGAATATGCTAAATCTGATTTTAGGATGTTTATTTAATTTATTTCACCTTTTTAAGTTGCTTAGATAATTAATAAATGCCCAGAAATTACATTTTTGTCCCGAAAAATCCAAAAATATGTTTTCTTCATGCTATGTATTTATTTTCCACATTTATTTATTCATGCTTTATTTGTGATTAGTCTCGTACATCTCTTGCCTCGTTTGGAGCCGGGTCCGAGTTGATAAGCTTGGTTAAAACCCAGTTTCACCCGTTTATTTATTTATTGCTTTATTTATTCTCTCGCATTAGAAAAATATATAGGTATTCGTAAAGCCTTGTAATAATTTTATTTTCTTGCTTTGTTTATTTATCGCTTTTCGTGTGATGTATGGCATATAGACTGAAAGTACCAAACAATAATCGGATTAAATCGCATAAGAACTAAGGTCACGTTTATTAAAATAAAATCGGCTTGATTTAAAAATTAAAAAGTAAGCAACATCATCCAAACCTAGAATCTCTATTTTAAGGTTCGGTCCAACCACCCTATGGGAATATCATACCTAAATTCCCGGTGGAGCTTAACCAGGTGGCAACTCTATCTTAAAATACGGGATTCTAAGTCTCGTATCCCTCAACCCATTAATCGGACTAAATTTCAACTTCAACATCGCTTCTATTATCCATTTTCATTACGCTAAAATAAGGAACATCCCTTAGCATGCTTCACAGCGCTCGTTGTTTCTCCACCCCACACAGAAGAGCATTAAAGCTTACCACGCAGGTGGGGTGATCGGGGGTCGTCGGCTTATAGTAGCGACTCCGCTAGGGATCTTTCTTTAACTTAAAATTTGAAAATCGCCTTCATTTTCACCTTTGGTTAACAAATTTTGATGATGTGCCTAAATCATTTTTAAATCAACGCTTTATTTCTTATGCCTTTTGATCCATCGTTTAGTTAGATTCTAAGTCTTAAGGTGCCATTTTATCACCCCTGTGAAGCTCACTTGTATACCTCACGCCCTCTAGGAATTGGGGATATTTATAGGTGGAACTCTCATTTCAACCAACGTGTAATTCCCGCGATCGCACTCATTTGAGGAGCGGTTGAGTTACACAGAATCAAGGTAAATGAGACCCTTCTACAGTGTCATTCATGACACCAGCAGTTTGAGACTATGAACCGCGATAAATCTAGCCATAGAAACCTCCCCGTAGGTTCACCAAAATAATTCTAGATTTAGGTCGCATACTCTCATACCATTTCCTGGCGCTAGAGTTAACCCCATACTACAAATTGGCATTACGCGGGAGTCACAAGGTTGGAAGAGGTTTATTTGCTTTCGTGTGCTACTTGTATTATGCTCATTCATGCAAAGCTCATGCATAGGCTGCCTGTGGCTGATCATTATTTTCGGTTTTCGCTTACCCCTATTCTCCCCTCACTTGAAGGGGGAATTTAACAAAATGCTTGAAATCGTTTGAGCCCCAACAACCTGTACCTAGTTCGCTGGGCATAGTAAGGACTTCACACGTCTCACATATTTTGGGGTTAAGCTTCACATCATAAGCTCTTCTACTCTCTACCTCTCTAAACTGCCCCTAATATATATGGCATTCATCGCTTGACTTATTATGTAATCATTCATTTCATTCATGGTTCGATTTGGGCTGATCATCTTCTAATTTCTTAGTGAGATCCGGACGTCCCCGTCGTTGCAGTATTCTCTAATTGTATCTAGACCATTGTTTAATCTGCTAACCTGTAAGTTTAGTATCAAAATCTACTCTTCTAACCATGTCTGATCCGGGTTTGAATGATGCGCCTCATGAGAGCACTCCTTCCCCTTCTCCCTCTCCCCCTCATCAAGGTCAGGGTCAATGGGAATCTCAGTTGGGTTCTGAATTGGCTAATGTTATGGCTATGTTCCTCCAGTCAGATATATTTTGGCCACTATTTAAGAGCAAGTTAGATCTGCTCTCAGGGAGGAAAGAGAGTCTCAGAGCCCAGCGGGGCCTATTTTCAAGCTCCGGGAGAGATAGTTCAGTCTCCACCAGTTCAGAATTAGTTTTTGGTACCACCACTCCCTCCTATTTGTCCTTTCTAGCAAAACCAATTTCAGTTTGGACAGAGCTCTTCTCAGCCATCCTTATCATCTTCTCTAACAACCATCAGTTTTTATCCCCCCGTGCACTCAAGGCCTATTCGCCAGCCTCCTATTCTCCCTACTTTCTCAGGGGGATTTACTTCTCAGATGATAGTCCCCTTGAGTAGCTTAGTTATTCCTCCTGTGCAGCCAACTATTTTCACACCCCTTAGCTTTGTGGCCGCTCCCCGCGAGGCTACTCACCCTTACAATCCTTTCTCTTGCCCCAAGATCAAAACCTCGGCTCCTCCACCTTTCTAGTTTGGGTCATTTCATGCGACCAGGTCACGCAACCTCCGGGCGTGATGCCAGAAATGGCAGCTTTCTTCAGGCAATTTCTGAACAGGAGCGAGAATAGGGAAGAAGTAAGAGGTGATGATTGGGTGCCTAAAAATTTCTCAATCCCCCAAATGGATGCTTATTCAGGAGCACGCCCCCTAAGTCCCATATAGTCATGTATGAGCAAATCATGCGTGTCCAAAAGATTGGGGATAAGGTGTTGGCTAAGTTGTTCCCGTATACCCTTTTAGGCCCTGCTCTTGAGTGGTACAATACTCTTCCGGAGTCCACAATCCTGGATTAGAAACTCCTATTTGAAGCTTTGATTGCCCATTATGGATTTAATTCTACAATGGAGACCACAATTCAGCATCTAGAGGGAATCAAACAGAACCCCGGCAAAGCTTTCAAATCTTACTTTAACAGATGGATGGCCACTCAGGTTCTCTTGAAGCAAAAGCTTAGCCTTAAAGAAATGATCCCAAAGTTGCTTGATTGGGCTCTCTTGATGCTCCAAAAAGAAATGGAGACCGACTCTTTCGAGTCCTATCAAACACTTTTTGAAAAGGCTAAGAGGATCGAGCACCGGGAAGAGAAGGAAAGGGCTAGCAAGCTAAGTGGCAAACCATAGTTTAAGAAGAGCAAGGAGTCCCAGTCTTTTAAAGTCACTCCGGTTTCGACTGAGGAAAAGACAGCTGCAGTTCAAGTCATTGCTTAGGAGAATGCTTCCATAGCTCAAGCCGTGCCTCCTTAGAAAGTTGCTCAAAAAGCATTCGTGTCTCCGTGGAAGCTGCCCCTTAGAGTTCTATTATTGTTCAAGAAAGGCATGCTTACCCCTCTTCATGAATATCATGTTCCCACACCAAAAGAAAGGGGAAACTTTTATCGCTATCATGTTTAGGGAGGACACACATCAGATTGGTGCAAGCCTATAGGCAGGGCTATTTGGCATTTAGTATAAGAAGGAAAAGTGGCTCAGCCTACTAGGAAGAATGATGCTGAGGAGAAGCCATCATTGAGCCTGGGTGATGAAGTAGGTGTGATCAATTCCAGTCTCCCCAAACATATTGTATTGGCCATGGTCTCCTCGAGTTTAGACAATACCCCTATGCAAAACAACTCTGCTACTAAATCTGACAAGAATCTCATGAGGTCTCTGGCAGATGAAGGAGATAAGTTATTAGCTAAGCAAGCAAAGGTTTTGGACTTTGTCCTGGACGACACGCCAATGAAAGCTACCACGGATGATTAGTCTATCGGCTCTACCAATCAAGACCCTCAGCCTGTGGAGGACGTTTTTTCTATAATGTAATTTTCTTTCTTTATGTCCCTAGTATCTTGATGAACAATTATGCCTTTAAGGCACTTTAATTTAATGAAAGGCTCTCTTTTTTCTTATCTATTTGATGTTTCGCCCGATGGGTCCATGCATTCATTTTTATCACAAGCATAAATGTGTTCAGTATTCATGACATTTCTTTAACTGAAATAAGTTTGAGTACAGATGATAATCTAAAATGGTAACCACTTTCTAATGACCTAACCTTTGAAAGAAAATGAGAGATAATGAGTGCTTAAAGATCATGATAATGCTTTCGCCTACTCATCCTAGGCACCTAGGGTTCATCATCGGATTCCCAAACATCTCATCTCCATGCCTAAAATAGCAAAAGAAGCTTAGTCCTTCCTGGGATAGATCCAATATGTGAATCGATCCATCGCCAGCCTTACGACTATATGCAAACTGATTTTCAAGATATTGAAGAAGTGTCAGCCGATTATGGAGGAAGAGCATCGCTGGATCATCTTTGAGAGAGTTGTGGCTTACCTTTTCTTCGCCCACCCATTCTTAAATTTCCCACCCCCATACAATGTTGCCTTTTCCTAATGCCCCATCTCTTCCACCTCTCCAAACCTTTCCTGTTTCTCTCCTTCTTGGCCATTCTCGGCGAGGGGGACACATATGATCGATAAGATTTGACCCTCCTCAGCCATGGGGGAAGCTGACCCTTTTCACTAACATTACCATCAAGAAGATGGCCAAGTTCCTCGAGAAACACGTCCTTGCTCAACGTAGCCTACCCCATCGTATCATCTTAGTAATTAGGGTTTAAATCCCAAGGGGCACCCCCTGATCGATCAAAAATTTAGGTCTGAGCCCTATAGATCTTCACTGCATTACCCACAAACTAGTGGGACAACTGAAACTGAGAGTCATATTGAACCCAGCATCAAAGAGACCCCCATGGACTAAGATGTACCCTCAACAGCTTAAGCAGTCTTTAGATATATCAAAAGCGCATAGCGAGGCTGAACAACAACCGCATCAAGCATTGAGTATCCGTCAAAGGCCAACGATCTAATTCCAAAGCAAGCAAAGCCTACCAACACTGACCTAAGAGGGAAGTTCTAAATAAATTAGGAAAGACCTTATGTAATCAAAAATATACTCGGTTCTAGGGGCATGAAGATTTCGAATGGTACCGAGTTCATAAACCCTATCAATCAAAACAAGTCGAAGCATTATCATATCTAACAAAAAAAACTTCAAATCCAGAAAAGCAGCACATAAAAGGCATATATCAATCACCCAATGAATGGTCCTTTACTGCTCAAGCAAAAGTTAGGGTGTATCCCACTAAACAATATTCTACAAACCGGTCAGGCAAAAGTTAGGGTGCAAGAATAACCATCTAGACTGAAAACCTAAAAAGGGCGGTCTATGCAAAAGTCAGGGTAAAGTGAGCTACGAGAGGATTTTAGCTAGAAAACCTTCATAGGCTAGTTAACTCCAGAGTTTGTGTCAATAGAAATGATTATCATCATCGTGTACTCAAACTTAATTTAATTAACAGAAATGTCACTTTTACTGAATTCTTTATATTTGTGCTTGAATGAATATATATTGGGCCTTAAAGGCAAAATGTTGCAAGTAAGTCAAACGTAGGGTTCTGTTCAGTCAACCCAATACCTTAAAAGAAATGAAAACAAAGATAAAAGGAAAAAATCCTGATAGACTGAAAAGAATTGAGGTCTATGCAAAAGCCGGGATAGTTCGCTAGATTGAAAACCCAAAAAGGCAGTCTAGGCAAAAATTAGAACATAAGAGCAAAATATGAACAAGTCTGATGGGCCTGACACAATGTCTGGGTCTATGCAAAAATTAAGACAACCAAACCAAAGATTACCAACTGCCATCGATTATATCGAGATATCTGCATCATCGACATCAGCATCAGAATGCAAGAATTTGTTCACTGGTCTAATAGATTCGAAGGACTCAAATTCATCCTTCACCCATGTCCTCTCAATTCTTGACCGCAATTAAGCATTTTGATTCCATAATATCCTAATATTCTGAAGCCATCCTTGGTAGAATTCATTGGTAGTGATGGCACCCAGTCGTTCGTTATCCAAAATCTTGAGCTTTGCTTCGTGCACCCCCCTTGTCTCCATCATGCCTAATCCAGCAATTAATTTTTAGTTAAATCAGGCAGCTTCCCTAGTTCTCGACTAGGGGCATTCTCACCTAATCTACGCAACATCCCTAATTCGGGGGCATTCTTGTCTTGTCCGTATCACAAAGCAATTCCATGTCGATATTTCCCCAAATTGAGCAAAGTCGATCAAGTAAGTTAATCTGTCAGCTTGAAGATGACCAGTCCGAGTATCTTATGCATTCATACATTCATGCATAATGTTCACATCTATTATTATGTGCTGAATTCCATAGGAAACAAAATAAGTAAAAATATCCTCCGACTGTGCGCTCCAAGCAAGAGCCTGTATCAAGGGGCATCTCAGAATTATCTTCTGTCCTATATTCGACGACAATTTCTCCCAGGGGCACATCAGCTAGTCTCAGTGATCAACATTGGCAGTTTCTCTGACCTCCCGAAAATCTCAACTCTTATTTCTTTTTCTTCCATTTTTATTGCTTAATTGTAGGGGCAAAAAATATTTTTGTTCCATAAAATTAATTAAGCAATAAAAACACGATTTATATGGCTTACTAATGCTTTAAAACCTTTTGATAGGTACACTATGGGGCAATTCAGAAGGATAACCAACCCGATGGATCCTATAATCAGAACTCAGAAGTTTCTCCTAGGGGCCCCTCAATGCAAATACCCAGGGGCACCTCAATGCAAATACCTAGGGGCACCTCAATGCAAATACCTAGGGGCACCTTAATGCAAATACCTAAGGGCACCTCAATGGAAATACCTAGGGTCACCTCAATGTAAATACCTAGGGGTACCCCAATGCAAATACCCAGGGGCACCTCAATACAAATACCTAGGGGCACTTTAATGCAGATACCCAGGGGCACCTTAATGTAAATACCTAGGGGCACCTCAATGCAAATACCTAAGGGCACCTCAATGCAAATACCTAGGGGCACCTCGATGTGAATACATAAGGGCACCTTAATGCAAATACCTAGGGGCATATCAGCCAAATTCGGCTCTCAACTTCAACAATCTCTTCAAACTCTCAGAAATCTCAACTTTATTTCGGTTTCATTCTTCCATTTTTTTACTTAATTGAAGGGGCAAAAATTTTTATCTCTACAAAATCAATTAAGCAATAAAAGAGTAGCTCATTTCTCTCTTTAATATCTCAAAATTTCTGTGGCAGGCACAATGCATTTAGTCCAACGATCTCCTCAGGCATTTTTAAGGAAATCCCAGTCTGACCTCGTCAGAAGTTCTTGGCACCTTCCAGTTAAGTTCTTGGTATGCATTCCAGTCCAAGGATCTCATTTGATATTCTTGACATGCATTTCAAGCCAAGCAAATCCCAATCCAACCTCGTTAGAAGTTCTCGGCACCTTCCAGTTAAGTTCTTGGTGTGCGTTCCAGTCTAGAGATCTTGTTTGATATTCCTGGCATGCGTTTTAAGCCAAGAAAATCCTAGTCCGACCTCATTAGAACTTCTTGGCACCTTCCAGTTAAGTTCTTAGTATGCATTCCAGTCCAGGGATCACGTTTGATATTCCCGGCATGTGATTCAAGCCAAGCATATCCCAGTCTAACCTCATTAAAAGTTCTTGGCACCTTCCAGTTAAGTTCTTGGTGTGCATTCTAGTCTAGGGATCTCGTTTGATATTCCCAGCATGTGATTCAAGCCAAGCAAATCCCAGTCCAATCTCGTTAGAAGTTCTCAGCATTTCTCAGTGAAGCCCTCTGCGTTCTCGGGATTTCCCTTATCTCCCACATGCTTGATTCAACCTCCACCCTCCGATAGGTCCATTGATGATGTGTCCCATGACCATTTGTAGACAACTGCCTCAGGAAATCCCTACTCCTCTTTTTCCCGAAGCAACCAACTAATCTATCCCAAAACCATTTAGGGTAGTTAAGGCAATATCGAATCAATCTCTAAGTCAAATTTGTTCTTGATAGGTTTATTTATGGCAATCCTAGAAGACAACTGGTTCAAGAATCCACGTGTCGGGTATGACCCTCTAACCCTAGCTCTTTCGTGAGATCACACTTGGCTCGCCAAGTGGTAATCTCCCTTAGGAGCAGCCTGTGAGCACGGGCTTTTTGGATTGAATGCTGATGACTTACTGCTCTGACCTCATATGGTCTTGTTGTTGTATTCTTGGAAGGTCGAATTGTGTTTGTTAAGTACATTTTTTATGATTTCGGACCTTTGGCGGCGCTTAAATATCATTCGCATGCATTTAGGATTAGTTGTTTCCTTTCCCACGTGTATAGTAATTTGTTTCACAATTTTCTATACAATTTGAACATTTTCAGCAAGTCTAATTTATACTATTGGATTTTTCACTCTCCGAGCTTTTCCAAAATGTTAAGAATCACCTTAATCGGATAACCGTAGTGAAAGATATAGGCGTTGGAAGCCAAAACCCCTAAATCTGCCCTAAAATTGCCCTACCTAAACACTAATCAACCTAAACCCTAATCAATAAAACCCTAACCCTAGATTGTCTAAACCCGAGCAGCCACCCTTTAGCCCCCCTTTTTGTTGCCACCACCACCGGCTGCGACGGCAGTGGCAGCCTGCCCTCCTGTGACGGTGGCAACCCACGTTGTGCCACCCTCCCCCCTCTTATGGCAGCAGCCACAACCACCGCAGTGGCTGTGGATGCTGCTGTCACGGTGGTGACCGCCGCCCCTATGGCGGTCACTGCCATGATGGTGGCGGTGGATGTGGCATGGCCTATTTCAGGCTGTGCCACTTTATTTCTCTCTAAGCTTGCGATTTGGCCTTGTATTTTTCCCAAAAATTCGCCTAAGTCAGTGGATTTTTATGTGTGAGAGTATTTAAACCAATCCAAGGGGGAGGTTAGAAGATTTTTCCCCAGATTTAGAATTTAGAAATCATTTTAGAGAGAAAAATCAAGAATAAGAGAGAGAAAGGGAAGAACTAGAGAGAGAAAGCTTAAGAAAAACATAGAATCCGGGTTGAATCCTCTATAATCTCGATTCTTAGTTGTTCTTAGGCTTGATCTCATAGCTTAAACATTAAAATCAGTTAGAAATCATAGGTTAAAATGGATTAAATAAGGTTTTGGAGACTCTTCCTCATATACCACCCAAATAATCTGTCACTATTTTCATTGCTATTTTCGTCGCCATTCCGTCGGAAGATCAACAAAAGCTTGCCAAACGTCCGATTTAAGTCTCCCGAGTTAGATTCACGGCCTAGAGGTAACAAAACTGAGTTCCCTTGATCTTTTATTTCATTTATTATCTATTGTTGCTGTTCTTACTCCTTTTGGTGTTGTTTCTTGGTTTTTTCCTTGGTGTTCTTAGAAAATCGTTAGAAAATAATCTGACCTCTATAGGGATAGCCTTCACCTCTACCCCTATAGCCTTGGCCGCTACTGTTATAGCGGTGAAGGCTATAGCTATGGAGGTGAACTCCACCCCTACAGAGGTCCCGATATTTCTTACATTTTTTTGGGTATTTTCTTACCCAAATCCATAGAATCAACATTATTTGAGTTTTTTAAGTCTAGATCTATTGAAATATAGTTGATTGTGACTTAAAACTTCAATGATTTCGAGTTTATGGATGTAAAAACATCGGTATCCCCCTTAAAAATGGTTTGTCGCAGCCAAGGCTATAATGACAGCCTTGACTGTCATCGCTATAGCCTTCACCAGTGCCACTATAGCGGCCAAGGCTATAGCAGTGGCGGTCAGCGTTGTCAATAAAGCCCTTTGCCGCTAAAAGTTATTTTAAGCCCTTTTGTCGTTTTCTTGCGTTTTTTACCCAGATTTCAACCAAAAAAATTTTTAAAAGTTTATGACTAATATGAAACTATTTTATTTAATTTTATTCTGTTTTTAGATTTTATTTTTATTTTCATTTGATTCAATATGCATTTTAATGGCTTAAAAATAGAGTTTCTAACTAAATAAATCTAAATAAATTGTTTTTTACCAACCAAAAATCCAAAAATATTCTGAATATGCTAAATCTAATTTTAGGATATTTAGTTAATTTATTTCACCTTTTTAGGTTGCTTAGATAATTAATAAATGCCCAAAAATTACGTTTTTGTCCCAAAAAATCCAAAAATATGCATTCTTCATGCTATGTTTATTTTCCGCATTTATTCATGCTTCATTTGTGATTAGTCCCGTCTATCTCTTGCCTTGTTTGGAGCCGGGTCTGAGTCGGTAAGCTCGGTTAAAACCAGGTTTCACCTGTTTATTATTTGTCACTTTATTTATTTTCTTGCATTAGAAAAATGTATAGGTATTCGTAAAGCCTTGTAATAATTTTAATTTCTTGCTTTGTTTATTTATCGCTTTCCGTGTGATGTATGGCATATAAACCAAAAACACCAAACAATAATTGGATTAAATTGCATAAGAACTAAGGTCACGTTTATTAAAATAAAATCGGCTTGATTTAAAAATTGAAAAGTAAGCAACATCATCCGAACCTAGAATCTCTGTTTTAAGGTACGGTCCAACCACCCAGTGGGAATATCGTACCCAAATTTCCAGTGGAGCTTAACCAAGTGGTGACTCTATCTTAAAATATGGGATTCTAAGTCTCGTATCCCTCAACCCATTAATCGAACTAAATTTCAACTTCTACATTGCTTCCATTATCCATTTTCATCACGCTAAAATAAGGATCATCCCTTAGCATGCTTCACAGCGCTCGTTGTTTCTCCGCCCCATGAAGAGCATTAAATCTTACCATGAGGGCGGAGAGATCGGGGGTCATCGGCTCACACAAATCAAGGGGCATCCCTACATTTCTTGGTAGTAGGATCATTCAGCCAAGGCCCCCCTTGAAGACACCATCAAGGGGGCACCTGCCCCCGGACAATTTAGACCAACCCAACATCTCTTCACTCAATCTTTATAGTTAATTAGGGGCGGAACCCCAGTACATCTGAGGTCATATTCTGATAAAACTTGTTTTTTCCCTTCAGGTCAATTAAGACAAAACCTGAATGCCAACTAAAGGTGCACCACTTCCCCATCAAAGCATCCACATCTGGATAGTTATTCCCCAGCACACGAAACATTCAAGGGGCATCCCCCTATCCCCACTAGAAGCCAATCTTCATCCCCGATGACTAGATGGTTAAAGGAACCATTCCCCTAGTCAAAGTAGTATCCGAGGGTTACCCCCCAACTAATTAGGCCTTCTCGAGATGGTTTTCAAGGATACTTCCTAATAGCTAGGACGTCCCAGGACACCTTCCTCTGAATAATTAGAATTGCCCTCGAGCAGTTTTTCCCCAATAGTCCAAAAGGACTAGCCATTCCAAGGCTATCTCCTCAGCACTAAACTCCCCCAGGGTCACCCCCCAAGGGGCATTCCAGCTCAAGACAATTAGGACCAACCCAACATTTCTAAACTCGGTCTTTTTTATTTGCTAGGGGCACACCCCCAATACACATTTCTAGAATATGCCCTAATATAACTTAGTTTTCCCTTGTAGGTTAGATAAAGGAAGTTACAAAGCACCAGCAAAGAGACACCATCCGATGGGCATGTTCCCCAAAGAAGTATCCCCAACAATCAACACCATCAGAAGGACCTACTCCTCAACAATTGAATCATCTAAGGGGCATCTTCCCCCACCAGTCAAGCCACTCAAGGGCAATACCAAGGGGTGCCCCCCTACTAGTTAAATCATCTAATGGGCACACCCCGGTAATCCAAAATCATTTTGGGGACGACACTCCCTAAAATCAAGCTACTTGAAAGCCATCATCCCTAGCAGATAAACCCTCCAAGGGCACACCTATCCATTCTGAGGATAAATCCAACATACCTAAACTCAATTTGTATTTTAGGGCCCAATCCCTATTGAACACATCTTTATTCTTGATTGAAAGGGCAAAAATATTTTTGTTCATCACAAATTCAATCAAGAATTAAGATATGTTATTTCAGACAGTAACTAACTCAGTGTTTTTATTGTCTCTTAACAAGTTATTCAAATACATCAGCCAAGAGAGTCATCCGCCTTAAGAAAGGGATACATCAGCTAAGAGAGTCATCCACCTTAGGATAGGGATACGTCAGCCAGGAGAGTCATTTTCCTTTACAAAGGGATATGCAAGCAAAAGAAAGTGATTCGCCTAGATAAAAGAGCACAAAGGAAGGTCGTCCACCTCGAGGAAAGGACACCAACATTGGATACATATAGGGGCATCCCCCTACTTCCCAGTACTGGAATCATTTAGGCGCATCCCCCCACTTTCTAGTAGTAGAATCAGTCTAGAGGCATCCCCCATAGTTCAGCCCTCCTAGGGGCATTCTTTGAGAGGTACCCTCCCAATGGGCACTTCATTCTAGAGAAGTTAGACCTCACCCGACATTTCTTGAGCTCAGTTTACATTTCATTCAGGGACTAATCCTTACTCGCACGTGTTCATCCTTGATTGAAGGGTAAAATATTTTGTTCAAATATAGGTCAATCAAGAATTAAGAAGCGTTATCCCATGTAGTAACTAACTACATGCTTTTATTGTCTCTTGATAGGTTATTCAAATTCATCACTAGGAGAGTCATCCGCCTTAGGAAAGGGATACATCAGTTAAGAAAGCCATCTACCTTAGGAAAGGGATACATCACCAAGAGAGTTATCCATCTTAGGAAAGGGATACATCAGTCAGGAAAGTCAATCCGCCTTAGGAAAGGGATACGAGGAGAATTCATCCACCTTAGGAAAGGGATACATCAGCCAGGAGAGTCACTTGCCATAGGGAAGGGATACATCTGCCAGGAGACTCATCCGCCTTAGGAAAAGGATATGAGGGTAAGTCATCTGCCTTAGGAAAGGGATACATCACTAGGAGAGTCATTCGTCTTAGGAAAGGGATAAATCAGTCAGGAAAGTCGATCTGCCTTAAGAAAGGGATACGAGGCAAAGTCATCCTCCTTAGGAAAGGGATACATCAGTCAGGAAAGTCAACCGCCTCAAGAAAAGGATACATCAGCCAGGAAATTCATCCACCTTAGGAAAAGAATACATCAACCAAGAGAGTCATCCACCTTAGGAAAGGGATACATCAGCTAGGAGAGTCATCCGCCTTAGAAAAGGGATACATCAGCCAGGAAAGCCATCTGCCTTAGGAAACGAATACATTAGCTAGGATAGTCATTCACCTTAGGAAAAGGATACATCAGCCAGGAAAGTCATCCACCTTAGGAAAGGGATACATCACCAGGAGAGTCATCCACCTCAGGAAAGAGATACATCAGTTAGGAAAGTCATCCGCCTTAGGAAAGGGATACACCATCAGGATAGTCATCTGCCTCAGGAAAAGGATACACCATATTAGCCAAAAGATTTGATTCATATCTTCCTAGGTAAAGTCACTAAGGGATACACTATCAGAAAGGAAAGTCATCCACCTCAGAAAAGGATACCACTGGCAAGAAAAAGCCACACGCCTTCGGAAAAAAGGCACCACCCAAGGAAAGAGTTTGCCCCAATGAAAGGAACTTATTTCAATCACCATCACCAACTCAGGTATAATTCCCAAACCCTCGCTTATATCATGAGATCATATAGATCCTTATCTGCAATTATCCTATGAGGGGTAGTTTGTAAGCACTAGATTTTAGTGATCCATCTCACGAAATGATGATGAGAGCTAGATAATGCATTCTTTTATAGGTGTTATCCATCAGAGGTGTTCCCACTACTGTAGGGTTGAGTTTGGCCATACCACGGAGACCTAGACTGACCTTAGGTACCCGTACGGGTGTGTCGAGTGGTATGGATCCATTGGCAGACCAGTACAGGTGAGTACCTTTCGTATGCTTGGGGGGCTCGTATAGGTCCCTTGGTACTAGTACGGGTGGGGCCCACTTATACGGGTATGCTTGTTTCCTGTTCAGGCCAATTCAAAAGTAATCTTTTACCATTTCAGGAATAGGCATGTATTGAATTTGGGTTCACCGAATCTGACCTAATTTCACCTTATAAAAAGGGGCCTTCTCCTCTCATTTCAACATGATTCACAATACAACATTAGATATACAACAAAATGCTACAAAGAAATGGTACTAACGGTTCTAGCAGTCTCTATAGGTATTAGTTGAGGTATAGGAGTTATAAAATAGGGAGAAAACCTATTCTTTGAGGTTTTGTCCACATTTTATTCATTCCTGACTTCGTTTATTAGGATTAGGGGAGATTTTGTCCACACAAATACTCACCTAAATAGTTCTAATTAAACATATATTTTGACCAGACTCTCTCTACTGTAAAAGGATCGCCTCAAAGTGGATTCACATCGTAAAGGTAACGCTCCTGAGTTTTAAAGAGACTCACATCTCCATTATATTGTTGTTATTTATTTATTCTCTACCAATTGATTCAATTCTCATTTTAGGTCCGATCCTGACTAATAGAGGCTTTATTGGTACCTAATATATCATTTTAGTGATTATACCGGTACGTCAAACACGTATAAAGGGAATTCCTGCTTCTATTTTATCTCTTCTGTAATCAATCTGATTAAAATAAATTAAACACAAATTCTATAGGATCCGATAGGACCCATACGGGTCCTCCCTAGTAGCCGTACGGGTATCAGCCTCTAGACAGAATCCAAATTTTAGTTTTCATTGAATAAAAATCAACCAACTCACCATTTTTCCATGCTGTCATTTTCACTAACAATCCAGTAAATCAACCCATGAAAGTTAAAATATGGCATTACCATATAAATCACAGTTTTCTCAATAAAATGTTGATTCATGGTAAGCTACAGATTGTGCTAACCTTTGTGGATGCAGGTGAATTTATTTATATTTGTTTTGTCACTTAGAACAAATGTATATATTCCTTTACAACTCCCCCATTTTCCCTCGGTTGTAATATTATTCCCCTTTTTATTATTAATGCTTTGTTATAAACTAAGAAACACATGCATTGAATATAAAAGAGTGTAGAATTAAGGTTGATGTGATAATTCCCCAAATGATGAAAAGAATGCGGTTTTATGTGGTGAATGTAATTTTGAATTAACTAAATGAGAGTGACTCATCTAATACCAGAATCTCTGATCCAAAAGGTATGAGTCTCCCACCCAATGGGAACCATACCAAAACTCTTTCCCAAGTAGACAACTTGGGTGGCGACTCTATCATTTGTATTGAGATTTGGGTCCTAATTCTTTTATTCATTAAAATTGGCTTATTATGCAAACCTGAACTAAAATGGTTTTACCATGCTTAAAAAAGAAAATAACCCCAAGTGGACCCTGCCGCAAGGCACGGGAATTTCCATCCTCTCACAGCCGTGTAAACCACTTTGTTTTCATCATTTGGGGAATTATTATGGAAATCCTATTTTTCTACACTCTTTCACACTAGTTACATGTGTTTATAAATTATGATAAAGCACAAGCCATAAATGGGGGAATAAAAATTACAAGTGGGGGAAAATGGGGGAATTGCAAAACAACCTATACATTTGTTCTAAGTTTTAAAACAAAATGAAATAAATTCCCCTACATCCATAAAGATTAGCACAATTTATAGCACATCATAAGTCAGCATTTTTTCAGGAAAAATGTGATTATGTTAGCATGGCGATTTTGCGATTGATAATGCCCGGGCGGCTTCTAGGATTGGAAAGAAATAACGGGTTTTCAACGTAATTTGTTATTAAAACACATTTTAACTTTTCACGGGTTCATTTACCAGATTATTAGTGAAACTGATTGCATGGCACATGGTGATGTTGGTTCATTTTACAGGTTGAAAGGAAAACTTTAGGTTCTACCGGGGGGCCAATACCCATATTGTTGTAGGACCCGTACTGGTGCTAGGAAGAACCCGTACAGGTATGGGGGGACCTGCACGGGTCCTGTTTGGTCTAGATAGAAATTTAATTTGGCTAGTTTAATAGATTTATATAGATGGAGTAGAATAAGAGAAATAACGATAGAATAAATGAGATGTGAGTCTCTTTGAAACTCAGGAGCGTACCTTTACGACGTGAATCCACTTTGCGGTGATCCCTTTGCTGAGAGAGAGTCTATCCAAAGTAGATGATGAAATTGTGATTTTAGGAGTATTTAGGCGAGTATTTGTGGAGACAGAACCTCCTCCAAATCCTAATAAACGAAGCTAGAAATGAATAAAATATGGACAAAACCTCAAAGGGTGGGTTTTCTCCCTATTTTTTACCTTATATACCTCAACTATACCCTTTCTATACCAATGAAAATTGATGGAACTCATATATATTGTCTTTTCTATATTGTGTATGTCAAAATAAGATGAAAAGGCCTATATTTATAGGGGAAATTAGGTCTGAACATAATAAATTGTATTCATGACCTGATTTCTCCCTGAAAATAGTATGGATTACCTTCCATAAAGCCTGATTAAGCAAACACGGGATCCATACGGGTCCCCTCTAGGCGTATCAAGGAATTGACTCTTACGGGTCCACTAGTGGATTTATACCACCAAGCATGACCTGTATGGGTCCCTAAGGGCAGACTAAGTCTCCAAACTTGGCCAAACTCAGCTCTGCAGTAGTAGGAACACCTCTAATAGATAACACATGCAAAAGATTCCATTATCTAGCTCTCATCATTGTTTGGTGAGAAGGATCATTAAAATCCAGTGCTCACACCCATTTTCCACACTTAATATACTCAAACCAAGTGACCTTAGTCAAGCAAGCTATATTATATTGTACTACATATGGCTGGTGTCTCCTAACTTCATGCCCCTATACGAACTCGAGTCAAGTTCAAGAGACACGTCATTGAGAACACCGGCGTTCTGGGTGGGGATATAGGCAAATGCAATGCAGTAGATAATAATAAAGTTTGTAAATGAACATTTTAAATAATAATTCTCGAATCAAATATATTTTCATTATTTTTTCTAAAATTGGTGTAAAATTTGATAAAAACCAATTCTAGAAAGACCATTCCCCAGCAGAGTCGCCACTATAAGCGGGCGAACTTTTCATGGGACGGGTGCTTGAGCTCTCGGGTTTTAATGGGGGGAGCCGCTGTGGTTCGAGCATGGGGCTCATTTACATTTCTGGATGCTTTGAAATAGGGACTGTGGGACTCTTCTAGTGATTGGTCTTTAGAGAATTATTTTTTATAAAAACTTTACAAATTAAAGCAGGGTCGAAAGCCTTATTTTATAAAGTATGAGAGTAGCCACCCGGTTCAGCTCTACTAGGAAATAATAGTATAGCCCATCCGAGTAGGATTCCTATACCTATAAAGCAGAGATTCTGAGTTGGATAAAATAGTTACTCATACATTTGATTCAAGAGATTTATGTTTAATTAGCTTATTAAAAATAGTTTTCCTATATCGTTTTGTTTATAAAACCTAGTAATAAATAATAATTAAAACAAATAACAATGAAGGGATAAGTATTTATACCTGGACGATTAATTCCTCGGCCTTGGATTCTCCAGAGAATTTAATAAATATAAATACTTATTTATATTAATGAAATAAAAATGAATGCAATAAAAGTGGGATAGAATCCAATTACCCTCAGTTATCTTTCGAGTGTCCTCAAGGTCAGTATGTGCTAGAATCAAATGATTGAAGGATTAAGGTTGAGAACCTTGGGATCTGCAGAGATGGTTTATAACTAAAGTCCATCGAGAATAATGGATTATACCTTGGTATAGGTTGTGTTTGAAGAGCAATATAAGGATGGTTTATAGCTAAAACCCGTCAACGATATTGAAATACAGTATCGGGATGGTATTTAGGAAATAAGGCTAGGCTAGTTTATATCTAAAACTCTCCTAGGGAAGGGCTCTATACCTAAGTATAGTTTTGGCAAAAAGGAAAGGGATTTGTTTTATGGATTCAGGGAATCCACAAGTAAAGGAAATTTTTAGAGGTTTCCAATTTTTTTACCATTTAAAGTTGTTAAAAAGTAGCAGGGATCGAGCTATTTTTATAAGAATTTTGGAACCGTCGATCGACGCATGCTTTGAGCATCGATTGTTGCATCTAGGGTAGTTATAGCTTTATTGAGTCATCACTAGACTTGACACATGTCCAAGAACCGTCGATCGTCACATATGACCATTGATCGTCACATACATGTAGGTTTGCTGAGTCATTGCTAGACTTGACACGTGTTAGCAGCAATAAGTAATGATCGATAAAAGAATCATCGATCGACACTTATCAAACTATTGGATCATTTTAAAATTTTTACAGATGGTTCCTAACACATAGGGCTAACTTTTGGCTGTTGGAAATTTATTTGGGGTTCTAGGGAAAACTCTGTCTAAGGCAAAAGTTTAGACAGGTTATCGATCATTTGAGGTTTTTTTTCCCTCTAGACAAATTCAAGGGATTTTGGACAAGGAAAGAGACATTCGATTCATAGCACTTTTGACATTCGAGCACCTATGTGAATAGGTATTAATCATCATCAGGCCAGGCGGATCGTGCTCATAGTTTGCCCCTCGCATTTCAAAAGTTTCAACCGTAAAGGAAATTTTGCATACATGAAGTAAGCGTGGTGAACAAAACTAGTGCTTTTATGTTTGGTAAGTCACAGGGAGACAAGGGTTTAAAAAGAGTCGACACCACTTGATCGATAATTTTAAAAACCAAATTTTTACCCCATGGATCAAGACTGTTGACGAAAATTTTTTAGCTTAAAATCATGATGGGGATGAAAATGAAAATCCAAGAAGATAATGAAATGAAAAAATTCGTTGGGCAAAATGAATATTAAGAGCATTTAAAAAGGTTTTGTGCCCCAAGTGACGTGTTACAGTTTTAGAAAATTTGGTCTGCCAATTTTAAATAGTTTTAAGATGATACCAAGAGTGAGTAGCGAATTATACCTGCTTTTGGTGTTGGTCAGAGTCAGGATGTTGTATACATTGACTATCTTTCTTATCTTTGAAGAGGCATTATCAGCCACCATCGACCAGTTTGTCTCACCAAGGAGTTAGGCACTGTCTGCCACCATTGAGTAGTTTTCTTATCATGGAGTGTGGCACTTTTAGCCACCATTGAACGGTTTTCTCATCAAGAGTGTGGCACTGTCAGCCACCATCGATCAATTTTCTCATTAGGGAGTGTGGCACTATCAGCCACCCTCGATCAACTTTCTCATCAGCGAGTATTGCACTGTCAGCCACCGTTGACCAGTTTTCTCATCAAGCAGTGTGGCATTGTCAGCCAGCATCAATCAGTTTTCTCATTAGGGAGCATGGTATAGACAATCACCATCGATCAGTTTTCTCATTAGGGAGTGTGGCACTGTCAGCCACCGTCAATCAGTTTTCTCATTAGGTAGCATAGCACTATTACCCATCATTGACCAATTTTCTCATCAGGCAGTGTTGCACTATCAGCCATTATTGATTAGTTCTCTCATCAAGGAGCATGGCATTGTTATCCACCATTGACTAGTACTTAAGATTTCCTGCAAAATACAACCTAAAATGGCACTACATGACGCAAACATAATATGTTACTATGAAAGATAATATGGCATTACATGACACTACATGTTATTAGAATAACTGAACACGACACTATATGTCATTAACTTAGACATGACAATGGATGCCAGTACTTAAGATTTCCTATAAAATACAACCTGACATGGCACTACATGTAGCAAACATAATATGATACCATGAAACATAGTATGGTATTACATAACACTACATGTTATTAGACTAACTCAACACGACATTACATGTCATCAACTTAGACATGATAATGCATGCCATTGCAAAACTAGACATGACACTGCATATCATGGATAGGATGCGGTAAAGATCTCGCTGGATCTAAAGTCTTATTGTGTGTATTATGAAGATGTTGTTAGATCTATAATTTGGCTATAATGTGCCTAGGTGAAGATCTCGCAGGATCTTAGGTTTGACTCTAATGTGCCTAGGTGAAGATCTTATTGGATCTAAGGTTAGGCTATGATGTGCCATGGTGAAGATCTCGCTGGATCTATGGTTTTCATGTCTTATAGTTTAATTTTGGATCACGGTAGAATTTGGTCTCTTTATGTATTCATGATTAATGAAGCATGTGACTTCAAACATTTATTGCTATAAGCAGGTAGACTTTTCATATGATGGGCATGTGTGCTATCGGGTTTTAATGCGGGTAGCCACTGCAGTTCTAGCACAAGGCTCGTTTACATCTATGAAAGCTTTGAAACAAGGACCGTGGGACCCTTCTAGGGATTGGTCTTTAGAGATTTGTTTTTGATGAAAACTTTACAAATTAAAGTAGGGTCAAAACCCCCTATTTATAAAGTATATGAGTCACCACTCGGTTCAGCTCTACTGGGAAATAATGGTATAGTCAATCCAGGTAGGATTCCTATACCTATGAGGCAGAGATTCTGAGTTGGATAAAATAATTACTTATTCATTTGATCCAAGAGATTTATGTTTAATTAGCTTATTAAAAATAGTTTTCCGATATCGTTTTGTTCATAAAACCTGGTAATAAATAACAGTTAAAAAAATAGCAATGAAGGGATAAGTATTTATACCTGGACGATTAATTCCTCCGCCTTGGATGCTCCAGACAATTTAATAAATATAAATACTTATTTATATTAATGAAATAAAAATGAATGCAATAAAAGTGGGATAGAATCCAATTAACCTCAGTTGCCTTTCGAGTGTCCTAAAGGCTGGTACGTGCTAGAATCAAATGATTGAAGGATTAGGGTTGAGAACCTTGGGATTTACAGAGACGGTTTATAACTTAAGCCCGTCAAGAATAATGGACTATACCTTGGTATAGGTTGTTATTGAACAGTAATATGAGGAAGGTTTATAGCTAAAACTCGTCGACTGGATGGTATTTAGGAAATAAGGCTAGGCCAGTTTATATCTAAAACTTTCCCAGGGAAGGGCTTTATACCTAATTATAGTTTTGGGAAAAAAGGAAAGGGATTTTTTTGTATAGATTCAGGGAATATGCAAGTAAAGGAAATTTTTAGAGGTTTCCAATGTTTTTTGCCATTCGAAGTTGTTGAAAATGAGTAAGGATCGTGCTCTTTTTATAGGAATTTTGGAACCATCAATTGACGCATGCTTTGAGCATCGATCGATGCATCTAGGGTGGTTATAGCTTTGTTGAGTCATCACTAGACTTGACACATGTCCAAGAACCGTCAATCGTCGTATATAACTGTCGATTGTCACATATGTGTAGGTTTGCTGAGTCATTGCTAGACTTGATACGTGTTAGCAGCAATAAGTGATGATCGACAAAAGAACCATCAACTGACACTTATCATACTATTAGATCATTCTAAAATTTTGACAGATGGTTCCTAAAACACAGGGCTAACTTTTGACAGATGGAAATTTATTTGGGGTTCTAGGGAAAATTCTGTCTAAGGCAAAAGTTCAGATAGGTTATCGCTCGTTTGAGTTTTTTTCCTTCTGAATAAATTCAAGGGATTTTAGACAAGGAAAGAGACATTCGATTCATAGCACTTTCAACATTCGGACACCGATATGAATAGGTATTAATCATCATCAGGCTGGGCAGATTGTGCTCATAGTTTACCCCTCACGTTTTAAAAGTTTCAACCATAAAGGAAATTTTGCATACGTGAAGTGAGCACGGTGAACAAAACTAGTGCTTTCATGTGTGGTAAGTCACAGGGAGACAAGGGTTTAAAAAGAGTCGGCACCACTTGATCGATAATTTTAAAAACCAAATTTTTGCCCCTTCGATCAAGAATGTTGACGATAATTTTTTAGCTTAAAATCCTGATGGGGATGAAAATGAAAATCAAAGAAGGTAATGAAAGGAAAAAATTTGTTGGGGAAAATGAATATTACGAGAATTTTGAAAGGTTTCGTGCCCTTAGTGATGCGTTACAGTTTTAGAAAATTTGGTCCACCAATTTTTAAATAATTTTAAGTTGATGCAAAGAGTGAGTAGAGAATTATACCTGCTTCTGGTGTTGGTCATAGTCAGGATGTTGTATACATTGACTATCTTTCTTATCTTTGAAGAGGCATTGTCGGCCACCATCGACCAATTTATCACACCAAGGAGTTGGGCACTGTCTACCACCATTGAGCAGCTTTCTCATCAGAGAGTGTGGCACTATCAGCCACTGTTGCTCAGTTTTCTTATTAAGGAGTGTGGCACTATCAGCCACCATCGACCAATTTTCTCATCAGGAAGCGTGGCATTGTCAGCCACCGTCGATCAATTTTCTCATCAAGGAGCATGGCACTATCAGCCACCGTTGACTAGTTTTCTCATCAAGGAGTGTGGCATTGTCAGCCAATATTAATCAGTTTTCTCATCAGGGAGTGTGGTACAGTCAACCCCCATCGATCAGTTTTCTCATCAAGGAGTGTGGCACTGTCAGACACCGTCAATCAGTTTTCTCATTATGGAGCATGGCACTGTTAGCCATCATTGACCAATTTTCTCATCAGGGAGCATTGGACTATCAGCCATCATCGATTAGTTTTGTCATCAGGGAGCATGGCACTGTCAGCCACCATTGACCAGTACTTAAGATTTCCTATAAAATGCAACCTGACATGGCACTACATGTAGCAAACATAATATGATACCATGAAACATAGTATGGCATTACATAACACTACATGTTATTAGAATAACTCAACACGACATTACATGTCATCAACTTAGACATGATAATGCATGCCATTGCAAAACTAGACATGACACTGTATATCATGGATGGGTTATGGTAAAGATCTCGCTGCATCTGAAGTCTTATTATGTGTATTATGAAGATGTTGTTACATCTATGATTTAGCTGTGATGTGCCTAGGTGAAGATCTCGTTGGATCTTAGCTTTGGCTATAATGTGCCTAGGTGAAGATTTCGTTGGATCTAAGGTTAGGCTATGATGTGTCGTGGTGAAGATCTCGCTAGATCTAAGGTTTTCGTATCCTATAGTTTAATTTTTGACCACGGTAGAATTTGGTCTCTTTATGCATTAATGATTAATGATGCATGTGACTTCAAACATTTATTGCTATAATTAGTCGGACTTTTCATGCAACGGGTGCGCGGGCTCTCAGTTTTTAATGCGGGGAGCCACTGCAGTTCGAGCACGAGGCTCATTTACATTTATGGATGCTTCGAAATAGGGACCGTGGGACCCTTCTAGTGATTGGTCTTTAGAGAATTATTCTTTATGAAAACTTTACAAATTAAAGTAGGGTTGAAAGTCCTATATCATAAAGTATAAGAGTTGCCACCCGCTTCAGCTCTACCGGGAAATAATGGTATAGCCAATCCGGGTAAGATTCCTATACCTATGAGGCAGAGATTCTGAGTTGGATAAAGTAGTTACTTTTACATTTGATTCGAGAGATTTATGTTTAATTAGCTTATTAAAAATAGTTTTCCAATATCATTTTACTTATAAAACTTGGTAATAAATAACAATTAAAACAAATGACAATAAAGGGGTAAGTATCTATACCTAGACGATTAATTCCTGTGTCTTGGATGCTTCAGACAATTTAATAAATATAAATGCTTATTTATATTCATGAAATAAAAATGAATGCCATATAAGTGGGATAGAATCCAATTACCCTCAATTACCTTTCGTGCGTCCTGAAGGTCGGTACGTGGTAGAATTGAATGATTGAAGGATTAGGGTTAAGAACCTTGGGATCTGCGGAGATGGTTTATAACTGAAGCTTGTCGAGAATAACGGACTATACCTTGGTATAATTGGTGTTTGAAGAGAAATATAAGGAAGGTTTACAGCTAAAACTCATCTATGATATTGAACTATAGTATCAGGATGTTATTTAGGAAATAAGGCTAGGTCAGTTTATAGCTAAAACATGCCTAGGGAAGGGTTCTGTAACTGAGTATAGTTTTGGGATAAAGGAAAGGGAATTTTTGTTATAGATTTAGGGAATCCATAAATAAAAGAAGTTTTTGGAGGTTTCTGATGTTTTTCATTGTTCGAAGTTGTTGGAAATGAGCAGGATCGCACTCTTTTTATAGGAATTTTAGAACCGTTGATCGACCCATGCTTTGAGCATCGATTTACGCATCTAAGGAGGTTATAGCTTCGCTGAGTCATCACTAGACTTGACATGTGTCCAAGAACTATTAATCATTGCATATGACCATCGATGGTCGCATATGTATAGGTTTGTTGAGTCATTGCTAGAATTGATAGGTGTCAGCAGTAATAAGTCACGATCGACACAAGAACCGTCGATCGACGCTTATCCAACTATTGAATCATTTTAAAATTTTGGTAGATGGTTTCTGATACACAAGGATAACTTTTGACCATTGGAAATTTTATTTGGAGTTCTAGAGAAAATTCTGTCCAAGGCAGAAGTTCAAACAAGTTATCGCTCGTTTGAGGTTTTTTTCTTTCGGGATAAATTCAAGGGATTTTGGATAAGGAAAAAGACATTCAGTTCATAGCACTTCTGACATTCGGGCACCTATGTGAATAGGTATTAATCATCATCAGGCAGGGTAGACCGTGCTCACACTACCTCTTGTGCCTATACATAGAGAGCTCTCCCGTCATTATTTTACACACCAATTTTTGTGACTCTCTCCCTTTCTCTTATTCTTTTAGTTGTTCTAGTTCTCATAAGTAATCCGTCGAAAGACGTACTTACTTTAAATAGAAAACTAAGGGAATTTCTTCTAGAATTAATTAGTAGGGAAGATCTAGCTGTCTTCCGCTTAATTATTGGTGCTTCCTTCCTAGAAGGTTATGATCGGTGGTGCTCGTGTGGATCAATTATAGAGGACTTCTACTTTGGAGTCCGTAAATAAAGTTGAGCGGTCATTCTGCTTACATTGGGATTCACGCTTCAACTGGTACATTGTTAAATTATTATTGGGTCCTTTTATAAGTGTTTATAACCTAGAATAATAACATACTAGTTTATGTTGTTAACAACGCCATGCTTAGGAGATCCTTGGATTTTAGATTATATTTTGAATTTCCATCATGCCTGCTTTGCATGTTCAAACCTGTGAATCTAGACCAATAGTGGTATCATGATCCTACCTAATGCGATTGTATGATTGACTAGAAACATGTTAGGTCTAATTTTCTATAAAATATTTTCGAGTATGCTATCCCATTCCTAGGAATTTATTTCTTGCTATAGAAAATGTTGTTATAACTAGATTAAGTGTTGCTCAAACTTGGTCTCGGTAGTTATCTAAGAATTAACAATGATTTACTTGAAATTGTAAATGCTTTGATTTTTGAATTAAGTAGAATAATTCTTAAATTAGAAAAGAATGAAATCTTTAATTTTAAATAGTCTATGGTTAAGTGAGTCAGAGGGTCCCCGTGGTTGTTCTGGCAATGATTGGGCATGGTTGCTCATTTACTTCAAGGGGGCCTTTCCTACATGGGAATTTCCATCAGTTCTAGATTCTAAGTACCAAAGGGATTGTTATGAATTAATTTATTTATATTATAATGATTTGGATTCATTATATGGTTTTACAATGAAAGTTTAAATTGTTAAATTAAACCTTATAGACATAGGTGCGAGAACTTGAACAATGAACCCCCTTATTTGTTTTGCAAACTATGTGGAGTCTTAGCATGATGGAATGATTATTAATTATCAGTTAAGCATGACCCCTAGGTTTGACCTACTAATTCCTTATAGCCCGGAATTAGTTATAGTTTCATAATCATATCCATGTATAAGTCCTATATTAGGCGAGACATGTTGCACCAATAAATCCCTATTAAAAATATTAAGACAAAATTAGTCTTCCTAAACATCGAATATGTGATTCTAGGCTTTTTTATCAAATGAATTGCTTTATGCACTGCATGCCTTCTTCTTTAACATCGTCTAGTTCACATGATTCGAATTAGGGTTAAGTATTAACTGGACTGGGTTAATTGTCCATAATATCGGAGCTAATACTGGGTTGGAGGCAACATTTGAGGAGTCATACAATTGGTTATGCATATCCATTGGTTGGAACTCAAATGGATTAGCAATTGCATTAGATGCAAATGGGCTAGATCCAACTAAATTTGTTTAAGTTAGCTTGACTCATGATAGTGGGGGTTAGCTTAAATGAGTTATAGATGTTACCTACTAAGGAAAATGGTTAGATTGTGTTTCCCGAAAGACAATAAAAGGGGCTATTATGTTTTCGAATAAAACTTAATAAAATAGTAGGAAAATGTATTTAATTAAAAGACCATAAAATTAAATGCATGTACAAAACTAAGTCTAAGAATTTATTCTATTTATTATATCTCAGTTTGAATATTAACTTCTTACATAAATTTTGCATGTATTGATAATTGTATTTAACTGGCTCTAGCTTCAACGGTTTTGTTTAAAAATGTGTGGATAGTCCTCAAAAGCCTAGGGCTTGGCCCATATACTATAAGAGCCCAATACTAAACAAAATGATGCAAGTATTTCTACCTCGAGTAGAAATGCAGAAATTACATGAAGGAAACAAGGATACAAAACCTTAGAGGTAGTTAAGATCCATGTTACCTTATGTAAGTAGCATGAAGGAAATGAGGATACAACACCTTGGAGGTTGTTAAGATCCATATTACCTTATATGAGTAGGTTAAAGGAAACAAGGATAAACATCAAGTTTGATGTTAGAATCTATGTTACCTTAAGCATTGAAAGCATCATGAAATCATGGAATTGAAAGTCTATGTCTTTACATCTTATAAAGTATTTTTCCAAGGAAGAAAAAATAATTCAAGGGCATTCTAAGAATGTAAAGGAACACAGGTTGTCAGTATAGAAGCAAGAAAGAGCAAAGTTAAGAAAAAAAAGGATCTTGAAGGCTTTGTTTTGGAAATAAATGAATTGTTTCAATATAGGATATTGGAAATACAATCTTCATTTAAATATGAGATTGATAGGCTTTTGTCTCATAGCATGTAAAGAGGAGGTTTTGGAAACTTCCACTTCAAGGTGTTATAATTGAAAATGATCTACATCTCTTAGGGATTCAACATAGGTATGAGATACCAAGTGTGTGAATCACATATCTATACAAGGTATAGGTATTGAAGAGAAGTAGAGGATTAGCAAAAGGAGAGTTGGACCTACGGGGTATCATTAGAGCTTAGTAGATGCTATTGATGTAGGAACTTAAAATCTCCATTTGGCTATTTTGTAATAAGGACAAAATTATTGTTATACTTCTATGAATATTGTTTCCTGCTTCAAAGCAGATGGAGTTGATTCCATTTTGATAATAAGATGTTATCAAAGATTATGAAAAATATTATGGATAGAAGTGTAATAAAAGATATTTTCTGATTACAAAAGCGTATTCTCAATATTAACCATGCTAATAGAAATTAGATAAAGACATGTCATCTTATTTTGGCATTGTCATTTAGGCCATACAAATGAAACCCACTTAACTAAGTTACACAAAGGTGATGACCTGGGCCCAATAGACTGGGAGTCTTATGGGGCTTGCGAACCTTGTTTAAAAGGTAAAATGACAAAGAGGCCCTATCAAAGAAAAAAGGGAACGTGCCACGAGTACATTGGAAATAATACACTCGGATGTATGTGGTCCAATGAATGTCTAAACACATGGAAGATTTGTTTACTTCATCTCTTTTATCAATGATTACTCACGATATGGGTATTTGTACCTTATGAGGCACAAATCAGATAGTTTTGAAAAGTTCAAAGACTATAGGAATGAAGTTGATAAACAACTTGGAAAGAATATTAAGGCACTATGGTTAGACTTAGGTGGAGAATATTTAAGCCAAGAGTTTTAATATTATCTAAGGGTTAATGGAATATTGTCCCAATGGATCCCTCAGTATACTCCTCAGCATAATGATGTAGCTTAGAGGAGGAATCATACTTTGTTAGACATGGTTCGGTCCATGATAAGGTAAGCAAGTCTCAGTAAATCCTTTTAGGGATATGCACTTGAGAGCGCAGTTTAGTTTCAAAACTATGTGCCCTCAAAATCAATTGATAATACACCATACAAAAGGTGGTATGGTAAGAAACCCACTATTCCTCACCTAAGAGCCTGGGATTGTCCTGCCTAAGTTAAAAGGACAATGTCAGAAAAGCTTGGAGCTAGATCTGACAGATGCTTGTTCATTGGTCATCCTAAAGAGACAATAGGATATACCTTCTATAATCTTGAGGAATAAAAGGTACTTGTTTCTAGGACCGCTCAGTTCCTTAAGAAGGAACACTTGCTTACAAAAGCTAGTGGGAGCGACCTTGAACTTGGAGTTCAGGTAGGCAAACAAGACGATCAACTAATAGTTCCTACACCTAATACATAAGAGAATGTGATTGAGGAATAACCTGTTAAACAACAACCGTTGCGTAGATCTAGTAGGGTTCCTAATGCTCCTGAAAGATATGGAATTTTCATCATAGATGATAAACAGATCTTTCTAATGGAGGATGATAAACCTAAGACCTACAAGGAGGAAATGGAGAGCTCAGACTCTGATAAATGGTTAAAAGCTATAAAATTAGAGATGGATTCCATGTATGAAAACCAAGTTTAGGATTTGGTCGATGCACCTGATGAGGTTAGACCTATAGGTTGCAAATGGGTTTTCAAGAAGAAAACTGACATGGATGGTAATGAAATTACCTATAAGGCAAGGTTAGTTTAGGTTATAGTCAACAAGAACGTATAGACTATTATAAAACCTTTTCACTACTAGCCATGCTTAAATCCATCAGGACACTCCTGGCCATTACTGCTTACTATGACTATGAGATTTGGCAGATGGATATGAACACTGCTTTCCTAAATGGAAACTTAGATTAGGATGTATATATGGTACAACCTAGAGGTTTTACATCTTAGAATGACTCGAAGGTATCAAGCTGAAAAGATCCATTTATGGACTTATGCAGGCATTCATGAGTTGGAATATAAGGTTTGATGATACGATCAAAGAGTTAGATTTTATATCAAATGCTAATAAGCCTTGTTTATACAAGAAGATTAGTAGGAGTACAGTCCTTTTCATTGTGTTTTTTGTTGAAGACATACTACTGATAAGAAATGACATTTCTCTTATTCAAATAGCTAAATTGTAGTTGTCAAGAAAGTTCTCCATGAAGGAACTTGGAGAAGCAACATTTATACTAGGTATAATGATCTATAGAGATAGATCCAAGAGGTTGTTAGGTCTTTCACAAGATACATATATAGACAAGGTATTGACTAGGTTCAACCATGATCAATCGAGAAAGGGTTGTCTTCCAATATCTCATGGAATCAACCTTTCTAAATCTGAGTGTCTGGGAACACAAGAGGAGAGATTACGCATGAGTAGAATACCCTATGCATCCGCAATATGATATATCATGTTTGCTATGGTATGTACACAGCTAGATGTCTCACACGTGTTAAGCATCACAAGCAAATTTCAATCTAACCCAGGTGAGAAGCACTGGATGGTGGTTAAGAAAATCCTTAAGTACTTGAGGAGGACTAAGGAAATGTTCTAAGTATATGGAGGAGGTGATTGCTCAGTAAAGAGATACTTGATGCAAGTTTTCTAATTTGACAAGGATGATTACGAATCACAGGCAGGTTATGTTGGATATGATGTAAGCCCTTGAGGCAATTAGGGCGATATATCTTAATTATGTAATAGTATGAATATTTTGTTTAATCAATAAAGGTATTTAATCTTTTATTTATATCGATGTGTTTGTATATATATTACAGCTCGTTAAAATATATTCATTGATGTATGTATGCAAAAGTCCTTAACGTGGCTATATTTGGTGGAACCTGCTTCATGTGCAAATTATGATTATATCTAAATTGTCCCTAGTTATAGTTTTATCAAGAAAGGATATTGATGAAGCGAAAAAACTAGCATGTGGTCAACTTTCTTAGAAAGGGTCCAAGCAGTCAATCTCCTAAGGATTAAAGGTGGTGCCTTAAGCCTGGCACATGGATATATCTGGGAGATATATTAGACACCTCAGAAATATAAACACTTGGTAAATATATCAATGTGTTAGTGTTTATCTTCATGCAATAAGCTTTGCGAATATCCTCATACTTGAGAGGCTAGTTACCTTGTGTGGTACTGTTGCTATACTTTGGGTCATTTCTATACACTCATTAATTTAGGGTGTCACGGGTGATTACGGGTATAGTGATGACAACACGTTAGTAATCTGATGAGTCCGAAAGAATCCATCGCTCCGGATATATTAAGGAGTTATACCTGGCCGCTTGTTGAAGTGATGATTGCCATAAAACTCTGACAAGAGTATGTGTTTGATAGAAATAGTTTTTAATCAAACACACTATGGTAAAAGGCAATATACTTTGGGAACAAGTAAATAACTAGGATAGCTTGGAGCAACCTTGCTATTAGTGGGTTAACACTTTAACCGAACCCTATAAACCAGATGGTGCTAATATTAAAGAATGGAAGGATTTCATCGCATTAGATAACTATTGCATTAACCGAGATTAAGTCATAAGCATAAATGACGTTTCGAGTAATGGGGGATGGTAGACCCTTACTAGGGGCGTACTACAGTCATTTAAGGTAATCGAGTTCTATTCACGGTCTAGAACCATAAGCCAATGGTTCCATTAGTACAAAGGTTGGTTAAGCCTTAATAGCTCAATACTTCGGGATCCTATAAGGTCACATACGTTGGACCTTCATCGGACTAAGCAAAGAACTAATAGATTTATTATATTATGAGAATATAATTTAAATAATAATTGGATTATTATTTAACTGGTTGAAATTGATTGGATCAATTTTGGATAGACCAAGGAATTTATTTTTGACCGGTAACTAATTAATTAGAGTCATAAATAAATTATGGAATTGGTTAAAATTGATCAGATCAATTTTGGTTGGACCAAGAAATTTATTTTAATTGGTATCTACTTTATTAAGGTCGAAAATAAATATTTATTTCAAAGGATTAATAGGGGAATTTTGCATTAACGAGTTAAACCAAAAAGTATGAAATATTTTGTACAAAGTTCGATTGCACGGAGTACACCAAAAGGTGCATGAACATTGCTGTGTAGTGTTCGCGGTAGCCCATGTTCATAGGCTGCACAAAGGCAGCCCATGAAGGGTACCGTGAGCTAGGCTCGCAGCATGGGTCGCAAGGCCCAGCTCGAGTGCAGGGCAAGCCCATAAGGGCTTGCCTTGTAGCTGCCATAAGCAGCATGCCATGCATACTGCTTAGCAGGCGGGTAGAACCCGCAGATCCATGTGGATCCCCGGGTTATACCCACGTGGGATGTGCTAATGTGCACATCCCACATTGCCTTTTGGGGAGAAAGTTTGTGCTCCCCAAGCCCATATATAGGTTTTCCCCTCACCTATTCTAAGTGCACCAAGCTCAAAGCATAAATCCTAAGCGAGATATTCTTCTCTCGGGTATTGAGCACAGTTTTTTTTAGAGAGCCTGAATTTATTCAGGCACATGTAGTTTATATTTTTGGGTGAGGCTTTTGGAGTGGTCTAGCAACTACTTGAGGCTTCTTAGTTCTTCCTCCCGGGGAGGTTTTGTTTGGTGGGGTTCGTGTGGATACTCATAGAGGCTATCCTACGCTTGGAGGCTTGTGCAATAGGGTTCTGCTAAAGCACGTTTCAACTGGTAAGTTTTCTTTATTTCTCTTTTATTATTAGGTCTTTTTCTTTAAGCGTTTATAGACTTAACTTAGGTTGTTTTGCATGCTTAGTTTATTTTATGCTTAGGTTATAGCTTAGAGTTATAACCATCTTAGGTTATAGCTTAGAGTTATAACATGCTTAGGTTATAGCTTAGAGTTATAACATGCTTAGTATAAAATAAGTGTGCTAGGATATAATTTAGAATTATGGTATGCCTAGCCGTTTTGCATGCTAACCTAGGTAGAGAGTTATTTAGTTCAGGCTTTATTTAATTTATATGCAACTATTAGGAGTTCCCAGGGACAGGGAAAAAATTTTAAATTTCTGCCATGCCCTTTATGCATGTTCAATCTGACTGTCAGTTCCTAATAGTGGTAATAGAGCCTGCCTATTTAGTGCATAGTTAAGTTAGAAGCGAACTAAATATATTTTCTATATAAAAAGATTATTGTTTATTAAATTGTTTGAAACAATGTATATGAACCTGTGCTTATCATTTCAAGGTTAGAAAATTGTTTGTGCATAATTTTGAATAAGTCTGCTCAAGTTACTCAAATTATACAAGTTTCAATAATTTATTTAAATTACATGGGTTATTGATGATTTCAATTTAAATGAATTGAAAGAACGAAATTTATTAGTTCATGAGAATCCATTGGTCTTCGAGTTTGTGCCCGTATTTGTTCTGGCTAAGGGTTGAACTTGGTGTCTACTTATAGGGCACCTTTCCTACCTGGGAATCTATATCGGTGCAACTTGAATTGACCAAAAGGGGATTATATATGGACTAAATTATTTCTAGTATATAAGATAGTGCTTATATGTGTTTCTATAACAAAGTAAAAATTAAATTTATTGAATAAAAGCTTAAAGGAAATGCAATATAAATATAACAAATAAAAGTGTTAATTATTTTGTATATAATCTAGGTTGATAGAATAATTATAATAAAGAGTTGAACCCACCTAAGGTTAGACCTTATAAATTAATTCTAAAATTCCCTGAATTAATACAAGTTATTATAATTTTATCCATCTGATAAAATCCTAGATTAAGTGAGACGTTTAACACCAATAAAATCCCAAAGTAAAGATATTAAGGCAAGTTATAGTCTTCCTTATTCAAATTTATAATATAGTCTCTTTAGGCTATCAAAGTGCTACACAAAGTGTTCCTTCTAGTCTACATTGATTGGTTGTAAAGTTTGGGATAGGGTCTGCCTTAACAGAACTAGGGTAGTCCACTATAAAATTGGGGGCTAGGCCTAGATATGAGGTATATTCACGTTGATGCTAATATAAGAGCACACGCCCCTACGGATTAGGGAACTTGAATGAATTAGCAATTGCATGTGATGCAAATGGAATGGGATTCAAACTATGACTTACTATTATGACTTGACTCATAAAATTGGGGGTTGTAGTAGACTAGTTATAGATGCTACCTGCTAGGAAATTTAGCTGGGCTAAAATTTCGTAATTCAAAAGAATGGGCTATGGTAAATATCGAAGAAAATAGTAGGACATGTGTGTTTAATTAAAATACCTTATATTAAATGAATGTACTCAAACTAATATCTAAACTTTTTCTTTTCTTATATCTTAGGTTGAATATGAACTCCATTTTAAAAATTTGTCTTAAATACATCCAAGCTTTAACAGCAATTAACTACCATGAATGGATCAAGGATGTAAAGGACATTCTTAAGGATTATGAATTGGCATATGTTCTTGAGAATCCATTCACAAAAATTCCTAGCACTAATGCACTAACTATTCTTAAGGATGCATGGTTGAAATATCTTAAGGATTCAGTTTATGTATCACACTTACTATTGGATACTATAAATCATGTGATACGTTTATAGTGCAATCACATGAGTCTGGAAGCCATGCTGATCCATCTAAAGGGTTTTCCTAAAAAGGCAAGGTATGAAAGGTTCAAATTGACCAATGAACTTTCGAACTCTAAGATGAAGGAAGGGACATGTGTTGTACCATACATCAACATGATTAGAGATTTCATTATGAAATTGGAATCACTGGGATCTACGGTCAGTCAATCCTTAGGAGTGGACATCCTATTGGATTCTTTACTCGTCAGCTATACTGATTTTTTAAGGGAACAATCTTCAAAGTTCATGACTGTACTTTCCCGAAATTGGTTGATGCGTTGAGAAAATTTGATGCCAAAGGCAAAGAAATTTCAAGAAAGTCTACAACAAATATTCTCCAGAAAATGGCCCGGAGAATACTATCACCAAAAGAGTAGTTGAAGGGTTTAAAAGAAAGAAAGGGAAGAAGACATATGAGTATGTTTGCTACCAATGTGAGATACTGAAACATTAGAAGAAGGATTGCAAAGCTCCTGCTTCTGAACATTTGAAGAAGAAGCCTGCAGAGGCATCTACTTCAAGTATGTTTGTGATTGAAAACTTTGCTACTTTTCTTAGTGAATCCGCTTGGGTATTAGATACTAGTTGTGGTTCTCATATCTGTACTTTTATGCATAGACTAAGGAACTATAGAAGACCTACAAAAGAGGAGATGGACCTATGCATAGTAAATGGAGCCAGAGTTGCTGCATTAGCCGTATGAAGCTTTAATCTTATTTTGCCAAGTGGACTTGTTTTGATTTTGAATAATTCTTACTACATTCCAAGTGTTACTAAGAATATTGTATCTGTTGCATGTGTAGCAGTAGAGGGATTTGAGATTTTATTTTTGAATAATAATTGTATGATTCGTTTGAATAATGTTCTTTATGGTTATGGGATGTTGAAAGGTGGCATTTATGTTATTGATACTCAAATAGAAGTTTTCAATGAAAATAATGTGAAGAAAGTTAAATTAGATAGTGAGAATCCCTTCTACTCATGGCATTGTCATTTAGGCCACATAAACAAAGATCGCTTAACCAAGTTGCATAAGCATGGAGACCTAGGCCTAATAGACTTGGAGTCTTATGGTGATTATGAAGCTTGTTTAAGAGGAAAAATGATAAAGTTACCCTTTCAAGGAAAGGGTGAACGGGCCACGAGTACATTAGAACTTATACATAATGATGTGTGTAGTCCAATGAGTGTTCAGGAACTAAGAGGATACTCCTACTTCACAACCTTTATTGATGATTACTCACGATATGGTTATTTGTACTTGATGAAGCCTAAGTCTAAAAGTTTTGAAAAGTTCAAACTATTTAGAGCTAAAGTAGAGAAACAGCTTGAGAAAAGTATTAAAACACTTTGATCAGATTGAGGTGGAGAATACTTAAGTCAGGAGTTCCAGGATTATCTAAAGGGAAATGGGATAGTTCCCCAATGGACCCCTCCTTATACGCCCCAGCATAACGGAGTGTCAGAAAGGAGGACTTGAACTTTATTAGATATGGTTCGATCCATGATGAGCCATGCAGATCCTAGTAAATCCGTTTGGGGATACGCACTAGAGAGCGTGGTTTATGTTTTAAACAGAGTGCCCTCTAAATTAGTTGATTTTACACCTTATGAAAGATGGTGTAATAAGAAGCCATCTCTAAGTCACTTAAGAGTATGGGGTTGTCCTGCTATGGTAGAGAGGATAGCGTTAGATAAGCTAAACGCAAAATCTGACAAGTGTCTGTTCATTGGATATCCAAAGGAAACTATTGGATATCTATTTTACCAACCCGAAGCACAAAAGGTATTTGTGTCTCGGAATGTTCACTTTTTGGAAAATGAACACTTACTTGCAAAAGTTAGTAGGAGCAATTTTGAACTGGAGGTTCAAGAGGAAGAAATAGATAATCAACTGATTGACCCCGGGCTAGATACATAAGAAAGTGTGATCCAAGAACAACCTATCGAAACACAATCATTGTGAAGATCAGGTCATGTATAGATATGGGTTTATCATCACTGATGATAAGGAACTATATCTTGTGGAGGATGATAAACCAAGGACATATGATGAGGCAATGAAAAGCTCAGATTCTTATAAATGGCTAAAAGCCATGAAATCAGAATTGGATTCCATGTAATAGAACCAAGTTTAGGATTTGGTTGATGCACCGCAAGAGGTTGGACCAATTGGGTGCAAGTGGGCCTTTAAGAAGAAGAGAGACATGGATGGTAATGTAATTACCTACGAAGCAAGGTTGGTTGCGAAAGGTTATAGTCAACGGGAAGGTACCAACTATGATGAAACTATCTCACCGGTAGCCATGCTTAAATCCATAAGGATACTCCTCACTATTGCTGCTCATTACGATTATGAAATCTAGCAGATGGATGTTAAAACAGCATTCCTAAATGGGGATTTAGACCGAGATATGTATATGATACAGCCTAAGGGTTTTACATCTTAGAATGGCTCAAAGGTGTGCAACCTACAAAGATGCATTTATGGACTTAAGCAGGCATCCAGGACTTGGAATATAAGGTTTGATCAGATAATCTATGAATTAGATTTTTGTCCAAACGCTAATGAGCCTTGTGTTTACAAGAAGGTTAGTGGGAGTGCAGTCGTTTTCTTAGTATTGTATGTCGATGATATTCTACTAATAGGAAACGATATTTCTCTTCTTCAAAAAGTTAAAAGTATGGTTATCAGGAAAATTCTCCATGAAAGACCATGGTGAAGCAACATTTATACTAGGTATAAAGATCTATAGGGATATATCAAAGAAGCAGCTAGGTCTTTCACAAAGTATATATATAGATAAGGTATTGAATAGGTTCAACCTTGAGCATTCTAAGAAAAGTTATCTCCCGATAACAAAGGGTATTAACCTATCTAAGGCTGAGTGTCTGAAGACAGCTTAGGAGAGAATGCGCATGAAGGATACACCCTATGCATCCATGATAGGATCCATCATGTATGTTGTGATATGTACAAGGCCAGATGTCTCTCAAGCTTTGACCTTTACAAGTAGATATCAGTCAGATCTAGGTGAAAAGCACTGGATGGCCGTCAAGGCAATTCTTAAGTACTTGGGAAGGACTAAGGATGAGTTCTTGATTTATGGAGAAGGTGACCTCATAATTAGAGGTTACACTAGAATGAGTTTTCAATCTGACAAGGATGACTTTAAGTCTCAGTCAGGTTTTGTGTGTATGTTAAATGGAGGGGCGGTATGCTGGAAGAGTTCCAAGCAAGAAACTACTGCTAATCAACCACGAAATCTAGATACATTGCTACATGTGAAGCAGCAAAAGAAGCTGTCAGGTTAAACGGATTTATTGGTGATCTCCGTGTGGTTCTTGAGGCTATTGATCCAATTACTTTGTATTATGATAACAATGGTGCCATAGCTCAGGCAAAGGAACCATGGTCTCATCAGAGAAATAGACATGTATCCAGAAAGTATCATATAATCAGGGAGATTATCGATGCTAAGATAATAAGATTAGAATATGTACCCACTAATCAGAACCTCGCGGATAGTCTGACAAAGCCATTGACTCAAGTCAACCATGACCAGTATGTTAAAGCATATAGATTAAGATGGTAGACCCTTGCTAGCGGTGTACTACAGTCGTTTAAGGTAATTGAGTTTTATTCAAGGTCTAGAACCTCGAACCAATGGTTCCATTAGAACAAGGGTTTGGTAAGCCTTAACAGCTCAATACTTCGGGATCCTATAAGGTCACGCACATTGGACCTTCATCGGACTAAGTAAAGAACTAATAGATTTATTCTATTACGAGAATATAATTTAAATAATAATTGAATTATTATTTAATTAGTTAAAATTGATTGGATCAATTTTGGATAGACCAAGGAATTTATTTTTGACCGATAACTAATTAATTAGTCATAAATAAATTATAGAATTGGGTAAAATTGATTAGATCAATTTTGGTTGGACCAATAAATTTATTTTAATTGGTAACTATTTTATTAAGGTCGAAAATAAATATTTATTTGAAAGGATTGAAAGGGGAATTTTGCATTGGCGAGTTAAACTGAAAAGTATGAAATATTTTGTACAAAGTTCGGTGACATGGAGTGTTGGGAATTGACAGTCAGATTGAACATGCATAACAGGCATGGCGGAAATTCAAAATTTTGTCCCTGTCCCTAGGAACTCCTATTAGTTGCATATAAATTAAATAAAGCCTTAACTAAATAATTCTCTACCTAGGTTAGCATGCAAAAGGACTTGGCGTGCCATAAATTCAATTATAACCAATTAAACACTTAAACAATCAATTTTAACCAAATAAACAATAATTCAATCAATTATAAATTCAAAATAAATTTCTCGGTCTATCCAAAATTGATCCAATCAATTTTAACCAATTCAACAATAATCCAATTATTATTTATATTATATTTTTGCAATAGATTAAATCTATTAGTTCTTTACTTAGTCCGATGAAGGTCTAATGTGTGTGACCTTATAGTATCAGGAAGTATTGAGCGGTTTGGGCTTAACCAACCCTTGTTCTAAGGGAATCTTTGGCTCGATGCTCTTGACCGTGAATAGAACCCTGTTACCTTAAATGACTGTAGTACGCCTCTAGCAAGGGTCTACCATCCCCCATTACTCAAAACGTCATTTATGCTTATGACTTAATCCAGGTTAATGCAATAGTTATGCAGTGTGATAAATTCCTTCCATTCTTTAATATTAGTACCATCTGGTTCATACGGTTCAATTAAAGTGTTAACCCACTAATAGCGAGGTTGCTCCAAGATATCCTAGTAGTTTACTTGTTACCGAAGTATATTGCCTTTTACTATAGTGTGTTTGACTAGAAACCATTTTTATCAAACACATACTCTGATCAGAGGTTTATGGCAATCATCACTTCAACAAGTGGCCAGGTACAACTCCCTAATATATCCGGAGCGATGGACTCTTTCCGACTACTCAACTTACCAACATGTTATCATCACTGTACCCATAATCACCTGTACCACCTTAAATTAATGAGTGTATAGTAATGACCAAAAGCATAGCAATAGTACCAGACAAGGTAACTAGCATCTCAAGTACGAGGACATTCACAAAGCTTATTGCATGAAGATAAACACTAACACATTGATATATATACCAAGTGTTTATCTTACTACGGTGTCCAATATATCTCTCATATATATCCATGTGTCAAACTTAAGGCACCACTTTCAGTCCTTAGGAGATTGATTGCTTAGACCCTTTCCAAGAAAGTTGACCACATGCTAGTTTTTCCGCTTCATCAATATCCTCTCTTCATGAAACTATAACTAGGGATAGTTTAGACATAATACTAATTGCACATGAAGCAGATTCCACCAGATATAGTCCAACTATAATTTCTCTGACTTCATGGTATGATATGTCAAGGACTTTTGTATACATACATCAATGAATATATTTAACCTCCTATAATATATATAAATAGAAACACATTGATATAAACAAAAGAATAAATGCCTTTATTGATTAAATAAATTATTCGTACAATTATATAATTAAGATATATCGTCCTAATTGCCTTAAGGGCATACATCATATCCAATAAACTCCCACTTGCACTGAGGCCATTCAGCCATATGTCTTAATTCTTATGCTTTAACATGCTGGTCATGTTTGACCTCAGTCAATGGCTTTGTCAGACCATCCGCGAAGTTTTGATCAGTGGGTACATATTCTAATCTTATTATCTTAGCATCAATAATCTCCCTGATTATATGATACTTTCTGGATACATGTCTATTTTTTCTGATGAGACCCTGGTTCCTTTGCCTGAACTATGGCACCATTGTTATCACAATACAAAGTAATTAGATCAATAGCCTCAGGCACCATATCGAGATCACCAATAAATCCTTTTAACCAGACAGCTTCTTTTGCTGCTTTGCATGCAGCAATGTATTTAGATTCCATGGTTGAATCAGTAGTAATTTCTTGCTTAGAACTCTTCCAGCATACCGCCCCTCCATTTAACACAAACACAAAACCTGACTGAGACTTAAAGTCATCCTTGTCAGATTGAAAACTAGAGTCAGTGTAACCTCTAATTATGAGGTCCCCTTCTCTATAAATCAAGAACTCATCCTTAATCCTTCTCAAGTACTTAAGGATTGCCTTGATAGCCATCCAGTGCTTTTCACCTAGATTTGACTGATATCTGCTAGTAAAGCTCAAAGCCTGAGAGACATCCGGCCTAGTACATATCATAGCATACATGATGGATCCTATCATGGATGCATAGGGTATATCCTTCATGTGCATTTTCTCCTGAGCTGTCTTCGGACACTCAGCCTTAAATAGGTTTATCCCCTTTATCATCGAGAGATACCCTTTCTTAGAATGCTCAAGGTTTAACCTATTTAATACCTTCTCTATATATGTACTTTGAGAAAGACCTAACAGCCTCTTGGATCTATCCCTGTAGATCTTTATACCTTGTATAAATGCTGCTTCACCAAGGTCTTTCATGGAGAACTTTCTAGACAACCATACTTTAACGTTTTGAAGAAGAGAAATGTCGTTTCCAGTTAGCAAGATGTCATCAACATATAATACTAGAAAAACGACTGCACTCCCACTAATCTTCTTGTAAACACAAGGCTCATTAGCATTTAGACATAAATCCAGTTCCTAGATTGGCTGATCAAACCTTATATTCCAACTCCTGGATGCCTCCTTAAGTCCATAAATGGATCTTTATAGCTTGCATACCTTAAAGCCATTCTGATATGTAAAACCCTCAGGTTGTGTCACATGCACATCCTGATCTAAATCCCTATTTAGGAATGCTGTTTCCACATCCATCTGCCAGATCTCATAATCATAATGAACACCAATGCTAAGGAGTATCCTTATAGATTTAAGCATGGCTACCGGTGAGAAGGTTTCATCATAGTCAATACCTTCCCATTGACTATAACCTTTCACAACCAACCTTGCTTTATAGGTAATTACATTACCGTCCATCTCTGTCTTCTTTTTAAAGACCCACTTGCACCCAATTGGTCTAACCTCTTGCAGTGCATCAACCAAATTCCAAACTTGGTTCTCGTACATGGAATCCATTTCTGATTTCATGGCTTTTAGCCATTTATCAGAATCTGAGCTTTTTATTACCTCATCATATGTCCTTGGTTCATCATCCTCCATAAGATAGAGTTCCTTATCGTCAGTGATGACAAACCTATATCTATTGGGACCCTTATGAACATGACCTGATCTTCGCAATGATTGTGTTTCGACATGTTGTTCTTGGATCACACTCTCTTGTGTATCTAGAACGGGGTCAATCAGTTGATTGTCTATTTCTTCCTCTTGAACTTCCAATTCAATATTTTTCCCACTGAATTTTGCAAGTAAGTGTTCCCTTTCCAAAAAGTGAGCATTCTGAGATACAAATACCTTTTGTGCTTTGGGTTGGTAAAACAGAATTCCAATAATTTCCTTTTGATATCCAATGAATAGACATTTGTCAACCTTATCATTCAGTTTATCTGACGCTATCCTCTTTACCATAGTAGGACAACCCCATACTCGTAAGTGACTTACAGATGGCTTCTTCCTACACCATCTTTCATAAGGTGTAAAATCAACTGAATTAAAGGGCACTCTATTTAAGACATAAACCGCGCTCTCCAGTGTATATCCCCAAAAGGATTTACTAATATTTGCATTGCTTATTATGGACCTGACCATATCTAATAAAGTCTGATTTCTCCTTTCTGACACTTTGTGTTAGGGTGTATAAGGAGGGTTCCACTGGGGAACTATCCTATTTTCATTTAGATAATCCTAAAACCCCTAACTTAAGTATTCTCCACCTCGATCCGATCAAAGTGTTTTAATACTTTTCTCAAGTTGTTTCTCTACTTCAGCTCTAAATAGTTTGAACTTTTCAAAACTTTCAAATTTGTGCTTCATCAAGTACAAATAATTGTATTGTGAGTAATCATCAATAAAGGTTATGAAGTAGGAGTATCCTCCTAGTGCCTGAACACTTATTGGACCACACACATCAATATGTATAAGTTTCAATGTACTTGTGGCCCTCTCACCCTTTCCTTGAAAGGGTAACTTTGTCATTTTTCCTTTTAAACAAGGTTCGCAATCACCATAAGACTCCAAGTCTATTGGGCCCAAGTCTTCATGCTTATGCAACTTGGTTAAGCGATCCTTGTTTATGTGGCCGAAATGACAATGCCATAAGTAGAAGGAATTCTCATTATCTAATTTAACTTTCTTCACATTGTTTATATTGAAAACTTCTGTTTTAGTATCAACAACATAAATGCCACCTATTAACATTCCATAACCATAAAGAATATTATTCAAATGAATTTGATAATTATTATTTGAAAATAAAATTTCAAATCCCTCTGCTGCTAAACACGCAACAGATACAATATTCTTAGTAACACTTGGAATGTAGTAACAATTATTCAAAACTAAAACAAGTCCACTTGGCAAAACAAGACTAAAGCTCCCTACGGCTAATGCAGCAACTCTGGCTCTATTTCCCACGCATAGGTCCATCTCTCCTTTTGCAAGTTTTCTACAGTTCCTTAGTCCCTACATAGAATTACAGATATAAGAACCATAACCACTATCTAACACCCAAGTAGATTCATGCGGAAAAGTAGCAAAGTTTTCAATTACAAACATACATGAAGTAGATGCCTCTGTAGGCTTCTTATTCAAATTCTCAGAAGCAGGAGCTTTGCAATCCCTTTTCCAATGTCCTGATTTCCCACATTGGAAGCAGACATACTTACATGCCTTCTTTTCTTTCTTCTTCTTACTGATTCTTTTATTAGCACCTAGTGCCTACTTCTTCTTCTTAGAAGCCTTGCCCTTTTCAACCAACAGTAGAGGTTTCTAATCCTTCTTGATCTGAGGTTCTACTATTTTCATCACGTTGATTAATTCAAGGATAGTAGAATTAATCTTGTTCATGTAATAGTTAGTCACGAAGCCTGAGTAACTATCTGTCAAGGACATCAACACAAGGTCAATGGTCAAGGCATGATTCATCTCGAATCCTAATCGATTCAGTTTCTCAAGGTATCCCAAGAGTTTTAGTACATGTTGAGAGGTAGAGGTACCAGCCTGCATCTTGGTCCCGAAAAGGAGCTTCGAGGTTTCATACCTCTCTGTCCTTTCCCTCTCCGAAAAATATTCTTCAAGATGGAGAACCATGTCCTCCAAGGGCATTTTCTCATGTTGTTTCTAAAGCTCAGGATTCTTGGATCCCAACATAATACACATGGCAGTCTCATAATCTTTCCTATACTTCAACCAGGCATCATGTTGCATATGATCCTCAACATCAGGTTCTACAGGGAAAATTTCACTTACAATATAGGCAATTCCCTCAGATCTAAGAACTATTCTCATAGCTCAGAACCAATCAAAAAAGTTTGAGCCATTCAATTTGGTGTCAAGTAAAATACGGAGATTAACGTTGGAAGTCATTTTCAACCTAAGATATAAGAAAAGAAAAGTGTTTAGATATTAGTTTAAGTACATGCATTTAATATAAGGACTTTTAATTAAATACATTTTCCTACTATTTTCTTCAAAATTTACAATAGCCCATTCTATTGAATTCGGGAATTTTAGCCCAGCTAAATTTCCTAGTAGGTAGCATCTATAACTAGTCTATTACAACCCCCAATTTTATGAGTCAAGTCATAATAGTAAGTCATAGTTGGAATCCCATTCCATTTGCATCGCATGCAATAGCTAATTCATTGGTTCCCTAATCCCTAGGGACGTGTGCTCTTATATTAGCATCTCCTTGAATATGTCTCAGATCTAGGCCTAGCCCTAAATTTTATGGTGGCCTACCCCAGCTCTGTTAAGGCAGACCCTATCCTAAACTTCACAACCAATCAATGTGGACTAAAAGGAATGCTTTGCATAGCACTTTGATAGCCCAAAGAGACCGTATTATAAATTTGAGTAAGGAAGACTACAACTTACCTTAATATATTTACTTTGGGATTTTATTAGTGTTAAACGTCTCACCCAATCTAGGATTTTATCAGATGGACAAAATTATAAAAAATTGTATTAATTCAGGGAATTTTATAATTAATTTATAAGGTCTAACCTTAGGTGGGTTCAGATCTTTATTATAATTATTCCATCAACCTAGATTATACGCAAAATAATTAACACTTTTATTTGTTATGTTTATATTGCATTTCTTGTAAGCTTTTATTCAATAAATTTAATTTTTACTATGTTACAGAAACATATATAAGCACCATCTTATATACTAGAAATAAATTAGTTCATGTTAATCCCCCGTTGGTCAATTCATATTTCATCAATATAGGTTCCCAGGTAGGAGGTGCCCTATGAGGTAGACACCAAGTCCAATCTTTAGCCAGAGCAAATACGGGCACAAACTTGAAAACCAATGGATTCTCTTGAACCAATAAATTTCTTCCTTCTAATTCATGTAAATTGGAAGCATCTATAACCCATGTAATTTAAATAAATTATTGACACTTGTATAATTTGAGTAAGTTGAGCAGGTTTATTCGAAAAAATTCATAACCATTTTCTAACCTTGAAATAAAAGGCACAAGTTTATATATATTATTCCAAACAATTAAATAAATAAATCATTTTATATAGAAAATAATATTCAGTCCGCTTCTAACTTAATTATGCACTAAATAGGCTAGCTCTGAAACCACTGATGGGAACTGATAGTCAGATTGAACATGCATTAAGGGAAGGCGGAAATTCAAAATTTTGTCCCTGTCCCCAGGAACTCCTATTAGTTGTATATAAATTAAATAAAGCCTTAACTAAATAATTCTCTACCTAGGTTAGCATGCAAAAGGACTAGGCATACCATAATTCCAAATTATATCCTAGCACATTTATTTTATACTAAGCATGTTATAACTCTAAGCTATAATCTAAGCATATAAACTAAGCATGCAAAACAACCTAAGCATAATTATTAAGTCTAAAAACACTTAAAGAGAAGGACTTAATAATTAAAAGAGAAATTAGAAGACTTACTATTTGAAGCGTGCTTTAGTAGAACTTCGTTACACAAGCCTCCAAAGTAGGATAGCCTCTTTGAGTATCCACATAAACCCCACCAACCGAAACCTCCCATTGAGGAAGAACCGAAGAACCTTGAGCAATTGCTAGCTCTCTCCAAAATTCCCACCCCAAAAATATATATCCTAGAGATTCAAGATCCACTTAAATTTGGTGCACTGCACAGTATATAGGGGAAGCTTGGGTTCCTCACCTTTATTTCGGGATAGGGAAAAATCCCCATCCCGCATTGGCAACACGCGAATCCTATAGGATCCGCATGCTGCCCATGCCGACCTGACTTACTCTGCAAGTTAGGTCCTTACTGGACAAGGAAGGCTCTTATGAGCCTGCCTTGTCCTATGGGCTAGGCCTCGCGGGCTCTCCCACGAGCCCAGCTCACGGGTGGCAAGCGCTGCACAAGGTAGGCTCTTACGAGCCTTCCTTGTCCTACAGGCTGGGCCTCGCGGGACTTCCCACGATCCCAGCTCATAGGTGGCCTTTGCCGCAGGCCAGCGCAAGCCTAGCTTGGGCTCCCTGCAGCCCACGACTGCCCATTCACTCATACAGGCTCACGTGGGCCCACAAAGCCTTCGGGCTTGCGAGTCCTTTTTGCGAAGGGTCCAACCCTCATTTTTCTTGCAGTTCTAGCTCCTCCACCAATTCAAATATTTATTTTACGACCTTACTAAAACAGTTACGGATCAAAATAAATTCCTTGGTCTATCCAAAATTGATCCAATCAATTTTAACCAATTAAACAATAATCCAATTATTATTTATATTATATTTTCGTAATAGATTAAATCTATTAGTTCTTTACTTGGTCCAATGAAGGTCCAATGTGTCTGACCTTATCGGATCCCGAAGTATTGAACTATTAAGGCTTAACCAATCCTTAAACGACTGTAGTACACCTTAAACGACTGTAGTACACCTCTAGATCGTGAATAGAACCTGATAACCTTAAACGACTGTAGTACACCTCTAGCAAGGGTCTACCACCCCCATTACTCGTAACATCATTTATGCTTATGACTTAATCCCGGTTAATGCAATAGTTATCCAGTGTGATAAATTCCTTCCATTCTTCAATACTAGTACCATCTGATTTATAGGATTCGGTTAAAGTGTTAACCCACTAATAGCGAGGTTGCTCTAAGCTATTCCAGTAGTTTACTTGTTGCCGAAGTATATTACCTTTTACCATAGTGCATTTGAGTAAAAACCATTTCTATCAAACACATACTCTGATCAGAGGTTTATGGCAATCATCACTTCAACAAGTGGCCAGGTACAACTCCTTAATATAATTGGAGCGATGGATTCTTTCCAACTACTCAGCTTACCAACGTCCTATCATCATTGTACCCGTAATCACCCGTAGCACCCTAAATTAATGAGTGTCTAGTAATGACCCAAAGTATAGTGATAGTACCACACAAGATAACTAGCATCTCAAGTACGAGGACATTCGCAAAGCTTATTGCATGAAGATAAACTCTAACACATTGATATATAATACCAAGTGTTTATCTTACTGCAGTCTCCAATATATCTCCCAGATATATTCATGTGTCAAACTTAAGGCACCACCTTCAGTCCTTAGGAGATTGACTGCTTGGACCCTTTCCAAGAAAGTTGACCACATGCTAGTCTTTCCACTTCATTAATATGTCAAGGACTTTTGTATACATACATCAATGAATATATTTAACCAGCTATAATATATATATGTAGAAACACATTGATATAAATGAAAGAACAAACGCCTTTATTGAACAAATGCCTAATTGCCTTAAGGGCATATATCATATCCAACATGGAGTACACCGAAAGGTGCATGAACACTAGTGGTCAGTGTTCACGCCAGCCCATATTCATAGGCTACACAAAGGCAGCCCGTGAAGGGCACCGCGAGCTGGGTTCACGGCATAGGTTGTGAGGCCTAGCTTGGGTGCAAGGCTAGCCCACAAGGGCTTGCCTTATAACTACCACATGCAACGTGCTATGCACGCTGCCTAGCAGGCCAGTAAAACCTGCGGATCCCTGTGGATCCACGCGTCATACCCGCATGGGATGTGCTAATGTGCACATCCTACATTGCCTTTTGGGGAGCAAATTTTTACTCCCCAAGCCTATATATAGGCTTTCCCCTCACCTATTGAAAGTGCACCAAGCTCAAAGCATAAATCCTAAGCAAGATATTTTTCTCTCAGGTATTAAGCACAGTTCTTTTTTAGGAGCCTGAATTTATTTGGGTACCTCTAGTTTATATTTTCGGGTAAGGCTTCTAGAGTGATCTAGCAACTACTCGAGGTTTCTTAGTTCTTCCTCCCGAGGAGGTTTTGGTTGGTGGAGTTTGTATGGATACTCATAGAGGCTATCCTACGCTTGGAGGCTTATGGAGTCTTTTTCTTTAAGCAATTTTAGACTTAACAATATGCTTAGGTTGTTTTGCATGCTTGGTTTATTTTATGCTTAGGTTATAGCTTAGAGTTAGAACATGCTTAGGTTATAGCTTAGAGTTAGAACATGCTTAGGTTATAGCTTAGAGTTATAACATGCTTAGTATAAAATAAATGTGCTAGGATATGATTTAGAATTGTAGTATGCCTCGCCCTTTTGCATGCTAACCTAGGTAGAGAATTATTTAGTTAAGGCTTTATTTAATTTATATGCAACTATTAGGAGTTCCTGGGGACAGGGACAAAATTTTGAATTTCTTCCATGCCTGTTATGCATGTTCAATCTGACTATCAGAATAGGTTATGTGTTTATGTTAAATGGAGTGGCAATTGTTTAGAAAAGTTTCAAATAGGATACAACTACTGATTCAACCACAGAATCTGAGTACGTTGCTGCTTTAGAAGTAGCAAAATAAGCTGTCTAGATAAAGAAATTTATTGGCGATCTCGATGTGATGTCTAATAGTGAAGATCCAAGTATTATATTGTGAAAAACTAGGGATGTTACTCAGGCATAATGACCAAGGTTTTGTCAAAGAAATAGACATGTACACAGAAAATATCATATAGCATATGATATGGGATAATGGATGTAATAATGGAATACATTCCCATATATCAGAACCTAGCAGATGATCTGATGAAACCGTTAATATAGATTAAGCATGACCAGCTTATTAATAGTTATGGCATAAATGCACATGGCTAATTAGAACTAGTGCAAGTGGGAGATTGTTAGACATGATGTATGCCCTAGACCAATTAGGGTGATTGATCTTAGTTAGTTAACTTTATATGATAACTTATAAAGGCATTTCTTTTGTTTCATCAATGACTGCGAAAATATATTATGACTGGTTAAGAATATATTCATTTATGTGTTTGCAAAAGTCCTTGACATAATTATAGCACGTATTGCAAGGGCATACTGGGACTATATTGGTGAGAAATGGTTCTTGTGCAGTTATGATTTGTCTAAATATCCCTAGTCATAGTATCATCAAGACTGGACATTGATGAATATTGATAGACTAGCATGTGTCATCATACCTCTTGAATCTGATTTAGAGTAGCATATCTCCAGTGCTAGAGGGTGATACCTTAGGTTAACACATGAATGTATTCAGGGAAACACATTGGATACCGCTATAAGACAATACTTGGTAATCTATATTATGTGTTGGTGTTTTAACGTCTCATTGCAATAGCAATACGAATATCCTTAGACCCCAGATACTAGTTACCTTATTCAAGTGTTGCTATACATTGGGTCATACCTAAGAATTCTATAGACTGGGTGATATGGATGATTATGGGTATAGTTGATGTATGTCTGTTGGTAAGTTGAGCAGTCAAGATGGAATCTATCACTCCATTATAGCAATATAAGGGAGTTGTACCTTGGCCACTTATTAGAAGTGACACACTCGAATACCTCTGTAGAGTATGGGTTGATAGGATGAGATCCTAGTCAACACATTAATATGGTTGAGTAGTGTACTTTGGTACCAAGACTAAATTACTAGGATAGCCTATAAGGTTACTAATGGACTTACAATTAAACTGAGTCCAAGAAACTAGATGGTACTTAACAATTGATAGAAGGAGTGAATTGTATTGATACTATTACAGAACCGAGATTAAGTCACCTGCAGGTGACATTCTAAATATTGAGGGGTCATATGCCCTATGCTAGAGAGCCATTATGACCGATTAAAGTCAACGCAGTCCACAACAGTCTGGAGCTCCGAGCCATTCAAATTCCTGAAAAGGAATTTGAGCTAGGTCAAACTTTGACAGCTCGATATTACGGGATCTTATAAGGTCACACTTTGAGTTACGACCGAGCAATGTAAAGAACTATTAGACTAGGTCTAATCTAGAAGAGAAATAAAGGGTTAGACCATTTTAATTGGTTGGACCAATTTATACTGGTTGGACCAGTATATTAAAAATAAATGGTTAGACCATTTTATTGGTTGGACCAATTTTACTACTTGGACCGGTGCACCAAAAAAATGAGAGGGCATAAGAGGAAATAGAAACCGAGTTGTGGGGGTCCATAGTAATGTACTAAGTGGACTCATGCAAGAGGGCATGCGCAAGTGTTGTGGGATAACACTTGCGGCGGGCCTGCACATGGGCCCTAACAGTGCTACTCAAGCAGCATTGCGGAAGGCCCAATGGGCTTCCATAATCGAGCTGCCTAAATCTGCCGCAATGTGCCGCAGCGTGCAGGCAAGGGCCTGCGCACATGTGCGATGCACACAACCCACAAAGGGTTGTGCACTAGCATGTTGGGCCTAGGCGTTGGCGCAGGCCCATGCGGGCAAGCAGTGTTCCAATTAGACTGGAATACTATTTTAGTTCTATTTCTATTAAATAGTATTTATTGAATGAGTTTTGATTATCTTTTAATTAATTAATTGGTTATTAAATTAAATAATTGGTTATTAATTAGTAGAATAATTATTTAATAAGACTTGTAATTCAAGTGAGATTCCGTTTTATATTAAATAGGAATTGTTTAATCTATTAATTAATTAGATTAGATTAATTAATTGAATTAAATACTAATAAAGGAAGATTGAATTTAACTCTAACTCTTTCTTATCTAGAAAATGACTAAAAGTTTATGACTATTTAATTTCTAAATGGACAAGGCTTGAATTAAATCGTCCTTTTAATCCACCTCTTATGCCTATAAATAGAGAGCTCTCTCCTCATTATTTTACACACCAATTTTTGTGACTCTCTCCCTCTCTCTTATTCTCTTAGTTGTTCTAGTTCTCATAAGTAATCCATCGAAATACGTATTTACTTTGAATAGAAAACTAAGGGAATTTTTTCTAGAATAAATTAGTAGGGAAGATCTAGTTGTCTTCCACTTATTTATCGATGCTCCCTTTCTAGAAGGTTGTGATTGGTGGTGCTTGTGTGGATCAATTATAGAGGGTTTCTACTTTGGGGTCTGTGCACAGAGTTGAGGGGTCATTCTGCCTACATTGGGATTCACACTTCAACTGGTACTTGGTTAAAATATTATTAGGTCCTTTTATAAGTGTTTATGACCAAGAATAATAATAGACTAGTTTATGTTGTCAACCATGTCATGCTTAGGATATCCTTGGATTTTGGATTAGAATATCCATCATGTCTGCTTTGCATGTTCAAACTTGTGAATCTAGACCAACAGAAGACAAACGGGTTGAATTTCTGTAGCTAATAATTGAATGAAAGAGTACAAGGGAAAAATGGGATGAATATTAGTTTTTTATTATTTTTATTATTTTTATTAAAACAAAACAATCTCACTTGCTTGATTTTTCCTATATTGCCAAATCATCAGCCATGTCAGCTATATGGGGTCATGAGATGCATTTTAGACAAGTTCAGGGGGGCAAGAGGAGCTTTTGAAAGTTCAGGGGGGTGAGAGGCTATTTGGGACAAGTTTAGGGGGTTGGTGATGTATTAGGCCATTTTAGTTGTTTAAAACTAAAAGATCAAGCTTAATAATGATTAGGAATCCAAATCAATGTGTATTAAATCGGATTTCCACCTCTTTATCAAGCTTTCTCTAACTAGAACTTAAGAACACTAAATTTGTTGATTTAATTCTTTTAAATGAGAAAAAAGTCCCAAACCAGATTATTTTGGGATCTTTTATAGACTCTACTAAGTGTAAATAACCCAATTAGTCCCTTAAATTCATGGATTTAATGGAAAAATCAGATAAAAATGACTTAGAGAGAGCAAGAAAAGACCTGAAATGGGTTCTAGTCGTTCGCATTCAGGCCACACCAGTTATGGTCGCCGACGGCTGCTCCGGCGAGCCAAAGAAGCTTTTTTTAAAAAAAAACTTGTTAAACTTTAAAAATTCATAAATTTCACCACGGTTATCGAATTTAAATGATCCTTAACAAATTGGAAACCTCATAGTGTCTAAAATCTAGTAAAATTAACGAAACTTGCAGAAAATGATTGGGTTTAAGAAAAAATGTGAAACAGTTTACTACACGCGAGAGAAAGATTACAGTTCATTTTCAAATGCATTTTTAATAAGTTTTTAAGCACGGTCAAAGGTCCAAAATCATAAATAATGTACTTGCCAAATGTGTTCCGACCCTAAAAGAATAGAACAACTGGCTGAGGAAAGGTCAAAGCAATTTCCATCATTGCTCCACTAGAGTGACCAAAAAGCTCGTGCTCATAGGATGCCTCTCGGGAGATTACCACTTGACAGGCCAAGTGTGATATCAAAAGGGAAAGGGAGAGAAGGCCATACCTGAGGGGTGTCTGGTTGGCACTTCGATGTTCACTAAGAGCGACTGAAGTGTCTCTTGGACTTTGAGATTTACCGAGAGCATCTGAATAGACCCTTGGACTTTAAGGTTTGTTGAGAGCATTTGAGGAGTCTCTTGGACTTTGAGGTTTACCGAGAGCGTCTAAAGAGACCCTTAGACTTTGAGGTTTATCGAGAGCGTCTGAAGGGACCCTTAGACTTTGAGGATTGTCGAGAGCGTCTGAAGAGCCTCTTAGACTTTCAAGATTACCAAGAGCATCTAAAAAGACCTTTGGACTTTGAGGATTACTGAGAGCGTCTGAAGAGTACCTTAGAATTTTAGGATTACTGAGAGCATTTGAAGAGACCCTTAGACTTTGAGGATTATCGAGAGCGTCTAAAGAGACCCTTGGACTTTGAGGATTGTCAAGAGTATCTAAAGAGACCTTTGGACTTTAAGGTTTGTCGAGAGCATCCGAAGAGACCCTTGGACTTTAAGGATTACCAAGAGTGTCTAAAGAAACCTTTGGACTTTGAGGATTGCTGAGAGCATCTGAAGAGACCCTTGGACTTTAAGGATTGCCGAGATTATCTGAAGAGACCCTTGGACTTTGAGGATTGCCGAGAGCATCTGAAAAGACCCTTGGACTTTAAGGACTGACGTATGTAAGCAAAAGTGCTTGACATATCATAGCATAAAGTCAAAGAAATTATAGTTGGACTATATTTGGTGGAACCTGCTTCATGTGCATATGATTATGTCTAAACTATCCCTAGTCATAGTTTCGTCAAGAAAGGATATTGATGAAGTAGAAAGACTAGCATGTGGTCAACTTTCTTAGAAAGGGTCCAAGCAGTCAATCTCCTAAGGACTGAAGGTCGTGCCTTAAGCCTAACACATGGATTTATCTAGGAGATATATTGGAGAACGCAGTAAGATAAACACTTGGTAAATATATCAATGTGTTAGTGTTTATCTTCATGCAATATGCTTTGCGAATATCCTCATACTTAAGATGCTAGTTACCTTGTGGGGTACTGTTGCTATACTTTGGGTGATTTCTATACACTCATTAATTTAGGGTGTCATGAGTGATTACGAGTATAGTGATGACAGCACATTGGTAAGCTGAGTAGTCAGAAAGAATCCATCGCTCCGGACATATTAAGGAGTAGTACCTGGCCGCTTGTTGAACTGGTGATTGCCATAAACCTCTTATCAAAGTATATGTTTAATAAAAATAGTTTCTAGTCAAACACACTATGGTAAAAGGTAATATACTTCGGGAATAAGTAAATAACTGGGATAGCTTGGAGCAACCTTGCTATTAGTGGGTTAACACTTTAACTGAACCTTGTAAATCAGATGGTACTAATATTAAAGAATGGAAGGAGTTCATTGCATTGGATAACTATTGCATTGACTAGGATTAAGACATAAGCATAAATGACCTTCCGAGTAATGGGGGATGGTAGACCGTTGTTAGCGGTGTGCTACAGTCGTTTAAGGTAATCAAGTTTTATTCATGGTCTAGAACCTCGAGCCAAGGGTTCCATTAGAACAAGGGTTGGGTAAGCCTTAACAGCTCAATACTTCGGGATCCTATAAGGTCACATACATTGGATGTTCATTAGACTAAGTAAAGAACTAATAGATTTATTCTATTTCGAGAATATAATTTAAATAATAATTAGATTATTATTTAGTTGGCTAAAATTGATTGGATCAATTTTGGATAGACCAAGAAATTTATTTTTGACCGATAACTAATTAATTAGAGTCATAAATAAATTATGCAATTAGTTAAAATTAATTAAATCAATTTTGGTTGGACCAAGAAATTTATTTTGATTGATAACTAATTTATTAAGGTCGAAAATAAATATTTATTTGAAAGGATTAAAAGGGGAATTTTGCATTGGCGAGTTAAACTGCAAAGTGTGAAATATTTTGTACAAAATTCGGTTGCACGGAGTTTTAGGAATTGAGAGTGAGATTGAACATGCATAACAGGCATTGTGAAATTCAAAATTTTATCCGTATCCCTAGGAACTCCTATTAGTTGAGTATAAATTAAATAAAGCCTTAACTAAATAATTCTCTACCTAGGTTAGCATACAAAAGGACTTGCCATACCATAATTCCAAATTATATCCTAGCACATTTATTTTATACTAAGCATGACATAACTCTAAGCTATAACCTAGGCATGTTATAACTCTAAGCTATAACCCAAGCATAAAATAAACTAAGCATGCAAAACAACCTAAGCATAATTATTAAGTCTAAAAACACTTAAAGAGAAGGACTTAATAATTAAAAGAGAAATTAGAAGACTTACTAGTTGAAGCGTGCTTTACCAGAACTTCATTACACAAGCCTCCAAAGTAGGATAGCCCCTATAAGTACCCACACACGAACACCACCAACCAAAACCTCCCAATGAGGAAGAACCGAAGAGGGCACAATATATAGGGGGAGCTAGGGCTCCCCGCATTTAATGCGGGATGGGTAAAAATCCTCATCTCGCCCTTGGCAACACTCGAATCCCATAGGATCCGCGTGCGGCCCACGCCGATCTGACTTGCTCTGCAAGTCGGGTCCTTCCCGCATAACGCAGGCTCTTGTGAGCCTGCCATGTCCTGAGGCTGGGCCTCGCTGGCTCTCCCGCGAACCCAGCTCGCAGATGGTAAGGGCTGCACAAGGCAGGCTCTTTCGAGCCTGCCTTATCCCGAGGGTTGGCCCTCGCGGGACTTCCCACAAGCCCAGCTCACGGCCTTTGCTGCAGACCAGCGCAAGCCTAGCTTGTGCTTCCTACAGCCTATGAGTGCCCATGCACTCGTGCGGGCTCACATGGGCCCACAAAGCCTTTAGGCTTGCGGGTCTTTTTCGTGAAGGGTCCAACCCTCATTTTTCTTGCAGTTCGAGCTCCTTCTCCAATTCAAATATTTATTTTATGACGTTACTAAAATAGTTACGGGTCAAAATAAATTCCTTGGTCTATCCAAAATTGATCCAATCAATTTTAACCTATTAAACAATAATCCAATTATTATTTATATTATATTTTTGTAATAGATTAAATCTATTAGTTCTTTACTTAGTGCGATGAAGGTCCAATGTGTGTGACCTTATAGAATCACGAAGTATTGAGCTGTTAAGGCTTAACCAACCCTTGTTCTAATGGAATCATTGGCTCGATGCTCTAGACCGTGAATAGAACCCGATTACCTTAAATAACCGTAGTACGCCTCTAGCAAGGGTCTACCATCCCCCATTACTCAAAACTTCATTTATGCTTATAACTTACTCCGGGTTAATGTAATTGTTATCCAGTGCGATAAATTCATTCCATTCTTTAATCTTAGTACCATCTGGTTTATAGGGTTCAATTAAAGTGTTAACCCACTAATAGCGAGGTTGCTCCAAGCTATCCCAGTAGTTTACTTGGTACTGAAGTATATTGCCTTTTACCATAGTGTGTTTGACTAGAAACCATTTCTATCAAACACATACTCTGATCACAGGTTTATCACAATCATCACTTCAACAAGTGGCCAAGTACAACTCCTTAATATATCTAGAGTGATGGATTCTTTCCGGTTACTCAGCTTACCAACGTGTTGTCACCACTGTACCCATAATCACCTGTAGCACCCTAAATTAATGAGTGTTTAGTAATGACCGAAAGTATAGCAATAGTACCACATAAGATAACTAGCATCTCAAGTACGAGGACATTCGTAAAGCTTATTGCATGAAGATAAACACTAACACATTGATATATACACCAAGTGTTTATCTTACTACGGTGTCCAATATATCTCCCAGATATATCCACGTATCAAACTTAAGGCACCACCTTTAGTCCTTAGGAGATTGACTGCTTGGACCCTTTCCAAGAAAGTTGACAACATGCTAGTTTTTCCGCTTCATCAATATCCTTTCTTGAAGAAACTATGACTAAGGATAGTTTAGACATAATCATAATTGCGCATGAAGCAGGTTCCACCAGATTTAGTCCAACTATAATTTCTCTAACTTCATGGTATGATATGTCAAGCACTTTTGTAAACATACATCAATGAATATATTTAACTAGCTATAATATATATAAATAGAAACACATTGATATAAACAAAAGAATAAATGCCTTTATTGATTAAATAAATTATTTGTACAATTACATAATAAAGATATATCACCCTAATTGCCTTAAGGGCATACATCATATCCAACAAACTCCCACTTGCACTAAGGCCAATTAGCCATATGTCTTAATCCATATGCTTTAACATGCTGGTCATGTTTGACTTGAGTCAATGGCTTTATCAGACCATCCGCAAAGTTCTGATCAGTGGGTACATATTCTAATCTTATTATCTTAGCATCAATAATCTCCCTGATTATATGATACTTTTTGGATACAGGTCTATTTTTCTGATGAGACCGTGGTTCCTTTGCCTGAACTATGGAACCATTGTTATCACAATACAAAGTAATTGGATCAACAGCCTCAGGCACTATATCGAGATCACCAATAAATCCCCTTAACCAGACAGCTTCTTTTACTGCTTTGCATGCAGAAATGTATTCAGATTCCGTGGTTGAATCAATAGTAATTTCTTGCTTAGACCACTTCCAGCATACCGCCGCTCCATTTAACACATACACAAAACCTAACTGAGACTTAAAGTCATCCTCATTAGATTGAGAACTCGCATCAGTGTAACCTCTAATTGTGAGGTAACCTTCTCCATAAATCAAGAACTCATCCTTAGTCCTTCTCAAGTACTTAAGGATTGCCTTGATGGCCATCCAGTGCTTTTCACCTAGATCTGATTGATATCTGCTCATAAAGCTCAAAGCTCGAGAGACATATCATAGCATACATGATGGATCCTATCATGGATGCATAGGGTATATCCTTCATGTGCATTTTCTCCTGAGCAGTCTTTAGACACTCAGCCTTAGATAGGTTTATCCCCTTTATCATCGAGAGATACCCTTTCTTAGAATGCTCAAGATTGAACCTATTTAATACCTTGTCAATATATGTACTTTGAGAAAGACCTAACAGCCTCTTGGATCTATCCCTGAAGATCTTTATACCTTGTATAAATGCTGCTTCACCAAGGTCTTTCATGGAGAACTTTCTTGACAACCATACTTTAATGTTTTGAAGAAGAGAAATGTCGTTTCCAATTAGCAAGATGTCATCAACATGCAATACTAGAAAAATGACTACACTCCCACTAACCTTCTTGTAAATACAAGGCTCATTAGCATTTGGGCACAAATCCAGTTCCCAGATTGTCTCATCAAACCTTATATTCCAACTCCTAGATGCCTACTTAAGTCCATAAATGGATCTTTATAGCTTGCATACCTTTGAGCCATTCTGTGATGTAAAACCCTTAGGCTATGTCATATACACATCCCGATCTAAATCCCCATTTAGGAATGTTATTTCTACATCCATCTGCCAGATCTCATAATCGTAATGAGCAGCAATGGCAAGGAGTATCCTTATGGATTTAAGCATGGCTACCGGTGAGAAGGTTTCATCATAGTCAATACTTTCCCGTTGACTATAACCTTTCGCAACAAACCTTGCTTTATAGGTAATTACATTACCATCCATGTCTATCTTCTTTTTGAAGACCCACTTATACCCAATTGGTCTAACCTCTTGCAGTGCATCAACCAAATTCCAAACTTGGTTCTCGTACATGGAATCCATTTCTGATTTCTCGGCTTTTAGCCATTTATCAGAATCTGAGCTTTTTATTACCTCATCATATATCCTTGGTTCATCATCCTCCATAAGATATAGTTCCTTATCATCAGTGATGATAAACCCATATCTATCGGGTGCCTTATGAATATGACCTGATCTTCACAATGATTGTGTTTTGACATGTTGTTCTTGGATCACACTCTCTTGTGCATCTAGAACGGGGTCAATCAGTTGATTATCTATTTCTTTCTCTTGAACTTCCAATTCAATATTGCTCCCACTGACTTTTGCAAGTAATTGTTCCCTTTCCAAAAAGTGAGCATTCTGAGACACAAATACCTTTTGTGCTTTGGGTTGGTAAAACAGATATCCAATTGTTTCCTTTCGATATCCAATGAATAGACATTTATCAGCCTTAGCACTCAGTTTATTAGACGCTATCCTCTTTACCATATCAAGACAGCCCCATACTCATAAGTGACTTAGAGATGGCTTCTTATTACACCATCATCATAAGGTGTAAAATCAACTAATTTAGAGGGAACTCTATTTAAGACATAAACCGCGCTCTCTAGTGCATATCCCCAAAAGGTTTTACTAAGATCTACATGGCTCATCATGGACCTAACCATATCCAATAAAGTTCGATTTCTCCTTTCTGACACTTTGTGTTGGGGTGTACAAGGAGGGTTCCATTGGGGAACTATCCTATTTTCCTTTAGATAATCCTGAAACTCCTGACTTAAGTATTCTCCACCTCGATCCGATTGAAATGTTTTAATACTTTTCCTAAGCTATTTCTCTACTTCAGCTCTGAATAGTTTGAACTTTTCAAAACTTTCAGATTTGTGCTTCATCAAGTACAAATAACCATATCGTGAGTAATCATCAATAAAGGTTATGAAGTAGGAGTATCCTCCTAGTTCCTGGACACTCATTGGACCACACACATCAATATGCATAAGTTCCAATGTACTAGTGGCCCTCTCACCCTTTCCTTGAAAGGGTAACTTTGTCATTTTTCCTTTTAAACAAGGTTCGTAATCACCATAAGACTCCAAGTCTATTGGGCCCAAGTCTCCACGCTTATGCAACTTGGTTAAGTGACCCTTGTTTATATGGCCTAAACAATAATGCCATAAGTAGAAGGAATTCTCATTATCTAATTTAACTTTCTTCACATTGTTTATATTGAAAACTTCTATTTTAGTATCAAGAACATAAATGCCACCTTTTAACATTCCATAACGATAAAGAATATTATTCAAACGAATTTGATAATTATTATTCAAAAATAAAATTTCAAATCCCTCAACTGCTAAACACACAACAGATACAATATTCTTAGTAACACTTGGAATGTAGTAATAATTATTCAAAACTAAAACAAGTCCACTTGGCAAAACAAGACTAAAGCTCCCTATGGCTAATGCAGTAATTCTAGCTCCATTTCCCACGCATAGGTCCATCTCCCCTTTTGTAAGTTTTCTACAGTTCCTTAGTCCCTACACAGAATTACACATATGAGAACCACAACCAGTATCTAACACCCAAGTGGATTCACGCAGAAAAGTAGCAAAGTTTTCAATTACAAACATACATGAAGTAGATGCCTCTGTAGGCTTCTTATTCAAATGCTCAGAAGCAGGAGCTTTGCAATCCCTCTTCCAATGTTCCAGTTTCCCACATTGGAAGCAGGCATACTTAGAGGCCTTCTTTTCTTTCTTCTTCTTACTGATTCTTTTCTTAGGACCTAGTGCCTACTTCTTCTTCTTAGAAGCCTTGCCTTTTTCAACCAATAGTAGAGGTTTCTGATCCTTCTTGATCTGAGGTTCTACTATTTTCATCATGTTGATTAATTCAGGGATAGTAGAATTAATCTTGTTCATGTAATAGTTAGTCACGAAGCCTGAGTAACTATCTGTCAAGGACATCAACACAAGGTCAATGGTCAAGGCATGATTCATCTCGAATCCCAATCGATTCAGTTTCTTAAGGTATCCTAAGAGTTTTAGTATATGCTGAGAGGCAGAGGTACCAGCCTGCATCTTGGTCCCGAAAAGGAGCTTGGAGGTCTCATACCTCTCTGTCCTTTCCCTCTCCGAAAAGAGTTCTTCAAGTTGAAGAACCATGTCCTCCAAGGGCATGTTCTTATGTTGTTTCTGAAGCTCAGGATTCTTGAACCCCAACATAATACACATGGCAGTCTCACAATCTTTCCTATGATTCAACCAGGCATCATGTTCCACATGATCCTCAATATCAGGTTCTATAGGGAAAATTTCACTTACAATATATGCAATTCGCTCAGATCTGAGAACTATTCTCGTGGGTCGGAACCAATCAGAAAAGTTTGAGCCATTCAATTTGGTCTCAAGTAACATATGGAGATTAACATTGGAAGTCATTTTCAACCTAAGATATAAGAAAAGAAAAGTGTTTAGATATTAGTTTAAGTACATGCATTTAATATAAGGACTTTTAATTAAATACATTTTCCTACAATTTTCTTCGAAATTTACAATAGCCCATTCTATTAAATTCGAGAATTTTAGCCCAGCTAAATTTCCTAGTAGGTATCATCTATAACTAGTCTATTACAACCCCCAATTTTATGAGTCAAATCATAATAGTAAGTCATAGTTGGAATCCCATTCCATTTGCATCACATGCAATAGCTAATTCATTTAGTTCCCTAATCCCAAGGGACGTGTGCTCTTATATTAGCATCTCCTTGAATATGTCTCAGATCTGGGCCTAGGCCCCAATTTTAAGGTGGACTACCCCAGCTCTATTAAGGCAGACCCTATCCCAAACTTTACAACCAATCAATGCAGACCAAAAGGAACGCTTTTACGTAGCACTTTGATAGCCCAAAGAGACCGTATTATAAATTTGAGTAAGGAAGACTACAACTTGCCTTAATCTATTTACTTTGGGATTTTATTAGTGTTAAATGTCTCACCCAATCTAGGATTTTATCAGATGGACAAAATTATAAAAACTTGTAATAATTCAAGGAATTTTATAATTAATTTATAAGGTATAACCTTAGGTGGGTTCGGATCTTTATTATAATTATTCCATCAACCTAGATTATATGCAAAATAATTAACACTTTTATTTACTATATTTATATTGCATTTCCTGTAAGCTTTTATTCAATAGATTTAATTTTTACTATGTTATAGAAACATATATAAGCACCATCTTATATACTAGAAATAAATTAGTTCATGTTAATCCCCCGTTGGTCAATTCAAATTTCACCGATATAGGTTCCTAGGTAGGAGAGGTGCCCTACGAGGTAGACACCAAGTCCAATCCTTAGCCAACACATATACAGGCACAAACTTGAAGACCAATGGATTCTCTCAGACTAATAAATTTTGTTCTTCCAATTCATGTAAATTGGAAGCATCTATAACCCATGTAATTTAAATAAATTATTAACACTTGTATAATTTGAGTAAGTTGAGCAGGCTTATTCAAAAAAATTCATAACCATTTTCTAACCTTGAAATGAAAGGCACAAGTTTATATATATTGTTCCAAAAAATTAAATAAATAAATCATTTTATATGGAAAATAATATTGAGTTCGCTTCTAACTTAATTATGCACTAAATAGGCTGGCTCCAAAACCACTGTTGGGAACTGATAGTCAGATTGAACATACATAACAGGCATGGCGGAAATTCAAAATTTTGGCCCTGTCCCGAGGAACTCCTATTAGTGGCATATAAATTAAATAAAGCCTTAACTAAATAATTCTCTACCTAGGTTAGCATGCAAAAGGACTAGGCATACCATAATTCCAAATTATATTCTAGCATATTTATTTTATACGAAGCATGTTATAACTCAAACCTATAACCTAAGCATATCAACTAAGCATGCAAAACAACCTAAGCATAATTATTAAGTCTAAAACCACTTAAAGAGAAGGACTTAATAATTAAAAGAGAAATTAGAAGACTTACTAGTTGAAGCATGCTTTAGCAGAACTTTGTTACACAAGCCTCCAAAGTAGGATAGCCCCTATGAGTATCCACATGAACCCCACCAACTGAAACCTCCCAATGAGGAAGAATCGAAGAACCTTGAACAATTGCTAGCTCGCTCTAAAATTCCCACCCAGAATATATATATATCATAGAGATTCAAGATCCACTTAAATTTGGTGCACTGATTAATAGAGAAAGGGGGCACAATATATAGGGGGAGCTTGGGCTCCCCGCATTTAATGCGAGATGGGGAAAATCCCCATCTCGCTTGGCAACACGCGGATCCCATAGGATCCGCATGCCGCCTATGCCGACCTGACTTATTCAATAAGTTAGGTCCTTATCGCATAAGGCAGGCTCTTATGAGCCTACCTTGTCCCGTGGGCTAGGCCTCGCGGGCTCTCCCACGAGCCCAGTGCATGGGTGGCAAGGGCTGCACAAGGTAGGCTCTTGCGAGCCTTCCTTGTCCTGCAAGCTCCATGAGCCCAGCTTACGGGTGGCCTTTGCTGCAGGCCTGCACAAGCCTAGCTTGCACTGCCTGCAGCCCACAAGTGCCCATGCACTCGTGCGGGCGCACGTGGGCCCACAAAGCCTTTAGGCTTGTGGGCCCTTTTCACGAAGGGTCCAACCCTCATTTTTCTTACAGTTCTAGCTCCTCCTCCAATTCAAATATTTATTTTATGACCTTACTAAAACAGTTACGGGTCAAAATAAATTCCTTGGTCTATCCAAAATTGATCCAATCAATTTTAACCAATTAAATAATAATCTAATTATTATTTATATTATATTTTTGTAATAGATTAAATCTATTAGTTCTTTACTTAGTCCAATGGAGGTCCAATGTATGTGACCTTATCGGATCCCGAAGTATTGAACTGTTAAGGCTTAACTAATCCTTGTTCTAATGGAACCATTGGCTCAAAGCTCTAGATCATAAATCGAACCCGATTACCTTAAATGACTATAGTACACCTCTAACAAGGGTCTACAACCCCCACATTACTCGGAACATCATTTATGCTTATGACTTAATCCCAGTTAATGCAATAGTTATCCAGTGCGATAAATTCCTTCCATTCTTTAATATTAGTACCATCTGATTTATAGGGTTCGGTTAAAGTGTTAACCCACTAATAGCGAGGTTGCTTCAAGCTACCCCAATAGTTTACTTGTTACCGAAGTATATTGCCTTTTACCATAGTGTGTTTGAATAGAAACCATTTCTATCAAACACATACTCTGATCAGTGGTTTATGGCAATCATCACTTCAACAAGTGGCCAGGTACAACTCCTTAATATATTTGGAGCGATGGATTCTTTCCGACTACTCAGCTTACCAACGTCCTGTCATCACTGTACCCGTAATCACCCATAGCACCCTAAATTAATAAGTGTATACTAATGACCCAAAGTATAGTGATAGTACCACACAAGGTAACTAGCATCTCAAGTACAAGGACATTCGCAAAGCTTATTGCATGAAGATAAACTCTAACACATTGATATATAATACCAAGTGTTTATCTTATTGCGGTCTCCAATATATCTCCCAGATATATCCATGTGTCAAACTTAAGGCACCACCTTCAGTCCTTAGGAGATTGACTGCTTGGACCCTTTCTAAGAAAGTTGACCACATGCTTGTCTTTCCACTTTATCAATATCCTTTCTTGATGAAACTATGACTCGGGATAGTTTAGACATAATCATAATTGCACATGAAGCACGTTCCACCAGATATAGTCCAACTATAATTTCTCTTACGTCATGCTATGATATGTCAAGGACTTTTGTATACATACATCAATGAATATATTTAACCAGCTATAATATATATACATAGAAACACATTGATATAAACAAAACAATAAATGCCTTTATTGATCAAATAAATTATTTATACTATTACATAATTGAGAAATACCACCCTAATTGCCTTAAGGGCATACATCATATCCAACACAGAGTACACCAAAAGGTGCGCGAATGCTACTGATCAGTGTTCACGGCAGCCCATATTCATGGGCTACACAAAGTCAGCCCGTGAAGGGCACCACGAGCTGGGTTTGCGGCATAGGTTGCGAGGCCTAGCTCGGGTGCAAGGCAAGACCACAAGGGCTTGCCTTGCAGCTGCCACATGCAGTGTACTAGGCACGCTGCCTGGCAGGCGGGTAAGACCCGCAGATCCCTATGGATCTGCGGGTCAAACCCGCGTGGGATGTGCTACTATGCACTTCCCATATTGCCTTTTAGGGAGCAAATTTTTGCTCCCCAAGCCTATATATAGGCTTTGCCCTCACCTATTCAAAGCACACCAAGCACAAACCATAAATCCTAAGCGAGATATTTTTCTCTCAGGTATTGAGCACAGTTCTTTTTTAGGAGCCTGAATTTATTCGGGCACCTCTAGTTTATATTTTCGAGGTGAGTCTTCTAGAGTGGTCTAGCAACTACTCGAGGTTTCTTAGTTCTTCCTCCCGGGGAGGTTTTGGTTGGTGGACTTTGTGTGGATACTCATAGAGGCTATCCTACGCTTGGAGGCTTGTGCAAGAGGGTTCTACTAAAGCACGCTTCAACTAGTAAGTTTTCTTTCTTTCGCTTTTATTATTAGGTCTTTTTCTTTAAGCATTTTTAGACTCAATAATATGCTTAGGTTGTTTTGCATGCTTGGTTTATTTTATGCTTAGGTTATAGCTTAGAGTTATAACATGCTTAGGTTATAGCTTAGAGTTAGAACATGCTTAGGTTATAGCTTAGAGTTATAACATGCTTAGGTTATAGCTTAGAGTTATAACATGCTTAGTATAAAATAAATGTGCTAGGATATGATTTAGAATTATGGTATGCCTGGCCCTTTCGCATGCTAATCTAGGTAGAGAATTATTTAGTTAAGGCTTTATTTAGTTTATATGCAACTATTAGGAGTTCCTGGGGACAGGGACAAAATTTTGAATTTCCGCCATGCCTGTTATGCATGTTCAATCTGACTATCAGTTCCTAATAGGTTACTTGTTTATGTTAAATAGAGTGGCAATTGTTTAGAAAAGTTCCAAATAGGATACAACTACTGATTCAACCACAGAATCTGAGTACGTTGTTGCTTTAGAAGCAGCAAAACTAGCTGTCTAGATAAAGAGATTTATTGGCGATCTCGATGTGATGTCTAATAGTGAAGATCTAATAGTATTATATTATGATAAAACTAGGGATGTTGCTCAGGCATAAGAACCACGGTTTTGTCAGAGAAACAGACATGTACATAGAAAATATCATATAGCATATGATATGGGATAATGGATGTAATAATGGAATACATTCCCACATATCAGAACCTAGCATATAATCTGATGAAACTGTTAATATAGATTAAGCATGACCAGCATGTTAATAGTTATGGCATAAATGCACATGGCTAATTGGAACTAGTGCAAGTGGGAGATTGTTAGATATGATGTATGCCCTAAAGCAATTAGGGCGATTGATCTTAGTTAGTTAAATTTGTACGAACAACTTATAAAGGCATTTCTTTGGAGGAATTGTCAAAGTGTCTCAGAAGCTAGAGCACAAGACAATGGAACCTTAGAAGGGAGAAAAGGGATCACATCAGAAGGACGAGTGATTGCTCAAAAAGATTTTGGCATAAAAAAGTCTATAGGTATGATAGAAGAAAAGCCTGGGAGTAGTAAGACATTGATCTAACTCTCAAGGCCACAACTGTGATGATCTATAAAAGTCATCACAAGGACATAAGAGATCTCAGAAGGAGACACTTCATGATAAACTCTTGTCTCAGAAGGATATTGTTGAAAACGACCACCATTTTGACATGTGTCAATCCGGTTAAGTCACCACCTGCCACATCATTTTGAATTTCAAAATGCATGATTAAATAAAAGCGGTAAAAAATCGAGTAACGGTTCGTATAATTATCGTTAACCACGCCATGAAGACACTCATCAGTGATTAACGGTTTATACCAAAACCGTAACAGTTGTTGAGAAGAATGACAAAAATATCCTCAAACTACTCATTAAAGTTTATAAAGTTAATCAACTTCATCTTCCTCGCTCTTACTCAAACCAAAACTCTTCAAAAACCTCTACAACTGTTTCTCCCAAAAGAACTGAAATGTCAACTCCAAAAAATCCTCAAGCTCAAATCAAACTTATCCAATTAAAAAGTAATCCCTTAAAGTTTGACCCTCAACCATCTTTTTCAGACAGATTCTTGATAACAACCCTTTCTCTCTTAGACATAATACAAGCCCAAAGAATGCATAGGTTGGTCCAAATGGATGAACCAACGTATCCAGGCTAGACAACGGAATTCTACAATAATGTGCTGGAATCATCCCTAAATCCGGGCATCATCATCTCAGAAGTAAAAGGATAACTCATAATCGTAAACTTTGAGCAAATTGCAGACCTTCTTGGTTTGCCAAATTCTGGAATTGTCCTCAGAGAAAGAAGAAATGATGAAAAGCCTCATCCCGAGTACGATTGAGAATTTGGATTTCTAAGAGGCTGGATTGGAAAAATGAACGCCTCCCACATGGGTGAAGCAAATAGATATGTGCAATATGCAATGTCAAAAGTGCTGCTATAGAAGCATAAAGATCAACACTTGATGGCCACCCTAGAACACTACACTTTGCAGTTTGTAGTACATCTGAAGAAGATAAATCTCCTAATTCTTATTCTTCAACATATGAGGATTAAGTATAGTACGGGAGGATTGGTAACAAAGATCCTTAGGAATGCTGGAGTGGATTTTGGCTAAGAGAAGAAATATGGTGCCAATGTCTCTAAGTCTAATTTCTTTGGACTTAAGATCAACAAGGAGCAGAAAACCATTATTGTGTCAAAGGGAAGTCTCTTAAAAGCCCAACAAAAACACTCGTGCCAGAACCACAGGCAAGGCTCAAAAGCAGAAGTAGCTAAATGAAAGAGTTTGAATTAGTTGGAAGGTTAGAGAGCGCTTAGTAGCCAGCTCTAAAAGAAATAATTATCAAGGAAGAACCTACTATGTTCTCCAAAAAGGAATTAAGAAGAGTTGAAAGAAGAGTTTTCAAAAGGGCAGCCAAGCAGAAGATTGTCAGACCTTAAGCAGTGAATCTAAGGAAGAAGGCAACAAGTTAAACCTTGTTCCTCTGAGAAAAGGATATCCTGGAGATGCTCCCAGAGGAAGCAGTCCCGAGAAAATGAAGAAAGCTCAGAAGGAGCAGGTAAAGCCTAAGGTGAAAAAAAGGAAAGAAGTTGATGCTAGAAGATAGGAGGAACCCAAGGATGAAAAAGATGAAGGGTATCAACTAAATCTAGCTATACAAATCAGCGTAGCAGAGGCAAAGAAAAAGGGCATTTGCATAATAGAGATTAAACAATGGGAAAGGGTGGAGACAACATTCACAATAAATGCTGAGATAAGAGAGGTTGAGCTTGAAGAAGCCTTCAAAAGAAAACTTCCTACCCAAAAGGAATTGACTGAAAAGATGAAGGGGCTAGCGTCAATAGAAGAATCTGAGGAAGAAGAAGGGTCTGAAAATGAGGAGAACATTCCCCGAACGGAGATTGAAACCGTCAGAGATTGATAATGGAGAAAGAGCTCAAAGAGCATAATAGAAGGGAAGCTCTCGTAGCAAGGAGGACAAACCCTAAACATGAAATATGAGATCATTCCTACTCTAAGCCTGCAACCCGGTGTTTGTTCATGCCAGAGGTTTTTAGCCTCAAACCCAATGCTTAGAACCTACACCAATTATAGTCAACATAACCATATAGGTCAGAACACCAAAATCCTCACCATGTAAACAACCTTCCAAACATTCGTCATCAGTACCAAAAACACCAGATTACCCACCATGTAAACACCAAATTCAGCGAAAAAGGGTCATTCACCCCCTCTAACCTTATATACACCCTCACAAGGTCCAACACTAAGGTCTTTAATCATATTCACAACTTGGCAAAGTTGATGACATAGAAGAATCTAAGAGAAGGGTGCTCTTAGATTGAGAAGTCAAAAGCAACAAGAGAAGGGTAGGGTGCAAAAGGATTCCAAAATTGTAAAGGCTTCTCCGCCTCAGAATGAGTAATTATAGTGGATTTAAGCTTGGAGGAGGGAACTCCGAGGACTGAATGTAGGCAGGGCTGAACCAGTATAAAAACACAGTGTTTTTATTTTCATTGTATTTAATTACTTGTGTATTTTACATTTGTTTTATATTTGTCAACCAGTAAATTAACATCACAAATCAAATATTATTCATCAATTGACTTATATCAACACCTTTAGATAAATCAATTGATAAAAAAAAGTCTATTATTTCACATCAAATTTGAAAAAGGAGTCAAATAGCCCCCCCCCTCCCCTCCCCGACTCCTACTCACCCCTCACTGGGACCAAAAAAAAGCATAACGTCTAAAAATGCTCACCATTTGGAGCTATAATGGAAGAGGATTTGGTTGAAGAAAAGATGGAATTACAACCATCGGGTTTTGGATTTAAAAATTTTGAATTTGCAGATTTACAAAAGTCATTTGGGGAAGATGACAGAAATTTTTTGATATGGATTTAAATGAAATAATTTTAGGGATAATTTTATAAAAAAAGTGCATGCCTTTGCCATGTGTTGAAATACTATTAGTTCGACTTTTGACTTTTTTTTACATGGCAGCCATGTCATCGCGAGTGTATTTCGTTCTTCTATATGAGAGTGGGCTAATTTGTGTCAATGGGTTATGTTACACAAATTTACCAACTTTAGAGGGGAAAAGTGTCACATTGAAAGTTGGAGATGGCTAAGGACGGTTAAAGCCAACTTTAGAGTGGTTCTGATGTATTAGGCCTTATATAAATTGTCATTTTTATAATTGAGTAATTTTTTTAAATTTACCTCATTGAACTTAAAATAATAACAAAGAAAAATCTCTTCCCACCTTACCTGAATGTGAACTCAAACCTGTAACATCTAAAATCACAGCCTCTACACTTAACTGTTAGGCTAAGACCATTGCTATGCATAACTTGGTTATCAAATTCTAGCCCACCTTGTATCATAGTCTAGTCCGCCCCTTATTAAATGAGCAAAAGCTCAAAAGGAACATAATTAATTTTTTTAAGTAAGAATAAAATATGAACTAAATTAGAAAAAAGTTCACGTAACACGGATATTGTCATTATTATAAGTAGAATAAATAAATACACAAAATTATGTAATGTTACATAATGACAAACCGAAATTACTAAATATATTACACAAGATTAATTAACAAAGAAAATCTAATTAAAGCTATCTCTCTATATCTAGCTATAGCCGGCTCATTAAAGATAATTAAACTCAGATTCGTCAAGAAATTGAAAACCACTGTATAAATCAATAGACTTAACCATATTGTCGAAACTAAGGCCAGCAATAGGAGCCGTGTGGTGATCATCAAATGGCATAAAATCCATTGAGGGAGCATCTAAAGATTGATGATGTGTGGTTGTTGTGTCTCCATTATTAGAGGAATCTTCCTTGATTGTTGGAGGTGCACATGATGATGATGATGATGCTGGAATAATACTGTTAATAGTATTGTAAGAATCCCATTGGCTATAACTAGGGGGGGAGTTGAGAATTTGAGAGCAAGTATGGTTGCCAATGTAAGTGATATGGTACAATTTGGGATCATCTTCTTTACTTTGGACTTGTTTTGTTGCTCTGCATCCTTTATCGTACTTGTGGGTGCATCTAAAGTAACTCCTGTTCCATTTTTATATAGAAAAAATTAACCAAAATGAAATTTAACAGTAATATTAAAAAAAAGGAAAAAGAACTTTATCTGAAAGGGAAAGACCACTATCTCTAAAGCACTCACAAGACAACTATTATCGTCAATGATATAATAAATAGTTACAAGTACAAACACCCATTTAATTCTCTTTTCTATTGATTTGAACCCATTTCGTCTATTAAAATGATAGCAGAATACATCAATATTCCTTGAATTTGTTCTTAAATATCCATTTATTTCTTAAAATATTAAAAGTTCTAAATAACTCTATAAACTTGTAAAATAGTTTCAAATAACCGCCTAAACTTGCAAAAAGTGAACCGTATTGCCCCTTAAATGCCACGTGTCAGCTTTTAGTTGGTTTAACTTTTCAAAGATGTCATTTTTTCTCTTCAATCAAAAGCCGACATGTGGCATTGAGGGGGCAAATTGGTTCACTTTTTGCAAATTCAATGGGTTATTTGGAACTTTTTACAAGTTCAGGGAGTCATTAGAAACTTTTAAAAGTTCAGGGGCATATAGGTGATTAGGGACAAGTTCAAGAGGTTCTTGATGTATTAGACCTGAAATAATACAAGGTGTAATAAGGTATAACATGAAGGTTGTAAAATGAGTTTTTTTTATCCATCTGGTTCACCGAAGCTTTGCTCCGAGTACATCTAGATTCGATCCGGTCGCGCACCTGGCTGTGGTGGGTTTGGACATTCACTATGACTCGAACTTGAAACCTTACTTAAGCGATACTAAGCCGCTTACCATTTGGATCAACCCTTAATTTAGTTGTACGGTGCTTTATTACCCACTTGCTTTTTATTTTTAATTTTTAAATATGTCAAATAAGTTATACCTTTTAATAGACGAGCTAAAATTGTTGATTCATTAAGAACGCTAACCTACATATATATAATCTCTATCTATTGTTGTAAAATAAGCGTGTTGCAACTAATAAGAGTTGGTCCAAGTGATAAACGGTTTGATATTATGTAAGTAAGGTCTCGAATTCGAGTCCTAGTGAATGCAGAAAATCCTTATTAGGGTTAGTGTCAGCTCCGGTGAACCATACAGACAACTAAAAAACATAAGCGTGTTGTAAGAGTCCGTAAAAAAATTACCTTGGGTATTTTGCATTTAGGATATTCTTTTGGCCATATTTTCTCCACGCATGACCATCTTCTACGGTAGACGACACTTTCATTAACGAATTGCTAGTTTTTCTGGAATCAAATAGCACTATTATGTTTGAGTTAGATTATACAAAGTCGAAATTGATTAATCAATAAAATAGCTACTTACTTTCTTTTGTAAGACCCCTTATTATTAGTAGAGAAAGGCCACTTTTTACTTTCGCCAAAATCATCAGAATCGACTTGGGAAGTAGCAACAGAATCAGAAGTAGCAGTCTCTAGCAAAGATATAGCTTCACTGAAACAAGTCAAGATCTTGACCATTAGATCATCATAACTATCTATTTCAGCTGATGATTTGTTGAGCAGAAATTGAAGCTGAGATGTATAATCATGCCCTAGAACAAGCTCTTTCACTATCTTTTCTTTCTGAATTACTGCCACCATATTTAGGTTTTTTTTTTCAATATGTCTGATTCAGATTCTGATTTTGGGTATATACTAACTAACTTAACTAGTGAAAATCTTATATAGTGTAAAATTATTAATATTAAGGGTGAGAACACAATCAAGAAAGGATAGGTTTTATGGGGGATCTGATTTGGTTTGAAAATAAAAAAGGAGAGGAAGGAGAGAAGAAATTCAATGGAAAAGAGAAGGAAAGAGAGAAATTATTGATTGTTTATTACAAAATTCCCATCTAAATGCTTACAAACATTAATGACGTATGTTTGGTGATGTAAGGCTTATGTCAAAGATTTTTCTTCTTTTAAACTTTTGGAAAAATGTTTTTGGAATATATATGAAATTAGTTGATGGTCTAGAAGCATACTAGTAATATCAGAAATAACAGTAATTATTAGTGGGTTGGATGTTACAATTGAGATTTGTTCAAAGAATAAAGTTTATGCTAAACTCTAATCAATGTAATTAGGGAAATCATTGTATGTCATTTTCGCTTTTTTCTATATAAAGAGTTAGAGTACAATTTTTGATTTTTTTTTTATTTTGAAGAATCGAAGCCACTCGGGAAAGTAGAGTCTTTCCTAAGGCTTAAATATTATGATTAATAAATAGAGTGAGTCTCAAGTTGAGAATCACAAAAGTTCGGGTACAAGATGAAATATCAAGTTTGGATTGGTAAATAAATCCGAAATCGAGAAACTAGTCTGGCGCTTCCTACATTTAAACACAAAACCAACATAAAGAAATGCTCGAATCAAAGAGGTCGTCGGCTTGCAAAGAGTTTTCGAACACGAATTTATTCCGTCTCTTCCAAATGGACCAAGCGATGGTGAACCATAGCGATGTTGCAAAATCGCGGCAAGAAGCATTATTGAAGAATGAACGCCAAAGCTGGAGAAGATCATATGCCGAGGAAGGGAATGCGCAATGAGCTGCTGCCCTATTGGAAAAGAAAGGCCTATGTGGGGAGATGCCGATGAAATAGAAGCCATCCAAAAAAGTGAGTACGAGGTAACATTGTGGTACTCCAAATTTAGTTGAAATATAGGCTAGGGTTCGGCCAAGAGGTAGTTTGGTAATAGCCACAACAAAAAGAAGCTGAAAATTTATTATTAATGTCAATATCTGATGAGTGCAAAATATACCAAGAAAATACAAGTAATTCAGCTTTAAAATCACTTAATTTGGAGTTGAATTGTGGAAATCATAAAGGTCATTCTAAGTTTTGAGGTAGTTTTTGCTTGCTCCTTTTGGTTGCTCCAGAAAGCCAGAAAAGGCAAAAAAAAAATAGGCAAAGTAGGTAGAATAACGACCCAATTAAGGGAGAGGAAGCCCAATCTGATGTTTTGAAGTAAAAGTTGACCAAAATACCATTGCTTCTAGAAGAAGGCCACCTTGGCTTGTTGAGGACGCTACTTGAGTGGTGGAATTACTTTTGTAATATTTTAATAACTATTTGCACAAAACTTAGTGGACAAGCCTTTATCTTTTAGAAGACTTTGAGGGTGTTTCTCCTAACTTAAAAGTTTCTTATAAGGAGTTTTTAACTTATAAGAAGCCTTGTGAAGTGTTTCTCTTGTCTTAATTTATAAAAGTAAGGAGGAGTTACTTTTAACTTCTACTTATTTTAAGCTAAAAGCCAATAAGTATAAGTTTGGAGAAACACCCCCTTTATGTTGTGTGGTGTGAGATTTATTTTTGTATATTTTCTAGGGCAAGTGACAATTCTAGACTCTTCCACTTGCAACTATAAATAGGAAAGCTCCTTGTTGGTCCCTGTGAGGGTCTTTATAAGGTCAGAGGAGGGTGAATGACCCTTTTTCGCGGAATAAACAGACTTTAAAAAGTCTTAGTGTAGCGTGTTTGATTATGATCCGAATGATGGATCCGGATGATGCAGTTATGACAATACAATGCGAAAATTAAAGAGTAAGAAAATCAAACACAGATATTTTATCCTGGTTCGGCCCCGCCTACTCTAGTCCCCGGAGTTTCCTTCCTCCGAGCTTTACACTAATGGATTCCTTTCCAACTGGCAAGAATCAAGCCTTACAATTTATCTCCGGATGGTAACTCCTTCCAGATGTAGGATATACCACTAGAAGCACCAACTCCTAGCTGAGTCCTTTACTCTTTATTAGGATATACCACTTAGACTTTTACCCCGAATATAAGCTAAGTCCTACAAGGAGTTCCCACTCAAAGCACCAACTTTAAGTTGTATCCCAATCTCACAACTCACCTAAGTTGGAGATCCTTACACTCTTGTTTTCACAAAGGTTTTGGTTTTGGATTTCATTAAGTTTATAACTCACTTAGTAATCCTTACAACAGATTTGGAATTAGATGATTCTTGGAGGGATTGTAAACTGATTGAATGCTTGTGCTTTGTTACTTGTTTTTGTCAATCAAACAACCAACCTTCTCAATTGGTGAAGCTTCCCTTTTATAGGCTTCTATCATAAATGTAATCGTTATAAGTTTTTGAGCTTGTAATAAATCTTCACCATTGATCAGGTTATAGGTGGAACTTTCGGAGCCGTTGATCAATCCGTTAGACTCTAATTTGACCAGTTTGAATCCTAGGGATTGATGCTGAAAAGTTGTCAATGATCGTTTTACTTGACTTTTTGTGATGCACCAACTTTTACACCATTAGCTTTTTTGTGTGAGCTCCACGCCCCTTCTCATTGGTCTAGGTGAAAAAGTTTGTTAGCTTTTTCAGTCCGGTGTCAGTCCTTTTGTCCTTTTACTGAAAAGTTCAAGCTATCACTTTTTGTCTTGTCCATGGGGAAAGGACCTTTGACTGTGTAGACCAAAAAGTGGAGGGAAAAGTTATCTTTGAAAACTTTTCCTATTGTCTTCAATCATGAGTCTTCCAAATGTCTTTAGACTTATTGTCTCCAGACCTCTATACTTCCGGAGTTAGGGCAATCGGTTCTTGCGGATGCTGTTCATGAGGGATTAAAGCTTATTTCCTTTCCAAACTTTATTCTGATGATTCTATGTGCTTAGGTACTTGATGCCTTCAATGAACAACCTTGTAGTTAGATCTTTGTCTGGATGTTTTTATTTGGATTTAGGAGGATTACATGATTTAATTTTTTATTTCTTTCAAACCTGATCCGGATAGCTTAGTTTAATTTGTGGTCCAGATCATAGTTTCCCAACAATCTCCCCCATTTGATGGAAATAAAAAACTAAGTACAAGGGAATGGAGTATGTATGAACTAAGTATGATTCTTGATACTTAGACATTTACAGGTTTTACTTCCCCATAATTCTAGCATCCTAACTCCCCCAATATTTTTCAATTTTAGCTTCTAAGTTTGTTTTAGTACAATTGCATATTGTACTTTAGAAGCAATATTTTGAGAATTAGATTGTTTCACTATATATATATATATATATATATATATATATATATATATATATATATATACTTCTGCTGTTAACAATAGTTAACATCAATGAAGTTCAGATTACAAATTGCAGAAATATACAATAGTGAATCTAGTTGTTACAAAATTTTACAAAATTATAGCTAGTCTAATTATCTCCGATTGGTCCTCCTTCCTTTTCTTTTCCTTTGCTTGCTCCTTCTCCTTGTAGACTTATCTCCCCTTTTTTGTTGCCAGCTTGGGGATCAATTACCATGTTGTTCTTGTTGTCCCAGGCCTCTTGCCAAGCTTTTGAGTAGATTGAGAAATCAGGATTACCTTTGGTTCTTTCAACAATGATGTGGTCAACATTAGGAGGAGATAGATAGTAAGGTCGGATAGTGTTCTTCAACTGATCATAGGATTGTTTAATGGACTATTGAATGCACAAGACAAACTCTTAATCCTTTTGATCATAGTAAGGGAAGAGTACCTTAAGGAGAGTTGTCATTCCTTTTTTACCAAAAAGCCGGAGTCTCCAATGGCTTGGACCAAGTTGTGAAAGATAGGAAGGAGTTGGCTCTCCGGAATTGAGAGAGTAGAGGAGAATCTGGATAAGGAGAGGTTATTGATTCCAGTTTGGAGCAGGGTTATTTCTTTACTTATCCCTTTCCAGATGTTGTGAATGCTGATATTTACTGTGTCAATATTTTTGCACACAGCAGACCTGGCTCGCTCAATTACTGCATCTTGGCCATTTAGTTGTCCGCATAAGTCTTGTCCAATATTGACAGCATGAGTAGTGAGCGCTTTAGGCTGGTCATCATTGAAGAATTTTGTCAATTTATCCAATATGGTCTGTTGTTGTTCAGTTAAGCGCGAGAGAGCAGTTTTGTCCTCTTTCTCAGAAATGAATTTTGTCAAGTTTTCAAACTTGGTGTCCAAGTACTCCTTTATTTCTATTGATAGCTCAGAGGAGGAAGATGTGATTTTATCTAGGACTGATCCATAATTCTTTGACGGTAGAATGTTGGCTTGATCTGCAGTCCGGTTGGCTAAGGAAATGCTTTCCTTAATCTCCTGAAGAATTGGATTTACCTGGGACAGGGATGCTTCTGCCATAATCCCTAGAGAGGGAAAATCTTCCACTTTATTCGCAATATTCTCCACTTTCCCTTTTATCTCTCCTAATTCAGCCTTTAAATCTAGAGTTTGGAATTCATCCAGAAGCAGCTTTTCAACTGTTTGTAAGTGCTTATAGATGTTTCGGAGACTCTGTTTTATATATCCCCCCTCACTCTCTTCAAGAGTAGCTTCCGAAAAGAGTTTAAGTGCGGTAGAGACTTTTGCTTACTTGGTATTATTGGCTAGAATTTTGATTGGACTTGTAGCTTGAGGTTTCTTTTTGGATGAGCTGGATGGATCATCTCATAAAGATCCGACCTATCACTGCTTTCCTCTTCTTCTACTACTACCACTTCTTCTTCTTCTTCCTCCCTTTCCTCCGGACTGGCCTCGCCCATAGAGTCCACTCTAGGAGTGTGCCCTTCGGATCCCAGACCAATTCCATACTCTGAAATGATATTATCCAGGTTAGGCACTTGTTCCTTAGACACAATTTGAGTTGTAATGCCTAAGTATTCCTTATTGATAGTTGCTGTAATATCAACAGTAAGATCAGTACAAACATTTAACAGAGAAATGTCAAGGGGTACCTTATTCATTGGCGATGGAATTTAAATGCTTGAGTCTTCTACTCTTACTTCACTTCCTCCCACCTCAACCCTCGGATGATAGGAAATGTCCTCTGTCACCCCTTCAAGTGCCTTTTCAGGACTTTTAGTACTACCCCTAGGTGTGTTGGATTTTACCTCAACACCCTCTATAATTTCCTTTCCAGGACTTATTTCTACTGGGATCTCTACTTCCAAATTCAACAGGTTCTCCAGAAGTGTTTCTGTGATGGGTAGGAAGTTGAATGAGCCAGATTCCGGAATCTTTAACATCTCAACCAAGGCAGCTTGATCTATGAGGATTGGTGTAACAGAGGATCCTCCGAGTCCCTCTATGGCTAGGTTGTTTTTTCTGTAATTGTGTGCTACAGATGCCTTCATCTCCTCATATTGTGGATCTTCCAGAAGGATTTCCTCATTGGCTCTGGGCACATTTTGGCCTTTTGAATTTTTGGCCTTAGCCAACTTTCTCAATACAACCTTCTTAGCAGCCTCTTCATCAACCACAATGACAGTTGGCTTCTTGGTTATCTTCTTTTGATGTTTTTGTGCCTTGACTACTTCATCAAAAGTGCACCCCTTCCGGGTGAACTGCTTCTTTGGTGCTGGCATTTCATCTTCTGTTTCCTCCTCATCAGATCTGTCAGTAAATCTAATATATTTCTCTTTTACCCTTTCTGATAGCCCTTTCTTATTGTAGTAGCAGCTACTGTAATTGATTCTCTTGCTTTTGGATCACAAACTGGTCTTTTTTCAGTAAATCAGTTGTTTTGATCAGCCTTCCCCTTGGTTTTGGATTTTCTGGAGATTTGTTAAGCATTTAGGTGATTGTTTGAGTATCTTCATCTGGAATTATAACTTGCTTTTTAGCTATCTTGGATTTAGCAGTCTGGGCCTTCTTTAGAACCGGAGTCTCTGTTGGATCAGCAACTTTTCTAGCTCTGCTTTTCTTCTCATCTCTTTGCCACTTGGCCTTTTCTTCATCCCACTTCTCTCCATAATTCAATTTCTTGAAGTTCTTTTCCAAGATTTCCTTACCAGTGATAGATTTGAATCCAGTGAGGTTGATTTTGTTTACAAGAAGGATCCTAGTGATTAGAGTGTTGTAAGAGTTTACATGCTGCTTGAGGGAGTGGATGATTAGTACAGGCAAGTTGATCACCCTACTCTCTATCCAATGTTGGCGCACACAGTGTTGGAATGAAGACACTATGGTAAGAGATCCTTTCCTTATGAGCACTAATTTTGCCATGACATGATGGAGGTATCTAGGAATTTGAGGAAAGTATGTGATGAATTTATCTCCAAAGTAGTTTGGATGCAACCACTATTTGGCTTCATACTTAACTTTCTATTCATCACCATCAATCCGTAGTTAAACCCCTTCATTTTTCATGCCCTGATGCTGCTCAAAGAAATCTATGATAATTAAAATTTCTTTTCCCTAAACCTTGGTTCTCAGAGCATCAAATTTAGAGTTTTCGCATAGATTTTCATAGAACTCTTTGACAAGGTCTGGATATGTATGCAGTTGATCTTGAGGAAATTTGTAAGATGTTGATCTTCTATGAGTCTAGAATAAGGGTCCATTTCGAATAAAAAGTTATCACCCAAATAATCTGTGGGGATAACGGAGTCGGAGGGTTTGAAATTGATGGGAATAAAGTCTTTATCTTTAAGATCAAACTCTTGAAAGATGTTCTGGGTTGGAAGCATTACAGGTCCATCTTTAGTAATAATTGCAGCCATTTTAGAGAAAGAAATTGAAGAAATTAGGGTTTAGGTTTCAATTTTTGTAGAGTAATATTAGAGTAGTTGCTTGCGTGAGGAAGAAAGGTGAATTTGAGGGGTTTATATAGAATTTTCAAAGTGAGGGTAGTTTGGTAATTCAGACGCCGGTAATTTTGCTGGATCGATGACATGGTAACCAGATTTTTGAGAGAGAGGTAAATTCAGTTTAATTGAAGAATAGGAACGGTTTATTTTAAATGATAACTGAGGTATTTACCGAGCGTGTAATAACCAATCGGCTTTTGAAATTTAAAAAGTAACTGTTACCTTTTTGTGCTTTTTCTGTCATTTATCATTCTTGTCTGCTGATGTGGCAGATTCTCTTCTGGGATGAAAGCTTCATCTTTTCTAAATGTATCTTGCAAAGGATCCACCATGACTCTAGTTTGTCTTCAAAATTATCTTCAAATTGGATTTGACATTCCAATTGCCTCACTTAGCTTCTTAAATTGATCCTTACTCAGTGGCTTAGTAAAGATATATGCTTTTTGCTCATTGGTTGAAATGTATACCAATGCAACATCCTTCTTCATCATATGATCCCTGATGAAATGATGCCTTATGTTGACATGCTTCATCCTGCTATGGAGTACTGGATTCTTTGACAAATCAATAGCACTTTTGTCGTCACATATGACCTCCACACATCCGGATTGAACTCCGTAAGCTTTAATTTGTTGCTTGATCCAAAGGAGTTGAGCTACACAACTTCCAGCTGCCATGTATTAAGCTTCTGTAGTAGACAAGAAAACTGAAGTTTGCTTCTTGCTGTACCATGAAACTAAGAAATCTCCAAGGAAATGGCAACCTCCAGATGTACTCTTTCTCTCAAGAGTATCTCTGCCATAATCTGCATCAGTGAACCCTTAGAGTGTAAAATCTCCATTACTAGGATACCATAACCCAACTTCAGTGGTTCCTATAAGGTATCTTAGAATCCTTTTTACTGCTTTGAGATTAGAATCCTTGGGATTGGCTTGATACCTTGTATAGTAGCAAGCTGCATAATGTATGTCAGGTCTGCTAGCTGTCAAGTATAGAGCTTTTGATCAACATCTTCTCCTTCACAATCCTTCGATGGGACTGTATCTGATCCTATTGGAGGGGTCATAGGCTTGCTCTTGCCCATTTCAAACTACTTCAAGATTTCCTTGGTATACTTTGACCGGTTAATGAAAATCCCATCGACTTAGCATGATTTGTAGACCAAGGAAGAAATTTAGTTCTCCCATCATGGACATCTCAAATTCCTTCTGCATTTGAGAGCTAAATTCTTCACACATCCTTTTATCAGTTGCTCCAAATATGATATCATCCATATAAATTTGGACTAGAATGATATCATTTTTCTTCTTTTTGATGAACAGTGTGGTGTCTACCTTGCCTCTGATATAACTCTTAGATATAAGAAATGAGGTTAATCTCTCATACCAAGCTCTAGGTGCCTGCTTTAATCTATAGAGAGCCTTCTTTAGTTTGTACACATGATCCGGATGCTTTGGACCTTCAAATCCGGGTGGTTGCTTAACATAGACTTCTTCTTGGATAACACCATTAAGAAATGCACTTTTGACATCCATTTGGTATAGTATGAACCCCATGAATGATGCAAAAGAACATAGAATCTGGAATGCTTCTAGCCTTACTACAGGTGCAAAAGTTTCTTCATAGTCAATCCCTTCTTGTTGATTATAGCCTTGGGTAACCAATCTTGCTTTGTTTCTCACCACTACTCCGGATTCATCTAGCTTATTCCGGAAAACCCATTTGGTGCCAATGATTGACTTTCCCTTTGGAGGTCCTACTAGATCCCATACATCATTCCTGGTGAATTGATCTAGCTCTTCCTGCATTGCTATCATCCAACTTTCATCTCCTTCAGCATCTTGAAATTTCTTTGGCTCAATGAGAGAGATAAAAGCAGCATGGCTCATTATCCTGTTGAACTGACCTCTGGTTCTTACTAGATTCTGAACATTATCCAGAATATTTTTAATAGGCTGATCTCTATGTGTCCGAATCTCCCCCTTCATGTTGAACTAGGACTTGCTCTATTTTAGCTTCAACCACTCCTTCTTGGCCTTCATTAAAGTCAATCTCTTGTTGGTTGAGATTAACTTGTTGTATTTCTAGTTCAAAAGATATTCCTTCATCTTCTTCTTTGTACTTCTTGATATAGAATGAATCAGGAGCTTCTGCCTCTTTCTTTTCTCCAAGGTTTTCAATTTCCAGAACTGGATCTTTCAGAGTGTAACTTTTCTTACCTGCAGGATTAGTCTCATCGAAATCTACATGTATTGACTCTACTACAGTTTGGGTTCATTTATCGAAGACTCTATAAGCCTTACTATGTGTTGAGTAGCCAAGGAAAATTGCTTCATCAGATTTAGGATCAAATTTTCCCAGTTGCTCTCTATCATTAAGGATGTAGCATTTACATCCAAATGCTTTGAAATACCCAATTTTGGGTTTTCTTCCCTTCCAGATTTCATATGGGGTCTTTTCTATGGTTTTTATAATGAGAGCTCTATTTAGAATATAACATGATGTATTCACAGCCTCTCCCCAAAAGTATTTTGGCGAATAATTTTCACTGAGCATTGTTTTAGCCATCTCAACTATGGTTCAATTCTTTCTCTCAACAACTCCATTCTATTGAGGAGTGTGAGGGTCAGAGAAGTTATGTTCAATGCCCTTGGAGTCACAAAATTTAGCAAAATGCTTATTTTTTAATTCTCCACCATTATCACTCTGGATTCGTGCAATGCTTATGCCCTGTTCTACTTCTATCCGGATGAATTTTTTAAAAATTGGTCAAAGGCCTCATCTTTGTTTGCTAGCAAGAGCACCCAGGCATATTGAGAATAATCATCCACATTGACCATGGTGTATTCTCTTCTACCTAAACTCAATGGTTTGATTGGATCAAAGTAATCAATATGCAAGAGCTCAAGTACTCTTTTGGAATGAATGTATGAAATGGAAGGGAAAATTTTCTTATGCTATTTACCTAATTGACATGCATCGTATAGATGATCCTTATCAAAAGCAACCTTAGGCAAACCCACTACTAATTCCTTTTTGGCTAGTTTGGACAAGAGGTTCATACTGACATGTCCTAACCTTTGGTGCCATAGCCATGGTTCTTTTTCTTCAGACACCAAGCAGATATTCTTTTTAACATTTTTAATGTTTACAGAATAGACATTATTTACTCTAGGTGCATAAAGAATGAGTTGGTTGGACTTACTATCATAGATTGAGCAGCCTCCGGAATCAAATGTGACTTTTCTTGCTTTGTCACAAAGTTGGGCCACACGTGGCAAGTTGAATTTTAGTCCATCAACCAGTGAGACATCTTCTATCTTTAATTCAGATCCAATGGTTCTATGACCAATGATCTATCCCTTTTGATTGTCTCCAAAGCTTACTTTGCCCCCCTTCTTTCGGGTCAATATGATGAAGGCCTTCTCATCACCTGTCATATGCCTTGAGCATCCACTATCAATATACCAAGTGCTGTAAAATAGATCAAGTGGGTTTGGGTACCCAATCAGATTTGGGTCCTCTCGGGTTAATAATCATCTCAGGCCAAGGGTAAATATCATAATAACCATTTTTTAATCTACGTAATTTAGTAATATAATTGTTCTTCCTACAAAACCTGTACCCTGCAATAGATCTGTTCTATTGCTACTTGTTTTTTTAGCTTTTCAAGATCTTCCTTTCCATAGTTCCCCCTATATCCAGCTTCTTGTACACTGGTGGATGGTCCGGTGTGAATCCAGAAGCTGGTTGGAGGTGCAACTTCTATTCCACAATTTCTTCTCTATTTGATAGTCTATTGGTCGTAAGCCACCTTAGCCTTTCCCTTTTGAGCAGCAGTATATCTTTGGGCTTGTGGTTTCCTGCTAACTTCCTTTACCCTTTGATTAGGGGTCTTTTGGAATCTATTTTGAGTATGAGGATGATTATCTCTTCTTGGAGCTTTTATCTCTGGCCTCTTCATGGATACCTCCTTTAATAGATTGATTTCTCTATCCAGTCACATTTGCATTTAGAATCTGGACTTGATTCCTAAGGAAGTTCTCCTCCACAACATCAATATGCTTGGTTGCTCTAACTAGATTGATGTCTTGTGCCATTACTTGAGCATCTTCTGCTAACACCATTACTACTCTTTTAAGGTACTTGATTGCTTTTGCATTCTTCTTTACACCCTTGATTACAATAGATAGAGCTCTAGCAAGGTCAAAATTAGAAGTAGAATTAGAATAAGAATTTACGTCAGTGTTTGCTATTTTTGATTCTGATTCTTCGATTTGCACTATTTCTTTCTTGGAGGCATTCCTTCTGGATTGCTCTGCTTCCGAATCAGTCAGTGCTATGAATGCATAGTTGGCAGTCTTTTCTTATTTTGTTAAAGATAAGATGTTGCTTTCTTCACTGTTGCTCCAGGTAGCTACCATTGCCTTCTTTTTAAACTTCTTGGTTCTCTTAAGCTTGGGACATTTTATTCTGAAATGGCCTTTGTCTCCACATTCAAAATAGGCAGCTTCTTTTTCCTGATCCTTCTTTTCTTCTAGATTCTTTTTGGGTCTGTCCCTTTTGGAAGTGCCTTCTTTTAATTTTCGGGATTCATACTTTCTTGATTTCCTTCTATCTTTCTTTCATATGAATCTGTTAAGTTTTCTGGTCAACAGAGCAAGTTGATCTTTGGTGCTCAGTGATTCAGTGATTTACTCCTCTTCTCCGGATGAAGCTGATCCGGTGGATTCTGCGTTAAGTGCAATGGCTTTCTTCTTCTCCTCAGGCTTCTTTTCTTGTGGGCTATATCTCTCCAAGAATAACTCTTGGGTTAGAAGATTACCAATGTGTTCATCATAACTGTAAAAGTTTAATTCATGAGCTTCCTCAATGGCAGTCTTTTATTGTCCCATTCCTTAGTGAGACTCCGGAGCACCTAATTTACCATCTCTACTTCAGAGATATCTTTTCCCAGCCTTTTCATCTCATTCACTAGATTTATGTATCTAGTGTTCATGCTGTTGATTGATTCTTTAGGCTCCATTTTAAAGGATTTAAGCTTTTGCTGGAGTAAATCAAGTTTGGCTTCTCTTACTTTGGTAATTCCTTCATAAGTTACCTCCAGCTTCTCCCAAATTTACTTTGCAGTCTAACATCTGGATATTCTATTAAATTTAGCTACACTAAGAGCACAATGAAGCAATTTAATAGCATTTGCGTTTTCATGCAACTTTTTAAAATCATTCTCATTCCACATACTTGACGGCTTTCAGGTAGTCATACCCTCTATTTCATGAGTAGGCTCATATGGACCATCTTTAATAACTGACCATGCTTGCAGGCTTTACGACTGGATGAAGTTTTTAATCCGATTTTTCTAGAACATGTATTGTTCATCGGTGAAGAGTGGAGGACGGGTAATAGACATAACCTTGGGAAGGAGTTGTGAGTTTTGGAAACTCATTTTAATATATGAATCAAAATATTAGACCTTTAGCTCGAGATTGTTAGATCTCTAGTTTTGAGCATAAGCTCTGATACCACTTTTTGTTCCTTGTGAGGTTATTTATAAGGTCCAAGGAGGGGGGGTAAATGACCCTTTTTCATGGAATAAACAGACTTTAAAAAGTCTAAATGTAACGTGTTTGATTATGATCTAGATGATGCACATATGACAATATAATGCAAAAATTAAAGAGTAAGAAAATCCAACACAGATATTTTATCCTGGTTTGGCCCCACCTACTCCAGTCCCCGGAGTTTCCTTCCTTCGAGCTTTTCACTAGTGGATTCCTTTCCAACTGGCAAGAATCAAGCCTTACAATTAATCTCTGGATGGTAACCCCTTCTGGATGTAGGATAGACTACTAGAAGCACCAACTCTTAGCTGAGTCCTTTACTCTTTATTAGGATTTACCACTTAGACTTTTACCCCGAATCTAAGCTGAGTCCTACAGGGAGTTCCTACTCAAAGCACTAACTTTAAGTTGTATCCCAATCTCACAACTCACCTAAGTTGGAGATCCTTACACTCTTGTTTTCACAAAGGTTTTGGTTTTGGATTTCCTTCAGTTTTTAACTCACTTAGGAATCCTTACAATAGATTTGGAATTAGATGATTCTTGGAGGGATTGTAAACTGATTTGGAATTAGATTATTCTTGGATGGATTGTAAACTGATTGAATGCTTGTGCTTTGTTACTTGTTTTTGTCAATCAAACAACCAACCTTCTCAATTGGTGAAGCTTCCCTTTTATAGGCTTCTATCATAAATGTAGCCGTTGTGGGTTGTTGAGCTTGTAATAAACCTTCACCCTTGATCAGGTTATAGGTGGCACTCTTGGAGCCGTTGATCAATCCGTTAGACTATAATTTGACTCGTTTGAATCCTAGGGATTGATGCTAAAAAGTTGTCAGTGATTGTTTTACGTGGCTTTTTGTGATGCACCAACTTTTACACCAATAGCTTTTTGGTCTTGGTGAAAAAGTTTGTTAGCATTTTCAGTCCGGTGTTAGTCCTTTTGTCCTCTTACTGAAAAGTGCAAGCTGTCACTTTTTGTCTTATTCATGGGGAAAGGATCTTTGACTATGTAGACCAAAAAGTGGAGGGAAAAGTTATCTTTGAAAACTTTTCCTATTGTCTTTAAGCATGAGTCTTCCGGATGTCTTTAGACTCATCGTCTCCGAACCTCTATGCTTCTGGAGTTAGGGCAATCAGTTCTTCCTAATGCTGTTCATGAGGGATTAAAGCTTGTTTTCTTTCCAAGCTTTATTCTGATGATTCCATGTGCTTAGGTACTTGATGTCTTCAATGAACAACCTTGTAGTTGGATCTTTGTCCGGATGTTTCCATTTGGATTTAGGAGGATTACATGATTTAAGTTTTTGTTTCTTTCAAACCTGATCTGGATAGCTTAGTTTAATTTGTTGTTCGAATCATAGTTTCCCAACACTTCTCTCATTTGAAATCAGCCCTTGTTGGCTCAAAGCCTTCATTGATTCATCTTTATATTATGTATTCTTAACTTATTTAATATAATATTTATATTTTATTCTTTATTTTAGTACTAATTAAGCTAGAGCAGGAAAAGCAAGTAGGCAAAATGGGTTGAATATGGTTTGATTTTTTCTTCTCTTTTATTTCTCGCATTATTCTAAGTTGATTGTTTTTGTGTTGAGCTTTAAATCAAAATAAGTTCAGCCAAACTTATACTTAGTGTTAACAAAATGAATCGAAAGGTAAATTGCTAACATGGATTTAAATACAAAACACACTTCTGGAACAAACCGAGAGGTTCCTGGAAGTGCTAGGAATTTCTAGTAAATAGAATACTTGCCTGGCCTTAATGCTTTAAGAATAAATTATGACGAAAAACCTATAAGTTAAACTTTAAAGAAACTAAGCACGACGCAAGAGTTATGTTTAGTACATTCAGAGCAAGAAACCTAGACCTATGAACTATAACTTGCTAGAATAAGAGAGAGAAGTTATCTACCATGTCTGTCTGCCTACTAGTCTTACCCTTTCCCTTATAATTTTGTTAACAGTTTTGATTTTGGAGCAACCAGAATATGTTTTAAAGCAACCATTACATTTTTAGCATTTACTTTATTATTTTCTCAACTCATATATTATTTTAGATTTCTAACTACTGATTACTTCAAGGTCTAGCTATTTTTCTTACTCCTTGTGGGAACGACACTTGGTCTTGCCCTATACTACTAACACGACCTAGTACACTTGCTATAGCGCTCACATCGGGCATGCAATGAGTTTTTGGCGTCGTTGCCGGGAAGCAATGGGTAAGTTTTTAAATTTTTGAGTAAATAGTAGTTTTTAATCTTTATTGTTCAGTTTTTGTGGTTCTCTTGCAAAAGGGAGAAGCTATGAAATTGTTTTTCTAGCAAACTTTTAGAGTAAGCAGAAGACAAGCAGTAAGAGGGGGATAGCAGACAAAACTTGGTTGCCCTTTCAAATACTCAATGAGTTTTACAAACCTTCTTCATCAGGACACATGTCATGCATAGTAATACTAGATGAGGGAGAAAATTTTATTCGTATCAAACACTCCATGATTGTAATTGTTCTTTCAAATGTTCAATTTAAAGGATTGCCTAATGAAGAGCCAAATGATCAAGTATATGATTTTCTTGAAATTTGCAATCTTTTTAAAGTTAATCATGGTGTTTCCAATGATATTCTTATGTTAAAGTTGTTTCCTTTCTCATTGCAAGACAAGGCAAAATTATGGTTTAAATCTTTGCAATCGGGTTTAATCACATCTTAGGAGGAGATAGCTGAAGCATTCTAACAAAGTATTTTCCACCTTCCGAGGTTGCTAAAATGGGAATTGAAATTTCTAGGTTCATTCAATTTGAAAATGAATCTCACAAATAAGCATGAGAGAGATTCAAGGAGCAACTAAGAAGGTTATCAAACCATGGTTTACCCATGTGGATTCAATTGTAAATCTTTTGTAATGGGTTAATCGATGAGCATAAAATCTGACTAAAAACCCTTGAAAATGATGACCTAGAAGAAATGGAGCCTGAAGAAATCGTTTCCCTCATTGATAAAGTGGTGAACACAAGTTGCAAATGATATTCTAAGAACGACTTAAAATTTCTAGAGTCTAAGGTTTCCAACAACTTTCAAAGAAAGTTGAGGAATTAGAGGAGCAAGTAAACAGACTCTCGGAGCAACCAAAACTATTACTCCAACAACCACAAATTCCTTTCCAGCAACCTCATATGTCATTCCAGCGACCTCAGTTTTTCTTCCCACAGCCATAAAATGTCATCTATAAACGTCAACAACCGCAATATTTATTCCAGCAACCATATCAAACTTTCAATAGCCTCAACATTACTTCCAGCAAGATGAACCCTCATATGAGCCTGAGCAACCTAGCTTGGAAGTGATGATGATGGAGTTTATGAAGCAAACTCAAGCTTCCGTCATGAACTTGGAGACACAATTCCAACAACTAGCTAATATGGTGATTTCAATAGAAGAAGTAGTCATTCCAAGCAATATCAAGCTTAACTCCATGGAGGAGTATGAAGCAATCACAATTAATAGTGGTAAGGTTGTTGATATTTCTAACATGCTTGTTGTTGATGATTTTAATAATGTAGGGGAGCAAGCAAAGGAGGAGACTGAGCAACCAGAATATAACCTGGAGCAACTAGAATATAACCTGGTGCAACTATAATATCACCATGAAAAAGCAGTATACAACATAGATAAACTTGAAGTTCAATATGAGACTTCTCCAGTCCTAAATGGAAAGATGCTTGCTTAAGAGGAGGCGGTTCCAATGAAGTAGCGACTTTGAATCTATCAACTGAGGATACCATTTCTCAAAAGAGCAAAGCAACATCTTATGCATGAGGAGCTTAGAATAACTTTCAGGTGTATAATCAAGAGATCATTAAAGATAAGGATAAATTTTTTGAGGTGGATTTCAAAGGAAAAACTGACATCTCCCTAATTCATGAAGATGAGAAATCTACTTACAAACCTCACATCAATTTGATCAAACAACCTATCTTCGTGCAATCTTTTGTTGGAAACTAATTTAAAAGCCAATCATAGAGAGAAGTGGACATGCTAAAACAAAAGACTTATCAGTCCACCTTCTCAACTTTCATTTATGAACCTCATTGAGAAACTTGTATATATTGGTGTCCGCTTTAAACACCAATTGAAGCATTTTGATGATCCCAGGCTCATATCTCTAACTTTGTAATATTTATTTCATTTTCCTTTATTTACTATATTTTTAATCTTGTTGTTTTGCTTTCTGTTAAAATAGGAAAAAGGAAACTGTTTTAAGCGACGAATGTAATTTTAAATTAACTAAATGAGAAATAAGTGACTCATCTGATACCCGAATCTTTGATTAAAAAGGTATGAGTCTCCCGCCCAATGGGAACCGTACCAAAAATCTTTCCCAAGTAGACAACTTGGGTGTCGACTCTATCATTTGTATCGAGATTTGGGTCTCGATTTTTTTATTCATTAAAATTGGTTAAAATATGCAAACTCGAACTAAACGATTCCATCACATTAAACCAAACAAAACCCCAGTGGACGCCGCCACAAGGCGCCAAGGGAAATCCACATATTTTCGACCACGACCGTTCACAGCGCTTTTTCGTCAAAACATGATTATCACACTTTAAAATAGTCTAAATAGTGATTTTAAGGTCAATGTTTAAAAATTTTGTCATAAAATAATGACTTGCGTTTTTTACTTGACTAAAGACCGATGTTTATGTCATATTTGAAAAAAGCATTTTTTAATCATAAATGAATATCACACTTTGAAATAGTCTAAAGAGTGATGATTTTATTGTCATCGTTTAGAAATTTCATCAAAAAATGATGACTTGCTTTTTTTACGTGTCTAAAGACCGATGTTTATGTCACATATGATACATGCATTTTTTCGCCAAAACATGATTATCACACTTTAAAATAGTGTAAAGAGTGATTTTAAGGTCAACGTTTAAAAAATGTTAAACAAAATAATGACTTGTGTTTTTTCCGTGGCTAAAGACCTATGTTTATGTCACATATGACACATGCATTTTTTATTCAATACATGATTATCACACTTTAAAATAGTCAATAGAGTGATTTTGAGGTCAACATTTAAAAATTTTATCGCAAAATGATGACTTGCATTTTTTTCGTGAACTAAAGACGGATGTTTATGTCACATTTTACACATGCATTTTTTCATCAAAACATGATTATCACACTTTGAAATAGTCCAAAGAGTGATTTTAAGGACGACATTTAAAAATTTTGTCACAAAATGATGACTTGAGTTTTATCGTTAACTAAAGACCGATGTTTATATCACATTTTACACATGCGTTTTTTCATCAAAACATGATTATCACACTTTGAAATAGTCTAAAGAGTGATTTTAAGGTCGATGTTTAAAAATTTTGTCACAAAATGATGACTTGTGTTTTTTTAGTTACTAAAGACCAATGTTTATGTCACATATGACACATGTTTTTTTCATCAAAACATGATTTGCCACTTTGAAATAGTCTAAAGAGTGATTTTAAAGTCAACGTTAAGAAATTTCATCAAAAATGATAACTTGCATTTTTTTCGTACTAAAGACCGATGTTTATGTCACATACAACCCATGCGTTTTTTCGTCAAAACATGATTTTCACACTTTTGGATAGTCTAAAGAGTGAATTTAAGGTCAACGTTCAAAAACTTTGTCGCAAAATGATGACTTGCGTTTTTACTTGACTAAAGACCCATGTTTATGTCACATTTTATACAAGTTTTTTTTTCCTCAAAACATGATTTATCACACTTTAAAATAGTCTAAAGAGTGATTTTAAGGTCATTGTTTAGAAATTTCATCAAAAAATGATAATTTGCATTTTTTACATGTATAAAGACCAATGTTTATGTTACATATGACACATGCATTTTTTCTTCAAGACATGATTATCACACTTTAAAATAGTCTAAAGAGTGATTTTAAGGTCAACGTTTAAAAAAATGTTCACAAAATGATGACTTGCGTTTTTTCCGAAACTAAAGACCGATGTTTATGTCACATATGACACATGCGTTTTTTCATCAAAACATGATTATCACACTTTAAAATAGTCAATAGAGTGATTATAAGGTCAACGTTTAAAAAATTTGTCATAAAATGATGACTTGCGTTTTTTCCATTAACTAAAGACTGATGTTAATGTCATATTTGACACGTGCATTTTTTCTTCAAAACATGAATATCACACTTTCTAATAGTCTAAAGAGTGATTTTAAGGTCAACATTTAAAACATTTTCACAAAATGATGACTTTGCATTTTTTACTTGACTAAAGACCGATCTATATTTCCCATTTGACACATGCGTTTTTTCATCAAAACATGTTTATCACACGTAGAAATAGTCTAAAGAGTGATTTTAAGGTCATCATTTAGAAATTTCATAAAAAAATGATGACTTGCGTTTTCTACATGTCTAAAGATCGATGTTTATGTCACTTGTGACACATGCATTTTTCTTCAAAACATGATTATCACACTTTAAAATAGTCTAAAGATTGATTTTAAGGCCAACATTTCAAAAAAATTTCACAAAATGATGACTTGCGTGTTTTCCGTGACTAAAGACCGATGTTTATGTTATATAACATGCATTTTTTTGTCACATGATTATCACACTTTAAAATAGTCAATAGAATGATTTTGAGGTTAACGTTTAAAAATTTCGTCAAAAAATAATGACTTGCGTTTTATCCGTGACTTAAGACCAATTTTATGTCATATATGACACATTCATTTTTTCATCAAAACATGATTATCACACTTTAAAATAGTCTATAGAGTGATTTTAAGGTCGACGTTTAAAAATTTCATAAAAAAATGATGACTTGCGGTTTTTTCGTAACTAAAGACCGATGTTTGTCATATATGACACATGCGTTTTTTCGTCAAAACAGGATTATCACACTTTGAAATAGACTAAAGAGTGATATTAAGGTCAACGTTTAGAAATTTCATCCAAAAGTGATGACTTGGTTTTTTCCATTAATTAAAGACCGATGTTTAAGGCACATTTGACACTTATGATTTTTCATCAAAACGTGATTATCACACTTTTAAATAGTCCAAAGAGTGATTTTAAGGTCAACATTTAAAAATTTTGTCCCAAAATGATGACTTGCATTTTTTCCATTACTAAAGACCGATGTTTATGACACATACCGCACATGCGTTTTTTGTCAAAACATGGTTATCACACTTTAAAATTGTCTAAAGGGTGATTTTAAGGTCAACGTTTAAAAATTTTGTCACAAAATAATGACTTACGTTTTTTACTTGACTAAAGACCGATGTTTATGTCATATATGACACATGTTTTTTTCATCAAAACATGATTATGACACTTTGAAATAGTCTAAAGAGTGATTTTATGGTCAACGTTTAGAAATTTCATCAAAAAATGATAACTTGCGTTTTTTCCGTTACTAAAGACCGATGTTTATGTCACATATGACACATGCGTTTTTTCATCAAAACATGATTATCACCATTTTAATTAGTCTGAAGAGTGATTTAATGTCAACGTTTAAAAATTTTGTTAGAAAATGATGACTTGCATTTTTACTTGACTAAAGACCCATCTTCATGTCACATTTGACACAAGCGTTTTTTTTTATCAAAACATGATTATCACAAGCCATTAATTTTTTCAACATGAGCCTTTAGAATATTTTATTCATCTTATTTTTATCTTTAAAACAACATCCATTGTGAATATTTTTGGAGCAAAAAAAATTATCGCAGTCTTATACCAGTTTTTTACTACCTTTATACTAGGTATAAAAACTTTTTTTTACTTTAAAGAGAACAATGTTACTCATGTTTTATGTTATTTATCTGAAAATATATGAAAAATTGGTGCTATATAGGCATTATACCACTCTTATACCAAGTATAAGAATTCACGAAAAAATGGTGAAACTGGTATAAGATTGCGATAATTTTTTTTGCTTCAAAAATATTCAGTCTGAATTTCATTTTAAAGATGAAAATGAGACGAACAAAATTTCCAAAGGTCTGTGTCAAAAAAATTAACGGCTTTTGAGATATAGTCGTTTTAAGTTGCAAAAATCAAATTAAATAGGAAAGAGAGAGTTATTATAATGAGAGTTCTTATATTCACGTAAAAGCAAAATTTAAAATTTAAAATGTTGTACTTAAGAAAGAGTTTAGGTAGTTAAGAGAAGTGAAGTTTCTTGGTTTGATACTTACAAAATTAAAGGGTCAAAATCTTGTATTTAGCTAAGTTGTCCAAAAAATAAAAGGTTTGAGAGATATATAAAAAAAATAAGCATAACCTAAATATGTAGGTAAATTGCGTAAAAAGAAGAATTAAGAAATTATTTAACAAGCATTACATTTTAGTAAGGGCAAGATCAACCATATTCTACCTAATCTATTTTTCAAACCCTATTTAAGAAATATATAAGTTTTTGCTCTGATCATCTTCTTGAATTTACATTTTTCAATTTAAAATTTCCTTAAAAATAATAATACTTTATTATTAAACTAATAAAATAAAAAAAATACCAAAATAAAAAAATGAAAATAATAAAAATATAAAAAATAATATTATTATTTTAATCTATGCCAAAATGAAGAATAGTTGCTCGGTAACCCATTCCGGGGAATACTATACGTTTTTCAATTTAGTAATTTATTGCCAAATTATTCGTTTTCAGTTTTCTCGTTGATGCCCGCGCTCCTTCTCCTTTTCAAAAATCCATCTTTTGTCCCCATTGCTTTATCTCTAAGCATTCAATCTAATCTCTGCTAATACCCATTTAAAAAAGCTACCCAGATCTATTCATCTCTTTGTCCATTTGATGGATTTTTCTTCATTGTTGTTTTAGGGTTGTGCTTAAAATCTTCAACTTTGAACTCGGTCTTAAGATTTTTCCAATTTAAATAAATTTTTTTATCTTTGAACTGGGTTTTCTTGATAATGAAGAAGCAAGTCGATTTAGGACTGCTTGGATCTGACTGTGTGGTAGGTTTCATTGTTTTCTAAATTGATTTTGAAGAATTTTATCTTCTTTATTCCTCTGATTGTTTGTTCTTCGTTTTAGGACATTGGGGTTAAGCGATGCAGTGATGAATTGGGAGACAAACAGGAAAGTGTTCGTAAGCATTCTGTATTGAGCTCTCAAGGTATTTCATTGTTTAATTGGGATGCATCTTTTATTCATTTTATTGGGTCAAATTGAAATAAAAAATAAGATAATTGCATATTTTTCTCTGTCAAAATAGCCGAGTGATTATTGCATAATTAAGATAATTGTTATTATTATTTTATTGCTGTTGATAATTGCATACTTTTCTCTATAAATATGCAAATTCAATGAAATGGGATTCATCTTTTATTCATTTTATTGGGTCAATTTTCAAGCTTGAATGCTATCAATGGTTGCTGTCTGTCTTACATAAATTTCACTCTTTCTCTTAGAATTATAGCAGTAATTTTGAGAGAATTCAATTAAATTGAATTAATTTTGTTCAATTGTATTGTTTGAAATGAGAACTTATGGAAATAATTCAATTCATCCAAGAATTGAATTCTTGCAAATGTGTGGATTAGAAATCGTGCAAAATTTGACATATGATTTTGAAGGAATTCATTTAGTTTGTGTTGTTGACTATTTCAGTTACCTTAATACCCCTTATATTTAGTTTGACTATAACATAGTCAATTTCATGATAATAAAATTTAATTCTTTGATGAAGATTCCAAACAAAGAATTTATTTTGAGGAATCAGTTAAATTGAATTTTATCAAGTGGATTTAATTCAATTCTTTTCCTTTTGCAACGAATTGTTTCCAAACATAGTGCTACTCTTTTACGTTTTTATTGTTTACTGCCTCAGAAATTTACACCTATCACTTAAAAAATGGGGAGCTAGTGACAAATTTCACTTTACTGATGTGCCTGTGCCTTTTGTTGATGCGTCTCAAGTGGGAAAAATTGAAAGGGCCATTAAAGTCACTGGACCCCTGGATCTTAACACTGATCTTAACAATGGCATTCGAGAGAAGTATGATACAAAACATAATGACGTCAAAAAAAGGGCAACCTGGGAAAAGAGAATTTTAGAAACAACCTCTGGAGGGATTGGGATTGGGTTTGGGTTGGATCTGAATGCAGAAGATCTTTCCTTTTGTTCATCGAAAACAGGCGATCATTTAACAAGGGATGCTTCTGAGTGTGGAAGTACTACTGAAGAGAAAGAGAGAGATTCTTTAAGAGTTTTTAAGAAGATGAAGGAAAACGGTTTTCTAGGAAATTCGATTCAAAGTAGTCTGAATTCGAATCCAAAGCAACGGGGAAGAAAAAGCAAGAGTGATTTTCTTAAGAAAAAGATGGAACTTGCAAAGAAGGAACAAGTCGATAGGTTCACAAAAATAACTGCTCCGAGTGGCCTTTTAAACGAACTGAATCCCGGTATTATAAATCATGTGAGGAACAAAAAACAAGTTCATTCCATTATAGAAGCCTTAGTGAGGTCTGAAAAAGACGGCGAAACTATACAAGATAGGCATCAAACAGTGGAAACTAAACAAATGAATCATTATCGTGATTCAACAAGTCATAGAATCGGTACTATGGTTTCTGGGAGCAGGCAAATAGGAGCTGGATGTCATGTGCTAACTAGAGGAAGCTTATTCAGCTCTGTAGACAATAGAGAGGCATTAGCTTTGAAATTATCATCAACCAAAAATGTGGAATCCACAGATGGCAATAGCATTTCGTGTCTTTCTGGTAAAGGTGTGAACTTGAACAGAATCTGTATTTAAATATGTTCATCATAGTTGTCAAGTCCCTAGGCGCTAGGGGGTCTTGGAGCCTAGGCGCAAGGTGCAGGCGCAAAGCGCACTCTAGCCACACAAACTAAAAAAAATTTAAATTATGTTAAGTGTTAAAACCATGTAAGCAAAATAAAAGGTTCATCAATTTATATTATCATATGTGTTCAAATCAATTTAAATGACCATTTTTCTGAGATGGAGTGATAATTTTATAATTAATAACATTATTATTACTATTTTCTTATCCCTTATCATATAGGAGAGAAGCTTTCATAAGTAATATTTTTCGCCCTAATTTCTCTTTCATAATTTCTATATCTTAATATCTTTTCTTTCCTAAACTCTAAAATCATACGTTTCCTAAATGAATCCTAATTTTGGAGTCAGGCGTGCGCCTTTTGCATGTGAGGAGCCTGGTAGGCGCCTAGGCAATGAGGCTGGAGCCTGAGGCGCGCCTTTGACTACTATGATGTTCATAAACGAAAGCAGTAGCTTAGCATCAGTTAATTTGAATGTTGTTTCAGCGGCGAGTGTTGCTTCTCAATGGCTAGAGCTTCTTTATCAAGACACTAAAGGCCATATCTCAGGTACTATCTCTGAAAACTCGTTTTGTATGCTTTAAATGGTATAACATGGAATAAATGTTGAGTTTTATGTTTGCAGTGTGGCAGCGAAGTAGGAAAAGAGTCCAAGCTGTAATTACTACAGAGTTATCTTTCTTAATATAAAAAAAATTCACGTTCGATCAAAAAAATGTGCAATGGACAACCGAAAAATATGATATCTGCCATTCATCAAACAAAATGGAACACATTGTTTGATCTGATGGGTAAAGCACTATCTGAAGAAGAGAAACAACTCGTAAGAATGAGAAGATTGTAAACTGAATTGAAATACAATCGGATCTAATTGTTTATTTTTTGTAGGATTAATGCATCTCAATGTACCTAAACTTGCCTCAAAAAACTTACTGCTACCCTGAACTTTACCTTTTCTCCTTGGTGAAGAGAGGAACAATTAATATAACCAAACAAACAATTAATACAATCTTGTTTCAAAGAAAAAATTAGATGGACTTTTCCCCCTGAAATAAGTGGTATTATAATTTGCATTCGAGTCCCATACTTCAACTTTTCTGTTTTGAAGCATCATGTGAGCTAGAATGAAGTTACAGTGGTGCAGAATAGGAATAAATATCTAAAAGTTCGAAGAATACGTTTCAACTTTTGATTGGAGAGAGAAAATCCGAAAAATTACATTAATGAAAAGTCAAACCAATTAAAAGCTGACACGTAGCGATTAGGGAGCAAACTGGTGCACTTTTTTAAAGTTGGGGGAGCTACGGGGTCACTTTGAAAGTTCAGGGGGGCAGTATGTTTTTGGAGACAAGTTTAGGTACTTACCTACTGATGCATTAGGCATTTTTTGTATGAAAGCATTCCTTTACTGGGATTATTTTGAAATGTTTGGTTTAAAATGCAGGAAAGTTTGTTGAAGGGAGTAAAAGAAATGCATATGCAATGTGATAAGGGAAACACAGTTAGAGCTGCTGCAGCTTCTATCTATTCAACCTGCAGCTTTTTGATGTCAAAGGAGAATGTTTCGTGCTTCCGATCTTTCTAACCAAATTCGAACTTATTCCATTTAGCAAACAGCTGAATTAGTGGTTATAGTGTTAGAGATGAATATCGTAATAGTGATAAAATCTGATTCTTATAACTCGTAATTGAATAATGATATACTGCGGGTTTATCATGTATTTTTCTCTCTTTTTAATTATTTTGCTTTGCTGTTTGATTATAATCTTGCCTCATTGAGTTCATTGTAAGAGTGCCAAATGAAGCTCCTAACACTAACAGGGCTTACTGTGATTTTCAAAAAGCCTTGTATATCATCTATTTTTGCTTCTTGCGGACTACACTCGAGTTAGATTTATTGTGTAACTGGTCGAACAGACAAAATGATACTGCTGCTTCATTAGCCAATTTGGTGCTACCTCAGATGATGTGCCACCTGAAACTTTTGCCATAGACCGATACAGCAATTTTACACTTCACTATGTACCTGTAAACGTCTTATGCGTCAGTGTTCCATTGTTTACAAGTGTGTATGTCAAGAATTGCAGGAAGAACAGCGGTTAAAACTAGTTTCGACAATTAAATAAGGTATTTCAGTTATTTTTCAGTTTATGTTGTCATTTAAATGCTTTATTCTAATACTCCCTCCGGTTCCGAAAACTAGTCGCTTTAGAGAAATTCACAAATTTTAAGAATCAATTAATGGAGGGTATAAAATTACTTGCTTACCCTTAAATTAGCATTAATTGAGTAATATGTGTATTGGAATTGAGCTACTATTAATAAGGGTATAATAGGAGGAAAGGGGTAAAAGTTTTTTTTTTTTTTAACCGGAGGGAGTATGTTCTAGTAGCTATAGCTAAGGATATAATAGTCTTTAATTATATAAGGCTGAATAAGCCATTTACTAGTTATCCAATCATTGGAGGTACTAGTCCATTAGAATGTTTTGGCAGTATTAGTAGTTATCATGTCATTCACTAGTGCTGCTAAGAAATTACCCAGTAATCAATGAAAGATCAGAACTTTTCCCTCTACTATTCTCTTCTCCCTATTTTCTATCTATATCTCATCCCTCTCTCCCTTACCTCCTATTTTCTCTATTTCTGTGAATCTGTGATTATTAATCTGAATCCATGCTAGTGTTGTCACGGGTGCGCCTAAGGCGCTAGATGCACCTAGTTCCAGCACAGGTGCCTTGGTGCCTACAAGGAAGTGCACATGCGCCTAGGTGCTCTGGGCGTTAGGCTCTGAACGTACTCCAGGCGCAAGCCAGACACTTCGAAATTACATTTTTTGGTTTTTTTAATAGTTTTTAATATCTATCTCTAAACATCCATTTTACTTTTTGAACTTTAGCCTATTAAGTATTAGGGTAAACTTAAAAAAAGTACTACGTGGTTTTCACTCATTTACAAAACGAGGTCTAAGGAATTTTTTTTCGCAAAACAAGGTCTGTGGTTTCAAAAAATTTATAAATAAAGGATCTTCAATATTAAATTTTATCACGAAAATTGATAATCTTGTTCTTTTTTATTTTTGCGAGATGGTCATTGAAAATACAATACATATCAGAGAAATTTTTTGAAAATTTTTAAATAGTGCAAATATTTTTTTAATTAAATTACGATAATAAATTTTAAAAAATCATAAAAAAATAAAAAATTACTCAAATCATGACGTATAATTTTTAAATAATAAGGTTAAATTATTATAATGTTAAATTGTTAAAAATATATATAACACCACTATTCTGAATCCATATGCCCCTTTTGCAAATTTTTTGAAATCACAGACTCCATTCTGCTAAAAAAAATTCCTCAGACCCCATTTTGCAAATGAGCTAGGTTGCATGGACACGTCTCGAGTGTCCGACACGACACGGACACGCGAACACGGTATTTTTTAAAAAAAATATGCATTTAGACACGGTTGGGACACAAGTAAAAAAATGTCAAAAAAAATATTTATACATAACTAGATAAAATTTCAAACCAATGAGATTACTAGTTCATATGTTACGGGTTCAACTAGGATTACAAGATTTTTATTTTTGAAAGATATTTTATTGGGATTTCTATTAACATTATTGACATGGATTGTTAAAATAAAAAATGTTCTTTTTACTTGGCCCAACATTTCAATCGATGTATGAAATACAGCCCATTTATAACCCCAGCTAAAAATAGCTATAATAACACTCAATGATTCTTTTTCTTCCTTTCATCTACCCCGCCCACCCTCTTCTGCTACTTTTTCTTCTTTCAAATTCAGTTATCTTTTTTTCTTACATTCTGTTCTTGACCTCCATCTCATGATAAATGATTGAATCTTTGGAAAACTGGGCTTATTAACGAAGTAGAGGTATGAGCAAGCACAAGTAGTATGGTGGTGGGTTGCCGGCAGGAGAAGATGGCGAGCAGCAGCAGATGTTCAAACCTTTTTTTTAATTATGGTATGAAGTGCAGACTGAACGACGCAACAGGTGTTGTGCATATTTTTTTGTTTAACGACCGTGTCTGAGTGTCCATGATGTGTCCCTATCGTGTCAGTGCCGTATTATGCCTAGGTGGCGTGTCGATTTTGAAAATGAAGTGTCGGACACGTGTCCGACACTTGGACACTCCAAGTTTTAGAGTGTCTATACAATATAGCAAATGAGTGAAACCACAAGGTACTTTTTTGAAGTTTACCCTAAGTATTACCCATGGTAAAGTCTAAACTACCTAATTAGATTTTGTGTTTCTTTTTATTTTTTACTAAAAAAATATTAAAGTATTAACCATTCTAAAGTCCAAACCAAATTGTAATTGTCATTCTTATTAGAACTCAAATCATAAAACGAAGATTATTACATCCTGTTTTTTCTTAACTATCCTTTTCTTCGGTGCATCACAATCTCACACTTTTATTGATGTGGACAAAGATGAATCTCAACAAATTTTAATGGAGGAGGAATTAATATTAGTCAAAGAAATTGGGTGATTCTAATGAAGATGCGGAATATGTTGTTGATCTTGATGATTGATGACTCGAGTATCTTGTAGTTTTACATTAATAGGTATACTTGTTAAAATATTTAGATTAATGAATTTTCTATTTATATGATGAACTTTTTATTTTGCTTTTATGGTTTTAACACTTGGCATAATTTATATATTTTTAGTTGGTGCGCCTTGCGCCTAGGCTCCACGACCCTCTGGTGCCATAGCTGTGCCTAGCACCTTGACAACTATGCCCACGGCTGCTAAGATGCAAGCCCTGGAAGAGCAAATTAAGGCACTCACGACCATATTTGAAGGCTTGGAGAACACTCTTAATAAGCAAGGAAAAAGGATGGATACTATAAGGTGGCAAAGGCTTGGTATAGTGTCTGAGCCTTGAAGTTGTGATCTCATAGGTTATAGGTTCGAGTCCATATACGGGCGGGGTAGGATGATGTTTTTCTTTGTTATTATTGTAAGCCCAATGAGACAATTTTTTTTAAAAAAAAGGATGGATACTGTAAGAAGTGTTGGATTTAAGGAGGAGAAATGATAGAACTTGAACACACAATAAATATTAATTACTCATTAACTATAAAAATACAATAAGAGGAAAAACTAAGAATAAAAATTAAACTCTCTTTCTATTATTCACTCTACAAATTCTATATGAAAATGAGAGTACATGTGCCTTATATAGCATTTTTTAATCTTCAAAATATGGACCTAAAGTGGCCACGTCTCCTACTTTTAAAACTATAAAAGAACTAATCATAATATATGGAGATACAAAGGCTACGTCTCACATTTTGGACCAAGTTGATGTCCTTACTTTTTGGCCTTTAATTCTAGCTAATGACTTGTTCAATTTTCTTCCTTTCCAATATATATTATTCTAATAATTTAAGTTTATTTTTTTTAATTTAACACTCCCCCTGTAGCTGATTGAATACATCATATTTCAATGGCTTTGTAAAAATGTCAGCAATTTGATCTTACGTTTTCACGTACTTCAACGTGACTTCCTTTTGCTCAATGCAGTCTCTGATAAAATGAAATCTCGTGTCAATTTTTTTACTCTGATCATGAAACACTGGATTTTTTTGCTAATGCCAAGGCTGACTTGTTATCGACAAAAATATTAGTTAGATCACGTTGTTTCATTTGAAGTTCCTTCAATAATCGAAGTAGCCATATCGCATGACACACATGAAGTTGCAGCTACATATTCAGCTTCACATGTTGACATTGTCATAATTGGTTGCTTCTTTGAACTCCAAGTGAAAGCTGTTTCGCCGAAAAAAGTACAAATCTGCTAGTGCTTTTCCGATCATTTTTATCTCCAGCCCAATCACTATCGCTGTACCCAACTAATTTGAATTCATCAGATTTTGAATAATGCAATCCAAAATTAGTTGTACCTTTGACATAGTGGAGTATCCTTTTTGTTGCATTCCAATGAGACTCCTTTGGTGCTTCCATGTATCTGCTCACTAGTCCAACTGCATACAAAATGTCTGGCCCTGTGCACGTCAAATATCTGAGACTCCCGATCAGACTTCGAAATTTTTTCGGATTGACTCCTACTCCATTTTCATCCTTTGTTAATTTCAAACTGCATTCAACCGGCGTGCTGATGGGATTGCAATACTCAATCTTGAATTTCTGTAAGATCTCCTTCGAAAAGCCACTTTGACAAATAAAAATGCCATCATCATTCTGCTTCACTTCAATGCCAAGATAATAAGACATCAGGCCAATGTCAGTCATTTCAAATTCTTGATTTATCGTCTTCTTGAAATCATCGATCATCCATGTACAATCAAACAAGCAATATGTCTCCACCTTTCACCTTCACATACAAAGCATATTCATGGGGGCATTTGACAATTCTCTTAAAAATATTTGTCAATGCGACTATTCGAGGTTCTTGGTGCCTACTTAAGTCCGTACAACGCCTTCTTCAGCTTCAATACTTTCTTTTCATGCCCTTTGACAACGTAACCGGGTGGTTGTTGTAAGCAGATTTCTTCCTCAAGATATCCTTTTAGAAATGCTGACTTGACATCCATTTGATGGATCTTCCATCCATTTTGACCAGCAATGGAGATTACCATTCTAATAGTCTCCATTCTCGCGACTGGTGCAACAACTTCATCATAGTCAATACTGGGCTTCTTACTGTATCCCTTTGCAACAAGTCTTGCCTCATGTCGCATAATATCTCCGCTTGCATCTTTCTTTGCCTTGAATACCCACTTAACACCTATGAGCTTTTTGTCTGCTGGAAGTTTGGTTAACTCCTATGTCTTATTCTTCTCATTTGAATGGATCTCTCATCCATGGCTTTTCTCCATCTCTCGTCTTTCATAGCTTCTTCAGCATCAATGGGTTCACTATCAATAAGATGACAGTAAATAGTTAATTCTTCACTTAGATCTCTTGTCACATCACAAAGTTCTTCAACGCTCTGGAATTTTCTTGGCCTCTCTCTAGAACTTTCACTAGAGCTTTCTCCTAGTTCAAGAGATGCACCTGAAATTGGACTATTCATCATCGATGTTGTGGCTTGCTCCACCAGTTCATGCTCATTATTTTCAGCCATTGTGAAAGGATAAAAACCGTAATTCTTCTCTTTGCAATTGCTCCAATCCTATATTTCTTCTTCTTCAATAGTTACATCTCTACTGATGATTGTCGTTCCAGTATCAGGATCAAATATCCTGTAACCTTTAGAAAATTCTGAATATCCCATGAACAAGTATTTTCTGCTTTTATCATCTAGTTTTCTCCTTTCTTCATCAGCTACGTGTACATGCGCTACACTCCCGAAAACACGAAAATGAGAGATATTAGGCTTTCTACCACTCCATGCTTCTTGGGGTGTCATATCGAAAACACTTCCTATCAGGGACCTGTTCAAGATATACACAGCACAATCAATGGTTTCTGCCTATAGCTCCTTAGGTAAATTCTTGCTTTTTAACATGCTTCTGACCATGTCCATCACCGTTCTATTCTTTATCTCCATAACTCCACTTTGCTGAGGCAATCTTGGGACTGATAAGAAATGGAGGATTTCATGGTTCTCGCAAAATCTATTAAATTCATTGGATGTGAATTCTCCCCTTCTATTAGATCTTAAGGCCTTGATGTAATAACCACTTTCTTTCTCGATAAGTGCCTTGAATTTCTTGAAAGCTCCAAATACTTCTGATTTCTTCTTCAAGAAATAAACCCACATCTTTCTACTATAATCATCAATAAATAGCAAGAAATATTTGTTGTCTCCCAATGAAACTGGTGTCATTGGTCCGCAAACATCGGCATGGATAAACTCAAGTGGTCTCTTTGCTCTTGCCATGGACTCTTTTGGAAAAGTAGTTCTCGATTATTTTCAAATAAGATATCCTTCACATAGTTGGTGGAGTATATCAATAGGGGAAGACCATCCGCCATCTTCTTCTGACTCATCAACTTTAGTCCTCTAAAGTTGAGATGTCTGAACCTCAAATGCCACAACCAATCAATATCCTTCACACATGTCTTTAAACATTTAGCCACATCGGTCTTGACGTTGATGGTAAACATCCGATTCTTTGACATCAAAACACTTGCTAACATTTCCTTCTTGTCATTCAGCAACAATAACTTCCTATTCACGATGTGAACTTGGTAATTTTTCTCTAGCAATTGCCCCAAACTCAAAATATTGCTTCTCATGTTTGGAACATAATAGACATTGCTTATGAATTGGTGATCCCCATTCTTTAAACGAATAAGAATGGTTCCTTTGCCTTTGATGGGAACCTTCGACGAATCCCTAAATATAACATTTCCACTGAAAGACTGGTCCAGCTCAACGAACAATTTCTTCTCTCCGCACATATGATTACTTGCTCCATTGCCAGGATACCATATGTTATTATCTGGATAATGTTCACCTTCACGGGTTAGTAATACCACGTCGATGACATCCTTTTCTTGTATGTTGTTAGCAGCTTCCTCCACTTGCACAGGAGGACTCCTACATTCTGATGCATAGTGGCCATAGTTTAAGCAATTGTAACATTGCACATTGGACTTGTCTCGTCCACCATTTTGTCTCCAATTGCCTCTTCCTCGTCCTCATCCACGTCCACAGCCTCTGCCTCTTGTGGACTGATTATGTCCATCATTATTGCCAATTCTTAGGAATTGCTGACTTCTGCCACGTCCTCTTCCTCTACCGTTTCCTCCACGACCTCTACCTTATCCTCTTCTAGATGGACTAGAATCTCGGCTATTTTCATTTCTCGAAAAGAAGCCTTTGCCGCCAAGACTTGTTCTATAGACACTACTTTCTTTATATTTAGTCTCTCCTCACGTGCTTGCAACGAGCCAACAACTTCGTCAACTGCCATTGCACTCGTATCTCTTGACTCATCGATAGCTACTACTATATAGTAAAACTTTGGTAGTAACGATCGTAGAATCTTCTCAACGATTCTCGACTCTTCAATTTTTTCTCCATACTGCTGCATTTGATTTACGACAGATTTTATTCATAAGAAGTAATCAACAATTGTTTCCATCTCCTTCATCTTCATCATCTCGAACTCACCCTGCAGCATCTGCAATCCAACCTTTTAAACTTTCTCCTCTCCTTGATGAGAAGCTGGTAAAATGTTCCAAGCTTGCTTGGAGGTAGTTGCTTCTGCTACCTTCTCAAACATCACATCATCCAAACCTTGATGGATTAAACTGAGCGCCTTCTGGTCACTCCTACGATTCGTATGCGAACTATCTCTTTCCGCCTGAGATAATTGTGCATTTTCTACTGAGATATGGACTACGTAGTCATTTTCAACAATGTCCCAAACGTCTTGGGCTCCTAGAATTACTTTCATTTTGATGCACCAATTTTTGTAATTAGTTTTGGTGAGCTGAGGAAAATTGAAGGAAAAATTATTGCCGTTCATTTTTCTTTGGGTAGGGTCTCTCAAACACTCAATAAAATATTATAAAATTCTCACAATTTTCACACAGGATTTCAACTTGGTTCTGGTACCACTTTGTTGGATTTAAGGAGGAGAAATTATAGAACTTGAACACACAATAAATATTAATTACTCATTAACTATAAAAATACGATAGGAGGAAAAACTAAGAATAAAAATTAAACACTATTTCTATTATTCACTCTACAAATTCTATATGAAAATGAGAAGAGTACATGTGCCTTATATAACATTTTTCAATCTTCAAAATATGGACCTAAAGTGGCTACGTCTCCTACTTTTAAAACTACAAAAGAACTAATCATAATATAAGGAGATACAAAAGTCACGTCTCACATTTTGGACCAAGTTGATGTCCTTACTTTTTGGCGATTAATTCTAGCTAATGACTTGTTCAATTTTCTTCCTTTCCAATATATATTATTCTAATAATTTAAGTTTATTTTTTTTAATTTAACAAGAAATGGAGTTGTTTGATTTGAAGAGGGGCCATTGGGGCTCCACTGACTAACCAAGAAGATAGATGAATCTGTTATCTATTCTATTGACCTAGCACGTGCCCAAAAACTTCAACAAGTTACAGCAAAACCCCCCCTAACCCAGAGCCTCCAAACCCCTCTAGTAGCGTAACACAAGCCCCTCAAACCCATCAGATTCTGTTACTTTACAGAGCACACCACTAGAGAGAGGGTCTGTAGTAGGCACTCTCCCAAACCAAAACACTAGCCATGATCTCATTCCACCTAACCAAACTACAAACACCAACCACAAGGGCCACACTTACCTTAAGCCAAACTACCACCACAGGCACACCACATCCTAAAGGCACTTACTTTAACAAGTTACTGTCCAAGTTATTGGCTTATCAGGAAGATTTTGAAGAGCTCAAGAACTGGCCTTAAAGCTTGAGCTTTAGAGCTGCTGTAAGTGCTCACGAGCAGTGCCAGCCCTGGGGTAAGAACTCGGTGCAACTGCCCAGTGCCCATAGTTGGAATGTGCCTAAAATTTCTTAGATTTTCTGTTTTATAAAAATAAATTTTAGTGTAGTTTTTGTTGTTGAATATATTCTAATTTCTTTTGTAATGGACCATAATAGAGTAGAATACATTGAAATTTTAATCATTTTTTCTGATCATTTGGCTTTTTTTAGTTGTTTTTTCCTCATAAATTATTGGATAGAGTTAATTATCGTTTTATTTGTTACTCAATTATTTATTGTATTTTTATGTTACACATTTTTTTAATGAAAGACCTAATATATAAGCTCATATACTGTTTTGCCTAGGCCACAAAAATTTCAGGGCCGTCCTTGCTCACGAGCCCTGCTGTAATTAAACAGGCTAAGTTACAAGAGCACATTGTGAAGGATCTCATGGAGATAGTGCGCCCCAAACTTAACTTAAAGCCAACCCCAAACACCAAGCCTTTGTCCACAACACCAAGCATTTGCCAATCTTGGTCAGTTAATGATCTCAAAATATGTTTCATACATCTGCTTGCATTTGGATTTTTCAATTACACGTCGAAATCATATCAGACCTATATATGCCTATGAACTAGGGTGATTTTTTAGACAAAGTAATTGCCCAACAGATTGTTTACCGATCTTGGATATGAGTTTCTCATACAAAAATGATGAAAGATGGTTTGCGCATTCTCATTCATTAGCGATATTGAAGTAACACGGGGCTAATTAAACTGGTTTATAAAGTCATGTTAAGCTCGATTTGGTCATTCGTCTAGCATGGTCGGCCCTCAGCACAGGATAGGTCAGGAGCGTGACAGCCTGAGACCCACGGCTGAGAGGGGCCCAAATTTTATAACTCTGTATGCAGAAGTTTTAAAAAATTTGTAAATTTATTCGATGTAAATAAATTAAATTATTAACATACAATAAAAAAATCCTAGAATTGTACTTTATATTAAAAATATTTCAATTTTACATGAATATTTTTTTCAATCAATGGACCTTCATTTCTTATTTCGCCTAGGGCCCTCGAAATGGTAGGATCGGTCTTGTTGACGTTCAGCCTTTTTTATAGCAAAATCTTCATGAAGGAAAAACAAATTTAGTCAAAATAGAACAGACTGAATTTCAATTTAACCGTTGAAGTATCAAAACAAGACCAATTCTTTGATACGTGCTCATGCAGTGCAACTGTTTCTAAGTAGCTTTCAAGGATTTGTTTCTTCTTGTCCAAATTGATGGTGAGGAGCCTCTCAAAGCTAATGTTGATATAGTAGATATTCGCATTAAATTGCCATAGATACTATTATTATCCAAACATCAAGCCAAAGAGATTCAATTCTTAAATCCATGTTTAGTGTTCCTCTTAAGATCAAATAAGATGACTTAACCTAAATGATTAGGATGACCTATATTTGTTGAAAGGAGACAAATTCATTGGTTTTCTCGTCTCTTAAAGAGGAATCGAGGCAAATCCTAAAAAGATAGAGACAATTCTGAAGATGGAGTCACCCAAAACTTTGAATGAAGTTCAAAAGCTGAATGGAAGGGTCAATGCATTCATTCGCTTCATCTCTTTTTCGGCCAAAAGGTGCCTCCCCTTCTATAAAGCCATCAAGAAAGACAGAGCATTCAACTGGGATACCCATTGTCAGGAAGCATTCGAAAACATCAAAGAATTCTTGAGCACAACACCTTTGTTGAGTCGGTCATAAAGGATGAAGAGCTGGTCATGTACTTAACGACAACTGATGAAGCTGTTAGGCCAGTATTAGTGAAGGAATCAGAAGGGTGTGAGCACGGGCTTTTCGGTCGCTCCCGCGGAATGATGATGGAAATTGCCTTGACCTTTTACGCACCAGTTGACCTATTTTTCTGGTTCAAATCGCGTTTGGAAAGTTCCCTTTTTTTATTATTTTGGACCTAAATCACTCCTTAAAGTCACCAAAAAATAAAAAATGGCTAAAAAGTATAAAAAAATTCAAAATTTCGACTCTCCCTCAGCCTTACTAGAGCCGCCGTCGGAATCGTTGTCGACGGTGGCGCCACTTCTCCGGCGGCGGTCGTCGCTGTCGCCGCCATGGCGACTGCGGTGGCTGCTGCCATAGCGGCAGCCGCCAAGGCTGTGGTGGCTGGTGCGGCCCCATTTGGTGGGGCCGCATTTGTGGCCACAGCTCCATTTAAAGCGGTGGTCGCGGCGGTTGCTGCGGTGGCTGCAGCCAACGCACGGCCTGGCCGTGGCCACTGCAACGGCAGTGGCCATAGCTACGCGGTCTTCTGGAATCAATTTGTCTGGTCTTTTTCTCTCTCTAAGATTCAATCTAATCCAAATTTTTCCGTTAATTCCAAGAATTTGAGGGACTAATTGAGTTATTTAGGCTTAGAGAGGTCTATAAAAGGCCAATAATTCGCATAATTTGAGGGACTATTTGCAAAATTAACATCTGATCTAACATTTAGAGATTAGGAATTTCTAGAGAGAGAAAGCTTGAGAAAGAGATACAAATCTTGATTAATATACATTAATCTAATTTCTTAATCTTTTGTTAGGCTTAATCTTGCAGTTTTAATAACTAAAATCGATTAAAAACACAAAATTAAAATCAATTTAATACATTTTAGTGACTTTTCCTTAAAACACTACCCAAATTCGTCACGAATTCGTCACAAATTATCAAAAAGAGCTTGCCAAAGGTTGATTTGGGTCTCAAAGAGTGGATTCATGGCCTAAAGGTATAATTTCTGAGTTCCAATATTTTTCCCTTTATTTATTTGCGTTATTTCCTTGCTGTTTTGCCTTGTTTTGGGGCATTTCGCCCATTTCTTTTCGGGATTTTAGCAAAACGCTGACGAACCGTTATGGCCTCACTAAGTGACCGTCTGGCTGTTGTAGTTGCAGCGGCCACCTTTGTAACTACAGAGGCCAGATGGTCGGTTACTGAGGCCAAACGAGTTTTCAGCATTTTCGGGTCTTTTTTCTCCCCCGGGTTTGAAAAATCAAAGTTATTTTGACATTTTAAGTCCTAATCTACCGAAATAATGTGGGAATCGACTTAAAATTTCAGTAATCTTGAATTTTCGGGTGAAAAAATGCCAATTTTCCCCCATTTAGCATTTTTTTTCGAAGGCGTCAATGGTTGGCATTCTAGCCGTTGTAACTGCAGCGGCCACCACTGCAACTACAGCGGCCTGAATGCCAACTACAGCTGCCTTCGGGTAAAAGTTCCTAAATGGTCTCAGTTTTATTTTCTTTTGCGTTTTTGGCCCCGATTTATCGTTTTTTCGTGTTTTTAGTTGTTTTTATCACCCAAAATATGCTATAAATATTCTAGAATTAATATTTAATATTTTTAATGTAGTTTATTAATTAATTAATTGACTAAATAATTAATTTATGCCTTAAAAATGGGATTTTGGAGAATTCATATTAAATCATTTTCTCTCAAATAAAAAATCTCAATTTTGACCGAAAAATATTTGTTCATTGTTTATGTTTGTTAATGGGTGATGTATTGTATTTTGCGCCGTGGTGGTGGTGGTAAGTTCGGTTGGGGCTAATTTTGTCCTTTCAACATTTATTTTTCCGCAATAGAAAAATGTATATGATTTGTTAAAGCCTTGTAATAATTATTTAACTTCTTACTTTTATTATTCGGATAACTGTAATAATTTATGATACGTCGTGTGATGTATGGATAATATAAACCAAAAATTCTAATTAGGGGATTTAAATCGCATAAGAACGAAAAGATACTTTTATTAAAATATAAATGATTTGATTCGATTGTAACGAAGAATAAGTAACATCATCTAAGCTCGGAATCTCTGTCTTAAGGTACGGTCTAACCACACGGTGAGAATATCATACCCAAAATTTCCAGTAGAGCTTAACTGGGTGGCAACTCTATCTTAAAACACGGGATTTTGATCTCGTATCTTTTTAATAATTAAATTAGACTAAAATTCAACTTCAACATCATTTTCATTAATCAACATTTTTATCATGCCTCTAAAAAGGAAGACTCTCTACTGGCTCGCTTCACCGCGCTTTTAATCTTTCACCCATCTCATTGCGTGAAAGAGGTCGTCCGCTCAAAAAGGGTATACTACATCAGCAAGGTGCTGAAGAATGCAGAACTTCGATACCCCAAGATTGAGAAACTAGCTTTAGCCTTGGTCTCGTCCGCACAAAGACTGAGTCCCTACTTCTAAGCACGCACCATCATAGTGAAAACCAACTTCCCCTTAAAGAAAGTCATGCAGAGACCAGAAACGTCAGGGAGACTGACCGAATAGGCCATTCAACTCGGAGAGTTTGACATTGGGTATGAAGCCTGCAAAGCCCTTAAAACACAAGTGCTAGCAGACTTCGTCACAGAGTTTGCCGGATTAGAACCTTAGTCAAGCCTCAAGACTGAATCATGGATCATGTATATGGATGGAGCCTTATCAAAGGAAGGAGCGGGAATCGAGATATGGATACAAGGACCAGAAAAGATCCGAATGGGCTACGCGGTTAAGCTCGCATTTTAGGCCACCAATAATGCTACTTAGTACAAAGTTATGATCAAGGGACTAGAACTGGCGAAAGAGATAGCCCTTGATATGATTTGTATTAGAAGTGATTCAAAGCTGATTTCAAATCAAGTCAACAAGAATTACGTAACAAAGGAGCCGAGAATGGTCAAATACTTGGTCAAAGTTGAAGCACTATTGAAAGAACTTGGAGCCAAAGGCACCTTTGGGTGTTGGAACATATCCCAAGGATGGAGAACACGGAATGAGACAAGTTGGCCAAAGCGCCAGGCAGCTAGGACGAGTGGAGAAGCCTCAATTGGCCCAATGAAGTTATCTCCTCCCAAATAACCGAGTCAAAAGACTTGATGCTGATGGAACAAAGAAGTTTCGGGTGGATGCAGTCACGATTGATTACCTCGATAAGGACATAATATATATGTTAAACGGAGTGTGAACAAAACTGAATACTTTATTTCTGCAGAAACTATATTATTACATTAGTGTATCTATGCCTAACATAGCATAAAAAAAATATAACCAAACTCTTGCTGAAATTGAATATACTAAAATATTGTAGTACCCAAATTAATGAGCTACACGCTCCTAAAAACCCTTATCTTTCACCACTTTAGTAAGCGGATCCACAATTATAAAGTTTGTACCGATATACTATATGAATGTATTTTCACTCTATACTTAGTAACGAGACAAGATCCTAAATTTGATTGCTCTTCTTTAAGTCATATGCTCTTGAGGATGATGAATTTGATCTGAATGAAGAAATTGTTCAATTTTTGTCTAGTATTAACTCAGTCTTTCCTCAAAGACTATTTTTTTTACATTTTCTATTCCTCCAAACTCTTAATTCTTAGTCTTTGGACAACAAATTAATTGTGATACTTTGTCAAAAAAATAATCAAATACTGATAATTCATTCTTTCAACTAATACTCTTTCTTTAGACTAACTCTTGTTCACATGAAAAACAATTATCATATATTTATTATTATAGTTCTTCATATTTGTCCATGAGCATATTTTCATTGGCCAAATCATAACCTCCTTCGAGCCGGTTACCATTTTCATAAGTAACAAACATATTCATCCTTATTAGTTTATATAATTATAAACAAGATATATTGCACATCACTTTATGGACAAATATTTCTTATTTTGCAATCGGTATCTCAACAAAGTAATCAAATATTGACAATTAGTCCCATTAGAACCTTCCTTTAGCCGACTTATTATCTACATGGATTAACTTAATAATTGATTGTTCAATACTTATACTAAAAGTATATTAATTTGTCATTCAGCCAAATAATAATCTTCCTTTGAGCATGAATGACAAATAAACAAATCTAATATCCCAAAATACATTAATCTACACAATAGAGGTTACTTTGAGAACATATTGCCTAAATTAATCTATCTTAAAATATTAAATAATTAAATTCCATATTCAACGAAGAAAATTGTGATTAAAACTGAATAACACAACATTTAACTTTATTGTCATTCTTTTAATATAGAAATCTTCTAATGTGACAATATTTAACCGAAACCTTATGGAATCCACCTTTAAGAATCTCTAATTTGTCGCTATTAAACTTTATAAATGAACCAATTTTGCAAAATTAAATATTTTATGGTCTAATTGCAAAACAAGAAACCTCATGTCCAAACGCATTTTTTACTATTTGAAATTCCATCAAAATATGTTATTATCTAAAAACTAAAATCATAATAACAATGAAATAATGAACTCATATGATGACAACTATTGTTGTTCAACCATGCAATTTGGAAAAATTGGGAGTAACCAAATTTTTTTCTTTATAATAATAATATTCGATAACCAACCAAAAATATTATTATGTTATTCCATCAACTGAAAAATGAACACATTCAAGTTAATGTCTCAAAACAGCTATTGTTCATCACCTTTATTCAAAACATTTTCTTGAATTTTTATACGAAAAATGAAGTAATAAAAAAATACTATCTTTATTATTTTTCCAAGAAGAAATAAAACCACAATACAATATTTTCGAAATTCCAAAGAAAAATTCATAACATATATTTATAGATATATAGCAAACAATCTTCATATTCATACCTTAGAGTCATAAATCTATAAATATATAGTTTTTGAACAAAATTCTTTCCAAAAGTTCATAGATTATAATTATAAACCAAAAAACTATGAATATCTACTTGTTGGAAAAACTGAATTCCCTAAAACGAGGGACTTATGGGGTTCCCATTTCATGAGTATATAAAGAAAGCGTATAGTTAAGGTCCCCAATACACTGAATCACACAATTTCTACTCTACCCATCAAGAGAGAAAATATTTTGGTCTATTTGAGACATAAGGAGATTTAGTTGAGGAAGGTCTTAAAACCACTGGTTCGTGTTCGTTCAACTAACGATCTTGGACGTAATTCTATAGCAGTGATAATCGATAATATGGATACAAGTATTGTTGGTTTCAATCCTTGATGATTTGACTTGAGGTGATCCTGGGAAGTATACCAAAGGTAACAACTTTTTTATCCCTGTGAGCACGAGACTTTTCGGTCTCTCTCACGGAACGATGATGGAAATTATTTCAGACCTTACCCCTCGGCAAGTGATCATACTTTTCGGGTCAAAACTCGCTTGGAAATAACCTTTTTTTATGATTTCGGACCTAAACCGCGCTTAAAAGTCACTAAAAATCGCCCAAGTTTAAATTTGCCCCTTCGCGGCAGCAGCCGCCGACCTTCCTCCAGGGCGCCATTGTGAGGTCTCGATGACGTGTGGGTCTCCCTTGGTGCCTGTGTCAGAGGTGGGGCCTACTGGCGTTTGGTTGGATTTAGGCGTGATGAAATCTTTTTAGTTCAAGTTTGCACAATAAACCAATTTTAATAAATAAAAGAATCGAGACCCAAATCTCGATAGAAGTGATAGAGTTGCCACCCAAGTTGTCTACTTGGGAAAGATTTTTGGTATGGTTCCTTCTGGGCGGGAGACTCATAACTTTTGGATCAGAGATTCGGGTATCAGATGAGTCGCTTATTTCTCATTTAGTTGATTCAAAACTACATTCACCACGTAAAACCATTTTTGTTTTCATCATATGAGGAATTATCACAAAAATCTTATTTTTTACACCCTTTCACACTCGTTATATGCGTTTACATATTACAATAAAGCAGAATCAATAAATGGGGGGACAAAAATTACAACCGGGGGAAAATGGGGGAAATTGCAAAAGTACCTATACATTTGTTCTAAGTTATAAAACAAAATAAAAATAAAATTCCCTTGCATCCAAAGATATTAGCACAGTTTATAGCGTATCATAAGTCAGCATTTTATTACGAAAAATGTGATTATGTTAGCGTGGTGGTTTTACGATCGATAGTACCCGGGCGGCTTATAGGATCAGAGAGAAATAACAATTCCTCAACGTATTTTGTTATAAAAACATATTTTAACTTTTGTGGGTTGATTTACCGAATTATTAGTGAAAATGATCACATTGCATACGGTGAGTTGGATTGATTTTTAACTAAATTAAAAATGAATTTTGGGTTCTGCCTAGGGGCTAGTACCTATATGGGTAGGTGGGAACAGTATAGCTACCGGGGAGGATCGGTATGGGTATGGGGGACCCGTACGGGGTCCTATTTGATCTCAGGCAAAAACTCAGTTTGAGATAAGCAGAATAATGGAGGAAATATAAAATAAAAATGGGATTTCCTTTCGTATGAGTATGGCGCACCGATTTAATATCCATAAGGACATATGGTGCCAACAAGGCTCATATGGGTTAGGACCAGACCCAAAATAAGAACAAGAATAGATATAATAACAAAAGCAGAGAATAATAATGAAATAACTGAAATGTGAGTCTCTTTGAAACTCAGTAGCGTTACCTTTACGACGTGAATCCACTTTGAGGCGATCCCTTTGCTGTTGAGAGAGTCTGGCCAAAGTAGATGCTGAAATGGGACTATTTAGGTGAGTATTTGTATGGACAGAGCCTCTCCTAAATCCTAATAAACGAATATAGGAATGAATAAAATGTGGACAAAATCTCATGGAATGGGTTTTCTCCCTATTTTATAACTCATATACCTCCACTATACCTTTTCTATACCTATAGAAATTGCTAGAACCTTACTATAATTTCTCTATAGTATATGTTTTATATGAGTTGTGTGTCTTGAAAATGTAAGGAAAAGGCCCTATTTATAGGGTGAAAGCTAGGTCTGAATGTAACAAACCGCATTCAAGACAGGCCTTCTCCCGAAAAAGGTAAGACATCTTCTAAAAGAGCCTGATCAGGCAATAAGAGGATCCATATAGGTGGGGTCCCACTCTAGGCGTACAAAAGGAATCTACCTATATGGGTCTGCTAATGGATCCATACCACCAGGTAGCACCCGTACGGGTCCTTAAGGGTAGACTAGGTCTTCAAACTTTGGCCAAACTCAACTCTACGTTAGTAGGAATACCTTTGATGGATAAGACCTGTAAGATATTGCATTATATAGCTCTCATCATAGTTTCGTGAGAGGGATTGTTAAAATACAGTGCTCACAGACTGCCCCTCATGGGATCATTGCAGATACGAATCTGTATGATCTCACGACATGAGCGAGGGTTTAGAAATCATACCTGAGGTGATGACATGGGTTAGTTCCATTCTTAAAGCGAACTTTGTTCCTGGGTGTCCCTTTCTTGAGGCGGACGACTTTCCTTGCCAATGCGTATCCTTTTCCTTGGGCGGATGACTTTCTTTTGCTGATGTGTATCCCTTGTTACTCTACTGGGGAAGGTGTGTGTATCCTTTTCTTAAGGTGGATTGACTACCATGGATGATGGCGACGTACCCCTTTCCTAGGGCGGATGACTCTCCTGCTGGTGTATCCCTTTCTTAAGGTGGATCAACTTTCTTGGATGATGGTGATGTATCCCTTTCTTAAGGTGGATGACTCTCCTGGTTGATGCGTATCCCTTTCTTGAGGTGGATGACTCTCCTGGTTGATGATTTTGAATAACCTGTAAAAAGACAACAATCAAATTTTGAGTCAGTCATTGTCTAAGCAAACACATCTTTATTCTTGATTGACTTTATGATAAACAAAATTTTTTTCCCCTTTAGTTAAGAATAAATATGTGTGGATGAGGGGTGACCCCTGAATAAAATTATAAACTAAATGCAAGAAACATCGGGTTTAGCCCGATCGCTCTAGAATGAAATGCCCCTTGAAAGGGTGCCTCTTAAATAGTGCCCCTGGGAGGGCTGGATGATGGGGGGATGCCCCTAGATTGGCTGGTTCCTCTGCAAGGAAATGGGGGGATGCCTCTGGATCTAATTTCGCTACTGGAAAATGGGGGGATACCTCTAGATTTGATTCCGCTGATGGGAAATGGGGGGATGCCCCTAGATCTGATTCCGCTGCTGGGAAATAGGGGGATGCCCTAGATTGAATCCATGATTGGGGAGTATAGTAATGCTTTTTTGGTGACTTCTTTTCTGCTGGGGAAATCTCTCCTTGTAAGATTCGTTTACTGGGGAAAATTTCCTGTGTTTGCGGTAGCGGCACACAAAAATCATTCTGATTATTAATTAATTCAAGAGTGGCTTACTTTGATTCTTAATTTTATGAAAACAAAAATCTTTGCCCCTTCAATCAAGGATCAAGGTGAGCTAGGGGGTTTGCTAAAATACAGAGTTTAGAAGAAGTAGGTTGGCCGCAAGTTCGGACTGGATGAACTTCTTGTGTCTATATGAAATACATGTTCAAAATCAGCCCCTGGATGGCAAAAAAAGGCCCGTATAGGTGGGACAGGACCCGTATGGGTGGGGACCTTGAGAATTGGGACCCGTATGGGTGGTGTAGGACCTATACAGGTCCCTGGCAGGGGTTTTAAAAGACTGATCAAACTCCTCATATCCCGCCTTACACAAAATCTTCCAATTTTGCAACTCCGGCAATTTTCTCCTAAAAAGCAACCAAAATGTATAAAAGGATTCCAAAGACCTGCCGTTTCTCTATTAGATGCAAGGATTTACCCCCGATGGGTGGTTTGAGGCTTTGAGAATGCCCAGTTTTGGTCGGGTTCACTTTTCGTGAAGAGGACTTATTTCTAGGACTCAATCTCGCTTCTGATGCGCCTCTTATTCCTTGTCCTAAGACTTATACCTCCAAATTCCAGGTATTCCGCTCGATTCTCCATTTTCCATTTTCGAACTCTTTGCAAATTTCTCAAATTTTAGCATGAATTAGGGTGTTTTAAGCCTTGAAATAGAGCCTGATGCATGCAACTTTTGCCTAGGATGCTCTTAGGATAGTTTTGGATGTGCTTTGGTGGCATTTGGATGATTTTGGATTTATAGGGAAGTTTTTCGCGATGCTACTATTCATAGGGGACCCATATGGGTGGGCTGGGACCCGTACGGGTCATGTTTTTGGTATGGGCACCGTAGTGGGACCCGTATGGGTAGCCTTCTCTAGGGAAAGAAGGTCTAAAACCCTTTTTTCTGTAACTTTTTTCTAATTTTTGATTTATCTGTTGAATTCTAACCCTGTTTAACTATAATTTTATCTTTATAGTTTCAGTATAAGACTATGGGAGCCTTGAGCTTCTATAGAAAGTGGTACCAGGAGATCCATGCCGCGGGGGACTTCGATCTACTGACCTGCATAGATTCTTTTAGTTTCAGTGACCTCGTTAGGGCCATCCCTCAGGCTCCAAAGATCCTAGCCCCATATACCATTTTAGCCTTAGCAGAGAGGTGGTTGGAGATGACCCGTACTATCCATTTACCGATTGGGGAGCTCACTATCACTCCCTCAGATGTGTGCACCATGATGGGATTGGACTAGAGTGGGGATATCATCCACTTTGATGTTTATACTGATAGATGGCATTCCCGACTTGAGGTGAAGGCCTATATTGAGAGATTACTTGGGCTCCATCTGGAAGGGATGAACAAGCTCAAGTACGGGGACTTGCACACTTACTGGATTGGGCAGCCGAGCCCTATTGCTGCAGATAGGAGGGATCAGTATGCCGGGGCAAGACCTAGTGTCAGGCCATTTTGGTGTAGTTGTATTATGGGCTGGATGTCGTAGTTCGGGGTGAGCAGTCCAAGTTCAAGATCTACTACCTGATTGTACTAGTAAATCTCGAACTGATCTTTTATTCTTTAGTCTCTTATTCAAACTGTGCTGCAACTAATCCTTACTTCTTCTTACGGATTTGGGCCTTTAAGCACCAGTTTATCCCTAGGCCGGGTTTGCCTATGCATCCTGAGATGCCGCACATATATCCCGGTGGATGGGGCCTTGCAAGGGCTAGGCCTTGACCACAACATAATACAGAGAGTTCCTTCACCAGCTGCGCTTAGATTGGGTAAAGTTTTTTCATGCTGAACCTACATTGTACATTTCATAAACCATTAGTAGAAACTATATTTACGAGGTTGTAACACTAACAATGCATTTACTTTGTGCTGGTCATTCGAGACCCGTGGGAGAGGTTGGATATACATGGGGTCATTGAGTGGATGTGAGCTGGTGTGCATGACCGCCGCTTCATCCTGGAGTCACCACTCTCCTATGAGTGGTACTTCAGAGAGCAGGTATGCGGGTGGAGAACCAGTGCTGTGGTAGAGAGACTGATCCCTCCCCTGATCCCAGCGGGTGTCTTTTAGCCCTATCTAATGCTGGGGATAGATCAAAGATTATATGTGCTAGGAAAGGGGGCTCAAGTGTTGTCAGTAGAGGGCTACTATACTGAGTTCATCGATTATGCACTCCTTCCCCCTTGTGAGAGGATTCACCATGAGGACGACCCCCTTGGGTTTCACTGGAGTGATAGTGAGGATGATGATGATGATGACGATGATGATGAGGGTGGACCAAGGGACGATTGTGGGGGTCCATCTATAGTCCAGAGGATAGGGAGTTTGGCTAGGTCTGCTACCCCTTCTTCTCAGGTATTTTCCCAATGTAGCCTTTGTGAATACTTTGTTATTTCTTGAAATTGATTAAAATTCTGAGTGTGGCCTTTTCTTGTTATAGCCTCTCATTCCTAAGTGAAAGAGGCATGCTACCACTACTACTATCCCTGAGTCGCTGATAAAACGGTCTCGTACTTCTGTGTTTGTGAGAGAAAGAGTTCTCTAAGTAGAGCTAGATACCTTCTTTCGGCTCCTCAATCATTTGAGGAAGCAAGCTGTTAAGGAGCTCAAGGAGTCAGTCCAGCCCATGAGTTTTACCCCATCCAGCTCCACTTACATAAGGAACTCCTTGCTTCTAACTTTGTCCATTACAGTGACTACTTAGAACGTCTTATTTTAATATGTCTTTCTTTTTCAGGTGACCATCTCCGAGGCTGAGAGGATTGTGAGGGGTTACTTCTCTATCCGAGATCTACTATTAGCCCAGGATGCACTAGCCTCGGTAAGTTTCTTTAACCTATAAAATTTAACAAATTATGCATGATGCATGCCATGACATTTACATATATGTGTACTGATCTTATGATTCCATTGCAAACTCTGCTGGACATGGAGTGCAGTAAGTCCACTTGGGACTTGGATGCTTCAGAGGAGAGAGCCATGTTATTGTAGGAACATCTGCGGGCTGCCATTGTTAAGGCTGATCAGGCTAGGGCTGAGAATGCTTGGGTGAGGGTCAAGTTTGAGATGCTAAGGGGTCTGCTGGCACAGATGACCAGGGACAGACAGATGTTGGATCCATATGATGCTGAGTCTGGGGATGATCTTTTTGCATACAATGTGGCCTAGAGGGGTGATGATCAGCGTGCCGAGGGAACTGATGCTGCCATGGCTGCCATAGAGACTTCAGAGACCAGAGCCCCTACTCAGCCAACTGCTAGCACTGGTAAAGCTAAGGATCATATGATAATAGATGTGGATTGTCTGCTGGCGGATACTCAGGATCAGACTCATCCCCCAGCAGCTTAGATCATGATGCACTTTTATTACTTTCTGAACTGTTAACACTTTTGGGTCCTGCGTGGCTTTTTTAGATGTAAACTTTGATTGATACTTTTGACCTTCAACCTTTTATGCATGCTGAATTTTTCCTTTTGAACTAAGACCATTGGATGTTGTACTTGTGGACCCTGAATTACTTCTTTGTATAGCTAATAATGAGACTGAGTCTGGCTAGTTCATTCAATGTGAGATGATCGGTAATCACAGCTGGTGGTCTAACTTTTGTATAAGCCACTTGGTGTAAGATGACCTATCAAACATTTCATTTTTGTCCTAATTTTTGCATGAACTGTTCTTCTAGGTTCAATTCAACAGACTTTTTTTTTCTTTTTAGCTTTAGTTTTTGCTTGGACCGCCCTTTTGGGTTTTCAATCTAATAAGTTTTATTTTCTTGAGTCTTAACTTTTGCCTGGACCGCCCTTTTATTTTCCAGCAGATTGTCTTAATTTTTTCTTGAATTGTCCTTAGCGGCTCAATCCAGCAGACTTTTCTTTCTTTTTCTTCGCCGTAACTTTTACCTAGACAGCCCTTTTTGGTTTATAAATCTATCATGCTTTTCTGAATTTTGCAAATGTAAGATAAAGATGAATACAATGATCCGTAACACGTGGAGAAAAATTGATGCTCACATACCAGCGATTATTTCATGAAAAGACATGCATGCATTCATAAGACCAAGATTCTTAGCAATATCATAACATGTTCAATTATGAGATTAATTTGAGTACATAGGCAATGGTAACAATTTCCAATGGTTAACCCCTACTGCCTACTGGCCTTTTATAGATTTTCAAGAAAGCAACTGACATTTTTCTCTTGATGGCCTAACTTTTACCTAACCCACCCTTTTCGGGTTTTTAACTTAGCAAGATTTATTGCGTTAGAGTGCCCTAATTTATGCCTAACCGGTTTGCAGAATACCGATCAGCGGGCTGTATCCTAATTATTACCTGAGCAATAGAGGACCACTCACCGGGTGATTTATTCTTTATTTCTTTTGTTCTTTGTGCTTTTTTTATGATTTATTCTTTTGACGTGGACATGATAAAGCTTAAGCCTATCTTGATTCATTGGATTCATGAACTTATTTCCATCCAAATCCATAAGCTTGATTCCTCCGTTACTAAGGACTTTCTTCACAATGAATGCTCCTTCCCAATTAGGCCTCAACTTGCCCCTAGCGTCAGTGTTGACCTAGCATAGCTATTTGAGAACCAGATCACCCACTTTGAGAGGTTCCTTTGAGTATCTGACTCTATTATTGTAAGCTCGAGCCATACACTGCTGGTATATCTATAGGGGGTCAAGTGCCTTGAGCCGCTTTTCATCTATTGCATTTAACTATTCATATCTAGCTCTTGCCCAATCTAACTCTTTTAGCTGAGCTTCGAGTGCTACTCTTAGAGATCTTACTTCTGTTTTAACCGATAATACGACCTCCATTCCATATACCAAGGAGAAAGGTGTCTGATCGGTGGATGTTCTTGTAATGGTTTTATACCCCCAAACTACAAATGGAAGTTCATTAGCCTAGTCCCTGTAGGTAGCTACTATTTTGGACAAAATATTCTTGATCAATTTATTGGCAGCCTCAACTGCCCCGTTAGCTTATGGTCTATATGGAGAAGATCTGGGATGCTCAATGTTGAACTTCTCAAATAATTTAGTCATGTATGAGGTGTTGATTATGTATGGGTCCCTTAGCACATGTGTGAGAGGTAGGGCCCATTAGGGGTTTGGTTGGATTTAGGCGTGACAAAACATTTTTTTGGTTGAAGTTTGCACAATAAGCCAATTTTAATGAATAAAAGAATCGAGACCCAAATCTCGATATAAATGATAGAGTCGCCACCCAAGTTGTCTACTTAGGAGAGAGTTTTGGTGTGGTTCCCTCTGGGCGGGAGACTCATACCTATTGGATCAGAGATTCGGGTATCGGATGAGTCACTTATTTCTCATTTAGTTGATTCAAAATTACATTCACCGCGTAAAACTATTTTTGTTTTCATCATTTAGAGAATTATCACAAAAATCCTATTTCTACACTCTTTCACACTCATTACATGCATTTAAATATTACAATAAAGCACAAGTAATAAATGGGGGAATAAAAATTACAACCAGGGGAAAATGGGGGAAATTGGAAGGAGGACCTATACATTTGTTCTAAGTTATAAAATAAAATGAAAATAAATTCCTCTGCATCCATAGACATGAGCACAGTTTATAGCACATCATAAGTCAGCATTTCATTGAGAAAAAATGTGATTATGTTAGCGTGGCAATTTTATGATCGATAGTGCCCGGGCGGCTTCTAGGATCAGAGAGAAATAATGAGTCTTCAACGTATTTTGTTGTGAAAACATATTTCAACTTTTGTGGGTTGATTTATCGGGTTATTAGTGAAAATGATCGCTTGGCAAGTGGTTAGTTGGATTGATTTTTAATCAAATTAACATTTGTTTTGGATTTTTCCTAGACCTAGTACTTGTATGGGTGTGTAGGACCCGTATGGCTACCAAGGAGGGCCGGTACGGGTATGGTGTACCCGTATGGGTCCTGTCTGGTCCAGATAAAAGCTTTGTTGAGATTAACATGCAGAATAATAGATTAATGGCAGAAAAATAGAATAAAAAGGGATTTTCCTCCGTATGAGTATGGCACACCGATTTAATATCTTAGAGGATATATGGTGCTAACAAGGCTCACACGGGTTAGGACTAGACCCAAAATAAGAACAAGAACTGATATAATAACTAAGGCTGAAAATAATAATAGAATAACCGATATGTGAGTCTCTTTGAAACTCAGGAGCACTACCTTTTCGGAGTGAATCCACTTTGAGATGATCCCTTTACTGTTGAGAGAGTCCGACCAAAGTAGATAAGAAATAGGACTATTTAGGCGAGTATTTGTGTGGACAAAACCTCCCCTAAATCCTAATAAACGAAGCTAGGAATGAATAAAATGTGGACAAAACCTCAAAGAATGGGTTTTCTCCCTATTTTATACCTCCTATACCCCCACTATACGTTTTCCTATACCTATAAAAATTGCTAGAGTTTTAGTATATTTTTCATATATGTTGTGTGTGTTGAAATGAGGGGAAAGGGCCCTATTTATAGGGTGAGAGTCAGGACTGAATACAATAAACCACATTCAAGACCTGCCTTTTCTTGAAAATGGTAAGCGATAGCTTCCGAAAGAGGCTGATTAGCAACTAGAGGACCCGTATGGGTACTTATGAACCCGTACGGGTCCCCTCTGCACGTATGAAAGGTTATCACCCGTACAGGACTGCTAGTGGATCTGTAACACTGGATAGAATCCGTACGAGTACCTAAGGGCAGACTAGGCTCCAGACTTTGGCCATAATCAACTCTGTAGTAGTAGGAACACTTTTGATGGACAACACCTAAAAGACATTGCATCATATAGCTCTCATTATAAGGATCATTAAAATCCAGGGCTCACAGACTGTCCCTCGTGGGATTATTACAGATACGGATCTGTATGATCTCACGATATGAGCGAGGGTCTAGAAATTATACCAGAAATGATGATATGGGGTGAGTTCCTTTCTTGAGGCAAACTTCTTTCCTGTGCTGATGCGTACCTCTTGTAACTCTATTAGGGAATGTGTATCCCTTTCCTGAGTCAGATGGCCTTCCTTTTGCTATTATACATATCCCTTTCCTGAAGCGGATGACTTTCCTTTTGCTACTGTGCATATCCCTTTCCAGAGGTGGATGACTCTCCTTTTACTACTGTGCATAACCCTTTCCTGAGGTGAATGCCTTTCCTTTTGCTACTTTGCATATCCCTTTCCTGAGGTGAATGACTTTCCTTTTTCTACTGTGCATATCCCTAGTGACTTAACTAGGGAGCGTGTGTGTATCTCTTTCTTAAGGTGGATTAACTCTCCTGACTGGCATATCCCATTCTTAAGGTAGATCGACTCTCCTGTTGCTGGTGATGTATCCCTTTCCTAAGGTGGATTGACTTTCCTGGCTGTTGGTGATGTATCCATTTCCTAAGGCGGATAGACTTTCTGGACTGGTGTATCCCTTTCTTAAGGCAGATCAACTTTCCTGACTATCATATCCCTTTCTTAAGATGGATTGACTCTCCTAACTATTGTATCCTTTTCTTAAGATGGATAGACTTTCCTGTTGCTGGTGTATCCCTTTCTTAAGGCGGATTGACTCTCCTGACTGATGGTGCATCCCTTTCCTAAGGCGGATGACTCTCCTTGCCAATGAGTATCCCTTTCCTAAGGAGGATGACTTTCCTTTTGCTACTGTGCATATCCCTATCCTGAGGTAGATGATTTTACTTTTGCTACTGTGCACATCCCTAGTGACTCAACTGGGGAGGGTGTGTGTATCTCTTTCTTAAGGCGGATCGACTCTCTTGACTGGTGCATCCCTTTCTTAAGGCGGATTGACTCTCCTATTGCTAGTAATGTATCCCTTTCCTAAGGCAGATCAACTTTCCTGACTATTGGTGATGTATCCCTTTCCTAAGTCGGATCAACTTTCCCGACTGGTGTATCCCTTTCTTAAGGCAGATCGACTCTCCAGACTGTTGTATCCCTTTCTTAAGGCGGATTGACTTTCCTGTTGCTGGTGTATCATTTTCTTAAGGGGGATCGACTCTTCTGACTGATGGTGTATCCCTTTCTTAGGGCGGATGACTCTCCTGTTAGGGAATTTGAATGACATGCTAGAAATATCGGGTTTAGCCCGATCATTGCTTGTTTTACTGCTAGGGAATGCCCCTAGGGTCTGACAATTCCACCAATAGGTAATGGGGGGATGGCTCTAGGTTAGTGCGGGGATGTCCCCAGGTTGGTGGGGGGATGCCCCTAGGATCTGATGATTCTATAACTAGGAAATGGAGGGTGCCCCTGGGTTAGCGGGGGGATGTCCCTAGGATCTAATGATTCTGCTACTAGGAAATGGGGGGATACCCCTGAGACCTGATGATTCTGCTACTAGGAAATGGGAGGATGCCCTTAAGACCTGATGATTCCGCTACTTGGAAATAGGAGGATGCCCTTGGGACCTAATGATTTTGCTATTAGGAAATGGGGGGATGCCCCTGGGTTGGTGGAGGGTTGCCCCTAGGACTTGATTCATCTGTTGGGGAATGACCCTAGGGTGGGGTGCCCCTAGGTTCCTGATGATGGGGGTATGCCCCTTGAGTGATTCCTCGGCTGGGAAGGGAAGTGATATCCTTTGAGTAAAGTCTCTTCAGCTGGGGAGGCCCTTTCTTATAAAATTCGTTTGCTGGGGAAGAACTCTTGTGCTAGGATGGACCTGTACACAAAAATTTCCTGGTTAGTGATTAACTAGAAAATGGCTTACCTTGATTCTTGATTGAATTTTGTGAAAACAAAAATATTTTTGCCCCTTCAATCAATGATCAAGGTGAACATAGGGGCTTGTTCCAACTATAATTGAAATATAAGGTTGAGAAGGAGTGGGGTTGACCCCCGAACTTGGACTGGATGATCTTCTGGTGTTTTTTTGAAACATTGGTTCAAAAATCTGCCCTTGGATGGCGAGAGAGGGCCCGTACGAGTGGGCCAGGAATCATACGAGTGGGGTCCTTGAACATTGGACTCGTACAGGTGGGGTAGGACCCATACGGGTCCCTGACGGGGGTTTTAAAAGGCTGATCAGTCCCCTCATATCCCACCTTATACCAAAATTTCCCATTTTGTAACTCCGGTGATTTTCTTCTTAAAATCAACCAAACATGTATAAAAAGATCCCAAATACCGACCGTTTCTCCCTTAGACTCAAGGACTTATCCTCGGTTGGGGATTCGGGGCTCCGAGAATGCTCGATTTTCGTCGGGTTTGATTTTTTCCAAAGGAGACTCATTTCTGGGGCTTAGTCCTGCCTCTGAAGTGCCACTGATCCCTTCTCCAGAGACCCATGCTTCAAAACTTCAGGTAATTTCGCTTGATTCTCCATTTTCCATTTTTGAATCCTTTGAAAATTTCTCGAATTTTGGCATGAATTAGGGTGTTTTAGACTTTGGAATAGATCCTGATGTATGTAACTTTAGCCTAGGATGCTTTTAGGATAGTTTTGGATGAGCTTGGGTTTTTGGGAGATTTTTCTGCAGAGGGACTATTTGCAGGGGACTCGTACGGGTCTCATTCTTGATAAGGGAGTGGTTATGGACCCGTATGGGTGAGGCGTACCCGTATGGGTCCTATCCTCAGGGACATAATCCTAATTACTTAGATTTTTTGCCATTCTTTTTCTGATTTTTGACTTATCTGTTGTGTTCTAACCCTACTTAAACTATAATTCTGTTTTTGTAATTTCAATACAAGACTGTGGGAGCCTTGAGCTTCTACAGGAAGTGTTACGAGGAGATTTACACTACAGGGGTGTTAGCACGGTCCGCTCTGCCTGATGAGGAATAATGCCTATTTCGTTCAACGATTAGATAAATGAGTCAAAAGGGACCAACTTCATTGCCGTTTGGTTTGCTGACCAGTTAGTTTAGCATTAAAATCAGTTCTTCCTACCATGTCTGATCCGCATTTGAATGATGAGCCTCAAGAGAGCACTCCTTCCCCTTTTCCCTCCCTACCTCATCAGAGTCAGGGTGAGGGTCAGTCTCAGATGGGTGCAGAGTTAGCCAACGCTATGGCTCAGTTTCTTCAATCTGATCTCTTTAGAAATTCAATCCAAGATCATGTTTGATCAGCTCTTAGAGAAGAAAGGATTATTCAGGGACCATCTGGGCCATTCTCTCAAGCTCAGGGATAGTTTAGGATTATTCAGAATGGGTAATTCAGAATGATTCGGGTCAGAATAGTTTGGGTCAGATTTCATCAGTTCAAGCTCCACCTATCTTTCACCTGGTAATGCCTGCCCGACCTAACCAACAGAGCCAGCTTCAGTTTGGTCAGAGTCCCTCTCAGTCACCTTAGTCCTTTATTCCACCAACCTTTGGCTTTCCTCCTTCAAACTCGAGGCCTTCTCCTCTAGCTCCTGCTTTCCCTGCATTCTCAAGGGGTTTTACTCCATAGATGGTTGTACCATCAAGTAGTTTTACCCTTCCTCTGACACCCCTAGTGTCTTTTACACCCTCTTCTCCTAGTTTCGTGATCTCCTTAAGGGGTACTGTTTATCCCCCAAATCCTTTTGCTCCTAGCTTACAAATTCATCCCTAAGTTAAGATTCCAACTCCTCCTCCGCCATTTCAATTCTGGGTCTCTTCTTTGCCCAATGACCAGGCCACATAGCCTCCAGGTGTGACACCATGCAACTAGGTCATGCAGCCTCCAGGTGTGACACCTAAAATGGCGACTTTCTTTAAATAACTTTTGGGTAAGAATGAAGAGAAGGAAGAGGTGAGGGACGAAGATTGGGTCCCCAAGAACTTTTCGATGCCTAGAATGGAAGCCTACTCTAGTGAGGGACCTCCCAAATCCCACATTGTGATGTACGAGCGGATTATGCGAGTTCAAAAAATTGGGGACAAAGTTCTTGCTAAGTTGTTTCTGTGTACTCTAGCAAGGCCAGCTCTCGAATGGTACAATACTCTCCCCGGGTCAACAATCCCAGATTGGAAGCTCCTTTTTGAAGCCCTAGTTGGTCACAATGGGTTCAATTCTACCATGGAAATAACTATTCAGCACCTTAAAGCCATTAAGCAAATGTAAGGTGAGCCCTTTAAGTCCTAGTTTAATAGGTGGATGGCCACCTACGTTCTATTGAAACAAAAGCTCAGTTTGAAGGAAATGATTGTAAAGCTACTCGACAGGGCTCTCCCGGTTCTCCGTAAGGAAATGGAAACCAATTCTTTTGAATCTTATTAGAAGGTCTTTGAAAAGGAAGAGAAAATCAGGCATCGTGTGGAGAAAGAGAAAGCTAGCAAGCCAAGTGGCACCAAACCCTAGTTTAACAAGAACAATAATTCTCAATCTTTCAAAGTTTCTCTAGTTCTATCTGAGGAGAAGGCAGCTGCAGTTCAAGTCATCGCTCAGGAGAATGTTTCCACAGTTTAAGCCATACGCCTACTTAGAAAGCGTTCATGTCTCCATGGAAGCTCCCTCTTAGTGTTCTATTTGCCAAGTTGCTAGAGAAAGGCATGCTTAACTCTCTTCGTGAATATCGTGTTCCTATACCCGAAGAAAGAGGAAACTTTTATCGCTATCATGTTCAGGTAGGGCACACAATAGATCACTGGAAACCCCTAGGCAGGGCCACTTGGCATTTGGTAAGAGAAGGAAAAATGGCTCAGCCAGCGAAGAAGACCTAAGCCAAGGAGAAACCACCCCCGAGCTCAGATGGTGAGGTAGGTGCAATCAATTCTGGTCTACCCGAAGAATTTATGTTGGCTTCGATCTTCTCTAGTTCAGTCGACACCATTATAGAAGCCAATTCTACTGCCCAAGCTGACAAGAGCACCGCAAGGTCTCCAACGAATAAAGGAGGCAGGTCATCAGCCGAACCAGTGAAAGTTCTAGATCTTGTCTTGGATGACACGCCAATGAAAGCTATCGAGGATGCTTAAACTACTAACACCACAACTCAAGACCCTCCACTTGTGGAGGATGACTATCTATTTATGTAATTTTCTTTTTCTTGTATTTGGATGTGAACAATTCCGCCTTTAAGGCATTTTTTTTCAATCAAAGACTCTCATTTTGCTTATTTGTTTGATGTTTTGCCCAGTGGGTCCATGCATTCATTTTATCATAAGCATAATGTGTCCAGTATTCATAATGATTCTCTAACTGAAATAAATTTAAGTACATAAAATGGTAACCATTCTCTAATGACCTAACCTCTAAAAGAAAATGAGAGATAACAAGTGCTTAAAGATCATTATAGCGCTTTTGCCTGATCATACCTAGACACGATTAGGGTTGATTGTTGGAATGCTGAGCATCGCATCTTCGCACCTAAAATAGAGAGGAAGTTTGATTCTTCCTTAGGTCAATTTAGTATGTTAGTTGGTTTATCCCAAGTCTCACACCTATATGTGAGACCAGTCCTCAAGCTACTAAAGAAGTGTCAGCCTATTTTATGGGATAAAAACACCAGTTTACCTCCGACAAAATTAAGGCTCACCTTTTTAGCCCACCCATTCTCATAATCCCACGCTGATACTCCATTTATACTTACTCATATCCTATACCTTCCAATTCCCAACCCTTAACTGTTCTCTCCTCATTGGCCATTCCAGGCGAGGGGAACACACTTGATCGGTAAGACTCGACCCTCACCGAGAAATGAACACTGCTTCATCACTGTAGGGGCAAGTTACTTCTCAAAATAGAGGGAAGTTGAGTCTTTCACCAACATTACCGCCAAAAGGATGTCCAAGCTCATCGAGAAATGCATCTTCACCTGGTACCGATTACTTTATCATATCTTCTCGGAAAATGAGTTTCAGTTTCGAGGGGTAACCACCTGATTGATCAAGAAATATGGGTTTGAACATCGCAGGGCTTCGTCTCACAGACCACGAGCTAATGGGGTAGCTAAAATCGCAAACCAGCTTATCAAGAAATTTCTCTCTAAGCCTATAACAAGATATAGCAATTGGGTTGATAAGCTACCATTCGCCCTCTGGAGATGTCAAAGAAGTGTTAAAATTCCCATGAATTCGACCCCTTTCTCATTGGTTTGTGCTATTGAAGCCGTGATCCCAAGCAAAACTAAGATAAAGTCCTTGAGAGTTGCATTGAACCCAAGTCAAAGGGACCCCCATGGATCAAAGCGTAGTTCGAACGACTTAAATAGTCTTTGTTGGAAAACAATGATCCGGACCACAAATTAAACTAAACTATCCAGATCAGGTTTGAAAGAAACAAAAAACTTAAATTATGTAATCCTCTTAAATCCAAATGGAAACATCCGGACAAAGATCCAACTACAAGGTTATCCATTAAAGACATCAAGTACCCAAGCATGGAATCATCAGAATAAAGCTTGGAAAGGAAACAAGGTTTAATATCTTAAGAACAACATCTGGAAGAACTGATTGCCCTATCTTCCAAAGCATAGAGATTCGGAGGCAATGAGTCTGAAGACATCCGGAAGACTTATGCTAGAAGACAATGGGAAAAGTTTCAAAGATAACTTTTCCGTCCACCTTTTGGTCTACACAATCAAAGATTCTTTCCTAATAAATAAGACAAAAATGACAACTTGCACTTTTTAGAGAAAGGACAAAAGGACTGACACCAGACTGAAACAGCTAACAAAGTTTTTCACCTAGACTAATAAGGAGGTGCGTGGAGCTCACACCAAAAAGCTAATGGTGTAAAAGTTGGTGCATCATAAAAAGCCAAGTAAAATGATCACTAACAAGTTTTCAGCATCAATGCCTAGGATTCAAAGCTTCACCAAATGAGAAGGTTAGCTATTTGATTGACAAAAGCAAGTAACAAAGCACCAACATTCAATCAGTTTATAATCCCTCAAAGAATCAATTAATTCCAAATCTATTGTAAGGATTCCTAAGTGAGTTATAAACTTAAGGAAATCCAAAACCAAAACCTTTGTGAAAACAAGAGTGTAAGGATCTCCAAGTTGGGTGAGTTGTGAGATTGGTATACAACTTAAAGTTGGTGCTTTAAGTGGGAAATCCTTATAGGAATTATCTTAGATTCGGGGTAGAAGTCTAAGTGGTATATCCTACTAAATACTAAAGGACTCAACTAGGAGTTGGTACTTTTAGTGGTATATCCTACATCCAAAAGGGGTTACCATGTAGAGATAAATTGTAAGGCTTGATTCCTGCCAGTTGGAAAGGAATCTACTAGTGAAAAAGCTCGGAGGAAGGAAACTCCAAGGACTAGAGTAGGCGGGGCCGAACCATGATAAAATTCTTTGTGTTTGATTTCTTTAACTCTTTATTTATTGCATTATATTGTCATAACTGCATCACCCAGATCCATCATCCGGATCAATATCAAACACACTACACTAAGACTTTTTAAAGTTTGTGTATTCCGTAAAAAAGGGTCATTCACCCCCCTCTAACCTTATAAAGACCCTCACAAGGACCAACAAGTGGTATCAAAGCGGGTGCTCAAAACTAGAGATCTAACAATCTCGAGCTAAAGGTCTAATTTTTGATTCATATATCAAAATGAGTTTCCAAAATTCATAACTCCTTCACGAGGGTATGTCCATTACCCATCCTCCACTCTTCACCGATGATCACTACACGTTCTGGAAAAACCGGATGAAGAACTTCATCCAGTCACAAAGCATACGAGCATGGTTAGTTATTAAAGATGGTCCATATAAGCCTACTCATGAAATAGAGGGTATGACTACCCGAAAGCCATCGAGTATGTGGGATGAGAATGATTTTAAAAAGTTGCGTGAAAATGTGAATGCTATTAACATACTTCATTATGCTCTTAATGCAGCTGAATTTAACAGAATATTCAGTTGTAAGACTACAAAGGAAATTTGAGAGAAGCTGGAGGTAACCTATGAAGGAACTACCAAAGTAAGAGAAGCCAAACTTGATTTACTCCAGCAAAAGCTTGAATCCTTCAAAATAGAGCCTAAAGAATCAATCAGCAACATAAACACTAGATACACCAATCTAGTGAATGAGATGAAAAGGCCGGGAAAAGAAATCTCTGAAGTAGAGATGGTAAAGAAGGTGCTCTGGAGTCTCACCAAGGAATGGAACAACAAAAGACTACTATTGAGGAAGCTGATGACTTAAACTTTTACAGTTATGATGAACTCATTGTTAATATTCTAACCAAGAGTTATCCTTAGAGAGATATAGCCAACAAGAAAAGAAGCCTGAGGAAAAGAAGAAAGCCATTACACTTAAGGCAGAATCCACCGGATCAGCTTCATCCGGAGAAGAAGAGCAAATTACTGAATCACTGAGTACCAAAGATCAACTTGCTCTATTGACCAGAAAACTCAACAGATTCATACAAAAGAAAGACAGAAGAAAATCAAGAAAGTATGAATCCAAAAAATCAAAAGAAGGCACTTTTAGAAGGGACAGACCTGGAAAGAATCCGGAAGAAAAGAAGGATCCGGAAAAAGAAGCTGCCTGCTTTGAATGTGGAGAAAAAGGACATTTCAGAACAAAATGTCCCAAGCTTAAGAGAACCAAGAAGTTCAAAAAGAAGGCAATGGTAGCTACCTGGAGCAACAGTGAAGAAAGTTGCAGCTCATCTTCAATAGAAGAAGAGGAGACTACCAATTGCGCATTTATGGCTCTAACTGATCTGAAAGCAGACCAATCCAGAAGAAATGCGTCTAAGTAAGATACAATGCAAATTGAAGAATTAAAATCAGAAATAGTAAACACTGAGGTAAATTCTTATTCTAATTCTGCTTCTAATTGTGACCTTGCTAGAGCTCTATCTAATGTAATCAAGAGTGTAAAGAAGAATGGAAAAGCAATCAAGTCCCTCAAGAGAGCTGTGATGGACTTAGCAGAAGATGCTGAAGCAATGGCATAAGACATCAATCTGGTTAGAGCAACCAAGCATATTGATGTTGTAGAAGAGAACTTGCTGAGGAATCAAGTCTAGATTCTAAATGCAAATGTAATGGGACTGGATAGAGAAATCAATCTATTAAAGGAGGTATCAAGGAAGAGGCTAGAGATAAAAGCTCCAAGAATAGATCATCATCCTCCTACTCAGAATAGATTCCAAAAGACCCTTAATCAAAGGATGAAGGAAGTCAGCAGGCAACCACAAGCCCAAAGATATACTGCTGCTTAAAAGGGAAAGGCTATGGTTGCTTACAACCAATAGCCTATCAAACAAAGAAGAAATTGTGGAGTAGAAGTTGCACCTCCAACCAGGTTCTGGATTCACACTGAACCATCTGCTAGTGTACAAAAAGCTGGTTATAGAGGGAACTATGGGAAGGAAGATCTTGAAAAGATAAAAAAACAAGTAGGAATAGAACAGATCCATTGCAAGGCGCAGGTTTTGTGGGAAAAAAAACATATTACTAAATTATGTAGATTAAAAATGGTTATTATGATGTTTCCCTTGGCCTGAGAGGGTTATTAACCCGAGAGGACCCAAATCTGATTGGGTACCCAAACCCACTTGATCTGTTTTGTAGGTATGCCTTAGATCCATAGTAGCCAACACACTTGGTATATTGATAGTGGATGCTCAAGGCACATGATATGTGATGAGAAGGCCTTCATCATATTGACCCGAAAGAAGGGAGGCAAAGTAAGCTTTGGAGACAATCAAAAGGGACAGATCATTGGTCATGGAACCATTAGATATGAATTAAAGATAGAAGATGTCCCACTGGTTGATGGACTGAAATTCAACTTGCTAAGTGTGGCCCAACTTTATGACAAAGGAAGAAAAGTCACATTTGATTCCGGAGGCTGCTCAATCTATGATAATAAGTCCAACCAACTCATTCTTTATGCACCTGGAGTAAATAACGTCTATTATGTAAACATTAAAAATGATAAAAAGAATATCTGCTTGGTGTCTAAAGAAGAAGAATCATGGCTATGGTACCGGAGGTTAGGACATGTCAACATGAACCTCCTATCCAAACTAGCCAAAAAGGAATTAGTAGTGGGTTTGTCTAAGGTTGCTTTTGATAACGATCATCTATGCACTGCATATCAATTAGGTAAACAGCATAAGAAAAGTTTCCCTTCCATCTCATACATTCCTTCCAAAAGAGCACTTGAGCACTTGCATATTGATCTCTTTGGTCCAATCAAACCATTGAGTTTAGGTAGAAGAGAATACACCACGGTCATTGTGGATGACTATTCTCGATATACCTGGGTGCTCTTGCTGGCAAGCAAAGATAAAGCCTTTGACCAATTTTCAAAAACATTCATCCAGATAGAAGTAGAATAGGGCAAAAGAATTGCACGAATTCAGAGTGATAATGGTGGAGAATTCAAAAATAAGCATTTTGCTGATTTTTGTGACTTCAAGGGCATCGAACATAAATTCTCTGCCCCTCACACTCCTCAACAGAATGGAGTTGTTGAGAGAAAGAATAAGACCATAGTTGAGATGGCTAGAATAATGCCCAGTTAAAATTATTTGCCAAAATACTTTTGGGGAGAGGCCGTGAATATAGCATGTTATATTATAAATAGAGCTCTCATTAGAAAAATCATAGAAAAGACCCCATATGAAATCTAGAAGGGAAGAAAACCCAAAATTGGGTATTTCAAAGCATTTGGATTTAAATGCTACATCCCTCATGATAGAGATCAACTAGGAAAATTTGATCCTAAATCTGATGAAGCAATTTTCCTTGGCTACTCAATACATAGTAAGGCTTATAGAGTCTTCAATAAATGAACCCAAACTGTAGTTGATACAATACATGTAGATTTCGATGAGACTAACCCTGCAGCTAAGAAAAGTTAAACTCTAAAAGATCCAGTTCCAGAAATTGAAAACCTTGGAGAAAAGAAAGAGGCAGAAGTTCCTGATTCATTCCATATCAAGAAGTACAAAGAGGAAGATGAAGGAATATCTTTTGAACTAGAAATACAATAAGTTAATCTTAACCAACAAGAGATTAACTTTAATGAAGGCTAAGAAGGAGTGGTTGAAGCTGAAATGGAGCAAGTCCTAGTTCAACATGAAGGCCTATAAAGGGAGATCCGGACACACAGAGATCATTCCATTGAAAATATTCTTGATGATGTTTAGAATCTAGTAAGAACCAGAGGTTAGCTTAATAGGATGATGACCCATGCTGCTTTTGTCTCTCTCATTGAGCCAAGGAAGTTTCAAGATGCTGAAGGAGATGAAAGTTGGATGATGGTAATGCAAGAAGAGCTAGATCAATTCACCAGGAATGATGTGTGGGATCTAGTAGCACCTCCAAAGGGAAAGCCAATCATTGGCACCAAATGGGTTTTTCGGAACAAGCTAGATGAATCCGAAGTAGTAGTGAGAAACAAAGCATGATTGGTTGCCCAAGGCTATAATCAACAAAAAGGGATTGATTATGAAGAAACCTTTGCACCTGTAGTAAGGCTGGAAGCAATCTGGATTCTATGTGCTTTTGCATCATTCATAGGTTCACACTATACCAAATGGATGTCAAAAGTGCATTTCTTAATGGTGTTATCCAAGAAGAAGTCTATGTTAAGCAACCACCTGGATTTGAAGATTCAAAGCATCCTAATCATGTGTACATGATAAAGAAGGCTCTCTATGGATTAAAGCAGGCACCAAGAGGTTGGTATGAGAGATTAATCTCATTTCTTATATCCAAGAGTTATATCAGAGGCAAGGCAGACTCCACACTATTCATCAAAAATAAGAAAAATGATATCATTCTTTATGTGGAAGATATCATATTTGGAGCAACTAATAAAAGGATGTGTGAAGAATTCAGCTCTCAAATGCAGATGTAATTTGAGATGTCTATGATGGGAGAACTCAATATCTTCCTTGGTCTACAAATCAAGCAACGTCTGGATGGGATTTTCATTAACCTGTCAAAGTACAGCAAGGAAATCTTGAAGAAGTTTGAAATAGACAAGAGCAAGCCTATGTCCACTCCAATGGGATCAGATATAGTCCTATCCAAGGATTGTGAAGGAGAAGATGTTGATCAAAAGCTCTATAAAGGGATGATTGGCTCACTTCTATACTTGATAGCTAGCAGACATGACATACACTATACAGTTTGCTACTGTGCAAGGTATCAAGCCAATCCTAAGGATTCTCATCTCAAGGCATTAAAGAGGATTCTAAGATACCTCCTAGGAACCACTAAAGTTGGGTTATGGTATCCTAGTAATGGAGATTTCACACTCCAAAGGTTCACTGACACATATTATGGTAGAGATACTCTTAAGAGAAAGAGTACATCCGGAGGTTGCCATTTCCTTGGAGATTTCTTAGTATTATAGTACAGTAAGAAGTAAACTGCAGTTGCCTTATCAACTATAGAAGCTGAATACATGGCAGCTGGAAGTTGTGTAGCTCAACCAATAACTTGAAGATTATAGAGTTTAATCTGGATGTGTGGATGCTATGTGTGATAACAAAAGTGCTATTGATGTGTCAAAGAATCCAGTACTCCATAGCAGGATGAAGCATGTCAACATAAGGCATCATTTCAACAGGGATTATGTGATGAAGATGGATGTTGCGTTGGTATACATTCCAACTAATGAGCAAAGAGCAGATATCATTACTAAGTAAGGATCAATTTGGGAAGCTAAGGGAGTCAATTGGAATGCATAATTCAATTTTGGGTTAATCTGGAAGACAGCTTGAAATCAAGCCAGATCCTTGGTAAGAAAAATTAATCCAGAAGAGAAGATACATTGGAGAAAAATCTATACCGGAAGAAACTGCCATATCAGCAGACAGGAATGATAAATGGTAGTAAAAGCGTATAAAGGTAACAGTTACTTTTTTGAATTTCAAATGTCTATTGGCTATTACACGCGCGGTAAATTTGACAATTTACTTTTTAAATAAACTATTCCTATTCTCCGAATAAACTGAGTTTACCTGTCTCTTAAAAATTTGATTGCCATGTCATCAATCCAGCCAAATTACCGACGTTTGGATCACCAAACTACCCTCAGTTTGTAAATTCTATATAAACCCCTCAAATTCACCCTTCTTCCTCACCCGAGCAACTAAGTACTATTGCTCTGCAAATTTAAAAACCCAGAACCCTAACTTTAATTCAAACTCTCAAATGGCAGCAATCATGATTGAAGCTGGTCCCTTGATGCTTCCAACCCAAAATGTCTTCTCAGAATCTAATTTGAAAGATAAAGATTTTATCCCTATAGAATGCAAACCCTCTAATTCTATTATCCCCACATATTCTTTAAGAGATAATTTCCTTTTCAAAACCGATCCCTATTCTCAGCTATTTGAGGATCAGCACCTAACAAACTTTCTAAAAATAAATTGCTCAACCTACCCAGATCTTGTCCAGGAATTCTATGACAATTTAAGAGCCAACAAGAAATTTGATGCCCTAAGAACTAAGGTTCAGGGCAAGGAAATCGCTGTCACTCCGGACTTCTTTGAAAATTCCTAAAATATGAAGAATAATGGAGTCTCGATGAGGGTGGATGGAGATGAAGCTAAGGTGAAGTATGATCCAGAGATGTAACTTTCAGAAAGGTATTTTGGGGACAAATTTCAATGTACTGGCCTCATATCCCAAGATACCTTCAGCATGTGCTAGCAAAGTTAGTCCTGATCTGGAAGGGCTCACTAACCATAGTGTCTTCCTTTCAGCACTGTGTGTTAGAGCACTAGGCAGAAAGCAGAGAGGTCAACATGCATGTGCTCCTTATTCACTATCTCAAGCATCATAGGAATTCCCATAGGGCTCTTATCTCCCGGATTCTTCAAGCAAATAGGATAGATTTGACCGGATTCCAAGGTGTCAGTGTAAAGTCAATTATGCAGAGGAACTTCCTCAATCTAAGATTCAATGAAACCTTGGATGAGGATAAAGCCAAGAGGCTAAGGGATGAGAAGAAAAGAAAGCCCGGGAAATCTTAAATTCGGAAGTAAGTGGCCCGGCACTTAAAAAGGCCAGAACATCTAGGCCTAAGACAAGGAAGGAATTGGCCTTGATTCCAGTGGATGAAGAAGAGAATGAAGATACCCAAACAATCACCCAGCTGCTTAAAAAATTCCAGAAAAGACAAAGTCAAGGGGAAGGCTGATCAAAATAGCTGATTTGATGAAGAGACCGATTTGTGATCCAGAAGCAACAAAACCAATTACAGTAGCTACTGCTATGATAAGAAAGGGTTATCAAAAAGGACAAAAGAGAAAAATATGAGATTTACTAACTGAAGCAAATAGGTCTGATAAGGGGGAGATAGAAGATGAGACACCTATGTTAAAGAAGCAGTTCACCCTAAAGGGGTGCACTTTTGATGAAGCAGTCAAGGCACAGAAACATCAAAAGAAGATAGCTACGAAGTCCACTGCCATTGTGATTAATGAAGAGGCTACAAAGAGGGTTATCTTGGAAGAATTGGCTATAGCCAAAATTAGCAAAGGGAAAATGTGCCCGGAGCTTATGAGGATATCCTTCCGGAAGATCCTCATTATGAAGAGATGATGGCCTCTGTGGCAGACAACTACAGGACAAATAACCTAGCTATAGAGGGACCCGGAGGATACTCTGTTACACCAATCCTCATAGATCAAGCTTCCCTTGCTGGGATGTCAAAGATTTTGAAATCCAGTTCATTCAACTTCCAAGCCATCACAGAACCTCTTCCGGAGGACCTGCTAATTCCGGAAGCTAAAACCCATGCTGAAATAAGTCCTATAAAGGCAATTGTAGAGGGTGTTGAGGACATTTCTAACACACCTGGGGGTAGTACTAAAAGTCCTAAAAAGGGATGTGAAGTGGTGACAGAGGACATTTTCTGTCATTTGGAGGTAGAGGTGGAGGAAAGCAATGAAGAAGCAACTGATCAGAACCAATTGCCATCTACTGAGGTAATCCCCATCTCAGTAAATACTGATGTTAATACTAACATTACTATTGGTAATGAAATAGCAGTTGAAACTAGGGATAACTTGGATACACATGCTCTAGGTGTATCTAAGGAAGGTGAGCCTAACCCGGATAATCTCATTCCAGAGGAGGGACATTGTCTAGGATCCAATGAGAACACTCTTATAGTGGACTCAACGGGCAAGGCAAGTCTGGAGGAAAGGTCAGATGAGAGGAGAGAAGAACAAGATCAGTCTCATTCAGAGGAGAGTGATAACGAAGCAGATAATGAACCCTCCAAAAGCAGCTCTAGAGCCAGAGATGACTCCTTCAGCTCCTCTGAAGAATGGTTCCCTCCAAAAGTTAGTCCTATAAGAGTTTCAGCTAATAATACATTAAAGCCAAAGGTTTTAGCAACGCTTCACTTGCTAAAAGAGCCTACTCAAGAGGAAAATGAAGAAGGGTATATCAAGCAGAGCCTCCGGACTATCTGCACTCATCTAAGAGGAGTTGAAAAGGAATTACTCAGACAAGCCTCTGGTTCGGTTGTAAAGAAGGAGTTGGGTGAAATCAAACAATCAGTGAAGAACATAGAAGAAAAAGTCTTGGATTTCCCCACTCCAGTAGCTATTGCTGAACCTTCTCTCTCCCAGATCACACCAACCCTAAACGAGCTTAAAGAAAATTTTTCCACAACTAACCAAACTGTTGATCAAGCCAACACCCTGGCTTCAAACAATTGTTGAACAGTACTTGACAAAATCACTTCCACCTCTTTCGAGCTCTCAGAAGAAATTAAAGCCTATCTGGATACCAAGTTTGAAAACTTGTCAAAGTTCATGGCTGAGAAGGACCTCAAACCTGTCATCAATAATCTGGGAGTAGACCAGTAAATTCTCTAGGAAATGCTAGTACACTTTATTGAGAAGATAATTCTCAAAATCCAAGATAAAAAATTGGATGATATGGGCGATGAAATGCAGAGCCATCTGGCCGGATTAGAAAAGACAATAAATGATTGGAAGGCATCCATCACCAAAGAAATCTCTCTTTAAATGAAATCCATTCACAATATCCAGAAAGGGATTAGTAAAGAAATAACCCTGCTCCAAACCAGAATCAATAACCTCTCAATATCCGAATCCTCTTCCTCTACTCCTATTCTGAAAAGCCAGCTCCTTCCAATCTTCCATAACCTTATTCAAGCAATTGGAGATTCCGGCTTCTTTGTCTACAAGGGAATGACAACTCTCCTTAAAGTGCTTTTCCCTTACTTTGACAAAAAGGATTAAGAGTTTGTCTTACGCATACATCCATCCATCAAACAATCCTATGATCACTTAAAGATTACTATTCGGCCTTACTATCTTACTCCTCCTACTGTTGACCACATCATTGCTGAAAGAACCAAAGGTAATCTTGATTACTCAATCTACTTAAAAGCTTGGCAAGAGGCCTAGGATAATAAGACAAACATGGTGATCGATCCCCAAGTTGGAAACAAAAAGGGGGAGATAAGTCTACAAGGGGAAGGAGCAAGCGAAGGGAAAGAAAAGGAAGGAGGACCATCTGGAGAGAATTAGACTAGCTATAATTTTGTAAAATCTTGTAACAGCTAGATTCACTATTATATATTTCTGTAATTTGTAATTTGAACTTCATTGATGTTAACTATTGTTAACAGTAGAAGTATATATAGTGAAAAAAATCTAATTCGCAAATATTGCTTCTAAAGTACAATCTGCAATTGTACTAAAACAAACTTAGAAGCTAGAATTGAAAAATATTGGGGGAGTTAGGATTCTAGAAATATGGGGGAGTGTAAAAGACTAAGTATCAAAAATCATACTTGGCTCATAAATACTCCATTCCCTTGTACTTAGTTTTTGTTTCCATCAAACGGGGGAGATTGTTGGGAAACAATGATCCAGACCACAAATTAAACTAAACTATCTGGATCAGGTTTGAAAGAAACAAAAAAAATTAAATTATGTAATGCTCCTAAATCCAAATGGAAACACTTGGACAAAGATCGAGCTATAAGGTTGTCCATTAAAGACATCAAGTACCTAAGCATGGAATCGTCAGAATAAAGCTGGGAAAGGAAACAAGCTTTAATCTCTTAATAACATCATCCAGAAGAACTGATTGACGTATCTCCAGAAGCATAGAGATTCGGAGGCAATGAGTCTGAAGACGTCCGGAAGACTCATGCTAGAAGATAATGGGAAAAGTTTCAAAGATAACTTTTCCCTCCATCTTTTGGTCTACATAGTTAAAGATCCTTTCCCCATGAATAAGACAAAAGTGACAGCTTGCACTTTTCAGGGAAAGGACAGAAGGACTGACACCAGACTGAAAAAGCCAATAAACTTTCTCACTTAGACCAATATGGAGGTGCGTGCAGCTCACACCAAAAAACTAATGGTGTAAAAGTTTGTGCCTCACAAAAGCCAAGTAAAACAATCACTGACAACTTTTCAGCATCAATCCCTAGAATTTAAAGGGGTTAAAATTGAGTCTAATGGCTTGATCAATGGCTTCGTATGCTCCACATATAACCTGATCAAGGGTGAAGATTTATTACAAGCTCAACAACCCACAATGGCTACATTTATGAAAAAACCTATAAAAGGGAAGCTTCACCAAATGAGAAGGTTGGGTGTTTGATTGATAAAAGCAAGTAACAAAGCACAAGCATTCAATCAGTTTACAATCCCTCAAAGAATCAATTAATTCCAAATATGTTGTAAGGATTCCTAAGTGAGTTATAAACTTAAGGAAATCCAAAACCAAAACCTTTGTGAAAACAAGAGTGTAAGGATCTCTAACTTAAGTGAGTTATGAGATTAGGATACAACTTAAAGTTGGTGCTTTGAGCGGGAACTCCTTGTAGGACTCAGCTTAGATTCGGGGTAGACATCTAAGTGGTATATCCTACTAAAGACTAAAGGACTCAACTAGGAGTTGGTGTTTCTAGTGGTATATCCTACATTCGGAAGGGGTTACAATCTAGAGATAAATTATAAGGCTTGATTCCTACCAGTTGGAAAGGAATCCACTAGTGAAAAAGCTCAGAGGAAGGAAACTCTGGGGACTGGAGTAGGTGGGGCCGAACCAGGATAAAATTCTTTGTGTTTGATTTCTTTAACTCATTATTTATTGCATTATATTATCATAACTGCATCATCCGGATCATAATCAAACACACTACATTAAGACTTTTTAAAGTCTGTGTATTCTGTGAAAAAGGGTCATTCACCCCCCTCTGACCTTATAAAGACCCTCTCAGGGACTACAGTCTTCAGATGTACCGGTAGCGCATAGCGAGGTCGAACAATAACCAAGTCAAGCATTAGGAGTATCCGTCAAAAGTCGACAATCCAGTTCTGAAGCAAGTATAGCCTACTGACATTGACCTAAGTGGGAAATTCTGTCCAAATGGGAAATACCTCGAGCAATTAGAAAGGTACTCAGCACAAGGGGCATGGATATGGATGGTAATGAATTCACAAACCCTATCAATCAAAACAGGTTGAAGCGTTATCATGTCTAACCAAAAGAACCAAATCCAGAAAAGCGGCACATAAAATACATATATAAATAAATCACCCGGCTAGTGGTTCTCTACTACTCGGGCAAAAATTAGGGTATATCCCACTAATTGGTATTCTATAAACCGGTCAGGCAAAAGTTAGGGTGCAAAATAACCCGCTATGCTGAAAACTCGAAAAGGCGGTCTAGGCAAAAGTTAGGGTAAAGAGAGTCAAGAGTATGTTGGCTAGAAAACTTGTATAGGCAAGTTAACACTAGAGTTAGGGTCAATATAAATTGTTATCATCATCATGTACTCAAACTTACTTCATTTAATGGAAATGTCATTTTACTGAATCCTTTATATTTGTGCTTGAATGAATATATTGGGCCAAAAAAGCGAAATGTTGTAAGTAAGTCAAACGTAGGGTTCTGTTCAGTCAACCCGATCCCTCAAAATAAAAGAATGATAGTAAAAGGCAAAAATCCTGATAGACTAAAAAGAAGCGAGGTCTATGCAAAAGCCGGGATAGTCCATTGGATTGAAAACCCGAAAAGGGCGGTTCAGGCAAAAATTAGGAGATAAAAGCAAAATAAACAAGTCTGATGAGCCCAACACAATGTTTGGGTCTATGCAAAAATTAAGACAATCAAAACAAAGATAATGACTTCCATTGATCACATTGAGATATTTGCATTATTGTAATCATCATCAGAGTGCCCGAATACATTCTCCTATCTAGTGGATTTGAGGGGCTTAAATTCGTCCTGTACACATGTCCACTCCAATCTCGACTGCGACCAAGCATCTCGAGTCCTCAATCTCCCCAAACCATCCTCAGTAGAATTCATTAGTAGTGATAGCGCCCAGTCATTTGTTATCTTCAATCTTGAACTTTACTTTGTGCACCCTTTTATCTTCTACATGCTCGATTCAGCAATCAATTTGCAGTCGACTCGTCGCTTTGTATAGCTCACAAGGAGCCTTCTATCACCTATCATACTAGTGACACAAAATTCATAGGTTCTGTCTCAACCATGGTATTCGGCCACACAAGCCGTAAGTGAGCACCACGACTTCCATAGTTCTCTGCCAGTTGCATCCCCATATAATCTGTTCAATTCTTGTCTTGTTCGTTCTATAAAGAATTTCCATATATCCTCTCTCCTAACAAGATGCTAGGTCAGATAAGTCAATCGAGCAAGCAATCAAACTGAGCAAAATTGATCAAGCAAGCAATAATGTAGCTCAGATGTGGAGGATGACCAGTCTAAGCATCTCATGCATTCATGCATAATATTCATAAGTGTCATGTCTATTATATTATACCAAATTCTAGATGAAACAAAGCACAGAAAAAGTATCCTCAAGCCATACGCTTGACCTCCAAGCAAGCACCCGCATCGAGGGGCATCTCAAAATTGTTCTCAATCCTATATTCTCGGCCGCGCCTAAGGGGCATGTTAACTAATATCTTTGAGCTATGCGTCAACCTCAGCTACTTCGCCGGACTACCTGGAAATACCAACTCTTATTTCATTCTTCAATTTTTATTGCTTAATAGAAGGGGCAAAAATATTTTTGTTCCATAAAATCAATTAGGCAATAAAAATGCAATTCATATCATTTACTAATGCTTTAAAATTTCCTTGACAGGTGACCATGTCGCAATCCTAGTGGATAACCAACCTGATGAATCCTAAAATCATAACTCAGATTTTCCCCAAGGGCACCTTGACGCAATTGCTCAGGAGCACCTCAATATAATCATCAGGGGCATCTTAATACACTTCCTAAATCACTGTCAAAGATAGAGACTCCGAAATCCCAACTCAGTTTTTAGTTTGTTCTTCCATTTTAGTTTCTTAATTGAAGGAGCAAAAATTTTTTTGTTCCACAAAATCAATTAAGCAATTAAAACGCAACTCATGTCAATTACTAATATCTCAAAACTTCTCTAACAGGAACGCTATAAGGCAATTTTGATGGACGATCGATCCGAAGATCTAGAATCTAAAATTCAGGAAATCCTTTTGGGGCACCTCTAATCAGCTTTTGATCCTCTAGGGTTATCTCGATGCAACTATCGCAAAATCAACCTAACGATGGATTTCCCGGACTTTCCAAATATTTCTAAACTCTTTTATCTTAATATTCCATTTTTATTGCTTAATTGAAGGAGCAAAAATTTTCATCTCGACAAAGTCAATTAAGCAATTAAAAATGCAATCTACAACAACTGCTAATATCTTAGTTTCGCCTCCTCGATAGGTCTATTGATGATGCATCCCCATGACCGCTAGTAGATAACCGATTTAGCTTTGCCTTCTCGATAGGTCTATTAATGGTGTATCCCCATGACCGCTAGCAGACAACCGATTCAGCTTTGCCTTCTTGATAGGTCTGTTGATGGTGCATCCCATGACCGCCAATAGACAATCATCTCAGTTTTACCTCCTTTATAGGTTCATTGATGGTGCATCCCCATGACCGCCAGTAGACAATCAATTCAGCTTTGCCTTCTCAATAGGTCTATTGATGGTGCATCCCATGACTATAGTAGACAATTGATTTAGCTTCTACCTCTGATAGGTCGATTGATGATGCGTCCCGTGACCGTCCGTAGACAACCAACTCGAAGTTCCATTATCTCAGGTACGTTGAGGGTTCGTCCTCAAACCACCAGCGGATAATTGATTCATCTTCCTTCTTGATAGGTATGTTGATGATGCATTCCTAAACCGTTCGTAGACAACTGACTCAAGAAATCCCTACTCCTCTTTTTCCTGAAGCAACCAATAATCCATCCCAAAATCGTTTGGGGGGAATTGAAGGTGATAGCAAATCAAAATGTCCAAGTCAATTTCGTTCTTAATAAGTCTATTAATGGCAACCCCAGTAGACAACTGGTTCAAGAATCCAAACCTCGGGTATAACCTTCTATCCCTCAGTCTTTTGTAAGATCACACTTGGTTCGCCAAGCAATAATCTCTCGAGGGGCAGCCTATAAGCACGGGCTTTTCGGTGACCCTTGAAATGATGAGGACTTGTTGCTATGACCTCGTATGGTCTAGTTGTTCTATCCTTTGAAGATCGAATCATGGTTTGTAAGTACCTTTTTGATGATTTTGGACCTTTGGCCGTGCTTAAATATCATTCATATATGTTTAGAATTAACCATTTTTCTTTCTCTCACGCGTAGTAATTTGTTTTACAATTTTCTATAAAATCTAAACATTTTCAGCAAGTCTCATTAATGTCATTGGATTCTAGACTCTTCGAGCTTACTGAAATATTAAAAATCTCCTTAATCGGATAACCATAGTAAAAGTTATAGGCATCAGAAGCTAAAACCCTAATCTGCCCCCATGAAATCATAGAAACCCTAAACCTAACCCTAATTGACCTAAACCCTATCCCCCCTCGATTCTATTGCTGCCGTTGCTATGGTGGTGGCGGCCACTATGGTGGCGGTCACCGCCACTGTTTGTGGTGGTGAGTGCCATCAGGGTGGCCACCCCTTACTACCATGGTAGCTTTGGCCGCTATCATAGCAGCAGCCATGGCCGCCATGGTAGTGGCTACCGCTGTCATGCTGGCGGTGGCGGGATTAGCACAGCCATTTTTTAGCTGTGCCATTTCGTTTCCTTCTCTCCTCTTCGATTGGGCCACTTATTTTCCACCAAATTTCACCCAAGTCGGTGTATTTTTGAGTGTAGGAGTATTTAAATCCATGTAAGAGAGCAATGATAAAAGGCATTTTTTCTTCAAAAATTAGAATTAGAAATCATTTTTGAGAGAAAATGAAGAATAAGAGAGAGAAAGGGAAGAACTAGAGAGAGAAAGCTCTAGAAAAGCATAGAATCCGGATTAATCTCCTCTAATCTCGATTCTTAGATGTTCTTTAGCTTAATCTCATAGCTTAAACACTAAAATCAATTAGAAATCATAGGTTAAAATAGATTAAATAGGGTTTTAGTGACTTTTTCTCAAATACGACCTAAATAATGTCACTATCTTCGTCCCTGATTCCGTCACCATTTCGTCTGAAAATCATCAAAAGCTTGCCAAACGTTTGGTTCGAGTCTCCAGAGTTAGATTCACGGCCTAGAGGTAACAAAACTAAGTTCCCTTATCTATTTACTCTTTTTTTATTGCTTTATTGATGTTGCTCTCAGTGCTGTTTATTGGTTTTTGTTTGGTGTTCTTGGAAAACCGTCAGAAAATAGCTCGATCTCGATAGGGATGGCGTTCACCACCATCCTTATAGCCTTGACCGCTATTCTTCTAGCGGTGAAGGCTATAGCTACAAAGGTGAACTCCACCCCTATTGAGGTACCGCATTTCTTGTAATTTTTGGGTATTTTCATACCCAAATCCATTGAATCAAGATCATTTGAGTGTTCTACCATTGGGGGTTGGTCCAAGTGGTAAGCAACTTGAATCCCTTAAGCAAGGTCTCAGGTTCGAAACCTTGTGAATGTAAAAAATACCCACTGGGAGACTCACCCACCATAGCTAGGTGTGCGACCAGGGTTGGATTTGGAGGTAGTCGGAGCAAAGCTCCGGTGAACCAGATGGGCAACCAAAAAAAAGATCATTTGAGTGTTTTAAGTCCAGATCTATTGATATGTGGCTGATTACTACTTAAAATGTTGATGATTTTGAGTTTATGGATGCAAGAGCATAAAGTTCCCCCCTTAAAATCGAGCACCGCTATACCGGCCACCGCTATCGTAGTAGCGGTGGCGGCCATGACGGCGGTATTCAAAGCTGTTGCCACAGCTTTGACCGCTGGAACTTGATTTTAAGCCTTTTTTTGTGTTTCTTCGTGATATTAAAAAAAATCCTAATAATCTGTAAATAGTTAATTTAATTTTAACTTGTTTCATTTCCTTTGTTTGTCATTTAATCCCATTAAATCACCATTAAATGCCTAAAAAAATGCCTTTTTAACTCTAAAATTCCCAAAAAAAATGGTTTTCTTCCTATTATGTGTTTATTTTCATTCCTATATTTATTTATGCTCTATTTGTGCTCTTTGATATATATTTTGCTTGTTTGGAGCCGGGTCCGAGTTGATAAGTTCGGTTAAGACCCGTTTTTGCCGTTTTATTCATTTATCCGGTTTATTTATTTTTCCGCATTAGAAAAATGTATAGGTATTTATAAAGCCCTATAATAATTAATTTTCTTGCTTTATTTACCGCCTTTGTGTTTAAATTGCATAAGAACTAAAGTCGTGTTTATTAAAATATAAATGGTTTGATTTAAGAATTGAAAAGTAAGCAACATCATCTGAACTTAGAATCTCTGTTTTAAGGTACGGTCCAACTACTCAGTGGGAATATCGTACCTAAATTTCTGGTGGAGCTAAACTGGGTGGCGACTCTATCTTAGAATACGGGATTTCAAGTCTCGTATCCCTTAACACGCAAATTGGACTTAAATTCAACATCAACATCATTTTCATTATTATTTTCATCACGCCTAAAATAAGGATTCTCCAATAGCATGCTTCACTGCTCTCTTTATTTTTCACCCCCGTGCTACGCATCTCACACAGTACTCGCGGGTGAGAAAAAAGGTCGTCCGCTCACATATATGCTTACGACATGCAGCGTCGTGTTTTACTGTGTTATGCTCACTGGGGTGCTAGGCACAATCCTATAGGTACCGAGAATACACAAATCGTTAGCAGCTCTAGGATGTTAACCATAGTTTTATATTTCTCCCGATTGGACTTGGCCTAAAAGAGAGAGAGAGAGAGAGACCGTCCTCGAATATCTAACTTCTCGTTAATTTACCATACACAAGTGCATGCATACATTGCATTCATTCATCAAAAGCTCATTCTTGTGAATTCATTCATAACATCTGACCAATCACTCTTCCGTCATATCATTTACCTCATACCACTAAACATGTAAAGATAATTCCTATCATCAGTTAAACCATCCCGCATCATATGTGCCTAATGTTTTACATGCATCACTCTAAAAAATTTTGTGACTAAATTTAGCTAAAACATTATCACTCAAGATGGTTAGCCAAGGCAGTTTGTTATTGGCATTGTATCATTAGGTTTTTTGGTTCACACAGAATGACATTTCTTCAAAGAACAATCGAGTTGATCAACATTTTCTCTATGAAAAGAATGGATAATCATGACCAAGACAAAATCATTGCAGAAGCAGTATCCAAAGCCGTGAAAGACATTCTGGAGTCAGACACATTCTTGGAAATAATTGATGATGTAATAGCAAAAAGGCTTTCCATGATACCTAATGCCCATTCTCCGACGAGGAAACATATCCAACCTCACCATGTCAACCAGACAAAGAGTCAAAATATGGAAAATATTGGATGATCAACCATCTACGGCATACCTCTATCAAATTGAAGCTAAAACAAAAATGATATGCCTATTGGGGATGATGTTCTAAAAACAATTGAAGCTGTTCCTAATCAACCAATCATATATGGCATATCCCCGTGGAAAGAGTCATTGGCAAAGTTATTTTCCAAGTATAGAGATGCTGGTCTACTTCAAAGCTTGAACCTTACGAAAAGCCAAATGAAATATATAAGGATAACTTCTGCACCTATCATGTCATCAAGGGGCATCAAACTAATGAATGCACTCGCCTACTGCATGATATCAAACAACTGATAAGTGAAGGAATGATGGAAGAACCTTGCAGACTCAACTCTTCATCCCATTCAGGAAAAGCTATGCTTTCAACATCTCTATGAAAGAAAGGGTTTTAACTAAGGGAAAAGCAATTCAAACCTTAACTCAAGTTTCCCAAGCTAGTCCAATCAAGATTATTGATCAAGCGGCAGAAGATATTTTGTGGCTCCATAGTTAAAAAGAAAGTGTACTTGAGGACTGTGACGTCCAGAATGAGCTGCAAGAGGAACGTGAAACAATTGACAAGCTGATGTTTGGACTCTAAGTCCCATATTTTAACCCATCAATCATATGCATCTTTAATGTTGGGAGCTACACTAAATAATGAAGATTGTTCTTTTGCTTTTATCTCTAGTGCTTTCAAACTCAACAATGTAATAGATAATATTATGAATAAATGCTTACATATGCAATGTTTCTGATAGTGATTCCATGTAATCATTCTAGCATAAATTTGACATATTCAACATTCATGATGCTCTAATGAAAGAAATAAATTTAGGCACATTTTACAAACCCAGAAATGGTATCTATTTCAAATAAATTGACCCCTAAAAAAGAGAAAAAAAAAGAGAAAAAAAATCACGTGGCTGCCTTTGCCTGGTTCAATCAAGTATGCCTAATCAATAAAATGTGATAACTACTAGTAGGGGTAAATGAAGAAAAGATCATCAGAGAATCTGCTCAAGTCAACAGATAATTCACCAAGCAGAATCAAGAAAGAAAATCACTCGAACCATGCTTCAAAGCAATCTAGACAAAATCTACTCTGTGCCACACAAGAAAAATCAGATGGCAAACATCCAAGTAACTCTAGCATAATGATGAAAGGACCTCATCAACAATACAACCATAATGAAAACCAAACCAAAAAATCCGACGAGACTAGTCTCTAAAGATTTGATTTTCCTGATGACGTGCTACTCAAACAAGAAGCACGAAGGTCGATACGGATCTTGTAAAACACATGAACAAAGTCAAATTAACCAGAAATATCTATTAAATGGATTATCTCCAAACAATTGTATGAAAATCTCTCAACCTGAGGCATAACATCATTGAAATGATACATCCTTACTCTACTGAAGAATACCAACGTCGAATCACGCAAAGACACATCAACAAAAGACAACCAGGACAACAAAAAATAACCGACAAAGTCAAAATCAAGGGAAATGATCCTAAATCAAATGAAAGTAGTGCACATTGATGTTAGGGGCAAATTCCACCCACGCTAGCCAACACGCAGATCCTATTAGATCTACGGGGCTAACCCACATGTGGGATAGGGTTTCACCCTATCCTATATTGAAAAATGGGGAGCACATTTTGCTCCCCAAGCCTATATATAGGCTTCTCCCCCTCCTCTTTCAAATGCACCAAGTTCCCTTTCCGAGTCCTGACTTGACATTCCAACGAGTTTTCTTGAGTTGACTTGAAGGAACTTTTGAGGGGCCCTGAATTTATTTAGGCATCTCTTAGTTAATAGTTTCAAGTGGGTTTCGGAGTGGTTTGGCAGCCACTCGAAACTCTACAGTTTTTCCTCATTGAGAGGTTTCAGTTGGTGGGGCTCATGTGGATACTCATAGAGGCTATCCTACACTTGGAGGCTTGTGCAAGGAGATTCTGCTAAAGCACGCTTCAACTGGTAAGTTTCTCTTTTAATTGTTAGGTCTTTTTCTTTAAGCATTTTTAAACTTGATAATTATGCTTAGGTTATTATATGCATGATTAGTTTATTTTATGCTAGATTATAACTTAGAGTTATAATATGCTTAGTATAAATTATTTATGCTAGGATATAACTTACAGTTATGGTATGCTTAGCCTACGCATGATAACCTATGTAGAGAATAAATTTAGTTAAGGCTTTAATTAAATTGTATGCAACTAGTAGGAGTTTCTAGGGACAAGAGAACAAATTTTGAAATTCTGTCATGCCTGTTATGCATGTTCAAAGTGATTGTCAGTTCCCAACAGTGGTATCAGAGCCTGCCTATTTAGTGATTAATTTAATTGAAGTGAACTGAATTTTATTTTCTATATGAAATGATATAAAGTTTATTAATTACTTAGAACAATAGATGAACTCAGGATTTCATTTCAAGGTTAGAAAATGGATATTGATAATTAGAATAAGTCTTTCTCAACTTACTCAAAATATTATCAAAACTCAATAAATTATATAAATTACAAGGGTTGTAGATGCTTTCAATTTACTAGAATTTAAAGAACGAAATTTATCAGTTCAAGAGAATCCATTATCTTTAAGTTTGTGCCCGTGTTTGTTCTGGCAAGGATGGGACTTGGTGTCTACTTCTCATAGGGTACATCTCCTACTTGGGAACCTATATCGGTGTAGCTTGAATTGACCAAAATGATTAAATATAGACTGATTTATTTCTAGTATATAAGACGGGTCTTATATATGTTTCTATAACAAAGTAAATATTAAATTATTGAATAAAAGCTTAATGGAAATGTAAAATATATAACAAATAAAGAATGTAAAGAATTTTGCATGTGATCTAGGTTGAAGGAATAGTTATAATAAAGAGTATGAACACCTTAAGGTTAGACCTTTTAATTAATTCTAAAATTCCCTAAATTAATATAAATTATTATAAATATGTTCATCTAATAAATCCTAGATTGGGTGAGACGTTCAACACCAATAAATAAAATCTCAAAGTAAACATATTAAGGCAAGATAAAGTCTTCCTTACTCAAATCTATAATACAGTCTTTTTCGACCATAAGTTTAATGCAAAGTGCTCCTTCCGTCTACATCGACCGGTTATAGATACTGAGAAAGTGTGAGGTTAATGTTTTGCATGTAAATAAGCTAAATCTAAGTCTAAACCACACGATTTATACACTCTTTTACTTGTACCTAATGAACCTTGGACCAATATATCTATGGACTTTGTTATATGCTTGCCTAAGACGAAACGAGGTCGAGATAGTGTGTTTGTTATTGTGGATAGATTTAGCAAAATGGCTCATTTAATTGCTTGCCATAAAACTGATGATGCAACAAACATAGCTATTTATTTTTCATAGAAGTAGTTCGATTACATGGTATACCTAGGACTATTGTTTCTGATCGAGATTCTAAGTTCCTTAGTCCCTTTTGGCGTGTTTTGTGGGAAAAATTGGGAACTAAATTGTAGTTTTCTACTACTTGCCATCCACAAACTGATGGCTAAACAGAAATTATTAATAGAACTTTAGGAACTATGCTTCGGGCTATTGTTAGAAAGAATTTAAAAACGTGGGAAGAACGTTTGCCATAAGTTGAGTTTGCTTATGATCGTGCTATTCATTCTTCTACAGGTTATTCTCCTTTTGAGATTATATATGGTTTCAATCCATTAACTTTTTTAAATTCAATGCCTCTACCTTTGAATGAATTGACAAATTTAGATGGAAAATCAAAGGTTGATTTGGTGAAATCAATACAACTCAAAGCACATGAAAATACTGTGAAGCAAAATCGCATGTATGCAAAACAAGCCAACAAAGGCTGGAAAAAAGTCACATTTGAACTAGGTGAATGGGTTTGGATCCATATGCTCAAAGAGAGGTTTCCTAATCAACGGAAATCAAAGCTTGATCCATGAGGGGATGGACCATTTCAAGTGCTGGAACGAATCAATGACAATGTATATAAAATTGACCTGTTAGCTAAGTATGGTGCTAGTGTTACTTTCAATGTTTTTGGTTTATCTCCTTTTGATTTTGATTCAGATTCGAGTATGAATCATTTTCAAGAGGGAGTGGATTATATAAGCATCATTAAGAGCACCAAAGTGGATGAGCTGGCTATGGCCCAAGGCCCAATTACTAAAGCAAAGGTCAATGAGTTGAAACAAGCACTTCAAATATTCATTAAAGAAAATGATGAAGCAATGCAAGAAAAAGGAAATGTTATCAACTAGATTTGGAAGAATGGTCATTATGAACAAGATATTTTATTTTCTTGTTTAACATTAGATATTTAATTTTGTTTATGACAAAATAGGGTTTTTAGAACCAGAATAGTTAATAGGCCATGTGGGTTATTAATAAGCATATTTATGGTTAATTAAGGCCATTAAAATCAGCCTAATTCTATTAATGGAATTATGCTAATTTTAACCTTAATTGTTTGTTTCTTTAGGATATTATCTTTACTTATTTTCTGAGATAGGCTAAACACTAACTTCATTTCCATTGTAAGGCTAATGAGAAAGCCTATAAATAAGCTTGTAATTTCATATTGAAAGCACACATCAGAATAATATTATCATTCGTTTTATGAAATTGTTTTCTTGTAAGAGCTTGAGAGGTTATCTTGGTTCTTATTATTGCATTAAGAATAGGACTTAAAATAAAATCTTATTCTTGATGGTTCTTCAATCAATCTATCATAAGCGTTTTAGTTCACAGGTTGAGTTAGGGTTCTTAGATTGGGGGTCTTAAGTCCTTTCATTGTAGTCAGATATCTAAAGTAAGGTATTTCAGTCTCTTTAATAGGCAGCGGTTCCACATCATCTCCCACAGCCGCTGCCTGTGCCAGCAGCCCCCACGAGTGAACTACTACCGCCGTAGCGGCAACCACTGCTGCCCACAGCGGCAATCACTATTGCTCACAACAATAGCTCCCACGCAGAAACTACTGCCGCTGCAGCAGTGGGAAGCACGTAGCACTACCCCTTGCGGCAGCTGCTACCGCGCTGTCCAGCGGTGGCCCCGACCCCAATAGAGGCGTCGGCTACCGCCTCCAACAAACCTGACAAATCCAAAAACTTTATTTTTTTAACTAAATCTATAATTATAATTCAAGTCAAATTAAAATAGATTAAACCATCACACCAAGCCAGCTCTAGATCTAAGAACAAAAATTGAAAGCCAATTTTAGGTTCAAAATCTCACGGGAAAAAATAACAAAACTCATGTTTAACGGAATTCCATTCTAAGGATTTGAATGAAACCTCGCTCTAGATACCAATTGAAGGGATTTGTCATCGAAAATCATTCCAATAAAGGCGGAACAAATTGAAATTCTTAAATCCATAAGGATCTTTGATCGAGAATAATACAATAGGAATTTAAAACCGGTGATCTAAAGTTGTCAAGACTTACTTGATCGATAAATAAGTAGGTGACAAAAAGGAATTCACTCCAATATCACGTGTACGAACCCCTCTTGTGGGGGCCTATGTTAGCCGAATGATGAACAAAGAACAACTCAAGAACTCACAGGTTTTATGGTGGAGGCCGATTTTTCTTGCAGTAGGCATGTATCTCCTTGTGTTCAATTAACATATATATATATATATATATCTGTCCTACTTAGGGTTAGGGTTAGACAGGGTTACTTATTTAATTATAAATTGACCTATCAAATTATTTTATTTAAAAACTAGCCCCCAAGCTTAATTCCTTAAACAAATAATTTATCAACTTTATAATTATTTCAAATAAGTCTCTAATGCTATTTAAAATTTATTCTTTTAATTTAATTTAATGAATAATATAAACAACTTTATATTATACCATTAAATACAAAATAAATTATTTCTTGAGTTATGATTACTTAACTAAATTGATCTAACATATCAATTTATTAATAATCTTCTTTTCATAACATTGCATGTACAAGAAGAATCCTGAATCAGTGGTTCTATGCACACGATCCTTTGGGTTTGTCCATATGTTGGTAATGGGGTCACGCCCATAGACTGTAAGCTGATTCTAGCAAACCCAAGCAACCCCCAATTGGAACAGAATACAGTTGTCAATAGATGATACTGAACCCAGTAGTTATCTCACAATTTCCCTTGCCAGCTGACATCGATATAATAGAATAAAATGTTTCTTTCAAATAAGATACCTACTTATTCGGACATGTCAATAATCTCTTTTATTTACCAAGTGGTTGGTGGTTCATTTCAGCTTATTAGGCTGAATGGCAATACTATCACTTCAACCTCACAACCAATGTGTTCATGAATAATCCGAGCATATCCGTATTTGGAATCAACATTTAAGGACCTGTCAGATGCATGCCACAGATTACCTATTTCAAATTAAAAGCAACTTGATATCAAGTCCAAGGACATTTGAGAGCTACCTAGCAAAATGTTCATGACGCGATAACATGTGACCTTTGCTAATCGGATCGACCCAGCCCATGTTCTCAATGCAAGCCTATGTTCATAGTTCCTTTCTCAAACAAGCTAACTAACATACAAGTCTATTGTTTTATTCATTCTCATGACTAAAACAGACTGGGACATTTATGATTTAATCAATGGACACTCTAAACTAAATATAGCACAAGACATATCATAGAAAAGAATAGTGCCTTCATTAATGTAACACAAAGCATAAATATTCAATTTCATTCTTAATAACCCATATCTAGAACTAGGGCAAACCTAACTATTGGTCCCTATGTGTACACTTACTGAGTCAGAGGGGGGTGAATGACTCACTCAAGAACTTATAAAACTTTTTACGATAATTACTTGCTCCGCTGAGTGAGATTAGCTAGCTAAGTGAAATAACTGGAAAATGCAAATAAGTCAAGGGCACAGAGATTTTTATACTGGTTTGGCAACATGTGCTTACATACAGCCCCGAGAGAGTTTCTTGGCTTTAATCACTAATCTCAACTCCTTTACCCTAGGTGGAGAAGCCTTTTACAAATTCCCTAACTACAGTAAGTACCCTCCAAAATGCAATCACTCACCCACTGACTAGAATACCCTCTTCTATCAGTAACTCACTAAGAGTCTAAACAAGAGCTAGATTCAACTTATAAAAACGTTGATCCAATTATAAATGATCTAATATTACAAGTGATTGATCTATTCTATTCTCTCTTGTTCTAAAGCAGATTCTCGTTGAGTAGTGCTTTCTTGCTTGAACTTCTTTAAAGCTTGTAATTTGGCAATGTTTTTTCTTCTAGGAAATTCAGGTGTAATCACCAAGTTCTAACGCTTGCCTTTTTGCTCCTTTTATAGTTAGATTGAGAAAGTAGTCGTTGAACTTATCTTAGCATCTTCTGAAATTGACAGCTTATCTATCTACCTGTTGCTTCTTCAAATCAATCCGTTAAGAGATAGAATTGCACAATTGTGAGATAGAAAATCAATCCATTAGATTGAGATTCGAGCTTCAATTTGAATCCTTTGTCATTTGATGCCAGTATTCCATTAGAGAGAACTCACGCTAACTTGCCACATGTCTTCATCCCATTCCCTCTGGTATTCTGACATGTTGCGGAGTGCGTAATACAAGGTCGGTAGATCTATAGAATTGCCCAAATTGGCAAATGACTTTTTACAGCTTGATCATGGAAGAATTTGTCATTTTCTTCATAAAACTGGATCTTGTCAAGGCATTAATTCTTTTTGTCTTTATCTCATTAATGTTTCTGTAAAAAGCAACATTAAAAGCAAAGATCCCTTTTCACTAAAAGGTAAGATCAGCAGCTTTGACAGACTTAAAGTAACTCAACGAAAACGATATATCGTAAAGCACACAGCTGAAACAAAATATAAATATCATGCGCTGAGTGAATATTACTAGGTCAGCAACTAAGTAAATACTCTGCCCAGAAACAACTCAGAGTTAAACTAAATAGATAGGTCAGCGGAGACTTGAAATTCTACCCTTGAATCTACTAACTCCCTTACAACCATAGATTATTTATTTTAACATCATTATTGATTTAATTAACCCATTCTTAACTTAATTGTTATGATCAAAACTTAAGCATTACTAAGTCATCCACTGAGTGAGTCCAACTCATGCTTGGTTCAACAATCTCCCTCATTTGGATCAATGGCAATTAACTAAGCGAGAATTAAATTAATAAGATATTTAGATTAGAGTTACCTTATACACATGCTTGATATGCCTTTGTTCAATATCTTTAATTAGCTTAGAGTGAATGCTAACTCCCCCATTATTCTTAAGTCTTCTGAGTTCAGCATTCCCTAACACTTCTCATATATTTTTACAGAAGATCAATGCATATATATAGCAGAAAATATATGAAGTTAAGAAGATCTTAACTTAGAACAGAATATGTAATTTTTCATTAATCAATAACTTGAGTATAGACAACGATGAGTTAATCTATACTAAGATTTACAATAAGCACTATCGAATTACAAAAATTCTATTCTAATCTTTAGGCATAGGCGAGGCTCCTAAATTTGCCCTCCTTTCTTCATACACCTGCTGATCCCATCTGGATTTCTTCTCCTTTGGCAGAGCAATATCCTTGCCTTTCCTCTTCCTTGTCTTATGATATTCTCTTTGTATGCGCTTCAGATCCTTGGAAAGGTTGTATAAAAATTTGATAATCCTCTACTCTCTTTCATTTTCCTCCTTTTTACGCTTCTCGCGATCCTTCTACCCCATTTCCATTGCATCCAAAATGGCTTGGGCTCGATGATCAAACGAGCTCAGAGACTCTTCAAAAGATTCTAGCTGACCATAGACATTTGTTGAAAAATGTTGCACAAGTAGCTCATAAATTTCCTATGATATCACATCTTGCTCTCTAAGAAAGGCGAATAAGCCTACCAAAGCACGAGATTGAGAGAGATTAACTTGATATTGAGCGCTCAGTCCTTCCTTGGATATCTTGGTGAGACTAGCCAGAGCCTTGGCTTGATTATTTTTTTCTAAGTATCTGCTCTAGCATGGGAGTGCTCCTAATGTGAGTAGTGACTTCATCATGAATCTTGTCTATTAGTTCTCCATCATTAATGACATTAGGTTGAACTTGTTTGATTTGGTCTCTGATATGATCAAGTTTCTGGTGAAGTGTGGGCTCTAGTTCAGCATCTGCCATAACTATGTCACTAATCAGAGCATCTAAAATATTCAGCCTCTTTAAGGCATTAAGCACAGCTCCCTTTGAGTCCACGACTCCTTTCAGCATCTCCTCCTTCACATTCCTTAGCTTAGTGTGTAAACTATGATGTTTGGTTACCACTGTGATCAGAGCATTAAGGCCATCAACCATAGCATTCAAAATAGTTGTGTTGTCTTTATTTTCTTTGTTGAGTATGCTATATCCATCAAGTACCTTCAACATTGCTTCAAATAGAGGGTTGAATTTATCAATCATTAAATGCCTGAAGTCCCTCTCATCATTCAACACCTTGCAGTTACTCTCATAGATCTTTTCCATCTTAGTCTTGAGTTCTACAACTTCCATCTTCAAACTAGCTGCCTGCCTACCTGCAATAGATAACAAAGGCAACACATGGGATACTATTGCCCTTAGAAGTGAGAATTGGGTACGTACTAATTTGAAGGGGGCCTTCATCTCCTCAATAGGTTCCATAAAACCTTGTACTGGCTCCACAACCTTTGCAATCCTCCTCATGACTTCTTTAAATAGTAAGGATTTTGCTATCTCAGCATCAATTTCAGCGCCTGTCCTTAATCCTAGAAACCTTGCTCTCCCCATTCTCCTTATATCTCCCAATAGTTTAGCTTGGGGGCTGAATTGGGGTTGTGGTTGTGGTTGTTGAGGTTGTTATGGTTGTGGTTATTCAGGAATCTCCTCAATAATTAAAGGTCCTCTGACTGGTGGAGGTCCTTCCAAATATAACAATTCATGCATAGGGGATTCAATTGGTGAAAGGTATGGAATGATGGCTATTTAGTTAGAGTCTGGGTTAAGTGTTTGGTTAAAGGCTTGGTTGTTTTGGCTTGTGTTGGACGTGGATGGTTTTTGGCTTTCAGGTAAAGGAAAGGCATAAATTGGTGTAGGTGAGAGTGGTGTTTCAGTAGATGGGTTTGGGAAAACAAAAGGTCCTTTGACTTCCTCCTCCTTCTCTTCAACATCACCTTCAACAACGGACTTGCTGACCTGAGTTAGAGAATCCTTAGTCAGCTGAGCTCCATGCTCAGCTATAGCTTCTTCTTCCTCCTTATCTTCCAAATCACCCTCATCTTCATCAATTACAACTTTCATTCTCTTCAACAACACACTTTTCCTTTCCTTCCTAGCTTTTTTGGCTTCATTACCAGTCAGAGTGACCTGCTGGTCAGAGTAAAGCACATTAAATTCCATAGCTTCTACCTCCATAAGTTCTTCTTCCTCTCCTTCCTGCTCTTCCTGATTCTCAATCCCATTAAGAGCTCTTATCATCTCTTGCACAACTTCTGGAACTTCTTTCTTAGCCAAGCTAGCTACAGCACTTCGTAAAATCTGTTCAGTGTTAGTTTTAGCTTTAGCTGCTGCTGCTGCTTTGGCCTTTCTTCTAATCTCAGCCTCTATCTCCTCCTGCCTCTTTCTAATTCTTTCTACCTCAGCGGCCTTCATTCTCTCAGCTTCTTCCAAGTGTTGGAAATTCTAGTCCATTTCTTCACTATCAACTTCTTCTTTAGCTGACCTACTTGAGGTATAGGAACTAATGTAGCTTCCTTACCTTTTGAAGTCACCTCATCCAGCTGAGCTTCTTCTACCTTCCTTTTCTTCTCCCTTTTCAGAGGCATCTCATCTCTCAACTCTTCCTCCGCTTGCTTCTCTTCCACCATCTCCTTAGGAGTCAACTCACCAGTCATTTCTTCCTTAGTTCCCATTGAAGATCCAGTCTTTTTAGGAATAGGGGCAACTACAGGAATAGAGCTCGATGAGCTCCTATTCTTTTCTTTCTTAGAGTCTCTCCTAACCTCTTTCTTTGTAGCTTTCTCAGTCATATCATCACCTCACTCAGCTCTAAGTTCGGTGAACCTCTTAAGCTCCTTCTCCACAAAGGCATCCAGAGTGAGATCTTCTTCCTCTGGTCTGATTGGCTTCAGTTCTATTATTACCTTTGGGTCCTTTACCCTCACTTCTCCTTTCTTCAGCTTGATGTACTTGGCGTTTACAGGTCTCTCATTACACCTAAGTCCATGCAAGTGGGCATTACTGAGTACCCTAGACTTAATTATAGTCAGCTGAATATCGTTCTTGGCTACCCATCCTTCCATATCAAGCTCATATGCCTTGTAAATCTCCATAACTAACTATCCATACACCAGATTCTTATTTACCTTTAGAAATCTATGTAGAATAGCTAGGGGCCAATTAATGCTCATGCCATGGGTCAGAGCATAGATAAATACCCTCTCAAACTTGGAACAACTTCCAGTTGAGCCAGTCTTGGGCAGAAGAACTTTTGTAACAAGTTCATGGGCTTGTTTTCCCTCCTTGGTGAACATTGAGGCGATTAGTTCACCAGCCTTGTAATCTGCAGGAACTTCATAATCTATAGGGATATCAATGTACTCCTCATCTTTGATGACTTGCAGTCTGAGCCCTCTCTAACAGATCCCAAGTAAACTAGCAATTAATTTGGGGGTCACATAAACTTTCCTCCCCATCATTATTGTTACAAAAATATCCTTCAGACCTTCTATCATATGAATTCCATAATAGAATCTCTAGACAATCTCCTCGTAGCAGCCATTAGGTAATTCAAAAAATCCTCTCAAGTAATGTTGGTGCGTCCACTTACCAAATCTCTCATCGGTTGAGAAACTGAGCATATCTACAATGTTTGGTGGTTTTACTTCTATCTCCTCCATGAAACACCATCTTGTAGGAGTATACTTGGTTCCTGTTAGGATATTTATTTCTTCAATCTTGTCGATACTCACCACCATTCGAGCCACATGATGCCTCATTGTAACCCAGCAAGTATCCTTCTTATCCCTTACAAAAAGATCATTCTTTCTTCCTGAAGTGCTTGTCATTGTGAATTGCTTTAATGGAGATTAGATATTTTAGGGATTTAGGAAGAAAATTGCAGAGAAGGAAATTTGGTAAAGTAACCTTTCCTCTTTCTGCATTTCTCCTTAAATAGACAAAAACTCTTCGCATAAACCTGCAAAGCTACGTGTACGACTCACGATCCATGGTCTTAAGATTCAATGGTTAGATTGCATAACGTATACCATAGGATTAATGAATGTGAGAAACACGGGATAACTGCTACTGAATATGGATCATTTCATAACTTGCTACTATTTCTATCAACTTTAAATTTGAAATATAACCGGTGATAATTAATGATGTGTCTAAAATTCAAGCGGCAAATGAAATACATAACCTAATTACTTGAATCTCAAAGTGTGCCCTAATTTGGTCAGCTCTAGAATAGGTCAGAGTGAGATTTATTTCTTCAAATTGGATTGGACATTCCAATTAGCTGTCTTAGAGAGTTGAATTGATCCTTTCTAATAGGCTTTGTGAATATGTCAGCTCGTTGTTCTTCAGTAGGAATGTATGTGAGCTTGACTTCTCCTTTTAGCACATGATTCCTTATGAAGTGATGTCTTATGTTGACATTCTTCATCCTTCCATGTTGAACTGGATTCTTGGATAGGTCAATTGCACTCTTATTGTCACACATGACTTCAAGATAGTTAGACTTTGCACCATAATCTTCCAGTTGCTGCTTGATCTATAGCAGTTGTGCTACACAACTTCCTGCAGCCATGTACTCAGCTTCAGCTATACTTAGAGCTATAGAAGTCTGCTTCTTGCTATACTATATTACTCGACAATCACTAAGGAAATGACATCCTCCTGTGGTGTTTTTGTTGGGAACTGACAATTAAATTGAACATGCATAACTAGCAAGGCCGAAATTCAAAATTTTGTCCCTGTCCCCAGGAACTCCTAATAGATGCATATAAATTAAATAAAGCCTTAACCAAATAATTCTCTACCTAGGTTAGCATGCAAAGGCTAGACATACCATAATTTTAAATTATATTCTAGCACATATATTTTATACTAAGCATGTTATAGCTCTAAGCTATAACCTAAGCATGTTATAACTCTAAGCTATAACCTAAGCATGTTATAACTCTAAGCTGTAACCTAAGCATAAAATAAACTAAGCATGCAAAACAACCTAAGCATAATTATTAAGTCTAAAAACGCTTAAAGAAAAACACCTAATAAATAAAAGAGAAACAAAGAAAACTTACCAATCGAAGCATGCTTTAGCAGAACCTCCTTGCACAAGCCTCCAAGTGTAGGATAGCCTCTATGAGTATCCACACGAACCCCACCAACCAAAAGCTCCCTGAGAGGAAGAACTAAGGAGCCTCGAGTAGTTGCTAGACCACTCCAGAAGCCCCACCCGAAAATATAAACTAGAGGTGCTCGAATAAAATTAAGCTCTTCAAAATATAACTTGTTCAAGTAACCTTTATCGTAGGAATTATTCTTAAACTTGGTGGATTGAAAAAGGTGAAAGTGGGTGCCTATTTATATGCTTGGAGGAGCAAAATTGCTCCCCTAAAACCGATGTGGGATGTGCGTGAGTTTGACCCGCGGATCCATCTGGATCTGCGGGCTATGCCCGCAGGCACAGCGTACTATGCATGTTGTGTGCCACTATAAGCTTGGCCTTGCAGGCTTTTTCGCAAGCCCAGTTTGCGGTGAATCTTGTGCTGGGCTCCCCAGCGTGAGATCTTACGAGCCCGCACTACGGGCACTCGAGCACGCTACCCAGCAGCGTGCTACGAGCCCGTAGTCCCCTTTTTACTGTTCGATTCCCTTCTCTGAAATAAAATCTCTAGGTGATTTACTAAAATATTTCTAATCCCTTTCAAATAAATATTTATTTTACGACCCTAATAAATTTGTTACCGGTCAAAAAATAAATTCTTTGGTCTATCCAAAAAATGATCTAATCATTTTTAACTAATTAACTAATAATCTAATTATTATTATTATATTATATTTTCATAATAAAATAAGTCTATTAGTTCTTTACTTAGTCCGATGAAGGTCCAATGTGAGTGACCTTGTAGGATCCCGAAGTATTGAATTGTTAAGGCTTAACCAACCCTTGTTCTAATGGAACCATTGGCTCAAGTATCTAGACCGTGAATAGAACTCATCTACCTTAAACGACTGTAGTACGCCTCTAGCAAGGGTCTACCATCCCCCATTACTTGGAATGTCATTTATGCTTATGACTTAATTCCGGTTAAAGCAATAGTTATTCAATGCAATGAACTCCTTCCATTCTTTAATATTAGTATCATCTGGTTTATAGGGTTCGCTTAAAGTGTTAACCCACTTATAGCAAGATTGCTCCAAGCTATCCCAGTTATTGACTTATTACCGAAGTATATTGCCTTTTACCATAATGTGTTTGACTAGAAACTATTTCTATCAAACACATACTCTAATCAGAGGTTTATAGCAATTTTAACTTCAACAAGCGACCATGTACAACTCCTTGTAATATATCTGGAGCGATGGATTCTTTCCGACTACTCAGTTTACCAATGTGTTGTCATCACTATACCCGTAATCACCCGTAACCCCCTAAATTAATGAGTCTATGGGAATGACCCAAAGTATAGCAATAGTACCACATAAGGTAACTAGTATCTCAAATATGAGGATATCCGTAAAACTTATTGCATGAAGAGAACACTAACACATTGATATATATATATATATATATATATATACACCAAGTGTTTATATTATTGCGGTCTCCAATATATCTCCCAGATATATCCATGTGTCAAACTTAAGGCACCACCTTTAGTCCTTAGGAGATTGACTGGTTGGACCCTTTCTAAGAAAGTTGACCACATGCTAGTCTTTTCGCTTCATCAATATCCTTTCTTGATGAAACTATGACTAGGGATAGTTTAGACATAATCATAATTGCACATGAAGTAGGTCTCACTAAATATAGTCCAACTATAATTTCTCTAACTTCATGCTATGATATGTCAAGGACTTTTGCATATATACACCAATGAATATATTTTAACCAGCTATAATATATATACAAGCACATCGATATAAACAAAAGATTAAATGCCTTTATTGATTAAATAAAATATTCGTACTATTATATAATTAAGATATATCGCCCTAATTGCCCTAAGGGCATACATAATATCCAACAAACTCCCACTTGCACTAAGGCCAATTAGCCTTATGTCTTAATCCATAAGCTTTAACATGCTGGTCGTATTTTACTTGAGTCAATGGCTTCATCAAACCATCCGCGAGGTTCTAATTAGTGGGTACATGTTCTAGTCTTATTATCTTAGCATCAATAATCTCCCTGATTATATAATACATTCTGGATACATGTCTATTTTTCTTATGAGACCGTGGTTCCTTTGCCGGAGCTATAGCACCATTGTTATCACAATACAAAGTAATTGGATCAACAGACTCAGGTACCACACTGACATCACCAATAAATCCCTTTAACCAGACAGCTTCTTTTGCTGCTTCGCATGCAGCAATGTATTTAGATTCTGTGTTGAATCAACAGTAGTTTCTTGCTTGGAATTCTTCCAGCATACTTCCCCTTCATTTAACACATACACAAAACCTGATTGAGATTTAAAGTCATCCTTGTTAGATTGAACACTCGCGTCAGTGTAACCTCTAATTGTGAGGTCATCTTCTTCATATATCAAGAACTCATCCTTAGTCCTTCTCAAGTACTTAAGAATTGCCTTGACGGCCATCCAATGCTTTTCACCTGGATCTGACTGATATCTACTTGTAAAGTTCAAAGCCTGAGAGACATCTGGCCTAGTACATATCATAGCATACATGATGGGTCCTATCGCGAATGCATAGGGTATATCCTTCATGCACATTCTCTCCTGAGCTGTCTTCGGACACTCAGCCGTAGATAGGTTTATCCCATTTGTCATCGGCGAGATAACCTTTCTTCTAATGCTCAAGGTTGAACCTATTCAATACCTTATCTATATATGTACTTTAATAAATACCTAACAGACTCTTGGATCTATCCCTATAGATCTTTATGTTGGGAACTTACAGTCAGATTGAACATGTATAACACGCATGGCGGAAATTCAAAATTTTGTCCCTGTCCCCAGGAACTCCTATTAGTTGCATATAAATTAAATAAAGCCTTAACTAAATAATTCTCTACTTAGGTTAGCATACAAAAGGAGTAGGCATACCAGAATTCCAAATTATATCCTAGCACATTTATTTTATACTAAGAGTATTATAACTCTAAGCTATAACCTAGATATAAAATAAACTAAGCATGCAAAACAACCTAAGCATAATTATTAAGACTAAAAACACTTAAAGAAAAGGACTTAATAATTAAAAGAGAAATTAGAAGACTTACTAGTTGAAGCGTGCTTTAGCAGAACTTCTTTACACAAGCCTTCAAAGTAGGATAGCCTCTATGAGTATCCACAGGAACCCCACCAACCGAAACCTCCCAATAAGGAAGAACCAAAGAACCTTGAGCAATTGCTAGATCGCTCCAAAATTCCCACCCGAAAATATATACCCTAGAGATTCAAGATCCACTTGAATTTTGGTACACATTGGAATGGGGAAAGGAGCCCCTATTTATAGGTGGAGCAAAGGCTCCACCTAATTAATGCGGGATGGATAAATACCCATCCCGCCCCTTGGAAACACGCGGATCCCAGTGGATCCGCATGTTGCCCATGGCAACCTGGCTTGCATAGCAAGCCGAGTTGGCTTGCTGCACAAGGCAGGCTCATATGAGCGTGCCTTGTCCGTGAGTTGGGCCTCGCGGGCTTTCCCGGGAGCCCAGCTCGTGAAGGCCCTTCTTGGGCTGGGCAAGCACTGCACATACAGCGCATGCACTGCCCAAGCCGTGATGTGGCCCATAAGTGCACTATGCACTCATATGGCCTTTTTCTTTATAGTCCCTACGAGTCCTTTCGGGCCCATGGAGCCTATGTATGCAGGGTCCAACCCTCGCCTCGGCAATCCGATTTTCTTTAGCTCCCTTTTATTCAATGACCCTAATAAAATTAGTTACCGGTCAATAAATAAAAACTCTTAATTCCAATCAAACATTTATTTATAACCCTAATAAATTAGTCGCCGGTCAAAATAAATTGCTTGGTCTATCCAAAATTGATCCAATCAATTTTAACCAATTAAACAATAATCCAATTATTATTTATATTATATTTTCGTAAATGATTAAATCTATTAGTTCTTTACTTAGTCCGATGAAGGTCCAATGTGTGTGACCTTATAGGATCCCGAAATATTGAGATGTTAAGGCTTAACCCACCCTTATTCTATTGAAACCATTGGCTCGATGCTCTAGACCGTGAATAGAACTCGATTACCTTAAATGACTGTAGTACGCCTCTAGCAAGGGTCTACCATCCCCCATTACTATACACTTCATTTATGATTATGACTTAATCCAAGTTAATGTAATAGTTATCCAATGCGATAAATTCCTTCCATTCTTTAATATTAGTTCCACCTGGTTTATAGGGTTCGGTTAAAGTGTTAACCCACTAAGAGCAAAGGTTCTCCAAGCTATCCCAATAGTTTACTTATTACCGAAGTATATTGCCTTTGACCATAGTGTGTTTGACTAGAAACCATTTCTATCAAACACATACTCTGATCAGAGGTTTATGGCAATCATCACTTCAACAAGTGGCCAGGTATAACTCCTTAATATATCCGGAGCAATGGATTCTTTCTGACTACTCAGCTTACCAATGTGTTGTCATCACTGTACCCATAATCACCAGTAGCACCCTAAATTAATGAGTGTATAGTAATGACCCAAAGTATAGCAATAGTACCACATAAGGTAACTAGCATCTCAAGTACAAGGACATTTGAAAGCTTATTGCATAAAGATAAACACTAACACATTGATATATATACCAAGTGTTTATCTTACTGCGGTCTCCAATATATCTCCCAGATATATCCATGTGTCAAACTTAAGGCACCACCTTCAGTCCTTAGGAGATTGACTGCTTGGACCCTTTCTAAGAAAGTTGACCACATGCTAGTCTTTCCGCTTCATCAATATCCTTTCTTGATGAAACTATGACTAGGGATAGTTTAGATATAATTATAATTGCACATGAAGCAGGTTCCACCAGATATAGTCCAACTATAATTTCTCTGACTTCATGCTATGATATGTCAAGGACTTTTGTATACATACATCAATGCATATATTTAACCAGCTATAATATATATACATAGAAACACATTGATATAAACAAAAGAAAAAATGTCTTTATTGATTAAATAAATTATTTATACTATTACATAATTAAGATATATAGCCCTAATTGCCTTAAGGGCATACATCATATCCAACACTTTATACATAGAATAAATGCTGCTTCACCAAGGTCTTTCATGGAGAATTTTCTAGACAACCATACTTTAACATTTTGAAGAAGAGAAATATTGTTTCCTATTAGTAGAATGGCATCAACATACAATACTAAGAAAATGACTGCACCCCCACTAACCTTCTTGTAAATGCAAGGCTCATTAAAGTTTGGACAAATCTAGTTCACGGATTGTCTAATCAAACCTTATATTCCAACTCCTGGATGCCTGCTTAAGTCCATATATGGCACTTTATAGCTTGCATACCTTTGAGCCATTTTGAGATGAAAAACCCTCAGGTTGTGACATATACACATCCCAGTCTAAATCCCCATTCAGGAATGTTGTTTTAACATCCATCTGCCAGATCTCATAATCGTAATGAGCAGCAATGTCGAGAAGTATCCTTATGGATTTATGCATGGCTACCGGTGAGAAAGTTTCATCATAGTAGATACCTTCACGTTGACTATAACCTTTAGTAACCAACCTTGCTTTATAGGTAATTACATTACCGTCCATGTCAGTCTTCTTTTTGAACACCCATTTGCACCCAATCAATCTAACCTCTTGCACTGCATCAACCAGATTCCAAACTTGGTTTTCATACATGGAATCCATTTCTGATTTTATGGCTTTTAGCCATTTATCAGAATCTGAGCTTTTCATTGCCTCATCATATGTCCTTGGTTCATCATCCTTCATGAGATATAGTTCCTTATCATCAGTGATGATAAAACCATATCTATCGAGACCTTTATAAACATGACCTAATCTTCACAATGATTGTGTTTTGACAGGCTGTTCTTGGATCACACTTTCTTATGTATCTGAACGGGGTTAATCAGTTAATCATCTATTTCTTCCTCTTGAACTTCCAGTTTAATATTTCTCCTACTGACTTTTGCAAGTAAGTGTTCCTTTTCCAAAAAGTGAGCATTCCGAGACACAAATACCTTATGCGCTTTGGGTTGGTAAAATAGATATCCAATGGTTTCCTTTAGATATCTAATGAATAGACATTTATCAGATTTGGCATTTAGCTTATCTGACGCTATCCTCTTTACCATAGCAAGATAGCCCCATACTCTTAAGTGACTTAGAGATGGCTTTTTATTACACCATCTTTCATAAGGTGTAAGATCAACTGATTTAGAGGTCACTCTATTTAATACATAAACTGCGCTCCCTAGTGCGTTTCCCTAAAAGTATTTACTGAGATATGCATCGCTTATCATGGATCAAACCATATCTAATAAAGTCTAATTCCTCCTTTATAACACTCCATTGTGTTGGGGCTTATAAGGAGGGGCCCATTGGGGAACGAACCCATTTTCGTTTAGATAATCCTGAAACTCCTAACTTAAGTATTCTCTACCTTGATCTGATCTAAGTGTCATAATACCTTTCTCAAGCTGTTTCTCTACTTCAGCTCTTAATAGTTTGAACTTTTCAAAACTTTAAGACTTGTGCTTCATTAAGTACAAATAATCGTATTGTGAATAATCATCAATAAAGGTTATGAAGTAGGAGTATCCTCCTAGGGCTTGAACACTCATTGGGCCACACATATTAGTATGTATAAGTTCCAATGTACTCAGGGCCCGTTCACTCTTTCCTTAAAAGTGTAACTTTGTCATTTTTCCTTTTAAACAAGGTTCGCAATCACCGTAAGACTCCAAGTCTATTGGGCCCAAGTCTCCACGCTTATACAACTTGGTTAAGCAATCTTTGTTTATATGGCCTAAACGACAATGCCATAAGTAGAAGGAATTCTCATTATCTAATTTAACTTTCTTCACATTATTTATATTAAAAACTTCTGTTTTAGTATCAAGAACATAAATGCCACCATTCAACATCCCATAACCATAAAGTACATTATTCAAACGAATCTGACAATTATTATTCGAAAATAAAATTTTAAATTCTTCTACTACTTAACACGAAACAGATACAATATTCTTAGTAACACTCGGAATGTAGTAACAATTTATTCAAAACTAAAACAAGCCCACTTGGCAAAATAATATTAAAGCTTCCTATGGCTAATGCAGCAACTCTGGCTCCATTTCCCACACGCAGGTCCATCTCCCCTTTTACAAGTCTTCTACTATTCCTTAGTCCCTGCACAGAAGTATAGATATGAGAACCACAAACAGTATCTAATACCCAAGTGGATTCACGAGGAAAAGTAGCATAGTTTTCAATTACAAACATACCTGAAGTAGATGTCTCTACAGGCTTCTTCTTCAAATGTTCAGAAGCAGGAGCTTTGCAATCCCTCTTCCAATATCTTGGTTTCCCATACTGGAAGCAGACATACTTAGATGTCTTCTTTTCTTTCTTCCTTTTAAACCCTTTAATTACTCCTATGGTGACAGTATTCTCTTGGCCATTTTCTGGAGAATATTTTTTTGTAGACTTACTTGAAAATTCTTTGCTTTTAGCATCGAATTTTCTCAATGCATCAACCAATTTTGGGAACGTACAGTCATGAACTTTGAAGCAATGTTCCTTTACAAAATCAGCATAGCTGATGGGTAAAGAATCCAACATGATATCCATTCCTAAGGATTGACTAACTGTAGATCCCAGTGATTCCAATTTCACCATAAAATCTCTAATCTTGTTGATGTGTGCTACAACACTTGTCCCTTCCTTCATCTTAGAGTTGGAAAGTAGTCAACTTGAACCTTTCATACCTTGCCTTTTTAGGCAAACCCTTAGGATGGATCAACATGGTTTCCAGACTCATGTGATCGCACTGTGAACGTATCACAGGATTCATAGTATCTAACAGCAAGTGTGACACATAAAATGAATCCTTTAGATATTTTAACCATGCCTGCTTAATTACAGCCGGTGCATCAGTATTAGGAATTTTTGTGAATGGATTTTCAAGAACATATGCCAATTAATAATCCATAAGGGTGTCCCTTACATCCTTGATCCATTCTTGGTAGTTAATTGCTGTTAAAACTTGGATGTATTTAAGACGAATTTTTAAAATGGATTTCATTTCCAACCTAAGATATAAGAAAAGAAAAGGAGTTTAGATATTAGTTTAAGTACATGCATTTAATATAAGGACTTTTAATTAAATACATTTGTCCTACTATTTTCTTAGAAAGTTACATAAGCCCATTCTATTGAATTTGGAAATTTTAGCCCAGCTAAATTTCCTAGTAGGTAGCATCTATAACTAGTCTATTACGACCCCCAATTTTATGAGTCAAGTCACAATAGTAAGTTATAGTTGGAATCCCATTCCATTTGCATCGTATGCAATTGCTAATACATTCAAGTTCCCTAATCCCAAGGGATGTGTTCTCTTATATTAGCAACTCCTTGAATATGTCTCAGATCTGGGCCTAGCCCCTAATTTTATAGTGGACTACCCAAGTTCCATTAAGGCAGATCATATCCCAAACTTTACAACCAATCAATGTGGACTAGAAGGAACGCTTTGCGTAGTACTTTGATAGCCCAAACAGACCGTATTATAAATTTGAATAAGGAAGACTATAACTTGCCTTAATATATTTACTTTGGAATTTTATTGGTGTTAAATGTCTCACCCAATCTAGGATTTTATCATATGGACATATTTATAATAACTTATATTAATTCAGAGAATTTTAGAATTAATTTGTAAGGTCCAACCTTAGGTGGGTTCAAGCACTTTGATATAATTACTCCATCAACCTAGATTATATGCAAAATAATTAACACTTTTATTTGTTATATTTATATTGCATTTCCTTTAAGCTTTTATTCAATAAATTTAATTTTTACTTTATTATAGAAACATATATAAGCACCATCTTATATACTAGAAATAAATTAGTCCATATTTAATCCCCGGTTGGTCAATTCAAGCTGCACCGATATAGGTTCCCAAGTAGGAGAGGTGCCCTATGAGGAGTAGACAGCAAGTCCAATCCTTAGCCAGAACAAATACGGGCACAAACTCGAAGACCAATGGATTCTCTTGGACTAATAAATTTCGTTCTTTCAATTCATATAAATTGAAAGCATCTATAACCCATGTAATTTAAATAAATTATTGAAACTTATATAATTTGAGTAAGTTGAGCAGGCTTATACAAAATTATTCACAAACATTTTCTAACCTTGAAATAAAAAGCACAAGTTCATATACATTGTTCAAAACAATTAAATAAACAATAATCATTTCATATAGTAAATAATATTCAGTTCGCTTCTAACTTAATTATGCACTAAATAGGAAGGCTCTGATACCACTGTTGGGAACTGACATTCAAATTGAACATGCATAACAGGCATGGCAGAAATTTAAAATTTTTTCCCTGTCTCTAGGAACTCCTAATAGATGCATATAAATTAAATAAAGCCTTAACTAAATAATTCTCTACCTAGGTTAGCATGCAAAGGCTAGACATACCATAATTCTAAATTATATTCTAGCACATATATTTTATACTAAGCATGTTATAACTCTAAGCTATAACCTAAGCATAAAATAACCTAAGCATGCAAAACATCCTAAGCATACTTATTAAGTCTAAAAATGCTTAAAGAAAAAGACCTAATAATTAAAAGAGAAAGAAAGAAAACTTACCAGTTGAAGCGTGCTTTAGCAGAACCTCCTTGCACAAGCCTCCAAGCGTAGGATAGCCTCTATGAGTATCCACACGAACCCCACCGATCAAAACCTCCCCAAGAGGAAGAACTAAGGAGCCTCGAGTAGTTGCTAGACCACTCCAGAAGCCCCACCCGAAAATATAAACTAGAGGTGCTCGAATAAAATCCAGCTCCTCAAAATATAACTTGTTCAAGTAACCTTTATTGTAGATATTATTCTTGAACTTGGTGCATTGAAAAAGGTGAAAGGCGGTGCCTATTTATTGTCTTTGCTCCCCAAAACTGATGCGGGATGTGCTTATTAGCACATCCCAAGCGGGTTTGACCCACGGATCCATCTAGATTCGCGAGCCATGCCCGTGCGCACGTGTCACCGCAAGATTGGGCTTGCTGGCTTTCTAGTAAGCCCAACTTGCGATGAATCTCGTACTGGGATCCCCAACATGAGATCTTCAGAGCCTGCATTGCGGGCTCTCAAGCACGCTGCCCAGCAGTGTGCTACTAGCCTGCAGTCCCCTTTTAGCTGTTCGGTTCCCTTCTCTGAAATAAAATCTCCTGGTGATTTTAACTAGGTCCAACCTACTAAGATCTTTCCAATCCCTTTTAAATAAATATTTATTTTATGACCCTAATAAATTAGTTACCGATCAAAAAATAAATTCCTTGGTCTATCCAAAAATGATCTAATCATTTTTAACCAATTAAATAATAATTCAATAATTATTATACTATATTTTCATAATAGAATAAATCTATTAGTTATTTACTTAGTCCAATGAAGGTCCAATGTGTGTGACCTTATAGGATACTGAAGTATTGATCTACTAAGGCTTAACCAACCCTTGTTCTAATGGAACCATTTGCTCGAGGTTCTAGACCGTGAATAGAACTCGATTACCTTAAATGACTATAGTACGCCTCTAGCAAGGGTCTACCATCCCCTATTACGCGAAATGTCATTTATGCTTATGACTTAATACTGGTTAATGAAACAGTTATCCAATGCGATGAACTCCTTCCATTCTTTAATATTAGTACCATCTAGTTTATAGGGTTCGGTCCAAGTGTTAACCTATAATAGCAAGGTTGCTCCAAGCTATCCCAGTTATTGACTTGTTATCGAAGTATATGTCCTTTTACCATAGTGTGTTTGACTAGAAACTATTTCTATCAAACACATACTCTGATCAGAGGTTTATAGCAATCATCACTTCAACAAGCAGCCAGGTACAACTCCTTTTAATATATCTAGAGCGATGGATTCTTTTCGACTACTCAGCTTACCAATTTGTTATCATCACTATACCCGTAATCACCCATAACACCCTAAATTAATGAGTGTGTGGGAATGACCCAAAGTATAGCAATAGTACCATAAAAGGTAACTAGTATCTCAAGTATGAGGATAATCGCAAAACTTATTGCACGAAGATAAACACTAACACATTGATATATATACACACCAAGTGTTTATCTTTCTACAGTCTCCAATATATCTCCCAGATATATCCATATGTCAAACTTAAGGCACCACCTTTAGTCCTTAGGGGATTGACTGCTTAGACCCTTTCCAAGAAAGTTGACCACATGCTAGTCTTTCCGCTTCATCAATATCCTTTCTTGATAAAACTATGACTAGGGATAGTTTAGACACAATCATAATTGCACATGAAGCAGGTCTCACTAAATATAGTCTAACTATAATTTCTCTGACTTCATTCTATAATATGTCAAGGACTTTTGCATACATACATCAATGAATATATTTTAACCAGCTATAATATATATACAAGCACACCGATATCAATAAAAGATTAAATGCCTTTACTGATTAAACAAAATATTCATACTATTACATAATTAAGAGATATCTCCCTAATTGCCTTAAGGGCATACATCATATCCAACAGCTTTTCCTTTCAAGTTTGTCTCTTCCATAGTTAGCATCTGTGTATCCTCTCAGAGTGAAATCTGCATTACTTGGATACCATAAAACTACATCAATAGAGCCTAGCAAATACCTGAGAATTCTCTAAATAACAGCTAAGTGAGATTCTCTAAGGTCAACTTGATATCTTGCACAATAACAAACATCATATTGAATGCCAGGCCTACTAGCAGTTAAGTAGAGTAGAGAACTAATAATACCTCTGTAGAGCTTACTCTCTATAGGTTTACCTTCCTCGTCTTTACTCAGAATTGTATTAGTAGCCATGGGTGTTGACAATGGCTTTGCCTTATCCATGTCAAACTTTTTGAGTACTTCCTTGGCATACTTAGCTTGGTTGATGAAGATCCCATCATCACCTTGCTCCATTTACAAACCAAGAAAGAAATTAAGCTCTCCCATCATTGACATTTCAAACTCTTTCCTCATCTGCTTTCAAACTCTTTCCTCATCTGCTGACTGAATTCTCTCCATAGCTTTTCATTAGTTGCTCCAAAAATGATGTCATCCACATAGATTTGGACTAGCAACACATCTTGATGCTTCTTTCTGATAAACAAAGTTGTATCTGCTTTTCCTCTGATATAGCCTTTGATGAGTAAAAAGCTAGTCAGTCTCTCATACCAAGCCTTGGAGCCTATTTCGATCCATAAAGAGCTTTCTTCAGCTTGAAGACATGATCTGGATACTTTGGGTCTTCAAAGCCTACGGGATGTATGATATAGACTTCTTCTTGAATATAACCATTAGGAAATGCACTCTTAACATCCATTTGAAATAACTTTAAGTTCATATGAGATGCAAAGGCACATAGAATTCTTATGGCTTCAAGTCTTGCTACTGGTGCAAATGTTCCTCTATAGTCAATGCCTTCTTATTGATTGTAGCCTTGAGCAACTAGTCTAGCCTTATTTCTGACAATATTTCCAGCTTCATCTAGTTTGTTCTTCAAAACCGATTTGGTGCCTATGATCAACTTTTCTTTGGGTTTCTCCACCAAATCCCATACTTCATTTCTTTTGAATTGGTCTAGCTCTTCTTGCATTGCAATCATCCAGTTGTCATCAAACTCAGCATCTTTAAACTTCTTTAGTTCAATCATTGATACAAATGTTGAATGGCTCATCATTCTATTCAGCTGACCTCTAGTCAGCATTGGATTTCGCACACTATTAAGAATCTTGTCAACTGGGTGATCTCTTCTTGCTCTGACTTCTTTTGGTAGATCAGGATCAGATCGCTGAGCTACTGTCATTGGTTGAGCATCCACATCATCACCAAAGTTGATTGATTGGTCCAAGTCAACTTTATAATCTTCTTTACCTGGTACTGGATTAGGAACAATAATCGGCTGACCGACTGATCCGCTGACTTGATCCTATTCTCCTTCATCATCACTGGCTTGTCTACCTGCTTTGTTAGACTCATCAAAATCTACATGCATAGACTCCTCTAAAATGCCAGTTCTCTTACCATACACTCTGTATACCCTACTATGTATTGAGTAACCCAAAAAGATTCCTTCATCAGCCTTGGGGTCAAATTTAGCCAATTGGTCTTTTGTGTTTAATATAAAGCATCTACAACCAAAGGCCTTGAGATGACCAACCTTGGGCGTGCGCCCCTTCCAAAGTTTATGAGGAGTTTTATTCAAAACTAGGTGAATTAAAACCCTATTTAGAATGTAACATGCTGTGTTAACAGCCTCTCCCCAGAAATATTTTGGTAGATTATTATCACTCAGCATAGAACGACCCATCTCCGTAATAGTGCAATTCTTTCTCTCAACAACCCCATTCTGCTGAGGTGTATGAGGGGCAGAAAAATTATGGTCAATACCATACATAGAATAGAATTCCTTAAACTGCATGTTTTTGAATTCTCTTCCATGGTCACTGCAGATTCTATTGATCTTAAGGTCTTTTGCATCAAGATCCAGGTAGCCAATGTTTCATTTTCTCTTGCTAGCAAGACAATCTAAGTGAACCTGGTCAGATCATCTATAACCACAAAGGTGTATTTCATTCCACCTAGACTTGTTGGCACAATATGCCTAAAAAAATCCATGTGTAGATGATCGAGGGGACGAGAAGAAGCTATATCACCTATAGATTAAAAGGTTTCCTAAATTGTTTCCCAAGTTGGCATGCTGAGCACTGTCTATCTTTATCAAAGGCTAGATTAGGTAAACCCTTAACAAGTTCCTTTCTGGCTAATTTGGACAGATTGGTCATATTGATATGTCCTAACCTTCTATGCCATAGCCATGAATTTTCCTCCTTAGAAAGTAAGCATATATCATTAGAGCTAGAGGACAAATGAAACATATAAACATTATTGATTCTAGGAGCATAAATAATAGTTTGGTCAGAGTTACCATCAATGATTAAACAGCCCGTTGAGTCAAATACAACTTTTCTGCATTTGTCACACAGCTGAGCAACGCTTAGCAAGTTGAACTTTAGGCCTTTCACCAGAGACACATTATCAATTGAAGGCTTGACTCCTACTGTGCCATTGCCAACAATTTTTCCCTTTTTATTGTCTCCAAAACTGACACTTCCATTTCTTCTTCGCTCCAATGTGATGAATTGCTTTTCATCACCTGTCATATGCCTCAAGCATCCACTATCCAAATACCACATTTTGCTATCATCAGTGGATCTCAGGCTCACCTGCAAAATAATCAAGTTTTTTTAGGTACCCATGCCTTTTTCTAGCTGGGTCCTCCCTTGTTAGTGGTGAATCTTCCTTGACCAGTTATACTCTTTATAGTAACCATTTTTGTGTCTACACATGACTGTAGCATGTCCTGACTTTCCATAAAATTTACATGTGGCCTTAGGATTAGGCCTACTCACTTTACTCTTTTAAGAAACCTTCTCAGAGTGGTGAGTGTGGTTACTCTGAGTATTCATGTTAGGTTGAGGAGCGACCTGCACCTTTTTCAAAGCTATTAATTCAGCAGCTAGCTCATCTAATTTCTTAGTGAGTTTGTTATTATATCCAATATGGTACTTAGCTTTTTCCATCAGGTATAAGATGTCAAGTGATGTAGAAGAATTGACATCTTCTAGACCATCACACCTCTTCTAAAGTACTTTCATGTATTTGGTTGACTTCTTAGTCACATTAATAACATTATTAAGTACTGCGTCAAGCTCATCAGAAGAAAAAGGGGGTTTATTATCTACCTCAGAGTTATTTCCTTTATCTCTGCTCTAGTCAGCTGGTTGATTGGTAGCGGAATTAGTTGGTTGGCCAGCTGACACTGAGTTTGGCAGATCATCCTTAGCCATGAGACACACATTGGCAGAATCTTGTGCCTCCTCATCTGAGGATGATGACTCTTGCTCAGAGTTGCTCTAGGTAGTAGCAAGGGCTTTCTTATTCTTCTTCTTCTTGAACTTGTGCTTCTTATCTTTAGGACAGCTAGACTGGATATGCCCCTTCTCACCACATTTAAAGCATTTGGTATCTTTGTTATGCTCTTTGTTGTACTCTTTTCGTGGTCTATCATCTGCTCCTTTCCTATACTTGCTTGTCTTTCTGAATTTCTGGCAGTTTCTTTCCCCAAGAATCTTTTGAAATGCTTGGTCATCAGCACAATTTCTTCCTTTCTGTCCTCTAGATAGTCTTCCTCAGAGGAATCTTCTTCTTCTTCAGCTTTCAGAACAACAGCTCTGCTAGAGCTCTCTTTCTCTTTATGCCTGTGGTTCTTGGACTTATCTTCATACTTCTTTAAGGACATCTCATGAGTCAGCAGAGTTCCAATCAGCTCATCAAACTTGTACGTCTTTAAATCATGAGCTTCTTCAATAGCACTCTTCTTGGCTTCCCATTCTAGAGTCAAACTCCTCAAGATCTTTTTGATAGTCTCTTCTTCAGTGAAGGTCTTGCCAAGTCTTTTCAGCATATTGACTATGTTCATGGATCTGGTGTTCATGTTGGAAATATCCTCCTTGGGCTTCATGTGGAACCATTCATAATCCCTCATAAGGATATTGATCTTGGACTCTTTTACCTTGTCAGAACCTTCATAAGTTACTTCCAACTTCTTCTAAATCTCTTTGGCAGTCTCACATCCAGAGACACAATTAAACTCAGTTGCATCAAGAGCACAATAAAGATAGTTGATAGCAGCTGCATTTTCCTTCAGTCTGACTAAGTCCTGACTGTCCCATTCATCTTAGTACTTATCCATTTTAACACCATTTTTCACGATGGTGGGAACATATGGCCCTTCAATAATAGCCATCCAAGCATGCATACTTTGAGACTAGATGAAATTCTTCATCCTGTTCTTCAAGTAAGTATAATGCTCTCCATTGAACATAGAAGGACTGGTGACAGACATGCCTTCAGGCAGATATAGGCTTGGGTATTCCACTAGATTCTCCTTTGTACGCCATGGTCTTTGTCTTAAAGATTGTGAAATCTATGGAATGAGAACTACTCTGATACCACTTGTTGATCCCTATGCGTACACTCACTGAGTTAGAGGAGGGGTGAATGACTCACTCAAGAACTTATAAAACTTTTTGCGATAATTACTTGCTCTGCTGAGTGAAGTCATCTGGCTAAGTGAAATAATTGGAAAATGCAAATAAGTAAAGGACACAGAGATTTTTATACTGGTTCGGCAACCTGTGCTTACATCCAGTCCTGAGAGAGTCTCTTGGCTTTAATCCACCAATCTCAACTCCTTTACCCTAGGCAGAGAAGCCTTTTACAAATTCCTCAATTATAGTAAGTACCCTCCAAACTGCAATCACTCACCCGCTGACTAGAATACCCTCTTCTATCAGCAACTCACTAAAAGTCTAAACAAGAGCTGGATTCAACTTATAAAAATGTTGATCCAGTTACAAATGATCTGATATTAAAAGTAATTGATCCATTCTATTCTCTCTTATTCTAAAGCAGATTCTCGCTGAGTAGTGCTTTCTTGCTTGAACTTCTTTAAAGCTTGTAATTTGGCAGAGTTTTTGCTTCTAGGAAATTCAGGTGTAATCAATAAGTTCTAACACTTGCCTTCTTGCTCCTTTTATAGTTGGATTGAGAAAGTAGCTGTTGAACTTATATTGGCATCTTCCAAAATTAACAGCTCATCTATCAACCCATTGCTTCTTCAAATCAATCCGTTAAAAGATAGAAATGCACCGTTGTGAGATGGAAAATCAATCCGTTAGATTGAGATTCAAGCTTCAATTTGAATCCTTTGTCATTTGATGCCAGTCTTTCATTAGAGAGAACTCGCGCTGACTTTCCATGTGTCTTCATCCCATTCCCTCTAGTCTTCTGAAATGTTGTAGAGTGCACGATACAAGGTTGGTAGATCTACAGAATTGCTCAAATTGGCAAATGACTTTTTACAGCTTGATCATGGAAGACTTTGTCATTTTCTTCATAAAATTGGGTCTTGTCTTGTCAAGGCATTATTTCTTTTTGTCTTTGTCTCATTAATGTTTCTGCAAAAAGCAACACTAAAAGCAAATATTCCTTTATACCTTAAAAGGTAAGATCAGCAGCTTTGACAGACTTAAAGTAACTCAGCGAAAATGATATATCGTAAAGCACACAACTAAAACAAAATCTAAATATCAAGAGCTGAGTGAATATTACTAGGTCAACGACTAAGTAAATACTCAGCCCAGAAACAACTAAGAGTTAAACTAAAGAGATAGGTCAGCGGAGACTTGAAATTCTACCCTTGAATTTACTAACTCCCTTACAACCATAGACTATTTATTTTAACATCATTATCGATTTAATTAACCCATTCTTAACTTAATTGTTATGATAAAAAAATTAAGCATTATTGAGTCATCCACTGAGTCAGTCCAACTTGTGTTTGGTTCAACACTAGCAAATATGTTTATTATAACACACTATGGTCACTAATTTTGCTAACAAAAAATTTGGAGAGTACCAGATTTCATGAGCCCACTTCGACTCAAATTTTGAACATGTAAAAGAGGTTATTTGACAAAACTTTGTTCTAAACATAAGTACATATGTTTCTTACGTTTTGAACGCCACTAAAAACATTTAATTTGTACATCTCAAGTTATGTCACAAAGAATTAGCTCTGCACAAAGTTGAAATTCCAGAAAACCGAGATTTTTTATCTCAACTTCAATAAAAAAATTTAAACCACTAAATGAAAAAATTATGAAAACATTACTTATAAACATAACTTCATCTATGTCTCATAAAACCATAGAAATAATAATTTCTCAAAACGGAGTTGTATAACTCAAGAAAACTCATAAACAATCAAGGGTGTTTAAAACTTAACAATTTCTAGCAAATATAAAACACAAGTTTTATCACATATTAGCTATCAACAAACTCCAATAAACTTGAAATCAAGATGTCTCAAAACAAATTAATTTAAAACATATTGATCCAAATAAAACATATCAAAACCTCGTTTATTTCTTGAAAAATAAATATTTTACTTCAACACAATTTTCACTTCTTCCAAAACTTGAAGGTTTAAACTTATGAAATAAAATTACTCATATTCATAAATCTTAAATAGCACATGGCAAGTCTCATGTTTCAACCGAATAGACAAAAGAAGAACAAACAATATAATAGATAATATCAAAGAAATTATATGGTTTATATAGCTCATTCCAACAACACACTATCTTTGGTTATTAAAACCTTGTCGGACTCAAAAGCTTCCTTCACTCTATTTTTGCCTAAACGGCTCATTGAAGCCAACTTGGTTCAAATATTGGGAACAAGTAGCAGCTCATTATGTACTAAAGATGTGAGCTTGAGGAGAACCTTTATTCTCCACTTTCAATTTGGGTGTATATGACTACGGAGAATTTTTATTTATTCTAGTAAAATTGCCTCGTTACTCTATAGTTAATAACCCACTCATTCACATCAATCACTATGTTTACTTGTGAAATGACCACAAAAATAATATCATCTACTTCAACTAGATTAACTCTAAGTTGAGTAGGATTCTCATTTTCACAACTCTTCTCCTCCATTTAGGAGCATGGTGACCCCATATATAAAAGTTCTCCATCTTTTTGAAGGTTTTATTACTTTAAGCTTTTAACCACAGAAAAATTTGCACCTTTTCTCTTAGTGAGGATTAGTCTCCACTGTGTTAGCCTTTGAAACTATCTCAATCCCTTTTATTATTTTGATCTCCTTCCAATTGACATCTTCTAGGCCAATGACAAACTTCTGCTCACCAATAGCCATATTATTATAATTGAAAGTCAAAGATTCACAAATCCTTTTAGCTTCACCTTGTGAAATTTCCACCATTAAATATATCAATTTTTCCAAGAAATGACTTAGCTTACAATGGAATAGCTTGTGGAGGAATAACTATTCTCATAAACTCGAAAGAATCAAGTACCGTAGGGGTAGCATAATTTTCCATTATGTAATATCGTTTAAGATTGTTGAAAATTTTGAAACTCATAAGCACAAGACAATTCCTCAAAAGCAGCAACACTTTTCTCAAAAGTTGGTTCAGAAGCAATAGTTTCCTTAGAAGCTACGACGCCTTTCTTAGAAGTTGGTTCAGAAGCAACAATTTCCTCAAAAGTTGCAACATTTTTCTTAGATGCTGCAACGCTTTTCTCAAAATATGCAACGCTTGTTCAAAACGTCAGAAGCTAGAATTTTGGACAGTAGATTGACACTCTCAGACGGCAAAATGCAGCAGCAGTGAAGTTGATTTTAACAACTGTAAATGAATAAAAAGTAGGAGCAGACGTTAGAACAAGTTGAGTCACGTATGAGACGTTGTCCTTAAAGGATACTTGATAGTTTCTCCCAGGATTAAACAACTTATTCAAAATTGATTTGAATTTGGCTATCGAAATGAAAAATGCTTAACATATCCAGAAAATAGGGGTAGAAAAGCATTAAAAATCGGTGTAAAAATGGTGAGTTGCAAAAGAAAAACCCACCGATCTTTTTATATGTAAGAAATGAGTTGTTGGTCGTAAATGTTTTGTTATTATGAAATTTAATAAAATAATCGTTGGTGTTTACAATTAAAACACATAATCAAAACTATAACAGTAATATTAAAATAAAATATAATTAAGTTAAATTTACGGTATAATAAAAATATTTGACCAATGACGCTTTTATTATAAAAAATATCATAAAATATTTGTTTTAAAAGTAATATAAAATTCAAGTTTTTTAAACGATAAATTCAGCATTAATGGCTTAGCTAACTGATTAACGAAGTCAAAATCATGGAGTATAGAAAATAGTATAAAGCTGCAAAATGCAGAATTGAGGGGCTTTATTTAAAAGAAAGGGTGGCATGAGAATATGTTGGAAGGAGTGCAGTAGTGCACTACCCACCCACGCCAATCCAAGATTATTTTCTGCCTATTTCCAACTACTTTATGCTTAAAAAAAGCTAAGAAATTGTTATAATTTTTTTTTGCCTCTCAATAAAGCAAGAGAATGGTATATTACTGTTATAAAAGGACTAACAAAACAAAAAGGGAAAGTAGGATTCAAAGTGGATATCATTTTTTTTATGTAATATATCCTATCACAAGGCTTTTTTTGTGCTCGTTCCTTGTATTTTGTATCTCAAAGATCATATTGTACTGCTTTTGATATGTTCTTTGCATTTTAAAAACATCATCAATGATTCATATACTACACCATAGCATCATGAGTTTTTATGTACTTTTTTCAACACATTGAGTGGATGATCTTGTTTTGTTAGTATCTACGGTATATTTGACATCTTGCCCCCATTTGATTTTTTTATGAAGTCCCATATGGGCTTCAGTTTTTTATATTTTTAAGAAAAGTGGGGTCTAAATGCATTTAGCCATTTTATTCTGAAATGTCCTTAAAATTGTGTTGCACTTCATGCAAGATTTGAATTCTTAAAATTTGAGAATTGATAAAGTTGTACGTTTCAATCAATCTTAATAATCTCAACCATTAAAACTTATTGGATAGTTAAGAATTACTAAAATTCATAACTTTACTAATTCTAAAATTTAGAGAATTCAAATCTGACAAGGTAAGAAAGAAAAATTAAAACCCATATAAGACCATCAACATAAGTTTAATGGATCGCCCGTGCATTTAGCCTATACAGAGAGATTGTATTTTTTTCTTATGAATATTGAGATTGCATTCTTAATATGATGGGCAGTGAGCATGTCTTCAAATAATAATAGGAGTGTGTGCTGCCGTAATTACGGTGTTTTTCCAAACTTTTGTCGTTTTCAATTTTTGTGCTTGTAAGAAAAGTTAAAAGTAGCTCTAATCTATTAGTTAATTTATAAATTGGAGTGTTTCTCATTTTTTTTTATTTAAAAATTTCTTATAAAAGAAAAATAAAAAAAAAATTTTAACTTAAAAAAATTTAGAAAAACACCCTTTTTTTTCTTTTAACTATAAGTAGCTTTTACATTAAAAATAAATAATAAAAACACTTATTTTAAATTAAAATATACTTATAAATATCTTTTAAGAAATAAGTAAAAAGTTTGAAAAATAATCCATCAAGGTTAAGCTATGGAAAACAAAACTTGAGATCTTTGATAATTGAAATTTCCAAAAGGGACATGCTAACACATACTCTGGTTCAGTCAGTTTCATGTATTCCCAAAAAAGTTGATATTTCAATCTGTCGTTTGTAGTAACTAATTGGACTTATATTATTTTATCCTTATACCAAAAAAGTTAATTAAAGACCCATGTGCTACTTGATGATGCAATATTGATTAAATCATATAGTTTTATATTGGACCCATAAACCATTTATATAGTCTCTGACCTCAGTATATAAATGAACCGAATTAAACATGAATAATTTACTATTTAAGCTAATAAAAATTCGACTCGACTTATTTTATAAACGATAATAATTTTCTAACTTGATTCATAAATGAATTAAAAATTTGACTTGAAAATTTGTAAACAAATTCAATTAGAGGCTTACGAACAAGTTTATAAACTAACTCGATAAAAACAAGTGAAGTAGATCTATTATCTTTTTTACATAATAAAAATAAAAAATTAATAATAAATAGAAAATATTTTAGCTATATATCATTTTAATTTTATGTTTATTAATTTAAGAACTTTTTTTCATCAAAAAATTTAAGAATTTTTTTAACAATTTAACCAAGTTGGGATGTCCCACTTTAAGTAAATTCCGTCCCCAAAATCATTCAGAGGAAATTTTTCACAATTTACTGTAGAATAATTAAAAGATATTAGAAGTATGAAAAGTTAATATTATTTAATGTAATAATTTTTATGTTATTATTTTTGTTTGTAAACAAAAGAGCTCGTTAAAAGATGAATAAATAAGTTATCCGTAAATAAATAAATGAGTTGTTCGTGAACAGTTTGTGAGCAAATGAGCTGTTAAACGAACCGTTCATGAATATGAATTTTGAGCTCGAACCAAGCTCGACTTGACCTCGTTAAAAACTTAATGAACGAATATAAACAAGTAAAAACTCGGCTCGTATACAACGATAAACACAGTCGGGAAAAACTCATTGCTTTAAAATAATAATCCTTGCACATGCTTTTCAAACATTTTTATCCTTTTGACCTTTCATTCTTAATAAAGAAACAACAAAAATTTAAAAGCCATGTGAGATTAGTTGTGTTAAAATGTAATTAATATGATGATAAAACCCATGGGGAACATAATTAATATGAAGAAAAGAACAAAGAATGCATTTATTAAATGTTGGCAAAATGAATCCTCAATTCCCCAATTTTCATCAATTTCACATTTGGGCTTTTAGTTAAAAATAATTCAACGCAGTAAGAGCGCGTTTGACATTGATTTTTGCAGGCCCCAAATTATTCTAAAATTCATACCTTCACATACATTTTGTAAACTAGAAGAGGAAGCAAAGAGACAAAATCCTAAATGAATTTTCTATTTTGGTAGTATTAGTCACAAATTTGACACGTTGTGGTAATAAAAGAATATTTAATTAAAAAAATATTTAATTAAATATTTATTAAATATTAACCTTTAAACTTTTTAATTATAAAAGGATCCGATCTAAGTATATAAAAGTCCCACTTTTTTTCACTTATTGTTTGTTTAATTGGCCCATTTTCATTATTTAATTCTGCACTAAGATTATTTGCTTTGAACTGGGCGCCAAGAATCTTTAAAAGTCTATGCTTCTTCAATCATTTTTTTTTTTTTTGACATGTAAGGATGCAATATAAAAGCATAAACTATATGCACCAAAATTTGATAGTTATGCAAAATCAGGGCCCGCTATAAGTAGATTGAGTGGAACAATCAGTCAGAGTCCTAAAATTAAGGGGCTTTAAATATTCAAAAATTATATAAATAATAAAATAAAAAATTATTAATAAAATTAATAAGGCGTAGTATAACCATGTAAATTATTGATTGTGCAGGCAGTTAGGGCGTGCAAAAGTTTATAAATTGATATTGATTGATATTTATTATTGTTCTCTTTAAGGAAAGCATTAACTTTAATTTTTTCACTCAAAAATTTCAAAACAAAAAATAATTAATAATAACTTTAATTAATTATTGATTTAATGATAGTAATGAGTAACAATTAAATATTAATTTTTAAAATTTTGTTTGTAGATTGATATTAATTTCAGTTTTGTATTTTTTTCTATATTTATAGTTGAGGCTACATTATTAAATACAAAAAAATTCATTCCGTTATATGACTCAAATCGGAGACCAAACTCATTATTAACTACTAAACCAAAATATTTGCCACTTAATATAAGGTTAAATTAAATTATAACCACACTTTTAAATTTTCCAATTTAATTTTTGTTGCATTCTTGTAATTAAAAATTCCAACAGCGGATGTTTAGGAAATAACAACAAAGTACCTTACGAACATATAATAATAATTTAAAAGGAACAAATAAACTTAGTAAGTAAGATACTTCATTACTTATTCAAAAATGCTAAAATATTTTTTAAAATTGCATAAATACGCTTATATTATTTAAAATTTTTTTCAATGAAATGGATTAGGGAAGCTCACTGACCACTTAGAGTTTCAAATATTCGTATGTCCAAAATTTCTAAAATTATCTTTTATCAACAAAACATTTTATGGGTAATTTGACATTATTTCATCGATAATTTATTATTAATCATTAAAATTCATCACATAATGTCATAAAATTTTATAACAATAATTTTAAAGCAAATTCAGTCGATAATCAATATTTATAGAAATTTTTATATTTTAAATCAATGATACATATTTTTGCTCTATTAAAATATCCGCTCAGGGCCTCGTAAATTTCCGAGACGGCCCTGTGCAAAACGAGTATAAAATTGGAGCAATTAATAAACATATAAATTTCCAGAAATAAAGTTTTGAATTATAACATTAATGCAATATTTAAGTTCACAATTACAAATTTGTAATTTCCCACAAAATTGTACTAACGTCTAAGAAATTGTAAGGTGGTCTAGTTACATAGCCCCAGCCATACCGGGTGTTGTTCGTGGAGGTAAGATCAAGAGAAGCAAGGTTAAGTACAACCACCACCACCAATATTGTAGTGTACTATCCGACTCGGCCAGTATCATCACTAACTCTACTTTGATTGACTAAAATAAGGGTATAAAAGAAAACAAGTGACACTCGTTGAAATTGAAGAGGAAATAAAAAAAATGATTATATGATAGAATTGTATTGCTGTAAAATGGAAGAATCACGTTTTTACGCTCAAGTTATAAATGTATTAATATAATCTATTTTACATCAAAATTATTTTAGTAAAATGGTTGGGTATATACAAGTACCTTTATTGGTTCAATGTGTGGTACGGCTATGCCGGCCGGCTCTTACAAAATCTGCAAATGCTATTGCTTGAACAAAGAAACTAGAATTTCAACAATAATGCAGACCATAGTCAAGTTTCATGATTGGATTAAACAAGATTTAGAATCAATTTAGCTAATAACTAGAATCAATAAAAAGGTTCAAAATCACTAGAAAATAGCTAACAATACCCAAATCAAAAGCCGGTGAAAACAAATCCGGTAAACTAACTGTAATAACATTGAGAAGAAATACCATCAAACAATACAAGAAAACCAATACCGAAATTTCTCCTCTTTGATCCACAGAATAAAACCGGATTCCTCTTCCCCGATAATCATTACTTAAATTCCTCACTTTCTAATACATTTTTTCACATTCATACCAACTCTTCTTGCCCTTCAGAAGGGCATCGAATCAGCTCCAATATATTTACTACTTCTCCCATGTCCGGCCGATTCGAAGGCACCTGAGAAGTACAAATCAAGCCTAGTTTCATTACAGGAACCGCTTCATCAACCGGAAAACTCCCTTGTAGCCGCTCATCAACACATTCTTCCACTCGCCCTTCCTCTAATGCTCCTCTTACCATATCACATAGTACCACTACATCGTCTTCCATGTACTCTACAGGCCTTTTTCCTGTAACAATCTCTAGAACTAAAACACCGAACCCATAGACATCGCACTTTTCTGTTATTTTCACCGTTTTACAAGCAAACTCGGGTGCCATGTAGCCTAAAGCACTTTGAATTTTGCTGCTTAGGACGTATCGGTCTAGCATTGGCAATAGCCTCGCTAGGCTGTAATCTCCCACCTTTGGTTCGCCTGAGCTGTCGATTAAGACATTGCTCGATTTTATGTTGTAGTGGATGATGTTGGATTCGTGTAAATGAGCTAGGCTTTTTGCTGCCCCGAGAATGATTCTGAACCTCTCGTTCCATGTAAGAGAGTGGAACCCGCCTGGCCCACCCGGGTGGAGATGGTTATACAAGCTACCGCCAGGGACGAATTCGTAAAGCAAGAGCTGCAAAGAGGGGGTCCAGTAATATCCTTGGAGTTCGACGAGATTCGGGTGTTTGACTTTTCCAAGTTTTTTTACCTCCCTTTCGAAATCTTCTTGGGATTTGACTAGGCTCGAGACGGTTAGCTTCTTTATAGCAACCGGATGCCCATCTCGGAGAACGGTCCGATAGACCGCGCCGAACCCACCTCGGCCAAGTTCGCAGTCCTTGTTGAGGAGCGCGTGGGGTCCAGTGCTAAACTCGGGTTCGCCTGAAAACATGACGAGTTTTCCGGAATTGGCATCAGTGGTCGGGGAGTGGCTGAAGTCACCGTCTGGGGATAATGCAAGGGCGACAGCCGATCGAGATGCAGATGAGCGAACACGGATGTTCAGTACAGTGACAGCAATAACACCAACAACAATGACAGCCGCGGCTCCAATGGCAATGAGGGAAGAAATGCTTAAGATGATTCTCTTATGACCAATGTTTTGTGGGATATCGCCAGTTACCGAGTCACCAGAAGAATTAGGATTGAGAACTATAGGTTTGGGAAGGACAGCAGGGCAGGACTTGTTGACTGCAGCACCACAGAGGGCTGGGTTTCCAGTCACAGATGAAGGCGATATCGTGTTGAAGAAACTACCTGCACATTGGCGAATTTTCAAAATATAGTAAAAACTTAAAAGATAAATGAAATATGAACACCACAAAAATAATTAGTTGGACCCCATATTTAATATTGAAAGTGCAAATTTACTCTAAGAAAATAGATTTCAGGCCTAATGCTTCAGTTTGTTCCTACACTTGTTCCAAAAAATCTATTGTCCCCTAAACTTTCATAGTGACCTCGTAGCTCCCTTAGCTTTCAAAAAGTGCATCACTTTGCTCCTTGAATGTCACATGTCAGCTTCTGATTGGAGAAAGAAAATCAGAAAAATGACATCCTTGAAAAGTCAAACGAACTAGCAACATGTGACATTCATAGAGCAAAGAGGTACACTTTTAAAAAATTGAGGGTGCTACAGGATAACTTTAAAGTTGAAGGGGTGGTAGTTTGGGACAAGTTTAGGTATTCAATGATGCATTAACCCTAGATTTTATTAAAAAAAATTGCAACTCATGTCTTAAGAAATTCATCTACATGTTATTATTGATGAACTATCGATTGATTTCCACCTTACTGGGTAACTAAAATATGTTATTATTCATGAAAACTTTTTTAGGATTGGCATTTCAATAGTAATATTACATTTAAGATTTGTAATTCAAATATACATGTGTATATATGGACACCATGATAAAAAAAAAACGTTTCTGGATTTGCCACTATACCTGCAGGCAGTTCACCTTGCAACTGGTTGTGGGAAATGTTGAAGGTTGAAAGATTGGGAAGATTAGCCAACTGCCTCGGTAGTACACCTGTGAGGCTGTTGAAAGACAAGTCCACATCTTTCAGGCTAGTTATTTTCGCAATTGCCGCAGGTATTGGCCCAGTCAAGTGGTTCTGAGATAGGACCCTAAACAAAACAATAAAACCAAACATATGTATTTAAGCTCTAACAACTAATTTGACAGAAAACAAATACCATAATGTGAGCTTAAATTACCAAGCATAGACTTAACCCTTGTATGTGACATAAACAAATACCATAATGAGAGCTTAAATTACCAAGCATAAACTTAACCCTTGTTTGATTCATGGTTTTTTCATAGTACAATATGGTTCTAATTTAAAATATGTTGTTTGGTTTCATGGTTATTTTCGTAGTATGTTCTAATTTAAAAGAAAACCACAACATACAATACAATCTATCCAAACATAATTTTTTAAAAACCATATCATACTATGCAGCACAGTTAGTTCTTTAATGAACAAAGATGAACCATCAACCAAACAGAGCTTAGCAAATTTTAGGACAAACAGTCGGAAAACTTACAACGTTGTAAGGGACGAGCAATTTTCAAGAGAGATGGGAATTGGACCAGACAGCAAGTTCCTCTCGATCCTCAACTCCTTCAATGAAAACACTCCGCCAATTTCGAGAGGTATACTTCCATTTAACCTGTTTCCACTCAAATCAATAACGCTTAACTCCTTCAACTCTCCAATACTCCTCGGAAATTGACCAATAAGAGAGTTCCCCGACAGATTTAACACCTTCAAGCTGCTCAAAACCCCTACTGAAGACGAAATTACACCAGAAAACTTATTTTCTGACAAGTCTAGAGTTTGAATCTTTAAATCTGAACCAAAAATCCAAGAGGGAAAAGCCCCGCTCATCAAATTTCTGCTACAATCTAAAGACACAAGGTTTTCACAATTGGCCATGGATTCTGGCAGATTCCCAGTAAGTTCAATACCTGATAAATTCAACACCTTTAAATTATGAAGATTCCCAAATGAATCTGGGGTTTGGCCTTTTAGATTGTTAGCAGAGAGATCCAAACTTTCAAGGCGTTCCATTTTTGAAATCCAGTTTGGAATCTCCCCAGTGAATAAGTTGTTGCTCAAGCTTAGAAAATTAAGCAGGCTAAGCTTCTGCATTGTCTCTGGAAAATACCCAGAAAGTGAATTTTGACTTAAATCAATAGCTCTTAATAGTAAACAGCTTCCAATCCCATCAGGAATTGAACCAGTAAACTGATTTTTACTTAGGTTAATGGCTCTCAAATTGTTCAAAACTTCAATTCCTTTAGGAATCTCCCCTTTCAATAAATTATCAGACAAATCAAATGACCTAAGTGAGTTCAAACCCCAAATTCCAGAAGGCAAAGACCCTGAAAACTTGTTTGAACTCAAATTTATAGAAGCAAGAGTAGTACATGAGCTCAATGAAGCAGGAATCTCCCCTGAAAACTTGTTCTTAGCAAAAGAAATGGATCTTAAAGGCCCACATTGCTTGAAAAAATCCTCCGGTAGAGCTCCGGCGAGGTTGTTTTCACTGAAATCAAGGGTTCTCAGGTTTTCGAGGTTTCCAAGATTGGGGCTAATGGTTCCAGTAAGATTGTTTCTAGCTAATGAAAGTTTGTGAAGAAACTGAAGCTGTAAAAGTCCACGGCCGATCCGACCCGCGAGATAGAAACCGTCAAGAGTTAGCTCTGTTACTCTGTTGGATCTGGAGTTGCATTTAACGCCGTTCCAGTTACAGGGAGTATCGTCGTCTTGATTCCAAGATGAAAGCTTTCCCATTGGATCTTGAAGGTCTGCTTTGAACACAATTAGACCCAACACGTCGTCGTTTAGAGACGGGTTTATGGATCCCAAAGAGTTGGAAACTAAAATCAGGAACCCCAATAACCATACCACCTCTTTTGCTCTTGCTTTAGCCATTGAAAGCTTCTTTTTGTGAATTAACAAGGAACCTCCAAAATCACAACGGACCCATTCAAGTTCATCCAAAATGAGCTAAAATGGGAAGATTTTTTAGACCAGAGAGACAATGAGAAGAAAAAAGAAGACAAAAAAATAACATTTGATTTTAACTAAATTAGGCAACAAACTTTGATCTAAGAAGTATAAAGCTGGAAAGTGTATGACATTTGGAGCTCCATGGTACGCCGGAGAACGGCGGAGGGAGATAGGGTTCCGGTGAGAGCCGACGCAAAGTGAAAGTGAGAGTGAGGAGAGGGAGAGAAGATAGAAGAAGAGAAGAAAAAGTTGGTGTTATTATTAACGGGAAAGAGAAAACTGACAAGGTGGGTGGGTGGGGGCCATTTAATGAAAGGTAGACACGTGGCAAAATATGTGATGACGTGGATGTCCTACGTGGATTACACGTAATCTTTCACTTATGAGACTGTGCATATCTGCCATTGGACGATCAGTCTTCTATTCTATGCTCTCTCTCCTGCTTAGTTTATCTTCTTACTGTTATTGTGAATTATGATATTAAATTATTTATCAACAGTTCCTAGCAATAATTTCTTAATTTTGTTAAACATGAAGAAATTTATGCTTAATACTATAATTTAGTAACTGAAATGCAACATCTTTATGATTGTAGATTTTCTTAAAAGCTAAATATATATATTATACTGAAACACGTTGATTGCGTAATTGAAAACAGATAACTCCCTCTAGTTTCTTTAGAGTACACTTAGATGAATTATTAAAAGAGAAAAATATATGATTCTATTAAAGTGTAATAATAATTTTTATTAAAAGTTAAGGCTCTTATGAAAAAATATTTTTTTTTATAAAATAATTTAGATTAAAAGATAATTTTTTTTAAATATACGCTCCCCCTTCCTCTATTACTATTGTTCATGAGTTTTTTTAATTTCTTTTTTTTGCATTTATCTCTTAAATCGTTTATTTTTTTGACATGTTGTTTTAGAGTTTTTTTTCGTCTCTTTTTTATCTTCGAAATGACATCCACTGTGACTTTTTCGAAATTTTTCAACTGATAGATATGTGGTAGATGTCTAGTAGACATGTTATAGAAGTCTGATAGATATATGGTAGAAGTCTAGTAAATGGGTGGAATCTATTTTTTCATTAGCGGTTTTTCTCTTATAATCTGTATATGGTACTTTCTCTCTATAGGTTTTGTTCTTGCGTTCCTTTCTTGATCTGGAAACCGTTTCTCGATTCTCTTCTCTTCTTGTTATTTGTTTGATTTTCACCACTAATTTATCATTGTTTAGCTGGTGGTTTAATTTCAAGATTTTCACAAACTAACATAACGATTCCATAAAAAAACCATAAAAAACTAATCTCTACCACATGTCTACAGACTTCTATCACATGTCTATTGGACATTTATTATATGTCTACTGGTTAAAAAATCAAAAATGTCACAGTGGATATCATTTCGAAGATAAAAATAAGACGAATAAAAAACTCTAAAGCGACATGTCGAAAAAATAAAAGGTTTGAGAGATAAATGAAAAATAAGAAAAAAATCAAAAGAAAAAGAAAAATGAGAGAAACAAGTGGATGGAATGGTATGTAAATAGAATTGAAGGGAATGTGTATTTGTAAATAGTTTGACTTGATGGTAAATTTGTAAATAGTTTACAAAGTATGACTATTCTTGATAGTTTCTCTTAAAAGTTTGGTCAATAACACAAGTGTTCAATTCCACAAGCTTCAACAACATAAATACATTCCATAAGCCTCAAACAACATAAGCACGTTCCTCTCCAAAAGAGCACATGCACAAGACATTTTTTTTTTATTTTCCTTTCTTATTTCGCATTTATCTCTCAAACCGTTTATTTTTTTACATGCCGCTTTAGACTTTTTTGTTCATCTCATTTTTATCTTCGAAACACCATCCATTGTTATATACTTTTTTTGACTTTTTTCAAAAAATTTCGAAATATGGTATTTTGCTGGTATAAATCTGGTATAAAGTGGTTTTTGTTTGATTTCTTCATGAAATGCAAGTTTATGGGTTATTTTCATCACACCTAGTATTTAGCTGGTATAAATCTAGTATGAAGTGATTTTTGTTTGATTTCTTCATAAAATGCAAGTTTATGGGTTATTTTCATCACACCTAATATTTTGCTGGTATAAATTTGGTATGAAGTGGTTTTTATTTGATTTTTTCATGAAATGCAAGTTTATGGGTTATTTTCATCACACCTAGTATTTTGCTAGTATTTTATTGGTATAAATCTGGTATAAAGTGGTTTTTGTTTGATTTCTTTATAAAATACAAGTTTACATCACATTTAGTATTTTGCTGGTATAAATCTGGCATAAAGTGGATTTTATTTGATTTCTTCATGAAATGCAAGTTTATGGGTTATTTTCATCACACCTAGTATAAATCTGGTATAAATTTGGTATGAAGTGATTTTTGTTTGATTTCTTCATGAAATGCAAGTTCATGGGTTATTTTTATCATACCTAGTATTTTGCTGGTATAAATCTGGTATGAAGTGGTTTTTATTTGAATTCTTCATAAAATGCAAGTTTATGGGTTATTTTCATCACACCTAGTATTTCGCTGGTATAAATCTGGTATGAAGTGGTTTTTGTTTGATTTCCTGATAAAATACAAGTTTATGGGTTATTTTCATCACACCTAGTATTTTACTGGTATAAATCTGGTATGAAGTGGTTTTTATTTGATTTCTTCATGAAATGGAAGTTTATGGGTTATTTTCATCACACTTAGTATTTTGCTGGTATAAATCTGGTATGAAGTGGTTTTTGTTTGATTTCTTCATAAAATGCAAGTTTATGGGTTATTTTCATCACACCTAATATTTTGCTGGTATAAATCTGGTATAAAATAAAAATTCAAAAAAAGTATATCATCATGTATTTAGTTTCGAAGATAAAAATGAGACGAACAAAAAACTCTAAAGCAGCATATCGGAAAAATCAACGGTTTGCGAGATAAAATGCACTACAAAGTAAAAAAAATAAAAAAAGGGAAGGGATCGCAAATATTAGGAGGAACGCACATGATGAAAAGAGAAAGTTTAAAAGCTGACCAAACAGTTATTTATAAAAGTAGAGGGCAAAGAGATAAATATTTTATCCAACCCCTACATTTAGTATAATTTCCCTTATTAAAATTAATAAAAAAAATTATTTTACTATATAAATAACTAATTTATATTTTATATTTTGATTCTACAAATTTATTTCTAATTAAATAATAATTTATAATATCATCGATATAATTAATACAAAGGTAAATTAGTGAAAATCTAGTGAAAAAAATTATTGATAATCTAACTTGACACAAGACTTATTTGTTGGGTAGGCGAGATCGAGCACGGCCTGGGCTTTGTCTGACTTTTTACTAAAACTATGAACTCAAGCTAACCCCCGACCCGCACTTCAAGACTTCAGACCAGTGTTGTAAGACCCGGCTCGATCGGTTGAACAGGAAAAACTTGGACATGGTGATAAAAACGGACCGATGCAGATTGATCCGTAAAAACTCAATGATCCGGTCGGTTGAACCAGTGACCCAGGATGGGTTAATGAATAAATGACTTGATTTTTTTTTATTTAATATTGAATAAAAGTATATTAAATTGTCGTCTATGGATTCTAGAAGATTTCAAACTTTAATAAAGTTAACTTCAACAAGTCTTTTACTCTTAAATGTCCATATTTTCTAAAAAGATTATATTATAACATTAAAATTTTAATAATTAAATTTATATAGTTTTAAGAACTATAATTTTGATAATTTCTTAATCTTTAACTATTGATTATAAATTTTTTGTTTTAGTTTATGCTTCTTTTTTAATTATTTTTTACTCTTTGATCTAGAATAAATTAACTTTATTTAGTTTTCAATAAAAATAGTTATTTTGCTAGTTACAATTTACAATATCATATGTTAATCTTCTAAATATTGAAAAGGCTTAACCCATATGGACTCTCTAAAGTTGGCTCAAACTGCCCTTAGCCACCCCTAACTTTCAAGTGTGACATTTTGCCCCTAAAGTTGGCAAAACTGATACAATTTACCAATCAACGCCACGTGTCAGATTATGACTTTTCAAATATGTCAAATTTCTGATTTTTTTCTCCAATTAGAAGCTAACACGCGGCATTGAGGGGGCAATTTATTCAGTTTTGCCAACTTTAGGGGGTAAAGTGTCACACTTAAAAGTTGAGGGTGATCAAGGACGGTTTGAGCCAACTTTAGGGGGCTCCATATGTGTTTGGCCTATTGAAAATAATGATTTTTTAAGAGTTTTAATCTAAATGATTGAACTTCGATTCAACCCCGATTGACCCATCGACCCTTGACCTTCTACCTCCACTGGTTCCAGGGGCCGGACCGAATTTGACAACCATGCTTCGGACTCATGTTAAGCTCGGGTTGGGCTTATGATGTGATTTCCAAGTCCGACCCTCGACCCATAATAATTTACTGTGTTTAAAGTTTTGGGGTGGATGAAAAGAAACAAAACACCGGATTTTATAGATGTATGTTTAATTTGTACATATAATTACATAATTTAATTAAATTCTTTAATATAATAGATTTATTGTAGTTTAATTTTAAAATCTAATAGGTTAGATTTAAAATTCAAAACAATTATTAAATATAATTTATAAATATATAATAAATAAAATTATTATTTATTAAATTGAGTTCGAATTGGATTTAAAAACTTACATAAAAATTAAATTCAACCCAAAAAATTTCAAATTTTAGTGAACTCGAACTCGAACTAAACTTAATAAATAAAATTAATGTTTAAACTCAGCCTATAAAAACATGCTCGAGCAAGGCCCGTATAATAATCCAGCCTTAAGCAGGTGTACTTGACACTTAAAAGTAAGTTTAAAAGAGAAAATTTAAAAATTGGAATTCAATTCTCCACCCTTTTGCTACATGCCTTTTTTTATGATTTGATATAACGATTTTATTGAGGGTCAGTTTGGTATTGCTTATTAAGCTATTGTTAAAATAAATTGTCTCACAGACTTTGAATGAACTACATATTTTAGCTTTAAACAATATATTTTGGTCATTCATACTAATTAATTAAGAACTGTTTGACTTATTTATTTTAAAATTAAATCTGCTGCTTATTAAAAAGCTTGAAATTTGAGCTTTCAAAATAAGTAGCTTGAGAAAAATAATCTCAAACTGTCGTAAATATATCAGAGACGTGACTAATTTATTCACTACTTCACAAATATTGCTTGTTTTAAAAGAAATCATTATGTTAAAACTAATTGGGTTGCCTAATGCTTATAGATTTTGAAAAAATTACCATTAAATTTAAAAAAAGGAGGGGTAGGATGAAATTTGGCGCAACATTATTTGTATCACCGAAACGCAAAAATACCAATAAATAATGAGAAGCTGTCATGTGTTAGATTGTAGTTGATTGGTCAACCTATATGATTGACTTTGACTTTCTTGTAGTAATAGGTCATTGACCAGTCAATCTCGTAAGGTTTTATTATTTGACACGTGGCATGCCATTATTATAGGTCTAGGGTTGAAAGTGGGAGGGAATCCTCGAATCATATAGTGATCTGCCCGATAAGGACGGAGAACACCCGAAAGAATCCCCACGGAGTGGGGATGAGGGTTTTTTATTCTTCAAATCCTTAATGGGGATGAGGAAAATATTCGCCAACCCGCCAATAAGCTCAAATGAGTTTAAAATTTATAATATGTGTAAACATTTAAAGTTACAAAAGTAATTAAATAAATACAAATAAATCATAATAAATAAAAGAATATAAGGCCATGTCCAATCCATTATTCTATATCATCTACTCTAACCTCTATTTTTCCAGTATTTACTCTATTTTTATAGTTGCTACAGTAAATTCACTCCAACCCATTACTCCATTTTTCTACTTGAAAAAAGAATCTTACATCCAATAATATTTTATTATTATTATATCAATTTTTTTAAACCTTTCATCAAATTAATTATTATATTTATATAAGAAAAAGTACAAATTAATATTAAAATAATCAACTCCAAATACAGAGTAGGGTGTGAGTTACTCTAAATTTAGAGTAACCCATACCTAACTCCATATTTGGAGTAATGATTTGGAGTAGGGTTGGACATCAACCCTACTCCAAATATGACATTTACTCTATAATTAGAGTACCATTGGACTTGCCCTATGACTCATAAGGTTTATATTGCTATTAAACAAAGACAAAAGACTTAAAAATTAAATTTCAAACAAAATTTAACTTTTACTAACTACTCCCTCCATCTTTTTTTACTTGTCTTCTAACATATTTCACACTTTTTAAGAAATCAATTAATTAAAATAGAAAATACCATTTTACCCTATAATTAATGTTTAGTTTTCCACTCCATTGCAATTAATGATAATGGGACAAATGAGGGTATAATTGAAAAAATAATCCAGAAAGTGCCTAGATATTTGAGAATGATAAGTAAAAAAATATTTAAAAAAGTCGCTAGAATGCCTATTTTAAAAAAATGGAGGGAGTATTAAAAAGTATTTTCACTTGAATTAATAATAGCTATAAAGTATATTTTAGTTTTTCACGCATTATATATTTTATATTAATTTCTAATACGAAATAATTTTAGCTATACTTGACTGTAGATTTTCATATTTATTATTCTTACTGGGGAATTGGAAATCTTTGAAGGGGAATGGGAAATTCCCAATAGAAAAAGGGGAAAAACTTTTCCCCAATTCCTTAATGGAGATGTACAATATTTTTTCCCCAAAATACTAATGGGGAGGGGGATGAGGAATGCATTCCTCATCCAATTAGGCCATACTTTCAATCCTATACAGGTCAAATTTTGATTCTGCAACAAGTTTAGAATTTAGCTATAAAATCTTTCCCTTGCAATTTGCAAAAACCTTTTGCATAAAACAATTACGACTTGCAAAAACCTTTTGCATAAAACAATTACGACATTCGGTCAAGACCTTTTTCAGGTTTTTCGGCATCCTAAATGTAACGAACCGAAATTTCCAAAATTTGCTTATAATAAATTACTATGGTATTAAAATATCATAGAAATTATTTTTATTGTTATTATTGTTATTGGATATAAGGCATGAGGAAATAAGAGCTAATTAAGTAAGAGGGATGAAATGGACATTAAATTATTTGATCAGGGGCATTATTGGAAATTAAAAAAAAAAAAGAAAAGAAAATATATACATAACTTACCAGCTTATCTTCTTCTCTTCCTTATCTTCATCATTTCCTTTCTCATTCATTTCCTTTACCAAAAATTCTCCCTAATCCAAAAACTTCCGATTTCTTCGATTCAACTTCGAATTCTTGTTAGAAATCGATCCTTAAGCCCTCTATCATCATCAATTTCAGTCAATCAAGACTAGAAGAGGAGGATTTCAGAAATTAAGATTTGGATGAATAGTAACCCGAGTTTGAGGTGAGTGATTTTTGGTGAAATTAAAGCTTAATTAGTAGAATTTATGGTAGATTAAGCATATTTATGGTATTAGGAAGTTTATTTATGCGATATCTTGATAGAATTATATATGGCTGTTGTAGAGGAAGCTATTGCAAGTAAATCAAAGGCAAAAGGGGTAGAAGAGAGCTAGAAAGAGCATAGAAAAAGGTTTGTGTCCCGAATTTCGATTTTTCGATTTCTCGGTTTTTCGGGAAATTTTCCAGATTATATACCTGTTTTGTTTTAATGTTTTCTCTTGTTATATAAATCCGATTTGAACGATTCTTGATTCTATTGATATCTACAGAAAGTAAGGAACATATGTTCTGAAGAAACCTTGTTGAATTTCGTTCGTTTTCAATGTGAAATTTTCGTTTGAAGTTGAGTCATGAAATCTGTTTTCGGAAAATCTCAGCTTGGTACACTGTTTAGTATTTTGATCATAACTTTGGTTATAAAATTTTGATTTCTGTGATTCTGGTGGATTTAGAAAGCTGAGACATGTGTCTAATTATGTTTAGAAGAAAGTTCTTCGATTGGATGATTTTTTGATAGTGAAAAATGCAGGAGAAGTCAGGTTACGAAACCTGGAAAAATTCTGGAAAGTATGATATTGATTTTATTGAGTTTTAATTGAAGTTTGATGCTTAAAAATTTGGGATTTGGATTTCTTAATTACTGAAGATATGTTGAATTGTGATTGATGGTTTATACTGGAATTTTTAAGATGTTACTTTGATTTATTGCCCTTATTAAACGAGTAGAATACGGGTCAGGGTAGATTGGCGCCAATAAAGGGGGTACAGTACTGTACAAACAATTGAAGCTTTGGCTTCGGGCTTTGGCCGATATTATGATATATATATATTGATTTTGAAGCTTCGGCTTCGGGCTTGACCAATATATTGATTTTTGAAGCTTCGGCTTCGGGCTTGACCGATATATTGATTTTTGAAGCTTCGGCTTCGGGCTTGACCGATATATTGATTTTGAAGCTTTGGCTTCGGGCTTGTCCGCTCCCGTATCCATTTTACCGTTATTCAGGACTTGTTTACTTTGGGCAATATGTGGTTAAAGTATTTGAAAAAAAATTAGATATAAATTTGATTATACTTTGAAAGGATGACTATATAAGTTTTGTGATTTGGTTCCATAAAGTTGGTTAATTTGTTTTTGACTTATAAATATACTTTGTTTCTATTTTAAAAATATTCAAAGTTGTTATTTTTTTATGAACACCACTAAGCAAATTGCTTAGCGTGTAGTTGATTTTCTACGCGTAGGTGGAGAACTTGTAAATAACTTGGGTGAGTTGAGAGATTGGGATATGCTCCGGATCATATTCATCATCCGGACCCATCTTCCGGATCATGATCAAACACGATACACTAAGACTTTTTCTAAGTCTATAAATTCCAAGAAAAAGGGCCATTTACCCCCCTCTGCCCTTATAAATACTCTCACAGGGACCAATAAGTGGTATCAGAGCAAGTGCTTAAACTAGAGATCTAACAATCTCGAGCTAAAGGTCCACATATTTTGATTCATAAATGAAAATGAGTTTCCACAACTCATAACTCCTTCCCGAGGGTATATCTGTTACCCGTACTCCACTCTTCATCGGTGAACACTACATGTTCTGAAAAAACTGGATGAAGAACTTCATCCAGTCATAAAGTATGCAAGCATGGTTAGTTATAAAAGATGGCCCGTATGAACCTACTTGTGAAGTAGAGGGTATAACTACCCGAAAGCCATCAAGCATGTAGGATGATAATGACTTTAAAAAATTGCATGAAAATGCAAATGCTATTTACATGCTTCATTATGCTCTTAGTGCAACGAAATTCAATAGGATATTCGGATGTGAGACTGCAAAAGAGATATGGGAGAAGTTAGAAGTATCCTATGAAGGAACTACCAAAGTAAGAGAGGCCAAGCTTGATCTACTCCAACAAAAGTTTGAATCTTTTAAAATGGAGCCTAAAGAATCAATCAGTAGCATGAACACTAGATACACAAATCTAGTGAACGAAATGAAGAGGCTAGGGAAGGAGATTCCAGAAGTAGAAATGGTCAAGAAAGTGCTCCAGAGTCTTACCAAGGAATGGGATAATAAAAAGACTACCATTGAGGAAGCTCATGACTTAAATTTTTACAGTTATAATGAACTCATTAGTAATCTTCTAACTCAAGAATTGTCCTTAGAGAGATATAGCCAACAAGAAAAGAAACCTGAGGAGCAAAAGAAGGCCATTGCTCTTAAGGTAGAATCCACCGGATCGGGCTCATCCGAAGAGGAAGAGCAAATAGATGAGTCAATGAGCACTAAAGATCAACTCGCTCTATTAAACAAAAGGCTAAATTGATTTATACAAAAGAAGGATAGAAGGAAATAAAAAAGGTATGAATCTCGGAGACCAAGAGAAGGCACCTCCGGAAGAGGTAAGCATAGAAGGAATTCGGAAGAAAAGAAAGATCCGGAGAAAGACGCCGCCTATTTCGAATGTGGCGAAAAAGGCCACTTCCGAACAAAATGCCCAAAGCTCAAGAGAGCTAAGAAATTCAAAAAGAAGGCAATGGTTGCTACCTAGAGCAACAGTGAAGAAAGTAGCAGCTCATCTTCAACAGAAGAAGAGGAAACTACTAACTGTGCATTCATGGCTCTAACTGAATTGAAAGTAGAGCAATCCAGAAGTAGTGCCTTTAGGCAAGAAACAGTGCAAATTGAAGAATCAGAATCAGATTCAGCAAACACTGAGGTAAACTCTTGCTCTAATTCTACCTCTAACTTTGATCTTGCAAAAGCTCTTTCTATCGTTATCAAGGGAGTAAAGAAGAATCCAAAAGCCATCAAATCTCTAAAAAGAGCAATACTAGAATTGGCTGAAGACGCTGAGGTAATGGATCAAGACATCAATCTGGTTAGAGCAACCAAACATATTGATGTAGTAGAAGAAAACTTCCTGAGGAATCAAGTCCAGATTCTGAACGCAAATGTAGTGGGACTAGAAAGAGAAGTCAATCTATTAAAGGAAGTATCCAGAAAGAAACCTAAAATAAAGGATTCAAGAAGAGATAATCCTCCTCCTCCTCAGAATAGGATTCAAAGGAATCCAAATCAAAAGACAAATGAAGTTAGAAGACAGCCACAAGCTCAAAGATATACTGCTGCTCAGAAAGGAAAAGCTAAGGTAGCTTACAACCAACTACATATCAAACAAAGAAGAAATCATAAAGCTGAAGTTGCACCTCCAACCAACTTTCGGATTTACACTGGACCATCTATCAGCGTATAAGAAGCTGGGTATAAAGGCAACTATGGAAAGGAAGATCAGGATAAGATCAGCAGGAAGCAAAAGCAAAACATACCCATTTCAGGGTGCAGGGTTTATGGAAAAAAATAATCATATCACTAAATCATGTAGATTAAAAAATGGCTATTATGATGATTATCCTTGGGCTGAGATGGTTATTAACCCGAGAGGACCTAAATCTGATTGGGTACCCAAAACCACTTAATCTGTTTTGCAGGTATACCTTAGATCCACAGTAGATCAACACACTTGGTATATTGATAGTGGATGTTCAAGGCACATGACAGGTGATGAGAAGGCCTTCATCACATTAACTTGGAAGAAGGGAGGCAAAGTAAGCTTTGGAGACAATCAAAAGGGACAGATCATTGGTCATGGAACCATTGGATCTGGATTAAAGATTGAAGATGTTTCACTAGTTGATGGACTGTAATTCAACCCACTAAGTGTGGCTCAATTATGTGACAAATGAAGAAAAGTCACATTTGACTCTGGAGGCTGCTCAATTTATGACTGTAAGTCCAATCAACTTATTCTTTATGCACCTAGAGTAAATAATGTCTATTCCGTAAACATTAAAAATGATAAGAAGAATATATGCCTGGTGTCTAAAGAAGAAAAATCATGGCTATGGCACCGGAGGTTGGGACATGTAAGCATAAACCTCCTGTCCAAATTAGCCAAAAAGGAATTAGTTGAGGGTTTGCCTAAGGTTGCTTTTGATAAAGATCATCTATGAACCGCATGTCAATTAGGTAAATAACATAAGAAAAGTTTCCCTTCCATATCATACATTCCTTCTAAGAGAGTACTTGAGCTTTTACATATTGATCTTTTTGGTCCAATTAAGCCACTGAGTTTAGGTAGAAGAGAATACACCATGGTCATCATAGATGACTATTCTCGATATACCTGGATTAACGAGCAAGGACGAAGCATTTGACCAATTTTCCAAAACATTCATCCGGATAGAAGTAGAACAGGGCATACATATTGCACGCATCCGGAGCGATAATGGTGGAGAATTCAAAAATAAGCATTTTGCTAATTTTTGCAATCCAAGGGCATTAAACATAACTTCTCTACCCCCCACACTCCTCAACAGAATGGAGTGGTTGAGAAAAAGAACAGGACTATAGTAGAAATGGCTAGAACGATGCTAAGTGAAAATTGTTCGCCAAAATATTTCTGGGGTGAGGCCGTAAACACAGCATGCTACATCTTAAATAGAGATCTCATTAGAAAGACTATAGAAAAGACCCTATATGAAATCTGGAAGGGAAGAAAACCAAAAATTGGATACTTTAAAGCATTTGGATGTAAATGCTACATCCTTAATGATAGAGAGCAATTAGGAAAATTTGATCCTAAATATGATGAAGCAGTTTTCCTCGGCTACTCAACACATAGTAAGGCTTATAGAGTCTTCAATAAATGAACCCAATCTATAGTAGAGTCTATACATGTAGATTTCGATGAGACTAACACTGCAGGAAAGAAAAGTTACACTCCAGAAGATCAAGTTCCTGAAGCTGAAAAATCAGAAGAAAAGAAGGAAAGAGGAATTCCTGATTCATTTCAAATCAAGAAGTACATAGAGGAAGATGAAGGACCATCCTTTGATCCAGAGATATATCAAGTCAATTACAATCCATAGGGGATTGACTTTAATGAAGAAATAGGTGAAGCTGAAGAGGAGCAAGTCCAAGCTCAACATGAAGGCCTGGAAAGAGTGATCCGGACACACAAAGATCATTCCATTGAAAATATTCTAGATGATGTTCAGAATCCAGTTAGAACCAGAGGACAGCTCAACTAGATGATGAGTCATGCTACTTTTATCTCTCTCATAGAGCCAAAGAAATTTCAAGATGCTGAAGGGGATGAAAGCTGGATGATGGCAATGCAGGAAGAGCTAGATCAATTCACCAGGAATAATGTATGGGATCTTGTGCCCTATCCTAAAGGAAAATCAATTATAAGAACTAAATGGGTGTTCCAGAACAAACTTGATGAATCCGGAGTAGTGGTAAGAAATAAGGCACGACTAGTCGCTCAAGGCTACAACCAGCAAGAAGGAATTGATTTCGAATAAACATTCTCTCCTGCAGCAAGACTAGAAGCAATTTGGATCCTATGTGCTTTTGCATCATTCATGGGGTTCTCATTATACCAAATTGATGTCAAAAGTGCACTTCTAAATGGCGTCATTTAAGAAGAAGTATTTGTCAAGCAACCACCCGGATTTGAAGATCCGAAGCATCCGAATCATGTCTACAGACTAAAGAAAGCTCTCTATGGATTAAAGCAGGCACCAAGAGCCTGGTATAGAAAGATTAACCTCATTCCTTATATCCAATGAATATACTAGAGGCAGGGCAGATACCACACTCTTCATCAAGAAGAAGAAAAATGATTTTATTCTAGTCTAGATCTATGTGGATGATATCATTTTTGGCGCCACTGATGAAAAGATGTGCAAAGAATTTAGCTCTCAAATGCAGAAGGAATTTGAGATGTCCATGATGGGAGAGCTCAACTTCTTCCTTGGTCTACAAATCAAACAAAGTCCAGATGGGATCTTCATTAATCAATCAAAATACACTAAGGAGATCCTGAAAAAGTTTGAAATGGACAATAGCAAACCAATGTCTACTCCAATGAGTTCAGACACAGTCGTATCTAGGGACTATAAAGGAGAAAATGTTGATTAGAAGCTATATAGGGGAATGATTGGCTCACTCATATACTTAACAGCTAGCAGACCTAACATACACTATGCAGTATGCTACTATGCAAGGTATCAAGCCAATCCCAAAGATTCTCATCTCAAGGCTGTCAAAAGGATACTTAGATATCTCCTAGGAACCACTGAAGTTGGGTTTTGGTATCCCAGTAATGGAGACTTCACACTCCAGGGATTCACAGATGCAGACTATGGTAGAGATACTCTTGAGAGAAAGAGTACATCCGGAGGATGTCATTTCCTTAGGGACTGCTTAGTCTCATGCTATAGCAAGAAACAAACTTCAGTTGCCTTATCCACCACAGAAGCAGAATATATGGCAGCTGGAAGTTATGTTGCTCAACTCTTATAGATCAAAAAATAACTTGAAGATTATGGAGTGCAATCCGGATGTATGGATGTACTATGTGATAATAAAAGTGCTATTAATGTGTCAAAGAATCCGGTGCTCCATAGTAGGATGAAGCATGTCAATATAAGGCATCACTTCATCCAGGACCATATGATGAAAAAGGACATTGCATTGGTATATGTCCCAACCAATGAACAAAGAGCTTATATCTTTACTAAACCATTAAGTAAAGATTAATTTAGGAAACTAAGAGAATCAATTGGGATGTCAAATCCAATTTAGAAAAACTCCGGAAGATAGTTTCTAAATCCAAGCCGGATCCTGAGATAAAAACTCACTCCGGAAGACAAGAAGAATTAGAAAGGTCTATTCTGAAAGATTGCTACGTCAGCCGACAACAATAACGTATGGCAGTAAAAGCTCATAAAGGTAACTGTTACTTTTTAAATTTCAAAAGTCCATTGGCTATTACACACATGATAAATACGACAGTTAATTCAAAATTAAACAGTTCCCATTCTCTGGTTAAACTGATTTCACCACTCTCCTAAAAGATCTGACTGCCATGTCATCAATCCAGTCAAAATAGCTGGAGTTCGGATTACCAATATACCCTCACTTTAAAAATTCTATATAAACCCCCTCAAAATCCCTTCTCTTCTTCACACGAGCAACAACCTTACTGTTACTCTGCAAAAATTTAAACCTAAAATCTCATCTCTTAAAATCTCTCTAAAATGGCAGCCACAAACACCTCCAACACCCTCGAAATCCTACCTAGCAAAAATCTCTTTCAAGTATCTGACTTGAAGGATGCAGATTTTGAGCCTTTAAATCTCAAAACTTCCAACTTCGTCATCCCTACTGATCGTCTAGGGGATGATTACCAATTTAGAACTACACCTTTCTTCACACTAATTAAAGATCAAAGTCTGAGTGATCTTCTAAAAATAAACTGCCCTACCTACCCAAAGCTGGTAAAAGAATTCTTCTTAAATCTCAGTGCTCACCATCATTTTGATGCCCTACGTACTGAGGTCCAGGGAAAGGTGATAATTCTCACCCTGAAATTCTTTGAGAAGACTCTACACATAAAAAACTCTAGAATAATGTTGCGAAAGGATGGAGATGAAGCTGGAGTTATGTACGATTCCAAGCTATGGCTACACAGAACTACTTTGGTGACAAGTTCTCAACGTACTTCCCAAGAACTCCCAGATTCTTACAGCATGCTCTGGCTAAGCTCATCCTGATAAGGAAGGGGTCATTGACTATAGTTTCTTCCCTTCAGCACTGCATCCTGCAGCACTGGGTTGGCAGTGTGGAAGTAAATTGGCCAGTCTTGATCATTCATTATCTCAAGACCCATGTAAACTCACATGGTGCCTTGATCACAAGAATTCTCCAAGCGGCAGAAGTGGATCTTACCAGATTTGAAGGGATTTATGGAAAGCCCATCTCAGAAAAGAATTTCCTTAATCTCCGCTTTAATGAAGAATGGGATGAAAAAAAGGCAAAACTAAGAAGGGATGAGCGCAAAATTAAATCCCGGAAGATAGTTGATCAGGAAGTAGAGGCTCTTGTTCCCAAAAGGCCTAGAACCACCAAAACCAAGGCCAAAAGGCAAGTGGAAATGGTTCCAGAAGAGATTGATGAGGATACTCTGCCCCTCACTCAAATCCTAAGCTTCGAACAGCCAAGACCCAGGGGCAGACTGATTAAAGCTGCAGTTAAGAAGGGACAGCTTGGGCTTGCTGCAGGTCTACCTCAAATTGCTACAAAAGTGATTCAGGCCGGAAGAAGGAAAGCCAAAAGAACATTGGCTGAAACGGAGGAAGATGCATATGATGAGGAAATAGAGGATGAGGCTCCTTCTCAAAAGCAGCTATGGAGAAAAGCGCTAACATTTGATGAAGCCCTCGCTGCTCAAGAAAAGAAAGCTAGTGAAGGCAGAAGGCTTGCTAGGATAATACTGAATGAAGAAGCCTAGCAGTATCGGGAGAAAGTTACTTTGGAAAAAGCCAAGTCCAATAAAGGGAAAAATGTTCCCGGAGCAACAGAGATTGTGGGGCGAGATGATGATCAATTAGACGTTATTCAAGCAGTAATCAAGGATAATAACAAAATTAATCGGGAGAGAACTGAAGGTCCTGAAGACTCCTCATAAGTTCCTCCAATTCTTATAGATCCACAAGATATGGATGCACTATCTAAAGTCTCGGAAGCAGATGAATTTATATTTGCTGAAAGAACAGAACCACTTTTGGAGAATCTGCTTAGATCCAGCTATGAAGTCATTAATCTTGGAAGTCCTGAAAAGGCATTGGAGAAGGCTGTTGAGGAAAATACCAACATGCCTGAAGGAGAAAAAGAAAGTCCTGAAAAGGCAATTATAGGGGTGGTTGAGGACAGTTCCAACCATCCGGAGGAAAGGCTGGAAGAAGAAGAGAAGGATGAGGATCAGATAGTACTAACCACTAAGGTAACCCCCAATCTTCTTCATCTGACTTTTTGATCATGAACAGGATAAATTAGCTATAATCTCTCATAATGTAGCTAAGGATATAGTGCCAAACCCGGATGCAATAGCTCCGGAGGAGGGAGGAAGTCTGAGCTCCAAAGGGCACACTTCTAAAGTAGATCCTGCGGGCGAGGCTACTCCGAAGGAAAGGGGAATGAGCAAGGGTGGAGAAGAGAAAGGAGCAATTAGAGGCTTTCATTTGGAAGATGATAGCCCCTCTAGAAGTAGTTCAAGCTCCGAAGGTGAACCCAGCTCATCCAATAGTGGCTCATCTGGACCCTCTAGCAAACACTTCCCTCATTGCAAAAATCAGTGACTCTCCCTGATGAAAACTCTAAAGAATCCAAAGTCAGTGCCGCTCTTAAACTCCTTCAGGAGGTAACTCTTGAGCATCATGAAGAGGGATTTATCAAGAAGAATCTCCTGACAATATGCACCCATCTGAAAGCTATGGAGAAGGAGTTGCTTAGGCAAAAGTCTAATAAAGGAGTCCGAAAGGATTTGGGTGAGATCGAAAAAAGGTTGAAGTGCCTCCCCGTAATTGAGCAACAAGTCATGAGCTTCCCAACACCTGGAGCTCTGCCGGCAGCTTCCCTTTTTGAGATCTAGCCTCTTTTAAATGAGCTAAAGGAAAGTGCCTCTCACTCAAATCGCAATGCCAGTCAAGCCAATACCTTGGCCTCTGATAACTATGCAATAGTGCTCGAAGAGTGTCCTCCTCCGCCACTGACCTATCAATAAAACTCAAGGATTACATTGATACCAAGTTTGAAAACTTGTCAAAATTCATGGAGGATAGAGATCTGAAACCCACTCTGTTGAATCTAGAAACTGATCAACAAGTAACTCAGGAAATGCTTGCTAACTTCATAGACAAAACCATCCCTAAGATCAAAGAGAAAATCCTAGATGATATGGGTGATGAGATGCAAGTAAGGAATTCTGGTATAGAGCAAGCAATAACTGAATGGAAGAAAACCATCTTCAAAGAAATTAAAGATCAGACGGAGTCCATCCACAACATCTGGATGGGCCTTACTGATGAAATTACCCTTCTTCAAACCAGAATAAATAAGTTGTCTATCTCCGGATCCTCCTCTTCTTCGGGTACTCCATAATGCTAGCTCATCCCTGTCCTGCACAATCTTGTTCAAGCTATAGGGGACTCAGGAGTCATGAGCCAAAAAGGTTTGACTACTCTTACCAAGGCTATGTTTCCTTACTTTGATCCTAAGGACCAAGAGCAAATTCTATGCATCCTTCCTCAAGTCTCACAATCCTATGATCAACCCCGGAAGTCCCTTTGTCCTTACTATTTGACTCCGCCTATAGTGAATCATATTATTGATGAGAAGGCCAAAGGCAACAAAGACTACTCTATCTACTCCTCTACCTGGCAGCAATCTTGGGACAAATGTACCTATATGGTTATTGATCCCCTTGATGGAAGTAAAAAGGGGGAGGAAGAAGATCAAAGTCATCAAGGAGAAGGAAGGGGGAAAGGAAAAATGCTGCAAGTCCGGAAGAGTGGTCCATCCAGAGAGATAGTTAAGCTAGCTAGATAAACTTGTAATAGCTATATTCACTTTTATATGTATTTTTGTAACTTGTAACACTGAACTTCATGATGTTAACAATTGTTAACAGCAAAAGTATATATAAAGTGAAAAATTCATAACTATCAAAACAAACGCTTCTAAAGTACAATCTGTAATTATACTAAAACAAACTTAGAAGCAGGATTCATAAAATTATGGGGGAGCTTGGATGCTAAAACTATGGGGGAGTATTATAGAAGTCTAAGCAACAAAAAGTTACACTCAGTACTTACCCCTTGCTTAGATGACTTAAGTTTTTGTTTCCATCAAATGGGGGAGATTGTTGGAAAACAATGATTCGGATAATAGAATCTAAAAACAATCCGGATCAAGTTTGAAAGAAACAAAAATAATGTAAGTAGTTCTCCTAAATCTAAATGGAAATATCCGGACAAAGCACATAACACAAATCATTCATTGGGAAAATCTAAAACCTAAGCAATGGAGGAAATCATCCAGGCAAAGTTTGGAAAGGAAAAAAACTTCAGTCCCCCAAGACTTTCATCCGGAAGAACTAATTGAAGCTATCTCTGGAAGAAAGATCCGGAGCATATAGGTCCAAAGGACATCCGGAAGACCTATATCTGAAAACTAAGGAAAGTATGAAACATACCTTTCCTTTTGCCTCCTTGGTCTATAAAAGTCAAAGATCCATTTCCCAAGATAAATACAAAAAGACAGCTTGCACAGTTCAGAGAGTAGTCAAAAGGGTCTGACACCGGATAGAGAAAAACTAACTACTTTTTCTCCTAGACCATTAAAGGCATGCGTGGAGCTCACATCATATGGAAATTGGTATAAAAGTTGGTGTATCACAAAATGACAAACAAAAAGATCACTGCTAACTTACTAGCATCAATCCCAAGAATTCAAACGGATCAAAATATAGTCTAACGGACTAATCAATGGATCTGAAAGCTCCACATCACAACCTGATCAAGGGTGAAGATTAAATGTAAGCTTACCAACCACAAACGGCTACATTTATGATCAAAGCCTATAAAAGGAGCTCTTCACCAAATGAGAAGGTTAACTGATTGACTTAAAAAAGCAAGTAACAAAGTAACATTCATTCAATCAGTTGAGATAATCCCTCCAAGAACTCTTAATTCAAAATCTATTTGTTAGGATTCCCAAGTGAAACTATAAACTTGAGGAACTCCAAAAACCAACCCTTTGTTATAAACCAAAAGAGTAAGAATCTCCAACTTGGGTGAGTTGGGAGATTGGGATATAGCTTAAAGTAGGTGCTTTGAGTGAGATCTCCCTGTAGGACTCAACTTAGATTCAACGTAGAAGGATAAGTGGTATATCCTACTAAAAATAAGAGGACTCAGCTAGGAGTTGGTGCTTTTAGTGGTATATCATACTTCTGGAACCATCCGGAGACAAATCTGTAAGGATTAATTCCTGCCAGTTAAAAAGGAATCGATTAATGGATAAGCTCAGAGGAAGGAAACTCCGGGGATTGGACGTAGGCGGGGCTAAACCAGTATAAAATACTTGTGTTTGATTTTCTTTTGCTTTTACTTTATTTCACTTATTTGCATCATCCGGATCCATCCTCCGGATCATATTCATCATTCGGACCCATCTTCCAGATTATAATCAAACACGCTACACTAAGACTTTTCCTAAGTTTATAAATTTTGAGAAAAAGGGCCATTCACCCCCTTCTACCCTTATAAATACTCTTACAGGGACCAACAGGGTACATAGTTGTAATTGGGATACTCTATGAAAGGCTTCTCCACCTAGGGTAAAGGAGTTGAGATTAGTGGATTAAAGCCAAGACACTCTCTTAGGAATGGTTGTAAGCACAAGTTGCTGAACTAGTATAAAATATATGTGTTCTTTACTTTGTTGAAGTTTTTCTACTTAGCCCGCTGACCTACTCGGCAGAGTTTGCTTAATAGCAAAAAAGTTACCTGTTTCTATATAGCGAGTCATTCACCCCCCTCTGACTCATTGTGTTATACGCTTGGAGACCAATAAGTGGTATTAGAGCAAGTTCTCAATCTAAAGATCTCACAATCTTAAGATAAAGATCATGGCGTATAAAGGAGGAGAATCCAGTGGAAAGGCTGAAGCATACATTCTTCCTGAAGGAATGTCAGTTACCAGGCCTCCCATGTTTAATGGAGAGCCCTATACTTACTGGAAGAATAGGATAAAGAATTTCATCCAGTCTCACAACATGTTTGCCTAGTTAGCCATTGTTGAAGACCATTTGTTCCTACCATTGTAAAGAATGGAGTGGGAGTTGAAAAGTACTATAATGAATGGGATAATCAGGACTTAAATACACTCAAGAAAAATGTTGCTTATATCAAGTATCTTCATTATGCTCTTGATAAAACTGGTTCAACAGAGTTTTAGGGTGTGAAACTGCTAAAAAGATCTGGAAGAAGTTGGAAGTGACTAATGAAGGAATAGACAAAGTCAAGGAGTCCAAGATCAACATTCATATAAAGGATTATGAAATGTTCCATATGCAACCCAAGGAGGACATTTCACACGTGAACACTAGATTCATGATCATTGTGAATGAACTCAAAATACTTGGCAAGAGCTTTATTGAAGATGAGACTGTTAAGAAGATTCTGAGAAGTCTTACTCAGGATTGGGATGCTAAGAAGAGTTATATTGAAGAAGCTCATGATCTCAAGACCTACAAGTTTGATGAGCTCATGGGAACTCTGCTGACTCATGAAATGTCTCTCAAGTAGTATGAGGATGAGTCTAAGAGGTTCAAGAATAAGGAGAAAGAAAGCTCTAGTGGAGTTATTATTCTAAGACCTGAAGATTCCTTAGAAGAAGAGTATCCTAAGGAGATGAAAGAAGAGATAGCGCTGATTACCAGGAACTTTAAAAGATACTTAAAGAATGATGGTAACTATTAGAAGTTCAAAAAGCCTAGTCAGTATAAGAAAGGTGCAGATGAAAGACCATGCAAATAGCATGGCAAGGACATCAAATGTTTTAAATATGGTGAGAAGGGGCACATTCAGTCTAGCTATCCTAAAGCCAAGAAGGATAGGTTCAAGAAGAAGAGAGATAAGAAGGCCCTTACTACTACATGGAGTGACTCTGTGAAGGAGTCATCTTCTTCTGATGAGGAGCCACAAGACTCAAGAAATGTATGTCTTATAGACATTGATGATTAGCCCAGTGGAAATGCAGCATCAGCTGACCAACCAACTACTTCTGATGCTAACTAGTCAGCTGATAGGAGTAAAGACAAAATTCTGAGGTAAATTCTGAACCACCTTTGTCATCAAATGAACTTGCTACAGTACTTAATGATGTTATTAATATGACTAAGAAGTCAGCCAAGTACATTAAAGTACTTCAAAGGAGGTGTGATGATCTAGAGGACTGAATACCTCACTTGACATCTTATACCTTATGGAAAAAGCTAAGTACCCTGATGGATCACTTGACATCTTATACCTTATGGAAAAAGCTAAGTACCCTGATGGATATAACAACAAGATCATTAAGAAAATGAACGATTTAACTGTTGAATTAACAACTTTGAAAAAGGTGGGGGTCCCTCCTCAACCAAACAGGAATACTCAGAGTAACCGCACTCACTACTATGAGAAGGTTTCTTAAAAGGGTAAAGAGAGAAGGCTTAATCCTAAGGCTGCATATGGAAAATCAAGACATGCAATAGTCATGTGTAGACACAAAAATGGTTGCTATGATGAGTATGACTGGTCTAGGATGACTACCACTAACAAGGGAGGACCATCCAATGAAAGGCATGGGTGCCTAAGAAAACTTAATTATTTTACAGGTGAGCCTGAGATCTACTGATGACAATAAAATGTGGTATTTGAATGATGGATGCTCAAGGCATATGACTGGTGATGAAAGCTAATTCATCACATTAGAGTGAAAATGGAATGGAAGTGTCAGTTTTGGAGACAACCAAACGGGAAAGATTGTAGGCAATGGCACTGTTGAAGTCAAGCCTTCAATTGAGAATGTGTATCTGGTGTAAGGCCTAAAGTTCAAATTGCTAAGCATTGCTCAGCTATGTGACAAAGGCAGGGGTGCTGAATCATTGATGGTAACTCTGACCAAACCATTCTTTACGCTCCTAGAATTAATAATGTTTATATGATTGATTTATCCCCTGGCTCCAATGATATATGCTTAGTTTCTAAGGAAGAAAACTCATGGCTATGGCATAGAAGGATAGGACATATCAATATGGCCAATTTGTCCAAATTAGCCAGAAAGGAACTTGTTGAGGGTTTACCCAATCTAGCCTTTGAAAAAGATAGACTCTGCTTAGCATGCCAACTTAGAAAACAATTTAGGAAGACCTTTAGTACTATATATGAAATATCTTCTTCTCGTCCCCTTGATCTGTTAGATATGATGTATGCCCTTAAGGCAATTAGGGCGATATATCTTAATTATGTATTAGTATGAACAATTTGTTTAATTAATAAAGGCATTTATATTTTGTTTATATCGATGTGTTCACATATATTATGACTGGTTAAAATATATTCATTGATATATGTGTACAAAAGTCCTTGACATATCATAGCATGAAGAAAGATCATAGTTGGACTATGTTTAGTGAGATCTTCTTCATGTGCAATTATAATTATGTCTAACCTATCCCTAGTCATAGTTTCATCAAGAAATGATATAGATGAAGTAGTAAGACTAGCATATGGTCAACTTTCTTGGAATGGGTCCAAGTAGTTAATCTCCTAAAATTAAAGGTGGTCCCTTAAGTTGACACATGGATATATTTCGTAGATATATTGGAGATTGCAATAAGATATAACACTTGGTAAATACATCATAGTGTTGGTGTTTATCTTTATGCGAATATGCTCATACTTGAGTTACTAGTTACCTTGTTTGGTACTATCGCTATGCTTTGGGTCATACCTGATCACTCATTAATTTAGGGTGCCATAGGTGATTAAGGGTATAGTGATGACAACACATTGGTAAGTTATGTAGTCAGAAAGAATTCATCACTCCGGATATATTTAGGACTTGTACCTGGCCACTTGTTAAAGTGATGATTGCTATAAACCTCTGATCAAAGTATGTGTTTGATAGAAATAGTTTCCAGTTAAACACATTATGGTAAAAAGCAATATACTTTGGTAACAAGTAAATAAACTAGGATAGCTTGGAGCAACCTCGCTATTAGTGGGTTAACACTTTAACCGAACCCAATAAACCAGATGGTATGAATATTAAAGAATGAAAGGAGTTCATCACATTGGGCAACTATTGCATTAACCAGGATTAAGTTATAAGCATAAATGATGTTCCAAGTAATGGGGGATGGTGGACCCTTACTAGAGGTGTACTACAGTCATTTAAGGTCATCGAGTTCTAATTATGGTCTAAAACCTCGAGCCAATTGTTCCTATAGAACAAGGATTGGTTAAGCGTTAACATCTCAATACTTCAAGATCCTATAAGGTCATACACATAGAACCTTCATCGGACTGAGAAAAGAATAAATAGACTTAGTTTAATATGAGAATATTAAATGTAGAATGGTTAGACCATTACCTGGTTAGACCAGAGTTTTTATTTTAATTGGTAACTAATTTATTAAGGTCATAAATAAATAATTATTGATAAAGGACTAAAACGGAATTTTTCTAAATGGGTTGGACCCAAAAAATGTTGGACCCAAAAAATGTTGGACATTTGGACTGTGAATGAGCAGCGGGCCTCGCAACACGTTACATCACAGCGTGTACGAAAGCCCGCACCACGAGCTCGCAAGTGCCATAAAGTATCACTTGCGAAGGCCTGCATGCTGGGCTTTCTAGCAGCAATGGGGAAGCCCAGCGAGGGTTTCCTCACAAGCGTATCTTGCCGGCGTACCGCATGCCAAGCACGTTATGGGCATGGGGTAACCCGCAGATCCAGCAGGATCTGCGAGCCAACCCGTGTTTGGGATGTGCATTTTGTACATTCCACATCGAAAATGGGGGAGCCTTTTGGATCCCCCAAGCCTATATATAGGCTTCCCCTCCCCCTTTCTCAAATGCACCAAGTTCCCTTCTGAGTCTTGGCTTGAGATTCAATGAGCTTTCTCGAGTTGATTTAGAGGGATATTTTTTAAGAGCCTTGAATTTATTGAGGAACCTCTAGTTAATATTTTTGAGTGGGTTTTTGGAGTGGTCTAGTAGCTACTCAAAATTCTACGGTTCTTCCTCATGGGAGGTTTCAGTTGGTGGGGTTCATGTGGATACTCATAAAGGCTATCCTACACTTGGAGGCTTGTGTAAGGAGGTTCTGTCAAAGCATGTTTCAGCTGGTAAGTTTCTCTTTTAATTATTAGGTCTTTTTCTTTAAGCGTTTTTAGACTTAATACTTACGCTTAGGTTATTTGCATGCTTAGTTTATTCTATGCTTAGGTTATAGCTTAGAGTTATAACATGCGTAGTATAGAATATTTATGCTAGGATATAACTTAGATTTATGGTATGCCTAGCCTATGCATGATAACTTAGGTCGAGAATTTATTTAGTTAAGGCTTTAATTAATTATATGCAACTAGTAGGAGTTCCTAGGGACAAGTGATAAAAGTTTGAATTTCCGCCATGCCTGTTATGCATATTCAAAGTGATTGTCAGTTTCCAACAGTGGTATAAGAGCCTGCCTATTTAGTGCATAATTAAGTTAGAAGCGAACTGAATTTTGTTTTCTATATGAAACGATATAAGTTTTATTAATTGTTTGCAATAATAGATGAACTTAGGCTTTCATTTCAAGGTTAGAAAATGAATATTGATAATTAGAATAAACCTTGCTCAACTTACTCAAAAATTATCAAAACTCAATAAATTATATAAATTACAAGGGCTATAGATGCTTTCAATTTAGATGAATTGAAAGAACGAAATTTATTAGTTCAAGAGGTTCCATGGGCTTCGAGTTTGTGCCCGTGTTTTTTCTGGAAATGATTAGACATGGGGTCTACTTCTTATAGGGCACCTCTCCTACTTGGGAACCTATATCGGTGCGGCTTGAATTGACTAAGAGGAGATTAAATATGGACTGTTCTATTTCTAGTATATAAGATGGTTCTTATATATGTTTCTATAACAAAGTAAATATTAAATTATTGAATGAAAATATCGTACCTGGATCCGATATTTCAGAATTTAATTATTACAAACGTGTATGTATCAATGAGCTAATTCTTACAAAATAGTGCATAACTTGGGGGCGATCGGTGTTTACCCCAGGGGGACCCTCTAATGCCTAAGTCGGTAAGGGATTCTTAAGAAACAATATGAAAGTCTTTGTGAGAGTGTGATTGTTAGATACCTATTGAACTAACTTTAGGGGCCTATTTATAGGTGCAGGAGCTGTCCTATGTCTGGTGAAATAGGGAGTCCGAATTATGATGAGTTTAGGACTCTTCATGCATATCCGATCCTTGCATCCCAAGTAGAAGGAGATAAGGATAATGGAGAGAATACAGGGACTACAGTCAGGCCTGGATTCTCCTTTCTTGTAGGACACGGAGAGATCGTCAAGCTGGCCATAAGTTACCTTAGGGTTACGACCATCCAAGACTTCCCGTGATCCCAATCTAAAGGATTCCCCAGTCGAGGATGGGATTCTAGACGGTTCATCTAGCTGGGTCTCCCCAACTTAGTTTAGGGGGCGAGCTAGACGACCCCTTCGTTGTCCCGGTCTCTTAGCCGAGACGGGCGAAATATATTTAGCAAGTTATCAAAAGCCCCCCTATAAGTGAGAGAAGTTCTTTAGGGCTTCTGACAGATTTAACTAGTATTGAATTCTAAGCGGCTCATGGTTTAGGGCTACGTGGTAGATGGTGGTCTAAGCATTCTCGAAGATTCATGGATAAGCCCAAGTCTGTTCACATCCTTTGGTGCTAGGCGTGATTTTTCGAAATTTAAAACCAGCAACACCTTGAGTGACACGTGGCGCTGCGTGCCTGTTCTTTAATGATTGTGACCTTTCACTTTCATTTTCCCTTCCTATTTAAGTGTTGTCTCCCCTCATTTCATCACTTTTCCCATCTGATTTTCCTGCATAACTCCCGCAATTCTTCAAGCTTTCAAGGCTATCTTCGGTGACCTTTGTTCCTTCCACTTTTTGCAAGTAAGTGCCTTTCCTTATATCTTTTTAACGATTCTATTATTATGTGAATTGTTTGTGCTTTCTATTTAGTGTCATCCATAACCTTAATTCCATGCCATGTATCTTTGCTTAGCAACTATTTTACATGCTCTATATGTCGTGCACCTCACACTTTTAGGGTAGGCATAGTTTCAATTGTGAATGCCTTTATTTATTGGAATGATCTTGACTGCTAACTTAGCATTGCCAAAATCTAGGTTCATGCTAGCCAGATTCTGGGTTTAGGCATGAACACTGATGAACATGATGAACATAGGTTAGAAGGTTAAAACCTATCTCGGCTAAAAAAATGACCCTAGATCTTGATAAAGTGACCAGATCCGTCTTTAACTTGTTCTAGGTTTTTTGTTTTCTTTCTAGGCGATCATGTCTTCTGCTACCTCCCTAAGTATCGGCTCAGCCGATAGGTTATTTGACGAATATTGTGCTGAGTTTCCTGACTCAGTGTTAAGGTGCTATATTAGTGTTGACCCATCTAACATTCGTTCTAACATTAGGATTAAAAGATCGGTTGGGAGGATGGACCAAGTAGAGGGAAATAAAGAGAGGGCAGCTTCCGATTAAGCCGCCTTCAGCTCACAAATTCATTCATCCAACCCAGCATAGGCAGGCAGCAGTGACGAGGATGATAAGGTAGAGAGGTCGATATTGGTCGAGCATCCCCGCCATAGACCCAAAGGGTATAGGAAGAAAAGAACAGTGAATACGGCTAGGGCGGAGGTGGTGGTAGAGCTGTCTAAGCTAGCCATGAGGGAGAAAAAGGCGAGTCCTCGTATCGAAGACATGGTGTCAATAGTTCAACCGGTGGATGTGGACTATGAGAGGGCCACCTTCCCTTGGATGCAAAAATGTCGAGTAATGCTACCGACTGAAAAGCAATGGGTCTATCAGCCGCATGAAGGATGGTTCAGCCTATACTTAGAGTAGGCTTGGTTCGGCTTCGTCTATCCTCTGCCCCAAGGTATGTGCGACCTGCTCAATTATTAGAAGGTGTGCCCGGCTCAGATCCACCCTAACTACTGGGGTGACATAGTCGGTCATTACCAGCTATGCGAGAACCTAGGCCTGGGTTTTAATGAGAAGTTCTTCAGGCAAATTGCTTCCTGCAAGATGAATAAAGGTGAAGACCACCTACATTTTTCACACCGAAGTGGGTTTTATTCCTTTACCCATTGAGCCAATTCAGTGAAGAATTTTAAGCAATTCTTCATCTTTATTGAGCTTAAGGATGGGGCCCTCTTGTTTCCCACTCGGTGGTCGCTCGATGTACCGCCTCCCTTCAGAGTTCCCAAGAATGACCCGAACGTCCGAGTAGAGATATTTGGACGTTTGAGAAGAGGGATGTGGTCATTGGCCGATGTTTCTTACGCTTTTGTTCATAATCATAGACTAATCAACTATAACTTAGGCTGCGTCGATGGTTATGAGTATTATGTTAGCCCTCCGCCTCCGGGTGAGTTTATTTTCTGCTTTATTTACATTTGTTTATATTTTTCGACAATGTCAAGAGTTAAAGGCACAATTTCTAATGCTATATCTAAGCGAGTAAAAAACCTGCAACAAGCCAACAACCGCTAGGCTCCCAAGATCATCGATGGAGGTTCTAATAAAACTACTGGTACAGTTTTATTAGGTAGGAGCGGGGGGATGGTTCCTAAGAAGGGGTTCAAAAGAGGAGGTGCGGATGCGGCCGAGGAGTCCACTAAGGATAGGAAGAAAAAGGCTAAGGTCATTGACGGGGTACGTTTCCATCCTATCCAATACCTTAGTATGCTTTTATGTGATTTGATTTACTAACATTATTCGCGGCAGGCGGTCGACGTTACCCTGGTGGAGAAACCTGAGGTTCCTCTTACCCTGGTGAAGGATGCCTTGGTTTATATTGCCGGCGACACACCTTCCCTCAATAAGCATATCATCCAACAGTCTCTTCTCTAGGCTTTTCCATTGGTGGGAGAGGACCGTTTGTATGACCAAGAAGATTTCCAAATGGCGGTGACTCATCTATTTGAGTCGGTTACCCAGGTACTATTTCTTATCAAAAAATCAATCTTATGAATCCTGGTATATGCTGAACATGACTACTTTGTTTTTTGTATAGTCTTTATCTAGTGCAGCCGGCCTTTTCCATCGGGTAGATGCCGAGCAAACAAATTCTAAGAAATTGACCGAGGCCATTAGTATGTGCCGCAGGCTGAAAGCCCAGGTAAAGGAGGTGATCGGCCAAAATAAAGCTTTGGAGGAGGATCTGAAGAAGTTGAGAGAGGATCACAGGCTTCTCCAGTCATCTCATGAGACAATCTCTAAGAGCTTTGAGGAGGTCAAAGTCAATCTAGCAGCCACCCGGGAAAGTCTGAAAGCCGCTATTAGCTAAAAGGAGGGGAAAGCGGCTGAGTACATCCGAGCCATTGAGAGGATGGTGGATGACGGATTTGAGTTTGGGCGTCACCTTTTTAATGCTTGCAAGTACCTTCATCTGGATCTTCTAGATGACATGCTAAAAGGCATCAAGTATCCAAGGGCTAAACTAGAGGAGGAAGGCACCCCGAGTGAGCTGGCGGGAGATGATACTCAAGACGAGAAGGTTATTGAGGCCGAGGCTCGGCTCGAGGGGTAGCAGGAGCCGTCTATTTTAAAGGATTCCTCTATTGTATAGAACTTTATTTAACTTTGTGCTTTAGTAATCTTTCTTTCAAAGTTTTGTAAGCACATTATTCTATCTAGGCCTTTTGAGGCATATTTTATTTTTCTCAAGGTTTGATGCCTTTTTCTTTTTGATTGAGTAATTTTGTGTCGGTCTTATATTTCTTTGTTGGGTTATATGTTGTTCAGGGGTGTTACCGCTTAAAAACTTTGTCGTAGTATTAACTAGGTCTTTATTCGTATAAAATATTTTTAATTTCAGCCGGTCTTATGTTATGCCTATGAACTGCCATAAAGTGTGATCAATACTTTGTTGAGGCAAATGCATAATTGATAGAATGCTTTTATTAATGAATTAAATATAAGTCCAAGAACTCTACGCATCTGGATATCTACTTGAGGGGGGCCGCCTCGTTAAAAACTCCCTTGGGGGAAAACACAATGGGAAAAATCCCTAAGGAAGGAAAAAGAGTGCAACTGCTAAACTCCCTAAGCACTTGCTGTGTAGTACGGTCTAAGATTAGCAATGTTCTATGTGCGAGGAAGCTCTTTGCCTTTCATAGTCCCTAGTTTATAGGTGGCCGGTCTGATGACTTTGATAATTTTGTAGGGGCCTTCCCAATTGGCGCCCATTTTTCCTTTGCCTTCACAGACCTATGAGGCGGCTGAGTCTTTGAGAACAAAATCACCCTCCTTGAGAATGACCTCATGCACATGCCTGTCATGGTACTTTGCAATTTCTACCTTGTAAGCCGCCATAAGGATCCAAGCTCACTCCCTTCTTTCATCTAAGTTGTCCAAGTGATACCTCATGTTAATGTTATTTTGTTCTTCCGTGTAATATGCCACTCAATCAGATGGAGCTCCTTCTTCAACCAGGATCACCGCCTCAACTCTATGAACTAGGGAGTAAGGAGTTTAGCCAGTTGTCCCACAGGGGGTGGTTCTATATGACTATAAGACTTTGATTAGTTCATCAGGCCCTCTTCCCTTTCGATCCAGCTCTCTTTAATTCAGTCCTTCTCTAAGGGTTTTATTAGTTACCTCCGTCTGTCCGTTCTTCTGCAGATGTACCACAGATGAGTAGTGATTCTCTATTTTTAACTATTTATAGAAATCCTTGAATTTTTTCAAGATAAACTGCGAGTCGTTGTCCGTAATTATCCTCTTTAGTATCCCAAATTGAGTGATTATATGCTTCCAGACGAAGTCAATAATCCTCCCAGCTGTGACCGAGCTAAGTGCTTTCCCCTTGACCCACTTAGAAAAGTGATCGACTGCCACCAGTATCCACTTTCATTGTCCAGACGCTTCTAGCATTGGCCCTGCAATATCAATCCCCCAAGACACGAATGGCCAGCCGGTCAAGATTGGCTTTTGTTTTACTTTTAGGAGGTGTGACTTCCTTGCATGTATTTGGCATTGATGGCAAGATTTCACATATTCCTCCGCGTCGGCTTTGACCGATTCCCAATAATACCTTGTGAGGGCGATTCTCCTGTATAGTGTCTCTATCGCCTGGTGGGATCCACAATCTCCTTCATGAATTTCTTTTATGATTCGCTTTCCTAACTCAGGGGTGACACACTTGAGCCACACATCTGAGTAAGGTTTCTTATATAACTCATCTCCCATCAAAGTATATCGAAAAGATTTCTGGTTAATCTTCTCTGCCTTAATTTTATCTTCTGGTAGCTTATCACAAGCCAAGTAATCATAGAGGGGTTGCATCCACCCAAGCGATTTCTTCTGAATCCATAAATTTTCTTCTTGCTCCTCACAAGCCGGCTGGGTTAAGACTTCATAAGGGCAGCTTAGCTCTCTTCATGAGTCTCTCCCTGAAGCCGCTTTGGCTAACTCATCTGCTCTTTCATTCTCGTTCCTCGAAATGTACACAATCTTCCATTCGGTTCCCTTAGCCTCTAGGTTTTCTAATAATTTTCCTACTTTGGCTAAGCATTTAACCATCTCAGCTCTTTTAGTTCCATACATATGGTTGATCTGGTTAGCTATCAATTTGGAGTCGCTCTTCAAGACCATAATGTCTGGAGCTATTTTGTTGGCTAACTCAAGCCCCTTGATTACCGCCTCATACTCAACCATGTTGTTGGTAGAGGGAAACGCTAGTATGGTGGTGTAAGACAACCTAATTTTCTCCGGTCCTTGGATATAAACTCCAACTCCAGCTCCTTCTCCACAAGAAGAGCCATCCACAAAAACCGTCCATATTTTTGAGGGTATGGTTTTCTCTGGCTTGATTCCTGTAAATTCTACTACAAAGTCTGCCAATACTTGCGCTTTCAAGGCTTTCCTTTCCTCAAACCTTATGTCATATTCACTGAGCCTAATGACCCACTCGGTTAGGTGACCGGATGTGTCCGGGAGTTGTAAGACATTCTTGAGGGGAACACTAGTTCTTATAACTACCCTATATGCTTGAAAGTAAGGTCTGAGCTGATCTGCAGAGTGAATTAAGGGCAAAGCTAGTTTTTCAATTTTAGGGTATCTCAATTTTGCATTCCTGAGAACCTTACTCGAGTAATACATGAGATACTTATCTTTTTTGTCTTCCTGAATTAGGACGGTTCCCACTGCCTCATTCATTGCTGTAAGGTAAAGGTAGAGTGTGTCTCCAACATTAGGGCAGCTCATAAGAGGAGGTTTGGCCAAGAAGTACTTCATTTTTTCAAAGGCCTCTTGACAATCTATGTTCCACTTAAACTCGCGATCTTTCTTGATGGCCTTGTAGAATGGCATACATCTCTTTACGGAGAAAGAGATGAACTATCCCAAGGCATTGATCCTACCATTGAGACATTGAACTTCGTTCAATGTACAAGGAGGTTCCATCCTAATTATGGCTTCAATTTTTTCTGGATTTGCTTCAATGCCCCTTTCTAAAATTATGAAACCCAGGAACTTTCCACTCTTAACCCCAAAGACACATTTCTCCAGGTTAAGCTTCAATTGGTAGGCCTGCAATGTCTTAAACACCCTTGCCAGGTCATCTACATGTGACTCTTCATCTTTGCTCTTCACTATCATATCGTCCACTTAAAATTCTACTATCTCGCCAATCATGTCTTTAAACATTCTATGCACCAATCGTTGGTAAGTTGCTCCAGCATTTTTCAATCCAAACGGTATGACTGTGTAGCGATATGTCCCTTTATGTGTAACAAAGGAGGTCTTCTCTTTATCTGACAGGTCTATGGGAATCTGGTGATATCCTGCTTTCGCATCAAGGAAAGAATATACTACGTATCCGGCTCTAAAGTCTACCAATTGATCAATACTTGGCAGAAGGTAACTATCTTTATACGTTGCCTTGTTCAAATCGGTGAAACCCACGCACATTCGGTAATTCCTATTTGGTTTCTTAACCAATACTACGTTTGCCAACCATTCGGGGTAATTTACCTCTCTGATATGCTTAGCCTTGAGCAATTTGTCAATTTCCTCTTCAATAGCCTTCTGTCTCTCCGGAGCATGCTTTCTCTTCTTTTATATTACTCAGGCGGCACTCAGATCAAGATTGAGGTAGTGCCGGATGATTTCGGGCCGAACTCCCTCGAAGTCATCGTGACTCAAGGAGAATGAATGCTGTTGACCTACTAGAACCGCATTAATTACCGCCTTGGTGTCTACTTTTAAATCTTTTACAACTTTCAATGCTCTGTCCGGTCCAACCATAAACACTTCCTGCTCCCCAATCGGCTCAGCTATTGAACTACTTTCGTCCGAATCTATATTTACCAGATCTTCCTCTGAATCTCTTTGAGCCGGCTGCTTCCCTTTCTTTAATGAAGCAATGTATGTTTCATGTGCTACCGAGGGGTTTCCTATTGCCACTGCCATCCCCTTTGGGGTTGGTATTTGCAATACCAAGTAGAATGGGTAAATAAAGGCAAATGATTCACATAAAAAAGGGACGTCCCAAGATAATGTTGAATCCGACTAAAATTTTAGCAATGGTAAAGTCCACATCCGTGCGATACATATGTTCCTTATCCCCGATGGCCACATTTAACTTAACTTCTCTTAGAGAAATGGTGTTATGACCGCTTAAATCTGACATGGTGGCATAGCCTGGCTGGACTCTGCGATTGTTTATCTTCAGTTGTTCGAATGCTATTCTATTAGCTCAAGATAATACTCTTGAGAATATTTTAAAATCCAATAGAAAATTCATAAAACACTGTTATCATCAGGCAATACTTAAGAGGTCAATCTCCACACTTCACAAATGATCAGGTAAACTTTTGTTCATGTATATGTTCATATTCAATTTGTTCATAATATTGTTATTAAATTTTAAGCAATAAAGAAGCATGACCACAGTGGTATCAGAGCCATTTAGAAGAAGTATCCTGAATTTTAGCAAAAATTTAAGAATAGAAATATTAAAAATGAACATCGAAGAATTTATAATAGAAATTGGTTCAGGTTTATATAGCATAGCAGACTTAAGAAATTTATTAGTAATAATAATAAACAACAACGAAACCCAAGATAGAATTTTTAAAATAGAATATCTGATGTATAAAATAAATAAGTATAAAAAATTATTATAAAAAAACCTCCAATAATGAATAGAGATAGAGAAAAATTTGTTTATTATCTATGTCAGATAGATTATACCTCAGAAAAATGTAACTTAAGCTTAAATCTCATGGTTTAAGAAATTAATAGCCAATTATAGTTTATTCATAAAGAAGAAATACCTACAGTAATAGAAATCATAGGAATACATCAAGGATTCCAAGTAATTTCAGAAGAAATAAGTAATAAAATAAAAACATTAGAAACAATAAAAGAAGCCTTAATAAAATTAATAAGTGAAGAATAAAGTCTCAAAAGCTATTACGGATAAGTTATTAGAAGGTATTAGATCCATAGCTCAAAAACCATTAATACAAAATCAAGATATTAACCACCATATTATAAGTTGCAGAAATGCTATAACTATAATAGAATTTAAGGATAATCAATATGGAAAGGTTTATAATTTCGCAAAATCTAGAGAAAATAATAAAAAAAATTATTAAAAAAATTTGCAATATTAGAAAAACAAATAAGAATATTAAATAATAATAAAACAGCACAAGAAAAGGTAATACTAGAATGTCATAAAATTATAAATGAATTAATAAGTAATGGAAGAAGATAAACAAGTACAAAATACTGATATTTATTATCAAATGGACACCTATGAAGGAGGTACTACTCAAATTTTAAGCTTTAAACCTGAGACTTACTATAAAATACAAGAAGAAAAAGAAGAGTTATCTATAAATAAAATTTTTAAAACTAGGTGGTTTGATAGAAATAAAGAAATAAGATACGTAGTTCAGAAACATGAAAATACAATAGATATAACTACAATAAATGGAAAAGCAAGAATTAATTTAATGTCGGACGAAGTAGTAAAAAGAGAATTAGCTAAATTATCTAACAAAGAATCTAAAAGATGTAAGAATATATATTTCGGTGGAATTGAATTCACAATAAAGGCATATTTTCAGAAAAATATAAATACGCCTATACAAATCTATATACTAGATGATGGAATATTAAATAATCTACAAGGTGCATTGATTTCAGTAAGAAGAGGAAATTTAATTTATCAAATATTAAAATTTACTATTCAACCAGATTTTAGTATTTCTTTACAAGATAAACATAAAGATTTAGTTTTAACTTTATATTATAAATTAGAGGGAATAAATATGCCACGGGAAGTAAAGTAATAAGTATAGAAACAAAAATAATATATGCATTAACCGGAAATCACCACATAAGAAAACACTGTGAAAGAGATATATTAGTACCTAAATTATATCAAGAAATATTAGAGCCTCTAGAACACAAAGATTATTCTCAAATAACAATACCCGAAGAAATATGTATGGATTTTGTTAACAGACAAAATAAACCTATTCAAAAATTAATACCCATAATAGAAAACGCAAGATTAAGTTTTAAAAAAGAAATAATAGATTCCCCAAGAATACTAAACCTTATAAATACATATAAATTTAGAATAAAAGTTATATTATTTACAAGAATATTAGCTAATGGCTGCATAGCCGAAATAAATAAAGAAGTAAAAAGTTTGCATAAATATAGATAAGGTAAATAAAAATAATTGTAAAATAATAGAGCCACAAACATACATTTACCCTAATAATGCTAGAGAACTTATTATAACCCAAGTAGCCAAAGTAAGATTTAAAATCCAAGATTTAGAATATGATACAACCATTGAAGTAGCAGCGAATATTAGCAATAATTGTGATTTAATATTAGGACATGATTTTTTAGAAAAAATAGATTATGAGATCCACCATACTAGAATAACCATAAAAGATCAAGAAAAAATAAGAGTGATAGATAGAATATGAATAAACAACACATAATTAAAAATAATTGATGGGAATTAGAAATCATTAAATATTTTCTAAATGCAACAATAATTGAATCACAGATAAAGTATTTACAATTTAAAGAAGAACAAGAAAATTTAGAAAATGAAATCAAACAATTAAAAGGTTTATTAGAAAAACCTCAGAAAAGATGGATCCAGTGTGAACAAGGATGGATAAAAAAAGAATATATCCATGAATAACGATAAAAAATTAGACAAAATATGGAATGAAATCGTAGTAAAACAACAATTAAAAACTATAATAAAACTATTAACTGATATACAAGAAAGTTTAAAAAAGAACCAATTTTACATACAATAAATAATTAAGCAAAAAATAACAAATCAATGGAATATTTCAGAAATACCAGATTAAACATGTTAGTAGACAAAGGAAAAGGAATAGCTCAGGAAAACCCAGATGAAAAATTAGATGAAAAATTAGAATCTCCTAATAAAATATTCACAGAAGAATTAAAATCTAAAAAGAAAAAACCTGAAATAGGATTCAATTATAAGTACGGATTTCAATTTAAAAAACCAGAAGAACATACATCTTTTTGGTATAAATCTGAATGGAAAAAGCCGAAATGAATATGCAAATAGAAGAATTAAAAAAATTATTATCTAATTTAAATATACATGAAAACTTTAAGATAGAAAAAGTTGATGAAACAAATGAAATTATTTTTGAAGAATCTGATGAAGAAAGTGATTTTGAAACAAAACCTATTGAACAAGAAGAAACTGAACCAAGTCATAGCATCAGTTTAATGATCCATATACAGAAACTATGAGGAATACAGGTAAAAAAACAAAGATATGCATATTATAATAACAAATTCAAGAAAATACCAGAACCATACAAACCAAAATTTAAACATATAAATAATGATTTAATATTAGATTTAGACTGTGTAGAAAACGGAGAAGATTTATTACAAAATTGGATCTCTAGGTACACCTTTGAATTAGCCTTTAATGAAGCATTAGAATACCTAAATATAGAAAGTACACATTATTACTTATTATTCCATACTAGTGGAGATGTATACAATTATCTAAATAAATTATCCATACCAACCGAAAGCAATCAGCATCCAATAGAATATGTTAAATATATTGGAAATGAAATAAATAAGGAATTTTTTGGAAAACATAGTGAAGTATCAGCCAGTAAAAAACACGAACAATTTATATCAAAATATATATTATATAATATATAACTCTGTAATATATGTGAATTTAATGAATTTGTATGTCAATACAGAAAAATTATAATAAACTCGATTTAGTAGAAGAAACCCATTTAAAAAAAATTTTATTAACAAATTACCTTGGCCAATAAATGAAGAAGTAAACAAAAGATATAAAAACCAAGTAAATATCACAATCCCAGAAACATTAAGATATGTAATAAAAATAACTAAAGAATATATAATGGAAAAATGTACTGAATCAGAAAAAGATAAATTATTAGAAAATAAATTTAGGATTAGTTGCTGTAACAATTTTACAGAAGTACCACAAAAGTTTGGATGTTCAAATCTCTCTAGGGGGGGAGAACTAAACATTATAAATGAAAACATCAATCATACAAATATTATAAACCTTATAAATATAAACAAAGAAAATATAAACCAATCCCAAAAAGAAATTTCAACCCAAAAAATAGAAGAAGATATTTCAAAAGACTAAAAAACAAAAATACTGTCATGAGAAGAAAAAGAATTGTAAATGTTGGTTATGCCAAGAGGAAGGACATTATGCAAATGAATGTCCTCAAAGGAATAAAAAGAAAGAAAAAATTAAATTACTAAACTGGATAGAAAAAATAAATTTAGAACTAGTCGAATCAGATGTTGATAATAATGATGAATTATATTATTTAGAATCCACTGATGAATCAGATGAATCAGAATTAGTTAGTGACCCATATGAATCCGAATAGTACCTATATCAAAATAATAATAGGAAACAAACCAGTATTAGCATACATAGATACGGGAGCATCTCTATGCATAACATCAAGAAATTTTGTACCAAAAACCTTTTGAAAAAAAGCTTTTAAGCCAATAAAAGTTAGAATAACAGATCAAACCCTATTAGAGTTAAAGGAACTAGTAGAAGAACTCACTATCCTTATATCTAGAAAGAAATTTATTATACCAATCTTATACCATTTAGAATCAAGAGTTCCTATAATTTTAGGTAATAATTTTTTAAGACTATATCATCCATTTTGCCAATATTTATTTCATATAGAATTAACTTGTCCTAAACTAAAAGATAAAGACAAGTAAATAAAAAAAATACCATAGAAAAAATCAATTTAGAAAATATAAATAAAAGTTAAAAATAATAATTTATAAACTAGAAGAAGAACTGGAAAAAGAATTAGAAGATGAAATAAATAAAAAATTCGAAGAAAGATTTACTGACGATCTATTAGGAATAAAAAATATAAATGATACTTTAATTGAAATAAAACTAAAAGATCCTACAGCAAAAATAAAATGTCCCAATAACATACCCTACACAAAAAGAGACGTAAAAGAATTTGAAAAGGATATGAATGAATTAATAAAAAAAGGAATAATTGGACCTAGCAATAATCCTCATAGTGCCCCCGCCTTTTATGTAGAATTATGCTGAAGAAAAAAGGGGAAAAAGAAGAATAGTTATTAACTATAAGAAAATGAATGAAGCAACCATAGGAACACCAAAGGGATTACCAAGAAAGGATTATATTATGAATATATTACAAGGGAAAAATTGGTTCTCAACATTAGATGTAAAATCAGCCTATTGGCAATTACGATTATATGAAAATACTAAACCTTTAACAGCTTTCACTTTTCCACCCAATAATCATTATGAATATAATAGTTTACCACTAGGATTAAAACAAGCTCCAGGAATATTTCAAGAGTTTATGACCCAGCAACTTAAAGGATTAGAAAATAATTGTTCCATATATATTGATGACATTATAATATTCACAGCTGGATCAAAGAAGGATCATTTAATAGCAGTTATCAAAATAATAGATAGATGTAGAGAAAAAGGAATAATTCTATCTAGGCCAAAAGCTATAACAGGAAAAAAGGAAATAGATTTTTTAGGATTAACTATTTCTAATGGAGAATTAAAATTACAACCCCATATAGTAGAAAAACTAAATCAATTTCCAAATCAATTAAAAGATAAAAAACAATTACAAAGATTTTTAGGAAATCTTAACTATATTAGGGATCAGGGTTTTCTAAAAAATCTAGCACAACTAAGATAATATTTACAAAGGAAATTGTTAGAAAAAATTAAATGGTCATGGTCAACAAAAGACACTGAAAATATAATTACATTAAAAAAGAGTTGTCAAAATTTTCCATCCCTATATAACCCCATAGAAAAAGATTTATTAATTATTTCTACTGACGCTAGTAGAGAATATTGGGCAGCAGTAATAACGGCCTTACCATTTGAATTATTACAAACTTACAAACAAGAAAAAGGAAAAGAATTAATAGAAGAAACACTTTCTACTCTCACAGCATTATTTAAAACTAAACAATTTGTTCCTTTAGAAAGAATAGCTAAATATACTTCGGGAACGTTTACAGATACCCAAAAAAATATACTATCCATGAAAGAGAAACACTGGCCTTATTAAACACTGTAAGAAAATGGAAAACAGAGTTATTACCAAAACCTTTTATTATTAAAACAGATAGTAAATATGTCACCACATTAATTCGAAATAAAATAAATACTCATTATAATCAAGGAAGATTAATCCGTTGGCAACTAGAATTATCTTATTATGAATTTCAGGTAGTATTAATAAAATCCGAAGAAAATTACGGAGCAGATACTTTGATCAGGGAATTAAGTCAGCAATAGCAGTCATCACCAACCAATTGAAACCGAAAAATAATTAGTTGGAGCAAGTATTATCAAATGTAGAAAAAATTAAAGCAGAAATAACACAACTGGAAACCACTCTTGCACTAATCAAGGGATTATCCAGAGCTGACATTGTAAGCACTCCAATAAATAACCACTCGATATTAGTCAGTCTACCTATGGATAAAAAGTTATCTTGGGCAAATGAAAGTGAAGCATCAGAGAAACAAGAAGCATCTGTTTTTACCAGTATTATACAGCCTGAATCTAACAAAGATAAGGGCAAAGCAGTATTAATTACCCCAGCAGATATAACTGCAGGATTACTGTAGTTAGTTAAACAGCCCAATAAGACCTATTATGTAATCCATAATTGGCCAAATCGAGGCCTATCCAATGAATGGGCTAAAGTCGCAATATTCATCCAGAGGCAACCTGGTATTATTCATCAGAAATATCCATCTTTAGAATTAGCAAAAAAGGCTTTGGAAGAAACCAGTAATATGTATGGAATATATAAAGAAAAAATACTATCTAATAAAGTTCCAGAAATAAAAATTGTTTTGGGCAGGATTCCAACAATTACCCAAATAAAAATGGTATCAGAAATAAACGAAATGAAGGGAACATCTTTTAATAAATATATCAAATGGTCCCAAATAATCCAAAATTATAAAGACGACGATCGAAGCAAGAATATGTATCCTACAACCAAGGATCAAATGAAAACAAAAATGGTGGTATTACCAGAAGCCAATCGCATGGAAGCATACGACTTAGCAGTACATGGATTAATAGATACTATTTATTTAAACAAATTAAATGTTCTAAAATATTTCCCAGAAAAATTTAAAAGATCTGTTTCATTATACTTCAAGAATTATGTAAAAGGAAGAATGATATTTCTGAGATTTTTTAGCAGCATCCCTATTTTCTCAGAAGAAGGCGAAGAATTAACATTTTCTTTTGCATATATTTTAATGGGAATATCAAATGGACACTATCCAGATATTGAATCAGCAGAAATTCCTATTACTCATGAAGAAAGGGTATTATGGAATCAAACTCTCTTCTCTATAATAATCAGACAATTAGCAAGTATAGAAGGAGCATATAGAATTAATTATAAATCTGATTATTAGTTACTAGCAACCCATTCTAAAAAGGAAATACTCATGGACACCGTAATGGAATCATTATTTTATGAGTTTGAGAAGAAATTTCTTGAATTAAGAATTCCTAATCTTGACCAGCAATCAAAATTATTTCTGTGTCAAAAAAGTCAGAATTATCTAGGGCACTCCTGTGAAGCATGCGGATTAATTAAAGAAGAATCTAATCACAGTGAAGCAGATGAAGCCCCATTAGTCGAATAAAACAAAAAAGATGTAGACACCTGTAAAAATCTATCTCCACTATCTAAAAATAAGGATACTTATCCTATCTTTATACTTATCTTTTTATTTTTGTCGTATTGTAAATTATTGAGTGTGATAACTGGCACTTGCTAGTATTTTTTTTTTACCGATTTAATATGTAATTTTGGTATGTATATAAGGGAGCTGAGACCCTTGTTCTCGACAGAGCTTTTTAATTAAATAAACTTCAGTATATTTAAACCTTTGAGTGCAAACTTTGGAGAGGTTAGCTCAAGATAATACTCTTGAGAATATTTTAAAATCCAATAGAAAATTCATAAAACACCGTTATCATCAAGCAATACTTAAGAGGTCAATCTCTACACTTCACAAATGATCAGGTAAACTTCTGTTCATGTATATTTTCATATTCAATTTGTTCATAATATTGTTATTAAATTTTAAGCAATAAAGACTAGGACCTGGTACACTGTGCATCTTTCTACCTTAGCTTCTATCACGAGCCGGTCTGTGTGAGTTTTAGTTACCAGGGTTACCTTCCTGAAAGCTTTGTTGGCCTCTAAAATGTCATTTTTATGAGTGGATAGTTAGAAGAATGCCTTGCTTTTTTGGAAGGCGGCTCTCGGTCATCCCCACCTTTTATGACCATCACTTTTATTCCCCAGTCATCATCATCTTTTTTCTCATCTCTGGGCTTTTCCTTGGATTCATCTTGCTTATTGGTTCTTCTTGTAACTCCTTTGATGAATTGGCTAAATTTTCCCGCTTTGATTAAGGCGTGAACTTCTTCTGCTAGGACCCTACAGTCATTTGTATGATGTCCCTTAGCTCTGTGAAACTCACAATACTTGTCATAGTCTCTACCCAATGTTTTTCCTTCCAGAACGTTTGGGAAGCAAACGCTTTTCTTTTCTGGTCTGTTCTTGATTACCACTAAGATTCGGCTCAAGGATGCATTCAATTGTGGCTTGTCTTCCTCTTGATCGTACCGGCTGGATCCTCGACCATTCCGATCTCTTTTCCTCTTTCCTCTTTTTTCATCCCTTCTTGGATTATCATCTGAATTCCGTCGACTCGGGCGACTTACTTTGTCTACTTTTATAAAGTTCTAGGCCATGCTAATCAACTAAGGGAATTGAGTTGATTTTCTGGTAATTATTTCCTGCCTGAGCTGGTCATTTCTAGTTCCCTTAATCAAAGCTTCCTTCGCCGTCCCATAATCTAAATCGGCGATGCCTACACAGGTTTCATTAAATCTCTTTAAATAATCCCTCAAGGGTTCATCTTGCTTTTGCACCACCCCATGAAGGTCCTGACTGACATTCTCTGGCTGAGTCAATCCTAAGAAGTGTTTCTAAAATTTTCCCCTCAATGTTTCAAAATCTTTTATTAAGTTAGGCTGAGGTGGAGGAACCAGCGTTTGGTCGCTCCAGTTAAGGCGGTGGGAAAATACCTGCATTTGAAAGCTTCTAAGGCATTAATCAAGTCCATTCTATTTATATAATCCGCCAGGTGCATTCTAGGGTTGTCCTTCCTATCAAATTTATCTAGAACTGGGGGAAAAATGTAATCATGCAGCTTCTAATCTAGGATGCATTTTTTGAATGAGGAGAGGTCCTTTTCGCTGATCGGCTCCTAGAATGATATGGCATATTTCTTCAGTTGTCTCTTGAATTTTGAATCGAAGTCTTCTGAACTTCCTGATTTGGATTTAGATGAAGCTGACCCAGACGGTGAGGGAGTGTGTGTGTTATGCTTTTACCCCATACCCTTTCCTTTTGATTTTCGCCTGGATCTGGTTTTATCCGAATCCTCCACCTCGGCGGTCATGACCGTTGAGTCGATTGCTATTCCTCCTGGGCCCCTGCTTTAGAGCCTTATTTCTGCTAGAATATCTCTTCCTTCCGGTGCCAACATTAATATCCCTCTCAATATTGCAAGATCTGAGTCAGTGAAGCCACATAGAGGTGGTACCTTCGAGGTGGGCTCCTCTACGGCCAGGACAACCGGGTGGGCTGACACTAGCGGGGTCACTGTGAGATGTTGAAATCCCCCTGTTACTTGGGATATTGAGGGCTGGAACACCTAAAATTGAGTTAAATTGTGTAAGGAGATTTCGATTAATAGTGATTTTAGGCGGACTTTCAATGTCTTCATGAACTTGTCCTCCTAGACGGCCGATCGACACAAAGTGCCTGTAGGCCGACCTCATCATGAGTTCTTGCTGACCCGGTGTTAGTACTGCCTGGCAAGCAATTTCCATGAATGGGTCCAGTTCCCTTTGAGGATGGGAGAAGCGTTCCTCCGTTTCCTTAGTTCCTGAACCCCCAGCTATGATCGGCCCCTTGAGAGCTACTAAAAAATATGAATTGATGTGTTTCTACCAACGAACAACGATTCTTGCCTAAACAAGTAAACGAAGTCCACGCTCACCGCACCACTGAAAATATCATACCTGGATCCAATATTTCAGAATTTGATTATTACAAACGTGTATGTATCAATAAGCTAATTCTTACAAAATAATGCACAACTTACGGGCGATCGGTGTTTACCCCGGGGGGACCCTCCGATGCCTAAGTCAGTAAGGGTTTCTTAAGAAACAATATGAAAGTCTTTGTGAGAGTGTGATTGTTATATACCCGTTGAACTGACCATAGGGGCCTATTTATAGGCGCAGGAGCTGCCCTATTTCTGGTGAAATAGGGAGTCCGAATCATGATGAGTTTAGGACTCTTCATGCATATCCAATCCTTGAATCCCAATTAGAATGAGATAAGGATAATGGAGAGAATATAGGGACTAGAGTCAGGCCTGGATTCTCCTTTCTTGTGGGACACGGAGAGAATGTTGAGCAAGCCATAAGCCGCCTTGGGATTACGACCGTCCAAGACTTCCCGTGATCCCAATCTAAGGGGGTTCCCCAGCCGGGACGGGATTCCAGACAGTTCATCTAGCCAGGTCTCCCCAACATAGTTTGGGGGGCGAGCTAGACGACCCCTTCGTTGACCCGGACTCTTAGTCGAGACAGGCAAAATATATTTAGCAAGTTATCATTGAATAAAATCTTAATGGAAATGCAAAATGAATAACAAACAAAGAATGTTAAGAATTTTGCATATAATCTAGGTTGATGGAATAATTATAATAAAGAGCATGAACCCCTTAAGGTTAGACCTTTTAATTAGTTCTAAAATTCCCTGAATTAATATAAATTATTATAAATATGTCCATCTTATAAATCCTAGATTGGGTGAGACGTTTAACACCAATATAAAATCCCAAAGTAAATATATTAAGGCAAGTTATAGTCTTCCTTACGCAAAGCGCTCCTTCCATCTACATCGATCGGTTATAAATATTGAGATAGGGTCTGCCTCAATATGAATGGGTTAGTTCACCATAAAATTGGGGGCTGGCTACAGGACTGAGATATTGGTCAAGATTAAGGGTTTTAGCAAGTAAAATAGGTGCAGCGGAAATTAAAAATTTTAATATAGTGTCCAAGATCTTCTAAGCATGGCATGATTGATAATAGTGCCAGTCTTAAATTATTCTAGATCATAAACACTTATTAAAAGGACCTAATAATAATTTAACCACTTACCAGTTGAAGCGTGAATCCCGTAGTCGATAGAAAGACCCTTTAGCTACGTGCACAGACTCCAAAGTAGAAGCCCTTTATAAATAGTCCACACGAGCACCACCGACCAAAACCTTCTAGAAAGGGAGTATCGATAAATAAGTGGAAGATAGCTAGATCTTCCCTATTATTTATTGTAGAAGAAATTCCCTTAGTTTTCTATTCTAAGTAAATACGTCTTTTGACGGATTACTTTTAGGAATCAAAACAACTAAGAGAATAAGAGAGCAAGAGAAGGAGTATGAAATTAAGGATAGAAAATAATAAAGGAGGATGCATCTATTTATAGTGTTTAAGAATTATTCAAAGGACAATAAAGTCCCTAACCTTAACCAATTAGAAATAAAATAAAAAGGGCAATTAGGTATTTTAATTAACCTAATAGAGTTATAACTAAACTCTAATGGGGAGTTTGCTTGGGGAGCAAACTCACCATCCTAATCAAACACTACTGGTCGAATGGCCAGCAGTGAAGGCTGGGCCTGCGCAGGCGGGCAGGCCCAAAGCCCATAGCAGCACAACCCTTGCAGGCTGTATTGCTTAGCGCCATGTACTAGCCTATTGGGCCTCGCACTAGCGCAACCCAACACGCTGCACATTGCGCGGCCTTGCTGGGCCGTGCACCAATGCAGCCCAGCAGGCCCGATCTTGTGCGCAGTGGGCTGCACTTTACAGCCTACGTTTCCCAAGGCCCCCAAATGCGGGCCTTGAGCAATGTTGTTCACACAAAATACTACTTTGGCCCGCACTCAAATCTAAGTCTAAAATTGTCCAATAATTTTTCTTACCGATCTAGTTGTACTAATTTAAGGAATACCTAGTATTCTTCAACTGTGTTGTCTTTTGGTTCTCAATCCCCTTTATTTATTTTTTCCTCCTTACTATTTAACGGTTTCATTGGTCCAACCAATGAATAATGGTCTAACCATATTTCCTTGCTCTTCTATATTAGACCTAGTCTATCAGTTCTTTACATAGCTCGGTTGTAACTTAAAGTGTGTGGCCTTATAGGATCCCGTGATATTGAGCCATTAAAAGTTCAACCTAGCTCAATTCCTTTTAGAAATTGACCGGCTTAGAGCTCCAGACTGTTGTGGACTCTGATTACTTTGATCGATCATAGTGGCACTCTAGCAAAGGGCATATGACCCCTCAATATTCGGAACGTCATGTGCATTATGACTTAATCTCAGTACTATACTAGTATCAATACAATTCACTCCTTTTATCAAATATTAAGTACCATATGGTTTCTAGGACTCAGTTTAAGTGTTAGTCCACTAGTAGCTATAATAGCTACCCCAGTATATAGTCTTGCTGCCAAAGCACACTACTCAACCATTTAATGTGTTGATTAGGATCTCATCCTATCAACTCATACTTTGATCATAGGTTTACGAGTGCATCACTTCTAGCAAGTGGCCAAGGTACATCTCCCTTATATTGCTATAGTGGAGTGATAGATTCCATCTTGACTACTCAACTTACCAACGGAGAGACATCAACTATACCCTTAATCATCCGTATCACCCAGTCTGTAGAGTGCTTAGGTATGACCCAAAATATAGCAACATCTGAACAAGGTAACTGGTATCTCTGGTCTAAGGATATTCGTATTGCTACTACAATGACACGATTAAAACACCAACACATAGTATAGATTATCGAGTGTTATCCTATAACGGTCTCCAATGTATCTCCCTGAATACATTCATGTGTTAACCCAAGGTACCACCCTCTAGCACTGGACATATGCTACTCTGAATCAAATTCAAGAGGGATGATGACACATACTAGTCTATCCATATCATCAATGTCCAGTCTTGATGATACTATGACTAGGGCTATTTAGACAAATCATAATTGCACACAAACCAGTTCTCACCAACATAGTCCCACTATGCCCTTGCAATACTTGCTATAATAATGTCATGGACTTTTGCAAACACATCAATGAATATATTCTAAACCAGTCATAACATATTTTCACAGTCATTGATATAACAAAAGAATGCATTTATTAATATAACTTTGTTCATACAAATAAAACTAACTAAAATATATCGCTCTAATTGCCTCTAGGGCATACATCATATCTAACATGAGACACATTCAAGGAAATGCTAAAATAAGAGCACACGTCCCTTAAATTAGGGAACTTGAATAAATTAGCAATTGCATGGGATGAAAATGGAATGGATTCCAACTACAACTTACTAATATGGCTTGGCTCACAAAATTAGGGGTTATATTAGACTAATTATAGATGCTACCTACTTGGAAATTTAGCTATGTTAGATCTCCCGAATTCAATAGAATGGGCTATTGTAAATTTTGAAAAATGGTAGGATAAATGTATTTAATTAAAAGTCCTTATATTAAATACATGTACTATATACTAAAGTGTAAACAATTTTTATTTCTTACATCTTAGGTTGAAAATTTTCACATGCATGAATATGTATCCCATTATAAATGCGCCCATTGAAACTCTCTTTCTCTCTTGACAAAAACACATTTAATGGTCACAACTTTGAGGAATGGTTATGAGCAGTAGGGAAGGATTTGAAGAAATTCTAGTTGGATGATATTTTGGATGATCCAAGCCCTGAACATTCGGGTACAAGTTGTTTTGCTCATGAAATAAATCATTTTGAAAGACATCAAAGGGACTGTATCTATGTGGCTAAGATAATGGTCAAAATTATGTCTTCGGAATGGCAAGAATTATACAAAGGGATGGACTTAAAGTCTTTGCTCTATCATCTTAAAAAGGTTCATCGTCTTAAGGATTTGATGTTCAAAATAAATATGCTAGAAGATGCCTTAGCCACTTAGTATATCATAAATATTTATGATACCTCAGAGCAGTTAAGAGAACTTGGGATACTATACAGTGCTAATACTGTAAAGATAGCCATGTTGGAAGTTTTACCCAAAAGGTATAGGGCTTTCAAGAAAGACTTTGCCAAGCCTGGTGAAATTTATACTGTATCCCATATGATTGACATGCTAGAGCAGATTGAATTTAAGCAAAGGAATGAGCTGCAATATCAACTGTAGGCTAAGGACCTTAAACTTGAAAGGTTGAAAGGTTTGAAAATCAAGAGATCCCTCATTGCTTATGAAGAAGAAAGAAGAAACCCTGAGGTTATTTTGTTAAAGCTGGCTGGACCATGCAAAAAAAAATATGGCTTTAGTTTCTAAGAATTTGAAGATAAAGCTTAAAAGGGCTTATACTTCAAGTATGTTAGTAATTGAAAACTATGCTACTTTTCTTTGTGAGTCGACTTAGGTATTGGATACTGGTTGTGGTTCTCACATCTGTACTTCTGTGTAGGGGCTAAGGAACAGTCGGAGGCTGGCAAAAGGGGAGATGGACCTACTTGTGGGAAATGGAGCACGAGTTACTGCATTAGCCGTAGGGAGCTTTAGTCTCGTTTTGCCGAGTGGCCTAGTTTTAGTTTTGAATAATTGCTATAATATTTCAAATATTACTAAGAATATTATCTCTATTGTGCATTTAACAACAGAGGGATTTAATATTTTATTTTTGAATAATAATTGTCAGATTCGTTAGAATAATGTTCTTTATGGCTATGGAATGTTGAATGGTGGCATTTATGTTTTTGATACTAATATAAAAGTTTTAATATGAACAACGTAAAGAAAGTTAAATTAGATAATGAGAAACCTTTCTACTTATGGCATTGTCATTTAGGCCACATGAACAAAGATCGCTTAATTAAGTTACACAAGCATAGAGACTTAGGCCTAATAGACATGGAGTCTTATGGTGATTGCGAACCTTTTTTAAAAGTGAAAATGACAAAGTTACCCTTTAAAGGAAAGGGTGAATGGTCCATGAATACATTGGAACTCGTACATACATATGTATGTGGTCCAATGAGTGTTCAGGCACTAGGAGGATACTCCTACTTTATAACCTTTTATCGATGATTACTCACGATTTGGGTATCCATACTTAATGAAGCACAAGTATGAAAGTTTTGAAAAATTCAAAATATTTAGAAAGGAAGTATAGAAACAACTTGAGTAAAGTATTAAAGCACTTAGATCTGATCAGGGTGGTGAATACCTGAGTCAAGAGTTTTAGGATTATCTAAAAGAAAATGGGATAGTTCCCTAGTGGACCCCTCCTTACATACCTCGACACAATGGAGTGTCTGAAAGGAAGAATCAGAATTTATTAGATATGGTTCGGCCCATGATGAGCCAAGTAGATCTCAGTAAATCCTTTTAGGGATATGTACTAGAGAGCGCAATTTATATACTAAACAGAGTGCCCATTAAATTAGTTAATTTTATTCCTTACGAAAGATGGTGTAATAAAAAGACGTCTCTTAGTCACGTAAGAGTATGGGGCTGTCCTGTTATGGTAAAGAGGATAATATCAAATAAGCTTGACACTAAGTCTAACAAATTTATGTTCATTGGATATCTAAAGGAAACTAACGGATATTTATTTTACCAACCCGAGGCACAAAAGGTATTTGTATCTCAGAGTGCTCACTTTCTCAAAAGGGAACACTTGTTTGCAAAAGTCAGTGGGAGCAATATTGAACTGGAGATTCAAGAGGAAGAAATAGACAATCAACTGGTTGACCCTATTCTAGATACACAAGAAAGGTAGTCCAAGAACAACACATTGATACACAATCATTGTAAAGATCAGGTCGTGTTCATAAAGGTCCTGAGAGATATGGTTTCATCATCACTGATGATAGGGAACTATATCTCATAGAGAATGATGAACCAAGAACCTATGATGAAGCATTGAAGGACTCGGATTCTGATAAATGGTTGAAAGACATGAAATCAGAAATGGATTCCATGTACGAAAACTAAGTTTTGAATTTGGTCGATGCACCAGAAGAGGTTAGACCTATAGGGTGCAAGTGGGTCTTCAAGAAGAAGACTGATATGGACGGTAATGTAATTACCTATAAGGCAAGGTTGGTTGCAAAAGGTTATAGTCGATGCGAAGGTATTGACTATAACAAAACTTTCTCATAAGTAGCCATGCTTAAATCCAAAAGAATACTCCTCGCCATTGCTGCTCATTATGTTTATGAGATCTGGCAGATGGATGTTAAAATAACATTCCTAAATGGGGATTTGGACCGGGATGTGTATATGGCACAACCCAAGGGTTTTACATCTCAGAATGGGTTGAAGGTATAAAAATTGCAAAAGTCTATTTATGGACTTAAGCAAGCATCTAGGAGTTGGAATATTAGGTTTGATCAGATAATCCATGAACCGGATTTCTCTCCAAACATTAATGAGCCTTGTGTTTATAAGAAGGTTAGTAGGAGTGCAGTCATTTTATTTGTATTATATGTCGATGACATATTACAGTAAGAAATGACATTTCTCTTCTTCAAAATATTAAAGTATGGTTGTCAAGAAAATTCTCCATGAAAGACCTTAGAGAAGCTGCATTTACACTAGATATAACGATCTATAGAGATAGATCTAAGAGGCTGTTAGGTCTTTCTCAAAATACATATAGAGACAAGGTTCTGAATAGGTTCAGCCTTGAGCATTCAAAGAAGAGTTATCTCCTGATGACAAAAGGGATTACCCTGTCTAAGGCTGAGTGTCCGAAGACATCTCAGGAAAGAATATGCATGAAGCATATACCCTATGCATCCGTGATAGGATCCATCATGTATGCTATGATATGTACTAGGCCAGATGTCTCTCAAGCTTTGAGCTTCACGAGTAGATATCAAGCAGATCCAGGTGAAAAGCACTAGATGACTGTCTAGGCACTTCTTAAGTAGTTGAGAGGGACTAAAGATGAGTTCTTGTTATATGGAGAAGGTGACCTCACAATTAGAGGTTACACGAATGCGATTTTCCACTTTGGTAAGGATGACTTCAAGTCTCAGTCGGGTTTTGTGTATGTATTTAATGGAGGGGCAGTATGCTGGAAAACTTCCAAGCTAGAAACTACTGCTAATTCAACCATAGAGTTTGAATACATTACTGCTTGTCAATCGGTAAATGAAGCTGTCTGGTTAAAGGGATTTATTGGTGATCTCGATGTGGTGCCTAGGACTGTTAATCCAATTACTTTGTATTGTGATAACAATGGTGCAATTGCTCAGGCAAAAGAACCATGATCTCACCAGAAAAACAAACATGTACTTTGAAGGTATCATATTATCAGGGAGATTGTTGATGCTGAGATGATAAGACTAGAATATGTTCCCACTGATCAGAACCTCGAGGATGGTTTGATGAAGCCATTGACTCAAGTCAAACATGACTAGCATATTAAAGCATATGAAATAAGACATATGACTAATTGGACTTAGTGCAAGTTAGAGATTATTAGATATGATGTATGCCCTTAAGGCAATTAGGAGATATATCTTAATTATGTATTAGTACAAACAATTTGTTTAATTAATAAAGTCATTTATCTTTTTTTTATATCGATTATTCATATATATTATGACTAGTTACAATATATATATATATATATATATATATATATATATATATATATATATATATATATATATATATATATATATTGATATTTGTGTACAAAAGTCCTTGACATATCATAGCATGAAGATAGATCATAGTTGGACTATGTTTAGTGAGATCTACTTCATGTGTAATTATGATTATGTCTAAACTATCCATAGTCATAGTTTCATCAAGAAAGGATATTGATGAAGCAATAAGACTAGCATGTGGTCAACTTTCTTGGAATGGGTCCAAGTAGTCAATCTCCTAAAACTTAAGGTGGTGCCTTAAGTTGACACATGGATATATATGGTAGATATATTGGAAACCCCAATAAGATAAACACTTGATAAATATATCATAGTGTTGGTGTTTATCATTATGTTGTAGCTTTGCGAATATCCTCATACTTGAGATACTAGTTACCTTGTGTAGTACTATCGCTATGCTTTGGGTTATACCTGATCACTCATTAATTTAAGGTGCCATGGGTGATTACGAGTATCGTGATGAAAACACATTGGTAAGCTATGTAGTCGGAAAGAATCCATCGTTACGGATATATTTAGGAGTTGTACCAGGCCACTTGTTGAAGTGATAATTGCTATAAACCTCTGATTAGAGTATGTGTTTGATAGAAATAGTTTTTAGTCAAACACATTATGGTAAAAAGCAATATACTTCGATAACAAGTAAATAAACTAGGATAGCTTGGAGCTACCTCGCTATTAGTGAGTTAACACTTTAACTGAACCCAATAAACTAGATGGTATGAATATTAAAGAATGGAAGGAGTTCATCGCATTGGGAAACTATTGCATTAACCAGGATTAAGTCATAAGCACAAATGGAGTTCCTAGTAATGGGGGATGGTGGACCCTTGCTAGAGGCATACTACATTCGTTTAAGATCATCGAGTTCTAATTACGCTCTAGAACCTCAGGCCAATTATTTATAGAACAAGGATTGGTTAAGACTTAATAGCTCAATACTTCGGGATCCTATAAGGTCACACACATAGAACCTTCGTCGGACTGAGTAAAGAATTGATAGACTTAATCTATTACGATAATATTAAATGTAGAATGGTTAGACCATAGTTTTTATTTTGACCGGTAACTAATTTATTAAGGTCATAAATAAATCATTATTGATAAAGGACCAAAAGGGAATTGTTTTGAATGGTTGGACCTAGAAAATGTTGGACATTTGGACTGCGAAGGTGCAGTGGGCCTCGCGACATGTTGCATTACAAAGTGTGCGAAAGCCCGCACTGCGGGCTCGCAAGTGCGGCAAAGTGGTACTTGTAAAAGCCTGCATGCTGGGCTTACAGAAGCCCAACATTGATTTCCTTGCAAGCTGGGATAGCGAGGAAACTTGCAAGCCCATCTTGTGAGCACACAACGTGCCAAGCATGCTATACGTGCTGGGTAACCCGCGGATCTAACAGGATCCGTGGGCCATCCCACATCAGAAATGAGGGAGTCATTTGGCTCCCCCAAGCCTATATATAGGCTTCCCCTCTTCCTTTCTCAAACACACCAAGTTCCCTTTTGAGTCTTGACTTGCAATTCCAACGAGCTTTCTTGAGTTGAATTAGAGGGATATTTTTAGGAGCCTTAAATTTATTCAGGCACCTCTAGTTAATGTTTTTGGGTGGATTTTTGGAGTGGTCTTACAGCTACTCAAAACTCTGCGGTTCTTCCTAGTGGAAGGTTTTAGCTGGTGGGGTTCGTGTGGATACTAGTAGAGGTTATCCTACACTTGGAGGCTTGTGCAAGGAGGATCTACCAAAGCACGCTTCAACTGGTAAGTTTCTCTTTTAATTATTAGGTCTTTTTCTTTAAGCATTTTTAGACTTAATAACTATGCTTAGGTTATTTGCATGCTTGTTTTATTTTATGCTTAGGTTATAGCTTAGAGTTATAACATGCTTAGTATAGAATATTTATACTAGGATATAACTTAGAGTTATGGCATGACTAACCTAGCCTATGCATGATAAGCTAGGTAGAGAATTTATTTAGTTAAGGCTTTATTTAATTATATGCAACTAGTAGGAGTTCCTAAGGACAAGGGACAAAATTTTGAATTTCCGCCATGTCTGTTATGCATGTTCAAAGTGACTATCAGTTCCCAACATGATCTTCTACACATGGATTTGTTTGGGCCAGTTCAGCCAACAAGTCTTGGTGGAATGAAGTACACCCTAGTTGTTGTAGATGATCTGACTAGGTTCACTTGGATTATCTTGCTTGCAAGCAAAGATGAAACATTTGAATCATTCTCTTAGTTGGTTACCTAGATCATGGATAAAAAAGACCTTAAAATCATTAGAATCCATAGTGATCATGGAAGAGAAGTAAAAAACAGGCAGTTTGAGGAATTCTACTCTAAACATGGTATTGACCGCAATTTTCTACTCCTCACACAACTCAGCAGAATGGGGTTGTTGAGAGAAATAATTGCACTATTTAGGAGATGGGTCATTCTATACCGAGTGATAACAACCTACCAAAGTACTTCTAAGGAGAAGCTGTTAACACAACATGTTATATTCTAAAAAGGGTTTTAATTCACCTAGTTTTGAACAAAACTCCTTACAAACTTTAGAAGGGGCGCAAGCCTAAGGTTGGTCATCTCAAGGCCTTTGGTTGTAAATTCTTCATATTAAACATAAAAGACCAATTGGCTAAATTTGATCCCAAGGCTGATGAAGGAATCTTTTTGGGTTACTCAACACACAGTAGGACATATAGAGTGTATGTCAGGAGAAATGGTATTTTAGAGAAGTCCATGCATGTAGATTTCGATGAAACTAACAATGCAGGTATAGAAGCCAGTGATGATGAGAAGGAATAAGATCCAGTCAATGGATCAGTTAGTCAGCCCATTATGATCCCTGATCCAACACCAGAGAAAGATGACTATGAAATTGACATAGATCAATCCATCAACTTTGGTGATGATAATGATGCTCAACTGATGACTGTAGCTCAGCGAGCTGTTCCTAATCTACCAAGAGAAGTCAGAGCAAGAAGAGATCACCCAGTTGAGAAGATTCCTAATAGTGTGCAAAATCTAGTGCTGACCAGAGGTCAGTTGAACAAAATGATGAGCCATTCTGCATTTGTCTCATTGATTGAACCCAAGAAGTTTGAATATGATGAGTTTGATGATAATTGGATTATTTCAATGGAAGAAGAGCTAGACTAATTCAAAAGAAGTGAAATTTGGGATTTGGTGGAGAAACCTAGAGAAGAGTCAATCATTGGCACCAAATGGGTTTTCAAGAACAAGCTAGATAAATTTGGTAATGTTGTCAGACCCAAAGCTAAACTTGTTGCTCAAGGCTACAATCAATAAGAAGACATTGACTATGGTGAAACCTTTACACTAGTAGCAAGACTTGAAGCCATAAGAATCCTCTATGCTCTCATATAAACTTCAAACTATTATAAATGGATGTTAAGAGTACATTTCTTAATGATTATATTCAAGAGAAGTATATGTCAGACGACCCCCATGCTTTGAAGATCCAAAATACCCAGAACAAGTCTTCAAGCTGAAGAAGTCTCTTTAGGGACTGAAGCAAGCTCAAGAGCTTGGTATGAGAGACTGACTAACTTTTTACTCAGTGAAGGTTATGTCAAAGGAATGGCAGATACAACCCTTTTCATCAAGAGAAAGCATTAAGATGTGTTGCTAGTCCAAATTTATATTGATAACATGATTTTTGGAGCAACTGATGAGAAGCTATGTAAAGAGTTCATACAGCAGATGAAGAAAGAGTTTGCAATGTCAATGATGGGAGAGCTTAACTTCTTTTTTGGTCTACAAATCAAGCAAGGTGATAATGGGATCTTCATCAACCAAGTAAAGTATGCCAAAGAGTTTGACATGGATAAAGCAAAGCCAATGTCAACACCCATGGACACTCATAATTTTTGAGTAAAGATGAGGAAGATAAATTGGTTGAGAGTAAGCTCTACAGAGGTATCATTGGTTCTCTACTTTACTTAACTGCTAATAGGCCTGACATTCAATATACTGTATGTTATTGTGCAAGATATTAAGCTGACCCTAGAGAATCTCACTTAGCTGTTGTTAAGAGAATTCTCAGTTATTTGCTAGGCTCTATTGATGTAGGTTTATGGTATCCAAGTAATGTAAATTTCACTCTGAGAGGATACATTGATGTTGACTATAGAAGAGACAAATTAGAAAGGAAAAGCACCACTGGAGGATTTCATTTCCTTGGTGATTGTCTTGTCACATGGTATAGCAAGAAGCAAACTTTTATGGTGCTAAGTATAGCTGAGGCTGAGTACATGGCTGTAGGAAGTTGTGTAGCACAATTGTTATAGATTTACCAGCAATTGAAGGATTATGGTATAAAGTCTAAGTTCCTTGAAGTCATGTGCGGCAGCAAGAGTGCAATTGACCTATCCATAAATCTAATTCAAGATAGTAGGATGAAGCATGTGTTGGTCCCCATGAGGGTCTTTATAAGGGCAGAGGGGGGTGAATGGCCCTTTTTCGCGGAATAAACATACTTTAACAAGTCTTAGTGTAGCGTGTTTGATTATGATCCAGATGATGGATCCGGATAATGCAAGTATGTTAATATAATGCAATAAGTAAAGAGAAGAAAATCAAACACAGTGATTTTGTACTGGTTCGGCCCCGCCTACTTCTAGTCCCTGGAGTTTCCTTCCTATGATCTTATCCACTAGTGGATTCCTTTCCAATTGGTAGGAATCGAGCCTTACAATTTATCTCCGGATGGTACCCCCTACCGGATGTAAGATATACCACTAGAAGCACCAACTCCTAGCTGATTCCTTAGTCTTTAGCAGGATATACCACTTAGACTTCTACCCCGAATCTAAGCTGAGTCCTAAAAGGAGATCCCACTTAAAGCACCAACTTTAAGTTGTATCAATCTCATAACTCACCCAAGTTGGAGATCTTTACAGTCTTCTTTTCACAAAGGTTTTGGTTTTGGATTTCCTTAAGTTTATAACTCACTTAGGAATCCTTACAACAGATTTGGAATTGTTTAATTCTTGGAGGGATTATGATTACTGATTGCTTGAGCAAATGTTCTTATGATTAGCTTTTTCAAAACAACATGCCTACCTTCTTAATGTGTGAAGCTCTCCTTTTATAGGCTTCTATCATAAATGTAGTCGTTGTTGGTTGTTGAGCTTGAGTTTTAATCTTCACCCTTGATCAAGTTGAATTTGGCGCTTTCGGATCTGTTGACCAATCCGTTAGACAGTAATTTGACCCATTTGAATTCTTGGGATTGAGGCTAAAAAGATGTCAGTGATCATTTTCCTTGTATTTAAGTGTCACGCTAACTTTTATGCTAGTAACTTTTTGGTGTGAGCTCCACGCGCCTCCTTATTAGTCTAGGTGAAAAAGGTTAGCTTTTTCTGTCTGGTATCAATCCTTTTGTCCTTTTTTTGAAAAGTGCAAGCTGTCACTTTTGTCTTATTTATGGGGAAAGGATCTTTGACTTTGTAGACCAAAAGGTGGAGGGAAAAGTTATCTTTGAAACTTTTCCCATTTTCTTTAAGTGTTAGTCTTCCGGATGTCTTCAGACTCATTGTCTCTGGATCTGTCTTCTTCTGGAGCTAGTGCAATCAGTTCTTCTGGATGTTGATCTTGAAGGATTAAAGTTTGTTTCCTTTCCAAACTTTATCCTTATAGTTCCAGTATGTGCTTAGGTGCTTGATGTCTTCAATGGATGACCTTGTGGTTGGATCTTGTCCGGATGTTTCCATTTGGATTTAGGAGTTTAAGTTTTTGTTTCTTTCAAACTTGATCCAGATATTTTAGTTCAATTTTATGATCCAGATCATTGTTTCCCAACAATCTCTCCCATTTGATGGAAACAAAAACTCTCCCATTTGATGGAAACAAAAACTAAGCACAAGGGAATGGAGTATATATGAGCTAAGTATGATTCTTGATACTTAGTCATTTGCAAGTTTTACTCCCCATAATTCTAGCATCCTAACTCCCCTAATGTTTTTGAATTCTAGCTTCTAATATTTTTATAGTACAATTTCAGATTGTACTTTAGAAGCAATTTTTCAGAAATTAGATATTCACTATATACTTCTGCTATTAACAATAGTTAACATCAATGAAGTACATGATTACAAATACAGAGATATATAAGTGAATCTAGCTATTACAAAATATTACATTGAAGAATAAGCTAGTCTAATTTCCTTCGGATTGTCCTCCCTCCTTTTCCTTGCCCTTGCTGACTTTTCTCCCCCTTTTTATTTTCAGCTTAAGGATCAATTACCATATAGGTTCTATTATCCCAGGCTTCTTGCCAAGCTTTGGAGTATATAGAGTAGCCAACATTGCCTTTGCTCCTCTCATCAATGATTTTGTCACAGTTATAGGAGTGAGGTAATAGGGCTAGATGGCTTTCTTCAATTGAGTATATGTCTGTTTGATAGCAGGATGGATGTGGAGTACAAGCTCTTGATCTTTCTTGTCAAAGTAAGGGAATAGTGCCTTTAGCAGAGTTGTCACTCCCTTTTGTCCAAAGAAGTTAGAGTCCTCGATGACTTGGATAAGATTGTGGAAGACCAAAAGGAGTTAGCTCTTCAGAATTGACGGTGCAGAGGAAGATCCAGATAAGGAGAGGTTATTTATTCCGATTTGAAGGAGAGTTATTTCTTCACTAATTCCTCTCCGGATGTTATGAATGGATTCCATTTAAAGCGATTTCTCCTTTGTAATAGAGGCTTTCCAATCATCTATTATTTTCTCTAATCCGGCTCCTCATCTCTTTACCCATATCATCCAGCATTTTTTGTTGGACTTTGGGGAGAGATTCATCCAGGATGTCGACAAGCATCTCCTAGACTGCTTGTTAGTCTTCTCCTAACTCTATGATGGTGGGTTTAAGATCCTTCTCAACAATGAATTTTGACAAGTTTTCAAACTTGGTATCCAGATAGGCCTTTATTTCATCTGATAGCTCGGAGGAGGAGGAAGTAATCTTGTCAAGCACTATTCCATAGTTGTTTGATGCCAATGTGTTAGCTTGATCAGTAGTCCAATTAGCTTTTGTAATACCATCCTTAAGCTCAGAGATTATTGGTTTTATTTGAGATAACTAGGCTTCTGCAATTGCACCAGGAGAGGGAAAATCTAGAACTTTTTCTTCTATCTTCTTTACTGAGTGCTTTATTTCTCCCAATTCCTACTTCAAATCCGGACCAGAAGCCTATTTAAGCATTGCTTTTTCAACAGTTCTCAGATGGATGCAGATGTTCTGGAGACTCTGCTTTATATATCCTTCCTCATTCTCCTCTTGAGTAGCTTCTTTTAACAGTTTAAGTACTGCTGCAACTTTAGCTTCTTTGGTATTGACTCCTAGTATTCTGATTGGGCTAGCGGCTTGAAGAGGTTTGTCTCCGAATGAGCTGGAAGAGTCATCTCCGGATGAGCCAGAAGAACCACTGCTTTCTTCTTCTTCTTCCTCCATTTCACCTGACATCTCATTCTTCTTCTTTTCCACCCTTTCCTCCAAGCTAGCCTCGCCCTTAGGGTCCACTTTAAAAGTGTTCCCTTTGGAACCCACACTTTATCCCTTCTCCAAAATGAGGTTATCCGGGTTAGGCACTAGTTCTTTAGACATACTTTGATTTTTAGTGTCTAAGTTGTCCTTGATTCTACCTGCTGTGTCATCACCAATAGCAGGGTTAGCATTAACATAAGAAAGAGCTGTGGTAGGAGTTACCTCACTGATTTGTGCTTGGAGCAGGATGTTTGCATCTTCTCTTCTTACTTCATTAGTTTCCACCATAACCCCCGAATGACAGGAAATTTGCTCTATCACCCCTACATTTGCCTTTTCAGGACTTTTGATAGCATCCCCAAGCATATTGGAAATATACTCAACACCCTCTACATATGCCTTTACAAGACTTTGAATACCTTCCCTGGGATTTATTTCAGTTTGGATTGAAGGCTCCACAAACAACAAATTTTTCGGCAGAGGTTCAAATCTTAGTAGAAAGGGGAAAATCTCTGCTTTCGGATCCCTGTTGATTTCTTCCAAATCTGCTGAATCAATCTGGATAGGTTAAGTGCCAGAACTGGTCCTGGGTCCTTTTATTGTGAGCTTTTTATTGATTACAGTATTTTCCTTCATGGCTTGCCTTATCTCTTCAAACTGCAGATCATCCGGTTGTATCGCCTTAGTGGATCCAGGCACATTCTTGCCTTTTGCAACCCTGGCCTTAGCCAATTCCTCCATCATTACTCTGGTGGCTGCTTCCTCATCAATCACAATATCAGCAGGCTTTTTAGCCTTCGTCTTCTAATGCTTTTGAGCTTGGACTGCTTCATCAAATGTATAACCCTTCCGAGTGAGTTGCTTCTTTGTAATAGGGGCCTTATCCTCCATTTCCTCCTCATCAGACCCATGCTCCTATATCAGCATCTCTGTTATCTTTCTCTTCTGCCCCTTTTGATATCCTTTCCTAACCGCAGCAACAACCACTACAATGGTTTCTCTTGCTTCCAGATTGCATACAGGCTTTTTTAGTTTGTCAGCAGCTTTGATCAATCTTCCTCTCGACTTAGGCTTTTTCATGGATTTGGCCAAGAGCTGGGTTAGAGTTTTAGCATCTTCATTATCTTCCTCCTCTACTGGGACTAAAACGAATTGCTGTTGGACCTTTGACTTAGCTGTTATTGGCTTCTTAGGAGCAGGGGCAATAGCATCTGGATTTATAGCTTTCCTTACTCTACTCTTCTTCTCATCCCTAAGCTTTTTGGCCTTCTCCTCATTCAATTTTTCCCCAAAACTTAGTCTTCTGAAATTCTTTTCTAGAATTTCATTTCCTTGAACTACTTTAAAACTAATAAGATTCACTTCATGTGCTATGAGGATCCGGGTAATGAGTAGTCCATAGGAGTTTATGTGGTTCTTGAGATAATTGATAATCAGGACTAACATGTTGATTTCCTTGCATCCAATCCAATGTTGCAGTACGCAGTGTTGGAAGGCAGATACTGCAAGGATCCCTTTCGGATTAGAATAAGCTTTGCCATTGTATGATGGAGAAATCTTGGGGTTTCTGGGAAGTAAGTTGAGAACTTGTCACCAAAGTATCTGGGGTGTAGCCATAACTTTGAGTCATATTCTACCTCTAATTCATCTCCATCAATCTATAGTAGCAGTCCAAAAATCTTCATGCTGAGGTATTTCTCAAAGAAGGTAGGAGTGATTGTAATTTCTTTCCCTTGAACTTTAGTTCGTAGGGCATCAAAGTACTTGTGGGCATGGAGGTTATCGTAAAATTCTTTGACCAGTTTAGGATAGGTAGGGCAATTTATTTTGAGAAAATCACGCAAGTGCTGATCTTCTATGAGTGTTGAGTAGGGGGTAGTTTCGAACAGAAAGTTATGGCCTAGGAAATCCGTGGGGATAACAGAGTCGGAGGGTTTGCAGTCTATAGGGATGAAATCTTTATCTTTCAAATCGGATTTTGAGAAGATGTTTTGGGTAGGTAGCATTTTAGGTCCTTTGCTAGTCATAATAGCAGCCATTTGAAAAAGATTGAAGGAATTAGGGTTCTGGGTTTTAAAAATTGCAGAGTAACAGTACTTAGTTGCTCGAGTGAAGAAGAAAATGATTTGGGGGGGGGGCTTATATAGATTTTTCAAAATGAGGGTATTTTGGTAATCTAGAAGCTGTTAATTTGGCTGGATTGATGACATGGCAATCGGATTTTTAGGAGAGAGGTAAATTCAGTTTAACCAGAGAATGGAAACGGTTTATTTTAAAAACAAACTGTCAAACTTACCGAGCATGTAACCCCCAATAGAGGTTTGAAATTTAAAAAGATACAATTACCTTTAAGCGCTTTTACGGGTATATGTCATTACTGTCTGCTGACGTGGCCGTGTTTCTTCCGGAATTGATTTTTCTTCTATGCCTCTTCTCTTCCGGATCAATTTTGATTTGATTTTAAACTGTCTTCCGGATTAACTTTAAATTGGATTGGACATTCCAATTGACTTCCTTAGCTTCCCAAATTGATCTTTACTCAGTGGCTTAGTAAAGATATCTACTCTTTGTTCATTGGTTGGGATGTACACCAATGCAACATCCTTCTTTATCGCATGATCCCTGATGAAATGATGCCTTATGTTCACATGCTTTATCATGCTATGGAGTACTAGATTCTTTGACACATCAATAGCACTTTTGTTGTCACACATAACATCCACACATCCGGATTGAACTCCATAATCTTCTAGTTATTGCTTGAACCAACGGAGTTGAGCCACATAACTTCCAACTGCCATATATTTTGCTTCTTTAATAGATAAAGCAACTGAAGTTTGCTTCTTGCTATACCATGATACTAAGCAATCTCTAAGGAAATGGCAACCTCCGGACGTACTCTTTCTCTTAAGAGTATCCCTTCTATAATCTGCATCAGTGAATCCTTGAAGTGTGAAATCTCCATTACTAGGATACCATAACCTAACTTCAGTGGATCCTAGGAGGTATCTAAGAATCCTCTTTACTGCCTTGAGATAAGAATCCTTAGGATTGGCTTGCTACCTAGCACAGTAGCAAACTGTATAGTGTATGTCAGGTCTGCTAGCTGTCAAGTATAGGAGAGAACTAATCATTTCACTATTCTGATCAACATCTTCTCCTTCACAATCCTTAGATAGGACTATATCTGATCCCATTGGAGTGGACATAGGTTTGCTTTTGTCCATTTCAAACTTCTTCAAGATCTCATTGGTATAGTTTAACTGGTTAATGAAAATCCCATCCGGACTTTGCTTGATTTGTAAACCAAGGAAGAAATTGAGTTCTCCCATCATGGACATCTCAAACTCCTGCATTTGAGAGCTAAACTCCTTGCAAATCTTGTCATCAGTGGCTCCAAAAATGATATCATCCATATAAATTTGGACTAGGTAACATCATTCTTCTTCCTTTTGATGAAAAGTGTGGTGTCTGCCTTGCCTCTGATGTATCCCTTGGATATAAGGGATGAGGTTAATCTCTCATACCAAGCTCTAGGTGCCTATTTTAATCCATAGAGGGCCCTCTTCAATTTGTATACATGATCCGGATGTTTTGGGTCTTCAAATCCGGGAGGTTGCTTAACATAGACTTCTTCTTGGATAATACCATTTAGAAATGCACTTTTGACATCCATTTGGTATAGTGTGAACCCCATGAATGAAGCAACAGAGCATAGGATCCTAGTTGCCTCCAACCTTGCTACTAGTGCAAAGGTTTCTTCAAAATCAATTCCTTCTTGCTGGTTGTATCCTTGGGCAACCAATCTTGCCTTGTTTCTTACCAAACTTCCGGATTCATCAAGCTTGTTCCAGAACACCCACTTAGTGCTAATGATTGATTTTCCTTTAGGAGATGGTACTAGATCCCAGACATCATTTCTGGAGAACTGATCCAGTTCTTCTTGTATGGCCATCATCCAACTTTTATCACCTTCTACATTCTGGAATTTCTTTAGCTCAATTAATGAGACAAAGGCAGTATGACTCATCATCCTATTGAGTTGACATCTGGTTCTTACTAGATTCTAAACATCATCCAGAATATTATCCATTGAATGATCTCTATGAGTCCGGATTTCCCTTTGTAATCCTTCATGTTGGATTGAAACTTGTTCCACTTCTGCCTCAGCTTCTTCTTCTTGACCTTCATTGAAGTTGACCTCTTGTGGGTTAAGATTAACTTCTTGTACTTCTGGATCAAAGGACATTACTTCATCTTCTTCTTTATACTTCTTGATTTGGAATAAATCAGGAATTTTTGCCTCCTTCTTTTCTCCAGATTCTTCAGCTTCCGGAAATGGATCTTCTAGAGTTGAACATTTTTTACCTGCATGGTTAGTTTCATCAAAATCTAAATGTATAGACTCTACTGTAGTTTGGGTTGTTTATTGAAGACTCTGTAAGCCTTACTATATATTGAGTAGCCAAGGAAAATTGCTTCATCAGATTTAGGATCAAATTTTCCTAGTTGCTCTCTATCGTTTAGGATGTAGCATTTAAATCCAAATGCTTTAAACTACCCAATTTTGGGCTTTCTTCCTTCCAGATTTCATATGGGGTTTTTTCTATGGTCTTTCTAATGAGAGCTCTATTCAAGATGTAACATGCTGTGTTTACGGCCTCACCCTAAAAATATTTGGGCAAATAATTCTCATTTAGCATTGTTCTAGCCATTTCAGCTATGGTCTCATTCTTTCTCTCAATAACTCCATTTTGTTAACGAGTTTGAGGGGCAAAGAAGTTATGCCCAATACCCTTGGAGTCATAAAATTTAGCAAACTGCCTATTTTTGAACTCTCCACCATTATTACTCCAAATGTGTACAATGCTTATGCCCCGTTCTACTTCTATCCGGATGAATGTTTTTGAGAATTGGTCAAAGGCCTCATCTTTGCTTGCTAGCAAGAGCACCCAGGTATATCGAGAATAGTCATCCATAATGACCATGGTGTATTCTCTTCTACCTAAACTCAATGGTTTGATTGGACCAAAGAGATCAATATGCAAGAGCTCAAGTACTCTTTTAGAAGGAATGTAGGAGATGGAAGGGAAACGTTTCTTATGTTGTTTACTTAATTGACATGCAGTTCATAGATGATCCTTATCAAAAGCAACCTTAGGCAAACCCACTACTAATTTATTTTTGGCTAGTTTGGACAAGAGTTTCATGCTAACATGTCCCAACCTCCGGTGCCATAGCCATGATTCTTCTTCTTGAAACACCAAATAGATATTCTTTTTCTCATTTTTAATATTAACAGAATAGACATTGTTTACTCTAGGTGCATAAAGAAAAAGTTGATTAGACTTACTATCATGGATTGAGGTGGCTCTTGAATCAAATGTGACTCTTCTTCCTTTGTCACAAAGTTCGGCTACACTCAGTAAGTTGAACTTCAGTCCATCAACCAGTGAGACATCTTCAATTTTTAATTCAGATCCAATAGTTCCATGTCTAATGATATGTCTTTTTTTTGTCTCCAAAGCTTACTTTGCCTCCCTTCTTCCAGGTTAATGTGATGAAGGCCTTCTCATCACCTGTCATATGCCTTGAGCATCCACTATTAATGTTCCAAGTGTGTTGATCTACTGTGGATCTATGGCATACCTGCAAAATAAATCAAGTGGGTTTTGGTACCCAATCAGATTTAGGTCCTCTTGGGTTAATAACCATCTCAAGCCAAGGATTAACATCATAATAACCATTTTTTAATCTACATAATTTAGTAATATGAGTGTTTTTCCCACAAAACCTGCACCCTAAGATGGGTCTATTCTGCTTTTGCTTCTTTTTTTATCTTTTCCAAATCCTCCTTCCCTATAGTTTCCTTTATATCCAGCTTCTTGCACACTTGTGGATGGTCCGGAATGTGTCCAAAAGCTGGTTAGAGGTGTAATTTCTGCTGTATAATTCCTCTTCTAGTTGGCAGGTTATTGGCTATAATTCACCTTAGCGTTTCCCTTTTGAGCAGTAGTATATCTTTGGGCTTGTGATTTCCTGCTGACTTCTTTCACCTTTTGGTTAGAGGGTTTTGGAATTTTTGATATAGTCTTCCCTGGATTTCTCCTTCTTTGTGGAGAATTTAATTTCCATTTGGATGCCTCCTTTATTAGGGCTATTTCTCTATCCAGCCTAATCAGATTTGCACTTAGCATTTGCACTTGATTCTTCTCGTAGTTCTCCTCAACTTTGTTAATGTGCTTGGCTGTTCTTATTAGGTAGACATCTTGTGCCAAGGCTTCATTATCCTCAGCAATCTCTAACACTTGTCTTCTTAAAGACTTGATTGCTTTTGCATTCTTCTTCATACTCTTGATCACAATAGATAAAGTTCTAACAAGGTCAAAGTTAGAAGTAGAATTTGAATAAGAGTTTACCTTAGTGTATGCTGTGTCTGATTCTAGTTCTTTGATTTGTATTATATCTTGCTTAAAGGCATTCTTATTGGATTGCTCTGCTTCCGGATCAATCAGTTACATGAATGCACAGTTGGCAGTCTCTTCTTCTTCTGTTGAAGATGAACTGCTACTTTCTTCACTATTGCTCCAGGTAGCCACCATTGTCTTCTTCTTGAACTTCTTAGTTTTCTTAAGCTTGGGGCATTCTGTCCTGAAATGACCTTTCTCTCCACATTTTAAGTTGGCAGCTTCTTTTTTCGGATCCTTCTTTTCTTCCGGATTCTTTCAAGGCATGTCTCTTCTGGATGTGCCTTCTCTTAGTTTCTGAGATTCATCCTTTCTTGATTTCCTTCTGTCTTTCTTTTGTATGAATCTGTTGAGCTTTCTAGTTAATATGGCAAGTTATTCTTTGGTGCTCAGTGATTCAGTGATTTGCTCTTCTTCTCTTGATGAAGCTGATCCGGTGGATTCTGCCTTTATTGCAATAGCTTTCTTATTTTCTTCAGACCTCTTCTCCTATTGGCTATGTCTCTCCAGGGACAGCTCTTAAGTCAAGAGATTGCTAATGAGCTCATAATAACTATAAACATTTAAGTCATGAGCTTCCTCAATGGCAGTCTTTTTGTTATCCCACTCCTTGGTGAGACTCCGGAGCACCTTTTTCACCATTTTAACTTTAGAAACTTCCTTTCTAAGCCTCATCATCTCATTCACTAGATTGGTATATCTAGTGTTCATGCTACTGATGGATTCTTTTGGCTCCATCTAGAAGGATTCGAGTTTTTGCTAGAGAAGATCAATCTTTGCTTCTTTCACTATACTTGTTCCTTCACAGGTTACCTCTAGCTTCTCCCAGATCTCCTTTGTAGCCTCACATCTGGATATCCTGTTGAATTCTATTGCACTAAGAGCACAATGAAGCATGTTAATAGTATTTACATTTTCACACAACTTTTTAAAATCATTCTCATCCCATAAGCGTGATAGCTTTCGGGTGATCATACCCTCTACTTCATGAGTAGGCTCATACAGGCCATCCTAGATGACCAACCATGCTTGCATGCTTTATGGTTGAATGAAGTTCTTCATTTGATTTTTCTAGAACGTGTAGTGTTCACCGGTGAAGAGTGGAGGATGGGTAATAGACATACCCTCGGGGAAGGAGTTATGAGTTTTGGAAACTCATTTTGATATTTGAATCAAAATTTTGGACCTTTAGCTTGAGATTGATACCACTTGTTGGTCCCTTTGAGGGTCTTTATAAGGGTAGAGGGGGTGAATGGCCCTTTTTTGTGGAATAAATAGACTTTAACAATTCTTAGTGTAGCGTGCTTGAATATGATCCAGATGATGTATCCGGATAATGCAAGTATGACAATATAATGCAATAAGTAAAGAGAACAAAATCAAACACAGTGATTTTATACTGGTTCGACCCCGCCTACGTCCATTGCCCGGAGTTTCCTTCCTCCAAGCTTATCCACTAGTGGATTCCTTTCCAACAGGCATAAATCAAGCCTTACAACTTATCTCCGTGTAGGATATACCACTAGAAGCACCAACTCCTAGCTGAGTCCTTTAGTCTTTAGCAAGATATACCACTTAGACTTCTACCCGGAATCTAAGCTGAGACCTACAGGGAGATCCCACTCAAAGCACCAAGTTTAAGTTGTATCCCAATCTCACAACTTGCCTAAGTTGGAGATCCTTACACTCTTATTTTCACAAAGGTTTTGGTTTTGGATTTCCATAAGTTTATAACTCACTTAGGAATCCGTACAACAGATTTGGAATTGATTGATTCTTTGAGGGATCGTGATTACTGATTACTTGAGCAAATGTTCTTGTGAATAGTTTTTTCAAATCAACCAGCCAACCTTCTCAATGTGTGAAGCTTTCCTTTTATAGGCTTCTATCATAAATGTAGCCATTGTGGGTTGTTGAGCTTGAGTTTTAATCTTCACCCATGATCAGGTTGAATGTGGCCCTTTTGGAGCCGTTGATCAATCCGTTAGATGGTAATTTGACCCGTTTGAATTCTTGGGATTGAGATTGAAAAGATGTCAGTGATCGTTTTCCTTGTACTTTAGTGTCCGCCAACTTTTATGCCAGTAACTTTTTGGTGTGAGCTTCATGTGCCTCCTTATTGGTCTAGGTGAAAAAGGTTGTTAGCTTTTTCTGTCCGGTGTCAGTCCTTTTATCCTTTTTCTGAAAAGTGCAAGCTGTCAATTTTGTCTTGTTCATGGGGAAAGGATTTTTGACTTTGTAGACTAAAAGGTGGAGGGAAAAGTTATCTTTGAAACTTTTCCCATTTTCTTTAAGTGTGTGTCTTTTGGATGTCTTCAGACTCATTGTCTCCGGATCTGTCTTCTTCTGGAGCTAGTGCAATCAGTTCTTCCGAATGCTGATCTTGAAGGTTTAAATTTTGTTTCCTTTCCAAACTTTATCCTGATAGTTCCAGTATGTGCTTAGTTACTTGATGTCTTCAATGGATGACCTTGTGGTTGGATCTTGTCCGGATGTTTCCATTTAGATTTCAAAGTTTAAGTTTTTGTTTCTTTCAAACTTGATCCAGATATTTTAGTTCAATTTTATGATCTGGATCATTGTTTCCCAATAGCATGTCAATATTAGACATCACTTCATAAGGGATCATGTGATAAAGGGAGAAGTCAAGCTAACTTATATTCCTACTGAAGAACAGTGAGCTGACATATTCACGAAGCCTATTGGAAAGGATCAATTCAACTTTCTGAGAGAATTAATTAGAATGTCCAATCCTATTTGAAGATCAAATTTCCTCGCTGACCTATTCTGGAGCTGATCTACTTTCTAGTCTGAGCTCCTACAAATTAGGTTAAGTGTTTCTTCTTCGCGCTTGAATCTTGGACACGTCATTAAGACAGCCATCAGTTTCTTTTCAAATTAAACTTAATAGAAATGTTAGTAAGTCATAAAACGTTCCACATTCAACCATTTATACTCTGTGATTTATGTCATCATTGATTTTACGGTAACCGTTGATAAATCTCACCATCAAATTCTGATCACTGTTTGTGAGTCATACATATAACTTTGCAGGTTAAATTCAAAGAGTTTTTCTATTTAAGGAGAGACACAGAAGAAAGGGAACTTTAAGCTTACTAAATTTCTTCTCTACAATTTCTCTTAAATCCCTAATTCTTTACCTTCTTCAAAGCTATTCCAATAGCGAGCTCTTTAGGCTAGTCATCTAAACCAGAATCGCCAGAAGCATTATTTGTTAGAAATAAGGAGGATAATGCTTGGTTCATAACTCAAGATCACTTGGCTAAATTTGTGTACAATCACAAGGAATATGAAGAAGTTCTCATTCCTACTAGAACTATCCACAAACGAACTGAATGGGTATTGAAGGAAGAAATTGTTGTTGATGAGCCAACTAAAGGAGATATGCTAAGCTTTTCTAGAGACGATCAATTTGTAAAATGGACTTGTCGGCATCACTTTAGAGGTTTCTTTGAACTTCCTAGTGGTTGCTATGAGAAAATTATGAGAAGATTCTTTCATGGGATACATCTGGTTCAAGGTTTTGATAACCTGTTTGTCGCCTTGATAATGGGAAGAAAGGTGTATTTTACTCCTAAGCTTATTGCAAATCTTCTGGGAATGAGGCTAAGAAGGCTCAAGATGAGAACTGTTGGATATAAGGAATATGTGGAGATTCCTATGGACTATGAAGTCCCCGCTGATTACAAAGCAGGAGAACTTACAACCTCCATATTCACAACGAAAGGTAAGCAAGCCCATGAACTTGTAACCAAGGTTTTACTTCCTAAAACTGCTTCAATAGGGAGCTATTCAAAGTTTGAGAAAGTGTGATGGGTCGTGGTCGAAAATATATGGATTTCCCTTGGCGCCTTGCGGCGGGGTCCACTAGGGGTTTGTTTGATTTAAGTGAGAGCAGACGACCTTTTTTCCTCAAGGACGTCATGAGATGCCTAGCACGAGGGGAAATAATGAGCGTTATAAAGAGATCCGAGGGACTGATCCCCATTTTAGCGTGATAAAAAGATGGATTGATAAAATTGATGTTGATGTTGAATTTAAGTCCAATTTGCATGTTAAGGGATACGAGACTTGAAATCCTCTATTTTAAAATAGAGTCACCACCTGGTTAAGCTCCACCAGGAATTTAGGTACGATATTCCAATCGGGTGGTTGGATCATACCTTAAAATAGAGATTCCAAGTTCGGATGATGTTATCTATTTTACATTAGGTCAAGTTAAAAGATTTCATTCTTTCTTAATCGGTTTTAATCCACCCTATTTATTGTGTTTTCGATTTATATGTTGTCTTCGCGTTTATCAAGCATTCAAAAAGGCAAATAAATAATTATTATAGTTATCTAAAAAATAAATGCGGAAAATAAAATAATAATTACATGACTTTCCAAATCCTATACATTTTTCTATACAATAAGCAAAATACCCGAAGGCCTAGCACTCATCTAACCTAACTCTACCTGCACAAAATGGTTAGCACTAGTACAGCACGTTGTATGGGGTATATCACATAACATGCATAATTAGTGAACAAAACAAGACCCGAGTTAGCATGAACATGACATATTTTATTTACAATTTATGGACCCCAGTTGGATGGCTAAAAACAAGATTTAAACGGCGTTTGCGGGAAAATTCTGTTATATCTATATTTTAGACTCGATTGTTATTTTAACCGGATTATTAGTAAAAACGCCATATGGTATGGGGTGGGGTCTATTTTTAGAAGGTTTTGGACCTTCGTCGTTGCACTGTACATCCTAATTTCAGAAATTTAAACTAGGTTAGAAAATAAATGAAATGAAACTGCTGTCCAGAAGGCCATTCCGCCGCCGGCATGACTAAGGTCGTCGGTGGAATGGATGATGCCGCTGGAGATCTCAGCTATACAGGAAGGCTACATGACTTTCTGGATTCCATAAAGAAATGGTCCTACAAGAAAATGGTGCCCCTAGGGGCAAATTAGGCCACTGGCGTTATCAACGATGCCGCTGGAGGCATAGGTGATACCGCCGACGGCTTCAGTTTCTTACAGCAACTGTTTTTGGTTAGAAAGCGACCAAAAACCCGAAACTAAGAACAAACAACAACTAAAACACAACAAATAAGTAAAATGGAAGCCAAAGAGCTATGAGACTCAGAATTTTTACCTCGAGGCCGTGAATCCACCTCTTCGTGATCCGTTTGACACCTTTGGGGAGCTCAAATGTTGATTTTGGAAAGTAAGGAGTGATTTAGTCTCTAAATCCTAATTTTGGCGATTACTAAACCTAAAGTGCACTTAGATATTAGAGAGTTCAGTAGAGAAAAACCAAGAAAAGATGAATTGAATCCTCATTTCTTACCTTTTCTAAACTTTATCCCACTAAAGCTAGCTAAGATACTCAAAATTTGCTTGAAACTTTGAGTTGAGGGAGAGTGGAACCCTTATTTTGGCTGAGAAATGCTGCTTATATAGACTAAAATCCATTGAAAATTGCCTTTGGTCAATTATCCGACAGATATCGAGTAAAAAGGCACACAACTGTTCTGCAGTAGGAAGCCATGCTACTAGCGGTATGGATGATACTGCTGGTGGCCTCGCTCTTCTAAGGGGCTGAAAAGCTTGCACGATTTAAGCCCGAAATCGGGAAAAGGGAGAGGAAATCCGGCAAAAGGTGATTTTGACGGAAAAACTAATATATTGGGGTGTATTTTTTTACTTTTAATGGGTATTTTGGACTAAATTATTTTTTAGGTGAAAATCATCAGTCTAAGCTACCACCGGACGCATTATCGGACACGCTGAACTGAATTTTTTCAAAAATAAAGTTCGTAGAGAATTTTATATCGGTAATAAAAATTCCAAAAAATAATTTTTATCATGAGGAATAATATCGGCATACATCATCATCGTCTCGTAAGAGGGACTGTAAAATCCCGTGCTCACATTAAGCGTGATGGAACCATTTAGTTCAAGTTTGCACATTATAACCAATTTTTATGAATAAAAGAATCGAGACCTAAATCTCGATACAAATGATAGAGTCGCCACCCAAGTTGTCTACTTCAGAAAGGATTTTGGTATGGTTCCCTTTGGGCGGGAGACTCATACCTTTTGGATCAGAGATATGGGTATCGAATGAGTCACTTATTTCTCATTTAGTTAATTTAAAATTACATTTGCCACATAAAACCATTTTCTTTCATCATTTGAGGAATTATTACAGAAATCCTATTTTTCTACACTCTTTCAAACACGACTCGTGCATTTACAGTTTATAATAAAGCACAAGTAGTAAAGGGGGATTAAAAATTACAACCGGGGGAAAATGGGGGAATTGTAAGGGAACCTATACATTTGTTCTAAGTTATAAAACAAAAGAAATAAATTTGCCTGCATCTATAAGGATTAACACAGTTTACGGCATATCATAAGTCAGCATTTTGTTAGAAAAAATGTGATTATGTTAGCATGGTGGTTTTGTGATCGATAGGGCCTAGGCGGCTTCTAGGATAAAAAAAACAACGAGTCTTCAACGTATTTTGTTATGAAAACACATTTTAACTTTTTGTGGGTTGATTTACCGTATTATTAGTGAAATTGATCGCATGAAAAGTGGTGATGTTAGGTTCATTTTATAGATTAAAGAGAAAATGATATTCTGTCTAGGGGGCCAGTACCCGTACGGATGGGGGACACCCATACGGCTACTGGGGGGACCCGTACGGGTCCTGTTTAGACCTAAATAGAACCTCACTTCAGATTTAAACAAAATAGATTTACAGAAAAAGAACTGAATAAAAAGGGATTTCCTTCTATATGGGTATGGTGCACCAATTTAGCCTCCCTAGGGACATATAGGTGCCAACAAGACCCATATAGGTCAGGACCATACCTAAAATAGATCAAAGGATATATCAAATCAAATAAAAGAAAATGATAATAAAATAAATAGAAAGTGAGTTTCTTTGAAACTCAGGAGCATACCTTTATGTCGTGAATCCACTTTGAAGCGATCCCAATGCCAAGAGAGAGTCAAGCCAAAGTAGATGATGAAATGATGGATTTAGGAATATTGAGGAGAGTGTTTGTGTGGACAGAACCTTCCCCCAATCCTAATATGAAGCTAGAATGAAATAAAATGTGGACAAAACTAATGAGGAATGATTTTCTCCCTATTTTATCATTTCTATACCCCTTTTATACCCTTTTTATTACTTAGAAAAATGCTGGAAAATGATAAACTCAGTATAATTTAGATATAAAACTGTTCTCCCTTTTGAAAGTGATCAAAATGCCTCTATTTATTGGAAAATTGTGTGTCTGAACACAATAAATCCAATTTATGATTAATTTGAATCAAATATGGTATGATTGCAATCAGCTTGGCTTGATTGGTCGAAATTAGGACCTGTATGGGTAGGGAGGACCCGTACGGTCTAGGTGGGACCCGTACAAGTCCCTCTAGGGCGTGCAAGGGATTATGGCTATACAGGTCATCCTATGGACCTATACCCCTGGGTGTTACCCTGTACGGGTCCCTAAAGGCAGTCTAGGTCTCCTGAATTTGGCCAAACTTAACTCTACAGTAGTAGGAACACCTCTAGAGGATAACAACTACAAAATATTGCATTATATAGCTCTCATCATCATTTTGTGAGAAGGACTATTAAAATCAAGTGCTCATAGACTGCCCTTCGTGGGATCACTGTAGATACGGGTCTATATGATCTCACGATATAAGCGAGAGTTTAGAAATCATACCTAAGGTGATGACATGGGTGGGTTCCTTTCTTGAGGTGAACTCCTATCCTTGGCATCCCTTTCCTGAGGCGAACAGTTTTCCTTCGTGTTCCTTTCTTGAGGCGAACGTCCCTCCTTTGCTGATGGTGTATCCTTTTCTTAAGGCAGATGACTTTTCCTCGTATCCCTTTCTGAAGGTGGATCGACTTTCCTTTGACTGATGTGGGTGTATCCCTTTCTTAAGGTGGATAACTTCTCCTCGTATCCCTTTCTTAAGGTGAATCGACTTTCCTACTGATGATTCATCCCTTTCTTAAGGTAGATGACTCTCCTGCTGATGGTGTATCCCTTTCTTAAGGCAGATGACTTCTCCTCATATCCCTTTCTTAAGGCTGATGATTCTCCTATTGGGGATTATGAGCTACCTGTGAAAAGATAATAAAAATGTTGCGTTAGTTACTGCCTGAAATGACACATCTTAATTCTTGATTGACTTTGTGGTGAACACAAATTTTTGCCCCTTCAATCAAGAATGAAGATGTGTGGATAGGGATTGGTCCCCGAATGAACTGTAGACTAGATTTAGAAATGTTAGGTTTGACCTAACTATTTTGGGCTGGAATGCCCCTTGGTGTGCCCCTAGGATGGATGCCCCTAGGGTGTCTGAAAATAGGAAGATGCCCATTGACTGATTCCATTACTCTTTATCTGCCGGGGAAATTTTCCATGCTTGGGCGAACCTGTAAATGAAAATTATCCATATTAGTAATTATTTTGAAGTTGCTTACCTTGATTCTTGATTGACTTTGTGTAGACAAAAATTTTTGCCCCTTCAATCAAGGATCAAGGTGAGCTAGGGGTTTTGCCCCTGATTAACTAAAATAAGGAGTTTAAGAGAAGTGGGGTTAGCCCCAATTTGGACTTGATGTGCCCCTACTGCAGAGATGTTCCATTTTTATTTGAACACTACCCAAAAATGGAAAGGGGGACCTGTATTGCTGGGTGGGACCTGTACAGGTGGTGACTTGTTGAGGGAGGACCTGTACGGGTGATAGGGACCCGTACGGGTGGCATCGAGGGGAACCTTTAAAAATGGAAAACTCGTCGTCTTCCCGCTTCACACAAAAATTTTCCAAACTCCCAAAATCCGATGATTTCTACCCAAAAACCATTTAATAATGTATAAAACAGTTCCAACAGCAGACCAATTCACCCTGAGACACGAGGATTTGCTGAGACTCGGTGATTGAGAGATTCGACGATGCTCGATTTTGATAGGGTATGCTTTTTACGACGGGGATTCATTCCTCGGCCTCACCCCTACCTCTGAGGTGCCTCTGATCTTGTCTCATACTACTCATGCTTCAAATTTCCAAGTAAACCGCTCGATTTTCACATTTTTCTAATTTTGTCAATTTTTGCAATTTCTCAATTTAGGATGGAATTAGGATGTTTTAGAGCTATGAATAGAGCCTAATGCATTTAAATTTAGTCTAGAGTGTTTTTAGGATAATTTAGATCAAGGTTTGGTCAAAATTGAACAAAATTTGGCTATTTTGGAAAATTTGGGCGAGTAGACTGTCTGTAGGGGACCCGTACGGGTCTAGCTTTTCATACATGTTGACATCTTAGACCCATACGGGTCCCTCTTCCTATGATAGAAATTCTAAAACTCTATTTTCTACAACTTTTTCAGATTTTTGATTTGTCCATTGCATTCTAACCCTGTTAAACTATTATTTTGCCTTTATAGTTCAAGTACAAGACTGTAGGAGCTTTGAGCTTCTGCATAAAGTGGTATGAGGAGATTTAGACTGTAGGGGATAGTAAGCTACTGACCCTCAATGATTCATTCGGGTTCACTGATATTGTCCAGGTTGTACCAGAGGCGCCGAAGACCCTAGCCCCTCCTGCTATCTCTACACAGACGGAGAGGAGGTCAAAGATGACCTACACCTTCCACCTGCCAATCGAGGAGGTCACCATCACTCCCTTAAACATGTGCGCACTTACTAGGTTGAGCTAGGAGGGAGCTATCCTCCATTTTGATGTATAAGCCAACCAATGGCACTCTCGACCTAAGGTGAAGGCGTACATAGAGAGACTACTTGGGCTTCATCCTGGAGGGAAAGACAAGATCAAGTATGGGGATCTTCATGATTACTAGATTAGGCAACTGAGCCCTATAGCTGAGGGGAGGAGGGATCAGTATGCCTGGTCCTTTTTGCAGACCTTCCTCTCCACCATGTTCTTCCCGGTGTACTCGAGCAGCCTCAACTATGGCTTGCTCTCAGCTGTCGAGGATCTTACCACTGTTCCAGGCAAGAATTGGTGTCGGGCCATCCTGGCACAACGGTATTATAGGCTAGATGTTGGGGTTCGAGGCCAGCAGTCTAAGCTCAAGCTCTACCATCTGATCCTTCAAGTAATTCTTAGATTTCTCCCTGTTGTACTTTAACACTTTATTTAAACTGCTTTACTACTGACTGCGGCTTGTCTTGTAGATTTAGGCCTTCGAGCATGGGTTCTTTATAAGACCAGGCTTATCTGTTCAGCTCGAGACTCCACACATTATTGCCCGATAGATGGGGCCCTGATATCAGAAGCCCAGGACTACAGCTAAGTATAGGGAGTTCCTCCGCCAGCTGCGCTCTGATAGGGTAAACCTTCTCATGCTAAACCTATACTTTACATTTCAACAAATTATTAGTAGAAATTGTATTTACAAAGTTAGAATACTTATAGTGCATTTACTTTGTACAAGTTGTTTAAGACCCCATAGGAGAGGATGGTCATCCACGAGGACATTGAGCAGATGCGGGTGGGCATGGATGATCGCCGCTTCATTTTGGAGTTGTCACTCTCCTTCGAGTGGTATTTCGGGGAGAGGGTTCGCAGTTGGCGGACGAGCGCAGTAGTGGAGAGGCTGATTCCTCCCTCGGTCCCTATAGGGGTTTATTGGTCGCACCTGATGCCTGGGACTGACTTAGGGCTGTATCTGCTAGGTGAGGGGGACCCAAGTTGAGTCGGTGGATGGCTCCAATGCTGAGTTCATTGAGTCCAGCAATAGAATCTAATTTAAGGACATCCCCCTTGAGTTTCACTATAGGGATAATAATGATGATGAGGATAGAGTAAGGGGGATCACAAGGGTCCCTCCATAGTCCGGAGTACTGATGGTTTGGTCAGGCCTGCCACTTCATCATTTCATGTATTTTCCTGACTCAGACTTTGTGAATTCTTTTATTGCTTTCTTAAATTAATCGTGAATCTGAGTATGCATGATTATTATTGTAGCCTTCTGCTTCCACATGAAAGAGACCTATTATTGCTGCCCCTGCTAAGCTAGAGCTACCGATGAAGCAGTCTCATGCTTTCTGGGGAGGTGAGAGAGAGGGTCCTCCTGGTGGACTTGGACACTTCCTTCCAACTCCTCGATCATTCAGGGAAGAGAGCTGTTAGGGAGCTTGAGGAGTCGCCCATCTTATCCATTTCACTCCTTCTGGCTCCATCTATGTAAGGAATTCTTAGCAGTTAGATTTGCTTTTATGGTACCTGCCTAAAATGTCCTACTTTGAACTGACGTGATTTTCTTTTTAGGTGACCATGGCTGAGGCAGAGAGGATCGCTAAGGGTTTCTTCCCCATCCGGGACTTGCTATTGGCAGAGGATGCTCTAGCCTTGGTGAGTTTTATTTACCTGCAAAAAATTAATAACCTATGCATGATGCATGCCATGACATTTACATATGTGTATTGATCTTCTGGTTTTCATTATAGACTTTTTTGGCCATGGAGCATGACAAGTCTTTCCAGGAATTGGATACTTCTGTGGTATGAGCTAGGTTCCTAGAGGAGCAGCTGTGAGCGGCCACTATTGAGGCTGACTAAGTTAGGCTATTGGAGGAGGAGCTGGAGAGATCCAGAGCGAAGACTTCTTAAGCGAGGGCTGAGACTGAGGTACTACGGGCGCAGCTAACTCAGCTTACAAAGAGTTGGGCGAACTTAGAGCCGTCCGATTCTACATCCGAGGATTATTACCTGGCATATCATGTGGCACCCACTGCTACTCGGGTAGCTGAAGCAGATGGGGAGGAGGTAGAGCAATAGGTGGAGGAGTAGGCTAGAGATCAGACTGAGGTGATTGGGGCTATTGGTGAGGGTGATGCAAGAGGTTCAAGGACTTTCTTGCCATGGATGCTGCTAAGGTGGAGGATTAGGTGATGTTCGATGTTGCTGACCTGCTCTAGGACACTCAGGACCAAACTAAGGACCTACCCCAGGGCCAGGATCCTCCAGCAGCTTAGATTAGGATTATTCTAACTTTCTTTTTGGACATTTGATTATTCAGCCCTACGTGGCTTATTTTCATGTAAACATGGATGTTATTTACACAAATATTTTCACTGCATGACTTTATACATGATGTATTTTCTTTTTCGTATTGAAATGACTGAATATTCCTACTTGTTGGCTCATGCTGCCCTTTGGCATATCTACTGAAAAACTGACATCAAATAACCCTGGTAGTGACTAGGAATAGTGAAAACTAATATAACATGACTAAATGGACTTCATTACTGACGAACCAATGAGGATCGTTTAGAGCTCACCATGAGCAAGTGGGTTAACCGTTGAACACTCGGAGTTCCTGATCACAAAAATTGACCTAATTTAGACTAATAAGTATTACCAAGGCTAGTTCGTTGAGATTTGTACTTCAGATAAACCGGGCTGTCATGCAACTACACAGTGGGGGAACTAAGTTTGAGGGATCTCAGCTGTGAAATGCATAATACAAATGATGTTTTGAAAATGAGAACAAGTGCAAAATACTGGCATTTTTTAAATTGAGTACTAATTTTTGCCTAGATCATTCGATGTGAGATGCCCAATCGAACATTTATTTTTATCTTTCTTTTCTTTATTTCTTCTTTATTTTCTTTTTCTTTTCTTTTTGTTCTAATTCTTGCATGGATCGCCCTTTCAAGTTTTCAATCTAGCAGACTCTTTTTGACTTTTGAATAAACCTTGTTTCTTTTGTGGCTTATCAGTATTTTTTTCTTTTATTGAATAATACACGCGCCGTAAAGCTAACAACGAAGAGCACAAAATGTAGAGAAAAACTGATGTTCACATACTTGCGATTATTTCACCTAAAGACATGCATGCATTTATAAGACCAAGATTCTTAGCAACTCATAACATGTTCATTGATCAGATTAATTTGAGTACATAGGCAATGGTAACAATTTCCAATGGTTAAGCTAGACTGCCTACTGGTCCTTTTACAGATTTTCTAGAAAGCAACAATTTTTCTCTTGATGCCCTAAATTTTGCTTAAGCCTTTTATAGATTTTCCAGAAAGCAACTGACATTTTTCTCTCGATGCCCTAAATTTTGCTTTAGCTGCCCTTTTGGGTTTTTAACTTAGCGAGACTTATTTTTGTATAGGGGCACCCTAATTTTTCCCAGCTGACATGTGGTGTGCTGCTTTTCTGTGATTTATTTCTTTTGACCTAGACATGATACGTTTAAGCATGTCATGATTCACTGGTTTCACAAACTCACTTCCATCCATATCCATGAGTTTGATTCCTCCCTTACCAAAGACTTTCTTAATTACAAACAGTCCTTCCCAATTAGGCATGAACTTTCCCCTAGTATTAGTAGGGACTTGGTGTAGCTGTTTGAGAACCAGATCACCCTCCTTGAAAGGTTGCTTTAGGTATCCAACTCTATTGTAGAGAGCTCGGGCCATGCACTGCTAGTACATCTATAGGTGGTCAAGTGATTTGAGCCATTTGTCATCCATATTGGTATCGGAAGGAACAAGTTCTTCTCTTCTATGAAAAAAGGAGATCATGTTATTATGGAGAAGGTTCTCCTCCTTGTGAAAGAAGGAGATCATGTTATTATGGGGAAGGTTTAAGAATATTGTGCAAGGTAAAGGGTCTCCTTTGGAACAAATGGAGAAAGCATTTTAGGAGGGACACTTTGATGGAAATATGGGTCTAAGGGAGGGATTCGAGGTACCTAAATTAATAAGAAATACTCATTTACCGGAAGGATGAGTTTCTTCTTTTGAAGGTTTTGAAAGAGCATTGGAGCTTTCCCCATTTTAAAGGTTTTAGAAGAGCATTGGGGTTCCCCCTTGCTTTGATTTTGGATTGGTGTGGGTTTCAATGTTTCCTTTGCTGCTCTTTGGGGCTCTTAGTCTTCTTTCTCGATGACGTGTACCCTTTACCCCCCTCAGAAAGATGGGCCAAGACCTAAGGCCATCATGTTTGCTAAGAACTTTTCATCTCTCTTTCTGGTGGTAAGTTTTAACCATTGGGATTTTATGCCATTGCGATGTACTCAAACTCAATTTCTTCGATAAATATGATGCTGTTTTTAAGAATGTTGATTTTATGAGTGCATGGTAAATCTTTAAGAATGAAATACTCAAACAAGATGTGAATGGAAAATGCATCAATTTATTCATGATATGCCTTATAAGCGGCATTGTTTGCATAAAAAAATTTTACAACATAAAAAATTACATCATTTAAATCATCCTCCAAAAGCGGAGAGCCTTGTTGATCAACCTTGGCTACATTGGTAGCTGAACTGATAGTCTCGACTTGACCTTGTAGGTTCCCTCAATCTTCTTCAACCACTGCCCTTGCTAAGTTCATTATGGCCTTTCTTATAGGATCGCCCTTCCAATCTCCCTTCCAATTCTTTTTCATAAGTACAGCCAAGGCTTTGGTGATAGAGTCAACTTCCTCACTCATCTCATCTTCTTCATCACTCCCACATATTTCCATAGAAAATGAGGACTCGATCAAGCAATCATTCTTGAGGTCATACACATCATTGAAGATCTCAAAACCAGGGACCTTCTTCCCTCCTATCTTGTTAGATTCCTCCTCCCCTGTGAACACCTTCTTCTTAACCTCAGCCCCTATCATCAGGCATAAATGGGGTTTGATTTTCCTAGCACTTGGGTGATTTCCCAAACCAAGTCTATATGGCTATGTTAAGGGTATGATGGGTTTCACAATGCCCTGAAGATTCTTCCCAAGCCCTTTTCCTTTTATATAACCCTGCTTCATCATGATCCTTTCAATCTTAAGTGATATGTACCCCCTAATTGTCCACTTTATATCCTGCTGGGCTGCAGCCACTCTCAAATCCTTCTCCTCGATTTCTATAGCCACTACAACTAATGGTTCATCGACCTCAATGGTTACCAGCTTGCCATTGTTGATGAGCTTGACTTTCTAGTGGACCGTGGAAGGGACGAACTCTAATGCATGAAGCTAAGGGGTGCCAAGCAATAATGAGTAGGTGACGGGAATATCAAGGACGGTTAACAAGACTTTAGATTTCACCTCCCCAACTAAAACTGCAGGCTCAAAAACCCCGATCACACACCTCTTCATGTCATCATATGCCATTATAACTATATTAGATTTCTCCAATATAGACTCATCTAGTCCTAAGTGAGGAAGGATCTGGGAAGGACAAAGGTTAAGGGTGGAACCATCATCTACCATAACACATGGGATAGAATGATTGAAGATTTGCACCTTGATGAAAAGTGTCTTGTTATGCTTGTTTCCTTTGGCTGGAAGGTTAGATGGGTAGAAAATGATGGGTTCAACATGGTTGGGAGGAGATCCCCCAATGACTGAAAATGCATCAACTAAGGAAGTGGATGGTGTTGCCTCCATACTCATCAACTTCTTGATCAAACCCTTGCGATGGTCCTCAGAATCAATAAGAAGTTGCCAAATACTATACTTAGCTCAGGTAGCTTACAGCTACTAGATAAGAGGGTTAATCTTCAAATCCACCTTCTCGCTACTATATGGGATTTGAGTTTCAACAACATGTGTAGTGACCACATTCTTAATGGTCGAGCCCTAGGCTGTACTCGAAATGACTTAGATATCAACATCTCTGCCCCTTCTTCTCCTCGGAAGGATTTTCAGGGACACCCCCTACTAAGGGTAACATGCAATACCCCATTCTTCATATACCTCCTCTCTTTAGAGGTTTCCACTAACCAAGCTGGTCCTTCTATGACATCTTCTTCTAACACAAAAGCATTGATATCAATTGGCTTAGGTTAAACCAATATGGCTTCCTCGTCATAGGTTTCCTCTAACTCATATGCATTAATATCAATAAGGGTAGGTTCATCGGGTAGAGCCACTACTAAATGAACCACAGGATTAGCTTGCATGATCATATTAAAGACATGGTTGGAAGGTAATCCTGACTCAACAACTGTAACTTGCTTCTCAAAATTCGGCAAGGGGTTATTCATGGTGCTCGGCTTGAGATCGGGTTCATGAATCTTCTTCTCTCTAATTAGGCCATGGATAACCTCAAGTAAATCCCTACAAGAGCCGGTGCGATGACCCTTACTAATATGATAAGTATAGAACTGATCCCTTTCTTTGGGCTTGGGTGGAACATAAGGCTTGACACTTTGAAGAAGGCTAAGTGCCCTCAACTTACTAAATATGGCACGCAAGGGTGCCTTCTAAAGGGAAATACCATCCTCAAAAGTACGGACTGCAGCGACTTCTTCTTGTACTGTCGCGGTTTTAGGAAATGAGCTAGACCTCGGCTTGGAGGTCGAAACTAGGGCTGGGGCTGATGAGTCATTCTTTTTGAACCAAGGTTTGGTCGGCACACTTACCTTCTCCAATTCCTTAATCCTCTCCCATTTCTCGACCTTCTTAAAGACCTCAACATAGCTAGAGAAACTATCCATACCAAGAATCTTATAATATACGGGCAAAGCACCATCCATCAACTTCACAATCATCTCGAGGAGACTAAGGCGATCCTTCAACAAGATTTGGATGGCAATCCACCTCTCAAAATAAGGTTTGAACTTCTCATTGGGGGCTTACTTTATAGCCTCCAGGTTCTTCATAGTGGTCTTGATAGTGGCGTTGAACCCATACTGCTCAATGAAAGCCTCGGATAAGGCCTTCCGATTTCTAGTTACCTCATCGGACAAAATGTTGAACCATTAGATAGTAGGGCCTTCCAAAGTACAAGGGAACATTTTGGCATGGATCTTGTCACTTAGCTTCCTCACCCTCATCACCTATTAATAGGTGGTAATGTATGATTGAGGTGGACCAATTCCCTTATACTTCGCTATGCTAGGCATACTAAATTTTTCGAGGACCCAATCCTCCTCCCTAGAGGCTTGAATGGATGACGTTGGTGGCTGAACACTTGGATTAATGCAAGCAACTTCTTCAATAAATCATGAAATTCTATGATCAAGGATGAGTTATCTGCCTGAGTAGTCACACCTAAGGGTAGACCTATTAATTGAGGAAAGGTTTTCCCCCTTGGGTGTGGCTACAAAATTAAGGGCTGGGCTAGACACCCTAAACTGAAATGGTGGTGGCACAAACCCTTAGCTAGGCTGAGCAAACTGACTAACGGCTGGTGGAACTGTTGTACCCACTGACTAAAATAGCTGACTAAGAGAACCAAACGGACCAACCTAACCTAACTAACCAAATTGACTAGAAGACCCTCCTTGAGCTTAAAGTGGTAGCAACTAAGATTGAGTGAATAGGTTGTGAGAAACCCTTGAGGGGGGAGGCTGATCACTAACCACTGCTTGGATTGTCGGAGCTTTGATAGGTGTACCCTGAGAGACATTGGTCATCCTCTCCTCGGCCAAGATTTCCCTAATGGAAACCATCATCTTATCACTCACACGATCGAGGAACTGATCACTCCCCAAATACTATGAGATGACATTTACAATCTCCGACCTAATTTCGGCCGTGACGCATTTGCCTTCTCATCAAGACTAGTATTGTCAACCTCAACATCTATTTGGCCATCATGAGTCAAAATGCGAGACATCTCTTCAAGCTGGCGGTTAGTATCGGGATCAAATGGACCAAACTGACTACTTGATGAATTGCTCGGAGATAGAGGTGGAGTTTCAACCCTTAACTAAACTGGAGAAGGTGGAGGGAGCACAAGAATGCAGACTAAATGGACTTGAGATTGTCGCCAAGCTTTTACTATAGTTGAGGTAGTAACTAAAAGATTAGTACATGCATGGGTTTGGTTATGCATGAGTCATATACAACAATGCATGGTGAGGTCAATTATAAGGGAATACAACACAACAAATGCAAAGCGTATTCTTCTAACCTTATTCCTCCCGCTATTCTGAAGGTAGTTTCCTTTGATTACCACTAGGATAAAAAAAATGCGACCTAGTATAATCTCACATGAATAAGGTACCTAGAGGGTAAAATTTTATGGTTTTCGATAAGAAGGGTGTAGGGATGTAACGGAAGTTGATGTAGTAGGTTTCCATTGCACCAAGCCTCTTTAGAGGGAGGTGAAAATGAGTGCTCCACCCACTAGGGTGTCCCCAATTCTTGGCGGGCATGGGTGACACCTTTGCAAGTTTTACAGAAAAATTGGGCACCTTAACCTAGCGTTAGAAGAAGAGTTCATTTAATTCTAGTGAGAAGGAGGTGAGAAGATAGAGTGTAATAATTTTCCCAAATGATGAAAAATAAAGTGGGTTGAATTAACTAAATGATTTTTGGTGTTCATCTTAATCTTTTAAGCTTTTCAAAAATAAACCAAAATTTTGCAAGTTAAAAGATTATTTCCCCAGCAGGGTCGCCACTGTAATGGGTCATGGTAAAAAATACATAGATTTCCCTTGCCGCCTTGTGGCAGGGTCCACTGGGGGTTCGTTTGATTTAAGCGTGATGGAACCAGTTAGTTCAAGTTTGCACATTTTAACCAATTTTTACGAATAAAAGAATCGAGACCTAAATCTCAATACAAATGATAGACTCGCCACCAAAGTTATCTATTTGGTAAAGAATTTTAGTACGATTCCCATTGGGCGGGGGACTTATACCTATTGGATCAGAGATTCGGGTATCGGATGAGTCACTTATTTCTCATTTAGTTAATTCAAAATTACATTTGCTGCATAAAACCATTTTCATTTCATCATTTGGGAAATTATTATGGAAATCCTATTTTTCTACACTCTTTCACACATGATTCATGCATTTATAGTTTATAATAAAGCACAAGCAGTAAAGGGGGAGTAAAAATTACAACCGGGGGAAAATGGGGAAATTGCGATGGAACCTATACATTTGTTCTAGGTTATAAAACAAAATAAATAAATTTGCGTGCATCCACAAGGATTAGCACAGTTTATGGCATATCATAAGTCAGCATTTTGTTAGGAAAATGTGATTATGTTAGCATGGCGGTTTTGTGATCTCCAGTTCCTGGGCAGCTTCTAGGATCGAAAAGAAATAATGGGTCTTCAACATATTTTTGTTATGAAGACACATTTTTACTTTCCGTGGGTTGATTTACTAGATTATTAATGAAATTGATCGCATGGAAAATGGTGATGTTAGGTTCATTTTACAGATTAAAGAGAAAATGATATTCTATCTAGGGGGGCCAATACTCGTACGAATAGCGAACACCCGTACGGCTATTGGAGGGACCTATACGGGTCCTGTATAGACCCAAACAGAACCTCATTTTAGATTTAAACCAAACATATGTACAGAAAAAAAAATTGAATAAAATGGGATTTCCTTCCATATGGGTATGGCGCACCAATTTAGCCTCCCTAGGGACATATAGGTGCTAACAAGGCCCATGTGGGTCAGGACCAGACCCGAAATAGATCAAAGGATAGATCAAATCAAATAAAATAAAATGACATTGAAATAAATAGAAAGTGAGTCTCTTTGAAACTTAGGACCGTACCTTTACACCTTGAATCCACTTTGAAGCGATCCCAATGTCGAGAGAGAGTCAAGCCAAAGTAGATGATGAAATAATAGATTTAGGACTGTTTAGGAGATTGTTTATATGGACAGAACCTTCCCCCAATCCTAATACGAAGCTAGAATGAAATAAAATGTGGTCAAAACCAATGAGGAATAGTTTTCTCCATATTTTATGACTTCTATACTCTTCTATACCCTTTTTATTACTTAGAAAATTGCTGGAAAATGATTACTTTATTATAATTTAGATATGAAATTGTTCTCCCTTCCGAAAGTGAGGCAAAATGCCTCTATTTATAGGAAAATTGTGTTTCTGAACACAATACATCCAATTTACGGCTGATTTGAATCAAATATGGTATAATTGCAATCATCTTGGCCTGATTGGCCAAAATTAGGACCCATACGGGTGGGGAGGACCCGTACTGGTCCAAGTGGGACCCATACGGGTCCCTTTGGGGCATGCGGGGGATTGTTGCCGTACGGGTCAATCTTTGGACCCGGACCCTTAGGTGTGACCCGTACGAGTCCCTAAAGGCAGTCTAAGTCTCCGAAATTTAGCCAAACTCAAATCTACAGTAGTAGGGACACCTCTAGTAGATAACACCTATAAAAGATTTCATTATCTAGCTCTCATCATTATTTCATGAGAACGACCGTTAAAATCTAGTGCTCATAGAGGGTGTTCATATATGCCATCACTGAGGGCATGTCCATCAACTGGCCTCTGGCCATTCTTCACAGATTTTTGAAGGTTTCAAAGAATATAGTCTACGACCATCTGGTAATGGAGATTTGCAGAGCTTATGAACTAGATTTGGAAGGTTGGGGAGTCCAAAATAATATTGAGTACAAGTTGATTGAGTCTAAGGTACTCATCAATACTCATTTTCACAATCTTCACTGTGAGGACAAAACCAAGCTAGGAAAGTACATTAGGTTGAAGAAAGGGGAAGTGAGAGTTCGGGATCCCAAGGCACAAATGCAGTTGAAGCCTGTTGATTATAGAGATGAGGATCAGACCTTGGAGGCATTTATGGCAAAGGAATTAGTCAAACTCATACAAGAAAAGGCTAAGAAGGGAGGAAAGCCTGAATCATAGAAAGAGGGAAAGAAGGAGGTCAAGAGAGACTCCAAGAAGGAAGGGAAGAGAGCAAAGCCAGCAAGCTATCACCTAGTTGATATTCCTATTCCTAAGAGATCTAGATTCTTGAAGGGAACTAAAACTGTGAGTTCTAGCCAGCTAACTCCTAAGGAGATTGAAGAGGAGAAAGCTGTTGAAGCTGAGATGAAGGAGGATGTTCCTCTAGTCAGGTACAAGAAGAGGAAAGCAGATGATGCTGGTTTAGACCAAGGTATGGCCGAAGGACAGGTAGCTTTATCAGTGCCTGTGCCTATTGTTGGTCAAGCCAGGAAGAAATTTATTGCCAAAAAGCTATCTGGTGTTACCCAAAATCTTAAGAAAGCTGAGGCGATGAAGGATGTAGAAGCTGAGAGAATCAGAAAGAGGCAAGACGACTTGGAAGAGCAGAATAGGAGAAGGGCTGAGGAATCAGCTACTAAAGCAAAGGCTTATCTAGGAGCAGTCTATGAAAAGGCAACAACTACTTTGCTAGAGAAATCCATTCCTGAAGTTGTAGATAAAATGATTGGTGCTTTGAATAGAATAAAGAGTGGAGAAGAAGAGCAAGAGGAGCATGTAGATGATGGAACTGTGAATTTTGTTGATTTTGTTATTGATGTGCAGGGTGAAGAAGACCAGGAGGTAGTAAAGATAACTGTTGAGGAGGCTAGAGAAGGGAGAAGAAGATGAGGATATATAAGAGAATGAAGGTTATTGTTGATGAAGATGAGGGAGACTTAGAAGACAAGGAGGAGGAAGCTCAATCCAGTCCTATAGAGTCTCCATGATGTGCTCAATGGATACAACATTTTGAGCAAGGAGAATGGAGTTAATTCTAACAAGCTAGATATGTTGATCAAGGCGATTGATGACCTTACTTTTGCTGTTCAGCAAAATCAAGGCAACTCCAATGAGTTGAGTTAATTGAAGAATGAGCTATTAGAGGGAGTTAAGGCCTCTAAAGATGGAATTATGTCTGCACTGAAAAGACTAAACATATCTGATTCACTCAATAGTGATATTGTTATGTTAGAAGCTGAGCATGAATCTTCGCTACACAAGAAGCTTGGGCACATTTGTGATCAAATAAATTCTACTCATGCTGATGTCATCAATGATGGCCAAGCCTTAGATCAGATTCACAAGCAGGTATCTTCTAACATTCATAGTTCCTCAATGTTTGAAAGAATGCTGCGAGAAAATAGCCAAGCAAGGGATCTATCCAGTCTCGCCTAGATATCCAAGGAAGGACTCAATACGCAATTTAGAGTGAATCAGTCTCAATCTCGCGCCTTAGTGGCACTCTTCTCATGTCTTATAGAGCAGGACTTCATTTCTCAGAAGGTCTATGAATCACTTGTGCAAAACTTCAAAGGGAATATTTATGGTGATCTGACCTCATTTGAGCAATCTCTCAAATTGTTTGATCTTCAAGCTTAAGCCATTTTAGATTTAGTGGCAATGGGGAAAAGGATCGCGAGAAGCGTGAGCAAGCAGAAAGAGAGAGTGAAGCAAGGATCGCTGAGTTCTACTTTGAGTTGCCCAAGGATCTACAGCGTCTTGAGAAAGAATATTCTGAGTTGAGGAAGAAGAAGGGCAAGGATCCCATACCACCTAAGCAGAGGAAGTCAAGATGGGTTGAAGATGAATTCCAACTGAGAGATGCATCGCTACAAGGACCTTTTTTTCCCAAAAAGTTCTAATTAGAATAATATTTGTTGTAATCTTTTGTGCTATCTGTAAAACTTAGTATAGATTAACTATCTGCTGATTTGTACTCAAGTCATTTATCTATAAAAGGATTACTCACTTTGTTCTAAGTTCAGATCTTCTTAACTTCTTATATTTTTTGCTATATATTCTTGTCGCTGACCTTGCAAAAAAATATGAGAAGTGTTGATGAAAGCTGACCACGTAGAAGTCAGCCATTATAGGGGAGTTAGCATTCACTCTGAGTTCAAAGGATGCTAAACCATGGGGAATCAAGCATCTTTTTTTAGGTAACTCTGATATAAATATCTTATTGATTTAATTTCTCGCTCAGTTAATTGCCATTGATCAAAATGGGGGAGATTGTTGAACCCAACACTAGGTTAGACTGACTAAGTAGTGCTAAATTTTTTTTATCATACCAATTAAGTTAAGTTTGAGTTAATTAAATCAATAATAATGTTAAATCTGTTAGACTTCGGTTATGGCTGAGTAATTTAATTCAAGTGTAGAATTACAAATCTCTGCTAACCTAGTTCTATGATTTAACTCTGAGTAGTTTTGAGCTGAGCTGTGTTCTTAGTCTGCTGACTAAATACTGTTCACTCAGCACTCGATACTTAGATTGCATTTCATTGTGCTTAGTTATTTACACCTTTCGCTGAGTTATCTTGATTCTTTAGTTGTGCTGACCTTCCATTTTAGGAAAAATGAAATCTTGCTTTTTGGTCTTACAACTTTTGGAGACATTAATGAAAGACATTATACAAAAGATAAAAGGAATTAGTGATACGACAAAGGCAAAAAGACCATCACTAATAAAGACAAAGTTTGTCCGGAGAAAAGCTGTAAGAAGACAAAGTCAATTTGGATTGAAGAAGCGTGTATCTCCTTCAATTGCGCAACTCTGCAAGTTCATCATAATTCCAGAATGAATAGGAAGATGACACGTAGCAGCTCAGCTCTCTAACGGATTTAGGGCATCAAATGACAAAGGACTTAAATTTGATGCTCTGATATAATCTATTTCTTAACGGATTGATTTCTATCTCACGACGGTGTGATTCTATCTCCCAACGAATCGATTTGAAGAAGCAACGGGTGGATAGCTGAGCTGTCAAGTTTCAAAAGACGCCAAAGCAAGTTCAACTGCTAAATTCTTGATTTCAATTATAAAAGGAGAAAGAAGGCAAGCTTTAGAACTTGGTGAATACACCTGAATTTCCAAGAAGATAAAACTCTGTCAATTCCCCAACTTTAAAGAAATTCAACCAAGAAAGCAACTACTCAGCGAGAATCAGCTTTACAATAAGAGAGAATAGAATAGATCACTTGATTTGTAATATCTGATTATTGTAACTGGATCAACGACTCTATAAGTTGAATCTAGCTCTTGTTTGAACTCTGTTGAGTTGCTGGTAGAAGAGGGTATTCTACTCAGAGGGTAAGTGATTGTAGTGAGGAGGGTTCTTAGTTGTAATTGGGACACTCTGTGAAAAGCTTCTCCGCCTAGGGTAAAGGAGTTGAGAATAGTGGATTAAAGCCAAGACACTCTCTTGGGACTGGATGTAAACACAGGTTGTCAAACCAGTATAAAATCTCTGTGTTCTTTACTTTGTTGAAGTTTTTCTCAGTTTTTCTACTCAACCGCTGACCTACTCAGCAGAGTTTGCTTAATCGCCAAAAAGTTACCTATTTCTATATAGCGTGACATTCACCCCCCTCTGACTCATTGTGTCATATACTTAGGGACCAACACTATCATTTTCACAAAATGACTCAAGAATCAAGGCTTTTCCAAAATACAAAATTCTTGTTTCGCCATTAACAAATTAAATCGAATATAGTTACTATTGTGGATGAAAATGCTTTTCAAAAAGCGGTAAATATTCCGGCGACACAAATTTAAGATAAAAATTTAATCCAAAACAAAATTTTCCTACAATTAAGGTTTATTGGATAGCAATCGATTTTCTTGACTTCTGCTACGTTAGAAGACCAGTATCAAATTATTTGAGAGGTCTTCTACTATAGGGGAAAACCCTTGAAAGAGAATAATGTAGAGAGAAAATAACTTTTCAACATTCTAAAACGATACATATGAATGTCTATTTATGGGAGAGAGTAAAAATGGATAAATGTCTATTTAGTACTAATGGAAATAAGTACATCCATTTAAGTCCAATATTTGCAATTAGGCTATTAAAATTTTTTATTCTCTAATTAAATCCATTTATCCGAATGAATGGAATTCTTTAACATGATTGATCTGCTCTTAAAGGTGGACTAGTTATTTTTAACAAGTTTAAATTACAAAATAAGTGACTCCTTATTTTATTATATTAGTTATTATATTATCTTTTATTTTTATTTTAAATATTATTAAAATTAATTAATGGTTCAATATGATCTATTAACATAATTTATTTTAAACTATTTAATAAATAAGTATTTTATTATATCTTAAAAAAATCTTTTTCAACCATCAATTCAATCCGTTGAATCAAAAATTTATTATTCACTTTTTCATTGGTTGGATGATAGTCCATTTTACCGCTAAACTATATTTGAATGGACAATATCATTATATTTCTTATTCATTTGATTTTCTTAAATTATTTTACTTGTTTTATACTCTTATGTTAAGAGAAATAAAGAAAGATTATTACTAGTAAAAGAGAGAAATAAAGAAAAGCGAAAGTAGGTAAGATAGGAATGCAATAAAGGAAGATAGTGACTTGACAATTCACTCTTTTTAAAAGCCTTTTTTTTAATTCCATTGACGAAATGGGGCCCCTGTGCCTGCTGCCTGCATTTTGCTTTCCTTTTTTATCCCATTTTCTTACGCTTCATTTATTGCTTACTGCTTTGCTTGCAGGTATCCAACTATCACATTTAGTATTTATTTTTACCTTATAAGAATTCCTTTTTTTATTTTATTTCTTTTAATTTAACACAATTATATTTTCTCCTAAATTCCAGGATAATCATTGCATGATTTAGAAACTTCTTTTTTCGTTTATTCTGTTTACAAATCATGGTGTTTTAATGATGGATATTTTATTTAGTTTTCCTGTTTAATTAACTGAAGCTTTGCTCTAATTATTATTAGATTCAACTTGGATCGTGCGTCTGACTGTGGTAGGTGAGTCTTTCAATAAGGATTTCTTGCATTCATCAGGATTCGAACTCGAAACCTTACTTAAGCGTAGGGGCGGTGCTGGGGCAGCTTACAGACGCAGCCGCCCACCCAGCAACCGAAAAACCCCATGGATATGGTGTTTCCCGGCGAGATTTTGCCGGTGCTGAAGTTCTGAGTTTAATAGGCATTCAAATCTGATCTGTTTTTGGCTTGAATATAAAGTGTACAAACGAGGTCGTTTTTCTCTTTTAATTAAAAATAAAAAAAAACGCAGTGGTTTTATTCCTTAAAAAGTAAATATATCAAGGATTGGGATTGGAAAGCAGAAGCTCCATTGCCGACGCTGAGTTTCAATATGGAATTCGATACGTTGTTCAATTTCTTCTTAAATTCTTGTCGTTGTCTCATAGTCTTCTCAACCTCATTCTTCTTTTCCTTCTCGCAGCTCCTAAATCAGGTTGAGTTTTTCAATTACAAAGTTCAAATGCCTAATTTGATTTCATTCCTAAAGAAGCTTTAACTGTAATTACGACAATGTAATTTGATTGCAATCCAACGCACTTTAATTACAAACTTTTCACACTGTAGTTTGATTTATTATCAAATGGTAATTGCTTTTTGGCTGATTAGATCCTAGAATTGGAAGTTGTGAACTACTTTTTCACTGACTTTACCTATCTAAGATTTGGTTCAAATTCACAGACTTGCCTAGTTGTATGTGGAAGCTGGAAATTTTTCCCATAGTATTCCCTTAGCTTTACGTCTCTTCATTATTGATTGATTGTTTAAAATTTTGTTAATACAAATATTTGTGTTTTTATTTTTAGGAATTCTGAAACGTGGAAAGAAATGTACTAAACCATCATCAACTAGTGATGACATTTACTTGATCAAGCTAGTGTAAAGAGCTTGTATGTGACACAAGATTTCAACAACTTAATTAATAAGACAACTATGGTGATTAATAATCATAGTTCATTTTTCCAAATTAGATTTTTTATGTAAATTTTTTTTATGGCAGTGGCTAAATTCTGGCACCGCCACTGTTTAAGCGATATCAAGTCGTTTACCATCTAAACCAATCCTTATTAGTAATAATGGAATTACTATCAATAGGATTGATATCCCTTTCAAGATGGAGGTGAGAGGCAATGAGTTCAATAACATGCAAAAAAAAAAAAATTTCTTAATTATAAAAAAAATGCTGAAATTACTCGTTAGACTTTATAACCACTAGGCAACAAATTTGGTAATTACGCAAGTACCTAAAATTTACTTGGCAAAATTCAGATATATTTCAGATATGAAACATTTTGTAGATGAATTTTCTTTCAAACTTTCCAGTTTCGTTTTTTTCTATATTGATTGATTGTAAAGTATCTCCTGTTGAGTATGTTGAAACATGAAACTAAATATAAAATTGTAATGCTGTTGCTTTTTAATATAAAAAGCAAGTTAAATTCAGTTAATTCATCCAGTTGGCAAGCTTTTATCAATCTTGATCATCAACCCGTTCACGAAATTCTAATTGAGGTTGCTCATGTGGTATATATTACATTCTTTAATCATAGCCCAAGAATAATTAATTGTAAAGATCAAATTTAAAATGGTGTTAAAACTTAGGCCACTTCTCAACATATTTCAGTTTAGTTTAATACGATTTCAAAGAGCTCACTATGACTGTAATTACATTCATTTATTTCAATTCATTGAGAAAGAAAATAAATCCCAAAAAAATTCACAATGCCCTACTTTGGCTAGTTTAAGCTTTTTTTTAGCATTTTTTTAAAAGCTCTATTTTCAAATAATAAATTTTATTTTAAAAAAAATAAATCAGACAGTTCGTAATTAATTAGTATAAAAGATCAAAATGTGTTATTCAAAGTCGAAATATGTAGTTCTATTCAAAGTTTATGTGAGCAACTTATTTTGACATCAGCTTAAAAGCAATATCAAACTAGCCCTTAGTTTCACAAGCCTTTGGACCAATTTGGAATTGTTTTCTCAGACTACTTTCCTGAAAAGCTTTATTTTCAAGCTTTTCCTATGACAGTTGAATTTGTCTTTGGGAAATCAAAAGCAAAAGGACCCTAATTAATTAGTCATATGAGTCAAAATCTTTTAACAAATGCTAAAATATGCTGTTTTATAAAATACTTGTGAGTTGAGTTTTTTACGACAACATTTATGACAACAATACCAAATAGATGAAACAAGCTCTTTGTCATCATCAGTAAACTAAGCAGGGGCTGAGGCCCACGATGAAATGATGTTTTAGAAACGGAACTAAATAGACACCCCGCCATGGTGAACCTCTTCTTCCTCTGGTTTATATATAAGGAACCAAGTATTTTATACCCATTTCGTTGAATAATGGACATGCAATCATTTTTTATTATTATAATATAAAAAGTGGCTACGTATTAATTATCAAACGAAAACAGTACAAAATACATGGTCCACTATATAATTTTCCCCTCCTTATATATGAGATGATGTAATTGTCTATCAATCAGATTGAGGTTGTTTTTTTAACTTATAAGTAGTCGTATTGAACTAAACTAAATGGTATTAAAACTAAAAATATTAAAACTGAATTATAATTAATAATATAAAGAATATTTTTTTTGAATGAAATCACCCGAGGGCAGCCAATGTGGCCATCCCCAGGCATTTATTGACTCAAAAATGTTAATCAAAAGATGTGATCAACAAAGTCAATTACATGATACGAGTTGTTGTGTAGACGTAAAAACATCCAAAATTACAAAACCCATACTATGCTTTTTGCACACAAACAAAAACCAACAAAAATAAATGGTCGAAATTAATAAATCCTCCGAGTCAGTAACACCTTCAAAGATAACTTTGTTTCGATGCCTCCTTAACTTCCATGTAATCACGTACCATAACATAGTAGCGAAATCTTGGCTGGGACCTAAGGTAAAGTGGGAGCGCCATAGATCAACATACTCCCAACACGTAGATGCATAACAATCGATATCCCAAATAACTTGAATAATTAGTGCCATTCTCTCAAGCTCCTCTGACAGACAAATAATGCGTGATTCATCTTTTTGCTCGCGCATAGAAGGGACAACTATCATTTTCTACTACCCTGCATCCTCTACTGAACAAGAAAGATCTCGACGGTATGCTTTCATGAAACATAAGCCACACAAAGAATCAAATTTTCGGTAATAAATTGGAGTCCCAAATCAACTTAAAATTCATTCGCGGCGTGTTCCACCTAGGCAAGCTATAGTATTGTCGACAGAAGGAGCTAGCCGAATACTTATTATTAGCCTCACACACCCATAAAAATCGATCTGCAACCTGGGGAAAATTACATCTCCTTTGACACTCATCATCCAAACCCGCCACCTCACCATCAAAGTAGGACGGAAATGCTTGGAGGATCCATATTCTTAATTGCCGACAACGCTCTTTGGCAGAAATTCTCAAGTTGCGCTTCCAAAAAGGCCGAATAAAAGGATCTACCCCAAACAAAAACTCACATCCCTGATGTACCGTGCAGAATTTAAACGTTGTAAATTGGGTATAAGTCAGCCAATAAGGTGCCAAGCGACTGGTCTGAAGTCCAATTATTATGCCAAAAGGACGTCGAAATTCCATTACCTATAACCACTCGTGTTTGGCTCTTGAACATCATCCAAAATAGCTCGATTAAAACATAAGATGCCGCCACACATTTCTAAATAGGAGACAAAACCCGAGTATCTAAGCTTTCAAACTCATCCCATGAGACAAAACCATAGCGATGAACACATATTTCATACCAAAAGGAATAACGGCTTACTTTGCGTAATCTCCAAGCCATTTTAAAAGCAAACTACAGTTGGTTAATTTGAAGTCCCTTACATATAGACCTCCTAATTCTTTAGGCAAAGCGATAGCGTTCCAACCCACTATGCACAGGCTTCTCGCATTAGAGTCTCCTTTCCATAAAAAGTTTCTCATTAATTAGGTTAGCTTGTCTATAATCATTATAGGCATCTTATACAATGACATTAAATAAATCGGAAGCAAAGCCAACACCGACTTAATTAACACCACTCTCCCCCCTTAGGACAAGCAATTGCCTTTCCAACTCGCTAATCTATTCTAAAATTTCATTACTAACGGGGTCCAAGAAGAGATGGAGATCTGTTTCCAACTAAAGGGGGCGCCCCAATACATAATCAGGAACTTCTCCATTTTGCATCCTATAAAATTCGCACATGAGTGTAAAACAAGTTCATGAACATTGACCCCAAGTAATGGACTCTTGATATTATTTATTCGAAACCCTGAGATCAACTCAAAACACCGAAGCACTCGAATAAACATAGGTAGCACAGACTCATCCACAGGTAAAAAGAAAATCGTATCATCGGTGAACTGTAAAACCGATACATCCCTTGCCGAATCTCGAAACGTAAACCCCGGTAATAGCCCTTCCCTAATACTAGCATCCATTAGTTGTTTCAACCCATCGATGGCTAATAAAAAAATAGAAGAAAACAATGGGTCCCCTTATTTTACACCACGGCGAATTCGAATTTGGTCACATGGTACCCATTGATTAGAATAGAGGTTGAAGATTGTTTTCTACAATTTCACAACCAAGAGACCCATTTATCATCAAATTTCATTCTCTTAAGAACCTCATCAATATAGTTCCATGACACACTATCATATGCCTTTTGGAAATCCAACTTCAACACAAAGCATGATTGCCTACATGAGTGAATTTGGTGAAACACCTCTGAGGCAACAAATGAGCACTCGTGAATACTCCTTCCTTTAACGAAACCAAATTGAAAATCCAAAATCAAAACCTCTAAACACGGCTAAATATGATCAGCTAACACTTTTGCAATCATTTTGTAGACTCTGTGTATCAAGGCAATTGGTCTATAATTATTTATAGCACACGACTCAGGAATTTTCGGAATCAATATCGTGTGAGATGTTTTGATTGTATCCGACAGCCTGTTCATCGCATAAAAGCTCTCAAATAATTGTAATACTTCAGCCTCTATTTCATCCTAAAATCTTTAATAAAAGTAGTAATTAAAACCATTAGGTCCTGGAGCCTTATTTTCACTACATGAGCACAGAGCACCCCAAATTTCTCCTTCTGAAAAGCAGCAGTTAGGCAAGCATTTGATGTTTAGTCGACCCAATGGAAAGACTAGCGCCTCAATAAGAACGATACCACCTGCTGCTCGGCAAATAATTCTGAGTAAAAGCCCCTAATTTTTGTCACAATCGCTCCCGGGTCAGTTATTGAATTGCCATCCACTTCCAACTGATTTACATGATTAATTCATGCTCTTGTCGAAGCAATTCTATAGAAGAATGCTGCGTTTTTGTCACCCAACAATGACCAAGACACTCTTGATTGTTGGTGCCATATATTCTCTAAGTTCCTCCCATAAACTGAAAGTTCCATTCGAGCATTATACAGTTCAGACCCTTCCGAGACATCTACAGGTCATACCACAGAATTTGATGTAAGGCTGATGATACAAGCCTCTAATTCCCTAATCCTCTCCTCAACCTTGTGGAAATTAGAAATATGCCACATCAAAATTAATTCCCTCTATTTGCACAACTTAAAATGGATGTCGTGATCTGGAAATGACACTCTAATCCCCTCCTATTTCTATTTTATAAACGGTGAGAATGCATCATTCTCCCATCATACATTAAGCGATCGGAATGGATTTCTCTTCTCAAACCCAGAGACATGAGATAAGAATATTTTTGGAAAGTGATCCGAAAGGGCTGAATCTACCTTCGATATTCTCATTAATGGCCAAAGATCCAACACCTCGCAAGACATAAGAACACGATCGATTCTCGATTATGACTAAGAATTTGCCCACGTATAGTCCCTTCCATGAAGAGGCAAATCATACAGCTCACAATCATCCATAAAACTCCAAAAATCTAAAATTGAAGTCGTTGATCCCCCTCCATACCTTTCAGAAGCGTGTAAAACCTCATTGAAACCCCCACATAAAACAACTGGTCATAGACTTAGGATAATGGGGCACAGTTCCTGCCACATTAGTGTTGGATATAATATATGTCCTTAAGGTAATTAGGGCTATATATCTTAATTATGTAATAGTATGAATTTTTTATTTGATCAATAAAGGCATTTAATCTTTGTTTATATCGATGTGCTCGTATATATATTATGGCTGGTTAAATATATTCATTGATGTATGTATCTTAAAGTCCTTGACATATCATCGCATGAAGTCAGAGAAATTATTGTTGGACTATATTTAGTGGAACCTGCTTCATGTGTAATTATGATTATGTCTAAACTATCCCTAGTCATAGTTTCATTAAGAAAGGATATTGATAAAGCGGAAAGACTAGCATGTGGTTAACTTTCTTGGAAAGTGTCTAAGCAGTCAATCTCCTAAGGACTGAAGGTGGTGCCTTAAGTTTGACACATTGATATATCTGGGAGATATATTGGAGACCGTAGTAAGATAATCACTTGGTGTACATATCAATGTGTTAGTGTTTATCTTCATGCAATAAGCTTTGCGAATATCCTCATACTTGAGATACTAGTTACCTTGTGTAGTACTATTGCTATACTTTGGGTCATTGTTACACACTCATTAATTTAGGGTATTAGGGGTGATTATGGGTATAGTGATGACAACACGTTGGTAAGCTGAGTAGTCAAAAAGAATCCATCGCCTTAGATATATTAAGGAGTTATACCTGGCCACTTGTTAAAGTGATGATTGCCATAAACCTCTTATCAGAGTATGTGTTTGATAGAAATGGTTTCTAGTTAAACACACTATGGTAAAAGGCAATATACTTCGATAACAAGTTAATAACTAGGATAGCTTGGAGCAACCTCACTATTAGTGGGTTAACACTTTAACCGAACCCTTTAAACCAGATGGTACTAATATTAAAGAATGGAAGGAGTTCATCGCATTGGATAACTATTGCATCAACCGGGATTAAGTCATAAAGCATAAATGACGTTCCGAGTAATGGCGGATGGTAGACCCTTGCTAGAGGTGTACTACAGCCATTTAAGGTAATCGAGTTCTATTCACGGTCTTGAACCTCGAGCCAATGGTTCCATTAGAATAAGGGTTAGTTAAGCATTAACAGCTCAATACTTCGGGATCCTATAATGTCACACACATTGGACCTTCATCGAACTAAGTAAAGAACTAATAGATTTATTCTATTATGAAAATATAATATAAATAATAATTGGATTATTATTTAATTGGTTAGAAATGATTAGATCATTTTGGATGAACCAAGGAATTTATTTTTGACCGGTAACTAATTTATTTGGTCATAAAATAAATATTTATTTGAAATTGATTTAAAGGGAATTTTTTTTGAATGGGTAGGACCCGGTAGAAAAATTGTTAGACAATTTTTGTCTGCGAAATGGGTTGCGGGATTCGCGACGCACCCGATGCGCGAAATCCCGCACTGTGGGCTCACAGCACTTGCGGAGGCCCATGAGGCTAGGCTCGCCAGCGCTGCCCTTTACAGCGCTGGGCTTGCCCAGTGCAAGATATCTCGCAAGCCTAGCTTGCAAGATGCACAGCGTGCTCCTCACGTTGTGCATACGGGTTGAGCCCATAGGGCTCCAAGCCCTGTTGGGAAACTATGATCCGTACCATAAATTAAACTAAGCTATCTGGATCAGGTTTGAAAGAAACAAAAACTTAAATCATGTAATACTCCTAAATCCAAATGGAAACATCCAGACAAAGATCCAGCTACAAGGTTGTTCGTTGAAGACATCAAGTACCTAAACATATGGAATCATTAGAATAAAGCTTGGAAAGGAAACAAGCTTTAATCCCTCAAGAACAGCATCCAGCAGAACTGATTGCCCTAACTTCGAAAGCATGGAGATCTGGAGACAATGAGTCTAAAGACATCCGGAAGACTCATGCTTGAAGACAATAGGAAAAGTTTTCAACGATAACTTTTCCCATCACTTTTTGGTCTACATAGTCAAAGATCCTTTCCCCATGAACAAGACAAAGGTGACAGCTTGCACTTTTCAGAAAAAGGAGAAAAGGACAGACACCAGACTAAAAAAGCTAACAAACCTGTTTCACCTAGACCAATAAGGAGGCGCGTGGAGCTCACACCAAAAAGCTAATGGTGTAAAAGTTGGTGCATCACAAAAAGCCAAGTAAAAAGATCACTGACAACTTTTCAGCATCAATCCCTAGGATTCAAATGGGTCAAATTACAGTCTAACGGATTGATCAATGGCTCCAGAAGTGCCACCTATAACCTGATCTAGGGTGAAGATTTATTATAAGCTCAACAACCCACAATGGCTACATTTATGACAGAAGCCTATAAAAGGGAAGCTTCACCAATTGAGAAGGTTGGCTGTTTGATTGACATAAGCAAGTAACAAAGCAAAAGCATTCAATTAGTTTACAATCCCTCCAAGAATCAATCAATTCAAAATCTGTTGTAAGGATTCCTAAGTGAGTTATAAACTTAAGGAAATCCAAAACCAAAACCTTTGTGAAATTAAGAGTGTAATGATCTTCAACTTAGGTGAGTTATGAGATTGGGATACAACTTAAAGTTGGTGCTTTAAGTGGAAACTCCCTGTAGGACTTAACTTAGATTCGGGGTAGAAGTCTAAGTGGTATATCCTACTAAAGACTAAAGGACTCAGCTAGGAGTTGGTGCTTTTAGTGGTATATCCTACATCCAAAAGGGGTTACCATCTGGAGACAAATTGTAAGGCTTGATTCCTGCCAGTTGGAAAGGAATCCACTAGTGGAAAAGCTTGGAGGAAGGAAACTCCGGGGATTGGAGTAGTCGGGGCCAAACCAGGATAAAATCCTTTGTGTTTGATTTCTTTAACTCTTTATTTATTGCATTATATTGTCATAACTGCACCATTCGGATCTATCATCCGGATCATAATCAAATACTCCACACTAAGACTTTTTAAAGTCTGTATATTTTGTAAAAAAAGGGTCATTAACCCCCCTCTGACCTTATAAAGACCCTCACAAGGACCAATAAGTGGTATCAGAGCGAGTGCTCAAAACTAGAGATCTAACAATCTTGAGCTAAAGGTCCAATATTTTGATTTATATATCAAAATGAGTTTCTAAAACTCTTAACTCCTTCCCATGGGTATGTCTATTACCCGTCCTCCACTCTTCACCGGTGAATACTACACGTTCTGAAAAAATCGGATGAAGAACTTCATCCAGTCACAAAGCATGAAAGCATGGTTAATTATTAAAGATGGTCCTTATGAGCCTACTTATGAAGTAGCGAGTATGACTACCCGAAAGCCATCAAGTATGTGGGATGAGAATGATTTTAAAAAGTTGCGTGAAAATGCAAATGCTATTAACATGCTTCATTGTGCTCTTAGTGCAGCTGAATTTAACATAATATCCGGATATGAGACTGTAAAGGAAATTTGGGAGAAGCTGGAGGTAACCTATAAAGGAACTACCAAAGTAAGAGAAGCCAAGCTTGATTTACTCCGGCAAAAGCTTGAATCCTTCAAAATGGAACCTAAAGAATCAATCAGCAGCATGAACACTAGATACACCAATCTAGCAAATGAGATGAAAAGGCTAGGAAAATAGATCTCTAAAGTAGAGATTGTAAAGCAGGTGCTCCGAAGTCTCACCAAGGAATGGGACAATAAAAATACTACCATTGAGATAGCTCATGACTTAAACTTTTACAGTTATAATGAACTCATTGGTAATCTTCTAACCTAAGAGTTATCCTTGGAGAGATATAGCCAACAAGAAAAGAAGCCTGAGGAGAAAAAGAAAGCCATTGCACTTAAGGCAGAACCCATCGGATCAGCTTCATCCGAAGAAGAAGAGCAGATCACTGAATCACTAAGCACCAAAGATCAACTTGCTCTGTTGACCAGAAAACTCAATAGATTCATAAAAAAGAAAGACAAAAGGAAATCAAGAAAGTATGAATCTCGGAAATCAAAAGAAGGCACATCCCGAAGGGACAGACCTAGAAAGAATCCGGAAGAAAAGAAGGATCCGAAAAAAGAAGCTGCCTATTTTGAATGTGGAGAAAAAGGACATTTCAGAAAAAAAATGTCCTAAGCTTAAGAGAACCAAGAAGTTAAAAAAGAAGGCAATGGTAGCTACCTGGAGCAACAGTGAAGAAAGTAGCAACTCATCTTCAACAGAAGAAGAGGAGACTGCCAACTGTGCATTTATGGCTCTAACTGATCCAGAAGCAGACCAATTCGGAAGAAATGCCTCTAAGCAAGATACAATGCAAATCAAAGAATCAGAATCAGAAATAGCAAACACTGAGGTAAATCTTTGTTCTAATTCTGCTTCTAATTTTGACATTGCTAGAGCTCTGTCTATTGTAATCAAGAGTGTAAAGAAGAATGTGAAAGCAATCAAGTCCCTCAAGAGAGCAGTGCTGGAGTTAACAGAAGATCCTAAAGCAACGACACAAGACATCAATCTAGTTAGAGCAACCAAGTATATTGATGTTGTGGAAGAGAACTTCTTGAGGAATCAAGTCCAGATTCTAAATGCAAATGTAATGGGACTGGATAGAGAAATCAATCTATTAAATGAGGTATCCAGGAAGAGGCCAGAGATAAAAGCTCCAAGAAGAGATAATCATCCTCCTGCTCAGAACAGATTCCAAAAGACCCTTATTCAAAGGGTGAAGGAAGTTAGCAGGCATCCACAAGCCTAAAGATTACTGCTGCTCAAAAGGGAAAGGCTAAGGTAGCTTACAGCCAACAGCCTATCAAACAGAGAAGAAATTATAGAATAGAAGTTGCACCTCTAACCAACTTTCGGATTCACACCTGACCATCTACCAGTGTACAAGAAGCTAGATATAGAGGGAACTATAGGAAGGAAGATCTTGAAAAGATCCAAAAGAAGCAGGAACAGAACAGATCCATTACAGGGTGCAGTTTTTATGGGAAGAACAATCATATTACTAAATTATGTAGATTAAAAAATGGTTATTATGATGTTTACCCTTAGCCTGAGAGGGTTATTAACCCGAGAGGACCCAAATCTGATTGGGCACCCAAACCCACTTGATCTATTTTACAGGTATGCCTTAGATCCACAGTAGATCAATACACTTGGTATATTGATAGTGGATGCTCAAGGCACATGACAGGTGATGAGAAGGCCTTCATCACATTGACCCGAAAGAAGGGAGGCAAAGTAAGCTTTGGAGACAGTTAAAAGGGACAGATCATTAGTCATAGAACCATTGGATCTGAATTAAAGATAGAAGATGTCTCACTGGTTGATGGACTGAAATTCAACTTGCTAAGTGTTGCCCAACTTTGTGACAAAGGAAGAAAAGTCACGTTTGGTTCCGGAGGCTGCTCAATCTATGATAGTAAGTCCAACCAACTCATTCTTTATGCACCTAGAGTAAATAATGTCTATTTTGTAAACATTAAAAATGATAAAAAAGAATATCTACTTGGTGTCTAAAGAAGAAGAATCATGGCTATAGCACCGGAGGTTAGGACATGTCAGCATGAACCTCCTGTCAAAACTAGCAAAAAAGGAATTAGTAGTGGGTTGGCCTAAGGTTGCTTTTGATAAGGATCATCTATGCACTACATGTCAATTAGGTAAACAGCATAAGAAAAGTTTCCCTTCCATCTCATACATTCCTTCTAAAAGAGTACTTGAGCTCTTGCATATTGATCTCTTTGGTCCAATCAAACCATTGAGTTTAGGTAGAAGAGAATACATCATGGTAATTATGGATGATTATTCTCGATATACCTGGGTGCTCTTGCTAGCAAGCAAAGATGAGGCCTTTGACCAATTTTCAAAAACATTCATCCGGATAGAAGTAGAATAGGGCATAAGCATTGTATGAATCCGGAGTGATAATGGTGGAGAATTCAAAAATATGCATTTTGCTGATTTTTGTGACTCCAAGGGCATTGAACATAACTTCTCTGTCCGTCACACTCCTCAACAGAATGGAGTTATTGAGAGAAAGAATAGGACCATAGTTGAGATGGCTAGAACAATGCTCAATGAAAATTATTTGCCAAAATACTTTTGGGGAGAGGCCGTGAATACATCATGTTATATTCTAAATAGAGCTCTCATTAGAAAAACCATTGGAAAAGACCCCATATGAAATCTGGAAGGCAAGAAAACCCAAAATTAGGTATTTCAAAGCATTTGGATGTAAATGCTACATCCTTAATGATAGAGAGCAACTAGGAAAATTTGATCCCAAATCTGATTAAGCTATTTTCCTTGGCTACTCAACACATAGTAAGGCTTATAGAGTCTTCAATAAATGAACCCAAACTGTAGTAGAGTCAATACATGTAGATTTTGATGAGACTAACCCTGCAGGTAAGAAAAGTTACACTCCGGAAGATCCAATTCTGGAAATTGAAAACCCTAGAGAAAAGAAAGAGGCAAAAGTTCTTGATTCATTCCATATCAAGAAGTATAAAGAGGAAGATAAAGGAATATCTTTTGAGCCAGAAATACAACAAGTTAATCTCAACCAACCGGAGATTGACTTTAATGAAAGCTAAGAAGGAGTAGTTGAAGCTGAAATGGAGCAAGTCCCAGTTCAACATGAAGGCCTGCAAAGGGAGATCTAGACACACAGAGATCATTCCATTGAAAATATTCTAGATGATGTTCAGAATCCAGTAAGAACTAGAGCTCAACTCAACAGGATGATGAGCCATGCTGCTTTTATCTCTCTCATTGAGCCAAAGAAATTTCAAGATGCTGAAGGAGATGAAAGTTGGATTATGGCAATGCAGGAAGAGCTAGATCAATTCACCAGAAATGATGTATGGGATCTAGTAGCACCTCCAAAGGGAAAGTCAATCATTGGCACCAAATGGGTTTTTTGGAACAAGCTAGATGAATCCGGTGTAATGGTGAGAAAAAAAGCAAGATTAGTTGCCCAAGGATATAATCAACAAGAAGGGATTGACTATGAAGAAACCTTTACACCTGTAGCAAGGCTGGAAGTAATCCGGATTCTATGCACTTTTGCATTATTCATAGGGTTCACACTATACCAAATGGATGTCAAAAGTGCATTTCTTAATGGTGTTATCCAAGAAGAAGTCTATGTTAAGCAACCACCCAGATTTGAAGATCTAAAGCATCCAGATCATGTGTACAAGCTAAAAAAGGCTCTCTATGGATTAAAGTAGGCATCTAGAGCTTGGTATGAGAGATTAACCTCATTTCTTATATCCAAGAGTTATATTAGAGGAAAGGCAGACACCACACTGTTCATCAAAAAGAAGAAAAATGATATGATTCTAGTCCAAATTTATGTGGATGATATCATATTTGGAGCAACTGATGAAAAGATGTGTGAAGAATTCAGCTCTTAAATGCAGAAGGAATTTGAGATGTCCATGATGGGAGAACTCAATTTCTTCCTTGGTCTACAAATCAAGCAAAGTCCGGATGGGATTTTCATTAACCAGTCAGAGTACACCAAGGAAATCTTGAAGAAGTTTGAAATGGACAAGGGCAAGCCTATATCCACTCTAATAGGATCAGATATAGTCCTATCCAAGGATTATGAAGGAGAAGATGTTGATCAAAAGCTCTATAGAGGGATGATTAGCTCACTTCTATACTTGACAGCTAGCAGACCTGACATATACTATACAGTTTGCTACTGTGTAAGGTATCAAGCCAATCCTAAGGATTCTCATCTCAAGGTAGTAAAGAGGATTCTTAGATACCTACTAGGAACCACTGAAGTTGGGCTATGGTATCCTAGTAATGGTGATTTCACACTCTGAGGGTTTACTAATGCTGATTGTGGCAAAGATACTCTTGAGAGGAAGAGTGCATTCAGAGGTTGCCAATTCCTTAGAGATTGCTTAGTATCATGGTACAGCAAGAAGCAAACTTCAGTTGCCTTGTCTACTATAGAAATTAAATACATGGCAGTTGGAAGTTGTGTAGCTCAATTCCTTTGGATTAAGAAATAACTTGAAGATTGTGGAGTTCAATCCGGATGTGTGGATGTTATATGTGACAACAAAAGTGTTATTGATGTGTCAAAGAATCCAGTAATCCACAGCAGGATGAAGCATGTCAACATAAGGCACCATTTCATCAAGGATCATGTGATGAAGAAAGATGTTGCATTAGTATACATTCTAACCAATGAGCAAAGAGCAGATATCTTTACTAAGCCACTAATTAAGGATCAATTTGGGAAGCTAAGGGAGTCAATTTGAATGTCCAATCCAATTTGAAGATAATCCAAAAGATAATCCAGAGTCATGGTGGATCCTTTGCAAGATATATCCGAAAGAGATGAAGCTTTCATTCTAGAAGAGAATCCGCTATATCAGCAGACAAGAATGACAAATGGCAGAAAAAGTGCAAAATGGTTAACAGTTAATTTTTGAATTTCAAAAGACAATTGGCTGTTACATGCACAGTAAATACCTTAGTTATCATTCAAAATAAACCGTTCCTATTCTCCGGTTAAACTGAGTTTCCTCTCTATTAAAAATCTGGTTGCCATGTCATCGATCCAACCAAATTACTGGCATCTGGATTACCAAACTATCCTCACTTTGAAAATTCTATATCCTCACGTGAGCAACCACTCTACTGTTACTCTACAAAAATTGAAACCTAAACCCTAATTCCATCAATTCCTTTCTCTAAAAGATGAAACTGTAATGCTCTTAACCCAGAACATCTTTGAAGAGTCTGATCTTCAAGATAAAGACTTCATTTCCATCAATTGCAAACCCCCCAACTCCGTTATCCCCATAGATTATTTGGGTGATAACTTTTTATTCCAAATGGACCCTTATTCTAGACTCATAGAAGATCAGCATCTCACAAATTTCCTCAAGATCAACTGTCCTACATATCCAGAACTTATCAAAGAGTTCTATGAAAATCTCTGTGAAAACTCTAAATTTGACGCTCTAAGAACCAAGGTTCAGGGCAAAGTTATTACAATTACCCCAGATTTCTTTGAGCAGCATCTGGGCATGAAAAATGAAAGGGTTCAACTACAAACTAATGGTGATGAACAGAAAGTTAAGTATGAATCCAAACAGTGGTTGCATCCACACTACTTTGGAGACAAATTCAACACATATTTTCCTCAAATTCCCAGATGCCTCTAGCATGTCATGGCAAAATTGGTGCTCATAAGGAAAGGATTTCTCACCACAGTGTCTTCATTCTAACACTGTGTACTCCAACACTGGGTAGAGAGCAGGGTGATTAACATGCTTGTACTAATCATCCACTTCCTCAAGCAGCATGTAAACTCTCATGGCGCTCTAATCACCAGGATCCTCCTTGCAAACAAAATTAACCTCGCCGGATTCAAATCTGTCACTAGTAAGGAAATCTTAGGGAAGAACTTCAAGAAATTGAATTATGGAGAGAAGTGGGATAAAGAAAAGGCCAAGTGGCAAAGAGATGAGAAGAAAAGCAGAGCTAGAAAAGCTGTTGATCCAACAAAGGCTCCGGTTCCAAAGAAGGCCCGGACTGCTAAATCCAAGATAGCTAAAATGCAAGTTATAACTTTGGATGAAGATACCCAAAGAATCACCCAGTTGCTTGACAAATCTCCAGAAAAGCCAAAACTAAGGGGAAGGCTTATCAAAACAGCTGATTTGCTGAAGAGACCAGTTTGTGATCCAGAAGCAACAGAATCAATTATAGTAGCTGCTGCTACAATAAGAAAGGGTTATCAGAAAGGGCAACAGAGAAAAATATCAGATTTACTGAATGAGGCAAATGGGTCTAATGAGGAGGAGACAGAGGATGAGACACCTATGCTAAAGAAGCAATTCACCCTGAAGGGTGCACTTTTGATGAAAGCAGTCAAGGCACAGAAACATCAAAAGTAGACAGCCAAGAAGCCAGTTGCCATTGTGATTGATAAAGAGGCTGCTAAGAGGGTTGTATTGGAAGAGTTGGCTAAGGCCAAAAATTCAAAAGGCAAAAATGTGCCCGAAGCCAATGAGGAAATCCTTCTGGAAGATCTACAGTATAAGGAAATAATGGCATCTATAGTAGACAATTATAGAATAAAAAGTCAGGCCTCTAGCTCCTCTAAAGAAAGGTTGCCTCTAAAAGTTAGTCCTATGAGAGTTCTAGCTAACAATACAATAAAGGCCAAGGTTTCGGCACCCTTCACTTGCTAAAGGAGGCTGCTCAAGAGGAAAATGAGGAAAGGTACATTAAGCAGAGCCTCTGAACTATCTGCGCTCATCTAAGAGGAGTTGAAAAGGAATTACTTAGACAAGCTTCTAGTTTGGATATGAAGGAGTTGGGTGAAATAAAACAATCAGTGAAGAATATAGAAGAAAAAGTCTTTGATTTCCCCTCTCTAGGAACTATTGTTGAAGCTTCTCTCTCCCAGATCACACCAATCCTAAATGAGCTTAAAGAGAATGTTTCCATAGCTAACCGAACTACTGATCAAGCCAACACCCTGGCTTCAAATAATTGTAGAATAGTACTTAACAAGATCACTTCCTCCTCTTCCGAACTCTCAGAAGAAATTATAGCCTATCTGGATACCAAGTTTGAAAACTTGTCAAAATTTATGGCTGGGAAGGACCTCAAACCTGTCATCAATGATCTGGGAGTAGACTAGCAAGTTCTTCAGGAAATGCTGGTACACTTTGTTGAGAAGACTATTCCCAAAATCTAAGATAAAATACTAGATGACATGGGTGATGAAATGCAGAGCCGTCTGGCCGGATTAGAGAAGATAATGAATGATTGGAAGGCATCCATCACTAAAGAAATCTCTCTTCAAACGGAATCCATTCATAATATCCGGAAAGGGATTAGTGAAGAAATAACCCTACTCCAAACCGAAATCAATAACCTCTCAATATATGGATCCTCTTCCTCAGCTGCCATTCCAAAAAGCCAGCTCCTTCAAGTCTTCCATAACCTTATTCAAGTAATTAGATGTTTCAGCTTCTTTGGTCAGTAGGGAATGACAACTCTCATAAAAGTGCTCTTCCCTTACTTTGACAAAAAGGATCAAGAGTTTATCTTGCACATTCATCCATCCATCAAAAAATCCTATGATCAGTTAAAGAAGACTATCTGGCCTTACTATCTTACTCCTCCTACTATTGACCATATCATTGATGAAAGAACCAAAGGTAATCCTGATTACTCAATCTACTCAAAGGCTTGGCAAGAGGCCTGGGATCACAAGACCTACATGGTGATTGATTCCCAATCTGGCAATAAAAAGGGGGAGATAAGTCTACAAGGGGAAGGATCAAGGAAAGGGAAAGAAAAGGAAGGAGCAGGACCATCCGGAGAGTGTTGGTCCCTGTGGGAATATTTATAAGGGCAGAGGGGGGTGAATGGCCCTTTTTCGCGAAATTAGTAGACTTAGAAAAGTCTTTAGTGTAGCGTGTTTGATTATGATGCAAAAGATAGATCTGGATGATGCAAATGTGTGCAATTAAGTAAAAGAGAAAGAAAATCAAACACAAGTATTTTATACTGGTTCGGTCCCGCCTACGTCCAGTCCCCCAGAGTTTCCTTCCTCCGAGCTTGTCCACTAGTGGATTCCTTTCCAACTTGCAGGAATCAAGCCTTACAAATTTATCTCCGGATGGTAACCCCTTTTGAAAGTAGGATATACCACTAGAAGCACCAACTCCTAGTTGAGTCCTCTTAGCTTTAGTAGGATATACCACTTAGCTTTCTACCTTGAATCTAAGCTGAGTCCTACAGGGAGATCTCACTCAAAGCACCTACTTCAACCTATATCCCAATCTCCTAACTTACCCAAGTTAGAGATTCTTACACTTTGGTTTTTAACAAAGGGTTGGATTTTGGAGTTCCTCAAGTTTATAGTTTCATTTGGGAATCCTTACAAATAGATTTTGAATTAAGGGTTCTTGGAAGGATTATATCAACTGATTGTATAAGTGTTGCTTTGTTACTTGCTTTTGTAAATCAATCAGTTGACCTGCTCATTTGGTGAAGAGCTCCTTTTATAGGCTTTGATCATAAATGTAGCCGTTTGTGGTTGGTGAGCTTTCATTTACTCTTCACCCTTGATCAGGTCGATGTGGAGCTTTCAGATCCATTGATCAATCTGTTAGACTGCATTTTGATCTGTTTGAAATCTTGGGATTGAGGCTGGAAAGTTGTCAGTGATCGTTTTGCTTGTCATTTTTTGATGCACCAACTTTCATACCATTTGCTCTACGATTTGCGCTCCACACGCCCCTTTATTGGTCTTGTAGAAAAAAGGTAGTTTAGCTTTTTCTCTGTCCGGTGTCAGACCCTATTGACTTTTCTCTAAAATGTGCAAGCTGTCATTTTTATCTTTATCTTGGGGAAAGGATCTTTGACTTCCATAGACCAAAAAGAGTAAAGGGAAAAGTATATTTGAAAACTTTCCCTATATTTGAAATATAGGTCTTCCGTATGTCTTTTAGACCTATATGCTCCGGATCTATCTTCTGGAGATGGCTTCAATCAGTTCTTCTGGATGCTGGTCTTGAAGAACAAAAAATTGTTTCCTTTCAAAACTTTGTCCGGATGATTTCCTCTAGTGCTTAGGTTCTTAAGTTGTTCAATGGATGATTTGTATCTTGATCTTTGTCCAAATTTTTTCATTTGGATTTTAGAGAACTACATACATTATTTTTGTTTCTTTCAAACTTGATCCAGATTTGTTTTTAGATTTTTATCCGGATCATTATTTCCCAAAAATCTCCCCCATTTGATGGAAACAAAAACTTAAGTCATCTAAGCATGGGTGTATAAACTAAGTATAATTTTCATTACTTAGTCTTTTACAATGGCTCCCCCATAATTTTAGCATTCTAACTCCCCCATAATTTTATGATTCCTGCTTGTAAGTTTGTTTTAGTACAATTACAGATTGTACTTTAGAAGCGATTGTTTTGATAGTTAAGATGTTTCACTTCATATATACTTCTGCTGTTAACAATGGTTAACATCATGAAGTTTTGTATTATAAGTTACAGAAATACATATAAAGTGAATCTAGCTATTACATGAGTGTTATAAAATCATCTAGCTAGCTTAACTATCTCTTCGGATGGACCACTCTTCCAAACTTGTAGTATCTTTCCCTTGCCACTTCCTTCTCCTTAATGACTCTGATCTTCCTCCCCCTTTTTCCTTCCATTAAGGGGATCAATAACCATATAGGTTCGCTTGTCCTAAGATTGCTGCCATGCAGAGGAGTAGATAGAGTAGTCTTTGTTGCCTTTAGCTCGCTCATCAATAATATGACCACTATAGGCAGAGTCAAATAATAAGGATGAAGGGACCTTCGGAGTTGATCATAGGATTGTGAGACTTAAGGAAGAATTCATAGAATGTGCTCTTGGTCCTTGAGATCAAAATAAGGAAACATGGCCCTGGTAAGAGTAGTCATACCTTTTTGGCTCATAAACCCTGAGTCCCCTATGGCTTGAACAAGGTTGTGCAGGACTGGTATGAGCTAACTTTCTAGAATGGTTGGAGATGAGGAAGATTTGGAGATAGATAATTTATTTATTCTGCTTGAAGGAGGGTGATTTCTTCACTAAGGCCCTTCCGGATATTATGGATAAACTCTGTTTGATCTTTTAGCTCTTTAGAGACAGTCTTTTTCCATTTGTTTATTATTTGTTCAATACCGGAGTTTCTAGCCTGCATCTCATCACCCATATCATCTAGGATTTTCTCTTTGAGTTTTAGGATGGTTTTATCTATAAAGTTGGCAAGCATTTCCTGAGTTACTTACTGATCAGTCTCCAGGCTCAACAGAGTAGGTTTCAGGTCGCTGTCCTCCATGAATTTTGTCAAGTTTTCAAACTTGGAGTCAATATAGTCCTTGATTTCTATGGATAGATCAGTGGTGGATGAGGACATTCTATCCAGGACAGTTGCACAGTTATCAGAGGCCAAAGTAGTGGCTTGACTGGCATTTCAATTTGCTGTAGAGGCAGTTTCTTTTAGCTCATTTAGAAGAGGCTAGATTTCGGATAGGGAAGCTGCCGCTAGAGCTCCGGGGGTTGGAAAGTTCATGACTTGTTGCTTGATTTTGGGGAGGCACTTCAAACTTTCTTTGATCTCACCTAAATCCTTTCATACTTCTTTATCAGATTTTTGCATGAGCAACTCCTCCTCACAGCTTTTAGGTAAGTGCATATTATCGTGAGACTCTTCTTGATGAATCCCTCTTCATGATGTTCAAGAGTTGCCTCCTAAAGGAGTTTAAGAGCGGCACTGACTTTGGAGTCTTTGGAGTTTTCATCAGGAAGAGTCACTGATTTTGTGCGAGGGGGAAACTTTTTATTTGAGGGTCCGGATAAGTCACCATCGGATGAGCTAGATTTATCTCCGGAGCTGGAACTGCTTCCAGAAGGGCTATCATCTTTCGAACTGGAGCCTACAACTGCTCCTTTCTCTTCTCCACCCTTATCCATCTCCCTTCCCTCCGAAGCAGCCTCGCCCGTAGGGTCTAATTTAGAGGTGTGCCTTTTGGAACTCAGACTCTCTCCCTCCTCCGGAGTTATTTCATCCAGGTTTGGCACTATGTCTTTAGCTACATTATGAGAGACTGTAGCTAAGTTGTGCTCTTCACGATCAGAATTAAGATGAGAGAGATCATGGGTTACCTCTATAGTTTGTAGTGTCTGATCCTGATGGTTTACATCATCCTTCTTCTCTTCTTCCAGCCTTACCTCTGGATGGTTGGAACTGTCCTCAACTACCCCTACAATTGCCTTTTTAGGACTTTCTTTTTCTCCTTTAGGCATGTTAGTATTTTCCTCAACAACCTTCTCCAATGCCTTTTCAGGACTTTTATGATCAATGACTTCATTACCGGATCCAAGCAGATTCTCCGGAAGTGGTCCTATTCTATCAGCTAATATGAATTCATCTGCTTATGGAATCTTTGACAGAGAGTCAATATCTTTTGGATCTATGAGAATTGGGGGAACTTAAGATGATTCTCTGGGTCCTTCGGTTGTTCTCCCCTGATTTATTTGATTGTTTTCTTTTATTACTGCTTGAATGACATCGTATTGCTCATCATCTTGCCCCATAATTTCTGTTGCACCGGGAACATTTTTCCCTTTGCTAGACTTTGCTTTTTCTAAAGCGGCTCTCTCCCTATACTACTTGGCTTCCTCATTCAAGATTATTCCAGCAAGCCTCCTGCCTTCATTGGCTTTCTTTTCTTGGGCAGGCAGGGCTTTATCAAAAGTGAGTCCTTTTCTCCTGATCTGCTTTTGAGGAGGATCCTCATCCTCTATCTCCTCATCATCTGCCTCCTCTTCCATCTCAGCCAATGTTCTTTTGGCTTTCCTCCTTCCAGCATCAATTGCTTTTATAGCAATGTGAGGTAGACCCGCAGGAAGCACAAGCTATCCCTTCTAAGCTACAGCTTTAATCAGTCTGCCCCTGGGTCTTAGCTTTTCGGAGCTCAGGATTGGGGTAGGGGCAGAGTGTCCTCATCAATATCTTTTGGAACCATTTTAGCTTGCTTTTTGGCCTTGGCTTTGTTAGTTCTGGGCCTTATGAGCCTCCTCTTCTGGATCAACTATCTTTCGGGATTTAATCTTTCGCTCATCCCTTTTTAGTTTTGCATTTTCTTAATCCCATTCCTCATTAAAGTAGAGATTGAGAAAATTCTTCTCAAGGATGGGCTTTCCATAAATCCCTTCAAATCCGATCAGATCCACTTTCGCCGCTTGTAGAATTCTTGTGATCAAGGCCCCATGTGAGTTTACATGGGTCTTGTGATAGTGAATGATCAAGACTGGCCAGTTTACTTCCACACTTCCAACCCAGTGCTACAGGATATAGTGCTAGAGGGAAAAAACTGTAGTCAATGACCCCTTCGTTATCAGGATGAGCTTGGCCAGAGCGTGCTGCAGGAATCTAAGCATTCCGGGGAAGTACGTTGAGATTTTATCGCCAAAGTAGTTCTTGTGGAGCCACATTTTGGAATCGTACACTACTCCAGTCTCATCCCCATCTTTTCTCAACATTATCCCGGAGTTCTTCATGTGTAGATTTTTCTCAAAGAATTCAGGAGTGAGAATTATCACCTTCCCTTAGACTTTAGTGCATAAGGCATCAAAATGGTTGTGAGCACTAAGATTTGAGAAGAACTCTTTCACCAGCTTTGGTTAGGTTGGGAAATTTATCTTTAGAAGATCACCCAGACTTTGATCTTCAATTAGGGTGAAGTAAGGAGGAGTTCTGAATAGATAAACATCACCTAGATGATCAGTAGGGATGACAAAGTCAGAAGTTTTAAGATTTAAAGGTTCAAAATCAGCATCCTTCAAGTTAGATACTTGAAAGAGATTTTTGCTAGGTAGGATTTTGACGGTGTTGGAGGTGTTTATAGCTGCCATTGTAGAGAGATTTTGAGAGATGGAGTTTTAGGTTTGAATTTTTGCAGAGTAACAGTAGAGTAGTTGCTCGTGTGAAGAAGAGAAAGGATTTTGAGGGGTTTATATAGAATTTCTGAAGTTAGGGTACATTGGTAATTTGGACTCTGGCTATTTTGACTAGATTGATGACATGTCATTCGGATTTTTAGGAGCGAGATGAATTCAGTTTAACTAGAGAATGGGAACGGTTTATTTTTGAATTAACTGCTGTATTTACCGCGCGTGTAGCAGCCAATGGACTTTTGAAATTCAAAAACTAATAGTTACCTTTATGAGCTTTTACTGCCATATGTCATCTTTATCAGCTGATGTGGCAAACTTCTGGAATAGATCTTTCCAATACCTCTTATCTTCCGGAGTAAGTTTTTATCTCAGGATCCGGCTTGATTTAAAACCTAACCTCCAGAGTTTTTCTAAATTGGATTTGACATCCCAATTGATTCTCTTGGTTTCCCAAACTGATGTTTGCTTAGTGGTTTAGTAAAGATATCAGCTCTCGGTTTATTGGTTGGAACATATACCAATGCAACATCCTTCTTCATTACATGATCCTGGATGAAGTAATGCCTTATGTTGACATGCTTCATCCTACTATAAAGCACCGGATTCTTTGACACATCAGTAGCACTTTTGTTGTCACACAATACATCCACACATCCGGATTGCACTCTATAATCTTCAAGTTATTGTTTGATACATAGGAGTTGAGCAACACAGCTTCCAGCTGCCATATACTCTGCTTCTGTGGTGGATGAGGTAGCTAAAGTTTGCTTCTTGCTATACAATGAGACTAAGTAATCCCCAAGGAAATGGCATCCTCCGGATGTACTTTCTCTCTCAAGAGTATCTCTACCATAGTCTTCATCTGTGAACCCCTAGAGTGTGAAGTCTCCATTACTAGGATACCATAACCCAACTTTAGTGGTTCCTAGGAGATATCTAATTATCCTTTTGACAGCCTTGAGATGAGAATCCTTGGGATTGGCTTGATACCTTGCACAGTAGCATACTATATAGTGTATTTCAAGTCTACTAGCTGTTAAGTATAGGACTGAGCCAATCATTCCTCTATAAAGCTTCCGATCAACATCTTCTCCTTCACAGTCCCTAGATAAGATTGTATCTGAGCCTATTTGAGTGGACATTTGTTTGATATTGTCCATTTCAAACTTCTTCAGGATCTCCTTGGTGTATTTTGATTGATTGATGAAGATCCCATCTGGACTTTGCTTGATTTGTAGACCAAGGAAAAAGTTAAGCTCTCCCATCATGGATATCTCAAATTCCTTCTGCATTTGAGAGCTGAATTCTTTGCACATCTTCTCATCAGCCAAAAATGATATCATCCACATAGATCTGGACTAGAATAATATCATTCTTCTTCTTTTTGATGAAGAGTGTGGTATCTTCCCTGCCTCTAGTATATTCCTTGGATATAAGGAATGAGGTTAATCTTTCATACCAGGCTCTTGGTGCTTGCTTTAATCCATAGAGAGCTTTCTTCAGTCTGTAGACATGATCCGGATGCTTTGGATCTTCAAATCTGGTTGGTTGCTTAACATATACTTTTTCTTGAATGACACCATTTAGAAATGCACTTTTGACATCCATTTGGTATAATGCTAACCCCATGAATGATGCAAAAGCACATAGAATCCGGATTGCTTCTAGTCTTGCTACAGGGGCGAAATTTTCTTTGAAATAAATTCTTTCTTACTGGTTGTAGCCTTGAGCGACTAGTCTTGCCTTATTTCTTACTACTACTTCGGATTCATCAAGTTTATTCCCGAACACCCATTAAGTGCCTATAATTGATTTTCCTTTAGGAGAGGGCACAAGATCCCATACATCATTCCTGGTGAATTGATCTAGCTCATCCTGCATCGCCATCCTCCAGCTTTCATCCCCTTCAGCTTCTTGAAATTTATTTGGCTCTATGAGATAGATAAAAGCAGCATGGCTCATCATCCGATTGAGCTGACCTTTGGTTCTAACTGGATTCTGAACATCATCCAGAATATTTTCAATGGAATGATCTCTGTGGGTCCGGATCTCCCTTTCTAGGCCTTCATATTGAACTTGGACTTGCTCCACTTTAATTTCAACTACTTCTTCATTAAAGTCAATCCCTTGTGGATTGAGATTGACTTGTTGTATTTTTGGATCAAAGGATATTCCTTCATCTTCCTCTTTGTACTTCTTGATTTAAAATGAATCAGGAATTCCTGCTTCCTCCTTTTCTCCTAATTTTTTAGCTTTCCAAACTTGATCTTCCGGAGTGTAGCTTTTCTTTCCTGTAGTGTTAGTCTCATCGAAATCTACATGTATAAACTCTACCACAGTTTGGGTTTGTTTATTGAAGACTCTGTAAGCCTTAATATATGTTGAGTAGCTGAGGAAAACTGCTTCATCAGATTTAGGATCAAATTTTCCTAATTGCTCTCTATCATTAAGGATATAGCATTTACACTCGAATGCTTTGAAGTACCCAATTTTAGGTTTTCTTCCCTTCCAGATTTCATATGGGGTCTTTTCTATGATCTTTCTAATGAAAGCTCTATCTAAGATGGAGCATGCTGTGTTTACGGCCTCACCCCAGAAATATTTTGGCAAACAATTTTCACTAAGCATTGTTCTAGCCATTCCTACAATGGTCCTGTTTTTTCTCTCAACTACTCTATCTATTGAGGAGTGTGGGGGGGGGGAAGAGAAGTTATGTTCAATGCCCTTGGAGTCACAAAAGTCAGCAAAATGCTTATTTTTTAACTCTCCACCATTATCGCTCCGGATGCGTGCAATGCGTATGCCCTGTTCTACTTCTATCCGGATGAATGTTTTGGAGAATTGGTTAAAGGCTTCATCCTTGCTTGTTAGCAGGAGAGCCCATGTATATCGAGAATAGTCATCTATAATGACTATAGTGTATTCACTTATACCTAAACTCAGTGGCTTAATTAGACCAAAGAGATCAATATGTAAGAGCTCAAGTACTCTTTTGGAAGGAACATGTGAGATCAAAAGGAAACTTTTCTTATGCTGTTTTCCTAGTTGGCATGTAGTGCATAGATGATCCTTATCAAAAGCAATCTTAGGCAAACCCACAACTAATTCCTTTTTGGCTAATTTAGACAGGAGGTTCATGCTTACATGTCCCAACCTCCGGTGTCATATCCATGACTCTCCTTCTTTAGACACCAAGCATATATTCTTCTTGTCATTTTTAATATTTACATAATAGACATTGATTAGAATTACTGTCATATATTGAGCAGCCTCCGGAGTCTAATGTGACTTTTCTTCCTTTATCACCTAATTAGGCCACACTGATCAGGTTGAATTTCAGTCCATCAACTAGTGAGACATCTTCAATCTTAAATCCAGATCCAATGGTTCCATGACCAATGATCTGTCCCTTTTGATTGTCTCCAAAGCTTACTTTGCCTTCCTTTTTCCGGGTTAATGTAATAAAGGTCTTTTCATCACCTGTCATGTGCCTTGAGCATCCACTATCAATATACCAAGTGTGTTGATCTACTGTGGATCTAAGGCATACCTGCAAAACAGATCAAGTGGGTTTAGGCACCCAATCAGATTTGGGTCTCTCGGGTTAATGACCATCTTATGCCAAGGATAAGCATTATAATAACCATTTTTTAATCTACATGATTTAGTAATGTGATTATTTTTTCCACAAAACCTGCACCCTGAAATGGGTATGTTCTGCTTTTGCTTCACGCTGATCTTTTCCTGATCCTTCCTTCTATAATTACCTTTCTACCCAGCCTCTTGTACACTACTAGATGGTCCGGTATAAATTTGGAAGTTGGTTGAAGGTGCAACTTCAGCTCTGTAATTTCTTCTTTGCTTGATAGGTTGTTGGTTGTAAGCTACCTTAGCCTTTCCTTTCTGAGCAGCAGTATATCTTTGAGCTTGCGGCTGTCTGCTTACTCCATTTATCCTTTGATTTGAGTTCCTTTGAACCCTGTTTTGAGGAGGAGGATTATCTCTTCTCGGATCCTTCATTTTAGGTTTCTTTCTGGATGCTTCCTTTAATAGATTGACTTCTCTATCCAGCCCCACTACATTTGCATTCATTTGCATTCAGAATCTGGACTTGATTCCTTAGAAAGTTTTCCTCTACTACATCAATATGCTTGGTTGCTCTAACCAGATTGATGTCTTTTGCATTCTTCTTTACCTCCTTGATAACAATAGAAAGAACTTTTGCAAGATTAAAGTTAGACGTAGAATTAGAGCAAGAGTTTACCTCGGTGTTTGTTGTATCCGATTCTATTTCTTTAATTTGCATTGTTTCTTGCTTAGAGGCGTTCCTTCCGAATTGCTCTGCTTCTAGTTCAGTTAGAGCCATGAATGCATAGTTTGTAGTCTTCTCTTCTTCTGTTGAAGATGAGTTGTAGCTTTTTTCACTATTGCTCCAAGTTGCAACCATTGCCTTCTTTTTGAACTTCTTAGTTCTTTTGAGCTTAGGGCACTTTGTTCTGAAATGGCCTTTTTAGCCGCATTCAAAATAGGCAGCGTCTTTCTCTGGATTCTTCTTTTCTTTAGGATTCCTTCTGGGCTTACTTCTTCTGGAGGTGCCTTCTCTTGTTCTCTGAGATTCATACCTCTTTGATTTCCTTTTATCTTTCTTTTGTATGAATCGATTTAGCCTTTTGGTCAGTAAAGCAAGTTGATCTTTAGAGCTCATTGACTCATCGATTTGCTCTTCCTCTCCGAATGAGACCGATCCGGTGGATTCTGGCTTAAGAGCAATGGCCTTCTTTTTCTCCTCAGGTTTTTTTTCTTATTGGTTGTATCTCTCCAAGGACAATTCTTGGGTTAGAAGATTGCTAATGAGTTCATCATAACTGTAGAAATTTAAGTCATGAGCTTCCTCAATGGCAGTATTTTTAGTGTCCCATTCCTTGGTGAGACTCCGGAGCACTTTCTTGACCATTTCTACTTCTGGAATCTCCTTCCCCAACCTTTTCATTTCATTCACTAGATTTGTGTATCTAGTGTTCATGCTACTAATTAATTCTTTAGGCTCCATCTTAAAGGATTCAAGTTTCTGTTGAAGTAGATCAAGCTTGGCCTCTCTTACTTCGCAAGTTCCTTCATAGGTTACCTTCAGCTTCTCCCTTATCTCTTTTGCAGTCTCACATGCGGATATTTTATTGAATTCAGCTGCACTAAGAGCACAATGAAGTATATTAATAGCATTTGCGTTTTCACGCAATTTTTTAAAGTCATTGTCATCCTACATGCTTGATGGCTTTCGGGTAGTCATACCCTCTACTTCACAAGTAGGTTCATATGGGCCATCTTAAATAACTAACCATGCTTGTATACTTTGTGACTGGATGAAGTTCTTCATTCGATTTTTCCAAAACGTATAGTATTCATCGGTGAAGAGTGGAGGACGGTTAACAGACATACCCTCGGGAAGGAGTTATGAGTTTTGGAAACTCATTTTGACATGTGTATCAAAATATATGGACCTTTAGCTCGAGATTATTATATCTCTAGTTTGAGCACTTGCTCTGATACCACTTGTTGGTCCCTGTGGGAAAATTTATAAGGGTAGAGAGGGGTGAATGGCCCTTTTACGCGGAATTAGCAGACTTAGAAAAGTCTTTAGTGTAACCTATTTGATTATGATCTAGAAGATGCATTCGGATGATGCAAATGTGTACAATTAAGTAAAACAGAAAGAAAATCAAACACAAGTATTTTATACTGGTTCAGCCCCGCCTACGTCTAGTCCCTGGAGTTTCCTTCCTCCGAGCTTGTCCACTAGTGGATTCCAACTGGCAGGAATCAAGCCTTACAAATTTGTCTCCGGATGATAACCCCTTCTAAAAGTAGGATATACCACTAGAAGCACCAACTCCTAGCTGAGTCCTCTTATCTTTAGTACGATATACCACTTACCCTTCTACCTTGAATCTAAGCTGAGTCCAACAAGGAGATCTCACTCAAAGCACCTACTTCAAGCTATATCCCAAACTCCTAACTTACCCAAGTTGGAGATTCTTACACTTTAGTTTTTAACAAAGGGTTGGATTTTGGAGTTCCTCAAGTTTATAGTTTCACTTGAGAATCCTTACAAACAGATTTTGAATTAAGGGTTCTTAGAGGGATTATATCAACTGATTATATAAGTGTTTCTTTATTACTTGCTTTTGTAAATCAATCAGTTGACCTGCTCATTTGGTGAAGAGCTCCTTTTATAGGCTTTGATCATAATTGTAGTCGTTTGTGGTTCGTGAGCTTTCATTTTATCTTCATCCTTGATCAGGTCGATGTGGAGCTTCCAGATCCGTTGATCAAACCGTTAGACTGCATTTTGATACGTTTAAAATCTTGGGATTGAGGCTGGAAAGTTGTAAGTGATCGTTTTGCTTGTCATTTTGTGATGCACCAACTTTCATACCATTTGCTCTATGATGTGCGCTCCACGCGCCCCTTTATTGGTCTTGGAGAAAAAAGGTAGTTTAGCTTTTTCTCTGTCTGGTGTCAGACCCTATTGACTTTTCTCTGAAATGTGCAAGCTGTCAATTTTGTCTTTGTCTTGGGGAAAGGATCTTTGACTTCCATAGACCAAAAAGGGTAAAGGGAAAAGTATATTTGAAAACTTTCCCTATATTTGAAATATAGGTCTTCCGGATGTCTTTTAGACCTATATGCTCCGGATCTATCTTCCGGAGATGGCTTTAATCAGTTCTTCCGGATATTGGTCTTGAAGAACAAAAATTTGTTTCCTTTCAAAACTGTGTCCGGATGATTTCCTCTAGTGCTTAGGTTCTTAAGTTGTTCAATGGATGATTTGTATCTTGATCTTTGTCCAAATTTTTTCATTTGGATTTTAGAGAACTACATACATTATTTTTGTTTCTTTCAAACTTGATCCGGATTTGTTTTTAGATTTTTATCTAGATCATTGTTTCCCAACAGAGAGAATTAGACTAGCTATAATTTTGTAAAATTTTGTAATAGCTAGATTCACTATTGTATATTTATGTAATTTGTAATCTGAACTTCATTGGTGTTAACTATTGTTAACAGCAGAAGTATATATATATAGTGAAACAATCTAATTCTCAAAATATTGCTTCTAAAGTACAATATGCAATTGTACTAAAACTGACTTAGAAGCTAGAATTGAAAAATATTGGAGGAGTTAGGATGCTAGAATTATGGGGGAGTAAAACCTGTAAATGTCTAAGTATCAAGAATCATACTTAATTCATATATACTTCATTCCCTTGTACTTAGTTTTTATTTCCATCAATTGGGGGAGATTGTTGGGAAATTATGATCCGAACCACAAATTAAACTAAGCTATCCAGATCAGGTTCGAAAGAAACAAAAACTTAAATCATGTAATCCTCCTAAATCCAAATGGAAACATTCGGACAAAGATCCAGCTATAAGGTTGTTCGTTGAAGACATCAAGTACCTAAGCATATGGAATCATCAGAATAAAGCTTGGAAAGGAAATAAGCTTTAATCCCTCAAGAATAGCATCCGGAAGAACTGATTGCCCTAACTCTGGAAGCATAGAGATGCGGAGACAATGAGTCTGAAGACATTCGGAAGACTCATGCTTGAAGACAATAGGAAAAGTTTTCAAAGATAACTTTTCCATCCACTTTTTGGTCTACATAGTCAAAGATCCTTTCCCCATGAACAAGACAAAAGTCACAGCTTGCACTTTTCAAAAAAGGACAAAAGGACTAACACCAGACTGAAAAAGCTAACAAACCTTTTTCACCTAGACCAATAAGGAGGCGCGTGGAGCTCACACCAAAAAGCTAATGGTGTAAAAGTTGGTGCATCATAAAAAGCCAAGTAAAACGATCACTGACAACTTTTCAGTATCAATCCCTAAGATTCAAATGGGTAAAATTACAGTCTAACGGATTGATCAACGGCTCCGAAAGCTTCACCTATAACCTGATCAAGGGTGAAGATTTATAACAAATTCAATAACCCATAATGGCCACATTTATGATAGAAGCCTATAAAAGGGAAGCTTCACCAATTAAGAAGGTTGGTTGTTTGATTGAATAAAGCAAGTAACAAAGCACAAGCATTCAATCAGATTACAATCCCTCCAAGAATCAATCAATTCAAAATCTGTTGTAAAGATTCCTAAGTGAGTTATAAACTTAAGGAAATCCAAAACCAAAACCTTTGTGAAAACAAGAGTGTAAGGATCTCCAACTTAGGTGAGTTGTGAGATTGGGATATAACTTAAAAGTGGTGCTTTGAGTGGGAACTCCCTGTAGGACTTAGCTTAGATTCGGGGTAGAAGTCTAAGTGGTATATCCTACTAAAGACTAAAGGACTCAGCTAGGAGTCTGTGCTTCTAGTGGTATATCCTATATCCAAAAGGGGTTACCATCCGGAGACAAATTGTAAGGGTTGATTCCTGCCAATTGGAAAGGAATCCACTAATGGAAAGCTCGGAGGAAGGAAACTCTAGGGACTGGAGTAGGCGAGGCCGACCCAAGATAAAATTCTTTATGTTTGATTTCTTTAACTCTTTATTTATTATAATATATTGTCATAACTGCATCATCCGGATCTATCATTCGGATCATAATCAAACACACCACACTAAGACTTTTTAAAGTCTGTGTATTCCACGAAAAAAGGGTCATTCACCCCCCCTCTGACCTTATAAAAACCCTCACATGGACTAATAAGCCCCATGGGTCGAACCCGCATCAGAAGTGGGGAAGCAAAATTGCTTCCCCAAGCCTATAAATAGGCACCCTAGTCCATCCTTTTCAATTACACCAAAGCTCAAAGCTAAATCCTAAGTTGAGATTCGCAAAGATTAATCTCTCGGGGTAATTGAGCAAGTTCTTTTTTAGGAGCTTGAATTTATTCGAGCACCTCTAGTCTATATTTTTGGGTGGGGCTTCTAGAGTGGTCTAGCAACTACTCGAGGCTCGTTAGTTCTTCCTCTTTAGGAGGTTTTGGTTGGTGGGGTTCGTGTGGATACTCATAGAGGCTATCCTACGCTTGGAGGCTTGTGCAAGAAGGTTCTGCTAAAGCATGCTTCAACTGGTAATTTTTCTTTCTTTCTCTTTTTATTATTAGGTCTTTTTCTTTAAGCGTTTTTAGACTTAATAATATGCTTAGGTTGTTTTGCATGCTTAGTTTATTTTATGCTTAGGTTATAGCTTAGAGTTATAACATGCTTAGTATAAAATAAATGTGCTAGGATATAATTTAGAATTATGGTATACCTAGCTCTTTTGCATGCTAACCTAGGTAGAGAATTATTTAGTTAAGGCTTTAATTAATTTATATGCATCTATTAGGAGTTCTTGGGGACATGGACAAAATTTTGATTTTTCGCCATGCCTGTTATGCATGTTCAATTTGACTGTCAATTCCCAACAATTAGTCTTCTACTTTCCTGGCTGTTGTGCGCATAAATACAAACTAAGTGGACTTGAACCTGACTAGAATTCAAACGGATAATGACCCATCTTTCTGACTCCTACAGAACCAATCCTTGAAACAAGAACAAGTTCCAAGAAACTTCAATTCCCCCCGATAAACCGACAGCCGGGATACAATGAAAGCTGTAGTCACTATGGCCCAAAAATTTCCGTACTACTTGGTCTGATACCCCACTAGATTTCATTTCGAGAAGAACAAAAGCATGTAGACTCTATTTTCGAATTAATTGTTTTACCAACAATTGTTTACCCCATGATTGAGACCACCTCGACAATTCCAACTCAAAAAGTTTAATGGCATAATAAATGACAAAGTACCTTGAGAGATCGTGGCTCAGTTCTGCCGCGACTCCAGCGCCTGAAGAATTAGAGTAGCGTGCTTATCTTTAAAAACACCCAATCTCTTCCCAACTTCCAGAATTGCCCTATTTTCATTCACCCCTGAAGGTCTTGCTTGTGATCGTGTTATAACCTTATTTATATTGGCAATATCCGGTCCAAAAGATTTCGAGGTTAAAGTCTGTCTAGACGATGTTGTCTTTCTATTTGAATTGCCCGTTAGATTAAATATTTCAGTACTCAATTCTTTGCTTGGAAATGAACCTGCCACCTTATTTGTATTCTGACTCGTACTATTGGATATTTGAGAAGAAGCTGAACTATGAGTTTGATTTCGGCCCATAGCTACAATTTCATGATTGAATGAGGGAATTGTATTTTCGGCCTCAGTGATCGGTTGGGAAAGGTCTCGTTGCTTGACAGAAATTTCAGCTATATCCTCCCGCAAAGCAGAAACCCTAGATATCGAGCTTGAAACAAGAGCCGTTGAAGCTCCTATTTTTGTAACCGGTTGCTTACCTGCCAAAGGGGAAGGGTGGCTGAGGACACTATCAGTTAACCTGAATAGGTGTGGGGATTGGAATGTATCACTATTTTGCTGCAGCCTAAGTACTGAACCATTAACTTCATGTTGTGAGAAAGAAATTTCAGCTAAATTCTCCTTAGGAAGGTGAGCAGAGCTGGGGACACTGTCAGTAAACTCTTTCTGGCCCGGAGCACGCTGTTTGACAGAAATTTCATCTACATCCTTCCTCAAAATATTAATATGTAGCAGTGTTTTAAAAATTGGGCCAGGCGGCCGCCTAGGCGGCGCCTAGGCTGGATTTTTCATAACACCGCCGCGATTTTAGGTAGTCGGGCGATCCTAGGCGGTTGACCGATTTAGGCGGTCCTAGGCTGGTCTAGGCGGTCCCAAGCGGGTCTAGACGGGGTTTTTTGTTTTACAAATCGGCCTAGGCGGGGTTTTTCAGAACACTATTTTTAAAATATGATTTAAATTATGTTTTTTTGTATTTTATATTATTATAATTCATTTCTAGCTGAATTTATATTTTTATATATTAAAAAATATTTAAAAAATAAAAAATATAAATCCGTCTGGATCCCGCCTAGGTTCCGCCTAGGCCCCGTTCAAGCCCCGTCTAAACTTTTTGAAGCCTCGATCGCCCAACTAGTGCCTAGCTCTTTTTAAAACATTGATATATAGTCACAAAATAATTAATAACAATTTAAATAATACTATATATTATAATAAAATTCATTAATAGTTATATATTATAATAATTAAAATTATCATTATAAATTATTATTATTATATTTTATTTTATTATAATGATTGTTGTGAATATTATTTTTTATTATTTTAATTGTTATCTATAACTAGAAAATATTATTATTAATTACTTTTTCTTTATTATTATTTTTATTACTAATATTAATTTGTAATATTAATATAACGTATAAATAGAAATGTAGTGAAATTGAAATGATATTATTAATATTGATTACTTTTTATTATTTATTATTTATAAATATTAATATTATTTATAATATTGATATAATGCATAAACTTAAATTTAATACTGAATACTGAATGTTGGATGTTGAGTATTAAATTAAATTAAATTAAATATAATAAATTGAATTAAATAGAAATAAATTAAAAATAACTGAATCGGTATTTCCTTTTAATCATAATGAGAACACATTAGAAGCAAATTCATCATTTCCCAATAAATTTTTAGCGGGATAGTAAAAAATAAAAAAAAGTGTAGACTCTAAATTTAGGTGCTTTTAAAATGGGTCAATTTTGAGTCAAAGTAGATATTTATGTTACCTATACTTTTCAAATGAATTTTTGAATTAATGAAAGTTTATTAAGGAGTTACAGTATGTTACATTACTATTTATATTCCTGCATGATCAATTAAGCTCGGCCAATAAATTAATTAATTAATAAATAGGACATACTTATGAATTGAATTCTTAAGGAAATATATTTGACTAATATACAAATTAATTGTTTGTACTACCCTGTTCACCTACAATATTCTTATTATTTTTTTAAATTTGCTCAACTATGGTTACAGAATGAAATTTCTTAAGAAAATATATTTGAGTAATATTTTTTTTATTCCTCATCTGATTCATCGGAGCTTTATTCTGACTACGTTCAGATCCGACCTGGGTCGTGCACCCGGCTCTGGTGAGTCTCCTAATAAGAATTTTTTACATTCACTAGGACTTAAACTCCAGACATTGCTTAAGCGATACCAAGCCGCTTACCAATTGGTATATATTAATTGTTTGTACTATATAGTGCTCACCTATAATATTATTATTATTTTTTAAATTCACGTAATTACGCTTACATTAAATAAAAACAAAAATCTTAATCCAGTACTTCTGGTATGGTTTGAACTTGTGTCCTCTAGAGACCACAAGTTTATCCTTAACTATTAGGCTAAGACTTCACTACTAAATTTTTGTCCACTGTGGACACCTACAACACTAGATATATTAATCATCTTGTGTTTTTCTCTTATATTTAACTTAAATTTATAATAAAAAAAACTCAATTTCGATTATCACTTCGTATATTTCTAAAAAAGTGAAGAGCTTTAGCTGTGTCTGAAATCTGAACAAAATTATCTCAATAAAAATATTTTTTTTGAAGAAAAATTAACCCTTAGAGTCATAATTTTATGCTTAGACATGTTCGTCATACGGCCCAAGTTGCCTCATACTTTTTACTAAAACTATGAATCCAAACCCGAATCGACCCGCTTCGGCTCCAGATCGACTTATGATGTCATTTCCAAGTCTGCCCAATGACCATAATAATTTTGATGCGACTTATGAAGGAGGTATTCAAATCTTTTCTCAACAAATTTGTGGTTGTTTACTCTGATGATATTCTGATCTTTAGTCGTAATTTACATGAGCATTGTATGCATTTGAGACTTTGTTTTGAGGTTTTGGACCGTGAATTATTATATGCTATTGTGGAGAAGTGTCATTTTTGTGATAGCACCATTAGTTTTTTGGGTTATGTTATTCCTAGAGATAGGATTAGTATGGATCCGGAGAAGTTTAAAGTTATAATTGAATGGCCAATTCCTAGCAATCTGTTTCAAGTTAGAAGTTTTCATGGATTTTGTTCTTTTTATAGATAATTCATTAGAAATTTTAGTACTATAACAAGTCTAATAACAGACTGTATGAAGAAAGGTTTGTTTAAATGGACCCTCAAGCCACCATTACTTTTAACACACTAAAACATGCCATGACAAAAACACATGTTTTATCCTTTCCTAATTCCACCATACCTTTTGAATTAGAGTATGATGCTAGTGGGGCAGGAATTAAGGCTATTTTGAGTCAAGAAGGTAAGCCTATTGCATTTTTAGTGAAAAATTGAATGAAGTTAGGAAGCATTATGCCTATGACCTTGAGTTTTATGCTTTGGTGTGTGCACTTGGCCAATTAACTCATTCTTTATACTAAGCACCAAGCACTTAAATATATTCAAAGTCAAGCTAAGTTGAGTAGAAGACATGCATCTTGGGTTGAATATATGCAATCATTTGATTTTGTGGTGAGGTATAGAGATGGTCCAAGTAATGTTGTGGTTGATGCATTGTCTAGGAAATATGAGGTTCTTAGTACCATGCATGCTCATGTAATAGGATTTGATGATATGAGAGCTTTGTATGAGAATGATGGGGATTTTGGTCAGATTTGGGAGAGAGTTAGGAAAGATGGTGCATTTAGGGATTTCACAATTCATGATGATTATCTTTTTAAGCTTGATGCTCTTTGTGTTCCTCAATGTTTTTTAAGGGAAGTGATTCTAAAGAAGGTCCATAGTGGATGCATAGTTGGTCACTTTGGAAGAGACAAGACCTATGAAATGGCTACTAGAAATTTCTATTGGCCAAAGATTTGGAAAGACCTTTCAAGACTTGTTGATGGCGTAACACATACAAACAAGCCAAAATGACATCACAAGAACATGGTCCATACATGCCTTTGCCAGTTCCAAATGCTCTATGGGAGGATGTAAGTGTTGGTTTCATAGTTGGCTTGCTAGGAACAAGAAAAAACCATGACGCTATTATGGTTGTTGTTGATAGATTTTCTAAAAGGGCTCATTTTGTTGCTTGTAACAAAACTAATGATGCATCTCACATTCTGAACTTGTATTTGAAAAACATTGTAAAACTCCATGGAATTCCAAGGAGTATTGTAAGTGATAGGGATGTAAAGTTCTTAAGTCATTTTTGGAGATATTTATGGGCACAACTTGGAACAACTTTGAAATTTAGCATGACATTTCATCCTCAAATTGATGAACAAACCGAGGTGGTTAACTAAAGACTTGGCAACATTTTGATAAGCTTATTGATGGGAAAGGTGAAGAATTAGGATAAATTATTATCACACCCAGAATTTGCTTACAATAGTTCAAAGAGTAAGACTATAAATTTTACTCCTTTTGAATTGGTTTATGGCGCTAACCCTCTTATTCCAATCGATTTAAGCAAAGCACATTCTAGCATTCCATCAAAATTAAAGGTAAAAGAGAGGGTTGCTGAAATAATCAAATTTCATGCCAAGGCTAAAGAACACAACAAGAGAAAGAATGATGTCTACAAGCGTCAATCCAAGCTAAAATCAAATGTTGAATTCAAAGAAGGTGATCTTGTGCGGGTGTTCATGAGGAAGGCCAAATTTCCATTAAAAAAGAAAGAATAAGCTCATGCCCAAAGCCGAAGGTGTTGGGAAACAATGATCCGGAAGAAGAAAACTCAAGCCAACCATCCGGTTAAATATTTGAAGAAAACAAAACGCCTAATTCCAAGAAAGGATCCGGATAAGATATTGAAGATAACAAATCCCTAAGTCCAAGAAGAAAGCATCCGGTTAAAGTTTGGAAAGAAAACAGACTTCTAACCTCATTGAACAGCATCCAGAACAAATCACTATTGAAGTTTGGAAGACTCAACTCTTAAGATTAAAGGGAATATTCAAGAAAGATATTTCCCTCCATATTGATCTCAAGTCAAATTTCCTTTTACCTTGGAGAATGAAAAAAGTGGCAGCTAGCACGCAATTCATAAAAGGACAGAAGACTGACTTGGAAAGAGAAAAAGTAACAACCTTTTTAATTTAGACCAATGTCATGGCGCATGGAGCTCAAACAACTAACACAGCTGCCTAAAATTTGGCTGTACACAAAATGCTAAATAAATGACGATTGATACCTTTGTCTCACCAATCCCAATAATTCAAACAGGTCAATCAATGTATGAGCACTGGATTTCAACAATCCTTCTCACAAAACTATAATGAGAGCTATATGATGCAATGTCTTTCAGGTGTTGTCCATCAGAGGTATTCCTACTACTCCAGAGTTGATTTTGGCCGAAGTCCGTAGACCCCTTAGGTACCCGTACGGGGTTCTGTCATGTGGTACGGATCCACTAGCAGACGCGTACGAGCAAATTCCTTACATACGTGCGGAGAGGACCCGTATGGGTCCTCTGATTTCCTATTCAGCCTCTTTCGGAAGCTATCTCTTACCTTTTTCAGGAAAAGGTGGTGAGGCCCCACCCATATGGGTCCTCTGATTTCCTAATCAGCCTCTTTCGAAAGCTATCTCTTACCTTTTTCAGGAAAAGGCGGGTCTTGAATGCGGTTTATTGCATTCAGACCTGACTCTCACCCTATAAATAGGGCATTTTCCCCTCATTTCAACACACACAACTCATATGAGAATTATACTAAAACTCTAGCAATTTCTATAGGTATAGAAAAGGAATAGTGGAGGTATAGGAGGTATAAAATAGGGAGAAAACCCATTCTTTGAGGTTTTGTCCACATTTTATTCACTCCTAGCTTTGTTTATTAGGATTTAGGGGAGATTCTATCCACACAAATACTCTCCCAAATAGTCCTATTCCATCATCTACTTTGGCCGGACTCTCTTAATAGTAAAGGGATCATCTCAAAGTGGGTTCATGTCACAAAGGCAACGCTCCTGAGTTTCAAAGAGACTCACATCTCAGTTATTTCATTATTATTATTATTCCACTTACTTCTATTATATCTATTCCTTTTATTTCCTATTTTGGGTCTACTACTAACCCGTATGATCCTTGTTGGCACCATATATCCTCAAAGATATCAAATCAGTGTGCCATACCCATATACAGGGAAATCCCTTTTCATTTTATTTTCGTGCCATTAATTTGTTAATCTAAAAATTAAACTGAACTAAGTTTCTGCCTGGGACTAGACAAGACCCCTACGGGTCCCTGTATATGCGTACTGGTCCTCCTTGGTACCCATACGGGTACCCCCTATTCATACGGGTACCAGCCCCAGACAGAACCCAGAACTCATTTTTAAATGGTTAAAAATCAATCCAACTCACCATATGTCATGCGATCATTTTCACTAATAATCTGGTAAATCAACCCACAAAAGTTAAAATGTGTTTTCACAATAAAATACGTTGAAGGCCCATTATTTCTCCTCGGTCCTAGAAGCCGCCCGGGTATTATCGATCATAAAACCACCACGCTAACATAATCACATTTTTCTCGATGAAATGCTAACTTATGATGTGCTATAAACTATGATAACGTCTGTGGATGCAGGGGAATTGATTGTCATTTTGTTTTATAACTTAAAACAAATGTACAGGTCCTCTTTGCAATTTCCCCCATTTTCCCCCGATTGCAATTTTTATTCCCCCATTTATTGCTTGTGCCCTATTGTAATATGTAAACGCATATAACGAGTGTGATAGAGTGTAGAAATAGTATTTCTGTGATAATTCCCTAAATGATGAAAACTAAAACGGTTTTACGCGTTGAATATAATTTTGAATCAACTAAATGAGAAATAAGTGACTGATCTAATACCCCGAATCTCTGATCTAATAGGTATGAGTCTCCCACCCATAGGGAACCGTACCAAAACTCTTTCCCAAGTAGACAACTTGGGTGGCGACTCTATCAATTGTATCGAGATTTGGGTCTCGATTCTTTTATTCATTAAAATTGGCTTATTGTACAAACTTTAACTAAAAATGTTTTTTCATGCCTAAATCCAACCAAACCCCAGCGGGTCCCGACTCTCACACAGGCACCAAGGGAGACCTACACATCATCGAGACCTCATAGTGGCGACTCTGCTAGGGAATAATGTTTTAACTTGCAAAATGTTGGTCCGTAAGATGAGCACCGAAAATCATTTACTTAATTCAACCCATTTTCATTTTCATCATTTGGGAAAATTATCACACTCTATCTTCTCATCTCCTTCTCTCTTTAGCTAGATGCGCTCTTCTTGTAGCACTAAGTTAAGGTGCCCTATTATTTCCGCGACACTAAAGGTGTTACCCATGACCGCCAGGAATATTGGGAACACCTTAGTGGGTGGAGCATTTCATTGTCATCTCCCTCCAAAAGATGCTTGATGCGATAGGAACCTTCTACATCAACTTCTAATATGTCCCTACACCATTCTTATTGAAAGCCTTAGAATTTTACCTTCTATGTACCCTGATTTCTGTGTGAGATTAGATTAAGGAAGAATACCCCAAGACTCGGTGGGAGAAATAAGGATGGAATCAATCGCTTTGCACGTGTTATGTTACATACCCTTGTGATTAACCCCACCATGCATCATTGTAATTTATACATGCATACCACATCCCATACATGTACTGATCTCTTGGTTACCACCTCAGTTCAAGACAAAAATCGGCAATTTCATCTAGCACTCATCCCGGTCACTATCATGGCTCAGCTTGGTCAGTCAGTTCAACCAGTGACCCAACGCTCCGCACAGTTAGTAGTGGGACTCATTCACTCCGTTAAGAGGCTATTCTATAGTTTTGCCATAGCAAGGACCCAGGTCAGCTGCCAGACTTTGTGGTTATTCCAAAGGGGACAATCCTCCCTTATTTCATGGGTTTATCCTATGGCATGACCCGCAACCAAGTGGTTCATCCTATAACTATAGATGACATCTCACCTTGGGATACTCCTCTTTCAAACATCTTCAAGAAACTAAAGAAATACTAGTTGATTGATCATCTTCGACTACATGTTCCACAAAAACCTAAGGAGAGGGGCAATTTCTGTATATATTATGTCAGTCCTAACCATCCAACTAGGATGTGTGAGGATCTTCTCAAGGCCATCACAGTACTGATTGACAAAGGAAAAGTCTGTGAACCCTGGCAAAGAGGGGATAAAGTAGCCATGATTAACTCAGGATTAGAAGAAAGCGAGGTGTGGAAATGTATCATGGAGACCAAGAAAGCAAGAGAAGAACCATCAATATTTGACCTTATAACTATCAAACAGTGGAGTGGGGAATCTGTCCACGACTATTTTTAGAGGTGGTTAAATATCGTGGTTGCCCTTACAGGGAAACCTCAGGAGAAGGAATTAGCTGACCAATTCATCTTCTGGTTATCTCCTCACCTCCGCATGATAGCATTTATGAATGCATACAAAACCATCCCTAAGAGCTATGAAGCAGCTATAGAAGAAGAAAAATGTGCCACACAAATGGAAGATGGTGACCCATCAAAGATTGAAGTAGAAAAAGCTATTGACACTCTTACCACTATAATATACACTATCTTATGCTTGGGGTATAAGAAGAAGACACCGATTCAAGAAGCCTTGAGAAACCCGACCCAAGCCATAAGAGAAGCTGTAGATGATTTGTTGATCGAGAAACAGTTGCAAGACCTGGATCGCGACCTGACTCAGACTCTGATGAGTGACCAAGAAGGCCCTCCGCCTGTAGAGGATGACAATGCAATTATATGTAATGAAAATGATGTAGCCTTCGGGCATCCTAATGATAGTAATAGTGATTTTGCTTACTTGTTTGATGTTTCGCCTGAAGGCATCATGCATTCATCTGACCATACGTATAACATTTTTAGCATTCATGACACTTCATTGCATGACATAAATTTGGGTACTAAGTAAAATCCAAAAATGGTAATAATATCTAATGGTTTGACCCCTATCAAAAAAAGAGAGACAGTGAAAGGTGCTTAGGAAACATGATAACAATTAGCCTAGGTCCTTCTTTCTTCATAAGGGGAAAAAAGGTACAAGAGCACACATCATTAAGAAAGACGACCAAGAAGGCTCATCAAAGCACCAATAGCAGGTCAACTCTGGTCATGAAAAATGGAAAGAGCATCTTGAGTCATGAAATGATCTCTTCAGAAGCTCTAAAGGGAAGCTGATCATTAATTAGTAAAAAACATTTTGTTAAAGACAGTGGCCACCTACAGAGACTGGGCTGATAAACTTCCATTCGCAGTTTGGGGGTACAAAACCATTGTAAGAACTCCCACCGATCAAACACCTTTCTCCCTGGTATATGGAATGGGATTCTTGTTACCGTTGAAACAGAAGTAAGATCTCTAAGGGTGGCACTCGAAGCTTAGTTAAAAGAGTCAGATTGGGCAAGAGCCAGGTATGAAAAGTTAAATGTAATAGACGAAAAATGGCTTAAGGTGCTTGACCACCTACAGATGTACCAACAACGCATGGCTCGAGCTTACAACAACAGAGTCAGATACCCAAAATAACCTCTCAAAGCGGGTGATCTGGTTCTCAAGTAGCTACGCCAGGTCAACACTAACACCAGGGGCAAGTTTAGTCCTAATTGGGAAGGACCGTTCATTGTGAAGAAAGTCCTTGGTAAAGGAGGAATCAAGCTTATAGACATGGATGGAAATGAGTTCGTGAATCCAACGAATCAAGATAGGCTTAAGCGTTATCATGTCTAGGTGAAAAGAATTAAATAATAAAAAACAGCACAAAGAATAAAAGAAATAAAGAATTAAAAAACCAGCGAGCGGTCCTCTAATACTCTGGAAAAATTAGAGCTGAAAACCCAAAAAGGGTGGCTTAGGCAAAAGTCAGGGCATCGAGAGAAAAATGCCAGTTGCTTTCTGGAAAATCTATAAAAGACCAGTAGGCGGTAGGGGTTAACCATTGGAAATTATTACCATTTCCTATGTACTCAAATTAATCTCCTCAATGAATGTTATGATTTTGCTAAGAATCTTAGTCTTATGAATGCATGCATATCTTTAGGTGAAATAATAGCTAGTATATGAACATCAATTTTTCCTTTACCTGTTATGCATCATTCTATTCGTCTTTACTGCACATTTGCAATATTCAGAAAAGCCTGCTGGATTGAAAATCCGAAAGGGCAGTCCATGCAAAAGTTAAGGCAAAAAGAAAAGTCTGCTGGATTAAGCCGTCAAGGACAATTCAGGCAAAAATTAAGACAGCTTGCTGGGTCAAAAACCTGAAAGGGCAGCCCCGGCAAAAATTAAGGCAAGATAAATAAAGAAAAAGCTTGCTAGGTTAAAACCCAGAAAGGGCGGTCTAGGCAAAAGTTAAAGCTAAAAAGAAAAAGTCCACTGGGCTAAGCCGTCAAGGACAGTTCAGGCAAAAATTAGGACAAAGAGAAAGAAAAATAAAGGTTCGATAGGTCACCTCACATCGAGTGGCCTATGCAAAAGTTAGAACTTCACTTGGTCCCCTCGCTACAAAATCGTTAGGTACGGGTTCACAAGGCAACGATACTCAACAATCTCAGTTCAAGAAAAGTCAGCATGCATAATTGTCAAATATCAAAAGTACCAATCCAAAGTTCACAATCAAAATAAGCCACGCAGGGCCCAAAAGTATCAAACAATCTATAAGATAATCATAATCTAAGCTGTCAGGGGATCCTATCCCTGGCGGCCCTCCTGAGTCTGATCCTGAGTATCCACCAGTAGATAATCCACATCTATGTTTATATGGTCATCAGCCTCACCAGTATCTATAGCTGGCTAGGCAGGGCCCTAGTCTACGAGGTCCCTGCAGTAGCCCCAACAGCATCACTCCCTCAACATGTTGATCTCCTCTCCTCTGAGTCACTCGATATGCAGAAAGGTCATCCTCAGACTCATCATTAGAAGGAACCGACGCCTGCCTATCCTTAGTCATCCTCACTAGCTGAACCCTTAATGTCTTAATCTTGGCCCTCACTCGAGCAGTCTCAGCCCTAGCCTGGTCAGCCTCAACATTGGCTGCCCACAGCTGTTCCTCCAAGAATTTGGCTCTCTGATTAGAAGCATCCAAATCCTTGGTGGACCTACTACGCTTCATGGCCAGTAAAGTTTGCAATAGAAACTATAAGATCAGTACATATATTTAAATGTCATAGCATACATCATGCATAGTTTGTTGAAATTTTACAGGTAATAGAAACTTACTAAAGCTAGTGCGTCCTGGGCTAACAGCAGATCCCGAATAGAAAGATAACCCCTGGTTATCCTCTCAGCCTCAGAAATGGTCACTTGAAAGGAAAGGGTCACATCAGGATAAGACATCCTAAGCAATTACAATAATGGACAAAGTTAAAGGTAAAGGATTCCTTACATGAGTAGAGCTGGAAGGGGTAAAACAGATAGGTTGAACCGACTCCTCAAGCTCATTGACAGCTAGATTCCCCGAATGGTCGAGGAGTTGAAAGAAAGTATTTAGCTCAGCTCAAACAATGCCCTCCCTCACAGATTCAAAAGATCGGGACTGCTACACCAGCGGCTCGGGGGCAGCAGTAGCAGCAGACCTCTTTCATGTAGAAGTAGGAGGCTATACCAATAAAGAATCAGATTCAAGATCACAGTCAATTTTAGAAAGTAGTAAAGTACTCATAAAGAGCAAGTTAGAAGCACACCTAAGAAGAAGAGATAGCTAACCTAGCCAAACCCCTGGTACCTCGAACTATGGATGGACCCCTGTGGCCCCCTCTAGGTCCTCCCTCCTTGTCATCATCCTCACTATCGCTCCAGTGAAACTCCAGGGGCTCGTCCTCGTGGTGAATCCTCCCTCAGGGAGGAAGAAGGGAGGAATCAACAAACTCAGCATAAGGGCCCTCTACAGACAACACGTGAGCTTTCTCGCCCAATAAGTATAGCCCTTGATAGGTTTCGGCATGAGATGAGGCCAGAAGATGCCCTCCGGGATCAGGGGAGGAATCGGTCTCTCCACCATGGCACTAGTCCTCCACCCTCAGACCCACTCACTGAAATACCACTTATGGGATAGTGGTGACTCCAGGATAAAACGGCGGTCATCCACGCCGGCCCACATCCGCTCGATAGCTCCATATGTGACCAATCTCTCCCACGGGTCTCGAATAATCTACATAAAATAAATGCACTGTGAGTATCACAACCTAGTAAATACATTTCTACTAATGGTTTGTTGAAATATAAAATGCAAGTTTGCCCGATCTGAGCATAGTTGGTATAAGAACTCTCGATACTGCACTGTGGTCAAGGGCTGATTCTACCAAAGCCTCACCCATCTAGATATGATGTGCGACGTCTCAGGATGTAGGGGAAAACCTAGTCTAGGAATCAACAGGTGCCCGAAAGCCCAAATCTATAAGACAAAGTAAGGATTGGTTGGAACATAGTTCAGACGAAAGGTTAAAACATAAGAGATCAGTTTGGGATTTACCAGTAGTATCAGATGGCAGATCTTAAGCTCAAACTACTCACCACGGACCCCAACGTCCAACCCATAGTACAGCTATGCCAGAATGGCTCGACACCAGTTCTTGCAAGACACAGCTGCAAGATCCTCCACAGCAGGGAGCAAACCATAGTTGAGGTTGCTCGAGTAGATAAGAAAGAAGATGGTGGTAAGGAATGTCAGCAGGAAGGACTGGGCATACTGATCTCTCCTATCAGCCGCAATAGGACTCAGCTGCCTGATCTAATAAGTATGCAAGTCCCCATACTTGAGCTAATTTGTCCAACCCAGATGAAGCCCAAGTAATATGGCAATGTAAGCCTTCACCTCAGGCTGAGAATGCCATCGGTCGGCATAAACACTAAAGTGGACCACATCCCTGCTCCACTTTAGGCCCGTCGTGGCACACACATCTGAGGGAGTGATAGTAACCTCCCTAATAGTCAAGTAGAAAGTATGGGCTGTCTCCGACCATCTCTCCGTCATAGCTAAAATGTCACAGGGGCCCAACATCTTAAGGGCCTGAGGTAAGGCCCTAATAATGTCGCTGAAGCCAAAAGAATCGATACGAGTCAGCAACTTTGTATCCTCCGTAGCACGAATCTCCTTGTACCATTTCTCGTAGAAGCTCAGGGCTCTCATTGCCTTGTATTGGAACTACAAAGATAGAATTACAATTTAACAGGATTAGAACATGATAGAAAAGTCAAGAATCAGAAAAGGATTATAGAAAGCAAAGCAGCCAGCATTCTGTCCCTGAGGATAGGACCCTTACGGGTCTATAAGGAGTACCCATACTAAAAATAGGACCCGTATGGGTCCCCTGCAAGCAGTCCCTCTGCGAAAAATATCCTAAAAATCCAAAACCATCTAAATTCATCTAAAGCTCATCTAAAACTATCCTAAAAGCATCCTAGGCTAAAGTTACATGCATTAGGCACTATTCTAAGGTCTAAAACACCCTAATTTATGCCAAAATTCGAGAAATTGCCAAAGGTTCAAAATTGGAAAATGGAGAATCAAGTGAAATTACCTAGAGTTTTGAAATATGGGTCTCGGGAGAAGGGATTAGTGGCACTTCAGAGATAGGAGTAAGCCCCAGAAATGAGCCTCCTTTGCGGAACGCATACCCGATAGAAACCGGGCATTCTCAAAGCCCTGAATCACCAACTGAGGGCAAGTCCTCAAGTCTAAGGGAGAAACGACTGGTCTATGGGATCTTTTTATACATCTTCAGTTGATTTTAGGAAGAAAAATTGCCGAAGTTACAAAATGGAAATTTTGGTATGAGGCCGGATATGAGGCAGCTCATCTGCCTTTTGAAACCCCTATCGGGGACCCGTATGGGTCCCACCCCACCCATACGGGTCCTAACTTTCAAGAATCCTAACTGTACAGGCCTGGCCCATTCATACGAGCCCTCTCTTACCATCTAGGGGAAGATTATTGAACCAGTATTTCAGTAGGCACTAGAAATTCATCTAATCCAAATCCGGGGCCAACCCCGCTCCTTCTCAATCTTATATTTTAATTATTGTTAAGGACAAGTCCCTAGGCTCACCTTGATCCCTGATTAAAGGGGCAAAAATATTCTTGTTTTCACAAAAATCAATCAAAAATCAAGGTAAGCTATTTTTGAATTAATTACTAATAGGGGAATTTTTGTGTACAGGTCCATCCTAGCACAGGAGTTCTTCCCCAGCTAACGAATCTTACAAGGAAGGGCCTACCCAGCAAAAAAGGCTCTACTAAAAGGACATCTCTATCCTCCCTCCCAAGCAGCGGGATCAAGTTAAGGGGCATCCCTTATTTCCCAGGAGCGAAATCATCAGGTCTCAAGGGCATCCCCCCATTCCCCAACAGCAGAAATAGTCAGTCTAGGGACATCCCCCCATTTCCCGGTAGCAGAATCATTAAGGTCCCAGGGGCATCCACCCCACCAACCTAGGGGCATCCCCCTATTTCCCAATAGTGGAATCATCAAGTCTCAAGGGCATCCCCCTGCCGACCCAGGGGCACCCCCCATTTCCTAGTGGCGGAATAGTCAAACCCTAAGAGCATTCCCAGGCCAAACTCGACATTTCCCACTCATAGTTTTCAGTTTATCTTATCCACACATCTTTATTCTTAATCGAAGGGGCAAAAATATTTTTATTTTCACAAAAGTCAATTAAGAATAAAGAGGTGTCTACTTAGACAACGACTGATTCGGTGTTTGATTGTTGTCTCTTTTCAGGTTATTCAAAATTCTCCAGCAGGAGAGTCATCCACCTTAGGAAAGGGATACATCGATGGTCAGGAGAGTTTATCCGCCTTAAGAAAGGGATACACTAGCATCGGTCAGGATAGTTGATCCGCCTTGAGAAAGGGACACGAGGAGAAGTCATTCGCCTTAGGAAAGGGATATATCATCAGTCAGGAAAGTCATCTACCTCTGGAAAGGGATACGCATTAGCAAGGAAAGTCATCCGCCTAAGGAAAGGGATACACTAGTCAGAATAGTCAATCTGCCTTAAGAAAGGGATACACCAGCATCAGTCAGGAAAGTCGATCTATCTTAAGAAAGGGATACGAGGAGAAGTCATCCGCCGTAGGAAAGGAATATATCATCAGTCAGGAAAGTCATCCGCCTCAGGAAAGGGATACGCTAGTCAGGAAAGTTGATCCGCCTTAAGAAAGAGATACATACACCCTTCCTAGTAGAGTCATAAGGGATATGCACGGTAGCAAAAGGAAAGTCATCCGCCTCAAGAAAGGGATATGCATTGACAAGGAAGGTCATCCCCTTCAGGAAAGGGATACACATTCCCCAGTAGAGTTATAGGGGGTACGCATCAGCAAAGGAAAGAAGTTTGCCTCAAGAAAGGAACTCACCCATATCATCACCTTAAGTATAATTTCTAAGCCCTTGCTCACATTGTGAGATCATACAGATCCGTATCTGTAATGATCCCACGAGGGGCAGCCTGTGAGAACTGGATTTCAATAATCCTTCTCATAAAACTATGATGAGAGCTATATGATGCAATGTCTTTCAGGTGTTGTCCATTAGAGGGTTTCCTACTACTACAGAGTTGAGTTTGGCCGAAGTTCGGAGACCTAGTTTGCCCTTACGTACCCGTACGGATTTTATCTGGTGGTATGGATCCACTGGCAGACCTGTACGGGCAGATTCCTTCCATATGTGTGGAGAGGACCCATACGGGTCCTTTGATTTCCTAATCGGCCTCTTTCAGAAGCTATCTCTTACCTTTTTTGAGAAAATACAGGTCTTGAATGTGGTTTATTGCATTCAGACCTAACTCTCACCCTATAAATAGGGCCTTTTCCCCTTATTTCAACACACATAACTCATATGAGAATTATACTAAAACTCTAGCAATTTCTATAGGTATAGAAAAGGTATAGTAGGGGTATAGGAGGTATAAAATAGGGAGAAAACCTATTCTATGAGGTTTTGTCCATATTTCATTCATTCCTAGCTTCGTTTATTAGGATTTAGGGGAGGTTCTGTCCATACAAATACTCGCCTAAATAGTCCTATTCCATTATCTACTATGGCCGGACTCTCTCAACAGTAAAGGGATCATCTCAAAGTGGATTCACACTACAAAGGTAACGCTCCTGAGTTTCAAAGAGACTTATATCTCAGTTATTTCATTATTATTATTCCCTGTTTCTTCTATCATATATGTTGCTTTTATTTCCCGTTTGGGTCTGCTCCTAACCCGTATGAGCCTTATTGGCACCATATATCCTCAAAAATATCAAATCGGTGCGCCATACTCATATAGAGGGAAGTCCCTTTTATTTTATTTTCATGCCATTAATTTGTTAATCTATAAATTAAACTGAACTGAGTTTCTGCCTAGGACCAGACATGACCCGTAGGGGTCCCTCTATACCCATACCGATCCTCCCTGGTACCCGTACGGGTACCCCCCATCCGTAAGGGTACCAGCCCCAGACAGAGCACATCATAAGTCAGCATTCCATTATCTACTTTGGCCGGACTCTCTCAACAGTAAAGGGGTCATCTCAAAGTGGATTCACGTCGTAAAGGTAACGCTCTTGAGTTTCAAAGAGACTCACATCTCAGTTATTTCATTATTATTATTCCCTGTTGCTTCTATTATATCTGTTCCTTTTATTTCCAATTTTGGGTCTGCTCCTAACCCGTATGAGCCTTGTTGGCACCATATATCCTCAAAGATATCAAATCGGTGCGCCATACTTATACAGAGGGAAATCCCTTTTATTTTATTTTCGTGCCATTAATCTGTTAATCTGCAAATTAAACTAAACTCAGTTTCTGCCTGGGACCAAATAGGACCCGTACGGGTACGGGTCCTCCTATACCCGTACCGGTCCTCCTTGGTACCCGTACGGGTACCCCCCCATCCGTACGGGTACTAGCCCTAGACAGAGCCTAGAACTCATTTTTAATTGGTTAAAAATCAATCCAACTCACTATATGCCATGTGATCATTTTCACTAATAATTCAGTAAATCAACCCACAAAAGTTAAAATGTGTTTTCTCAACAAAATACGTTGAAGGCCGGTTATTTCTCTCCGGTCCTAGAAGTCGCCCGGGTACTATCGATCATAAAACTGCCACACTAACATAATCACATTTTTCTCAATGAAATGTTGACTTATGACGTGCTATAAACTACGCTAACATCTGTGGATGTAGGGGAATTTATTGTCATTTTGTTTTATAACTTAAAATAAATGTATAGGTCCTCTTGGCAATTTCACCCATTTTCCCCCGGTTGTAATTTTTATTCCCCCATTTATTGCTTGTTCTCTATTGTAATATGTAAATGCATGTGACGAGTGTGAAAGAGTGTAGAAATAGGATTTCTGTGATAATTCCCTAAATGATAAAAGAAATAAAACGGTTTTACGCGATGAATGCAATTTTGAATCAACTAAATGAGAAATAAGTGACTCATTCGATACCTGAAGCTCTGATCCAATAGGTATGAGTCTCCCGCCCAGAGGGAGCTGTACCAAAACTCTTTCCCAAGTAGACAACTTGGGTGGTGACTCTATTAATTGTATCGAGATTTGGGTCTCGATTCTTTTATTCATTAAAATTGGCTTATTGTGCAAACTTTAACTAAAAATGTTTTGTCACGCCTAAATCTAACAAACCCCAGTGGGCCTCGCCTCTCATATAGGCGCCAAGGGAGACCCACACGTCATCGACACCACATACAATGAGTCTAACGGACTAATCAACGGCTCCGAAAGCGCCACTTCATATCTGATCAATGGTGAAGATTCAAGATCATACCAACGGTACACAACGGCCACATTTATGACCTAAGCCTATAAAAGAGAAGCTTCACTAAGTGAGAAGATGATGGTTGTTTTACAAAAGCTATTACCTTAAGAGATATTTGCTATTCAATCAGTGATCTTAATCCCTCCAAGAACCAATCACTCTAATATGTTTGTAAGGATTTTCAAGTGAGTTTATAAACTTGAAAATCCAAAAACCCAACCTTTTTATAAAACAAAGTGTAAAATCTCATACTTGGGTGAGTATTGTGATTAGGACTTAGCTTAAACTGGGAAAGTTTAAGTGGTGTATCCATGTGGACTTAGCTTGGTATATCCTGCTCAAGAAGAGGACTCAGCCAAGCTAGGTGGTTTAGTGGTATATCCTACTTTCGGAAGAGATGTCACCTTCTAGAGACAAAGCGCAAAGGACTCAGCCAATTAGCTAGGTGGTATATCCTACATTCGGAGGAGAATAAATCTCTGGAGATAAATTGTAAAGGCTTGATTTCTGCCCTTGAAAAAAATCAATCACTTGTGGATTTAAGCTCAGAGGAGGAAACTTCGGGGACTAGAGGTAGGCAAGGCCGAACCAGTATAAAAATATTTGTGTTTGATTTCTCTAACTCTAAACTTTACATTCAAGCATATTTATATTAAACATTTGCATTATCCGGAGCTTACACAAGTCAGCTTCCAGTTCATTCATATCACGCGACACAAAGGACTTTTTAAAGTCTATAAATACCATAAAAAGAGTCATTCATCCCCTTCTGACCCTATTTAACACTTACAAGAGACCAACAAGTGGTATCAGAGCGAGTGCTCACAACTAGAGATCTAACAATCTCAAGCTAAAGGTCCATTTTTTATTCAAGAATCAAAATGAGTTGTAATAACTCACAACTTCTTCCGGAGGGTATGTCCATTACCCGTCCTCCAATCTTCATCGGTAAACATTACATGTTCTAGAAAAACCAGATGAAGAACTTCATTCAGGCCCAAATCATGCTAGCATGGATGGTCATTAAAGATGACCCATATATCCCTACCTATGAAGTTAAGAGAATCACCACTAGGAAACCTTCTAATCAAATGGATGAAAATGATTATAAAAGATTGTGTGAAAATACAAATGCTATTAACATGCTTCATTATGCTCTTAGTGCAGCAAAATTCAGCAGAATATCAGGCAGTGAAACTGCACAAGAAATCTGGCAAAAGCTTAAAGTGACCTATGAAGGAGCCAACAAGATCAACGAAGCAAAGATCGATCTAATCCGGCAAAAACTAGAGAACTTCAAGAAGGAGCCAAAAGAATCCATTAGCAGCATGAATACCAGATACACCAATCTGGTAATGAAATGAAGAGGCTGGGAAAGGAGATCACAGAAGAGGACATGGTAAAGAAGATCCTTCGGAGTCTTACCAAGGAATGGGATAACAAGAAGACAGCCATCGAGGAAGCTCATGATTTAAAATTCTATAGTTATGATGAGCCCATTGGTAACCTGTTAACTCAGGAACTATCCTTGGAGAGATACAGACAGTAAAAAGCAATGAGATTGGATAGTACCAAATATAATACCAAATATTTGGAAAATTCCATTTCCAAATATAGTACCAAATTGTTTAACCTCGATTAGCTTTTTGTCTTTTGTATGACGTCTTTCATTAATGTCTGTGAAAGTAACAAGACAAAAAGCAAGATTCCATCTTTCCTTAAATAGAATGGTCAGCATTACTGGAAAATGAAGTAACTCAGCGAAATGAATAAATAATTAACACAGCTGAAACACAATCTAAATATCGAGCGCTGAGTGAAAGTGCTTAGTTAACGACTAAGTACACAGCTTAGCCCAAAATAACTCATAGTTAAAACTAAATATCTAGGTCAGTGAAGACTTGAAATTCTACCATCGAATTCAATAACTCACATATGATCGTAGACTATTTATTTTAACATTGGTATTGATTTAATTAACTCAAACTTAACTTAATTGATATTATCAAAACCTAAGCACTATTGAGTCATCCACTCAATCAGCCTAACCTTATATTGGGTTCAACAATATCTTTATTTATTTATTAAAAAAATTAGAGATAAAAGGTATGTTTAAATCCTTTGTTATTAATTGTATTAAATTTTATAAATCTCATACATGGAATTGAATTCGTTTGAAAAATGTTAATATCAAATACAACAAAAGTGAGTGTGTGGCACGATTCAAGTTAAAAAAAGTTTCAAGTAAAAAACACTAATGAGAACTTAATAAACTGTGTAAACTTGGACGGTTCATAAACCTTTCTAATTTCAAAGTGCTGAAATCCTTATTAATGATTAGCCCTCTTATAATGGCTTTTTAATATTATATTTTTTTTAATTTATAATCAATTGTATTGAAATAAATTAAATAAATTAATATAAACTTATAAATATTAATATTAAATAATACTGAATTATATAAATTATAAGTTGAAAGAATAGAGCCCAAGCAATACTTATGGACTTGCTTATCCACCAGCACAGTATGCTCATACAAGTCCAATTTTATGCACTAAGAACATGTTCTAAAACAAAAAAAAAGGATATCAACATATTACAAAAAAAAAGTACTCAATTTTTTTAATATATTAAGGTGCTAAGCCTAATTTATGAAAATCACCGGGCGTATATTTTAACTATAGTCCACGAACGCAATGCTTTAAAAAGCGTTAGGTGATAGTTGGACGTTTAGGGCTTTCAGCGCTCAGGCGAGGCCTAAGCGAATTTATAATTTCTTTATTTTTAATATTTATTAGTAGATAAAAGTATGAATTCATCTAAAAAATTATAATATAATAAATATACTACAAAAATATAGTTTAATATATAAAAATATAAGTCTTAATCTATTCTTTAATAAAAATATATCAACAATAAAATCAATTTCTTAAAAACACACATCCTCGTAATTTTTTTATGCTTTATAGCATACTATTTATTGGTTTGAGATTCAAAATGAGAATTATATAGTAGAATATTTTAATGTATATTAGTTTTACCAACCAAACTATCTTTTTTTATTTAAAAAAATTAAACTATAACTATTATAAGTATCGGTATCTTAAAAGTTGCGGAAAAATCGGACTAAGCGGTGCCTAGGTGGAAAAAATCAGACTAGACAGTGACTAAGTGGCAATATATCGATCCAACGTATGATAGCGTCCGAAAAATGAAAAGTCGGACAATAAACCTTATAATAGCGCATAGGTGGGGCCTAGACAGAGGTAGATAAAGATTTTTAAAACATTGCGCAAATGTCTTATCTTAACTACGATAAAAGAAAATTTCTCACCATATTTTCTTTTATACCATCTTTGTGAAATCATCTTTTCTTTCGAGTTTAATTTAAATGCTAAAAACCTAAATTGATTGTATCATATAAATAACTAATTTTTTAATATTCTCATTTTCATCTTTAGAACAACATTAAATTTAATATTTTCGGAACAGCAAAATTTTCGTGAAAATTAAAGCCGAACAACATTGGTATAAAATTAGTGTTTTGTGTTTTGGAAAAGAAACAAAAAAAAAATCAATTTTCAATTTTAAAAATTTCCATCTAACTAATTTCCCATTTTCTTTCAAAAGTTCTCCTGAAAAACATGCTCAATTTTTTTTATAATTAATAACAAGTCAGTGATATAAGTTTTTAATTTAAAACACAAATTAATAATGATTATTGTAACATGTGAAAAAGAAGGAATACATTGTTAATCAAATTTAAAAGCCATTTGGATTTTTCACATGCAATAACGAAAAAAAAATTGGAGAATGGAAAAGTAAGCGAGGATCCAATTTTGGAACTAAGAGCATCTTTAATAGATATTTTATTTTATTTTTCTTCATGACATATAAGTAAAAATGGATATTGAATTCAAAAAGTACTCTTTAATAGATCTTCTAATTACTTTTTTTAATATGAGGTGTCATTTAAATTTTAAACATTATCTATTTGATATTCCACAAATAAATAATTAAATAAAAAATTAAATAATAATATTTTAATAATCAGAGGTTATCTAATAAATTATTTAATTTTTTTATTATTATTTTATTTTAAAAAAATATAATTATTAATTAAATACAGTAATTAAATTTTAAAATTTTTTTATTTATTTTAACATTTCATTAATTTAAATTTCTATTTTGTATGTTAGATTAATTTAGAACCTATTGTCTATTGTATAGAGATGGTATGATACTCCAATATATTTCTTTCTTCACCTCAGTTACCTTCCGGTTGATTCAGCAATGGATGAGTCCGATAGCAATGGCAAAGGTCACAATGCCAACCTGAAAAAGAGCTGCGGCGGCGGAATTGGGGGAGTAATGGAGACATGCAAAGCTGATAAAGCTGTTTGGCTAATGAAATGCCCTCCTCTGGTTTCTCGCTCTTTGGAGAAAAATCAATCTCCCGATGATTATTCTCGCCCTGTTGCTAAAGTCATTCTCTCTATCGATCCTCTTAATTCCTCCGACGATAATTCTTCGCATCAGGTTCGTTTCTCTGATTCCGATTCTCTCGATTCAATGAACCCTAGCTCATTTTCGCCCTTCTCCTTACAATTGCTTATTCTCTGTGGTGTTCTGTACATTCTGATATATAATTCAAGCATAATCATTATGATAGAGTTCTGTTCATAATCCTTTTCCTATACTCTTAACAGCATTAGTTATCTTTATTTGTGTTTTGTTGAACTAATTTGTTTTCATTATGTAAATAATAAAAAGTTAGTTTAATAGTTACTGGCCGTAAGAGCTCGAGGTGTTTTGGGCTTTCTGTATTTCAACTATATAAATAGCTAATTAGGGTCGCTTTATCTTCACTTCTTCTCTTTCGTAGTTCATCAATAATAATCAGCAAGTTTTTCTTCTTTCTTGAGATGTCATTATAGGATAATGTGGATTTTCTTTGTAAAAACAATCGATTCTTGATTCTTGTTCTTGCCTAGTTGGTGCCCATGTTGAAGTTGTATGAAGTTTATTGTTTAAAATATCCTTGTGTCGAGGACAAGACAGGCATTTGGACTTCATTATATGAAATATATATATATATATATATATATATATATATCAAGGACAAAGAATTTGTGTTTGCTTACAAGCAATAGCAACCTATAGTAACTATTTAAACAACAAAACCCAGAAAGTTGCAGAGTTTGGGGCTCTATATTATATTTGTGTCTCTGAACTACGGTACTGCAAGTTACTATCTCTGCAGTTCCTGTTTTCATGATTTGCCACTCTGCTAGATGTACCCACAAACTTTATTTTTCATCCAGATTATGTTTTAGGTGTATTTTAAGCTAATTTTCATAAAACGACTATGAATTTCAAAGCAAAAGTGAAAACCAGTAATGCAAACCCAAATATGAATTCTTTTCCTATATCAGTGAAGTGAGTCTGCTCGGAAAGAGAACTAATTTATTTGATGAAATAAGGTGCCAGGTATTGAGATAAGCAGCCTATATGGCAGTTTGTTAGGTAGTTAGGGAAGTTGCTAGGTTTATAGGAAGGTTGTTATAGACATTGGTAAAAATTCATATGCAATGTATTGAAAGAGTAATCAATGAATGAATAATCAGAATGTTTCCCTCTTTTATTTCTCTCTAATTCTATCTCTCTCTTTCTTTATCTTTCTACTCTCTCTAATTCTTCCCTAATTCCGTTCTTCCTCGCTTCTTAATTCTATTCTTCTATCAAGTCAAATCAAGAACCTGACGAGCAAGTCCAACCATTTTCCCCATTTTTCATTCCCCAAACCCCATTTTAGGGAATCTACAGCGTTTTTGCGCCAACCATCTTCCCCAGTTTTCATTCCCCATATTAGATTCCCTAGAAATAATGATACTTTATTATTATTATTATATTAATTTCTTTACATCATTTCTATTCTACTCAACTAACAAAACAATTAAAAAAGTCAAAACTACAGAAAGTAATAATAAAATAATGGATTCCCCAAAATGGGGTTCTCCATATTTGGGGAACCCCATTTTGGGGACATACCATTCGGGGAATGGTTGGACTCAACCATTCCCCATATATGTTCCCCATTTTGGGGAATTCCCCAAAATGGGGAACCATTGGAAGTGCCCAGTAGAAAAGATATCGAAGTAAATTCATCGTCATTAAAAATTTGCTAGTTTGTCAAGGAAGTAGAGTTTCTTTACCAGGAAGCTCATGTTTTTCCATTGAAAATTGAGGTAGAAACAAACTGTAGATTGAGTTCAAGTTTTGTTCCAAATATGTATTATGTGTTGGAATTAAAACACTAAAATGAACAACTTTAATTAAACTCGAAGATATTACAAGAACACTCTCACTCAAAATACAAAACTACAACTCACTCTTTACTTCTTTTCTCTCTAAAGAAGTTCTTATTTTTTGTTGATGAAAAACAACTAAACGACTCACCTATTTATAGGTGAATTATACAACTCCCAACTCCCACAATTAATAACCACAACTCTTAACTAACACAATTACTCACCACCACCTCCAACTAATACAATTATAGCCAACTTATTTAGTTAATTTAATGGCCTTCAAATTGGTTGTAGTTAATAGCCTCCAATTTGGTTATGACACACAAAAATCTACATACTTACAATACCTAAATAAATTTACTACATTTTAGATTTGTGGGCATGGACTCCAACTGATTGGATTTGGATTTTGGGTTTCCATTGATATGGATCAAGTTTATAATCCAACACCCCCCCTTAAACTTGATCTTGTCATTCCGAGTGAGCTTCTCAATCTGATGTAGTTTTCGCTTGTGAGCGGCTTAGTGAAGATATCCGCAATTTGATCTTGTGTCTTCACGTATTCAACTTGTACTTCCTTTCTTGCAACACACTCTCTTATGTAATGGTAGCGGATGTCGATGTGTTTGCTCCGATCATGGAATACAGGATTCTTTGCTAAGGCAATGGCTGACTTGTTGTCAACATAGATCTCAGCCGGCTCCTCTTGCATTAACCCAATCTCCTTCCATAAATTTCTAAGCCAAATTGTATGACAGACGCACGAGGTTGCTGCAACATATTCTGCTTCACATGTAGACAAAGTTACAATCGGTTGTTTCTTTGACATCCATGTGAAAGCAATATCTCCCATGAAAAACACGAATCCACTAGTGCTTCGTCGGTTATCTATGTCTCCACCCCAATCGCTATCGCTATATCCAACAAGCTTGTAATCATTAGATACCGAATAAAACAAGCCAAAGTCGGTTGTACCTTTCAAATAGCGAAGAATTCTCTTAGCGGCTTTGAAATGGGTGGTTGTAGGTGACTCCATATAGCGGCTTACTAATCCGACTGCATGAAGGATATCTGGCCTCGTGCATGTAAGATAGCATAGACTTCCAACCAAACTTTTGAAAAATGTTGGATCTACACTTTCCCCTTCTTCATGTTTGGACATCTTGATCCCGTACTCCACCGGTGTGCTTATCGGCTTGCAGTTATCCATCTTGAACTTTTTCAAGATCTCCTTCGCATAGCTTTCTTGTGAAATTAAAATTCCATCCGTTTCTTGCTTTAATTCTATGCCGAGGTAATACGCCATGAGCCCCATGTCTGTCATCTCGAACTCCTTCGTCATCACTTTTTTGAATTCATCGAACATTCTTTGATTGCTTCCAGTGAAGATCAAATCATCCACGTAGAGGCACACAATCAAAATATCTCCACCTTTGATCTTGATGTACAAAGTGTGCTCATAGGGACATTTGTTGAAGCCATTTTCTCGGAAGTACTTGTCGATTCTACTATTCTGTGCCCTGGGTGCTTATTTTAGCCCATAAAGAGCCTTCTTCAACTTCAACACCTTGCTTTGCGTCGTAGCCTGGTGGTTGTTGAATGTAGACTTCCTCTTCAAGAACTCCATTTAGGAAGGCTGATTTTACATCCATTTGTTGAATCTTCCATTTATTTTGAGGCGCCAAAGATATGATTAGTCTAACAGTTTCCAATCGAGCAACTAGAGCGAACACCTCATCGTAGTCGATTCCAACCTTTTGACAGTAGCCTTTTGCAACAAGCCTCGCATTATGTCTTTCGATCTCTCCCTTGGCATTTTGCTTTATTTTGTACACCCATTTGACACCTATTGCCTTGTGTCCTTTAGGAAGTGAAGTGAGTTCCCATGTGCCGTTCTTCTCAATGGCCTTGATTTCTTCGTCCATTGCATCTCTCCATTGTTTCTCTCGTGCAGCTTCTTAAAATGTCACCGGCTCACAATCAACAAATAGACAGAATAATGTAAGATTGTCTAATTGTTCAGTCACCTCATAGAGTTCTCGAAGACTTCTCGTACGATGCACTTCTCTTTCATCTTCAGTCTCACTTGAGGATGGAGAATGCGATGATGATGACCCGTCTCCACGAGTAGGAGAATTTGGTAGAGTTGTGAGGCCTTGTTGAAGTTGTCTTGGTTGCTCAAGTGTTGTCTGCTCATCTTCCTTGAATGGGAAAAAATTATAGTCCCCCGTTTGAGAATCAAAGTTCCATTCGCCTTCTTCATCAAATATCACATCTCGACTGATCAAAAACTTCGAGTCATTCGGATTGTATAGCCTGTAGCCTTTTGAGCTTGAGTCATAACCGATGAAAATAAAACTTTTGCTTTTATCATCAAGCTTGGTTCGATTCTCATTTAATACATGAACATGAGCTACGCTCCCAAAGACTCGAAGGTGGGAAATTCCGGGCTTTCTTCCGCTCCATGCTTCTTGTGGTGTCTTTCCCCTCACACTTCTTGTAGGAGAACGATTTAATAGGTAGACTGCACATGCCACTGCTTCCGCCCAAAACTCTTTGGGTAGTTTCTTGCCTTTGAGCATACTCCATGCCATGTCAAGAATTGTTCTATTCTTCCTTTCTGTCACACCATTTTGCTGGGGGGGTCTAGGAACCGTTAAGGGTCGACGGATTTCATGTGCTGCACAAAACTCGTTGAATTCATTGGATGTAAATTCTCCTCGATCAGATCTCATGGCTTTGATCTTATGACCGCTCTCCTTTTCCACGACTGCTTTGAACTTCCGAAACACTCCAAAGACTTCTGATTTCTGCCTCAAGAAATATACCCAAGTTTTTCTTGAATAATCGTCAATGAAGAGAAGGAAGTAGTTACTATTAGCGAGAGAACTTGGCTTAATAGGACCACACACGTCGGTATGGATGAGCTCGAGCGGCTTCTTGGCTCTATAATCTGACTCCTTTGGAAAGCTTCTTCTAAATTGCTTCCCTTGTAGACATCCTTCGCACAATTGATCGGGATTGTTGATACATGGTAAACCTCTAACCATTCCGTTCTTGGATAACAACTTCAATCCTCCAAAGTTTAGATGCCCAAATCGAAGATGCCATAGCCACGATGCTTCTTTGTAACAAGTCTTTAGACACTTTGCAATATCATTTCTGATATTCAAAGGGAACATTCTATTCTTTGACATCTGTACCTTGGCGATTAGATTCCCGTTGCCATCTCTTATAAAAAAACTACAATTTTTCATATGAATATCATAACCTTTTTCTAAGAGTTGGCCCAAACTAAGAATGTTGCATTTCATACCAGGTACATAGTAGACATTTGAAATCATTTGGTGGCTATCATCTTTTGCTCTAAAAAGGACGTTACCTCTTCCTTTCACTGATATCTTGCTGTCATCCCCAAATGAGACATCGCCGCTTACTGCTTCATTGAGCTCCACGAACATGTTCCTTCTTCCACACATGTGGTTGCTTGCACCGGTGTCGAGATACCATGTGTTGTCTTGATGATCATTGTTGTCGTTATACGCTAGTAATAGCATTTCTTTTTCCTCGATCTTCTCCTCCACAAAATTCGCCTTCTCCTCGACTTGATTGTTAGGAGTTCTACATTCTGAAGCGTAATGCCCAAACTTTTGACAATTATAGCACCGGACTTGAGATTTGTCATACCTCGCGTTCGAATTGCCTCTTCCGCGACCTGGTGTGGAACTTTCTCCTTTCTCGTAGTTATCGCTGGAATTGTTGTTGTAATTCCAACTTCGTCCACGACCACGGCTACCACCTCGTCTGCGGCCTCGTCCTCTGCCTTTGCCTCTTCCATGGTTGTTTCTACCATTGTCTTGACCTTCACTCGTATCCTTGAGTTGTAGCTTGAGGAGTTGCTCAAAGATACCTTGTTTCTTCTTGTGCTTTTCTTCATAGGCTTGTAGTGATCCTTGGAGTTCCTCGATCGCCATTTCCTCTAAGTCTTTGGTTTCTTCAATCGTCACCACGATGTGCTCAAATTTGGGATCCAACGAGCGGAGTATCTTCTCTATTATTCTTACATCTTTTAACTTCTCACCATTTCTTTTCAATTGATTAGAAACGGCTGCTACTCTAGAAAAGTATTCGGAGATAGACTCGGATGGTTTCATGTGCGAGGATTCAAACTCACCTCTTAGTGTTTGGAGACGGACCTTCTTCACCTTTTCAACTCCTTTGTAAGAGGTTTGTAGCTTCTCCCATGCTTGCTTGGAGGAAGTTGCAATTGAAATCTTTTCAAAACCGTCGTTATCTAATGCTTGATAGATGAGGAAGAGAACTTTCTTGTCTCTCTTTCGGGAATCCTTCAAAGTTGTAGCTTGATCTGGCGTGAGAGAGGTTTCATTTTCGGGCTCCTTGAAACCTTTCTCTACGATATCCCAGACATCATGCGCACCGAGAAGAGCCTTCATCTTGATACTCCAATTGTCATAGTTGTTGTTGTTGTTGAGTGTTGGAACTTGAAACGATGCCACGCTATTCACCATCTTACTCAAATAGCTTTTCTAGACGTACAGGGGCTGTTGCAACACTTTCTGGAATCTTTTGCAACACACTGGACGTATTGCAATGCTTTTGACAGTCTACTGCGACACTTTCTGGGCTTTTTAGCTACGGCAACGCCTGGGCGGTTTCAACTCGATTTTTCCGCACTCGGAAAAAAAATTCTTTTCGGGAGGAGGACTCGAGCTGTCAACCTAGCTCTGGTACCACTTTGTTGGAATTAAAACACTCAAATGAACAACTTTTATTAAACTCGAAGATATTACAAGAACACTCTCACTCAAAATACAAAACTACAACTCACTCTTTACTTCTTTTCTCTCTAAAGAAGTTCTTATTTTTTTGTTGATGAAAAACAACTAAACAACTCACCTATTTATAGGTGAATTCTACAACTCCCAACTCCCACAATTAATAACCACAACTCTTAACTAACACAATTACTCACCACCACCTCCAACTAATACAATTAATAGCCAACTTATTTAGTTAATTTAATGACCTCCAAATTGGTTGTAGTTGATAGCCTCCAATTTGGTTATCACACACAAAAATCTACATACTTAAAATACCTAAATAAATTTACTACATTTTGGATTTGTGGGCTTGGACTCCAATTGATTGGATTTGGATTTTGGGTTTCCATTGATATGGATCAAGTTTATAATCCAACATTATGAGCTTATGGATAATATTAATTGTATTCAGTTCACCATGGAACTAACTGACAATGAATCTGGAAATGCACCGAAGTCTTATTCTTTGGATATGACTGAAGATTTCATCCCAATGTCAGTTTTTTCTGAATCATCTCAAGGTATGTTCTTAGTCTTTTAAAGGGTTTTCTACTGCTATTTACTTCGAAATTCTTAATTGTTCAATCTGGCCACTTCTCCTTTTTGCTATATATAATTGACCATGTTATGTATGGTTGCGCTATTTAAATCATGGTATAGTTGCTTTTAATTGAAAAAATATTGGCTTTGCTGCTGATGCAGACCTTTTAAATTTCATGAATCTTTTCTGTTTCATGAAGAATAACAACACACTTTCAACTTTTTGTTCTTGAGTATTCTGTGTTTGTGCTACTGAGCCTCTTGCTTAAGTTTGAATCTGGATAAGAACTTAAATTTCAGGGTAAACTTAAAAAACATGCCTTGTGGTTCCACTGATTTATAAAAAGGTTCTTATGGACTTTTTTTTTAGAAAAGGGTGCCTGAGGCTCCAAATGTTAGCAAAAACATGATTTTTCCTTAACACCGTCAAATAAGGTGACGTGGCAAGGAGTATTATCGTCCATCACAAATTTCAACTCTAAAAGTCAAAATAATTTCAGTCAACTTACTCATTTTACCCCAAAAGAACCCTAAATTCAATGGGGTTACCCAATTCCCTGATTTCAAATACTCTGATGATTGAAGAAAACATCTGTATAGCAGCAGCGGCATGACTACAGACGAAGAACAATAGCAAAAGAGGGAATTGAATTTTCATGATGATAGAGTTAATTTAGTATTGGGTTGGTCCGATTCAGAGCAAGTCGTCGTCGAACTCGGCGGAATCGAAGTAAGAGACAAAAGGGGGTTGGTATGTCATTGCTGTTAGTTGGGTGTTGATCAGAAAGGGGGTGAATTGTGTTGGAATTGCCAGAATTCAAATGGGTGTTAGGGCAAGTCCAATCATATTCCCTATTTTTCATTCCCTAAAATCTATTTTACATGATCTACAGTGTTTTTGCTCCAACCATTTTCCCTATTTTTCATTCCCTATATTACATTCCCCAAAAATAATAATATTCTATTATTATTATTATATTAATTCTTTTACATCATTTTTATTATAATCAACCAACAAAATAATTAAAAAAAACAAAAAGTAATAATAAATAATAATATAATATTCATCCCCAAAATAGGATTCCCTATACCATATAGGGAATCCATTCCCTATTTTATAGTAATCCCTAAAATAGGGAATGGTTGGATTTGCTCTTACGGATCTTTTCAATTCTCTATTTGATATTTGAATTTCTTTTTTGTTTAGGTTGGGAATTAGCCTCTGTTTGGCTCATGGTTCATTAAAGTATGGTATGGTACCATACGGTATAGTATAGTATAGTTTCTTGAAAGTTTTTGTTTGGATAGATGGTATGGTATTGTATGATTTTCTAAAGTTTCTAGTTTAATTTGAAGGAAAACCATGGTGAACCACCAAATTGGTGGTTCTATTTTCATGGTTATTTGAACCATGAAATAACCATGGAGAACCATAATTATAAAAAAACCATGCAACCAAACAAGAGATTTATTAGAACCATACCATACTATAATGAACCATAAAAAACCATGAGCCAAACAGGGCCTTAAAGACACCGACAAAAAAAAGGAAACAAGATATGTAACGATTTAATGCGATGAAATTGATAATGAAAGAAAGAATTCTGAAAGTTTAGCATGTTTTTATATCCATTGAAAATCGAAATTGAAATTGAATCTAGGGTTCGTATTTTTGGGGAAGAAAGGTCTCAATTGAATAAGATAATTTTGACTTTTTGGGTCTAAAATTGTGATTGACCGTAATACCCTTTGCCACGTCACCTTATTTGATGGTGTTAAGGGAAAATCATGTTTTTGCACATTTGAAACCTCAGGCACCCTTTTGCAAAAAAAAATTCCATAGGAACCTTTTTGCAAATCAGTGAAACCACAAGGCATGTATTTAAAGTTTACCCTAAATTTTACTCATTTACGCTGATTGCACTTCAAAATTGAATGCTATTATTAGGTCCAGTTTTCCTTAATTAGTTCTGTTATGCATCTTCCGTGACATTCTTTTTTTTTTGTTTAATTAAGAGCTGCAAGAACTTTCAACTATAACTGAAGTTCAAAGGTTCACTGAACAGTGTGAATTTGACAGATTACAAATGTATAAAATTCAAATAATATAGTAAGTTCCAATGATTTACAGGAAAGATTGCTGTTGAAGGAAAAATACTGCATAAATTTGATATGAGGCCTCATAAAGAAAATCTTGAGAAGTACGCCAAAATCATTCGTGAAAGGACAAAGAAGTATATGACTAAGAGTAGACAAATACAGGTGTGCTTGTAATATGTATCTTTTTGCCTTCATTTATAGAGTTAATATATGAATGTATTAATTAAATTATTGTTTAATTGTAAAAAATTGCAGGTTATTGACAATGATAATGGAAGCCATATGAGACCAATGCCGCTGATGATAGCTCCTGTATTCAGTGTACTTGAGGCTAAATTCTCTCTACACATAAATTTTCTTCACGAATAAATATGTTTGATTATAAGAAGAAAAGCTAATGTTTTTGGAATAGGATAATAAGAAGAAAGCTCCAGTGAAGCCAATAGACTTTAAGAGGACAAGAAGGGATCGCGGCGAGATGGAAGATATCATGTTTAAGCTCTTTGAAAGGCAACCAAATTGGACATTAAAGAACCTCATTCTAGAGACTGACCAACCTGAAGTATGTACAAAACTTTATGGCTTAATACATCTTCGGGTACCTGAACTTGTCCAAGAAACCTATCATCCCCTGAACTTTCGAATCGACCCCTGTAGCTCCCGCAATTTTCAAAAAGTGTGCTACTCCTTGATCACCACGTGTCAGTTGCTGATTGGAGAGAAAATCAGAAAAATTACATCTTTGACCAAAAGTGTCAACGTGGCGTTTAGGGGCAAAGTGGTGTACTTTCTAAAATTTGAGGGAGATATGGGTGTCATTTTGGGGTTTGTAGGTTTTTCTGGGCCAAGTTCAGGTACTTGTAGGTACATGAGGCCAAACTTTATTAAACAGCTTTTTGGCTCAGCCCTTAATTGGAATTGGCCATTTGCCCCTTTCTTATCACAAACTTGGCTAATATCACCCTTGTTATGGAAAATGCAGTATCTCAATTCTGTTGTGTGTTTTTTTATAGTAGCCCAAGTGTAGCCTATTTTATGTAATGGTTGTGGTTTGTGGGTATTTTAGGAGGTAGTAATTGTTTTTGACTTGGATGCAGCAATTTGTGAAGGATATTCTGAAAGAGCTATGTGTGTACAACAACAAAGGAACAAATCAAGGTTCATACGAGCTTAAGCCTGAATACAAGAGATCAGGTTAGGCGCCTCTATTCATTCATTAATTACCTTCTACATCTCAGAGTTATGCTAATTTTGTTTACTTGTACATATATCCAATTCAATCTACGTTTTTCAACTTTGTTTCACCTAATTTTATGTCCATCTATTCTCAATCCATCTACTTGTAACTTCCTCTGTCCACCATATTCAGTGCCTTTCTATTCTTAACTTATGAGGAAGTCCGATGTTCTGCCTAGGCGGTGTCTAAATGTCATTTTTTTTAGATATTGATTTTTGTAATATTTATATTGAATTATTTATCCAACGGAATTTGGCTTTGTTGGTAAAAACCAACGGTATATTTTGCCATGGAAGTGTTGATAACAAGCCTAAAACCCTGTATATAAAGTGCGTTCAGACGCTGACAGACGAAATTTGGGGACCACAAAAGGATAGGAGTCATTAGAACAAGTATTTATAGATTTTTTATATGTTAATAGAATTTTTTTATGATTAAAGAATTAAGATTCAACGTCTATTATGGTTTGTTATGATATTTTATTAAACAAATCACACTACCCGACTAGTCTCTTCCTACTCCCCTAAGGCCCTAGCCAGCTGATTACCGCCCAAGATTATTAAAACGTTGCTGTGAGCTCAGGATTTAGATCTTCCTCACAGGAAGTCTTTTAAAGAAAGTTGACCTTTTAGACATGTACACTTTTTGAGTCCTTTCATTTTTCATATGGAGCAGTTCACGAAGAAACGGAACGTTCGAAACATAAAAAAAAACCCATCTCTGAAGGCTTGCCCTATCGAGAGGGGTCTTGATTTGGACCCCTCTCGGACCAAGGCGGTAATGCTTTGGAGGGGCGTCACCGCCCTCTTGGAGGGTGTCGCCCCATGTCGCATCGTGGGAGGTTAAAAAATCACCCACTACCCCATTTCACCCCACGTTTTCTTAGTGAGATTTTCACTCGAGTGAACGAAAATAGACACAAAGAAGAGGGAAGTACACTTTGATAGAAACTCAGTTAACATATTTTGAGATGATAAAAAAGAGACTTCGAGAGAAAAAAGTGAGAATCAAGAAGAAAACACAATAATCCAGAGTAACGACAGATTCATTTACTTCTTCGGGTCGCTCTTGACGTTCTTGGTATTTCAGAGCTTCAAAGGAGTGTTTTAGGACACAAAAGAAAGTGGGTTCACAGCATAAAGGTAAGTAAAAGTTTCGGTTTTCTGAAAAGAGTGACACCCCTCCCAAGTAGGAGTGGCACCCCCTCCCATGGGGTGACACCTCTCCCGCTTATCTAGAGAGATGCAAAAAATGGGACTAGTGCCAGTCCAGTACCCGAAACGTTCATAATTTGGTTTTTTTATTCGGAGTTTAATTTCCAATTAATTCACCGGAGATGTTTACCACAACTTTTTGGACATTTAAACATAAATTGGCCATCCTAACAGTTTGTAATTCGGAAAACATTTTCACAATCAAACATAATTTTTTTCTTGAAAATCCGAAAACAAACAGAAGGGATCCCAGCCCAGGCCATGGCGGCAACAACCCTCTGGCCAGCATCCGTCCTATTCCCGGACAAAATGTATGCTATGGGCATCTTAATGCCACCTAGAAAAAAAATCACATGTTTCAAAATTGGTGTTTCCTTTCATGTCTTCATTCATTTTTCGACGCGTGGCAAGTTTGTAGGAGAGATGTATGAAACGTAGAAAAGCAAATTTACTACTAATAATAATAATAATATAATAATAATAATAATAATAATAATAATAATAATAAATGAATGAGAGATATAGAAGGGGACATCGAATTAAAGACGTTTTTCTATGCCACCTGACCTTAGATGGATGTTTCAAATGACGTGATTATTTCATGGCGTGCAGTACGTATGCTAACATCTGCAGGTTTAGATGAATGTTAGGAATTCATTATTTATTTAGAAAATGTATTTTTTGCGCAAGCCTTTAGATCTCATGTATTTTAGGCAATTTGTATCCAATCTCGGTTGTAATTTTTAATCACCCTATAGTAGGTTTTATTGCTTTCACGGGTGTTTGCTTTTCCGCATGACGATTGCCTGATGAAAAATACAAAACAAGAAAGGTGAAAGACAAAACTAAAATCAACATTAGGTATTACTTGATGGCAACAAGTAGGGATGGCACAGGTAGGTAATACCAAGTTGTTGCAAATAAGAAAGATCGTTTCCTTTTCACAAATGAGAAATTTAATTCAATTTGATAAATGAGAAACAGGTAGCTATTTCCCTGGTTTGGTAGGGAAAACTATTGGAATTTTTTAGTTGAGATGATCTAGGTGACGACTCTATTCTTTAGACCGATGATTTTGAGTCTTTTGGAATAAATGAACCTATTCTTAACACATAATAAAAAAAATGTTTTCCAAAACATCACTCTGAAAAGATTGCAAAAGTCTTATATTTTACAAAACCGTTGAAGTCATTTCAAGGGACAAAAATTGTTCATTCATATGCAAAACTCCCCGGTCGGATGCTCGGATCACGCCATCCTTATTCAGTCCCTCATGAAATGAGAGGTGTAACAAAAAAATATGCATCCAGCTAAATGCACGAATATCCTGAAGTAGCTAAAACGCTCACAAAGAGCACGCCCCGCAACATCATGTAAGAATGTTGTCTGCTTGCTCACAGTGGCGACTCTACTGGGGAGTTAATCTTTTTTATAAACTTTATTTTTAAATAAGTTTTGAGCTCACAGTGGCGACTCCACTGGGGAGTTAATCTTTTTTATAAACTTTGTTTTTAAATAAGTTTTGAAAGATTGCACGAGTATTGAAATCATTAATTAAAGTTACCCATGGTTCTTATTTGCAACATTTTATTCATTCATGCATTTAGATTTGATCGAAGATCATAGGATTATGTCTAGGGTACCCAACATATAAGCCTTGAAGCTCATGAAAGTCGACACTTACAACCTCCTTGGGAATGACAGAACTTAGGGGGTGGAACACTCCTTGCCATATCGTATGACCTCCCTTGTGCGCACCCATTTGGGGAGAGGCTTAGAATATATTTTAGTGAGGACCTTCAACATCAACAACCCAATGCTTCAGACTAAGCCCGCTTGTAGTAAGTCTAGCAATTAGCCACATGATATTAACAAAACTTGCTTTTTAACTTTTACGCACGTGCTCTTTATCACACGTCAATGTATGTGATAAAGAAAACCACCACCTAGAAAAGGAACTCACCAGGCGGAGGAATAAGGTTGAGAGATTTTATACTTGCATGTTATGTGGTATGTGTTTACTTCCCTGTTTTTGTACTTATATAAATAGTTTGCACCAAGCTCGTAAATGAAATTTCCATTAAAGAAATGATGGAGATTTTTCTCATCAAATATAAAAAAATGAGAAAATGACGTATGTATCCAATTACCGAGGGGCAAATAAAGACAAAAAATGGTTGTATTACTCGAAGCTAACCCTATGGAAACATACAAATTTGATATGCCTGATTTACTAGACACTATTTGCCTAAATAAAATTAGACATCTTGAAATATTTTCTAGGTTAGTTCAAAAAGTCTATAACATTATACTTCACGCATTATGCAAAGGAAGAATGATCTTCCTAAGATATTTGAGTAGTATATCAATTTCAGGTTCCAAAGAATGATCTTCCTAACATTATACTCAAGCATTATGCAAAGCAATATTCGATGAAAAAGCATCCAATCATGATATATAAGCAGTGTAGCAGAAGATGCTAAGTCATCGAGGATGTAGATAATTGTAGACTGAGAGTTATATCTTCACTTACTAAAGATAAAGATTCTTATCTTTATTTTTTATTTTTGTCTTTATGTAATTATTGTACATGTTTTCTTTTGAACTTGTTTAAAATGTAATATTATAGTCTCCAGAAGGGAGCTGAGACCCTTTGTTCTTGATAATTTTTTTTAGAGAAATAAACCTTTTGTTTGTATAAACCATTAAATGATGGCACGGGCAATAGAAAATTCAACCCAAGCCCATTACGCAGATGAGGCCCAAAACCCACAACCCACACTCAAAACCCCTATAAAAGGGCGATCTCCCACATGAAAGGTAGGAGCTCATCTTCTACTACTCTCTCTCTCTCTCTCTACTTCTTCATATCTCTCTAAGGCAAATATACTGACTTAGGCATCGGAGGGGTTTCTATAATATCCCATTTCATGCATTATATTTGCATTTGTCCACATCTGTTATATGTCATTATATTTAAATTTTACATGTTATATTTATTAAAATTGGTTAGTGAAAATAATAGTTATTTTAACCATACAAAATACGATAGTTAATATCTAGGTATCGAATTATATGGCTATAGAATTTTAAGGAATAAGTGGAGTATAGTTATATTATAGATATAAAATTATTATTAGAACATATAAAGTTGAATAAAATTGTGATATATCATAAGGATTTAAGTATAAGAATTAGTATTAGAATTAGTATTAGTATGGTATAGATATATATACATGTATTTAGTATAGTTAGTATTTGTAATAAATAAAGAACTTGAGGGCAAATTGGTCTTTTGACCCCTTAGATCTTTTTATGAACTGATAAGAATTAGATCAGTTCTTCATCTCCTAAAACACAAAGCAAAGAACAAAGAGAAAGGAAGAAGAGAAGAAGAGATCTAGAAGGAAGGAATCAGGTATTTCAGTAATTTTGTAGTGCGATTTTCGTTAGGTTAAAGTTAGAATTAGCAGTTTTAGTAAGAAGATGAATTGTTCTTCTTTATGTCAAGATTTATCCTGCAAAATTTGAGAATTTTTAGACAAGTAGATCAATAGTTATGATTTTTATAAGATGATCAAAGAGATAGGGTGAGTTTCAAAATTAATCTGGGATTGTTATACTGCTTAGAAAATCCTGATTTTTGGATATGTTATTCCCTTATGTGTATAGTTTAAGTAGGAAAAAGAATCAGGTCGATTCATATTGTGTAGAGAGAGTTATACCCGTTTTATTACGTTGCTGTCCAGGTAAAACGGGACTGAAATAGGTTTTGATGGAAAATTCCCTATAAATCGTATAAGACTCTAAAATTTTTGAGGTTTTAGTATGTTATGGCCTTGTGTATTAGGGATAGAATAAAAAAAGAATCAGATCATTTGGAGAGGTGAATTGAAAGTTATGAATTTTTAAGTAGAGCAAGGTCATAAGAACAAGTATACAAGTAACAATGGTTTAAGCCATGAAAACTTTATAAATAGAAAACAACACAAGGTGAAATGTATTGATGTGAATTTATGCTTATAGGAGCACGAGGTCGTGAAAGTGTTCAAGAGGAGGAAACAAGTCGATTTCGTGGAAATTAGCATTCCATCTGTGAGTATAAACATGATATGAATGGGTGAAATGTTTTGATATGTGATATTTGAATGTTTGGTGAATTGTTGTGAATTGAATGATTATATGTTATTTGGGGAATTTGAATTATATGAACATATGTTTATTTGGTGAAACTTGAGATAATTGAATTATTCATGATATACTCAGTTATACAGGAACAAATGAAATAAAGAGAGACGTTGTGACATAGCCGATCAAACATTGCAATACATGTTCTGTTATCTGGACCTATATGGTCAACCAATTGCAATATTTGACAAATGGACCGAAAGGTCAACCAATTGTTATCTGGACCGAAAGGTCAACCAATTGTTATATAGCTGGCCAGCAAATCAATTGTTATCTGTTACAAATGTTACATGTATCCCGGGGCAATAGTTTGGCCGGAAATGTCACAACAATTAAATAAATGAATCATCCAATAGTATATAAGAATGACTGTATGTTTAATTGGAAGGTGTAACTGTATGTGATTGTTAAATTCATTGATTGTTTATATTCACTGAGTGGCGACTCATATAAATCGCTATATTTTTCAGTTGTTGAAGTTGTAGATAAAGTATTGTACTAGAAGGTTCTTACCTGTAGCTATCATGGAAGAAAGGTCTGTCGGCTGTGTCCATCTCGCTCTCTCTCCTCACATGACAAGCATATAGAATAGAAAGTGGTTGGGTTTTGATTTTTCAAATCAAACATAATTATGGTTTGTAATAAATGAACGATATTAGAGTTGATGTGTTAATATATGAATATTTTTGAAAAAAAAAAAAAATTTCTATAGTATTTTTCTATAGTTATTATATGATAGGGGTGTTTCAGTTGGTATCAGAGCGGGGATATGGTCATAGGGACATAAAAATGCATACATAATATGAGATTAGTATATGTTATCTTATAACTTGTTATCATATTCATATAGGGCTGATGAGAACCAAAATGTTAACCCGAGGAGAGAGGGACCAGCCATAAATCAACCTGTAGAAATCCAACCTATTATATCCGCATCACCTATGCATTCTCATGCATCAAATTTACAGCATCATCAGGAAATACCTGTGGTGCAAGCACCTGTTACATTTGTCCAAAGAGAAAGAAGGTTCGATAAATTGAAGAAACAAGGTGCAGAAGAATTCAAGGGAACTACAGATCCTACAATAGCGGAAAGATGGTTAAAAAGGTTGGAAAGAGTTTTCAATATGATGCATTGTACTCCTGATGAGAAGTTCGATTATGCGGTATTTTTACTTCAAGATGATGCTTATGACTGGTGGGAGACTATCCCGGGGAGCACTGTTCAGCCTCCTATCTTGACTTGGGATGATTTTGTGCGGGAATTCAAAAGTAATTATATGCCTGATGTGTACATTGATGATAAAAGAAAACAATTTTTGAACTTAAGACAAGGGAGGATGACAGTGGCCGAGTATGAAGTTAAGTTCAATCAGCTATCCAGTTATATACCAACATTAGTGGCGACTGAAAAGGATAGATGCAGGAAATTTGAGGATGGGCTTAGATATGAAATTCGAACCAAAATATCATCATTTGAACTTGAAAGTTACCTAAAGTTGAAAAATGCTGCAGTTAGGGCTGAAAGACTAGAAAAAGAGAAAGCAGATTATAAAGCTAGAAGAGGTTACAGTGATTTTAGTGGTGACCAAAGTAAAAAGTCTGCTAAGCATCAAACAAATTCTTCTCCATCACAGTTTATAGCTAGAGGAGGATATTCTGGGAATAGAGGAGGAAGAACAAATGTGCAAACTCATTCGAGACAAAGTCAGGGACAAAGCTCGGGACAAAAACCTCAGTGTATACTATGTGGTAAATTGCATGAAGGCGAATGCAGGAAACTGACTGGAGCATGTTACTTATGTGGCTCTTTTGAACATTTAATACGTGATTGTCCAAAACGAATAGAAGCAACTGAAAGAGCTCAATCAGAGGCTACAGTTCAGAATACCAGAGGCAGGGGAGCTGGTGTAGTAACAGGTAGAGGTAGGGGTAGAGGAATAACAACAAGCAATATTGGTAGATCTGAGGCTCAGAGTTCTAGGCCTCCAACACAGGCTCGTGTTTTTGCCATGACTCGACAAGAAGCTATTGACGCACCAGAAGTTGTTACCGGTAAGATTTCTATTTGCAACATGGATGTTTGTGCATTAATTGATCCTGGATCAACCCATTCATTTATATCATCAAACTTGGCATCACAATTGCATATGGCTTATGAACCTTTGAGATTTGATCTTTATGTGGGAACTCCTTTGGGTGAATTGGTGATTGCAAATCAAGTGTACAGAAATTGTTTGATTCAAATTGACAAGGTTATATTAAGTGCGGACTTGATTAGATTGACTATTAGAGAGTTTGATGTGATTTTGGGTATGGATTGGTTGGAAAAACATCATGCAGTAGTAAATTGTTTCACCAAGGAAGTTATTTTAGAGACATCAGATAAGCTAAAAGTCATTTTTCAGGGTGAACGTCAGATAGTACCGACTTGTTTAATTTCTGCAATTAATACTTTTCGGTTAATCAAGGGTGGATGTGAGGCATATTTAGCACATGTTATTGACACCAAAGTATCAGATGTATCACTTGATGATATTCCTATTGTTAAAGAATTTCCCGATGTATTTCCTGCGGGCCTACCAGGATTGCCACCTGATAGAGAAGCAGAATTTACCATTGATTTAGTTCCAGGAACTGCACTGATTTCTATTTCTCCATATAGAATGGCTCCAGTGGAATTAAAAGAGTTGAAAAAGCAATTACAAGAGTTACTTGATAAGGGATTTATTAGACCTAGTGTGTCTCCTTGGGGTGCTCCGGTACTATTTGTTAAGAAAAAGGATGGCACTATGCGACTTTGCATTGATTACAGACAGTTGAATCGAGTAACTGTGAAGAATAAATATCCTTTACCTCGTATTGATGATTTATTCGATCAATTGCAAGGAGCATGTGTATTTTCTAAAATTGATTTGAGGTCAGGGTATTATCAACTCGGAATTTCAACGCAAGATGTTCCAAAAACAGCTTTCAGAACTCGATATGGACATTATGAATTTCTGGTGATGCCATTTGGTTTGACAAATGCACCTGCAGCTTTCATGGCTTTGATGAACAAGGTATTTCAACAGTATCTTGACAAGTTTGTCATTGTTTTCATTGATGACATACTTGTGTACTCGAAAAGTAATGAAGAACACGAACAACATTTGAGAATTGTGCTTCAAATTTTGAGAGAAAAACAGCTATATGCAAAGTTTAGCAAATGTGAATTCTGGTTGAATCATGTTTTATTTTTGGGACATGTGGTTTCTGGTCAAGGCATTCAGGTTGATCCTAAAAAGATCGAAGCTGTGGTTCAATGGGAAGCTCCGAAAAATGTAGCAGAAGTAAGAAGTTTTCTGGGATTAGCAGGGTATTATCGACGATTTGTTGATGGGTTTTCTCTTATTGCTGCTCCAATGACAAAATTACTACGAAAGAATGTACAGTTCCAGTGGATAGATGATTGCCAGAAAAGTTTTGATGAATTAAAGAAAAGATTGACTACAGCTCCGATTTTGACAATTCCGACTGGCACTGGTGGATTAGTTGTTTACAGTGATGCTTCTCACCAAGGTTTGGGTTGTGTTTTAATGCAACATGGGAAGGTAATTGCGTATGCATCTAGACAATTAAAGCCATATGAATTATCTTATCCAGTACATGATTTAGAACTGGCTGCTATTGTGTTTGCTTTGAAAATTTGGAGGCATTATTTGTACGGAGAAACTTTTCAGATTTTCACTGATCATAAGAGTTTGAAATATTTGTTGAGTCAGAAAGAATTGAATATGAGGTAGAGGAGATGGCTAGAATTGTTAAAAGATTATGATTTTACGATAGAATATCATCCGGGAAAAGCGAATGTTGTAGCTGATGCCTTAAGTAGAAAATCCAGTAGTGTAATGGCTAATGTTCAAGTTTCTAAACTCCCATACTTAGTTCAATTGCGAGCAATAGATGTTGACTTAAAATTGGGCGAAAATGGTGCATTATTAGCTAACTTCAAGGTAAGACCAGTGTTACATGACAGAATTAAGGAAGCTCAGGTTCGAGATCCGCAATTAAAAGAGATTATGGAAAATGTCAAGCAAGGAAAGAGCACTGATTTTACAGTAGAAAATGATACTTTGATATTGGGACAAAGAATTTGTGTGCCTGATGTTGATAATTTGAAGAAGGAAATTTTAGAAGAAGCTCATACTGCTCCATATGCTATGCATCCGGGAATGACAAAAATGTATCATACCTTACGCTCTCATTTTTGGTGGTCTGGAATGAAGAAGGATATTGCTGAATACGTTTCAAAGTGTTTGATATGTCAACAAGTAAAGATTGAACATCAAGCTCCAGCAGGGAAATTACGACCATTACCTATACCAGTTTGGAAATGGGAGATGGTTACTATGGATTTTGTGTACGGGTTTCCGAAAACTCCAAGAAAGAATGATGCTATTTGGGTTATTGTTGATAGATTGACAAAATCAGCCCACTTTTTACCCATACAATGGGGTTGTTCATTGGAGAATTTGGCGAAGAAGTATGTTAATGAAATTGTCAGATTACATGGAATATCTGTGTCTATTGTATCAGATAGAGATCCTCGATTTACATCTCGATTTTGGAGAAGTTTACAGCAGGCACTGGGCACAAAATTGAACTTTAGCACTGCTTTTCATCCTCAAACAGATGGTCAATCAGAAAGAACAATTCAGACTTTGGAAGAAATGCTTCGAGCATGTGCTATGGAATTCAAAGGTGCGTGGGATGAATATGTTGCTCTAATAGAATTCGCTTATAATAATCACTATCATAGTAGTATTGGAATGGCACCGTATGAGGCTCTTTACGGAAGAAAATGCAGAAGTCCTATTTGTTGGGATGAAGAAGGGATGAGAGTTTTGGAGGGTCCAGAAATAGTACAAGACACAGTTGAAAAGGTGAAGATAGTAAGAGAAAGAATCAAGGCAGCACAAGATAGACAGAAAAGTTATGCTGATCAACATAGAAGGGAAAAGGAATATAAAGTAGGGGACAAAGTTTTTCTTCGTGTATCACCTTGGAAAGGCGTACTAAGGTTTAAGAAGAAAGGGAAGCTTAGTCCGCGGTACATAGGGCCTTATGACATTCTTGAAAGAATTGGTCCGCTTGCTTATAAATTGGCATTACCACCAGAGTTAGCTCAAATTCACAATGTCTTTCATGTGAGCATGCTAAGGAAGTATCGGTCAGACCCTACTCATGTATTGAAGGACCAAGAGATAGAGATTGCTGATAATTTGAGTTATGTAGAAGAACCAGTAGCAATTATCAGGTATAAGACCAAACAATTGCGAAACAAAGAAATACCATTGGTAAAAGTACTTTGGAAAAGTCATTCAGTAGAAGAAGCCACTTGGGAAACAGAAGATCGAATGAGAAAGGACTATCCTTATTTGTTTCCTGATTCAGGTATTTAATTTCGAGGACGAAATTATTTAAGGGGGGGAGAATTATAATATCCCATTTCATGCATTATATTTGCATTTGTCCACATCTGTTATATGTCATTATATTTAAATTTACATGTTATATTTATTAAAATTGGTTAGTGAAAATAATAGTTATTTTAACCATACAAAATACGATAGTTAATATCTAGGTATCGAATTATATGGCTATAGAATTTTAAGGAATAAGTGGAGTATAGTTATATTATAGATATAAAATTATTATTAGAACATATAAAGTTGAATAAAATTGTGATATATCATAAGGATTTAAGTATAAGAATTAGTATTAGAATTAGTATTAGTATGGTATAGATATATATACATGTATTTAGTATAGTTAGTATTTGTAATAAATAAAGAACTTGAGGGCAAATTGGTCTTTTGACCCCTTAGATCTTTTTATGAACTGATAAGAATTAGATCAGTTCTTCATCTCCTAAAACACAAAGCAAAGAACAAAGAGAAAGGAAGAAGAGAAGAAGAGATCTAGAAGGAAGGAATCAGGTATTTCAGTAATTTTGTAGTGCGATTTTCGTTAGGTTAAAGTTAGAATTAGCAGTTTTAGTAAGAAGATGAATTGTTCTTCTTTATGTCAAGATTTATCCTGCAAAATTTGAGAATTTTTAGACAAGTAGATCAATAGTTATGATTTTTATAAGATGATCAAAGAGATAGGGTGAGTTTCAAAATTAATCTGGGATTGTTATACTGCTTAGAAAATCCTGATTTTTGGATATGTTATTCCCTTATGTGTATAGTTTAAGTAGGAAAAAGAATCAGGTCGATTCATATTGTGTAGAGAGAGTTATACCCGTTTTATTACGTTGCTGTCCAGGTAAAACGGGACTGAAATAGGTTTTGATGGAAAATTCCCTATAAATCGTATAAGACTCTAAAATTTTTGAGGTTTTAGTATGTTATGGCCTTGTGTATTAGGGATAGAATAAAAAAAGAATTAGATCATTTGGAGAGGTGAATTGAAAGTTATGAATTTTTAAGTAGAGCAAGGTCATAAGAACAAGTATACAAGTAACAATGGTTTAAGCCATGAAAACTTTATAAATAGAAAACAACACAAGGTGAAATGTATTGATGTGAATTTATGCTTATAGGAGCACGAGGTCGTGAAAGTGTTCAAGAGGAGGAAACAAGTCGATTTCGTGGAAATTAGCATTCCATCTGTGAGTATAAACATGATATGAATGGGTGAAATGTTTTGATATGTGATATTTGAATGTTTGGTGAATTGTTGTGAATTGAATGATTATATGTTATTTGAGGAATTTGAATTATATGAACATATGTTTATTTGGTGAAACTTGAGATAATTGAATTATTCATGATATACTCAGTTATACAGGAACAAATGAAATAAAGAGAGACGTTGTGACATAGCCGATCAAACATTGCAATACATGTTCTGTTATCTGGACCTATATGGTCAACCAATTGCAATATTTGACAAATGGACCGAAAGGTCAACCAATTGTTATCTGGACTGAAAGGTCAACCAATTGTTATATAGCTGGCCAGCAAATCAATTGTTATCTGTTACAAATGTTACATGTATCCCGGGGCAATAGTTTGGCCGGAAATGTCACAACAATTAAATAAATGAATCATCCAATAGTATATAAGAATGACTGTATGTTTAATTGGAAGGTGTAACTGTATGTGATTGTTAAATTCATTGATTGTTTATATTCACTGAGTGGCGACTCATATAAATCGATAGTTCTTACCTGTAGCTATCATGGAAGAAAGGTCTGTCGGCTGTGTCCATCTCGCTCTCTCTCCTCACATGACAAGCATATAGAATAGAAAGTGGTTGGGTTTTGATTTTTCAAATCAAACATAATTATGGTTTGTAATAAATGAACGATATTAGAGTTGATGTGTTAATATATGAATATTTTTGAAAAAAAAAAAAATTTCTATAGTATTTTTCTATAGTTATTATATGATAGGGGTGTTTCAGTTTCAACCAACCTAACCCCCTTTGTCTTCTTTCACTTGTGCAGATCACAGGTTTACAAGGCTTGGAGATGGATTCCGCACCAATTGGCGTCGTCTGTGGGAATTAAACCGTGAACCCATGATCAATCAACATAGATTCTCTTCTTTATCATTTGAATCACGTCCATCTTCATCGGTTGATTCTAAATTGATCCATGTAAAAGCAAAAGTATCGAAGCTTCCAAGACCTACACAAGAACGCTGAAAGCGACATGATATCCTGAAGGATGTGATTAACAAAGCCTCTACATCACTTTCGTTATTCGCATTATTGCAGTGATTTGCTTCCCCTATTCGCGTGATCATAATGATTTGATTCCCCTATTCGCTTCATCAAAACTATCGAAGCTTTCAAGACCTACACAAGAACGCTAGAAGCGACATGATATCTTGAAGGATGTGATTAATAAAACCTCTATCTCACTTCCCTTATTCGCGTTATCGCAGTGATTTGCTTTCCCTATTCGCGTGATTGTAATGATTTGATTCCCCTATTTGCTTCATCAAAACTATCAAAGCTTCTAAGACCTACACAAGAACTCTAGAAGCGACATGATATCTTGAAGGATATGATTAACGAAGTCTCTATCTCACTTCCCTTATTCGTGTTATCGTAGTGATTTGCTTCCCCTATTCGCTTGATCATAATGATTTGATTCCTCTAGTCGCTCCATCAAAACTATCGAAGCTTCCAAGACCTATACAAGAACGCTAGAAGCAACATGATGTTATGAAGGATGTGATTACAAAGCCTTTATCTCACTTCCCTTATTCGCGTTATCGTAGTGATTTGCCACCCCTATTCGCGTGATTGTAATGATTTAATTCCCCTATTCACTTCATTAAAAGAGAATTTGCTTCCCCTACTTGAGTTATTGAAAGAAGATTTGCTCCCTATATTCATGTTATCAAAATAATTGTTCGATCGGATCCACTTAAACTAGCGACCGTATTTGCTGGATGGAAAGACTGCCAATGAACTGAAAGAGCTAGATTCACGTCCCTTATTCACATTATTGAAAAAAGGATTCGTTTCCCATAATCGCATTATCGAAGGAAGATTTACTTTCCATATTCGCGTTATCGAACTAGCTAGATTCGCTTCCCTTATTCAACATACATTACAAAATTCAAAGGCAAAGCCATACCACTATGGCACTCAAAGCCCTTATCTCGCTAAGGCACTCAAAGCCCTTATCTTACTAAGGCACTAAAAGCCTTACTTTTCTAAGGCAAAAGTACTTCATGTCACTAAAAGCCCTTATTTCACTAAGGCAAAAGCTCATTTCACTATGGCATTCAAAGCCCTTATCTCACTAAGGCACCAAAAGCCCTTATCTCACTAAGGCGAAAGCCCATACTACTATGGCACTAAAATCCCTTATCTCACTAAGGCAACAAAAGCCCTTATCTCAGTAAGGCAAAAGCCCATTTCACTATGGCATTCAAAGCCCTTATCTCACTAAGGCACCAAAAGCCCTTATCTCACTGAGGCAAAAGCCCATACCACTATGGCACTAAAAGCCCTTATCTCACTAAGGAAACAAAAGCTCGTATCTCTCCAAGGCAAAAGCCCATACCACTATAGCACTCAAAGCCCTTATCTCGTTAAGGCACCAAAAGCTCTTATCTCACTATGGAAAAAACTTATATCACTATGTCACTTAAAGCTTTTATCTCACTAAGGCAATAACACCTCATAACATTATGGCATTCAAAGCCCTTACATCGAGAAGACACTAATTTTGGAACCAACTTTTTAGCCTTCTCACATTACAAAACTTTTCTACAAAAGGCCCTAAAGCCCTTACAATACAAGGGAACACATGATAAAATTGACTATTCAGTCGTAATCATAAAAATTATAATCGAGCAATCCAAGTGATTCGTCGAAACACAGAGCAAAAGATCTATTAAAGACATGACATGCCAATATAGTATGTGGACACTCCATGCACATTATTCTGCATCAAAGCCAATTATGAATTGATCTCAGAAATATTTTCATACGAAGAATCAACAAACACCTCAGTTCTAAATGCGGACTGGTGAATATATGAATCGACAAATCAAACAAATTGAAGAATTCGTCCAACATATTAATGTTGAAAGCTTATTATAAAAACAACACTCATCAAGTATAAATGAAAGAAAAGCACTCAATTGATTAATCCAAATCATGTGGGATTATATTCAATCCATCCAATGCTATTTCATAACGGGAATTGAAAACAATGAGCTTACGCAGCCATTTATTTCATCAAGGGAATCGAGAAAACATCATGTTCGAATGATTAAATTTATCAAAGCCTGGTAAATACAAACACGTCGTATTCGCCGGATGACAAAACATCATCTCAAAATGGTCATCCATATCAAAGTTCAAAGAATACATGCTATTCACCGGATGGCAGAACATCACCTTAGAATAATCAACGTTATCAAAGCTTGGTAAATACGAACACATCGTATTCGTCGGATGACTATGCATTACCTTAGAGTGATCAGCCTTACCAAAGCCCATTATATATGACTATATGTTATTCACTGGATGACATATAATCATCTCGAAATGATCACTTATTAAAGTCTACTAAATACAAATAGATCAAATTCACTTATTGGTAAAACTTACAATGGAATGACCAACCTCATCAAAGCCTAATGAAAATGAGTACATATTATTCGGGAGATGATAAAACATCACACCGTTCAATGTATCTGCATACTTTACATCATAAAGGAATACTATATTCGCCTAGAATATACTCGACATTCATATTCGAAACCAAGCATGAAGCCCTTATATCATTAATATGCGAAAACCCTTACGTTGCTTATACATTCAAAAGCCCTTACTTAGCTAAGGCATTTAATAAATATAGGATTCAAGTCATGCGAACACAAATACAACAATTCGACCAATACGTATTCAAATGGCTCGACAAATAATCATACTATGCCTCCAAGATATTATTCTACTTACAAAGTCATTACACTTTCAACATCTTCATGAGGTGAATCTATACAGCAATATATCCATTGGATCAATTGCATCACCACTTGATGCATACCAATATTACGAAGTGTCTTCGTATTCACATATAAACTTATTTCTAATCGATTCAACAAGCTATACATCACTTAGTGAATCTTAAAATATATCCATTCAAATGATCACAACGTACAATCCATGATTTGCTTAATCCTCAGTTCGCATGATCATGACGTTGCAACTATTCGCGTAATCCACGCTTCACTTAATCTTCGATTCGCATGATCACGACCTTACAACTATTCACACAATTCATGCTTCACTTAATCTTCGATTTGCATGATCACGACCTTACAACTATTCATACAATTCAAGCTTCACTTAATCTACAATCCGCAAAATCACTAACTTACAAGTAATTTCACATTCCATGCTTGGCGTAATCCGTAGTTCGCATCATCACAAGCAATCCATGCTTCTCTCAATCCCAAATTCACATAATCATGGCTTGACAACTGATCAAACATTCCCCACTTTGTATAATTTGCGCTTCCTACAATCCCCAACATACCAGTTCTGTTATACACATCTAAATCGATCAAGCGAACGATAATCACAATGCGGGATGCATACTTTCCTTATTATTTCTTCAATCGTTTTACACTCAAGTTCCTCTACAGGATATTGATCCGGATTATAAAAATGCATGAAATATGCACTACCATCTTTGTCATTTCAATAGTGCGAACTGGCCAACACATCACAAGCACAGAGCCTTCCAATGCCACTATCAACTGGCATTAATAGGCACAAAGCCTTCCAATGCTATGTTTTGTTGGAGTTCATAAGCACATGTCCTTCTAATTCAACGATCAGTTGACATTACCAAAGCATGAAGCCTTCCAATACCACAATCATAGCTCACGAAGCCAAATCCATAAAATTTAAGCAAGTAAAAAACATATCAGAACTTTCCAAAGCAACCATAAGAGCATTTGGAAAAAGCCTGCCTTAGCGGATGATATATTTGACAAAAGCTATTATTGTGATAAGGTATTCATCATGAACTGACCACTCAATCGATGTACAATATAAAGACTCAGTGGCACTAAAGTCCCTAGGATTAAAAAGGAAGTAATAGAAAAAATGACTACTCAGTCACAACCAATATCAATAAAAATTGAAGAGACCATTCAACACATATGAAGAAGTCAATCCGACAAAATAACTTCTAGAAATATCGAGAAACGCCAATGCAATTCAAATTAGTGGTGAGGTTCTACTAACAACCTATTCGAGATACAACTTACTCCACTCAAGATCAATGTGCGCTCGAATGGACGATCATTCATTTATTCTTTGGTGTATCCAACCAGAATCAACATATTATTGGCTAACCATTCAAAGTCTCTAATACATAAATGCATTGTACTTTCCTACTTCGCATGGTAAATAGGCAAGGGCCTAACACCAAAGATTCTCCAACTCATCCAAGATGCAAAGCATTCATTATGAAAATTTCTTAACAACGCCAAGATTTCTCCAACTCATCCAAGATGCAAAGCATTCATTATACAAATTTCTTAACTCATTTGAAACCCGAATGAAGGCCTAACCCTGAGAATTCTCCAACACATTAATAATGTCATGCATCCATAATGCAAACACTTGAACAATCTAATACTTTGGCCATCAAGCTAATATGAACTCTCTAAAAGGATATATAACAGTCACAGATGAAGACCTCCACCTAGGCCAAGAATGATATCGTACAAACCACGAAGCACTTGCTATTAAACATACCACCACTGTATTCGTTCGCTTTATCGACCAATGGATATAAGGAAGTATTCACATAATATCAATCATTAGTCTAACTTGACTAATGTTGGATATGATGTATGCCCTTAAGGCAATTAGGGCGATATATCTTAATTATGTAATAGTACGAATAATTTATTTAATCAATAAAGGCATTTGTTCTTTTGTTTATATCAATGTGTTTCTATACATATATATTATAGCTGGTTAAAATATATTCATTGATGTATGTATACAAAAGTCCTTGACATATCATAGCATGAAGTCAGAGAAATTATAGTTGGACTATATTTGGTGGAACCTACTTCATGTGCAATTATGATTATGTCTAAACTGTCCCTAGTCACAGTGTCATCAAGAAAGGATATTGATGAAACGGAAAGACTAGCATGTGGTCAACTTTCTTGGAAAGGGTCCAAGCAGTTAATCTCCTAAAGACTGAAGGTGATGCCTTAAGCTTGACACATGGATATATCTGGGAGATATATTGGAGACCGCAGCAAGATAAACACTTGGTATAAATATCAATGTGTTATTGTTTATCTTCATGCAATAAGCTTTGCGAATGTCCTCATACTTGAGATGCTAGTTGCCTTGTGTGGTACTATTGCTATACTTTGGGTCATTGCTATGCACTCATTAATTTAGGGTGCTACGGGTGATTACGGGTATAGTGATGACAGCACGTTGGTAGGCTGAGTAGTCGGAAAGAATCCATCGCTCCGGATATATTAAGGAGTTGTACCTGGCCACTTGTTGAAGTGATGATTGCTGTAAACCTCTGATCAGAGTATGTGTTTGATAGAAATGGTTTCTAGTCAAACACACTATGGTAAAAGGCAATATACTTCGGTAACAAGTAAATAACTGGGATAGCTTGGAGCAACCTTGCTATCAGTGGGTTAACACTTTAACCGAACCCAATAAACCAGATGGTACTAATATTAAAGAATGGAAGGAATTTATCGCACTGGATAATTATTGCATTAATCGGGATTAAGTCATAAGCATAAATGACGTTCCGAGTAATGGGGGATGGTAGACCCTTGCTAGAGGCGTACTATAGTCGTTTAAGGTAAACAAGTTCTATTCACGGTCTAGAACATCGAGCCAATGGTTCCATTAGAACACGGGTTGGTTAAGCCTTAACAGCTCAATACTTCGGGATCCTATAAGGTCACACACATTGGACCTTCATCGGACTAAGTAAAGAACTAATAGATTTATTCTATTATAAAAATATAACATGAATAATAATTGGATTATTGTTTAATTGGTTAAAATTGATTAGATCAATTTTAGATACACCAAGGAATTTATTTTGACCGATAACTAATTAATTAGAGTCATAAATAAATTATAATTGATTAGATCAATTTTGGTTGGACCAAATTATTTATTTTGACTGGTAACTAATTTATTAGAGTCAAAAATAAAAATTTATTTGAAAGGATTTATAAGGAATTTTGCATTGGTATGTTGGAACCGAAAAGTATAAAATATTTTGTACAAAGTTCGGTTGCCAAAAAATGCACAGCCTTTATTCATGGGCTGCGCAGCCCATGATAAGTGGCGGCTCAATTAATCAATTAATACTAATTGATTAATTAGTGGGATGGGAGTAATACTCCCATCCCACATCGATGAAAGGGGGAGCATTTTTGCTCCCCCTTGCCTATATATAGGCTATTTCCTTTCCTTTCAAATTGTACCAAGTTCAAAGCATAAATCCTAAGCGAGATAATTAATCTCTCGGGTACTTGAGCAAGTTATTTTTGTGGAGCCTGAATTTATTCGGGTACCGCTAGTTTATATTTTTGGGTGAGGCTTCTAGAGTGGTCTAGCAACTACTCGAGGCTTCTTAGTTCTTCCTCCTGGGGAGGTTTTGGTTAGTGGGGTTCGTGTGGATACTGATAGAGGCTATCCTACGACTGGATGCTTGTGCAAGAAGGTCCTGCAAAAGCACGCTTTAACTGGTAAGTTTTTTTTCTTTCTCTTTTAATTATTAAGTCTTTTTCTTTAAGTGTTTTTAGACTTAATAATTATGCTTAGGTTATTTTTGCATGCTTAGTTTATTTTATGCTTAGGTTATAACTTAGAGTTATAACATGCTTAGTATAAAATAAATATGCTAGGATATAATTTAGAATTATGGTATGCCTAGTCCTTTAGCATGCTAACCTAGGTAGAGAATTATTTAGTTAAGGCTTTATTTAATTTATATGCAACTAATAGGGGTTCCTGGGACAGGGACAAAATTTTGAATTTCCGTCATGCCTCTTATGCATGTTCAATTTGACTGTCAGTTCCCAACAGTGGTATCAGAGCCTGCCTATTGAGTGCACAATTAAGTTAGAAGCAAACTAAATATTATTTTCTAAATAAAATGATTTGTTTATTTAATTGTTTGGAACAATATATATAAACTTCTGTCTTTCATTTCAAGGTTAGAAATTAGTTATGAATAATTTTGAATAAGCTTGCTCAACTTACTCAAATTATACAAGTGTCAATAATTTATTTAAATTACATGGGTTATAGATGCTCTCAATTTACATGAATTGGAAGAACGAAATTTATTAGTTCAAGAGAATCCATTGGTCTTCAAGTTTGTGCCCGTATTTGTTCTGGCTAAGGATTGGACTTGGTGTCTACTCCTCATAGGGCACCTCTCCTACCTGGGAACCTATATCGGTGCAATTTGAATTGACCAATCGGGGGATTAATATGAACTAATTTATTTCTAGTATATAAGATGGTGCTTATATGTGTTTCTGTAACAAAGTAAAAAATTAAAATTATTGAATAAAAGCTTAAAGGAAATGCAATATAAATATAACAAATTAAAGCGTTAATTATTTTGCATATAATCTAGGTTGATGGAATAATTATAATAAAGAGCTGAACCCACCTAAGGTTAGACCTTATAAATTAATTCTAAAATTCCCTGAATTGATACAACTAATTATAATTTTGTCCATCTGATAAAATCCTAGATTGGGTGAGACGTTTAACACCAATAAAATCCCAAAGTAAATATATTAAGGCAAGTTACAGTCTTCCTTACTCAAATTTATAATACGGTCTTTTTGTGCTATCAAAGTGCTACGCAAAGCGTTCCTTCTAGTCCACATTGATTGGTTGTAAAGTTTGAGATAGGGTCTGCCTTAACAGAGCTGGGGTAGTCCACCATAAAATTGGGGGCTAGGCCCAGATCTGAGACATATTCAAGGAGATGCTAATATAAGAGCACACGTCCCTTAGGAAACTTGAATGAATTACCAATTGCATGCGATGCAAATGGAATTGGATTCCAACTATGACTGACTATTATGACTTGACTCATAAAATTGGGGGTTGTAATAGACTAGTTATAGATGCTACCTACTAGGAAATTTAGCTGGGCTAAAATTCACGAATTCAATAGAATGGGCTATTGTAAATTTTGAAGAAAATAGTAGGAAAATGTATTTAATTAAAAGTCCTCATATTAAATACATGTACTTAAACTAATATCTAAACACTTTTCTTTTCTTATGTCTTAGGTTGAAAATGGCTTCCAATTTTAATCTCCGTATGTTACTTGACACCAAATTGAATGGCTCGAACTTTTCTGATTGGTTCCGAGCAGTGAGAATAGTTCTCAGATCTGAGGGAATTGCCTATGTCCTAAGTGAAATTTTCCCTGTAGAACTTGATGTTGAGGATCATGTGGAACATGATGCCTGGTTGAAGCACAGGAAAGATCGTGAGACTGCCATGTGTATTATGTTGGGGTCCATGAATTCTGAGCTTCAGAAACAACATGAGAACATGCCCTTGGAGGATATGGTTCTCCATCTTGAAGAACTCTTTTCGGAGAGGGAGAGGACAGAGAGGTATGAGACCTCTAAGCTCCTTTTCGGGACCAAGATGCAGGCTGGCACCTCTGCCTCTCAGCATGTACTGAAACTCTTGGGATACCTTGAGAAGCTGAATCGATTGGGATTCGAGATGAATCATGACTTGAGCATTGACCTTGTGTTGATGTCCTTGACAGATAGTTACTCAGGTTTTGTAACTAACTATTACATGAACAGGATTAATTCAACTATCCCTGAATTAATTAACATGCTGAAAACAGTAGAACCTCAGATCAAGAAAGATCAGAAACCTCTACTGTTGGTTGAAAAAGGCAAGGCTTCTAAGAAAAAGAAGCAGGCACTGGGTGCCAAGAAAAGAATCAGTAAGAAGAAGAATGAAAAGAAGGCATCTAAGTATGTCTGCTTCCAATGTGGGAAACCGGGACATTGGAAGAGGGATTGCAAAGCTCCTGCTTCTGAGCATTTGAAGAAGCCTACAGAGGCATCTACTTCAGGTATATTTGTAATTGAAAACTTTGCTACTTTTCCGCAAGAATCCACTTGGGTATTAGATACTGGTTGTGGTTCTCATATCTGTACTTCTATGCAGGGACTAAGGAACTGTAGAAAACTTGCAAAAGGGGAGATGGACCTACGTGTGGGAAATGGAGCCAGAGTTGCTGCATTAGCCGTAGGGAGCTTTAGTCTTGTTTTGCCAAGTGGACTTGTTTTAGTTTTGAATAATTGTTATTACATTCCAAGTGTTACTAAGAATATTGTATCTGTTGCGTGTTTAGCAACAGAGGGATTTGAAATTTTATTTTTGAATAATAATTGTCAGATTCGTTTGAATAATATTCTTTATGGTTATGGAATGTTGAAAGGTGGCATTTATATTCTTGATACTAAAACAGAAGTTTTCAATATAAACAATGTGAAGAAAGTTAAATTAGATAATGAGAATTCCTTTTACTTATGGCATTGCCGTTTAGGCCACATAAACAAAGATCGCTTAACCAAGTTGCATAAGCGTGGAGACTTGGGCTCAATAGACTTAGAGTCTTATGGTGATTGCGAACCTTGTTTAAAAGGAAAAATGATAAAGTTACCCTTTAAAGGGAAGGGTGAACGAGCCACGAGTACATTGGAACTTATACACACTGATGTGTGTGGTCCAATGAGTGTTCAGGCACTAGGAGGATACTCCTACTTCATAACCTTTATTGATGATTCTCACGATACGGTTATTTGTACTTGATGAAGCACAAGTCCGAAAGTTTTGAAAAATTCAAACTATTCAGAGCTGAAGTAGAGAAACAGCTTGAGAAACGTATTAAAACACTTCGATCGGATCGAGGTGGAGAATACTTAAGTCAGGAGTTTCAGGATTATCTAAAGGAAAATGGGATAGTTCCCCAGTGGACCCCTCCTTATACACCCCAACATAATGGAGTGTCAGAAAGGAGGAATCGGACTTTATTAGATATGGTCAGGTCCATGATGAGCCATGCAGTTCTTAGTAAATCCTTTTAGGGATATGCACTTGAGAGCACGGTTTATATCTTAAACAGAGTGCCCTCTAAATCAGTTGATTTTACACCTTATGAAAGATGGTGTAACAAAAAGCCATCTCTAAATCACTTAAGAGTATGGGGTTGTCCTGCTATGGTGAAGAGGATAGCGTCAGATAAGCTAAATGCCAAGGCTGACAAAAGTCTGTTCATTGGATATCCAAAGGAAACAATTGGATATCTGTTTTACCAACCCGAAGCACAAAAGGTATTTGTGTCTCGGAATGCTCACTTTTTGGAAAAGGAACACTTACTTGAAAAGGTCAGTGGGAGCAATATTGAACTGGAAGTTCAACAGGAAGAAACAGACGATCAACTGATTGACCCCGTTCTAGATACACAAGAGAGTGTGATCCAAGAACAAACTGTCGAAACACAATCATTGCGAAGATCAAGTCGTGTTCATAAGGGTCCCAAGAGATATGGGTTTATTATCACTAACGATAAGGAACTATATCTTATGGAGGATGATGAACCAAGGACATATGATGAGGCAATAAAAAGCTCAGATTCTGATAAATGGCAAAAGGCCATGAAATCAGAAATGGATTCCATGTACGAGAACCAAGTTTGGAATTTGGTTGATGCACCGCAAGAGGTTAGACCAATTGGGTGCAAATGGGTCTTCAAGAAGAAGACAGACATGGATGGTAATGTAATTACCTATAAAGCAAGGTTGGTTGCGAAAGGTTATAGTCAACGGGAAGGTATTGACTATGATGAAACCTTCTCACCGGTAGCCATGCTCAAATCCATAAGGATACTCCTCGCCATTGCTGCTCATTACGATTATGAGATCTGGCAGATGGACGTAAAAACAGCATTCCTGAATGGGGATTTAGACCGGGATGTGTATATGACACAACCTGAGGGTTTACATCTCAGAATGGCTCGAAGGTATGCAAGCTACAAAGATCCATTTATGGACTTAAGCAGGCATCAAGGAGTTGGAATATAAGGTTTGATTAGACAATCCGGGAACTGGATTTCTGCCCAAATGCAAATGAGCCTTGTGTTTACAAGAAGGTTAGTGGGAGTGCAGTCGTTTTTCTAGTATTGTATGTTGATGACATTCTGCTAATAGGAAATGACATTTCTCTTCTTCAAAATGTTAAAGTATGGTTGTCAAGAAAGTTCTCCATGAAAGACCTTGGTGAAGCAGCATTTATACTAGGTATAAAGATCTACAGGGATAGATCCAAGAGGCTGTTAGGTCTTTCTCAAAGTACATATATAGACAAGGTGTTAAATAGGTTCAACCTTGAGCATTCTAAGAAAGGTTATCTCCCAATGACAAAGGGGATTAACCTATCTAAAGCTGAGTGTCCGAAGACAGCTCAAGAGAGAATGCGCATGAAGGATATACCCTATGCATCCGCGATAGGATCCATCATGTATGCTATGATATGTACTAGGCCGGATGTCTCTCAGGCTTTGAGATTTACGAGCAGATATCAATCAGATCCAGGTGAAAAACACTGGATGGCCGTCAAGGCAATCCTTAAGTACTTGAGAAGGACTAAGGATGAGTTCATGATTTATGGAGAAGGTGATCTCACTATCAAAGGTTACACTGACGCAAGCTTTCAATCTGACAAGGATGACTTTAAGTCTCAGTCAGGTTTTGTGTATGTGTTAAATGGAGGGGCAGTATGCTGGAAGAGTTCCAAGCAAGAAACTACTGGTGATTCAACCACGGAATCTGAATACATTGCTGCATGCGAAGCAGCAAAAGAAGCTGTCTGGTTGAAGGGATTTATTGGTGATCTCGGTGTGGTGCCTGAGGCTATTGATCCAATTACTTTATATTGTGATAACAATGGTGCCATAGCTCATGCAAAGGAACCACGGTCTCATCAGAAAAACAGACATGTATCCAGAAAGTATCATATAATCAGGGAGATTGTTGATGCTAAGATAATAAGATTAGAATATGTACCCACTGATCAGAACCTCACGGATGGTCTGACAAAGCCATTGACTCAAGTCAAACATGACCAGCATGTTAAAGCATATGGATTAAAACATATGGCTAATTGGCCTTAGTGCAAGTGGGAGTTTGTTGGATATGATGTATGCCCTTAAGGTAATTAGGGCGATATATCTTAATTATGTAATAGTACGAATAATTTATTTAATCAATAAAGGCATTTGTTCTTTTATTTATATCAATGTGTTTCTATACATATATATTATAGCTGGTTAAAATATATTCATTGATGTATGTATACAAATGTCCTTGACATATCATAGCATGAAGTCAGAGAAATTATAGTTGGACTATATTTGGTGGAACCTACTTCATGTGCAATTATGATTATGTCTAAACTGTCCCTAGTCACAGTGTCATCAAGAAAGGATATTGATGAAACGGAAAGACTAGCATGTGGTCAACTTTCTTGGAAAGGGTCCAAGCAGTTAATCTCCTAAAGACTGAAGGTGGTGCCTTAAGCTTGACACATGGATATATCTGGGAGATATTTTGGAGACCGCAGCAAGATAAACACTTGGTATAAATATCAATGTGTTAGTGTTTATCTTCATGCAATAAGCTTTGTGAATGTCCTCATACTTGAGATGCTAGTTGCCTTGTGTGGTACTATTGCTATACTTTGGGTCATTGCTATGCACTCATTAATTTAGGGTGCTACGGGTGATTACGGGTATAGTGATGACAGCACGTTGGTAGGCTGAGTAGTCGGAAAGAATCCATCGCTCCGGATATATTAAGGAGTTGTACCTGGCCACTTGTTGAAGTGATGATTGCCATAAACCTCTGATCAGAGTATGTGTTTGATAGAAATGGTTTCTAGTCAAACACACTATGGTAAAAGGCAATATAATTCGGTAACAAGTAAATAACTGGGATAGCTTGGAGCAACCTTGCTATTAGTGGGTTAACACTTTAACCGAACCCAATAAACCAGATGGTACTAATATTAAAGAATGGAAGGAATTTATCGCACTGGATAATTATTGCATTAATCGGGATTAAGTCATAAGCATAAATGACGTTCCGAGTAATGGGGGATGGTAGACCCTTGCTAGAGGCGTACTACAGTCGTTTAAGGTAATCAAGTTCTATTCACGGTCTAGAACATCGAGCCAATGGTTCCATTAGAACACGGGTTGGTTAAGCCTTAACAGCTCAATACTTCGGGATCCTATAAGGTCACACACATTGGACCTTCATCGGACTAAGTAAAGAACTAATAGATTTATTCTATTATAAAAATATAACATGAATAATAATTGGATTATTGTTTAATTGGTTAAAATTTATTAGATCAATTTTGGATAGACCAAGGAATTTATTTTGACCGATAACTAATTAATTAGAGTCATAAATAAATTATAATTGATTAGATCAATTTTGATTGGACCAAATTATTTATTTTGACTGGTAACTAATTTATTAAAGTCAAAAATAAAAATTTATTTGAAAGGATTTATAAGGAATTTTGCATTGGTAAGTTGAAACCGAAAAATATAAAATATTTTGTACAAAGTTCGGTTGCCAAAAAATGCACAGCCCTTATTCATGGGCTGCATAAAGGCAGCCCATGATAAGTGGCGGCTCAATTAATCAATTAATACTAATTGATTAATTAGTGGGACGGGAAAGGGGGAGCATTTTTGCTCCCCCTTGCCTATATATAGGCTATTTCCTTTCCTTTCAAATTGTACCAAGCTCAAAGCATAAATCATAAGCGAGATAATTAATCTCTCGGGTACTTGAGCAAGTTATTTTTGTGGAGCCTGAATTTATTCGGGCACCGCTAGTTTATATTTTTAGGTGAGGCTTCTAGAGTGGTCTAGCAACTACTCGAGGCTTCTTAGTTCTTCCTCCTGGGGAGGTTTTGGTTGGTGGGGTTCGTGTGGATACTGATAGAGGCTATCATACGACTGGAGGCTTGTGCAAGAAGGTCCTGCAAAAGCACGCTTCAACTGGTAAGTTTTTTTTTTCTTTCTCTTTTAATTATTAAGTCTTTTTCTTTAAGAGTTTTTAGACTTAATAATTATGCTTAGGTTATTTTTGCATGCTTAGTTTATTTTATCCTTAGGTTATAACTTAGAGTTATAACATGCTTAGTATAAAATAAATATGCTAGGATATAATTTGGAATTATGGTATGCCTAGTCCTTTAGCATGCTAACCTAGGTAGAGAATTATTTAGTTAAGGCTTTATTTAATTTATATGTAACTAATAGGGGTTCCTGGGACAGGGACAAAATTTTGAATTTCCGTCATGCCTCTTATGCATGTTCAATTTGACTGTCAGTTCCCAACAACTAATACCAATATGTATCATGACTAATTGAAACACATTCCATTCCACATTATTTCACAATACATATATGTTAGAATACTTCTCGTTATATTCACCAAACATCCAAGAATTTGTTGGGTCAAATTTGGAACCCTTACCGACATAAAAGGTATCAAGCTATTGGATTGGACAAAATACTCCCTACTAACAGTCAAGCTTTTATACAAAAACATCAAACTAGCACTCAAAGTTGAGGGAATGAGCAAAATTCAACTTCGATGCTTCAAGAATTGGGCTCCCCAACATCCAACTTCGAGCTTTCACATAAGAATCAACATCTTTCTCAACTAGCTTAGGAGCTTTACGCTTACATGCTATCGGGTTCTAGCCCCTCACAAACTTCAATGCATCGCTAACGAGTCAATTCATGAAAGCTATCTCCTTACCAACTCCAAGGCATCGATAATGAGTCAATTCGTGACAGCTAGCTCCTCATAAACTCCAATGCATCGCCGATTGCTTAAGTCATGACAACAAGCTCCTTGCTAACTTTGGATCTCCAATGATCCCATTTCAAACACAACGTCTAAAACAAAAGATACACATTACAAAAATCCTTACTTTGTCAAAACAATTAAAGCCTTTATATCAATAGGCATTCATCCTAAGCCTACAAAGGCACCTCCAAAGATGTATCAATAGACAGAATCTCATATCCAAAGCTTTTATATCATTAAGGTAATAAAAGCCCTCTTCTTTAAAGACATATAAATTATCAATGTCTCGCATCTTGTTGCACCATGCAAAGTCTCACTTCCTTGCACCATGCAAAAACTCTTTCGAATACCCTTTGCACCATGCAAAGTCTCATCTATTCGCACCATGCAAACGTTCTCTACTAATATACAGTTATAAGACGTATTTTATTTTGAATGTGTACTCTTAACAATTACATCATGTATTTTCCCATCAAATTTAGAGGGGACAACTTGACACGGGCAATAGAAAATCCAACCCAAGCCCATTACGCAAATGAGGCCCCAAACTCACAACCCACACTCAAAACCCCTATAAAAGGGTGATCTCCCACATGAAAGGTAGGAGCTCATCTTCTACTACTCTCTCTCTCTCTCTCTCTCTCTCTCTCTCTTCATATCTCTCTAAGGCAAATATACTGACTTAGGCATCGGAGGAGTTTCAACCAACCCACCCCTTTGTCTTCTTTCACTTGTGCAGATCACAGGTTTACAAGCCTTAGAGATAGATTCCGCACCAAATGATAACTCTGAAAAAGTCATCTCTAGAAACATCACTCGAGTGTATATTAAAATCTAATAGAAGATTCTAAAAAAAATCATTTTCACCGAGCAATACTCTCTATAATCAACAAACAATCAGGTGAACCTTGGTTTTTCTAACTTGATAAACCCATGCATATATTCCCACTCAGCTATATGAGATTTGATGTTATAAATATGACCAATTCATTATATATCCTCTTACTTAATTTAGAAAGTTTGATATTATATCACAAATTATTGTGTTGAATATCAAGAAAATGCTATAATTTTAGTACAATAAGATAGACGTATAGACTTCCATTTATTTTGTTCTTTACTTTTGATCCATTTTATTTTGGAATTATATTTTTTTTATAGAGTTTCATTGATAATGTTTTGAATTATACCATTATGTTTTGTACATACATTTCATTTCCTCCAACCAAACATGAACTAAATTTTTTAACAAAACTGCTTATCGCGTCCAGCATCACAAATGTTGGATTGGATATTCAACATTGACACCATCCTTAATGAAAAATTAGTTGACTATCTCTATCCCTGTCAAAGGAGAGCCTGCGTGAAATTGAAGTGCAACATCTCCAACAACCTGTTGTTACAATCCGCGTTACCTAATTGCTCACTCGGAACTATCTTTAAAAGAATGTTCAATTACATCATAATACGACTTCGACAAAGTTATGGATGTTCTTAGTTTCAATGAAATGCAGCCAAATCCTACATTGTATTTTAAAGGGTAAACTTTAGATTCATGCTTTGTGCTTTGACTATTTAGCAAAAAGGTCATCGTGGAATTTTTTTTCTTTCAAAAAGGTCTTGTGGTTCCAAAACTTAGCAAACAAAAAGTTAACAAAAAAAGAAGAAAAAATATTTTTGCATTAAAAATAACAATGTTACACAAGATGTTTCTACCAATTCAACAATCCTATAATTTAACCATATTATTTATTATTTAAACATTAAATTTGAGTGATTTTCAGAAAGTTTCCATTTTATTATGCTTTTTTATAAGTTATCATCACATTTTAATTAAAAAAATAGTTGTCAAAATATTTTAAAATTTATCACTAAGGTGTTGTATTTTTATTAAATAAGCTACAAAATTTCTCTTGAGATTACCCTTTTTCATGATGTAATTTCAAATTGGGAATCCTTGTTTTGGTAACTTTTGAAACTAGAGGCACCATTTAGAAAAAATATTTTTTTTGCAAAATAGTCAAGCTACATGGCATGTTTTTGAAGTTTACCCTTATATTTTAAAAGGATGGTTCATTGGTCATACCTTAGCCATAGAACGGTAAGAATGTACGGTTACGCCAGCAACATGTGGAGTGACTAATACATTATCAAACTTCAAAAGTGGATCAACCGGATCAAATGGCTCCGTCCAAGCAACATCAATGCCCAACCCTGCCAAGTGGCCGGACTTGAGGTTACTTAATATAGCCTCGTAATCAAGCAAACCCCCTCGAGCAATATTTACCAAAAGGGCACCCTGCAACAACACAACAAAGTTATATCAAGTAGGCCAAATGCCCCTCTAAATTTGGCTCTAACTGCCCTTGGCCACTCTGAACTTTTAAGTTTGACACTTTACCCCCTAAAGTTTGCAAACTGATACAGTTTGGCCCCCTCAATGCCACGTGTCTACTTCAAAGGACATCTTTGAAAGTCAAACCAACCAGAAGCTGACACGTGGCATTGAGGGGCAAACTGCATCAGTTTGCTAACTTTAGGGGGTAAAGTGTCACACATAAAAAGTTCGGGGTGGCCAAGGGCGATTAGAGCCAAGATGGAAGGGCAATGCATGTATTTAGCCTATCAAGTATAATAATAATAATAATGATATATATTACTTATCAAATTTGATTAATCATACTTCATTCAACATGGCACAACATATTGCAATTAAGTTATATCGCCCTTGCTCGCACTTCCAATTTAAGACGGTATGTCCACCATTACCTCAACCAAATATTTTCTTGATTTCAAATAAGAAATATGGAAATTAACATAAGAAGAGCTTTAAGGGTATAGAATATAGTGATTTGTAGTAAAGATGGGAGATATTTTCAAATAATGGCATTGGCCCTTCTGACAAATAAAATCCTAATGCAAATAAACGAGTACTTTTCTTTAGAATTTGTACGTTCAAGGACCAAGCAACAAAATCAATAAAGCAAAACAAGCTTTGCTATAGTTGTTGAAACAATTCCGTGAAGTGAAGCGACATATTGGAGCATAAACAAGTTTCACAATCTTATTCAGCTAAAACATTGGAAAAAAGTTTGTTCAAGGGATATGTTAATCGTGATATATGACGATAATATTCTAATAATAGCATACTAACTGGTAATTAAAGACTCTAAAGCAAGCAACGTCGTATTGTGCATGCATAAAACTAGGAAACTGCTGCAACAGACTTTTGTCATTATCCAACAGTTAAGCCTTATAATTAATTCCAAAAGGAAAATGATACAACTAACATTGTTACTCTACTACTGCTTGAATTTTCACTTTTGGCATATAACATTGTATTAAACATGCCACATTCCATCAATGAAGTCCAATAGACAAATGCACCCATGAAATAATTAACTTTTTAGAACATTTCTAGATAGTCGAGTCCTTAACTAAATATTAATCTCAGCCTTTGCATCATTCATGGAGGCGACTCACATAAAAATAAAATTATCCAACAAAAGCTAGTCTCCTCATCTACTTCTGCACGTGTTTAACTTAAGATAACGGGTGTCAAAGTCACAATCATGTGCATGAACTATGTGCTATTTTAACATATTCCCTTCAATTTCGTTATGTCATCAAAGTAAGTTACTAAAAGTCCAACTATAAAAGAAAACATAACTCATCGTATTAGTGCCCCTGTAGTCCTGTTTTCTTCTTCGGATGCTCTACAGTAAGAGTTAGGGTTTCTTGTCTTTTTGGTCCAATCTTGAGAGGGAAATGAGTTAGTGAAACTAATGGATCGAGTGCAATTGGCAGCAGATGAAGAGGAAATTGTTGAATTCAGAGGAGAAGAAGAAGATCACAAATCAAAAAGAATCTCACAATAACTTGTTGGAAGATGGCTCTCAAGAAAACCCCTTAACCTCAAAGCTATGTCTCAAGCACTAATGGTAGCCTAGAATCTTAGAAAAGGTTTCCATATAAGAGAGCTAGGGGATGGGAAATTTGTTGCAGAATTGTTATCAAGAAGGGATAAAGAAAAAGTTCTTCAGGAGAGCCCTTGAAATTTTGAGAGACAACTGATTATCTCAGTGGAACCAAAAGAGGCTTATCAATTCTTAGAAGTTGCTTTGTCAAAGTGCAATTTTTGGCTGCGTATATATGATCTTCCGCTCAATCTACGGGAAAGACAAGCAGTAAGAAGGGTGGCATTGTAGAAGAAATTGATGAGGTAAGCCTCTCACTTTGGCATTCTTTGGTCCGGATTAGAGTCGGAGTTGAGGTTGACCACTTGTGAGAAGAACAAATATTAGGAATGGAATTGGTGAAATAGTGTCTATTCCTTTTAGATATGAGAAATTGCCTAATTTTTGTTTCTATTGTGGAATATTGGGGCATATACAAGAGAGTCTCGATGAATGTTAATGGCCTTTTAATCCTTTGCTCAAAGCAACACCGGGAAGGGTTAGGCGGGTTACAGTTGGGGCTATTGAGGAGAGATTTGGGGGAATGAGGACGAGAAGTAGAGGAGGAAGTGTAATTATGAGAGAATTATTCGAAGGAGTGTCAATCAGCGCAGAAAATTCTCAAGCTTTATGAAGTAGTATCGGGACAGAAAGTGAATTTTGACAAATCAGAGATAAATTTCAGCAAGGGAGTAATAAGGCAGAATATCAAACAGATTCTCAATGTCAAGGAAGCGGGCCAATTTCCAAAATACTTGGTGATTCGTAGATCAAAGAAGCAAGTCTGCAATTTCCTGAAGGAAAGAATTTTGACACACATCAATGGATGGAAGAAAAATTCTTATCTAAAGCATGGAAGGCAATTGTTCAAGCCATTCCTCATTATTTAATGAGTTGCTTTGCTCTTCCTACTTCGTTTTGCAAGGAAGAATTGTTTGTGTCAAGTATAGCAGAAGAAATAGAGGTTAAGACAGTTATTTCAGCTATTAGTTATCACAGTTATTTCAGTTTTATAGCCAGTAATTATTTGTAATGTTCTAGAAGTAATAGCTAGGGGTAAAGTAGTATTTTATTTCCCTAAAAGGCTGAGTCAGCCTAGTAATAGTTATCCAATTATTGGTAGTACTAGAATGCCGTTATAGGCATTTGGCATGTAGTGCAGCTTTCATGTCCTTGGTAGTATTTATATTCTGATGTAAGGAATATCCAAGTATCAATGAATTATCAGATATTTCCTTCTCTATTCCCTTTTCTCTCTATTATTCCTCTATTATCTCATCTATTTCTTCTCCCCTACCCCAATCTTCCTCTATTTCTGCCATTAAATTATTGAAATCAAGCTAGTTAGGTAACCTACCTGACAACTGGTATCAGAGCCCAAATCCTCCAACCTGTGAATGGTTAGAAAAGTTACTGAATCTAAGAAAATGCAGAATCTTGAAGAGCAAGTGAAGGCCCTCACCACCAGGCTTAATGAACGAGATGAAAGGAATGCAGAAAAGTTTGAGACTTTGGAGTAGACCTTGAACCAACAAGGTGGAAGACTTGAATCGGTGCAAAAGGAGCTACTTGACATCAAAAAGAGTCAGTGGGACTCTACTGAAAAGCTCACAAAGAAGATGGACGATTCATTTGCTTGTTTGAAGAGAATGCTGCAAAATCCTCCTCAAAATGAACCCCCTGAGCCCCATCTACATCCTTCACCCACCTTTACACCTAGTTCCTCTAACCCTCAGGCATCTGTAATACTGCAGGGCACCCCCCAAGCTAGAGGATCTGTTCTGGGCACTCTGCCAACCCAAAACACCATCAATCCTATCCAAACAAACAACTTCCTTAACCCAACAAATTTCTCAGACACCCAAAATACCAAAAATACCTACTTTAACAAGCTATTGCCCAAGTGTGAGCTTCTTGCTTTTGCTGGAGATGAGGTAGAAGGATGGATCAGTAAATGTAACAAGTATTTTTGCCTGCTTGAAGTTGCAGAAGATCGAAAAGTGGAGCTGGCAGGTTTATACATGAGTGGTAAAGCTGAAAGATGGTATAGAAACTGGATACAATACAATCCTGAAGTACCATGGGAGAGATTTGGAGAAGTGGTAAAAAGGTTCAGGGAAGTGGAAGTAGAGGAGGTGGTGGAGCAGCTTGGGCAACTAAGGCAGACTAATACAGTGCTTAACTACCAAGAGAAGTTTGAGGAGCTTAAGCTAAGGATGGAAAAGGAGCACCTTGAACTAAAGGAAGCTTTCTATGTTAAGAGCTTCATTGCGGGTCTTAAACCTGAAATGAAATTTGCTGTGAGATCCCATGGCCCTGAAGAGTTTTACACAGCTATCAAACAGGTAAGACTGTAGGAGCACCTGATGAAGGACCTTTTGGAGGCAGTTAAGCCTAAAGCCATTTTCAAACCTAACCTGAATACCAAACCTTGGACCCCCAACAACCAAAACACTAAAACAACCTATCCAAAAACCTCCAAACCCACTGAACCTAAAACTGCCTTAACCCAAAATTCTCAGGGAGTCAAAAGGGTGTATGGGGCTTGCTGGAAGTGTGGAGACAGATATTACCTAGGCCATCAATGTAAGAAACTAATGGCTTTGGCATTAGAGGAGGAAATGGAGGAAGTGGGGCCAGAAGAAGAAGGGCCTGATGAACCTGTTGGCAAGGAGGAAATAGTAGCAGAGGATGAATAGCTACAACTATCTATAAATGCTTTGGATGGAGTCATTGACACTACTATGAAACTTAAAGGTATTATAAATAAAAAGCCTATCATGATACTTATTGATAGTGGAAGCACTCAGTTTTATAGATACTAAGTTAGCTAAGGAAGCTAAGTTACCCTTATTTGCTATAAATCCTGTCCCTGTAACTGTAGCTGATGGGAGAAAACTTACCCCACACCTGAAACTCTTCAACAAATGATAAAAACCTATAACCATCTGTTTGAAACTCCAATCCAATTACCACCTAAAAGAACCCATGATCATGCCATCCCCCTAAAGCATGGAACTGAACCAATCAATGTAAGACCATATAGGTATTCTCATTGGCAGAAGAATGAGATTGAAAGGTTAGTAGAAGAGATGCTTGAGACTGGAGTTATAAGGCCTAGCCAAAGCCCCTATGCCTCACCTGTCCTACTAGTTAAGAAGAAAGATGGCAGTTGGAGATTTTGTGTAGATTTTAGGAAACTTAACAAGTCTACAATTAAGGATAAATTCCCTATTCCTATCATACAAGAGTTAATTGATGAGTTACATGGGGCAGTGGTCTTCTCAAAGATAGATTTGAGGGCTGGCTATCACTTTGAGGGCTGGCTATCACCAAATAAGGATGCTAGAGGTTGATATTCCTAAAACTGCATTTAGAACTCATTCAGGCCATTTTGAATTTGTTGTGATGCCTTTTGGATTAACAAATGCACCTGCTACCTTTCAGTCTCTAATGAATGAGGTAGTTAAGCCTTATTTGAGGAAGTTTGTGCTTGTGTTCTTTGATGATATTCTAGTATACAGTCCTAGCATTGATAGTCACCTAAACCATTTGGAGACTGTCTTTAAAACATTGGAAAACAATCAGCTGTTTGCCAAGTTCTCTAAATGCGAGTTCGGAGTGGAAAAGGTGGCCTATTTGGGACATATATTGTCTAAAGAAGGAGTGGCCACAGATCCTGAGAAGGTGGTAGCCATGCTGAACTGGCCTCTTCCTAAAGATCTGAAGAGTCTAAGGGTATTTTTAGGCCTTACGGGGTACTACAGAAGGTTTATAGAAGGTTATGGAGTTATATGTAAGCCCTTGCATGAAATGCTGAAGAAGGATCAATTCCAGTGGACTACAGAGGAAGTAACAGCTTTCCAACATCTTAAGCACCTCATGGCCCACGCTCCTGTCTTAGCACTACCAGATTTTAGCCAGCCATTCATTCTAGAATGTGATGCCAGCGGCAAGGGAATTGGGGCAGTTTTGATGCAAGGGGGAAGACCCATCTGCTACTTGTCCAAAACTTTTTGTCCCCGGAATCAAAAGCTTTCAGCTTATGAAAGAGAGCTGATAGCTATCATTCAGGCAGTTACAAAATGGAAATCCTACTTGGGAATGTCCACTTTCATCATCAAGACAGACCACCAAAGCATTAAGCATCTCTTAGAACAAAGGTTACACACAATGATTCAACAAAAAGGAGTGGTGAAGCTGCTACGACTTGACTATGTGATTCAATATAAGCAAGGAATTGAGAATAGAGTGGCTGATGCTTTGTCTAGAAGATCGGAAGGAGAACAAGCGACGGTCGTGGCCTTAACTACTGTGGTGCCTACATGGCTAAAAGAAGTACAAGAATCATATGAGGGTGATGAATTTGCTAGAAGACTCATTCAAGAGCTTATTATTCAGCCTCAATCCAGAGGGAACTACATCTATGAGAAAGGTATTTTGTATTATAAGGACAGGATATATGTGGGGAGCCAATGGAACTTAAGAAGCAGAGTTATCCAAGCCTGTCATGACTCACCACTAGGAGGTCATTCTGGGATAAGAGGCACACTACTCAAGGTTCAGCAGCAGTTTTATTGGCCACAGATGCAGGAGCTGGTATTCTCTTGGATAGCAAATTGTGAGGTGTGTTTGCGATGCAAGGTGGAACACTGTGCTAGTCCAGGATTGTTGCAACCACTGCCAATCCCTAGCCAAGCTTGGCAAGACATCTCTCTTGACTTTGTGGAAGGGCTGCCCAAATCTGCAGGCAAGGATGCAATTCTGGTAGTTGTGGACATGTTGACAAAATATGGCCATTTCATTGCTCTGCAACACCCTTTCTCAGCAGCTACAGTGGCAAAAGTGTTTATGGACAATGTATTCAAGCTCCATGGAATGCCAAGAACTATGGCTTCTGATCGAGACAAGGTATTTACAGGAGTTTTCTGGAGAGAATTCATGAAGCTAGTGGGTACTAAGCTGCTTTACAGTAGTGCATATCATCCACAAACAGATGGTCAGACAGAAAGGCTAAATCAGTGTGTAGAGGGATATCTCAGAGCAATGTGTTTCTTAACTCCTAAACAGTGGGTTCATTGGTTAAGCCTAGCTGAATATTGGTACAATAGTTCCTATCATTCTGCTATCAATATTCCCCATTTCAGACTCTATATGGGTTAAACCTCAGCTTCCAGTTCTTGTCAACAATACAACTTCTGTAGCAGCAGTTGACGAATCCTTACAGCAGAGAGATAAAATGAATGCAGCCTTGAAGGGGTCCTTGATGAAGGTAAGTATGCGGATAAGAAGAGAAGTGAAAGAGAATTCAAGGTAGGAGGCTGGGTATACGTGAAATTACAGCCCTACAAACAACACTCAATAGCAATGAGAGGTTCACAGAAGTTGTCAGCTAAATACTATGGACCTTTCAAAATCATAGCTAAGGTGGGAAAGGTGGCTTATACACTACAGTTACCTCCTGACTCTAAAGTGCACCCTACTTTTCATGTTTCATTGCTAAAGAAAAAGCCTGAAACTACACACTCCAGCATCACCACTCTGCCGCCCATAGAAGAGGGTCTGTTACCCTTAGAACAAACAAGAATCATCAACACAAGGCATGTGGAGATTCAAGGGCAACCCACTGCACAGCTCTTAGTACAATGGAAAGGGTTACCTACAATAGATGCTATCTGGGAAGACCAGAATTACATCAACAAGCAATTCCCGGCCTTTTTTCATTCTTGGGGACAAGAATGCTCTCAAGGGGGAGGTATTGTCAAGTATAGCAGAAGAAATAGAGGTTAAGACAGTTATTTCAGTTATTGGTTATCACAGTTATTTCAGTTTTATAGCCAGTAATTATTTGTAATGTTCTAGAAGTAATAGCTAGGGGTAAAGTAGTATTTTATTTCCCTAAAAGGCTGAGTCAGCCTAGTAATAGTTATCAAAGTATTGGTAGTACTAGAATGCCGTTAGAGGCATTTGGCAGGTAGTGCAGCTGTCATGTCCTTGGTAGTATTTATATTCTGATGTAAGGAATATCCAAGTATCAATGAATTATCAGATATTTCCTTCTCTATTCCCTTTTCTCTCTATTATTCCTCTATTATCTCATCTATTTCTTCTCCCCTACCCCAATCTTCCTCTATTTCTGCCATTAAATTACTGAAATCAAGTTAGTTAGGTAACCTACCTGACAGTTTGCAAAACTTTGGTGGGATACAACTGAAGGTAAGAAAAGTACCCATTGGAGAAAGTGGGATTGGCTGTGTCGGTCAAAAATGAAAGGAGAGATGGAATTTCACCCTAAGTGCGTTTTTTGTGGACAGGAAGAAGCTAATCTTATCCATATCTTCAAAATTCGCAAAGTTAATAGAACGATGTGGAAAGCATTAGGGATTAGTATAAAAGTTTATAAAGTCTCGAGTTCAAATTTCTTTCAATGGTTTCAGGAGGTTCCTCTTTCCATCTATCGTTGTAATGTTAAAGACTTGAGCTGTGTTTGTTGATGCTAGGTTATTTTACTGATAAAAGAAGCTACTAAATAAATCATTTGACCAGAGGAACTCCCTTCTATTTATGTCTAGTTGATGATATATTAAAAAAAGTATCAAGATTTCAAAGCGCGGAAAAGTTAAGAACGTAGTTCGTACAAAACAAACCTTTCTCATCGAAGAGATAAACGATTTGTTTATGATTCCTGCCTGAAATTCAAAATATAAGAGGTTATGGGTTAGATGATAGATTTTTTACTACAGATATATAAGAAAATAGAAGTTGAACAGAACAAAAGCAAACATACATATTTCTAGCTTCATATCTGTGTCACTGACATCGTGACTTTTAAAAAAGCGTATATTATTATGCTTCTGAAAGGCGTCTTCTCATGCACAAAGAGCTTTATGATTCTTGTTAGGCTTAACGCATCTCCAGGTACCTGAACTTGTTCCAAAAAAACTTACTGCCCCCTGAACTTTCAAAGTGACACAGTAGCTCCCTCAAATTTTAAAAAGTGCACCACTTTGCCCTAGAACACCACGTGTCAGCTTGTGGTTGGTTTGACTTTTCAAAAATGTCATTTTTCTGATTTTCTCTCTCCAATCAGAAGAAGCTGACATGTTGGGTTCAAAGAGAAAAGTGGTCACTTTTTAAAAGTTACAGGGTCGCTTTAAAAGTTCAGGGGGCAGTAGGTTTTTTTGGGACAACTTTAGGAAACTGAAGATTTTTTTTAGCATTTTTTATATTTTTCTATTTCTTGGTTATATATTCTATTTATATTATATAGAAAATTCTATATAAAAAGAAACAGAAAATTTCTATAACTAAATTTTCCAGAACCAGGATAAATGTATGAATCTTTTTTTATCTATTCATTTATTTACAAACACAAAAATAAAGATAGAAAAGGTATATAACACTAGAGAACGAGAGCGGCCAATAGGATAATGAAGTTAAAAAGGAAGGAATGCTAATATTCTTACTGTTTCTACGTTCATATTCAAGCAGCAAACTACAATATCAGCTCTTCCAGCAAAATGATATATATCTCCATGATTGCCCTTTTCATCAACCATATCTTCAATGACACAACTTTGAACAGCATTCCCTGTAAGAACAAGAGAGTTAAATGAAAAACCATGAGAAGTTGATCATTTATGCAAGGCCAAATGCATCAAGACCTCCCTGAACTTGGCAACTTTTGCCACATGCTACCCTGAGCTTTCAAAAGTTTCATTTAACCCCTTAAACTTGGCAAAAGTGCACCAGTTTGCCCCCCTCTCCCTCAATGCCACATGTCAGCTTCTGGTTGGTTTGACTTTTCAAATATGTCATTTTCTAATAATTCTTCCTCCAACCAGAAGCTGACACGTGGAATTGAGGGGCAAACTGGTGCACTTCTGCCAAGTTTAAGGAGGTGACTGGAACTTTTGAAACTTCAGGGTAGCATTCGGCAAACGTTGCCAAATTTAGGGGTTTATTGATGCATTTGGCCTTTATGTAATAGTGAATAGTTACAGACCATTTGGTTGGTGAGAAACTTTTGAATGTGATTGCCAATTCCTTTTTGTGGCAATAATTTTTACACCAAATGGCCGCAAGCGCTTTGCGAACTCAATCCCTATGTTTCCAAACCCCAAAATGAATACCTGCACATGAAAGGTGATGATAAAATCTTCAATAAGAAACAATATACGGAGTATTAAGGAGAGTTGGAGTTTGATAGAGAATGGATATAGGAATAGACCCAATTGGAGTTTTATATAGATCCAAAAAAGCTTTAAAGCATCCTTATCATCTAAATGAGCATAAATTGGAGTTAAATGGAAAGTATCATAAGTAAATGGGTTTCAAGTTGGGTAGCACATATAAAAGCTTGAAAGGTACCAAATGACTTTGGTTTTATACTGAATCTTCATAGATGAAAGCATGTTAAGTGTTCCTTACTTTTCCCAATTTAATTAGACACCAACTGATAAAGAATATAATATATCGCCCCTCCTCAAAAAGGAACCTCTTGATTTGGATCTGGATTTAAATTTGAATTATGTAATTCAACGCGTTGAAAACTTTGAAATAATTACTTTGACCATATCACAAGTAAGAAATAAATACTTATGTTTGTTCGCATGCAAATACTTACGAGTATAAACAGAGAGGAACACTTGCATAAAAAAACTATGAAAAATGTACTTATTGTATTGCCAAGTCATGTTTCACAAATTGATCATGTACAAATGCTAAAAGCATAAACAAACAGGATTATTCCGTCAAAAATTTAAGGAAATTATACTTACTGTCTTGGCAAGTAGTGTTTCTCCAATTGGTTCACCAAGCTTCTTCTGCTTTATAGAGAGTTGCAGCTCATTCTACAGCCATATCACAAGTTAGTTGAACAAAACAATGTTGGAGAAATTAAACAAAAATGAGAACTTAAAATGATAGCATTCTAAGGCAAATGTATATACAAGAATATTTTGAAATGATGGATTGATGGACAAAGACAAAAGACAGCTCTAACAAAGTCAAAGCCTTACTATCAGTAGTAGCAGGAATAAATTCTTAAACTTGCAGTTATCATCGTAAATAATGAACCTGGCATCTCCTATTAGGGATATCATAAACCACAGTGTGAAGGTGAGGAAACATAATTAGATAATAGGGCTGATGAGAGTTAAAAAATTCATATAGAGATTAAACTAAATTGCAGAAGAACTAAAATTTGGTTCAAGTGGTGGACAATAGAAAACAAACAAACAAACGTAGTTACGCAAATGATAATCTAATGCAGAAACTCTACACTATCCCGTTGTAAATTCCAAAAGTTGACTCTCTCTCTCTCTCTCTCTCTCTGCCCCAACTAGTCTATTTGAAACCTCCAAATCTAATATCAAAGTCTCGTTTAACTATAACCATGTGTTCATTTATTCTTACTATGCCCTTACTGCACAAGGTTTTTATTGACCGAATTCTTCCCCAAGTCATGCTAATTAGCTCAATTAGAAAGATTACAATTAATTGGATTTATTTGTACTTATTTTGTTACCTTTCATATAGGATTCTTTCATGTATAAATACCCACATTGTAATATATTTGAAAATAAAAAAGAGATGCAATTATATTTCTCAAAATTCTTCATGCTATCAAGAGCCATTGCTGCCTTTTGAGGTCGTGAAATTCCCTCAGCAGCCTATTCTTCGATTCATTTTACCCAGTTTGGGGTTTCAAAAATTTTCAGCCATTCAAGAGGCTGTTTACCGTTAGTTAGCGGCGGCTACTGTTCATCACCGTGGCTACTGTTCACCCGATCATTGTTCTCCGGAGATTACTGTTAACCGGAGGTACTGTTCATCCGATCACTGTCGGATGTAGTGTTCGTTAATTTTTTTTTTGTATTAATGGGAGATCCAAAAATGAACTTATATACTTCCGGAACTACTACTTATGGGCAATCAAGTATAGCGCTTAATGCTAATCTTAAATCTTAGATTATTGATTCTGGTGCGAATAGACACATGGCAGGATATTCACAAAGCTTCCAAACCAATACCATTTGTCCTAAAGGAAACAATGTTAGAATAGCAGATGGTTCTTTGTCTCCTATTTCCGGAACAGGTTCTGTTGTTTGTGCACCTAATATTGAACTATCTTCTGTTCTTCATGTACCAAACTTTCCGGTAAACCTTTTATCTGTCAGTTCCATCACAAAAGCCTTAAATTGCAAAATCGAATTTTTCCCTGACCATTGTGTTTTTCAGGATCTCGAAACTGGGAAGAAGATTGGCAGTGGCAAATTGCATGATGGCTTATATTTAATAGATGGCAGTTTGGAGTCCGGAAGTCGGGCATTCTTTGGAGAGAATAAGATTGTTAATCACGAAATTTTGCAATGACATCAACGATTAGGACAACCATCTTTTTTTGCTATGAGAAAGTTATATCCAGATTTGTTTTCTAAAACAAAATTTGAATCATTGTCCTGTGATGCTTGTGAGTATGCCAAGCACACAAGAAACTCTTATCCTTTTAGCAATAGTAGTACTACCCCTTTCTCCACAATTCACTTTGATATATGGGGTCCAACTACAACAGTTTCCTTATCTAGTAATCGTTGGTTTGTTACTTTCATTAATTGTTGCAAGAGGATTACATGGGTATATTTATTAAAAGCAAAAAATGAGGTTTTTTCATGTTTCCAATCTTTCCACAAAAATGATTTATACTCAATTTGACACCAAAATAAAAATCCTGCGAACCGATAATTGCACAAAATATATGGATAAAGTTTTTGGTGCTTACTTAGAGTCACATGGGATAATTCACCAGACTAGTTGTCCTTATACTAGTGCTCAAAATGGGGTAAATAGGCATTTGTTGGAAGTTGCTAGATCCCTTATGTTCACTATGAACTTGCCTAAACCTTATTGGGGGGATGCCATTCTTGCTGCTGCTTACCTGATTAATAGGATGCCACTAAAAGCCCTCAACTTTAGGAGTCCTTTAGAATTGTTAAAAGGAAAAAACACATGTTGTTCATTCGAGAGTGTTTGGTTGTGTTTTTCATTCAATCACGAAATAGTGGTAAACTTGACCCCCGGGCCCTTAAATGTGTCTTTCTCGGGTATTCTCCTACATAGAAAGGATATAAATGTTATCATCCTCCTTCATGGAGATATTTTGTTACAATGGATGTTACATTTTGAGAAGTTGAATCATACTTCAGAGAATCCCCATCACATATTCAGGGGGAGACTACAAATGAAGATGTGATGATTGATGTTAATATTAAGGGGGAGACTCCTGCCAGAGAAGAAGTTGGGAGGTTGGATAGACCCAACTCGTTAAGATATTTGAGAAGAAATAGAACAGAAGAAGCCATTATGCAATCTGCTACTGACCATTCTTCTCCTTCATCCTCAGGTGAGTCACCTTCTTCTCAGTCATCTTCAGATGAGTTACCTAGCTATCAAAATGATGTTGATTTATCAGTTGCCCAGAGAAAAAGGGTCAGGTCTTTTATTAATCATTTTGTATATCTTTTACCTGACTTTGTCTCTCATCATTCATTGTCTCCCTCCTATAGAGCTTTTGCTTTGTCCTTCTTGTCTGTGTCTATTCCACAAGAATGGAGAGAAGCCATTGCAGATCCGAAGTGGAAGCATGCTATGCTTGAAGAAATGAAAGCACTATCCAAGAATGAGACTTGGGAACTTGTTCTTCCTCCAACAGACAGGAAGTTGGTAGGTTGTAAATGGGTGTTCACTGTCAAACACAAAGCGTATGGCTCAATTGAAAGATGCAAGGCTTGGTTGGTTGCAAAAGGTTTTACTCAGACTTACGGAGTAGAGTACCAAGAAACATTCACTCTAGTTGCAAAGATTAACACCGTCAGAGTCGTATTATCATGTGCTGCTCATCTTGATTGGGACTTACACCAATTCGATGTCAAAAATGCATTTCTTCATGGAGACTTGGAAAAAGAAGTTTACATGAACATTCCTCCTAGATTTGAGAACCACCGGAGTGAAGGGAAAGTCTGTAAATTGAAGAAAGCCTTGTACGGTCTAAAGCAGTCTCTAAGAGCATGGTTTGACAGATTCAGCAAAGCTATGATTTCTTTCGGTTACAAATAGAGCCAAGCAGATCACACTCTCTTCATAAAATATCAAAGGGGTAAAGTCACATTACTCATAGTGTATGTTGACGATATAGTTATGACAAGAGATGACAACGAGGAGATGGCTCAATTGGAAAAGTTGTTGGCTCATGAATTTGAGATCAAAGCTCTAGGAAAGCTCCAATATTTCTTGGGAATTGACGTTGCCAGATCAAGTAAAGGGATCTACATTTCTCCGAGAAAATACGTCCTAGACTTGTTGACAGAAACTGGATGTTGGGTTGCAAACCCATAGATTCGCCTATTGAAAGCAATCACAAGCTTCAGTCTGAGATCGAAAAGTCAGTGGACAAGGACAGATATCAGAAGCTCGTGGGTAAGCTCATATATCTTTCACACACGAGACCAGATATAGCCTACGCAGTTAGCTTGATGAGTCAACTTATGCATGACCCGCGAGATCCACATATGCAAGTTGTCTTTTGTATCCTGAGGTACTTAAAGTCTGCACCTGGAAAAGGCCTTCTTTAGTTGAACCATGGTCATCTTCGAGTTGAAGCCTTTACGGACGCTGATTCGGCAGGATCTCTTGATGATAGATGATTAACTTCCGATTATTGTACCCTAGTAGGAGGAAATCTTGTCACTTGGAGGAGCAAGAAACAAAGTGTTGTTGCTAGATCTAGTGCAGAAGCAGAATACAAAGCCATGGCCCAAGGCATCTGCGAGGTTCTCTGGTTGAAGGCACTGCTTGAAGATCTGAAATTAGCAGAGAAAGGAAAACTATCCTTGTACTGTGACAATAAAGCTGCTGTCAACATTGGTCATAAGACCGAAAAAAACATGTTGAAATTGATCGGCATTTCAACAAAGAAAAGATAGAGGACAACAACCTTGACCTAATTCATGTTTCTTCCAAAGAACAGTTAGTAGATGTCCTCACAAAAGGCCTCGACAAACGGACGTTTCATACACTTCTTTGCAAGTTGGGCATGTGTAACATCTTTGCACCAACTTGAGGGGGAGTGTTGACTAAATTCTTCCCCAAGTCATGCTAATTAGCCCAATTAGGAAGATTACAATTAATTGCATTTATTTGTATTTATTTTATTATCTTTTATATAGGATTCTTTCATGTATAAATACCCACATTGTAATATGTTTGAAAATAAAAAAAGAGATACAATTATCTTTCTCAAAATTCTTCAGTTTTTCTCTATCACATTCTGTATCAAAGACCATTCGTCATCTAGGTAGCATGGAAACTCTAAGGCTTTGCTTGGGAGCAAAGTATTGGAGAATTTTTACGGAACGGAATGGAAAGGAAAAGAAAAGAAAGGGTAGAATTTGAAGGGAATGGAAAAAATTTAAAATTATGATGTTTGGGAGAAAGGGATGGGTTCTGAAAGGAAACAAGGTATGAAAATTACATAAATTCCTTGTAAGTGAAAGTGTTTATAAATAAATTAAAAATATAGGTAGGGTTGTAACCGAGCCGAACTACTTGGCACTTGGCTCGGTCAAAGGTCGTTCGATCTCGGTTCATTAATAAATGGGCTGGTTCGTGAACAAAATTCCAGGTTCGTTATCATAAACAAACCAAGTCTGAACAAGGGGATACTCGGCTCGAAAGCTCGTAAACATGCTCGATAAGAGGCTCGCGAACTAGTTCGCCAACAGGCTCGTTAATAGGCTCGTTAACATAATTAAAAAGTTTAAACATTATATTTATGAAATAGATAACAACAACAACAACACCCAATGCCTAACAAGGCTCCCGCACAAGCGGGATAAGGGGGGTCGAGTGTACGCAACCTTACCTCTATAATTACGGAGAGGTTGTTTCCAATATAAAATAGTGTGTGTAAAAATGGATACAAAAATGAATAAAGAAAAATATAATATATAAGATAAAGAGTAAAGGAAAAATATGTATAATGTGATATATAAAATATAGATAAAAATAAGTAAAAAAAGAAAAGAAAAGATGGATATAAAGTCTAATAAAGGCAATTCAGATTCAATCCAATCCCTACTATATATATTCATCAATCTTCATATGCTCAGTAAAACCCTAATCTCATTTTCCTCTAAAAAAACGCAGCTGCCAACACAACACTCCTCTTCCTCTTCTTAGTAGAGTGAAAATCATTTGTGGTGCTTAGATCTTTCATCTCCGATTCTTCATATTACAGATTCTATCTCTTTTACAGGCTGAGCTCCCAATTTAAACAAAGCTCGAGATAGGGGTCAGTTTGACCAAGCTCGAACTCGGCTCGAGTTCATCAAAATTTAAATGAACAGAGCTTGAACAGTCAGTGTTCGAACTCGGCTCGGTTCGTTTATAGCCCTGAATATAGGGCTATAATTGTAAACATAGTTGTTAAAGGCGCGCCTCAGGAGAGCCTCACGCAGGGCGCGGGGACCTGCGCCTCGCCATACCCTAGGCGAGGCAGTGTTCATCGGGGGCGCACCTAGGTGCGCCTTTTGGTGTGCGCCTCGTGCGCCGCAGGCGCGCCTCAAGGACAATTTCTTTTCAGGTTTCCAATCTACTTTAAATTGTGTTTTTCATCTATATTCATGAACCAAAAGTGATGTAGAAATCAAAGTCAATGAGGAAGTTCAATGGAAAAGAAATAATTTAGAATAAGAAAGGCCCTACCAGTGATGTAAAAATTTAATTTAAGAGAAAAGTTAATGAAAAGTAATCAATTTTGAATAAGAAAGAAGAGAAATTAGGAAGTATAAATAAATGAAAATCCTAATTAGAATAGAAAATGTTAGCCAATAATAATTTAGAATAGGAAAGTTTCCAACTATCAGGATTTAATGAGAATCCTTATTGAAATAGGAAAGATATGCCAATTAATATTCTAATTAACACTGAATGAGAATCCTTAATAAAATAGGATATGTATGCCAATTAATATTTTAATTAACAATGAATGAGAATTCTTATAAAAATAGGAAAGATAACACCTTTAAAATTCTAATTAACAAATTAAGAATAAACAAAGAGAACTGAGTTATGGTTAGTAATTATGATTAAAAATTAACATTTATGGAGAGTTTAATTAGAAAAGAAAATTAATGAAAAATTTAATTTAGAATATGAAAGTTTCCCATTATCAAGATTTAATAGAAAAAAAGAATTGGTAGGTCGGAATTTAATGAGAATCTTATTAGAATAGGAAAGGCAAGCCAATTAATATTCTAATTAACAATAAATGAGAATGAATCCTCATTAAAATATGAAAGGTAAGCCAATTAATATTTCAATTAACAATGAATGAGAATCCTTATTAAAATAGGAAAATCAAAATTATAATTAACTAGATAAGAATAAACAAAGAGAACTGAGTTATGGCTAGTAATTCTAATTAAAAATGAACATTAATGAAGAGTTTAATTAGAAAGGAACGTAAAAATTTTAATTTAGAATAGGAAAGTTTCAAATTATTACGATTTAATAGAAAAAAAAAGAATTGGTAAGGTAGCTTTTATTACTAACCACTAATATTGAAGCATAGACTTTCATGCTTACTAATTATAATTATATTGCTATTGTCTACTGCTACTTACAACTTATTTGTTCCATTTTCTAGCATATTTAGTATGTTAGAATCTTGATCTTTTTTTAAATTTTGATGCGCCTAGCGTTAACTAGGCGCGCGCCTCGCCTTGAGGAGCGCCTGAGGTCCTGGGGCCTTGGTTGCGCCTTGCGCCTTGACAACTATGATTGTAAATGTAGTCCACCAAATTGGTGGGATTATAAAATGAAGAAATGAAGGGAATTTGGCCGAATGGGTTCCCTTCAAATCCCATGAGTTTTTACAAAATCTTGCTCCCAATCATAAGAATCAATATCCTTTCCCCTCAAAAACTTGATCCCAAGCTAGTGTTTCCCGATTTCGTTTCCTACTTGAAAAACTAAACTCACATTATATTGTGCGTTTATAACCACTATGACTATCACCAATAAGGAAAGATTGATTTTCAAAGTCTAACATTCATTTTGATGAAACACACCAACCTGCTTTCGTAGGAGGCCCAAAATTAGATATATAGCCATTTCAGCACATGAAGCAGCATTTCCAGTACTATCACTAGGAATTCTAGCAACTTTGATTCCACTTCTCGTCGCAGAATCAATATCTATACCTGTATAAAAGAGTTTTAATAACAAAAATAAAGAGGCAAACCACATCCTAAATCACAATTGGCTCATTGATCACTTATGTCAACACATTGAGCACATGAGCCTTTTCTTTTAATAGTATAAGCCAAACTTTTTTTAGTGACCTGTAGTATTGGAAAACTAGCGCATGACACAATTTGTGCGAACTTACAAAATAAAATCGAAGGTACCATACATATTTCGAGTTAGCTCACCACTATGTGTGATTCAGACTAAATCCGTTGACACAAAAGTCTTGTACATTTCTCCAAAATTGTGCCATTTACTAGTCAGTAAAGTCACCTAAGAGATAGATACTATCAAAACCCAAATATTATGTAGCTAATGTGTTGAAATAAAATATAAAATGTAGATGTGTTTGCCAGATACAGACGTGAAAAAACTCAAATCCTTTTTGAGTAAATGCCCTTTGGTCTCTGGCCTATTTAAATTGCATATTTAGTGCCTGAAGTATTCACTTTCGCATATTTGGTACCTGACATATTCAAAATTAGCCTGACCTATTTAATTTTAGTACATCAAGCGCTCATCTAACAACATGAAATACCTATGTCGTCATTTAGAACATGAAATTATTTGTTGAACATGCATAGAATTGCTAACCCTAGTATCCGTTAAGTTCTCGTACTAAAATTAAATATGTAAGGTTCCAAATAATACGTCTGACACCCAATAGACAATTTGAATAGGTCGGATGCCAAAAGGGCATTTGAGTTATAGAATATCAACCAAAAATGATATTTAAGTCGACAAGATAATGATCAGAAAAGTAACAAACTAAAAACCAATCCATCAAATCCGAAGATAAGCTCAATAGGCGTAGGGAAATCGGGATCAGAGGCAGCTCAAATAAATTATAAAAAAGATAACAAATGAACAAATACCTTCTAGACCAACACCGAATTGCATCATGAGCTTCATTTTGGAAGCACGAGATATGATACTAGAATCAATCCGCATGGTTTTGGTAACACAAATGTCGTAATTCTCAATAACATTTGGCACATCACTAAGGGGAACATCATCAACCTAAAACAAGTTGGAATTGAAAAAATTAACACATAAAAGTCAGAATATTCCGTAACTGCAAAATGGAAAAAAAATAAAATACCTGGATAAAAGGATAGTCGGACAAGTATTGTTTAGTATAAGTATGGGAGGCAGGGAAATGCGGACCGCAGAATAAAACGCGTGTAATTTTGTCGTCGTTGAAGCCTGCCATGGAACTCCCTGAAATGGCAGACGGAAGGACAAAAGAGCAGTTTCAAGACTCACCAAAAGGTTGAAGGATTAGCAAGATTGACTAGTCTAGTGGGTCTTTGCTATTCAATTCTAAATTTGGGCAAATTTATCAATGTTTTTAAAATTCCTACGGTCGGCCCGGCTACGAGTTAGGCTTGTCGCCCGACTTTTTATTTTTAAGTTATTATTATACGCTCGATTGATTTATTGTTGTTTATATATTGTATGTTTTAATTTTTTTCATCTAGGCGGCGCCTAATTTTAATTTTTTATGATACCATTATTTATAATAATCATAGTTTACCAATAAAAAGTAGTTTAGTTGGTAAAACTAAAGTATATGAAAGTGTTTTCACAAAAGAATTATCATTTTGAGTCTCAAACCGAGAAATAATATGCTCTATGCCACTAATAACTATAAGAAGGCTCCTACCGTTCAATTAGCACGTATTGATTTTTAAAACATGGTTTAAATTATATTTTTTTATATTTTATATTATTATAATTTACTTTTTAGTTGAATTTATATTTTTATATATAATAAATATTTAAAAATAAAAAATATAAATCCGTACAGGTCCTGCTTAACCCCCGTCCAGACGTTTTAAAGCTCCGACCGCTAGACTTAGGGGAGAGCAAAAAATGAAAAAACCGAACCGAACCGAGAAACTGAACCGGCATAAACCGAACTTATTCTGTTCGGTTTTAGGTTCATATATTTTCACTAATTCGGTTTTCGATTCCGTTTTTTGGTCAAAAACCAAAAAACTCGAAAACCGAACCGAATTGGTTTTATTTTATTTTTTATTTATTTTATGTTAATTTGTTTATATTTTTAGTTCAATTTACATTTTATACTTAACAATAAAGCTTTTCTTTTCAAATTAATAATAATTTATTTGTGTTGAAAGATATTTATGTTAATTTTTAGTCATTTTATATATTAAATTTATATTTAAAAAATAAAAAATTTATTTAATTTAAAACCGAACCGAACCAAAATAATTCGGTTCAGTTTGGATCAAATCAAAATATATTCGATTCAACATTCGGTTCTTACATTATCTCTATTTAATTTTTAGTTCGATTTAATTTTTAAACCGAACCAATATTTACTAATCCCTAATTAAGCTAGCGCGTATTAGTTTTTAAAACATTGAAATTTATATTAACAATGTTGTATAATTTGCTAAAACTTTTGGCCAAAATAACGGAATATACTTTTTAATTTTTTTAATTACAAATTTATATTATACCATAAATCTCTCAAAATTTAAAATAAAGGTATACAAATTTCGTATCTTATATGATGATCAAAATTACCTTTTACCATAAATATTACCTTTGACTTTATCCAAAACATGTAACTTTGCCTAATTTTTTCACTTTCCCTAAAATTTAATCGTTTCACTCTCCCATAATTAACATTGTTATTATTACTCCCTCCATTTTTTTGGTATCTTCTAACATATTTTATAATTTTTAAAGAATTAATTAAGGTAGAAAAATATTATTTTATCCTTTAATTAATATTTAATTTTTTATTTCATTACAATTAATTATAATGAGATAAATGAGGGTATAATTAAAAAAATAATAAAAAAATGCCTAAATATTTAAAAATGATAAGTAAAAAAGTATTTGAAAAAATGGCTAAAATTTCTATTTTAAAAACATGGAGGGAGTATTATTTAATGAAAAAATTTAAATTTTATATTACCTTCAAAAGAAAATATTTTGTAATACTTTTTATTGATAAAAATATCACTAATCAAATGTTTTCATCGTGGCTATTCTATTTTAATTATTTTATATATATGAGTTTTAATTTTGATTAGAACTCTAACAGCTATATTTCAATAAGTTTCTTGTGGTTATTGTTTTTATCATGTGTTTTAATTGTAATTAAAACATCAATGATTATATTATTAAATTTCGTAACAGTAAAACTTTTTTCTTTATCTATAAAAGGATTGGCGAGTATTTCATTTGGCACAACAACAATTTACACATTCTCCTTTCTCTCTAAAAATTTTGGATATATACGTTACATTTTTTATTCCTGTTGCCGCTTTTAATTTGAGAGTGAAGGAGTTGTTTAATCCTAGAACAAATTACCAAATATCCTTTAAAGACAGTGCCTTAGACACGACTGAGCTTGTTGTGACTTTTGTAATCGAGTAGTGTACATTTGCAGTTTTCAGGTTGCTTTGGAGTGCGTTCTTACTGCTCTCATAATCTCCTTGCGAGCATTACCAAATACCGCTCATGTTTTTCCCACTTCTGAATTTCAGTTAACAGCTTGTGAGAAAGTCAAGCTTCCTGGCGGCTGACCACTTGGACGTTCAACTTGCTGCCTCTAGTCAACATCTTCTGAAGCCACAACTACAGTTCCTGCAGGACGATTTTGCTGCCTCTAAAGCCCTTGAGCTTCTGAATTTATTCACTAGTTTCTGACCAAATTTTCCAGCCTCTGAGGACGCATACCAGCTTCTGAAGACCATCAATTGTTGGTCTAGTTTATATGCTTTCCAATAATTTTAAAGATTAATTATTTTGCTTAATGAGGATTTGTATAGACTACATTCTGAGCACATCCATTCACCTTCTTCTGAGATTAGTTTTTAAAGACATGACCCGGAGGCAAATATTTCCAACAATCTTAAAAGGATATTCCGTCGAGACCCATTTCTTCGAGACAAAGTTGAAGCTTAAGAGATTATGAGAATCCTTGATGTCTAAATACAATAATGAGGATGCTCGTAAGCAAAAGTTGCATTGGCCTAAAGAATGTCGATTGGAACGAGATCGGAATAACAAATGGAAGCAGATAGTCTCAATGGCAAACATTGTGGAGCTGAATCCTCACTAAGAAAAAAGGTACGAATTTCTCTATGGTTATAAGCTCAAAAGTAATAAAACCTTCTATAATATAAAAGGAAACTTTTATAAAAGTGACCATCATGCTCCTGAATGAAGGAAGAGAGTTGTGAAAATGACAATCCTACTCAACTTAGAATTAATCTAGTTGAAGCAGATGATATTATTATTGTGGTCATTTCACAAGTGAACCTGGTGAGTGATGTAAATAAGTGAGCTGTTGGCTATAGAGCAACGAGGCATATTAGTGCGAATAAATATATTTTCTAATCATACACCCAAGTTGAAAGAAAAAAAGGAATTTCTTTTCAAGCTCTCCTCTTTAAATGAGGTGCTACTTGTTCCTAATATTTGAACCAAGATTGATTTTAGTGAGCCTTTTTAGGCTAAATAGAGTGAATGTAACTTTTGAGTCTGAAAAGGTTATAATGACCAAATATATTGTATTATTGGAATAAACTATATGAACTATAGAATATCTTTAATGTTTTTAAGATTGCTATTCTTCTCTTGCCTATTTGGTTAAATCATGAATTTTATATTGTGGTAGTTAAGGTTAAAATATATGAGTATTTTATTTCAAAAGTTCAATTTCCAAGTTTTGAAAGTGTTGTTTTTTATTTGAATAAAAAGTTTATTTGTTGAGAAATCAACATGAGGTTTTAGATATGTTTTGATCAAAATCATTTGTAGAAATTAATTTTGAGATATCTTGATTTAAATGTCATTGGAATTTTGTTGATATACAATGTGATAAAACTTTTGTTTTATGTTTATTGAAAATTTTCAGTTTGGATACTCTTCACTATTTATGAGTTTTCTCGTGATTTATAAATTCATTTTGAGTGATTATTCTTTCTATGATTTTATAAGACATAGATGCAGATATGTTCAGGAGATATGTTTTTCAAATTCTTCCATTAAGCGGTATTAAATTTTTATTGAAGTTGAGATAAAAATCTCGGTATTCTGAAATTTCAGCTTTGAGTACAACTGATTGTTCGTGACATAACTTGAGATATACAATCCGTTTTACATGTTTTCAGCGGTGTTGAAAACTTAAGAAACATATGTAATTATATTTAAAATAAAGTTTTTCTAAATAACTTTGTTTTCATGTTCAAAATTTGAGCCAAAGTGGACTCTCGAAATATGGTACTGAGCAGATTTCAGGTTTGCAAAATTGTTAACTTTTTGTGTTTAAATGAATATTTTTTTGGTGCATTCACCTTAGAAATTGATTGTTTATAATTCCTAATAAACTTAAGACACATGAGAACATGTTTGTGAGTTATATATATATATATATATATTTTAAATTTAATATGTAAGATCTATTCTTGATGTTTGGTTGAATCTATTTATTAGGTTGTCATAAACAAATAGAATCACATATGAGAAATCTATAAGACAACATATGAGAAACGAGAGGTTTACCACCCTAATTCGAAATATTTAAAAGTGTGGAGTATCTTATTAAGGTTATTATTCTTGAACCTATATAAAGAGAGATAGGTACAAAATTTGAATGTTTGTATGTTCATAGATTTTGTTGAACATAGTGATAGGCTAGGAAATAATATTCAGACAAAGGATACAAATTCTTTGTGAGTGTTTTCAATAAAGTCAAGAGATTTTCATTTTTAAGTGTTATTCCAGATGTTGACCTAGTTGCACATATTTTTCAACATAAGTTTGAAATGAGATTTTGAGGAAAAGTAAGAGAAATTTTGTTGGTGGAAAATTTTTATGAATATTTGATTGAAAATGATCTTTGTTTACAAAACTATTTCATCTTTTGAAGTTTTGTGAGGAGTTTTTATTTTATTCTAAGTATGTTTCTATTTTTGAAAGTAGGACTTGTGTTTTAGTTTATTTGCCTTTGAAGCTAAATCCATTGGTTGGAAGAGATTTTGTAAAAGAGAATTTTTTTGTTTTATGCTCGGCTCAAAAGGATTCTTCAATGGTATTTTTATACCTTCTATTAACAAATTGTTTTCACCACATGGGTATTAAAAATGCTTTTCAAATAAAGATTCTTATATAGTAAAACATGAGGGGTATGTAGAGCCTGAGCATGAATGGAAAGTTGAACGAGTCTTTATGTGATATAAACAAGCACCTAAATTATGAAATGAGAAGTTTGATTTTTTTTTTAATGTGGATGATATCCATATCTTTGTTCTGAGTGTTGATATTGTCAATAAGAATAAAGACAATTTTTTCATCAAAGTTTGTAATGAAAGACATATGAGAAGCCAGTGAGATATTGGGTATGAGAATCATAAGGATGAATGGAGTGTCTTGCTAATACAAGAACACTATGTTCAGAAACTTCTTAAGAAGTTTGAGTTCTATGATGTAAATCATATGAGTATCCCTTATGATTCTAATACTTAATAAGTGAAAAATAATGGTGATCTAGTGGCTAAATCCAAGTGTGCATTTGTACTTGATAAATTTCACACATTGAGACAAAGCATATGCTATCTGAGTAAGTATATATAGACATAATCCAAATATTGATCATAGAGAAGCCATATTGAAGCATAAGAAATACTTGGGAGTACCATGAACTTTGGTATTATATATATAATGAATTTTTCACCGTTACTGAAGAGAACAATGATGTTGAGTGAATCTTTAATTTATAGGAGAAGAAATTCATTAGTGGTTATGTTCTCACATTTAATGGTGGAACAATAACATGGAAGCCAACTAAATAAGCTATAATCAAAGCTAGTTGTTTAAGAGTTGGAATATAATGAGGTAAGTGATTGAGAAAACTTTCTTAGCAAGTGTTACTTTAAAAATAAAGTCAACAAGCTCAATGTATATACATTATTATTATTATAAAATGACAATATATTGAGATATAAGACCTATAACGACAAAAATAAAACTTATACGTTTATGATATAATATTGAGATGAAATTTTATCCATCAAGTCAAGAGTGATTTTGATCAAATCATCAGACTAAATTTATGAGAAACAAATTTTTGAAAAGAAATTTTGATACAACAGAGGGGATGAGACTTAAGCCAATTTGAAATTAACAAAGGTGGGAACCCAACCTACGTGAGTAGAGATCCCACGTAATAGGTTCATATGGGTAATAACAAGCTTTTTGTTAGTTCTGCTAGCACAATAAAAATATTGTCTCAATCCTAGACATAAGAAAATGCTATTTTGCATATCTTGAGAGGTTGAGTCAAAAGGACTTTTAATGAATATCATAGCTCTTATGAGTGGTGCATAAAGTGCAATATACACTTGATGAATTCACCTATGTGAGTGTGAAGTGGGGCTACTTCTATGGGATATAATATTGGCGCTATCTCTAGAGGACTTATGAAAGACCAGACACGCGTATGGCCTATTCACGTAAAATCACGTCGAACAGAAATGTACTTGGTATAATGTGATATGGTAAAATCCCTATCTTACAATAGTGCTTATTTGGTTCATAGAAACTATATATTCCATTAAATATTCCGTAAGTTAAATTTTATCTATCAAGATCTGGTTCATAGTCTACAAGACACCAGTTCCATGCATTATATGTCAAACTAGATATATCTAGAATTTTTTTTTATTTTTATTAAAAATTCTTTTGAAAGTTGCAGAGGATGTTAAAAAAATTAGATTTTTATGTTACTTTCAAAAGAAAATATTTTGTGATATTTTTTATTGAGAAAAATATCTTTGGTCAAATGTTTTCATTGTGGCTGAATATTGTTGGTCTTTAACTCAAAATTGTTGAATCTGGAACTGAGTACTGGCTCTGATTCCACTTGTTGGTCCTTGTGTGTATAACTCACTGAGTCAGATGGGGGGGGGGGTGAATGACTCCCTTCACTAAAACTGGACTCTTTTTTGGATTCTTTTTCACGAGAGATAAACTGGGCTGAGCATGTCAGCTGGGCTAATTGGAAACAGTGAAAGTAAATAAATGAAAGGAAATAAGACAACGATTTTATACTAGTTTAACAACCTGTGCCTACTCCAGTACCAAGAGTGTGTCTTGGCTTTAATCCACTAATCTCAACTCCTTTACCCTAGGCGGAGAAGCCTTTCACAAGATTTCCTAATCATAGATAACTACCCTCCTCACTGTAATCGCTCATCGCTGAGTAGAATACCCTCTTCTACCAGCAAGTCACATAATCTAAAAGACCGAAGGACTCAACTTATAGAAACATTGGTCCTCTTAAAAACAGCTATTACAATAATTGTTCTATCTAGTTTCTCTCACTAAAGCAGAGTGTTTCTCTTGTTGAATTTCTTGTACTCTGTGATTTGGCAGAGTTTTAGCTTGTATGAAATTCCAGGTGTAATCACTAAGTTCTAACATTTGCCTTAATGCTCCTTTTATAGGTTTGAAGATTGAATTAGCCGTTGAACTTGTTTGGCATCTTCTTTAAATGCCTCCAGCTCAGATTTTTCTCGTTGTATATTCAAATCAACCCATTAAGAGATAGAATTCAATCTGTTGTGAGAGTGACTGAACACTAGATAATTTTACTGTTTGTCTCCTTGATTCCGGAATCCGTTTGAGATATAAAGCACGCCATTTGCTATGTGTCATCTTCTCATTCCTCTAGTACTCTGACAAACTTGCAATAGCGCGTGGTGACAGGGAGATACACGCAACAATTGATCCGTTTTGACTTTGTCTTGCTGCAACTTTTCTTCCGATAACTTTTTATACGTTGTCTGTTGTACATTCTCTTTATCTTTTTACTGATGTGTAAAGCGTAATATTAATTTCTACAAAAATAAACAATAAAGAATATTTCTCTTTCCAGGTGTAAAGGTCAGCGCACTTAACAGCTCAGCCAAAAATAGAACATAAGTATCACAGTGGGATATTAGGTAAATAACTTGCGCTGAGTGAATTATTCTTAGAACCAGTTCCAAGATAAAATTCAACATCAGTCATACTGAGTTAAGACATAGCTTTAGGTCAGCCGTATTAAATAACCCTACCCTTGAGTAATTTTAATACACTGATTAACTTAAACTGTCTTAACATAATTATTAATAAAATTTAACTGAGTAAATTTGACATGATCAAAACTTTCTAACATGATTGAGTCAGCTCAACTCATGCTAGGTCCAACAATAATAATTTCAATTGATATTATATTTCATTCTGAAACTCATTTTTAAAAGATGTTCAGGATCTTTTATAGTCGACTATAACAATTTTTATACATCTCAATTGTTAACTCAAATATAATCCACTAAAAAAACTTAAATTAAACATTACTAACATGTTCCTTAATCCCTCATATCATAATTTATAGGAAATTTCTCAGAAGTTCTCATCGACGACCCAATAGCCATGACTCCAAAAATTATTTGATGATTCCGAATGGATTGATTCTACAAAATATAAATCAAGATATCGACATTTGAATTCAATAAAATTAAATTTGAATGTAAAAAAAAATCATAGTAAACTTCCTAATTAATCAAACCTCGTGCATCTCCAGGATACACATCATTATAAAAACTTTTTCTTAAGATAAATTAGAGGATCTTCTTATCAATATTATCCAAAAGAGCAAACTCGTGCTGATAACGTGTTAGAAATAATGTGAATACAATAAAGAATAGTAATACCTATTACTTGTTTTCTCTCCATCTTCTTTATATTCTATATTCTAGAGTTTATATTCTTATATATTTTCTCATATTTCTAGCATAATTATTATTATTATTATTATTCTTATTATTGTTATTATTATTATTCTATTACTATTATTAATATTAGTATTAGTCTTATTATTGTTATTATTATTATTATTGATGAAAATTATGGGAAAGAGAAGTTGAATAAATTATTGAGAGGAAAAAAGAAAAAGGGAAGAAGCAACCGAACCGTTTCCTAAATTTGGAGTTCGAAAGGTTTATTGATATTACAAATGAAATATTCACTGGATAAAAAGTTATAAAGTGGAGGAAGAGTAGAACTGGGAAGAAATTGAATGAAGTGAAGAGGGGGGAAAAATCGTTAGGAATTAGTAGAATTTATATATTGCAAAACATAAAGGATACATTTGAAAACATTCTCTTTGGGAGAATCTGATTCATTTCAAATTATTTTATATATAAAATTATATATAAAATGGTTTGAAATGAATTGAATTCGTTAAAAGAGAATGTTTCTAAATGGAGGAAAAAAGAAAATTAGTATTGGATTCAATTAAGACTCATCGTAGTTTTCTATAGAATATCTTCCTCTTTCGCCGACAGTAAGTCCACTGAAAATGATACCTCCGCTGATCTTTTTGGGGATCTACTTAAGACTCAATAGCTCCAGCACGACCTCATATATTACGTCTTTTTTGTCCTTCCCACCATCATTGTATGCAAATAATTGAATAATCTAAAGCAACGAATCCCTCAATTGAAAGAAATGGGGGTAAAAAGGAGTGATGTTATAAAACATGTATAATGGACTATTTGGATGGGAAATTAGAGCAATATTAAAAAAGAAACAATAGTTGTGAGCACGGAATTTCGCAGTACCTTTAATCGATAATGTAAGATTGGTATTGTACTTTATTTTACCATATTAAGTCAGGTTTGAAGTTAATTTCCAGAAGTTAGCCTCGAAAGAGAGAATTCGGTCCATTTTCACCCCTTGCGAAAAATAAGAAATCTGTCTAAGGCATTGACAGGGGTACCGCCTTCTCTAGATCACGATACGGTTATCATCAATAGAGGTATCGCTGTTGTTAGCACGGTCCGCTCGGTCCGATGAGGAATTACGCCTATTTCGTTCAGTGATCAGACAAAAGAGCAAAAAAAGACCGAATTGTCATCCAAAATTCGAAATTCAAAAATCGACATTCCCGATAAGCTTCGATTTAGCATTTTCTACTGAAAAATCAAAAAGTCAAAATTTGGTCAAACATAGGTAATCACCCTGCCGGCTATTTACCTATCTACAGTAAAAAAATCATATCTTACTGAGATCTTGCCTAGATTTACGGGATTCAAAGTAAAATCTTGTCAGATAGGTAATTAGCCCGCCGGCTAATTACCTCCCCAGTATAAATAGGGGACTCGCCCCCTCATTTTCAACAGAAGACGAAATTTCAGAAATCCCAAAATTACCATTCTCTCCCTTTTTAGTTCCGGGAGTCCCAAAAAGCTCCGAAACTCTATCAAAACACTTCCAAATCCGAGCTTTATCACCTACACTAGGAATAAACTCGATTTACAGTATTTTTAGATCAAGATCTCAAGGTGATCTTCGGTCTAAAAATGACCCAATCTCTCCAAAATCCAGCATTTCTCTTAGGAATAATCCAAGATTATAGCCATAACTTGGGTTAAACCTGTTTTCCAACCAAATCACAATCTCTCCTGACAACTTCATTCTCGCACCGACTCTCAAGTCATTCTGGATAGACGAAAGGTAAACTGAGGGTAACTAGCTCTAAGCCTAACTTTAAAATTTATTAAAATTCATTTTGTTTGTTTTATTACTGCATACTGCATTTCATTTCTGTGGTTAAGTGAGCCACTGGTGCAATTTAAACTATAATGTGTGTAAATAAGCTCGCAGGTAGGGATGAAACATCCAGAATGTGAGGAAACTCTATCCGAGTTTTCGGGCCAAGACCCAAATGCTACCGTAACTCTGCCAAAAATTCGGTACAAAATATCAATTTATTTAATCCGTTATAATGCCTGTTTTATTTCTTGAATTTATTTCTTAAATAAAGCAGTTGTAATGTAGAAATTACTACAAATTTCAAATTTCCAAAATTAATACAAACAATTTGAACAATATGAGTAGCTAATATGTCCGAACTCAGAATCTCATTTTCTTTTTCGTATAAAAATCCCATTTTGGATCAGTATACCACAATTCTCGGTGGATATCAACTGGGTGGCGACTCAATTTTATTTTTAAATAAAGTAAAATTGCTTTATTTTAAAAATACTTTCTTTTATTAAAATGTGTAAATATATTTCTCAATATAATCACATTTTTGGCATATAAAGCCACCACATTTAAGCAAACTGGATTTTCTCAAACCAAACCAAACACAGCGGTTTCCTCAAACCGAACCAAAACGCGCCCCGCGCACCGTACTTTGCATGCACTACTAGGGAGAAAATTGTTTTTTATAAAAACCCGATTTTTATAAAAATTCTTTCTTTAACATAATAATTAAAATATTGTTCAAATTAAATTTTGGAATCCCAGAATATGTGGTAATTTCTATGTTACACAAATTCTAGGATTTCATAACATCTGCATTCTTTACCCCTAAACCAATTTAGGTGTCTTTTGGTAAAGTATCTCCAAGTTCGCTTAGGGCTTGAGGGGTATGGATCTGATCACACCCCTTGCGTAACGTATGAGGGCCTTGCTCGCTTAAGGGAAAGACTACGCGAATATATTATATGTGGAAAAGTTTCCTTGGGTTCATTTAGGATCATTGGGACTCGGTACACAAAGGCGTAGGGTACCCAAATCTCACCCAATCCTGAGACCGAAACCCACATATAGATGAACCATAGAGTTAACTCTCGAGTGACCAGCGAGTCAGCCCACCTTAGATCATAGAGTCAACCTTCGAGTGACCAGCGAGTCAGCTCACCTTGGACCATAGAGTCAACTTCGGGTGACCAGTGAGTCAGCTCACCTTGGACTATAGAGTCAGCCTCCGAGTGACCAATGAGTCAACTCACTTTCGTCCATCGAGTCAACCCTTGAGTGACAGCGAGTCACACTTTCGACTAGAGAGTCAGCCTTCGAGTGACCAACGAGTCAACTCACCCTCGACCATAGAGTCAACCTTCGAGTGACCAGCGAGTTAACTCACCTTTGACCATAGAGTCAGCCTTCAAGTGACCATCGAGTCATCTCACCTTGGACCAATGGGTCAACCATCGAGTGGCCATCGAGTCATCTCACCTTGGACCAATGAGTCAACCATCGAGTCAACTCACCTTTGACCAACGAGTCAACCCTTCGATTGACCATCGAGTTGACTCACCTTTGACCAACGAATCACCTGACTATTAAAGTCATTGTAAAACCTAACCAGTGAATCACTTGACTATCGGAGTTATCTCAAAAACCTGACTATCGAGCCACCTGACTATCAAAGTCATTCAAAAACCTAACTAGTGAGTCAACTGACTATTAAAGTTATTCTAGAACCTAACAATGGGTCATCCAACTATTGGAGTCATCTAAAAAACCTAACCAGTGAGTCACCTGACTATTAAAGTCATTTCAAAACCTACTATTGAGTCCCACGACTAATCAAGTCACCTTCAATCCCTGAGTCAATTCAAACTCGACCAATGAGTTGAATAAAATTAGACTAGTCTGTCATCAAGCCCCGAACAGCGAGTCATCTAATCTCGACTAGCGAGTCATCTATTCCCGACCAGCGAGTCATCCGATCCCGACCACCGAGTCATCTTAAACCCGACTGCGAGGCCCAGACCTTTTGGCATTCCCTTAATAGATAAAACCAAGGCAACCCTATGATTGCTGAATTAAATCTCGCGGACTTCTTTGGCATTTCCTGAATGACCATACCTTCTCCAAGAATTAAGGCGATATAGTGATTACCAAATTGATGTCCAACGACACACAATAGCTAAGTCAACCCTGCAATGACTTGATCAAAATACCTAGGGGCATTCTACATGACCCCGACTTTTATGCATTCTTATAGTGACACACTTTTTGAGTTATGCTTTCCACGAAAGAAAACTCAACCAAACCTTAGCACTTAAAGTGATCGCCTGACCAAGCTTGATATTCCACGAGTATCAAAGACTTACCCCTTTTGTTACGCATTCCTTAAATGCTTAGCTTTTATCAAATATTCCACGAATATTTGACCCCTAGGTAACCTAGTGATTGCTAAAATGATACCCGTAGAGGTACAAACCTTTTAGCATTCCTCGAATGACCAAATTGTACCCAAACCAAAGTAACATAACGATTGCCAAATCAATGTCCAATGAGATATACTCTTTTTGGCTTTCCCCGAATGACCAAAACTTTACCAACTCTAAGGCAACATAGTGATTGCCAATCAATGTCTAGTGAGACACAACCTTTTTGGCATTCCTTGAATGACCAAAATAAGTCCTACCCTAGGGGCATCCTAGATGATCCCAATCTTAGCGCATTCCTTAAATGAAACTTCCATGAGTTATACTTTCCTCGAAAGACACTCGAATTTGCTCATTCCATGAATATGGCAAATACCTAATTAAACTCCATCACTATATATGACCACTATATCCCATTTGATATTCCTTGAATATCAAGATTCATAACCCTGTTCGGTGTCCCCAAACACCCGACCTTTGTCAAATATTCCTTGACCAAAACCTATTCAATGTTCCATAAATATCGAATTTCACACATATACATTCATTCATGTATGTATATCATTCATACATTTATAACATCCATTCATTCAATCATTAGAAAAACCAATATGATCCTTGTAACATGGGAAGCCCTAATTTTATTTTTTATGAAAAGGTTGGAAACGAGAAAGAAGTAGGTCGACACATATCTCAAGCACTCCAAAGGTAAGACCCCCGTCACCAATTGAGTCACTCACTAAATTTTTCTCCAATTTTGAACCTAAGAAGAAGATTGCGGATGATGATGCTATTATCTGCTCCCTCAAGAGAATCTTGGATACTCCAGAATTCTGCAATATCTTAAAGAACTTGAACTCTTAAAAGTTGCAAGAACAAGAGGCCAAATTGGCAGTATTGAAGGCCAAGATCAGTGACCTGGAGAACTCTTCCCCAAAGATAGGGAAATCCACTGCTTCCTCCATTGAGCAATATGTGGATATTGACAAGTTCACACCCAATAAGTTCGAAGCACTCCTAGCTAACTTCGTGATGCCATACGTAGCTCCATACAATGGCATAGGATCCCCATATGCACATGTCGTGGGATATCTCTGAATCATGACCAATATATCGATTCCTAAAGTTCACATTGTCAATCTGTTCCAAGCCATTCTCTGTGGTCCAGCTTCTAAATGGTATATAAGGATGCCGACAGATGTAAAGTCTGATTGGAAGAAGTTATGTTCTTCTTTTATAGAAAACTACGCCTTCAATATGAATGTAAAGACCACTCTATAGGACCTGGAAAGGATAAAGCAACGTCCGAACGAGTCCTTTGAGGATTACTATTTGAGATGGATGGCAGTCCGAGTGCTAGTAAGTGGGGTACCTGACTAGGAAGACTTGATTGTGAAACTAGTGGAGGATTCCAGTCAAAGGTATAAGGGTTAAATGAAGATGGAAAGGTTCAACACCTTAAATGATATGGTAGATTATGCCAAGAACCTGGAGAAGTATGATGTAGAAGATCAGTTGAAAGAAGACGAGATCCATGGGATGATGCGAAATGAAAACCCAGATTATGAACAACTTGATCTTGAGGACCCAGAGTTCGAATATCATTCATATGAAGAAACTCCGAAAGACCAAAATGAAAGCCTAAATTGGGAATAGTATGGCCAGCAGCAACTACTCGAAAGAAGTGGGAGCTATGCTAAATAATGAAGATTGCTCTTTTGCTTTTATCTCTAGTGCTTTCAAACTAAACAATGTAATAAAAAAATATTATGAATAAATGCTTACATATGCAATGTTTCTGATAATGATTCCATGTATTCATTCCAGCATACATTTGACATATTCAACATTCATGATGCTCCAATTAAAGAAATAAATTTAGGCACATTTGACAAACCCAAAAATGGTATCTATTTCAAATAACTTGACTCCTAAAAAAGAGAGAGAAAAAGAAAATAATAAAATCATGTGGCTACTTTTGCCTGATTCAATCAAGTAGGTCCAATCAATAAAATGTCCTCACTACTTGAAGGGGCAAATGAAGAAAAGATCATCAAAGAATCTGCTCAAGTTAACAAATAAGTCACTAGACAAGTTACAAAGAGAAGAATCACTCAAACCCTGCCTGAAAGCAATCTAGACGAAATCTACTCTGTGCCACATGAGAAAAATTAGATGGCAAACACAGAAGCAACTCTAGCATGATGTAGAAAGGACCTTATCAACAACACAATCATAGTGAAAACCAAACCAACAAATCGATGAGACTAATCTCTAAAGATTTGCTTTTCCCGATGGTGTGCTACTCAAACAAGTAGCATGAAAGTCGATAAGGATCTTGCAGAACACACAAAGTAAAATCAATCATAAATATCTAGCAACCGGAATGTCTCCGGAAAATTGTACAACAATGTCTCAACCTAAGGCATAATATCATTGAAATGATGCATCCTTCCTCTACCAAAGAGAACCAGCGTAGAATCACACAAATATGCATCAACAAATGACGACCAAGACAACAAAAATAATCGACAAAGGGAACTGATCCTAAATCAAATGGAAGTTGTGGATGTTGATGCTGAAGGCAAATTCCACCCAAGAGACCTAACATGGTGAAACAAATTCTCATCAAGGGAATGCTATACATTAGGGACATTAGAGGAAACAAGTTCATTAACCCCTCGAACAAAAATAGGCTTACGAAATACCACATCAACTAAAAAAATGTGTATGCTAAAAGCTAGTAAGGGCTTTTAGGCAAAAATAAAGACAAAAGAAAGAGAGAAATCAATTGGTAAAACCTAAAAAGGATCGTTGATAACAAGAAAATTTTTTTGGAATAGATACCAAACTTTTATGCCTAAAAATATTTCTTTCACTGATGTTTCATTTTGCTGAATTGTTTAATGTTTGCACTTAATGAATACACAAAAATGTTAAAAGAAATATTCATGTCAGCACTCTTGTTCATGGTATTGCATGCCTAAAAAATACAAAAAAGGAGCCCGCTAGATTGAAAACCTAAAAGGGCGGTCCAGGAAAAAGTCAAGGCGACACGATAAATCGAAAACCTAAAAAGGCGGTTTATGCAAAAATTAGGGCAAAAAAAGAGAAAAAAAAGAAGCCCGCTGTGATTCGGTTCAAGAAAAAATTAGGGCATAACCTCTGCATGCAAGCACAATCAAAGTCACTCATTACGATGACTCATCAAATGACAATAAGAACATCATCAAACCAAAGCCTTCACAAAGGAGCAATATTATTCATCACACGAGCGTATGAATCCCCCACATCTCCAAAATGTGAGAAGACAATCTTCTTGCACTTAGCTACATAAAGATTCTGAGTACTACTGATGCATGTCGTACTGTCTACACAGTTAGTTAAGAGAATAAAATCTAACCTCTGTCAGTCCAAGCAACTGGAGTTTACCTGCTCGGGCTTATGTTATATGCTACAAGGGGCAAAAGTTTTGTAACTTGGAATTCATTGAAGCTGAGAAGGACCCGAAAGCTTTCCTTATTCAAATAGTTAAGTACAAAGTAGAGTGCACGACCAACCCTACAACTAGAGTGAAATGGATGCAAAGCGCACACAACTACAATGAAAATGACAAAGCTAATCCCTTGAAGCTATAAAGCCTACATCTAGGACTCCAACCCGAAATCAAATTTTCATCATCACTAAGAATGACAAAAACCAAGAAGCCAATAGTACAAAATAATACTGTTGAGAGCCAAGCAAGCAAGTGTCATCTAGCAGCTGCAAAAACATCATATATCATGCATTATGCATCACATTCATATTTACAGGTGCAAAGGCAACAAGTCGCCAAGTAGAAATTGTTAGTCACTAACAAATGCAGCATAATGCAAAATTAGCTCAGACGCTTTCTAAGATTAAGAGGCATTTGAGAAAATACTTCAACAATCAAAACACAATAGTACTAGACTCCAAAGTCACCAAAATATTGACTACCCAATGACATAGAAAACAAATCAATCATTCAGGATGAATCCAACAGTTCTCCTCCCAAAAGAGAGAATTGAACGCCAAATTCAATAGTTCTCCTCCCAATAGAGAGAACTGATGGCCAAATTCGACGATTCTCCTCCCAAAAGAGAGAACTAATCACCAAATTCAACAGTTCTCTTCCTAGTAAAGAGAACTAATCATCAAATTCGGTAGTTATCCTCCCAATAGAGTGAATTGATCACCAAATTCAATAGTTCTCCTCTAGTAGAGAGAACTGATCACCTTATTTGATAGTACTTCCTCCCAGATGGGAAGGGTGATCACCATATTCGACATTTCCTCAGTAAGGAAAAGCTATTGAGTGATGCATCCTCCCAATTTGAATAGGGGAAAATTCTAACTTAATGCATCATGCACAGTAAATGTACTACATCATATGCATCATTAAACAAGAATGCATAAAACTCTTCCAAAAGACTAAGCTTCATCATCTTGATCTAAAATTAAACTACACGCACATCATAGCCCAACCTTAGATCCAGTGAGATCTTTACCCCAGTACATCATAGCTAAACCTTAGATCTAGTGAGATCTTTACCCTTGTACATCATAGCCAAACCTTAGATCCAGTGAGATCTTTACCCTAGCATATCATAGCTGAACCTTGAATCTTGTTAGATCTTTACCCCAATACGTTATAGCCGAATCTTAGATCCAGTGAGATCTTCACCTAGGCACATCATAGCCAAACCTTAGATCCAGTGAGATCTTCATAATTTATATTATAGCCAGACCTTATATCCATGACATGCAGTGCCATGTCAAATTATTCCGATGACATGGAGTGTCATGTCGAGTTATGTTGATGACGTGCAGTCTCATGGTCGATTTCTTCCAATGACATGCAGCGCCATGTCAAGTCAAGTGGTATTAAGTTTTGTAGTGTTATGTATTATGCTTGTGACATGTAGTGCCATGTTAGCTTATATTTTGCATGAAATTGCAATAGCAGCTCAACAGTGGTAAACAGTGCCCAACTCTATGTGAGACAAACTAGTCAATGGCAGCAGACAGTGCCCAACTCCTTAGTGAGAAAACTGATCAATGGCGGTAGACAGTGCCCAACTCCCTGGTGAGGAAACTGGTCAATGGCGGCAGATAGTGCCCAACTCCCTATTAGGCAAACTGGTCAATGGTGGCAGATAGTGCCCAACTCCCTGGTGAGGAAATTGGTCAATAGCGACAGGCAGTGCCCAACTCCTTGATGAGGCAAACTAGTTAATAGCGGCAGATAGTGCTCGACTCCTTGATGAGACAAACTGGTCAATGGTGGCAGACAGTGCCTAACTCCTTGATGAGGCAAACTAGTCAATGGTAGCAGACAATCCTTGACTCCTTGATGAGGCAAACTAGTCAATGGTGGTAGACAGTGCCCAACTCCTTAATGAGACAAACTGGTCAACGGTGGCTGACAGTGCCACACTCCCCGAGAAAAAAACTGCTCGATGATAGTCGACAATTCTCCGCCCAAATGAGAGATTTATCACCAAATCTGACAATACTTCCTCCATATAAGAAGGCTGATCACCATATTTGACATTTACTTAGTAGAGAAAATTGATCAAGACATGGCCGACAGTGCCATCCTCCCCGATGAAAAAACTGATCAAGACGTGGCTGACAGTGCCATCTTCCCAGAAGAGAAAACTGATCAACGGATGCAACACTACAGGTAAGTATGATCCTTCACTTATCTTCTACATCATGCAAAACCCTATTTTAAAATGGGTGGACCAAAATTTTCTGTGCACTGTTAAGGACATGAAATTTTTCCAAACCTGCATTTTCTTTTATCCCCAACATCTTTTCTTTTTACATTTACTCCCCAATGGATTTTTGTTTAAAGATTTTCATCAACATTCTTAATCGAAGGGGCAAAAAGTTTTTTTTTTCGAAATTAAGAAATGTTGATTCTTTCTAAAAAGGTTTTTCATGTCCTTATCACACAAGAACAATGGTTTTGACAGTAGCTCTTTCATCCGCGTACATGCGATTTAAACTCCACGGTAAAAGTTTTGTATATGAGGGGCAAACTGTTAGCACGGTCCGCTTGGCCCGATGAGGAATTACGCCTATTTCATTCAGTGATCCGGCAAAAGAGCCAAAAAAGATCGAATTATCATCCAAAATCTGAAATTAAAAAATCCACATTCCAGGAAAGTTTCGATTTAGCATTTTCTACTGAAAAATTAAAAAGTCAAAATTTGGTCAAACATTGGTAATCAGCCCGCCGGCTATTTACCTATCTACAGTAAAAAAAAATTGTATGTTACCGACATCTTGCCTAGATTTACCGGATTCAAAGTAAAATCTTGTCAGATAGGTAATTAGCCCACTGACTAATTACCTATGTAATTAGCCTGCCAGCTAATTACCTCCCCATTATAAATCGGGGACTCACCCCCTCATTTTCAACAAAAGACGAAATTTTAGAAATCCCAAAATTACCATTGTGTCCCTTTTCAGTTCCGGGAGTCCTAAAAAGCCCTGAAACTCTGTGAAAACACTTCCAAATCTGAGCTTTATCACCTACACTAAGTATAAACTCGATTTACTGTCTTTTTAGATCATGATCTTATAGTGATCTTCGGTCTAAAAACGACCTAATTTCTAAAAAATCCAGCATTTCTCTTAGGAATAATCAAAGATTATAGCCATAACTTGGGTTAAACCTGTTTTCCAATCAAATCACAATCTCTCCTGATAACTTTGGTTCCGTACTAGTTCTCAAGTCATCCTAGATAGACGAAAAGGTAAACTGAGGGTAATTGGCTCTAAGCCCAACTTTAAAATTCATTTTGTTGTTTTATTACTGCATACTGCATTTCATTTCTTTGGTTAAGTGAGCCAATGGTGCCACTTAAACTATAATATGTGTAAATAAGATCGCAGGTACGGACGAAACATCTAGAATGTGAGGAAACTCTATTTGAGTTTCCGGGCCAAGACCAAAACGCTGCCATTACTCTGCCGAAAATTTGGTAGAAAATATCAATTTATTTAAGCCGTTATAATGCCGGTTTTGTTTCTTGAATTTATTTCTTAAATAAAGACGCTGTAATGCAAAAATTACCACAAATTCTAAAATTCCAAAATTAATACAAACAATTTGAACAATGAGTACCTATTATGTCCGAACTCAGAATCTCATTTTCTTTTCGGTATTAAAATCCCATTTTTGGATCAATATACCACAATTCCCGGTAGAGCTGAACCGGGTGACGACTCTATTTTATTTTTAAATAAAGTAAAAATGCTTTATTTTAAAAATACTTTCTTTTATTAAAATGTGTAAATATATTTCTCAATATAATCACATTTTTGGCTTATAAAGCCACCGCATTTAAGCAAACTGGATTTTCTCAAACCAAACCAAACACCGCGGTTTCCTCAAAACGAACCAAAACGCACCCCGAGCACCGCACTCCGCGTGCACAACCAGACCCGAAAACGTCCGCCCTCTCACAGCTGTCTGTTTTTTCCTAAACAATTTTCACCGCCTTAGTTCAAATTTCCTAATTAAAAGTCACCCAATAAGGTACCGATGTCCCAATAATGGTACCATTATCAATTACTTAGGAAGAATATTTTTCTGAATAAATTCAAATTTCGTGTTTAGTTAGAATTTGATTTTTTACCCAGTTTTGAGCCTTAAAAAGGCTATAAATAAACCACAAATTTTAGTATTCTAGGTGAATTTTGATTCAAATTTTCATAGCAAAGCAACAAAGTTCTTTCCGAATTTTAGCAAGTTTAAAATAAAAAGAAGAATCCTTTTATCCTTCTTTTTATTCTTTACCAACCTTTTGCTAACTCAACAACATCTTCTTTCATTATTTTTGTTATCATTCGAGTGTTAGTAAAGTTTAGAATAACGAAAAGAATTTAATTGTTCTTCTTTTTATTCTTCACCAAGCTTTTATTCGATTTTAACACTCCTCATAATATTTCCATCCGGTTTCATGCTATGCCCTACTCGAGGCTTATTCCAGCAATTTTCTTTGATCCTAGCACAAAACGGGCCCAAAATAAAAGGTACACAATTTGGGACTAAACACAATTTTAATTTTATTTTTTGTCAATTCTTTACTTTCATGAGCGGATAAGAGTGTTTTATAGTGATTTTGCATGAGGAGTATTTGCTTGCAACCCCCGGTACACATTCCTATCAACTCTCTATTTAATTTTTTAAAATTGCTTGAAATTGCCCATTGTTCATGTATTCTGTAATCTCTAAAATTCTGTGATTTAAATCAATCATGGTACCATCATACCAGAAGAACAATACAGTGATCCTTGATAATGGTGTCGATATTGTTCCAGGCAAAATGCATATTTTCTGTTTTAACCCTTGTTTTGCGGGATAATTGTCCCGAACCTAAACTCTTTTGCTTATTATTGTTATTATGTGATAAACATGTTATAATTGATAAAACTTGATGTCATGATTGCATTGAGCCGGTATGTTTTGAATTAAAATAACCCGCACTTCTCACCCCTTTCTTTAAATCAACACTATGTAATATGTTTGTCATTAAATAAGCAATATTGGCTTAATATTTTTATTTGTAATTTAAATTGGCTAAATAACAAGTAAGTAGCTCGTCCAAATGTGAATCTATGTATTATGGTGTAATTTTGTTCTTGGGGATGACGCTATATCAGAATTTCCTGAAAAGAGTTGATCTAGGTGGCGACTCTATGTTATAATTCATGGATTCAGATCCATGAATCTTTTGAACACCGTTTTCTAAAATTGTGTGATCAAATGATTTTATTTTCTTTTCTACCAACTCTTAAATATTTTCTTTAAAATCCCCGGTCGAGTTGTCCCTAATTAATGCTTTGATTGACCTAAAAGGAAAGTTGCCTCGATTGACCTAAATTGACCCGATTCATGATCAAATACAGACGGGGCTTCGACCCACCGCACAAAACATCGTCTGCTCACAATACTCATTGCATGTGGTAGAATAGTTGTTGAGGTAGATGACAATAATAATAATAATGATAATAATAATAATAATAATAATAATAATAATATGGGAGAAGGAGAAAACAAAATAATAATAATAATAATAATAATAATAATAATAATAATAATAATAATAATAATAATAATAATAATAATAATATGGGAGAAGGAGAAAACAAATTGAAACATTGATGCTATAACTGAGGTAAATATGGAAAAGTAGTTTGGTTTGGAATCATCACCAACAACAGAAGGTGAAGCTAGAAACCTTCCTTTTCACTCAACATCATCATAAAAAATTTCAAAGAGAAAAGCTTCATCTAGGGATTTGGATATTCATGAAGATATGCAAGAAGTTAGCAGTTCAATGAAAGAAATGCACAAGCTTTATTGAGCACCAACTACAGAGTTTGGAGCGAGGAGGAAATGTTTAACGGACTGAAGAAAATGGGCTAAGAGGGTTCGATGCTTTTGGATGCGGTTGATTGAGTAGTGGAGCATCCTAATCTTGTTGAAACATTTTCTACATGCCCGAAGATTTACAGATGGAGTGATTATGCCAAAAAAAAATGAGAATATGAAGTTAGATAAGGGATTGGAAAAAATGCAAGAGTTTAAATTAGTTGCTATTGACTTTGAAGTACTTTCTGGGATTTGTTAGATTAATTTCATTTAATAGTCAAATTATTGTAAGAGTTTAGTTATAATATAGTCACACAGTTGTGTTAACTCATTGATCGCCTCCATCTCAGTTCAAACAAAATTTGGAAGATCGAAAGAACTTTTAAAAATTAAGTAAAAGGTGATTGAAGCTACAAGAGAAATCCTAAATTTTGATGAGTTCTCAAGGCGTCAGAGAAGAACGGTTATTCAAATTTGGACAACTTTTTTATACAGAGGAAGACAAAATAAATAAGGCGCGCTAGTCTCCTTATAGTCTTAGAGTGAGTTTCTCTTCAAAAAATTATTGAAAAGACGAACATCTAGTACTTTTTAGTCCTATTTTTTCTTCTTTTTCTTTCCCTCCATTATTAGTGTTTTGAAGGCATGAGCACAACTAGGCAAATTACTCAAAAATATTTAACTAAAGGAATGAAAAGAAAAGGAAAGGATAGAATTTGAAGGGGTTTGAAAATTTTTTAAAATACGATGTTCGGGATGATGGTATGTTTTTAAGCAAAATGTTGTAAAATTACATGTATACCTTTTATATACAAAAGTTAAAAAATGGTTAAATTAGTAAAATATGTTAAAAAGAATGAAGAAACTTAATTCCAAATTTCACCAAATTGATGGAATTGAATATTGGGCTTTTGAATAGAATTGGCTTGAAATAAATTCCACTAAATACTAAAATTTCATAGTTACAATCATAGTGATCTAATTACCCTTTCCTTCCTCTCCATTGAAATCCTTCAATCCAAGCACATCCTTAGAGTATATACAGTAAACAATAAACGGTGGATTATAGGATTACGTAGTACGTAAAATTGAAATTCACATTAATGAGATGGTAATAATTTCATAAATAAACAATATATTTCTAAAAATTTAGATTAGACTACCTATTTTTATGTTGGATTGCATTCTTTTAAGAATAAATAACAAAAAAGTTAATTATTTACTAAAATTACCTATTCTATAATTGACGAAATAGACTTCTTTCGAAGTTAAAATATTGGGTAAACTTAAAAAAAAGTACTATATAGTTTCACTCATTTATAAAATGAGGTCTGAAGAATTTTTTTTTGCAGAATAAGGTCTGTGGTTTTAAAAAAATTGCAAATAAAGGATTCTCAATATTAAATTATATCACTAAAATGAGTAATCTTGTTCGTTTTTATCTGAATTTTTGAATAGTGAAAATATTTTTTTAATTAAATTATGATAACAAACTTTAAAAAAATCATAAAAAATAAAAAAATCTTCGAAAATTACTCAAATGACGTATAATTTTTAAATAATAAAGTTAAATTATTAGAATGTTAAATTGTTAAAAAATATTCAATGTACCACTATTCTGAATCCATATGCCCCATTTTGCAATTTTTTGAAACTACAGACCTCAGTTTGTAAAATTTTTTTCCAAACCCCATTTTACAAATGAGTGAAACCACAAGGTACTTTTTTAAAGTTTACCCTAAAATATTAATAAATTTGATGACTCATCATTCTATTTGATTGTCTATTTGTAGAATATGAAGTAGATAATTTCCCAAATTTGAGATAACATGTATTGTCATATCATAGTCGAAAGAGTGATTAAAATATATATTGTAGAGTTCTTTTTTTAATTGAATGTCTATTTTGTCTCTTTGTCAAGATATATAGTAGAATAGAAAATCTATTGGAGATTTATTGTGTTTATGGTATAACTAGTATATTCATTTGGTATAGTCTAAAATAGTAATATAGTGTATAACACAATCAACTTATGGGTAACATGTATATTACTATGAATAAATGGGCAAATGTACTATATAACATGCTTAAAAGGACATTGTTTCCCTTTTGATCTATTTCATGACCAGGAAAGAGAAAATGTTGCAAATTATGGATTTTTAAAAGATTAAACATCTAAAAAATGCCATTTGGTTTGATTATTTTGGAAAAAGGACATTGTGGAATTTTTTTTGTAAAAGGGTGCCTTTATTTTTAAAAGTTAGTAACAAAAGGAAAAAATAATTTATCATAAAAAATGACAATGTTACATCAGATATTTCAACCAATTCAACATTCCTATAACATAACTGTTGATCCCTGTGAAGGGGTGATATAGGAGCCAGAGGGGGGGGGGAAGGTAATTGACTCCTTTTTGATTGGATGTTAAATAATAGACTTTTGATCAAGTGTATTTTAGTTTAATGATTGATCCGGAGTCTATTGTTGGATGATGTTTGATTTAGATAAGTATTTACTTTGGAAGAATATAAACAATGTTAAAAGCCTGAAGTAAATAAAGACAATAAGAAAATCAAACAGAGAGCTTTTATACTGGTTCAGCCCTGTCTATATCCAGTCCTCGGAGTTTCCTCCTCCGAGCTCAAATCCACTGTTAATCACTCCTTTTGAGGCGGAGAAGCCTTTATAATTTGAAATCCTTTGCCTGTACAGAGAACCCTTCTCTTGATGCTTTTGATTCCCCAATCTAAGAGTACCTTCCTCTTAGATTCTTTTAAACCCCAACTTCTCCATGTTGTGTTTAGGATTAAAGACCTCAACACCCAAGGCTAGTCTGTTATGAATCAAAGACCTCACCAAGTCACACTTCCCTAGTCTTTGATCACCTTCTAGTGGATAAGAGAGAATTTAGTGTTCTTGGATCTTTTTGTCTCAAGATACACTTTTTACAACATATATAGATTTTTTTGCTCTAACAAGCTTTCTATAACAAACTGATATAAAAGAGAGTTGTTTGCTTTTTGGATTGCATTTTATGATAGCTTGAATTAGTGTTTTTGTGATTAGCTTGTCCAATTTGCTTGTGGTAGATAGAGTCTTATTTATACTCTATTAACTTGAAGATGATCGTTGTTGCACCCCCTGTGAGAGTGAGAGTCTCCTTTGTGACCATTGCTGTGAGACAAATACATTTCTTAGAACGACTTTATTATGAGAAGTCTTTTACCGTTATCTTTACACATCTTCAATTCTTCATGACCGTTAGGTTAGGTGATAGGCTGTAGTTAATCTTCCCGTTGGATATATCCAAGACTGGTCAGCTATATCTTATATTGTTTGACTTTCAATAATTACACCTATTGGACCCATCACGAGTTGGACTAACCCAGTAGTGTTAGAAAGTTTAGATCATGTCAAATTTTCTCAACTAAGATAATTAAATCAATAATGATGTTAAGTTGATTAGATTAAGTTGTATAGCATGATAAATGAACTCAAGGGTAGGGTTATTTAACATGGCTGACTTATTTCTATGACTCAGCTCAGTATGTCTTTTGTTGGACTGTTACTTAGAGTTTACTCTAAAACTATTCACTCAGCTCAAGTTATTTAGTTGATATCTCAGCTATATTAGTTGATATCTCAGCTATATTCATTGATATATTCTTTAGCAGAGTTACTTCGTATATCAAATGTGAGCTGACCTATATACATGGAGAAAGGAATATTCTCTATCGCTAACTTTTTGCAGGAATTAAATGATTAACTTTACACATCATAAAAAATGTTGGTCCCTGTAAGGGTGTATATAAGGTTACGGGGGTGTGAATGACCCTTTTTGCGGAATTTACGAACTTTAAAAAGTCTTGTGTAGTGTGTTTGATATATTCCGGATGTAATAGATCCGGATGATGCAAATATAAAATAAAGGCAATAAAGTAAAGGATTAAAGAAAATCAAACACGATGATTTTATCCTAGTTCGGCCCCATCTACTCCAGTTCCAGGAGTTTCCTTACTCTGAGCTTTGTCCACTAGTGTGATTCCTTTCCAACTAGCATAAAATCAAGCCTTACAATTGTCTCCGGAGATTTATTCTCCTCTGGATGTAGGATATACCACTAGAAGCACCAACTCCTAGCTGAGTCCTTTTGAGCATGTCTCTGGATGGTGACCCCTCTTCCGGATGTAGGATATACTACTAAAAGCACCAACTCCTAGCTAAGTCCTTTCTCTTTAGTAGGATATACCACTTAGATTCTACCCAAACCTAAGTTGAGTCCTACAGGGAGATGCCACTTAAAGCATCAACTCTAAGCTAGATCCCAATCTCGATACTCACCCAAGTATAAGATCTTACAACTGATTTTTCAAGGGTTTAGTTTTTGAATTCTTCAAGTTTATAACTCACTTGAGATTTCTTACAAAACAGATTTGGATGATTCTAGTTCTTGGAGGGATTTTGTTCGCTAATTGAATTAGCTTGAATTCTCTTTGCAATGCTTCTTATGAAATCAACCAACACCTCAATGTATGAAGTTCTGCTTTTATAGGCTTTGATCATAAATGTAGCCGTTGTGTACCGTTGAGGTAGATTTGAATCTTCACCGTTGATTAGGTATGATGTGGCACTTCTAGAGCCGTTGATCAATCTATTAGACTAAATAAATATTCTGTTTGAATATTGGGATTGAGGCTAAAAAGTTGTCGGTGATCATTTGTTTGTGTTTTAGTGATTTGCCAACTTTTATGCCATTTATTTTTGGTATGAGCTCCACGCACTATTCCTATTGGACTATGTTGAAAAGGTTGTTACCTTTTTCTCTTTCCTATGTTAGTCCTTTTATCCTTTTCTGGAATGCGTGCTAGATATCTTTTTTACAATCTTTAAGATAAAAGGATCTTTGACCTCAGACCAAATGTGGGGGGAAAAGGTGAATTTGAACTTTTCCCTTTATCTTGATAACTGAGTCTTCCGGATGTCATCAGACTTAATACATCCGGATGCTTCTTCAATCAGTCTTCTCTTCCGGATGCTACTTTTGAGAAGTTGAAAGTTTGTTTCCTTTCTAAACTTTAATCAGTTGCTTTCTTTGTGTACTTAGGTGTTTGAAGTCTTCAATATATGTTCAGATGACTTGATTTGGACTCATTTATTTTCTTTAGGAGATTATATGTTTTTATTTTCTTCAAACCTGATCCGGATATGTTCTTGAATTAGTCCTTCTAGATCATTATTTTCCAACAATCTCCCTCATTTGATGGAAACAAAAACCTAAGTAAATTCAAGCATAAACATAGGAGTTTTATGAACTAAGTATGATTCTTGATACTTAGCCATTTACAGTTTTACTCCCCCAAAATTCTAGCATCCTAACTCCCCCAACATTTTTGCATTCTAGCTTCTAAGTTCTTGAAGTACAATTATTGATTGTACTTAGAACCAGTTTTTGAGTAGAATTTTTCACTATATATACTTTTGCTGTTAACAATAGTTAACCTCAATGAAGTTCTGGATTACAAGATACAGATGTATTTAAGTGAAAGAAAATTTACATAACTAGCTATTACAAAATTTTATAATGAAAGAATAAATAGCTATACTATCAATTGTACTACTCTTCCATAGCCTTACCTTCCTTGCTTGTGCTCTTCTCCCCCTTTTTGTTCGCATCAGTTTGGGGGTCTATTACCATATAAGTTCTTTGGTCCCAATTCTTCTGCTATGCTCTAGAATACACAGAAGAATCAACATTTCCTTTGAGACGCTTCTCAATGATTGTGTCTATAGTGGCAGGAAGGAGATGTACTAGTTTAATGAGCTTTCAGAGTTATTTATAGGATTTGACAAGATCCGGATGTAGCTTTAAAACATGTTGCCTATCTTCTTCGTATAAAAATGGGAATAATGCCTTAAGAAGAGTTAGATTGCATTTGTACCCAAAGAATCCTGTATCCCCAATTTACTGGATAAGGTTGTAAATTATTGGGAGGAGAAGGCTTTCCAGAATAGCAGGTGAGGTTCCGGATGTAGGAGTGTTGATTGAGAGATTAGCCATACCCAGTTTTATGTGTTCAACCTCCTGGATGATGTCCCTCCTGCAGTTATGAAGATTGGTATTGAGGACCTTGAGCTCTTTGTTAAAGTTATCCTTTCAAGAATTGATAAACTTTTCTGTTCTGAAAAGATGGCATTGAAAGTCTGTGCTCACATCTTCCATATGTTTTTCCAGGAGCTTTAGGAGTTTTTCATCCAGAAAGTTATATAACATCTCTTGAGAAGCCTAGTGCTCTTCATTCAGCAAGGTTAGTCCGGAAGAGACATCCTTTGAGGATTCTTTGATAGCAGTGGGAATGAATTTTTCTAAGCTTTCAAACTTGTTGTCAGTGTACTCTTTTAGTTCGATTTTTAGATCAGTGGATGAAGAGGTTATTTGGCCAATAATTGTTGCATAATTGTTATCAACTCCTATAATAGCTTAAGTAGCAGAGCGATTTGCTCCTGCAATGTTGGAAGTTAACTGATTCAATATCGGAGTGACTTTGGAGAGTGAGGTTTCTGCTACTAGTTCTGCTGTAGGAAATAAATCCACTTTCTGTGCAATGCTCTTGACTGTAGTCTTTATTTCTCCCAACTCTTCTTTAAGATTCGGAGTCATGGATTTTTCCTTTATGAAGTTCTCCACGGACCTCAATTGCACACATATACCCCGGAGCATTTTCTTTAATTCATCTTCTCTGTGCCCTTCAATGGTGGCTTGCTCTAACAGACTAAGGGCCATTCATATCTTCTCAGCTCTAATTGGCTTTGGATTAATGGTTGGGTTCTTCATAAATCTCTCTAGAGTGAATTCATCTTTAGATCCAGAGCTACTTCCGATTTCTTCTGAACCGGAGGATTCTTCCTCCTTACCACTTTCTTCATCCTTCATTTGCTCTTCTTGCTCCTCTTCCAATCATTCTTCCGAAGTGGCCTTACCCTTTAAGTCTACTTTAGAAGTGTGCTCGGTGGGTCCCAGATCATCTCCCTCTTCTGGAGCATTTTGCTCCAGGATAGGCTCTTCTCCCTTAGATGCACTTAGAGGTTCAGTGACACCCAAGTTGCCTTATGTTTCAATGGCATTACCAACCATATCAGCAGCATCATTTTCATCAGTAGTTACCTCAAGATGCTTGTGAGGTGTCGATGATGTATGAGTCTCCCTTGGCGCCTTGGTGAGAGGTGGGGCCCATTGGGGGTTTGTTGGATTTAGGCATGATGAAAACTTTTTAGTTCAAGTTTGCACATTTTAGCCAATTTTAATGAATAAAAGAATCGAGACCCAAATCTTGATACAAATGATAGAGTCGCCACCCAAGTTGTCTACTTGGGAAAGAGTTTTGGCATGGTTCCAATTGGGTGGGAGACTCATACCTTTTAGATCAGAGATTCGGGTATCGGATGAGTCACTTATTTCTCATTTAGTTGATTCAAAATTACATTCACCGCATAAAACTATTTTGTCATCATTTGGGAAATTATCACAGAAATCCTATTTTTCTACACTCTTTCACACTTGTTACATGCATTTACAGATTACAATAAAGCACAAGCAATAAATGGGGGAATAAAAAGTACAACTGGGGGAAAATGGGTGACTTGCAAAATAAACTATACATTTGTTCTAAGTTATAAAACAAAATGAAATAAATTCCCCTACATCCACAGAGATTAGCACAGTCTATAGCACATTATAAGTCAACATTTTATTAGGAAAAATGTAATTATGTTAGCGTGGCAGTTTTGCGATCGATAGTACCCAGGCAGCTTCTAGGATTGGAGAGAGATAACGAGTCTTTTATTGGGAAACAAAGATCCGGAACACAAACAACCCGGATCGGATTTGAAGTAAACAAAATACCTAAGTACAAAAAGATCCAAGTCACTTATCCAGACTCATATCCAAGACATCCAAAGCATAAGACAAGTGAAGATAGATACCTAAGCATAAATGGAAGCCTCGAGTTATAGTTTGGAAAGGAAACAAACTTTGAACCGCCTAAATCAGCATATGAAAGAATTAATTGCACAAGCATCTGGAACAAGACAAATCCGATAATATGAAAGTCTGAAGACATCCAGAAGACTTAAATATCCAAGACAAAGGGAATGGTTCAAAAGTTCCATTTCCTCCATTCTTTTGGTCTCCAAGTCAAAGATCCTTTTCCCTAAAGCAAGACAATAATAACAACTAGCACTTTTTAAAAAAAGGACAACGGACTAACACCAAACAGAGAAAAAGGTAACAACCTTTTTCACCTAGACCAATAAGAAGGCGAGTGGAGCTCACACCAAAAAGCTACCGGTATAAAAGTTGGTGCACTAAAATACAAGGAAAACAATCATTAACAACCTTTTAGCCTCAATCCCAAGGATTCAAATGGGTTAAAATCTCTGTCTAACGGATTGATCAACGGCTTCGAAAGCTCCACATCTTACCTGATCAGCGGTGAAGATTAAATTACAGCTCACCAACCCACAACGGCTTTATTTATGATTAAAGCCTATAAAAGGGAAGCTTCACTAGTTGAGAAGGTGCTAGTTGATTTGAGAAAGCATTAACAAGAGAATTCGCTAAAGTAATCAGAAAACACATCCCTCAAGGAATCAAACATTTCCAAATCAATTGTAAGGATTCCGAAGTAAAAATTATAACCTTGAGGAAATCCAAAACCAAAACCTTTGAGAAAACCAAAGTGTAAAGATCTCTAACTTGGGTTAGTTGTGAGATTGGGATACAGTTTAAAGTAGGTGCTTTGAGTGGGATCTCCCTATAGGACTCAGCTTAGGTTTGGGTAGAGATCTTAGTGGTGTATCCTGCTAAAGACAAGAGGACACAGCTAGGAGTAGGTGCTTCTAGTGGTATATCCTACATCCGAAAGGGGTTACCATTTGGAGATAATCTGTAAGGTTTGATTTCTGCCAGTTGGAAAGGAATCCATTAATAGAAAAGCTCGGAGGAAGGAAACTCAGGGGACTAGACGTAGGCAGGGCTGAACTAGTATAAATCTTTGTGTTTGATTTTCTAACTTTTTATTTATTGCATTATATTGTCATATCTGCATCATCCGGATTCATCCCCTGGATCATAATCAAACTTGCTACTCTAAGACTTTTTAAAGTCTATTAATTCCATGAAACAGGGTCATTCGCCCCCCTCTGACCAAACTTAGACCCTTACAGGGACCAATAAGTGGTATCAGAGCAAGTGCTCGAACTAGAGATCTAACAATCTCAAGCCAAAGGTCCATAAATTTTGATTCAAGAATCCTAATGAGTTTCCAAAACTCACAGCTTCTTCTGAAGGGTATGTCTATTACCCATCATCCACTCTTCACCGGTGAACACTACACGTTCTAGAAAAACTGGATGAAGAATTTCATTCAGGCTCAAAGCATGATGGCATGGATGGCCATTAAAGATGGTCCATATGAGCGTACTTATGAGGTAGATGGTTTAACCACCAGCAAGCCCCCGATCTTATGGGATGAGAATGATTATAGGAGATTGCATGAAAACGTAAATGCTATTAAGATGCTTCATTGTGCTCTTAGTGCAACAGAATTTAATAGGATATTAGGATGTGAGACTGCACAAGAGATTTGCCAAAAGTTGGAACTTACCTATGAAGGAACCAATAAAGTAAGAGAAGCCAAACTTGGTCTACTCCAATAGAAACTTGAGACCTTCAAGATGGAGCCAAAAGAATCAATCAGTAGTATGAACACTAGATACACAAATCTAGTGAATGAGATGAAGAGGCTTAGAAAGGAAATTCTTGAAGTAGAGATGGTGAAGAAAATACTCCGGAGTCTCACCAAGGAGTGGGATAATAAGAAGACAGCCATCGAGGAGGCTCATGACTTAAACTTTTACAGTTATGATGAGATAATTGGCAATCTCTTATCTCAAGAGCTATCCTTGGAAAGATATAGCCAACATGAGAAGAAGCCTAAAGAGAAAAAGAAAGCCATTACACTCAAAGCTGAATCAATCGGATCAGCTTTATCTAGAGAAGAAGAGCAACTAAAGGAACCTCAAAGTAGCAAGGAACAAATGGCTATGTGAGCCAGACAACTCAATAGGTTTCTGCAAAAGAAAGAAAGGAGGAAGTCCAAAAAGTATGAATCCTAGAGATCAAGGGAAGGCACCTCTAGAAGAGACATGCCTAGAAAGAATTCAAAAGAAAAGAGGGATCCGGAAAAAGAAGCTGCCTGTTTTGAATGTGGGAGAAAGGCCACTTCAAAACCAAATACCCTAAGCTTAAAAGAACTAAGAAGCACAAGAAGAAGGCAATGGTGGGCACTTGGAGCAACAGTGAAGAAAGCAGTAGCTCATCTTCAATAGAAGAAGAGGAGACTGCTAACTGTGCATTCATAGTATTAACTGATCCGAAAGTAGAGTAATCCAGAATGAATGCCTCAAAGCAAGAGACAATATAAATTGAAGAATCCGAATAAGAAATAGCCAATACTGAGGTAAACTCTCATTCTAATTCTGTTTCTAACCTTGAACTTGGTAGAGCTTTAGCTATTATGATCAAGAATGTGAGGAAGTACACAAAAGCCATCAAATCCCTAAGAAGACAAGTGATGGAGCTTGCTGAAGATGGTGAAGCATTGGCACAAGATGTCAATTTGATAAGAACCACCAAGCACATTCATGTGGTTGAAGAGAACTTCTAAAAAAATCAACTGCAGATATTAAGTGCTAACTTGGTGGGGTTAGATAGGGAGCTAAATCTAATGAAGGAACCTTCCGGAAGGAGATCAGGTCCTTCACAACCAAGAAGGAATCCAAGGTAGAATATACAAAGAAATCAACATCAAACTGCCAAAGGAAATCCAAAGCCTTCCAACCAAAAAGTGAAGGATGTTAGTAGGCAACCATAAGCCCAAAGATATACTGCCGCACAAAAAGGAGAAGCTAAGGCTGTATACAATCAGCAACCTGCCAAACAAAGAAGGAATTATGTAGCAGAAGTTCCACCCCCAACCAGCTTCCAGATACACACCAGACCATCTACAAGTGTACAAGATGCTAGATATAAAGGGAACTATGGGAAAGAGGATCTTGAAAAGATTGAAAAGAAGCATGAGCAGAACAGACCCATCTTAGGGTGTAGGTTTTGTTGGAAAAACAATCATATTACTAAATTATGTAGATTGAAAAATGGTTATTATGATGTTAGTCATTAGCCTAAAATGGTTGTTAACTCGAGAGGACCCAAATCTGATTGGGTACCCAAACCCACTTGATCTATTTTGCAGGTATGCCTTAGATCTATAGTAGATCAACACACTTGGTACATTGATAGTGGATGCTCAAGGCACATGACAGGTGATGAGAAAGGCCTTCATCACATTAACCCGGGAGAAGGGAGGCAAAGTAAGCTTTAGAGACAATAAAAAAGGACAGATCATTGGACATGGAACCATTGGATTTGAATTAAAAATAGCAGATGTCTCATTGGTTGATGGAATGTAGTTCAACTTACTAAGTGTAGCCCAACTCTGCGACAAAGGAAGAAAATTCACTTTTGACTCCAGAGGCTGCTCAATCTATGATAGTAAGTCTAATCAACTCATTCTTTATGCACCTAAAATAAACAATGTCTATTCCGTTAACATTAAAAATAAGAAAAAGAATATATGCTTGGTGTCTAAAGAGGAAGAATCATGGCTATGGCACCGGAGGTTGGGACATGTTAGCATGAACCTCCTGTCGAAATTAGCCAAAAAGGAATTGGTTGTGGGTTTGCCTAAGGTTGCTTTTGATAAGGATCATCTATGCCTTGCATGTCAATTGGGTAAACAATATAAGAAAAGTTTCCCTTCCATCTCCTACATTCCTTCCAAAAGAGTACTTGAGCTCTTGCATATTGATCTCTTTGGTCTAATCAAACCATTGAGTCTAGGTAGAAGAGGATACACCATGATCATTGTGGATGATTATTCTTGCTATACCTGGGTTCTCTTGCTAGCAAGAAAATATGAAGCCCTTGACCAATTCTCAAAAACATTCATCCGGATAGAAGTAGAATAGGGCATAAGCATTGCACGCATCTAGAGTGATAATGGTGATGAGTTTAAAAATAAGAACTTTGCTGAATTTTGTAACTCCAAAGGCATTGAACACAAATTCTCTGCCCTATATACTCCACAATAGAATGGAGTTGTTGAGAGAAAAAGTAGGACCATAGTTGAGATGGCTAGAACAATGCTAAATGAGAATTGTTTGCTTAAATATTTCTGGGGTGAGGCAGTAAACACAGCATGTTATATTCTAAATAGAGCTCTCATTACAAAGACTATAGAAATGACCCCCTATGAAATCTGGAAGGGAAGAAAACCTAAAATTGGGTACTTTAAGGCATTTGAATGTAAATGTTACATTCAAAATGATCGCGAGCAATTACGAAAATTTGATCCTAAGTTTGATGAAGCAATTTTCTTTGGCTACTCAACATATAGTAAGGCTTACAGAGTCTTCAACAAATGAACCCAAACTGTGGTAGAATCAATACATGTAGATTTCAATGAGACTAACCATGCAGGCAAAGGAAGTTCCACTCTGAAATATCCAATTTCGGAAGCTAAAAACTCTAGAGAAAAGAAGGAAGTCCAAGTTCCTAATTCCTTCCAAATCAAGAAGTATAAAGAAGAGGATGAAGGAATATCTTTTGATCTAGAAGGACAACAAGTTGATATCAACTCATATAAGATAAAATTCAATGATGAACAGGGAGAGGAAGCTGAGGCAGAAGTGGAAAAAGTACCAGTCCAATATGAAGGTTTACAAAGAGAAATCCGTACTCACAGAAATTATCCATTAGAAGCCATTTTAGATGATGTCCAAAATCCAGTCAGAATTAGAGGATAACTCAATAGGATGATGAGCCATGCTGCTTTTGTATCTCTCTTTGAGCCAAAGAAATTTCAGGATGCTAAAGGAGATGAAAGCTGGATGATAGCAGTACTAGAAGAACTAGATCAATTCACCAGAAATGATGTATGGGATCTAGTGGCACCTCCAAAGGGAAAGTCAATCATTGGCACAAAATGGGTATTCCAGAATAAGCTGGATGAATCCGGAGTAGTGGTGAGAAACAAGGCAAGATTGGTTGCCTAAGGCTACAATCAATAGGAAGGGATTAACTTTGAAGAAACATTTGCTCTTGTTGCAAGATTAGAGGCAATCCGGATTCTATATGCTTTTGCATTATTCATGAGATTCACATTGTTCCAAATGGATATTAAAAGGGCATTTCTCAATGGAGTTATATAGGAAGAAGTCTATATGAAGTAGCCACGTAGATTTGAAGACTCAAAGCATCCAGATTATTTCTATAAACTGAAGAAAGCCCTCTATGAATTGAAACAAGCATCAAGAGCTTGGTATGAGAGACTCACTACATTTCTCATATCCAAAGGATATATCTGAGGTAAAGCAGATACAACTCTTTTCATCAAGAAAAAGAAGGATGATATCATACTAGTCCAAATATATGTGGATGACATCATATTTGGGGCAACGGATGAGAAGATGTGTGAGGAATTCAGCTCTCAAATGTAGAAGGAATTTGAGATGTCCATGATGGGAGAACTAAATTTCTTCCTCAGTTTGCAAATTAAGCAAAGTCCAGATGGAATTTTTATTAATCAATCCAAGTACACCAAAGAGATCTTGAAGAAGTTTGAAATGGACAAGAGCAAGCCAATGTCTACTCTAATGGGATCAGACATAGTCCTGTCTAAGGATTGTGAAGGGGAAGATGTTGATTAGAAGCTATATAGAGGAATGATTGGATCACTTCTATACTTAACTGCTAGCAGGCCTGACATACACTATGAAGTCTGCTACTGCACTAGATATAAATCCAATCCTAAGGACTCTCATCTTAAGGCAGTTAAGAGGATCCTTAGATATCTCCTAGGAACCACTGAAGTTAGGTCATGGTATCCTAGTAATAGAGATTTCACACTTCATGGATTTACTGATGCAGACTATGGCAGAGACACTCTTTAGAGAAAGAGTACATCCGGAGGTTGCCATTTCCTTGGAGATTGCTTAGTATCATGGTACAGCAAGAAGCAAACCTCAGTTGCTTTATCAACCATAGAAATAGAATATATGGCAGCTAGAAGCTGTGTGGCTCAACTCCTTTGGATCAAGCAACAACTAGAGGATTATAGAGTTCAATCCGGATGTGTGGATGTGATGTGTGACAACAAAAGTGCCATTGATGTGTCAAAGAATCCAGTCCTCCACAGTAGAATGAAACATGTCAACATAAGGCATCATTTCATTTAGGATCATGTGATGAAGAAGGATATTGCATTGGTATACATTCCAACCAATGAACAAAGAGTAGATATCTTTACTAAGCCATTAAGTAGAGATCAATTTGGCAAACTAAGGGAGTCAATTGGAATGTCTAATCCAATTTGAAGGAAATCCAGAAGAAAGTTCAAAGTTGACTTGAAATCTTAGCAAGAAAAGGAATCCGAAAGAAAAGAAGAAATGAAGTCAGCTATGCTCTGAAGGGGATATTGCCACATCAGCAGACAGATAGGACACATGGCAGTAAAGGCGCTAAAAAGTTACTGTTCCTTTTTGAATTTCAAACATTTATTGGGAGTTACACGAGCGGTAAATTCAACAGCTGGAATTTAAAATAAACCATTCCCATTCTCCGATTAAATGGAATTTACCTCTTAAAAACTCACCTGCCATATCATCAATCTAGCCAAATTAATGGCATTCGGATTACCAAAATACTCTCACTTTAGAAATCCTATAAAAACCCCCAAAATTCCTGTCATCTTCACGCGAGCAATAACTCTCTACTGTTAGTCTACAATTTTCAAAACACAAACCCTATATTCTTCTAAAATCTCAAATGGCTGCCATCATGACTAGCGAGGGAATCAAAATGCTTCCCCAAAGAAACATCGTTGACGAATCTACTCTCAATGATAAAGATTTCACCCCCATTAATTTTAAGCCCTTTTACTCTATAATTCCCACGGATCACTTAGGAGATAACTTCCTATTCAAAACAGATCCCTACTCGAAACTAATTGAGGATCAACACTTAACTGATTTCCTCAGAATCACATGCTTCACATATCCGGATCTTGTTCGTGGATTGTACTCCAATCTTAGTGTACATTCCTTCCACGACGCTTTGAGAACCAAAGTCCAAGGGAAAGTGATCACTATCACACCGGAATCCTTTGAGAAATTTCTCAATATGAAGAATGATGGCATCCAACTCAGAATTGATGGAGATGAGCAGCAAGTGAAGTATGAACCCAAGATGTGGCTGCATCCTAACTATTTTGGGCACAAATTTTCCACCTATTTTCCAGAAGTACCCAGATTCCTTCAGCATGCACTTGCGAAACTAGTTCTGATTAGGAAGGGCTCTCTCACCCCAGTATCATCCTTCTTACATTGCATACTACAACATTGGATAGAGATTAGGGTAGTGAACATATCGGTACTGATCATCCACTACCTAAGGCAGCACAAAAATTCTCACAGTGCCCTTATCACCCAAATTTTACTCGCAAATGAAGTAAATGTATCAGGATTCTAGGAAGTCAATGGAAAAGAGATCTTGGAGAAGAACTTTAGAAAATTGAGCTTCGAGGAGAAATGGAATGAATAAAAAGTGAAGAGATTGAGGGATGAGAAAAGAAGCAAGACCCAGAAGGCAGTTGATCCGGTTAAGATGCTCCGATCCTAAAAAGGGCTAGAACAACTATAACCACGACTTAAAAGCAACTAGTATTGGTTCCGATGGAAGAAAATGATAAGGATGCCCAAACCATCACTCAACTATTAAAGAAGATCCCAGAGAAGCCTAAGCCAAGGGGAAGGTTGATTAAAACTGTAGACAAGAAAAGGAAATCTAAAAAAGCTCCAGAAATTATGGTAGATGATGAGGAAACAAGGGATGAGGCCCCAATACCAAAGAAACAGTTAACATGGAAAGGGTGTACATTTGATGAAGCCAAGAAAGCCCAAAAAGCTCATAAAAAAGGCCAAGAAGCCTGCGGGCATTATAATTGATGAAGAAGTAGCAAGGAACGTAGTAATTGCTGAATTAGCAAAGGCCAGAACAACTAAGGGCAAGCATCTACCCGGATCTATTGAAGAAGTTCATCTGGATGATCCTCAATACGAAACTATCAAAGAGGCAATGAGGGATAATGACAGAATAAACAGATAAACAATAGAAGGCCCCGGAGGTTCTTCCAGAGCTCAACCAATCCTCATTTCTCCAACGGATTTGGATACTCTCATCCGAGATCTGAAAGTAGACTTATCATACTTTGAGCCAAGAACCGGACCTCTTCCGAAAAATGTGCTGAATGAGGAAGTTGAAATCACCAATGATAAAAGTCCTATAAAGGGAATTGGAGAGGGCATTAAGGACACTACCAATACGCCTTGGGAGGCTATTAAAAGTCCTAAAAAGGAACATAAAGGCGAGACTGAGGACATTGCCAGTCTTCTAAGGATTGTGGAATTGAAAGAGAGAAGAGGAGATGTAGCTGGTCAATATCAAACTCCAACAACTGAGGTAATCCTTGACTTAGTGTCTTTTGATGTAAATGCTAATACCACTGCTGATGCTAAAACAACAGTTAATAACAAGGACAACTTAGATACACAAACTCCAAGTGTATCTAAGGAACAGGAGTCCAACCTGGAAGACACCACTCTGGAGGAGGGATAAAGTCTGGGTTCCCAAGAGCACTCAAGGGGCGAGGCTAGTTCAGGGGAATGGTTGGAAGAAAAGAAATGGGAAGAAAAAGAAGAATCCTCTGAAGAAGAATCATCTGGATCTGATGGGACCGAAAGCAACTCTAAATATGAAAATCCTATTGCAAGTCCGATCAAAATACTAGCTACTAATGTAAATCCAACCCAAGCCAAAAAGATATCAACAGCGCTAAAAATTCTTCAAGAGGCTACCCATGAGGAATATGAGGAAAGCTACATCAAATAAAGTCTCCGTAGAGACAGTCTTAATTAAACAATTTACACCTCCGGACTTGAAGGATGAATTTGGGGTGATGAAAAGGGGAGTAAAGAAAATAGAAGAGAAAATGGAGGACTTTCCCACTGCAGACTTTATTGCAGAAGTCTCTCTTGCTAAGGTCAAACCAATCATGGAAAAAATTAACACAAGCATTACTGAAGCTAATAGATTTGCAAATCAGGCTAATACAATAGCCATAAATAACTATACTATAATCCTGGATAAGATCACTTCTTCTTCCACTGATCTATCCACAGAGCTCAAGGAGTATATAGACACCAAGTTTGAAAACTTTTCAAAATTAATAACTAAGAAAGAAGAGAAGTCCTCTATCCCCAGCCTTACTAGAAACCAGCAAGTAATCTTAAATAAGATGACAAAGTTCATGGAAGAAGATTTGCCAAAGCTCTTTGCCACACAAATTGCAAACATTCCGCAAGAACTTGCTAGGCAATTCAATGGACAAGATTCTGTTATTGAAAGAATAAGGGATGATCATCAAAAGAATTTTACCACAGTTAACTCAAGAATTCATAACATCTGGAGGGATCTGGGCAAAGACCTTGAGAAACTGCAGTCAAGACTGACAAATCTATCTATCTCCATATCCTCCTCGTCTCTATCTATTTTAGAAAGCCAACTAATTCCCATCTTCCAAGACCTAGTCCAGCACATTCGGGACACATGGTTCTTTGGTTATAAGGGTATAACTACTCTTCTCAAGGCACTCTTTCCATATTTTGATGAGAAGGATAAGGATTATGTGCTGAAGATGCATCCCTACATCACTGAATCTTACACATAGCTCCGGAACCTCTTCCACCCTCTACATCTATCTCCAGCCACTATGGATCATATCTTAGAGATGAGAAAGCAAGGAAACTTGGACTACTCAATCTATTCTAAGGCCTAGAAAGAAAAGTGGGAAGACAAGACATATATGGTAGTCGACCTCCCTGCTGGAAATAAAAAGGGGGAGAAAAGTCTAAAGAGGGAGAAAGGTAAAGAAAAGGAAGAAGGAGCATATGGTGCATCCGGAAGGAATTAGACTAGCTATATCATATCTTGTAAAATTTTGTAATAGCTAGATTTGCTTATATATATATTTCTGTATCTTATAATCCGAAAGCTTCATTGATGTTAACTATTATTAACAGCAAAAGTATATATAGTGAATATCTAATTCTTAAAAAATTGCTTCTAAAAGTACGATCTACTATTGTACTACAAAAATATTAGAAGCTATAATTGAAAACTGTTGGGGGAGTAAGGGATGCTAGAATTATGTAGGAGTAAAAACTGTAAATGACTAAGTATCAAGAATCATACTTAGATTATAAAACCCCTTTTCATTATGCTTAGATTTCTTAGGTTTTTGTTTCCATAAACAAAAAAAAATACCTAAGTATAAAAAGATCCAAGTCACTTATCTGGACTTATATCCAAGACATCCAAAGCCCAAGATAAGTGAAGACAGATACCTAAGCATAAATGGAAGCATCCAGTTAAAGTTTGGAAAAGAAACAAACTTTGAACTACCCAAATCATCATCTAAAAGAACTGATTGCATAAGCATTTGGAACAAGAAAAATTAGGTAATACAAAAGTCTGAAGACATCCGAAAGACTTAAATATCCAAGACAAAGGGAATGGTTCAAAAATTCCATTCCCTCCATTCTTTTTTATCTCCAAGTCAAAGATCCTTTTTCCTAAAGCAAGACAAAATGGTAGCTAGCACTTTTCAGAAAAAGGACAAACGACTGACACTAGACAGAGAAAAAGGTAATAACCTTTTTAATCTAGACCAACAAGAAGGCGCGTAGAGCTCACACCAAAAAGATACCGGTATAAAAGTTGGTGTATCACTAAAATATAAGGAAAACGATCACTGACAACTTTTCAGCCTTAATCCCAAGGATTCAAATGGGTCAAAATCTCTATCTAATGGATTGATCAATGGCTCCGGAAGCTCCACATCTTACCTGATCAATGGTGAAGATTAAATTACAGCTCATCAACCTACAACGGCCACATTTATGATCAAAGCCTGTAAAAGGGAAGCTTCACTAGTTGAGAAGGTGCTGGTTGATTTGAGAAAGCAATTAATAAGATAATTTGCTAAAGCAATCAGAAAATACATCCCTCTAAGAATCAAACATGTCCAAATTAGTTGTAAGGATTCCCAAGTAAAAATTATAAACTTGAGGAAATCCAAAACCAAAACCTTTGAGAAAACCAAAGTGCAAAGATCTCCAACTTGGGTGAGTTGTGAGATTGGGATACAGCTTAAAGTAGGTGCTTTGAGTAGGATCTCCTATAGGACTCAGCTTAAGTTTGGGTAGAAATCTAAGTGGTATATCCTACTAAAGACAATGGACTAAATTAGGAGTAGGTGCTTCTAGTGGTATAGCCTACATCCAGAAGGGGTTACCATCCAGAGACAATCTATAAGGCTTAATTCCTGCTAGTTGGAAAGGAATCCACTAGTGGAAAAGCTCGAAGGAAGGAAATTTCATGGACTGGATGTAGGCGGGGCCGAACCATTATAAATCCTTGTGTTTGATTTTCTAACTTTTTATTTATTGCATTATATTATCATATCTGCATCATTGGGATTCATCCCTCGGATCATAATAAAACACGCTACACTAAGATTTTTTAAAGTTTATTAATTCCGTAAAAAAGGGTCATTCACCCCCCTCTGATCAAACTCAAACCCTCACAAGGACCAACATCTTTAACATATTTTATTGTAAAAACACATTTTAACTTTCATGGGTTGATTTACCAGATTATTGGTGAAAATTATCGCATGGCAAATGGTGAGTTGGATTGATTTTTAACCAGTTAAAAGATGATTTCAGGATTCTACCTAGCGGCCAGTACCCGTACGGGTGGGGTAGGAACCTTACGGCTACTAGGGAGGACCAGTACGGGGTATAGGGGACCTGTATAGGTCTTATCTGGTCCCGGGCAAAAACTCAGTTTATTTTAACAAGCTAATTTATGGAGGAGAAATGAAATAAAAATGGGATTTCCTTCCGTATGAGTATGACGCACTAGTTTAATATCCCTAAGGACATAAGGTGCTAACAAGACTCATATGGGTTAGGACTAGACCTAAAACAGGAATAAAAGAGTAGATATAATAGGAGAGACAGAGAATAATGATAAAGTGACTGAGATGTGAGTCTCTTTAAAACTCAAGAGCGTACCTTTATGATGTGAATCCAATTTGAGGTGATCCCTTCACTAAGAGAGAGAGTCTAACCAAAGTAGATGTTGAAATAGGACTATTTGGGCGAGTATTTATGTGGACAAAATCTCCCCTAAATCCTAATAAATAAAGCTAGGAATAAATAAAATGTGGACAAAACCTCAAGGGATGGGTTTTCTCCCTATTTTATACCTCCTTATACCTCTTATTTTATACCCTTTCTATACCTATGGAAACTGCTAGAATTTGTATATAATATTTTCTCTATAGTATCTATTGTTGTATATCATCTATGTATGTTAAAAAGGTAAGGAAAGGCCTCTATTTGTAGGGGAAATTAGGTCTGAATGCAAAAAATCGCATTCATGACCCAATTTCTCCCAAAAATAGAAAGATTTTCCTTCCAAAAAGCCTAAATAGGCAACAACAGGAACCGTACGGGTGGGGTGGGACCCGTACGGGTCCCCTCCAGGCATACAAGAGGAAATGACCCATAAGGGTCCACCGGTGGATTCATACCACTAGCCATCACTCGTACGGGTCCTTAAGGACACACTACCAAACTCAACTTTGCTACAGTAGGAACACCTCTGATGGATAACACTTGTAAGAGATTGCATTATCTATCTCTCATCATTGTTTTATGAGAAGGATCATTAAAATCCAGTGCTCACATATTGCCCCTCATAGCATCACTACAGATAAGGATCTGTATGATCTTACGATATGAGTGAGGGTTTAGGAACCATACCTGAGATGATGAAATGGGTGATTTCCTTTCTTGAGGCAAACTCCTCTCCTTTGCTGATGCGTATCCCTTTGTTGAGGCAGAGGGCTTACCTTTGTTGTTGCATATCCCTTTCTTGAGGCAGATGACTTTCCTTTGCTATTGTATATCCCTTTCCTGAGGCAGATGACTATCCTTTGCAGTTGCGTATCCCTAGTGACTCTACTAGAGAAGGTGTATGTATCCCTTTCCTAAGGTGGATGACTCTCCTAACTAATGGTGTATCTCTTTCCTAAGGCGGATGACTCTCCCGGTTGATGGTGTATCCCTTTCTTAAGGTGGATAATGTCTTGACTGATGGTGTATACCTTTCTTAAGGTGGATCGACTTTCCTGACTGGTGATTTTGAATGACCTATAAATAGACAACAATCAAACACTAAGTTAGTCATTGTCTAAGCAGACACATCTTAATTCTTGATTGATTTTGTGATGAACAAAAATTTTTGCCCCTACAATCAAGAATAAAGATTTGTTGATGAGGGTTGGCCCTTGAATAAGCTATAAATCCAATGTTAGAAATGCCGGGTTTAGCCTGACTGCTTGGGGGTGGAATGCCCCTTATAGGGTGCCTTTTGGGGGAATGCTCCTTGAATGTTCCGCCTGTTGGGGTACAAACTATCCTTATACGGGTGCTCTACTAGAGAAAAAAAGGTGACTCTTTGACGACTATACTGGGGAATGCCCCTTGGCTGATTGCACTGCTGGGGAATGGAGAAATATCCCTAGGCATGCTCTGTGCTGCTGGGGAAGTCTCTCCTTGCAAGATTTATTTGCTGGGGAAAATTTCCTATGCTCAGGTGGACCTGTACATGAAAATCATCCTGGTTAGTGGCCAAGTAAAGAATGGATTACTATGATTCTTAATTGATTTTGAGAAGACAAAAATATGTGCCCCTTCAATTAAGAATCAAAGTGAGCTAGGGGTTTTGCCCCACGTTTAACTGAAATATAGAGTTTAAGAGAAATGAGGTTAGCCCCGAGCTTGGACTAGATGTGCCCCTAGTCCTTTTGCAAAGTTCTAATTTAAAACTACTTTTCGATGACGAAGAGGGGACCCATATGAGTGGGCTAGGACCCGTACGGGTGGCAACTTAGAGGGAAGGGACCCGTATGGGTGGGACCCATACGGGTCCTGGTCAAGGGGGGTTTAAAAATTGAACAGACCCCTCACATCCTGCCTTACATTAAATCTTCCCATATTGCAATTTTTCTGGCGATTCTCTCCTAAAATCGATCAAAATGTATAAAAAGATCCTAAAGACCGGCAGCTAATCTGTTAGGCACTAGGATTTGCCCCAGGTAGGCAATTCAGAGCTTTAGGAATGCCCGGTTTTGGTCAGGTTTGCCTTTCGTGATGGGGACTCATTTCTGGGACTCACTCCCACTTTTGAAGTGCCTCTGATCCCTTCCCCTAATACCCATGCCTCCAAACTCCAGGTAGTTTGCTTAATTTTTTTCCATTTTTGAGTTCTTCAGAATTTCTCAAATTTTGGCATGATTTAGGGCATTTTAGACCTTCAAATAGAGCCTGATGCATGTAACTTTAGCTTAGGATGCTTTAGGGACTGATTTGAATAAGCTTTGGTTGAATTTGGATGAATTTTGGATTTTTGGGAATTTTTGCATGATGTCACTATTTATTGGAGACCCGTACGGGTGAGGGGGACCTGTACGGGTCCTATTTTTGGTACGAGAGCCATATACAGACCCGTACGGGTAGGGCAGACCACGTATGGGTCGTGTCTTCAGGGACTAAACATCTAACTTTCTCTTTTTTGCAATTCCTTTCTAATTCTGGATTTGTCCGCTGCATCCTAACCTTGTTGAACCATGATTTTATCTTTGTAGTTTCAATAGAAGACCATGGGAGCCTTGAGCTTATGTTGAAAGTGGTATGATGAGATTCGTACCGTGGGGGACACCAACCTATTAGCCTGCATAGATTCTTTTGGGTTCAGTGACATCATCAGGGCCATCCCTTAGGCTTCAAAGACACTGGCCCTAGGTGCTATTTCGACTCTTGCGGAGAGATGGCCAGAGATGATCGATACTTTTCATTTGCCGATCGGGGAGGTCACCATCACTCCCTCGGACATGTTCGCCTTGATGAGATTATACTAGAGTGGGTTGTCCATTTTAACATCTACGTTGATAGATGGCATTCCCGGCTTGAGGTGAAGGCCTATATTGAGAGATTACTTGGGCTCCATCCTAGAGGGACGTACAAGCTCTAGTACGGGGATTTGCATGATTACTGGATCCGACATCTGTGTCTCATTGCTGCGGATAGGAGAGATCAGTATGCCCAGTCTTTCCTACTGACATTTCTTACTACTGTCTTCTTTCGGGTCTACTCGAGCAACCTCAACTACGGTTTGCTCTCAGCCTTCAAGGATCTTGCCGCTGTATCAGAAAAGAATTAGTGCTAGGCCATCCTAGTGTAGTTGCATTATGGGCTGGATGTTGAAGTTCAGGGCCAGCAATCTGAGCTCAAGATTTGCCATCCGATTCTACTAGTCAATCCCAAACTGATATTTTATGCTTCAACCTTTTATTCGAACTGTGTTGCAGCTAATCTTTACTTTGTCTTGTAGATTTGGGCTTCGAGCACCGACTGATCCCCGGGCCAGGCTTGCCCATGCAGCCTGAGACACCTGACATCATTTTTTAGTGGATGGGGCCTTGGCAGGGTCAGGCCCTAGCTATAGCACAGTATAGGGAGTTCCTTCGCTAGCTGCGCTCAGATCGGGTAAACTTCTTTCATACTAAACCTGTATCTTACATTTCAATAAACCATTAGTAGAAACTGTATTTATAAGGTTGTGATACTCATAGTGCACTTACTTTGTACAGGTTATTCGAGACACGTGTGAGAAGTTGGATGCATATGGAGGCATTATGTGAATGCGGGGTGGAGTGGATGACTGCCGCTTTATCCTGGAGTCACCCCTCTCCTTTGAGTGGTATTTCGATGAGGTGGAGGACTAGCACTGTAGTATTGAGATCAATCCCTCCCCTAATCCCAACGGGGGTCTTCTGACCGCATCTGATGCTGGGGACGGATCAGGGGTTGTATTTATTAGGTGAAAGGGCCTGGGTGTTGTCGAGAGAGGGCTCCTATACTGAGTTCATTGATTCTTCGCTCCTTCCTCCTTGCTAGAGGATTCACAATAAGGACATCCCCCTTGAGTTCCACTGGAGCGACATTGATGATGATGATGATGAGGGCGGATCGAGGGGCGACCGTGGGGGTCCTTCTATAGTTCGGAGTACTAAGGGCCCAACTAGGTCTACTACCCCATCTTCTCAGGTATCTTCCTAACTTAGCCTTTGTAAATACCTTGTCATTTCTTGGAATTGATTATGACTCTGAGAATGACCTTTTATTTTTATAGCCTCCATTTCTACACAGAAGAGGCCTGCTACTGCTGCCCCTACTGACCCTAAGCTACTGATAAAGCGGTCCCGCACCTCGGGTGTTATCAGAGAGGGAGTCCTTCGAGCAGAGCTATATACTTTCTTCTAGCTCCTTGATCATTAGAGGAAGTGAGCTGTTAAGGAGCTCAAGGAGTCGGTCCAGCCCATTGGGTTTACTCCTTCCAGATCGACTCACGTAAGGAATTCTTTGCTTTTAACCTTGTCCTTATAATAAATGCCTAGAATATCCCATTCCGATACGACTTTCTCTTTCAGGTGACCATATTTGAGGCCGAGAGGATTGCTTGAGGTTATTTCTCCATTCGGGATCTGCTATTAGCTCAGGATGCGCTAGCCTTGGTAAGTTTCTTTAACCTGTAAAATTTAACAAACTATGCATGATGCATGCCATGACATTTATATATATGTACTAATCTCATAGTTTCCATTGCAAACTCTGCTAGCCATAGAGCATCGTAGGTTGGCTCAGGACTTGGATGCTTCTGAAGAGAGAGATAAGTTCCTGGAGGGGCAGCTGTGAGGAGCTACTACTGAGGCTGATTAGGCTAGAGCAGAGACCGCCCGAGTGAGGGTCGAGATTGAGATATTGCAGGGTCAGCTGGAGTGGATGACCGAGGATAGATAGAGACCAAAGCCATCTGATTCTGTGTCTGAGGATGACCTTTCCACCTATCGAGTGGCACCGGCAGTGATCCAGAGGGGTGGATCAGAGCATGAGGTGAATTAGCATGCTAGGGGAGTTAATAATGTCAGGGATGTTGTAGGGACTACGAAGACCAGGTCCCCTGACTAGCCAGCTATGGGTGCTAGTGGAGCTGATGACCACATGATGATAGGTATGCATTATCTACTTGCAGATACACAGGACCAGACTCTAGAGGATCACCATGGATAGGATCCCCCAGTAGCCTAGATTAGACTACATTTCATTACTTCTTGAACATTTGATACGTTTGGCCCTGCGTGGCTTGTTTTGATGTAAACCCGGATTGATACTTTTGACATTTAACTTTTATGCATGATGAACTTTTCATTTTTTAAGCTGAGCCCATTAAATATCTCCGCTTGTAGGCGTGTATCATTTCTTCGTATAGCTAACAACGAGACCAAGTCTAGCTGGTTTTGCATAGTTCATTTGATGTAAGATGACCAATAACCACAAATGATGTTCTAACTTTTGCATAAGCACTTAGTGCGAGATGACCTATTAAACATTTATTTTTTTCATTTTTTTGTCCTAATTTTTGCCTAAACTATCCTTGACGGCTCGGTTCATCGGACTTTTTCTTTTTCTCTTAGCTTTAACTTTTGCCTGGACCGCCCTATTAGGTTTTCAATCCAGCAAGCTTTTTCTTTCTTATGTCTTAAGTTTTACCTGGACTGCCCTTTTTGGTTTTCAATCCAGCATACTTTTCTTTCTCTTTCTTTGCCTCAATTTTTGCCAGGACTGCCCTTTCAGGTTTCCAATCCAACAGGCTTTTCTTTCTTTGTCTTAACTTTTGCCTGAATTATTCTTGGCAGCTCAATCTAGCAGACTTTTTCTTCTTTGTCTTAATTTTTTCCTAGACTGCCCTTTCAAGTTTTTGATCCAGCAGACGATTTCTGAATTTTGCATAGGTATGATTTCTTTTGTGACCCATCTGTATTTTTTATCTTTTGTTGGACAACATATGTGCAGTGAAGATGATTACAAAGATGTATAACTCGTATAGAAAAATTGATGTTCACACCCTTATGATTATTTCACCTAAAGACATGCATGCATTCATAAGACCAAGATTCTTAGCGACATCATAACACGTTCATGGATGAGATTAATTTGAGTATATAGGCAATGGTAACAATTTTCAATGGTTAACCCCTATTGCCTACTAGTCTTTTACAGATTTTCCAGAAAGCAATTGACATTTTTCTCTTGATGCCCTAACTTTTGCTTAAGTTGCCCTTTTTGGGTTTTCAACTTAGCGGGCTTTATTTGCGTTGGAGTACCCTAATTTTTGCCTGACCGGTTCGCGGAATACCGATCAGTAGGTTGCACCCTGATTTTTTCCCGAGCAGTAGAGAACCACTCATCAGGTGATTTATTCTTTATTTTTTTATTCTTTGTGCAGCTTTTTTATGATTTAATTCTTTTGACCTAGACATGATAACGCTTAAGCCTATCTTGATTTACTAGATTCACGAATTCATTTCCATCCATATCCATAAGCTTGATTCCTCCTTTACCAAGGACTTTCTTAACAACGAATGGCCCTTCCCAATTAGGCCTCAAATTGCCCCTAGTGTCGGTGTTGACTTGGTGTAGCTGTTTGAGAACTAGATCGCCCGCCTTGAGGGGTTGTTTTGGGTATCTGACTTTGTTATTATAAGCGTGAGCTATACGCTGCTGGTACATCTGTAGGTGCTCAAGTGCCTTGAGCCACTTTTCATCTATTGCATTCAGCTATTCATACCTAGCTTTTGCCCAATCTAACTCTTTTAACTGGGCTTTGAGTGCTACTCTTAGAGATCTTACTTCTATTTTAACCGGCAGCATGACTTCCATTCTATATACCAAGGAGAAAGGTGTCTGATCAGTGGGTGTTCTTACGCTGGTTCTGTACCCCCAAAATGTAAATGGAAGTTTATCAGCCCAATCCCTATAGGTAGCTACTGTCTTGGACAAAATTAGCCCAAGGAGAAAGGTGTCTGATCAGTGGGTGTTCTTACGCTGGTTCTGTACCCCCAAAATGCAAATGGAAGTTTTTCAGCCCAATCCCTGTAGGTAGCTACTATCTTGCATAAAATCTTCTTGATTGACTTATTGGCAGCCTCAATTGCCCCTTTAGCTTATAGCCTATATGAAGAAGATCTATGATGCTCGATGTTGAACTTCTCAAATAATTCAGTCGTGGCTCCTTGAAACTGAACCCAATTATCGGATACCACATGGTGCGGAACCCCATATCGAGCAAAAATATGCTTCTCGATGAACTTGGCCATTTTCTTGGTGGTGATACTAGTATAAGATTTGGCCTATACCCATTTTGAAAAATAATCGACTGTGACTATGATGAATCAGTGCCCATTGGTTGATGATGGCCGAATTTCACTGATTATATCTATCCCCCACCTCGAGAAAGGCCAAGGAGTAGACAAATTATGAACTTCTAATAGGGGTAAATGCTATATATCCTCATGAATCTGGCATTCATGACATTTCCTGACTTTGTCAATGTAGTCGGTGTTCATGGTGGTCCAGTAGTATCCCATTCTTTGAATTTTCCTAGCTAAGGCTATCCCATATGCGGGCTATAATCCCCCGAGTGTACCTGGGTCATTACCTTTTCTAACTCTTCCTCTGTTAAACATCTCAATAATAAGCCTTCAGCTGTTCTTTTGAAGAGATCCTCCTCAACTAGTCTAAACTGTGTCGCCAATCTCTTAAGGGTCACATGATCCGAGCTTGATAACCCTTTGGGGCATTCTCCTTCTCTAAGAAATTTCTTAATGTTTTTGAATCAACAAGCCTTTTGCTCCTCCACAGTCATAACTCGAATCTTTTTATGAAATGGGGAACTAGCCGTTTCTACTACTAGTGGGTGGATAGGTTGAGCTTCCTCTCCTTCCCACATTGAGGCCATGGTAGCCATGAGTCAACCATCTGGTTCTCATTCCTCTGTATATATTGGAAGAAGCACGGACTAAACTATACTGATAAGTCCTAAACTACTTCTATATATGGCCCGAACGACTTCTCTTTGATCTCCCACTACCCTACGACATGCTTGATCACTAGTGCAGAATCTCCCATCACCCTAGCTTCCCTCATTCCTAATCTCAATAGAGCATCGAGACCAAAGAGACATGCTTCGTATTTAGCCCCATTATTGGTGACTGGGAATTCTAATCATTTGCCTAGGGGATAACCTCACCTTGAGGTGTGATGATGATTACCCCAAGACCTACACCCTTCCAGTTCATAGCCTTGTTAAAGTACATGGTCCATTTGGTCTTCTCTGCTTCCACTACTGCTAACTGCTCCTCGGTAAAATCTAGGTTTTCAACATACTTAGACTCTATGGGTTGACTTGCTAAAAATTCAGCCACTACTCTCCGCTTAATGACCTTCTTCATGACATACTCGATATCAAACTCGGATAACAAGAGGAGCTAGCAAGAAAGCTTTCCTACTAATGTGGGAGATTGATAAAGATACTTCATCAGATCTACTTTTGCAGCTGCTTGAATCTTGTAGGATTGGAAATAATGTCTCAATTTCTTGGTCAACCAAACCATTATAGTACACGTCTTCTCGACTACCGTGTATTTTGTTTCATATTCTAGCAACTTCTTACTCAAATTATATACAGTGTGTTCCCTCTTATCCTCTTGTTCTTGTACCAGCATGGCACCTACAGATGATTCTTTTATGGCTAAATAGAGGATTAATGGTTTTCTAGGCATCAGAGTTTTCAAAACCGGAGGATTAACAAGGTAAGCTTTAACCTTATCAAAGGCTATATAGCATTGCCCGTTCCACTCTATCGACTGCTCCTTTCTCAACAACTTAAAGATTAGCTCACGTATTGTCATTAACTTGGAGATAAAATGACTCACATATTGAAGTGATCCAAGGAATGACCTGATTTCCCTTTTAGTTCTAGGGATAGGAATTTCTTGAATAGTGTTGGCCTTATCGGGGTCAACCTCATTTCCCCTCTGACTAACGATGTGTCCCAAGAGCTTTCTTGACGTAACCCCAACACTTCTTTGGATTTAAACGCAGGTTGAACATCTTAATTCTCTTCAAGAACCTTTCCAAAATCTCAGGGTGCTCTTCCCTTATGTTTGAATTTACGAGCATGTCATCCATATAAACCTCAACCTCTTTGTGGATCATGTCATGTAGTAATACTATTACTGCTCTTTGATAAGTTGCCCCTGCATTCTTTAGCCCAAAAGGCATTACCTTGTAATAGTACACACCCCTAATCAATGATGAAAGATGTCTTAACTTTGTCTATAATGTCTATTAGAATCTGATTATATCCAGAAAACCCATATAAGAATGAGTACATCGCGGACCTAGCGGCACTGTCTACCAGTACATCAATGTGCGGTAATGGGAAATCATCATTAGGATATGCCTTATTCAAATCGTGAAAGTCGACACATATTCTGACTCTCCTATCTTTCTTAGGGATTGGGGCAACATTTGTTAACCATGTCAGATACTCAATCACCTCGATGAATTTAGCTTCCAATAATTGAGTAACTTCAGTTTTGATTTTATCAGCCCACTCTGGATGCAATCTTCTCAACTTTCATTTGATTGGTTTAAACCTGGTATCAGTTGGTATATGATGCTCAGCGATTTGGCGATCTACCCTAGGCATGTCCTCAAGCGAAAGCATTAACATGTTTTCTAAGCACTTTTATTATCTCTCTTTTTTTGATAGGGGTTAGCTCATTGGATATTGTTACCATTTTTGGATTTTACTTAGTACCCAAATTAATGTCATGCAATGAAATGTCATGAACGCTAAAAATGTTATGCATATGGTCAGATGAATGCATGGTGTTGTTAGCCAAAACATCAAACAAGTAAGAAAAATCACTATTATTATCATTAGGATGCCTAAAGGCTACATCATTTTCATTACATATAATTGCATTGTCATCCTCCACAGGCCGAGGGTCTTCTTGGTCGTACATCAGGATGTGAGTCAGGTCGCGGCCTAGATCTTGTAACTGTTTCTCAGTCAGCACATCATCCACAGTTTCTCTCATGACCTGGGCCAAATTCTTCAAGGCTTCCTAAATTGGTGTCTTCCTCTTTTCCCCAAGATATAAGATAGTGTAAATGGAAGTGGTGAGGGTATCGATGGCCTTGTGTACTTTAATCTTTAATGGGTCACAGTCTTCCATTCGTTTGGCACACTTTTCCACTTCTATGGCTACTTCATAAATCTTAGGGATGGTCTTGTATGACTTCACAAATGCTATCTTATGGTGGTGAGGAGATAACCCGAAGATGAATTGATTAGCCAATTCCTTCTCATGAGGCTTCCTTTTAAGAGCTACCAAGACTGTTAACCACCTCTAAAAGTAATCATGGACAGGTTTCCCACTCTATTGTCAGATAGCTATAAGGTTTAACATGGATGGTTCTTCCCTTGCTTTTCTGGTCTCTATGATGCATTTCCACACTTTGTCTTCTTCTAACCCTGAGTTAATCATGGCTATTTCCTCTCCCCTTCTCCTAGGTTCACAAACTTTTCATTTGTCAATTAGTGCTGTGATGGCCTTAAGGAGACCTTCACACTCTATAGTCAGGTGATTGGAGCTGACATAGTACATACAAAAATTATCCCTCTTTTTAGGTTTCAGCTGAACATATGGCTGCAGATGGTCGATCAACCCGTACTTCTTCAACTTCTTAAAGAGGGTTCAAAATAGGAGTACCCCAAGGTGGGATGTCATCGAGAGGCATATGATGAACTTTTTGGTAGTGGGTCATGCCATAGGGTAAACCCATGCAATAAGGGAGGATTGTCTCCTTTTGTATAACCACGAAGTTGGGAAGCTGACTCGGGTCCTTTCTACGGTGAACTGGCGAAATGGCCTCTTGACGAAGCAAATGGGTCCCTTTACGAACTATACAAAGCGTTGGGTTCACTGGCTAGACTGACTAACCAAACTGAGCCGTGATAGTGACTAGTAAGGGAGATTATCGAATCTTGCCTTGAGCTGAGGTAGTAACTAAGAGATCAGTACCTGCATGGGATGCGGTATGCATGCATAAATTACAACAATGCATGGTGGGGTCAATTACAGGGGAATGTAACACAACACATGTGAAATGATCAATTTCGTCCTTATTTCTCCCACCAATTCTGGGGGTATTCTTCCTAGTATATTCTCATATAGAAATGGGTGCCTAAAAGGTAAAATTCTATGGCTTTCGATAAGAATGCATAGGGACATAACTGAAGTTGATGTAGAAAGTTCCCATCACATCAAGCCTCAAAGAGGGAGATGAAAATGAATGGTCCACCCCTCGCTGTACTCAATACTCTTAGCGGGTATGAGTGAAACCTTCATGAGTTTTATAGAATAATCGGGTGCCTTAACCTACCACTAGAAGAAGAGCACGTCTAACTAGAGAGAAGGAGACAAGAAGATAGCGTGTGATAATTTTCCCAAATGATGAAAAAGAAAGCGGGTTGAATCAAGTAAATGATTTTCCGTGCTCATCTCAATCTTTTAAGCTTTTAAAACAAATAAAAATTTTGTAAGTTAAAATATTATAGTCCCCAGCGGAGCTACCACTGTGAGGTGTCAATGACGTTTGGGTCTCCCTTGGTGCCTTGATAAGAGGCAGGGCCCACTGGGGGTTGGTTGGATTTAGGTGTGATGAAACCTTTTTAGTTCAAGTTTGCACATTTTAGCCAATTTTAATGAATAAAAGAATCGAGACCCCTCGATACAAATAATAGATTTGCCACCCAAGTTGTCTACTTGGGAAAGAGTTTTGGTATGGTTCCCATTGGGCGGGAGACTCATACCTTTTGGATCAGAGATTCGAGTATCGGATGAGTCACTTATTTCTCATTTAGTTGATTTAAAATTACATTCACCGCGTAAAATCACTTTGTTTTCATCATTTAGGGAATTATCACAAAAATCCTATTTTTCTACACTCTTTCACACTCATTACATGTGTTTATAGATTATAATAAAGCACAAGCAATAAATGGGGGAAAAAAATTACAATTGGGGAAAATGGGGGAATTGCAAAATAACCTATACATTTGTTCTAAGTTATAAAACAAAATGAAATAAATTCCCCTGCATCCACAGAGATTAGCACAACTTATAGCACATCATAAGTCAGTATTTTATTAGGAAAAATGTGATTATGTTAGCGTGGCTGTTTTGCGATCGATAATGCCTGGGCTGCTTCTAGGACCGGAGAGAAATAACAAGTATTCAATGTATTTTATTATAAAAACACATTTTAACTTTCATGGGTTTTACTGGATTATTAGTGAAAATGATCGCATGGCAAATGGTGAGTTGGATTAATTTTTAACCAGTTAAAAGAGGATTTCGGGATTCTGCTTGAGGGCCAGTACCCATACGGGTGGTATAGGACCCGTATGGCTACTGAAGAGGACTGATACAGGGTATGGAGGACCCATACGGGTCTTGTCTGATCCCGGGAAGAAACTTAGTTTAATTTAACAAGCAGATTTATGGAGGAGAAATGAAATAAAAATGGGTTCTTCTTCCGTATGAGTATGGCGCACCAGTTTAATATCCCTATGGACATAAGGTGCCAACAAGGCTCATATGGATTAGGACCAGACCCAAAACATGAATAAAAGAGCAGATATAATAGGAGAGACAGAGAATAATGATAAAGTGACTGAGATGTGAGTCTCTTTGAAACTCAGGAGCGTACCTTTACGACGTGAATCCACTTTGAGGCGATCCTTTTGCTGAGAGAGAGAGTCTAACCAAAGTAGATGTTGAAATAGGACTATTTAGGTGAGTATTTGTGTGGATAAAACCTCCCCGGAATCCTAATAAACGAAGCTAGGAATGAATAAAATGTGGACAAAGCCTCAAGGAATGGCTTTTCTCCCTATTTTATACCTCCTATACCTCAACTATACCCTTTCTATACCTATAGAAACTGCTAGAATTTGTATATTATATTTTCTCTATGGTATCTATTATTGTATATTATCTGTGTATGTTAAAAAGGTGAGGAAAGGCCTCTATTTATAAGGGCGAAATTAGGTCTGAATGCAATAAATTGCATTCATGACCTGGTTTCTCCAAAAAATAGAAAGAATTTCCTTCCAAAAAGCTTGAATAGGCAACAACAAGACCTGTATGGGTTCAGGGGGACCTATACAGGTCCTCTCCGAGAGTGCGGGAGGAAATGACCAGTACGGGTCCACCGATGGATCCATACCACTAGGCAGCACCCCTACGAGTCCCTAAGGGTAGACTAAGTCTCCAAGCTTTAGCCAAACTCAACTTTGCTGCAGTAGGAACACCTTCGATGGATAACACCTGTAAGAGATTGCATTATCTAGCTCTCATCATTGTTTCGTGAGAAGGATCGTTAAAATCTAGTGCTCACATTGCTGTTGTTCAGATTGCTCTGCTTTATTTCACTCTACCTTATCTTCTATATTTTCCTCTAGAGGATTGGAATTGTCCTTAATCTCCGATTCATTTGCCTTTTTAGGACTTTCAGTGTTTAGTACTTCTGTTTGGTTCGGAATGTTGGCACTATCCTCAACATTCTCTCCAGATGCCTTTTCAAGACTTTGAACCTTAATTACTTCAACTTCTGGATTCAGGAGGTTTTTTGGAAGCGTTTCATCTCATGCCTTAAACACATAGAGTTCTTCCTCCGTATATTCACTCTCTTTGAGAAGTGCTAGTTCTTTAGAAGAAATTATGATGGGTGGAATGACATCACTTGTAGTGCCAATACGAGCGGGCGGACACTTTCGGTGGGTTGCATGCGGGTGCGGCGCGCGGGGCTTGCTTTGGTTCGATGCAGTTTGAGGAAACAGCGGTGTTTGGTCTAGTTTGAGAAAATCCAGTTTGCTTATATGCGGTGGCTTTGTAGGCTAAAAGTGTGATTATGTTGAGAAAGACGTTTACACATTTTACTGAGAAAAGATATTTTTAAGATAAAACATTTTTACTATATTTAAAAATAAAATAGAGTCGCCGCCTGGTTCAGCTCGACCAGGAATTGTGGTACATTGATCCAAAATGGGATTTTTATACTAAAAAGAAAATGAGATTCTGAGTTCGGACATAATAGTTACTCATATTATTCAAAATGTTTGGGTTAATTTTTGAATTTTTGAATTTGTGGTGATTTCTGCATTACAACGGCTTTATTTATAAATTAAATTCGAGAAATAAAATGGGCATTATAATGGCTTAATAAATGGACATTTTTTACCGAATTTTTGGTAGAGTAATGGCATCGCTGGGGTCTGGGCCCAGAAACTCGGATAGAGTTTCCTCACATTCTGGATGTTTGTCCGTACGTGCGAGCTTATTTACACATATTATAATTTAAAGGGCACCAGTGGCTCACTTAACCAGAGAAATGGAATGCAATATGTAATAATAAAGCAATAAAAATGTGTTTTAATGAATTTAAAAGTTGGGCTGAGAGCCAATTACCCTCAATTTACCTTTTCATTTGTCCAGGATGACTTGAGAGCCAGTGTAGGACCGAAGTTGTCAGAGGTTGTGATCTTAATGGAAAACATGTTTAACCCAAGTTATGGCTATAATTTTGGATTATTTCTAAAGGAAATATAAAGTTAAAGTCATTTTTAGACTGAAGATCACTGTGAGATCTTGATCTAAAATGACCAGAAACTGAGTTTATATCGAGTGTCGGTGGTAATGCTCGAATCTGGAAGTATTTTGACAGAGTTTCGTGGCTTTTAGGATTCTCGGAACTGAAAAAGGACATAAAGGTAATTTTGAATTTTACAAAATTTGCATCTCCGTTGAGAAATGAGGGGGGGGGTGGACCCCTTTATATGGAGGGTTGGTAAATAGCCGGCGGGCTAATTACCACTCTAACAGGATTTGATATCCGATCTAGTAAATCTTGGTCGGATCTTGGTAAGATTTGAATTTTTTACTGTAGATCGATAAATAGCCGATGGGCTGATTACCTATGTTTGACCGAACTTTGACTTTTTAATTTTTTTATAGGAAATGCTAAATCGGAGCTTCCCTGAAATGTGGCTTTTTTAATTTTGGATTTTGGATGACAATTCGGTCCTTTTTGACTCATTTGTCTGATCACTAAATGAAATAGGCATTATTCCGCATTGGGCCGGAACGGACCTGTGCTAATAGTTTGCCCCTCGCATACATGAATTTCGTGCTAGAAATTTTGTCGTATGCAAAACAAACAAAATAGTGTGTGTGGGATGCAATGAGTTAAAAATATTTTTAATCGACAAATTTTGAAACAAAATATATTTTGCCCCTTCGATTAAAAATTTATTAATGAATTGCATGAGGTTAAAGAATTGACCAGGGGTCGGAATAAATATTTTTGGATGCTTGATGCATGTGTGACTGTGTAAAAACAGCTTTTAGGTCCGCTCGTTTTGAAAATGATGCAGAAAATAATACACGTAATTTACCGGCGGGCTAATTACCTATGTAACGGTAACTTTTATAGTCGTTATGCGTAAACGCGTGGGACATGTAAACGTATGACAGCTGGATAGGTAATAAGCAGCATGCAAATTACACAGGTAATTAGCCTGCGGGCTAATTACCAGCGGTCTATAAAAAACAGCAGTTTGGCTCCCATTTTCTTCATACCAACAAGTCTCTCTTCTTTCTTTTGCATTTTCTGCTCCCAATTTTTGAAAATTTCTGCCTCCGAGCTAATTTCGACGATGATTTCTTTCATCTTCTTCCCTTTTCTGCCCCTTCTTTTTAGATTCTGCTGAGTCTCGATGTGGTTCAAGCTTTGTAACATCCACTTGGATCTGCCAGCTGTTCAAGTGACTACTCAGAACGTGCTTATTGATGGCGAACAAGTGGAACTTTCTGAGGTTCCAACAGAGGCTTTGTAAGGGCTCCCTCTAAATTAGATGTATCATGGGGTACTTCATGGGGATTTTATTCCCCTTCCTTAAAGCCTCCCGACCATCTTTCTCGGATTTTGGTAAGCCTTACTGCTGTTTTTATTTTGCTCAAAGACCTATCCATTTTATTGTTTATTATGCAAAAATTTATTTAATGCAATGATTTATTATTTTCGATAATTAAGTGACTTGTCAAAAATTGGTGTGTGATACATGTGTATGTGTTATTCAGGTTACCAAGCATGATGGCGCTAGCATTACCCACTTTTATAAGTGGTACAAGGTGCTATCCCCCAGTGCCAAGGCCATCATTGACGGGATGTCTGTGGGGAGAATGGTCAAGAACTGCAAGTACGTCACGCATCACAAGTATCAATACATCCCAGCCCGTACATCTACCTACATCTTGAGCAGGTGGTCCAATACTACCCACACTTTCCATTTCCGTTATGGAGAGTATACCATCACTCCATTGGATTACTACACTATCACAGGTCTACCCTTCCATGGTAATATGATCCATTTCAATGCTTGCTTTACTTACGATAATTTTAATGTGGAGATCATCGAGGCTTTGATTGGATATTCTGGAGACAAGCCGGGGAGAGTTTCTTCTAAGAAACTCATGACCATTTGTACCTCTAGGGATAGAGGGTATCTCACCACTGCCCGCAAGGCTAGAGCTTTCATGGCCGCTGCCTTGTTGTGGCTGTGTTTTCCTATCGGGGGTTCGATCATGAATATCCATACTCTATCGGCTTTGATAGATCCATCTCACTTTGATGAGTACGCATGGGGCCGAGCCACATTGGGTCACCTGTACTAGGCTCTTGACCAGTGCATGAGGAACATGATTGACAAGTTTAAGTCTTGTCTTCAGATTGTTTATGTAATAATTTGATCCTTAACTCTTTTCTTTATGAGTATGTTGTCCATTTTTGGTGTTCTGATCTTTTCTCGACTACTTGTAGATCTGGTTTTTTTGAGATGGGGATCCTTTTGAGGACCAACCTCGTGCCAAGCAGTGGTTTCCCATTTTGCCCTCGACTGCCACACTACTTTTGCGGTGGGAAATTGAGTCTTGTTTTGCTCTTTCTACCCGTCTTTGTACCCTTTCTTTGGAGCAGGTATGTCTCATAATTTTCTTGGTTTATTCCAATCACCATTTTTGCTACAATTGTTATATCGATGTCTGGCTTTCTTTTCTCAGATTAGGAAGCAACCTTGGGGGCATACTTTTCATTGGTCGGAGGTCATGAGATTAGCTGGGGAGTTTGTAAACACCCGAATGATCATAGAGATCCCCTTCTCTTTGGAGTGGTACCTGGGAGATCGCATCCAGGGTTGGCATCTTCCTCCTAGGTTGCATTCTATTCCTCCTGAGGTGCCTTAGTGGGTCTTCTGGCCTCGCAGCTTACCTGACTTTGCACGATACCCCTAGTGGCCAGACCAGTTCAGGTTTGCCTGAGGGTATCTGAATGACGGTACTTCCCCTTTCACTAGCTTTAGTTTTTCTTTCTTTTATAGTTGCCATTGTTTTGACTATTACGCTTAGTTAGACTGACCCGACCTTGCTCTATTGTCTTTATAGGATTACTAGGGTAGGAAGAGACCTGCGGCTACTTCTACTCATATGGTAGCTCTTTGGCATCATCTGTCCTGCCTCAAGGCTCGACGATGGTGGAGGGGCATAAGGAGTTTGAGTATTAGCCACCCCTGTTCATAATGTACCGCCTTGACCCGAGCACTTATACTCCAGTGATTCCGCCTTATCTAGATCCTAAGCATCCGGTGACTTTCCATCCTGCTGGCGCTACTTATGTTAGTCTCCTTTGTCTTTTGTCCTTCTGGCTTTCGATTTTAGATTGTGACAATTTTGACTTGCTTTGATCTTTCATTCTCGTAGGTGCCTACTGCTAATAGCATCTCCGATTAGGAGTATATTCAAGGGTAGCAGCGCTTCATGATGACTCAAAACTCAGATATGGCGGTAAGTTTGTTATTTTATTATATGAATGATAATGCTTAGCATGCTATAAATGCATTTGAATGATTTGTGTTGAAATGTTGTAGCTGGAGATTCGATGGCTTTGAGCTCAGTTGGGGATGCTTTAGGTGGATGACCCGCAGCAACACCCGCAGCAGCGACAAGGCAATCCTCTTGGATTCTTTCCACAGAGTGATTAGATAGGCTTTTCCTTTTCTTTCATTTTTCTATTTTTTTTCTTTTGGGCTATTTGTAGTTCCTCCTTTTGTATGAACACATTTTTATATAAATAAAATTTTATTTATTCCCTCGCTTTGTGTTTTCTTTTCATTGTTGGTCGATTTTATCTGGGTAATTTGCTAGATATTGGCAGACTGCCTATAAACTACTTATAGCGAACTGTTATGCTTGTGAAATTTTACCATAGAGGGCTACATCCATTTTTGTGCTGATCTAAATGATTAGCTGAAGAACTCCGATGATTGGGATCATCTCAGGGCTTGTGGTTTGGAGCACATGAAGGAGTGCTGCCGTGTCTTTATCAAAGCCATTGTAATCTAAGTTGCTATCAGGTTTTGGGACCCTATTGAAAGCATGTTTTGGTTTGGGGATCATGAGGTATGCCCCTTGTACGAGGAGTTCTGTGGGCTTCTCCGGTCCTCTGTCGAAATGCCTTCAGTTATTCCGGCACATCACCCGGAATTTTCTAAATTATTGATGAATCATTTTCAGCTTTAATGATTTAATAGGCACCAATTGATCTGTGATGAGGGCCTGAGGTTGGATGTGGCACTTGACATAGTTAGAAGCCTTTATTCTGATGATGCAAGCTGGTTGCCACTCATATGCTTACTTTTGTTAGGGGGTTTTCTCTGTGAGGTCCCAACTTTAGTCTGCAACTTTGCCTTTTTTTAGCATCGTCGATCAGATGCTGGAGGGAAGTCTCCCATTGTAGTGAGCTTAGTCGAGACACTGATCTTCGTTCGCTCTTCGTGAAATGGAATTAAAGCTACTACCAGTGGCAGCAGGCTCCTTCTTTAGGTAACTTTTATTTGAGCACTTCTTTTTACATGAACCGCCCTTTCAGGTTTTTGATCCATCAGGCTTGCCTTAATTTTTGCTTGGACCGCCTTTTCAGGTTTTCAATCCAGCAGGCTATCTTTTCTTTTTTTTTGTCTTCTTTTTCTTTTTTTTTTTCATTTTTTATCATTTGTTTCTTTTATAGCATTGGCTCTGGGATAAGCTTTCTGTGATGTCTGTTCCTACGAGCATGGACTATTATCTAAGGGCCTACTGGGCGCGATGTTCCGTAGTCCACATCGGTAATTATTCCCATAGAGATTTTACCATTGAGGAGCGGATTGAGTTTATACAGAGCTGAGCTGCTGAGGATATCTATTGGGTTTACCCTTGGTGGGGAATCACTCATGTGACCACTGACGTTGCTAGAGATGGTGTGGTCCTTATCGGCCTTTCTGTGATCATCACTTATTCTCCCAGTCGCTTGTGCAAGCAGTACGGTCAATCTCAGGGGTTTCCTGCATCCCTGTGCACCCTTATCGGCCTAAAGCTTTCCTATACTCGGGTCTATTATTATGACATGAGATGGATTAGTTGCACTCAGGTGGAGATGAACTACTCTACCCCCTTCAACGTCCATCCTTCTGAGGCTTATCGCATCTGGGTTGCCAGTGTTCGTGGACTGGCTACTCTTGAGGAGAGGCTCCATGAGACTAGGAGGCTTCGAAGGTTCCTTAGGGTTTAGCGAGCTTGCCATTATGTGTCTTTTGTTCCCGTGGGAGAATATAGGCATCAGGCCTCATTTCTATTTCCTGTTTGTAATGTACTTTTATGTGTAATAAAGATGAAATGATGTTGTTTGGATGCGTGTTTCATTAAACAATTCATAGTTTCCATTTAATGCACTCATGCAGTATTTTTAACATGATCATGTTACTACAAAAGATATTATTTATCATGGAGGACAAGTGGTATTTATTTCCAAGAAATGCCAACCGTCGCCTAAGGCTCCGAACGGATTTTACCCAAGGCTCCACTCTTTTATTTTAGAGTCTTTATTTTTGCTCAAGAGCCCTTACCAACTCTTGACAGACTTTATTATTTTTTTTACATGAGATAGCGCTTCAGCTTATCACGATTGACCGAATTCACAAATTTATTGCTGTATAGATCTGAGATTTTTACTGCCCCTTTACTGAGAGTCTTGTTTACCACGTACGGTCCTTCCCAGTTTTACTGGAATTTCCCTCAAGCATCCATGTGTGTTTTATGAGATTGCTTCAAGACTAAATCGCCCATCTTCAAACGTTGGCTCTGCCTCTTGACTTTGCAGTTGTAAGCTCTGGCCATGCGCTGTTGGTATAACTATAGATTTTCCAATGTAGGTAATTGCTTTTCGTCAATCAAGGTCAGTTCTTTGTGCCTCACTTTTATCCATTTATCTTTAGGAAGTCTGGCTTCAAGGGCTATGCATAAAGACTTGATTTCCATTTTAGTGGGCAATACCGCCTCCATCCCATAGATAAGGGAAAAAGGAGTTTACCCGAGTCTTGACACTAGTTATATATCCCCACAGGGTATAGGGCAAATGATCGACCCAATCTCGGTAGTTGGAAATCATCTTGGAGAGGATTTTCTTGATTGCCTTATTAGCTACTTCCACAGCTTCATTGGCTTGAGGGCGATAAGGCAAAGAGCGATGATGCTCAATCCCATACTTTTCAATAAGATCAGCTATTTCTTCTTGGAACTGTACACCATTATCACTCACTACATGATGAGGAATGCCGTACCTGGCGAAGATGTGTCGCTAAATAAATTGAGCTATTTTCTTCGCCATGAAGCTTGTGCATGATTCTGCTTCAACCCACTTGGAAAAGGAATCACCCACTACTATAATGAAGCGATGACCGCTGGTCGAATAAGGTCTTATTTCACCAGTGATGTTGATGCCCCAGGCTAAGAATGGCCAAGGCGTTGTTAAGTTTTGCAATGTTGTCGGAGGTAAATGGCTCACATCTCCGTATATCTGACAAGCATGGCAAGTCCTCACTTCTTGAACATAATTAGCTAGCATGGTCAGCCAAAAGTACCCCATCCTCTAGATTTTCTTTGCCATCATGATGCCATTCATGTATGGACCGCAGCCCCCCAAATGTACTTCTTTCATCATCCTTTCAGCTTCTCACCGTGTCAGGCATTTTAGTAGTAGGCCGTCAGAGGACCTCTTGAATAGATCTCCTTTAACTAGGTAGAATGACACAACAAGCTTTTTTAGCTTATTTCTATCGGAATCTGTAGCCTCAGCCCAAAATTTGCCATTTTTAAGGAACTTGACGATGTTGGAATACTAGGGGGTTCCTTCTTCAGCGGTGTGTTTTATTGTGCTGATGTAGTAAGGAGATCAGGCTGTTTCCATAATAAGGGGTCTAATTGGATTCTTTTGGGGCCCTTCCTATATAGAGGCTAAAGTGGCCAATGCATCTGCCATCTAATTTTCCTTGCGGGGTATGTGATTAAATTTACACTCGCTGAACAATGTAGCTTTTCTCCATACAGCTTCTAAGTAAAGCTTGAGGGATTCTTCCTTTAGTTCCCAGTCCCCTGTGACATGCTTGATGACCAAAGCTAAATCACTGATAATTTGGCTTTGTTTGCTCTAATAGTGATTAGGGCAGACATTCTGAATAAACAGGCTTCATACTCTGCCCTGTTATTCGTGGTGAGAAATTCTAAGCATTTCGATAGAGGTATGAGTGCTCCGTCTGGCATAAAGATGATAACTCCCAAATAGGCTCCTCACTTATTAGCAGCGCCATTGAAGAACATGGTCCATTTTTTGGGTTCTCTATAGTGGCTGCGAGACATTAGTCGGGAAATTCTAGGTTTTCCTATTCTCCTTCCTTGCGTGGTTGATTTGCTAGGAATTTAGCCACTGCTCTACCTTTGATGGTCTTCTTTATTACGTACTCAATATCAAACTCTGACAAAAATAAGAGCCACCTTGCCAGCTTTTCGGTTAGTGAGGGAGCCTGACATAAGTACTTCATCGGATCCACTTTCATGACTGCTTGGATTTTATACAATTGGAAGTAATGCCTGAGCTTTCTAGTAAGCCAGACCATGGCAGAACAAGTCTTTTCCATGATGGTGTATCGAGTCTCATACTCTAGCAATTTCTTGCTGAGGTAATAAATCGTATGTTCCCTCTTGTCTTTATGTTCTTGAACTAGCATGGCCCCCGCAGAGGTTTCATCTACCGCCAAGTAGAGAATGAGTGGCCTTCCAAGAATCGGCGGTTTCAGTACCAAAGGGTTCATCAGGTAAGTTTTAATTCTATCAAAGGCTTCCTAGCAACTGTCATTCCACTCTATCAGCTGCTGTTTCCTTAAGAGTTTAAAGATAGGCTCACATGTGGTGGTTAATCGCTCTATAAAGCGACTGACGTACTGTATTGATACCAAGAAACTTCTTACTTCTTTCTCAGTTTTTGGCACGAGCATTTCCTTGATAGCATTGGCCTTATCAGGATCCATTTCTATGCCTCTTTGGCTAACTATGCGCCCTAGTAATTTGCTTGATGTGACACCAAATATGCACTTTTTTGGTTAAAACGGAGATTGTACTTCTCAATCCTCATGAGGAATCATTCTACCACTACTGGGTGTTCTTGTGGTGTAATGGATTTCACAAGCATGTCATCCACATAGACCTCAGCTTCTTTATGGATCAGGTCATGTAGCAAGGCCATGACTACTCATTTGTAGGTTGCCCCTGCGTTCTTGAGTCTAAAAGGCATTACTCTAAAATAATAAGTTCCCCACTCTGTGATGAATACGGTTTTGAACTTATCTATTATGTTCATAAGGATCTGGTGGTATCCCAAGAACCCATCCATAAAGGAATACATGGCCGCTCTTGCTGCGCTGTCTACTAGAACATCAATATGTGGTAGCGGGAAATCATCCTTAGGGATAGCCTTATTCAATTCCCTGAAGTCGATGTAAACTCAGACATCACCGTTCTTCTTGGGTACGGGGACTACATTGGATAGCTAAGTGGGATACTCGATGACTTCGATGAAATTTGCCTTGATCTATTTTACCACCTCTATTTTGACCTTTTTGGCCCATTCTGGATGCATTCTTCTCATCTTTTGCTTCACGGGCAAAATTTTTAGGTCCGTGGGGATCTTGTGCTCGATAATGTGTCGATCAAGTCTAGGCATATCCTCGTGAGACCAAGCAAAGGCTAAAACATGATTTTTCAATACCTTTATTAATTCTCTCTCTTATTTGATGGGCAATTGATTGGAAGTGTATACCATTTTTGGATCATCTTCCGTGTTTAAATTATGTCTTTTGTAATATCATTATTGATGTTAAAAATGGTAGATGAATGCTAGAATGGATGCATGGAATCGTAATCAGAAACACAATCCAAATAAGCAAATTTCTTCATCTTATTATCATCATAAAGTACATTATTCATTTCAAACATGCTAGAAATGGAAACAAAAGACTCATCCTGATCAATAGGGTCTGGCTCCATTACGGATGATTCTCCTATGGCAGCTGGCTTTAGCAGGATATCCTCATCGTCCTCCACTTATACCTTTGCTTTGCCTTTCATAGTCATGACCATGTCCATGATGGCTTGGTTTAAGCTACCTCCCTTGCTCCTTGCTTCCTCTACTATCTTGAGTTGTGCCTGAAGGTGCTTGGTTAGGGTGTCGAGGATTTCTTCCTCTCTACTCGGGTTCTTGACCTTCGGGTATACCTATTCATCATTCTTGGTCTGATCCGGGATTTCCCCTACATCTGGTTGGCGATTGGCCTTCTTTACATAGGTTATAAAGCTTTTGCCATTTTTGCCGTAGTTGACTATGTCTGAGAAAATCTCAAATCCTAGAATGGTCTTCCCTTGATGAGTAATAGGCTTGGGGTTCCTTTGTAGGGCTGTTGCAGTTTCTTTTAAAAGGTCATCTTATGAACAACTCTTCAAGAGCCTGTGTAACAGAGTCCCATGCGCTTCCATTCTTCTACCCCTATATTGAAGGTCGACATTCCCTGTTCATAGGCACCTAGTCCTTTTCTAGGAGTGTGGTGCTTCTGCATGTATCCCTGAATCCATGGGCCCTAGTACACCTCTTATTGCTTGTTCGCTTCCTGGCCAATTGTGGTTGTGGTAAACCCTTTCATGTTGCTTTCTTCCATCTTTAGTGCTGCTACCACTGAGGCTTCGTCAGCTTCCAAGGTAACAATCTTTCCACGGAATGGGATTTTGATCTTCTGGTGCTGGGTGGATGGGACTCCTCCCAAAGCATAACCATTGTCTATTGGATATGATGTATGCCCTTAAGGTAATTAGGGCGATATATCTTAATTATGTAATCGTACGAATAATTTGTTTAATCAATGAAGGCATTTAATCTTTTGCTTATATCAATGTGCTTGTGTATATATATATATATATATATATATATATTAAAGCTGGTTAAATATATATTCATTAATGTATATATGCAAAAAGTCCTTGACTTATCATAGCATGAAGTCAGAGAAATTATAGTTGGACTATATTTGGTGGAACCTATTTCATGTGCAATTATGATTATGTCTAAACAATCCCTAGTCGTAGTTTCATCAAGAAAGGATATTGATGAAACGGAAAGACTAGCATATGGTCAACTTTCTTGGAAAGGGTCCAAGCAGTCAATCTCCTAAGGACTGAAGGTGGTGCCTTAAGTTTGACACATGGATATATCTCGGAGATATATTGGAGACCGCAGTAAGATAAAAACTTGGTTTTTATATCAATGTGTTAGTGTTTATCTTTATGCAATAAGCTTTGCGAATGTCCTCGTACTTGAGATGCTAGTTACCTTGTGTGGTACTATTGCTATACTTTGGGTCATTACTATACACTCATTAATTTAGGGTGTTACGAGTGATTACGGGTATGGTGATGACAACACGTTGGTAAGCTGAGTAGTAGAAAAGAATCCATCGCTCCGGATATATTAAGGAGTTGTACCTGGCCACTTATTGAAGTGATAATTGCCATAAACCTCTGATTAGAGTATGTGTTTGATAGAAATGGTTTCTAGTCAAACATACTATGGTAAAAGGCAATATACTTTGGTAACAAGTAAACTACTGGGATAGCTTGGAGTAACCTCGCTATTAGTGGGTTAACACTTTAACCGAGCCCTATAAACCAGATGGTACTAATATTAAACAATGGAAGGAATTTATCGCACTGGATAACTATTGCATTAATCGAGATTAAGTCATAAGCATAAATGACATTTCGAGTAATGGGGGATGGTAGACCCTTGCTAGAGGCGTACTACAGTCGTTTAAGGTAATCGAGTTCTATTTACGGTCTAGAGCATCGAGCCAATGGTTCCATTAGAACAAGGGTTGGTAAAGCCTTAACAGCTCAATACTTCGGGATCCTATAAGGTCACACACATTGGACCTTCATCGGACTAAGTAAAGAACTAACAGATTTATTCTATTACAAAATATATAACTTAAAAAATGATTGGATTATTATTTGATTAGTTAAAATTGATTAGATCAATTTTGGATAAACCAAAGTATTTATTTTGACCTGTAACTAATTAATTAGAGTCATAAATAAATTATAATTGATTAGATCAATTTTGGTTGGACCCAGAAACTTATTTTGACTGGTGATTAATTTATTAGGGTCAGAAAATAAATATTAGAAAAAGGATTAAAACGGGAATTTTGCATTGGCGAGTTTAATTGGACTGAGAGTACAAAAGTATTTTGTATAGGCTAGAGTGCGCGGGAGTACACCGAAAGGTGTGTGAGCAATGCTGGGCATTGCTCGTGGCAGCCGATGAAAATGGGTTGCACATGCGCAACCCATATTGGGTGCGTCGCGGGCTGGGCTCGCTGCATGGGCCGCAAGGCCCAGCTCGCAAGCAAGGCAAAGCCCGCAAGGGCTTTTCCTTGTATGGGGATGGGAGTATTTACGCCCATCCCACATCGCTAAAAGGGGAGCATTTTTGGTCCCCCGAGCCTATATATAGGCTGTCCCCTTGTCCTTTCAAAATACACTGGTTGCACCAAGCTCAAAGCTTGAATCCTAAGTGAGATAATTAATCTCTTGGGTAATTGAGCAAGCTATTTTTTAGGAGCCTAAATTTATTCGGGCACCTCTAGTTTATATATTTTGGGTGAGGCTTCTGGAGTGGTCTAGCAACTACTCGAGGCTTCTTAGTTCTTCTTCCCGGGGAGGTTTTGGTTGGTGGGGTTCGTGCGGATACTGATGGAGGCTATCCTACGATTGGAGGCTTGTGCAATAAGGTTCTGCAAAAGCATGCTTCAACTGGTAAGTTCTTTTTCTTTCTCTTTTAATTATTAAGTTTTTTTCTTTATGTGTTTTAGACTTAATAATTATGCTTAGGTTATTTTGCATGCTTTGTTTATTTTTATGCTTAGGTTATAGCTTAGAGTTATAACATGCTTAGTATAAAATAAATGTGCTAGGATATAATTTGGAATTTTGGTATGCCTAGTCCTTTAGCATGCTAACCTAGGTAAAGAATTTTTTAGTTAAGGCTTTATTTAATTTATATACAACTAATAGGAGTTCCTGGGGACAGGGATAAAATTTTGAATTTCCACCATGCCTCTTATGCATGTTGAATCTGACTGTCAGTTCTCAATAGTGGTATCAGAGCATGCCTATTTAGTGCATAATTAAGTTAGAAGTGAATTAAATATTATTTTCTAAATGAAATGATTTGTTTATTTAATTGTTTGAAACAATATATATATATATATATATATATATATATATATATATATATATATATAAACTTGTGCCTTTCATTTCAAGGTTAGAAAATGGTTATGAATAATTTTGAATAGGCATGCTCAACTTACTCAAATTATACAAGTGTCAATAATTTATTTAAATTACATGGGTTATAGATGCTTCCAATTTACATGAATTGGAAGAACGAAATTTATTAGTTTAAGAGAATCCATTGGTCTTCAAGTTTGTGCCCGTATTTATTCTGGATAAGGATTGGACTTGGTGTCTACTCCTCATAGGGCACCTCTCCTACCTGGGAACCTATATCGGTGAAATTTGAATTGACCAACTGAGGGATTAATATGAACTAATTTATTTCTAGTATATAAGATGGTACTTATATATGTTTCTATAACAAAGTAAAAAAATTAAATTTATTGAATAAAAGCTTAAAGGATATGCAATATAAATATAATAAATAAAAGTGTTAATTATTTTGCATATAATCTAGGTTGATGGAATAATTATAATAAAGAGCTGAACTCTCCTAAGGTTAGACCTTATAAATTAATTCTAAAATTCCCTGAATTAATACAAGTTATTATAATTTTGTCCAACTGATAAAATCCTAGATTGGGTGAGACGTTTAACACCAATAAAATCCCAAAGTAAATATATTAAGGCAAGTTATAGTCTTCCTTACTCAAATTTATAATACGGTCTTTTTTGACTATCAAAGTGCTATGCAAAGCATTCCTTCTAGTCTACATTGATTGGTTATAAAGTTTGGGATAGGGTCTGCCTTAACAGAGCTGGGGTAGTCCACCATAAAATTGGGGGCTAGGCCCAGATATGAGACATATTCAAGAAGATGCTAATATAAGAGCACACGTCCCTTGGGATTAGGGAACTTGAATAAATTAGCAATTGCATGCAGTGCAAATAGAATGGGATTCCAACTATAACTTACTATTGTAACTTGGCTCATAAAATTAAGGGCTATGATAGACTAGTTATAGATGCTACCTACTAGGAAATTTAACTAGGCTAAAATTCCCGAATTCAATAGAATAGGCTATTGTAAATTTTGAAGAAAATAGTAGGAAAATGTATTTAATTAAAAGTCCTTACATTAAATGCATATACTTAAACTAATATCTAAACTCTTTCTTTTCTTATATCTTAGGTTGGATATGAACTCCATTTTAAAAAATCCATTTTCAATACATCCAAACTTTAACAGCAATTAACTACCATGAATGGATCAAAGACGTAAGGGATATCCTTAAGGATTATGAATTAGCATACATTCTTGAGAATCCATTCGCAGGAATTCCTAGAATGGATGCACCAGCTATTATTAAGGATGCTTGGTTGAAATATATTAAGGATTCGGTTTATGTCTTACACTTGCTGTTAGATACTATGAATCCTGAGATACGTTCATAGTGCGGTCACATGAGTTTGCAAACCATGTTGATCCATCTAAAGATTTGCCTGAAAAGGCAAGGTATGAAAGGTTCAAATTAACCAGTGAACTTTCAAACTCCAAGATGAAGGAAGGGACAAGTGTTGTAGCACACATCAACAAGATTAGAGATTTCTTAGAGAAATTGGAATCGTTGGGATCTTCAGTCAATCAATCCTTAGGATTGGATATCTTGTTGGATTCTTTACCCATCATCTACGCTAGTTTTATTAAGGAACAATGCTTCAAAGTTCATGACTGTACTTTCCCGGAAATTGTTGATGCGTTAAGAAAATTTGATGCCAAAAGCAAAGAAGTTTCAAGAAAGTCTACAAACAAACATTCTCCAGAAAATGGCCCAAAGGATTCTATCACCGAAGGAGTAGTTAAAGGGTTTAAAAGGAAGAAGAGGACATGTAAGTATGTCTATGACCAATGTAACGTATCATTGGAACAAGAATTGCAAAGCTCCTACTTTTGAGCATTTGAAGAAGAAGCCTACAGAGGCATCTACTTCAGGTATGTTTGTAATAGAAAACTTTGCTACTTTTCCGCGTGAATCCACTTGGGTATTAGATACTGGTTGTGGTTCTCATATCTGTACTTCTGTGCAGGGACTAAGGAATTGTAGAAAACTTGCAAAAGGGGAGATGGACCTACGTGAGGGGAATGGAGCCAGAGTTGCTGCATTAGTCGTAGGAAGTTTTAATCTTATTTTTCCAAGTAGACTTGTTTTAGTTTTGAATAATTGTTACTACATTCCAAGTGTTACTAAGAATATTATATCTGTTGCATGTTTAGCAACAGAGGGATTTAAAATTTTATTTTCGAATAATAATTGTCAGATTCGTTTGAATAATATTCTTTATGGCTATGGAATGTTGAAAGGTGGCATTTATGTTCCTGATACTAAAATAGAAGTTTTCAATATAAATAATGTGAAGAAGGTTAAATTAGATAATGAGAATTCCTTCTACTTATGGCATTGCCTTTCAGGCCACATAAACAAAGATCACTTAACCAAGTTGCATAACCGTGGAGACTTAGGCCTAATAGACTTGGAGTCTTATGGTGATTGTTAACCTTGTTTACAAGGATAAGTGAAAAAGTTACCCTTTCAAGGAAAGGGTGAGCGGGCCACAAGTACATTGGAACTTATACATATTGATGTGTGTGGTCCAATGAGTGTTCAGGCACTAGGAGGATACTCCTACTTCATAACCTTTATTAATGATTACTCATGATACGGTTATTTGTACTTTATAAAGCACAACTCTGAAAGTTTTGAAAAGTACAAACTATTCAGAGCTGAAGTAGAGAAATAGCTTGAGAAAAGTATTAAAACACTTCAATCGGATCAAGGTGCAGAATACTTAAGTCAGGAGTTTCAGGATTATCTAAAGGAAAAAGAATAGTTCCCCAGTGGACCCTTCCTTATACACCCCAAAACAATGGAGTGTCAGAAAGGAGGAATTAGACTTTATTAGATATGGTCAGGTCCATGATGAGTCATGCAGTTCTTAGTAAATCCTTTTGGGGATATGCACTGGAGAGCGTGGTTTATGTCTTAAATAGAGTGCCCTCTAAATCAATTGAATTTACACCTTATGAAAGATGGTGTAACAAAAAGCCATCTCTAAGTCACTTAAGAGTATGGGGCTGTCCTGCTATGGTAAAGAGGATAGCGTCAGATAAGCTAAATGCCAAGGCTGACAAATGTCTATTCATTGGATATCCAAAGGAAATAATTGGATATCTGTTTTACCAACCCGAAGCACAAAAGGTATTCGTGTCTTGGAATGCTCACTTTTTGGAAATGGAACACTTACTTGCAAAATTCAGTGGGAGCAATATTGAACTGGAAGTTCAAGAGGAAGAAATACACAATCAACTGATTGACCCCATTCTAGATACATAAGAAAGTATGATCTAAGAACAACCTATCGAAACACAATCATTGCGAAGATCGGGTCTTATTCATAAGGGTCCTGATAGATGTGGGTTTATCATCACTGATGATAAGGAACTATATCTTATGGAGGATGATCACCAAGGACATATGATGAGGCAATGAAAAGCTCAGATTCTGATAAATGGAAAAAGGCCATAAAATTAGAAATGGATTCCATATCCGAGAACCAAGTTTGGAATTTGGTTGATGCACCACAAGAGGTTAGACCAATTGGGTGCAAATGGGTCTTCAAGAAGAAGACAGACATAGATGGTAATGTAATTACCTATAAAGCAAGGTTAGTTGCAAAAGGTTATAGTCAACGGGAAGGTATTGACTATGATAAAACCTTCTCACCGGTAGCTATGCTCAAATCCATAAGGATAATCCTTACCATTACTGCTTATTACGATTATAAGATCTGGCAGATGGATGTAAAAACAGCATTCCTAAATGAGGATTTAGACCGGGATGTGTATATGACACAACCTGAGGGTTTTATATCTCAGAATGGCTCAAAGGTATGCAAGCTATAAAGATCCATTTATGAACTTAAGCAGGCATCCAGGAATTAGAATATAAGGTTTGTTCAGACAATTCGGGAACTGGATTTCTGCCCAAATGCAAATGAGCCTTGTGTTTATAAGAAGGTTAGTGGGAGTGCAGTCATTTTTCTAGTATTGTATGTTGATGACATTCTGCAAATGGGAAATGACATTTCTTTTCTTCAAAACATCAAAGTATGGTTGTCAAGAAAGTTCTCCATGAAAGACCTTGGTGAATCAGCATTTATACTAGGTATAAAGATCTATAGGGATAGATCCAAGAGGCTATTAGGTCTTTCTCAAAGTACATATACAGACAAGGTGTTGAATAGGTTCAACCTTGAGCATTCTAAGAAAGGTTATCTCCCGATGACAAAGGGGATTAACCTATCTAAGGCTGAGTGTCCGAAGACAGCTCAGGAGAGAATGCGCATGAAGGATATACCCTATGCATCCACAATAGGATTCATCATGTATGCTATGATATATACTAGGCCGGATGTCTCTCAGGCTTTGAGCTATATGAGTAGATATCAGTCAGATTCAGGTGAAAAGCACTGGATGGCTATCAAGGCAATCCTTAAGTACTTGAGAAGGACTAAGGATGAGTTCTTGATTTATGGAGAAGGTGAATTAAAGGTTACACTGACGCAAGTTTTCAATCTGACAAGGATGACTTTAAGTCTCAGTCAGGTTTTGTGTATGTGTTAAATGGAGGGGCCGTATGTTGGAAGAGTTCTAAGTAAGAAACTACTATTGATTCAACCATGGAATCTAAATACATCGCTGCATATGAATTAGCAAAAGAAACTGTCTGGTTAAAGGGATTTATTAGTGATCTTAGTGTGGTGCCTGGAGGCTATTGATCTAATTACTTTATATTGTGATAACAATGGTGCCATAGCTCAGGCAAAGGAACCACGGTCTCATCAGAAAAACAGACATGTATCCAGAAAGTATCATATAATTAGGGAGATTGTTGATGCTAAGATAATAAGATTAGAATATGTACCTACTAATCAGAACCTCACGAATGGTCTGACAAAGCCACTGACTCAAGTCAAACATGACCAGCATGTTAAAGCATATGGATTAAGACATATGGCTAATTGGCCTTAGTGCAAGTGGGAGTTTGTTAGATATGATGTATGCCCTTAAGGCAATTAGGGCGATATATCTTAATTATGTAATAATATGAATAATTTGTTTAATCAATAAAGGTATTTAATCTTTTGCTTATATCAATGTGCTTGTATATATATATATATATATATATATTAAAGCTGGTTAAATATATATTCATTGATGTATGTATGCAAAAAGTCTTGACATAAAATAGCATGAAGTCAGAGAAATTATAGTTGGACTATATTTTGTGGAACCTACTTCATGTGCAATTATGATTATATCTAAACTATCCCTAGTCATAGTTTCATCAAGAAAGGATATTGATGAAATGGAAAGACTAGCATGTGGTCAACTTTCTTAGAAAGGGTCCAAGTAGTCAATCTCCTAAGGACTGAAGGTGGTGCCTTAAGTTTGACACATGGATAGATCTAGGAGATATATTGGAGACCGCAGTAAGATAAACATTTGGTATATATATATATATATATATTAATGTGTTAGTGTTTATTTTTATGCAATAAGCATTGCGAATGTCCTCGTACTTGAGCTGTTACTTACCTTGTGTGGTACTATTGCTATACTTTAGGTCATTACTATACACTCATTAATTTAGGGTGTTACGAGTGATTACGGGTATGGTGATGACAACACGTTGGTAAGCTGAGTAGTTGGAAAGAATCCATCGCTTTGGATATATTAAGGAGTTGTACCTAGCCACTTATTGAAGTGATGATTTCCATAAACCTCTGATCAGAGTATGTGTTTGATAGAAATGGTTTCTAGTCAAACACATTATGGTAAAAGGCAATATACTTAGTAACAAGTAAACTACTAGGATAGCTTGGAGTAACCTCGCTATTAGTGGGTTAACACTTTAACCGAACCGTATAAACCAGATCGTACTAATATTAAAGAATGGAAGGAATTTATTGCACTAGATAACTATTGCATTAACCGGGATTAAGTCATAAGCATAAATGACGTTCCAAGTAATGGAGGATGGTAGACCCTTGCTAGAGGCGTACTACAGTCATTTAAGGTAATCAAGTTCTACTCACGGTCTAGAGCATCGAGCCAATGGTTCCATTAGAACAAGGGTTGGTAAAGCCTTAACAGCTCAATACTTCGGGATCCTATAAGGTCACACACATTGGACCTTCATCGGACTTAGTAAAGAACTAATAGATTTATTCTATTACAAAATATATTACTTAAATAATAATTAGATTATTATTTGATTGGTTAAAATTGATTAGATCAAATTTGGATAAACAAAAGTATTTATTTTGACCGGTAACTAATTAATTAGAGTCATAAATAAATTATAATTGATTAGATCAATTTTGGTTGGACCCAAAAATTTATTTTGACTGTGTCTAATTTATTAGGGTCAGAAAATAAATATTTGAAAAAGGATTAAAAGGGAAATTTTGCACTGGCAAGTTTAATTGGACCGAAAGTACAAAATTATTTTGTACAGGCTTGAGTGCGCCGGAGTACACTGAAAGGTGTGCGAGCAATGCTCATTGCTCGCGGCAGCCCGTGAAAATGGGCTGCACACCGCAAGCAAGGAAAAGCTTGCGAGGGCTTTGCCTTGCAGCACACAGTGTGCTATGCACGCTGTGTGTATGGGTCATCATGCGGATTCTTTGGTTTAGAGTGTATGACCCGTATGGGGATGGGAGTATTTACTCCCATCCCACATCGCCCAAAGGGAGAGCATTTTTGCTCCCCCAAGCTTATATATAGGCTATCCCCTTATCCTTTTAAAATACATTAGTTGCACCAAGCTCAAAGAATAAATCTTAAGCAAGATAATTAATATCTCGGGTAATTGAGCAAGTTATTTTTGAGGAGCCTGAATTTGTTCGGGCACCTCTAGTTTATATATTTTGGGTGAGGCTTCTAGAGTGGTCTAGCAACTACTTGAGGCTTCTTAGTTCTTCCTCCCGGGGAGGTTTTGGATGGTGGGGTTTGTGTGGATACTGATAGAGGCTATCTTATGATTGAAAGCTTATGTAAGAAGGTTCTGCAAAAGCACGCTTCAACTGGTAAGTTCTTTTTCTTTCTCTTTTAATTATTAACTTAATAATTATGCTTAGGTTATTTTGCATGCTTAGTTTATTTTTATGCTTAGGTTATAGCTTAGAGTTATAACATGCTTAGTATAAAATAAATGTGCTAGGATATAATTTGGAATTATGGTATGCCTAGTCCTTTAGCATGCTAACCTATGTAGGGAATTATTTAGTTAAGGCTTTATTTAATTTATATGCAACTAATAGGAGTTCCTGGGGACAAGGAAAAAATTTTGAATTACCGCCATGCCTCTTATGCATGTTCAATCTGACTGTCAGTTCCCAACATAGTCTCCCAAGTAGCATAGAGAAAGTTATTGGGATATCTATGACCGTGAAGAGTAGTATAGATAAGATTTCGTCGATATTGACTTCAGCTTTGAATGTGCCGATGATGGTCCTTTTGGAGTTATCGTTAGCTTTAATGACTGTGGTGGATTCCCTCAGGTCGTTCTCGGTCAGTCCTAGGATTGGCAGAGTATCTTTAGGATAGACATTTAGTGATGAGCCATCATCGATCATTATACAGGTCATGATGCGCTCGAAGACACTAGCCTTCATGTAGAGAGCCTTATTGTGGCGAATGCCTTCATTAGGCAGATCCAAGCTTGAGAAGATAATGTCGGGAATAATACTGCTAGTCTAGTTATTGAGTAGCGTATAGACCTATTCTAGGCATGCCAGAGGAGATGTTTTAATTTCCATCAAATATTTAACGATAGCGAGCATGTGATCTTGAGAGCCCAGGAGTAGGTCCCAAATACTCATCTTAGTTGTAGTGGGCTTTAGTTGATCCACAATCACGCTTTCTATATGTTCTGAGGACTTAACAAAATTAGGAGGTATCGGGGGCTTAGTTTTTGGTGCAGCTGGGGCTACTGATCCAGTGACTTTTTCTCCTTTGGTGATAGGGCTTACCACCTGGATTAGCGAGTTTGTTGTTTTGAAGACCTTAAACTCGTCGAAATCCTCATCGAGGGGCATCTCTCCCAAGTCGATTAGCTTGTTCATAAAAACCTGTGCCTTAGGGGCAAAGGGCCACTGCATGAAGGGAACCTTTTTTAGCTGCTTTTCTGGAACGACGGGGTTCTCTTGTAGGATTTGGCATAGGATAAGATTGGATTCCTGTCTGATCATATAGTTGGACAAGGATGCTCCATTAGTTGGTTTATTTTTGCCAAACAGATATAGCATATCATCGTAAAGGACTGCACTTCGCGGTATCTGTTTGTATACCATGGGTATTCCTTGGCTGATTCCATTGATGTTGGACAAACAACGTTGGTTGCCTCCCATTCCCAGTACAATAAGGCTCGTGCCTATCTAGTTTGGGGGGTGAGTCTTTCGGTGGGTAAACCCATGTGAAGTAGTTGATGAATTATTTGGCTAGAATATTCTAGAACGACTTCTGGTAAAATGTCAGCCCTTTATACCAAACAACTGCCTTTTCTCAGAGAGTCCAGCAGAACCTTTCGGGCTAATGGGCATAGTGAATGTACCTGTCGTTCATCATTTGCACGAATTCATAGATGTGAGGGTGTGGCCTTGTATTTCTGTTGTTGAATATGGGGTAAAATCCCTCAAGTCCGGACTCCAGATCCAATAGCTATTTCGAGCTAGTTCATTCTTTGCATGAATTCTCTCTATAATGTATTCATGAGAGGGTTCTTGCCCCTAATCCCGAATAATGTTAATGACATGTTCACTGTTTGAGTCAAAGTCCATAAAGTCTTCGTAATCGTCACTTGTTGCAGACCATAAGGCGCCCAGGGAGTCATGCTCTGGAGAAGAGGCATAGCTCTCGGCACCGTCATAATCATCCATCATGCCATTGGGGAAGGGAGCCTCGTAGTTATAATCTCCCGGTAAGTGATATAGCTCGTCATTCTAGAAAGTCTCTAATTCATACCCCAAGTTATCCACTTCATTTTCATCTTCGTGATCTGATTCACTAGAGTCCACAAATTCTTCCACCTCTTCATCTGAATCTTCGAAAGGCTGTGGCTCAAAGATCCAGTTTGGCACATGCTGAGCTAGGATATCATTATCAGAATTTTCTTCTGGATCCTCTTCGGGGTCCTCTTGAGGATCTTCTTTAGGATCTTCCTCGGGATCTTCCTTGGTATCATCCTCTAGATCCTATTTTGGGTTTTCTTCGCCACATTTAGCTCGGCTTTGACTCCTTCTATGGCTATACGGAACTCGGATGCCATGGTTTGTGTGGTGGTGAATGTTTCCTCCGCATGGGCACCATATATTGTAATATCAATACGGATTTCTCTAAATAAGTCCCATGTACCTCCATCTAGATTCAAGCCGAGATACCTCTGCTAGTCTACGTGGTTGCTCCATACCTCTTCAGGATTATATAGTTCTTGAATTTCTGGAAGTGCTACCCCAGAAGAGCACCTAAATTTGAACAGACTTGTTCTGACATAATTGGGACTCATGTAATCCAGATGAGTGTACATGGGAGGTTGTGGAGGAGGGATATCTTACCAGCCGATATTATACCGGTCTACTTATAGTGCCAACCACTAGCAAAGCTCACACGGGTATGGCTGAGATGCCTTGAACTAGTGGAGGTAAGATCTCTCCATAAAGTATCCGTTCCAAAGTCCTTCTAGTGGCATCGTGTCATACCAGTCCATAGCTGAGGAAACTATGGTGCGAAACCCATCATGGCTATTCCTTGTTCGAGTATAAACTAGAGAAATCCCTCCACATGTTCATTTGGATTTGAATCTCCGCGATATACAAGATGTGGTGGTACAAAATATCGATCCAACCCTTCTTTCCTCATCCTCAGGACATACTGGTCGACCATATAGATGATATCCATGTTGTTAAAGATCATCTTGTCCCCCCATCCTGGGTCATGTCAAAATTTATCTATTACGTCGATGCCATATTTATCGGCCTTTACATGAATACTAATGGCATTTACCGTAGCTTGGAAGTTTGATAGTGGATTAGTCTAAGTGCTTGGCTTCTTCTCAGGCTCTTTCATTCTCCCATCAGCTATCATTTACTATAGATATTTTAGTAGCCAAGTGCATTCATTAGTGCGGTGCCCCTTAATCACATGATAAGCTTAGAAATTGTCTCTGTTTGCCGCTATAGGCAGAGCAAATGGCTTAATACTTTGGAGTTTGTTGGACTTTCTTAGTTTAGTGAATATCTGGGATAATGATTCCACATATGGAGAGATGGACTGTTGAGTCTGTACTTAGGTAACTACTACCACTTTAGGAGCGGCTTTTGAGGATTCAGAGTTTCCTTGTTTAGAAGAACAACCTTTCTCCCAATATCGAGGTTTAGTATAAGCTTACTATTCTTGCTTCTTTTCTTGATCTTCTTCTTCATATTTTTCAAGCCGCTTAGCATAGTCTACCACATCATTGAAGGTGTTAAATCTTTTCATCTTTATTTTATCCTGATATTTCGGGCTATAGCCTTTGACAAGCTTTACTATCAGGGCGTCTTGGTCAGGTGCCCTGATTACAAGCACACGAACAGCCATCCACCTTAGATAAAACCTTTTCGAGGGCAAATTTGGCAGTTGCTTAATTCTGTTGAGATCTTGCAGAGTAGTCTTGACCTTTAAATTTAAGGCATAATTTTCAAGGAACGCAGATCACAGCTTCTTCCAATCAAACATTACAATGGTTGGCATTCTCATGTACTACTTAGAGGCGAGTCCATGAAGAGTTGCTTAAAATAGATTGACTATATGAACCTTAGGGATTTTCATGCTAGTCATAATTCAGGGAGAACTCTTAACATGCACGTCAAAGGTCTAGTGCCAGTATATGGGGCCATGTAGGGCATCACAAAGTTAGCCAGAAGGGCTTTTGATTCCTTAGGAAGAACTCGATCAATATCCATGTATTGCTCTATAGGGAGGGCAACGGATTTGTCCTTTACTGGAGATAGTTTCTCTATGTCCGCCATTTTTCCTTTGAGTGCAACTATTTTAGTCTTTTGTTCTTGGGTTTTTTGAGCATTCGCAGCGCTCAGCCTTTCCTAAATATCATGAAATTCTGGGGCATCAAGAATCTTACTAAGGGACTGGCCAACTGCATCATCATCTGCCATCGCGGTTTTGAGTTCTAGATCAGAGAAGAATCCAGCTAGAGATTCGATCGGTGGTGGGGGTTGTGAGTTTTGGACTGCCCGTAATGCGCCTCAACCTGCTTCTCTCTCGCTTCCAACCTGAAAGGGCAAGAGATCAAGTGTTACTAAGTGCATCAGGTGTGGCTTTGAGCCTTTCTCACCTTGTTCGTGGGCAAATGAATGAATGCATGAGTGATTAAATGCATGGATGAATGTGGAGATGTACAATCAAATTAAAAAAAAGGTTTGGGCATATGCCAATCGCTCGATGAGCAATTGAAAACTTGCGATATTTATAGAATATTGCAAACACATGGTTCAAAGACCAAGGGCCTAAGTTAGATCAGACTCGAAAGCCTGAGGGCAAATTGACTCGCTGGTCAAAGGTGGGTCAACTCATTAGTCTAAAGGGTGAGATGACACTAGGGTCACTCAAAGAGTTTTAACTCATTAGTCTAAGGGGTGAGCTAACACTATGGTCACTCAAAGGGTTTTGACTCATTGGTCCAAGCGGTGAGCTAACACTAGGGTCACTTAAAGGGTTTTGACTCACTGGTCCAAGGGTTGAGCTGACACTGGGGCTACTCAAAGGGTTTTGACTCACTGGTCCAAGGGTTGAACTGGCACTAGGGTCATTCAAAGGGCTTTGACTCAGTGGTCTAAGGGGTGAGTTGACACTGGGGTCACTTAAAGGGTTTTAACTCACTAGACCAAGGGGTGAGCTGACACTAGGGTTACTCAAAGGGTTTTGAATCAATGGTCCAAGGGTTGAGCTGACACTGGGGCTACTCAAAGGGTTTTGACTCACTAGTCTAAGGGTTGAGCTGACACTGGGGTCACTCAAAGGTTTTTGACTCATTGGTCTAAGGGGTGACCTAACATTAGGGTCACTTAAAGGGTTTTAACTCACTATTCAAAGGGTTGAGCTAACACTAGGGCCACTCAAAGGGTTTTGACTTACTGGTCCAAGGGTTGAGCTGACACTAGGGTCACTCAAAGGGTTTTGACTCATTGGTCCAAGGGTTGAGCTAACACTAGGGTTACTTAAAGGGTTTTGACTCATTGGTCGTGAGCTAACACTGGGGTTACTTAAAGGGTTTTGACTCACTGGTCCAAGGGTTGAGCTAAAACTAGGGCCACTCAAAGGGTTTTGACTCACTGGTCCAAGGGTTGAGCTGACACTGGGGTCACTCAAAGGGTTTTGACTCATTGGTCCAAGGGTTGAGCTTACACTGGGGCCATTCAAAGGGTTTTGACTCACTGGTCCAAGGGTTGAGCTAACACTAGGGGTCACTAAAAGGGTTTTGACTCACTAGTCCAAGGGTTGAGTTGACACTGGGGCCACTCAAAGTGTTTTAACTCACTGGTCCAAGGGTTGAGCTGACACTAGGTCACTCAAAGGGTTTATGTCTTTCGGCTCATGGGTTGAGCCTAGGTTGATTTATTGGTTTTGGTTAATTTTGGCTCATGGGCTGAGCCTAGGTGGACTCACTGGTCTCGGTTTATTTCGGCTCAGGGGCTGAGCCTAGGTGGACTCACTGGTCTCGATTAAAGGAATAAAATGGCATGGCACACATTAATTTCATGTTTATGATGCTCGTTTTATTTTATTTATATTTAATAAACCTAGTCAGGTAGCAAAGGGTTAGATCAAGCCTACCGCCCTTTTAACTCCATTGGGTTACTTCGCTTTGAAGCCAACGGGGGACTTAGCGAAGTCTGCTCACGTGCACTCAAGGTTTCTGGGTAGACCTATAAGAAAGTGTCTATAGTTCATCGATATGTGGGTTTCGATCTCAGGATTAGGTACGATTTGGGGAACCCTGCGCCATTATGTACCGAGTCCCAGTGGCCCTAAGCGAACCAAATGAAACTTTTCCACATATAATATACGTAGGTAGTCTTGCCCTTAAGCAAATAAGGTCCTCGTACGTTATGCAAGGGGCGTGATAAGATCCATATCCCTCAAGCCCTAAGCGAACTTGGAGATACTTCACCAAAAGACACCTAAATTGTTTTAGGGGTAAAGAATGCAGATTCTACGCAGTCCTAAAATTTGTGTAATGCAGAAGTTACCACAAATTCCTTAGTTTCAAAATTTAAGTTGAACAATATTTTTATTATCATGTCAAAAAAGAATTTTTATAAAAATTGGGTTTTTATAAAAATACCTTTCCCCAGCGGAGTCGCCACTGTGAGCAAGCGGGCGCTTTCAGCGTGCGGTACGCGGGGCATACTTTGGTTCGGTGTAGTTTGAGGAAACTGCGACGTTTAGTCTGGTTTGAGAAAATCTAGTTTGCTTAAATGCAGTGGCTTTATAGGCAAAAAATGTGATTATGTTGAGAAACACGTTTACACATTTTACTGAGAAAATACTGATCCAAAATGGGATTTTTATACCTAAAAGAAAATGAGATTCTGAGTTCGAACATAATAGTTACTCATATTATTCAAATTGTTTGGGTTAATTTTAGAATTTTGGAATTTGTGGTGATTTCTGCATTACAACAGCTTTATTTAAGAATTAAATTCAAGAAATAAAATGGGCATTATAAAGGCTTAATAAATGGACATTTTCTACCAAATTTTTGGCAGAGTAACGGCATAGCTGGGGTCTGGGCCCAGAAACTCGGATAGAGTTTCCTCACATTTTGGATGTTTGTCTGTACCTGCGAGCTTATTTACACATATTATAATTTAAGTGGCACCAGTGGCTCACTTAACCAGAGAAATGGAATGCAATATGTACTAATGAAGCAATAAAAGTGTGTTTTAATGAATTTGAAAGTTAGGCTTAGAGCCAATTACCCTCAGTTTACCTTTTCGTCTATCCGGGATGACTTGAGAGCTAGTGTAGGACCAAAGTTGTCAGAGGTTATGATCTTAATGGAAAACATGTTTAACCCAAGTTATGGCTATAACCTTGGATTATTTCTAAAGGAAATGTAAAGTTAAAGTCGTTTTTAGCCCGAAGATCACTCTGAGATCTTGACCTAAGAAGACCAAAAACTGAGTTTATACCGAGTGTCGATGATAATGCTCTAATCTGGAAGTGTTTTGATAAAGTTTCGGGGTTTTTTCGAATTCCCAGAACTAAAAAAGGACACAAAGGTAATTTTAGGATTTTACAAAATTTGCGTCTCCGTTGGGAAATCAGGGGGATGCACTAATTTATATAGAGGGTTGGTAAATAGCTGGCGGGCTAGTTACCACTCTGACAGGATTTGATATCAGATCCTGTAAATCTTGGCCAGATCTCGATAAGATTTTATTTTTTTTACTATAGATAGATAAATAACCGCGGGCTGATTACCTTTGTTTGACCGAACTTTGACTTTTTGATTTTTCAGTAGGAAATGCTAAATCGGAGCTTCCCTGGAATGTGGATTTTTGAATTTTGGATGACAATTCGGTCCTTTTTGGCTCATTTGTCTGATCACTGAATGAAATAGGCAATATTCCTCTTCAAGCCAGAACTGACCAGTGCTAACAGCTGGAAGAGCTTCTGGGTCCCTCCTTTGTGAGTTGATTGGCTTTTAAATTATCATGTACTGCAACCATCTTTTTAGCATACTGAGGATCCTCCGAAATAATGTTGTCTAGAATGATGGGCTTTCTAGCGATCACTATTTCCTTTCCTTTACTCATGTCTGCTGTTTTTGTAGCCTTGGGGATTGGTTCTTGTATCTGGATTCCAGCAGTAGCCTTTTTAATGGCTAATTTAGCCCTTTTAGCCTTAAGAGCTTCACTGAAAGTTAAGCCTTTCCGGATGAAAGTTCTTTTAGGAAAATGCTCCTCTTTATCTGCAGCACTACTGGGCTCACTTGCATCATCAATGATCTCCTTCACAGATTGTTGGGCTCCTTGTAATCTTCTAGCTCTTATGGCAGTAGCAACTGCAATGCTTTCACTATCCTCATGATTGGTAGTTTTCTTCTTTGGCCGTAACCTTAATAAGCCTACCCCTCTTAGGCTTTTCTGTAGTATTTTTCATCAATTGATTGAGGGTGAGAGCATCTTCATCTTTCTCCTCAACCATAGGCCTTAGGTTGATTTTTATTTGTGCCTTAAATCGGGTTATTCTTGCTCCCTTTGCCTTCGGAGCAATTTCAACTAAGCTTTCGGCCTTCTGGACTTTACTCTTCTCCTTCTTTTCCTCTCTTTGCCTTATGGCTTTTTCCTCATCCTAAGTTTCATTAAACATTAGTTTCCGAAAGTTTATCTCCAGAATGGCTTTTCCGTCCATTAATTATTCTTTAGAGAGGTCTATCCCATTCTCAATTGGGATTCTTGTGATGAGACCTCTATAGGAGTGCTTGTACTAGTGAATGTAGTGAATTAGTAGTACTGGTATGTTGATTATCCTACTTTCTGCCCAATAATGGAGAATGCAGTGCTGGAATGATGATGCCGTGTTTATAGATCCCCTTCGGGTCAAGACAAACTTTTCCAGTACAAATTGCAATAATCTGGGGATCTCTGGCCAATGAGTGGAGAACTTATCCCCAAAATACCTTTCCGAAAGCCATAGCGCTGGATCATACTTCACTATTTTCTCATTTCCATCTGTACCAATCATTACTCCTTCATTCTTCATTTTTAGATGAGTAATAAAGAATTTCGGAGTCAAAGTAATTACTTTTCCATCCACCATGGTCTAGAGTGCATCATAATAGGTGTGGGTTTTGAGATTCTCGCAAAATTGTTTTACGAAGACAGGGTAGGTTAGGTTATGCATCGTCAGGAATTCTTCCAGGTTTTGATCTTTTAGGACTGGGCATGTGGTTCAATGGAGAATAAGAAGTTATCACCTAGAAAATCAGATGGGAATATGGTGTCTGAAGCATTTCGCTTAACTAGAATGAAATAATCATCATGAAGATCTTCCATCTTAAAGATGTTCATTGGTGGTGGGGTTGTTTTGGTTTGAGTGTTGGTGTTTGCCATTTGAGAAGTTTGGAAGAAGAAAATTTAGGAATTAGGGTTCTAAAAGAAAAATTGCAGAGTAACAGTAGATGAATTACTTGCGTGAAGAAGAAGAGAGATTTAGGGGTTTTTTTTTATAGAATTCTCAAAGTGAGGGTAATTTGGTAATCCAGATCCAACTAAAGTTAACTGGATCAGTGATGTGGCAGTTAAAATTTTAGAGAGAGGTAAAAGGCATTTAAACCGAAGAATTGGAACAGTTTATTTGAAAACATCTGTTGAATTTTACTGCGCGTGAGTTGCCCAATAAATATTTGAAATTCAAAACATGTACAGTTAACTTTTTATGCTTTTACTGCCATTTCTCAATTCTGTCTGCTGAGCTGGCAATATTCCGTCTAGATCCATCACTGGATCTTCTTCTTTCTTCTTTGATTTCCTCGAGTTGCCAAGAATCTTAATAACTCCGGATTGTCTTCCGGATTCTTCTTCAAATTGGAATTGGCATTCTAATTGCTTCTCTTAACTTGTTGTACTAATCTTTACCTAATGGCTTAGTAAAGATGTATGCCCTTTGCTCATTTGTTGGGATGTAGACCAAGATAATATCCTTCTTTATTACATGATCCCAGATAAAATGGTGTCTGATATTAACATGTTTTATCCTGCTATGGAGCACTGGATTCTTTGACACATGAATTGCACTTTTGTTGTCACACATCACATCTACACATCCTGCTTGTACACCATAATCTTCCAATTATTGCTTGATCTATAAGAGTTGAGCAACACAACTTTCAGCTGCCATGTATTCAGTTTCTGTGGTTGATAAGGCTACTGAAGTTTGCTTCTTGCTATACCATGATACTAAGCAATCGCCAAGAAAATGGCAGCCTCCGGATGTGCTTTTTCTCTCAAGTGTGTCTCTTCCATAATCTGCATCAGTGTATCCTTGTAGAGTAAAATTACCATTGCTAGGATACCATAGTCCAACTTTAGTTGTTCCCAGAAAGTGCCTGAGCACCCTTTTTACAGCCTTGAGATGAGATTCTTTTGGATTAGCTTGATACCTTGCATAGTAGCATACTGCATAGTGTATGTTAGGTCTACTAGCTATCAAGTATAACAGTGGTCCAATCATCCCTCTGTAGAGTTTCTGATCAACTACTTCTCCTTCACAATCCTTTGAAAGGACTATATTCGATCCCATAGGAGTGGACATTGGCTTGCTTTTGTCCATTTCAAACTTCTTTAGAATCTCCTTGGTGTATCTGGATTGGTTTATGAAAATCCCATCTGGACTCTGTTTGATTTAAAGACCAAGGAAGAAGTTGATTTCTCCCATCATTGACATCTCAAATTCCTTTTGCATTTGAGTGCTGAATTCTTCAAACTTCTTTTCATCTGTTGCTCCAAAGATGATGTCATCTACATAGATTTGAACAAGAATGACATCACCCTTTTTCTTTTTGATGAAAAGAGTTGTATCTGCCTTGCCCCGTACGTATCCCTTGGATATGAGGAATGAAGTGAGTCTCTCATACCAAGCTCTTGGTTCTTGCTTCAGTCCATAAAGGGCTTTCTTTAGCTGGTACACATGGTTCGGGTGCTTTGAGTCTTTAAAACTAGGTGGTTTCTTAACATAGACTTCTTCCCGAATAACTCCATTTACGAAAGCACTTTTGACATCCATTTGGAACAATGTAAATCCCATGAATGATGCAAAAGCACATAGATACCAAATTGCCTCTAATCTTGCTACTGGAGAAAAAGTTTCTTCAAAGTTAATGCCTTCTTGTTGGTTGTAGCCTTGGGCTACCAATCTTTCCTTGTTTCTCACCACAACTCTAGATTCATCTAGCTTGTTCTGAAATACCCATTTGGTGCCGATAATTGACTTTCCTTCTAGTGGAGGTACTAGATTCCAAACATCATTTCTGGTGAACTGATCTAGTTCTTCTTGCATTTTCATCATCCAACTTTCATCTTCTTCTGCATCTTGAAACTTATGTGGCTCAATGAGAGAGATAAAAGCAGCATGGCTCATCATCCTATTGAGATGTCCTCTGGTTCTAACTGAATTTTGAACACTGTCCAAAATGGCTTCAACCAGATGATCCCTGTGAGTTCGGATCTCTCTTTGAAGATCTGCATATTGTACTGAAGTTTGTTCCTCATCTACTTCAACTCTTTCTTCTTGATCATCAATGAAGTTTATCTCATGATGATTGAGTTATCCTTGTGGTGCTTCTGAGTTGAAGTTGATTCCTTCATCTTCTTCTTTGTACTTCTTGATTTGAAAGGAATTCGGAATCTGGATTTCTTCCTTTTCTCCAGCATTCTCGGCTTTTGGAGTTAAGTCATCCAGATTGGAACTTTTTTCCCTGCATGGTCAGTCTAATCGAAATCTACATGTATAGACTCTACCACAGTTTGGGTTCATTTTGTTATAGACTCTGTAAGCTCTGCTATGTGTTGAGTAGCTAAGGAAAATTGCTTCATTAGATTTAGGATCAAATTTTCCTAATTGCTCTCTATCATTTAGGATGTAACATTTACATCTACAGGCTTTAAAGTACCCAATCTTGGGTTTTCTTCCCTTCAAGATTTCATAGGGGGTCTTTTTTATAGTCTTTCTAATAAGAGCTCTATTTAAAATGTAGAATGCAGTGTTTACGGCCTCATGTAATTTGTATCATGTAAATACTAGTCATTTGGCCTTGAAAGCTTCTTATTGCAGTGATAAACTGTGATTTATTGGTGTTTTTGATGATTATTTTAGGTCACTACTTGAATTTGCTGAGGTTACTACCAAGGAGTAGGAATCAGGGCATTACGAGCACAAATCTGGATCGGAAGAAGGAGAGGCTGAAACAATCGACAAAGAGGATGACATATGACAAAAGATCCATCTTCTAGAAGGATATTGCATGTGGAGAAGTAGAAGAGGAAGTGGATGGCGGTGGATGACATCTTTTCAAGCGGTGCACTTTGGCTTATTCAACCCCAACTTTTGCAGCTTTCAATTTTACTCTTCTCAAGACAATTAATTTCTAGAAGCTCTATTTTAATTGAATGAAAATTATTTTGTAATATTTTGTTAAGCATGAGGTGGCATAACTAGAACCATCTTCCTTATGCTATAAATATGGACAAAGTCTCACTTTGATACATCATCTCATATCACATTTTCGGGAAGCCTTGTAATTGGCTATCCTTTAGTATAAGAATACAATACATATTATTATTAGGATGGTTATTATTTCTAAAAACATTTGGAGCTTTATTTCCATCTTTATGAGCAATTAACTTCCTATTGGTGGGCATTTCTAGTGAAGTAGCAGATCTATGGTATCATTCATCAACCCTCTCTTATTTTAGCACAATTTGTTATGGATTGTTTAGTATTGAACTTAACTCTCATAAGAATGGCCTAACTTATGCTTACATGAAAATCTGAAAAGTGACTTGATCATAAACCAAATACTAAACTCACATCTAAAAAATTTAAAAAGTGGTTAGATTATGCTAGGGGTTTCAGATCCGTTGAATGCTTGCATAGATCTTAATGCTTAAAGTGTAACTACAAAGGGGAATCCACGTAGCCAAGGTTTAAAGAACTAGACAAAGGGGCGGCCATGGCTAGTGGCTAAAAGATGCAAGAAACCTAGATCCTTAAGTTCCAAACATGCTAAAATAAGAGGGAGAAATCATAACATAACTTGTGTGATCACTGGGAATGCTTGCCACGTTATAATTCTTGTTGTAGTAATCATTTACAATAATCACTCTTACTTTCCTGCTTTTATTTTTCTTTTCAGCTTTCCCATTAAAATCAACTTATTTGACATTAAACTCAGACTCACTAATATACATATTAATTTAAAGTGTTTCCCTTGCTCTCTATGGAATATGACCTTATACTTGCCACTAACTACTGATCATGACCTGGTGCACATGCTAGATCATATTCATTTGGCAGACAACAAGTTTCTGGCGCCATTTCAAGGGAGCAACATGTGACGTATTTAAAATTTTCTTGTAAATTGGTGCGTTTAATCTGTTTGTTGCCATTTGTGAAGGAAATCTTGTACTAGTAGCACCCATTGTTGTATGCATAGAGCTGGTCGCCCACTAGAAGAATTGAAAGGACTTGCCGTAGGCTAAATAGAGCATCTAGAAGAAGGCATAGAAAACAAAGGATGGTTGATGCAATCAATCCCCCAGTTGGTAATGAACCCCTAAAAGGAGAAGACGAGATCAACTTGCCCCCACTAAGGCAAACACTCAAGGAGTATAGTAGACCATCAACTAAGGGACACACTTCTTGCATTATGATACCCAATGAAGGGAATGACCTATTTGAGATCAAAGCCTTTATGATCCCAATGCTCCAAGCAGTTGTTCAATTTGGAGGCCTGCCAGGAGAAGATCCTAATTCTCACATCCAAGAATTTGTAACTATGTGTCATACCTTTCACACAAATAGAGCAATCTGGGACGATGTAATTAAACTCAAGCTTTTCCCTTTTTCTTTGAGGGATAAGGCTAAAAATTGGTTGAAAAATCTTCAGCCCGGATCCATAAGGACATGAGATCAATTGGCACAAGCATTTCTTACTAAGTACTTCCCACTAAGGCAAGCAATCAAACTTAGAAATAAGGTGACTCGTTTCTCGCAGCAACCAGATGAATCTTTCTCCGAGGCATGGGAAAGATATAAGGAGCTACAGAGAAGAGTGCCAAATCATCAAATCCTACTCTAGATGCAAATGCAAAATTTATATAATGGATTGCATGACCAACATAAAATTCAGATTGAATCCACAACAAATGGTGATCCAAAAGAACTTGCCCCTAAAGAGCTCTATGAACTCATTGAAAGGCTAGTTAACACCTGCTACAGATGGTACTCAATTCAAGAAGAAAGGAGCAAGCAAAAGGAATTAGAATCTATTACAAAGATCTCTGAGAAGATGGATCTGATTTTAAAGCAACTTGCCAAGCAAAATGTCTCGGCAATCTCAAGTGCAGAAGCTGTTTGTGATTTTATGTGGTGGCAACCATAAAAATATTGACTGCAATACTCCTCTTGACCAAGAGCAGTGTGATAACATTGGGAACAACCCCAAGAACAATCCATTTTCAAATACATACAATCCTGGTTGGCGCAACCATCCCGATTTTTCATGGAGTAATCAAAACAAGCAAATTCCTTACCAGCAACCACAAAACAATTTTTCGCAGCAGCAACCACACCAAATAGCGCAACAATCAGACCCATCTCAGCTACCAAAGAAATATGAGATTGAGGAGATGAACGACATGATGATGTAATTCAAGAAGCAAACACAAGCTTCTATGAAGAATTTAGAGACACAATTCCATCAACTTACCACTATTATCACTTCCAAAAACAAAGGATAAATGCCAAGCAATAGAGAACCTATTCCAAGAGAGGAGTGCAAAACTATCACCTTGAGAAGTGGTAAAAATTATTAAATTACTAACCCTATGGTTGTTGGTAATAAACATGCAGGTAAGAAGAAAGAAGTGACCCAACCCACTGAAGCTCTAGTTAAAGGCAGTGACCACACTAAAACTGAAGAGCAAGCATAACCTGCCTCTAACCTACAACAATCACTACCTGGACCTGACTCGGAGAAACCACAACAGACTGAACCTGTGATCACCACTAAGGAATATCCAGTGGTCACCACTAAGGAACATCCAGTGGTCACCACCAAGGAGTCCAATTTGGAGAAGTAACCAATTCCAACTTACCAACCAAGGATTCATTATCCTCAAAGAGCCAAGCAGTATGAAATGGCTAAGCAATTTGATAAATTTTTAGAAGTCTTTAAGAAACTTCACATTAACATTCCTTTCGCAGAAGCACTTTCACAAATGCCTATGTATGTGAAATACTTTAAGGACTTGCAAGCAAACAAGAAGAAATTGGAAAATGTGACCATGGTTCAAATGAATAGAGATTGTTCTTCCATTCTCCAAAGTAGGCAACCTTTGCCTAAGAAACTTAAAGATCCAGGGAGTTTCTCTATTCCTTGCTCCATTGGAAACTTAAATATTGACAATGCACTTAGTGATTTAGGAGCAAGCATAAATCTGATGCCATATTACATTTATAAGCAACTAGGCTTAGGGGAACCATAACCCACTAAAGTGTCTATACAACTTACTGATAGAACTGTTAGGTATCCTAGAGGCATTTTAGAAGATGTTTTAGTTAAGGTTGGAAAGTTTATTTTACCAATTGACTTCATTATCATGGATATGGATGAAGATTTTCATGTTCCTATCATATTAGGTAGACCATTCCTTGCTACTGGAAGAGCTTTGATTGATGTAAATAATGGCAAATTGATCTTAAAAGTTCATGATGAAGAAGTAACATTTAAAATGAATGAAGCAATGAAACAACCTTGCTCCTTAGATGATCAATGTTATTTTCTTGATACCATAGATTTGCACCCAAATCCTTTTATTTTGTAGGAACTTGAAGAGATTGATCTTGAGGAAGAAGAGGAAATTCTGCTGGAGCAAGTAGAATTGACTACTCCAGAGGAAATCCTGCTGCAGCAACCCCTCTTAACAGAGGAGCAATTAAAACAGCCACAACAACCACACTATCTATAACCTACATATAGAAAATAGCCCGTTGAATCCTTAAATCACACACCAAACTTATTTCCCAAAACATCACTTGAAGAACCCCCTGATCTTGAATTGAAACCATTACCTCCTCACTTGGAGTATGCATTTCTTGATCCCCCTAACAAATTACTAGTCATAATCTCTTTCCAGCTCACATCTGACAAAAAAAACCAATTAATTGAGATGTTAAAGAAGACTAAGGAAGAATTGGCATGGATAATTATTGATATAAAGGGGATTAGTGCCTCAATTTGTGTGCACATAATTTTGATGGAGGACAACCACAAACTAGTGGTTCAACCATATAGAAGACTCAATCCCAACATGAAAGAAGTGGTTAGGAAGGAGGTGATCAAACTTCTTGATGCATGAATCATTTATACTATTTTAAATAGTCTTTGGACAAGTCCTGTCCAAGTAGTTCCAAAGAAGGGAGGCATTATAGTGGTGCAAAATGAGAAAAATGAACTTATTCCAACAAGAACAGTGACTGGGTGGGGAGTTTGCATTGATCACAGAAAACTCAATGAGGCAACTAGAAAAGATCACTTTCCACTTCCTTTCATTGGTCAAATGTTGAAAAGGCTGGCTGGCTACAAGTTCTATTACTTTCTTGATGGCTATTCAGGTTATAATCAAATTGTGATCCATCCTTTGGATCAGGAGAAAACAACCTTTACTTGCCCCTATGGTGTTTTTGCCTATAGGAGAATGCCATTTGGACTTTGTAATGCCCTAAAAACTTTTCAAAGGTGTATGATGGCTATCTTCAATGACATGGTGGAGAAAACATTTGAGATCTCCATGGATGATTTTTCAATCTATGGAGCAACCTTTCACTCCTGCCTAAACAACCTTGAAGTTGTTTTAATGAGATACAAGGAGACCAATTTGGTCTTGAATTGGGAAAAGTGCCATTTTATGGTCAATGAATGCATTGTTCTTGGCCATAAAATTTCAGAGAAGGGCATTGAAGTAGACCAAGCCAAGGAGGAGATCATTGAGAAGCTTGCTGACCCAAAATCAGTCAAAGAAGTCAGAAGCTTTCTTGGACATGCTGGATTCTATAGAAGATTCATCAAAGATTTCTCCAAGATAGCTCAACCTTTGACATCACTTCTTCATAAAGATACTGAGTTCAAATTTGATGAAGCATGCTTGAAGGCATTCAATGAACTCAAGGCAAGATTAGTGAAAGCACTCATTTTAATTGCACCTAATTGGGAGCAACCATTCGAGATGATGTGTGATGCAAGTGATTCTTGTATTGGACTTGTTCTAGGCTAAAGAATAGACAAGCAGTTCAGGCCCATATACTATGCAAGCAAAACCTTAACTAAAACTTAACAAAACTACACTATTACTGAAAAGGAGTTGTTTGATGTGGTGTATGCTTTTGACAAGTTCAGATCTTACTTGGTTTTGTCAAAGGTCATTGTGTTTACTAATCATGCAGCCTTTAAGTACCTATTGGCAAAGAAAGATGAAAAGCCAAGGATGATTAGATGGTTACTCCTCCTACAAGAATTTGATTTAGAAATCCAAGACAAGAAGGGATCAGAGAATGTTGCAGCAGATCACTAGTCAAGAATTCCTGGTGGCAACCATTCGGAGCAAGCACAGATCATTGAATTTTTTCCTGATGAACATTTACTCATGATGAGAACATTCCCTTAGTTTGTTGATTTTGCTAACTTTCTTGCTTGTGGTATTAAACCTCTTTTACCTTATGCTCAAAAGAAAAAGTTCTTTGCTGACTTAAAATACTATTTTTGGGAAGAACCATTTCTTTTTAAGCTATGCGTAGATCAAATCATAAGAAGATGTATTCCGGAGGAGGAACTTCCAGCAATCATAACCATGTGCCATAGCAAGGAAGCAGGTGGACATTTTGGAGCAAGTACAACAGCAGTGAAGGTGCTTGAATGTGGATTTTATTGGCCAACAATTTTTAAAGGTTGCTAAAGGTTTGTAGTTAAGTGTAATGAGTGCCAAAGGACAGATAACATCTCAACCAAGAATGCTATGCCCTTGAATAACATTGTTGTGTGTGAAACTTTTTATGTTTGGGGTATTGACTTCATGGGCCCATTTCCAAATTCATATGGTAACAAATATGTTCCTCTTGCTGTTGATTATGTGAGTAAATGGGTAGAAGCAATTGATAGTCCTACAAATGATCCTAGAATAGTGGTAAAATTTTTGTAAAACTTTTTACTCATTTTGGGGTACCTAGTGCAATCATTAGTGACCAAGGAACTCATTTTTGTAATACTCAATTTTAAAGGTTACTTAACAAATATGGAGTAACTTATAGAATTATCACTCCTTACCAACCACAAACAAGTGGGCAGGCATAAATTTCCAATAGAGAAATCCAAAGAATCCTAGATAAAACTGTTAGCAATGCTAGAAAGGATTGGGTAAATAAGCTTGATAATGCATTGTGGGCCTATAAAACCACTTATAAGACCCCCATAGGAATGTCCCCATTTAGATTGCTCTATGGAAAGACTTTTCATCTACCTATTGAATTGGAATTTAAAGCATTGTGGGCACTCATATTGTTAAATTTTGACAGGAATGCAGTTGGAGAGAAAAGGAGGTTGCAGTTCAATGAATTGGAGGAATTTAGATTATTTAGCTATGAGAATGCCATGAACTACACGAAAAAGACTAAGAAATGGCATGATCAAAGAATTCAAAACAAAGACTTTCAACCAGGGCAACAAGTACTCTTATTCAACTCAACGTTGAAATTATTTCCTAGAAGGATGAAATCAAGATGGACAGGCCCGTATGTTGTTCAACAAGTCTTCCCCCAAGGAGCTGTGGAAATTGCAAGCACTACGGGGCAATCATTCAAAGTGAATGGGCAAAGACTGAAACCTTACCTCTCAAATGACACATCAAGTGTTGTACAAACACAACAACTGCAACCACCTTAAGAAGCAACCACTAGCTTGGTGTCCGCTCCAAACACCAATTAAAGCAACCATTGAGCACAAGCTTAATCTCTCAACTTTGTAAATACTTGTTTCTTTCCTTTATTTATCTTGTTTTTATGTTTCTATTTTGCTTTTTACAGGTCCATATTGATTAAGTAAGGGAAGGCAACACCAAGTAACCATTCATCTACCTTCTTGTTGTTTCTCTTACTTAAACCAATTTTTTTTAACATCCATTTAAAATTTGGTCATTCTTCAAACTAAGGATAAAATGGTAAACTTGGCAATTTATGAAAAAGGGGGGGGGTGAAATTTTTCAGAGAAATTCATTTTGGGGCGTGATCACTGCGGGTAATTGCTCCATGAGAACCACAAAATTTTTCTCCCTCATTAAATCTTATAAAAAAAGAGAAAATAAGTGAAAAATGAATTTTTTGCAAGCCGAGGGAGATATGTCACCATATTAATTAGAGTAGGTGATGAGTTGTTTTAAGCTTAAAAGTAACCCTACAATTAAATCACTATCCTCTTACATTTTTTGTCCCCTACACTCATGCATGCATTTTTATTGGGCAATTTAATTTTTGAACACAAATTCATTTCACTTGGTTTTCTCTCACCAGTTTTCAAAGAGACAGTTTAAAAAAGGCATTTTCACTTTCAATATTTTTCAAACTCTTTCAAACCATTCTCTCTCTCCCATTTTTGTTCATTATTCATCTTCTTCCCCTTTCGATTCTATGTCATTTCAAACCCTCAACCATGGTTAACACTCGATACTAAAAAATGAAGGAATTTAAGGAATATTATGAAAAGGGCCGCTATGCGTTTTTTAAGGATGATGTGTTTGAGCCGTCGAGGTCTTTCAACTAAGGATCCGTCAAAGACCTAAGATTGGCTGATGAGATTTTTGCCATGCTTAAAGGGGTTAGATTAAAGGAATTTGTGATTAATGAAGAACAGGCCTACAAGGAACTCACTCTTGAGTTCCTCTATACTCTTTTAGAAAAAGAAGAAGACTTGAAAAGCGACGATCTGAGTAAGTATGTTGTTCACCTCTTCGCCAGAAAGAATGTCCCTTGATGATCTTAACAAGTTTCTTGGAGTACCGGAAGATACACTTCTGGCTGATGATTACCAGAATACTCATTAGAGAATCCCAAAGGATTTTGACGAAGACCAGTATTGGTTTGAGCTTACTAGAAGATCGTACGAGAAGCAAAAGTGCTCTGGAAACCTGCCAGACTACAAGCACAAAATTGTCCATAAGTTTCTAGTAAGCACTCTTTTTGGTCATAACAAATTAGTCCATGGTGAATGAAGATGATCACTTTATTCTCCACAGCATGGAAAAGGGTGAGAAGATTAATGTGGGGAGCTTCTTCACAGATTACATTCTTGGTCTCCTAATCAAAGGGACTAAGCATATTCTAGTGGGCTCTTATGTTACAAAAATTGCCAAGAATATGCTCACTTCCTTTTCTGCCTATGGTCTCACACCAATGGGTTATCCGGAGCCAATAGAGTTCAATAACATGAACAAGTTTAGAATTTTCAAGACCTTCAACAAGAAATAGTATTTATGGCATGAGGCAGATGCTTTGGAGGAGAAGAAAGAGAAGAGAAAGGCTGTGAAAACTGAAACTCCTACTCCTACTACTAAAAAGAGAAAGCTTACCACCAAAATATCTATTTCAAAGCTAGGGAAGCAGTTTCCTGATAAAGAGAAGATGGCATTTTGGGATGGCATGACTATGAAAACTCTCTTGCCTATCAATGATGGAAGATGATATGAGATTGCTAAGATTGGAAAATGAGATGATAAGCAATGGATTTGTGTAAGATACTCCCAGTGATGATTTTGCTGCTAGGCCCCGACTTTTTGTGGTTTCAGTCTCTGTAACTAATGAAGACCTTATGGAAAGCAAACAACAACAAGCAGACGAGGTAGCCCAACATCCCCCAAAGGCCTTTTAGTAAATTCCCCCTACTCTCTCGTTTTCAATTTTTATGTGTGCAGCTTGTGAGGTAACATCTGACACTTACTCTTTTGCGTTGATTACTTTTATTTGTATGCTTTGAGGGCAAAGCATTGAGTAAGTGTGGGGAAGGAGTAAGTTAGAAACCCTTTTGCATGCTTGCTACCTTATAATGATCACTGCCCTTTACTGCTTTAGATTGCTAGCTATTGCTATATTCACTTTGGTTCCAATTACCACTTATGATCACTTCCCTGCTTAGGACATTTGTTATACTTTGAGTATTGATTTAACTATTTTTGATGTTCTATTTTGTGTTTTTAAACATGTTGTTTTGTAAATGGCTTCACTTCTCTTTTGAATTTTGTAATCTTTTTAACTATTTCAAAAAGTGTTTTCTGTTTTGGCAATTAGCTTGAGAGACTAATCTTTTGGAAATTAGTAATCTAGATAAAATACTTAGGGTTTGGTTAATAATGGTAAAACTACAATTAGCATGTTAATAAGATTGATTAAGCAAGTTAGACACAATTTGAAACTATTTTTCAATAAATGAGACTAGGATTATCAACCTAAGTAAACCCATTGTTTAGTGAGGATTTGAGCCTAAATTTTTCTTGATTCATCATTCACTAAAATCAATTTCTGTATCTATACTTGAAACAATCTAAAATCTTTTCCTTGATACAAATGTGCCTAAATTTTCAAAATCGCTCTTACACAATCAAAATCTGAAATAATTTCTCTCTTAAAATAAATTGTTTTAATTCTTTACGAGAGGGCTTGAATAGACAACTTAAGGATAGAACTTGATTTGGGAGAATATATAGTACTTATTGAGACCAAATTATCGATTACTCCATGAGATGATTAAGGCATTAGGATTACACCTCTTTTTACCCAAAAAGCCACCCTTACATAATATATCCCCTAGATATGCCCCTTTGAGCCTTAACCTTTTTTTTCATACAGATAACAATTCAAACCCCACAACCTTTTTCTTTTTTTTACTTTCCCTAGAATTTCACCCTTGATTTTACCAAGAATTTTTCAAAATAGCAAACTTAAACTACTACTAGTCGCTAATTTGTTTTCTAAAAATTATTCTCAAAAGAAAAACTTCAGTGAGCTTTCTTCAAAATTTCATTCCAGCCATGTGCTTTATTATTACAAAAAGAAAAGTTTTCAAAAAAAGAAAAAAAAAGAAGAAAAAGAAGAAAAAAGAACAATAAAAAGAAGTTAGATCAAAAGCAAGCTAAATTGTCTTGATTCTCTCATTTGAATGCTTGCTGTGCTGGATTGATTACCCTTACTAGTTATTTGATTGTTCCAAAGCTTCATTAATTCCTTGAGACTTGAATATCATTTTCCAAATACATGTTAGTGACCATGCATCCTACTGTACACTCATTAATGCTTACTTGGTAGAATCATTCCACACAAAAAAACCTTTCAATACTACACCCCCAGCCCTTTGCCTACGTTACAACCCAATTAAAGACCTTTTGATTATGTATAATCAATATTTTTAAGTGGTGGAGATGAGACCGATAATCATACCTATAGACTTAATGTTTGCTATGTGTAGCTGATAAGTGATTTCTTAAAACTCACCCTTTAAAATATTCTGTGTGAAATAAGTGACATCTTTAGTGAGGAAAGTTGATTTATTCTTGGAAATAGTTATTGATAAATTAAGCTTTCAATTGTTGTCTTAACCTGTTTTTGAGATTGAGTTGCATGCTAAGTATGGGGGTATTCATCATTAACCTTTAACTTTGTATTTTGAGTACATTACTGAATTTTCCTAAGATAGGATTGATTGTTGATTGCCACCTTTGTTTTTTTTATTCTCTTTTCTTCTCTTTTTAACTTGTTAATTATATCCTTGCGTTTTTGCTTGAGGACAAGCAATTGTCTAACTATGGGGGAATTTGATAAGTGTAATTAGTATCACGTAAATACTAGTCATTTAGCCTTGAAATCTTCTTATTATAGTGATAAACTGTGATTTATTGGTATTTTTTATGATTATTTTAGGTCTCTACTTGAATTTGCTGAGGTTGCTACCAAGAGGCAGGAATTAGGGCATTGTGAGCACAAATCTGGACCGGAAGAAGGAGAGGCTGCCATAATCCACAAATATGATGAAATATGACCAAAGATCCATCTTCTAGAAGGATATTGCGTGTGGAGAAGTAAAAGAGCAAGTGGACGGCGATGGATGGCATCTTTTCAAGTAGTGCACTTTGGCTTATTCAACCCCAACTTTTGCAACTTGCAATTTTACTCTTCTCAAGACAATTAATTTCTAGAAGCTCTATTTTGATTGGATAAATTTTTTATTGTAATATTTTGTTAAGCATGAGGCGGCATATCTAGAACCATCTTCCTTATGCTATAAATATGGATAAAGTCTCAACTTTGAGACATCATCCCACATTTTCGGGGAGCCTTCTAATTGGCTATCCTTTACTATAAAAATACTTCATATATTATTATTAGGATGGTTATAATTTCTAGAAACTTTTTAAGCTTTATTCCTATCTTTGTGAGCAACTAACTTCCTATTGGTGGGCATTTCTAGTGAAGTAGTAGATCTATGGTATGAATCATCAACCCTCTTTTATTTCAGCACTATTTGTTGTGGATTGTTTAGTATTGAACTTAACTCTCATAAGAATGGCCTAACTTATGCTTAGTGATAAGAAAATCTGAAAAGGACTTGATCACAGACCAAATACTAAACTCACATATAAAAAATCTGAAAAGTGATTAGATTGTTGTGAGGTGTTGATGACGTATGGGTCTCCCTTAGTGCCTGTGTGAGAGGTAGAGCCCACTGGGGGTTGGTTGATTTAGATGTGATAAAACATTTTTAGTTTAAGTTCGCACAATAAGCCAATTTTAATGAATAAAAGAATCGAGACCCAAAATCTCGATACAAATGATAGAGTCGCCACCCAAGTTTTGGTACAGTTCCCTCTGGGCAAGAGAATCATACCTATTGGATTAGAGATTCGGGGTATCGGATGAGTCACTTATTTCTCATTTAGTTGATTCAAAATTACATTCACCGCGTAAAACTGTTTCTTGTTTTCATCATTTAGGGAATTATCATAGAAATCCTATTTCTATACTCTTTCACACTCGTTACATGCGTTTACATATTACAATAAAGTACAAGCAATAAATGGGGGAATAAAAATTACAACCGGGGGAAAATGGGGGAAATTGCTAAAGAACCTATACAGTTGTTTTAAGTTATAAACCAAAATGAAAATAAATTCCCCTGCATCCATAGATATTAGCACAGTTTAGGGCACGTCATAAGCCAACATTTTATTGAAAAAATGCGATTATGTTAGCATGGCGGTTTTACGATCGATAGTACCTAGGCAGCTTCTAGGATCGGAAAGAAATAACGAGTCTTCAACGTATTTTGTTGTAAAAACACATTTTAACTTTTGTGGGTTGTTTTACCTAACTATTAGTGAAAATGATCGCATGACATATTGTGAGTTGGGTTGATTTTTAACCGGATTAAAATGAATTCCAGGTTTTGCCTAGGGGCTGGTATCTGTACGGGTAGGTAGCACTCGTACGACTATCGCGGAGGACTAGTATAGGTATGGGCGACCCGTACGGTTCCTATCTAGTCCCAGGTAGAAACTCAGTTTGAGATAAATAGATTAATGAAAGAAAAATAAAATAAAAATGGTTCCTTTCGTATAAGTATGGCACACCGATTTAATACCCTTAGGGATATGTGGTGCCAACAAGGCTCATACGGGTTAGGACCAGACCCAAAATAAGAACAAGAATATATATAATAACGAAGGCAGAGAATAATAATGAAATAACTAAGATGTGAGTCCCTTTGAAACTCAGGAGTGTTACCTTTACGACGTGAATCCACTTTGAGGCAATACCTTTGATGTTGAGAGAATCTGGCCAAAGTAGATGGTGAAATAGCACTATTTAGGCGAGTATTTGTGTGGATAGAACCTTCCCTAAATCCTAATAAAAGAAGCTAGGAATGAATAAAATATGGACAAAACCTCAAAGAATGGGTTTTCTCCCTATTTTTTTTATCTCCTATACCTCCACTATAACCTTTCTATACCTATAGAAACTACTAGAATTTGTGTATAGCATACTAACTGTTTTTTTTACATATGAGTTGTTTGTTAAAATGAGAGGAAAAGGCCATATTTATAGGTGAAAATCAGGTCTGAATGCAATAAACTGCATTTAAGACCTGCCTTTTCCCAAAAAAAGGTAAGAGATAGCTTCTAAAAGAGCCCGATCAGGCAACAAATAGACCCGTACAGGTGGGCCCCACCCATACAAGTCTTGGGGGACCCGTAAGGATCCCTCCCCAGGTGTATAAAAGAAATCTACTCACACCAGTCTACCAGATGATCCGTACCCCATACGGGTCCTATGGGCAGACTTGTTCTCCTAACTCCGGACAAACTCAACTCTGTAGCATTAGGAACACCTCTGATGGATAACACCTACAAGAGAATGCATCATATAGCTCTCGTCATCATTTTGTGAGAAGGATTGTTAAAATCCAGTGCTCATAAACTGCCCCTCATGGGATTATCACATATACAGATCTATATGATCTCACGATGTAAGTGAGGGTTTAGAAATCATACCTGAGGTGATGACATGGGTAAGTTCCTTTCTTGAGGCTGACTCCTATCCTGGATGCCCCTTGCTTGAGGCAGATGACTTTCCTTTACCTACGCGTATCCCTTTCTTGAGGCTGATGACTTTCCTTTATCGATGCGTATCCCTTTCCTGAGGCAGATGACTTTCCTTGCCAATGCGTATCCCTTTCCTAAGGACGATGACTTTCCTTTACTATTGTACATCCCTGGTGACTCTACTAGGGAAGGTGTGTATCCCTTCCTTAAGGCGGATTGACTCTCTTGGTTGGTGGTGTATCCCTTTTCTTAAAGTAGATCGACTTTCCTTACTGATGTATCCCTTTTCTAAGGTGGATCAACTTTCCTTCTTGATGGTGTATCCGTTTCTTAAGGTGGATTGACTTTCCTTATTGATGTATCCCTTTCCTAAGGCAGATTGACTTTCCTGCTTGATGGTGTATCCCTTTCTTATGGTAGATCGACTTTCCTTACTGATGTGTACCCCTTTCTTGAGGCGGATGACTTTCCTTGCCAATGCATATCCCTTTCTTGAGGCGGATGACTTTCCTTGCTAATGCGTATCCCTTTCCTAAGGTGGATAACTTTCCTTTGCTACTGTGCATCCCTGGTGACTCTATTGGGGAAGCTGTGTACCCCTTTCTAAAGGCGGATCGACTCTCCTGGCTAGTGCTATATCCCTTTTATAAGGCGTATCGACTTTCCTTACTGATGTATCCCTTTCCTAAGGCGGATCGACTTTCCTAATTGATGGTGTATCCATTTCTTAAGGCGGATTGACTCTCCTTATTGATGTATCCCTTTCCTAAGGCAGATCAACTTTCCTGAGTGATTGTGTATCCCTTTCTTAAGGAGGATTGACTTTCCTGGCTGATGGTGTATCCTTTTCTTAAGGCAGAAGAGTCTTCTGCTAGGGAATTTGAATAACCTGAAAAGAGAAAACAATCAAATGCCGAGTTAGTCATTATCTAAGCAAACACTTCTTCATTCTTGATTGACTTTATGATGAACAAAATTTTTGCCCCTTTAATTAGGAATAAAGATGTGTGGATGGGGGTTGGCCCCTGAATAAACTATAAACTAAGTGTAAGAAATGTTGGGTTTGGCCTGATTGCTGCTGGTTCCCACTGCTGGGGAATGACCTTAGGCATTTTTATGGCAGGGGTATGCCCCTTGACTGATTCCACTACTGGGGAATGGGGGGGAATGCCCCTAGATTAGTGGGGAGATGCCCATTGGTTGACTCTACTACTAGGAGATGGGGGGGATGCCCCTTAGTTAACTCTGCTGATAGGGAGTAAAGTAATATCCTTTTGTAAAACTTCTTCTACTAGGGAAGTCCTTCCTAGTAATATTTGTTTGCCAGGGAAGAATTCATGTGCCAGGATGGACCTGTACATAAAAGTCATCCTGGTTAGTAATCAATTCAAGAGTGGCTTAATTTGATTCTTGATTGACCTTTGTGAAAACAAAAATTTTTGCCCTGTCAATCAAGGATCAAGGTGAGCTAGGGGGGTCTACCCCAAATATAACTGAAACATAGGGTTGAGGAGAAGTGGGGTTAGCCCCAAACTCAGATTGGATGAATTTCTGGTGCTTTCTAAAATACTGATTCAAAATTTGTCCCTAGATGGCAACAGAAGGCTCGTACGGGTTGGCTAGGACCCATACAGGTGGGGTCCTTGAGAGTTGGGACCCATAGGGGTGGGGTTAGGCCCCGTACGGGTCCTGTCGGGGGTTTCAAAAGGCTGTTTAGACTCTTTGCATCCTGCCTTATACAAAATCTTCCTATTTTGTATTTTTCGGCGATTTTCTTCTTACAATCGGTCAAAATGTACAAAAGATCCCAAAGACTAGCCGTTTCTCCCTCAGACTCAAGGATTTGCCCCTGGTGGGCAATTCAAGGCTTTGAGAATGCTCGATTTTCGTCGGGTATGCCTTTCACGAAGGAGACTCATTTTTGGGGCTCACTCCTACCTCCGAAGTGCCCAAAATCCCTTCTCCTAATACCCATGCTTCAAAACTCTAGGTAATTTTTCTTGATTCTCCATTTTCCATTTTCGAACCCTTAAAAAATTTCTCAAATTTTGGCTTGAATTAGGGTGTTTTAGACTTTGGAATGATGCATGTAACTTTAGTCTAGGATGCTTTTAGGGTAGTTTTGATTGAGCTTCTACGGAGTTTGGATGGTTTTGGATTGTTTGGGAATTTTTTTATGATGGAACTGATTGTAGGAGACCCATACAGTTGAGGGGGGCCCTATGAGTCCCATTTTTTGTACGGGAGCTTCTTATGGACCCGTACGGGTGGGGCTTACCTGTATGGGTCCTATCCTTAGGGACAGAATCCTAGTTACTTTGATTTTTGCAATCCTCTTTCAATTTCTAATTTACCTGCTACATTCTAACCCTGTTGAACTATAATTTTATCTTTGCAGTTTCAGTATAAGACTGTGGGAGCCTTGAGCTCCTGGAGGAAATGGTACAAGGAAATACGTACCATGGGGGATACAGAGTTACTGGCCCGCATTGACTCTTTTGGCTTCAGTGACATCATTAGGGCCATCTCTCAGGCTCCAAAGACATCGGCCCCAGGAGGTATTTCTGCCTTGACAGAGAGGTAGTCGGAGATGACCCATACTTTTCACTTGTCGATTGGGGAGGTCACTATCACTCCCTCAGATGTGTGCATCATGATAGGCTTAGAGGGGAGCGGGGCTATTGTCCACTTTGATGTTTATGCTGATAGGCGGCATTCCCGGCCTGAGGTGAAGGCCTATATTGCTAGATTACTTGGGCTTCATCCAAGCAGGATGAACAAGCTCAAGTATGGGGACCTGCATACTTATTGGATGGGGCAGCGGAGTCCTGTTGCAACTGATAGGAGAGATTAGTATGCTCGGTCCTTCCTACTGACGTTTCTCACTACCGTCTTTTTCCTAGTCTACTCGAGCAACCTCAATTATGGTTTGCTCTCTATTGTGGAGGATCTTGCTGCTGTGCCCAGCAAGAACTAGTGCTGGGACATTTTGGCACAACTTTATTATGGATTGGATGTCAAAGTTTAGGGTGAGTGGTCCGAGCTTAAGATCTGCCACCTAATACTACTGGTAAATCCCGAACTGATCTCTTGTGCTTTAACCTTTCACTTAACTTATGCTCTGACTGATCCTTATTTTGCCTTACAGATTTAGGCCTTTGAGCATCGATTTATCCCCAAGCTAGGTTTGCCCATGAAGCCTGAGATGCCATATATCATTTCCAGGTGGATGGGGCTTTGGCAGGTTCAACCTTTGACTATAGCACAGTATAGAGAGTTCCTACTACAGCTGCGTTCAGATCGGGTAACCTTCTCTCCTACTAAACTTGCATTTTACATTTCAACAAACCATTAGTAGAAACTATATTTACGAGGTTGTGATACTCATAGTGCATTCATTTTGTACAGGTTATCCGAGACCTATGGGAGAGATTAGCCATGTATGGGGCTATTGAGCGGATGCAGGCTAGCGTGGATGATCGCCGCTTTGCCTTGGAGTTGCCACTCTCTTTTAAGTGGTATCTCAATGAGCGGGTCTGAGGGTGGAGGACCAGTGCTATGGTAGAAAGACTGATGCCTCTCCCAATCCCCTGGACCAACCTAGGGTTATACCTATTAGGCGAGGGGGCTCGCGTGCTATCTGAAGAAGGCTCTTATATGGAGTTTGTCAATTCATCACTTGTTCTTCCTTGTGAGAGGATTCCCCATGATGATGAGCCCCTTGAGTTTCACTGGAGTGACAGTGAGGATGACAATGATGATGATGACGAGGAGGGTGGACCAAGGGGCGACTGCGAGGGTCCATCTATAGTTCGGGGCACTAGGGGCTCGGCTAGGTCTGCTACCCCTTCTTCTCAGGTATGCTTCTAACTTAGCCTTTGTGAATACTTCATTGTTTCCTGAAATTGATTGTGATTACAAACATGATCCTTTATTGATACAGCCTTCCGCTTCCACGTGGAAGAGCCCTGCCACTGTTACTGCTGCGCTTGAGCCATCAGTGAAGTGGTCTCATGCTTCTGGGTCCGTGAGAGAGGGAGTCCTCCGAGCTGAGCTGGATACTTTCTTTCAACTCCTCTATCATTCAGGGAAGCGAGCTATCAAGGACCTCGAGGAGTCAGTCTAGCCTATCGATTTCACTCCTTCCAGCTCTACTCGTACAAGGGATCTCTTGCCTTTAACCTTGTCCATTACAGTGATACTTAGAATATCTTCTCCTGATGTGACCTTTTCCTTTTAGGATACACTAGCTTCAGTAAGTTTCTTTTACCTATAAAATTTAACAAACTATGCATAATACATGCTATGACATTTATATATGTGTACTAATCTTATAAAATCTATTACAGACTCTATTGGCCATGGAGCATAGCAGGTCCGCCCAGGACTTGGATGCTTCTGATGAGAGAGCCAGATTTTTAGAGGAGCAGCTTTGGGCAGCCATTGCTGAGACTGACCAGGCTAGGGCTGAGACTGCTTAGGCGAGGGCCTAGATTGAGACTCTGAGGGGCCAGCTGGCGCGGATGACTGAGGACAGACAGACTCTAGGTCCATCTGATGATGAGTCCAAGGATGACCTTTCTACATACCGTGTGACACAAAGGGGAGGAGATCAGCATGTTGAGGTAGCTGATGCTGCTAGGGCTAGTGTAGGGACATCAGAGACTAGGGTCACCACCTAGACAGCTACTGGTACCTGTGAGGCCGAGGATCATATGACTATAGATGTAGATTATTTGCTAGCAGATACACAGGATCAGATTCTAGAGGGTCGCCAAGGACAGGATCCCCCGATAGCTTAGATTATGATTACTTTTTGAAATATTGATACTTTTAGGCCCTGCACGGCTTGTTTTGATCATAAACTTTAGATTTGTACTTTTGACATTACACTTTTACGCACACTGACTTTTCTTGGCCTGGGATGATTGAGTATTGCTGCTTTGCAAATCCATATTACTTTTATCCAGCAATTTCGTAGCGAGGGGATCAAGTGATGTTCTAATTTTTGCATAGGCCATTCGATGTGAGATGACCTATCAAATATTTGTTTTTCTTTCTCTTTTTCCTAATTTTTTCTTAAACTATCCTTGACGGCTCAGTCTAGTGGACATTTTCTTTTTAGCTTTAACTTTTACCTCTACCGCCCTTTTGGGTGTGAGCACGGGCTTTTCGGTGACCCGTGGAACGATGATGACTTTTTGGTCTAACCTTTTACGGACTAGTTCTTCTATTCTTTGAGAGTCAAATCATGTTTGGAAAGCTCCTTTTGGCAATTTTGTGACCTTTGTCCACGCTTAAAGTCAATAAAAATAATTAAAAATGCATTTAAAATGAGCTTTTATCTTTCTCTCGCGTGCAGTAGTTTGTTTCATAATTTTCTGAAAATCCAAACATTTTCAGTGAGTCCCATTATTTTTATTAGATTCTAGACTCTTTGAGGTTTCCGAATTGTAAAGAATTGATTGAATCGGATAACTTTAGTGAAAGTTATGATCTTTTAAGTTTAACGGCGTATTTTAGAAAATTTGCCCTTTCACCGGATTCCGACAACGATAGCCGGAATCCAGACCGGCAGCCGGTGCTGCCAGGCTGCTTTAGCAAGGCGGCCAGCTGCGTCAGCAAACCGGCCTACCATGTCATTGAAGCGGCCTTTCTCTAGGGACTGTACTTACGTGTTTCAGTAGTTTATTCTAGCAAAAATTCGAATTTGCACCCGTTTTTTCCCAAAATTCATGATTTTAAGGGACCAAATGAATGATTTTCACTTATTCAAGTCTGTATAAACCCCCAAAATCACCTAAATAGAGGACTTTTGGCTAATTTTTATGAGAAATAAAAATTGATTTTTTAGTGAGATAAATTTAAGAATTAGAGAGGAAAAGCTTGATAAAGGCTAAAGAATTCCTCCAAATCAATTTCTTGGGTCTTTATCTTGTTTAATCTCTTAGATTTGAACTAAAATCTGTTCGAAATCATAGCTTAAAAATTGATTAAATAGGTTTTTAGTGACTTTTCCTTAAAAACACTACCCAAATCTTCAAAATCATCAAAAAGGATCTCACCAAGGGTTGATTCGAGTGTCCAAAGAGTGGATTCACAGCCTAAAGGTAATTTTCTGAGTTCCAATGTATTTTCAATTGTTATTCCTTGCTTGTTGCTGCATTTTTGCCTGGTTTTTCGGCATTTGGCTTTTGTTTTCGGCTTTTTTGTGATTTCCCGAAGAGATTTCGGTTGGCCACTCCGGCGACCGGTAGGCCAACTGAATGACACAGTAGGCTGACTCAGCGTGTCGGCGTACCACGTCGCTCAGTCGGTCTACGTGTCGCTCAAGCGGCCAATCACTTTTTCACCAAATTTTCTTGGGGTTTTCCCCCTAAGCTAAAAAATCAAAGTTATTTTAGCATTTTAAGTCCAAATCTACTGGAATAATGTAGGAAACGACTTGAAATGTGAATAATCTTGGGTTTTCGGACAAGAAAATGTCGATTCTAGTCTATTTAGACACTTTTTCCGGTAGACCTCTTCAATGGGCAGAAGGCCGACTGAGCGACGCCTAGGCCGACTCACTGAGTTAGCCTACTGTGTCGCTCAATCGGCCTACCACCTCACTGAGTCGGCCTACTGGTAAAAAATGCTCAAATGGTCCCTGTTTATTTTATTTTGTGTTTTTAGCCCTGTTTTATCGTTCTCTTGCCTTTTTGACTTCCTGAAAAATCACATTTAATTTATAATATCATAACATAATTTATAATATGATTTTTATAATTTATTAATTATTTAATTGGTTAAATCTTATTTTAATGGCTTAAAAATTATGTTTTCACTAAATAAATCTAAATAAATTTTTTTACAACATCAAAAAATGCCAAGATAGTTTTTGTAATTTTTATTATTATTTTAGGGTGTTTAGTTAATTTAAATAATATTTTAGGTTGTTTAGACATTTAATAAATACCCAAAAATTATGTTTTGGTCCCGAAAAATAAAAAAAATACAATTTTCCTTCGTTTGATTATATTTACTATCATTATTTATTATTGCATCATTTATGATTGGTGGTATATATTTTGCCTCGTTTGGAAACGGGTCCGAGTTGGTAAGGTCGGTTAAAACCCGATTTTGCTCGTTTATTTATTTATTGCTGTATTTATTTTCTCGCATTAAAAAAATGTATAGGTATTCGTAAAGCCTTGTAATAATTTTATTTTCTTGCTTTATTTATTTACCGCTTTTCGTGTGATGTATGGCATATAAACCATTAAAAAATATAAATGGTTTGATTTAAAAATTGAAAAGTAAGCAACATCATCCAGACTCAAAATCTCTGTTTTAGGGTATGGTCTAACCACCCGATGGAAATATCGTACCCAAATTCCCAGTGGAGCTTAACCGGGTGGCGACTCTATCTTAAAATACGGGATTTCAAGTCTTGTATCCCTTACCATGCGAATTGGACTTAAATTCAACATCAACATCATTTTTATCATTATTTTCATCACGCCTAAAATAAGGATCATCCCTTAGCACGCTTCACAGCGCTCGTTATTCTCCACCCCCCATGCTAGGCATCTCACGCGGTCCGCGTGGGTCAGGAAAGAGGTCGCCCCTGCTGGGGATTTCCTCTTAACTTAAAATTTGGAAAATTTCTTTCGTTTTCAAAATTTGGTTAAAGGATTTTGCAGATGTGCCTAAATCGTTTTTTAAATCAATGCTTTATTTCTCATGCCTTTTGAATCCACCACTTAATTAGTTTTTAAGTTTTAAGGTTCCATTATTTTCACCCCCGTGAAGCTCACTTTTATACCTCATGCCCGCCAGGAATTGGGGATCTTTGTGGGTGGGACACTCATTTCAACCAATGTGTAATTCCTACGATCGCACTCATTTAAGGAGCGGTTGAGTTACACGGAATCAAGGTAAATAAGACCCTTCTACAGTGTCATTCCATGACACTAGCAGTTTGAGACTATGAACTGCGATAGATTTAGCCATAGCAACTTCCCCTTAGGTTCCCTAAAATAATTTAGATTTAGGTCGCATACTCTCTTACCGTTCCCTAGCGCTAGAGTTAACCCCAGATTCCAAATTGGCATTGCGCGGGAGTCATAAGGTTGGAAGAGGTTTATTTGCTTTCATGTGCTACTCGTGTTGTGCTCATGCATATGCACTTCATGCGTAGGCCGCCTATGGCTGACCTTTATTTTCGATTTTTGCTTACCTCTATTCTCCCCTCGCTTGAAGGGGGAATTTAACAAAATGCCTAAGATTTTTTTGAGTCCCGATGACCCGTATCTAGTTCGCTGGGCATGGCAAGGAATTCACACATCTCAGTATTTTGGGGTTAAGCCTCGCATCATAAGCTCTTCTACTCTCTACCTCTCTAAACCACCCCTGTATATATGGCATTCATCACTCGAATTATTATGTAGTCATTCATTTCATCTATGGTACAATTTGGCCTGATTATCTTCTGGTTTTAGAGTAAGACCAAAGCACCGCTACCATTAGACTCGATCATGCTCTTATTAGCCGTTCTGTGGGTCTGAGTTTAGTTTCAAGCTCAGTTTTGGAATTTGGTTTTTATCTGCTATGTCTGGTTTGCCGATTATTGATGGGGTTCCGTCTGAGGGTACTCCCTCTCCTCTCCCTCCCCCTGATCAGGGTCAGTCTCCGCTGATTTCTGAAATTGCTAATACTATGATAGTGTTTCTTCGATCTGATCAGTTCCAAGATATAATTCAGGGGTAGATCCAAGATTCAGTCTGCGCAGTTTTAGAAGAGAAGAGAAGTGTTTAAAGGGTTCCGATGATTGGTATTCAAGCTCAGGGACAACCAGAGACCGCTCAAAATGGGTTAGTTTAGGTTCTGTCATTTCAAATTCAGTCTACTATTTAGCCCATTCAACCTTTGCCTATCCCATTTCAGTTTATTCAGGATATCGTGCAATCTCAGTCGCCCGTGTTCGCTTATCCAACCTGGACTCCAAGCCATACCTTCAAGCCTGATTTTATCACTGGTGTGAGCCAGTTTCCATTGACCCCAACAACCCCAAATCAGTTTTAGACCACTCTATACCTTTCACCCGTCCAGTCCTGATCCGGTCTATTCTAACTAGATCAGAATTTAGCTCAAACTTAAATGCCTTCAAAGTCCTTTTCTCCTGCTCCTACTCAGTTTATTGTTGCTCTGAGAGGGGTTGCTTACCCATAAAACCTTTTCAATACTAATCCATGGGCTGGTTCTTAAGTCAAAACCTCATCACTCACTTCACCATTCTAGTTTGGTATACCCCATCCATCCAGTGACTAGGTCATGCAATCTTTGGGCATGACACCCGAAATGGAGGCTCTACTGCATAAGTTCCTACTCTTTAGTTCTAAAAGAAGTCAAAAAGCAAAGCTCAAAGAGAGTGAAGGACCATGTACTATCCCATCTCAGGCTGAGGTGAAGGAGAAGCTTTCACAAGCCAGCAAGTCAAATGACGGATCATCCACTCAAGTTCAGACCATCACTTAGACGCCGGTCGTAGCTACTGCCATCCAGCAGAACAATAACCCCAAAGATATTACAAGTCTATAGAAATTACCCCTTAGTGTAATTTTAGCTGCCTTAAGGGAGCACGGCCTCCTCAGAACCCTTCACGAGCATAGACCCCCTAAGGAAGAGGAGAAGCATAGCTTTTATGTGTATCATGTCAAACCAGACCACCGCACTAACGAATGTCAGACTTTGATTCAGACCATCGACCATTTGATAAGGGAAGGAATGATAGTTGAGCCTGAAAAAGCATTTAACCCTCAGGATTCACCCCCACTTTCTCAAGGTAGGGGCCCGCAAGATCTCGTTAGAGTCATCTATTCTAAAGACAAAGCTCCCACAATTTAACTCAATGCCTCTATGATTCAAGCTACACCTGTTTAGACTCTTGCTCAGAAAGCATTCATATCCCCGTGAAACTCCCTCTTAGTGTCCTATTTGCCAAGTTGCAAGAGAAAGATATGCTTACCTCTCTTTGTGAGTATCGTTCCCCAACACCCGTAGAGAAAGGGAATTTCTATCGCTATCATATTTAGGCAGGTCATAAAATAGATCAATGCAAACCTCTGGGCATGGCCATTTAGGGTTTGATAAGAGAAACAAAAATTAATCAGCCAACTAGAAAGACCAGTACTAATAGTGGAGTGAATGCGAACAATTTCGGTCTACCCAAAGAATTTGTATTAGCCATAGTCTTCTCCAGTTTTGCCGACACCACTATGTAAGCTAATTCTACTACCAAATCTAACAAGAATATTGCGAGGTCTCTAGCGAATGAAGGAGACAAGCCATACCCCGAACAAGTGAAAGTTCTAGATCTCGTCCTGGATGACATACCAATGGAAGCTACCGAGGATGCCTAATCTACTAGCTCTACCAATCAAGACCCTCCGCATGTGGAGGATGACTATCTATGATGTAATTTTATTTTTTTAGTATTTAGATGTGAACAACTCTGCCTTTAAGGCATTTTTATTTAATCAAAGACTCTTTTTGCTTATCTGCTTGATTTTTTGCCCGATGGGTCCATGCATTCATTTTATCATAAGCATAACCTATTCAGTATTCATGATATTTCTTTAAATGAAATAAATTTGAGTACATATGACAACCTAAAATGGTAACCATTTTCTAATGGCCTAACCTCTGAAAGAAAATGAGGGATAACCAATGCTTAAGGATCATGATAATGCTTCTGCCTAGTCATACCTAGCCACACCCAAGGTTCATCGTTAGATTGCCGAGCATCCCATCTTCACGCCTAAAATAGGAAAATAAGCTCAATTCTTCCTTGGATAGGTTCAATATGTCAATCGGTTCTTCGCATGCCACTATGTGCAAACTTATTTTCATACTACCAAAGAAGTATCAGCCGATTGTGGAGAAAGAGCATCACAAGACTACCTTCGACAAAATCAAGAGTTACCTTTTTCTATGCCCACCCATTCTCAAATTCCCCACCCCCGACACACTATTGATTCTTACTCACATCTTCAATTCCCAAACCTTCACTATTTCTCTCCTCACTGGCCCTTCTCGGTGAGGGGGACGTATATGATCGGTGAGATTTAATCCTCATCAACAAATGAATGCTGTTTCATCACCGTAGGGGCAGGTTACTTCTGAAAATAGGGGGAAGTCGAGTCTTTCACCAACATTACTGCCAAGAGGATGCCCAAGTTCATCGAGAAATGCATCTTCACCTGGTATGGATTACTTCATCACTTGGTCCCAAAAAATTAGTTTTAGTTTCAAGGGGCAATAAACGATTTGATTAAGAAATATGGGATTGAGTGCCACAGGGATTCACTCCACAGACTGGCTTGCCAAGAAGTTTCTTTCTAAGGCTGCCGCAAAGATTAGAGATTGAGCCGATGAGCTGCCATTGACCTTCTAAGATGTCAAACAAATGTCAGAATTCTTGTAAACTAAACACCTTTCTCATGTGCCTATAAAATGGATGCCATGCTACCAACCAATTCCAAGATGAAGTCCTTGAGTGTCACACCGGAATCTAAGTCAAAGGGACCCCATGGACTAAAGCGACACTTAAACAATCTTAAAATGCACCAGCAACACATGGCAAAGGCACCCAACAATCGTGTCAAAGTGTCAGAAGTATCCGTAAAAAATCCGATAATCTAGTTTTGAAGCAAGTGGAGCCTTTAAATACTGATTCAATGGGGAAAGTTCTGGCTAAATCGGGAAAGACCTTATGTAATCAGAAAGGTACTCGGTTCCAGGGACATGAGGACTTTAGACAGTAACGAGTTCGTAAACCCTATCAAGCAAAGCAGGTTGAAGTGTAATCATATCTAACCTAAAAAGAATCAAATCCAGAAAAGCAGTCTATAAAAAATAAATAAAAATCAATCACCCGGCGAGTGGTCCTCTACTGCTCGAGAAAAAATTAGGGTGTATCCCACTGATTGGTATTCTACAAACTGATCAGGCAAAAGTTAGGGTGCAAAATAACCCGCTAGGCTGAAAACCCGAAAAGGGCGGCCTAGGCAAAAGTGAGGGTAAAGCGAGTTGAGAGTATGTTGGCCAGAAAACCTATATAGTATAGCTAAAACCAGAGTTAGGGTCAATAGAAATGGTTATCATCATCATGTACTCAAACTTACTTCATTTAATGAAATGCCATTTTACTGAATCCTTTATGTTTGTGCTTGAATGAATTTATTGGGCCTAAAAGGCAAAATGTTGCAAGTAAGTAGAACGTAGGGTTTTGAGCAGTCAACCCAATTCCTCAAAATAAAAGTTAAAACGCAAAAATTTTGATAGACTGAAAAGAAGCGAGGTCTATGCAAAAAGCCGGGATAGTCAGCTGGATTGAAAACCCGAAAAGGACGGTCCAGGCAAAACTTAGGACATAAAAGCAAAATAATCAAGTCTGATGGGCCAAAAGCAATGTTCGGGTCTATGAAAAAATTAAGACAATCAAAACAAAGATAAAATGACTTGCATCGATCACATCGAAATACCCGCATTATTATCATCATCATCATAGTGCCTGAATATCTTCTACAATTCGATGGACTCGAGAGGGCTCAAATCCATCCTCTACGCGTATCCACTACAATCTAGACCGCAACCAAGCATCTCGAGTCCACAATCTCCCTAAACCATCCTTGGTTGAATTCATTGGTAGTGATAGCATCCAGTCATTCATTATCTAGAGTCTTGAACTTCACTTTGTGCACCCCTCTTATCTTCAACATGCTCGATCCAGCAATCAATTTGTAGTCGACTTGCCGCAGCTTCCCTGATTCTCGTACATGGGCATTTCCACCTAATCTGTGCAACATCCCTAATCCATCACCAAAGGAATTCTTGCTTGTCTATACCGCAAAGCAATTCCATTTATTCTCTCTCCGCGCAATCAACTAAATTGAGCAAAATCAATCGTGCAAGTAGTCATGCATCTCAGATGTGGGGGATGATCAGTCCAAGTAGCTCGTGCATTCATGCATAATATTTATAAATGTCATATCTATTATTCTATACTGAATTCTACGGGGAACAAAGCACAGAAAAGTATCCTTAAGGTATGTGCTCGACCTCCATGCAAATACCCGTATCAAGGGGCATCTCAGAATTATCTTCTAACCTACATTCAAGGACAAAACATCCAATGGGAAAAACTCTCCGATCGGTTATCTCTTTTTGACTCCCGGACATTTCCAAACTCATTTTCTCAATATTCCATTTTTATTGCTTAATTGAAGGGGCAAAATATTTTTGTCTTAACAAAATCAATTAAGCAATAAAAATGTAACTTATGTCATTTACTGATGCTTTAAAATTTCCTTGATAGGTATACCATGTGGCAATGCAAACAAACCAGCAACCCAATGGATCCTAAAATCAGAACTCAGAATTTCTCCAAGGGGCATATCAGCTAGAACCGTTGGATACCTCGACAGTTTCTCCAAATTCTCAGAAATCCTAACTCAGATTTCATTCTTTTGTTTCAATTGCTTAATTGAAGGGAAAAAATATTTTTGTTCCACAAAATCAATTAACCAATTGAAACGTAATTCATATCATTTACTGGTGCTTCAAAACCACCTTGATAGGTACGCCATAAGGCAATTTTGATGGACAATCGATCCAAAGATCAAGAATCCAAGACTCAGAAAATCCTTTAAGGGCACCTCTATGCAACTTTGCACCCTTCAGGGGCACCACGATGTAGCTTTTGGCCCTCCAAGAGCGCCTCTATGCAGCTGTCGCAAAATCAGCCTAGCAATGGCTTTCCTGAACTTCCTGGATATTTCTAAACTCATTTTCTCAATATTCCATTTTCATTGGTTAATTGAAGGGGTACAAATTTTTGTCTTAACAAAGTTAATTAAGGAATTAAAAATGCAATTTACGACGACTACTAACCCCTCAATCTTTTATTCTCGCTAGGTCTGTTGATGGTGCATTCCCAAACCACCAGTAGACAACCGATTCAACCTCTACAACCGATAGGTATGTTGATGGTACGTTCCCAAACAACTAGTAGATAACCGATTCAACCTCTACATCCGATAGGTCCGTTGATGGTGCGTCCTCAAACCACCAATAGACAACCGATTCAACCTCTACATTTGATAGGTCAGTTGATGGTGGGTTCCCAAACCACCAGTAGACAACCAATTCAACCTCTAAATCCGATAGGTTTGTTCCAAACCACCAGTAGACCACCGCTTGAACCTCTACATCTGATAGGTCTGTTGATGGTGCATTCCCAAATGACCAGTAGATAACCGATTCAGCATCACCTCCGATAGGTCCGTTGATGATGCGTCCCATGACCATCCGCAGACAACCAACTCAAACAATCTTCTATAACTGACTCGAGGTTCCATCGTCTTAGGTATAATCTTATATCCCCTGCTCTTTCGTCAAATCACATTTAACCCGTCAAATGATAATCTCACGAAGGATAGCTTATGAGCACGGACTTTTCGGTGACCCGCGAAATGATGATAACTTTTTGCTCTAACCTTTTACGGACTAGTTGTTCTATTCTTTGAGAGTTGAATCACATTTGGAAAGCTCCTTTTGGCGATTTTGTGACCTTTGACCGTGCATAAATTCATTAAAAATAATTAAAATTGCATTTAAAATGAGCTTTTATCTTTCTCTCACATGCAGTAATTTGTTTTGCAGTTTTCTGAAAAATCCAAACATTTTTAGCAAGTCCCATTACTTTGTTTAGATTCTAGACTCTCTGAGGTTTTCGAAATTTCCAGAATCGCTTGAATTGGATAACAATAGTTAAAGTTATACATTTTTGAAGTTTAACGGCGTTTTTTAGAAAATTTGCCCTTTAGCTGCGGCCAGGCCGCTTCAGCAAAGCGGCCTACCACTTCACTAAAGTGGCCTTGCTCCAGGGACTATGTTTGCACGTTTCAGTCATTTTTCCTGTCAAAAATTCAAATTTTAACCTATTTTTTCCACAAAATTCATGATTTTAAGGGACCAAATGAATTATTTTCACTCAGTCAAGTCTATATAAACCCCCAAAATCACCTAAATAGAGGACTTTTGGCTAATTTTTATGAGAAACAAAAATTGATGATAAATTTAAGAGTTAGAGAGAGAAAGCTTGATAAAGGCTAAAAAATTCCTCCAAATCATTTATCTCTTAGATTTGAACTAAAATTTGTTAGAAATCATAGATTAAAAATTGATTAAATAGGTTTTTAGTGACTTTTCCTCAAAAACACTACCCAAATCTTTAAAATCATCAAAAAGGATCTCACCAAAGGTTGATTCGAGTCTCCAAAGAGCGGATTCACGGCCTAAAGGTAATTTTTGAGTTCCAATTTATTTTCATATATTATTCCTTGCTTGTTGTTGCATTTTTGCTTGGTTTTTGGGCATTTGGCTTTTGTTTTCGGCTTTTTTGTGATTTTCCGGGGAGATTTCGGTTGTCTTCTCTGGCGACCGGTAGGCCGACTGAATGACACGGTAGGCCGACTCAGCGAGTCTGCCTACTACGTCGCTCAGCCGGCCTACGTGTCGCTCAAGCGGCCAATCGCTTTTTCGCCGAATTTTCTTAGGGTTTTCCCCCTAAGCTAAAAATCAAAGTTATTATAGCATTTTAAGTCCAAATCTACTGGAATAATGTAGGAAATGACTTGAAATATCAATAATCTTGGGTTTTCGGACACGAAAATGTCAATTCTGCTCTGTTTAGACACTTTTTCCGGTAGACCGCTTCAATGGGCAGAAGCCTGACTGAGCAACGCCTAAGTCGGTCTACCGTGTCACTCAATCAGCCTACCACCTCACTGACTCGGCCTACTGGTAAAAAATGCTCAAATGGTCCTTGTCTATTTCATTTTGTGTTTTTAGCCCTGTTTTATTGTTTTCTTGCCTTTTTGGCTTTAATTTCCACCCAAAAAATTCTTGAAAAATCACATTTATTTATAATATTATAACATAATTTTTAATATGATTTTTATAATTTATTAATTATTTAATTGGTTAAATCTTATTTTAATGGCTTAAAAATTATGTTTTCACTAAATAAATCTAAATAAATTTTTTTACAACATTAAAAAATGCTATGCCAGTTTCAGTAATTTTTATCATTATTTTAGGGTGTTTAGTTAATTTAAATATATTTTAGGTTGTTTAGACATTTAATAAATACCCAAAAATTGTGTTTTGGACCCGAAAAATAAAAATTATGCTATTTTCCTTTGTTTGATTATATTTATTGTCGTTATGTATTGCATCGTTTATGATTGGTGGTATATATTTTGCCTCGTTTAGAGTCGGGTCCAAGTTAGTAAGGTCGGTTAAAACCCGATTTCACCCGTTTATTTATTTATCGCTTTATTTATTTTCTCACATTAGAAAAATGTATAGGTATTCATAAAGCCTTGTAATAATTTTATTTTCTTGCTTTGTTTATTTACCGCTTTTTGTGTGTTGTATGGCATATAAACCAAAAACTCTAAATAATAACCGGATTTAAATCGCATAAGAACTAAAGTAGCGTTTATTAAATTATAAATGGTTTGATTTAAAAATTGAAAAGTAAGCAACATCATCAGGACTTGGAATCTCTGTTTTAAGGTACAGTCTAACCACCTGATGGGAATATCGTACCCAAATTCCCGGTGGAGCTTAACCGAGACGACTTTATCTTAAAATATGGGATTTCAAGTCTCATATCCCTTAGCATGCGAGTTGGACTTAAATTCAACATCAACATCATTTTTTACCATTATTTTTATGACGCCTAAAATAAGGATCATCCCTTAACACGCTTCACAGCGCTCGTTACTCTCCACCCACGTGCTACGCATCTCACGCGGTCCTCGTGGGTCGGGAAAGAGGTCGCCCGCTCACATCGGGTTTTCAACCTAGCAAGCTTTCTCTTTTTTTTCGCCTTAATTTTTGCCGAGACCGCCCTTTCGGGTTTTCAATCCAGTAGGCTTTTCAAAATATTGCTTATGTTCGTTGAAGATGAATACATTGATGCATAACACATAGAGGAAAATTGGTGTTCACACACCTGCAATTATTTTACGTAAAGACATGCATGCATTCATAAGACCTAGATTCTTAGCAAAATCATAACATGTTCATTGATGAGATTAATTTGAGTATATGGGCAATGGTAACAATTTCCAATGGTTAACCCCTTCTACCTACTAATCTTTTACAGATTTTCTATAAATCAATTGACATTTTTTCTCTCGATGCCCTAACTTTTGTCTAATCCGCCCTTTTTGGGGTTTTAACTCAGCGAGCTTTATTTGCATTGGAGTGCCCTAATTTTTGCCTGACTGGTTTGCGGAATATTGATCAGCAGGCTGCACCATAATTTTTGCCCGAGTAGTAGAGGACTGCTCGTCAGGTGATTTTATCCTTTATTTCTTTCATTCTTTGTGCTGCTTTTTTATGATTTAATTCTTTTGACCTAGACATGATAATGCTTAAGCCTATCTTGATTTACTAGATTCACAAACTCATTCCTGTCCATATCCATAAGCTTGATTCCTCCTTTACTAAGGACTTTCTTCATGACGAATGGTCCTTCCCAATTAGGCCTGAACTTGCCCCTAATGTTAGTGTTGACCTGTTATAGCTACTTGAGAACTAGATCACCCGCTTTGAGAGGTTGTTTTGGGTATCTAACTCTGTTGTTGTAAGCTTGAGCCATCCACTATTGGTACATTTATAGATGGTCAAGTGCCTTGAGCCGCTTTTCATCTATTGCATTTAACTGTTCATACCTGGCTCTTGCCCAATCTGATTCTTTTAACCTAGCTTCGAGTGCCACTCTTAGAGATCTTACTTTTGTTTCAAGTTATAACATGGCTTCCATTCCATATACTAGGGAAAAAGGTGTTTGATCGGTGGGAGTTTTTATACTAGTTCTATACCCCCAAACTGCAAATGGAAGTTTATTAGCCCAGTCTTTGTAAGTAGCTACCATTTTCGACAAGATCTTTTTGATTGACTTATTGGCAGCCTCAACTGCCCCTTTAGCTTGTGGCCTATATGGAGAAGATCTATGATGTTCGATGTGGAACTTTTCAAATAATTCAGTCGTGGCCCCTCAAAATTGAACCCCTTTATTAGATACCACATGATGCAGAATCTCATACCGAGCAAAAATATGCTTCTCGATGAACTTGTCCATTTTCTTGGCAGTGATAGTAGTGTAGGATTTTGCCTCTACCCATTTTGAAAAATAATCAACTGCGACTATGATGAATCGGTATCCATTGGTTGATGATGGTGAGAATGGCCAAAGAGTAGATAAATTATGAAGTTCAGTCAGGGGCAGGTGCTTTATATCCCCATAAATCTGGCACTCGAGACATTTTCTAACCTTGCTGATGCAGTCGACGTTCGTTGTGGTCCAAAAGTACCCCATCCTTTGAATTTTTCTAGCTAAAGCCATCCCATTCATATATGGGCCACAAGCCCCAGAGTGTACTTGGGTTATTACCTTTTCTACTTCTTCTGTTAAACATCTCAACAATAATCCTTCAATCGTCCTCTTGAAGAGATCTTCATTAACTAGTCTGAATTATGTTGCTAACCTTTTGAGAGTTAGGAGATCCGAACCTGATGACCCTTTAGGGCACTTCCCTTCTTTCAGGATCCTTTTAATGTCATCATACCAACAAAACTTTTGCTCCTCTTTGATCATAACTTTTATCATCTTATGAAATGGAGAATGAGTCGTTTCGATAATAAGCGGATGGATAGGCTATGCCTCTTCCCCTTCCCATATCAAGGCTAAGGTAGCCAAAGAATCGGCCATCCGATTCTCATCCTTCGGTATATATTGGAAGAAGCATTGACTAAACTGTGCTGACATGTCCTAAACTGCTTCTACATATGGCCTGAGTAACTCTTCTCTTATTTCCTACTCTCCCACGATGTTCTTTAACACTAGCGTAGAATCTCCCATCACCCTAATTTCCCTTGCCCCTACTTTTAGGAGAGCATCAAGATCAAAGAGACAAGCTTTATATTCGGCCCTGTTATTGGTGATTGGGAATTCTAATCCTTGCTCAGTGGGACAACCTCATCTTGCGGCATGATGATGATTTCCCCAAGACCAGCGCCCTTATGATTCATAGCTCCATTGAAATACATGATCCATTTGGCCTTCTCAACTTTCACTTCTACTAACTGCTTATTATGGAAATCTAGATTTTCAACATAATCAGACTCTATAGGTTGACTTGCAAAAAACTCAGACACTGCTCTCCCCTTAATGACCTTCTTCGTGACACACTTGATATTAAACTCAAATAATAATAGGAGCCAATGAGATAGCTTCCCCAACAATGTGGGGGATTGACAAAGATATTTCATTAGGTCCACTTTTGCAACCGCTTGGACTTTAGAGGACTGGAAGTAATGCCATAACTTTTTAGTCAACCATACCATTGTTGTGGAGGTCTTTTCCACTACCGTGTATTTCATTTCATATTCTAACAACCTCTTGATCAAATAGTATACGGCATGCTAGCTCTTATCCTCTTATTCTTGGACCAACACAGCCCCCATAGACGACTCTTCTATGGCCAAATAGAGAATCAACGACTTTCCGGGCATTGAAGGCTTCAAGACTGGGGGCTCATGAGATAAGCCTTTATCTTGTCTAACGCTGTCTGGCATTGCTCATTCTATTCTATCGGCTGCTTCCTTCTTAATAACTTAAAGATTAGCTCACCTACGATCATTAGCTTGGCAAAAAAATGACTCACGTATTGGAGCGATCCAAGGAATGACCTGACTTCCCATTCGGTTCTAGGAATAGGCATTTCTTGAATAGCTTTAACCTTATTAGGGTCGACCTTGATTTCCCTCCAACTGATGATGTGGCCCAAGAGTTTTCCTGATGTAACCCCAAACACACATTTCTTCAGATTTAAATGTAGGTTGTATTTTTCAATCCTCGTCAATAACCTTTCTAAGATCTCAGGGTGCTCTTCTCTCATATTAGACTTTACTAATTTGTCGTCTACATAAACGTCAACCTCTTTGTGTATCATATAGTGTAGTAAGGCTGTCAGGGCTCTTTAATAAGTTGCCCCTACATTCTTCAGCCCAAAAGGAATTACCTTATAGCAGTACACTCCCCATTCTGAGATGAAGGCTATCTTGACCTTGTCGATGATGTCCATTGGAATCCGATTGTACCCAGAAAACCATCTAAGAATGAGTACATTATGGCCCTGGTGGTGCTATCTACCAATACATAGATGTGCGGTAATGGGAAGTCATCCTTGGTAGATGCTTTGTTCAAATTGCGAAAGTCGACACACGTTTTGACCGTTCCATCCTTCTTAGGAATCGGAACAACATTTGCTAACCACGTTGGGTACTCAATTACTTCAATGAATTTAGCTTCCACTAATCTAACAACTTCAACTTTGATTTTGTCGGCCCGTTCTGGCCATAACCTTCTTAACTTTTATTTGACTGGTTTAAACCTGGGATCGGTTGGGATGTGATACTCAGCAATTTGGCGATCTACCCCAGGCATATCCTTGTAGGACTAAGTGAAAGCGTTAACATGTTTTCTAAGCACTTTTATCATCTCTCTTTTTTTGATAGGGGTTAGATCATTGGATATTGTTACCATTTTTGGATTTTCCTTAGTACCCAAGTTAATGTCATGTAATGAAGAGTCATGAATGCTAAAAATGTTATGCGTATGGTCAAATGAATGGATGGTGCCTTCAGGCAAAACATCAAACAAGTAAGAAAAATCACTATTATTATCATTAGGATGCCTGTGAGCACTGGATTTTATAGTACCTCTCACAAGACGATGATGACGTATGCCCGATTTTATTCCTCATAATAAAAAAATCTTTTTTTGGAATTTTTATTACCGATATAAAGTTCTCTATGAATTTTATTTTCAAAAAAATTCAATTCGGCGTGTCCGGTAACGCGTCCGGTGGTAGCTCAGACCAACGATTTACATCCAAAAAATAATTTAGTCCAAAATACCCATTAAAAGTAAAAAATACACCCCAATATATAAGTTTTTCCGTCAAAATCTCCTTTTGCTGGATTTCCTCTCCCTTTACCTAATTTTGGGCACAAATCGTGCAAATTTTCAGATCTGCCAGAGGAGCGAGGTCACTGGTGGCCTCGCCGATACCGCCAACGGTATCATCCATGCCGCCGGCAATATGGGTTTAAGCTGCAGAACAGCTGTCTCCCTTTTTTACTGATATCCGCCAGATAAATGGACCAAAGGCAATTTGCAATGAATTTTAGCCTATATAAAGGCCATTTTTCAACCATTTCAAGGGTTCCACTCTCCCTCAACTCAAAGTTTAAAGCAAATTTTGAGTATCTTAGCTAGCTTTAGTGGGGTAAAGTTTAGAAAAGGTAAGAAAAGAGGATTCAATTCATCTTTTCTTGGTTTTTTCTACTAAACTCTCTGATATCTAGGTGCATTTTAAGTTTAGAAATCACCAAAATAAGGATTTAGAGGCTAAATCACCCCTTAATTTCCAAAATCATGATTTGAGCTCCTCAGAGGTGTCATACAGATTATGAAGAGGTGGATTCATGGCCCCAAGGAAAAAATTATGTGTCTCATAGCTCTTTGGCTTCCATTTTACTTATTTATTGTGTTTTAGTTATTATTTGTGCTTAGTTTCGGGGTTTTTGGTCACTTTTCAGCCAAAAATAGCTGTTGTAAGAAACTGAAGCCGTTGGCGGCATTTAAAGTCGCTGGAGGTATCAACCATGCCGCCAGTGGCATCGTTGATACTGCTAGTGGCCTCATTTGCCCCTAATGGCCCTATTTTCTTGCAAGACCCTTTCTTTATAGTATCTAAAAAGTCATGTAGCCAGCTTGTATAGCTAAGATCACCAACGACATCATCCATGCCACTGGCAGCCATAGTCATACCGTCGGCAGCATGGCCTTCGGGATAGTAGTTTCATTTTGTTTATTTTCTGACCTAGTTTAAATTTTTGAAGCTAGGATGCACAATACAATGACGAAGGTCCAAAATCTTCTGAAAATAGACCCCACCCCATGCCATGTGGCATTTTCACTAATAATTTGGTTAAAATAATGATCGAGTCTAAAATATGGATATAATAGAATTTTTCTGCAAATGCCTCTGTGAGCACTAGATTTTATTGATCCTTCTCATGAAACTATGATGAGAGCTATACAATGCAATATCTTCAGGTGTTGTCCATCCAAGGCGTTCCTACTACTACAGAGTTGAGTTTGGCTATAGCACAGTGACCTAGACTGAACTTAGGTACCCGTACGGGTACTGCATAGTGGTATAGATCCACCCTCAGAAATGTACGGGTGATTACCTACTGTACGCCTGGAGGGGACCTGTACGAGGTCCCCTGGTAATGGTATAGGTGGTGCCCCACCCGTACGGGTACAGTTGTTTCTTATTTATGCTTTTTTAGAATCAGTCTCTTACCAATTTTGGGAAAAGGCAGGTCTTAAACATGATTTATTGCGTTTAGACCTCCTCTCCCCAATAAAAAGGGGTCTTCCCTTCACATTTCAAACACACTCATTCTTCTTAGAAAAATTATGCTAAAACTCTAACAATGTCTATAGGTATACAAAAGGGATAGTGGGGGTATAGGGTGTATAAAATAGGGAGAAAATCCTTCTTTTGAGGTTTTGTCCACATTTTATTCATTCCTAACTTCTTTCATTAGGATTTAGGGGAGATTCTATCCATACAAATAATCGCCTAAATAGTCCTATTCCATCTACTTTGGTCGAGCTCTCTCAACAATAAAGGGATCACCTCAAAGTGGATTCACGTCGAAAAGGTAACGCTCCAGAGTTTCAAAGAGACTCACATTCTCAATTATTTCGTTATAATTATTGTTTGTTACCTCCATTATATATGTTGCTTTCATTTCTTGCCTAAGGTTTGGTCCTCACCTGTATAAGACTTGTTGGCACCATATATCCCCAAGGATATCAATTTAGTATGCCATACTCATACGGAAGGAAATTCCTTTTTTTAAATTATTTTACCTTTTCTACCACCAATCTTCTGATCTGTAATCTGTAACTTAAATGAACCAGGTAATCTGTAATGCGATGAATGTAATTTTGAATCAACTAAATGAGAAATAAGTGACTCATCCAATACCCGAATCTCTGATCCAGTAGGTATGAGTCTCCAACTATATGTTCCGTCAAACCCTGAGGAAAGAGGAAGTTTCTACACATACCATGTTAGTTTTGATCACCCAACTGGACTTGTGAGGATCTCCTCAAAGCCATCACCATGCTAATTGACAAAAGAAAAGTCTGTGAACCTCAAAGAAGAGGAGATAAGGTAGCCATGATCAACTCGGGGTTAGAAGAAAGTGAAGTATAGAAGTGCATCATAGAAATCAAGAAGGCAAGAGAAGAGCCATCCATGTTTGACCTTATAGCTATCAGACAGTGGAGTAGGGAACCTGTCCATGACTACTTTCAGAGGTGGTTAACGATCACGGTAGCCCTTAAAAGGAAACCTCAGGAGAAGGAATGACCTGACTGATTCATCTTCAGGTTATCTCCTCACCTCTGAAAGATAGCATTCATGAATGCATACAAAACCATCCCTGAGAGCTATAAAGCAGCTATAGAAGCAGAAAAATGTGCCAAACGAATGGAAGACAGTGACCCATAAAAGATTGAAGTGGACAAAGCCATTGATACCTTCACTACCTCCATATACACTATCTTATGTCAGGGGGATAAGAAAAAGACATTGATTCAGGAAGCCCTGATAAGCCTGGCCCAAGCTATAAGGGATGTTGTAGACAATATGTTGACCAAAAAGCAGTTGCAAGACCTAGATCGCGACTTGAATCATATTTTGATGAATGATCAAGAAGGCCCTCCACCTGTGGAGGATGACAATGCAATTATATGTAATGAAAATGATGTAGCCTTTGGGCATCCTAATAATAATGATAATGATTTTGCTTACTTGTTTGATGTTTCGCCTAACAACACCATGCATTCATCTGACCATACGCATAGCATTTTTAGCATTCATGACGCTTCATTGCATAACATTAATTTGGGTACCGAGAAAAAACCAAAAATGGTAACCATATCTAATGATCCCTAACGAAGAAAGAGAGATAATAAAAGTGCTTAGAAAATATGTTAACGCTTTTGCCTTGTCCTATGAAGACATGCCTGGGGTATATCGCTAAATCATCAAGCATCGCATCCCAACTGATCCCTGGTTTAAACCAATCAAATAAAAGCTAAGAAGGTTGTATCCTGAATGGGCTGATAAGATCAAAGCCAAAGTCGCTAGGTTACTGGAAGCCAAGTTCATTGAAGTAGTTAAATACCCGACATGGTTAGCAAATGTTGTACCGGTCCCTAAGAAAGATGGAAAGGTCATAATGTGTGTCGACTTCTATGATTTAAACAAGGCGTCCCTTAAGGATGACTTTCCATTACCATACATCAATGTATTGGTTGACAGCGCCGCTAGGGCCTTAATGTACTCCATTTTAGATGGATTCTCTGGGTACAATCAGATCTTGATGGACATCATCAATAAGGTCAAGATAGCCTTCATCATAGAATGAGGGGTGTACTATTACAAATTAATGCCCTTTGGGATGAAGAATGCAGGAGTGACTTATCAGAGGGTGGTGACAGCTTTACTGCACGACATGATTCACAAGGAGGTTGAGGTCTACGTAGATGACATGCTAGTAAAATCCAATACGAGGGAAGAACACCCTGAGATCTTGGAGAGGTTCTTGACTAAAATTGAGAAGTACAACTTGCACTTGAATCCAAAGAAGTGTGTGTTTGGGGTTACATTGGGTAAACTCTTAGGGCACATTATCAGTCAGAGGGGAATTGAAGTCGACCCTGCTAAGGTTAGAGCTATTCAAGAAATGCCTATTCCTAAAACCGAAAGGAAGACATGTCATTCCTTGGATCGCTCCAGGATGTGAGTCATTTTATTACCAAGCTAATGACTGTGTGTGAACCAATCTTTAAGTTGTTGAGAAGGAAGCAGCCGATAGAGTGGGATGAGAAATGCCAGATAGCATTCGAAAAGATAAAGGCTTATCTTATGAACCCCCAGTTTTGACTCCTCCGATTCCCGCAAGCCGCTAATTCTCTACCTGGCTATGTTAGTGCAAGAACAAGAGGATAAGATCGAGCATGCTATCTACTATTTAAGCAAAAAAAAATTTGCTAGAATATGAGATAAAATACACGGTAGTAGAAAAGACCTGCACAACGATGGTATGATTAACTAAAAAGTTAAGGCATTACTTCCAGTCCTACAAAATTCAAGTGGTTGCGAAGGTTAATCCAATGAAGTATCTTTCCTGATCCCCTACATTTGTAGGGAAACTCTCTCGTTGGCTCTTATTACTATCTGAGTTTGATATCAAACATATCACGAAAAAAGTCATTAAGAGAAGGGTGGTGGCTGAGTTTTTGGCCAGTCAACCTATAGAGTCTGACTATGTTGAGAATCTAGATTTTCCCAATGAACAGTTAGCAGAAGTGAAAGCTGAGAAGGCTGAATAGACCATGTATTTTGATGGAGCTATGAATTGAAAGGGCGCCGGTCTAGGGGTAATCATCATCACACTATAAGGTGAGGTCATTCCACTAAGCAAGCGATTGCAGTTCCCAGTCACTAATAATAGGGCCAAATATGAAGCCTGCATCTTTGGTCTTGATGTTCTTTTGCAAATAAGGGTAAAGGAAGTCCGGGTAATGGGGGATTCCGCACTAGTAATAAAACACATTGTTGGAGAGTGGGAGATCTGGGAAGAGTCACTCCAACTGTATGTGGATGCAGTCTAGGATCTGTCAGCCCGGTTTAACCAATGCTTATTCCAATATATACCAAGGGATGAGAATCAAATGATAGACTCCTTGGCCACCCTAGCCTCTATGTGGGGGGGGGGGAGAAGAGGCTCAACCCATCCGCCCGCTTATAGTTGAAACGACTCGTTCCCCATTTCATGAAAGGGTTCGAGTTATGGTTATGGTGGAGCAAAAAGTCTATTGGTACGATGATATTAAGAGGATCTTGAAAGAAGGAAAGTTCCCCAAAGGGTCATCAGGGTCAGATCGCTTAGCTCTCAAAAGATTGGTAACTCAGTTCAGACTAGTTGGCAAAGATCTATTCAAAAGGTTAGCCGAGGGCTTATTGTTGAGGTGCTTGAAAGAAAAAGCAGAAAGGGTAATGACTCAGGTACATGAAGGGGATTGCGGTCCGCACATGAACAGGATGGCTCTATCCAGAAAAGTTCAGAGAATGGGGTACTACTGGACCATAATGAATGCTGACTACGTAAACAAGGCCAGAAAATGTCATGAATGTCAAATTCACAGGGACATACAATATCTCTCTTCATCCGAACTTCATAATTTGTCTACTCCTTGGCCTTTTTTGGCATTGGGGATAGATATAATCGGTGAAATTCGGCCGTCATCAACCAATGGCCATCAATTCATCATTTCACAGTTGATTATTTTTCAAAAGGGGTAGAGGTCGAATCTTACACCAACATTAACGCCAAGAAAATGGCCAAGTTCATAGGGAGAAATATTTTTGCAAGATATGGAGTGCCACACCATATAGTTTCTAACAACGGCGTTTAATTCCAAGGGGCCATAGCTTAATTGTTCAAAAATTCAACATTGAGCATAGATCTTCTTCGTATAGACCATAAGCTAACGGGGCAGTTGAGGCTGCATATAAGTCAATCAAGAAGATTTTGTCCAAAATGGTATCCACTTATAGAGATTGGGCTGATCAACTTCCATTCGCAATTTTGGGGTATAGAACTAGTGTAAGGACTCCAACCAATCAAACACCTCTCTCCTTGGTATATGGAATGGAAGCCATGTTGCCGATTGAAACAGAAGTAAGATCTCTAAGAGTGGTACTAGAATCACAGTTAAAGGAATCAGATTAGGCAAAAGCCAGGTATGAACAGTTGAATGCGATAGATGAAAGGCAACTCAAGGCACTAGACCATCTTCAGATGTACGAACAGCGCATGGCTCGGGCTTACAATAATAGAGTCAGATACCCAAAACAAACACTCAAAGAGGTGATCTAGTTCTCAAGCAGCTACGCCAGACCAACACTAATGTTAGGGGCAAGTTCAGACCTAACTGGGAAGGGCCATTCACCGTGAAGAAAGTCCTTGGTAAAGAGGGAATCAAGCTTATAGATATGGATGGAAATGAGTTTATGAATCTAGCGAATCGAGATATGCTTAAGCATTATCATGTATAGGTCAAAAGAATTAAATCATTAAAAAAGTAGCGCAAAGAATAAAATAAAGAATAAAACACCCGACAAGCGGTCATCTACTACTTGGGCAGAAATTAGGGTGCAACCTGCTGATTGGCATTCTATAAACTGGTCAAGCAAAAGTTAGGGAACTCAAAATAAAGCCCGCTAAGTTAAAAACCCGAAAAGGGCGACTTAGGTAAAAGTTAGGGCATCGAGAGAAAAATATCAGTTGCTTTTTCAAAAATTTGTAAAAGACCAATAGGCAGTAGTGGTTAACCATTGGAAATTGTTACCATTGCCTATGTACCCAAATTAATCTCATCAATGAACATGTTATGATCTTGCTAAGAATCTTAGTCTTATGAATGCATCGTGTCTTTAGGTGAAATAATGGCTGGTATGCGAACATCAATTTTTCTCTATGTATTATGCATCATGATATTCATCTTTACCACACATTTGCAATTTTCAGAAAAGCCTGCTAGATTGAAAACCCGAAAGGGCGGTCCAGGCAAAAGTTAAGGAAAAAAGAGAAAGTTTGCTGAGTTGAGCCATCAAGGACAACTCAGGCAAAAATTAAGACAGCCTGCGGGATTGAAAACCTGAAAGGGCGGTCCCGGCAAAAATTAAGGCAAAAGCTTGCTAGGTTGAAAAATCGAAAGGGCGGTCCAGGAAAAAGTTAAAGCTAAAAAGAAAAAGGTCCGCTGAGCTAAGCCATCAAGGACAGCCCAGGCAAAAATTAGGACGAAAAGAAAAGAAAAAAAAATGTTCGATAGGTCATCTCACATCGAATGGCACTATGCAAAAATTAGAACTTAATTCAGTACCCTCGCTACACAATCACCAGATATGGATTCACGAGGCAACTATACCCAATAATCTCAGTTCTAGAAAAATCCGTATGCATAAAAGAAGTAGCAAAAGTATCGGTTTAGAAGTTAACAATCAAAACAAGCCACACAGGGCCAAAAGAAGTATCTAACGGTTCTAAAAAATAATCATAATCTAAGCTACCAGGGGATCCTGTCCCTGGTGACCCTCTTGAGTCTGGCCCTAGGTATCCGCCAACAGATCATCCATGCCAATGGTCATATGGTTCTTAGCATCATCAGCATCGGTAGTCGGTAGGATGGGGTCCCTAATCTCTAAAGTCCCTACAGCAGCCCTAGCAGCATCAGCCTCCTCAATACTCTGACTTGTGCCCCTCTGGGTCACTCAATATGTAGTAAGATCATCCTTAGACTCGACATCAGACGGCTCAGGGGTTCGCCTACTCTCAGTTATATAAGCTAGCTATACTCATACCACCTTGGTCTCTCTCATAGCTCTCTCCTAGTTTGACTCTAGCATGGGAATCTGATCCAACTCCGTAGTGGCCGCTCGTAGCTGCTGCTCCAGGAAACTAGCCCGATCCTCAGCAACCTCTACATCCCGAGTAGATATGTCCTACTCCATGGCCAGCAGGGTCTACATGAAAATCAGAGAATCTGTACACATGTATAAATATCATAGCATGCATGCATAGTTTATTATATTTTACAGCTAAATAGGAAACTCACAGTAGCTAAGGCATCCCATGCCATCATCAGATCCTTAGTCGAGAGGCACCTTCACACAATCCTCTCTACCTCAGCTACAGACACTTGCGAAAACCCATATAGTCAGTTCAAAATGCATATCATAACAAAGGTACAAGCTAAGAGTTTGGTATAGGAACTCACATGGGTCGCACTAGAGGGAATAAAGCAAATGGTGTGGACCGACTCCTCTAACCCCCATACATCACGCTTCCTTGAATGATCGAGGAGGCAGAAAGAAGAATCTAGGTCAGTCTAGAGGGTGCCCTCCCTATAGCCTCTAACAGTCTTGGCCCGCTTCCCTGGAGGATCCTGATCAGCCAGTGCCGCAGGTTTAGTGGCGGTAGTCAGGGTAGTAGCTACTTCCGCTTATGAGTAGAAGACTACAGATGAAAATTACAGATTGTTAGACCAGCGGGTTATATGAGTGACAATAAAGGAGCAAGTGATTTATAAAGCTGAGTCAAAAGACATACCCAAGTGGAAGAACCTACGGGCCTGGAAATGCCCTCTATCTACCGAGCCAGGAAAGTTCCCTCGCGGTCGTCTCCAGCTCCATCATCACTACCCTTGTCATCATCATCGTCGTCGTCATCCACGTGGTGAAACTCAAGGGAAGTATCTCCCACATTGACCCTCGGCATGGCTAGAGTAGTGAGGTAAGGATGAAGTCAGGATAAGGTCCCTCAACGAAAAGTACTCAGCCCCCCTCACCCAGCAGATACAACCCCTGGTCCATCTCCGACATCAGAGGTGGCCAGTAGAGACCCACAAGGATAGGCAGAGGAATAGGCCTCTCCACCACAGAGCTCATCCATCAGTCACGAACCTACTCACCCAGGTACCACTCAGAGGAAAGTGGTGATTCTAGAACGAACTGATGATCATCCACCCCCTGCCGTATAACCTCAATCTCGTCATGGATGGCCATATGCACCCAAGGGTCACGAATAATCTGCATATAATAAGAATGCACTATAAGAACCCTAGGTTAGTAAATGCAGTTTATCACTCACAATTTATTAAATTGATAATGCAGGTTTAGATTCAAAGACTTACTCGATGAGAACGCATCTAGCAGATATACTCCCGATACTCTACTACAGTCCTAGGTTGTTGCTGCCAGAGGCCCATCCACTTAGATATAATATGAGGTGTCTCAGTGCTCGAATGCCTACATCTGTAAAAGAACCAAAATTTAATCACGGGACGGTTTAAATGTATGGAAAAAAGCATAAGGGAAGTTCAGTGTTTACCAGAAGGAGTATATGACTAATCTTCAGCTCAGCCTGCTGACCACGAACCCTGACATCCAGTCCGTAGTATAGTTGAGTAAGAATGGCCTGACACCAATTCTTGCAAGGTACACCGACAAGATCCTTCATGGCAGAGAGCAAACTGTAGTTGAGGTTGCTCGAGTATACAGGAAAAAAGACGGTCGATATAAGGCTCACAAGGAAGGACCTGGCATACTGACCCCTCTTGTCAGCAGCAATTGACCTCGGCTATGCCCGCCAGTAAGTGTGTAGATCCCCATACTTGAGCTTGTCCTTCCTGCCAGGATGATGCCCAAGGAGTCTCTATACGTAGTCCTTCACCACGACCCGTGAATGCCAATGGTCAGCATACACGTCAAAGTGAATGATGTCTCCTCTCTAAGCTAATTCAGTCAATACATGCATCCCAGATGGGGTGATGGTCACCTTCTTAATGGTAAAATGGAAGGTATGGGTAGTCTCTGACCACCGCTCGGCTAGTGCAGCGATAGCATTAGGAGCCAAAGTCTTTGGCCCCTTGGGAATGGGTCGTACAATGTCAGAGAAGCCTAGTTCGTCAATCCGGGCAATCAGCTTAGTATCCCCATTAGCACGAGTATCCTCATACCACTTTCTGCAGAAACTCAAAGCCCAAATGGTCCTAAAAGGGAGCTACAAAAATGAAACAGCAATACATTAGAGTTAGAAAGCAGTGGTTAAATCAGAATTAGAAAAGAAAGGTATAATTTTTGTAGTCTTGTGCATTCTGCCATGGACAGGGGAACCCGTACGGATGAGCCTTACCCATACGGGTACCCTACCCGCACCTGTATGAGAAACGGTACCATATGGGTCCCTCACACCGGTATGGGTCCCTGTAAATAGTTTCATCAAAGAAAAATTCCCGAATAGACATTTTTCACCATAACTCAACCAAACCTCAGCAAAAGTTATCGGAAAAGTACCATAGGCTAGAGTTACATGCATCAGGCTTTATCTCGACATCTAAAGCATCCTAAAAGCATGCCAAATCAAATGAATTTCAATTTGAGAAAAAATTGGAAATGGTAAATTAGATCGACTTAGTTGGAGTTCAGAGGGATGTGACTCAGGAGAAGGAACCAGAGGGACCCCAGAAGAAGGGTTACAAACCAGAAAATGGTACATCTCTTAGACAGTGTAACCAACGGCCACCGGACATTGCCGAAATTCTGAATCATCGATCTAGGGTAGTTCCTCGTGTTTCAAACCAAAATGGCCAGCATCAAGAATCTTCTTGTACATCTTTAGATTGATTCGAATGGAAAATCACAGGAATTGGAGAGAATTAGAATTTTTGGTGAATAGAGGGAATGGGGACTATTCGTATTTCTAAAACTGCCCCCGAAGCACCCTTACCGATGTCACATACCCGTACGAGTTCCATGTCCTAAAAAATTTACCCATACAGCTACGACCTACCTCGTATGGGTCTCCTCTTGCCACCTAGCAGCAAATTTTGAACTGGTGTTTCACAAAAGCGAAGAAAGCTTCACAATATCTGTTCTAGCAAAAGGGACTCTATCCAAGGGGCATCCCCCCACTTCCCAGTAACGTGATCAAATCTAGGGGCATCCCCTACTTCCTAGTAATGGGATAAAATCCAGGGGCATCCCCCCACTTCTCAGTAATGGGAGCAAATCCAGGGGCATCCCCCAACTTCCTAATAACGGGATCAAATCTAGGGGCATCCCCCACTCCTAATAGTGTGATCAAATCCAGGGGTATCCCCCCACTTCCCAGTAACTGGATCACATCCAGGGGCATCCCCCCACTTCCCAATAACGGGATGAAATACAGGGGCATCCTCCACTTCTTAGTAACGGGAACAAATCCAGGGGCATCCCCCAACTTCCCAACAACGGGATCAAATCTAGGGGCATCCCCCTACTTCCCAGTAATGGGATCAAATCTAGGGGCACCCCTTACCTCCTAGTAGAGGGATCAAATCCAGGGGTATCCCCCTACTTCCCAAATAACAGAATCAAATCCAAAGGCATCCCGCCACTTCCCATTAACGGGATCAAATCTAGGGGCATGCCGCCACTTACCAGTAATGGGAATAAATCTAGGGGCACCCCTAGGGGCATCCCTCCGCTTCCCAGTAATGAGAATAAATCCAGGGGCATCCCCCCACCTTCCAGTAGTGGGATCAAATCCAGGGGCATCCCTTCATCTCCCAGTAGCGAGATCACATCCAGGGGTATCCCCACATGATTCTAGGAGCATCCATCAACCAACATAGGGGCACTCACCCTAGGGGTATTCCCTAACAGCAAAATAAGCAGCAAACGAGCTAACCCAGCATTTCCCACACATGATTTTCGATCCAAACCTCTTTATTCTTAATTGAAGGGGTAAAAATATTTTGGTTTCCACAAAAGGTAATTAAGAATAAAAAGGTGTCTGCTTAGATAACAACTGATTTGGTGTTTAATTATTATTCTTTTTTTCCAGTCATTCAAAATTCCCCAGCAGGAGAGTTATCCACCTTAAGAAAGGGATACACACTTTCCCTAAGCAAAGTCATTAAGAATATGCACAGTAGCAAAAGGAAAATCATCCACCTCAAAGGGATATACATACCTTCCCCAGTAGAGTTACGAGGGGTATGCATCAACAAAGGAAAGGAGTTCACCTCAAAGGAACTAGCCCATGTCATCACCTTAGGTATGATTTCTAAAACCCTGCTCATATTGTGAGACCATATAGATCTATATCTACAAAGATCCTATGAGGGGCAGTCTGTGAGCATTGGATTTTAATGATCCTTCTCATAAAACTATGATGAGAGCTATACGATGCAATATCTTTTAGGTGTTGTCCATCCAAGGTGTTCCTACTACTACTACTATAGAGTTGAGTTTGGCTATAGCACAGTGACCTAGACTAACCTTAGGTACCCGTACGGGTGCTGCATAGTAGTATAGATCCACCTGTAGGCCCGTACTAGTGACTACTTGTCATATGCCTAGGGGGGACCCATATGCGTCCCCTAATACCAGTACAAGTGAGGCCCCATCCATACGGGTACGGTTGTTTCCTATTCAGGCTTTTTCGAAAGTAGTCTCTTACCATTTTTGGGAAAATGCAGGTCTTAAACATGATTTATTGTGATCAAACCTCATCTCCCCTACAAAAAAGGGTCTTGCCTTCACATTTCAAACACACTCATTTTTTATAGGAAAATTATACTAAAACTCTAGCTATTTCTATAGGTATAGAAAAGGGATAGTGGGGGTATAGGAGGTATAAAATAGGGAGAAAACTCTTCTTTTGAGGTTTTGTGCACATTTGATTCATTCCTAACTTCTTTCGTTAGGATTTAGGGGAGATTTTGTCCACACAAATACTCACCTAAATAGTCCTATTTCATCTACTTTGGTCGGGCTCTCTCAACAGTAAAGGGATTATCTCAAAGTGGATTCACAACGAAAAGGTAACGCTCTTGAGTTTCAAAGAGGCTCACATCTCAATTATATCGTTATAATTATTCTTTGTTGCCTCCATTATATCTGTTCCTTTTAATTCTTGCCTCGGGTCTGGTTCTCACCCATATGAGCCTTATTAGCACCATATATCCCCAAGGATATCAATTTAGTGCACCATACTCATACGAAAGGAAATCCCTTTTTTTATTATTTTACCTTTTCTGCCACCAATCTTCTGATCTGTAATCTATAACTTAACTGAACCAAGTTTCTGCATAGGACCACATAGGACCCGTACGGGGTGCTCCACACCTGTACTGGTCCTCCTTGATACCCAATCCGTATGGGTACTAGCCCCCTGGTAGAATCTAGAATCCATATTTTAAATCGGTTAAAATCAATCCAACTTACCATTTGCCATGCGATCATTTTCACTAATAATCCGATAAATCAACCTATGAAATTTAAATTGTGTTTTTACAATAAAATACGTTAAATTGTTGATTTATGGTGTGCCATAAACTGTGCTAACGCCTATGGATGCAGGGGAATTTATTTTCATTTTGTTTTATAACTTAGAACAAATGTATTGGCTCTCTTTGCAATTCCCCCATTTGCCCAGGTTGTAATTTTTATTCCCCCATTCATTGTTTGTGCTTCATTGTAATATGTAAACGCATGTAATGAGTATGCAAGAGTGTAGAATTAGGATTTCTATGATAATTCCCTAAATGATGAAAACTAAAACGGTTTTATGCGACGAATGTAATGCTGAATCAACTAAATGAGAAATAAGTGACTCATCTGATACCCAAATCTCTAATCCAATAGGTATGAGTCTCCCGCCCAGAGGGAACCGTACCAAAACTCTTTCCCAAGTACACAACTTGGGTGGCAACTCTATCAATTGTATCGAGATTTGGGTCTTGATTCTTTTATTCATTAAAATTGGCTTATTGTGCAAACTTTAACTAAAAATGTTTTGTCACGCCTAAATCTAACCAAACCCCAGTAGGCCCCGCCTCTCTCACAAAGGTGCCAAGGGTGACCTACATGTCATTGACACCTCACAGCTGCTTAAATCTCACTTTTAGCCATCCAACCGATCTCCATAAATTGTAAATAAAATATGCCACGTTCACGCTAACTTGGGTCTTGTTTTATTTCCTAACTTTGCATGTTATGTGATATATCTAGTACAACGTGCCGTACTTATGCTAACCGTTTTGTGCAGGTAGATTTAGGTTAGATGAATGCTAAGCCTTCGGGTATTTTACTTATTATATACAAAAAATGTATAGGATTGAAAAAGCCATGTAATTATTATTTTATTTTCCACATTTATTTTTGGGATGACTGTAATAATTATTTATTTACCGCTTTGAATGCTTGATAAACATTAAAACAACATATAAACCGAAAATACAATAAATAGGGTGGAATAAAACCAATTAAGAAAGAATTAAATCCTTTAACTTGGCCTAATGTAAAATAGATAATATCATCCAAACTCGGAATCTCTACTTAAGGCATGGTCTACCACCCAGTGGGAAAATTGTATCGAAATTTCCCGATTGAGCTGAATCGGGTGGCGACTCTATTTTTTAAGTACGGGATTTCGATCTTGTATTCCTTAACATGCAAATTGGACTTAAATTCAACATCAACATCAATTTTATCAATCCATCTTTTTATCACGCTAAAATGAGGATTACTCCCTCGGTACGCTTCACAGCGCTCGTTATTTTCCCCTCATGCTATCCATCTCAAGCAGTCCTTGCGGGAAAAATGGTCATTCGCTCACAGTTGCAACACTACTGGGGATCTATTTCTTTAAACTTGAACTTAAAATTTCCTATAAGTCTAAAGGATTTTTGATGATGTGTTAAAATCATTGGCCAAGTCAAAACTTCCTTCTTTTTCATGATGTTTTATCCTTACCCGTGTAGACAGTTTGGTAGTTTTTAGGTGCCCCATTTTTACCCGAGAAGCTCGCAAAAGTATCACTCATGCCCTATTTGGAATTGAGGATGCCTAGTGGGTGGATCACTCATTTTAACAAACACGTGAACTCCTCTAATCGAACCTATTTAGGGAGTGGTTGATTAACATGGAATCAAGGTAAATGAGAACCTTCTACATCAACAACCATACCACAGCCGCGCTTGAAAAAGCTTTAGCACTTCATCCCTTTAGGATTACCAAAACAATAAAAATAATTAGGATGCACTTCTTTCACCATTTCCGGTGAAGAAGCTAAACTCCGTCCTTCCAAAGAGGCATCATGCGGGAGTTATAAGGTCTGAAGAGGGACATTTTTTTGTGCTATGTGCCAGGTGCTCATGCATCACCCATGCATCAGGCTCTAAGAGCCAAAGTTTAACTTACCCTTACCGATCTCCATTCATGGAAGAGGTTTAGCAACATCCGTAGGACTTCTTTTGCACCCCCGTTGAGTCACGACATATCACTATACATGACAATGAGTACGAACATCCCATAGATGTTGGAGGGATAAGCTGCCGCATCATCGCTAACCACGTCTATGTGCAACCATACATACCACGCATTGGTTATTAGATAAAGGTCATTCATCCCATCTATGGCATCATACAATCCAAGCATGATCTGACCCAGTACCTATCATTTCAGTAAGGAGGAGATAGAATTCGCTACCTGGTTTGGAAAAGGCCAGAAAACCATCTAATTCATCATTCTCTCACCCCAGTTGTCACCATGAAAGTCGAGGGGGTTCCATATACCAATTCTAGTAGGGAGTCAAATTTAGACAGGTTCAGTTGGGCCAGGATTTTTTTCAGTCAGCTATGTCTTTTTTGAGCAATGATGGAAACCATCCTCTGTTCGAGGAGAAAGTCAGCCCTACTCCCACCTCTGGAGCAGTGACTCAGCCCCCTTCGGGTTTTGATTTTACCAGTTCTATGGCTCAATTCCTGAATTTAAACGCATTCCAAGCCTTCATCTAAACCACTGTCTAAGCAGCTGTTAAGCAAGCCCTCGAAGATAGGAATTTTGACTGGGTCTTTGTGTCCAATATGCAAGCTCGGAACGGTTCAGCATAGATGTTGGTCGATCCAGTAGGAATAAGACCTATTGCACCTACTTTCAACCTAGTTCCCTCGACTCAACCTATAGTAAGCCCATTCTAGTTTGGGCAAACCTCTACTTTTCTGCCAACCTCGACTACTCCATCGATTGTTCCCTTTTTGCCCAAACCTCAGTTCCTTTAGTGTTCACTCATTAGTTGTTAGCTTCTTCTAACAGGTTAATCGAGCCCCCGTCATTTACTCCTCCTCAGTTCATTGTAACTCCCAATTGTACCACCTACCCTCAGAATCCCTTCAGCCACCAAATGGTCCCTCCTCCTCCTCCATCTCCTCCAATCAACGACCAGGTCATGCAGCCTCCAAGAATGATACCTAAAGTAGCTACTTTTGTTTGCCAGATGATGGCCTCTCTGATTAATGACCAGGTCGCACGTTCATCGGGCGTGACACTCGAGGCCACAACTCTCTCTTAGCCGATCAATGACCAGGTCACATAGCCTTCAGGCGCGATACTAGAAATTCAAGCCTACATAAACCATCTTATAGCTGTTAAGGAACCCAAGAGGAATGAAAATTGGGTCTCTGATAATTTTACTATGCCAAATATGGTGCATTATAATGGTTCTAGTGCACCTGCTTCCCATACTATTATATATGAAAGAGTTATGCATGTAAAGAAATTAAGTGATAAAGTGCTTGCTAAAATGTTTCCTTGTTCCCTTCGGGGCCCTACTGTTGAATGGTATCATACTTTATCGCATCATATTGTCATGGATTGGAAACTTCTTTCTGAGGCTCTGAAAGTGAATTATGGTTTCAATACTATGATGGAAACAAACCACTAACACCTCAAGGGAGTTCGCCAAATGCCCAACAAAACCTTTAAGTAGTATTTTAACCTATGGATGTCGACTCAGGTTCTAATGAAATCTAAGCTAAGTCTCGAGGAGGTGATTGTGAAACTCCTAGAGGGTTCTCTTTCCCTGTTCCGTAAAGAGATGGCTGTAAATTCATTCCTTTCTTATAAGGCTGTATTTGAAAAAGCCGAGAAAATCGAGTGTAAGGTAGAGCGTAAAAGGCAGAAAAGGCGGGAAAACCTTTGTTTAGAAAGAATAATAATGCTCAGCCCTTAGCCCCGGTACCGGCTAAGCCTAAAGTCCTAACTATAATTTAGGTGGTTTCTCAAGCCCCTACTGCACCACTGGCAATCACTCAAGCTCTGCCAGTAGTCACCGCAGTTCAGCCTCCTCGTCCTCCTTTTGTTTTAGCTAATCGGTACAAGTTGCCTCTTCGGGTCATCTTTAAGCATTTAAGGGAAGCAGGTTTCACCCAGTCCCTTCAAGAGTACAAACTGCCTAAACCTGAAGATAAGAACAATTTCTATAATTATCATGTTCAGGATGGACACCGGACCAACAATTCTAAGGCCTTGCTTTCAGCTATTCAGTGTCTGGTTAGCGAAGGAAAGATTGCTGAACCTGATAAAACCCTAAGCACCAAGAGTAACCCTTTGCCTAATTTCGGGAATAAGGTAGGAATGATCGAGTCTGACTTGTCTGAAGCCACAATCTTTGAACTAATCACCTAGGGTCTAGGTAGTAGTAATTCTATTATGGTTATCGATTCCAACTTGGTTTTTGATCTAATCAGTCAAGCTAATTCGGGAGTCAATTTGGTTCAGCGCATGGATGTCGACCCAAATCCACCTAAGCAAGAAAGCTGCAGGGCTCAGTCATTTGTGGGCAAGAGAATGAAAGTTAAGGAAAAGCCTCTCTTCAGCATAGATGCCTTTGTTTCAAAGGACGACTATTTTGATGAAGATAAGTGAGTGGTCGAGGTAGCCAAGGCTATGAGCACTGAACTGTTTAGGGTGGATTTGCCTATTAATGAGAAGCTGAAGGGATTATTTAAGGTTAATTAGGATGAGCCTTTCAATATGGATGCATATGAGTTATAAGACCCAGATTCTGACTCTGAGGAGTAGCAGAATTTTTTTAAAACATAATCAACTCGAAGTGTCCTGATCGATAATGTTCTCAACATTACCTAGAGTGGTCATGTGTGTCAACCTGAGGATCATCGTCTCCATCTCAATAAGGACCCGGTCCCTAGGAGGATAGGCACCGCTACTAGGCCTCCTTCTCCACCTCCACCTATCCCAACCGATCTCAAGGTTGATCCTCTTATTACTTAGTTGAAAAACACTCAAGCCCGTTACAATATATGGTAGTTGGTAATTGATTTTAATAGGCATCATAAGGGATTGATAACCCGATTGATTGATTTAGAAGCTAATCCAACCACTTTGATTGTTGAGATGTGTGCCATGGTTGGAGAAGGCATTCCTCCAAGGAAAAGACCTCAGATTGTATTTGACCATTTCAATCTTTCACTTGAGGGTAAGAACCACAATAGGGCCTTGTTCACTCGTATTTAGATCCTCAATAAGGTTATCCCTTATGTCATGGTCAATGATGGCTTTGCCCTGATTCTGTGTCCTCTGAAAGTCCTTCCCCACCTGGTGTTAGAGGAAATGCTTGAAAAGTCCAGTTTTGTTATCCGAGCTTATGATGATTCAAAGTGTAGTGTAACTTAGGCCTTTGAGGTAGAAGTCACTATCAGAGGTATTACAAGTACAATGCGGTTCACTGTACTCCACATTCCTATTACTTACTCTCTATTGCTTGGCTAACCTTGGCTCCACACCTTGTGCACAGTTCCCTCTACTCTCCATCAGTAAATTAAGTTCATTCATGAGGATAAACTAGTGACCATTGAGGGCAATCCTGCTTCTATTGTGGCTATTATGGAAGCCGAGGCTAAATTAGAGGAAGGTCTTCAGATTGTTATGGTTAGTAAGACTGAGAAATCTCCCCCTTTGGCACAGTTATCTCCACTCTAGTATGGGAAAGCTAATGAAAAAGTCTGGTTATAACCCTGGTAGAGGCTGTGGAATGTTCGAGCAGGGGATTGTTGAAGCCTTGGAACCAAAAGTGCTGGTCCGCCAAGCGGGGTTAGGGTACAAGCCTAGAAAATCCTATCACCGTGTTCCTTCCTATTATTGTTGCATGGTAACTATTTATGAGATTTAGGGCAAGAGGCCTTATGAAAAAGGGCCTAAACTTGTTAAGCATAATTAAAAAATGTGGCCCAATTTTGAGATCTTCAAGGATGTCTACGAATTTGAAGCCGGTTGTATGGTTATCTCCGCTAAACCCGAACCCACTGAGCATTTTGTACCTATCAATGTTGTTTCTAATAAAGCTAAGGGGAAGGCTTAGATTTATCCTAAGAATGAGTCTGGAGGAATTAATGAAGAGTCTATTGATCTAGAGATTGAAGATGATGTGGATACCATGACCAAAGCTATGGCACTGCTAATGAATAAACATTGGAGGGGTGAGAGAACCATGGAAGAGGATGCCATGATAGAGATTACAAGGAAGCTCATGAGGGCCCTAGCTAAAAAAACCAACCTGTTTGTAGAACCATCCCTCACCGCTACCCAGAAAGCTGCTCTAGAACATGACTTGGACACCATTCTGACAAAGACTATAAAGGATGTTCCTCCTGTTGCTGCTATGGGTACCGAAGCCCATCCACCTATGGAGGAGGAAATGGATGATGTAATTTTTAACATTTCTAATGTATTTGATGCAAATAATATTGCCTATAAGGCTTTTAATGCAATGAATGACTCTCATTTTGCTTACTTGTTTGATATTTTTCCTGATGGATCCATGCATTCACATAACAATACACATAACATTTTTGGCATTAGCGAAACATCCTTAAGTGAAATAAACCTAAGTACAGATGATAATCCTAAAATGGTAACCATTTCCGACGATTTAACTCCTGAGGAAAAATGTGAGATAATAAAAGTGCTTAAAGATAATGTTAACACTTTTGCCTGGTCATATGAAGATATGCCTAGGGTTGATCATCAAATTACATAGCATAGAATTTTGACCGATCTTAAGTTTAGACCTATCAAATAGAAGGTCCGTCGGCTCAGGCCAAAATGGGCATATAAGGTTAAGGCAGAGGTTTTGAGGTCTATTGAAGCTCGATTCATCAAAGTTGTGGAATATCTAACTTGGTTGTCCAATATAGTTCCCGTCCCTAAGAAAGATGGTAGGGTCTGAGTTTGTGTCGATTTTCGATATCTCAATAAAGCTTTGCCTAAGGGCGATTTCCTACTCCCTCACACTGATGTTTTGATTGGCAATGTCGCTAAGCCGCTATGTACTCATTTATGGATGGGCTCTCAGGTTATAATTAGATTTTGGTAGATATCATCGACAAGGTCAAAATAGTGTTCATTACCGAATGGGGGGTTTATTGCTACAAAGTAATTCTGTTTGGGTTAAAGAATGTTGGAGCCATTTATCAGCGCGCTGTACTGCTCTCCTAAACAAAATGATCCATAAGGAGGTAGAGGTGTACGTGGACAATATGATTATGAAATCTGCCACCCAAGAAGAGCACCCTGCTATCCTCCACAGATTCATGACTCGTATTAAAAATTATAATCTCCTCCTGAATCTAAAAAAGTGTGTATTTAGGGTTACTTTAGGCAAGTTATTGGGACATATGGTCAGTCAGAAATGAATTGAGATAGATCCTGATAAAGCCAAAGACATCAAGGATATGCCTCCTCCTAAGACAGAGAAAGAAGTTCAATCATTTCTGGGGTCCTTACAGTGTGTCAGTCGGTTCATCTCCCACCTCACTACCGTATGCAAACCTATCTTCAAGGTATTAAGAAAGCAACAACCAAGGTATGGAACAATCAGTGCCAAGTGGCATTTGACAGAATCAAAGCTGATCTTGTTGACCCACTAGTTCTAAAACCCCCCATCCCCGAGAAACCTTTGATCTTGTATCTGGCTATCAAGAATCCTATGTAGGGGCAATTCTTTTTCAAGAACATGATGATAAGAGGGAATAGGCAATCTATTACTTAAGTAAGAAGTTATTGGACTATGAAACCTAGTATTTGATTGTGGAGAAAACTTGCACCACCATGTTTGGCTCAATAAGAAATTATGCCACTATTTCTAATCTTACCGAGTCCAAGCTGTGCCTAAGATTGACCCCATGAAGTATCTTTGTCAATCCCCCACTCTAGCTGATAAACTATCCCGATGGTTGCTTCTTCTATCCGAGTTCGACATCGAGTATGTGACAAAAAAAGTTATCAAGGGTCAGGCAGTGGCAGAATTCCTGGCTAACTAACCTCTTGACTCTAATTATTTCGAGAACCTGGAGTTTCCTGATGAATAGCTCACCTCTGTCAAAATCCCCGAGCGTGTGTGGACTATGTACTTTGATGGTGCTATAAATCGATGGGGAGTAGGCCTCGGAGTTATCATAGTCATACCAGATAACAAAATCATCCCATTGTCCAAATGCTTGGAATTCACTATCACTAATAATAGCATTGAGTATGAAGCATGTCTATTCGAGCTTGAGGCCCTCCTTCATATCGGGGCCTGTATGGTATCTGTAATTGGTGATTTGGCTCTTGTAATCCGTTAGGTTATCAGGGATCAAGAAATCAAAGAAGAATCTCTTCGTCTTATGTTCAGGTCGTCTGCGGCTTATTCGAGAAGTTCACCTCATGCTTATATCACCACGTCCCCCGGGATGAAATCAAATGGTTGATTCTCTAGCAAACCTGGCCTACTTATGGGAAGGACCCTAATAGCAACCTATCTACTCTATGGTTCTCTTATCCACTAATCTCCCCTACCATGCTCATCCGATTCATCAGGTCCTCACCATCTCAATCAAACCTTGTTGGTATTCTGACATTGTCTTATTCCTCCAAACCGGGCAATATCCCTCGTATTCCATTGACTAGGACTGCACCACCTTAAGGCGGCTCACTATCTAGTTCTGGATTGTCTATAATGATCTTTTCAAGCGCACTAGTGACAGTTTACTGATTTATTACTTAACTGAATCCGAGGCTTAGAAAGTCATTAATTAGGTCCATGCCGGTGATTGGGGCCCCAATATGAATGGTCTCGCTCTCGCAAATAAAATTCAACAGTTGGGATATTTTTGGCTCACCCTAACAGCCGATTGCATTGCCCAAGTCAAAAGGTGCCACCAATGCCAGATTTATGGGGATATGCAACATCTACCACCCACCAAGCTTCATCATTTAGCTATTCCTTGGCCCTTCTCAGCATGGGGGATAGACATAGTCTGTGAGATTCATCGTGGTGGTAGTGGATTATTTCTTCAAATGGGTAGAGGCCGAATCCTACACCAATATCACTGCCAAGAAGATGGCCAAGTTCATAGAGAAGCACATTTTCGCTCGGTATGGACTTCCGCATCATATAGTCTCAGACAATAGGGTATAGTTTTAAGGAGCAACCGCCGATCTAATTGAGAAATATGGGATTAAACACCATAGATCTTCTCCATACAGACCGCAAGCAAATTGTGCTATTGAGGTAGCTAATAAATCAGTAAAGAAGATCATTTCTAAGATGATAGCCGATTACAGGGATTGGGCATATAAGCTACCCTTTACTATTTAGGGATATCACACAAGCATTCGTTCCCCGATCGGTCATACCTCGTTCTTAATGGTCTACAGAATGGAAGAGTTTTACCATTTAAAACTCAAGTAACCTCACTGAGAGTCGCTTTAGAAGCTAAGTTGAAAGAATCTGAATGGACTCAGGTGATGTTTGAACAACTGAATATGATGGATGAGCAGAGATTAAGGGCTCTAGATAATCTCTAGATGTACTAGCAGTGCATGGCTTGATCCTATAACAATCGGGTAAGACATCAAAAGTTCCCCTGAAAGTTAGTGATCTAGTCCTCAAGCAGCAGAAATCTTCCACTACTGATGCAAGGGGTAAATTCAGGCCGAATTGCGAAGGACCGTATGTGATAAAAAAGATGCTTAGTAAAGGGGCGGTTAAGCTTATGGATATAGATGGGAATGAGTTTGTGAACCCCATAAACCAAGATAGGCTTAAGCGTTATTGTGAGCGGACGACGCCTCGCGCGACTGTTGCGGGGCTGGACCCGGTCGGGTCGGCCCGTTTTGGTGTATCGGGGAGATTAGTGTGATATGTTTAAAGAAATGATTTTTGCATATTTTAATGCTCAAAAGATACGAGATCAAAATCCCGTACCTAAAATAGAGTCGCCACCCGGTTCAGCTCAATCGAGAAATTTTAGGTACGATTTTCCCACCGGGTGGTTGGACCATACCTTAAGTAGGGATTCCGAGTTCAGATGATGTTATCTACTTTTCATTAGGCCAAGTTAAGATACTTCATTCGTTCTCAATCGGCTTAATCCACCCTATTTATTTGTATTTTTAGTTATTTTATTATTTTCGCCTTTATCAAGCGATTGAAACGATAAATAAAATATTTACGACTGTAAAAGAAAAGTAAGTACAGAAAGTAAAATCATTACAAGGTTTTCAAATCCTATACATTTCTCTATGCAATAAATAAAATACCTGAGTATCCGATATACGTCCGCCTGCAGAAGGTTGTTAGCACAGGTACAACATATTTTATTTACAATATTACGAAGCCCAGTTAGATGGCTGAAAATGGGAGTTGAACGATGTTTTCCGAGAAAATTCCCTTTTTGAGTAATTTTTAGGCTCAATCACTATTTTAACCGGATTATAAATGAAAAATAAAACTGCTGTCCGAAAAGTCATATCGCCGACGGTATAACTGATGCCGCCGGCGCCATGCCTGATGTCGCGGCGACATGGGTGATGCCGTCGGATACATCAATTATGTCACCGACGGTATCAGCTTGTGGGTAGCAGTGATGGCAGTAAGACCGACCAAAAATTCAAAAATGAATATAAATTGAGAAAAAATTAACACAAGTCAGGAGTATTAATGCCAAAGAGCTATGAGACTCAGGAGTTTTACCTCGAGGTCGTGAATCCACCTCTTCGTGAACTGAATAAAACACCTCCGGGGAGCTTGTTACAATGATTTAACAATGATTTTAAGTGCCTTTTGGTTTCTAAGTTCAATTAAGCTGATTTTAACTTAAAGGCTTGTCGATTTCAACTCACAATCAGAGAGTTCAAAGAAGAAAAAATCAGAAAAAATGGGTCGGAATCCCTTTTTTTTTGTTTTATCTAATTCTTACCTCACTATAATCTATTTCCACCTTAAAATCTTAACTTTTTTCTTAAGTGCAGCTCAAGGTGTGCTTTTATAGGTGAAATGGGGTGCTTTTTGGGGCCTTTTTTAATAATTCCACCAAAAGTGGCCGAAAAGGCTGTTAGTGGAGGGACCCGTTTCGAGTCATGCCACCGGCGACATCACCATGTCACCGGAGGTATGATCGATGTCGCCGGCGGTATAGTTATACCGCCTGCGGCATGGGTGATGCCTTTGGCGGCATCAGCCTTCAGCATGCCGACAGTTAGTGGGTCAAAAAGCCAAAAAAGTCAGGAAAAGTGGTTTAATAGTGGGTAAAAAGGCATTTTTTTGACTTTTAACAATATTTTAAAGGGTATTTATTATTTAGGTGTCAATCATCGGTTCAAGCTCCTACCGGACGCATTTATCGGCCACACCGAACTGGATTTTACCAAGTATAAAATTCACAAGGAATATTATTTTGGTAATAAAAATTCTAAAGAGAACTTTTATTTTGAGGCATTAAAATCGGGTACACGTCATCATCATCTCGCGAGAGGGACTGTAAAATCCCATGCTCACAGGGTGCCCCTCGGGGGATCACTACTGCCACAGGTAAGTATGATCACATGAAAGAACAAGGGATAGGAATGATACCTGATGGGTGACCGGTTTGTCCCTGGGTCCAGTTTACGCTTTATTGATCGGTTGCCCCTCGGACGAACTTACGCTTTGTGGATTACCCCTTGATCGGGTTTATGCTTTATAGAGATAGCCCCTTGGTTGGGTTTGTGCTTTGTGGAGATACTATCCCTTGGTCGGACTTGTGCTTTGAGGAAATTGTCCCTTGGTCGGACTTGAGCTTTGTAGAGGTTGTCCACTGGTCGGACTTGAGCTTTGTAGATTGCCCCTTGGTCGGGTTTATGCTTTGTAGAGATAGCCCCTTGGTCGGGTTTGTACTTTGTGGGGATACTATCCCTTGGTCGGACTTGTGCTTTGAGGAAATTATCCCTTGGTCGGACTCGAGCTTTGTAGAGATTGTCCCCTGGTCGAACTTTGAGCTTTGTAGAGAATGCCCCTTGGTCGGGTTTCTTATTTTGTGGAGATAGTTTGTCCCTTGGTCGGACTTGTGCTTTGAGGAAATTGTCCCTTGGTCAGACTCGAGCTTTGTAGAGGTTGTCCCCTGGTCGGACTTGAGCTTTGTGGAAATCGTCCCTTGGTCGAACTTAAGCTTTATAGAGATTGTCCCTTGGTCGGACTTGTGTAAAAATCTGATTTGGAGGAGCGATGTTGCTGGCGGCATGACTTATATCGCTGGCGGCATGGATTGATACCCCCAGCGGTATGAGTGCCACGTGGCAGCTTTGACTGGTCAGATAATTTCAAAATTTGAACTAAAAGAGGCGATGTCGTAGGGGACATGAATGATATCGCCGGCGGCATGAGTTGATGTTGCCGGCGGCATGGACGAACAGTTTCAGATAAATTAAAACTCCTCGAATTCCGTACAGCAGTTTAAAAAGGGATGGAACTTTCCTTCTTCCTCACTATTCAAAAACCGCATCCCCTCTCTTCTCCTCCAAAGCTTTTTGATTTCTTCCTTTGTTTTTGAAATCATGAAGAGAATCAGCAAGGCTTTTAGGGGCAAATCCAAGGCTAGGGAGAGCCTGCCCGATTCTTCTGTGGAGGGATTGAAAATCCTCTCCGTTCCTACTGTATATGGCCTGAAGGAGATGGCCAAAATGTATGGTTATCGTATTAACTCCCCTATCACCAATCTGACTCCGGAGAAGGAGAAACACCTCTGTTATGTCCAGGTAATCTCACAAAAACCCTAGTTACTTCTTTTTAGATTTGATTTGATTTTGCTTTAGATTTGAAAACATGCCATGATAGGGGTTTAAAATGTGAAATAGATCAGTCATATTGCATGCTTTAGGATCGATTTTTACTGTTTTTGGGATTGTTGTTCGATTAATTGTGATTTTTATGATTTTTGGCACGATGGGTGCGATTTAGGGAGAAAACTGGTTCTGCCCTCATATAGTGATAGCGCTGGCGGCATGAGTGATGCCACTGGCAACATCAGTCCTTGCAAAAGGCTTTATGGGAGTCTTATGTCACTTCTATTTAAGGTGATGTCGCCGGCGGTATGGGTTGATGCCACCGGCGATATCGCTTTCAACAAAGGTGATATCAGCAGCTTTTCTGATAAAAATAAGCAGAACTGATCCGTTTTGTTTTCAACTTTGCAGCCATATGAACTGACTTACACAGGGGGGATGGGCACCATCAGTGAATGGTGGCACCATATCTCAGAGAACGATCATGAGCTCGCGCTTATGATTAACGAGATAGGGTTTGGGGATTTGGCGCAGATCATGCCTATGTTGATGCCTAAGCTTCCTCATTCTGCAGTAACGGCCCTAACTAAAAGGTGCTCCGAGACCACCCATACCTTCCATTTCTCTTTCGGGGAAGCTATAATTACCCCCTCTGATGTGGTAGCCATGACTGGCCTCCCTTGGATGGATGAGGTCATACATTTTAATGCCTACATGGATAAGTACCATGTCGAGAGGCCCGTGGTGAGGCGGGTAAAGGAGTTGTTCGGTCTGAAGCCCGTTTCTAGACGGCTGTCCTATGGTGAGTTGTACCATCACTGGACCGGGGTGAACGTGGTGCTCGAGGAGGAGAGGGAGGCTTGTGTCCGTTCCTTCATGATCTCACTACTCACTATGCTGTTCTTCCCAATCTCGGGGAGTAAGATCAACTACATGCTTATAACCGTAGTGGAAGATATGCCGGGAATCAGGAGATAGAATTGGCCGAGGGCTATCTTGGCCCAGTTGTACCACGGGCTGGACGTGGGAGCCCAGAAGAAGGAGAAAGCCCTTCGCCTTTGCCACCTGCTACTCCAAGTATAGCTTTTTCGAAATATTTCCCTTGATAACATGCATTCATATTTATTGCATGACGTTATTTGAATTGATCGATCGTCATTTGTGCAGGCCTGGGCCTTCGAGCATCAGATCCTTCCGCTGGTGGAGTTTAAGAAGGTTGTTCGGTGGGGCTCTCACTTCCTTGCTCGCTGGTGCGGGGGCATCGGTGGGAAGGCCAAGTACCCTACGCAGTATAGGGAGGTCCTAAGGAGCGTGCGGTTGAGCTCGATATGCAAATTTTATTAATATATATATATATATATATATATATATTTATTTTTATTTTTATTTTTATTTTTATTATTTTTATTTTTTTATTTTTATTTATTATTATTATTATTATTATTTTTTCGTCTATGGACTTATATTGGTTGTTTTGATGCAGCTTGTCCTGGATCCGTTCGATGGGGTGGAGAACTTGGTCGAGGTTGCAAGGTTCCGGAGGGAGATGGATGACCGCCGGTTTATGATCGAGTGCCCCCTATCCCAGCAATGGTATCTGGGCGAGCACATCCGGGGCTGGAGGTGCCTCCCGGTGGCTGCTAGACCGGTGCCTGCCGATCCTCCCAGTGGCTTATGGTGGCCTCATTTGGTGATCTCTGCCGAGGCCGACAAAGGTGATTATATTGAAGGGAATGGCCGAGTGATCCCTAGCGTTCCTGGCCTCTACGAGCAGCTTCTACAACGTCTACTCCTCATGTGTCCTCGAGCAACGGTTAGAGGACGAGAAGAGGTGCCTCAAAGGCGTTATGGATGTTGATAAGGAGGAGGATAATGAGGATGAGGCGCTTGAAGGGGACGTTGCGGTCGACCCTGAGGGGGAGGATGAGGTGGGTGCGGATGTAGCTGGCGGAAGCGTGCGGATGTAGCTGGCGGAAGCGTGCGGATGTAGCTGGCGGAAGCGTGCCGATGTCCTAAGGGGAGCAACGTTCTTTTAAGGTATGATTGTGCTTGTGTGTATGATTTTGAAGTTATTTAGGAACGTTGTTGACGTGTGGTTTTCATATTTTACAGGAACCCGCGAGAAAGAGGGGCAGGGATAACCATTGTGGGACCCGGCACTATAGCGTGCCTGAGGGCATAAACTTTGTGGAGGGGCAATTGGTCAATCCGTTGGAAACCACCTTCCTGTTGATGAACTCCTAAGGTGAATTCTCTCATAGGAATGTTGGCTCGAGTCGGCAAGCTCCGATTTTCATGCCTAAAAATACTACTTACGTAAGGCCTAATAATTATTTTCTTGTTAAGCCACGAATGCGGTTGTCTGAGTATTTGCCTTTTGGATTTTCCAGGTGGCGCAGAGTCACGTGGAGCAACTTGCAGAGAATAATTTTGTTCCCCGGGATACCCTTATTGGACGGTCGTTCCTTGTTCTGGTATTTTATGCACATGTTAAGATAGGATTTATGTATGAATGTTATGCATGACATGCACTGCTGATATTTTCCCTGGTTTGCAGGATTTCTTGGCCCTTACTTTGTCTGATGCTGACGCAGCCCGGCGGCTATATGAGGAGGAGACTGCAGTCTTACGGCACCACATGAGCGATCTCGAGGGTCAACTGGCAGCCACTGCTCAGGAATAGAGAAGTAAACAAAACCTAGACCGTGTGCACCCTGGGGGCACCAGTCGTAGGGGGATCAAGATGTCTGCCGGCCGACGTGCGTTTACCGCAGCTGAGGAGTCCAGTAGTGTTCCTATGACAGAGGGAAGAGAGGAAGACAATGTTGACGATTGGCTCGCAAGTCCTGATGACGTTTCATCCTGCCCAGCCGGTAGTGGCGGGCATGCTTAGTTTTATTTTTTGTTTTTGTTTTGCCTTTGAGTTCTTGGTTTGTACCCCCGATACATTGGGGTTTGGATAATTTGATTTTGTCATGGGCTAGATGTTTTGAAACAATTTGAGCGATTTGCGCCTCCGGGCTTTTATTTTGAATACAAAAATGAATTACTTTTGATAAGGCATTGGAAATATAGCATAGGATTGTTTACAGGTTTTGTACAGGTCTGAAATGGAAGAAATGCTTCTGATGCCGTCGGAAAATTCACTCCATGTCGTCAGCGGCATGATCCATATCGCCCAAATTGATCGAGCCAAAATAATATATACAGGGCTGTCTGAAAGTCCATATCACCGGCGGCATCATCTAATATTGCCCAAATTAGCCATATATCGCCGGCGGCATCAACTACATCACCGGCGGCTTCACTCATATCGTCGGCAGCTTCATCCACACCATCGGCGGCATTAACTTTCCAGCAATCTAATTTCAATCATTCTGTCCACTTCTGTCATGGCAACCCATTATCAAAAACTACGGGTTTTCTGCATAGTTTGGGGAATGCCGACTGGAAGAGGCTTGAAAAATTCAGGCTTTGAGGGCTTCGATATGTCACGGCGTTGCCCATATGCCGTGAATTCCTTCAAGCGGCACTATCCTTTTGGGATCCAATGGACCATGTTTTCTGATTTTCATCGTTCGAGCTTTGCCCCTTGCTCGAAGAATTCCATGCTATTTTAGGGACACCGTATCCTGAACGCGTTTCGCTGTCGTTGCCAGACCTTCATTTTAGCATAGATAGAATTCCATGAGGGCTACAAAATTTAGATTCTATCGACCCATTTCTGTCTCAGTTGCCTGACATACCTAGTTTTCAGCTCGAAGCAGTCTTGGAGTGGTGTCGTGGAGTGCCCCGATCCCATCCTGCTTGGCCATTTATGATGGCATTACTACTCATGGCGGAGTTTATGTGTGGAGTGAGCCTGATTGCTCTACTCATGCTAATTTCCCTCATCAGTCCTATGTCGACAGGGGCTTCCCCCGTGGCCGTGGGGTTGGCCGATGTTTTATTAAACGTGGATGCTGCTTCTATTGACTCGTCACTCATTGGGGCTCAATTCACATTATTATAGGTATCTCTTGTTCTTTCTGATCCAAACATTTCTTTCTCCAATCCTTACCTGAGTTTTGTATTATAGGTCTGGCTGATAGAGAAGCTAAAGCTGAGGGAGCACCTCGAGGGAATCCGAAAAAGTATCTTCCCGTCCATCTGAGGGAGAGAGGGCTTATGTGGGCCGATTTTGATGAGTTGACATATGATGATTGGGTGCCTATCTTGAGGGGGTATACTGACATACAGGTTTAGTGGGTTAGTCCATGGTGGAGAATTCATGATGTGGTCGTAGAATCTTGGGGAGCATGTGTTCAATTGATAGGTCTGGAGAAATCTTCATTTTATACCCCCTACCGGCTATGTCTTCAGTATGGTAAAAGGTAGAGAGCCCCGATCAAATTGCCCAACAACCAGATCAGAGTTTACAAAGCTAGGTGGGTCAACCATATTCAGGAGAAGTGGTCCAGGGAGGCTGTGTTTGAGATTCTGGATTAAGATCAACTAGAAACCACTGAAACTAACACATACTACAGAGGATGGCTTGCCGAGACAAGAGGTTTGCCAACCCGTTGAAAGCAGTCATGGGCCCATTTAAAGGGGGAATGTGCGGAGCGGGGGGAAGATCCCTTTTCTACTAGCACACCCAGGCGGATCTCTAGGTACCAAGACGATGATGCGGGAAGTTCATTTTGAGTCTTGCTTTTGTCAGAACCATCAGGGTTTTTGTTTTTTGTTTTTTTATTCAAATACTCTAAAATGGAACAAAATGAACCCTGTTCAAAGCTTGTCGAAGTTGTGTTAAACTTATGAATATAGGATTCACATAAGCATAAGCATCTAGATTTTAACAAAAGAGAACTTTTATTAATTGAGATAAAATAAAGTACATGATGTTTGGTTGACATTTCCATTGACTTAACTCCCGGTGCCGACTAGCCTAGATCGGTTTTCTAGAAGGCACTCGCTCTGTGCTCACATACCCTAACTTTTGCCTAGATTGCCCTGTTTGGGTTTTCGATCTAGTGGGTTTGTCTTATCCCCTAATTTTTACACGGTTGGTTCGCAGAATACCAATCGTCGGGTATCACCCTAATTTTTGCCCGATCAGTAAAAGACTGAAAGGTGGGCGATTATTACGTATGTATTTTTTTTGTGCTACTTTTCTGGTTTGTTTCTTTTAAGTGAAACATGATAACGCTTAAGCTTGTCTTGGTTTACGGGATTTATGAAATCGTTCCCATCCATGTCCATAAGTTTAGCTGCCCCTTTGCTAAGCAGCTTCTTTATCACATATGGTCCCTCCTAGTTTGGCCTGAATTTACCCCTCGCATCAGTGGTGGAGTGTTTCAACTTCTTGAGGACCAGATCACCGATCTTCAGGGGGAACTTTCGATGTTTTACCCGACTGTTATATGCCCGAGCCATACATTGCTGGTACATCTGGAGGTTATCGAGGGCCTTCAACCTTTGTTCATCCATCATGTTCAATTGTTCAAATCTTGCCCGAGTCCATTCAGATTCTTCTAACTTAGCCTCCAGAGCAACTCTTAATGAGGTCACTTGAGTTTCAAATGGCAAGACCGCTTCCATCACGTAGACCAAAGAAAACGGAGTTTGGCCTGTCAGGGTATGTATGCTGCTGCGATATCCCCAAATAGTAAAGTGCAACTTATCCACCCAATCTCTATAACCGGCTATCATCTTAGAAAGAATCATCTTTACCAATTTATTGGCTGCCTCAATAGCTCTATTGGCTTGTGGTATGTATGGAGAAGACCTATGGTGCTCGGTCCCATACTTCTCAATCAGTGAAGCAGTTGCTCCTTGAAATTGTACCCCGTTGTCTGAGACTATATGATGTGGGAGCCCATACCGAGCAAAGATATGCTTTTCCATGAACTTGGCCATCTGCCTGGCAGTGACATTGGTAAAGAATTCGGCTTCCACCCATTTCAAAAAGTAATCCACTGCCGCGACAATGAACTTGTGACCATTTGTTGAGGAGGGACGGATTTCACCAATTATATCTATACCCCATGCCGAGAATGGCCAAGGGGTGGATAGGTGGTGGAGCTCGGTCGGTGGCAGATGCCTCATATCTCTGTAAACCTGGCATTGGTGGCATCATTTGACCTGGGCGATACAATCGGCCAAGAGAGTGAGCCAAAAATACCCTAGTCACTGGACCATCTTTGCGAGGGCAAGACCATTCATATGAGGGCCACAGTCGCCGGCATGGACCTGGATCATTACGTTCTGAGCCTTGGAATCAGTGAGGCAATGGTGGAGTAGGCCATTGCTGGTGTGCTTGAGTAGGTCATTATCTATAATACAAAGTTGGGTAGCAAGCCACCGTAGGGTGGTACTGTCCGAGTCAGAAGAATCTGTGGGGTATTGGCAGGTCTGAAGAAATAGGACTATATCAGAATACCAACAAGGTTCGGATGAAATGGCAAGAACTGGAGGAGTTGATTGAACATGATATAGGGTCTTGGTGGATAGCAAAACCAACGGGCGGATAGGTTGCTATTGGGGTCCTTCCCATAAGGACGCGAGAGTAGCGAGAGCATCTACCATTTGATTCTCATCTCGAGGGACATGGTGGTACAAGCATGAGGTAAATTTCTCAGACAACTCACGGACAGCCTCAACATAAGGACAGAGAGATTCTTATTTAACTTCCCAATCTCCAATGACCTGACGGACAACTAGAGCTGAGGGGTTGATTAGCCAAGAATTTAGCTACTGCCCGCCCTTTAATGACCTTTCGGGTTACATATTCAATGTCAAACTCAGATAGGAGAAGTAGCCATCGGGACAATTTACCGGGTAGAGTAGGGGATTGATAAAGAAACTTCATTGGATCAAATTTGGCCACGGCCTGGACTCGATAGGATTGGAAATAATGTCGCAACTTCTTAGTGAGCCAAACCATGGTAGCACAAGTCTTCTCTACAATCAAATATCGGGTTTCATAATCTGACAGCTTCTTGCTCAGGTAGTAGATGGCATGCTCGTGCTTATCATCATGTTCTTATACAAGCATGGCTCCGACGGACGTTTCTTAAATGGCTAGATAAAGGATGAGTGGTTTCCCTAGGATAGGGGGTGTCAAGACGGGTGGATTGACAAGGTATGCCTTGATTTTATCGAATGCTACTTGGCAGTGATTATTCCATACCACGGGTTGCTGTTTGTTTAACAACTTAAAGATGGGTTCGCAGACGGTAGTGAGGCGGGCAATGAATTAGCTAACATACTGTAAGGACCCTAAAAACGATCGGACCTCTTTCTCCGTCTTAGGGAAGGCATATCCCTGATGGCTTTGGCTTTGTCCGGATCTATTTCAATCCCTTTTTGGCTAACCACGTGTCCTAACAGCTTGCTGGAGGTAACTCCAAATATGCATTTCTTTGGATTCAGACGAAGATTATACTTTCAATGCGAGTCATGAACTTGTCAAGAACAGTAGAGTGTTCCTCTCGAGTAGCAGATTTGACAATCATATTATCCACATACACTTCCACTTCTTTATGGATCATGTCATGTAGGAGGGCAGTTACAGCTCGCTGATAAGTGACTCCGGCATTTTTCAACCTGAATGGCATTACCTTGTAGCAATACACCCCCCACTCAGTGATGAATGCTATTTTGACTTTTTCGGCAATATTAACTAGGATCTGATTGTATCTTGAGAACCCATCCATGAACGAATACATAGTCGCCCTAGCGGCACTATCAATTAGGACATCGATGTGCGGGAGAGGGAAGTCATCCTTCGGTGAGGCTTTATTGAGGTCTCAAAAGTCTACGCAAACTCGGACTCTACCATCCTTCTTTGGTACCGGGATGATGTTTGACAACCAAGTAGGGTATTCTACTACTTCTAGGAATCGTGCTTCAATCAACTTCAAAACCTCTGTCTTAACTTGTTCTGCCCATTCAGGTCTCAACAGGCGGAGCTTCTATTTGACAAGTCAGAATTTAGGATCAGTTGGGATCCTGTGTTCGGCGATTTATCGGTCAACCCCAGGCATGTCTTCGTACGACCCGGCAAAAGCGTTAACATGATTTTTAAGCACTTTTATGATCTCACTTCTTTCCTCGGGAGGTAAGTCTTTGGAAATGGTTACCATTTTGGGATTGTCATCAGTACTTAGGTTTATTTCACTTAATAGAGTTTCACTAATGCCAAAAACATTATGCATATTATTATATGAATGCATGGACCCATCAGGAAAGACATCATACAAGTAAGATGAACAGGAGTTATTCATTGCGTAAAATGCCTCATAAGCGGCATTGTTTGTATCAAAAACATTAGAAATATTAAAAATTACATCATCCATATCCTCCTCCATATGCAGAGGGGCTTCAGTGGCAGCATCAATGGGAGAGGTGTTCTCTATATCATCTGTCAGGGTGGTGCTTAGGTTGCGCTCCAAAGTGGTCTTTTGGGTAGTGGTGAGCGACGGCTCTTCAGATAGGTCAGCCTTTTCAGTTAGAGTCCTGGCGAGCTTTTCTACTATAGCCATCATGGCATCTTCTTTCCCGTTACCCTTCCAGCCTTTCTTCATCAGCAGTGCCATAGCTTTTATCACGGTTGCCACGGCATCCTCAATTTCTAGATCGATAGGCTCATCTTCAGGATACATCTTGTCTTTCCTCTTATCCTTATCAGAAATCATGTTGACAGGCGCGTCAGACTCCGTAGGTTCAGGTTTAGCTGAAACTATCATGTGACCGGCCTCAAAGTCATAGACATCTTTAAAGATCTCAAAGCTAGGCCACATTTTCCCGCCATGCTTGATTGGTTCGGGCTCCTCTTTATAAGACCTCTTTCCCTAGATTTCATAAGCAGTGACCATGCGGCAATAACCGTAAGGGACGCGATGATAGGCTTTTTTAGGTTTATATCTTAGTCCAGCTCCATGGCTGAGGATTTTTGGTTCCAACGCCTCAATAATTCCCTGTTCGTGTATTCCTCCACCTCTGCCAGGCCTGTAACCAGACTTCTTCATCAGTTTGCCTATACCCACATGGAGGTAGCTGTACCAAAGAGGAGGAGGTTTTTGAGCTTTATTAATCATGGCAATCTGGAGGCCCTTTTCTAGATTAGCTTCAGCTTCCATAGCGGCCATGACGGAAGCAAGATCGGCCTTTATAGTCACCATTTTGCCCTTATGGATTAGCTTGATTTTTTGGTGTAGTGTGGAGGGAACTGCGCCCAAAGCATGGAGCCATGGTTTCCCAAGCAACAGAGAATAGGTAACAGGAATGTCAAGGACATTAAAACGTACCTTGGTTGTGACACCTTCGACAGTGACTCCTGCCTCAAAGGTCCCAATTACATTGCACTTTGAATCATCGTAAGCTCTAATAACTGTGATGGACCTTTCAAGCATGTCCTCTGACAGTCCTAGATGAGGAAGGATCTTTAGAGGGCATAGGTTTAGGGTGGAGCCATCATCCACTATGACGCACAGGATGACCTTATCGAGAATTTGAATTCGAATGAATAAGGCCCTATTGTGATCCCTTCCTTCAAGTGTAAGATCAAAACTGTCAAACATGATCTGAGGCCCTTTTCTCTAGGGAATGCCTTCTCCTATCGTGGCATATATCTCAACAACCAAGGTGGTTGGATTAGCTTTCAGATCAAGGAGCCGTTTGATCAAACCCTTGTGATGGCTTTCAGAATCAATTACCAGTTGCCAGATGCTGTATCGGGCTTGGGTGTTTTTCAATGAGGTAATAAGGGGGTCAACCTCAAGACTGGTAGGAATAGGCCGAGGTGGAGAAGGGGGCCTTGCAGTAGTTCAAACCCTGCCTGGAACCGGATCTTTGTTTAGATGGAGATATTGGTCTTTCGACTGATATACTCGACCACTCCGGGTGATATTGAGGACATTATCGAGTAAGACGCTCTTGGTGGCTCGCGTCTAAAATAGGTACTGTTGCTCTTCGGAGTCTGAATTCGGGTCTTGTAGTTCATATTTATCCACACTAAAAAGGTCATAGTGGTCGACCTTGAACAAGTTGGTGCTGATGGCCTTGGATTCTCAAGCCATTTCCCCATCCTCATCAGAGTAGTTCTCCTTTGAAACAAAAGAATCTACGCAAAATAGTGCCTTTCCTTCAGCTTTCTTTTTCCTTGCCATAAATGGTTTAGGCCTGCGACTCTCTTGTATTGCTTGGCTTAGATCAATTTCCATTCCCTGAATGGAGTTGACTCCTGGGTTGGCCTGATTGATAAGGTCAAAAACTAAGTAAGATGGTAGACCTGAACCGATGACCAGGACAGAGTTACTACTGCCCAGACCCCGAGCGAGGAGATTGAAGATTGTGGCTTCGGGTAAACCAGATTGGACCATTCCGACCTTACTTTTAAAGTTTGGTAAAGGGTTATTCATGGTGCTTGGGGCTTTATCTAGTTCAGCAATCTTTGCCTCGCTAACCAACCGCTGAATAGCTGAGAGCAGGGCCTTACAGTTGTTAGTTTGGTACCCTACCTGAACGTGATAATTACAGAAGTTATTCTTATCTTCAGGTGTGGGTGGCTTGTACCCTGAAGGGACTGTATAAAACTTAATTCCCTCAAGCGTTGAAAGATGACCCGCAGGGGCAATTTATAGGGGTTGGTCAAAATAAAAGGGGGCGAGGAGACTTGACTGTGGCAATCGTAGATGGAGCCGGATTGGTTGTAAGTGGCATAGCAGGGGCGTGAGAAATGGCTTGTATAGCGGCCAGTGTTTTTGGCTTAGCCGGCGCTAGGGCGGAGGGTTGAGCTTCATTCTTCCTGAACCATAGTTTACCCACTCTTTCAGCCTTTTCACGTTCTGCCTCGCGCTCGATTTTCTCAGCTTTCTCAAACACAGCCTTGTAAGAAAGAAAGGAATCTGTAGCCATTTCCTTGCAGAATAGGGGGAGAGATCCTTCAAGGAGTTTGACAATCATTTCCTCAAGGCTAAGCTTGGACTTTATTAAGACCTGGGTTAACATCCACCTATTGAAGTACTGCTTAAAGGTTTCATTGGGCATTCGACGGACCCTCTCAAGATGTTGAAGGGTCATCTCCATCATAGTATTGAAACCATAATGCACTTTTAATGCCTGAGATAAGAGAGTCCAGTCAGCGATAATATGCTGTGGCAAAGTGTGGTACCACTCGAGTGCAGGTCCCTGAAGAGAACAAGGAAACATCTCAGCCAGCACCTTATCACTTAACTTCTTTACGCGCATCACCCTTTCGTACATTATGATGTGAGAGGTGGGTGCTCCTGAGCCATCATAATGAGCCATGTTTGGCATAGTAAAATTATCGGGGACCCGATCCTTGTCCCTTTCAGGTTTTTTATTAATAATGAGGCGGTTGATGAAAGCTTGGATCTTCGGTGTCACGCCCGGAGGTTGCATGACCTGGTCGCTGACCGGTTCATGAGAGATGGTTGGGGCTTCAGGTGTCACACCTAGAGAACGTACGACCTGGTTGTTAACAGTTTGGAAAGCTATCATTTGTCGAACAAAAGCGGCTACCTCAGGTGTCAAGCCCGGAGGTTGCGTGACCTAGTCGTTGAATGTCGGAGGCAGCATAGGGCGGATAGTCAGATGGTTGGGAAATGGATTTTAGGGGTAGGTGGTGCCTTTAGGAGTTACGACAAACTGCGGAGGCGTGAATGAGGGTAGTGGCCGAGATACCGGGCTTTGGTGATTGAATATTAGAGGAGTGGAGTTTTGGGCGAAGGGTCTCGGGTTGAAAGGCATAACTGGTAGAGTGGTTGAAGCCGACAAGAGAGCTGAAGTCTGCCTAAACTGAAATGGACTCGTTAAGGGTTGGGTTGATTGAAACACAGGTGCGATAGGTCTCGCCTCTACTAAGCTAGTTGACATTTGTGTTGAATTGTTCGGGGCCTGGATGTTAGATGCCGGTACTCGCTCGGAATTCCTATCTTCCAGAGCTCGCTTAACTACTGCCTGGATCATAGTTTGGATAGAGGCTTGGAAAGCATCTGAGTTTAAGAATTGCGTCATGGCACTGGTGAAGTCAAAACCAGGGGGTGGTTGGGATCCTGTTCCCGAGCTGGAAGTGGGACCCAAGGGCTTTTCCGGAGGAGGGGTCCCTTCATTTCTTGGGAAAGACATGGTTGGTCGAGAGGGACTTTGGCTCAACTGAACTTGTTTTGAATCTGATTCCTTGCTAGAATTGGTACGGGGAATTCCTTTTGCAGGCCGTGGTGGTAATCGGGGTTGGAGGATGACGTATCAGGCGATGTTCTATCCTTTTCCAGGCCGGGATGCGACGGTCATTGAACCTCCTCCTAGCTGAAATGGTAGGCAGCGGATCAGACCATGAATGGGTTGGTGAATGCTATGCATGATATGCATGCCTTTCGTGCCTTGGGAATGATGTGTAATGCGCATGGCTACACGTAGATGTGGTTAGAGATGATGTGATGGCTTATCCCTCCAACATACATGAGACGTCTGTACTTCACATCATACATAGCGATATGTGGTGACACAACGGAGGTAAGAGAGAAGTCCTACGTATGTTGCTAAACCTCTTCCATGGGTGAAAGCGGTAAGGGTAAGCAGATTCATTGTCGGCTCTTAGAGCCGATGCATGGGGGGTACATGATCATAGAGTACATGGCACGCGAATCGTCCCTCTTGCAACCTTATGACTCCCACGCAATGCCTCTTTAGAAGGATGGAGTTTGGCCTCTTCACCGATAATTGCGAAAAAAAAGCGCGTCCCAATTGTTTTATTTGTTTTGATTAATCCTAAGGGGGATGATGTGCTAGGGTTTTTTTTCTAGCACGGCCTTGGTATAGGGTTGTTGATGTAGAAGGTTCTCGTTTACCTTGATTCCATGCCACTCGACCACACCAAATAGGTGCGGTCGTAGGAGTTTACGTGTTGGTTAAAACGAGTGATCCACCCACTAGGCATCCTCAATTCCAACAGGGCATGAGTGATACCTCGCGAGCTTCTCGGATGAAATAGGGCACCTACATTTACCGAACTATCTACACGCGTGAGGATAAAATGTCATAAGAAAAGAATGAAGTTTTAATTTGGCCAATGATTTCAATACATCATCAAAATCTTTTAAACTATAAAAGAAGATTCAAGTTTAAAAAAATCCCCAGCAGAGTTGCCACTGTGAGCGGACGACGCCTCGTGCGGCTGTTGTGGGGCCAGACCCGGTCGGGCCGGCCCATTTTAGTGTGTCAGAGAGATGAGCGTGATATGTTTAAAGAAATGATTTTTGCATATTTTAATGCTCAAAAGATACGAGATCGAAATCTCGTACTTAAAATAGAGTCGCCACCCGGTTCAGCTCAACCGGGAAATTTTGGTACGATTTTCCCACCGGATGGTTGGACCATACCTTAAGTAGAGATTCCGAGTTCGGATGATGTTATCTAATTTTCATTATGCCAAGTTAAGATACTTCATTCTTTCTCAATCGGTTTAATCCACCCTATTTATTTGTATTTTCAGTTATTTTGTTGTTTTCGCATTTATCAAGCGATTGAAATGATAAATAAAATATTTACGACTGTAAAAGAAAAGTAAGTACAGAAAGTAAAATCACTACAAGGTTTTCAAATCCTATACATTTCTCTATGTAATAAATAAAATACCTAAGTATCCGATATACGTCCGCCTGCGGAAGGTTGTTAGCACAGGTACAGCATATTTTATTTACAGTATTATGAAGCCCGGTCAGATTGCTGAAATGGGAGTTGAACGATGTTTTCCGAGAAAATTCCATTTTTGAGTAATTTTTAGGCTCAATCATTATTTTAACCGGATTATAAATGAAAAATAAAACTGCTGTCCGAAAAGTCATATCACCGACGGTATAACTGATGCCGCCGGCCGCATGCCTGATGTCGCTGGCGATATGGGTGATGCCGCCGGCGACATCAATTACGTCACCGGCGGTATCAGCTTGTGGGCAGCAGCGATGGCAGTAAGACCGACCGAAAATTCAAAAACGAATATAAATTGACAAAAAATTAACACAAGTCAGGAGTATTAATGCCAAAGAGCTATGGGACTCAGGATTTTTACCTCGAGGTCGTGAATCCACCTCTTCTTGAACTGACTAAAACACCTCCGAGGAGCTTGTTATGATGATTTAACAATGATTTTAAGTGCCTTTTGGTTTCTAAGTTCAATTAAGCTGATTTTAACTTAAAGGTTTGTCGATTTCAACTCACAATCAGAGAGTTCAAAGAAGAAAAAATCAGGAAAAATGGGTCGGAATCCCTTTTTTTCTGTTTTATCTAATTCTTATGTCACTATAATCTATTTCCACCTTAAAATCTTAACTTTTTTCTCAAGTGCAGCTCAAGGTGTGCTTTTATAGGTGAAATGGGGTGCTTTTTGGGGCCTTTTTTAATAATTCCACCGAAAGTGGCCGAAAAAGGCTGTCTGTGGAGGGACCCGTTTCGAGTCATGCCGCCGGCGACATCACCATGTCGCCGGCGGTATGGTTATACCTCCGACGGCATTGGTGATGCCTTTGGCGGCATCAGCCTTCAGCATGCCGACAGTTAGTGGGTCAAAAAGCCAGAAAAGTCGGGAAAAGTGGTTTAATAGTGGGTAAAAAGGCATCATTTTTTACTTTTAACAATATTTTAAAGGGTATTTATTATTTGGGTGTCAACCATCAGTTCAAGCTCCTACCGGACGTGTTTATCGGCCACGACGAACTGGATTTTACCAAGTATAAAATTCACAAGGAATATTATTTTGGTAATAAAAATTCTAAAGAGAACTTTTATTTTAAGGCATTAAAATCGGGTACACGTCATCATCGTCTCGCGAGAGGGACTGCAAAATCCCGTGCTCATAGTTATCACATCTAATTGAAAAGAAATAAATCAGAAAAAGCAGCATGCAAAAAATATATATAATAAATCACCCGCCTTTTGGTCTTTTACTAATGGGGAAAAAATTAGGGTGACACCCGACGGTTGATATTCTGCAAACTGGCCATGCAAAAATTAGGGGATGAGTCAAACCCGCCAGATCAAAAGCCCAAAAAGGGCAATCTAGGCAAAAATTAGGGTAAGTGAGCGAAGAGAGAGTGCCTTCTAGAAAACCAATCTAGGCTAGTTGGCACCGGGAGTTAAATCAATGGAAATGTTAACCAAACATCATGAACTTTGTTTTACTTCAACCAATGAAAGTATCTCTTTTGTTAAATTCTGAATGCTTATGTTTATGTGAATTTTGTATCCATACGGTTAAAATAGCTCAAGTAAGCCTAATACAAAATTCACATTATTCTAAATTAAGTGCGCAGTAAATGAAAATAATTCTAATAGAGTGAAAAGAGCAAGGTCTATGCAAAAGTCAGAATAAGTCTGCTAGATTGAAAACGCAAAAAGGGCGATCCATGCAAAAATTAAGACAAGGTACGATAGATTGAAAACCCCAAGGGGCAGTCTATGCAAAAATTAGAACCAAGTAAGAGACTTGTAAATAAATAAAGTTTGATAGGACTGTCACCCTAACTAGCCTATGCAAAAGATAGAACTAAAAGAAAGCGCATCTTAAGACAAACTCCCTACATCCTTGTCATAATATCAAGAAATCCTCTGCAAGGTGGTAGTAGAAAAGGGCTTGTATCCCTGCGCTGATCGCTCTACCTCAAACCGGGCCCATGATTGCTCAGATTGGGTCACCATATGTCTAATCTCAGCAAGCCATCCTCTTTAGTGCATATCAGTCTCAATGGTCTCCGCATGATTATAGTCTAGAGTCTCAAATATGGCCTCCCTGGCCCACTTCTCCTGGACATGGTTCAACCATCTGACTTTATAGACACCGATTTAGTTATAAGGTAGGTTGGTCGGGGACTCTTTATCACTTATCATACTGATGGCACAACCGGTAAGGGGAATAGAACAAAGACCTCTCCAAACCTATCAGTTGAAAGCAGGATCCCCAGGACTCCACAACCACATCCCGGATCCTCCACCATAGGCTAACCCACTAAATTTATGAATCTGTATACCCCCTTAGAATAGGCATCCAGTTGTAGAATGTCAACTGATCAAAATCAGCTCGCATGAGCCCCCTCTCCTTCAGATGAATGAGTAGGTACTTCTTCAGGTTCCCTCGTGGTGCCTCCTTTAGCTTCAGTTTCTCCATCAGCCATACCTATAAGTCAATTCCAGAAAAGGGCTGAAAGAGGCGAATAATTGGTACAATGGGAAAATGAATACCTGCAGCAGTATAAGTGGTCACCGATAAGAATCAAGTCGGTGGAAGCAGCATCTGTATTGAGCAAGATCTCGGGTAGTCCTATAAATATAAGGGAGGCCCCTGTCAACATAGGACTAATAAGTGAAATCAGCCTGAACGGGGTGATTGGGCCCACTCCGTATATAAACTTTGCCATAAGTAATAGTGCCACCATGGATGGCCAACTAAGATGAGATCTAGATGCCCCGCGGCACCACTCTAAAACTACACTAAGCTAAAATCCAGGTTTGTCAAGCAATCGGGACATAAATGGGTCTATAGAATCCAAATTCCAACACCCTTGGGGCACGCCGTCCATACCAAAATGAAACTTCGGGAGTCCAGGGGCACGCACTTGGGGCATGGAACTTCTAATATGGCATGAAACTCTTCAAGCAAGGGGCATAGCTCAAACAAAGAAAATTAGAATACATGGACCATCTGATCCGAAAATGTCATCACCGCTTGGAGGAATTTAGGACTAACGGGCCACGTCACGGCATATCTAAAGCCCTATAGCCCAAATTTTTCTAGCTTCTACCAGTCTACATTTCCCAGGCTTTGCAAAAAGCCCTGTAGCTGCTGGTTGTGGTTTGCCATGGTTGAATTAGAGAAAATGGCTAAATTTGGTTTTTTAGCAAAGTGATGCGGCGGTATGAGGCAGGTCACCGGCGGTATGGACCAGGTCGCTGGCAGTCTGGATTTACGGGCAGCTTTGTCTGTATTATTCAAAAAGTCAAAATTTCATGCAGAGGGCGATATCATTCATACCGCTGGTGGCATGGCCATGTTTTCTATGAATTTTAGAACTGTTTGAACTAGTTTAAGCCTGTAATTAACCTGTAAAAACCCTGTAATCTATTTCTAAAAGATATGCAAGCACAAAATTCAAATCTTATTCAAATCAAAAGCCCTGAGGCACAACTATCCAAATATCCAAACCCTAAGCCTAAACAAAGCTAAAATCATCCGAAATTCAAAACCAAGCATTCAAGCCCAATGTAACAAAGACATAGAAATCAAAACCCATGTCCAAAATCATTAAAACTAAAGACAAAAGAAAACGAAATCGGATCGGCAGGAGAGCCTAAGACTGGATGCCACCGTCGGGCGGGTGAGATAAGACATCCTCCTCACTGAGAAGGTAAGTATTGACGGCATCCTCTTTGGTCCCTACTACGCTCCATGTGCTCGCCGGCCCAACTCCATGGCGGCGGCTTGCTGCTACCCTCTTCCCTCTACGACTCTGCTCACCCGGGGTCGCGCGATCCATATTATGTTTGCTCCTCTGCCCATGAAAAGTAGCATCCAGTTAATTCTCTAGCTTGCTCACGCGGTGTTAAAGTGCCGTATTCTCTTCATCATACCTTTGCGGGGCCGTATCAACATCCGATAGTGAAAGGGCCAGGAAATCCTACAGTTAAAAGAGGCAATAATAAACTACATCATTCATGACATCTATACATGCATTTCATTTTTACTATGTTTTATCAGTACGAGAAATATACCAGAACAAGCAAGGACTGACCAACAAGGGTGTCCCAGAGAGCAAAGGCATTCTCGACCAATTGCTCTGCCTCTGCACAAGGAACCTAAAAAATCTAAAAGGCAATCAAAAGGGGTTTATGGAAGGCTTATCATATGATTTGTTCACATTTTCAAGACCTACATAAGTTGTATTTTCTAGCGCAAAGCTCAATGAATGGCTGCTCGAGCCTATCTCCCTAAGCTAGAAATCGCCCCTCGAATTCATTAGTAGGAACTAGGTCTCCAAGGTGACCGAGAGGTGCCCCTCGATAAAGTTGATGCCCTCGGACATGCCATGGTATCGTATCCTGCCTTCCTCAGCCTGGCCTCTCTTCCTAAAGGGTACCTGAAAATCCAAAAAGGAGAGCATATGCTACCATTTTGATCAAAGCATGCAACATATATATTAAGCATAAAAAAGGGAAAGGGTGCTATCTCACATCGGAAGAATGATGCCCCTCGTGAGCCATCGGTATGTCCTGGCCGATCTAGCCCTACCCCTCAGGATGGTCCTCACCGCCACCGCTCCCTTCTTCACTATCATCCTCGGCCATAATATCGCGCCCTTACCTTTTTAGCTCTTCCTCCTTTTTCTTCCTATGGAAGGATATAGTATCATTCTTATGAATGCGGGGGCATATAGGGAGCAAGCAAGACATGTGGCCATTATAAAGGCCAAGGACACTCCACACCACCCGACCATTCCCCTCAAAATAATTGGCCTTATCGGCATCCCCGGTGATAGTCAAATAAGTCCACTAGAGGCCAGTAGGGGAATCCGCAAGTATAGGCCTCACAGCTGGCATAAGCTCTCTCCAGCCTCATAATCTCTTCCCCAGATACAAGGGCAAGTTTAGGGGGCACTCCATGATAAATCGGTGGTTATCCACCTCCTTTTGAACCCTAGCCACCTCCACAAGGTTTGACACTTTGTCAAAGGGATCTCGAACAACCTGGCCAATCAATTAAATAGGAAATCAGTGTAAGCAATTCAAATTTATAAATATGTTTTTGTTGACTAATGGTTTGTTTAATGTAAGATAGGGTAAAAGAGTTAAAGTAGCATATCGAGCTGATCTGTAGGCACCGTAATGCCTCCCTTTATGCGGTGGGATGCTTTTCAAGCCCTCCAATGCTCCCGCACTATCGGGCGAGGAAGTGAGAACCCGACTGAACTATACTACCAAATTGGATAGGAGGGAGAATCTGGTGCTTAAAAGCCCACACCTGCACAATTAACAACCAATCAGTCCGATAAATCAACATACTAAAAGAGCAAAAAAAGCAACTAGCCATAATAATAAAGCGCTATCTAAAGGGGTATACCTGAAGTAGAAAGTGACTTAAGCAAAGGGCCTTCTCTATCTTTCGGTTGCCTATATCTAGCCCAGAACACATTTGTGCCAAAATGGCCTTAGGCCAATTCTTCTCTTTGATGGTTTTAACATCCTCAACTGCTGAAATCAACCCATAATTAACCTTGCTGCCCAAAATTAGGAAGAACAATATAGTCAATAAAGAGATAATAAAGGACTGGACAAAGGTATCTCGATTAGTCCCGGGGACCACTTTGACCCCCTTCCAGTACTCGTGCAACTCCCTATACCACAACCTCCCCGCTTTGGGCTTTAACCCAAACAGCTCGGTCACCCTCTTCACCACTGGTCCCCTAAGGTGGTTTCTCTCCATGTACATATTGAAATGGATCACCTCCTTCGTCCATGGTATCCCCGCCATTACCACCGTATCAGAACGGGTGATGACCTCTCAATTCTAGAAGTGAAAACTATGGGTGGTCTTGAACCACTTTTCGACCAAGGTGGTCAAAGCTAAATGATAAAGCTTTGGCATCAAGAGGGGCTTTATATGGGCTAGATCCCCAAATCTTGTGTTGTCGATTGCAGCTGTAAGCACCGGGTGTTTCTTTTCTACTTGTTGCCACCACTTGCCCATGGTTCCTATACCTCTAATACTGGTGTGGGTGTGTGGCTACAAAATCAGAAAATGAATCAACTAAGTATTTCAAATTCCTTGTCTTTTTGCTTTTGGAAACTTGCTGATGTCGCTGCTGGAGGCAGTGATGCCGCTTGCGACATTAGCTATACCGCCAGCGGTATGGATGATGTCGCCGATGACATCGCTGAAGTTAGTGGCAACATGGTATTTTTTTTCCTACCTTTTTTAATGCCTAAAGTGACTGGCGACAATAGTGATGTCGCCAACAGCATTGTTTCTGCGGGCAGAACTCAGTTTTGCCCAAAATCACGCAAAATCGTACCAAATCACCAAAAGTTGCAATTAATCAAACATGAAGCATAAAAATAGTAAAAATCTAGCCTATAGCATGCAATATCAATTTCTAAACAATCGATTTCATATTTATAACCCCTATCATGGCAAAATGTTGAGCCCAAGGCCGAAATCAAAACTCAACATAAAGGTTCGAGTTTTGCAGGTTTACCTAGATGTAAGAGATATGATTATCCTTATCCGGGATGAGATTGTCAATAGGAGTTGCTATCCCATATCCAAAGACAACGTAAGTTTCCTTAAAACCATATCCCACATGAACCTGGCAGAGTTTCAACCCCTCAATGGAAGAATCGGGCAAGTCCTTAGACTTAGATATGCTAGATTTGCTTCCAAAGATCTTTTTCATGGTTGAAAATTGAAAGAAAGTAGAAAGATTTGAGTTTGCTTGGAGGAGAGTAGAGAGAAAAACAGTGAAGGGTTCTCGACTTCCATAACAGAGAGAAGAAGAAAAGAGAGTTTTTACTCTTTTAAAACGCCCGCGCGGAATTGGAGGAGTTCAAATAAATCTGAAACTGCCCGTCCATCCCACCGGCGGCATCAGTTCAAATCATGAGCGACATTGCCCATACTGCCAGCATTCTCAGCTCTCCCAATTTGAATTTTGAATTATTTTGACCGATTAAAGATGCCACTTGGTGCCCATATCGCCGGCAGTATCGCCTTAGATCATCGAGAGGATTAGCCAAGCCACCAGCGACATCAAGACTTCCCCCCGCTTTTTTCAGCAAATCCGTTGGAATCCCAGCTCCAGCCCCGACATTCCAGGACTTCTGAAACCCTTTTGCTTTTAGTTATTACATTTTTACTGTTGATTGAAGGGGCAAAAATATTTTTGTTTGATAAAATTGATCAAGCAGTAAAACTGTTATCTAAAAACCAGTATAATCCTGTTTACTTGTCACTTGTTGCAGAAATGACACACCATATCTCAAAACCCTCAAAGGCCAAGTCCACTTAGAAAATCACAAAGCTCACGCCCGACTAAGGGGCAAATCAATCACAAAAGCCCAAGTCTGCTTGGCGAATCTCAAAGCTCAAGCCCGACTAAGGTGCAAATCAATCTCAAAGCCCTAGTCCGCTTGGCGAATCTCAAAGCTCAAGCCTGACCAAGGGGCAACCAATCCTCAAAGCTCAAGCCCGACCAAGGGGCAACCAATCGATAAAGCTCAAGCCTGACCAAGGGGCAAACCAGCCATCCGTCATTTACAATCCCTAACCCTTGCTCTATCATGAGATCATACTGATATATGGCATCAGTGATCCCATAAGGGGTAGCTTGTGAGCACGAGATTTTGTAGCCCCTCTCGTGAGACGATGATGACATATGCCCGATTTTATTCCTTATAATAAAAATTCTTTTTTTGGAATTTTTATTATCGATATAAAGTTCTCTATGAATTTTATTTTTGGAAAAATTCAGTTCGACGTGTCCGATAACGTGTCTGGTGGTAGCTCAAATCGCTGATTTACACCTAAAAAATAATTTAGTCCAAAATACCCATTAAAAGTAAAAAATACACCCTAATATATCAGTTTTTCAATTAAAATCACCTTTTACCGGATTTCCTCTACCTTTTCTCGATTTCGGGAACGAATCATGCAACTTTTCAGACCTTCCAGAGGAGCGAGGGCAATATCATCCATGCTGCCGCCGGCATGGCTTTCAACTATAGAACAACTACCTCCTTTTTTGCTGATATCCGCCAGATAAATGGACCAAAGGCAATTTCCAATGAATTTTAGCCTATATAAAGGCCATTTCAAGGGTTCCACTCTCCCTCTACTCAAATTTTCAAGCAAATTTTGAGTATCTTAGCTAGCTTTAGTGGGATAAAGTTTAGAAAAGGTAAGAAAAGAGGATTCAATTCATCTTTTCTTGGTTTTCCTCTACTGAACTCTCTAATATCTAGGTGCATTTTAAGTTTAGAAATCGCCAAAATTAGGATTTAGAGGCTAAATCACCCCTTACTTCCCAAAATCATCATTTGAGCTCCCTAGAGGTGTCATACGGATCACAAAGAGGCATACCCCCATTTTCTTGTAGGACCCTTTCTTTATGGCATCTAGAAGTCATGCGGCCTGCCTGCATAGCTAAAATCACCGGCGGCATGGATACCAGTGGCCTCAGTCATACCCTCGACGGCATGCCCTTCTGGATAGCAGTTTCATTTCGTTTATTTTCTAACCTAGTTGAAATTTGTGAAGCTAGGATGTACAGTATAATGACAAAGGTCTAGAACCTTCTGAAAACAGACCCTACCCAATGCCATGTGGTATTTTCACTAATAATCCTTTTAAAGTAATGATCGAGTCTAAAATATGGATATAATAGAATTTTCTCCCAAATGCCACTTAAATCTCACTTTTAGCCATCCAACTGGGCTCCATAAATTGTAAATAAAATATGCCATGTTCATGCTAACTCGGGTCTTATTTTATTTCCTAACTTTGTATGTTATATGATATATCCCGTACAACATGCCGTACTTGTGCTAACCGTTTTATGCAGGTAGATTTAGGTTAGATGAATGCTAAGCCTTCAGGTTTTTACTTGTTGTACAGAAAAAATGTATAGGATTCGAAAAGCCATGTAATTATTCTTTTATTTTCCGCATTTACTTTTAGAATGACTATAATAATTATTTATTTACCCCTTTGAATGCTTGATAAACGTGAAAACAACATATAAATTGAAAACACAGTAAATAGGGTGGAATAAAACCGATTAAGAAAGAATGAAATCCTTTAACTTGGCCTAATGTAAAATACATAACATCATCTAAACTCGAAATCTCTACTTAAGGTATAGTCTACCACCTGGTGGAAAAATCATACCAAAATTTCTCGGTTGAGCTTAACTGGGTGGTGACTCTATTTTAAGTACGGGATTTCAATCTCGTATTCCTTAACATGCAAAATAATTTTATCAATTCATCTTTTAATCATGCTAAAATGAGGATCAGTCCTTCGGTATGATTCATAGCGCTCATTATTTTCCCCTCGTGCTACGCATCTTATGCAGTCCTTGTCAGAAAAATTGTCGTCCGCTCACAATGGTCGAAGGCTACATCATTTTCATTACATATAATTGCATTGTCATCCTCCACAGGCGTAGGGTCTTCTTGGTCACTCATCGGAGTGTGAGTTAGGTCACAATCCAGGTCTTGCAACTATTTCTCGATTAACATATCTTCTAAGGTCTCCCTTGTGGCTTGGGCTAGGTTTCTCAAGGCTTCCTAAATTGGTGTCTTCTTCTTATCCCCCAAGAATAAGATGGTGTATATTGAAGTGGTAAGCGTATCAATAGCTTTGTCTACTTCAATCTTTGATAGGTCACTGTCTTCTATTCGTTTGACGCACTTTTCTGCTTCTATAGCTGCTTCATAGCTCTTAGGGATGGTTTTGTATGCCTTCACAAATGCTATCTTACTGAGGTGAGGAGATAAACCAAAGATGAATCAGTCAGCTAATTCTTTCTCTTGAGGTTTCCTTTTGAGTGCTACTATGACTGTTAACCACCACTGAAAGTAGTCATGGATAGGTTCCCCACTCCACTGCCTAATGGCTGTGAGGTAAAAAATGGATGGTTCTTCTCTTGCCTTCTTGGTCTCTGTGATGCATTTTCCTACCTCACTTTCTTCTAATCTTGAGTTGATCATGGCTACTTTCTCCCCTCTTCTCTGGGGTTCACAAACTTTTCTTTTGTTAATTAGTGTTGTGATGGCCTGGAGTAGATCCTTATATACTCTAGTCGGATGATCAAGACTAACATGATATATGCAGAAATTACCCCTCTCCTCAAGCCTTGGCTGAACATATGGTCGAAGATGATTAATCAACTAATATTTCTTCAGCTTCTTGAAGATGTTCAAAAGAGGAGTATCCCAAGGTGAGATGTCATCTAGAGTTGTAGGATAAACCATTTGGTCGTGGGTTATGCCGTAGGGTAAACCCATGAAATAAGGAAGAACTATCCCCTTTGGAATAACCATGAAGTCTGGCAAATGACTCGGGTCTTTGTTATGGTGAACTTGCAAAATAGCCTCTTGACAGAGCGAATGAGTCCCACTAACAGCTATATGGAGCGTTGGGTTCGCTGGTTGAACTGACTGACCAAACTGAGCCATTATGGTGATCAGGATGAGTACTGGACTAGTTTCTCAAATCTTTTCTTGAACTGAGGTAGTAACCAAGAGATTAGTACATGCATTAGATGCATTATGCATACACAAATTATAACAATGTAAGGTTGGGTTTAATCATGAGGGTATGTAACACAACACATGCGAAGCGATTGATTCTGTCCTCATTTCTCCTGCTGAGTTTGAGGGTATTCTTCCTTAGTCTAATCTCACACAGAAATCAGGGTACTAGAAGGTAAAATTCTAAGGCTTTCGATAAGAATGGTTTAGGGACATATCGAAAGTTTGATGTAGAACGTTCCCATCAGATCAAGCCTCTTTTAGAGGGAGATGACAATGAGTGCTCCACCTACTAGGGTATCCCCAATTCCTACTCGGCATGGGTAACACCTTCACGAGTGTTGCAGAAATAATAGGGCACCCTAACCTAGTGCTAGAAGAAGAGTGCATTTAACTAAAGAGAGAAGGAGATGAGAGGATACAATGTGATAATTTTCCCAAATGATGACAAAGAAAACGGGTTTAATCAAGTAAATGATTTTTGGTGCTCATCTTAATCTTTTACGCTTTTAAAACAAACCAAAATTTTGCAAGTAAAAAGATTATGTCCCAAGTAGAGTCGCCACTGTGAGGTGTCTATGACATGTGGTTCCCTTGGCGCCAGTGTGAGAGGCGGGGCCCACTGGGGGTTGGTTGGATTTAGGCATGATAAAACATTTTTAGTTCAAGTTTGCACAACAAGCCAATTTTAATGAATAAAAGAATCGAGACCCAAATCTCAATACAAATGATAGAGTCATCACCCAAGTTATGACTTGGGAAAGAGTTTTGGTACAGTTCCCACTAGGGGAAAGACTCATACCTATTGGATCAGAGATTCGGGTATCGGATGAGTCACTTATTTCTCATTTAGTTGATTCAAAATTACATTCACCGCATAAAACCATTCTTTGTTTTCATCATTTAGGGAATTATGACGAAAAAACCTATTTCTATACTCTTTCACACTCGTTACATGCATTTACATATTACAATAAAGCACAAGCAATAAATGGGGGAATAAAAATTACAATCGGGTGAAAATGGGGGAAATTGCAAAAGAACCTATACATTTGTTCTAAGTTATAAAACAAATTGAAAATAAATTCCCCTGAATCCACAGATATTAGCACAGTTTATGGCACGTCATAAGATAGCATTTTATTAGAAAACTGCAATTATGTTAGCGTGGTGGTTTTATGATCGATAGTACCCGGGCAGCTACTAGGATTAGAAAGAAATAACGAGTCTTCAATGTATTTGGTTTTAAAAACACATTTTAACTTTTGTGGGTTGTTTTACCGGATTATTAGTGAAAATGATCGCATGGCATATGGTGAGTTGGGTTGATTTTTAACCAGATTAAAATGAATTATGGGTTCTACCTGGGGGTCGGTACACCGTACGGGTAGGTGGGACCCATACAGCTACCAGGGAGGACCGGTACGGGTATGGGGGACACGTACTGGTCCTATCAGGCCTTAGGCAGAAACTCAACTCGAGATAAATAGATTAATGAAGGGAAATAAAATAAAAATAGGAATTCCTTCCATATAAGTATGGTGCACTGATTTAATACCCTTAGGGATATGGGGTGCCAACAAGGCTCATATGGGTTAGGACCAGACCCAAAATAAGAACAAGAACATATATAATAATGAAGGCAGAGAATAATAATGAAATAACTGAGATGTGAGTCTCTTTGAAACTCAAGAGCGTTACCTTTATGGAGTGAATCCACTTTAAGGCAATCCGTTTGCTGTTTAAAGAGCCTGGCCAAAGTAGATGTTGAAATAGGACTATTTAGGCCAGTACTTGTGTGGATAAAACCTTATTCAAGACCTACCTTTTCCTAAAAAAGGTAAGAGATAGCTTCTGAAAGAGCCTTATCAAGCAACAAACGGATCCGTACTAGTGGGGGCCCACCCATACGAATCCTGGGGGACCCGTACAGGTCCTTCCAGGCATTCAGAAGAAATCTACCTATACGGGGACTGTCAGTCGAACCGTACCACCAAGCAATACCCGTACGGGTCCTAAGGGCAGACTAGGTCTCCTAACTCCGGCCAAACTTAACTCTGCTGTAGTAGGAACACCTCTGCTGGATTACACGTGCAAGGGAATGCATCATATAGCTCTCACCATCATTTTGTCAGAAGGATCATTAAAATCCAATGCTCAAAATTATGCTAGGGGTTTCAAATGTGTTGAATGCTTGCATAGATCTTAATGCTTAAAGTGTAACTACAAATGGGAATCTACGTAGCCAAGCTTTAAAGAACTAGACAAAGGGGTGGCCATGGTTAGTGACTAAAAGATGCAAGAAACCTAGATCCTTAAGTTCTAAAAATGCTAAAATAAGAGAGTGAAATCATAACATAATCTGTGTGATCACTAGGAATGCTTGCCGCATTATAATTCTGGTTGTAGTAATCATTTACAACAATCACTCTTACTTTCCTGCTTTTATTTTGCTTTTTAACTTTCCCATTGAAGTCAACTTATTTGACATTAAACTCAAACTCACTGATTTACATATTAATTTAAAGTGTTTCCCTTGCTCTTTGTGGAACACGACCTTATGCTTGCTACTAACTACTGATCACGACCTAGTGCACTTTCTAGATCACATTCATTTGGCGGACAACACCTCACCTAAAAAATACTTAGGCAATCTATTCTCATTTAAACAACCTCATTTTGTTGAGGTGCATGAGGAGCATAAAAGTTGTGCTCAATGCCCTTTGATTCATAGAATTCAACAAAATGCTTATTTTTTAATACTCCTCCATTATCACTCTGGATGCATGCAATGCTTATGCCCTGTTCTACTTCTTTTTGGATGAATATTTTTTAGAAATGATCAAAGCCTTCATCTTTGCTAGCTAGCAAAGCAACCCAGATATAGCGAGAATAATCATCCACTATCACTATAGTGTGTTCTCTTCTGCCTAATCTCATTGGATTGATTGTACCAAAGAGATCAATATTCAAGAGTTCAAGCACTCTCTTGGAGAGTACATAGGATATGGAAGGGAAATTCTTTCGATGTTGTTTACCTAATTGACATGCAGTGCATATATAATCCTTATCAAAAGCAACCTTAGGCAAACCCACTACCAATTCCTTTTTAGCTAATTTGGATATGAGGTTTATACTACATGTCCCAACCTCCGGTGCCAAAGCCATGATTCTTCTTCTTTAGACACCGAGCATATATTCTTTTTCTCATTTTTAATGTTAACAGAATAGACATTGTTTACTCTAGGTGCATAAAGAATGAGTTGGTCTAACTTACTATCAATGATTGAGCAACCTCCGGAGTAAAAGGTGACTTTTCTCCCTTTATCAAAGAGTTGTTCAACACTTAGTAGATTGAATTTTAGTCCATCAACTAGTGAGACATCTTCTATTTTTAGTTCAAATCCAATGGTTCCATGTCCAATGATCTGTCCCTTATAATTGTCTCCAAAGCTTACTTTTCCACCTCTCTTCTGGATTGAAGTGATGAAGGCTTTCTCATCACCAATCATGTGCCTTGAGCATCCACTATCAATGTACTATGTGTGTTGATCTACTGTTGATCTAAGGCATACCTGCAAAATAGATCAAGTGGGTTTGGGTCCTCTAGGGTTATCAACCATTTTAGACCAAGGATATATATCATAATAACCTTTTTAGATCTAAATAGTTTAGTTGTATGATTATTTTTGACACAAAACATGCACAAAGAGATGGGTTTAGTCTACTCAAGCTTCTTTTAGATCTTCTCAAGATCCTCCTTTCCATAGTTTCCAATATATCCAGATTTATGTAGATTCGGTTTTCCAGTGTGTATCCGAAAGCTAGTTGGAGGTGCAATCTCTGCTCTATGATTTTTTCTTTGCTTGACAGGTTGTTCATCATAGATCACCACTGCTTTTCCTTTTTGAATAGCAATGTACCTTCGTGCTTGAGGTTGCCGGCTAACTTTTTCTCCTTTTGATTTAAAGTTTCAGAATTCCTTTTAGCAGTTGGATTTGGGGTTCTTGGTGCTGCTCGCCTTGGGTTTCTTCTTTGTTATAAAGGATCTAGTTTTCTTCCGGATGCCTCCTTTATCAGAGCTAGTTCCCTATCTAGCCCAGTTAAGTTTGCACTTAACATATGCACTTGATTTCTTTAGAAGTTTTCTTCAACTACATCAATGTGCTTTGTTGCCCTTATCAGGTTTATGTCTTGTGCCATTGCTTCAGCATCTTCTACAAGTTCAATTACTTATCTCTGAAGGGATTTGATAGCCTTTGTGTTCTTCCTCACATTGATGATTATGATCCGTAAAGCTCTAGTAACATCAAGGTTAGATACAGAATTTCAGTGAGAGTTTACCTCAGTGCTTGCTATCTCAGATTTTGATTCTTCAATTTTCCCTATGACTTGCTTTTATGGATTTCTTCCGGATTACTCTGGTTTTGTATCAGTTAGTGCCATAAATGCGTAGTTTGTAGTTTCTTCTTCCGTTGAAGATGAGCTACTGCTATCTTCACTATTGCTCCATGTGGCCACCATTGCCTTCTTCTTATATCTCTTGTCCATTTTAAGTTTAGGACATTTGGTTTTGAAATGGCCTTTTTCTCCATATTTAAAATAGGCTGATTCTTTTTCCGAATCTTTCTTATCTTCGGAGCTTTTCTTGGCTTATCTCTTCTGGAGGAGCCTTCCTTCATTCTTTTGGAATCATACCATCTAGAATTCCTCCTTTCTTTCTTTCTTTCTCAGGAACTTGTCGAATTTTTTGGCTAGCATAGCCATTTATTCTCTATTGCATTGAGATTCCTTTAAATGCTTCCTATTCCGAAGGAAGCTAATCAGGAGGAGTCTGCCTAGAGTGCGATTGCTTTCTTGTTCTCTTCAGGCTTCTTCTCTTGTTGGCTATATCTCTCCAAGGATAACTCTTGAGTTAGAATATTACCAATGAGTTCATCATAACTATAGAAGTTTAAGTCATGAGCTTCCTCAATGGCAGCCTCTCTATTGTCCAATCCTTTAGTGAGACTCTAGAGTATCACTTTCACCATCTATACTTCAGTGATCTCCTTTCCAAGCCATTTCATCTCATTTACTAGATTGGTATATCTAGTATTCATGCTGCTGATGGATTCTTTAGGCTCTAATTTGAAGGATTCAAGTTTCTGGTGTAGGAGATCAATTCGGGCTTCTTTGACTTTGTTAGTTCCTTCATAAGTCACTTCACATTTCTACCATGTCTCTTATGCTATTTCACATCTAGATATCCTTTTTAATTCAGCCGCACTAAGAGCACAATGAAGCATGTTAATAACATTTGCGTTTTCATGCAAATTCTTATAATCATTATCATCCCATTGATTTGATGGCTTTCGGGTAGTAATACCCTCTACTTCATAAGTAGGAACATATGGACCATCTTTAATCGCCATCCATTCTAACATGCTCTATACTTGAATGAAATTCTTTATACAGTTTTTTCAAAACATGTAGTGTTCACCGATAAAGAGTGGAGGACGGGTAATGGACATACCCTCCGAAAGAAGTTGTGAGTTATTAAAACTCATTTTGATTTATAGATCAAAATATGGACCTTTAGCTCGAGATTGTTAGATCTCGAGTTGTGAGCATTAGCTCTGATACCACTTTTTAGTCCCTGTGAGGGTATATATAAGGTCAGAGGAGGGGGGTTAATGACCCTTTTTATGGAATTTATAGATTTTAAAAAGTCTTGTGTAGCATGTTTGATATGTTCCAGATGTAATGGATTCGGATGATGCAAATATAAAATAAAGGCAATAAAGTAAAGGATTAAAGAAAATCAAACACGATGATTTTATCCTAGTTCGGCCGTGCCTACTCCAGTCCTTGGAGTTTCCTTACTCTAAGCTTTGTCCACTAGTTTGATTCCTTTCCAACTTGCAGGAATCAAGCCTTATAATTGTCTCCGGAGATATTCTCCTCCAGATGTAGGATATACCACTAGAAGCACCAACTCCTAACTCAGTCCTCTTGAGTTTGTATCCCGATGGTGACCCCTTTTCGCGTGTAGGATATACCATTAGAAGCACCAACTCCTAGCTGAGTCCTTTCTCTTTAGTAGGATTTACCACTTAGATTCTGCCCAAACCTAAGCTGAGTCCTACAGGGAGATACCACTTAAAGCACCAACTCTAAGCTAGATCCTAATCTCAACACTCACCCAAGTATGAGATCTTACAACTAATTTTTCAAGGGTTTGGTTTTCGAATTTTCAAGTTTATAACTCACTTGAGAATTCTTACAAAACAGACTTGGATGATTCTAGTTCCTGGAGGTATTTTGTTCACTGATTGAAGTAGCTTAAATTCTCTTTGTAATAGCTTCTTATGAAATCAACTAGCACCTTCTCAATGTGTGAAGTTCTCCTTGTATAGGCTTTGATCATAAATTTAGCCGTTGTGTACCGTTGAGGTGGATTTGAATATTCACCATTGATTAGGTGTGATGTGGCACTTTCGGAGCTATTGATCAATCCATTAGACTGAATAAATATCTCGTTTGAATATTGGGATTGAGGCTAAAAATTTATCAGTGATCGTTTGTTTGGATTTTAGTGATTTGCCAACTTTTATGCCATTTGTTTTTGGTGTGAGCTCTACGCGCCATTCCCATTGGTCTATGTTGAAAAGGTTGTTACCTTTTTCTCTTTCTTGTGTTAGTCGTTTTGTCCTTTTCTGGAATGCGTGCTAGCTATCTCTTTTACAATCTTTAAGGTAAAAGGATCTTTGACTTCAGACTAAATATGGAGGGAAAAGGTGAATTTAAACTTTTTCCCTTTGTCTTGTTATTTGAGTCTTCCAGATGTTATCAGACTTAATACATTCGGATGATTCTTTAATCAGCCTTCTCTTCTAGATACTGCTTTTGAGAAGTTGAAAGTTTGTTTCCTTTCCAAACTTTAACCAGATGCTTTCCTTGTGTACTTTGGTGTTTGTAGCCTTCAATATGTATCCGGATGACTTGATTTGGACTCATTTGTTTTCTTTAGGAGATTATATGTTTTTGTTTTCTTCAAACTTGATCCGGATATGTTCTTGAATTAGTTCTTCCTGATCATTGTTTTCCAATAAAAAAAACAAAAAGAATTAAACCGCTTTAAAGTACAACGTTAGCAAACAAAAGTTGTCTGGAGAAAAGCCATTACACGACAAAGTAAAAATGGATCGAATGTTGCTTGTATCTCTTGTCATCGCATGCTTCTGCAAATTGGTCAGAGTACTAGAGGAATGGTAAGATGACATGTAGCATTTACAACGCTCAATCGCTCTAACTATTTTCCGAAATCAAGGAGACAAACAGTACGTGATTCCAACTATGAGGCATCGATGACGTACGGGTCTCCCTTGGTGCCTTGGTGAGAGGTGGGGCCCACTGGAGTTTGGTTGGATTAATTAATTAATTTAGGCGTTATGAAACCATTTAGTTCAAGTTTGCACATTTTAGCCAATTTTATGAATAAAAGAATCAAGTCCCAAGTCTCAATACAAATGATAGAGCCACCACTTAAGTTGTCTACTTGAGAAAGAGTTTTAGTACGGTTCACATTGGGCGGGAGACTCGCACCTTTTGGATCAGAGATTCGGGTATCGGATGAGTCACTTATTTCTCATTTAGTTGATTCAAAATTACATTTGCGGCGTAAAACCATTTTGTTTTCATCATTTGGGGAATTATCATAGAATTCCTATTTTTCTACACTCTTTCACACTTGATACATGCGATTACAAGTTACAATAAAGCACAAGTAATAAATGGGAGAATAAAAATTACAACGGAGGAAAAATGGGGGAATTGCAAAAGAACATATACACTTATTCTAAGTTATAAAACAAAATGAAATAAATTCCCTTGCATACGCAAAGATTAGCACTATTTATAACACATTATAAGTCAGCATTTTATTAGGGAAAATGCGATTATGTTAGCGTGGCCGTTTTGTGATCGATAGTGCCCAGGCGGCTTCTAGGATCGGAGAGAAATAATGGGTCTTCAACGTATTTTGTTGTAGAAAACACATTTTAATTTTGTGGGTTGATTTACAGGATTATTAGTGAAAATGATTGCATGGTAAATGGTGAGATTGATTGATTTTTCAGATTAAAATGAGAACTTTGGGTTCTGCCTGAAGGCCAGTACCCATACGGATGGGAGGGACCCGTACGAGGTGCTGGTGGGGACCGTACGAGGTGCTGGTGGGGACCGTACGGGTATGGGGGGACCCCGTACGAGTCCTATCTAGTCTGGATAGAATCTAAATTTAGTGGATTTAATAGATTTTACATAGATGGGGCAGAATATAGTGACATATCGATAATATAAATGAGATGTGAATCTCTTTGAAACTCAGGAGCGTACCTTTACGACGAGAATCCACTTTGAGGCGATCCCTTTGCTGAGAGATAGTCTAACCAAAGTAGATGTTAAAATGAAGATTTTAGGACTATTTAGGAGAGAATTTTTGTGGACAGAACTCCCCCAATTCGTAATAAACGAAGCCAAAAATGAATAAAATATGGATAAAACCTCAAGGGATGGGTTTTCTCCCTATTTTATACCTTCCATACCTTAACTATACCCTTTATATACCTATAGAAACTGCTAGAACTTATATATATTGTCTTCTATATTGTGTGTGTGTGTGTGTGTATGTCAAACTGAGGTGAAAAGGCCTCTATTCATAGGGGGAAATTAGGTCTAAACACAATGAACAACATTCATGACTTGATTTCCCCCGAAATAGGCATGGATCACCTTCCACAAAGCCTGAATAGGTAGGTACGGGACCCATATGATTCTGGGAGGGACCTATATAGGTACCCTCCAGGCATATAGGGGAAATGACTCATACGGGTCCACCGATGGATCTGTACCACCAAGCAGCACCCATATATGTCCTTCAATTCTGCTCTCGTTATTTCCCCATGTGAGTGTTGATCAATCTCTCCACCCAATCTAATTCCTCTGTGGTGGTGGAATGTAAAGCTATTTATTCCCCTGATTACTATAATTACTATAGTTATCGTAGTTCCCATAGTTACCATAGTTCCCAATGGCATTGACTTGTTCAAATTCAGGCTCTCTAATGCGAGAGCACTCTTCAGTACCATGGTTGGTCTTTTTACAAAGTTCACATTCCTTCGCGACCTTAGTCTGGATAGCTATCTTGTGTACAAGTTCAGCGAGTCTTTCTAGTTTGTCAATGAGATCATAGGAACTAATCCCATTGACTGCTCTTAAAGTACATTTCCTTTCACGGTTGTCTAAATGTTGAGCAATTTTTGCCATAGTCCTGATGAGTTCCCAAGCTTGAGCATGGGGCTTATTGATGAGAGCACCGCCACTAGCGGCATCCATGATAACATGTTAAGAAAACGGGTGCCCTTCATAGAAAGTTTGGACTAGGGTCTGTTCAGTGAACCCGTGAGGTGGTTAAGCTGCCAAAAGGTGCTAGAATCGTTCATAGTATTCATGGAGACTATCCATGTCTTTCATCTTGGCAGAATAGATCTGCCTCTTTAAGGTGGTAACTCTCGATGCTGGAAAATACTTGTCAAGAAAGACTCTCAACATTTGGTCCCATAATATAATAGATCCCGGTTTTAAATGACAAAACCAGTTGCTGGCTGAGTCCTTAAGAGAAAAAGTAAAGGACTTTAATTTCGCAAGGTATAGGTCGACCTTTGGTGGCTTCATAGAAGATACCGTCAAATAGAACTTCTGCAAATGTTTATAAGGGTCATCAGTGGCCTTTCCAGTGAATTTGGGTAAGCTATGGACAAACCTAGATCTCATCTAGAAATTGTTGTCATCAGTCTCAGCTAGGTAAGTGATACAAAGTTGTTGCTGATCCACCGAGACCCGTGTAAGGTCTGAGATTGACTGATCTGGGTTATCCATGGTCACGATGGCTGTTTTAGGTTTTCAATCTGAGTTGTTTAGACTATCAATCAGTCTTCCTCAATGGATAGTGTTGTCATTGGGTTCGATTGAAGATTCTACTTAATGTTGAGATTCTCTACGTTCACGAGCTTGCTTAGCATGAGCTTTGTTTGATCTTTCTATCTCTAGATCGTAGAAAAATTCATTGTCGCAACTTTTGGCTCTAGTCATCCATGAAAAAATAACTAGTCAAAAGGAACTGCTCCCCAGCAATGGCGCCAAAATTTGATGGTTGTCGAGACCACCAAAAATAAATTCCTACACAAAACAAACTTATAGTCAGTGATAAGCAGAGGTCAATCCCACAAGGAATGGTATTTAACCAAGTTATTTTTATTAGATGAAAAATAGCGTGACCTAAGAGCGAACGCTTTGGGTATTTGCAAATTAAAACAAAATTTAGTAGGAATTAAATCAATGAAAGACAATGATCGGACCAAATCAGAGTAAGACTAAGCATCATAGTGATCATAGAACAAGATAAAAATTGCATCGGCACCTAGATTTAGTTGTACTAGTACTCATGCACCGTATAGTACTAGCAACTCTTCCTTATAGTATATAGAGATCGGACTTCATGCCACAATCTCTCTCTTACTCATCGTGTCTCTCGATGTTGCACCAAAGAGTTCACTAATGAATAGCAATAAATACTAGAAAAGCCTAAACCCTTTTCGATAGGTAGTGAGCCACTCCCAACAGGAGTAAGATTACCTCTCTCCAGTCTCGATGAAGACTGTCGTTACTCTATTCCTTTTCAGTCACAATTATAGATGCAAGAGTAAGAATTAACAATAATCACAAAGACTTACTAAATGAATGATCAGGCCAACAATGAGACTTAGTGATATTCTTATCGGAAAACCCTTGAAGTACTGAGATTGGTAAATAGGTCGCCTTGCGGATTATGGTATTCAAGTTTAGTTCTCACACTACTAACTCAGCCTTGACCCTTACTTGGTCAAGTCAAAAAATAATTAGCTAGACATAATTGTAGTAAAGCATAAACAAATATAAAAAATACATTAAATAAATTATGCGGATTAAAAATATACTTGGAAAATAAATAGCGATTGAAATTAAAGAACTTGAAACCAAAAGTGAAACCAAATAGAATTGAAATAAATTGCAATTTAAACTTAAAGAGAGTATTGAAAACAAAGCAGATAATAAAAAGATTTTTAAACTAAGAACAAGGAAAATAAAGAGCTAAACTAAACTAAACTATGGTCATGAATGATTGTGAATGGATGATTTCTCTTGCGCCGGCCTTGTATTTATAGTGCTCCAACCACCTTTCTTCCTTGTTAGTCTCTAATTAGGTCTCCTTTGAATTCTTCCTTAATAAGATTAAATTCCTTTTTAGTCTTTATCAAATAGGAATTTCAGTTTCTCATTTATAATTAATTATCATTAAAATAGAAATAGATTAAGAGCATGATTCCTTTCTTAATCAAGACTTCTCCAAAATAGTATTCGCCTTAATTTTAATCAAGACTCCTCCAAAATAGGATTTGCCCTAATTAATTAATCAAGATTCCCCCAATATAGGATTTTCCGTAATTAATTAATTTTCAGCTTTGGCTTGGTGTGCTTTTCACCCAAATAATGCATGTTTTCTCCAAATCATCTTGAAAACCTAAAATAATGGAAAAGGAAGTAATGGCCGAAAAAAAGAATAAAAACATGTATTTAATAATATGAAAATGAGCATAAAAACATGTTAGAAATACAACTTGTCATCTTTGATGAGGGTCTTGATTGCGTCTAGGAGAGCCTTGCAATTATCAGTACGGTGATGAATAGCTATATGGCAAGTGCAGAAATTGTGAGCATCTTCGGGCTTGGGGTGAACAAAAGGCACCAAACTGCTCAATAGGTTAAGTTTCCTCAACTTGCTAAAAAGGAATGACATATTGTCCTTCCATGGGGAGATGCCATGCCTATCTTCTTGAGGGGGTTGGATAGCGGCCACATAAGCCTCAACGGGGGATGCCACTCTAGTCTTGGAGGCAGCGGGAGTGGGTGTGGATACTTCGGTGGGCTTCCTATAACCCGTTGAAAATGGATGATTGGTTACAGGCGGGCCCCTTTATTTTTTATAGCGGTTTGTCTTTCTATCTTTTAAGCCTTTACACAAACATCAGTATAGTTCTCATATTCATCTAAGGCCATCTGATCTTGGTACCATGGCAGTGTGACATCTATCATCTTCACAATTATTTCAGTCAGGCTGGGTTTGCTACACAACAAGGCTTGAGTGGACATCCAACGTTCATAGTAAGATTGGAAAGTCTCTCCTTCCTTTTGCTTGACTTGTTCTAAGTTTTGAATTATGGTTTTCAGTTTGGAATTGAACTCATAGTGCTCTTTGAAGGACTTGGAAAGCTTATCCCAATCTTGGCGGACATCATTGGGTTGAGTGGCAAACCACTCGACAACTGTTCCAGTTCAGGTGCACGAGAACATATTGGCTAGCTGGTTGTTGGACAACCCCTTCATTCTCATCACATTCTCATAGTTCTTAATATAAACCAAAGGCGGGCCAATTCCCTTATAAGGAGGAAGGGAAGGCATTCTAAAACCAGCTAGTAATAGCTCAACTTCATCTACAACTGAGGCCTTGCTTGCCTCATCCCCTAAGGAAAGTAATTGTTTAAGCACAGCACGAATTTCGGCAATACCTCCACTAGTCTTGGGACCACCACTTTGATCATGTTACTCAACTTCCTTCTGAACTTCTCTCTCTAACTCTTTCTCGAAATTCTTTCCCAAGCCCTTATCAGTCACCACTTTCAAGGGATCTTTCACTGATAATTTGACTTGGTCATTGATCGTGTTCTGGAACTGATTAGACTAGAGAAAATTAGCAAACATAGCACGCATCTCTCACACAAGGGCCTCAGTATTGGAAGAAGAAGTCATTTCGATGATCTTGGTGTGAGTATGGGCTTTTCGGTGACCCAGGGAACGATGATGATGTTTTGCTCTAACCTATTTATGGGCCAATTGTTCTATTCTTTCAGAGACGAATCACGGTTGGCAAGTATTTTTGTGATGGGTTGGGACTTTAATCGCTCCGTTTTCCTTAACTAGTTAATTAATATAGATTCATTACATTACACACAAAAATTATAAAAAAGTAAAATAATGTGTTGCTTGCCTGCAGCGCCGTCCGCGGTGGTGAGGTGAAATGCGTCCCCTGGCGTATTTCTGCTCTCTCGCGCCTCTCGATGAACGTGGCCATAATGTGGCCACGTCGCTAGACACCGCTTGGGCACAGTGAGCCGCGACCCTATGAGCATTTCACCGCCCACTGTGGCATCTCGCCGTGCACCTAGGGCATTTCACCACGCACGGTGAAATGCGGTCATGGCAGCGGTTGAGTTTCAACTGCTACATGGGCTCCTGAGTTCGTCGCTTGTTCATTGTTTTCTCTCTCTAAGTCTGGATAAACTTTATTTTTACAAAAAATTTAAGCTTTCTAGGGACTAATTGAGTTAATTAGAGTGAGAATTGCCTATATAAACTGATTAAATCATCTAATTCGGGACTTTTCGCCAATTTAAAAGCTTGAATTTCACATTTAGGGTTCTTAAGTCTTTTAAAGAGAGAGAGAGAGCTACATAAAACTGAGGAAACTTGATTAATTTGGGTTCCAAAGTATTATTAGGCATAATCTTTTAGTCTAAATTCTAAAATCAAGTAGAAATCATAGGTTAAAACGAGCTTAAATAGGATTTAGAGACTTTTTCTATCAAAATGACTAAACTCCGTCAATAAGTTCGTCGCCTTTTTTTGTCACTGTTTCATCGGATTTTGTCACAAATTTGTCACAAAAGCTTGCCAAACGTCCGGTTCGAGTCTTGAAACATGGATTCATGGCCTAGAGGTAACAAAACTGAGTTCCAATCTATTTTAACTAATTTACTGTATTATTCTGTTTTTCTTGGTGGTTGTTGGGGTGGTTATCCTCTTTTCTTTTAGTATTTTTGCAAGCATCTTTCCCGATATTTTTGGGTTTCTTTTTGTTCCAAAGTCAAAAATTGAAGTTATTTTATCATTTTAAGTCCAGATCTACTGAATTATCGTGGCAATCGGCTTAAAATTTTGATAATCTTGAGTTTTCGGGTGTAAAAATACCGATTTTGGTTCGTTTGGCATTTTTTCGGTCCAAATGCTCCGGTGGGGATCCCAAACGCTCCGGCGATGCATCAAAAACTGCTATAGCAGTGTTTGAATAGTCTTGGTAGTGTTTCAGATGCCCGTCCCAGCTTTTGGACTGGCAAAAATGCCAAAAGGTCCCTTTTTGTGTTTTTTACCCTTTTCTATCATTTTTTTGTGTTTTTTACCCCGATTTTCACCCGAAAATTTTCAAAAAATCACACATAATCTGGAATTAAATAATATATATTTTTAATCTATTTTTATAATTTATTAATTATTTAATTGGTTAAATCTTTATTTAAATGGCTTAAAAATGGTTTTTTCACCAAATAAATCCTTAATAAATCTTTTTTACCATAACATAAAATCCCAAAAATATTCTGTATTTTCCTTTATTAATTTTAGGTTGTTTAGTTTATTTAATTAATTATTAGGTTGTTTAAATGATTAATAAATGCCTAAAAAGATGTGTTTTTAGCCCCGAAAAATCCTAAAAATATGTTTTCTTCCATGCTATTTTATGCCTTTTTATTATTTGTGGATTATTTGTTATTTATTTGTGTGTGATTCATTATTTCTTGAAGCTGCTTAGGGGTTGGTAAGCCCGGTTCAGACCCAATCTCGGTCTCTTTTTATTTATCCGTTTTACTTTCCCACACTAGAAAAATATATAGGTATTTGTAAAGCCATGTAATAATTATTTATTTGCTTTATTTACTGCTTCATTGCATGATACGACGTATGATGTATGGATATTTTAACCGAAAACACTAATTAGGAGGATTTAAACCACATAAGAACTAAAACAACATTTACTAAAATGTAAATGGTTTGATTTAATAAATGAAAAGTAAGCAACATCATCCAAACTCGGAATCTCTGTTTTAAGGTACCGTCTAACCACCCGGTGGGAATATCGTACCCAAATTCCCGGTAGAGCAAACCGGGTGGCGACTCTATCTTAAAATACTGGATTTCGGGTCTCGTATCTCTCAACACTTAAAATGGATGAAAATTCAACTTCAACATCGATTTTATCAGTCTATCTTTTCATCACGCTAAATCGAGGACCAATCCTCTGGCCTGCTTCACCGCTCTTATTTTTCACTGCGCCCCTAAGGGCCGGGGAAAGGTCATCTGCTCACAGTGGTAACTCTGCTGGGGATTTCATTTTACCTTAAAACTTGAAAAATCGCTTTCATTTTTTAAAATTGGTTAAAGGATTTTGATGATGTGCTGAAATCGTTTTCAAATCAAAGCTTTATTTCTTATGCCTTTTAAATCCATCGCATAGTTAGATACTAAGTTAAGGTGCCATTATCTCACCCTGTAAAGCTCACTTTTTATACCTCATGCCCGCTAGGAATTGGGGATATTTGTGGGTGGATCACTCGTTTCAACCAATGCGTAATTCCCGTGATAGCACTCATTTGAGGAGTGGTCGAGCTACACGGAATCAAGGTAAACGAGACCCTTCTACAATATCATTCTACGATATCAGCAGTTTAAGACCATGAACCACATTAGATAAAGCAATAGCAACTTCCCCTTAGGAAATCACAAAAACACCCATATTTTAGATTTAGGTCGCATACTCAATTGCCATTTAGTGGCATTTGAGTTAAGCCCCAGATCTTTTGAACGGCGTTGCACATGAGTCATTAGGTTGGAAGAAGTTTGCTGTTTACATGCTATTTATATTGTGCTCATGCATACGCACCTTATGTAAAGGCTGCCTGTGGCCGACTTTTATTTTGTGTTTTTTCTTACCTCTACTCTCCCCTCGCTTGAAGGGGGAATTTAACAAAATGCCCGAGATCGTTTGAGTCCCAACAAATCATATCTAGTTTGGTAGGCATAGCGAGGGATTCGAACATCTTATGTATTTTGGGGTTAAGCTTCGCATCATAAGCTTTTCTGCTCTCTGCCTCTCTAAGACACCCTTATATATACGACATTCATCACTCGAATTATTATGTAATCATTCACTTCATCTATGGTTTGATTTAGGCTGATCATCTTCCAATTTCTCAGCTAGGTGGAGACATCCTCACCATCACAGTCCTCTTTTGCTCTAACTCGATCATTGTTTGGTTCGGCAGTCAGTGATTTTAGTTTCAGAATCTGCTCTATCTACCATGTCTGATTTACCTCCAATCAGTGGGACTCTATCTGAGGGTACTCCTCCTCTTCCTCTACCTCTTCCTCCTCATCCGATCGATCAAAAGTCACAGTTAGACACCAAGATAGCCGGTACTATAGCCATATTTTTACAGTCTAATCTATTCCGTATTTCCATCCAAGAATAAGTCCGATCAGCATTGAGAGAAGAGAAAGATGCTTAGAGGTCATTAGGGCCCGTGTTTCAAGCTAAGGATAATTAGAGATTGCTCATAATGGATCTAGTCAGGCTCCACCCGTTCATCATCAGGTTTTTGCTCCACCTCTCCGGCCCATCCTACCGAGCTAGTGGTAGTTCGATTAGACCTTAGTTCAGCCTCCCCTGTATTTTACTCCATCGACATTTTCCTTTCCTCCTCCTCAACACTCGAGACCTACTAGTCAGGCTACTATTTTCCCCACTTTCTCAAGGTTTTTACTCCGCAAATGGTCGTTCCCTCTAGCAATTTTTTCCTCCCTCTAACACCGCCAACACCCTTTGCGTTATCACCTCCCAATTTTGTGGTCACTCCACACGGAACTAATTATCCTCAAAACCCTTTTGCTTGCCCTCAAATTGAAATTCTAGCTCCTCCTCCACCATTTCAGCTCGGAGCCTCTTCTGTGCATGAAGACCAGGTCACACAACCTCTGGGTGTGACACCAATCGACCAGGGCAGTCTTCGGGCATGACACCTAAAATGGCATCATTTTTTAGGTAGATACTGGCTAAGAACGAAGAGAAAGAAGAAGATAGGGATGAAGATTGGGGCCCAAAGAACTTCTCAACGCCTAGAATGGAAGCCTAATCCAATGAGGGACCTCCCAAATCCTACATCATGATGTACGAGCGAATTATGCATTTTCAAAAGATTGGTGGTAAAGTTCTTGCTAAGTTGTTTCCATGTACTCTGTTAGGGCCAACTTTTGAATGGTATAATACCCTCTCTAAGTCAATAATCCTAGATTAGAAGCTCCTTGCTGAAGCCTTAATCGGTCACTATGGTTTAAATTCCACTATAGAAATGACTATCCAGCATCTCGAGCCCATTAAGCAAAAGCAAGGCGAGTCCTTTAAGACCTACTTTAATAGGTGGATGACCACTCTAGTTCTATTGAAATAGAAGCTCAGTTTAAAGGAGATGATCCCGAAGCTGCTCAATGGAGCTGTCCCGATTCTTCATAAGAAAATGGAAACTTATTCCTTTGAGTCTTACACAAAGGTTTTTTAGAAAGCCGAGAAGATCAAACATCACGAAGAGAAGGAGAAGGCAAACAAGCCTAGTGGGAACTAGCCATGGTATAAGAAGAATGAGTCGAATGAAATAGAACCAGCTCCTGCTAAAGGTAAATCACCAGCAATACAAACCGTACATCAGGAGGAAGTGTTTGCAGTTCAAGTCACTCCTCCTCAGCAACCATTTGTATCTATGTGGAAACTGCCTCTTGGAATCATATTTGCCAGAATGTATAAAGCAGGCCAATTAAAAGCTTTGCGCGATTATAGGGCTCCTTGGCTAGATGAAAAAGGAAACTTCTACAAGTTTCATGTATAGAAAGGGCATCAAACTGATCAGTGCAAAACTTTAGCTTCCACTCTTACTCGTCTGGTTAAGGAAGGAAAGATCAATGAGCCGGATAGAAAGCCAAGCACTATAGAAAACCCTCTTCCCAACTTTGGCAGGAAGGTCACTATGATCAACTCTGGTCTTAATGAAGAATCCATCTTGAAGATGATCTCCGAGAAGTTGGTGATGTTTGTTGACTCTGGCCTCCCTTCAAACTTTGCATTCGACATGATCTCATAGTCAAACACTATAGTAAGCTCCATGGAAATTGAGGAAATAGAGCAAGAATATGAGACCAAGAGTGTTGAAATGGTTGAGGAAGTGTCATTCAATGTCAACAATTATGTTCTAAAAGGGGAGTGTTGGTTCTTGTGAGGGTCTTTATAAGGTCAGAGGGGGGTGAATGACCCTTTTTCGCAAAATATAAAGACTTTAAAAAGTCTTAGACCCTGTTCTTTTCAACTGATAAGTAGGTGTACTGAACTGAACTGATTGGTATTGAACTAAACTGAATGGTACTGAACTGAATTGAACTGTACTTAAACTGAACTGAATGATACTTAAACTGAAAATACTGAAACGGAACAATACTGAAACTGAATTATAATTAATAATATAAATAATATTTTAAAAATATTAAAATACATAATAATTAATAACACTTTAAATAATACTATACATTCTAATAAAATTTATTAATTGTTACATATAATAATAATTAAATATACCATTATAAATTATTACTATTATTGTTATATTTTATTGTAATTATTGTTATGAATATTACCTTATTATTTTAATTGTTATCAATATTTATAAAATATTATTACTTTTATTAATTTATTTTACCTACAAAATTATTTATCGTAGAAATAATAATTGATAATGTTAAAAATATTATTATTGGTTTCTTTTTCTTTGTTGTTATTTGCGATTACTGATATTAATCAATAATATTTATATAATGTATAAATAGAAATGAACTAAAATTGAAATTGAAATGATACTATCATTAATATACATTGCTTCTAATATTTATGAATAATAATATACATTAATAATATTGATATAATGCATAAATTGAAACTTAATATTAAATTTTGAATACTGAATGCTGAATGCTGAATGCTGAATACTGAATACTGAATACTGAAACTGGATATTGAATACTGAATACTGAAACTGAACTAAACTAAACTAAACTAAACTGAACTATACTGAACTGAACTGATTGGTACTGAACTGAATTGAACAGAAAATAAGTTGAAAAGAACAGGGCCTTAGTGTAGCGTGCTTGATTATGAACCGAATGATGGATCCGGATGATGCAGTTATGACAATATAATGCAAATAATAAAAGTTAGAAAAACCAAACACAGAAGGTTTTTATCCTGGTTCGGCCCCGCCTACTCCAATCCCCAGAGTTTCCTTCCTCCAAGCTTTTTCACTAGTGGATTCCTTTCCAACTGGCAGGAATCAAGCCTTACAATTTATCTCTGGATGGTAACCCCTTCCGAATGTAGGATATACCACTAGAAGCACCAACTCCTAGCTGAGTCCTTTAGTCTTTAGTAGGATATACTACTTAGACTTCTACCCCGAATCTAAGCTGAGTCCTATAGGGAGTTCCCACTCAAACCACCAACTTTAAGTTGTATCCCAATCTCACAACAAGTTGGAGATTCTTACACTCTTGTTTTCACAAAGGTTTTGGTTTTTGGATCTCCCTAAGTTTATAGTTCAATTAAGAATCCTTTACAACAGATGTGGAATTTAATGGATTCTTGGAGGGATTTGTAAGCTGATTGAATGCTTGTTCTATGTTACTTATTTTCGTCAATCAAACAGCCAACCTTCTCATTTGGTGAAGTTTCCCTTTTATAAGCTTCCATCATAAATGTAGTCATTGTGGGTTGTTGAACTTATAATAAATCTTCACCCTTGATCAGGTTCTAGGTGGCGCTTTCGGAACTATTGATCAATCCGTTAGACTATAATTTGACCCGTTTGAATCCTAGGGATTGATGCTGAAAAGTGGTCAGTGATTGTTTTACTTGGCATTTTGTGATGCACCAACTTTTGCACCATTAGTTTTTTGGTGTGAACTCCACGCGCCACCTTATTGGTCAAGGTTAAAAAGGTTTTCAGCTTTTTTAGTCCGATTTTAGTCCTTTTATCCTTTCTCTAAAAAATGCAAGCTGTCATTTTATCTTTATCTTGGGGAAAGGATCTTTGACTTTATAGACTAAAAGGTGGAGAGAAAATATATCTTTGAAACTTTTCCCATTATCTTCAACCATGAGTCTTCCGAATGTCTTTAGACTTATATTCTGCGGATCTACCTTCTTCTGGAGATATAGCAATCAGCTCTTTTCGATGGTGTTCTTGAGGGATTAAAGCTTGTTTCCTTTCCAAGCTTTATTATGATGATTCCATGTGCTTAGGTATTTGATGTCTTTAATGGACAGCTTTGTAGCTGGATCTTTGTCCCGATGTTTCCATTTGGATTTGGGATTTACATAGTTTAAGTTTTTCTTTCTTTCAAACCTGATCCGGATAATTTAGTTTAGTTTGTGGTCCGAATCATAGTTTCCCAACAATCTCCCCCATTTAATGGAAACAAAAACTAAGCATAAGAGAATGGAGTATATATGTACTAAGTATGATTTTTGATACTTAGACATTTACAGATTTTACTCCCCCATAATTTTAGCATCCTAACTCCCCCAATGTTTTTCAATTCTAGCTTCTAAGTTTGTTTTAGTACAATAGCAGATTGTACTTTTAGAAGTAATATTTTAAGAATTAGATATATTCACTATATATACTTCTGCTGTTAATAATAGTTAACATCAATGAAGTTCATATTACAAATTACAGAAAATATAATAGTGAATCTAGCTATTACAAAATTTTTCAAGTATAAAAGGTAGCTAGTCTAATTCTGGTCTCCTCCTGATGCTCCCTCTTTCTCCTTTCCCTTTCCAGATTCATGTTCTTGTATACTCTTCTCCCCCTTTTTGTTTCCAGCTTGGGGGTCTATAACCATATAAGTCTTGTTATCCCAAGCTATTTTCCACACATATGAATATATCGTGTAGTCAGCGCTGCCTTTGGACCTTTACTCAACTATCTTGTTAACCATAGGTGGAGTGAGATAGAAGGGCCGGATGGCCTTCTTTAGATTCTCATAGGACTGCTTGATAGAAGGATGGATGTGTAAGAAAAACTCTTGATCCTTGGAATCATAGTAAGGAAAGAGTACCTTTAGAAGAGTTGTCATCCCTTTCTATCCGAAGAATCCGGAATCCCCAATGGCTTCAACAAGGTTATGGAAGACCGGAAGGAGCTGGCTTTCCAAAATGGCGGGGGATAAAGATCTAGATATTAAAAGGTTATTCAGTCCGGTCTGCAGTAGGGTTATTTCTTCACTAAGCCCTTCGCGAACATTATGCAGAGCTTCAGACTGGAGAGAGAGTTGGAGATGGATGCCTTCTAATCACTTATTTACTTTTCTAGTCCGGTTATATGACTCTGTAGTTCATCACCCATATCATCCAAAATTTTCTCCTTGAATTTGGGAAGAATTTTTTCTACAAAGTGCACCAGTATTTCCTAGGTGACTTGCTGGTCTACACCCAAATCTTTGATGGCAGGAGAGGGATCTTTTTCAGCTATGAATTTTGACAAGTTTTCAAACTTATAATCTAGATAAGCCTTAAGTTCTTCAGTTTGCTCAGAGGAGGATGATGTGATCTTGTCAAGCACAGTTTCACAGTTATTTGAAGCCAATGTGTTGGCTTGATCAGCAGTCCAGTTTGCTGTGGAACCATTCTCCTTAAGCACATTTAGAACTGGAGTGATGTTGGAGAGAGAGGCTTTTGTAAATTCTCCTGGAGTTAGGAAGTCTAGGACTTTTTCTTCTATATTTTTCACTGATAGTTTGATCTCACCCAACTCCTTTTTGACATCCTTAATAGCAGCTTATCTTAGCAGTTCTTTTTCCACTCCTCTAAGATGTGTGCATATGGTCTGGAGACTCTGTTTAACATACCCTTCCTCATTTTCTTCTTGGGCAGCTTTTTTCAAAAGATGGAGTGCTACAGAGACTTTGGCTTTAACTGTGTTATTTGTAGGCACTCTCATTGGGCTTACTTTAGGAGGAAATTTCTATTCAGAGGAGCTAGAAGATTCATCTCCGGAGCTAGAGCTGCTTTTAGAGGGTTCATTATCTGATTGCTTGGAGCTCTCCTCTAGATCCTCCTCCCTCTCTTCCAACCTATCCTCTGGACTTGCCTTACTCGTTAAGACCACTCTAGGAGTGTTCTCATTGGGTCCTATACAGTGTCCCTCCTCTAGAGTAAGATTATCTGGGTTCGGGACACCTTCCTTGGATACATTTAGGGCATGTGTATCCAAGTTATCCCTTGTATCAGTTGCTATGACACCATCAGCGGTATCATTAGCATTAATATTAAGAGTAGCTATGATAGGAAGTACCTTATTCAATGTAGATGGAATATGGATACTTGAGGCTTCCTTTTCTTCATTTCTTCCAACCTTAACCCTCGGATGACTGGAACTGTCCTCAGCCATCCCTACCAATGCCTTTTCAGGACTTTGATGCTCAATATGCGCATTAGAATTTTCCTCAATGCCCTCTCCTAATGCCTTAGGACTCATTTCTGCGAGAATCCTAGCTTTCGGGCCAAGCAAATTCTCTGGAAGAGGTTCTATAAAGGGCATAAAATTGAAGGTTCCGAATTCAGGAATTTTGGAAAGCTCATCCATAGCATTTAATTTAATGAGGATTGGCTGAGTTGTTGAGCTGGTAATTTTCTACCACCGAAGCCTTCATCTCCTTATATTGAGGATCCTCTGAACGGATATCCTTATTGGATCCGGGCACATTCTTGCCCTTTAAGCTTTTGGCCTTAGCCAACTCCTCTATAACTACCCTCTTTGCTACCTCTTCATCAATGATGATAGCAGTTGGCCTTTTGGCAAATTTCTTCTGGTGCTTCTGAGCCTCTACACCCTCATCAAAAGTGCACCCTTTCCAGGTGAACTACTTTTTAGGAGCAGACATTTCATCTTCGGTCTCCTCTTCATTAGACCAATTTCCCCCTTTTAGCAGTTCTGAAGCTTTCCTCTTCTACCCCTTTTCATAACCCTTTCTAACTGCAGTAGCAGCTACTGCAGTGGTTTCCTATACCTCTGGATCTCATACTGGTCTCTTAAATAGATCAGTTGTCTTAATTAGCCTTCCCCTTGGTTTTGGCTTCACTGGGGAGTTTTTGAGTAGCTGGGAGATGGTTTGGGTATCCTTATTCTCCACTTCATCGGAACCATAACCACTTTCTTTTAGACCCTGTTCCTAGCCTTTTTAGGAGCAAGGGCTAAACCATTTGGATTGGCAGTTTTTTGGGTTTTGTTCTTCTTCTCATCACGTTGCCTTATGACCTTAGCTTCATCCCATATCTTATTAAACCTCAGATTCAGAAAATTTTTCTGGAGGATAGCCTTTCCATTAACACTCCAAAATCCGGTGAGGTTGACTTCAAATGCCTACAGAATCTGAGTGATCAATGCACCGTGTGAGTTCCTATGATGCTTTAGGAAGTGGATTATTAGGACTAGAAAATTCACTTCACTGCATTTCACCTAGTGCTACAGCACACAATGTTGGAATGTTGACAATATGGTCAACGATCCTTTCTGGATGAGGATTAGCTTGGCCAATGCATGCTACAAGATGTGAGGTGCTTGATGCCAGTAAATGGAGAACTTATCCTGAAAATATCTCTCCGAAAACCACATCTTCGGATCATACTTCATGTTTGCTTCATCTTCATACACCCTCATTTGCACTCCACTATTCTTCATATGAAGGTATTATTCAAAAAATTTCGGAGTTATTGTGATTTCTTTTCCTTGATCCTTTGTGTGTAGAGCATCCAGTTTCTTGTGAGCATGAAGGTTTTCATAGAATTCTGTTACCAACTCAGGATAAGTTAGGCAGTTGATCTGGAGAAACTCATTGAGGTTTTGATCCTTAATTAACTTGGAATAGGGGTCCATTTTGAGTAGGAATCTATCCCCTATATAGTCTGTAGGTATGACAAAGTCGCTTTCTTTGAGGGTAATGGGTGTGAAGTCTTCATCTTTAAGATTGAAGAATGTAAAGATGTTAGGGAGCTTTTACAGGGTCTTCACTAATCATGATTGCGGCCATTTTTGACAAAGGATTTGAAGGAATTAGGTTTTAGGTTTTGATTTTTGCAGAGTAATAGTAGAGTAGTTGCTCGTGAGGAAGAAGAGTAAATTTGAGGGGTTTATATAGATTTTTCAAGGTGAGGGTTGTTTGCTAATCTGGATGCCAGTTATTTTTACTGGATTGATGACATGGCAGTCGGATTTTTAGGAGAGAGGTAAATTCAGATTAACCAGAGAATAGGAATAGTTTAATTTTGAAATGACTGTCAAATTTACCGCGCGTGTAACAGCCAATAGACCTTTGAAATTCAAAAAGCAATTGTTACCTTTATGAGCTTTTACTGCCATTTGTCATTCTTGTGTGCTGATGTGGTGTCCTTCCCGAATAGATTTCCTCAATACTTCTTTCCTTCCAGATTGAGTTTTTAATCTAGGATCCGGCTTGATGTCAAGCAGTATTTTGGAGTGATCCTAAATTGGATTAGACATACCAACTCACTCCCTTAGCTTCCCAAACTAGTCTTTACTTAGTGGCTTAGTAAATATATCTGCTCTTTGCTCATTGGTTGGAATATATACCAATGTAACATCCATCTTCATCACATGATCCCTGATGAAATGATGCCTTATATTGACATGCTTTATCTGGCCATGAAGTACTGGATTCTTTGAGACAGCAATAGCACTCTTGTTATCACACATGACATCAATACATCCGGATTAAACTCTATAATCTTCAAGTTATTGTTTGATCCATAGGAGTTAAGCAACACAACTTCCAGCTGCTATATATTATGCTTTTGTGGTGGATAAAGCAACTAAAGTTTGCTTCTTGCTATACCATGATACTAAGCAATCTCCAAGGAAATGGCATCCACCGGATGTACTCTTTCTCTCAAGAGTATCTCTACCATAGTTTGCATCAGTGAACCCTTGGAGTGTGAAATCTCCATTACTAAGATACCATAACCCAACATCAGTGGTTCCTAGGAGGTATCTAAGGATTTTTTTACTGCCTTGAGCTGAGAATCTTTAGGATTGGCTTGATAGCTTGCACAGTAACAAACTACATAATGTATGTCAGGTCTGCTAGCTGTCAAGTATAGGAGTGAGCCAATCATCCCTCTATAGAGCCTTTGATCAACATCTTTTCCTTCACAATCCTTGGATAGGATTGTATCTGATCCCATTAGAGTGGAGATAGTCTTGCTCTTGTCCATTTCAAACTTCTTCAAGATTTCCTTTGTGTACTCTGATTGGTTAATGAAAATCCCATCCAGACTTTGCTTGATTTATAGACTAAGGAAGAAGTTGAGTTCTCCCATCATGGACATCTCAAATTCCTTCTGCATTTGAGAGCTGAATTCTTTACACATCTTTTCATCAGTGGCTCTAAATATGATATCATCCACATAAATTTGGACTAGAATGACATCATTTTTCTTCTTTTTGATGAATAAGGTAGTGTCTGCTCTTCCTCTGATATAACCCTTAGATATAAGGAATGAGGTTAACCTCTCATACTAAGCTCTGGGTGCCTACTTCAATCCATAGAGAGCCTTTTTCAACTTGTAGACATGATCCGGATGATTTAGATCTTCGAATTCGGGTGGTTGCTTAACACAGATTTCTTCTTGGATAACCCCATTTAGAAATGCACTTTTAACATCCATTTCATATAATGTGAACCCCATGAATGATGCAAAAGCACATAGAATTCAGATTGTTTTCAGCCTTGCTATAGGAGCAAAGTTTTCTTCAAAATCAATTCCTTCTTACTGGTTGTAGCTTGGGCAACTAATCTTGCCTCGTTTCTCACCACCACTCCGGATTCATCAAGCTTGTTCTAAAACACCCATTTGGTGCCAATGATTGATTTTCCTTTATGAGGTGGTACTAGATCCTAAACAACATTTCTGGAAAGTTGATCTAGCTCTTCCTGCATTGCCATCTTCCAACTTTCATCTCCCTCTGCATCCTGAAACTTTTATGGCTCTATGAGAGAGATAAAAGCGGCATGACTTATCATTCTATTGAGATGACCTTTGGTTCTTACTGGATTCTGAACATCATCTAAAATATTCTCAATGGAATGATCTGTGGGTCCGGATCTCCCTTTGTAGGCCTTTATACTGAATTGGGACTTGCTCCATTTCAGCTTCAACCACTCCTTCTTGGCCTTTATTAAAGTCAATCTCCTATGGGTTGAGATTATCTTATTATACCTCTGGATCAAAGGATATTCCTTCTTTTTCCTCTTTATACTTCTTGATTTGAAATGAATCAGGAATTCCTGTTTCCTTCTTTTCTCCAGATTTTTCAACTTTCAAAACTAGATCTTCCAGAGTTTAGCTTTTCTTTCCTGCAGTGTTAGTCTTATCAAAATCTCATGTATTGATTCTACCACAGTTTGGTTTCATTTATTAAAGACTCTGTAAGCCTTACTATGTGTTGAGTAGCCAAGGAAAATTGCTTCATCAGATTTACAATTAAATTTTCCTAGTTTCTCTCTATCATTAAGGATGTAGCATTTACATCCGAATGCTTTAAAATACCCAATTTTGGGTTTTTTTCCCTTCCAAATTTCATATGGGGTCTTTTCTATGGTCTTTCTAATGAGAGCTCTATTTAGAATATAACATGTTGTATTCTAGGCCTCTCCCCAAAAGTATTTTGGCAAACAATTTTCATTGAGCATTGTTCTAGCCATCTAAACCATGGTCCTATTCTTTCTCTCAACAACTCCATTCTATTGAGGAGTTTGAGGGGCAGAGAAGTTATGTTCAATGCCCTTCGAGTCATAAAACTTAGCAAAATGCTTATTTTTGAATTCTCCACCATTATCACTCCAGATGCGAGCAATGCTTATGCCTTGTTCTAGTTCTATCCGGATGAATGTTTTGGGGAATTGGTCAAAGGCTTCATCCTTACTTGCTAGTACGAGAACCCAGGTATATCGAGAATAATCATCCACAATGATAATGGTGTATTCTCTTCTTGTATTCTCTTCTACCTAAACTCAATGGTTTGATTGGACCAAAGAGATCAATATGCAGGAGCTTAAGTACTCTTTTGGAAGGAATGTATGAGATGGAAGGGGAACTTTTCTTATGCCGTTTACCTAATTGACATGCAGTGCATAGATGATCCTTATCAAAAGCAACCTTAGGCAAACCCACTACTAATTCCTTTTCGGCTAGTTTGGACAGGAGGTTCATGCTGAAATATCCTAACCTCCAGTGCCATAGCCATGATTATTCTTCTTTAGACACCAAGCAGATATGCTTTTTATTATTTTTAATGTGTACAGAATAGACATTACTTACTTTAGATGGATTAAGAATGAGTTGGTTGGACTTACTATCATAAATTGAGCAGCCTTCAGAATCAAATGTGACTTTTGTTCCTTTATCACAGAGTTGGGCCACACTTAGTAAGTTGAATTTTAATCCATCAACCAATGAGACATCTTTTATCTTTAACTCAGATCCAATGGTTCCATGACCAATGATCTGTCCCTTTTGATTGTCTCTAAAGCTTACTTTGCCTCCCTTATGAAGGCCTTCTCATCACCTGTCATGCGCCTTGAGCATCCACTATCAATATACCAAGTGTGTTAATATATTGTGGATCTAAGGCATACCTGCAAATCAGATCAAGTGAGTTTGGGTACCCAATCAGATTTGGGTCCTCTTGGGTTAATAACCATCTCAGGCCAAGGGTAAACATCATAATAACCATTCTTTAATCTACATGATTTAGTAATATGATTATTTTTCCCACAAAACTTGCACCTTGAAATAGGTATGTTTTGCTTTTGCTTCTCACTGATCTTCTCCAAATCCTTTTTCTCATAGTTGCCTTTATACCCAGCTTTTTACATGTTGGTGGATGGTCTGGTGTTAATCTAGAAGCTGGTTGGAGGTGCAACTTCTGCTCTATAGTTTCTTCTTTGTTTGATAGGCTATTGGTTGTAAGCTGCCTTAGCCTTTCCCTTTTGAGCAGCGGTATATCTTTGAGCTTATGGTTGCCTGCTAACTTCATTCATCCTCTGATTAGGGGTCTTTTGGAATCTGTTCTGAGTAGGAGGATGATCATCTTTTCTTAGAGCTTTTGTTTTTGGACTCTTCCTGGATACTTCCTTTAACAGATTGATTTCTCTATCCAGTCCCATTACATTTGCATTTAGGATCTAGACTTGATTCCTCAGGAAGCTTTCCTCCACAACATCAATATGCTTGGTTGCCCTAACTAAATTGATGTCTTGTGTCATTACTTCAGTATCTTCTACCAACTCCATTACTGCTCTTTTAAGGGACTTGATTGCTTTTGCATTCTTCTTTACACCCTTGATTACAATAGATAGAGCTCTAGAAAGGTCAAGATTAGAAGCAGAATTAGAATAAGAATTTACCTTAGTGTTTGCTGTATCTGATTTTGATTCTTCAATTTGCACTATTTCTTGCTTAGAGGCATTCCTTACAGATTGCTTTGCTTCTATATCAGGCAGAGCCATGAATGTGCAATTGGCAGTCTCTTCTTCTTCTGTTGAAGATGAGCTGCTACTCTCTCACTGTTGCTCCAAGTAGCTACCATTGCCTTCTTTTTGAACTTCTTGGTTCTCTTAAGCTTGGGATATTTTGTTATGAATTTGCCTTTCTCACCACATTCAAAACATGTAGCTCCTTTCTTTAGATCCTTCTTTTCTTCCGGATTTCTTCTAGGCCTGTCTCTTCTGAAAGTGCCTTCTCTAGGTTTCTAGGATTTATACTTTCTTGAATTCCTTCTATATTTCTTTTGTATGAATCGGTTGAGCCTTCTGGTTAGTAGAGCAAGTTGATCTTTAGTGTTCATTGATTAATTGATTCGCTCTTCTTCTCTGGATGAAGCTGATCCGGTGGATTCTGCCTTAAGTGCAATGGCCTTCTTTTTATCGTCAGGCATCTTTTCTTGTTGGCTATATCTCTCCAAGGACAATTCTTTGGTTATAAGATTACCAATGAGTTCATCATAACTATAAAAGTTTAAGTCATGAGCTTCCTCAATGGCAGTCTTTTTATTGTCCCATTCCTTGGTGAGACTATAGAGCACTTTCTTGACTATTTCTACTTCTAGAATCTCCTTTCCCAGCCTTTTCATCTCATTCACTAGATTGGTGTATGTAGTGTTCATGCTGCTAATTGATTCTTTAGGCTCTATCTTGAAGGATTCAAAGTTTTGTTGGAGTAGATCAAGCTTAGCTTCTCTTACTTTAGTGGTTCCTTTATAGGTTACCTCTAACTTCTCCCAAATCTCTTTTGTAGTCTTGCATCCGAATATCCTATTGAATTCAGCTGCACTAAGAGCACAATAAAGCATGTTAATAGCATTTGGGTTTTCATGCAACTTTTTAAAGTCATTTTCATCCTACATACTTGATGGCTTTCGGGTAGTCATACCCTCTACTTCATAAGTAGGCTCATATGGACCATCTTTAACAACTAACCATGCTTGTATATTTTATGGCTAGATGAAGTTCTTTATCCGATTTTTCCAGAACATATAGTGTTCACCGGTGAAGAGTGGAGGACGGGTAACAGACAAACCCCCGGGAAGGAGTTGTGAGTTTTAGAAACTCATTTTGATATGTGAATCAAAATATATGAACCTTTAGCTCGAGATTCTTAGATCTCTAGTTTGAGCACTAGCTCTGATACCACTTGTTGGTCCCTATGAGGGTCTTTATAAGGTTAAAGGGGGGTGAATGACCCTTTTATGCGGAATATAAAGACTTTAAAAAGTCTTAGTGTAGCGTGCTTGATTATGAACCGGATGATGGATCCGGATGATGCAGTTATGACAATATAATGCAAATAAAAAATTAGAGACATCAAACACAGAAGGTTTTTATGCTAATTCGGCGCCGCCTACTCCAGTCCCTGGAGTTTCCTTCCTCCGAGCTTTTCCACTAGTGGATTCGTTTCCAACTGGCAAGAATCAAGCCTTACAATTTGTCTCCGGATGGTAACCCCTTCCAGATGTAGGATATACCACTAGAAGCACCAACTCCTAGCTGAGTCCTTTAGTCTTTAGTAGGATATACTACTTAGAATTCTACCCTAAATCTAAGCTGAGTCCTACATGGAGTTCCTACCCAAATTACCAACTTTAAGTTGTATCCCAATCTCACAACTCACCTAAGTTTGAGATTCTTACACTCTTGTTTTCACAAAGGTTTTGGTTTTTGGATTTCTTAAGTTTATAGTTCACTTAGGAATCCTTACAACAGATGTGGAATTTAATTGATTCTTGGAGGGATTTGTAAGCTGATTGAATGCTTGTTCTTTGTTACTTATTTTTGTCAATCAAACAGCCAACCTTCTCATTTGGTGAAGTTTTCCTTTTTATAGGCTTCCATCATAAATGTAGCCGTTGTGGGTTGTTGAACTTGTAATAAATCTTCACCCTTGATCAGGTTCTAGGTGGCGCTTCCAGAACCATTGATCAATCTGTTAGACTATAATTTGACCCGTTTAAATCCTAGGGATTGATGCTGAAAAGTGGTCAGTGATCATTTTAGTTGGCATTTTGTGATGCACTAAGTTTTACAACATTAGTTTTTTTGTGTGAGCTCCACGTACCTCCTTATTGGTCTAGGTGAAAAAGGTTTTTAGCTTTTTCAGTCCGGTGTCATTCTTTTTGTCCTTTCTCTGAAAAATGCAGGCTGTCATTTTGTCTTTGTCTTGGGGAAAGGATCTTTGACTTTATAGACCAAAAGGTGGAGGGAAAGGCTGTCTTTGAAAATTTTCCCATGTCATCAAGCTTGAGTCTTCCGGATGTCTTTAGACTCAAATTCTCTGGATCTGCCTTCTTTCAAAGATATAACAATGAGCTCTTCCAAATGTTGTTCTTGAGGGATTAAAGCTTGTTTCCTTTCCAAGCTTTATTTTAATGATTCCATGTGCTTAGGTATTTGATGTCTTTAATGGACATCTTTATAGCTGGATCTTTGTCCGGATGTTTCCATTTGGATTTGGGATTTACATAGTTTAAGTTTTTGTTTCTTTCAAACCTGATTCGGATAATTTAGTTTAGTTTATGGTCTGAATCATAGTTTCCCAATAGGGAGTATTCTGATGAAGAGTTTCAAGCTTTCAATGTGGATAAGTATGAACTTCAGGACATATCGTTGGCTTATGATGATCCGACCTACTTATTTGAGACCCCAACCATAAAGAGCATGTTAGTTGATGGGATTCTGAATGTCACTCGAAGCGACCAAGTGTACCAACCTAAGGACAATCGACTCCATCTTGAGGATAATCCCATTCGAAAACCTGTTAGAATCGTAGCTAAGCCTGCAACACCACCTCCTCAAGTTAAAACAAGCCTCGACATTGATCCTCTTATCACTCAGTTAAAGATTATACAAGCCTGCTTTAGCATCTGGCACCTAGTCCTTGATTCTGATGAATACCGCAGAGCTCTTATCAAAAGGCTTTTAGAAATTGAAGTGAAGCCTACCAGTTCAGTAGTTGAGATGTGTAGTAAGATGCGAGAAGGGCTCCTGATTCCAAGAAGTGAGGATGGTGTCATATTTTCCTACAGGGATCTCCCCTTGAAGGGATCTACCATAATCGTGCTCTATTTATCTGTGTTCATATTTTGGACCGAACCATTCCCTATGTCATGGTTGATGATGGATCCGCCTTGAACCTTTGTCCATTGAAAGTACTACCTCACTTGGGTTTATCTAAAGACATGCTCGAAAAATCACACCATCATCCGTGCTTATCATGATTGGAAGAGGGGTGTGATTGGTGTGTTTAAAGCTGAGGTGACCGCAGGGGAAGTCACTAGCAAGGTGCAATTCACCGTCTTGGATATTCTTATTTCTTATTCATTGCTCTTGGGTCGCCCTTGGATCCATGCTTTGAGAGTGGTTTATTCAACACTCCATCCAAAAATCAAACTAAGAAAGAATGATGGAAGGCTCTATGTCATTGAGATCGACCAAGCGTCTGTGATGGTCGTTATAGAGGCCAAAGAGAAGTCAAGATTCCAAGTGGCTATCATCTATAATGATAAGCCTAAAGTCCCTTGCTATAAAAGATATTCACCTACAGCTAGAAAAATTATGAAAATAAGTGGCCATGTGCCAGGTTAGGGGCTAGGCAAAGGCTATGGAGGAATGCTAGATCTTATCCCAACCAAGAAACACCCAAAGCGAGCTAGTTTTGGATACACCCCAAATAAGATTTATAGCCATCTTCCCCGCATGTATTGTGGTATGATTAATGTTTGTGACGTCCAAGGAAAGAGAGCCTACAAGGGGGAACCTAAACCAGTCGAGCATGGTGGTCAAATTTGGCTAGGTTTTGAGATCTTCAAAGATGTGTATGATTTTGAGAAAGGCTGCCTTATTAGGGAGGAGGAGAACCCGATCAAGCATGTATCTATTATTGAATCCGATGAGAAAGATAAGGGGAAGCTATATCCCAATTTAGATGAAGAGAAGCATGTTGATCAAGAGATTGAAGATGTCGTGGCTGCTATGTTAAAAGCAATGTCTATTCTGATCAAGAAGAACTATGAAGCCAATCCACTGGCCAAAGCCATGAAGAAGATTACCAAGTCTCTAGCTAATGAAGGAGATATGCTGACTATCGAACAAGAGAGCTCTGGGTCTCGACCTAGATGACCTGCTCATGGAACCTACCAAGGATGACAACTCTACTGATGCCACTACTCAAGGCCCTCCTCATGTGGAGGATGACTATGATGATGTAACTTTTAACTTTTCCAGTGTTTTTTATGAGAACAATGTGGCCTATAAGGCCTTTAATTCAATGAAAGATTATGATTTTGCATATTTGCTTGATGTTTTGCCCGACTGGCCCATGCATTCATGTAATCATACGTATAATGTGTTTAGTATTCATGACGTTTCTTTAACTGAAATGGACTTGAGTACAAATGATAACCCAAAAATGGTAACCATTTCTAATGACTTGAACCCTAAGATAAAAAGAGAGATAATCAAAGTGCTAAAAGATCATGTTAATGCTTTTGCTTGGTCGCATATGGACATGCCTAGTGTCGATCATCATATCGCTAAACATCGCATTCCAACCGATCCTAGATTCGATCCTGTCAAGCAAAATTCTGAAGAATGAGACCGAAATGGGCTGACAAGGTTAGAGTAGAGGTTGCTAATATGATCGAGGCTAAACACGTTAAAGTTCTTGAGTATCCGACCTAGTTGTCCAATATTGTCCCGTTTGCAAAGAAAGATGGAAGGGTAAGGGTTTGTGTAGATTATTGAGATTTGAACAAGGCTTCACCGAAAGATGACTTCCCTTTGCCCCATATCAATGTACTAATTGATAGTGCCGCCAGGGCTGCAATGTACTCATTTATAGACTAGTTCTCAGGGTACAATCAGATTCTGATAAATATAATTGATAAGGTTAAGACAGCTTTCATCACAGAATGGGGAGTCTTCTGCTATCGAGTTATATCGTTTGGTCTGAAGGACTCTAGGGCAACTTATCAACACACTGTCACCACTCTCTTGTATGACATGATCCACAAAGAAGTAAAGGTCTACATGGATGATATGTTGGTTAAGTATGCTACCAGAGAAGAACACCTTGTGGTTTTGGATAAGTTTATGACTCACGTCAAGAAATACAACTTACGCCTTAACCTGAAGAAGTGCATATTCGGGGTTACATCAGGGAAACTTTTAGGTAACGTGGTCAGACGGAGAGGGATTAAAATGGATCCAGATAAGATTAAAGTGATCAAAGATATGCCCGCTCCAAAGATCGAAGAAGTTCAATCCTTCCTTAGATCCATTTAGTATGTCAGCATGTTCATTTCTCGTCTCACTACCGTTTATGATCTGATCTTCAAGCTACTGAGGAAGCATCAACCAATTATGTGGGATGAACATTATCAGATTTCCTTTGATAGAATCAAGGCCTATCTTCTTCACCCACTCCTAGTAAGCCATTGATCTTGTATTTAGTGATTGATGATTCAGCCATAGGGGAAATGTTGGTTCAAGAAGATGATAGTAAATTCGACCCCCCACCCCCGGTAAGCCGTTGATCTTGTATTTAGTGATTGGTGATTCCGCTATAGAGGCAATGTTGGTTCAGGAAGATGACAGTAAACGTGAGCACGCATTGTACTACTTGAGTAAGAAACTTTTGGATTGCGAAACTCGTTATTCGATTGCTAAAAAGATGTGTGCTGCCATGGTTTGGTTAATTAAGAAGTTATGCCACTACTTTTCATCATACAGTGTTCAGGCCAATGCTAAGGTTGACCCAATGAAGTATCTTTGTTAATCGCCAACTTTAGCCGGTAAGTTGTCAAGATGGTTGATGTTGTTTTTCGAGTTTGATATTGAGTATGTCACCAAGAAGGTTATCAAAGGTAGAGCAGTTGCAAAATTTTAGGTGAACCAAGCTCTCGAATCTAATTATATCGAGAACTTGTACCTTCCTAACGAGTAGTTAGCCATGATTGATGTAGCAAAACCCATATGGACTATGTACTTTGATGGTGCCATGAACAAATTTGGAGCAGGCCTCAGAGTTATCATATTCGCACCTGACAATGAAGTCATCCCTCTATCTAAGCGGTTATAGTTTCCCACTACTAGTAACAAGGCTCAGTACAAAGCTTACCTCTTTGGTCTTGAAGCCCTGCTACTCGTTAAGGCAAAGCATGTTTCTATGATTAGGATTCAGCTTTGGTCATCCGTTAGGTTATGCGAGATTGGGATATAAAAGAAGAATCTCTCTGGCCTTATATTAGTGTGGTTAGGGATTTGTTAGCTAAGTTCGAGACATGTCTCTAATAGTATGATCCTCGAGATGAAAATTAGATGGCCGATTTGTTAGCCGCACTGGCTTCGATGTCGGAAGGTCCTCAGCGCCAACCCATTTAGCCTCTAATCTTGGTTTCTGCGAAGGCTCCCTACCATTCGGGCGACATTGCCCAAGTCTTCACCATCAGTGATGAACCCTACTGGTACTCAGACATTGTGCACTTTCTCCATCATGGCTATCCCCCTAAGAATGATATCGATTCTGATTGAACTACTCTACGCAAGTTGCCCTTTCAGTTTAGAATTGTCAACAATGATCTCCTCAAGAGAACTTTAGATGGTTTGTTGCTTCGATGGTTTACCGATCTGAGGCCAATCGAGTTTTGAGTTAGGTTCATGCGGCTAATTGTGGACCGCACATGAATGGAATGGCTTTAGCCAAGAAGATTCAGTGAATGGGGTACCTTTGGTTAACTTTGATCGCCGATTATGTCTCCGAGGTTAAGAAGTGTCATCAATGTCAAATTTATGGCGATATTCAGTATGTTCCACCTACCAAGCTTCACATATTATCAACTCCTTGGCCATTCTTAGCGTGGGGGATAGATATAATTGGTGAAATTCGGCCGTCGTTAACTAATGGTCACTGCTTCATCATTATGGCAGTGGATTATTTCTTAAAATGGGTGGAAGCCGAGTCGTTCACTAGTGCTATCGCTAAGAAAATGGCCAAGTTCATCGAGAAACTCATCTTCGCTTGGTACGGTCTACCTAATCAAATCGTGTAAGACAGCAGGGTTCAGTTTCAAGGGGAAACCATAAATTTGATCGAGAAATATGGTATTGAGCATCATAGATCATCGCCCTACCGTAGTTAAGCCAACGGTGCAGTCAAAGTGGCTAATAAGTCTTTTAAGAAAATCCTTTCTAAGACTATCATTGGATATTGTGATTAGGCCTATAAGCTACCATTTACTCGCTGGGGGTACTGAACAAGCATTAAGACTCCTACAAGTCACACCCCTTCTCTTTGGTTTATGGCATGGAAGTAGTCCTATCAGTCAAAATTGAGATGAAGCCTCTACGAGTGGCACTTAAATATAAACTAGAAGAGAACGAATGGACAAGAGTAAGGTTCGAACAACTAAACACCATGAATGAGCAATGCCTAAAAGCTTTAGCCAATCTCCAAATGTATCAGCAGTGCATGGCAAGAGCTTACAATAGCTGGGTCAAGCATCACAGATACCCTTTGAAAGCCAGTGATTTGGTTTTAAAGCAAGTAAAGCCTACCAACACTAATCCAATGGGGAAGTTTTGCCCCAATTGGGAAGGACCTTATGTGATTAAGAAAGTTCTCAGTAAGGACGGAATGAAGATTATGGATATGGATGGCAACGAGTTCACAAACCCCATCAATTAGGATCGATTGAAGTGTTATCATATCTAACAAAAAAGAACCAATTCCAGAAAAGCGGTATAAAAAAGAGGGTAAACTTCAAAAAAGTACCCTATGGTTTCACATTTTTACAAAATAGGGTCTGAGAAAATTTTTTTCAAAAGAAGGTTTGTGGTTTACTACTGTTAGTGAAAAGAAGCTTTCTCACTAACTCTATTAAGAATGATAACGTATCCATGGGCAAATTAGGAAACCCACAAAAAATATACCAGTTGACCAGTTCATTCATTCTTCTTTCCAGAATCAAATTTCATCTTCCCTAAGTCAATTTCATCATCTTCTTCATTTCCTTTATGCACACAAGCCACCAAATCATTTGAGAAAAAACTTCAAATAAAGGAAAAGGAAAAAGGTGAGCAAATAGAAAAGCACCCTTTCAAATCTATGAAGTGAATTCAAAGTGGAAAAATTAGGGTTCATGACCAAAAAAGTTGGGTCCAATTAGAGGACTTAATCACAAGATTATCTACTTATAGCAGAGGTGAGAGCTGCCATTAGAGAAATTTTTTGTTTCTGACTCCGAATAAATTGTCAACGGTGAATGGACAGTAGGGGTTCATGTGAGGCAATGGTGGAAAAGGTATTCTTTCAGACTAAAATTGTTGAATCTAACTCTGAAGTGAAGCCGGTGATAGAGAGTAGCATAGATGGTAGTAGAGAGAACGACGAAGAGATACAGTGTCGTTTTACACTGAAAAATCATCGGGGTAACATCTCCTCCTCCAACTGTAGGGTCTTTTTCCTAGTATGTATTGAAGGGATCTTTAGGTCCCTTGTGATCTGGGCTGATTTAGCTTTTTATGCTTTCCGGATCTTGATCCCTTTTCTCTTTTCCTTTCTAGTATGTTCTTATAGTTTCTTTGTTATGTTTATTTCCTTATTCACAAAAAAAATCAATGGAAGAAAATTAAACCAGTGAATCTCGTAACATGATAAGTGAGGTTTTTTTGAGGTGGAGCACTTAGGTAAATGAATGAACAAAATTGATCAATTTTGCAACATACCCATTTGAGCTTATATGTTTTTTTGTGGTTAAAGGTGATATCTTCTGCGTTTTTATTTCTGAAATTTTTGTAATTCAAGTTGCAGAACAAGAAAATGGAGAGAAACAAGAAGATGAGCCATTTTACCAATTTGCTCATTGTCATGTCATTAAAATTGATGGTGTTAAGGAAAATGCCTTTAATTGTTAACGGTAGCAAACCACAGACCTCCTTTTGAAAAAAAAATTTCACAAACCCCATTTTGCAAAAAGAAGAAACCACAAGGTACTTTTTTGAAGTTTACCCAAAAAAATAATATATAAATAAATCACCCGGCGAGTGGTCCTCTATTGCTTGGGCAAAAATTAGGGTGTATCCCGCTGTTTGGTATTCTACAAACCATTCAAGCAAAAGTTAGGGTGCAAGAATGGCCCGCTAGACTGAAAATCTGAAAAGGACGGTCTAGGCAAAATTTACGGTGAAAATGAGCTATGAGAGTTTCTTAGCTAGAAAACCTTCGTAGGCTAGTTAACACTAGAGTTTGAGTCAGTAGAAATGGTTATTATCAATATGTACTTAGGCTTAATTTAATTAATGGAAATGTCACTTTTACTGAACTCTTATGTTTGTGTGCAAATGAATATACTATGCACTTAAGGCAAAATGCTGCAAACAAGTTGAATTTAGGATGTCATTTAATTCAAATACTTGCACACCAATACAAAATAATAATAAAGAAGTCATAAATTCTGATAGACTGAAAACATCTAGGTCCATGCAAAAGCCGGAAAGTCTGCTAGAATGAAAACTTAAAAAGCGTGGTCTAGGCAAAAGTTAGGACATAAAAGCAATAAATAAAAAGTCTGATGGGCCTAACACATTGTTCGGGTCTATGAAAAAGTGAAGACAAATGAAAATAGAGATAGTATGATCCTCATCAATCACCCTGAGGGACCTGTGCCCTCATCATCATCATCATCATCATCATTATCATCATCATCATCATCATAGTCGGAATCGTACGATTGACCCATCCTCTCCTCCACTGTCAAAGGATAAGGCTCGAGTCCCTCCTACTTGTCCCTCTATACAAACAATGCATGTTGGTGCTCTGCTCGACTCCACAGCCTCCGAATGTGGTGAAGCCATCCTCGGTAGGTACCATTTGTAGTGATAGCACCCAATCGATCATAATCTAGAGTATCATATCTCCCTCGGCGTCCCTACGCCTCTCTACCATGATCAAGAAGGTTGGCCGAGAATGGCCTGAACATGAAGTCATCAAGATGGAGTGGGACTCTCTGTCATCGTTCTCACTACCGGCATAAGCGATAAGAAGTGTAATGGGCAAAATCCCACAACCCTATGAGCTGAACGTGACCGCCGCCAGTATCCACCAGCACATCAGTGATCCTCTACCAGTGACAGACCCAGTGAATGTCTGTATCGGCTCGCCCCTCTATGATTCCCATCCAAGCATCATATGTTAGGGTGTCATGATTAGCAATGACACTAGTCCTTCCAAGATAATTCTTGGACCAATATCTTCTCGGATTGCCCCAAGGATCCTGGATTAGAACTAGCTTCTCCAAGAGCCAAACCTGCACATCGGCGTTGGATTCAGTTTCAATTTTAGATTCTGATTCAGTTTTGGATTCAATTTCTGATTCACTTTTGGTTTTAGATTCAGATTCAGATTCAATTTTAGTTTTTGATTCAGTTTCAGATTTAGGTATGGTTTCAGATTCAATTTTAGAATCAATTTCAAATTCAGATTCCGTTTCAAATTCAATTTCACTTTCTATTTTAGATTCAATTTCAAACCCAGATTTAGATTCAAATTCAGTTAGAGGAATACTAGTAGTATGGAGAAGTGATCCCCGATGATATCAGGATCTCCGACAGCCCTATCTAGGTGAAGTAGGGTCTCGGCTAACCCTATGAATAATGGAGAGATACCCTCTGAGCCAGATCCAACAATCGAGATCATCCAAAATGAGCAATAGTGCTAACTCCGTAAACAAACTCGGAGTACCCCACTAAGATCAAACCCTGGTTATCTAGGAATTTATGAAAGGAATGTAGCAGGGGCATCCAGGTTCCATAACCCAGTCAATCAATCCTCGGCCTTAAAAATTACCTCTGGCATGGTAAATTGTATCCCTCGATGGTAAGTCACCCCGAGAATGGCATGAAACTCCTCCACCATCAGACATAGCTCAAATCTGAGAAGCAAAACACGTGATCCATCGTGTCCTAGTAGAAGAATGCTACATGAAGAAAGGTCACATTCATTGGCTTACTAGCAATGTACCAGAGCCTCACCAGTCCAAAATACTCCAGCTTTGCCTAATCAGAGCTCTCTAAAGTACTCAAGAAATGCTTCAGTCTAGCATTATGCATTGCCATCAGTAATCTCTATCTGCCAATTTCCTGATAAATAAGATCGCACTATTATTAATTTGGATGGTTGTAGAGATTAATCAGATTGTTGCTAGTCAAGCATCGACCGCGCCTAGCATCCATCTAGCGAGCAAGTAAAGCAATCAACAACACAATCAAGCAAGTAATCACATCAGTCACACCAGAATAAAATAGCTAAAGAATCAAGTCACCAATGTATCAAGTGAAGCCTAAATCCAGTAAATGAACAAGATAAAGTGAAGTAATGGAGTAGTCATCTAGTCTGCTCTCCACACTCAGTATTGAGATAAGCGCTGATGTCGTCGTCCTCTTCCTCGCGGTGATGAGGCGTAGGCACTCTCCCAATATTTGGCATGAGTAGATGGATTAACCCTGCAAGCTATGCCATAGAGACATACAACATGTCGAATGAAGGCCTATAGGGCCCGGAGGCTATCGTATTAATAAGGATGTCATCAGACCCATATGTGCCACTCCTCATATAGTCATAGTCCCAAAGCTGAGTCTGGAGTCAGTCTCTCAAACTCTCCACCCCGTGAAGGTAATTGCATAGGCTCTCCATGTCTCGGGATATATCCATAAATCGTGCCTCATCCTGAGCTCTCTGGTTCTAGTAGCCTACTATCTCTCGAGCCATCTATCTCTGATAGTCTGCTAGCTCATGTTCGACCCTTATCTACTCCTCGTGCTTGGTACAGTATCTATCCTACTCCATCATGATAAAAGCCTGTAAGTGTGGACATCCAAGGGAGAATCAACCCGATAAATCATGCATTCATACATACATGCATAACTCTGACAAGTATTTTGTATATCCTTTCTCTATTTGTTGCAGGAAAAAAGATAAAGTTATTACCTAGCTCATAGAATCTTGGGCAATCAGTAGGTCTCTTACATTGTAATACCCCCGAGCCATGCGCTCGATCTCAGAATTAGGTACCTATATGATCAAACCCAAGGGAAGAACCAATTGATCATAACGGTCAGACAATAATAAATAAATACTATGTAGTATCTGGTTGAATGTAATATAGGGGCATCCTTAACTCCCCGATGAGCCTCTTCTCTCAATATCCCGGTCAACACATCAGTGAAATGAGGTCTCCAGTTGGTTTATCATAATCCCGTCAACTCTACTCTATGAGGAGGCAACCCAAGTAGGTGGAATTGGCCCCATGAAAATGGTCTCAGTGTCGGTAGTGTATCGTTGAGAGGGCTCTCCGAGTTCCTCAGTACTAGTAGTGGGGACACCTTTTCTCTTCTTGCGAGTCCCATGAAATCATGAAAAGGAAATGTGACATCAGATAAACAAGGTGGGCTAGAAATCAAAAGAGCAATAGAAAGTATTAAGTGAATTCGTGAAAGATCTAAGGAATATACTATCCTACGTTGGCCCTGGTAAAGGACGGTTGGATCAAAGCTTAAGTTGGTGTCACCGGTGTCATCATGCCTCACGGCAGCTCCTCTACCATCATCCTCTGAGAGGGGCTCATCATCATTATCATCACCACTCTCGGCTCCCTCATGACCCTCGATCATGATGTCACTATCACCAAATTTAAAACCCTAAGGGACGTCGGTCCTAGTGTTCTGCGGATAATCTAGAATGAAGTGCCTCATGCGAGCAGTGTAGTCTTGGCGAACCGAAGGCACCCTATAGCTATCACCATTAAAAAACTGGGCTCTTGCATCGGCAGGTATGAGATGAGGCCAGAAAACACCAACTGGTACGTCAGGGGAAACCCTTCTCTTAGCTGTAGTACTCATCCTCCATCGGTGAACCCGCTCGCTAAAATACCACTCTTGGGAGAAGGGGCATTCCAGCATAAACCGACATCCATCCACTATATGCTGAACATGTCACTTGACAATAGTGGGGCAATCTCCTCCTTGGTATCGCAACAAGTTGAAAGAAACACCACAATAAATCACTGTACATGTCCTACCATTTGTCCATATAGTTTTGAACTAATGGGTAAGAATGAGCAGGAAATCATGTTACCTGATGACGTCTAAGCTGCTGCAAATACTCCCAATACCATACACATGCATTCGCTATCTCTAGATTAGACCACCCGCACATCCAGCGAGCAATAGCGTGTGACCCCGGTGGCGGTTGTGTGTCAAATGCAGGATGAGGGACTATTAGGTGCTCGAATGCCCACATCTGCAAAGATAGGAAAATGATAGGATCAATAAACTGAGTAAGCAATTTGGTCGGTATTAAAGAATAAGGCTACTCACCAAAATCCACAACTACCCGGTCTTGTTGTGGCTCCCTCTCAAGCCAAATAGCCAAGTGCATAATATATTTGCCCGAGGATGGTCCTAGCCCAATTCTGCCTCTTTAATTTAGTTAGGTCCTCCAAGATGTATCATAGCCCAAGAGTAACTCTGCTCGAAGAGGAAGGAAAGAAGAGGCACATCAGCAGTGTCAGAATGAATGATCGTAAATACTGATAAAAGCAGTCCCCGCTAATGTCACTCTCTTTAGTCCAATAATCTTGTAATTGACTATATCTCACTATATCGTCAGCCGATAGTGTAATACCTAGCAATTTCTCTATCTAAGCAGGAGCAGCCAGCTCCGTGTAGAACCACTCCAAATAGACGTTGAAGTGGATGACTCTACCCTTCCAATGCAGCTCAGTCATTGCTACTATGTCTGAAGGGGTGATCGTCATCTCGACGACTGATAAATGGAAAGTGTGTGTGGTCTCCTTCCACAGCTCAACTAAGCAAGCTATGATAATAGGACTCATTAGCCGGCCATTCATCGGCAGCGCCTACAATATTCGGTCCAACCCCGTGTCCCAAATAGCCCAAACTAATGAATCATCATGCAATCACTCAGCTTAAGTCTTAATGTCATTCCACTAATCCGCACACCGTTGAAGTGACCCCAATGGTTTGATTTTGGTCGGCTATAAAATAAGGTCCATCCGATAAGTTTTTATTAGTTAAAGTTTGCAAAATCAGAGAAAAGCTCAAATTTTAGCATTAAGACAAGCTTATATGCAAATTTTGACCCTAAAATTGGAATCAGCGCAAAAAATAGAGCGGGGATATGTCCTCCAAAAAATTTTTTGGGCTGCCTTGGCCGTTGGCCGCTGTCAGCGGTGAACCAGCCTGGTGATATGTGAATAGCTACAACAGCAGCATTTAGGATGCCATCATAGTGTTTTACATGCCACCATAGCGTTTCGGCTGCTCCGACCGGCGCAGGTGACCGAATTTCCCCCAAAAGTCCAAAAAAATCTAGTTTCCCCCTTTTTGGCTCAAATTCGACCTAAAAATCCAACCAAATCAGTTCCAAAATACCCATTAATCTATTCTACATGCATTGAAACATCCCAAGTCATCCAAATTTGAACCTAAAAATCCGCAAAAAAATTCAAGTTCGGGTTTACGGCATAATGAATATTTTTCCAAGTCAAGCAAAGCAAGATTCGGGTTTTGTTAGTTTACCTAGCGCATATAGGCGTGATCTTCTCGTTCGATGAACATTTGGACTTGAGAGGTCTGTGTGTAACCCATGTAAGTGTGTTGTCTCAAAGACCGTATGCCCAAGGGACTGTGCATATTCGTAATCCATGTCGCCCCTTTTGTAGTGAATCGTGAAGAATCATATAAGGCTTTCTCTCTCCTCTCTTGGCATACATTCTTTTTAATGTAAGAAGTCAAGTGAGAAAGAAGAAAAAAGAAGTGAATATATAGAATGGAAGAAGGAAAAGGAATATATGCCTTTTGTCATTTAGTGCTTTGGCATGTACTTCCGAATATTCCCTTCAGCAGACGGGGCAAAGCCCATTGATCAGTTATTTCTTTCTGACTCCCGGATATTTCTAAACTTAGTTATTTAATATTCCACCTTTTTTATTATTAATTAAAGGAGCAAAAATTTTTGTCTCGACTAAATCAATTAAGCAATAAAATAATGGACGTATTTGACATATGCTAACTTCTCAAATTTTATTCTTGATAGGTCTGTTGATGGCAACCCTAATAGATAACCGATTCGAGAATAAAAATATCAGAGTTTCTGTAATGGAGCGGCGCAATGCCATTCGACCGGGCATTTAATCCTTAGTTAGGTTACGATGACATAAGGCAACCAGCAGTCAATATCAAAGTTTCTGTAATGGAGCGGCGCAATGCCATTCGACTAGGCATTTAATCCTCAGTTATGTTATGGTGACGTAAGGCAACAAGCAATCAATATCAAAGTTTCTATAATGGAGTGGTACAATGCCATTTGACTGGGCAATCAATCCTGAGTCATGTTACAGTGACGTAAGTCAACCAGCAGTCTACATCAAAGTTCCTGTAATGGGGCAGCGCAATGCCATTCAACTGGGCGTTCCGTCGTCGGTTATGTTGTGGTGACGTAAGGCAACCAGCATTTCATATCGAAATTTCCAAGTTGGAACCTTGTTCTCGATAGGTCTATTATTGGTGAACCCAGAAGACAACCGGTTCGAGGATCCATAACCTCTGGTATGACCTTCTATCCCTCGCTCTTTCATGATATCACATTTGACCCATCAAATGGTAATCTCACGAGGGGCAGCCTATGAGATGGGCCTTTCGGTGACCCGCAGAATGATGATGACATTTTGCTCTAACTTATTTATGGGCCAGTTGTTCTATTCTTTTAGAGTTAAATCACGTTAGACAAGTATTTTCGGGATGAGTTGGGACTTTAATCATGTCGTTTCCCTTGACCGGTTAATTAATATAGATTCATTACATTGCACATAAAAAATATAAAAAATAAAATAATGTGTCCCTTGTCGACGTCGGAGTGGCAAAACGTCCCAGTGGCTCAGTAAAACGCGCCCCCTAGAGTGGTGAGCTGTGCCCCCTGGTGCATTTCGCCGCGCTCTCGCGTGTCTTAGCATCGCTAGACGCCCCTTGGGCATGGTGAGCTGCACCCTCGTGCGTGTTTCACCGCACACTAGGGCGTCTCACCGTGCACCTGGGAGGTTTCACCATGCACTCGCGCGGTGAAACACAGTCATGGCAATGGTTGAGTTTCAACCACTGCACGGGCTCCTGGGTTCGTCGACAGTTCGTTGTTTTCTCTCTCTAAGTCAGTTCAAACTTGATTTTTTCAGAAAATTTAAGTTTTCTAGGGACTAATTGAGTTATTTAGAGTGAGAACTGCCTATATGAACCGATTAAATCATCTAATTCGGGACTTTTGGCCAATTTAAAAGCTTGAATTTCACATTTAGGATTCTTAAGGCTTTTATAGAGAGAAAGCTTCATAAAACTGAGGAAACTTGATGAATTCGGGTTCCAAAGTATTATTAGGCTTAATCTTTTAGTGTAAATTCTAAAATCAAGAAGAAATCATAGGTTAAAACATGCTTAAATAGGATTTAGAGACTTTTCTCACAAAATCAGTCTCAAAACGTGGATTCACGGCCTAGAGGTAACAAAACTGAGTTCCAATCTATTTTAACTAATTTACTATATTATTCTGTTTTTCTTAGTGGTTGTTGGGGTGGTTATCCTCTTTTCATTTGGTATTTTTCCAAACATCTTTCCTGGTATTTTTGGGTTTCTTTTTCTCCAAAAGTCAAAAAAATCGAAGTTATTTTGTCATTTTAAGTCCAGATCTATTGAATTATCGTGGGAATCTTCTTAAAATTTTGATAATCTTGAGTTTTCGGGTGTAAAAATACCGATTTTGGTCCGTTTGGCATTTTTTCGGTCCAAATGCTCCGGTGGGCATCCCAAACGCTCCGGCGATGCATCAAACACTGCAACAGCAGCATTTGAACAGTCTTGGCAGTTTTTCAGATGCCCGTCGCAGCGTTTGGACATGCAAAAATGCCAAAAGGTCCATGTTTTGTGTTTTTGGCCCTTTTCTATCGTTTTCTTGCGTTTTTTACCCCGATTTTCACCCGTAAAATTTCCAAAAAAAATCACACATAATCTGGAATTAAATAATATATATTTTTAATCTATTTTTATAATTTATTAATTATTTAATTGATTAAATCTTCATTTAAATGGCTTAAAAATGATTTTTTCACCAAATAAATCCGTAATAAATCTTTTTTACTATAACATAAAATCTCAAAAATGTTCTGTATTTTCCTTTATTAATTTTAGGTTATTTAGTGTATTTAATCAATTATTATGTTTTTTAGATGATTGATAAATGCCCTAAAAGATGTGTTTTTAGCCCCGAAAAATCCTAAAAATATGTTTTCCTTCATGCTTGATTTATTTTCTGCCTTTTTATTATTTGGCATTATTTGTTATTTATTTGTGTGTGATTCATTATTTCTTGGAGCTGCTTCGGGGTTTGCAAGCCCAGTTGAGACCCGATCTTGGTCTCTTTTTATTTATCCGTTTTACTTTCCCGTGCTAGAAAAATGTATAGGTGTTTGTAAAGCCATGTAATAATTATTTATTTGCTTTATTTACTACTTTATTAACTAAAACCTCATTTATTTAAATGCAAATGGTTTGATTTAAAAAATGAAAAGTAAGCAATATCATCCGAACTTAAAATCTCTATTTTAAGGTACGGTCTAACAATCCAGTAGGAATATCGTACCAAATTTTCGGTAGAGCTAAACTGGGTGGGAACTCTGTCTTAAAATACGAGATTTCGGGTCTCGTGTCTCTTAACACTTAAATTGGATTAAAATTCAACTTCAACATCGATTTTATCAGTCTCTCTTTTCATCACACTAAATCGAGGACCACTCCTCATGCCCGCTTCGCCGCACTTATTTTTCACCGCGCCCTTAAGGACCGAGGAAAGGTCATCCGCTCACACTTGGGAGAGATCATATTAAAAATAGAACTTAGTTGCTCGGACTGCTCGAAACCTGACTTAGGCCCCAAACTCGAAATAGAACTTGCAATGATTTCACCCTCTTGGTAAGAGAACTTAATAGTGCGGATTAGACGATCATCACCCCCTTCTAATCTGAGATAGAACCACGGTCAGATTAGTCCATGCATGGGCTTAGGCATGGATGCGGGCTGATGTGAGCAATGGGATTTATATTTTAGGTGTATGGATACGAATATGGCTGTAAATGATCTGGTTAAGAAGTATATGCATGGCTCGACACGAACTCGTGTATGCGGTGTGCTTATAAAAGAAACTTGTTCGTTTGATAAACAAAGCAACAATATCCCCCAAGATTCCTATGAGAGACAAGGGTAGGCTTGACATAAGGCATAATATAGACTGTAGGTTTGACCAAGGCTAGACATCTAGATGGGTAGACTTGACACGACCAAGGTGGGCTTTGACATGGCCTGGGTGACAGGTATCCCTTATGCTTTGGCAAATGGGAATGAGACATTGGTTGGATATGACATGTGCGACATTAGTGGATATCGCGATATAGGATGTCCTCACTTGTTAAGGTTTGAGTTAACCTAAGGCATAACATTGTGAAACTTGACTCGGGTGAGCAAAGGATTGGTTGACACATCGATGTGATATCTCCAAAGGCATACGGTATAATGGCGTAGAGACAACATCGGGGATATTGCCATAAAGGGATAATGGTAATCGAGACATCAAAGTGACATCTCTAAATGTTGACAACATAATGATATAGAGACAACATCGGGGACATTGCCTCAAAGGGATAATGGTAATCGAGACATCAAAGTGACATCTTTAAAGGCTGAAGACATAACGGTGCAGAGACATCATCGAGGATATTGCCTCAAAGGGATAATGACTCTATGGAATGTCTCATAGAAATCTCGAGGGAATAAAGACTTAGTGTATGAGCAAGATCATAAAGCAAGTAGCATGGCATCATATCTCATGGCAACACGTATCATGGTAACACGTAGCGTGGCAACATGTAGCAATGCAAGAAAATGGGGTTAGTTAACACGTAGGTGGCAAAAAAATCCTTCGAACCTTATACCTCCCATCTCCTTATTACTCCACGCGAAGGGTAAAGCTCCTAAATCTAATCTTGGCTCTAAACCTTAAAATCCATATTAGACAACAAGGTGTGACCTAAATCTATTAAATGTGTGTTCGGTGAGTTCTAAGGGGAAGTTGCTAGGGTTTACTATATGCAAGCTCATAGTAGGGTTGCTAATGTAGAAGGTTCTCACAGCACTGGGTGCATCCCTGTCCTATAGAGGATTATGGAAATATGATATGGCTGTGAGTGGTACCCACTAGGTGCCCCTAGGTCCCATGGAAAATGTTAGAAGACACTTTTGTGAAGTAACCGGCTGATAATAGGGTTTCCTGAAATGCATAATAATCTAACTACTACACTTGAACAATGGTATTGAATAAATTAATGTTGGACAATGGCTAAGCACTTTCAATGTTTGTCGAATCTTTTTAAAACCTTTTTGAAAACAAGATTTTTGAAAAAAGAAAATTCCCCAGCAAAGTTGCCACTGTGAGCGAGCGAGGCTTTCCGAGTTAAGTCAATCGGGTCGAATTAGGGTCAAAGCTACTTGTGGGTCATAAATCGAGACATTATGATCCACTAGGGTTTTATGATTTTAAGAAAATAATTTTAAGAAGATCTAAGAACCAAAATCCTTGGATTATAACTCAGAGTCGCCACTGGATAAGCTATTTCCAGGAATTTCGAATAGCATCATCTCCAAGAAAACAACACTAAACCATAATATAGAGATTTGGATCCGGATGAACCATCTATTCATTACTTAGCCGATTAAACACATGTTCCACTACCAACTTTAATTTATTTAATAACGATTATTACCTATAATTGATTTTGAAGAAAGGGGATGAGAAAGAGCATTTATTTAATGCAAAGCATACCGCTTCCATGCGATCATGGCATCACAAAATATAATTTAAACATATTGTACATGGCATAAAATATTATAGAGTATGTTATAAACAGTTTTGGGAATAGAATACCCATTCAAACCTGCAAATAAATGTGTTAGGACAAAATACAAGATTTTGGGTATTCTGTCTAAAAGAGGATCACGGCACCGACATTAAGATCATGGTACCGTGATAAAAAAACAAATCACAGCAGAAACAGCAAAACATGCAGTTTTAAGAAATATTGGTAAAATTTAACAGGAAGTTATTAGAGAGCCCAGTTCTTGCCCAGCACAGAGGCAAGATCCTCGATGGCTGAGAGCAAACCATAGTTAAGGTTGCTCGAATAGACCAAGAAGAAGATAATGGTAAGGAATGTCAGTAGGAAAGATCGAGCATATTGATCCCTCCTACCCATAGCAATGAGACTCGGCTGCTCGATCCAATATTCATGCAGATCTCCGTACTTGAGCTTGTCCGTCCCTCAGGATGGAGCCCATGTAATCTCTCTATGTAGGCCTTCACCTCAGGCCTAGAATGCCATCAATTGGTATAGAAATCAAAATGGACGATGTCCCTACTCCAGTCTAATCCCGTCAAGGCACACATATCCGAGGGAGTGGCGGTGACCTCCTCGATCGGTAAATGAAAAGTATAGGTCATGTCCAACCACCCCTCTGCAAGAGCTAAAATAGCACTCGGGGCCAATGTCTTCAAAGCTTGAGGGATGGCCCTGATGATGTCGTTGAACCCAAAAGAATCTATACAGGCTAGTAGCTCGCGGTACAAATTTCCTCATACCACTTCCTGCAGAAGCTCAAGGCTTCCACGATCTTATACTAAAACTGCAAAGACAAAATCATGGTTCAATAGGGTTAGGATAAGAAGATAAATCAAAAATCAGAAAAGAATTGTAAAAAATATAAAGTCAGACATTCTGTCCTTGAGCACAGGTCCCGTATAGGTCCACCCCACCCCTATGGGTCCATATGTGGCTCCTGTACCAAAAATGGGACCCGTACGGGTCCCCCCTTACCCCGTAGGGGTCCTCTTCAAATAGTAGGCAGCGTACAAAATTCCCCAAAATCCAAAATATTTCCAGGTTCAACCAAAGCTCAATCAAACTAGTCCCTAAGGCATCCTAGGCTAAAGTTACATGCATCGGGCTCTATTTTAAAGTCTAAAACACCCCACATCATGCCAAAGATCGAGAAATTCCAAAAAACTCAAAAATGGAAAAACGGAGAATTGAGTAAAATACCTAAAGTTTGGAGGCATGGGTATCAGGAGAAGGGATTAGAGGCACATTAGAGGTGAGAGTGAGCCCTAAAAATAAGTCCCCCTTGCAAAAAGTAAGCCCGACCAAAACCGAGCATTCTCAAAGCTCTAAATCACCTACCCGGGGTAAATCCTTGTGTTTACCAGAAAAGCTAGCCTTTGGGATCTTTTTATACATTTTGATCAATTTTAGAAGAGAATCACTAGAAAATTGCGATACGGGAAGATTTGGTGTAAGGCGGGATGTGAGTGGTCTGTTTAGTTTTTAAACCCCCTCGACCAGGACCCGTACGGGTCCTACCCCACCCGTACAGGTCCCTTCCCTCTAAGTTGCCACCCGTATGGGTCCTAGTCCACCCGTACAAGTCCCCCCTTTATCATCATCAAGTAGTGTTGAATCAGAACTTTGTAAAAACATCAAGGGCACATCTAGTCTAGACTCGGGGCCAACCTCCACTTCTCCTAAACTCCGTGTTTTAGTTAAATTAGGGGCAAAACCCCCTAGCTCACCTTGATCCTTGATTGAAGGGGCAAAAATTTTTGTCTTCACAAAATATATCAAGAATCAAGGTAAGCAATTTTTGAATTGATCACTAATAGGGATAAATTCTATATGCAGGTCCAGTCAGATATAAGAGACAACTCCCCAATAGCAGAGTCAACCAAGGGGCATCCCCCCATTCCCTAGAAGTGGAATCGGTCAAGGGGAATCCCTCCATCATCAAATACCCTAGGGGCGCCCACCTAAGGGGCATTCCCCAGTAAGGGAACTAACCGAGGGGTATTCCCTCAAGAGGCATCCTTCAGGGGACATTCTATCCCAAAGCAATCGGGCCAAACCCGACAGCTCTCACAATTGATTCACAGCTTATTTAGGGGCCAACCCCCATCCACACATCTTTATTCTTGATTAAAGGGGCAAAAAATTTTATTCGTCATAAAGTCAATCAAGAATTAAGATGTGTCTACTTAGACAATGACTGACTCAACATTTGATTGTTGTCTTTTTACAGGTTATTAAAAATCCCCAGCAGGAGATTCATCCACCTTAGGAAAGGGATCCACCATCGGACAGGAAAGTCGATCCGCCTTAAGAAAAGGATACAAATACCTTCCCCAGTAAAGTCACTTGGAATACGCATCAGTAAAGGAAATGCATCCGCCTCAAGAAAGGGATATGCATTGTCAAGGAAAGTCATCCGCCACAAGAAAGGGATACGCATTGGCAAGGAAAGTCATCCACCTCAAGAAAGGGATACGTATTGGTGAGGAAAGTCGTCTGCCTTAAGAAAGGGACCCCTAAGAAAGGAGTTCACCTCAAGAAAGGAACTCACCCATGTCATCACCCCAGGAATGATTTCTCAACCCTCGCTCACATCACGAGATCATATAGATCCGTATCTGTAATGGTCCCACGAGAGGCAGTTTTTTAGCACTATATTTTAACGGTCCTTCTCATAAAATGATGATAAGAGCTAGATAATGCAATCTCTTACAGGTGTTATCCATTAGAGGTGCTCCTACTACAGCAAAGTTGAGCTTGGCCAGAGTTTGGAGAACTAGTCTTCCCTTAGGGACCCCGTATGGGTGCTGCCTGGTGGTACGGATCCACCGTTAGACCCTGTATGGGTTATTTCCTCTATACGCCTGGAGGGGACTCATACGGGTCCCCCAGGACCCGTATGGGTCCTATCCCACCTATACGGGTCTTGTTGTTGCCTATTCAGGCTTTTTGGAAGGAAATTCTTTCTATTTTCTTGAGAGATCAGGCCATGAATGCGATTTATTACATTCAGACCTAATTTCCCCTATAAATAGTGGCCTTTCCTCACCTTTTAACAAGGATAAATAATATACACCAACAGATACTATAGGGAAAATATATTATACAAATTCTAGCAGTTTCTATACGTATAGAAAGGGTATAGTTGAGGTATAGGAGGTATAAAATAGGGAGAAAACCCATTCCTTGAGGTTTTGTACACATTTTATTCATTCCTAGCTTCATTTATTAGGATTTAAGGAAGCTTTTATCCACACAAATACTTGCCTAAATAGTCCTAGTTTAACATCTACTTTGGCTAGACTCTCTCTCAGAAAAGGGATCGCCTCAAAGTGGATTCATGTCGTAAAGGTGTGCTCCTGAGTTTCAAAGAGACTCACATCTCAGTTATTTTATCATTATTCTCTGTCCCTTCTACTATATATGCTCTTTCATTCCTATTTTGGGTCTGGTCTTAACCCATATGAGCCTTGTTGGCACCTTATCGAACTGGTGCGCCATACTCATACGAAAGGAAATCTCATTTTTATTTCATTTCTCCTCTACAGATCTGTTCGTTAAATTAAACTAGGTTTCTGCCTGGGACCAGATAGGACCTGTACGGTCCCCCGTACCCATATCGGTCCTCCCCCGTAGCCGTACGAACCACCCCACCTGTATAGGTACTAGAACCCACAATTTCCCATTTAATCAGTAAAATCAATCAACTCACCATTTTCCATGCGATCATGTTCACTAATAATCTTGTAAATTAACCCACGAAAGCTAAAATGAGTTTTTATAACAAAATACATTGAAGACTCATTATTTCTCTCCGATCCCAAAAGCCGTCTGGGCACTATCGCTGACTTATGATGTGCTATAAACTATTCTGATCTTTATAGATGCAGGGGAATTTATTTTTATTTTATTTTATAACTTAGAACAAATGTATAGGTTCTATTGCAATTCCCCTACTTTCCCCCGGTTGTAATTTTTATTCCCCCAGTTATTACTTGTGCTTTATTGTAATCTGTAAACCCATGTAACAAGTGTAAAAGAGTGTAGAAAAATAGAATTTCTACAATAATTCCCCAAATGATGAAAACAAAACGGTTTTGCATGGTGCATGTAATTTTAAATCAACTAAATGAGAAATAAGTGACTCATCCGATACCCGAATCTCTGATCCAAAAGGTATGAGTCTCCCGCCCAATGGGAACCGTACAAAAACTCTTTCCTAAGTAGACAACTTGGGTGGCGACTCTATCATTTATATTGAGATTTGGGTCTCGATTCTTTTATTCATTAAATTGGCTAAAATGTGCAAACTTGAACTAAAAAGGTTTCATCGTGCCTAAATCCAACCAACACCCAGTGGGCCCCACCTTTTACCAAGGCGCCAACAGACACTCGCACGTCATCGACACCATACACCTGGCAAGTCTCCTCAACACCTACTTAGACAGTAAAGATTCAGTAATTTCAGCATCAAGTTATTCTACTGTCTCAAGTGTTGAAAATTTCTCCCTTCATAACCCCCTTTTCTCTCCAAGCAACTCAGCAGATGGATTGTATTGAGGTTGAGGTTGTTGTGGTTGTTTAGTATGGATCTCCTCAATAGTTAGACCGTTAGGAATTGGTCCTTCCAATAAAAATGGTTCACGGGTTGGAGACCCAATTGGGGAACACAAAGGAATAATTTCTGGGTTGGCTATTTGGTTAGAGGAGAGAGTGTTTATTTGGTTAGAGTGAGATGTGGATGGTGATTGAATATGTTCAGGGCTATTTAATGGTTGCATAAAGATGGGTGTTGGTGAACAAGGTGTTTGTGTAGAAGGGGTTTAGAAAAAGAACGATTCTCAGGCTGCTTCTCAGCCACCTTCTCATCAATCTTCTCATCAGCACCTTAAATAATTGGCTCACTGGCTTGAGCTATAGTTAACTGCTCATCTAGTTGAGCTCCTTGCTCAGCTACTACAACATTATCCTCCTCTTTCTTATCCTCCAAGTCACCAGCTTCTTCATCAATGACTACTTTAGCCCTTTTGAAGATTCTCCTCTTCCTCTCTCTTCTTTCTTCCTTAGCTTCCTCAGCAGTTACTTCAATAACCTACTAGCCTTCTTCTCCCTACACTTCTTGTTCTTCTTCACTTTCTAGTCCAACTAGAGCACCTATCATTTCATCTACTACTTCAAAAACTAATTTTTCAGACATCTTCCAAATCAGCTTTAGTTTTAGCATTAGTTTCCTCAACTCTTTTCTTTATCTCTTACTCCAAGTCTTCTTTCCTCTTTCTAATTCTCTCAACTTATGCAGCCTTCATTGCCTCAGCTTCTTCAAGGTTCTGGGTAACACTAAATAGTTTTTGGAAACGAATTTCTTCCTAGGCTGACCAAAAATAGGCACATGTATTGATGAAGCTACTTGCCCTTCAGCCTTTCCCTGGTCTAAACTAGCATCGTTAGTTTTTCTCTTCCTTATTTTTACCAGAGGAACATCTTCTTACATTTCTGTAGCAGCACCAGACTTCTCTTCTTCAACTTCTTTAGATATAAGCTAGGTTAAACTATCAGACTTTGTTCCTTTGTGAAATCTAGACATATTTGGAACTAAAACATTAGCTGGGTGAGAGCTTGCTATTTTAGCTCTCTTTGCTTCCTTCTTGGAGTCTCTCCTGACCTCCTTCTTCTATTCCTTCTTTGACTCAGATTTTCCACCCTGCTTCTCTCTAAGCTTAGTGATCCTCTCCAACTCCTTTGCTACAAATGTATCTAGAGTCATATCCTCATCTTTTAGATCAATTGGCTTCAGCTAAAACTGAACTTTAGAGCAGTTAACCATAATCTCTCCTTACTTTAACTTGATGTACTTTCTAGGCTTGGACTTGTCCTCACAATGGAGATTATGGAAATGAGCATTGCTAAGGATCCAAGATTCTATCACCTTGTACCTGATGTTGCTATGAATCCCATAGCCTTCCAGATATAGCATATATGCCCTATAAATTTCCATAACAAGATTCCCATGCACCATATGCTTGGAGACCTTTAAGAATTGTTGAAGAATAGCCATAGGCCAGTTGATAGACATGCCCTCTATGATGGCATAGATGAAAACTCTTTCAAACTTGGAGCAGCTCCCATTTGAATCTATTTTGGGAAGAAGAACCTTGGTGATAAGTTTATGAGTTCACTTATCCTTCTTAGAGAACATAGAGGCAGTAAGCTCTCTAGCCTAATAGTCAACAAGAACCTCATATCCCAATGGTATCTCGACATACTCTTCATCTCTTACTACTCGCATCTTTATTCCTCTTAGCTTCATTCCCAGAAGATTTGCAAGGAGCTTGGGAGTAACATACACTCTCTTTCCCAACAACGACATGATGAAATCATCAGTAAATCCTTTCATCGGATGGATACCTTTAAAAAAACTTCTCACAATCTGTTCATAGCACCCATTGGGAATTTCAAAGAATCCTCTAAGATTATGTTAGCGCGTCCACTTTCCAAATCTATCATCACTTGTAAAGCTAAGAAAATCTACAGTGATTGGTTCATCAACCTCTGTATTTTCAGTAGTCACCCATTTTATAGGTTAGTAGCCGGTTCCTTCAAGAATGAGTACTTCTTCATACTCCTTGAAGCTGATCTTAAATTACGCCATATGATTTATGGTAGTATACCAGGAATTATCCTCCTTATTCTTCACGAATAGAGGCTCTAGAGACTAGTTCCATCTTTTGCCTAAAAGAGCTTACCATTGGAATAGCTTTGAATTAAATAGAGAATTAGGGATTTAAGGAGGTAATTGTAGAAGGAAATTAGTAAGTGTAGAGCTTCCTTTCTTCTATGTCTCTCCTTAAATAGTAAAACCCTTCAAATTTTAACCTACAAAGCTACGTGTATGAATCACAAATAGTGATTGGAATTCAACAGTGAGATTGATCAACGGTTATCGGGAAATCAATGATGACATAAATCATGAGAATAAACGGTTGAATGTGGAATGTTTTTAAACTTGCTACCATTTCTATCAAGTTTAATTTTAAAAAGAACCTGGTGATAGTTTTAATGACGTGTCCAAAATTTAAGTGAGAAGAAGAAACACTTAACCTAATTCACAAGAGCTTAGAGTAGAAGGTTGGTGAGCTTCAGAATAGGTCAGTGAGGAAATTTAAACTTCAAATTGGATTGGACATTATAATTAATTCTCTCAAAATGTTGAATTGATCCTTTCCAATAAGCTTTGTGAATATGTCAGGTCACTGTTCTTTAGTAAGAATATAAGTTAGATTGACTTCTCCCTTTAGCACATGATCCCTTATGAAGTGATGTCTAATATTGACACGCTTTATCCTATTATATTGAATTGGATTCTTGGAAAGGTCAATTACACTCTTGTTGTCACATAAGACTTCATGGCACTTAGACTTTATACCATAATCCTCTGATTGCTGCTTAATCTATAGCAGTTGTCCTACATAACTTCCTGCAGTTATGTACTCAGCCTCAGCTATACTCAGTGCCACAGAAGTTTGCTTCTTGCTATACCATGAGACAAGGCAATCACCAAGGAAATGACATCCTCTAGTGGTGCTTTTCCTTTCTAATTTATCTCTTCCGTAGTCAGCATCAGTGTATCCTCTTAGAGTGAAATCTGTATTACTTAGATACCATAAACCTGCATCAATAGAGCCTAGCAAGTACTTGAGAATTCTCTTAATAGCAGCTAAGTGCGATTCTCTGGGTCAGCTTGATATCTTGCACAATAACATACAACATACTAAATGTTAGGCCTACTAGTAGTTAAGTAAAGTAGAGAACCAATTATACCTCTGTAGAGCTTACTCACTACAGATTTTCCTCCCTCATCTCTACTCAGAATCATATCAGTGGCCATGGGGGTTGACATTAGCTTTGCTTTATCCATGTCAAACATCGTGAGTACTTCCTTGGTATACTTTTCTTGGCTAATGAAGATCCCATCATCACCTTGGTTGATTTGTATACCAAGAAAGAAGTTAAGCTCTCCCATCATTGACATTTCAAACTCTTTCTTCATCTGCTAGCTAAACTCCTTGCATAGCTTCTCATCAGTTGCTCCAAAAATGATGTCATCTATATAAATTTGGACTAGCAACACTTCTTGATGCTTTCTCTTGATGAAGAGGGTTGTTTCTACCTTTCCTCTGATATAACCTTTACTGAGTAAAAAGTTAGTCAGTCATTCATACAAAGCTCTTAGAGCTTGCTTCAGTCCATAGAGCGCCTTTTCAACTTAAAGACATGATCTGGGTACTTTGGATCTTTAAAGCTTGAAGGCTATCTGACATAGACTTCCTCTTGAATATAACCATTAAGAAATGCACTTTTAACATCCATTTGAAATAGTTTGAAGTTCATATGAGATGTAAAAGCACAAAGAATTCTTATGGCTTCAAGTCTTGATACTAGTGCAAAAGTTTCACCATAGTCAATTCCTTCTTGTTAATTGTAGCCTTGAGCAACTAGTCTGGCTTTATTTCGAACAACATTACCAGTTTCATCTAGTTTGTTCTTGAAAACCCATTTGGTGCCAATTATTAACTTGTCTTTTGGTTTCTCCACCAAATCCCAAACTTCATTTCTTCTGAATTGGTCTAGCTCTTCTTCATTGTAATCATCTAGTTGTCATCAAACTCAGCATCTTCAAACTTCTTGGGTTCAATCATAGAAATAAATTTTAAATGGCTCATCATCTGGTTCAGCTGACCTCTAGTCAGCACTAGATTTTGCACACTATCAAGGATCTTCTCAACTAGGTGATCTCTTCTTGCTCTGACTTCTCTTGGTAGATTAGGATCAGCTCGCTGAGTTATAGTCATTGGTTGAGCATCATCATCACCAAAGTTGATGGATTGATAAAGGTCAACTTCATAATCATCTTTTTTCTGGAGTTGGATTAGGAATCATAAAGGGCTAACTGACCGATCCACTGACTGGATCTTGTTCCTTTTCATCATCACTAGCTTCCTTACATGCATTATTAGTTTTATCAAAATCTACATGCATGGACTCCTCTAATAAACCAGTTCGCTTAATATAAACTTTGTATGCCCTACTGTGTGTTGAGTAACCCAGAAATATTCCTTCATCAGCATTGGGATCAAATTTAGCCAATTGGTCTTTTATGTTTAATATGAAGCATCTACAACCAAAGGCCTTGAGATAAGTAACCTTAGGCTTATGCACCTTTCAAAGTTCATAAGGAGTTTTGTTCAAAATTAGGAAAATTAAAACCCGGTTTAGAATATAACAAGCTGTGCTAATAACTTCTCCCCAGAAGTACTTTGGTAGGTTGTTATCACTCAGCATAGAATGACCTATCTCCATAATAGTGTGATTCTTTCTCTCAATAACCCTATTCTACTGAGGTGTGTGAGGAGCAGAAAAGTTGTGGTCAATACCATGCTTGGAATAGAAACTGCCTGTTTTCGAATTCCCTTCCATGGTCTCTACGGATTCTATTAATTTTAAGATCTTTTTCATTCAAGTTCAGGTGGCCAACCTAGAGAATGATTGAGATGTTTCATCTTTACTTACGATCAAGACAATCCAACTGAACCTAGTCAGATAATCTACAACCACAAGGGTGTATTTTATTCCACCTAGACTTGTGGCCAATACAGGCCCAAAACAATTTATGTGTAGAAGATCAAGGGGAAGAGAAGAGTATACATCAGTTATAGAACTAAAGGTCTTCCTAAATTGTTTCCCAATTTGGCATGCTAAGCAGAATCTATCTATTTCAAAAGCTAGATTGGGTAAACCCTTGACAAGTTCTTTTCTAGCTAATTTAGACAGATTGTTCATATTGATATGTCCTAACCTTTTATGTTATGGCCATGATTTTTCCTCCTTAACAACTAAGCATATAACATTGGAGCCATGGGATAAATCAATCATATAAACATTATTAATTCTAGGAGCATAAAGAATAGTCCGGTCAGAGTTACCGTCAATGACTGAGCAGCCCGTTGGGTCAAAAATTACTTTCCTGCCTTTGTCACATAGCTGAGCAATTCTTAACAAGTTGAACTTAAGGCCTTTCACTAGAGACATATTCTTAATTGAAGGCTTGACTCCTACAGTGCAATTTCCTACAAGTTTCCCTTTTTGGTTGTCTCCAAAGCTGACACTTCCATTCCTTTTTCTCTCCAATGTGATGAATTGGGTTTCATCACCTATCATATGCCTCGAGCATCCACTATCCAATTACCACATTCTATTATAATCAGTGGATCTCAGGCACACCTGCAAAAGAAGTTAAGTTTTCTTAGGTACCCATGTCTTTCCTTGGTCGGGTCCTCCCTTATTAGTGGTGGTCACCCTAGATAAGTCATACTCATCATAGTAACCATTTTTATGTCTACACATGACTGTTGGATGTCCTGACTGTCCACAAAAACTATAGGCAGCCTTAGGATTAGGCCTGCTTGCTTTTAACTTTTGAGAAACCTTCTCAGAGTGGTGAGTTCGATTACTCTGAGTATTCATGTTTGGTTGAGGAGGGACCCGCACCTTTTTCAAAGATGTTACTTTAGCAGCTAACTCATTCATTTGCTTAATGACCTTATTATTATATCCATCATAGTACTCAGCTTTTTCCATAAGGTATAAGATGTCAAGTGTGGTATAGGAATTACACTCCTCTAGATCATCATACCTCCTTTGGAGTACTTTGATGTACTTGGCTGACTTCTTGGTCATATTAATAAGATCATTAAGTAGTGTAGTAAGTTCACAAGATGATAAAGGGGGTTCAGAATTTACCTCATAATGCTTTCCTTTATCTTTACTCCTATCAACTGATTGATTAGCAGCGAAAGTAGTTGGTCGTCAACTGATAATACATTTCCGCTGGGCTGATCATCAATGGCCATAAGACATACATTTGCTGAGTCTAGTGGCTCCTCATCAGAAAAAAGATGATTCCTACTCATAGGCACTCCATGTAGCAGCAAAGGCCTTCTTGTCTCTCTTCTTCTTGAACCTGTCCTTTTTTGCTTTAGGATAGCTGGACTGGATATTCCCCTTCTCACCACATTCAAAATATTTAATGTCTTTGCTATGCACTTTGCGTGGTCTTTCATCTTCACCTTTCTTATGCTGACTGGGCTTTCTGACTTATGATAGTTTCCACCTATGTTTAGGAATCTTTTAAAGTTACTGATGATCAGTGCCATTTCTTCTTTCATCTCCTTAGGATACTCTTCCTCTGAGGAATCTTCAGCTCTTAGAATGACAGCTCTACTAAAGCTTTCTTTCTCCTTGTTCTTGAATTTCTTAGACTTATCCTTGAGGGACATCTCATAAGTCAGCAGAGTTCCCATGAGCTTATCAAACTTGTATGTCTTGAGGTTATGAGCTTCTTCAATAACACTCTTCATAGCATCCCAATCCTGAGTAAGACTTCTCATAATCTTCTTGACATTCTCCTCTCCAGTAAAGCTCTTTCCAAGTCTTTTGAGTTCATTCATAATGTTCATAAATCTAGTGTTCATATGTGAAATGTCCTCCTTGGGTTGCATATGTAACATTTCATAATCCTTTATAAGAATGTCGATCATGGACTCTTTGACTTTGTCTATTCCTTTATAAGTCACTTCTAACTTCTTCTAGATCTCCTTATGAGTTTTGCACACTAAGACTCTATTAAACTCAGTTACATTAAGAGTACTGTAAAGATAACTGATAGCAGTTGCATTTTCCTTGAGTCTGTTCAAGTCCCGATTATCCCATTCATCAGATTACTTCTTAACTCTCACTCCATTCTTTATAATGGTGGGAACAAATGGTCCTTCAATAATAGCTAACCAAGAAAATATTCTTTGAGACTAGATGAAATTCTTCATCCTATTCTTCTAATAAGTGTAATGCTCTCTACTAAACATGGGAGGCTTGGTGAAAGACATTCCTTTAGGAAGAATGTATGCTTAGTATTTTCTACTGGACTCTCCTCCTTTATATGCCATGATCTTTATCTCATAATTGTGAAATCTTTGGAATGAGAACTCGCTCTAATGCCACTTGTTGGTCCCTATGCATATAAATCAATGAGTTAGAGGGGGCGGGGGGTGAATGACTCACTAAATAGAAACAGGGAACTTTTTTGCTATAAGATAACTCTCCGCTGAGTAGGTCAGCCGGCTGAGTGGAAACTTAGAAAACTTTAATAAAGAGTAAAGAACATAGATATTTTATACTGGTTTGGCAACCTGTGCTTACATCCAATCCCAAGTGTGTGTCTTGGCTTTAATCCACTAATCTCGACTCCTTTACCCTAGGCAGAGAAGCCTTACACAGAGTTTCCCAAATACAATTAAGTACCCTCCTCACTGTAATTACTCAACCGCTGAGTAGAATACCCTCTTCTACCAGCAACTCAATCAGAGTTCAAATAAGATCTGGATTCAACTTATAGACACGTTGATCCAGTTATAATAATCAAAGATTACAATTCAGTTGATCTATTCTATTCTCTCTTGATGTAAAGCAGGTTCTCGCTGAGTAGTGCTTTCTTGATCGAATTCCTCTTAAGGCTGGAAATTGACAGATTTTAAGCTTATAAAAAATTCAGGGGTATTAATGCTTGCCTTCTTGCTCCTTGTACAGTTGAAATCAAGAATGTAGCCGTTGAACTTGCTTTAGCATCTTTTGCAATTTGATAGCTCAGCTATCCACCTATTGCTTCTTCAAATCTATCCATTGGGAGATATAATCACATTTTTGTAAGATAGAAATCAATCTATTAAGAAACAGATTGAATCAGAGCTTCAAATTTGAATCCTTTATCATTTGATGCCAGAAATCCATTAGAGAGATTATGCACTGAGCTGCTACGTGTCATCTTCCCATTCATTCTAGAATCTTGATGAACTTGTAGAGTCGCGCACTTGAAGAGATACACGCTACTTCAATCCAAATTGACTTTGCCTTCTTGCAGCTTTTCTCCGGACAAATCTTGTCTTTATCAGCGCTGGGATTTTTATCTTAGTCGCGTCATTAATTCCTTTTATCTTTTGTATGATGTGTATCATTAATGTCTGTAAAAGTTGTAAGACTAAAAAGCAGGATGCCATCTTTCCTTTAATGGAAAAGTCATTGCATTTGAATATTAAGATAACTAAGCAAAAAGTATAAAATAATACGCATAGCTAAAACACAATCTAAATATTAGGTGCTGAGTGAACAGTGCTTAGTCAGTGAACTAAGAACACAGCTCAGCTCAAAATAACTCAGAGTTAAATCCTAAAACTAGGTCAGCGGAGATTTCTAACTCTACCCTTGAATTAAAATACTTAGCCAAAATCTTAGTCTAACAGATTTAACATCATTATTGATTTAATTAACTCAAACTAAACTTAATTGATATGATAAAACCTTTAAGCACCACGAAGTCATCCACTGAGTCAGTCTAACCTTGTGTTGGGTTCAACACTCTTGACTTAAAGGCTTCATTCTTTCTTATTTTATTTAAACAGAAAGCATCTATAACCCATGTAATTTATAAATTTATTAATTTCGAATAAGTTCCTGACTAAGTTTGAGTAAGACTTAATCTAGTTATCATTACACTTTTTTTAACTCTGAAATGAAACCCTAAGTTCATGTGTTGTTTCAAACAATTAGCAAAACTCTTATCATTTTAATTAGAAAATAAAATTTAATTCGCTTCTAACGTAATTATACACTAAATAGGCAGGCTCTAATACTACTGCTGGGAACTGACAGTCACTTTGAACATGCATAATAGGCACGTCGGAATTTCAAAATTTTATCCCTTATTCCTAGAAACTCATGTTAGTTGTATATAATTAATTAAAGCCCTAACTAAATTAATTCTCTACCTAAGTTATCATGTATAAGTTTATTATACTAAGCTTTCCATAACTCTAAAGTTATATCCTAGTATAAAACTAGAACATACATATAATAACTAAGACATAATTATTAAGTCTCAAAACACTTAAAGAAAAAGACCTAATAATTAAAAGAAACACTTACCAGTTGAAGCGTGCTCTAGCGGAACGACCCCTTGCACTAGCCTCTAAGTATAGCATAACCTCTATGAGTATCCACATGAACCCCACCAACTGAAACATCCCAATGAGGAAAAACAGTAGTGTAAAGAGCAGCTGCTAGACCATTCCATAACCCACCCAAAAATATAACTAGAGGTGCCCGCATAAATAAGACCTCCTAAAAAATCATTCTTCTAAGTTAGCTTAAGAAAACAGCTGTAGAATATCAAGTTAAAGCTCAAAGGAAGAATTGGTGCATTGAACAAAGGAGAGGGAGCAACCTATTTATAGGCTAGGGGGAGCAAAATTGCTCCCCTTTTTCCAATGCGGGATTAGGGAACCCTAATCCCACACCGGTCAAACACGCAGACCGACTTCAATCCACGGGTTTGACTAGCGCACAATGTGCCTAGCACACTATGCGGATTGCCGCATAAGGCAAGCCCTAACAGGCTTTCCTTATCCGTGAGCTGGTCCTTACAACCCATTGTTGCAAGCCCAACTCGAGCATGCCTATATAGGCATGTGCAGTGCATCCTGCTATTATGGGCTGCCGCAACCACTGCCTAGCAGTGCTCGTGCACCATACGGTGCCTTTTTATGGACCCGAGTCTGTACTAGTAAATTTGTACTCTTACTGCAATTAGCTTGACAATGCAAAAATCCCTTTTGATCCTTTATTCAATATTTATTTATTTATAACCCGTGATAGAATTAGTTACCAATATGAGTGGGTGGACTTTCACTTGTGACGGCGGGAGCGGGCTTCTGGGTTTTATGCGGGAGCCACTGTGATTTGAGTGCCGGGCTTGTTTACATTTCTGGAATGCTTGGCTATAGGGACCGTGGAACCCTCTTGAAGACTAGTTTGTAGAGAATTATTTTGATGAAAACTTTGTAAATTAAAATAGAGTCAAAAGCCCTCTTTTATGGAGTATAAGAGTTGCAATCTGATTCAGCTCTATTATGAAATAATGGTATACCTATAAAGCAGAGATTATGAGTTCGGATAAAATAGATACTTGTATATTTGATTCAAGATATTTACATTTAATTAGTTTATTAAAAATATTTTTTCCTATGTCATTTTGCTTGTAAAACTTAGGAATAAATTATAATAAAATAAAGTAAAGTAAAGGGATAAAGTTTACACCTGGATGAGTAATTCCTCCGCCTTCGATGCTCCAGATAATTTAATAAATATAAAGGCTTATAAAATAAAAATGAATGCAAAAAAAGTGCGATAGAATCCAATTACCCTCAGTTACCTTTTGAGTGTCCTGAAGACCGATACGTGCTAGAACCGAATGTTTGAAGGATTAGGGTTGAGAACCTTGGGATCTACGGAGATGGTTTATAATTAAGGCCCCGTCTGGAATAATGGACTATACCTAGGTATAGTTGGTGTTTAAAGGACAATATGAGGAAGGTTTATAGCTAAAACCCATCAACTATATTGAACTATAGTATCAGAATGGTATTTAGGAAATAAGGCTAGGCCAGTTTATAGCTAAAACTTGCCATGGTAAGGGTTCTATACCTGAGTATAGTTTTAGGATGAATGAAGGGAATTTTTGTATAGGCTCGATACTATGAGGTTTTTTTAAGGAGATGATTTCTTGAATGAACTATGCTTTGAATTTTGATCAATTTTTGCCATTGAAATGCCAAGAATCAGTTTCCTTTTGTAGAAATTTTAGCACCGTTGATCGACACATCTGGGAGCGTCAATCTATGCTTCTTGGGCAGTTATAGCTTTGCTGAGTCACTGCTAGACTTGACACGTATCCAAGAACAGTCAATCAATGCATGTGATGACTGTCGATTGACACATGTCTAGGTTTGGTGAGTCATTGATAGACTTAACACGTGTCAGCAATAAGAACCATCGATCGACACATCCAAGAATAATCGATCGACGGTTATCCAACCGTTGGATTATCCTGAAAGTTTCTAGATGGTTCCTAACATCTAGGGATAACGTTTGATCGTTTGAAATTTTATTTAGAGTTCTAGAGAAAATTCTGTTGAAAGCAGAAGTTTGAACAAGGAAAAGAGTCATTCGATTCGTAATAATTTTGACATTCGGACATCCATATGAATAGGTATTAATCATCATTAGGTTGGGCTAACTGTGCTTACAATTTGCCCCTCGCATTTCAAAAGTTTTAACCATAAAGGAAATTTTGCATATGCAAAGTACGCGTGGTGAACAAAATTAGTGCTTTCGTGTGTGGAAAGTCAGAGGGAGACAAGGGTTCAAAAAGAGTCGACATTACTTGATCGATAATTTTGAAAAAAAAAATTTTTGCCCCTTCGATCAAGAATGTTGAAAAAAATGTTTTTGACTTAAAATCCTACTGGGGATCAAAACAAAAATAAAAGAAGGTAATGAAAGGAAAAATTCGCTGCGGAAAAATGAAAAGCATTTCAAAAGGTTTGTGCTCCTTGTGATGTGTTATAGTTTTACAAAATTTGGTCTGCTAATTTCAAAACGGTTTTAAGATGATGCAAAGAGTAAGTGGAGAATTATACCTACTTCTGGTGTTGGTCAAAGTCAGGATGTTGCATACGTTGATAATTCTCCTTCTCTTTGAGGAGGCATTATTAGCCATTATTGACCAGTTTTCTCATCAAAGAGTGTGGCACTATCAGCCACTATTGAACAGTTTGTCTGACCATCGAGTTGGGCACTCTCTACCCCTATTAAGCAGGTTGCCTCACTCAGGAGTTGGGCACTTGTGATGTGTAAAGCATATGTGGAGCTCCCTTGGTGCCTTGCGGCCGGGTCCATTAGGGATTGGTTGATTTAGGCATGATGGAACCCATTAGTTCAAGTTTGTACATTTTAACCAATTTTAATGAATAAAAGAATCAAGACCCAAATCTCGATGCAAATGATAGATTTGCCACCTGAGCTGTCTACTTGGGAAAGAGTTTTAGTACGGTTCCCATTAGGCGGGAAATTCATACCTTTAGGATCAGAGATTCGGGTATCGGATGAGTCACTTATTTCTCATTTAGTTAATTCAAAATTACATTCGCCGTGTAAAACCGTTTTCTTTTTATCATTTGGGGAATTATTACAGAAATCTTATTTTTCTACACTCTTTCACACTCGATTCATGCGTTTACAATTTACAATAAAGTACAAGCAATAAATGGGGGAATAAAAATTACAACCAGGGGAAAATGGGGGAATTGCAAAGGAACCTATACATTTGTTCTACGTTATAAAACAAAATAAATAAATTTGCCTGCATCCACAAAGATTAGTGCAGTTTATGGCACATCATAAGTCAGCATTTTGTTGGGGAAAATGTGATTATGTTAGCGTTGTGGTTTTGTGATTCATAGTGCACAGGCCGCTTCTAGGATCAAAGAGAAATAACGGGTCTTCAGCGCATTTTGTTATGAAAACATATTTTAGCTTTTGTGGGTTGATTTACCGGATTATTAGTGAAACTGATCTCATGGCAAATGGTGATGTTAGAATGATTTCACAAGTAAAAAGAGAAACTTTGGGTTCTGCCTGGGGTCCAATACCCATACGGGTGGAGGGACCATTACGGGTGTGGGGGACCTGTATGGGTCCTATCTGATCTCAGACAGAACCACAGTTCAATAAAGGTGGCAGATTTATAGAGAAGGAGTAGAATATGGGAAATAATGATAAAATAAATAAGATGTGAGTCTCTTCAAAACTCAAGAGCATACCTTCACGCCCTGATGCTGAGAGAGAGTCTAGCAAAAGTAGATGATGAAATGGTGGTTTTAGGACTATTTAGGCGAGTATTTATATGGACAGAATCTCCCCCAAATCCTAATAAATGAAGTTAGAAATGAATAAAATGTGGACAAAACCTCAAGGAATGGGTTTTCTCCCTAGTTTATACCTCCTATACCTCAACTATACCCTTGCTATTACTTGAAATATTGCTGGAATTTTATAAACTATATGATCTAAGTGCTTTTCTAATTCACTCCCCCTTTAAATGAGGCAAAAAGCCCCTATTTATAAGAGGAAATTGGTTCTGAACGCAATAAATTGTATTCATGACTGATTTCTCCCGAATAGGGTATGATTTACCTGCCATTCTGCCTGTTTAGGCAAGAAAGTCACTCGTACCAGCGAGGTGGACCCGTATGGGTCCTAACGGGACTCGTACAGGTCCCTCTTACACATATACGGCTGTGGGGCCATATAGGTCAGCCCATGGACCCATACCCTAAGGTGTGACTTGTACAGGTCCTTAACGGCAGTCTAGGTCTCCAAAACTTGGCCAAACTCAACTCCATAGTAGTAGGAACACCTCTAATGGATAACACTTATAAAGAATTGCAATATCTAGCTCTCATCATCATTTTATAGGAAGGACCATTAAAATCCAATGCTCACAGACTGCCCCTCGTGGGATCACTGCAGATACGGATTTGTATGATCTCATAATATGAGAGAGGATTTAGAAGTTATACCTGAGGAGATGACATGGATAGGTTCCTTTCTTGAGGTGAACTCCTTTCCTAGGTATTCCTTTCTTGAGGCGGAAGACTTTCCTTTGCTGTCGCGTATCCCTTTCTTGAGGCGGATGACTTTCCTTTGCCAATGCGTATCCCTTTCTTGAAGCAGATGACTTTCCTTTACTAATGCATATCCCTTTCTTGAGGCGGATAACTTTCCTTTCCCAATGCGTATCCCTTTCTTGAGGCAGATGACTTTCCTTTGCCATTGCGTATCTCTTGTGACTTCTCTAGGGAAGGTTCTTATCCCTTTCTTAAGGCGGATCAACTTTCCTGACTGATGGTGAATCCCTTTGCTAAGGCGGATGACTTCTCCTCGTATCCCTTTCCTAAGGCGGATGACTTCTCCTTGTATCCCTTTATTAAGGTGGATTGACTTTTCTAAATAATGGTGTATCCCTTTCCTAAGGCGACTGACTTTCCTGCTGGGGACTTTGAATAACCTGTTTGATAGACAATAAAAACACTGAGTTACTTACTGCCTGAGATGACATGTCTTGATTCTTGATTGAATTTATGGTGAACAAAAATTTTTTCCCCTTCAATCAACAATGAAGATGTGTGTGTAGGGATTGATCCCTGAATGAACTATAAACTGAGTTTGAGAAATGTCGGGTTTGTCCTAATTTCTTAGGGGTGGAATGTCCCTTGAGTAGTTATACTGCTAGGGATGCCCCTATAGTGAGTGCCCATCGGGTGCTTGATGATGGGAGGGATTCCTCTTGACTGGTTCCGCTGCTGGGGAATGCGGGGATGCCCCTCGATTGGCTTCTTTACTGGGGAATTATTTTCCCTGGATAACTAGTATGCTAGGGACATTTCCTATACTTGGGTGAACATGCACATGAAAACTGTTTATGTTAGTGATTGATTTAAAATAGCTTACCCTGATTCTTGATTTATTTTGTATAAATAAAACAAATTTTCCCTTCAATCAAGGATCAAGGTGAGCTAGGGTTTTTACCCCTAATTTAACTGAGGTAAGGAGTTTGAGAGAAGCGGAGTTGGCCCCTAATTCTGAATCTGATGTGCCATCACTACTGGGGAGGACTGATTTCTCTAAAAAGTTATCTTTCCCCTAAAGTTGGGACCAATACTAGTGAGGAGGACTCATATGGGTGGGCTTGTGCCTTAAAAGGACCTATACGGGTCCTATGGAGCGGTAAAGGAGCGTCGGGACAAGTTTTAAAAACCGAAGAGTCCCTCCCTTCTCTCCTTTCATAAAACATCCAATTCCAATTACCTTTGGCAAATTTCTTCTAAACCTAACCAAAATGTACAGGAAATTTAGAGCTCCGGTGATGTTCGATGGCCATGGGATATGCATTCCGTGAAGAGGATGATTTCTTGAGCCTTATACCTGCTTCTGAAGTACCCTTAGTGCCTTCGCCCATTACTCACCCCTCTAAACTTCGAGTAAGTAGATTGAAATTCTCGATTTTTTATTTCCCTATTTTTAAATTTCCTTGATTCGATATGATTTTAGGGTGTTTTAGGGATTAAAATAGAGCCTAATGCATGTAACTTTAGTGTAGGGAACTTTTGGAGTTTGTTAGATTAGGATTTGGTTGAATTTGGATGAAAATGGCTTGTTTGGGAATTTTCTGGTTGAGGGACTATTTGGAGGGGACCCATACGGGTCCCTTTTTTGTATGGGTGGAATAACAAGACCCGTACAGGTGGGCAGACCCGTACGAGTCCCATTTTTTAGGATAGAATGTTAGCATCTCCCTTTTCTGCAACATTTTTCTGATTTTTGACTTGACCACTACATTCTAACCCTATTATACTACTATTTTATCTTTGCAGTTTCCATTCAAGACTGTAAAAGCTCTGAGCTTTTATCAAAATATGAGGAGATATGTTCTACGAGGGATATTGAGTTGTTAGCCCGCATTAACGCTTTGGGCTTCACTGACATTGTTCGGCCCATTCCCGTGGACCTGAAGACACTTGCCCCAGCTGCCATTTTTGCTCTCGCCGAGTGATGGTCGGAGACTACGCATACATTCCACTTTGCCATCGAGGAGGTTACCATCACTCCCTCGGACATGTATGTGCTGATGGGGCTATCTTGGAGCAGAGAGATCATCCACTTAGATGTGAATGCCGACCATTGGCATTCATGGGCTGAAGTGAAGGGTTATGTGGAGCGGCTTCTTGGGCCTCATCCTGGCTGGAATGACAAGCTCAAGTGTGGGGATATGCACACTTACTAGCTAGTGTAGCTGAGTTTGACTGCTGTGGGGAGGACGGATCAGTACGCCAAGTCCTTCCTCTTGACACTCTTGAAGACTGTCTTCTTCCCATCCTATTCAAGCAACATAAATTATGGGTTACTATCTACTTTGGAGGATCTTGCCAGCATGCCTGGCAAGAACTGGTGTCGGGCAATTCTGGCTCAGCTGTACTATTTCCTGGATATAAGCGTTTGAGGTTAGCAGGCTGAGCTAAAGATCAGTGACTTACTTCTTTTGGTAAATTTTGAACTCCTCTGTGCTTTTACTCTGATTTTGACTATCTGGTCACTGACTTTGATTTTATTTTGTAAATGTGGGCATTCATGCACCGCTTAATCCTTAGGCATGTCTTGTCTGGACAACCTGAGATGCCCCATATTATCTTGAAGTGGATGGGTCCCTAGCAGCAAAAAGCTTGGACTATATCTGATTATCGGGAGAACATCTGCCAGCTGCGCTCCGACACAGTATACTTTCAAACATGATCCTATATTTATAATTCAACAAACCATTAATACCAAATTGTATGTACATAGTTAGGGTTCTTATAGTGCATTTTGGCCACATGTAGGTTATTCGCAACCCCTGGGCTTATCTGGTCATCAATGATGAGATTGAGGAGATGCGGCGAGGCGTGGATGACCGTCAATTTGTGCTGGAGTCACCGCTTTAACTACCGTGGTACTTCAGTGAGCGGGTTTGTGGCTGGTGGATTAGCTTATTAATTGAGAGGCCCATCCCTCCATTAGTGCTTGAGGGGGTGTACAGGCTTCACTTGATGCCCGAGACAGACCAGGGGCTATATCTTCTAGGCGAGGTGGCCTACGTGCTATTGATTGAGGGGTCCTACCCAGATTTCATCCAAGATTCGCTCATCCAGTCGTGCCCTAAGATTCATCTGGGTGACCAAGTTCTTGAGTTCCATTACAAAGAGGATGATGGTGATGACGATGATGATGAGGACGGTGATGGTGACGGACTTGGGGGTGATCGTGGGGGCCCCTTCATTCACCGGACCAAGGGTCTTCCCAGACCTGCTACCTCTTCCACCCGGGTAACCTTTTTAACTTAACCTTGTAAATTTATACGCTTTTACATTTACTTGCATGAACTAAGGACTTGATAATCTGTGAATCGTGATGCAGTCTTTCACCTCCAAGAGGAAGAAGATTGTTACTGCCGCCACTTCTGCAGGGCCTACTGTCCCTACTCCTGCAAGGCCAACTACTCTCGAGCCACTGGTGAAGCGGGCTAAGGCTACTGAGGGTTTTAGGGAGGGTTTCCTCCAGACCGATCTAGACTCCACTTTTCACCTCCTCGACCACTCAAGGAAGCGTGCTGCACACGAGCTTGAGGAGTCAGTCCCTATTATTTGCTTCACTCCTCCTAGCATGACCCACATAAGTCTTCTTACCCTAGACTTTTAACTTATACCTTTGTCAAACATGTGAGTTACGTTCTGAACTGACTTGATTGGTCCTTCACAGGTGTCTGTGGTCGAGGCAGAGAGGATTGCTCGAAGTTGCCTCTCGACCCGAGATCTGATGTTGGCACAGGATGCCCTGGCTATGGTAAGCTTCATTTTCCTACAAAATTTAACAAACTATGCATGCAAGCTATGATATTTACATATGAGTACTGATCTCTTGATTTTCTTGTAGACTTTGGTGGCGATGGAGCATGACAGGTCTACCCACGACTTGGATACTACTGATGATCGGGCTAGCTTCCTGGTGGAGCATTTGTGGATAGCCATCGCATAGCTAGATAGGATCCCAGTGTTGGAGTCAGATCTGAAGAGGGCCAGGAGAGAGGCAGCTCAGGCTAGGGCCGAGGCTAAGGTTTTGCGGGTGCATCTGACTTGGATGACTGAGAGCAGGCAGACATTGGACCCATTTGACTCTTTCTTAGAGGATGATTGATCTACATACCGGGTGGTGTTGGTGGCTACTCAGGTGGATGGATCTGAGAAAAAGGTGGAGCAGCAGGTCGACATGGGTGATGTTGCTGTTGGGGGTACTGTAGGGAGCTTGAGGGTCAGAGTGCCTGGTCTTCTTGCTAAGGATGCTGGCGGGGCTGAGGACCATGCGATGATCGACATGGATGACCTGCTAGTGGATACTCAGGATCAGACTCAGGACAAGCGCCAGGGACAGGATCTTCCGACCATGTAGACTAGGATGCGCTTTTTACTTTCTGGACATTTGACATTTTTTGTTGTGCCTGGCTCATTTTGGTGTGAACTTGGATGTCATTTACACTGATACTTTTGCTGTTTAACTTTATGCATGCTGAACTGGCGGTGAGTTAACCGTCGAACTCTCAAAGTTCTTGATCACGATGAACTGACCTAATATAAACTAACAAGTATTACCAAAGCTGGTTGGTTGAAATTAGCACTTCTGGGGATACGTGCTATCATATTATTTCACAATGGGAGAACTGAGTTCAAGGAAACCTAGGTGGGAGACATTGTAATTACAAATGGTGTCTTGTCAAAATGAGTGCAATACTAAACTGGCGTTTTTTAGTTAAGTTCGAACTTTTGCATAGGTCGTTCGGTGTGAGATGACCTATCAAATATTTATTTTCATTTCTTTTTGTCCTAATTTTTGCCTGAGCTGTCCTTGATGGCGCAATTCAGCGGACTTTTGTTTTTCTTTTCTTTGCCTTAACTTTTGCCTGGACCGCCCTTTCGGGTTTTCAATCCAGCAGATGTTGTCCAAATTTTGCATAGGTCTGATTTCTTTTGTGGCCCATCGATATTTTTGTCTTTTGTTGAACAATGCATATGCGCAGTAAAGATAACAACAAAGATGCACAAAATGTAGAAAACTGATGGGTCGAATGCTCTCTAATACCCCTTGACTTGCGCACTTTTGCTTTAGACATACCCAAACTTTAAAGTGGACCTCCGAGTTACCTAAACTTGTAAAAAGTGGACCTCCGTGCTACCTCAATCCCACTCGCCCACTCGCTGCCTGGAGAGTGTATTTACACTCGCTACCAATGTATAAAATTTGGAAAAGTCAAACCAATGAGTGAACGACACGTGGCATTAACTATCAAATTTTTAAAAACACTCGACAAAATTTCTTTTAAGTCCCTATAATTTTAATTCAACAAAAAAACACAAAAAATTTAGAAAAGTCAAACCAATGGCATAACGACATGTGACATAAACTAACAAAATTTGAAAAAAATATGACAAAACTTCTTTTAAGTCCCTGTAATTTTAATTCAACCAAAAACACCATCTTCAACAATTTATTTCAAAGAAACCTTGATAAAATTTATTTAAGTCCCTATAACTTTTATTATTTAAAGAAAATAAATTTGGTGCATAAAATTTTTGGAAAATGTTTATGAAAGGGCCTGAAAATGTGAAAATACATTTTATGCCCGATTTCGTAAAAATTCGAAAAATCCCAAAAAATTATGAATGTTTGGACAACAAAGAAAATAAATTTGGTGCAAGAATTTTTCAAAAAATGTTTCCAGAAAGGCCCAAAAATATGAAAATGCGTTTTGGGACCTGCTTTTCGTAAAAAATCTAAAATTCTCGAAAAAAATTAAATATCCGGAAAATAAAGAAAATAAATTTGGTGGAAGAATTTTTCAGAAAATGTTTCCGGGATGGCCCGAAAATGTGAAAATACGTTCTGAGGCTCGGTTTAGTAAAAAATCGAAAAATCCCAAAAAATTATGAAATATCCGGAAAATAAAGAAAATAAATTTGGTACAAAGATTTTTCAGAAAATGTTTCTGGAAGGGCCCAAGAATGTGAAAATACTTTTCGGGAGTGATTTCGTAAAAAATTGAAAAATTCCAAAAAATTATAAAATATCCGAAAAATAAAGAAAATAAATTTGGTGCAAGAATTTTTCAGAAAATATTTTCGGAAGGGCCTGGAAATGTGAAAATATGTTTCGGGGCCAGATTTTGTAAAAAATCAAAAAATCCCAAAAAATTATGAAATATCCCGAAAATAAAGAAAATAATGGTGCAAGAATTTTTTAGAAAATGTTTGCGGAAGGGACTGAAAATGTTAAAATACGTTTCGGTACCCAGTTTCATAAGAAATCGAAAAATCCCAAAAAATTGTGAAATATTCGAAAACTAAAGAAAACAAATTTGGTGCAGAAAATTTTCAGAAAATATGAAAATATGTTTCGGGGTCCGATTTTGTAAAAAATCAAAAACTCCAAAAAAATTATGAAATATCTAGAAAAGAAAGAAAATAAATTTGGTGCAAGAATTTTTTTAGAAAATGTGATCTTTCCAAATACACCTTAAAGGAGGAAGAGGGCCATTTTGTAATTAGGAAAGTGTTTAGGAATTTTTTACTGATTTGTTAATTAATTATTGAATTTATAAGAATATTTTACTCATTTTTTAGGTCAAACACACGCCCCCTTAGTCAGAGGGGGACACCTCACCTGCCACATCAGCAACAGGTAGCACGGAGGTCCACTTTTTTACAAGTTTAGGTACCTCGGAGGTCGACTTTAAAGTTTGGGTATGTCTAAGGCAAAAGTGCGCAAGTTAAGGGGTATTAGAGAGCATTCGGCCAAACTGATGTTCACATACTTGCGATTATTTCACCTAAAGACATGTATGCATTCATAAAACTAAGATTCTTAACAAATTATAACATGTTCGTTGATGAGATTAATTTCAGTACATAGGCAATGTTAACAATTTCTAATGGTTAACTCCTACTGCCTACTGGTCTTTTACAGATTTTCCAGAAAGCAACTGACATTTTTCTCTCAATGCCTTAACTTTTGCCTAAGCCGCCCTTTTTAGGTTTTCAACTTAGCGAGCTCTATTTGCGTTAGAGTACTCTAACTTTTGCCTGACTAATTTGCAGAATATCGATCAGTGGGTTGCACCCTAATTTTAACCTGAGTAGTAGAGGACCACTCATTGGGCGATATATTCTTTATCTCTTTTATTCTTTGTGCTGCTTTCTGTGGTTTAGTTCTTTTGACCTATACATGATTACGCTTAAGCCTCTCTTGATTCACCGGATTCACGAACTCATTTACATCCATGTCCATGAGCTTGATTCCTCATTTGTCAAGGACTTTCTTAGCAATAAATGGTCCTTCCCAATTAGGCATGAACTTTCCCCTAGCGTCAGTGTTAACTTGGCGTAGCTGTTTGAGGACGAGATCACCCGCCTTGAGAGGTAACTTCGGGTATCAGACTCTACTATTGTAAGCTCAAACCATGCGCTGCTGATACATCTGTAGGTGATCAAATGCTTTGAGCCGCTTCTCATTTATTGCGTTCATCTATTCATACCTAGCCCTTGCCCAATCTGACTCTTTCAATTGAGCTTCGAGTGCTACTCACAGAGATCTTACTTCATTTTCAACAGGCAACACAGCTTTCATTCCACATACCAAGGATAAAGGTGTTTGATCAGTGGGTGTCCTTATGCTGGTTTTGTACCCCAAACTACAAATGGAAGTTTATCGGCCCAATCCCTATAGGTAGCCACTGTCTTGGGTAGAATCCTCTTGATCGACTTATTGGCAGCCTCAACTGCCCCATTAGCTTGTGCTCTATGTGGAGAAGATATGTGATGCTCGACATTGAACTTTTTAAATAATTCAGTCATGGCCCCTTGAAACTGAACCCTATTATCGAAGACCACATAGTGCAAAATCCCATATCGAGCAAAAATATGCCTATCTATGAACTTGGCCATTTTCTTGGCGGTGATACTAGTGTAGGATTTGGCCTCTACCCATTTTGAAAAATAATCAACTGCGACTATGATGAATTGATGTCCATAGGTTGATGATGGCCGAATTTTGCCAGTTATATCTATCCCCCATGCCAAGAAAGGCTAAGGAGTAGATAAATTATAAAGTTCGGATGGGGGTAAATGTTGTATATCCCTGCAAATCTGGCATTCATGACATTTCCTAACTTTGTCAACACAGTCAAGATTCATTATGGTCCAGAATTACCCATTCTCTAAATCTTCCTAGCCAAAGCCATTCCATTCATATACGGGCCGCAATCCCCTGAGTGCTTCTGGGTCATTACCCTTTCTACCTCTTCTTCTGTCAAACATCTCAACAATAAACCTTCAATTGTCCTTTTGAAGAGATCCCCATCAACTAGTCTAACCATGTAGCCAATCTCTTGAGAGTCGTGTGATATGAACTTGATAACCCTCCGGGACATTCTCCTTCTTTTGGAAACTATTAATGTCCTCTACCAACAAGCCTTTTGCTCCCTTATAGTTGTAACTCGAACCTTCTCATGAAATGGGGAATGAGTTGTTTCTATTATTAATGGATGGATAGGTTGAGTCTCTTCTCCTTCCCATGTTAAGACCAAGATGGCCAAAGAGTCGGCCATCTGATTCTTATCCCTATGTATACGTTGAAAGAAGCACTGACTGACAAATCCTAAACTGCTTCCACATATGACTTGAGCAACTCTTCTTTAATTTCCCACTACCCTATAACATGCTTTATCACCAATGTGGAATCTCCCATTACCCTCACCTCCTTTGATCCTACTTTTAATAGGGCATCAAGACCGAAGGGATAAGCTTCATACTCAACTCCATTATTAGTGAATAGGAATTCCCATTATTTGCTCAATGGGATAACCTCACCTTGTGCCTTAAAGATGATCACCCCAAGACTAGCACCCTTTCGATTCATAGCCCCATCAAAGTACATAATCCATTCGGCCTTCTCTACTTCCACTGCTGTTAACTGTTCATCGGGAAAATCTAGGTTTTCAATATAATCAGACTCTATGGGTTGACTTGATAAAAATTCAGTCACTTCTCTCACCTTGATGACCTTCTTTGTGACATCAGATAGTAATAGAAGCCAATGAGAGAGTTTCCCCTCCAATGTGGGGAATTGATAAAGATATTTAATTCAGTCTACCTTGGGGACTACTTGAATTCTGTAAGATTTGAAGCAATGCCTCAACTTCTTGGTTAACCATACCATTGTAGTGCATGTCTTGTCCATAACCGTGTATTTTGTCTCGTATTCTAACAATTTCTTACTTAAGTAGTAGACGATGTGCTCGCTCTTATCTCTTATTCTTGGACTAGCATTGGACCCATATATGAATCCTCTATGGCTAAATAGAGAACCAATGGTTTGTCAGGCATCGGAGGTTTCAGGACTAGGGGACTCATAAGGTAAGCTTTTATCTTATCAAAGGCTATCTGGCATTGCTCGTTCCACTCTATCAGCTGCTTCTTTCTTAACAACTTAAAGATTGATTCACAAACTTTTATTAGCTTGGCAATAAATTGACTCACATATTGAAGTGATCCAAGAAATGACCTGAATTCCCTTTTGATTCTAGGAATAGGCATTTCTTGAATAGCTCTAACCTTATAGGGATCAACCTTGATTACCCTCTGTTGATAATGTGACCTAAGAGTCTCCCGGAAGTCAAGCCGAATACACACTTCTTTAGATTCATATGCAGGTTGTACTTCTTAATCCTTGCCAAGAATATATCTAGAATCTCAAGATGTTCTTCCCTTGTGTTAGACTTTACCGGCATGTCATCCACATAAACCTTAACCTCTTTATGGATCATGTCGTGTAGTAATGTGGTCAAGGCTCTTTGATAGGTTTCCCCTACATTCTTTAACCCAAAAGGCATTACTTTGAACAATATACTCCCCCATTCTGTAATGAAAGATGTCTTCACTTTGTCAATGATATCCATTAAGCTCTGATTGAACCCAAAGAAACCATCTAAGAATGATTACATCGTGGCTCTAGCGACACTGTCTATTAGTACATTGATATGAGGCAATGGTAAATCGTCTTTTGGAGATGCTTTGTTCAAGTTATTGAAGTCAACACACATTCTGACTTTTCCATCCTTTTTTAGAATGGGAACCATATTCGCTAACCATGTCGGATATTTAATTACCTCAATGAACTTAGCCTCGAGTAATCTAGCAGCTTCGGCTTTGATTTTGTAGGCCCATTCTGGATATAACCTCCTTAACTTTTGGTTTGAACTTAGGATTGGTTGGGATACAATGCTCAGCAATTTGGCGATCTACCCCAGGTATGTCTTCGTAAGACCAAGCAAAAGCATTCTCTTTTTTTTATAGGGGTTAAGTCATTAGATATTATTACCATTTTTGGATTTCCTTAGTACCCAAATTAATGTCATGCACTAAAACATGATAAATGCTAAAAATGTTATGTGTGGGGTCTAATGAAGGCATGGTGCCGTCAGGCGAAATATCAAACAAGTAAGCAAAATCACTATTATTATCATTAGGATGCTCGAAGGCTATATCATTTTCATTACACATAATTACATTGTCATCCTCCACAAGCGGAGGGCTTTCTTGATCATTCATCAAGAGGTGAGTCAGGTCGCGGTCTAGATCCTACAACTATTCTTCGATTAACACATCGTCCACGGTTTCTCTTATGGCTTAGGCTAAGTTCCTCAAGGCTTCCTTATCCCCCAAGCATAAGATGGTGTATATTGACGTAGTGAGGGTATCGATGGCCTTATCTACTTCAATCTTTGATGGGCCACTGGCCTCCATTTTCTTAGAACATTGTTTCACTTCTATGGCTTATTCATAACTCTCAGGAATGGTCTTGTATGCTTTCACAAATGCTATCTTGCGGAGATAAGCATATAACCCAAAGATGAACCGATTAGCTAATTCCTTCTCATGAGCCTTCCTTGTAAGAGCTATAAGACAGTTAACCACCTTTGGAAATAATCATGGATGGGCTCCCGACTCTACTGCTTGATAGCTATAAGATCAAATATGGATGGTTCTTCCCTTACTTTCTTGATCTATAGGATGTGCTTCCATACCTCATCTTATTCTAACCCTGAGTTGATCATGGCGTCTTCCTCTCCTCTTATCTAGAGTTTAGAAATCTTCCTTTCATTGATTAGCATAGTAATAGCTTTGAGGAGATCTTTGCATACCTTCGTTGGGTGACTGGAGCTAACATGGTAAATGTAGAAGTTGCCCCTTTCTTCAGGCTTTAGCTGAACATGTGGCTGGAGGTGATCAATCAACCCATTCAACTTCTTGAAGAGCTTCAAAAGAGGAGTTTCCCAAGGTGAGATGTCATCGAGAGTCATAGGATGAACCTTTTGGTCGTGAGTCATACCATAGGGTAAACCCATGAAATAAGGAAGGGTCTTCCCCTTTAGCATAACCACGAAATTGGGAAACTGACACGGATCCTTGCTACCGTGAACTTGTGAAATGGCCTCTTGACAAAGCAGGTGAGACCAACTACTAGCTGCGAGGAGTGTTGGGTTTGTTGGCTGGACAGACTGACTAAATTGAGCCATGAGATGAGCTGGGATGAGGATTAGAAGAAATTGTTGATTCTTGCCTTGAGCTGAGGTAGAACCAAAAGATCAGTACATGCATGGGATGGGGTATGCATGCTCAATTTACAACAATGCATGGTGAGGTTAATTACAAGGGAATATACAATACAGCACATGCGAAACATGTCCTTCAACCTTATTCCTCCCGTCAATTCTAAAGGTGTTTTCCTTTGATTACCACAAGGATAACAAAGGGAGACCTAGTCTAATCTTACCGAAAAAAGGTACCCAAGGGTAAAATTCTATGGCTTTTGATAAGAAGGGTGTAGGGACGTAACAGAAGTTGATGTAGTAGGTTTCCATCGCACCAGGCCTCTTTTAGAGGGAGATGAAAATAAGTGCTCCACCCCTAGAGTGTCCCCAATTCCTAAGCGGGCATGAGTGACACTTTCATGAGTTTTGCAAAAATAAATAGGGCACCTTAATATAGTGCTAGAAAAAGAGCGCAGCTAGCTAGAGTGAATGAGATAAGAAGATAGAGTGTTATAGTTTTCCTAAATGATGAAAAAGAAAATGGTTTGAATTAAGTAAATGATTTTTAGGGCTCATCTTAATCGTTTAAGCTTTTAAAACAAAACAACATTTTACAAGTTAAAATATTATATCCCCAGTAGAGTCACCACTATGATGTGTCGAGGATATGTTGATCTCCCTTAGCACCTTGCGGCGGGGTCCACTAGGGTTGGTTGATTTAGGTGTGATGGAACCATTTAGTTCAAGTTTGCACATTTTAACCAATTTGAATAAATAAAAGAATCGAGACCCAAATCTTGATACAAATGATAAAGTCGCCACCCCAGTTGTCTACTTGGGAAAGAATTTTACAACGATTCTCATTGGGCGGGAGACTCATACCTTTTGGATCAGAGATTCGGGTATCGGATGAGTCACTTATTTTGATTTAGTTAATTTAAAATTACATTTGCCGTGTAAAACCATTTTCTTTTCATCATTTAGGCAATTATTATGGAAATCCTATTTTTCTACACTCTTTCACACTCGATTCATGTATTTACAATTTACAATAAAGTACAAGCAATAAATGGGGGAATAAAAATTACAACCGGGTGTAGATGACCCGTACAGGGTCCTGTTTGATCCCGGACATAACCTCAGTTCAACAAACATGGCAGATTTATAAAGAAGGAGTAGAATATTGGAAATAATGATAAAATAAATAAGATGTCAGTCTCTTTGAAACTCAGGAGCGTACCTTTACACCGTGAATCCGCTTTGAAGTGATCCCTATACTAAAAGAGAGTCAAGCCAAAGTAGATGATGAAATGGTGGTTTTAGGGCTATTTAGGCGAGTATTTGTATAGATATAACCTCCTCCAAATCCTAATAAACTAAGGTAAGAATGAATAAAATGTGGATAAAACCTCAAGGAATGGGTTTTATCCCTATTTTATACCTTTTATACCTCAACTATACCCTTGCTATTACTTAAAATATTGCTGGAATTTCATAAACTATATGATCTAATTGCCTTTCTGATTCGCTCCCCCTTGAAATGAGGCAAAAAGCCCCTATTTATAGGAGAAAATCAGGTCTAAACGCAACAAATTGCATTCATGATTGATTTCTCCTGAATAAGGTATGATTTACCTGCCATTCTGCCTGTTTAGGCGAGAATGGCACCCGCACGGGTGAGAAGGACCCATACGGGTCCATGCGGGGACTCGTACTGATCCCTCCCATCTGTATAGGGTTGTGGGGCCGTATAGGTCAACCCACAGACCCGTACCCCAAGGTGTGACTAGTATAGGCCCCTAAAGGTAGTCTAGGTCTCTGAAACTTGGCCAAACTTAACTCTGCAGAGTTAGGAACACCTCTAATGGATAACACCTATAAAGAATTCCATTATCTAGCTCTCATCATCATTTTGTGAGAAGGACTGTTAGAATACAATGCTTACAGAACTGTTTGCCACCATTGAGTAGTTTGTCTGACCATCGAGTTAGGCACTGTCTACCACCAATGAGCAGTTTATCTCACCATCGAGTTGGGCACTATTTACCACCATTAAGCAGTTTTTCTCACTAACGATTTAAGCACTATCTACCACCATTGAATAGTTTGTCTCACCATTGAGTTGGGCACTGTCTGCCACCATTGAGCAGTTTGTCTCACTAGGGAGTTGGGCACTATTTGCCGCATATGATTTCCTGCAAAATATGACATAATATTGTGCTACATGTTGAAAACATAATATGATACTATGAAGCATAATATGGCATTACATGACCTTGCATGATATTAGAATAACTCAACATGACACTACATGTCATCAATAAAACTAGACATGACACTGCATGTCATCAGCATAACTCAGCATGGCACTGCATGCCATGGATGGGTTGTGGTAAAGATCCCGCTAGATTGAAAGTCTTATTGTGTGTATTGGGAAGATGTCATTGGATCTAAGATTTAGCTATGATGTGCCTAGGTGAAGATCTCGATGGATCTAAGGTTGTGCTATGATATGCCTAGGTGAAGATCTCGTTGTATCTAAGGTTTGGCTATGATGTGCCTAGGTGAAGATCTCGCTGGATCTAACGTTTGGCTATGATGTGCCGAGGTGAAGATCTTGTTCGTGTCCTATAGTTTAATTCTGGATCAAGGTAGAATTTGGTCTCTTTATGCATTCATGTTTAATGATGCATGTGACTTCAAACATTTATTGCTATTGTTATATGATGAGTTATGCAAGTGCATGATGCATCAAGTTGGCATTTCCCCTTTGTCCAATTGGAGGGAATGTATCCTTTAGTGGACATACTTGTTTGAGATTTTCTTGCAGTTACTTTGTCTGAGTTGTACTTCAGGTATCACTGGGTTGTGGCCGGTAGGGTCCGTAATATCAGTAGTGTTTAGATATTTGTTGTAGATTGAGCAATTTCTTTGCTTGATCCTAACTTTTGCATAGACCTCCCTTTTAGGTTTTCAATCCAGCATGCTTTTTCTTTCTTTTATCATTTTTTTATTTTCTTTTATTTTCTTCTTTTTTATTTTCTTTTAGATAAGAGACTTGGTGTTGACTTTCCCCTTTCTCACCTTGCCCCAATTTACAAGATAAGATGAAATAATCTATATTTGGTTTTCTACTAGCAAGCTTGATTTCTCTGATTCTTCTTTGTTGCCTTAGTCGTGCGTTGGACATCACTGTGATGGCTCATGCATGTGATGGTTTGAATGATATGCTTGTTTAGCCATTTTACAAATGAATTTGCACATGCATTTGAGTATTTATGAAATTTTCTAACATTCAAACATTTCATTTATTGAAATTTAAAGCAGAAACAATCGAGGAACGATAGTTATCTCAAGTGATTCACTCCTGTTATCAACTAGACATGATAGTTTTTCTAGTTGATGTCTCTCGCCTTATGGTCTTAACTTTTGCCTAAGCTTTCTTTTTGTATTTTTTAACTAAGCAGACCATTTTGAGTTTTCCTTTTGCATTTATTTTCCCGTCAGATGGTTTTTTGGTTTTCCATCTGGCAGGCCTCATCTTCTTTAACATTTAAAGTGATTCATATTGACTTGAGACTTTCTTCTACATAGATGACTTAGGCCAAATCTTGGCTTGGATTTGCCCCAATGTATGCTTCTGGGCATGATCAATGCATTATTCCTGTGTAGATCAAGATTCATGGTTGCCCCGGCATTAAAGCTTTTCATAATAATCATGCCCTTTTCATTTGACCTCTCGATAAGGATTGGATGATTTGCTCTGTAACACTTCTGGATTGATTAATTCTTTGGTATGCCATTAGCTCAGCATTCGGGTCCTTTCATCTTCTTGATGACGGATGCTTTTATATTGGAAAGGCTGCAAAGATGTTGGCTTTATTTTTCTAGCTTTTATTTATAGCTCCAATGTATAGCATTTTTCATTATTCCTAATGTTCTCGTGGAGTAACATTTCATGAGTTAGCTGAGCTTAGAAGCTTTTGCATGATCAGTTGTGTACAGGAACAGGGAAAATGTCAAGTGCATTTTTTGTTCTCTCTTTTTCTATAAGAGTAGCATCACTTTGTTGGTCCCTGTGAGGGTCTGAGTTTGGTTAGAGGGGGGTGGATGACCCTTTTTTGCAGAATTAATAGACTTTAAAAAGTCTTAGTGTAGCGTGTTTGATTATGATCAGGGGGATGGATCCAGATGATGTAGATATGACAATATATTGCAATAAATAAAGAGTTAGAAAATCAAACACGAGGATTTATACTGGTTCCGCCCCGCCTACATCTAGTCCCCAGAGTTTCCTTCCTCTGAGCTTTTCCACTAGTGGATTCCTTTTCAACTGGCAGGAATTAAGCCTTACAGATTGTCTCTGGATGATAACCCCTTCCAGATGTAGGATATACCACTAGAAGCACCAACTCCTAACTGAGTCTTCTTATCTTTAGAACGATATACCACTTAGATTTCTACTCAAACCTAAGCTGAGTCCTACAAGGAGACCAACTCAAAGCACCTACTTTAAGCTGTATCCCAATCTCATAACTCACCCAAGTTTGAGATCTTTAAACTTTGGTTTTATCAAAGGTTTTGGATTTGGATTTCCTCAAGTTTATAACTTACTTGGGAATCCTTACAACTAATTTGGAAATTGATTGATTCTTGGAGGGATGTATTTTCTTATTGCTTTAGCAAATTCTCTTGTTAATTACTTTATCAAATCAACCAGCACCTACTCAACTTGTGAAGCTTCCCTTTTATAGGCTTTGATCATAATTAAAGTCGTTGTGGGATAGTGAGTTGTATTTAAATCTTCACCGTTGATCAGGTAAGATGTGGAGATTTTAAAGCTATTGATCAATCCGTTAGACAGAGATTTTGACCTATTTGAATCCTTGGCATTGTGGCTGAAAAGTTGTCAGTGATCGTTTTCCTTGTATTTTAGTGATACACCAACTTTTACACTAGTGCCTTTTTGGTGTGAGCTCCACGCGCCTTCTTATTGGTAAAGGTGAAAAAGGTTGTTACCTTTTTCTCTGTCTGGTGTCAGTCCTTTGTCCTTTTTCTGAAAAGTGCCAGCTGTGATTTTTGTCTTGCTTTAGGGAAAAGGATCTTTGACTTGGAGACCAAAAGAATGGAGGGAATGGAATTTTTGAATCATTCCCTTTATCTTGGATATTAAAGTCTTCCGGATGTCTTCATACTTTAATATCTCCGAATCTGTCTTATTCCAGATGCTTCTATAATTAGTTCTTCCAGATGCTGTTTTGGGTGATTCAAAGTTTGTTTCCTTTCTAGACTTTAACTGAATGCTTCCAATATATGCTTAGGTAATTTTGTTCACTTGTCTTGGACTTTGGATATTTTGGATATATGTCCGGATAAGTGATTTTAGGTTTTTTTATACTTAGGTGTTTTGTTTACTTCAAACCTGATCCGGATTATTTGTGTTTCGGATCCTTGTTCCCAACAATCTCCCCCATTTGATGGAAACAAAAACCTAAGACATCTAAGCATGAGGAAAGCAGTTTATATGAGCTAAATATGATTCTTGATACTTAGTCATTTACAATTTTTACTCCCCCATAATTCTAGCATCTCTTAACTCCCTCAACAGTTTTCAATTCTAGCTTCTAATATTTTTGTAGTACAATAGCATATTGTACTTTAGAAGCAATTTTTTAATGGAATTAGATTTTCACTATATTTACTTCTGTTGTTAACAATAGTTAATATCAATGAAGCTTTTAGATTATAAAATATAGAAATATATAAGCGAATCTAGCTATTACAAATAAGTGAATCTAGCTTTTATAGTATATAGCTAATCTAATTCCTTCCGGCTCGAGATGCTCCTCCTTCCTTTTTTTGCCTTTTTCTCTCTTTATATTTTTCTCCACTTTTGGTTTTCAATAGGGGGTTATTCATCATATATGTTTTTCTGTCCCACTTTTCCTGTCAGGGCTTGGAATAGATGGAGTAATCCAAGTTTCCTTGCCTTTGCTACTCTAAAATGTGGTCCACAGTGGCTAGAAAAAGATGTAGAGGGCGAAAGAGGTTTCGGAGCTGTGTGTAAGATTTGGTGATGTAGGGATGCATCTTTAGAACATAATCCCTATCCTTCTCATTAAAATATGGAAAAAGTGCCTTGAGAAGAGTAGTGATGCCCTTATGTCTGAAGAATCCTGTGCCCCCAATGTGTTGGACAAGGTCTTGGAAGATTGGAATTTAATTGGCTTTTTAGGATAGATGGAGAGGAGGAAGATCTGAAGATTGATAGGTTTGACAGTCTGAGCTATAATTTTTCAAGGTCTTTGCCCAGATCCTGGCGGATGTTGTGGATGCTTGAGTTGACTGTTGTTAGATCCTTGCAAAGATCATCCCTTATTCGTTCAATGACTGAATCTTGGCCTTTGAATTGCCCGCAAGCTCTTGTGCAATATTTGCAATTTGTGTGGCAAAAAGCTTGGCAGATCTTCTTCCATGAACTTGGTCAACTTATTTAGAATTGCTTGCTGGTTTTCATTGAGGTTGGGGAGAGCGGCCTTTTCTTCTTTTTCTGAAATGAATTTTGATAAGTTTTCAAACTTGGCATCAATATACTCCTTCAGCTCTGTGGATAAATCAGTGGATGAGGAAGTGGTTTTGTCCATGATTATACTATAGTTATTTGTGGCTACTATATTAGCTTAATATATAAATCTGTTAGCGTCAGCAATACTGGTGTTTATTTATTCCATGATGGGTTTTACCTTAGTCAGAGAAGCTTCTGTAACTAAGTCTTCAGTGGGAAAGTCTTCTACTTTCTATTTTCTTGAGGCATACCCTTATTTCCCCTAAGTCATTCTTCAGATTAGGAGAAACAGATTGATCATTGAGTTGCTTCTCAATGAATTTCAAGGTAGTCACCACTTCTCTGAGTGCATTTGAAATCTTATCTTCTCTCTGCCCATCCACAGTAGCCTCTTCAATTAACCACAAAGCCACCCTCAATTTCTCCCTTCTTTTTGGCTAAGGATTGAACATTCTTGGCTTTTGAAGATGACCGGAAGAGGATGATGAAGTTTCACTAGAGCTGGAACTACTTCCAAATGATCCAAATGGCTTTTCATCCTTCCTCTTCTCTTGGCTACTTTCCTTGGGACTTGATTCATCCTTGTCTTCCTTTCCTTCATCCGACCTTTCCCCAAGATTTGCCTTGCCCCTTGAGTCCACTCTAGGAGTGTGCTCTTGGGAACCCAGACCAAATCCCTCCTCCAGAATAGTATTTTTCGGGTTGGACACTTGGTCCTTAAATACACTAGGAGAATGTGTACCTAAACTGTCCTTATTTTTCTCTTCTATTTCAACGGCAGTAGAGGTATCAACATTAACATCAAATGAGATTGTGTCAGGAATTACCTCATTTTACTGTTGATTTTGAATATCTTACTCCTTGCTTACATGCACCTCAACCCCCAAAAGATTGGCAGTGTCCTCAATCTCCCCTTCCAATGCCTTTTCAGGACTTTTAATATCTCCCTCAGGCACATTAGTAGTGTCCTCAATGCCCTCTCCAGTTGCCTTTACAGGACTTTTATTAGTGGCAATTTTAGCTTCCACATTTAGCAGATTTTTCAGTAGAGGTTATGTTCTTGGCTCAAAGTATGATAGGTCTGCTTTCAAATCTCGGATGAGAGTATCCAAATTCATTGGAGTGATGAGGATTGTTTGAGCTCTGGAAGAACCTTCGGGACCTTTAGTTCTGAGCTTATTGCCATTTTCCTTCATTGCCTCCTTGATTATATCATATTGAGGGTCATCTGGAGTGACTTCCTAAGTGGATCCGGGCATATTCTTGCCTTTTGTTGTCCTGGCCTTACCCAATTCAGCAATTACAACTTTCTTTGCTGCTTCTTCATCAATTATAATGCCCGCAGGCTTCTTGGCTTTCTTTTTCTGAGCTTTTTAGGCTTCAACTACCCCATCAAAAGTGCACCCTTTTCTTGTGAACTACGTTTGGGGTATAGGAGCTTCATCCTCAGTCTCCTCTTCATCTACTATAACTTTTGAAATTTTTTTAGCCTTTCTCTTCTTATTTGCAGCTTTAATTAATCTTCCCCTTGGCTTGGGCTTTTCCGAGCTCTTTCTATTGGATATGATGTATGCCCTTAAGGTAATTAGGGCGATATATCTTAATTATGTAATAGTATGAATAATTTGTTTAATCAATAAAGGCATTTAATCTTTTGTTTATATCAATGTGCTTGTATATATATATATATATATATATATATATATATATATATATACATATTATAGCTGGTTAAATATATATTCATTGATGCATGTATCCAAAAGTCCTTGACATATCATAGTATGAAGTCAGAGAAATTATAGTTGGACTATATTTGGTAGAACCTACTTCATATGCAATTATGATTATGTCTAAACTATCCCTAGTCATAGTTTCATCAAGAAAGGAAATTGATGAAGCGGAAAGACTAGCATGTGGTCAACTTTCTTGGAAAGGGTCGACGTAGTTAATCTCGTGAAGACTGAAGGTGGTGCCTTAAGTTTGACACATGGATATATTTGGAAGATACATTGGAGACAGCAGTAAGATAAACACTTGGTATATATATCAATGTGTTAGTGTTTATCTTCATGCAATAAGCTTTGCAAATGTCCTCATACTTGAGATGCTAGGTACCTTGTGTGGTACTATTTCTATACTTTGGGTCATTACTATGCACTCATTAATTTAGGGTGTTACTAGTGATTACAGGTATATTGATGACAGCATGTTGGTAAGCTGAGTAGTTGGAAAGAATCCATCGCTCCGGATATATTAAGGAGTTGTACCAGGCCACTTGTTGAAGTGATGATTGCCATAAACCTCTGATCAGAGTATGTGTTTGATAGAAATGGTTTCTAGTCAAACACACTATAGTAAAAGGCAATATACTTCGGTAACAAGTGAACTACTAGGATAGCTTGGAGCAACCTCACTATTAGTGGGTTAACACTTTAATCGAACCCTATAAACTTGATGGTACTAATATTAAAGAATGGAAGGAATTTATCGCACTGGAAAGCTATTGAATTAACCGGGATTAAGTCATTAGCATAAATGATGTTCCGAGTAATGGGGGATGGTAGACCCTTGCTAGAGGCGTACTACAGTCATTTAAGGTAATCGAGTTCTATTAATGGTCTAGAACATCGAGCCAATGGTTCCATTAGAACATGGGTTGTTTAAGCCTTAATGGCTCAATACTTCGGGATCCTATAAGGTCACACACATTGGACCTTCATCGGACTAAGTAAAGAACTAATAGATTTATTATATTACGAAAATATAACATAAATAATAATTGGATTATTATTTGATTGGTTAAAATTGATTAGATCAATTTTGGATAAACTAAGGAATTTATTTTGACTGGTAACTAATTAATTAGAGTCATAAATAAATTATAATTGATTAGATCAATTTTAGTTGGACCAAGAAATTTATTTTGACTGGTAACTAATTTATTAGGGTGGAAAATAAATATTTATTTGAAAAGGATTAAGAGGGGAATTTTGCATTGGTGAGTTAAATTAGACCGAGAGTACAAAAGTAATTTTTACAGGCTTGGGTGCAAGGGAATACACCGAAAGGTGAGCGAGCAATGCTGGGCATTGCTCGTGGCAGCCCATGAAAATGGGCTGCACATGTGCAGCCCCTAAAGGGGTGCGCTGCGGCCCAGCTCAAATGCGGGCTTGCCTTGCAATCTACCATATGGAGCGTGCGTAGCACGTTGCATGTGGGGCATCCACGTGTGTGCAACTCATGTACTCCCATCCCACATTGCTTTTGGGGAGCAATTTTCTTTCTCCCCAAGCCTATATATAGGCTTCCCCTTCTCTTGTTTCAAGTGCACCATAGCTCAGAGCATAAATCCTAAGTAAGATATTTTTCTCTCGGGTCTTTGAGCATGATCTTTTGAGGAGCTTGAATTTATTCGAGCACCTTCAATATATATTTTTGGGTGAGGCTTTAGGAGTGGTCTAGCAACTACTCAAGGCTTCTTAGTTCTTCCTCCTGGGGAGGTTTTGGTTGGTGGGGTTCATGTGGATACTTATAGAGGCTATTGTACGCTTGGAGGCTTATGCAAGGAGGTTCTATTAAAGCACGCTTCAACTGGTAAGTTCCTTTTCTTTCTCTTTTACTATTACGTCTTTTTCTTTAAGCATTTTTAGACTTAATAATATGCTTAGGTTATTTTGCATGCTTAGTTTATTTTATGCTTAGGTTATAACTTAGAGTTATAACATGCTTAGGTTATAGCTTAGAGTTATAACATGCTTAGGTTATAGCTTAGAGTTATAACATGCTTAGGTTATAGCTTAGAGTTATAACATGCTTAGGTTATAGCTTAGAGTTACAACATGCTTAGGTTATAGCTTAGAGTTATAACATGCTTAGCATAAAATATACATGCTAGGATATAATTTAGAATTATGGTATGCCTAGCCCTTTTGCATGCTAACCTAGGTAGAGAATTATTTAGTTAAGGCTTTATTTAATTTATATGCAACTAATAGGAGTTCCTGGGGATAGGGACAAAATTATGAATTTCCGCCATGCCTGTTATGCATGTTCAATCTGACTGTCAGTTCCTAACAGTGGTATCAGAGTCTGCTTATTTAGGGCATAATTAAGTTAGAAGCAAACTGAATATTATTTTCGATATGAAATGATAATTGTTTATTTAATTGTATGGAACAATATATATGAACTTGTGTTTTCATTTTAAGGTTAGAAAATGGTTATGAATAATTTTAATTAAGCATGCTCAACTTACTCAAATTATACAAGTGTCAATAATTTATTTAAATTACGTGGGTTATAGATGCTTTCAATTTACATGAGTTGAAAAAATGAAAATTTATTAGTTCAGGAGAATCCATTGGTCTTTGAGTTCGTGCCCGTATTTGTTCTGGCTAAGGATTGGACATGGTGTCTACTCCTCATAGGGCACCTCTCCTACTTGGGAACATATATCGGTATAGCTTGAATTGACCAATCGGGGATTAAATATGGACTAATTTATTTCTAGTATATAAGATGGTGCTTATATATGTTTCTATAACAAAGTAACAAATTAAATTTATTGAATAGAAGCTTAAAGGAAATGCAATATAGATTTAACAAATATAAGTGTTAATTATTTTACATATAATCTAGGTTGATGGAATAATTATAAGAAAGAGCTGAACCCACCTAAGGTTAGGCCTTATAAATTAATTCTAAAATTCCCTAAATTAATACAAGTTATTATAATTTTGTCCATCTGATAAAATCCTAGATTGGGTGAGACGCTTAACACCACTAAAATCCCAAAGTAAATATATTAAGGCAAGTTGTAGTCTTCCTTACTCAAATTTATAATACGGTCTCTTTGGGCTATCAAAGTGCTACGCAAAGTGCTCCTTCTAGTCCACATTGATTGGTTGTAAAGTTTGGGATAGGGTCTGCCTTAACAGAAATGGGGTAGTCCACCATAAAATTAGGGGCTAGGCCCAGATCTGAGACAGATTCAAGGAGATGCTAATTGTGAGCGGATGACTGTTTGCGCCTCCTACGGCGCGGGGCCGGACCCGATCGGGCCGGCCCATTTTTGAGTGTGTCGGGGAAATGAGCGTGATGTGGTTGAAAAGAAAATGATTTTGCATATTGTAGTGCTTAAAAGATACGAGATTGAAATCCCGTACTTAGAATAGAGTCGCCACTCGGTTCAGCTCAACCGGGAAATTTTCGGTACGATTTTCCCACCGGGTGGTTGGACCATACCTTAAGTAGAGATTCCAAGTTCGGATGATGTTATCTACTTTTCATTAGGCCAAGTTAGGATACTTCATTCTTTCTTAATCGGTTTAATCCACCCTATTTATTTGTATTTTCAGTTATTTTATGGTTTTCGCATTTATCAAGCAACTGAAGCGATAAATAAAATATTTACAAACTTAAAAGAAAAGTAAGTGCAGAAAGTAGAATTATTACAAGGTTTTCAAGTCCTGTACATTTTCTACGTGACAAATAAAATACCCGAACGTCCGATATACACCTACCTGCAGAGGATGGTTGACACGAATATGGCATATTTTATTCACAATATCATGAAGCCCGATTGAATGGCTAAAATGAGGTTTGAATGGCGTTTGAGGGGAAATTCCATTTTTTACTCAAATTTCAGATTTGATCGTTGCTTTAATCGGATTACAAATGAATATACCACTCGTTGTGGGGCGGGTCTGTTTTCAGGAGGTTTCGAAATTCCATCATTATGCTATAGGTCCTAGCTTTAGAAAATGAATTAATTTGGAAACAAACGAAAACATTACTACTATCCAGAAAGCCATACTGCCGATGGCGTCTGATGCCACCGACAACATATTTGATGTCGCTGGCGGCATGGATGATGCCGCCGACGACATCAACTATATCACGGGCGACATCAGCATACAGATGGGCACATGGCTTTCTAAATACCGTAAAGAAAGGGTTCCGCGAGAAAGCGAGGTCTCCGGGGAATGTGATGCTAACGGCGGTACCAACGATGCCTCTCACGACATGGGTGATACAGCCGGCAACATTGCATGTCTCCGGCGACTCCAATTCCTTGCTACAGCAGCAGTTTGTAGTCAAAGTGACCGAAAACTCAAAAGAAAAGAACGCAAATGAACATAAATTCTCGCAAAACAGTAATAATAATGCCAAAGAGCTATGAGACTCAGGATTTTCACCTCGGGGTTGTGAAACCACCTCTTCGTGATCCGAATAAAACACCTCCGGGGAGCTTGTTATGATGATTTAATAATGATTTTTAGTGTCTTTCGGTTTCTAAGTTCTACTAAGACGATTTTGACCTAAAGGTTTGTCGATTTCAACTCACAATCAGAGAGTTCAAAGAAGAAAAACCAGGAAAAATGGGTCAGAATCCCATTTTTTCTGTTTTATCTAATTCTTATCTCACTATCATCTATTTCCACCTTAAAAATCCCTTCTCTCTTTTCCTTTTTTCCTCCTCCTCAAGTGCAGCCCAAGGTGCCTTTTTATAAGGGAAATGGGGTGCTTTTTGGGGCCTTTTTTAATAATTCCACCGAAAGTGCTCGAAAAGGCTGTCTGTAAGAGGACCCGCTTCTAGTCATGTCGCCGGCGGTATGGTCGATGTCGCCGGCGGTATGGTGATATCGCCGGCGACATGGGTGATGCTTTTGGCGGCATCAGCCTTCAACATGCCTTCAGTTAGTGGGTCAAAAAAGCCAAAAAGTTGGGAAAAGTGGCTTAATAGTGGAAAAAAGGCATCTTTATGACTTTTAACAATACTTTAAAGGGTAGTTATTATTTAGGTGTAAATCATCGGTTCAAGCTCCTACCGAACGCGTTATCGGCTACGCCGAACTGGATTCTACCAATTATAAAATTCACAAGGAATATTATTTTGGTAATAAAAATTCTGAAAAGAACTTTTATTTTGAGGTATTAAAATCGGGTACACGTCATCATCGTCTCGCGAGAGGGACTGCAAAATCTCGTGCTCACAGGCTGCCCCTCGGGGGATCACTACTGCCATAGGTCAGTATGATCACACGAAAGAGCAAGGGATATGAATAATACCTGAAGGATGACTAGTTTGTCCCTTGGTCGGACTTATGCCCTGTCGATTGTTTGCCCCTTGGTCGGACATACGCTTTATCGTTTGTTCGTCCCTTGGTCGGACTTACGCTTTGTCGTTTGTTCATCCTTTGGTCGGACTTACACTTTGTCGTTTGTTCGTCCCTTGGTTGGACTTACGTTTTATCAATCGTTTGTCCCTTGGTCGGACATACGCTTTGTCGATTGTTTGTCCCTTGGTCGGACTTATGCTTTATCGACTGTTCGTCCCTTGGTCAGACTTACGTTTTGTTGATCATTTATCCCTTAGTCGAACTTACATTTTATCGATCGTTTATCCCTTAGTCGGACATACGCTTTATCGATTGTTTGTCTCTTGTTCGGACTTACGCTTTATGGGGAATTCGTCCCTTGGTCGGACTTGTTCTTTGTTGATTATCCCTTGGTCGGACTTGTGCTTCGTAGAGAATTTGTCCCTTGGTCGGACTTGTGCTTCGTAGAGAATTTGTCCCTTGGTCGGACTTGTGCTTCGTAGTGAATTTGTCCCTGGGTCGGACTTGTGCTTTGCATAAAGAGGTTTACCCCTTGGTCGGGCTCTCGTTTGGTGCAGTGATTGTCCTTTGGTTTGCTCTTCTGCTGGGCTTTCGTTATGAAGAGATTGCCCTTCGGTTGGGCTTTCGTATTTTGGTATAGTGATTGTCCTTCGGTCGGACTCTCACTTCGAAAAGATCGCCCTTCGATTGGGCTTTTATTTGGTACAGTGATTATCCTTTGGTCGGACACTCACTTCGAAGAGATCGCCCTTCGGTTGGGCTCATTTTGATGAGATCGCCCCTTCGGTTGGGCTTTTGTACTTTGGTATAGTGATTGTCCTTTGGTCGGACTTTCACTTCGAAGAGGTCGCCCTTCGGTTGGGCTCGCTTTGAAAATCTGATTTGGATGTGTAACATCACCGGTGGCATGGAGGATATAGCCGGCGGCATGGGTTAATACCACTGGCGGCATGGATGTCACGTGGCAGCTTTGACTGGTCAAATAATTTCAAAATTTGAACCAAACGAGGCGATGTCGCTGGCGACATTACTGATATCGCCGGTGGTATGGATTGATACCGCCGGCGGCATGGAGGAATAGTTTTAGATAAATTAAAACTCCTCGAATTCCGTGCGGCAGTTTACAAAACGGATTAGAACTCTTTTCTTCCCTATTCTTTCACAAAACCGTATCCCCCCTCTCTTGTCTCCCAAAGTTCTTTGATTTCTAACTTTGTCTTTTTTCAAATTATGAAGAGGATTAGTAAGGCTTTCAGGGGCAAATCCAAGGCTAGGGAGAGCCTGCCTGATTCTTCTGTTGAGGGATTGAAAATCCTTTTGGTTCCTACTGCATACGGCCTGAAGGAGACGGCTAAAATGTATGGCTATGGCATTAACTCTCCTATCACCAATCTGACTCCGGAGAAGGAGAAACACCTCTGTTATGTCTAGGTAATCCCACAAAAACCCGAATTACTTCTTTTCGAATGTGATTTTGCTTTAGATCTGAAAACATGCCAGGATAGGGGTTTGAAATGTGGAATATATCAGTCATATTGCATGCTTTAGGATCGGTTTTTGCCTTGTTGTTCGATTGATTGTGATTTTTGGCATGATGGGTGCGATTTAGGGAGAAAACTGGTTCTGCCAGCACAGAGTGATGCTGCTGGCGGCATGAGTGATGCCACTGGCGACATCAGTGTTGTTGCTGGCGACATCAGTCCTTGCCAAAGGCTTTATGGGAGTCTGATGTCGCTTCTGTTTAAGCTGATGTCACCGGTGACATGAACCATGCCGCTGGCGGTATGGGCTGATGTCGCCGGCGATATCGCTTTTAATAGAGGCGACATCAACAGCCTTTTTAACAGAAATGCACAGAATTGATCCATTTTGTTTTCAATTTTGCAGCCATATGAACTGACTTACACAGGGGGGATGGGTACCATCGGTGAGTGGTGGCACCACATCTCAGAGAACGATCCCGAGCTCGCGCTTGCAATTAACGAGACAGGGTTTGGAGATTTGGCGCGGATCATGCCCATGTTAATGCCTAAGCTACCTCATTCTTCAGTAACGGCCCTGACTGAAAGGTGGTCCGAGACCACCCATACCTTCCATTTCTCCCTTGGGGAAGTTACAATTACCCCTTCTAATGTGGTAGCCATGACCGGCCTTCCTTGGACGGATGAGGTTATACATTTTGACGTCTACATGGACAAGTACCATGTTGAGAGGCCCGTGGTGAGGCGGGTAAAGGAGTTGTTCGGTCTGAAGCCCGTCTCTGGGCGGCTGTCCTATGGTGAGTTGTACCATCATTGGACCCGGGTGAATGTAGTACCCGAGGAGGAGAGGGAGGCTTGTGTCCGTTCCTTTGTGATCTCTCTACTCACCGTGCTGTTCTTCCCAATCTCGGGGAGTAAGATCAACTACATGCTTATAACCGCAGTGGAAGATGTGCCGGGAATCAGGAGGAAGAATTGGCCGAGGGCCATCTTGGCCCAGTTGTACCACGGGCTGGACGTGGGAGCCCGAAAGAAGGAGAAAGCCCTTCGCCTTTGCCATCTACTACTCCAGGTATAACTTTTTGTAGATATTCTCCTTGATAGCATGTGTTCTCGTTTATTGCATGACGTTTTTTGGATTGATCGATCGGTCGTCATTTGTGCAGGCCTGGGCCTTTGAGCATCAGATCCTCCCACCGGTGGAGTTTAAGAAGGTTGTGCCGCCGGGCTCTCATTTCCTTGCTCGCTGGTGCGGGGGTATCGGCGGGAAGGCCAAGTACCCTACGCAGTACAGGGAGGTCCTAAGGAGCATGCGATTGAGTTCGGTATGCAATTTTTATTTATTTATTTATTTATTTATTTATTTAGTCTATAGACTTATGTTGGTTGTTTTGATGTAGCTTGTCTTGGACCCGTTCGATGGGGTGGAGAACTTGGCTGAGGTTGCACGGGTCCGGAGGGAGGTGGATGACCGCCGGTTTGTTATTGAGTGCCCACTATCCTAACAGTGGTATCTGGGCGAGCGCGTCCGGGATTGGAGGTCCCTTCCGGTTGCAGCTAGACCGGTGCCTGCCGATCCTCCGCGGGGCTTGTGGTGGCCTCATTTGGTGATTTCTGCTGAGGCCGATAAAGCTGATTATATTGAAGGGAATGGCCGAGTGATCCCTAGCGTTCCTGGCCTCTACGAGCAGCTTTTTCAGCGCCTACTCCCTGTGTGTCCTCGCATCCACGGCAACGATACAATTGAGTATCACAACGAGCAACGATTGGAGGACGAAAAGAGGCGCCTCAAAGGCATTATAGATGTTGATGAGGAGGATGATGATGAGGATGAAGCGCTGGAAGGGGATGTTGCGGTCGACCCTGAGGGGGAGGATGAGGTAGGTGAGGGTGTAGCTGGCGGGAGTGTGCCGACGTCCCAGGGGAGCAACGTTCTTTCGAGGTATGATTATGCTTGTGTGTATGATTTTGAAGTCATTTAGGGATGTTGTTGACGTGTGAATTTCATATTTTGCAGGAGCCTGCGAGAAAGAGGGGCCGGGATAACCAAAGTGGGACCCGACATTATGGCGCGCCGGAGGGCATGAACTTCGTGGAGGGGAGATTGGTCAATCCGTTGGAAACCACCTTCCTGTTGATGAACTCCCGAGGCGAATTCTCTTATAGGAATGTTGGCTCGAGCCGGCAATCCCCAATTTTCTTGCCTGAAAATACAACCTACGTAAGACCTAATAATTATTTTCTTATTAAGTCTTATATTCGGGTGTCTAAGGATTTGCTTTTTGGATTTGCTAGGTGGTGCAGAGTCGTGTAGAGCAACTCGCGGAGAACAATTTTGTTCTCCGGGATACCCTTATTAGGCAATCGCTTCTCGTTCAGGTATTTTATGCACATGTTAAGATGGGATATATGTATGGATGTTATGCATGACATGCAAGGCTGATATTTTCTCCGGTTTGCAGGATTTTTTAGCCCTTTCTTTGTCTGATGCTGACGCAGCCCGGCGGCGGTATGAGGAGGAGACTGTAGCTTTACAGCCACTGCTCAAGAACAGAGAAGTAAACAAAACCTGGACCGTGCGCACCTTGGGGGTACCAGTCGTAGGGGGGTCAAGAAGTCTGCCGGCCGACGTGCGTTTACCGCGGCTGAGGAGTCTAGTAGTGTTCCCATGACGGAGGGAAGAGAGGAAGAGGATGTCTACGATTGGCTCGCAAGTCCTGATGACGTTTCATCCCGTCCAGCCGGTAGTGGCGGACATGCTTAGTTTTACTTTTCGTTTTTGTTTTGCCTCTGAGTTCTTGTTTGTACCTCCGATACATTGGGGTTTCGATAATTTGATTTTGTCATGGGCTAGATGATTTGGTACAATTTGAGCAACTTGCGCCTTCGGGCTTTTATTTTGAATATAAAAAATGAATTGTTGTTTGATAAGTCATTGGAAACATAGCATAGGATTATTTATAAGCTTTGTACAGGTCTGAAATGGCAGAAATGCCTCTGATGTCGCCGAAAAATTCAATCCATGTCGCCGGTGGCATGACCCATATCACCCAAATGGATCGAGCTAAAATAATATATACAGGGCTGTCTGAAGTCCATATCGCCGGCGACATCATCTGAAATCGCCCTACTTGGGCTCCATATCGCCGGCGGCATCAACCATATTGCCGGCGGCTTCACTCATATCGTCAGCGGCTTCATCCACATCGCCGGCGGCATCAACTTTCCAGCAATCTGATTTCAACCATTCTGTCCACTACTTGTCATGGCAACCCATAATAAAAAAACTACGGGGTTTTCTGCAGAGTTTGGGGAATGTCGACTGGAAGAGGCTCAAAAAATTCAGGCTTTGGGGGCTTCGATATGTGGCGGCGTGGCCTGTGAGTCACGAATTCCTTCGAGCGGCACTGTCCTTTTGGGATCCAATGGACCATGTTTTCCGCTTTTCATCATTCGAGCTTTGCCCCTTGCTCGAAGAATTCCATGCTATTTTAGGGACACCGTGTCCTAAACGCGTTTCGCTGGCGTTACCGGACCTTCATTTTGGCATAAATGGAATTCCACGAGGGCTATGGAATTTAGATTCTATCAACCCATTTCTATCTCAGTTGCCTGACAGACCTGGTTTTCAGCTCGAAGCAGTCTTGGAGTGGTGTCGTGGAGTGTCCCGATCCCATCCTGCTTGGCCATTTATGATGGCCTTGTTACTCATGGCGGAGTTTATTTATGGAGTGAGCCTGGTTGCTCTGCTTAGGTTAATTTCCCTCATTGGTCCTATATCGACAGGGGCTTCCCCCGTGGCCGTGGGATTGGCCGATTTTTTGTTAAACGCGGATGCTGCTTCGGTTGACTCGTCACTCATTGGGGATCAATTCACATTATTACAGGTATCTCTTGTTCTTTTTTTATCCCAGCATTTCTTTCTCCTATCCTTACCTGAGTTTTGCATTTATAGGTCTGGTTGATGGAGAAGCTAAAGCTGAGGGAGGCACCCCGAGGGAATCCAAAAAAGTATCTTCCCATCCATCTGAGGGAGAGAGGGCTTATGCGGGCTGATTTCGATGAGCTGACATATGATGATTGGGTGGCTATCTTGAGGGGGTATACTGACACATAGGTTCAGTGGGTTAGTCCATGGTGGAGAATTCAGGATGTGGTCATAGAATCTTGGGGAGCATGTGCTCAACTGATAGGCTTGGAGAAATCTTCATTTTATACCCCCTACCGGCTATGTCGTCAGTATGGTAAAAGGCAGAGGGTCCCGATCAAATTGCCCCACAACCAGATCGGAGTTTACAAAGCTAGGTGGGTCAACCATATTCAGGAGAAGTGGTCCAGCGAGGCTGTGTTCGAGATTCTGGATTACGATTAACTAGAAACCACTGAAACTGACACGTACTACAGAGGATGGCTTGCCGAGATAAGAGGTTTGCCGACCCGTCGAAAGCGGTCATGGGCCCGTTTGGAGGGGGAATGTGCGGAGCGAGGGGAAGATCCCCTCTTTACTAGTACACCGAGGCGGATCTCTAGGTACCAAGATGATGATGCGGGAAGTTCGTTTTGAGTCTTGCCATTGTCGGAATCATCAGGTTTTTTTTTTAAATACTCTAAAATGGAACAAAATGAACCCTGTTCAAAGCTTGTCAAAGTTGTCTTGAATTTATGAATACAGGATTCACGTAAGCATAAGCATTTAGATTTTAACAAAAGAAAACTTTTTATTAATCGAGATAAAATAAAGTACATGATGCTTGGTTGTCATTTCCATTGACTTAACTCCCGGTGCCGACTAGCCGAGTTCGGTTTTCTAGAAGGCACTCGCTCTGTGCTCACATACCCTAACTTTTGCCTAGATCGCCCTGTTCGGGTTTTCGATCCAGCGGGTTTGTCTTATCCCTTAATTTTTGCACGGTTGGTTCGCAGAATACCAATCGTCGGGTATAGCCATAATTTTTGCCCAATCAATGAAAGACTGAAAGGCGGGAGATTATTATGTATGTATCTTTTCGTGTGCTGCTTTTCCGGTTTGTTTCTTTTAAACATGATAACGCTTAAGCCTGTCTTGGTTTACTGGATTTACGAACTCGTTCCCATCCATGTCCATAAGTTTAGCTGCCCCTTTGCTAAGCAGCTTCTTTATCACATACGGTCCTTCCCAGTTTGGCCTGAATTTTCCCCTCGTATCAGTGGTAGAGTGTTTCAACTGCTTGAGGACCAGATCACTGACCTTTAGGGGGAATTTTTGATGTCTTACCCGACTGTTATATGCCCGAGCCTCACGTTGTTGGTACATCTGGAGGTTGTCAAGGGCCTTCAACCTTTGTTCATCCATCATGTTCAACTGTTCAAACCTTGTCCGAGTCCATTCGAATTCTTCTAACTTAGCTTCCAGGGCAACTCTTAATAAGGTCACCTGAGTTTCCACTGGCAAGACCGCTTCCATTCCGTAGACTAAGGAAAATGGAGTTTAGCCTGTCGGAGTACGTATGCTGGTGCGATATCCCCAAATAGCAAAGTGCAACTTATCCGCCCAATCTCTGTAACCGGCTATCATCTTAGAAAGAATCTTCTTTACCGATTTATTGGCTGCCTCAATAGCTCCATTGGCTTGTGGTCTATATGGAGAAGACCTATGGTGTTCGATCCCATACTTCTCGATTAATGAAGCGATTGCTCCTTGAAATTGTACCCCGTTATCTGAGACTATATGATGTGGGAGCCCATACCGTTCAAAGATATGCTTTTCTATGAACTTAGCCATCTGCCTGGCAGTGACATTGGTGAAGGATTCGGCTTCAACCCATTTTGAAAAGTAATCTACTGCTACCACAATGAATTTGTGGCCATTCATTGAGGAAGGACGGATTTCACCAATTATATCTATACCCCATGCCGAGAATGGCCAAGGGGTGGATAAGTGATGGAGCTCGGTCGGTGGCAAATGTCGCATATCCCCGTAAATCTGGCATTGATGGCATCGTTTGACCTGGGCGATACAATCGGCTGTGAGGGTGAGCCAAAAATATCCTAGCCGCTGGACCTTCTTTGCGAGGGCAAGACCATTCATATGAGGGCCACAGTCGCTGGCATGGACCTGGATCATTACGTTCTGAGCCTCGGTATCAGTAAGGCAATGGAGGAGTAGGCCGTCACTGGTGCGCTTGAATAGATCATTATCTATAATACAAAATTAGGTACCAAGCAGCCGTAGGGTGGTACGGTCCGAGTCGAAAGAATCTGTGGGGTATTGGCCGGTCTGAAGAAATAAGACTATGTCAGAATACCAACAAGGTTCGGATGAAATGGTGAGAACTGGAGGAGTCGCTTGAACACGATATGGGGTCTTGGTGGATAGCAAAACCAAAGGGCGGATAAGTTGCTGTTGGGGTCCTTCCCATAAGGACGTGAGAGTGGCGAGAGCATCTGCCATTTGGTTCTCATCTCGAGGGACATGGCGGTACAAGCACGAGGTAAATTTCTCAGACAATTCGCGGACGGCCTCAACATAAGGGTGAAGGGATTCTTCTTTAACTTCCCAATCTCCAACAACCTGACGAACTACTAGAGCCGAATCTCCGATGACGGATACATGGTGTGCTTGAACCTGAAGAAGAGCCTCGAGGCCAAACAGGCAAGCTTCGTATTCAGCGCCGTTGTTGGTGACAGTGAATTCTAAACGTTTGGACAACGGGATTATCTCATTATCTGGTGTGACGATGATGACTCCGAGACTTGCTCCCCGGTGGTTCACAGCGCCGTCAAAGTACATTGTCCAATTGTTAACAAGGGTTGTAGCAGAGGCGAGCTGTTCATCAGGGAACTCCAAATTTTCCCTATAATCGGAGCTGAGGGGTTAATTAGCCAAGAATTCGGCTACAGCCCTCCCTTTAATGACCTTTCGGGTTACATATTCAATGTCAAACTCAGATAGGAGAAGTAGCCATCGTGATAATTTGCCGGCTAGAGTAGGGGATTGACAAAGAAACTTCATTGGATCAATTTTGGCTACGGCCTGGACTCGATAGGATTGGAAATAATGTCGCAACTTCTTAGTGAGCCAAACCATGGTAGCACAAGTCTTCTCTACAATTGAATATCGGGTTTCATAATCTAATAGCTTCTTACTTAGGTAGTAGATGGCATGCTCGTGCTTGTCATTATGTTCTTGGACAAGCATGGCTCTGACGGACGTTTCTTCAATGGCCAGATAAAGGATGAGTGGTTTCCCTGGGATGGGAGGCGTCAAGACTGGTGGATTGATAAGGTATGCCTTGATTCTATCGAATGCTACCTAGCAGTGATTGTTCCATACCACGGGTTGCTGTTTCTTCAACAACTTAAAGATGGGTTCGCAGACGGTAGTGAGGCGGGCAATGAATCGACTAACATACTGTAAGGACCCTAAAAACGATCGAACTTCTTTTTCCGTCTTAGGGGAAGGCATATCCCTGATGGCTTTGGCTTTGTCTGGGTCCATTTCAATTCCTTTTTGGCTAACCACGTGTCCTAATAGCTTGCCAGAGGTAACTCCAAACATGCATTTCTTTGGATTTAGACGAAGATTGTATTTTTCAATGCGAGTCATGAACTTGTCAAGAACAGCAGGGTGTTCCTCTCGAGTGGCGGATTTCACAATCATGTCGTCCACGTACACTTCCACTTCTTTATGGATCATGTCGTGTAGTAGGGCAGTTACAGCTCGTTGATAAGTGGCTCTGGCATTTTTCAACCCGAATGGCATTACCTTGTAGCAATAAACCCCCCACTCAGTAATGAATGCTGTTTTAACTTTATCGGCAACATTAACCAGGATTTGATTGTATCCGGAGAATCCATCCATGAATGAATACATAGCCGCCTTGGCGGTACTGTCAATTAGGACATCGATGTGCGAGAGAGGGAAGTCATCCTTCGGTGAGGCTTTATTGAGATCTCGAAAGTCTATGCAGACTCGAACTCTACCATCCTTCTTTGGTACCGGGACGATGTTGGACAACCAAGTCGGGTATTCTACTACTTCTATGAATCGAGCTTTGATCAACCTTGAAACCTCTGTCTTAACTTGTTCTGCCCATTCAGGTCTCAACCGGCGGAGCTTCTGTTTGACAGGTCGGAATTTAGGATCAGTTGGGATCCTGTGTTCAGCGATTCATCGATCAACCCCAGGCATGTCTTCGTATGACCAGGCGAAAGCATTAACATGATTCTTAAGCACTTTTATGATCTCACTTTTTTCCTCGGGAGTTAAATCTTTGGAAATGGTTACCATTTTTGGATTGTCATCCGTACTTAGGTTTATTTCACTTAATAGAGTTTCACTAATGCCAAAAACATTATGCATATTGTTACGTGAATGCATGGATCCATTCGGAAAGACATCAAACAAGTAAGCTGAACGGGAGTTATTCATTGCGTAAAAAGCCTCATAAGTGGCATTGTTCATATCAAAAACATCGGAAATATTGAAAATTACATCATCCATATCTTCCTCCACATGCGGAGGGGCTTTAGCGGCCGCATTGATGGGAGGGGTGTTCTCTGTATCATCTGTCGGGGTGGTGCTTAGGTTGCGCTCCTAAGTGGTCTTTTGGGTAGTGGTGAGCGACGGCTCCTCAGACAGGTCAGCCTTTTCGGTTATAGTCCTGGCGAGCTCTTCTACTATAGCCGTCATAGCATCTTCTTTCCCATTACCCTTCCAGCCTTTCTTCATCAGTAGTGCCATAGCTCTTGTCACGGTTGCCACGGCATCCTCAATTTCTGGATCGACAGACTCTCCTTCGAGATACATCTTATCTTTCCCCTTATCCTTTTCGAAAATCACGTTGACAGGCACGTCAGACTCTATAGGTTCAGGTTCAGCTGAAACTATCATGTGACCAGCCTCAAAGTCGTAGACGTCTTTAAAGATTTCAAAGCCGGGCCACATTTTCCCGTCATGCTCGATTGGTTCGGGCACCCCTTTATAAAGCTTCTTTCCCTAGATTTCACAAGTAGTGACCATGCGGCAATAACAGTAAGGGACGCGACGATAGGCTTTTCTAGGCTTATACCCCAGTCCAACTCCACGGATAAGGATTTTGGTTCCAATGCCTCAATAATCCCCTGTTCATGTATTCCTCCACCCCTGCCAGGCCTGTAACCAGACTTCTTCATTAGCTTGCCCATACCTGCATGGAGGTAGCTGTGCCAAAGGGGTGGGGGTTTTTGAGCCTTACTAATCATAGCAATCTGGAGGCTCTTTTCTAGGTTTGGTTCGGCTTCCATAACGGCCATGACAGAAGCAGGATCGGCCTCTATAGTTATCATTCTATCACCATGGATTAGCTTGATCTTTTGGTGTAGTGTGGAGGGTACTGCGCCCAATGCATGGAGCCATGGCTGGCCAAGCAGCAAAGAATAGGTAATAGGAATGTCAAGGACGGTGAAACGTACATTGTTTGGGATACCTTCGACAGTAACCCCTGCCTCAAAGACCCCAATTACATTGCGCTTTGCATCATCGTAAGCTCTAATAACAGTGATGGACCTTTCGAGCATGTCCTCTGACAGTCCCAGATGAGGAAGGATCTTTAAAGGGCATAGGTTTAGGGCGGAGCCATCATCCACCATGACGCACGGGATGACCTTATCAAGAATTTGAACCCGGATGAACAAGGCCCTATTGTGATCCCTTCCTTCAAGTGTAAGATCAAAACTCTCAAACACGATCTGAGGCCCTTTTCTTGGGGGAATGCCTTCTCCTATCGTGGCGCACATCTCAATGACTGAGGTGGTCGGACTAGCCTCCAGGTCAAGGAACCGTTTGATCAAACCCTTACGATGCCTTTCTGAGTCAATTACCAGTTGCCAGATGCTGTATCGGGCTTGGGTGTTTTTCAACTGGGTAATGAGGGGGTCAACCTCAAGACTAGTAGGGATAGGTGGAGGTGGAGAAGGGGGCCTCGCTGTAGTTCCAACCCTGCCAGGAATTGGGTCTTTGTTTAGATGGAGATACCGGTCTTCCGGCTGATATACACGACCACTCCGGGTGATATTGAGGACATTGTTGAGTAAGACGCTCTTGGTGGCCCGCGTCTCAAATAGGTACTGCTGCTCTTCAGAGTCCGAATCTGGGTCTCGTAGTTCATATTTATCCACACTAAAAAGGTCACGGTGGTCGACCTTGAACAAGTTGGTACTTACGGCCTTGGATTCCCGAGCCATTTTCCCATCCTCATCAGAATAGTTCTCCTTTGAAACAAAAAATCTACACTGAATAGTGCCTTTCCCTCAGCTTTCCTTCTCTTTGCCACAAATGGTTTAGACTTACGACTCTCTTGTTTTGGTTGGCTTGGATCCCTTTCCATTCCTTGGATGGAGTTAACTCCTGGGTTGGCCTGATTGATAAGTTCAAAAATTGAGCAAGATGGAAGGCCTGAACCGATGACAGGACAAAATTACTACTGCCCGACCCCTGGTCAAGGAGGTCGAAGACCGTGGCTTTAAGTAAACTAGATTGGACCATTCCGACCTTACTTTCGAAGCTTGGTAAAGGGTTATTCATAGTGCTCGGGGCCTTATCTGGTTCAGCAATCTTTGCCTCGCTAACCAATCGCTGAATAGCTGAGAGTAGGGCCTTGCAGTTGTTGGTTTGGTGCCCCACCTGAACATGATAATTACAGAAGTTATTCTTATCTTCAGGTTTGGGTGGCTTGTATTCTTGAAGGGACTGTATAAAACCCGCTTCCCTCAACCGTTGGAAGATGACCCGCAGGGGCAATTTATAGGGGTTGGTCAAAACAAAAGGGGGCCGAGGAGGCTGGATCGTGGCAATCGTTGATGGAGTCAGATTGGTTGTAAGTGGTATAGCTGGGGTATGAGAAATGGTTTGGATAGCAGCCAGTGTTTTTGGCTTAGCCGGCGCTAGGGCTGAGGGTTGTGCTTCTTTTTTCTTGAACCACAGTTTGCCTGCTCTCTCGGCCTTCTCGCGTTCTGCCTCGCGCTTAATTTTTTCTGCTTTCTCAAACACAGCCTTGTAAGAAAGGAAGGAATCCGTAGCCATTTCCTTGCAGAACAAGGGGAGAGATCCTTCGAGGAGTTTGACAATCATTTCCTCAAGGCTAAGCTTAGACTTCATCAAGACCTGGGTCGACATCCACCTATTGAAGTACTGCTTAAAGGTTTCGTTGGGCATTTGACGGATCCTCTCAAGATGTTGGAGGGTCATCTCTATTATAGTATTGAACCCATAGTGTACTTTCAAAGCCTCAGATAAGAGCATCCAGTCGGCGACAATATGCTGCGGCAAAGTGTGGTACCACTCGAGTGCAGGTCCCCTAAGAGAACAAGGAAACATCTCAGCCAGCACTTTGTCACTTAGCTTCTTTACGCGCATCACCCTTTTGTACATTATGATGTGAGAGGCGGGTGCTCCCGAGCCATCATAATGAGCCATGTTTGGCATAGTAAAATTGTCGGGGACCCAATCCTCGTCCCTTTTAGGTTTTTTATTAATGATGAGGCGGTTGATGTAAGCTTGGATTTCTGGTGTCACGCCCGGAGGTTGCGTGACCTGGTCGCTGACCGGTTCGCGAGAGATGGTCGGGGCTTAGGGTGTCGCGCTCGGAGAATGCACGACCTGGTCGCTGACGGTCTGAGAAGCTATCATTTGTCGAACGAAAGCAGCTACCTCAGGTGTCACACCCGGAGGTTGTGTGACCTGGTCGTTGAATGTTGGAGGCAGCGTAGGACGGACAGTCAGATGGCTGGCAAATGGATTCTGGGGGTAAGTGGTGCCTTTAGGAGTTACGACAAAGTGTGGAGGTGTGAATGAGGGTAGAGGCCGAGACGATGGGCTTTGGTGATTGAATGTCAGAGGAGTTGAGGTTTGGGTGAAAGGTCTTGGGTTGAAAGGTACAGCTGGTGGAGTGGTTGAAGCTGACAAGAGAGCCGAAGCCTATCCAAACTGGAATGGACTCGTCAAGGGTTGGATTGATTGAAGTACAGGTGCGACAGGTCCCGCCTCTACCAAACTGGTCAGTATCCATGTTATACCGTCCGGGGCTTAGATGTCGGATGCCGATACACGATCGGAATTCCTGTTTTCCAGAGCTCGTTTAACTGCTGCCTCAACTGTAGTTTGGATAGAGGCTTGGAAAGCATCCGAGTTTAAGAACTGCATCATAGCACTGGTCAAGTCAAAGCCAGGAGGTGGTTGGGATCCTGTTCCCGAGCTGGAAGTGGGACCAAAGGGCTCTTCTGGAGGGGGGGTCCCTTCGTTTCTTGGGAAAGACATGGTCGGTCCAAGGGAACTTTGTCTTAACTGAACTCGCTCTGAACCTGATTCCTCGCTGGAATCGGTATGGGGGATTCCTTCAACTTCCGTGGTGGCAACTGGGGCCAGAGGATGACGTATCAGGCGATGTTCTATCCTTTTCTAGGCCGGGGTGCGACGGTCAGTGCGCCTCCTCCTAGCTAAAATGGTAGGCAGCGGATCAGGCTATACGTGGATGGGTGAATGATATGCATGGTATGCATGCTTTTTATGCCCTGGGAGTGATGTGTAGTGCGCATGGCTGCATGTAGATGTGGTTAGAGATGATGTGATGGCTTATCCCTCCAACATATATGAGACGTGTGTACTTCACGTTATACATAGTGATATGTGGTGACGCAACGAAGGTACAAGAGAAGTCCTACACATGTTGCTAAACCTCTTCCACGGGTGGAAGTGGTAAGGGCAAGTTGATTTATTTTCGGCCCTTAAAGTCGATGTATGGGGGTGCATGATCATAGAACACTTAGCATGCGAATCGGCCCTGTTCCAACCTTTTGACTCCCGCGTAACGCCTCTTTGTTAGGATGGAGTTTGGCTGCTTCACCGGTAATGGCGAAAGTAGCGCGTCCCAATTATTTTATTCATTTTGGGTAATCCTAAGGGGAATGATGTGCTAAGGCTTTTTTCTAACGCGGCTTTGGTATAGGGTTGTTGATGTAGAAGGTTCCCATTTACCTTGATTCCACGTTTACTCAATCACTACCCGAATGGGCGTGGTTATAGGAGTTTACGAGTTGGTTAAAATGAGTGATCCACCCACTAGGCATCCTCAATTCCAACAGGGCATGAGAGATACTTTGTGAGCTTCTCGGGTAAAATAGGGTACCTAAAATTACCGAACTATCTACACACGTGAGGACAAGACGTCAAAGGAAAAGAATGAAGTTTTAATTTGGCCAATGATTTCAATACATCATCAAAATCTTTTAAACTATGAAGGAAGATTCAAGTTTAAAGAAAGTCCCCAGCAGAGTCGCCACTGTGAGCGGATGACTGTTTGCGCCTCCTGCGGCGTGGGGCCGGACCCCATCGGGCCGGCCCGTTTTTGAGTGTGTCGGGGAAATGAGCGTGATGTGGTTGAAAAGAAAATGATTTTGCATATTTTAGTGCTTAAAAGATACGAGATTGAAATCCCATACTTAGAATAGAGTCGCCACCCGGTTCAGCTCAACCGGGAAATTTTCGTTACGATTTTCCCACCGGATGGTTGGACCATACCTTAAGTAGAGATTCCAAGTTCGGATGATGTTATCTACTTTTCATTAGGCCAAGTTAGGATACTTCATTCTTTCTTAATCGGTTTAATCCACCCTATTTATTTGTATTTTCAGTTATTTTGTGGTTTTCGCATTTATCAAGCAATTGAAGCGATAAATAAAATATTTACAAACGTAAAAGAAAAGTAAGTGCGGAAAGTAGAATTATTACAAGGTTTTCAAGTCCTGTACATTTTCTACGTGACAAATAAAATACCCGAACGTCCGATATACACCTACCTAGAGAGGATGGTTGACACGAATATGGCATATTTTATTCACAATATCATGAAGCCCGATTGAATGGCTAAAATGAGGTTTGAATGGCGTTTGAGGGGAAATTCCATTTTTTACTCAAATTTCAGATTTGATCGTTGCTTTAATCGGATTACAAATGAATATACCACTCGTTATGGGGCGCGTCTGTTTTCAGGAGGTTTCGAAATTCCATCGTTACGCTATAGGTCCTAGCTTTAGAAAATGAATTAATTTGGAAACAAACGAAAACAATACTGCTATCCAGAAGGCCATACTGCCGATGGCGTCTGATGCCGCCGACGACATATTTGATGTCGCTGGCAGCATGGATGATGCCACCGGCGACATCAACTATGTCACGGGTGACATCAGCATACAAATGGGCACAGGGCTTTCTGAATACCGTAAAGAAAGGGTTCCGCGAGAAAGTGATCCGGGGAATGTGTTGCTAACGGCGGTACCAATGATGCCTCTCACGACATGGGTGATACAGCCGGCAACATTACATGTCTCCGGCGACTCCAATTCCTTGCTACAGCAGCGGTTTATAGTCAAAGTGACCGAAAACTCAAAAGAAAAGAACGCAAATGAACATAAATTCTTGCAAAACAGTAATAATAATGCCAAAGAGCTATGAGACTCAGGATTTTCACCTCGGGGTTGTGAATCCACCTCTTCGTGATCCGAATAAAACACCTCCGGGGAGCTTGTTATGATGATTTAATAATGATTTTTAGTGTCTTTTGGTTTCTAAGTTCTACTAAGATGATTTTGACTTAAAGGTTTGTCGATTTCAACTCACAATCAGAGAGTTCAAAGAAGAAAAACCAGGAAAAATGGGTCGGAATCCCGTTTTTCCTATTTTATCTAATTCTTATCTCACTATCATCTATTTCCACCTTAAAAATCCCTTCTCTCTTTTCCTTTTTTCCTCCTCCTCAAGTGCAGCCCAAGGTGCCTTTTTATAGGCGAAATGGGGTGCTTTTTGGGGCCTTTTTTAATAATTCCACCGAAAGTGGTCGAAAAGGCTGTCTATAAGAGGACCCGCTTCGAGTCATGTCACCGGCGGTATGATTGATGTCGCCGGCGGTATGGTGATATCGCCGGCGACATGGGTGATGCTTTTAGCGGCATCAGCCTTCAACATGCCTTCAGTTAGTGGGTCAAAAAAAGCCAAAAAGTCGGGAAAAGTGGCTTAATAGTGGAAAAAAGGCATCTTTATGACTTTTAACAATACTTTAAAGGGTAGTTATTATTTGGGTGTAAATCATCGGTTCAAGCTCCTACCGAACGCGTTATCGGCTACGCCGAACTGGATTCTACCAATTATAAAATTCACAAGGAATATTATTTTGGTAATAAAAATTCTGAAGAGAACTTTTATTTTGAGGTATTAAAATCGGGTACACGTCATCATCGTCTCGTGAGAGGGACTGCAAAATCCCGTGCTCACACTAATATAAGAGCACACGTCCCTTGGGATTCGGGAACTTGAATGAATTAGCAATTGCATTTGATGCAAATGGAATGGAAATCCAACTATGACTTACTATTATGACTTGACTCATAAAATTGGGGGTTGTAATAGACTAGTTATAGATGCTACCTACTAGGAAATTTAGCTGGGCTAAAATTCCCCGAATTCAATAGAATGGGCTATTATAAATATCGAAGAAAATAGTAGCATAAATGTGTTTAATTAAAAGACCTTATATTAAATGCATGTACTTAAACTAATATTTAAACTCTTTTTCTTTTCTTATATCTTAGGTTGAATTTGAACTCCATTTTGAAAATCCGTCTTAAATACATCCAAGCTTTAACAGCAATTAACTACCATGAATGGATCAAGGATGTAAAGGACATTCTTAAGGATTATGAATTGGCATATGTTCTTGAGAATCCATTCATAAAAATTCCTACCATTGATGCACCGGTTATTATTAAGGATGCATGGTTGAAATATCTTAAGGATTCGGTTTATGTGCAACACTTGCTATTAGATACTATGAATCCTGTGATACGTTCTCAGTGTGATCACATGAGTTTAGAAGCCATGCTGATCCATCTAAAGGGTTTGCCTGAAAAGGCAAGGTATGAAAGGTTCAAATTAACCAATGAACTTTCAAACTCTAAGATGAAGGAGAGGACATGTGTTGTAGCATACATCAACAAGATTAGAGATTTCTTAGAGAAATTGGAATCATTGGGATCTACTGTCGGTCAATCCTTAGGAGTGGATATCCTGTTGGATTCTTTACCCATCAGCTATGCTGATTTTGTAAAGGAACATTGCTTCAAAGTTAATGACTGTACTTTCCCGGAATTGGTTGATGCGTTGAGAAAATTCGATGCCAAAAGCAAAGAAATTTCAAGAGAGTCTACAAACAAATATTCTCTAGAAAATGGCCCAGAGGATACTGTCGCCAAAGGAATACTTAAAGGGTTTAAAAGGAAGAAAGGAAAGAGGACATATAAGAACGTCTGTGACCAATGTGACATACCAAAACATTGGAAGAAGAATTGCAAAGCTCCTACTTCTGAGCATTTGAAGAAGAAGCCTGCAGAGGCATCTACTTCAGGTATGTTTGTAATTGAAAATTTTGCTACTTTTTTTGTGTGAATCCACTTGGGTATTAGATACTGGTTGTGGTTCTCATATCTGTACTTCTGTGCAGGGACTAAAGAACTATAGAAAACTTGCAAAAGGGGTGATGGACGTACGCGTGGGAAATGGAGCCAGAGTTGCTGCATTAGCCGTAGGGAGTTTTAGTCTTGTTTTGCCAAGTGGACGTGTTTTAGTTTTGAATAATTGTTACTACATTCCAAATGTTTCTAAGAATATTGTATCTATTGCGTGTTTTGCAGTAGAGGGATTTAAAATTTTATTTTCGAATAATGATTATCAGATTCGTTTGAATAATGTTCTTTATGGTTATGGAATGTTGAAAGGTGGCATTTATGTTCTTGATACTAAAACAGAAGTTTTTAATATAAACAATGTGAGAAAGTTAAATTAGATAATGAGAATTCCTTCTACTTATGGCATTGTCATTTAGGCTACATAAACAAAGATCGCTTAACCAAGTTGCATAAGCGTGGAGACTTGGGCCCAATAGACTTGGAGTCTTATGGTGATTACGAACCTTGTTTAAAAGGAAAAATGACAAAGTTACCCTTTCAAGGAAAAGGTGAACGGGCCACGAGTACATTGGAACTTATACATACTGATGTGTGTGGTCTAATGAGTGTTCAGGCACTAGGAGGATACTCCTACTTCATAACCTTTGTTGATGATTACTCACGATATGGTTATTTGTACTTGATGAAGCAAAAGTTTGAAAGTTTTGAAAAGTTCAAGCTATTCAGAGCTTAAGTAGAGAAACAGCTTGAGAAAAGTATTAAAACACTTTAATCAGATCGAGGTGGAGAATACTTAAGTCAGGAGTTTCAGGATTATCTAAAGGAAAATGGGATAGTTCCCCAGTGGACCCCTCCTTATACACCCCAGCACAACAGAGTGTCAGAAAGGAGGAATCAGACTTTATTAGATATGGTTTGGTCCATGATGAGCCATGCAAATCTCAGTAAATCCTTTTGGGGATATGCACTGGAGAGCGCGGTTTACGTTTTAAACAGAGTGCCCTCTAAATCAGTTGATTTTACACCTTATGAAATATGGTGTAATAAGAAGCCATCTCTAAGTCACTTAAGTGTATGGGGCTATCCTGCTATGGTAAAGAGGATAGCATCAGATAAGCTTAAGGACAAGGCTAACAAATATCTGTTCATTGGATATCCAAAGGAAATAATTGGATATCTATTTTACCAACCCGAAGCACAAAAGGTATTTGTGTCTCAGAATGCTCACTTTTTGGAAAAGGAACACTTATAAAAGTCAGTAGGAGCAGTATTGAACTAGAAGTTTAAGAGGAGGTAACATACAATTAACTGATTGACCGCATTCTAGATATACAAGAAAGTGTGATCCAAGAATAACCTATCAAAACACAATCATTGCGAAGATCAGGTGGTGTTCAGAATGGTCCCGATAGATATGGTTTTATCACTACGGGTGATAAAGAACTATATCTCATGGAGGATGATGAACCAAGGACATATGATAAGGCAATGAAAAGCTCAGATTCTGATAAATCGCTAAAAGCCATGAAATCAGAAATGGATTCCATGTAAGAGAACCAAGTTTGGGATTAAGTTGATGAACCACAAGAGGTTAGACCGATTGGGTACAAGTGGGTCTTCAAGAAGAAGACAGACATGGATGGTAATGTAATTACCTATAAAGCAAGGTTGGTTGTGAAAGGTTATAGTCAACGGGAAGGTATTGACTATGATGAAACTTTCTCACCAGTAGCCATGCTTAAATCCATAAGGATACTCCTCACCATTGCTGCTCATTATGATTATGAGATCTGGCAGATGGATGTTAAAACAGCATTCTTGAATGGGGATTTAGACTGGCATGTGTATATAACACAGCCTGAGGGTTTTACATCTTAGAATGTCTCGAAGGTATGCAAGCTATAAAGATCCATTTATGGACTTAAGTAGGCATCCAGGAGTTGGAATATAAGGTTTGATTAGATAATCCGGGAACTGGATTTCTGCCCAAATGCTAATGAACCTTATGTTTACAAGAAGGTTAGTAGGAGTGCAGTTTTCTAGTATTGTATGTTGATGACATTCCTGCTAATAGGAAAAAAAATTTCTCTTCTCCAAAATGTTTAAGTATGGTTGTCAAGAAAGTTCTCCCTGAAAGACTTTGGTGAAGCAGCATTTATACTAGGTATAAGGATCTATAGAGATAGATCCAAGAGGCTGTTAGGTCTTTCTCAAAGTACATATATAGACAAGGTATTGAATAGATTCAACCTTGAGCATTCTAAGAAAGGTTATCTCCCAATGATAAAGGGGATTAACCTATCTAAGGCTAAGTGTCCGAAGACAGCTCAGGAAAGAATGCACGTGAAGGATATACCCTATGCATCCGCTATAGGATCCATCATGTATACTATGATATGTACTAGGCCAGATGTCTCTCAAGCTTTGAGATTTGCGAGAAGATATCAGTCAGATCTAGGTGAAAAGCACTGGATGGCAGTCAAGGCAATTCTTAAGTACTTGAGAAGGACTAAGGATGAGCTCTTGATTTATGGAGAAGGTGACCTCAAAATAAGAGGTTACACTAACACGAATTTTCAATCTGACAAGGATGACTTTTAGTCTCAGTCAGGTTTTATGTATGTGTTAAATGGAGGGGCGGTATGCTGGAAGAGTTCCAAGCAAGAAACTACTGCTGATTCAACCATAAAATTTGAATACATTGCTGTATGTGAAGCAGCAAAAGAAGCTGTCTTGTTAAAGGGATTTATTAGTGATCTCGGTGTGGTGCCTAAGGCTGTTGATCCAATTACTTTGTATTGTGATAACAATGGTGCCATAGCTCAAGTAAAGGAACCACGGTCTCATCAGAAAAATAGACATGTATCCAGAAAGTATCATATAATCAGGGAGATTATTGATGCTAAGATAATAAGATTAGAATATGTACCCACTGATCAGAACCTCGCGGATGGTCTGATAAAGCCATTAACTCAAGTCAAGCATGACCAACATGTTAAAGCATATAGATTAAGACATATGGCTAATTGGCCTTAGTCCAAGTGGGAGTTTACTGGATATGATGTATGCCCTTAAGGCAATTAGGGCGATATATCTTAATTATGTAATAGTACGAATAATTTGTTCAATCAATAAAGGCATATAATCTTTTGTTTATATCAATGTGCTTGTATATATATCATAGCTGGTTAAATATATATTCATTGATGTATGTAAGCAAAAGTCCTTGACATATCATAGCATGAAATCAGAGAAATTATAGTTGGACTATATTTGGTGGAACCTGCTTCATATGTAATTATGATTATGTCTATACTATCCCTAGTCATAGTTTCATCAAGAAAGGATATTGATGAAGCGGAAAGACTAGCATGTGGTCAACTTTCTTGGAAAGGGTCCAAGCAGTTAATCTCCTAAAGACTGAAGGTGGTGCCTTAAGTTTGACACATGGATATATCTGGAAGATATATTGGAGACCGCAGTAAGATAAACATTTGGTTTATATATATATCAATGTGTTAGTGTTTACCTTCATGCAATAACCTTTGGGAATGTCCCTATAATTGAGATGCTAGTTACCCTGTGTGGTACTATTGCTATACTTTAGGTCATTACTATGCACTTATTAATTAACGGTGTTATGGGTGATTATGGGTATAGTGATGACAGCACGTTGGTAAGCTGAGTAGTCAGAAAGAATCCATCACTTCGGATATATTAAGGAGTTGTTCCTGACCACTTGTTAAAGTGATGATTGCCATAAACCTCTTATCAGAGTATGTGTTTGATAGAAATGGTTTCTAGTCAAACACACTATGGTAAAAGGCAATATACTTCAGTAATAAGTAAACTACTGGGATAGCTTGGAGCAACCTCGCTATTAGTGGTTAACACTTTAACCGAACCCTATAAACCAGATGGTACTAATATTAAAGAATGGCAGGAATTTATCGTACTGGACAACTATTGCATTAATCGGGATTAAGTCATAAGCATAAATGACATTTTGAGTAATGGGGGATGGTAGACCCTTGCTAGAGGCGTACTATAGTCATTTAAGGCAATCAAGTTCTGTTCACGGTCTAGAACATTGAGCCAATGGTTCCATTAGAACAAGGGTTAGTTAAGACTTAATAGCTCAATACTTCAGGATCCTATAAGGTCACACACATTGGACCTTCATCAGACTAAGTAAAGAACTAATAGATTTATTCTATTACGAAAATATAACATAAATAATAATTGGATTATTATTTGATTGGTTAAACTTGATTAGATCAATTTTGGATAAACCAAGGAATTTATTTTGACCGATAACTAATTAATTAGAGTCATAAATAAATTATAATTGATTAGATCAATTTTGGTTGGACCAAGAAATTTATTTTGACTGGTAACTAATTTATTAGAGTTGAAAGTAAATATTTATTTGAAAAGGATTAAAAGAAGAATTTTGCATTGGCGAGTTAAATTGGAACGAGAGTTCAAAAGTAATTTTTATAGGCTTGGGTGCACGGGAATACACCAAAAGGTGTGCCAGCAATCCTGGGTATTGCTCGCGGCAGCCCATGAAAATGGGTTGTACATGCACAGCCCCTAAAGGGGTGCGCCGCGAGCTAGGCTCATGGCATGGGCCGCGAGGCCCAGCTCGCATGCAAGGGCTTGCCTTGCAAGCTGCCATATGTAGTGTGCGTAGCACGCTGCATGTGGGGCGGATCATACGTCATGTGTGCAACCCATATGGGATGGGAGTACATTGCTTTTGGGGAATAATTTTTTTGCTCCCCAAGCCTATATATAGGCTTCCCCTTCTCTTGTTTCAAGTGCACCATAGCTCAAAGCATAAGATATTTTTCTCTCAGGTCTGTGAGCAAGTTCTTTTGAGGAACTTGAATTTATTGGAGCACCTTGAGTATATATTTTCGGGTGAGGCTTTAGAAGTGGTCTAGCAACTACTTGAGGCTTCTTAGTTCTTCCTCCTGGGGAGGTTTTGGTAGGTGGGGTTTGTTTGGATACTTATAGAGGCTATCCTATGCTTGGAGGCTTGTGCAAGGAGGTTTTGTTAAAGCACGCTTCAACTGGTAAGTTCCTTTTCTTTCTCTTTTATTATTAGGTCTTTTTCTTTAAGCATTTTTAGACTTAATAATATGCTTAGGTTTCTTTGCATGCTTAGTTTATTTTATACTTAGGTTATAACTTAGAGTTATAACTTGCTTAGGTTATAGCTTAGAGTTATAACATTCTTAGGTTATAGCTTAGAGTTATAAAATGTTTAGCATAAAATATACATGCTAGGATATAATTTGGAATCATGGTATGCCTAGCCCTTTTGCATGCTAACCTAGGTAGAGAATTATTTAGTTAAGGCTTTATTTAATTTATATTCAACTAATAGGAGTTCCTGGGGATAGGGATAAAATTTTGGATCTCTACCATGCCTGTTATGCATGTCCAATCTAACTGTGAATTCCCAACACTTTCTCAGTAATTGAGGGAGGGTTTGGGCATCCTCATTAATTTCTTCCACCGGAACCAAGGCAAGTTGCTTTTGTTCCTTTGGCTTGGTGGTTCTGGCCTTCTTTAGAACTAGGCCATCTTCAGCCGGATCCACAGCCTTCCTAGCCCTTGTCTTCTTCTCATCCCTTAGCTTTTTAGCCTTCTCCTCATTCTAGGTCTCTCCGAAGCTTAACATCTTGAAATTTTTCTCCAGGATTTCTTTTCCATTAACATCCTGGAATCTAGAGACATTTACCTCATTAACGAAGTGGATTCTAGTGGTCAATGCACCATGAGAGTTTCTGTGCTAGCTTAGGTAGTGGATGATCAACACCGGCATGTTAACAACTCTACTCTCCACCCAGTATTATAATACATAGTGCTAGAAAGATGACACTGTGGTGAGAGAGCCCTTCCGGATTAGTACCAATTTGGCAAGTACGTGTAGGAGGAATCTTGGCACTTTCGGAAAGTATGTTAAACATTTATCCCCAAAATAGTTAGGATACAGCCACATCTTGGGTTCGTATTTCACTTGCTGCTCATCCCCATCACTTCTAAGTTGGACTCCATCATTCTTCATATTCAAGAATTTTTCAAAGAATTCCGGCGTAATGGTAATTTCCTTCCCCTGGACTTTGGTTCTCAGAGTGTCATGGAATGAGTGTACTCTGAGGTTGGAGTAGAATTCCATTACTAAATCTAGATAGGTTGGGCATTTGATCTCAAGGAAATCTCCCAAGTGCTGATCTTTAATAAGTTTTGAGTAGGGATCTGTTTCGAATAGGAAGTCGTCTCCCAAGTAGTCGGTGGGAATTACAGAGTCAGAGGGCTTAAAATTTATGAGGGTGAAGTCTTTATTGTTGAGAGCAGATTCATGAATGATGTTTCTTTAGGGAAGCATTTTAATTCCTTCACTAGTCATTATGGCTGCCATCTTAGTGAGTGTGAAGAATTTAGGGTTTGAGTTCTGAAAATTGTAGAGTAACGGTAGAGAATTGTTGCTCACGTGAAGATGACAAGAATTTTGGGGGTTTTAATAGGATTTCCAAAGTAAGGGTATTTTGGTAATCCAGATGTCATTAATTTAGCTGGATTGATGATATGGCAGGTGAGATTTTAAGAGAGAGGTAAATTCCATTACACTAGAGAATGGGAAGAGTTTATTTTAAATTTCAGCTGTTGAATTTACACAAGTGTAACTCCCAATAGACGTTTGAAATTCAAAAAAGGAATAGTTACTTTTTAGCACCTTTATTGCCATGTGTCTTATTTGTCTGCTGATGTGGCGTTATTCCCTCCGGAGTAGAGTTCCCTTCAATTCTTCTTCTCTTCCAAATTTCTTGTCTTGTCAAGGATCCAAATTAACTTAGGACTGTTTGTGAGCAGGCGGACGCTCTTGGTGGGTTGGCACGTGGAGTGCAGCGTGAGGGGCGCGCTTTGGTTTGGTATTGTTTGAGGAAATCGCGGCGTTTGGTCTGTTTGAGAAAATCCATTTTGCTAAATGCGGTGGCTTTGTAGGCCAAAAATGTGATTATGTTGAGAAACACGTTTACACATTTTACTGAGAAAAGATATTTTTAAGATAAAGCATTTTTATTTTATTTAAAAATAAAATAGAGTTGCCACCCGGTTTAGCTCCACCGGAAATTGTGGTATACTGATCCTCAAGGGGATTTTTATACCGAAAAGAAAATTAGATTCTAAGTTCGGACATAATAGTCACTCATATTATTCAAATTGTTTGGGTTAATTTTGGAATTTTGGAATTTGTGGTGATTTCTGCATTACAACAGCTTTATTTAAGAATTAAATTCAAGAAATAAAACGGGCATTATAATGGCTTAATAAATGGACATTTTCTATTAAATTTTCAGCAGAGTAACAGCAGCGATGGGGTCTGGGCCCGAAAACTTGGATAGAGTTTCCTCACATTCTGGATGTTTGTCCCACCTACGAACTTATTTACACATATTATAATTTAAGTGGCACCAGTGGCTCACTTAACCAGAGAAATGGAATGCAATATGCGATAATAAAAGTAATAAAAATGAATTTTAAAGTTTGGCTTAGAGCAAATTACCCTCATTTATGTTTTTGTTCATACACGATGACATGAGAGTCGGTGCGGGACCAAAGTTGTCAAAGATTGTGATCTTGTTAGAAAATAGATTTAACCCAAGTTATGGCTATAATCTTGGATTATTTCTAAATGAAAATGAGGGTTTTTGAGAAATTGAGTCATTTTTTAGACCGAAGATCACTGTGAGATCTTGATCTAAAAAGACCAGAAAATGAGCTAATATCGAATGTCGATGATAGAGCTCGGATTTAGAAGTGTTTGGCTAGAGTTTCAGGGCTTTTAGGACTCCCGGAATGATTTTTGGGTGTAATGGGTTTTTTCTTGCGATTTAGATGTGTGAAAATGAGGGGGGAGCACCCTTATTTATAGAAGGGTGGTAATTAGCCGGCAGGCTAATTACATAGGTAATTAGGGCTAATTACCTATCTGATAAAATCTTGCTTTAAATCCAGCAAATCCTGCAAAATCTCGATCAAATACGATTTTTTTACTGTTCATAGGTAATTACCCGCCCGGCTAATTACCTATTTGATAATATTTTGACTGAAACGGCCCAATGAGTAAAACTAGTGGCCTAAGGCCTCTAGCCCCACCTTATTTTAGCCAATTCGATCGTTTAAGTCATCAATATGGCATTTTTTGTGTTTTCAAGACTGTTTTACTATTTGATAGTTCGACTGTTTTGATTTTTCGGAAATGGATTTCAAGCATGTCAAGGATGCAGCATGAAACATTATGACGAATGGGAATTTTTGGGATTTTTGGATTTTTTATGACAATTCGGTCCTTCTTGGCTCCCTTGTCTAATCGCTGATTGAAATAGGTATAAATCCTCCTCAGGCCGAACGGACCGTGCTAATAGTTTGCCCCTCAAGTATAAAATTTTTACCGTGGAGGTAAAATTACACGTACGCGGATGAAAGAGCGACTGCCTAAATTAGTGTTCTTATGTGATAAGGACATGAGAAATTTTTAGAAAGAATCAACATTTCTTAATCAATAATTTTGAAAAACAAAAATTTTTGTCCCTTCGATTTGGATTGTTGATGAAAATCTTTAAACAAAAATCCACTAGGGAGTAAATGTAAAAAGAAAAGATGTTAGGAATATAAGAAAAGACAGGTTGGAAAAACTTCATGTCCTGAATGGTGCATAGAAAATCTTGGTCCATTTATTTTAAAACATGGTTTTGCATGATGCAGAAGATAAGTGAAGGGTCATACTTACCTGTGGTGTTGCATCCATTGATCAGTTTTCTCTTCAGCGAGGATGTCTCTGTCAGCCATATCTTAATCAGTTTTCTCATTGAGGTGGATGGCACTGTCAGCCACGTCTTGATCAATTTTCTCTGCTTAGGAAATGTCAAATATGGTTATCAATCTCTCATCCGGAGGAGTATTATCAGCTATCATCGAGCATTTTTCCCCTTATGGAGTGCTGCACTATCTGCAACTATCGAGCAGTTTTCTTACCAGGGAGTGTGGCACTATCAGCCACCATTGAGTAGTTTTCCTCATCAGGCAGTTGGGCACTATCTGCCACCATTGAGCAGTTTGTCTCGCCATCAAGTTGGGCACTGTCAGCCACCATTGAGCAGTTTTCCTCATAATCGAGTTGGGCACTGTCTTGCCACCATTGATCAATTTGTCTCATCATCAAGTTGGGCACTATCAGCCACCATGGAGCAGTTTGTCTCACCATCGAGTTGGGCACTGTCTCGCCACCATAGAGCAGTTTATCTCACTAGAGAGTATGGCACTGTCTGCCACTATTGAGCAGTTTGTCTCACCATCGAGTTGGGTACTGTCTACCACCATTAATCAGTTTGTCTTGCCATTGAGTTGGGCACTATCCACCACCGTTGAGCAGTTTATCTCACCATTAAGTTAGGCACTGTCCGCCACCATTGAGCAGTTTATCTCACCATCGATTTGGGCACTATCCGCCACCATTAAGCAATTTATCTCACCATCAAGTTGGGCATAGTCCACCACCATTGAGCAGTTTGTCGCACCATCGAGTTGGGAACTATTCGCCAGTTTTTCTCACCATCAAGTTGGGCACAGTCCACCACCATTGAGCAGTTTATCTCACCATCGAGTTGGGCATTATCTGCTACTATTGAGCAGTTTGTCTCACCATCGAGTTGGGCATTATCTGCCATCATTAAGTAGTTTATCTCACCATCGAGTTGGGCATTATCTACCACCATTGAGTAGTTTGTCTCACCATCAAGTTGGGCACTGTCTGCCACTGTTGAGAAGTTTGTCTCACCATCAAGTTGGGCACTATCTGCCACCATTGAGCAGTTTATCTCACCATCAAGTTGGGCAATGTCTGCCACCATTGAGCAGTTTGTCTCACCATCGAGTTGGGCACTATCTACCACCATTGCGCAATTTGTCTCACCATCGAGTTGGGCACTATCTTCCACCATTGAGTAGTTTATCTCACCATCGAGTTGGGCACTGTCTGCCACTATTGAGTAGTTTATCTCACCATCGAGTTGGGAACTGTCGCCACCGTTAAGCAGTTTGTCTTACCATCGAGTTTGGCACTATCTGCCACCATTGAGTAGTTTCTCTCCATCCAATTGGGCATTATCCGCCACCGTTGAGTAGTTTGTCTTACCATCAAGTTGGGCACTGTCCGCCACCATTGATCAATTTGTCTCACCATCGAGTTGGGCACTATCCGCCACCATTGAGCAGCTTGTCTTATCATCTAGTTAGGCACTATGTACCATTGTTGAGCTACTATTGCAATTTCCTACAAAATTCAAGCTGATATGGCACTGCATGTTGTAAGCATAATACGTGATACTGTAAAACTTAATACTACTTGACTAGACATGGCACTGCTTGTTATTGAAATAAATCGACATGACACCATATGTCATCAACATAAATTGTGAAGATCTCACTCGATCTAACGTTCGGCTATAATGTGCTGGGGTAAAGATCTCATTGGATCTAAGGTTGGACTACGATGTATCGAGGTAAAGATCTAACTAGATCTAAGGTTCGGCTATGATGTGTCAGGTTAAAGATCTCACTAGATCTAAGGTTCGACTATCATTTGTCGGGGTAAAGATCTCACTGGATCTAAGGTTTGGTTATGATGTGCCAGGGTAAAGATCTCACTAGATCTACGGTTCGGCTATGATGTGTCGGGGAAAAGATCTCACTGGATCTAAGGTTTGGCTGTGATGTGCTAAGGTAAAGACCTCACTAGATCTAAGATTTGGCTATGATGTACCTGGTAAAGGTCTCACTGGATCTAAGGTTTGGCTATGATGTGCCTTGGTATAGGTCTTACTAGATTTGAGGTTCGGCTATGATGTGTTGAGGTAAATATCTCACTGGATCTAAGATTTGGCTATGATGCTCCGGGGTAAAGATCTCACTAGATCTAAGGTTTAGCTATGATGTACCAGTGTAAAGACCACACTAGATCTAAGATTCGGCTATGATGTGCCTAGTAAAGATCTCACTAGATCGAATGTTTGGCTATGATGTGCCTTGGTATAGGTCTCACTGGATTTGAGGTTCGGCTATAATGTGCCGAGGTAAGAATCTCACTAGATCTATAATTCGGCTATGATGTGCCGGGGTAAAGATCTCACTGGATCTAAGGTTCAGCTATGATGTGCCGGGGTAAAGATCTCACTAGATCTAAGGTTCGGCTATGATGTGTCAGGGTAAAGATCTCACTAGATCAAGATGATGAAGCTTAGTCTTTTGGAAGAGTTTTATGCATTCCTGTTTAATGATGCATGTGATGTAGTACATTTATTGATGTATGATGAATTGTGCAAGTGCATGATGCATTAAGTTAGTATTTGCCCCTAGTCAAATTAGGAGGATGCATCACTTAGTAGCTTTTCCTTACTGAGGAAATGCCGAATGTGGTGATCAGCCTTCTCATCTAGGAGAAAGTACTATCAAATAAAGTGATCAATTTTCTCTTTTGGGAGGAGAACTGTTGAATTTGGTGATTAGTTCTCTCTACTAGGAGGAGAACTGTCAGATTGGTGATCAGTTCTCTCTATTCAAAGGAGAACTGTCGAATTTATCTTGAATAATTGATTTATTGTCCGTGTCATTGGGTAATTGATTTTCTGGTGACTTTGGAGCCTAGTGCTAATGTGTTTTGATGTTGAAGCATTTTCTCAAATGCGTCTTGATCTTAGAAAGTGTCTTAGCTGATTTTGCATTGTATTGCATTTTTTGGAGATTAACAATGTCTACTTGGCGACTTATTACCTTCTCATCTATAAATATAAGTGTGATGCAAAATGCATGATATGTGATGTTTATGCAATGCATTTCATCGTCATATGATGGAATCATGCAGGTGTAAGATCAGGCTTGCTTGGTTATCAATAGTGTTCTATTGTATCATTGGCTTCTTGGTTTTTGTCATTCTCAGTGATGATGAAAATTTGATTTCGGTTGGAGTCCTAGATGTAGGCTTTATAGCTTTAAGGGATGAGCTTATCGTTTTCATTGTAGTTGTGTGCGCTTTGCATCCATTTCACTCTGGTCGTTAGGCTGGCCATGCACTTGACTACTTGAACAAGGCAAGCTTTCGGGTCTTTCTCAGCTCCAATGAATTCTCGAGTTGTAAAAGTTTTACCCCTTGTGGCATATAGCATGAACTTGAGAAGGTAAACTCCAGTTTCTTGGACTGACAAAGATTAGCTTTTAGATAGTATGGCAAGCATCAGCAGTTCTCAGAATTCTTGTATAGCTGAGTGCAAGAAGATTGTCTTCCCACATTTTAGAGATGTGGGAGATTCATACGCTCATGTTGATGAAGAATATTGCTCTTGTGCTTGTTGTCATTCGGCGAGTCATTGCGATAAATGACTATAATTGTGCTTGCATGTAGAGGTTATGCCCTAATTTTTGCCTGAACCGAAGCACATCGAGCCCTTTTTATTTTTTTTAACCCTAATTTTTACATAAACTGCCTTTTCAGGTTTTTGATTTATCGGGTTGCCTTAACTTTTGCCTGGATAGCCCTTTCTGGTTTCTAATCCAGTAGGCTCTTTTTTTTCTTTTTAAAATTTTTTTTGCATGCGTTGTATGAACAAGAGTGCTTACATGAATGTTTCTTTTAACAATTCTGTGTATTCATTAAGTGCAGACATTTAACAATTCAGCAAAATGACACATCAGTCAAAGAAATATTTTTAGGTACAAAAGTTTGGTATCTGTGAGGTGTCGATGACGCGTGGGTCTCCCTTGGCACCTGTGTGAGAGGCGGGGCCCACAGGGGGTCTGATTGGATTTAGGCATGACAAGACATTTTTAGTTAAAGTTTGCACAATAAGCCAATTTTAATGAATAAAAGAATCGAGACCCAAATCTCAATACAATTGATAGAGTCGCCACCCAAGTTGTCTACTTGGGAAAGAGTTTTGGTGCGGTTCCCTTTGGGCGGGAGACTCATACTTATTAGATTAGACATTCGGGTATCGGATGAGTCACTTATTTCTCGTTTAGTTGATTCAAAATTACATTCACTGTATAAAACCGTTTTTGTCTTCATCATTTGGCGAATTATCACAGAAATCCTATTTCTACACTCTTTCACTCTCGTTCGTGCGTTTACATAGTACGATAAAGCACAAGCAATAAATGGGGGGAATAAAAATTACAACTGAGGGAAATGGGGGAAATTGCAAAGAGAACTATACATTTGTTCTAAGTTATAAAACAAAATGAAAGTAAATTCCCATGCATCTATAGACGTTAGCATAGTTTATAGCACATAACAAATCAGCATTTTATTGAGAAAAATGTGATTATGTTGTAAAGCCATATTTTAACTTTTGTGGGTTGATTTACCGGATTATTAATGAGAATGATTGCATGGCAAATGGTGAGTTGGATTGATTTTAACCAATTAAAAGACGAATTCTGGATTCTACATGGGGTCGGTACCCGTACAGGTGGGTAGGACCCATACGGCTACCAGGGAGGACGGGTACGGGTATGAGGGATCCGTATGGGTCCTGTCTGGTCCGACATAACCTTTGTTTGATTTACTTTAATAGATTAATGGAGGAGAAATGAGATAAAAAAAAATGGGATTTCCTTTTATACTAGTATGGCGCACCTGTACAACCACTATAATGGTATATTTGGTACCAACAAGGCTCATATTAATTAGGACCAGACCTAAAAGAATTTTTATATATAGATCTAATATAATGAACAATGAAATAAATAAAGATCAACATAGCAAAATGGGATTTCCCTCGCTATGAGTATGGCGCATCTGTATAACCTTTATGAGGGTGTATAGGTGCCAACAAGGCCCATAGGGTTAGGACCAGACCCGAAATAAGTAGAGGAGGAGAATCAAGTAAAACAATAAAAAAAAGCAATTAAATAAATTGAGTGAGTCTCTTTGAAACTCAGGAGCGTACCTTTACTTGATGAATCCACTTTGGAGGGATCCCAATGCTGAATGGAAGCCTTGTCAAAGTAGATGTTGAAATGGTGATTTTAAGGCTATTTGGGTGACTGTTTGTGTGGACAGAACTTCCCCCAAATCCTAATAAACGAAGCTAGGAATGAATAAAATGTGGACAAAACCTCAAGGAATGGGTTTTCCACCTATTTTATACCTCCTATACCTCAATTATACCCTTTCTAAACCTATAGAAAGTTGCTAGAACTATTGCCTATGTGATATGTGTAATTGTGTTGTATTATGATCGTGTCTCTCTAAAATCAGGAAAATGGCCTCAATTTATAAGGGAAAAATAGGTCTGAACGCATTAAATGGTTGATTTATACGTTTATGGTTAATTATCTTCTCTTATGTCAGAATATATTCACTTATGGCAAATTATATTTGTTATATGGCAAATTATATTTGTTATATGGAATCATATTCTTTTATAGCAGAATATATTCGCTTATGGCAGATTATATTTGCTATATGGCAAATTATATTTGCTATATGGCAAATTATATTTACTATTTCGAATTATATTCTTTTATGGCATAATATATTCGCTTATGGCAAATTATATTTGCATATGGCAAATACATTCGCATATGGCAAAGTATATTCGCATATGGCAAAGTATATTCGCATATGGCAAAGTATATTCGCATATGGCAAAGTATATTCGCATATGGCAAAGTATATTCACATATGGCAAAGTATATTTGCATATGGCAAATTATATTCTCATATGGCAAAGTATATTTGCATATGGCAAATTATATTCGCATATGGCAAAGTATATATACTATATTGAATTATATTCTTTTATGGCAAATTTGGGCAGTAAAACCGACTGTTTGGGCATCTGGGGGACCAGTACGGGTGGACTGGACCCGTATGGGTCCCATTTGGTACCTAATTGGGTGATTCGAGAAGTTTTCAAACTGATATGGATGGGATGGACCCGTATGGGTCCAACCGATCCACCCATACAGATCTGGGTTGACCCATACAGATCTGTAAGGATCTATTCGACCGGTTTTGCCTGAAACTTCCTAGAATTGCCTGAAACTGCCCGAAATTGATCAGTTTTGACTGGTTTTGATTGGATTTGACCATTTTAGACCTTTTAGGGCTTAGGCGCTAGTTTTTTTAGGTTTAGATTTGATAAAGCTTGACCAAACTACATTGAAACCGCTCCAAGTAGATAACATCTGTAGAAGGATGCATAATATAGCTCTTATCATCATTTCATGAGAAGGATCATTGAAATCCAGTGCTCACAGACTACACCTCATGGGATCATTATATATACAAATCTGTATGATCTCACGATATGAACGAGGGTTTAGAAATCATACCTGAGGTGATGACATAGGCTAGTTCCTTTAAGGCAAACTCCTTTCCTTTGCTGATGTATCCCTTTCTTAAGGCAGATGATTTTCCTTTTGCTATTGTGTATATTCTTAATGACTCAGCTTGAGGAAAGTGTGTAACCCTTTCTTAAGGTGGATGACTTCTCCTTGTATCCCATTCCTAAGGCGGATCGACTCACCTGACCAATGATGGTGTATCCTTTTCCTAAGGCAGATGACTCTCCTATTGGATGTATCCCTTTCTCAAGGCAGATGACTCTCCTGCTAGGGAATTTTGAATGACCTGAAAAAAGAATAATAATCAAATGCGGAATCAATTATTATCTAAGCAGACGCCTTTTTATTCTTAATTAACTTTTGTGGAAACAAAAATATTTTTTCCCCTTCAATTAAGAATAAAGAGGTATGGATCGAAAATCATATGCGGGAAATATCGGGTTTGGCTCATTTGCCGCTTATTTTGCTGTTAGGGAATACTCTTAGGGTGAGTGCCCCTAGGTCGGTTGGTGGATGCTCCTAGAACAATGAGGGGTTGCCCCTGGATTTCATCCCACTACTGGGAGATGGGGGCATGCCCCTAGATTTGATCCCGCTACTGAGAGGTAGGGGATGCCCCTGGATTTGATCCCGCTACTGGGAAGTGGGGGGATGCCCCTGGATTTGATCTCGCTACTAGGAAGTAGGGGATGCCCCTAGATTTGATCCCGCTACTAGGAGGTGGGGGGATGCCCCTGGATTTGATCCTGCTACTAAGAAGTGGGGGATGCCCCCAGATTTAATCCTGCTACTAGGAGGTGGGGGATGCCCCTGGATTTGATCCCACTACTGGGAGGTGGGGGGATGCGCCTAGATTTGATCCCAGTACTAGGAGGTAGGGGATGCCCCTAGATTTGATCCGGCTACTAGGAGGTGAGGGAATGCCCCTAGATTTGATCCTGCTAATGGAAAGTGGGGGGATGCCCCTGGATTTGATCCCGCTAATAGGAAGTGAGGGATGCCCCTGGATTTGATCCTACTACTGAGAAGTAGGGGATGCCCCTGGATTTGATCCCGCTACTAAGAAGTGAGGGGATGCCCCTGGATTTGATCTCATTACTGGGAAGTGGGGGGTTGCCCTTGGATTTGATCTCGCTATTGGGGGGTGGGGGATGCCCCTATATTTGATCTCGCTACTAAAAAGTGGGGGGATGCCCCTGGATTTGATCCCGCTACTAGAAAGTGGGGGATGCCCCTGGATTTAGTCCCACTACTGGGAAGTGGGGGGATGCCCCTAGATTTGATCCCGTTACTGGTAAGTGGGGGGATGTCCCTGGATTTGATCCCGCTACTAGGAGGTGGGGGGATGCCCCTAGATTTGATCCCGCTACGGGGAAGTGGGGGGATGCCAATATTTGATCCTTTGAGAAATAGATATTCCTGATGGAGTTGATCTCTAGGGACACTTCTTTGGGAAAGGTGCCCCTTGGACAGGGATCCTTTTGCTAGTACTTGTATTGTGAAGCTTTCTTCGCTTTTGTGAGACACCGGTTCAGAGTTTGCCCCTAAGTGTTAGTTGATAGGGGGATGCTCCTCGATGGTATCCACTGTTGGGGAATGGAGGGATGCCCCTAGATTGACTACTTTACCGGGGAGGTGTCTTCCTAGATGATTCTTCTGCTAGAGATTTCTTCTAGGATAACATTTCCTTGGTTCAGGTAAGAATTTCTTGTCTTATGGGGATCGTTGCCCCTTGATATTTGGACAGCTTGGGGATCCTCCCCTTGAATGAACCTGCCCATGAAAAGGTATTTACGTTAGCAATTTCTTTTACATGGCTTACCTTGATTCTTGATTGACTTTGTGTGGATAAAAATATTTGCCCTTTCAATCAATGATCAAGGTGAGCTAGGGGTTTAGCCCCTAATTAGCTGAAAGACCGGGGTTTGTAAAGTGGGGTTTGCCCCAATTGGGATCTGATGTGCCCTTGTCGCTGAGGAGTTCTAGTTTCCCTTGGAAAACCGTTCTGAAATAGGAGGGGGGAACTATATGGCTAGGTAGGAGCCGTACGCCTGATACTGACCCGTATGGCTGAAGAAGCTGTTGGATGGAATGCTTGTACCTACTGTTTGAGAAATCCTGATCCCATTTGACAAACTGCCCCGAGGGGACCCATACGGGTGGAGTTTTGCTGAGGTGGGACCCGTACATGTGGGATGGACCCCGTACGGGTCCCTTTTTCAGGGATAAAATGTCTAAAACTGGGTTTTCTGCGACCTTTTTCTAATTTTTGACTTATCCACTGTATTCTAACCCTGTTAAATTATTGTTTTCCCTTTGAGTATCGGGCAAACTTCTTTTCTAGTAAACCTATATTTTACATTTCAACAAACCATTAGTCGAAATTGTATTTATAAGGCTGCGATACTCACAGTGCATTTATTTTGTGCAGGTCATCTAAGACCTGTGGGAGAGGTTGGATATATATGGGGGCATTGAACAGATGTTGGGTGGTGTAGAAGACCGCCACTTTGTCCTGGAGTTACCACTTTGCTTTGAGTGGTATTTCGGTGAACATGCCCGAGGGTGGAGGACCAGTGTTATGGTAGAGAGATCGATCCCTCCCCCTGATCCTAGTGGGAGTCTTCTGATTGCATCTGATGTCGGGTACTGACTATGGGTTGCACTTGTTCGTCTGGGACTTTTTGTTAGCTCAGGATGCACTAGCCTCAGTAAGTTTCTTTTACCTGCAAAATATAACAAACCATGCATCCCATGACATTTATATATATGTTTATGATTTTTATTAACCATGGAGCATGATAGGTCCGCTCAGGCCTTGGAGGCTGCCGAGGAGAGGGTCAGATTCTTAGAGGAGCAACTGCAGGGCACGACTGCTGAGGCTGATCAGGCTAGGGCTGAGACTGCTCGAGCAAGAGCCAAGATTGAGATGTTGTGGGGTCAGTTGGCATGGATGACTGAGGATAGACAAATATCGAAGCCTCCTGATCTTGTGTCCGAGGAGGACCTTTCTGCGTACCGAGTGGCGCCGGCCTTGACCCAAAGGGGTGGACCTAAGAAGGAGGTGGATCAGCGTGTTGGGATAGCTGATGTTGTGGCTGGGGGTGTCATAAGGACTGATGACCATATGATGATCAACATGGATGAACTGCTGGTGGATTCGCAGGACCATACTCTAGGGGGGTACTCGGGACAGATCCCCCAGTAGCTTAGACCATGATATACTTTCATTTTCTAGATGTTCGATACTTTTGGTCCTGTGTGGCTTACTTTGTTGTAAGCTTGGATTGACACTTCTGCCGCTTTATTTTTATGTATGCTAAACTTTTCCTTCTCTGAATGATATTCTAATTTATGCATAGGCCATTCATGTGAGATGACCTATCGAACTTTTATTTGTCCTAATTTTTTCCTGAACTATCCTTGACGGCTCAGCTCAGCGGACTTTTCTTTTCTCTGCTTTAACTTTTACCTGGACCGCCTTTTTGGGTTTTTAATCCAGTAAGCTTTTGTCTGAGTCCTTGATTGATCCTTTTCCTCGAGGATATTATTGTCTTGTCCTTTGATAAAGGCTTAATTTGCTGGTGAATTTGACTAGTAACCAAACTTTCGAAGCTTTAGATTATTGAGAGACTGGCCCAATTATGATCGATGAGTATTACCAAGATCTTGGATGAGATCTGTATGCTTGTTGTAGACTCGTACAGGCTTGTATGGAAGCCTATACTTCTTTGTGTTGGCGACTTGATTGGATGAGATTCATTCTTTGCACATTAGGGGAATGTGCCTTCAAGGTGTCCAAACTGTAACATGGTGCAAGCTGGATGATGCTAGTGGAAACACTTGGCACTTTAGATGATGTGTGCTATAGAGTAGCTTCACAGTGGAAAAGCTAAACTTGAGGGATCCCAACTGTGAAGTATTGCTATTACAAATGATGCTTGAAGAATAAAAGCAAGTACAAACTACCGGCATTTTGAATAGAGTTCTAACTTTTGCATAGACCGCTTGATGTGATGCGATCTATTGAACTAATTTTGTATTTTTCTTTTGTCTTAACTTTTGCTTGAACTATCCTTGGCAGATCAGTTCAGTAGACTTTTTCTGCCTATTGCATAAGCCTTATTATTTTTTTTCTTTTTATGGCTTATTGGCATTTTATCTTTTGTTGAATGATACGCACAGTACAGATAATAACAAAGAGTACAAAATGTAGAGAAGAAACTGATGTTCACATACTTGTGATCATTTCACCTTAAAGACATGCATGGATTCATAAGACCCAGATTCTTAGCAAATCATATCATGTTTACCAGTGAAATTAAATTTGAGTGCATAGGCAATGGCATTAGTTTCCAATGGTTAACCCTTACCCGCTTTCTAGTCCTTTGATAGATTTTCCGGAAAGCAACTGATGTTTTCCTCTCGATGCCCTAACTTTTGCCTAAGCCACCCTTTTCGGGTTTTCAACTTAGCGGGCTTTATTTAGAGTACCCTAACTTTTGCCTGACGGATTTGTGGAATATCGATCAGCGGGTTGCACCCTAATTTTTGCCCAAGCAGTAGAGGACCACTTGTCGGGTGATTTATTCTTTATTTCTTTTATTCTTTGTGCTGCGTTTTTATGATTTATTTCTTTTAACCTAAACATGATAGTGCTTAAGCCTGTCTTGATTCACTGGATTCACGAACTCATTTCCATCCATGTCCGTAAGCTTGATCCCTTCTTTGCCAAGCACTTTTATAATCTTGGACCGTCTTTCCCAATTAGGCCTGAATTTGCCCCTAGTATAAGTGTTGATGGAGCGTAGCTATTTGAGAACCAGATCACCTGCCTTGAGGAATTGCTTTGGGTAAGCTTCAGCTATTTAGTGTTGGAATGAACATGTTCTTCTCTTTTGTAAAAGGCGGTCATGTTATTGTGGGGAAGGTTTTGGATCATTATGTAGGGTAAGGGGTCTTCTTTCTTTTAAGCAAATGGGGAAAGCATTTTTTAGGGATATTTTGATGGGAATATAGGCCCAAGGGGGTACCTACATTGATAAGAAATGCCCATTTATTAGATGTGATGGTTTACCCTTTTTCAAGGTTTTGGAAGAGCATTGGATTTAAGCTTGCATTGATTTTTACCTTCAACGGTGCTTTTGATGTGTAGTATGTCCTCCTCCCCTTTTTTGATGTGTATCTTCTCCCCTTTATGGAAAAAATGAGCTATGACCCAAGGCTATCATGTTTGCTAAGCACTTTTTACTATCTCTCTTTTTTTAGTGGTAAGTTTTAACCATTAGAACCTTATGTCATTGCGATATACTCAAATTCAATTTCTTTAATAAACATGATACAATTTTTAAGAATGTTGATTTTATGAGTGTACGATATCTTTAAAAGTGAAATACTTAAACATAATGTGAATGCATCAATTTATCTGTGACATGCTTTATAAGTGGCATCATTTTGTATCAAAACACTAGCAACGTTAAAAGGTTACCTCATCCTTGAAGTCATCCCCCAGATGTGGAGGGTCTTTATTTTTTATCTTGGTATGATCCATCGGTGAATCGATAGTCTCCCAATTCTAAGCTTCTACTTGTCTTGGCACTAATCTTCTTCATGGTTTGGACTGAAGTAGAAGATCATTGAGCACTTGTAGTCACACCAAAGGGTAGACCTGTTGGATGATGGAAGGTTGTCCCCTTAGGCATGGCTACGCAGTTGGGACCCTGGCTAGATCCCCCAAACTGAAATATTAACACCACAAATCCTTTGCTAGGCTGAATAGATCAGCTAACGGCTGGCAGAACTGTCGTATCCCCTGAATCATACGGACCAACTGAACCCCACTATCCAAACTGACTAAATGATGGGAGATGGAGGCGGAGATTCATTCCTTAACTGAACTGAATTTGCTTTAGTAGAAACTCGAATGTGGACCAAATGAACTTGAGACGGTTGCCAAACTTTGATTCTTTCTCAGATGAGAACCAAATGATCAATACATGCATGGGTTTGATTTATGCATGCATAAATTACAACAATGCATGGCCTGGTTAATTACAAGGATACACAACACATATGAATCAATTGATTCCGTCCTTATTTCTCCCACCGAGTCTGAGGGTATTTTTCCTTAGTCTAATCTCACATAGAAATCAAGGTACCTAGAAGGTAAAATACTTTGGCTTTTGATAAGAATGGTGTAGGGACATATCAGAAGTTGATGTAGAAGGTTCCCATCGCATCAAGCCTCTTTTGGAGGGAGATGGTAATGAGTACTCCACCCACTAAGGTGTACCCAATATCCCTGGCGGTCATAGGTATCACCATCATGAGCTTCACGAAAATAATAGGGCACCCTATCCTAGGGCTAGAAAAAGAGCGTATCTAACTAAAGAGACAAGGAGATGAGAAGATAGAGTGTGATAATTTTCCAAATAATGAAAACAAAAGCGGGTAGAATCAAGTAAATAATTTTCGGTGCTCATCTTAATCTTTTAAGCTATTAAAACAGACCATCATTTTGCAAGTTAAAAGATTATATCCCTAGCTAAGTTGCCTCTATGAGGTGACGATGACGTGTGGGTCTCCCTTGGCGCCTGTGAGAGAGGCAGGGCCCACTAGGGGTTTGATTAGATTTAGGTATGACAAGACATTTTTAGTTAAAGTTTGCATAATAAGCCAATTTTAATGAATAAAAGAATCGAGACCCAAATCTCGATACAATTGATAGAGTCGCCACCCAAGTTGTTTACTTGGGAAAGCATTTTGGTACGGTTCCCTCTGGACGGGAGACTCATACCTATTGGATTAGAGATTCGGGTATCGGATGAGTCACTTATTTCTCATTTAGTTGATTCAAAATTACATTCACCGCGTAAAACCATTTTTGTCTTCATCATTTGGGGAATTATCATAGAAATCCTATTTCTACACTCTTTCATACTCGTTACATGCGTTTGCAAAGTACGATAAAGCACAAGCAATAAATGGGGGGAAAAATTACAACCGAGGGAAATAGGGGAATTGCAAAGAGAACCTATACATTTGTTCTAAGTTATAAAACAAAATGAAAGTAAATTCCTCAGCATCCACAGACGTTAGCACAGTTTATACCACATAATAAATCAGAATTTTATTGAGAAAAATGTGATTATGTCGTAAAGCCATATTTTAACTTTTGTGGGTTGATTTACAGGATTATTAGTGAGAATGATCTCATGGCAAATGGTGAGTTGGATTGATTTTAACCGATTAAAAGACGAATTCTGGATTCTGCCTGGGGCCGGTACCCTTACAGGTGGGTGGGACCCATACGGCTATCGAGGAGGATCGATACGGGTATGGGGGACCACACCGGTCCTGTCTGGTCTGACAAAACCTTTGTTTGATTTACTTTAACAGGTTAATGGAGGAGAAATGAGATAAAAATAGGATTTCCTTTTATACGAGTATGGCGTACCTAAACAACCACTATAATGGTATATTAGGTACCAACAAGGCTCGTATTAATCAGGACCAGACCCAAAAGATTTTTATATGTAGATCCAATATAATGAACAATAAAATAAATAAAGATCAACAAAGCAAAATGGGATTTCCCTCCCTATGAGCTTGGCGCATCCGTATAACCTTTATGAGGGTGTATAGGTGCCAACAAGGCCCATAGGGTTAGGACCAGACCTGAAATAAGTAGAGGAGGAGAATCAAGCCAAACAATAAAAAAGCAATTAAATAAATTGAGTGTGAGTCTCTTTGAAACTCAGGAGCGTACCTTTACTTGGTGAATCCACTTTGGAGCTATCCCAATGCTGAATGGAAGCCTTGTCAAAGTAGATGTTAAAATGGTGATTTTAAGGCTATTTGGATGAGTGTTTGTGTGGACAGAACTTTCCCCAAATCTTAATAAATGAAGCTAGGAATGAATAAAATGTGGACAAAACCTCAAGGAATGGGTTTTCTCCCTATTTTATACCTTCTATACCTCAACTATACCCTTTCTAAACCTATAGAAAGTTGCTGGAACTATTGCCTATGTGTTATGTGTATTTGTGTTGTGTTGTGATCATGTCTCTCTAAAATGAGGAAAACGACCTCTATTTATATGGAAAAATATGTCTGAATGCATTAAATGGTTGATTTATGCGATTGTGGTAAATTAACTTCTTTTATGTCAGAATATATTCGCTTATGGCAAATTATATTTGTTATATGGCAAATTATATTTACTATATCGAATTATATTCTTTTATGGCAGAATATATTCACTTATGGCAAATTATATTTGCTCTATGGCAAATTATATTTACTATATCGAATTATATTCTTTTATGTAAAAATATATTCGCTTATGCCAAATTATATTTGCATATGGCAAAATATATTTACATATGGCAAAATATATTTACATATGGCAAATGTATTCTCATATGGCAAAGTATATTTGCACATGGCAAATTATATTTGCATATGGCAAATTATATTCACATATGGCAAAATATATTTACTATATCGAATAATATTCTTTTATGGCAGATTTGGGCACTAAAACCGACTGTTTGGGCATCTGGGGGACCAGTACGGGTGGCCTGGACCCGTATGGGTCCTATTAGTACCTAATTGGGTAATTCGGGAAGTTTTTAAACTGATATAGATGGGATGGACATGTACGGGTCTAGGGGACCATACGGGTCCAACCGATTGTACAAGTCCAACCGATCCACCCGTACAGATTTGGGTCAACCCTTATGGATCCGTAAGGACCAGTATGGATTCGGGTTGACCTGTACGGACAGGTTTGACCGATTTTGCTCGAAACTTCCTAGAAATGCCCGAAAGTGCCCGTAAGCGATCGATTTTAACTGGTTTTGACCGGATTTGACCATTTTAGACCTTTTAAGGCTTAGATGCTAGTTTATTTTAGGTTTAGATTTGACAAAGCTTGACCAAACTGCATTGAAATCGCTCCAAGTAGGTAACACCTGTAGAAGGATACATAATATAGCTCTCTCAATGCAGTTTGGTCACAATAAAATCTATTAAAATCTAGTGCTCACAATATCTATTCCTAAGAACTTTCTCCTGTTATCAATGGTCCTTTTTCAGGTTTTATCGGTTGATTTCTCTCTTTCTTTTATCTTTATTTTTGCTTAAAAGCCCTCACTAGCTTTTAGCAGACACATTTTTTTATGTGGTATTGCCTGAGCCTGTTCTCGTTCAAGGGGCTTATGAACTTGTTTCCTTTGATGTCCTTAATGTGTAGCATTTCTTTTATGAGAATCTGTTTCACTGTGTGGGGTCTCCTTAGGTGGAATTTGCCCCTTGCATCAGCATGCACTACTTTCATTTGCTTTAGGATACATTCCCTTGATTTTGACTTTGTTAGTTATTTTTGTTGTCCTGGTCATCCTTTGTTCATGCACCTTTGTGAGAATCGACTTTGACCTATTCGTTCGGTTCATGATGGTTCTCTTTGGCAGAGGAAGGATATGTCATTTCAATGATGTCATGTCTCAAGTTGAGACATTTTCGTACAATTGTTCAGAGACATTCCATTTGCTAGATACTTCTAGCTGATTTGACTTTTTTTATGTTCTGCGAGATCCTTATCAACCTTTATGCTTCTTATCGAGTAATATGCAATAAGGAAAAGTAAATCTTTTGAGATTAATCTCGTCGGATTTATTGGTCTGGTCTTCACTATGATTATGTTGTCATTGAGGTCCTTTCTACATCATGCTAGAGTTGCTTGGGAGTCTACCATCTGATTTTTCTCATGTGGCACAAAGTACATTCGTCTAGATTGCTTTAACGCATGGTTTGAGTGATTTTCTTCTCTCAATTTTGTCTGGTGACTTGTCTGTTGACTTGAGCAGATTCTCTGATGATCTTTTCTTCATTTGCCCTTACGAGTAGTAAGGACATTTTATTGATTGGATGTGCTTGGTTGAACCAGGTAAAGGCAACCACATGATTTTATTATTTTCTTTTTTCTCTCTCTTTTGCAGAAGTTAAGTTATTTGAAATATATACCATTTATGGGTTTGTCAAATGTGCCTAAATTTATTTCCTTAATTGGAGTGTCATGAATGTTGAATATGTCAAATGTATCCTGGAATGAATACATGGAATCATTATCAGAAACATTGCATATGTAAGCTAATTTATTCGTAATATTGTTTATTACAATGTTTATTTCAAAAGCACTAGAGATAAAAACAGAAGAACAATCTTCATTATTTAGCGTAGCTCCCACTTCTTCTTAGATATTGTTGCCTACCATACTATTCCCAATTTGGGCTTTCATCATAGTCTTCCAGAGTTTCTTCATCTGAATAATATTCGATCTCTGGGTCCACAAGATCTAGTTGGCCATCTTCCGTGCTATCATTTTGCATCATTTTACCGAGCTCATCTTCCCTCAGTTGGTACTCTTCATTATACTTTACTATTTTCTTGGCATATTCAACTACCTCATTGAAGGTCTTGAATTGCAACATTTTCATCTCATCGTGGAAGCGTGGGTTGGAACCTTCCACTAGCTTGACAATCAATGCTTCCTGATCAGGAGCTCCGCTTACTAGATTTCGGATTGCCATCCACCTTAGATAATAAGCTTCAAAGGTTTCATTCAGGAATTGCCTTACTCCTTCAAGGTCTTGGAGAGTAGTCTTAATCTTCACATTAAATGCAAAGTTCTCAATGAAAGCTAAGCAGAGTAACTTCCATTCAGACTTGACATTGGTCGGCATTCTCATATACCAATCAATCGCTGACCCACGGAGAGTGGTCTGGAAGAGATTGATAATATGAACTTTAAGAACTCTCATGCTTGTCATGACTCTACGGTAACCTTCAACATGGGCTGTTGGTGAACCAGTTCCATCATATAGTACGATGTAGGGCATCACAAAGTTAGCAGGTAAGGGCTTTGTTATAGAGAGAGCAAACTTTTCTATGTCCATGTATTGGTCAGTAGACGGGCTCATAATCTTCTGAACTTTTGGCGTCATGGCCTCCAGTATGGCCATCTTAGCTCTTAGTTCAGTCAATTCAGCTTCTTTTTGCTCCATCTTTCTAGAGCTAGATGCGTTCAGGCTCTCCAAAGTGTTTCAGAATTTTTGAGTGCCCATAATCCTTATAAAGGACTGCTTAATACATCACCATCTGCCATGGTTTCTTTAGGCTTGAGCCACTCAATTATCAATTGGGGTTCTGACTCTTCGGCTATGTGATACATGCCTTAGTTGGATTTTACCTCGTTTCCCTTCTTTTCAGAAAAAATTAAAATTAGGGCCTCCCACGTTATAAGGGTCCTAACGGTTTTTCTAATGATTGAATGAATAGATGAATGAATGAATGAATGTGTGAATGAATGAATGAATGGATATGACCAAATAATAGGGGGTAGGGTGCACACCAATTGTTCGAGGAGCAATCGGTAAGGGTAGTCTGTAATATTCGCGGAATATCACAAATGCGCAGTTCAAAGACCAAGGGTTTGAGTCAGATTTGACTCCATAGCCGGGGGTAAGTTGACTCACTGGTCACAGGTGGGTTGACTCTATGGTCCAAGGTGAGCTGACTCGTTGGTCACTCAAAAAGGGTTGACCCATTGGTCCAAGGGTGAGCTGACTCACTAGTCACTCAAAAAGGGGTTGACTCATTGGTCCAAGGGTGAGCTGACTCACTGGTCACTCGAAAAGGGTTGACTCATTGGTCTAAGGGTGAGCTGACTCCAGGGTCACTCGAAGGGTTTGACTCATTGGTCCAAGGGGTGAGCCGACTCTAGGGTCACTCAAAGGGTTTTGACTCATTGGTCTAAAGGGTGACCTGTCTCTAGGGTCACTCAAAGGGCTTTGACTCACTAGTCCAAGGAGTGAGCTAACTCTAGGGTCACTCAAAGGGCTTTGACTCACTGGTCTAATGGTTGAGCTAACACTGGGGCCACTCAAAGGATTTTGACTCACTGGTCCAAGGGTTGATCTGACACTAGGGTCACTCAAAGGGTTTTGACTCATTGGTCCAAGGGTTGAGCTGACACTAGGGTCACTCAAAGGGTTTTCACTCACTGGTCCAAGGGATGAGCTGACACTGGGGTCAATCAAAGGGTTTTGACTCACTAATACAAGGGTTGAGCTGACACTAGGCTCACTCAAAGGGTTTTGACTCATTGGTCTAAGGGTTGAGCTGATACTGGGGTCACTCAAAGGGTTTGACTCACTGGTCCAAGGAGTGAGCTGACACTAGGGTCACTCTAAGGGTTTTGACTCACTGGTCTAAGGGTTGAGCTGACACTAGGGCCACTTAAAGGGTTTTAACTCATTGGTCTAAGGGTTGAGCTGACACTAGGGTCACTCTAAGGGTTTTGACTTGCGGGTCCAAGGGGTGAGCTGACACTAGGGGACACTCAAAGGGTTTTGACTCATTGGTCCAAGGGTTGAGTAGACACTAGGGTCACTCAAAGGGTTTTAACTCACTGGTCCAAGGGTTGAGCTGACACTAAGGGTCACTCAAAGGGTTTTGACTCACTGGTCCAAGGGTTGAGCTGACACTGGGGCCACTCAAAGGGTTTTGACTCACTGGTCTAAGGGGTGAGCTGACACTAGGGTCACTCAAAGGGTTTTGACTCATTGGTCCAAGGGTTGAGCTGACACTGGGGCCACTCAAAGGGTTTTGACTCATTGGTCCAAGGGTTAAGCTGACACTAGCATTACTCAAAGGGTTTATGTCTTTCAGATCACGGGTTGAGCCTCGGTGGACTTACTAGTTTTGGTTAATTTCGGCTCATGGGCTGAGCTTAGGTGGACTCACTGGTCTCGATTTATTTCGGCTCAGGGGCTGAGCCTAGGTGGACTCACTGATCTCGATTAAGGGAATGAAATGGCATAACGCACATTAATGTCATGGCTGCATAGAGATGTGGCTATTTTTCACACAATCGTGATGCTTATGATCTCTGTTTTAGTTTATTTATATTTAATAAACCTGCACAGGTAGCAAATGGTTAGATCGCGCCTACCGCCCTTTTAACTCAATTGGGTTACTTCGCTTGAAAGCCAACAGGGGACTTAGCGAAGTCTGCTCTCGTGCACTCAAGGCTTTTTGGTAAACCTATGAGAAAGTGTCTACGGTTCATTTATATGTGGGTTTCGGTCTTAGGATTGGGTGCAATTTGGGATACCCTATGCCTTTGTGTACCGAGTCCCAATGGCCCTAAGCGAACCAAAGGAAACTTTTCCACATATAATATGTGTAGGTAGTCTTGCCCTTAAGCGAACAAGGTCCTCGTACGTTACGCAAGGGGTGTGATTGGATCCGTACCCCTCAAGCCCTAATCAAACTTGGAGATACTTCACCAAAAGACACCTAGATTGGTTTTTAGGTAAAGAATGCAGATGCTATGAAATCCTAAAATTTGTGTAATGTAGAAATTATCACAAATTCCTTAGTTCCAAAATTTAATTTGAACAATATTTTAAGTATCATGTCAAAAAAGAATTTTTATAAAAATCAGGTTTTCATAAAAATAACTTTCCCCATCGGAGTCACCACTGTGAGCGGGCGGACGCTTTCGGTAGGTTGGCATGCGGGGTGCGATGCGCGGGGCACGCTTTGGTTTGGTGTGGTTTGAGGAAACCGCAGCGTTTGGTCTGGTTTGAGAAAATCCAGTTTGCTTAAATGCGGTGGCTTTGTAGGCCAAAAATGTGATTATGTTGAGAAACACATTTACACATTTTACTGAGAATAGATAATTTTAAGATAAAGCATTTTTACTTTATTTAAAACTAAAATAGAGTTGCCACCCTGTTCAGCTCCACCGGGAATTATGGTATACTGATCCTCAAAGGGATTTTTATACCGAAAAGAAAATGAGATTCTAAGTTCGGACATAATAGTTACTCATATTGTTCAAATTGTTTGGGTTAATTTTGGAATTTTGGAATTTGTGGTGATTTCTGCATTACAACGGCTTTATTTAAGAATTAAATTCAAAAAATAATACGGGCATCATAATGGCTTAATAAATGGACATTTTCTACCAAATTTTTGGTAGAGTAGCGGCAGCGCTAGGGTCTGGGCCCTGAAACTCGAATAGATTTTCCTCACATTCTGGATGTTTGTCCGTACCTGCGAGTTTATTTACACATATTATAATTTAAGTGGCACCAGTGGCACACTTAACCAGAGAAATGGAATGCAATATGCAATAATAAAAGTAATAAAAATGAATTTTAAAGTTGGGCTTAGAGTCAATTACCCTCAGTTACCTTTTCATTTGTACAGGATGACGTGAGAGCCAGTGAGGGAGCGAAGTTGTCAAAGATTGTGATCTTGTTGGAAAATAGATTTAACCCAAGTTATGGCTATAATCTTGGATTATTTCTAAAGGAAAATGCGAGGTTTTTGAGAGTCAATTTTTAGATCGAAGATCACTGTAAGATCTTGATCTAAGAAGATCAGGAAATGAGCTTATACCGAATGTTGGTGATAGAGCTCGGATTTGGAAGTGTTTTGGCAGAGCTTTGGGGCTTTTAGGACTCCCGGAATGATTTTTGGGCGTAATGGGTTTTTTCTTGCATTTTGGATGTATGAAAATGAGGGGGGAGCACCCTTATTTATAGAAGGGTGGTAATTAACCGGCGGGTTAATTACCTATCTGACAAAATCTTGCTTTAAATCCCACAAATCCTATAAAATGTCGGTCAGATACAATTTTTTTACTGTCCATAGGTTATTACCCGCCCAGCTAATTACCTATTTAACCATATTTTGACTGAAATAGCCCAATGAGCAAAATTAGGCCACTTAAACTGGCTAAATTCTGTCGTTTAAGCCCTCAAAATGGCATTTTTTGTGTTTTCAGGACAATTTTACTGTTTGACAGTTTGACTGTTTTGATTATTCGGAAATAGATTTCAAGCATTTGAAGGATGCAGCTTGAAATATTATGACGAATGGGAATTTTTGGATTTTTTTATGACAATTTGGTCCTTCTTGGCTCCCTTGTCTAATTGCGGATTGAAATAGGTATAAATCCTCATCAGGCAGAGCGGACCGTGTTAACACTGTCTTACGAATTTTGTTCAAATTGGATTAGACATTCCAATTGACTCCCCTAGCTTGCCAAATTGATCTTTACTCAGTGGCTTAGTAAAGATATATGCTCTTCGTTCATTGGTTGGAATGTATACCAATGCAACATTCTTCTTCATAACATGATCCCGGATGAAATGATGCCTTATGTTGACATGTTTCCTCCTGCTATGAAGTACTGGATTCTTTGACATATCAATGGCACTTTTGCTGTCACCCATAATATCCACACATCCAGATTAAACTCCATAATCTTCTAGTTATTGCTTAATCCAAAGGAGTTGAGCTACACAACTTCCAGCTGCTATATATTCTACTTTTGTGGTTGATAAAGCAAGAGAAGTTTGCTTCTTACTGTACCATGACACTAAGCAATCTCCAAGGAAGTGACAACCTCTGGATGTACTCTTTCTTTCAAGAGTGTCTCTGCCATAGTCGGCATCAGTAAATCCTTGAAGTGTGAAATCTACATTACTAGGATACCATAACCCAAATTTAGTAGTTCCTAGTGTATGTTAGGCCTGCTAGTAGTCAAGTATAGAAGAGATCCACCCATTCCTTTATATAGCTTTTGATCAACATCTTCCCCCTCACAATCCTTGGATAGGACTGTATCTAATCCCATTGGAGTAGACATTGGCTTGCTCTTGTCCATTTCAAACTTCTCCAAGATCTCCTTGGTATACTTAGATTGATTAATGAAGATGCCATCCAGACTTTGCTTGATTTGCAAACCAAGGAAGAAATTTAGCTCTCCCATCATGGACATCTCAAATTCCTTCTGTATCTGAGAGCTGAATTCCTCACACATTTTCTCATCTATTGCCCCAAATATGATGTCATCCACATATATTTGGACTAAAATGATATCATCCTTCTTCTTCTTAATGAAAAGAGTTGTATTTGCTTTACCCCTGATATATCCCTTGGATATGAGAAATGTAGTGAGTCTCTCATACCAAGCTCTAGGTGCCTGCTTCAATCCATAGGCCCTTCTTTAGCTTGTACACATGATCCGGATGCTTTGAATCTTCAAATCTAGGTGGCTGCTTTACATAGACTTCTTCCTGGATAAATCCATTGAGAAATGCACTTTTGACATCCATTTGGAACAGTGTGAATCCCATTAATGATGCAAACATACATAGAATCCGAATTGCCTCCAGTCTTGCTACAGGGGCAAAGGTTTCTTCAAAGTTAATCCCTTCCTATTGATTGTATCCTTGGGCAACCAATCTTGCCTTTCTCACCACTACTCTGGATTCATCCAGCTTGTTCTGGAATACCCATTTAGTGCCAATGATTGACTTTCCTTTAGGAGGTGCCACTAGATCCCACACCATCATTCCTAGTGAATTGATCTAGTTCTTTTTGCATTGCCATCATCTAGCTTTCATCTCCTTCAGCATCTTGAAATTTCTTTGGCTTAATGAGAGAGAGAAAAGCAGCATGGCTCATCATCCGGTTAAGTTGACCTCTAGTTCTTACTAGATTTTGGATACTGTCCAAAATAGCTGTAACTGGATGATCTCTGTGAGTTCAGACTTCCCTTGGTAGATCTTCAAGTTGGACTGGAGCTTGTTCCACTTCTGCCTCAACTTCCTCTTCTTGACCTTTATTGAAGTATATCTTATGTGGGTTGAGATTAAATTGTTGTACTTTTGGATCAAAAGATATTCCTTCATCCTCTTCTTTGTACTTCTTGATTTGGAAGGAATCACGAACTTGAACTTCCTTCTTTTCTCCAAAGTTTTCAGCTTCCAGAATCAGATCTTCCAGAGTGGAACTTCTTTTGCCTGCATGGTTAGTCTCATCGAAATCTACATGTATAGACTCTACCATAGTTAGGGTGCGTTTGTTGAAGACTCTGTAAGCCTTACTATGTGTTGAGTAGCCAAGGAAAATTCCTTCATCAGACTTAGGATCAAAATTTCCTAGTTGCTCTCTATCATTTAGGATGTTGCACTTACATCCAAATGCCTTGAAGTACCCAATTTTGGGTTTTCTTCCCTTACAGATTTCATAGGGGGTCTTTTCTAGGGTCTTTCTAATGAGAGCTCTATTTAAAATATAGCATGCTGTGTTTACGGCCTCACCCTAGAAATATTTTGGCAATCGATTCTCATTTAGCATTGTTCTAGCCATCTCTACTATGGTCCTATTTTTTCTCTCAATAACTCTATTTTGTTGAGGAGTGTGAGGGGCAGAGAAGTTATGTTAAATGCAATTACAGTCACAAAATTTAGCAAAGTGCTTATTTTTTAACTCATCACAATTACCACTCCGGATGCGTGCGATGCTTATGCCTTGTTCTACTTCTATCCGGATGAATGTTTTGAGAATTGGTCAAAGGCTTCATCTTTGTTTGCTAGCAAGAGAACCCAGGTATAGCGAGAATAATCATCCACAATCACCATGCGAGAATAATCATCCACAATCACCATGCTGTATTCTCTTCTACATAAACTCAATGGTTTGATTGGACCAAAGAGATCAATATGCAAGAGCTCAAGTACTCTTTTGGAAGGAATGTAGGAGATGGAAGGAAAACTTTTCTTATGCTATTTACCTAATTAACATGCAGTACATAGATGATCCTTATCAAAAGCAACCTTAGGCAACCCTACTACCAATTCCTTTTTGGCTAGTTTGGATAGGATGTTCATGCTAACATGTCCCAACCTCCGGTGCTATAGTCATGATTCTTCTTCTTTAGACACCAAGCAAATATTCTTTTTCTCATTTTTAATGTTAACAGAATAGACATTGTTTACTCTAGGTGCATAAAGAAGAAGTTGATTAGACTTACTATCATAGATTGAGCAGCCTCTAGAATTGAAGGTGACTTTTCTTCCTTTATCGCAGAGCTGGGCTACACTTAGCAAGTTGAACTTCAATCCATCAACCAATGAGACATCTTCTATCTTTAATTCAGATCCAATGGTTCCATGTACAATAATCTGTCCTTTTTTATTGTCTCCAAAGCTTACTTTGCCTCCCTTCTTCTGGGTTAATATGATGAAGGCCATCTCATCACCTGTCATATGTCTTGAGCATCCACTATCAATGTACCAAGTGTGTTGATATACTGTGGATCTAAGGTATACCTGTAAAATAGATCAAGTGGGTTTGGGTACCCAATCAGATTTGGGTCCTCTCGGGTCAATAATCATTTCAGGCCAAGGATTAACATCATAATAACCATTCCTTAATCTACATAATTTAGTAATATGATTGTTTTTCCCATAAAACCTGCACCTTGAGATGGGTCTGTTCTGCTCCTACTTCTTTTCAATCTTTTTAAGATCATCCTTCCTATAGTTCCCTCTATATCCAGCTTCTTGTACACTTGTAGATGGTCCGATGTGTATCCGAAAGCTGGTCGGGTGTGCAACTTCTGCTGCATAATTCCTTCTTTATTTGGCAGGTTGCTGATTGTATACAGCCTTAGCCTTTCCTTTTTATGCAATAGTATATCTTTGGGCTTGTAGTTGCCTGCTAATCTCCTTAACTTTTTCATTGGAAGGCTTTGGATTTCCTTTGGCAGCTTGATGTTGATTTCTTTGTGTATTATTCCTTGGATTCCCTCTTGGTTGTGAAGGACCTGATCTCCTTCCGAATGATTCCTTCATTAGAGTTAGCTCCCTATCTAACCCCATCAAGTTAGCACTTAATATCTGCACTTGATTTCTCAGGAAGTTTTCTTCAATCACATCAATGTGCTTGGTGACACTTATCAAATTGACATCTTGTGCCAATGCTTCAACATCTTCAGTAAGCTCCATCACTTGTGTTCTAAGGGATTTGATGGCTTTTGTGTCCTTCCTCACATTCTTGATCACAATAGCTAAAGCTCTAGCAAGTTCAAGGTTAGAAACAAAATTAGAGTGAGAGTATATCTCAGTACTGACTGTTTCTTATTCTGATTCCTTGATTTGCACTGTATCTTGCTTAAAGACATTTCTTCCGGATTTCTCTACTTTCGGATCAGTTAGTGCCATAAATGCACAGTTAGCAGTCTCCTCTTCTTCTATTGAAGATGAGCTACTGCTTTCCTCATTATTGCTCAAAGTTACCACCATTGCAATCTTCTTGTGCTTCTTGGTTCTTTTAAGCTTAGGGCATTTGGTTCTAAAGTGGTCTTTCTCCCCACATTCAAAATAGGTAGCTTCTTTTTCCGGATCCCTCTTTTCTTCTAAATTCTTTATAGGCTTGTCTCTTCTAGATATGCCTTCCCTTGATCAAATGGATTCATACTTTCTTGACTTCCTCCTTTCTTTCTTTTGTAGGAACCTATTGAGTTGTCTGGCTAGCATAGCCATTCGTGTTTTTCTACTTGAGTTTCCTTGAGTTCTCTTCCTCTCCAGATGAGGCTGATCCGGTGGACTATGCCTTAAGTGTAATCGCTTTCTTCTTTTCTTCGGGCTTTTTCTCCTGTTGGCTATATCTCTCCAGGGATAGCTCTTGAGTTAAAAGATTTCCAATAAGCTCATCATAACTATAAAAATTTAGGTCATGAGCCTCCTCGATGGTTGTCTTCTTGCTATCCCACTCCCTGGTGAGACTCCGGAGTATTTTCTTCACCATCTCTACTTCAGGAATTTCTTTTTCGAGCCTCTTCATTTCATTCACTAGATTTGTGTATCTAGTGTTTATACTGCTAATTGATTCTTTTGGCTCCATCTTGAAGGTCTCAAGTTTCTACTAGAGTAGATCAAGTTTGGCTTCTCTTACTTTGTTGGTTCCTTCATAGGTAACTTCCAACTTCTGCCAGATCTCTTGTGCAGTCTCACATCCAGATATCCTGTTAAATTCTATTGCACTAAGAGCATAATGAAGCATGTTAATAGCATTTGCATTTTCACGTAATCTCTTATAATCATTCTCATGCCATAAGCTCGAGGGCTTGCGGGTGGTTAAACCATCTACCTCATGAGTACGGTCATATGGACCATCTTTAATAGCCATCCATGCCATCATGCTTTGAGCCTGAATGAAATTCTTCATCCAGTTTTTCTAGAACGTGTATTGTTCACCGGTGAAGAGTCGAGGACGGGTAATAGACATAACCTCCAGAAGGAGCTGTGAGTTTTGAAACTCATTTTGATTCTTGAATCAAAATATATGGACCTTTAGCTCGAGATTATTAGATCTCTAGTTTGAGCACTTGCTCTGGTACCACTTGTTGGTCCTTATGAAGGTCTGAGTTTGGTCAGAGGGGGTGAATAACCCTTTTTTGCGGAATTAATAGACTTTAAAATTCTTAGTGTGGCGTGTTTGATTATGATCTAGGGGACGGATCCAGATGATGCAGATATGATAATATAATGCAATAAATAAAGAGTTAGAAAATCAAACACAAGGATTTATACTAGTTCGCCCCGCCTACATCCGATCTCCAGAGTTTCCTTCCTCCGAGCTTTTCCACTAGTGGATTCCTTTCCAACTGGCAGGAATCAAGCCTTATAGATTGTCTCCGGATGATAACCCCTTCTGGATGTAGGATATACCACTAGAAGCACCAACTCCTAGCTGAGTCCTCTTATCTTTAGTAGGATATACCACTTAGATTTCTACCCAAACCTAAGCTGAGTCCTACAGGGAGATCCCACTGAAAGCACCTACTTTAAGCTATATTCCAATCTCACAACTCACCCAAGTAGGAGATCTTTACACTTTGGTTTTCTCAAAGGTTCTGGTTTTGGATTTCCTCAAGTTTATAACTCACTTGGGAATCCTTACAACTGATTTGGAAATTGATTGATTCTTGGAGGGATGTGTTTTCTGATTACTTTAGCGAATTCTCTTGTTAATTGCTTTTTCAAATCAACTAGCACCTGCTTAACTTGTGAAGCTTCCCTTTTACAGGCTTTGATCATAATTGTAGCTGTTGTGGGTTGGTGAGCTGTATTTAAATCTTCACCATTGATCAAGTAAGATGTGGAGCTTCCAGAGCCATTAATCAATCCATTAGGCAGAGATTTTGACCCGTTTGAATCCTTGGGATTGAGGCTGAAAACTTGTCAATGATCGTTTTCCTTATATTTTAGTGCTACACCAACTTTTACACCAGTGCATTTTTGGTGTGAGCTCCACGCACCTTCTTATTGGTCTAGGTGAAAAAGGTTATTAACTTTTTCTCTGTCCGATGTCAGTCCTTTGTCCTTTTTCTGAAAAGTACTAGCTGTCATTTTTGTCTTTCTTTAGGGAAAAGGATCTTTGACTTGGAGACCAAAAGAATGGAGGGAATGGAATTTTTGAATCATTCCCTTTGTCTTGGATATTAAAGTCTTCCAGATGTCTTCAAACTATAATATCTTCGAATCTGTGGATGCTTCTGCAATCAGTTCTTCTAATTGCTATTTTGGGTGATTCAAAGTTTGTTTCCTTTCCAAACTTTAACCGAATGCTTCCAATATATGCTTAGGTAATTGTCTTCACTTGTCTTGGACTTTGGATATTTTGGATATATGTCTGGATAAGTGATTTTAGGTCTTTTTATAATTAGGTGTTTTGTTTACTTCAAACCTGATCTGGATTGTTTGTGTTCCGGATCCTTATTTCCCAACACACTTTAGATAGCTATCATTCAAGACTTCAAATTATTTCCAAGTTAATTTCATGTTATGAAACATTATGTATGTTAAACATATTTGATGAATGCTTAAATGTATGTGCATATTCATGTGGAAAAAATATAAACAAACAAAATAAGTTTATTCATTCAAAGCCAACTATGACATGATTGTTCACAATATCAAAGATTCATATGATTGATAAGTTAAAATGTGGGACTCAGAGTCCGAACATCATCTTGTCAACTACTTTACGTTCCTCTTGTAGTTCTTTCTAGATGTCATAGTCCTTGGGTGTATCTGTTTTTGACTCTGGAGCCATAAAATATCTTCCATTTCTTAATCACTAATCGTGATTGGACTAGCTAGGGATACTTGATTTGAGGTTTGAATTGCTTTTCCCTTAGTTAAAGACCTTCCTTTCATAGAGAGTTTTGTTAAAAGCGGAGCTTGTCCCGGATGGGATGAAGAGTTGAGTCTACAAGGTTCTTCCATCATTCCCTTGCTTATCAATTGTTTGATATCATGCAGTAGGCGGGTACATTCATTAGTTCGGTGCCCCTTGACAACATGATAGGTGCAGAAGTTATCCTTATATATTTCATTTAGCTTCTCGTAAGGTTTCAAACTTTGAAGTAGACCAATAGCTCTATGCTTAGAAAATAACAATGCCACTGATTCTTTCCACGGGGATATACCACCTATGACTCTTTTGATTTGGAACAGCTTTAATTGTTTTTGGAACATCATCCTCAATGGGTAGATCATTTTTGTTTTGGCTTCTATTGGATAGAGGTATGATGAAGATGGTTGAATGACCAATATTTTCAATCTTTGATTGGTTGGCATGGTGAGATTGGATGCATTGTCTTATTGGAGCTTGGACCTTTGGTATTGCAGAAAGTATTTTTTCTACCTCATCATCAATCATTTTTTAGAATGCATATGATTTCAAAAAGTTTGTCACGGCTTTGGATACTGATGTTGCAATGATCTCTTCTTGGTTACTGTTATCCATTCTTTTGTATAGAAAATTGTGATCAAATAGTTTGTTCTTTACACTGAATTTGACCAAAGGTGATCCCTCATTAACCACAAAACACAATGTTGCAGTACCCATAACAAAGTGTTTTGGCTAACCATCTTCAGACATTGTGGAGATGTCTTTGTCACAAATATTTATAGAATGATGCATGTCAAACATTGGGCACTTATGATGCAGGATGGTTTAACAGATGAGATGAACTATCTTTATTTATCGATTGATATGAGATGAGTGATATGAGGGAGAAGTGATTGGTCAAATGTGATGAATGAAATCACAAGAATGAACATTTGATGGATGAATGTAATGTATGCATGTGTTTGCGTATGGTGAGTTAAAGAGAAGTAAGATATTTGAGGGTGGTCTCTCTCTCTCTCTTTGTCTCTCTCTCTCTCTCTCTCTCTCTCTCTCTCTCTCTCTCTCTCTCTATCTTTTGGCCAAGTCCAATCGGGGTAAATATAAGATTATGGTACATCCTAGAGATGCTAACGTCATCTGTATTTCGGGTACCTGCAGGATTGGGATTAGCATCCTAATAAGCGTAACATAATATTACATGACGCTGCATGCCATAAAAGTACAACATAGGATGACATGATGCTGCATGTCTGTGAGCACGGGCTTTTCGGTGACCCTCGAAATGATGATGACTTTTTGCTCTAACCTTTTATGGTCTAGTTATTCCATGATTTTAGAGTCAAATCACGTTTGGCAAGTTCTTTGTTGACGATTTTGAGATCTTTGACCCCGATTAAAAATAATTAAAATTGCATTTATTATGAGCATTTGTCTTTCCCTCACATGCAGTAATTTGTTTTGGGGTTTTATGGAAAATTCGAACATTTTCAGTTAGTCCGGTTATTTTTCCTAGATTCTAGACTCTTTGAGGTTTCCGAATATCAAGAATCGCTTGAATTGGATAACCGTAGTGAAAGTTAAGTTTTTTTAAAGTTAATGGTTTTTTTTGGATCTTGGTCCGGTCGGAGCTCTAGTGGCTGCTACCTTGCCAGCCACTATGTGGGGGCCACTTTACTGTGGAGTGGCATGGCCACTCCAAGGTAAAGTTGGCCGCTTCACATGAAGCGGCCTAGATTTGGCCCCTTCATGTGAAGCGATGTGGCCCAAATCTGGCCGCGTCAGCTAACATGGCCTGCCACGTCAGTGACGCGGTCTACCGCGTCACTGAAGCGGCCTTGCTTTGAGGACTGTACTTTCTCATTTCTAGTCTTCTTTTTTTCAAAATTTGAATTCTCACCGGTTTTTTTCCACAAAATTCATGTTTTCAAGGGACCAAATGCATTATTTTCATAAATTGAAGCCTATATAAACCCCCAAAATCACTAAAAATAGGACTTTTTGCTGATTTTTCAATACATTAGAATTCTTAGAATTTTCTAAGCTTTAGGGAGAAAGAGTTTAATAATATGGCGAAAATCAAAACCGACACACTTGGTTCTTGATTTCTAAATCTTATTAGGCTTAATCTCTTAGGTTAAATCATTAAAATCTATTAGAAATCTTAGCTAAAAATTGGTTTAAATAGGATTTAGGGACTTTTTCCTCAAAAAACACTAAATCCCTTGCTAAATCGGTGGTTTTGTCGGGTTTTCATCTCAAATCTATCACAAAGCTTGTCAAACATCCGGTTCAAGTCTCGAGAGTGGATTCGCGGCCTTTAGGTAACTTTCTGAGTTCCAATCTATTTCTTTTGTTATTTATTTCTGCTGTTGTGTTTTTTGTTGTTTTTTCGGGCGTTTAGCCCTTTTCTTCGTCCTTTTTGTGATTTTCTGCCAAAACTCCGGCTGACTGTTCCGGTAAACATCACCTGGGCCACCTCGCTGAGTCGGCCTACCACTTCGTTCAGTCGGCCTATGGGTCGCTCAAGCGACCAATCGTTGTTTTGTCAGATTTTCTGGGTTATTTTCCCCCAAACTGAAAAACCAAAGTTACTAAAACATTTTAAGCCCGAATCTACTGTAACAGTGTAGGAAACGGCTTGAAATTTTAATAATCTTGGGTTTTCAAGCACAAAAAATGTCGATTCCAGCTTGTTTAGACGCTTTTTCCAGCAAGCCACTTCAGTGGGACGAAGGCCGAATGAGTGTCATCTAGGCCACCTCGTTGAGTCGGCCTACCATGTCACTAAGTTGGCCTTCCACCTCACTGAGTTGGCCTAGAGGTAAAAATGTTCAAATGGTCACTGTTTGCTTTATTCTGTTGTTTTTGGCCCTGTTTCTGTCGTTTTTGACCCGGTTTTTGTCATTTTAATGCGTTTTCAGTCCCGATTTTTACCCAAAAAATCTCTAAAAATCATAAATAGTCTGAAATTAATCAGATCAACTTTTATAGCTGCTGGAAATTATTTTTTCTATTATTTAACGGGTTAAATGACTATTTAATGGCTTAAAATAGCGTTTTTAACTAAATAAATCTAAATAAATCGTTTTCCACCAACTAAAAATCCTAAAAATATTCTGAATATATTAAATCTGATTTTAGGATGTTTAGTTAATTTATTTCACCTTTTTTAGGTTGTTAGATAATTAATTAATGCCTAAAAATTACGTTTTTGTCCCCAAAAATCCAAAAATATGTTTTTCTTCATGCTATGTGTTTATTTTCTGCATTTATTTATTCCTACTTTATTTGTGATTACTCCCATATTTCTATTGCCTCGTTTGGAGCCAGGTCCGAGTCGGTAAGCTCGGTTAAAACCCGATTTCGCCTGTTTATTTATTTATCGCTTTATTTATTTTCTCACATTAGAAAAATGTATATGTATTTTGTAAAGCCTTGTAATAATTTTATTTTCTCGTTTTGTTTATTTATCGCTTTCCGTGTGATGTATGGCATATAAACCAAAAACACCAAACAATAATCGGATTAAATCGCATAAGAACTAAGGTCACGTTTATTAAAATATAATTGGCTTGATTTAAAAATTGAAAAGTAAGCAACATCATCCGGACTTAGAATCTCTATTTTAAGGTACGGTCCAACCACCCGGTGGGAATATCTTACCCAAATTCCCGATGGAGCTTAACTGGGTGGTGACTCTATCTTAAAATATGGGATTCTAAGTCTCGTATCCCTTAACACATAAATCGGACTAAATTTCAACTTCAACATCGCTTTCATTATCCATTTTCATCACGCTAAAATAAGGACTATCCCTTAGCACGCTTCACAGCGCTCGTTGTTTCTCCGCCCCAAGCCGAAGAGCATTAAAGCTTACCTTGTGGGCGGAGGATCAAGGGTTGTTGGCCTATAGTGGCGACTCTGCTGGGGATCTTCCTTTAACTTAAAATTTGACAAATCGCTCTCGTTTTCAACTTTGGTTAAAGGATTTTGATAATGTGCCTAAATCATTTTTAAATCAACACTTTATTTCTTTTGTCTTTTAAATCCACTGCTTTAGTTAGATTTTAAGTCTTAAGGTGCCATTTTTATCACCCCCATGAAGCTCACTTGTATACCTCATGCCCGCCAGGAATTGGGGATATTTGTGGGTGGAACACTCGTTTCAACTAATGTGTGATTCCCGCGGTCGCACTCATTTGAGGAGTGGTTGAGTTACACGGAATCAAGGTAAATGAGACCCTTCTACAGTGTCGTTCATGATAGCAGCAGTTTGAGAGTATGAACCGTGATAAATCTAGCCAAAGCAACTTCCCTTTAGGCTCACCGGAATAATCTAGAGTTACCCCTAGACTACAAATTGGCGTTATGCGGGAGTCATAAGGTTGGAAGAAAGTTTATTTGCTTTCGTATGCTACTTATGTTGTGCTCATTCATGCAAAGCTCATGGATAGGCCGCTTGTGGCCGACCTTTATTTTCGATTTTCGCTTACCTCTACTCTCCCCTCGCTTGAAGGGGGAGTTTCACAAAATGCCTAAGATCGTTTGAGTCCTGATGACCTGTACTTAGTTCACTAGGCATAGCGAGGAATTTGTATGTCTCACATATTTTAGGGATTAAGCTTCACATCATAAGCTCTTCTGCTTTCTACCTCTCTAAACCACCCGTATGTATAGCATTCATCATTCGGGTTATTATGTGATCATCCATTTCATTTATAGTTTGATTTAGGCCGATCATATTCTAGCTTCTCAGTTAGGCCAAGGCACCACTGTCGTTAGATTCGATTAGTATCTAGTTTGCTATTCTGTGGGTCTGAATTCAATGTTAAGGTCATCTTTAGAATCTGTTTCTTTCTGATATGTCTGATTTACCGCCAGTGGATAGGGTTCCATTCGAGGGTTCTTCTTCTCCTCCTTTCCTCCTGCCTGACCAGGGTCAGTCTCCTTTGAGTTCCGAGATTACCAATGCTTTATCAGCATTTCTCCGGTTTGATCAATTTCGAGATGCAATTCAGGGGTAGATCCAAGATTCGGTCCGCACAGTTTTGGAAGAGAAAAGAAGTGTTAAAAGAATTCCGATGATTGGTATTCAAGCTCGGGGATAACCAGAGATCACTCAAAGTAGGTCAGTTCAGGTTCCGTCATTTCAGGCTCAGTCCTCTATTCAACCGATTCAGTGTGTGCAGCTGCCTATTCAGCCTCCGCCTATCCCATTTCAGTCACTCGTATTTGCTTATCCAACCCAAGCTCTAGCCCATACCTTTAAGCCTGGGTTTCACACCAGTATGAACCAGCTTACGCTAACCCCACTAACCCTGGATTAGTTTCAGCCCGCTCGGTCAATTTCTCCTATCCAGTCTTGATCCGGTATATTCCAACTAGATCAGAATCTATCTCAACCTTAAATGCCTCCTAAGTCCTCTCTTCCTACTCCTCCTTAGTTTATTATTTCTCTGAGGGGGGCTGCTTACCCGCAAAACCCCTTCAATACCAATCTGCAAATTAACTCTCCAGTCGAGCCCTCATCATTTACTTCACCATTCCAGTTTGGTGCACCACATCCCTCTAGCGACCAGGTCATGAAACCTCCAGGCATGACACCTAAAATTGAAGCTCTCGAGCATCGGTTAGCGCCCCATTCATCTAGCGACCAACTTATGCAATCCCCGGGGCATGATGCCCGAAATGGAGGCTTTACTACATAAGTTCCTAATCTTTAGTTCCGAAGAGAGTTGAAAAGTAAAGCTCAAAGAGTGTGAAGGATCTCGTGTTGTCCCGTCGCGGGCCGAGGTGAAGGAGAAGCTTTTGAGAGCCAACAAGTCGAATCTCTGGCCTTCCCCTCAAGATTGGGCGATCGCTCAGGCACCAGTTGTAGTAGCTCCTAAAGATAACCCAGAGAAAGTTATAGGTCCGTGGAAATTACCCCTCAGTGTAGTCTTAGCCACCTTAAGGGAGCGCGGCCTCCTCAGAACCCTTCTCGAGTATAGGACCCCTAAGGAAGAGGAGAAGCATAACTTTTATGTGTATCATATGCAAAGAGGCCACCGTACTGACAAATGTCAGAGATTGATTCAAGATGTCAACCATTTAGTGAGGGAAGGAAAGATATTTGAGCCTAAAAAAGCACTTAACCATCAGGGTTCATCAGCTTTTTGGCTCACCAAAGGGAGTTAGGGGTCCGCAAGATATCATTAAAGCCATCTTTTCTAAAGGCAAGAATCCCGCGAGGTCTCTAGTGGATGAAGGAGACAAGTTATCAGTCGAGAAAGCAAAGGTTTTGGACTTCGTCCTAGACGATGCACCAATGAAAGCTACCGAGGATGACTAGTCTACCGGCTCTACCAATCAAGACCCTCCACCTTTGGAGGATGATTTTTCTATGATGTAATTTTCTTTCTATTTCTAGTATTCAGATGTGAACAATTATGCCTTTAGGCACTTTAATTTGTCACAAGCATAATTTGTTCAATATTCATGACGTTTCTTTAACTGAAATAAGTTTGAGTATAGATGATAATCTAGAATGGTAACCACTTTCTAATGACCTAACCTTTGGAAGAAAATGAGAGATAACGAGTGCTTAAAGATCATGATAACGCTTTCACCTAGTCATGCCTAGACACCCAAGGTTCGTCATCGGATTCTCAAGCATCTCATCTCCATGCCTGAAATAGCAAAAGAAGCCCAGTCCTTCCCTGGATAGATCTAATATATCAATCGGTCTATCGCCGGCCTTATGACTATGTACAAATCAATTTTTCAAGCTACCAAAGAAATGTCAGCCTATTATGGAGAATGAGTATCACCATATCATCTTCGACAGAGTTGTGGCTTATCTTTTCTTTGCCTACCCATTCTCAAATTTCCCAATCCCATGCAACATTGCCTATTCCTAATACCCCATTTCTTCTAACTCTCCAAACCTTCCTTGTTTCTCTCCTCTTTGGCCATTCTCGATGAGGGGGACGCATATGATCGGCAAGATTCGACCCTCATCAGCATAGGGGGGAGATTACCTTTTTCACGATATTACTGTTGAGAAGACGGCTAAGTTCCTCGAGAAATGAGTCCTTGCTCGGTGTAGCATATCCTATCATATCATCCTAGTAATTGGGGTTTCAATCTCAAGGGGCACCCCCTGATCGATCAAAAATTTTAGGTCCGAGCTACAAATCTTCACCGCACTGCCCAAGAGCTAGTGGGACAACTGAAACCGAGAGTCGTATTGAACCCAGCATCAAAGAGACCCAGTTCCAACCAGATTGGGAAAGACCTTATGTAATCAGAAATATACTCAGTTCAAGGGGCATGAAGACCCTAGATGATAATAGATTTACGACCCCTATCAATTAAATTAGGTCGAAGCGTTATCATAGCTAACAAAAAGAATCAAATCCAAAAAAGCGGCATATAAAAAGCATATATAAATCAATCACCCGTTGAGTGGTCCTCTACTACTCGGGCAAAAATTAGGGTGTATCCCGCTGATCGGTATTCTACAAACTGGTCAGGCAAAAGTTAGGCTGCAAGAATAACCCACTAGACTAAAAATCCAAAAAAGGCGGTGTAGGCAAAAGTTAGGGTAAAGTGAGCTAAGAGAGTATGTTGGCTAGAAAACCTTCATAGGCTAGTCAGCTCTAGAGTTTGGGTCAATATAAATGATTATCATCATCATGTACTCAAACTTAATTCAATGGAAATGTCACTTTTACTGAATTCTTTATGTTTGTGCTTGAATGAATATATATTAGACCCTAAAGGCGAAATGTTGCAAGTAAGTCGAACGTAGGGTTTTGTGCAGTCAACCTAATACCTCAAAAGAAAAGAAGAATGAAGATAAAAGGCAAAAATCCTTATAAACTAAAAAGAATCGAGGCCTATGTAAAAGCCGGGATGTTTTGCTAGATTAAAAACCCAAAAAGGGCGATCCAGGAAAAAATTAGGACATGAAAGCAAAAATAAGCAAGTCTGATAGGCCCAACACAATGTTCGGGGTCTATGCAAAAATTAAGACAACCAAACCAAAGATGAATGACTGCCATCGATCACATCGAGATATCTGTATCATCGCCATCAGCATCAAAATACATGGATATGTTCGCCATCTAATAGATTCGAAGGACTCAAATTTGTCCTCCGCTCGTATCCGCTCAATTCTTGATAGCAATCGAGCATCTTGATTCCACAATATCCTAATCTTTTGAAGCCATCCTTCATAGAATTCATTGGTAGTGATAATGCCCGATCGTTCGTTATCCAGAATCTTGAGCTCTGCTTCGTACACCCCCTTTATCTCCGTCATGCCTGATCCAGCAATTAATTCACAGTCAAATCACCGCAGCTTCCCTAGTTCTCCACCAGGGGCATTCTTACCTAATCCGCGCAACATCCCTAATCCTCCTCTAGGGGCATTCTTGTCTTGTCCATACCACAAAGCAATTCCATATATCCTCCTTTTTTAAGCAAGTCGATCTTTCCCCAAATTGAGCAAAGTTGATCAAGCAAGTTAATCAATCAGCTTGAAGATGACCAGTCCGAGTATCTCATGCATTCATACATTCATGCATAATATTCATGTCTATTATTCTATGCTGAATTCTATAGGAAACAAAGTAAGGAAAAATATCCTCGGGTTATGCGCTCAACCTCCAAGCAAGACCCTATATCAAGGGGCATCTCAGAATTGTCTTATGTCCTACATTCGAAGACAGAATTTCTCCCAAGGGCACATCAGCTAGTCTCAATGCTCAACATTGGCAATTTCTCCGGCCTCCCGGAAATCTCAACTCTTATTTCTTTTTCTTCCATTTTTATTGCTTAATTGAAAGGGCAAAAATATTTTTGTTCCACAAAATCAATTAAACAATAAAAACGTGATTTATATGGCTTACTGATGCTTTAAAGCCTTCTTGATAGGCACACCAAAGGCCAATTTAGAAAGACGACCAACCCGATGGATCCTAAAATCAGAAATCAGAATTTTCTCCTAGGGGCACCTCAATGCAAATACCTGGGGAACCTTAATGCAAATACACAGGGGCATATCATCCAGACTTGGTGCTTGGCTTCAACAATCTCTCCGGACTCTCGGAAATATCAACTTTATTTCTGTTTCATTCTTCTGTTTTTGTTGCTTAATTGAAGGGGCAAAATTTTTTATCTCGGCAAAATTAATTAAGCAACAAAAGCGCAACTCATGTCTCTCTCTAATATCTCAAAATTTTTGGGGCAGGCACAATGCGTTTAGTCCAACGGTCTCCTCATGCATTTTTAAGCAAATCCTAGTCCGACCTCGTTAGAAGTCCTCGACACCTTCTAGTTAAGTTCTTGGTGTGCGTTCCAGTCTAGGGATCTCATTTGATATTCTTGGCATGCGATTCAAGCCAAGCATATCCTAGTCCGACCTCGTTAGAAGTTCTCGACACCTTCCAGTTAAGTTCTTGGTGTGCATTCTAGTCCAGGGACCTCGTTTGATATTCTTGGCATGTGATTTAAGCCAAGCATATCCCAGTCTGACCTCGTTAGAAGTTCTTGGCACCTTTCAATTAAGTTCTTGGTATGCGTTCCAGTCCAGGGATCTTGTTTGATATTCTCGGCATGCAATTTAAGCCAAGCATATCCCAGTCCAACCTCGTTAGAAGTTCTCGGCACCTTCCAGTTAAATTCTTGGTGTGCATTCTAGTCCAGGGATCTTGTTTGATATTCTCGGCATGCAATTCAAGCCAAGTAAATCCCAGTCCGATCTCAGCATTTTTTAGTGAAGCCCCCAGCGTTCTTAGCATTCCCCTTGTCTCTGACATGCCTGATTCAACCTTCGCCCTCTGATAGGTCCATTGATGATGCATCTCATGACCATCCAAAGATAACCGCCTCAAGAAATTCCTATTCCTCTTTTTCCCGAAGCTACCAACTAATCCATCCCAAAACTGTTTGGGGTAGCAAAGGCAATACCGAATCAATCTCTAAGTCAATGTCATTCTTGATAGGTCAGTTTATGGCAATCCTAGAAGACAACCGGTTCAAGAATCTGCATGTCAGGTATATCCTCCTATCCCTTGCTCTTTCGTGAGATCACATTTGAACCGTCAAATGATAATCTCACGAGGGGCAGCCTGTAAGCACGGGCTTTTCGGTGACCCTCGAAACGATGATGACTTTTTGCTCTAACCTTTTATGGTCTAGTTGTTCCATGATTTTAGAGTCAAATCACGTTTGGCAAGTTCTTTATTGACAATTTTGATATCTTTGACCCCGATTAAAAATAATTAAAATTGCATTTAATATGAGCATTTATCTTTACCTCACGCGCAGTAATTTATTTTGAGATTTTATGGAAAATCCAAACATTTTCAGCAAGTTCGGTTATTTTTCCTAGATTTTAGACTCTTTGAGGTTTCCGAAATGTCAAGAATCGCTTGAATCGGATAACCATAGTGAAAGTTATGTTTTTTTAAAGTTGGCAGTTTTTTCAGATCTTGGTCATGTCTAGCCGGAGCTCAAGTGGCCGGAGCTCTGGCAGCCGGAGCTCTAGTGGCTGCTACCTTGGCAGCCACCATATGGGGGCCACTTTACCGTGGAGTGGCATGGCCACCCCAAGGTAAAGTTGGCCGCTTCACATGAAGTGGCTTAGATTTGGCCGCTTCACATGAAGCGGCCTTCCTTTGGCCGCTGGCCACATCAGCTGACGTAGCCTGCCGCTTCAGTGACACGGCCGCATCAGTGACGCTATCTACCGCGTCACTGAAGCGGCCTTGTTTCGGGGACTGTACTTTCTCGTTTTTGGTCATTTTTCTGTCAAAATTTGAATTTTCACCGATTTTTTTTCACAAAATCCATGTTTTCAAGGGACCAAATGCATTATTTTCATAAATGGAAGACTATATAAACCCCCAAAATCACTAAAAATAGGACTTTTACTGATTTTTCAATACATTAGAATTCTTAGAATTTTCTAAGCTTTAGGGAGAAAGAGTTTAATAATATGATGAAAATCAAAACCAACGCACTTGGTTCTTGATTTCTAAATCTTATTAGGCTTAATCTCTTAGGTTAAATAATTAAAATCTATTAGAAATCTTAGGTAAAAATTGGTTTAAATAGGATTTAGGGACTTTTTCCTCACAAATCACTAAATCCCTTGCTAAATCGGTTGTTTCATCGAGTTTTCATCTCAAATTCGTCATAAAGCTTGCCAAACGTCCGGTTCGAGTCTCGAGAGTGGATTCATGGCCTTTAGGTAACTTTCTGAGTTCCAATCTATTTCTTTTGTTATTTATTTCTGCTCTTGTGTTTTTTATTATTTTTTCGGGCGTTTAGCCCTTTTCTTCATCCTTTTTGTGATTTTCTGCCAAAACTCTAGCTGAATGTTCCGATGAACGTCAGGCCGACTGAACATCACCTAGGCCACCTCACTGAGTCGGCCTACCATTTCGTTCAGTTGGCCTACGGGTCGCTCAAGCGGCCAATCGTCGTTTTATCGGATTTTCTGGGTTCTTTTCCCCCAAACTGAAAAACCAAAGTTACTAAAACATTTTAAGCCCGAATCTATTGTAATAGTGTAGGAAACGGCTTGAAATTTTAATAATCTTGGGTTTTCAGGCACAAAGCCGATTCCGGCTTGTTTAGACGCTTTTTCCGGCAGGCCTCTTCAGTGGGACAAAGGCCGACTGAGTGTCATCTAGGCTACCTTGTTGAGTCGGCCTAGCATGTCACTGAGTCGGCCTACCACCTCACTGAGTCACCCTATAGGTAAAAATGTCCAAATGGTCACTGTTTGCTTTATTCTGTCTTTTTGCCCTATTTCTGTCATTTTTTACCTGGTTTTTGCCATTTTAATGCGTTTTCAGTCCCGATTTTTACCCAAAAAATCTCTAAAAGTCACAAATAGACTGAAATTAATTAGATCAATCTTTATAGCTGCTGAAAATTATTTTATCTCTTATTTAACGGGTTAAATCACTATTTAATGGCTTAAAAATAGCGTTTTTAACTAAATAAATCTAAATAAATCATTTCCCATTAATTAAAAATCCCAAAAATATTTTGAATATATTAAATTTGATTTTAGGATGTTTAGTTAATTTATTTCACCATTTTTAGGTTGTTAGATAATTAATTAATGTCCGAAAATTACGTTTTGGTCCCGAAAAATCCAAAAATATGTTTTTCTTCATGCTATGTGTTTATTTTTCGCATTTATTTATTCTTGCTTTATTTGTAATTACTCCCGTATTTCTATTATCTCGTTTGGAGCCGGGTCCGAGTCGGTAAGCTCGGTTTAAACCCGATTTTGCCCGTTTATTTATTTATTGCTTTATTTATTTTCTCGCATTAGAAAAATGTATAGGTATTTGTAAAGCCTTGTAATAATTTTATTCGTGTGGTGTATGGCATATAAACCGAAAACACCAAACAATAATCGGATTAAATCGCATAAGAACTAAGGTCACGCTTATTAAAATATAATCGGCTTGATTTAAAAATTGAAAAGTAAGCAACATCATCCGGACTTAGAATCTCTATTTTAAGGTACGATCCAACCATCCGGTGGGAATATCGTACCCAAATTCCCGGTGGAGCTTAATCGGGTGGCGACTCTATCTTAAAATACGGGATTCTAAGTCTCGTATCCCTTAACACATAAATCAAACTAAATTTCAACTTCAACATCGCTTTCATTATCCATTTTCATCACGCTAAAATAAGGACTATCCCTTAGCACGCTTCACAGCGCTCGTTGTTTCTCCGCCCCACGCCGAAGAGCATTAAAGCTTACCTTGCGGGCAGGGGATTGAGGATCGTCGGCTCATAATGTCGTAAGCATAACATAACATAACATAACATTACATAATATAACATGATGTTGCATGTCGTATAAGTACAATATAGGATGACATGATGCTGCATGTCGTAAGCATAACATAGTATAACATGATGCTGCATGTCGTGAGCATAACATATTATAACATGATGTTGTATGTCATATAAGTACAACATAGGATGATATGATGCTGCATATCACAAGCATAACATAATATAACATGACACTACATGTCGCAAAAAAATATAACATGACACTTAATGTCATAAGAAAAACACAAGATGACATGACATTGCATATCGTAAGGAAAATACAAGATGACATGATGCTGCATGTCATAAGGAAAGCACAAGATGACATGACGCTGCATGTCGCAAGGATGCACAAGATTACATGACGTTGCATGTCGCAAGGAAAGCACAAGATGACATGATGCTGCATGTCGAAGCATGGAATAGCAAATAAAAACATAACATGTCACTACATGTTGAAAGCATAACAAAACCTGACATGACACTGCATGTTAAAGCATGGCATTAAATGTTACAAGAATGAAATTACATGGCACAAATAGAATTGTATGGCACTAGATGCTCTAAGAAGAAATTTCATGGCACTACATGTTGTAAGCATGGTAATACATGGTACTACATGATATAGGCAGAAATTACATGGAACTAACAAAATTACATGGCACTACACATTGTAAGAATGAAATTACATGGCATTGCATGTTGTAAGAACAAAATTACATGGCACTGCATGTTGTAAGAATAAAATTACATGGTACTACATATTATTAGCATGAAAATACATGGCATTGCATGTTGTAAGAATGAAATGACATGGCATTGCATGTTATAAGAATGAAATGACATGGCACTGCATGTTATAAATGCTTATGAAATAAAAATGAATGCAACAAAAGTGGGATGGAATCCAATTACCCTCAGTTACCTTTCGAGTGTCCTGAAGGTCGGTACATGCTAGAACCGAATGTTTGAAGGATTAGGGTTGAGAACCTTGGGATCTATGGAGACGGTTTATAACTAAAGCCCGTCGGGAATAATGGACTATACCTAGGTATAGTTGGTGTTTGAAGGATAATATGAGGTTTATAGCTAAAACCCGTTGATGATAGTGCACTATAGTATCATAATGGTGTTTATGAAATAAGGCTAGGCCAGTTTATAACTAAAACTTGCCAAGGGAAGGGTTCTATACCTAAGTATAGTTTTGGGATAAAGGAAGTATATGCTCGATATTACGAGGGGTTTTTTTAAGGAGAGGATTGCTTGAATTCACTATGCTTTGAATTTCTATCGATTATTGCCATTGAAATGCCAAGAATCGGTTTCCTTTTATAGAAATTTTGGCACCGTCGATCGAAGCATCTGAGAGCATTGATTGACGCATCTTGGGCGGTTATAGCTTCACTGAGTCATTACTAGACTTGACAGGTGTCCAAGAACTGTCGATCGATACATATGTAGGTTTGGTAAGTCATTGCTAGACTTGACACGTATCAGAAGCAAGAACCATTGATCGACGCTTATCCAACCGTTCGATTATCCTAAAATTTTGCCAAATGGTTCCAAACATCTAGGGGTAACTTTTGACCGTTGGAAATTTTATTTGGAGTTCCAGAGAAAATTCTGTCAAAGGCATAAGTTTGGACAGGTTATCGCTGGTTTGAGATTCTTTCCTTTTGGATATATTGGATTATTCAAGGGATTTTGGACAAGGAAAAGAGTCATTTGATTCGTAGCACTTTCGACATTCGGACATCCATATGAATAAGTATTCATCATCATCAGGCCGGGCAGACCGTGCTCACTATAGGTCAAAATAAAATCTCTGGTCCAACCAGATAATGGTCCAACCATTATATATGTTCTCGTAATAGACTCGGTCTACTAATTCTTTACTCAGATGAAGGTCCTATGTGTGTGACCTTATATGATCTGATAGTATTGAACTGTCAAAGCTTAACTAACCTAAGTCCTTTATTAAGAACTTATTGGCTCAATGTTCTAGACCATGACTCGATGACTCTAAACGACTGTAGTACGCCTCTAGAAAGGGTTTACCATCCCCCATTACTCGGAACGTTGCGTGCCTATGACTTAATCCTAGTTGTGCAATAGTTTATCAATGCGATGAACTCTTTCCATTCTTTAATAATGTACCATCTAGTTTATAGGGTTCGGTTAAAGTGCTAATCCATTAATAGCGAGGTTGCTGTAAGCTATCCCAGTGTTTGACTTGTTACCGAAATACATTGCTTTACCATAATGTGTTTAACTAGAAACCATTTCTAACAACACATACTTTGATAAGAGGTTTCAAGCAATCGTCACTTCAACAAGCAGCCATGTACAACTCCTATATATATCGGGAGCGATGGATTTTATCCGACTACTCAGCTTACTAACGTGTTATCATCACTATACCCATTTATAGATTAAAATTTTGTTTATGAATTTCATTAATTAGTGGTTTTATGTTTATGGGTTGTGTTTAGAGAATTTTATTTTTGGATTTTGTGTTTAATGATTTTTTATATGGATTTTGTGTTTGGAGCACGAGATTCTGTTTATGGATTTTGGAGAAGAGACTATAATTGAAAATAAAAAAATTAAATAGGGATGCTAAATAAATTTTTAGGGACTTTTTTGAAAGTTTTCAGGCCTACTATGCCACATGTTAAATTTTTGTTGGTTTAATTTTTTAAACTTTTTCACCTTTCAGCATGAATGCCACGTAAGCATGAATGCAATGCACTATCACGTATGGGATTGGGTAAGTCCGCTTCATGGGATTATATTTTACAAATTTGCTGATATTAGGAGGGTAAAGTATCACACTTGAAAGTTTGAGATGATTGAAGGCGATTAGAGCCAACTTCATAAGTCCATAATTAGAACTATGAATTTTATGATTTTTTCCTTCAAATTATGCAAATTTTTTTTAAGAAAACCATACTATAACATACAAACAAACATTACTAAAAAAAAAATCATATCATAGTATACCAACCACGGTCACCATCAACACCAAACATAGGGTAAAGCATAAGCTCAAATTAAGTAAAATAGTAAAGTAACTACGGACCAGTTTGAAATTGCTTTCCCATGCTGCTTTTCTGAAAAGCTCCATTTTCAAGCCTTTTCAAACTACTGTCACGAAAAGTTTTAAAAATTAATAGTAAACAGTTCCTAATTAATTAATATTAAAAGCTAAAATCTTTTGTCTAATATCAAAATATCTTATTTTATTTAAAGTTTTTAAATAAAGCTTTTCATGATAATAGTTCTGGCACCAATCCCAAACAGGCCCCGTATTTACAACTTGAATGGCAAAATGGACTTTCCCGAGGGCAGTGTTCCGGGCGGCAAATAGAAATCATCTGCTAGTAAAATCATAGGCTATTTATTCTGTTCCCTTACTACCCAAAATTTAGCTTATGTTTTTCTGCTTGGAAGATGTTTAAGAAGGGAGCCGAAGCAAAATCACACCAGAGGCTATCTGGTGCTGACAAGAAGAAGCTCAAACGAACTATCAGGGACAAGTTTCCTCGCGCTTCTGACGCCGATATCGATAATTTACTCCCTCCTAAGGTTGATTTTTCCTTTGTTATTATCTATTTCGCTTCTGTTTGCCGATTTCCTGTTTCAAGATCGGATTCATTCTGTTTTTAGTGCTCCCTCTCTTTTCTGATGTCGCCATAATTTGAATTGCATTTTAGAATGTGTTTATCGTTATTTATAACTGTGAGCTTGCACGATTGACTGTTTTTTTTGTTTAATTAGGGTTAGGAGAATATGAATATTTATTTTGTTTGTATTCTGAAATCTTTGCGTTTCTTCTGTCTTAGGCGGAGATAACTGTTGCAAAGTATTCGATTCGCGTCCATGTATTTTCTGTGGAAGGGGGATTTCCAATGTTCTTTGATGTCGATGGAAGAGGAAATGAAATCTATCCCTCAGGTTGAGCTCTTTCATATGTGATTTCTCTGTGCTTTTCTTTTGTTGAATTCAATTAACTGATAAAGAAAAGTATCTTGGGGATGTTATTTTAATGGTGTCTCTACTATACTTACATAGCAGCTGAGAATTATGTCATAAAATTAGTTCTCAGTTTTAAATGGATTTAGATTGGGGCCATAGTAGGAAATGATCTGAAGCAGTTAAAAAATACTTCCCAAGTCCAACCTGGAGCTTAGTGGGGTTTATACAAAGAGCTGCTAAGCAGGTGGTGGCTTCTTAATTAAATAGCAGGCGGAATGAACTAATAGACTAGATCTATTTCATGAACTTGTATGTCATTATGCTGCACAAAGAAACCTCTATTTACTTAAAACAATTAAGTTCTTTGGCATTTTCCAGCTAACAAAGCTAATTTTTGTATTAGTTACAGACAAATCTCTCATAAAATTTATTTATAATGCTTTTGATGATGATGATCAGAGTCACTTTTAGCTTACCATTCGTCTTCTTCATTCTTGTAAAGGGGTAGCAGTTCTTTTTTGAATTTAATATATATGATTAATATTGCCGCCCTCTCCACACTCTTGCTTATAAAGTATTATCAGTGAAAAAGGATGGCATTCGGAGATTTTGTGTCGATTATTCAGTTGAATAAAGCCATATTGAATTAAGGTTTTATTTTTAGCTAAGACAATGTTTAGTAGTTTCTAAATATTAGTTCAGTAATTTTTCGAAGCAGCTCCTGTTATGTGAATCATATCGACGCAAAAAAAAGTTGTTACAGTATAGGAGAGATTTCAAGATTATTTTTAAGTGGCAGCAAAAAACATATGAAACCTTATAATAGGAAATAAACACAGAAACAGCAGCAAAGTGCAAATAACACAACACACAACTGAGAATATAATTACACAACGCACAGTAGGTTTGATTACAAACGAAAATAGAACAGAATTCAGGCTTATAGCCCCTTAGGATAAGTTATCCCTCTCTCAACTTGAGAGGACTGCAACTAATAGCAGATTGATTACAATAAACTTCCCTCCCCCTACTCAAGCACACGTTTCCTATATATAACTAACCACCAGTAATTATAATTAAATTATTGAATTATTAAAAACCAACAACTGGCCCTTAACTGCCCATGAACTGCTCACACACTAATTAAGCCACTGCTGCCCCTAATTAACTGACCTAAGAAACTGATTATGAACTCAATAGCTGACCCTATCCCATTCTTGACACGTTCTCTATCACCTCACAATTACAACTGTTGTTGGTCAGGATGGAATGTAGAGGGCAAAAACATTCAATTTTGCTTGTGCACAAGTAGATTCCGAAATGTTGAAGGGAAGCATTTTGAAGTTTTCAGAAAATTTATTGTTCGATTGAGAAAAGAATAAAATATTACAAGTAAATTCCAAAGAGCTATTGCTTATGATATAAAAAAAGTACAAAACTTACATTTCTTCTTCTGGAAAATTGTTGTCATTTTAACTTGTATCAGCTCTGCTTGAAATTTTCATAATTCTTCAAACTTCTCCGTCCCTGTCAAGAGAACTTCAAGGAATTCATAAATTTAGAGACTCGAAAATAAATAAATGTTGTCTTTACTTCTAATGCTATAAGTTACCTATTTTCTGGACATTGATTTATTTTGTTGCATGTGCAGTTTTCGCTCTCTGGAAAGTCCCTGAAATGTTGCCATCTTTTATGCTGAAAGGTGGTGAGGTATCTCGATATATCATTGGAGGGGCAGATTTGATGTTTCCTGGTATTAGTGTACCTGCTCAAGGTCTAGCATCATTTTCAGCAGGGGAACCATGGGCAGTAAAAGTTCCTGGCAACGCAGCACCTATTGCAGTAAGTTTTTATAGGATACATTTCTCTGTTTCTCAATTCATTTGTTCTTTGTATGTTCCACGGTTGTACCATTTGAATCAATGTAGTATCTATATTTGTTAGCATGTCTGTAAAGTCTGCTTTATGCAGGTAGGGTCTACTACTATGAGCAGCAGTGAAGCAATAAAAGCTGGATTGCGTGGAAAGGCTTTAAGGATAACTCACTATTACCGGGACCTGCTTTGGTATGTGTGACTGTAAACCATTCAATATAATGATTTCGTATTAGTTTCATCTTTGACATATTCTCCAAATCATTTGTAGGGAGTCTGTTGAGGGCCATTATGTTCCAAACGCAGGTTTCTATGAAGATGCTGTCTTCGAAGACCCTGTTATTGCGCCATCTGTTCATGTTTCTGATTCAAGTGAAGCTGCCAGTGGTACATCAGGAAATCAACAAAATGAGGATAATAACAATGAAGTTGGAGTATCTTCAGATGCAAAAGATGTTGCATCAGAACCTCAACAGTCATTAGTTACTCGGCCTGATTCTCAAAATGATGTTGAACAAGTCGCTGCTGATGTTGGTGATATGAAAGTGACGGAAAATGTCACTGCAGATGAATCAATTGACGAGCAGCTTGCCTTGTCATCTGAAGATGTTGAGGCTTATTTGGATAGGTGCTTCTTGCAAGCCTTGCATACAACTGTCGAGGATAAAGATCTTCCAATGCCAGGGAGCACATTTTGGTTAGTTGCTTCAATGAGTTTGCATGCTTCTTGGTTTCTTATGCTCCTATATATGAACTGGTCATCTGTATTCATGAGTATTGGATAATACTTCGTAAAATAATTTTTTCCATATGGTTTGAATGAGGTGAAGTGTGATACACTACTTCCGAAAATGTTTTCTTTTTCCATCTGATCTCCATATGAGAATTAACATATTGCATTCATTATAGAAATTGTTTTGAGATGATTTAGTCACCTGATTTTCTCATGACGACGAGGAGTCTATTCACATTCTATATGGAAAGAGAACTTATGTTGATCCATTGTGAATTGGTGGGCCATAAAAAATTTGAACTCCATGGTACTTGGGTTGGTTATTGACCATTATCAGTACACAATTCATTGGAGAATGGAGATTAAGATACCAATGCTAAGATTTGTGCTCATCAGATTAGGTGATTGATAGTCTTTTTGCTTCTCATAAAATTCTTGGTCCTTTTTCTTCTCACCCTAAAATGGGTTTGGTTGTTGCTGATCCTGGTTATTTCTTCACTTGTTGAAATGTAAAGTTCAATATGATCTATATATGATGATGAAAAAAAATATTGACTTAAGTAGTCAAGATGCACATGAAATATATATATATATATGTGTGTGTGTGTGTGTGTGTGCACGCGCGCGCGCGCGCGCACGCGTGTGTGTATTGATTATTTGCAGGCATACTCATGTGCATCTGTGAGCTTTATTAAAGGAAATGCAACAAGTATGATCAAAAGCATACCAACTGAAGCCTTCATTTGATTCATTTATGTTTAAGCTTAGATACTTGGTCCATCGTACTATTGGGTCGTTATTTTTCATTGCTATGACTTTGCTAGAAATAATGGTGCAGGTCAAATCATGTTCTGCCTTGTAGGCCATCGGGTATCACTCTGGATATCAGGAAATCATCTCACAAGAAGCTCTCAAAATGGCTGCAAGCTAAGTCGTCCACAGGATTGGTGCGTTTTCATGCTCTATCTCCATCTTCATTCCCTTCTTTACAATACAAGCTCTTAAATAAAAGTGAGGAAATTTTTTTGGGATTCATATTCGTTCGTAAAACAAAAATACATCTCTTGGCATCTTAGCATTTAAACTAGCTTAAGGTCATATATCTCTCTCTTTCTATAAGTAACTATACTTGCTAACCTATGAAGCACGAAAACTTCTAGACACAAACGTTTCCCGTTTCCGTCACGGAAACCTGAAATCACATTATTTTTGGCGCTTCCAGTGTGCGTTTCCTATTTACGGAAACGTTTCTTTTGCTGTTTCCGTACTACCAGTTGCTAACTTGTTAGCACTTGTAGACTGATTTGTATGTCTCTGATAATATCGAGAAGGTTATATTGGAACTTGGGTTTCTCAGTTGTGAAGATACAATATATACAGTGGCGGTAAAGAAAGATATTAATGGCGTTTGAATCCCACCTCAATTCATGGGGCTAGTCAAATCCTACATTATGAACGGAAACCTGAAATCACATTATTTTTAGCGTTTCTAGTGTGCGTTTCCTATTTCCGGAAACGTTTCTTTTCCTGTTTCCGTACTACCTAGTTGCTAACTTGTTAGCACTTGTAGACTGATTTGTATGTCTCTGATAATATCGAGAAGGTTATATTGGAACTTGGGTTTCTCAGTTGTGAAGATACAATATATACAGTGGCGGTAAAGAAAGATATTAATGGCGTGTGAATACCACCTCAATTCATGGGGCTAGTCAAATCCTACATTATGAAATTGCCAGATACTAGAATACTCCCCTCGGTTCCAAGAAGTAGTCGTTTTAGCCTTTTTTCCTTTGCTTTTTGATAAATCAGGATTTTTGCAGGGGCTGGAGATTGAACTCAGGACCTTTCACCTCCAATTCAAGAGGTGTACCAATTGGACTACACCTAATTGATTAGCTTTTTTACCTTGGTTCCTTTTACTTGTCATTTTAGAATTGGGTCAAAACTTGAGACTGTTGAGCAAAAAAGTAGGATAAACACCCCTAGAGTCAGGAACATTGATGACTAGTTATGCATGTCTCGACATGTAGCTTAACATTTAATTTACTGATTGTATATAAATAAAGTATAATAAGAAATTACAAAATAATTTAGGGAAATTGTCAAAAATATACGTGTTTCACTAAAATATATACAAAATTCACCATTAAGTCAAACTAATTACATATATAGAAAAGAACATAAACAATTTACAAATTAACAAAAACAAGAGAAAATAATTACATAAATATCATGTAGTAGTTATATGGTAAACTATCAAAATTAAGATTTACTAGATATCTACTACATATCTAATAACGATCTACTAGATGTTTACTAGATATCTACTACATATCTAATACCGATCTGTTAGATGTTTACTATATAAGTACGAGACGGTTGCTAGATATTTACCAGATAAATACTACATGGTATTTTTGTAATTATTTTCTGCTGTTTTTATTAATTTGTAAATAGTTTATGGCGTGCCCAAATTATTTTGATTTTTATGGGCATTTATGTAAGAAGCCCGCAAAATTATGTGAATTTATAAAAATAATGTGATTTCTGTAGTTATTTTGGTTTTTACAAAATAAACATTATTTTGTCATTTATTATTATTGGATCAAACTTCATACAAATATTAAATATAAACTAACTAAAATTTGGTTATAATTTTTCAATGATGATGATAATAATAATAATAATTATAATAATAATAATAGTGTTTAAAAAAATAGCATTATATAATCATTATAAAAATAAAAAGTAGAGTGGAAGTTCACCATTTTAAAACATAAGCTGGTAGTAATATGGGGCATTTTTTGCTAAATTATTGATTGTGGTGTTTGAACCCATAACACTTGTTGGTTTTTTCCTAACAAGGTGGTGGCGGCTAGACCAAAGCCTAGTGGTTTAAGCTGGTAATACTTTGACACGTGTATTGATATTTGGCAGACATGTAATTAGGGAGAAAAAAAAGTCTTTGTTGTGAAAAATAAAAAAAAAGGGAAATTGTTAAAATTATATTAATTAAGTTTCGTATTTACATCTTGAACCCCTTGTTTATTCTTTGCACTCTCTAACCAATTTTAAGCTTTTTTTGATTTTTTCGTCTTATTTTGACATTATCTTTCAAACAGTTTATTTATTTTACATGCCACTTTAGAGTTTTTTGTTAGTCTCATTTTTATCTTCGAAACGCCATCCATTGTGATATACTTTTTCGAAAAAAGTTCTTTTCGGCTATTTGATATCTGGTAGCTACCTACCTGATAAGAATCTTATTTTTATATGTTTGAATTTATGTTTTTAATTCAACAGAATCAGGTAGGTATATGGTAGGATGCTGATATATGTTTATGAAATGTAGTAATAACCAGGTACAAACATAAACTTGGTGGATTGAACAAACTTCCAATGAAATATACGATTCATACCAGGTTCATACCAGATATTGAACAATTGAATTTTTTTTTAAAATGTATCTAGTAGGTATCTGGTAGAATGTAGAGTGCTAGTAAATATATGAAATATGGTAGAAATATGTTACAAACATAAACTTGATGAATTGAACAAATTTCCGATGAAATATAAGATTTCTACCAGGTTCCTACCAGTTACCTACCAGATATCGAACAGTTGAAAAAATTTTCAAAAAATTATATCACAATGGATGACGTTTTGAAGATAAAAATGAGACTAACATAAAACCTCTAAAGCGGCATGTCAAAAAAATGAACGGTTTGAGAGATAATGAAAAAATACGATAAGAAAATACAAAATAAACATGTAGATCGTTTGTTTGAATGTGGAGTTAGGGGAGGTGATAATGGAACGTAAAGGTTTTGTAAAATTGATTCTTAATTGGTCAAAAAAAGGTTAGGGCTCAAAAGTTGGGCAGATAGAAAACTTAATTTCCAGCCCAGTTTTATAAAAACCCCTGAAAAAACTCATTTAGATTGACTGATAGTTAGCCCAGTTTACTGGCCCAACTTAGAAAATAAAATTAAAAAAGCCCAATTTGAGCTTCTTCTTCCTCATTTTGGAGGGTCAGATGCTCCCTGTGTGACCTACATTGCAGTAATGGTGAACGCCTAAAAAACTTCAACGTAGCTTTTTCCTGGCGATCGGATGGTCAATTAATCCTCCACGACCACCCCTGGTGCGCCCCTATATATGTCCGTGTTCGATTTCTTTTTGACCGAGATATATACACTTGAATATTTAAGTATTGACTTTTTGAAGTCATATGGCACTTGTTTGAGAAGAATGTTTCAAGAAATGCAAGTGCCTTGACAAAATCATGATTGTGAGTTGTGGCTAAATGCTCATAGCATTGAGTTATTGGAACATGCAATAAGAGAGTTGGATCAGACTTTTATAATGTAGACGTTTTCCCATGATCTTTGCAATAGTTGTTGCTTTGAGGAAACTTTAAATTCATAAATATCGAATCATTATTGTGATGGTGTTCATTGTAGATGATAATGGAAATTTAGATAGTTTATTCCTTCATACAAGGAGCTAGACAAATGATGCGGAGTCAATTAAATTTCTTGTGCTTCTAAAAGGTTGCAGTATATGCAGAGCGTGTTCTGTGGGAGTTGTGATACATGATGATATTATCGGTGAGTAGAAAATTATGGAAAGTAAAATAAAAGAAATCTGCTACATTAGAGCGTGGTGCGCGCAGAAAAGAATCTAAATTGAACTAATATAGCTTCAAGACAAGAGTTACAGGATTTTTCGTTTTCTGAAAATCTAGCATGAACACCAATCCTCTACAAGTAGTTTGCTTCACTGATAATTTGGTTTCACACAAGGCACCTTGATAATTTACTGCAATGAGCCTAAGGCAATAGGTTTGTGACTACATATCTAGTACTTTATTTGGTCTGTCAGGATATCTTGATGGCGAAATGAATGCCTTTCGGTGTTATGTTAGTCATTTTGACGCTTGTTCTGTTTGACATTCATCTTGCGAATGCACTTTTATTATCATTCTCTTTCTCTACTTGAGCCTTGAGGAATAAATTTAGTGTTCAATTAGGTAGTTATCCGAAAAAGTTTATAACCATGGTTTGAAGTGATGATACACTTGTGAAGAGTATAGTCATGGTATTACAAATTGTTAACTGCATGTGTGTGAGCTCGAGTTGTTGCTCATATTAAAATTTTTTCCTTTTGTTATTATTTTTAACTCAAATACATATTATCTCTTTCATAAAATACAAGATTATATATTATCAGGTTTATATATTTTTAACTCAAACACACACACATATATATATATAGTGACGAATGTCTTAATCTAGTCGTTGAGGCTTAATCTGTGATTCTTTAGGTCACAGGTTTGAGTAGGGTCTGGTGAAGTTCTTTTTAAGTAAGTGAAATTGCGCAAATTAAAAAAAATACGTATATCTATGTGTTCCCCAAACAAAAATCTAAGATACACTAACGTTTACTTTTGCTAGTGTAACATGTCCTAGTCAGCGGCGGATAATGATATGTTTTAAAGTCCTATTTCATATTCGGTTTTGAATATTGATGTGAATTTTAGTTCTTACTGATATATTAGCTCATTTTTTAATTACTCAAAATTACAGTTTGTCTTGTAGTATTGCTGCAGCCCATTCAAGCACTTGTTACTGCGATAATTATGAGTTGGGATTAAGTCTTCAAATTATAGTCTTGAGATAATAGGGTATCTCTAATGAGCCTGACTTATTAGCTAACATAAACCAAAAGGGTAAAAATCTGCAACCAAAGCAACCAGATTTTGTAAAACAGTCTGGTAACCAGTCGATTCTTAGCCTATTACAATCCACCCTTAAAATTTGAGAAATATTGCAATGTAGTCCGTTTGAGGACCAAAACAACTAGAATCAGATTTACTCCTCTCAATCCAAACTAATGGTAGGTTTAGCAAAGAGTGCAAGAGCCTCTGAAGTAGGGGATTATAAGCAGATGGGAACTGAAAAACCCAAATTGGAAAACAGATGAATTGAAAGTTTTGGGACTATACTTAAAAGTTCGCTATTAATCAATTTTGGCTAATCTATATTTGTTTAGCTAAGTTTTGAGTTGATTTTATGATTTCTTGTTTTAGCCAGCAATCAATAGAATTGAGCTTAGACATAATCAGAATTATGGATATGATTCTGTTTTAGCTTTTACATATTCATAGGGACCAAGTTGAAACTTTTTTCAGTAGCTTATGGGCACCAAATCTGAAATTTAGAGGTTTTTAGATGTCCAAGGGCTAAATCTAACGAACAGATAAATATCCAAACCTTGGTGGAATAAAATAAAATGTGACTTGATAAAACAAGAACGTAAAGTGATATAAATTTTATTTCTGTAAGGCTAAATGCATCTTGAGGCTCCTGAAATTGTCCCAAAAAACCTATTGTACCCCTAAACTTTTAAAGTGACCATGAGCTCCCTCAACTTTCAATAAGTGCACTGCTTTGCTCCTTGACCGCCACGTGTTAGCTTCCGATTTCCGTTGAAAAATCAGAAAAATGACATCTTTGAAAAATCAAACTAACTAGAAGCTGACACGTTGCATTCAGGAGGCAAAGTGGTGCACCTTTTAAAAGTTGAGGGAGCTACAAGGTCAACTGAAAGTTCAGGGGGCATGTTTTCTAGGACAAGTTCAGGTACCTGGAGATGCATTAGGCCATGCATTAGACCTTTCTATTATTTTACTTTTCTTGTTTTGCATTCTTTCCTCAAAAGCATTTTCTTCATGTGGGCAGATTTCTGTTAAGGAAGACAAGTATAAGAAGGAAACAGTACTATTTTCCATTAATCGCAGTCATCCAGATTATTTATCCTTCAAACCCGAAAAGAAACAGGAACCGAAACATCAAAGATCTGCTAGTGAATCACCTACTAGTGAAAATCATCCAAAAAAGATTCTCGAAGTGGCAGAAATCCATAAACCAAGTGTACATGTAAATCCCATCTTTTCTTCTATAGGTGCTGATAAAAATGGACTTTACAGTGCTTCAGAGGCCTCTGATATTGTCTTCAAATACATCGAGAAAGAGAATCTAGTCAAACCAACAAACAAATCTTTAGTAGTTCTAGATCCAACATTATGTGATGCTTTGTTCAAGGGAACAGTAAAGAAAGGAACAACATATCCAACTGAAATTCACAAGAAGGATCTTGGATCAACATTTGTAAGCCGAATGCATGCCCATTGCATTGTCACAAGGGGGAACGAATCGGTTGTCCGTAAAGGATCATTGAAAACTATTCAAATTGTAACAGAAAGGCGTCAAGGTAACAAGAAGGTTACAAAAGTCTCGGGCGTTGAACAGTTTTTAATAGATGCTGAAGCTTTGGCGTCCGAGCTGCAGAAAAAGTTTGCTTGCAGTACATCCTTGCAAGAGTTGCCTGGTATGTTTTATAAGCTAATACAGATTTTTACTCTTCGTGATATAAATTATCGTTTTAAAAATCCTTGCCTAGGCCCCGCCCCGCCCTGCCCATGCATTGTTTTGCCGCCTGACTTTTTGTTCTCAGGGGCTATTGCTGACCTAGGCACCGTCTAGTTTGCTTTTTTTGTTTGGGTGCCACTTAAACTTAATTTTTCTTAAGATACCGATATTTATAATAATTGTAGTTTACTTTATTTACCCACAAAAAGTAGCTTGGTAAAACTACCTCCATTTTTAAAGTGTTCTCACAATAGAAATGTCGTTTGATTTGAGTCTCAAATTGAGAAATGATGTGCTCCATGTCACAAAAAGGCGACCTTTACCGTCCAACTAGCACCTAGCAAGTTTTGAAACATTGTCTAAATTATGTTTTTCTTAATATTTTATTATGTTATAGTTTACTCCCTCCATTTTTAAATGTCACTGTTGGCCAGTTTCCTAATACCAAGACTACATTAAATGCAGCAATAAAGATGCTAATATATCCTTAAAAATATTCTTGTTTTTTGACTTTTCATTTTTTTTGCTTTTTATAATGAGAGTAAATAAGGGCAAAAATGGAAAAAGATGGGTATAAATGCATTGTATTATGAAAAGTGACAGATGTTTAAAAAAACATTAGTGACACTTATTAAAAAACGAAGGGACTCGAGGGCGTAGTTTTTAGTTGAATTTACAATTTTATTATTAATACCAACCAACCAACTAAGCCTTAAATCCCACGCTAGGTGGGGTCGGCTATATGGATCTTCCGACGCCATGAAGCTCTATCAAAAGCCAAATTTTCGTCCATACCGAGTAAACACATATCTTTAGAAATAGTTTCCCTCCAAGTAATCTTAGGTCTACCTCCCCCTCTACCCTTACTCTTTGTCCATAAGTTCTCACATTTTCTAACTGGAGCATCTATTGGTCTACATAGTACATGTCCATACCACCTTAGTCGTCCTTCTCTCAGTTTATCCTCAATATGTGCCACACCGGTCTTTTGGCAGATGCACTCATTTCTAATTCGATCCATCCTTGTATATCCACTCATCCACCTAAGCATCCTCATTTCCGCCACATTCATCCTTTGAATATGTTGCGTCTTAATAGCCCAACATTTACTATCATATGTCATGGCTGGCCTAACCACCGTTCTGTAGAATTTACCTTTCACTTTCAAATGTATCTTTTTGTCACTAAGACTCCGGTAGCACTTCTCCATTTCACCCATCCTACATTAATTCTATGAGTTACATCATCATCAATCATCCCCTCCTCGTGGAAGATTGAGCCCAAATACCTAAATCGTTTGCATTTTGGTTCGATTGTATCTCCTAGTTTTACTTCTCCTTCGTCTCCTTTCCGTAAGCTGAACTTGGTGTGCAAATATTCCGTCTTACTTCTACTTAACTTAAAACCTTTACTTTCTAGCGCATTTCTCCACACCTCTAGCTTCTTGTTAACCCCTTTCCTTGATTCATCAACCAATACGATGTCATCCGCAAACAACATACACCATGGGATGTCGTCTTGTATTTTGGTGGTCAACTCATCCATAGCTAGGGCAAATAAAAATGGGCTTAGAGATGATCCTGGATGCAATCCAATCGTGATGGGAAACTCCTCTGTCACTCCTTGTCCAGTTTTAACACTTGTTACCGCCCCTTCATACATGTCCTTTATTAAGTTTATGTACTTTACATGAATACCTATTTTCTCCAGTGCCCACCAAAGTACTTTCCTCGGCACTCTATCATATGCTTTCTCTAAGTCAATGAAAACCATATGAATGTCCTTCTTCTTCTCCCTATATATCTCAATTAGATTTCTTAGAAGAAAAATAGCCTCAGTCGTGGACCTACCAGGCATGAAACCAAATTGGTTTGCGGAAACCTTAGCGATCATCCTAAGGCGGTGTTCAATCACTCTCTCCCAAAGTTTCATTGTATGACTCATCAGTTTAATACCTCGATAATTAGAGCAGTCTTGTATATCTCCTTTGTTCTTAAATATAGGTATAAGGGTGCTTCTTCTCCACTCGTCCGGTATTTTCCTCTCCCTATATATAGAGTTAAATAGTTTGGTTAACCAAACTATTCCCTCATCTCCAAGGCATTTCCATGCCTCAATCGTTATGTTATCTGGCCCACATGCTTTCCCTACCTTCATCCTTTTCAGAACTTCCTTCACTTCATTATGCGTAATTCTTCTTGTGTAATTTAGGTTTTTCTCAACTCCGCTTACCTCCAATCCTGCAATGTCATCTTCCTTTCCATCATTGAATAACCGATCAAAGTAGTTTCTCCATCTCTTTCATCTCTCTATCTCCTAACAAGACTCTTTGTGTTTCATCTTTAATGCATTTGACTCCATTCAAATCCTTTGTCTTCTTATCCCTCAATCGAGCTAGCTTGTATATGTCTCTCTCTCCTTCACGTGTTCCTAGCTTTTGGTACAAGCCTTCAAAGTATTTACCTTGTGCTTGACTAACAGCCTTCTTAGCTTCTTTCTTAGCCCTCTTGTATTTCTCAAAAGCCTCACCATCAGTTGCTTTTGGTAACATCTTATACCAATACCTCTTCTCCTTTATAACATTTTGAACCTCCTCATTCCACCACCATGCATCCTGAGGGCGAGGTCCTTGTCCCTTAGAAATCCCTAACACTTTACCTGCTACTTTCCTTACACGTTATTAATATATACAAAAAATAAAAAATACAAATCCGCCCAGACCTGCCTAGGCATTGGAAGCCTCGGCCGCCTGACGACCAACACTTTTTAAAACATTGTGAATTCTTTATGTGTTCGGGCGAGGAGTATTTTTTTAAAAAAATTTGCATAATTGTTCTTGGAGTAAATACAAAGAAAAATCCTCACCCCACCTGGATGTGACTCAAACCTGATACTTCTAGAGGTCATATCTTCGGTCTTAACCACTAGGCTGCTAAGACATTCCCCACATGTAAGAGAATATTAATGAACCGCGGTTCATCGATTATTGAAAGTGCTCCAATTCATGAGGATGGATCGTCTACTGGTTAAAATGGCTGATTGTGATCCACATCTTCTTTTCCCTATTTTAGATTCTTGTTTCCTGTCATTTGTTAAGTATAGGTATTCTACACATATTTGATGTGCTTTGTAATTGTATAGTAATCTTTTGCGCTTGAAGCGCAACAAAGTGCGTCCTCTGTCATCCTCTGTGCTTTTGTTGAACACAGAGCGCTGGGTGCGCCAAGCGCGCCCTTTTGGCAAATCGCAGAGCGCACAAAGTGCGCGATTTACTACCAAAAAAAGCACCCAGCATCAATTTTAAGCCAGTATTATCTTGTTACTTGCTGGCTGGAAGATTTTGACTTAGATGAGTATCCAAGACTTTAATAATCTAAAAAGATCTTATTATGTCATTAAAATCTAAGAAATCTGGTTTTTTTGTCTACTTCTGATGTCTTGCTTTTACTACTTTCTGCTTGATGTTCTGGAATATTTATTTTAGTGGTAGAATGGTACCAACTTACTTGCATATGTGACTTGACATGGATTTGTTTCAATTGATGATAATGTAAAACAGATTGCCCCCACAGATAGTATAGGAATGTGCCTAGTTTCGACTTAGAATTTGGTAGAGAATCAAGTTCTTTCCTACTTGTTTTTAGGTTCGCTGGATGAGTTTATACTATAAAGCTTCCTATGTGACCTGAATGCCTCCAAAATGTTGCTCCGTCAAATAATTCTATCCTAAATGCAAAGGCAACTATTGTGATATGTGATATTTTTAATATTTATTAGTTTTAAGCATAGTGATCAAAATCATACGATTCGAGAATCGCGAATCGTACGATTCGGTTTGATTCACCCCAAAATAGATTCGAATCTATGGGGTGAATCGAAATACAACATGAATCGGTTGTGGATCGGCCAAATCGGCCGATTCCATCGATTCCACCGATTCTTGAGCACAAGTGCAGAAAAAAATAGAAAATGATAGAAATCGAAGAAGAGGAAATAAATTTTGAAGCTTTAGAGAGCTTCAGCCCCAACTAGTCGCCAGAAATGTGTTGTACGCCGCCTTCTCAGTTGTTTTGAAAGGTTAGTTTTTACAATGGCGACTTCTTGAGGTTGAAGAAGACAATCCTTACCTTATGTTAAATGCACTCATGTACAGGTATCCGATATGGGTAGATCGAAGTATGGAATCTTGACTCATATATATTCCGAAAAATGCAAAAAATAATGATGTATACTAATTTAAAATTTTCAACAAAGCCAAGAACATAGAAGAGAAAAATGAATACAGATGAGCAAAATAAAAAGAGAACAAAAGATAGAAGCTTGAGAAATTTAAGCTGGGAATCAATTATGTAAGGAATGAAATAAATTACATCGGGAAACAACTTGTCAACTAAGCAATTTAAAATCTACTATTAATTAAATAGAGAATACGAGAAGTCACGTTGCTATATAGGTAATTGGAATCAATTAATTAGGAAGTTAATAAATAGATTATATAAGAATATTAATCAATATGTTTATATGACCTGAGAAATATTTTTGAATAAGAATACTAATTAGTCATTTAAATAGTTTAAATGTCTAAAAAACTTAACTATTTAGGAATTTTAAATTTATAGAAAGTCAGCTGAATTTATTTTGGAATAAATGTAGGCATGATATAACCTATCATATTTGTTTAACCTTAATTTTTTTATTTTTAATTACAGCCCATTAAATTGTACCGTTTTCTTAAGTGCAATAACAAATCCATATTCCCACATGATTCTCTCATTGTCATCTTCTCCCTTTTCATAAAATTTATATTCTTCTATTTGTTTAATTTCTGAAATATTTATATTGTTAAACATAAATTTCTAATATGAATTTAGAGTTCTATAACATTTTTCAATGAAATACATTTCTTAAATTTTAGTACAACGTATTTTATAATTGACAAAATATAATAATTAACTAATTTTTGAGTTATCATATGACAATTTTATAACTTTTATTTTATAGTGTATTTTTATATCTTAAGCTTATTATTTGAGTTTCAAGTACTTATTAGTTTTCAGGCAAAAAAAAGTACTTGTTAGTAGATATGATTTTGTATATAGAAATTGTATATTTTGTTAAAATTTATAATACATGAAGTTTAATATGTTAAATATTATATATTTTTTATAATTTTTAGGAATTTGAACCGAATCTTACGATTCGATTCGATTCACAAAATTTGGATTTCGATTCTCGATTCGAATCTCGATTTGACAACTATGGTTTTAACTAGCTATAATTTAAAAATTTTCTAAACCTAAAATATTTTGTGAAAATTCATAGTAGTATTTTCTTCTTGAAGCGAGCGCTCTTTTTGTGCTTTGTGTTGAAGCGAGAAGTGAGACCCTTGCGCTCTCGACAACTATGGTTTAGTTGTTTTCCCTGGATTTTTTTCAATTTGATATGTTTTCTGTTTTGTTTATGGAAAAAGATAACATCAATGTCGTTCATGAAAATATTTTATTCACTTTGTCATACTATATTATATTATCTAATGTGAATGTAGAGCTTGCGTGTATGATATTTGAATAATTACTATCTTGAGATGATACAGCGTGTTTCTCTTCTCATATGCTAATTGTGCAGCTTTGCCTGCATATACTCGTCTGCTAACATCACCTTTTCGTACTCAGGCAAAAAAGGAAATGAAATTCTTATTCAAGGGGGGGTGATTGATCACGTGGCATGCCATCTGGTTGAACAATATGGAGTTCCAAAAAGATATATTGAAATTCTTGATAAAACTAAGAGATGAGGAGTGCTGATTTATCTCATTTGGCATGGAGAAATTTTGAGTTTTCACATTGACTAATATAATATTATTATTTTGTAACATTTTTTTGTTACGGCCTTTTCTGTGAAAATGAGTTGCCGGAAGTTTCTAGAAAGATAACATTTTTTTTTTATTTAAAGTAGTTTTTATAGAAGTCAGAAATTACCCACACTTACTGAAAAGATTACATTACATTGGGAACTAGGAAAGATATAATTAAGTTTGTAATTACAATAGTAAAGAGAATGACTTTAGACTATGTTTGGAAACGAATTCTTTTATACGGGATCGGATATTTAATATCCTTTCTATTGGATATTTGACACATATGCAGTTTATATATTATAGTAATAAAAACTGTATATGTGTCAAGCATTCAACCGGGAAGGGAATTAAATACCTGGTCCTATATAAAATTTGCCGTTTGAAAACAGGAAAAAAAATTTGAATTCAATTCAATAGGTTCGAATTGATTTTTCAAATTTTGTTTGAAATCTTGATTCACATCAAAGAGTCAGTTGAATTGGTTGTTTTAGAATTTAACTATTCACATTCAAATTGAAATTTGATTTCTCAAATTCACATGGAAGAGTCAATTGGTTGTTTTAGAATTTAATTATTTACTAATGGTTAATTTATTATTATTATTTACTAACAGTTAATTTTATTATCATGAAATTGATTATGTTATAGTTAAATTACATGTAAGGGGGTAATAAGGTCACTTTTAATGGTTCTTTATTTTAGGAAATTTCTAAGATGAGGAATAAATGTGTGGAATGGTTGAGTTCAATTATTTTTTATGATATGTCATTAAAATAGAGTTATCTAAAAATAGGAATTTCATTTTGAAGAATTTATTTTTTTTTTAATTTTTTAATTGTTTTCTTAGTTAATTAGTATAGAACTTAATATAATAATAGAATATTATTAATTTTAAAGAATTAAATATGGGAAATAAAAAAATGGAGACGATAATTTAAGTAAAAATATTGTAGATTCTAAAAATGAGGTTTAAAAAATGAAAAATGAGGAAAATAGTTGAACTTGGTATTAGGTAAAAATAATTTTTAAATGAATTGAATTCTTTTATCGTTCCAAATAATAGAATATAATAAAATAAATTTAATTAAATTAAATTTTATCGCTAAATATCATTATAAAGGGTTAATTAATTACCAATGATGCTAAATTGCAAACAAATTCTTGAAACCTTAGATTCAAATCATAATTTAAAACATGCAGAAATTACAAGAAGTCTATAAACAAAGATGCTATTGATTTTGTAAGTAGACAGATATTTTTTTTAATAAAGTCTAATACATTGAACCTAATCTCCCCTCGTCCCTTTAAACTTTTAAATTTTTAACTCGCCCGTTAAACTTATAAAAAACGTATGTCGCACTCCCCTATAAAATTATGATTTCTCATTATTATATCCCTAACCCCATTTAATTTTTTACATTTCGCAAATATAACCCTAGTCAACTAACAGCTAATTAACACTTAATCAACGTTGAAACCTCTTTTAACGTCAACCTATTATCACCTCTAACCACCCCTAATTTTTATTCTTCTGCAAATCTCAATGTTGAAGACCAATAGTTCATAACAATCATTTGTGTAGATTTCTTTTATTAATTCTTTCTCCTTTTTCCCCTTATTTACATGTGTTTCTTATATTTCTATTTCTACTTTCTACTTTCTACTTTCCCCACTTTTACCCAAATCGAATCTTTTTCTTCAATTGGATTCCGACGATTCTTCCACTCTTCTTCCGGCGTCCATATTAGATGGCCAGAAAATTGCGATGTGTTTTGTTGGCGGCGATATAAGATCTGAGCTTATTGGTTGGCAATTGTGGAGAACGCATACTTATTCCTATACAAACCTTTGCAGATAATTCCTTCAAAATTGATCGTGAGAATCCCCAAAATTCACATCTTCAACTAAGCAAACATCAAATTGCATCTCAATAAAGAAAAAAAATGCCGATTCAAGGAGAAATATAGATCTGCAGAAGAAGAAGAACCGCTTTATGTGATAACAGGGTAACGTTAGAAGAGGTTTCAACGTTAATTAGGTGTTAATTAGCTGTTAGTTGACCAGGATTATATTTGCCAAATGTAAAAAAAAAATGGGGTAGATACTTGGGGGACACAATAATGGAGACGGGCTTTTTTATATAGATTCTGACATTTTGACGTGGAAAAATGGCGCTTTATATATTAATCAATATATGTCTTATTATATTTATTTGTTCTTATATTATAGAATATGTGTCGATTGATGTATGAAATGATACTTTTTCACTCTAAAATATCAGAACTCATATAAAAATTTAACGGAGATACGTGACTTTATTCCTCTGGCACCCCTAAATCCTACATGTGATATGACCTGAGTTGAAAATTCAAGCGAGTTAGTTGACTAGAATTTGAAAAAAAAGATATATTGGAAATTGTTGAAATATTTAGGCTAAATTAAAAAATATCAAAGTAACTTTTCTTCCCCCTCCTTGTCCCTTCACCGGAGACGCTACTCCCTCTGCCTCCACCACCCTACTCTTCTCCCCCTCTTCGTCCCTTTCGCTGGGGACTCTACTCCCTCCGCGGACACTTGCTCTTATTCCCCTCTTTGTCCCTTATGCTGGAGACACTTCAGACATTAACACCACTTACGATGGTAGAAAAAATAATAGTGGGTACGCCGGAGACCCTTTTAGCGAATTATTTGTTCTTCGCTAAGGTTATTGACATTGAATGTGGCATCAATATCTTCACCGAGGTTTGATTCCAACTCTTTTCACTTTATCAAATTTCAATTAGAAAACCCTAAACTATTTCCATGCCCAATTTGTTAGAATTAATTTTTTAATAATTTATAAAGTCTAGGCTAAATATCTTAATATTAAATGCGCATGGTAGTCATGATAAATAGTCAAAATAAGTTTGTGGTCAAATTCAGACAATATTGATTATTAAGGTGTCAATTTGGTGGTAAGAAAGTATAGGGCCGTTGAGTAAATTCTGTTTTATTGAAGGGCCAAAACAGAAAGTTGTCAATTCAGATTTCTATAAATAGGGTTGGTCTCCGGATCTTCTAGAAGGCCATTCAATCCTAAGTTAATCGCCGATTCATTCAAATCGAGATTCTATGATTAAGGTACACCTCTATTTTCAGTTTCTTTCTCGATGAATCTACATGACCGATTCAAAGTCATTACAGTTTTAGAAAATTACTTATTACAATTGGTATCTAAGCCTTTCATGTTAGATTCATTGGGAGTTTCTGTTTTTATGAATTCTTGGATCTTGATTTTCGAACTCCAATCACAATTCTTTGTACGGTGTGATAGTGGAATTGATTAAGAACTAATCATTATTCAATATCGTAATATAGAGGATCTTGGTATGGGTACTCGTTGTTATCTTTAAAGAATTAATAATCAGTTCCATATTACAATTGGTTTCTAATTAAGAAATACAATTTCGTGGGTTTCAAATTATCATTATTTCATCTTTTAATCAGAATGAGTTGTCAATATAGATTGGCTTTATCCATTAATTTACTTCACGATACTGCTTTTTATAATTAGTTTCCATGCTAAATTTTATTTTGTGATTGGAAACCAGTTTCTATCTCAAATTCATGTTACAATGTGACCATTTTTTTTGTCGATTTGGTTTCATCTACAGAATTAAATGATAATGCAAATCGTAATTGTGGAGATGTGTTGGCAAATTTGGTTCTTGATATGTTTATTCATGGAAACTATTTTTTTTCTGTATTTCGAATTCAGTTTTGTGATTGATATTTCTGTTATGTATAAGTGGTCAATCTCAAATTTGGTATGAATAAGTTGTTTTCTTTTGGCGACTTCATGAGTTGATTTCTGGTGAAAACGTGTTCTTCGTGTTGAAATATTGAATTTATTGTTTATATTCATATATATTTTGAAGTTTTGGTTTTAAATCTATGAATGTGTGCAAAAATTCGGTTTTAATAACGATATGTTACATAGATTGCTGAATTTTTTAAGGTTAAATCGGTAAATCCATTCCGAAACTATGAAATATTGTTATTATTTTAGTTCATGAATTTCCGGATTTAAGTTTTGATTTTTTTTTTGTTTTGTATTCCGTTGATAAATGGAACCTTTATGGAGAAAGTTGATTTCGATTCGAAATACTTCATAAATTGTAGAATTTCAGTTATTCACAGGATGAAATTCGTTTGGGATGATCTATGAATATATGATTATTATTTTGTTGTCGTTCCTTTTCCGAGTTATAATTTATGACACCTTCAATTTTTCTTTTGTTTTCAAACTTGAAAAATGCAAAACAAAATTATATTAAGTTAATATTGCATTATTAGCCGATGGAGTATATTTTGTTTCATTAGTTATATGTCGGGTTTGAAAATTCGAAGAAAATTGTACAAAAACACAATTTTTTTTGGTATAATTACCGAAAATTCTTCGGAAAGTAAAATTTTTCAGTTTTTCTGATCTTTGGGACGGTTTTCTGGTCTAATTGTTCCCAATGGTCATTTTTCGGATGACGTGACGTTTAGCGACGTTTTCTGAAAACGTCGCAATAAGTATCAGAAGACGCGTCCTTCAGGAAACTAGGCAATGCTTTTAGACATTGCTATAAACAGCAAGTGCGACACTTTAGTTTTTGGCGACGCCTCTTTTGTAAACTGTCGCAGAGGCACCTGAACTCTTTTATGTTTTTTCTTTTAATTCTTTTTAGGAGTTCTTTGGATCCAAAATAATTTTATTGTTTCTAAATTAATTGTTGGTCCAAAATAAAGAATTTGAGGTACTTTTATAATAATGCATTAATTTGCCATAAATTTATTTTGGTTGTTAAATTTAATGACAAATAGTTAGGTTATCTTTGTGGAAATTAATTTTAACTTACCAAATTATTTATTTTGTATATTTATTATTTATGCTGTCAGGATCCTGGAGCTTTTGGTCCGGAGGAACAATGAGCAACCAAGTGAATGATATATTTCATGGGCTTGACACCATATCTAACCCAAAACCCTAAGCTGATTCACTTATCCCATTATCTTTCCATGTGGGATATACGGCTCACACTTACCCAACAATCTCCCCCTCAAGTGTGAGTTATCACCACATCCGGGTTAAGACCGTGCTCCCCCTCGAGCGGAACACCGTGCTTAAACAAGCCAAACCTTGGCTCTAATACCACTGTCAGGATCCGGGAGCTTTCGGTCTGGGGGAACAATGAGCAACCAAGTGAACGATATATTTCATGAGCTTGACACCATATCTAACCCAAAACCCTAAGGTGATGGGTTAATGAGCCCTTCTCAATTATATATCATTCACTTAACTCATTAACTTTCCATGTGGGATTCTCAACTCATTAACTTTTGCATGCTATTCTCATTCTTGATTTGTTCCTCTTTGCCATTGTTATGCGTTTTCTGGTATTTTTTCTATTAGTAAAATTTGAATCGCATTTTTTTATTGGCCTGAGTTTCTATTAGCATGCGTTTCTACGTTCTTGAATGATTCATTGTTCCGTGATCCTGTTCTGCTGCTATACAGGTTAATCCTGTATATTAAATGTTTGAGAAGTCTTTGATCTGATGTTTTTTTTCTTCTTCTCAATAGTTAAGTTTCTTACAGTCATTGTTTTTAAAGATCTTAATTGTTTTGAAGGCCTGTACTTAATATATGATCTGATTTCCATTATTTGTTTTTAAAGGCAAATATTTTTTTTATTCCGTTGAAAGATTTTGTATCATTGTATGCTAGTTATCCTATTCTCTTTTAGCATATTTTCTCTGAATTATGTGAAATTGTTTCAGTGGTGTTACGTTCAGTAAGGTTTTTTTAAGTAATTTTATTTGCTGTTTTTCTAAAAATATGAAATATGTACTTAAGTCATCTTGTATTGAATCTTTGCTGTCTTTTTTATATGATTCTGATCCTGGTTGTTTATTTTTTTGAGAGCCTTCATTGGTTTCGGCTGATTATTTGGATTGGAATCGTTGAGCTTTGTTTTATCTTCAAAGCAGCTTAAGAGGTAACTTACTGAACCTTCTTGTTAATTTGTGTTTTTCATCCACTGTTAAAAGAAGGGAATATCACCACTATAAGTATACTTCCTTCTTTTACATTAGTTAAGAATCCATTATGCTGCTGTTTTGGTGTTCTGGTTAGTTTATAGGGTCTGTTTGCTATATATATATATGATAAAGTGATATAGCCTGTCCTTATGGTGTAACTGTCATGCCTATTGTGATGTTTGGATAGTACCATGTTTAAGATATTGTTATTTTTACCTTCTTGTTTAGAAATATCCTGTATCATTTGCTAAAATTGTGTGCCAGTACTTAAAGCATGAATTGTTCCAATTGTATGCTTAAGGTGTCTTAGTCTTAAAGCCATAATTTTAGTTATATCCATATGTTTTTCCTTGAAAGCTGATTCTTGATTGTGTATGTTTATATGGAAGTTTAGTCTTGTATTATTGTATTTGAAATTATGTCCTGGTTTTGTTTAGCATGATTTAGGCTATATGTATGCTTAGTTGATTAGTATCTGTTGACATAATTTCAGTTATGATCTCCTGTTTTTCTTATTGCTAAGTTTTTATTAGCCTAGTTTTTATTCTTAACCTAAATTGTTTAAGAATAGTTAATCTTTTTAGAGGCTATTTATTATATGTTAGCAATATGTTCATGTATGATTGATTGTGTATATCAGTCATAATTTTTTTAATGGTTTATTTCTATGGCTGTTTGTTTTCTTATCATTTCTTTATTTTTATTAGGAATTATGTTACTGTTAGACTTTAAATCTAGTTAATTCCTAATGTTGTTTTAATGAAATTAGATATGTTTTGACATAGTAATTGAAATAAATTTCAGTTGATTATATTATGTTTTTAGAAATAATATGTTTGAGTTGATAAGCATGAATTAGTTATTAATCTGGTTTAGCATTGTTTTTTTCCTGGAAAGAGCTTGTTTGTTTTAAAATGATTTTATTTCTTTTGTATTGAAGAGCTAAGCCTCTTTTTGATTTGTTAAAATCTGTTCTTTAGTAACATTGCTTGTTTTTGAGTTTAGTACATGTACTAGACTTGCTTCCTTCTTTGAAAAGGTTTTTTGCTTTAAGCAATAGTTTACTAGTTGATAACTTTGTTTTATGCTTTCTCTGTGTAGGACTAGATTTGGATCATTGTAACAGTAGCTCTCATGTGCTTGTTTTAAAATGCTTAGTATCATGGTTAATGTCTTCATGCTTATGGTTTTATCATATCTAATTTTGTGGTGTTCTATCTTGAAGCTTGTATCATGTTTTAGTCATAATGATTTGTTAGGAAGAGTTTATTAATCATTTCAAGTCATTATCTATGTTGTTTGGACAACTTGTATAAGGTAGTGATATATTAGATCATATATGATATGCTTTAAAGAAAATTTGTTTTCTTTATCATCTTGTTTTAAAGGCCTGTATATTTTTCCAGCATAGTGTGTTTTTAGTATGGTATGCTTTTTATATCTGATGTTGGATTTATAGGCTGATTAAGAATTCTGTTTTTAAAATCATGAATGTATTCTTTCAATATTTTAATATTTCAAGTTTTCTATCAAGTTTGTTTACTTGAGATCACTTTTTTTATCCTCTTTAAACTGATTTAAATTGCCATGTTTTATTTAGAAGTTTGGATAGTTGTTCTTTGCCTTCAATCGTTGAGTAACTCTGTTTTTCCTTACTTTTTCATATCTGATAATCTTTGCTGTGTTGATATCTTGTGTTGTCTAGGTAAGCATGTTTATATGTTTATTTGTTTGTGCTTAAATATCATATTTTTTTTATCTTCAGCAAGCTTTATGAACAAATCAGTTTATTTTTTGGCAAGTTATGTTTATTGAGAAGCATGTATCTGTGTTGTATGTTGCTGTTTTATCTTAAAAGATATTTATTAAACCTTTTGAATGTGTCTTTTAGCAAGATATATCAGATACCCTTATTGTTTTTAGGAAATTTGAAATTCTGCTTCTCTTAAATTTCCTTTCGTTTTCTTATTGCTAGTTTCCTGTCCTAGCCTAGTTATAATCTTAATTCATATAGTATTAAGAAAAGGTATTTCCCTCCTTTAGGCTATCTTTTGTGACATGTTAAGCAATAAGTCCACCTGTTTAGGTTAATGCATGTTTTTAACATGATTGCCTGGTTTTTCCATATATGGTTAAATTCTCAGTTTGTCTTTCCTGGCATGTTTTGTCTTCAAGTCTTGTAACATAATATCAATTTCATCTTTAACTCCTTTTAGAAATGTTTATTATTTTTGCTACTATTAAGTAGTTAATTTCTAAGTTGTGTGTGTTAAAGAAATATGATATGTTGTTTGACCTAAGGTAGTTTGCCATAAAATTTGTGATCATTATATAAGGTATGTTAACTGTGTTTAGCATTGTTATTTTTTAGTGAGATTGCCCTAGAATATTGCTAGTTGATAAAGTTTGTTTCTTTTGAAATTTAACTTGTTTTTGTTATTCTTTTATTTCTGAAAAGTCTTAAAAGAAATTTTTTAGCAATATTGTTAGCTTGTGAAAGCTTATTTTCTAATCTCACTAGTTTTAAAGGAAGCTATTTTTTGAGTTACAGTAACTTGTAAGTCTTGTTTTTGTTTTGAGAAAGGTTGTGATTATAATAATCTATTTATTAATACTGCTTGTTCAAGTTTAAATGCGCACTAGACTTGTTTTTGGAAGCAGTAGCTTACTAGGTTGAATATTGTTTCTTTATGCTTTCTCCTTGTGATCCAGACTTGATAGTTAGTTGTTTTAGCTTTCTTTGTTTGGTTTCAATGGTGTTAACATAGTTAGTTTTGACATGATGTGGTCTATTTTATTGTTTTTCATGCTATGTGATTTAGTTATGATTTTGGTTTAATATAATATGCTCTAAGTGAAATTGTTTTTCTCTTAGTCATCATGATTTAAGACCTATTCTATGTTTTTTAGCTCAAGGTGGAGTTTTTTTTGTGGAATTGAAAGTTCTATATTTCCTGTCTTGAGTTGTTCCTTGTTAATAGGTCTTAAATGTTTTTTAGTAGTTTCATGCCTAGTTCTTATGTTTAAATTAGCATGTTAGCTGCTGCTTTGCCATTTGTAAATGGCAGCAAGGTTTGGTATTTGTATCACATGTGTTTCTTGAGTTTTTTGTTTTGGGGTTTCATAAGCTGTTGCTAGAAGTAATCCTTTTGGCTCAAGTCTTAAGCTTTAAGCTTTTTTTTATGTGATTCATATTGGTTAATGCCTTGGTTTAACCTTAGTTGTTTAAGGTGGAGCATGTCTAGCTTGTTGTTGCTATTTTTCTTTTAAAAGGTTTTTCGAGCAAGTTAGATGTTTTAAATCCTGGAATTGATTGTTAATTGTTTTAGTGTTTATTAGTTAATATATTGCTGTGGTTTTTTGTTATGAGCCTTAAATGAAGTAGCTAATCAGTTTTGGTTCATAGTTGTATTGTGTTACAGCTGTTATGACTGATATACTGAACTATTTCAATGTTTCCAATTTCAGGTGCTTATGAGCTTAGTTAGGTGCAGCTGATTGTGTGTCAGGTTGTGCCACTAAGACTTGGTTATTCCCCTTTATGCAAAGGGCTTCCTGGTAGTATTTGTTGATTTGGTAGAGGTGCTCCAGCGAAAAGGTGGAGATTGTTGGCCTAAATTGAAGTTTGGCTTGGCAGCTTTGAATTTGCTAAAGCCCACAGCTAGCCAATTGACCCAAAGCCCACTTACTTAACCCTAAAAGCTTAATTTCTCTAATATATAGCCTTATAAACCCATTTTTCTTTGTATTTGCCATCAATATCTTGTTTTCTCTTCTATGAAACTCTCTGTTTTCTCCCCTTCGCTTACGCAACTCCGTTGCCTTATTCTCGATTAAATTCATGAAGCTTCCTAGGCACGTCAGAAGGCATGAGCTTGGAAAAGTCTATTATGAGCAGTTTCTGAATGAGAGCTGTCAAAGATTGAGCCTATAAAAGGATGGAGGGGGGCTGCAATTAGTGTAAGCTTTTTGGTTTTCTAGTTGCTTGTTAAATCATTTGGGCGTTTTGTAAGGCTGTGTTTCTCCGATTCTCTGTGGGTTTTTTTATTAGCATTCAGAAGTTAGGTTTTTCTCTGATTTGCTAGTTGGAGAGTTTCAGATGGTTATGGCTTGTGTAATCTGTACATCTTTTGCCTCTTTGCCATTAATAAAAGCTGCTGGAAGTCACTTTGCACTGTGCATTGACTAGGTCTGCCGTAAAATGCAAATTTAGGAAGCACGTTAATTTTTTCATGTAGCGGCTCGCGGAAGCACGTGGACACCACATATCCCCACATATGGTATGATATTGTCCATTTTAGGGCTAAGCCCTCATGGATTTGCTCTATTTTTTTAACAAAAAATCCTCATACTATTGGGGATATTGGTCCACACTTATAAATCATTCACTCTCTAACTTTATTAGCAATGTGGGATATCTGTTAGCCCAACATTCCTTCCCTCGAACAAATATCCATCGAGCCTCCCCTCGACCGATCAACCATCCGAACATTCTCGACAAACTGATATTTTTCATCTCTAATGCGATGGAGGACATGCCTTACATAGAGCACTACCGGATTCACGGATATCGGTGATCAAACTAGGCATCTCCACTTTTGTTCGATTCTCCGAGGATCCATCCACACAGCCAACATCGGAGCATGGCTCTGATACATGTAGTGGCTTGCGAAAGCATGTGGACACCACATATCCCCACATATGGTATGATATTGTCTACTTTGGGCCTAAGCCCTCATAGATTTGCTCTTGGGCTTTACCCCAAAAGGCCTCATACCATTGGGGATAGTGGTCCACACTTATAAACCATTCACTCTCCAACTTTGTTAGCAATGTGGGATATTTGTTAGCCCAACATATGCATTTGGTAATCGGCCCAAAGGAAGGTTTTCACTTGGCCAAATAATAAATATACATGTGGTAATAAATATGACAATTATTTAGTTCATCCATGTGGATAATAAATCTGCCTAAAGGAAGATCTATTATTTGACAGGACTTATTGTTAGTATTTGATTACTACAATAAGATATCAATTACAAGTTAATTTATTCCTGTCCAAAGATGGAAAGGTTAATATTGTGCAAGTTATTTTGATTTATATGAGAGATATGAATTATTATTGTGATGTGGATTGTGAGCATATAAGTCACTGCTAATAATTTTTTTTTACAAGATATTGAGTTTGGGGGGAAGATAAGGTTTAAAATAATTTCAGTTTTAATATAAGGCAATATTGAAGAACTTTCCTATTAGGTTAAAGAAGTTATTCTTCATCAAGATCAAACTCAATAACCTCAACAATCTAAACTTTTCCATTAGGTTAAAGAAGTTATTCTTCATCAAGATCAAACTCAATAACCTCAATAGCCTATGAAATTAAGGAAATCCATTTATGGATTTAAGAAGGCATGCCGTTAATGGTATTTCAGTTTTATCAAGACTATATGCTCATATATGGACATCATTCGGTATTTGGATTCTGACTTTACTAGATGTGTAAATAGTACAAAATCCACATCATTGTAATAAGTAATTTCTCGAAATCGTAGTGACCCCAGATCATTCATGTAGATTCATCGAGAAAGAAACTGAAAACGAAAGCGTAGTTTAATCATAGAATCTCGATTTGAATGAATCATCTATTAACTTAGGATTGAATGACCTTCCAGAAGATCCGATCGACGAACCAAAGGGAAGCATTGTATGGAGAAAATAGAACGATCGTTCTTTTGGGGACCAACCCCTATTTATAGAAATCTGAATTGGCAAATTTTTATTTTGGCCCTTCAACAATATAGAATTTACTCAATGGCCCTGCACTTTCTTCCTATGACCAAATTGACACCTTAATAGTCAATATTTCTGAATTTGACCACAAACTTATTTTGACTATTTATTATGACTACCATACACATTTAATATTAACATATTTAGCCCAGACTTTATGAATTATTAAAAAATAATTCTAATAGTCTCCCACTTGGGCGAACATATATTACATGATGAAATGTATACAACCTTATGCGCTAAAAGAAATGTAGTCATGAACAAGGTATCCTGAACAGTCTCGTCCATTAGTCATATCGATGAAGAACTGAAGGGATATTCGTCCCAGTCTTTGTGAGTCAACCCACCATCAATCACATGCATCAATACTTCTAAATGACATAGATCAATCATAGGAGTGTAGTGTTGAAACTACATGTAACGTGATCTATCATGTCTGTTTTCAACTGGTCCTCTTTAGTGAGATCAAACATGTATCAAGCATAATATATATGTTAAATAGCACTACAAGAAATCAAGCTTTCTGTGACAACAAATGTTATCACAAAAAGTAAGAAGTTGCCACACATAACATTATGTGACAATAATAAGTTGTCACAGTGTCGTCGCTAATAACTCCGTTGTAGATAATATTTCATCAAAATGTTGTCACAAATAATAAAGTGTTTTTGTGACAACATTTTTTTGTGACAACTTTTGTTGTAACTAAAAAGACAAAATTGTCGTCACAAATAAACTACTTGTCACATATAACACATCAAAATGAACTAAGACTATGTGACAACATAAACAAAGTCATGATAATAATTGATGTCACAAAAAGTTTTGAAGTTGTCACACAAGTCAATATGTGACAATAATAGTTGTCACAAAGATATCGTCGCTAATAACTCTGTAACAGATAATATTTTCAAATTTATTGTCACAAAAAATACAATTTTGTGACAATAATTTTCAGTGTTGCATAAACTTGGTTGTCATGAATAGAGCAAAATATCACTGTAGCAGCATGACAACTTCTATTAGTCATCACAAAAGACTATTTGTGACAACCTTTTATTGTCACAATATTGATGACCATTAGTTAGAACTTTTTTTTTGTCACTAGCTATTTGTAGTTACAATATTAACTTGTCACATATAATATTTGTAATAATATTGGATTGAAGGGAACTCAAATTTATATTATTAGCTTTAAAAATTCTAAATACACAATAATTAATAGAACAGAATTTCAACAAAGAAAATTAACAATGAATAAAATAAGCAAAATGCAATTATACTTAAATTAAATATGCTTAAAAACAAAGATAAACAATAAAAGGATAAAGGGTAAATTAGAGAAACAATGGTAAAAATATGCATTGATAATCTAACTTGACAAACAAAATGGAAATAAAAAAGGCTAAAGATTAACGTAATATGGAATGGAGGAAGTATTCACTTAGATGAGGAACCAGAGAACAAGGAATAATCTGAAATCTTAATTCTACAGTTAACTGTCAAAAGAAATATTTTCAATAGGTGTTTAACTATAATGGGTGACACTAAGCAGTGGTTTGAAAATTAGTTATCTGCATAAAAAGAAACAAAGAAGGCCTAAAGAGTCAAACATGCAATCATTTATTTGAGAATAAAAGCTATGAAAACCATTTCTTTAAACCTAAGTTATTTGGAACTCTAAATCTCCCAAAACTGAAGAAATAAGCGCAAAGATTGGTGCTTGATTCCCTCTCTATTACATAACTAATAGAAGATTTGAGTAACAAAAGCAACAAAAGAAAGACTTGATCCCTTGACGCTCACAATGACAATAAAACTATAAAAGTGCTAGCAAACTAGATTGAGGCTTTGCTTCACCACTCAACTCACTAATTCTTGCTTTAAGTTCATAGCACCCACTAATACTTTGATTGGAAACTAACTAGTTTCCACATTTAATGGCTCTTAAACACCTATGTGAAGGGAAAAAATGACCACTGATGGTTAAAATCTGATTCCTGCCCATTTAAACAAAAAAAAATTGTCTAGTTTCAAAAACATCGTTCCTAAACTTTAACCAAGGAAATCTATTACAATATTGATTTGTATCAATGGCTTGCTTTTACATTACATTGCTTTCTCACTCTTAATTCCCACACCTTATGAAGCACGAAAACTCTGGTTACATGCCATTTCGGCGTTTTCATATCCGTGTCCGTGTTCGTTTCCCCACAGTTTCCAAACCTATATTTTTTAGAAATGGAGTTTCCCAGTTTTTGTTTCCATTTCTGTATCCGTTTCCATGCTATATAGCCCACACTAATAGCACAAACCAACACTTATATTGTATCAATGAAAGATGATTGCAACTAAAATCAGTGTTATTATAAAGCGATAAGGCGCTGGCCTAGGCGAGGCAATGCCGAAGTGCCTTGTAGACGTCAGGGCGCCACACCTTCAAAGAGGCACCATCTAGGTTATTGCCAAGTGGAAATTAGAGGATTTATATAGACAAAAAAGCAATAAAAAATGATACTAAGAATTGAAGGTCTTGCTTAGTTGCTAACCAAAAACAGAAGCAGAAGTTGAACAAGTAGAAGACCTTTAGAATTCCTCATATGACTTAAGGCATCCATTACCCCCCAAACTTGGCACGTTTTGTCACATGCCACCCTCAACTTTCAAGTTAATCACTCTACCCCCTAAAGTTGGCAAAACTGATACAATTTTCCCCCTCAATGCCACATGTCAACTTCTGATTAGCGGGAGAAAAATCTAAAAAATGACATTTTTGAAAAGTCAAACCAACCAGAAATTGACACGTGGCACTGAGGGGGCAAACTGTATCAATTGTGCCAACTTTAGGAGGTAAAGTGATTCACTTGAAAGTTGGGGGTGGCATGTGACAAAACGTGCCAAGTTTGGGGGGCAACAGATGCGTTTGACCTTTATAATATTATAAAATGACAAGCACCAATACCAACTACAAAATTTAATAACCCTCTTTCCTAACTTTCTCTAAATGAAACGTACACAGAAGCAGATGTTGAACAAGTTTAGAATTCTTCTTTTTTTTATAATATTATTAAATGACAAGCACCAATACCAGCTATAGAATTTAATGGTAAATCATTTTCAATAAATTATTTTGTGTGAAAAAAATTAAAAATTTTTTTTAGGAAATTTTAGAATTTTATTAGTTTTATTAGTTTTTAAATAATATTAAGGGTATTAACTTATTTGGATTTTAAATGTATATTATTATAGAGGAAAATCTAAAGTGTAAATGTATGATTTTTATTAGAATTCATTATAAAATTATATATATAAATTTATTACATATAAACAAATTTAAGTACAATATAGTTATATACTCATCAATTATATATTTTGTTATTATTTATCACGCAGCGCCTTGCTTCGTTCAAGCGAGCACCCATGGGGGCGCCTCATGCCTTAGGCAGTTTGGGACTGTAGTGCCTCAAGGGCGCCTAGCGCTTTTAATAATACTGAATGTTATTTCATAAGTTCTACCTAGTAACTTAATAAGAGTAGGCTAAGAGCGAGTTATATTTAATAAGGTTTCAGTACTATATCTGAATAACATTCAGATACAGTACCTTACTTCATTCAGGTGAGCGCCCAAGGGGGCGCCTCACTCCTTAGGAAGTTTGGGACTGTAGCGCCTCAAGGGTGCCTAGCGCTTTTAATAACACTGAATGTTATCTCATAAGTTCTGACTAGTAACTTAATAAGAGTAGGCTAAGAGCGAGTTATATTTAACAAGGTTTCAGTACTGTATCTGAATCACATTTAGAATGTTACTTAACACTGAAACCTTGTTAAATATAACTCATTCTTAGCCTACTCTTATTAAGTTACTAGTCAGAACTTATGAAATAACATTCAGTGTTATTAAAAGTGAGAGGCACCCTTGAGGCACTACAGTCCCAAACTGCCTTACGCCTTAGGTAGTTTGGGACTGTAGCGCCTCAAGGGCGCCTAACGCTTTTAATAACACTGAATGTTATTTCATAAGTTCTGACTAGTAACTTAATAAGAGTAGGCTAAGAGCAAGTTATATTTAACAAGGTTTCAATACTGTATCTGAATTATGTTTTAGTGAAATATAATGATTAGTTCTAATAGTGCTCTGTGTTCTTTGATTGTTATGCCTTAGGAAGCTATGCATATATCTGCATGAGCTTTTGTAAATTCAAATTTGTATTGAAACTCTCGTATCCATCTTATCTAATTCTAAACATATATAGGTTTCACGAAATTAGCATATCTCATTATAGGAGTAGGATATTTGACATCAAACTTAGGTTCTAATGGGATCAAAAGAATATAAGTATGCTATGATTGGCATAGATATATAACATTGTACACTATTATTGCACTTATCTAAATTTGCCAAGTGCCACCATTCACTATAATTATTCATTCCTAAATGATAACAAGGGCAAATTAAGACTTTTCTAGTCTGACAAAAGAGGCATAAAAGGATGTTGAAAGTAATAAACAATACCTCTCAATTGAGCAAATCACCATTGTAATTTGTAAGTTAGATTCTAAAAACATGCAATATGGATCCCAGCACCTCGCTGATATTCCAGGTTGACATATACATCACAAAGACCAACTTATTTGTAACTGTGCTTTCACTAGCATAAGGTTTTCTTGCCATAGATCTTTAATGAAACAATAAAAAATTAACAAATGTTAAACCCAACACTGGTTCTTCCATTTACACCTATATTTTAAGAGTACAATAAAATCTAACAATTTGAAAATTAACAAATGAACTAACAATCCAATTCTATTTCGGAAGCAAGCAAACAAATTAAAAATTAACAAGTGACCTAACATGAGATGATGTATAAATCAAGCACACAAATTTAACATCAATTAGGTTGTACAACTTAATTTGCAAAATTACCAAATTGAAACCTAACTATCCAATTTTATTTCCGTAAACAAGCAAAAATTTTGAAAATTTATTCTTAGATGAATATGCAACTATTCACAAATAGAATTACGAGGATTCATTGAATAAGAAGCATCCTTCAACATAAGTTAACTAAAATAAAGATTTCAAAACTCACAGCTCTACAGAAAAATGAGAATGGCCCATCATTCAACATAGATCAATAGGTATTATGATATATATAGCACATAAATGGGAAAGGAACAATAATCGAAATAGATTTGGACACCATGTGAGTTCAGGTTTCCAAGAAGGAAACATGAATTGTTAGTGCCTACAAACTATTATACGTTGAATGTACAAAACAATAGTGCATAAAGGATTCAAATAACAATAGAGTAATGTTTTACTTAAAGTGAAGTCCAAATAGCTCACAAGCAAAGACAAGAACAAATCAACTACAAATAGAAATAATTAAATCTCATAAAAGAGAGCAAACATTTGACCACATGACACAGATTTATCACCTTAATCAGCTAATTACAACCATCCTATTAGCATATATAAGATATCTTAGTATTTCAAAATGTCAATCATATGATATATGAAGCACATGACGCATTAGATTTATCAATTTTTCTTAAGCAATCAAAATTACCCAGCCTATCACAAAATCAAATATAAACTTTCTTAATCAAAACGAAACATAGAAATTTCCCGACTTAAATTAATCAAATGCCAATTACAAATACGACTCAAAGAATCTTGTACGAGTAAATCATAAATTAGAAAAAGAAATAGAATATTACATTTAATAGCAAAACTTAGTGACCTCCGCCACTGCATCCTGTTCATAAAGAACAAGAAAGAAATCTACAAAGTTGCTTACGTGAAGATCAACGTTATTTCATCTAATTTAAATAAGATAATATACTTTTAGAGACAAATATATTGTTACTCTTTAGACCACACAATTGAGTTGGAATGGACCCTTGTATTTTGTTTTTCTGAAGATCCAATACTTAAAGCGTTCTCAATTTTCCAATCATAAACTTGGCATTAGTCTGATTTTCATCTACTTTAAGAGACAAATATATTGTTGCTTATTGATATCCTCACTGAATCACCTCGCGAAAGCTACTGCCTTCTCTTCCCATAAAAAGAAACCCACCCATTACTTCTATCATCCTCTAGTATCTATCGAAGTTTAATCAATGGTTAGATTTCTGAGCATTACGACATTAACAAGGTATAGACATTGTATATACCTTTAACTTGAGCCTTGCAGAATCTGGAAGTATGAGTGGCCTAAATGAGAGCGAGTGTGGGCAAATAGGCGTCAATAACATGCAAGGAACATTTGGATGCACCTGCACTCTAGTATATATTAATATGATCAAGCTTTAGCAAAAATTCCATAATTTGACACACATTTAGCTCTTTATTGAAGGAAATTCAGGACATACTAAAAAAATAAGCATATTTTCTATTCTCATATTTGCTAGTCTATGTTCAGTTGTTTCTCTCTAAAACTCTGATTCATAGCCATATGATATTGCGCAACTTCTAGTTATTTTTATTCACCATAATAGTTCAAAATGAATCTGTTTTACAAGTTTTCCATCAACTAGAAAAAATGAATGTTGGTTCACGTACCTTTAGAGCCGAGAGTAAATCTGTAAAGTTGTGCAAAATCTGAAAATTTCTAAATTAGGTTTCTAATTTAATTCAATAAATAACAACGAAAATTAAGGATGGATGCAAGTTGAAAGGAAGGGGAAACTTAGGTTGAGGAAAAAAAGAAAATGCTCGAGCATTAGTTAGAACGTAGGATTGGTGGCGGCGGCAACGACAGTGGAGAAGCTAATGGTGGTTGGTGATGAACTAGAGGATTTGAGGCGACACCAAAGATCCTAATGCTGAAATAGAAGATCAGAGCCGCCAATTGAACTCTTGCCGATAATTGCTGTAGAGCATCGATGAAGAGAGGAGGCAAGATAGGAATTGAGATTTAGAAGAGAAATAGAGAAACCTAGAAAAAGGGAAGAATGGGAAGCTCGAGATGGTATAAAAACATCCTCTTTCCTTTTTCTATACCTTTTGTAAAACTTTTTAAAGAATCTCAATTTTTATATCACTTTTATACATTTCCAATAGATTTTAATATAAGTTATCTCCGTAAATTAGGCCATGTTCTCTTGAACTACAATTCACTGTAGTTTAGTTTAGTTCAGTTCAGTTTAGTGAACTTTAGTTCAGTTCAGCTCAGTTCAGTTTAGTTCAGCCAACTTCATTTTAGTTCAGTTTAGTTCAGCTTTTAGAAGTTGAAAGGAACATTGCCTTAAACTCAATTTTTATATTTGTTAATGATTTTAACTTTAAAGTTAAACCTAATAATACTTGAAAAGAATAATAAATATAATTATTAATAATATTGAATAAGTTTTAAAATATTTATAAAAATAATATTAAACATCCATTAATTAAATCATTTAAATATTAAATATTTTTATTTATTATTATTATTATAAAACTTGTTATTATAAAATTTGTGCAAAATTCTTATTAAAATAACTATAATGATAGTTTCAACAAAAAATCAATATCTCTCATATACATTTTTAATAACAATCTCAAGTAACTTATAACTTTTCTACACCTTATATATAACTTATCATATAGTCTACAACTTTCCTATGAGTTTTTATATGACTTATAACATCTTTATTATTTTTCAATACATGTCATATAACTTCTATAAAACATATAACTCTTAAGTTTGGTGTCTACAAGTTCATGGGACTACTAAGAATAGGTTAAAGTTCAAGCTGGAACTTGATAGAAATTGCCAAGTTAAATGGGTAAACATGTAGTATGTCATAATAAACTTCTTTTATAAACTACTATTATTAATGATTAGATATGATTAAATATTTAAAAATTAATTTAATATTAAGATTGATCGTTTATATACCTCTTATATATCCCTTTAAATAATCCGTAAACATATATTATTTGTGACAATAAAAGTAATTGTCACATATTGAATTTTTAGTGACAACTGTTAGATGTGACTGGAGTATTTTTTTGTAACAAGTTTTTTACATTGTCACATAAATATTTTTTGTGACAATAAAATTTTTATTGTAAATAATTTCCATTTTATTGGTTATAACTTAAGTTGTAACGAAAAAATAATAGTTACAATCTTAAGTAGTTGTCACAAAACTTCAATTATAGGCGACAATTTTACATCAAAATTTCTAGAAAACTAATTTTTGTGATAATAAAATTTTTTTTGTAACAAATGATAGCTTTTTCGTGACAACAATTTTGTGACAAGTAAATTGTTGTCACATATTAACTGATTTGGTGTAGCGTAGAGTGTTTATACAACTTAATAACTTATTTTCTACAGAAATTGAATTATAACATAATTATATCCATACCTAATAGAGCATCAACATAACATAATCAAACTCCCACTGAAATTAAATATACTAAAATAGTGTAACACAAAATGAGCTATACACTCCTAAAAAGGCCTTTAGATAACTATTTTAGTAAGCGGATCCGCAATCATGGAGTTGCACTGATATGCTCTGTGGATATCCTTCCACTTTGTAATTTCTCCTTCACAATCAAAAACTTTATTTCAATATGATTTTGATCAATAAGAATTTCTGTGTTATTGGAGAACTTGACTGTAGAATTATTGTCACAATAAAACTGTGTTTGGTCATTTAATGCCATTTTGAACCTAACCATGTGACAAAATTCCTTAACTACAGTCTCAGATATGATGCACTGTATGATACTATAAATTCTACTTCCATAATGGAGATCACTATGAGAGTTTGTTTAGAACTCTTTCTGTATGATAACTAGATTAAGTGTTGTTCAAACTTAGTTAGGGTAGTTATCTAAGAAGTAACAATGTTTTACTTGAAGTTGTAAATGCTTTAATTTTTGAATTAAGTGGAATAATTCTTAAATTAGAAAGAACAAAATCTTTAACTTAATTAGTCCATGGTTAACTGAGTCAGAAGGGCCTATGTTTATTCTGGCAAGGATTGGACAAGGCTACTCATTCACTTCAAGAGGGCCTCTCCTACCTGGGAATTTTCATCGATTCTAGATTCTAATTACCAAAGGGACTGTTTTGAATTAGTTGATTTCTAGTATAATGAATTGGATTCATTATATGGTTTTACAAATGGAAGTTTAAATTGTTGAATTAAAACTTATAGACATAGGTGCAAGAACTTGAACAATCAACACCCTTGTTTCTTTTGCATTCTATTGGAGTCTTGGCATGATGGAATGATTATGAATTACCAGTTGAGCATGACCCCTAGGTTGGACCTACTAATTCTTTATAGCCTAAAATTAGTTATAGTTTCATAATCATCTTCATGTATAAGTCCTAGATTAGGCGAGACCTGTTGCACCAATAAATCCTCATTAAAATATTAAGAAAAAATTAGCCTTCCTAAAAACCGAAGTGTTATTTTAGGCCTTTTCATTGAATGAATTGCTCATGCACAATGTGCCTTCTTCTTTAACATCGTCTATTCACATGATTCGAATTAGGGTTAAGTCTTAATCGGACAGGGTTAGTTGTCCGTAATATCGGAGCTAATGCTGGGCTGGAGGCATCATTTGAGGAGTCATATAATTGGTTATGCATGTCCATTTGTTGGAACTCAAATGGCTTAGCATTTTCATTAGATGCAAATGGACTAGATCCTCCTATAGCTGTTTAAGTTAGTCTGACTCGTGATAGCGGGGGTTGGCTTAAATGAGTTATAGATGCTACCTACTAAGGAGAATGGTTAGACCATGTTTCCCGAAAGACAATAGAAGGGGCTATTATGTTTTTAAAAAATCTTTATAAAATAGTAGGAAAATGTATTTAATTTAAAGACCACAAAAATTAAATGTATGTACAAAAATAGGTCTAAGCTTTTATTCTATTTGTTATATCTAGGTTGAATCTTTATTTCTTACATGAATTTTGCATGTATTGATAATTGTATTTGACTAGCTTTAGCTTCAAAAGGTATATTTAGAAATGTGAGCATAGCCCTCAAAGCCTAGGGCTTGGCCCATTTACTATACGAGCTCAATACTAAACAAAATGATGCAAGTAATTATACCTCAAGTAGAAATGCTGAAGGCATGAAGGAAACGAGGATACAACACCTTGGAGGTTGTTAAGATCCATAATACCTTATGTAAGTAGCTTGAAGGAAACAAGGATAAACATCAAGCTAGATGTTAGGATCTATGTTACCTTAAGCATTGGAAGCATCATGAAATCGTGGACTTAGAAGTCTATGTCTTTAAATCTTAGAAAGGATTTTTCCAAGAAAGGAAAAATGACTCAAGGGTATTCTAAGGATGTAAAGGGACACGAGTTGTCCAATATAGAAGCAAGAAAGAGAGAAGTTAAGAGAAAACGAAAGGATCTTGAGAAATTTGTTTTGGAAACAAAGTAATTGTTTTGATATGGGATATTGGAAACACAATCTTCATTTAATATGCGATTGATAGGCTTTTGTCTCATAGCATGAGAAGAAGAGGTTTTGGAAACTTCCACTTCATGGTGTTATAATTGAGAATGTTCTACATGTCTTAGGGATTCAATATAGGTATGAGACACCAAGTGTGTGAATCACATATCTATACAAGGTATAGGTATTGAAGAGAAGTGGAGGATTAGCAAAAGGAGAGTTGTACCTACTCGATATCATTAGAGCTTGATAGCTGCTATTGATGTAGGAACTTAAAATCTCCATTTGGCTATTTTGTAATAAGGACAAAATTATCATTATACTTCTGTGAATATTATTTCCTGCTTCACAGCAGATGGAGTTGATTCCAATTTGATAAAAGATGTTATCAAAGATTATGAAAAATATTCGGGATAAAAGTGTAATGAAAGATATTTTGTGATTACAAAAGCATATTATGCCATATAAATGAAAACCCGCTTAACTAAGTTACACAAAGGTGGTGACTTGGGCCTAACAGACTGGGAGTCTTATAGGGCTTGTGAACCTTGTTTAAAAGGTAGAATGACAAAGAAGCCCTTTTAAAGAAAAAAAGTGAATGTGCCATGAGTACATTGGAAATAATACACTCCGATGTATGTGGTCCATTGAATGTGTAAACAAATGGACGATTTGTTTACTTCATCACCTTTATCGATGATTATGCACAATATGGGTATTTGTACCTTATGAGGTACAAATCAGATAGTTTTGAAAAGTTCAAAGACTACAAGAATGAAGTTGAGAAACAACTTGGAAAGAATATTAAAGCACTACGGCTAGACCGAGGTGGAGAATATTTAAGCCAAGAGTTTTAAGATTATCTAAGGGATAATGGAATATTACCCCAATGGACCCCTCCGTACAATCTTCAGCATAATGGTGTGTTTAAGAGGAGGAATCAAACTTTGTTAGACATGGTTCGGTCCATGATGAGCTAAGAAAGTCTCAATAAATCCTTTTGGAGATATACACTTGAGAGAGCAGTTTAGTTTCTAAACCGTGTGCCCTCAAAATCAGTTGATACTACACCATACAAAAGGTGGTATGGTAAGAAACCCACCCTTTCCCACCTGAGAGTTTGGGGTTGTCCTGCCTATATTAAAAGAACAATGTCAGATAAGCTTGGAGCTAGATCTTACAAGTGCTTGTTCATTGGTTATCCTAAAGAGATAATAGGATATACCTTTTATAATCCTTAGGAACAAAAGGTATTTGTTTCTAGGATCGCTCAGTTCCTTGAGAAGGAACACATGCTTGCAAAAGCTAGTGGGAGTGAGCTTGAACTTGGAGTTCAGGTAGGCGAACAAGACAATCAACTGATTATTCCTACGCCTGATACACAAGAAAGTGTGATTGAGGAACAACCTATTATACAATAGCCATTGCACAGATCTGGTAAGGTTCCCATCGCTCCTGAAAGATATGGATTTTTCATAACGGATGATAAATAGATCTTTCTAATGGAGGATGATGAACCTAAGACCTAGAAGGAAATAATAGAGAGCTTAGACTTTGATAAATGGTTAAAAGCCATCGAATTAGATATGGATTCCATGTATGAAAACTAAGTTTAGAATTTGGCCGATGGACCTGATGAGGTTAGACCCATGGGATGCAAGTTGGTTTTCAAGAAAGAAAACTAACATGGATGGTAATGTAATTACCTATAAGGCAAGGTTAGTTGCAAAAGGTTATAGTCAGTGAGAAGGTATAGACTATGATAAAACCTTTTCACTAGTAGCCATTCTTAAATCCATTAGGATACTCTTAGCCATTACTACTCATTAGGACTATGAGATCTGGCAGATGGATGTGAAAACCGCTTTCCTAAATGGAAATTTAGATCGAGATGTATATATGGTACAACCTGAGGGTTTTACATCTCAGAATGGCTCAAAGGTATGCAAACTGCAAAGATCCATTTATGGACTTAAGCAGGCATCCAGGAGTTGGAATATAAGGTTTGATGATACGATCAAAGAGTTAGATTTTATATCAAATGCTTATGCGCCTTGTGTATACAAGAAGGTTAGTGGGAGTGCAATCATTTTCCTTGTGTTGTATATAGATGACATACTACTAATAGGAAATGACATTTCTCTTATTCAAAACAGTTAAATCATGATTATTAAGAAAATTCTCCATGAAGGACCTTGGAGAAGCAACATTTATACTAGGTATAAAGATCTATATAGATAGATCTAAGAGGCTGCTAGGTCTTTCACAAGATACGTATATAGATAAGGTATTGACTAGGTTAGACCTTGAGAAATCGAGAAAGGATTATCTTCCTATGTCTCATAGAAGTAACCTTTCTAAATCTAAGTGTCTAGGGACATAAGAGGAGAGATTTCACATGAATAGAATACCCTATGCATCCGCAATAGGATCTATCATGTATGTTATGGTATGTACATGGCCAGATGTCTCACACGCGTCGAGCATCACAAACAGCTTTCAATCTGACCCAGGTGAGAAGCACTGGATGGCCGTTAAAAAAATCCTTAAGTACTTGAGAAGGACTAAGGATATGTTCTTGGAATATGGAGAAGGCGATCTCTCAGTAAAAGGATACACTGATGCAAATTTTTAATCTAACAAGGTTGATTAGACATCACAGTCAGGTTACCTGTTTATGTTAAATAAAGTGGCAGTTGTTTTGGAAGAGTTCTAAACAGGATACAACTGCTGATTCAACCACAGAATCTGAGTACATTGCTACTTTAGAAGTAGCAAAACGAGCTATCTGGATAAAGAGATTTATTGGTAATCTCGATGTGGTGTCTAACAGTAAAGATGCAATAGTATTATATTATGATAACACTAAGGCTGTTGCTCAAGCATAAGAACCACGGTTTCATCAAAGAAACAGACATGTATGTAGAAAATATCATATAAGAGATGATAAGGTATAAGGATGTAATAATGGAATATATTCCCACAAATCAGAACTTGGATGGTGATCTAATAAAGCCGTTAACACATATTAAGCATGACCAGCATGTTAATAGTTATGGCATAAATGCACATGGCTAATTCGCCTTAGTGCAAGTGGGAGATTGTTAGATATGATGTATACCCTAGAGCAATTAGGGCGATATATCTTAGTTAGTTAAATTTGTACGAATAAATATAAAGGCATTTCTTTTGTTACATCGATGACTGCAAAAATATATAATGACTAGTTAAGAATATATTCATTTATGTGTTTGCAAAAGTCCTTGATAAAATCATAGCACATATTGTAAGGGCATAGTGGGACTATGTTGGTGAGAATTGGTTTGTGTGCAATTATGATTTGTCTAAATATCCCTAGTCATAGTATCATCAAGACTGGACATTGATGAATACGGAAAGACTAGCTTATGTCATCATACCTCTTGAATTTGATTCAGAGTAGCATATCTCCAATGCTAGTGGGTGGTAACTTGGGTTAACACATGAATGTATTCAGGAAAATACATTGGAGACCGCAATGAAATAATACTCGGTAATCTATATTATGTGTTGGTGTTTTATCGTCTCATTGCAATAGCAATACGAATATCCTTAGACCTGAGATACTAGTTACCTTGTTCAAATGTTGCTATACTTTGGATCATACCTAAACATTTTATAGACTGGGTGATATGGATGATTTTAGGTATAGATGATGTCTGTCCATTGGTAAGTTGAGTAGTCAAGATGGAATCTATCACTCCATTATTGCAATATAAGGGAGCTGTACCTTGGCCATTTGTTAGAAGTGACACACTTGTAAACCTTTGTAGAGTACGGGTTGATAGGATGAGATCCTAGTCAACACATTAATATGGTTAAGTTGTGTACTTTGGTAGCAAGAGTAAACTACTAGGGTAGCCTCTAAGGCTACTAGTAGACTAACACTTAAACTGAGTCCTAGAAACCAGATGGTACTTAACAGTTTATAGAAGGAGTGAATTGTATTGATACTATTACAGAATCGGGATTAAGTCATATGCACGTGACGTTCCGAATATTGAGGGGTCATATGCCCTTTTCTAGAGAGCCACTATGTCCGATCAATATCATTGGAGTCCACAATGGTCTGGAGCTCTAAGCCAGTCAATTCCTAAAAAGGAATTTGAGCTAGGTCAAACTTTGATGGCTCGATATTATGAGATCCTATAAGGTCACACATTTTGAGTTACGACCGAGCCATGTAAAGATCTGTTAGACTAGGTCTAATCTAGAAGAGAAATAAATGGTTAGACCAATTTTACTGGTTGGCCCAGTATACCAAAAATTAATGGTTAGACCATTTTATTGGTTAGACCAATATTACTGGTTAGACCAGTAAGCTATGAAATAATAGGGAGAGAGAGAATTAAATAATAAGGGAAAACAAGAACCAAATAGCGCGGTTCATGAATACTAGATATTGCTTGAATTGGCGTAAGTGGATCGGTAAAAAAAATTGTCAGACATATTTTTCAAGGTTGAAATCTGCGTGCGGGCCCAAGTGGTGTTATGTGTAAATAACACTGCTCAAGGCCCGCAGGAAAAGGGGCCTTGGGATTTGGTGGGCTGCCAAGGGCAGCCCACTGCATATAGTGTGCAGCCCAGCAGTCGCATAGTGCGCCATGCGCAGCCTATTAGGCTGCACAGGTGCGCAGCCCAATAGGCCAGTGCGTGGCGCTGTGCAGCACAGCCTGTAAGGGCTGTGCTACTGAGGGCTTTGGGCCTGGGCGCCTGTATAGCCCCAACACGCCACTTATGAGCGGGCGGACGTTTAGACGGGTCTGGCATGCAGGGTGCGGCGGGCGGGGCGTGCTTTAATTTGGTGCAGTTTGAGGAAATCGTGGTGCTTGGTCTGGTTTGAGAAAATCCAATTTGCTTAAATGCGGTGGCTTTGTAGGCAAAAAATGTGATTATATTGAGAAATATATTTGCACATTTTATTAGCAAAATATATTTTTAAAATAAAGCATTTTTTCTTTATTTAAAAATAAAATAAAGTCGCCATCCGATTTAGCTCCACTGGGAATTGTGGTATACTTACTCAAATTAAACAAGTTTCAATAATTTATTTAAATTACATGGGTTATAGATGCTTCCAATTTACATGAATTGGAAGAACAAAATTTATTAGTTCAAGAGAATCCATTGGTCTTCAAGTGTGTGCTCGTATTTGTTCTAGCTAAGGATTGGACTTGGTGTCTACTCACTTCAAGGGCACCTCTCCTACTTGGGAACCTATATCGGTACAATTTGAATTGACCAATCGGGGGATTAATATGGACTAATTTATTTCTAGTATATAAGATGGTGCTTATATATATTTCTATAACAAAGTAAAAATTAAATTTATTGAATAAAAGCTTAAAGGAAATGCAATATAAATTTAACAAATAAAAGTGTTAATTATTTTGCATATAATCTAGGTTGATGGCGTAATTATAATTAAGAGCTTGAACCCGCCTAAGGTTGAACCTTATAAATTAATTCTAAAATTCTCCGAATTAATATAAGTTATTATAAATATGTCCATCTGATAAAATCCTAGATTGGGTGAGACGTTTAACACCAATAAAATCCCAAAGTAAATATATTAAGGCAAGTTACGGTCTTCCTTACTCAAATTTATAGTATGGTCTCTTTGGGCTATCAAAGTGCTATGCAAAGCATTCCTTCTTCCACATTTATTGGTTGTAAAGTTTGGGATAGGGTCTGCCTTAATGGAACTGGCGTAGTCCACCATAAAATTGGGGGCTAGGCTTAGGTCTGAGACATATTCAAGGAGTTGCTAATATAAGAGCACACGTCCCTTGGGATTAGGGAACTTGAAAGAATTAGCAATTGCATACGATGCAAATGGAATGGGATTCCAACTATGACTTACTATTGTGACTTGACTCATAAAATTGAGGGTCGTAATAGACTAGTTATAGATGCTACATACTAGGAAATTTAGCTGGGCTAAAATTCCCGAATTCAATAGAATTGACTATTGTAAATTTCGAAGAAAATAGTAGGACAAATGTATTTAATTAAAAGACCTTATATTGAATACATGTACTTAAACTAATATCTAAACTCTTTTTCCTTTCTTATATCTTAGGTTGAAAATGACTTCCATTGTTAATCTCCATATGTTACTTAACACAAAATTGAATGCCTCAAACTTTTTTGATTGGTTTCGAGCTGTGAGAATAGTTCTTAGATCCGAGGGAATTGCCTATGTTCTAAGTGAAATTTTCCTTATTGATCTTGATGTTGAGGATCATATGGAACATGATGCCTGGTTGAAGCACAAGAAAGATCATGACACTACCATGTGTATCATGTTAGGGTCCATGAATCCTGAGCTTTAGAAACAACATGAGAACATGCTCTTGGAGGACATGGTTCTCCATCTTGAAGAGCTCTTTTCGGAGTGAGAAAGGACAGAGAGGTATGAGACCTCCAAGTTCCTTTTCGGAACCAAGATGTAGGCTGGCACCTCTGCCTCTCAGTAGGTACTGAAACTCTTGGGATACCTTGAGAAGCTAAATTGATTGGGATTCGAGATGAATCATGACTTGGGCATTGACCTTGTGTTGATGTCCTTTATAGATAGTTACTCAGGCTTCGTGACTAACTATTACATGAACAAGATTAATTCTACTATCCTTGAATTAATCAACATGCTGAAAATAGTAGAACCTCAGATCAAGAAAGATCAGAAACCTTTACTGTTGGTTGAGAAAGGCAAGGCTTCTAAGAAGAAGAAGTAGGCACTGGGTGCCAAGAAAAGAATCCGTATAAAGAAGAAAGAACAGAAGACATCTAAGTATGTTTGCTTCCAGTGTGGGAAATCGGGACATTGGAAGAGGGATTGCAAAACTCCTGCTTCTGAGCATTTGAAGAAGAAGCCTGCAGAGGCATATACTTCAGGTATGTTTGTAATTGAAAACTTTGCTGCTTTTCCTTGTGAATACACTTGGGTATTAGATACTAGTTGTGGTTCTCATATCTATACTTCTGTGTAGGGACTAAGGAACAATTGGAAACTTGCGAAAGGGGAGATGGACCTGCGTGTGGGAAATGGAGCCAGAGTTGCTACATTAGGTGTAGGAAGCTTTAATCTTATTTTGCCAAGTGGACTTGTTTTAGTTTTGAATAATTGTTACTACATTTGGTGTTACTAAGAATATTGTGTCTGTTGCGTGTTTAGCACCAGAAGGATTTGAAATTTTATTTTTGAATAATAATTGTCAGATTCATTTGAATAATGTTTTTTTATGGTTATGGAATGTTGACTGGTGGCATTTATGTTCTTAATACTAAAACAGAAGTTTTTAATATCAACAATGTGAAGAAAGTTAAATTAGATAATGATAATTCCTTCTACTAATGGCATTGTCGTTTGGGCCACATAAAAAAAGATCACTTAACCAAGTTGCATAACGTGGAGACTTGGGCCAATAGACTTGGAGTCTTATGGTGATTGCGAACCTTGTTTAAGAGGAAAAATGACAAAGTTACCCTTTTAAGGAAAAGGGTGAATGGGCCACGAGTACATTGGAACTTATACATACTGATGTGTGTGGTCCAATGAGTGTTCAGGCACAAGGAGCGTACTCCTACTTCATAACCTTTATTGATGATTATTCACAATATGGTTATCTGTACTTAATGAAGCACAAGTCTGAAAGTTTTGAAAAGTTTAAACTATTTAGAGATGAAGTAGAGAAATAGCTTGAGAAAAGTATTAAAACACTTCAATCGGATCGAGGTGGAGAATACTTAAGTCAGGAGTTTCAGGATTATCTAAAGGTAAACAGGATAGTTCCCCAGTAGGCCCCTCCATATACACCCCAACATAATGGAGTGCTAGAAAGGAGGAATCGGACTTTATTAGATATGGTCAGGTCCATGATGAGCCATGCAGATCTAGTGAACCCTTTTGGGGATATGCTTTGGTGAGAGCAGTTTATGTATTAAATAGAGTGCCCTCTAAATCAATTGATTTTACACCTTACGAAAGATGGTGTAATAAGAAGCCATCTCTAAGTCACTTAAGAGTATGGGGCTGTCCTGCTATGGTAAAGAGGATAGCGTCAGATAAGCTAAATGCCAAATCTGATAAGTGTCTGTTCATTGGATATCTAAAGGAAACTATTGGATATCTATTTTACCAACCTGAAGCACAAAAGGTATTTGTGTCTCGAAATGCTCACTTTTTGGAAAAGGAACACTTACTCTCAAAAGTCAGTGGGAGCAATATTGAATTGGAGGTTCAAGAGGAAGAAACAGACAATCAACTGATTGACCCCATTCTAGATACACAAAAAGGTGTGATCCAAGAACAACCTGTCAAAATACAATCATTGCAAAGATCAGGTCGTGTTCATAAGGGTCTTGATAGATATGGGTTTATCATCACTGATGATAAGGAACTATATCTCATAGAGGATGATGAACCAAGGACATATGATGAGGCAATAAAAAGCTCAGATTCTAAAAAATGGTTAAAAGCCATGAAATGAGAAATGGATTCCATGTATGAGAACCAAGTTTGGAATTTGGTTGATGCACCGCAAGAGGTTAGACTGATTGGGTGCAAATGGGTCTTCAAGAAGAAGACTAACATGGACGGTATTGTAATTACCAATAAAGCAAGGTTGGTTGCGAAAGGTTTTAGTCAACATGAAGGTATTGACTATGGTGAAACTTTCTCACCAGTAGCCATGCTTAAATCTATAAGGATACTCCTCGCCATTGCTGCACATTACGATTATGAGATCTGGCAGATGGATGTTAAAACAACATTCCTAAATGGGGATTTAGAACGAGATGTGTATATGACACAACCTAAGGGTTTTACATCTTAGAATGGCTTGAAGGTATGCAAGCTGTAAAGATCCATTTGTGGACTTAAGTAGGCATCTAGGAGTTGGAATATCAGGTTTGACCAGACAATCCGTGAACTAGATTTCTGTCCAAATGTTAATGAGCCTCGTGTTTACAAGAAGGTTATTGGGAGTGCAGTCATTTTCTTAGTATTGTATGTCGATGACATTCTACTAATAGGAAATGATATTTCTCTTCTTCAAAATGTTAAAGTATGGTTGTCAAGAAAGTTCTCCATGAAAGACGTTGGTGAAGTAGCATTTATACTAGGTGTAAAGATCTATAGGGATAGATCAAAGGAGCTGTTAGGTATTTCTCAAAGTACATATATAGACAAGGTATTGAATAGGTTCAACCTTGAGCATTCTAAGAAAGGTTATCTCCCGATGCCAAAGGGGATTAACCTATCTAAGGCTGAGTGTCCAAAGATAGCTCAGTAGAGAATGCACATAAAGGATGTACCCTATGCATCCGCAATAGGATCCATTGTGTATGCTATGATATGTACTAGGCCAGATGTCTCCTAAGCTTTGAGCTTTACGAGCAGATATCAGTCAGATCTAGGTGAAAAGCACTGGATAGCCGTCAAGGCAATTCTTAAGTACTTGAGAAGAACTAAGGATAAGTTCTTGATTTATAGAGAAGGTGACCTCACAATCAGAGGTTACATTGACATGAGTTTTCAATTTGACAAGGGTGACTTTAAGTCTTAGTCAGGTTTTGTGTTTGTGTTAAATGGAGGAGCAGTATGCAAGAAGAGTTCCAAGCAAGAAACTACTACTGATTCAACCACAGAATCTGAATATATAGCTGCATGCGAAGCGATAAAAGAAGCTGTCTAGTTAAAGGGATTTATTGGTGATCTAAGTGTGGTGCCTGAGGCTATTGATCCAATTACTTTGTATTGTGATAATAATGGTGCTATAGCTCAGGCAAAGGAACTACGGTCTCCTCAGAAAAACAGACATGTATCCAGAAAGTATCATATAATCAGGGAGATTGTTGATGCTAAGATAATAAGACTAGAATATGTACCAACTATTAGAACCTCATGGATGGTGTGACAAAGCCATTGACTCAAGTTAAACATGACCAGCAAGTTAAAGCATATGGATTAAGACATATGGCTAATTGGCCTTAATGCAAGTGGGAGTTTGTTGGATATGATGCATGCCCTTAAGTCAATTAGGGAGATATATCTTAATTATGTAATAGTACGAATATTTTGTTTAATTAATAAAGGCATTTAATCTTTTGTTTATATCAATGTGTTTATAAATATATTATGACTGGTTAAATATATTCATTGTTGTATGTCTACAAAATTACTTGACGTATCATAGCATGAAGTCAGAGAAATTATAGTTGGACTATATTTGGTGGAACCTGCTTCATGTGTAATTATGATTATGTCTAAACTATCCCTAGTCATAGTTTCATCAAGAAAGGATATTGATGAAGCGGAAAGACTAGCATGTGGTCAACTTTCTTAGAAAGGGTCCAAGCAGTCAATCTCCTAAGGACTGAAGGTGGTGCCTTAAGTTTGACACATGGATATTTTTGGGAGATATATTGGAGACCGCAGTAAGATAAACACTTGGTGTATATATCAATATGTTAGTGTTTATCTTCATGTAATAAGCTTTACGAATATCCTCATACTTGAGATACTAGTTAACTTGTGTGGTACTATTGCTATACTTTGGGTCATTCCCACACACTCATTAATTTAGGGTGTTACGGGTGATTACGGGTATAGTGATGATAACAAGTTGGTAAGATGAGTAGTCAGAAAGAATCCATCGCTCTGGATATATTAAGTAGTTGTACCTAGCCAATTGTTGAAGTGATGATTGCCATAAACCTCTGGTTAGAGTATATGTGTGATAGAAATGGTTTCTAGTCAAACACACTATAGTAAAAGGCAATATACTTCGGCAATAAGTTAATAACAGCGATAGCTTGGAGCAACCTTGCTATTAGTGGGTTAACATTTTAGCCGAACCCTATAAACCAGATGGTACTAATATTAACGAATGGAAGGAGTTCATCACATTGGATAACTATTGCATTAACCGGGATTAAGTCATAAGCATAAATGACGTTCCGAGTAATGGGGGATGGTAGACCCTTGCTAGAGGCATACTACAGTTGTTTAAGGTAATCGAGTTCTATTCACGGTCTAGAACATCGACCCAATAGTTCCATTAGAACAAGGGTTGGTTAAGCCTTGACAGCTCAATACTTCGGGATCCTATAAGGTCACACACATTAGACCTTCATCGGACTAAGTAAAGAACTAATAGATTTATTCTATTATAAAAATATAATATAAATAATAATTGGATTATTATTTGAATGGTTAAAAAAATGATTAGATCATTTTGGATAAACCAAGGAATTTATTTTTGACTAGTAACTAATTTATTAGGGTTATAAAATAAATTAATTATTTGAAAATTGACTGGAAAGATTTTAGTAGGTTGGACCTAGTTAAATCACCCGGAGATTTTATTTCTGAGAAAGAAACTGAACACCAAAAGGGGACTGCGGGCTCATAGCACGCTGCTGGGCAGCGTGCTCGAGAGCCCACAATGCAGGCTTAAAAGATCTCGCATTGGGGAGCCCAACGTGAGATTCACCGAAAGCTGGGCTTGCAAGAAAGCCCACAAGCCTAAGCTTACTATGCATGCTATGTGTGGGTACAACCCGTGGATCTAGTTGGATTCTGCGGGTCAAACCCATGTGGGATGTGCTAATTGGTTAAAGGGGAGCAATTTTGCTCCCCCAAGCCTATATATAGGCTTCACTTCTCCCCCTTTAAAATTTCACCAAAGCTCAAAGCTAAATCCTAAGTTGAGATTCGCAAAGATTAATCTCTCGGGTAATTGAGAAGGTTCTTTTGGAGGAGCTTGAATTTATTTGAGCACCTCTAGTCTATATTTTTGGGTGGGGCTTATGGAGTGGTCTAGCAACTACTCGAGGCTCCTTAGTTCTTCCTCTTTGGGAGGTTTTGGTTGGTGGGCTTCATGTGGATACTCATAGAGGCTATCCTACGCTTGGAGGCTTGTGCAAGAAGGTTCTGCTAAAGCACACTTCAACTGGTAAGTTTTCTTTCTTTCTCTTTTAACTATTAGGTCTTTTTCTTTAAGCATTTTTAGACTTAATAATTTTGCTTAGGTTTTTTGCATGCATAGTTTATTTTATGCTTAGGTTATAGCTTAGAGTTATAACATGCTTAGTATAAAATATATGTGCTAGGATATAATTTAGAATTATGGTATGATTAGCCTATGTATGCTAACCTAGGTAGAGAATTATTTAGTTAAGGCTTTATTTAATTTATATGCGTCTATTAGGTGTTCCTAGGGACAAGGACAAAATTTTGAATTTTTGCCATGCCTGTTATGCATGTTCAATTTGACTGTCAGTTCCCAACATCTTCCTCAGGATCTTCCTTGAGATCTTCCTCAGGATCCTTTGTTGGGTTTTCTTCTCCCACATTTGGCTCGGCTTCGACTCCTTTTATGGCTATATAGAACTCAGATACCATGGTTTGTATGCTGGCAAATGTTTCCTCCATATGGGCACCATATGCTATAATATCAGTACGGATTTCTCCAAATGGGTCTCGTGCACCTCCATTTAGATTCAGGCTGAGATACCTCTGTTGATCTGTGTGGTTACTCCATGCCTATTCAGGATCATATAGTTCTTGGATTTCTGGATGTGCTATCCCAAAAGAGCTCCCAATTCGAATAGACTTGTTCTAATATAATTGGGACTCATGTAATCCAGCTGAGTGTACATGGGAGGTTATTAAGGAGGGATATCTTACCAACCGATATTATGCCAGTCTACCTGTGGTGCCAGCCACCAGCAAGGCTCATCCAGGTATGGTTAATATGCCCTAAAGTAGTGGATAAAAGATCTCTCCATAAACTACTAGTTCCAACGTTCTTTCAGTGGCATCGCGTCATACCGGTCCATGGCCGGGCCTTCTAAGAACCGGGGAAACTACGGTGCGAAACCTATCATGGCTATTCCTTGTTCGTTCATAAACTGGAGAAATTCCTCCAGATGTTCATTCGGATCTAAATCTCTACGATATATAAGATATGGTGGTACAAGATATTGGTCCAGCCCTTCTCTCCTTATCCTCAGGACGTACTGGTCGACCATATAGATGATATCCATGTTGTTAAAGATTATATTGTCCCCCCACATGTCGAAAGTTATCTGTTACATCGATACCATATTTGTCAACTTCTACATGAATCTTGATGGCATTCACCGTAGCTTGGAAAATTGGCAGTGGATTAGTCTGAGTGCTTGGCTTCTTCTCAAGCTCTTTCATTCTCCCATCAGCTATCATCTACTGTAGATCTTTTAGTAGTCGAGTGCATTTGTTAGTGCGGTGCCACTTACTCATATGATAAGCACAGAAATTGTTTCTATCTGTCACTATAGGCAGAGCGAACTGTTTAATGCTCTAGAGTTTGTTGGACTTCCTTAGTTTGGTGAATATATAGGTTAGTGATTCCACCCATGGAGAGATGGACTGGTGAGACTATACTTGGGTAACTGCTGCCACTTTAGGAGCGGCTTTCGAGGATTCAGAGGTGCCTTGTTTGGAAGAACAACCTTTCTCCTAATATCGAGGTTTAGTGTAAGCTTACTATTCTTGCTTCTTTGCTCAATCTTCTTCTTCATATTTTTCAAGCCTCTTGGCATAGTCTACCACATCGTTGAAGGTGTCAAATATTTTCATCTTCATTTTGCCTTAATACTTTGGGCTAGAGCCTTCGATAAGCTTTACTATCAGGGCATCTTGGTCAAGTGCCCCGGTTACAAGCACGCAAACATCTATCCACCTTAGATAAAACTCTTCAAAGGACTCATTTGGCCGTTGCTTTACCCTTTGTAGATCCTATAGAGTGGTCTTGACTTTCAGATTGAAGGCATAGTTTTCAAGGAACGCCGGGCACAGCTTCTTCCAATCAGACTTTACATCGGTTGGCATTCCCATGTACCACTCAGAGGCGGGTCTATAAAGAGTTGCTTGAAACAGATTAACTATATAAACCTTAGGGATGTTCATGCTAGTCATAATTCAGAAATAACCTTTCACGTGTGTGTGAGGAGGGCTAGTACTAACATATGGGGCCATGTAGGGCATCATAAAGTTAGCCGAAAGGGCTTCCGACTCCTTAGGCAGAAATTGATCAATATCCATGTATTTCTCTATAGAGGGAGCCATAGATTTGTCCTTTATCGGAGATAGCTTCTCCATATCCACCATCTTTGCTTTTAGTGCGACTATTTCAGTCTCTTATTCTTGGGTTTTCTAAGCATTAGCAACCCTCATCCTTTCCCAAATATCAAAAAATTCAGGGGCGTCAAGAATTCTCCTAAGGGACTGGCTAACTGCTTCATCGTCTGCCATCGTGGTTTCGGATTCTGGATCAAAGAAAAATCCAGCTTAGAGATTCAACCGATGGTGGGGGTATGACTTTTGGACTATCAGTAATGCACCACAACCTGCTTCTCTCTTGCTTCCAACCTAAAAGGGCAAGAGATCAAGTGTTAATAAGTGCACTGGGTGTGGCTCTGGGACTTTCTTACCTTGTTTATGGGCGGATGAATGAATAAATGAGTGACCAAATGCATGGATGAATGATAGAGATGTATAATCAAATTAAAAAAGGTTTGGGCATATGCCAATCGCTCAAGGAGCAATTGACAACGTGCGATATTCATGGAATATTGCAAACACATGGTTCAAAGACTAAGAGTTTGAGTTAGATCAGACCCGAAAGCCCGAGGGCGAGTTGATTAACAGGTCAAAGGTGGGTTGACTCATTGGTCTAAAGGGTGAGATGACACTAGGGTCACTCAAGGGGTTTTAACTCATTAGTCCAAGGATTGAGCTGACACTAGGGTCACTCAGAGGGTTTTGACTCATTGGTCCAAGGATTGAGCTGACACTAGGGTCACTCATAGGGTTTTAACTTATTGGTCCAAGGGGTGAGATGACACTAGGGTCACTCAGAGGGTTTTGACTTATTGGTCTAAGGGGTGAGCTGACACTAGGGTCACTCAGAGGGTTTTGACTCATTGGTCCAAGAGGTGAGCTGACGCGGGGGTCACTAAGAGGGTTTTGACTTATTGGTCCAAGGGTTAAGATGACACTAGGGTCACTCAAGGGATTTTAACTCATTGGTCCAAGGGGTGAACTGATGTGGGTCACTCAAAGGGTTTTGACTCATTGGTCTAAGGGGTGAGTTGACACTAGGGTCACTCAGAGGGTTTTGACTCATTAGTCCAAGGGGTGAGCTGACACGGGGGTCACTCAGAGGGTTTTGACTCATTTGTCCAAGGGTTAAGCTGACACTAGGGTCACTTAAAGGATTTTGACTCATTAGTCCAAGGGGTGAGGTAACGTGGGTTACTCCAAGGGTTTTGACTCATTAGTCCAAGGGGTGAGCTGATGTAAGGGTCACTCAGAGGGTTTTAACTCATTGGTCCAAGGGTTGAGATGACACTAGGGTCACTCAGAGGGTTTTAACTCATTGGTCCAAGGGTTGAGATGACACTAGGGTCACTCAAGGGGTTTTGACTCATTGGTCCAAGGGTTGAGCTGACACTAGAGTCACTCAAAGGGTTTTGACTCATTGGTCCAAGGGTTGAGCTGACGCTAGGATCACTCAAAGGGTTTTAACTCATTAGTCCAAGGGTCGAGATGACACTAGGGTCACTCAAGGGGTTTTGACTCATTGGTCCAAGGGGTGAGTTGACACTTGGGTCACTCAAGGGGTTTTAACTTATTGGTCCAAGGATTGAGCTGACACTAGGGTCACTCAGGTTTTGACTCATTGGTCCAAGGGTTGAGATGACACTAGGGTCACTCAAGGGTTTTTGACTCATTAGGATTGAGCTGACACTAAGGTAACTCAGAGGGTTTTGACTTATTGGTCCAAGGATTGAGATGAAGCGGGGGTAACTCAGAGGTTTTGACTCGTTGGTCCAAGGGGTGAGCTGACACTAGGGTCACTCAGAGGGTTTTGACTCATTGGTCCTAGGGGTGAGATGACACTAGGGTCACTCAAGGGGTTTTGTGTATTTTGGCTCATGGGTTGAGCCTACGTAGATTCATTAGTCTGGGTTATTTCGGCTTATGGGTTGAGCCTGGGTGGACTCACTGGTCTCAGTTGATTTTGGCTCACGGGTTGAGCGTAGGTGGACTCACTGGTCTCAACTAATTTTAGCTTACGGGTTGAGCCTAGGTAGACTCATTGGTCTCGGTTAATGAAATAGCATAGCATATGTTAATGTCATGGATGCACAAACATGTGGTTAGTTTTTACACAATCATGATGTTTATGATGTCTGTTTTTAGTTTATTTATATTTAATAAACCTGCACACATAGCAAACAGTTAGATCATGCCTACCACCCTTGTAACTCTATTCGGTTACTTTGCTTTGAAGTCAACGAGAGGCTTAGTGAAGTCAGCTCGCGTGCACTCAAGGTTTCTGGGTAGACCTATAAGAAAGCATCTATAGTTCATTTATATGTGGGTTTCGGTCTCGGGATTGGGAGCGATTTGGGGTACCCTGCGCCTTTGGGTACCGAGTCCTAGTGGCCTTAAGCGAACCAAAGGAAACTTTTCCACATATAATATATGTAGGTAGTCTTGCCCTTAAGCAAACAAGGTCCTCGTACGTTACGCAAGAGGTTTGATTAGATCCATACCCCTCAAGCCCTAAGCGAACTTGGAGATACTTCACCAAAGGAAACCTAAATTGGTTTAGTGGTAAAGAATCCAGATGCTATGCAGTTCTAAAATTTGCGTAATGCAGAAATTATCACAAATTCCGTAATTCCAAAATTTAATTTGAACAATATTTTAATTATTATGTCAGAAAAAGAATTTTTACAAAAATTAAGTTTTTATAAGAATAATTATCCCCAGCAGAGTCGCCATTGTGAGTGGGCGGATGTTTAGGGGGTCTGGCATGGGGAGTACGGCGCGGGGCGTGCTTCAGTTCGGTGCAGTTTGAGGAAATCGCGGTGCTTGGTCAGGTTTGAGAAAATCCAATTTACTTAAATGCGGTGGCTTTGCAGGGAAAAAATGTGATTATATTGAGTAATATATTTGCACATTTTATTAGGTAAATATATTGTTCAAATAAAGCATTTTTACTTTATTTAAAAATAAAATAGAGTCGTCACCCGGTTCGGCTCCACTGGGAATTGTGGTATACTATCCCGAAATGGGATTTTTATACGAAAGAGAAAACAAGATTCTGAGTTCCGAGATAATAGTTACTCATATTGTTCAAATTGTTTGGATTAATTTTGGAATTTTGGAATTTGTGGTGATTTCTGCATTACAACGCTTTATTTAAGAATTAAATTCAAGAAATAAAACGGGCATTATAACGGCTTAATAAATAGACATTTTCTATCAAATTTTTGGCAGAGTAACGGCAGCATTTGAGTCTGGGCTCGGAAACTTAGATAGAGTTTCCTCACATTCTGGATGTTTGTCCGTACCTGCGAGCTTATTTACACATATTATAATTTAAGTGGCACTAGTGGCTCACTTAACCAGAGAAATGGAATGCAATATATGATAATAAAGCAATAAAAATGTGTTTTAATGAATTTGAAAGTTGGGCTTAGAGCCAATTACCCTCAGTTTACCTTTTTTGTCTGTTTAGGATGACTTGAGAGCCGGTGTTGGATCGAAGTCGTCAAAGGTTGCGATTTGGTTGGATAATAGATTTAACCCGAGTTATGACTATAATCTTGGGTTATTTCTAAAGGAAAATGTGAGATTTGGTCGTTTTTATACCAAAGATCACTGTGGGATCTTGGTCCAAAAAGACCGTGAAGTTAGTTTATACCGAATGTCAGTGATAGAACACAGATCTGGGATTTTTTGACAGAGTTTTGGGGCTTTTGGGATTCTTAGAACTGAAAAGGACATAAAGGTAATTTTGGATTTTTTTAAATCTTCCGTCTCCTCTGAAATGAGGGGGTGCACCCCTTTATTTAGAGGGTTGTTAATTAGCCGCCGAGCTAATTACATAAGTAAATAGCCGGTGGGCTAGTTACTACTCTGACAGGATTTTACATCAGATCCCGTAAATCCTGGCCAGATCTCGATAAGATTTGATTTTTTTACTGTAGATCGGTAAATAACCGGCGGGCTAGTTTCCTATATTTGACCAAACTTTGACTTTTTGATTTTTCAGTAGGAAATGCCAAATCGGAGCTTCCCTGGAATGTGGATTTTTGAATTTCGAATTTTGGATGACAATTCGGTCCTTTTTAGCTCATTTGTCTGATCGCTGGACGAAATAGACATTATTCCTCATCGGGCTGGAACAGACCTGTGCTTTGCTCCCCAAGCAAGCTCCCAATTGAGTTTGTATCGAACTCTAACTTTGGTTCTTTTGAATCAACCTTTTTGCCCTTTATTTAATTAATTCTATTGGTTGATGGCTAGATTAAATTGTCCTTTTAATTTATTCCTACCACTATAAATAGAGCTCTTCCCCTTCATTATTTTTCACTCCACTTTTTTGAAAGCCTCTCTTTCTCTTATTCTCTTAGTTATTCTAGTTCCTAAAAATAATCCATCGAAAGATGTATTTACTTAGATTGAAAAATAAGGGAATTTCTTCTAGAATAAATTAGTAGGAAAGATCTAGCAATCTTCCACTTATTTATCGGTACTCCCTTTCTAGAAGGTTTTGGTCGGTGGTGCTCGTGTGGACTATTTATAGAGGGCTTCTACTTTGGAGTCTGTGCAAGTAGCTGATGGGGTCATTCTACTGACATTAGGATTCACGCTTCAACTGGTATGTGGGTAAATTATTATTAGGTCCTTTTAATAAGTGTTTATGACCTAAATAATAATAGACTAGTTTATGTTTTCAATCATGCCATGATTAGGAGATCTTGGACTCTAGATTAAGATTTGAATTTCTGTTGTGCTTGTTTTACAAGTTAAAACCCTTAATCTAGACCAACATATGGATTAAAGCAAGCTCCAAGTGCTTGGTATGAAAGACTGACTAACTTTTTACTTAGCAAAGATTATGTTAGAGGAAAGACAAACACAACCCTTTTCATCAAGAGAAAGCATCAAGATGTGTTGCTTATCTAAATCTATGTTGATGACATCATTTTTGGAGCAACTGATGAAAAGCTATGCAAAGAGTTCAACCATCGAATGAAGAAAGAATTTGAAATGTCAATGATGGGAGAGCTTAATTTCTCTCTTGGTCTACAAATCAAGCATGGTGATGATGGAATTTTCATTAGCTAAGCAAAGTATGCCAAGGAAGTTCTCAAGAAGTTTGACATGGTAAAAGTAAAGCCAATGTCAACACCCATGGCCACTGATACTATTTTGAGTAAAGATGAGGAAGGTAAACCTGTAGAGAGTAAGATCTACAGAGGTATCATTGGTTCTCTACTTTACTTAACTACTAATAGGCCTGACATTCAGTATGCTGTATGTTATTGAGCAAGATATCAAGCTAACCCCAGAGAATCTCACTTAGTTGCTATTAAGAGAATTCTTAGGTATTTGCTTGGCTCTATTGATACAAGTTTATAGTATCCAAGTAATGCAGATTTCACTTTAAGAGGATACACTGATGCTGACTATGGAGGAGACAAGATAGAAAGGAAAAGCACCACTGGTGGATGTCATTTCCATGGAGATTTTCTACTCACATGGTATACCAAAAAGCAAACTTCTGTGGTATAGCATATTTGCTATGGATTAAGCATCAATTAGAGGATTATGGTATAAAGTATAAGTGCCTTGAGGTCATGTGTGACAACATGAGTGCAATTAACCTATCCAAGAATCCAATTCAACATAGCAAGATAAAGCATGTCAACATTAGACATCACTTCATAAGGGATCATGTTCTAAAAGGAGAAGTCAAGCTCATATACATTCCTTCTGAAGAACAACGAGCTAACATATTCACAAAGCCTATTGGAAAGGATCAATTCAATACTCTAAGAGGATTAATTGGAATATCCAATCCAATTTGAAGAAGTATGTTCCTCGCTGACCTATTCTGGAGCTGACCAACTTTCCACTTTGAGCTCCTACGAATTAGGTTAGGTATTTTTTCTTCATGCTTGAATTTGGGACACATCATTAAAACTGTCACTGGTTTCTTTTCAAAATTAAACTTGATAGAAACGGTAGCAAGTTTAAAAATGATCCACAATCAACCATTTATACTGCGTGATTTATGTCATCATTAACATTAAGGTAACAGTTGATCAATCTCACCATTCATTTATGATCATTACTTGTGAGTCGTACATGTAGCTTTGTAGGCTTTACTCGAAGAGTTTTTAGCTATTTAAGGAGAAACAAAGAAGAAAGAAAGCTTTACGCTTACTAAATTTATTCTGTAATTTCTCTTAAAACCCTAATCTCTGATCTTCTTCAAAAGCTACTTCCATGGCAAGTTCTTCAGGTCAATCAATTAGACTAGACTCTCAAGAACCCCTATTCATTAAAAACAAGGAGAATAACTCTTGGGTTACTACTCGAGATCACATCGCTCAATTCACTGTCAATTCTAAAGAAATTGAAGAGGTGGTCATTTCTACTAGAATTGCATATTCTCCAACTGAATGGACAATGAAAGAAGGAACTATTGTGGATGACCCTGTAGCTGTAGATATGCTCAGTTTCTCCAGTGATGAGCTTTTTGGAAAATGGATACGCCAACACCACCTAAGAGGATTCTTTAAGCTTCCTATTGGATGCTATGAGCAGATAGTAAAAAGATTCTTCCATGGGATTCATACCGTAGAAGGCTTTGTGAATCTGTTCGTAACTATTATGATGGGAAGGAAGGTATATGTAACTCCTAAATTGATTGCTAATCTTCTAGGGATGAGGCTAAAAGGGCTTAGAATGAGAGCAGTTAGAGATGAGGAATATTTGGATATTCCAGTGGATTACGAAGTGCCCGCTGACTATAAGGCTGGAGAACTTACATCTTTATTTTCAAAGAAGGGTAAGCAAGCGCATGAACTTGTAATGAAAGTTTTGCTACCAAAAATGACCTCAACTGGAAGCTGTTCAAAATTTGAGAGAGTGTTCATTTATGCCATCACTGAGGGCATGTGCATTAACTGGCCATTGGCCATTCTCCACAGATTTTTGAAACTTTCTAAGCACATGGTGTATGGACACCTTGTAATGGAGATTTATCGGGCTTATGAGTTAGATCTGGAAGGATGGGGACTAAGGAACAATGTCGTGTATAAGGTGATTGAGTTCAGAGTACTTAGCAATGCCCATTTCCATAATCTGCATTGTGAAGACAAGACCAAGCCTAGAAAGTACATTAGGCTCAAGAATGGAGAGGTTAGAGTAAACGAACCAAAGACTACTATAAAGTTGAAGCCTACTGACCCTAAAGACAAGGATCAGAATCTTAAAGCCTTTGTAGCTAAGGAATTGGAAAGAATAACAAAGCTAAGAGCTGGGCAAGGAGGAAAGGGTGAGTCAAAGAAGGAAAGCAAGAAAGAGGTCAGGAAAGACTCCAAGTAAGGATCAAAGAAAGCAACCTTAGCTAGCTCTCACCTAGTGGACATTTCTATTCCTAAAAGATCAAGATTTTCTAAAGGAACCAAGGATGTGAAGCCCAGTCCACTGATTGCCAAGGAAATAGAAGAAGAAGAAGTTGCTATTGTTGAAATGAGAGAAGATGTCCCTTGGGTAAGGTATAAAAAGAGGAAAGTTGATGATGTGGGTCTTGACTAGGAGAAGGCTGTAGGATAGGTAGCTTCATCAGTACCTGTACCTGATGTAGGTCAGCCGAGAAAGAAATTCGTGGCTAAAAAACTATTTGGTGTTATCTAAAATCTAGAATAAGTTGAGAAAATGAAGGCAGTTGAGGCTGAGAGAATCAAGAAGAGGCAAGAGGACCTTGAAGAAGAGATAAGAAGGAGAGCTAATGAGACTAGTGCTAAAGCTAAAGCTGATCTAGAAGCAGCTTATGAGAAAGTGACAGATTCCCTGCCTAAGAAGACAATCCCTGAGGCTGTTGATGAGATGATTGGTGCCTTGGATGGAATTGAGAGTGAAGAAGAGAAGGAAGAAGAAGCTAAAGGTGAAACTGTTAACTCAATTGAGTTTGCAGTTGAGGAGAAAGAAGAAGAACACCAGCAAATTATTGATTTGTCTATAGAGGAGGCTAAGGAGGAGAGGAGAGAGAAAATGAGGAGGAATTTCAATAAGATGAAGGTGGTGATAGATGAAGATGAAGGAGATTTGGAGGACAAGGAGGAAGGAAAAGTTGAAGTAGTTGAGCAAGGAGCTCAGCTGACTGAGCAATCATCTTTATCTCAGGCTAGTGAGCAAATTGTTGAAGGTGTGGAAGAGAAGCAGCTTGAACAACCATTCCTTTTTCCTAACCTTTCTACATAACCACCCCTTTCACCTACACCCATATCTATGCAATCACTTATCACTCCTGAAATTAAACCACTATCCACTTCTCATTCTAACAACTAAAACACTTCCACCTCTAGCCAAACAACATACCCAGACATTGTCCCAATTCTTTCCCCAGTTGGGTCTCCTATTCATGAGACATTTTTACTAGGAGGACCAACTCCTAAGGGTCCCATAATTAAGGAGATCCACACTAAACAACCATAATAACAACTACCACAACCTCAACCCCAATTCAACCCCAATGTTGAACTCCTTAGAGAGATAAGAAGCATTGAAAGGGAGAAGTTTCCAACACTTAGGACAGTAGAGGAGCTTAATGCTGAGATAGCAAAATCATTACTATCTGATGATATGTTGAGGAGACTTGCTAGGGTTGGTGAGCTAGTGCAAGGGTTTTTGAAGGCTGTGGAGGAAATAAAGGAGCACATGAAGTCAGTTCCTACTGCATTTTTGCTAACTAAGGCTATTGTGTCACATGTTGTGCCTTTTTTTTAACATTGCAGGTAGGAAAGCTGATTATCTGAAGATGGAAGTCTCTAAGCTCAAAGAGAGAATGCAAAAGTTCTATGAAGGCAACAATAAAGTGCTTAATGATGAAAGAAATTTTAGGAACTCCTTGATTGACAATTTCAATCCAGTGTTGTAGGGATTGCAAGCTGTGCTCAATGGATACAACATTTTGAGCAAGGAGAATGATGCAAACACAATAAAGCTAGATACTTTAATTGGTTTAGTTGGTGCTCTGATCACTGCTTTCAAGCAAAAACAAGGCAACTCCAATGAGCTAAAGCATGTGAAGGAAGAGCTATTAGAGGGAGTTAAGGCCTCAGAGAATGGAATCATGGCTATGCTGAAGATATTAAACATATCTGATGCACTAAATAGCGATATTGTTATGTCAGAGGCTGAACAAGAACCAACTCTTCATCAGAAACTTGGTCACATTCATGATCAAATTAATGTTGTTCATGCTGATGTCTATAATGATGGTCAAGCTTTAGATCATAGACATAAACAAGTGTCTTCTTACATCCGAAGCACTCCTATGATCAAAAGAATTCTGCATGAATTAAACCAAGCCAAGGCATTGGCAAGTCTCCCCTAGATTTCCAAGGAAGGACTAAATGTGCAATTATGAGTGAATCAATCTCAATCTCGCACCCCAGTGGAACTCTTCTCATGTCTCAGAGAATAGGATTTCATCTCGCAGAAGATTTATGAGTTGCTAGTCTAAATGTTTTCAACCAACATCTATGGCGATCTCAGTCTTTTTGAAGATTCTCTAAGCTCATTTGATCATCAAGCTGAGGCCATTTTAGATTCAATGGTAATGGGGGAGAGGGATCGCAAGAAGCGTGAGCAAGAGGAGAAGGAAAGTGAAGCACAAATCGCTGAATTTAATTTTGAGCTGTCCAAGGATCTGGAGCGCATTGAACATCAATATCAAGAGATTAGAAGGAAGAAGGGCAAAGAGGCAATGAAACCAAAGAAGAAATCTAGATGGGATGAAGAGGCTTATTAGAAGAAGGCTGCAAACTTGCAAGGACCTATTTTGCTTGATAAGATTTAATTAGAATAGAATTCAATGTAATCCTTAGACCATTTTGTAATACTTAGTATAGGTTAACTTTTTGTTACCTATACTCAAGTTATTCATATATAAAGATTACATATTCTATTCGAAGTTAAAATCTTCTTAACTTCTTGTATTTTCTATTATGTATATGTATGGCTGACCTTGCAGAAAAATATGAGAATTACTGGGGAATGCTGACCAATGAGATATTCATCTATCATGGAGGAGTTAGAATTCACTATGAGTTAAAGAGATGCTAAACCATGGGGGAGCAAGCATTCATTTTGAGGTAACTCTGATATAAATATCTTATTAATTTAATTTCTCGCTCAATTGATTACCATAGATCAAAATGGGGGAGATTGTTGAACCCAACACAAATTGGACTGACTCAGAGGATGACTCAGTAGTGATTTAGGTTTTGATCATAACAATTAAGCTCAATTTGAGTCAATTAAATTAATAATGGTGTTAAATACTTAGACTATGGTTTACGCTCAGTAATTCATTCAAGGGTAGAATTTGAATTCTCCGCTGACCTAGTTTTGTGTTTTAACTCTGAGTTATTTTGAGGTGAATTGTATCCTTAGTTCGCTGACTAAGTACTGTTCACTCAGCGCTCGATATTTAGATTATGTTTCAGCTGCACTTATATTTATATACTTTCGCTGAGTTACTTTTTATAAGTCAAAGGCACTAAACTTTCTATTTGAGGAAAAATGTAATCTTTCTTTTCGTGTCTTACTTTTCACAGACATTAATGAAAAAAAGACAAAAGGAATTAATGCCTTGACAAAGACATTTCACATAATGAGGATAAAGACAAAGTTCTTCAAAAATTGAGTAGCATGAAGTCAAAGCTAAATTCAGATTGCTACAGATTGAATCACTTAGTATCGCGCACTCTGCAAGGTTGTAAGATTACTAGAAGGAATAGAAAGATGACATATAGCAGATCAGCTCAAAGTCTCTCTAATAGAAAACGTTAAAGATTCAAAATTGAAGCTATGATTCAATCTGTTTCCTAACGGATTAATCTCTATCTCACAACGGTGTGATCCTATCTCTTGATGGATCGATTTGAAGTAGCAACGAATAGATAGTTGAGCTGTCAAATTTCAGAAGATGCCAAAGCAAGTTTAATGACTACATTCTTGATTTCAACTATAAAAGGAACAAGAAGGCAAGCGTTAGAACTGGGTGAATACACCTGAATTTCCAAGGAGCTAAAACTATATCAATTTCCAAGCTTTAAGGGAATTCAATCTAGAAAGTAACTACTCAGCGATAATCTGCTTCACAACAAGAGAGAATATAATAGATCAATATAACTGTCATACTTGATTATTGTAACTAGATCAACAATTTTGTAAGTTGAATCTAGATCTTGTTTAGAAATTGTTGAGTTGCTAGTAGAAGAGGGTATTCTACTCAGTGGGTGAGTGATTATAGTTTGGAGGGTACTTTCTGTAATTGGGACACTCTTGTGAAAACCTTCTTTGCCTAGGGTAAAGGAGTTGAGATTAGTGGATTAAAGCCAAGACACTCTCTTGGGACTAGATGTAAGAACTGGTTGTCGAACCAGTATAAAATCTTTATGTTCTTTACTTTAAGTTGAAGTCTTTCTCAGTTTCTGCTCTGCCCGCTGACCTACTCAGCGAGATACCATTTATAGCAAAAAATTTTACTATTTTAATCGAGCAAGTCATTCACTCCCATCTGACTCTATGAGTGTACGCGTAGGGACCAACAATTATGATAAAGTGCATAAAGTAAATTAGGAAAATGTAAAGAAAATCAAACACAAAATTTTCATACTAGTTAGGCCCTGCCTACATCCGGTCCCCAGAGTGTCCTCCTCTAAGCTAAAATCCACTATCTATTACTCCTTCTGAGGCAGAGAAGCATTTACAATTGGAATCATATTTTCCTGCACAAAGTTTCCTTCTCTTATTGCTTCTGATTCCTTAATCTAAGAGTACCTTTCTCTTAGATTATTTAAAGCCCAACTTTGCCAAGTCGTGTTTAGGATTGAAGACCCCAACACCCATGCTTAGTCTATTATGACTCCAAGACTTCACCAAGCCACGGTTTGCTAGTCTTGATCACCTTCTAAGTGGATTGAGAAGAAATTGAGTGATCTTGTACTTTTCTATCAAGAATCACTTTTAAAACAAGTATGAAATATTTAGTTCTAGCGAGCTTTGATTGTACGAACTAATATGAAATGAAATTTGTTTCCTTTTGAGATTTTACACAATAGTAATTTTCTTGAGTGTTCTTTTTGTAAAATTGCTAGACCATTTTCTTATTGTGGATAGAGACTTATTTATACTCTTATACTTGAAGATATCCATTGATGCACACCTTTGTGAGAGGGTCTTCTTTTGACCATTGCTGTTAGATAGGTACATTTCTCAGAACGACTATATTTTGAGGCATCCTTTTACCGTAATCCCTAAATAATTCCTTCCTTAATGACCGTTGGATTGGTTGGTAGACTAGAGTCTTTCTTCCAGTTAGATATATCCAAAACTACTAAGCTCTATCTGTTGGATCTAGCATAGAAGCAAGAACTCCTCAGAACCCAGAAGGAATAGTTCTCACTCTGAACTAAGAAGATCTTAGAATGCTTTTAAGATAAAAAAGGGTTCGAAGATGACAATGAAGATAACAAAAAGGTTTGAAGACAATAAGAGGGTTTGAAGATAACAAAAGATAAAAGCCCTCAGATTGAAGCTCGGAAGAAGAATGACTCAGAGTCTAGCAAACCTAAAAGGATGGATAAAAGTTGTGCTCAGAACCAAAGAGAAGATTGCACTCATAAGGAAACTAAGCTCAGAGGAATACCTATATATATATATGAGGTTAAATCAACACAAGTTAAAATTATATCCTTTCTCATCTTTCAACCAAAAATAGCTTGCAAAGATCACAAGGCTCATCAGTCAGACTCCATAAAGAAATCATCAAAAGCAAAGGCATCAGAAGATATCATAGCTCACAAGTAAAACACATGGTTGCTCACTAATCACATGCTAAACTAGAAGCTTTAGAATGACTAATCCACTATATAAAGCCATCAAAACTCAGCATTCACCAAGAAGGACATACTTTTGTGAAGAGTTCATAGGATAAAAGGCAAGCTCAGAATTAAGAAAATCTTATCTTAACCTCTGATGCATCAACCCAAGGACAGCCATCAATCAAGAAGAATACTCGTTCGAAGAAGGAACATACCAGATAAAGATCATTAGAAAGATAATTCTAAGAAACGTCAAGGACTCCTCATAATTACATACATCAGAAGCTCAAGACATTTTGCTTGAAGATGTTCACTCATATTAAAAGGAAAACACAATCAGAGGAACACTACTTCAAGGTCAAAAAAGGATTAATAACATAAATGCCCTCAGAACCATTTGATATGTCTGAGAAGTTGATAATCACTATACAACTCACGTGAAGCCACCTTTTCCAAGAATAGCAGTCTTAAAACTCCTCAAATCCTAAAAGACTAGCTACCTGGCCTTCAACAAAAGAGATAATACATCTCTAAAAAAGTGACGTGACTAGCAAGAGAAAAAGCCACTTTCTGCCACCTAAATCCTGACACATGGAAAGCTGGAAGAACAAAAATGGTATAAAGGGTAGAAGTCAGAGTACAGATAAAGCTTACCAATTTTGGACATATCTAGCAGAAGGATTGACCTCAGTCCAACAACAAATCCAGGGTTATAGAGGAAGAAACCATTTAGAGACAACGACTAGAAGACTCCTCAGAAGGAAACCATTTTGAGGAATGAATTTGTCTTATTACAGTGGTAAAAAAAAACACACACACACACACACACACACTCTCTCTCTCTCTCATCAAGGCATGCATCAACAATCATCTTAAAACAGAGAGTATAAATACACATCTACCCATAACACTCAAAGTGTTGAGCAACATCACAAGTGCACACATCATAACAAATCAGTGCAAATTCTCAAAAGCAAACAAATTCATCATCATATCTATTTGTAATGCAAAAGCTCGATTAAAACAATTTATTTTAAATATGTTGTAATTGCTACTTGATAACAAAGTACAAGATCACAAATCCATCATCAATCCAAAGAAGAAGGTGAACAAAATCTAGGCAAGGGGGACTTGGTGAGGCTTCTGAATCATAACAAACTAAGCGAGAGTGCTGAGGTATTCAACCCTACTCACAACTTGGGAAGTTGGTGAGGAAGAAGAATCTAAAAGGAAGGTACTCTTAGATCCGTGTGTGCAAAATTCTAGAATTGTGAAGATTTCTCTGCCTCTGAAGGAGTGATATAGTGGATTTAAGCTCGAAGGAGGAAACTCTGGGGACTAGATGTAGGAAGGGCCGAACCAATATAAAAACCTTATGTTTGATCTTCTTAACTCTACACCTATTTACTTTGAGTAATTTACTTTGATTATACTCTACTATTAAGTAAATAACATACATCAAATGTAACCATTCATCAATAAACTTTTGTCAACACCTTAACTTATATCTATTGAAAAAAAGTTTATTATCACATCCACATTCGAAAAGGAGTCAATCACCCCCCTTTGACTCCTATATCACCCCTCATAGGGACCAACACTATCCTCTGTAGTTTGACTTTTAGCATTTACACCATTCCAGTACATTTAACTTTTTTATGTGTTAGATGGTTAAAAGTAGCTTTTGCTCCTTATATCAGCTCACTTGGTTGGTGATGTGTTATCTCTTTTAGTGAAAGTAAGAGATCCAACTTTATAGGATTGCATATATTAGGACAACCATTCTTCAGAAAGTGAAGTCAAGTGAGTTGGGTAACAATTATCAATTTCTTAGAAAGATATTTGATACTTCTGAGAGACTTGATATTTGAGCTCTTTTTCTGTCTCAAAGAGATGTCCTACTGGGCTTGGCTGTTCTATGATTAAAATGTTAGATATGATGTATGCCTAGAAGATAATTAAGGTGATATGTCTTGATTATGTATTGGTACGAATAATTTGATTAATTAATAAAGGCATTTATCTTTTATTTATATTAGTGTGTTCATATATATATATATATATATATATATATATATATATATATATATATATATATATATATATATTATAACTAGTTAAAATATATTCATTGATATATGTGCATAAAAGTCCTTGACGTATTGTAGCATGAAGTGAGATCATAGTAGGACTATGTTTAGTGAGATCTGCTTCAGGTGCAATTATGATTATATCTAAACTATCCCTAGTCATAGTTTCATCAAGAAAGGATATTGATGAAGTAGTAAGATTAACATGTGGTCATTCTTTCTTGGAATAAGTCCAAGTAGTTAATCTCCTAGACTAAAGGAGATGCCATAAGTTGACGCATGGATATATCTAGAAGATATATCAGAGACCGCTAAAAGATAAACACTTGTTAAATATATCATAGTATTGGTGTTTAACTTTATACAGTAGCTTTGCGAATATCCTCATACTTAAGATACTAGTTGCCTTGTGTGGTGCTGTCGCTATACTTTGGGTCATGCTTACTCACTCATTAATTTAGGGTACCACGGGTGATTATGGATATAGTGATGACATCGCGGTTGTATGCTATGTAGACAGAAATAATCCATCGCTCTTGATATATTAAGGAGTTGTACCTGGCCACTTGTTGAAGTTATGATTGCTGTAACCCTCTAATCAGAGTTTGTGTTTGATAGAAATAGTTTTTAGTCAAACACATTATGGTAAAAACAATATACTTTGGTAATAAGTAAATAAATTGGGATATCTTGGAACAACCTCACTATTAGTGTGTTAACACTTTAACCTAACCCAATACACTAGATGGTACGAATATTAAAGAATGGAAGGAGTTCATCACATTGGGCAACTATTGCATTAACCATGATTAAGTCATAAGCACAAATGACGTTCTTAGTAATGGGGGATGGTGGACCCTTGCTAGAGGTGTACTACAGTCATTTAAAGTCATCGAGTTCTAATTACGCTCTAGAACCTCGAGCTAATTGTTCTTATTGAACAAGGGTTTATTAAGCCTTAACAGCTCAACATTTGAGATCTTATAAGGTCACACACATTAGACCTACATTGTACCGAGTAAAGAATTAGTAGTTTTATTCTACTACGAAAATATAAGTTAGTAATGGTTAGACCATTTACTGGTCGGACCAAGAATTTATTTTTGACCAGTAACTAATTTTATTAGGTTATAAAATAAATTAAATATTTGAAGAGAATTGAAAAGGGAATTATTCCTTGGCGAGCTAAATTGGACCGAGAGTACAAACTATATTTCGTACAGGCTCGGGTGCGCCAGAGGGGACTCAAAGGTCCACGAGCACTGTGGGGCAGCGCTCTCGATAGCCCATAAAAGTGGGTTGCACAAGTGCAATCTATAGGGCACATCGCGAGTTGGGCTTGCGGTATGGTCCGCTATAAGGTGTCGATGACGTGTGGGTTTCCCTTGGCGCTTGTGTGAGAGGCGGGGCTCACTAGGGGTTGGTTGGATTTACGATGACAAAATATTTTTTAGTCCAAGTATGAACAATAAGCCAATTTTAATGAATAAAAGAATCGAGACCCAAATCTCAATAGAAATGATAGAGTCACCTCCCAAGTTGTCTACTTGGGAAAGAGTTTTGGTATGGTTCCCTCTGGGCGGGAGACTCATACCTATTGGATAAGAGATTTGGGTATCAGATGAGTCACTTATTTCTCATTTAGTTGATTCAAAATTATATTCACCGCGTAAAACCGTTTTAGTTTTCATCATTTAGGGAATTATCACAAAAATCTTATTTCTACACTCTTTCATACTCGTTACATGTGTTAGCATATTACAATAAAGCAAAAGCAATAAATGGGGGAATAACAATTACAATCGGGGAAAAATGGGAAAGTTGCAAAGAAAACCTATTCATTTGTTCTAAGTTATAAAACAAAATGAAAATAAATTCCCCTGCATCCACAGATGTTAGCACAATTTATAGCACACCATAAATCAGCACTTCAGAGTATTTTCTTGTTAAAACACATTTTACCTTTTTGTGGGTTAATTTACCTGATTATTAGTGAAAATAATCGCATGACAAATGGTGAGTTGGGTTGATTTTTACTAAGTCAATTATGGGTACAGGTGGGTGGGACCCATACGGGTACAAGGGAGGACTAGTATGGGTATGGTGTACCCATACGGGGTCTTGTCTGGTCCAGATAGAAGCTCTATTCAGTTTAGTTTATAGATTAACAGATTAATGGATTGATGGTAGAAAAATAAAATAAAAAGGGATTTCCTTTCGTATGAGTATGGCACACCGATTTGATATCTTTAGGGATATATGGTGCCAACAAGGCTCATGCGGGTTAGGACCAGACCCAAAACAAGAAATGAAAGGAAAAGATATAATAGAAGGAATAGGCAATAATAATAAGGAAATAATTAAGATGTGAGTCTGTTTAAAACTCAGGAGCGTTACATGTGCGGTGCAAACTTTGAGATGATCCCTTTACTGTTGAGAGAGTCCGGCCAAAGTAGATGGTGAAATAGGACTATTTAGGTGATTATTCATGTGGACAGAACCTCCCCTAAATCCTAGTGAATGAAGTTAGGAATGAATAAAATGTGAACAAAACCTTAAAGGAAGGGTTTTCTCCCTATTTTATACCTCCTATACCCCCGCTATACCTTTTCTATACCTATAGAAATTGCTAAAGTTTTAGTATATTTTTAATATGAGAAGTGTTTGTTGAAAATGTGAAGAGATGGGCCCTAATTGTAGGGGAAAGGAGGTCTGAATGCAATAAATCACGTTCATGACCCGCCTTTTCCCAAAATAGGAAAGGATTCCCTTCCAAAAGAGCCTATTTAGGTAACAAGAGTAACTGTACGGGTGGGGCCCTACCCGTACAGGTACTAGGGGACCCTTATGGGTATTCCCCTAGGCGTATAGAAGGGATGACCTATACGGGTCTCCCAGTCGATCCATACCACCAGGCAGCTCCCGTTCGGGGTCCCTAAGGGTAGACTAGGTCTCCTAACTTTGGCCAAACTCAACTATGTAGTAGTAGGAACGCCTTTGATGGACAACACCTGAAAGACATTGCATCATATAACTCTCATCATCGTTTCGTGAGAAGGATCATTAAAATCCAGTGCTCACAGACTGCCCCTCATGGGATCACTACAGATACCAATCTGTATGATCTTATGACGTGAGCGAGTATTTGGAAATTATACCTGAGGTGATGGCATGGGCGAGTTCCTTCCTTAAGGTGAACTCCTTTCCCAGGGGTCCCTTTCCTAAGGCAGACGACTTTCCTTTATGGGTGCATATCCCTTTCTTGAGGAAGATGACTTTCCTTTGCTGATGCGTATCCCTTTCTTAAGGCGGATGACTTTCCTTAGCTGATGCGTATTCCTTTCCTGAGGCGGATGACTTTCCTTTTGCTACTGTGCATATCCCTAATGACTTTGCTTGGGGAAGGTGTGTATCTTTTTCTTAAGGCAGAGTTTGAAGTGTCTCCCTAAAATTGAACAACAAGTCATGAACTTTATAACTCCCGGAGCTCTAGCAATAGCTTCCCTATCTAAAGTCCAGCCACTTCTAAATGAGCTAAAAGAAAGCGCCTCTACAGCAAATTGAAATGCCAGTCAACCTAATACTTTAGCCTCTGATAACTGTGCAACTGTCCTGGAAAGGATGTCCTCATTCGCCACTAATCTATCCATAGAAATCAAGGACTACATTGACTCCAAGTTTGAAAACTTGACAAAATTCATGAAAGATAGAGATCTGAGACTGACTCTGCTCAACCTGGAGACTAATCAGCAAATAACCCAGGAAATGCTTGCTCACTTTATTGACAAAACCATCCTCAAACTCAAAGAGAAAATACTAGATAATATGGGTGATGAGATGCAGGCTAGGAACTTCGATATTGAACAAATAATAACCGAATGGAAGAAGACTGTCTCCAAAGAGATAAAAGATCAAACGAAGTCTATCCACAACATCCAGAAGGGTCTTAGCGATGAAATCACCGTCCTTTAAGTCGGAATAAATAACTTATCTATCTCCGGACCATCCTTGTCTCCGAATATTTTAGAAAGTCAGCTTATTCTAGTTCTGCACAACCTCCTTCAAGCCATAGGGGACTCAGGGTACATGAGCCAAAAAGGTATGACTACTCTTATTAAGGCCATGTTTCCTTATTTTGATCCCAAGGACTAATAGCACATTCTATGAAATCTTCCTCAAGTCTCACAATCTTATGATCAACTCCGGAGGTCCCTTCACCCCTATTATTTAACTTCACCTTTAGTAGATCATATTATTGATGAGTGGGCTAAAGGTAACAAAGACTACTCTATCCACTCCTCTGCATGGCAGCAATCTTGGGACAAGCGAACCTACATGGTTATTGATCCCTTTAATGGAAGCAAAAAGGGGGACGAAGATTCGAGTCATCAAGTAGAAGGAAATAGCAAGGGAAAAATGCTGCAATTTTGAAAGAGTGGTCAATCCGGAGAGATAGTTAAGGTAGCTAGGAAGATCCGAGTCATCAAGGAGAAGGAAGTAGCAAGGCAAAAACGCTGCAAGTCCGGAAGAATGGTCCATCTAGAGAGATAGTTAAGCTATCTAGATAATTTTGTAAGACTTATGTAATAGCTAGATTCACTTTATATGTATTTTTGTAAATTGTAATATTGAACTTCATGATGTTAACCATTGTTAATAGTAGAAGTATATATGAAGTGAAAATTCTTAACTATCAAAACATTCGCTTCTAAAGTAGAATCTATAATTGTACTAAAACAAACTTAGAAGCAAGAATCATAAAATTATGGGGGAGTTAGGATGCTAAAATTATGGGGGAGCATTGTAAAAAAACTAAGTAACAAAAATCATACTTAGTTCATATACCCATGCTTAGATGACTTAGGTTTTCGTTTCCATGAAATGGGGGAGATGGTTGGGAAACAATGATTCGGAGAAAAATCTAAAAAAAATCCCGATCAAGTTTGAAAGAAACAAAAATAATGTATGTAGTTCTCCCAAATGCAAATGGAAAAATCTGGACAAAGATCAAGATACAATTTATCCATTGAACAAATTAAAGACCTAAGAAGAAATCATCCGGACAAAGTTTGGAAAGGAAACAAACTTTTGTCCTTGAAGACCAGCATCCGAAAGAACTGATTGAAGCCATCTCCAGAAGATAGATCCGGAGAATATAGGTCTAAAAGACATCCGGAAGACCTCTATTTCAAATATAGGGAAAGTTTCAAATATACCTTTCCCTTTACTTTTTTGGCCTATGAAAGTCAAAGATCCTTTCCCCAAGACAAAGACAAAATAACAGCTTGCATATTTCAGAGAAAAGTCAAAAGGGTCTGACACCGGACTGAGAAAAGCTAACTACCTTTTTCTCCTAGACCAATAAAGATGCGTGTGGAGCTCATATCATAAAGCAAATGGTATGAAAGTTGATGCATCACAAAATGACAAGCAAAACGATCACTGACAACTTTCTAGCCTCAACCCCAAGATTTCAAACGGATCAAAATACAGTCTAACGGATTGATCAACGGATCTAAAAGCTCCACATTGACCTGATCAAGGGTGAAGACTGAATAAAAGCTCACCAACCACAAACGACTACATTTATGATCAAAGCCTATAAAAGGAGCTCTTCACCGAATGAGAAAGTCAACTAGTTGATTTACAAAAGCAAGTAACAAAGCAATACTTATTCAATCAGTTGATACAATCCCTTCAAGAACCCTTGATTCAAAATCTGTTCGTAAGGAATCCCAAGTGAAACTATAAACTTGAGGAACTCCAAAAACCAACCCTTTGTTAAAAACCAAAGAGTGAGAATCTCCCACTTGGGTGAGTTGAGAGATTGGGATATAGCTTAAAGTAGGTGCTTTGAGTGAGATCTCCCTGTAGGACTCAGCTTAGATTCAAGGTAGAAGGCTAAGTGGTATATCCTACTAAAGACAAGAGGACTCAGCTAGAAGTTGGTGCTTCTAGTGGTATATCCTACTTCCGGAAGGGGTTACCATCCGGAGACAAATCTGTAAGGCTTAATTCCTGCCAGTTGGAAAGGAATCCACTTGTGCATAAGCTCGGAGGAAGGAAACTCCAAGGAGTGGACGTAGGCGGGGCTGAACCAGTATAAAACACTTATGTTTTATTTTCTTTCTATTTTTGTTTATTGCATATTATTATCATATTTGCATCATCCGGATCCATCTTCCGAATCATAATCAAACACGCTACACTAAGACTTTTTTAAGTCTTTAAATTCCGCAAAAAAGGGTCATTCACCCCCCTCTGCCCTTATAAATACTCTCATAGGGACCAACATATTCAGCGTGAAAAAATGGTTAGGGCAACATCTGCCGAGTTTTTTTTCTGAGCTCGGCGGTGTCAGGGCTGCCTCCGCCGCTGCCGTTGTCACGACGGTGGCCACTGCTACTATAGTTGAGGCCACCACTACCGCTGTGGTGGTAGCAACTGCGATAGGCCCTACTATATTCCTTGCGATTTTCCTTAAAAAATCCAAGTTTTGATGCACAAATTTAGTCCAAATTCACCCAAATCAGTTCATAAATGATCCTAATCACACCCTAAACCTTATTCATCAACCAATTCCACCAAAAATCTAGCCTAAATTCCTAAAGATTCATAATTAGGTCATGGGGCATAAAGTGCAAGATTCAAAATTTTGATCAGGTTTTAATGATTTACCTAAAGAAAAGAAGCATGTCCTTGCAAATCAGTGAACATCCGAGGTTGAGAGTGAGGAGTATACCCCAAATACTTGTCTTCTCGGTGAAGTCCGTACACTTAAGACACCTAAAGAGAGCGCAAACCATGATTTATCATAATCAAAGAGCTGTGGTCAACCCCCCGGGTCCCCTTCTTGATCATCCTTGAGCAACGAACCTAATGAAACTGGGTTCGATTATTGTTGTTCAATGGAAATGGTGGGGAGGATGAAAGAAAAAGAAAATAAATGAATATGAAAGAAAAGGAAAGAAGAAGTGCTTTAATTCAAAACAAAATTAATATTCCTTTTTCACTCTAGGATATTGCATTTAAAGCAAGGGGCAAATCCTGCCAATCAGTTATTTCTTTTCGGCTCCAGAATATTTCCAAACTTTGTTACTTTATTTTCCACCTTTTTATTGTTAATTGAATGGGAAAAATTTTTTGTCTTGACAAAATAAATTAAGCAATAAAAAGTGGACATATTTGACATATACTAACTTCTCCAATTTTATTCTTGATAGGTCTATCGATGGCAAGCCCATAAAATAACTGATTCACGATTTCACAACTCATAAAAATTCCATCTTGATAAGTTTATTTATAGTGCGTTCCTAAAACCGCCAATAAACAACTAACTCAGTATTTTCAACTTTAAGAGGTCCGTTGATGATACGTCCCCGTACCGTTCATAGACAACCAACTCAAAGAACTCTCTATTCTTGACTAGTTCGTTGATAACGCGTCCCCGTACCATCCATACACAACCAATTCGAGGATTCCCTTTATCCCTGTTTTGTTCCTTTTGAAAGGTCTATCGATGGCAATCCCAGTAGACAATCAACTCAGGAATCTATAGTTCAGATATAATCTTCTATCCCTTTCTCTTTCATCAAATCACACTTAGCCCGCCAAGTGGTAATCTAATGAGGGGCAACTTATGAGCATGGGCTTTTTGGGCACCTTGGAACGATGATGACTTCTTGCTCTAACCTTGTACGGTTCTAGCAATTTATTCTTTGTCCGGATTTGAATCGCATTTGCAGATATCCCCTATGATGACTTTCGGACTTAAGCGAACCTGATTTAAATGCCTTTTAATTGCCTTAGATGTTTTAAATCTACGTTGTTCCATTTTTCCCGCTTTTTTCCATTGTCCCCCCCTTCGCCGCCACCACCGGCAGCGGTGGTGGTGGTCGTCCTTATGGCAGCCACTGCCACCGCCACCGCAACCTTTGTGGTACAGGTAGGTTACCCTTGTTGTGACCACCCCCGCTACCATGATAGCATCCCCGCTATCACGGTAGCTGCCACTGCCACTATTATGGCATCAGTAGCCATAGCAGTGGCGGTGGATGCTACATCAGTAGCGTTCGCTGTGACACGACCTGCTTCAAGTCATACCACCTCATTTCCCTCTCCCTTCTTCAATTGGGCCATGTATTTTCCCTAAAAATTCACCAAGGTCGGTGTATTTTTGAGTGTGGAACTATTTAAGCCCTTTTAGGAGAGAGATTTAGAGTTTTTAGCTGAAATTTGAAGGAAAAATCAGATTTTAGAGAGAGGTAAGGAACTAGAGGGAGAAAGCTTAAGAAAAGCATAGAATCTGGGTTTAATCCTTTCTAATCAAGATTCTTAGTTATTCTTAGGCTTAATCTCATAGCTTAATTACTAAAATCAATTAGAAATCATAGGTTAAAATGGATTAAATAGGGTTTTAGAAACTTTTTCTCAAATAACACCTAAACTTCATGTTGGATATGATGTATGCCCTTAAGGCAATTAGGGCGATATATCTTAATTGTGTAATAGTACAAATAATTTGTTTAATCAATAAAGGCATTTAATCTTTTATTTATATCAATGTGTTTATATATATATTATAGCTAGTTAAATATATTCATTGATGTATGTATGCAAAAGTCCTTAACGTATCATAGCATGAAGTCAGAGAAATTATAGTTGGACTATATTTAGTGGAACCTACTTCATGTGTAATTATGATTATGTCTAAACTATCCCTAGTCATAGTTTCATCAAGAAAGGATATTGATGAAGCAGAAAGACTAGCATGTGGCCAACTTTCTTGGAAAGGGTCCAAGCAGTTAATCTCTTGAGGACTGTAGGTGGTGCCTTAAATTTGACACATGGATATATCTGGGAGATATATTGGAGACTGCAGTAAGATAAACACTTGGTATATATATCAATGTGTTAGTGTTTATCCTCATGCAAAATGCTTTGTGAATATCCTTATACTTGAGATACTAGTTACCTTATGTGGTACCATTGCTATACTTTAGGTCATTGCTATACACTCATTAATTTAGGGTGTTACGGGTGATTATGGGTATAGTGATGACAACACGTTGGTAAGCTGAGTAGTCGAAAAGAATCCATCGCTCCGGATATATTAAGGTGTTGTACCTGGACAGTTGTTGAAGTGATGATTGCCATAAACCTCTTATCAGAGTATGTGTTTGATAGAAATGGTTTCTAGTTAAATGCACTATGGTAAAAGGCAATATACTTCGGTAATAAGTAAACTACTAGGATAGCTTAGAGTAACCTCACTATTAGTGGGTTAACACTTTAACCAAACCCTACAAACTAGATGGTACTAATATTAAAGAATGGAAGGAATTTATCGCACTGGATAGCTATTGCATTAGCCGGGATTAAGTCATGAGCATAAATGACATTTTGAGTAATGGGGGATGGTAGACCCTTGCTAGAGGCGTACTATAGTCGTTTAAGGTAATTGGGTTCTATTCACGGTCTAGAACCTCGAGCCAATGTTTCCACTAGAACAAGGATTGGTTAAGCCTTAACAACTCAATACTTCAGGATCCTATAAGGTCACACACATTGGACCTTCATCGGACTAAGTAAAGAACTAATAGAATTATTCTATTACAAAAATATAACATGATAATAATTAGATTATTATTTGGTTGGACCAAGGATTTATTTTTGACATGTGACTAATTTAATTAGGGTCATGAATAAATTGGCTAGATTGATTGTATAAATTTTATAAGCCAAGGAATTTATCTTTGACCGGTAACTAATTTATTAGGGTCAAAAAATAAATATTTATTTGAAAAGGATTAAAAGGGGAATATTGTCAGGGCAAGCTAAATTGGACCAAGAGTACAAAAGTATTTTTTTACAAGCTCGGGTGCGCGGGAGTGCACTTTAAAGTGCTCAAGCAATGCATGGCATTGCTCGCGCCAAATGCGCAGCCAATAGGGCGCGCTATGAGCTGGGCTTGTGGCATGGGCCGTGAGGCCCAGCTCGCTTGCAAGGAAGGCTCACAAAAGCCTGCCTTGTAGCAGCTAAATGCAGCATGCTACGCACGCTACATGCGGGTAGAACCCGTCGATCCATATGGATCCGAGGGTAGAACCCGTCGATCCATATGGATCCGCGGGTAGTACCCACGTGGGATGTGCAAGTATGCACATCCCACATTTGTTTTTGGGGAGCAATATTTTGTTCCCCAAGCCTATAAATAGGCTCTCATGCTCTCCTTTTCAAATTGCACCTTCAGCTCAAAGTATAAATTCTGAGCAAGATTCACAATCTCTCGGGTATTGAGCATAGTTCCTTTTGAGGAGCCTGAATTTATTCGGGCACCTCTAGTTTATATTTTTGGATGAGGCTTCTGGAGTGGTCTAGTAACTACTCCAAGCTTCTTAGTTCTTCCTCCCAGGGAGGTTTATGTTGGTGGGTTCATGCGGATACTCATAGAGGGTATCCTACGCTTGGAGGCTTGTGCAAGAGGGTTCTGCTAAGGAACGCTTCAACTTTTAGGTTTTCTTCATTTCTCTTTTGTTATTAGGTCTTTTTCTTTAAGCGTTTTTAGACTTAATAATATGCTTAGGTTGTTTTGCATGCTTAGTTTATTTTATGCTTAGGTTATAACTTAGAGTTGTAACATGCTTAGGTTATAGCTTAGTGTTATAACATGCTTAGGTTATAGCTTAGAGTTATAACATGCTTAGCATAAATTATACATGCTTAGCATAAATTATACATGCTAGGATATAATTTAGAATTATGGTATGTCTAGCCCTTTTGCATGCTAACCTAGGTAGAGAATTATTTAGTTAAGGCTTTATTTAATTTATATGCAACTTATAGGAGCTCCTGGGGACAGGGACAAAATTTTGAATTTCCGCCACGCCTATTATGCATGTTTAATCTGACTGTCAGTTCCCAATAGTGGTATCAGAGCCAGCCTATTTAATGCATAATTAAGTTAGAAGCAAACTAAATATTATTTTTTATATGAAATGATTTGTTTATTTAATTGTTTGGAACAATATATATGAACTTGTGCCTTTCATTTCAAGGTTAGAAAATGGTTATGAATGATTTTGAATAAGCCTGCTCAACTTACTCAAATATACAAGTGTCAATAATTTATTTAAATTACATGGGTTGTAGATGCTTCCAATTTATATGAATTGGAAGAACGAAATTTATTAGTTTAAGAGAATTCATTGGTCTTCAGGTTTGTGCCCGTATTTATTCTGGCTAAGGATTGGACTTGGTGTCTACTCCTCATAGGGCACCTCTCCTACCTGGGAACCTATATCGGTGCAACTTGAATTGACCAACCGAGGGATTAATATGAACTAATTTATTTTTAGTATATAAGATGGTGCTTATATATGTTTCTATAACAAAGTAAAAAAATTAAATTTATTGAATAAAAGCTTATAGGAAATGCAATATAAATTCAACAAATAAAGGGTTAACTATTTTGCATATAATCTAGGTTGATGGAATAATTATAATAAAGAGCTTGAACCCACCTAAGGTTGACCTTATAAATTAATTCTAAAATACCATGAATTAATATAAGTTATTATAAATATGTTCATCTGATAAAATCCTAGATTGGGTGAGACGTTTAACACCAATAAAATCCTAAAGTAAATATATTAAGGCAAGTTATAATATTCCTTACTCAAATTTATAATACAGTCTCTTTGGGCTATCATAGTGCTACACAAAGTGTTCCTTCTAGTCCACATTGATTGGTTGTAAAGTTTGGGATAGGGTCTGCCTTAACAGAACTGGGATAGTCCACCATAAAATTGGGGGCTAGGCCCAGATCTGAGACATATTCAAGGAGATGCTAATATAGGAGCACACGTCCCTTGGGATTAGGGAACTTGAATGAATTAGCAATTGCATGCAATGCAAATGGAATACGATTCCAACTATGACTTACTATTATGACTTAACTTATAAAATCGGGGGTTGTAATAGATTAGTTATAGATGCTACCTACTAGGAAATTTAGCTGGGCTAAAATTCCCGAATTTAATAGAATGGGCTATTGTAAATTTTGAAGAAAATAGTAGGAAAAATGTATTTAATTAATAAAGCTTATATTAAATGTATGTACTTAAACTAATATCTAAATTCTTTTTCTTTTCTTATGTCTTAGGTTGAAAATGACTTCCAATGTTAATCTCCGTATGTTACTTGACACCAAATTGAATGGCTCAAACTTTTCTGATTGGCTCTGAGCTATGGGAATAGTTCTCAGATCCGAGGGCATTGCCTATGTTCTAAGTGAAATTTTCCTTGTTGAACCTGATGTTGAGGATCATGTGGAGCATGAGGCCTAGTTGAAGCAGAGGAAAGATCGTGAGACTGCCATGTGTATCATGTTGGGGTCCATGAATCCTGAGCTTCAGAAACAACATGAGAATATAACCTTAGAGGACATTGTTCTCCATCTTGAAGAGCTCTTTTCGAAGTGAGAAAGGACAGAGAGGTATGAGACCTCCAAGCTCCTTTTTGGAACCAAGATGCAGGCTGCCACCTCTGCCTTATAGCATGTACTGAAACTCTTAGGATACCTTGAGAAGCTGAATCAATTGGGATTCGAGATGAATCATGACTTAAGCATTGACCTAGTGTTGATGTCCTTGATAGATAGTTACTCAGGCTTCATGACTAACTATTACGCGAACAAGATTAATTCTACTATCCCTGAATTAATCAACATGCTAAAAAATAGTAGAACCTCAGATCAAGAAAGATCAGAAACCCTTACTGTTGGTTGAGAAAGGTAAGGCTTCTAAGAAGAAGAAGCAGGCACTGGGTGCCAAGAAAAGAATTAGTAAAAAGATGAAAGAAAAGAAGGCATCTAAGTATGTCTACTTCCAATGTGGAAAACCAGGACATTGGAAGAGGGATTCCAAAGCTCCTGCTTCTAAGCATTCGAAGAAGAAGTCTACAGAGGCATCTACTTCAGGTATGTTTGTAATTGAAAATTTTGCTACTTTTTTGTGTGAATCCACTTGGGTATTAGATACTGGTTATGGTTCTCATATCTGTACTTCCGTACAGGGACTAAGGAACACTAGAAGACTTGCAAAAGGGGAGATAGACCTATGCATGGAAAATGGAGCCAGAGTTGCTGCATTTATCATAGGAAGCTTTAATCTTATGTTTCCGAGTGGACTTGTTTTGGTTTTGAATAATTCTTCCTACATTCCAAGTGTTACTAAGAATATTGTATCTGTTGCGTGTTTAGTAGCAAAGGGATTTGAGATTTTATTTTCAAATAATAATTGTCAGATTCATTTGAATAATGTTCTTTATGGTTATGGGATGTTGAAAGGTGGCATTTATGTTCTTGATACTGAAACAGAAGTTTTCAATATAAACAATGTAAAGAAAGTTAAATTAGATAATGAGAATTCCTTCTACTTATGACATTGTCGTTTAGGCCACATAAACAAAGATCACTTAACCAAGTTTCATAAGTGTAGAGACTTGACCCCAATAGACTCAAACCTTGTTTAAGAGGAAAAATGACAAAGTTACCCTTTTAAGGAAACGGTGAACGTGCCACGAGTACATTGGAACTTATACACACTGATGTGTGTGGTCCAATGAGTGTTCAGACACTAGGAGGATACTCCTACTTCATAACCTTTATTGATGATTACTGATAATACGGTTATTTGTACTTAATAAGTACAAGTCTAAAAGTTTTGAAAAGTTCAAACTATTCAGAGCTGAAGTAGAGAAACAGCTTGAGAAAAGTATTAAAACACTTTGATTAGATTGAGGAGGAGAACACTTAAGTCAGGATTTTCAGGATTATCTAAAAGAAAATGGGATAGTTCCCTAGTGGACCCCTCCTTATACGCCCTAACACAATGGAGTGTCAGAAAGGAGGAATCAAACTTTATTAGATATGGTCCGGTCCATGATGAGCCATGCAGATCTCAGTAAATCCTTTTGGGGATATGCACTAGAGAGCGTATTTTATGTATAAAATAGAGTTCCCTCTAAATTAGTTGATTTTACACCTTACGAAAGATGGTGTAATGAGAAACCCTCTCCAAGTCACTTAAGAGTATGGGGCAGTTCTGCTATAGTAAAGAGAATAGCATCAGATAAGCTAAACGCCAAATCTGACAAGTGTCTGTTCATTGGATATCCAAAGGAAACTATTGGATATCTATTTTAGCAACCCAAAGCACAAAAGGTATTTGTGTCTCGGAATGCTCACTTTTTAGAAAAGGAACACTTACTTGCAAAAGTCAGTGGGAGCAATATGGAACTGGAAGTTCAAGAGGAAGAAACAAACAATCAACTGATTGACCCCGTTCTAGATACATAAGAAAGTGTGATCCAAGAACAACCTGTCAAAACATAATCATTGCAAAGATCAGGTCATGTTTATAAGGGTCTCGATAGATATGGGTTTATCATCACTAATGATAAGGAACTATATCTCATGGAGGATGATGAACCAAGGACATATGATGAGGCAATGAAAAGATCAAATTCTGATAATTAGCTAAAAGCCATGAAATCCGAAATGGATTCCACGTATGAGAACCAAGTTTGGAATTTGGTTGATTCACCGCAAAAGGTTAGACCAATTGGGTGCAAATGGGTCTTCAAGAAGAAGACTGATATGGACGGTAATGTAATTAGCTATAAAGCAAGGTTGGTTGCAAAAGTTTATAGTCAACGTGAAAGTATCGACTATGATGAAACTTTCTCACCGGTAGCCATGCTTAAATCCATAAGGATACTCCTCGCCATTTCTGCTCATTACGATTATGAGATCTGGCAGATGGATGTTAAAAACAGCATTCCTGAATAGGGATTTAGACTGGGATGTGTATATGACACAACCTGAGGGTTTTACATCTCAGAATGGCTCAAAGGTATGCAAGCTATAAAGATCCATTTATGGACTTAAGTAGGCATCCAGGAGTTAGAATATAAGGTTTAATCAGACAATCCGTGAACTAGATTTCTGTCTAAATGTTAATAAGCCTTGTGTTTATAAGAAGGTTAGTGGGAGTGCAGTCGTTTTCTTAGTATTGTATGTCAATGACATTCTACTAATAGGAAATGATATTTCACTTCTTTAAAATGTCAAAGTATGGTTGTCAAGAAAATATTCCATGAAAGACCTTGGTGAAGCAGTATTTATACTAGGTATAAAGATCTATAGGATAGATCAAAGAAGCTGTTAGGTCTTTCTCAAAGTACATATATAGACAAGGTATTGAATAGGTTCAACCTTGAGCATTCTAAGAAAGGTTATCTCCCGATGACAAAGGGGACTAACCAATCTAAGGCTGAGTGTCAGAAGGCAGCTCAGGAGAGAATGCTCATAAAGGATATACCCTATGCATCCGCAATAGGATCCATCATGTATGCTATGATATGTACTAGGCCAGATGTCTCTAAAGCTTTGAGCTTTACGAGCAGATATCAATTAGATCCAGGTGGACACAATCAGAGGTTACACTGACGTGTGTTTTCAATCTGACAAGGATGACTTTAAGTCTATGTGAGGTTTTGTGTATGTGTTAAATGGAGGGGCGGTATGCTGGAAGAGTTACAACCAAGAAACTACTGCTGATTCAACCATGGAATCTGAATACATTATTGCATGCGAAGCAGAAAAAGAAGTTGTCTGGTTAAAGGGATTTATTGGTGATCTCGTTGTGGTGCCTAAGGCTGTTGATCCAATTACTTTGTATTGTGATAACAATGGTGTCATAGCTCAGGTAAAGGAACCACGGTCTCATCAGAAAAATAGATATCTATCTAGAAAGTGTCATATAATTAGGGAGATTGTTGATGCTAAGATAAAAAGATTAGAATATGTACCCACTGATCAGAACCTCACGGATGGTCTGACAAAGCCATTGACTCAAGTCAAGCATGACCAGCATGTTAAAGCATATGGATTAAGACATATGGCTAATTGGCCTTAGTGCAAGTGGGAGTTTATTGGATATGATGTATGCCCTTAAGGCAATTAGGGCAATATATCTTAATTATGTACTAGTACGAATAATTTGTTTGATCAATAAAGGCATTTAATCTTTTGTTTATATCAATGTGTTTGTATATATATTATAGCTGGTTAAATATATTCATTGATGTATGTATGCAAAAGTCCTTGACGTATCATAGCATGAAGTCAGAGAAATTATAGTTGGACTATATTTAGTGGAACCTGCTTCATGTGCAATTATGATTATGTCTAAACTATCCCTAGTCATAGTTTCATCAAGAAAGGATATTGATGAAGCGGAAAGACTAGCATATGGTCAACTTTCTTGGAAATGGTCCAAGCCGTTAATCTCCTAAGGACTGAAGGTGGTGCCTTAAGTTTGACACATGGATATATCTAGGAGATATATTGGAGACCGTAGTAAGATAAACACTTGGTATATATGTCAATGTGTTAGTGTTTATCTTCATGCAATAAGCTTTGCGAATGTCCTCATACTTGAGATACTAGTTACCTTATGTAGTACTATTACTATACTTTGGGTCATTGCTATGCACTCATTTATTTAGGGTGTTACGGGTGATTATGGGTATAGTGATGATAGCACGTTGGTAAGCTGAGTATTTGGAAAGAATCCATCGCTCCGGATATATTAAAGAGTTGTACCTGGCCACTTATTGAAGTGATGATTGCCATAAACCTCTAATCAGAGTATGTGTTTGATAGAAATGGTTTCTAGTCAAACACACTATGGTAAAAGGCAATATACTTTGGGAACAAGTAAACTACTGGGATAGCTTGGAGCAACCTCAATTTAACCAAACCCTACAAACCAGATGGTACTAATATTAAAGAATGGGAGGAATTTATCGCACTGGATAACTATTGCATTAACCGGGATTAAGTCATAAGCATAAATGACGTTCCGAGTAATGGGGGATGGTAGAGGTGTACTACAGTCATTTAAGGTAATCAGGTTCTATTCACGGTCTAGAACCTTAAGCCAATGGTTCCATTAGAACAAGGATTGGTTAAGCCTTAACAGCTCAATACTTTGGGATCCTATAAGGTCACACACATTGGACCTTCATCGGACTAAGTAAAGAACTAATAGAATTATTCTATTACGAATATATAACATGATAATAATTAGATTATTGTTTGGTTGGACCAAGGATTTATTTTTGACATGAGACTAATTTAATTAGGGTCATAAATAAATTGGCTAGATTGATTATATCAATTTTATAAGCCAAGGAATTTATCTTTGACCAGTAACTAATTTATTAGGGTCAAAAACTAAATATTTATCTGAAAAGGATTAAAAGGGGAATATTGCCAGGGTGAGTTAAATTGGACCAAGAGTACAAAAGTATTTTTGTACAGGCTCGAGTGTGCGGGAGTGCACTGAAAAGTGTGTGAGCATTGCATGGCATTGCTCGCGGCAGTCCATGAAAACGGGCTGCCCAAATGCGCAGCCCATAGGGCGAGCCGCAAGCTGGGCTTGCGGCATAGGCCGCGAGGCCCAGCTCGTGTATAAGGCAGGCTTGCAAGAGCTTGCCTTGCGGCAGCCAAACACGCTGTATGCGGGTTGAACCATCGGATCCATATGGATCTGCAGGTAGAACCCGCGTGGGATGTGCAAGTATGCACATCCCACATTGGTTTTTAGGGAGCAATATTTTGCTCCCCGAGCCTATAAGTAGGCTCTCATGCTCTCCTTTTCAAATTGAACCTTCAACTCAAAGTATAAATCCTAACCGAGATTCGCAAAGATAAATCTCTCGGCTATTGAGCACAGTTCCTTTTAAGGAGCCTAAATTTATTCGGGCACCTCTAGTTTATATTTTCGGGTGAGGCTTCTGGAGTGGCCTAGCAACTACTCGAGGCTTCTTAGTTCTTCCTCCTAGGGAGGTTTTGGTTGGTGGGGTTCGTGTGGATACTCATAGAGGCTATCCTACGCTTGAAGGCTTGTGTAAGAGGGTTCTGTTGCTTCAACTAGTAAGTTTCCTTTCTTTCTCTTTTATTATTAGGTCTTTTTCTTTAAGCAGTTTTAGAATTAAAAATATGCTTAGGTTGTTTTGCATGCTTAGTTTATTTTATGCTTAGGTTATAACTTAGAGTTGTAACATGCTTAGGTTATAGCTTAGAGTTATAACATGCTTAGCATAAAATATACATGTTAGGAAATAATTTAGAATTATGGTATGTCTAGCCCTTTTGCATGCTAACCTAGGTAGAGAATTATTTAATTAAGGCTTTATTTAATCTCAATGCAACTTATAGGAGTTCTTGGGGACGGGGACAAAATTTTGAATTTCCGCCGTACCTGTTATGCATATTCAATCTAACTGTCAGTTCCCAATAATTCCATCACTAATCTGTCATTAGTTTCGCAACTAATTCCATCGATTTTTGTCACAAAGTCATCGAAGGGATTTCGACAAGGGTTGATTCGAGTCTCCAAAGATAGATTCATGGCCTAGAGGTAACCAAACTGAGTTTCCTTGTCTATTTAATCCTTTTTGCTAAGTCTTGCTACTGTTCTTGGTGTTTTGGTGTTTGTTCTTTCTTTTTTTTAGGGTTCTTGTGAAACTGTTGGGAAATAGCTCAACCTCTACAGGGATAGCTTTCACCGCTACCCCTATAGCCTTTACTGCTACGATTATAAAGATGAAGGCTATAGTTATGGTGGTGAAATCTACCCCTATGGAGGTCTCGTTATTTCTTGCGATTTTTGGGCGTTTTTCTACCCCAAATCCATAGAATCAACGTTATTTGTGTGTTTTAAGTCCAGATCTGTCAATATATGGCTGATTACGACTTAAAACCTCAATGATTTTAAACTTAAGGATGAAAAAATGCCTGCTTCTGCCCTTGAAACTAAGGTGTGATGCCAAAGCTATAGTGATAGCTTTGACCGTCGCTGTCATGGCCGCCACAGCCATCCCTATGGCGGTGACCGCTATAGCGGCGGCAGTCAAGGCTACCGCTATAGCCTTGGTCGTCTGCCTTTTGTTTTGAGCCCTTTTTAGTCTATTTTTCGATTATTTCTTGCATTTTTATTCTTATTTTTTTATCTGTAAATGTCTTTTTCCATGATTTGGACCTATTTTTTTTAAGTGTATTTAACATGTTTAGTTGTTTATTTGGTTATTGAACTTGATTAAAATCTTCCAACTTGGCCTAAAACCGGGATTTTACCACATATTTTTTGCTTCGATCTTTCTTACTGATAATATCTTGTTTTTGTGTGATTATTATTTCTGTTTTGTAATTACTTGTGAATATTTTATCTCGTTTCCGTGTTGGTAAGCTCGGTTGGGACCCGGTTTTGCCTTTTTATTTATTTATTCGCTTTATTTACTTTCCCGCACTAGAAAAATGTATAGGTATTTGTAAAGCCATGTAATAATTAATTTATTTACTTTATTTACTGCTTTTGTGTGATGTATGACTATATAAACCGAAAACTCTAAACATTAATCGGATTTAAATCGCATAAGAACTAAAGTCGCCCTTCTTAAAATGTAAATGTTTTGATTTAATAAATAAAACGTAAGCAACATCATCTGAACTTGGAATCTTTGTTTTAAGGTACAGTCCAACCACCAGGTGGAAATATCGTACCCAAATTCCCGGTAGAGCTAAACCGGGTGACGACTCTATCTTAAAATATGGGATTTCAAGTCTCGTATCTTTTAACACTAAAATTGGACTAAATTCAACATCAACATCGCTTTTTCCATCATTATTTCCCTCACACCTAAAATAAGGATTCTCCCTCGGCCCGCTTCGCCGCGTTTCTCATTTTTCCGCGCCCTTTCATGCACAGAAAAAGGTCGTCCGCTCACAAGCTTGCAATTTGCTGATTAACTCAGCCACGGATAGCGTTTCCAAGTCCCAAGTCTCCTCTATCACTGAGAGTTTTGATTTGAATCTCTCAAGTAGATTGATCTTCATCTTCTCCACTACTCTCTGATCCTTGAAGTCCCCTCCAAGTAATCTTATTTGATTAACCAGATTCATAACTCTAGAAGAGTAATCTTTAATACTTTCTCCATCTTGCATTTTCATAAACTAAAACTCCTGTTTGAGAGTTAACAACTTCACTCCTCTCACCTTAGCACTTCCAACATATTCTTCTTTCAAGTGATCCCAAGCCTTTTTAGATGTTCTATAGGCCACCAGCTTGGGAAAGATGTCTATGGATATAGCTGAATGAATTATCGAAATCGCCTTGAAATTCTTCATCGAGGCCTCATAATCTTGCTCAATCAGTTGTACTATAGGATTCTCTGGCAAATTTTCCTCATAATCCTCTTCCACAACACTTTAAAGACCATAAACAAGAAGATAAGACTCCATTCTCACAGCCCAATAGTCGTAATTTTCTCCGAAAATTACTAGTGGTGAAGGCAAGTTGACGTTTGCCGCCATCTCTAAAAGCACAGCCCTTAAGAAACACGCTCTAATACCACTGCTGATTTTTGACACTGTCGAACTAGGTTGATCTCTATTTGTTTCTATTGAACGAAGAAATACACAAACGAAGAAATTTGGAGAGAATAAGGATGAAATGCAAGAACAATGTTGTTCTTATTTTATTTGTTTGAACTCACTTTTTTATTTGATGATGAAAGGATTGAGATGAGTTGAGTTGATTACAAATGACAAAATGAAGCTCTATTTATAGCAATGTTATTAAAATCGGACCAGACATCGAACCGATGAAGTTAGGGGTTCACGATTTTACCGGTTCAACTAGCTTGAACCGTGGTTCAACCATTTCTTTGAATTTTTTAAAAATAAAAATTATATTTGTCCAATATAAGTATTTCATGAAATAAAATAAATTGGTAAATGATAATAATAATAATAATAATAGTAATATTTCATGGAAGTAAATATGATATAATAAATCAAAACCATTAAATATCCTTTTAGAGAAGGAAATAAAAAGGTAAATGTTAATAAAATTGTTACCTCTTTCTACATAAATAAATGAAATATCTTAATAACATTATTACATATTTAAAACAAGTTAATATCATTTTGGAAATAAATAAAAATAATAAATACTAATGATAAATGTTGATTTAATTCTGTGAAATCATGTGGGAAATAAATAATAATTTAAGTTACCATATTAACAATATAAATAATTGAACTAATACATAAGTTAGTAATTAGTTTTTATAAGAATGAAAATATTAATGTAAATTTCTTAATTAGCTCAAAATATATGTAATCCTTTTAGGGAAAGAATAATAAGGTAAATGTTTTTTTGAAGAATTTTTGAAGAATAAGAAGATAAATGTTAATAAAAATTGTGATATCTTTCTATATAAATAGATAAAATATCTTACTAACATTATTACACCTTTAAAGCAATAAATATCATTTTGAGAATAAATAAAAATAATAAATATTAATGATAATTATTAATTTATTTCTATAAAATCACGTGGGAAATAAATAATTATGCTACCAGACGGGTACCATAGGATATTGTAATTTTATCCATATAATTAATTTACTTTTTTATTTTTTTCTCCTTCCTTTATTTTTCCTTTTTTTTCACTCACAATCCTTTCTGTTAATTAAGAAAACCAACTGTTAATTAAGAAGGCAATTGATGCATCTATTAATAAATAAATATTTAATGCAATTGTTGATTTAAAAAATATTTTCCTAAATCCATTTATTTTTTTCCTAATTTAGGATTACAATTTCCTTGTTTTCTAGTTCTTCTCAATCGACTGATACAAGATTTTTTTGGAAGCCGAAAAATTAAACTATTACCACCGAATTGCTCCGCCATGCCGCCATTAGAACAAATTTGCAGTTCTCTACTAAGTCATAAGATGGAGAACTTGAAGAGGGATTTAACTCAAACACATGGATGAAATCATGTAAATTTTAATGTTTTTGTAATTGTCATTCCTTTTGAGCTTTTGTTGCTATTTCATATGATTATGACTCTCTCTGACTCAGCATTGCCGCCGCTAATCTCTCTGTTTGTAAGGTTTTGATTTATAAAGTAATTAATTTATTTTTTAATTCGGTGTAAGTGTTTTAACGTCTAGTGCTAGCTCACGCACCAACTCTTCTTGATTTGTTAGTTAACACAGTAAAAAATGGAGATGATTAATGGAGATGACTACAATAAAATTCTTCCCGATTTGTTAGTTGGCAAAATAAATCGTATTCGTTAGAGCATCTTTAGTAGATAGTGAATTTTACAATGATGTGGCATGCAGAATAGACATTCACATTGATGAGATGATAAACTAGAATAAAAATTTAAAAAATAAACTACGACACATTGTCTATTTGAATGTGAATTATATTTTTCAAAATATAATAATAATAAATATATTATTTTAATTACTAAATAATTCTCATTCATCATTAAAATAATACATAATGATTCAACCTTCTATTTAATTGTCTATTTTTAGAAGATCAAATAGACAATGTGCATAATTAATGATGACACATCATATTAAAAAGAATGAATGGACAAACTACTGAAAAACTATTTTTCAATAAAATGTCTATATGTACTTATTTGTTTACAAGAATAATAGAATAGACAATCTACTAAAGATGCTTTTAATACTCAGTAAAGAGAAATAACATCATTAAGAAATAATCAATTTGTAAAATAAAATAAGGAGTTAATAAGGAGATAATCAAGAGCATTAAAAGATAATTAATTTTATGGATAAACTTATTTTACACTGCAGTATCCGTCGGCTATCGTAGAATTTTCAGAAAATAAATAATAATTTAAGTTAATTTACCATATTAACAATATAAATATTTACACTAATAAATCAGTTAAGAATTATTTTCAATAAGAATGAAAATATTAATTTGAATTTCCTAATTAACTTAAAATATATGTAAATCCCATAAAACCTGATTTTGACCAGTTCACTGAAAAAGCCAGTGAACCAATTAAGGCTAGTTTTTCATCAAACTGCAATTTTCTATCAACCAAACCGGACACTGCCGATTCCTATTTTTTCGGTTAAACCGGCCGATCTGATCCAATTTTAGTAACATTAATTTACATGCTCTCTAATTACAAGGAAATACATTAATTATTATTTTAAATGGGGAGCAAACATACTGTAATTAATATTATCCTTGGAGTGTGAAGCAAAACTTTACTAATTAGAATAGTACTTTGAGTGAGGATCAAGTATTAACCAATTAATTAATTAGGTATAGCTCAATTGGTACACCACTCTATAAAAGTGATGGAAGGTCCTAAATTCAATACCTAGCCTCTTCAAAATCCTATTAATTTCAAAAAAACAGTATTAACTAATTAAGGAACAACCAACACTCAACATTCAACAATTATGCCTCCATTCTCCTCGTATCAGGCCATCGGCCTTCACCTCAAAAATAATATTGTTGACTAATATTTATTCAATTACAATTCTCAAGTAGTTTGTGTTGTTCTAGTATGATAATTTTAATTTAGAGGTTCCATTTCCATTTGAATATTCTTACCGTTTAAGAAGTGCAGGTGTGGTAAATGGAATAAAGGTCTTACATGTAAAATTAGCTACAAATCTCAAACATTAAGCAACATTGAATATGTAAAATACCTCATCTAACACCCTAATCATTTATTATAATGTGGTTCAACATCATAGTCAAGCTTGATACTATCTAAATAACGTTTACCTCACCCTAAAAAATATCTCAAAGGAAGATTTCTGTTAAAAATATACAAGTTAAAAGCTTCGAGTCGGACCTAAAAAAATGCAGAATATCTAACCGGGAACACAATTAATTCTTCATTATATAAGAAGTTACAAATATAACACCTTAAACAACGTTAAATATCTATATCTAGCAAGAAGAAAAGGTGATTAGGGGAAAATATTGAAATTTTAGAGATAAAAAGATAAAACATATAGTATAAAAATGTGTTACTGCTATTCCTAGATAAAATCTTGAAGGCAAGTTAAGCTGAATATTTGTTATTTCATATAGAAAAAAGTGGGGTGAAACTTGAAAATAAAAAATATCATTTGTTCGCTGCACACACTTAGATTTAATCTTGTTTTTCTATAGAATCCTCTGTGTATTCACAAATCCGCCAACAATAACCTTATGAACTTCCCTCTCAATCAAAACTAACACGGATGATACAAAAATTATGAGGCATAACTACCTTTCTAGACCTTGTGGTACAATCCATTTACACATTTGGTCCCTCTGGTATACAAGTTACGCAACCTATTAACTTTTCGGTCCCCTTAGTGCATATTATACACAATTACATCAATATAGATTCTACAATGCAAGGCCTAAAAAGGTAACAAACTGCATAGTATAGGGACTAAGTTACCAATTTGGTCCTTGTGATATGCAACCTATTAACTTTTTGGTCCCTTTAGCGCATATTATGCATAGTTACATCAATAGAAATTCTACAATGCATGGCCTAAAAAGGTAACAAACTGCATAGTATGGGGACTTAATGTGTAATGGTTGCATAGCACAAGGTTCAAAGAGGTAAAGAAAGCATAGCGTAGGGACCAGACAGGTAACATGTATAGCAGAGGGACCAAATGGGGAAATGAGTTATACCACAACGACCAAAAAGGCCCTTTTGCCAAAATTATAAAGACAATATTAACATAATTATACTAGAGCTTAACAATAACCAAACCCAGGATGAGCTCTTCCAACAAAATTTCCCAGACTTGTGGCTTCCTTTGTCTCTTAATAACTTATAAACAATCGCTACTATATCTATGAATATCCTCACAAATGCAAAACACCCAAAAATGAAGCATACCAGGAATACTGCAATACCCTTATTCTCCATTGATTTTTGATTCATCAAAATCCCTTCAACCATTGACCTGCAATAAAACGCACTTGTTAGAAAACCAAAACCATCAAATCTAACATAACAATGTTGAAAATGTCTTGCTAATACCGAAATGCAAAAGAAATGGTGGTGAAGATAAACAACACTTTCTGTTAAATACATGAATTTAGGGTGTGTTTGGCAGAACCACCTTTTTGGATCTTGTGGTATAATCTATTTACCCATTTGGTTCCTCTGGTATTCAGGTTACCTATTTGATCCTTGAGCTATAAAAATTATTACCTTTTTGTTCCCTTTATGCATAGTTTCATCAACACAGACTGCAAGCCTAAAAAGGTAACGAATTGCATTGCATAGGGACTTAATGAGCAATGGTTGCACAACACAGAAGACAACAAATTGCATAGCCCGGGAACCAAATGAGTAACATGAATGCCAAAGGGACCAAATGGGAAAATGAGTACATTCTTTTTCTGAAGGAATTCAATTCATTCCAAGTCATTTATGTACAAAATTTGTGAACATCGTACATAAAACGATTTCAAATGAATTGAATTCTATGGAAAGGAATCTTTCCAAACACAGGGTTATTGAATTGCAAGGATGTGACTTTTATGGCATAAAAGTATGAGATCTAGATTGACAGTATCCAAATGATTCATTTGTGGACAAAAATCATCTGTGATAAAACAAATATTAAGCATAGGTTCCAGTTTGAAGCTAAAATATTCCAAGCCAAGAATCAAATATTCTATGCATTTTATCCCATTTCTCATACATCCCCATAAACGGTCAATAAACAGATCAAGAACTCCTATATACTGCTGCTTCAAAAATACTGTTTTCAATTTTACAAAACTTGTCCATATGTCTTCATGTCTTCAATCATGACATTTTAAATCCGTATTAGGATTCTAAACATGTTTCCAGACTACTTAGACCAGTGTTCAAGAAGCTTATTGTAAAGGAGTGAAATGAACCTGAGAATAAAATTATCTGTGGCAAGATTATCCAACTGCTTAGAAACAAGGGATTTCCATTGAAGAAGATCATCAACCTCGTTCACCTGCAAAAGGCAACAGAGCATCACAAATTTGAGATGAGATATATCCACGGTGTTCGGAAGAAAAAGGCAGAACCACCGTTTTGGACCCTCTGCTATATTCCATTTACCTATTTGGTCCCTCCTATAGTATACAAGTTACCTATATGGTTCTTGTGCTATGAAACCTCTAACTTTTTTGGTCCCTTTAATGCATATTATGCATAGTTACATCAATAGAGATTCTACAATGCAAGGTTCAAAAAGGTAACAAATTGCATGGCATAGGGACTTAATGGGTAATGGTTGCATAGCACAGGGTTTAAAAAGTAACAAACTGCAAAGCACAAAGACCAAATGGATAACATGAATAGCAAAGGATCAAATGGGCAAACAAGTTATACTACAGGGCCCACAAAGATCCTTTTGCCGAAAAAGGAACATGCTTTGAATTTCACTTACAATGAGCTCCTGGCTGTCAATAAGATTCTTTAATTCGGATTTCATTTTCTCTATAAGAAAATCTTTGTCACCCAAATCACTGTCAAATCCTTTAAAAATATTTCCATATCTGTGATTCACCTCCTCTAAGTATCGCTCCAGAACAGATAAACTCAAGTCTAGAGATCGAACTTTTTGCATCAATATTTTAAGAACAGAGTCGCCAGGCATTCTGCTTCCTGGCTGTTGGCGGATTTCTTCAATGGCATCTGGCAGTTTATTTTTCGGGTGTTCATGTTTACCATTTGGATTTTCCAAAGAAGAAGAACCAGATCCCAATCCCAACTCAATTTCTACATCAAAATCATTCACTGGATTAGATTCTGATTTGGGAGATGACTGTTTTTGTTCATTAGTTTCCTCTTCAGGAACATATAAATTATTAGGAAAGGCAATCAAATCCTCGAGCATTCGTTCAACTGCATCAACCCCAAAAACTTCAACAACACTTAGAGTACAATAAAACTCTGAACCATAATGGCTAAGCAGATTCAGCTTCAGATACCTAACCCATTGTGGCTCCTCGAGAGTGAATCGCTGAGCCTGTTTAACATTGGCAGCTGTAAAATTCCCAAGCTTAATCCATGTTTCTGTTGGATAAGATAAGCTTCCAAGAAGCTCAAAGTCCTTTAAATTAGAGGAGTAATGCTCAAAATTTGCTATTTCAATGGTATTTACTAGGGTTTCTTCTGAAAGTTCTATTACAACAAATTTCCCATCAGCAGAACACGGATTTCGAAGGTATTTGTCCTTGTCTTTGCCTAGGATATTGGATGCTCCCTTTGCTTCCTTATTTGATGCCAGTACTTTTGCTCCTTTTGACGTGGATGCATAATTATACTCTTTTCCCCCAGGCTCTAATTTATGAATTACACCTCCAGTTTGATCGATTCCTGATTTACTTTTAGAGTTGAATGCTCTGCTCTTGAATTCATCAAGACCAACAGGCACAGAATGAAATAATCTGTCAGCCTTTGAACCGGAGATTTCAGATTTCATATCTGAACCATAATTAACTTCATGTTTCTCAGAAACACAGGTAGAATTCCCATTTCCTTCATCCCCTACAAGTTCATCATTGGATCTTCCATGTTCAGCAGTACTTGTACAAAATCCTTCATCTGAATCGATATTCGCTATTTCTTTTGATGGATTTTTGTCAAAAGAACCGTCGAGTAGACAGCTACCAAGATTTTCTTCATTTGATGTAGATATGTCCACTGCAAGCACTGAAGATTCTTCTGGAAAGATAAAAAAAGATACACTAAATATACTATTTCAGAAGATAGTAAAAAAACAGCAACAACCTTCATAGTTGCTGTGATAACATGTATAACCTTTAGCAAAGAATATATCATCTACAGTGTTTCTTGGACAGTACAATAAAAATCATTCTTGGACAGTACAGTTGGACTTGAAACAATACAACCAGGTCTTGATTGATAATATATGTATAAAAAACTAAAAAAGCCTTTCCTCAATGTAGTAGACTGCAGTGCCATTTAAACATGGATATTAAGAAACACTCTGATGAATAAGAATACAAGCCAAACATAGAGTGAAATGCCTACCTCCATAGCCATTAATGCGACTGATCCATGAGCTGAAGAGGAAAAAAATCCCCCACAAAACAATGAGCAAAGAGAGAGAAACGTTGCGCAGACAATTTTTTTCTCCAAAAGCTCTTCTTTCCAGAAGAGCTTTACGTGATCTCTGCATTGCACATCAATCCAACATTACAAAATGCTGATCCACGCCCTACAAATACCACAAGAAGTTGCCTTCTTTTCATTAGTTCCAGATTACAAGACAGAAAAAGTCTAGAGCTTTAGTAAATCAGAATAGGGTATCCTTCAATCAACCATAAAGTGTATATTTAACTTAAAGATTCAGCAACAGACAATCAGCAACTGGCCAATGAATATAATTGAATGACAAATTAAAGGAAAAAAAGAATATGAGGTACAATGTAAGCAATCAATATAATAAAACAAAAAAGCATATACTTCAACAGCGAGATAACAAAATTTAATTCAAAAGATACCCTCTCATGGAATTATAAGGTATTATCTTCTACATAAAGGCAAATCAAACTTTTTGGACCAGTGGTATAATACGACTACGGACTACCTGTTAGGTCCCTATGAAATTGAACTTATCTAAATGGTCTTGGTATTTTTTTCCTTGTGGTATTAATTCTATACCTAATGAAGAAAGGGCACATAAACTAAACAATACGTTAGTCAATAAAAAGTGATTATTGGTGCACTTTGGATCAAATGGGTAAAAGAATGAATACTAATCGGTAATCAGCTATACTCTATAGCAAACTGGGGTAATCATACACCTACGAACAGATATATCTCTAATGTAGACTTTACCCCTTGGAACAAAGCAAAATGACTCTTAGGAATCAGAAGACAGCATAGCTTCAACAAATTAGATCATGATATAAACCAATCACATTGTCTTTTGCCTACATATAACCCAATCACGTGGTCTTTTTGCCTATATACTACAAACGTTTTGCCTACAACAAGCAAGCAATGGGCAAGTATTACAAATTACATTTCATGTCATTATGCACATGAACAGTGTGGCTGTCCATATAGTGCCAAAAGGAAAAAAGGCCAACCATAACGAGTTCAGGTTTACGATTATCTTCATTATCACAAAGCATCTAGGTGAGTACTTCCTTTCATATATGCAATTCCTACATACTTGAACCAAACAGAAAAACCTAATTCATTAGAATCAGAACTTACAGAATGAAAAGGCATGTGAACTTACAAGATCAATTGGAAAAGATCTAAGTATGCCTCTGTGTTTACTCCAAACGTAGTGAGGAACGATGACAAGGACCACGGGAGGGCTTCACAATAACTGATATAAGAGAGATCAAAAGGCAGAAGTAGGAAGTAAGAAAATTAGGGATGCGGTTGTGTGCGACAATTTTCCAAAACAGATGATGAAATATACAAGTAAAAGTTCAAAATACCGAAACCAGAGCATGAATCAAACAATTTCTGCAAAAATTACAAAAGCAAAATTGAAAGAAAGAATAGATTAGATTAGAACATATTAGATCGAATCGTATATAACTGGATAGAAAAAAGACCTGGCAGAGAGAAAAAGGAGAAGACCAGAAAGTTTAAAAAGAATGAAGGGGCGAATCGAAAGGAAAAGAAGGTTGAAATTGAAATGTCGACAAGAGATGCGTAGCCGATTAATCGGAATGGTGGCCGTTGTTGTTATAATAAAATTAATATTGCCGACTGATCTCTCTCTTCTAGTATTGGAATCCCAAGTTGTCCTGCTTTCTCTTTATCCTTTTACTTGCCTATTCAAGTTCAACTCTCAAATCTAATTATCTACTGTCAATGCTATTCTCGGTATTACCAATATTATTATAGCTTTATCAGTTTTTTATTTTTTAAAAATATATATTATTTATAATTTTTAGTAGTAATTACATCGTTCTTTAGGTCTTTTGTAACACTTTGGGGTGTTGTCAGAAGAGTTTTGAAAAGAAATATATATTATTTAGTGTCTCAAGCGGTTATTGCATCTCTTTTTGGAGTATTTAGCAACGCTTTTGAGGCTTTAGCAACACTTTTACTTATTGTCAGCGGGATTTTGATAAAATCGGGTTTGAACCGATACGCCGGTTTACCATTTTTTTAATTCAACCCGGTTTTCTCCAATTTTTTACTTAAACCGATTTTAAAAAGTATACCATATAGTACTATGACCGATTCATGGTAAAATCGATCGAACTGACCGATACGATACGGTACTGATAACATTGCTCAAATCCATCAAATATCACGTAGTATTAACGTGACCGTTATTTTTTTATTTAAAATGATTATTATACGTTGATTTGTTTTTTTTTAAAAAAATATAAGAAAATACCTTAAAATATGGTTATATTCCTTTGAACTTTTATAAATTAAATTATACTGAATTAAACTGAAAGAATTAAAATTGAACTAAACTGAATGAATTTGAACTGAACTGAACTTAAATTAATAATAATATGTACTATATAATTAATTATTAAAATTAGATTAAAACAATAAATATAAAAAATTATTAAACTAACATATACAAAATAAAAAATACTAATAAATAATATAAATTAATTATTATAATATATACTAATAATTAATAAATAAAAATAATAATAAATATTGGTGATCCCTGTAGGGGGGTGATATAGGAGTATAAGGGGGTGATTGACTCCTCTCGTAAAATATGAAATAATATACTTTTAACCATAGATATTTTAATCTGATAGTCGATCAGAAGTCTATTATGAATAATGTTTTATTTAGATTTATTATTTACTCATCAAGGTGTAATATATAAAAAGTTCAAAGTAAATAAAAATAAGTTAAGAAAATCAAATACATAGATTTTTATACTGGTTCGGACCCTACATACATCCAGTCCCCCGAGTTTCCTCCTTCGGGCTTTAATCCATTATTCTAAGTCCTTCCGAGGCAGAGAAGCCTTTACAATTCAGACCCTTTGCACGCATAGAGTACCCTTCTCCTACTGCTTTCGATTCTCCAATCTTGGAGTATCCTCCTCTTAGACTCTTCTAAATCCTAACTTCCCTCAAGCTGTATTTAGGATTGATGACCTCAGCACCTTTGCCTAGTTTATTGTGAATCAACAACCTCAAGAAGCACCTTGCCTAGTTTTGATTGCACACTAATGTATAAAGAGTATTGTGTTCTTAGATCTTTATATCAAGAATCACTTTTACAACAAATATGAGTTTGTGTGTTCTAACGAGCTTTATATTACAAACTAATTTGAAAGAGATTTGTTTGCTTTTTAGTTGACTTTGTATGAGTGCTCCTTGTGGTGTTGCTCGTCTAAATTTGCTTATGGCAGATAGTGTTCTATTTATACTTTCTTGGCTTAAAGATGAATGTTGTAGCGCGCCTTTGTTAAAGTACACTTTGTAACCGATGTTGTGATACAAGTACATTTTTTAGAACAACTTGATTCTGAGACATTTTTGACTGTTATCTCTTAATAGCTTTAGTTCTTCATGACTGTTGGATTGGATGTTGATTTGTGAATGATCTACCGTTAGATAAATCCAAAAAGACCAGCTCTATATTATACTATTAATTTTTAGTTATTACGCCTTTTTAGTACTTCTTCTTTATGTGTGTCAAGTGGCTGAATGTAACTTGTTTAACTGGTTAACTCACTTTCTTGATAGCGTCTTATCTCTTTTAGTGAAAGTCAGAGATCTTACTTTTTAGGATTGCAAAGACCGAGATAGCTATTTTTGGAGAAGTGAAATCACATGAGTTACCTAGGGAGCTTTAATTTCTTAGAGTTGGTTGTCTAAGTTCATCTTTTGAGAATCTTTCTTTGTCTCAGAAAGTTGTCTTTTCTCGTTCTACTATTGAATCACGAGTGATAGCTTCTGAGGCACTTTATCTGTTATTTACTCCGTCAGATTGAATCTTATATCTCCCGTTCTAAAGAGTTCTTGTATTTCTCCGAAGTCTGTCTTAATATTGCCTCCGAGATTTTCCTTTTTGATTCTTTCCAAATATGAAGGCTCCTTTATCCTTGGGAATTGTCCTTGATATGATACTTCATATATTGAGATATTTAATGATCTCAAATATTAAGTTTCCTCCATGTTTTGTGACTTCTGTCAGTCAGGCTTTATACTTAATATGTAGAGTGTTAAATTCTTTGATGGGTGTCGATTCCACAAAAAATAATCATGTTATTTCAGTTTGATAAAAACTTATAGTATAAGGTAAATAGGGTCGAATCCATAGAGACTACCAAAAATAATTCTACTTAATTTAATGACCAACAAAATTGCAATAAAAATAAAAGACGAGGGTTTGGAGATTGATTATTAAGCTAATAAATATGCCCAAAATATTGATAAAAAGTCTCCCAGTGAAATCGCTTATTCAACTTATGTTGGATTAATCACGGACAAAAAGATAAACTTACCTTACAACTAATTGGTTTAACTGCATTGATTCATCAATTACAATTAAATATCTATTTCTAAGTTAGATTAAAAACACCCAACATACAATTAATCCCTTAACTGTGTGATAACCCTATATCCAACATATAAGATTTAACCATAAAATTAGCATTATGATTTAAAGATCCAATTCCTACCAAATTATTCACCTGGCATGAAATAATTCGTTAAACTCAACTACAACCACGAATCCCAATAATCTGTTTATTACTACAAATCAGTTATAAAAACACCAACGAGTTTATAAAAGAATAACGATATATTAATTAAGAAATTGAATTCAAGGGGCCCAACTCAAAACTAAAACTCGAATAATAATGAAAATAAAATAGATTGAGAAGTTGAGAATTGAAGATAAGAACAATTAAAATAAGTCTCTCAATCCAACTATAAACTTGAAATTGACTGCACCGAAAGATGAGAAAATTAGTTAATCCTAATAAAATAAAAACAAACAAAATTATCATTGCAAATAAGAGTTCAACGTTGGTCACAAGGACCAAACAAGAGATGATCCAAATGATAGAAATTCTCAGCTTATTTATGCTAAAACTAATTCTAAAATAATTACGAAATAAATCTTCTAATTAAACATAAAAACTAAAACAAAGAATTAAGTTTTCCTAAACAACTAAAAAGGAAAAGATAAAATATGGAATAAGATGTCATATAAATCTCAAAGTCTTTATCTTCAAACAGGAAATAAAAGCTCTTTAATTCCAATTAGCTGCAAAATCCCAAAATTGTCAAATTTGGTCGAAATCTGCTAGTTGTACTCCAGGGTAATTGCTGATTCTTTCCAAAATAGCTCCAAAATGTTTCTATAGTCTCCCAACTTACCAAATCAACCCAAATATCATTTATAACCTAAATAAGCACAAAATCATCATAAAAATCAGCAGCAAATCATTCAAATAGACCAATGAAACAATAACAAAATATGTAGGATTTACAAGTTATCAAATTCCCCCACACTTGCCTTTTGCTTGTCCTTAAGCAAACAATGAAAACTCAAAAGAAGAAGGAATTAAATCACATAATGGACCCTAAATATTTTCGCAAAGACTGACTTATTTTCACCAAAATCTTGATAGAGAACCACATATTTCATTTTGGAAAGCTTATGGTCTTGCTCGAAAACTTAACCCCAAGAATTTTTAACCAATTGTAAACATACACATGCAATTAATTTGCTCTTAAAGTTGAGAGTTTACCTTAGCTTCTATTTAGAGTTCTTTGTAGCAATGAGAGGATCTTTTATTGAAGTTATTGTACATTTCACTTTGTGTGGTCCCTAGACACTAGCCATAATACTTTTTTTTCTATTCTTTTTCCTTTCTCTTTTTTTTTATACTTTTTTTCTATTCTTTTTCCTTTCTCTTTTTTTTCTTCTTTTCTACTGCAAACTTTCTATTTTTTTTACTTTTTCTATTGTCTATTTGGCTTAAAACAAATAGCCTATTTTCTCTCTTTCTTTCTCCCAAAGAAAGAGTCTTCACTCGGTTGTTAGCCGCAATTTTCTCTTCCTCTAACAGTCCTATGAAAGAGACTTTACCCGGTTGCTAGCCGCGTAAGGCTCGTTTCATTTATTTTCGGAACTCATAAATAGAAAAACTACCAAAATCAATGCTAAGGATAATGTAAGGTCTCGATAAAGCTTCCATGTTACAAAGAATCAAAATATAGGCTAAGTCCAAGTTAAGCACATGCAAATTATACAATCATGTTTCACTTTTCTACATTCAATCAAGGCTAAGTATCTTACAAAGCAACTTTCAGATTTCACTCAATTGGGCATCCATTTCTTAAATTGGTTCTCGATATCAAAATATGGCTAGATAAGTCAAACCTGGTACTTGTTTAATTGGACAAATTATGTGACATCCCTTTTACTTGAGTTCGTGTTTTACTTGAAGACAATCAAAATGAAAAACAATTTTAAAAAAAGTGTCAAAAATTTCAGCAAAAATCTCCTCCCCCACACTTAAAATCATAAATGTCCTCATTTATGTACCAAAAGTAAAATAAATAAATAGAAGAGTAAAGAATGGTACAACCTGATGGAAGAGGAAGGGAAATGGTCCACTAATTTGAGGTGAATCAGAAACAAAATCGGATAAGCTGTCAGTAAAGTGTTCTACCTTAAAGCATATGTTTACTCTTTGCATTAGCATTAACTTCAACCCAAAATTTGGCCCAGTAGGAGTTTGATTTTCAAGATTCCTATTTCAAGCGAAGTTGTAGATCTTGCTCTTAGGTTTCTATAGCTTTTTGAATCGCATCAATCTGAATTTGTATTAAAAATTTATGGCAAGAATATCAAGGACTATCCAGACTGCAATCCTTTTCATGTTTCTACACAACCAAGCAACTTATCTCCATTAAATCTCATATTATTCCTGCAACAATGAAATTTTTAGGTGTAAGGAGGTTGAAGACAATAAAAAAATTACATCTATACCCCTAAAACTAATAAACGTAAATAAAAACTTAAAAGTAAGGAACCAAAAAATAAAAACAAAACTAGTAAAAATAAAAACTTTGGGTTGCCTCCCAAAAAGCGCCTTTGTTTAACTTCATTTAGCTCAACACCTATTTCGTACAACAAGGATCCCATGCTATTATTTCTGAACCAAGCTCTTTTATGTCGAGGCCTTTGATAGTTTCTTTGAGCTCAATAGCAAACAAAAGATAAGAAAGATTAGCATCATCAACCAAAATTATCTCCAAAAGCGTAAGCAATGAATCCTTTGCAATATCATCCATGTAAAAAATATCAAGGAATGTATCATTTATCTCAATAATCTTTAGTTCACCATCTTCTTTTTCTTTCTTGATTTTTGACAACCTTTTCGGAATAGGGAGTTAATGGACGATTAGCTTTGTAATTTTCAATTTTGATTCCTTGTTAACATTAGAGCTTACCTCCTTTTCTGAATTGGTCTTTAAATTTGAATCTAAATTTTTGGACATGCTTACCCTGGATTCCAGGTTAACAGTCACATTTTCAGATTTATCATGGATGAGTTCATGCTTGTTTTGAGCAATGATTGTACACGCATTTTGGGTTGAGTCAAATTCAAATTGAGATGAAATCATACCTTAGTTCTCCAACTTACCTTTTACGATATTGCAAAACGCTTTTGGTTGATACTCCTCGCTAAAAAGTAAAGGACACGTAACAAGCATGTGTCCACTAACAAACTCATAGAAAATAACTTGAGGTACTCTCCCCAATGTTGTTATCATCTCTTCGAGTGTCATGACTGCAACACTTTCATGAGCAGTCATAGTCACCAAAACAAATAAAACAAATTAGTATTAGTCCCCGACAACAGCGCCAAAATTTGACAGGTGTCGATTCCACAAAAAATAATCCTATTATTCCAGTTTGATAAAAACTTGTAGTATCAGGTACATAGGGTTGAATCCACAAAGACTAACAAAATCAATTCTACTTACTTTAATGACCAATAAAATTGCAATAAAAATAAAAGATGGAGGTTTGGAGATTGATTATTAAACTAAAATAAATAAATATGTGAAAAACAATGATAAAAAGTTTTCCAGTGAAATCGTTTCTTCGTCTTACGTTGGAATGCTCACGGACAAAAAGATAATCTTACCTTACAACCAACTAGTTTAACTGCATTAATTCATCAATTACAATTAAGTATCTTTTTCTAAGTTAGATTAAAAACACCCAAAATGAAATTAATCCCTTAACTGTGTGATAACCCTATAACCAACATATAAGATTTGGCCACAAAATTAGCATTATGATTTGAAGATCCAATTCCTACCAAATTATAATCACCTAGCATGAAATAATTCATTAGACTCCACTACAACCATGAATTTCAACAATCCGTTTGTTACTACAAATCAATTATAAACACACCAACGAGTTTATAAAAGAATAATGATATATTAATCAAGAAATAGAATTCAAGGGGCCCAACTCAAAACTAAAACTCGAATAATAATGAAAATAAAATAGATTGAGAAGTTAAGAATTGAAGATAATAACAATTAAAACAAGTCTCACGATCTAACTATAGCCTTAAAATCGACTTCACCGAAAGATGAGAAAATTAGTTAATGATAATAAAAGAAAAAAAAACTAAATTTATCATTGAAAATAAGAGTTTAACGTTGGTCACGAGGACCAAATAAGAGATGATTTAAATGATGGAAATTCTCAGCTTATTTATGCTAAAACTAATCCTATAATAATTAGGAAATAAATCTCTTAATTGAACATAAAAACTAAAACAAGGAATTAAGTTTTCCTAAATAATTAAAAAGGGAAAGATAAAATAGGGAATATGATGTCACATAAATTTGGAAGTCTTTATCTTCAAATAGGAAACAAAAGCTCTTTAATTCCAATTTGAACCAAAATCCCGAAATTTTTAGATTTGGTTGAAATCTGCTAGCCTGGACTCCAGGGTAATTGCTGATTATTTCCAAAATAGCTCCAAAATGCTTCTATAGTCTCCGAACTTGCCAAATTAGCCCAAATATCATTTATAACCTAAATAAGCACAAAATCATCATAAAATTAGCAACAAATCATTCAAATAGACCAATGTAACAATAACAAAATATGTAGGATTTACAAGTTATCAAATCATAAACTCTAGCTTCATTATATCTTCTTCTGATGCTAGCTTTATGGTAGATGGTTGATCACCTTCTAGATTTTAGAATTTGCTAGGAGATACCACATTTTGAAGTGAGTGCTTGACTTCCTAATCTTTTAGTATCAATTAGCTTTTGATAATTGTTTCTGCTTCTGAATTGATGTGCATGTTTTATCTTCTGAAGATGCGACCATTGATGATTCTTTATATGCTTTTGAGAAGGTTTTAGCTGCCATTGACCAACAAGAAAACTTTATCTGTCGTCTTCTTCTTCTTCTTCTTCTTCTTCTTCTTCTTCTTCTTCTCTGATTGTTTTTGGATTCTTCCAAGCCATTTAACATTATTTGTCTTTTAGTCTTATCTTGAGCACAGAATTTTGCAATGCCCTTAGTCGATGATGAAATATTGATTTTATACTTGACCTTACCCTAGTGTGTTAGATTTGTAGTTAGTTTTTGGAAATTAGCCTAAAAAAATCATTCGGTCCCTTTTTACCCTTTTGAAAAATATTGAAATCTGTTTAAGGCATTGATAAGGGTACACCTGACAGGGGTACCACCATAATGGGATAACGGTAGTGGCGAAGCCATATCCATTCATGTGGGCTCCTTGGACCCTATTTTTTTTTCTAATAATGGTATAAATTTATTGGTATATTGTATTTGGACCCCATGAAAAATTATAATTGGACCCCATATTAATTTAAAACTACATATATATTCTAGAAAAAAAATAGATTTTTTTGATAAATGCCTATATATATCTATAAAATTTTGTCTACTACTATTTCATTTACAATTTATTGTTCATGAATTTATAATTTAATAGTACTTTTTTGAAAATTTTATAATATATATACATATGGACACCACGATAAACGATTTCTAGATCCGCCACTAGATAACATTACCGCTATTGTTAGATATGATGTATGCCCTTAAGGCAATTGGGGCAATATATCTTAATTATGTTTTAGTACGAACAATTTGCTTAATTAATAAAGACATTTATCTTTTGTTTATATTGATATGTTCATATATATTATGACTGGTTAAAATATATTCATTGATATATGTGTACAAAAGTCCTTGACATATCATAGCATGAAGAGAGATCATAGTGGGACTATGTTTAGTAAGATCTGCTCCATGTGCAATTATGATTATGTCTAAACTATCCCTAGTCATAGTTTCATCAAGAAAGGATATTGATGAAGCAGCACGACTAGCATGTGGTCAACTTTCTTGGAAAGGGTCCAAGCAGTTAATCTCCCAAAATTGAAGATGGTGCCTTAAGCTGACACATGGATATGTCTAGTAGATATATTGGGGACCCCCATAAGATAAATACTTGGTAAATATATCATAGTGTTAGTGTTTATTTTTATGTAGTAGCTTTGCAAATATCCTCATACTTGAGAAACTAGTTACCTTGTGTGGTACTATCACTATGCTTTGGGTCATACCTACTCACTCATTAATTTATGGTGCCATGAGTGATTACAGGTATAGTGATGACAACACGTTGGTAAGCTATGTAGTCGGAAAGGATCCATCGCTACAGATATATTTAGGAGTTGTACCTAGCCACTTATTAGAATGATAATTGCTATAAACCTCTGATCAGAGTATGTGTTTGATAGAAATAGTTTCTAGTTAAACACATTATGGTAAAAAGCAATATACTTTGGTAACAAATAAATAACTAGGATAGCTTGGTGCAACCTCGCTATTAGTAGGTTAACACTTTAACCAAACCCAATAAACCAGATGGTACTAATATTAAAGAATGGAAGGAGTTCATCGCATTGGATTACTATTGCATTAACTAGGATTAAGTCATAAGCACAAATGACGTTCTGAGTAATGGGGGATCGTGGACCCTTGCTAGAGATGTACTACAGTCATTTAAGGTCTTCGAGTTCTAATTATGGTCTAGAACCTCGAGCCAATTGTTCTTATTGAACAAGGGTTGGTTAAGCCTTAACAGCTCAATAATTCGGGATCCTACAAGGTCACACACATTGAACTTTCTTCAGACTGAGTAAAGAATTAATAGACTTCATCTATTATGAGAATATTAAATATATAATGGTTAGACCGTTGCCTGGTTAGATCAGAGATTTTATTTAGATCGGTAACTAATTTATTAGGGTCATAAATAAAATATTTATTTGAAAAGGATTAAAGGGGAATTTTGCCTTGGCGTGTTAAATTGGTCTGAGAGTATAAAATGTATTTTGTACAAGCTTGAGTGCGTGAAAGTGTACCGAAAGGTCTGCGAGCATTTTGGCTGCAGCCCATGAAAATGGGCTGCACATGCGAAGCCCAATGGTGCACCCCGAGCTGGGCTCGCGGCATGGGCTGTGAGGCCCAGCTCGTGTGTAAGGCAAGCCTGCAAGGGCTTGCCTTGTGGCATACATCATGAGTTACACGCTGTGTGCAAGTGGGTCAACACGAAGATCCCATAGATCAATGTGGATGACCTGCATGTGGGATAGGGTTCCACATTGAAAAATGGGGAGCTCTTTTGCTCCCCTCCTCCTATAAAAGGTGTGCTCCCTGTTGGTATTTTAGTGCAATTGGATCAAATAGTTGACCAATGTAGTTGTAATATTTCATCAAACAAGTTAGGAGAGTGTGGAGTGCACGCTCATTCGAGTACTATTACAATACTTAGCTTACGAGGGTCCGGGAGCTACCTTTCGCAACACTTCTATTATGAACTGTTGTAGCTGCTCGAATGGACATGTCTTTTTACAACACTTCTATTCTGAAGAGTTGCGACTATTCATATCAGGTCTATAAAACATGGCATTGGCAACACTTGCAGAACGAGTTTTTTTGCAACGATTTCTGCAATTTTTGGTTCGCTTTTCTTCACAACAAAATTCATTCTAAGTTCTTGTCGTTTCTGATTTTATCCGATTGATCTATTTGGTAGAACCGCCAAATAAGATTCAATCCAAAAGTGTTCGTCACTACTTCAGAAGTATCCATGCATAATTTTATTAGATTTCTTAAACAAAGATTGAGAGACATTTTTACAGACATTCAAGGCTTCATTCTACCGGAATTCCCCAACAAAGATTGAATCTTATTTTCGCTTGAAGCCTGAGTTATTCATAAGACCCAATAAAGATTGAAATTCTAAAAATAACGAATGTAGAATCAACAAAGATTGAATCTTCTTTTGTCGCTTGAAGCCTGAAAGGTATGAATTTGATCTGTTCTCTTGCGATGATTGTTTGTGTCTCTAACTTCGATTTCTCGATTTTTCAGAAAACTCTCAGATTTTGCCCCTGTATTGTTTTGATGTTTTCTCTTGTTATATAAACCCGATTTGAATGATTCGTGATTCTATTGATATCTATAGAATCTAAGGAATATATGTTCAGAAGAAAGCTTATTTAATTTCGTTCGTTTTCAGTGTGAAATTGTCATTTGAAGTTGAGTCGTGAAATCTGTTTTCGGAAAATCTCAGCTTTATACACTGTTTAGTGTTTTGATCATAACTTTGGTTATGCATTTTGGATTTCTATGATTATGGTAGATTTGGAAAGCTGAGACATGTTGCTAATTATGTTTAGAATAAAACATTTCGATTTGATGATGTTTTAATGGAAAAAAATACAGGGAAAGTCAGGTCATGAAATCTGGAAAATTCTGAAAATAATGAATGTTGATTTTATTATATTTTAATTGAAGTTTGATACTTTAAAATTTAGGATTTAAATTTCTTAATTATTGAAGTTATGTTGAATAATGTTTGATGGCCATTTTTGTTTTTGGTTGTTTATGGTAGTATAAACGTTCTTTTTCTCGATACAAATCTCGATTCTCAAGTCGTTTTGTATAAACGACGTGTTTAGGTTCATTTTTTTCCTAAAAAGAACAGCGCCATTAGACTCGGGACGTCGAAAAACCTTATGAGGGGTTTTGTCGGTGGCCAGAATCGATTTTGAAATGATTTAAAATCTGAATTCGTTTTCCTACAGTTTGCAAGGGATTCTGAATCCGTTGCAAAATTCATTGCAGAATGAAAAGTTGCGATGGTTCATTTGTGACAATTATTTTTTGCTGCAGGTCATGGTTTCATATGACGATGTGTGAGGGATTCTGATTCCGTCAGAAATTCTGTGGCAAAATGAAAGGTCAAGATGGTTAGTTTTTGTGACAACCGTTTGTGGCGGTTCATGATCTGTAGTGATGCTTCATGTAGCAGTTTTTGCAACGCTTTTTTAATCTATTGCAACACTTTTATAAGTGTCGCCAAAAATAAGGCTACTGCTTGAAATGGTAATGATTTTTAGAGAATTGCCAGAATATTTTTTTGTGTCGCAAGAAAGAATGTAAGTGAAGCAGTTTTGGCAACACTTTACTAAAATTAAGCGTTGCTAAAAACTTGTCCTTATCTAACTTTAACCGTCATTTAATGTGGCATTGGTTTAACTTTTGGGGTTGACATGTCAATGGTTGACTGACACGTATCAGTCAAGAGTCAAAGTTGATCGGTCAACATTATGCCACATGGCGCATTTCTAATGGCTTCCTTCGATTTTTAAAGGTTAGTCGGATACAAGTTATTTTTCTTATGAGGAGGATAGTTCTTCCACAAGTGGATGAGTGTTTCTTCTTGGGGGAGGTGCTACTTCTTGGGTGTCTAAGAAATAAACTTGTATGAGTGATTCAACAATGGAATTTGAGTTTGTAAAAATAGAGCATAATTTAGCCGATCATATAACCAAAGGGTTAAGGAAAGATCTTGTGCAAAAGTCGGCTATGGGGATGAAATTAAAGTCCATTTGAAATCTCTTATGTTAAGATACCCAATCCCCACCTAATATGACGTTAGGTGCTGAATTCAATGGGGAAAGCTTAACATCTAGAGATTGGAACACACTGATTAAAACATCCCAAGGTGTGTGTTCAGACATGTAAGTAAAGGAGGTTGAAGTTTAACTTCTTAATAGCCTTTTTGAAAAATTTCATATGCGGGTGCAAGAGTAAAAAGGCTACCTAGATAAGCATGAAGTTTAGCTGCTTCAAGAAGCTTGGACTTGGCTTTGATATGCTTATGAAGGATAAGGACACAAGGCTAGTAAAAGATAGTGTCAAGCAAGAACATGTTAGAATGTTAACTTATGTGTATATTATCTTTGAGTATTCAAGATGGATAACCAAGGTTCAATCTATAGTGGCACCTTTAGTTATTCAAATACTTGGAATGTGTAATATACTAAGATGAAATTCAATCGTCACGATATTTCATTTATGCATAAGTTTGTTATTTGTTGTGATTTTGTTTAGTTAATCATGGATTACACTAAAATGGGGGGGGGGATTGTTGGTATTTTAGTGTAATTGGATCAACTAGTTGACTAATGCAGTCGTAATATTTCATCAAGCAAGTTAGGAGAGTGCGGAGTGCACGCTCGTTCGAGTTCTATTACGATACTTAGCTTACGAGGGTCCGGGAGCTACCTTTCACAACACTTCTGTTATGAACTGTTGCAGCTACTCGATTGGACATGTCTTTTCGCAACACTTCTATTTTGAAGAGTTGCGACTGTTCGTATCAGGTCTATAAAATATGGCATTGGCAACACTTACAGAAAAGAGTTTTTTTGCAACGATTTCTGCAATTTTTAGTTCACTTTTCTTCACAACAAAATTCATTCTAAGTTCTTGTCGTTTCTGATTTTATCTGATTGATCTATTTAGTAGAACCACCAAATAAGATTCAATCTGAAAGTGTTCGTCACGACTTCAGAAGTATCCGTGCATCATTTTATCAGATTTCTTAAACAAAGATTGAGAGACATTTTTATAGACATTCAAGGCTTCATTCTACCGGAATTCCCCAACACTCCCCCTCCTTTTTCAAATGCAACAAAGCTCTGTCTGATTGTTGACTTGAGATTCTAATGAGTTTTCTCGAGTTGACTTAGAGAGGTATTTTTGAAGAGCTTGAATTTATTCAAGCACCTCTAGTTAATAATTTTAGGTGGGTTTTGGAGTGGTCTAGCAACTACTCAAAGCTCTGCGGTTCTTCCTCATAGGGAGGTTTTGGTTGGTGGGGTTTGTGTGGATACTCATAGAGGCTATCCCACACTTGGAGGCTTGTGCAAGAAGGTTCTACTAAAGCACACTTCAATTGGTAAGTTTCTCTTTTAATTATTAGGTCCTTTTCTTTAAGCAATTGTAGACTTAATAATTATGCTTAGGTTATTTGTATACTTAGTTTATTTTATACTTAAGTTATAGCTTAGAGTTATAACATGCTTAGTATAAAATATTTATACTAGGATTTAACTTAGAGTTATGGTATACCTAGCCTATGCATGATAACCAGATAAGTGCAATCTATACCATGAAAATATTAGTAATTTAGCCTAAAAATAGCTTATTTAAAGTGAATATAAGAGATTTATTAGTGCCTTTTATAATTTTTTTCAGATATTTCCGTGAGACTGTGCAATTTTTGCAAAGCAAGGACATAGCAGAAGCAAGCAACCAGGATGTGCAGCAGAGTAGGCAGGATGGACACCAGAGTAAGCAGGAGAGTAGCTAGAGCAAGTAGGACGAGGAGACCAAAGAAGGAGGTGGTGGCCAAGATGACATGGCCAAGTGAAATACCAGATAAAAATACTTTTGTTTGAGCTTCTAAAAGCTATTTTGAAGCTTGCCAAGGTCGCCTTAAGCGGTGGAGTTAGTGGGCTCTTTTTGTAATATTTTAATGGCCACTTGGACAAGACTTATTACGGAGAAATCTATCTTCTAGAAGCTCTTTCTTTTCACAAGTTATCTTCCGAACAATATCATAGATTATTTATATTTTGCTAGTGGTGGTTCTAGACTCTTCCAACCCCACTATATATTCGGCCGATTACCACCATTTTGGACAAGCTTGGTATTGGCTTCTCTTACCTATTTTCTGTAATACTTTCAGTTGTTAATATTATGCTAATTATGTTCATGTTTATCATTATGTCTATTTGTTTTACTTTAATTATGAGTAACTAAACCATTAGTAGGCAAAGCTAGCAAGGAAGACAGGTATAACACGGTCTAAACTCTCTCTCTTTTATCTCTAAATGCATTAGAAAAGATTGTTATGTGTTGTGCTAAATCCTATTAAGTTCGGCCAAACTTATACTTTGTGTAAATAAGAAATTATAACACGAAAACTGAATATATAGCACATTTCTGGAAAAAACGGTTGTTGAATGCTAGGTATTCCTGTTAGAATTTAATAGGAAGCTTACTTTGTTCTTAATGCTTGAAGAATAACTTACAAAAGGAGGTTCTTGGAGTTAAAACTTCAAAGAAGTATAGGTAAAAAGCGGTGACTGAGCCTAGAAAACCTTAAGTAGGTGGATTTAGATCTTTGGTACTTAAAAAGTTTAGAAATAAAAGAGAGAAGTTAAATTGTGTCTGTCTGACTGCTAGTCTTGCCTGCTCCCTTATAATATTGTTTGCGGTAGTTAAATTAAGCAATCAAAACTGTCTATTTCCCTTAAAACTTTTAATCTTAGCTTCCTTTCAATTTTAATCAACTCTTTAATTTATGTAACTATAAAACTCACTAATTTACAACTGAATTTAGTAACTCCCTTGCTCCTTGAGGAAATGACACTTATACTTGCCTTATGCTACTAACCATGACCTAGTATACTTGCTAGAAACTCTAATTGGGAAATCAATAAGTTTTTGGCGCCGTTATCGGGGAGCAATGTGTGTAGTTTTTAAATTTTTGTTTGTAAATTGGTGCATTTGATCTTTTTGTTGTCATTTGTGTAGGATTTCTTCTATTTGAAGCTATTTTTATTATATGCGACAAGCTGGACTGCCCCTAGTTCCAGGAGGCCCTGAAATTGAAAGAACTTGTAAAAGATTGAGTGGAATAGCCAGAAGAAGGCGCAGGCAACAAAGAATGGCTGATAGACCTGATCCCCCGAATGGCAATGATCAACATGAAGTTGTGGGTGAAGTTAACCCACCCCTACCGGGGCAAACTCTAAGAGAATATAGTAGACCTTTAACCGAGGGACACTGATCTTCTATTGTGATACCTAATGAGGGGGATAACCTCTTTGAGATCAAGGCCTTCATGATTCAAATGCTCCAGGCAGCCATTCAATTTGGAGGTTTCCTAGGAGAAGATCCTAATAAACACATCCAAGAGTTTATCACTATGTGTGATACTTTCCATACAAATTGAGCAATTTCAGATGATGTAATTAGACTCAAGATTTTTCCCTTCTCTCAATAGGATAAGGCTAGAACTTGGCTTAAAAATCTTTAGCCCAGATCCATAAGAACTTGGGATCAAATGGCACAAACTTTTCTCACAAAATACATTCCGCCGAGGCAAGCAATCAAACTCAAAAATGAGGTGACTCATTTCATATAGCAACCAGATGAATCTCTTGCCGAAGCATGGGTAAGATATAAAGAGCTATTAAGAAGGGTGCAAAACCATCAAATCCCACTATGGATGCAAATGCAAAATTTTTACAACTAATTGCATGATCAATACAAGATCTAAATTGAATCCATAGTAAATGGTGATCCGGAAGAACTTGCTCCCGAAGAGCTTTATGAGCTCATTGAAAGGTTAGTTAACACCAGCTATAAATGGCACTCAGTTCAAGAAGAAAGAAGCAAGAGTAAGGAGTCAGAATCAGTTACAAAGCTCTCTGAGAAGATGGACCTGACTTTGAAGCAACTTGCCAAGCAAAATGTCTCGTATATCTCAAATGTGCAAGCAATTTGTGATTTCTGTGGTGGCAACCATAGAAATGTCGATTGTGACACTCCTCTCACTCAAGAATAGTGTGATTATATTGGGAACAACCAGAGTAACAATCCTTTCTTAAATACTTGCAATCCAGGCTGGCGCAGCTATCCTAATTTCTCTTGGAGCAACCAAAACAAGCAGGTTCCTTACCAGCAACCCCAAAGCAGTTTTTCTCAACAACCCCAGTAGAATATGCAGCAAGAGGGCCATCTCAGCAACTAAAGAAGTCTGGGATTGAAGAAATGAAGGAAATGATGATGCAATTCATGAAGCAAACTCAAGCTTCGACGAAGAATCTAGAAACTCAATTCCAGCAGCTCACCAATATTGTAACTCCCAAAAACAAAGGAGTAATGCCAAGCAACACTGAAATCAACCCAAGGGAGGAATGCAAAGCAGTTACTCTAAGGTGTGGAAAGACTTATGATAATTCTAAACCTAAAAAGTCTATGTTGTTGATGAAAGTGTAGGTAAGAAGACTGAGCAACGTTATGGAAGTCAAAATTCCTAGGATACTCAAAATCCAGTGAAGCAGACAAAACCAGTTTTTGACTCAGAGCAAGCAAAATAGAATCCATCAATATCTGCTGAAAAGGAGCCCAATCTTGAAAAACAACAAATTCCGGCCTACCAACCAAGCATTCCATATCCTCAGTGAGCAAAACAGCATGAAATGGCTAAGCAATTTGATAAGTTTTTAGAAGTCTTTAAGAAACTTCATATCAATATCCCTTTCACAGAAGCACTTGCACAAATGCCTATATATGTGAAGTTCTTGAAGGACTTATTGGCAAACAAGAAGAAATTAGAGAATGTGGCCATGGTACAACTAAATAGATATTGCTCCTCTATCCTTCAATGTAGGCAACCTTTGCATAAGAAACTTAAAGATATAGGGAGTTTCTATATACCTTGCTCTATTGGTAACTTAAACATTGACAATGCACTTTGTGATTTAGGAGCAAGCATAAATCTGATGCCATATTACATTTATAAGTGTTGGTCCCTATACGTACACTCACTGAGTCAGAGAGGGGGAGGGTGAATGACCCACTCAAGAACTTATAAAACTTTTTCATGATAAATACTTGCTCCGCTGAGTGAAGTCAGCTGGTTGAGTGAAATAACTGGAAAATGTAAATAAGTAAAGGACATAAAGATTTTTATACTGGTTTGACAACCTATGCTTACATCCAGTCCCAAGAGAGTGTCTCGACTTTAATCCACTAATCTCAACTCCTTTACCCTAGGCAGAGAAGCCTTTGACAAAATCCCCAATTAGAGTAAGTACCCTCCAAACTGTAATCGCTCACCCGCTGACTAGAATACCCTCTTCTATCAGCAACTCAATAAGAGTCTAAATAAGAGCTGGATTCAACTTATAGAAACGTTGATCCAGTTATAAATGATCTAATATTACAATTGAATGATCTATTCTATTCTCTTTTATTCTAAATCAGATTCTCGCTGAGTAGTGCTTTCTTGCTTGAACTTCTTTAAAGCTTGTAATTTGGAAGAGTTCTTGCTTCTAGGAAACTCAGGTGTAATCACCAAGTTCTAATGCTTTCCTTCTTGCTCCTTTTATAGTTGGATTGAGAAAGTAGCCGTTGAACTTATCTTGACATCTTCTAAAATTGACAGCTCATCTATCTACTCATTGCTTCTTCAAATCAATCCATTGAGAGATAGAATTGCACCGTTGTGAGATAGAAAATCAATCCATTAGATTGAGATTTGAGCTTCAATTTGAATCCTTTATCGTTTGATGCCAGTCTTTCGTTAGAAAGAACTCGCACTAGCTTGCCACATGTCTTCATCCCATTCCCTCTGGTATTCTGAGATGTTACAGAGTACGCGATACAAGGTTGGTAGATCTGCAGAATTCCCAAATTAGTAAATGACTTTTTACAGCTTGATCATGGAAGACTTTGTCATTTTCTTCGTAAAATTAGGTCTTGTCAAGGCATTAATTCTTTTTGTCGTTGTCTCATTAATGTTTCTGCAAAAAGTAACACTACAAGAAAAGATTCCTTTTTACCTTAAAAGGTAAGGGCAACAGCTTTGATAGACTTAAAGTAACTCAGTAAATATAATATATCATAAAGCACACAGCTAAAATAAAATCTAAATATCAAGCGCTGAGTAAACATTACTAAGTCAGCGACTAATTAGATACTCAGCTCAAAAATAGCTCAGAGTTAAACTAAATAGCTAGGTCAGTGGAGACTTAAAATTCTACCCTTGAATTTACTAACTCCCTTACAACCATAGACTATTTATTTTAACATCATTATTGATTTAATTAACCCATACTTAACTTAATTGTTATGATCAAAACTTAAGCACTCCTGAGTCATCCACTGAGTCAGTCCAAACTCGTGCTTTGTTCAACAATCTCCCCCATTTTGATCAGTGGTAATTAATTAAGCGAGAATTAAATCACTAAGATATTTAGATTAGAGTTACCTTATACACATGCTTGATATGTCTTTGTTCAACATCTTTAATAAACTCAGAGTGAATGCTAACTCCCCCATAATTCTTGAATCTTCTGAGTTCAGCATCCCTCAATACTTCTCATATATTTCTGCAAAAGATCAATACATATATGTAGCAGAAAATATATTAAGTTAAAAGATCTTAACTTAGAACAGAATATGTAATCTTTCATTAATTAATAACTTGAGTCCAGACAACGATGAGTTAATCTATACTAAGTTTTACAATACGCACTAACAATTACAAGAATTCTATTCTAATCTTTAGGCAAAGGTAAGGCTCCCAAATTCGCTCTCCTTTCTTCATAAGCCTACTGATCCCATCTGGATTTCTTCTCTTTGGGCAGTGTAATCTCCTTGCCTTTCCTCTTTCTTATCTCATGATATTCTCTTTGTATGCACTCCAGATCCTCAGACATGTTGTATGAAAATTCAGCAATTCTTTGCTCTCTTTCATTTTCCTCCTTCTTACCCTTCTCACGATCCTTCTCCCCCATTACCATTGCATCTAAAATCGCTTAGGCCTGATGATCAAATGAGCTCAGAGACTTCTCAAAAGAATCAAGCTGTCCATAAACATTAGATGAAAAATGTTGCACAAGCAACTCATAAATTTCATGTAATATCGCATCTTATTCTCTGAGAAAGGCAAATAATCCTACCAAGGTGCGGGATTGAGAGAGATTAACTTGATATTGAGCACTAAGTCCTTCTTTGGATATCTGGGTGAGACTAGCCAAAGCCTTAGCCTGATTATTTTCTCTAAGTATCTACTCCAACATGGGAGCGCTCCTAATATGAGTAGTGACTTCATCATGAATCTTGTCTATTGCTTCTCCATCATTGATGACATTAGGTTGAACTTTCTTGATTTGGTCTCTAATATGACCAAGTTTTTGGCGAAGTGTAGGCTCCAATTCAGCATCTGCCATAACTATGTCACTATTCAGAGCATTTGAAATATTCAGCCTCTTTAAGGCATTAAGCAAAGCTCCTTCTAATTCCTTAACTCCTTTTAGCATCTGCTCCTTCACAATCCTTAATTCAGTGTGTAACCCATGATGCTTGGTTACCACTGTGATCGGAGCATTAAGGCCATCAACTACAATATTCGAAAGAGCTATGTTGCCTTCATTTTCCTTACTCAAAATGCTATACCCATCGAGCACCTTCAACATAGCTTCCAATAAGGAATAAAATTTTCTATCATAGAGTTTCTGAAATCCCTTTCATCATTAAGCACCTTGCAGTTACTCTCATAGATCTTTTGCATTTTAGTCTTGAGTTCTACAACTTCCATCTTAAATCCACCAGCCTGCCTACCGGTAATAGATAATAAAGGCAACACATGGGACACAATTGTGTTTACTAGTCAGAACTGAGTAGGGACTGACTTAAAGTGGGCTTTCATCTCCTCAATAGGTTCTATAAAACCTTGCACTAGCTCCATAGCCTTTACAATCCTCCTTAGGACTTCCTCAAACAGTAAGGATTTTACTATCTTAGCATCAATTTCATCATCTGTCCTCAATCCTGGAAACCTTGATCTCCCCATTCTCCTTATATCTCCTAACAATTTAGCTTGTGGGTTGAATTAGGGTTGTGGTTAAGGTTGTTGAGGTGGTTGTTGTTGTTGTGGTTGTTCAGGAATCTCCTCAATAATTGGAGGTCCTCTGACTGGTAGAGGTCCTTTCAGGAGTAAAGTTTCATGCACAGTAGATCCGATGGTGGAAAGATATGGAATAATAGTTGTTTGGTTAGAGTCTGGGTTATTTTGGTTAGAGGCTTGGTTGTTTTGGTTTGAGTTGGATGTGGATGATGTTTGGGTTTCTAGTAAGGGTATGGCAGAGATTGGTGTTGGTGAGAGTGGTGTGTCAAGTATAAGGTTTAGGAAAATAAAAGGGTCTGGGTTTTCTTCCTCCTTCTCTTCTTGACCTTCAACAGCGGAATCGTTGACCTGAGTTTGAGATTCCTGAGTCAGCTGAGCTCCGTGCTCAACTACAGCTTCCTCTTCCTCCTTATCTTCCAAATCTCCCTCATCTTTATCAATCACAACCTTCATCTTCTTAAATGGTCTCATTCTCTTCTCCTTCTTCTCTTCCTTAGCTTCCTCAATAGTTAGAGTGACCTGCTGGTCAGAGTTTAGAACATCAAATTCTATAGCCTCAACCTCTACTACCCCATCTTCCTCATCCTGCTCTTCTTGATTCTCAATCCTATTGAGAGCTCCTATCATTTCTTCAACCACTTTTAGTACTTCTTTCTCAGCTAAGCTAGCAATTGTAGATTGCAGTATTTATTTAGTGTTAGCTTTAACTCTAGCTACTGCTGCTTCAGCCTTTCTTGTAATCTCAGATTCTATTTCCTCTTGCCTCTTTCTGATTATTTCTTCCTCAGCTGCCTTCACTCTCCCAGCTTCTTTAAGATCTTAGACTATTCTAGTCCCTTTCTTCACCATAAGCTTCTTTTTAGGCTGACCTACCGGAGGTAGAGGAACTGATGTAGCTTCCTTACCTTTAGTAGTCACCTCATCCAGCTGAGCCTCTTCTACTTTCCTCTTCTTCTCCCTCTTCAGGGGCATTTCCTCCTTCAACTCTTCTTTAGCCTACTTCTCTTCCTCTACCTCCTTCTAAATCAGTTCTCTACTCTTATCTTCTTTAGTTCCCTTAGAGGACCTTATTTTCTTGGGAATAATAGCTCGAACTGAGCTTGCTGAGCTTCCTCTCTTCTCCTTCCTGAAGTCCTTGATCTCTTTCTTCACTGCCTTTCTTCTCAGCCATGTCTTCTGCCTTCTCTACTTTGAGCTTAGTAATTCACTCAAGCTCCTTAGCCGCAAAAGCATCTAAGGTCAGGTCCTCCTCATTGAGCTGAATAGGCTTCATCTTCATGATAGCCTTGGGATCTTTTACTCTTACTTCTCCTGGTTTTAGCTTAATGTACTTAGTGTTGGAAGGCCTCTAATTTGCTTTAAGTCCATGAAAGTGGGCATTGATAAGTACTTTGGACTCAATAACTTTCATCTGAATATTATTCTTAGATGCCCATCCTTCCAAATCTAGTTCATAAGCTCTGCAGATCTCTATCACCAACTTCCCATACACTAGATTCTTGTTACCCTTCAAAAATCTGTGCAAGTTGGCCATGGGCCAATTAATACTCATGCCTTGGGTCAGAGCATAGAAAATATCCTCTCAAACTTTGAATAACTTCCAATTGAGCCAGTCTTGGGTAGAAGAACTTTTGTAACAAGTTCATGAGCTTGCTTTCCTTCCTTGGTGAACATAGAGGCTATGAGTTCCCCTGCCTTATAGTCATCTGAAACCTCATAGTCTATAGGGATATCAACATGCTCCTCATCCTTGATGACTCGCAGTCTGAGCCCTCTCTCACGCATCCCAAGTAAACTGGCAATTAATTTGGGGGTCACATAAACTTTCCTCCCTATCATCATTGTCACAACAATATCCTTCACACCTTCTATCATATGAATTCCATGAGAGAATCTCTGGACAATCTCCTCATAGCAGTCACTTTGCGTATCAAAAATGCCTCTTAAGTGATGCTGTCGCATCTATTTGCCAAACCTATCATCACTTGCAAAGCTGAGCATATCTACTGTTGTTAATGGCTCAACTTCTGTGTTCTCCATGAAACACCATCTTGTGGGAGTATAGTTGGTTCTGCCAGGATATTGATTTCTTCAATTTTGTCTATACATACTGCTAGCTGAGGTATATGATGCCTCATTGTAACCCAGCAAGTATCCTTCTTATCCCTTGCAAAAAATCATTTTTCCTTCCTGAAGTGCTTGTCATTGCGAATTGCTTTGATAGGGATTAGAGATTTTAGGGATTTTAGGAAGAAAATTGCAGAGAAGGAAATGGTAAAGTAACCTTTCCTCTTTCTGAATTTCTCCTTAAATAGCCAAAAACCTTTCGCTTAAACCTACAAAGCTATGTGTATGTCTTATAATCTATGGTCTTAAGATTCAACAGTGAGATTGCATAATGTATACTATAGGATTAATGAACGCGAGAAACACGGGATAACTGCTACTAAATATGGATCATTTTATAACTCGCTACCATTTCTATCATGTTTAAATTTGAAAGATAACCAGTGACAATTAATGACGTGTCCAAAATTCAAGTGGCAAAAGAAATACTTAACCTAATTTGTGGAAGCTCAAAGTGTGCCCTAATTTGGTCAGCTTTAGGATAGGTCAGAGTGGAAAGTATTTCTTCAAATTGGATTGGACATTCCGATCAGCTATCTTAGCATATTGAATTGATCCTTTCCAATAGGCTTTATGAATATGCCAGCTCGCTATTCTTTAGTAGGAATGTATGTGAGCTTGACTTCTCCTTTTAGTACATGATCCCTTATGAAGTGATGTCTTATATTGACATGCTTCATCCTACCATGTTGAACTGGATTCTTGGATAGGTCAATTGCACTCTTATTGTGACACATGACTTTAAGAAAATTGGACTTTATACCATAATCCTCTAGTTGCTGCTTGATCCATAGCAATTGTTCTACACAACTTCCTACAACCATGTACTCAGCCTCAGCTGTGCTCAGAGCCATAGAAGTCTACTTCTTGCTATACCATGTTACTAGAAAATCACCAAGGAAATGACAACCTCCTGTGGTGCTTTTCCTTTCAAGTTTGTCTCTTCTGTAGTCACCATCTATGTATCCTCTTAGAGTGAAGTCTGCATTACTTGGATACCATAAACCTGCATCAATAGAGCCTAGCAAATACCTGAGAATTCTCTTAACAGTAGCTAAGTAAGATTCTCTGGGGTCAGCTTGATATCTTGCACAGTAACATACAACATATTGAATGTCAGGCCTACTGGCAGTTAGATAAAGTAGAGAACCAATAATACCCTTATAGAGCTTACTCTCTACAGGTTTACCTTCCTCATCTTTATTTAGAATAGTATCAGTGGCCATGGGTGTTGACATTGGCTTGGCTTTATTCTTGTCAAACTTCTTGAGTACTTCCTTGGCATACTTAGCTTGGTTGATGAAGATTCCATCATCATCTTGCTTGATTTGCAAACCAAGAAAGAAATTAAGCTCTCCCATCATTAACATTTCAAACTCTTTCTTCAACTGCTGGCTGAGCTCTTTGCATAGCTTTTCATCAGTTAGTCCAAAAATAATGTCATCCATATAGATTTGGACAAGCAAAAAATCTTGATGCTTCTTTTTGATAAACAGAGTTGCATCTGCTTTTCCTCTGATATAGCCTTTACGGAGTAAAAAGCTAGTCAGTCTCTCATACCAAGCTCTTGGAGCCTGTTTCAGTCCATATAGACCTTTCTTCAGCTTGAAGACATGATCTGGATTCTTTGGATCTTCAAAGCCTGGGAGGTGTCTGACATAGACTTCTTCTTGAATATAACCATTAAGAAATGCACTCTTAACATCCATCTACATTAGCTTGAAGTTCATATGGGATGCGAAAGCACAGAGAATTCTTATGGCTTCAAGTCTTACTACTGGTGCAAATGTTTCTCTATAGTTAATGCCTTCTTATTGATTGTAGCCTCGAGCAACTAGTCTAGCCTTATTTTTGACAACATTTCCAGCTTCATCTAGCTTGTTTTTGAAAACCCATTTGGTGCCTGTGATTGACTTTCCTTTAGGTTTCTCCACCAAATCCCATACTTTATTTCTTCTGAATTTGTCTAGCTCTTCTTGCATTGCAATCATCCAATTGTCATCAAACTCAGCATCTTTAAACTTCTTTTGTTCAATCAATGAAACAAATGCTGAATGACTTATCATTCTATTCAGCTGACCTCTAGTTAGCATTAGATTTTGCACACTACCATAAATCTTATCAACTGGGTGATCTCTCCTTGCTCTAACTTCTTTGGGTAGATAAGGATCAACTTGTTGAGCTACTGTTATTGGTTGAGCACCCACATCATCCCCAAAGTTGATTGATTGGTCCAAGTCAACTTCATAATCTTCCTTGTCTGGTACTGGATCAGAAATAATAATGGGCTGACTGACTGATCCACTGATTTGATCCTTTTCTCCTTCATCATCACTGGCTTGTCTACCTACATTATTGGTCTCATCAAAATTTACATGCATAGACTCCTCTAAAATGCCAGATCTCTTGACATACACTATGTATGCCCTATAGTGTGTTGAGTAACCCATAAAGATTCCTTCATCAGCCTTGGGGTTAAATTTAGCCAATTGGTCTTTTGTGTTTAAAATAAAGCATCTACAACCAAAGGCCTTGAGATTACCAACCTTGGGATTGCACCCCTTCAAAAGTTCATAAGGAGTTTTATTCAAAATCGGGCGAATTAAAACCCTGTTTAGAATGTAACAAGCTGTGTTAACAATCTCTCCCTAGAAATACTTTGGTAGATTGTTATCACTCAGCATAGAATGACCCATCTCCGCAATAGTGCAGTTCTTTCTCTCAATAACTCCATTTTACTGAGGTGTATGAGGGGAAGAAAAATTGTGGTCAATACCAAGCTTAGAACAGAATTCCTCAAACTGCCTGTTTTTGAATTCTCTTCTATGGTCACTGCAGATTCTATTGATCTTAGGGTCTTTTTCATTCATGATTCGGGTAGCCAATCTAGAGAATGATTTAAATGTTTCATCTTTGCTAGCAAGCAAGATAATCCAAGTTAACCTGGTCAGATCATCTACAACCACAAGGGTGTATTTCATTCTACCTAGACTTGCTGGCACCACAGACCCAAACAAATCCATGTGTAGAAGATCAAGGGGATAAGAAGAAGCTATATCACCTATAGATTTGAAGGTCTTCCTAAATTGTTTCCCAAGTTGGCATGCTGAGCAGAGTCAATCTTTATCAAAGGCTAGATTGGGTAATCCCTCAACAAGTTCCTTTCTGGCTGATTTGGATAGATTGGTTATATTGATATGTCCTAACCTTCTATGATGTAGCCATGAATTCTCCTCCTTAGAAACTAAGCATATATCATTGGAACCAAAGGATAAATCAAACATATAAACATTATTAGAATAGTTTGGTCAGAATTACTGCCTTTGTCACACAGCTGAGCAACACTTAGCAAGTTGAACTTTAGGCCTTTCACTGGAGACATATTGTCAATTGACGGCTTGACTCCCACTGTGCCATTACCAATATTTTTCCCTTTTTATTGTCTCTAAAACTGACACTTCCATTTCTTCTCCACTCTAATGTGATGAATTGCTTTTCATCACCTATCATTTGCCTCGAGCATCCACTATCCAAATACCACATTTTGTTATCATCAGTGGATCTCAGGCTCACCAATAAAATAGTTAAGTTTTCTTAGGTACCCATGCCTTTTTTTGGCTGGGTCCTCCCTTGTTAGTGGTGATCTTCCTTGACCAGTTATACCCTTCATATTAACCATTTTTGTGTCTACACATGACTGTAGCATGCCCTGACTTTCCACAAGATTTACATGCAGCCTTAGGATTAGACCTGCTCACTTTACTCTTTTGAGAAACCTTCTCAGAGTGGTGAGTGCAGTTACTTTGAGTATTCTTTATAGGTTGAGGAGGGACCCACACCTTTTTCAAAGCTGTTAATTTAGTAGCTAGCTCATCCAATTTCTTAGTGAGTTTACAGTTATATCCACTGTGGTACACAACTTTTTCCTTCAGGTATAAGATGTCAAGTGATGTAGAAGAGTTGACATCTTCTAGATCATCATAGCTCCTCTGAAGTACTTTGATGTATTTTATTGAATTTTTAGTCAGATTAATGACATTATTAAGTATTGCGGCAAGCTCATCAGAAGACAAAGGGGGTTTAGTATTTACCTCAGAGTTATTTCCTTTGTCTCTGCTCTAGTCAGCTGGTTGATTGGCAGTAAAAGTAGCTACTTGGTTAGTTAACACTGAGTTGGGCAGATCATCCTTAGCCTTGAGACATACACTGGTGGAAGAATGTGCCTCCTCATCCGAGGATGATGACTCTTGCTCAGAGTACTCCAGGTAGCAGCAAGGGCTTTCTTACTTTTCTTCTTTTTGAACTTGACCTTCTTAGCTTTAGGACAGCTAGACTGGATATTCCCCTTCTCACCACATTCAAAGAATTTGATATCTTTGTTATGCTCTTTACCATACTCCTTTTGTGGTCTATCATCTGCTCCTTTCCTATACTTGCCTGTCTTTCTAAATTTCTGGAAGTTTTTGTCCTTCCCCAAGAATCTTTTGAAATTCTTGGTCATCAGCGCAATTTCTTCGTTTTTATCCTCTGGATAGTCTTCCAAAGAGGAATCTTCTTCATCATCAGCTCTCAGAACAATAGCTCTGCTAGAGCTCTGTTTATCTTTAGACCTATGCTTCTTGGACTCATCTTCATTCTACTTTAAGGACATCTCATGAGTTAGCAGAGTTCCAATCATCTCATTATACTTGTAGGTCTTCAAATCATGAGCTTCTTGAGTGGCACTCTTCTTGGCTTCCCATTCTTGAGTCAAACTCCTCAAGATCTTTTTGACAGTCTCTTCTTCTATAAAGGTCTTGCCAAGTCTTTTCAGCTCATTAACTATGTTCATGAACCTGGTGTTCATGTTGGAAATATCCTGCTTGGGCTTTATGTGAAACCATTCATAATCCCTCATAAGGATATTGATCTTAGACTCTTTCACCTTATCAGTTCCTTCATAAGTTACTTTCAACTTCTTCTAAATCTCTTTTGCAGTTTCGTATCCAGAGACACGATTAAACTCAGTTGCATCAAGAGCATAATGAAGATAGTTGATAGCAGCTGCATTTTCCTTCAATCTGACTAATTCCTGACTGTCCCATTCGTTAAAGTACTTATCTACTTTAACTCAATTCTTTATGATGGTGGGAACATATAGCCCTTCAACAGTAGCCATCCGAGCGTGCATACTTTAAGACTAGATGAAATTCTTCATCCTATTCATCTAATAAGTATAATGCTCTCCATTGAATATAGGAGGCCTGGTGACTGACATGCCTTCTCGCAGAATATAGGCTTAGGCCCTTCCATTGGATTCTCCTTTGTACACCATGGTCTTTGTCTCAAAGATTGTGAAATCTATAGAATGAGAACCGCTCTGATACCACTTATTGGTCCCTATGCATACACTTACTGAGTCAGAGGGGGGGTTTGAATGACTCACTTAAGAACTTATAAAATTTTTTTGCGATAAATACTTGCTCCGTTGAGTGAAGTCAGTTGGCTGAGTGAAATAACTAGAAAATGCAAATAAGGACACAGAGATTTTTATACTGCTTCGACAACCTATTCGTACATCCAACCCCGAGAGAGTGTCTCAGCTTTAATCCACTAATCTCAACTCCTTTACCTTAAGCGGAGAAGCCTTTCACAAAATCCCCGACTACAGTAGGTACCCTCCAAACTATAATCGCTCACCTGCTGACTAGAATACCCTCTTCTATTAACAACTCAATAAGAGTGTAAATAAGAGCTAGATTTAACTTATAGAAATTTTGATCCAATTACAAATGATCTAATATTGCAATTGAATGATCTATTCTATTCTCTCTATTCTAAAACAGATTCTCGCTTAGTAGTTCTTTCTTACTTGAACTTCTTTAAAGCTTGTAATTTGGCATAGTTTTTGGTTCTAGGAAATTCAGGTGTAACCACCAAGTTCTAATGCTTGTCGTCTTGCCCCTTTTATAGTTGGATTGAGAAAGTAGCCGTTGAACTTATCTTGTCATCTTCTAAAATTGACAGCTTATCTATCTACCCGTTGCTTCTTCAAATCAATCCATTGAGAGATAGAATTGCACCGTTGTGAGATAAAAATCAATTTGTTAGATTGAGATTCGAGCTTCAATTTGAATCCTTTGTAATTTGATGCCAGTCTTCTATTAGAGAGAACTCGCACTGACTTGCCACATGTCTTCATCCCATTCCCTCTGGTATTTTGACATGTTGCAGAGTACGTGATACAAGGTTGGTAGATCTGTAGAATTGCCCAAATTGGTAAATGACTTTTTACAGCTTGATCAAGGAAGACTTTGTCTTTTTCTTCATAAAACTGGGTCTTATCAAGACATTAATTCTTTTTGTCTTTGTCTTATTAAAGTTCCTGTAAAAAGTAAAACTAAAAGCAAAGATTACTTTTTATCTTAAAAGGTAAGGTCATCAGCTTTGACAGACTTAAAGTAACTTAGTGAAAATGATACTCCCTCCTTCCTATTATAATTGACGTTTTAGACTAAAGCACAAAAATTAAGAAAACATTAATTTGTCTAATTAAGTACTGTTTTACCCTTCATTACTCTTTGCATTTCAAAATTCAATTAAAAAGATGCTTAATAAATAGGGGTATATTTGACAAGAAAAAGCTTAATATGCATTGAAAACATAAAACATCGATTAATTAGGGAATTATTTATCGAGCTATAACATCAATTATAAAGGGAAAGAGGGAGTATATCGTAAAGCACACAGTTGAAATAAAATCTAAATATCAAGCGCTGAGTGAATATTACTAAGTCAGTGACTAAGTAGATACTTGGTTCAGAAATAACTCAGAGTTAAACTAAATAGCTAGGTCAGCGGAGACTCAAAATTCTACCCTTGAATTTACTAACTCACTTACAACCATAGACTATTTATTTTAGCATCATTATTTATTTAAGTAAACCATACTTAACTTAATTGTTATGATTAAAACTTAAGCAATCATGAGTCATCCATTCAGTCAGTCTAAACTCATGCTTGGTTCAACAATAAGCAATTAGGCTTAGGTGAACCTCAATCAACTAAAGTATCTATACAACTTGCTGATAAAACTGTTAGGTATCCTAGATGCATTGTAGAAGATGTTTTAGTTAAAATTGGAAAGTTTATTTTGCTTGTTGATTTTATTATAATGGACATGGATGAAGATTTTCATGTGCCCATCATTTTAGATAGGCCATTCCTTGGTACTGAAAGAGCTTTAATCGATGTAAATGATGGAAAATTAATTATGAAAATACATGATGAAGAAGTAGTGTTTAAAATGAATGGGGCAATGAAGTATCCCTCTAATTTTGATGATCAATGCTACTTTCTTGATGCTACTGATGTGAATTTGAACCCTTTTCTAATACATTAATTGGAAGAAAATGATTTTGAAGAGGAAGATTTGACTGCTCCAGAAATGATGGGGAAGGCAGAAACAATGGAGCAGGCAAAACAGATAATGGAGCAACCAAACTGTCAACCACCCATGTACAAAAAATGGCATATTGAGCCACTAAATCACACACCAAATCTTTCTCCAAAAATCTCGCTTGAAGAACCTCCAAATCTTGAGCTGAAACCTTTGCCTCCTCACCTTAAATATGCTTTCCTTGACCCCCCTGACAAACTCCCCGTAATCATTTCCTCAAAACTAACCCTTGACCAAAAATCCCAACTGATTGATGTCTTGAGGAAGAACAAGGAGGCTCTAGCATGGACAATTGCTGGTATCAAGGGAATTAGTGCTTCTATTTATGTGCACTGAATTCTCATGGAGGAAAACCATAAGCTAGTGGTGCAGCCCTAAAGGAAACTCAATCCTAACATGAAAGAGGTTATGAGGAAAGAAGTAATCAAACTTCTTGATGGTGGAATTATCTACCCTGTTTCGGATAATGTTTGGACTAGTCCAGTCCAAGTTATGCCAAAGAAGGGAGGAATGATAGTGGTGGCAAATGAGAAGAATGAGCTCATCCCTACAAGAACAGTCAAAGGGTGGAGAGTTTGCATTGACTACCATAAACTCAATGAAGCAACTAGAAAAAATCACTTTCCACTTCCTTTCATTGATCAAATGTTGGAGAGATTTGTTGGTTATAAATTCTATTGTTTCCTAGATGGTTATTCAGGGTACAATTAGATTGTTATCCACCCATTGGATCAAGAGAAGATAGCTTTTACCTACCCCTATGGTGTTTTTGCTTATAGGAGGATGCCATTTGGACTTTGCAACGCTCCAGCAACATTTCAAAGGTGTATGATGTCCATTTTTCATGATATGGTGGAGAAAACAATGGAAATTTTCATAGATGATTTCTTAGTCTATGGAGCAACTTTCCAATCTTGCTTGAACAGTCTTGAAGCTGTTTTACTTCGTTGCAAGGAGACCAATCTTGTTTTGAACTAAGAAAAGTGCCATTTTATGGTCAATAAAGGAATTTTTCTTGGCCATAAGCTTTCAGGGAAGGGAATTGAAGTTGATCAAGCGAAAGTGGAGATTGTTAAAAAGTTGACTGCCCCAAAATTAGTCAAAGAAGTCAGAAGCTTTCTTGGGCATGCTAGATTCTATAGAAGATTCATGAAGGATTTCACCAGGATAGCCCAACCATTAACAGACCTCCTTCACAAGGACACTAAATTCAAATTTGATGATGCTTGCTTAAAGGCATTCAATGAGCTAAAGGCAAAAGTTGTCAATGCACCCATTCTGATTGCTCCAAACTGGGAGCAGCCATTTGAACTCATGTGTGATGAAGTGACACTTGAATTGGAGCTGTTTTGGGCCAAAGGATTGACAAGCATTTTTACCCTATCTATTACGCAAGAAAAACTCTCACTAAAACTCAACAAAATTACACCGTGACTAAAAAAAGAGTTGCTTGCTATGGTTTATGCCTTTGATAAGTTCTGATCATACTTACTGGTGTCAAAAGTTACTATTTTTACTGATCACGTGGCTTTGAAGTACCTATTTGCCAAAAAGGATGCAAAACCAAGCCTAAGTAGGTGGCTATTACTTCTTCAAGAGTTTGATTTGGAGATTCAAGATAAAAAGGGCTCAGAAAATGTAGCGGCTGATCATTTATCCTAAATTCCAGAAAGTAACCAAGTGGGACAACCAGAAATCACTAACACATTTCCGGATGAGCAAATTTTTATGGTGAGATCTTTCCCTTGGTTTGCTGACTTTGCTAATTACCTTGCATGTGGTGTTAAACCTCTTTTGCCTTATGCACAAAAGAAAAAATTCTTTGCTGACTTGGAATACTACTTTTGGAAGGAACCTTTCCTTTTTAAATTGTGTGCAGATTAGATTGTAAGGAGATGTATTCCTGAGGAAGAGATTCTAGCCATTTTAAATATGTGTCATAACAAAGAAGCTGGTGGACACTTTGGAACAAGCAGAACTGCAACAAAAGTGCTAGAATGTGGCTTTTATTGGCCAAGAATATTTAAAGACTGCCAAAGGTTTGCAATAGAGTACAATGGGTGCCAGAGAACAGGTAACATCTCTGCCAAAATTGCCATGCCCCTAAACAACATTGTGGTCTGTAAAATCTTTGATGTTTGGGGCATTGACTTCATGGGGCCATTTCTAAACTCCCATAGTAATAAATACATACTCTTAGCTGTTGATTATGTCAGTAAATGGGTTAAAGCCATTGCTAGCCCAACAAATGATGCTAGGGTAGTTATAAAGTTTCTAAAAAAGCTTTTTACCCGCTTAAGGTTTCCTAGAGCAATCATAAGTGATCAAGGGACTCATTTTTGCAATAACAAGTTTGAAAAGTTATTAAATAAATATAGGGTAACACATAGAATTGCCACTCCCTATCACCCATAAACAAGTGGGCAAGCAGAAATCTCAAATAGGGAGGTTAAAAGAATTTTAGAGAACACTGTAAACAACTCTAGAAACGATTGGGCAATTAAATGTGATAATGCTTTGTGGGCTTATAGAACAGCATTCAAAACCCGCATAGGAATGTCCCCATTTAGATTGCTATATGGAAAAGCTTGCCATTTACCTGTTGAGCTAGAATTTAAAGCTTGATGGGCACTAACCTTGCTTAATTTTGATAGGAATGCAACAGGGGAACAAAGAAAGTTGCAATTGAATGAATTAGAAGAGTTTAGGTTGTTCAGCTACATAAATGCCATGAACTACAAAGAAAAGACCAAGAAATGGCATGACCAAAGGATTCAAAAGAAGGAGTTTTACCCCAGGAAGAGAGTACTCTTATTTAACTCAAGATTGAAGTTATTCCCGAGCAAACTCAAATCAAGATGGACTGGACCATGCACTATCCACACAATTTTCCCTCATGGAGCCATAGAAATCATGAACAATGTGGGATAAATTTACAAGGTCAATGGTCATAGACTCAAACCCTACTTGACCAATGAAGAGACAAAAGTTGTTGTGGAGGAGCAACCATTGCATCCTCCATAACACAAATTTAAATAATCGTGTCCGCTCCAAACACCAAATGGAGAAATTTTGTTGAGCACAAGATCATTTTCTAAACTCTGTATATATTTTTGTTTTACTTATGTGTTTAAGTATCTATTTAATATTTATATCTTTTTGCTTTTGTAAGAGCTCATGGACTAAGTGTGAGTTGCAACACCAAGATCTCGTCTTCATGATGTGGCATACACTTAGTAATTCATTCAGTAATTGTCCTTCTTCGCTGGCCATTCTGGATATCTTGGGTATATCACTGACTTTGCAAAAATTGAAATAGTGAAATTTTTAACCTCGTATTTAGAAGGCTCATTTTAGCTGCTCCAACTTTGACTGCCCCATTTAATTGAATCCCCAAAAATTTAAATTATATTTTTAATGGGGGAAGTTTATTAGAAGAAGAAAGAAAAAAAAGAGTGAGGTTGCATGTATGGGGATATGTGGCAGTTGATAAATGCATGGGGAAGATCAAAATTGGGTTTTCCTCTCTCTCTCTCTCTCTCTCTCTCTCTCTCTTCCCACTAACTCTTAATCATACCTTATGAACCTATCCACACTTTCTCTCTTACATGCATGAACCCAAAAAGTAACCCCCCTTTCTCACATACTCAAGTGACAGTTTACAATAGGGTTTCAAGGGTTATTTTCAAATAAACCCCAACCTTTTCTCTCTCGTCCCATTCACTTTCACTCTCGAAACCACCATTGATATCTCTCTCCTTTCCCAAACCTCACAACTATTTATCCTCTCCTTTTTCAAACAATTACCATTATTCTGTCCAAAAAACCCAACCCAAAATCATGGTTAACACCCGAAAATTGTCTAGAGCCACTCTGGCCAAATCCACACCACCGTCCACTTCCATTTTCGGCGGGCTATCCTCGATAATTTTTGCTTCCATTTTGCAAAAAATGCAAACATTCAAAGAAGGGTACGAGATGGACCAGTTCAATGTTTTTGAAAAATATGAATTCATCCCATCTAGAATCATCAGTTGGGAAGCTCTTAAAAGTCTAGGGTTGCATGAGGAGTTTGAACCGTTTCTTAAAGTCGATGGAATGTTTGAATTTATGGATACCCCTTATCCAGCCTTCAAGGAACTCACCATGGAGTTTCTTTGTACATTTAGTGAAAATAAGGACATTAAAGCCAATGGTGAGCTTGGGAGGTACCTAATAGCAACAACTCGCTTTACAAGAAGTAGGGAATCCACTATTCCAAAAAATGATATCTTTATCCTTTACTATATGGAAAAAGGGGAGAAAATCAATGTAGGGAGCTTCTTTACCAACTCCATCCTTAAATTGGCAAGCAAAGCTAACAAAAACATCATGATTGGATCCTTTGTCACCAAAATAGCTCGGTCCCTAATCACAACTTTTTCAATCAATGGTCTCACTCACGCCTGTTTCCCTTAAGTAATTGAGCTATATAACTTGGGGAAGTTTGGAGTATGCAAAAAGGTAGATAAATTGTACTATTTAGAGCACATTGCCAATGCCTTGCTAGAAGAACAGAGGAAAGAAGCTGAAAAGAGAAAAAGGGAGCAAGAAAGAAAGGCCACTCCTATTTTTAAAAGAAGGAAAGTGGTGCCAAAAGCCACTATTGCATAGAACGGAAAGAAAGTGGCAGCAAAATCTAAATTCCTGGAAAGGTGTGAGAATATGAGCTTCAGGCAATTACTAGGAGTTGTGGGAGGTGAAAGAGTACTATCTTTCCTTCAAAATAAAAGTGGATATCTAAATTAGGAGGTTGGAGGATGATAACCTGAACTTGAACCTTTCAAAATACATCAAGAGCACACCCACTAGAGAAATGGGAGCAAAATTCAGCTAGGAACATGTTCCATTAGCCTCATCCACTTAGGAATCAGAATATCACTCCAAAAGAAAGGAATTTCCAGAAAGGGATGTGGGACGAACCCTCCTAGCCGAGAAAAGTAACTTTCTTACCTTGACTCTTTATTTTCTGTAAAAAGGCCATATGGAGGCAATATCTTGTACTTTTTTCTTCTATAATGATTTACATGCTATGCTTTGGGGATAAAGCATGTAGTGTTTAAGTGTGGGGGAGGTAGTTTTATATTTTAACTGCTGAATGCTTGATTGCCGTTTTTAACTACTGTTGATTTTTGCTATTGATTAGTTTCTGATTGCTACTAAAAAATTTGACTGTTGTTGGTTATTTAGTTTGATATATCCTTGCTGGTTACTGGTATTTAATGCATTATGTTGCCTTTATAATAACCCAACTTAAAAAAAAGTTTGCTTGAACTTGAGCAACTGTTACTATTTTTAGCTTTTGCGTCTATTTTAAGTTGTAACTTCTGTTTTCAGCTTCACTTCTCTTTTAAATTGTATTTATGTGTTTTTATTTCACTTCTCTTTTAAAAAAGTTTTATAATCTATTTTTAGGTAATTAACATGGAAACTTTAGCCCTTTTTGAGAACAAATAGTCTGTATAAAATGCTTGAGTTAGGTTAGTGATGGTAGACTTATAATTAGCAAGTAAACTTGATCAATTAAGCATGTGAAAACTATAGAGGTAAAAATGTTTTTCAATGAACTCAACTAGAATGAACCAACTGAAAGTTAACCCTTTTTAGAGAGGATTTGAGCCAAAAAAAAATTCAAAATCTTTCCAATTTAATATCTAAATCAGCTCTTCTTTATGTTCTCAAATTTTTAAACATCTTTAGTGCTTAAATTTCTAAACTTTTATTGCATAAATCATAAAAATTCTGAATTCATCTCTCTCTCTCTCTCTAAATTCATTATTTTAATTCTTTTTGAGAGGGCTTTAACTAGAACTTGATTTGGGAGAAATTGGATATAGTACTTGTCGAGACCAATCATTGATCACTTACATAACATGATAAAGACACTAGGATTACACTTTTTCAACCAAAAAGCCACCCTAAAACATGATTTATCCCTTAGTGAGCTCCTTTGAGCCTGTTAACCTTTTCTTTCATACACACAACTACTAGAACCCATAACCATTTTTCATATCATTTTACCTTTTCTTTCACTTTGATTTTACTAAGGAAAATTTCTTAAAACAGCAAGTTTTCAAAAAAAATTTTTTTGGGTGTTTTCAACACACATCTTTTCAAGGGAAACTTTGTGGGCTTTCTTCAAAACTCATTCCAGCCTATGTTCTTCATCAAAATAAAGAAAAAAAAGAAAATTGATAAAAGAATACAAAAAAAGGGGGGAGAAGAGAAGAAAAAGAAATAAGGAGAAAAGAGTTACCAAACAAAAATCTTCTAAAAATCCAAGCCAAACCACCTTGATCAATGTTTAAAAATAGCTTGCTATGTTATCCCCCTATTTTCTTACTCAAAAATCCCTTCAAGTCTGAGATTTTGACTCCTCTGTTCTTCATCTGATTATACTTGAATTGGAAGTTGTCTTTGAATACATGAATTAGTAAACCAACATATATGCTTGCCATGTTCCCTCTAATATTACCTTGGTAGAATCACTTTACACACAAAAGCCTTAATTTGACACACCCTACCCCTAGCCAACATTACAACCCAGATAAGTCCTTTTGATTGTGTTGGTGATCAATATTTTAAGTGGTGGAGATGAGACTGATAGTCAAGCCTATGGACTTTTAAATACTGTGTTTAAGCTGCTAAGTGATTTCTCAAAACTCACCCTTGAAAAATTGAGCGAATTGAGTGAAATCTATTAGTGAGGAAGTTGGTTCATTATAGGAAAGTTTATTGTTAAAAAAAGCTTTAATTTGTAGTTTGGGCATGTTTATGAGAAAAAGTTTCTTGTTAAGTGTGGGGGTGTTCATCTCTTACCTTAAATTCTTGCATTTTAAGTAGACTGTTTTGCTTTCTTAAGGAAAAGAATAAATGTTGGTCACCACTTCTATTTTATTTCATTCTCTTTTCTTCTCTTTTTAACTCTTCTTTGTTTAATCTTTGCTTGAGGACAAGCAGATGCTTAAGTGTGGGGGAATTTGATAAGTGCAATCTATACCATGAACATATTAGTAATTTAGCCTTCAAAATATTTCATTTAAAGTGAATATAAGAGATTTATTAGTGCCTTTAATAATTTTTTTAGATATTTCCTGGAGGCTGTGCAATTTATGCGAAGCAAGGACATAGCAGAAGTAAGCAACTAGGAAGTACAACAGAGCAGGCAGGATGAACACCAGAGTAAGCAGGAGAGTAGCTAGAGTAAGCAGGATGAGGAGACCAAAGAAGGAGGTGGTGGCCAAGATGACGTAGCCAAGTGAAATACCAGAGAAAAATACTTTTGTTTGAGCTTCTAGAAGCTCTTTTAAAGCTTTCCAAGGACGCCTTAAGCAGTGGAGTTAGTGGGCTCTTTTTGTAATATTTTAATAGCCACTTGGAAAGACTTATTAGGCCAAAATCTATCTTCTAGAAGCTCTTTCTTTTCATAAGTTATTTTTAGAACAATATCTTAGATTATTTATATTTTGCTAGTGGTGGTTCTAGACTCTTCCAACCCCACAATATATTTGTTCAATTACCACCATTTTGGATAAGCTTGGTATTGGCTTCTCTTAACTATTTTCTGTAGTACTTTTAGTTGTTAATATTATGCTAATTATGTTCATGTTTATCATTATCTCTTTTTGTTTTACTTTAATTATAAGCAACTAAACCATCGGTAGGCAAAGCTAGCAAGGAAGACAGGTATAACATGGTCTAAACTCTCTCTCTTTTATCTCTAAATGCATTAGAAAAGATTTTTATACGTTGTGCTAAATCCTATTAAGTTCGACCAAACTTATACTTAGTGTAAACAAGAAATTATAACGCAGAAACTAAACACATAACACATTTCTGTAAAAAATAGTTGTTGACTAGAAATATTAGGAATTCCTATTAGAATTTAATAGGAAGCTTACTTTGTTCTTAATGCTTAAAGAATAACTTGCAAGAGGAGGTTCCCGGAGTTAAAACTTTAAAGAAGTATAGGCAAAAAGTGGTGACTGAGCCTAGAAAACCTTAAGTAGGTCGATCTAGATCTTTGGTACTTAAAAAGTTTAGAAATAAAAGAGAGAAGTTAAATTGTGTCTGTCTGACTGCTACTCTTGTCTACTCCCTTATAATATTGTTTGCGGTAGTTAAATTAAGCAATCAAAACTGTTTGTTTCCCTTGTAACTTTTAATCTTAGCTTTTTTTTTAAAATTTTAATCAACTCTTTAATTTCTGTAACTATAAAACTCACTAATTTACAACTGAATTTAGTAACTTCCTTGCTCCCTGAGGAAATGACACTCGTACTTTCCTTATGCTACTAACCACGACCTTGTATACTTGCTAGACACTTTAATTGGGCAATCAACATAACCTAGGTAGAGAATTAATTTAGTTAAGACTTTAATTAATTATATGCAACTAGTAGGAGTTCCTAGGGACAAGGGATAAAATTTTGAAATTCTTCCATGCCTGCTATGCATGTTCAAAGTGATTGTCAGTTCCCAACAGTGGTATCAAAGCTTGCCACTTTAGTGCATAATTAAGTTAGAAGCAAACTGAATTTTATTTTCTATGTGAAATAATATAACTTTTATTAATTATTTCGAACAATAAATGAACTTAGGCATTCCTTTCAAGGTTAGAAAATGGATATTGATAATTAGAATAAGTCTTGCTCAACTTACTCAAAATATTATCAAAGCTTAATAAATTATATAAGTTACAAGGGTTGTAGGGGCCCAACTCGGAACTAGAACTCGAATAATAATGAAAATAAAAGAGATTGAGAAGTTTGAATTGAATATAAGAATAATTAAAACAAGTCTCATGGTCCAACTATAGCCTTGAAATCGACTTCACCAAAAGAAGAGAAAATTAGTTAATCATAATAAAAGAAAAACAAAATAAATTTATTATTGCAAATAATAGTTCAACGTTGGTCACGAGGACCAAACAAGAGATGATCCAAATGATGGAAATTTTCAGCTTATGCTAAAACTAATCCTAAGATATTTAGGAAATAAATCTCTTAATTAAACATAAAAACTAAAACAAGGAATTAAGTTTTCCTAAACAACTAAAAAGGAAAAGATAAAATAGGGAATAATAAGTCATATAAATCTGGAAGTCTTTATCTTCAAATAGGAAACAAAAGCTCTTTAATTTCAATTTGCTCCAAAATCCCGAAATTATCAAATTTGGTCAAAATCTGCAAGCCTAGACTCAGGGTAATTGCTGATTCTTTCCAAAATAGCTCCAAAATGCTTCTATAGTCTCCCAACCTGCCAAATCAACCCAAATATCATTTATAACCAAAATAAGCACAAAATCATCATAAAATCAGCAGTAAATCATTCAAATAGACCAATGCAATAATAACTAAATACGTAGGATTTTCAAGTTATCAAATCATAAATTCAGCTTCATTATATCTTCTTCTGATGCTAGCTTTGTGGTAGATGGCTGATCAACTTCTAGAGTTTAGAATTTGCTAGGAGATACCACATTTTGAAGTGAGTGCTTGACTTTCTGATCTTTTAGTATCAATTAGATTTTGATAATTGTTTCTGCTTCCTAATTGATCTACTTGTTTTATCTTCAAAGATTCGACAATTGATTATCCTTTATATACTTCTAAGAAGGTTTTAGCTTCCGTTGACCTAAAAGATATCTTTATCTTTCTTCTTCTTCTCTTTGATTATTTTGGGATGCTTCTAAGCTATTTAGCATTATTTGTCTTTTAGTCTTATCTTTGTGAGCACGAAATTTTGCAATGCCCTTAGTTGATGATGAAATATTGATTTTATACTTGACCTTACCCTAGTATGTTAGGTTTGAAGTCAATTTTTGGTAGCCTAAAAAAAGAGCATTTGGTCCCTTTTTACCCTTTGAAAAATGCTAAAATCTGTGTAAGACATTGATAGGGGTACACTTGACAGGGGTATTGCCATCATGGGATAATGGCAGTGGTGAATCCATATCCATTCATGTGGGCTTCTTAGACCCCACTTTTTTTTTAATAATGGTATAAATTTATTGGTATATTGTATTTTGACCCCATAAAAAATTATAATTGGACCCCATATTAATTTAAAACTACATACTATTTCATTTACATTTTATTGTTCATGAATTTATAATTTAATAGTACCTTTTTTAAAATTTTATAATATATACACATATGGACACCATGATAAATAATTTATGGATCTGCCACTAGATAACGGTACCGCTGTTATTAGATATGATGTATGCTCTTAAGGCAATTAGGGCGATATATCTTAATTATGTATTAATACGAACAATTATCTTAATTAATAAAGGAATTTATCTTTTATTTATATCGATGTGTCATATATTATGACTAGTTAAAATATATTCATTGATATCAGTGTACAAAAGTCCTTAACATATCATAGCATGAAGAGAGATCATAGTGGGACTATGTTTAGTGAGATATGCTTCATGTGCAATTATGATTATGTCTAAACTATCCCTAGTCATAGTTTCATCAAAAAAGCATATTGATGAAGCAATAAGACTAGCATGTGGTCAACTTTTTTAGAAACGGTCCAAGCAGTTAATCTCCTAAAACTGAAGGTGGTGCCTTAAGTTAACACATGGATATATCTAGTAGATATATTGGAGACTGCAATAAGATCTTAGTAAATATATCATAGTGTTATTGTTTATCTTTATGTAGTTGCTTTACGAATATCCTCCCACTTGAGATACTAGTTACCTTGTGTGGTACTATCGCTATGCTTTAGGTCATACCTACTCACTCATTAATTTAGGGTGCCCAAGTAATTACGGGTATAGTGATGACAACACGTTGGTATGCTATATAGTCTAAAAGGATCCATCGCTCTGGATATATTTAGGAGTTGTACCTGGCCACTTGTTAAAGTAATGATTGCTGTAAACCTCTGATCAGAATATGTGTTTGATAGAAATAGTTTCTAGTCGAACACATTATAGTAAAAAGCAATATACCTTGGTAACTAGTAAATATCTAGGATAGCTTGGAGCAACCTCGCTATTAGTGGGTTAACACTTTAACCAAACCCAATAAACTAGACCGTACTAATATTAAAGAATAGAAGGAGTTCATTGCATTAGATTATTATTGCATTAACTAAGATTAAGTCATAAGCACAAATGATGTTCCAAGTAATGGGGGATGGCGGACCCTTACTAGAGGCATACTACAGTCGTTTAAGGTCTTCGAGTTCTCATTATGGTCTAGAACCTTGAGCATATTATTCTTATTGAACAAGGGTTGGTTAAGCCTTAACAACTCAATACTTTAAATCCTACAAGGTTACACATATTGGACTTTCATCAGACTAAGCTAAGAATTAATAGACTTAATCTATTATGAGAATATTAAATATATAATGGTTAGACCCTTACCTAGTTCGACTAGATTTTTTTTTAGACCGGTAACTAATTTATTAGGGTCATAAACAAAATATTTATTTGAAAATTGTTAAAGACAAATTTTGCCTTGGCAAGTTAAATTGGTTCGAGAGTACAAAATATATTTTATACAGGCTTGAGTGCGCAAAAGTGCACTAAAAGGTGTGTTCGTGGCAGCCCATGGAGATGGGCTGCACATGCGCAGCCAAATGGCACGCCGCAAGCTGAGCTCGTGTCATGGGCGACAAGGTCCATCTTGTGGGCTTGCCTTACGGCACACAGTGTGCAAGTGGGTTAACATGAGGATCCTTTGGATCTGTGTGGATGACCCGCGTGTGGGATAGGGTTTTAACCTATCCTACATTGAAAAATGGGGAGCTCTTTTTCTCCCCTCTTCCTATAAAAGGAGTGCTCCCCTTCCTTTTTCAAATGCAACACAGCTCCTTCTGAGTCTTGAAGTGAGATTCCAATGAGTTTTCTCCAGTTGACTTAGATAGTTATTTTTGAGGAGATTGAATTTATTCGAACACCTCTGATTAATATTTTTGGGTAGGTTTTGGAGTGGTCTAAAAACTACTCAAAGCTCTGCAGTTCTTCCATATAGGAGATTTTTGTTGGTGGGGTTCGTGCAGATACTCATAGAGGCTATCCTACATTAGGAGGCTTGTGCAAGGAGGTTTTGCTAAAGCACGCTTCAAAAATTAAGTTTCTCTTTTAATTATTAGGTCCTTTTCTTTACGCGTTTTTAGACTTAATAATTATGCTTAGGTTATTTTTTCTTAGGTTATAGATTAGATTTATAACATGCTTAGTATAAAATATTTGTGCTAGGATATAACATAGAGTTATTGTATGCCTAGCCTATGCATGATAACCTATGTAGAGAATTAATTTAGTTAAGGCTTTAATTAATTATATGCAACTGGTAGGAGTTCCTAGGGACAAGGGAAAATTTTTTGAAATTCCACCATGCCTGTTATGCATGTTCAAAGTGACTATCAGTTCTAAACAGTGGTGTCAGAGCCTGCTTATTTAGAGCATAATTAAGTTAGAAGCGAACTAAATTTTATTTTCTATATGAAATGATATAAGTTTTATTAATTATTTGGAACAATAGATGAACTTAGGCATTCATTTCAAGGTTAGAAAATGGATATTGATATTTAGAATAAGTCTTGCTCAACTTACTCAAAATATTATCAAAACTCAATAAATTATATAAGTCACAAGGTCGTTTTAGGGGCCCAAGTCAAAACTAAAACTCGAATAATAATGAAAATAAAATAGATTGAGAAGTTGAGAATTGAAGATAAGAACAATTAAAATAAGTCTCACGATCCAACTATAGCCTTGAAATTGACTTCACCGAAAGATGAGAAAATTAGTTAATCATAATAAAAGAAAAACAAATAAAATTTATCATTTAAAATATGAGTTCAACGTTGGTCACGATGACTAAACAAGTGATGATCCAAATGATAGAAATTCTCAGTTTATTTATGCTAAAACTAATCCTAAAATAATTAGGAAATAAATATCCTAATTAATCTTACAAACTAAAACCAGGAATTAACAAAATATGCATAAAATAATCATAAAATGAGCAACAAATCATTCAAATAGACCAATGAAACCATAACAAAATATGTAGGATTTACGAGTTATCAAATCATAAACTCTAGCTTCATTGTATCTTCTTCTGATGCTAGCTTTGTGGTAGATGGTTTATCAACTTCTAGAGTTTAGAATTTGCTAGCAGATACCACATTTTGAAGTTAGTGCTATACTTTCTGATCTTTTAGTATCAATTAGCTTTTGATAATTGTTTTTGCTTTCTAATTGATGTGCTTGTTTTTTCTTCTGAAGATGCGACCATTGATTATCCTTTATGTGCTTCTGAGAGGGTTCTAGCTTCTGTTGACCTACAAGATATCTTTATCTTTATTCTTCTTCTCTCCGATTGTTTTGGGATGCTTCCAAATGATTTAACATTATTTTTCTTTTAGTCTTATCTTCGTGAGCACAAAATTTTGCAATGCCCTTAGTCGATGATGAAATATTTATTTCATACTTGACCTTACCCTAGTATGTTAGGTTTGAAGTCAATTTTTGGAAATTAGCCTAAAAAAAGAGCATTTGGTCCCTTTTTACCCTTTTGAAAAATGCTGAAATATGTCTAAGGCATTGATAGGGGTGCACCTAATAGGGGTACCGCCATCATGGGATAACGGCAGTGGCGAAGCCATATCCATTCACGTGGGCTCCTTGGACCCCATATTTTTCTAATAATGGTATAAATTTATTGGTATATTGTATTTGGACCCCATGAAAAATTATAATTGGACCGCATATTAATTTAAAACTACATATATATTCTAGAAAAAAATAGAATTTTTTGATAAATGCCTATATACATCTAAAAATTTTTATCTACTATTATTTCATTTATAATTTATTGTTCATAAATTTATAATTTAATAGTACTTTTTTGAAAATTTTATAATATATATACGTATGGACACCACGATAAATAATTTCTGGATTCGCCACTTAATAACGGTACCGTTGTTGTTAGATATGATGTATGCCCTTAAGACAATTAGGGCGATATATCTTAATTATGAATTAGTACGAATAATTTGCTTAATTAATAAAGACATTTATCTTTTGTTTATATCGATGTTTTCATATATATTATGATTGGTTAAAATATATTCATTGATATCTGTGTACAAAAGTCCTTGACATATCATAGCATGAGGAGAGATCATAGTAGGACTATGTCTAGTGAGATATGCTTCATGTGTAATTATTATTATGTCTAAACTATCCCTAGTCATAGTTTCATCAAGAAAGGATATTGATGAAGCAGCAAGATTAACATGTTGTCAACTTTCTTGGAAAGGGTCCAAGCAGTTAATCTCCTAAAACTGACTGTGGTGCCTTAAGTTGACACATGGATATATCTAGTAGATATTAGAGACCACAATAAGATAAACACACGGTAAATATATCATAGTGTTAGTGTTTATCTTTATGTAGTAGCTTTGCGAATATTCTCATACTTGAGATACTAGTTACCTTGTATGGTACTATCGCTATGCTTTGGATCATACCTACTCATTAATTTAGGGAGACACGGGTGATTACGGGTGTAGTGATGACAACACGTCTGTAAGCTACGTAGTCGAAAAGGACCCATCACTCTGGATATATTTAAGAGTTGTACCTGGCAACTTGTTAAAGTGATGGTTGCTGTAAACCTCTGATCATAGTATGTGTTTGATAGAAATAGTTTCTAGTCAAACACATTATGGTAAAAATCAATATACTTCGGTAACAAGTAAATACTAGGATAGCTTGGAGCAACCTTGCTATTAGTGGGTTAACACCTTAACTAAACCCAATAAACGAAATGATACTAATATTAAAGAATGGAAGGAGTTCATCGTATTGGATTACTATTGCATTAATCGGGATTAAGTCATAAGTGCAAATGATGTTCCGAGTAATGGGTGTTGGTTGACACTTGATAGAGGTGTACAATAGTAGTTTAAGGTCTTCGAGTTCTAATTACAATCTAGAGCCTCGAGCTAATTGTTCTTATTGAACAAGGGTTGGTTAAGCCTTAATAGCTCAATACTTCAGGATCCTATAAGGTCACACACATTGGACTTTCTGTGAGCACGGGATTTTGCAGTCCCTCTCATAAGATGATGATGAAGTATTGTTGGTCCCTATGCATACACTCAATAAGTCAAAGGGGGGCGAATGACTCGCTCGAATAAATTAGTAAACTTTTTCATGATTATATAAGCTCCGCTGAATGAGTCAGGTAGCAGAGTGGAATCTGGAAAAACTTTAAAGTAAAGAACATAGAGATTTTATACTGGTTCGGTAACCTAAGCTTACATCCAGTCCCAAGAGAGTGTCTTGGCTTTAATCCACTAATCTCAACTCCTTTACCCTAGGTGGAGAAGGCTTTCACAAATTTTCCTAATTATAGAAAGTACCCTCCAAACTGTAATCGCTCACTCGCTGACTAGAATACCCTCTTCTATCAGCAACTCAAAAGAGTCTAAACAAGTGCTGGAATCAACTTATAGAAATGTAGATCCAATTACAAATAATCAGATATTACAAAGCTATTGATCTATTATATTCTCTCTTGTTCAAAGCAGATTCTTGGCGGAGTGGTTGCTTTCTTGGTTGAGCTTCTTTAAAGCTTGAAAATTGGTAGAGTTTTTGCTTCTTAGAAATTTAGGTGTAATCACCCAATTCTAACGCTTGCCTTCTTGCTCCTTTTATAGTGGGATTAAGAAAGAAGTCGTTGAACTTGCCTTGGCATCTACTGAAGTTGACAGCTCATCTATCCACCCATTGCTTCTTCAAATCAATCTGTTAAGAGATATAATCACACCATTATGAGATAGAAATCAATCTGTTAGATTGAAATTTGAGCTTCAATTTGAATGCTTTGTCATTTGATGCCATTCTTCCATTAGAGAGAACTTGCACTGACTTGCTACGTGTTGTCTTTCCATTCCTTCTGGTAATCTGACATTTTACTGAGTGAGCGATACTATGTTGTTGATCTGTAGAATTTCCAAAATCGGTAAATGACTTTTTGTGGCTTGAATCTGGAAGACTTTGTCCTTTTCTTCATAAACTAGAGTATTGTCAAGGCATTAATTCTTTTTTTCTTTATCTCATTAATGTCCTGCAAAAAGCAACACTAAAAGCAAAGATCCCATTTTTCTTAAATGGTAAAGTCAGTGTCATTGATAGACATAAAGTAACTCACTAAAATGATAAATCAATACACACAGCTGAAACAAAATCTAAATATCAAGCGCTATGTGAATAGCATTTAGTCAGCGACTAAAGTACATACTCAGCCCAGAATAACTCAGAGTTAAAATAAATAACTAGGTCAGCGGAGAATTGACATTCTACCCTTGAATTCAATAACTCACATATAACCATAGATTATTTATTTTAATATCAATATTGATTTAACTAACTCAAACTAAACTTAATTGTCATGATCAAAACTTAAGCACTACTGAGTCATCCACTGAGTCAATCCAAACTTGTTCTTGATTCAATAATCTCCCCCATTTTGATCAATGGCAATTAACTGAGCGAGATTTAAATCAATAAGATATTTAGATCAGAGTTACCTTGAAAACATGCTTGAAATATCTTTGTTTAGCATCATCGTTTTGCTTAGAGTAATTGATAAGTATAATTTATACCAAGTAAATGCTAGTCAATTAGTCTTGAAATCACCATATTTGTGGTTAAAATATATGGTTCATTGGTGTTTTTGATGAAATTTCAGGTCACTACTAGATGCTGTAATGATCACTACCAAGAAATTGGAAACTAGCTAGAGTGAGCAGAAAACTGGGCAGAGTGATCATAGTTTCGACTAACTACGGGAGAAGAGCCTCAAACCTAATTAATATGATATTTTGGGAAGTGAAGTTGACCAAAATACCCCCTAGAGTGATGAAGAAATTCCATTGGCTTGTCAAGGATGCCACCTTGTGATGGAAATTGATTAATGTTACTTTATGGCAAGTGGAGAAGCTCATTGGAGAAAGATCCACCTTCTAGAAGGCTTTAATTGAGTTGATGAAGAGCCACCAACTTATGGGCGGTGGAATACAACTTGAAGAGGTGGAGTTTGTCATTTCATTATAAATTATTTGACAAGTGGTTAACCACTCTTACAAGCTTCTATCTTCTAGAAGGATTCCTTTTGTATGGCTGATAGTTAGTTTAGAATATTTTAAAGTTTAAGTTGACACTCTAGAATGATCCACTTTGCACTATAAATATGGGACTTTCCTTCATTTGTAAGAGAGCTTTGGTTGGCCATAGAGCCTCCATTGTCTCACCTTCTCTTAGCTTTTCTGTATTATTTCTTTATTTTCCTTTAATATAATATTTATCTTTCATGTTCTATTTTATATTTATGGGTAATTAAGCTGTAGTGATCATGGCCAGTGAGCAAGGCGGATCTTACGATTTGATTTCTCTACCTCTTTTGCTCTACCATTATTTTATGTGGATTATTTTGTGTTAAGCTTAATTCTCATAAGTGAGGCCTACCTTATGTTGAGTGTAACAAGAGGAACTGAAAGGTGAATTGTAACACGGACTACACACAAAATACATGTCTAAGAGGAACTGAAAAGTGAATTAGATATGCTAGGAAGTTTCTATTTAAAGAATGCGTGCATGATTCATAATGCTTAAGGTTTTACTTGCACAAAGAAATCACACGTGAACTTTAAAGAACTAGACAAAGGGAAACTATGGCTAGTACATAAGACATGCAAGAAACCTAGATCCTTAAGTGCTAACATACTAAACTAAAGAGGGGTAATCATTCACATGTCTGAATGCTCCCTGGGAGTGCTCGCCTCCTTATAAATTTGTTAGTAGTAACCATCCACAACAACTACTTTTACTTTCTTTTAACCATTTACTATCAACACTTTCTATTTTGTCACATCTTATTTTTATATCTTGGATTTCTAACTACTGATTTACTACTTGATTTAATTGCTTTCCTTGCTCCCTGTGGGATATGACCTTGTGCTTGCCACTTACTACTAATCACGACCTAGTGCACTTGCTAGAGAGCTCACTTTGGGCAGGCAACAAGTTTTTGGCGCCGTTGCTGGGGAGCAACGGGTAAGTTTTTAAATTTTTTTAGTAAATTAGTAGTTTTAAACTTTTTTGTTCGGATTGTGTAGTTTTTTTGCAAAAGGGAGAAGGCTGGAAATATTTTTTTCAACAAGCTTTTGGAGCAAGAAGCAAACAAGTAGAGCAACCAAGGAGAAACCATGGCAGATTTTGGAACATGTCTGCCCCTTCCGAAACTCAGGAAGTTTTCTAAACCTTCTTCATTGGGACATATGTCATGCATAATGATACCAAATGAAGGAGAAAATATTGTTCAAATCAAACCCTCCATGATTAAACTTGTACTAACAAATGCTCAATTTAAAGGATTGCCTAACGAGGACCCAAATGATCACCTTTATGATTTTCTTGAAATATGCAATCTTTTTAAAGTTAATCATGGTGTTTCGAATGATATTCTCAGGATGAAGTTGTTTCCTTTCGCGTTGTAGGAAAAGGCGAAATCATGGTTTAGATCTTTACAACCGGGTTCAATCACATCTTGGGAGAAGATGGTTGAAGCATTCTTGATAAAGTATTTTCCACCTTCCAAGGTTGCTAGAATGAGAAATGAGATTTCTACGTTCACTCAATCTAAAGATGAATCACTCCAAGAATCATAGGAGAGATTCAAGGATTTACAAAGAAGGGTACCAAACAACAGTTTACCTATATGGATGGAAATGCAAACCTTTTACAATGGGTTAAATGATGAGCATAAAGTTCGTCTAAAAATCCTTGCAAATGGTGACCTTGAAGAAATGGAGCCTGAAGCAATCTTTACCCTCATTGAGAAAGTCATGAACACAAGTTTCAAATGGCATTTGGAGGAAAACTTAAATTTTTAAGAATCTAAGGTTGTGCAAAAACTTTCAGAAAAAGATGAGGAGTTAGCTGAGCAAGTAAACGTACTCTCGGGGCAACCACAACTATCATTTCAGCAACCACAACTTTTGTCAAAGCAACCTCAGATTCCAATCCAAAAACCTCAAATGTCATTCTAACAACCTCATTTTATCTTCCCCCGACCTCAAAGTGTTATTCACAAATATCAACAACCATAAATTTTATCCCAACAACCTCACCAACCATTACAACAACCTCACCATTACTTCCAGCACTTGAAACATCTTATGAACCTACTGAACATAGCTTGGAAATGGTAGTGATAGAGTTTATGAAGCAAACTCATGCATCAATCAAAAACTTAGAGAATCAATTTCAACAACGAGCTAATATGGTGATTTCAAAAGATAAAGTGGCCACTACAAGAAATATTGAGCATAACTCTATAGAGGAATATGAAGCAAGCATGATGGAGTATGGTAAGGTTGTTGATAATTCTAACATGCTTGCTGTTGATAATGTTTATAATGCAGGGGAGCAAGCACAAGAGGAGTTAGAGTAGCCTGATCATAAGTTGGAGCAACCAGAATATCACCATGAAGAACATGTGCACAAAAGAAAGCAACCTAAAGTTTAGTTCAAGACTACTTCAGTTCCAGAAAAGGTGCTTGCTTAAGAGGAAGCGGTTCTAAGAGAGCAACCACTCTGAATCTACCAACCAAGGATACCATTTCCTGAAAGAGCAATGTAAGATCTAAGGTATGAGGAGCTTAATAAGAACTTGCAGGTGCATAATCAAGAGATCATCAAAGGTGAGGAGAAATTTGTTGAGGTGGATTTAAAAGGAAAAATTGATTGCTCCCCAATTGTTGAAGATGAGCAATCTACTCACAACCCTCACAAATTGAAAGAGTAATATGTCTTCATGCAACGTTTTGATGAGGATCAATTTAAAAGTAAATAATGGAGAGAAGTGGACATGCTACAACAAAACACTTCATACATTAGTCCACCTTTCTCAACTTTCACTTATGAACCTCCTTGAGCAACTTGTATATATTGGTGTCCACTTTAAACACCAATTGAAGCACTTTTGATGAGCCCAAGTTCATTTTTCTGACCTTGCAAATATTTATTTTGAATTTCTGTGTTTAGTATGTTTTAAGCTTATTCTTTTCCTTTCTTTTGCAGGTGGCCAACAAATTAAGTGTGGGGGAAATCTGGATAATGGTTGCCCTGGCATATTTGAGGAGCAGTCATGAAGCTGTTGAGGGCAATCATCCTTATAAAAACAAGAGTAATTCACCCATACTTATCTCTCCCACTTTTTGGTAACTCACTTTCACTTAAGCTCAATAATCATTTTAATTTAGAAAAAGTCATGCTAGTAGTTTTTACTTACCCTCTATGCTAGTTGGTTGTTATTTGTCAATTTTGCTTAATTTTGTTCAGTGCTTTGAGGACAAAGCATTGAGTAAGTATGGGGGAGGAGTAAGTTAGAAAAACTATGCATGCTTGTTGCCTTATAACTGTTATAGAATGGTCACTGCCTTAGAATGCTGGATATTGCTGTGTTTACTATGGTATAATTATTGCTTATGATCATCCCTGCTTAGAACACTTGTTTGACTTTAAGTATTGTTTTAAACTATTTTGTTTTTGATGTTCTGTTCCTGAAGCATGTTGTTTGTAAATAGATTCACTTCTCTTTTAAAATTTGTGAAAATTTTTTTACTTTTTCAACAGTGTTTTCTGTTTTGGCAATTAGCATGAGAAACTATCTTTTGGAAATTAGTAGTCTAGGTAAAATACTTATGGTTTGGTTAATAATGGTAAAACTACAATTAACATGTTAATAAGATTGATTAAGCAAGTAAGACATAATTTGAAACTATTTTTCAATAAATAAGACTAGGATAACCAACTAAAATAAACTCATTGTTTAGTGAGGACTTGAGCCTCAATGTTTTTGATTCATCATTCACTAAATCAATTCTTGTATCTGCTCTTAAAAGTTCAAATTTTCTCTTATACAGAAAGTGCTTAATTTTCAAAATCATTCTTTACTTAATGAAATTCTGAAATCACTTCTCCTTTAAATGTTAAATTCTTTGATGAGAGGGCTTACATGTGCAACTTAAGTCTAGAACTTGATTTGGGAGAATTCGGATATAGTGCTTATTGAGACCATATAATTGATCACCACATGAGATGATTAAGGCACTAGGATTACACCTCTTTTTACCCAAAGAGCCACCCTTAGATAATATATCCCCTGGATAGCTCCCTTGAGCCTTAACCTTTTTCTTTATACACACAACAAGTTAAACCCTAATACCTTTTTCTTTTTACTTTCCCTTTGTATTTAACCCTTGATTTTACCAAGAATTTTTCAAAATAGTAAACTTGAACTACTAATGGTTGTTATCTTGTTTCTCAAAAATTATTCTCAAAGGAAAAACTTAAGTGAGCTTTCTTTAAAAATTCTATTCCAGCCATGTGCTTCATTATAAAAAAATTAAAAAAAATTGAAAAAAATTAAAAAAAATTGAAAAAAATAAAGAAGAAGAAAAAGAGAAAAAGAGAAAAAAAGAAGTCTGATCAAAAGCAAGCTAAATTTTCTTGATTCTCTCATTTGAATGATTGCCTTACTTGCTATTTGATTGCTCCAATCTTCCATTGATTCTTTTGAGATCTGAACATCATTTTCCAATAAAAGCGCTGACCATACATCTTGCTGTATAGTCATCATGCTCACTTGGTAGAATCCATTTACACACACAAAGCCTTTCACCAACACACCCCCAACCCAGAGCCTACATTACAACCTAATTAAAGACCTTTTGATTATGTTGTGATCAATATTTTTAAGTGGTGGAGATGAGACCAATAATCAAGACTATGGACTTAATGTTTGCTAAGTGTAGCTGATGAGTGATTTCTCAAAACTCACCCTTTAAAAACTTTGTGTGAATTAAGTGACTTCGTTGGTGAGGAAGGTTGGCTTTATTTTTGAGATTAAGTTACATGTTAAGTATGGGGGTTTTCATCATTAACCTTAAACTTTGTATATTGAATGGATTACTGAATTTTCCTAAGGAAGAATTGATTGCCACTCTTGCATTTTTCTCCTTTTATCCTTATATTTTACGTCTTTGTGTTTTACTTGAGCACAAGCGAATGCCTAAGTGTTGGGGAATTTGATAAGTGTAATTTATACCAAGTAAACACTAGTCAATTAGTCTTGAAATCACCATATTTGTGGTTGAAATGTATAGTTCATTAGTGTTTTTGATGAAATTTCTGGTCACTACTAGATGCAGTAATGATCACTACCAAGAAACTAGAAACTGGCCAAAGTGAGCAGAAAACTGGGCAGAGTGATCACAGTTTCGACCTAACTAAGGGAGAAGAGCCTCAAACCTAATTAATATGATATTTTGGGAAGTGAAGTTGACTAAAATACCCCCTGGAGTGATGAAGAAATTCTATTGGCTTATCAAGGATGCCAATTTTGGATGGAAAATTGATTAATATTATTTTATGGCAAGTGGAAGAAGCTCATTGGAGAATGTTCCACATTCTAGAAGACTTTAATTGAGCTGATGAAGAGCCACCAACTTGTGGGTGGTGGAACACAACTTGAAGAGGTGGAGTTTGTCCGTTTGTGATGAATTATTTGATAAGTGGTTAACCACTATTACAAGCTTCTATCTTCTAGAAGGATTCCTTTTGTATGGCTGATAGTTATTTTAGAATATTTTAAAGTGCAAGTTGACACTCTAGAATGATCCACTTTGCACTATAAATATGGGACTTTCCTTCATTTGTAAAAGAGCTTTGGTTGGCAATAGAGCCTCCATTGTCTCACCTTCTTTCTACTTTTCTGTATTATTTCTTTATTTTCCTTTAGTATAATATTTATCTTTTATGTTCTATTTTATGTTTATGGGTAATTAAGCCGTAGTGAGCACGGCCAATGACCAAGGCAGATCTTATAGTTTGATTTCTCTACCTCTTTCGTTCTAGCATTATTTTATATGGATTATTTTGAGTTAAGCTTAATTCTCATAAGTGAGGCGTAACTTATGTTGAGTATAACAAGAGGGACTGAAAGGTGAAGTGTAACACATACTAAACACAAAACACTTGTCTAAAAGGAACTGAAAAGTAAATCAGACATGCTAGGAAGTTTCTACTTAAAGAATGCTTGCATGATTCATAGTGCTTAAGGTTTTACTTGCACGGCGAAATCACACAAGTGAACTTTAGAGAACTAGACAAAGGGAAACAACGGCTAGTATATAAGACATGCAAGAAACCTAGATCCTTAAGTGCTAACATGCTAAAATAAAGAGGGCTAATCATTCACATGTCTGCATGCTCACTGGGTGTGCTTACCTCCTTATAAATTTGTTAGTAGTAACTATCCACAACAACCACTTTTACTTTCCAGCAATCATTTACTTTCAACACTTTCTTTTTTTGTCACATCTTATTTTTTACCTTGGATTTCTAACTACTGATTTACTACTTGATTTAATTACTTTCCTTGCTCCCTGTGGGATACGACCTTGTGCTTGCCACTGACTACTGATCATGACCTAGTGCACTTGCTAGAGAGCTCACTTTGGGCGGGCAACATGAATGCTAACCCCTCCTAATCCTTGATTCTTCTTAGTTCAGCATTCCTCAACACTTCTCATATATTTCTGCAAGATCAGGAACATATGTATAGCAAAAAATATAAGAAGTTAAGAAGATCTTAACTTAGAATAGAATAATTAATCTTTTTATATATGGATAACTTGAGTACAGACAACAAAAGTTAATCTATACTAAGTTTTACAATCAGCTCTATAGATTACAAAATGTTCTATTCTATTTAGGCAAAGGTGGTCCTCTAAGATTTGCTCACCTATCTTCAAATGCTTGCTAATCCCATCTTGACTTATTTTCTTTGGGCAGCGCAATCTCCTTTCCTTTTCTCTTATGAGTCTCAAGATATTGTCTTTGAATGCGCTCCAGATCCTTAGACAATTCATATGAAAATTCAGCTACCCTCGGATCTCTCTCTTTCTTCTCTTGCTCATGTTTCTCACGATCCTTCTCCCCCATTGCCATTGCTTCTAAAATGTCTTGGGCTTGATGATCAAATGAGTTCAGAGAATCCTTAAAATGCTTAAGCTTGCCATAGATGGTGGAAGAAAAGTTCTGCACTAGCAACTTATAGATCTCTTGAGAAATGGCATCCTGTTCTCTGAGAAAAGTGAAGAGTCCTACCAGGGCGTGAGATTGAGATTGATTGACCTGGTACTGAGCATCTAGTCCTCCCTTGGAAATTTGGGTGAGATTGGCCAGAGCCTTGGCTTGAGTGTTTTCTCTTAAGATCCACTCTAGCATGGGAATGCTGCAAATGTGTGTAGACACTTGCTCATGAATCTAATCAATTGCTTGACAATCATTAATGACATCAGCATGAACAGATTTGATTTGATCCCAGATGTGACCAAGCTTTTGATGCAAAGATGGTTCTTTTTTAGCCTCTGACATAATAATGTCGCTACTCAGAGCGTCAGCTATGTTCAATCTCTTTAATGCCTTCAACACTTCTCCCTTTGAGTCCTTAACTCTGTTCAATACTTGTTCCTTCACATTCCTCAGCTTACTGGAGTTACCTTGACTCATCTTGAACGCAGCGATCAGAACGTTAACAACAATAACAATAGCATTTATCGGCATTGTGTTCTTATCATTCTCCTTGCTTAAAATATTGTAACCACTCAGTACTACTTGTATTCCTTCAAAGATAGGGTTGAATTTTTCAATCATAGAATTTCTAAAATCCCTTTGTTCGTTCAGAACTCTGCAGTTGCTTTTATAGATCTTCTCCATCTTCTTCTTAAGTTCTGCAACTTCTAGCTTCAAATACTCAGCCTGTCCACCTGTAATATTCAAAATAGACATAGTACGGGGTACTATAACCTTTATAAGGGAGAACTAGGTAGCAACAGATCTGATATGAGCCTTCATCTTCTCAACAACTTCCAAAAATCCTTATACTGGCTCAACAACCTTTGCAATTCTCCTCAAAACTTCCTCAGACAGTAGTGATCTTACAATTTTAGCATCTATCTCTATGTCTATCCTTAGTCCTGGAAATCTAGCTCTTCTAAATCTCTGTAAATCTCCCAATAGCTCAGCTTGGGGGTTAAATTCGGGTTGAGGTTGTTGAGGTAGTTGTTGTTGTGGTTATTGTGGTTCAGGAATCTCTTTAATGATTGTAGGACCTCTGACTACTGGTCCTTCCAAGAGCAAAGGTTCACGCACTAGAGATCCCACTGGAGAAAGTAAGGGAATGGGAATGATGGCTAATTGGTCAGAATTTGAGGTGGATAGTGTTTGGTTATCAGGTAGGGGTTTCATGGAGATTGGTGTAGGTGATAAGGGTGTTTCTGAAGATAGGTTAGGGAAAAAGAATGATTCTTCATGATTTTCTTCCTTCTGTCCTTCAATACCTTCAATAGTTGGCTCGCTGATCTAAGCAAGAGTATTCTCAGTCAGCTGAGCTTCCTACTCAACTACATTCTCCTCTTCCTCCTTATCCTCTAGATCTCCTTCATCCTCATCAAACACCACTTTCATCTTCTTAAAGATCCTCCTCTTTTTTTCTCTCCCCTCCTCCTTAGCCTCCTCAATAGTCAAAGTGACCTGTTGGTCTTCTTTGGTAACATCAAACTCCTCTGCCTCTATAACTTTAACTTCATCATCGTCCTACTCTTCTTCATTTTCAATACCTTCCAAGGCTCCTATCATCTCATCCACTACTTCTGGAACAAGTTTATCAACTAGAATAGCTACGACTTTTTCAATTGCATTCTTGGTATTAGCCTTAGTCTTAGCTGCAGATTCTTCAGCTCTCCTTTTCATTTCTTCTTATAAATCCTCCTACCTTTTCCTAATTCTCTTAGCTTCAACTGCCTTCAACTTCTTAGCCTCTTCAACATTCTGGACTACCCCAGTTACCTTATTTACCATTAGCTTTTTCTTAGGCTAACCTACTTAAGGCATATGAACTGATGTAGCTTTCTATCCTTCAGCATTTCCAACAACAAGTCCTGCAGCTTCAGTTTTCCTCTTCTTTGATCTAATCAGAGGCATCTTCTCTTTCAACTCTTCTTCAATTTTCTTATCCTCTTCCTTCTCTTTCTCAGTCAGCTCTCCAGGCTTCTCTTCCTTAGTTCCCTTAGTAGATCTGGTCTTTCTAGGAATAGAGGCAGCTACAGGATTAGAACTAGCTGAGCTCACCTTTTTCACCTCTTTCTTGGAGAGTCTTCTGACCTCCTTCTTGCTTCCCTTCTTCTCAGCATCCCCTTCTCCTCTTTTTGCTCTAAGCTTGGTAATCCTCTTAAGCTCCTTCTCAATAAATGCATCCAGAGTTTGATCCTCCTATTTAGGTTTAATTTGCCTCATAGGCATGATAGCTTTAAGATCCTTTACTCTAACCTCTCATGGCTTTAGCTTGATATACTTAGTGTTCTTAGGCTTCTCATCACACCTCAAGCTATGAAAATGAGTGTTGCTGAGTATTCTTGACTCCATTACTTTCAAAGTAATTTTCCTTTTCTATGCCCATCCTTCAAAGTCTAGCTCGTAAGCCCTACAAATTCCATAACAAGATAGCTATACACCATATGTTTAGAAACCTTCAAGAACCTATGTATAATTGCTAGGGGCCAGCTTATGCATATTCCTTTAGTTAGAGTATAGAGAAACACTCTTTTAAACTTGGAACAGCTTCCTATAGAACCAGTCTTGGGCAGCAACACTTTAGTAACCAGCTCATGCACTTGCTTTCCCTTCTTAGTGAACATAGATGCTATGAGCTCACTAGCTTTATAGTCAGCTGGAACTTCATAATCTACAGGGATGTCCACATAATCTTCATCCATAACAGCACACATTCTCAGCCCTCTTCCTCTCATACCCAGTGTGAGCACTGGATTTTAACAATCCTTCTCACAAAATAATGATGAGAGCTATATAAAGCAATGTCTTTCAGGTGTTGTCCATCAAAGGTGTTCCTACTACTATAGAGTTGAGTTTGCCAAAAGTTTGGAGACCTAGTCTACCCTTAGGTTTCCATATGGCATCTGTCTAGTGGTACAGATCCATTGGCAGACCCGTACGGGTGAGTACCTTTTATATGCATAGAGAGGACCCGTATGGGTGGGGCCCTACCCATATGGGTCCTCTGATTTCCTAATTAGTCTCTTTTAGAAGCTATCTCTTACCTTTTTGGGAAAATGTAGGTCTTGAATGCGGGTTATTACATTCAGACCTGACTCCCACCCTATAAATGAGGCCTTTTCCCCTCATTTCACCATATGCACACATATCTTATAGGAAAATCATACTAAAACTCTAGCAATTTCTATAGGTATAGAAAAGGTATAGTGGGGGTATAGGAGGTTTAAAATAGGGAGAAAACCCATTCTTTAAGGTTTTGTCCACATTTTATTCATTCCTAGCTTCGTTTATTAGGATTTAGGGGAGGGTCTGTCCATACAAATACTTGCCTAAATAGTCTTATTTCATCATCTACTTTGGCCGGACTCTCTCAATAGTAAAGGGATCATCTCAAAGTGGTTTCACGCTGCAAATGTAACGCTCTTGAGTTTCAAAGAGACTCACATCTTAGTTATTTCATTATTATTATTCTCTATTTCTTCTGTTATATCTGTTCCTTTCATTTCCTATTTTAGGTCTGGTCTTAACCCGTATGAGCCTTATTGGCACCATATATCCCAAAAGATATCAAATCGGTCCGACATAGTCATACAGAGGGAAATCCCTTTTATTTTATTTTTGTGCCATTAATCTATTAATCTATAAATTAAAATGAGCAAAGCTTCTGCCTAGGACAAGACACAACCATATAGGTCCCCGTACACCCGTACCAGCCTTCTATGGTACACATAGGGGTACCAACCCCCAGATAATACCCAGAATTCACTTTTAATCAATTAAAAATCAATCCAACTTGTCATATGCCATGCAATCATTTTCACTAATAATTTGGTAAATCAACCCACGAAAGTTAAAATGTGTTTTCACAACAAAATATGCTGAAGTGCTGACTTATGATGTGCTATAAACTATGCTAACGTCTGTGGATGTAGGGGAATTTACTTTCATTTTGTTTTATAACTTAGAACAAATGTATAGGTCCTCTTTGCAATTTTTGTCATTTTTGTTTGGTTGTAATTTTATTCCCCCATTTATTGCCTATGCTTTATTGTAATATGTAAACGCATGTAACGAGTGGAAAAGAGTGTAGAAATAGGATTTCTGTGATAATTCCTTGAATGATGAAAACTAAAACGGTTTTATGTGGTGAATATAATTTTGAATCAACTAAATGAGAAATAAGGGACTCATTCGATACCAAGTAGATAACTTGGGTGGCAACTCTATCAATTGCATCGAGATTTGAGCCTCAATTCTTTTATTCATTAAAATTGGCTTATTGTGCAAACATTAACTAAAAAAATGTTTTATCATGCCTAAATCTAACCAAACCCCAGTAGGCCCTACCTCTCACACAGGTGCCAAGGGAGACTCACACGTTATCGACACCTCATAGTGGCGACTCTGCTGGGGAAGTAATCTTTTAACTTGCAAAATTTTGGTTTGTTTTAAAAGCTTAAAAGATTAAGATGTGCATCGAAAATCGTTTCCTTGATTCAACCCGCTTTTGTTTTCATCATTTGTGAAAGTTATCACACTCTATCTTCTCACCTCCTTTTCTCTTTAGTTAGATGCGCTCTTCTTCTAGAACTACGTTAAGGTGCCCTATTATTTCTGCAACACTTATGAAAGTGTTACCCATGCTAGGAATTGGGGACACTCTAGTGGGTGGAGCACTCATTACTATCTCCCTTCAAAAGAGGCTTGATTCGACGGGGACCTTCTACATTAAGTTTCGATATGTCCCTACTCCATTCTTACCAAAAGCCGTAGAATTTTACCCTCAAACTCGATGGGAGAAATAAGGACGGAATCGATTACTTCACATGTGTTGTGTTACATACCCTTATGATTAACCCCACCATGCATCGTTGTAATTTATGCATGCATACCACATCCTATGGATGTAATGATCTCTTAGTTACTACCTCAGTTCAAGACAGAAATCGATAATTCCACCCAGCACTCATCCCGGTCACTGTCATAGCTCAACTTGGTCAGTCAGTTCAACCAACGAACCCAATGCTCCACACAGTTAGTAGTGGGAATCATTCACTCCATCAAGAGGCTATTCTACAATTTCACCGTAGCAAGGACCCGAGTCAGTTGTCGGACTTTGTGGTTATGCTAAAGGGGATAATCCTCCCTTATTTCATGGGTTTACCCTATGGCATGACCCGCGACCAAGTGGTTCATCATATTACTATAGATGACATCTCACCTTGGGATACTCCTCTTTTGAACATCTTCAAGAAGCTAAAGAAATACCAGTTGATTGACCATCTTTGACCATATATTCCACCAAAACCCCTGGAAAGGGGAAAATTCTGCATATATCATGTCAGTCTTGATCATCTGACTAGGACATGTGAGGATCTCCTCAAAGCCATCACAACACTAATTGACAAGGGAAAAGTCTGTGAACCCCTGAGAAGAGGGGATAAAATAGCCATGATTAACTCATGATTAGAAGAAAATGAGGTATGGAAATGCATCATGGAGACCAAGAAAGTAAGAGAAGAACCATCCATTTTTGACCTTATAGCTATCAGACAGAGGAGTAGGGAACCTGTCTCTGACTACTTTCGGAGGTGGTTAATGATCGAGGTATCCCTTAAAAGGAAACCTCAAGGGGAAGAATTAGCTGACCAGTTCATCTTTGGGTTATCTCCTCACCTCTGCAAGATAGCATTTATGAGTGCATACAAAACCATCCTTGAGATCTACGAAGCAACTATAGAAGTAGAATAATATGCTAAACAAATGGAAGACAGTGACCCATCAAAGATTGAAGTAGATAAAGCTATTGACACTCTTACCACTTCAGTATACACCATCTTATGCCTAAGGGATAAGAAGAAGACACTAATTCAGGAAGCCTTGAGAAACCTAACCCAATTTACAAGGGAAGCTGTAGATAAGGTGTTGACTGAGAAACAGTTGCAAGACTAAGATCGGGACCTAACTCACATTCTGATGAGTGGCCAAGAAGGCCCTCCACCTGTGAAGGATGACAATGTAATTATATGTCATGAAAATGTTATAGCCTTCAGGCATCCTAATAATAATGATAATGATTTGCTTACTTGTTTGATGTTTTACCTAATGACACCATGCATTCATCTAACCATATGCATAACATTTTTAGCATTCATGACACTTCATTGCATGACATTAGTTTGGGTACTAAGGAAAATCTAAAAATGGTAACAATATCCAGTGATCTGACCCCTAAATAAAAGTGATGATAAAGTGCTTAGAAAATATGTTAACTCTTTTGCTTGGTCCTACGAAGACATGCTCGAGGTAGATCGCCAAATTACCGAGCATTGTATCCCGACTAATCCTAGGTTCAAACCAATCAAACAAAAGTTAATAAGGTTACATCCAGAATGGGTCGATAAGATCAAAGATGAAGTTACTAGATTACTAGAAGCTAAATTCATTGAAGTAATTGAGTACCCAACATGGTTAGCAAATGTTGTCCCAGTTCCTAAGAAAGATGGAAGGGTTAGAATGTGCGTCAACTTTCGCGATTTGAATAAGGCATCTCCCAAAGATGACTGCCCATTACCATATATCAACGTATTAGCAGACAATGCTACCAGGGCCACAATGTACTCATTCTTAGATGGGTTCTCTGGGTATAATCAGATTCTAATGGACATCATTGACAAGGTCAAGATGGACTTCATCATAGAATGGGGAGTATACTATTATAAGGTAATGCCTTTTTTAGGTTAAAGAATGCAGGGGTAACTTATCAAAGAGCTGTGACAGCCTTACTCCGTGGTATGATCCATAAAGAGGTTGAGGTTTATGTAGATGACATGCTAATAAAGTCTAATACGACGGAAGAGCACCCTGAGATTTTGGAAAGGTTATTGACTAGAATTGAGAAGTACAATATGCACTTAAATCCAAAGAAGTGTGTATTTGGAGTCACATCATAAAAGCTCTTGGGCCACATCATCGATCAGAGAGGAATTGAGGTTGACCCTCATAAGGTTAAAGCTATTCAAGAAATGCCTATTCCTAGAACCGAAAGGAAAGTCAGGTCATTCCTTGGATCACTCCAGTACGTAAGTTGTTTTATTTCCAAACTAACGACCATATGTGTGCCAATCTTTAAGTTGTTGAGAAGGAAGCAACCGATAGAGTGGAATGAACAATGCCAGATAGCATTTGACAAGATAAATGCTTATCTTATGAGCCCCCCAGTTTTAAAGCCTATAATGCCCTGCAAGCCATTGATTCTATATTTGGCCATAAAAGAGTCATATGTAGGGGCAATATTTGTTCAGGAATAAGAGGATAAGAGCAAACACATCATCTACTATTTAAGAAAGAAGTTGTTGGAATATAAGATGAAATACATGGTGGTAGAAAAGACCTATGCAATGATGGTATGGTTGACTAAGAAGTTGAGGCACTACTTCAAGTCCTACAAAATTCAAGCAGTGGCAAAGGTTGATCCAATGAAGTATCTTTATCAATCCCTTATATTGGTAGGGAAACTCTCTCATTGGGTACTGTTATTATCAGAATTAAATATTGAGTATGTCATGAAAAAGGTCATTAAAGGGAGAGCAGTGGCTGATTTTTAGCAAGTCAACCCTTAGAGTTTGACTATGTTGAAAATTTGGATTTACTTGATGAGCAGTTAGCAGAAGTGAAGGATGAAACTGCCAAATTGACCATGTATTTTGATAGGGCTTTGAATTGAAAGGGTGCAAGTCTTGTGGTAATCATCATTACGCCACAAGGTGAGGTTATTCCACTGAGCAAATGGTTAGAGTTTTTAGTCACTAATAACAGTGTCAAGTATGAAGCTTGTCTCTTTGGTCTCAATGCTCTCTTAAAGATAGGGGCAAGGGAAGTCAGGGTGATGGGGGACTCCACATTAGTGATAAAGTATGTCGTGGGAGAGTGGGAAATCAGGGAAGAGTCACTCCGACCATATGTGGAAGCAGTTTGGGATTTGTCAGCACGGTTCAGCCAATACCTCTTCTAGTATATATCCAGGGATGAGAATCAGATGGTAGATTCCTTGGCTACCCTAGCTTTGATGTGGGGGGAGACGAGGCTCAACCCATCCATCCACTTATAGTAGAAATGGCTAGTTCTCCATTTCATGAAACAGCTCAAGTTATGGTTGTGGAGGAGCAAAAGGTCTATTGGTACAATGGCATTAAGAGGATCCTAAAAGAAGGGAGGTACCTCAAAGGATCATCAAGTCCAGACTGTATAACTCTAAAAAGGTTGGTAACTCAGTTCAGACTAGTTGACGAAGATCTCTTTAAAGGACAACTGAAGGTTTATTGTTTAGGTGTTTGACAGAAGAAGAAGCAGAAAGGGTAATGACTCAGGTACATTCAGGGGATTGCGGCCCGCATATGAATGGGATGGATTTAGCTAGAAAGATTCAGAGAATAGGGTACTACTGGACCATAATGAACGCCAACTACGTTGACAAGGTCAGGAGATGTCATGAATGTCAGATTCACAGGGACATACAACATCTCCGTTCATCTGAGCTTTACAATTTGTCTACTCCTTGGCCTTTCTCGGTGTGGGGGATAAATATAATCGGTGAAATTCAGCCATCATCAACCAATAGTCATTAGTTCATCATAGTCGCAGTTGATTATTTTTCAAAATGGGTAGAAACCGAATCTTACACTAATATTACCGCTAAGAAAATGGCGAAGTTCATAGAGAGGCATACTTTTGCAAGATATGGAATTCTGCACCATATATTTTTTGATATTGGGTTCATTTTCATGGGGCCATGGCTGAATTATTTGAGAAGTTCAACATTGAGCATCGCAGATCTTCTCCATATAGGCCATAAGTTAATGGGGCAGTCGAGGCTATTAATAAGTCAATAAAGAATATTTTATCCAAGACAGTAGCTACTTATAGAGACTGGGCTGATAAACTTCCATTTGTAGTTTAGGGGTATAAAACCAGTGTAAGAACTCCCAGCGATCAAACACCTTTCTCCCTAGTATATAGAATGGAAGCCGTGTTACCGGTTGAAATAGAAGTAAGATCTCTAAGAGTGGCACTTGAATGGTAGTTAAAAGAATTAGATTGGGCAAGAGCTAGGTATGAATAGTTAAATGCGATAGATGAAAAGCGGTTGAAGGCACTTGACCATCTCTAGATGTACAAATAGCACATGGCTCAAGCTTACAACAATATAATCAGATACCCGAAACAACCTCTTAAAGCGGGCAATCTGGTCCTCAAGCAGCTATGCTAGGTCAACACTGACGCTAGGGGCAAATTTAGGCCTAATTGGGAAGGACCATTTGTCATGAAGAAAGTCCTTGGTAAAGGAGGAATCAAGCTTATGGATATGGAAGGAAATGAGTTCGTGAATCTAGTGAACCAAGATAGGCTCAAGTGTTATCATGTCTAGGTCAATGAATTAAATCATAAAAAAAGCAGCACAAAAATAAAAGAAATGAAGAATAAATCACCTGATGAGTGGTCCTCTACTGCTCGGGCAAAAATTAGGGTGCACCATGCTAATCAATATCCCGTAAACCAGCCAGGCAAAAATTAGGGCACTCCAACGCAAATAAAGCCCGCTAAGTTGAAAACCTGAAAAAGGGTGGCTTAGGCAAAAGTTAGGGCATTGAGAGAAAAATGTCAGTTGCTTTCCAGAACATTTGTAAAAGACCAGTAGGAAGTAGGGGTTAACCATTAGAAATTGTTACCATTGCCTATGTACTCAAATTAATCTAATTAATGAACATGTTATGATTTTGCTAAGAATCTTGGTCTTTTGAATGCATGCATGTCTTTAGGTGAAATAATAGTTCGTATGTGAACATTAATTTTTCTCTACGTGTTATGCATCATTGTATTCATCTTTACCACACATTTGCAATATTCAGAAAAAGCCTGCTGGATTAAAAACCCAAAAGGGCGGTCCAGGCAAAAGCTAAGGCAAAAAGAAAAGTCTGCTAGATTAAGCCGTCAAGGATAGTTTAGGCAAAAATTAAGACAGTCTGTTGGATTGAAAACCAAAAAGGGTGGTCCAGGAAAAAGTTAAGATAGAATAAAAAGAAAAAGAAAAAGCTTGCTAGGTTGAAAACCCGAAGGGGCGGTCTAGGCAAAAGTTGAACCTAAAAATAAAAAGTCCGCTAGGCTAAGCCGTTAAGGACATGTCAGGCAAAAATTAGGACAAAAAGAAAGAAAAATAAAGGTTTGATAGGTCACCTCACATCGAGTGGCCTATGCAAAAGTTAGAACATCACTTGGTCCCCTCGCTATAAAATCATTGGGTACAGGTTCACAAGGCAACGATACTCAACAATCTAAGTTTAAGAAAAGTCAGCATGCATAGTAATCAAATATCAGAAGTACTAATTTAAAGTTCACAACAAAGCACGCCACACAGGGCCCAAAAGTGTCAAAAAGTAATCTAGGCTACTGGGGGATCATGTCCCTGACGATCCTCTAGGGTTTGGTTCTGCGTATCTGCCAGCAGATAGTCCATATCTATCATCATGTGATCTTCAGCTTCTTTAGTACCAACAGCTGGCTGAGCAGGGGCCCTGGTGTCCAAAGTCCCTACGGCACCCCCAGTTGCAGCATCAGCCATACCTGTATGTTAATCCACCTCCTGTTCTACCCCTGCACTCTAGGTCATAATTGGCTGAACCCTATAATTTGAAGGAGCGTCCGAAGAAGAATCGGATGGCTCAGGAGTCCGCCTACCCTTAGTCATGCAAGCCAACTGTGCCCGTAAAACCTCAGTCTCTCTCCTAGCTCTCTCCAAGTCTGCCTCTAGCGTAAGGATCTGATCTAACTCTGTAGTGGCTTCCTGCAGCTACTCCTCTAGGAAGCTTGCCCGATCCTTGGTAGCCTCTAAGTCCCGATTAGATCTATGCTGCTCTATAGCTAGCAGGGTCTGCATAAAAACCATAAGATCAGTACACATAAAAAAAATGTCATAGCATACATGCATAGTTTGTTATATTTTACAGGTAAATAAGAAGCTCATCGCAGCTAAGGCATCTTATGCCATTATCAGATCCCTGGTCGAGAAGCACCTCTGTGCTATCCTCTCTACCTTGGCTACAAACACTTGTGGAAACCAATTCAGTCAATTCAGAATGCATATCATAAATTTAACAAGGATATAAGCTAAGAGTTTGGCATAAGGGCTTATATGGGTCGCGCTAAGAGGAGCGAAGTGGATAGTGTGGGCTGACACCACCAGCCTGCGTACAGCGGGCTTCCCTGAATGGTTGAGGAGGCGGAAGGTAGAATCTAGGCTAGTTTGGAGGACGCCCTCCCTGAAGCCTCTGACTGTCTTAGCCCACTTCCCCAGCAGAGCCTAATCAGCTGGTGTCCTAGGGGCAGTAGTAGTGGCAGCAGCAGCATGTTGCTTCCGCTTCTGAGCAGAAGACTATAATTCAAGTTTACAAATTGTCAGACCAATGGTTTGTAAAAGTAATGGTAAAAGAGTAAATAATTCATAGAGCTGAGTCGATATACCCAAGTAGAAGAGCCCGCGGGCCTAAAAATGCCCTATGTCTGACGAACCAAGAAAGTTCCCCCACGATCACCTCCGGCTCCATCATCGCCACCCTCATCATCCTCATCATTGTCATCATCCGTATAGTGGAACTCAATAGGAGTACCTCCTAAATGGACCCTCGATCAGGATAAGAACTCTCAATAGACAACACTCAGGCTCCCTTGCCTAGCAGATACAACCCCTAGTCCATCCTTAGCATCAGGTGTGGCTAGTATACACCTACAGGGATAGGCATAGGGATAGGCCTCTCAACTACAGAGTTCATCAGCCAGTCACACACTCGCTCACCTAGGTACCACTCAAAGGAAAGTGGTGACTCCAGATTAAATCGATGGTCATCCACTCCCTACCGCATATCCTCGATCTCGTCGTGGATGACCATATGCACCCAAGGATCACGAATAATCTACATATAATCACAGCGCACTGTAAGAGCCCTAACTTTATAAATATAGTTATCATTAACAGTTTTTTAAATTGAAAATACAGGTTCAGGCTTAAAAGGGTTTACCTGATGGGAGAGTAGTTGGCAGATATACTCTCGATACTCTGCTACAGCCTTGGGCTGCTGCTGGTAGGGACCCATCCACCTGGATATGATATGAGACATCTCAGGCTAACTAGATAAGCCTGGCTTAGGGATCAAATGGTGCTCGAAAGCCCACATCTGGAAGAAGAATCAAAAGTCAGTCACATGATAGTTTTAATATAAGGCTAAAAGCATAAGGAAAGTTTAGTGTTCACCAGAAGGAGTAGATGGCTAATCTTTAGCTCAGCCTACTACCCCAAACCCCGATATCTAGGCCATAGTACAGCTAAGCTAGAATATTCGGGAGCTAGTTCTTGCCAAGCACACTGGCAAGATCATCCACAGTAGAAAGCAAACCATAGTTAAGGTTGCTCGAGTATACAGGAAAGAAGATGATCGATAAGAGGCTCAAGAGGAAGGACTTGGCATACTGATCCCTCCTGTTTATAGCAATCAGTCTCGGCTGTGCTCGCTATAAGTATATAGCTCCCCGTAGTTAAGCTTGTCCTTCTAACTAGGATGAAGCCCAAGAAGTCTCTGTACATAGTCCTTCACCTCGGCCGTGAATCCCAATGATTGGCATACACGTTGAAGTGGATGATATCTCCTCTCCAAGCAAACCCAGTTAGTGCACATATGTCAAATGGGGTGATAATGACCTCCCCTATCGGCAAATGGAAGGTATGGGTAGTCTCCAGCCACCACTCAGCCAGTGTAGTTATGGCATTAGGAGCCAACGTCTTTGCCCCTCAGGAATGGCCTGAACAATATCAGAGAAGCCTAGAGCATCGATCTAGGCTATCAACTCAACATCCCCATTAGTATCGATCTCCTCGTACCACTTTCGGCAACAACTTAGGGCCCTAAAGGTCCTAAAAGGGAACTGCAAAAGCAAAATAGTAGTATAACAAGGTTAGAATACGGTGATTAAGTCAGAAATTAGAAGAAAAGTACAGTATGTAGAGTTTTAGACATTCTGTCCCAGATAAGGGTACCCGTATGGGTGGGCCCTACCCGTACGGATACTATACCCACACCCGTATGAAAAGCGAGACCCGTACGGGTCCTTACAATCACTGATCATCGGAGAAAAAGGTCTCAAAAAGCCATTCTCACTAAAACTTAAACAAATCTCAGCAAAAACTATCCTAAAAGTTCCCTAGACTAAAGTTACATGAATAAGGCTCTTTTCAGCCTCTAAAACACCATAAAAGCATGCCAAATCAAAAAAATTCCAAATTGGGGGAAAATTGAAAAAGGTGGATTTTGATCTACTTACTTGGAGTTCGGAGGTGTGATTCGGGAGAAGGGACCATGGGGTCGTCAGAGGAAGGATTAAAGCCGAGAAATGAGTCCATTTCCCAGAAAGCATATCCAATGGCCACCGGACATCACTGGAGTTCTGAATCGCCAATTTGGAGCAATTCCTCGCATCTCAGACCAAAATGGCCAGCATCGGGAATCTTCTTATACATTATTTGATTGACTTAGGGGGAAATAAGGATTATTCGTGTTTTTTTAGAGCTGCCCTAAAGCATCCGTACCGGTGCCCCACACCCATATGAGTCCTAATCAGTAAATTGCCATCCGTACTAGTCCGAGTCACCCGTACGGGTCCCTTCCTACCACCAGGAGGAAGTTTTCAAGTTAGAGCATCATAGGCATACCTAGTTCAGATTAGGGGACTAACCCCACTTCTCTTAAACCCTATATTTCAGTTAATCATAGGGCAAAACCCTTAGCTAACCTTGATCCTTGATCAACGGGGCAAAAATTCTCATTTTGGCAAATCGATCAAGAATCAAAGTACGCCATTTTTGAATTAATCACTAACCAGGAAATCTTTATATATAGGTCTATCCTAGCATGAGAGTTCTTCCCTAGCAAATGAATCTTAACGGGAAAGGCTTCCCCAGTGGAAGAGGCATTACTCAAAGGATATTACTTCCCCCATATTTCCCAGTAGCTGAATCATCAATTAATTTAGGGGCATCCCCCCATTTCCCAGTAGCAACATTACCAGATCCTAGGGGCACCCCCCATTTCCCAGTAGCTAAATCATCAGTTAATTCAAGGGCATCCCCCCATTTCTCAGTAGCAAAATCATCAGATTCTAAGGGCACCCCCCCCCCAATTTCCCAGTAGCAGAGTCATCAGTTAATTCAGAGGCATCCCCCCATTTCCTAGTAGCAAAATCGCTAGATCCCAGGGGCATCCGCCCATCGACCCAGAGGCATCCCCCTATTCCTGAGTAGCGGAATCATCAGATCCTAGAGGCATCCCCCCACCGACCTAGGGGCATGCCCCTATTTTCTAAAAGTAGAATCATCGGATCCGAGGGGCATCCCCCCTTCCTCCAACGGTGGGATCAGACAATCTACGGGCATTCCCCTATAGTCCAGCCCTCCTAGGGGCATTCTTTGAGAGGTAACCCTCCAAGAGGCACTTCATTTTAAAGCAATCAGGCCAAACTCGACATTTCCCGCACATATTTTTTAGTTTATCCTATCCGTAGATCTTTATTCTTAATTGAAGGGGCAAAAATATTTTTGTCTTTACAAAAGTCAATTAAGAATAAAGAGGTGTCTGCTTAGGCAAGGACTAAATCAGTGTTTGACTATTGTCTCTTTTCAGGTTATTCAAAAATTCCCCAGTAGAAGAGTCATCCGCCTTAGAAAAGGGATACATCATCAATAGTAGGAAAGTCGATCCGCCTATAGAAAGGGATACACGTATCTTCCCCAGAGAAGTCATCAGTCAAGAAAGTCGATCTGCCTTAAGAAAGAGATACATTAGCTAGGAGAACTCATCCTCCTTAAGAAAGGGATATATTAGCCAGGAGAAATCATCCGCCTTAAGAAAGGGATACATTAGCCAGAAGAAGTCATCCGCCTTAGGAAAGGGATACACCATCGGTTAGGAGATTCGATCCGCCTTCAGAAAGGGATATGAGGAGAAGTCATCAGCCTTAGGAAAGGGATACATCAGTCAGGAGAGTCGATTCGCCTTAAGAAAGAGATACACACATTCTCCCTAGTTGAGTCACTAGGGAAATGCACGGTAGCAAAAGGAGAGTCATCCGCCTTAGGAAAGGGATATATCATCAATTAGGAAAGTCATCCTCCTCAAGAAAGGAATGTGAGCAGAAGACCTTTTTCCCACCCTCAAGGACCGCGTGAGATGCCTAGCACAGGGGTTGGAAAATAATGAGCGCTGTGAAGCGTGCTAAGGGAGAATCCTAATTTTAGCCGTGATGAAAATAATAATGAAAAAGTGATGTTAATGTTGAATTTAACTCCAATTTGCATGTTAAGGGATACGAGACTTGAAATCTCGTATTTCAAGATAGAGTCACCACCCGTTTAGCTCCACTGGGAATTTAGGTACGATATTTCCACCGGGTGGTTTGACCGTACCTTAAAACAGAGATTCTAAGTTCGGAAGATGTTGCTTACTTTTCAGTTTTTAAATCAAACCATTTATATTTTAAAAAAAGCGACTTTAGTTCTTATGCAATTTAAATCCGGTTATTGTTCGGAATTTTCAGTTTATATGCCATACATCACACAAAAAAGTGACCTAAATGCTGTGAATAAAATAATTATTACAAGGCTTTACGAATACCTATACATTTTTTCTAATGCTAGAAAATAAATAAGGCGATAAATAAATAAACGGGCGAAACCAAGTTTTAACCAAGCTTACCGACTCAGACCTGGCTCCAAATGAGGGAAAAGCTATATGCGAATAATAATAGACTAAGCGTAAATAAATGAATGCGGAAAATAAACACATAGCGTGGAGATAACATATTTTTAGATTTTTTTGGGCTAAAACACAATTTTTGGGCATTTAAATAAGCTTCTAAACAACCTAAAAAATTAATTAAATAAACTAAATAACCTAAAATATAAGAAGAAAATTCCAGAAAATATTTTGGGATTTTTAATTGTTGGAAAATGATTTATTTAGATTTATTATGTGAAAACCCCATATTTAGTCCATTAAATAGACATCTAACCAATTAATTATTAATAAAAATAATTCCAGCATATTAAAAACTAATTTAATTAATTTCAGATTATTTACGACTTTTGGAGATTTTTTTTGGGTGAAAATCGGGGCTGAAAATGCATTAAAACGACAACATAGGGCCAAAAACACAAAATAAAATAAACAGGGAACATTTGGACATTTTTTACTAGTAGGTCGAATCAGTGAGGTCGTAGGTCAACTCAGTGACATGGTAGGCTGACTCAATGAGGTGGCCTAGATGACATTCAGTCGGCCTTCTGCCCACTGAAGTGGTCTGCCGGAAAAAGTATCTAAACAAGCCAGAACCGACATTTTTGTGCCTGAAAACCCAAGATTATTGATACTTCAAGTCGTTTCCTACACTATTATAGTAGATTTGGACTTAAAATGCTAAAATAACTTTAGTTTTTCAGTTTGGGGGGAAAGAACCCAGAAAATTCAGTGAAATGCCAATTGCCCGTTTGAACGACACGTAGGCCGGCTGAGCGACTTGGTAGGCCGACTCGCTGAGTCAGCCAGCCATCTAGCTCATGCGGCTTGACATTCGCAGCAATGGGCAGCCAGAGTTTTGTCGGAAAATCACAAAAAATGTCAAAAACAAGGGACAAACGCCCGGAAAACCAGCCAAAAACACAACAAAAGATAATAAATAACTAAATGAAATAGATTGGAACTCAGAAAGTGACCTAAAGGCTGTGAATCCACTCTCAAGACTCGAACCGATCGTTGGCAGGCTTTGTGATGGATTTGTGATGAAACCGGACGAAACAATGACCAATTTAGCAAGGGATTTAGTGATTTGTAAGGAAAAAGTCCCTAAATCTTATTTAATCAATTTTTTACCTAAGATTTCTACTTGATTTTAATGATTTAACTAAAGAATCAAGTCTAATAAAGTTTAGGAAACTAGGATATTTTATTTCCGCCACTTTATAAAACTTATTCTTCCTAAAGAACACTAAGAAATTCTAAAAGCTGAGTTTTTTTTAACAAATGAGCCAAAGTCCTTAAAATCTGAATTTTTTGGGTTTTTATGGACCCTAGACCGCGTGGCTCACCCTACCCGGCCTGGTCCCCCAGAGTTCAGGCCAGGGCTAGGGCAAGGGACACGGTCCCGGTGAAGGTCGAACTTGAAACGCTCATAACGTAAACTATGGTTATCTAATTAAGGTGATTCTTGACATTCCGGAAAGCTCAGAGAGTCAAAAATCCAATAATATAAACGAGACTTGGTGAAAATGTTCGGAACTTATGGAAAATCGTGAAACCAATTACTGCACGCAAGGGGAAGGGAAACTGTTAATTCTAAATGCATGTTAATCATTTTTAATTGGGGTCAAAGGCATAAATTCATCAACAAAGAACTTGCCAAACACGATTTGATTCTAAAAGAATGGAACAATTCGACCAATAAAATGTTAGAGCAAAAAGTCATCGTTCCGTGTGTCACTGAAAAGCCCGTGCTTATAGGCTACCCCTCGTTAGATTACCATTTGAAGGATCAAATGTGATTTCACGAAAGAGCGAGGGATAGGAGGTTATACCTGAGTTGCGAATTCCTAAGCCGATTGTGTACTGGGGTTTCCATCAATAGATCTTTCAGGAGGAACAAGATAGGCATAAAAGTGAAATTCTCAAAATGGTTGTCTATGGACGGTACAGGGACGCGTCATCAATAGAACTTATGAGGATAGAAAATTCTTTGAGTTGGTTGTCTATGGATGGTATGGGGACACATCATCAACAGACCTTTTAAAGCCAAAAATTTTGAGTTAGTTGTTTACCGGTGGTTTGGAAATGCACCATTGACAGACTAATCAAGACAAAAAAATTTCTGAGTTGTAGGAATTCTGAATTGGTTGTTTTCTGGGTTTGCCATCGATAGACCTATCAAGAACTAAAATTGAGAAATTAGTATATGTAAAGTATGTCTCTTTTTTATTGCTTAATTGATTTTGTGAAACAAAAATTTTGCCCCTTCAAGTAACAATAGAAAAGGGAATATAAAATAACAGAGATTAGAGATGTCAGGGAGCCAGAAAGAAATAACCGATCAAAGGATTTTGCCCCTTACTAAAAGGAATATTCCAGAGAATATGCTATGCACTAAAGGACAAAAAGGAATATATTCCTTTTACTTTTTCTTTTCCTATTTCCTTCCTTTCTTTTTTTGTAACTATATTTTCCTTTCTTTCATTTTCTTCTCTTCTTTTTCCATTTCATTTCCTTTACTTCCTCTTCTTCTCTCTTAACAAAGCCGATTCATCCCCAGAGTTTTTGAGCTTGGGAAAGACGTACTGCAAGAACGGGCTTTAAGAGGTCCAATAACCTCAATCGCGACACGTTACCTAGAGGAGAGGATAACCGACAAATTTGCCCGATTCACTGGGCTTACGAATTGCGGGGTTCTGACACATATATGGGAGATACACAGACTTCTCAGGTTTAGATGTTCACCAACTTAGCCGGGAATGCTTCTGACCTTCAGGTGAACCGCTAAAACCCAATTTCTGCAGGAATTTCTATAAAATGCCATGATCTTGATTTAGATTTTTAGGGTGTTTTAGGCATGAAATTAGGTGAAATAGGTTGAGTAAAGATGTTTAGGATGCATCTAGGTGTTTTTTGGGACTTATTTGGATGAATTTGGACCGAAATTGGGCTTAAAGAGGCAAAAAAGGAATTTTTTAGGGATAAGCCACCGGCAGCGGGAGGCCGGCTACCACCGACGGTAAGGCCACATCGACGGCACCAGGCCACATCATCAACGCGGCCTACTGCATCGCTAATGAGGCCTACCACCTTGATGAGGTGGCCGACCACCACAATGAGGCGGCCTCCGGCCACCTGTCATAAGTGACGACCGTCGGTGGTCGGAGAAGAGAAGGGGATATGCTCCGGGGGAAATCGAGGGGCTTATCCTAACCGATTTTTCATTTTGAGTCTTATTTTGCAGTCAAAACTTAGATCTAAGATCTAAGATAGGCTAAATTCAGAAAATTTGAGTTATTTCTAATTTTGCATAGTTTAACTACTAGTACTAATCCTTGACATTAATTTTTATAGCCACAGGGTCTTAAGCCAATGGGTTCACTACAGTTATGCGCCAAGTGTTGGGGTTTGATCAAAGACCGGGTTAATAACTCGATGGTTGTGACTATCTAAGGCATGAGGTTAGAGCAGATGCTTGATTTGCTGACAGTTTCATGTAATTCAACGAGCCCATATATATTAGGGTGTTTGATCGAGTATTGGAGCGAAATAACACACACGTTCTACCTTTTAGTCGACGATATGATGATCACCCCATCTGATGTATGCGCTATTACCGAGATGAGATAGAAGGGCCACTCGATTGTATTTAATGTCTATCCTGACCGCTTTTGCCATGAGCCAGAGACTCATGCTCGGGTGTTGGCACTTTTAGGGGTTTTGATGCCAGTCGATGGCAAACAGAGATATGTGGAGCTACATGAGCATTGGGTTATAATGGCTGACATTAGCGGGGTGCGCTTCAACTAGTACCCTCGGTCATTTCTCCTGACCATACTGATATGCTTATTCTTTCCCTCTTCCTCGAGTAGGGTCTCACTAGGATTACTATGCACTCATAAGGATTTAAGTAGCTTCAATTTGTGGAACTGGCTAAGGGCCATTCTTGGCCAAATATACTATGCTCTTGACTACTCGACGAGAGGGAAAGTCGCCAAATTCAAGGGTGGGAAACTATGGGTTTTGGTAATGGATCCTCTTTGATTGAAATCCTTAATATATGCTTTTGCTTTTAAATGCTTTCTGAGCTTCTTTTTTTTGTAGATATGGGCTTTCAAGTATCGAATTATCTGTCCCCCTGATTTGGAAGATCAGCCACCACCTGGGTCACATGCCATTGCCCGATGGATGGTTAGTTGGTTTTATGTCAATCAAGGGGGCATACCATATTGGTACCGAGAGTATCTAAGGTAGCTTCATTGTCATTGGGTAACCTTGCTTTCTGCGCATTTAGTTTAAACATTAGTTTGAAACTGTATTTACAAAAAGAGCAAGAATATTTACATTGGTTATTGATGCGGTTTTCTTTGTTCTTATTTTGTAGATCGTTTCCAAGCCGTGGAAGAAGTTGTCAAACTATGAGCATGTTAAGGAAGTTCGAGGAACTGTAGATGGGTGTTGATTTATATTGGAGTGCCCGTTCAGCCTGGAGTGGTACTTTAGCAAGCGAGTCCGTCGATGGAGGACTAGCACCACTGTTCAGAGGAGAGTCCCCCCTGATGTTCCCGCTGGTCTCTTTTGGCCTCACTTTATGTCGACAGGATTACACTCCATTTAGGGGAGATAACTAGGTCGGGATGGCCTCAGTTGGCAGAGAATATGATGCTCATCTGAGGCGACTGATTCCTTCTTGCCCTAGGAGGGCCGAGATGATATGGACCAGAATTTTGAGTTTGGTGATGACAGTGTTCAGAAAGAGAATAGTACTAGACTCGAAGGGATTGATGATGATGCTGATGATGTTCCTTCTACGGATGATGGTGGAATGACTGATATGGACCCAGGCGAGAGGCTTTCTAGTGATGCTGGGTCAGGTGTTGAGCCACCTGCCACTAGGCGGAGGCATCGAGGGGTACATCTCTCAAACTTCTAGCAAACTTTTCACCATACTTACTGAAATCACTATCTAACTCTAATTTGACTGACCGATATGCCTTTTCTCTTAATTTCACGGGACCTAGAGAGATAGGAGGGGAGCCCCTACACTCAATACTGGAGCACGCCTAGGGTCTTCACACCAGTATATAACTGACCCAGAGACCTTTTCTATTGGACCAGTTCCTCCTACTTAGAGAGCATTCCCACCGGGGTTCATTGAGGGAGTATTGGTAAATTAGCTAAATACCTCTTTATGCTTGATGACTCATTCGAGAGTCCAAGAGCCTAGGCGTATTGAGGAGTATACCGCGCCTTTAACCTTTGCCCCACCAGAGACCACACATGTAAGAATCTAACTCATGCTTCACTTTGTTGATTCTTATATAATGCTTTCATCCAACCATTGGGATTGGTTGGTTCCACTTTTGATTGTGTAGGTACCCATCTCAGAGGCTGAGCACTTGGGCTAGGGTTGCTTTAGCATGAGGGACTTGGTCATTGCACAGGATTCTGCCGGCTGGGTAAGATTCTATCTTACAACCTATTAAGATTTAAAATAAGAAAAGCATATAGGATATTTGTTAGCTTTATGCATATATGTTATGAATGCATGAATTATTGCATTGATCAGTAATATTTGCAGCTCTTGGTCGGGATGGAGCAAGACAGGTATCAAAGTGAGCAATAGGAGTGGATGGGGATCGATTACTAGTACGCGAATTATCGAACCTGGTAGGATCGAGAGAGGATAGATTATGAGGGTCGGCTAGCTCGGGAGGCTGCAGACTATGAGAGATGACTAGCTTAGTAGAAGAAGCAGTACACATGAGAGATAGAGACACTGAGGGGCTATGTTTAGAGGGTGGAGGAGTGGTGAAACTAATTAGAGAGCGAGATAGAAGCTCGCGATGGCAGCCATAGCGTTAAGGGAGATGATACTAAGATCACTATGATCGATGCAAGCCAGTCTATGCACTTTTAGGCTACCTTAGAGATGACGAGCTTTCCAGGGATGTGGCCTATGGGTCCGGCTTTCCCTCCTAGATTTAGCATGGGTGGAGCTTTGAGTCCTACTGCCTCAGAGGGGAGGCCTGAGGGCCACCTTGGATGAGCCCTTACTCTTATCCATTTTTATTTTTGTTAATGCACTGGTGAACTTGTGGATGATTTGATTACGTGATGCTTGGCTTGTTTGCTTGTTTGATTGCATTGCTTGCTCGCTAGATGAATGCTAGGTGCAATAGATGCTTGACTAGGAAAACTAATTAACGCTTACAATTATCTGAATTAATGAATGCAACCTTATTTGACGGCGATTAGCAGAGAGAGATCACTGATGGAGATAAATAATGCTAGGCCGAGGCAGTTTATGCGCACTTTAGTGCGCTCTGATTGGGAGAGGTTAGAGGTTTTCGGATTAGTGAGTCTTTAATATATTGCTAGCAGGCCGGTGAACGTGGCCTTCCTCTATGCAGCATTCCTCTATTGGGACCCGATGGACCATGTATTCAGCTTCTCGAGCTTTGAGCTGTGCCCCGATGGTAGAGGAGTATAACGCTATTCTGGGGATGATCTGCACTCACGGGATGCGCTTTGCTTTACCGGAGGTGCACTTTAGGGGTGAGTACCGGCTGACTGGGTTATGGAACCTGGATGCCCCTACTACTTTTCTTTCCCGGATTCCTGGATCAATGGGATTCAATCTCAACAGAGTACTTGATTGGTGCATAGCCACTCCTAGGTCATATATTTATTATCCTTTTATGGTGGCTCTATTGCTTATGACTGAGTTAATCTGTGGGGTTGGCACTGTTGCACCATTCTGGCTAGTTTCGATCATTGGATAGGCCTTAAAGGGCATATCTCTATTATTTCTAGGGTTAGTTAAGACCCTATTCCATCTGGATAGAGCTGCCGGTGATCCTGACCTCATTCGAGACCACTTCTCTATACTACAGGTATTCCTCTTAATTGACTCTAAACCGAAAACCGATACTACATCTTAATCTCAAACTAAAACTGAACCTAAATCTGAGACTAAAACTAAATCTGAATCTAAAACTGAATCTGAATCTAAATCTAAAACTGAATCTGGAACTACATCTGAATTTTAATCTGAAACTAAATCTGAAACTAAATTTGAATCTAAATCTAAAACTAAATCTGATGCTGCAAGTTTGGCTCTTACAGAAGCTAGCTTTGATCCAGGATCCTCAGGGCAATCTGAGATGATATTGGCCTAGGAATTATCATGGCAGGGCTCATATCACTATTAGCCTTAATGCCCTAATAGCTGGCGATTGGGCTGCGATAATGGAGGGCTTATCTAATGTAGACATTCACTGGGTCTGCCGCTGGTGGGAGATTTTTTATGTTTTGGTGGACACTGGTGGGGGCAAGGTTCAACTTGTAGGGCTACGGTACTTTGAGCATTACTCGCCTTATCGCTTGTGCCGACTGTGGGGGTGACGATAGAGGGTCCCACTATACTTGAGTGATTTCAAGGCGGGTCATTCTCAGCCCATCTTTATGACGTGATCCTTTATCAGTGGAGGAGAAGTTGGTTTGAGCTTTTGACTCTAATTACGACGATGATGTTGATGATGAGGTTGCATGGCCTTCTGGGTGATCGATGATTGCGCTATCTTTATTTTCATTTGTCTTTACTATTGCATAGGCCTAAACATTGTGTTAGGCCCATCAGACTTTTATTTGCTGCTTTTATGTCCTAGCTTTTGCATGGACAACCCTTTTTAGGTTTTCAATCCAATGGACTTTCTAGCTTTTGCATAGGCCTAGATGTTTTTTCAGCCTATTAGAATCTATGCCTCTTTATATTTCTTATGGTTTTTATTTCATCTGGTGTGTAAGAATTTGAGCTAAGCGATACCCCCAAATTCAACTTATTTGCAACATTTTGCCTTTAGGGCCTAATATATTCATTTGCACATAAACATAAGAACTAAGTAAAAGTGATATTTCCATTATTTGAATTAATATTGAGTATATAATGATGATAACCATTTCTACCGACTCAAACTCTCGCGTTAACTAGCCTATGAAGGTTTTGTAGTCAACAAACTCTCATGACTCACTTTTACCCTAATTTTTGCCTAGACCACCCTTTTCGGGTTTTCAGTCTAGTGGGCTATCTTTGCACCCTAACTTTTGCCTGATTGGTTTGTAGAATACCAATCAGTGGGATACACCCTAATTTTTACCTGAGCAGTAAAAGACCACTCGCTGGGTGATTTGATTTTATTTATTTTTTTATTTGCAGCTTTTCTACATTTGATTCTTTTGATTCAGATATGATAACGCTTTAACCGATCTAGACTGATAGGGTTCAAGAACTCATTACCATCCATATCCATGATTTTCATTCCACCTTTACCGAGGACTTTCTTAATCACATAAGGTCCTTCCCAATTTGGTCAAAATTCCCCCCTTGGGTCGGTGGTGGTGGGCTTTACTTGCTTCAGGACCAAGTCACCGGCTTTTAAACGATACCTATTGTGCTTGACCTGACTGTTGTAAGCTCTTGCCATGCGCTACAGATACATTTAGAGGCTATCCAAGGCTTTCAAGCATTGCTCATCCATTGTATTCAGCTGCTCAAACCTCGCCCTTGTCCATTCAGTCTCTTCGAGCTTAGATTCGAGTGCCACTCGCAAAGACTTCATTTCAATTTCAATAGGTAAAACCTCTTCCATACCATAAAACAAGGAGAAGGGGGTTTGACTTATAAGAGTTCAAATGCTTATTCGGTACCCCCAAAGAGCGAATGGTAACTTATCGGCCCAATCTCGATAACCGGCTATGGTCTTAGAAAGGATTTTCTTAACGGACTTGTTGGCTACCTCCACTACACCATTGGCCTGAGGATGGTAGGGTGAAGATCTATGATGCCCTATACTATATTTCTCAATCAACTCTGAGGTTGCCCCTTGGAGCTAAACCCCATTATCTGATACAATGTGGTGAGGTAGACCATACCGAGCAAAATTATGCTTCTCAATGAACTTGGCCATCTTCTTGGCGGTAATACTAGTGTACGATTAGGCTTCCACCCATTTTGAGAAATAATCCACTGCAACAATGATGAAGCGGTGACCATTAGTTGATGATGGCCGAATCTCACTAATTATATCTATCCCCCACGCCGAGAATGGCCAAGGAGTAGATAAACCATGAAGTTCGGTAGGTGGAAGATGCTGAATATCTCCATATATCTGACACTAGTGACACCTCTTAACCTCGGAGACAAAGTTGGCGATCAGAGTTAACCAAAAGTACCCCATCCGCTGAATTTTCTTGGCTAACGCTAGGCCATTCATGTACGGTCCACAATCACTCGCATGAACCTCTCCCACAACCCGACAAGCTTCTGATTCAGTCAAACACCGGTGCAATAAACCATCAAAAGTTCGGTTAAAGAGATCATTGTCCACAATCTTGAATTGAAAGGCCAACTTGTAGACCTAGTGTGATCGAAGTCTGTAGCACTCTCGGATTACTGACCGTTCTAGAGAAATTGCATAATGTCCGAATACCAGTAGGGTTCATCACTGATAGTGAAGACTTGGGCAATGTTGCACGAATGGTAGGGAACCCTCGCCGAAACTAAGATTAGAGGGCAAATGGGTTGGCGCTGAGGGCCTTCCCACATCAAAGCTAATGAATCAGCCATCTGATTTTCATCTCGAGGGACACGCTGATAGAGACACATCTTGAACTTAGCTGTTAAATCCAAAACGGCATTGACATAAGGACAGAGAGACTCTTCTTTTATTTTCCAATCTCCCACAACTTGACGGATGACCAAGGCTGAATCTCCAATCATAGAAACATGCTTTGCCCCTACAAGCAATAGGGCTTCAAGACCAAATAAACAAGCTTTGTATTCGGCCCTATTATTAGTAGTGGGAAACTCCAAACACTTAGACAGAGAGATAACTTCATTATCGGGTGTGAATAAGATAACTCTGAGGCTGGATCCTAATCTATTCATGGTACCATCGAAATACATAGTCCACATTGGCTTGGCTACATTAATCATAGCTAATTTCTCATTAGGAAAGTCCAAGTTCACGACATAATCAGAGTCGAGAGCTTGGTTTGCCAAAAATTCTACAACTACTCTACCTTTGATAACTTTCGTCATCACATACTCAATATCTAATTCGAAAAGCAACAGTAACCATCTGGACAACTTGTCGGATAAGGTTGGCAACTGATAAAGATATTTCATTGGGTCAACCTTAGCAATGGCCTGAACCTTGTACAACTAAAAGTAGTGGTGCACTTTCTTAGTTAACTAAACCATGGTAGCACACGTCTTTTCGACAATTGAATAACAAGCTTCGCAATCCAATAGCTTTTTACTTAAGTAGTACAATGCATGCTCCTTCTTACTGTCATCTTCCTGAACCAACATTGCCCCTATAGCAGAGTCATCAATTGCTAGGTACAAGATCAATGGCTTGCCTGGGGTAGGGGGATAAAGGATGGATGGGTGAAGAATGTATCACTTAATTTTGTCGAATGCGATCTGAAAATGATCATCCCACACAATCGGCTGACGCTTCCTTAACAACTTAAAGATTGGTTCAAAAATGGTGGTGAGGCAAGAAATGAACCTATTGACATATTGAATGGAACCAAGGAAAGACTGGACTTCTTTTTCTGTCTTCGAAGCGGGCATATCCCTGATTGCTCTAATCTTATCTAGATCCATTTCAATCCCCCTTTGACTAACCGCATAGCCTAGAAGCTTTCCCGTTGTAACCCTAAATATGCACTTTTTAGGATTAAGGCGTAAGTTATATTTCTCAATGTGAGTCATAAACTTATCCAAAACCGTAGGGGTGCTCTTCTTTAGTAGTAGATTTAACCAACATGTCATCCATATTGACCTCTACTTCTTTGTGGATCATGTCATGCAAGAGAGTGGTGACAGCGCCCTGATAGGTTGCTTTAGCATTTTTCAGACCAAACGGTATAACCCAATAGCCGAATACTCCCCATTCTGTGATGAAAATTATCTTAAAGTTATCGATTATTTCCAACAGAATCTTATTGTATCCTGAGAACCAATCCATGAATGAGTACATTATGGCCCTAGCAGCGCTATCAATTAGCACATCGATGTGAGGTAGAGGAAATTCATCTTTTAGCTAAGCTTTGTTCAGATCTCAATAATCCACACAAACCCTTACCCTTCCATCCTTCTACGGAACCAAGACAATGTTGGATAATTAGGTCAGATATTCAACGACTTTGATGTGCTTAGCCTTAATCATGTTAGCAAACTCTGCCCTAACCTTGTCGGCCCACTTTGGTCTCATTCTTCAAAATTTTTGCTTAACGGGATGGAATCTAGGATCAGTTGGGATGCGATGCTTGATGATATGGCGATCGACACTAGGCATGTCCATATGCGACCAAGCAAAAGCATTAACATGATCTTTTAGCACTTTAATTATCTCACTTTTTATCTCAGGGGTTAAGTCATTAGAAAGGGTTACCATTTTAGGGTTATCATTTGTACTCATGTTTATTTCAATTAAAGAAACATCATGAATACTAAACACATTATGGTTATGATTAAATGAATGCATGGGCCTATCGGGCAAAACATCAAGCAAATAAGCAAAATCAGAATCTTTCATTGAATTAAAGGCCTTATAGGCTACATTGTTCTCATTAAAAGCACTAGAAATATTAAAAGTTACATCATCATAGATAGAGTTGTCCTCCACAAGCGAAGGGACTTGAGTAGCTATATCAGCAGAGTTGACACCCTTGGTAGGCTCCATAAGCAGGTCGTCTAGATTGTAATCCACGGCTTTTGCTTGATCGACGGACAACATACCTTCTTTACTTGCAAGAGATCGGCTTCATCATCCTTCTTCCACTCTTCTTAAGAAGAACAGACATGGCCTTAGACATAGCAGCCATAACATCTAAATTTTTAGGTCCACAGGTTTCTCTTCATTTGAATCTTAAAAAAGCTTCCCCTTGTCTTTCTCATCAGATACAATAGCAGATATCGGCTTAATCAGGCTCTCCCCCTTCTGAGTAAAGCATTCTTCTCGAAGTCATACACATCCTTAAAGATCTCAAATCCTAGCCAAACTTGACCATCATGCTTAGCAGGGTTGGATTCTCTTGTAGACACTCTTCCTATGAACCTCATAAACAGTCACCATGTTACAGTAGAATGGATGAACATGTTTGTAAATCTTCTTTGGAGTATACCCAAAACCAGCTCACTTGGGATGCTTCTTGATTGGGATAGGATCGACAATTTCCCTAAAGTGCTTGCCTAAACATTAACCTGGCTCATTGCCATGTTTTTTCATTAACTTCCTCGCTACAGACGAGTAGCGCTTATAGCAAGGGCCCTTAGGTTTCTCATTACTGATAATAGCCATTTGAAATCCGGACTCCTCCTCGTTTTTCATAATGGCCATGACCGAGGCATGATCAGCTTTAATAACCTTAATCTTTCCATATTTCCCTATGGCTTTGATCTTTTAATGGAGTGTCGATGAGACCACTCCCACAGAATGAAGCCAGGGTAGACCTAATAGGAAAGAGTAAATGATGGGGATATCAATGATGGTAAACTGAACCTTATCAGAAATTTCCCCCGTAGTCACTTTAGTTTTGAAAACCCCAATCACATGCCTCTTTGAATCATCATAGGCTCGGATGACAGTGTTTGATTTCTCGAGCATTTTCCCGGATAGACCCCAATGAGGAAGGACTTTTAGGGGTAGAGATTTAGGGAGGAACCATCATCAACTATAACGAATGGGATAATTTTGTCAAGGACCAGGACACGGATGAACAAGGCTCAGTTATCACTGCACCCCTCAGGTGGAAGCTCTTGATTAGAGAACATTATCGGATCATCCCCTCTTAGGGAGCGGTATTCCTTTTCCTATCATGTTGCACATCTAAACAATAAAAGTAGTAGGCTTCACTTCAAGCTTTAAAAGCCTCTTAATCAGAGCCTGACGGTAATCATCAGAACCAAGAACTAATTGTCAAATGCTGAAATAGGCTTGAGTCATCTTGAACTGAGTAATTAAAGGATCAATATCAGGACTTGTCTCAACCTGAGGAGACGGTGCCAATGGTTTAGCTACATTCTTAATGGGGTTCAAGATTGGATCATTCTCAATATGGAGACGATTGTATTTAGGTTGGTACACTCGACCACTGTGGGTGACATGTAGAATCCCATCAATCAATATGCTTTTAATGGCCGGGGTTTCAAACAGATACAGTGGTTCCTCATATACCAATGACGAATCTCAAAGCTTATACTCATCCACATTGAAAGCCTGAAACTCTTCATCAGAATACTCTCCCTTCAGAATATAATCATCAACATTAAACAACACCATTTTGACCATTTCCACATCTTTGTCTTTCTTCTTGCCCCATTTCTTTAATTTCCATAGAGCTTACCACATGATTGGACTGTGAGATCATATCAAATACAAAGCTCAAATAGAGACTAGAGCAGATAACCATTACAAATTCCTTGGATATCATTTCCAGAACATTTTCTTCCTTAATCCCAGAACTGACCATAGATATCCTGCCCCTAAAATTAGGCAAAGGGTTTTCCATTGTGCTTGGCTTCCTGGCTGGCTCAGCCATTTTTCCTTGTTTGACCATATGAGTGATAGTGGAAGCTAGAGCCTTACACTGATCAGTTTAATGCCCCTTTTGCACACGAAGCTTGTGGAAATTTCCCTTTTCATTTGGTCGAGGAGCTCGAACATTGCGCAGAGGCTTCAACTATCCTGCTTCATACATCTTAGGAAAAATGACATCGAGGGGCAATTTCCATGAGGATATAAATAGTTGGTCAGAAGGGGGAGAGACTTGAACTGCTGATACTTCCTCTTGAGCCATAATTTGTACCATAGGTGACTTACCCTTAGTAGGAGCTGGGATAATTTTGCTAAATTCATTCTTCTTAAACCATGGCCGATTCCCACTCAACTTGTTAGCCTTTTCTTTCTCCTCCCGGTGCTCGATTTTTTCAGCTTTTTTGAAAACTTTTTGATAGGACTCGAAAGAGTCAGTCTCCATTTCTTTTCGGAGCATCGGGAGAGCCTTGTCAAGGAACTTTGGGATCATTACTTTTAGGTTAAGCTTTTGCTTTAAGAGAACCTTAGTGGCCATCTATCTGTTGAAATATGACTTGAAGGATTCACCTTGGCTTTGCTTGACTGCCTCAAGATGTTGAATGGTAGTCTCCATTAGGGAATTAAATCTCATAATCAAAGCTTCAGATAGGAGTTTCCAATCTAGGATTGTGGACTCCGGGAGAGTATTGTACCACTCGAGAGCAGATCCTAAAAGGGTACACGGGAATAACTTAGCCAGCACTTTATCCCAATCTTTTGGATACGCATGATCCTCTCGTACATCACTATATGGACTTAGGAGGTCCCCCACCTGAATAAGCTTCCATCTGGGGCATTGAAAAATTCTTGGGCACCCAATCATCATCTCTCACTTCTTTCTTATCCTTGCCTCTTCTTAGAAATTGCCTGAAGAAAGCCACCATTTTGGGTGTCATGTTCGGAGGCTGAATGACCTAGTTGAATAGTGTCATGCTCGGAGGCTACTTGACTTGGTCGCTGAGCACTGAAGATGATCTAATCTGAAATGGCAGAGGAGCCGGGATCTCGATCTATGAGTGAGCGAAAGGGTTCTAGGGGTCAGTAGTTCCGTGCGGGGTAACCACAAAATTGGGGAGAGATGGCGCAAATGGCATTGGTGGTATCAAGGAGATGATGAAACCGCTGGAGGGAACAACCATTTATGGGGTAAAACCCCCTGAGAAAGCCAGGAATAAAGGAGCTTGGCTAATGGGCCTCAAAGGCACAAGGGGAGGAAAACCAAAGATTGGTTGAGCACATGACAAGGGTGGCTGAGAGGAACTTTGACCAAACTAAAATGGGCTCTGTTGGATAGGACAAACAGGGGAAAGCGGTGAAACTAAAAACTAAATCTGAACTAGTGGAGACTAAGTAGCCATATTCTGAATAATCTCTCCCTGAGCTTGAATTATAGGCCCCACTGGCCTCTGAGTCTCTTTTTCCTCCCTAAGAGCCAATCTAACTTGCTCTTGAATAATGACCCAAAACATATCCGATTGCAGGAACATAGCCATAGCATTAGCCAACTTAAAACCCAATCGAGATTGCACTTCATTAGATGGAGGCGAAGAAACAGTAGGAGACATCTTGGATAGGACCCCACTAATCAGAGGAATGTCAGACATGGTTAAGGATTAGATTCAGACACTAAACTCATTGGCTAGTGGATTAAACGGTGATCTAGGCACAACTAAAGAGGACTGCCATGGCGGGGATATCTCGACCTAACTAGATAAACCGGAAGATGATCAGCCCGAATCGAACCATGAATGACATGGATGATGATATAATATTTGAGTGATGAATGCCAAATATACTGGGTAGTGTAGAGAGGTAGAGAATAGAAGGGCTTATGATGCGAAGCTTATCCTCAAAATATGTGAGATGTATGAATTCCTCGCTATGCCTAGCAAACTAGGTACGAGTCATCGGGACTCAAACGATCTCAGGCATTTTTTTAAATTCCCTCTTCAAGTGAGGGGAGAGTAGAGGTAAGCGAAAACCAAAAATAAAGGTTAGCCATAAGCGGCCTATGCATGAGCTTTGCATGAATAAGCACAGTAAATAGCACACAAAAGCAAATAAACCTCTTCCAACCTTATGACTCCCGCGCAACGCTAATTTGGATTCTAGGGTTAACTCTAGCGCCAGGGAACAACAAGAGAGTATGCGACAAGATCTACATTATTTTGGTGACCTAAGAGGAAGTTGCTATGTCTACATTTATCACGGTTCATAGTCTCAAATTGCTGGTTTCGCAGAACGACACTATAGAAGGGTATCATTTACCTTGATTCCTTGTGACTCAACCACTCCTTAAATAAGTACGACCGCAGGATTTACACGTTGGTTGAAATGACTGTTCCACCTACAAATATCCCCAATTCCTGGCGGGCATAAGGTATACAAGTGAGTTTCATGGGGTTGATAAAATGGCACCTTCAAACTTAGAATCTAACTAAACGGTGGATTGAAAAGGCATAAGAAATAAAGTGTTGATTTAAAAATGATTTAGACACATCATCAAAATCCTTTAATGAAATTCAAAAATGAAAGCGATTTTCCAAATTTTAAGGTAAAAGGAAATCCCCAGCAGAGTCGCCATTATGAGCGAGCGACTTTTTCCCACCTGCAAGGATCGCTTGAGATGTGTTGCACGGGGGGTGGAAAATATCGAGCGCTGCGAAGTGTGCTAAGGGAGAATCCTCATTTTAGGCGTGATGAAAATAATAATGAAAAAGTGATGTTAATGTTGAATTTAAGTCCAATTTGCATGTTAAGGGATACGAGACTTGAAATCCCGTATTTTAAGATAGAGTTCCCACCCGATTTAGCTCCACCAGGAATTTGGGTACGATATTCCCACCAGGTGGTTGAACCGTACCTTAAGATAGAGATTCCAAGTTCGGATGATGTTGCTTACTTTTCAATTTTTAAATCAAACCATTTATATTTTAATAAACGCGACTTTAGTTTTTATGCGATTTAAATCCAATTATTGTTTGGAATTTTCGATTTATATGCCATACATCAGACAAAAGCGGTAAATAAAGCAAATAAAATAATTATTACAAGGCTTTATGAATACCTAGATATTTTTTCTAATGCAAATAAATAAATAAGATGATAAATAAATAAATGGGCGAAACCGTGTTTTAACCGAGCTTATCAACTCAGACCCGGCTCCAAATGAGGAGAAAATAGATAAAGCGTAAATAAATGAATGCGGAAAATAAACACATAGCATGGAGAAAACATATTTTTGAATTTTTCGGGGCTAAAACACAATTTTCGGGCATTTAAATAAGTATCTAAACAACATAAGAAATTAATTAAATAAACTAAACAACCTAAAATCTGTGAAGAAGATTCCAGAAAATATTTTGGAATTTTTAATTGTTGGAAAAGGATTTAATTAGATTTATTAGGTGAAAACCCATTTTTAATCCATTAAATAGACATCAAACAAATTTGATTATTAATAAAAAATAATTTCAGCAGATTAAAAATTAATTTAATTAATTTCAGATTATTTGTAATTTTTGGAGTTTTTTTTTCGGGTGAAAATCAGGGCTGAAAATGCATTAAAATGATAAAACATGGCCAAAAACACAACATAAAACAAACAGGGACAATTTGGACATTTTTTACCAGTAGGCCGACTCAGTGAGGTGGTAGGCCGACTTAGTGACATGGTAGGCCGACTCAGCGAGGTGGCCTAGATGACATTCAGTCGGCCTTCCGCCCACTGAAGTGGTCTACCAGAAAAAGGGTCTAAACAAACCAAAATCGACATTTTTGTGCCTAAAAACCCAAGATTATTGACACTTCAAGTCGTTTCCTACACTATTACAATAGAATTGGACTTAAAATGCTAAAATAACTTTGGTTTTTCAGTTTGGGGGGAAAGAACCAAAAAAATTCGGTGAACTACCGATTGGCAGCTTGAACGATACGTAGGCCGATTGAGCGACGTGGTAGGCCGACTCGCTGAGTCGGCCAGCCATGTCGCTCAGGCGGCCCGACATTCACCGGAACGGTCAGCCGGAGTTTTGCCAGAAAATCATAAAAAATGTCGAAAACAAGGGCCAAACGCTCGGAAAACTAGCCAGAAACACAACAAAAGACAATAAATAACTAAATGAAATACATTGGAACTTAAAAAGTTACCTAAAGGCCATGATTCCACTCTCAAGACTCAAATCGGTCATTTGGCAAGCTTTGTAATAGATTTGTGACGAAACCTGATGAAATAGTGACCAATTTAGCAAGGGATTTAGTGATTTGTAAGGAAAGAGTCCCTAAATCCTATTTAAATCAATTTTTTACCTAAGATTTCTACTTGATTTTAATGATTTAACTAAAGAATCAAGTCTAATAAAGTTTAGGAAACTAGGATATCTTATTTCCACCACTTTATAAAACCTGTTCTTCCTAAGGAACACTAAGAAATTCTAAAATCTGAGGATTTTTTTTATCAAATGAGCCAAAGTCCTCAAAATCTGAATTTTTGGAGTTTTTATAGAGCATAGAGGGTGCAAATTCCAATAATTAATCCTCTAAATGTTTAGATTTGACTAGGAAAATTGTGAAATCCAACTTGCAGGACAAGAAAACCTTAAAAAAACATAGAATCTAGAAGACCCTAGGCCTAGGCTGCATCGGCGATGCAGCCGAGCCAAGGCCACATCATCTGACGCGGCAGGCCGAGTCGCCTGACTCGGCCTAGCCCAGGCTGCATCACCTGTTGCCCACCGCATAGTTCACACAGCTAGCTGAGTGGTCCAATGCGCAGGCCGCCATCGCTGGAGTGGGGCACTAACAGGGAGAGGGTAGGCCAGGGCTAGCGCAAGGGACACGGTCCTAGTGAAGGTTGGACTTCGAACGCTCTTAACTTATACTACGGTTAGCCGATTAAGGAAATTCTTAACATTCTGGAAAGCTCGGAGAGTCAAGAATCAAACAATATAAATGAGACTCACTCAAAATGTTTAGATCTTATGGAAAATTGCAAAACAAATTACTACACGTGAGGGGAAGGGAAACAGTTAATTCTAAATTCATGTTAATCATCTTTAATTTGGGTCAAAGGCATAAATTCATTAACAAAGAACTTGCCAAATGTGATTCGATTCTAAAAGGATAAAATAACTGGACCAATAAAATGTTAGACCAAAAAGTCATCATTATTCCGTGGGCCAACAAAAAGCCCGTGCTCATAAGGAATATGCACGGTAGTAAAAGGAAAGTCATCCGCCTGACGAAAGGGATACGCCAGTCAGGAAAGTCGATGCACCTCAGTAAAGGGATGCACATTCCCTAGTAGAGTTATAAGGGGTATGCATCAGCAAAGGAAAGAAGTTCACCTCAAGAAAGGAACTAACCCATATCATCACTACATGTATGATTTCTAAACCCTCGCTCACATCATGAGATCATACAGGTCCGTATCTGTAGTGATCCCACGAACGATAGTCTATGAGCACTAGATTTTAATGATCCTTTACATGAAACGTTGATGAGAACTATATGATGCAATATCTTTTAGATGTTTTCCATCTGAGGTGTTCCTACTACTGTAGAGTTGAGTTTAGCCGAAGTCAAGAGACCTAGTCTACCCCTAGGTACCCGTACAGGTTCTGTCTAGTGGTATGGATCCACTGGCAGACCCCGTATGGTGAGAACCTTTCATATGCACGGAGAGGAACCGTACCAGTCCCCTAATACCCATACACGTAGAGCCCTACCCTTACGGGTCCTCTAATTTCCTAGTCAGCCTCTTTCGGAAGCTATCTCTTACATTTTTTTAGAAAAGGCCGCTCTTGAAAGCGGTTTATTGCATTTAGACCTGACTCCCACCCTATAAATGGGGCCTTTTCCCCTCATTTCATCATACACACACACACATATCTAATAGGAAAATAATACTAAAACTCTAGTAATTTCTATAGGTATAGAAAAGGTGTAGTGGGGGTATAGGAGGTATAAAATAGGGGGAAAACCCATTCTTTGAGGTTTTGTCCACATTTTATTCATTCCTAGCTTCATTTATTAGGATTTAGGGGAGGTTCTATCCACACAAATACTCACCTAAATAGTCCTATTTCATCATCTACTTTGGTCGGACTCTCTAAAGGGATCATCTCAAAGTGGATTCGCGCCACAAAGGTAACGCTCCTGAGTTTCAAAGAGACTCACATCTCAGTTATTTCATTATTATTATTCCCTGTTTCTTCTATTATATCTATTCCTTTCATTTCCTAATTTAGGTCAAGTCTTAACCCGTATGAGCCTTGTTGGCACCATATATCCCCAAAGATATCAAATCGGTGTACCATACTTATATGAAGGGAAATCCCTTTGATTTTATTTTTGTGCCATTAATTTGCTAATCTGTAAACTAAAATGAATTGAGTTTCTACCTGAGACCAGATAGGACCCATACGGGTCCTCTTACACCCGTGCCGGCCCTCCTTAGTACCCGTATAGGTGCCTCTCATCCATACGGGTACAGCCCCTAGACAGTACCTATAATTCACTTTTAATCGGTTGAAAATCAATCCTATTCACCATATGCCATGCGATCATTTTCATTGATAATCTGGTAAATCAACCAACAAAAGTTAAAATGTGTTTTCACTATAAAATACGCTAAAGTGCGAACTTATGATGTGCTATAAACTGTGCTAACATCTGTGGATGCAGGTGAATTTTTTTCATTTCGTTTTATAACCTAGAATAAATGTATAAGTCCTCTTTGCAATTTCCCACATTTTTCCCTGGTGGTAATTTTTATTCCCCCATTTATTGCATGTGCTTTATTGTAATATATAAACACATGTAACAAGTGTGAAAGAGTGTAGAAATAGGATTTCTGTGATAATTCCCTAAATGATGAAAACTAAAACAGTTTACACGGTGAATGTAATTTTGAATCAACTAAATGAGAAATAAGTGACTCATTCGATACCCAAATCTCCAATCCAATAGGTATGGGTCTCCTGCCTAAAGGGAACCGTACCAAAACTCTTTCCGAAGTAGACAACTTGGGTGGAGACTCTCTCAATTGTATTAAGCTTTGGGTCTCGATTCTTTTATTCATTAAAATTGGCTTATTGTGCAAAATTTAACTAAAAAAATGCTTTATCACGCCTAAATCCAACCAAACCCCAGTGGGCCCCACCTCTCACACAGGTGCCAAGGGAGACCTCCACGTCATCGACACCTTAATCCCAGCAAACTAGTAATCAACTTTGGCATTACATACACCTTCCTCCCCATCATCGTAGTGACAAACATGTTCTTGTATCCTTCAACCATTTGGATGCCATGGAAGAATATATTCACAACTTGCTCATAATGCCTACTGGGTATCTCAAAGAACCCCCTAAGATGATGTTGGCATGTCCCCTTCCCAAATTCCTCATCGCATAAAAAACTGAGCATATTAATAGTAGTAGGCTCTTCCATAATAGCTCCTTCCCTAGAACACCATTCTGTAGGTGTATACTCAGTTCTTGCGGGAATGAATAGGTCCTCCTTCTTATTGATTCCTATCAATGTTTACGCCAGATGATCCATAGTGGTAGCCCAACATGAATTGTCTTCACTTCTTACAAACATAGATTTCTCAGAACTTGGTTCTAAAGATCTTCCAGATGTACTCGCCATTGAAATAGCTTTTAAAAGAAATAGAGAATTTGGGGATTTAGAGAAGAAGATTGCTGAAAAGAAATTTGGTAAAGTAACCTTTCTTCTTTCTAAGTTTCTCCTTATATAGCCAAAGACCCTTCGACTTTTGCCTACAAAAGCTACGTGTATGACTCACAATCCATGGTCATATATCAATGGTGACATTAACCAGAGTTTACCATTAGATTTATGATAGAAAAATACATGGGATAAAAGCATTTGAATATGGATCGTTTTAAAACTTGCTACCATTTCTATCAGTTCTAAATTTGAAAAGAAATCGGTGACAGTTTTCATGACATATCCAAAATTCAAGCGCAAAGAAGAAATACTTAACTTAATTCACAGATGCTCAGAGTATACCCTAGATTCTTGGTCAGATTCAGAATTGGTGAGTGGAAAATGAATTTCTTCAGATTGGATTAGACATTCCGATTAACTCCCTCAGAGTGTTGAATTGATCCTTTCCAATAGGCTTTATGAATATGTCAGCTCGCTGTTCTTTTGTAGGAATGTATGTGAGCTTGACTTCTTCTTTTAGCACATGATCCCATATGAAGTGATGTCTAATATTGACATGCTTCATCCTACTATATTGAATTGGATTCTTGGATAGGTCACTCTTATTGTCACACATGACTTCAAGGCACTTAGACTTTATACCATAATCCTCCAATTACTTCTTGATCCATAGTAGTTGTGCTACACAACTTCCTGCAGCCGTGTACTCAGCCTCAGCTGTACTTAGAGCCACAAAAGTCTACTTTTTGCTATAACATGTTACTAGACAATCAGCTAAGAAATGATGTCCTCCTATGGTGCTTTTCCTTTCAAGTTTATCATTTCCAAAGTTAGCATCTGTATATCCTCTCGGAGTGAAGTCTGCATTACTTGGATACAATAAAACTACATTAATATATCCTAGGAAATACCTGAGAATTCTCTTAATAATAGCTAAGTGAGATTCACTGGGGTTAGCTTGATATCTTGCACAATAACATACAACATATTGAATGTCAAGCCTACTAGCAGTTAGGTAAAGTAGAGAAATAATAATACCCTTGTAGAGCTTACTCTCTACAGGTTTACCATCCTCATCTTTACTCAGAAATGTATTAGTGGCCATGAGTGTTGACATTGGCTTGGCTTTATCCATGTCAAACTTCTTGAGTACTTCCTTAGCATACTTAGCTTGGCTGATGAAGATCCCATCATCATCTTGCTAGATTTGCAAACCAAGAAAGAAATTAAAGCTCTCCAATCATTGACATTTCAAACTCTTTCTTCATTTGCTGAAGAACTCTTTGCAAAGCTTCTCATCAGTTGCTCCAAAAATAATGTCATCAACATATATTTAGACTAGCAACACATCTTGGAGCTTGCTTCAATCCATAGAGAGCCTTCTTCAACTTGAAGACATGATCTGGATGTTGTGGGTCTTCAAAGCCTAGAGGCTGTCTAACATAGACTTCCTCTTGAATATAACCATTAAGAAATGCACTCTTAACATCCATTTGAAACAACTTAAAGTTCATATGAGATGAAAAAGCACAGAGAATTCTTATGGCTTCAAGTCTTGCTACTATTGCAAAGGTTTCTCTGTAGTCAATGCCTTCTTGTTGGTTATCGCCTTGAGCAACTAGTCTACCCTTGTTTTTGAAAACATTACCAGCTTCATCTAGCTTGTTCTTGAAAACCCATTTGGTGCTAATGATTGACTTGCCTTTGGGTATCTCCACCAAATCCCAAACTTCATTTCTTTTGAATTGATCTACCTCCTTTTGCATTGCGATCATCCAGTTATCATCAAACTCAGCATCTTTAAACTTCTTTCGTTCAATCAATGGGAAAAATGCCAAATGACTCATCATTCTATTCAGGTAGCCTCTCATTAGTTGAGGATCATTATCGTCACCAAAGTTGATGGATTGGTCCAAGTCAACTTCATAATCTTATTTTTCGAGAACTTGAATAGGAATAACGATGGGCTAACTAACTGATCCGTTGACTTGTTCCTTTTCCTTTTCAACATCACTGGCTTCTCTACCTGTAATGTTAGTTTCAACAAAATCTACATGCATGGACTCCTCTAGGATGCCAGTCCTCTTGGCATACACTTTATATGCCCTAATTTGGGTTCCTAAAAAGATGTTGGGAACTGACAGTCAATTTGAACATGCTTAATAGGCACGGTGGAAAATCAAAATTTTATCCCTATCCCTAGGAATTCCTATTAGATGCATATACATTAAATAAAGCCTTAACTAAACAATTCTCTACCTAAGTTAGCATGCATAGGCTAGGCATACCATAATTCTAAATTATATCCTAACATATATATTTTATGCTAAGCGTGTTATAACTCTAAGCTATAACCTAAGCATGCTATAAGTCTAAGTTATAACCTAAGCATAAAATAAACTAAGCATCCAAAACCACCTAAGCATAATTATTAAGTCTAAAAATGCTTAAAGAAAAAGACCTAATAATTAAAAGGGAAAGAAAGAAAACTTACCATTTGAAGCATGCTTTAGCAGAACCTCCTTACCCAAGCCTCCAAGCCTAGGATAGCCTCTATGGTATCCACACGAACCCCACCAATCAAATCCTCCTTAGAGGAAGAACTAAGGAGCTTCAAGTAGTTGCTAGACCACTCTAGAAGCCCCACCCAAAAATATAAACTAGAGGTGCTCGAATAAAACCAAGCTCCTCAAAAATAATTTATTCAAGTTAACCTTTATCATAGGAATTATTCTTGAACTTGGTGCATTGAAAAAAGGAGAAGGAGGTGCCTACTTATAGGCTTGGGGGAGCAAAAGTGCTCCCCATTTTCCAATGTGGGATGTACAATCCCATAAAATGGGTTTGACCCGCAGAGCATGCAGCCCCGCGGGTTTGACCAGCGAGTAGCGTGCAAAGCATGCTGCGTGTGGCCTCTGCAAGGCAGGCTCTTTCCGAGCCTACCTTACATACGAACGAGGCCTCGCGGCCCATGTTGTGAGCCCAGCTTATGGTGTGACATTGGGCTGCACCTCGGGCAGCCCATTTCCATGGTCTGTCATGAGCAATGCCTAGCATTGCTCCTGCACCTTTTGGTGCACTTTCACGCACCTGAGACTTTACAAAATAAATTTTTTATACTCTCTATCCAATTTAACTTGCCAAGGCAAAATTCCATTTTAATCTTTCTTTCAAAATTAATTATTTTACGACCCTAATAAATTAGTTATCGATCAAAAATAAATTCCTTGGCTTACCCAAAATGATCCAATAATCTTTTAATCAATTTAAATAATAATCCAATTACTAATATGTTATATTTTGGTAATAGAATAAATCTATTAATTCTTTACTCAGTTCGATGAAGTTTCAATGTGTGTGAACCAATAGGATCCCGAAGTATTGAGCTGTTAAGGCTTAACCAATCCTTGTTCTAATGGAACCATTGGCTCGAGGTATTAGACCATGAATAGAACTGGATTTCCTTAAACGACTGTAGCATGCCTCTAGCACGAGTCTACCATCCCCCATTACTCAGAAAGTCATTTGTGTTTATGACTTAGTCCCGATTAATGCAATAGTTTTCCAATGCGATTAACTCCTTCCATTCTTTAATATTAGTACCATCCAGTTTATAGGGTTCGATTAAAGTGTTAACCCACTAATAGCAAGGTTGCTCCAAGCTATCCCAGTTATTAACTTGTTATCGAAGTATATTACCTTTTACTATAGTGTGTTTGACTAGAAACTATTTCTATCAAACATATACTTTGATAAGAGGTTTATAGCAATCATCACTTCAACAAGCAGCAAAGGTACAACTCCTTAATATATTCAGAGCGATGGATTCTTTTTTACTACATAGCTTACCAATGTGCTGTCATTAGTATACCCGTAACCACCCACCCTAAATTAATGAGTGTATAGGAATGACCAAAAGTATAGCGATTGTACCACACAAGGTAACTAGTATCTCAAGTATGAGGATATTCGCAAATCTTATTGCATGAAGATAAACACTAATACATTGATATATACACCAAGTGTTTATCTTACAATAGTCTCCAATATATCTCTTAGATATATCCATGTATCAAACTTAAGGCACCACCTTCAGTCCTGAGGAGATTGACTACTTGGACCCTTTCGAAGAAAGTTGACCACATGCTAGTCTTACCGCTTCATCAATATCCTTTCTTGATGAAACTATGATTAGGGATAGTTTAGACATAATCACAATTGCACATGAAGTAGGTCTCACTAAATGTAGTCCAACTATAATTTCTCTGGCTGTATGCTATGATACGTCAAGGACTTTCGTACACATACATCAATGAATATATTTTAACTAGCCACAATATATTCATAAGCACATTGATATAAATAAAAAAATTAAACACCTTTATTAATTAAACAAATTATTCGTACCATTACATAATTAAGATATATTGCCCTAATAGCCTTTAGGGCATACATCATATCTAACAAACTCGAACTTGCACTAAGGCCAATTAGCTATATGTCTTAATCCATATTCTTTAACATGCTGGTCATGTTTGACTTGAGTCAATGGCTTTGTCAGGCCATCTACGAGGTTATAATCAGTGGGTACATATTCTAGTCTTATTATCTTAGCATCAACAATCTCCCTGATTATATGATACTTTCTGGATACATGTATGTTCTTCTAGTGAGACCGTGGTTCCTTTACCTGAGCAATAGCACCATTTTTATCACATTACAAAGTAATTGGATCAACAGTCTCAGGCACCACACCGAGATCACCAATAAATCTCTTTAACTAGATAACTTCTTTTGCTGCTTTGCATGCAACAATGTATTTAGATTTCATGGTTGAATCAGTAGTAGTTTCTTGCTTGGAACTCTTCCAGCATACCACCCCTCCATTTAACACATACACAAAACCCGACTGAGACTTAAAGTCATCCTTGTCAGATTGAAAACTCGCGTTAGTGTAACCTCTAATTATGAGGTCACCATCTCCATATATGAAGAACTCATCCTTAATCCTTCTCAAGTACTTCAGAATTGCCTTGATGGCCATCCAGTGCTTTTCGCCTGAATCTAACTGATATCTACTCATAAAGCTCAAAGCCTGAGAGACATCTGGCGTAGTACATATCATAGCATACATGATGGATCTTATCACAGATGCATAGGGGTTAAGAGGGAAACCCCCACCATAATTGCATATCCTTCATGTGTATTCTTTCTTGAGTTGTCTTCGGACACTCAGCCTTAGATAGGTTGATCCCCTTTGTCATTAAGAGATAACCTTACTTTGAATGCTCAAGGTTAATCCTATTCAATACCTTGTATATATATATATATATATATATATATATATATATATATATATATATATATATATATATATATATATATATGTACTTTGAGAATGACCTAATACCCTCTTGGATCTATCCCTATAAATCTTTATACCTAGTATAAATGCTGCTTTACCAAGGTCTTTCATGGAGAATTTTCATGACAACCATACTTTAACATTTTGAAGAAGAGAAATATCATTTCCTATTAGTAGAATGTCATCGACATACAATAATAAGAAAATTACTATACTCCCACTAACCTTCTTGTAAACACAAGGGTCATTAATGTTTGGCTAGAAATCCAGTTCATGGATTGTCTGATCAAACCTTATATTCCAACTCCTAGATGCTTGCTTAAGTCCATAAATGAATCTTTGCAGCTTGCATACCTTCGAGCCAGTGGGAGATGTAAAACCCTCAGGCTGTATCATATACACATCCAGTCTAAATCCCCATCAGGAATGCTATTTTAACATCCGTCTGCCAGATCTCATAATCGTAACGAGCAGCAATGGCGAGCAGTATCCATATGGATTTAAGCATGGCTACCGATGAGAAAGTTTCATCATAGTCGATACCTTCACGTTGACCATAACCTTTCGCAACAAACCTTACCTTATAGGTAATTACATTACTATCCACATCAGTCTTCTTCTTAAAGACCCATTTGCACCCGATCGGTCTAACCTCTTATGGTGCATCAACCAAATTCCAAACTTCATTCTCATATATGGAATCCATTATTGATTTCATGGTTTTAGCCATTTATTAGAATCTGAGCTTTTCATTATTTCATCATAGGTTCTTGGTTCATCATCCTCCATGAGTTATAGTTCCTTATCATCAGTGATGATAAAACCATATCTATTGGAACCTTTATGAACATGAACTAATCTTCACAATGTTTGTGTTTCGACAGGTTATTCTTGGATCACACTTTCTTGTGTATCTAGAACGGGGTCAATCAGCTGATTGTTTATTTCTTCCTCTTGAACTTCCAGTTTAATATTGCTCCCACTGACTTTTGTAAGTAAGTGTTCCTTTTCAAAAAAGTGAGCACTCCGAGATACAAATACCTTCTGTGCTTTGGGTTGGTAAAATAAATATCCAATAGTTTCCTTTGGATATCCAATGAATACACACTTATCAGATTTAGCGCTTAGCTTATCTGATGCTATCCTTTTTACCATAGTAGGACAGCCCCATACTCTTAGGTGACTTAGAGATGGCCTTTTATTACACCATCGTTCATAAGGTGTAAAATGAACTGATTTAGAGGGCACTCTGTTCAATACATAAACCGCTCTCTCTAGTGCATATCCCCAAAAGGGTTTACTGAGATCTGCACGGCTCATCATGGACCGAACCATATCCAATAAAGTACAATTCCTCCTTTTTGACACTCCATTGTGTTGGGACGTATAAGGAAGGGTCCATTGGGGAACTATCCCATTTTCCATTAGATAATCATGAAACTCCTGACTTAAGTATTCTCCACCTCGATTTGATTATAGTGCTTTAATACTTTTCTCAAGTTGTTTCTCCACTTCAGTTTTGAATATTTTAAATATTTCAAAACTTTCAGATTTATACTTCATTAAGTACAGACAACCGTATCGTGAATAATCATCAATAAAGGTTATGAAGTTAGAGTATCCTCCTAGTGCCTGAACACTCATTGGACTACACACATCAGTATGTATAAGTTCCTATGTACTCATGGCTCCTTTGCCCTTTCCTTTAAAGGGTATCTTTGTCATTTTTCCTTTCAAACAAGGTTCGCAATCACCATAAGACTCCAAGTCTATTGGGCCCAAGTCACCTCGCTTATGCAGGATGGTTAAGCGATCTTTGATTATGTGGCCTAAACGACAATGCCATAAGTACAAGGAATTCTCATTATTTAATTTAACTTTACATTGTTTATATTAAAAACTTTTGTTTTAGTATCAAGAATATAAATGCTAGTATTCAACATCCATAACCATAAAGAACATTATTCAAGCGAATTTGACAATTATTATTCAAAAATAAAATTTTAAATCCTTCTGCTGCTAAACAAGCAACATATACAATATTCTTAGTAACATTTAGAATGTAGTAACAATTATTCAAAACTAAAATAAGTCCACTTGGCAAAATAAGATTAAAGCTTCCTACGGCTAATGCAGCAACTCGGGCTCCATTTCCCACACACAGGTCCATCTCCCCTTTTGCAAGTCTTCTACTGTTCCTTAGTCCATGTGCAAAAGTACAGATATGAGAATGATAACCAATATTTAATACCCAAGCGGATTCACATGGAAAAGGAGCATAGTTTTCAATTACAAACATACTTGAAGTAGATGCCTCTGCAGGATTCTTCTTTAAATGTTCAGAAGTATGAGCTTTATAATCCCTCTTCTAATGTCTAGGTTTCCTGCACTGGAAGCAGACATACTTAGATGTCTTCTTTTCTTTCTTCTTTCTACTGATTCTTTTCTTGGCACCCAGTGCCTGCTTCTTTTTCTTAGAAGCCTTGCCTTTCTCGACCAACAGTAGTGGTTTTTGATCCTTCTTGATCTAAGGTTCTACTATCTTTAGCATGTAGATTGATTCTGGGATAGTAAAATTAATCTTTTTCATGTAATAGTTAGTCACGAAGCCTGAATAACTATCTATCAAGGACATCAACACAAGGTCAATACTTAAGTCATGAATCATCTCGAGTCCTAATCAATTCAGATTCTTAAGGTATCCTAAGAGTTTCAGTACACGCTGAGAGGCAGAGGTGCCAGCCTGCATCTTGGTTCCAAAAAGGAATTTGGAGGTCTCATACCTCTCTGTCCTTTCCCACTCAGCAATAAGCTCCTCAAGATGGAGAACCATGTCCACTAAGGTAATGCTCTCATGTTGTTTCTGAAGCTTAGGATTCATGGACCCCAACATTAAGCACATTACGGTCTCGCGATCTTTCCTGTGCTTCAACCAGGCATCATGTTCCACATGATCCTCAACATCAGGTTCAATAGGGAAAATTTCATTTAGAACATAGGCGATTCCCTTGGATCTGAGAATTATTCTCATAGCTCAGAACCAATCAGAAAAGTTCAAGCCATTCAGTTTTGTGTCGAGTAACAGACAGATATTAATGTTGGAAGTCATTTTTAACCTAAGATATAAGAAAAGAAAATTGTTCAGATATTAGTTTTAATAAAAGGTCTTTAAATTGAATACATTTGTCCTTCTATTTTCTTTAAAATTTACAACAGTCCATTCTATTGAATTTAGGAATTTTAGCCCAGCTAAATTTCCTAGTAAGTAGCATCTATAACTAATTTATTATGACTCCAAATTTTATAAGTCAAGTCATACTAGTAAGTTATAGTTGGAATCCCATTCCATTTACATCATATGTAATTGCTAATACATTCAAGTTCCCGAATCCCAAGGGGCGTGTGCTCTTATTTTAGCATCTCGTTGAATATGTCTCAGTCCTACGGCTAGCCCCTAATTTTATGGTGGACTATCCAGTCCTGTTAAGGTAGACCCTATCTCAATTTTTATAACCGATCAATGTGGATGAAAAGGAATGCTTTGCACAACACTTTTATAGCCCAAAGAAATAGTATTATAAATTTGGGTAAGGAAGACTATAACTTGCCTTAATATATTTACTTTGGGATTTTATTGGTGTTAAACGTCTCACCCAATCTATGATTTTATCAGATGGACATATTTATAATAATTTATATTAATTCAGGGAATTTTAGAATAAATATATAAGGTCCAACCTTACGTGGGTTCAAGCTCTTTATTATAATTATTCCATCAACCTAGATTATATGCAAAATAATTAACACTTTTATTTGTGATATTTATATTGCATTTCCTTTAACCTTTTATTTAATAAATTTAATTTTTACTTTGTTATAGAAACATATATAAAAACCATCTTATATACGAGAAATAAATTAGTGCATATTTAATCCCCTCGTGGGTAAATTCAAGTTGCACCGATATAGGTTCCCAGGTAGGAGAGGTGCCCTAGGAGAAGTAGACACCAAGTCCAATCCTTAGCCAGAACAAATACAGCAACAAACTCGAAGACCAATGGATTCTCTTGAACTAATACGGCAACAAACTCGAAGACCAATGGATTCTCTTGAACTAATAAATTTTGTCCTTTCAATTCATGTAAATTGGAAGCATCTATAACCAATGTAACTTATATAAATTATTGAAACTTTGATAATTTTGAGTAAGTTGAGCAGGCTTAGTAAAAAAAACAACAACCATTTTCTAACCTTGAAATGAAAAAACAAGTTCATCTATAATTCCAAACAATTAATAAATCTTAAACATTTCATATGAAATATAAAATTCAGTTCACTTGTAACTTAATTATGCACTAAATAGGCAGGCTCATGATACCACTGTTAGGAACTGACAGTCAATTTGAACATGCATAACAGGCACAGTGGAAAATCAAAATTTTTTCCTTGTCCCCAAGAACTCCTATTAGATGCATATAAATTAAATAAAGCCTTAATTAAACAATTCTCTACCTAGGTAAGCATGCATAGGCTACGCATACCATAATTATAAATTATAACCTAGAATATATATTTTATACTAAGCATGTTATAACTCTAAGCTATAACCTAAGCATAAAATAAACTAAGCATAATTATTAAGTCTAAAAACGCTTAAAGAAAAAGACCTAATAATTAAAAGGGAAAGAAAGAAAACTTATCAGTTAAAGTGTGCTTTAGCAAAACCTTCTCACACAAGCCTCCAAGCTTAGGACACCCTCTATGAGTATCCACACGAACCCCACCAACCAAAACCTCCCGAATGGAAGAACTAAGTACCCTCGAGTAGTTGCTAGACCACTCTAGAAGCCCCACCCGAAAATATAAACTAGAGGTGCTCAAACAAAATCTAGCTCCTCAAAAATAACTTGTTCGAGTTAACCTTTATCGTAGGATGTATTCTTGAACTTCGCATTGAAAAAGGGAGAAGGAGGTGCCTATTTATAGGCTTGGGGGAGCAAAAGTGCTCCCCATTTTCCAATGTGGGATGTGCAAAATGCATATCCCACAAAATGGGTTTGACTCGCGAAGCATGCAGCCCTGCGGGTCTGACCCTCGCACAGCGTGCAAAGCATGTTGCCTATGGCCTGTGTAAGGCAAGCTCTTGCGACCCTGCCTTGCATGTAAGTTGGGCCTTGCGGCCCATGCTGCAAGCCCAACTCACGGTGCGCCATTGGTCTATGCCTTGGGTAGCCCATTTCCATGGGCAGTCCAATTTAACTCGCCAAGAAAAATTCCCTTTTAATCCTTCTTTCAAAATTAATTTATTTTATGACCCTGATAAATTAGTTACCGATAAAAAATAAATTCGTTGGCTTACCCAAAATGATCGAGTCATCTTTTAATCAATTTAAATAATAATCCAATTATTAATATGTTATATTTTCGTAATAGAATAAATCTATTAATTCTTTACTCAGTTTGATGAAGGTCCAATGTGTGTGACCTTATAGTATCTCGAAGTATTAAGCTGTTAAGGCTTAACCAACCCTTGTTCTAAAGGAACCATTGGCTCAAGGTTCTGGATTGTGAATTGATCTCCATTTCCTTAAACGACTGTAGTATGCCTCTAGCAGGGTTCTACCATCCCCCATTACTCGGAATGTCATTTGTGCTTATGACTTAATCCCGGTTAATGCAATAGTTGTCCAATGCGATGAACTCCTTCCATTCTTTAGTATTAGTACCATATGGTTTATAGGGTTTAGTTAAAGTGCTAACCCACTAATAGCAAGGTATCTCCAAGATATCCCAGTTATTTACTTGTTACCGAAGTATATTGCCTTTTACCATAGTGTGTTTGATTAGAAAATATTTCTATCAAACACATCCTATGATTAGAGGCTTATAGCAATCATCTCTTCAAAAAGTGCAAGGTACAACTCCTTAATATATTCAAAGCGATGGATTCTTTTCGACTACATGGCTTACCAACGTATTGTCATCACTATACCTATAACCACCCATGACACCCTAAATTAATGAGTGTATGAGAATGACCCAAAGTATAGCGATGATACCGCACAAGGTAACTAGTATCTCAAGTATGAGGATATTCACAAAGCTTATTGTGTGAATATAAACACTAACACATTGATATATACACTAAGTGTTTATCTTACGACGGTCTCCAATATATCTCTTAGATATATCCATCTGTCAAACTTGAGGCACCACATTCAGTCCTTAGGAGATTGACTACTTGGACCCTTTCCAAGAAAGTTAACCACATGCTAGTATTATCGCTTCGTCAATATCCTTTGTTGATGAAACTACGATTAGGGATATTTTAGACATAATCATAATTGCACATGAAGCAGGTCTCACTAAATATAGTCCAACTACAATTTCTCTGACTTAATGCTATGATATGTTAAGGACTTTCGTATACGTGCATCAATGAATATATTTTAACCAGTCATAATATATTTATAAGTACATTAGTATAAATAAAAGATTAAATGCCTTTTTTAATTAAACAAATTATTCGTAACAATACAAAATTACGATATAACACCCTAATAGCCTTAAGTGCGTACATCATATCTAACAAAATATTCCTTCATCAGCCTTGGGGTCAAATTTAGCTAGTTGGTCTTTTGTGTTTAATATGAAGCATCTACAACCAAAGGCCTTAAGTTGACCAACCTTGTGTATGCGCCCCTTCCAAAGTTCATAAGTAGTTTTGTTCAAAATTGGGTGAATTAAAACCCTATTTAGAATGTAACAAGCTGTGTTAACAACTTCACCCCAAAAATACTTCAGTAGATTGTTATCACTCACCATAGAATGACCCATCTCTGCAATAGTGCGATTCTTTCTCTCAACAACCCCATTCTGCTGACATGTATGAGGGGCAGAAAAATTGTGGTCAGTACTATGCTTAGAACAAAATTCCTCAAACTGCCTGTTTTCGAATTCTCTTCCATGGTCACTGTGGATTCTATTAATTTTAAGGTCTTTTTCATTCATGATCCGAGTAGCCAACCAAGAGAATGATTCAAATGTTTCATCTCTGCTAGCAAGCACGATAATCCAAGTGAACCTAGTCAGATCATCTACAACTACAGGGATGTATTTCATTCCACCTAGACTTATTGGCATTAATGGCCCAAATAAATCCATGTGTGGAAGATCAAGGGGATGAGAAGAAGATATATCAGCTAAGTATTTAAAGGTCTTCCTAAATTGTTTCCCAAGTTGGCATGTTGAGCAAAGTCTATCTTTTTCAAAGGCTAGATTCGGTAAACCCTCAACAAGTTCATTTCTGGCTAATTTGGACAGATTGGTCATATTGATATATCCTAACCTTCTATTCCATAGCCAAGAGTATTCCTCCTTGGAAACTAAGCATATATCATTGGAGCCATGGGCTAAATCAAATATATAGACATTATTAATTCTAGGAGCATAAAGAATAGTTTGATCAGTATTACCATCAATGATTGAGTAGCCCACTCTTTCCTGCCTTTGTCACACAACTGAGCAACACTTAGCAAGTTGAACTTTAGGCCTTTAACAAGAGACGCATTATCAATTGAAGGCTTGACTCCCACTGTGCCATTTCCAACAATCTTTCCCTTTTTGTTGTCTCCAAAACTAACACTTCCATTCCTTCTTTACTTCAATATGATTAATTGCTTTTCATCACCTGTCATATGCCTCGAGCAACCACTATCCAAATACCACATTCTTCTTTCATCAATGGATCTCAGGCTCACCTTCAAAATAATTAAGTTTTCTTAGGTACCCGTGCCTTTTTTTGGCTGGGTCCTCCTTTGTTAGTAGTGGTCATCCTTGACCAGACATACTCATCATAGTAACCATTTCTGTGTCTACACATGACTGTAGCATGTCCTAACTTTCTACAAAAATTACATATAGCCTTAGGATTGGGCCTGCTCACTTTACTCTTTTGAGAAACCTTCTCAGAGTGGTAAGTGTTGTTACCCTAAGTATTCCTTCTAGGTTAAGGGACCCACACCTTTTTCAAAGTTGTTAATTTGGTAGCTAGCCCGTCCAATTTCTTAGTGAGCTTATTGTTATATCCATTATGGCACTCAGCTTTTTCCATAAGGTATAAGATGTCAAGTGAGGTAGAAGAGTTCACCTCTTCTAGATCATCACACCTCCTCTGGAGTACTTAGATGTATTTTACTGACTTCTTAGTCATATTAATAACATCATTAAGTATTGCAGCAAGTTCATCTGAAGGCAAAGGGGGTTCAGAATTTACCTCAATTTGTTTTACTTTATCTCTGCTTTGGTCAGCTAATTTATTGGCAGTAGAAGTAGTTAGTTGTTCAGCTAACTCTGAGTTGGTTAAATAATCCTTAGCCATAAGACACACATTTGCAGAATCTTGTGCCTCTTCATCTGAGGATGATGACTCTTGTTCAGAGTCACTCCAGGTAGCTGCAAGAGCCTTCTTATCCATTCTCTTCTTGAACCTGTTCTTCTTAACTTGAGGATAGCTAGACTGGATATGCCATTTCTCACCACATTCAAAGTAATTGATATCTTTATTATGCTCCTTTTATGGTCTCTAATCTGCTCCTTTCTTGTACTTGTCGGTCTTTCTGAATTTCTAAAAATTCTTGTCTTTTCCTAAGAATCTTTTGAAATTCTTCGTCATCCGTTCTATCTCTTCCTTTCTGTAATTTGGATATTCTTCCTCAGAGGAATCTTTATCATCATCAGCCTTAAGAACAACAGCTCTACTAGAGCTCTCTCTCTCTCTCTCTCTCTCTCTCTGTCCTTGTGCTTATACATCTTAGACTCATCTTCGTATTGCTTTAAAGACATCTCATGAGCCAACAAGGTTCCCATCAGCTCATAAAACTTATCATTCTTCAAATCATAAGCTTATTCAACAGCACTCTTCTTTGCTTCCCATTACTATATCAAGCTTCTAAGGATCTTCTTAACAGTCTCTTCCTTAGTGAATCTCTTTCCAAGTCTTTTCAGCTCATTGACAATATTCATAAATCTAGTGTTAATGTTGGAAATATCCTCCATGGGTTGCATCTAAAATCTCATAATTCTTTATGAGAATGTTGATCTTGGACTCTTTGTTTTTGTTAGTGCCTTTATAAGTTACTTCTAACTTCTTCCATATTTCTCGAGCAGTTTCACATCCTGAAATGCGATTAAACTCAGTTGCATCAAGAGTGCAATGGAGATAGTTGATAGCAGTTGCATTTTCCTTCAATCTAGCCAAGTCTTGATTATCTAACTCGTTAAAGTACTTATCAATGTGCACTCCATTCTTTATGATAGTAGAAATAAATGGCCCTTCAACAATAGCCATCCAAGCATGCATGCTCTGACACTGGATGAAATTCTTCATCCTATTCTTCCAATAAGTGTAATGCTCACCATTAAACATGGGAGCCCTGTGACTGACATGCCTTCTGGTAGAATATAGGCCTGGCCCTTCCACTAGTTTCTCCTCCCTTGTACACCAAGGTCAGTGTCATAAGATTGTGAAATCTTTAGAATGAGAACTGCTTTGATACCACTTGTTAGTCCCTACGCGTGCACTCAATGAGTCAGAGGGGGGGGGTGAATGACTAGCTCAATTAAATTAGTAAACTTTTTTGAGATTATATGAGCTTTGCTGAGTGAGTCAGCTGGCTGAGTGAAATATGGAAATACTTTAGAGTAAAGAACACATAGATTATATACTAGTTCGGCAACCTATGCTTACATCCAGTCCTAAGAGAGTGTCTTGGCTTTAATCCACTAATCTCAACTCCTTTATCCTAGGCGGAGAAGCCTTTCACAAATTTTCACAATTACAGAAAGTACCCTACAAACTATAATCATTCACTCGCTTACTAGAATACCCACTTCTATTAGCAACTCAAAAGATTCTAAACAAGGGCTGGAATCAACTTATGGAAACGTTGATCCAGTTACAAATATTCAAATATTACAAAGCTATTGATCTATTCTATTCTCTCTTGTTCAAAGCAAATTCTTCGCTGAGTGGTTGTTTTCTTGGTTGAACTTCTTTGAAGCTTGAAAATTGTCAGAGTTTTTGCTTCTTAGAAGTTCAGGTGTAATCACCCAGTTCTAACACTTTCCTTCTTAACCCTTTTATAGTGGGATTAAGAAAGTAGTCGTTGAACTTGCCTTGGCATCTTCTGAAGTTGACAGCTCATCTATCCCCTCATTGCTTCTTCAAATCAATCCGTTAAGAGATAGAATCACACCATTGTGAGATAGAAATCAATCCATTAGATTGAAATTCGAGCTTCAATTTTAATCCTTTTTCATTTAATACCAATCTTCCATTAGAGAGAACTCACGCTGACTTGCTACGTGTCGTCTTCTCGTTCCTTTTGGTAATCTAACATTTTACAGAGCAAGTAATACTATTTTGTTGATTTGCATAATTTCCTAAATTGGCAAATGACTTTTTGTAGCTAGAATCTGGAAGACTTTGTGCTTTTCTTCATAAACTAGAAACTTATCAAGGCATTAATTCTTTCTGTCTTTGTCTCATTAATGTCATGCAAAGCAACACTAAAAGCAAATATCCCGTTTTTCTTAAATGGTAAAGTCAGTGCCATTGACAGACATAAAGTAACTCAGCAAAATGATAAATCAATACTCACAGCTGAACATCAGGTATTGAGTAAATAGTATTTAGTCAGCGACTAAAGTACATACTCAGCCCAGAACAACTCAGACTTAAACTAAATAACTAGGTCAGCGGAGAATTGACATTATACCCTTGAATTCAATAACTCATATATAACCATAAATTATTTATTTTAACAGCATTATTGATTTAATTAACTCAAACTGAATTTAATTGTTATGATTAAAACTTAAGCACTACTGAGTCATCCACTGAGTCAGTCCAAACTTGTGCTTGGTTTAACACGTATATTCAAATTTTAATCCTCATTAAAAAAATTCATTTCAAATTTTTATTAACATTTGAATTCAGTTTAGCGTGTCTGACTACGCATCTGATGGAAGCTTAAACTGATTATTCTCACCCAAAATATCTAAAATATCCTAAAATATCATAAAATACAATAAAAAATTCAAAAATCTGCTTTTATCCCACTTTTGACCCTTTTTTAGCTTTTTAGGCTAGTGGGCTCCAGTTGGCAGACTACCAGTAAGGGCCTAAAGCCATCAGTGGCATCACCATGCCACAAGCGACTTTATGTAGGCCGCCGACGGCCTGAGCCATGCCGCCGGTGGTATGACACCTGCAGGCAGTCCGAGAAAGGGATTCTCCCTTTGCCAAAGAAGGCTAAGTTCCAAAAAGATATTTCTTATTTCCCCCATCTTCTTGCTTGATTGGTGGCCTGGGGGAACTTGGATTCCACCAAAGCTAAAAGAAGGATTATGAATCTTACTTGTAATGAAGTAAGTCTTGCAATATTTTAGATTTTATTTCTTTCATGCGGTGTTTACTAATGACACACGTGTTTGCAGATAATTCATGCTTCGTGGGGGAATGCTTGTGGCTAGATCGAGGTTATGGCGGTTGTTGGGGAGTTGGTGCGAAAGCACCTAATCCTAGAAAGTCCATCCTCTCTCGAGTGGTATTTAAGGGAAAGAACGGTTCAATATGATACACCACTGGAGGAGAGACTGGTGTCGCCCAAGCTCTCGATGTGGCTATTCTGGCTGGAGTTGGCTGAGAATCTTGATACCTTGAAAAGGATGGTGAGACTGTGGAGTTGTTTGGCGAGGCCGGGCAGTATCCTGATTTTGTGACCTAGTGTTTGCTTGGCTTGCTTTCAGAGGACCACACCGCATCTTAGGGGGTGTGTCTTTAAATACTTGCTCTTTTCATTTTATTCATTTATATTTCTGAGTGTTAAACCCCTTTTTGTTTTGCAGGGAAAAAGGGCAAGGGGTCCACATACATCGGATGATGCCCCCTCCCATATTATGGGGAATCAAGATTATCAAGTTCCCATGGGGTTACACATTTATCAACCCTACCTGTCACTCTACATTCCTTTCTATGGTGCGGATGACTCGAGTAGGGTGGACATGACTTTTACGCCTTGCCATGCGACTCATGTGAGTTTATTGTGCATATGATTATTATCCTTGGCTCATGCTAACATGATTTGGTTTTCTTATTAGGTGCCGAGAGAAGATATCAAAAAGCATGGGCATCTGCTTTTTGATTTTTAGAATATCATGCTGGGGAACAATTTTGCGATGGCGGTAAGATCGGACTAATCTATTCATTCCCTCTACTTTTTTAGTAAATACACATGGATGAGTGCTTATGTGTACATGAAATATTTATAGGGTAGGATTCAGGAACTGAATGTAGAAGTGGACCAACTTAGATCTGGTTATAGGGCGCCCCCACCAGCAGGGCCTTTAAACTGTGGCCAGTATAGGCAGGTTCACCCGATGGCATATGCCCAGCATCCTTTTGGTTATGGAGCGCAGGGTTACATGCCTAGTTATTCAACCCAGGGTAGTTTCAACGGGATGCCTTCCTAGTTTCCACCGGCTCCGCCGTCTGCACCCTCCCCTTCATTCGTGCAGCCTCTTCAAACCTTGCCTGGCCAAGGGGCTCAAAAAGGAACCGGAGATAGCAGTGAGGTACCATAAATGAACTTTAAGGTCCCCATGTATTTGGGTAACTTAGGATATGATAGTTAGGCTATAGCTTGGCATATTTGTTTTTTTACTGTGGGCCCTACGTGGCAATTTTATCTAGTACATTTGATGGTTGGATTGGGCGTGTTTTTACCCCTTTATTATTTTCTTTTATGGATTGGTGGGTACTTTGAGACCTTTTTTATTTTAGATGGATGATTTATTTTATTATCTTGACACGCTAGCTTCATTGCTTTGATGTTCTTTCTCTAAAGATGTTCTTCTTCTTGTGCAGTTGGTATTGATGTTACGATCTGTCATTGCCTTTATTGAGCCACAATCAAATTAGCATGGATAGGTTCAAGACCCGACTGACGGACTATCTCCTGATTCTGATTCCGACTGATTAGAATCAGCTCTAGTCTGGGTGCCTTTTCAGCATGAAGCACTATTTTAATGTCATTTTTACAAAGTGCCATAAGTTTATGGCATCCTCTTGACCATGTGTACCTCTTCGACAACCAAGAGTTGTGTCCACTTTATGAAGAGTTTTATGCCATAATGGACATTTCTTGCAACCAGGATGTCATGTGCCTGATTACGATGTTGCTATAGAGCAGTATGATGTAGATTTCCTAAGACTTTCAGTTTGTGGAGGAATAGAATCCTGTCTACCAACCCCGAGCAACCTGGATTTATTTTAGGAGTGGCCTTAGAAATATGTTTTTCCATTCCTACCAATCATCGGAGCAGGGTACCTCTCATGCTCATACTGCTGATGGGAGGTTTTCTATATAAATCCACCACCGGGGTCTGCAGTCCTCAGTTAGTTGCTTTGAACCAAAAAACTGTAGAGGGATCATCACCTATGGCTGTGGTTCGAGCTGAGATCTTCATTTACATAGACTTTAGTAATCAAGATAAGGATGTAATAGTGAGATAAAGCAGGCTCCTCCTTCAGGTATACTAGCCATTTTATTATTATTACCACAGACTTTTATTGGCAATGACCCGCTGACGCATTTATATCATGGCGGATATGGCTAACGGAGCATTTGAAGGTCATCAAAGTACTAGCTGGATTGGCAAATTCCTATGCCCCTAAGGACTTTTGGGGTCGAGGAATGCAACCTGGGTATTGTAGGAATCAACCCTCATACGAATGGGTGTATTTCCTATAGTGGCTAACTGAAAGGGACATTAGGTGGACTTGCCCTTGGTGGAAAATTGATGAGATGACCACCCAAACTATTCCCCAGGGGATCTAGTTGCTAGGCCTGGAGAAGATATCGTACTACTTCCAGGAATGCTTGAGGCAATAATACAGCCATCCTCAGTCCATTCCTGAATACATTCATGCCCCGCCTGCGAGGCCCTAGGGGCCTTTATGGCCAGCCCACATTCATTCCATGTAGGAGAGTCACACATTAGTCATTATGAACTATGAGCTGCCGTTTAACAAGTCACTTGATGAGATCGATTTGGGGTAGCTCTCTGCCATTAAGGTGGCACCTATTGGAGCAGATAGGTTGGCAATTTCTCACCGCTACAGTCATCACGTGGTAGGTCCTAGCCAATAAGTTATGTTTTTAAGCTTTTGTAATAAAGCCTTGACTTTGTTTCAGGCTTGGATGCTATGTATGCGTGCTTCTTCTTAATGTATTTTGTTTTATCTTACAACTTTCACTTTTAATGTTCACGACTTTATGAATATGATGACTTTTCAACGTGATTTTCCTCTGTCTCAAATTGGTCTTTTAGATGTAATATGCTTTAAGGTTGTCCCGATTAACGGGATTTATGAACTTATTTCCTTCCATATCCATGATCTTTGCAGCTCCTTTACTAAGAACTCGCTTGACCATATATGGACCTTCTCAATTTGGATGAAACATACCTCTGGGGTCGCTATGGGTAGCTTTGACCTATTTCAACATGAGGTCGTCGGCTTTAAGAGGCTTATCAATCTTCCTTACCCGGTTATTGTAGGTCCTGGCCATTCGTTGTTAGTACATTCTATGACTATCAAGGGCTTCCAGGCGCCTTTCATCAATGGTGTTAAGCACTTTGTAATATGATCTGGCCCACTCGTCTTCGCGTAATTTTGGCTTCAGTGCCATACAGAGTGACTTGACTTCGATTTCCACAGGAAGAACTACTTCTATCCTAAATACTAAAGAGAATAGTGTTTGCCCCGTCAGGGTTTTGATGCTGGTTTGATAGCCGCAGAGGGCGTAAGGGAGTTGATCGGCCTAATCTCGATGGGTAACTACCATTTTAGACAAAATCTTCTTCACAGCTTTATTGGCCGCTTCCACCCCCCATTAGCTTAAGGGCGATATGGTAATGATCAATGATGTTTAATGTCATGTTGTTCCAGTAGATCTGTGGTTTCTTCTTGAAACTGTACCCCATTATTGGATACCACATGATGAGGTATGCTGTATCGTGTAAAGATGTGTTTTTGAATGAATTTCACCATCTTTTTAGTAGTGATTCCTATGTAGGATTTGACTTCAACCCATTTTAAGAAGTAGTCCACAACTACTATGACGAACTTGTAGCCGTTGGTTGATGATGGTCTGATTTCTCCTATGATGTCAATGCCCTAGGTTATGATGTCAATGCCCTAGGTTAAGAAAGGCCTAGGTGTGGCTAGGTGATGTAGCTCGATTGGTGGTAAGTGACTGATGTTACCATCAATTTAGCATTCATGGCATTTCTTGACTAGGCATGTGCACTCAGCTATCATGGTCAGCCAGAAGTAACCCATTCGTTGTATCTTCTTAGCTAGCATCACTTCATTCATATGAGGACCACATGGACCTACTTGTATTTTTTTCATGACCTTGTTAGCTTCCGCTTATCCCAACCATTTGAGGAGGATTCTGTTAAAGGATATCCAAAATAATTACCCCCTGATGAGCCTAAAATGAACTGCCAGCTTCCGTAGGGTGGTCTTGTCAGCGTCCATAGCTTTTGTAGGAAAGGTCCCACTTTTAGGGTACTGAAATATATCACCATACTAGGGTTCTTGTTTGGTGGAGATTTACATGACCGAAGTGAGATAGTACGGAGCGTGTGCAACTTCCACTACTATTTATTTCATACGCTGTTGTTCGGGGTTTTCCCATACGGAGGCCAAGGTGGCTAATGAGTCTGCCATCTGATTTTCTTCCTTTAACACAAGTCGAAATTTGCATTTCCCGAAGAGGGACGGCTTTGTACATACAGATTCAAGGTATAGTTAAAGTGATTCTTCCTTTACTTCCTAGTCGCCTATCACTTGTTTGATGATGAGAGCGGAGTCTCCCATAACTTCTACTTCTTCTACCCCTAATGTGAGCAGTGAGCTTAGGCCAAATAGACATGCCTTGTATTCGGCACCATGGTTAGTTACTGGGAACTCTGACCTTTTAGAAAGCGGGATCAATCCTCTTTCAGAGGATACAATTATGACTCCTAGGCTGGCTCCCTTATGATTCACCGCTCCATCAAAGAACATGGTCCGCCTTCGGGGTTCATTTGCTATCGTGGCTAGCTGTTCATCCAAGAACTCAAGGTTCTTAATATAATTGGATTCCAAAGGTTGGTTGGCCAAAAATTTTGCCATGGCTCGTCCTTTGATCACTTTTCTAGTGATATATTCGATGTTGAACTCTGATAAGAGTGACAACCATCAGGAGAATTTCCCAGCCAAGCATGGTTCTTGACAAATGTATTTTATGGGATCTACCTTTGCAACAGCCTGGACTTTATAGGACTGAAAGTAATGTCTGAGTTTCTTGGTTAACCATACCATGGTGGCACAAGTTTCTCAACTATAGTGTATCGGGTTTTATACTCTAACTATTTCTTGCTGAGGTAGTAAATGGCATGTTCTTTCTTGTCCTTATGCTCTTGTACCAGCATTGCTCCTATGAAGGTTTCTTCTATGGCTAGGTATAGGGTAAGAGGTTTACCTAGCATATGCGGTTTCAGTACTAGCGGTTTAGACAATTAGGCCTTGATCTTTTCAAAGGCTTCTTGACATTATTGATTCCAAACAATCGGTTGCTGATTCTTGAGGAGTTTAAATATGGGTTCACAGACAGTGGTCAATTTTGTGATAAACCTGCTAACATACTGTAGGGATCGAAGAAAACTTTGAACTTTTTTCTCGGTCTTAGGCGGAGGTATATCAAAGATTGCTTTCACCTTATCGGGATCGATTTCTATGCCTCGTTGGCTGACAATCTGACCTAGCAAATTTCCGGAGGTCACTTCAAAGACACATTTTTTTGGGTTAAGTCGTAGATTGTACTTCTCTACCCAAGTGAGGAAGTGATTGAGCACAGTCGGGTGCTCCTCAAGAATTGGCAATTTTACTAGCATATCATCCACATATACTTTGATCTCTTTATGGATTAGGTCGTAAGGTAAAATGGTGACTGCCCTTTGATAGGTTGCCCCTGCGTTCTTGAGTCTGAATGGCATGACTTTATAGTAGTAGACCTCATATTCTATGATGAAGACTATTTTAAATTTATCGATAACATTCATCAATATCTGGTTATATCCCAAGAAGCTGTCCATAAAGGAATACATGGCTGCCCTGGCTGCACTATCGATTAGTATATCTATGTGTGGTAGGGGAAAGTTGTCCTTTGGTGAAGCTTTGTTGAGATCACGGAAGTCAATACAGACTCAGACTCTCTCGTCCTTCTTTACAACTGGTACTATATTGGCCAACCATTCCCGGTATTCTATGACTTTTTGGAACTTAGCTTTGATTTGCTTGGTTAAGTCTTCCTTAACCTTTTCTTCCCACTCAGATCTCAATATTCGTAGCTTTTATTTAACCGGCCAGATTTTCGGGTTGATGGGAATTTTTTGTTCTGTAATAGTTCTATTAACTCCGGGGATGTCATCATAGGACCAAGCGAATGCTTTCACATGCAATTTATGCACTCTTACTAATTCTGTCTCAAGTTTGGGATCCAGGTCATTAGAAATTGATATTATCTTAGGGTCATCTTCGGTTCCCAAATTTATATCTTTTTTAAGGGTGTCATGAATACTAAAAATGCTCAACATATGGTGAGGTGAATGCATGAAATCAAAAGAATCACGCAAGTAAGCAAAGTCGTTCATTTTATTGTCATTGTTAGTTTCACAATACAAGTTGTTAAGCTCAAAGACATCAAAAATTGAAGCAACATTATCGACTTCTGGTATGGTAGTTTCCTCACTTGGAATTTCTGTGCTGCTGCTGGCGATCACGTCTTCGACCTTGGACTTCCCCTTGATCATGAGTTGAGCCAGCCCAGTGATTATTTTGTCCATTCCTTCCTCTGTAGGTTCTCCATTTTGCAATTTTAACTTGGTCTTCTTGTCTTCAAGGTGGGCTTCCATTAGCTTAGTTAACCTTATTGCTAGTTCTTTGATACTTGATTGGTTCATCGTCTTTTACCTCTTGGGGGCTTCCTCCTCGGACGAGGTCTTCCTTTTCTTAGTTTGTTTCTCATAATTAGTTGAGCGAGTGAGGCCTTTGAAGCCTACAACATTTGAGAATATCCCAAAGCCGGGCACTTCTCCTTCTTCGAACTTGATTTGTTCAAGCTCACCATGGTAAAGGATTTCCCCAGGACAAATAAAGATTTTTGACATCTAGTGCCTTCTGGACCAAACCCTTCGTCGACTTCTACCCTTATAACCAAGCCCAGAGCGGCTATGGGAGCCTATTGTGAATTTAAATTATGGTGGGGCATATTCTTGCTCTCTAAGGCTAGCTCCTGGGGTTAAGTGCTGGTCCATTACCTACATATTTTGGGGTTACGCGTATGGCAGCTACAATGGGTTCCTCATTGGCCTCGAGGGTTACTATCTTCCCCTTGTAGGGGATTTCCACCTTTTGGTGCAAGGTAGAAGGGAGACCTCTTAGAGCATGAAACCACGATCGATTGAGTAGCAATGAGAACATGACTAGGATGTCGATGATGGTGAAAGTTGTGAGGGACTCAACTTCCCCTGCCTTCACTGTTTCCTTGAAAGCGCTTAGGACTGACCTTTTTGAGTTATCATATGCTTTGATAACCGTTTCAGACTTCTTGAGCATCCCTTCATTCAACCATAGGATTGGTAGAATCTTTTAAGGGCAGACATTGAGTGTAAAGCCATCATTTACCATGACACACGGCATTACTCAATCTAGTATCTCAGTTTTCAAGTAAAAAGCCCGATTGTGGTAAAACCCGTCATTTGGTTGGTTTACCTCAGAGAAGACAATGTTGGGAGATTCAGCGGGGATCTCGCATCCGATCAAGGCACACACTTCTACCGGTGAGGCTTGTGATGGTGCTTTCATTTCCATCAACTTTTGCATGACGACTCTCCTATATATCTGGGATCCCCGTAAGGGATCCTAAATACTCATCTTAACAGGAGTGTTTATTAATTATTCGACTACTGGCACGCCAACTCCCTTCATTGGGTTATCTACTAGTGGAATCTATGTAGGGCTAGGATTAACTTGGACTTGATACTGATAAATTCTCCCATTTCTGGGAACATGATTGACGTGCTCCTGTCATTCTTGAGGAGTACCCTCGAGCTCAAACACTGTGAACTCATCAAAATCTTCTTCAAGAGGGATGTCTTTTAGCCGTATGGGCCTATCAATGCATGGGGCTAGGGCCTTTGGGCCTTTTGGCCTATAGTGTACATCTGTTAGTAATGCTATTGCAGGGTTTGCTCAGAGGATTTCATCTATTACATATGCTTGCGGTTCAATCCCCCTGATCATGTTAATAACATTAGAGTGAGCCAAGACCAATTCGTCCAGTATTTCTATGATTTTTGGATGGTTACCGTTGTGAAGAATGGATAAGCCTAGGCTACTCGCCCATCCCTTGGGTATAGATCCATTCTAGTAGGGTCGCCCCTCGGTCCCTCATCTTGCTCTTAAATGGTAAAATAGTATAGGAAACCTTGGCTTAGAATGCCCTAGAAGTAGCAATAATGGTGTATGGCCGGATTATTCCATGTCCGGTTGTACCATTACAATGCTCTCCCTTCAAGATCGGTGCAAAAGATTTCCAGCCAACGGTGATAATGTTCATCCCTTGAATTCATTACTTCAGTGAATATTGCAAGGTAGATCCGAGGGTGCCCAATTCTGTCATATCCGAGTTCTGGTCGTAACTTGGGGAAGAGCATAGCCTTGTGGGTATCTTCCTAGGCGATTGCAGATTCATGGGCTGCGTTGAGCCTTTTGTAGAATCTTTGGTCATCCTAGATACTCATGAATGCCATTGGATTAATTGCGGTATCAGACTGATGTCCCCTCCGCCGCGTGGGTCTCCTGTTCTCTTGTTGGATTCTTTGGAGAACTAGTCTTTCGATAAGGCATCTAGCCCTAATCGCTTTGATTTCTATAGGTGATCCATCCATGATTCCCCATAACTCTTCTCTTATTAATCGAGAGCGTGAGGACTTAGGGTCAGGTGATGGTTAAGGGTCTGTGATCCCTTCCGGTGGCAGATCCCAAAAGCGTACTGGCTCTAGTGCCTATAACTGAGGATCCGCAGGGATTGTCCTAACATGTCCACTTAGATAACCAAGATTGTTATCCTATTGCAATTCCATAGTAGTCACGCCATATGTTGTTTGTCTACTTATCATAAAGCCAGGGCATGCCATGTCCTCTAATCCTAGGGCTTTTTCATCATTGATTGAGGCACCCCTAAACTCCATTCCCCTTACAAGGTATGGGCTGATTGGGCATGCCTCCTCGGAATATGGGTAGACTCTCCATTGCTTTAGTATCCGTGGTCGCCTTCAGGCTGAGGACAAGCATATTGAGGTGGCTCTTTGTTCGAATGACCTATTTCACTAGGATTCCTGCTGCTTTCCCCTTCCTCAAAGTGAGGGTTCTGGTGGGAAGCATACTCTTTGAATTCATGCTAATTCAGCATTTCCTCACACCTTGTAAGCGTGGTGATGGTGGTGCGATGGATCATATGTATAGTTGCGTCTTTAGGCATGCTTACATATCTTTCATAAATAGGCCCAAAGCATATGCATTCTAGGGAAGGCAGGAGGACGCAGGAGTAGGATCCGTCGTCGCTCCTAAAGAATGGCATAAGAGGAGCGAATGCTTGGATGAACTTCTGGCACATTAACGGCCAATCCCATCTCTTGTGGGGCAAGATTTAAAAATACCAAGCTTGGGCTTGACTGGCCAAGAATGTGGGAAATAGGGCTGGTGCCCCTAGGACACTCATGTCGTATAATTCCAAGGTTCAGAAGAACCACCTCAAGAATTTGATTAGGTCAGCGTCCCCAGAAAACCTGATTTCATTTCCTTCCCAATTAGCTATGTTAAGGAGTCTATGCGCCCTAAGGTCGTCTTCATAGGCTAAGACTCTCTCAATCATATGCATCTCATCAAATAGGGGATTATCATTGAAGCAGGGATCCTCATCTTGGTTATTCAATCCCCATTCTTCTTCTTTGACAAACGAAATGGCATTCATGAATAGCACTTCATAGAAATCTAACTCAGCTTCATCTTCCTGGGGCGGAGATGTAGCTGTACTTCTAATAGCAGATTACCGGCTTAACACTAGGTTTAAAGAGTTACGACTTGTGAAGGTGCATGCTAGGCTTGCATTTATAGGGGAAAGGTCCCAATAATGTTTCATTAGCAATCTGTTGTACCAATCAAAAACCTTATCATCGAGGAATGTGGCTCGGAAAGCTAGCACCGTGGTGCTACTAAGCTATCAGAATGAATCAAGGAGGCTAACTAGATCAGGTCCTACCTCGATCCCATCATCTTTAATACTTATAGGGCCGGCAGCCGTTAAGTCTACCAGTTGTACTACAGCATCGCTTGATTGCCACCACTGGGGTATGGTAGCCTCTTCATGTTCTATAAGATATATTGCCTGATTTCCCTCATCAAGGGATTCTTGGAGTATTCTGAGTCTGTCGCTAGGGAAGGTTTCTAAGAGCTAGTGTTCTGGCTCTACCCAGTCCCACAATTATCTAGGCGACATGGAAAGGTACCAGCCCATTGCATCCCCTGTGAGAAGTATAGGAAATGTGGTGACCATACCATAGGGTAGGACGTCATATTCTGCTAGGAGGTCATATAATTTCTCCAAGAAAGTGATTGTGTCAGTGTCCCCTTCATATCGAAGTCTTTCTATTGCTAAAGCCGTGAGTTTCTCTGACTTAGACAACTCTTTCGCACAGGTGTCAACCCTATCTATTTTTGTGAGTTGCCACTCAATATCATTTATTTCGAAGCTAGGATCAAACCGGGTGTTATCTCTCTCACCGTTATTATCTTCTTGGAGAAGGATAGTATTGATAGGGGATTCGAAGATTGAAAGCGGGTTACTTTGGGTAATCGGCTTCCATTCCGGCTCCTCTAAATTCCCTTCTAGGATAATCTTTTGTAGATCCTGCAGTAGTCGAACACATTTTGTGCCCTTTTACCACGTGATACACATAAAAGTTGTCTCTGTTAGCCGAGGATGATGGTATAAAGGGCTTTAAGCTTTGCATGCCCCCAGATTTTCTTAGCGTGGTGAATATTTGGGATAGTGACTCAATCTATGGTGAGATCGATTGGGGCAGTGCCGGAGCAATTACTGCATTGACAGCCTTAGTTTTCTTTTCTTTACTCTTGGAATAGGAAGGTTTTGGCTGGTAGGAGTTTGGGGGAGCCACCCTATCATATGGCTTATTTTTTGCATAATAGGCTGCCTCTTCCTGCCTGATGCGCTCTTCCTCATCATACTTCTCGATTCTTTTGGCATATTCCACAACATCACCAAAAGTATGGAACTTTGTCATTTTCATTTATTATTAAATTTTAGGATTACATCCCTCCACCAGTTTGATAACTAGGGCATCCATCTTCGGGGCATCATCCACTAGTGATTGAACTGTAACCCATCTACGGTAATAGGCTTCAAAGGGCTCCTTAATACCCTGTCAGACCCTTTCTAGGTCCTGCAAGGTCATTTCCACCCTGACATTGTAGCCATTATTCTCAATAAAGGTGGTGTTGAGCAACTTCCAGCTTGACTTTACTTAGCTGGACATCCTCATATATTAATCAGTAGCTGGACCTCTTAGGGTTGTTTGGAATAAGTTCACCCGATGGACTTCGGGAATGCCCATACTCATCATGATGCACAGGTACCACTCAATGTGGCTTCGAGGAAACCTATGCCATCAAATGGTGGGACGTAGGGCATGATAAAATTAGCGGGTAGTGGCTCTAGAATGGAGAGCTTAAACTTTTTTGGATCTATGTATTTAGTGCTAGAAGGACCCGTAATGTGTTTCAGCTTGGGGAGCATTTCTTCAAAATCAGAGAATTTATTCTAAATCTCTGTGACTTTATCACCTGAATTGGAACCTAAAATTCTGGAGGCTCTTATGTTACTAATGACGGCTTTAAATTTCTTGATGAAATCCTCCAAAAGGATCATATCCTATATGGCTTCGAGCATTGCCTTGTGGTTATCGGCCATTTCGTCGATTTGCTCTGTGATGGTGGGATCGTCGGAATCTGCTTCCTCAGGGGCTCTTCTCTGAGGCTATTTCTTTTTGGGTGCCAGCGCAGGCAACTTTTGATGAGCTAAAATGAAAATAGGTGAGTACATGATCGTGTGAATGATGCACAAGCCTATGGGGCATTTCTAGCATGGTTTAAAGCGGTGCATGCATATTTATGTGATGTATGCGTATTGCCTACAATGTAGGGTGGTGTTATTTTTTGTGTATCATTCAATACTAGTGGTATATGCAATGGTATGCTTTTCTAGGCTCGTATCGCTTAATACCAGGGGTGTACCCGATGGTGAGCTTTGGGAGTGGCTTTTCTGGGGTTGCATTACTTGATACCAGGGGCATGCATGATGGTGTACCCCGAGAGCGGCTTTTCTAGGGTCAGATCACTTAATACCAAGGGTATGCGCGATGGTACACTCTAGGAATGGCTTTTTTTAGGTTATATCGCTTAATACCAAGGGTATGCACGATGGTGCGCTCTTGGAATGCCTTTTCTAAGGTCGTATCACTTAATACTGAGGGTATTGCGATGTTGCGCTCTAGGAGCAGCTTTTCTAAGGTTGTATCGCTTAATACTAGGGGTACGTGCGATGGTGTGCTCTAGGAGATGCATTTCCATATTATATCGCTCAATACCGAGGGTATGTGCGATGGTGCGCTCTAGGAGCGGCTTCACCATGATTGTATCACTCAATACCGAGGGTATGCATAGTGGTGGGCTCTAGGAGTGGCTTTTCTAAGGTTGTATCGCTTAATACCAGAGGTATGTGCGATGGTCCAATTGTATGATATTGCTATCTTATGTTATGGTTGCACGCAAATCGTGGTTAGCGGTGCATGGGATGTCTAAATTGGCGCACCATTAGAACATGTACTTTTTTCTCTCCCTTCCGACCTTATTACTCCATCATGGTGAGTATCTTTCCTAGATTGGGGTCTTTCCTCTGATTTTAGCGCTGTATTTGCTATATGCTGGGCTAAGTCCAATAGGGTTACAGTTGATGGTAATCATGCATTAAGTACTTAAGCCCAAGAACCCCGATCGAGTTTAGGAGTCCGTTTTCCACGTTTAATATACTCAAATCTAGTGGCCTTAATCAAGCCGACTAGATTATATTATACTATGCACGGCTGGTATGTCCCAATTTTATGCCCCTACATAAACTCGAGTCAAGTTCTAGTGACACATCACTGAGAACATCGGGATTCTAAGTGTAGACATATGCAGATGCTATATAGTGAACCCTAATAATTCCAAATTTTAATGACTTTCATTATTTCATCTTAAATTGATTTTGTGGAAAACCAATTGTAAAAGAGTATAATCCCTAGCAGAGTCGCCACTGTGAGCGGGCGGACTTTTTTTACGTGGACCCTTTTCGGGTCGCCTATCGGATTAGCACGGCCAATATCAGACTCCTAGGTTTTAATGCGGGGAGTCACTGCTAGAGTGCAGGGTTTGATGTATGCGTAAACATACTTAGCATTTTAAATAGGATAAAGGGGTCAGGGACTCCTTTAGGGATTAGCCTTTTTATAGAGGGAGCAGGGTCCCTATTTTATACAATATTAGAGCCTCCACCCGGATTAGCTCTTATGGAAAATTGGTGGTATAGCTAATCCGAGTAGGATTCCTATGCCAATAAAAGAGAGATTCTGGTTCTGGATGAAATAGTTAGTTATCATTTGAATTTAGATAAATGATATCTTGAAAATCTTTTATTATTTTAATAAGCAAAAGAAATGAGTTGGCGAGATACGACCTTTGCGGGCCTAGCCCTTGGAGTGTTGGCCTGGCATGGCTTGGATTACCTCATGAGGTGGTTAAGAATGTATGATTGAAAATAACACTTTGACCCTCAGTTACCTTTCATTTGTTGTAGAATGACTGGAAGGCCTGGTACTAACTAGGACCGCGTTCGCTTTTGATTTCTTCAAGATTTCTATGGAGATAATCTCGAGGAATTTTACAGTGGGTTTATTTTAGTGTTTGGGAATAAGTGAGTAGCTTTTTAGCTAAAAGCTATTTTTAAAAAGGGTTTCTATATCTTGATATAGTTTTGGGATATTTTTGGTATAGGCCATCGATCAACACATATGGCAGTGTTGATCGACACAATGGGTGTCATAATAGCTTCGTTGAGTCATTAGGTCCAAATTCCCCTATGAGTGTTGATCAACACAATAGGAATGCATCGATCGACGCAATTTAGGCGATCATAGCCTTTCTGAGTCATGGTTGTAGGTTTGATGAGTTATCAAAGAAATTGACACGTGGCATGGTTGATCATCACAATATAATAGCGTTGATCGACGCAATGTGGGGTTTAATTAGTGTCGATCGACACTAATGCCTTGGATGTCAGAATCCTATTTCCTCAGAGGGGTTTCTAGTTTGGGTGAAACATGGTCCTTTGTCAGTACCGGCTTGCCATCTCCTGAAAAGGTCTTGGACATCATTAGGCCTGGGACGGACCATGCTCACAGTACTTGTGCTAACCTCTCCTTGCAAGTCGATTCAGGTTAGATGTATGCTAGGCCTTCGGGTATTTTATTTTTTATTTTAGACCAATGTATAAGATTTGAAAGCCTTGTAATTATTATTTTAATTTTTGCATTTTTATTCGTTGGATGATGGTAATAATTTATTTATTTACTGCTTTTTAATGCTTGTTAATTAATGTGTGAACACAAAATATGGATCCAAAACACTAAAATAGGGTGGATCAAAATCGAATAAGAAAGAATGATACTTTTAACTTGGCCAATGTAGAATAGATAGCATCATACGAACTTAGAATCTCTAATTAAGGTATGGTCTACCGACTAGTTGGAAAATTGTACCTAAATTTTCCGATTGAGCTGAACTAGGTGGTGACTCTGTCTTAAATACGGGATTTTGATCTCGTATCTTTCAAGCATTAAGATATGCAAAACCATTTTCTACCATCATCACACACACGCCCATTATTTTTTAGAGGTTAGTCCTCTGGTTTGCTTCGCAGCCATCCAAAATGTCGTCTGCTCACACTTTCATCAGACTAAGTGAAGAATTAATAAACTTAGTCTATTATGAGAATATTAAATAAATAATGGATAGACCATTACCTGGTTAGACCAAAGATTTTATTTAGATCAGTAACTATTTTATTAGGGTCATAAATAAAATATTTATTTGAAAAGGATTGAAGGGGAATTTTGCCTTAGCGAGTTAAATTGGTCCGAGAGTACAAAATATATTTTATACAGGATCGGGTGCACGAAAGTGCATCAAAAGGAGCATCAGCACTGCTGGGTAGTCTACGCGGTAGCCCATGAAAATGAAATGCACATGCGCAACCTAATGGCGCACTGCGAGTTAGGCTCACGGCATGGGCTGCAAGACCTAACTCGGATACAAAGCAAGCCCATAAGGGCTTGCCTTGTTGCACACAATGTTTGCTGCATGCTGTGTGTAAGTGGGTCAAGATGAGGATCATATGCATCCGCATGGATGACTCGCACATTGAAAAATGGGGAGCTCTTTTACTCCCATCCTCCTATAAAAGGAGTGCTCCCCCTTCTTTTTAAAATGCAACACTACTCCTTCTGAGTCTTGACTTGAGATTCCAACAAGTTTTCTCAAGTCAACTTATAGAGTTATTTTCGAGGATCTTGAATTTATTCTAGCACCTCGTTAATATTTTCGGGTTGGTTTTGGAGTGGTCTAGCAACTACTCAAAGCTCTGTAGTTCTTCCACATAGGGAGGTTTCAGGTGGTGGGGTTCGTGTGGATACTCATAGAGGCTATCCTACACTTGGAGGCTTGTGCAAGAAGGTTCTGCTAAACCACGCTTCAATTGGTAAGTTTCTCTTTTAATTATTAGGTCTTTTTCTTTAAGCGTTTTTAGACTTAATAATTATGGTTAGATTATTTGCGTGCTTCATTTATTTTATGCTTAGCTTATAGTTTAGAGTTATAACATACTTAGTATAAAATATTTATGCTATGATATGACTTAAAGTTATGGTATGCCTAGCCTATGCATGATAACCTAGGTAGAGAATCATATAGTTAAGGCTTTAATTAATTATATGCAACTAGTAGGAGTCCCTAGGGACAAGAGACAAAATTTTGAAATTCAACCTTGCCTGTTATGCATGTTCAAAGTGACTATCAGTTCCCAACAGTGGTTTCAAAGCCTGCCTATTTAGTGCATAATTAAGTTAGAAGCGAGCTGAATTTATGTTCTATATGAAATGATATAAGTTTTATTAATTGTTTGGAATAATAGATGAACTTAAGCATTCATTTAAAGGTTAGAAATTAGATATTGATAATTTGAATAAGTCTTGCTCAACTTACTCAAAACATTATCAAAGCTCAATAAATTATATAAGTTACAATGATTATAGATGCTTTCATTTTACAAGGATTGAAAGAACTAAATTTATTTTCCAGAGGATCTATGGTCTTTGAGTTTGTTCCCACATTTGTTCTGGCAAGGATTGGACATGGTGTCTACTTCTCATAGTTCACCTCTCCTACCTGGGAACCTATCTCGGTGCATCTTGAATTGACCAAGAGGGATTAAATATAAACTGATTAATCTCTAGTAGATAAGATGATTCTTATATATGTTTCTATAACAAAGTAAATATTAAATTATTTAATAAAAGCTTAATGCAAATCCAAAATGTAAAACAAATAAAGAATGTTAAGAATTTTGCATGTAATCTAGGTTGATGGAATAATTATAGTAAAGAACATGAACCTCTTAAGGTTAGACCTTTTAATTAATTCTAAAATTCCCTGAATTAATATAAATTATTATAAATCTTAAGGATGCTAATATGATCTAAAGGTGTTTAATATGATCTAAAGGTGTTTAATGTTTCTACTCAACTGGGACATCTCGGAATACACTTTAGTCCTAATGTTCTTAAAAGCATAATTTTAAATCATCTACCTTCTAGGTATGAGAAATTCAAACAAGATTTCTGCCTAGAAGGGGATGAATTTAAGCTGTCAGAAATGATAAGCTTGCTGGAACATTTTGAGATTCAACGTAGAAATGATTTAGAGAAATAACTCATTACTGAAGATCTTAAGCTTGAAAGAGTTAAAGGAATAAAAGTCAAAAGAATGCTCGTGGAAATTGAAGAGTAGAATAAAGATACTTGGAATGAATCTGTAAAAGATGAGGCTTTTAAACATAAGAAGACAAAGTTGAAAGCAGCTTATACTTCATGTATGTTTGTAATTGAAAACCATGCTACTTTTCCATGTGAGTCAACTTGGGTATTGGATATTGGTTGTGGTTTTCACATCTATACTTTTGTGTAGGGGCTAAGAAAAGTAGGAGGATGGCAAAAGGGGAGATGGACTTGCATGTGGAAAATGGAGCTTGAGTTGCTGCATTAGCCATAGGAAGCTTTAGTCTTGTTTTTTTGAGTGGCCTAGTTTTAGTTTTGAATAATTGCAACTAGTTTCTGAATGTTACTAAGAATATTATCTCTATTGTGTGTTTAGCAGTAGAGGGATTTGAAATTGTATTTTTGAATAACAATTGTCATATTCGTTTGAATAATGTTCTTTATGGAGACGGAATGTTGAATGGTGGAATTTATGTTCTTGATACTAAAATAGAAGAATATAAACAATGTGAGAAAGTTAAATTAAATAATGAGAAATCTTCCTACTTATGGCATTGTCATTTAGGCCAGATAAACAAAACTCGCTTAACTAAGTTACACAAGCATGGTGACTTGGGCCAATAGACATGGAGACTTATAGTGATTGCGAACCTTGTTTAAAAGGCAAAATGACAAAGTTACTCTTTAAAGGTAAGGGTGAACGGGCCACGAGTACATTAGAAATTATACATACTGATGTATGTGGTCCAATAAGTGTTCAGGCACTAGGAGGATACTCCTACTTCATTACCTTTATCAATGACTACTCACGATATGGGTATTTGTACTTAATGAAGCACAAGTCAGAAAGTTTTGAAAAGTTGAAGATATTCAAAATGAAGTAGAGAAACAACTTGAGAAAAGTATTAAAATACTTTAATTTGATCGAGGTGGGGAATACTTTAGTCAAGAGTTTCAGGATTATCTAAAAGAAAACGGGATAGTACCCCAGTGGACAACTCCTTACACGCCCCAACATAATGGAGTATTTGAGAGGAGGAATCAAAATTTATTGGATATAGTTTGGTCCATGATGAGCCAAGTAGAGCTCAGTAAATCCTTTTGCCTATGTGCACTAGAGAGCACAGTTTATATACTAAACAGAGTGCCCTCTAGATTAGTTGATTTAATGCCTTACAGAAGATGGTATAATAAAAAGCCATCTCTTAGTCACCTGAGAGTATGGGGTTGTCTTGCTATGGCTAAGAGGATATCATCAGATAAGTTTGACGCTAAATCTGATAAATGTTTGTTCATTAGATATCCGCAGGAAACTATCGGATATTTGTTTTACCAACCCGAGGCACAAAATGTGTTTGTATCTTAGAGTGCTCACTTCATAGAAAAGAACACTTACTTGCAAAAGTCTATTGGAACAATCTTGAACTACAGATTCAAGAGGAAGAAACAAACAAACAACTGGTCGACCCCATTCTAGACTCATAAGAGAGTGTAGTCCAAGAACAACCTCTTAAAACACAATCATTGTAAAGATCATGTCATATTCATAAAGGTCCAAAGAGATGTGGTTTTATCATCACTGATGAAGGATGATGAACCAAGGACCTATGATTAGGCAATGAAGAGCTCAGATTCTGATAAATGGCTCAAATCTATAAAATTAGTAGGTTAGACCTATAGGGTACAAATAGGTCTTCAAGAAGAAGACCGACATGGACGGTAATGTAATTACCTATAAGGCAAGGTTGGTTGCAAAATGTTATAATCAACACGAAGGGATTGACTATGACAAAACTTTCTCACCGGCAGCCATGATTAAATCCATAAGAATACTCCTCGCCATTGCTGCTCATTATGATTATGAGATCTGGCAAATGGATGTTAAAATAGCATTCCTAAATGGGGATTTGGACCGGGATGTGCATATGGCATAACTCGAGGCTTTTACATCTCAGAATGGCTCGAAGGTATGCAAATTTCAAAAGTCTATTTATGGACTTAAGCAGGCATCTAGGAGTTGGAATATTAGGTTTGATTGGATAATCCGTGAACTAGATTTCTCTCCAAACGCTAATGAGCCTTATGTTTACAAGAAGGTTAGTGAGAGTGCAATCATTTTCCTTGTATTATATGTTGATGACATATTACTAATAGAAAATGATGTTTCTCTTCTTCAAAATATTAAAGTATGGTTTTCAAGAAAATTCTCTAAGAAAGACCTTAGAGAAGCAGCATTTATACTAGGTATAAGGATCTATAGAGATAGATCCATGAGGTTGCTAGGTCTTTCTAAAAGTACATATATAGACGAGGTTCTGAATAAGTTCAGCCTTGAGCATTCAAAGAAGGATTATCTCCCGTTGACAAAGGGAATTACCTTGTCTAAGACTGAGTGTCCGGAGACAGCTTAGGAAAGAATGTTCATGAAGGATATATCTTATGCATATGTAATAAGATCCATCACGTATGATATGATATGTACTAGGCCAAATGTCTCTCAAGCTTTGAGCTTTATGAGTAGATATCAAGCGAATCCAGGTGAAAACTACTAGATGGCTGTCAAAGCAATTCTTAAGTACTTGAGAAGGACTAAAGATGCGTTCTTGATATATTGAGAAGGTGACCTCACGATTAGAGGTTATATGGATAAGAGTTTCCAATCTAATTAGGATGACTTTAAGTCTCAGTCAAGTTTTGCATATGTATTTGATGGAGGGGTAGTATGCGGGAAAAGCTCCAAGTAAGAAATTACTACTGATTCAACCATGGAGTCTGAGTACATTACTGCTTGTGAACCAGTAAAAGAAGCTGCCTAGTTAAAGGGATTTATTGGTGATCTCTGTGTGGTGCATGAGATTGTTGATCCAATTACTTTGTATTGGGATAACAATGGTGCTATTGCCCAGGCGAAAGAACCACGGTCTCACAAGAAAAACAGACATGTACTTAAAAAGTATCATAGAATCAGGGAGATTATTGATGCTAAGATGATAAGACTAGAATTTGTTCCCATAGATCAAAACCTCGCAGATGGTCTGACGATGCCATTAACTCAAGTCAAACATGACCAGCATATTAAAGCATATGGAATAAGACATATGGCTAATTTGCCTTAGTGCAAGTAGGAGATTGTTAGATATGATGTATGCCCTTAAGGTAATTAGGGTGATATATCTTAATTATGTATTAGTATGAACAATTTGTTTAATTAATAAAGGCATTTATCTTTTGTTTATATCGATGTGTTCATATATTATGATTGGTTAAAATACATTTATTGATATCTGTGTACAAAAGTCCTTGACATATCATAGCATGAAGAGCGATAATAGTGCGACTATGTTTAGCGAGATATGCTTTATGTGTAATTATGATTATGTCTAAACTATCCCTAGTTATAGTTTCATCAAGAAAGGATATTGATAAAGCAGTCAGACTAGCATGTGGTTAACTTTCTTGGAAATGGCCCAAGCAGTTAATCTCCTAAAACTGAAGGTGGTGCCTTAAGTTGACACATGGATATATCTGGTAGATATATTGGAGACCGCAATAAGATAAACACTTGGTAAATATATTATATTGTTAGTGTTTATCTTTATGCAGTAGCTTTGTGAATATCCTCATACTTGAGATAATAGTTACCTTGTGCGGTACTACCACTATACTTTAGGTCACACCTATTCACTCAATAATTTAGGGTGCCACGGGTGACTACTAGTACAGTGATGACAACATGTTGGTAAGCTATGTATTCAGAAAGGATCCGTCACTCTGGATATATTTAGGAGTTGTACCTAGCCACTTGTGAAAGTGATGATTGCTGTAAACCTCCAATCAGAGTATGTGTTTGATAGAAATAGTTTCTGTTGGAAAATAATGATCCGGAAGACAATTCCTAAGAAAGAGTCTGGAGAAGGTTTTGAAGAAAACAAAATCCCACGTCTAAATAAGAATGCATCCGGTTAAAAGTCTGGAAGAAAACAAATCCCTAAGCCCAAGAAGACAGCATCCGGTGAAGATCACATCTGTAAGAGGATCTAGTTAAACTAAAGTCTGAAGACATCTGGAAGACAAATTTCACAATACAAAGGGAAATATTTAAATATCAAATTTTCCCTCCAATTGGTCTGAAGTCAAACTTGCCTTTTTGCCTTGGAGAATGAAAAAGTGATAGCTTGCACAAATTCAGCAAAGGATAAAAATGACTGACACAGAGAGAGAAAAAGATAACTACCTATTTAACCAAGATCAATAGCAAGGCATGTGGACTCTAAATAAAGACAAAGTTTGCATAGAATTTCATAGAGCACAAAAAGCCAAAGAAACGACATCTGACATCTTTGTTGCTCCAATCCCCAAAAATTCAAATGGGACATTTATTGGGTCTAACGGACAGATCAAAGGCTTCGTTTGCGCCAACACTTATCTGATCAAAGGTGAAGATTCAATATCATTTAACGGCTACATTTATGATCCAAGCTAATAAAAGGGAAGCTTCACAAGTTGATAAGATGCTGGTTGATTTGCGAAAGCTATTAACTTTAGAAATCTGCTATTTAAATAGTGATCAAAATCTCTCCAAGAACTAAAACCTAAAAATTTGTTTGTAAGAATTCTAAAGTCAAGTTATAAACTTGAAGAATTCAAAACCAATCTTTTTAAAGATAACTATTGTAAAATCTCATACTTTGGTGAGTATTGAGATTGGGTACTTATCTTGAACTAGGAAAGGTTTGAGTGGTATATCCCTAAGAGAAAAGGACTTAGCCAAGCTAGGAGTTAGTTTGGTGGTATATCCTACTTCTGGAAGAAAAGCGATTCTACAGAGATAACTTGTAAAGGACTCAACCAAGTTATGTGTTAGTCATGGCGGTATATTCCACATCCGGAGGAGAAGAAATCTCTGGAGATAACTGTAAATGCTTGATTTCTGCCCGTGAAAGAAATCTCACTAGTGGATTTATGCTCGGAGGAGGAAACTCTGGGGACTATATATAGGCGAGGCCAAACTAGTATAAAACGACTGCATTTGACATCTTTTACTTAAATCCTTTATTTTTAGTGATTTTTATTTATATATAATTATTTTTATCTTACTCTGATAAGCTTCTAGTTCATTCATTGCACGCTACACAAAGACTTTTTAAAGTTTAAAATTCCACGAAAAGGGTCGTTCACCCTCTCTAACCCTAGTAACACTCACTAAGGGACCAACAGTTTCTAGTCAAACACATTATGGTAAAAAGCAATATACTTTGGTGACAAGTAAATAACTAGGATAGCTTGGAGCAACCTCGCTATTAGTGGGTTAACACTTTAATCGAACCTAATAAACCAGACGGTACTAATATTAAAGAATGGAAGGAGTTCATTCCATTAGATTACTATTGCATTAATCGGCATTAAATAATAAGCAAAAATGATGTTCCAGGTAATGGGGGATGGTGGACCCTTGCTAGAGGTGTACTAAAGTCATTTTAAGGTCTTCGAATTCTAATTACGGTCTAGAACCTCAAGCCAATTGTTCTTATTGAATAAGGTCTGGTTAATCCTTAACATCTCAATACTTTGGGATCCTATAAGGTCACACACCATTGGACTTTAATTAGACTGAGTAAAGAATTATAGACTTAGTCTATTACGAGAATATTAAATATATAATGGTTGGACCATTACATGTTAAGACCAGAGATTTTATTTAGATTGGTAAGTAATTTATTAGGGTCATAAATAAAATATTTATTTGAAAAGGATTAAAGGGGAAATTTTCCTTGATGAGTTAAATTGGACTGAGAGTACAAAATATATTTTGCACAGGCTCGGGTGCACGAAATTGCACAAAAAGGTTCGCGAGCACTTGTGCACATGTGCAGCCCAATGGCAGGCTCGAGTTGGGTTCATGGCATGATCCATGAGGCCCATCTCGAATTCAAGGAAAGCCCACAAGGGCATGCCTTGCGGTACACAGTGTGCACTGTATGCTGTGTGCAAGCGGGTTAACACGCGAATCGTATGGATCTGCATGGATGACCCGCGTGTGGGATAGGTTTTTACCCTATCCCACATTGAAAAATGGGGGGCTCTGTTGCTCCCCTCCTCCTATAAAAGAAGTGCTCCCCCTCCTTTTTCAAATGCAAGACAGCTCCTTCTGAGTCTTTACTTGAGATTCCAACGAGTTTTGTCGAGTTGACTTAGAGAGTTATTTTGTAGGAGCTTGAATTTATTCGAGCACCTTTAGTTAATATTTTCGAGTGGGTTTTAGAGTGGTCTAGTAGCTACTCAAAGCTCTGCGGTTCTTCCTCATTGGAAGGTTTCGATTGGTGAAGTTCGTGTGGATACTCATAGAGTCTATCATACAGTTGGAGGCTTGTGCAAGAAGGTTCTGCTAAAGCACGCTTCAACTGGTAAGTTTCTCTTTTAATTATTAGGTCATTTACTTTAAGCGGTTTTAGACTTAATAATTATGCTTAGGTTCTTTGCAGGCTTAGGTCAGTTGCATGGTTAGTTTATTTTATGCTTAGGCTATAGCTTAGAGTTAAAAGATGCTTAGTACAAAATATTTATTCTAGGATATAACTTAGAGTTATGGTATGTCTAGCCTATGCATGATAACCTAGGTAGAGAATTAATTTAGTTAAGACTTTAATTAATTATATGCAACTAATAGGAGTTCGTAGGGACAAGGTACAAAATTTTGAAATTCTGCCATGCATGTTATGGATGTTCAAAGCCACAGTCAATTCCCAACAGCTCTCACCAATAGCGGTATTGCTATCTATTCAGTTTAAATTTCCTGTTTAAAATTCATCCAATAACGGTATCATTATCCTTAAAATGGTACCGCCATTAATTTTTTAGGAAGAATAGTTTTCTGAATTAATTCCATTTTCCCGTTCAGTCGAAGAATTAAATACCTTACCAATTTCACACCACATTTTACCCTATAAATAAAGGCTGAAATTCAATTTTATAGGGGAGAACAAATAGAATTCAAATAGCTTATACGAAATTTCCTTCAAAAAGTTCCTATCGAACTTCTATCCAAATCATTTTCAAGTTTTTCGCAAATTTAGAACAAAGACAAAAATTCAATTTTTCCTACTTGTTCTTTACCGATTGTGAGTGGACGACCTTCCCCCCTGGCCCCTAAGGACGATGAAAAAATAAGCCCGGCGAAGTGAGTCGGAGGATTGATCCTCGATTTAGCGTGTGAGGAAAAGATAGATCGATAAAATTGATGTTGAAGTTGAATTTTAGTCCAATTTAAATGTTGAGGGATACGAGACCCAAAATCCCGTATTTTAGGACAGAGTCGCCACCCGGTTTAGCTCTACCGGGAAATTGGGTACGATATTCCCACTGGGTGGTTAGACTGTACCTTAAACCAGAGATTCCGGGTTCGGATGATGTTGCTTACTTTTCATTTATTAAATCAAACCACTTAAATTTTAAAAAAGGTGACTTTAGTTCTTATGTGATTTAAATCCTCCTAATTAGAAGTTAAAATAATCCATACATCATGCGGCGAATCATGCAATAAAGCGATAACTAAAGCAAATAAATAATTATTACATGGCTTTACAAATTCGTATCCATTTTTCTCATGCGGGAAAGTAAATAAAGTAAATAACGAAAGGTCAAAATCAGGCCTCAACCGAACTTACCAATACCGAAACCGGCCCAAAAGGATAAATCACACATAAATATGCATAAATATCACACAAATAATTAAATGCAGAAAATAGAAATTGAACACGGAGGAAATCATTTTTCGAGAATTTTTTGGAATAAAAAATGTGCTATTTAGGCATTAATTAATTATCTAAGCAACCAAATAATGGATTAAATAAACTAAACAACCCTAAAATTAATTAAGATATTTACAGAAAATTTTTGGATTTTTTATTATGGTAAAAAGATTTATTAAGGATTTATTTGATGTAAAAGCCATTTTTAAGCCATAAAAATAAAGATTTAACCAATTAAATAATTAATAAATTATAAAAATAGATAAAAAAAAATACATTATTAAATTCCAAATTACTCATGATTTTTTTGGAAATGTTTCGGGTGAAAATCGAGGTCAATAGGGCACGAAAATGATAAAATAAGGCCAAAAACACAAACCAGGGACCTTTTGGCATTTTTGCTAGTCCAACCGCTGGAGTGGGCATCGAACCGCTGCCGTTACAGCGGTTGAAACGTCGCTAAAGCAGTTGGATGCCCACCAGAGTGGTTGGACCGAAAAAATGCTAAACGGGGCAAAAATCGGTATTTTTACACCCGAAAACTCAAGATTACCAAAATTTTAAGCCGATTCCCATGCTATTTCAGTAGATATGGACTTAAAATGATGAAATGACTTTGATTTTTTGACTTTGAGATAGAGAAAGGACCCAAAAAAAACCAGGAAAGATGTTTGCAAAAATACTGAAAGAAGAGGGGATAACCACCCCAAAAACAACCAAAAGGAGCGAAACAAATAAGATAAATTAATTAAAATAGATTGGAATTCAGTTTTGTTACCTCTAGGCCATGAATCCACATTTTAAGGCTCGAACCGGACGTTTGGCAAGCTTTTGTGGCGAATTTGTGATGAAAATCCGACAAAACAGTCACGAGATTAGCGACGAACTCAGTGACGGATTTTAGTGATTGTAAGAAAAAGTCCTTAAATCCTATTTAAGCTCGTTTTAACCTATGATTTGTACTTGATTTTACTGTTTAGACTAAAAGATCAACCCTAATCATGGTTAGGAATCGGAATTAATCAGATTTTCATAGCTTTAAGAAGCTTTCACTCTCTAAGATGCTAAGAACCCTACATATGAAATTCAAGCTACAAATTGGAAAAAAGTCCCGAATTTGGTGATTTAATCAGTTTATATAGGCTATTCTCACTCCAAATGACTCAATTAGTCCTTACAAATGCCAAGATTTGCAAAAAAAATTTGAAATTATCCGTTTTAGAGAGAGAAAGACGAACTGGGGACAAATCCAGGGACTCGTGCAGCGGTTGAATCTTAACCGCTGCCACAGGTTCGGTCAACCGCCCTAGTGCGTGGTGAACCGCCCCAACGAGCAGTGAATTGTGCAAGGGGGCATGGTTCACTGTACCAAGGGGGTGGCTTGACGACGTGGCCAAACTATGGTCACAAGTGCCGAACCGTGCAAGGGCATAGTGAACCACGCCAGCGGTGTGGTGTTGGTCTAGATTAAAGGAATTGAACATGTAAAACATGCATAGCCGAAACTACAAAATTTAATCTAGATCCCTAGATCTCCTAAGCATTGCATGATTGACAACATAAACTAGTCTATTATTATTCAGGTCTTAAAAACTTATTAAAATAACCTAATAATAATTTAACCACATACTACTTGAAGCGTGAATCCCAATGTCGGAATAATGCCCCCATCAGCTACGTACACAGACTCCAAAGTAGAAGCCCTCTATAAATAGTCCACATGAGCACTACTGACCACAACCTTTTAGAAAGGGAGAATAGATAAATAAGTGGAAGATAGCTAGATCTTCCCTACTAATTTATTCTAGAAGAAATTCCCTTTGTTTTCTATTCTAAGTAAATACTCCTTTCGATGGATTACTTTTAGGAACTAGAACAACTAAGAGAATAAGAGATGGAGAGAGGCTTTTTCAAAAATCTGGAGTGAAAAATAATGAAAGGGAAGAGCTCTATTTGTAGTGGTAGGAGTAGATTAAAAGGACAATTTAACCCAACCATCAACCAATAGAATTAATTAAATAAAAGGCAAAAAGGTTAATTCAAAGAACCAAAGTTAGAGTTTGATACAAACTCAATTGGGAGCTTGCTTAGGGAGCAAGCTCCCTATTCAAACCCAAACACTACTTTCCAAAAGGCCAGCAGTGGTGCCTGCGCAGGCACAAAACCCACAGCAGCACAGCCCTTGCAAGCTGTGCTGTACAGTGCCAAGTACTGGCCTACTGGGCCGCACACCTATGCAGCCCAATAGGCTATGCATGGCACACAGTACGCCTGCTGGGCCGCGCACCAGTGTAGCCCTGTAGGCTACGCATTGCATTGTCTATGCTGGGCCATGCACCAATGCAGCCCAACAAGTTGCGCACTATGCATAGTGGGCTGCCCTTTGGCAACCCACCAAATCCCAAGGCCTCTTTTCCGCAGGCCTTGAGCAGTGTTGTTTACACAAAACACTGCTTTGGCCTGCATGCAGATTTCAATCTCGAAAAATATGTCCACCAATTTTTCTTACCAATCCACTTGCACCAATTCAAGCAATACCTAGTATTCTTAATTGTGCTATTTGGTTCTTGTTTTCCCTTATTATTTAATTCTCTCTCTCTCCCTATTAATTCATAGCTTACTAGTCTAACCAGTAATATTGGTCTAACCAATAATTTTTGGTATACTGGTTACATGGCTCGATCATAACTCAAAGTGTGTGACCTTATAGGATCCTGTAATATCAAGCCGTTAAAGTTTGACCTAGCTCAAATTCACTTTTAGAAATTTGACTGGCTCAGAGCTCTAGACCGATGACTTTGATCGCTCATATTGGCCTCTAGAAAAGGCATATGACCCCTCAATATTCGGAACATCACGTGCATATGACTTAATCCCGGTTCTGCAGTAGTATCAATATAATTAACTCCTTCTAACAACTGTTAAGTGCCATCTGGTTTCTTGGACCCGGTTTAAGTGTCAGTCCACTAGTAGACATGTAGGCTACCCCAGTAGTTTAGTCTTGCTACCAAAGTACACTACTCAACCATATTAATGTGTTCAATAGGATTTCATTCTATCAACCTATACTCCGCAGAGGTTTATGAGTGTGTCACTTCTAACAAGTGGCCGAGTTACAACTCCCTTACATTGCTATAATGGAGTGATAGATTCCATTTTGACTACTTAACTTACTAACAGACAGACAGCAACTATACCCATAATCATCCATATTTCCTAGTCTATAGAGTGTTTAGGTATGACCCAAAGTATAGCAACATCTGAACAAGGTAACTAGTATCTCATGTGTGAGGATATTCGTATTGCTATTGTAATGAGATGATAAAACACCAACACATAATATAGATTACCGAGTGCTATCTCATAGCGGTCTCCAATGTATCTCCCTGAATTCATTCATGTGTTAGCCCAAGGTACAACCCTCTAGCACCGGAGATATGCCACTCTAAATCAGATTCAAGAAGTATGACAACACATTCTAGTCTATCAATATTCATCAATGTCCAGTCTTGATGATACTATGACTAGGGATATTTAAACAAATCATAATTGCACACAAACAAGTTCTCACCAACATAGTCCCCCTATGCCCTTGCAATACGTGTTATGATTATGTCAAGGACTTTTGAAAACACATCAATGAATATATTCTTAACCAATCATAATATATCTTCACGGTCATCGATGTAACAAAAGAAATGCCTTTATATTTGTTCGTATAAATTTAACTAACTAAGATATATCGCCTTAATTGCTCTAGGGCATACACCATATCTAAAATGCGGCTCACCGCGCCACCGAGGCAGTTCGCCACTCCAGCACCAGCGCCGCCGTAGATGGCGGCTCTGGTGAGAGAAACATATTTATTTATTTTATTATTTCTTATTTATTATTATTTTTTATATATTTTTAGGGACTTAAACATCAAAAATTTATAACTTTCACTACGGTTATCAGATTTAAGCGATTCTTGTTAGTTTTTAAACTCATTTTAATGATTTTTTAGAACGGCCAAAGGTCCAAAATCATCACAAGGTACTTGCCAAATGTGATTTGACTCTTAAAGAATGGAATAACAAGTCCATAAAAGGTTAGAGCAAAAAGTCATCATCAGTCCGCGGGACATCGAAAAGCCCGTGCTCATAGGTTGCCCCTCGTGAGATTACTATTTGACGGGTCAAATGTGATCTCATGAAAGAGTAAGGGATTGAAGGTCATACCTGAGGCTTGGATTCTTGAACCGGCTGCCTATTGGAGTTGCCATCAACAGACCCATCAAAAATGAAATTCTAACTTGGAAATTTTGATTCGATATTACCTTCAACTTCCCCACGGATTTAAGGTAGATCGTTGCTTGCCTTAAATACAGACACTCTAATATAAAATACTAGTTGCCTTACATTGCCATAACATAACTGAGGATTAAATGCCTAGTCAAATTGTATTGTGCCACTCCATTGCAGAAATTCAAATATAAACTACTGGTTGCCTTACATCAACATAATATAACTAAGGATTAAACACCCAGTCGAATGGTATTGCACACTCCATTACAGAAACTCTGATATAAACTGTTGGTTGCCTTATATCACCATAACATATCGGAGGATTAAATGCCCAGTAGAATGGCATTATGCCACTTTATTACAGAAACTCTAATATTTGCATTCTCAAATCGGTTGTTTACTAGGATTGCCATCAATAGACCCTTCAAGAATAGAAACTTGACTTGGGAAATTCTAAGTTGGTTGTCTATTGGTGGTTCGAGGACACACCATCAACAGACCTTTCAAGAGTAAAACTTGAGAATTTAGTAATTATCGCAAATTATGTTTTTATTGCTTAATTGATTTCGTTGAACAAAAATATTTTTGCCCTTCAATTAAGAAATAAAAATGGAAGGTCATGAAAAAATGAGTTTAGAAGTATCCAGGAGTTCAAGAAATTCATTGTTAGGTTGATTTTGCGATAGTTGCATCAAGGCGCCCCTGGAGGAACAAAAGCTGCATCGTGGTGTCCCTGAAGGGTTAAAAGCTGCATAGAGGTGCCCCTAAAAGATTGAGAGCTGCATGAAGGTGCCCCAAAAAGATTTTTTGAGTTTTGAATTTTGGATCTTCTAATCGATTATCCATCGAAATTGCCTTATGGCGTACCTATCAAGGAAGTTTTGAGATATTGGTAAGTGACATGAGTTGCATTTTTATTGGTTAATTGATTTTATGGAACAAAAAAATGTTTGCCCCTTCAATTAAGCAATAAAAAAGGAAGAATGAAATACAAATTGAGTTAGGATTTCTGGGAGTCCAGAGAAACTGTTGAGGTGTCCACCGGGTCCAGCTGATATGCCCCTTGGATTCTCTATCTTTGAAAGAAGTTCAGAAAATGTGTTAAGATGCCCCTTGATGTATGGGTGCTTGTTTTTAAGTTTGGACGTACAGATCTAGGATACTTTTCTGTGCTTTATTTCCTGTAGAATTCAACATAGAAGAATAAATAAGATATTCATCAATATTATGCATGAATGCATGAGTTGCTTGGGCTGATCTTCCCTAATATCTGAGCATGATTTCTTGCTTGATCAATTTTGCTTAATTCGATTGCTTGCTAGGAGAGAGAATATACAGAATTGCATTGTTATATAGATCAGACAGGTATGCCCTTAGTGGAGGATTAGGAATCTTATGGTGCATATGTAGGTTTCGTGTGTCAAGATATCGAGGCTTAGGATGTTCGCTTTCTACACACCCTATTGGTGGTGCTCAAGGAGGTGAGACATCTGTGGAACAATCGCTGAATTGATCATATCAAAGATAAGGGGTGCACGAAGTGAAGTTCGAGATTCCGAATAATGGATAGTTGAACGCTATCACTACCAATGAATTCTACTAAGGATGGCTTCGGAAGATTAGGATGCTACGGACTCCAGATGCTCAGTTGCGGTTGACATTAGAGTGGACACGTGTAGAGGATGGATTTAAGCCATTCGAGTCCATCAAATTGCAGAGGATATTCAGGCACTATGATGATGATGACAATAATTCGGGTATTTTGATGTGATTGATGGCAGTCATTACCTTCGCTTTTATTTGTCTTAATTTTTGCATAGACCCGAATATGAGATGGGCCTATCAGACTTATTCATATGTTGCTTTTATGTCCTAATTTTTGCCTAGACTGCCCTTTTTGGGTTATCAATCTAGCAAACTTTTCCTGGCTTTTACATACACCTCGCTTCTTTTCAGTCTATCAGGATTTTTGCCTTTTATTATCTTTCTTTTCTTTTGAGGAATTGAGTTGACTGCATGGAACCCCACATTCAACTTATCTGTTGTATTTTGCCTTTTGGGCCTGATTTATTCATTCAAACACAAACATAAAGAATTCAGTAAAATGACATTTTTGTTAAACAAAGTAAGTTTGAGTACATGATGATGATAACCATTTCTATTCACCTAAACTCCGGTGTTAACTAGCTTATGTAGGTTTTCTAGCCAGCACACTCTCTTAGCTCATTTTACCTTGACTTTTGCCTAGACTGCCCTTTTTGGGTTTTCAGTCTAGCGGGCCATTTTGCACCCTAACTTTTGCTTGATTGGTTTGTAGAATACCGATCAACAGGATACATCCTAATTTTTGCCCGAGCAGTAGAGGACCACTCATTGGGTGATTAATTTTATTTATTTTTCACGCCCTGCTTTTCTGGATTTGATACTTTTAGTTAGATATGATAACGCTTCAACCCATTTTGATTGATAGGGTTTACAAACTCGTTGCCATCCATAATCTTCATGCCCCTAGAATCAAGTGCCTTTCTAATTACGTAAGGTCTTTCCTAATTCAGTCGAGACTTTCCCTCCTAAACCGACATTAGTAGGCTTTACTTGCTTTAAAATCAGATCATCGGCCTTTGACGGATACTCCTGATGATTGACATGATTGTTGTCCAGCCTTACTATGCGCTTTTTATACATTCAAAGACTACTTAAGTTGCTTGAACCGTGTTTTAGTCCGTAGGGGTCCCTTTGACTTAAATTCAGTCCGACTCTCAAGGATTTTATCTCGGTCTCATTGGATTCATGGGAATTTCAACACTTGTTTAACATCTTGAGAGGGCAAATGGTAGCTTGTTGACCCAATCTATGAATCTTATTGTAGTAGTCTTCAAGAGAACCTTCTTGATAAGCTGGTTTGCGGCTTCAGTTGCCCTATTAGCTTGTGGTCAGTGAGGCAAAACCCTGCAGTGCTCAATCCCATATTTCTTGATCAAATCGGTTATTACTCCTTGAAACCAAAACTCAATTTATTGAGATGATGTGATGAGGGAGGATATACCGAGTAAAGACGTGTTTCTCAATGAACTTGGCCATCTTCTCGGCAGCAATATTGGTGTGAGGCTCAACTTTCCCCTATTTTAAGGAATAACGTGCCCCTGTAATGATAAAGCAGTGTTCATTTGTTGATGAGGGTCAAATTTGGCTGATCATATGTGTCCAAAACTCCATTAATTGAGATGATGCAATGAGATAGGCTAAATCGAGAAAAGACGTGTTTCTCAATGAACTTGGCCATCTACTCGGCGGCAATGTTAGTGTGAGGCTCCACTTTCCCCTACTTTAAGAAGTAACCTGCCCCTACGATGATGAAGCAGTATTCATTTGTTGATGAGGGTTGAATCTCGTCGATCATATGTGCCCCCCTCACTGAGAATGGCCATTGAGGAGAGAAATAATGAAGTTTTGTTGTTATAAGGGAATGGATAGGAGGAAGGGTCAATGTTGTATTAGGGGTGGGAATTTGGAGAATTGGTGGTCTAAGAAAAGATAAGCATTAGTTTTGTCTAAGGTGGCCTGGCGATGCTCCTTCTCCATAATCGGCTGATGCTTCTTTAGTAGTTTTAAAATGGTTTTGCACATAGCGGCATGGGATGAATTGAATGACATATTGAACCTATCCAAGGAAGAATTGAGCTTTTTTTCTATTTTATGCGCGAAGATGCGATGCTCGGCAATCTGACGATGAACCCTGGGTATGTGTTCATGTGTGACTAGATGAAAGCATTATCATGATCTTTTAGCATTTAATTTATCTCTCTTTTTCTTTTAGAGGTTAGGTCATTAGAAATGGTTACCATTTAGGTTGTCATATGTACTCAAATTTATTTCAGTTAAAGAAACGTCATGAATACTAAACACGTTATACTTATGATAAAATGAATGCATGGACCCATCGGACGAAACATCAAGCAGATAAGCAAAAAGAGTCTTTGATTGAATAAAAAATGCCTTAAAGGCAGAGTTGTTTACATCTAAATACTAGAAAAAGAAAATTACATAATAGATAGTCATCCTTCACAGGTGGAGGGTCTTGAGTTATGGTGCTAGTAGATTAAGGATCCTTGATAGCTTTCATTAGCATGTCGTCCAGATTGAGACCCATAACTCTCCCTTGTTCAGCTAATGACTTGTCTCCTTCCTTTGCTAGAGACCTCGCAAGATTATTGTCAATTTTGGCAATCGAATTGGTTTCTATGATGGTGTTGTCTAAACTGGAGGATACCATGGCCACCATAATTTCTTCAGGGAGACCGGAATTGATCGCACGTACCTCATTATTCGAGCTCGATGATGGCTTCTACTCAGTACTGGTCTTTCTAGCTGGCTGATCCATTTTCCCTTCTCTTACCAAGTGCCAAATGGCCCTGTTCAAGGTGTCGATGACGTGTGGGTCTCCCTTGGCTCCTTGTAGTGGGGCCCACTAGGGGTTGGTTAGATTTAGGCGTGAGAAACCTCTTTAGTTCAAGTTTGCACAATTAACCAATTTTAATGACTAAAAGAATCGAGACCCAAATCTCGATACAAATGATAGAGTCACCACCCAAGTTGTCAACTTGGGAAAGAGTTTTGGTATGATTCCCATTAGGCGAGAGGCTCATACCTTTTGGATCAAAGATTCAGGTATCAGATGAGTCACTTATTTCTCATTTAGTTAATTCAAAATTACATCCGCCGCATAAAACCGTTTATTTTTTATGATTTGGGGAATTATTACAAAAATTGAATTTTTCTACACTCTTTCACACTTGATTCATACGTTCAACAATTTACAATAAAGCACAAATAATAAATAGGGGAATAAAAACTATGACCGGGGGAAAATGGGGGAATTGCAAGTGAACCTATACATTTGTTCTAAATTATAAAACAAAAATAAATAAATTTGTCTGCATGGAAACAATAGCACAATTTATGGTACATTATAAGTCAACATTTTATTAGGAAAAATGTGATTATGTTAGCGTGGCAGTTTTGCGATCGATAGTGCCCGGGCGGCTTCTAGGATCGGAAAGAAATAACAGGTTTTCAATATATTTTATTATGAAAACACATTTTTACTTTTCGTGGGTTGATTTACTGGATTATTAGTGAAATTGATCACATGGAAAATGGTGATGTTGGTTCATTTTATAGGTTAAAAAGACAAATGAAGATCTGTCTCAGGGTCCAATACCCGTACGGGTGGGGTGGGACCCATACGACTATTGGTAGGACCCATACGGGTCTTGTTAGGACCTAAATAGAACCTCATTTCGGTTACCAAGAGCAGATTTATGGAGAAGAAATAGAATAAAATAGGATTTCCTTCCATATGGGTATGGCGCACCAGTTTAATATCCTTAAAGACATAAAGGTACCAACAAGGCCCATATGGGTCAGGACCAGACCCAAAACAGGAATAAAAGAACAGATAGAATTGAATAGATAGAGAATGACAATAAAATAAATGAGATGTGAGTCTCTTTGAAACTCAAGAGTACCTTTATACAATGAATCCACTTTAGAGCGATTCCAATGCCGAATGGAACTTTGTCAAACTATAACCTCAAAAAATTGTTGAAGATGATTTCCCTATATTATATTTGATTCTAATATGTTTCTCTTATGTTTTCTCCCATTGTTCTCCTTGAAATGAAGCAAAATGCTCCTTTATATGGTAAAAATCATGTATGAATGTATTAAATATCATTTATTATTGATTTTATTCTTTTATGACTAATTTTATGCATTTATGACTGATTTTATGAATTTATTGTTGATTTTATGCATTTATGGTTGATTTTATGCGCCTAAATAGATTGTTTGGGCGTCTAGATAGCTTGGACTCCATATGGGTCCCGGTATGGACAATTCTAAGGGTTTTCAAACTGATAGAAATTGGTTGGACTTGTACGGACCTATACGGATCTGGGTTGACCCATATGAACTCAAGTCGACCCATATAGACCCGTATGGATCAATACAGACTGGTCCAACCGATTTTACTTGAAACTGCCTAAAATTGTCAGGTTTTGACTGGTTTTGACTAAATTTAACCAGAATTGACCTTTTAGGGACTTCGGCACTAGTTTTCTGAGGTTTAGTTTTGACAAAGCTTGACCAATAAACACTGAAATCACTCCAAGTAGACAGCACCTATAAAAGAATGCATTATCTAGCTCTCATCATCCTTTCGTGAGAAGGACCGTTAAAATCCAGTACTCATAGATTGCCCCTCGAAGGATCATTGGTATGTGCATGGTCCATCCCAGGCCTAATGATGTCCCAGACCTTTTCAGGAGATGGCAAGCCAGAACTGACAAAGGACCACATTTCACCCAAACTATAAAACCCTCTGAGGCCATCGAGATTGGGTTGACCATCTCCCCTATGCTCTCTGGGGCTATCAAACCAGCGTCAAAACCCCAACAAGGCAAACACCATTCTCTTTAGTGTATGGAATGGAAGCAGTTCTTCTTGTAGAAATCAAAGTCAAGTCACTTTGCGTGGCACTCGAGCCAAAATTACGCGAAGATGAGTGGGTCAGATCAAGTTATGAAATACTTAACACCATCGATGAAAGGCGCCTAGAAGCCTTTGATAGTCTGAGAATGTACCAACACCAAATGGCCCGGGCCTACAATAAACGAATAAGGAAGATCGACATGTCTCTTAAAGCCGGCAACCTCGTGTTGCAATAGGTCAAAGCCACTCATACAGAACCCAGAGGTAAATTTCATCCAAATTGGGAAGGTCCATACGTTGTAAAACGAGTTCTTAGTAAAGGAGCCGTGAAAATTATAGATATGGACGGAAATGAGTTTACAAGTCTTGTCAATCATGACAAGCTCAAAGCATATTATGTTTGAGAGAACAATTCGAGATAAAAGAAAATCACGTTAAAAAGTCATCATCCCACACTCTGTGTTTTCTTTTATAAAGTTGTGAGCATTAAAAGTGAAGGTTGTAAGATGAAATGAAATACATTGAAGAGAAGCACGCGTACATTACATTCATGCCTGAAACAAAGTCAAGGCTTTATTACAAAAACTCAAAAACATAACTTAGTGGCTAGGACCTACCACGTGATGATTGTAGTAGCAAGAAATTGCCAGCCTATCTGCTCTAGTAGACTCTACCTTGATGGGAAAGAACCACCCCAAATAGGTCTTATCAAGCGACTTGTTAAAGGGCATCTCATATTTCATGATGACTAATGTGCGACTCTCCCACTTGGTACGAATGTGAGCCGGCAACAAGGGTCCCCAGGGCTCGTAGGCAAAGCATGAACATATTTGGGAATGGACTGAGGATGGTTGTGTTAATGCCTCATGCATTCTAGAAAGTAATACGATATTCACTCTAGGCACAGCAACTGAACACCTTGGGGTACAGTTTAGGTGGTCAATCTTCCACTAGGGGCAGGTCCACCTAATATCCCTTTTAGTTAGCCTCTATAGAAAATATAACGATTTGTGTAAGGATTGATTCTTATGATACCCGGGTTGTATTCCTCGAGCCTAAAAGTCCTCAGGGGCATAGGAATTTGGACATCCAGCTGGTGCTCTGATGACCTTCAAACGCTCAATCAGCCATATCTGCCATGATATGAACTCGTCAATGGACCATTGCCAATAAAAGTCCATGACAATAATAATAAGATGGTTAGTATACCTAAATGAGGAGCCTGCTTCCTCTCACCATTACATCATCATCTTGATGAATGGAGTCCATGTAAATGAAAGTCTCAGATAGGACAACGGCCATGGGTGATGATCCCTCTAGAGTTTTTTAGATCACAGAAACTAACCTAGGACTGCAGATCCTGTTGTAAGACTCACACAAAAAACTTCCCATCGATAGTACGACCATGAGAGGATCCCAACTCCAGTGAGTAGAAGGAATGGAAGAACATATTTCTAAAGCCACTCCTAAGATCAATCCGGGTTGCTCGGGTTTGGTGGACACGATTCTATTCCTTCAACGATTAGAAAGTCTTAGGAAGCCTACATCATGTTACTCCATTCTAGCACCATAATCAGGCACCATAGTGTCCTAGTTATAGGAATCATCCATTATGGCATAGAACTCTTCATAAAGGGGACACAAATCTTGGTTATTGAAGTGGAACACGTGGTCAAGTGGATCCCATAACTTATTGTGCTTTGCAAAAGCTCATCATCTAGAGTGACATTGTAATAGTGCTGCATGTTGAGAAGGCACCCAGCCTGGAGCAAATTCTAATCAGCTAGACTCAGTGTCCGAAGATGGTCCACCAGTTGTGTCTTAAATCTATCCATGTCAATTTGATCGTAGGTCAACGAAGGCGATGATAAATAGTAAGATCAATACAAACTGCATAAGAAGAGGCTCATTTTCAGTGAAAAAGCAACAAAATAATAAGGCTAGCATGTCAAGACAGTAAAATAAATCATCCATCCAAAAGTAAATAGGGCCTCGAAGGACCCACCAATCCGCAAAAAAGAAATAATAAAGGGGCAAAAACACGCCCAATCCAACCATTAAATGTATAAAATTACCATGCGGGGCCCACAATAATATATATATATATATATATATATATATATATATATATATATATATATATATATATATATATATATATATATATATATATATATATAATACGCCAAGCTAAGGCCTAACTATCATATCCTAAATCGCCCGAATGAATGGGGGCATCTAAGTCCATTTATGGTACCTCACTACTATCTCCGACTCCCTCTTGGCCCCCTTAGGCCCGGCAAGGTTTGAAGAGGCTGCACGAGTGGAGGAACAGGCGCAGACGATGGAGCCAGTGGAAACTGAGAAGGCATCCCTGTGGAACCAGCCTGGGCTGAATAACCAGGCATGTAACCCTACGCTCTATAACCAAACGGATGTTGGGCATATGTCTCCAGATGAGCCTGCCCATACTGGTTATAGCCTGAAGGCCCTGTTGGTGGAGGCGCCCTGTAACAAGCTCTAAGTTGGTCCACTTTCATGTTTAGTGCCTGAATCTTACCCTACAATGTTTCATGCATGCATAAGCACTCATCCACGTATATCTACTAAGGAAAAAAGGATAAATGAACTTGTCTGATATTACCGCCATCGCAAAGCTGTTCCCCAGCATGATATTTTGGAAATCAAAAAGCAGACTTCCGTCCCCCTCATTGTCTTCTCTTGGCACCTGACAAGAAAAGTAAGTCACATTTATCGCAAGCCAAGGATAATAGCAATATGCATAAATAACTCACATGAGTCGCATGGCGAGGTGTAAAAGTCATGTCCACCCTGGTCGAGTCATTTGCACCGAAGGGAGGAAAGTAGAGCAATCGGTAGGGCTGATAAATGTGTAACCCCATAGGGACCTGGTAATCTTGATGCCCCATGATGTGGGAGGTGGTCCCACTCGATGTATGTGGACCCCTTGCCCTTTTTCCCTATGAAACAAAAGAGGATTAGCACTCAGAAAATTAAAAAGAAAGAGAGAGAGCGAACACTCAGTCACAAAATTAGGATACAGGCTGGCCTCACCAATTAACTCTACGGTCTCGCCATCCCCTTTTAGAGTATTGAGATTCTGGGCCAACTTTGGCTAGAATAGCCATCTCAAGAGCTCGGGCGATATCGATCTCTCCTCCGGAGGTGTGTCATATTGAACTATCATTTCCCCTAAATACCATTCGAGAGAGGAAGGACTTTCCAGGATTAGCCGCTTTGGCACTAACTCTCTAGCAGCCACCATTACCTCATTCTAGTTGTAAGCAACCCCTACGAAGTAAGAATGATCTGCAAACATTTGCATCATTAGTAAACACCGCATGGAAGAGATAAAATCCAAAATATCGCAAGACTTACCTCATTAAAAGTAAGATTCCTAATCCTCCTTTCAGCTTTGCAGAATCCAAGTTCCCCCAGGCCACCAACAAGGTAGGGAGATGGGGAAAGTAAGAAATATCTTTTCATATCTAGGCCATCTTTGGCCAAGGGAGAATTCCTTTCTCAAAACCCCAAATCTACAAGTCAACACATGAAGGAAAGGCATATGTAAAATATTTCTCAACAAACTACCTCAAGAATGAGTTTCAAAGATTTCAGCTCCAAAGTATGCTTCCTCATACAGTGATCCGGGGCCAAGTACAGTTGTTTCAGTGCAGCTCTACTGGAAGCCATCTCCTTGAACTGCCCTAACTCACGAAAGAGCCTAAAAATTCAAGTGGAGGGCCAAATTGCAGACAGGAAAAAAGGTGTTGGTCAAGGCATATTGCATGGAAGAACGAGCATATTGCTATCGAGCTTCAACACCCTCAGGAGCCCTATTTCCTGGGGACGACCAAAAAGTGTACAAGTCGTTGGCAGAAATTTCCTTGCTAGAACTAGTAAATCCCAATAGTTTCAACACAAGGCCAGGATCATAATTGCCCATATTTATGGTGTAGTTGAAATGAATAATTTCCCCATCAAAGCACAAACTTGTAATGATAGCAAAGTCCAGTGGAGTAACGGTGTACTCCCCATATGACAAATGGAAAGTGTGGGTTGAGTCCGACCACCTCTTCAAAATTGACTGCAAGACCGCACAAGAATACCAAACAAGCTTCACCGAAATGAATCTTTCACTAAAATCCAACTCCTCCAGAAGCCTCTTCACTTCAGGAGAAAGAACTCCCCACCAAGTGACAAGATCAAAGAAGTTGCCTGCGTCCCGATGGTCGACTTTTTGCAAAACAAATAAAAATAGGAACCAAATCAAAAGGTTGCTTATAGTAATTAAACATCTAAGAATTTCCTACCTAAAGTCATGCTTATAGTTATTAAGCACAAGTCCCCAACATGTATAAAAAATACCCACTCATAGTTATTAGGCGAAAATCCACTAAGCAACCTAAAAATCACACGTTATAGTTATTAAGGATAAAACCGTCGTCAAAGTCATGCTTATAGCCATTAAGCACAAATGTCAAAAGCAAGCTTATAGTTACTAAGCTATGATCAAGTACGGGAATTCCTAAGGCATCACAAGGCTTATAGTCATTAAGTTACCCTAAAAAGTTCCAGAAAATAGCAAAAACAGCAGCAGCATATGCACAACACGACTTCACAGATTATTTTGCGAACTATAGGAAGCTCCGAAACACTCAATTCATGAAAAAATAGGCTTTTGGAAACACAAGTGTCGATCAACACTAAGGAGCATCGATCGACTCATCCTTAAGAACCAGAAGCATTGATTGACACTAAGCCTAAAATCCCAGAGTTATAGAATGTCATACAGGCAGTTTACAGTGATACAAAACCAATAACAAATTCAATAGAGCATAAGTCATCATAAAACTCTAAAAAAGCATGCCCAACTTTAAAATAGGAAAAGGAGGATCAAGCAACTCACCGGAACTCGAGAGAGGTGACACTCGGGCTTGAGAACAAGAGGGATAGTAGTGCCTCTACCTATGCAGTGAAATATATGCCTCATGGAAAGCCCATAATTATCTTCTATGCTTAAAATGGGATTTGGACCATCTCCCCATGTATATCTATCACCGATATAGAAGCATGAACGCGGTCTCTGGACATCACGATTTTTGTCCACATTATAACAGATGAAAAACGGATAAGGATCGGAAGAAAAGAAAGTGTAAAAGCCCCAACATTGCTTCTGTTTTTGAAAGAAAACGCAGGAAGAAAGAATTTTGATATGAGAAGTGTTCTATTTGCAGACAAATTGGGGAATTTATAGAATTCCTTATGGTATCGATCAACACAATCTATAAGCATCGATCGACGCAATCATTGACATGCCTTTTAATGTCTGCAACTGCTAGAATTCAAATAGTTGCATTGATTGACACAATCCCTATGTGTCGATCGACGCATATTAAAAAATGACTGTTTTTCTACCTCTTTCAAGATAAAATTGCAGTATCAACTAGGTCCGAATTTTGAAAATTGCATTTTCCACCATGAAAATCGTTTTCTAAAATACTAGCGGACCTGATACAAAAGTTTCAAAATGGCACACCATGGGAATCCAAATGATTTTCCTAAAATGTTTTCAAAACCCTTCAAACATTAATTGATTGAGGGGGCAAAAATAGTTTTTTCAAAAATTTGGTCGATCAAGTAATGTGTACTAAATTCCCGCATAATCACAAGCACTTTTTACTCACCGCGCTCACTTTACATATGCAAAACTTTACCTCCATGGTATAAGTTGTCGTACGCGAGGGGCAGCCTGCGAGCACGGTCCATCCCAAGCCCGATGATGTCCAAGACCTTTTCAGGAGATGGCAAGCAAGTACTTACAAAGGACAACATTTCACCCAAACTATAAAACCCTTTAAGGAAATAGGATTCTGACATCCTAAGCCTGAGTGTCGAACGACACTAATTACACCCCACATTGCATCGATTAATGCTATTCTATTATGACGATCGATGGTGCCACATGTCAATTTCTCTGATGACTCATCAAGCCTACAACGATCACTCAACAACACTATCACTGTCTGTGTGTCGATCGATGCTTATAGGGGAATCTAGACCTGAAGACTCAGCAAAGCTATTCTAACATTTATTGTGTCGATCGACACTGCCATATGTGTCAATCGACGCTACCAAAATTTCTATAAAAGGAAATCACTTCCAGCATTTCTACAAGGAATCAATCAACAGAAATAGCAAGTAGAAGCAAAATTCGATTAGTCCCCTCCTTAAAATCCCTCATAGTATCGAGCCTATACCAAAAATATCCTAAAACTATACCAAGGTATAGACACCCTTACTTAAAATAGCTTTTAGTTAAAAAGCTACCCACTCATTCCCAAACACTCAAATAAACCTACTACAAAATTCCTCGAGGTTATCTCCATAGAAACCTTGAAGGCATCCAAAACAAATGCAATCCTAGTCAGTACCGGGCCTTCCAGTCATCCTATAGGAAATGAAAGGTAACCGAGGGTCAAAGTGTTATTTTCAATCCTGCATTCTTAATCACCTCACGAGGTAATCTAGTCATATCGGGCCCATGCTCTAAGGGCTAGGCCTGCAAAGGTCGTATTTCCCTAACTCATCTATTTTGCTTATTAAAATAATAAAAGATTTCTCAAAATTTGATTTATCCAAATTCAAATGGCAAGTAACTATTTCATCCGAAGCCAGAATCTCTCTTTTATCGGTATAAGAATCCTGCTCGGATCAGCTATACCACCAATTTCCCGAAAGAGCTAATCCAGGTGGTGACTCTAATATTGTATAAATAACGACCTTGCTCCCTCAATAAAAGGCTATTCCTAGACCCCTTTATCCAGTTGGAAATGCCAAGTATGTCCACACATACAATGAACCCTGCGCTTTAGCGGCGACTCCCCGCATTAAAATTTGGGAGTCCCGCATCGGTCGTGTCAATCCAATCATTGATCTAAAAGACTTAACACCATAGAAGAAAAAGGTTCGCCCATAGATCTGTATTATCTTACGATATGAGTAAGGGTTTAGGAACCATACCCGAGGTTATAATGGGTGAGTTCCTTTCTTGAGGCAAACTCCTTCCGCTGGTATACCTTCCTTGAGGCAGACCGCTTCCCTTTGCTGATGCGTATCCTCTTCTTGAGGCGGATGACTTTCCTTGGTCTCCTTTTCTTGAGGCGGACTACTTTCCTTTGTTGATGTGTATCCCTTTCTTGAGGCGGATGACTTTCCTTGGTGTCCATTTCTTGAGGTAGACTACTTTCTTTTGCTGATGCATATCCCTTTCTTGAGGCAGATGATTTTCCTTGGTTGATGGTGTATCCCGGACGACTCTATTAGGGAAGGTGTGTCTTTCACCATGTGTATCCTTTTCTTAAGGCGGATGACTTTTCCTAGTATCCCTTTATTAAGTCAGATTGACTTTCCTGGTTGATATTGCATCCCTTTCCTAAGGCGGATGATTCTCCTACTGATGATATATCCATTTCCTAAGGCGGATGACTTTCCTGCTGATGGTGTATTCCTTTCCTAAGGCAGATGAGTCTCCTACTGAGGATTTTTGAGTTACTAGTCCAAAGATAATAAAAAAACACTGTGTTAGTTATTACTTTAAATGACACATCTTGATTCTTGATTGACTTTGTGGTGGACAAAAAATTTTTCCCCTTCAATCAAGAATGAAGATGTGTAGATCGGGATTGGTCCTTAAATAAGCTGTAAACCGAGTTTGAGAAATGTTGGGTTTGGCCCAATTGTTTCGGATTGAATGCCCCTTGGAGGGTGTTTCTTGGGGGAATGCCCCTTGATTTATTGTGCCCCTAGGATGCTTGATGATGAGGGGATGCCCCTCGACTGATTCTACTGCTGGGGAATATCTCTAGGGTGGGTGGCCCTAGGCAGATTCCTTTGTCGGGAAATGCTCGTTTTGGATGACCTATTTTATTAGGGAAATTTTCTATACAAATATTATTCATGTTAGTAACTATTTTAAAATGGCTTATCTTGATTCTTGATTGATTTTCTGAAAACAAAAATTTTTTTTGCCCCTTCAATCAAGGGTCAAGGTGAGCTAGGGATTTAGCCCCTAATTAGCTGAAAGAATAGGGTATAATAAACATAGGGTTTGTCCCAATCTGTATCTGATGTTGGTGTTCCTTCCTCAAGGTGGACGACTTTCCTTTGTGCTCTTTTCTTAAGGTGAGCATCCTTCCTTTGCATCCCTTTATCCAGACGAACCGCTTTCCTTTGCGCATCCCTTTCTTATGGAGGGCAACTTTCCTTTGATTGATGTTGGTGCCTGCCTTTCCCAAGGCACATGTCTTCTCCTAGTATCCCTTTCTTAAGGTGGATCAACTTTCTTGGCTGATGGTGTATCCCTTTCTTAAGGTGGATGACTCTCCTATTGGTGTATCCCTTTCTTAAGGTAGATGACTTTCCTCGTATCCCTTTCTTAAGGTGGATCAACTTTCTTGGCTGACGGTGTACCCATTTCTTAAGGCAGATGACTCTCCTGCTAGGGAATTTGAATAACCTATTAAGAGATAATAAAATGTTGAGTTAGTTACTGCTTGAGATAACATGTCTTCATTCTTGATTGACTTTGTGATGAACAAAATTTTTTCCCTTTTAATCAAGAATGAAGATGTATGGATCAGGATTGGTCCCTGATGAAATGCAAAATTAGTTTAGATATATGGGGTTTGGCTTAACTATTTTGAGCTGGAATGCTCCTCAGGGGGTGCCCCAGGGGGAGCTGACTATTGAGGAGATAGTCATTGAATGACTAGTCCATTTGGATCGCTGGGGAGAAACTACTCAGGGGAAATTTCACTTGTTTAAAGGAAGGTTTTCTTAGGAAATCCTAGCTGCTGGGGATTATCCTTGGAAACCATCTTGAGAAAGCTTGACTAGTTGGGGGGAACCTCTTGGATACTACTCTGACTGGGGCAATGGTTCCTTTAACCATCCGATCATCAGGGATAGAGATTGGCTTCTTGTGGGGATAGGGGGGATGCCTCTTAAATGTTTCGTCTACTGTGGAACAAACTATTCTGATGTGGATGCTTTATTGGAGAAAAGGTGCCCCTTTAGTTAGCATTCAGGTTTTATCTTGTCTGACCTGCTTGGGAGAAAGTCTCTTATATAACTTGGATTGCTAGAGGGTGCCCCTTAGAAAGAGAAACTTAGTCGCGCAGGGGGGTGCCTATTGGAAAGAGAAACTTAGCTACCGGAGGGGCCCTAGAAAGAGAAATTTAGCTGTCGGGGGGTGCCCCAGGAATTTGCCTTAGGTGTCTTAACCGGTTGGGGGGATGCCCCTTGGATGGTTTGCTTGCTGGGGAAATGATACCTCTAACGGTCTAGTTGTTGGGAATGCTTCTTCGGAAGATTCCCCTCGGATGGTGCCCCTCAAATGGCACCTTTATTGGGTATTTCCTTTGAATGATGCCCTTTAGGTGGTAGTGTGGCTGGGGGAATTCCTTCTTTTCCTATGGATACCTCTCCTTGGGTTTCTGCATATGATAAAGAAATTGGTCTGTAAAAGTTTCAGATACGCGGATCGGGACTTGCCTTGATTAAAATAAAAGACTGAGTTTAGTGATGTTGGATTGGTCCCAACTCAAACTAGGGTGTCCCTAGTATTCCCCTTCTATTGGCTGGCACTATTGGGGAGTGCCTTTAGGGTGTTTGATGATGGGGGGGTTGCCCCTTGATGGTGCCCCTTTGGGGAGTGCCCCTAGGGTGGGTACCCCTAAGGTGTTTGACGATGGGAGGATGTCCCTCAACTTGTTCCACTGCTGGGGAATGGAGGGATGCCCCTCGATTGACTTCTTTGTTGGGGAGGTGTCTTCCTAGATGATTCTTCTACTGGGGATTTCTTCTAGGATAACATTTCCTTGGTTTGGGAAAGAATCTCTTGTCTTATGGGGATCATTGCTCCTTGATGTTTTGACCGCTTAGGGATCCTCCCCTTGAATGGACCTGCTATTTGAGGAATCTTGATCCCACTTGAAAAATTGCCCCGAGGTGTGAGAAGGGGACCCGTATAAGTGCGATGGGACCCGTATAAGTCCCGTTTTTCATACGGGTGCAATATGGGACTCGTACGGGTGAGGGTAGACCTGTACGGGTCCCTTTTTAAGGGATAAAATGTCCAAAACTAGGTTTTCTGCAACCTTTTTTTGATTTGTTCACTGTATGCTAACCCTGTTAAACTATTGTTTCACCTTTGTAGCTCCCACATAAGACTGTAGGAGCCAATACCTTCTATAGAAAGTGGCATAAGGCGATTCGAGCAGCCGAGGATACTGAGTTGCTAGCCCGTATTAGCCCATTTGGGTTCACTTATATTGTCAGGGCCATTCCCCAGGCCCTGAAGACACTAACTCCTGATGCTATATCGGCCCTGATAAAGAGATGGTCCGAGACAACACACACTTTCCACTTGCCTATCGGGGAGGTCACTATTACTCCTTCAGACCTGTGTGCATTGACAAGATTGGATTGGAGCGGGGACGTCACCCACTTTGATGTTTATGTGAATTGATGGCATTCTCGAGTCGAGGTTAGGGCTTATGTGGAGAGACTTCTTGGGCTTCTTCTTGGAGGGAGGGATAAGCTCAAGAATAGGGATCTTTATGACAACTGGATCATGCAGTCCTGCCCTATAGCTGTGGGGAGGAGGGATTAGTATGCCCGATCTTTCCTACTAACCTTGCTCTCCACCATCTTGTTCTCGATGTACTCGAGCAGCCTTAACTATGGTCTACCGTCTGCTATTGAGGATCTTGTAGCTGTGCTAGGCAAGAACTAGTGTCGGGCCATCCTAGCATAGTTGTACTATAGGCTAGATGTTGGAGCTCGAGGCCAGGAGTCCGAGCTCAAGATCTACCATCTGATCCTCCTGGTAATTTCTGAACTCAATCTTTTGTGCTTTAGCCTTTTATTTGAAATACTTTACGACTGACTTTGCCTTATTTTGTAGATTTAGGCATTTGAGCATTAGTTTATCCCCAGGTCTGGTTTTCCCGGGCAGCTTGAGATACCTCACATCATCTCGAGGTGTATGGGACCTTGGCAGTAAAAGGCCGGGGCTGCAGCTGAGTATCAGGAGTTCCTCCGCCAGCTACGCTCTGATCGGGTAAACTTTTTTTGCACTAAATCTGTATTTTACATTTCTACAAACTATTAGTAGAAACTATATTTATAAAGTTATGACACTTACAATGCATTTACTTTTCACAGGTCATTCAAGACCTGAGGGAGAGGATGGTCATACAGGAGAATATTGAGCGGATGCAGGCCAGCGTGGATGATCGCAGATTTGTGCTGGAGTCTCCTCTCTCCCTAGAGTGGTACTTTGGCAATAGGGTCCGAGATTGGAGGACTATTGTCATTTTGGAGAGACCAATCCCTCCCCCTATCCTAGTAGGAGTCTTCTGGCCGCATCTGATGCTTGAGATGGATTAGGGGCTATACCTATTGGGTGAGGGGGCCCGAGTGATATCGGTGGGGCGCTCCTATGTTGAGTTCATCGGCTCTTTGCTCCTTTCTCCCTATGAGAGGATCCATTTTGAGGACATCCCCCTTGAGTTCCACTAGAGCAATAGCAATGGTGATAATAATGATGATGATGATGATGAGGGTGAACCGAGGGGTGATCGCGAGGTCCTTTGTGGTTCAGAGTACTGAGGGCCCAGCTAGGTCTGCTACTCCTTCTTCTTAGGTATTTCCTTCACTCTGCCATTGTGAATTCTTTCATTACTTTTTAGAAATTGACTGTGAACCTAAATATGATTGTTCATTACTGTAGCCTCCCACCTCTATATGGAAGAGGCTTACTGCTGCTGCCCCTACTGACCTAGAGCCATCAACGAAGTGGTCTCATGATTCAGGGGGTGTGAGAGAGGGGATCAGGGTCCTCCGGACAAATCTGGACACTTCCTTCCGACTTCTCAACCATTTAGGGAAGAGAGCTATCAGGGAGCTCGAGGGGTCGGTCCACACCATACGCTTTACTCCCTCTAGCTCCACTCATGTAAGGAATTCTCTACTTTAATTTTGCCCTTATAATAACTACTTGGAATATTCCATTCTGACATGGCTTTCTTTTTTAGGTGATCATAGCCGAGAGGATCGCTAGGGGTTTCTTCTCCATTTGGGACTTGCTACTACCTCAGGACGCACTAGGTTTGGTAAGTTTCTTTTAATTGCAAATTTTAACAAACTATGCATGATGCATGCCATGATATTTATATATGTGTACTGATCTTGTAATTTCCATTGTAGACTCTATTGGCTATAGAGCGTGGTAGGTCTACCCAGGATTTGGATGCCTTTGAGGAGCGATCTAGGTTCTTGGAAGAGCAGTTGCGAGTAGCCACTATTGAGGCTGACCGAGTTAGGCAGCTAGAGGAGGAGTTGGAGAGGGTTAGAGCGGAGATGGCTTGAGCGAGGATCGAGGTCGAGGTGTTATGGGGCCAGATGGCCCGGATGACTGAGGGTAAATAGATACCTGAGCCATCCGATTCTTCTTTGGAGGAGGATAATTCCGCTTATCGAGTGGTACCGATGGCCACTCAGGTGGCGGGAGTTGAGCAGGAGGTAGAGCAGCGAGTAGAGGAGCCTAGTATTACCGCATGGAGTATAGCAGGAGCTTCAGAGGCTAGGGTTCTTGATCTGCCTATTGTGGATGCTGGTGGGGCAGAGGATTATGTAATGATAGATAGGGATGACTTGCCGGCGGATGAACAGGACTAGACTGAAGATGAGCATAGGGGATAGGACCCTCCAGTAGCTTAGATTAAGCTATGCTTTTCTTACTTGTCTAGGTCCTTGATTGATCCTTTTCCTAGAGGATATTGTTATCTTGTCGTTCTTTGATAAAGGCTATTATCGTTGCTGAAATGACTATTATCCTAACTTTTGAAGCTCTAGATTATAGAAAGACTAGCCCGATTGAGATCGACGAGTACTACCAAGATTAAGATGAGATACGTATGCCTGTCGGGGACCTATTTTGCTGGGACTAGGCTTATGTTGAACCTGAGTCTGACTAGATTGCCCCTGTAAAGGCCTTTATACTATTGTTGTGCTTCTCTCTAGTGAGAACCTTGTCTTGAATTTAAAAAGAGGATCCATATGCCTTTTGTAGACTCGTACAGGTTATATGGATGCCTATACTTCTTTGCACTAGCAATTTGATTGGATGAGATTCATTCTTTGCACATTAGGGGGGTGCATCTTTGAGTTATTATATAGTTGGAGATTAAGGATTGAGGTACCACAATTGTAAGGTGTTGTAAGTTGCATAATGTCAGTGGAACTACTTGATACTGGTGCTTTTACTTTGACTTCTAACTTTTGCATAGACCGCTTGATGTGATGCAATCTATCAAACCAATTTCTATATTTTTCTTTCTTTTGTTTTAACTTTTGTCTAAATTGTCCTTGGTGGCTCACTTCAGCAGACTTTCTTTCTTTTTTTTTTGCCCTAACTTTTTTCTAAACTGTCCTTCGAGACTCAATTCAGCGGACTTCCTTTCTTTTTATGTCTTAGTGGTGTCCACACTGTAACATGGTGCAAGTTGGATGATGTTAAGGGAAGCACTTGGCACTCCTGATGATGTGTGCCATCGAGTAGCTTCATAGTGGGAAAACTAAACTTGAGGGATCCTAACTATGAAACATTGCAATTACAAATGATGCTTGAAGAACAAGAGCAAGTGCAAAATACTGGTGTTTTTTAATTGAGTTCTAACTTTTCCATATACTGCTTGATGTGATGTGATCTATCGAACTATTTTTTTTTCTTTTGTCCTAACTTTTGCCTGAATTATCCTTGGCGGCTCAATTCAGCAGGCTTTCTTTCTTTTCTTCTATCTTAACTTTTGCCTGAGTTGTCCTTGGTGGCTCAATTCAACATACATTCTTTCTTGTCTTAACTTTTTCCTGAATTTTCCTTGGTGACTTAATCCTGCAAACTTTTCTGACTTTTGCATAAACCTTATTTCTTTTTTGGTTCATCGGTGCTTTTGTCTTTTGTTGAATAATATATACGCAGTAAAGATAACAATAAGATGCACAAAATGTAGAGAACAAACTAATGTTCACATACTTGCAATTATTTCACCTAAAGACATGCATGCATTCATAAGACCAGGATTCTTAGCAAATCATAACATGTTCATCGATGAAATTAAATTTGTGTGGTCCTTTTACAAATTTTCTAGAAAGTAACTGACATTTTTCTCTCGATACCCTAACTTTTACCTAAGCCACCCTTTTCAAGTTTTCAACTTAGTGGGCTTTATTTGCATTGGAGTACCCTAACTTTTTCTTGACTGGTTTGCGGAATACCGATCAGCGGGTTGCACCCTAATTTTTGCCCAAGCAGTAGAGCACGGCTCGCCGGGTGATTTATTCTTTATTTATTGTATTCTTTATTTGTGCAGCTTTTCTGTGATTTAGTTCTTTTAACCTAGACATGATAGCGCTTAAGTCTGTCTCAATTTACTAGATTCATGAATTCATTTCCATCCATGTCCATGAGCTTAATTTTTCTCTTTCCAAGAACTTTCTTAACCACGAATAGTCCTTCCTAATTAGGCCTGAACTTGCCCCTAGTATCAGTGTTGACTTGGCGTAGCTATTTAGGAACCATATCACCTGCCTTGAGGGGTTGCTTTAGGTATCTAACTCCATTGTTGTAAGCTTGGGCCATTTAGTGTTGGAATGGACAAGTTTTTCTCTTTTGTGAAAGAAGGAGGTCATGTCATTGTGGGGAAGGTTTGGGATCATTATGAAGGGTGAGAGGTCTTCTTTCTTTTGGACAAATGGAGAAAGCATTTTTCTTTTTAAAGGGATATTTTGATGGGAATATAGGTCCAAGGGAGGTACCTACATTGATAAGAAATGTCCATTTGTTGGATGTGATTGTTTATCTTTTTGAAGGTTTTGGAAGAGCACTGGATTTAAGCTCACATTGATTTTGGATTTGTGTTGTCTTTTCCTTCAATGGTGCTTTTGATGTTGAGTGTGTCTTCCTTGTTTTCATCTTGAGCTCTTGGTTTTCTTTCTTAGTGATGTGTATCTTCCTCCCTCCTCATGGAAAAAGATGAGCAAAGACCTAAGGGTATCATGTTTACTAAGCACTTTTCATCTCTTTTTTTTATAGTAAGTTTTAACCATTGGAACCTTATGCTATTGCGATGTTCTCAAATTCAATTTCTTTAATAAACATGATGAAATTTTTAAGAATGTTGATTTTATGAGTGCATTATACGTTTAAGAATGATATACTCAAACATGATGTGAATGCATCAATTTATTCATGATGTGCTTTATAAGTGGCATTATTTTCATCAAAACACTAGCAACGTTAAAAGGTTACCTCATCCTCGAAATCATCCTTCACATGTGGACGGTTTTCATCTTCAATCTCGGTAGGATCCATCGGTGAATCGATAGTCTCCCAATCTTGAGTTTCTACTTGTCTTGGAACTAGTACTCTTTGTGGTTCATCAAGGTCTTCCAACTCCTCAATTCTTTCCTAAATATTGTGAGATGGCATTTGCAATCTCTGGACTAATACCAGCCCTCGATGCATTTGCCTCCCTATCGAGACTAATATCCTCAATCTCAGCATCCGCACAGCCATCATGGGTCAAAATGTAAGACATCTTCTTAAACTGATGAGTAGTATCGGGATCAAATGGAACAAATTGACTGTTAGCTGAACCACCTCTAGATGGAGACAAAGATTCCAGCCTTAACTAAACTGAAGTCGATGGAGTAAAAAATGGAATGCGGACCAAATAAACTTAAGATCGCTGCCAAGCTTTGACTCTCATTGGAGTTGGAACCCAAAAGATCAGTACATGTATGGGTTTGGCTATGCATGAACAATTTACAACAATGCATGGTGAGGTTAATTACAAGGGAATACAACACAACACATGCGAAGCGTTTGATTCCATCCTTATTTCTCACGTCAATTCTGAAGGCATTCTTCCTTAATCTAATCTCACACATAAAAGGTACCTAGAAGGTAAAATTCTAAGGCTTTCGATGAGAATGGTGTAGGGGCATATCAAAAGTTGAAGTAGTAGGTTCCTATCTCACCAAGCCTCTTTGGAGGGAGGTGACAATAAGTGATCCACCCACTAAGGTGTCCCCAATTCCTGGCAGGAATGGGTAACACCTTCTTAAAGTTTGCAGAAAAATAGGGCACCCTAACAAAGTGCTAGAAGAAGAGCGCATTTAATTCTAGAGAGAAGGAGCGTACCTTTACACGGTGAATCCACTTTAGAGCGATTCCAATGCCGAATGGAACTTTGTCAAACTATAACCTTAGAAACTTGTTAAAGATGATTTTCGTATATTATATTTGTTTCCAATATTTTTCTCTTATGTTTTCTCCCATTGTTCTCCTTAAAATGAAGCAAAATGCTCCTTTATATCGGTAAAAATCATGTGTGAGAGCAGTAAATGTCATTTATTATTGATTTTATACTTTTATGGGCAATTTTATGCATTCATGGCTGATTGTATGCATTTATGGTTCATTCTATGCTCCTAAACAGACTGTTTGGGCATTTGGACGACCTGTACAGGTGGCTTGGACCCGTAAGGGTCTCAGTACGACCGATATGGACAACTATGGGGTTTTTGGACCGGTATAGAATGGTTGGAACCATACGTGTCCGATTGGGTTGACCCATATGCATCTATACAGACCGGTACAGACTAGTCCGACCGATTTTGCCTAAAACTTCCTAAAACTGCCCGAAATCGTACGGGTTTGACCCGTTTTGACTAAATTTGACTAGAATTAAACTTTTATGGACTTAGGCACTAGTTTTCTAAGGTTTAGGTTTGATAAAACTGGACCGATAAACATTGAAATCACTCCAAGTAGACAACACCTGTAGAAGAATGCATTATCTAGCTCTCATTATGATTTCATCAAAAGGACCATTAAAGTCTAGTGCTTACACCCTGCCCAAAGGTTTGCATTGATCTATTTTGTGCCCTACTTGAACATGATAGTGACAAAAATTCCCTTTTCCCATGGGTGTAGGAGAACGATATTCATGAAGAGAGTTAAGTATGCCTTTCTCCCGCAATTTGGCAAATAGGACACTTAAAGGGAGTTTCCACGGAGACATGAACACTTTCTAACTAGGCACTCTAGTAGGTGCGGCTTGGATTGCAGAGACATTCTCTTGAGAGATGACTTGAACTGTTGTAGTCTTCTCCTTAGCTGGGACACGAGCAACTTTGAAAGTTCTAGAGTAGTTGCTCTTGTTGAACCAAGGTTTGCCGCCACTTGGCTTGTTAGCTTTCTCTTTATCTTCACGGTGCTCAATCTTCTCAGCCTTCTCAAAAACCTTCGCATATGAGTCATAAGAATGTGTTTCCATCTCTTTGGGAAAGATTGGGAGAGATCCATCAAGGAGCTTCGGGATCATCTCCTTTAAATTGAGTTTCTATTTCAACAGAACTTGAGTGGCCCTCCATCTATTGAAGTAGGACTTAAAAGTCTCGCCTTGTTTTTCCTTAATGCCTCGAGATGTTGAATAGTGGTTTCCATGGTGGAATTGAATTCATAGTGACTGATCAAGGCTTTGGAAAGGAGCTTCCAATCTATGATTGTCAACTTAGGGAGGGTATTATATTATTCGAGCGCGGGGCCCTGACAGAGTACACAGAAATAGCTTAGCAAGAACCTTATCACCGATATTTTAAACATGCATAATTCATTCATAAATAATGATATAGGACTTAGGACGTCCCTCACTGGAGTAGGCTTCCATTCTAGGCATAAAAAAATTCTTTGGGACCCAATCGTCATCCCTCTCTTCTTCTTTCTCTTCATTCTTGGTCAGTAGCTGTTTCAAAAGTGCCGTCACTTTGAGTGTCACGCTTAGAGATTGTGTGACCTGGTTGAGGAGTGTCACACCTGGAGCTTGTGTGACCTATTCGTTATGCACAGAAGTGGCTCCAAACTGAAATGGCAGAGGAGCTGGAATCTCAACTTGAGGACGAGCAAAAGGGTTTTGAGGATAAGTACAAAATTGGGAGGAGACGACGTAAAGGATGTTGGCCGTGTCAGAGGAAGGATAAATTGCTAGAGGGAATGGCCATTTGTGGGGCAAAACCCCCTGAGAAAGTGGGGAAGATGGGAGTCACAGTGGTAGGTCTCGAGTCTAGAGGAGGAGGAAAAGCAATTATCGATGTAGTAAAAGTCAGTGGGAGGCTAAAATGAGGACTGAGTGAACTGAAACTAAATCAGTCGGACAAATGGGAGTGGTGGAGCTAAAAATTGATGTTGAATGGGCAAAACCTGACCAAATCCATTCTGAGCTGTCTCTAACTATCCCTGAGCTTAAAACACGGGCCCTGATGGCCTCTAAGCATCTCTCTCTTCTCTTAAAGCCGATTAGACTTGCTCTTGGATAGAAATACGGAATAGATCATACTATAAAAATATAGCTATAGCGCCGGCTATCTCGGTACCTAACTGCGACTGATTCTGATCAATCGGAGGAGGTGGAAGAGGAGGAGGAGTACCCTCAAATAGAATCCTACTAACTAGAGGTAAATCAGATATGGTAGACAAAGTAGATTTTGAGACCAAAAAAGAAATCACTAACCGGCGAACCAAAGGATGATCGAGTCAGAGCCAAAGAGGACTGTGACGGCGAGGATGTCTCGACCTAACTGAGAAACCAAAAGATGATCAACCTAAACCAAACTATGGATGAAGTAAATGGATACATAATAATTTGAGTGATGAATTCCACATATACAGGTGGTTTAGAGGGGTAGGGAGCAAAAAAGCTTATGATATGAAGCTTAACCCCAAAATACGTGAGACGTATGAATCCCTCGCTATGCCTAGTGAACTACTTAAGATTCGTCGGGACTTGAATGATCTCAGGTATTTTGTTAAATTCTCCCTTCGAGTGAGAGGAGAGTAGAGGTAAGCAAAAGAATGAAATAAAAGTCAGCCACATGCGGCCTATGCATGAGGTGCGTATGCATGAGCACAACACAAATAGCATGCGAAAAGTGAATTTCTTCCAATGTTATGACTCCCGTGCAACGCCGCTCAAAAGATCTGAGGCTTAACTCAAACTCCAATGAACTACAATTAAGTATGTGACCTAAATTTAAAACATGCGTGTTTTCGTGATTTCCTAAGGGGAAGTTGCTATTGCTAAACTAACGTAGTTCATAATCTCAAACTGCTAGCATTGTATAAAAACACTGTGGAATGGTCTTGTTTACCTTGATTCAGCATAACTCAACCACTCCTCAAATGAGTGTTGTCGCAGTAATTACACGTTGGTTGAAACGAGTGATCCACCCATAAATATCCCCAATTCCTGGCGGGCATGAGGCACACTGTTAGAAACTGACAGTCAAAATGAACATGCATAACATCATGGTGGAAATTCAAAATTTTGTCCCTATCCCTAGGAACTCCTATCAGATGCATATAAATTAAATAAAGACTTAACTGAATAAATCTCTACTTGGGTTAGGATGCAAAAAGGGCTAGGCATATCATAATTCTAAATTATATCCTAGCACATATATTTTATACTAAGCATGTTATAACTCTTAAGCTATAACCTAAGCATAAAATAAACTAAGCATGCGAAATAACCTCATAATTATTAAGTCTAAAAATGCTTAAAAAAAACTTAATAATTAAAAGAGAAAATAAATACATACCAGTTGAAGTGTGCTTTAGCAGAACCTCCTTACACAAGCCTCCAAGTGTAGGATAGCCTCTATGAGTATCCACACAAATCCCACCAACCAAAACCTCCCCGAGAGGAAGAACTAAGGAGCCTCGAGTAGTTGCTAGACCACTCTAAAAGCCCCACCCGAAAATATAAACTAGAGGTATTAGAAAAAATCAAGCTCATTAAAATAACTTGTTCAAGTTGACCTTTTTTGTCGGATTTGTTCATGAACTTGGTGCAATTTTAAAGGGAGGAAGGCAAAGCCTATTTATAAGCTTGGGGGAGCAAAAATGATCCCCATTTTCCCATGTGGGATTGGACTAAATTTGCCCAATCCCACATGGGTCAACACACGAACCCCCATGGATCTGCGAGTTGACCCGCTTACAGCGTGCTTTGCACGCTGTACAGTAGCCCACGCAAGGCATGCCATAACGGCCTGCCTTGCTACTACAAGCTAGGCTTGCGGGCCTTCCCATAAGCCCAACTCGTGGGTTGGGCTACGCTGGGGACACCCAGCGCTGCCCAACAGTGCTGGTGTGACCCAACATGTGGGCTTAGGAACGTACCGAGCCCACAGCCCTTTAGCCGCTATGTGAGGCCCCAAAATGTGGGCCCTATTTGGACAGGGTCCGACCCTTTTATCTTGATTTAGAAAAATCCCTTTTAATCCCTCTTTAATTATTAACTTATTTTATGACCCTAATAAATTAGTTGCCGGTCAAAAATAAATTCCTTGGCTTATCCAAAATGATCTAATCATTTTTAACCATTTAAATAAAAATCCAATTATTATTACGTTATATTTTTGTAATAGAATAAATCTATTAGTTCTTTACTTAGTCCGATGAAGGTCCAATGTGTTTGACCTTATAGGATCCCGAAGCATTGAGTTGTTAAGGCTTAACCAACCCTTATTCTATTGGAACCATTGGCTCAAGGTTCTAGACCGTGAATAGAACTCGGTTACCTTAAACGACTGTAGTACACCTCTAGCAAGGGTCTACCATCCCCCATTACTCGGAACGTCATTTGTGCTTATGACTTAATCTCGGTTCATGCAATAGTTGTCCAATGCGATGAACTCCTTCCATTCTTTAATACTACTACCATCTCGTTTATAGGGTTTGGTTAAAGTGTTAACCCACTAATAGCAAGGTTGCTCCAAGCTATCCCAGTTATTAACTTGTTAATGAAGTATATTGCCTGTTACCATAGTGTCTTTGACTTGAAAATATTTCTATCAAACACATACTCTGATCAGAGGTTTACAGCAATCATCACTTCAACAAGTGGTCAGGTACAACTCCTTAATAGAACTGGAGCAATGGATTATTTCTGACTACACAGCTTACCAACGTGCTATCATCACTATACATGTAACCATCTATGACTCCCTAAATTAATAAGTGTGTGGGAATGACCCAAAGTATAGAGATTGTACCACACAAGGTAACTAGTATCTCAAGTATGAGGATATTCGCAAAGCTTATTGCATGAAGATAAACACTAACACATTGATTATACACTAAGTGTTTATCTTACAGCGGTCTCCAATTTATCTCTTAGATATATCCATGTGTCAAACTTAAGGCACCACCTTCATTCCTTAGGAGATTGACTGCTTAGACCCTTTCCAAGAAAGTTGACCACATGCTAGTCTTACCACTTCATCAATATCCTTTCTTGATGAAACTACAACTAGGGATAGTTTAGACATAATCATAATTGCACATGAAGCAGGTGCCACTAAATATAGTCCAACTATAATTTCTCTAACTACATGCTATGATACGTTAAGGACTTTCGTATACATACATCAATGAATATATTTTAATCAGTCATAATATATTTATAAGCACATCGACATAAACAAAAGATTGAATGCATTTATTAATTAAATGAATTATTTGTACTATTACATAATTAAGATATATTGCCCTAATTGCCTTAAGGGCATACATCATATCCAACAGGATTTAAATACTCTTTTGGAAGTTAAGAATCTCTTTGACCTTATCTCATTAGACATGCCAACAATATGGAGCAACATGGTCTCTAATCTCATGCCCTCGCACTGTGAACGTAATGTAAGAGAAAGTGTGTCTAGCAACAAATGAGTCATTTCCACTGAAACTCTCATATACTTTACCCATGCTACATGCATTTCTACAGGAGCATCAGTGTCAGGTTGTTCAGCAATTGGCTTGTCTAACACATATGACAATTGTTCCTCTACAATTATCTTAATGGATTTGAACCAATCACTAAAATTTGGACTAGTCAACTTTTTTATTTGTCTCATGCGTTGAATAATGTCAGAAGACATATTCAATCTAGATATAAGAAAAGAATTATTGCTTTAGACTCAGTTCTTGTACATGCATTTAATTTAAGGTCTTTTAATTAAATACATATTCCTACTATTTTTATTAAGGTTTATTCGAAAACCTAATAGCCCCTTCTATTGTCTTTTGGGAAACATGGTCCAACCATTCTCCTTAGTAGGTAGCATCTATAACTCATTTAAGCTAACCCCCGCTATCACGAGTCAAGCTAACTTAAATAGCTATAGGAGGAGCTAGTTCATTTGCATCTAATGCAATTACTAATCTATTTGAGTTCCAACCAATGGATGTCCATAACAAATTATATGACTCCTCAAATGATGCCTCCAGCCCGGCATTAGCTCCAATATTACAGACAACTAACCCAGTCCGGTTAAGACTTAACCCTAATTTGAATCATGCGACCAGACGATGTTGAAGAAGAAAGCATGATGTGCGTGAGCAATTCATTCAGTAAAAAGGCCTAGAATCATACTTCGACTTTTAGGAAAGCTAATTTTGTCTTAATAATTTAATGGGGATTTATTGGTGCAACAGGTCTCGCCTAATCTTGGACTTATACATGGACATGATTATGAAACTATAACTAATTCCAGGCTAAAAGGAATTAGTATGCCCAACCTAGGGTCATGCTCAACTGGTAATTCATAATCATTCCATCATGTTAAGACTCCACATAGCATGCAAAACAAACAAGGGGGTTCATTGTTCAAGTTTTTGCACTTATGTCTATAAGTTTTAATTTAACAATTTAAACTTTTATTTGTAAAACCATATAATGAATCCGATTCATTATACTAGAAATTAACTAATTCAAAAAGTCCCTTTGGTAATTAGAATCAAGAACCAATGAGAATTCCCAAGTAGGAGAGGCCCCCTTGAAGTGAATGAACAGCCTTGTCCAATACTTGCCAGAACTAACACGGGCCCTTCTGACTCTGTTAACCATAGACTAATTAAATTAAAGATTTTGTTCTTTTCTAATTTAAGAATTACTCCACTTAATTCAAAAATTAAAGCATTTACAATTTCAAGTAAAACATTGTTAATCCTTAGATAACTACCCTGACCAAGTTTGAGCAACACTAAATCAAGTTATCATAGCATTTTCTATTGCAAGAAATAAATTCCTAGGCATAGCATAGCATACTCGAAAATATTTTATATAAAATCAAACCTAGGATATTCCTCGTCAATCATACAACCGCAGTGGGTAGGCTCATGATACCACTGTTGGTCTAGATTAAGGGTTTTAGCAAGTAAAATAGGCGCAGCAGAAATTAAAAAATTAATCTAGTGTCCAAGATCTCCTAAGCATGGCATGATTAATAATAGTGCTAGTAATAAATTATTCTAGGTCATAAATACTTATTAAAAAGACCTAATAATAATTTAACCACTTGCTAGTTAAAGTGTGAATCCCGTAGTTGGTAGAAAGACCCCTCAACTACTTGTACAGACTCCAAAGTAGAAGCCCTCTTTAAATAATCCACATGAGCACCACCGACCAAAACCTTCTAGAATGGGAGTACCGATAAATAAGTGGAAGATAGCTAGATCTCCCTACTAATTTATGCTAGAAAAAATTCTGTTAGTTTTCTATTCTAAGTAAATGCGTCTTTTGACGGATTACTTTTAGGAACTAGAACAAGTAAGAGAATAAGAGAGCAAGAGAAGGAGTATGAAATTAAAGATGAAAAATAATGAAGGAGGAGGCCTCTAGTTATAGTGGTTAGGAATTATTCAAAGGACAAATTAATCCTTAACCTCAACCAATTAGAATTAAAATAAAAGGGGCAATTAAGACTTTTTAAAACCAAACAGAGTTTGAAACCAAACTTTAATGGGGAGGTGCTTGGGGAGCAAACTCCCCATCTCTATCTAAAACACTGCTGGCCGAATGGCCAGCAGTGCATGCTGGGCCTGCACAGGCACGTAGGCCCACAGCCTAACACAGCACATCCCTTGTGGGTTATGCTGCATAGTGCTATGTACTGTGCCTGTTGGGTCGCGCACTAGTATAGCCCAATAGGCCGTGCACTGTGCATCACTTTTCCCAAGGCCCTAAATGCGGGCCTTCGGCAGTGTTGTTCAAACACAACACTTCTTTGGCCCGTACGCAGATCAAATCTAAAATTGTCCAACAATTTTATTACCGATCCACTTGCACCAATTTAAGCAATACCTAGTATTCTTTAATTGTACTATTTTTTGGTTCCTAATTCCCTTTATTTATTTTATCCTCCTTATTATTTAACTGGTTCATTGGTCTAACCAATGATTATTGGTCGAACTAATATTATGGTCTAACCATATATTATGGTCTAACCATATATCCTTGCTCTTCTAGATTAGACCCGGTCTAACAGTTCTTTACATAGCTCGGTCGTAGCTCAAAGTGTGTGACCTTATAGGATCCTGTAATATCAAGCCGTCAAAAGTTTGACCTAGCTCAATTCCTTTTAGGAATTGACTGGCTTAGAGCTCCAGCCCATTATAGACTCTGATTACTTTGAACGGTCATAGAAGCTCTCTAGCAAAGGGCATATGACCCCTCAATATTCAAAACGTCACTTACATTGTGACTTAATCTTGGTTCTACAATAGTATCAATATAACTCACTCCTTCTATCGACTGTTAAGTACCATCTAGTTTCTAGGACTCAGTTTAAGTGTTAGTCCACTAGTAGCTTTAATAGCTACCCTAGTATTTAGTCTTGCTACCAAAGTACACTACTCAACCATTTTAATATGTAGATCAGGATCTCCTCCTATCGACTCATACTCTGATCAGAGGTTTACGAGTGTGTTACTTCTAACAAGTGGCCAAGGTACATCTCCCTTATATTGCTATAATGGAGTGATAGATTCCATCTTGACTACTCAGCTTACCAACGGACAGATATCAACTATACCCGTAATCACCCATATCATCAGGTCTATAGAATGCTTAGGCATGAACCAAAGTATAGCAACATTTGAACAAGGTAACTAGTATCTCAGGTCTAAGGATATTCGTATTGCTATTGCAATGAGACAATTAAACACCAACACATAATATAGATTACCGAGTATTATCTCATAGCGGTCTCTAATATATCTCTTTGAATACATTCATGTGTTAACCCAAGGTACCACCCTCTAGCACTTGAGATATGCTACTCTGAATCAAATTCAAGAGGTATGACGACACATGCTAGTCTATCTGTATCATCAATGCCTAGTCTTAATGATACTATGACTGGGGATATTTAGATAAATTATAATTGTGCATGAACCAGTCCTCACCAACATAGTCCCACTATGCCCTGCAATACGTGCTATGATTATGTCATGGACTTTTGCAAACACATCAATGAATATATTCTAAACTAGTCAAAATATTTTTTTCACAGTCATTGATATAACAAAAGAATGCCTTCACTAATATTACTTTATTCGTACAAATAAAACTAACTAAGATATATCGTCCTAATTGCCTCTAGGGCATACATCATATCTAGCATAATGAACTAGACCTTTTGGATGATGATGTATGCATTATTCCTCATAAAAGCATCACATCTATTTCCTTCTCTAACAGGGTGCCCAAATTCCTGGCTGAGAGTATGAAAAAGACTGTTTTTGTTAAGCTTTTGGGGCGTAACATTGGATATCGAACCCTACATGTACAACTAATAAAGCTATGGCATCCAAGTGGAGTCTTTTCCATGGTTGATGTGGGATCAAACTATTTTATGATTAAATTTGGGAGTGGGATAGATTACCATCATGCCATCCTAGATGGTCCTTGGATGATTTTCGGCCACTATTTAGTGGTTTAAACCTGGACACCATATTTTGATCCCTCAAGATCGAAGATAAGTTCAATAGTGGCTTGGATAAGACTACCTGGCTTACATATTCAGTTCTACTTTACCAATATTCTGAAAGCCATCGGTGGGGTGGTTGGAGAAGTGGTTAAGATTGACAAGAATACCGAAACTAGCTCTAGGGGCCGATATGCTAAAATTATGGTGGAGCTTGATTTGAGGAAGCCTCTTGTATCGAAACTCAAAGTTGAAGGGAAGTTGTAGTTGGTAGAATATGAGGGGTTACCTAACATATGCTTTTTCTATGGTGTTTATGGACATTTGAAGGAGAGTTGCTCTAAGATAAGACTAAGAGCGAGTGAAGTTACTGAGAAAGGCACTGAAGATACTAGAATGGGCTGAATGAAGTTGTTAAGGAGAATGGCAATTTTGGGCCTTGGATGCAAGTGGGCAGAAAGAATGGAAGGAGGGATGGAGTTAGCAAAAATAAAGAAGGTAGCAAAGTGGTGGGCCTAAGGGGCAAAAGTAGAACATGGAAAAAGGATCTAAGTTAGGTTCTAGGTTCCATATCTTAAATGATGATGATGAAATTAATAATAGGAATAGGATGAGGACATGACTGGAGTGGTTCTAAGTGATAGTAGGGGAAAAGAGGGTGAGAGTGCACCCATTGTGGCTAGTAAGGGGAGAGAGGGTAAGGTGGGTGTGAACAGTTCCCATGATAGTAGGGACTCTTTGATGGAGGTCTTTGTGGATTGTATGGGGACTCAAAGTGGAGTGGGGGTGAGATAATGAGGGAGTTATTAAAACTTGTGTGGTAGAGGTGAGTAGGATTCCTAGTGAGGGCAGTGTTGGTCCAATAAAAAGAAGTAATAGAGTACGGATATCTTCGATTTCTAGTAAGCTATTTAGCTTAAATACTAATACTCATTCAGTTGCTAGTATGCCACAAGCTGAAGAGATACAAAAAAAAATACTAGTGATACTAGTAAGGAGAAACGAGGGCCTTTTAATTTTGTTTCCCAATGCTCAGATTACGATGAGAGGAAGGGTCCTGACAATAAAAGAAAGGGTAAGTTGGGGGTGGTTGTTTCTAAACATGTCAAGAACATGAAAATTAATAGAAAAGGAATAGAGGGTATGTTTAACCCAAAGATGCAAAGTAGGGTGAATGGATTAGGGTCTATGGAACTTCTTCCTATGACTAATAATGAATGTTTACAGGAATTGGGACCGGGAGTAGACAATAGGATGTGTTGATTGCCTAGGTTTTGGTTTTAAGCCTTATTTTCAATTATTGTTTTATGATGGATTGAAAATCATTAAGTGGAATATTTAGGGTGCGTGAAGTAAAAAATCGGTGCGTATTCTGAAATATCTAGTGAACAGACATAAACTGAAGATAGTGATGATTGTGGAACCGCAAGTGAGTGGGACACAGCTAATAGAATTATTTGCAAACTGGGATTCGATAACTCTCATAGAGTAGAAGCAGTTGGGTTTTTCGGTAGAATTTGGCTTTTATGGTATCCGTGGGTTTTTTTACTGCCATTTATGGCAGTCCCCATCCCATCGGGAGAACAAAGCTTTGGATAGACCTGACTCGCATTGCAAGATCCATGAGTGAGCGGTGGCTTTTGGCGGGGGACTTCAATGCTCTCTTGTCAGACTCATAACATAAAGGGGGTAGAACAACTTCCTCTCGAGCTTGTAGCAAGTTTGCGTATTTTTTCCAATCGAGTGGTCTCGTGGATATGGGCTTCTTGGGTCTACAATTTACTTAGAGAAGAGGATTGTTGCTAGAAAGACTGGACTGAGCTTTGGGAAATAAGGAATGGATTAACACTCATGGTAGAACGACTGTCAGACACCTCGCTCGGGCAGGATCAGACCATTGTCCTTTGCTTTTTGCCATTGGGTACTCGGTTCAAGGGTTGACAAGTGTGAAACCTTTCTGTTTCTTTCGTTGTTGGCTAGAGCATGATAGCTTGAAGGATGAGGTTTTGAAAAATTGGGATAACAGCAAGCATCTAAGTGATAATTTGGAGTGTATTGTGGTTAGCCTTCGGGTGTGGCATCGACACATTTTTGGGAACATTTTTTACAAAAATCAGAAATTGGAAAACCGTATAGCAGGAATACAACGGTCATTGGAGTTTAGGCGATCTGAATTTCTTTTGCAGTTGGTGGAATTGATAGTGGATTACGAGTTGATTTTAGCTCAGGAAGAAAGCCTTTGGCAGCAAAAGGCTCGAGCCGAGTGGATGATAAATGAGGATAAGAATACCAAATTTTTCCATAATTTTGTTTTAAATAGAAGAAGGAAGAACAGAGTTATAGGGATGACGATAGAGGAGGGGTGTTGTACGTATGATGTGAAGCTGAGGGAAGCTGTTGTGCACTTTTACCATAATTTATACTCGGCTGAAGGAGGAGCTGATAATGGGGCTGGCGTGATGGGCTTCGAGAGGCACTTTAGAGGTTCTTTTCCCTCTCTTGATGGCCATGTTATTAATATGCTTGAAGTGGATGTGAGTGATGAAGAAATTAGAGCCTCTCTCTTTGATATGAAACCGTGGAAAGTCCCTGGACATGACGGTTTTCAAGTAGGGTTCTACCAAAAATATTGGATCAAGATTGGCCCTCATATTTGTGCTTGTTCGTCGTGTTTTTGATGGTGAAGGGGTCGGTGAATGGTTCAATCGGACTCTGATAGTTATGGTTCCTAAGAAGGAGAACCCGCAATCATTCTCAGACTTTCGCCTTATAAGCCTTCGTACGGTTATTTACAAGATTATAACGAAGGTGATTGCTAATAGATTAAAGTTGATAATGCCTATGATTGTTTCGCTGAATCAATCCAGCTTTGTTCCAGGTAGACACATTACAAACAACATTCTGAATGCTCAAGAGGGTATGCACTCTATGAAAATCAAAAAGGGGAAAAAGAAATGGATGGCTTTGAAGATAGACTTAGAAAAGGCCTATGATAGAGTTAGTTGGGACTTTATCGAGGATACTTTAGAGGATGCTGGTGTTCCATATCGGCTGACCCGAGTCATTATGAGTTGCATTTTGAACTCTTCCATGCAAATTAGTTGGAACGGGGTTTTATCTGAGCAGTTTAAACCAACGCGGGGGGTTAGACAAGGTGATCCAATATCCCCTTACATTTTTGTGCTATGTATGGAAAGACTAGCCCATGGTATTAATAGAGCTGTGGAAAGCGGGAATTGGAAACCTATATTTTTTAGTCGTGGAGGCCCTCCTATGACACCTTTTTTTGCAGACGACTTATTGTTATTAGCTGAAGCGCGCTTGGAACAAATGGCCCAAGTGAGTCGAGTCATTGACTATTTCTGTTTTCTTTCAGGAGGAAGAGTCAGTAATGGTAAATCATGTGTTGTGTTCTCTAATAACACTCCAAAAATGTTGGGAAAAGAAATAGCATGATGGATAGGGTTTAAAGTGGCTCAATCCTTACGCACGTACCTCGGGTTTCCTTTTTTGGAAACTAGGTCAGAGATAAGCAGGTTTTCTAGAGTTGTTGAAAAGATCCAAGATCGGTTGAATGGCTATAATGCAAGATTTTTGTCTTTAGCTGGACGATTGGAGTTGATTAAGTCAGTCCTAACATCTACCCCTTATTATATGATGCAAGTGACAAGACTACCATACTTAGTTTGTGAGAAAATTGAGGAACTCATTAGGCAGTTCCTTTGGGGAAGTGTAGGAGATGATCTTAAGGTTCACTTGGTTGACTGGAATGAGGTTTGCAAGCCTTTATATTAAGGGGGGATTGGAATTAGGAGACCAAAACTTATGAACACAGCCTCTCATGAAACTCGGCTTTTCTTTGTTAGCAAATGGTGATTCTTTATGGGCTCGCCTAGTGACGGGGAAGTATCACTGCTCTAATTTCTCTCAAGCTGATATCAAGCATGGACAGCAAGTATCCAAAATCTGGAGAGCGCTTGTTTTCTATTAAGGATGATGTATGTATGGGTGTGAAGTGGAGTGCCGTGAGGGGTGATAAAGTCCGTTTTCTGGTCAGATGCATGGGTGGGTGACTTAGGTCCGTTGCACAACCTTGCTTTTTGTCCATTAACTGATTCAAAACTGAACTTAAAAGTCTGTGATATGTTATTGAATGATGGAAGTTGGAATTGGAGCCTTTTCAAAGATAAAATCCCGGTCTCTTGCCTGTACCAAATTGCAGCTTCTTGAGTTAATCGAATGGGTGAGGATTCAGATACAGTTTACTGGAATGGGACTTCTTCTGGCAGATTTTCTGTGAAATCAGCCTATACGAAATTGCTCGAACATGCAGCCGATGGCGCTGGAGATGATTGGAAAGTTGTATGGAAATGGCAAGGGCCAGAGCACATAGAGGTGCTTTTATGGTTGTGCTTTCGAGAACGTTTACTCACTAATTCTGAGAGATGTAGGAGGCATTTGGTTACTGATGGGGTTTGCAGGTGGTGTAGAAGCGACGAGGAAGGCGTACTACACATCCTATGTGATTGTTTAGGCGTCCATGAGGTTTGGAGTAATCTGATTCATAGAGACCACATTGTTGAATTTGGAGCAGGAGGTTTGCGTCAATGGCTAAGCAATAATTTATGGTCAAGGCAGCGATTTGGACATGAGAATTAGGGGTTGATTTTTGGCATTACTTGTTGGCTGTGCTGGAAGAGGAGAAATGACTATGTGTTTAATGGAGTGGTGCAACAAGGGAGATCGTTGGCGGTGACAGCAGTTGGCATGGCAGAAGCTTTCAAGGGGCGTGGAGATCCTCTCTTGTTAATGCCAATCACTTGTGGGGTGGAATCCGTCACCTAGGGGTGGGTCAAGCTAAATTTTGATTGGTCAGTAAGGGGGAATGATTACAAAGCATCATCGGGTGGTATTATAAGAGGAGCTGATGGTGAATGGTTGGTAGGATTCGCTCGCAACACTGGGTCTTGCTCGATTGCACGGGCTGAACTTTGGGGAGTGTTAGATGGATTATCACTTGATTGGGAAAAAGGCTATAGAAGAATTAAGGTGGAAGTTGACAGTGAGTTTGTCATTAGGGCAATTCAGAGTATGGAAAGTGGAGGGAACAATTATTATAGCATTGTTCGGATGATTCAAGAAGAGCTCTGAAGGGATTGGTTAGTTTCGTTCGAGCATGTCTATCGTGAGGGCAATAGATGTGCCGACTTTATGGCTTCATTTGGGGCGTCCCTTCCACTTGGCTGTCATTACATGGAGCAACCTATACCTGGAATTCTTGCTATCATGCTCGAGGATATCTCGGGTGTGTCGTTTCCTAGACTTTGTGTCAGTTAGTTTTGTTTGCTATCTTTTCCTAACAAAAAGAAAACTATAATATTGCTATTGGAATGTTATATGCTGGTATATTGCATGTTCTCTTGTGTTGCTATTGTATTTGTGTTTAAGCTATTGAACTTATTTATTGTCCTTCCGTGAAAGAATTTTTTTAATTCTTATATAGTTCGATTCACCCTTCTGCTTGTACTGGTTGACCATAACAGGGACAACAAGTCTATGTGACATTTTTTTGATATTTTGTGACAATACACGAATAGCTTAATTTCTTGGAGTGTTATGCTGTTTCTGTTGCTTATGATTGTAAGTTTTTAGCTCGCCAATTAGTTTCTTGCATTTTCAGATGGGTTAAGCGTGGACCTGTTCGTGGATCGGGCTATCCATCAAGTCCGGCCTAAGTCCGCTCCTATGGGTTGAGCTTGGACACCTACTTTTTTACTAAGTCTACCTCGAGCCCGTTAAAAGTTTTATGGATCAGGCTTGATTTTTACATAAATATCCGAGCCCGACTCGAAGAATAATAATAATATTTATTATATTGTATTAAATAATTATTCAACATTCGATATACCTTTCTTAAGATGTAATGCGACTCCTAATCAAGTACGCCTACACAACAGAGTCAGACTGGTAAGTTTACATTGAGCTACGTCATGAAGACCGGAGAATTGCCATTTACATTCATGGAACTGGTGCCATCAGGTAGCATTCCGCGTTCATTTGTCCAACTAACTATGTGATTGAATTCATGTGGTACTTAGGAACATCCATTGTTCAGTGGACATATTTGAAGTAACTCATTTTGCACCGTAGAAATCAATGTATGAATAAGGATTAATTTTACTTCCTTGTCTAGACCAACTTATATATTTTATACTAATGAATTTTTAAATTTAATTGTAATAACTTCTATTATATATTAAGGACTTCGAGTAAACAATGTAATTATTATAATTGTCATTTTATTTTTTTTAAATCCACAAAATAATTATAAGAAAATTATTTATGGGTCATGAGCCGGACTTGGACATTACCTCGTAAGCTCGTCTCGAGCGCGAAATTCAAAAGTGTGGGCCAAGCCGGGCTTGAGTTAATACTTCTAATCAAAGGCCCGACCCTCCCAATAAATAGATCTAATTAAGCATAGTGCCAATATTATCGCTCATACTTTAGCTAGATCCGGATGTGATAATGGGGAATTGGAATGATGTCACTTCTATTTGTGTTACTCATCTACTTTAGCTAATTCCAATACCATTTTCTTAAAAAAACAAACTGAACTACTCTAATATTTTTTCATTTTTCTTCCTCAATTTTTGTTGAAGATAGGCGTAACCTCATTAAAAGATAAAAGATAAAATAAGTATTAATAAAATATAGGGTAAATAATTATAATTTTCTGGAGGTTTGACATATTACATTACTACCTTCTTGTATTTTTTTAATATAATTTATGTCTTTCTATATTTTGTTTTCATCCAACTAAAACTTTTCTATGTTATGTTTTTTCACTTTTCCATCTAAATAATATTTATTTTGACATATTTACCCTTGTTTCCATTCTTTGTGCATTTATCTCATTTTCACAACCAATATTTATCATGTGGTTATTTTCAATCTAACTCTTTATTTTTCTTACATTATTTTCAATCCAAAATATATACTAGTTTTCTAAATTTGTTTATTTAATTCATTTAATTGACCATTCTCACGTATTTTAGGGTCTAGCTTGACCCTTTATTCATTTTCATAAATTGAACGATACATTGTGCAAATGCCATATAAAGATAATAATAAAATAAAAATTTTATAATGTTAATACTTAATATACTTAACTGCCCCCAACTATTTAAGCGGGGAAGTATACATGTTCAAAACTAACTATAAAATCATATTTAAACATTACCTTGATATTGTAATTTTAAAAACCAATTGTGCAACATATATAATCATTATTTGTTTGTACAAAACATAAAGTTTATCCTAGTGCTAATGTGAGATACCACGTATAAGATATACAAAAAACTTCAAAGTGATTAACGGGATCCACTTTACATATTCAATTCTTGCTAAATCTTCATGAAGTAAAAAATATTCAAACAAAATTTTATAAATTTTGAATAGAACGAAGTTTTTTCTTATGTTAATCTTATGACAAATCTTTACTCAAGTTTTTTTCTCTTTCATTTATTTTATTTAAAAATTGACTTGTTTTGTTTTTTTGTTAAATTATAATAAATAAATCAAGCTTGTGATTATTAACACATTAACAATTAATTAGCATTGATGCATGCCAAGCTATATTTTTTTATACCTAAGCATTATGAAAAAATGCTAATTTGATAAATAAGGAAAATTAGTAGATATGTTTGAAAAGAATAAAGCTACGTTTTTCCTTTTTAATTTTTTGGTAAATAAGGAAACATAAATTACAATAAACAAAACGCTACAAACAAAGACTTAAACCTCATGCATCCAAAATAGGTTCCGGAAACAGCAATCCTGCAGTAATCCAAATATAATTGATGTTCTATAGCAATGGAGGGTCTTCCAAAATATTTCTTTTTGTTTAGTTGAGAAGGGTAGGGAAAATTAATTTTTGAACATGATTTTAAAATAATATGAATATTCATCCGCTTAAATAAGCAAGAACTATAAAGAATATTAACTGTAGAAATTGTGACAAAGTCCAGTATGGATAAAGTAAAAAGTTGACTCAATTAAATTGGTGGCTTAATTAAATAGGAGGCTACATTAATTAGGATGTTGAATATGATTGGAAGATGGCAAAATTTGTGTATAAATAGATCTATGATATTTGCTAATTCTTCATCCCAAAATCAAATGGCTTCCTATTCTTGAGGCTTTGTTCTTCTGTCTCTTCTCTATTTGTAATTTTCTTTAAGTGAAATATTAATTTGGTAGTGTTCGGGGATGTAGGCAAAATTGGCCGAACCTCGTAAATTTCAGTGCTCTCTATTTTGTTTTAGTTTTAGCACTAGTTTTGAATTTGTTATTAGTTTCCGCAATAATTGGTACCAGAGCGTTGGTTTTAGGAGAAATTAGTATGCTCTATGCGCCGTAGGTGTACTACGGTCAGCACATCAGAAAGTATTTTCTACTTCTAATCCTATTGTCTAATTGGCATTTAGCAAATTTAAAATTATTGTTAAGACACTCTTTTGGTAAAATCTAGAATAATAATAATATATTGTCTTGAGTAAACCGAAAAAATTCTGTCACCAAGCGATAAGAGCCTAAGAAAATTGGTGTGTAACTGAGACCGTTTGTAACTCGACCAATTACCTGGGAATTTTTTCTAGCACACATGAATAATATTATTATTTGTGATTTTACGGTTTGGCTGAAATGGAGAATCCATTTGCAATGAAGGCATCCACATCAAATACTTCAAGTGTTTTTCAGAGAGTTACTAGAGTAAATTCAAGAGTAATGGTGGAAATCTTTGATGGTAGCAGTCATTTCGGCATGTGGCAAAGTGAGGTACAAGACGCCTTATTTCAACAGGGTCTTGACATTGCACTTGAAAGAGAGAAACTAGATGAACTGGGAGAAGGAAATTGGAGTACCCTCAATCGGTTGGCTTGTGGTATAATCGGTCGTGCTTATCTAGAGAGCAGAAGTACGCATTTGGTAAAGAGACTTCAGCTAATAGATTAATGATGGCATTGGAGGAGAAGTTCTTAAAGAAGAGCAGTCAGAATAAGTTTTACATGAAGAAAAGGTTGTTCTGATATACGTTCACTCCTGCTACCATAATGAACGATCACATCACTAGTTTTAATCAGTTGGTTGTTGATTTGTTGAACCTAGATGTGATATTTAGAGATAAGGATCTCGCCTTGATGTTGTTGGGATCCCTTCCGGAGGAGTTTGAGTTTCTTGAAAGGACTCTACTTCATGGGAAGGCTACTGTAACTCTCAGTGAAGTCTGTGGAGCTTTGTATAGCAATGAATTGAGGAGGAAGGATAAATTGGATAACTCAAGTGGAGGGACTGAAGCCTTGATTGTCAGAGGACTCTCGGGGAACCAGGCAAAAGGAAAGAAGGGATGATCAAAGGCAATGTCGAAGTTGAGCAAAGATGAATGTGCCTTTTATAGAGAAAAAGGGCACTGGAAAAATGAGTGTCTTAAGTTGAAGGAGAGAGGCCAATCTGACAAAGGAAAGACTGTTATGGTGGCTGAGTATGATATGGACTCTGATTGTTCACTTATTGTATCGAGTTCTACCTGCTCTTGTAGTGTTTGGCTTCTTGATTCCGGATGCAGTTATCATATGTGTCCTAATCGAGAATGGTTTTATGATTTCGAAGAACTAGAAGATGGAGTAGTATATGAAGCAAATGATATCCTTATTACCACACATGGGATTGGTTCCATACGATTGAAAATCAAGATGGACTAAGCAGAACTTTGAAGAAAGTTCGCTACGTACCAGATTTATCAAAGAATCTCATTTCTGTGGGAGCCTTAGAAGAAGAAGGTTTCATCGTACAAGAAGAAAGTGGAGTTATGAGGATAATTTCTGGTGAACTAGTGGTGTTGGAGGGAGTTTGAAAGAGTAACAGGTTGTATCATTATCAGGGTACTACTGTTATTGGAACTGCTAAATTGGCTTCTAATGATGAGGTGTTGGGAGCAGTCGGATTGTGGCAGATGAGCTTGGGACAAGTTGGGTTGGTGTATCAGCTAGATAAAGATGGTGATATGGATAAACATCGATCAAACACTGGTTATGTATTCACTTTGGCTAAAGGACCAATGTGTTGGAAGTCTACTTTACAGTTACCAAACGCTTTGTTTACGGCAAAAGTAGAGTATATGGCATGCACAAAGGCTGTAAAAGAAGCAATTTGGCTTCAAGGGTGGCTTGATGAGTTGGGGATTCGGCATAAGCACGTGAAGGTGCATTGTGATAGACATAGAGCTATTGTGTTGGCTAAGAATCAAGATCATCATTCAAGGACAAAGCATATTGATGTTCATTACCACTTTATACGAGAGGTTTTTAAAGAAGGTGGAGTTGCAATTCGAACCACAGAGAATCTAGCTGATATTTTGGTAAATGTTGTAAGCTTGGTCAAGTTTCAATGTTATTTGGACTTGATCAATGTTATTGAAAATTTAAGACTGCATTAAAAGACACTACACAAGATAAGAGATTGAATATGTGGACTTTGTCAAGGTGGAGATTTGTAGAAATTGTGACAAAGTCCGACATGGGCAAAGTAAAAGGTTGACTCAACTAAATTGGTGGCTTAATTAAATAGGAGGCTACATTAATTAGGTGGCTAAATATGGTTGGAAGATGGTAAAATTTGTGTATAAATAGACCAGTGATCTTTACTAATTCTTCATCCCAAAATTAAATTTCTTCCTATTCTTAAGGCTTTGTTCTTCTTTATCTTCTCTAGTTGTAATATTTCTTTTAAGTAAAATATTAATTTGGTAGTGTCTGCGGACGTAGGCAAAATTGGCCGAACCTCATAAATTTCGGTGTTCTCTCTATTTTGTTTTGGTTTTAGCACTATTTTGAATTTGCTAGTCATTTCAGCAACATTAACCGTATAGAAATAATATTTTTGAGATTTATACATGTTTAATTTATTTCATGGAAATGAATAAAGGGTCACTTTGGACCCTAAAACATGTAAGAATTGTCAATTAAAAGAAATAAATTGACAAAGTATAAAAATTAGGAGGAAAATGTTAAAAAAATAAAGAGTTTGATTGAAAATAAGTTAAATGGACAATGAAATAAAGTTAGGGGTAAATTTATCAATATAAATATTATTTGGATAGAAAAGTGAGAAAATATAACGGATGAGGTTACAGTTGGATGGAAACAAAACACAGGGAGATGTAAATCATATTGAAAAAACTCAGGAAGGTAGTAGTGTATTATAACAAAACTCACGGAGGTTATAATTATTTACCCTAAAATATGTCATCAATTGGGCCATGCTCTCTTGAACTTAAAAATAATTCAGTCCACTTCTAATAAATTTACAATGAAATAACATTAATTTAGTTCAACTCATTAAATGTCTTATTGATTGTAACTTATATAGATTCCACTAACAAATGAAATAACGTACTCTTTAGGAATCTGTATATACAACAAATAATGGTGATTCAAAACATTCTTTTGTTTTTTTGAAATTAAAAAACATTCTTTTGTTACAAAAGATCAAAGGATTAGGTAAAGACCACACCTTTTGACCTTTAATTTGAAAGCATCAAATGAGGCTTCCAATGCTGCATTGTTATTTCTAAACCAATTATCAATAGCATTATTGCTACATGAGTTCCAAACAAATACATGATTTGATTGAACCACACCTTCCAAGTCCATCTCACAGCTAAACTCACCAATTTCATCACCATATTCATTTTTGAAGCTGCAACTGCACAAAATGGAGGCCATGTAGTTACCTCCAAATATAACTCCCAACTTGGGTTCTGCAACTACACAAAAAGCAATACCTTGGATCGTTACATTGTCGTTGTATTCCAAACAAGGCTTCTCAATTGTTATCGAATTTCCCGTGCCTTGATATCCGAACCATTCTGGAATTTCACTTCCCGGTAATCCTAGTACCAGAGGTATTTCCTGTGATTCATGGCATCAAATTGAATTTCATTGATGTATTTATAGCGAGAAAACATAAATTTAAAAGAATTCTAATCCTAAACTACTAGGTTAAAACTCATAAATATTATCTACAACAATAAAATCTAGCGTATCTCTACTTCAAAATAACTATTAACTATCCTAATAATAATTAGCTATTATGTAAAATGAGCACAGTCCACATAAGTACTCCCTCCTAATAAGATAAATTAGTCATTTTTACAGTATGTGAAATGAATTTTCTATTTGTTTTTTAATAAATATGAATTTTCTATTTGTTTTGGACGAAAATTTTAAAAAGGCGAGTAGAAAAGAGCTAGGAATTTAAATTTAGCAACATCAAACTGTTGGATTATAAACTTGATCCATATAAATGGAAATCCAAAATCCATATCCAATCAATTGGAGTCCAAGCCCACAAATTCAAAATGTAGTAAATTTATTTAGGTATTTTAAGTATGTAGATTTTTGTGTGTGATAACCAAATTGGAGGCTATTAACTACAACCAATTTAGAGGCCATTAAATTAACTAAATAAGTTGGCTATTAATTGTATTAGTTGGAGGTGGTGGTGAGTAATTGAGTTAGTTGAGAGTTGTATAATTCACCTATAAATAGGTGAGTTGTTTAGTTATTTTTCATCAATAAAAATAAGAACTTCTTTAGAGAGAAAAGAAGTAAAGAGTGAGTTGTAGTTTTGTATTTTGAGTGAGAGTGTTCTTGTAATATCTTTGAGTTTAATAAAAGTTGTTCATTTGAGTGTTTTAATTCCAACAAAGTGATATCAGAGCTAGGTTGAAAGCTGGAGTCCTCCTCCGGAAAAGAATTTTTTTCCCGAGTGCAGAAAAATCGAGTTGAAACTGCTCAGGCGTTGCAGTAGCTAAAAAGCCCAAAAAGTGTCGCAGTAGACTGCCAAAAGCGTTGCAATACGTCCGGTGTGTTGCAAAAGACTCCAGAAGTGTTGCAGTAGAATCCAGAAGTGTTGCAGTAGAATCCAGAAGTGTCGCAGCAGACTCCAGAAAGTGTCGCAATAGCTCCTGTACGTCTAGAAAAGCTATTTGAGTAAGATGGCAAATAACGTGGCATCCTTTCAAGTTCCAACACTCAACAACAACAACTACGACAATTGGAGTATCAAGATGAAGGCTCTTCTCGGTGCTCATGATGTTTGGATATCGTAGAGAAAGGATTCAAGGAGCCCGAAAATGAAGCCTCTCTCACGCTAGATCAAGTTACAACTTTGAAGGATTCCCGAAAGAGAGACAAGAAAGCTCTCTTCCTCATCTATCGAGCATTAGATGATGACGGTTTTGAAAAGATTTCAAGTGCAACTTCCACCAAGCAAGCATGGGAGAAGCTACAAACCTCTTACAAAGGAGCCGAAAAGGTGAAGAAGGTCTGTCTCCAAACACTAAGAGGTGAGTTTGAATCCTTGTACATGAAACCATCCGAGTCTATCTTCGATTACCTTTCAAGAGTAGCAGTCGTTTCTAATCAATTGAAAAGAAACGGTGAGAAGTTAGAAGATGTAAGAATAATAGAGAAGATACTCCGCTCGTTGGATCCCAAATTTGAGCACATCGTGGTGACGATTGAAGAAACCAAAGACTTGGAGGAGATGACGATTGAAGAACTCTAAGGATCACTACAAGCCTATGAAGAAAATCATAAGAAGAAACAAGGTATCTCTGAGCAACTCCTCAAGTTACAACTTAAGGATACGAGTGAAGGCCAAGGCAATGGTAGAAACAACCATGGCAGAGGCAGAGGCAGAGGACGAGGAGGAAGCCGTGGTCGTGGACGGAGTTGGAATTACAACAACAATTCCAACAACAACTATGAGAAAGGAGAAAGCTCCACGCAAGGTCATGGAAAAGCAAATTCGAACTCGAGGTATGACAAATCTCAAGTCCAATGCTATAATTGTCAAAAGTTTGTGCATTACGCTTCAGAATGTAGAGCTCGAAATGATCAAGTTCTAGAGAAGGCAAATTTCGTGGAGGAGAAGATTGAGGAGAAAGAAACGCTATTATTAGCATACAACAACAACAATGATCATCAAGATAACATATGGTATCTCGACACCGGTGCAAGCAACCACATGTGCGGAAAAAGAAGCTTATTCATGGAGCTGACTGAAGAAGTAAGTGGCGATGTCTCATTTGGAGATGACAGCAAGATATCGGTGAAGGGGAAAGGTAACATCCTATTTTGTGCTAAAGATGGTAGCCACCAATTAATTTCAAATGTCTACTATGTGCCTATATGAAGTGCAACATTCTAAGTTTGGGCCAACTCTTAGAAAAAGGCTATGATATTCACATGAAAGATTGTAGTCTTTTAATAAGAGATGGCAAAGGAGATCTGATTACTAAAGTACAAATGTCAAAGAATAGAATATTTCCTTTGAACATTCAACACGATGTTGCGAAGTGTTTGAAGGCGTGTTACAAAGACACATCGTCGCTATGGCATCTTCAATTTGGTCATCTCAACTTTGGAGGATTGGAGTTTTTATCCAAGAAGGGAATGGTTAGAGGTTTACCATGTATCAATAATCCTGATCAATTATGCGAAGGATGTCTACAAGGGAAGTAATTCAGAAGAAGCTTTCCAAAGGAGTCAAACTATAGAGCCAAGAAAGCGATCGAGCTCATCCATACCGACATGTGTGGACCTATCAAGCCAAGTTCTCTCACTAATAGTAACTACTTCCTTCTTTTCATTGATGATTACTCAAGAAAAACATGGGTATATTTCTTGAAGCAGAAATCAGAAGTCTTTGGAGTGTTTTAGAAGTTCAAAGCAGCCGTGGAAAAGGAGGGTGGTCATAAGATCAAAGCCATGAGATCTGATCGAAGAGGAGAATTCACATCCAATGAATTCAACGAGTTTTGTGCAGCACATGGAATTCGTTGACCCTTAACGGTTCCTAGATCCCCCCAACAAAATGGTGTGGCAGAAAGGAAGAATAGAATAATTCTTGACATGGCACGGAGTATGCTTTAAAGCAAGAAACTACCCAAGGAGTTTTGGGCGAAAGTAGTGGCATGTGCAGTCTACCTATTAAATTGTTCTCCTACAAGAAGCGTTTGGGGAAAGACACCACAAGAAGCATGGAGCAGAAGAAAGCCCGAAATTTCCCATCTTCGAATCTTCGGGAGTGTAGATCATGTTCATGTACCAGATGAGAATCGAACCAAGCTTGATGATAAAAGCAAAAGTTTTATTTTCATCGGTTATGACTCAAGCTCAAAAGGCTATAAGCTATACAATCCGAATGAGAAGAAATTTATGATAAGCCGAGATGTGATATTTGATGAAGAAGGAGAATGGAACTTTGATTCTCAAACGAAAGACTTCAATTTTTCTCCATTCGAGGAAGATGAGCCGACAACACCTGAGCAACCAAGACAACTTCAACAAGGCCTCACAACTCCACTAACTTCTCCTACTCATAGAGATGGGTCATCATCATCATCATCTCCATCCTCAAGCGAGACTAAAGATGAAAGAGAAGTGCATCGTACGAGAAGTCTTCGAGAACTCTATGAGGTGACTGAACAACTAGAGAATCTTACATTATTTTGTCTATTTATTGACTGTGAGCTAGTGGCATTTCAAGAAGCTGCAAAAGAGAAAAAGTGGGAGATGCAATGGACGAAGAAATCAAGGCCATTGAGAAGAATGATACATGGGAACTCACTTCACTTCCCAAAGGAGACAAGGCGATAGGTGTCAAATGGGTGTACAAAACAAAGCGGAATGCCAAGGGAGAGATCGAAAGACACAAGGCAAGGCTTGTTGCAAAAGGCTATTGTCAAAAGGCTGGAATTGACTACGATGAGGTATTCGCTCAAGTTGCTCGATTGGAAACTGTCAGACTAATAATTTCTTTAGCGGCTCAAAACAAGTGGAGAATTCATCAAATGGATGTAAAATCGGTGTTCTTAAATGGAGTTCTTGAAGAGGAAGTTTACATCCAGCAACCACCAGGTTATGAAGTCAAAGGCCATGAAGACAAGGTGTTGAAATTGAAGAAGGCTCTTTATATGCTAAAACAAGCACCAAGGGCATGGAATAGCAGAATAGACAACTTCCGAGAAAATGGCTTCAACAAATGCCCCTTTGAGGATGCTTTGTACATCAAGATCAAAGATGGAGATATTTTGATCGTGTGCCTCTACATAGATGATTTGATATTCACTGGAAGCAACTAAAGAATGTTCGATGAATTCAAGAAAGTGATGACAAAGGAGTTTGAGATGACAGACATGGGGCTCATAGTGCACTACCTCGGTATAGAAGTAAAGCAACAAAAGGATGGAATATTCATTTCACAAGAAAGCTATGCCCAGGAGATCTTGAAAAAGTTCAAGATGGAGAATTGTAAGCAGATAAGCACACCAGTGGAGTACGGGATCAAGATGTCCAAACATGAAGAAGGTGAGAGTGTAGATCTAACACTTTTCAAAAGTTTGGTTGGAAGTCTATGCTATCTTACCTACACGAGGCCTGATATCCTTCATGCAGTCGGGTTAGTTAGCCGCTACATGGAATCACCAACAACAACCCATTTCAAAGCTGTTAAGAGAATTCTTCGCTATTTGAAAGGTACAATCGATTTTGGCTTGTTCTATTCAGTTTCTAATGATTACAAACTTGTTGGATATAGCGTAGATAACCGAAGGAGCACTAGTGGATTCATGTTTTTCATGGGAGACACTGCTTTCACGTGGATGTCAAAGAAACAACCGATTGTAACTTTGTCTACATGTGAAGTAGAATATGTTGCAGCAACCTCGTGCATCTGTCATGCAATTTGGCTTAGAAATTTATTGAAGGAGATTGGATTAATGCAAGAGGAGCCGATTGAGATATATGTTGATAACAAGTCAGCCATTGCCTTAGCAAAGAATCCTGTATTCCATGATCGAAGCAAACACATCGACATCCACTACCATTACATAAGAGAATGTGTTGCAAGAAAGGAAGTACAAGTTGAATATGTGAAGACACAAGATCAAATTGCGGATATCTTCACTAAGCCGCTCACAAGCAAAAACTACATCAGATTGAGAAGCTCACTTGGGATGACAAGATCAAGTTTAAGGGGGGTGTTGGATTATAAACTTGATCCATATCAATGGAAACCCAAAATCCAAATCCAATCAATTAGAGTCCAAGCCCACAAATCCATAATGTAGTAAATTTATTTAGGTATTTTAAGTATGTAGATTTTTGTGTGTGATAACCAAATTGGAGGCTATTAACTACAACCAATTTGGAGGCCATTAAATTAACTAAATAAGTTGGCTATTAATTGTATTAGTTGGAGGTGGTGGCGAGTAATTGAGTTAGTTGAGAGTTGTATAATTCACCTATAAATAGGTGAGTTGTTTAGTTGTTTTTCATCAACAAAAATAAGAACTTCTTTAGAGAGAAGAAGTAAAGAGTGAGTTGTAGTTTTGTATTTTGAGTGAGAGTGTTCTTGTAATATCTTTGAGTTTATTAAAAGTTGTTCATTTGAGTGTTTTAATTCCAACACAAACAACTACTGAATATTGCTATACCAAATTATCCTTTGGGCAAACATGAAATAGTTAAATTTAAGGGCTTGTTTGGTTCGCGGAAATCCTATTCCGTAGAATAGAAATAGATATGTATGGAAATATGTCAAATATGACACATTATTCATCTAGAATCCGTCGGCGCACAGAACAACGTTTCCTAATTTATATACATTTCACGGAAAAACTATTCCTTTTTAAAACAAAGGAATAGCTTTTCCGTTAGATGTATATGAACTAGGAAAAACTTTTCCGTGCGTTGACGGATTCTAGACATATAATCTACCATATTTGACATTCTTCCATTCATTTTCATTTCTATATACTCTACTATATTTGATGTATAAGTGTTTTTTTTACAATTAAATTTTGGTACATTATGCTGCTATATGTAACTTTTTATAACAGTTATACAATTTTGCTACTATATTTAGCAAAATTTTCTTTGGGCGACCAAATTTCGTGTTGAATCAAACATTTCTTAAAATAGCAGGACTTCTTTACCTCGTTGAGATTCGCTATTTGTTGAACTCTAGTTCTTGCATCTACCTTGATATTTTGAAGTGAAATCTGATCCAAATTCAAGCAATTGCAAAAATTCATTGTATACTTGTACGTCAAAAGCAAACTTTCCTCATTGAATTTCATTGGAACCAAACATGGAGTACTTGAAACTACCGTTTGCAAAGACGAGCATTTGGTCGCTAGAACTTATCGCAATTGCCCTAGAAGCTGAGGCAACACTTTGACCCTCTTACAGTTCTTCATATAAAGCTCTATCAAACAACATAACCCATTTAAAGGAGGCATCATACACAGCTTTGAACACCCACTAATATCAAGTACTTCAAGGCATTTTAACTCACAAATAATTTCCAAAATTATCTCGAGATTTTCGCATTTTTGTAATCTCAGTTCAGCAATTGAAGATGAAACAGATAAGATAGATGAAGGAAATTCCTGTATTGCAGTCTCATCTAATTTTACCCTTAAAAGATTTCCTGTAATCTCTGGTAATTTATTCAGCTTACTTCAACCGCTTAGATTTAGCCACCAAGCCCAATAATCATGTGCCCAACAGTTATAAACATAATTCAGGCGAATCCCATTTGGAAAACTTGTCATGTTTTTGCAATTCAGCATACTTAACCTTACAAGATTGTCCAGAACTTGAATACATGGAGACCATTCTTCCAGTTTAGTACACTCGTCCAGCTCTAACTCTTTTACCCCACTCAGGATTTCTGGCAAAATCTTCAAATTTGAGCATCCATAAAGAAAAATCGTCTCTAGGGTTTCTGAGCGAGTAAGATCCGGAAAGCTTCTCAAGTTCCTACAAAATCTCATATTCAGAAACATGAGATTCTCGAGTCGTTGAATCAAAGGTGACCAAGATTCCAATCCCGATTCTTGTAGTTTTAGCTCCTGTATGGTACTCGGAATCTGTGGGAGAATCTTCAGGTTTGAGCAATTGGACAGATCGAGTATGTGGAGAGAGACTAAGTTAGTTAAAGATGGAAGAGTTTTCAGGTTTTTGCAATCTTTCATGGACAAAAATGTAATGTTTTTCCATGAAGGAATTGATGAATGGAATTTTTTTAGTCCTGAATCTTCGATTTCTAACCACGTTATGTTGTTTGGAATCTCGGGTAAGATGTTTAACTTAAGACAATGACGAAGGCCAAGGTTCTGTAGAGATTCCAACTTGAGTAGGCTCGGAACTTCCCTTAGGTTCTTGCAACCGTTTAGATCCAGAAATGTAAGTTTTTTAAGGGATTGAATGGATGAGGGAATCTCAACCAAACATTGGCAATCCTTAAGATCGATTCTTTTGAGGTCAATGGCCGATGAAAGTTCTGGCAAACTCTTTAGACGTATGGATTTCGAAAGATCGAGTATTTTCAATTTTTGAGGACACTGCATATGTTAAAGTACAAGATGAAATCAGAATTTATTTTGTATATGATTAAGTGCCTTTTTTTCACCTTGTGCTATGGCGTTTTTCCTTTTTGCCTCTTGTAGTATGGTTGTTGATTGGGAAAATGATTCTCTAAAGTGTGGATGAAACTTTAGCGTAAAATCACTCTCCTAATCATAGAAGAGAGAGAGCGTAAAATAAACATTTTAATTCATGTCTCCCATTTTGAAATGGAATGTTTGGATTGAGCTAACTTTATAAAGTTTGACTCCTAACTTTAGAGAATCATTATCTCATTGCCTATTTTTCTCATCAGCTCTTCAATCAAAATTAACACAATAAGGCAAAATATGCTTATTAGAAGACTTTTTGGAGCATTTTTGCATATTTCATGGACTAGCGGGCGACAAACAACCGTATCACAAGGCAAGAAAAAGCGCATGCTATTAATAGTACAAGGGATAAAAATGTCTTTAGCATTGTAAATTTTGTATAAATCATGGAAAAAGTATCTTTTTTGTCATGTGGTATAGTCATTTATCAATGTGGTATATATGTTACTCTTTTGGTCCATATAGTATATATGTTACTCTTTTGATCCCTTTAGTAGCAACGTTAATTAGGGCGGACCCTAAGCATAAGCAAGGTGTGCGGTGACATATGGCCCACAGTTGAACGGGTCATATTATAACTATGTGTGTGTATATATATAGAAGTTTTAAGGCTTAATACATCTGGACGCCCTATATGTGTCCCTAAAAGACCCTCAGCCCCTTGAACTTACAAAAGGACCTTATAGCCCCCTAGACTTTTTAAAGTGAACCTTATAGCCTCCTGAACTTGCTAAAAGTACCTTACAACCCCTTGAACTTGATTAAAGTGAACCTCAAAGCCCCTTGATGCGGACATACCTAGTTTTGTTCCGGTAAATCAATATTCAACTCAATCTTAGACGAAACATTCTTAGATTCAATCTCTACAAAAATAATACTTGGCATATCATCTTGAAGGGGCTATGAGGTTCACTTTTAACAAATTCAGTGGGCTGTAAGGTCCACTTTAAGAAGTTCAGGGGGTTATGTGAAACTTTTGTAAGTTCAGGAGGCTAAGGGATTTTTATGACAACTATAAGGAGTCTAGATGTATTAGGCCAAGTTTTAAAAATTTTATGGATTTATTCAATTAAATGAGTTAAATTATTAACATATAATAAAAAAACCTTTAAAATTGTAATGTTTGTTTAAAATTTATCAAAAAATATTTTAATTTTACATAAAAATTTTTTTATTGAAGGCCCTTATTTCTTTTGTCTAGGGCCTTCAAATTATTAAGACTAGCCTGACAATAATGGAGATTCTATGATACAAGAACAGCTCACATATAATATGGACCAAATGGGTAATGATTTAGCACATGGATCTAAAGTGTAATTGATTCCATAGCACAATTAGGATCAAATGGGCAACACGGATACTACATGGAGAGCTACACTACATTTTGCCAATAAATAAAGTATAAATACCTTATTTCCATCCCAAAGTTGAATGATGTTGCTGCATCTCAAGCTAAGATGAACAAGGTTATCCATGAAAAAATTAGATGGAAGAGAGTAGCAGGGATATTCATCCCAATAAAGCAGACTTAGATTATTGGGAAGATTAATGGAAACAGAATGTGGTACAACTATCAAAACTGCATCTTTACTATAAGAAGGCCTGTAAAATTTCAGCAGCCTTAAGTTTGGCAACCCTAAGAAAGTTTCTAGATTCAAGTGAATCTTTCCAATTTTGGACATGTCCAAGAACATTCCTTCCACTGCAACATTTCCCTAGCAATCAACCCAAAAATTTTATAATTATTGACCAAAATTTTAATTTTCTTATTTATTAAAATTACAATGTGTGAAATAATGAAAACAGTAGTGATGTATGTAAAATTTCGCTTTTAAGATATGTTATAAAGTGGTAAGCGACTTGGTATCGCTTAAGCAATGTTTTAATTTCGAAACCTAGTGAATGCAGAAAATCCTTATTGGAAAACTCACCCAACACAATCAAGTGCGCGACCCGAGTCGAATCTGAACATAATCGGAGCAAAGCTCCGATGAGCCAGATGAAAAAAAAAAAAAGTACATTCCTGACATTTTAAAGGTCTGGTTCCTTTGATAAAAAAAATGTACATAAATTTAAAATATATTATAATACACATTGATGTCCTCCCTCTTCCTTGTGGTAGATAAATTTAAAATATATTATAATACATAATAAAATATATTTGGCTATCACACATCAAATAAAAAATATTTTGTCATCAAGAATTTATATAATATGCTTAGTTACGTTTACCAAATGTTTTTCTTCGGAATAAGAAGTATTTCAAGTTTCTTTACATAAAACACTTTATTTTATTGCCAGTATATTTTCCATAAATTTTTTCAAAAAAAATTTTTCCTCTTATAATTAATTATGAAAAATGATAAAATGCAAAATCTTAAAATAGTCTAGGTCTTGAAGTACAAATATAAAATTTGAATATAATTTCCACTACAAAAACAACAATAAAAACCTGCGAAGGAAAGTAATAAATGAGTTTACTTTTATATAATTTTTCCTTAGTATCAAATAAACATTTGAGGAAATTTATCTCAAATTTTAAGGATAAAAATCATTAAAGTTTGAACTCCCAAGAATACAGATGAAAAATAATAAAAAAAATCATATTTATTACTGAAGAAAAATAGAAGAAAATAAATGTGGTGAAATCTTAGCCTAATAATAACACTGAATTTATTTTTCAAGAGGTATCAAATTTAAACCACATCTGAATTCTCTGAAGATTTTTATTTCCGTAAATTTAGCAAAATTGAAGAAATCAAGTTGTAAATTTTGAAGATGGGAATCATGTAGGATCATATAATGGATTAAATTAGGCAACATGTTATAAATTAATATGTTAGATTTGACAAAAGTTAAATGTTTGTTAATAAAGAAAATTAAAAAAAAAATAATAAGTAGACTTTAAATTTTTTTATTAGGGTCTTTTATTATATTTGCTGGTAAGCCATTTTTGACATAAATATTAGCCGAATGGTACGATGATTTTATTTTTTATAAAATAGAAATTACTTTATCATTTATCATTATCTGATTAGCAGTAATGTAAATTCAATTTAATGATGATAATTATAAAGTAATTGAAAAATAAAGTCTTGATAGAATTTGCTTAAATGTTATAGATAGGGAAAACATCGTACCGGGTATGTGAGTGGGTAATGAAACATACGGTTCCATTTATACCCTTTTATAGAAATAATTACACGGATTCGTACATGTTTGAAATATCATTCATATCTTATGTATGATAATTTGGATTCAAATCTGTTGTTCCCAATTATGTATCCCTTTTAATGTTTCCCATTCAGATTTTGTCATGTGTTATATTTTCTTACTTAATTTTTTATTTTCAATTTTTATTTCCTATTTTTTTGTTTATCTCTCATACGTGTCTAATGCATGGTAAAATCTGAATAGGGGATATGAAAGGAGACACACAATTGAGGACAAACATATTTGAAAACTAATAATTTATAGAAAAAAATAAAAATTGAGGGTTACCTTATTTGAGTTGAACATTTTGTGGATGTCATGAGCATTCCATAATCTATTTCCTTTCCTCCGAGCAATATCCATACCCATCTCTTGTATCAAATCATGCATCTCTAACCTTCCATTTACAACACTTAGAAGGCACTTATCAATTAGACCAATTATTCCCCAACTAAAAGGAAAACCACACCCTTCCATTATATCTTTCACCCAATCTTTTTCACATCCCTTGAAAAAACATGCAATATCAAGAAATATATTCTTTTCCATCTCATCTAATTCTTTGTAACTTATTTCCAAAATTTTCTAAATTTTTGAATCCGGAAATTTCCTCAATTTAGCCAACTCTATCTCCCATTCTTCTTTGTTTCTTTTGCATAAGTGCAAACCCAACACTCGAAGCGCTAATGGAACCCCATTTGCATAAACCGCCAATCGTTTGGACAAGCCTATAAACTCGCTTGGGGTTTCTTTTGTTTGAAGGCTTTGATGCTCAAAAGCTGAAGAGAATATTCTACGTTTAATTTTTCAACTTCGTATATTTCATTCATACCATTCAATACTTTTTTTATCTCTGCTTGTCACGATGATTTTACAGCCTGACCCAAACCAATGATCTTGGTGGGACCCGACAAAAGCTTCGATTTGTTTCGGGTCATTGACATCGTCAAGAACAATAAGAACTTTTGTTCTACTAAGCAATTCCTTGAGAAAAGTGGGTAGTACATGAATCATTTCAATTTTTAAATTTTCAAGCCCTAATAATTGAGAGAAAAACATGTTTCTGAGATGAACAAGTTCTATATTTTGTGATTTGTCCCTAACATTGCTTAAGAAGCAAGAATGGTCAAATTTGGAAGATATTTGAGTGTAAATGACTTCAGCAATAGTGGTTTTGCCAATTCCACCCATACCCCAAATTCCAACAAAACCAACTTCAGTTGACCCAATTCGTAAGTAAGTTAGAATTTCATTTGAAAGTGTGTAAGAAATGGGATATAATATCTTCATAACACAGCCGGCTACTCCCTCGGTTAGTTCGGATTCACTCCTGAAATAAGTAACTACATATCAAATAATAATTCATTTTCATTTTAAAATTAAAAAGTATTCCCGAAATATTCAGTACATCTTTCAAAAAATAAGATTCTAATTTCTGAGTACAAATTACCAAACAATTCGAAATTGAAGTTCCTTTGCAATATAAATCCAACTTAAAAGTGAATGAGGGATATACTTGACAAATTCAAAAATGAAATTAAAATTCACCATATAGACATATCATATATGTATGAAAGTAAAAGAAGGTACCCAAAATTGGTGGAATCCCATCCAGAGAGGTTAGCAGCATGAGTTAGAGCATGAGTCCACTTCTGAATCCTTTCTATATTGTCTGAAAATCTAGCTTTGAGTTTCGAAAAATATTGTGCGAAATTTCCGGTCTGATTTCTAACATGAGAAGGATCTACATGATAAAATACAGGCAAAACCTTTCTCCCCATTTTTTCTTTGCATTCTATAATTTTCACCAATTCATCCAAACACCATCTTGATGAACCATACTTTTCTGAGAATATTACTACCGAAACCTTTGATTCTTCGATTGCTCTCAAAAGGGTTACAGATATTTGTTCTCCTCTTACAAGACTATTATCTATAAACGTTTTAATGTTTTTCCGACATAAACAAGCATAAACGTGGCTTGTAATATTTTCACGAGTATCTGTCCCTCTAAAGCTTAGAAAAACATCATAACTTGTTTTGCAACATGCCATTGTGTTCTAGTGATCTCTACTTAGGGGATATTACTTGCAAGGATTATGGTTTATAGAATATATGTATTTATAAGGTTTGATGACTTATTTGGTCTTATTCTTATAATCCAGAATGTCGGTCATAGGTTTGACCATCATCCCGAGCTACAATATCTTTTTAATACCAATAATTTCCAAATATTGGATTATAATATTAAGACTAATTTTGAAGGTGGTGGTAGCACCCTTCACACACCTGATATGTCTTTCTAAATATGCGATATTCGCCATTTATTTTTATTGGTCAATTCTTTGACAATATGAAAAAATCAAAAGCTCTATCCTCCCTCTCTCTCTCTCTATCGATCCAAGGGATGGAAGGACAGAGGCCTTTGGTGTCCCCTCAAGTAAAAAATTGGGCCTCACAATCACTAGCCAGTTTTGGCTTTCTTTCTAAACCCCAAAAGGCACTTCGTTGTGTAAACCAAAACTTTTCTCTGTCATTAGAAAAGATTGTCTGGTCATAGCTGATATAAGAGCTGTTATACTATTCTTATACTTGGTATAAAATCTTTTATTCCATTCTTTTACTTAAACAATTTGATTTTATTGGTTGAAATAAGAGCTCTTATACAACTCTTATACTTATATAATTTCACTCTTTTTTTACGTCTAATGAAACAATTAGGTTTAAATGGCTCGTATAAGAGCCCTTATACTTCTCTTATGCCTGTATAAAAGTTGTTATACTAGTTTTTGCTTGTTTTTATACTCTCTCTAAAATCACCATATTTGTTTGTTTAATTAAACTTTATAATTAGCATGGCTTCTCAAGCTACGAAGAAAGCACAATCTGGAAGCAATGAACGATTTCGATAGAAGATATCTTTCAATATGGACAAAACAAAATATAAAAACCTGAAATGTAAGAATATCTTTGACAAAAATTAAATTAAATAAATTAGAAATTGAAAAAAAAAGAAAATTGAACCATAAGAAAGGAAATTGAGTGTTGTGTCTCAATGCTGGAAGAATTAAAAAAAAAAGAGAGAGATGTAGGTGGCGGAGAATAAAGAGAAAAGGGAGAAATGAAGAAAAGGGGGACAATGATATAATTAAAATTAAAAACTTGAAATTCGTGGTAAAAAAATAAATGAAAAGTTAAAAAAGTGTTTATGTTATTGTGTCTTGGTATGAACAAATTTGAGCCACAAAATCTAATATTTTCCTAAAATGCCCAATATACAATTACACCTTATCTTTCTATCGGTTGGTGTTAAAAATGTGGTAACTATTGGTCTAACATGCGCATAGGCCTAGCATTTTTCAGGCCCTAAATAAAATTGTTTAGATAACGATATATTCAACACTTATAAAAAATTATTTTTATAATAATAAAATAAAATATATAATACAATAACAAGTTGAAATGATAATTAATTTTATTAAATTATTTAGAGGAAAATGCAACTAAATATATAATAAAAAAAATAAAGATTCTAAAGTGTGCTATTATATTTTGATTTTTATTTTAAAAAAACAAATATTTTTTTTAAGAAATAAAGGGAGTGATGTGAGGAAAAAGAGAAAGGGGAGCATAGAGTGATTTCAACGCTGATATAATTCGAATGGAATATATATATATATATATTATTTATTTTTCTATATTAAAAATGAAGAAATTTTAAGCCCCTTTCCTATATTAATCGTACGAGTTTGTACCAACGGCCTACCCTTTGTTTCACATTTACATTATGTATCGCGTCAGATATAAGTTAAAAGAACCTTGATTAAAATTGGACTCTATTAATTTAAAAAGGTTTTCACACAGAGTTTTCAAACTTTGTGAACTCCAAGAAAATTGTTACATAACAAGTAGGTCAAAAGTCATCAAATAACATAGTATATATGAAAATTAATTGCCAAATAGTCACTGAAAAATTATATAATACTACAAGTAGTTTGTATGATTGGAATAAGTTTCCAGATATGTTGGACAAAATTTTCATTCCAAGACAAAAATAATAAAGTGGATTACCGCAGAAAACTTGTGAAACATTCTTTGCATATTTAATTTATTACATATTGAATTTAAAATATATGCTTTGACGTATTTAAAAAAAAATATGTTTTGACGTAGCAAAAGGATTAATTAGTCGGTAAGGATCAGTTTGACCTGGGTAGCAAGTTATTGTTCTATGTGAACTTGGAAAACTTAAATCATATTTTATTAGAGGTTGCTCATTTTGAGGGTGTTTGTTTCCCTTCCTAACAGCAGCTATTAGTAGATAGAAATGCAACTGCTTTTACTAATGTATTTGGTAGATGTTTTGCAACAGCCAACAAATGTGGTTCACTTTTCTATCGGCAGCTATTCCAACAGCAGCAAATTGCTGCTTTTCAGATTGCATATACAGAAGTTTCTTTCGTTTGTCTCTATTACCCTTACCCTTTTGCACATTTATTTGAGCTTAAAAAAATCTGTGAATTTCAGTATAGTTTAGAGGACCAATTGCGCCCCCAGACCAGTATGTAGAAGGAGCCAAGAAGAACAAAGCAACCAGCCCAATTAAAAAAATAAAAATAATATCTGTAATACAATAATGGGTACATCAGTACATGTTACCCATTTTCATTATTTTTTTGTTTTGTTTCTTTAAAATCAGATTTTAATTAAATTTCTGTAATTCACTATTTATTATTTTGGAATTCACTAATAATATATATATTTGTCCTGTGAATCCTAATAATTGAAACTAAATTGTAAACTATAAATAATGTTACTTTTATGAAGCATTTTTATTATTTAATATAAATTATATTTATATTTATAATTTTATATGTTATCTACAATAATAAATTATAATTTTACCGAACACATAATCATCAACTGATAATACCGAACAAACAATAAATACTAACAGTAAATTGTTAAATGCAACAATAAAGACCTAACAACAATAGAAAAAAAAAAGCAAATATAGCAAAAGGGCCCTTAATATGATTATTTTACGATCTTAAACAAGCTTGTATACCCCACCTCATACAATTAAATTTATTGTTACTCTTTTATCTAAAATTTCATCGTTCTCGGTCTCCCTTGACATCTAAAACTTCCTCTGAAACCAAAATCAAAATTAATCTGCTCCTCCCATCGAATTCTTAATTATAAGCTAACAAATGAACCAGATTTGTTTAAACATTTTGTAAAACACGCAGAAATCTTATTCCGTTGAATAGAAATAGAAATGTATGAAAAGATGTAAAATATGATAAATAATTCATCTAGAATCCGTCGACGCACAGAAAAGTTTTTTCAAGTTTATATACATCTCATAGAAAAGCTATTCCTTCATCTTGAAATAAAGGAATAGTTTTTCAGTGAGATGTATATAAATTAGGAAAAGCTTTTCCGGCATTGGATTTTAGACATATAATCTACTATATTTGACATCTTTCTATATATTTCTATTTCAATTCCACGGAATAGGATTTCCGCGAACCAAACACCATATAAGAGTCTGTGAAAACAAAACAACTGATAAGTTTGTCTCAATTAATTCCATATATCAAAATTTGTACCTTAATCTCCATTCATGCCTAAACTATCAAACCAAACGCTCGAGTATGGATTCTGATTCCAGCAAATTCATACACTGAAAATTTGATGCGAAGTAATCCAAACAGATCTATAGTTAATTAAAAGTATTGAAAACCGAGTCGGGAAATAAGAAGCAATTCAATTGATGATCAAACAATTCAAAACTAACTTTAAAAATAGCTAAATAGAGAAAGAGGACTGGCACTGCCTATCTTCCATACTTGATACAGACGCTTTGATCATCTTTATTAGAGATGAATCGAGAAGTGGAGATGAAGGCAAAATAGAATCCGTAACTGAAAAAATCGAGAACAAAATTGAGCGCTTCTGTAATTAGATTCTATCATTGGCTACAAATGAAGGAATTCAATTCATGGAAAAAAGCAGAAAATCGCAAAGAGAAGGATACTTATATAGAAAATGAAAAATCGAAAGATAATGAAACGTGCAACTTTAACTGAAATTTGTAGACGAAATCTTCCATGGCATAATCACTTGGATTTCCAGGCATTTTTTTATTTTTCTTTTAATAAATGTGAGATAAAGTTTAGAGGTTAAAAGTAGATGTAGTGATAGATGAAATTTTATTGAAAATGGTAATATATTACGTGGACTCACTAAAATTGTGACGGTTTAGTAAAAATGATGTTGTGGCATGAGTAACCTATTATTATAGGTTATATGTATTATAATGATATGTCACCTATAAATTCATGTGTAGTAATGAGAAAAAATAAAGTTCATCTATTAAATTGAGATAATGTATAGTATATAGTTAATGTACTATGGGTGAAATTAATCCATAGTTAATGTACTATGGGTGAAATTAATCCATAGTTAATCTATCTTTTTTTAGTAATATTTATAAGAATATTCATTGAGATAATCTTATTCAGGACTTAGTCACAATTAAAGCTCATCACCCCTCCCAATAAGTGTATTTAGTGGAATTTAAACATTATTTACCTTCAACTTGCTCAACATGCATTTTCATAATTAATCTATCTGATATACTTGTAAATATAAAAAAATCTATCTAATATTTTATTATAGCAGTAGTTTAATACACAAATGTAGACACAGAAAAAAAGAATAATTATTGTTCAATAGTAGCTAATATGTAACTTGATAAAAAAAATAAAAATGACTAGGAGATAAAAGTGCTTTTGGGAATCTAGAATTGATTTCCTAAGAGTATGTTGAACTATTTTTGGTTAATTATCTCGTTGAATCAGGAATTTATTTTGATCGGTAACTAATTTATTAGGGTTGAAATGAATGATGTATTGAAGAAAGGATATAGGGGAAAAGGAAAAATGCCGGAAAAAATACTACGAGGGTAGGACCCTGCGCAAGTGGGCCACGCAGGCTTAAAAGCCTGCGTGGGGCTGCCTAGACTGTGCAAGCCCGTAGTGGGCTTGCGAGCTTCAGGCCTTGTGCGCGCTACCGCTTGGCAGCGCATGCAGCCCAAATGGGCCGATTGAGAGCTGGGCTTATGGGACAGCTCGCGAAGCCTATCTCATAGAACAAAAGTGTTGGTCCCTGTGCGAGTATAATTTGGATTAGAGGGGTGAATGACCCTTTTTGCGGAATTTTAGACCTTTCAAGAAGTCTTTGTGTAGCGTGTTTTGTTTGATTCGGTGTTAGTGTATCCGGAGTATGCAGATTTGAAATAATATGCAATTAAAATAAATACTTAAAGTAAAAGAAAACAAACACAACGATTTATACTGGTTCAACCTTGCCTACGTCCAGTCCCCAGAGTTTTCTCCTCTGAGCTTAAGTTCACTGGTGAGATTTCTTTCACGAGCAGATATCAAGCCTTTACAGTTGTCTCCAGAGATTTTTTCTCCTCCGGATGTAGGATATACCACCACAGCTACTTCAAGCTTGGCTAAGTCCTTTGCTCATTGTCTCCGAAGATCTCCTTCTCCAGGTGTACGATATACGACAAAACTGACCCCTAGCTTGGCTGAGTCCTCTTCTTTAGGGGATATACCACTCAAACTCTACCCAATTTTAAGCTAAATCCCACAAAGATATACCATTTAAACTCTCCTAGTTTAAGCTAAGTCCCAATTTAAGGGAACTGTTTGGGCGTCGGGAGGACCCGTACGGGTGGTCATGACCCGTAAGGGTCCTAGAGTGGACAAGTATGGGTAAAGGTGCAAGGGTATGGGTCCTAGGTAGGGGTACGTGTCTTGACTAGGAGGGGTACGGATCCTGGGCAGGGGTACGGGTGATGAGCAGGGGTGTAGGTCTTGACTAGGAGGGGTACGGGTCCTAAGCCAGGGTACGGGTCCTAACTAGGAGGGGTACGGGTTCTATGGACAAGTACGGGGCTTTTAGAGACCTAGGCACCACTTTTTTTAGGTTTAGGTTTGAAAAAGCTTGATCGAACAACATTGAAACCACCCCAAGTAGATAACATATATAGAAGATTGCATTATCTAGCTCTCATCATCGTTTCATGAGAAGGACCATTAAAATCTAGTGCTCATAGACTGCCCCTCGTGGGATCACTGCAAATACAGATCTGTATGATCACACGATATGAGCGAGGGTCTGGAAATCATACCTAGGGTGATGATATGGGTGGGTTCCTTTCTTAAGGTGAACTCCTTTCCTTGACATCTCTTTCCTGAGGCAGACGACTCTCCTTTGCGTTCCTTTCTTAAGGCGAACATCTCTCCTTTGTTGTGCGTATCCTTTTCTTAAGGCGGATGACTTTCCTTTGACTAACGCTGATGTATATTTTTCCTAAGGCGGATGACTCTCTTGCTAAGGATTTTTAAGTTACCTGTCCAAAGACAATAAAAATGTTGCGTTAGTTATTGCCTGAAGTGACATGTCTTAATTCTTGATTGACTTTGTGGTGAACACAAATTTTTTTCCCTTCAATCAATAATGAAGATTTGTGGAGATTGGTCCCTGAATGAATTGTAATCTGTGTTTAGAAATGTCGGATTTAGCCCAACTGTTTTGGGCTGGAATGTCCCTTGGGTGGTACCCCTAAGGCTTCAGAGGATGGGGGGATTCCCCTCGTATCCCTTTCTTGAGGTGAATCGATTTTCCATCGTGGTGTATCCCTTTTCTAAGGCGGATGACTTTCCTTGATGGTGTATCCCTTTCTTATTGAATAACCTGTTAAGAGACAATAAAAACGTTGAGTTAGTTACTACCCGAGATAACACATCTGGATTCTTGATTGACTTTATGGTGAACAAAAATTTTTGCCCCTTCAACCAAGAATGATGATGTGGTTTGAGACTTGTCCCTGATGAAATGTAAAGTGAGTCTAGATATGTTGGGTTTGGCCCAACATGGATTGGAGTGCCCCTGGGGAGCTGACTGCTGAGGAGATAGCCTTTGAATGGCTAGTCCATTTGGACTACTAGGGAGAAATTGCTCGAGAGCAATTTAAATTGTTTGGAGGAAGGAGCCCCTTAGATACTTTAGCTACTGGAAAGTGCCCCTGAAAAGCTTGACTAATTTGGGTGATGTCCCTGGAATTTTTCCTCTTACTAGGGAAATGGTTCCTTCAATCATTCGGCTGACAGAGATTGATTCTGTGGGGATAGGGGGAATGCCCCTTGAATGTTTCATCCTATTAGGGTATGAGCTCTTTCGATATTCTGATTGGTGGGGACGTTCTGCTGGAGAGAAGTGCCTCTTGGTTGGCACTTGGGACATGTCTTATCTAACCTGCAGGGGAAAATCAAGTTGAATTAGAATATAAGCTGAAACGGTACGTCTTAATTCTTGATTGACTTTGTGATAAACAAAAAATTTTGTCCCTTCAATAAAGTATTAAGATGTACAGGGGGTTTTGCCCCCTAGTTAACTACAAAGATTGAGTGAAGAGATATTGATTTGGTCCCAATTTTGTTTTAGTATGCCCCTGCTACTAGGGAATAAAATCCTTTGAGTTGATTGACTGCTTGGGGAAGCAAGTTTCCTAGATGACTTGGATTGATGGGGGGTGCCCCTTGAAAATCGTAGCTATTGGAGGGATGCCCCTGGAAATTGTCGTGGGGTGACTTGACTAGCTGGGATGATGCCCCTTGAACGGTGCTCCTTGGTTGGTGTAGACTCTTCCTTGATCGATCCCTGTTGCAGGGGAGCACTCATCTTGCTCGAAATGAGTTTTGAAACTGAGAGGCAGGACTCGTACGACTAGGCTGGATCCGTATGCCTAGTGAGGTTGATAAAGAGGACCCGTATGTCTTCTACACTACAAGAAAATAAGTGTTTTGCAACGGAATTGCAACGGAATCAGTTCTGTTACAATATTGCTTCTTGCAGATCGTTTTACAAGGGATATGTGTACCGTTGCAAAATTGAAATGGAAAATTTTTCCATTGCAGAGTCCGCTGCAGATCTACAAATGAATTTCACTTGCAGATTCCACTTGCAAATTTGCAAGTAACAAATCCCTTGCAATATAGCTTCTTGTAGAATCGCAAGAACAATTTCCGTTGCAGAATCGCTTGTAGAATGTTTAATTAAAAACAAATAAAATAATTTAGCTAATATATTATTTGGATTGAATGGAGCTATTATATTTTATTTGCATCAATTAAATAAGAGTAAAAAAATTAATTATGAACTAATATAGATAAAATTGACTTAAAATGGGACAAAACATGCATAGTTAGTTCATAATTAAGAAACAAAGTATTGATTCAAGAAATTGACACATTACAGAGTACTAATATTGATAAAAAAAAAACAAATATCGAGTCATTGACAATTTCCCAATCCTAGAGTTTCAGCACTGTAATTTGGGATAGCTCTATTTCAAGATTAACAACTAATATTTTTTCACTTCCATTGTTATACAAAATCAATTACATTAATACAAGCCATTAAAAAATCTTATAAAGACAAAAGAACATAACCATGTTAACTACATGCCTAAAATCAAACAAGCTTACAATAAATATATGAAGCATTTTCATAGCTTACACATCAGTAAGACTCATATGAATTAGGAAAAGTATAATGATACATTCTAAAATAAAATGCCATGTTTCGTTATATTGCTAGAATTAATATTACCTGAGATGTGAACATGAGACTGCTATGTATTTCTGAACATTGCACATAGAAAATTATTCAAAGCCACTTGTTCATTTGGGTCTTCTGCATTACAAGAACATAGTTAGCTTGATACTTTGCCTTTCAAATGCCATGTTGGTCAAAAGGTGTGTTCTATTTGAAGCATAGATCGTGTATATAAAAAATTATAGTGTCTGCCCATACAGCTATAAGCTAAATCTACAACACATTAATCCCAACTATGAATTTAACACCTTTAGTGTACAAGGTAAGAAACAAACCTGAGGGGCATAGCTCACCAGCTTCATAAGGTTGTGAAAGTCGCATCCTTTCCTTATCTCTCAATCTGTTAATGTAGACAATTGAACATATTGATAATATTAGAAAAAGAACAAACATAATATGACACATAAACAAAATAAGCATTAAACTAATCAACTTGCAGACAATATTTACCTTGGCTTTTCCTATGAGGCAAAAACTGGAGTCATAGTACCTCATTTAAAATAGAAAATGGATCACTGCACCACAGTGCCGATAGGCCAGGGGTGTGACGGCCTAGGGCCCACGATTGAAAGGAACCCAAAATTCATAACTATATGTATATGTATATAGAAGTTTTAAGATATTTTATGAATTTATTCAATGGTAATGAGTTAAATTATTAACATACAATTAAAGAAAACCTTAAAATTGTAATCCATATGAAAAATAATTCAATTTTACACGAATATATTTTAATCGAAGGGACCCTTATTTATTTTTCGCCTAGGACCCTCAAAATATTAAGACCAACCCTGCTGAACCAGAAAAACAATACATAACTAGAACCCATAACCTTCAATACACTACTAAAACCAAGAAACCAACATCAGGTTACCATTTATCAAATGTTGCTTACACAATCACTATAAAGTAAAAAGGAAAATGAATTAGGTACAAACAGAATGCATATAACATAACAAAGGGATAGAAATTACGAGGAAATACTTAAGAGGTTGTGGAAATACAAGATGATTGCATATAATTATATGTGATGCTTCAAAAATTTTACATCAAGTATTAATATATATTTATCATTTCAAGCAGGCACTTTATATATGTTTATATACACAAGTTTTAAACATATATTCATAGGATTATGTATATTCAAATAGAAAAGGCATTAATAATATATTACTTTGAAACCAAGAAGAAACATTAAATATAAAAGCTAAGCCAAAGTAGACCTAGAAGCACCCAACTCCAAGCTTTATTCTTGGTCAAGTAATACAATGTCAAGCTGGTGAGCCACATATTGGTAATATAAACAATAAAAAACAGGGCAGACCTTCTCTAATCATAATAGCATTTATCAATGTAAAGCACATACGTAGAGTTAGATACTACCAATTTCACAAAACTCAACAATTATGTATCAGAAGTAGGAAAAGCCAGAAGATGGTAAGTAGTATAAGTATCAATTTAAAATGTGTTAACAGTTAATTACCAGACTTCTGCAAACATAATTAATACAAAAACTTGAGTTCTGTAAAGACAGAAGGGAAAAAACCATCATTGATTGCAGTTTTTAATAATTTTTAAATTATTAAAGCACTAAATTTAGCTATTATATTAAAGCTTTCAAAAGAGAAGTAATCAGCCATGTATATTCTAAACATATATTAACAAACACAGAAGTATATTAAATAAAAATATGTTATTTGACAATACCAGATAAAAACAAACTTAATAAACACAGAAAACATATGAGACAACAACAACAATCTATAGAAGCAACAACAATTGGAAAGTAATTACTATACTATACAAACTACATTTTTTCAAATTTACTAGAAAATGAAACAGATAAGATGAAAGACAGAGTAAAAAATTTAGTCAAATTGGAGATATCAAAGAGTAACAGAGTGAATATGAAAATGGAACTCCACTGCAGTTACATAATACTTTCATATCCCAAAGCTATGAGGATTAAAACATATCATCGAGTAAAACATACCATTTGCCTATATCCTTACTCTCGTAGCATGTTTCAGTAATTAATTACATTAAAACCTAGCTAATAGATCTAATTTCATTCCTAATAAAACAAATTAAAATAATGTCATTTAGATTTAGGGAATACTAAGTTCTCATCAAATATTCAGTAAGACACAAAAAAACAAGAAAACAGATATCAAATTCATCACAACAAGGGAGACATATATGAATAAATGAATCTTCAAAAGCTAGAAATCAATACCTCACATTGGTGGTAGGTGTTACATCTTCGGAATTGGAATTAGAAATCGAGTGAGAACTACACTTCGCATTAAATCTGTTATTGGTAGAAATTCAACTCAATAAATGGAAAAATTAAGGGGAGTTGTGTAGAATTAAGTTTGGATTGTGAAAATGAAGACAAGTACGATGTTCACTTCAATATAAACGATTAACCAGCATAATTCAAAAAAAAAAAAAAAGACAAATACACAAACTGAATCAAAACCCACAAACTATAATAAGTACACGAGATGTAGATCTAACATGTAAAAGGAAATCGTATCGAACATAAAAGCATTAAGTAAAAATTAAGATGCTTACCAGACTTTGTGAACAGAGGGTTGAAAATCATATAAAATTCATATATCTTCTATGTAAAGATTCGAGTTACGATCCCCTGCCACAGATGAAGGGAAAAGAAAAAAAAAAGTTAAACTAGGGTTTAGTGAAATAGCCAAAAAAATAAGAGGAAAAGCGGTAACACAGACAAGGTGGAGAATGGTAGATCTTCTGCTACTTCAATTGATTGTATAAAGAAGAAGAAGGCAGCAGCAGCGGCGCCAATAAAAAGAAGAAAGGAGCAATTTCGTCGTTGGTGAATATAGACGGAGATGATTGATAGACGGAGATGAGACGAGTAATTATGGATTTGAGATAACACGGTGTTTCTTAAAGAAAAGTGGGGAAAAGAAGCATTTCCGCCGTGAGGGGAAGTGACCGAGAGATGGTGAGAAATAGTTTGAGTTTCAGGAAGAGAGAGAATAGAATTAGGTTTTGACTTGTAGTTTTGACTGGGTATATCACATGGGTTTTTTAATTATTATAATTTGCAATAGAAAACAAAACGTCTTGCAAATTCCGTTGCAAACTTTCCCCAAAAATTTTCCCTGATTTGTTTCCAAGGGGATTTTAGTACTCTTGCTGTATCCCTTGCAATTATAATCCATATTGTAAAGTTTATAAATCTGCAACGGAAAATTATTTCTGTTGCAGATTTCGTTGCAAGTTCACAAATCTTCAAGGGAAAATATTCCCTTGCAAGCTTCCCCTTGCAGATTGCAAATTTTCTTGTAGTGTATGGACCCGTATGGGTATGAATGGACATCGTATGCCCAAATGAGACTCATGCTTCTTCTTGATGTCGGATCTGATGTTGGCACAGGATACCCTTGTGGTAAGTTCTAACCTGGAAAACTTAAAACTTAAACTATGCATGATGCGTGATGCATGAACATTTATTGTTAGTGCTAATGTTTGGTTCCATTTGCGGAACCTGTTCGCCATAGAGTGTGAGTGATCGGACTGTGACTCTGACTTGTTCCTGAAGAATCCATTTCTTTGAGATGTTGCCCGTGTTCGAATATAGCCGACACCTTGACCTTTCCTATATATACTGACCGTAGAAGGCCTACTGTACTACTAAGCCTCATCTGTATTGATAATCTGGACCCGTATTGTCTCTTTAGACTTGTACGGCTATCCTTTGACTTATGCCCCCACATTTAAAGGTTTCCATGGTCTACTTGGTACCCTTTGCCTCAAGGATATTCACATTGTTGCCTTGTCCATCTTTAGTTGGGATAAAGACTTGACTTGCTGGTAAATTGACTAGTAACTGAACTTTCGAAGCTCTAGAATATTGAAAGACTGGCTTGACTCAGACCGACGAGTACTACCGAGGTTTGTAAGTTGAAATTCACACTTTGCATGCTAGCGGAGTGCGTCTTTGAGGTGTCCAAACTGTAACATGGTGCAAGCTGGATGATGCTAGTGGAAGCGCTTTATACTGGCGCTTTTACTTTGAGTTCAAACTTTTGCATAGACCACTTGATGTGATGCAATCTATTGAACTGATGTTTGTATTTTCTTTCTTTCTTATTTTTTTCTTTGTTTGTCTTTACTTTTTCCTAAATCGCCTTTTCGAGTTTTTCAACCCAGCAGACTTCTTCCGACTTTCGCATAAACCTTCATTTCTTTTGTGGTTTATCGTTATTTTTGTCTTTTGTTAAATTATACATGTGCATTAAACAACGACAACAGATTTGCAATGAAGAATTGATATAATACATACTTGTTATTATTTCACCAATAAGACATGCATACATTCATAAGATCACTATTCTTAGCAAATATAGCATGTTCATTAGTAAAATCAAACTTGAGTACATAGGCCATGGTAACAGTTCCAATGGTTAACCCCTACCCGCTTTCTAGTCTTTTTACAGATTTTCTAGAAAGCAATTGACATTTTTTCTCTCAATACCCTAACTTTTGCCTAAGTTGCCCTTTTCGGGTTTTCAACTCAGCGGGCTTTATTTTTGTGTTGGGGTACCCTAATTTTTTCCCGGTTGACACAAGGATCACTAAATCGACGGGTAAACTTTATTATCTTTTTTTGTGCTGCTTTTCAAAATTTAGTTCTTTTCCTAAATATGGTAGCGCTTGAGCTTGCCTTCATTCACGAGGTTTGCGAATTCATTCCCATCCATGTCCATGAGCTTGATTCCTCTATTGCTAAGGACTTTCTTAATCACAAATAGTCCTTCCCAATTAGGCCTGAACTTGCCCTTAACATCAGTGTTGACTTGTCGTAATTACTTGAGAACCAAATCACCCCCCTTGAGAGGTTGCTTTGGGTATTTGTCTGTATAGTTATAGGCTTAAGTCATGCATTGTTGGTACATCTGTAGGTGGTCAAGTGCCTTGAGTTGCCTTCCACTCATCCGCAATGTTGATGTTTGAGAGGAACATGCTTCTTCCCCTTATGAAAGAAGGAGATTATGCTATTATGGAGGTATGGGACCATTGAGTAGGACAAGGGGTCCCTTTCTTAGAACAAACGGAGAAAGTATTTTTGGAGGGAAGGGGGTCCTTTCTTTGGAACAAATGGAGAAAACATTTTTGGAGGGACATTTTGGTGGAAAATGTAGATCTAAAGTAGGCGATTAGAGGTACGTACATTGATAAGATGGGTATTTCTTGTTTTGAAAAGAGGGAGACCATGTTATGGAAGGAAGCATCCTTTTATTAGGAGGTGGACGTTCCTTATTTTGGTTTGAGGTGATGGCTTTTGGCTTCTTTTCTCTTTGAAGTTCTTGGTCTTCTTTCTTGATGGTAATGTTGGTGTATGATTCGTCTTTGATCCATTTGAAGAAGTAGTTGGCTGCAACTATAGTTAATTGATGCTTGTTGTATGATGATGTCCAAAATTGATGATAAGCTGCGAAGCTGGTGGGAGTCAGGCGTTACCATAACTATAAGCACTTTTATTCTCACATTCTTTTTAATAGATCTTAACCATTGGAAACTTTTACCATCGTAAGTCAATGTACTCAAGATGATCTCTTCTAATAAGCAAAAAATGTTGGATAATTGTTGTGATCGAATGAATGCATGGTGTTTTATGTTTGATGTTTCACTCATAATAATGGGTGGCAACTGAGACTAAGTGAACTGAGCTCAGAATAATGGGTTATTGGCAACCCCAGGTAGGGTAGGCTGCCCACTAACCACTGCTTGAACTGATGGACCCAGAGTAGTCACAACTTGAGAAGTATTGTCCACCCTCTCTTCAGCCAAGATTGCCCGTATCAATGCCAACATCTTGTCATTCACGAGGTCGAGAAACTGATCACTTCCCAAGAACTACGAGATGACATTTGCGATCTTTGGCCTATTATCAGCCCTCGATGCATTTGCCTCCTTATCAAGACTGGCATCTTCAACCTCAATACTCACAAGGCCATCATGAGTCAAAATACAAGACATCTCCTTAAGTTAATGAGTAGTATCGGGATCAAACGGACCAAACTGACTACTAGCTAAATCATTGAAGATGGAGACAAAGAGTCAACCCTTAACTGAACTGAAGTTGGTGGCGTAGAAACTAGAATACGGACCAAAAGGACTTGAGATCATTTCCAAGCTTTGAATCTTTTTGAGGTGGGAATTAAATGATCAGTACATGTATGGGATCGGTTATGCATGAGTCATGTACAACAATGCATGGTGAGTTCAATACAGAAGGAAACATAACACATGCAAAGCATTTTCTTCCAACCTTATTCCTCCCACTGATTCTGAAGGTATTTTCCTTTGATTACCATGGGGATAACAAAGGGAGACCTAGTCTAATCTCACCAAAAAAGGTACCTAGAGGGTAAAATTCTAAGACTTTTGATAAGAAGGGTGTAAGGATGTATTGGAATTTGATGTAGTAGGTTCCCATCGCATCAAGCCTCAAAGAGGGAGATGACAATGAGTGCTCCACCTACTAGGGTGTCCTTAATTCCTGGCGGGCATGAGTGACACCTTTGCAAGTTTCGTGGAAAAAATAGGGCATCCTAACCTAGCGCTAGAAGAAGAGCACATTTAATTCTAAAGAGAAGGAGGTGAGAAGATAGAGTGTAATAATTTTCCTAAATGATAAAAAAGAAAGCGAGTTGAATTAACTAAATGAATTTCGGTGATCATCTTTTAAGAAATTAAAAAACAAACCAAAGTATTGCAAGTTAAAAGATTATATCCCATTAGAGTCGCCACTATAAAATGTCATGGTCGAAAATATATGGATTTCCCTTAGCGCCTTGCAGCGGGGTCCACTGGGGGTTATTGGGAAACAATGATCCGGAAGAATCATTTTCAATACAATAATCTGGATCAGGTTTGAAGAATTTAAAACCTCTGAGTCTTAGAAGAGTAAATCTGGATAAATATCCCTGAGTCCATGAAAAAAGCATCCGGTTAGTGTTTGGAAAGGAAACAAATAACTAACTCAACAAATTCAGCATCCGAAAAATAAAACTGATTAAAGAGCATTCGGTTTTAGTTGAGTCTGAAGACATCCGGAAGACTTAGTTTTTAAGAAAGGGAAAATATTTGAAAAACATATTTCCCTCCATATTATAGAATTAAGATAAAGTAACAGCTTGCTCACAAATCAGAAAAGGATAAAAGGACTGACGTAGAAAGAGAAAAAGGCAACAACCTTTTTAACCTTGACCAATATCAAGGGGCATGGAGCTCACTAAACTAACAAAGTTTGTCTATAAGTTGGCAGTATACAAAATGCCAAATAAATGCCAACTGACACCTTTGTCTCACAAATTCCTAGAATTCAAACGCGTCAATTTTCAGTCTAACGGTTTAATCAGTGGATCCGGAAGCGCCACTTCATATCTGATCAACGGTAAAGATTCAAGATTGTGCTAATTGTACTAAATTCTATATTTATGATACAGAGCCTATAAATGGGAAGCTTCAATAGTTGAGAAGTAGCTAGTCGAAGCACAAGAGCTATAACTTTAGAAATATGCTATTAAATAGTAAATTAATACCTCCAAGAACCAAACAATTTCCAATTTGTTTGTAAGAACCCTCAAGTGAAAATATAAACTTGAAGTGTTCAAAAACCAAACCCTTTGATAAAACAAAGTGTAAAAATCTCATACTTGGGTAAGTATTGAGATTGGGATTGAGCTTGAACTAGGTGGTTTAAGTGGTATATCATTGTAGCACTCAGCTTAAATTTGGGTAGAATTTAAGTAGTATATCCTACTAAAGAAAGAGGACTAAGCCAAGAGTTGGTGCTTTTGGTGTATACCTTACATCCGGAAGAGAGGTCACCATTCGGAGACAAGCTCAAGAGGACTTAGCTAGAAGTTGGTGCTTTTAGTGGTATATCCTACACCTGGAGAAGAATAAATCTCCGGAGACAACTGTAAGGCTTGATTCCTACCCGTTGAAAGGAATCTCACTAGTGGACAAAGCTCGTCGGAGGAAACTCCGGGGACTGGAGTAGGTGAGGCAGAATTAGGATTAAATCTTCGTGTTTGATTTTCCTTAACTCTTTACTTTATTGCACATTATTTTATATTTGCATCATTTGGATCCATTATATCCGGAACATTTCAAACACGCCACATAAGACTTTTTATAAGTCTATAAATTCCGCAAAAAGGGTCATTCACCCCCCTCTGACCCTAAATACTTGAGCACATAGACCAACAAGTGGTATCAGAGCACGCTCAAAACTAGTGATCTAATAATCTCGATCTAAAGGTACAAAATTTTGATTCAAGAATCAAAATGAGTTTTAACAACTCACAGCTTCTTTTGGAGGGTATGTCTATTACCCGTCCTCCACTCTTCACTGGTGAACACTACACGTTCTAGAAAAATTGGATGAAGAATTTCATTCAGGCCCAAAGCATGCAAGCATAGATGGCCATTAAAGATGGCCCATATATTCCTACATATGAGGTCGAGGGTATCACCACTAGGAAACCCTCTAATCAGTGGGATGAGAATGATTACAAGAAATTGCGTGAAAATGCAAATGCTATTAACATGCTTCATTATGCTCTTAGTGTAGTAGAATTCAATAGGATTTTAGGATGTGATACTACACAAGAGTTATGGCAGAAACTTGAGGTGACCTATAAAGGAACCAACAAAGTCAAGGAGGCCAAGATAGAGCTCATCTAACAAAAACTTGAGAATTTCAAGATGGAAGCAAAAGAGTCTATCAACAGTAAGGACACTAGATATACTTATCTGGTGAATGAAATGAAGGGGCAGGGCAAGGAGATCACTGAAGAAGAAATGGTGAAAAAGATCCTCCGGAGTCTCACTAAAGAGTGGGATAACAAGAAGACTGCATAGAAGAAGCCCATAACCTAAAATTCGATGGCTATGATTAGCTCATTGGAAATCTCTTGACTCAAGAGCTATCACTAGAAAGATATAGCCAATAAGAGAAGAAGTCTAAAGAACAGAAGAAAACCATTAATCTCAAAGTAGAGTCATCCGGATCAGATTCCTCCAGAACGGAAAAATACTCAAGAAGATCCTCCTACAACTAGGAAGAAATGGCTATGCTAGCCAAACAATTTGATAGATTCTTGAGGAAGAAAGGGAAGAGTAGCTCTAGAAGATTTGATTCTGGAAAAAGGAAAGAAAGCTCCTCCAGGAAGGACAAGTTCAGAAAAGCTCCAGAAGAGAAGAAAGATCCAGAAAAAGAAGTAGCGTATATTGAATGCGGTGAGAAAGGGCATTTTAAATCTAAATGCCCAAAGCTTAAAAAGGAGAAGAAGTACAAAAAGAAAGTAATGGTAGCCATATGGAGTGAAAGTGAAGAAAGTTGTAGCTTATCTTCAACAGAAGAAGAAGAGACTGCCAACTGTCCATTCATGGTAATATCTAATACATAGGCAGAACAGTCCGGAAGAAAAGCATCTATGCAAGTGACTGAGCAAATCAAAAAATTAGAGTCTGAGACGGCTAGTACTGAGGTAAAATCTCACTCTAACTCTATTTCTAAATTTGATCTTGCTAGAGCTCTGGGGATTGTGATTAAGAATGTAAAGAAGAATGCAAAGGCCATCACATCCCTTCAAAGACAAGTACTGGAACTGGCAGAAGATGCAGAGGCAATGGCTCAAGACATAAACCTGATATAAAGAACAAAGCACATTGATATGGTTGAGGAAAACTTCCTAAGAAATCAAGTTTAGATCCTCAATGCCAATGTGATTGCGCTAGATAGGGAAATAGCCTTGATAAATTAAGCTGCCAAAAGGAAGCCAAAACCTCTAGCTCCAAGAAGAAACCAAAAGACCTCAAACCCAAGAGGAAGAAATACAAGCAGACAACCACAAGCATAGAAGTATGCTGCTCCTCAATAAGGGAAACCTTAGATGTAGAGATATACAGTTGCTCAAAAAGGAAAGGGAGTAATGAAGGAGCCACCTTAAGCAGAAAGACACCTTCCTGACCCAAATGGAATAGGAGTGAAAATCTACTATCACCCACTATGGAAGAACCATAAAACAAAAGTTGCTCCTCTAGCCACCTACGGTATCCAAAAGGAGAAAGGAGAATCATCACTATCCAAAGATGGATATTCTGGAAATTATGGGAAAGAAGATCTGAAGAAAATTTGAAGAAAAACTCAAGCAGAACAAACCATTCTCCGAATGTAGATTTTGTGGTAGAAATAACCATATAACAAAAATGTGTAGATTAAAAAATGGTTACTATGACAGTCATCAATGGGCTAAAGAGGGTAATAACCAGAGAGGACCCAAATCTGATTGGGTACCCAAACCCACTTGATCTGTTTTGCATGTATGCCTTAGGTCCATGGAACATAATCAAACATGGTACATTGATAGTGGATGTTCAAGGCACATGACTGGTGATGAAAAATCCTTCATCACATTAATCCAGAAGAAGGGTGAAAAAGTAAGCTTTAGAGATAATCAAAAGGGACAGATCATTGGGCATGGAACCATTGGATCGGAAATCAAGATGGAAGATGTCTCCCTAGTTGATGGACTGAAATACAACTTACTCAATGTAGCACAACTTTGTGATAAAGGAAGAAATGTTATCTTCGACTCCGAAGGCTGTAGAATCATTGATAGTAAGTCCAATCAACCCATTCTTTATGAACCTAGAGTAAATAACATCTATTTGGTAAACATTAAAAATGACAATAATATCTGCTTGGAGTCTAAAGAAGAAGAATCATGGCTATGGAACCGAAGGTTAGGACATGTTAGCATGAATGTCCTATCCAAACTATCCAAAAAGGAATTAGTTGTGGGTTTGCCTAAGGTTGCTTTTGCTAAGGATCACATATGCATTGCATGTTAATTAGGTAAACAATATAGAAAAAGTTTCCCTTCCATTCCCTATGTACCATCCGGAAGAGTCCTTGAACTGCTTCACATTGATCTTTTTGGTCCAATCGAACCATTGAGTATAGGTATAAGAGAATACACCATGGTCATTGTAGATGATTATTCTCATTATACCTTGGTTACTTTGCTAGCTAGCAAAAATGAGGCCTTTGACCATTTTTCTAAAATATTCATTAGAGTAGAAGTAGAACATGGCATAAGTATTGCATGTATCCGGAGTGATAATGGAGGAGAATTAAAAAATAAGCATTTTGTTTAATTATGTGATTCCAAGGGCATTGAGCACAACTTTTCTGCTCCTTATTCACCTCAACAAAATGGGGTTGTAGAAAGGAAGAACAGAACAATAGTTGAAATGGCTCGTATAATGCTAAGTGAGAACAGACTGCCTAAATACTTTTAAGGAGAAGTTGTAAATACTGTATGTTACATTCTCAATAGAGCTCTTATTATAAGATTGGCTACTTAAGAGCCTTTGGATGTATATTTTTCATCCTAAATGATAGAGAGCAATTAGGAAAATTTGATCCAAAATCTGATGAAGCAATATTCCTTGGCTACTCACTACATAGCAAAGCTTATAGAGTTTATAACAAAAGAACCCAAACTGTAGTAGAGTCAATACATGTAGATTTTGATGAGACTAACCCTATAGGAAGAAAAAGTCCAACTCTGAATGAAACAACTTCGAAAGAAGAAAATGCCTTAGAAGCAAATCCTGTACAAGTTCCGGAATTCACACAAATAAAGAAGTACAAAGAAGAAGATGAAGGAATCAATTTCAACACAGATGTGGGACAAGAAAATCTCTACAATCATGAGATTAATTTTAACAATGATCAAGGAGAAACTAAAGGAGCTAAAGATGATGTGGAATAAGCTCTACCTCAACATAAAGGACTACAAAGAGAGATCCGAACTCATAAAGATCATCCTGTTGCAGCCATTTTAGACAATGTCCAAAGTCTAGTTAGAACTAGAGGTCAACTCAATCAGATGATGAGCCATGCTGCTTTTGTCACTCTTATTAAGCCAAAGAACTTTCAAGATGCCGAAGGAGATGAAAGCTGGATGATGGCTATGCAAGAAGAGCTAGATCAATTCACAAGAAATGATGTATGGGTTCTAGTCTAACTCCCTGAAGGAAAGTCAATTATTGGCACCAAATGGGTGTTCCGGAATAAGCTGAATGAATCCAAAGTTATGGTGAGAAATAAGGCAAGGTTGGTCACTCAAGGATACAACTAATAAGAAGGCATAGACTATGAAGAGACCTTTGGTCCAGTGGCAAGACTGGAAGCAATACGGATCTTATGTGCTTTTGCATCCTATATGGGATTCACCCTATTTTAAATGGATGTCAAGAGGGCCTTTCTTAAAGGAGTCATTCAAGAAGAAGTCTATGTAAAGCAGCCACTAGGATTTGAAGATCCAAAGCATCTGGAGCATGTCTATAAGCTAAAGAAAGCCCTCTATGGATTAAAGCAAGCACCAAGAGCTTGGTATGAAAGACTCACATCATTTCTAATATCCAAGGGATACATCCGGGGTGTGAGCACTGGATTTTAACGACCCTTCTCATGAAACTATGATATGATGTAATGTCTTACAAGTGTTGTCCATCAGAGGTGTACCTACTATTACAGAGTTGAGTTTGGCCGAATTCTAGAGACCTAGTCTGCCCTTAGGTACCTATACGGGTCCTGTTTAGTGTTACGGATCCACTTGTAGACCCATACGGGGATTACCTTCCATAAGTGTGGAGGGGACCTATAGTACCCGTATGGGTGGGGCCTCACCTATACGGGTCCTCTGATTGCCTAATCAGCCTCTTTCGGAAGTAATCTCTTACCATTTTCGGGAAAAGGCAGGTCTTGAATGCGGTTTATTGGATTCAGACCTTACTCTCACCCTATAAATAGCTCCTTTTCCCCTCATTTCAACACATACATCTCTTATGAAAAATATACTAAAGTTCTAGCAATTTCTATAGGTATAGAGGAGGTATAGTGGGGGTATAGGAAGTATAAAATAGGGAGAAAACCCTTTCTTTGAGGTTTTATCCACATTTTATTCATTCCTGGCTTCATTTATTAGGATTTAGGGGAGGCTCTGTCCATACAATTACTCACCTAAATAGTCCTATTTTACCATCTACTTTGGTCGGACTCTCTCAACAGCAAAGGGATCGCCTCAAAGTGGATTAACGCTGCAAAGGTAATGCTCCTGAGTTTCAAAGAGACTCACATCTCAGTTATTTTGTTATTATTATTCTCTGCTTCCTCTATTATATCTGCTCTTTTTATTTCCTGTTTTTGGGTTTGGTCCTAACTTGTATGAGCCTTGATGGCACCACAAATCCTCTAGGATGTAAAATCGATGTGCCATACTCATACGGAGGGAAATCCCTTTTATTTTATTTTTCTACCACTAATCTATTAATCTATAAATTAAACTGAACTGAGTTTCTACCTGGGACCAGACAGGACCTATACGGGTTCCTCATACCCATACCGGTCCACCCTGGTACCCTTATGGGTCCCTCCCATCCATACGGGTGCTAGCCCCCCTAGACAGAACTCGGAGTTCATTTTTAATTGGTTAAAAATAATTCCAACTCACCATATGCCATGCAATCATTTTCACTAATAATCCAGTAAATCAACCAACAAAAGTTAAAAATGTGTTTTCATAACAAAATACATTGAAGACTTGTTATTTCACTCCAATCCTAGAAGTCGCCCGGGTACTATCGATCGTAAAACCGCCACGCTAAGATAATCACATTTTTTTAATGAAATGCTGACTCATGATGTGCTATAAATGGTACTATCGTCTGTTAATGCAACATAATTTATTTTCATTTTGTTTATAACTTAGAACAAATGTATCGTTCCTCTTTGTAATTTCCCCATTGTCCCTCGATTGTAATTTTTACTCCTCCATTTACTGCTTGTGCTTTATTATAGTATGTAAATGCATGTAATAAGTGTGGAAGAGTGTAGAAATAGGATTTCTGTCATAATTCCCTAAATGATGAAAATAAAAATAGTTTTACACGGTGAATGTAATTTTGAATCAACTAAATGAGAAATAAGTGACTCATCCAATACCCAAATCTCTGATCCAATAGGTATGAGTCTCCATCCCAGAGGGAACCGTACCAAAACTCTTTCCCAAGTAGACAACTTGGGTGGCCACTCTATCATTTGTATCGAGATTTGGGTCTCGATTCTTTTACTCATTAAAATTGGCTTATTGTGCAAACTTTAACTAAAAATGTTTTGTCACGCCTAAATCCAACCAAACCCCCAGTGGGCCCCGCCTCTCACACAGGCGCTAACAGAGAACCACACGTCATCGACACCTCACAGTGGCGACTCTGCTAGGGACAATAATCTTTTAACTTGCAAAATTTTGGTTTTTTTTGAAAAGTTTAAAAGATTAAGATGAGCACAGACAATTATTTACTTGATTCAACCAGCTTTTGTTTTCATCATTTGGGAAAATTATCACACTTTATCTTCTCACCTCCTTCTCTCTTTAGTTAGATGCACTTTTCTTCTAGTGCTAGGTTAGGGTGCCCTATTATTTCCACGACACTTGCGGAGGTGTTACCCATGCCCGCCAGGAAAATTGGGGACACCTTAGTGGGTGGAGAACGCATTGTCATCTCCATCCAAAGAGGCTTGATGCGATGGAAACCTTCTACATCAACTTCTAATATGTCCCTTTGCCATTCTTATTGAAAGCCTTAGAATTTTACCTGCTAGGTACCCTAATTTCTATGTGAGATTAGATTAAGGAAGAATATCCTCAGACAGGGCGGGAGAAATAAGGACGAAATCGATCACTTCACATGTGTTATGTTACATACCCTTGTGATTAACCCCACTATGCATCATTATAATTTATACATGCATACCACATCCCATGCATGTACTGATCTCTTAGTTATCACCTTAGCCAAGACTAAACCTTAGAGAGAAAAAACTTGGCGATGATCTCAGGTCCGTCTGACTAGTATTCTGGCTCCTCTACCAGTTCAATTTAGGGTTACTCCATCTCTATCTACCGTTATTTCATCCAGTAGTCAATTTAGTTTGGTTGACCTTTCTACCTATCATCCTGAGGAAATGTCTTGCATCCCGACTCCAGAGGGCTAGATTGACATTGAGGTTGAGAATGTTGCTATTGGTGAGGAGGCAAATGCATCAAGGGCCATGGTTAGGTCAGAGATCGCAAATGCCATCTCACAGTACTTAGCAAGTGATCAGTTCTTGGGCTGAATGAATGATAAGATGTTAGCCGCCATTAGGGCAATCATGGCTGAAGAGAGAATGGCCAATGCCTCTTATAGCACGCTTGTCCATGCTCTAACAATGAATGCAGTGATCAATGAACAAGTATCGAGAGTTACTCATAATCCATTCACTTAGTTTCAATTTCCACCTGTGCTTACTCGCGAGGATTCTTCCAGTCATTTTGGTCAGTTGAGTTCTATGGGTCCATTCGGTTCAGTTAGCTTGCCATTCCAGTTAGTGGGTACCGTGGTTCCTCCAGCCGTCAGTTAGTTTGCTCCGCCTAGTCATGGTTTGTACCGCTTCCATTTTAGTTTAGGGCATCTGGCCCAACCCCCAATTTTGTGGTCACGCCTAAGGGGACAACCTTTCCTCAATCAGCAGGTTTACCCTTGGGTGTGGTTACTCAATTAGAAGGATCATCTTTATCATCAGAATTGCATGATCTACTTCAGAAATTGCTTGCTACCGATCCCGATCCCGATCCCCAACCATCATCACTATCCATCCAAACTGCTAGAAAGGAGGATTGGGTCCTTAAAAACTTTAGTATGCCTAGCATAGCAAAGTATAAGGGAATTGGTCCTCCTCAATCTCACATCACCACCTATTAGAGGGTTATGACAATCAGAAAGTTAAGTGACAAAATCCTTGCCAAAATGTTCCCTTGCACCCTGGAAGGTCCTGCTGTCGAGTGGTACAACACTCTATTAGATGAGGTAACCGGAAACTGGAAAGCTTTATTGGAGGCTTTTATTGAGTAGTATGGTTTTAACGCCACTATTAAAACTACCATACAGAATTTGGAGGCTATCAAGCAGGCTCCTACTAAGAAGTTCAAGCCCTATTTCAAAAGATGGATGGCCACTCAAGTTCTATTAGATAGACTAAGTCTCCCGGAGATGATCGTAAAATTAATGGATGGTGCCCTACCTACTTATCGTAAGGTTCTTGGTATGGATAAATTTTCTAGCTACATTGAGGTATTTGAAAAAGCTAAGAAGTGGGAAAGAATCGAGGAATTAGAGAAGGAAAGTGTACCGACCAAACCTTGGTTAAAAAAGAATGACCCTTCAGCCCCAGCCTAGGCTTCTAAGTCAAAGTCTGGGTTCGATCCTAAAGCAGCGGTAGTGCAAGAGGAAGTTGCTGTAGTCCGCTCCATCGAAGATGACATTTCTTCTTGGAAAGTATCTCTGCCTGCCATCTTCACTAAGTTGAGGGCACTCGGCCTTCTTCATAGTATCAAGGCCTATGTCTCATCCAAATCTAAAGACAAGGATCAGTTTTATGCTTACCATGTTAGTAAAGGGCATCGTACTAGTGCCTGTAGGAATCTACTTGAGGCTATTCATAGTCTAATTAGGGAAAAGAAGATTCAGAAACTCAAACTTAAGCCCGATACCATGAATAACCCCCTGCCAAATTTTGAGAAACTTGTCACAGCTGTCAAATCAGGCTTGCCCTCTTATCATATCTTTAATATGATCTCGCAAGCTAATCCTATGGTTCACTCGGTAGTGGCCTTGCCTAATGAACCAGTCCCCATCAATATCGATGCATTTGAGTTAGAAGGAATTCATGATGAGGAAGCCATATTAGTTCAACTAGTACCAATTGATATCGATGCTTATGTATTGGAGAATGATAAGGTTGAATGACCAACCTTTTTGGTGGAAACTTTCGAAGGGAGAAGTTATATGAAAGATGGAGTGTTACATGTCACCCGAAGTGGAAGGGTTCCTCCCGATCCTCTCCCAAAAAGGAGAAGGGCAGAGATGTAGATATTCGGGTCATTCCAAGTATCAATCAGGCTCCAACCTTTACGCCTGCTATTGAAACTCGAACTTCATTCAACAATGAAAAGAAAGATCCAAAAGTCACCCCTCTTATCCAACAATTGTAAGTCACCCCCACTAAGTACAGCATTTGGTAGATTCTTACTGACTCAGAAGACCATCGCAAGGGTCTGATAGAGAAATTGTTGGGCATGGAAGCCACACCATCTACTACTTTGGTTGAAGTGTTTTCAGTAATTAGAGGATCTCCCCTTAGTCAAGTTGAACCCATTAAGTTTTATCCATCATACCTCCCAGCTGAAGGGAATAAGCATAACAAGGCACTTCTAATTAGGGTGCAAAATTTTGATCATTCTATCCCATGTGTTATGGTGGATGATGGTTCCGCCCTTAATCTCTGTCCTACTAAGATCCTTCCTCACTTAGGGCTGGATGAATCCATGTTGGAAAAGTCCAATACTATTATAATGGCATATGATGATATGAAGAGAAGTGTCACTAGGGTCTTTGAAACTGAAGTTATATTTGGAGGAGTGAAGTCCAAGTTCTTATTCACCATCCTCGATATTCCCGACACCTACTCATTATTGTTGGTACGACCTTGGCTCCATGCATTCGGGGGTCATTCCTTCCACAGTTTCTAAAAAGTCAAGCTCATCCACAATGGTAAGCTAGTGACCATTGAAGCTGATGAACCATCTGTTATCACGGCTATAGAAGCCAAGGAAAAGGAATCTAGGGTAGTAGTGGCTCACCAGGGGTCAAAATTTTCTATTAAAGGATACATATTGCTTAAGTTTGAGAAGATTATAATGATGCATGGTTACATGAAGGGTAAAGGACTCGGAAAGAACCTGCAGGGAATGCTGGAACCCATCTTACCTCTTCCATGGCCATTCAGACTTGGTTTTGGGAATCACCTAGGTGCTAAGAAGTCTAAGCCTCAGTCCTACCTTATGATAGGGACTAAGGTCAAGTAAAAGATATTCACAGGTGAGGAAGAGCCTATCGAAGTAAGAGGTGATTGATTTGAAGAAAGGCGAGAAGGTCCCTAGTTTTGAGATCTTTAATGATGTATATGATTTCAAGAAAGGCTGCCTAATTGAAACCTCAATTTCTGTGGAAGTATGTGGGTATGATAAAGAAGATGAAATGAATGAGGCAAATGAGTCTATTGCCAAGGCACTAGCGGTACTTATGAGGAAGAATTAGAAAGGAAGTGAAAAGGGAAATCCCATCAGCAAGGCTTTCAAAAACTTAGCAAGAGCAGTGGCCGAAGAAGCATATGCGAACCTGCACACCAGAACTACTAGTTCAGCTGTCAAGCAACAAGGCCCTCCACCTGTGGAGGATGATTCAAATGATGTAATTTTTAATGTTGCAAATATTTTTGATGCAGACAATCCCACATATAATGCATATCATGAATAAGTTGTAGCATCGGTATTTTTATTTTTAGCATGTCATGAATAAATTGATGCATCTATCATTCACGTTTCACTTGAGTAATTCATTCTAATGATATCTCCATGCACTCTTAACAACAATGTTCTTAAACTATCATCATATTCATCAATGAAGTTGACTTTGAGTATAACGCAATGGTATAAATGTCCAATGGTTAATGCCTATCATCAAAAGAGAGATAATGAAAAGTGCTTAGCAAACATGATAACAATTAGCCTAGGTCCTTCTTTCTTCATGAAGGGGGAATGGGTATAAGAGCACATTATCAAGAAAGAAGACCAAGAAGACTCATGAAAGCACCAACAGCAGGCTAGTTTTGGTCATGAAAAATGGAAAGAGCATCTGGGGGTCATGAAGTGGTTTCTTCAAGAGCTCTAAAGGGAAGCTGATCATAAGTCAATCAAAAAGATTTTATCCAAGATAGTAGCTACTTGTAGAGACTGGACAGATAAACTTCCATTTGCAGCTTGAGGATATAGAACCAGTATAAGGACTCCCACCGATCAAACACCTTTCTCCTTGGTATATAAAATGGAAGCAGTATTACTGGTTGAAACAGAAGTAAGATCTCTAAGAGTGGCACTCAAAGCTCAGTTAAAAGAGTCAGATTGGGCAAGAGCCAGGTATGAACATTTAAAAGCAATAGATGAAAAGGGCTCAAGGCACATGAACATCTACAGATATACCAGCAGCACATGGCTCATGCTTACAACAACCGAATCAGATACCCAAAACAACCTCTCAAAGCAGGTGATCTGGTACTCAAGCAGCTACACCAGGTCAGCACTGACACTAGGGGCAAGTTGATGCCTAATTAGGAAGGACCGTTTGTTGTGAAGAAAGCCCTTGGTAAAGGAGGAATCAAGCTTATGGATATGGATGAAAATGAGTTCGTGAATCCAGTGAATCAAGACAAGCTTAAGTATTATCATGTCTAGGTCAAAAGAATTAAATCATAAAAAAGTAGCACAAAGAATAAAAGAAATAAAGAATAAATCTCCCGATGAGCGGTGTTCTACCGCTTGGGCAAAAATTAGGGTGCAGTCCGTTGATCGGTATTACATAAACTGGTCAGGAAAAAATTAGGGCACTCCAACGCAAATAAAGCCCGCTAAAATGAAAACCCAAAAAGGGCAGCTTAGACAAAAGTTAGGGCATCGAGAGAAAAATGTCAATTGCTTTCTAGAAAATCTGTAAAAGACCAGTAGGCAGTAGGGGTTAACTATTGGAAATTGTTACCATTGTCTGTGTACTCAAATTAATCTCATCAATGAATATGTTATGATTTCGCTAAGAATCTTGGTCTTATGAATGCATGCATGTCTTTAGGTGAAATAATCGCTAGTATGTGAACATCAATTTTCTCCACGTATTATGCATCATTGTATTTATCTTCACCACACATCTATAAAATTCAGAAAAGCCTATTGGATTGAAAACCCGAAAGGGCGGTCAAGGAAAAAGTTAAGGCAAAATGAAAAGTCTGCTAGATTGAGCCGTCAATGACAATTCAGGCAAAAATTAAGACAGCCTACTAGATTGAAACCCTGAAAGGGTGGTCCAGGTAAAAGTTAAGACAAAATAAAAAAAAAAAAGAAAAGCTTGCGGGGTCGAAAACCCAAAAGACAGGTCCTGGCAAAAATTAAGGCAAAAAATAAAGAAAAAGCTTGCTAGGTTAAAAACCCGAAAGGACTGTGTAGGCAAAAGTTAAAGCTAAAAAGAAAAAGTCCGCTAGACTGAGCCATCAGGGACAGTTCAGGCAAAAATTAGGACAAAAAGAAAGAAAAATAAATGTTTGATAGGTCATTTCACATCGGGTGGCCTATGCAAACGTTAGAACATCACTCAGTCCCCTCACTATGAAATCTCTAGATAAGATACAGGTTCACAAAGCAGCAATATTCAATGGTCTCAGTTTGAGAAAAGTCAACATGCATATAAGTCAAATGTCAAAAGTACCAATCCAAAGTTTACAATCAAAATAAGCCATGCAGGGCCCAAAAGTATCAAAGCAGTTCAGAAAGTAATCATAATCTATGCTACTGGGGGATCCTATCCCCACGACCCTCCTGAGTCTGATCTTGAGTATCCACCAGTAGATAATCCATGCCTATGGTCATATGTCCTCGGCCTCATTAATAACTAGCTAGGTAGGGGCCCTAGTCTCTGAAGTCCCTATAGCAGCCCCAATGGCATAAGCTCTCTCAGCATGCCGATCTCCACCCCTCTAAGTCACTTGATATGTAGAAAGATCATCCTCGGACTCATATTAGAAGGTATCGATGTTTGCCTATCCTGAGTCATCCTCACTAGCTGGCCCTTCAGAATCTCAATCTCGGGCCTCACTCGAGCACTCTCAGCCCTAGCCTAGTCGGCCTCAGTAGTGGCTGCCCGCAACTGCTCCTCTAAAAATCTGGCTCTCTCACCAGAAGCATTTAAATCCTGGGCAGACCTGCTGTGCTCCATGGCCAATAAAGTCTGCAATAGAAATTATAAGATCAGTACACATATATAAATGTCATGGCATACATCATACATCGTTTGTTAAATTTTAGAGGTAAAAGAAGGTTACTGCGGCTAGTGCATCCTAGGCTAATAGCAGATCTCACATAGAAGAGTAGCCTCAAGCGATCCTCTCAGTCTCAGAAATGGTTACCTAAAAGGCAAAGGTCACATCAAGATAGGACATTCTAAGCAATCACTGTAATGGACAAGGCTAGAGGCAAGGGATTCCTTATATGAGTAGAGTTGGAAGGAGTAAAACTAATAGGCTGGATCGACTCTTCGAGCGCCTTGACAGGCCACTTCCCCAAATGATTGAGGAGTCAGAAGAAAGTATCTAGCTTAGCTCGGAGGATGCCTTTCCTCACAAATCCGGAAGCACGAGACCGCTTCACCAATGGCTCAGGGGCAACAGCAGCAGCATGCCTCTTCCTTGTGGAAGTGGGAGGCTGTAGCAACAAAGAATCAAATTTAGGACTACATTCAATTTTAGAAGGTAGTAAGGTATTCACAAAGGCCAAGTTATAACCTTCCCTGAGAAGAAGAGTAGCCGACCTAGCTAAGCCCCCAGTGCCTCGAACTATGGACGGACCCCCACGATCACCCCTCGGTCTACCCTCCTCATCATCATTGTCATCATCACCCTCACTATCACTCTAGTGAAACTCAAGGGGCTCATCCTCATAGTGGATCCTATCACAGGGAGGAAGAAGTGAGGAATCAACGAACTCAGTATGGGATCCCCCTACAGACAAAAAGCAAGCCCCTAATCGGTCCCTGGCATGAGATAAGGCCAAAAGATGGGCACTAGGATCGAGGGTGGGATCAGTCCCTCCACCATGGTGCTGGTCCTCCACCCTCGGTCCCGCTCGCTAAAATACCACTCATGGGAGAGTGGTGACTCTAGGACAAAGCGGCGGTCATCCATACCAGCCCGCATCCATTCGATAGCCCCATACATAGCCAATCTCTCCCATGGGTATTAAATAACCTGCACATAATGAATGCATTGTGAGTACCACAAACTCGTAAATACAGTTTCCACTAATGGTTTGTCAAAATGTAAAATGCAGGTTTAATAGGGAAGAAGTTTACCCGATCTAAGTGCAACTAACGTAGAAACTCCCGGTATTGTGCTGTAGTCAAAGGCTGGCCCTGTCGAAGCCCCATTAATTTGGATATAATATGTGGCATCTCAAGCTACATGGGCAAACCCAGTCTTGGAATCAATCGGTGCTCAAAAGCCTAAATCTATAAGACAAAGTAAGGATTAATTGCAACACAGTTCAGACAAAAGGGTTGAAGCACAAGAGATCAGTTCGAGATTTACCAGTAGTATAAAATGGTAGATCTTGAGATCAGACTGCTTACCACAAACTCTGACATCCAACCCATAGTATATCTGAGCTAGAATGGCCCAGCACCAGTTATTGCAAGGCACAGCAGCAAGGTCCTCCACGGTAGATAGCAAACCATAATTGAGGTTGCTCGAATAGACCAAAAAGAAGATGGTGGTAAGGAACGTCACCAAGAAGGACTAAGCATACTAATCCCTCCTATCAGCCACAATAGGACTCGACTGCTTGATCTAATAAGCATGCAGGTCCTTGTACTTAAGTTTGTTCGTCCTGCCCTGACGAACCCCAAGTAATCTAGCAATGTGGGTCTTCACCTAAGGCCGAGAGTGCCATCTATTGGTGTAAATGTCAAAGTGGATAATATCCCCGCTCCACTTCACGCCTGTTGTGGTGCACACATATGAAGGGGTGATAATGACCTCCCCAATAGGCAAGTGAAAAGTATGGGTCATCTCCGACCACCTCTCTATTAGAGCTGAAACAACACTAGGGGCTAGCTTCTTAGGGGCCTGAGGGATGGCCTTAATAATATCACTAAACCTAAAAGAATCAATACAGCTCAGTACCTCCATATCCCCAACTACACGAATCTCCTCATACCATTTCCTTCAGAAGCTCAAGGCCCCCACAGTCTTATATTGGAACTGCAAAGATAAAATTATAGTTTAACAGAGTTAGATTAAAGTAGACAAGTTAAAAATCAGAAATGGATTATAGAAATACAGGTTTCAAGCATTTTATCCTGAGAAGAAGGACCCGTACAGGTCCACCCCACCCGTACGGGTCCACAAGGAGCACCCGTATATAAAATAGGACCCATACGTGTTCCCCCATCATCCGTACAGGGCCTCTGTGAATAGTCCCTCTACGAGCAGATATCCCAAAAATACAAATTCATCAAAAATCATCCAAAGCTCATCCAAAATTATCCTAAATGCATCCTAGACTAAAGTTACATGCATTAGGCTCTATTCAAAGGTCTAAAACACCCTAATTCATGCCACAATTTGAGAAATTGCCAAAGGTTCGAAAATGGAAAATGGAGAATCAAGCAAAATTACCTGGAGTTTTAAAGCATGGGTCTCAGGAGAAGGGATCAGTGGCACTTTAGAGATAGGAGTGATCCACAAAAATGAGTATCCTCCGCAAAAACCATACCCGATAGAAACTGGGCATTCTCGAAGCCCCAAATCATCCACCGAGGGCAAGTCCTCGAGTCTAAGGGAGAAACAGTCGGTCTTTAGGATCTTTTTATACATCTTTGGTTGATTTTTGGAAGAAAATTGCCAGAGTTGCAAAATGGGAAGTTTTGGTATAAGGCAGGATATGAGGGGACTGATTAGCCACCTGTACGAGTCCTGGCCCACCCACTCGTACGTGCCCTCTCTTACCATCCAAGGGTAGAATTTTGAACTAGTGTTTTAAAAAGCACCAGAAATTCATCCAGTCCAAGTTTGGGGCCAACCCCACTCCTCCTCAACATTATATTTCAATTATATTCGGGACAAGTCCCTATGCTCACCTTAATCCTTGATTGAAGGGGCAAAAAATATTTTATTTTCACAAAAGTCAATCAAGAATCAAGGTAAGCCATTTTAGAGTTAATCGCTATCCAGGAAATTTTTGTGTACAAGTCCATCCTATCATGGGAGTTCTTCCCCAGCAAATAAATTTTACAAGGAAGGGCCTCCCTAGTAGAAGATGCTTTACTCAAAGGATATTACTTCCCTCCTCAGTTGAGGAATCGCTCAATAGGCATCCCCCCATTTACTAGTAGTGAAATCATCAGGTCTCAGGGGCATCCCCACATTTCCCAGTAGCGGAATCATAAGGTCTTAGGGGCATTCCCCCCATTCCCCAACAGCGGAATCAATTGTCTTAGGGGAATCCCCTCATTGTGAAACTCTTTGAGAGGCATTCCTCAAGAGGCACCCTTCTAAGGTGGCATTTTGGCCTAAAGCAATCGGGCCAAACCCGACATTTCTCATACTTAGTTTTCAATTTATCTCATCGACACATCTTTATTCTTAATTGAAGGGGCAAAAATATTTTTATTTTCACAAAAGTCATTTAAGAATAAAGAAGTGTCTGATTAAACAATGACTAACTCGGTGTTTGGTTGCTGTCTATTTTCAGGTTATTCAAAATACACCAGCAGGAGAGTCATCTGCCTGAGGAAAGGGATACTTCATCATCTATAAAGAAATTTGATCCTCCTTAGGAAAGGGATACACTAGTAGGAGAGTCATCTACCTTAGGAAAGGGATACATCACCACCAGTCAGGGAAGTTGATCCGCCTTAATAAAGGGATACACACCTTACATAAGTAGAGTCGCTAGGCATATGTATAGTAGCAAAAGGAAAGTCATCCATCTTAGGAAAGGGATATACACGGTAGCAGAAGGAAAGTCATCAACCTCAAGAAAGGGATGCGCATAGTAGTAAAAGGAAAGTCATCCGCCTTAGGAAAGGGATACGCATTGGCAAGGAAAGTCATCCGCCTCAAGAAAGGGATACACATTGGCAAGGAAAGTAATCCGCCTCAGGAAAAGGACACACATTCCCCAGTAGAGTTATAAGAGATATGCATTGGCAAGGAAAGTCATCCACCTCAGGAAAGGGATATGCATTGGCAAGGAAAGTCATTCTCCTTAGGAAAGGGATACGTATTGGCAAGGAAAGTCATCCGCCTTAGGAAAAGGATACATATTCCCTAGTAGAGTTATGAGGGATACGAATCAGCAAAGTAAAAAAGTTTGCCTCAAGAAAGGAACTAACCCATGTCATCACTATAGGTATAATTTATAAACCCTCGCTCACATCATACATATTCGTATCTGCAATGATACCACGAGGGGCAGTCTGTGAGCACTAGATTTTAATGATCGTTCTCACAAAACTATGATGAGATCTATATGATGCAATGTCTTATAGGTGTTGTCCATCAGAGGTGTTCCTACTATTGCAGAGTTGAGTTTGGCCAAAGTTTAGAGACCTAGTCTGCCCTTAGGTACCCGTAAGGGTCCTGTTTAGTGGTACGGATCCATTTACTGACTCGTATGAGGATTACCTTCCGTACATTTGGAGGGGACCCATATGGTGGGGCTCCATCCATACGGGTCCTCTGATTGCCTAAGCAGCCTCTTTCGAAAGTAATCTCTTACCATTTTCGGGAAAAGGCAACATCATGAATGCGGTTTATTGCATTTAGACCTGACTCTCACCCTATAAGTAGGGCCTTTTCCCCTCATTTCAACAAAAACTCTCTTATGAAAAATATACTAAAGTTCTAGCAATTTCTATAGGTATAGAAGAGGTATAGTGGGGGTATAGGAAGTATAAAATAGGGAGAAAACCCTTTCTTTGAAGTTTTGCCCACATTTTATTCATTCCTAGCTTCGTTTATTAGGATTTAGGGGAGGTTTTGTCCACAAAAATACTCACCTAAATAGTCCTATGTCACCATCTACTTTGGTTGAACTCTCTCAATAGCAAAGGGATCGCCTCAATGTGGATTCACGCCGCAAAGGTAATGCTCCTGAGTTTTAAAGAGACTTACATCTTAGTTATTTTATTATAATTATTTTCTACTTCCTCTATTATATCTGCTCTTTTTATTTCCTATTTTTAGGTCTAGACCTAACCCGTATGAGCCTTGTTGGCACCACATATCCTCTAGGATGTAAAATCGGTGCGCCATACTCATACAGAGGGAAATCCCTTTTATTTTATTTTTTTGCCATTAATTTGTTAATCTATAAATTAAACTGCACTAAGTTTCTGCCTGGGACTAGACAGGACCCATTCGGGTCCCCTATACCCGTACCGATCCTCCCTAGAACCCCTACACCTCCCTCCTATCCGTACGGGTACCAGCCCCCTAGACAGAACCCAAAATTCATTTTTAATTGGTTAAAAATCAACCCAACTCACCATATGCCATTCGATCATTTTCATTAATAATACGCTAAATCAACCCACAAAAGTTAAAAATGTGTTTTCACAACAAAATATGTTGAAGACTTATTATTTCACTACGATCCTAGAAGTTGCCCGGGTACTACCGATCGTAATACTGGCCACTAACATAATCACATATTTTAATGAAATACTAACTTATGATGTACTATAAACTGTGCTAACATCTGTGGATGCAGGGAAATTTATTTTCATTTTATTTATAACTTAGAACAAATGTATAGGTCTTCTTTGCAATTTCCCTCATTTTCCCTGGTTGTAATTTTTATTCCCCCATTTACTGCTTGTGCTTCATTGTAATATGTAAAAGCATGTAACGAGTATGAAAGAGTGTAGAAATAGGATTTTTGTGATAATTCCCTGAATGATGAAAACAAAAAGGGTTTTACGTGGTGAATGTAATTTTGAATGAGCTAAATGGGAAATAAGTGACTCATTCGATACCCGAATCTCTGATCCAATAGGTATGAGTCTCCCGCCCAGAGGGAACTATACCAAAACTCTTTCCCAAGTAGACAACTTGGGTGGCAACTCTATCATTTGTATCCAGATTTGGGTCTCAATTCTTTTATTCATTAAAATTGGCTTATTGTGCAAACTTTAACTAAAAATGTTTTGTCATGCCTAAATCCAACCAAACCCCCAGTAGGCCCCGCCTCTCGCGCAGGCACCAAGGGAGACCCACACATCATCGACACCTCACATGGGGGAAAGCAGATACAACTCTCTTTATGAAGAAGAAGAAGGATAATGTCATTCTTATCCAAATATATGTAGATGACATCATTTTTAGAGCAACTAATGAGAAGATGTGTGAAGAATTCAGCCCATAAATGAGAAAGAATTTGAGATGTCAATGATGGTAGAACTCAACTTCTTCCTTAGTCTTTAAATTAAGCAGAGTCCGGATGGGATCTTCATAAACCAATCCAAGTACGCCAAGGAAATCCTAAAGAAATTTGAGGTGGACAAAAGCAAGCCAATGTCCACTCCAATAGGTCAAGAAACAGTCCTTTCAAAAGATTGTGATGAAGATGCAGTAGATCAGAAGCTCTACAGAGGGATGATTGGATCACTTCTATGCTAAACAGCTAGCATACCTGACACACATTATGTAGTTTGTTACTGTGCAAGATATCAAGCCAATCCAAAGAATTTACATGTCAAAGCTATCAAAAGAGTTCTTAGGTATCTACTAGGAACTACTGAAGTAGGTCTATGGTATCCCAGTAGTGGCAATTTCACATTACAAGGGTACACTGATGCTCATTATGGCAGGGATATGCTTGAAAGGAAAAGCACATCCAGAGGATGCCCTTTTCTTTGGGATTTCTTGGTATCATGGTATAGCAAGAAGCAAACTTCAGTAGCATTATCAATAATAGAAGCTGAATACATTGCTGCTGGAAGCTATGTTGCACAACTCCTATAGATCAAACAACAATTAGAAGATTATGGTGTTCAAGCAGGATGTGTTGATGTTATGTGTGATAACAAAAGTGCAATTGAAGTGTCAAAAAATCCAGTGCGACATAGCAGGATGAAGCATATAAATATCAGTCACCATTTCATCAGAGATCATGTCATGAAGAAGGAAGTAATTTTGGTCTACATCCTAACAAATGAGCAAAGAGCAGATATCTTTACTAAACCATTGGGTAAATATCAATTCAACAAGCTAAAGGAGGTAGTCGGAATGTCAAATCCCATTTGAAGAAGAGTCCAGAAGATAAACATCAGTTATTTTAGTCTTCTACAAATCGAGGAGTCAAGAAAGAAAAGAGAAATGATTTAACTCTGCATCTAGAAGGGAATATTGCCAGCTCAGTAGACAAGAGTGACAAATGGTAATAAAAGTGCAAAAAGGTAACTGTACACGTTTTGAATTTCAAACATCTATTGGACAATCCATGTGTGGCAAAAGTTACAACAATTATAAAAATTAAATAGTTCCAATTCTCTGGTTTAAGTGCCATTAACCTCTCTTATCATTTTTAACTGCCAAGTCACTGGAACAGCTAGATTTAACTGTTTCCAGATTACCAAACTACCCTCACCTTGGAAATTATATAGAAGCCCCAAATTTCCTCATCTTCTTCATGTAAGTAATTCATCTACTATTACTCTATATATTTTTCCTTCAGAACCCTAGAAATTCTTAGCTCCTAAATGGCAAGAACTAAGAATCAAGCTGCTCTTCACCCTAAGAACCTGGTTCTAGAAGAAACTCTTGTGGATGATGATTACACCATCTGATTATTTAGGTGATGACCTTTCCTCCTAAAAGACCAACATTTGGAGATCTTTCTCTGGATGAAAAACTCAACCTATCCTCTTCTTGTGAAAGAATTCTATAAAAACCTAAAAATCCATAAATATGCTGACATCCTTCGGACCATAGTACAGGGGAAGGTAATCACTATCACCCCTAAATTCTTTATCACTCACTTTGGAATGAAGAACAGCGGAGTAATCATGAGGAATGATAGAGATGAGCTCACTGTTAAATATGACGCCTAAATGTGGCTTTTAGAAATGTTCTTTGGGGGTAAAACTTCCACTCACTGGCCACAAACACTAAGAACTCTCCAATTCATGATGGCCAGACTCATTCTAGTCTATAAGGGATCCCTTAACACTACATCTTCCTTTTAGCATTGTGTCATCCAACATTATTTAAGAGCAAAGAGGTTAATATGCTAGTTTTGCTCATCCACTACATCAAGCAACATAAATACTCCCACGATGCTCTCAACACAAAGATCCTCAAAATCAAGTGGATTTATCTGGAGTAGAGTTTGTCGAAGGAAAAGCAATTCTTGAGAAGAATTTCCTAAAATTGACCTATGTGGAGGTTTGAGATGAGGAGAAAGCACTAAGACAGAGGAGAGAAAAACAGGAAAAGAGTAGGGTCCGAATAGCCGAAGGTATAGTTGAGGAAGCACCGGTGGCAAAGAGGGCAAGAACAACAAGATCCAAGGCCTAAAATAAGATAGACTTAGAGCCTGTTGAGGAAGCAAATAAAGATGCCATAACCCTCACATAAATCATGAGACACATTCCAATCAAAAGGCCTAGAGGCAAACTTATCAAAGTTGAGGCAAAAGAGAAGAAAGTAGTTGATGAGGAGGACTTGGAAGCCATGGAGAAAATAGCAGTTGCTGCTGCTATTAGAACCAAAAGAGAAAAAGGGGCTGATGATTCCCTAGAAGAGATTTTGGCAGATGGTGCCTCTGAAAGTAGCAAGGAAATAAAGGATGAAGCTCTGGAGCCAAAGAGGATGTTATTCAAGAAGGGACCAATATTTAATGAAGCTCTTAAGGCAAAAAGGGCCAAGTTTACTCCCAAGCCAGCTGCTAGGATATCATTCAAAGAACCTACTCCTAAGGCTATACATGTGGAGATAGTGGCTAAAGCTAGGAGTGAAAAGGGGAAGGGAGTAGAGATCAATGCCAACCCAATCCATCCGGAAGATCCAGAAAGTGATGATGTGCTGAAAGCAATTAAAGAAAATTAGGAATTAATAAACCCATGCTAACCATTGAAGGTCCTAAAGGATCATTTAGAGCTTCAAGTCAACAAATTCCTCCGGTTGATCCTACATTTTGCATTCTTATCTCTCTTCTGGACCTCCAACATCTCCAGGAGGGATATAGTGCAGAGGAACTACAAAATCTAAATTGTGTTGCCCGTTCAAAGCCTCCTTCTAGAGCACTTCTCACTTTAGAAGGCATTTGGAGAGGATGTTGAGGACACTTCAAACATTCCTGAGAACATTGAAGAATTCAGAACCAAAAGTCCTGAAAAGGCATCTGTAGGGGAGATTGAGGACACTACCAATCTTCAAGAAGCTGAGGTAGAGGAGATAGTTGTAGAGAAAGAAGAATATTTAGAGCAACTCCACCCTGAGGTAACTCTTAATCTTTACTCTAATACTGCTACTGATGTGGATGTTGCCGCCACTAAAAATTAAGGCAACTTAGATGCACCTTCTCAAAATGCATCTAAGGAAGTTGGGCCTAACCTGGAGTAAAAAGCTTTGAAGGAGGGGCAAGGTCTAAGACCCACTAAGCACACTAATATAGTGGACTCAAAGGGTGAGGCCACTTCGGAGGGGAAGTTGGAAGAGAAGAAGGAAGAAAAGAAGGATAGTGAAGAGGAAGAAACTTCCAGCTTTGAGGAAACTGGAAGTAGCTTCGAATCTGTAGAAGGATCATCAACAGATATGAGGTGAGGAGGAAGATTACCAACCCAAAACACTCTAGAGCAGAGAAAGTAAGAATGGCCTTAAGCTTATTAGAACAGGCCACATTAGAAGGGCAGAGGAATGATGAATTTAAGCCCACACTACAGGAGATATGCCAAAAAGTAAGAATTATGGAGAAGCTCATGAAATATAAATCAATGACTCCGGATCTTAAGGCACAGTTGAGAGAAATCAAGTCAACCATGGGGAATATTGAGAAGAAAGTAAATGAATTCCCCTCAACTGATCCAGTTGCTGAAACTTCACTCTCCAAGATCACTACGGTTCTAATCAGTTAACCTCAAATTATTGTAGAAGCAAATTGCTCTATAACTCAAGCTTTAACCTGAGTTAATAACAATTATGCAACTATCATGGGCCAGATCACCTCCTTATCCACTAAAATTAAAACTAAGCTAAAAGAGTAAATTGACAACAAGTTTGAAAAATTTGAAATATTTATCCCCTCAGCTATCACTAAATCCTCAAAGGACAATCCTCTAAACTCACTACCCTAAATGATGAGCAAAAAGCGCTTAAAGAGCATCTCTCTAAGTTTCTCAAGGAATAACTCCCTAAAATCCTTGGGAAACCTGTGGATGAGATAAGTAGTGGCTGCCAAGCTCAGCTATCCGGATCTAAAACGCTCATTAATAGCTGGAAGAAAACATTTGATATTGAGCTTCGACACATTAACATAAGTATTCACAATGCCAGAGAAGCAATAACTATGGAGGTTAAGCAGCTCAGCTCCAGTTTCTCCTAGCTATCACTTACTTCTTCTTCCTCTGGAACTTCACCTGTAATTTTGAAAACCCTACTCTTCCCAATCATACAACACTTGATCCAACATATTGGGAATACTATCTTCTTTGGGTACAAGCGCAATCTCACACTTCTCAAGGCCCTGTTCCTATTTTTGGAAGAAGAAGATAAACAACATGCTCTTCAAATGCATCCAGATCTTGTCAAGTCCTATTCATAGCTCTGAAAGATCATCAAACCACTCCATCTCATTCATGCAACTGAAGACACCATCATTGAAAAGCATCTAGCAAGCAATGTTGATTACTTTGTATACTCCGGAGCAAAGGAGAAGAATTGGGATCATAGATCTTATATGATAATAAACCCCCAGAAAGATGAAAACAAAAAGGGGACAAAGGAAAAGGCAAGGAGGGAGAAGCTTCTGGAAAGAAGGAGAAGAAGCAGTATAGTATAGATGTACAGAATAACTATTTTTCATTCATTATAATATTTGTAATAGCTAGCTCTGTCAACATTTTTCACTTATATACTTCTGTAATTTGTAATCCGGTACTTCATTGATGTTAACCATTGTTAACATCAGAAGTAATATATAGTGAAATCCTTTATTAAAAATTTTCTTCTAAGTACAACTATCAATTGTACTTGAAAAACATAGAACCTAGAATTATGGGGGAGTTAGGATGCTAAAATTATGGGGGAGTAATCATTGTAAATAACTAAGTATTAGGAATGATCTTGAAAAATCATTTTCAAGACAACAATTCGGATCAGGTTTGAATATAACAAAACCTCTAAGTCCTAGAAGAGTAAATCTGTATAAGTATCCATGAGTCCATGAAGAAAGCATCCAGTTAGTGTTTGGAAAGGAAACAAATAACTAACTCAACAAATTTAGCATCCGAAAAATAAAACTAATTGAAGAGCATTTGGTTTTAGTTGAGTCTGAAGATATCTAGAAGACTCAATTTTCAAGAAAGGGAAAATATTTGAAAAACATATTTCCCTCCATATTGGCCTGAAGTCAAAGTTCCTTTTGCCTAGAATTACGATAAAGTAATAACTTGCACGCAAATTAGAAAAGGATAAGAGGACTAATGTAGAAAGAGAAAAAGGCAACAACCTTTTTAACCTAGATAAATAGCAAGGCACGTGGAGCTCACCAAACTAACAAAGTTTGCCTAGAATTTTACAGTACACAAAATTCGAAATAAACACCAACTGACACCTTTTTCTCACCAATCTCTAGAATTCAAACTGGTTAATTTTCAGTCTAACAATTTAATCAACGGCTCCAGAAGCACCACTTCATATCTGATCAACGGTGAAGATTCAAGATTGTGCCAACGGTACTCAACCGCTATATTTATGATACAAAGCCTATAAAAGGGAAGCTTCACAAGTTGAGAAGTAGCTGGTCGAATCACAAAAGCAATACCTTTAGAAATTTGTTATTAATTAGTAAATTAATACCTCTAAGAACCAAACAATTTCCAATTTGTTTGTAAGAACCCTCAAGTGAAAATATAAACTTGAAGTGTTCAAAAACCAAACCCTTTGATATAACAAAGTGTAAAAATATCATACTTGGGTGAGTATTGAGATTGGGACTCTACTTGAACTAGGTACTCAACTTAAATTTAGGTAAAATTTAAGTAGTATATCCTACTAATGAAAGAGGACTCAGCCAGGAGTTGGTGCTTTTGGTGGTATATCCTACATTCAGAAGAGGGGTCACCGTCCGGAGATAAGGTCAAGAGGACTTAGCTAGAAGTTGGTGCTTTTAGTGGTATATCCTACATTTGGAGGAGAATAAATCTCCGGAGACAACTATAAGGCTTGATTCTTGCCCGCTGAAAGAAATCTCACAAGTGGACAAAGCTCAGAGGAGGAAACTCCGAGGACTGGAGTAGGTGAGGCCAAACCAGGATAAAATCTTTGTGTTTGATTTTCCTTAACTCTTTACTTTATTGCACTTTTTTTCATATTTACATCATCCGGATCCATTATTTCTAGAGCATTTCAAATACGCTACACTAGACTTTTTATAAGTATATAAATTCTGTAAAAAGGGTCATTCACCCCCCTCAGACCCTAAATACTTGAGCACATGGACTAATAGGGTTTTATTGATTTAAGTGTGATAAAACCAGTTAGTTCAAGTTTGCACATTTACCCAATTTTATGAATAAAAGAATCGAGACCCAAATCTCGATACAAATCATAGAGTTGCCACCCAAGTTGCCTACTTAGGAAAGAGTTTTGGTATGGTTCCCATTGAATGAGAGACTCTTACCATTTGGATAAGAGATTTGGGTATCACATAAGTCATTTATTTCTCATTTAGTTAATTCAAAATTACGTTCACCGCGTAAAACCAATTTCTTTTCATCATTTGGGGAACTATTATAGAAATCCTATTTTCTACACTCTTTCACACACGATTCATGCGTTCAATTGTTTATAATAAAGCACAAGAAGTAAAGGGGGAATAAATATTACAACGGGGGGAAAATGGGGGAATTGTAAGCGAACCTATACATTTGTTCTAAGTTATAAAACAAAAATAAATAAATTTGCCTGCATGAAAATGTTAGCATGGTTATGGTACATCATGAATCAGCATTTTATTGGAGAAAATGTGATTATATTAGCGTGGCGTTTTTGCGATCAATAGTGCTCGGGCGACTTCTAGGATCGAAAAGAAATTACAAGTCTTCAACGTATTTTGTTATAAAAACATATTTTAGCTTATCATGTGTTGATTTACTAGATTATTAGTGAAACTGATCGCATGGAAAATGGTCATGTTAGGTTCGTTTTACACATTTACATGAAAATGGGATTCTGCATAGGGTGTCAGCACCCATACGCGTATGGGGTACTCGTACGGGTATGAAGGACCTGTATGGGTCTTGTTTAGGCCCAAAAAAAATTTCCATCCAGCCAATTAAATAGATCTATGAGAAAAGAAATAGAATAAAATGAGATTTCCTTCCTAGTGAGTATGGCGCACCTGTATAGCCACCATACGTATATATAGGTGCCAACAAGGCCCGTATGGGTCAGGACCATACCCAAAATAGATCAAAGGATAAATCAAACCAAAGAAATGAAAATAATAATGAAATAAATTGAAAGTGAGTCTCTTTGGAAACTCAAGAGCAAACCTCTACGTAGTGAATCCACTTTGGAGTGATATCAATGTTGAATGGAAGCTTTGTCAAAGTAGAAAGATGAATGAAAGTGATTTTAGGGACTGTTTGGTTGATTTGGTATGGATAAAACCTCTTCTCAATCCTAAAATAAAGCTAGAATGGTATAAAATGTGGACAAAACCCTTGTAGAAGGGCTTTCTCCCCATTCTGTCCCTTCTATACCCCAACTATACCCTTACTGTAACCTAAAAAACTTATTGAAAATGACTTACCTATAGTATGATTTATTTACGGGTCCTAGAGTGGACAAGTATGGGTAAAGGTACAGGTGTACGAGTCCTGGGTAGGGGTACGGGTCCTGGGCAGGGGTACGGGTCCTGACTAGGAGGGGTATGGATCCTGTGGACAAGTACGAGGCTTTTAGAGACCTAGGCACAACTTTTATGAGGTTTAGGTTTGACAAAGCTTAATCGAACAACATTGAAATCACTCAAAGTAGATAACATTTGTAGAATATTGCATTATCTAGCTCTCATCATTGTTTTATAAGAAGGGACATTAAAGTCCATTGCTCACAGCTACCTTGGTTAGAAGCTTAGGAAAGTTAGCCTTAAGGAATTTAGTCAGCTGATCTTTGAAGGCTTGTTTCTCTGTTGTAAGAGGGGTGATTTACGAGGATATTTGTTATGTGCTTTGAGTAACAACAACAGGAATAGATTTCACCAACTCCTCAAACTTCTGATTCATGTAGTCCTTGAGCTCCTTTTTCATTTCAGTGGAGGCTTTATTGATATGCCCAAGCATAGTGGCATTGCTAGACTCAACTCCAGTCTCGGCCTTGGTAGCAACTCTTTTAGCTTTACTAACCTCTGTATATATCTGCTCTAATACCGAAGTGACCTTGGATAGAGCATTTTAGCTACCTGATCATTACTCGGGAAATTGTTTACCCTCTGCTCAATTGCTATCAGTCTGCTCCAGACCCCCTCCAACTTACTTTTCACTTATTGGGAAATTGATAGCTTTTGAGTTGAGGATTTAATAGTTTCCAGTCTAGCACAGATATCCTTCAAAGTGGGCTCAAGATCGGAGTCACTGCTTTTCTTATCCTCCGTAGCCGCCTCTTCCAGTAATTGCCAAGCCATATTTAATTTCTCAGCCTATATACCTTGTATGATTGGAGTGCTAGCTCTGATCTTAACTCATAATCAGGAATGGATGTGCTCTCATCATCATCCTCTTCACCACCATCATCTTTCTAATCATCATCCTTATCATCACCTTCCTCATCATTATCCGAGAATCAACAAATTTGACCCCGCATTATTCACAAAATTTTTGGTCCGCCGCTACTACGGGAATCACTTTTACTTTCTTTTCCTCTGGTTACTAAGATGTTTCAGTTTGCCAGGTTGTCTCTTGCCTGCCCATGGTTTCCTCATTATCATCAGCATCATCATCTTTAATATTGTGAGCATTGGATTTTAACGGTCCTTCTCACGAAACAATGATGAGAGCTATATGATGCATTCTCTTGTAGGTGTTATCCATCAGAGGTGTTCCTACTGCTGCAGGGTTGAGTTTGGCAGGAGTTAGGAGACCTAGTCTGCCCTTAAGGACCCGTACAGGTGCTGCCTGGTGGTACAGATCCACTAGTGGACCCGTATGGGTCAATCCTTTCGTACACCTGGGGGGACCCGTACGGGTGGGGCCCTACCCATACTGGTCCTCTTGTTGCCTAAAAAAGCTCTTTTAGAAGGGAATCCTTTCCTATTTTGGGAAAAGGCCGGTCATGAATGTAATTTATTGTGTTCAGACCTCCTTTCCCCTATAAATAGACCTTTTCTTCACATTTGAACACACACAACTCATATGCAAAAATAGTTAGTATACTATACACAAATTCTAGCTGAGTCTATAGGTATAAAAAGGTTGTAGTGAAGTATAGGAGGTATAAAATAGGGAGAAAACCCACCTTTCAAGGTTTTGTCCACATTTTATTCATTCCTAGCTTCGTTTATTAGGATTTAGGGGAGGTTCTGTCCATACAAACACCCGCCTAAATAGTCTGGTTTCATCTACTTTGGCTAGACTCTCTCAACAGTAAAAGGATCACCTCAAAGTGGATTCATGCCGCAAAGGTATCCAACTTTTATTTCATTTCTCCTCCATTAATTTTCTTATTAAACTAAACAAAGTTTCTTCCTGGACCACACAGGACCCGTACGGGTACACCATACCCATACCGGTCATCCCTAGTAGCCGTACGGGTCCTCCCAACCCATATGGGTACCAGCCCCAGGAAGAATCTAGAATTTATGTTTCAATGAGTTAAAATTAACCCAACTCACCATTTATCATGCAATCATTTTCACTAATAATATGGTAAATCAACCCATAAAACTTAAAATGTATTTTCACAACAAAATACGTTGAAGACTCGTTATTTCTCTCCGAACCTAGAAGCCGCACAGGCACTATCAATTGTAAAATCGCCAGGCTTATATAATCACATTTTTCCTAATGAAATGCTGACTTATGATGTGCTATAAACTGTGTTAATCTTTGTGGATGTAACCGAATTTATTTATTTTGTCTTATAATTTAGAAAAAATTTATAGGTTCACTTGCAATTCCCCCATTTTCCCCTAGCTGTAATTTTTATTCCCCTATTTATTCTTTTGCGCTTTATTATAAACTATTGAACACATGTATCATATATGAAAGACTATAGAAAATAGACTTTTTGTGATAATTCCCCAAATGATGAAAAATAAATGGTTTTACGTAGTGAATGTAATTTTGAATTAACTAAATGAGAAATAAATGACTCATTCGATACCCGAATCTCTTATCCAATAGGTATGAGTCTCTCACCTAATGGGAACCATACTAAAACTCTTTCCCAAATAGACAACTTGGGTGGCGACTTTATCATTTGTATCAAGATTTGGGTCTCGATTCTTTTATTTGTTAAAATTGACTAATTGTGCAAACTTGAACTAAAAAGTTTTCATCACTCCTAAATCCAACCAACCCCAGTAAGCCCCACCTCTCAAACTAGCGCCAAAGGAGACCCACACATCATCGACACCTTATAGTGGTGACTCTGCTGGGGATTATAATCTTTTAACTTGTAAAATTTTGGTTAATTTTTGAAAAATTTAAAAGATTAAGATGCACATCGAAAATTATTTACTTAATCCAACCCATTTTCTTTTTCATCATTTGGGAAAATTATTACACTTTATCTTAGATGCACTCTATCTTTGTACAATGACCTCACCATGCATCATTATACATTCCTCATGCATAATTGAACCCACGCATGTATTGATCTTTTGGTTCCCACCAGAGCAAGAGTTAAAGCTTTGTAATAATCTCAAGTTCATTTGGTCCGCATTCAAGTTTCTACGCAACCAAATTTAGTTCAATTAAGGGATGAATCTCAGCCTTCACCTCCTGGTAATCCATTGTCTTATCAGTTTGAATAGTTGGGTTCAGTTGGTCCTTATAATTTAGGGGGTACGGCAGTTTTGCCAGCCGTCAATCTTTCTATATAGCCTAGACAAGGATTCATGCTATTAATGTCTCAGTTTGGGGGATCTAGCTAAGGTCCCAACTACGTAGCCACACCTAAGGGGATGACCTTCCATCAACCAATAGGTCTACCCTTTGGTGTGACTACTAATGCTCAACAATCTTCACCTTCGGTCTAAGCCATAAAAGAGGACTAGTGGTAATACAAGTAGAAGCTCAGGATTGGGAGACTACCGATTCACCGATGGATCCTATCAAGATTGAAGATGAAAACCCTCCATATGTGGAGGATAACTTCGAGGATGAGTTAACCTTTTAACGTTGCTAGTGTCTTGATACAAATAATGCCACTTATAAAGCACATAATGGATAAATTGATGCATTCACATCATATTTGAGTATTTCATTCTTAAAGATATCATGCACTCATAAAATCAACATTCTTAAAAATTTCATCATGTTTATTAAAGAAGTTCAATTTGAGTACATCGCAATGGCATAAGGTTCCAATGGTTAAAACTTACCACAAAAAAGAGAGATGAAAAGTGCTTAGTAAACATGATAGCCTTAGGTCTTAGCTCATCTTTTTCCATAAGGGGGGAGGAAGATACACATCACTAAGAAAGAAAGCCAAGAGCCCAAGAAAAATAAAGGGGAGGGGGAAGACATACTTTACATCAAAAGAACCATTGAAGGAAAAGATCCTACAACACAAATCCTAAATCAAAGCAAGCTTAAATCCAATGCTCTTCCAAAACCTTCAAAAGGGTAAATCATCACATCCAATAAATGGGCATTTCTTATCAATGTAGGTACCTTCCTTGGACCTATATTCACATAAAAACATCCGTCCAAAAATGCTTTCTCCATTTGTTCAAAAGAAAGAAGACCCCTCACCCTACATAGTGATCCCAAACCTTCCCCACAATGTTTATTCTAACACTAAATGACCTAAGCTTACAAAAATAGATTCAGATACTTAAAGCAACCCCTCAAGGCGGGTAATCCGATTCTCAAATAGCTACCCCCAGTCAACACTGATACTAGGGGCAAATTCAACCCTAATTGGGAAGGACTATTTATGGTTAAGAAAATCGTTGGTAAGGGAGGAATTAAGCTCATGAATATGGATGGAAATGAGTTCGTGAATCCAGTGAATTAAGACAAGCTTAAGTGCTATCAAGTTTAGGTTAAAAGAAATCAATCACAAAAAAGCAGCACGCAAAAAACAAAAAAATACCCGGCGAGTGGTCTTTAACTGCTCGGGCAAATATTAGGGTGCAACCTGTTGATCGGTATTCCATCAAGAGAAAAAAGTAAGTAGCTTTTTGGAAAATCTATAAAAGGACCAGAAAGCAGGTAAGGGTTAACCATTGGAAACTATTACCATTGCCTATGTACTCAAATTTAATTTCATCGATAAACATGATTTGATTTGCTAAGAATCTTGGTCTTATGAATGCATGCATGTCTTTAGGTGAAATAATTACAAGTATGTGAACATCGGTTTTTTCTCTACATTTTTTTCTCTTTGTTATTATCTGTACTGCGCGTATTATTCAGCAAAAGACAAAATACTGATAAGCCACTAAAGAAATAAGGTTTATATGAAAGTTGGAAAAAGTCTGCTGAACTAAGCCGCCAAGGACAGTTCAGGCAAAAGTTAAGACAAGAAAGAAAAGTCTGCTGTATTGACCCATCAAGGACAATTCAAGCAAAAGTTACGATAAAAGAAAGAAAAATACAAAATTAGTTTGATAGATCGCATTAACATCAAGCGGTCTATGCAAAAGTTAGAACTCAATTAAAAAACGCTAGTATTCTATACTTTCTTTTGTTCTTCAAGCATCATTTGTAATAGCAATGTTTCACAGTTGGGATCCCTCAAGCTTAGTTTTCCCACTACGAAGCTACTCAATAGCACACATCATCCAAAGTGCCAAGTGCTTAAATTAGCATCATCCAACTTGCACCGTGTCATAGTGTGTACACCACTAAGACACAAAAATAAAAGAAGTCTGCTGGATTGAGCAGCCAAGGATAATTCACGAAAAAATTAAGATAGTATGCTAGATTGAAAACCCGAAAGGGTAGTCTAGGCAAAAGTTAAGACAAAGAAAGAAAAAGTCTGTTGGATTGAAAACCCGAAAGGGCGGTCTAGGCAAAAATTAAGAAAAAAGAAAAGAAAGAAAGTCTGCTGAATTGAGCCGCCAAGGACAATTCAGGAAAAAGTTAAGATAAAAGAAAAATATAAGAATTAGTTGAATAGATTGCATCACATCAAGCGATCTTTGCAAAAGTAAGAACTCAAATTAAAAGTGTCAAGTACTTCCACTAGTATCATCCAGCTTACACCATGTTATAGTTTGGATACCTCAAAGATGCACCCCCCTAAGGTGCAAAGAATGAATCTCATCCAATTAAATCACCAGTGTAAAAAATTATATGCATCCATATAAACTTGTACGAGTCCACAAAAGGCGTACGGATGCTCTTTTCAAATTCAAGACAAGATTCTCACTAGAGAGAAGCACAACAACTGTATAAAGGCCTTTATAGGGGCAATCTAGTCAGACTCAGGTTTAAATTAAGCCTAGTCCTAGCCACACGGGTCCCTAATAGGCATACGAATCCCATCCAAATCTTTATAGTACTCATCGGTGTCAATCAGGCCAGTCTTTTAGTAATCTAGAGCTTTAAAAGTTTGGTTACTAGTCAACTCACCAGTAATTTAAGCCTTTATCAAAGAAGAATAAGACAACAATATCATCGAGGCAAAGGATCAATCAAGGATCCAAACAAGTAAGAAAAGAATAGCCTAATCTAAGCTATTGGGGAGACCTATCCCTGCTGCTCATCCTAAGTCTGGTCCCGTACATCCGCTAATAGGTCATCCCTATCTATCATCACATGATCCTCTACCCATCCGGCATCTGTAGTAGGTAAATCAGGAACCCTAGCCTCTAAAGCTCCTGCCATACTCCTAGAGGCAATACTAGTCTCCTTTACTCACTTCTCTACCTCCTGCTCAGCTTCCTCCACCTAAGTGACCACTGGTGCCACCCGATAAGCCGAACTATCCTCCTTTGAATAAGAATTGGATGGCTCGGGTATCTATTTACCCTCAATCATCTGGGCCAGCTGACCCCGCAACATCTCAACCTCGGCCCTCGCCTGAGCAGTCTCCAGTCTAGCCCTCTCCAACTCCTCCTCTAGTGGCCTAACCCGATCGGCCTCAGTAGTTGGTACTTGCAACTGCTCCCCCAGGAACCTAGCTTTCTCTATAGAGGCATTCGAATCCTGAGTGTACTTACCATATTCCATAGCCAACAAAGTCTGTAATGGAAATCATAAGATCAGTACACAAGTATAAATGTCAGGGCATGTATAGTTTGTTAAATTTTACGGGTAAAAGAAACTTACCAAAGCTAGTGCATCCTGAGTTCGTAGCAACCCCTAGACGAATAATTACAACCCCTGATGCATCTAAGGAATCAGATGTGGTTTGAAGACTTCCACAGGGATTGGGGGAGGATCGGCCTCTCTACCATAACACCGTCCTCCACCCTCAGATCCGCTCGCTGAAATACCACTCAAAGGAGAGTGGTGACTCTAGGACAAAGGGACGAACATCCACTCCTACCTGCATCCTCTCAATGTCTCCACGTATGACCATCTGCTCCCATAGGTCTTGAATGACCTGCGAAAAGTAAATGCACTGTAAGTATCACAACTTTGTAAATATAGTTCTACTAATAGTATGTGGAAATGTAAAGTACGGGAACTATACTAGGATGGCCCGTCACCAGTTCTTGATTGACACAACGGCAAAATCTTAAATAGCAGATAATAGACTATAGTTAAGGCTGCTTGAGTACACCGGGAAGAAGTTGGTAGAGAGGAAGGTCAGTAGGAAAGACCGGGCTTACTGATCCCTCCTCCCTGTAGCTACCGGGCTAGGCTGCCCGATCTATTAGCCGTGAAGATCCTCATACTTGAGCTTATCCTTCTGTCTAGGATGCACCCCAAGAAGTCTCTCTGCATGAGCCTCTACCTCGGCTCAAGAATGCCAGTGATCTGTACAAACATCAAAGTGGGTGACGTCCCTGCTCCAATCCAATCATGTCAGTGCACGTATGTTCGAGGTGGTGATAGTGACCTCCCTAATAGGCAAGTGGGAAGTGTGTGTCATCTCAGACCATCTCTCTGTCAGGGCTAATATAGCACCAGGGGCCAGTGTCCTCAGGGCCTGGGGAATGACCCTGACAATATCAGTAAACCCGAATGGGTCAATATAGGCCAGTAGCTCAGTATCCCCGACAGCCCAAATCTTCTCATGCCACTTTTTGTAAAAGCTTAGGGCTTCCACCATCTTATATGGGAACTGCAAAGGCGAAACAATAGTTTAACATGGTTAGGATATAGTGAACACATCAAAAATAAAAAAAAGGTTGTAGAAAACCTAGTTTTAAACATTCTATCCCTGAAGAAGGTACCAGTACGGGTCCATCCCCACCCGTACGGGTCCACTCCTTACACCTCTGGGCAATTTCTCAAGTGGGAGTAGGATTCCTTAAACAGCAAGGACACATCAAATTCAAACTGGGGCCAACCCCACTTCTCTTAAACCTCTATAATAGTTATATGAGGGGCAAGACCCCTAGCTCACCTTGATCCTTGATTGAAGGGGCAAAAATTGTTGTTTTCTCAAAGTCAATCAAGAATCAAGGTAATCCATTTTAGAATAACTACTAATGTGAACACTCTTCCATGTGCAGGTTCATTCAAGGGGAGGATCCCTAAGTGGTAAAAACAACAAGGAGCAACAATCCCCACAAGACAAGAGATTCTTGCCCAAACCATGGAAATGTTATCCTAGTAGAAAAATCATCTAGGAAGACACCTCCCTAGCAAAGAAGTCAATTGGGGGGCATCCTTCCATTCCCTAGTAGTAGATACTATCGAGGGGCACCCCCCATCATCATGCACATTAAGGGCACCCACCCTAAGGGTAATTACCAAAGAGACACTATCGAGAGGCATCCCCCATCACCAAACACCCTAGAGGTACTCCCTAGCAAGTGCCTGCTAGTAAAAGGGGCATACTAGGGGCACCTCAGTTCTAGTTGGGACCAGCCCAACATCATTAAACTCAGTTTTTTTCTTTTGATCAGGGCAAGTCCCCGCCCCGCGTACCTCAAATTGACTAGTTCCTTTATCATGTGTAGGAACCAGAGGAGAGGTATTCATAGGAAAAGAAGGAATTCACCCTACCACACTACAACCTAAGGGGCATCATTCAACAAAGGTGCCATCTGAGGGGTACCATCCAAGGGGCACCTTCCCAAGAAGCGTTCATAGCAACTAGACCGTTAAAGGGATCATTTCCCCAACAAGCAAACCATCCGAGGGGCATCCCCTCAACTAGTCAAGCCTCCTAAGGTAATTTCCAAGGGCTACCCCCTATTAGATAAGTTTCTCTTTCAAGGGGCACCACCAAGCAATCTAAGTCATCTAGGAGACTTGCTCCCAGGTAGTGAAGCTGCTCACAGGCTATTTTCCCCCCCAGTAGTCAAGCCACTCTAGGGGCATACCAAAATTAAGACCAACCCAACATCTCTTCACTCACTCTTTACGGTTAATTAGGGGAAAAACCCTAGTACATCTTAATACTTCATTGAAGGGGCAAAAATTTTTGTTCATCACAAAGTCAATCAAGAATTAAGACGTACCATTTTAGGTCATATTCTGATAAATTTTTTTCCCTTGCAGGTCAGATAAGACGAAACCTGAATGCCAACTAAAGGGGCACCTTCTCTCCAACGGAGCATCCGTATCAGGGTAGTTCATTCCCCAGCAAATGAAACATTCAAGGGGCATTCCCCCTATCCCCATAAGAAGCCAATCTCTATCCCTGATGATTGAATGGTTAAAGGAACCATTCCCCCAGTCTGAGTAGTATCTAAGGGGCACCACCCAACTAGTCAAGCTTTCTTGAGATGGGTTACAAGGATACTCCCCAGTAGTTAGGATGTCCCAGGAACACCTTCCTATAAATAATTGAAATTGCCCTCGAGCAGTTTCTCCCCAGTGATCCAAATGGACATGCCATTCAAAGGCTATCTCCTCAACAGTCAGCTCCTCCAAGGGCACCCCCAAAGGAGCATTCCAACTCAAAACAGTTAGGCCAAACCCAACATTTCTAAACATAGTTTACAGTTTATTTAGGGGCCAACCCCCATCCATACATCTTCATTTTAAATAGTAACTAACCCAATGTTTTTATTGTCTCTTAACAGGTTATTCGAATTCCCCAGTAGGAAAGTCATCCGCCTTAGGAAAGGGATACAAGGAAAGTCATCCGCCTTAGGAAAGGGATACACCAGCAAGAGAGTCATTTGCCTTAAGAAAGGGATATAACATCATCAGTTAGGAAAGTTGATCCGCCTTAAGAAAGGGATACGCTGGTGGGAGAGTCATCCACCTTAGGAAAGGGATATGCCATCAGTAAGGAAAGTCGATTTGCCTTAAGAAAAGGATATAAGGAGAATTCATCTGCCTTAGGAAAGGGATATACCACTAGTAGGAGGGTATTCCACCTTAGGAAAGGGATACATCATCATCAGTTAGAAAAGTTGATCCCCCTTAAGAAAGGGATACGAGGAGAAGTCATCCGCCTTAGGAAAGGGATATATAATCAGTTAGGAAAGTCGATTCACCTTAAGAATGGGATACGAGGAGAAGTTATCCACCTTAGGAAAGGGATATATCATCAGTCTGGAAAGTGGATCCGCCTTAAGAAAGGGATATGAGGAGAAGTCATCCGCCTATATATCATCAGTTAGGAAAGTTGATCCACCTTAGGAAAGGGATATGAGGAGAAGTCATCCACCTTAGGAAAGAGATATATCATTAGTTAGGAAAGTCGATCCGCCTTATAAAAGGGATACGAGGAGAAGTCATCCGCCTTAGGAAAGGGATATATCATCAGTTAGGAAAGTTGATCTGCCTTATAAAGGGGATACGAGGAGAAGTCATCCGCCTTAGGAAAGGGATATATCATCAGTCAGGAAAGTCAATCTGCCTTAGGAAAGGGATATGAGGAAAAGTCATCCCCCTTAGGAAAATGATATATCATCAGTCAGGAAAGTCGATCTACCTTAAGAAAGGGATACGAGGAAAAGTCATATGCCTTAAGAAAGGGATACATATATCTGCCATAGAGAAGTCACCAAGAGATATGCAAAGCAAAGGAAAGTCGATCTGCCTTAAGAAAGGGATACGCAAAGCAAAGAAAAGTCGTCTGCCTTAAGGAAGAGAGGCACACAATGAAGGAAAGTGGTCCACCTAGACAAAGAAACACAAAGGAAGGATGCTCACCTTAAGAAAAGAGTGCAAAGGAAGGCTATACACCTTGCAGAAGGGCCACCAACATCAGATACAGATTGGTGCAAACCCTACATTTCTCAAACCCCTTATTTTTAGTTAAATTATGGGCAAATCCCCTAGCTTTCCTTGATCCTTGATTGAAGGGGCAAGAATTTTTGTTTTCGTATAATCAATTAAGAATCAAGATAAGCCACTCTTGAATTGATTACTAACCATGATGATTTTTGTGTGCAGGTCCACCTGAGCGCATGAAATTTTCCCCAGTAAATAAATCTTACAAGGAGAGATTTCCCTAGCAGAAAAGAATTCACCGAAGAGCATTACTATACTCCCCAATCGCGGAGTCAGCCAAGGGGCATCCCCCCATTTCCCAGTAGCAGAATCATTCAATCTAGGGGCATCCCCCCATTTCCCAATAGCAGAATCATTCAATCAAGGGGCATCCCCCCATTTTCCAATATCGGAATCATTTAACCAAGGGGGCAGGCATCCCACTATTTACCTATAGTGGAATCAGTCAACCAAGGGGCATCCCCTACATTCCCTAGCATTGGAGTCATCCAATCAAGAGACATCTCCCCTTAAGCGACTTTCTTCGAGAGGCACCCTCTAAAAGGTGCATTCCATCCCTAAAGCAATCGGGCCAAACCTGACGTTTCTCACACTTAATTTATAGCTTATTCAAGGGCCAAACCCCATCCACACATCTTTACTCTCGATTGAAGGGGTAAAAATTTTTGCTCATCACGAAGTCAATCCAGAATTAAGATGTGTCTGCTTAGACAATGACTAACTCGATGTTTGATTATCGTCTTTTTACAGGTCATTCAAAATCCCAGCTGGAGAGTCATCCGCCTTAGGAAAAGGATGCACTATCAGTCAGGAAAGTCGATCCGCCTTAAGAAAGGGATACACACACCTTCGCTAGTAGAGTCACTAGGGATATGCATCAATAAAGGAAAGTCTTCCGCCTCAAGAAAGGGATACGCATCAGCAAGGAAAGTCATCTGCCTCAAGAAAGGGATACGCATTGGCTAAGAAAGTCATTTACCTCAAGAAATAGATACGTATTGGCAAGGAAAGTAGTCCACCTCTAGCAAGGAACACCAAGGAAAGTCATCCGCCTTAAGAAAGGGATACACATCGGTAAAGGAAAGCGGTCTGCCTCAAGAAAGGGACACCAAGGGAAGGAGTTGGCCTTGAGGAAAGAACTCACCTATATCATCACCTCAGGTATAATTTTTGAACCCTCGCTCACATCGTGAGATCATACAGATTTGTATCTATAGTGATCCCATAAGGGGTAGTCTATGAACACCAGATTTTAAAGGTCCCTCTCATGAAACGATGATGAGAGCTATATGATGCATTCTCTTATAGGTGTTATCCATCAGAGGTGTTCCTACTGCTATAAGGTTGAGTTTGGCCGGAGTTAGGAGACCTAGTCTACCCTCAGTGACCCGTATGGGTGCTGCCTTATGGTATGGATCCACTAGTGCACCTGTACGGGTCAATCATTTTGTACGCTTGGGGAGGACCCATACGGGTCCTTATTTCCTAAATAGGCTCTTTTGGAAGGAAATCCTTTCCTATTTCGAGAAAAGGCAAGCCATTAACGCGATTTATTGCGTTCATACATCCTTTCCCCTTTAAATAGACCCATTTTCTTAACATTTGAACAAATACAACTCATATGCAAAAATAGTTAGTATGCTATACACAAATTCTAGAAGTTCCTATAGGTATAGAAAGGCTATAGTAGAAGTATAGGAGGTATAAAATAGGGAGAAAACCCATCTTTTAAGGTTTTATCCACATTTTATTCATTCCTAGCTTCGTTTATTAGGATTTAGGGGAGGTTTTATCCACACAAACACTCGCCTAATTAGTATTGTTTCATCTACTTTGGCTAGACTCCCTCAATAGTAAAGGGATTGCCTCAAAGTGGATTCGCGCTGCAAAGGTAACTCTCTTGAGTTTTAAAGAGACTCACATCTCAGTTATTTCATTATTATACTCTATCTCTTTTATTATATATATATATTCTTTTTTCTTGTTTTAGGTCTGGTCCTAACCCATGTGAGCCTTGTTGGCACCATATATCCTCTAGGATATTAAATCGGTGCGCCATACTCATACAGAGGGAAATCCCCCTTTTATTTCATTTCTCCTTCATTAATTTTCTTATTAAACTGAATAAAGTTTCTTCCTAGACTAGATAGGACCCGTATGAGTACACTATAATTGTATCGGTTCTCCCTGGTAGTCGTACGGGTCCCACCCACCTATACGGGTACAAGCCCCAGGCAGAATCTAGAATTTATGTTTTAATCAGTTAAAATTAACCTAACTCACAATTTTCCATGTAATAATTTTCACTAATAATCTGGTAAATCAACCCATAAAAGTTAAAATGTATTTTCCCAATAAAATATGTTGAAGACTCATTATTTCTCTCAGATCCTAGAAGCTGCTCGGGCACTATCGATTGTAAAACTGCCACGTTAACATAATCACGTTTTTCCTAATGAAATGCTAACTATGATGTGCTATAAACTATACTAATCTTTATGGATGTAACTGAATTTATTTATTTTGTTTTATAATTTAGAACAAATGTATAGGTTCACTTGCAATTCCACCATTTTCCCCCAGTTGTAATTTTTATTCCCCCATTTATTATTTTGGGCTTTATTATAAACTATTGAACATATGTATCATATATAAAAGAGTGTAGAAAATAGACTTTCTGTGATAATTCCCCAAATAATGAAAAACAAACGGTTTTACGCAGTGAATGTAATTTTGAATTAACTAAATGAGAAATAAGTGACTCATCCGATACCCGAATCTCTAATCCAATAGGTATGAGTCTCCCACCTAATAGGAACCGTACCAAAACTCTTTCCCAAGTAGAGAACTTGGGTGGCAACTCTATCATTTGTATCGAGATTTGGGTCTCAATTCTTTTATTCATTAAAATTGACTAATTGTGCAAACTTGAACTAAAAAGGTTTCATCATGCCTAAATCCAACCAACCCTAGTGGTCCCCATCTCTCAAATAGGCTCTAAGGGAGACCCATATGCCATCGACACCTCATAATTATCATCGTCATCCTCCTCCTCCTCTTCCTTGTCTTCCTTCTGATGATCCTTCTGTCCTTCCAGATCCCCTGTGGTGACCTTACCCTTTGAGTATGCAAGAATAGCATTCTCGTTAGAACCTAGATCAACTCCCTCCTCTAGTGCACTAGGCACTAGGTTAGGCTTATCTACCTTAGATGCAATTTGATATTTATTTACGTGTAAGTTGCCTTGATTTTCCTCCACTCCAGCAACTTTAGAGTTAAGATCAAGTTGTACCTCTGCATTTTATTATTCAGGATGCTCTACTTCCTCATTTCTTGCCTTTGCAGGGCTTTTGGCTTCCAATTCTTCTGCCTTTTTAGCACTTGGAACATCCTCTCCCCTCATGATCTCATCATCCACCTCAACTTTCTCATTCTCCCTATTAGACTTCTCCAAATTTAAATGACTTCGGAAAGGGACCTAAGCGTGGCTGAAGATTTAGTCTTCTCACTTCCTCATTGCCGTATCCCTCTCTCGTAAGTTTAATTTCTTCTATGGGGATAAATATAGAAGGAGTTAGTGTGTATTGTGAAATGAGGGGAAAAGTCCCTATTTATAGGGTAAGAGTCAGGTCTGAATGTAATAAACCGCATTAAAGACCTATTTTTTTCCCAAAAATGGTAAGAGATAGCTTTGGAAAGAGGCTGATTAGGAAATTAAAGGACTCATACGGGTAGGCCCCTACTCATACGGGTACTAGGGGTCCTATACGGGTCCCCTCCATGCGTATAAAAGGTACTTACCCGTACAGGGCTGCCGGTGGATCAGTACCACTAGATAGAACCCGTACAGGTACCTAGGGGCAGACTAGGTCTCCGAACTTCGGCAAAATTCAACTCTGCAATAGTAGGAACACCTCTTATGGATAACACCTGAAAGACATTGCATTATAAAACTCTCATCATCATTTTGTGAGAAGGATCATTAAAATCCAGTGCTCACAGACTGCCCCTCATGGGATCACTGTAGATACGGATCTGTATGATCTCACAATGTGAGTGAGGGTTTAGAAATTATGCATGTGGTGATGATATGGGTTAGTTCTTTTATTGAGGTAAACTTCTTTCATTTGCTAATGCGTACCCCTTGTAACTCTTCATGGGAATGTGTATCTCTTTACTGAGGCAGATTGACTTTCCTAACTGGCGTATCCCTTTCTTGAGGTGGATGACTTTCCTTTTGCTACCATGCATATCCTTTTCTTGAGACAGATGACTTTCCTTTTGCTACTATGCATATCCCTAGTGACTCAACTAGGGAGGGTGTGTGTATCTCTTTCTTAAGGCGGATCGACTCTCCTGCCTGGAGTGTCCCTTTCCTAAGGTGGATGACTTTCCTAACTAATGATATATCCCTTTCCTAAGGCGGATGACTTCTCCTCGTATCCCTTTCTTAAGGTGGATTGACTCTCCTGAATGGTGTATCCCTTTCCTAAGGCGGATGATTCTCCTGACTGATGATATATCCCTTTCCTAAGGCGGATAACTTCTCCTCATATCCCTTTCTAAAGATAGATGACTTCTCCTCATAATGCTTTCTTAAGGCAGATCAATTCTCCTGACTGGCATATCCCTTTCCTAAGGCAGATGACTCTCCTGACTGATGATATATCCCTTTTCTAAGGTGGATGACTTCTCCTTATATCCCTTTCTTGAGGCATATGACTTCCCCTCGTATCCCTTTCTTAAGGTGGATCGACTCTCCTGACTGGTATATCCTTTTCCTAAGATGGATGACTTTCCTGACCCATGAAATATCCCTTTCCTAAGGTAGATGACTTCTCCTTATATCCCTTTCTTAAGGCAGATTGACTCTCCTGACTGGCGTATCCTTTTCCTAAGGTGGATGACTTTCCTAAGGTGGATGACTTCTCCTAGTATCCCTTTCCTAAGGCGGATCGATTCTCCTAATTGGCGTATCCCTTTCCTAAGGCGGATGACTCTCCTGGATGGGGGATTTTGAATAACCTGAAAAGAGACAATAATCAAACACTGAGTTAGTCATTGCTTAAGCGGACACCTCTTTATTCTTCATTGAAGTTTGTGGAAATAAAAATATATTTTCTATTCAATTAAGAATGAAGATGTATGGATGAGATAGACTATAAACTATATTTTAGAGATGCTAGGTTTGGCCCGATCACCGCTTATTTTGCTATTGGGAAATGCTCCTAGGATGGGTGCCCCTAGGGTCTAACAACTCCATTATAGGGAAATGGGGGGATGACCCTGGGTCTATGGGGCGATACCCTTGGGACTTGATTCCACTACTAGGAAGTAGGGGGATGCCTCGGGACCTACTAATTCTGCTATTGGGAGATGGGGGGATGCCCCTTAGTTGACTCCGCTGTTTGGTGATGGGGGAATGCCCTTAGGACTTAATTCCTTTGCTAGGAAATGACCCTAGGGTAAGGTGCCCTTAGGATTCCTAATAATGGGGGTATGCCCCTTGAGTGATTCCACGGCTGGGGAGGGAAGTGATATCCTTTGGGTAAAGCCTCTTCTGCTGGGGAGGCCTTATCTTCTAAAATTCGTTTGTTGGGGAAGAACTCCTGTGTTAGGATGGACTTGGACTGGTGAATTTCTAGTGTTTGCTAAAACACTAATGTAAGAAATTGCCCCTAGATGGCAATATAGGGCCCGTACTAGTGGGCCTAACCCGTACGGGTATAGTTCTTGAAAGTGGGGACCTGTACGGGTAGGGTGGGACCCGTACTGGTCCCCGAAGGAGGTTTTAAAAGGCAGATGAGCCCCCTTATATCCCACCTCCTACCAAACTTCTCATTTAGCAATTCCAGTGATTTTCTTCCTATAATCAACCAAACATGTACTAAAAGATCCCAAAGGCTGGTCGTTTCTACCTTAGACTCGAGGACTTGCCTCTGGTGTGCGATTCGGGCTTCGAGAATTCCTAATTTCCATCGGTTATATATTTTATGGAGGAGACTAGTTCCTAGGGCTTACTCTTATCTCTGAAGCGCCACTGATCCCTTCTCCCGAGACCCACACCTCAAAACTTTAGGTAATTTTGCTTGATTCTCCATTTTTCAATTTTGAACCTTTGGCAATTTCTTAAATTTTTTGCATGAATTAGGGTGCTTTAGACCTTGGAATAGAGCCTGATTCATGTAACTTTAGCCTAGAATGCTTTTAGGATAGTTTTGGATGAACTTTGGTTGAAATTAGATGATTTTAGATTTTTGGGAGATTTTTCGTAGAGGGACTATTGATACGAGTGCTCCTCTAGGATCCGTACGGGTGGAGCTTACCCATACGGGTCCTATCCTTAGGGACAAAATGCTAGCTACTCTACTTTCTATAATCCTTTTTCAATTTCTGACTTTTCTACTATGTTCTAACCTTATTAAACATTAATTCTATTTTTGCAGTTTCAATATAAGACTGTGGGAGCCTTGAGCTTCTATAGAAAGTGGTACAAGGAGATCCGTGCTATAGAGGATATGTAGTTATTGACCCTCATTGATTCCTTTGGGTTCTATGATATCATTAGGGCCATCCCTCAGGCTCCCAAGACACTGGCACCGAGTGCTGTTTTAGCTTTGATTGAGAGGTGGTCGGAGATGACCCATACTTTCCACTTGTCCATTAGGAAGGTCATTATTACTCCCTCAGATATGTGTGCCACTACGGGTTTAGAGTGGAGTGGGGACATGGTCCACTTTGATGTTTATGCCAACCGGTGGCATTCTGGGCCTGAGGTGAATGCCTATATTGCTAGATTACTTGGGCTTTGTTCGGGCGGGATGCACAAGCTCAAGCACGGAGACCTAGATGCTCACTGTATTGCATAGCCTAGTCCTATTGTGGCTGATAGGTGGGACCAATATGCTCGATCCTTCATATTGACATTCCTTACCACCATTTTCTTCCTTGTCTACTCGAGCAACCTCAAATATGGTTATCTTTCTACTTTGAAGGATCTTATAGTTGTGCCCTGTAAGAACTGGTACTAGACCATTTTGGTATAGCTATACTATGGACTAGACATCGGGGTTTAGGGTGAGCAGTCTGAGCTCAAGATCTCTTGTGCTTTTAAGCACCGATTGATTCCTACACCAGGCTTACCCCTGCAGCCTAAGATGCCACATATTATATCTATATAGATAGGGCTTTGGCAGAATCAACCCTTTACCATATCATAGTACTGAGAGTTTTTACACCAGCTATGCTCAGATCGGGTAAACCTGCATTTTACACTTCAACAAACCATTAGTAGAAACTATATTTACTAGGTTATGCTACTCATAGTGCATTTATTTTGTATAGGTTATTCAAGACCCATAGGAGAGATTGGTCACATTTAGAGCTATCGAGTAGATGCAAGCTAGAGTGGATGACCGTCGCTTTGTCCTGGAGTCACCACTCTCCTATGAGTGGTATTTCGGTGAGCAGGTATGGGGGTGGAGGACCAGTGCCATGGTGGGGAGACCAATTCCTCCCCCAATCCCAACGGGCGTCTTCTAATCTCACCTCATGCCTGGGATTGATTAGGGGCTGTACTTATTGGGTGAGGGAGCTTGTGTATTGTTTGGAGAGGGCCTCTATGCTGAGTTCGTTGATTCCTCCCTTCTCCTACCTTGTGAGAGGATTCACCATGAGGATAGGCCTCTAGAGTTTCATTAGAGTGACAGTAAGGATAATGATGATGATGATGATGAGGAGGAGGGTGGACCGAGGGGTGACTGAGGGGGTCCATCTATAGTCTGAGTACTGTAGACTTGGCTAGGTCTGCTACCCCTTCTTCTCAGGTATACTTCTAACTTGGCCTTTGTGAATATCTTTCTACTTTTTAAAATTGACCTTGATCTTGAATTTGATTCTTTATTGCTACAGCCTCCCATTTCTATGCAGAAGAGATATGCCATTAATGCTGCAGTTACCCCTGAGCCGCCAGTGAAGCAGTCTGGGGCTTCTAAATCTGTGAGGGAGGGTGTCCTTTGAGCTGAGCTAGATACTTTCTTCTGACTCCTCGATCATTTATGGAAGGGAGCTATCAAGTAGCTCGAGGTGTTGGTTAAGCCCATCGGTTTTACTCCCTCTAGTTTTACTCATGTAAGGAATCCTTTACCTTTAACTTTGTCCATTACTGTAATTGCCTAGGATGTCTTATCCTGATGTGAGCCTTTCCTTTTAGGTGATCATTTCTGAGGCCGAGAGGATACCTAGGGGTTATTTTTCTGTCCGAGATCTGCTATTAGCCCTGGATGCACTAGCTTCAGTAAGTTTCTTTTACCTTCAAAATTTTAACAAACTATGCATGATGTATGCTATGACATTTATGGATGTGTACTGATGTCATGATTTTCATTGTAGGCTTTGCTAGCCATGGAGAGTAGTCGGTTTGCCCAAGATTTGGATGCTTCTGAGGAGAGAGCCAGATTTTTAGAGGAGCAGCTGCGGGCAGCCACCGCTGAGGCTGATCAGGCTAGGGTCGAGACTGCTAGAGTGAGGGCTGAGATTGAGATGCTGAGGGGTCAGCTAGCGAGGATGACTGAGGATGGGCAGACGCCGATTCCTTCTGATGATTAGTCCAATGATGATCTTTCTGCATATTGAGTGACTCAGAGGGGCATAGATCAGTGTGCTAAGGGAGCTGATGCTGCTAGGACTGCTGTAGGGACTTCAGAGATTAGGGACCGCACCCAGCCGGCTACTAGTGCTAGTGATGCTAAGGACCATATGACCATAGAGGTAGATTATCTGTTGGCGGATACTCAGGATTAGACTTAGGAGGGTCACCAGGGATAGGATCCCCCGGTAGCTTAGGTTATGATTGTCTTTTGGAACTATTTGATACTTTTAGGCCCTATGTGGCTTGTTTTTTATTATGAACTTTGGCTTGGCACTTTTTATACTTCTTTTATGCTTATGGATTTTTCTTGAACTAAGATTGTTGAGTATTACAGCCTTGTGAACCCGTAGTCAACGGTTTTGTAGCGAGGGGACTAAGTGATGTTCTAACTTTTGCATAGGCCACTCGATGTGAGGTGACCTATGAAACCTTTATTTTTCTTTCTTTTTGTCTTAATTTTTGCCTAAGCTGGCCTTGACAGCTTAGCCCAGCGGACCTTTTTCTTTTTGGCTTTAACTTTTTCCTAGACCGCCCTTTCGGGTTTTCAACCAAGCAAGCTTTTTCTCTTTTTTTTTTCTTTTTATTTTGTCTTAACTTTTGCCTTGACCACCCTTTCAGGTTTTTAATCCAGCAGATTGTCTTAATTTTTACCTGAATTATCCTTGATGGCTCAATCCAGCAGACTTTTCTTTTTGCCTTAAATTTTGCCTAGACCGCCCTTTCGGGTTTTCAATCCAGCAGGCATCTCTGAATATTGCAAATGTATGGTAAAGATGAATACAATGACGCATAACACGTAGAGAAAAATTGATGTTCACATACCAGCGATTATTTCACCTAAAGATATGCATGCATTCATAGGACCAAGATTCTTAGCGAAATCATAACATGTTTATTGATGAGATTAATTTGAGTACATAGGCAATGGTAATAATTTCCAATGGTTAACCCCTACTGCCCACTGCCCATTGGTCTTTTACAGATTTTCCAGAAAGCAACTGACATTTTTCTCTCGATGCCCTAACTTTTGCCTAAGCAGCCCTTTCGAGTTTTTAGCTTAGCAAGCTTTATTTGCATTGGAGTGCCCTAATTTTTGCCTAACCGGTTTGTGGGATACGGACCAGCGAGCTGCACCCGAATTTTTGCTCGAGCAGTAGAGGACCGCTAGTCGGGTATTTTATTCTTTATTTCTTTTTATTCTTTGTGCTGCTTTTTTTATGATTTAATTCTTTTGACCTAGACATGATAACGCTTGAGCCTATCTTGATTCATTGGATTCACAAACTCATTTCCATCCATATCCATAATCTTGATTCCTCTTTTACGAAGGACTTTCTTCACAACGAATGGTCCTTCCCCATTAGGCCTCAACTTGCCCCTAGCATCAGTGTTGACCTGGCGTAGCTGTTGGGGGACCAGATCACCCGCTTTGAGAGGTTATTTTGGGTATTTGATTCTATTATTGTAAGCTCGAGCCATTCGCTGTTGGTACATCTAGAGATGGTTAAGTGCCTTGAGCCACTTTTCATCTATCACATTCAACTATTCATACCTGGCTCTTGCCCAATCTGATTCTATTAACTGCGATTCAAGTACCACTCTTAGAGATCTTACTTCTGTTTCAACCGATAACACGTCTTCCATTCCATATACCAAGGAGAAAGGTGTTTGATTGGTGGAAGTTCTTACACTGGTTCTATACCCCCAAACTGCAAATGGAAGTTTATCAATCTCTGTTGGTAGCTACTGTCTTTGAAAAAATCTTCTTGACTGATCAGCTTCCCTTTAGAGCTCCTGAGTTGGTCAATTTGTGACTCAAGATGCTCTTTCCATTTTTTATAACCAAAGTCGACCTTCTGTTGGTGCTTCTCTGAGCCTTCTTGGTCTTCTTCCTTGATAATGTGTGCTCTTGTACGCTTTTCCTCCTCATGAAGAAAGAAGGACCTGGGCTAATTATCATCATGTTTGCTAAGCACTTTTCATTATCTCTCTTTTGATGATAGTTTTTAACCATTGGACATTTATACCATTGCATTATACTCAGAGTTAACTTCATTAATAAATACGATGATATTTTAAGAATGTTGTTGTTATGAGTGCATGCCGTCATTAGAATGAAATACTCAGGGGAAATATGAATGATAGGTGCATCAATTTATTCATGACATGTTAAAAGAAAAAGATACTGATGCTACAACTTATTCATGATATGCCTTATAAGCACTTATTCATGATATGCCTTATAAGCAACATTTTTTGGATAAAAAATGTTTGCAATTTTAAAAATTACATCATTTGAATCATCCTCCACAAGAGGAGGGCCTTGTTGGTCAACCTGAGCAATACCGATAATCTCCCCTTAAGAGCCCGAGGGGTTGTTATCCCTATTTCTTTTCCAGCCTGATATATCAATCCTGTGGAAATATATTTTCCAAGCTGGTCCAAATGCATCGATTATACTTTCCCAAACTTGATTATAACCTAAGAAACCACCTATAAAGGAACATTCTGGGCCCTTAGTAGTAGGATCATAGGATGTCCTAGGGAGGTAGGGGTCTTGAAAAGCTATGGTCATTATTTGTCCTATTTATGGTTGTATAAACATTTAGTTGGCTTGTGAGACTGAGTTGAACACCTGGTTGGGGGAAAGTCCTGAGTTAATAGTGTTAATGCTTTCCTTAGGTTGGGATGACGAACCATCCGACATGGTTGGCCTGAGTTCTGGCTCTTAGATCTTCTCTTCCCTAAATAAAAGGAGAATAGCCTTGAGTAGATCCCTATAGGCACTAGTGCAATGCCCCTTGCTAACATGGTAAGCACCAAACTATTACCTGCCTTCTGTCAGGAACTGACAGTCAGATTGAACATGCATAACAAGCATGATGAAAATTCAAAATTTTATCCCTGTCCCCAGGAACTCCTATTAGTTGCATATAAATCAAATAAAGCCTTAACTAAATAATTTTCTACCTAGGTTAGCAAGTAAAAGGACTAGGCATACCATAATTCCAAATTATATCCTAGCATGTACATTTTATGCTAAGCATGTTATAACTCTAAGCTATAACCTAAGCATGTTATAACTCTAAGCTATAACCTAAGCATAAAATAAACTAAGCATGCAAAACAACTTAAGCATATTATTAAGTCTAAAAACGGTTAAAGAAAACAACCTAATAATAAAAGAGAATGAAAAGGAACTTACCAGTTGAAGCATACTTTAGCAGAACCCTCTTCCACAAGCCTCCAAGAGTAGGACAACCACTTTGAGTATCCACACGAACCCCACCAACCAAAACCTTCCCGGGAGGAAGAACTAAGAAGCCTAGAGTAGTTGCTAGACCACTCCAAAAGCCTCACCCAAAAATATAAACTAGAGGTGCCCGAATAAATTCAGGCTCCTAAAAAATACTTGCTCAATTATCTGAGAGACTATTCTTTTCGAATCTCGCTTAGAATTTATGCTCTGAGCTGTGGTGCACTGAGAAAGGGAGGAGTAGGAGCCTATTTATGGGCTTGGGGAAATAGAAGTGCTTCCCCACTTCCAATGTGGGATTGGGCAAAATTTGCCCAATCCCCATATGGGTCAACACGTGGACCCCGCGGGTTGACCCGCGTGCAACATGCTTAGCACGTTGCACTTAGGGCAGCCAAGGTAGGCCATTATGGCCTGCCTTGTCCCACAAGCGAGGCTTTTGGGCCTTTTTCCCATAAGCCCAAATTGTGGGCTAGGCTGCGCTGGTCACACCTAGTGCTGCCCAATAGTGTTAGTGTGACCAGCATGTGGGCTTGGTCAAATGCCAAGCCCATAACCCCTTTTGCCACCACTTGAGGCCCCAAAGCTTTGGGCCCCATTCCCGTAGGGTCCTACCCTATTGTACCGATTGGAAAATTTCTTTTAGTCCCCTTTTCAATTATGTATTTTTCGACCCTAATGAATTAGTTACCAGTCAAAATAAATTTCTTGGCCCAACCAAAATTGATCTAATCAATTACAATTTATTTTATGACTCTAATTAATTAGTTACCGGTCAAAATAGATTCTTTGGTCTATCCAAAATTGATCTAATCAATTTTAACCACTTAAATAATAATCTAGTTATTATTTATATTATGTTTTTGTAATAGAATAAATTTATTAGTTCTTTACTTAGTCCGATGAAGGTCCAATGTGAGTGACCTTATAGGATCTCGAAGTATTGAGCTGTTAATGCTTAACCAACCCTTGTTCTAGTAGAACCATTAGCTCGGGGTTCTAGACCATTAATATAACCCGATTACCTTAAACGACTGTAGTACACCTCCAGCAAGGGTCTACCATCCCCCATTACTCAGAACATCATTTATGATTATGACTTAATCCCAGTTAATGCAATAGCTATCCAATGCGATGAACTCCTTCCGTTCTTTAATATTAGTACCATCTGGTTTATAGGATTCGGTTAAAGTGTTAACCCACTAATGGCAAGGTTGCTCCACACTATCCTAGTTATTTACTTATTACCGAAGTATATTGCCTTTTACCATAGTGTGTTTGACTAGAAACCATTTCTATCAAACACATACTCTGATCAGAGGTTTATGATAATCATCACTTCAACAAGTGGCCAGGAGCAACTCTTTTATATATCCGGAGCGATGGATTCTTTCCGACTACTCAGCTTACTAATGTGCTGTCATCACTGTACCTCGTAATCTCCCGTAACACCCTAAATTAATGAGTGTGTAGAAATGACCCAAAGTATAGCAATAATACCACACAAGGTAACTAGTATCTTAAGTATGAGGATATTTGCAAAGCTTATTGCATGAAGATAAACACTAACACATTGATATATACACCAAGTGTGTATCTTACTGCGGTCACCAATATATCTTCCAGCTATATCCATGTGTCAAACTTAAGGCACCACCTTCAATCCTTAGGGGATTGACTGCTTGGACCCTTTCCAAGAAAGTTGACCACATGCTAGTCTTTCCACTTCATCAATATCCTTTCTTGATGAAACTATGACTAGGGATAGTTTAGACATAATCATAATTGCACATGAAGCAGGTTCCACCAGATATAGTCCAACTACAATTTCTCTGACTTCATGCTATGATATGTCAAGGACTTTTGTAAACATGCATCAATGAATATATTGAACCAGCTATAATATATATACATAGAAACACATCGATATAAACAAAAGAACAAATGCCCTTATTAATTAAACAAATATCTATACTTATTACATAATTAAGATATATCGCCCTAATTGCCTTAAGGGCATACATCATATCCAACAAACTCCCACTTGCACTAAGGTCAATTAGCCATATGTCTTAATCCATATGCTTTAACATGCTGGTCATGCTCTACTTGAGTCAATGGCTTTGTCAGACCATCTACGAGGTTCTGATCAGTGGGTACATATTCTAATCTTATTATCTTAGCATCAATAATCTCCCTGATTATATGATACTTTGTGGATACATGTCTATTTTTCTGATGAGACCATGGTTCCTTTGCAGGACCTATTGCACCATTGTTATCACAACACAAAGTAATTAGATCAACAACCTCAAGTACCACACCGTGATCACCAATAAATCCCTTTAACTAGATAGCTTCTTTTGCTGCTTCACATGCAATAATGTATTCAGATTCTGTGGTTGAATCAGTAGCATTTTCTTGCTTGGATCTCTTCCAACATATCGCCCCTCCATTTAACACATACACAAAACCTGATTGAGACTTAAAGTCATCCTTGTTAGATTGAAAACTAGCATTAGTGTAACCTCTGATTTTGAGGTCACCTTCTCCAAAAATCAAGAACTCATCCTTAGTCCTTCTCAAGTACTTAAGAATTGCCTTGATGACCATCCAGTGCTTTTCACCTGGATCTGACTGATATCTGCTCGTAAAGCTCAGAGCTTGAGAGACATATGGCCTAGTGCATATCATAGCATACATTGTGGATGCTATCATAGATGCATAGGGTATATCCTTTATGCGCTGTCTTCGGACACTCAGCCTTAGATAGGTTAATCCCCTTTGTCATCAGGAGATAACCTTTCTTAGAATGCTCAAGGTTGAACCTATTCAATACCTTGTCTATATATGTACTATGAGAAAGACCTAACAGCCTCATAGATCTATCTCTATAGATCTTTATACCTAGTATAAAAGATGCTCCACCAAGGTCTTTCATGGAGAACTTTCTTGACAACCACACTTTAATGTTTTGAAGAAGAGAAATATCATTTCCGATTAGCAGAATGTCATCAACATACAATACTAGAAAAATGATTGTACTCCCACTAACATTCTTGTAAACACAAGGCTAATTAGCATTTGGGTAGAAATCCAGTTCCCGGATTGTCTGATCAAACCTCATATTCCAACTCCTGGATGCCTGCATAAGTCCATAAATGGATCTTTGTAGCTTGCATACCTTCGAGCCATTTTGAGATGTAAAACCCTCAAGCTGTGTCATATACACATCCCGGTCTAAATCCCCATTCAAGAATGCTATTTTAGCATCCATCTGCCAGATATCATAATCGTAATGAGCAGCAATGGAGAGGAGTATCCTTATAGATTTAAGCATGGCTACCGGTGAGAAAGTTTCATCATAGTCAATACCTTCCCATTAACTATAACCTTTCACAACCAACCTTGCTTTATAGGGAAGTACATTACCATCCATGTCTATCTACTTCTTGAAGACTCACTTTTAGCCAATCAGTCTAACCTCTTGTGGTGCATCAACCAAATCCCAAACTTGGTTCTCGTACATGGAATCCATTTCTGATTTCATGGCTTTTAGCCATTTATCAGAATCTGAGCTTTTCATTGCCTCATCATATGTCCTTGGTTCATCATCCTCCATGTGATATAGTTCTTTATCATCCATAATGATAAAGCCATATCTATCAGGATCTTTATGAACACAACCTGATCTTTGTAATGATTGTGTTTCGACAGGTTGTTCTTGGATCACACTTTCTTGTGTATCTAGAATGGCGTTAATTAGTTGATTGTTTATTTCCTCTTCTTGAACTTCTAGTTTGATATTGCTCCTACTGACTTTTGCAAGAAAGTGTTCCTTTTCCAAAAAGTGACATTCTAAGATACAAATACCTTTTGTGCTTCGGGTTGGTAAAACAGATATCCAATTGTTTGCTTTGGATATCCAATGAACAAACATTTGTCAGCCTTAGCATTTAGCTTATCTGACACTATTCTCTTTACCATAGCAGGACAGCCCCATACTCTTAAGTGACTTGAGATGACTTCTTATTACACCATCTTTCATAAGGTGTAAAATCAACTGATTTAGAGGGCACTATATTTAATGCATAAACCGCACTCTCTAGTGCATATCCCCAAAAGGATTTACTGAGATCTGCATGGCTCATCATAGACCGAACCATATCTAATAAAGTTTGATTCCTCCTTTCTGACACCCCATTGTGCTGAGGCGTATAAGGAGGGGTCCACTAGGGAACTATCCCATTTTCCTTTAGATAATTCTGAAATTCCTGACTTAAGTATTCTCCACCTCGATTTAATCAAAGTATTTTAATACTTTTCTCAAGCTATTTCTCTACTTCAGCTCTAAATAGTTTGAACTTTTCCAAACTTTCAGACTTGTGCTTCATCAAGTACAAATAACCGTATCATGAGTAATCATCAATAAAGGTTACGAAGTAGGAGTATCCTCCTAGTGCTTGAACACTCATTGGACCACACAAATCAGTATGTATAAGTTCCAATGTAATCGTGGCCCATTCACCCTTTCCTTGAAAGGGTAACTTTATCATTTTTCCTCTTAAACAAGATTCACAATCACCATAAGACTCCAAGTCTATTGGGCCCGAGTCTCCACGCTTATGCAACTTGGTTATGCCATCTATGTTTATGTGGCCAAAATGACAATGCCATAAGTAGAAGGAATTCTCATTATCTAATTTAACTTTCTTCGCATTGCTTATATTAAAAACTTTAGCTTTAGTATCAAGAATATAAATGCCACCTTCAAACATTCCATAGCCATAAAGAACATTATTTAAACGAATCTGACAATTATTATTCGAAAATAAAATCTCAAATCCTTCTGCCGCTAAATACACAACAAACAAAATATTCTTAGTAACACTGGGAATGTAGTAACAATTATTCAAGACTAAAACAAGTCCACTTGGCAAAATAAGATTGAAGCTTCCTATGGCTAATGCAGCAACTCCGGCTCCATTCCCCATACGTCGGTCCATCTCCCCTTTTGCAAGTCTTCTACTATTCCTTAGTCCCTATACAGAAGTACAGATATGAGAACCATAACCAGTGTCTAATACCAAAGTGGATTCATGTGGAAAAGTAGAAAAGTTTTCAATTACAAACATACCTGAAGTAGATGTCTCTGCAGGCTTCTTCTTCAAACGCTCAAAAGTAGGAGCTTTGCAATCCCTCTTCCAATGTCCCGATTTCCCACATTGGAAGCAGATATTCTTAGATGCCTTCTTTTCTTTCTTCTTCTTACTGATTCTTTTCTTAGCACCCAGTGCTTGCTTCTTCCTTTAAACCCTTTAACTACTCCTTTGGTGACAGAATCCTCCGGGCTATTTTCTGGAGAATGTTTGTTTGTAGACTCTCTTGAAACTTCTTTGCTTTTCGCATCGAATTTTCTTAACGCATCAACCATTTTCGGGAAAGTACAGTCATGAACTTTGAAGCAATGTTCCTTTACAAAATTAGCATAGCTGATGTGAAAATAATCCAATAGGATATCCAATCCTAAGGATTGACCGACCATAGATCCTAACGATTCCAATTTCTCTAAGAAATATCTAATCTTGTTAACGTGTGCTTTAATCCTTGTCCCTTCCTTCATCTTAGAGTTTGAAAGTTCATTGGTTAATTTGAACCTTTTATACCTTGCCTTTTCAAGCAAACTCTTTATATGGATCAACATGGTTTGCAGACTCATGTGATCGCACTGTGAATGTATCTCAGGATTCATAGAATCTAACAACAAGTGTAAGATATAAACTGAATCCTTAATATATTTCAACCATGCATCCTTAATAATAGCCGGTGCATCAGTGCTAGGACTTTTTGTGAATGGATTTTCAAGAACGTATAATAATTCATAATCCTTAAGGATATCCCTTACATCCTTGATCCATTCATGGTATTTAATTGCTGTTAAAGTTTGGATGTATTTAAAACAGATTTTCAAAATGGAGTTCATATTCAACCTAAGATATAAGAAAAGAAAATTGTTCAGATATTAGTTAAAGTACATGCATTTATTATGAGGACTTTTAATTAAACACATTTGTCCTACTATTTTCTTCAAAATTTACAATAGTCAATTCTATTGAATTCGGGAATTTTAGCCCAACTAAATTTCCTAGTAGGTAGCATCTATAACTAGTCTATTACAACCCCCAATTTTATGAGTCAAGTCATAATAGTAAGTCATAGTTGGAGTCCCATTCCATTTGCATCGTATGCAATTGCTAATTCATTCAAGTTCCCTAATCCCAAGGGACGTGTACTCTTATATTAGCATCTCCTTGAATATGTCTCAGATATGGGCCGAGCCCACAATTCTATGATGGACTACCCCAGTTTGGTTAAGGCAGACCCTTTCATAACCTTTACAACCAATCAATATGGACTAGAAGGAACCCTTTGCGTAGCACTTTGATAGCCCAAAGAGACCATATTATAAATTTGAGTAAGGAAGACTACAACTTGCCTTAATAAATTTACTATAGGATTTTATTAGTGTTACGAATCTCACCTAATCTAGGATTTTATCAGATGGACAAAATTATAATAACTTGTATTAATTTAGGGAATTTTAGAATTAATTTATAAGGTCTAACCTTAGGTGGGTTCAGCTCTTTATTATAATTATTCCATCAACCTAGATTATATGCAAAATAATTAACACTTTTATTTGTTATATTTATATTGCATTTCCTTTAAGCTTTTATTCAATAAATTTAATTTTTTACTTTTCTACAGAAACATACATAAGCACCATCTTATATACTAGAAATAAATTAGTTCATATTAATCCCCAGTTGGTCAATTCAAATTACACTGATATAGGTTCCCAGGTAGGAGAGGTGCCTTATGAGGCGTAGACACCAAGTCCAATCCTTAGCTAGAACGAATACGAGCACAAACCTAAAGATCAATGGATTCTCTTGAACTAATAAATTTCGTTCTTCCTATTCATGTAAATTGGAAGCATCTATAACCCATGTAATTTAAATAAATTATTGACACTTGTATAATTTGAGTAAGTTGAGCAGACTTATTCAAAATTATTCATAACCATTTTCTAACCTTGAAATGAAAGGCATAAGTTCATATATATTGTTCCAAAAAATTAAATAAACAAATCATTTCATATAGAAAATAATATTCAGTTCGCTTCTAACTTAATTATGCACTAAATAGGCAGGGTCTGATACCACTGTTGGGAACTGACAGTCGGATTGAACATGCATAACAGGCATGGCAGAAATTCAAAATTTTGTCCCTGTCCCCAGGAACTCCTATTAGTTGCATATAAATTAAATAAAGCCTCAACTAAATAATTCTCTACCTAGGTTAGCATGCAAAAGGACAAGGCATACCATAATTCCAAATTATATCCTAGCATGTATATTTTAAGCTAAGCATGTTATAACTCTAAGCTATACCGTAAGCATGTTATAACTCTAAGCTATAACCTAAGCATAAAATAAACTAAGCATGCAAATGACCTAAACATATTATTAAGTCTAAAAACGCTTAAAGAAAAAGACCTAATAATAAAAGAGAAAGAAAAGGAACTTACCAGTTAAAGCGTACTTTAGCAGAACCCTCTTACACAAGCCTCTAAGCGTAGGACAACCTCTATGAGTATCCACACAAACCCACCAACCAAAACCTCCCTAGGAGGAAGAACTAACAAGGCTCGAGTAGTTGCTGGACCACTCCAGAAGCCTCACCCAAAAATATAAACTAGAGGTGCCCGAATAAATTCAGGATCCTAAAAAAAATTGGCTCAATTATCTGACAGATTATTCTTTTCGAATCTCACTTAGGATTTATGCTCTGAGATGTGGTGCACTGAGAAAGGGAGGCCTAGGTGCCTATTTATAGGCTTTAGGAAGTAGAAGTGCTTCCCCACTTCCAATGTGGGATTGGGCAAAATTTTCCCAATCCCCATTTTTGTCAACAAGCGGACCCCATGGGTCCGTGGGTTGACTCGCGTGTAGTGTGCTTAGTACGTTGCATGCTGGGCAGCCAAGGCAGGCCATTCTATCCTGCCTTGTCCTACAAGCTGGGCTTGTGGGCTAGGCAGTGCTGGTGTGACCAGCCTATGGGCTTGGCCAAGTGCTAAACCCACAACCCCTTTTGCCACCACTTGGGACCCCAAAGCTTTGGTCCCCATTCTCATAGGGTCCTACCCTATTGTACCGATTGAAAAATTCCTTTTAGTCCCCTTTTCAATTATTTATTTTCCGCTCCTAATGAATTAGTTACCAGTCAAAATAAATTTCTTAGCCCAACCAAAATTGATCTAATCAATTTCAATTTAATTTATGACTCTAATTAATTAGTTACCAGTCAAAATAGATTCCTAAGTCTGTCCAAAATTGATCTAATCAATTTTAACCAATTAAATAATAATCCAATTATTATTTATATTATATTTTTGTAATAGAATAAATCTATTAGCTCTTTACTTAGTCTGATGAAGGTCCAATGTGTGTGTTGTTCTATTAGAACCATTAGCTTAGGGTTCTAGACCGTTAATAGAACCCCATTACCTTAAATGAATGTAGTACGCCTCTAGCAAGGGTCTACCATCCCCCATTACTCGGAATGTCATTTATGCTTATGACTTAATCCCGGTTGATGAAATAGTTATCCAATGTGATGAACTCCTTCCATTCCTTAATATTAGTACCATCTGGTTTATAGGGTTTGGTTAAAGTGTTAACCCACTAATAGCAAGGTTGCTCCACGCTATCCCAATTATTTACTTATTACTGAAGCATATTTCCTTTTACCATAATGTGTTTGACTAAAAACCATTTCTATCAAACACATACTCTGATCAAAGGTTTATGACAATCATCACTTCAAAAAGTGGCCAGGTACAACTCCTTAATACATCCAGAGTGATAGATTCTTTCCGACTACTCGTCTTACCAATGTGCTATCATTACTGTACCCCGTAATCACCCGTAACACCCTAAATTAATGAGTGTGTAGAAATGACCCAAAGTATAGCAATAGTACCACGCAAGGCAACTAGTATCTCAAGTATGAGGATATTCGCAAAGCTTATTGCATGAAGATAAACACTAACACATTGATATATACACCAAGTGTTTATCTTACTACGGTCTCCAATATATCTTCCAGATATATCCATGAGTCAAACTTAAGGCACACTTCAGTCCTTAGGAGATTGACTGCTCGGACCCTTTCTAAGAAAGTTGACCACATGCTAGTCTTTCCGCTTCATCAATATCCTTTCTTGATGAAACTATGACTAGGGATAGTTCAGACATAATCATAATTGCACATGAAGCAGGTTCCACCAGATATAGTCCAACTATAATTTCTCTGACTTCATGCTATGATATGTTAAGGACTTTTGTATACATACATCAATGAATATATTTAACTAGCTATAATATATATACACAAAAACACATTGATATAAACAAAAGAATAAATGCCTTTATTGATTAAACAAATTTTCGTACTTATTACATAATTAAGATATATTTCCCTGATTGCCTTAAGGGCATACATCATATCCAACATCTTCATATTTGGGTGGGATATAGGGCTTGATACTTTGAAGAAGATCGAGTGCCCTCAACTTAGTGAAGATAGCGGGCATGGATGCTTTCACAGGGGAGATACCGTCTTTAATAGAGCAAACGGCGGCTACTTCTTCTTGCACTACCGCTATTTTAAGATCAGAGTCGGACTTTCACTTACAAGCCTAGGCTAGGGATGAAGGGTCATCCCTTTTGAACCAAGGTTTAGCCGGTAGACTTGCCTTCTCCAATTCCTCAATCCTTTCCCACTTCTGCCTCAATGTAGCTAGAGAATTTATCCATACTAAGGACCTTACGATAAGCAGGCAGGGCACCATCCATTAATTTTACAATCATCTCCGAGAGACTTAGCCTATCCTTCAATATAACTTAAGTGGCCATGCACCTTTTAAAGTAGGGTTTGAACTTCTCATTGGGGGTCTGCTTGATAGCTTCCAAATTCTGCATGGTAGTTTTAATGGTGGCATTGAACATTACTACTCAATAAAAGCCTTCGATAAAGCTTTCTAGTTTTCGGTCAATTCATCTGACAGAGTGTTGTACCATTTGATAGCGGGACCTTCCAAGGTGCAAGGGAACATTTCGGCTAGGACCTTATCACTTAACTTTCTAATTCTCATAACCCTCTGATAGGTGGTGATGTGAGATTGAGGCAGAATGGTTCCCTTATACTTTGCTATGCTAGGCATACTAAAGTTTTTAGGGACTCAATCCTCCTCTCTAGCTGCTTGGACGGATAGTGATGATGGTTGGGAGCCGAGATTAGCAGCAAGTAATTTCTGAAGAGGGTCATGCAATTCTGAGGATAAAGATGATCCTTTTGATTGAGTAATCGCACTCAAGGGTAAACCTATTGATTGAGGAAAGGTTGTCCCCTTAGGCGTGACCATAAAATTTGGGATTGGACCAGACGTCCCAAACTGAAATAGTGGTGGTATAAACCCCTGACTAGGCTGAGTAAACTGACTAACGATTAGAGGAACCACTGTGACCACTGACTGGAATGGGAAGCTAGTTAAACTGAATGGACCCACAAAACCGAACTGACCAAACTGACTGGAAGAATCCCCACGAGTCCATATAGGCAGCGACTGGGACTGGGTGAATGGATTATAAGTAACTCTCGATACTTGCTCACTGATTACTGCATTCACTACTAGAGCGTTAATAGGTGTTCTATGAAGAGTATTGGCCATTCTCTCCTCAGTTATGATTGCCCTGATGGTGGCCAACATCTTATCATTCTTTTGGTCTAAGAATTGATCACTCCCCATGTACTGTGAGATGGCATTTGCGATCTCTGACCTAATCTCAGTCCTTGATGCATTTGCCTCCTCTCCACTAGCTATATTCTTAACCTCAACATCAATCTGACCATCTAGAGTCAGGATGCAAGACATCTCCTCAGGATGATAGGCAAAAAGATCAATTGGACTAAACTGACTGCTAGATAAAATACCCATAGACAGAGATGGAGAAACCGTTAACAGAACTGGAGGAGCTGGAATGTGAGTCAAATGGACTTGAGATCATTACCAAGCTTTTTCCCTTTATGGTTTATTTTTGGCTAAGGTGATAGCCAAGAGATCAGTACATGCATGGGATGTGGTATGCATGCATAAATTACAATGATGCATGGTGGGGTTAATCCCAAGGGTATGTAACACAACACATGCGAAGCAATCGATTCCATCCTTATTTCTCCCACCGAGTTTGAGGGTATTCTTCGTTAGTCTAATCTCATACAGAAATCAAGGTACCTAGAGGTAAAATTCTATGGCTTTTGATAAGAATTGTGTAGGGACATATCAGAAGTTGATATAGAAGGGTCCCATCACATCAAGCCTCTATTGGGGGGGAGATGACAATGAGTGCTCCACCCACTAGGGTGTCCCCAATTCCTAGCGGGCATGGGTAATACCTTTATGAGTGTCGTAGAAATAATAGCGCACCCTAACCTAGCACTAGAATAAGAGCACATCTAACTGAAGAAAGAAGAAGGTGAGAATATAGAGTGTGATAATTTTCCCAAATGATGAAAAAGAACACGGGTGAATCAAGTAAATTTTTTTCGGTGCTCATCTTAATCTTTTAAGCTTTTAAAACAAACTAATATTTTGCAAGTTAAAAGATTGTATCCCCAGTGGAGTCACCACTATAAGGTGTTGATGACGTGTGGGTCTCCCTTGGTGCCTGTGTGAGAGGTGAGGCCCACTAGGGTTTGGTTGGATTTAGGCATGACAAAATGTTTTTTAGTTCAAGTTTGCATAATAAGCTGATTTTAATGAATAAAAGAATCGAGACCCTAATCTTGATACAATTGATAGAGTCGCCACCAAGTTGTCTACTTGGGAAAGAGTTCTGGTACGGTTCCCTCTTGGCGGGAGACTTATACCTATTGGATCAGAGATTCGAGTATCGGATGAGTCACTTATTTCTCATTTAGTTGATTCAAAATTGCATTCACCCCATAAAACCATTTTAGTTTTCATCATTTAGGGAATTATCTCATAAATCCTATTTCTACACTCTTTCACACTCGTTACATGCGTTTACAAATTGCAATAAAGCACAAGCAATGAATAGAGGAATAAAAATTACAACCATGGGAAAAATGGGGGAATTGCAAAGAGAACCTATACATTTGTTCTAAGTTATAAAACAAAATGAAAATAAATTCCCATGCATCCATAGATTTAGAATAGTTTATAACACATCATAAGTCAGCATTTTATTGATAAAAATGTGATTACATTAGTGTGGCAATTATACGATCAATAGTGCCCGGGCGATTTCTAAGATTGGACAGAAATAACAGGTCTTCAACGTATTTTATTGTGAAAACACATTCTAACTTTTGTGGGTTGATTTACTAGATTATTAGTGAAAATGATTGCATGGCATATGGTGAGTTGGATTTATTTTTAACTGATTAAAAGTGAATTCTAGGTTATGTATTGGGGTTGGTACCCGTACGAATGGGGGGGTACCCATACGGGTACCAGGGAGGATCGGTACAGGTGTAAGGTATGGGTCCTATCTGGTCCTTGGTAGAAACTAAGTTCAGTTCGGTTTACAGATTAACAGATTAATGGCACGAAAAGAAAATAAAAGGGATTTCCTTCTGTTTGAGTATGGCACACTGACTTGATATCTTTGGGGATATATGGTGCCAATAAGGCTCATACAAGGTTAGGACAAGACCCAAAATAGAAAATGAAAGGAACAGATATAATAGAAGAAACAGAGCATAATAATAATGAAATAATTGAGATGTGAGTCTTTTTGAAACTCAGGAGCGTTACCTTTACTGCGTGAATCCACTTTGAGATGATCCCTTTACTGTTGAGAGAGTCTGACCAAAGTAGATGATGAAATAGGACTATTTGGGTGAGTATATATATAAACAGAACCTCCCCTAAATCCTAATAAAAGAAGCTAGGAATGAATAAAATGTGGATAAAACCTCAAAGGAAGGGGTTTCTCTCTATTTTATACCTCCTATACCCCCACTATACCTTTTCTATACCTATAGAAATTACTTGAGTTTTAGTATAATTTCCATATGGGATGTGTGTGTTGTCAAATGAGGGGAAAAGGCCCTATTTATAGGGTGAGAGTCAGGTCTGAATGCAATAAACCACATTCAAGACCTGCCTTTTCCCAAAAATGGTAAGAGATAGCTTCCAAAAGAGGCTGATTAGGAAACCAAAGGACCCGTACAGCTCCCGTCTGTATATACGAAAGGTACTCATCCGTACAGGTCTGCCAGTGGATTCGTACCACTAGACAAAACCCGTACGGGTACCTAAGGGCAGACTAGGTCTCCGAACTTCAGCCAAACTCAACTTTATAGTAGTAGGAACACCTCTGATGGAAAACACCTGAAAGACATTGCATCTTATAACTGTCATCATCATTTCATGAGAAGGATCATTAAAATCCAATGCTCACACCCAATATTGAAGTTTTTCATATCAATCATGCCCCTTTAATTTCTTTAGGATGACATCAGCTAAGGATTTGGGTCCTTTCTTCTTCTTTATGTGGATATTGGAAAAGCTGCAAAGATGTTGGCTTTGTTTTTCTAAATTATGTGTATAACGCATTTTTTACCGTTCCTAATGTTCTGATGGAGTAATATTTCATGAGTTAGCTAAGCTTCAAAGCTTTTAAGTAGCGCATGATCATTTGTGTACATGAGCTGGGCAAATGTCATGAAGTGCTTTTTTTCATTCTCTCATTTTCTACTGGAGTAGCGCCACTTTAGATAGCCATCATTCAAGACTTCAAAGTGTTTCCAAGTTAATTCCATGTTATGAAACATTATATATGTTAAACATAATTGATGAATGCTTAAATGTATGTGCATATTCATGTGAAAAACATTTAAGCAAATAAAATAAGTTTTTTCATTTAAAGCTAACTATGACATGATTGTTCACGACATCAAGGATGCATATGAATGATAAGTTAAAATGTGGAACTTAGAGTCGAAACATTAACTTGTCAACTACTTCACGTTCCTCTTGCAGTTCTTTCTAGGTGTTATAGTCCTTGGGTGTGCTCTCTTATTAATTTTGGAGCCACAAAATATCTTCCATCTCTTGTCATAAACCTTGATTGGACCATCTTGGGAAACTTGAGTTGAGGTTTGAATTGATTTTTTATTTTTTAAAGAACTTCCTTGTTGGATATGATGTATGCCCTTAAGGCAATTAGGGCGATATATCTTAATTATGTAATAGTACAAATAATTTATTTAATTAATAAAGGCATTTAATCTTTTGTTTATATCAATATGCTTGTATATGTATACTATAGATGGTTAAATATATTCATTGATGTATGTATGCAAAAGTCCTTGACGTATCATAGCATGAAGTCAGAGAAATTATAGATGGACTATATTTGGTGGAACCTGCTTCATGTGTAATTATGGTTATGACTAAACTATCCCTAGTCATACTTTCAACAAGAAAGGATACTGATGAAGTGAAAAGACTAGCATGTGGTCAACTTTCTTGGAAAGGGTCCAAGCAATTAATCTCTAAAGGACTCAAGGTGGTGCCTTAAGTTTGACACAAGGATATATCTGGGAGATATATTGGAGACCGCAATAAGATAAACACTTGGTATATATATCAATGTGTTAGTGTTTATCTTCATGCAATAAGCTTTACGAATGTCCTCATACTTGAGATACTAGTTACCTTATTTGGTACTATTGCTATACTTTGGGTCATTACTATGCACTCATTAATTTAGGGTGTTACGGGTGATTACGGGTATAGTGATGACAGCACGTTGGTAAGCTGAGTAGTCAGAAGGAATCCATCGCTCCGAATATATTAAGGAGTTGTACCTGACCACTTGTTAAAGTGATAATTGCCATAAACCTCTAATCAGAGTATGTGTTTAATAGAAATGGTTTCTAGTCAAACACACTATGGTAAAAGGCAATATACGTCGGTAACAAGTAAACTACTGGGATAGCTTAGAGAAACCTTGCTATTAGTGGGTTAACACTTTAATCAAACCTTATAAACCAGATGGTACTAATATTAGAGAATGGAAGGAATTTATTGCACTGGATAACTATTGCATTAACTGGGATTAAGTCATAAGCATAAATGATGTTCCGAGTAATGGGGGATGGTAGACCCTTGCTAGTGGTGTACTACATTCGTTTAAGGTAATTGAGTTCTATTCACAGTCTAGAACATTGAGCTAACGGTTCCATTAGAACAAGGGTTGGTTAAGCCTTAACAGCTCAAATATTCGGGATCCTATAAGGTCACACACATTGGACCTTCATCGGACTAAGTGAATAACTAATAGATTTATTCCACTATGAAAATATAACATAAATAATAATTGGATTATTATTTGATTGGTTAAAATTGATTAGATCAATTTTGGACAGACCAAGGAATTTATTTTGACCAATAACTAATTAATTAGAGTCATAAATAAATTATAATTGATTAGATCAATTTTGGTTGGATAAAGAAATTTATTTTGACTCGAAACTAATTTATTAGGGTCGAAAATAAATATTTATTTAAAAGGATTAAAAGGATTATTTTGCATTGGCGAATTAAAACTGAAAAGTATGAAATATTTTGTACAGAGTTCAGTTGCACGAAGTACACCAAAAGGTGTACGAACACTGCTGGGCAGTGTTCGCGATAGCCCATGTTCATGGGCTACACAAAGGTAGCCTATGAAAGGGCGCCGCAAGCTGGGCTCGCGGCATGGGCCATGAGGCCCAGCTCGCAAGCAAGGCAAACCCCGCAAGGGCTTTGCCTTACGGTACACAGCATGCATAGAATGCTGTGTGCATGGTTTAACATGCAGATCCTATGGATTCGCGTGTATGACCCTATATAGGGATGGGAGTTTTACTCCCATCCCACATTGCCTTCAGGGAGCAGTTTTTTGCTCCCCAAGCCTATATATAGGAGGCTTGTGTAAAAAGGGTTCTGCTAAAGCAAGCTTCAACTAGTAAGTTTTCCTTCTTTCTCTTTTATTATTAGGTCTTTCTCTTTAAGCGTTTTTTGACTTAATAATATGCTTAGGTTGTTTTGCATGCTTAGTTTATTTTATGCTTAGGTTATAACTTAGAGTTATAACATGCTTAGGTTATAGCTTTGAGTTATAATATGCTTAGGTTATAGCTTAGAGTTATAACATGCTTAGGTTATAGCTTAGAGTTATAACATACTTAGCATAAAATATACATGCTAGGATATAATTTGGAATTATGGTTTGCCTAGCCCTTTTGCATGCTAACCTAGGTTGAGAATTATTTAGTTACGGCTTTATTTAATTTATATGCAACTAATAGGAGTTCCTGGGGATAGGGACAAAATTTTAAATTTCTGCCATGCCGTTATGCATGTTCAATCTGACTGTCAGTTACCAACATTCCTTTCATAGAGAGTCCTATTGAAGGTGGAGTTTTTCCTGAATGGGATGAAGAGTTGTGTCTGCAAGGTTCTTCTATCATTCACTCACCTATCAGTTGATTGATATCATGTAGTAGGCGAGTGCATTCATTAGTTCGATGTCCTTTGATGACATGGTAGGTGTAGAAGTCATCCTTATATATTCTATTTAGCCTCTTAAAAGGCTTCAACCTCTGAAGTCGACCAACAGCTTTGTACTTAGAGAATAACATCGCTGTGAGCGGGCGCGGGGTTTTTAATGGGAGGTCTGCATGCGGGGTGCGGGGTGAGGGTCGGGTCTAGTTCGGTTTGAGAAAATTCAATTTGCTTAAATGTAGTGACTTTATATAAGCCAAAAATTTAATTATATTGAGATATATATTTGCACATTTTAATAAAAGGAAATTCTTTTAAAATAAAGCATTTTTACTTTATTTAAAAATAAAATAGAGTCGCCACCCGATTCAGCTCCACCGAGAATTGTGGTATGTATATCCAAAATGGGATTTTTATACCAAAAAGAGAATGAGATTCTGAGTTCGGACATAATAGTTACTCATATTGTTCAAATTGTTTAGATTAATTTTGGAATTTTGGAATGTGTCGTAATTTCAGCATTACAATGGCTTTATTTAAGAATTAAATTCAAGAAATAAAACGAGCATTATAACGGCATAAATAAATAGATATTTGCTACCAAAATTTTAGCAGAGTAAAGCTAGCATTTGGATTCTGGCCCGGAAATTTTGATAGAGTTTCCTCACATTCTGGATATTTTATTCATACCTGCGAGCTTATTTACACATATTATAGTTTAAGTGGCTCTAGTGTCTCACTTAACCAGAGAAATGAAATGCAATGTGCAATGATAGAATAATGAAAATGAGTTTAAATGAATTTTAAAGTTAGGCTTAGAGCTAAATACCCTCAGTTTACCTTTTTGTCTGTCTAGGATGACTTGAGAGTCGGTGTAGGACTAAAGTTGTCCAAGGTTGTGATTTTGTTGGAAAACAGGTTTAACCCAAGTTATGGCTATAATCTTGGATTATTCCTATGGAAAATGCGGGATTTTCTAGAGAATGAGGCATTTTTAGACCGAAGATCACTATGAGATCTTGATCTAAAAAGACAGGAAAATGAGTTTATACCAAATGTCGGTGATAAAGCTCAAATTTGGGAGTATTTTGATAGAGTTTCGGGGCTTTTAGTACTCTTAAAACAAAAGGGGACGAAATTGAGATTTTGGGATTTTTTCCCCTTTTTGTATGTTGAAAGAATGAGGGGGTGAGCCCTTATTAGTAGAAGGTAGGTAATTAGCCGGTGGGTTAATTACCTATTTGACAAGATTTTACTTTAAATCCCGTAAAATCTTGCCAAATCTTGGTACGATTTGATTTTTTTTACTGTAGATGGGTAATTAGCCGGCGGGCTAATTACCTATGTTTGACCAAACTTTGACTTTTAGATTTTTCGATAGGAAATGGTAAATGGAAGCTTCCCTTGAATGTGGATTGTTGAATTTTGGATTTTGGATGACAATTCAGTCTTTTTAAGCTCTTTTGTCTGATCACTGAACGAAATACACGTAATTCCTCAATTGGCCGGAATGGACCTGTGCTAATAGTTTGCCCCTCGCATACATAAATTTCGTGCTAGAAATTTTGTTGTATGCGAAACAAACAAAATAGTTTGTGTGTGGAATGCAATGAGTTAAAATATTTTTAATCGACAAATTTTGAAACAAAATATATTTTGCCCATTCGATTAAAAATTTATTAATGAGTTGCATGAGGTTAAAATTGACTGGGGTCGAAATAAATATTTTTGGGTGCTTAATGCATGAGTGACTGTGCAAAAACAGCTTTTAGGTCCTCTCGTTTTGTAAACAATGCAGAAAATGGGTGAAATATGCAAAATTGCAAAAATTTTCAAAACCTATGTAATTTGCCGGCGGGCTAATCACCTATGTAAAGGTAACTTTTATAGCCGTTATGCGTTTATGCATTGCATGCGCAAATGCGTGACAGCTGGATAGGTAATTAGCCGGCGGGCTAATTACCTGCGCGCTATTAAAATAGCAGCTTGGCTCCCATTTTCTCCATACCAAAATTTTTTCTCTTCTTCTCTCTTGCGGGTTTAGCTCCTTTTCTTCAAAGATTTTTGCCTCCTAGCTATTTTCGATGATGATTTCTTTCATCTTTTTTCCTTTCTTGCCCCTCTTATCAGATTTTGCGGGGTCTCTATATGGTTCAAGCTTTACAATATCTGCTTTGATTTATCAGCCATTCAAGTGACTACTCGAAATGTGCTCATTGACGTTCAACAAGTGGAATTATCCGAGGTTGCTGCCGAGGCTTTATACGAGCTTCCGTAAAATTGGATGTACCATGGGATCCATCTTGGGGATTTTATTCCGCCTTCTTTGAAGCCTTCCGACCACCTTTCCCGGATTCTGGTAAGCCTTGCTGCCTTTACCGCATTTGTTACCTCGTTATTATTATTGTGATTATTATTTATTATGTTATTATTTATTTGTTATATATATATGTATTTTTTTCTCTTTATTTATGGCATGAATGCGAAACAAACATTATTTTTGTTTATGCATTATTTTTGAAGACTGGAGTATGATTAGTGCATATGCATTATTTTTATAGGTCACCGGCCATAAGGGCAATAGTATTTCCCATTTTCACTAGTGGTGGAAGGTGCTATCTTCTAGTGCTAAAACTATTATCGATGGGACGTCCTCAGGGAGGATGGTGAGGAATTACAAGTACGTGAGACATCGCAAGTATCCGTACATCCAAGCCAGTACTTCTACCCACATCTTGAGCAGGTGGTCCAATACTACCCATACTTTCCACTTTCATTGTGGGGAGTATACGATGACTCTGCTGGATTACAGTACCATCACAGGTCTTCCCTTCCACGCTAATATAATCCATTTTAACGATTGGTTTACATATAACAGCTTCAATGTGGAGACCATTGAGGCTTTAATTGGCTACTATGGGGATAATCTCGGGTGAGTTTCTTGTAAGAAACTCATGACCTTTTGGACCACCGGGGATAGAAGGCACTTGACTTCAGCCTACGAGGCCAGAGCTTTCATGGCTGCTACTTTATCATAGCTGTGTCTTCCTACTGGGGGTTCGATTGTGAATCTCCACATTCTGCCCACTCTGATTAATCATACCCACTTTGATGTGTATGCCTGGGGTTGAGCCGCATTGGTTCATCTTCATTGGGCCCCTGATCAGTGCACAAGGAATAGGATTTGCAAGTTCAAATCTTATCTTTAGATTGTCTATGTAAGGGTTTAACTCCCTTTTTTCCTTATGAGCATTTTTGTCTATCTTTTGGCATTCTGATTTCTTTTGGCTGCTTGTAGATTTGGCTTTTCGAGATAGGGATTCTCCCGAGGATCAAGCTCATGCGAGATGGTAGCTATCTATTCTATCCTCGTCTACCACACTACTGGAGCGGTTGGGAGATGGAGTCCCGTTTTGCTCTTTTTGCTTGCCTCCATACTCTATCTTTGGAGTAGGTATACTCTATAGCTTCCTTGATTTGTTTTAATCACTATACCTGATACAATCATTGTATTAATGCCTGGTTCCTCTTTGTTTTCTCAAATTAAGACGCAGCCTTGGGGCACGATCTTCATTGGTTATAGGTTATGATATTAGCTATGGAGTTTGTGAACACCTGACTGATTATAGAGACTCCCTTCTCCCTAGAGTGGTACCTTGGAGAGTGCATGTATAATTGGCATCTTCCTTCCAGGTCGTGCTCTATCCTTCCCGAGTAGCCCCGGTGGATTCTCTTGCCTTGTAGCTCGCTCGACTTCATGCGATTGGCATTTGATGGTTTGCCTCGCGCCTTCTTAGAGCGGGTTGGGGGCTATGAGGAGTTTTGCCATTCACAGTTGCTTGGATGGCCAAAGATGGACCCTATTCCTGTTGAGCCTGATTTAGACATTAGCAACCCTTCTGAGGGTGATGCCCCTGCGACTTTCTCCCTTAGCAGTCATGCTAGATCCAGTTTACCTGGGACCATCCAGATGACGGTACCTTTTTTTCCATTGACTAAGTTTCTTCCTTATCTTTTCATTGTTGTGCTTAATCAGACTAATTTGCCCTCGCTTTGTTAACTTTGCAGGATCATCAAGGTAGGAAAAGGCCTGCTTCTACTTTTGCTCATATTGGTAGTTCTTCGGTGGCATCTATCCCACCTCAAAGTTCAGCAATGGTTAAGGGACATCGGGGGTTTCAGTATCAACCGCCCATGTCCCTGATGTATAGTCCCGACCTGAGTACTAATACGCCAGTGATTCAGCCTTATCTGGATCCTGTGCATCTAGTGGCCTTCCATCCGGCCGATAATACCCACGTGAGTCATCTCTACTTTTTTCTTCTTAGATTGTGATGGTTTTGACTCATTCTAATCTCTTATTCTTGCAGGTGCCCATTATTGATAGCATCTCGGATTGGGGATATATCAAAGGACAACAGCAATTCATGATGAACCAAAATTCTGATATGGCGGTATATTCATCATTTTGTTATTTTGATAATGATGCATGGCATGTTATGAAAGGCATATGAATGATCGATGTTAAAATGTTGCAGCGGGAGATTCGATAGCTTTGAGTTCTATTGGGGATGCTCTAATGGGATGACCCGCAATAGAAGCCGCAGCAGGGACAAGGTGATCCTTCTAGATTCTTTCCTCAGGGTGGTTACCCTCCTCCTCCGTTGTACTTTGATCCTAGCCATCTGAGTTCCAGCAGGCAGTAGATAGGCTTTCTTTTTGTTGTTTTCCTTTCTTTAGGCTACTTGCAGTGCCTTTTTTTATATGAACCCATTTTTTATATATAAAAATATTTCACATTATTCCTTTGCTTTGTGCTTTCTTTTTTGATGATCGAGTTTATTGGGGTAATCTACCAGATATTGGCAGATTGTCCCACAAACTATGTATAGTGAATTGCTACTCTTTAAGATTTTGCCATGGAGAACTACATCCATTTTTGTGTAGATTTGAATTTTATCGGAAGAACTCTGATGGTTGGGACCGTCTCGGGGTCTGCGGTCTGTCGCATATGAAGGAATGTTGTCGCATCTTTATGAGCTATCAAATTTTGGGATCCTATCGACAACATGTTCCAGTTTGAAGATCACGAGTTATGCCCCTTGTATAAGTAATTCTATAGGCTCCTGAGATCTTCATCTGACATGCCCTCGGCCATTTTTGACGTATTGTCCTGAGTTTTCTGAACTGTTGATGAACCTTTTTTAGTTGCAACAATTTGAGAGGTGCTAACTGATTTGCGATAAGGGCTTGAGGTTGGAAAAGGCTTTTGACATATTTGGGAACCTTCCTCCTAATGATGCGAGCTGGCTTCCGCTCATTTGCTATTTCTTGCTTTGTTCTGCAGAGATTTAGCTACTTTAATTTTTGTTCATAATTAGAAGTTCTTACCATATAAGAATCAGTTACCCTTGGAAAAAAGGGAAAAGTAGCTAAATCAATATTCTTTGATTTAAAAAAACATTAGAAATCATGTTGAAAATCAAATATATAGAGAAAAGCCCGCTATTGGAGTCGAACCAATGACCATCGCATTACAAATGCGATGCTCTAACCTCTGAGCTAAGCAGGCTCATATAAGAGAAATTGTACGTGTATAATTTATTTAATAAACTGATGGAATCTTGGCTATTAACTTTTTATTTTTTTTTCGTTATTCCTTTTAGTCTTACTACGAATCTTCCTTTGAGAGGTTCCCACTATGGTTTGCACTTTTGCCTTCCTGACTATCATTGATCTGATGTTAGAGGGGAAATCTCCCATTATAGTGGGTTTGGATGAGACATTGATCTTTGTTCATTCTTCCTGGAATGGGACTGAAGCTACTACAAGGGGTAGCAGAGTTCCCCTTTAGGTAGATTTTATTTGAGCCTTTCTTTTTTTCATGACTCATCCTTTCAGGTTTTTGATTCATCAGACTTGCCTTAAGTTTTGCCTGGATTGCCTTTTTAGGTTTTCAATCTAGCAGGCTATCTTTTTTCCTTTATTTTCCTTTACTTTTCTTTTTTTTATTTCTTTTTATTTTGTTTTTTTTATTTTTTGTGCTTTTGTCTTATTTTTGTGTCTCCTTTGTAGCTTTGGCTTTGGGACAAGCTTTCTGTGTTATCTATCCCTACAAGTATGGATTATTATCTGAAGGCCTACTGGGCACAGGGATCCATTGTTTGCATCGGCAATCGTCCTTATAGAGATTTTACCGTAGAGGAGTGGGTTGAGTTTATAGGGTGTCAAGCATCCAAGGATACTTGTTGGGTTTGCCCTTGGTGGAGAATCATGCATGTGGCTACTGATGTTGGTAGAGATAGTGTAGTCCTCATTGGTCTTTCTGAGATCATCACGTGCTCTCCTAGTCGCTTGTTCAGGAAGTATGGTCGTCCTTAGGGGTTCCCGACATCCTGATGTACTTTGATCGGCTCTGAGCTTTCTTATACTCGGGTTTACCGTCACGACGTGAGGTGGATCGGCCGCTCTAGGGTAGAGATGAACTATTCCATGCCTTTTCACGTCCACCCCTCCAAAGCATATCGCATTTGGGTTGTGAGTATTCGTGGGCTAGCCACTCTTGAGGGGAGACTTATCGAGACTAAGAGACTCCATAGTTTCCTTGGGGGTCATTGAGCTTGTCATCGTGTGTCTTTCATCTTAGTAGGAGAATAAAGGCTTTAAGCCTCATTGCTCGCCTTTATCATTTCCATTTCCTATTTGTAATGCACTTTTATGTGTAATAAGGATGAAAAGATGCTATTTGCATACGTGTTTTATTTAAACAATTCGCTGTTTCCATTTATTGTACTCATGCAGTATTTTTAACATGAACATGTTACTACAAAAGATATCATTTAATAGGAAGGACAAATGTTATATATTCCCAAGAAATGCCAACCGTTGCCTAAGGTTCCAAACGGATTTTACCTAAGGCTTTGCTCTTTTATTTTATGATCTTTATTTTTACTCTAGACCCTCACTAGCTCTTGACAGACCTTCTTCTTTTTTAATTATTTTTTTACACGAGATAGCGCTTCAGCTTGTCATGATTTACTGGATTCATAAATTCATTGTCGTCCAGATCTGAGATCTTTACTGCCCCTTAACTGAGAGTCTTTCTTACTACATATGACCCTTCCCAGTTCGACTGGAACTTCCCTCGAGCATCTGTATACATTTTATGAGATTGCTTTAAGACCAGATCGCCCATTTGTAGGGGTTGATCTTGCCCCTTGACTTTACGGTTGTAAGCCCTGGCCATGCACTGTTGGTATAACTATAGATTCCCTAATGTGGTTAATCATTTTTCATCGATCAACATTAGTTCGTCGTGTATTGCCCTCGCCCATTCATCTTCAGGCAGTCTTGCTTCAAGGGCTGTGCTCAACGATTTGGTCTCTCTTTCAATGGGCATTACCATCTCCATTCTATAGAGGAGAGAAGAAGGAGTTTAACTTGTAGGAGTCTTGACACTGGTCCTGTATCCCTACAAGGCATAAGGCAATTGATTGGCCCAATCTCGGTAGTTAGTGATCATCTTAGACAACATTTTCTTAATTGCTTTATTAGTCGCTTCTACAGCTCCGTTGGCTTGAGGATGATAGGGCAAAGAGCAATGATGCTCGATCCCGTGCTTCTCAATAAGATTGGATGTTTCCCCTTAGAATTGCACACCATTGTCACTTACTACATGATGAGGAATGTCATATCTAACGAAGATATGTGGCTGAATAAATCTGGCCATTTTCTTAGTTGTGATTCTTGTGAATGATTCTGCTTCAACCCATTTGGAAAAGTAATCAATGGCTACTATAATGAAGCGATGGCCGTTAATTAAAGATGGTCTTATCTCTCCGATGATATCGATGCCCCAGACCGAGAATGGCCAAGGTGTTGTCAAGCTTTGCAATGTTGTCGGGGTCAAGCATGGCAAGTCTTTTCTTCTTAAATATAGTCAGCTAGCATGGTTAGCAAAAGTATCCCATTCTTTAGATTTTCTTTGCCATCATGATGCTATTCATGTGTGGACCGTAGTCTCCCGAATGTACCTCTTTCATCACCCTTTCAACTTATTGATAACGTAGGGATGAGATAGGGTCTGCTTTGTTTCCTGAATAGAGGGAAGTTAACTTCACACAAACTTTATGACGTTTTAAAGAACTTCAGGACGATCGGATAAAATAAATATGTTTACTTCCAGCCTACCATAAAATCCTTCATGAATTTATAATATGATTAATAGTAGGTTGTCGGATGAGCTCTAGAATAGATCTCCTTTTATCAGGCAGAACTGCACGGTGAGCTTCCTTAGCGTATTTCTGTCCGAATCCGTACCCTCGATTGGAAACTCACCATTTTTGAGGAACTTGACGATGTCAGAGTACTAGGGTTCTTCCTTCTCCATGGTGTCATTTATTGCACTGACGTAGTATGGAAATTGAGTTATTTCTATAATAAGGGGTTTGATTGGCTGCTTTTGGGGCCCTTCCTATATGGAGGCTAAAGTGGCCAATGCATCTACCATCTAATTCTCCTCTCGGGGCATGTGACAAAATTCGCATTCACTGAATATTGCAGCTTTCCACCATATAGCCTCTAGGTAAGGTATGAGGGATTCTTCCTTTAGTTTCCAGTCTCCCGTGATGTTCTTGATGAACAAAGATGAGTCACCAATAATTTTTACTTTTTCCGCCCTAAGGTTGACTAGAGTAGACATTCCAAATAAACAGGCTTCATACTCTGCCCCGTTATTCATGGTGAGAAATTCTAATTATTTTGACAAAGGTATGAGTGCTCTATCTAGCGTAATGTTGATGACTCCTAAGCCAGCTCCTTATTTCTTAATAGCGCCATCAAAGACCACGGTCCACCCTCCAGAATTTTGTGTAGCCATTGCAAAGCATTCATCACGGAATTCTCGGTTTTCCTATTCTCCTTCATCGAGCGATTGATTTACTAGGAATTAAGCCACTGCCCTTCCCTTGATGGTCTTCTTAGCGACATACTCGATATCGAATTCTGACAGTGACAAGAGCCACCTTGCCAATTTTCCGCTTAGCGAGGGAGCCTTGCATAAATACTTCGTTGGATCCACTTTTGCTACTACTTGGATTCTATAAGATTGGAAGTAATGCCTGAACTTCTTCGTTAGCCAGACCATGACGGTACAGGTTTTCTCCACGATGGTGTATTGAATCTTGTATTCTAGAAATTTCTTGGTGAGGTAATAAACTATGTGTTCTTTCTTATCTTCGTGCTCCTAAACTAATATATCCCCCATAGATGTCTCTTCTATTGCTAAATAGAGAATGAGTGGCTTCCCGAGAATCAGCGGCTTCAGTGCAAGAAGGCTCATTAGATAATCCTTGATCCTATTGAAGGCTTCCTGACATTGGTTATTCCACTCTATTGGTTGCTGCCTCCTCAAGAGCTTAAAGTTAGGCTCGCACGAGGTAGTTAACTGTGTTATGAAGCGGCTAACGTACTATATGGACCCTAAGAAACTTCTCACTTCTTTCTCGAGTTTTGACCCCGACATTTCCCTAATAGAATTAGCTTTATCAGGATCCATCTCTATGCCTCTCTTGCTAACCATGTGTCCCAGTAATTTTCCTGACGTAACACCGAATATACACTTCTTTGGGTTGAGATGGAGATTGTATTTCTTTATCCTTATGAGGAATTGCTCAAACACTATCGGGTGCTCTTCTAGCGTGGCAAATTTTACAAGCATGTCATCTCCGTAGACTTCAACTTTTTTGTGTATGAAGTCATGTAGCAATGTCGTGACAGCTCGTTGGTAGGTTGGCCCTGCATTTTTGAGTCCAAAAGGCATCACTCTGAAACAATAGGCTCCCCACTCTGAGATGAATGCAGTTTTAAACTTGTCTATTATGTTCATGAGCATCTGGTGGTAGCCAGAGAACCCATCCATAAAGGAATACATGGCCGCTCTTGTCGCGCTGTCTACCAAAATGTTGATATGTGGTAGCGGAAAATTGTCCTTAGGGGTAGCCTTATTCAAGTCCCTGAAGTCGACACAAGCACGGACATCGCCATTTTTCTTGGGCATAGGAACTACATTGGGTAGCCAAGTAGGATACTCGACAACCTCCACAAAATTAGCCTTGATTTGTTTGACTACTTCAGCTTTGACTTTTTCTACCAATTCTGGGCACATCCTCCTCATCTTTTGCTTTACTGGTTGAATTTTCAGGTTTGTGGGGATGTTATGCTCGATGATGTGCCGATCAAGTCCTGGCATATCTTCATGAGACCAAGCAAAGGCTAAAATGTGATTTTTAGTACTTTTATTAACTCTCTCTCTTGTTCGATGGGCAATTGATTGGAAATGTATACCATTTTTGGATCATCTTCCATTTTTAAGTTAATTTATTTTGTAATATCATTATCGATGTTAAAGATGCTAGATGAACGCTGGAATGGATGCATGGAATCATAATCAGAAACACAATCCAAATAATGAAAGTTCTTCATCTTGTTATTATCATAAAGTACATTATTCATTTTTAAACATGTTGGAAACGGAAATAAAAGACTCATCCTGATCGGTAGGATCTAGTTTTGGAACGGGCAATTATTCTATGGCAGCTGGCTTCAACAGGATGTCCTTGTCGTCTTCCTCTTTTTCCACCTTCGCCTTGCCCTGCATGACCTTGACCATGTCCATGACAGCCTGGCTCAAGCTGCCATCCTTGCTCCTTGCTTCGTCCACTATCTTAAGTTATGCTTGAAGGTGCTTGGTTAGAGTGTCGAGGATTTCCTCCTCTTTACTTGGCTTCTTGATCTTCTTTGGGTTTACCTGTTCGTCAAGCTTGGTCTAATCTAGGAATGCTCCCACATCTAGCTGGCAACCTACTCCCATCAATACACATGTCATGGAGTTTTCACCATACTTGCCGTATTTGATATATTTAAGAAAATCTCAAATCTAGGGACCAACCTTCCATGGTGAGTAACGGGTTCAAGGTTCCATTGTAGGGTTGCTGTGACTTCTTCTGAGAGATCATCTTATGGGTGATCCTTTTGGATCCTGTATAATCGAGCCCTATGGGCTTCCATTCTCTTGCTCCTATATTGAAGGTCGGCATTCCCTGATAATGGGCACCTAGTCCTTTTCCAAGAGTGTGGTGTTTCCATACGTGGCCCTAAATCCAAGGGCCCTAGTGCACCTCTGGTTGCTTGTTTGATTCTTGGCCAATCGTGGCTGTGGTAAATCCTTTCATATGGTTTTCTTCCATTTTCAATGCTGCCACCACTGAGGCTTCATGACCCTTTAGAGTAATGTTCTTTTTGTGGAACAGGATTTTAATTTTCTGGTGAAGAGTGGATGGAACTCCTCATAGGGCATGGAATTATGACCGCCTGAGCAGTATAAAGAAGGTCACTGAGATGTCTATGACTGTGAAAAGTATGATAGATGAGATTTTGCCGATGGTAACTTTAGCTTCAAACGTGCCAATTACGGTCCTCTTGGAGTTGTCGTAGGCTATAATGACCATTGTGGATCTCTTTAAGACCCTCTCGATTAGTCCTAGGATTGGTAGAATATCCTTAGGATAGACATTTAGTGATGAACCATTATCGACCATTACACAGGGCGTGATGCCCCCAAAAACACTAGCCTTCAAGTAAAGAGCCTTATTATGGCAAATTCCTTCATTGGGTAGATCCAAGATCAAGAAGATAATTTCAGGGATGATAGTGCTAGTCTTATTGTTAAGTAGTGCATAGACCTGTTCGGGCGATGCTAAGGGGGATGTTTCGATTTCCATCAGCTTTTTTACAATAGCAAGCCTATGGTATTGAGAACCAAGGAGGAGGTACTAGATGCTCATCTTAGTAGTGGTGGCCTTTAATTGATCTACAATCGGCCTTTCTATCCATTCTAAGGATTTAGCGGAAGTAGGAGGTGTCAGAGTTTTCGCTCTTAGCATAGCCGCTGCTACTGACCCAGTGATTTTCCCTCCTCTAGTGATAAGACTGACAACCTGGGTTGGCGAGTTTATTGTTTTGAAGACTTTGAATTCATCAAAATCTTCATCAAGTGGTATCTCTTCCAAGTCAATCGGCTTGTTAATAGAAGATGGTCCTTTGGCGGCAAAGGGCCACTACATAAAGGGAACCTTTTCAGGCTGTCTTTCTATGACAACAAGGTTATCTTATAGGATTTGGCATAGAATGGGGTTGAAATCTTGCCAAATAATGTAAATGGAGGAGGAAGCTCCATCAGTTAGTTTGACTTTATCAAGTACGTCGAGTGCATTGCCGTAAGCAATCCACTCATCATCATATTTATTCATGTACCATGGATATTCCTTGGTTGATTCCCTCAATGTTGGGCGGTTAACATTGGTTGCTTCCCTTTTGTAATACAAAATTGGTTCCCGTGTTTATCTAGTTTCGGGGTCGAGTCTTTCAGTGGATCAAACCATGTGAAGTAATCAATGAATTGCTTGGCTAAGGTATTCTAGAGTGACTTTTGGTAAAACATTAGCCCTTTGTACTGGACTAGTGCCTTCTCTCAAAGGGTCAAGCGGAACCTTTCGGGCTAGTGAGCGTAGTAAATGTACCTATCATTTATCATTTGCATAAACTCACGGATGTGGGATCGTGGCCATGTGTTTCCATTATAGAATATAGGATAGACCTCTATTGAGTCTGGACTTCAAATTCGATAACTGGCCCTGGCCAATTCGTTTTTGGCATGGATTCACTCCATGACGTACTCCTGAGAAGGTTCTTATCTCTCTTCTCGAATCATATGAATGAAGTGCTCACTACTTCAGTCAAAGTCTGAGAAATATCCGAAATCATCACTTGCTGTAGACCATAAGGCTCCCTGGGAGTCATGCTCTAAAGCCGAGGGATAGCTCTCAGTACCATCACAATAGACCATCATGCCCTTGTGCAAGGGAGCCTCATACTCAAAATCTCCCCACAAGTGGTTTAGCTCATCATTTGAAAAGACCTCTGATTCATACCCTAAGTTATCTACCTCACTTTCATCTTCGTGATCTGATTCACCGGAGTCCTCAAATTCTTCTGCTTCCTCATATGAATCCTAGAAAGGTTGCTGCTAATTCCATGGTTCAAAGATATAATTTGGTGCGTATTGAACTGGGATATCGTCACCAGAATCTTCTTCTGGATCCTTCGCAGGATCTTTCTCAGGATCCTTCGCAGGATCTTCCTCAAGATCCTCCTTAGGTCATTCCTCGGGATCTTCCTTGGGATCTTCTTCTGCATTCATTCTAGCCTCGACCCTCGTGATAGCTACGTAAAAGCCAGAGACCATGCCCCATATGCTGTCGAATGTTTCCTCTACATGGGCACCATATGTTGTAATGTCAGCACGAATTTCTTCACACGAGTCTCACATTTTCTCATCTAGGTTGTAGCCAAGATACTTTTTCTGGTCCTCATGGTTGCTCCAGGATTGTTCAGGATCATACAACTCTTGATTTTCTAGGCGTGCCATCCTAGAGGAGCTTCAAAAATCAAATAAACTTGTTTTGATGTAGTTCAACCTCATGTAATCTTGGGGAGTATACATAGGAGGCTGAGGAGGAGGAATATCCTACCAGCCAGCATTGTGTTGGTCTATTTGTAGTGCCAATTAGTAGAGCGCATCCGGGTATGGTTAGGAAGCCCTAAAGTAATGAAGGAAGGACCTCTCCATAAAGTACTAGTTCAATCGACCTTCCATTGGCATTATGTCGTACCAGTCCATGGCCAGTATACCTAAGAACCTAGGGAATTGAGGTGCAACAACCATCATGGCTATTCCTTGGTCATGCATAAACTGGAGAAATTCTTCCACATGTTCATTCACGTCAGAGTCTCCTCAGTATATGAGGTGCAGTGACTGTGAGCGGGTGAACCTTTTTCTTCTCCGATGGTGACTCTTTTGGATCAGCGATTGGATAGGTATGACCAATGCGGAACTCTTGAGTTTTAATCCACGAAGTCGCCGTAAGAGCATAAGGCTCATTGTATGCGTGGACATACTTGGCATCCCCAACTGGACATAGGGGTTGACGACTCTTTGGGGATTAGCCTTTTTGTTGAGGGAGCAGGGTGCCTATTTTATACAATATTAGAGTCGCCACCCTAATCAGCTCTTCCAGGAAATTAGTGGTATAACTGATCCAAGCAGGATTCGTATACTGATAAAAGAGAGATTTTAGCTCCAAATGAAATAGTTACTTGCCATTTGAATTTGGATAAATCTTATTTTGATAAATCTTTCTTTATTTTAATAAGCAAAAGAGATGAGTTAGGGAAATACGACCTTTGCAGGCCTAGCCCTTGGAGCATGGGCCCGATATGATTAGATTACCTCTTTAGGTGGTTAAGAATGCATGATTAAAAATAACAATTTGACCCTCAGTCACCTTTCATTTATTGTAGGATGACTGGAAGGCCTGGTACTAACTAGGACCGCATTTTCTTTGGATTTCTTCAATATTTCTGTAGAGACAACCTTAAGGAATTTTGTAGTGCGTTTATTTGAGTGTTTGGGAATGAGTGGGTAGCTTTTTGGCTAAAAGCTATTTTAAGGAAAGGTGTCTATACCTTGGTATAATTTTGGGATATTTTTGATATAGGCTCGATGCTACGAGGGATTTTAAGGAGGGGATGCTCGAATTTTTCTTGTGCTTGCTATTTTTGTTGATTGATTGATTGGGGAAATGCTGGGAGCGATTGCCTTTTATAGAAATTTTAGGAGCATCGATCGATACATATGGCAGTGTCGATCGACATAATAGATGTTAGAATAGCTTCGTTGAGTCATTAGGTCTAGATTCCCCTATGAGCATCGATCGATGTAATAGGGAAGCATCGATTGACGCAATTCAAGCGGTGATAGCTTTGCTGAGTCATGGTTGTAGGCTTGATGAGTCATTAGAGAAATTAACACGTAGCACCGTCGATTGTTAAAATAGCATCGATCGATGCAATGTAGGGGGTAATTAGTATCGATCGACACTCAGGCTTAGGATGTCAGAATCCTATTTCCTCGGAGGGGTTTGTAGTTTGGGTGAAACATGATCCTTTGTCAGTACTGGCTTGCCATCTCTTAAAAAGGCCTTGGACATCATCAGGCCTGGCATGGACTGTACTCATAGGTTGCCCCTTGTGTACAACAACTTATAACACGGAGGTAAAGTTTTTGCATATGCAAAGGGAGCGTGGTGAGTAAAAAGTGCCCGTGATTTTGCAGGAATTTAGTCAATATTATTTGATCGACCAAATTTTTGAAAAAATGTTTTTGCCCCTTTGATTAATTAATGTTTGAAGGGTTTTGAAAATATTTTAGGAAAATCATTTGGATTTCCGTGGTGTGTCATTTTCAAACTTTTGTATCGGGTCCACTAGTAATTTTTAAAAATGATTTTCATGATGGAAAATGCAATTTCCAAAATTAGGACTTAATTGACACTGCAATTTTATCCTCAAAGAGGCAGAAAAACAGTCATTTTTTAATATGCGTCGATTGATACATATGGATTGTGTCGATCGACGCAACCATTTGAATTCCAAAAATTTTAATTCTAGTAGTTATAGCATTAAAAGGCGTGTCAATGATTGCGTTGATCGACGCTTATGGATTGTGCCGTTCGATGCAATAGGGAATTCTAAAAATTTCGCAATTTGTTTATAAATAGAACACTTCACATATTGAAATTCTTTCTTCCTGCGTTTTCTTTTAAAAAACAAAAGCGATATTAGGCCTTTTTGGACTTTCTTTTCTTCCGATCCTTATCCGTTTTTCATCTGTTATAACGTGGACAAAAATCGTGACTTCCAGAGATCGCATTCATGCTCCTACGTCAGTGATAGAGGTAGATATTCATGGGGAGATGGTCCAAATCCCGTTTTCAGGCATAGAAGATAATTACGGGCTTCCTTTGAGGTGGATATTTAACGGCATGGGCAGAGGCTCTGCTCTCTCTCTTGTTCTCAAGCCCGAGAGTCACCTCTCTCAGGTTTCGGTGAGTTCCTTAATGCTCCTTTTCCTTTTTCAAAGTTTGGCATACTTTTTAGAGTTTTATGAAGATTTATGCTCTGTTGAACTTCATATTGGTTTTATATTACTGTAAACTATATGTAAGACATTCTATAACTCCAGGATTTTGGGCTTATCATCGATCGATGCTTCTAGTTCTTCAGGATGCATCGATCAATGCTCCTTAGTGTCGATCAACACTTGTGTTTCTGAAAGCCTGTTTTTTCATAATTTTAAGTGTTTTGAAGCTTTCTGTAGTTTGTGAAATAATCTATGATGCCATGTTGTGCATATGCTATAGCTGTTTTTGCAAAATTCAGGAACTTTTTAGGGTAACTTAATGACTATAAGCCTTATGATGCCTTAGGAATTCCCGTACTTGATCATAACTTAGTAACTATAAGCTTGCTTTTGACATTTGTGCTTAATGGCTATAAGCGTGACTTTGACGACGGTTTTATCCTTAATAACTATAAGGTGCGATTTTTAGGTAGCATAATAGATTTTTGCTTAATAACTATAAGCGGGTATTTTTTGTAAATGTTGGCGACTTATGCTTAATAACTATAAGCATGACTTTAGGTAGGAAATTCTTAGATGTTTAATTACTATAAGCAACCTTTTGATTTGGTTCCTATTTGTATTTGCTTTGAAGAAAGTTGACCATCGGGGCAAGGGCAACTTCTTGGATCCTATCACTTGGTGGGGAGTTTTTTCTCATGAAGTGAAGAGGGTTTTGGAGGACTCGAGTTTTAGTGTGTTTATTGAAAGTTTCATTCCTATGAAGCTTATACGGTATTCTCGTATGGTCTTGTTGTCAATTTTGAAGAGGTGGTCGGAGGGGACCCACACTTTCCATTTGTCATGCGAGAAGTACACCCTTACGCCGCTGGACTTTGCCGCCATTACAAGTTTGTGCTTTCATTGGGAAATTATTCATTTCAACTACGCCATGAATATGGGTAATTATGATCCTACCCTTGTGTTAAAACTGTTGGGATTTACTAGTGCTAGCAAGGAAGTTTCTGCAATGACCTGTACACTTTTTGGTTGTCCCTGGGAAATATAGCTCTTGATAGTGCTGAAGCTCGAGAGCAATGTGCCCATTCTTTCATGCTGTATGCCCTAACCAACACCTTGTTTCCTGTCAGCAATTCGGCCCTCAACTTGAATCTTTTGGGCTCTTTGGGGAATTTAAGGAATTTCAAGGAGATGGCATGGGGTAGAGCTGCACTGGGACAACTATACATGGCCCTGGATCACTGTGCGAGGTAGCATACTTTGAAGCTAAAATCTTCGAAACTCGTTCTTGAGGTAATTTGATGAGAAATATTTTACATATGCGTTCGCGTCTCGTGATGACTTTTGTTTCATTTTCTTTTAGATTTGGGGTTTTGAGAAAGGAATTCTCCCTTGGCCAAAGAAGGCCAAGGACCGAAAAGATATTTCCTACTTTCCCCATCTCCTTGCTTGGTTGGTGGCCTAATGGAGGATTAGGAATCTTACTCTTAATGAGGTAAGTCTTGCAATATTTTGGATTTTATCTCTTCCATGCGGTGTTCACTAATGATGCATATGTTTGCAGATCATTCATGCTCCATGGGGGGATGCTTCTAGCTGGAACAAGTCAATTACGGCTTCTAGAGAGTTAGTGCCAAAGCGGCTAATCCTAGATAGTCCTACCTCTCTAGAGTGGTATTTAGTGGAAAGGATAGTTCAATGTGACACACCTCCGGAGGAGATACTAGTACCGCCCGAGCTCCTAAGATGGCTATTCTGGCTGAAGTTGGCCAAGAATCTCGATACTCTAAAAGGGGATGGAGAGACTGTGGAGCTGTTTGGTGAGGCCACCCTGTATCCTAATTTTGTGACCGAGTGTTTGTTTGGCTGGCCTTTGGAGGACCATATTGGATCTCAGGGGGTACATGTCTGTCCTGCAACTTTTGCCCTCTCTCTTTTCTTTACTTATTTTTCGAGTACTAATCCCCTTCCGTTTTGTAGGGAAAAGGGCAAGAGGTGCACATACATCGGGCGGTGCCACCTCCCACATCACGGGGCATCGAGATTACCAGGCCTGCATGGGGTTACACATTTATTAGCCCGATATGTCACTATACTTTCCTCCCTTTGGTGCGGATGACTCGACCAGGATGGACATAAATTTTACACCTCACCATGTGACTCATATGAGTTATTTGCGCATATTGCTATTATCCTTGGCCGGTGATAAATCTGATTTACTTTTCTTATTAGGTGGTAAGAGAAGATAGCAAGAGGGATGGACGTCTGCTTTTTGATTTCCAGAATATCATGCTGGGGAATAACTTTGCGATGGTGGTAAGATCGGACAAGTTCATTTATTCTTTTTTCCTTATACGCATGGATGAGTGGTTATTCATGCATGAAATATTTGTAGGGTACGATTCGGGCACTGAATGCGGAAGTGGACTAACTTAGGACTGGTTATAGAGGGCACCTCCACCAATAGTTCTTCAAGCTATAGCCAGTATGTGCAGGCTGATCCAGCGGCATATGCCCAGCATCTATCTAGTTATGGAGTACAGGGTTATATGCCCGATTATTTAACCCAGGCTGGTTTCACAGGAATGCCTTCTCAGTTTCCACCAACTCCATCGTTTGTGCCTGTTCCTCCACTCATGTAGCCTCTTTAAACCTTGCCGAGCCTAGGGGGCCAAGAGGGAGTCAGAGATAGTGGTGAGGTACTACAAGTGGACTTGGAGGCTCCTATTCATTAGGGCGATTTAGGAAATGATAGTTAGGCCTTAGCTTGGTGTATATATATATTATTGTGGGCCCTGTGTGGCAATTTTATGTAGTATATTTGATGATTATATTGGGCGTGTTTTTGCCCCTTTATTATTTCCTTTTTACTGATTGGTGGGTCCTTCGAGGCCCTATTTACTTTTGGATGGATGATTGATTTTACTATCTTCACCTACTAGCCTTATTATTTTGTTTCTTTTTCACCGAAAATGAGCCTCTTCTTGTGTAATTGGCATTGATCTTATGATCTATCATGGCCTTCATTGAGCGACAATCAAATCGACATGGATAGGTTCAAGACACAATTAGTGGACCATCTTCGGACAATGAGTCCGGCTGATTGGAATCTGCTCTAGGCTGGGCGCATTCTCAACATCCGACACTATTACAATGTCACTCTAGATGACTCACTTTTGCAAAGCGTAATAAGTTTGTAGGATCCACTTGACCACATGTTCTGCTTCAACAACCAATGTCACTCTAGAGAACATAATCCCTATCCTTCTCATCAGAATAAGGAAATAGAGCCTTAAGAAGAGTAGTGATGCCCTTTTGTCTGAAGAATCCTATATCCCCAATATGCTGGACCAGGTCTTGGAAAATAGGAATAAGTTGGAAGTTCGGGACTAATGGAGAGGAGGAGGATCCAGAGATTGATAGATTTGACCATCCGGACTGCAACTTTTTGAGATCCTTACCTAGATCCTTTCAGATGTTGTGAATGCTTGAATTTACTGTGGTCAAATCTTTACGAAGATCATCCCCTATTTTTTCAATGATAGAGTCTAGACCATTGAATTGCCCAGCTAGTTCTTTTACAATGCTGGCAAGTTGTTTTGCAAAAAGTTTGAGTAGATCTTCTTCTATGAACTTAGTCAGCTTATTCAGGCTGGTTTGCTGCTATTCAGAGAGGTTAGGGAGAGGTGACTTCTCTTCTTTTTTAGAAATGAATTTTGTCAGGTTTTCAAACTTGGTATCAATGTATTCTTTAAGTTCAATGGACAGATCGATAGATAAGGAAGTGATTTTGTCCAAAAGTGTAGCGCAGTTGTTTGTAGCCCCTGTGTTGGCTTGATATGCAAAGCGGTTTGCTTCTGAGACACTTATTTTGAGTTCATTTAGCACCAGAGTGACTTTGGCTAGTTATACCTTAGCCACCAAGTCTACGGTGGGGAAGTCCTCCACTTTCTCTTTTATTTTTCTTACACCCCTTTTTATCTCCCCAATATCTTCTTTCAAATTCGGAGAATCAGATTTATCAGAGAGTTGCTTCTCAACGGACTAATTTGGAGTGGTTTTGATATCTTATCCTCTCTACGCCCTTCTATAGTAGCCTCTTCAATCAATCTCAAGGCGACCCTTAGCTTCTCTCTTTTTATTAAATGAGGATTGAAGATTCTTGGTTTGTTTAAATATCCGGATGAAGAAGTTGAGGTTTCTCCGGGGTTAGAACTACTTTCAGATTATTTATTATTACTTTTCTCTTCGCTGCTTTCCTCTAAACTTGATTCATCCTTTACTTCCTCCCTTGCATTCAACCGTTCCACTGGATTGGCCTCGCCCCTTGAGTCCACTCTAGGAGTGTGCTCTTGGCAACCTATACCAAGTCCCTCCTCCTCTAGAATGGTGTCTTCCGGGATGGACTTATCACCCGTAGATACACTTAGAGTATGTGTGTCCAAGTTGTCCTGATGTTTATCTATTATTTCTTTAGTATTAGTAGAGGAATTAGCATTTATATCAAATGAGATAGTGATGGGAATTACCTCATTGATTGGTGCTTGATTCTAAGATGTTGCTTCCGGTCTTCTTTCTTCACTAGCTTCCACAACCCCCGGAAGACTGGTAATGTCCTCAGTCTCCCCTTCATATGCCTTTTAAGGACTTTTAATTTTCTCCCCCAAGCATGTTGGAAATGTCCTCAACACCCTCTACAATTGCCTTTTCAGGTCTTACTTCCTCAGTATTTTCTGCTTCAACATGTGAGAGATTTACTGGAAGTGGTCTGGATCGGGGTAGGAATAGGAATTCATTAGCTTCCGGATCTTTGGCTAAGGTGCCTATGTCTATTAGATCAACAAAAATTGGTTAAGCCGGGTCCTTCTGTTGTTTGCTTGTTGATCCAGTCATTATCCCTCATTGCCTCTTATATTACATTATATTGAGGGTCGTTTGTATTTACTTCATCAATGGATCAAGGCACTTGCTTGCCCTTTGTAACTTTGGCCTTAGCCAGTTCATCTACAACCACCCTTTTTGTTGCCTCTTCATTAATTATAATGCCCATAGGCTTTTTTGCTGCCTTCTTCTAAGCTTTTTGGTCCTTCACAGCCTCATCAAAGGTACACCCCTTCTAGATGAATTGCTTCCTAGGTATAGGAGCTTCATCTCATGTCTCTTCCTCATCAAATTCATGCTCCTCTATTAGCATATCTATTATATTTCTTTTCTGCCCCTTCTTATTCCCTTCTCTAATTATAGCAGTGGCCGCTGCAATAGTTTCTCTTGCTTCCAGCTCACAAATTGGCTTTTTTAGCTTATCAGTAGCTTTAATTAATCATCCTCTTTTCTTAGATTTCTCCGAGGATTGGTTCAATAGCTGAGTGAGGGTTTGGGTATCCTCATCAACTTCCTCAACTAGAACCAGAGCAAGCTATTTCTGTTCCTCTGGCTTGGTGGTTCTGGCCTTTTAGGAACCAGAGCCCCTTCCACTGGATCCACAGCCTTCTTGGCTCTAGACTTCTTCTCATCCTATTATTTTTTAGCCTTCTACTCATTCCACTTCTCACCAAAGTTCAGCTTCCTAAAATTCTTTCTGGAATTTCCTTTCCATTTTCAGCCTGGAATCCGATAAAATTTACTTCCTTTGCTTGAAGGATCCTGGTGATTAGAGCACCATGAGAGTTCCTATGCTTCTTGAGGTAGTGGATGATAAGCACTAGCATATTTATAACTTTGCTCTCCACCCAGTGTTATAGTACACAGTGCTGGAAAGATGACACTATAGTGAGAGATACCTTCTGGATCAGAACCAACTTGGCAAGTGCGTGTAGTAGGAACCTTAGCACTTTCAGAAAGTAGGTAGAGAATTTATCTCCAAAATAGTTTGGATGCAGCCACATCTTTGGTTCATACTTGTCATGCTGCTCATCTCCATCGATTCTCAGCTGGACCCCATTATTTTTCATGTTCAGGAAATTTTCAAAAAATTCTGGGGTAATTATAATCACCTTTCCCTGGACTTGAGTTCTCAACGTGTTATGGAGTGGGCTCTAAGATTGTCATAAAATTCCTTAACCAAATCCGGGTATGTTGGGCAGTTGATCTTGAGGAAGTCTGTCAAGTATTAATCTTCAATTAATTTTGAGTAAGGGTCTATTTCAAACAGGAAGTTATCGCCCAAGAAGTCTCTGGGGATAATAGAATCATTTATTTTGAGTTTCAGGGGTTTGAAATCTTCATCTTTCAAATCAAACTCTGTAAAGATATTTTGGGTAGGAAGCATTTTAAGTCCTTTGCTTGTCGTGATAGCAGCCATTTAAGAGAATTTAAAAGAAATTTAGGGTTTTGAGTTTTGAGTTTTGAGTTTTTAAAATTACAGAGTAACAATAGAGAATTGTTGCTTGCATGAAGATGACAGGAATTTTGGGGGTTTTATATAGATTTTCCAAGGTGATGGTGTTTTGGTAATCCAGATCCCGTTAATTTTGGCTAGATTGATGATGTGGCAGACTGAATTTTAGGAGAGAGGTAAATTCCATTAAACCAGAGAATGGGAACGATTTATTTTAAATTCCAGCTATTGAATTTACCACGCATGTAACCTCCAATAGGTGTTTGAAATTCAAAAAGGAACAGTTACATTTTAGCGCTTTTAATGCCATGTATCTTGTATATCTGCTGATGTTGCGATATTCCCTTCGGAGTAGATTCTTCTTCAATTCTTCTCCTCTTCTGGATTTATTGCCATGTGAAGGATCCAAATTAACTTTGGACTATCTTTTGGATTTTCTTTAAATTGGATTAGACATTCCAAATGACTCCCTTAGCTTGCTAAATTGATCTTTACTTAATGGTTTAGTAAAGATATCTGCTCTTTGCTCATTGGTTGGAATGTATACCAAAGCAACATCCTTCTTCATCACATGATCTCGGATGAAATGATGCCTTATGTTGACATGTTTCATTCTACTATAGAGTACTGGATTCTTTGACACATCAATGGCACTTTTGTTGTCACACGTCATATCCACACATCCAGATTGAACTCCATAATCTTCTAGTTGTTGCTTGATCCAAAGGAGTTGAGCTAAACAACTTCCAGCTGCCATATATTATGCTTCTATGATTGATAAGGCACCTGAATTGCTTCTTGCTATACCATGATGCTAAGCAATCTCCAAGAAAATGGCAACCTCCGGATGTACTTTTTCTTTGAAGAGTGTCCCAACCATAGTCAGCATCAGTAAAGCCTTAAAGTGTGAAATTTCTATTACTAGGATACCATAACCCAACTTCAGTGGTTCGTAGGAAATATCTAAGGATCCTCTTAACTGCCTTGAATGAGAATCCTTAGGATTGGATTGATATCTTGTACAGTAGTAGACTGCATAGTGTATATCAGGCCTGCTAGTAGTCAAGTATGGAAGTGATCCAATCATTACTCTATATAGCTTCTGATCAATATCTTCCCCTTTACAATCCTTGGATAGGACTGTATTTGATCCCATTAGAGTAGGCATTGGCTTGCTCTTGTTCATTCAAACTTCTTCAAGATTTCCTTGGTATATTTGGACTAATTAATGAAAATTCCATTCAGACTTCGCTTGATTTGCAGACCAAGGAAGAAGTTTAGTTCTCCCATCATGGACATCTCAAATTCCTTTTGCATTTGTGAACTGAATTCCTCACACATCCTATCATCTGTTGCCCCAAATATGATGCCATCCACATATATTTGGACTAAAATGATATCATCCTTATTCTTCTTGATGAATAGAGTTGGATCTACTCTGCCCTGGACATATCCCTTGGATATGAGAAATGTAGTGAGTATCTCATATCAAGCCCTTGGCGTTTGCTTCAATCCATAGAGACCTTTCTTCAGTTCATAGACATGATCTGGATGCTTTGAATTTTCAAATACAGGAGGCTGCTTCACATAGACTTCTTTCTAGATGACTCCATTGAGAAAAGCACTTTTGACATCCGTTTGGAATAATGTGAATCCCATGAATGATGCAAAAGCATATAAGATTCGGATTGCCTCCAGTCTTACTACAGGGTTAAATGTTTCTTTAAAATCAATCCCTTCTTGTTGATTGTAGCCTTGGGGAACCAATCTTGCCTTGTTTCTTACTACTACTCCGAATTCATCTAGCTTGTTTCGGAATACCCATTTCGAGCCAATAATTGACTTTCCTCTTGGAGGTGCTACTAGGTCCCATACATCATTCCTGGTGAATTGATCTAGTTCTTCTTGCATTTCCATCATCCAGCTTTTATCTTCTTTAGCATCTTGAAATTTCTTTGGCTTAATGAGAGAGACAAATGCAGCATGGCTTATCATCCGATTGAGCTGACCTCTGGTTCTTACTGAATTTTGGACATTGTCCAAAATAGCTGCAATTGGATGATCTATACGAGTCCGCACTTCCCTTGGTAGATCTTCACATTGGATTGGAGCTTGTTCCACTTTTGCCTCAACTAATCCTTCTTGGCCTTCATCAAAGTCTATCTCTTACCGGTTGAGATCAACTTCTTCTTTGTACTTCTTGATTTAGAATGAATTAGGAGCTTCAGCTTCCTTCTTTTCTTCACAGTTTTTACCTTCCAAAATTGGATCTTTTGTAATGGAACTTCTTTTTCCTGCATGGTTAGTCTCATCAAAATCTGCATGTATTGACTCAACTTTAGTTTGGGTTCATTTGTTGAAGACTCTGTAAGCCTTACGATGTGTTTAGTAGCCAAGGAAAATCATTTCACTAGATTTAGGATCAAATTTTCCTAGTTGCTCTCTATCATTTAGGATGTAGCATTTACATCCAAATGAAAAGCATAAGTTCATATATATTGTTCCAAACAATTAAATAAACAATAATCATTTCATATAGAAAATAATATTCAGTTCACTTCTAACTTAACTATACATTAAACAGGTAGGCTCTAGTACCACGGTTGGGAACTGAAAGTCAAATTGAACATGCATAACAGGCATATCAGAAATTCAAAATTTTGTCCTTATCCCCGGGAACTCCTGATAGATGCATATAAATTAAATAAAGCCTTAACTAAATTATTCTCTACCTAGGTTAGCATGCAAAGGGCTAGGCATACCATAATTCTGTATTACATCCTAGCACATATATTTTATACTAAGAATGTTATAACTCTAAGCTATAACCTAAGCATGTTATAACTCTAAGCTATAACCTAAGCATAAAATAAACTAAGCATGGAAAACAACCGAAGCATAATTATTAAGTCTAAAAACGCTTAAAGAAAAAGACCTAACAATTAAAAGAGAAAGAAAGAAAACTTACCAGTTGTAGTGTGCTTTAGTAGAACCTCCTTGCACAAGCCTCCAAGCATAGGATAGCCTCGATGAGTATCCACACAAACCCTACCAACCAAAACCTCCCCGAAACTAAGAACTAAGGAGCCTCGAGTAGTTGCTAGACCACCTCAGAAGCCCAACCCGAAAATATAAACTAGAGGTCCTCGAATAAAATCAAGGTCTCAAAATAACTTGTTCAAGTAACCTTTATCGTAGGAATTATTGTTAAACTTGGTGCACTTTGAAAGGGGTGAGGAAAGCCTATATATAGGCTTGGGGAGAAAAATATTATCCCCCAAAAACTAATGTGGGATAAGGTGAAAATACCCCATCCTACGTCGGTCATACACGCGGATCCAAAGGATCCTCATCTTGACCCGCTACACACTGTGTGCCGTAAGGCAAGCCCTCACGAGCCCAGCTAGCGACGCCCCTTATGGGCTGGCTTTATGCAACCCATTTTCATGTGCTGCCGCGAACACTGCCCAGCACTGTTTGCGTACCTTTCGATGTACTCCGTGCAACCAAACCTGTACAAAATACATTTCGTATTTTTCGGTTTAACTCACCAATGCAAAATTCCCTTTTAAGCCCTTTCAAATAAATATTTATTTTTTAACCCTAATAAATTAGTTATCGGTAAAAAATAAATTCATTGGTCTATCAAAATAATCTAATCATTTTTAACCAATTAAATAATAATCCAATTATTCTTTATATTATATTTTCATAATAGAATAAATCTATTAATTCTTTACTTAGTCCGATGAAGGTCCATAGTGTTGACCTTATAGGATCCGGAAGTATGGAGCTATTAAGGCTTAACGAACCCTTGTTCTAATGGAACCATTGGCTTGAGGTTCTAGACCATGAATAGAACTTGATTACCTTAAATGACTGTAGTACACCTCTCGCAAGGGTCTACCATCCCCCATTACTCGGAATGTAATTTACGCTTATGACTTAATCTCGATTAATGCAATAGTTATCCAATGCGATGAACTCCTTCCATTCTTTAATGTTAGTACCATCTGCGATGAAATCTCAGTTTCTGTGGAAGTATTCGGGAATACTGAGGAAGATGAAATGAATGAGGCAATCAAGTCCATCACCTAGCGGTACTTATAAGGAAGAATTAGAAAAGAAATGAGAAAGGAAATCCAATCAGCAAGGCCATCAAGAACTTAGCAAAATCAGTGGTCGAAGAAATAAAAGAAAACTTGCACGCCAGGGCACCGGTTCAGCTGTCAATCAACAAGACCCTCCGCCTATGGAGAATGATTCAAATGATGTAATTTTGAATGTTGCAAACATTTTTTATGCAAACAATGTCACTTATAAGGCATATCATGAATAAGTTATAGCATCAGTAACTTTATTTTTAACATGTCATGAATAATTTGACGCACTTGTCATTCACATTTCACTCGAGTATTTCATTCTAATGGTGTCATGGACTCATAACAACAACATTCTAAAAATATCATCATATTCATCAATGAAGTTAACTTTGAGTATAACGCAATGGTATAAATGTCCAATGGTTAAAACCTATCATCAAAAGAGAGACAATGAAAGGTGCTTAGTAAACATGATAACAATTAGCCTAGGTCCTTCTTTCTTCATGAGGGGGAAAAAGCATACAAGAGCATACATCATCAAGAAAGAAGACCAAGAAGCACCAACAGTAGATCGACCCTGGTCAAGAGAAATGGAAAGAGCATCTCAAGTCATAAAATGATTTCCTCAAGAATCCTGAAGGGAAGCTGATTAGTCAAAAAGACTTTATCAAAGCTAGTGTCTATCTATAGAGATTGTGGCTGATAAACTTCCATTCACAGCTTGGGGGTACGAAACTAGTGTAAGAACTCCCATCGATCAAACACCTTTCTCCTTGGTATATGGAATGGAAGTCATGTTATCGGTTGAAATAGAAGTAAGATCTTTAAGAGTGGCACTCGAATTGCAGTTAAAAGAATTAGATTGTGCAAGAGCCAGGTATGAATGGTTAGATGCGATAGATGAAAAGCGGATCAAGGCACTTGACCATCTCCAGATGTACCAATAGCTCATGTCTCGAGCTTATAATAATAGAATCAGATACCCGAAACAACCACACAAAGCGGGTGATCTGGTCCTTAAGCAGCTACATCAGGTCAACACTGACGCTAGGGGCAAGTTCAGGCCTAATTAGGAAGGACCATTCATCTTGAAGAAAGTCCTTGGTAAAGGATGAATCAAGCTTATGAATATGGATGGAAATGAGTTCGTGAATCCAGTGAATAAAGAGAGTCTTAAGCGTTATCATGTCTAGGTCAAAAGAATCAAATCATAAAAAAATAGCATACAGAATAAAAAAAATAAAGAATAAAACACCCGGTGAGCGGTCCTCCACTTCTTAGGCCAAAATTAGGGTGCAGCCCACTGATCGGTATCCTAAAAACTAGTTAGGAAAAAATTAGGGCACTCTAACGAATATAAAGCCTGCTAGGCTGAAAACCCAAAAAGGGCGCTTAGGCAAAAGTTAAGGCATCGAGAGAAAAATGTCAGTTGCTTTTTAGAAAATCTGTAAAAGACTAGTAGGCAGTAGAGGTTACCCATTGGAAATTGTTACCATTGCCTATGTAGTGAAATTAATCTCATAAATGAACATGTTATGATTTTGGTAAGAATCTTGGTCTTATGAATGCATGCATGTCTTTAGGTGAAATAATCGCTGATATGTGAATATCAATTTTTTCCCCTACGTGTTATGCATCATTGTATTCATTTTTACCATACATTCGCAATATTCAGAAAAGCCTGCTAGATTGAAAACCCGAAAGGGCGGTCCATGCAAAAGTTAAGGCAAAAAGAAAGGGTTGTTAGATTGATGAGTCAAGGACAACTCAGGTAAAAATTAAAACAGTCTTCTGGATTGAAAACCCGAAAGGGCGGTCTAGGCAAAAGTTAAGACATAACAAAAAGAAAAAAGAAAAAAAAGCTTGTTAGGTTGAAAACCCAAAAGGGCAGTCTAGGCAATAGTTAAAGCTAAAAAGAAAAAGTCTGCTGGGCTAAGCCGTCAAGCACAGCTCAGGAAAAAATTAGGATAAAAAGAAAGAAAAATAAAGGTTCAATAGGTCACCTCACATCGAGTGGCTTATGCAAAAGTTAGAACATCACTTGGTCCCCTCGCTACAATATCATTAGGTACGGGTTCACGAGGCAACAATACTCAACAATATCAGCTCAAGTAAGATCCATAAGCATAAAAGAAGTATCAAAAGTACCAATCCAAAGTTCATAATCAAATATAAGCCACACAGCCCAAAAGTACCAAACAGATCAGAAAAACAATCATAACCTAAACTCCTAGGGGATCCTGTCCTTGGTGACCCTCCTGAGTCTGATCCTAAGTATCCGCTAGTAGATAATCCACGTCTATAGTCATATGGTCCTCAGTGTCACAAGCACAGGTAGCTGGCTGGGTAGGGTCCCTAATCTCTAAAGTCCCCGCAGCAGTACTAGCAATATCATCTCCCTCAGCACGCTGAGTCACTTGATATGCAGAAAGATCATCCTCGAACTCATCATCGGATGGCTCAGGAGTCCACCTACCCTCAGTCATGTGAGCTAGCTGTGCTTGCAAAACCTCAGTCTCTCTCTGAGCTCTCTCCAAGTGTGCTTGTAGCGATCCAATCTAACTACGCAGTGGCTACCCGTAGCTGCTCCTCCAGGAAGCTAGCCCAATCCTCGACAGCCTCTAAGTCCTAAGTAGATCTACCCCGCTCCGTAGCCAGCAGGGTCTACATAACAATCATGAGATTAGTATATATATATAAATTTTATAGCATGCATGCATAGTTTGTTATATTTTACAAGTAAATAAGAAGCTCACCGCAGCTAAGGCATCATGTGCCATCATCAAATCCTTGGTCGAGAAGCACCTCCATGCAATCCTCTCCGCCTCTACTATAGACACCTGTGGAAACTAATTTTTTCAATTCAAAACGCATATAATAAATTTAACAAGGATATAAGCTAAGAGTTTGGCATAAGGGATCATATAGGTCGTGCTAAAAGGAGCGAAGCAGTTGGTGTGGATCGAGTCCTCCAACCCGCATACAGCGCACTTCCTCAAATGGTCGAGGAGGTGGAAGGTAGATTCTAGGTTAGTCTAGAGGACGCCCTCCCTGAAGCCTCTGACAGTCTTAGCCCACTTCCCTAGCAAAGCCTGATAGCTGGTGCCTTAGGGGAAGTAGCAATGGCAGCAGCAACATGTTGCTTCCACTTCTGAGCAAAAGATTACAGTTTAAGTTTACAAATTGTTAGACCAATGGTTAGTACTAGTAATGGTAAAAGAGTAAGTGATTTATAGAGCTGAGTCGGAGGATATACCTAAGTAGAAGAGCCTGAAGGCCAGGAAATGCCCTCAGTTTAACGAACCAGGAAATGTCCCCACGGTCACCTCCGGCTCCATCATTGCCACCTTCATCATCGTCATTGTCAATGTCATCCCTATAGTGGAACTCGAGAGGAATATCTCCCAAATAGACCCTCAAGTATGGCTGGAGTGGTGACGTATGGATGAAATAAAGATAAGAACCCTTAACAGATAACAATCAAGCTCCCTTGCCTAGAAGATACAACCCCTGGTCCATCCCCAGTATCAGGTGTGGCCAGCATATGTCTACAAGGATAGGTGGAGGGATAGGCCTCTCCACTACAGAGCTTATCTGCCTGTCATGAACCACTCACCTAGATACCACTTAAAGGAAAGTGGTGACTCCTAAATAAACTAACGGTTATCCACCCCCTGCCGTATATCCTCGATCTCGTCATCGATGATCATGTATGCCCAAGGGTCGCAAATAATCTACATATAATTAGAGCTCACTATGAGAACTCTAACTTCGTAAATACAGTTTATCACTAACAATTTGTTAAGTTAAAAATACAGGTTCAGGCTTAAAAGGTTTACCCGATGGGAGTGCACTGGCAGATGTACTCCCGATACTCTATAATGATCCCGGGCTGCTGCTACTAGGGACCCATCCACCTGGATATAAAATAAGATGTCTCAGGCTGATCGGATAGGCCTAGCTTGGGGTTAAAATGGTGCTGGAATGCCCACATCTATAAGAAGAATCAAAAGTCAGTCACATGACAGTTTCAATATAAGGCAAAAAGTATAAGGAAAGTTTAGTGTTTACCAGAAGGAGTAGATGGCTGATCTTTGGCTCAGCTTACTAACCCCGAACCCCAATGTCCAGGCCGTAGTATAGCTGAGCAAAAATAGCCCAGCACTAGTTTTTACAAGGCATGCTGACAAGATCCTCCGCAGTAGAAAGCAAACCATGGTTAAGGTTGCTCGAGTATACAGGAAATAAGATGGTCGATATGAGGCTCAAGAGGAAGGACCTGGTATACTGATCCCTCTTATCTATAGCAATCAGTCTTGGCGGCGCTCGCTAGTAATTATATAGCTCCCTGTATTTGAGGTTATCCTTTCAACTAAGATGAAGCCCAAGAAGTCTTTGTATATAGTCCTTCACCTCAGCCCATGAATGCCAACGGTCAGCCTACACATCGAAGTGGATGATATCTCCTCTCTAAGCTAACTCAGTCAGTGCACACATGTTAGACAGGTGACAGTGACCTCCCTTATTGGCAAATGGAAGGTATGGGTGGTCTCCGACCACCGCTCAACCAGTGTAGTGATGGCGTTAGGGGCCAAAGTCTATAGCCCCTCAATAATGGCCCGAACAATATCAGAGAAGCCTAGATCATCAATTTGGGCTATCAACTCAGCATCCATATCGGTACCGATCTCCATGTACCAGTTTTGACAAAAACTTAGGGCCCTAATGGTCCCAAAAGGGAACTGTAAAAGAAAAATAGCAGTAGTGATTAAGTCAAAAATTAGAAGAAAAGTACAGTAAATGGAGTTTTGGTCAATCTGTCCAGGATAAGGGTACCCATATCGGTGAGCCCTACATGTACAGATATCGTACCTACAACCAAATGAAAAGCGAGACCCGTATGGGTCCCTTACAATAGTACGGGTCCCTGCAATCACTATTCATTGGAGAAAAAGTCTTGAGAAGCCATTTTTACCAAAACTCAACCAAATCTCAGCAAAAACTATCCTAAAAGTTCCCTGGACTAAAGTTACATGCATTAGGCTCTATTTCAGCACCTAAAAAACCCTAAAAGCATGCCAAATCAAAGGGATTCCAAATTGGGGGAAAATAAAAAATGGTGGATTTCGATCGACTTACTTTGAGTTTGGAGGGGTGTGATTTGGGAGAAGGTACCATGGGGACCTCAGAGGAGGGATTAAAGCCGAGAAAAGAGTCTGTTTCCCAAAAAGCATATTAAATGGCCACCAGAGATTGCCGGAGTTTTGAATTACCAATATGGGGCAGTTCCTCCTTAGATCGAAATAACCAGTATTGGGAATCTTCTTATACATATTTTGGTTGATTTGGGTAAGAAATTGCCAGAATTCGGGAGATTTGGAAGTTTTGGTGAGTAGAGGGAATATGGACTGTTTGTATTTTTAAAATTGACCCGAAGCACCCGTACTGGCGCCCCACACCCGTATGGGTCCCTTATCAGTAGATTGCCACCTGTACCGGTCTAGCTCACCTATACGGGTCCCCTCCTACCACCAAGAGGCAGTTTTTAAGTCAGAGCATCATAGGCATACCCAGTCCAGATTAGGGGACCAACCCTACTTCTCTTTAACCCATTATTTTAGTTAATGATAGGGCAAAACCCTGAGCTTACCTTGATTATTGATCGAAGGGACAAAAATTCTCATGTTGGCAAATCAATCAAGAATCAAAGTAAGCCATTTTTAAATTAATCACTAACCCTGAAACCTTTATGTACAAGTATATCCTAGCTCAAGAGTTCTTCCCCAGCAAACGAATCTTAACGGGAAAGGCTTCCCTAGTAGAAGAGGCTTTACTCAAAGGATATCACTTCCCTCCCCAGCCGAGGAATCCCTCGAGGGGCATACCCCCATCATTAGGAACCTTAGGGGCACACCATCCTAGGGTCGTTCCCTAGTAGAGGAATCATCAAGAACCCTAGGGGCACCCAACTCTAGGGTCATTCCCCAGTAGAGGAATCAAGTCCCAGGGGCTCCCCCTACCAACCCAGGGGCATCCCCCAACCAACCCAAGGGCATTCCCCCTTCCCTTAATAGCAAAATCAGTCAATGTTGGGGCATCCTCCCATTATCTTGCCCTCCTAGGGGCATTCTTTAAGAGGCACCCTTCCAATGGCACTTTATTCAGAGCGATTGGGCCAAACCTGACATTTCCTGCACATAATTTTCAATTTATCCCATCCACACTTCTTTATTCTTAATTGAAGGGGCAAAAATAATTTTGTTTTCAAAAAGTCAATTAAGTATAAAGAAGTCTACTTAGACAACTACTGACTCGATGTTGGATTGTTGTCTCTTTTCAGGTTATTCAAAATTCCCCTGCAGGAGAGTCATTTGCCTTAGGAAAGGGATACATCATCAATAGCAGGAAAGTCAATCCGCCTTAAGAAAGAGATAAAAGGAGAAGTCATCCACTTTAGGAAAGGGATACAATGGAATCGGTCAACAAAGTTGATCCACCTCAAGAAAGGGATACACATATATTCCCCAGAGAAGTCGTTAGCAAAAGGAGAGTCATTCGCCTTAGGAAAGGGATATATCATTAGTCAGGAAAGTCATGCACCTTAGGAAAGATATGCACCATCATTAGCCAGGAAATTCAATCTGCCTTAAGAAAGAGATACACACACCCTCCCTAGTTGAGTCGCTAGGGATATGCACGGTAGCAAAAGGAAAGTCATTCGCCTCTGGAAAGGGATACATATTGGCAAGGAAAGTCATCCACCTCAGGAAAGGGATATGCACGGTAGCAAAAGGAAAGTTATCCACCTCAAGAAAGGGATATGCATGATAGCAAAAGGAAAGTCATCCACCCCAGGAAAGGGATACACATTCTTGAGTAAAGTTACAAGGGGTACACATCAGCAAAGGAAAGAAGTTTACCTCAAGAAAGGAACTAACCCATATCATCACCACAAGTATGATTTCTAAACCCTCTCTGACATCGTGAGATCATACAGATCTGTATCTGTGATAATCCCATGAGGGGCAGTCTGTGAGCACTAGATTTTAATGATCCTTCTCACGAAATGATGATGAGAACTATATGATGCAATGTATTTCAGGTGTTGTCCATCAGACATGTTCCTACTACTTCAGAGTTAAGTTTGGCCAAAGACCGGAGACCTATTCTACCCTTAGGAACCCGTACGAGTTTTATCTAGTGGTATAGATCCACTGGTAGACCCGTACGGGTGAGTACCTTCCATATGTATGGTAGATACTTATACGAGTCCCCTAGTACCCATATGGGTGGGGCCCGTATGGGTACTAGGGGATCCATACAAGTCTCTGTCATGCGTATGGAATGTACTCACCCGTACGGGTCTACTAGTGGATCTCTACCACTAGATAGAACCCGTACGGGTACCTAAGGGTAGAATAGGTCTCCGGTCTTTGGCCAAACTCAACTCTGAAGTTGTTTGATTTCCTAATTAGCCGCTTTTGGAAGCTATCTCTTACCATTTTCGGAAAAAAGCAGGTCTTGAATGCGGTTTATTGCATTCAGACCTGACCCTCACCCTATAAATAGGGCCTTTTCCCCTCATTTCAACAGACACATATCTCATATGAAAATCACACTAGAACTCTAGCAATTTCTATAGGTATAGAAAAGGTATAGTGGGGGTATAGGAGGTATAATGTAGGGAGAAAACCCATTCTTTGAGGTTTCTTCCACATTTTATTCATTCCTAGCTTCATTTATTAGGATTTGGGGGAGGTTTTGTCCACACAAATACTCGTCTCAATAGTCCTACTTAATCATCTACTTTGGCCGGACTTTCTCAAAGGGATCATCTCAAAGTGGATTCACGCAGCAAATGTAACTCTCTTAAGTTTCAAAGAGACTCACACCTCAGTTATTTCATTATTATTATTCTCTATTTCTTCTGTTATATCTATTCCTTTCATTTCATGTTTAAGGTCTGGTCCCAATCTGTATAAGCCTTATTAGCACCATATATCCCCAAATATATCAAATTGGTGTGCCATACTCATACGGAGGGAAATCCCTTTTATTTTATTTTTGTGCCATTAATATATAAATTTGTAAACTAAAATGAACTGAGTTTCTGCTACCTGCCCTCCCTAGCACCTATACAGGTACTGTGAACACTAGATTTTAATGATCCTTCTCATAAAACTATGATGAGAGCTATATGATGCAATTTCTTTATGGTGTTGTCCATCAAAGGTGTTCCTACTACTGCACAATTGAGTTTGGCCAAAGTTTGGAGACCTAGTCTGCCGGTAGCGACACGAACGGGTGCCACCAGGTGGTACAGATCCATCGGTAGACCCGCATGGGTCATTCCTTCCATACATCTGGGGAGGACTCGTACGGGTGGGTCCCCACACGTACGGGGCCTCTTGTTGCCTAAACAGGCTCTTTTAGAAGGGAATCCTTTCCTATTCCGGGAAAAGGCAGGTCATGAACGCGATTTATTGCGTTCATACTTCCTTTTCCCCTATGAATAGGGCCCTTATCTTCACATTTTACACAAACACACATCTCATATGAAAAATATACTAAAATTTTAGCAATTTCTATAGGTATAGAGAAGGTATAGTGGGGGTATAGGAGGTATAAAATAGGGAAAAAACCCTTCCTTTGAGGTTTGGTCTACATTTTATTCATTCCTAGCTTCTTTTGTTAGGATTTAGGGGAAGGCTTCATCTACACAAATACTCACCTAAATAGTCCTATTTCATTATCTACTTTGGCTGGGCTCTCTAAATAGTGAAGAGATCATCTCAAAGTGGATTCAAGCCGCAACGGTAACGCTCCTGAGTTTCAAAGAGACTTATATCTCAGTTATTTCATTATTATTATTGTTTATTCCTTCTATTGTATCTGTTCCTTCCATTTATTGTTTCAGGTCTGTTCCTAACCCATCTGAGTGTTATTGGCACCATATATCCCCAAAGATATCAAATCGGTGCGCCATACTCATACGGAAGGAAATCCCTTTTTTATTTTATTTTTCTAGCACCAATCTATTAATCCTTTAATATGTAAATTAAACTAAACAAAGTTTCTTCCTGGGCCAGACAGGACCCATACGGGTATGCCATACCTATACGGGTCCATCCTAGTAGCTATACGGGTCCCACCCACCTGTACGGGTACCAGCCCCAGGCATATTCTGGATCTTATCTTTAACTGGTTAAAAATCAATCCAACTCTCCATTTGCTATGCAATCATTTTCACTAATAATTTGGTAAATCAACCCACAAAAGGTAGAATGTGCTTTCACCATAAAATGCGCTGAAGTGTTGATTTATGATGTGCTATAAACTGTGCTGATGTGTGTGGATGTAGGGGAATTTATTTTCATTTTATTTTATAACTTAGAATAAATGTATAGGTTCTCTTTATAATTCCCCTATTTTTCCACCGATTGTAATTTTTATTCCCCATTTATTGTTTATGCTTTATTGTAATATGTAAACGCATGTAATGAGTGTGAAAGAGTGTAGAAATAGGAATTCTGTGATAATTCCCTAAATGATGAAAAGTAAAATGGTTCTACATGGTGAATGTAATTTTGAATCTACTAAATGAGAAATAAGTGACTCATCCGATACCCATATCTCTGATCCAATAGGTATGAGTATCCTGCCTAGAGGGAACCGTACCAAAACTTGTGTGGCGACTCTATCAATTATATCAAGATTTAGGCTATGATTCTTTTATTCATAAAAAATTAGGTTATTGTGCAGTCTTTAACTAAAAATGTTTTGTCATGCCTAAATCTAACTAAACCCCCAATGGGCCCTACCTCTTACATAGGCGCCGAGGGAGGCCCACACGTCAACGACACCTCACAGTGGTGACTCTGCTGGGGAAAATCTTTTAACTTGTAAAATGCTGGTTTATTTTAAAAGCTTAAAAGATTAATATGAGCACCAAAAATCATTTACTTGATTCAACCCAGTTTTGCTTTCATCATTTGGGAGAACTATCACACTATATCTTCTCATCTCCTTCTCTCTTTAGTTAGATGCGCTCTTCTTCTAGCGCTAGGTTAGGGTGCCCTATTATTTCTGCGACACTCGTAACGGTGATACCCATTACCGCCAGGGATATTAAGGACACCTTAGTGGGTGGAGCACTCATTGCCATCTCCCTCCAATAGAGGCTTGATGCAATGGAAACCTTCTACATTAACTTCCGATATGTCCCTACACCATTCTTATCAAAAGTCATAGAATTTTACCTTTTAGGTACCCTGATTTCTGTGTAAGATTAGATTACGGAAGAATACCCTCAGATTCAGCGGGAGAAATAAGGACAAAATCGATCGCTTCACATGTGTTGTATTACACACCCTTGTGATTAACCCCATCTTGCATCCTTGTAATTTGGGCATGCATACCACATCCCATGCATGTACTAATCTCTTGGTTATCAACTCAGCCAAATCTAAACCTCAAAGGGAAAAAGCTTGGCGACGATCTAAAGTCCATTTGACTCTCATTCTGGCTCCTTTAGTTCTATTAAGGGTTACTCCATCTCTGTCTATGAGTATTTCACCCAGCACTCAGTTTAGTCTAGTTGATCTTTCTACCTATCATCCTGAAGAGATGTCTTGTATCCTGACTTCAGATGGCCAAAATAATGTTGAGGTTGAGAATGTTGCTACTGGTGAGGAGGCAAATGCATCAAGGGCCGAGGTTAGGTCATAGATTGTAAATGCCTTCTAACAGTACTTGGGAAATGATCAGTTCTCGGATCGAATGAATGATAAGATGTTGGCTTCCATTAGGGCAATCGTGGTAGAGGAGAGAATGGCCAATGCTCCTCGCAACACGCCTGCTAGTGCTGTAGCGGTAAATACAGTTATTAGGAGTTACTCATAATTTGTTCACTCTGTTTTGATTACCGCCAATGTAGACTCATGGGGATTCTTCCAATCAGTTTGGTTAGTTGTCTGTGGGTCCACTCAATATAGCTAGCTTGCCATTTTAGTTAGTGGGTATAGTGGCTCCTCTGATCATTAGTCAATTTGCTCAGATTTGTCAGGGGTTTGTGCTACTACCATTTCAGTTTAGGGCATCTGGTCCAATCCTAAATTTTTTGGTCGCACCTAAGGGGACGACCTTTCCTCAATCAATAGGTTTACCCTAGGGTGCAATTACTCAATTAGAGGGATCGTCTTTATCCTAAGAATTGCGTGACTTACTTCAAAAATTGCTTGCTGCTAATCCCAGCTCTCAACCATCATTACTATCCGTGCAACTAGTTAGAGAGGAGGATTGGGTCCCTAAAAACTTTAGTATACCTAGCATAGCAAAGTATAAGGGAATTGATCTGCCTCAATCTCATATCACCACCCATCAAAGGGTTATGAGAATGAAAAAGTTAAGTGATAAGGTCCTAGCTGAAATGTTCCCTTGCACCCTGGAAGGTCCTGCCATCGAATGGTATAACACTCTATCAAACGAAGTGACCCAAAAATGGAAAGCTTTATCGGGGCATTTTATTGAGTAGTATGGTTTCAATGCCCCCATTAAAACTACCATACAAAATTGGGAGGCTATCAAGAAGGCCCCCAATTAGAAGTTCAAACCGTACTTCAAAAGATGGATGGCTATTTAAGTTCTATTGAAGGATAGGCTAAGTCTCCCGAAGATGATCGTAAAATTAATGGACGGTGCACTAGCTGCCTATTGAAAGATCCTTGGTATGGATAAATTCTCTAGCTATGTTGAGGTCTTTGAAAAAGCTAAGAAGTGGGAAAGGATTGAGTAATTGGAGAAGGCAAGTGTGCCAGCAAAACCTTGGTTCAAAAAGAATGACCCTTCAGCCCTAGCCCAGGCTTCTAAGTCAAAATCCGGCTCTGATCCTAAAAAAGCAGTAGTGCAAGAAAAAGTAGCTATAGTCCGCTCCATTAAAGTTGGTATTTCCTTTGGAAAGCATCTCTGCCTGCCATCTTCACTAAGTTAAGGGCACTTGGTCTTCTTTAGAGTATCAAGACCTATATCCCACCCAAACTTGAAGATATGGATCAGTTTTATGCTTGTCATGTCAGCAAAGGGCATTGCACTTGTGCCTGTATGGATCTACTTGAGGCTATCTATGGCCTGATTAGGGAAAAGAAGATTCAGGAACCCAAGCTTAAGCCCAGTACCATGAATAACCCCCTGCCAAATTTTGAGAAATAGGCTACGGCTATCAAGTTAGGCTTACCCTCCTATCATGTCTTTAATATGATTTCACAAGCTAATCTTGTGGTCCACTCGATCGTGGCTTTACCAAATGATCCAATCCCCATTGACAATGATACATTCAAGTTAGAAGGAGTGCATGATGAGGAGGCTATATTAGTTCAACATGTACCTATTAATGTCGAGGCTTATATACTGAAGAATGATGAGCTCGAAGGACCAGCCTTGTTGGTGGAAACTTTTGAAGGGAGAAGTTACATGAAAGATGGAGTGTTGCATGTCACCCAAAGTGGAAGGATTCCTCCTGATCCTCTCCTAAAAAGAAGGGGTAGAGATGTAGATATCTGGGTCATTCCAAGCATCAATCAAGCTCCAATCTTTATGCCTGCTTTAGTAGGCAATGAAAAGAAAGATTAGAAAGTCACCCCTCTCGTCCAGCAATTGCAAAATACCCCCGCTAAGTACAACATTCAGCAGCTTCTCATTGACTCTAAGGATCATCGCAAGGGTTTGATAGAAAAGTTGTTCAGTATGGAAGCTATGCCATCTACTACTCTAGTTAAGGTATTCTCAATTATCTGGGGATCTCCTCCTTATCAGATTGAAACTATCAAGTTCTATCCCTCAGACCTCCCAGCTGAAGGGAATAAACCTAACAAGGCACTCTTTATTAGGGTGCAAATCTTTAATCGTTCTATCCCTTATGTTATGGTGGATGACGGTTCTGCCCTTAACCTCTGTCCTACCAAGATCCTTCCTCACTTAGGGCTTGACGAATCCATGTTGGAAAAATCCAATACTGTTGTAAGGGCATATGATGATACAAAGAGAAGTGTCATTGGGGTCTTTGAAGCTGAAATTACAGTTGGGGGGTGAAGTCCAAGGTCCTATTCACTGTTCTTGATATTCATGCCACCTACTCATTGCTGTTGGGTTAACCTTGGCTCCATGCATTAGGGGATGTCCCTTCCATAGTCCATTAGAAAGTTAAGCTCATCTATAAGGGAAAGCTAGTAACCATTGATGCAGATGAATCGTCTATCATAGCGGCTGTGGAGGCTGAGGAAAAGGAATCTAGGGTGGCTGTAGCTTACTAAGGTACAGAGTTTTTGGTTAAGGGGTACATATCGCTTAAAATTGAGAAGATTATGATAAAGTAGGGTTACATGAAAGGTAGAGGGCTCGGAAAGAATCTTCAGGGAATGATAGAACCTCTTTTACCCCTTTTATGTTCATTTAGACTCAGTTTAGGGAATCACCCAAGTGCTAAAAAATCCAAGCCTCAATCCTGCCTTATAATAGGGGCTGAAGTCAAACATGGGGTATTCACGGGGTGAAGAAGAATATGTCAAGGTAGGTAGCAAGGAGGTCTCTGGTTTTGAGATCTACAATGATGTATATGATTTCAAGTAGGGCTTTCTAATTAAAACCTCAGCCTCTGTAGAAGTGTGTGGGAATGCGGAAGAAGATGAAATGGATGAGGCAATCGAGTCTATACCTAAGGCACTAGCAATTATTATGAGGAAGAATTGGAATATAAATGAAAAAGGAAATCCCATCAGCAAGGCTATCAAGAACTTAGCCAGAGCAGTGGCTGAAGAAACACAAGCAAACTTGCACACCAGGGCTACCAGTTCAGTTGTCAATCAACAAGGCCCTCCGCCTATGGAGGATGATTCAAATGACGTAATTTTTAATGTTGCAAACATTTTTGTTGCAAACATTGTCACTTATAAGGCATATCATGAATAAGTTGTAAGCATCAGTATCTTTATTTTTAACATGTTATGAATAAATTGATGCACCTATCATTCACATTTCACTCGTGTATTTAATTCTAAGGACATCATGCACTCATAACAACAACATTCTTAAAATATCATCATATTAATTAATGAAGTTGACTTTGAGTATAACGCAATGGTATAAACGTCCAATGATTAAAACCTTTCATCAAAAGAGAGACAATGAAAGGAGCTTAGCAAACATGATAGCAATTAGCCTAGGTCCTTCTTTCTTCATAAGGGGGAAAAAGGGTACAAGAGCACACATTGTCAAGAAATAAGACCAAGAAGCACTGACAGCAAACCGACTCTCATCATAAAAAATGGAAAGAGCATCTTAATTCACGAATTGACCATCTCCGGAGCTCTAAAGGGAAACTATTTAGTCAAGAAGATTTTATCAATGATGGTAGCTACCCATAGAGATTGGGCTGATAAACTTCCATTCGCAGTTTGGGGGTATAAAACCAATGTAAGGACTCCCACCGATCAAACACCTTTCTCCTTAGTATATGGAATGGGAGTCGTGTTACCGGTTGAAATAGAAGTAAGATCTCTAAGAGTGGTACTTGAACTATAGTTAGAAGAATTAGATTGGGCAAGGGCTAGGTATGAATAGTTGAATTTGATAGATGAAAAGCGGCTCAAGGCACTTGACCATCTCCTAATATACCAACAGCAAATGGCTCGAGCTTACAACAATAGAATCTAATACCCAAAATAACCTCTCAAAGCAGTTGATCTGGTCCTCAAGCAGCTGTGCCAGGTCAACACTAATGCTAGGGGCAAGTTCAAGTTTAATTGGGAAGGACCATTTGTCATGGAGAAAGTCCTTGTTAAAGGAGGAATCAAGCTTGTGGACATGGATGGAAATGAGTTCGTGAATCTGGTGAATCAAGATAGGCTCAAGCGTTATCATGTCTAGGTTAAAATAATTAAAATATTAAAAAGCAGCATAAAGAATAAAATAAATAAAGAATAAAACACCCAGCAAGCGGTCCTCCATAGCTCGGGCAAAAATTAGGTTGCAGCCTGCTGATCGATATCTAGGAAACCAGTTAGGCAAAAATTAGGGCACTCCAATGCAAATAAAGCCCGCTAAGCTGAGAACCCAAAAAGGGCGGCTTAGGCAAATGTTAGGGCATCGAGAGAAAAATGTCAGTTGCTTTCTAAAAAATCTATAAAAGACCAGTAGGTAGTAGGAGTTAACCATTGGAAATTGTTACAATTGCCTTTATACTCAAATTAATCGCATCAATGAACATGTTATGATTTTGCTAAGAATCTTCGTCTTATGAATGCATGCATGTCTTTAGGGGACATAATTGCTGGTATATGAACATCAATTTTTCTCTACGTGTTATGCATCATTGTATTCATCTTTACCACACATTTGTGAAATTCAGACAAGCCTACTAGACTGTAAACTTGAAAGGGTGATGCAGGTAAAAGTAAGGCAGAAAGAAAAGTCTGCTGAATTGAGCCATCAATGATAACTTAGGTAAAAATCAAGATAGCCTGCGGGATTGAGAACCTAAAAGGGTGGTCTTGGCAAAAAGTAAAGCAAAAAAAAAGATAAAAGCTTGCTAGGTTAAAAACCCGAAAGGGCGATCTAGTTAAAAGTTAAACCTAAAAAGAAACAGGTTCACTAGGTTAAGCCATCAAGGACAGCTCAGGCAAAAATTAAGACAAAAAGAAAAGAAAAAAATAAATTTTCAATAGGTCCCCCCACCATAAAATCACTGGACAAAATATGGGTTAACAGGGCAACAATACTTGACAATCTCAGTTCAAGAAAAGTCAACATATGTAATAGTCAAATATCAAAAGTACCAATCCAAAAGTTTACAATCAAAACAAGCCACACAGGGCCCTAAAAAGTACCAACAAGTTCAGAAGAAATAATCGTAACCTAAGCTGTCGGGGGATCCTATCCCTAGTGACCCTCTTGAGTTTGATCTTGAGTGTCCGCCAATAGATAGTCTACATCTATGGTCATATGGTCCTCGGCGTCACCAGTACCAGTAGCCAGCTTGGTGGGGTCCCTAATCTCTGAAGTCCCCATGGCAGTCCTAGCAGTATCATCTCCCTCAACACGCTGATCTACGCCCCTCTAAGTCACTTGATATGCAGAAAGATCATCCTCGGACTCATCATTAGAAGGAATTGGTGTCTACCTATCCTTAGTCACCCTTGCTAGCTGAGCCCTCAGCATCTCAATCTCGGCCCTTACCCAAGCAGCCTCGGTCCTATCCTGATCAGCCTCAGTAGTGGCTGCACGTAGCTGCTCCTCTAAAAATATGGCTCTCTCCTGAGAAGCGTCCAAATCTTAGGCAGACCTGCTCCGCTCGATAGCCAACAAAGTCTGCAATAGAAACCATAAGATTAGTAAACATATATAAATGTCATGGCATATATCATGCATAGTTTGTTGAAATTTTGCTAGTAAAAGAAACTTACTGAAGCTAGTGCGTCTTGGGCCAACAGCAGATCCCGCACTGAAAAATGACCCCGGGCTATCCTTTCAGCCTAAAAAATGGTAAACTAAAAAGAAAGGGTCACATCAGGACAAAATTCCCCAAGTAATTACAGTAATAAATAGAGTAAAAGGTTTAGGATTCCTTACATGGGCGGAGCTAGAAGGTGTGAAACTAATAGGCTAGACCGACTCCTCGAGCTTCTTGATAGCTCGATTCCCTGAATGGTCGAGGAGTTGGAAGAAAGCATCTAATTTAGCTTAGAGAATGCCCTCCCTCATAGATCTAGAAGCCCGAGACCTCTTCGATGGTGGCTTAGGGGCTACAGTAGCAGCAGCGGCAGATCTCTTCCACATGAAAGTGGGAGGCTGTAGCAACAAAGAATCAAGACTCGAGATCACAGTCAATTTTAGAAAAAGCAATAAAGTATTCATAAAGGCCAAGTTAGAGACATACTTAAGAAGAAGGGATAGCAGACCTAGCCAGGCCTCTAGTGACCTTAACTATAGATGGACCCCTACGGTCACCCCTCAGTCAACCCTCCTCATCATTGTCATCATCATCATCCTTACTATCGCTCTAGTGAAACTCTAAGGGCCCATCCTTATGGTGAATCCTATCACAGGGTGGAAGGAGGGTGGAATCAATAAACTTAACATAAGAGGCCTCTATAGATAGCACACGAGCTCCCTGACCCAATAAATATAGCCCCTAATCGGTCCTCGGTATGAGGTGAGGCTAGAAAAAGCCCGTAGGGATCAGGGGAGGGATTAGTCCCTCTACCATGGCACTGGCCCTCCACCCTAGGACTTGCTCACGAAAATACCACTCATAAGAGAGTGGCGACTCCAGGACAAAGCGGCGGTCATCCATGCTAGCCCGTATCCGATCAATAGCTCTATATGTTACCAATCTCTCCCATGGGTCTCAAATAACCTATACGAAAGAAATGCACCATAAGTATCACAACCTAGTGAATATAGTATCTACTAATGGTTTGTTGAAATGTAAAATGCAAGTTCAGTAGGGAAGAAGTTTACCCGATCTGAGCATAGCTAGCGTAAGAACTCTCGATACTACGTTATGGTCAAGGGCTTAAGCTACCAAAGCCCCATCCATCTAGATTTGATATGCGGTGTCCTAGGTTGCAGGGGTAAACTTGTTCTCAGAATCAACCGATGCTCGAACTCCTAAATCCGTGAGATAAAGTAAGGATTAGTTGCAATACAGGTTTAGACAAAAATTTAAAGCATAGGAGATCAGCTTGAGCTTTACCAATAATATCAGATGACAGATCTTAAGCTCAGACTGCTCACCTCAAACTCCGACGTCCAGTCTATAGTATATCTATGCCAGGATAGATCAGCACCAGTTCTTGCTTGGCATAGTTGTAAGATCCTCCACGATAGAGAGAAAACCATAGTTGAGGTTGCTTAAGTAGAAGGGGAAAGAAGACAGTGGTAAGGAATGTCAGCAGGAAGGATCGAGCATACAGGTCCCTACTATCAGCTACAATAGGACTCGGCTTCCTGATCTAGCAAGCATGCAAGTCCCTGTACTTGATCTTGTTCGTCCTGCTAGGACAAAGCCCAAGTAATCTAGCAATGTAGGCCTTCACCTTAGGCTAGGAATGCCATTGGTCAGTATAAACATCAAAATGGACCACATCCCCCCTCCACTCTAGGTATATCGTGGTGCACACATGTAAGGGAGTGATAGTGACCTCTCCGATAGGCAAGTGGAAAGTATGGTCATCTCTGACCATCTCTCTATAAGAGCTGAAACAATACCAGGGGCCAATCTCTTAAGGGCCTCAGGGATGGCCCTAATAATGTCGTTGAAGCTAAAGGAATCAATGTAGGTCAGCAGCTACGTGTCCCTAGTGGCACGAATCTCCTTATACCATTTCTTATAGAAGCTCGAGGCTCCCACAGTCTTGTGTTGAAACTACAAAGATAGAATTATAGATTAATAGGGTTATAACACAGTGGAAAAGCCAGAAATTAGGAAAAGATTACAAAAAGCAATGAAGCCAGCATTCTGTCCCTTAGGAAAGGACTCATATGAGTAAGCTCCACTCATACGGGTCCTAGAGGAGCACCCATATAAAAAATGGGACCCGTACGGGCCCCTTCTTACCCGTACAAGTCCCCCAGGAGCAGCCCTTATGTAAACAATCTCCCAAAAATCCAAAAATAGCCAATTTCAATGAAAGTTCATCCAAAACTATCCCAAAAGTATCCTAGGCTAAAGTTACATGCATCAAGCTCTATTCTAAGGTCCAAAACATACTGATTCATGCAAAAATTTGAGAAATTGCCAAAGGTTCAAAATTGGAATATAGAGAATCAAGCAAAATTACCTTAAGTTTTGAGGCATGGGTCTCAGGAGAAGGGATCAATGGCACTTAAGAGACAGGACATTCTTGAAGCCCTGAATCATCCACCAGGGGCAAGTCCTCGAGTCTAAGGGAGAAATGACCAATCTTTGGGACATTTTTCTACATATTTGGTTGATTTTAGGAGAAAAATTGCCAGAAAAAGCAAAATGGGAACTTTTGGTGTGAGGCAGAATACGAGGGGGCTCATCTGCCTTTTAAAATCCCCATCAGGGACCCGTACTGGTCACACCCGCCCCGAAGGGTCCTCACTTTTGAGAACCTTACCCGTACGGGTCTTGCCCCCCCGTACAGGCCCTCTCTTACCATCTAGATTTTTGCATCGATATGTCATCAAGCACAAGAAATTCTTTCAGTTCAAGTTTAAGGCCAACCCCACTCCCCCTCATCCTTATATTTCTGTTATGTTTGGTAAAAGTCCCTAAGCTCACCTTGATCCTTGATTGAAGGGCAAAAATATTTTGTTTTCACAAAAGTCACTGAAGAATCAAGGTATACCATTTTTTGAGTTGATCACTGATCAAGAAATTTTGTGTACACGCCCATCCTAGCACAAGAGTTCTTCCCTAGTAAATGAATTTTACAAGAAAGGGCCTTCCCAACAGAAGAGTACTTAGAGGATATCACTTCCCCCCATCATCAAGAACCCTAGAGGCGCCCCACTTTAGGGTCATTCCCCAACAGAAGAATCGGGTCTGAGGGGCATCCCTCCACCAATCTATAGGGCATTCCCCTACCAATCTAGAGGCATCCACCACTTCTTAGTAGTGGAATTAGTTCCAGAGGCATCCCCCCACCAATCTAAGGGGCATCCCCCCACCAATCTAGGGGTATCCCTCACTTCCTATTAGCAGAATCATATCTGGGGGCATCCCCCCATCAAATCTAGGGGCATCCCCCCACTTCCCAATAGCGGAATAAGATTTAAAGGCATCCCTCCTTCCCTCAACACCGGAATCAATCTGTCTAGGGGCATCCCCCCATAGTTCAGCCTTCCTAGGGGCATTTTTTGAGAAGCAACCCTCTAAAGGACACTTTATTTTGGAGTGATCAGGCAAACATGACATTTCCTGCATAGAATTTTTAGTTTATCTCATCCACACATCTTTATTCTTAATTGAAGGGGCAAAAATATTTTTGTTTCCACAAAAGTCAATCAAGAATAAAGAGGTGTCTACATAGATAATGACTAACTCGGTGTTTGATTGTTATCTCTTTTTAGGTTTTTCTAAATTCCCCAGCTGAAGAGTTATCCACCTCAGTAAAGGGATACTCATATCTTCCCCAGAGAAATCATCGGTCAAGAAAGTTGATCCTCCTCAAGAAAGGGATACAGTAGCCAGGAGAGTCATCCGCCTTAAGAATGGGATACACCATTATTAGCTAGGAAACTTGATCTGCCTTAAGAAAGGGATATAGTAGCCCGGAGAGTCAACTGCCTTAGGAAAGGGATACAATAGTTAAGGAAAGTCGTCACCTGTAGAAAGGGATACACCTTCCCCAATAGAGTTACAAGGGATATGCATCAGCAAAGGAAAGAAGTTAGCCTCAAGAAAGGAACTCGTCCATGCCATCACCTCAGGTATAATTTCTAAACCCTTGCTCACATTAGGAGATCATACAGATCTGTATCCGTGATGATCCCATAAGGGGCCATCTGTGAGCACTGGATTTTAATGATCCTTCTCATGAAACTATTATGAGTGCTATACGATGCAATGTCATTTAGGTGTTGTCTATCAGAGGTGTTATTACTACTGTATAGTTGAGTTTTACCAAAGTTTAGAGACCTAGTCTGCCCTTAAGGAACCGCACGGGTGCTGCTTGGTGGTACGGATCCATTGGCGGACCTATACTAATCATTCCTTCAACACATTTGGGGGGGATATGTAAGGGGCCCTTAGGACCTGTACGGGTGGGGCCCCACCCGTATGGGTCCTCTTGTTGCCTAAATAGGCTCTTTTAGAAGGGAATCCTTTCCTATTTTGAGAAAAAGGCACGTCATGACCGCGATTTATTGCGTTCATACCTCCTTTCCCCTATAAATAGGGCCCTTCTCTTTATATTTTACATGGACACACATCTCATATGAAAATTTTACTAAAATTCTAGCAATTTCTATAGGTGTAGATAGGTATAGTAGGGGTATAGGAGGTATAAAATAGGGAGAAAACCCTTCCTTTGATATTTGGTCCACATTTTATTCGTTCCTAGCTTCTTTTATTTGGATTTAGGGGGAGGTTCTATCCACACAAATACTCACTTAAATAGTCCTATTTCACTGTCTACGTTGGTTAGGCTCTCTCAACAGTAAAGGGATCATCTCAAAGTGGATTCATGCTGCAAAGGTAACGCTCTTGAGTTTCAAAGAGACTCACATCTTAGTTATTTCATTATTATTATTGTCTGTTCCTTCTATTATATATGTTCCTTCCATTTCTTTTTTCGGGTCTGGTCCTAACCTGTATGAGCCTTGTTAGCACCATATATCCCCAAAGATATCAAATCGTTGTGCCATACTCGTACAGAAGGAAATCCCTTTTTTATTTTATTTTTCTGCCACCAATCTGTTAATCCCCTAATCTATAAATCGAACTAAACAAAGTTTCTGCTTGGACTAGACAGGACATACGGGTACGCCATACCCATACAGGTCCTCCTTGGTACCCGTATGGGTCCAACCCACCTGTATGGGTACCATCTCTAGGCAGATTCCAGAGCTCATCTTTAACTAGTTAAAAATCAATCTAACTCACCATTTGCCATGCAATCATTTTCACTAATAATCTGGTAAATCAACCCACAAAAGTTAAAAGGTGCTTTCGCCATAAAATGCGTTGAAGTGTTGATTTATGATGTGCTATAAATTGTGCTAACATCCGCGGATGCAGGGGAATTTATTTTCATTTTGTTTTATAACTTAGAACAAATGTATAGGTTCTCTTTATAATTCCACCATGTTTCCGCTGGTTGTAATTTTTATTATCCCATTTATTGTTTGTGCTTTATTGTAATATGTAAACGCATGTAACGAGTGTGAAAGAGTGTAGAAATAGGATTTCTGTGATAATTCCCTAAATGATGAAAACTAAAACAGTTTTACGCAGTGAATGTAATTTTGATTCAACTAAATCATCCGATACCTGAATCTCTGATCCAATAGGTATGAGTCTCTTGCCCAGAGGGAATTGTACGAAAACTCTTTCCCAAGTAGACAACTTGGGTTACGACTCTATCAATTGTATCGAGATTTGGGTCTCGATTCTTTTATTCATAAAAAATTAGTTTATTGTGCAAACATTAACTAAAAATGTTTTGTCACACCTAAATCAAACTAAACCCCTAGTGGGCCCCACCTCTCGCACAGGTGCCATGTAAGACCCATACGTCATCGACACCTCCCAAGTACCCCACATCCGTACGGGTACCAGCCCCCTGATAGAACTCAAAACTCACTTTTAATTGGTTAAAAATCAATCCAACTCACCATATGCCATGCAATCATTTTAACTAATAATCTAGTAAATCAACCCATAAAAGTTAAAATTTGTTTTCACAACAAAATATGCTCAAGTGGTGACTTATGGTGTGTTATAAACTGTGCTAACGTCTGTGGATGCAGGGGAATTTATTTTCATCTTGTTTTATAACTTAGAACAAATATATGGGTTCTCTTCGCAATTTCCCCCTTTACCGCCGGTTGTAATTTTTATTCCCCCATTTATTACTTGTGCTTTATTGTAATCTTTAAACGCATGTAACGAGTGTGAAAGAGAGTAGAAAAATAGGATTTCTGTTATAATACCCTAAATGATGAAAATAAAAACGGTTTTACGCTGTGAATGTAAGTTTGAATCAACTAAATGAGAAATAAGTGACTCATTCGATACCCGAATCTCTAATTTAATAGGTATAAGTCTCCCACCCATTGGAAATCATACCAAAACTCTTTCCTAAGTAGACAACTTGGGTGGCGACTCTATCATTTGTATCGAGATTTGGGTCTCAATTCTTTTATTCATCAAAATTGGCTATTTGTGCAAACTTGAACTAAAATGTTTTGTCATGCCTAAATCAAACAAACCTCCAGTGGGCCCGCCTCTCACATAGGCACCAAGGGAGACCCACACATCATCGACACCATATAGTAGTCTTGCCCTTAAGCGAGCAAGGCCCTCGTACGTTACACAAGGGGGTGTGATTGGATCTATAGCCCTCAAGCCTTAAGCAATCTCAAAGATACTTCACCAAAAGACACCTAAATTGGTTATTTGGTAAAGAATGCAGATGCTATGCAATCCTAAAATTTGTGTAATATAGAAATTACCACATATTCCATGGTTCCAAAATTTAATTTGAATAATATTTTAATTATTATGTCAGAAAAAGAATTTTTATAAAAATTGGGTTTTTATAAAAATAACATTTTTCCCCAGTGGAGTCGCCACTGTGAGTGGGTGAGGCGTTTTTAATGGGAGGAATGCACGCGGGGTGCATTGGACGGGGCACATCTGGTTCGGTTTGAGGAAATCTGGCTTGCTTAAATGTAGTTAATTTATATAAGCCAAAAATACGATTATATTGAGAAATATATTTGCAAATTTTAATAAAAGGAAATATTTTTAAAATAAAGCATTTTTACTTTATTTCAAAATGAAATACAGCTGCCACCTGGTTCAGCTCCACCGAGAATTGTGGTATACTAATCCATACAGAGATTTTTATACCGAAAAGAGAATGAAATTCTTTGTTCGGACATAATAGTTACTCATATTGTTCAAATTGTTTAGATTAATTTTAGAATTTTGAAATGTGTGGTAATTTCTACATTACAATGGCTTTATTTAAGAATTACATTTAAGAAATTAAACGGGCATTATAACGGTATAAATAAATACATATTTGCTACCAAATTTTTGGCAGAGTAATGGCAGCATTTGGGTTTCGGCTCGAAAACTCGGATAGAATTTCCTCATGTTCTGGATGTTTTATTCGTACCTGCGTGCTTATTTATACATATTATAGTTTAAGTGGCTCCAGTGGCTCACTTAACTAGAGAAATGAAATGCAATATGCAATAATAGAATAATGAATATGAGTTTAAATGAATTTTAAAGTTAGGCTTAGAGCCAATTACCCTCAGTTTACCTTTTCATCTGTCCAGGATGCCTTGAGAGCCAATGCAAGACCAAAGTTATCAGAGGTTATGATTTTGTTGGAAAACAGGTTTAACCCATGTTATGGCTATAATCTTGGATTATTTCGATGGAAAAAGCAGGATTTTCTAGAGAGTAAGTCATTTTTAGACCGAAGATCACTGAGAGATCTTGATCTACAAAGACAGGAAAATGAGTTTATACCAAATGTTGGTGATAAAACTTGGATTTGGGAGTGTTTTGACTGAGGTTGGGGGCTTTTAAGACTCCCGAAAAAAAGGGACAAATTTGAGATTTTGGGATTTTTTCCCGTTTTCGTCTATTGAAAGAATGAAGGGATAAGCCCTTATCTATAGAAGGTAGGTAATTAGCGGGCGGGCTAATTACCTATCTGACAAGATTTTACTTTAAATCTCGTAAAATCTTGCTAGATCTCGGTAAGATTTGATTTTTTTACTGTAGATGGGTAATTAGCCGGCGAGCTAATTACCTATGTTTGACCAAACTTTGTCTTTTTGATTTTTTAGTAGGAAATGCTAAATCAAAGCTTCCGTGAAATGTGGATTTTTGAATTTTGGATTTCAGATGACACTTCCGTCTTTTTTGGCTCTTTTGTCTGATCCCTAAACGAAATAGGCATAATTCCTCATCGGGCCGGAACGGACCTTTGCTAACAATCGCCATTGATTCTTTCCATGGGGATATGCCATGTGTGACTGGTTGATTAGGAATAACTTCAACTGCTTTTGGAACATCATCCCCAATAAGCATATCATTTTTATTTTGGCTTTCATTAGATGGAGGTATGTTGTAGATGGTTGATTGCCCAACATCTTCCACATTCTGACTCTTCGTTTGATTGGTATAATGAGATTGGATATGTTGTCCTACTAGAGAGTGGACCTTTGGTATTTTGGGAAGTATTTTTTGCTATCGCTTCATCAATCATTTCTAAGAATGCATCTGATTTGAGAAAGTTTATCACGACTCTGGATACTACTGCTGAAATTATCTCATCTTGCTTATGATCATCCATTCTATTCATATGGAAAATTGTGATTAACTGGATTATTCTTTGCACTGAGGTTGACTAAAGTGATCCCTTGTGAACCACGAAACTCAATTCTACAATGCCCAGAATGAAGTGCTTTGGCTAACCATCTTTAGATATTGTGGAGCTGCCTTGTTTTAAAAATGTTTCTAGAATGATGCATGTCAAACATTAGGATCATATGATGCTTGATGGTTGATGACATGAAGTATCTTTACATGTTCATTGATATGAGACTAATGATATTAGGAGTAGTATTTATATTACAAGGTGAAGCAATTGGTAAGATGTGGTGAACAAATTTACAAGAATGAACCTTCGGTGAATGAATGTAATGTGTGGATGCATGCATTTGCAAATTTTTTTATTTTTTTAGGCCTAGTCCAATCTGGACAAACATAAGATTATGGTTAACATCCTAGAGATGCTAACATCACATGTATTCCGGGTACCTATAGGATCAGGGTTAGCATCATAATAAGCATAACATAATATTTCATGACACTGCATGTCAGGTAAGTATAACATAGGATGACATGATGCTGCATGTCATAAGCATAACGTAATATAACATGACACTGCATGTCATAAAAGTACAATATAATAACATGACACTGTGTGTCACAAGGAAAATACAATATGACATGATGCTCTATGTTGCAAGGAAAACATAAGATGACATGACGCTGCATGTCATAAGGAAGACACAAGAAGACCTAACGCTGCATGTCAAATCATGACATAACAAATAAAAATATTACATGGCACTGTATGCCAAATCATAGCATAATAACTCAAAAAATATGACATGACACTGCATGTCGAAAGCATAATACAACCTGACATGACGCTGCATGTCATAACAAAAATATAGTGTGACATCACACTGCATGTCGGAGTATTGCATTGTATGTGATTTACATGCTATTGAAGAATGAAATTACACGTCACTGCATGTTATGAGAATGGGATTGTACGGAATTAGATGGCAATGCATGCTGTAAGAATGACAATACATGGTACTACACGTTGTAAGCATGGTAACACATGTTGCTACACGTTATAGTCTTGGTAATACATGGCACTGCACGTTTTAGGCATGGTAATACATGGCACTGCACATTATAGGCTTGGTAATACATGGTGCAACATGTTGTAAACATGGAAATAAATAGGATAAACATAACATTGCATGGAATATCATGTTGTACATATGAAACTTGCATGGTATTTGTATGGTATAAATATGTCATACTAAATCTATCACATGATATATCATGTTATACATAATGAACATATAATGGGGCATTTAGAAATAAGCAAGGCTTATAGTCCTCAACATGGTATATGTTGTATGAGCATACAATATCTAAAGCCATATATAATCATGGATTACAATGTGGCATATGAACATGTATGTGGTTACCATGATGTGATCATGGCATAATCACGAAATACATGGTGTGTATACGTTTATTAATTGTTGAAATGTCATGGCTGCAGAAAATGTGGTTAGTAATGCATGGTCCATGTGCATTTAAGCAAGCAAATCGTTATAACATGTACTTTTTCAATATCTCCCTTTCAACGTTATCACTCCATCGTGGTGAGTTTCTTTCCAAGGTGGGGGCTTTTTCTATATTACCAACTAGGGGTAGGAGAGGACGATCTCTCTCCTTTGTGTTTTTATGAAAACCATTGGGTATCCCCAGGGGAATTTTCTATGGTTATTTGCTATATGTTGGGTTAAGTCCTAGGGGGGTTTGAAGAGGTTATCGTGCCTTATGTACTTAAGCCCAAGAACCCTAGTCGAGTTCAGGAGCTCATTTTCCACACTTAATTTACTCAAATCTAGTGACCTTAGTCAAGCCGACTAGATTATATTGTATGACGTACGGCTGGTGTCCCAGCTTAATGCCCCATTACGAACCTTAGTCAAGTTGAAGCGGCATGCCACTAGGAGCATCAGTGGGTTTCTAGTAGGATAGATGCAAATGCTATGCAGTAAATCCAAAATAAAGTTTGTAAACAAACATTTTATACATAAATCCTTGAATCAAATATATTTTCATTAATTTATCTAAAATTGGTTTAAAATTTTATATAAATCAATTTTAGTAAGTCCATTCTCTAGTAGAGTCACCACTGTGAACTGGCAAACTTTTCAGCGACGGGCACGTGCTCCCAATTTTCATGCAGAGAGCCGCTGCGGTTTGAGCATGGGGCTCATCTACATTTTGGATGCGCTTGGTAATAGGAACCATAGAACCCTTCTAGTGACTGGTCTTTAGAGAATTGCTTTGATGAAAGCCTTATAGATTAAAGTAGGGTCAGAAGCCTTATTTTATAAAATATGAGAGTCGCCACCCAGTTCTGCTCTATCCGAAAATTACGATAAAGCCGATTTGGGGGGATTCCTATACCTATAAATCAGAGATTCTAAGTTTGGATAAAATAGTTACATATATATTTGATTCGATATAATTATGTTCAATTAGTTTATTAAAAGCAGTTTTCCTATAGGGAATCGATAGTAATAAAATAAAATAAAATAAATGGAAAAGTGTTTATACCTTGGCGGTGGATTCCTCTGTCTTAGGTGCTCCAAACAATTTAATAAATATAAATGCTCATTTATATTAATGAAATAAAGATGAATGCAATCCAAGTGGGATAGAATCCAATTGTCCTTATTTACCTTTCGAGTGTCCTGAAGGCCGATACGTGGTAGAACTGAATGATTTGAAGTTAGGGTCGAGAACCTTAGGATCTGCGAACACGGTTTGTAACTAAATCACGTCGAGAATAATGGACTATGTTGGAAACAATGATCCAGATGAACCAATTCAAGAAAATATTTGGATCAAGTGAAGAAAACAAAAACAAGTATTCAATTGAAGTAAAGAAAAACACAAGAGTCCAAGATAAATCACGCGGACACACATTGAAGACTTCAAATACCTAAGTCCATAAGAAAGGCTTCATGTTAAATTTTGGAAAGGAAATAAATCTTTAATCTCTCAACAACAACATCTGAAAGAAGAAGACTGATTGAAAAGCATCCAGATTAATTAAATCTCGAGACATATAGAAGATTCAATTATCAAGACACAGGGAAATAATTTGAAAGTATATTTCCCTCCATTTTTGGTCCGAAGTCAAAGATCCTTTTTGCCTTGAAGAATGAAAAAGAGACAGCCAGCACGCATTTCTGAAAAGGACAAAAGGAATGAGATAGGAAAGAGAAAAAGGTAACAACCTTTTTAACATAGACCAATGGAAAAGGCGTGTGGAACTTACACAAAAGCAAACCGATATAAAAGTTGGTGATTCACTAAAATCTAAACTAAATGATTACGGATAACTTTTCTGCCTCAACCCCAAGATTCAAATGGGACATTTATACAGTCTAATGGATTGATCAATGGTTCTAGAAGTGCCACATCATACCTTATTAGTGGTGAAGATTGAAGATCAGCCCAACGGTACTCAACGACTACATTTATAATGGAAGCCTATAAAAGGGAGCTCCACACATTGAGAAGGTACTGGTTGATTTCAGAAAGCAAGACACAAACAAATTAGCTACTCAATAAGTAATCAAAATCCCTCCAAGAACATATCAACTGTAAATCTGTTTATAAGAACTCTCAAGTAAACATACAAACTTGAAGAGTTGAAAAAACTATTCTTTAAAAAAGATCAGTTGTATAATCCCATACTTGGGTTAGTATTGAGATAGGGACTTAGCTTAGAGTTGGTACTTTAAGTGGTATATCCCCAGAGGACTCAGCTTATGTTTGGGTAGAATCTAAGTGGTATATCCTACTAAAGAAAAAGGACTCAGCAAGAAGTTGGTGCTTTTAGCGGTATATCTTACATCCGGGAGAGCTGGAGACAAGCTCAAGAGGACTCGGCTAGAAGTTGGTGCTTTTAGTGGTATATCCTACATCCGGAGGAGAATAAATCTCCGAAGATAATTGTAAGGCTTGATTCCTGCCAGTTGGAAAGGAATCACACTAGTGGACAAAGCTCATAGGAAGGAAACTCTGGGGACTGGAGTAGGCGGGGCCAAACCAGGATAAAATCATTTTGTTTGGTTTTCTTTAACTCTTTTACTTAATAGCATATTTTTAATATTTGCATCATCTAGATCTATTATATTTGGAACATATCAAACACGCTACATAAGACTTTTTAAAGTCTATAAATTCCTCAAGAAGGGTAATTCACCCCCTCTAACCTTATATATATACACACACCGGGACCAATAAGTGGTATCAGAGCAAGTGCTCACAATTAGAGATCTAAGAATCTCGAGCTAAAGGTCCATATTTTGATTCAAAAATCAAAATGAATTTTAACAACTCACAGCTTCTTTCGGAGGGTATGTCCATTACATGCACTCCACTCTTCACCGGTGAACACTACACGTTCTAGAAAAATCGGATGAAGAATTTCATTTAGGCTTAAAGCATGCAAGCATGGATGGCTATTAAAGATGGCCTATATGTCCCTACCTATGAAGTTGAGGGTATTGCCACAAGGAAACCCTCCAATCAATTGGATAACACTGATTATAAGAAGTTGTGTAAGAACAAAAATGCTATTAACATAATTTATTGTGCTCTTAGTGTAGTAGAATTTAATAGGATATCCAGATATGAAACTGTATAACAGATATGGCAGAAACTTAAAGTGACGTATGGAGGCACAAACAAGGTCAAAGACGCAGGAATTGATCTCCTACAACAGAAGCTTGAATCTTTGAAGATGGAGCCAAAAGAAATAATCATTAGCATGAATAATAGATACACCAATCTAGTAATGAGAAGAAAAAGCCAGGAAAGGAGATCACAGAAGAGGAAATGGCGAAAAAGATTCTCCGGAGTCTCACCAAAGAATGGGACAATAAGAAGACTGCCATTGAAGAGGCTCACAACCTAAAGTTCTATGGCTATGATGAGCTAATTGGAATCTCCAAACTCAGGAGTTGCATTTGGAAAGATATAGTCAGCAAGAAAAGAAAACTGAGGAGAAGAAGAAAGCCGTTGCCTTAAAGGTAGAATCATTTGGAACAAGCTCATCCGGAATAGAAAACATGTCAAAGGAATCTAAGTATAGTAAAGAAGAAATGGCTATGCTAGCCAAATAATTCAATAGATTCTTGAGGAATAAGGGAAGAAGAAGCTTTGGAAGATATGAGTCTAGAAGAAAGAAAGAAAGCTCCTCAAAGAAGGACAAATTTAAAAGATTTCGGAAGAGAAGAAAAATTCGGATAAAGATGCCACCTATTTTGAGTGTTGGGATAAAGGACACTTTAAATGTAAATGTCCAAAGCTTAAAAAGGATACGAGGTCAAAAAATAAGGCAATGGTGGCCACATAGAGCGATAGTGAAGAAAGCTGCAGCTCACCTTCAATAAAAGAAGAAGAGGCTGCCAACTATGCATTTATGGCAATATCTGAGCCGAAAGCAGAGCAATCCGGAAGAAAGACAGCTAGGCAAGACACTGAGCAAATTAAAGAAACATAGTCAGAAATAGCCAATACTGAAGTAAACTCTCACTCTACCTATGTCTCTAACCTTGGTCTTGGTAGAGCTTTAGGAATTGTGATCAAGAATGTGAGGAAGAACACGAAAGCCATCAAATCCCTGTAAAGACAAGTAATGGAACTTACTGAAAATGCTGAAGCATTGGCATAAGCTGTCAATTTGATAAGAGAAACAAAACACATTGATGTTGTTGAGGAGAACTTCTTGATAAATCAAGTTTAGATTCTCAATGCCAATGTGGGCTAGATAGAGAGATAACCTTAACAAGGGAAGCTGCCAGAAAAAGGCCGAAACCATAAGCTCTAAAGAAAAATCCTTAGACTTTTGTCCAAAGATATATTAATAGCCCTCAAATCCAAAAGAAAGAAATATAAGTAGAGAGCCTCTAGCACAAAGGTACATAATTGCTCAAAAAGGAAAGGGGGTGATGAAGGAACCATCTCAAGCAGAAAGAAACCTTCCTGATCCAAATGGAACATGAGTAAAGATCTACTATCATCCTATAGTCAAACAAAGAAAGAATCACAAGACAGAAATTGCTCCTCCAACCACCTATCAGATTCAAAAGGAGCAAGGAGAATCATCACTATCCAAAGCTAGATATTCCGGAGGATATGGAAAAGAGGATCTCTGGAAGATTGAAGAAAGGCTCAAACAAAACATACCACTCTTCGGATGTAGGTTTTATGGTAGAAATAATCATATAACAAAAATGTGTAGATTAAAAAATTGTTATTATAACAGTCATCCATGGCCCGACTAGGGTATTAACCTAAAAGGACCCAATTTTGATTGGGTACTCAACCCCACTTGATCTATTTTGTAGGTATGCCTTAGATCCACAGAAGATTAACAAACATGGTACATTGATAGTGGATGCTCAAGGAACATGACTAGGGATGAGAAAGCCTTCATCACTCTAATTCGGAAGAAAGGTGGGAAAGTAAGCTTTAGACATAATCAAAAGGGACAGATCATTGCACATGGAACTATTGGTTTTAAGCTAATGATAAAAGATGTCTCATTAGTTGATGAACTAAAGTTCAACCTGCTTAGTGTTGCACAACTCTGTGACAAAAGAAGAAAAGTCACCTTTGGCTCCATAGGTTGCTGAATCATTGATAGTAAGTCAAATCAACCCATTCTTTATGCACCTAGAGTAAACAACGTCTATTCTATAAAAATTAAAAATGAGAAAAAGAATATATTCTTGGTGCATAAAGATGAAGAATCATGGCTTTGGCACTGGAGGGTGGGGTACGTAAGCATGAACCTCTTATCCAAATTAGCCAAAAAGGAATTGGTTGTGGGTTTGCCTAAGGTTGCTTTTGATAAGGATCACAGATGCACTGCATGTTAATTAGATAAACAATATAGAAAAAGTTTCCCTTCCATCCACTATACACCATCTAGAAGAGTTCTTGAACTACTTCATATTAACCTCTTTGGTCCAATCAAACCAGTGAGCTTAGGTAGAAGAGAATACACAATGGACATTGTGGATGATTATTCTCGTTATGCCTGGGAAGCCTTGCTTGCAAGCAAAGATGAGGCCTTTAAGCCTTTCTTTAAAATATTCATTAGAATAGAAGTAGAAAAGGGCATAAGCATTGCACGTATCTGGAGTGATAATGGAGGAGAATTTTTAAAAAAGCACTTTGCTGAATTCTGTGAATCCTAGGGCATTGAGCATAACTTTTCTGCTCATCACACACCTCAACAAAATGGGGTTGTTGAAAGGAAAAATAGAATAATAGTTGAGATGGCTTGAACAATGCTAAATGAGAAAAAATTGCCCAAGTATTTCTGGGGAGAGGCTGCAAACACAACATGTTACATTTTAAATAGAGTTCTCATTAGAAAGACCATAGAAAAGATCCCCTATGAAATATGGAAGGGAAGAAACCCAAAATTGGGTACTTTAGATCCTTTGGGTGTAAATGCTACATCTTAATTGATAGAGAGAAATTAGGAAAATTTGATCCTAAATCTGATGAAGCAATTTTCCTTGGCTACTCACTAGATAGCAAAGCCTATAGAGTCTATAACAAGAGAACCCAAACTATGGTGGGGTCAATACATGTAGATTTTGATAAGACTAATCATGCAGGAAAAAGAAGCTCTAATTCGGAAGACTTAACTCCAGAAGTTGAGAATGTTGTAGAAAAAGAAATGTAGATTCCAGATTCCTTTCAAATCAATAAGTATAAAGAAGAGGATGAAGGAATCAACTTCAATTCAGAGCCACTCCAAGACAATCTCAATCATCATGAGATTAACTTTAATGATGGTCAAGAAGAAGAAGTTGAAGTAGATGAAGAACAAATTCGAGCTCAACACGGAGTACTTCAAAGAGAGATACAGACCAATAGAGATCATCCGATGGAAGCAATCTTGGACAATGTCCAAAATCCAGTCAGAACCAGAGTACAACTAAATAGGATGATGAGCCATGCTGGCTTTGTATCTCTTATTGAGCCAAACAAATTCCAAGATGTAGAAGGAGATGAAAGCTGGATGATGGCTATGCAAGAAGAATTAGATCAATTTACCAGAAATGAAGTCTGGGATCTAGTACCCCTCCCAGAAGGAAAGTCAATTATTGGAACCAAATGGGTGTTCCAGAACAAGCTTAATGAATCCAGAGTTGTAGTGTGAAACATAGCAAGATTGATTGCTCAAGGATACAACCAACAAAAAGGCATCGACTTTGAAGAAACCTTTGCACCAGTAGAAATATATGAGGCAATCCAAATTCTATGTGCTTTTGCATCATTCATGGGATTTATATTGTTCCAAATGGATGTCAAAAGTGCATTCCTGAATGGAGTCATCCAAGAAGAAGTCTATGCAAAGTAACCACCCAGATTTGGAAACTCAAATCATTCAGAGCATGTGTATGAGCTGTCAAAGGCCTTCTATAGATTGAAGCAAGCACTAAGAGTATGGTATGAGAGACTCACTTCATTTCTCATATCCAAGGGGTACATTCGGGGCAAAGAAGATAAAACACTCTTCATCAAGAAGTAAAAGGATGATGTTATACTAGTCCAAATCTATGTGGATGACATTATCTTTGGTGCAATAGATGAAAAGATGTGTGAAGAATTCAGCACTCAAATGCTGAAGGAATTTGAGATGTCAATGATAGGATAACTCAAATTCTTCCTTGGTCTCCAAATCAAGCAGAGTCTGGATGGGATTTTGATAAACCAATCCAAATACACTAAGGATATTCTAAGGAAGTTGACATGGACAAGAGCAAGTCTATGTCTACTCCCATGGGATCTGATACTGTGCTTTCAAAGGATTGTAAAGGTGAAGACATTGATCAAAAGCTCTATAAAGGAATGATTGGATCACTGCTATACTTAACAGCTAGTAGGCCTAATATGCATTATGCAATATGTTATTGTGCAAGGTATCAAGCCAATCCAAAAGATTCTCATCTCAAGGCTATAAAAAGAGTGCTCAGGTACTTGCTGGGAATAACTAAAGTCAGATTATGGTATCCTACCAATGGAAATTTCACTTTGCAAGGGTCCACTAATGCAGACTATGGCAGAGATATGCTTGAAAGGAAAAGCACATCCGGACGCTGTCATTTCCTTGGAGATTGCTTAGTATCTTGGTACAACAATAGGTGAACTTTAGTAGCCTTATCAACCACTTAAGCAGAATACATGGCTGCAGGAAGCAATGTTGCTCAACTCCGATGGATCAAACAGCAATTAGAAGAATATGGAGTTCAATCCATATGTGTGGATGGGATGTATGATAACAAAAGTGCAATTCATGTGTCCAAAAATCCAGTGCTATATAGAAGGATGAAGCATGTCAATATCAGGCACCATTTCATCAGGGATCATGTCATTAAGAAGGATGTAAACTTGGTCTACATTCCAACAAAGGAGCAAAGGGTAGATATCTTTACTAAGCCACTAAGTAAAAATCAATTCAACAAGCTAAGGGAGGCTATTGGAATGTCAAATCCAATTTGAAGAAAGGTCTGGAAAACAAACAGCAGTCATCTTGGTCTTCCACAAGTCAAGAAATCAAGAAAATGAAGAAAATTGATTCAACTCTAGCTCCAAAAGGAATATTGCCAGCTCAGCAAACAAGAGTGTCAAATGGCAGAAAAAGAGTAAAAAGGTAACTGTACACATTTTGAATTTCAAACGTTTATTAGGCATTCCATGTGTGGCAAAAGTTATAATAGTTACAAAAATTAAATTGTTCCAATTCTTCGGTTTTAATGCCATTAACCTCTCTCATCATTTTTAACTGCCACATCACCGATCCAGTTAGTTTTACCTGCTTTCAGATTACTATTCTACCCTCACCTTAATAACTCTATAAAATGCCCCCAAAATCGTTCTTCATCTTCACATGAGCAACTTATCTACTGTTACTCTACAAATTTCTCTCCACAAACCCTAAAATTCCCAAACTCTCTCAAACTCTTAAATGGCAAGAGCAAAGAATGAAGCTTCCTTCCATCCCAAGAACTTACCTCAGAAGGACTCTCTTAAGGATGAAGATTTCATCCCAATCAAGTTTAAAGATACCGACACCGTTACTCAATCTGATTACTTGGATGATGAGTACGTCTTTACCATAGAACCCTACACTCAACTCCTTCTAAAAGACCAACATTTGGAGATCTTTCTTCGGATGAAAAACCCGACCTATCCTGTCATGGTCAAAGAATTCTACAAAAACTTAAAGATTCAGAAGCACTATATATTAGGAACTGACAGTCAATTTGAACATGCAAAATAGGCAAGGTGGAAATTCAAAGTTTTGTCCATGTCTATAGGAACTCCTATTAGATGTATACAAATTAAATAAAGCCTTAACTAAATAATTCTCTACCTAGGTTAGCATGCATAGGCTAGGCATACCGTCATTCTAAACTATATCCTAGCATAAATATTTTATACTAAGCATGTTACAACTCTAAGCTATAACGTAAGCATAAAATAAAATAAGCATGTAAAACAACCTAAGCATAATTATTAAGTCTAAAAATACTTAAAGAAAAAGACCTAATAATTGAAAGAGAAAGAAAGGAAACTTACCAGTTGAAGCGTGCTATAGCAGAACCTCCTTACACACGCCTCCAAGCCTAGGATAGCCTCAATGAGTATCCACAAAAACCCAACAAACTGAAACCTCCAATTAAGGAAGAACTATAGAGCCTTGAGTAGTTTCTAGACCACTCCAAAATCTCACCCGAAAATATAAACTAGAGGTCCCAAAATTAAAATATAATTTAGGATTCTCAAACTATGATCTGCGATGATCAATAAGTTCTTCTATGTCGACTCAAGAATCCTCATTGAAGACTCTTGAAAAATGCCACAAAGATATGAACTTGAAGTGTATTGAGAAGAGGAGGAGAAGGCCTTCTTTTATAGGAGGAGGAGAGCAAAATTGCTCTACATTTAGCAATGTGGGATAGGGAAAATCCATATATATATATATATATATATATATATATATATATATATATATATATATATATATATATATATTCCTTTAAATTCTCCTTTATCATGACCCTAATAAAATTAGTTACTGGTCAAAAATAAATTCATTGGCTTATGCAAAATGATCTGATAATTTTTAACCAATTAAACAATAATCCTATTATTATTATGTTATGTTTTCGTAATAGAATAAATCTATTAATTATTTACTCAGTCCGGTGAAGGTCTATTGTGTGTGACCTTATAGGATCCCAAAGTATTGAGCTATCAGGGCTTAACCAGCCCCTACTTTATTGACCCCATTGGATCGAGGTTCTAGACCGTGAATAGAACTCGATTACCTTAAACAACTGTAGTACGCCTCTAGCAAGGGTCGACATCCCCCATTACTCGGAACGTCATTTGTGCTTATGACTTAATCCTAGTTAATGTAATAGTTGCCTAATGCGATGAACTCATTCCATTCTTTAATATTAGTACCATCTGGTTTATAGGGTTCGATTAAAGTGTTAACCCACTAATAGCGAGGTTGCTCCAAGCTATCTCAATTATTAACTTATTACCGAAGTATATTGCCTTTTACCATAGTGTGTTTAACTAGAAACTATTTCTATCTAACACATACTCTAATCAGAGGTTTGTAGCAATCATCACTTCAATAAGCGGCCAGGTACAACTCCTTAATATATCCAGAGTGATGGATTCTTTACGAATACATAGCTTACCAACGTGCTATCATCACTATACCTGTAACCACCTATGACACCCTAAATTAATGAGTGTATACGAATGACCCAAAGTGTAGTGATGGTACCATACAAGGTAACTAGTATCTCAAGTATGAGGATATTCGCAAAGCTTATTGCATGAAGATAAATGCTAACACATTGAGTTATACACCAAGTGTTTACCTTATTGCGGTCTCCAATATATCTCTCAGATATATCCATGTGTCAAACTTAAAGCACCACCTTCAGTCCTTAGAAGATTGACTGCTTGGACCCTTTCTAAGAAAGTTGACCACATGCTAGTCTTACCACTCCATCAATATCCTTTCTTGATGAAACTATGACTAGGGATAGTTTAGACACAATCACAATTGCACATGAAGCAAGTCGCACTAAATATAGTCCAACTATGATTTCTTTGATTTCATACTATGTTACGTCAAGGAGTTTCCTGTACATCAATGAATATATTTTAACCAGTCATAATATAGTTACAAGCACATCTACATAAATAAAAGATTAAATGCCTTTATAAATTAAACAAATTATTCGTACTATTACATAATTAAGATATATCACCCTAATTACCTTAAAGTCATACATCATATCCAACACTATGAAGCACTCCGAACCATAATCCAGGGGAAGGAAATCACAATCACTGCTGAATTCTTTGTCACCCATTTTGAGATGTAGAATAGTGGAGTAGTCATGAGAAATGATGGATATGAGCTCACAATCAAGTACAACCCTAAGATGTGGCTTCCGAAGAGCTTCTTTAGGGAAAAAAATAGCCACACACTGACCAAAAACCCCAAGGACCCTTCACTTTGTAATGGAAAGACTCATCCTAGTCTAGAAAGGATCCCTAAACACAACATCAGCCTTCCAACACCGTGTCTTCCAACACTAGTTTGAGAGTAGAGAAGTCAATATACCTCTGTTGCTCATTCACTACATAAAAGCAGCACAAGTACTCTCATAGTGCCCTCATCACCAAAATACTTGCTTAAAACCAAGTGGACTTATCCGGAGTAGAGGCTGCTTGAGGAAATTCTATCCTTGAAAATAACTTCCTAAAAAAGACCTATAATGAGGTCTAGGATGAGGAGAAAGTTTTGAGGCAAAGAAGGGAGAAATAAGAGAAGAGCAAAGTTCGGAAGGCTGGAAGCTCAATTGAAATTACTCTTGTGGAAAAGAGAGCCAGAACCACCAAACCAAGGGCTCAGAAGAAGATAGACCTAAAGCCTGTAGAGAAAACAAATGAGGACACTATAACACTCACACAAATGCTAAGATAAACTCCTGTCAAAAGGCCTAGAGGCAAACTTATCAAAGCTACAAATAAAAAGTAGAAAGCAGTTAAAGTGGAAGACTTAGAAGCTAATAAGAAGATAGCGATTGCTGCTGCTACCCTTAGAGCTGGAAGAGAAAAGGGGATTGATAATACTTTAGAAGAGATTTTGGTTAATAGTGCTTCAGATAGTGAGGAAACAAGGTATGAAGCTCATGAACATAAAAGGAAGTAGTTCATAAAGAAGGGATCTACCTTCAACGAAGCTGTAAAAGCACAACATGCTAAACTCAAAGCATGCAAGCCTACTGCTGGAATAGTTATCAAAGAGCAAGTCTCAAAGCTCTCTAAAGAAGAAGAATTGGCCAAGGCCAAGAAGTTAAAAGGGAAGAATGTGCCCGGTACCGCTGAAAATATCACTCTAGAGGATCCATAGTTTGAGGAAATGATGATTGCTATTAAGGATAACCTTAGAGCTAATCAACCTTTGATAGAAGGACCCAGAGGCTCTTACGGAGGTGCACCACATATCACTCCAACTCCACCTATCATCATTTCTTCCAAAACCTTGAATCTTCTCAAAGAGAGCAACTATAGTGAGGAAGAACTATATGTGTCTGAGGCAAAAATAGAACCCCTTCTGGAGAATCTATTGAATTAGAATGCTGAAGTAGTGGAAGTTGAAAGTCCTACAAAGGCATTTGGAGAGGTTGTTGAGGACACTTCAAACATTTCTGAAGAAGTTCTAACCAAAAGTCCTAAAAAGGCATATGTAGGGGAGATTGAGGACACTGCCAATCTTCCGGAAGTTGAGGTGGAAAAGAAAGCTGAAGAAATAGTAGAAACTATAGAACCACGAAACCTAGAGGTAATCCTTGATCTAAACTCTAATTCTAATGCCATTATTGTTGTTGATGTAGAAGTTACAGAAAAACAAGGGAACTTAGATGCAGACACTCTGAATGCATCTAAGGGAGATGAGCCTATCCTTGCGCTCAATGCTCCGAAGGAGGGAGATGGTCTATGATCCACTGAGAACACTTCTAAAGTGGACTCAAAGGTTGAGGCCACTCCAGAGGAAAAGTTAGAAGAGAAGAAAGAAGAACATAAGAAAGATGAGGAGGGCAGTGAGGAAGAAGAAACTTCCGGATTAGAAGAAACCAGAAGTAGCTCTAGCTCTGAAGAAGAATCCTCTTTAGAGAGTATATTAAAGAAGACAACCATAACTTGAAAGCCCACTAGAGTTAAGAAGATAAGAGTGCCCCTAAAACTGCTGTAGCAAGCTACTGTCAAAGGGCACAGAGAACATAAGATCACAAAAATGCTCCGGGGTATATGCATAAAATTGATACCAGTGGAGAAGCTACTACAAGAAAAATCCATGGCTCTAAATTTAAAGGAAGAGTTGGGTGAGAAAACAACTATAGTGAAGAGTATTGAGAAGAAGGTTGATAAATTCCCCATAACCGAACAAGTCACTGAAACCTATCCCTCCAAAATCTCTCTGGAATCTAACCAACTCTCTTCTGCAATCACAAATGCTAATAGATCAGCAACCTAAGCTGCAACTGGAGTAGAGAATGATTGTGCTATGATCTTAGGCCAAATTGCTTCCTCATCTACTGATCTAAAAGCAGAACTAAAGGAGTACATAGATAGCAAGTTTGAATGATTGGAAAAATTCATTACTTAAGCAATTACTGAGTCCTCTAAGGATGTTTCCTTCAGACTCGCACTTCTAAATGAGGAACAACATACATCTCAGAAAATGTTCTACAATTTTCTTGATATTGAGCTACCAAAGTTCTTGGCAAAACACATGGAAGATGCGAGTGATGACTTCCAATGCTACCTCTCTCGAACTGAAAGGCTTATTTATACCTTGAAGGAGAATTTTAACACTGAACTCTAGAACCTCAAAACAAGCCTTCATAACTACAATAGAGACATCATCCAATAGGTTTAACAACTTAAATCTGGCATGTCTCAACTCTCGCTCACTACTACTTCATTTGGAACCTCCCTTGTCATTCTAGAAAGCCTTCTCGTTCCAATACTTCAAGATCTAATCCAACACATTGGAAATACTGGATTCTTTGGGTATAAGTGCAATCTCACTTTACTCAAAGCCTTATTCCCTTTCTTCGACAACGAATATAGGCAACATGCGCTTCAAACGCATCCAACTCTTGTGAAGTCCTATAAGCAGCTCCGGAAGCTCATCAAATAGCTCCATCTCATTCCTGCAACCATAGACACAATTATTGAAAAGTGACTAGAAGGTAATGTACATTATTCACTATACTCTAGAGCTTGGGAAAACAACTAGGATCAAAAAACTTATATAGTAATTGACTCCCAGGCTGATGATACTAACAAAAAGGCGGAGAAGAACACAAAACTGGGGGAGAAGAGCACAAGAGAGGAAGGTGAAGCTTCTGGGAAGAGGAAGTAGTTTATTTTGTATAGAATAGCTATTTTTTCTATGTAAAATTTTACAATATTTAGTTCTACATTATTTGCACTTATATACCTCTATATTTGTAATTTGGAACTTTATTGATGCAAACTATTGTTAACAGCAGAAGTATATATAGTAAAATATATCTGTTCAAAAATTGTTTCTAATACAACCTTCAATTGTACGACATAAAACTCATAAGCTAGAATGCTATAATATTGGAGGAGTTAGGATGCGGAAATTATGGGGGAGGAAATCTATATATGACTAAGTATCAAGAATTATACTTAGCTTATAAAACTCCTATGCTTGTGCTTAAATGTATTTAGGTTTTTGTTTCCATCAAATGTGGGAGATTATTTGGAAATAATGATCTGGAAGAACCAATTCAAGAATAGATCCGGATCAGGTTTGAAGAAAACAAAAACAAGTATTCAATTGAAGTGAACAAAAACACAAGATTTAAAGATAAATTATCCGGACACACATTAAAGACTTCAAACACCTAAGTCCAAAAGGAAGGCATCAGGTTAAAGTTTGGAAACGAAACAAATCTTTAATCTCTCAATAGCAGCATCTTGAAGAGCATCTAAATTAATTGAATCTAAAGACATCCGGAAGATTCGATTATCAAGACAAAGGGAAATAATTTGAAAATCATATTCCCTCTACTTTTGGTCTGAAGTTAAAGATCCTTTTTGCCTTGAAGAATGGAAAAGAGACAACTAGCACGTATTTTAGAAAAGGACAAAAGAACTAACACATGAAAGAGAAAAGGTTAACAACCTTTTTATCATAGACTAATGGCAAAGGTGCTTAGAACTTACACAAAAGCAAGTCGACATAATAGTTGGTGATTCACTAAAATCCAAACAAAACAATTACGGATAACTTTTTTGCCTCAACCCCAAGATTCAAATGGGACGTTTATTCAGTCTAATAGATTGATAAATAGTTCTGAAAGCTCCACATCATACCTTATCGGTGGTGGAGATTGAAGATCAGCCCAATGCTACTCAAAAGCTACATATATGATGGAAGCCTATAAAAGGGAAGCTCCACGCAATGAGGAGATACTGGTTGATTTAAGAAAGCAAGACATAAAGAAATTAGCTACTCAATCAGTAATCAAAATCCCTCTAAGAACCAATCAATTGTAAATATGATTGTAAGAACTCTCAAGTAAAGACACAAACTTAAAGAATTAAAAAAACCAATCTTTGAAAAAGATCAGTTGCAAAATCTCATACTTGGGTGAGTATTGAGATAGAGTCTTAGCTTAAAGTAGGTGATTTAAGTGGTATATCCCTGTAGGACTCAACTTAGGTTTGGGTAGAATCTAAGTGGTATATCCTACTAAAAAAAGGACTCAGCCAGAAGTTGGTACTTTTGGTGGTATATCCTAAATCTGAGAGAGGGGTCACCATCCGGGAACAAGCTTAAGATGACTCAGCTAGAAGTTGCTGCTTTTAGTGGTATATCCTACATCCAGAGGAGAATAAATCTCTAGAGACAATTCTAAGGCTTGATTCCAGCCAGTTGGAAAGGAATCACACTAGTGGAGAAAGCTCAAAGGAAGGAAACTCTAGGGACTGGAGTAGGTGGGGCCGAACTAGGATAGAATCATTGTGTTTGATTTTCTTTAACTCTTTTACTCAACTGCATATTTTTAATATTTGCATCATCCGGATCCATTACACCCGAAACATATCAAACACGCTAAACAAGACTTTTTAAATCTATAAATTCTGCAAGAAGGGTCATTCACCCCCGTCTTACCTTATATACATATGGACAAGGACCAATAGACTATAACTAGGTATAGTTTGTGTTTGACGGACAATATGAGGAAGGTTTATAGCCAAAACCCATCGACGATACTTAGTATTGAGATGTTGTTTAAGAATTAAGGCTAGGCCAGTTTACAACTAAAACTTGCAAAGGGAAGGGTTCTATACTGAGTATAGTTTTGGGATAATGGAAGGGAATTTCAGTATAGGCTTGATACTATGAGGGATTTTTAAGTAGCGAAGGCTTGAATTCGAATGTGTTTCGAATTCCGATTGATTATTGACGGTGAAATGCTAGAAATCATTTTCCTTTTATAGAATTTTTTGAACCATCGATTGATGCATGTTTTGAGCGTCGATCGATCCATCGATGGAGGTTATAGCTTTGATGAGTCATCACTAGACTTGACATGTGTCCAAGAACCATCAATCATTGCATATGATAATCGTCGATCGATGCATGTGTAGGTTTGCTGAGTCACTACTAGACTTGACGTGTGTCAGCAGCAATAAGTGTCGATCGACATGTATGAGAATCATCGATCGATGGATATACAACCGTTGGATATTTTTGAAATTTTTCCAGATGGTTCCTAACATCCAGAGCTAACTTTTAACCATTGAAAATCTTATTTGGAGTTCTAGAGAGAATTCTGTTGAAGTCAAAAGTTCAGACAGTTTATCATAAGTTTGAGGTTCTTTCCTTTAGGATACTTTGAGGATTATTCAAGGGATTTTGGACTATGAAAGAGACATTTGATTCATAGCACTTTTGGCATTCAAACATCTATATGGATAGGTATTAACATCATTAAGCCTGGCGGACCGTGCTCACAATGTAGTTAAATTATTATTAGGTCCTTTTATAAGTGTTTATAACCTAGAATAATAATGGACTAGCTTATGTTGTAAATCATGCTATTCTTTGGAGATCCTTGGGCTTAGATTAAATTTTGAATTTCCATCCTACCTACTTTGTATGTTCAAACCTCCTAATCTAGACCAACAGTGGTATCATGAGCCTGCCTAATGAGATTGTATGATTGACTAAAAATATGCTAGGTTTAATTTTCTATGAGATATTTTTAAGTATGCTATGCCATGCCTAGGAATTTATTTCTTATAATAGAAAATGTTGTTATAACTAGATTAAGTGTTGCTCAAGTTTAGTCAGGGTAGTCATCTAAGGATTAACAATGTTTTACTTGGGATTCTAAATGCTTTGTTTTTCAAATTAAGTGGAATAATTCTTAAATTATAAAAGAATGAAATCTTTAGTTTAAATAGTCCATGATTATGTGAGTCAGAAGGGCCCGGGTTTGTTTTGGCAAGGATTGGTCATGGCTGCTTATTTACTTTAAGAGGGCCACTCCTACCTAGGAAACTCCATTGGTTCTAGATTCTAAGTATCAAACGGATTGTTATGAATTAGTTAATTTCTAGTATAATAAATAGGATTCAGTATATGGTTTTACAATGAAAGTATAAATTGTTAAATTAAAACTTATAGACATAGGTGCAAGAACTTGAAACAATGAACACCCTTGTTCATTTTGCATGCTATGGGGAGTCTTGGCATAGTGGAATGATTATGAATTACCAGTTGAGCACGACCCCTAGGTTGGACCTACTAATTCCTTATAGCCTGGAATTAGTTATAGTTTCATAATCATGTCCATGTATAAGTCCTAGATTAGGCAAGACTTGTTGCACCAATAAATCCCCATTAAAATATTAAGATAGAACTAGCTTTCCAAAAAATCGAATATGTGATTCTAGGCCCTTTTATTGAATGAATTGCATCATGCATCACATTCGTTCTTCTTTAACATCGTCTATGCACATGATTCAAATTAGGGTTAAGTCTTAACCGGACTAGGTTAGTTGCTGTAATATCAGAGCTAATGTCGGGATGGAGGCATCATTTGAGGAGTCATATACTTGGTTATGCACGTCCATTGGTTGGAACTCAATTGGATTACCAATTGCATTAGATGCAAATAGACTAGATCCAACTATAGCTGTTTAAGTTAGCTTGACTTCATGATAGTGGGGGTTAGCTTAAATAAGTTTTAGATGCTACCTACTTAGGAAATGGTTAGACCATGTTTCCGGAAAGACAATAAAAGGGGCTATTATGCATGTACAAAACTAAGTCTAAGTAATGATTCTTTCATTATATCTAGTTGAATCTTTATTTCTTACATAAATTTCGCATGTATTGATAATTGTATTTGACTAGCTCTAGCTTTGAGGGTTTTGTTTATAAATGGGAGGATAGTCCTTAAAGCCTAGGGCTTGGCCCATATACTATATGAGCCTAATACTAAACAAAATCATGCAAGAATTTCTACCTCGAATAGAAATGCAAAAATTACATAAAGGAAACAAGGATACAACACGTTAGGTGTAGTTAAGATCCATGTTACCTTATGTGAGTAGCATGAAGGAAATGAGGATATAAACACCTTAGAGGTAGTTATGATCCATGTTACCTTATGTAAGTAGGTTGAAGGAAACAAGGATAAACATCAAGTTAGATGTTAGGATCTATATTACCTTAAGCATTGGGAGCATCATGAAATCGTGGACTTGGAAGTCCATTGTTAGATATGATGTATGCCCTTAAGGAAATTAGGGTGATACATCTTGATTATGTATTAGTATGAATAATTTGTTTAATTAATAAAGGCATTTAATCTTTTTATTTGTATCGATGTGTTCATATATATTATAACTCATTAAAATATATCCATTGATATCTATGTACAAAAGTCCTTGACGTATCATAGCTTGAAGTGAGAGAAATTAAAGTTGGACAATGCTTAGTGAGACCTACTTAATGTGCAATTATGATTATGTCTAAACTCTCTCTAGTCATAGTTTCATCAAGAATGGATTATGATGAGACAGTACGACTAGCATGTGGTCAACTTTCTTTGAAAGGGTCCAAGCAGTTTACCTCCTAAAACTGAAGGTGGTACCTTAAGTTTGACACATGGATACATGTGGAAGATATATTGGAGACCGCAATAAGATAAACACGTGGTAAATATATCATTGTATTAGTCTTTATCTTTATATAGTAACTTTGTGAATATCCTCATACTTGAGATACTAGTTGCCTTGTGCGGTACTGTCACTATGCTTTAGGTCATACCTAAACACTCAATAATTTAGGGTGTCATGGGTGGTTATGGGTATAGTGATGACAACACATTGGTAAGCTATGTAGTTGAAAAGAATCCAATGCTACAGATATATTAAGGAGTTGTACCTGTCCAATTATTGAAGTGATGATTGCTATAAACCTCTGATTAGAGTATGTGTTTGATAGAAATAGTTTCTAGTTAAATGCATTTTGGTAAAAAGCAATATACTTTGGTAACAAGTAAATAAATTGGATAGCTTGGAGCAACCTTACTATTAGTGGGTTAACACTTTAATCGAACCCAATAAACTAGATGGTACTAATAATAAAGAATGGAAGGAATTCATTGCATTAGATAGCTATTGCATCAACTAGGATTAAGTCATAAGCACTAATGATGTTCCGAGTAATGGAGGATGGTGGACCCTTGCTAAAGGCGTACTACAGTTGTTTAAGGTGATCGAGTTCTAATAACGGTCTAGAAGATCAAGCCAATTATTCCTATAAAAGAAGGATTGGTTAAGCCTTAACAGCTCAATACTTTGGAATCTTATAAGGTCACACATTTTGATTAATAGGGAGCTGTTTTTCTCCCCTCATCCTATATAAGGAGGCCTTACCCCTCCTTTGTCAAATGTACACTAAAGCTTCTTCTGAGTTTGGACTTGAGCTTTCTTGAGTTGACTTAGAAGAATATTTTTGAGGAGCCTCAACTATTTTGAGGCACCTCTGGTTAATATTTTTTGGGTGGGTTTTGGAGTGGTCTAGCAGCTACACAAAGCTCTGCAGTTCTTCTTCATTGGGAGGTTTCAGTTGGTGGGGTTCAAGTGGATACTCATAGAGGCTATCCTACACTTAGAGGCTTGTGTAAGAAGGTTCAGCCAAAGCACGCTTCAACTAGTAAATTTTTCTCTTTTAATTATTAGGTCTTTTACTTTAAGCATTTTTAGACTTAATAATTATGCTTAGGTTATTTGCATGCTTTATTTTATGGTTAGGTTATAGCTTAGAGTTATAACATGCTTAATATAAAATATTTATGGTAGGATACAATTTAGAATTAAGGTATGCCTAGCCTATGCATGCTAACCTAGGTAGAGAATCTATTTAGTTGAGGCTTCATTTGATTATATGCAACTAATAGGAGTTCCTGAGGACAAGGGACAAAATTTTGAATTTCCGCCATACCTGTTATGCATGTTCAAAGTGACTGTCAGTTCCCAACATCTATGTCTTTACATCCTAGAAAGGATTTTTCCAAGGAAGGAAAAATAATTCAAGTGTATTCTAAGGATGTAAAGGCGCACGGGTTGTCCAGTATAGAGCGAGGTTAAGAGAAAGTGAAAGGATCTTGAGAACTTTGTTTTGCGAACAAAGTAATTCTTGTAATATGGGATATTGCAAACATAATATTCATTTAACTATGAAATTGAAAGGCTTTTGTCTCATATCATAAGAAGAGGTTTTGGAAACTTCCACTTCATAGTGTTATAATTGAAAATGTTCTGCATCTATAGGGGATTCATCATAGGTATGGGATACCAAGTGTGTCAATCACGTATCTATATAAGGCATAGGTGTGAGCAATGGATTTTAACGGTCCTTCTCATGAAATGATAATGAGAGCTAGATAACGCTATTCTTTTACAGCTGATATCTATTAAAGCTGTTCCTACTGTAGCAGAGATGAGTTCAGCCAGAGTTAGGGACCTAGACTGCCTTTATGGACCCACACAGGTCCCACCTTTGGGGTACCGGTCTACGGGTTGACCCGTACGACCCCATATCTCTGTATGGATTAGAGGGACCCATACGGGTCCCCTCCACCCATACGGCTCCCACTTTTTCCCAAACACGCAATATGGTTAGTAAATCATGCCTTCTTTGGAGAAAATTAGACATGAATGCAGTTTATCATATTCAGACTCGATTTTCTCCTATTAATATAGGCTTTTTGCCTCATTTTCAAAGGAGAGAACAATTGGAAATCAAAAAAGAAAAGTCATTCTAGGCAATTTATATCATTTTCCAGCCATTTTCTATAGGTTTGGAAAGGGTATAATTGAGGTATAGGAAGTATAAAATAGGGAGAAAACCCATTTCCTAAGGTTTTGTCCACATTTTATTCATTCCTAACTTCATTTATTAGGAATTGGGGGAGGTTCTATCAACACACACACACTCACCTAAAAAGTCCTAAATTCACCACTTCATCATCTACTTTGGCTAGTCTTTCTCTCTGCATAGGGTTCGCTTCAAAGTTGATTCATGGCATAAAGGTAACGCTCCTAAGTTTCATAGAGATTTACACTCAATTTATTTCATTGCTATTTTCATTTATTTGGCTTGATTTGTCTCTTCTTTTGTTTCGGGTCTGGTCCTAACCCACATGGGCCTTGTTGGAACCTACATACCACTAAGGTGGTTATATAGATGCGCCAAACCCATGTGGAAGGAAATCCCATTTTATTTTGCTCTTTTTTTAAAATATTCTCTACAGTAATTTGAAATGAGGTTCTATTTGGGACCATATAGGACCTGTACGGGTCCCACCAATAACCATACGGGGTCCTACCCACCCGTACGGGTACTAGTCCCCAAGGCAGAATCCCATTTCCCTCTTAATCTATAAAATCAATCCAACATCACCATCTGCCATGCGATCAGTTTCACTAATAATCTGGTAAATCAACTCACTAAAGGTTAAAATATGTTTTTATAAGAAAATACATTGAAGACCCGTGATTTCATTCTGATCCTAGAAGCAGCCCGAGCACTATCGATCACAAAACTGCCACTCTAACTTAATCACATTTTTCCTAATAAGATGTTGTCTTATGATGTGCAATAAACTGTGTTAATCTTTGTGGGTGTAGGAGAATTTATTTATTTTATTTTATAACTTAGAACAAATGTATAAGTTCACTCGCAATTGCCCTATTTTCCCCCGGTTGTAATTTTATTCTCCCTTTTATTGCTTGCCCTTTATTATGAACTGTTAAACCCATGAATCGAGTGTGAAAGAGTGTCGATAAATAGAATTTTCTATAATAATTCCCCAAATGATGATAAGAAAATGGCTTTACGTGGTGAATGTAGTTTTGAATTAACTAAATGAGAAATAAGTGACTCATCTGATACCTGAATCTCTGATCCAAAACGTATGAGTCTCCTGTCTAATGGGAACAACTCTTTCCCATGTAGATTACTTGGGTGGCGACTCTGTCATTTGTATCGAGATTTTGGTCTGGATTCTTTTATTCATTAAAATTTGTTAATTGTGCAAAGTTGAACTAAAATTGGTTTCATCATGCCTAAATAAACCAACCCCCCCCTGTGGACCTCGCCGCGAGGCACCTACGGAGATCCACATATCACTCATCACAAAACAATGGTGACTATGATGGGGACTATAATCTTTTAACCAACAAAACTTTGGTTTTTGTTTTAAAAGCTTAAAAGATTGAGATGAGCACCGAAAATCATTTAGAATTCAACCTGTTTTCTTTTTCACCATTTGGGAAAATTATTACACTCTATCTTCTCACCTCCTTCTCTCTAGAATTAAATGTGCTCTTCTTCTAGCGCTGGGTGCAAAACTTATGAAGGTGTTACCCATGATTGCAAAAAATTGGGGACACCTGAGTGGGTGGAGCACTCATTGTCACCTCCCTCAAAAAGGCTTGGGGCAATGGCAACCTACTACATCAACTTTCGATATGTCCCTACACCATTCTTATCAAAAGCCTTAGAATTTCATCCTTCTAGGTACCTTTTTGCAGTGAGATTAGACTAGGTAACACTTTGTTATCCTTGTGGTGATCAAAGGAAAATATCTTCAAGATCGGCGGGAGAAATATGGTTGGAGGACACATTTTGCATGTGTTGTGTTGTACTCCCTTGTAATTAGCATCACCATGCATTGTTTTACATGACTTATGCGTAAGCCATCCCATGCATGTACTAATCTTTTAGGTTACTACCTCAGCTCAAGATAAGATTTGGCAACCTTCCTCACTAGTCACCACTCTAGTCCACCTAATGGCTCAATTTGGTCAGTCAACTCAATCACCGAACCTAAAGCTCCACACAGTTAGTAGTTGGACTCATTTTCTCCATCAAGAGGCTGTTTCTCAGGTTCACCATTGTAAGGACCTAAGTTTGCTTCCCCACTTCATTGTTATGCCTAATGAGATGATCCTCTCATATTTCAAGGGTTACCCTATGGCATGAATCATGACCAGAAGATCCACTGCTCGAATCTCGATGACATCTCACCTTGGGAAAATCCTCTTGTGTAGATTTTCAAGAAATTAAGGAAGTATGAGCTAATTAAGCACCTCCAGGCATTTATTCTATCGAAGCCTAAAGAGAGGGGGCACTTCTGCGTATACCATGTGAGCTCTAACCATCCGATGAAAACTTGTGAAGACCTCCTTAAGGCCATCACGATTTTGATTGACAAGTGATGAGGGGGGAGGAGGTAACCATAATCTAATCAGGATTAGAAAAGGAAGAAGCATCGAAGCACATATCGAAAATGAAGAAGGTCAGAGAGGAACCATCAGTTTTTTACTTGGTAGCCATCAAACAATGGAGTGGGGTGCCCGTTCACGGTTACTTTCAAAGGTGGGTGATTGTTTTGCTGAGTCTTAAAAGAAGGCCGCATGAGAAAGAATTAGCTAATCGATTCATCTTTGGATTGTGTCCTCCCCTCCATAAGATAGCATTTATAAGAGCATAAAATACTATTCTTAAATGTTATAAAGCAGCCATAGGAGAAGAAAAGTGTCTCAAGAAAGTAAGAACCAGTGACCCATCAAAGATTGAGGTAGACCAAGCCGTTGATACCCTCACTACTGCTATTTATACCATACTGAGCCTAGGGAATGAGAAGAAGACACCCATTCAATAAGCCCGCAGGAACCTTACCCAAGTCACAAGAGTCATCACGGATGAGGTATTTACCAAGGAACAATTACAAGACCTGGATCACAACTTAACCCACCTCTTGATGAGAGACTACATAGACCCTCTGCTTGTGGAGGATGAAAATGCAGTTATATGTAATGAAAATGATGTAGCCTTCGGGCATCGTAATGATAATAATGATAATGATTTTGCTTACTTGTTTCATGTTTTTCCTGATGGCACCATGCATTCATCGGACCATATGCATAATATTTTTAGCATTCATGATGTTTCATTGCATGACATTAACATGGGTACTACGGAAAAACTAAAAATGGTAACAATAGCCAATGACTTAACCCCTATTGAAAAAAGAGAGATGATAAAAGTGCTTATAAAACATGTTAGCTCCTTTGCTTGGTCCTACAAACACATGGTCGGGGCGGACTAATAAATTGCCTGGCATCGTATCCCGATCGACCCTAAGTTCAAACTAGTTAAGCAAAATTTAAGAAGACTACGTCTAGAGTGGGCCGACAAGATCAAGGCTGAAGTTTCCAAGCTACTCAAGGCTAAATTCATTAAGGTGATCAAATATCTGACATGGTTAGAAAATGTGGTTCTAACTCTGAATAAGGATGGAAAAGTTAGAATATGTGTCGACTTCCACAACTTGAACAAGGCATCTCCAAAAGATGACTTTCCATTACCACATATTGATGTACTCATAGACAACACTACTAGGGCCTTGATGTATTCATTCTTGGATAGTTTCTCTAGATACAACCAAGTCTTATTGGATATCATTGACAAGGTAAAGGTGGATTTCATCATAGAATGGGGGGTGTACTATTATAATGTGATGCTGTTCGGGTTAAAGAATGCAGGGGCAACTTATTAGACGGTTGTAACTGCTCTACTACATGATATGATCCATAAAGAGATGGAAGTATATATGGACGACATACTAGTCAAGTCCAACACGAGGGAGGAACACCTTGAGATCTTGGATAGGTTCTTAACGAGAATTGAGAAGTGCAATCTCCATTTAAGTCCGAAGAAGTGTGTCTTTAGGTGACGTCTGGCAAACTTCTAGCTCACGTTGTTAGCCAAAGAGGAATTGAGGTCAACCCAGATAAAGTCAAGCCTACCCAAGAAATGCCTATTCCTAAATCCGAGAGGGAAGTCAGGTCATTTCTTGGATTGATATAGTGTGCGAGTTGATTCATTGCTAACTTAATAATAGTTTGTGAGCCGATCTTCAAGTTATTGAGAAAGAAGCAACCAATAGAGTGGGATAAATAGTGTCAAATAGATTTCGACAAAATAAAAGCATATCTCATGAGCCCTCCAATCTTGAGGCCTCCAATGCCTTGCGAGCCACTTGTTCTCTATTTAGCGATATAAAAATCATCTGTGGGAGCAATGTTAGTTCAAGAGTAGGATGATAGGAGTGAGCATGCTATCTACTATTTGAGCAAGAAGTTGTTGGAATTCGAGTCTAGATAAACCATTATGGAGAAGACTTGTACAACGATGGTATGGTTGACCAAAAAGTTGAGGTATTATTTCCAGTCATATCAAATTCAAGCAGTTGCTAAGCTGGATTTGATGAAGTATCTTTGCCAGTCCGCCACATTGGCAGGGAAGCTTTCTTGATGGCTTCTTTTATTATTTGAGTTTGATATCAGTATGTCGCAAAGGAGGTAATTGAGGGGAGAGCGGTGGCCAAGTTCCTGGCCAGCCAACCTATAAAGTCTTATTTTGTGGAACATCTAGATTTTCCTGATGAGAAATTAGCAGCAGTAGATGTAGAGATGGTCAAGTGGATCATGAATTTCAATGGGTCCGTAAATTGAAGGGGTGCTGGCCTTAGGGTGATCATCATTACACCTCAAGGCAAGGTTATCCCATTGAGCAAACATCTAGAGTTCTTGATCACCAACAATAGAGCCGAGTATAAAGCTTGTCTTTTTGGTCTTGATGATCTCTTAAAGGTGGGCTCAAAGGAAGCATTGGTAATTGATGATTCTGCTCTTATGATAAAACAAGTCGTTGGAGAGTAGGAAAACAAAGAAGAGTCGCTCAGGCCATATGTGGAAGTAGTTTGTGATTTGTCAATGCAGTTCAGTTAGTGTTTGTTTTAACATGTATTGAGGGATGAGAATCAGATGGCTGATTCTTTGGCCACATTAGCATCTATGTGGGAGGTGGAAGAGAACCAGCCCATCCACCCATTTTTAATGGAAACTTCTCGCTCCCCATTTTCACAAGAATGTTCAATTCATGACAGTGGAAGGGCAAAAGTCTTGCTAGCACGATGATATTATGAAGTTTTTAAAGAAAGGAGAATGTCCCGAGGGATTGCCAAGTTCAGACCGCTTGACTATCAGGAGATTAGCAACACAATTCAGATTAGTAGATGAGGATCTCTTCAAGAGAATAGCTGAAGGTTTATTGTTGAGATGTTTGACAGAAGAAGAGGCACAAAAGGTAATGAACCAGGTACACTCAAGAGATTGTGGCCCACACGTGAATGGGATGGCTTTGGTTAGGAAAATTCAGAGATTGGTATACTTCTGGACCATAATGAATGTTGATTGTGTTGATAAAGACAAAAAAAATGTCATGATTTCCAAATTTATGGACACATACAACATCTACCCTCGTCCAAGCTTCACAATTTGTCTACTCCTTAGCCTTTTTCTGCATTAGGAGTAGATATAATTTAAACAATTCGGCAATCATCAACCAATAGGTACCGATACATCATAGTTGCAGTTGATTATTTTTCAAAATGGGTAAAGGTCGAATCCTACACAGCATTACCGCCAAGAAAATGGCCAAGTTCATAGAGAGTCATATTTTTGCTAGATATGAGATCCTACACCATGTGGTTTCCGATACTGGAGTACAGTTTCAGGGAGCGACAGTCGAGTTTCTAGAAGAGTTCAACATTGAGCATTATAGATCCTCTCCATATAGACCATAAGCCAATGGGGCAACTGAAGTGACCAATAAATCAATCAAGAGAATCCTATCTAAGATAGTATCTACCTAAAGGGATTGGGATGATAAACTTCCATCCCCAGTTTGGAGGTACAGAACTGGTGTGAGGACTTCTACAAATCAAACATCGTTCTCATTGGTATATGGAATGGGAGCTGTGTTACCTGTTGAAACCAAAGTAAGATCTCTATGAGTGGTACTCAAAGCTTAGTTGAAGGAGTTCGATTGGGCAAGGACTAGGTATGAATAGCTGAATGTGATAATTGAGTAGTGGCTCAAAGCACTTGACCACCTATAGATGTACCAATAGTGCATGGCTCGAGCTTACAACAACAGAGTTAGATACCCGAAGCAACCTCTCAAGACGGGTGATCTAGTTCTCAAATAGTTATTCCAAGTCCACACTATTGCTAGGGGAAAGTTCAGGCCAAATTGTCAAGGGCCATTCATGGTTAAGAAAATCCTGGGCAGAGGAGGAATCAAGCTTATGGACATGGATGGAAATGAATTTTTGAATCCAGTAAATCAAGATAGACTTTAGCATTATAATGTCTAGGTTAAAAGAGCTAAATCAAAGAAAAGTAGCCCATTGATTAAAATAAATAAAATAAATCACTCGACGAGTGGTCATCTACTGCTTGGGAAAAAATAGGCTGCATCCCGCTGATTGACATTCCAAAAACCAATTAGGAAAATATTGGACTACTCCAACACTGAAATAAAGATCGCTAAGTTGAAAACCCAAAAAGGCTGGCTTAGGCAAAAGTTAGGGCAACAAGAGAAAAATGTCAGCTGCTTTTTGGAAAATCTATAAAAGGACCAGTAGGCAGTTGGGGTTAACCATTGGAAATTGTTACCATTGCCTATGTACTCAAATTAATTTCATCAATGAACATGTTATGATTTGCTAAGAACCTTGGTCTTATGAACGTGCACATGTCTTTAGGTGAAATAATCGCAAGTGTGTGAACATCAGTTTTTTCTATATATTTTGTGCTCTTTAATGTTATCATTAGTCCGCATGTGTGTTACCCAACAAAAGATAAAAATACTGATAAGCCACAAAAGAAATTAGGTTTATGCAAAAGTTGGAAAGAGTCTACTGGATTGAAAACCTAAAAGGGCAATATAGGAAAAGTTAAGACAAAAGAAAAGAAAGAACGAAAATCCGCTAGATTGAGTTGTCAAAGACAATTCAGGAAAAAATTTTGATAAAAGAAAAGAAATAAAAATAAAGGTTCAATAGGTCATCTCTGACTGAATGATCTATGCAAAAATTAGAAATCGAGTTAAACACGGTAGTGTGTTTTGCTTATTTTTACATCATTCATCTTACGCACTTAATGGCTGAGATTCAAACTTAGTTCACCCATTGTATGGTCGGACGATGGTTCATTTTGCATAAATTGCTAGTTTTAATCAATCAGGCTTTAGAAATACTAGTCAGTCTAAATTAGGTTAGTTTGCGGAATCAGGGTTCCGAGTGTTCAATGGTTAACCCATTTGTCAGTCAATCTTGCCAAAGGGACAACATAAGTCTATAAGAAGGGATATTCAGAGGTATTCAATTTAGAAAGGTAAAGTTCAGCAGGCATAAAGAAAAGTAATAAAAGTACCAATGTAAACAACATCCAAGTTTATAGCAAAATAAGCCACGCGGGGCTAAAAATGTCAAGTGTCCAGAAAGAAAGTCCTAAAAGATCATTGCCTAAGCTACAAGAGGATCCTATCCCTAAGCCCTATCCTGAGTCTCATCTTGTGTATCAGCTAGTAGGACATCCATAGCAATCATCAGCTGATCCCCTCCTCCTGCAGCATTGTCAACTGCAACACCAATCGCCTCAGCTCACTACTCCACCTCATGCTCAACTCCAACTGCCTGGGTCACCACTGGCTGAATCTAATAGCTCGAGGAAGAAGATAGCTCAAGTGTCTGCTTTCCCTCAGTCATATGAGCCAGCTGTGCCCATAATACCTCCGTCTCTCTCCTAGCACTCTCCAGATCAGCCTCCAGTACATGGATCCTATCTAGCTCTATAGTGGATGCCTGAAGATGCTCCTCCATGAAGCTATCTCGATCCTCAATAGCCTCTAAGTCTCAGGTAGACCTAACTCGCTCCATGGCTAGTAGAGTCTGTATGATCAAGAGATCAATACACATATGTGAATATCATAGCATACATGCATAGTTTGTTGTATTTGGAAGGAAAATAAAGCTTACCACATCAAGGGTGTTTTGTGCCATCATCAAATCACGAGTCAAGATTCCTCTCTGTCTTGGCCACAGCCACCTATGAAAGCAAATCAAATCAATTGAGAACACAACTCACAGATTTTACAATGGTGTAAGCTAAAAGTAAAAAATGAGAAGACTTACGTGGGTCACACTAGGAGGAGTGAAGCAGATGGTATGGACTGACTCCTTGAGCCCACGTGCAATGAACTTCCTAGAGTGATTGAGAAGGGGAAATGTGGAGTCTAGGTCAGTCTGAAGGACACCCTCCCTGAAGCCTCTAGTAGCCCTGGCTTGCTTCGCTAGTGCGTTTGGATTAGCTGGCGCATCAGGGGCAGTGATAACAATATTCTACTTCTGTTTAGGGGCAGAAGACTATATTTCAATTCACAAGGTGTTAAATTCTTAACTTTTACAAGTAAAAGTAAAGGTGCACAAAAGTTTACAAGTTAAGTGGATAAGTTTACCTAGGTAGAAGAAGCTGCACAGTCCTATGGATCGAAAAAGGACCCGGACGGTCACCCCTAGCTCCATCACCATCCTTATCATCATCATCTTCATCGCCATCTCTATAACAGAACTCAAGGGGGATGTCATCCAAATGGACTCTCGGACATGGCTGAGGAGTGAAGTACAGATGAAGTAAGGATATGAGCCCTCGACTAATAACACACAGGCTCCCTCTCCCAAAAGATTCAGCCACTGGTCTATCCCCGACATCAAGTGCGGCTAATATACCCCTATAGGAACCAGTGGAGGGATGGGCCTCTCTACTATTGAGCTCATCGACCAGTCACGAATTCGCTTGCTGAAATATAACTCGAGAGAGAGTAGGGACTCCAGCACAAACCAGCGGTCATCCATGCCCTACTGCTTTTGCTCAATCTAATCATTGATGACCAAATGAGCATAGGGATTGTGAACAACCAGGATATAGCCAAAGTACAATGTAAGAACCCTAACTTAAAAATACAGTTTGCTACTAACTGGCAGATGTACTTCCGATACTCAACTATAGTCTCAGACTTTTATTGCTAGGGTCTCATCCACCTCGCTATGATATGGGGCATCTCAAGCTGACCAGGCAAGCTCATCCTGCTGATGAATCGATGGTCAAATGCCTATATCTAAAAAAAGAATCATAGTCAGCCGCGAGATAGTTTAAACAAACGGTTAAAGGATAAAGGAAGTTTGGAATTTACCAGAAGGAGCAAGTGGTTGATCTTCAGCTTAGACTACTGATCCCAAACACTAATGTCCAGGCCATAGTATAGTTGTGAGCACTAGATTTTCTCGATCCTTCTCACGAAACTATAATGAGAGCTATCAGATGCAATGTCTTCCAGATGTTGTCCATTAGAGGTGTTCCAACAACTGCAGAGTTGAGTTTGGCCGAAGTCCCAAAACCTAGTCTGCCCTTAGGTACCCATATGGGTTCTGTCTAGTGATGCGGATACACTAGCAGACCCGTACGGGTGATTGCCTTTCATACACATGGAGGGGCCCCGCGCAAGCCACCTAGTACCCGTACAAGTGGGGCCTCACCCATACAGGTCCTCCAATTGGCTAATTAGCCTCTTTTGGAAGCTATCGCTTACCATTTTCGGGAAAAGCCAGGTGTTGAATGTGATTTATTGCATTCAAACCTCACCCTCACCCTATAAGTAAGGCCTTTTCCCCTCATTTCAACACAGACATCTCATATGAAAAAGATACTAAAATTTTAGTAATTTTTATAGGTATAGAAAAGGTATAGTGGGGGTATAGGAGGTATAAAATAGGGAGAAAACCCTTTCTTTGAGGTTTTGTCCACATTTTATTCATTTCTAGTTTCATTTATTAGGATTTAGGGGAGGTCCTGTGCACACAAATACTCACCTAAATAGTCCTATTTCACCATCTACTCACCTCTTGAGTTTCAACGAGACTCACATCTGAGTTATTCTATTATTATTGTTTGCCTTCATTGTTATATCATTTCTTGTTCTCAGTTTGGGTTTGGTCGTAACCCGTTCGAGCCTTATTGGCACCTTATATCCTCTAGGATACTAAATTGGTGCGCTATACTCATACGGAGGGAAATAGCTTTTCATTTACTTTTTCTGCCATTAATCTATTATTCTACAAATTAAACCGAACTGAGTTTCTACCCGGGACTGGACAGGACCAGTACATGTCCTCCATACCTATATCGGTCCTCCCCAGTACCCGTACAGGTCCCTCTGATCTGTACAAGTACCAGTCCCTCAGGCAGAACCCAAAATTCATTTTTAACCAGTTAAAATCAATCCAACTCACCAGATGCCATATGATCATTTTAACTAATAATCCGGTAAATCAACCCACAAAAAGTTAAAATGTGTTTTCACAACAAAATACGTTGAAGACTTGTCATTTCTCTCCGATCCTAGAAGCTGCCCGAGCACTATCGATCATAAACCGCCATGCTAACTTGATCACATTTTTCTTAATAAAATGCTGACTCATGATGTCCTATAAACTGTGCTAACGTCTATGGATGCAAGGGAATTTATTTTCGTTTTGTTTTATAACTTAGAACAAATGTATAGGTTCTCTTGCAATTTCCCCCATTTTTCCCCCAATTGTAATTTTTATTCCCCCATTTTATGCTTGTGCTTTATTGTAATATGTAAACGCATGTAACAAGCATGAAAGAGGGTAGAAATAGGATTTCTGTGATAATTCCCTAAATGATGAAAAAAAAAATGGTTTTACACAAATGTAATTTTGAATCAACTAAATAAGAAATAAGTGACTCATCCGATACCCGAATCTCTGATCCAATAAGTATGAGTCTCCCACCCAGAGTGGACCACTACCAAACTCTTTCCCAAGTAGACAACTAGGGTGATGACTCTATCTTTTATATCTAGATTTAGGTCTCATTTTTTTTATTCATTAAAATTAGCTTATTGTGCAAACTTTAACTAAAAATGATTTGTCATGCTTAAATCCAACAAAACCCCCAGTAGGCCCCGCCTCTCACACAGGTGCCAAGGGAGACCCATATGTCATTGACACCTCACAGTGGTGACTCTACTGGGGGTATAATCTTTTAACTTGCAAAATTTTGGTTTGTTTTAAAAGCTTGAAAGATTAAGAGGAGCACCGAAAATCATTTACTTGATTCAACCCGCTTTTATTTTCATCATTTGGGAAAATTATCACACTCTATCTTCTCACCTCCTTCTCTCTTTAGGCACATGCGCTCTTCTTCTAGTGGTAGGATAGGGTGCCCTATTTTTTCCACAACACTAGTGAAGGTATTACCCATGCCTGCCAAGAATATTAGGGACACCTTAGTGGGTGGAGCACTCATTGTCATCTCCCTCCAATGAGGCTCGATGCGATGGGAACCTTCTACATCAAATTCTGATATGTCCCTACAACAATCTTATTAAAATCCTTAGAATTTTACCTTCTAAGTACCCTAATTTCTATGATAGATTAGACTAAAGAAGAATACCCTCAAACTCAATGGGAGAAATAAGGACGGAATTGATTACTTCGCATGTCTTGTGTTACATACCCTTGTGATTAACCCCATCATGCGTCATTGTAATTTATACATGCATACCACATTCCATACATGTACTGATCTCCTAGTTACTACCTCAGCCAAAATGAAACCTCAAAGAGAAAGAGCTTGGCTATGTTATCAGGTCCATTTGACTCGTATTCTGGCTCCTCCGCCGTCATCTCTTCCTCCAGTTCAGCCAAGGGTTAATCCATCTCTGTCTATGGGCATTTTATCTAGTAGTAAGTTTAGTCCGATTGATTTTTTTGGCTACCATCATAAGGAAATGTCTTGCATTTTAACTCCAAAGGGCCAGATTGATGTTGAGGTTGACAATGTTGCTATTGGTGAGGAGGCAAATGCATCAAGGGCCGTGGTTAGGTCAAAGATTGCAAATGCTATCTTATAGTACTTTAAAAGTGATCAGTTCTTAGACCGAATGAATGATAAGATGTTAGCTGCCATTAGTGCAATCAAGGCTAAGAAGAGAATAGCCAATGCTCCTCATAGCACACCTTTCAGTGCTCCATCAGTGAATGTAGTGTTTAGTGAGCAAGTATCAGGGTTACTCATAATCCAATCACTCAGTTTCAGTTACCACCTGTGTGGACTCATGGGGACTCTCCCAGTCGGTTTAGTTAGTTAGGTTCTATGGGTCCATTAGGTTTAGCTAGCTTACCATTTTAGTCAGTGGGTACCATAGTTCCTCTAGTTAATAATTCGTTCGCTCAGCGTAGTTAGTGGATTGTACTCCTTCCATTTTAGTTTGGGACATCTGGCCCAACCCCTAATTTTGTGGTCACACCTAAGGGGACAACCTTTCCTCAATCAATTTATTTACTCTTAGGTGCGGTTGCTTAATCAGAGGGATAATGTTTGTCCGTAGAATTGCGTGATGTACTTCAGAAACTGCTTGCTACCAATCTCGGCTCCCAGCCATCATCACTATCCATCCAAACAACTAGGGAGGAGGGTTGGGTCCCTGAAAACTTTGGTATGCCTAGCATAACGAGGTTTAAGGGAAGTGGTCCACCTCAGTCTCACATCACCACCTAGCAGAGGGTCATAAGAATTAGAAAGTTAAGTGATAAGGTCCTAGCCAAAATGTTCCCCTACACCTTGAAAGGTCCTGCTATCGAATGGTACAATACTTTATCAAATGAGGTAATCGAAAACTGGAAAGCTTTATCTAAGGCTTTTATTGAGTAGTATGGTTTCAACGCCACCATTAAACTACCATAATGAATTTAAAGGCTATTAAGCAGGCTCCTAATGAGAAGTTCAAGCCCTACTTTGAAAGATAGATGGCCACTCAAGTTTTATTGAAAGATAGACTAAGTCTCCAAGAGATGATCGTTAAGTTAATGGATGGTGCCCTGTCTGCTTATCGTAAGGTTCTTGGTATGGATAAATTCTCTAGCTACATTGAGGTCTTTGAAAAAGCTGTGAAGTGGGAAAGAATCAAGGAATTAGAGAAGGAAAGTGCACTGGCCAAACCTTGGTCAAAAAAGAACAACCCTTTAGCTCCAACCCAGGCTTCTAAGTTAAAGTATGGCTCCGATCCTAAAGCAGCAGTAATGTAAGAAGAAGTGGCTGCGGGCCCTAAAATAAAAGACTACATTTCCCCTTGGAAAGCATCTTTGCCTGCCATCTTTATTAAGTTGAGAGCACTCGACCTTCTTCAGAGTATTAAGCTCTATGTCCCACCCAAACCTGAAGATAGGGATCAGTTTTGCACTTACCATGTCAATAAAGGGAATCGCAAAGTGTGCCTGTAGGGATCTAGTTGAGTCTATTTGTGGTTTGATTAGGGAAAAGAAGATTTAGGAATTCAAAATTAAGCCTAGTACCCTGAATAAACCTCTGCCAAATTTTGAGAAATAGGTGGCAGCTGTCAAATCAGGTTAACCCTCCTATCATGTCTTTAATATGATCTAACAGGCTAATCCTATGATTCACTCGGTGGTAGCTTCACCTAATGGACCGGTCCCCATTGACATCGATGCATTTGAGTTAGGAGGAATTCATTGTGAGGAATCTATGTGGTTTTAACCAGGACCAATTGATATTGGTGCTTATGTATTGCAGGATGATGAGCTCGAAGGATGAGCCTTGCTAGTGGAAACATTCGAAGGGAAAAGTTACATGAAAAATGGGGTATTGCATGTTACACAAAGTGGAAGGATTCATCCAAATCCTCTCTCGAAGAGAAGAAGGGGAAGAGATGTAGATATTCAAGTCATTCCAAATATCAACTAGGGTACAGTCTTCACACCTGCTATTGAAATTCAAACCTTAGCCGGCAATGAAAGGAAAGTCACCCCTCTTATCCAGCAACTACAAGTTACCCCTACCAAGTATAGCATTTGGCAAATCCTTATTGACTCTGAAAACCATCGCAAGGGTTTGATAGAAAGTTGCTAAGCATGGAAGCTATGCCATCTACTACTTTGGTTGAAATGTTTTAAGTAATTGGGGGATCTTCTCCTGATCAGGTTAAACCCATTAAGTTTTATCCTTTAGACCTCTCAGCCAAAGGGAATAAGCATAACAAGGCACTCTTCATTAAGGTCCAAATCTTTGATCTTTCCATCCTATGTGTTATGGTGGATGATGGTTCCGCCCTTAATCTTTATCCTGCCAAGATCCTTCCTCACTCACGGCTGGATGAATCCATGTTAGAAAAGTCCAATACTATTATAAGGGCATATGATGATATGTAGAGAAGTGTCATTGGTGTCTTTGTAGCTGAAGTTACAGTTAGGGGAGTAAAGTCAGGTCTTATTCACTATCCTCGATATTCCCGTCACCTACTCTTTACAGTTAGGTCGACCTTGGCTCCATGCATTCGGAGCCGCCCTCCATAAGAAAGTTAAGCACATCCATAATGGCAAGCTAGTGACCATTGATTCAGATGAACCAATTGTCATAGCGGCTATAGGAGCCGAGGAAAAGGAATCTAGAGTGGCTATAGATCATAAAGGTACAAAGTTTTTGATTAAGGGGTACATATCACTTAAAATTGAGAAGATTATGATGAAGAAGGATTATGTGAAGGGTAAAGGACTTGAAAAGAATCTACAAGGAATGCTGGAACCCATCTTGCCTCTTCCATGGCCATTCAGACTTGGTATGGGGAATCACCCAGGTGCTAAAAAGTCCAAGCCTCAGCCTGCCTTATGATAGGGGCTAAACTCAAACAAAGGGTATTCACGGGTGAAGAAGAACCTGTCGGAGTAGGTGGTAAGGAGGTCCCTGGTTTTGAGATCTTCAATGATGCATATGATTTCAAGAAAGGCTGCCTAATTGAAACCTCTATTTTTGTGGAAGTATGTGGTAATGCTAAAGAAGATGAAATGAATGAGGCAATCCAGTCTATCACCAAAGCACTAGCAGCACTTATGAGAAAGAACTGGAACGGTGTTAGAAACTCATAAGAGCAGTGGCTAAAGAAACTCAAGCAAACTTGCACACCAGGGCTACCAATTCAGCTATCAATCAACAAGGCCCTCCGCCTATGGAGGATGATTCAAATGATGTAATTTTTAATGTCGAAAGCATTTTTGATGAAAACAATGCAACATATAAGGTGTATCATGAATAAATTGTAGCATTAGTATCTTTATTTCTAACTTGTCATGAATAAATTGATGCACATATCATTCTCATTTTGCTCAAGTTTTTCATTCTAATGGCGTCATGCACTCATAACAACAACATTCTTAAAATATCATCATATTCATTAATGAAGTTGACTTTGAATATGATGCAATGGTGTAAACATCTAATGGTAAAAACCTATCATCAAAAGAGAGAATGAAAAGTTCTTAGCAAACATGTTGACAATTAGCCTAGGTCCTTCTTTCTTCATAAGGGGGAAAAGGGTTCAAGAGCACACATCATCTAGAAAGAAGACCAAGAAGACCCATAAAATGGAAAGAGAATCTGGGGTCACAAAGTAATTTCATCAGGAACTCTAAAGGGAAGTTGATCATTAATTAATCAAAAAGATCTTTTCTTATAGAGTCTAGGTTGATGAACTTCCATTCACAGTTTCCAGGTATAAAACCAGCATAAGGAATCCAACCAACCTTGGTATATGGAATAGAACTCGTGTTACTGGTTGAAATAGAAGTAAGATCTCTATGAGTGGCACTCGAAGCTCAGTTAAAAGAGTCAGATTAGGCAAGAGCTAGATATGAATAGTTAAATGCAATAGATGAAAAGCAGCTCAAGGCACTTGACCATTTACAGATGTACCAGTAGCACATGGCTTGAGCTTACAACAACAGAGTCAGATACTAGAAACAACCTCCCAAAATTGGTGATCTAGTTCTCAAACGACTACGCTAGGTCAACACTGACACTAGGGTCAAGTTGAAGCCTGATTGGGAAGGATCGTTTGTTGTGAAGAAAGTTCTTGGTAAAGGAGGAATCAAGCTAATGGATATGGATGGACATGAGTTCGTGAATCCAGTAAATCACGATAGGCTTAAGTGTTATTGTGTCTAGGTCAAAAGAATTAAATCATAAAAAAGTAACACAAAGAAATAAAGAATAAATCACTCGGCGAGTAGTACTCTATTGCTCCAGTAAAAATTAGGGTGCAGCCCGCGGATCAGTATTCCAAAAATTGGTCAGGCAAGAATTAGGGCACTCTAATGCAATAAAACTAAGTTGAAAATCCAAAAAGGGCGGCTTAGGCAAAAGTTAGGGCATGGGAGAAAAATGATAAGTTGATTTCTGGAAAATCTATAAAAGACCGTTAGGCAGTAGGGGTTAACCATTGGAAATATTTACCATTGCCTATATACTCAAATTAATCTCATCAATAAACATGTTATGATTTTGCTAAGAATCTTTGTCTTAGGTGAAATAATCACTGGTATATGAACATCAATTTTTCTCTTTGTGTTATGTATCATCGTATTCATCTTTGCCACACATTTCCAATATTCAGAAAAACCTAATGGATTGAAAACTCAAAAGGGCGGTCCGAACAAAAGTTGAGGCAAAAAGAAAAGTCAGCTAGATTGATCCATCCAGGACAATTCAGGAAAAAATTAAGACAGTCGGCTGAATTGAAAACCCGAAAGGACGATTCAGGAAAAAGTTAAGACAAAACAAAGAAAAAGAAAAAGAAAAACCTGCGGGGTCAAAAACCTGAAAGGGCGATCCAGGTAAAAATTAAGGTGAGAAAATAAAGAAAAAGCTTCCTAGGTTGAAAACCCAAAAGGGCGGTCTAGGCAAAAGTTAATTCTAAAAAAAAAAGTCCGCTAGACTAAGCCGTCAAGGACAATTTTGGCAAAAATTATAATAAAAAGAAAAAAATTGTTCGATAGGTCATCTCACTTCGAATGGCCTATGCAAAAGTTAGAACATCACTCGATCCCCTCACTATGAAATTTCTAGATAAGATACGGGTTTGCAAGGCCACAATATTCAATGGCCTCAGTTCGAGAAAATTCAACATGCATAAAACTTTAATCTCAAGAGTACCAATCCAAATTTTACAATCAAAACAAGCCACGCAGGGCCCAAAAGTATCAAACAATTCTAAAGGTGATCATAATCTAAGCATCCTGGGGATCCTGCCCCTGGCGACCCTCCTGGGTCGGGTCTTGAGTATCCGTCAGTAGATAATCCACGTCTATGGTCATGTGGTCCTCGCCTCATTAATAATTGGCTGGGTGGGGTCCCTAGTTTCCAAAGTCCCCGTAGCCGTCCTAGCAGCATCAGCTCCCTTAGCATTCTAATCTCCACCCCTCTGAGTCACTCGATATGCAGAAAGATCATCCTTGGACTCATCATCAGAAGGAGCCGGGGTTTGCCTATCCTCAATCACCCTCACTAGCTGACCCATCAACATCTCGATCTCGACCCTCACCTCAGCAGTCCCGGCCCTAGCTTGGTCAGCCTCAGCAGTAGCTACCCATAGCTGCTGCTCTAAAAATTTGGCTCTCTCATCAGAAGCATCCAAATCCTAGGCAGACCTGCTGTGCTCTATGGCCAATAAAGTCTGCAATAGAAATCATGGGTCAGTCACATACAAAAATGTCATAGCATGCATCATGCATAGTTTGTTACATTTTGTAAGAAGAAGAAAGTTACTGTAACTAGTTCATCCTGGGCCAGTAGCAGATCCCACATAGAGAAATTGCCTCTAGCAATCTTCTCAGCCTCAGAAATGGTCACTTGCTAGGAAAAGGTTACATCAGGATAGGATATTCTAAACGATTATAGCAATAATGGATGAATACTAAGACAAAGGGATCCTTAGGTGAGTAGAGTTAGAAGGAGTGAAACCGATAGGCTGGACCGACTCCTCAATCTCCTTGATAGCTTGCTTCCTCAAATGCTCGATGAGTTGAAAGAAAGTATCTAGCTCAGCATGAAGAATGCCCTCACTCTAAGATCTAAAAGCTCGAGACCACTTCATCAGCGGCACAGGGGTAGTAGCATCAGAGGCGATAGATCTCTTCTATATGGAAGCGGGAGGCTATAGCAATAAGGAATCAGATTTAGGATCACGGTTAATTTCTAGAAACAATAAAGTATTCACAAAAGTTAAGTTAGAAGTGTACCTGAGAAGAAGGGGTAGCAGATCTGGCCTAGCCCTCAGTACCTCGGACTATAGATGGACCCTGCATTCACCCCTTGGTCCATCCTCCTCATCATCATCATCATCATCGTCATCCTCACTATCACCCTAGTTAAACCCTAGGGGCTTTTCTTCATGGTGAATCCTCTCACAGTGAGGAAGAAGCAAGGAATTAAAAAACTTAGTATAAGAGCCCTCTACAGACAACACGCGAGCCCCCTCACCCAATAAGTATAGCCCCTAGTCTATCCCCAGCATGAGATAAGGTGAGAATACGCCCGCTGGGATCAGAGGAGGTATCAATCTCTCTACCATGGCACTGGTCCTCCATCCTCGGACCCGCTCACCAAAATACCACTCATAAGAGAGCGGTGACTCCAAGACAAAGCGACGGTCATCTACGCCAGCATGCATCTGCTCAATAGCCCCATGCATGGCTAATCTCTCCCACGAATCTCGAATAACCTATACAAAATAAGTTCATTGTGAGTATCACAACCTAGTGAATGTAGTTTCCACTAATGGCTTGTTGAAATGTAAAATGTAGGTTTAGTAGGGTAGCAGTTTACACAATCTGAACACAACTGGCATAGGAAGTCCTGGTACTGCACCGTGGTCAAAGATGGGCCCTGCTAAAGCCCAATCCAACTAGATATGATATGCAGCATCTCAGGCTGCTTAGGCAGGCCTAGCCTGGGAATCAATCGGTGCTCGAAGGCCCAAATCTACAAGACAAAGTAAAGATTAGTTGCAGCACAACTCAGACAAAAAGGGTTAAAGCGGAAGAGATCTGTTCAAGACTTACCAATAATATCAGATCATAGATCTTGAGCTCAGACTGGTCACCCTGGACTTTGATGTCCAACCCATAGTATAACGGTGCTAGAATGGCTCGACACTAGTTCTTATAGGGTACAGCTACTAGATCCTTCACGACAGAGAGCAAGCTATAGTTGAGGTTTCTCAAATACACTAGGAAGAAGTCAGTGGTAAGAAACGTTCGTAAGAAAGATTGAGTGAAGTGATCCCGCCTATCAGCCGTAATAGGAGTCGACTGCATAGTCTAGTGAGCATGTAGGTCCTCATACTTAAGCTTGTTCATCCCGCCTAGATGAAGCCCAAGTAATCTAGCGATGTAGGCCTTCACCTCAGGTCGAGAATGCCATTGGTCGGCATAAACATCAAAGTGGACCACATCCTCGCTCCACTCCAAGCCCCTCGTGGAGCACAAATCTGAAGGAGTGATAGTAACCTCTCCAATAGGTAAGTGGAAAGTATCGGTCCTCTCCAACCATCTCTCCATCAGAGCTAAAATGGCATCATTAGCCAACATCTTAGGGGCCTGAGGGTTGAACCAGATAATGTCGCTAAAGCCAAAGGAATTGATGCGGGTCAGCAACTTCGTATCTCCTATGGCACGAATCTCCTTGTAACATTTCTTGCATGAGCTCAGGGCTCCTACAGTGTTGTATTAGAATTGTAGAGACAGAATTATAGTTTAACAGGGTTAGAACATAGTAGAAAAGTCAAAAATTAGAAAAGGACAGCGGAAACCATAGTAACCAAGATTTTATCCCTGTGGACAGGACCCGTATGGGTAAGCTCCACCCGTACATGTCAACAAGAAGGGCCCATACAAAAAATGGGACCCGTATGGTTCCCTCCTCACCCGTATAGGTCCCCTACGAGTAGTCCCTCTATAAAATATCTCCTAAAAATCCAAAACCGTCCAAATTCATCCCAAGCTCATCCAAAGCTATCCTAAAGTCATCCTAGGCTTAAAGTTACATGCATCAGGCTCTATCTTAAGGTCTAAAACACACTAATTCATGCTAAAATTTGAGAAATTACCAAAGGTTGGGAAATGGAAAATGGACAATCAAGCAAAATTACCTGGAGTTTTGAAGCATGGGTCTTAGGAGATGGGATCAGTGGCACTTTAGAGACAGGAGTGAGCCCCAAAAATGAATCTTCTCCACAAAATGCATACACGACAGACACCTGGCATTCTCAAAGCCCCAAATCACCAACCGAGGGTAAGTCCTCGAGTCTAAAGGAGCAACGGCTAGTCCTTAGGATCTTTTTGTACATGTTTGGTGGAAGTTTTGGAATAAAATCACCAGAGTATCAAAATGGAAAGTTTTTATATGAGGCAAGATGTGTGGGGACTGATCTACCTTTTGAAACCCCCATTAGGTACTTGTATGTGTCCCACACCACCCATATGGGTCCTTTCTTGCCATCCAGGGGCCGGTTTATTGAACCAGTGTCTTTAAGAAGCGCCGAGAATTCATCCATTCCAAGTTCGGGGCCAACCCCACTCTTCCTCACACCTATATTTCAGTTACATTCAGGGCAAGCCCTTAGCTCACCTTGATCCCTGATTGAAGGGGCAAAAATATTTTTGTTTTCAACCAAAGTCAATCAAGAATCAAGGGAAGCCATTTTTTAATTAATCACTAACCTGGAAATCTTTGTGTACAGGTCTATCCTAGAAAAGGAGTTCTTCCCTAGCAAAAGGATCTTACTAGGAAAGGCTTCCCCAGCAGAAGAAGCACTACTCGAAGGATATTACCTCACTCCTTATCTAAGGAATCACTCAAGTGGCTTCCACTATCATCAAGAACCCTAGGGGCACCCTACTCTAGGGTCATTCCCTAGCAGAGGAATTAGGTCTCGGGGGGATTCCCCTACCAATCTGAGGGCATCCCCCTCATCTCCCAGTACCGAAATAATCAGATCCTAGGGGCATCCCCCCATTTCCCAGTAGTGGAATTTATCAATATAGGGCCACCCCTTTAGTCTAGCCCTCCTAGGGGAATTCTTTGAGAGGCACCTCTTCAAGAGGAACTTCATTTCAAAGTGATCGGGCCAAACCCGAGATTTCCCGCACATAATTTTCAGTTTATCTCATCCATACATCTTTACTCTTAATTAAAGGGGCAAAAATATTAGTCTTCTCAAAAGTCAATTAAGAATAAAGAGATGTCTACTTAAACAATGGCTGACTCGGTGTTTGATTGTTGTCTCTTTTCAGGTTATTAAAAATTCCCCAGTAGGAGAATCATCCTCCTTAGGAAAGGTATACATCATCAATAGCAGGAAAGTCGATCCGCCTTAAGAAAGGGATTCCAGGAGAAGCCATCCACCTTAGGAAAGGGATATATCATCAGTTAGGAAAGTCGATCCACCTTAAGAAAGTGATACAAGGAGAACTCATCCACTGTAGGAAAGGGTTACGCCAGAATCAGTAACGAAAGTCGATCCACCTTAAGAAAGGGATACTAGGAGCAGTTATATGCCTTAGGAAAGGAATATTTCAATAGTAAGGAAAGTTGATCCGCCTTTAGAAAGGGGTACAAGGAGAAGTCATCCACCTTAGGAAAGGGATACACTAGCATCAGTTAGGAAAGTCGATCAGCCTTAAGAAAGGGGTACGAGAAGTCATCTGCCTTAGGAAAGGGATATATCACTAGTCAGGAAAGTCAATCTACCTTAAGAAAGGGATATAAGGAGAAGTCATCCACCTTAGGAAAGGGATATATCATTAGTCAAGAAAGTCAATCCACCTTAGGAAACGGATACACCACCAGTCAGGAAAGTCATCCACCTTAGGAAAGGGATACATATACCCTCCCTAGTTGAGTGACAAGGGATATGCACAGTAGCAAAAATAAAGTCATCCGCCTCAGGAAAAGGATACACATTCCCCTAGTAGAGTTAAAAGGTGTACACATCAGTAAAGGAAACAAGTAATCCTTAAGAAAGGAACTTGCCCCATATCATCACCACAGGTATAATTTCTAAACTCTCGCTTATATCATGAGATCATATAGATCCGTATCTGTAATGATCCCACGAGGGGCAGTTTGTGAGTACTGGATTTTAATGCTCCTTCTCATAAAACTATTATAAGAGTTATATGATGCAATGTCTTTCAGGTGTTGTCCATCAGAGGTCTACCTACTACTACAGATTTGAGATTGGCTGAAGTCTAGAAACCTAGTCTATCCTTAGGTACCCTTACGGGTTATGTCTAGTGGTACGGATCCACTACAGACCTGTACAGGTTATTTCATTCTGTAAGCACAGACAGGATCCGTACAAGTCCCTTAGTACCCATATGAGTCCCATACAGGTCCTCTGATTATCAAATTAGCCTCTTTCAGAAGCTATCACTGACCATTTTTGGGAAAAGGCAGGCCTTGAATGCGGTTTATTATGTTCAGACCTGACCCTCACCCTATAAATAGGCCTTTTCCCGTCATTTCAACACAGACATCTTATATGAAAAAGATACTAAAATTCTAGTAATTTCTCTAGGTATAGAAAAGGTATAATGGGGGTGTAGGAGGTATAAAATAGGGCGAAACCCTTTCTTTAAGGTTCTGTCCACATTTTATTCATTCCTAGCTTCGTTTATTAGGATTTAGGGGAGGTTCTGTCCACACAAATACTCATCTAAATAGTCCTATTTCACCATCTACTGTAGCTGGACTCTCTCAATAAAAAAGGGATCATCTTAAAGTGGATTCACGCCGCAAAGGTAATGCTCCTGATTTTTAAAGAGACTCACATCTTAGTTGTTCTATTATTATTTTCTGCCTTCGTTGTTATATCATTTCTTGTTCTTATTTTGGGTCTGGTCCTAACCCGTTTGATCCTTGATGGAACCATATATCCTCTAGGATATTTAATTAGTGCGCCATACTCATACGAAGGGAAATCACTTTTCATTTGATTTTTCTGCCATTAATCTATTGATTTACAAATTAAATCAAACTGAGTTTCTGCCTGGGACCATACAGGACCTGTACGGGTCCCCTATACCTATACCGGTCCTCCCTAGCACCCATACGGGTCCCTCCCAGACGTACGAGTACAAGTCACCCTAGTAGAACTAATTGGTTAAAAATCAATGCAACTCACCATACGCCATGCACTCATTTTCACTAATAATCCAGTAAATCAACCCATAAAAGTTAAAATTTGTTTTCACAAAAAAATACGTTGAAGACTTGTCATTTCTCTCCGATCCTAGAAGCCGCCCGGGCATTATTGATCGTAAAACCGCCACGCTAACATGATCATATTTTTCTCAATTAAATGTTGACTTATGATGTGCTATAAACTGTGCTAACGTCATTGGATGCAAGGGAATTTATTTTCATTTTGTTTTATAACTTAGAACAAATGTATAGGTTCTCTTGCAATTTCCCCCATTTTTCCCCCGGTTGTATTTTTTATTCCCCCATTTACTAGTTGGCTTTATTGTAATATGTAAACGCATGTAACGAGTGTGAAAGAGGGTAAAAATAGGATTTATGTGATAATTCCCTAAATGATGAAAACAAAAAACGGTTTTATGCGGTGAATGTAATTTTGAATCAACTAAATGAGAAATAAGTGACTCATCCGATACCCGAATCTCTGATCCAACAGGTATGAGTCTCCTGCCTAGAGGGAACCATACCAAAACTCTTTCGCATGTAGATAACTTGGGTGGCAGCTCTATATTTTGTATCGGGATCTGGGTCTCGATTCTTTTATTCATTAAAATTGGCTAATTATGCAAACTTTAACTAAAAATGTTCTATCAAGCCTAAATCCAACCAAACCCTCAGTGGGCCCCACGTCTCACGCAGGCGCCAAGGGTGACTCACATATCATCAACAACTCACAATAGCTGAGCCAAAATAGCACGACACCAGTTCTTTTGAGGCACGCTAGTAAGATCCTCCACAATAAAAAACAACCCATAGTTAAGGTCACTCGAGTAGGTGGGGAAGAAAATGGTCAACAAGAGAGTTAGAAGAAAGGCCCTAGCATACTGGTCCCTCCTCACTTGTGCCTTCCACTAGGCTTGAAGATCTCCATACTTGAGCTTGTTCTTCTCGCCAGGATGAAGCCCAAGAAGCCACTCTATATAGTCCTTCACCTTAGCCCATGAATGCCAGCAGTCGACATACACGTCAAAGTCAATGATATCTCCACCCTAAGCTAGTCCCCGTCAGTGCACGTAAATCAAAGGAAGTGATAGTGGCCTCCTTAATCATGAAATGGAATGTCTGAGTAGTCTCTGACCATCGCTCGGCAAGGGCGGAAATGGCATTGGAAGCAAGGGTCTTCAGTCCCAGAGGAATAGCCCGGACAATCTCACTAAAGCCAATGCATCGATTCGAGTCAGCAGTGAAGTATGCCCAGTAGTGTGAATCTCCTCGTACCACTTCCGACATAAAGTCAGGGCTTTAATAGTCTTAAAACGGAATTGTAAAGGCAAAATAGCAGTACAACAGGGTCAGAATACAATGATTAAGTTAAGAATCCAAAAAGAGTCGTAGAAAATAGAAAATAAGACATTTTGTCCCTAAAAAGGGACCCGTAAGGGTCCGCTCCACTCGTACGGGTCGTAATGTCATAGTTGTATGAAAAATGGGACCCCTGTGAGTCCCCCTCACTCGTACGGGTCCCTACAAATAGTATTATTGGCTAGAAAAATTCCTGAATAGTCAAAATTGACCAAATCAACCCAAATCTCAACCAAAGCTATCCTAAAACTTCCCTAGACTAAAGTTATATACATTAGGCTCTATTGGGATCCCTAAAACACCCTAAAATCATGCTGAAGCAAAGAAATTTGAAAATGGAGAAAAATTAAAAATAGGGAATTTGGAATCCACTTACTTAGAGTTTGGAGGGATGAGTGGTAGGAGAAGGCACCACTGGAATTTCAGAGGAGGGAGAGAAGCAGAGAAAAGTATTCATCTCTTGAAATGCATACCTGAGCGAGGCCAAACATTTTTTCTAAGGATTTTGGGTGAAAATTGCTGGAATAAGGAGAAATGGGAAGCTTTGACAAAAGGGGCGAAGGAGGGGACTATTTGTATTTTAAAGAACTGCCCAACACACCCGTACGGGTCCTTGCCACCTATATAGATCCCCCAAGCCTTGCAACCCACTCGTATGGGTCTTCCCCACCAGTACGGGTCCTAACTTTAGAGGCAAAATAGTTTTTTCAAGGAAATCAGCTCCCAGCAGTAAAAAGCACTTTAGACTAGGAATTCGGGGCCAACCCTACTTCACTCAAAGCCCTTATTTTAGTTAAATGAGGGGCAAAACCGATAGCTCACCTTGATCCTTGATTTAAGGGGAAAAAATTTTTGTTTATACAAAATCAATCAAGAATCAAGGTAAGCCATTTCAAGACAGTTACTAACATGGACAATTTGCATGTATAGGTTTGCCAAGGCATAGTAGATTTTCTCAACAAAATAAGTCATCCCAGACAAGCATTTTCCTAACGAGGAAATCGGTTAAAAAGCATTACTACATTCCCCAGGAGTGGAAAAAGTCAAGCGGCGTTCCTCCATCTTCCAGTCCAAAGGGAATTCACCCTAAGAACATTTCCCCAGCAGCGGAACAAATCAATGGGCACCCCCCAAGGGCCATTCAAGCCCTAAGAAATTGGGCCAAACCCAATATTTCTCGAACTCAGTTCATTTAGGGACCAATCCCTACCCACAATCTTCATTCTTGACTTAAGGGGAAAAAGTTTTGTTCACTACAAAATTAATCAAGAATTAAGACGTGTCACTTAGGGCAGTAACTAACTCAACATTTTTTTCTCTTCATAGGCTATTAGGATCCCCAGCAGAGGAGTCATCCTCCTTAAGAAAGGAATACAAGGAGAAGTCATCCGCCTTAGGAAAGGGATACACCATCAAGTTAACTCAAAAATCCTCAATAAGAGAAGTCATCTGCCTTAAGTAAGGGATGTTCACATCAAAGGAGAAGTTATCCGCCTTAGGAAAGGGATACACCATTAGTAGGAAAGTTGATTCACCTTAAGAAAGGGATACAAATAAAAGTCATCCACCTTAGGAAAGGGATACACCATCAGTAGGAGAGTCGATCTGCCTTAAGAAAGGGATACACAATCACCAGTTAGGAAAATTGATCCGCCTTAAGAAAGTGATACACACACCTTTCCAAGTAAAGTTGCTAGGGAAATACATAGCAAAAGAGAGTCATCTGCTTTAAGAAAGGGATACACTAGTAGCCAAGAGAGTCATCCACTTTAAGAAAAGGATAAACTAGCAGCAAAAAAGTCATCTGCCTTAGGAAAGGGATACGCCACCAATAGTAGGAGAGTCATCCACCTGGGGAAAGGGATATGCATGGCAAAGGAAATGGGTTCTCCTTAAGAAAGGAACTCAAAGGAGATTTATCCACCTTAGTAAAGGGATACCAAGGAAGGCAGTTTGCCGTAAGAAAGGAACCCACCCATATCATTACCTCAGGTATGACTCCTAAACCCTCGCTCATATCGTCAGATCGTACAGATCTGTATCTATAGTGATCCCACGATGGGTAGCTATGAGCACTAGATTTTAATGGTCCTTCTCACCAAATGACGATGAGAGTTGGATAATGCTAATCTTTATAGTTGTTATCCATCAGAGGTGTTCCTACTATAGCAAAGATGAGTTCAGCTAGAGTTGGGGACCTAGACTTCCATTAGGGACCAGTGCAGGTCGTACAAGTTGGTATGGGTCTATGGGTTGACCCATACATCCCCATACCTCTGTATGGATTTAAGGGACCTTTATGGGTCCCATAAGGCCCGTACGGGTCCCACTTTTCCTAAATAGGTAGTATGGTTAGTAAATCATGTCTTTTTTTGAAGAAAATTAGTCATGAATGCAATTTATTGTGTTTAGAATTGATTCTCTCCTAAATATAAAGGCTTTTTGCCTCATTTTCAAAGGAGAGAACAATTGGAAATCAAAAAATAAAAATTATTCTAGGCAATTTATAGCATTTTCCAGACATTTTCTTTAGGTTTGGAAAGGGTATAGTTGAGGTATAGGAAGTATAAAATAGGGAGAAAACCCATTTCCTGAGGTTTTATCCACATTTTATTCATTCCAGACTTTGTCTATTAGAATTTGGGGGAGCATCTGTCCAAACAAAAACTCACCTAAGTAGTCCTAAATTCACCACTTTATCATCTACTTTGGCTAGAGTTTCTCTCGGCATATGGATCGCTTCAAAGTGAATTCTCGGCATAAAGGTAACGCTCTTGAGTTTCAAAGAGACTCATACTCAATTTATTTCACTATTATTTTCATTTATTTGGATTGATTTGTCTCTTCTTTTATTTCAGGACTGGTCCTAACCCACACAGGCCTTGTTAGCCCCTACACACCCTTAAGGTGGTTGTACGGATGCGCCATACCCATGTGGAAGAAAATCCCATTTTATTTTTCTCTTTTTTCTATAAATCTTCTCTACTCTTTTATTAATTGAGGTTTTAATTGGGACCAAACCGGACCCATACGGGTCCCACCAGTAGTCATATAGGTCCCACTCACCCGTACGGGTACTGGCCCCCATGTAAGAATCTCATTTCACTCTTAATCTATAAAATCAATCCAACATCACCATATGCAATGGGATCATTTTAACTAATAATATAGTAAATCCACTCACTTATATGTAAAATATGTTTTCATAACAAAATATGTTGAAGACCTGTGATTTCATTCTGATCCTAGAAGCCGCCCGGACACTATCGATCGCAAAACCGCCACGCTAACACAATCATATTTTTCCTAATAAGATGCTGACTTATGATGTCCTTTAAACTATGTTAATCTTTGTGGATGTAGATATTTTTTTATAACTTAGCATAAATGTAGAGGTTCACTCGTAATTCCCCCATTTTCCCTTGGTTGTAATTTTATTCCCTCTTTTATTGCTTGCGTTTTATTATAAACTATTGAACTCATGAATCGAGTGTGAAAGAGTGTAGATAAATGGGATTTCTGTAATAATTCCCTAAATGATGAAAAGAAAACAATTTTACACGGTGAATGTAATTTTTAATTAACTAAACGAAAAATAAGTGGCTCGTTTGATACCCGAATCTCTGATCCAAAGGGTATGAGTCTCCATCCAATAGGAACCATAATAAAACTCTTTCTTAAGTAGACAACTTGGGTGGCGACTCTATCATTTGTATTGAGATTTGGGTCTCAATTCTTTTATTCCTTAAAATTTGTTAATTGTGCAAACTTGAACGAAAATTGGTTGCATTACGCCTAAATAAACCAAACCCCCGGTGAACCCCACCGCGAGGCGCCAAGGGAGATCCATATATCACTCATCACATTACAATATATATTGAATAGAAATACATGATTAGTAAAAGGGGAGTTGCCCCTATAGGATATCATAAAAGCTTGATAGCTTTTATTGATGTAGGAACTTGAAATCTCCATTTGGCTATTTTGTAATAAGGAAAAAATTATTGTTTTACTTCTATGAATATTGTTTCCTGCTTCACAGCAGATGGAGTTAATTCCAATTTGATAAAAGATTTATCAAAGTTTATGAAAAATATTCTGGATAGAGTGTAATGAAAGATATTTTGTGATTACAAAAGCGTATTCTCAATATTAATCTTGCTAAGAGAAATTGGAGAAAGACAAGTCATCTTACTTATGGCATTATCATTTAGGCCAATAGACTGGGAGTCTTATGGGGCTTGCAAACCTTGTTTAAAATGCTAAATGATAAAGAAGCCCTTTAAGGAAAATGGGGAACATGCCATAAGTACATTGGAGATAATACACTCGGATGTATGTGGTTGAATGAATGTCTAAGCACATGGACAATTTGTTTACTTCATCACTTTTATAGATGAGTACTCACGATATAGATATTTGTACCTTAAAAGGCATAGATGAGATATTTTTGAAAGGTTCAAAGACTATAGGAATGAAGTTCATAAATATCTTGGAAAGAATATTAAGGCACTACAGTTAGTCCGAGGTGGAGAATATTTAAGCTCAATGGTGTGTCTTAGAGGACGAATCAAACTATGTTAGATATGGTACGTTCCATGATTAGCTAAGCAAGTCTCACTGAATCCTTTTGGGATATGCACTTGAGAGTGCAATTTATGTTCTAAACTGTGTGCCCCCAAAATCAGTTTATACTACACCATACGAAAGGTGGTATAGTTAAGAAACCCACTCTTTGTAACCTAAGAGTCTGGGATTTCATGCCTATGTTAAAAGGATAATGTTAGATAAGCTGAGAGCTAGATCTGACAAAGTGATTATTCATTGGTTATCCTAAAGAGACAATAGGAGATACCATTTATGATCCCAAGGAACAAAAGTACTTGTTTCTAGGACTGCTTAGTTCCTTAAGGAGGAATACTTGCTTATAAAAAGTTAGTGGAAGAGACCTTGAACTTGGAGTTCAAGTAACCGAACAAGATGATCAACTAATAATTCCTACGCCTAATACATAAGGGAGTGTGATTAAGGAATAACTCGTTATACAATAGCCATTGCATAGATTAAAGGTTCCCAATGCTGCTAAAAGAAATGGTTTTTTAATCACAGATGATAAATAGATCTTTCTAATGGAGGATAATGACCTAAGACCTATAAGGAGGCAATGAATAGCTCGGGCACTGATAAATGGGTAAAAGCCATAAAATCAGAGATGGATTCCATGTATGAAAACCAAGTTTAGGATTTGGTCGATGCACTTGATGAGGTTAGACCCATAGGTTGCAAGTGGGTTTTCAAGAAGAAAACTGACATGGATGGTAATGTTATTACCTATAAGGAAAGCTTGGTGGTAAAGGGTTATAGTCAAAGAGAAGGTATTGACTATGACAGAACCTTTTCACTAGTAGCCATGCTTTATCCATAAGGATAATCTTGGCCATTGCTGCTCATTGTGATTATGAGATCTGGCAGGTGGATGTAAAGACCGCTTTCCTAAATGGAAACTTGGATCGAGATGTATATATGGTACAACCTATGGGTTTTATATCTCAGAATGGCTCGAAGGTATGCAAGCTACAAAGATCCATTTATGGACTTAAGAAGGCATCCAGGAGTTCGAATATAAGATTTGATGATACGATCAAGGAGTTAGATTTTATATCAAACTCTTATCAGCCCTATGTATACAAGAAGGTTAGTGGGAGTGTAGTAATTTTCCTTGTATTTTATGTTGATGAGAAGCAGCATTTATACTAGGTATAATGATCTATAGAGATAGAGCCAAGATGCTGCTAAGTCTTTCATAACATGCATATATAGACAAGGTATTGACTAGGTTCAACCTTGAGTAATCAAGAAAGGGTCAATCATCCAATGTCTCATGGAATTAACTTTTCTAAATCTGAGTGTTCCGAAGCACAAGAGGAGAGATTGCGCATGGGTAGAGATCCCTATGCATCCGCGATAGGATCTATAATGTTAGATATTGTATATACACAGCCAGATGTCTTACAAGCATTGAGCATCATGAGCAGATTCTAATCTAACCCAGGTAAGAAGCAGTGGATGGCCATTAAGAAAATACTTAAGTACTTAAGAAGGACTAAGCAAATGTTCTTGGTATATGGAAAAGGTGATCTCTCAGTAAAGGGATCACATTAATGTGAATTTCCAATTTGACAAAGATGATTACAAGGCACGGTTAAGTTACTTGTTTATTTTACATGAAGTGGCAGTTGTTTGGAAAAGTTCCAAATATGATACAACTGCTGATTCAACCATAAAATCTGAGTACATTGCTGCTTTAGAAGTAGTAAAATAAGCTGTCTAGATAAAAACATTTATTGGTGATCTCTATGTGGTGTCTAATAGTGAAGATCCAATAGTAACGTATTGTGAAAACACTGGGGCTATTTCTCGGGCATAGGAACCACATTTTGTCAGAGAAATAGACATGTACACAGAAAATACCCTATAAGATATGATAAGGGATAAGGATGTAATAATTGATTACATTCCCACATATTAGAACTTGGCGAATGGTCCGATAAAGTTGTTAACACAGATTAATCATGACCAGCATGTTAATAGTTTTGGCATAAGCACTTGGCTAATTGTCTCCGGCATAACTGAGAGATTGTAAGATATGATGTATGCCCTAGAGTAATCAGGGTGATATATCTTAGTTAGTTAAATTTGTACGAACAAATATAAAGGCATTTCTTTTGTTACATCAATGATTGTGAAAATATATTATAACTAGTTAAGAATATATTCATTGATGTGTTTGCAAAAGTTTTTGACAAAATCATAGCACTTATTGTAAGGGCATAGTGGGTCTATGTTGGTGAGAACCAGTTCGTGTTCAATTATGATTTGTCTAAATATCCCTAGTCATTTTATAATCAAGCCTGGACATTGATCAATACGGACAGGGTAGGATGTGTCATCATACCTCTTGAATCTGATTCAAAGTAACACATCTCCAGTGCTAGAGCATGGTACCTTGGCTTAACACATGAATGTATTCAGGGAAATACTTTAGAGACGGCTATAAGACAACACTCGGGGATCTATATTATGTGTTGGTGTTATCTTTTATTGCAATTGCAATACGAATATCCTCAGACTTAAGATACAAGTTACCTTGTTTAGATGTTGCTATACTTTGGATCATACCTAAGCATTCTATGGACTGGGTGATACGGATGATTATGGGTATAGTTGATGTATGTCCGTTGGTAAGCTGAGTAGTCAAGATGGAATGTATCACTCCATTATAGAAATATAAGGGAGTAGTACCTTGGCCACTTTTAGAAGTGACACACTGATAAACCTCTTCAGAGTATGGGTTGATAGGATGGGATCCTAGTCAACACATTAAAATGGTTAAGTAGTGTACTTTGGTAGCAAGATAAAACTACTAGGTTAGCCTCTAAGGCTACTAGTGGACTAACAATTAAACCAAGTCCAAGAAACCAAATGGTACTTAACAGTTGATAGGAGTGAATTGTATTGATACTATTATAGAATAGGGATTAAGTAACATGCACGAGACATTCCGAATATTGAGGGGTCATATGCCTAATGCTAGAGAGCCACTATGATCGATCAAAGTCATCAAAGTACACAAAAGTATGGAGCTCTAAGCTAGTCAAATTCTTGAAAAGGAATTTGAACTGGGTCAAACTTTGACAACTCAATATTACATTATCCTATAAGGTCACACACTTTGAGCTAGGACTGAGCCATGTAAAGAATTGTTGGACTAGGTCTATTCTAGAAGAGAAATAAATGGCTAGACCATTTTAATTGGTTAGACTAATTTTTAACTGGTTGGACCAGTATATCGGAAATAAATGGTTAGACCATTTATTGGTTGGACCAATTTTACTAGTTGGACCAGTGTACCAAAAATAATTAGAGGCCAAAAGAGGAAACAAAAATCACGTAGGGGGGTCCACAGTAATTTATTGTATGGATTAGCACAAGTGGGCCTGTGCAAGTGCTATGGGATAACACTTTCAGGAGGCCTATGTGTAGGCCTCGGCAATGCTGGGAGCATTGCACAAGGCCCACAAGCCTTACGCAATTAGGCTTCATATGGTAGCCGGCAACGCACAGGCAAAGGCATGCGGGCATATGCGGTGCACATAGCCTTTGGGCTGTCCTCAAATGGGTTAGGCCTGTACATTGATGCAGGCCCATCTGCGGGTAGTAGGCCCACGCATAGTACTGGTTTCAGCTAGTAGTGTCCTAATTGGACTGGAAGTCCAATTTATTCTGTTCCAATATATTAGTATTTATTAAATGAGTTTTAATTATCATTTAACTAATAAATTACTTATTAAATTAATTAATTAGTTATTAATTAGTTGGATGATTAATTAAAAAGAGTTGGAATTCAATGAGATTTTGTTTCCTATTAAATAGAAATTGTTTATTCTATTAATTAATTAATTTGATTAATTAATTGGATTGAATAATAATAAAGGAATTTGAATTTAACTCTAACTCTTTCTTATTTAGTGAATGACTAAAATGTCATGTCTAATCTACCCCTTATGCCTATAAATAAAGAGCTCCTCTTCATTATTTTTACTCCAATTTTTGTACTCTCTCTCTCTCTCTCTTTATTCTCTTGGTTATTTTGGTACTCATAAGTAATCAGTCAAAAGACTTATTTACTTTAAATAGAAAACTAAGGGAATTTATTCTAGAATTAATTTGTCCGAAAGATCTGGCTGTCTTCCACTTATTATTCAGCTCTCCATTTCTAGAAGGTTATGGTCGGTGGTGTTCATATGGATCAATTATAGACGGCTTCTACTATAGAGTTTGTGCACGCAGCCGAAGGATCATTCTGCTGACATTGGGATTCATGCTTCAACTGATACATGGTTAAATTATTATTAGGTCCTTTCATAAGTGTTTATGACGTAGAAAAATAATGGACTAGTTTATGTTGTCAATCATGCCATGCTTAGGAGCTCCTTGGACTTAGATTAAATTTTGAATTTCTATCATGCCTACTTTGCATGTTCAAACCTCCTAATCTAGACCAACTGTATCCCCTTCTATAATCTCTTTTAGGGTATTGGCAGCATCCCTCTTTCTTCAAGGTCTTATTGCAGTAGTAGCAACTTTAATAACTTCTGTTTCTTCCCGATCATTTGCTTGTTTACATTCTTAGCAATATCCTTTATCAGTCTCCTTCTAGGCTTCTCTAGAGCTTTCTAGAGAATCTTATTTAGAGTGAGAGTGTCCTCATTTACTTCTTCCACTTCTGCTTCCTCCATCGGATCCAGAACAATTTTTTTTGAGCCCTTGGCCTAGTGGTTCTGGTTCTTTTCAACACCAGAGCCTTCACAACTATTCCTCTTGCTTTTCTAGCCTTGAACTTCTCCTGGTTCACTTTCTTTTCCTTCAGTGTCTTGGCTTCATCCAACTTCTCATCAAAAGTGAGTTTGAGAAAAAAATTTCAACCATTGCCTCCCCCTTAACCTGCTCTGCTCCAGTGAGATCAACTTGATTTTCAAGAAAGGTCTCGGTGATGAATCCTCTATTAGAGTACTTATTTTATCTCATATAGTGAATGAGAAGCACATCAGTGTTAACCTTCCTGCTCTCAAACCAATGTTGGAGCATATAATACTGAAAGGCTGATGCTGTGTTGAGAGAACCCTTCCGGATTAGCACAAGCTTAGCCATTACAAATTGTAGTACTCTTGGAACTTCAAGCTAGTAAGTGGAGAATTTGTCACCAAATTATCTCTTCGAAAGCCACATTTTAGGGTCAGACTAGATGGTTTGTTCATCCCCATTGTTTCTCATGATTACCCTACTATTCTTCATGTTGAAGTGGGTGACGAAGAACTCTGAAGTAACCGTGATTACCTTCCTCTGTACTTTATCTGCATAGTTGTGAACTCACAAATTATCATAGAATTCCTTCACTAATAGTGGATGTTAGGAGCTGACTTTGAACATGCATAATAGGCACGGCGGGATTTCAAAATTTCTCCCTTGTCCTTAGGAACTCCTACTAGATGCATATAATTAATTAAAGCTTTAACTAAATAAATTCTCCACCTAGGTTACTATGCATAGGCTAGGCATACCATAACTCTAAGTTATATTCTAGCATAACTATTTTATACTAAGCATGTTATAACTATACGCTATAACCTAAGCATAAAAATAAACTAAGCATGCATGTAATAACCTAAGCATAATTATTAAGTCTAAAAATGCTAAAAGAAAAGGACTTAATAGTTAAAAGAGAAACTTACCGGTTGTAGCATGCTTTAGCAGAACCTTCTTGCACAAGCTTCCAAGTATAGAATAGCCTCTATGAGTGTCGACATGAACCCCACCAACCGAAACCTCTCAATGATGAAGAACCATAAAGTTTTGAGTAGCTGCTAGACCACTTCAAAATCCACCCGAAATTATTAACTAGAGGTGCTTGAATATATTCAAGGTCCTCAAAAAATTCTCTCTTACTTAGTTGAGAAAACTATTTAAAGAATCCCAAAACAAAACTAGAGAGAGGAGAGAAAGAAGTCTTGGTGTGTTGAAACAAGGAGGAGGAGAGCACGTTTTATAGGGAGAGGAGGGGCTACCACTCATAAATGTGGGATGGGTAAAATACCTATCCCACCCCTATGCTTGGGCGGCAAGCACAAGCTTGGCTTGCCGCCCAAGCTTGGTGTAAGGCGCTTAATGGGCTAGCCTTGGCCACAAGCCCAACTTGCAGGAAGCCCCTATGGGCTGGTCTTTTCATATATGGACCCTGTGAATAAATTCATTGGTCCCTAGCAAAATTCACTTTTAATCCTTATTTCTTTTAATTTATTTTATGACCCTAATAAAATTAGTTACCGGTTAAAATAAATTCTTGTCTTAACTAGAAAATGACTTAATCATTTTAATCAACACTTTAATTTATTTATGACCCTAATAGAGTTACTTACTTGTCAAAATAAATTCCAGGTTTAACCAGAAAATGATCTAATCATTTTAATCAACACTTTAATTTATTTTTGACACTAATAAAATTACTTACTTGTCAAAATAAATTCTAGGTTTAACCAGAAAATGATCGAATCATTTTAATCAACACTTTAATTTATTTGTGACCCCAATAAAATTAATAACTGGTAAAATAAATTCCTGGCCTAACCAGAAAATGATCTAATCATTTTAATCAACACTTTTATTTATTTATGACCCTAATAAAATTAGTTACCAGTCAAAATGAATTCTTTGATCCAACCAGGTAATGGTTTAACCATTATACATTTAATATTCTCGTACTAGACTAAGTCTATTATTTCTTTACTCAATTTGATGAAAGTTCAATGTGTGTGACCCTATAGGATCTCGTAGTATTAACCTGTTAAGGCTTAACCAATCCTTGTTCTATAGAAACTATTAGCTTGAGGTTCTAGATCGTACTTAGAACTAGATTACCTTAAACGACTATAGTACGACTCTAGCAAGGGTCAACCATCCCCCATTAGTTGGAACATCATTCGTGCTTATGACTTAATCCTATTTAATGCAATAGTTGTCCAATGCGATAAACTCCTTCCATTCTTTAATATTAGTACATCTGGTTCATTGGGTTCGATTAAAGTGTTAACCTACTGATTAGCAAGGTTGCTCTAAGCTATCCTAGTTTATTTGCTTATTACCGAAGTATATTGCTTGTTAGTATAATGAGTTTGACTAGAAACTATTTGAAGACTGACATCACCCTTTTTTTCTTAATGAAGAGAGTAGTGTCTACTTTTACCCAAATATGCCCCTTGGATATAAGAAATGATGTGAGTCTCTCATACCAGGCTCTTGGTGCTTGATTCAATCTATAGAGAGCTTTCTTCAACTCTTAGACATACTCCAGCTGTTTTGAGTCTTCAAATCCTAGTGCTTGCTTAACATAGACCTCTTTTGGAATAAATCCATTTAAGAAAGCACTCTTGACATCCATTTGGAATAGGGTGAATCCCATATAGGATGCAAAAGCACATAAGATCCTAATTGCTTCCAGTCTTGCTACTGGAGCAAATGTTTCTTCAAAGTCTATGCCTTTTTGTTGGTTGTATCCTTGAGCAACCAATCTTGCTTTATTTCTCACCATAACTTCAGATTCATCTAGCTTGTTTCGGAATACCCATTTGGTGCTAATGATTGACTTTCCTTCAGGAAGTGGTACTAGATCTCAAACATAATTTCTTGTTAATTGATTTAGCTCTTCTCGCATGGGCATCATCCAACTTTTATCTCCTTCTACATCTTGGAACTTATTTGGTTCAATGACTCAGACAAATGCAGCGTGGCTCATCATTTTTTTATTTGTCCTTTGGTTGTGACTAGATTTTGGACATTATCCAAAATGGCTTTAATTGGATGATTTCTGTGAGTACGGATTTCTCTTTAAAGATCTCCGTGTTGTTGTGGAGCTTGTTCTCCTTTTGCTTTAACTCCATCATTTGCTCTATGTTCATCATTGAAGTCAATTTCAACATCATAGGGGTTGTTTGTAGGTTGATCTGAGTTGAAGTTGATTTCTTCATCTTCTTCTTTGTATTTCTTGATTTAAGAGATTTCTGGAATCTCCTTTGTCTCTTCTTTATCCGAAACTTTGTCATTCGGATCTTGATTTTTATTTCCTACATGGTTAGTCTCATCAAAATCTACATGTATTGACTCTACCGTAGTTTGAGCTCTCTTGTTAAATACTCTATAAGATTTACTATGTATTGAGTAGCGAAGGAATATTGCTTCATCAGACTTTGGATCAAATTTTTCTACTTGCTCTATATCATTTGGGATGAAACACTTACATCTAAAGGCTCTAAAGTATCCAATTTTAGGTTTCTTTCCCTTCCAGATTTCATATAGGGTCCTATCTATGTTCTTTCTAATGAGAGCTCTATTAAGAATGTAACATGTAGTATTGACAGCTTCTCCCCAAAAGTATTTAGGCAGGCTATTCTAACTAAGCATTATTCAAGCCATCTCAACTGTGGTTCTGTTCTTCCTTTCTAAGACCCCATTTTGTTGAGGTGTATGAAGAGTAGAGAAGTTGTGCTCAATGCCCTTAGAGTCAAGAAATTGCTTATTTTTGAATTCTCCTCCATTATTGCTCCGGATGTGTGTAGTGCTTATGCTTTGTTCTACTTATATTCTAATGAATATTCTAGAGAAGTGTTCAAAGGCATCATCTTTGCCAGCTAGCAAAGCTACCCAGGTATAGCAAGAATAATCATCCACGATGACCATGGTGTATTCTCTACTACCTAAGCTCAATGGCTTAAGAGGACTGAAGAGATCGATATAAAGGAGTTCAAGAACTCTTTAGGATGGTATATAATGGATTGGAGGGAAGCACTTTCTGGTTTGTTTACCTAGTTGACATGCATCACATATATGATACTTATCAAAATAAACCTCAAGAAAACCCTCAACTAGTTCCTTTTTCACTGGTTTTGACAGGAGGTTCATGCTAACATGTTACAACCTCCAGTTCCATAGCCATGATTCTTCTTCTTTAGACACTAACCATATATTATTCTTTTTCACATTTTTAATGTAAATAAAATAGACATTATTTACTCTAGGTGCATAAAGAATAAGTTGATTAGACTTACTATTGATGATTGAGCAACCATCGGAGTCAAACATCGCCTTTCTCCCATTGTCACAAAGTTGCGCAACACTGAGTAGGCTGAATTTTAGTCCATTAACTAGGGAGACATCTTCTATCTTTATTCCAAATCCAATGGTTCCATGCCAAATGATTTCTCCCTTTTGATTATCTCCAAAGCTCACTTTTCCTCCCTTTTTCGGCACTATCAATGTACCAGGTTTGTTGATCTTCTATGGACTTCAGGCATACCTACAAAACATGTCAAGTGGGTTTGGATACCCAATCAGATTTGGTTCCTCTCGAGTTAGTAACCATTTCTAGCCATGGATTGACATCATAATTACCATTTTTAAATCTACACATTTTAGTAATATGGTCATTTCTACCAAAAAACCTGCATCAGAAGGTAGATTTGCTTTGTTCAAGCTTCTTCTCAATCTTTTGGAGATCTTCCTTTCCATAATCTCTGAAATATCTAGCTTTGAATGGTGATATATCTTCTTGTTTGGTTTGGATCCGGTAGGTGCTAGTGGAGTAGTTTCATCTTTGTGGTTCTTTCTTTGCTTGACTATTTTATCATTATAGATTACCACAGCTTTTCCCTTTTGTGCAGCTGTATATCTGTGTGCTTGAGGTTATTTACTGATGTTCCTTCTTCTTGGGTTTGAAGGCTATAGATTCCTTCTTTGATTTGAAGGTTCTGGTTTCCTTTAGGATGCTTCCTTCATCAAGGCTAGTTCCCTATCAAGTCCGAATAGATTGGCACTAAGTATTTGGACTTGATTGCTGAAGTAGTTTTCTTCAACTACATCAATATGCTTTATACCCCTTATGAGGTTGATAACTTGTTCCATTGCCTCAGTGTCTTCAGCTAGCTCTATTACTTGTCTTTGAAGAAGCTTGATAGCTTTATGTTCTTCTTGACATTATTGATCACAATTCTTTAAGCCCTAGCAAGTTCACTGTTAGAAAAAAGATTTAGAGTGAGAGTTTACCTCTATACTAGCTGATTCAGACTCTAATTCTTCAATTTGCTCAATGACATACTGAGTTGTTCCTCTTTCGGACAGATATGCCTCTAACTCAATTAGTGCCACGAATGCACAATTGGTATTATCTTCTGCTTCTATGAAAGATGAACTACTGATCTCTTCGCTATTTCTTCATGTGGCCACCATTGCCCTTTTCTTGTACTTCTTATCCTTCTTGAGCTTAGTACATTGTGGTTTCATATGACCTTTTTCTGCATAATCAAAGCAGGTAATCTCTTTCTGTTGATCCTTCTTTTCTTTTAGACCTTTTATGTATTTGTCCATCCTGGATTTGCTTTCTCTCCATTTTCTGGAGTAAGGCTTTATGAAGCTCCTTCTTGACCTTCTTTCTTCCTTTCTCAGGAATTTGTCAAATTTTCTAGCTAGTATGACCATGTCATCATTTTATAGGAGGTTGGTTTTGATTTCTTTTCTAATCTAGAGGAGTCTGCTCCAGATGATTCTTCCTTGAGAGCAAGTCCTTTATTTTTCTCTTTAGGCTTCTTTTCTTGGTAACTGTATCTCTCCAGGGAAAGCTTTTGAGTTAGAAAATTTCAAATGAGCTTATCATAACTATAGAATTTCAAGTCACGAGCTTCCTCAATAGCAGTATTCCTGTTGTCTTATTCTTTGGTGGGACTTCGGAGAATTTTCTTGACCATTTCTTCCTCGGTGATCTCCTTTCTCTGTCTCTTCATCTTATTCACTAGATTGGTGTATCTAGTATGCATGCTGCTGATTGACTCTTTAGGCTCAATCTTGAAGTTTTTTAGTTTTTTTTAGAGGAGGTCAATCTTAGCTTCTCGGACCTTGCTGGTTCCTTCATAGGTTACTTAAAGTTTTTGCCAGATTTCTTGGCAAGTTTCACAGATTGAGATCCTATTAAATTCTGCTACACTCAAATCATAATGAAGCATATTAATAGCATTTCCATTTTCATGCAACTTTTTTATAATCATTATCATCCCATTAATTTAGTGGTTTTCTGGTGGTAACGCCTTCAACCTCAATGGTTGGAATATATGGCCATCCTTTATGGCCATCTATACTGGCATGGTTTGAGCAGGCATGAAGTTCTTCATCTGTTTTTTCCATAACCTGTAGTGTTCATCGGTGAAGAGTGGGGCACTGGTTGTAGGCATACCCTCCAGGAGAAGCTGTGAGTTATTGTAACTTATTTTGCTTTTTGGACCTTTAGCTCGAGATTGTTAGATATCTAGTTGTGAGCACTAGCTCTGATACCACTTTTTGGTCCCTATACATTTATAATTTGGGTTAGAGGGGAATGAATAACCCTTTGTATAGAATTTTAGACATTTCAAAAAGTCTTTGTGCAGCGTGTTTGATTTGATATGGAGTTAGTGTATCCGAAGTATGCAGATATAAAATAATATGCAGTTAAAATAAATACTTATGGTAAAAGAAAACAAATATGGCGATTTATACTGGTTTGGCCCTGCCTGTTGGGAAGTGAGAGTCACTTTGAACATGCATAACATGCATGATGGAAATTCAAAATTTTGTCCCTTGTTCCTAGGAACTCCTATTAGTTGCATATAAATTAATTAAAGCTTTAACTAAAATAATTCTCTACCTAGGTTAGAATGCATAGGCTAGGCATACCATATGACTAAATTATATCCTAGCTTGAATATTTTAAACTAATCTTGTCATAACTCTAAGCTATGTCCTAAGCATAAAATAAACAAAGCATGCAAAACAACCTAAGCATAATAATTACTAAGTCTAAAAATGCTTAAAGAAAAAGACCTAATAATTAAATGAGAAAAATAAAACTTACTAGTTGAAGAGTACTTCAGTAGAACCTCCTTGCACAAGCCTCCAAGTGTAGGGTAGCCTCTATGAGTATCCACACGAACCCTACCAACCGAAACCTTCCAAAGAGGAAGAACTGCAGAGCCTTGAGTAGCTGTTGGACCACTCCAAAAGCCCAACCAAAAATATTAACAAAGCAACTCCTTAAATAATTAAGAATCCCTAATTTCTTTTCTTCTAAGTTGACTTGAGAAAGCACGTTAGAATCTCAAGTCATAGCTCATAGGAAGAAGTGGTGTTTCAAAATGAGGAGGAGGAGCTCTCTATTTATAGGGGGAGCAAAGGGTCCTCGAATTAAATGCAAGATGCAAAATTTCAAATCCCGCCCTTGGGCAAACACGCGGAACCTAGTAGGTGCCATAGGCCTACGATGTCCTACGGGCTGGGCCTTGCAGGTGGCATGGGCCTGCACAAGGAAAGCTCTTGCAAGCCTGCCTTGTCCTGCGGGCTGGGCCTCACGGAATTCCCGCAAGCCCTACTCATGGGTGGCCTTGCTACGGGCTAGTGCAAGGCCAGATTATGCTACCTGTAGACCACAAGTGCCATTAGCACTCATGTGCACTTGCGGAGGTCCCGTAAGCCCTATAGGCTTGTAGGGCCTATTTGCGAAGGGTCCAACCCTCGTTCTGGCAGTCCGATTTTTTTGCTCCTTCCAATTCAAATAAATATTTATTTTATGACCCTAATAAATTAGTTACCAGCCAAAAATAAATATCTAGCTTTAACCAAAAAATGATCTAATCATTTTAATCAACACTTTAGTTTATTTATGACCCAAATAAAATAATTTATTGGAAAAAAATTCATGGTCTAACCAAATAATAATCCAATTGTTATTATGTTATATTTTTGCAATAGAATAAATCTATTAATTCATTACTCAGTCTGATGAAGGTCCAATGTGAGTGACCTTATAGGATCCCAAAGTATTGAGCTACTAAGGTTAGACCATTCCTTGTTCTATATGAACTATTGCCTCAAGGTTCTAGACCATGATTAGAACTCGATTACCTTAAATGACTGTAGTACCCCTCTAGCAAGGGTCCACCATCCCCCTTTACTTCGATTGTCATTTGTGATTATGACTTAATCATGGTTAATACAATAGTTTCCCAGTGCAATGAACTCATTCCATTCTTCAATATTAGTACCATCTGGTTTATTAGGTTCGGTTAAAGTGTTAACCCACTAAGGGCAAAGTTGGTCCAAGCTATCCTAGTTATTTACTTATTACTAAAGTATATTGCTTTTTACCATAATGTGTTTGACCAGAAACTATTTCTATCAATCACATACTCTAATAAGAGGTTTATAGCTATTATCACTTCAACAAGCGGCCACGTACAACTCCTTAATATATCTGGAGCGATGGATTCTTTCTGACTACATAGCTTACCAACGTGTTGTCATCATTATACCCGTAATCATGCGTGGCACCCTATATAAAGAGTGAATAGGTATGACCCAAAGCATAGTGATAGTACCACGCAAGGCAACTAGTATCTCAAGTATAAGGATATTCGCAAAGCTACTGCATAAAGATAAACACTAACACTATGATATATTTACCCAAGTGTTTATCTTATTGTGGTCTACAGTATATCTTCTAAATATATCCATTTGTCAAACTTAAGGCACCACCTTCAGTCTTAGGATGTTAACTGCTTGGACCCATTCCAAGAAAGTTGACCACATGCTAGTCTTACTGTCTCATCAATATCCTTTCTTGATAAAACTATGACTATGAATAGTTTACACATAATCACAATTGCACATGAAGTAGGTCTGACTAAGTATATTCCAACTATAATTTCTCTCACTTCATGGTATGATATGTCAAGGACTTTTGTACACATATATCAATGAATATATTTTAACCAGATAAGCAAAAGATTAAATGCCTTTATTGATTAAACAAATTATTCATACTTAATGCATAATTAAGATATATCTCCCTAATTGTCTTAAGGGCATACATCATATCCAACAAACTCCTACTTGCACTTAGGCCAATTAGCTATATGTCTTAATCCATATGCTTTATTATGCTGGTCATTTTTAACTTGCGTCAATGGCTTCGTCAGACCATCTGCAAGGTTTTGATCAGTGGGAATATATTCTAGTCTTATCATTTTAGCATCAACAATCTCCCTGATTATATGATACTTTCTATATACATGTCTATTTTTATGGTGAGACCGTGGTTCTTTTTCCTGAGTAATAGAGCAATTGTTATCATAATACAAAGTAATTGGATTAACAATCTTATGCACCACACCAAGATCACCAATGAATCCCTTTAACTAAACATCTTCCTTTGCTGCTTCATAGGCAACAATGTATTCAGATTCCCTCATTGAATCAGTAGTAGTTTCTTGCTTGGAAATTTTCCACCATATTGCCCCTCCATTTAATATATACACAAAACCTAATTGAGACTAAAGTCATCCTTGTCAGATTGGAAACTCGCATCAGTGTAACCTCTAATTTTAAGGTCACCATCCCCATATGTCAAGAACTCATCTTTAGTCCTTCTCAAGTACTTAAGAACTGCCTTGATGGCCATCTAGTGCTTTTCACCTGGATCCAATTAATATCGACTCATAAAGCTCAAAGCTTCAGAGACATCTAGCCTAGTACATATCATAGCATATAGGATGGATCCTATTTCTGATGCATAGGGTACATCCTCCATGTGCATTCTTTCCTGAGCTGCCTTCAGATACTCAGCCTTTGATAGGTTAATACCCTTTATAATCGGGAGATAACCTTTCTTCAAATGCTCAAGGTTGAACCTATTGAGAATCTTGTCTATATATTTACTTTGAGAAAGACGTAACAGCCTCTTGGATTGATCTCTATAGATCTTTATACCTAGTATAAATGGTACTTCTCCAAGGTCTTTCATGGAGAACTTTCTTGACAACCATATTTTAATACTTTTAAGAAGAGAAATGTCATTTCCTATTAATAGAATGTCATCAATATATAACACTAAGAAAACAACTACATTCCCACTAACCTTTTTGCAAACTCAGGGCTCATTAATGTTTGGAGAGAAATCCAGTTCACGGATTATCTGATCAAACCCAATATTCCCACTCCTGGATGCTTGCTTTAGTACATGAATAGACTTTTGCAGTTTGCATACCTTTGAGCCATTCTGAGATGTGAAACCCTCATGCTATGTAATATACACATCCCTATCTAAATCCCCATTCAGGAATGCTTTTTTAAAATCCAACTGCTAGATCTCATAATCATAATGAGCAGCAATGGCGAGGAGTATCCTTATAGACTTAAATATGGCTACTGGTGAGAAAGTTTCATCATAGTCAATACCTTCACGTTGACTATAACCATTCATAACAAATGTTGCCTTATAGGTAATCACATTACCATCCATTTAAGTCTTCTGCTTCAAGACCCATTTACACCTAATAGGTCTAACCTCTTCTGGTGCATTGACAAAATTCAAAACTTAGTTTTCGTACATGGAATCGATTTCTAATTTCATTGCCTTAAGCCATTTATCAGAATCTTAACTCTTTATTGCTTCATCGTAGGTTCTTGGTTCATCATCCTCCCTGAGTTATAGTTCGCTATCATCAGTGATGATAAAACCATATCTTTTGGGACCTTTATAAACACGACCTGATCTTCATAATGATTGTGTTTCGGCAAGTTGTTCTTGGATCAAACCTTCTTGCATATCTAGAATAGGGCCAATCAATTGATTGTCTATTTCTTCCTCTTGAATTTCTAGTTCAAGATTGCTCCCACTGACTTTTGTAAGTAAGTGTTCCTTTTCCAAAAAGTGAGCACTCTGAGACTTAAGTACCTTCTGTGCTTCGGGTTGGTAAAATAAATATCAATTAGTTTCCTTTGGATCTCCAATGAACAGAAATTTTTTAGATTTAGCATCTAGCTTATTTGATGCTATCCTCTTTACCATAGCAGGACAACCCCATACTCTTAGATGACTTAGGGATGGTCTTTTATTACACCATCTTTCATAAAGCGTAAGTTCCAATGTACTTGTGGCTCGTTCACCCTTTCCTTTAAAAGGTAACTTCATCATTTGTCCTTTTAAATAAGGTTTATAATCACCATAAAGCTCTAAGTCTGTTGGGCCTAAGTCTCTACGCTTATATAACTTAGTTGAGCGATCTTTGTTTATATTGCCTAAATGACAATGCCATAAGTAGAAAGATTTCTCATTATCTAATTCAACTTTCTTCTCATTGTTTATATTAAAAACTTTTGTTATATAAATGCCACCATTCAACATCCCATAGCCATAAAGAACATTATTTAAACAAATTTGACAATTATTATTCAAAAATACAATTTCAAATCTCTCTGCTGCTAAATGCGCAACAGAGATAATATTCTTAGTAACATTTGGAATATAGTAATAATTATTCAAAACTAAAACTAGGCCACTCGAAAAAATAAGATTAAAGCTCCCTATAGCTAATGTAGTAACTCATACTCCATTTCCCACATACAGGTCTATCTCACCTTTTGCAAGCCTCCTATTATTCCTTAGTCCTTGCACAAAAGTATAAATGTGAGAACCACGACCAGTATCCAATACCCAAGTTGATTCATAAGGAAAAGTAGCATAGTTTTCAATCACAAACATACCTGAAGTATAAGCCCTTTTAAGCTTTTATCTTCAAATTATCAGAAACTAAAGCCACATCTATTTTCTGCACGGTCCAACTAGCTTTAATAGAATTAACCTCAGGGTTTCTTCTTTCTTCTTCACAAGAAATGACGGATCTTTTGATATTTAAACTTTTCAACCTTTCAAGTTTAAGGTCCTTAGCCCATAATTGATATTGCAGCTTTTTCCTTTGCTCAATTTCAAATTGTTCAAACATGTCAATCATATAGGATAGAGTATAACTTTTACTAGGTTTGGCGAAGTCTTTCTTAAAAGCCCTATACCTTTTAGGTAAAGCTTCTAACATGGTTGTCTTTACAGTATCATCACTGCATAGTATGCTAAGTTTTCTTAACTACTCTGATTCATCATAAATTTTTATGAGATACTCAGTGCCAAAGGCATCATCAGACATCTTTCTTTTGAACATCAAGTCTCTTAGGCAATGAACCCTGTTAAGATGATAGAGCATACATTTTAAGTCCATCTCTCCACACAATTCTTGCCATTCTGAAGACATACTTTTGAACATTATCTTAGCCATATAGATACAGTCCCTTTTATGTTTTTCAAAATGATTTATTTCTCGAGCGAAACAATATGTACCCAGATATTCAGGTCTTGCATTATCCAATACGTAATCCAAACAGAACTTTTTCAAATCCTTCCTTAGTGCTCGAACCATTCCTCATAGTTATGACCATTAAATGTATTTTTATAAAGAGAGAGAGTTTTAATGGGTGCATTCATAATGGGATACATATTCATGTATGCAAACATTTTTCAACCTAAGATGTAAGAAAAGAAAAATTATTTAGACTTTAGTATATAGTACATGTATTTAGTATAAGGACTTCTAATTAAATACATTTATCCTACAAATTTTCAAAATTTACAACAGCCAATTCTATTGAATTCAAGAAGTCTAGCCTAGCTAAATTTCCAAGTAGGTTTCATCTACAACTATTCTAATATGAACCCCAATTTTATGAGTCAAGCCATATTAGTAAGTTGTAGTTGGAATTCCATTCCATTTGCATTGTATGTAGTTGTTGATTTATTCAAGTTTGCCAATTACAAGGGGCGTGTGCTCTTTTATTAGCATCTCCTTGAATATGTCTCAGTCCTGCAGCTAGCCCTTAATTTTACGGTGGACTACCTTAGTCCTGTTAAGGTATATCCTATCTTAATATCTATAAATGATCGATGTAGACAAAAAGGAATGCTTTGCGCAACACTTTTATGGCCGAAAAAGATTGTATTTTATATTATAGTAAGGAAGACTATAACTTGCCTTAATATATTTACTTTGGACTTTTATTTTGGTGTTAAACGTCTCACCCAATCTAGGATTTATTAGATGGACATATTCGTAATAAATTTATAATAATTAAGGGATTTTAGATTTAATTCAAAAAGGTCTAACCGTTGGTGGGTTCAAGCACTTTATTATAATTATTCCATCAACCTAGATTATATGAAAAATTATTAACATTCTTTATTTGTTATATATATTGCAGTTTCTTTAAGCTTTTATTCAATAATTTAATTTTTACTTTGTTATAAAAAAATATAAGCACCATCTTATATACTAGAAGTAAATTAGTCCATTTTTAATCTCTTCTTGGTCAATTCCAGAAGTATCGATATAGGTTTCCAGGCAAGAGAGGTTCCCTATGAGAAGTAGACACCATGTCCAATCCTTGCCAGAACAAACATGGGCACAAACTCGAAGACCATGGATCCTCTTGAACTAATAAATTTCATTCCTTAAATTCATGTAAATTCAAAGCATCTATCACCCTTGTATGTTATATAATTTATTGAGTCTTTGTTAATTTTTGAGTGAGTTGAGCAGGCCTATTTGAAATTATCTATATCCATTTTCTAACCTTAAAATGGAAGCCTAAGTTCAACTATTATTCCAAACAATTTAACAAACTTTAAATTATTTCATATAGAAAATAAAATTTAGTTCACTTCTAACTTAATTATGCACTAAATAGTCAGGCTCTGATACCACTGTTGGAAGCTGACAGTCACTTTTAACATGCATAAAAGTCATGATGAAAATTCAAAATTTCGTCCCTTGTCCCTAGGAACTCCTATTAGTGGCAAATAAATTAATTAAAGCCTTAACTGAATTAATTCTCTACCTAGGTTAGCATACATAGGCTAGGTGTAATATAATTCTAAACTGTATGCTAGCATGAATATTTTATACTAAGCATGTTATAACTCTAAGCTATAACCTAAGTACAAAATAAACTAAGGATGCAAAACAACCTAAGCATAATAATTATTTAGTCTAAAACGCTTAAAGAAAAAGACGTAATAATTAAATGAGAAAAATAAAACATACCAGTTGAAGCGTGCTTTAGCAGAACCTCCTAACACAAGCCTCCAAGTGTAGGATAGCCTCCATGAGTATCCACATGAACCCCACCAACCAAAACCTCTCGTTGAGAAAGAATTACAGAGCCATGAGTAGCTGCTAGACCACCCCAAAAGCCCACCCAAAAATATTAACAAAAATGACTCCTTAAATAATTAAGAATCCCTAATTTTTTTTCTAAGTTGACTTGAGATAACGCGTTAGAATCTCAAGTCAGATCTTACAGAAAGAAGTGGCATGTTGAAATGTGAAGGAGGAGCTCTCAATTTATAGGGGGAGAAAATGCTCCCCGAATTAATGCAATAGTTATCCAATGCGATGAATACCTTCCACTCTTTAATATTAGTACCATCTGGTTTATTGGGTTTTGTTAAAGTGTTAACCCACTAATAGCAAGGTTGCTCTAAGCTATCATAGTTTATTTACTTGTTACCGAAGTATATTGCTTTTTACCATAATGTGTATGACTAGAAACTATTTTTATCAAACATATACTCTTACTAGAGGTTTATAGCAACTATCACTTCAACGAGTGGCCAGGTACAACTCCTTAATATATCCGGAGCGATGGATACTTTCCGACTACATAGCTTACGAACGTATTGTCATCACTATACCTGTAATCATTTATGGCACCTTATCACCTTATATGAGGAGTGAATTGGTATGACCTAAAGCATAGTGATATTACCATAAAAGGCAACTAGTATCTCAAGTATGAGGATATTTGCAAAGCAACTACATAAAGATAAACACTAAAACTATGATATATTTACCAAGTTTTTATCTTATTGTGATAACCAATATATCTTCCAGATATATATTTATGTGTCAAACTTAAGGCACCACCTTAAGTCTTAGGAGGTTAATTGCTTAGACCCATTCCAAGAAAGTGGACCACATGCTAGTCTTACTGTCTCATCAATATCCTTTCTTGGTGAAACTATAACTAGGGATAGTTTAGACATAATCATAATTGCACATGAAGTAGGTCTCACTAAGTATAGTCCAACTATAATTTTCTCTCACTTCATGCTATGATATGTCTAGGACTTTTGTACACATATATCAATGAATATATTTTAAACCAGTCATAATATATATATAAACACATCGATATAAACAAAAGATTAAATATCTTTATTTATTAAACAAATTATTCGTACTTAATGCATAATTAAGATATATCACCCTAATTGCCTTATGGGCATACATCATATCCAACACTACCTATGTCCAGTCCTAGGAGTTTCCTCGTCTGAGCTTAAGTTAACTAGTGAGATTTCTTTGACGGGCAGAAATCAAGCCTTAACAGTTGTCTCTGGAGATTTTTTTCTCCTTCGAATGTATGATATATAACCACAATTACTCCAAGCTTGGCTAAGTCCTTTACACGTTTGCTCCAAAGGTCTCCTTCTCCGAATGTAGGATATACCACCAAACTAACCCCTAGCTTGACTGAGTCCTCTTCTTTAGGGGATATACCACTCAAACTCTACCTAAGTTTGAGTTCATCATCATTCTGTCCTTGTAAAGTCGCTTGTTCTAGCAGTGTCAATCCCATACGGATCTTTTCATCTCTTAGGACATTATAGTCCATAAATGATTTTGGCTGATTTGGCTTCTATTTCTCTTCTAATGAGGATGATTCTTCAGATTCAAAATTGGTTCCTGACTCCTCAGATCCAAATGAATCTTCCTCATTGGTCTGTTTCTCATCAGGCTCTTCCTTTTCTTTTTTTTGGCTCTTCATTCCTTCTCTCTTTCAGAATGGCCTTGCCCTTTCAGTCCACTTTAGAAGTGTGCTCATTGAATCCCAGACCATTTCCCTCCTCTGGAACATTGCATTCTAGGATGGACTGGTTGTCCTTAGATGCAGTTTGGGTGTCTTCACCTAAGTTATCCTATATTTCAATGGATTACCAACTAGAATATCAGTAGTAGTAGATATAGGGATTAACTGATTGGTCTATTGTAGCTCTATATGCTCTTCTTCATTTTGCTCTACTGACCCAACATCTAAAAGACTGGAACTATCCTTAGTCTCCCCTCTAATTGCCTATATAGGACTTACAATAACCACTACTTCATTTTAAGGAATGGTGGAATTATCCTAACCACCTCTCTAGTTGCCTTTTTAGGACTTTCTATCTCAACCACTTCTTCTTCTATGCTCAATAAGTTAACCGAAAGAGGTTCTGTTCTGGCTTTGAATAAAAACATGTCTTCATCTGGATACTTAGCCTCCTTGAGAAGTACTAGATCTTTTAAGGCCACTAGGATTGATGGGCTATCTTTTATTGCCATTCCTAAGCAGCCTTCGGGTCCCTCTTTGGATAATTGATTGGCTTTAAAGTTGTTCCGGACTGCACTCATCATGTCCTCAAATTGCGGATCTTCTAGAGAGATATTATTTGGAAGGACTAGTTTCTTAGTGAAAACAACTAGTTCCTTACCCTTGCTTAAATCTGCTAGTGTGGATGCTTTTTGAGATGGTTGTTAGATTGTAATTTTAGCAGCGGGCTTTTGGACAGCAAATTCAGCTCAATGTGCCTTGAGGGCCTCATTGAAAGTTAATCCCTTCTGGGTTATTTGCTTCTTGAGTAAAGGCTCCCCATCTCTGGTTTCCTCATTACCTGCATCATTATCCTCTACCAAGATATTTTCAATAGATCTCATCTCCCCTTTCTTCCATCCCTCTTGAATCGCAGCAGCAGCTATTGCCATGTTTTCATTTACTTTCTATTCACATACTAGCTTTTTCTTTTTATCTACTGCCTTGATGAGCCTTCCTCTTCTCTTAGTCATATGATGTGGGGTTTTCATTAGTTGAGTGAGGGTATTCTATCCTCATCAAGTTCCTCAACAAATGGCTTCGGATTAGTTTTTCTTTGAGCCTTAGACTTAGTTGTTTAGGCTTTATTGGCCTCCGAAGCAATTTCAACTCCAGCCTTCCAGACTGTGCTCTTCTCCTTTCTCTCTTCCCTTAGCCTTATTTCCTTTTCTTCATCCCAAGTTTCTCCAAAACATAATTTCTTAAAATTCTTTTCAAGAATCTCTTTCCCTTAAAGGGATTGGGCTTTAGATAAATTAACCCCATTTGCAAGGAGGATTCTAGTGATGAGAGGGCCATGTAAGTTCATGTGATGTCTTAGGAAATGGATGATCAGGAATGGGATATTCACATCCCTGCTTTCGAACAAGTGCTGCAAGCCGTAGTGTTGAAAAGAAGAGGCTATGGTTATTGATCCTTTTTAGATAAGGACAATTTGGCTAAGAAATGTTGGAGTTTTTTAGGAGTTTGTGGCCGGTATGTGGAGAATTTGTCTCCAAAGTAGTGGGCTGGGAGCCACATTCTTTGATTATACTTGACAAGTAGTTCATCCCCATCATTCCTCAACTAGATTCCATCATTCTTCATATTAAGATGCTTTACAAAGAATTCTAGCATGACAATGATTACTTTTCCTTAGACCTTGGTTCGTAGAGCATCATAGTAGGAGTTTACCCTCAGGTTGTCATAGAATTCTTTGACAAAGTTCGGATAGGTAGGACAGTTGATTTTTAGGAAATCTTCAAGGTGTGATCTTTTATGAGCTGTGATTAGGGTTCTATGTTGAATAGAAAATTATCTCCTAAGTAGTCTACTTGGTATTACAGAATCAGGGCTTTTTAGTTTGAGCGGGACAAAATCGTCATCTTTTAGATCATACTCTTGAAAGACGTATTTGGGAAGAAGAGTGGTTTGATCGGATGCCATTTGAGAGTTGGAAGGAAGTTTGGGAATTTTAGGGTTTTGGAATAAAATCTGCAGAGTAACAGTAGATGTTGTTGCTCGTATGAAGAAGTTGGATTTTAGGGGGTTTTTTTCAAGGTGAGGGTAAAATGGTAATTCGGAAGCAGTTAAACTTAACTAGACTAATGAGGTGGCAGTAAAATTTGAAGAAAGAGGTTAATGGCATTAAAACCGGAGAATTGGAATGATGTAACTTTTAAGATTATTGTAACTATTGCCATGCATGTAATGCCCCATAAACGTTTGAAATTCAAAATGTTTGTAGTTACCTTTAAGCGCTTTTACTACCATTTATCAAGTCTGTCTGCTGAGCTGGCAATATTCCTTCTAGATCCAGATTTCTTCTTCTCTTCCTAATTCCTTAACTTGTAGAAATCCAAATTAATTCCAAATTGTCTTCCAGATTCTTCTTCAAATAGGATTAGACATCCCAATTGACTCCCCAAGCTTGTTGAATTGATCTTTACTTAAAGGTTTAGTGAAGATGTCTACCCTTTGCTCAATGGATGGAATGTAAACTAATGCAATATCCTTCTTCATTATATGATTCCGTATGAAATGATGCCCGATGTTGACATGCTTAATGCTGCTATGGAGCATTGGATTCTTTGACACATCAATAGCACCTTTATTGTTACTTATAACATCTACACATCCGGATTGCACTCCATAATCTTCTAATTATTGCCTAATCCATCGGAGTTCAGCTACACAACTTCCAGCTGCCATATATTTTGCTTCTATGGTTGATAAGGAGATAAAGATTTGTTTTTTGCTATACCATGATACCAAGCAATCTCTAAGAAAGTGACAGCCTTCGAATGTACTATTTATTTCAAGAGTGTCTCTTCCATAATCTGCATTAGTGAATCCTTGGAGTGTCAAGTCTCCATTACTAGGTTACCATAATCCAACTTCAGTGGTTCGTAGAAGATATTTGAGGATTCTCTTCACTGCTTTGAGATGTGAATCCTTAGGATTGGATTGATATCTTGAATAGTAGCAGACTGTATAATGTATGACAGGTTTGCTAGCTTTTAGGTACAAGAGTGATCCAATCATTCCTCTATAGAGGTTCTAGTCCATACCTTCTCCTTCACAATCCTTTGATAGGGCCGTATCTGATCCTATAGGAGTGGACATTGGCTTGGTTTTGTCCATTTCAAACTTCTTCAGAATCTCCTTGGTGTCCTTAGATTGATTGATGAAAATCCCATCCGAGCGATGCTTGATTTGTAGACCAAGTAAGAAATTGAGTTCTCCTATTATTAACATCTCAAACTCCTTATTCATTTGAGTGCTAAATTCTTCACACAACTTTTTATCTGTTGCTCTACAGATGATGTCATCTACATAGATCTAGACTAGAATAACGTCATCCTTTTGCTTCTTGATGAAAAGAGTTGTATCTACCTTACCCTGGATGTATCCCTTAGATATGAGAAATGTATTGAGTCTCTCATACCAAGCTCTTGGTGCTTACTTTAATCCATAAAGGGCCTTCTTCAGTTTGTATACATGATCCGGATGCTCTGAGTCTCCAAATCCAGGTGGTTGCTTGACATATACTTCTTCCTGGATAACTCCATTAAGAAATGCACTTTTGACATCCATTTAGAATAGTGTGAATCCTATGAATAATATAAAAGCACATAGAATTCGGATTGCATCCACTCTTTCTACATGGGCAATTGTCTCTTCATAGTCAATGCCTTCCTGCTAATTATAGCCTTGGGCAACTAATCTTGCCTTGTTTCTCACCATAACTCCGGATTCATCTAGTTTATTCCGGAATACACATTTGGTACCAATGATTTACTTCCCTTTTATTGGTGACACTAGATCCCAAACATCATTTCTGGTGAACTGATCTAGTTCTACTTGCATTGCCATCATCTAGCTTGCATCTTCTTCAGCATCTTGAAATTTCTTTAGCTCAATGAGAGAGATAAAAGCAATATTGCTCATCATCCAATTGAGTTGTCCTCTGGTTCTGATTGGATTTGGAACATCATCTAAAATGGCTTTAGTTAGATGATTTCTGCGAGTTTGGATCTCTCTTTGAAGATGTGCATGATGATCTGGAGCTTGTTCCTCGACTGCTTCAATTTTTTCTTGATTTTCTATAAAGTTTATCTCATGATGATTGAGATAACCTTGTGGTACTTCTGTATTGAGAATGGTTCCTTCATCTTCTCCCTTGCACTTTTTGATCTAGAAGGAATCCAAAATCTATACTTCTTCTTTTTCTCCAGTATTTTCAGCTTTCGGAGTTAAAACATCCGAATTAGAACTTATCTTACCTGCATGGTTACTCTCATTGAAATCTATATGTATTGACTCTACCATAGTTTGGGTTCATTAGGTATATACTCTGTAAGCTTTGCTATGTGTTGAGTAGCTAAGGAAAATTGCTTCATCAGATTTAGAATCAAATTTTCCTAATTTCTCTATGTCATTCAGGATGTAGCATTTACATCCAAAGGCTTTGAAGTGCCCAATTTTGGGTTTCCTTCCCTTCTAGATTTCATATGGGGTCTTTTATAAGGTCTTTCTAATGAGAGCTCTATTCAAAATATAGCATGCAGTGTTTACGGCCTCACCCCAAAAATACTTAGGCAAACTATTCTCACTTAGCATTATTCTAGCCATCTCAACTATTATTTTGTTTTCCTTTCAACAACCCTATTTTGTTAAGGTGTATGAGGAGTATAAAATTTGCGCTTAATGCGCTTGGATTTGCAGAACTCAGCAAAGTGCATATTTTTTAAGTCTCCTCTATTATCACTCTGGATGCATGCAATGATTATGCCCTATTCTACTTCTATCCAGATGACTATTTGTGAGAATTGGTCAAAGGCTTCATCTTTGCTAGCTAGCAAAGCAACCCATGTATGGCAAGAATAATCATCCACAATGACCATGATGTATTCTCTTTTGCCCAAACTCATTGGTTTGATTGGACCAAAGAGATCAATATGCGAGAGTTCAAGAACTCTCTTTGCAGGTATGTATGAGATGGAAGGGAAGCTTTTTCTATTTTGTTTACCTAATCAACATGTGGTGTATATGTGATCCTTATAAAATGCAACCTTAGGTAAACCCATAACCAATTCATTTTTGGCTAGTTTGGACAGGAGGTTCATGCTTACATGTCCTAACCTCCGGTGCCATAGCCATGATTCTTCTTCTTTAGAGACCAAGCATATATTCTTTTTCTAAATTTTAATGTTAACAAAATAAATGTTATTTACTCTAGGTGCATAAAGAATGAGTTAATTTGACTTACTATCAATGATTGAGCAACCTCCGCAGTCAAACGTGATTTTTCTCCCTTTGTCATAGAGTTGTGCAACACTTAGCAACTTGAACTCTAGTCCATCAACTAGTGAAACATATTCTATCTTTGATCTGGATCCAATGGTTCCATGTCTAATCATCTGTCCTTTTTAATTATCTCTAGAGCTTACTTTTCCCCCTTTCTTCTGTATTAAAGTGATGAAGGCTTTCTCATCAATAGTCATGTACCCTGAGCATCCATTATCAATGTATTATGTGTGTTGATCTACTATGGATCTAAGGCATACCTGCAAAACATATCAAGTGGGTTTAGGTACACAATCAGATTTGGGTCCTCTCAAGTTATTAACCATTTCAGGCCAACGATATATATCATAATAACCAATTTTGAATCTACACATTTTAGTCATATGGTTATTAGCTCCATAAACCTTCACCCTGATATGGGTCTATTCTGCTCTTACTTTGTCTAGATCTTCTTGAGATCTTCCTTTCCATAATTTCCAATGCATCCAGCGTCTCGTATACTTGTGTGTCTGGTATTAATTCGGAAGCAGGATAGAGGTGCAATCTGTTCTCTATAGTTCTTTCTCTGCTTGACATGTTGCTCATTATAGACTACTTTAGCCTTTCTATGAGGTGTCGATGACGTGTAGGTCTCCCTTAGTGCCTGTGCGAGAGGCGGGGCCCATTGGGGGTTTGGTTGGATATAGGCATGACAAAACATTTTTTTGTTAAAGTTTACACAATAAGCCAATTTTAATGAATAAAAGAATCGAGAACCAAACCTCGATACAATTGATAGAGTCGCTACCCAAGTTGTCTACTTGGGAAAGAGTTTTGGTACGGTTCCCTTTGGGAGGGTGACTCACACCTATTGGATCAGAGATTTGGGTATCGGATGAGTCACTTATTTCTCATTTAGTTGATTCAAAATTACATTCATCGTGTAAAACCATTTTATTTTTCAACATATAGGGAATTATCACAGAAATCCTATTTCTACACTCTTTCACACTTGTTACATGCATTTACATACTACAATAAAGCACAAGCAATAAATGGGGAAATAAAAATTAAAACTGGGGGAAATTGGGGAAATTGCAAAGAGAACCCATACATTTGTTCTATGTTATAAAACAAAATGAAAATAAGTTCCCCTAGATGTACAGAAGTTAGCATAGTTCATAGCATACCATAAATTAGCATTTCAGCATATTTTGTGGTGAAAGCACATTTCAACTTTTGTAGATTGATTTATCGGGTTATTATTGAAAATGATCGTATGGCAAATGGTGAGTTGGATTTATTTTTAACCATTTAAAAATGAGTTCTGGAATCTGCCTGTTGGGTTGGTACCCGTACGGGTGGGTAGGACCCATACGACTACTAGGGATGACCGGTATGGGTATGGTGTACCCGTATCGGTCCCATCTGGTTGAGGTAGAAACTCTGTTTAGTTTAGTTTATAGATTAACAGATTGTTGGAAGGAAAATAAAATAAGAAGGCATTTCCTTCCGTATGAGTATGGCTCACAAAATTGATACCTTTGGGGATATATGGTGCTAACAAGGCTCATACAGGTTAGGACCAAACCCGAAACAAGAAATGAAAAGAACAAATATAATAGGAGGAACATGCAATAATAATAATGAAATAAATCTCTTCGAAACTTAGGACCCTTAACTTTGCGGCATGAATCTACTTTGAGATTGTCCCTTTACTGTTGAGAGAGCCCGGCCAAAGTAGATAATGAAATAGGACTATTTAGGTGAGTATTTGTGTGGATAGAACCTCCCTTAAATCCTAATAAAAGAAGTTAGGAATGAATAAAATGTGAACAAAACCTCATAGGAAGGATTTTCTCCCTATTTTTTACTTCCTATACCCCCGCTATACCTTTTCTATAACTGTAGAAATTGCTAGAGTTTTAGAATAATTTTCATATAAGATCTGTGTGTGTAAAATGTGAAAAGAAGGGACCTATTTATAGAGGAGACAAGGTCAAAATGCAATAAATCGCATTCATGACCTGCGTTTTCCTGAAATAGGAAAGGATTCCCTTCCAAGAGAGCATGTTTAGGCAATAAGAGGACCCATACATGTGGGGCCCCTGGGACCCGTACGGGTCCCCCCAGGTGTATGGAAGGAATGACTCGTATGGGTCCGCCAATGGATCTATCCCACCAAGCAGCACTCATATGGGTCCCTAAAGGCAAAATAGGTCTCCAAACTTTAGTCAAACTCAACTCTACAGTAGTAAGAACACCTCTGATGGACAACACCTGAAAGATATTGCATCATATAGCTCTCATCATAGTTTTATGAGAAGGATAGTTAAAATCTAGTGCTCACACTTTCCCTTTTAAGCAGCTGTGCATCTCTGTGCTTGAGGTTGCCTGCTAATATTCTTCTTCCTTTAGTTTAGGTGCCCTGGATTCTTCTTAGTGGTAGGATTTTGATTCTTCTATGTTCCTTGCCTTGGGTTCCTTCTTTATTATGAAGGACCTAGTTTCCTTTCTGAAGCTTCCTTCATTAGAGTTAGCTCCCTATCCAACCCAGTTAAGTTTGCACTTAAGATCTTACCTTGATTTCTCAGGAAGTTTTCTTCAACAATTTCAATATGCTTTGTGGCTCTTATGAGGTTGAAATCTTAGGCCAATGCTTCAGCATCTTCAGCAAGCTCCAACACTTGTCTTTATAGGGATTTGATGGCTTTTGTGTTCTTTCTCACATTCTTGATCACGATCCCTAAAGCTCTAGCAGGTTCAAAGTTAGAAACAGAATTAGAGTGAGAGATTACCTCAGTATTAGTTCTCACTAATTCTGATTCTTCAATTTGCACAGTGTCTTGCTTAGTTGGATCTCTTCCGAATTGCTCTACTTCCGGACCAGTCTGTGCCATGAATGCACAGTTAGCAGTCTCTTCTTCTTCTTCTGTTGAAGATGAACTACTGCTTTCCTCACAATTGTTCTATATGGCTACCATTGCCTTCTTGTATTTCTTTTCTCTTTTAAACTTGGGGCATCTTGTTCTGTAGTGGCCTTTCCCTCTACAGTTGAAACTTGTAGCTTCTTTCTCTAGATCCTTCTTTTCTTTCGCAGCCTTTCTAGACTTATCCCTTCTAGAGGAGCTTTCCTTCATTCCTCTAGAATCATATCTACTAGAATCCCTTTTATCTTTCTTTTTAAGGAATCTATTGAATTGTCTAGATAGCATGGCCATTTATTGCTTGTTATATTAAGATTCCTTAAGTTGCTTTTTCCTCTCTGGAGGAAACTGATTCGGAGGACTCCGCCTTTGGTGTAATAGCTTTCTTTCTTTATTCAGGCTTCTTCTCTTATTGGTTGTATCTCTCCAATGATAGCTCTTGAGTTAGGAGATCCAATGAGCTTATCATAACTATAAAAGTTCAAGTCATGAGAATCCTTAATGGCTATATTTTTATTATCCCCCTCCTTGGTGTGACTCTGGATTGGTGTAACTAGTATTCATGCTGCTGATGGATTCTTTGGGCTCTATCTTAAAGGATTCTAGCTTTTATTATAGGAAATTAATCTTATCTTCTTTGACCTTGTTTGTTCCTTCGTAGGTCACCTCTAGTTTCTGCCAAAACTCTTATGCAGTCACATTCGGATATCCTATTAATCTCAAGTGTACTAAGAGCACAATGAAGCATGTTCATAGCATTTATGTATTCATGCAATCTCTTGTAATCATTTCCATCCTATAAATTAGATGGCTTCTAGGTTATTATACCCTCTACTTCGTGAGTAGGTTCATATAGGCCATTTTCAATGGCCATCCATTCTATCATGATTTGTGCCAGAATGAAATTTTTCATCTGGTTCTTCCACAATGTGTGGTGTTCACTGGTGAAGATTGGGGGACGAGTAATAGACATACCCTCCAGAAGTAGTTATGAGTTTTGGAAACTCATTTCGATTCTTGGATTAAAATATGGACCTATAGCTTGAGATTGTTAGATCTCTAGTTATGAGCACTTACTCTGATACAACTTGTTCGTCCATGAGGGTCTAAATAAGGTCAGAGGGGTGAATGACCCTTTTCGTGAAAATAAGCAGACGTTAACAAGTCTTGTGTAGTGTGTTTGATTATGTTCTGGATATGGCGGATCCGGAAGATGCAAATATGAAATGTTATGCAATAATAAAAAGCGTTAGAAAATCAAACACAATAATTTTATCCCAGTTTGGCCCTGCCTACTCCAGTCCTCGGAGTTTCCTTGCTTTGAGCTTTTTCTACTAGTGGATTTATTTTAAACTAGCTAGAATCAAGCCTTACAATTTATCTCCGGATGGTAACCCCTTCCGGATGTAGGATATACCACTAGAAGCACTAACTCCTAGCTGAGTCCTCTTATCATTAGCAGGATATAACACTTAGATTTCTAGCCAAACCTAAGCTAAGTCCTACATGGAGTTCCACTTAAAGCACCAACTCTAAGCTAGATCCCAATCTCAATACTCACCCAAGTATGAGATTTTACACTTTGTTTTTCTCAATGATTTTGGTTTTGGATTTCCTCAAGTTTATAACTCACTTAGTAGTCCTTACAAAATGATTTGGAATGGTTTGATTCTTGGAGGGATTATATCACTGATCGTGATAGAAGAATCTCTTATATATGCTTTCTCAAAAGAACCAGCACCCTCTCAACTTGTGAAGCGTCCCTTTTGTAGGCTTGGATCATAAATGTACCTGTTGAGTGGATTTGAATCTTCACCATTGACCAGGTAATATGTGGCACTTCCAAAGCCGTTGATAAATCTATTAGACTGTGTAATTGTCCCATTTGAATCCTTGGGATTGAGGCTAAAAAGTTTTCAGTGATTGTTTTCCTTGCATTTTAGTGACTTGCCGACTTTTGCACCAGTAGTCCGGTGTATGAGCTCTGCACGCCTTTCTCATTGGTCTAGGTACAGAAGGTTGTTACCTTTTCTCTTTCCTATGTCAGTCCATCTATCTTTTTCTAAAAAGCTTGCTAGCTATCATTTTTATCTTTTATAAGAGGAAAGAATCTTTGACTCCTAGACAAAAAGGTAGAGGGAGAAGTAATTTGTGAAACTTTTCACTTTATCTTGTTAATTGTATCTTTCGGATGACCTTAGTGTTAATATATCTAGATGCTATTCAATTCATCTTCTTTCGGATGTTGGTTTTGGGCAGTTCAAAGTTTTTTTCTTTTCCAAACTTTAATCGGATGCTTCCATTATATGCTTAGGTACTTGTAGTCTTTAATGAATGTCCAAATGACTTGTTTTAGATCTGATGCTTTCATTTTTTATTAAGGAGATTACTTGTTTTATTTCTTAAGATTTTGTTTCTATAGTTTTTTTTCTTCAAACTTGATCCAGATTGTTCTGGATTTAATTCTTTCAGATCATTGTTTCCTAGCACTAAGGTGGATGACTTCTCCTCGTATCCCTTTCTTAAGGCAAATTGACTTCCCTGGCTAATTGTGTATCCCTTTCTTCAGGCGGATCGACTTTCTTGGCTAATGATGTATCCTTTTCTTGAGGCGGATCAACTTTCCTTTATTCTCTTTCCATAAGGTGAGCATCTTTCCTTTGCATTCCTTTGTCCAGATGAACCACTTTCCTTCACTATATGCCTCCCCTTCTTAAGGCGGATGACTTTCCATTACTTTGCATATCCCTTTCTTAAGGCGGACTGACTTTTCTTTGATTTGCGTATCCCTTTCTTAAGGCGGATCGACTTTCCTTTGATTGATGCTGGTGTATCCCTTTCCTAAGGCAGATGACTTCTCCTCATATCCCTTTCTTAAGGCGAATGACTCTTCTACTAGTGTATCCCTTTCTTAAGGCAGATAATCTTTCCTAGCTGATGATGATGTATCCCTTTCCTAGGGTGGATGACTCTTCTACTGTGTATCGCTTTCCTAAGGCGGATGACTTTCCACCTGATGGTGTATCCCTTTCTTAAGGCGAATGATTCTCCTGCTAGGGAATTCAAATAACCTGTTAAGAGATAATACAAACATCGAGTTAGTTACTACTTGAGATGACACATCTTCATTCTTGATTTACTTTGTGGTGAACAAAAATTTTTTCTCTTTCAATCAAGAATGAAGATATGTGGATCAGGATTGGTCCATGATGAAATGTAAACTAATTTTAGATATATTTGGTTTGGCCCTTCTATTTTGAGCTTGAATGCCCCTCATTGCTGCCCCTCGAGAAGTGCTCCTAGGGTGTTTGAAGTTAGGGGTACGCCCCTTGACTAATTCCATTATTGGGGAATGAGGGTACCCCTCAGATTACTTCCTTGAGTGGCTCAACTGGCGGGGGGTGCCCCTTGGATTATTTGACTACTGGGAAAAATGTTCCTTTATTCGATTAGGCTTCTAGGGATACTTCTCAAAGTGATGCCCCAGGAATGGTATTGTTATCACATACACTCTCTTTCTTGATAAGCCTACATATGTTAAATAGTTGTGTTAGTTAACTTTCTTAATAGGGCATACTTTAATTCTTGATTGATTTTGTCATGAATATTAACTGTTGCTCCTTCAATCAATGATTAAGGAGTGCTGGTGGGGGTTTGCCCCTACTTAACTGAAGAAACTGAGTTAGAATTGTTGGATTGGTCCCAACTGGACTTGGTATGCCCCTAGTGTGTCCCTTCTACTGGGTGGCACTCCTTTATAGCAAGATATTTGGCATAAAATGGAAGTGAGGTCTTGTACACTTGATGGGCATAGACTTGAGTTGAACCGGAGCCTGACTAGTTTGCCCCTGTAAAGACCTTTATATTGTTGTGATATAGGTGGGTTCTTTCTTATGGAAAACTCCATCCTTTGGTGTTCTTTTCTTAAGGAAAAAATCTCTCCTTTGCGGTGCATATCCCTTTCTTAAGGCGGATGACTTTCCTGCTAATGGTGTATCCCTTACTTAAGGTGGATGACTCTCTTGCTACTGGTGTATCCCTTTCTTAAGGTAGATGACTCTCCTGCTATAGATTTTGAGCTTCCTGTTAAAAAGACTATAAATACATTGCGCTAGTTACTGTCTAAAATGATATAGCTTAATCCTTGATTAACTTCGTGGCAAACAAGAATTTTTTCCCCTTCAATCAAGAATGAAGATGCGTGGCTAAATAAAATATAAACTATTTTTAAAAATGTTCGGTTTGGCCTAACATGAATTGAGTTGCCCCTAGGGAGCTGACTGCTGAGGAGATGGCTTTTGAATGGCTAGTATATATTGACTATTAGGGAGAAACTGCTCAAGGGCAATTTCAATTGTTTAGAAGAAGGTAATCCTAGGACATCCTAGATGTTGGGGAGTATCCTTGGGAAATGTTTCGAGAAAGCTTGACTAGTTGGGGGTGCCCCTAGAAACTTGTGCTTGGGAGGCCTTAGGGTCGATGCCCCTTGGCTATTCTTCTGATTAGGGAAATGGTTTCTCTAACTATCCAGCCTTTGGGGATAGGATTGACTCCTTGTAGGGATAGGGGGGATGACCCTTGAATGTTTTGTTTGCTGGGGAACAAACTATTTTGATGTGATTTCTCTGTTGGAGAAAAGGTGCCCCTTTGGTTGGCAGTCAGGTTTTATCTTATGTGACCTGTAGGGGAAAAACAAGTTTTATCAGTATATGACCTAAGACATACCGAGGTTCTACCCCTAATTAACTATAAAGATTAAGTGAAAAGATGTTGGGTTGGTCCCAATCTTATTTTGGTATGCCCTTGGAGTGGGTTGACTACTAGGGGAAAATGGCCTATGAGTGGCTTAATTGTGTGGGAGCAAGTCTCCTAGATGACTTGGATTACCAGGGGGTGCCCCTTGAAAGAGAAGCTTAGTTACTGGGGGTGCCCCTAGAAATTGCCTTGGGTGGCTTGACCGGTTTGTGGATGCCCGTCGGATTGTTTGCTTGCCTGGAATTGATCCCTCTAACAATCTAGTTGTTAGTGATGCTTCTTGGGATGATGCCCCTCGAATGGTGCCCCTCAGATGACACCTTTATTGGGTATGTCCTTCAAATGATGCCCCATAGGTAGTAGTGTGGTTAGGAGAATTCCTTCTCTTCCTATGGATACCTCTCCTTGGGTTCCTGCACATGATAAAGAAACTAGTCAGTAAAACTTTGAGACATGTGGGTCAGCACTTTCCCCGATTAAAAGAATAGACAGAGTTAAGTGATAATGGTTTGCTCCCAACTCAAACTAGGGTGTCCCTAGTATGCCACCTCTACTGGCTGGTACTACTAGAGAGTGCCCCTAGGATGTTCAATGATAGGGGGATGCCCCTCTATGGTGCCCCTTTGGGGGAGTGCCCCCAGGGTAAGTGATGATAGGGAGATGCCCCTCGATGGTGCCCCTTTAGGGAGTTCCCCTAGGGTGTTTGATGATGGGGGGATGCCCCTCGATGGTGCCCCTTTGGGGAGTGCCCCTAGGGTGGGTGATGATAGTAGGATGCCCCTCAATGGTGTCCCTTTATGGAGTGCCCCTAAGGTGGGTGCCCCTAGAGTGTTTGATGATGAGGGATGCCCCTTGACTGGATGCACTACTGGGAATGGGGGGGATTCCCCTTCTGTTAGATATGATGTATGCCCTAGACAAATTAGCGCAATATATCTTAGTTACTTAAATTTGTACAAAAAAATATATAGGTATTTCTTTTGTTACATCGATAACTACGAAAATATATTATGACTAGTTAAGAATATATTCATTGATGTATTTGCAAAAGTCCTTGACAAAACCATAACACGAATTGCCAGGGTATACTGGGACTATGTTGGTGAGAACTGGTTCGTGTGCAATTATGATTTGTCTAAATATCCCTAGTCATAGTATCATTAAGACTGGACATTGATGATACGGATAGACTAGCATGTGTCGTCATACCTCTTGAATTTGAGTCAGAGTAGCATAACTCCAGTGCTAGAGGGTGGTACCTTGGGTTAACAAATGAATGTATTTAGGGAAATACATTGGAGACCGCTATGAGACAACACTCTGTAATCTATATTATGTGTTGGTGTTTTATCATCTCATTGCAATAGCAATACAAATATCCTCAGACCTAAGATACTGGTTACCTTGTTCAGATGTTGTTATACTTTGGGTCATACCTGACCATTCTATGGACTACGTAATATGGATGACTAGGGGTATAGTTGATGTTTGTCCGTTGGTAAGCTGAGTAGTCAAGATGGAATCTATCACTCCATTATAGCAATACAAGGGATTTGTACCTTGGCCACTTGTTAGAAGTGACACACTTGTAAATCTTTGCAGATTATGGGTTGAGAGCATGAGATCCTAGTCAACACATTAATATGGTTGAGTAGTGTACTTTGGTAGTAAGACTAAACAGCTGGGGCAACCTCCAAGGGTACTAGTGGACTGACACTTAAACCAAGTCCTAGAAACTAGATGGTACTTAATAGTTGATAGGAGTGAATTGTATTGATACTATTGTAGAATCGGGATTAAGTCACACGCATGTTACATTCCAAATATTGAGGAGTCGTATGCCCTTTGGAAGAGAGCCACTATGACCGATCAAAGTCATCAGATTCCACAACTGTCTGGAGCTTGGAGCTAGTCAATTTCCTGAAAAGGAATTTAAGGTAGGTCAAACTTTAACAGCTTGATATTACGGGATCCTATAAGGTCACACATTTTGATTTACGACCAAGCCATGTAAAGAACTGTTAGACTGGGTCTAATCTAGAAGTGAAACAAATGGTTAGACCAATTTTTACTTGTTGGACCTGTATACTGGGAAATAAATGGTTAGACCAGTTATTGCCTAGACAAATTTTACTGGTTGGACCAGTGTACCAAAAATAATGAGAAGGCAATAGAAACATAAAACATCGTAGTGGGGCCACTATAAGGTACTGTGTGCACTCGCACGAGTGGGCCTGCGCAAGTATTGCATAAGCAACATTACTCACGGCCTAGTGGGCTTGCACAAGCGGGCTGCTAAAGCAGCCCGCTAATTGCCGCAGTGCGCAGGTAAAGGCCTACGCGCATATGCGATGCGCACAGCCCACAAGTGTGGGTTGTACGCTAGTAGGCGAGGCCTGCGCAGTAGCGCAGGTCCATGCGGGCAATAGGCCCGCACACTGCTGGCTTCGGCCAGTAGTGTTCCAGTTGGTCTAGAATTCTATTTTGGTTTCTAATAATTAGTATTTGTTTAATGAGTTTTAATTATTCTTAATTAATTAATTAATTATTAAATTAATTGATTGATTATTAATTAGTTGAATAATTATTTAATAGGAGTTGTAATTCAAGTTTAAGTTTGTTTCCTATTAAATAGGAATTGTTTATTGTGTTAATTGATTGAATAGAATAATAATAAAGGAAGATGAAGTTGATTCTAACTCTTTCTTACTTAGTAAATGACTAAAAAGTTATGTTTATTTCATTTATGATTGGTTGAGGTTAGAGACTTTATTGTCCTTTTAATATTTCCTAACCACTATAAATAGAAGCCTCCTCCTTCATTATTTTCCATCCCAGTTTCGAAATCCCTCTCTTTCTCTTATTCCCTTAGTTGTTCTGGTTTGTAAACTTAATCCGTCGAAAGATATATTTACTTAGAATAGAAAACTAAGGGAATTTCTTCTAGAAAAAATTAGTAAGGAAGATCTACCTATCTTCCACTTATTTATTGGTACTCCCTTTCTAGAACGTTTTGGTCGGTTGTGCTCTTGTGGACTGTTTATAGAGGCTTCTACTTTGGAGTCTGTGCCCGCAGCTGATGGGGTCATTCTGCCGACAATGGGATTCACACTTCAACTGGTTTGTGGTTAAATTGTTGTTAGATACTTTTATAAGTGTTGATGGCCTAGAATAATAATAGACTAGTTTGTGTTGTCAATCATGCCATGCTTAGGAGATCTTGGACTCCAGATTAAATTTTGAATTTCCGCTACACCTGTTTTACATGTTCTATTCCTCTAATCTAGACCAACAGTGGTAGCTTGAGCCTGCCTAATGCGACTGTATGATTTACTAGAAACATGCTAGGTCTAATTTTCTGTGCAATATTTTTGAGTATGTTGTGCCATGCCTAGGAATTTATTTCTTGCAATACAAATGTGTGATAACTAGATTAAGTGTTGCTCAAACTTAGTTAGGGTAGTTACCTAATAATTAACAATATTTTACTTGAGATTGTAAATGCTTTAATTTTTGAATTAAGTGAAATAATTCTTAAATTAGAAGAGAATAAAATCTTTAAGTTTAAATAGTCTATGGTTAAGTGAGTCAGAAGGGCCCGTGTTTGTTCTGGCAAGGATTAGACTTGGCTGCTCATTTACTTCAAGGGGGCCTGTCTTACCTGGTAATTCTTATCAGTTCTACACTCCTAGGTTGGACCTGCTAATTCCTTGTAGTCTAGAATTAGTTATAGTTTCATAATCATGTCCATGTATAAGTCCTAGATTAGGCGAGACCTGTTGCACCAATAAATCCCTATTAAAATATTAAGTCAGAATTACATTTCCTAAAAATCAAAGTGTGATTCTAGCCCTTTTTATCGAATGAATTGCTCACACACAATGTCCCTTCTTCCTTAACATTGTCTATTCATTTGATTCAAATTAGGGTTAACTCTTAATCAGACTAGGTTAGTTGTTCGTAATATAGGAGCTAATGGCGGGCTAGAGGCATCATTTGAGGAGTCATGTAATTGGTTATGCACGTACATTGGATGGAACGCAAATGGATTAGCAATTGCATTAGATGAAAATGGACTAGATCCTCCTATAGCTGTTTAAGTTAGCTTGACTCTTGATCGTGGGGGTTAGCTTAAATGAGTTGTAGATGCTGCCTACTAAGGAGAATGGTTGGACCATGTTTCCTGAAAGACAATAGAAGGGGCTATTGTATTTTCGAATAAATCTTAATAAAATAGTAGGAAAATATATTTAATTTAAAAACCTTAAAAACTAAATCTATGTATAAAACTAAGTCTAAGTTTTTATTCTATTTATTATATGTAGGTTTGAATCTTTACTTCTTACATAAATTTCGCATGTATTGATAATTGTATTTAACTGGCTCTTGCTTCAAAGGTATTGTTTAGAATTGTGAGGATAGTCCTCAAAGGCTAGGGCTTGGCCCATATACTGTAGGAGCCCAATACTAAACAACACGATTCAAGTCTTTCTTCCTCGAGTAGAAATGCAAAAAATTACATGAACGAAACAAGGATACAACACCTTAGAGGTAGTTAAGATCCATGTTACCTTATATAAGTAGCATGCAGGAAATGAGGATACAACACCTTGGTGGTTCTTAAGATCCATGTTACCTTATGTGAGTAGCTTGGAGGAAACAAAGATAAACATCAAGTTAGATATTAGGATATATGTTACCTTAACCAATGGAACCATCATAAAATCGTGGACTTGGAAGTCTATGTCTTTACAACTTAGAAAGTATTTTCCAAGGAAATAAAAATGATTCAAGGGTATTCTAAGGATGTAAAGGGACACAGGTTGTCCAATATAAAAGCAAAAAGAGTAAAGTTAAGAGAAAATGAAGGATCTTATTAGCTTTGTTTAGGAAACTAAGTAATTGTTTCAATATAGGATATTGGAAACAAAATCTTCATTTGAATATGAGATTGACAGGCTTTTGTCTCATAGCATGAGAAGAGAAGGTTTTGGAAACTTCAACGTTCTACATCTCTTGGGGATTCAATATAGATATGGGATATCAAATGTATGAATCTCATATCTATACAAGGTGTATATATTGAAGAGAGGTAGAGGATTAGCAAAAGGAGAGTTGTACCTATAGGATATCATTAGACTTGGTAGCTTCTATTGATGTAGGAACTTAAATTCTCCATTTGACTATTTTGTAATAAGGATAAAATTATTGTTATACTTCTATGAATATTATTTCCTGCTTCACAGCAGATGGAGTTGATTCCAATTTGACAAAAGATGTTATCAAAGATTATAAATAATATTCTAGATAGAAGTGTAATGAAAGATATTTTGTGATTACTAAAGCATATTCTCAATATTAACCATGCTAAGAGAAATTAGATAAAGACAAGTCATCTTACTTGTGGCATTGTCGTTTAGGCAATATAAATGAAATTCGCTCAACTAAGTTACATAAGGGTGATGACTTGGGCACGATAGGCTGAGAGTCTTATGGGGATTGTGAACCTTGTTTAAAAGGCAGAATGACAAAGAAGCCCTTTTAAGGAAACAGTGGAACGTGCCACGAGTACAATTGAAATACTATACTCAGATGTATATGGTCTAATGAGTGTCTAAACACATAGACGATTTGTTTACTTCATCACTTATATCGATGCTTACTCATGATATAGGTATTTGTACCTTATGAGGCATAAATCAGATAGTTTTGAAAGTTTCAAAGACTATAGGAATGAAGTTGAGAAACAACTTGAAAGAATATTAAAGCACTACGGTTAGACCAAGGTGGAGAATATTTAAACAAAGAGTTTCAAGATTATCTAAGGGATAGTGAAATATTATCCCAATGGATCCCTCCTTATACTCCTCAGCATAATGGTGTGTTTGAGAGGAGGAATCAAACTTTGTTAGACATAGTTCGATCCATGATGAGCAAAGAAAGTCTCAATAAATCCTTTTAGGATATGCACTTAAGAGAATAGTTTATATCCTAAACCGTGTGCCCTCAAAATCAATTCAATCCACGCCATACAGAAGGTGGTATAGTAAGAAACCCACTTTTCTCACCTGAGAGTTTGGGGTTGTCCTGCATATGTAAAAAGGATAATGTCAGATAAGCTTGGAGCTAGATATGACAAGTGCTTGTTCATTGGCTATCGTAAATAGACAATGGGATATACCTTTTATGATACTAAGGAACAAAAGGTATTTATTTCTAGGATTGCTCAGTTTCTTGAGAAGGAACACATGCTTGCAAAAGCTAGTGGGAGTGACCTTGAACTTGGAGTTCAAGACGGCAAACAAGATGGTCAACTGATGATTCCTACGCCTAATACACAAGAAAGTGTGATCGAGGAACAACCTGTTATACAATGGCTATTGCGTAGATCTGGTAGGGATCCCAACACTCATGAAAGATACGGATTTTTCATCACAGATGATAAACGAATCTTTCTATTGGAGGATGATGAACCTAAGACCTAGAAGGAAGCAATGGAGAGCTGAAACTCTGATAAATGGTTATAAGCCATGAAATCAAAAATGGATTCATGTATAAAAACCAATTTTAAAATTTGGTCGATGTACCTGATGAGGTTAGACCCATGGGCTGCAAGTGGGTTTTCAAGAAAGAAAACTAACATGGAGGGTAATGTAATTACCTATAAGGCAAGTTTAGTTGCAAAAGGTTATAGTCAACGAGAAGGGATTGACTATGATAAATCCTTTTCACCAGTAGCCATGCTTAAATCCATTAGGATACTCTTGGCCTTTGTTGCTCATCAAGACTATGAGATCTAGCAGATGGATATCAAGACTGCTTTCCTTAATGGAAACTTAGATCGGGATGTTTACATGATACAATTTGAGTGTTTTACATCTCAAAATGGCTCGAAGGTATGCAAGCTGTAAAGATCCATTTACGGGATTAAGTACGCATCCTAAGTTAGAATATAAGGTTTGGCGATACTATCAAGGAGTTAGATTTTATATCAAACGTTTATGAGCCTTGTGTATACAAGAAGGTTAGTGGGAGTGTAGTCATTTTCCTTGTGTTGTATGTTGATGACATACTACTTATAGGAAATGACATTTCTCTTCTTCAAATAGTTAAAACATGATTATTAAAGAAAGTTATCCATTAAGGACCCTAGAAAAGCAGTACTCCCGGTCTTTGCTACTGGCCTTCCTCACCATTGTCTTATTTCCAGTCTATTCGAGCAACCTTAACTACGGTTTTCTCTCAACTATCGAGGATCTTATTGTTGTGCTGGGCGAGAATTCGTGTCGGGCCATCCTAGCACAATTGTACTATAGGCTGGATGTTGGGGTTTGAGGCTAGCAGTCAGAGCTCATAATCTGCCATCTGATTCTACTGATTCTACTACTGCCCCTGGAATTCTCGAGCCGCCAACAAAGCAATCTCACACATCAGGGAATGTGAGAGAGGGGGCCCTCTAGGAAGAGTTGGATACTTTCTTCCAGCTCCTCAATCATTCAAGGAAGCAAGTTGTCAATGAACTCGAGGAGTCAGTCTAGCCCATCGGCTTGACCCCATCTAGCTCCACTCATGTGAGGGATTCTCTTCTTTATCCTAGCCTTATAATAATTGTTTGGGATATCCCATTCTGACTTGGCTTTCTCTTTCATGTGACCAATTCTGAGGCCGAGAGGATTGCTATGGGTTACTTCTGTATCTGGGACTTACTGTTAGCTCAGGTTGCACTAGCCTTGGTAAGTTCTTTTTACCTGTAAAATTTAACAAACTCTGCATGATGCAAGCCATGAAGTTTATATATGTGCACTGATCTTATGATTTCTACTACAGACTCTGTTAGCTATGGAGTGAGGTAGGTCTACTTATGATATGGATGCCTCTGAGGAGCATGCTAGTTTCTAAGAGAAGAAGTTGTGAGCAGCCACTGCTGAGGCTAACCAGTCTAGAGCGAAGACTGCTCGGGCGAGGGCCGAGATTGAGATATTGTAGGGCTAGCTAGTACGGATGACCGAGGATAGAAAAACACTTGAGCTGTCTAATTCTATGTCTGAGGATGACCTTTCTACCTACCGAGTGGCACCGGTAGTGACTTAGAGGGGTGGAGTTAAGTAGGAGGTAGATTAGCATATTGCCGATGCTACAGCTGAGGGTGCTGCAGGGAGTTTGAGGGTCGGAGTGCCTGATTTTGCTATAGACGGTGCTGGCAGGGCAGAGGACCACATGATGATTAACATGGACAACCTGCTGGCGGATACACAGGACTAGACTCCAGAGGAGCGCCTGGGTCATGATCCCCTAGTAGCTTAGATTCTGATGCACTTTTCATTTTTTGGACTTTTAACATTAGTGCCCTTATGTGGCTCATTTTGATGTAAACATGGATTTATAAGTTTGCCATTTTAACTTTTCATGCATGTTGAACCTTTCTTTTTCTTAATTAAGACCATTCAAATATCGTTGTCTATAGACCTGTACTACCCTTTCGTATAACTAACAATGAGGCTTGTCTAGCATGTACTATGAGCAAGTTAATTAACAATCAAACTCTCAAAGTCCCTAATCTCACCAAACTGACCCAATATAACCAATAAGAATTACCAGGATTGGCTGGTTGAAATTAGCACATCTGGTGATATGTTCCACCATGTGATTTCATAGTGGGAGAGCTGAGTCTTAGGGATCCCAACTGTGAGACATGGCAAATATAAATGATTTTCTAACTTTTGCATAGGTAATTTAGTGTGAGATGACCTATCAAACATTTATTTTTATTTCTTTTTGTCCTGATTTTTGCCTAAATTATCCTTGACGGCTCAGTTAAGCAAAATTTTCTTTTGTTCTTTTCATTGCTTAAACTTTTAACTGGACCACCCTTTCAGGTTTTCAATCCACCAAGATTTTTCTTTCTTTCTTCTTCTCTTATCTTAACTTTTTCCTAGACTACCCTTTCGATTTTTCAATCCAGTAGACTTTTTCTTTCTTTTTTCTTTCTTCTTAACTTTTGCTTGGACCGCCCTTTCAGGTTTTCAATCCAGCAGTCGTTTTTCAAATTTTGCATAGGTCTGATTTCTTTTGTCGCCTATCAGAATTTTTATCTCTGGTTGGACAACATATGTGTAGTGAAGATAACAACAAAGATATACAACATGAAGAGAAAAATTGATGTTCACATACCTACGAATATTTCACCTAGAGACATGCATGCATTCATAAGACCAAGATTCTCAGCAAAATCATAACATGTTTATTGATGAGATTAATTTGAGTACATAGGAAATGGTAACAACTTCCAATGGTTCACCCCTACTATGTATTGGTCTTTTACAGATTTTCCAGAAGGTAACTAAAATTTTTCTCTCAATGCCCTAACTTTTTACTAAGCCACCCTTTTCGGTTTTTAACTTAGCGGACTTTATTTTCGTTGGAGTACCTTAATTTTTGCCTAATCGGTTTATGGACTACTGATCAGCGGGTTGCACCCTAATTTTTGCCTGAGCAATAGAGGACCACTCTTTGGGTGATTTATTCTTTATTTCTTCCATTCTTTGTGCTACTTTTTTGTGATTTAGTTCTTTTGACCTGGACATGATAACACTTAAGCCTATCTAAATTTACTAGGTTTATGAACTCGTTTCTAACCATATCTATGAGCTTGATTCCTCCTTTGCTAAGTATTTTCTTCATAATAAAAGTTCCTTCCTAATTAGGCCTGAACTTGCCCCTAGTGTTAGTGTTGACCTGGCATAGCTATTTGAGAACTAGATCACCTACCTTGAGAGGTTATTTCCGGCATTTGATTCTATTGTTGTAAGCTTGAGCCATGCGCTACTGGTAGATCTGCAGGTGGTCAAGTGCCTTGAGCCACTTCTTATCTATTGTGTTCAACTATTCACACCTAGCCCTTGCCCAATCTAACTCTTTTAACCGAACCTCGAGTGCCACTCGTAAAGATCTAACTTCTGTTTCAACAGGTAACATGGCTTCCATTCTATATACCAAGGAGAAAGGTGTCTTGTTAGTGGGTATTCTGACACTAGTTCTACACCGCTAAATTGCAAATGGAAGTTTATTGGCCTAATCCCTATAATAGCCACTATATTGGATAAAATCCTCCTGGCAGCCTCAACTGCCCTATTAGCCCGTGTCCTATATGGAGAGGATCTATGATGCTCGACGTTGTATTTCTTAAATAATTCAGTCATATCCCCTTGAAACTAAACCCCATTATCGGAGACCACATGGTAGGAAACCCTTTATCGATAAAAAATATGCCTCTCTATGAACTTGGTCATTTTCTTGGCAGTGATACTGGTGTAGGATTTGGCGTCTACCCATTTTGAAAAATAATCAACTTGGACTATGATGAATTAGTATCCGTTGCTCAATGATGGCCGAATTTAGCCAATTATATCTATCCCCCACGATGAGAAAGGCCAAGGAGTAGACAAATTGTGAAGTTCGGATGGGGTAAATGCTGTATATCCCCATGAATCTAGCATTCATGACATTTCCTAACTTTATTGATACAGTTAGAGTGCATTGTCGTCTAGAAGTACCCCATTCTCTGAATTTTCCTAGCCAAAGCCATCCCATTCATATGCGGGCTGCAATCCTCATAGTGCTCCTGGGTCATTACCTTTTCTACCTCTTCTTCAATTAAACATCTCAATAATAAACCTTTAGCTATCCTTTTAAAGAGATCATCATCAACTAGTCTAACTGTGTCACAAATCTATTGAGAGTCATGCGATCTGAACTCGATAACCGTCCAGGACATTCTCCTTCTTTTAGAAATCTCTTAATGTCATCGTACCAACAAGCCTTTTGCTCCTCGACAGTTATAACTCAAACCTTCTCATTAAATGGGGAGTGTGCCATTTCTATTACCAGTGAACAGATCGGTTGAGCCTCTTCTTCCTCCCTCATTGAGGGTAAGGTAGCTAAAGAGTCGGCCATCTGATTCTCATCCCTCGGTACATATTGGTAGAAGCACTGATTAAACTATACTAATATATCCCAAACCACTTCTACATATGGCCTGAGCGACTCTTCTCTGATTTCCCACTCCTCTACTATATGCTTTATAACTAGTGCAGAATCTCCCATCACCATTGGTTCCTTTGCTCCTGCTTTCAATAAGGCGTCAAGACTGAAGAGACAAGCTTTATATTCTACCCCATTATTTGTGACTGGGAATTCTAGCCATTTTCTTAGTGGGATGAACTCACCTTGAGGCATGATGATAATCGCCCCGAGACCAGCGCCCTTTCAGTTTATGGCTCCATTAAAGTACATGACCCACTTGACCTTCTCTATTTCCACTACTGCTAACTGCTCATCAGGAAAGTCCAAGTTTTCAATAGAAATAGACTAGATGGGTTGACTTGCTAAAAATTCAGCCACTGATCTTCCCTTAATGACTTTCTTCGTGACATACTCGATATTAAATCCGGATAGGCAAAGGAGCCAATGAGAAAGCTTTCCCGCTATTATGGGGGACTGACAAAGATACTTCATTAGGTCAACCTTTGCAACCACTTAAAATCTGTAAGATTGGAAATAATTTCTCAATTTCTTAGTTAACCATACCATCGAAGTACATGTCTTCTCCACTACCATGTAGTTTATTTCATATTATAGCAACTTCTTACTCAAATAGTATACGATGTGCTCACTCTTATCCTCTTGTTCTTGGACTAACATTGCACCTACAGATGATTCCTCTATGGACAAATAGAGAACTAATTATTTGCCAGGCATCAAAGGTTTCAAGACTGGAGGACTCATAAGGTAAGCTTTTATATTATCAAAGGCTATCTGGCATTGCTCATTCCACTCTATTGGCTGCTTCCTTCTCAACAACTTAAATATTGGTTCATAAACTATTGTTAGCTTGGCAACAAAATGGCTCACGTACTGAAGCAGTCCAAGAAATGACCTGACTTCCCTTTCCATTCTAGGAATAGGCATTTCTTGAATGGCCTTAAACTTATCAGGTTCAACCTATATTCCCCTCTGACTAATAATGTAGCCCTACAGTTTCCCTAACGTAACCCTAAACATGCACTTTTTCACGTTCAAATAGAGGTTGTATTTCTTGATTCTTATTAATAACCTCTCCAAAATCTCAAGATGTTATTCCCTTGCATTAGACTTTACTAGCATGTCATCTACATAAACCTCAACCTCTTTGTCCATCATGTCATGTAGCAAAGCTATTTCGGCTCTAATAAGTTGCCCCTACGTTTTTCAAACCAAAAGGCATTATCTTATAATAGTATTTGCCCTATTTAGTGATGAAAGCTATCTTGACCTTATCGATAATGTCAATTAGAATCTGATTATACCAAGAAAATCCATCTAAGAATGAGTACATCGTAGGTCTTGCGGCACTGCCTATTGGTACATCAATATTAGGTACTGGGAAATAATCTTCCAGAGATGCCTTGTTTAAGTCACAAAAGTTGGTGCACATTCTGACCCTTCCATCTTTTTTAGGGACTGGGATGACATTTTTGCTAACCATGTTGGATACTCTATTACTTCGATAAACTTAGCCTCTAGTAACCTAGCAACTTCGGCTTTGATTTTGTTAGCCCATTCTGGGCACAACCTCATGCATTAATTTAGGATCTGTTGGGATACAATGTTCATTAATTTGGCGATCTACCCCAGGCATGTCTTCGTAAGACTAGGCAAAAGCATTAACATGTTTTCTTAGCACTTTTATCATCTCTCGTTTTTCGATAGGGGTTAAGTCACTAGATATTGTTACCATTTTTGGGGTTTCCTTAGTACCCATATTAATGCCATGCAATGAATCGTCATGAATTCTAAAAATGTTATGCGCATGGTCAGATGAATGCATGGTGCCGCTAAGCGAAACATCAAACAAGTAAGTAAAATCATTATTATTATCATGAAGATGCCCAGAGGCTACATCATTTTCATTACACATAATTTCATTGTCATTCTCCATAAGCGGAGGGTCTTCTTTGTCATTCATAAGGATGTGGGTCAGGTCGCAGTCCAGATCTTGTAATTATTTCTCGGTCAACACATCGTCCACAGCTTCTCTTGTGACTTGAGTCAGGTTTCTCAAGGCTTCCTAATTAGGTGTCTTCTTCTTATCCCCCAGATATAAGATGGTGTATACTAAAGTAGTGAGGGTATTAATGGCCTTGTCTACTTCAATTTTTTATTGTTCACTGCCCTTTATTTCCTTGAAACAATTCTCTACTTCTATAGTTGCTTTATAACACTTAGGAATGGTCTTGTATGCTTTTACAAATGCTATCTTGCAAAGGTGAGGAGATAACCTAAAGATGAATCGATTAGCTAATTCCTACTCTTGAGGCTTCCTTTTAAGAGCTACCAAGACTGTTAACCATCTATGGAAATAATTATGGACGGTCTCTCCACTCCACTACCTAATAGCCGTGAGATCAAATATGCATGGTTCTTCCTTTGCTTTTGTGGTTTACAGGATGCATATCCATATTTCATTTTCCTCTAACCCTGAGTTGTTCATGGCTTTCTCTCCCCCATTCTCTTTGGTAAATAAATCTTCCTTTTGTTAATTAGTATAGTGATAGCCTTGTGGAGACCTTCACATACTTTAGTCGGGTGACAAGATCTAACATGGTACATGCAAAATGTATCCTTTTCTTAGGGCTTTGGCTGAACATATGGCTGAAGGTGATCAATCAACCCAATCTTCTTTAGCTTTTTGAAGAGTTTCAAAAGAGAAGTTTCCCAAGGTGAGATATTATCAAGAGTTATAGGATGAACCTTTTGATTGTGCGTCATACCATAAGGTAAACCCATGAAATAAGGGAGGGCTGTTCCCCTTGGCATAACCATGAAATCGGGAAACTGACTTGGGTCCTTGCTACGGTGAACCTGTAAAATGGCCTCTTGATGGAGCAAATGTGATTCACTACTAGCTGTGAGGAGCATTGGGTTTGCTAGTTGAATAGACTGACCAATTTGTGCCATGATGTGAGAGGAGGTGGGGACTTGATAGAACTACTGATTCTTGCCTTGAACTGAGGTAGTAACAGAAAGATTAGTACTTGCATGGGATGTGGTATGCATGCTCAAATTACAATAATGCATGGTGGATTAGTCACAAGAGGATATATAGCACAACACATGCGAAGCATGTCCTCCAACCTTATTCCTTCCGTCCATTCTGAAGGTATTTTCCTTTAATTACCATAGGGATAACAAAGAATGACCTAGTCTAATCTCATCAGAAAAAGGTACCTAGAGTATAAAATTCTATGGCTTTCGATAAGAATGGCATAGGGATGTAACAAAAGTTTTATGTAGTAGGTTTCCATCGCATCAAGCCTCTTTTGGAGGGAGATGGCTATGAGTACTCCACCCACTTGAGTGGTCCCAATTCTTAGCGGTCATGGGTAACATCTTCATGAGTTTTGTAGAAAAAATAGTGCACCTTAACCTAGCACTAAAACAGGAGCGCATCTAGCTAGAGAGAATGAGATAAGAAGATAAAGTGTAATAATTTTCCCAAATGATGAAAAATAAAACGGGTTGAATTAAGTAAATGATTTTTGATGCTCATCTTAATCTTTTAAGATTGTAAACAAACCAACATTTTGTAAGTTAAAAGATTATATCCCTAGCAGAGTAACCACTATAAGGTGTCGATAACGTGTGGGTCTCTCTTGGGGCCTTGGTGGAAGGCGGGGCCCACTGAGGTGGTTGATTTAGGCGTGATTAAATCATTTAGTTATAATTTGCACATTTTAACCAATTTTATGAATAAAAGAATCGAGACCTAAATCTCGATACAAATGATAGAGTCACCCCTAAGTTGTCTACTTGGGAAAGAGTTTTGGTATAGTTCCTATTGGGTGGGAGACTTATACCTTTTGGATCAAAGATTTGGGTATCGGATGAGTCACTTATTTCTCATTTAGTTGATTCAAAATTACATTCTTGTTTTCAACATTTGGGGAATTATTACGGAAATCCTATTTTTCTACACTCTTTCACACTCGTTACATGCGTGTAAAAATTACAATAATAAATGGGTAGTAAAAATTACAACCAAGGAGGAAATGGGGGAATTGTAAAGGAAGCTATACATTTGTTCTAAGTTGTAAAACAAAAATAAATAAATTCACCTGCATCCACAAAGATTAGCACAGTTTATAGCACATGATAGGTTTCCATTTTGTTAGAAAAAATGTGATTATGTTAGTGTAGCTATTTTACGATCGATAGTGCCCGGGCGGCTTCTAGGATCCAAGAGCAATAATGGGTCTTTAGTGTATTTTATTATGAAAACACATTTTAATTTTTGTGGGTTGATTTATGGGATTATTATTGAAACTTATTGCATTGTAAATGGTGAGATTGATTGATTTTTATCGATTAAATAGGCAACTTTGGGTTCTGCCTGGGGCCAGTACCTGTATGGGTGGGTGGCACCCGTACGGGTGCTGGTGGGGACCCGTACGGGGTATGGGGGGATCCATACAGGTCCAGTCTAGTCTCTGACAGAACCTTAGTTCAGTAGATTTTATAGATTTTTTTATAGAAGATATAGAATATGGGAAATAATTATAAAATAAATGATGTGAGTCTCTTTGAAACTCAAAAGTGTACCTTTACGACCTAAATCCACTCTGGGGTGACCCCTATAGTGAGTGAGAGTCTAGCCAAAGTAGATGTTTAAATGGTGATTTTAGGATTATTTAGGCGAGTTTTTGTGTGGATAGAACCTCCCCCAAATCCTAACAAATGAAGCTAGAAATGAATAAAATGTGGACAAAACCTCAAGGGATGGGTTTTCTCCCTATTTTATACCTTCTATACCTATAAAAACTGCTACAATTTGTATATGTTGTCATCTATAATTTCTTTGTTTGAATGAGGTGAAAAGGCCTCTATTTATAGGGGAAATCAGGTCTGCATGCAATAAAATGCATTCATGACCTGATTTCTCCCAAAACTAGTATGGATTACCTTCCATAAAGCCTGATTAGGCAAATACGGGACCCGAACGGGTCCGATGGGACCTATATGGGTCCCCTCCAAGAGAATGGAGGAAATGACTCATATGGGTCCATCGGTGGATCTATACCACCAAGCATGACCCGTACGAGTCCCTATGGGCAGACTAGGTCTCCTGACTTGGCCAAACTCAACATTGTAGTAGTAGGAATACCTTTGATGGATAACACCTATAAAAGATTGCATTATATAGTTATCATCATTATTTCATAAGAAGGACCATTAAAATCTAGTGCTTATAGTACCCTAACTTTACCCTAGCAGGTTTGTGGAATACTAATCAGCGAGTTACACCCTAATTTTTGCTCGAGCAGCAGAAGACCACTCCCCAGGTGATTTATTTATTTTTTTATGGTATGATGCTTTTTTATGATTTATTTCTTTTAACCTAGACACGATAGCGCTTATGCCTGTCTTGATTCACTAGATTCACGAACTCAGCTCCATCCTTGTCTGTAAGCTTAATTCCTCCCTTGCTAACAACTTTCTCAACCACGAACGATCCTTCCCAAATAGGTCTGAACTTTCCCCTAGCATTAGTGTCGACTTGGCATAGCTATTTAGGAACTAGATCCCCCGTCTTGAGGGGTTGCTTTGGGTATTTCACTCTATTGTTTGTAAGTTTGGGCCATTTAGTGTTGGAATTAACAGGTTCTTCTCTTTTGAGAAATAAGGAGGTCATGTTATTGTGGGGAAGGTTCTCATTCTAGTGAAAAAAGGAGATCATGTTACTATAGAAGCTTGGGATCATTAAGTAAGGTGAGGGGTCATCTTTCTTTTGAACAAACGAAGAAAGAATTTTTTGAGGGATATTTTAATAGGATATAGGTCAAGGGAGTTACCTACATTGATAAGAAATGCCCATTTATTAGATGGGATGGTTTACCGTTTTGAAGGTTTTGGAAGAGCATTGGATTTAGTCTTGCATTGATTTTGGGTTTGTGTTGTAAGATCTTTTCCTTCAACGGTGCTTTTGATGTGGAGTATGTCTTCCCATTTTTTCTTGAGCTCTTGGTTTCCATTCTTAGTGATGTATATCTTCCTCCCCCCTCATGGAAAAAGATGAGCTAAGACCTAAGGCTATCATGTCTGCTAAGCACTTTTCATCTCTCTTTTTTTTGTGGTAAGATTTAACCATTGGAACCTTATGCCATTGCAATGTACTCAAATCCAATTTCTTTAATAAATATGATGAAATTTTTAAGAATGTTGATTTTAAGAGTGCATGATATGTTTAAGAATGAAATGCTCAAACATAATGTGAATGCATCAATTTATTTTTGGTATGCTTTATAAGTGGCATTATTTTACATCAAAGCACTAGCAACGTTAAAAGGTTACCTCATCCTAGATTTCATCCTCCACATATGGAGGGTCTTTATCTTTAATCTTGGTAGGAGAGGGTCTTCATCTTTAATCCTAGTAGGATCCATTGGTAAATTGGTAGTCTCCCAATCCTGAGCATCTACTTGTATTGGCACTATTCCTCTTTCTACCTCATCAAGGTCCTCCAATTCTACCATTCTTTACCACTTATTAGCCTTTTCAGGGATCCAATCTTCCCCTCTTGTGGCTTGGAGTGAAGGTTGTTGTGAATTTTTAGTCACACAAAAGGGTAGACCTGTTTAGGCGTGGCTACACAGTTGGGACCTTGGTTAGATCCCCCAAATTGAAACACTAATGGCACAAATCCTTGGCTAGGCTGAATAGACCATCTAGTGGCTAGCGGAAATGTTGTACCCATTGGCTGAAAAGGATTTTTGAACTAACCATATACACTAATTGAACCGAACTTTTTGAACTAACTAGATGATGGACTACTAAGAGACGGAGGCAAAGATTCAACCCTTAATTGAACTGAATTCGGTTGAGTAGAAACTCGAATGCGAACTAAATGAACTTGAGTTTTTTGCGAAGCTTTGACTCTTGCCCAAGTGGGAACCAAACGATCAATACATGCATGGGTTCGATTATGCATGAGGCATGTACAATGATGCATGATGAGGTTAACATACAAAGATAGAGTTTAATAATTTTTTAAAATGATGAAAAAGAAAACTGGTTGAACTAACTAAATGATTTTCGGTGCTCATCTTAATCTTTTAAGCTCTTCAAAAACAAACCAAAATTTTGCATGTTAAAAGAATCTCCCAAGCAGAGTCACCACTACGAACGGACAAAAATTCCCACACCTTGAGGCGGGGTCCAATAGGGGTTGTTTCTTGTTTAAGTGTGATAAAAATTAATTAGTTCAAGTTAGCACATTTAACCAACTTTATGAATAAAATAATCGAGACCTAAATCTTGATACAAATGATAGAGTCGCCACCCAAGTTGTCTACTTGTGAAAGAGTTTTTGTATGGTTCCCATTAGGCGAGGAACTCATACCTTTTGGATTAGAGATTCGGGTATCAGAGGAGTCACTTATTTCTCATTTAGTTAATTCCAAATAACATTCGCCGCGTAAAACTGTTTTCTTTTCATCATGTGGGGAATTATTTCAGAAAGCCTATTTTCTACACTCTTTCATAAATTATACATGTGTTCAATAGTTTATAATAAAACACAAGCTGTAAAAGGGGATAAAAAATACAACCGAGGGAAAAAAGGGGAATTGCAAGGGAACCTATACATTTGTTCTAAGTTATAAAACAAAAATAAATAAATTCCCCTGCATGGAAACATTAGCACAGTTTATAGCACATCATAAGTCAGCATTTTGTTAGGAAAAATGTGATTATGTTAGCGTGGTGGTTTTCGATTGATAGTGCTTGGGTGGCTTCTGGGATTGAAAAGAAATAATGGGTCTTTAACGTATTTTGTTATGAAAACACATTTTAAATTTTTGAGGGATGATTTATCGGATTATTAGTGAAAATGATCGCATGACAATTGGGGATGTTGGTTCATTTTACTGATTAATTAAGAAACTAGGATTCTGCCTGGCAGCTAGTACTCGTACGGGTGGGGTGGGACCCGTATGACGACTGGTAGGACCCATACGGGTGTGGGGGGACCCGTATGGGTCCTATCTGGTCCCAGACAAAAGCTTATTTTAGTAAAAGGGCAGATTTATGGGGAAAGACTAGAATAAAAATGGGATTTCCTTCCACATTGGTATGGCATACCAATTCAATATCCCTAAGGACATGATAGTACCAACAAGGCCCATGACGGTCAGGACTAGACCCAAAATAGTAATAAAGGAACAGATAGAATTGAATAGATGAAGAATGATAATAAAATAAATGAGATGTGAGTCTCTCTTTGAAATTCAGGAGCGGACCATTACGTGGTGAATCCACTTTAGACTGATTCTAATGCTAAATGGAAAATTTGTCAAAGTAGATGGTGAAATGATGAATTTAGGATTGTTTAGGTGAGTGTTTGTGTGGACACAACCTCACCCGATGCTAACTATGAAGCTAGAAATGAATAAAATACAGGCAAAACCAATGTGGAATGGTTTTCCCCCTATTTTATAACTTCTATACCTCTTTTATACCCTATTTATAACCTCAAAAACTTGCAAGAACTATATTCTTATATTGGTGTTTGATTCTAATATTTTTCTCTTATTTTTCTCTTATTGAAATGAAGCAAAATGCCTCCTTATATAGGTAAAAATCATGTGTGAATGCATTAAATGACATTTATTATTGATTTTATTCATTTATGGTTGATTTTATGCATTCATGGCTGATTTTATGCACCTAAATAAACTACTTGGGCATCTGGAGGACTTGTACAGGTAGACTGGACGTGTAAGGGTTCCGATAGGACCAATATGGGCCCTTTTGGGTCATACCAGACTAGTACATATCGGTTGGACCTGTTCAATCCGTTTTGACCAAAAATGCCCTGAAACACCCAAAAATACCCGAAATTGACCGGTTGTGACTAGTTTTTACCAATTTTGACTAAAACTGACAAGAATTGACCTTTTGGGGACTTATGCACTGGTATTCTGAGGTTTAGGTTTGATAAGGCTTGACTAAACAACATTGAAACCACTCCAAGTAGACAAAACCTATAGAAGATTGCATTATATAGCTCTCATCATCGCTTTATGAGTAGGACTGTTAAAATCCAGTGCTCACACCTTTTTCACTTTATGAGTAAGCCTTTTTATCCTTCATAGAATTCATGCAAACTGCCACTTTTTCATTCCCCAAAGAAAAAAGGAACTTTGACTTCAGACCAATTTGGAGGGCAGGGAAAATTTATTTAAAAATTTTTCCTTTGTCTTGAGAAATATATCTTCTGGATATCTTCAGTCTTTAACTTATCTGGATCCTCTTCTTATGTGAGCTCTTTCGGATGTTGTCTTCTTGGATTAAGGTGTTGTATTCTTCTGTCTTGATCAAGATGCAATCTTCTTGGACTTATGGATTTTGTTTTCATCAAAACTTAGACCTGGATGCTTGACTTAAGGTTTTTGTTGAGTCTTCCGGATGATTGACTTCCAAAAAAAATAAGCCTGCATGGGCTTGCCTTGCAAGCATTTTGAGCGGCAAGACAACCGCTTCCTGCCTAAGCCAAGGGTAGTGTGAGCACTGAATTTTAATGGTCCTTGTTAAGAAACAATGTTGAGAGCTAGGTAATGCAATCTTTTATAGGTGTTATATACTAGAGGTGTTGCTACTATAATAGAGATGAGTTTAGCCAGAGTTTGGAGACCTAAATTGCCTTTTAAGACCCCGTACGGGTCACATCTAGGGGTATGGGTCAATGGTTTGACCAGTAATGGCCCACACCTCCACACACCTCTGAGGGACCCGTATAGGTCCCACCATGACCCGAACGAGTCCACCCTACCCGTACGGGCCCACCTCTGGCCAATCAGGCCAGACTAATTGCAATCATACCATAAGTGATTAAAATCTGTCATAATTGGATTTATTGCTTTCAGACACGTGATTTTCCTATAAATAGATGCATTTTGTCTCACTTTCAAAGGGAGCCAATTCAAGAACATTACATACACTATACTTTATAATTTTCAAGCAATTTTCATACGTATAGAAAGGGTATAGAAGAGGTATAGAAATTATAAAATAGGAGAAAACCATTCCACATTGGTTTTGCCCACATATTATTCCTTTCTAGTTTTATATTTAGGATTAGGGGGAAGTTCTGTCCACACAAACACTCACCTAAACAATCCTAAAATTCATCGTTTTACCATCTACTTTGGCTAGACTCTATCTCGGCATTGGGATCACTTAAAAGTGGAATCATGGTGTAAAGGTATGTGCATGAGTTTCAAAGAGGCTCACTTTGTATTTATTTCAGTATTATTTTCTTTTCTTTGACTTGATTTATTTGTGGATCTATTTTGGGTCTGATCCTGAACCATATAGGTCTGGTTGGCACCTATCTGCCCTTATGGTGGCTGTACTGATGTGCCATGCCAGTGTGGTAGGAAATCCAATTTTATTTTGTTCTTTTTAAATAGATCTATTTTAATTTTGTTAAAATGAGGTTCTGTTTTGGTCCACATAGAACCTGTATGGGTCCCCCATACCCGTATAGTTCACCCTAGTAGCCTTATGGCTACCCCTTACCCGTACGGGTGCTAGCCCTATAGGAAGGATAACATTTTCTCAATAACTTGTAAAATGAATCTAACATCACCATTTGCCATGTGATCAGTTTCTCATATAATCTGGTAAATCAACCTACGAAAAGTTAAAATGTGTTTTCGCAACAAAATACGTTGAAGACCCATTATTTCTTTTCAATCTTAGAAGTCGCTCGAGCATTATTGATTGCATAATCGCCATACTAACATAATCACATTTTTGTTAGATATGATGTATGCCCTAGATGCAATTAGGGCTATATATCATAGTTAGTTTTATTTGTATGAATAGACTTATATTAATAAAGGCATTCTTTTATTATATCAATGACTGTAAATATATATTATCGCTTGTTTAGAATATATTCATTAATGTGTTTGCAAAAGTCCATGACATAATAGTAGCACGTATTACAAGGGCATAGTGGGACTATATTGGTGAGAACTAGTTTGTGTGCAATTATGATTTGTCTAAATATCCTTAGTCTTAGTATCATCAAGACTAGGCATTGATGATACGGATTGACTAGCATGTGTCGTCATACCTCTTGAATTTGATTCAGAGTAGCATATATCCAGTGCTAGAGGGTGGTGCCTTAGGTAAATACATGAATGTATTCAGAGAGAGATACATTAGAGACCGCTATGAGATAACACTCGGTAATCTATATTATGTGCTGCTGTTTAATCATCTTATTGCAATAGTAATATAAATATCCTTAGACCTGCGATACTAGTTACCTTGTTTATATGTTGCTATACTTCATGTCATACCTAAGCACTCTATAGATTGGGTGATGCAGATGATTACGGATATAGTTAATGTCTGTCCGTTGGTAAGCTAAGTACTTAAGAAGGAATCTATCACTCCATTATAGCAATATAAGGGAGATGTACCGAGGCAATTTGTTAGAAGTGACACATTCATAAATCTTTGATCAGAGTATGAGTTAATAGGATGGGATTCTTATCAACTTATTAACATGGTTGAGTAGTGTACTTCGGCAGCAAGACTAAATACTTGGGTAGCTATTAAAGCTACTAGTAGACTAACACTTAAATCGAATCATAGAAACTAGATGGTACGTAACCGTTAATAGAAGGAGTGAATTGTATTGATAATATTGTAGGACCGGGATTAAGTTACAATGCATGTGATGTTTCGAATATTGATGGGTCATATGCCATTTGCTAGAGAGGCACTATGATCGATCAAAGTAATCAAAGTAATCAAAGTCCACAACGGTCTAGAGTTCTGATTCAATTCCTAAAAGGAATTGAGCTAGGTTAAACTTTTGACAGCTCAATATTATGGGGTCCTATAAGGTCACACACTTTGAGTTATTACTGAGCTACGTAAATAACTGTTAGACTGGGTCTAATCTAGAAGACGAAGGAAATATTGTTAGACCATAATATATGGTTAGACCATAATATTTGCTAGACAAATATTCATTGGTTGAACCAATGAACCTGTTAAATAATAAGGAGGTTAAAATAGTAAAAAGGGGGAAGTAGAAACACAAATAGAGTAGGGTTTAAGGAACCTGCACGATTGGATTTGCACATGTAATTTTAGACAGTACATGCATAAAATTTGCATGTGCCCCAGTGTAAAGTACAAAAGGCGCATAGGCCTTACTCGAGCGGGCTGCCTTTGGCAGCCCGTGGTGTGCACTATACAAGCTCACAGTGGGCTATGCAGGTTAGCAACCGACAAGGGGTTTTCATGGGCTGTGCTAGACTAGGAGGGTTTCGGCCTGCGCATCGTGTAGAGTGCGGCCCACTAGTGGGATGCGCTATGCACAGCCTACTAGCGAGCAGTGCAAGCCCGCATGGCCTATGCTCCTACACAGGCTACAGTATAGCCCTAGCGGCTGGGCAAGCTCTCCAAGTAAGCTCCCCGATGTTTATGTCAGTCTCTACTTCCTAATTTAATTATATAGTCTTAATTGCCCTTTCTATTTTCATTCTAATTAGTTGAGGTTAGGGACTTTATTGTCCTATGAATAATTCCTAACCACTATAAATAGAGGCCTCCTCCTTCATTATTTTTCGTCCTTAATATCATACTCCTTCTCTTGTTATCTTATTCTCTTAGTTGTCCTGGTTCCTAGAAGTAATCCGTCGAAGACATATTTACTTACAATAGAAAACTAAATGAATTTCTTTTAGAATAAACTAGGATGGAAGATCTAGCTATCTTCAACTTATTTATCGGTACTCCCTTTCTAAAAGGTTTTGGTTGGTGGTGCTCGTGTGGACTATTTATAGAGGGCTTCAACTTTAGAGTCAGTGCACGTAGCTTTGGGGTCTTTTGCCATCTACGGGATTCACGGTTCAATTAGTAAGTGGTTAAATTATTAAAAGGTCCTTTTGATAAGTGTTTATGACCTAGAATAATTTAAGACTAGCACTATTATCAATCATGCCATTCCTAGGAGATCTTGGACACTAGATTAAATTTTTGAATTTTTGTTGAGTATGTTTATTTGCTAGAACCCTTAATCTAGACCAATAGTGGTATCAGAGCCTGCCTAATGTGATTGTATGATTGATCAGAAATATACTAGGTCTGATTTTCTATGAAATATTTTCGAGTAAGCTATGCCATGCCTAGGAATTTATTTCTTGCAATAGAAAATATTGTGATAACTAAATTAAGTGTTGCTCAAACTTAGTCAGGGTAGTTATCTAAGAATTAACAATGTTTTACTTTAAATTATAAATTCTTTAATTTTAAATTATATGTAATAATTCTTAAATAAGAAAATACCAAAACCTTTAATTTAATTAGTATATGGTTAACTGAGTCAGAAGGCCCGTGTTTATTCTAGCAAGGATTGGACAAGGCTGCTCAATCACTTCAATGGGGCCTCTCCTACCTGGGAATTTTCATTGATTCTAGATTCTAATTACTAAAGGGACTATTTTAAATTAGTTGATTTCTAGTACAATGAATTGGATTCATTATATGGTTTTACAAATGAATGTTTAAATTGTTAAATTAAAAATTATGGACATAGGTGCAAGAACTTGAATAATGAACCCCCTTATTTGTTTTTTACATGCTATGTGGAGTCTTGGCATGATAGAAGGATTATGAAGTACCAGTTGAGCATGACCCTAGGTTGGACCTACTAATTCCTTTTAGCCCGAAATTAGTTGTAGTTTCATAATCATGTCCATGTATAAGTTCTAGATTAGGCGAGACTTGTTGCACCAATAAATCCCCATTAAAATATTAAGACAAAATTATCTTTCCTAAAAATCGAAGTGTGATTCTCGGCCTTTTTATTGAATGAATTGCTCATGCACAACATGCTTTCTTCTTTAACATCATCTAGCCACATGATTCGAATTAGGGTTAATTCTTAACTGAACTGGATTAGTTGTCCATAATATCGGAGCTAATGCTGGACTGGATGCATCATCTGAGGAGTCATATAATTTGTTATGCAATTCCATTGGTTATAACTCATATGGATTAGCAATTGCATTGGATGCAATTGGACTAGATCCTCCTATAGCTATTTAAGTTAGCTTGACTTATGATAGCGGGGTTTAGGTTAAATGAGTTATAGATGCTACCTACTAAGGAGAATGGTTAGACCATGTTTCACGAAAGACAATAAAAGGGGTTATTATGTTTTCGAATAAATAATAATAAAAATAGTAGGAATATATATATTTAATTAAAAGACCTCAAATTAAATGCATGTACAAGAATTAAGTCTAAAGCTACAATTCATTTCTTATATCTAGGTTGAATATGTCTTCTGACATTATTAATCGCATGAGACAAATACAAAAGTTGCCCTGTCCAAATTTCAGTGATTTGTTCAGATCCATTAAGATAATACTTGCGGAGGAACAATTGGCATATGTGTTAGATAAGCCAAATATTAAACAACCTGGCACTTATGCTCCTGCGAAAATGCATGTAGCATGGGTAAAGTATATGAGAGATTTAGTGGAAGTGACTTATTTGTTGCTAGACACACTTTCTCTTACATTATGTTCATAGTGTGAGGGCATGGGATTAGAGACCATATTGCTCCATCTTGTTTGCATATCTAATGAGATAATGTTAAAGAGATTCTTAACTTTCAAAAGGGTATTTGAATCCAATATGCATGAAGGAACATCAGTTGTGGAACATGTTAATGAGCTCAGTGGATTGATGGACGAACTTGATGAACTAGGTTCACCCATGCAATTGAACATGAAGTGTGATTTCATTCTACAACCTTTACCAAAGAGTTATTCACACTTTGTAAATAAATTCTATTCTAAAGATATTGATTGTCCTATCCTTGAACTAATTAAAATGTTAAAAGATTATGACAACAGTGCTAAGGGAACTTTCATCACCATAATTGATCATCTCACAGGGAAGAGGAATCACATGATGAAGGGACAAAAGGAGAAGATTACTGAGAATGTCTATTTCAATGCGGTGGGATCGGTCATTGGAAAAAGACTACGCGGCTACATTTTCTGAGCATGAGAAGACAAAGCTGAAAGATGCTTATACTTAAGGTATGTTCATTATTGAAAATTTTACTATAGTTCCTTATGAGTCTACATGCGTATTAGATACTGGATGTGGTACTCATATCTACATTTCTGTGCAGGGGTTGCGGAACCCTAGAAGGCTATCTAAAGTAGAGTTGGACCTAAGAGTTTTAAATGGAGCATGGGTTGCTACATCAGCTATAGGAACATATAGTCTCAAGTTGCCAAGTGGCCTAGTTTTAGAATTAGATAAATATGTTTATATTCCGGTTGTTACAAAGAATATTATTTATGTCGCGTGTTTAGCAGTAGAAGGATTTAAAGTTTTATTTAACAATAAAGATTGTTAAATTCATAAACACAGTATATATGAGCACTAGATTTTAATGGTCCTTCTAATGAAACAATGATGAGAGATAGATAATATGATCTCTTACAGGTGTTATCCATCAGAGGTGTTCCTACTGCTGTAGAGTTAGATTTGGCCAAAGTTTGGAGAGCTAGTCTGCCCTTAGGGTCCCATACTGGTGCTTCCTGGGAGCACGGAACCATCGGCTGACCCGTACGGGTCATTTCCTTCTGTATGCTTGAACGGGACCCATACGGGTCCCCTCGGACCCATACGGGTCCCCTCGGACCCATACAGGTGGGGCCCCACCCGTATGGGTCCTCTTGTTGCCTGGTCAAGCTCTTTTAGACGGTGTTTCTTACCTATTTTAGGAAAAGTAGGTCATGAATGTTATTTGTTTCATTCAGACCTGATTTCTCCCCTATAAATAGGGCCCTTTTCTTCATATTTTCATAATAACACAACATAGAAAAGATATTATACACAAATTCTAGTAGTTTTTACAAGTATAGAAAAGGTATAGTGGAGGTATAGGAGGTATAAAATAGGGAGAAAACCCATCCCTTATGGTTTTGTCCACATTCCTAGTTTCCTTTATTAGGATTTAGGGGAGGTTCTATCCATACAAATAATCGCCTAAATAGTCCTATTTCAACATCTACTTTGGCTAGACTCTCTCAACAGCAAAAGGTTCGCCTCAAAGTGGATTCACGCCGTTAAGGTAACGCTCTTGAGTTTCAAAGAGACTCACATGTCATCTATTTTATCATTATTCTCTGCCTCTTCTATTATATCTATTCTTTTATTCTTGTTTTGGGTCTGGTCCTAACCCATATGAGCCTTATTGGCACCCTATGTCCTTAAGGATATTAAAGTGGTGTGCCATACTCATAAGGTAGGATATCCTATTTTTATTTCATTTCTTCTCCATAAATCTATTTATTATATCGAATTGATTTTTTTTCCTGCGACCAGACAAGACCCATACAGGTCCTCCAAACCGGTACTGGTCATCCCCAGTAGCCGTACGGAACCTACCCACTTGTACAGGTACCGGCCCCTGGCAAAACCAATAATTCATTTTTAACTAGTTAAAATCAATCAACTTACCATTTGCCTTGCGATAGTTTTATCTAATAATCGTGTAAATCAACCCCCAAAAGTTAAAATGTGTTTTTATAACAAAGTACGTTGAAGGCTCATTAATTCTCTTCGATCCTAGAAGCCGCCCGGGCACTATCAATCGTAAAATCATCACGCTAAGATAATCACATTTTTCCTAATAAAATGTTGACTTATGATGTGCGATAAACTGCACTAATTTCTATGGATGCAGGGGAATTTATTTCATTTTCTTTTATAACTTAGAACAAATGTATAGGTTCTTTCGCAATTTCCCCCCATTTCCACCAGTTGTAATTTTTATTCCCTCATTTATTGCTTGTCCTTTATTGCAATCTGTACACACATGTAAGAAGTGTGAAAGAGTGTGGAAAAATGTGATTTATGTGATAATTCCCCAAATGATGAAAACAAAAACGATTTTACGTGGTGAATGTAATTTTGAATTAACTAAATGAGAAATAAGTGACTCATCTGATACCCAAATCTCTGATCCAAAAGGTATGACCCTCCATCCTAATAGGAATCGTACCAAAACTCTTTTCGAAGCAGACAACATGGGTGCCGACTCTACCATTTGTGTAAAGATTTGGGTCTCGATTCTTTTATTCATCAAAATTGGCTAATTGTGCAAACTTGAACTAAAAAGCTTTCATCACGCCTAAATCTAACCAACCTCCAATGGGCCCTGCCTCTCTCATAGGCGCCAAGGGAGACCCACACATCATCGGCACCTTACAGTATTCTTTATGGTAGTGGAATTTTGTTTGATGGCATATATGTTTTCAATACTAAAGCTGAAATTTCAAATATGAATGATGCTAAGAGATTGAAATTAGATAAAGGCAAACCATCCTACTTAAGGCATTGTCATTCGGGCCATATAAATGAAACCCGCTTAACTAAGTTACACAAAGGTGGTGACTTAGGCTAATAGACTGGTAGTCTTATAGGGCACGCGAACCTTGTTTATTAGGCAAAATAATAAAGAAACCCTTCAAAGGAAAAGGACAACGTGCCATAAGTACATTGGAAATAATACATACAGATGTATGTGGTCCAAAAAATGAACAAGCATATGGAGGATTCATCTACTTCATATCTTTTATCGATGATTACTCACGATATGGGCATTTGTACCTTATGAGGCACAAATCAGATAGTTTTGAAAGATTCAAAGACTATAAGAATGAAGTTGATAAACAGCTTAGAAGGAATATTAAGGCACTAAGGTCAGACCAAGGTGGAGAATATTTAAGCTAAGAGTTTTAAGATTATCTAAGGGATAATGGAATATTACCCCAATGTACCCCTTATTAGACTCCTCAGAATAATGGTGTGTATGAAAGTAGGAATAGTACTTTGTTGGACATGGTTCAGTCCATGATGAGCTAAGAAAGTCTCAGCCAATCCTTTTAGGGATACACACTTGAGATCATAGTTTATGTATTAAGCCATGTGCCCTCAAAATCAGTTGATACAACACCATACAATAGGTGGTATGGTAAGAAACCCTCTCTTTCTCACCTGAGAGATTAGGGATGTTCTGCCTATGTTAAAAGGAAAATGTCAGACAAGCTAAGAGCTAGGGCTGCTAAATGCTTCTTCATAGGTTATCCTAAAGAGATAGTAGGATATACTTTATATGATCCTGAGGAACAAAAGGTGTTTATTTCTAGGACTGCTTAGTTCCTTAAGAAGGAACACTAGCTTGCAAAAGCTAGTAGGAGCGACCTTGAACTTGAGGTTCAAGTAGGCGAACAAGATGATCAATTGATATTTCCTATGCCTGATACACAACAGAGTGTGATCAAGGAATAATCTCTTACACAACAACCATTGCATAGATTTGGTAGGTTCCCAATGCTCCTAAAAATTATGGTTTCTTCATCACGGATGATAAACAAATCTTTTTAATAGAGGATGATGAACCTTAGACCTACAAGGAAGTAATGGAGTGCTCAAACTTTGATAAATGGTTAAAAGCCATAAAATCTGAAACGGATTCCATGTATTAAAACCAAGTATGGGAATTGGTCGATGCACCTGATCAGGTTAGACCCATAGGTTGTAAATGGGTTTTCAAGAAGAAAATCGACATAGATGGTAATGTGATTACCTATGAGGCAAGGTTGGTGGCAAAGGGTTATAGTCAAAGAGAAGGTATTGATCATGGCGAAACCTTTTCACCTGTAGCCATGCTTAAATCTATAAGGATACTCTTGGCCATTGCTGCTTATTGTGATTATGAGATCTGATTGTGAGATCTGACAGATGGATGTGAAAATTGCTTCCCTAAATGGAAACTTGGATTGGGATGTATACATGATACAACTTGAGGGTTTTACATCTTAGTATGGCTCGAACGTATGCAAGCTGCAAAGATCCATTTTTGGACTTAAGAAGGCATCCGGGAGTTGGAATATAACGTTTGATGATATAATCAAAGCGTTGGATTTTATATTAAATGCTTATGAGCCTTGGGTGTACAAGAAGGTTAGTGGGAGTGCAGTCATTTGCCTTGTGCTATATGTTAATGACATACTGTTAATAAGAAATGACATTTCTCTTCTTCAAATTGTTAAGTCATGGATGTCAAGAAAGTTCTCCTATAAAGACCTTGGAGAAGCAGCATTTATACTAGGTATAAAGATCTATAGAGATACATCCAAGAGGCTGCTAGGTATTTTACAAGAAACATTCATAGACAAGGTATTGGCTAGGTTCAACCTCCAGCAATCAAGAAAGGGTTATCTTCCAATGTCTTATGGAATTAACCTTTCTAAATCTGAGTGTCCGGGGACACAAGAGGAGAGATTGCGCATGAATAGAATTCCCTATACATCTGAAATAGGATCTATCATGTATTCTATGGTATATACATGGCTAGATGTCTCACACGTGTTGAGCATCACGATCAGATTTCAATCTGATCCAAGTTAGAAACACTAAAAGGTTGTTCAGAAAATCTTTAAGTACTTGAGAAGGACTAAGGAAATGTTAGTGGCGTATGCAGCAGGTGATCTTATAGTAATGGGATTCATCGATGCAAGTTTTCAATCTGATAGAGATGATAGCAAGTCACAGTTAGGTTACCTATTTAAGTTAAATGGAGGGGCAATTGTTTGGAAAAGTTCCAAATAGGATACAACTGTTTATTAAACAATTGAATCTACATTGCTGCTTCAAAAGCAGCAAAATAAGTTGTTTGGATAAAGAGATTTATTGGTGATCTTGGCGCGGTGTCTACCAGTGAGGATCTAATAGTATTATATTATGATAACACTAGGGCCATTGCTTAGGCAAAAGAACCATGGTCTCGTAAGAGAAATGGACAGGTACACAGAAAATATCATATAGTTTAAGATATGATAAGGGATAAAGATATACAGATGGAATATATACCCAAAGATCAGAACCTAGTGGATGGTCTGACTAAGCCTTTGACACTGATTAAGCATGACCAGCATGTTAATAGTTATGGCTTACGACACGTAGCTAATTGGCTTTAGTACAAGTGGGAGATTGTTAGATATGATATCTGCCCTAGAGGTAATTAGGGCGATATATCTTAGTTTTATTTAAACGAACAAAGTTATACTAATAAAGGCATTCCTTTTGTTATATTAATGACTTAAAAAATATATTATGACTAGTTTAGAACATATTCATTGATGTGTTTGCAAAAGTCCATGACATAATTATAGCATGTATTGCAAGGGCATAGTGGGACTATGTTTGTGAGAACTAGTTACTGTGCAGTTACGATTTGTCTATATATCCCTAGTTATAGTATCATCAGGACTGGACATTGATGATATGGATTCACTAGCATGTACCATCATAGGTCTTGAATTTGATTCAGAGTAGCATATCTCCAATGTTAGAGGGTGGTACCTTGGGTTAACACATGAATGTATTCAGAGAGAGATACATTGGAGACCGTTATGAGATAACACTCGATAATCTATATTATTTGTTGGTGTTCAATCATATTATTGCAATAGCAATATGAATATCCTTAGACATGAGATACTAGTTACCTTGTTTAGATGTTGCTATACTTAGGGTCATACCTAAGCACTCTATAGTTCGGGTGATGCAGATGATTATGGGTATAGTTGATGTATGTCTGTTGGTAAGCTGAGTAGTCAAGAAGGAATCTATCACTCCATTATAGCAATATAAGGGAGATGTACCTTGGCCACTTGTTAGAAGTGACACACTTATAAACCATTGATTAGAGTATGAGTTGATAGGATAGGATCTTGATCAACGTATTAAAATGGTTGAGTAGTGTACTTTCACAGCAAGACTAAATAATGGTGTTGCTATTAAAGCTACTAGTGGACTAACACTTGAACCGAGTCCTAGAAACCCGATGGTACTTAATAGTCGATAGAAGGAGTGAGTTGATTGATACTATTGTAGAACCGGGATTAAGTAACAATGCACGTGACGTTTTGAATATTGAGGGATCATATGCCCTTTGCTAGAGAGCCATAATGACTAATCAAAGTAATCGGAGTTCACAATAGTCTGGAGCTCTGAGCTAGTCAATTCCTAAAAGGAATTGAGCTAGGTTAAGCTTTTAACGGCTCGATATTATAGGGATCCTATAAGGTCACAGACTTTGAGTTACGATCGAGCTATATAAAGAACTGTTAGACCGGTTCTAACTAGAAGAGCAAGGAAATATGGTTAGACCATAATATTGGTTATACCAATATACATTGGTTGGACTAATGAACCTGTTAAATAATAAGGAGGTTAAAATAGTAGAAAGGGGGAAGTAGAAACAAAAATAAAGTGGGGTTTGAGGAACCTGCACGAGTGGTTATGCACATGTACTATTAGATAATACATGCATAAAAACTGCATGTAGTCCCGTTCAAAAGTGCACAAAGGCCCATAAGGGGCTTGTGTGGGCTGCGTTCGATGCATAGGCTTTGGGCATGCATATCATGCAGAGTGCGGCCCACTTGGGGGATGCACTATACATAGCCCGGGTGGCCTACACTCCTGCATAGGGCATAGTGCAGCCCTACCAAGCTGGGCTTATGGTCCAGCGCAAACCCAGCCGCACTGCTGGCCGTAGTGTTACGATTCTATTAGGGAGCTTACTCCCCAAGCAAGCTCCCCAGTGTTTGTGTCTATCTCTACTTCCTAATTTAATTAAATAGTCTTAATTGCCCATTCTATTTTAATTCTAATTGGTTGAGGTTAGGGACTTTAATGTCCATTGAATAACACCTAACCACTACAAATAGAGGCCTTCTCCTTTGTTATTTTTCATCGTTAATACCATACTCCTATTCTTGCTCTCTTATTCTCTTAGTTATTCTGGTTCCTAAAAGTAATCCGTCGAAGACGTATTTACTTGGAATAGAAAACTAAGGGAATTTCTTCTAGAATAAATTAGCAGGACAGATGTAGCTATCTTCCACTTATTTATTAGTACTCCCCTTCTAGAAGGTTTTGGTCAATGGTGCTCGTGTTGACTATTTATACAGGGCTTCTAGTTTAGAATCTGTGCACATAGCTGAGTGGTCTTTCTGTCGACTACGCGATTCACGCTTCAACCGGTAAGTTGTTAAATTTTTATTAGGTCCTTTTAATAAGTGTTTATGACCTAGAGTAATTTAAGACTAGCACTATTATCAATCATGCCATGTTTAGGAGATCTTAAACACTAGATTAAATTTTTTATTTCTGTTGTGCATGTTTTACTTGATAAGACCCTTAATCTAGACCAACACTTTTCCTAACAAAATGCTGACTTATAGTGTGCCATAATTATGCTAACATTTTTGTGCAAGCGAATTTATTTATTTTTGTTTTAGAACTTAGAACAAATGTATAGGTCCCCTTGGAATTCCTCTATTTTCCCCCCAGTTGTAATTTTTATCCCCCTTTACTATTTACGATATATTATGAATTGTTGAACACATGAATCGTGTGTGAAAGAGTGTAGAAAAATAGGATTTCTATGATAATTCCCCAAATGATGAAAAGGAAAATGGTTTTACGCGGCGAATGTAATTTTGGACTAACTAAATGAGAATTAAGTGACTCATCCGATACCCGAATCTCGGATCCAAAAGGTATGAGTCTCCTGTCCAATGGGAATCGTACCAAAACTCTTTGACAAGTAGACAACTTGGGTGGTGACTCTATCATTTGTATCGAGACCCAAATCATTTAGTTAATCCAACCCATTTTCTTTTTCATCATTTGGGAAAATTGTTACGCTTTATCTTCTCACCTCCTTCTCTCTAGAAGTAAATGTGCTCTTTTTCTAGAGCTAGGTTAAGGTGCCCTATTTTCTCCTCAAAACTTACAAAGGTGTCACTCATGCCCACTAGGAATTGGGGATACCCTAGTGAGTGGAGCACTCATTGCCATCTCCCTCTTTAAGGCTTGGTACGATGGGAACCCACTACATCAACTTCTGATGCATCCTTACACCTTTCTTATTGAAAGCCTTAGAGTTTTATCCTTCTAGGTACCTTTTTCCTGTGAGATTTGATTAGGTCACCCTTTGTTATCCTCATGGTAATCAAAGGAAAATACCTTCAGTATTAGCGAGAGGAATAATGTTAGATGGATCTACTTTGCATGTGTTGTGTTGTTTTCCCTTGTATATTAACCTCACCATGTGTGAGAACTAGCTTTCAATGGTCCTTCTCATGAAACGATGATAAGAGCTAGATATTGTAATCTATTACAAGTCTTATCCATTAGAGGTGTTCCTATGATAGCAGAGATGAGTTTTGGCCAAAGTTGGAGACCTAGACTGCCCTTAGGGACCCGTACGGGTCACACCTAGTGGTATAGTTCCACAAGTTGACTCATACGGCCTGAAACCCTTGCACGCTTGGGAGGGACCCATAAGGGTCCTGCTCAAACCCATGTGGGTCCCACCCCACCTATATTGGTCCTACGCAGGACCAATCACACAGGTCTAATTACAATTATACCATAATAAATTAAAATAAGCCATAAATCATATTTATTATTTATAGACATGATTATTTCCTATAAATAGAGACACTTTGCCTTACTTTCAAGGAGAGACAACTTAAAAATGATTCACATACTATAGTTTATGATTTTTCTAGCCATTTTGCAAGTAATAGAAATGGTATAGAAGAGGTATAGAAGCGATAAAATAGGAAGAAAACAATTCCTCTTTTGTTTTGTCCACATTTTATTTCATTCTAACTTCATTATTTGGATTGGGGGAAAGTTTTGTCCATACAAACAATCACCTAAAATGGTCCTAAATCTATCATTTCATCATCTACTTTGGCTAGACTCTCTCTCGGCATGGAGATGGCTTCAAAGTGCATTCACGGTGTAAAGGTATGCTCTTGAGTTTAAAAGAGACTCACATTTTATTCATTTTATTGTCATTATCACTTATTTCGTTGGAACTGTCCTTTGATCTAATTTTTGGTCTGGCCCTGACACATATGGGCCTTCTTGTAACCTATGCGCCCTTATAAAGGTTATACAGATGTGTCATAGCCATATGGAAGGAAATCCCATTTTATTCTGCTCTTTCTCTGTGCACATGTTTTATCTAATTTGAAAATAAGGTTCTGTTTGGGGTCCAAACATGACCCATACGGGTCCCACCAGTAGCCGCACAGGTGTCCCCAACCTATACAGGTATTGTCCCTCAAGCAGAACTCTATTATCTTTTTAAGTCTGTAAAATAAAACTAAAATCACCATTTTGCCATGTAATAATTTTCACTAATAATCTGGTAAAACAACCCACAAAAAGGTAAAAATGTGTTTTCTGAACAAAATGCGTTGAAGACCCATTATTTTTTCCAATCCTAGAAGTAGCCCGAGCATTATCGATCACATTACCGCCATGCCAGCATAATCACATTTTCTCCATTAAAATGCTGACTTATGATGTGCCGTAATGGTGCTAACGTTTTCACATAGAAAAATTTATTGATTTTGTTTTATTACCTAGAACAAGTGTATAGGTTCTCTGGCAACCCCCCCATTTCCCTAGTTGTAATTTTGTTTCCCCCTTTATTGTTTGTGCTTTATGATAAAATGTTGAATGCACGAATTGAGTGTGAAAGAACGTAGAAAAATAAGATTTCTATGCTAATTCCCCAAATGAGGAAAAGAAAATAATTTTACGCGGTGATTTAAGGCTGTAAACGAGCTGAGTCGAGCCAAGTTTTGGCCTGTTCGTGTTCATTCATTTAATTTTTAATTGAAGATGAGTCAACCCGAACTTGAATTCAAGCTCAAAATTCTATTTGTGTTCATTTATTTAAGTGTTCGTCTATTCACAAACAACTCTTTTATTTTGTTTAAGAACGGTTCGTTAATTTATTCAGGAACGAGTTTGTCCATTGTTCGTGAACAACAATGTCAATTCAATACGTAATTTAAAATGAGCCATAAAATTGTGTTGGGTAATGTTATATATATTTATTTTTGTGTTAGTTTAATTTTATATAGCCTTACTTTATTTTAATTATATAACATTCTGTTTTTTGTATGTAATAATAATAATCGAGCTAGTTCACAAACATTTATCGAGCCAGTTCACGAACTTGTTCGTGAACCTCTAATCCAGTTTGTTCATGAGTTAATAAGCCAAGCTTTGGCTTGTTCATGTTTAGTTCATTTATATTTTAAGCAATAAAATCATGTTCTCAAACTGTTCATTTATAAATCGAGTTGAGCAAAGTCGAGCTTTTATCGAGTAGAACATCGAGTTGTTCACGGACTGCTTGGTTCATTTATAGCCCTAGCGGTGAATGTAATTTTGAATTAACTAAATGAGAAATAAGTGACTCATCTGATACCTGAATCTCTGATCCAAAAGGTATGAGTCTCCCGCCTAATGGGAACCGTACCAAAACTCTTTCCCAAGTAGACAACTTGGGTGGCGACTCTATCTTTTTGTATCGAGATGTGGGTCTCAATTCTTTTATTCATTCAAATTGGTAAAAAAGTGTAAACTTGAACTATTTAGTTCCATAACACTTAAATGAACGAACCCCTAGTGGACCCCGCAGTAAGGCACTAAGGGAAATCCATATATTTTCAAGCACAACAACGCACACTGGCGACTATGCTAGGGAATATAATCTTTTAACTTGCAAATTTTTGGTTTTTGAAATGCTTAAAAGATTAAGATGAGCACCAAAAATCATTTAGTTAATTCAACCCCACTTTCCTTTTCATCATTTGGGAATATTATTACACTTCATCTTCTTACCTCCTTCTCTCTTGAAATAAATGCGCTCTTTTTCTAGCACTAGGTTAGGGTGCCCTATTTTTCTGTGAAACTTATGAAGGTGTCACCTATGCCCACCAGGAATTGGGTACAGCCTAGTGAGTGGAAGACTCTTTGTCACCTCCCTCTAAAGAGGCTTGGTACGAGGGAACCTACTACATCAACTTTTATTACGTACCTACACCATTCTTATCGAAAGTGTGAGCACTGGATTTTAACGATCCTTCTCACGAAATGATGATGAGAGCTATATAATGCAATGTCTTTCAGGTGTTGTCCATCAAAGGTGTTCCTACTACTGCATAGTTGAGTTTGGCCAAAGTTATGAGACCTAGACTGCCTTTAGGCTCCTGTACGGATGCTTCTTAGTAGTACAGATCCACTGGCAGACCCATACGGGTCATCCCTTCCATACGCCTGGGGGGGACCGGTATGGGTACTCTTGTTGCCTGAACAGGCTCTTTTAGAAGTGAATCCTTTCCTATTTCAGGAAAAGGCAGGCCATGGATGTGATTTATTGCGTTCAGACCTCCTTTCCTATATAAATAGAGCCCTTCTCTTCACATTTTCAACACACAAATCTCATACAAAAATTATACTAAAATTCTAGCAATTTCTATAGGTATAGAAAAGGTATAGTAGGGGTATAGGAGGTATAAAATAGGGAGAAAACCCATTCTTTGAGGTTTTGTCCATATTTTATTCATTCCTAACTTCATTCACTAGGATTTAGGGGAGGTTATGTCCACACAAATACTCACCTAAATAGTCCAATTTCACCATCTACTTTGGCCGGACTCTCTCAATAGTAAAGGGATCATCTCAAAGTGGATTCACGATGCAAAGGTAATGCTCCTTAGTTTCAAAGAGACTCACATCTCAATTATTTCGTTATTATTATTCTTCATTTCTCTAGTTTTATCTGTTCCTTTTCATTTCTTGTCTTGGGCCTAGTCCTAACCCGTATGAGCCTTGTTGGCACCATATATCCCCAAAGATATCAAATCGGTGTGCCATACTCATACGGAAGGAAATCCCTTTTTATTTTATTTTTCTACCATCAATCCATTAATCAGTTAATCTATAAATTGAAGTGAACAGAGTTTCTATCTAGACTAGATAGGACCCCGTACGGGTACACCATGCTCGTACAGGTCCTCCCTTGTTCCCGTATAGGTCCCACCCATCCGTAAGGGTTCCTGCCCTAAGCAGATTCCTAAACTCATAATCAACAAATTTGCCATGCGAGCATTTTCATTAATAATCCGGTAAATCAACCCACAAAAGATAAAATGTGTTTTAACAACAAAATACGGCGAGGTTCTGATTTATGATATGCTATGAATTGTGCGAACATCTGTGGATGTAGGGGAATTTATTTTCATTTTGTTTTATAACTAAGAACAAATGTATAGGCCCTCTTTGTAATTTCCCCCATTTTCCCCTGGTTGTGATTTTTATTCACCTATTTATTGCTTGTGCTTTATTGTAATATGTAAAGGCATGTAACAAGTGTGAAAGAGTGTAGAAATAGGATTTCTGTGTTAATTCCCTAAATGATGAAAACTAAAACGGTTTTATGCGGTGAATGTAATTCTGAATCAACTAAATGAGAAATAAGTGACTCATCCGATACCCGAATCTCTGATCCAAAAGGTATGATTCTCTCGCCTAGAGGGAACCGTACCATAATACTTTCCCAAGTAGACAACTTTGGTGGCGACTCTATAATTTGTATTGAGATTGGGGTCTTGATTCTTTTATTCATTAAAATTGGCTTATTGTGCAAACTTGAACTAAAAAAGTTTTATCATGCCTAAATCCAACCAACCCCCAGTGGGCCCCACCTCTCACACAGGCGCCAAGGGAGACCCACACGTCATCTACACCTTACAGTGCCGACTCTGCTGGGGATAAGAATCTTTTAACTTGCAAAATGTTGGTCCATTTAAAAAGCTTAAAAGATTAAGAAGAGCACTAAAAATTATTTACCTGATTCAACCCGTTTTCTCTTTCATTATTTAGGAAAGTTATCACACTCAATCTTCTCATCTCCTTCTCTCTTTAGTTAGATGCACTCTTCCTCTAGCGCTAGGATAGGGTGCCCTATTAGTTTCGCGACACTCGTGACGGTGATACCTATGACCGCCAGGGATACTGGGTACACCTCAGTGGGGGAGCACTCATTGCCATCTCCCTCCAAAAGAGGCTTGATGAGACGGGAACCTTCTACAATAACTTCTGAAATGTCCCTACACCATTCTTATCAAAAGACATAAAATTTTACCTTCTAGGTACCCTGATTTTTGTGTGAGATTAGACTAAGTAAGAATACCCTTAGACTCGACTAATCAATTTGCATGTGTTGTATTACATACCCCTATGATTAACCCTACCACACATCGTTGTAATTTATGCATGCATACCACATCCCCTACATGTATTGATCTCTTGGTTGCCACCTCAGTGCAAGACCAAAAAATTGGCAATCCCATCCAGCACTCATCCCGGTCCTAATCATGGCTAAGCTTGGTCCATCAGTTCAAATAGCGAAACAAACACTCCGCACAATTAATAGTGGATCCCATTCACTCTATCAAGAGGCTATCCTAGAGTCTCATTGCAATAAGGATTTGAGTCAGTTACCCGACTTCATGGTTATGCCAAACGGGATAATACTCCCTCATTTCATGGGTTTACCCTATAGCATGACCTATGACCAAGTGGCTCATCCTACGACTCTTGATGATATCTCACCTTGGGCTATTCCTTTGTTGAACCTTTTCAAGAAGCTGAAGAAATACCAATTGATTGATCATCTTCGACCGTATGTTCTACCAAAACCTAAGGAGACGGGCAACTTTTATATATATCATGCTAGTCCTGATCATCCAACTAGGACATGTGAGGACCTCCTCAAAGCCATCACAGCACTAATCGACAAAAAAAGTCTGTGAGCCTCGATGGAAAGGGGATAAAGTAGCCATAATCAACTTGGGATTAGAAGAAAGTGAGGTAAGGAAACGCATCATGGAAACCAAGAAAGCAAGAGAAGAGCAACCCATGCTTGGCCTTATAACTATTAGACAATGGAGTGGGGAACCTATCCATGACTACTTTTAGAGGTGGTTAACCATCGTAGTACCCTTCAAAGGAAACCTCAAGAGAAGAAATTAGCTAACAAGTTCATCTTCGAGTTATCTCCTCACCTCCGTAAGATATCATTTGTGAATGCAGACAAAACTATCCCTAAGAGCCTGAAACAACTATAGAAATAGAAAAATGTTCTAAATAAATGGAAGACAGTGGCCCATCAAAGATTGAAGTAGACAAAGCCATTGATACTTTTACTACTTCAATTTACACTATCTTATGTTTGGGGGATAAGAAGAAGACACTGATTTAGGAAGCCTTGAGAAACCTGGCCTAAGCCATATGGGAACTTATGGAAGATGTGTTGATCGAGAAATAGCTACAAGACCTAGATCATGACCTAACTCACATTCTGATGAGTGACTAAGAAGGCCCTCCCCTTGTGGAGGACGGCAATGCAATTATATGTAATGAAAATGATGTAGCCTGTGGCAATACTAATGATAATAATAGTTATTTTGCTTACTTGTTTGATGTTTCGCCTAATGGCACCATGCATTCATCTGACCATACATATAACATTTTTAGCATTCATGACACTTCATTACATGACATTAATTGGGAACTAAGGAAAATCCAAAATTGGTGATAATATCCAATGATCTGACCCCTATAAAAAAAGAGAGATGATAAAAGTGCTTAGAAAACATGTTAACCCTTTTGTGTCATCCTATGAGGACATGCCCGGGGTAGATTGCCAGATTATCAAGCATCGCATCTTGACTGATCCCAAGTGTAAACCGGTGAAGCAAAAGTTAAGAAGGCCACGTCCAGAATGGGCCGATAAGATCAAATCTGAAGTTACTAGATTACTAGAAGCTAAGTTCATCAAAGTAATCGAGTACCCGTCATGGTTAGCGAATGTTGCCCCGGTCCGTAAGAAAGATGGAAAGGTCAGAATGTATGTCAATTTTTGTGATTTGAATAAGGCATCCCCCAAGGATGACTTTCCACTACCATATATCGACGTATTAATAGATAGTGCTGCCAGGGCTGCAATGTACTTATTCTTAGATGGGTTCTCTTGGTATAATCAGAACATAATGGACATCATCGACAAGGTCAAGATGACCTTCATCATAGAATGGGGAGTATATTGTTACAAAGTAATGCCTTTTAGGTTGAAAAATGTAGGGGCAACTTACCAGAGAGCAGTCATAGCCTTATTGCATGACATGATCCTCAAAGAGGTCGAGGTTTATGTAGACGACATGCTAGTAAAGTCTAATACGAGTGAAGAACACCCTAAGATTTTGGAAAGGTTCTTGACTAGAAACGAGAAGTATAATTTGTGATTGAATCAAAAGAACTGTGTGTTTGGGGTTGCATCAGGAAAACTCTTGGGACACATCGTCAGTCAGAGAGGAATCAAGGTCCATCCTAATAAAGTAGAGCTATTCAAGAAATACCTTTTCTTAGAACTTAAAGGGAAGTCAGGTCATTCCTTGGATCGCTCTAGTATGTAAGTCTTTTTATTGCCAAGTTAATGACCCTGTGTGAGCCAATCTTTAAGTTGTTTAGAGGGAAACAGCCGATAGAATGGAATCAGTAATACCAGATAACATTTGACAAGATAAAGGCTTATCTCGTGAGCCTTTTGGTTTTAAGGCCTCCAATGCCTGACAAGCTGCTAATTCTATACTTCGCCATAGAAGAGTCATCTGTAGGGGCAATGTTGGTCCAGGAATTAGAGGATAAGAGCGAGCATGCCATCTATTCTTTAAGAAAGAAGTTATTGGAATATTAGACAAAGTACACGATGGTATAAAAGACCTGTACAATAATGGTATGGTTGACTAAGAAGTTGAGGCAGTACTTCTAGTTCTACAAAATACAAGTAGTTACAAGGGTTGATCCGATGAAGTATCTCTGTCAATCCCCCACATTCGTAGGGAAACTCTCTTGTTGGCTCCTATTACTATCCGAGTTTGATATAGAGTATGTCATGAAGAAGGTCATTAAGGGGAGAGAAGTGGCTGAGTTTTTGGTAAGTCAACCCCTAGAGTCTAATTATGTCAAAAATCTGGATTTCCTCGATGAGCAGTTAGCAAAAGGGAAGGCTGAGAAGGATGAATGGACTATGTATTTTGATGGGGCTATGTATTTAAAAGGCACAGGTCTTGGGGTAGTCATCATTACACCACAAGGTGAGGCTATTCCACTGAGAAAGCAGTTGGAGTTTTCAGTCACTAATATCGGGACTAAGTATGAAGCTTGTCTCTTTGCTCTTGCTGCTCTCTTAAAAGTAGCGGCGAGAGAAGTGAGGCTGATGGGAGACTCCGCCTTAGTAATAAAGCATACCATAGGAGAGTGGGAAATCAGGGAAGAATCACTCTGGCCATATGTCCAAGTCATTTGGGATTTGTCAGCACAATTCGGTCAGTGCCTCTTCCAGTATATACCGAGGGATGAGAATTAGATGGTAGATTTTTTAGCTACCCTAGCTTCGATGTGGGGAGGAGGAGAGGCTCAACCCATCCATCCGCTTGTAGTAGAAACATCTCATTCACGATTTTATGAACAGGTTCAGGTTATGGTTGTAGAAGAGCAAAAGGCTGATTTGTACAATGATATTAAGAGGATTCTGAAAGGAGGGAAGTGCCCCAAAGAATCATAGGGTTCAGACCGTCTAACCCTCAAGAGGTTGGCGACCCAGTTTAGACTAGTCTGTAAAGATCTCTTCAAAAGAACATCCGAAGGTTTATTATTGACGTGTTTAATAGAAGAAGAAGCAGAAAGGGTAATGACTCAGGTACATTCAGGGGATTGTGACCCGCACATAAATGGGTTGGCTCTAGGTAGAAAGATTCAGAGAATGGGTTACTACTGGACCACAATGAACGTCGACTACATTGACAAGGTTAGAAATGTCATGAATGTTAGATTCATGGTGACATACACCATCTCCCTTCATCCAAACTTTACAATTTGTCTACTTCTTAGCCTTTCTCGGCATGGGGGATAGATATAATTGGTGAAATTCGACCATCATCCACCAACGGTCACCGATTCATCATCATCGCAGTTGATTGTTTTTCGAAATTGGTAGAGGCTAAATCTTACACCAACATTACCGCCAAGAAAATGTGCAAGTTCATAGAGAGGCGTATTTTTGCAAGATATGGAATCCCACACCATGCAGTTTCTGATAATGGTGTCTAGTTTCAAGGGGAACGTTGAACATCACAGATCTTCTCCATATAGACCATAAGATAACGAAGAAGTTGAGGCTACCAATGAGTCAATCAAGAAGAATTTGTCCAAGATGGTGGCTACTTACCGAGATTGGGCTGATAAACTTCCATTCGTAGTTTAGGGGTATAGAACCAGTGTAGGGACTCCCATCGATCAAAGCCTTTCTTCTTAGTATATGGAATGGAAGCTGTGCTACCAGTTGAAATAGAAGTAAGGTCCTAAGAGTGTCACTTGAACCGCAGTTAAAAGAATCAAATTGGGCAAGAGCCAGGTATGAACAGTTGAATGTAATAGACTAAAAGCGGCTCAGGGCACTTAACCATCTTTAGATATACCAACAATACATGGCTCGAGCTTACAACAATAGAGTCAAATACCTCTCAAAGCGGGTGATTTGGTCCTTAAGCAGTTACGCCAAGTCAACATGGACGCTAGGGGCAAGTTAATTGGGAAGGACTATTTATCGTGAAGAAAGTCCTTGGTAAAGGGGGAATCAAGCCTATGGACATGGATGGAAATGAGTTTGTGTATCTAATGAATCAAGATATGCTCAAGGGTTATCATGTATAGGTCAAAATAATTAAATCATAATAAAAAGCGCAAAGAATAAATGAAATTAAGAATAAAACACCCGGTGAGCGATCCTCTACTGCTCGGGCAAAAATTAGGGTGCAGCCCATCGGTCAGTATCCCACAAATCAATCAGCCAAAAATTAGGGAACTCAAAATAAAGCTCATGAAGTTGAAAACCCAAAAAGGGTGGCTTAGGCAAAAGTTAGGGCATCGAGAGAAAATTGTTAGTTACTTTTTAGAAAATCTGTAAAAGACCAGTAGGCAGTAGGGGTTAACCATTAGAAATTGTTAGCATTGCCTATGTACTCAAATTAATCTTATCAATGAACATGTCATGATTTTGCGAAGAATCTAGGTCGTATGAATGAATGCATGTCTTTAGGTCAAATAATCGCTGGTATGTGAACATCAATTTTTTTTCTCTACGTGTTATGCATCATTTTATTCATTTCTATCACACATTTGCAATATTCAGAAAAGCATGCTGGATTAAAAACCCGAAAGGGCAGTCTAGTAAAAGTTAAGGAAAAAAGAAAAGTCTGCTGGGTTGAGCCGTCAAGGATAATTCAGGTAAAAATTAAGATAGCCCACGGGATTGAAAACCTGAAAAGGCGGTCTCAGTAAAAATTAAGGGAAAAGCTTACTAGGTTGAAAACACAAAAGCGTGGTCTAGGCAAAAGTTAAAGCTAAAAAGAAAAAGGTCCACTGGGCTAAGCCGTTAAGGACAGCTCAGGCATAAATTAGGACAAGAAGAAAGAAAAATAAATGTTTGATAGGTCCTCTCACATTGAGTGTCCTATTGAAAAGTTAGAACTTAATTCAGTCTCCTCACTATAAAATCACCAGGCAACGATACTCAACAGTCTAAGTTTAAGAAAAATCCCTAAGCATAAAAGAAGTATCAAAGGTACCAATCCAAAAGTTCATAATCAAAACAAGCCTCACACAGCCCAAAAAGTACTAATAGTTCAGAAAAGCAATCATAACCTAAGCCGTCAGGGGATCCTATCCCAGATGACCTTCCTGAGTCTGATCCTGATTATCCACCAACAGATCATCCATGTCTATAGTCATATGTTCCTCAACATCACCAGTACCAATAGCTAGCTAGGCGAGGGCCCTAGTATCCAAGGTCCTTACTGTGGCCCCAATAGCGTCAGCTCCCTTAACATGCTGATCCACATCTTTGTGAGTCATTAGATAACCGGAAAAATCATCCTTAGACTCATAATCAGAAGCAACCAGTATCTGCCTATCCTTACACATCCTTGCTAGCTAACCCCTCAGCATCTCAATCTCGACCCTCACCCGAGCAGTCCTGACCCTAACCAGACCAGTCTCAGCAGTGGCTACCCGCAGCTGCTCCTTTAAAAATCTAGCTCCCTCCTCATAAGAGATCAAATCCTAGGCAGACCAGCTGCTCTCCATGGCTAGCAAAGTCTACAATAAAACCCATAAGATTAGTACACATGCATAAATGTCATGGCATGCATCATGCATAGTTTTTTGAAATTTTTTAGGTAAAAGAAACTTACCGAACCTAGTGCATCCTAGGGCAGCAGTAGATCTCAGATAGAGAAATAACCCCTTGCTCTCCTCTCGGCCTTGAAAATGGTAACTGAAAAGAAAGGGTCACATTAAAATAAGACGTCTTAAGCAGTAATGGACAAAGGCAAAGGTAAAGGATTCCTTACATGGGTGGAGCTTGAAGGAGTGAAACCAATAGGCTAGACCAACTCCTTGAGCTTCTTGATAGCTTGATTCCCTAAATGGTCAAGCAGTCGGACGAAAGTGTCAAGCTTAGCCTAAAGGACACCCTCTATCACAGATCTGGATGCACGAGGCCGCTTCACCAGAGGCTCTAGAGCAGTAGTAGTAGCAGAGCTCTTTCGCGTGGAAGCAGAAGGCTATGGCAATAAATAATCAGACTCAAGTCCACGGTCAATTTCAAAAAGGAACCAAGTATTCACGAATGGCAAGTTAGAGGCATACCTGAGAAGAATGGGTAGCATACTTAGCTGAACCTCTGGTGCCCGGCATTATAGATGCACCCCTATGGTCACCCCTCAGTGCTCCCTCCTCCTCCCCCTCATCATCATCATCCTCTCTATCACTCAAGTGAAACTCTAGGGGCTCATCCTTATGATGGATCATATCGCAGGGTGGCAGGAGGGAGGAATCAATAAACTTAGCATAAGTGCCCTCAATAGACAGTACGCGAGCTCTCTCGCCCAGCAAGTACAACCCTTGATCGGTCCTCAGCATGAGATAAGGCTAGAAGACACCAGCCGGGATCAGGGGAGGGATCGATCTCTTCACTATTGCACTAGTCCACCACCCTCAGACCCACTTGCCGAAATACGACTCAGAGGAGAGTAGGGACCCTAGGATAAAGTGCTGGTCATCCACCCCGGCCCACATCTGCTTGATGGCTCCATACTTGACCAATCTCTCCCATGGATCTTGAATAACCTACATGAAATGAATGTACTATGAGTATCACAACCTAGTAAACACAGTTTCTACTAATGGTTTGTCAAAATGTAAAATATGGGTTCAATAGGGAAGAAGCTCACCAAATCTGAGCACAACTAGTGTAAGAACTCTCGGTACTGCGTCGTAGTCAAGGGCTGATTCTGCCAAAGCCCAATCCATCTAGATATGATATATGGCATCTTAGACTCCATGGATAATCCTGGCCTAGGAATCAATCGGTGCTCAAAACCCTAAATACGTAAGACAAAGTAAGGGTTAGTTGCAATACTGTTTAGATAAAGGGTTAAAGCACAAGAGATCAGTTCAGGATTTATTAGTAGTATCAGATGGCAGATCTTGAGCTTAGACTGCTCACCCCAGACCCCTACGTCCAATCTATAATATAGTTATGCCAGGATGGCCTGGTACTAGTTCTTGTAGGGCACAGCTGCAAGATCCTCCACGGTGAAAAGCAAACCATAGTTGAGGTTGCTCGAGTATACTACGAAGAAGACAGTGGTAAGGAGCATCAATAGAAAAGACTAGGCGTATTGTTCCCTCCTATCAGCTACAACAGGACTTAGCTGCCTGATCAAGTAAGCATGCAGATCCCTGTACGTAAACTTGCTTGTCCTGCCTAGATGAAGCGCAAGTAATCTAACAATGTAGGCCTTCACCTCAGGCAGAGAATTCCACTAATCGGTATAAATGTCAAAGTGAACCATATCCCTACTCCACTCCAAGCCTGTCATGGCACACACATCTAAGGGAGTCTCCATAATAGGCAAATGGAAAGTATGGGTCGTCTCCGAACACCTCTCCATCAGAGCTAAAATAGCGTCGGGAGCAAACGTCTTGAGGGCCTGAGGGATGGCCCTAATAATATCGCTGAAGCTAAATGAGTCAATTCAGGTCAGTAGCTCTGTATCCCCCACTGCACGAATCTCCTCGTGCCATTTACTGTAAAAGCTCAAGCCTCTCATAGTCCTATATGGGAACGGCAAAGATAGAGTTACATTTAATAAGGTTATAATACAGCAGACCGGTTAGAAATTAGAAAAGGATTGCATAAATCAGAGAAAATAATGTTCTTCCCCTAAGGATAGGACCTGCACATGTAGGAACCACCCATACAGGTCCATGGCTAGAACCCATATAAAAATAGGACCTATACGGGTCCCCCCTCACCCGTACAGGTCCCCTACAAGCAGTCCCTCTATGCGAATCCCTCGAAAAATCCAAAATTGTCTAGTTCCAACAAAAGTTCATCCAAAACTATTGCAAAACCATCCTAGGCTAAAGTTACATACGTCAGGCTCTATCCTGAAGTCTAAAACACCCTAATCCATGCCAAAATTTGAGAAATTGTCAAAAGTTCAAAATTGGAAAATGGAGAATGGAGTCAAATTACCTGGAGTTTTGAGGCATGGGTTTTAGGAGAAGGAATTAATGGCACTTCAGAGACAGGAGTGAGCCCTAAAAATGAGTCTTCCCCATGAAATGCATACCCAAAGGAAACCAGGCATTCTCGAAGCCCTGATTCATCCACTGAGGGCAAGTCCTTGAGTCTAAGGGAGAAACGACAAGCCTTTGGGTTCTTTTTGAACATTTTTTTGTTGATTTTAGGAGAATAATTGCCAGAAAATGCAAAATTTGAAGTTTTGGTGTGAGGCGGGATGTAAAGGGACTAACCTGCCTTTGAAACCTTCGTCGAGGACCCTGTACGGGTCCCACCCCACTAGTTTAGGTCCCCACTTTTGAGAACCCTACCCATACGGGTCTAGGCCACTAGTACAGGCCCTCTTTTTCCATTCAAGGGCAGATTTTCATGTCTGTATTTCAGTAAACACCAGAAATTCATCAAGTCCAAGCTTGGGGCCAACCCCGCTCTTCTTTACACCCCCATTTCAGCTATATTTGCTCACCTTCATCATTGATTGAAGGGGCAAAAATATTTTTGTTTTCACAAAAGTCAATCAAGAATCAAGGTAAGCCAGTTTTGTTTTAATCAGTAACAAAGATGGTTTTTGCATACAGGTCCATCCTAGCACGAGAATTCCTCCCCAACAAATAAATCTTACCGAGAAAGGCTTCCTCGGTGGAAGAGATTTTACCAAAGGATTTTACTTTACTCCTCACCAGCGGAGTCGGTCAAGGGACATATCCTCATCATCAAGAACCCTAATGGCACCCCACTCTAGGGTCATTCCCCAGCAGAAGAATCAGGTCCCAGGGGCGTCCCCCCATCAGATATTAGGGCATCTCCCCACATATCCAAGGGCATCACCCCATCCAATCTAGGGGCATCACCCTATTTCCTAGTAACGAAATCATCAGGTCTTAGGGGCATCCCCCCATCGACTAAGAGGCATCCCCTTCCTTTCCAGTAGCAGATTTGTTAGCTCCTAGGGAAACTCACCCTAAGAGCATTCCCCAGTAGCAAAATAAACAATGATCAAGCTAAACCCGAAATTTCCTACACATAATTGTTAGTTTATCGCATCCACACTTATTTATTCTTAATTAAAGGGGCAAAAATATTTTTATTTTCATAAAAGTTAATTAAGAATAAAGAGGTGTCCACTTAGACAATGACTGACTCGGTATTTCATTGCTACCCCTTTTCAGGTTATTTAAAATTCCCCAGCAGGAAAGTCATCCACCTTAAGAAAGGGATACAGTAGCCAGGAGAGTCTTCTGCCTCAGGATAAGGATACGCATATCTTCCCTAGAGAAATCATTACTCAAGAAAGTCAATCTATCATAAGAAAGGGATACAATTGCCAGGAAAGTTGATCAGCCTTAAGAAAGGGATCCACTCTTTACCCAAGCAGAGCCACTAGGGATATGCATAGTAGCAAAAGGAAAGTAATCTACCTTATCAAAGGGATATGCATCAGCAAAGGAAAGTCATCCACCTTAAGAAAGGGATACACAGTAGCAAAAGGAAAGACATCTGCCTTAGGAAAGGGACACACATTAGTAAGGAAAGTCGATCCGCCTTAGGAAAGGGATACAACAATCAAGAAATTCATCCACCTCAAGAAGGGGATACACATTGGCAAGGAAAGTCAATCCACCTTAGGGAAGGGATACACTAGTCAGGAAAGTCATCCATCTTAAGAAAGGGATACGCATTGGTAAAGGAAAGTCATCTACCTCAAGAAAGGGATACTCATCAGTAAAGGAAATTCGTTCTCCTCAAGAAAGGGATACGCATTCGGAAGGGAAAGTCATCTGCCTTAGGAAAGGGACCCGTGGGAAAGGAGATCACCTCAAGAGAGGAACTCGCCCATACCATCACCTCAAGTATAATTTCTAAACCCTTGCTTGCATCATGAGATCATACAGATCTGTATCTGTAGTGATCCCACAAGGGGCAGTTTGTGAGTACTATATTTTCATGATCCTTCTCATAAAGCGATGATGAGAGATATATGATGCAATGTCTTTCAGGTGTTGTCCATCAAAGGTGTTCCTACTACTGCAGAGTTGAGTTTGGCCAAAGTTAGGGGACCTAGTCTGCCCTTATGGAACCATGCGGGTGCTGCTTGTGGTACAGATCCACTGGCAGGCCCGTACAGGTCATCCCTTCCATACACCGGAGGGGACCCTTATGGGTCCCTTAGTACCTGTATGGGTGGGTTCCCACCTGTACAACTACTCTTATTGCCCAAACAGGCTCTTTTAGAAGGGAATCCTTTCCTATTTCAGGAAATGGCAGGTCATAAACATGATTTATTGCTTTCAGACCTCCTTTCCCCTATAAATAGGGCCCTTCTCTTCACATTTCAACACACATATCTCATACAAAAATTATATTAAAATTCTAGTAGTTTCTATAGGTATAGAAAAGGTATAGTACGGTATAGAAGGTATAAAATAGGGAGAAAACCCATTCTTTGAGGTTTTGTCCATATTTTATTAATTCCTAACTTCATTCACCAGGATTTTGCGGAGGTTATTTCTATATAAATACTCACCTAAATAGTTAGATTTCACCATCTACTTTGGCCGGACTCTCTCAATAGTTTGGGGATCATCACAAAGTGGATTCACACCGCAAAGGTAACGCTCCTGAGTTTCAAAGAGACCCACATCTTAATTATTTCATTGTTATTATTCTCCATTTCTCCCATTTTATCTGTTCCTTTTCATTTCTTGTCTCGGGTGTGGTCCTAACCCATATGAGCCTTGTTGGCACCGTATATCCCTAAAGATATCAAATCGGTGTTCCATACTCATACGAAAGGAAATCCCTTTTTATTTTATTTTTCTGCCATTAATCCGTTAATCTATAAACTGAACTATATAGAGTTTCTATCTTGACCAGACAAAACCCGTATGGGTACACCATACCCATACGGGTCCTCCCTACCACCTTTATGGGTCCCACCCACCCACACGGGTCCCAACCCTAGGTAGATTCCCGAACTCATAGTGAGCTGATTGAAAATCAATCCAACTCACCATTTGCCATGCGATCATTTTCACAAATAAGCCGGTAAATCAACCCACAAAAAGATAAAATGTGTTTCAACAACAAAATATGTCAAAGTGCTGATTTATAATGTGCTATAAATTGTGCTAACATCTATGGATGCAGGTTCTCCCATAAAAAGATAAAATATGTTTCAACAACAAAATGCATGTGCTTAGAACAAATGTATAGGTTCTCTTTGCAACTTCCCCCAATTTTCCCCCAGTTGTAATTTTTATTCCTCCATTTATTGCATGTGCTTTATTGTAATATGTTAACGCATGTAACGAGTGTGAAAGAGTGTAAAAATAGGATTTCTGTGATAATTTCGCAAATGATGAAAACTAAAATGGTTTTCCATAGTGAATGTAATTTTGAATCAACTAAATGAGAAATAAGTGACTCATCTGATACCCGAATCTCTAATCCAATAGGTATGAGTCTCCCGCCCAAAGGGAATTGTACCGAAACTCTTTCCCATGTATAAAACTTGGGTGGCCACTCTATCATTTGTATCAAGTTTTGGGTCTTGATTCTTTTATTCATTAAAATTGGCTTATTGTGCAAACTTAAACTAAAAATGTGTTATCATGCCTAAATCTAACCAACCCCTGGTGGGCCCCGCCGCTCATACAGGCGCCAAGGAAGACCCACAGGTCATCGATACCTCATAGAACGCCTTAGAATTTTATCCTCTAGGTACCTTTTTCCACTGATATTAGACTAGGTCACCCTTTATTATCCTCATGGTAATCAAAGGAAAATACCTTCAGAATCGATGGGAGGAACAAAGTTGGAAGATATGCTTGGCATGTGTTGTGTTGTATTCTCATGTAACTAACCTCACCATAAATTGTTGTACATGACTCATGCATAAACCCAAACCACACATTGTACTTATCTTTTATTTACATCAGCTCAAGTGAAAGCTTAGAAATGATCTCGAGTTTGTTTGGTTTGCATTCGAGTTCTACCTCTACCTCCTCCAGTTTAGTTAAGGGTTGAGACTCCCCCTCCATCTCTGAGTAGTTCATGTAGTAGCTAGTTTCATCCTAAAACTAACCGCTAGCTTGAAGAGATGTCTCGCATTTTGACTCATGATGGCTAACTAGATGTTGATTTTGAGGATGATAGCTTAAATGGGAGGCAGATGCATCATGGACTGATATTAGGTCAGAGATCGTTAGATATAATGTATGTTGTAAAGGCAATTAAGGCAATACGTCTTAATTATGTATTATTATGAATAATTTGTTGAATTAATAAAGGCAATTAATCTTTTATTTGTATCAATTTATATATTATGACTCCTTAGTGTATATTTATTGATATCTATATACAAAAGTCCTTGACATAATATAGTATGAAGAGAGAGATATCGTAGTGGAACTATTTTTAGTGAGACCTACTTCATGTGCAATTATGGTTATGTCTAAACTATCCCTAGTGATAGTTTCATCAAGAAAGGATATTGATGAGGCAGTAAGTCTAGCATGTGGTCAACTTTCTTGGAATGGGTCCAAGCAGTTAACTCTTAAGGCTGAAGGTGGTGCTTTAAGTATAACACATGGATATATATGGAAGATATGTTGGAGACCACAATAAGATAAACACTTGGTAAATATATCATAGTATTAGAGTTTATCTTTATGTAGTAGCTTTGTGAATATCCCTATACTTGAGATACTAGTTGCCTTGTGTGGTATTGTCGCTATGATTTGGTCATACCTATTCACTTATTATTTAGGGTGCCATGGGCTATTCAAGAAGCAGCATTTATACTAGGTATAAAGATCTATAGAGATAGATCCAAAAGGCTGTTAGATCTTTCTTAAAGCACATATATAGAAAAGGTATTGAAAAGGTTCAGCCTTGAGCATTTAAAGAAAGGTTATCTCCCAATGATAGATGGGGTTAACCTATCTAAGGCTGAGTGTCGGAAGATAGCTCTAGAAAGAATGCGTATGAAGGATATACCCTGTGCATCCATAGTAGGATCCATCATGTATGCTATGATATGTACCTAGGAAGACGTCTATCAAGCTTTGAGGTTTATGAGTAGATATCAATCAAATCCAGGTGAAAAAGCACTAGATGGTCATCAAGGCAATTCTTAAGTACTTGAGAAGGAGTAAAGATGAGTTCTTGATATATAGAGATGGTGATCACAAAATTAGAGGTTACACTAATGCGAGTTTCCAATCCGATATGGATGACTTTAAGACTCAATGAAGTTTTATGTATATATTAAATGGAGGGGCAGTATACTGGAAAAGCTCTAAGCAAGAAACTACTGATGATTCAGCAATAAAATTTGAGTACATTGTTGCCTATGAAGTACCAAAATAAGCTGTCTGGTTATAGGGATTTATTGGTGATCTCGGTGTGGTGCCTGAGATTGTTAATCCAATTACTTTGTATTTTAGAAACAATGGTGCTATTGCTCATGGAAAAGAACAATGGTCTCACCAGAAACATAGACATGTACTTAGAAAGTATCATATAATTAGGGAGATTGTTGATGCTAATGTGATAAGAGTAGAATATGTTCCCACTGATCAAAACCTTGTGGATGGTCTGCTGAAGCCATTGACTCAAGTCAAACATGAACAGCATTTTAAAGCATATGGATTAAGACATATGGCTAATTGGCCTTAGTGCAAGTGGGAGTTTATTAGATATGATGTATGCCCTTAATGCAATTACGGCGATACATATTAATTATATATTAGTATGAATAATTTGTTTCATTTTTAAAGGCATTGAATTTTTTGTTTATATCCATGTGTTCATATATTTATGACCGATTAAAATATATTCATCGATAATTATGTACAAAAGCCCTTTACATAACATAGCATGAAGAGAGAGATACCATAGTAGAACTATGTTTTGTGAGACGTGCTTCATGTGCAAATATGATTATGTCTACACTATCTCTAGTCGTAGTTTCATCAAGAAAGGATATTAATGAGATAGTAAGACTAGTATGTAGTAAACTTTCTTGGAATCGGTCCAAGCAATTAACCTACAAAGACTGAAGGTGGTGCCTTAAGTCTGACACATGGATATATGTGGAAGATATATTGAAGACTGCAATAAGATAAACACTTGGTAAATATATTATAGTGTTAGTGTTTATCTTTATGTAGTAGCTTTGCGAATATCCTCATACATGAGATACTAGTTGCCTTGTGTGGTACTGTCACTATGCTATAGGTAATACCTATTCACTCATTATTTAGGGTGCCACAGGTGATTAGGGGTATAGTAGTGATAGTGCGTTGGTAAGCTATGTAGTCAAAAAGAATCCATCGCTTCTGATATATTAAGGAGTTATACCTAGCCACTTGTTGAAGTGATGATTTCTATAAATATCTAATCAGAGTATGTGTTTGATAGAAATAATTTCTATTCAAAGACATTATGGTAAAAAGCAATAAACTTCGGTAAGAAATAAATAAATTAGGATAGCTTGGAGCAACCTTGCTATTAGTGGGTTAACATTTTAACCAAACCCAATAAAAGTGATGGTACTAATATTAAAGAATGGAAGGAATTCATCACATTGGATAACTTTGCATTAACCAAGATTAAGTCATAAGCATAAAGGATGTTCCGAGTAATGGGGGATGGTGGACCCTTTCTAGAGGCATACTATAGTCGTTTAAGGTCATCGAGTTTTAACCTCGAGCCAATTGTTCCTATAGAAGAAGGATTGGGTAAGCCTTAAATGCTTAATACTTCTGGATCCTATAAGGTCACACATATTGGACTTTCATCGGACTGAGTAAAGAATCAATAGACTTAGTGTATTATGAGAATATAATATGTAGAATAGTTAGAACATTACTTGGTTAGACCGGAGATTTTATTTTGACTGGTAACTAATTTATTAGGGTCATAAAAAATAAATATTTAAAAAGGATCAAAAGGGAATGTTTCCGAATGGGTTGGACCATAAAATGTTGGACATTTTGGACTATAAATGGGCTATGGGACTTGTGACACATTGCATCGTTACATGCGTGAAAGCCTGAACTGCGGGCTCGTAAGTTCCACAATGCTGTACTTGCAAAAGCCCGCGAGATTGGGCTTGCCAGTGCTGCCATAGCAGCGTTGGAAGCCTAGCGTGGAATTACTCGCAAGCTGGGCTTACAAGAAATCTTGCAAGCCCTGCTTACGAGACACACAACGTGCTAGGCATGCTGTGCACGGGGGTCAAACCAAATGGCTTTCCTAAGCCCATAAATAGGCTTCACCCCTCCCCTTTTCAATACACACCAAGCTCTTCTACTGAGTCTTGGCTTAAGCTTTCCCGAGTTGACATAGAAGAATATTTTTAAGAGCCTCAAATATTTTTGATGCTCATCTAGTTAATATTTTCAGGTGGGTTTTGGAGTGGTCTAGCAATTACTCAAAGCTCTGTAGTTCTTCCTCATTGGGAGGTTTTGGTTGGTGGGGTTCGTGTGGACACTCATAGAGGTTATCTTACATTTGGAGGCTTGTGCAAGAGGTTTCTGCCAAAGCATTCTTCAACTGGTAAGTTTTTCTCTTTTAATTATTAGGTCTTTTCATTTAAGCTCTTTTAAACTTAATAATTATGCTTAGGTTGTTTTGCATGCTTTGTTTATTTTATGCTTAGGTCATAACTAAGAGTTATAACATGCTAGGTGTAGAATATTTATGCTTGGAATGCACTTAGAGTTATGGTATGCCTAGCCTTTGCATGCTAACCTAGGTAGATTACTTGTTTAGTTATGGCTTTAATTAATTATATGCAACATATAGGAGTTCCTAGGGACAAGGGACAAAATTTTGAATTTCTGCCATGCCTGTTATGCATATTCAAAGTGACTGTTAGTTTCGAATAGAGATTGCAAACGTTATTTCTCAGTATTTGGGAAGTGTTCAGTTCTTGGACTATATGAACGATAAGATGTTGCCTTCCATCAGGGCGATATTAGCAAAGGAATGGATGGCTAATGTTTCTCAAGGTGCACCCAATGGAGCTCAGTCGGTCTAAGCAGTGGTTAGTGTATAGCCCACCCTCACTAGGGTTGCTTAGAATCCATTGTGCACTCAGTTTCCACCATTCCAAACTCAAGGAGGATCCTCTAGTTAGTTTGGTCCATTTAGTTTAGTTGGTCTATTTGGTCTACCATTTCAGTCAGTGGGTACGACAATTTTGCTAGCCTTTAGTCAGTTTGCTCAGCCTAGCCAAGGGTTCATATCACTACTATTTTAGTTTGGGGCATCCTCCCAAGCCCCTAATTTTATAGCCACACCAAAGGGGATAATCTTTCCCCAATCAATAGGTTTACCCTTAAGTTTGGCTACTCATCCAGATAACTCATCCTTGTTCATGGAGTTGTGTGATTTGTTGCAGAAACTATTTGCCACCAATTCAAGTGTTCAGCCACCGACACCATCTGTCCAAGCCACTAGGGAGGAAGACTGGGTCTGTGAAAACTTTAGTATGTCTAGCATAGCAAAGTATAAGGGAACTCGTCTGCCTTAATCACACATTACTGCCTACTAAAGGTTGATGAGAATAAGGAAGCTGAGTGATAAAGTCCTTGCCGATATGTTCCCTTCCACTTTGGAACCCCCGGCTATCGAATTGTAGAACACTTTGTCTAATGAGGTGACTAGAAATTGGAAGGCCTTGTCTGAGGCTTTCATTCATCAGTATACTTTCAATACCACCATCAAGACTGCTATGCAGAAATTGGAGGCTATAAGGAAGGCCCCCAATGAGAAACTAAAGCCTTATTTTTAGAGGCGGATGGCCACCCAAATCTTGTTGAAAGACCACCTTAGTCGCCTCAAGATGATTGTAAAGTTGATGGATGGTGCCTTGCCCGCTTACCGTAAGGTTCTTAGTATGGACGGCTTTTCTAGCTATGTTGAGGTTTTTGAGAAGGCCGAGAAATGGGAGAGGATCAAGGAATTAGAGAAGGAGAGTGTGCCCGCCAAGTTTAGTTTAAGAACAATGGTCCATCAGCCCCAGCCCTAGCTTCGGCCCCTAAGCTGAGATCTTGCTTAGCTCCCAAAACCATAGTTGTACAGGAGGATGTGGTGGTACTCCACACTTTGAAGATGGCTTTTCTCCAAGGAAGGCTTTCTTGTCAGCCATCTTTACCAAGTTGAGGGAATGTGGCCTTTTTCATAGTATTAAGCCCAATATCCCTCCCAAGCCTAAAGAGAGGGATTAGTTTTTTTCCTATCATGTTAGCAAGGGTCACCAAACCGTCGTTTGCATGGATTTACTTGAGGCCATCCATTGTTTGATTAGAGAGAAGAAGACTCATAAGCCCAAACTCAAGCCAAGTACCATGAATAATCCCTTGCCAATTTTTGAAAAGCAAGTAGCAGTTGTTGAGTCAGGATTACCCTCTAGTCATGTCTTTAGTATGATCATGCGAGCCAGTCATGTGGTTCATTTAGTAGTGGCTCCACCAGATGAGCCTAACCCCATTGATATTGAGGCATACAAGCTAAAAGAAGCTTGTGATGAAAGCCATGTTGGTAAAACCCGAGCCAATTAATATCAATGCCTTTGTGTTGGAGGTAGTATAACATGGAAAGACCAGCTTTATTAGTGGAAACCTCTAAGGGAAGGAGGTATATGAAGGATGGGGTGTTGCATGTCGCCTGCAGTGGGAGGGTGGCTCCGAACATCCTCCCAAGGAGAACAAGGGGTACAGATGTTGATATTTAAGTCATCCCAAGCACAGATTAGGGATTGACTACTGAAAACACGGTCACCATGCCTGCTAATGAAACTCAAATACCACCTAGCAGTGAAAAGGTATATTTGAAGATCAACCCTCTTATCCAGTAGTAGCAAGCTGCCTAACCCAAGTAATATATTTGGCAACTTCTTATTGATTCTGAGGACCATCGCAGGGGTTTGATAAAAAAGTTGATAAGTATGGAGGCTCAACCATCTACTTCCTTGGTTAATGTATATTCAGTTATTGGAGGATCGCTGCCCAATCACACCGGTCCAATTATGCTCCATCCGTCCGACCGACCTTCCAATCGAAGGAAACAAGCATAATAAGGCACTCTTCATCAAGGTGCAAATCTTTGATCACTCTATCCTATATGTTATGGTGGATGATGGTTCTGCCCTTAACCTTTACCCTTCCAAGAACCTTCCTCAGTTAGGACTAGATGAATCTCTGTAAGAGAAATCCAACACTATTATAAGGGCTTACGATGCCACAAAGAGAAGTGTGATTGGGGTTTTTAAGGTCGAGGTTGCATTTGGGGAGGTGAAGTCCAAAGTCTTGTTCACTATCCTTGATATCCCCATCACTTACTCATTGTTGCTTGGCCGTCCTTGGCTTCATGCATTAGGTGGTTGTCCCTTCCATGGTCCACTAAAAAGTCAAACTTATTAACAATGACAAGCTTGTGACCATCGAGGCCGATGAACCATTAGTTGTGGCAGCTATGCAAGCTAAAGAAAGGGAATTAAGAGTAGCCATAGATCATTAGTATACAAAATGGATGGTGAGGGGATATATATCCCTTAAGATTGAGAAGATCATGATGAAGTAGGGTTATACGAAGGGGAAAGGCTCGGGAAGAACCTGTAAGGGATTATGGAACCCATTATACTTCTACCATGGCCGTATTAGCTTGGTTTGGGAAGCCATCTAGGTGCTAAGAAATCCAAACCCCATTCATGCCTGATGATGGGGACCAAGGTTAGGAAGAAGGTCTTGATAGGGGAAGAAGAACTAATCGAGATAGGAGGGAAGAAGTTCTTAGGATTCTAGATCTTCAATGATGTGTATGACTTCAAGAATGGTTATTTGATTGAGTCCTCAATTTCTATGGAAGTATGTGTGAATGTTGAAGATAAGCAGATGAGAGAGGTAATTGACTTCATTACCAAAGCCCTAGTTATGCTTACGAAGAAGAATTGGAAGGGAGAAGAGAAGGGCAATCCCGTCAGCAAGGCCATAAGGAACTTAGCAAAGGTAGTGGCCGAAGAAACTCATGAGAACCTATAACTAAGACTACCAGTTTGACCACTAGTATTGTCAAGGTTGACTAAGAGAGTCCTCCACATGTGGAGGACAATTTAAATGATATGATTTTTAATGTCGCAAACATTTTTCATGCAAACGATGCCGCTTATAAGGCATATCATGAATAAACTGATGCATTCTCTTTTCACTTTTTTTTTATCATTTCATTCTCAAGAACACCATGCACTCATAAAATCAACATTCTTAAAATTTCGTTATGCTTATCAATGAAAATGAATTAAGTACATTGCAATGGCATAAATTTCCAATGATTAAAACTTATCACCAAAAAGAGAGATAAACGGTGATTCAGAAGACATGATAGCCTTAGGTTTTGGCCCATCTTCCTTCATGAAGGGAGGAATAGGGGTGCGCATCATCAAATAAAGAGAGCCAAGAACCCCGAAGAGCAACAAGGGGAAATATGGCCCATATCAAAGCCACCATTAAAGAAGAAGATTGAAGCCCAAGCCAATCAAAACAAGCTTAAACTAATGCTCTTCCAAAACCTTCAAAGGGATAAGAACGCCTACCTCAAGTGAATGGGCATTTCTGACCAAAGGTATCCACCACATTCTCTAACAAAATAAGGATTGATCATCTTCCATTGCACGGGCATTTCTTCCAAAAGCAAGGAACACCCATCCCTCTAGTGAATGGACATTTCTTATCAATGTAGGTACCTCCAATCCCCCTTGGACCATATTTCCACCCAGATATCCCTCAAAAAATGCTTTCTCTAATCATTCCAAGAAAAGATCCTTTCACAAGGAGGAGAACCTTTCTTGTAATAACATGATTCCCTTCTTTCACAAAAGGGAGGAGACACTCCAGAAAATCTCAAAAAGCACTTGACCACCTAAAGATGTACCAGTAGCGCATGGCCCGAGCCTACAACAATAGAGTCAGATACCTAAAATAACCTCTCACGGTGGGTGATCTAGTTCTCAAATAGCTACACCAAGTCAACACCGATGCTAGGGGCAAGTTCAGACCTAATTGGGAAGGACTATTTGTAATTAAGAAAGTCCTTTGCAAAGGAGGAATCAAGCTCATGGACATGGATGGAAATGAGTTCGTGGATCTAGTGAATCAAGATAGGCTTAAGCGTTATCATGCCTAGGTCAAAAGAAGTAAATCACAGAAAAGCACTACACTGAATAAAAGGAATAAAATAACTCGCCCGACGAGAGGTCCTTTGCTGCTCGGTCAAAAACTAGTTTGTATCCCACTGATTGGTATTCTACAAATTGGTTAGGAAAAAATAAGGGTACTCTAATGCAAAAATAAACCCACTAAGTTGAAAACCTGAAAAGGAAGGCTTAGGCAAAAGTTAGGGCATCGAGATGAAAATGTCATTTGCTTTTAGGAAAATTTGAAAAAGGACCAGTAGGCAGTAGTGGTAAACCATTGGAAATTGCTACCGTTTCCTATTTACTCAATTTAATTTCATCAATGAACATGTTATGATTGGCTGAGAATTTTGGTCTTATTAATGCATGCATGTCTTTAGGTGAAATAATCGCAAGTTTATGAACATCAATTTTTTCTCTACGTTTTGTGCTCTTTGGTGTTATAATTGCTGCGCATGTGTATTATTCGACAAAAGACAAAAATACCGATGAGCCAAAAAAGAAATCAAGTTTATGCAAAAGTTGGAAAAAGTCTGTTGGATTCAGCCACCAACGACAATTCAAGCAAAAATTAGGACCAAGGAAAAGAAAAGAAAGAAGAATAAAGCAAATGTTGGATTGGTCATCTCACACTGAATGGCCTATGCAAAAATTAGAACTCAATTCTAAAAATGCATGTATTTTGCGCTTATTTTATTTGCAAACATCATTTGTCTTATGCACTTCGTAGCTCGGATCCCTCGAACTTAGCTCACCCACTATATAGTCGCACAATAGCACACTTCGCCTAAAGTGCCATTTTCAACCAACCAGTCTTAGTAATACTAAAAAGTCTAAAATGGGTCAGTTTATTGTGATCAGGAACTTCGAGCGTTCAATGGTTAACTCACTTGCTCGTGGTATATTCTGAACAATTCGTAGGGGGTTAGTCATTCATTCAGTTGTGTTGTATCAGTTTCACCATACTTGGCCTCTTCCAGGGATCTATGATGTCAATTTTCCTGTCAGTTATGCTAAGGGGCAATATGAGTCAACAAATAGGGATATTCAATCATTTCGGTGCTAAAAAGGAAATTTTAGCATGCGTAAAGAAAAGCAATGAAAGTATTTGAGTAAATACATCCATGTTCACATAGAATTAAGCCACGAAGGGCTGAAAAATGTAGATGTCCAAAAGGAAAGTCAAAGTAATCCTATAATCTAAACTGCTGGAGGATCCTGGTCCTGCAGTTAGCCATGGGTCTGGTCCTAGGCATAAGAGAATAGATCGGCAACATCAAATATCACTTGGTCCTCTACCCTAGCAGCATCCGTGGCAGGAAAGTCCGTCATTCTAATCTCTATCCCCCCAGCAGGACCCTCAGCAGCTCTAGTCACCTTAACCCGCTACTCCACCTCCTGCCTAGGTCGAACCCCTTGAGTCACCACCGGTGCCACCTAATACACTAAGCTATCATCCTCTATAGAGGAATCGAAATGATTAGGTGTAGCCCTACTCTATGTGAGTCGAGTCAGCAGCGCCCGTAATCCCTTAGCCTCAGTACTCACCCGAGCAATCTCCACTCTGGCCCTGTTCAGCTCCTCCTCTAGCACCCTAACCTGTTCAGCCTTAAAGATAGCTGCTCGAAACTACACCTATCTCTCTCCTTAGAAGCGTCCAAGTCCTGAGCAAACCTGTCATGCTCCATAGCCAACAAAGTCTTTGCAGAAATCGAAATATTAGTACACATATGTAAATATCATAGCATGCATCATGCATAGTTTATTAAATTTTGCTGGAAAATAAAGCTTACCGAGGCCAAAGCATCCTAAGCTAGTAACAGGTCCCAAACGGAGAAGAAGCCCCCTGTTAGCATGTACTGCTCCTGCTTGATGATGATATAAACCTTATTCGTCACAATGATCAAACCAAGAGCCAGAAAATGAACCAGGTTTGTAAATTCTATCTCCTTAGCTCAAAGTTCAAATATCTGATGACATTCAAAAATTTGGCAAGGCTAAAGTAAGAAGTTTCCATTATAGGGTTTTACTAACCTAAAATACGTCAATTGTGGAAACTACCTGATCGGGTAGTTTTCCTCTATGTAAATTATCCATTCGGATAATCTGCAAATACTGTTCTGGATTAGGCAGAAATTATCTGATAGAATAATTTCCTTGAAATTCATCCGATCGGGTACTTTCCTAATACACTATTATAGATAAATGGATTAGGAAGAAACTATCTTATTAGGTAGTTACCTAAGAAATTACCCGATCGGGTATTTTCCACGGACTATAAATAGGCATCTTGCCTCCCCATTTCCAATAATGAACAACATCCTTTCCATTCTTGCATAGATCATAGAGAGTGAAATTCAAGTTAGAGAGAGAAAGAAGGCCTTTAAGCCTTTGACCTAGCCTTTGTCCATACCTTGTCCATACTCGGTATAAAAATCCAAGAAAACACACCAAAACTCTGCCGGAGTAACTCAGGTCACTTCAGATCTCCCTGGAAATTCAATACCTCAGTTCCTTAAACTAGGTGTTCCTCGAAACTCTGCCCGGAGACTGACACTTCGCTTCCTCGAACTGGGTGTGAGCTCTACAAAAATTTAAAAAATTTACTCTTGGGTTTTCAATGTTCATAATATCGAATTAAAGTCGAAATGCCGTAGAAATTCACCCTTGGGTTTTCAATATCCCTAGTATTGAATTAAAGCCGAAACATCATCAACATTCCCCCAAGCGAGGATTTGGAATTCAGAGTGCTGGTTTGATCATCCAAACCATCCAAGATCTCATAAAATGACAACTACTATTCCTAATCAGCTCTCACATCATCCTAGACAAACTAAAAGGTAAACTGATGGTAATATCACCAAAAAGCCAACTTTCTCATTTTATTTTAATCTCTTTCATATGTGTTATTTTTCTTCTTACTTTCTTTTTATTATTTATATTTAGTTTATTTATTTGCACATTTCCATTAAATTGCAGTAATAAAAAGATCAAGCTCGCAGGAAAGTAAGCAGGGTTATACCAAAACTATTAAAGCTCAAAAACCCGCTGTAAAGTATCCTCATCTCATTCTTTCTATTTATTTTATTTCAATTAAACCCATGATGCATTTATCAAATTTAATTTAGTCTTCAAATATAAAAATTGTGATTAGTAACTATTTTGTCCGAACCCAGAATCTCATTTTTGGGTATTAAAATCCCATTTCGGATTGGCATACCACAATTCCCGATTGAGCTGAACCGGGTGGCGAATCTATTTTTATTTGAAAAGGAGATAAATATATTTCTATTTTCTAAGACAAACATTATTATTATTATTCATATAATTATATTTTGTAATATGATATACTTATTCTTAGAATCCAGATTTAGTAAAATCCTACCTATTTTAGTAATTATTTTATCTTTCTATTTACAAAAATAAATTACCATACATTTTATTGAACCCATTTCCCTAAACTGGTATTTTCCATTAAACCTTCTCCTTTTTAACCAAACCTAAAGATTAAAAAAATGCCTGCTTCATAGTGGTGACTCTGCTGGGTATGATTTCAAAAACCTTTGTTTTAATTTTTATTTTCATAAAAAATTTTACTTTTTTCTTTTCTTATTTCTTTTTGACAAATTAATGAACCATACTCTGGTTAAAGACTATTGTAAATTTGATAATATCATCATATCGGACTAGGATTGCATGAGCATTTGCATTTGGACCACCTTGAACACCCTCAGTGTCTTTTGGTGAACTACTCCTCCCAGTCGTATTAGTGTTTGAGGGTACGGAAGTGATCACACCACTTGTGATGCTTACTTTCGGTCTTTGATTGGCTTTGGGTCATTGTTTTTGGGTAAAGATTTGGAAAAGGTCTCTTGGTTCTTTTTAGGGCCATTGGATCTTAGTACATTGAGGCACAAGCTAATCCCTAAACTCCCCCTTACGAGGCCCGATACTGTATATAGATGAACCATAGCTACTATCCATTCGGCTCCATAAACCCGTGTGATACGTGAGTGGACTTTTCTTGTCCCCGGTTGAATAAAAGTGAAGTAACCTCGGTAAGGAGAAATGAGGTCGGAAGGCACGATCTAACCATTTGTTCCATGTGTAGCTTGCATAATCCATTCATAAACATCATTACACATGATACTGACACATTTTTATGCAGCCATATTTTTTGAGCATATAGTTAGTCTAGTATATGTCTAAAAATAACCCAAAAAATGAATAGTGCCATACATATAATCATGCATTAACTCACCAAAAAAAAGAACTTAAAAGGGTCCAAACCTCATCATATTCTCCTTGCGAATGCATTTTCAGGTTTGAAACATAGTTGGAAAAGTAGAAAAGAACGGTTAAGAAAAATTCCCCCACCGAAAAAATCCTCCGAGTGTGAAGTTGAACGCACAGTGGTCAAAAAATAAGCTGCAGCCAATGCTATAAGAGAGTTCATGAACACTCCTGAATTCTTTAAAGCTATGCAAGCAAGTTTCAAGGGTTTCAAAACTTCCACTTCCGATGAAGAAGCTTAGAGGTAGTTAAGTTGAAAGAAAAGTCAGCAAACATTGATGCTCTAATTCTAAAAATTGAGAAGTTAATTGGTCCTTCCCTAACAGAGCACCTCAGTGTCAATAGCTTTTCTCTTAAGGATTCTTAAGCACTACCTGCAAGTTTTATCATGCCCTATATTGCCCCATCTAAAGGGACTATCTCGCCACAAGCTCACCTAGAGGCTTATCTCAGAATCATTACCAGTATAGAAGTCCTTAAAGCCCATGTCATTAATCTATTCTAGTTTACTTTGTAAGATGCGAGAATCAATTGGTATACGAGGATGACCCTAGAAGTAAAAGGAAATTGGGAAAAGTTGAGTAAGGCATTCCTTAACAATTTCTCCTTCTACTTGAAAGTCGAGTCTACTCTCCTAATGAGACATTTCAAGACTATTATTTGCAATGGATGGCAGTTTAAGTACTTGTTGACGGTGCTCCTAAGCTTGATGCACTAATTATCAAGCTAGTGGAGGGTTTGAGTCAAAAATACCGAGATGTAATGAAGATGAAGAAATTTGAGTCATTTAATGAGGTGGTCAATTATGCCAAGAGAATAGAAAAGTATGTTGAAGAAGACCAATAAAAGAAAGAAGGGCTTAAAGCCTTTAACAAGTCTAATTCGCAACAAAAGGGAATTTATTTCAAGCCTAGTGCTCTGAAGTATCCAAAGTCGGATCCAATGGAAAAATCAGTGGTAGCCGCAATACAAGTTCAAGCAACTTAACTCATATAACCATAGGTAGAATCGCTGTCCTAGATTTTCACAAAGTTACGGAAGGCTAATATACTCCATAGTTTAAATATTTTTGAGTCTGCATCGTTCGAAGACCGCAATAACTTCTGTGCTTACCATGTCATGAAGGGACAGTGAACTAACAGTTATAACAAACTGATGAAGGATATACAACAACTTATCAAAGACAAGAAGATTGAAGAGCCCGAAAGAAAGCTGAGTACACAGACTAATCCACTTTCCAACTTTTAAGAAACTATCAACATGATCAACGGTAGTAGCCTAGCTAAAGGAAGTACTCAAAAGCACAAATAGGGTGACGATAACAAATCCGATCTTTGATAAGCACAAAGAGTTGAACAAGAGGCCGAGGAGATTTAAATCTGGCCACGAATAGAGGAAGAGATATGCTCGACATTAGAAATGTAAAAGAGGAATGAGTTTGATCCTTTCCTCCAGCTACCACAAACCCTTTTGTGCTACAGAACCAGATGTGCATACACTCATATAGACATGTTTCTAAAGGTGATTAATGAAGCATTGATCCACTTCTATCATTTGCTTACATTTTTCATTAGGAAACTCTGAGGAAAACTAATGAAATGGACTGAGAACTTGACCTTGCCGCAATGTATGCGCTGGAATTTCTTAATTAAAATGTTTCTGGAATGATTCCCAGAGATAAAACTAGTACAAGCTATAAGAAAGGTGACATCTTGTCCTAACAACATAGAGACTAATGCAATCCACGATAAAGCTCTAATAGAGAGCCATGTATAGGCAAAGATTAAGCATGAGAACCAACTTGATGATACAGTACATCCTATAATGATTAGGATGTCTGATTCAAAGCATTTGAAGGCAATAAACGTACTTAGAAGCCCTACCTATTGGGAAGAAGAAGTCCGAGAATGATGCAATTATGACAAAGAGTTGGCATTCACCTGGGAAAAGAAGCACCTGTGGAAAGGATTTTCGCAGATTCCTCCACATCTTGCATAAGATGGAGAAACTCATCCTCGACTCTATTTGGCTCACTACACCAATTTCATGAATTTTGCAAAAGTGCGTTATCACTATTGGATTTACCTCTTTATTGACACCTTAAGAGGAAGGGCACAGCAGTGGTATTTAGACTTGCCTTATCACTAGATCATGATATGGGATTTATTTAGCTAGGTTTTTCTTCATCATTTCAAGGTGGTATTGCCTTTGAGAAGGACATATAAGTCTCCATCCATGATTTCCTTGCCTTATCCTATAGGAGAAAGGGCTACACGGTAATATCCTTAGTATACGCCAGATCAAGAATCCTTCAAGGATGATGCCATCGATACATTCAGAGGATTAACCTTCAGAATTCACATGATTCGTGCTTAGAGTTGCATTGATCCTATTTACTTAGAATTTATGAGAGCCAATCCAGCAAGGAGATTTGTTCCATTTATGCAATGGCCATTCACCACTAGTGGCTCGCTCATTACTGTAATAGGCGAGAAACATGTCAGTTTGGCAGACATTCCTTTAGAAGAAGATAACTTTGATTAATTTGAGATCTTTGAACATCTCGTCTTCCCAATCACAAGAGGAGGAAAGATCACTGGGGCAAATGAGCCAGTTACCCCTAGAAATGAACCAATCGCAGACCAAGCCCAAATATTGATTGACTTAATGGAACATCAACTAAGATGTCAATTTGGGAATTGCTTCTCACCTTCTAAGATTATAGAGCAACTATTATTAAAAAAGCTCATAAGTATAGAAACATCTTCCACAGTTTCACCTACCCAAGTATGCTCTCTAATTAGCAATCAACAAGCAAGAATTATCTGTGATATAATTTTCACCAGCTCAGACTTACCGGATGTCGGTACTAATCATAATCGACCCCTCTATCTGAAGGCTAAAGTTTTTGGATGTTTCATGTAATGTGTAATGGTTGACGATGGATCTAAACTCAACATTTGTCAAAGAAAGGTGTTACCCAGCTAGGGACTTAGCGAAAAAGCTTTGAAGAAGTCCTCCACCATCATCAAAGCACATGATAACTCCAAAAGAACTATTATTGGTACATTTGAAGTGAAAGTGATTACCGGGGAAAGATCATCAATAGTGGTCTTCACCGTCATTGCGTTCCTATGATAGTCTCTCTTTTGCTTGGACGCCTATGGTTCAATGCATTAGGAGGAGTTCTATCTACCTTGCACCAGAAAGTGAAGATACTCTTTTAGAGAAAAGTTATAACTTTAAAAGTAGATGAAGCATCCACTATAGCTGCACTGAAAGCCGAGAAGAGTAGCTTATGGGGATTTTTAGTGGTAACATTAGAAGGAAAGACATGGGCATCGCTAGAATATTAAGGACCGCGAATCCAGAAGTATATGGAGCGACATCACACTCCTAGTATTGAAATTACGGCACAAGGCCAAGGAATGATGACTTTCAACATTGACATAGGAACTTTAAAGCCAACATTGCTTGGTTATAAAGAAACCGATGCCAAATCTAAGTCAAGGAAGATAGGCTTTGTACGAGCACAGGAAAAGCCATATACTAGAACTGCCCATGGAAAGACAGTGCCTAGATTTGAGATTTTCTCCGATGTTGTAGATTATAGCAAGTTTAGATAAGGACTGATTATCAACATGCTCAAGATTAAGGAAGAACCACCTGTTAAGCTAGAATTGAGAAAAGAAGATTCTAGTGCACTTCTTGATGAACTGCTCAAGGTGCTGCAAACTAACTTGAAGATAGAGGAATTCGGTACAAAAGAAGAGTAACTAAACCAAGTGAAGATAGAGATGGCCAGGCTAATGAAAGTGAAAGCCAAAACGCATGATGAGCCAACTCCAGTCAAAGCTAACAACCAAGATGAAGAGACCTCCTCTTAAAAAGATGAGTCTTTTGTATCTATCTCTAATATCTTTGATATTAGTAATATAATGTATTAATCTTACAATAAAATGAAGAACTTTGCTTTCTCGTGTGATGTTTCCAACAATTATTTTGTGCATCCATTCCAGCATACATCTTACATTTTCAATATCAATGGTGCTGTAATGGAGAAAATAAACATAAACATAGAAGAAAATCCAAAAATAGTACTTATTTATAGAGAATTGTCCATTGAACAAGAGAGAGAATTGGCAAAAACATTAAAGAAGCACGTTTTAACATTCGGTTGGTCCTATGAAGATATGCCAGGAGTCGATCATCACATTGCCAAATAAGATCCCGACAGATCCAAAGATTCATCCAGTAAAGCAAAAACTGAGAAGAATGCGACATGACTGGGCTGAAAAGGTGAAAGAAGAAGTAACTAGTTACTTTAAAGACAATTTTCTAGAAGTTGTAGAATATCCCACATGGTTAGCAAACATAGTTCTAGTTTCCAAGCAGAATGGAAGAGTTAGGGTATGCGTTGACTTTTGAGATCCTAATAAAGCAACTTTGGAAGATGACTTCCCACTTCCACACATCGACGTCCTTATCGATATCACCATTATATACTCTTTCATGGATGGATTTTTGGCATACAATCAAATCCTCATAAAAATAGACGCTAGAATCAAGATCACTTTCATTACAGAATAGGGCACTTATTATTACAAGGTAATGCCTTTTGGTTTGAAGAATGCTGGGCCAACTTACCAATGGGCAGTCACTGCTCTATTAGATGACATGATTCATAAAGAAGTAGAAGTCTACATAGATGACATGCTTATGAAGTCAATGATTCGAGAAGAACATCCCGCAGTTCTTGACAAATTCCTCACGAGGATCAAGAAATACATCCTTCGCCTCAATCCAAAGAAGTACATATTTAGAGTAACATTGGGGAAATTACAGGGTAACATATTCAACTAAAGGGGTATTGAGATAGATCCTGACAAGGTTAAAGCTATCATGAACATGCCGGCACCGTAAACCAAGAAAGAAGTGAGAAGTTTCCTTGGGTACTTGCAATATGTAGTCGATTCATCACGTTATTGACCATGATCTACGAGCCAATCTTTAAGATATTGAAGAAGCAACAATTGGTGGTATAGAATGAGCATTTTTAAGAAGCCTTCAATAAGATCAAGGCATATCTCGCTAATCCACCAATGCTAAGGCCACTAGTACCCGGGAAAACTTTAATCCTATACTTAGCAATTAGAGAAGCTTCTAAATGGGATATACTTGTCTAAGAGCATGAAGATAAGAAAGAGTATACGATCTACTATCTCAGCAAGAAGTTGCTAGATTATGAGACCCGTTACACCATCGTAAAGAATACATGTACCGCAATAGTCTGGCTAACCAAGAAGCTCATGCACTACTTTCAATCTTACTTTGTGCAAGACAAAGCGAAGGTCAATCTGATGAAGTATCTTTGCTAAACTCCCTCACTCACAGGAAAGCTGTCCAGATGGCTACTATTACTATTAGAATTTGACATCGAATACTTCACTAAGAAAGTCATCAAGGGGCGAGTAGTGGCTGGATTTCCAGTAAATCAACCATTGGCCTCTAACCAGGTGGAAAACTTAGAATTTCTTGATGAACAACTAGCATCAGTGTCCAAATAGCCCAAAGAGTGAACAATGATCTTTGATCGAGCAGTGAACAAGAAAGGAATAGGACTTGGAGTCATTATCGTCATACCAGATGGTGAAATCATTCCTTTGTCCAAACACCTAGAGTTTGACAGAACCAACAATAGAGCTAAATATGAAGCTTGCTTGTTTTGGATGTCGGCGTTTTTGATGATGAAAGCTGACCAAGTCAAGATCATCGGTCATTATGCTTTAGTCATCAAGCAAGTTATAGGTGATTGGGAATTGAAGGAAGAATCTCTAAGACCTTATCTAGAAGTAGTATGGGAAGCAGTGATGCTCTTTGATCACTATGAATTTTGCCATATGCCATCAGATGAGAATTAGATGGCAGAAACTTTAGCTACTCTAGCACCCATGTGGGAAAGACCTAATAGTCATCCTATCAAACCTCTTATCATGGAAACCACAAGGAAGCCATATTATCTCTCCACAGTAGAAATCTCAAAAGAAGATAGTAAAGAACCCTAGTATTCTGACATTCATAGATACCCTTAAGAAGGGGCATAACCAGTGGAAGCCACGGACTCAAACATAAGCACACTAAGAAGATTAGCAGTACAATTCATGTTGTTGGATGGACAGTTGTTCAAAAGATCCTCAGATGGTCTGCTGCTACAATGTCTATAACAATCAGAAGTGCGAGTCATGATGAAACATGTACATTCTGGAGAATGTGGACCTCACATTAATGGTGCCATGCTAGCTAAAAAGATTCAATGAATGGGATACATTTCATCCCCATGCTCGCCGATTGTTTTCAAGAAGCTAGAACATGCCATGAATGCCAAATACATGGTAATGTTAGCCATCTTCCATCGATAGAACTACAGGTTTTCACAACCCCTTGGCCTTTCTTAGCTTAGGGCATTGACATTATCGGTGAGATACGACCTTCATCCATGAATGGGCATTGGTTCATAATAGTTATAGTGGATTACTTTTCCAAGTGGGTAGAGGCTGAATCTTACACTAGAATTACTGCTAAGAAGATGGCAAAATTCATCAGGAATCATATCTTTGCTATATTGGGGATCCCTCACCATGTTGTCTTGGATAATGGAGTTCAATTCCAAGGAGAAATCATAGACTTACTTGAACAGTACAATATCAAGTACCATCGCTCTTCTCCTTATAGACCACAAGCTAATAAGGTAGTTGAAGCCACAAACAAATCCATCAAGAAGATTTTGTCCAAAATGGTGACCACATATAGAGATTAGGTGAACCATTTACCTTATGCTCTATGGGGATATAGAACATATATCAGAACCTTGACAAGATAGACTCTATTTTCTTTGGTATACGAGATAGAAGCGATACTCCCTATAGAAATAGAGATCAAGTCCTTACGTGTGGTATTAGAGCCAAGGTTATCGGAAAGTGAATGGGCATGAACGAGATACAAAGAACTCAATCTCATTGATGAGAATCAATTAGCAGATCTCATAAATCTTCAAGCTTATCAGCAGCGAATGGCTAGACCCTACAATCGGAAGGTGAAACTGTAGAACCAATCGATCAAGGATAGTGTGAGGTGTCGATGACGTATGGGTCTCCCTTGGTGCCTTGGTGGAAGGTGGGGCCTACTGGGGTTTGGTTAGCTTTATTTAGGCATGGTGAAACAATTTAGTTCAAGTTTGCACGTTTTAACCAATTTTATGAATAAAAGAATCGAGACACATATCTTGATACAAACTATAGAGTCACCACCCAAGTTGTCTACTTGGGAAAGAGTTTTGGTATGATTCACATTGGGTGGGAGACTCATACCTTTCGGGTCAAAGATTCGTGTGTCGGATGAAAAAGTTACATTCGCTCTATAAAACCATTTTATTTTCATCATTTGGGGAATTATTACGGAAATCCTATTTTCTACACTCATTCACATCCGTTACATGTGTTTACTAATTAAAATAATGCACAACCAATAAATAGGGGAATAAAATATTACAACCGGGGAAAAATGGGGGAATTGCAAAAGAACCTATACACTTTTTCTAAGTTGTAAAATAAAATAAAATAAACTCCCCTGCATCCATAAAGATTAGCACATTTTTTAGCACATCATAAGTCAACATTTTGTTGGAAAAACGTAATTATGTTAGCATGACAATTTTATGATCGATAGTGCCCGGACGGCTTCTAGGATCGGAGAGAAATAACAGTTCTTCAACGCATTTTATTATGAAAATACATTTTAACTTTTGTGGGTTGATTTACCGGATTATTAGTAAAAATTATCGCATGGCAAATTGTGAGATTAGTTTGATTTTACTGATTAAAAAGGGAACCTTAGGTTCTACCTAGGGGCCAAAACCCACACGGGTGGGATAGGACCCATACGGGTACTAGTGGAGACCTATACGGGTATGGGGGGACCCATACGAGTCCTGTTCAGTCTCGGACAGAACCTTAGCTGGGGTAGTTCAATAGATTTATATAGATGGAGTAGAATAAGGGAAATAATGATAGAATAAATAATATGTGAGTCTCTTTGAAACTCATAAACACACCTTTACGACGTGAATCCACTTTGAGGCAATCCCTGTGTTGAGTGAGAGTCTAGCTAAAGTAGATGATAAAATGGAGATATTAGGACTATTTAGGTGAATATTTGTATGGACAGAACCTCCCCTAAATCCTAATAAAAGAAGCTAAAAATTAATAAAATGTGGACAAAATCTCAAGAGATGGGTTTTCTACCTATTTTATACCTTATATACCTCAACTATTCCCTTTCTATACCAATGAAAATTGCTAGAAATTTCATAAACTATTTTATATAATTTCTTGTATGTCATCTCTTTGTTGTACCTTCTTGAAATGATGTAAAACACCTCTTTTATAGGGGAAATTAGGTCTGAACACAATAAATTATATTCATGACCTGATTTCTCCCCAAAATAGTATAGATCACTTGCCATAAAACCTGAATAGGAAAGTACAGGACCTGTACGGGTTCCCTCTAGGCGTATTGGTGACTTGACCCATACGGGTCCACCGATGGATCTGTACCACCAAGCATGACCCCTATGGGTCCCTAAGGGCAGACTAGGTCTCTAAACTTGGCCAAACTCAACTCTGCATCAATAGGAATACCTCCGATGGATAACACCTATAAAAGATTGCATTATCTAGCTCCCATCATCATTTTATGAGAAGGACCATTAAAATCTGGTGCTCATAGACTGTCCCTCATGGGATCACTACAAATACTAAACTATATGACCTGATGATGTGAGCGAGGGTTTAGAAATTATACCTAAGGTGATGTCGTGGGTGAATTCCTTTGTTGAGGTGAACTCTTTTCCTGGGTGTCCTTTTCTTGAGGCGGATGACTTTCCTTTACCAATGCGTATCCCTCTCCTAAGGCGAAAGACTTTCCTTTGCTAATGTGTTTTCCTTTCATGAGGCGAATGACTTTCCTTTGCCAATGCGTATCCCTTTCTTGAGGCGGATGACTTTCCTTTGCTGATGCATATCTCTGGTGACTTCTCTAGGGAATGTGTGCGTATCCCTTTCTTAAGGTGGATTGACTTTCCATACTGATCATGTATCCCTTTCCTAACGCAGATGGCTTCTCCTTGTATCCCTTTCATAAGGCGGAAGACTTCTCCTTGTATCCCTTTCTTAAGGCGGATGACTTCTCCTCATATCCCTTTGTTAAGGCGGATCTACTTTCCTAACTGATCATGGTGTATCCCTTTTCTAAGGCAGATGACTTTCTTGATATCCCTTTCTTAAGGCAGATGACTCTCGTGCTAGTATATCCCTTTCCTAAGGCAGATGACTCTTTTACTAATGGCATATCCCTTTCCTTAGGTGGATGACTCTCCTACCTGATGGTGTATCCCTTTCCTAAGGTGGATGACTCTCCTGCTGATGGTGTACCACTTTCCTAGGTGGATGACTTTCCTCCTAGTGTATCCCTTTCCTAAGGCGGATGACTTTCCTCGTATTCCTTTCTTAAGGTGGATGACTTTCCTCGAATCCCATTCTTAAGGCAGATAGACTTTCCTGGCTACAGATTTTGAATAACCTACTAAGAGATAATAAAAACGTTGAGTTAGTTACTTCCTGAGATGTATGGATCTGGATTGGTACCTGATAAAATGCATACTAAGTTTAGATATGTTAGATTTGGCCCAACTATTTTGAGATGGAACGCTTCTTGGGGGGTACCCCAAGGGGAGCTGACTGCTGAGGAGATAAATGTTGAATTGCTAGTCCATTTGGATCATTTTGTAGAAACTGCTTAGGGACAATTTTAATTATTTAGAGGAAGGTGTTCCTGGGACATTCTAGCTATTGGGGAGTATTCTTTGAAACCATCTCAAGAAAGCTTGACAAGTTGGGGGGTTCCCCTTGGATACTACTCTGATTGGGGGAATGGTTCATTTAACTATCCGGTCATCGAGGGTAGAGATTGGCTTCTCGTAGGGATAGGTGGGATGCCTCTTGAATGTTTCATCTGCTGGGGAACAAACCATCCTAATGTCGATGCTCTATTGGAGAAAAGGTGCCCCTTCAGTTAGCATTCAGGTTGGAAGGGCATAGTGAGACTATGCTAGTGAGAATTGGTTCGTGTGCAATTATGGTTTGTCTAGTCATAGTATCATCAAGACTAGACATTGATGCATACGGATAGACTAGCATCTATCATCATACCTCTTGAATATGATTTAGATTAGCATATCTCTAGTGCTAGAAGGTCGTACCGTAGGTTAACACATGAATGTATTCAGGGAAATACATTGGAGACCGTTATGAGGCAACACTCGGTAATCAATATTATGTGTTTGTGCTTTAATTGTCTCATTGCAATAGCAATACAAATATCCTTAGATTTGAGATACTAGTTACCTTATTCAAAAGTTACTATACTATGGATTATACCTATACATTCTATAGATTGGATGCTACAGGTAATTATGGGTATAGTTCATGTCTGTCTGTTGGTAAGCTGAGTAGTCAAGATGGAATCTATCACTCCACTATAGCAATATAAGGGAGATGTACCTTGGCCACTTGTTAGAAGTGACACACTCGTAAACCTCTTATTAGTGTATGCGTTAATAGGATTGCATCCTAATCAACACATTAAACGGTTGAGTAGTGTACTTTGGCAGCCATACCAAACTACTAGGGTAGCTATTATAACTACTAATAGAGTAATACTTAAATCGAGTCCTAGAAACCAGATGGTACTGAACAGTTGATGGAAGGAGTGAATTCAATTGATATTATTGCAGAACAGGGATAGTCATATGTACGTGACAATTCAAATATTAAGGGGTCATACGCCTTTGCTAGAGTGCCCTATGACCGATCAAAGTAATTGGAGTCCATAACGGTCTGGAGCTCTAAGCTAAGTCAATTCCTAAAAGGGACTGAGCCAGGTTAAACTTTTGGTAGCCCGATATTATGAGATCCTATAAGGTCACACTCTTTGAGTTACGACCGAGCTATGTCAAGAATAGTTAGACTACGTCTAATCTAGAAGAGTAAGGAAGTGTGGTTAGACCAATATTCATTGGTTGGACCAATGAACCTGTTAAATAATAAGAGGTTAAAATAGAAAAGGGGAAGTAGAAACACAAATAGAGTGAGGTAAAGAGAACCTGCGCGAGTGGATTTGCACATCTATTATTGGTTAGTACATGCACAAAATCTGCTCGAGGGCTAGTGCAGAAGTGCACAAAGGCCCGTAGTCGTTGTATGAGTAGTGGGCTGTACATGTGCATAACCCATAAAGGGCTTGTGCAGACTGTGCTAGAGGTGCAAGCCTTGGGCCTGCGCGTCGCATAGAGCATGGTCCTCTAGTGGGCTGCGCTATGCGCAACCCATTAGCGGCCTGAGCAAGCCTGCATGGCCTACGCTCATGTGTAGGCCACAACCCTAGTGGGGTGGGCTTGCGCTCCAGCACAAGTCCAACCATGTTGCTGGCCGTCGGCTAGTAGTGTAGTGTTTAGTTGCCAAGCTTGATCCCCAAGCAAGCTCCCCACTATTTGAGTCAGGCTCTACTTTTGGTTTTAATTAAGTTATATTCATCACCCTTTCTATTTTAATACTAATTGGTTTGGGTTAGGGACTTTATTTTCCTTTGAATAATTCCTAACCACTATAAATAGAAGCCTCCTCCTTCATTATTTGTCGTCCTGAATTTTATAATCCGTCTCTTGCTCTCTTATTCTCTTGGTTGTTCTGATTCCTAAAAGTAATCCGTCAAAAGAAGTATTTGCTTATAATAGAAAAGTAAGGGAATTTCTTCTAGAATTAATTAGGAGGGAGGATCTAGCTTCCCTCCACTTATTTATCGGTTCTTCCTTTCTAGAAGGTTTTGGTCAATGGTGCTCATACGGACTATTTTATAGAAGGCTTCTACTTTGGAGTCTGTGCATGTAGCTGTGGGGTCTCTCTACCGACTATGGGATTCACGCTTCAACTCGTAAGTGGTTAAATTATTATTAGGTCCTTTTAATATGTGTTTATGACATAGAATAATTTGAGACTAGCACTATTATCAATCATGCCATGCTTAGGAGATCTAGTGAAATAGATTAAATTTTGAATTTCCGCTGCCCCTGTTTTACTTGCTAAAACCTTAATCTAGACCAACAGTGGTATCATGAGCCTGCCTAATGCAATTGTATGATTGACTGGAAATATGCTAGGTCTAATTTTCTATGAAATATTTTCGAGTATGCTATGCCATGCTTAGGAATTTATTTCTTGCAATAGAAAATACTGTGATAACTAGATTAAGTGTTGCTCAAACTTAGTCAGGATAGTTATCTAAGAATTAACAATGTTTCACTTGAAATTGTAAAGGCTTTAATTATTGAATTATATGGAATAATTCCTAAATTAGAAAAAAATGAAATCTTTAGTTTCACTAGCCTATGGTTAACTGTGTCAGAAGGGCCCTTGTTTATTACGGCAAGGATTGGACAAGGCTGGTCATTCACTTCAAGGGGGGCACTCCTACTTGGGAATTCTCATCATTCTAGATTCCAATCATCAAAGGGACTTTTTGAATTAGTTGATTCCTAGCATAATGAATTGGATTCATTATATGGTTTTACAAATGAAAGTTTAAATTGTTAAATTAAAACTTATAGACATAGGTGCAACAACTTGAACAATGAACCCCCTTGTTTGTTTTGCATGCTATGTGGAGTCTTGGCATAATGGAATAATTATGAATCACCAGTTGAGCATGATCCCTAGGTATAACCTACTAATTCCTTTTAGCATGGAATTAGTTATAGTTTCATAATCATGTCTATGTATAAGTCCTAGATTAGGCGAGACCGGTTGCACCAATAAATCCCCATTAAAATATTAAGACAAAATTAGCTTTCCTCAAAATCGAAGTGTGATTTCTAGACCTTTTCATTGAAAGAATTGCTCATGCAAAGCATGCCTTCTTCTTTGGCATCGTCTATTCACATGATTCGAGTTGGGGTTAAGTTCTAACCAGACTGGGTTAGTTGTCCATAAAATTGGAGCTAATGCTAGGCTGGAGGCATCATTTGAGGAGTCATATAATTGGTTATGCACGTCCATTGGTTGGAAATCAAATGGATTAGCAATTGCCTTAGATGCAAATGGACTAGATCCTCCTATAGCTATTTAAGTTAGCTTGACTCGTGATAGCGGGGGGTTAGCTTAAATGAGTTATAGATGCTACCTACTTAGGAGAATGGTTAGACCATATTTCCCAAAAAATAATAGAAGGGGCTATTATGTTTTCGAATTGAACCTTGATAAAATAGTACAAATATGTATTTAATTAAAAGACCTTCAATTGAATGCATGTACAAGAACTAAGTCTAAAGAAATAATTATTTTCGTATAACTAGGTTGAATATGACTACAAACAAAAATATTCACGCTATTCTTGAAAACAAATTGGATGGTACCAATTTTGCTGATTGGTTTAGGATGGTGAGGATAGTCCTCAGAGGCGAAGGCCTAGCTTTTGTTTTAGATGAGCTCCTTCCTGATGAACCTGATGCTGGTGATAATGAGGAACATAAGGCATGGAAGAAGGATAGGAAAGATCGTGAATCCTTAAAATGTTTATTGTTGGGTACCATGAATCATGAGCTTTAGAAATAGCACGAGAATATAGATCTTGATACCATGATTCTCCATCTTTAGGAACTCTTTTCTAAGCAGGCAAGGACTGAGAGGCTTGAGACCTTGAGACTTTTGTTTGGTACTATGATGTAGGCTGGTGCTTCAGCATCTCAATAAGTTTTAAAACTTCTTGGCTATTTTGAGAAGCTTGGTCGATTGGGTTTTTATCATGGATCATGAGTTAAGCATAGATCTCATTTTGACTTTGCTCACTAATATTTATTCATAGTTGGTGAGTAATTATTACATGAACAAGATTGATACGACAATCCCAGAATTGATCAACATGATGAAAAGAATAGACCCTAAGATCAAGCAGGATCACAAGAATCTACTATTGGTTGAGAAAACTAGACCTTTAATGGGTAAGACCCAAAAAAAGGGGGCTTAAGGCTAAGAAAAATATCAGTAGGAAGAAGAAAAATAAGAAGGAGTTGCATGTTTCAAGTGTGGAAAACTAGGACACTAGAAAAGGGATTGCAAGGCACCTATCTTTGAGCATGTGAAGAAGAGCCCTAAGAAGGTAACTACTTCAGGTAAGTTCATGATTGAAAATTTCACTACAGTTCCTTATGAGTCTACATGGATATTAGATACTAGATATGGCACTCATATCTGTAATTCTATGCAGGGGTTGCAGAACCGTAGCAGGGTAGCTAAAGGAGAGTTAGACCTATGAGTTGGAAATGGAGCACGGGTTGCTCCATCAGCTGTAGGAACATATAGTCTCAAATTGCAAAGTGGTCTAGTTTTAGAAATAAATAAATGCTATTATATTTCGGTTGTTAGTAAGAATATTGTTTCTGTTGTGTGTTTAGTAGCAGAAGGATTTAAAGTTTTATTTAATAACAAAGATTTCCAAATTTGTAAAAATAGTTGTGTTTATGGCAATGGAGTTTTGATTAATGGCATATATGTTTTAAATACTAAAGTTGAAAATTTTAATATGAATGATGCTAAGAGATTGAAATTAAATAAAGACAAAACATCCTACTTATGGCATTGTCGTTTGGGCCATATAAATGAAGCCTGCTTAATTGGGTTACACAAAGGAGGTGACATGGGCCCAATAGACTGGTAGTCTTATGGGGCATGTAAGACTTGTTTATTAGGTAAAATGACAAAGAAACCTTTTAAACGTAAAGCGCAACATGCCATAAGTACACTGGAAATAATACACACAGATGTATGTGGTCCAGTAAATGTGTGTACACATGAAGGATTCGTCTACTTCATATGTTTTCTCAATGATTACTCACTATGTAGGCATTTATACCTTATAAGGCACAAATCAGATAGTTTTGAAAAGTTCAAAGACTATAAGAATGACGATGAGAAACAACTTAGAAAGAATATTAAGGCACTACGGTTAGACAGAGGTGGAGAATATTTAAGGTAAGAGTTTTAAGATTATGTAATGGATAATGGAATATTACCCCAATGGACCCCCCTTATACTCCTCAACACAATGGTGTGTCTGAGAGGTGGGATATAACTTTGTTAGACATGGTTCAGTCAATGATGAGCCAAGCAAGTCACCGCAAATCCTTTGGGGATACAGACTTGAGAGTGCAGTTTATATACTAGACCATGTGCTCTCAAAATCAGTTGATAAAACACCATACGAAAGGTGGTGTGGTAAGAAACCCTCTCTTTCTCACCTGAGTGTTTGGGGATGTCTTGGCTATCTTAAAAGGGCAATGTCAGACAAGATGCGAGCTAGGGCTGACAAATGCTTGTTCATAGTTTATCCTAAAGAGATAGTAAGATACACTTTTTATGATCCTAAGGAATAAAAGGTGTTTATCTCTTGGACTGCTTAGTTCCTTGAGAAGGAGCACATGCTTGAAAAAGCTAGTAGGAGAGACCTTGAATTTGAGGTTTAAGTAGGCAAACAAGATGATCAACTGATAATTCCTATGCTTGATACACAGTAGGGTGTGATTGAGGAACAACCTGTTACGCAACAACCATTGTGTAGATCTGGTACGGTTCTCAATGCTCCTTAAAGATATGGATTTTTCATTACAGATGATAAAAAAATCTTTCTAATGGAGTATGATGAACCTAAGACCTGTAAGGAAGCAATGGAGTGCTTAAACTCTGATTAATGGTTAAAATCCATGAAATCTGAAATGGATTACATGTATGAAAACCAGGTATGGGAATTGGTGGATGCAACTGATGAGGTTAGACCTATAGGTTGCAAATGGGTTTTTAAGAAGAAAACTGACATGGATAGTAATGTAATTACCTATAAGGCAAGGTTGGTGGCAAAAGGCTATAATCAAAGAGAAGGAATAGACTATGATGAAACCTTTTCACCGTTAGCCATGCTTAAATCCAAAAGGATACTCTTGGCCATTGGTGCTCATTATGATTAGGAGATTTGGCAGATGGATGTGAAAATCGCTTTCCTAAATGGGAACATGGATCGGGATGTGTATATGATACAACTAGATGGTTTTATGCTGTAAAGATCCATTTATGGACTTAAGCAAGCATCCAAGAGTTGGAATATAAGGCTTGATGATACGATCAAAGAGTTAGATTCTAGATCAAATGCTTATGAGCCTTGTGTATACAAGAAAGTTAATGGGAGTGCAGTCATTTTCCTTATTCTATATGTTGATGACATACTGTTAATAGGAAATGATATTTTACTTCTTCAAATGGTTAAATCGTGGTTATCAAGAAAGTTCTCCATGAAGGACTTTGGAGAAGCAGCATTTATAGGTATAAATATCTATAAAGATAGATCCAAGAGGGTGCTAGGTCTTTCACAAGATACATACATAGACAAGGTATTAACTATGTTAAACCTTGAGCAATCAAGAAAGGTCTTTCACAAGATACATACATAGACAAGGTATTAACCATGTTAAACCTTGAGCAATCAAGAAAGGGTTATTTTCCAATGTCTCATGGAATTAACCTTTCTAAATCTGAATGTCAGGAGACACAAGAGGAGAGATTATGCATGAATGAAACTCCCTATGCATCTACAATAGTATCTATCATGTATGCTATAGCATGTACATGGCCTGATGTCTTACATGGATCGAGCATTATAAACAGATTTCAATCTGATCTAGGTGAGAAGCACTGGAAGGCTATTAAGAATATCCTTAAGTACTTGAGAAGGACTAATGCGAGTTTATGGAGGAGGTGATCTCACAGTAAAGGGATTCGCTAATGCAAGTTTTCAATCTGACAAAGACGACTACAAGTCATAATCAGGTTACCTATTTATGTTAAATAGGCGGGCGATTGTTTGGAAGAGTTCTAAATAGGATAGAACTGCCTTTTCAACCACTGAATCTGAGTACATTGCTACTTCAAAAGCAACAAAACAAGCTGTCTGGATAAAGAGATTTGTTGGTGATCTCAGCGTGGTGTCTAATAGTAAGGATCCAATATAATATATTGTGATAACCCTGGGGCTATTGCTCAGGTAAAAGAACCATGGTCTCATTAGAGAAACAAACATGTACACAGAAAATATTATATAGTTCAAGATATGATAAAAGATAAGGATATACAGATGGAATATGTACCCACGGATTAGTTGTTGGTAGATGGACTGACCAAGTCTTTAACACAAATTAAGCATCACCAGCATGTCAATTGTTATAGCTTATGGCACGTAGCTAATTGGCTCTAGTGCAAGTGGGAGATTGTTAGACATGATGTATGCCCTAGAAGAAATTAGGGCGATACATCTTAGTTAGTTTTATTTGTACGAAAAAAGTTATATTAATAAAGGCATTCTTTTGCTACATCAATGACTGTGAAAATATATTATGACTGGTTTAGAATATATTCATTGATGTTTTTGCAAAAGTCCATGACATAATCATAGCACTTATTGCATGGGCATATTGAGACTATGTTGGTGAGAACTAGTTCGTGTGCAATTATGATTTGTCTAAATAATATCCCTAGTTGTAGTATCATCTGGACTGAACATTGAAGAATTCGGATAGACTATCATGTGTTGTCGTACCTCAGGAATTTGATTTAGAGTAGCATATCTCCAGTGCTAGCGGGCGGCACCTTGGGTTAATAAATGAATGTATTCAGGGATATACATTGGAGACCACTATTAGATAACACCCGGTAATCTATAATATGTGTTGGTGTTTTAATTTCTCATTGCAATAACAATACAAGTATCCTTAGACCTAGGATACTAGTTATCTTGTTCAGATGTTGCTATACTTTGGATTATACCTATGCATTCTATAGATTTGATGCTATATGCAATTACAAGTATAGTTGTTGTCTGTCCATTGGTAAGCTGAGTAGTTAAGATGGAATCTATCACTCCACTATAAAAATATAAGGGAGATGTACCTTGGCCACTTGTTAGAAGTGACACACTCGTAAACCTTTGATCAGAGTACGAGTTGATAGGATGGGATCCTCATCAACACATTAAATGGTTGAGTAGGGTACTTTAGCAGCAAGACTTTACTACTAGGATGGCGTTTAACGGTTGATAGAAGGAGTGAATTGTATTAATACTATTGCAGAACTAGGATTAAGTCAAAAGCACATGACATTCTAAATATTGAGGGGTCATATGCCTTTGCTAGAGTGCCACTATGACCAATCAAAGTAATTAGAGTCTGTAACGATCTAGAGCTCCGAGCCGGTCAATTCCTAAAAGGGATTGAGCTAGGTAAAACTTTTAGCGGCTCGATATTATAGGATCCTATAAGGTCACACACTTTGAGCTATGACCAAGCTATGTAAAGAATCATTAGACTAGGTCTAATCAAGTAGAGCAATAAAGTATGGTTAGACAATAACAAATTGGTTAGACCAATATTCATTGGTTGGACCAATGAACCTGTTAAATAATACGGAGGTTAAAATATAAAAGGGGAAGTACAAACACAAACAAAGTGGGGTTCGGGGAAGCTACGCGAGTGGATTTACACATCTGCTAATGGACAGTACATGCACAAAATCTACCTTGGCCAGTGCAGAAGTGCACAAAGACCCGCAAGCCTTGCATGAGTAGGCTGCGCAAGCCGATAGTGGGTTGCGCAGGCGCCTAGCCAACAAAGGGCCTATGCGTACTGCATTGGACATACATGCTTGGGCCTATACATTGCGCATAGCGCGGCCCACTACTGGGTTGCATTGTGCATAGGCCACAGCCCTAATGGGTTGGGCTTGCGCTCTAGTGGAGGCCCAGCCACACTATTGGCCACCGGCCAGCAGTGTTAGGTATTAGTTAGGGAATTTACTCCATAAACAAGCTCCGCAGTGTTTGTGTCAGACTCCACTTTCGGTTTTAAATAAATTGTCTTAATTACCATTTCTATTTTAATTCTGATTAGTTTAGGTTAGGGACTTTATTATCCTTTGAATAATTCATAACCACTATAAAGAGAAGCCTCCTCGGTTATTTTTCATCCTGAATTTTATAAGCCCTCTATTGCTGTCTTATTCTCTTTGTTGTTCTGATTCCTAAAAGTAATCTGTCGAAAGACGTATTTACTTAGAATAGAAAACAAAGGGAATTTATTCTAGAATAAATTAGTAGGGAGGATCTAGCTACCCTCTGCTTATTTATCGTTTCTTCCTTTCTAAAAGGTTTTGGTCGGTGGTTCTCTTGTGGACTATTTATAGAGGGCTTCTACTTTGGAGTCGGTGCACGTAGTTGAGGGGTCTTTCTGCCTACTACGGGACTCACGCTTCAACTAGTAAGTGGTTAAATTATGAAATGGTCCTTTTAATAAGTGTTTATGACCTAGAATAATTTAAGACAAGCACTATTATCAATCATGCCCTGCTTAGGAGATCCAGGGAAGTAGATTAAATTTTGAATTTCTAATGCACTTGTTTTACTTGCTAAAACCTTAATCTAGATCAACATAGGCAAGCTTAAGTGTGGAGAACTTCACAGTTACTAGATCAGGCAGCCAAGCACTATTGCTGTAGGGAGGAGGGACTAGTATGCTTGGTCATTCATACTGACCTTCCTGATCACTGTCTTCTTCCCATTCTATTTGAGCAACCTCAACTACGATTCATCTTAGCTATCGAGGATCTTACTACTATGCCGGGCAAGAATTAGTCAGGCCATCCTAGAATAATTGTACTATGGGCTTTATGTTGGAGTTTAGGGCCAGTAGGCCTAGCTCAAGATCTGCCATTTGATCTTATAGGTAATTCCTGAAATGATCTCTTGTGCTTTAACCCTTTACTTGAACTGCTTTACAACTAGCTTCATCTTATTTTATAGATTTGGACCTTTGGACATCGGCTTATCCCTAGGTCAGGATTGCCCGAGCTGCCTGAGACACCTCATATTATTTCCAAAGGGATGGGGCCTGGGAAGCATCAGACTTTGACCACAGTGGAGTATGGGGAGTTCCTCCACCAGCTGCACTCTGATCGGGTAAACTTTTCTAGCATCACATCTATACTTTACATTTGAACAAACCGCTAGTAGAAACTATATTTACAAAGTCAGAATACTTATAGTGCATTTACTTTATGCAGGTCATTCGAGACCCATGGGAGAGGATGGTCATACACGGAGATATTAAGCGGATGCGGGTTGGCGTGGATGATCGTCACTTTGGGATGGAGTCTCCACTCTCCCTAGAGTGGTATTTTAGCAAGAGGGTCTGAGATTGGAGGACCAATGCTATTGTGGAGAGGCTAATCCCTCCCCCTATCTAAGTGGAAGTCTTCTGGCTGCATATGATGCCTGAGACGGATTAGGGGATATATCTATTAAGTAAGGGGGCCCGGGTGATGTCTATAGGAGGCAGCTACTCTGAGTTCATCAATTCCTCACTTCTTCCTCCCTGTAAGAGGATCCCTTTCAAGGACTTCTCCCTCAACTTCCATTGGACCAATAGTGATGGCGATGATGATGATGATGATGATGAGGATGGACCAAGGGGCGACCGCGGGGGTCCTTCTGTGGTTCAGAGTACTGAGGGCCTAGCTAGGTCTGCTACACCTTCTTCTTAAGTATTTTTCTAACTCATCCTTTGTGAATACCTTATCTCTTCTTGGAACTACCTATAAATCTATGTATGACTTTTTATTGTTATAGCCTCCTGCCTCAATGCGGAAGAGGTCTGCTGCTACTGCCCTTGCTGATGCTGAGCCATTGATAAAGTGGTCTGGTGCTTCAGGGAATATGAGAGAGGGGGTCCCCCAAGCATAGTTGGATACTTTCTTTTAGCTCCTTGATAATTCGGGGAAGCGAGTTGTCAAGGAGCTCCAAGAGTCGGTCCATCCTATCGGCTTTACCCTATCTAGCTCCTCTCGTGTAGGGAATTTATTGCTTTGATCTTGCCCTTATAACGACTACTTATAACATCCCATTCTAATATAGTTTTCTCTTACACATGACCATATCTAAGGTCGAGAGGATTGCAAGTGGTTTCTTTACTGTCCGGGACCTACTGCTAGCTCTGGACGCATGAGCCTTGATGAGTTTCTTTTACCTACAAAATTTAATAAACTATGCATGATGCATGCCATGATATTTACATATGTGTATTGATCTTATGATTTCTATTGGAAACTCTATTGGCTATGAGCACAGTAGGTTCGCTCAAGATTTAGATGCTTCTAAGGAGCGAGCTAGCTTCCTGAAGGAGTAGTTACGAGCAGCCACTACTGAGGCCGACTGGGGAAGAGTAGAGACTTCTCGAGGGAGGGTGAGGTTGAGGTGTTGCAAGGCCAGCTAGCTCGGATGATGAGGATAGGTAGACACTTGAGCCATCCAATTTTACGTCTGAGGATGACTTTTCTACCTATCAAGTAGCTTCAGCAGTGACCCAAAGGGGTGGACCTGAGCTGGAAGTGGATTAGCATATTAAGGTGGTTGGTGTTGCTGGGGGTATTATAGGGGCTTCGAAGACCAGGGCCCTTGATCTGCCCGCTACAAGTACTGGTAAGGCTGAGGACCACATTATAATCAACATGGACAATCTATCGATGAATACACATGACCAAACTCAGGATGATAGCTAGGTACGGGACCCCCAGTAGCTTAGATTAGACTGCATCTATTACTTTCTAGACATTTGATACTTTTGGCCCTGTGTGGCTCATTTTGATGTAAACTTGGATTGATACTTTTGCCATTTAACTTTTTATGCGTTTTGAACTTTATTTTTCTGAACTAGAACCATTGGCTAACATTGCCTACAAACCCATGTTGCCTCTTGACATAACTAACAATGAAGCCTATTTATAGTGTACTACAAGCAAGTGAGTTAACCTTCGAATGTTTGAAGTTCTTGATCACACCGAACTAACCCAATATAACTGAGAAGAATAACCAAGGTTATCTAGTTAAAATTAGCACTTCAGGGGATCATGCTATCGCGTGTCTTCACAGTGGGGAGACTAAGTCCTAGGGATCTCAGCTGTGAGATATTGTGATTACAAATGACGTTCCAATTATTACAAATAATAAAACTGGTGCTTTTGAATCGAGTTATAACTTTTGCATAGACCAGTAGGTGTGAGATGACCTATCGAACATTAATCTTCATTTCTTTTTGTCCTAATTTTTGCATGAACTGTCCTCGATGGCTCAGCTCAGTGGACTTTTCTTTTCTTCTTTTCTTTGCTTTAACTTTTGCCTGGACCGCCCTTTCAGGTTTTCAATCTAGCAGGGTTTATCTTTCTTTTTCTTTTGTCTTAACTTTTACTTGGACTGCCCTTTCTAGTTTTCAATCGAGTAGACGTTTTCTTTCTTTTTCTTTTGTCCCAACTTTTGCCTTGACTGCCCTTTCTGATTTTCGATCCAACAGACGTTTTCTTTCATTTTCTTTTGTATTAACTTTTGCGTGGACCGCCCTTTTAGGTTTACAATCCAGTGGACATTTTTTGAATTTTACATAGGTTTGACTTCTTTTGTGGCCTATCCATAGTTTTATCCTTTGTTGAGTAATGTATGCATAGTAAAGATAACAACAAAGATGCACAAATTGCATAGGAAAAAACTGATGTTCACATACCTATGATTATTTCACCTAAAGACATGCATGCATTCATAAGAGGAAGATTCTTAGCAAATCATAACATGTTCATTGATGAGATTAATTTGAGTATATAGGCAATGGTAACAATTTGCAATGGTTTACTCCTACTGCCTACTAGTCTTTTATAGATTTTCTAGAAAGCAACTGGCATTTTTGCTCAATGCCCTAACTTTTACCTACGTTGTCCTTTTTGGGTTTTCAACTTAGCGGGCTTTATTTGCATTGGAGTACCTTAATTTTTGCCTAACTAGTTTGTCGAATATTGATCAGCGGGTTGCACTCTAATTTTTTTTCCCAGTAGTAGAGAACCACTCATCGGGTGTTTTATTCTTTATTTCTTTTATTCTTTATGCTGCTTTTTTATGATTTAGTTCTTTTGACCTAGACATGATAACCCTTAAGCCTATCTTGATTCATTGGATTCACAAACTCATTTCTATTCATATTCATAAGATTGATTCCTCCCTTGCCAAGGACTTTCTTAACAATAAATGGTCCTTCCCAATTAGGCCTAAACTTTACTCTAGCATTAGTGTTGACCTGGCGTAGCTGTTTCAGAACTAGATCACCCGCCTTGAGTTTGGGTATATGGCTTTATTGTTGTAAGCTCGGGCCATACGCTGCTGATACATCTTTAGGTTGTCAACTGCCTTGAGCCGCTTCTCATCTATTGCATTTAACCATTCATACCTAGCCCATGCCCAATCTAACCCTTTGAACTGGGCTTCAAGTGCCTCTCGTAGAGATCTTACTTCTGTTTCGACAAGTAACATAACTTTCATTCCATATACTAAGGAGAAAGGTGTCTGATCAGTGGGTGTCCATACGCTGGTTCTATAACCCCAAACTACTAATGGGAGTTATGAGCCCAATCCCTGTAGGTAGCCACTGTCTTTAGTGAAATCTTATTGATCAACTTATTGGCATTAATGACCAGCTTACCATTAGAGTTCCTGAGGGATTTGAGTATAGTCTTGTGACCTAAGGTGTACTTTCCATTCCTCATAACCAAAGCTAGCCTGCTATTGATGCTCTCTTAAAGGTTTATTTTTGTCATGTATTTTGAGGCTTACTTTCCATCCCTCATAACTAGAGGCAGTCTATTGTTGTTGCTTTCATGAGTCTTCTTGCTCTTCTTTCTTGATGATATGACCCCTTTGTACCCTTTTCCCCCTTCATAAAGAAAGATGGACGAAGACTTATTGTTATCATGTTTTCTAAGCACCTTTATTATCTCCCTTTCTTGGATATTTATGCCATTGAGATATACTCAAAGTAAACTTCATTAAAAAATATGATCATATTTTAAGAATGGTGTTGTTATGAGTACATCATGTCATTAGAATGAAATACTCGAGTGAAATGTGAATGAGAGATACATCAATTTATTCATGACATGCTTTAGATAAAGGATATTAATGCCACAACTTATCCATTATATGCCTCATAAGCAGCATTATTTGTACCAAAAATGTTTGCGACATTAAAAGTTACATCATTTGAATCATCTGCCACGGGTGGAAGGCCTTGTTAGTCAGCCTTGGTAATACTGATAGTTGAACTGGTAGTCCTGGCGTGCTGGTTCATGTGAGTTTCTTCGGCCACTACTCTTGCTAAGCTCTTGATGGTCTTGCTTATAGGGTTGCCTTTCTCATCCCCCTTCTAATTCTTCTTCATGAGTACGGCTAGGACTTTGGTGATGGCTTTGACTGCTTCACTCATCTTATCTCCTTCAACATTCTCATATACTTCCATAGAAACTGAGGTCTCAATCATGCAGCCATTCTTGAAGTCATACACATCATTGAAAATCTCAAAACCAGGGACTTTTCTACCCCTTACCTCTACAGGTTCTTCCACACTTGTGAACATCTTCTTCTTAATCACAGCCCCTATCATAAGGCATGAATAAGATTTGAACTTCCTATCACCTGGGCGATAGCCCAAACTAAATCTGAATGGCCATGGTACAAGTATGATGGAGATTATTCCCAAGCCCTTTTCCTCTAGTGTAACCCTCCTTCAACATGATTTTCTCAATCTTAAGAGATATGTATCCCCTAAATGAATAACTTGAATCTTGGTGAGCAACAGCCACCCTAGATTCTTTCTCTTCGGCTTCCATAGCTACTATAATTGATGGTTCATGAGCTTCAATTGTCACTAGCTTGCCATTGTGGATAAGCTTGACTTTTAGGTGGACCATGGAGAGGATGGCCCTTAGTGCGTGAAGCCAAGGATGGCCCAACAACAATGAGTAAGTGACGGGGATGTCAAGGATAGTGAACAAGACTTTAGACTTCACTTCCCCAATTGTAAATTCGGCTTCAAAAACTCTTATGATAGTCCTCTTCGTATCATGATATGCCCTTATAATTGTATTGCATATCTCCAACATTGATTCATCAAGCCCCAAGTAAGGAAGGATCTTGGCAGGAAAGCCCGTCATCCACCATGATACATGGGATGGAACGATCAAAGATCTACACCTTGATGGAAAGTGCCTTGTTATGCTTGTTCCCTTCTCTTGGAAAATCTAATGGAGAAAACATAATAGGTTCAACCTAATTGGAAGAAGATCCTCCCATAACTGAAAACACCTCAACCTAGGTAGTGGAAGGTGTAGCATCCATGCTTAATAACATTTCTATTAAACCCCTGTGATGATCCTTAAAGTCGATGAGATGCTACCAAATGTTGTACTTGGCAACGGTGACTTACAATTGCTGGATATGAGGGGTGACCTTTGAATCTGCCTTTTTAGTACCAAGTGAAGTTTAAGTTTCAATAGCAGGTGTAAAGGTCAATTCCTGACTAATACTCAGGATGTCCTGAATTACAACATCTCTACCTCTTCTTCTTTTTGGGAAGGCATTAAGAGCAACCCTTCCACTTCGAGTATCATGTAACACCCCATCCTTCATATAGCTTCTCGTCTCAAGGGTTTCTACCAACAAAGTCGATTCTTCGAGGTCATCATACTCTAACATATAAGCATCGATATTAATTGGTTTAGGTTGAATCAATATAGTTTCCTCATCATAAGCGCCCTCTAATTTGTATGCATAAATTTAAGTAGGGACAGGTTCATCGGGTAAAGCCACTACCCAGTAAACCACATGATTAGCTTGCATGACCATATTAAAGACATGATGGGAGGGAAGTCGCGACACAATAGCTGCAACCTATCTCTCAAAATTTGGCAGGGCATTATTCATGGTGCTTGGCTTTAGTTCGGGTTCTTGGATCTTCTTCTCTCTAATTAGGCACAAATGGCCTCGAGTAAATCCCTATAAGGGCCGGTGTGATGACCATTGCTAACATGATAAGCACATAATTGATCCTTATCCTCAGGCTTGGGTGGAACATAGGTCTTGACACTTTGGAGAAGGCCAAGTGCCCTCAACTGACTAAAGATGGTAGGTAGGGGTGCCTTCCAAGGGGAAATTCCATCCTCAGTGGCACGAACTGCAACAATTTCTTCTTATACTGTTATGGTTTTAAGATCTGAACTAAAACTTGGCTTAGAGGCTTGGGCTAGGGCCAATAGGTGATTCTTCTTGAACTAGGGTTTTACCGACACACTCGCCTTCTCTAATTCCTCAATCCTTTCCCATTTTTTGGCTTTCTCAAGGACCTCCACACAGCTGGGGAATTTATCCATACAAAGAACCTTACGGTAAGTGAGCAAGGCACCGTCCATCAACTTTACAATCATCTCAGGGAGACTCAGGCGATCCTTCAACAAGACTTGGGTGGCCATCCACATTTTAAAATAGGTCTTGAATTTCTCATTGGGGGCTTGCTTAATTGCCTCCAAATTTTGTATGGTAGTGTTGATGGTGGCGTTGAAACCGTACTACTCAATGAAAGCCTCAAATAAGGCCTTCCAAACTCTAGTCACCTCATCGGATAAAGTGTTGTACCACTCGATAGCAGGGCCCTCAAAAGTACATAGGAACATCTTAGTGAGGACTTTATCACTTAGTTTCCTTATCCTCATAACCCTCTAATAGGTGGTCATGTAAAATTCAGGTGGACCAGTTCCCTTATACTTCACTGTGCTAGGCATAATAAAGTTTTCGGGGACCCAATCCTCCTCCCTAGTGGCTGGAACGGACTATGTTGATGGCTAGATGCCAGGATTGGTAGCAAGCAACTTCTGTAGTAGATCACATTATTTCACAAACAAAGATGATCCATCCGACTGAGTAATCACACTCAAGGGTAAACCCGCTGATTGAGGAAAGGTTGCCCCCTTGGGTGTGACAACAAAATTAGGGGTTAGGTCAGACACCTAAACTATATACTGGTGATATGAGCCCTTAGCTAGGCTGAGCAAACTAACTGACAGCCGGCGAAACCACTGTACCCACTGATTATAATGGCTGACTAATTAAACTAAATGGATCGACTGAACCCAACTTACGAAATTGACTAGAGGATTCTCCATAAATCTGAAGAGGCTATAGCTGAGACTAGGTGAATGGATTGTGAGTTACCTTGAAAGGGGTAGTGGCTCACTATTTACCGCATTAACTATTGAAGCTCTGATAGGTGGTCCTTGAGAAGCGTTTGCCATTCTCTCTGCAACCAAGATTGCCCTAATGGAAGCTAGCATCTTATCATCACTCGGTCAAGGAACTGATCACTTCTAAGATACTGTGAGATGACATTTGCAATCTGTGACCTAACATCAGCCCTTGATGTATTTGGCCCCTCGCTAGTAACAATAGCCTCAGCCTCAACCTCAACATCTATCTGGCCCTCTAGAGTCTAAAAACAAGACATTTTCTTGAGCTAATGGATTGTATCGGGATCAAATGGACCAAACTAACTGTTTATTGAATCACTTAGTGATAGAGGTAGAGTAATTCTCAACTGAACCAGAGGAGGAGGTGGTGTTAGAATCGGAATTTAAATCAAACAGACCTGAGAACATCGCTAAGCTTTAACTCGTTGAACTTTAGCTGGGGTAGTAACCAAAATATTAGTGCATGCATGGGATATGGTATACATGCATAGATTATAATAATGCATAGTGGGTTAATAGCTAGGGAACACACAACACAGTACAAGTGAAGCATCTCCTTCCAACCTTATTCCTCCTGCCAACTTTGAAGGAATTTCCCTTTAGTTACTATAAGGGTAATAAAGGGTGACCTAGTCTAATCTTGTAAGAAAAGGGAACCTAGAATGGTAATATTTTATGGCTTTCGATAAGTGTGAGGTGTCGATGATGTATGGGTCTCCCTTGGCACCTGTGTGAGAGGCAGGCCCTACTGGGGGTTTGGTTGGACTTAGGTGTGATAAAACATTTTTAGTTCAAGTTTGGACAATAAGCCAATTTTAACAAATAAAAGAATTGAGACCTAAATCTCGATACAATTGATAGAGTCGCCACCCAAGTTGTCTACTTGGGAAAGAGTTTTAGTATGGTTCCCTCTGGGTGGGAGACTCATACCTATTGGATCAGAGATTCGGGTATCGGATGAGTCACTTATTTCTCATTAAGTTGATTGAAAATTACATTCACCACATAAAACCATTTTAGATTTCATCATTTAGGGAATTATCACAAAGATCCTACTTATACACTCTTTCACACTCGTTACATGTGTTTACATATTACAATAAAGCACGAGAAATAAATAGAGGGGATAAAAATTACAACTGGGGGAAAAATGGAGGAAATTACAAAGAGAACCTATACATTTATTCTGAGTTATAAAATAAAACGAAAATAAATTTCCCTGCATCCATAGATGTTAGCCCAGTTTATAGCACACCATAAATTAGCACTTTAGCTTATTTTATTGTGAAAACGCATCTTAACTTTTTATGGGTTGATTTATCGAATTATTAATGAAAATGATTGCATGGCAAATGATGAGTTAGATTGATTTTTAATCAGCCAATTATAAGTTCGGGAATCTGCCTATGGCTGGTACCTGTACAGGTGTGTAGGACCCGGATGAGTACTAGGGAGGATCCTTATTGGTATGGTGTACCCGTACGAGTCCTATTTGGTCCAGACAGAAGCTTTATTTCATTCAATTTATAGATTAACAGATTAATGGATCGATGGCAGAAAAATTAAATAAAAGAAAAAGGGATTTCCTTTTATATGAGTATGGCGCACCAAAATGATGTCCTTGGGGATATATGGTGCCAACAAGGCTCATACGGGTTAGGACAAGACCAGAAACAAGAAACAAAACAATATATACAATAAGAGAAACAGACAATAATAACGAAATAACTGAGATGTGAGTCTCTTTGAAACCCAGAAGCCTTACCTTTTTAACGTGAATCCAATTTGAGGTGATCGCTTTCCTCTCGAGAGAGCCTGACCAAAGTAGATGGAATTAGACTATTTAGGTGAATGTTTGTGTGACAAAACCTCCCCTAAATCCTAGTGAACAAAGTTAGGAATGAATAAAATGTGGATAAAACCCTAAAGGATGAGTTTTCTCCCTATTTTATACCTCCTATACCTCTGCTATATCTTTTTTATACCTATAGAAACTGTTAGAATTCTAGTATCTTTTTTACATGAAGAATATGTGTGTTAAATGTGAAGGGAAGGTCCCTTTTTATAGGGGAGTAGAGGTATGAATGTAATAAATTGCGTTCATGACATGCCTTTTCCCGAAATAGGAAAGGATTTCCTTCCAAAAATGCCTACTTAGGCAATAAGAGTACCTATATAGGTGGGGCCCTAATTGTATGGGTACTAGGGATCCTGTACGGGGTCTCCCCAAGGCATAGAGAAGGGATGACCTGTACGAGTCACCTAGTGGATCTGTACCACCAGGATGTGCCCGTACGGGTCCCTAAAGGCAGACTAGGTCTCCAAACCTCAGCCAAACTCAACTCTATAGTAGGGGGAACACCCCTGATGGACAACACCAAGAAGACATTACATCATATAGCTCTCACCATAGTTTTTTGAGAAGGATCATTAAAATCCAATGCTCACAGACTGCCCCTCATGGGATCATCGCAAATACAGATTTGTATGATCTCACCATGTGAGCAAGGGTTTAGAAATTATGCCTAAGATGATATCATGGGTGAGTTTCTTTCTTGTGGCGAACTTCTTTCCTTTGCTAATGTGTATCCTTCGTAACTCTACTAGGGAAGGTACATGTATCCTTTTCTTTAAGGCAGATTACTTTACTGACTGGCATATCACTTTCCTGAGGTGGATGACTTTCCTCCTTCTACCATGCATATCCCTCGTAACTCTACTAGGGAACATGTATCACTTTCCTGAGGTGGATGACTTTTCCGGATACTATATCCCTTTCTTAAGGCAGATTGGCTTTCTTGACTCTTGTATCCCTTTCCTAAGGTGGATGACTTTCCTTACCAATGCATATCCCTTTCCTGAGGCAGATGACTTTCCAAGCCAATGCGTATCCCTTTCCTGAGGCAGACCACTTTCCTTTTGCTACTGTGCCTATCCCTAGTGACTCTGCTTGGGAAAGGTGTGTATCCCTTTCTTAAGACGGATCAACTTTCCTAGCTACTATATCCCTTTCATAAGGCAGATTGACTTCTCCTCGTATCCCTTTCCTAAGGCTGATCGACTTTCCTGGCTGGTGGTTTTGAATAACCTGTAAAAGAAACAACAATCAAACACTAAGTTAGTCACTGTCTAAGCAGACACCTTTTTATTCTTAATTGACTTTTATGAGAAAAAAAATTTTCCCCTCTCAATTAAGAATAAATAAGTGTGGATGCGATAAACTGAAAATTCTGTGTGGGAAATGTTGGGTTTAGCCCAATCAATGTTATGCTTATTTTGCCGCTGGGGAATGCTCCTTTGGTGAGTGCCCCAAGGGTGTACCGAATTCACTACTTGGAAGGGGGGGATGCCCCTAAGACCTGATGGTTTCTTTGCTGGAGAGTGGGGGATACCCCTAGATCTAATTCTACTATTGGGAATTGGGGGATGCCCCTAGATCTGATTCCACTATTGGGAAGTGGTGGGATGCCCCTAGATCTGATTCCGCTATTGGGTAGTGGGGGGATGCCCCTGGATTTGATTATGCTACTAGGGAATGACCCTAGAGTAGGGTGCCCCTTGGGTTCTTAATGATTCCGTTTGCTGGGGGATGAAGTAATACCCTTTCGCAAACCTCTTCTGTTGGGGAAGAATTTCGTGGTAAGATTTTCTTGCTGGGGGAATAATTCTTGTGCTAGTATAGACCTGTACATAAAAATCATTCTTGTTAGTAATCATTTCAAAAATTGCTTACCTTGATTCTTGATTGGCTTTGTGAACACAAAAAAATTATTTTTTGCCCCTTCCATCAAGGATTAAGGTGAGCCTAGGGGCTTATCCAAAATATATTGAAAATGTAAGGTTGACAGGGAGTGGGGTTGGCCCCGAACTTGGACTGGATGAATTCTTGGTGGTTACTATAATGCTGATGCAAAAATCTGCCTTTGGATGGTAAGAAGGGGCTCATACGAGTGGGCCAGACCCGTACGGGTAAGGGTCTCAGAAAAGGGGACCCGTACGAGCCACTGACGAATGGGTTTAAAAGGCAAACAACCCCCTCATCTCTGGCCTTACACCAAAACTTCCCACTTTGCATTTTCTGGCAATTTCTTCCAAAACTTAACTGAAGATGTATAAAAAGATCCCTCAGACCGGCCATTTCTCTGTCAGACTTGAGGACTTGCCCTCGGTTGGTAATTCGAGGCTTTAGGAATGCCGGGTTTTTATCGGGTATGCTTTCTGCGAGAGAGATTCATTTTTAGGGGTTACTCATGTCTTTAAAGTCTCTTTGATCCCTTCTCCCAAGACCCACCCATCAAAACTCCAGGTAATTTCATTAAATCCTTCATTTTTTCAAATTTGAACTTTTACTAATCTCTTAGGTTTTAGCATGGTTAGGGTGTTTTAGACCTTAGAATATAGCTTGATGCATGTAACTTTAGCCTAGGCTGCTTTTAGGACAGTTTTGGATGAACTTTGGTTGAGATTGTGCGATTTTAAATTTTTGGGAATTTTGCCCGCATAGGGACTACTTGCAGCAGACCCATACGGGTGAGGGAGGACCCGTACGGGTCCTATTTTTTGTACAGGCCTGGTTTGTGGACCCATATGGATGGGGCTTACCCGTACGGGTCCGGTCCTTAGGGACATAATCATGTTTCCTTTGATTTCTGCAATCCTTTTCTAATTTCTGATTTGTCCGCTATATTCTAACCCTATTAAATTATAATTTTGTCTTTGTAATTCTAGTACAGGACCATGGGGTCTTTGAGCTTCTACAGGAAATGGTACAAGGAGATTTGTGCTGCTGACCCACATCAATTCCTTTAGCGACATTATCAGGGCCATCCCTCAAGCCCCCAAGACACTGGCTCCCAGTGCAATTTCAGCTCTGACAGAGAGGTAGTCAGAGATGACCCATACTTTCCACTTGCCTATTAGTAGGTCACCATTACTCCCTTAGATGTGTGAGCCTCCACCGACTTGGGGTAGAGCAGGGATGTGGTCCATTTTGATGTCTACACCAACCGGTGGCACTCTTGACCTAAGGTGAAGGCCTATATTACTAGTTTACTTGGGCTTCCTCTAGGCGGGATGAACAAGCTCAAGTAAAAGGACTTGCATGCTCATTGGATTGCATAGCCAAGGCCTATTGTGGCTGATAGGAGGGTATAGTATGCTCGATATTTCTTGCTAGTGTCCCATACCATCGTCTTCTTTCTAGTCTACTCGGGTAACCTCAACTATGGTCTACTCTCTGCTCTAGAGGATCTTACGGCTGTGCCTCGTAAGAACTGATGCCATGCCATTTTGGCACAACTGTACTATGGATTGGACGTAGGGTTCCGGGGTGAGCAGTCTGAGCTCAAGATCTATCATCTAATACTATTGGTAAATCTTCAACTGATCTCTTTTGTTTTAACCCTTTTTCTAAACTATGTTGCAACTAATCCTTACTTTGTCTTACAGATTTAGGCTTTCAAGCACCGATTGATCCCTAGGCTAGGATTGCCCATGCAGCTTGAGACATCACATATCATATCCAGATGGATGATGATTTGGCAGAATCCGCCCTTCACTATAGCATAGTATCGAGAGTTGTTACACCAGCTGCGCTCAGATCGGGTAAGCTTCTTCCCTATTGAACCTACATTGTACATTTCGATAAACCATTAGCAGAAAATTGTATTTAGTAGGTTGTGATACTTATAGGGCATTCATTTTATGCAGGTTATCCAAAGCTCATGGTAGAGATTGGCCACCTACGGAGCCATCGAGCGGATGCAGGCAGGTGTGGATGGCTGCTGCTTTATCCTAGAGTCACCACTTTCTTATGAGTGGTATTTAGGCGAGCAGATTCGAGGATGGAGGACCAATGCTATGGTGGAGAGATTGATTCCTCCTCCTATCCTGGCGGGCATCTTTTGGCTTTATCTCATGTCAGGGAACGATCAGGGGCTGTATTTGCTGCGCGAGGGGGCTCGCGTAATATCTGTAGAGGGCTCCTATGCTGAGTTTATTGATTCTTCCCACTTACCACCCTATAACAGGATCCATTATAAGGATGAGCCCCTTGAGTTTCACTAGAGCGATGGTGGGGATGATGATGACATGATGATGACCATGGGGGGCTATCTATAGTCGAGGTGCCCGAGGTTCGGCTAGGTCAGCTACTCCTTCTTCTCAAGTACGCTTCTAACTTGGTCTTTGTGAATACTATACTGCATTCTATAATTGGTTATGATCTGGAACCTGATTCTTCATTGCTTACAACCTCGCATTTCTACACCAAAGAGGTCCGCTGCTGCCACTATTACTGCTGCCCCTAAGCCACCGATAAAGCGATCTTGAGCCTCTAGTTCTGTGAGGGAGGGCATCCTCTAGCCTGAGTTAGATACTTTCTTTTGGCTCCTCAATCGCTTGGGGAATCAAGCTGTCAAGAAGCTCAAGGAGTAGATTCAGCCTATCAATTTCACTCCTTCCAGCTCCACCCATGTAAGGAATCCTCTACCTTGGCCTTTGTCCATTACTGTGTAAGATGTCTCATTATGATGTGACCCTTTCCAAGGTCGAGAGGATAGCCTGGGGTTATTTTTCAATGTGGTATCTACTGTAGGCCAAGGACGCACTAGCTTCAGCAAGTTTCTTTCACCTATAAAATTTCAACAAACTATGCATGCATGCCATGACATTTGTATATGTGTACTAATCTTGTGGTTTCTATTGCAGACTTTGCTGGCCATGGAGAGAGTAGATCTACCTAAAACTTGGATGCTTCTGAGGAGAGAGCCAAATTTTTAGAGGAGTAGTTGTAGGTAGCGACTACTGAGGCTAATTGGGCTAGGGCCGAGACTGCTCAGGCGAGGGCCGAGATTGAGATGCTGAGGGGTCAACTAGTGAGGATGACTGAGGAGAGGCAGACATCTGTCCCTTCCAACAAAGAGTCTGAGGATGATCTTTCCGCATATCTAGTGACTCAAAGAGGCATGGATCAGTATGTTAAGGGGAGTGATGCTGTCGGGACTGCTATAGGGACCTTAGAGACCAGGGCCTGCCTAGCCAGCTACCGGTGCTAATGATGCTGACGACTATATGACTATAGACATGAATGATCTGCTTGTGGATACTTGGGATTAGATATAGGCGGGTCACCAGGGATAGGATCCCCTGACTAGTTAGGCTATGATTACTTTCCCTTTTTTGGACCATTCAATACTTTTGGGCTGTGTATGGCTTGTTTAATTGTCAACTTCTGAATTGGTACCTTTAGCATTTCTTTTATGCATGTAGATTTTTCTAGAACTAAGATTATTGAGTATCATTGTTGCTTTGAGAACCCGTATTCTATCCAATGATTTTATAGTGGGGGGATTAACTGACGTTTTAACTTTTGCATAGGCCACTCAATGTGAGGGGACCCGTCAAACATTTTATTTTTCTTTTCATTTTGCCCTAATTATTAATTGAGCTATCCTTGACAGCTTAGCCCTGCGGACCTTTTTCCTTTTAGCTTTAACTTTTGGCTAGACCGCCTTTCGAGCTTTCAACCTAGCAAGCTTTAGCCATAATTTTTGTTCAGACCACCCTTTCAGGTTATCAACCTTGCAGGCCGTCTTAATTTTTGCCTGAATTATCCTTGAAGGCTCAACCCAGCAAACTTTTCTTTTATTCTTAACTTTTACCTTGACCGCCCTTTCGGGTTTTCAATCCAACAAGCTTTTTTGAATATTACAAACATGCGATAAAGATGAAGTACAATGATTTATAACACATAGAGAAAAATTGATGTTCACATACAAGCGATTATTTCACCTAAAGACATCCATGCATTCATATGACCAAGATTCTTAGCAAAATCATAACATGTTCATTGATGACATTAATTTGAGTACATAGGCAATGGTAACAATTCCAAGTGTTAACCCCTACTTCCTACTGGTCTTTTACAAATTTTTTTTAAGCAACTGACATTATTCTCTTGATGTCCTAACTTTTGCTTAAGACACCCGTTTTGGGTTTTTAGCTTAGCGGACTTTATTGGAGTGCCCTAACTTTTGCCTGACTGGTTTGTGGAATACCAATTAGCAGGCTGCACCCTATTGTTTTCTCGAGCAATAGAGGACCGCTCGTCGGATGTTTTATTCTCTATTTCTTTTATTCTTTGTGTTGGTTTTTTATGATTTAATTCTTTTGACCCAGATATGATAATGCTTGAGCCTATCTTGGATTACTAGATTCACGAACTCATTTCCATCCATATCCATAAGCTTGATTCCTCCTTTACCAAGGACTTTCTTCAGGACGAATGGTCCTTCCAAATTAGGCTTAAACTTGCCCCTAGCGTTAGTGTTGACCTAGCGCAGTTGCTTGATGACCAGATCACTCACTTTGAGAGGTTGTTTTAGGTATCTGATTCTATTGTTATAAGCTCATTCCATGCGTTGTTGGTACATTTGTAGATGGTCAAGGTCCTTGAGTCACTTTTCATCTATCATATTCAATTGTTCATACTTGGCCCTTGCCCAATCTGATTATTTTAACTTTGATTCAAGTGCCACTCTTAAAGATCTTACTTCTTTTTCAACTGGCAATACGGCTTCCATTCCATATACCAAGGAGAAAGGTGTTTGATTGGTGGAAGTCCTTACACTGGTTCTGTACCCCCAAACTGCGAATGGAAGTTTATCAGCCCAATCTCTATAGTAGCTACCATTTTGGACAAAATCTTCTTGATTGATTTATTGGTAGCCTCAACTACCCCGTTAGCTTATGGCCTATATGGAGAAGATCTATGATGCTCAATGTGAATTTCTCAAACAACTCAGCCGTGGCCGCTTGAAATTGAACTCCATTGTCAGAAACTATGTGGTGTAGGATTCCATATCTTGCAAAAATATGCCTCTCTATGAACTTGGCCATTTTCTTAGAGGTAATGTTGGTGTAAGATTTGGCCTCTAGCCATTTTAAGAAATAATGAACTGCGACTATGATTAATCGGTGACTGTTGGTTAATGATGTTTGAATTTCACTAATTATATCTATCCCCCAAGCCGAGAAAGGCCGAGGAGTAGATAAATTGTGAAGTTCAGAGGAAGGGAGATGTTGTATATCCCCATGAATCTGACATTCATGACATTTCTTGACCTTGTCGACGCAGTCGGCATTCGTTGTGGTCCAATAGTTCCCTATTCTTTGAATCTTTCTGGCCAGATCCATCCCATTCATGTGTGGCCGCAATCACCTGACTGCACCTGAGTCATTACCCTGCCTGCTTCCTTTTCTATCAAACATTTCAATAATAAACCTTCAGCAATTCTTTTGAGGAGATCTTCATTGACTAGTCTGAACTGGGTTGCAATCTCTTGAGTGTAAGCCGGTCTTACCCTGATGACTCCTCGAGGCACTTTCCTCCTTTAAGAATTCTCTTAATGTTATTGTACCAACAGGCCATTTGTTCCTCTACAATCATAACCTGAACCTTCTCATGGAATGATGAATGAGTCATTTCTACTATAAGTAGATGGATAGGTTGAGCCTCTTCTCCTCCCCACATAGAGGCTAGGGTTGCCAAGGAATCTGCCATCTAATTCTCATCCCTTGGTATATACTAGAAGAGGCACTGACTAAACTATGCTGACAAGTCCTAAACTGCTTCTACATTTGGCATGAGTAGCTCCTCTCTAATCTCCCACTCTCCCACAACATGATTTATTACTAAAGTGGAGTCCCCCATCACCCTAAGTTCCTTTGCCCCTATTTTTAAAAGAGCATCAAGATCGAAGTGGCAAGCTTGCAGTATGATGATGATTACTCCAAGGCCAGCGGCGTTTCGATTCATAGGTCCGTCGAAATACAATGTCCATTGGGCCTTCCCAGCTTTCACTTCTGCTAACTGATCGTCAGGGAAATCTAGATTTTTTATATAATTAGATTCTAAGGGTTGACTTGCTAAAAACTCAACCACTACTCACCCCTTAATGACCTGCTTCGTGACATACTCGATATCAAACTAAGATAATAACAGGAGCCAATGAGAGAGTTTCCCTGCCAATGTAGGGGATTGACTGTCGATGTGTTCCAAGAGTTTTCCTAATGTAGCGCCAAACACACACTTCTTCGTATTCAATCGCAGATTGTACTTCTTGATTCTAGTCAAGAACCTTTCCAAAATCTCAGGGTGTTCTTCCCTTGTATTAGACTTTACTAACATGTCGTCTACATAAACTTCAACCTCTTTGTGCATCATGTCATGTAGTAAAGCTATCACCACTCTCTAATAAGTTGCCCTAACATTCTTTAGCCCAAAGGGCATTAATTTGTAACAGTACACCCCCCATTCTGTGATGAAGGCCTTCTTGAACTTGTCAATGATTTCAATTAAGAACTGATTATACCCAGAGAACCCATCTAAGAATGGGTACATCATGGCCCTGGTAGTGCTGTCTAGCAATACATTGATCTATAGTAATGGAAAGTCGTCTTTGGGGGACACTTTGTTAAAATCATGAAAGTTGACACACATTCTGACCTTTCCATTCTTCTTAGGGACCGTAGGACATTACCTAACCATATTGGGTACTCAATTACTTCAATGAACTTGGCTTCCAATAGCCTAGTAACTTTAGCTTTGATTTTATCAACCCATTCAGGTCGCAACCTTCTGCACTTTTGTTTAACAAGTTTGAACCGGGGATCTGTTAGGATGCGATGCTCTGCAATTTGGTGATCTACCCCAGGCATGTCCTTATAGGACCATACAAAAGCGTTAAAATGTTTTCTAAGCACTTTTATTATCTCTCTTTTTTAGGGTTCAAACCATTGGAAATAGTTACCATTTTTGGATTTTCCTTAGTACCCAAGTTAATGTCATCCAATGAAGTGTCATGAATGCTAAAAATGTTATATGTATGGTCAGATGAATGCATGGTGCCATTAGGCGAAACATCAAATAAGTAAGTAAAATCATTATCATTGTCATTAGGATGCCTGAAGGCTACAACATTTTCATTACGTAAAATTACATTGTCATCCTCCATAGGCGGACGGGCATCTTGGTCACTTATCAGAATGTGAGTCAGATCATGATCCAGGTCTTGCAATTGTTTCTCAATCAACATTGTTCACAACTTCCCTTATGGCTCGAACCAAGTTTCTTAGGGCTTCCTAAATCAGTGCCTTCTTCTTATCCCCTGAGCTTAAGATAGTGTATATCAAAGTGGTCAGGGTATCAATGGCTTTGTCTACTTTGATCTTTGATGGGCCACTGTCTTCCATTTATTTGGCACATTTTTCTACTTCTATAGCTACTTGGTAGCTTTCAGGGATAGTTTTCTATGAACTCATGAATGCTATCTTGCGGAGGTGAGGAGATAACCAAAAGATGAACTGGCCAGGTAACTCCTTCTCTTAAGGTTTCCTTTTAAGAGATATTGAGATCGTTAACCACCTCCAAAAGTAATCATGGACAGGTTCCCCACTCCATTATCTGATAGCCATAAGATCAAATATGGACGGCTCTTCTCTTACTTTCTGGGTCTCTATAATGCATTTCCATACCTCACTTTCGTTCAATCTTGAGTTAATCATGGCTACCTTATCCCCTCTCCTTCGGGGCTCACAGACTTTCCCTTTATTGATTAGTGCTATGACAGCTTTGAGGAGATCCTCACATGTCCTAGTTAGATGACCAGGACTGACATGATATATGTAGAAATTTCCCTATTCCTCAGGCTTTGGTGGAACATACGGTCAGAGATGAACAATCAATCAATATTTCTTACGCTTCTTGAAAAGGTTCACAAGAGGAGTATCCAGGGTGAGATGTCATCCAGAGTCCTAAGATGAACTTCCTGATTGTGGGCCATGCCGTAGGGTAAACCCATAAAAGAAGGGAGGATCATCCTCTTAGGCATAACCACGATGTCTGGCAGTCGACTTAAATCCTCACTACGGTAAAACTGTAAAATAGCCTCTTGACGGAGTAAATGAGTCCTACTACTGACTATTTGGTTCGCATTCCTGTTCTACCTCCGCTTCCTCCAGTTTAGTTAAGGGTTGAGGGTCCACCTCCGCCCCCATCTCCGAGTAGTTCATCGAGCCGTCAGTTTGGTCTTTTTGATCTCGAAACTAACCGCCAGGTTAAGGAGATGTCTTGCATCTTTAATCATAATGGCCAATTAGATTTCAAACTTGAGAATGCTAGTCTCGGTGCGAAAGTAAATGTATCAAGGGCCGATAATAGGATAGAGATTGCAAATGTCATCTCACAGTACTTGGGAAGTGATCAATTTCTCAATCGCATGAATGATAAGATGATGGCATCCATTAGAGCAATCTTGGCCTAGGAGAGGGTAGCCAATGCTTCGTGAGGAACACCCATTAGAGTTCAGCCAATTAGGTCAATGGTTAGTGGGTAGCCTACCCCTCCAAGGGTTTCCCATAACCCATTGTTCAATGATACACCTTAGATGCCACCATTTCATGTCCAAGGGGGGTCATCTAGCGAATTTGGTCCTTTGGGTTCAGTCGGTCCACTTAATTCTCTTAGTCAGCCTTTTCAGTCAGTGGGTACAATAGTTCTACCGGCCATTAGTTAGTTTGTTCAGCCTAGCCAAGGGTTTATTCTACTTGCATTTCAGTTTAGGGCATTTAGGCCAGCCCCTAATTTTTCGGTCACACCTAAAGGAATAGCCTATCCTCAATCAGCGAGTTTCCCCTTAAGTGGGATTGCTCAGTCAGATGGATTATCCTTGTCTACGGGACTGTGTGATCTATTACAGAGGTTGCTTGCTACTAATTCAAGTGTTGAGCCACTTACACCCTCAGTTTAAGCTATTAAGGAGCAGGATTGGGTCCCTGAGAACTTTCGTATGCCTAGCATAGCAAAGTATAAGGGGACTGGTCCATCTCAATCACACATCACCACCTATAAGAGGGTAATGAGGAAAAGGAAGCTAAGCAATAAAGTTCTTGCTGAGATTTTCCCTTGTATATTAGAAGGCCCCAATATCAAATGGTACAACACCTTGTTCTATGAGGTTACTAGAAACTAGAAGGTCTTGTCTGAAGCTTTAATTGAGCAATATGGTTTCAACGCTGCCATAAAGACCACTATGCAAAATTTAGAGGCTATCAAGCAACCTCCAGTGAGAAATTCAAGCCTTATTTTGAAAGGTGGATGGCCACCAAATCTTATTGGAAGATCACTTAAGTCTCCCCGAGATGATCGTGGAGTTAATGGATGGAGCTTTGCCTACCAATAGTAAGGTTCTTAGTATAGATAGATTCTCTAGCCATGTTGAGGTCTTTGAGAAGGCCGAGAAATGGGAAAGGATCGAGGAATTTAGAGAAATCAAGTATTCTAGTAAAACCTTTGTTAAAGAAGAATGACCCGTCAGTCCCAGCTCCAGCCTCCAAACTGCAGCAACTCAAGAGGAGGTAGCTGATGCTCATGCCTCTAAGGATGGTATTACTCCTTAGAAGGCACCATTGCCTGCAAGTTTTAGCAGGTTGAGGGCACTTGGCCTTCTCCAAAGTGTTAAAACTTATATTCCACCAAAATCCAAAGATAGAGATCAATTCTGTTATTACCATGTTAGCAAAGGGCATCACACAGGCACTTGTAGAGAATTATTTGAGCTATTTGTGGCCTTATTAGAGAGAAAAAGATTCTTGAACCTGAGCTTAAGCCAAGCACCATGGACAATCCCTAGGTAAATTTTGTGAAACAAGTCGTAGGTATAGGGACATGATTATCGTCCAACCATTTCTTTAATATGATCACACAAGCTAATCTAGTAGTCCAGTTGGTAGCAACTTTACCCATTGAGCCAACTAAGATTGACACTGATGTGCACAAGTTAGGGGGAACCTATGATGGGGAAACCATGGTGGTTCAACCTGAGTCAATTGACATCGACGCGTATGTATTGGAAGAAGGGGACATCGAAGGATTAGCTTTATTAGTAGAAACCTTTAAAGAAAGTAGTTATATGAAGGATGGGGTATCGCATGTTACCCATGGAGGAAGAGTGGCTCCACCCCCCTACTGAGAAGAAGAAAGGGTAGAGAAATTGATAACCAAGTCAACCCAAGTGCCAATCAGGGTCCAACCTTTACACCTGCTGTTAAAACTCAAATCCCACCTAGCAGTGAGAAGGTAGATTTGAAGATCAACCCCCTTTTCCAGCAGTTTCAAACCACTAAGGCTAGGTACAGTATTGGGTAGCTTCTCATCAACTCTGAGGATCGTTACAGGGGTTTGATTGACAAGTTGACGAGCATAGCGGCGATGCCACCTACTTCCTTGGTTAATGTATTCTTAGTCATTGGGGGATTCCCTCCCAATCATGTTGAAACCATTATGTTCCATCCATCCGATCTCCTAGCTAAAGGAAACAAGCATAACAAGGCACATTTAGTCAATGTGCAGATCTTTGACCATTCTATCCCATGGATTATGGTGGATGATTGTTCCGCCCTTAATCTCTATCCTTCCAAGATCCTTCCTCACTTAGGGCTAGATGAATCCATGTTGGAGAAATCCAATACTATTATAAGGGCATATGATGACACAAAGAGAAGTGTGATTAGAATTTTTAAGGCCGATGTTATGATTGGGGAGGTGAAGTACAAGGTTTTGTTTTCTATCCTCGATATTCCCGTCACTTATTCACTATTGCTTGGTCGTCCTTGGCTTCATGCATTAGGGGTTGTCCCTTCCATGGTCTAATAAAAAGTTAGGCTCATTCACAATGGTAAGCTGGTAACCATTGAGGCAGATGAACCATCAATTATGGCGGCTATGGAGGCCGAAGAGAAAGTATTAAGGGTGGTTATACCCTACAAGAGTTAAAGCGGACAGTTAGGAGATATGTATCCCTCAAGATTGAGAGATTCATGATGAAGTAGGGTTATATGAAAGGGAAGGGACTTGGGAAGAATCTTCAGGGAATGCTTGAACCCATTATACTAGTACCATGGCCTTTTAGACTCAGTTTGGGAAGTCATCCAGGTACCAAGATACCCAAGCCTCAGGCATGCCTGATGATATGGGCAACATGTGGGAGGACAATCCTATGGAAATAGATGGAAGGAAAGTCCCCGATTTTGAGATCTCTAATGATGTGTACATCTTCAAGAATGGTTGCATGATAGAATCCTCAATTTTAATGGAAGTAAGTGGGAACATGGAAGATGAGGAGATAAGTGAGGCACTCAACTCTATCACTAAAGCCCTAGGTTCACTTATAAGGAAGAATTAGAAGGGAGATTAGGAAGGCAATACTGTCAGGAAGGCTCTAAAGAATTTTGCAAGGGTCGTGGCTGAAGAAGTTGGTAAAAACCTGCAAGCTGAGACTACCAGTCCGACCACTGGTGTTGCCAGGGTTGACCAAGAAGAACCTCCGCTTATGGAGGAAGATTTTTCAATGTTGCAAACATTTTTGATGCAAATAATGCCGATTATAAGGCATATCTTGAATAAATTGATGAATTTTTCTATTTTGTTTGAATATCTCATTCTTAAGGACATCATGAACTCATAACAACAACATTCCTAAGAATATCATAATGTCTGTTAAAAGAATTGAACTTGAGTACATTGCAACGGCATAAAAATCCAATGGCTAAAACGTACCACCCAAAAAGAGAGACAAGAGTGCTTAGCAAACATGATAACATTAAGTCTTGGTCCGTCTTTCTTCACGAGGGGGGAAATAAGTCACATCATCAAGAAAGAAGACCAAAAAGACTTATGAAAGCATCAATAATAGGTTGGCTCTAGTTATGAAGAGTGGAAAGGACACCTTGGGTTACAAGACTATACTCAAATCTCTCAAGAGCTCTAAAGGGAAGTTGATCATTAGTGCCAATAAATGTTTTGTTCAAGACAACAACCATGGTGACCGCCAAAAAGATGGCCAAGTTCATAGATATGCATATTTTTGCTCGATGTAGGATCCCGCACCATGTGGTTTCCGATAATGGAGTATAGTTTCAAGAAGCTACATCTGAGTTACTAGAAAAGTTCAACATTGAGCATCATGGGTCCTCTACGTATAGACCACAAGCTAATGTGGCTATTAAAGCAGCTAATAAATCAATCAAGAAAATCTTATCTAAGATAATGTCTGCCTATAGAGACTAGGTTGATAAACTTCCGTTTTGTAGTTTGGGTGTACAGAACTAGTGTAAGAACTCCCACAGATCAGACACCGTTCTTTTTTATGTATGGAATGGAAGCCGTGTTACTTATCAAAACTAAAGTGAGATCTTTGCGAGTGGCACTTGAAGCTCAGTTGAAAGAGTCGGATTAGGAAAAGGCTAGGAATGAATAGTTGAATGCGATAGATGAGAAGAGGCTCAAAGCACTTAACCACCTACAGATGTACCAGCAACGCATGTTTGAGCATTGGATTTCAATAGTCATTCTTAAGAAATGATGATGAGAGCTAGATAACGCAATCTTTCATAGGTGTTATCCACTAGATGTATTCCTACTATAGTAGATATGAGTTTACCTAGAGTTAGGGACCCAGACTGCCTTTAGGCACCCGCACAGGTCACACCTTGGGGGTAAGCGTCCATGGGTTGACCCATACAGCCCTACACCTTTGTATGGATTGGAGGGACCCGAACAGATCCCACTTGGACCCTATGGGTCCCCTTCACATGTACGGTTCCCACTTTTGCCCGAACAGGCAGTATGGTTCGTAAATCATGCCTCTTTCAAAGAAAATTAGTCATGAACGCAATTTATTGTATTTAGACCTGATTTTCTCCTATAAATAAAGGCTTTTTGCCTCATTTTCAAGGTGAGAACGATTTGAAATCAAAAAATAAGTATCATTCTAGGCAATTTATAGCATTTTCCAACCATTTTGTATAGGTTTATAAAGGCTATATGTGAGGTGTCGATGATGTGTGGGTCTCCCTCGGCGCTTGTGTAAGAGGCGGGGCCCATTGAGGGTTTTGGTGGATTTAGGCATGATAAAACATTTTTTAGTTGAAGTTTGCACAACAAGCCAATTTTAATGAATAAAAGAATCGAGACCCAAATCTCGATATAATTGATAGAGTCGCCACCCAAGTTATCTACTTGAGAAAGACTTTTAGTGCGGTTCCCTCTGGGTGGGAGACTCATACCTATTAGATCAGAGATTCAGGTATCGGATGAGTCACTTATTTCTCGTTTAGTGGATTCAAAATTACATTCTCCACGTAAATCCATTTTATTTTTCATAATTTGGTGAATTATCATAAAAATCCTGTTTCTACACTCTTTCATACTCGTTACACGCATTTACATATTACAATAAAGCACAAGCAATAAATGGGGGGATTAAAAATTACAATCGGGGGAAATGGGGGAATTGCAAAGAGAACCTATACATTTGTTCTAAGTTATAAAACAAAATAAAAATAACTTCCCGTGCATCCACAGATGTTAGCACATTTTGTAGCACACCATAAATCAGCACTTCAGTGCATCGTGTTGTGAAAACACATTTTAACTCTTGTAGGTTGATTTACCAGATTATTAGTGAAAATGATCGCATGGAAAATGGTGAGTTGGATAGATTTTTAACCAGTTAAAATTGAGTTCTGGAATCAGCCTAGGGCTGGTACCCGTATGAGTGGGTGGGACCCGTACGTCTACTAGGAGGACTGATACGGGTATGGATTACCTATACGGGTCCTATCTGGTCTAGGCAGCAACTTTGTTTAGTCTATTTTATAGATTAACAGATTAATTAATTAGTGGCAAAAAATAAAATAAAAAGGGATTTCCTTCCGTATAAGTATAGCGCATCGAATTGATATCTTTGGGGATATATGGTGCAAACAAGGCTTGCAAGGGTTACAACCAGACCTCAAATAAGAAATGAAAAACCACAGATATAATAGAAGGAACATACAATGATAATAGTGAAATAACTAAAATATGAGTCTCTTCGAAACTCAGAAGCATTACCTTTGTGGTGTGAATCCACTTTGAGGTGATCCCTTTACTAATGAGAGAGCTCGGCTAAAGTAGATGAAATAGGATATTTAGGTTAGTATTTGGGCTGACAGAACCTCCCCTAATTCCTAATAAAAGTACCTAAGAATGATAAAAATGTGGACAACATCTCAGGGAATGGGTTTTCTCCCTATTTTATACCTCCTATACCCCCGCTATACCTTTCCTATATCTGTAGAAACTGCTAGAGTTTTAGTATATTTTTTATATGAGAAGTGTGTGTAAAATAAGAAGAGAAGGGCCCTATTTGTAGGGGAGAGGAGGTCTGAATGCAATAAATCACGTTTATGACCTGGCTTTTCCCAAAATAGGAAAGGATTCCCTTCTAAAAGAGCCTATTTAGGTAACAAAAGGACCCGTACGGGTAGGACCCCACCCTTATGAGTACTTGGGGACCCATACAGGTCCCCCCAGGCATATGGAAGTGATGAGTCATATGGGTTCATTGGTGGATGTGTAAGACCAGGCTGTACCTGTACGGGTCCCTAAGTGCTAGTTAGGTCTCCAAACTTTGGCAAAACTCAACTCTACAGTAGTAGGAACACCTCTGATGGACAAGACCTCAAAGAAGTTGTATAATATAGCTCTCATCATAGTTTCATGAGAAGGATCATTAGAATCCATTGCTCACAAACTACCCCTCATGGGATCACTGCAGATATGAATCTGTATGATCTCGCAATATGAGCGAGGGTTTAGAAATTATACCTAAGGTGATGGCATGGGCAAGTTCCTTTCTTAAAGTGAACTCCTTTCCCGAGGTCCCTTTCATGAGGCGGATGACTTTCCTTTGCTGATGCGTATCCCTTTCATGAGGCGGATGAGTTTCCTTTGCTGATGCGTATCCCTTTCTTGAGGAAAATGACTTTCCTTTGCCAATACGAATCCCTTTCTTGAGGCGGATGACTTTCCTTGCCATTGCGTATCCCTTTGCTAAGGCAGATGACTTTCCTTGCCAATGCGTATCCCTTTCCTGAGGCATATGACTTTCCTGACTGGTGTATCCCTTTCCTAAGGCAGATCAACTTTCCTTGCCAATGCATATCCATTTTCTAAGGTGGATGACTTTCCTTTGTTGATGCATATCCCTTTCTTAATGTGGATGACTTTCCTTTTGCTACTATGCATATCCCTAGTGACTTTGCTTGGGGAAGGTGTGTATCTTTTTCTTAAGCAGATCAACTTTCCTGGCCATTGTATCCCTTTCTTAAGGCAATTTGACTTTCCTAACTAATGATTTATGTGGGGAAGATATGTGTATCCCTTTCCTGAGGTAGATGGCTCTCCTGGCAACTGTATCCCTTTCTTAAGGCAGATGACTTTCCTACTAGGGAAGATATGCGTATCCCTTTCCTGAGGAGAATGACTCTTTTGGCTACTGTATCCCTTTCTTAAGGCTGATGACTTTCCTACTGGGGAATTTTGAATAACCAGAAAAGGGGAATAATCAAACACCGAGTCAGTCGTTGTTTAAGTAGACACCTCTTTATTCTTAATTGACTTTTGTGAAAACAAAAATATTTTTGCTGCTTTAACAAAGAATAAATAAGTGTGGATACGATAAACTAAAAGTTATGTGCAAGAAATGTCGGGTTTGACCTGATCGACGTTTATTTTGTCGCTGGGGAATGCTCCTAGGGTAAGTGCCCCTAGGATCTAATAAATTTGCTACTGGAAAGTAGGGGGTTGCCTCTAGGTCAGTGGGGGGATGCCTCTAAGACCTAATGATTCCATTACTGGGAAATAGGGGGATGCCCCTAGATCTGATGGGGGATGCCACTGGATCTGTAGGGAGATGCCCCTAGATCTGATGTGGGGATGCCCCTGGGACCTAATTCTTCTATTGGGTAATAACCCTAGAGTTGGGTGCCCCTAGGTTTCCCGATGATGGGGATATGTCCCCTAACTGACTCCGCTGTTGGGGAGTGAAGTAATATCCTTTGGTAAAACCTCTTCCGCTGAGGAAGTCTTTCCTAGTAAGATTTATTTGCTGGGGAAGAATTACCATGCTAGGATGGACTTGTATGCAAAAACCATGCTTGTGAGGGATCATTCAAAAATGGCTTACCTTGATTATTCATTGACTTTTGGGAAAACAAAAATATTTTTGCCCCTTCAATCAAGGATCAAGGTGAGCCTAGGGACTTATCCCCTAATATAATGGCCATATAAAGTTAAGAGGGAGTGGGGTTGCCCCCAAACTTGAACTGGACGAATTCCTGGTGTTTGCTAAAATACCGATGCAAAAATCTGCCCCTGGATGGCAAGAGAGGGCCCATACGGGTGGGCCAGACCCGTATAGGCAGGGTTCTTAAAATAGGTACCAAAACTTCCCATTTTGCGTTTTCTGGCAATTTTTCTCCTAAGCTCAACCAAACATGTACAAAAAGATCCCAAAGGCTGGCCGCTTCTCCCTTAGACTCAAGCACTTGGCCTCGGTGGATGATTTGGGGCCTCGAGAATGCTTGGTTTTCATCGGGTATGCATTTCATGGGGAGACTCATTTTTTAGGGCTTACACCTACCTCTAAAGTGCCACTGATCCCTTCTCCTGAGACCCACACTTTAAAATTCCAGGTATTTTCATTTGATTCTCCATTTTCCAATTTTGAACTTTGGAAACATTAGCATGAATTAGGGTGTTTTAGACCTTGGAATAGAGCCTAATGCATGTATATTTAGCCTAGTATGCTTTTAGGATAGTTTTAGAGGAGCTTTGGTTGAGATTGTGTGATTTTGGGTTTTTTGGGAGTTTGCCTATTTAGGGACTGTTTGTAGGGGACCCGAATGGTTGAAGGGGGGTCCCGTATAGGTCCTATTTTTTATACAGGTTCTGCTTATAGACCCGTACGAGTTGGGCCTACCCGTTCGGGTCTTGGCCTCTAGGATAAAATGCTATTTTCTTTAATTTCTACAGTCCTTTTCTGATTTCTGACTTGTCTGCTGTATTCTAACCATGTTAAACTATGATTCTGTCTTTGTAGTTCTAATATAAGATTGTGGGAGCCTTGAGCTTTTGTAGGACACGGTAGGAGGAGATTCATGTTGCAGGGGATGCAGAGCTGCTGACCCACATTGACTCCTTTGGCTTCAACGATATTATCAAGGCCATCCCTTAGGCCCCTAAGCCATTGGCCCCTGTTGCCGCTTTAACTTTGATGGAGAGATGGTCGGAGATGACCCATACTTTCCATCTACCTATAGGGGAGGTCACCATCACTCCCTCGGATGTGTGTGCCATGACGGGCCTAGAGTGGAGTGGGTATGTGGTCCATTTTGATGTTTATGCCAACCAGTGCCATTCTCGGCCTGAGGTTAAGGCCCACATTGCTTGTTTATTTGGGCTTCATCCAAGTATGATGAATAAACTCAAGCATAGGGATCTACCCGCTCACTAGAATAGGCAGTCGAGTCCTATTGCAGCAGATAGGAGGGACCAAGATGCCCGGTCCTTCCTACCGACATTCCTGACCACCATCTTCTTCCCAGTATACTCCAGCAATTTTAACTATAGTTTGCTCTCTATGGTGGAGGATCATGCAGCTATGCCCTGCAAGAACTGGTGTCGGGCCACCCTAGCACAGCTATGTTGTGGATTTGACGTAGGGGTCTGGGGTGACCAATCTGAGCTCCAGATCTATCGTTTGTTACTATTGGCAAATCCTGAACTGATCTCCTATGTTTAAACCTTTTTTCTAAACTGTGTTGCAACTAATCCTTAATTTATGATATAGATTTAGGCTTTTGAGCACTAGTTGATACCTAGGCCAGGCTTGCCCATGTAACTTGAGATACCGCATATCATATCGAGATGGATGGGGGTTTGGTAGAATCAGCCCTTGATACAGTGCAGTATCGAGAGTTCTTATGTTAGCTTCACTTAGATCAGGTAAACTTCATCCCTGTTGAACCTGTATTTTTTACATTTTGACAAACCATTAGTATAAACTGTATTTATTAGGTTGTGATAATCATAGTGCATTCATTCTGTGTAGGTTATCTAAGACTCGTGGAAGTGATTGGTCACGTATAGGGCTATTGAGTGGATACGGGCTAGTATGGATGACCGTTGCTTTGTCTTGGAGTCACCACTCTCCTATGAGTGGTATTTTGGCAAGTGGGTTTGAGGGTGGAAGACCAGTGCCACGGTAGAGAGACCGATTCCCCCCTCGATCCCAGCGGGCATTTTTTGGCCTTATCTCATATCGGGGACCGATCAGGGGTTATATTTATTAGGCGAGGGGGCTTACATGCTATCTGTAGGGGTCTCTAATTCTGAGTTTATTGATTCCTCCCCTCTTCCTCCCTGTTGGATGATTCACCACGAGGATGAGCAAATGGAGTTTCACTAGAGTGATAGTGAGGATGATGATGATGATGACCGCGGGGGTCCATTCATAGTTGGGAGTGCCCGGGGTTCAGCTAGGTCAGCTACTCCTTCTTCTCAGGTATGCTTAAACCTTGGTCTTTATGAATACCTTACTACTTTCTGTAATTGACTGTGATCTTGCATCTAATTCTTTATCGCCACAGCCTCCCACTTCTGTATGAAAGAGATCTACCGCTGCTGCCGCCGTCACCCCTAAGCCACCATCGAAGAGGTCCCCGGCTTCTAGATTCGTGAGGGAGGGCATCCTCCGTGCTGAGTTAGACACTTTCTTCTAAATCCTCATCCATTCGGAGACTCGAGATATCATGAAGCTTAAGGAGTTGGTCCAGCCTATTTGTTTCACTCCTTTTAACTCCACCTATGTAAGGAATCCCTTACCTTTGACTCTATTCTACTGTAATTGCTTAGGTCATTTTATCCTGATGTGACCCTTTCTTTTTAGGTGACCATTTCTGAGGCCGAGAGGATAGCTAGGGGTTTTTTTATCCGGTATCTATTGTTAGCCCAGGATGCAAAGCTTCTTTTATCGGCAAAATTTCAGCAAATAATGCATGATGCATGCCATGCCATTTATATATGTGTACTAATCTTAAGGTTTCTATTGTAGACTTTGCTGGCCATGGAGCATAGTCGGTCTACCTAAGATTTGGATGCTTCTGATGAGAGAGCCATATTTTTAGAGGAGCAGATGCGGGCAGCCACTACTAAGGCTGATCAGGCTAGGTTCAAGACTACCCGAGCGAGGGCCGAGATTGAGACATTGAGGGGTCAGCTAGCGAGGATGACCGATGATAGGCATACGCTGGTTGCTTTTAATGATGAGTCCGACGATGATCTTTCCACATATCTAGTGACTCAGAGAGGCATGGAACAATATGTTTAGGGAGCTGACGCTACTCGGGCTGCTAGAGGACCCCCCGATATCTTAGGTTATGATTGCTTTTCTGAACTATTAGTTCTTTTTGGGCCCTGCTTGGCTTGTTTTTGATTGTGAACTACTAAATTGGCACTTTTGATATTTGACTTATATGCATGTGGATTTTTCTTGAACTGAGACCATTGAGTATTACTGCTTTGCGAACATGTATGTGGCAATTTTGAAGCGAGGAGACTGAATTAAGTTCTAACTTTTTCATAGGTCGTTCGATGTGAGGGGACCTATCGAGCATTTTATTTTTTTTTCTTTTCTTTTTGTCCTAGTTTTTGTTGAGCTATACTTGACGGCTTAGCCCAGTGAACCGTTTTCTTTTTTAGCTTTAAATTTTACGTAGACCACCCTTTCGGGTTTTCAACCTAGCAAGCTTTTGCCTTAATATATTCTGAGACCGCTTTTTAGGTTTTCAATCCTGCAGGCTGTCTTAATTTTTGCCTGAATTGTCCTTGACGGCTCAACCCAACATACTCTTCTTTTTGCCTTAACTGTTGTCTAGACTGCCCTTTTGGGTTTTCAATCCAGCAAGCCTTTTTTTAATATTGCAAATGTGTTATAAAACTGAATATAATGATGCATGACATGTGGAGAAAAATTGATGTTCACGTACCAGCGATTATTTCACCTAAAGACATGCATGCATTCATAAGACCAAGATTCTTAGCAACATCGTAACATGTTCATTGATGAGATTAATTTGATTACATAGGCAATGGTAACAATTTCCATTGGTTAACCCCTATTGCCTATTGGTCTTTTTGCAGATTTTCTAGATAGCAACTGACATTTTTCTCTCAATGCCCTAACTTTTGCCTAAGCCGCCCTTTTCAAGTTTTCAACATAGCGGGCTTCATTTGCATCAAAGTGCCCTAATTTTTGCTTGACCAATTTGTGGGATACCAACCAGTGGGCTACACGCTAATTTTTGCCCGAGCAGTAGATGAACACTCACCGGGTGTTTTATTCTTTATTTCTTTTATTCTTTGTGCTGATTTTTTTATGATTTAATTCTTTTGACCTAGTCTTGATAACGCTTAAGCCTATCTTGATTCACTAGATTCACGAACCCATTTCCATCGATGTCCATAAGCTTGATTCCTCCTTCACTAAGAACCTTCTTTATGACAAATGGCCCTTCCCAATTAGGCCTGAACTTGCCCCTAGCGTCAGTGTTGACCTCACATAGCTGTTTGAGGACTAGATCACCCATTTTGAGACGTTGTTTTGGGTATCAGATTCTATTGTTGTAAGCTCAAGCCAAGCGCTGTTGGTACATTTGGAGATGGTCAAGTCCCTTGAGCCGCTTTTCATCAATCAGGTTTAACTATTCATACCTGGCTTTTGCCCAATCTAACTCTCTTAACTGTGATTCAAGTGCCACTCTTAGAGATCTTACTTCTTTTTCAACCGGTAGCATGACTTCCATTCCATATACCAAGGAGAAAGGTGTTTGATCGATGGAAGTCCTTTCACTGGTTCTATACCCCCAAACTACAAATGGAAGTTTATCAGCCCACTCTTTGCAGGTAGCCACCATATTTAACAAAAATCTTCTTGATTAATGATTAGCTTCCCTTTAGAGCTTCTAAATGATTTGGGCATTTTGTTCCCCACTATGTACTTTTCATCTTTTCATAACCAGAGCTAGTCCACTGTCAGTCTTCTGGGTCTTCTTACTTGATATTGCGTGCTTTTGTACTCTTTCCCCCTCGTAAAGAAAGAAGGACCTTGGCTAATTGTTATCAAGTTTGCTAAGCACTTTTCATTATCTCTCTTTTGATGATAGGTTTTAACCATTGGACATTTATACCATTGCGTTCTACTTGAAGTCAACTTCATTAATGAATATGAGGAGATTTTAAGAATTTTGTTGTTATGAGTACATGATGTCATTAGAATGAAATACTCGAGGAAAATGTGAATGAAAGATGCATCAATTTATTCATTACATGTGAAAAAATAAAGATGCTGATGCTTACAACTTATTCATGATATGCCTTATAAGCGGCATTGTTTGCATAAAAAATATTTGCATCATTAAAAATTACATCATTTGAATCATCCTCAACAGGCGGAGCGCCTCGTTGATTGACAACTGAATAGGTAGCTCTAGTGCTCAAGTTAGCCTGGGTTTCTTCGGCCACTGCTCCTGCTAAGTTTTTGACAGCCTTATTGATGGGATTTCCTTTCTCATTTCTTTTCCAATTCTTCCTCATAAGTACCGCTAGTGCCTTAGTGATAGACTTGATTGCCTCATTCATTTCATCTTTTTCGGCATTTCCACATACTTTCATAGAAATTGAGGTTTCAATCAGGTAGCCTTTCTAGAAATCATATACATCATTGAAGATCTCAAAACTAGGGACCTTCTTGCCACTTACTTCAATAGGCTCTTCTTCACCCATGAATTCCCCATGCTTAACTTCAGCTCGTATCATGAGGCAGGACTAGGGCATGGACTTTTTGGCATATGGACGATTCCCTGGACCAAGTTTGAATGGCCATAGAAGCGGCGAGAGGAGTTCCAGCATTCCCTGTAGATTCTTCTCGAGCCCTTTACCCTTTATGTAACCCTACTTCATCATTATCTTCTTAATTTTCAGTGATATATACCCCTTAACTAAAAACTTTATGCCTTGGTGAGCTACAACCACCCTAGATTCTTTTTCCTCAACTTCTATAGCCGCCATGATAGACGGTTCATCTACATCAATGGTCACCAGCTTGCCATTGTGGATGGGCTTAACTTTTTTATGAACGGTGGAAGGGACGGATTCTAATGCATGGAGCCAAGGCTGACCTAATAGTAATGAGTAGGTGACTGGGATATCAAGAACAATGAATAAAACCTTAGACTTCACACCTCCACCTATAACTTCAGATTCAAAGAACCCAATGCCACTTCTCTTTGTATCATCATATGCCCTTATAATGGTATTGGATTTTTCTGACATGGACTCGTCCAACCCTAAATGAGGAAGGATCTTGGCTGGAAAGAGGTTAAGGCCAAAACCATCATCCACCATAACATAAGGAATAGAATGATCAAAGATTTGCAACCTAATGAAAAGTGGATTGTTATGCTTGTTTCCTTCGGCTATGAGGTTCGATGGATAGAACTTGATGGGTTCAATCTGATTAATAGGAGCTCCCCCGATAACTGAGAATACCTCAACCAGATAGTAGATAGCGTAGCTTCCATACTCAACAACTTTTCTATCATACCCTTGCAATGATCCTCAGAGTCAATGAGAAGCTGCCAGATGTTGTACTTAGCATGGTAACTTGCAATTGCTAGATGAGAGGGGTGACTTTTGAATCTTTCTTTGCATTATCGGCTGAAGTTTGGGTTTTAATTGTAGGTGTGAAGATCGAACATTGATTGATACTTGGATTGAGCCTGATGTCTATATCTCTGCCCCTTCTTCTTTTTAGGAGAGGATCAGGAGGAATCCTTCCACTTTGGGTGACATGCAACACTCCATCTTTCATATAACTTCTCCCTTTGGAAGTTTCTGCCAACAAGGCTGGTCCTTCAAGCTCATCATTCTTTAATACATAAGCATCAATATCAATTATGATAGGTTAAACTAACATAGCCTCCTTGTCATATACTCCTTCCAACTAGAATGCATCGATGTTAATGGGGATTGGCTCGTTTGGCAAGGCCACTACCGAGTGAACCATAGGATTAGCTTGTGAGATCATTATGAAGACATGGTAGGAGGGCAAGCCTGACTCAACAGCTGCAACCTATTTCTCAAAATTTAGTAGGGGATTATTCATGGTACTAGGTTTCAGCTCGGATTCTTGAATCTTCTTATCCCTAATCAAACTACGAATACCCTTAAGCAGACGTGATAAGCACAAAACTAATCTCTATCTTTAGGTTTGGGTGGGGCATAGGGCTTGATACTCTAGAGAAGGCCGAGTGCCCTCAACTTAGTGAAGATGGCATGCATAGATGCTTTCCAGAGGGAATACCGTCTTTGATGGTATGGATAGCAATCACTTCTTCCTGTAACACCGCAGTTTTAAGATCAAAACTAGACTTTGACTTAGAAGCCTGGGCTGGGGCTGAAGGGTCATTCTTTTTTAACCAAGGTCTGGCCAGTATGCTTGCCTTCTCCAACTCCTTGATTCTTTCCCACTTCTCAGCTTTTTCAAAGACCTCAACATAGCTAGAGAACTTATCGATACAAAGGACCTTTCAATATGCAGGTAGTGCACCATCCATTAATTTTACGATCATCTCCGGGAGACTTAGCCTATACTTTAATGGAACTTGAGTGGCCATCCATCTTTTAAAGTAGGGTTTGAACTTCTCATTGGGGGCCTACTTAATAGCCTCCAAATTCTACATGGTACTTTTAATGGTGGCGTTAAAGCCATACTGCTCGATAAAAGCCTCTAACAAAGCTTTCTAGTTTTAGATCACTTCATCTGATAGAGTGTTATACCATTCGATAGTAGGACCCTCCAAGGTGCAAGGGAACATTTCGGCTAGAACCTTATCACTTAACTTTTTGATTCTCATAACCCTTTGATAGGTGGTAATGTGAGATTGAGGCAGACCGATTCCATTATACTTGGCTATGCAAGGCATAATAAAGTTTTCAAGGACCCAATCCTCCTCACTAACTTCTTAGATGGATAGTGACGACGGTTGGGAGCCGGGATTAGCAGCAAGCAATTTTTGAAGTAGGTCATGCAATTCTGAGGATAAAGATGATCCCTCTGATAAAGTAATCGCACCCAAGAGTAAACCCATTGATTGAGGAGAGGTAGGTGTAACCACAAAATTTAGGATTGAACTGGATGGCCCAAACTAAAATGGCGGTGGCACAAACCCCTAACTAGGCTGAGCAAACTAACTAATGATCGGAGGAGCCACTATACCCACTAACTGGAATGGCAAGCTAACTGGACCCAAAGAACCCAACTGACCAAGCTGACTTGAAGAATCCCCATAAGTCTGCATTGGCGGCAATCAAAACTGAGTGAACAAATTATAAGTAACCCCTGATACTTGCTCAATGTTTACAACATTCGCCGCTGGAGCACTGACAGGCTTACTGTGAGAAGTATTGGCCATTCTCTCTTCTGACATGATTTCCCTAAGGGAAGCCAACATCTTATTATTCAATCGATCTAAGAACTGATCACTTACCAAGTACTATGAGACGGCATTTGTAATCTCTGACCTAACCTCGGCCTTCCACGCATTTACCTCCTCACCAGTACCAATATCCTCAACCTCAACATCAATCTAGTTGTTTGAAGTCAGAATATAAGACATATCCTCGGGATAATATGTAGAAAGGTCAACCAAACTAAACTGACTGCCGGACAGAATACTCGAAGATAGAGATAGAGCAACCCTTAATGGAATCGGAGGAGCTGGAATGCGAGTCAAATGGACCTAAGATTGTCACCAAGCTTTTTACCTTTGAGGTTTATTTTTGGCTGAGGTGATAAAAAGGAGGTTAGTACATGCATGGTATGTGGTATGCATGCAAAAATTACAACGATGCATAGAGGGGTTAATCACAACACATATGAATTGATCGTTACTATCCTTATTTCTCCTGCCGAGTCTGAGGGTATTCTTCCTTAGTCTAATCTCACACAGAATTCAGGGTACCTAGAGGATAAATACTATGGCTTTTTGATAAGAATAGTGTTGGGACATATCAGAAGTTGATGTAGAAGGTTCCCATCACATCAAACCTCTTTTGGAGGGAGATGGCAATGAGTGCTCCACCCACTAAGGTGTACCCAATATCCCTGGCGGTCATAGGTATCATTATTGTGAGTGTCGTGAAAATAATATGGTACCCTATCCTAGTGCTAGAAGAAGAGCGCATCTAACTATAGAGAGAAGGAGATGAGAAGATAGAGTGTGATAATTTTTCTAGATGATGAAAACAAAAATGGGTTGAATCAAGTAAATGATTTTTCGTACTCATCTTAATCTTTTTAGCTTCTTAAAACAAACCAACATTTTGCAAGTCAAAAGATTATCTCCCCAGCAGAGTTGCCACTGTGAGGTGTTGATGACGTATGGGTCTCCCTTAGCACCTGTGTGAGAGGCGGGGCCTACTGGGGGTTTGGTTTGATTTAGGCTTGACAAAACATTTTTGAGTTAAAGTTGGCACAATAAGCCAATTTCAATGAATGAAAGAATCGAGACCTAAATCTCAATACAATTGATAGAGTCACCACCCAAGTTGTCTACTTGGGAAAGAGTTTTAGTATGGTTCCCTCTGGGTGGGAGACTCTTACTTATTGGATCAGACATTCGGGCATCGGATGAGTAACTTATTTCCATTTAGTTTATTAAAAATTACATTCACCATGTAAAACCATTTTAGTTTTCATCATTCGGGGAATTATCGTAGAAATCCTATTTCTGCACTCTTTCACACTCGTTACATGCATTTACATATTATAATAAAGCGCAAGCAATAAATGGAGGGAATAAAAATTACAACCGGGGGAAATGGGGGAATTGCAAAGAGAACCTATACATTTGTTCTATGTTATAAAACAAAATAAAATTAAATTCCCCAACATCCACAGATGTTAGCACAGTTAATAGCACACCATAAACCAGCACTTCAAAGCATCTTGTTGTGAAAACACAATTTAACTCTTGTGGGTTTATTTGCCAGATTATTAGTGAAAATGGTCACATGGTAAATGGTGAGTTGGATAGATTTTTAACAATTAAAAGTGAGTTCTGGAATCTACCTGGGGCTGGTACCCATACGGATGGGTGGGACTTGTATGGCTACCAGATAGGAGAGGTACTGGTATGGTTCACCCCTTATAGGTCCTGTATATTCTAGGTAGAAACTTTGTTTAGTCTAATCTACAGATTAATAGATCAATCGATTGGTGGCAGAAAAATAAAATAAAAAAGGGAACTCCTTCTGTATGAGTATGGTGCCCCGAATTGATATCTATGATGCCAACAAGGCTCATACGGGTTAGGACCAGACCCAAAATAAGAAATGAAAAACCACAAATATAATAGAAGGAATAGACAATGATAATAATGAAATAACTGAAATGTGAGTCTCTTTGAAACTCAGGAGCGTTACCTTTGCCGCGTGAATCCACTTAGAGGTGATCCCTTTACTGTTGAGAGAGCCCTGCCAAAGTAGATGAGATAGGACTATTTAGGTGAGTATTTGTGCAAACAGAACCTCCCCTAAATCCTAATAAAAGAAGCTAGGAATGAATAAAATGTGGACAAAACCTCCAAGAATGGGTTTTCTCCCAATTTTATACCTTATATACCCCCGCTATACCTTTTATATACCTATAGAAATTGCTAGAGTTTTAGTATATTTTTTATGCAAGAAGTGTGTATAAAATGTGAAGAGAAGCACCCTATTTATAGGGGAGAGGAGGTTTGAACGCAATAAATCATGTTTATGACCTACCTATTCCCCAAAAAAGAAAGGATTCCCTTCCAAAAGAGCTTGTTTATACAAGAAGAGGACCCGTATGGGTGGGGCCCCACCCGTATGGCTACTAGGGGACCCGTACGCATCCCCCCTAGGTTTATGGAAGGGATGACTTTTACGGGTCTGCTGGTGGATCTGTAGCACCAAGATGTACCCGTACAGGTCCCTAACGGCAGACTATATCTCCAAACTTTGGCCAAACTCAACTCTACAGAAGTGGGAACACCTCTGATGGACAATACCTGAAAGACATTACAACATATAGCTCTCATCATAGTTTTATAAGAAGGATCATTAAAATCTAGTGCTCACACTATAATTGTGGTATAAGAAGTATAAAATAGGGAGGAAACGCATTTCTTGAGGTTTTGCCCACATTATATTCATTCCTAACTTCATTTTATTAGGATTTGGGGGAGATTCTGTCCACACAAACACTCACCTAAATAGTCCTACATTTAACACTTCATCATCTATATTTGCTAGTCTTTCTCTCGACATAGGGATAGCTTCAAAGTGGATTCACGGCCTGAAGGTAATGCTCATGAGTTTCAAAGAGACTCACACTTAATTTATTTCACTACTATTTTCATTTACTTGGCTTGATTTGTCTCTTTTTTTGTTTCGGATCTGGTCCTAACCCAGAAGGGCTTTGTTAGCACCCACATACCCTAAGGTGGTTGTACAGATGCGCCATGCCCACGTGGAAGGAAATCCCATTTTATTCTGCTCTTTTTTCTACAAATCTTCTCCGCTCTAATCAGAAATTTGGTTCTATTTGGGACCAAATAGGAACCATACTGGTCCCCCATACCGGTACGAGTCCCACCCGTAACCATACAGATCCCACTAGTAGCCATACAAATCCCAACCCCCTGTACGGGTACTAGCCCCCAAGGTAGAATCCCATTTCCTTCTTAATCTGTAAAATAAATCAAGCATAACCATCTGTAATGCAATTAGTTTCACTAATAATCCGATAAATCAACTCACTAAAACTTAAAATATGTTTTCATAACAAAATACGTTGAAGACCCGTGATTTTATTGGGGTCCTAGAAGCAGCCCATGCACTATCGACTGCAAAACCACCACGCTAACATAATCACATTTTTCCTTATAAGATGTTAACTTATGATGTGCTATAAACTGTTTTAATCTTTGTGGATGGTGGTGAATAAATCTATTTTGTTTTATAACTTAGAACAAACGTATAGGTTCACTCACAATTCCCCCATTTTCCCTCGGTTGTAATTTTATTCCCCCTTTTATTACTTGCACTTTATTATGAACTATTGAATGCATGAATTGAGTGTGAAAGAGTGCAGATAAATAGGATTTCTGTAATAATTCCCCAAATGATGAAAAGAAAACGGTTTTACATAGTGAATGTAATTTTGAATTAACTAAATAAGAAATAAGTGACTTATCTGATACTCGAATCTCTGATCCAAAAGGTATGAGTCTCCCGTCCGTTGGGAACCATACCAAAACTCTTTCCCAAGGAGAGAACTTGGGTGGCGACTCTATCATTTTTATTGAGATTTGGGTCTTCAGTCTTTTATTCATTAAAATTTATTAATTGTACAAACTTGAACTAAATTGGTTTCATCACGCCTAAATAAACCAACCCATAGTGGACCCCTCCGTAAGGCACCATGGAAGATCCATATATCACTCATCCCATCACAGTGGCAACCCTGCTAGATATTATAATCTTTTAACCCGCAAAACTTTGGTTTCTATTTTAAAAGCATAAAAGATTAAGATGAGCACCGAAAATCACTTAGTTAATTTAACCCATTTTCGTCTTCATCATTTGGGAAAATTATTACACTCTGTCTTCTCACCTCCTTCTCTTTAGAATTAAATGCACTCTTTTTCTCACACTAGGTTAGGGTGCCCTATTTTTTTACAACACTTACGAAGGTGTTACCCATTCTCATCAGAAATTGGGAACATCCGAGTGGGTGGAGCACTCATTGTCACCTCCCTCCATAGAGGCTTGGTGCGATGGGAACCTACTACATCAACTTTTGATACATCCCTACACCATTCTTGTCCAAAACCTTAGAATTTAATCCCTGTAGGTACCTTTTTCTAGTAAGATTAGACTAGTTTGCCTTTTGTTATCCTTGTGGTAATCAAAGGAAAATACCTTTAGAATCGGCGAGAGGAATAAGGTTGGAGGACATGTTTCACATGTATTATGTTGTATTCCCTAATAATTAACCTCACCATGCATTGTTGTACATGAATTACGTATAACCAATCTCATGCACGTTTCGATCTTATGATAAGTTTAAGGCAAGATTCAATAAACTCAGCCGATCATCACATAGATCTTCTGTCTGGCTCGCCCAATGTATTAGTTTTTTCAATCAATTCATCTAGAAAGCCCAACGCCGTTTGCAGATAGTAGTGGGTCTCATTTGATTTGATAAGAGGCTATTGCGCAAGTTCACTAACGTCATGACCACTCTCTGGTTCCCAACTTCATGGTTGTGCAAAATAGGACAATCCTTCCCTATTTTACGGGTTTACCCTATGGCATGAATCACTAACAGAAAATTCATCCTTCAACTCTTGATGATATATTACCTTGGGGAACCCCACTTATGAAGATTTTTAAGAAGCTAAAGAAATATGGGTTGATTGATCACCTTCAGTCATTTATTTTGCCAAAGCCTGAGGAGAGAGGTCATTTCTACATATACCATGTCAGCTCTAACCACCGGATGAAAACTTATGAAGATCTCCTTAAGGCCGTCACTATTTTGATCGACAAGAGAAAGATATGTGAACCCAGAATGAGGGGGAAGAGGTAGCCATGATCAACTTAGGAATAGAAGAGGAGGAAGTATGGAACTTAATATCAAAAATGAAGAAGGTCAGAGAAGGACCATCAATTTTTGAATTGATAGCCATCTAACAATAGAGTGGGGAACCAGTTTATGATTACTTTCAAAGGTGATTGACTGTTGTGCTATGTCTTAAAAGAGTGCCCCATAAGAAAGAATTAGCTTACTGATTCATCTTTGGGTTATGTCCTTCTCTCAATAAGATAGCATTTATAAGCGCATATAAGACTATTCCTAAGTGCTATAAAGTAGCCATGGAAGCATAGAAGTGTTTTAAGAAAGTGATAGCCATTGACCCATCAAAGATTGAGGTAGATAAAGCCATGGATACCCTCACCACTACCATGTACACCATATTGAGTTGAGGGAATGAGAAGAAGACACCCATCCAAGAAGCCTTAAGGAACCTCACCCAAGTCACAACGGTTTCCATGGATGATGTATTGACCGAGGAATAGTTACAAGACCTGGATCGTGACCTGACCCACCTCTTGATAAGTGATTACAAAGACCCTCCGCCGGTGGAGGATGATAATTCACTTATATGTAATGAAAATGATGTAACCTTTAACTATCCTAATAATAATGATAATGAATTTGCTTACTTCTTTGATGTTTTGGCTAGCGGTACCATGGATTCATCGGACCATACCCATAATGTTTTTAGCATTCATGATGTTTCATTGCATGACATTAACTTGGGTACTATGGAAAATCCAAAAATGGTAATAATAGCTAATGACTTAACCCCTATAAAAAAGAGAGATGATAAAAGTTTTTAGAAAAGATGTTAACGCTTTTGCTTGGTCTTACAAAGACATGCCCGCGGTAGACCATCAAATCCCTGGGCATCGTATTTTAACCAACCCTAAGTTCAAAATGCTTAAGAAAAAGTTAAGGAGTTTACGTCTAGAGTGGGCTGACAAGATCAAGGATGAAGTTTCAAAACTTCTTGAGGCTAAATTCATTAAGGTGATTAAATATCCCTCATGGTTAGCAAATATGGTCCCAGTTCTGAAGAAAGATGGAAAAGTTATAATGTGTGTGTACTTCCGCGCCTTGAACAAAGCATCTCTGAAAGATGATTTTCCATTGCCACATATCGATGTACTCATAGACACCGCCGCTAGAGTCATAATGTGTTCATTTTTAGAAGGTTTCTCGGGATATAACCAAATCTTAATGGATATCATTAATAAAGTAAGAACAGCCTTCATCACAAAATGGGTAGTATACTATTATAAGGTGATGCCTTTTGGGTTAAAGAATGCAAAGGCAACTTATCAGAGAAGTGTGACTTCTTTGCTACACGACATGATCCATAAAGAGGTTGAGGTTTATGTGGATGGCATGCTAGTAAAATCCAAAACGAGGGAAGAACATCCTAAAATCTTGGATAGGTTCTTAACGAGAATTGAGAAGTACAACCTCCATTTCAATCTGAAGAAGTGTGTGTTTGGGGTGACGTCTAGTAAGCTTCTAGGTCATGTTGTTAGCAAGACAGGAATTGAAGTAGAGCTCAACAAGGTAGAGCTACCCTGAAAATGCCTATTCCTAAGACCGACAGGGAAGTCAGGTCATTTCTTGGGTCGCTTTAGTATGTAAGACGATTTATTGCCAAGTTGACAATAGTTTACGAGCCAATCTTGAAGTTATTGAGAATGAAGCATCCAATAGAGTGGGATGAACAGTGTTGTGAGGTGTTGATGACGTGTGGATCTCCCTTGGCGCCTTGTGGAAGTGAGGGCCCACTGGGGTGATTGGTTGATTAATTTAGGCGTGATGAAACCATTTAGTTCAAGTTTGCACATTTTAACCAATTTTATGAATAAAAGAATCAAGACCCAAATCTCGATACAAATGATAGAGTCGGCACCCAAGTTATCTACTTGGGAAAGTTTTGGCACGGTTCCCATTGGGTGGGAGACTCATACCCTTTGGATCAGAGATTCGGGTATTAGATCAGTCACTTATTTCTCGTTGGGTTAATTCAAAATCACATTCGCCGCATAAAATCGTTTAATTTTCATCATTTAGGGAATTATTAGGAAAGTCCTATTTTCTACACTCTTTCATACTCGATTCATGCATTTACAATTTACAATAAAGTATAACCAATAACTAGGGGAATAAAAATTACAACTCAGGGAAAATGGAGGATTTGGAAAAGAGCCTATACATTTGTTTAAAGTTACAAAAAAAATAAAATAAATTCCCCTGCATCTATAAAGATTAGCACAGTTTATAGCACATCATAAGTCCGCATTTTTGTTAAGAAAAATGTGATTATTTTAGCATGGCATTTTTGCGATTGATAGTGCCCAGACGGCTTCTTGGATCAGAGCAAAACAACGAGTCTTCAGCGCATTTTATTGTGAAAACACATTTTAACTTTTGTGGGTTAATTTACCAGATTATTAGTGAAAATGATTGTATGGAAAATGGTGATGACAAATTTATTTTACATGTTAAAAGGGAAATTCTAGGTTCTGCCTAGGGACCAGTACCCTTATGGGTGGGTGGGATCCATACGGGTGCTTGGGAGGACCCATACAGGTATAGGGGACCCGTACGGGTCTAGTTTGGCCTGGACAGAACTTTAGTTCGATTATAGATAGCAAATAAACAAAAACTTTGTATAGATGGGGCAGAATATGAGGAATAACAATAAAATAAATGAGATGTGAGTCTCCTTGAAACTCAGGAGCATACCTTTGCTATGTGAATCCACTTTGAGGAGATCCCTATGCTGAGAGAGTGTCTAGCCAAAATAGATGATGAAATGATGATTTTAGGATTGTTTAGGCGAGTATGTGTATTGACAGAACCTCCCCTAAATCCTAAAAAACAAAGCTAGAAATGAATAAAATGTGGACAAAACCTCAAGGGATGGGATTTCTCCATATTTTATACCTTCTATACCTCAACTATACCCTTTCTATACCTATGAAAACTGTTGGAATTTCATAAACTATATGCTATAATTTCTTGTATATCTTCTCTAAAATGAGGTGAAAAAACCTCAATTTATAGGGGGAAATCGAGTCTAAATGTAATAAATTGCATTCATGACTTAATTTCTCCCAAAATGGGCATGATTTCCATACCCTAAAGCCTGTTTAGGCAAATATAGGACCCGTATGGGTTCGGTAGGACCTGTACGAGTGGCTCCCAAATGTGTGGGGGACTTGACACGTATGGGTCATGACCTGCATGGGTCCCTACAAGTATATTAAGTCTCCAAACTTGGCCAAACTCATCTCTGCAGTAGTAGGAACACATTTGATGGATAACACCTATAAAAGATTGTATTGTCTATATCTCATAATCATTTTGTGAGAAGGATCATTAAAATCCAGTGCTCCCATACTGCCCCTCCTAGGATCACTGCAAATACAGATCTGTATGATTTCACGATGTGAGCAACGATTTAGAAATTATACCTGAGGTGATGATATAGGCGAGTTCCTTTCTTCAGGCAAACTCTTTTCTTGGGTGTCCCTCTCTTAATGCAAGCGACTTTCCTCTATTGGTGAGTATCCCTTTCTTTATGGGGATTACTTTCCTTTATTGGTGCGTATCCCTTTCTTAAGGCGGATGTATTTCCTTTGCCAATGTGTATCCCTAGTGACTGTACTAGGGAAGGTATGTCTTTATTGTGTGCATCCATTTCTTAAGGCCGATGGCTTCTGCTCGTATCTATAAGCGGGTGAACCTTTTTCCGTCCCCTTAAAGGGCCAGAACAAATAAGCGCGGTGAAGCGTGCCTGAGGATGGGTCCTCATTTTAGAGGCGTGATGAAAATAGGTTGATAGGATGATGTTGAATTTGATATTTAAACCCAATTCAGGTGTTAAGAGATATGATACTTGAAATCCTGTATTTTAAGACAAAGTCGCCGCCTGGTTTAACTCTACCTAGAATTTCGGTACGATATTCCTACCGGGTGGTTGGACCGTACGTTAAAATGTAAGATTCCAAGTCTGGATGATGTTGCCTATTTTTTATTTTTATTAAATCAAAGTGTTTACATTTTAACAAACTCAACTTTAGTTCTTATGCGATTTAAATGCGGTTGTTGTTTAGAGTTTTCGGTTTATATGTCATACATCACATGAAAGTGGTAAATAAAGTGAATAAATAATTGTTAAATGGCTTTACAAATACCTATACATTTTTCTAATGCGAAAAAATAAATAAAGCGATAAATAAATGAATGGGCGAAACCGGGTTTTAACCGAGCTTACCAACTCGGACCCGACTCCAAATAAGATAAAATATTCACAAATAATCACGAATAGAGCATGGATAAATAAAAAGGCAGAAAATAAACACACAAAAATGGGTTTAAAACAATGAGAAAACTATTAATGTGAATTTTAAGTAAGGAAAACCCCGATTTAAGCCAAGTTTACATGATTTAGCTGGTTAATCGATCAATTTATCATTAATGAAACCAAATTCTAGATCCAGCAACATAATTCATGAATGAGAAACATAAGGAAAAGCACAAATAAAGGGCAAGAATGAAAGGAAACCAACAAAAAAAAGCTACAACTAAGAACTGGCGGCCAAGGTGAGTGACAGCCTTAACCACCGTTGCTATCGTGGCCGCCGCTATGGCGGCGACGGTCAAGACTGTGACACAGCCTTGACGCCGGATTTCCATTCCACGGTGGCCCCTGGGTGTTTTTGGCCCATAAACTCGAAATTATTGAGATTTTAAGTCCTAATCAGTAGCCAATGGGATAGATCCGGACTTAAAATGCACATATAGCATTGATTTTACGGGTTTAGGATGGAAAACAGCCAAAAATCCGAGAAATGGTGAGACCTCTTCGAGGATAGCTTTCACCGCTGTATCCATAGCCTTCACCGCTATAGGGATAGTGGCGAAGGCTATAGGGATAGTGGTGAAGGCTATCCATACAGAGGTCATCCCCTTTTCTGAGATTACACAAGAACATAAAGGGAAAAACAATAAAAAACAAGAACAACAGCAGCTAAAAAGCGATAATAGTTAGGAAGTAGATAAGGGAACTCAGTTTTGTTACCTCTAGGCTGTGAACCTATCTTTGGAGACTCAAATCAATCCTTGGTAGGTGCCCTTTGATGATTTTTAGATGAATATTGACAGAAATTGATAGGAATAGCGACAAAATTTAGGTAGTATTTGGAAAGTAGGTCTCTAAACCTATTTAACGCATTTTTCTTAAGATTTCTAATCACTTTTAGTGTTTTAACTAAGAAATCAAGCCCAAGAACAACTAAAAATCCCAGATTAGGGGTGATTAACCCAGATTTTTTCCTTTCTTAAGCTTTCTCTCTCTGAGCTCCTAGTTTCTAGGATTTTTGATCTAAAATCCTTGAATTTTAGCCAAAAGTCTCCTAAATCTCTCTCTTCAAGTGTTTAAATAGTCTCACACTCCAAATTCACCAACCTTGGGTGAGAAATCAAGTGAAAATACATGGCCTAATATAGAGAAGAGGGAGAAAATGAGTGGCACGGCCTTAGTTTGGCCATACCACAGCCGCCGCTATAGCCATAGTGGTGTCCGCCACCGCTACAACGGTCACCGCCATAACTATGGCAGTGACGGCCATCATGGTAGTAGAGACCACCACTATGATGGTAGGGATAGCCACCCTTACGGCGGTCATTGCCGTTACAACGGCGGTGACCGCCACACGGATGGCGGTGACTGCCATCCCTATGGCGGTCACAGCCATCGCCAGAGCTGCTCACCGCCGTGGATGGCGACAGCGGCCCAGGATGGTGTGGAAGGACAATGAAAAAAACCTAGGGTTTTTTTATTAGGGTTTAGGCTAGGGTTTCTAATTAGGGTGTAGGCTTTCAAGGTTATTTAGGTTAATTAGGATTTTGGATTAATTAGGGCAGATTAGAGTGTCAACTTTCGATGCCTATAACTTTCACTACGATTATCCGATTAAGACATTTCTTGACCTTCCGAAAAGCTCAGAGAGTCTAGAATTCAACGACATAAATTGAAACTTGCTGAAAATGCTCGAATCTTATAGAAAATGGTAAAACAAATTACTGTGCATGAGGGAACAAAAACTGCTATTTCTAAACACATATGAATGATATCTAACCGCGATCAAAGGTTAGAAAACCATCAAAGGGGACATGCCAAATGTGATTCGACCTTCAAAGAATAGAACAACGAGACCATAAGAGGTCAGTGCAATAAGTCATCATTGTTCCAAGGGTCACCGAAAAGCCCGTGCTCACAGGCTGCCCCTTGGGAGATTGCCACTTGGCGAGCCAAGTGTGATCTCACGAAAGAGCAAGGGATAGAAGGTAATACCTGAGGGGAGGATTCTTGAACTGACTGTCTACTAGGATTGCTATCAATAGACTTATCAACAATAAAATTGTGACTTGGATAGTTTGATTTAGTATCGCCTTTGATTTCCCCTAAACGGTTTTGGGATGGATTGTTGGTTGCTTGCGATATTTTGGCATTTTTCTAGACACCTCGGATCCATAAAAAATGGACTTAAACTTTAGCCATCACCTCCGACCCTTTAAACATCTTTGCGGTCACCTCGGACACTCCAAAAATGGACTTGAGATTTTAACGGTCACCTCGGACCTTCAAACGTCTTTGTGGTCACCTCGGACACTTCAAAATTGGACCTGAGATTTTAACGGTCACCTCAGACCTTTGAACATCTTTGGTGTCACCTCGGACATATAAAAAATGGACTTCAGATTTTTACGGTCACCTTAGGCCTTCGAACATCTTTGCAGTCACCTCAGACACCTCAAAAATGGACTTGAGATTTCGGCGGTCACCACAGACTTCTTGGTCGTCTTTGCAGTCACCTCGGACACTTCAAAAATGGACTTGAGATTTTAGCGGTCACCTCGGACCTTTTTGAGGTAGGGGTCGAATCGGTTATCTACGGGTGGTTTGTGAATGCACCATCAATAGACCTATCGAGAATAGAAACTTGAGAAATTAGTAGTTGTCGGCAATTTTATTTTTAATTGCTTAATTGAATTTGTGGAACAAAAGTTTTTGCCACTTCAATTAAGCAATAAGAATGGAATATCGAGAAAAAGAGTTTATATATGTTCGGGAAGTCCCGGAGTTCCATCGCTAGGTTAATTTTGTAATAGTTGTATGGAGATGCCCTTGGAGGACCAAAAGCTGTATGGAGGTGCACTAAAAGGATTCTCCGAATTTTGGATTCTGGATCTTCGAATCGATCATCTATGAATTTTGGATTCTGGATCTTCGAATTGATCATCTATCAAAATTGCCGCACGGCGTACTAACGAGGTATCCATTGAGTCTAGCTGATGTGCCCCTTGAAGAAATTCTGAGTTCTGATTTTAGGATCCATTAGGTTGGTTGTCCATTTGGGAATGCCACGTGGTGTACCTGTCAAGGTAGTTTTTAAGCATTAGAAAATGATATGAACTGCTTTTTTATTGCTTAATTGATTTTATGGAACAAAAATATTTTTGCCCCTTCAATTAAGCAATAAAAAGGAAGAATGAAATATACATAGAGTTAGGATTTCTGGGAGTCCGGTGAAACTGCTGAGGTTGAATGTAGAGCTTCAAGGCATTAGTTGACATGCCCCTTGGGCACAACCTTGAATATAGGATTGAGAATAATTCTGAGAAGCCCTTTAATATAGGTTCTTGCTTGGAAGTTGAGTGTGTGGCTCGAGTATACTTTTCTATGCTTTTGTTCCTATAGAATTTAGCGTAGAATAATAGACATGACATTTATGAATATTATGCATGAATGTATGAATGCATGAGCTATTTGAGCCGATCATCCTCCACATCTTAGCTACATGACTGCTGGCCTGATCAATTTTGCTTAATTCGGTTACTTACTCAGAAAGAGGATATATGGAATTGCTTGCGGCATGGATAAGATAAGAATGCCCCTGCTGGAGGATTAGGGATGTCGCACAGATTAGGTGGAAATGCCTTTGGTCGAGAATCAGGGAAGCTATGGTGAGCCGACTATAAATTGATTGCTAGATCAAGCATACCGAAGACAAGGGGGGGCACGCAGTAAAGTTCAAGATTCTTGATAGTGAATGAATGGACGCTATCACTACCAATGAACTTTACGAAGGATGGTTTTAGGAGATTATAGATTTGAAATGCTTGGTCGTGGTTGAGATTGGAGCGTACACGTGCAGAGGACGGGGTTTGAGCCCTTCAAACCCACTTAACCAGAGAAAGAATTCAGGCACTCTGATGATGATGACAATAATGCAGATATATCGATGTGATTGATGCCAGTCATTTATCTTTATTTTGATTGTCTTAATTTTTACATAGACCTAAACATTGGGATGGGCCTATCAGACTTTGATAATTTTACTTTTATGTCCTAATTTTTGCATGGACCACCCATTTCGGGTTTCAATCCAGCGAACTATCTGGGCTTTTGCATAGACCTCACTTCTTTTTAGTCTATCAGGATTTTTGCCTTTTGACTTTTGTATTCTTTTGAGAAGTCGGGTCGACTACATGAAAGCCTAAATCCGACCTACTTGCAACATTTCGCCTTTTGGGCCCAGTCTATTCATTCAAGCACAAACATAAAGGATTCAGTAAAATGACATTTCCATTAAATGAATTAAGTTTGAGTACATAATGATGATAACCATTTCTATTGACCCAAACTCTAGTGTTAACTAGCCTATGAAGGTTTTCTAGCTGATACACTCTTGACTTGCTTTACCCTGACTTTTGCCTAGACCGCCATTTTCAGGTTTTCAATTTAGCGGGCTATTCTTACACTCTAACTTTTGCCTAACCGGTTTGTAGAATACCAATCAGCAAGATACACCCTAATTTTTTCCCAAGCAGATACACCCTAATTTTCTCTCGAGCAGTAGAGGACTAGTTGGGTGATTCATTTTTTTTATTTTGTTTTTTTATGTGCCGGTTTTCTAGATTTGATTCTTTTTGGTTAGATATGATACGCTTCAATCTGCTTTCATATAAAGGGTTTACGAGCTCGCTACTGTCCAAAATCTTCATGCCCCTTGTGCTGAGTACCTTTCTAGTTGCTCGAGTTATTTCCTGACCTGATTGGAACTTCCCCCTTGGATCGGTGTTAGAAGGCTTTACTTGTTTCAAAATCAGATAATTAGCCTTTGATGAAAGCTTTTGATGCTCGACACGATTGTTGTACGCTTTTGCTATGCACTGTTGGTACAACCAAAGTTTGTTTAAGATATTCGAACCGCGCTTTAGTCCATAGGGGTCCCTTTGACTGCAACTCTTAAGGACTTCATCTTGGTTTTGGATGGCCCACTAGCTCATGGTCAGTGCGGTGAGGATCTATGGTGCTTGGCTCCATATTTTTTTATTATTCGGGCGGTTGCCATTTGAGATTGAACCTCTTTTTCTAAGACTAAGTGGTGAAGTAGGTCATACCGAGCTAAGATGCATTTCTCGATGAACTTGGCCATCTTCTCAGCGGTAATATGGGTGAAAGACTTGGCTCCCCCTATTTTGAGAAGTAACCTACCCCCACGGTGAGGAAGTATTATTCATTTGTTGATGAGGGTCGATTCTCGCAAATCATCTGTCCCCCACACCGAGGATGGCCAATGAGGAGAGGAACAGTGAAGGTTTGGGAAATGGAAGGGATAGGATATGAGTAAGAATCAATAGTGTGTCAGGGGTGGGAAATTTGAGAATGGATGGGCGAAGAAGAAAACGGTAAGCCTTGATTTTGTCGAAGGTAATCTAGTGTTGCTCTTTTTCCATATTCAGCTGACGCCTCTTTGGTAGTATGAAAATAGGTCTACACATAGTCGATAGGCTGGCGATGAATCGATTGACATGTTGGATCTATCTAAGGAAAGACTGAGCTTCTTTTTCTTCTACCGTAGATGTGAAGATGAGATGCTTGGCAACCTGACGACGAACCTTAGGTGTGGCTAGGTATGATTAGTTGGAAGCCTTATCAAGATTTTTAAGCACTTGTTATCTCTCATTTTCTTTCAGAGGTTAAGTCATTAGAGAATGGTTACCACTTTATGTACTCAAACTTATTTAACTTAGCTAAATATCATGAATATTGAACACGTTATGCTTATGATAAAAATGAATGCATGGACCCATCGGGCAAAACATCGAACGAGTAAACACAATGAGAGTCTTTCATTAAATTAAAGTGCCTTAAAGGCATAATTGTTTACATCCAAATACCAGAAAAAAGAAAATTACATAATAGATAGTCATCCTCCATAGGTGGAGGGTCTTGAGCAGTAGAGCTGGTAGATTAGGCATCCTCGGTAGCTTTCACTGGCATGTCATCCAAGACGAGATCCAGAACATTCACTCGTTCGGCTGATGACTTGTCTCCTTCATTCGCTAGAGACCTCACGATGCTTTTGTTATCTTTGGCAATCAAATTGGCTTATATAGTGGTGTCAACCAAACTAGAGAAGACCGAAGCCAACACAAACTCTTCGGGTAGATCAGAATTGATCAAACCTATCTCATCGCTCGGGTTTGGTGATGGCTTCTCCTTAGAATCTGTCTTCCTAACTAGTTTATCCATTTTTCATTCTTTTACCAAGCGCCAAATGGCCATGCCTAGAGGTTTACATTGATCTATTTAGTAACCCTTGATAGTGGTTTTCGTTGCGGAATTAAAACCATTGTGGGCAATCAAAGCTTCAGATAGGTGTTTCCAATCAAGAATTATCAATTCTGGGAGAGTATTGTACCGCTCGAGAGCAGGTCCTGAAAGGGTACACGGGAATAACTTAGCCATGACTTTGTCCCCGATCTTTTGGATGCCCGTAATCCGCTCGTACATCACGATGTGGGATTTAGGAGGTCCCTAACCCGAGTAGGCTTCCATTTAAGGCATTGGAAAAATTTTAGGGGCCCAATCTTCACCCCCTCTCTCCTTCCTTTTCCTCATTCTTACCCAGAAGTTGTCTTAGAAAGGCCGCCATTTTGGGTGTCATGCCCAGAGGCTGCGTGACCTGGTCATTGTGTACATAAGAGGCCCCGAATTGAAACGGCAGAGGAGGAGCTAGAACCTAAATTTGGGGATGAGCTAGAATGCTAGGAGTGAAAGGATTTGGAGGATAAACAGTCCCCCTCAGGGAGATTGTGAAGCTAGGAGGAGAGGGAGCAAATGCCATTAGAGGTGTCTAAGGAAGGGTAAAACCACTTGAAGGTACAGTCATCTATGGAGTAAATCCCCGTGAGAAAGCAGGGAAAGAAGAAGCTTGAGGGGTAGGCCTCAGGTTGAAAGGAGGAAAGCCAAAGGTTGGCAGAGCAAAGGATGAGGGAGGCCGAGAGGAACTCTGACCAAACTAAAATTGGCTCTATTGGATAGGTCAGATGGGCGATACCTAGTGAAAGATAGGCAAAGCTTGAACCGAAGAAATCTGACCCAAACTGCTCTGACTCGAATCATTCTGAACTACCCTATTCTGAATAAGCCCAAACTGTCCCTAAGCTTGAGAAAATGACCCTGATGGTCCCTAAACATTCCTTTCTTCTATAAAAGCCGATCGAACCTGATCTTCGATGGCATTTATGAAGAGATTAGATTGGAGAAACTGAGCCATAGCATTGGCTAATTCTGCACCCACCTATGACTAACCCTAACCTTGACTCTGATTAGGTAGAGAAGGAGAAGGGGAAGGAGTACTCTCATGAGATGCATCACTCAACTATAGATCAGACATGGTGGAAAGAGCTAATTCTGACACTAAACTCACTGGTCAGCAAATCAAACGGTGATGAAGTTAAAGCCAAAGAGGGTTGCGGTGATGAGGACGTCTAGGTCTAATAGAGAAACCGAAAGATGATCAGCCTAAATTGAACCATGTATGAAATGAATGATTACACAATAATTGAAGTGATGAATGTTATATATAGGGTGGTTTAGAGAGGTAGAGAGTAGAAGAGCTATTGATGTGAAGCTTAACCCCAAAATACGTGAGACGTGCGAACTCCTCGTCATGCCTAGCAAACTAGGTACGGGTCCTCGGGAATCGAATGATCTCAGGCATTTTGTTAAATTCCCCCTTCAAGCGAGGGAAGAGTAGAGGTAAGCGAAAACTGAAATTAAATGGTCGGCCACAGGTGGCCTATGCATGAAGTGCAGATGCATGAGCACAACACAAGTAGCACACAAAAGCAAATAAACCTCTTCCAACCTTATGACTCCCACGCAATGCTGATTAGGAATATAGGGTTAACTATAGCACTAGAAAATGGCAAGAGAGTATGTGACCTAGATCTAAATTGTTTTGGTTACCTATAGGGGAGTTGCTATGGGTAGATTTATCACGGTTTATAGTCTCAAACTGCTGGTGTCGTGGAACGACACTATAGAAGGATCTCGTTTACCTTGATTTTATGTAACTCAACCACTCCTCAAATGAGTGCGACCGCGGGAATTACACGTTGGTTGAAATGAGTGATCCACCCACAAATACCCCTAATTCCTGGCGGGCATGAGGTATACAAGTAAGCTTCATGGGGTGATAAAAATGGCACCGTAATTTTTGTCTCAACTAAAGCGCTGGATATAAAAGCCATAAGAAATATAGCGTTGATTTAAAAAAATGATTTCAGCACATCATAAAAAATCCTTTAACCAAAAAATTTGAAAAGAAATATTTTTTCAAAATTTAAGTTAAGAGGAAATCCCTAGTAAAGTCGCCACTATGAGCGGGCGAACCTTTTTCCGTCCCCTTAAAAGGCCGGAAAAAATAAGCGCGGAAAAGCATGTCGGAGGATGGGTCCTCATTTTAGAGGCGTGATAAAAATAGGTTGATAGGATGATGTTTAAGTTGATATTTAAACCCAATTCAGGTGATAAGAGATATAAGACTTGAAATCCTGTATTTCAAGACAGAGTCGCCACCCGATTTAGCTCTATCGGGAATTTGGGTACGATATTCCCACCGAGTGGTTGGACCGTACCTTAAAATGTGAGATTCTAAGTCCAGATGATGTTGCCTATTTTTCATTTTATTAAATCAAATTGTTTACATTTTAACAAACTCAATGTTAGTTCTTGTGCGATTTAAATCCGATTGTTGTTTAGTGTTTTCGGTTTATATACCATACATCAAATGAAAGCGGTAAATAAAGCAAATAAATAATTATTATAGGGCTTTACAAATACCTATACATTTTTCTAATGTGGAAAAATAAATAAATCCATAAATAAATAAATGGGCAAAATCGGGTTGTAACCGAGCTTACCAACTAGGACCCGACTCCAAATAAGGCAAAATATTCATAAATAATCACGAATAGAGCATGGATAAATAAAAAGGCAGAAAATAAACACACAAAAATGGGCTTAAGACACCGAGAAAATGATTAATGTGATTTTTAAGCGAGGAAAACCCCGATTTAAGCCAAGTTTACACGATTTACCCAGTTAATAGATCAATTTATCATTTTAAGATCAACAAAACCAAATTCCAGATTCCTCAAGAACACCAAGGGAAAAATAACCAAAAATAAGAATAACAGCAGCTAAAACGCGATGAAAGTAAGGAAATAGATAAGGGAACTTAGTTTTATTATCTCTAGGCCGTTAATCTATCTTTAGAGACTCGAATCAACCCTTGGGAGGTGCCCTTTGATGATTTTCAGATGAACAGTGATGGAAATCAACAGAAATAGCGACGAAATTTAGGTAGTGTTTGGAAAGTAAATCTCTATACCTATCTAATCCATTTGTTTAAGATTTCTAATTAGTTTTAGTGGTTTAACTAAGAAATGAAGCCCAACAACTAAAAATCCTAGATTAGGGGTGATTAAACCCAGATTTTTGCCTTTCTTGAGCTTTCTCTCTCTAAGCTCCTAGTTTCTAGGTTTTTTTCATCTAAATTGCTTGAATTTCAGCCAAAAGTCTCCTAAATCTCTCTCTTCAAGGGTTTAAATAGTCTTAGACTCAAAATTCACCGACCTTGGGTGAGAAATCGATTGAAAATAAGTGCCCCAATCTAGAGAAGAGGGAGAAAATGACTGGCACAGCCTGGGTTTGGCCGTGCCATAGCAGCCACCATTGCCATAGCGATTGCTACCATTAGCACGGCAGTGACTATTATGGCGACGGAGACCGCCGCTATGATGGCAGGTGTGGCCATAATGGGGGTGGCAACCCAGTGCGGCTGTCATCACTATTACAATGGCGATGAACGCCACACAGATGGTGGTGACCTCTATAGGGATGGCGGTCACTGTTATTGCCTGAGCTGCTCATCACCGTGGACTATAGCTCCCCTGGCTAGTAGGGGAGGACCAAGAAAAAACCTAGGGCTTTTTAATTAGGGTTTAGGCTTTTCTAGGTAAATTTGGTTAATTAGGGTTCTAGATTAATTAGGGCAGATTTCGGTGCTAACTTTTGATGCCTATAAATTTAACTACAGTTATCTGATGAAGGTGATTATTGACCTTATAGAAAGCTCAGAGAATCTAGAATCCTACAAAATAAATGAAACTTACTGAAAATGCTCGGATCTTATGGAAAATTGCAAAACAAATCACTGCACACAAGCAAATAAAAAGGCTAATCCTAAACACATATGAATGATATCTAAGCATGGTAAAAGGTCAGAAAACCATTAGAGGGGACTTGCCAAACATGATTTGACCTTCAAAGAATAGAATAACTGGACCATAAGTGGTCAAAGCAACAAGTCATCATCATTTCAAGGGTCACCGAGAAGCCGATGCTCATAGTATCCCTTTCTTAAGGTGGATCAACTCATCTACTGGTGTATCCCTTTCCTAAGGAAGATCTACTCTCCTACTAGTGTATCCCTTTCCTAAGGCAGATGACCTCTCCTTGTATCCCTTTTTTAAGGTGGATCGACTTTCCTGATTGATGATGTATCCCTTTCTTAACGTAGATCGACTCTCTTACTGCTGTATCCCTTTCCTAAGGCGGATGGCTCTCCTACTAGGAATTTGAATAACCTATTAAGAGACCATAAAAGATTGAGTTAGCTACTGCTTGAGATGACACATCTTAATTCTTGATTGACTTTGTGGTGAACAAAAATTTTTTCCCCTTAAATCAAGAATGAAGATGTGTGGGTAGGGATTAGTCCTTGAATGAATTATAAATTGAGTTTGAGGAATGTCAGGTATGGCCCAAATGTTTTTGGGCTAGAATGCCACTTGCAGGTTACCCCTTGGCTGGTTTCATTACTGGGGAATGCCCTTGGGATGAATCCTCCTAGGGTGTTGGAAGGCGGGAGAATGCCCCTTAGCTAATTCTACTATTGGGGAATGGAGTAATGTCCTTTGGTGAATTCTTTCCTGCTAGAGAAGTGCCCTTTTACAAGATCTGCTTATTAGGGGAAAATTCCTATACTTGGGGGGACCTGTACACAAAAATTATCCCTATTAGTGATCAATTCAAAGATGGCTCACCTTGATTCTTTGATTGACTTTATGAAGTTAAGCCCTGTTGTTACAGGGAGGAGGAACTAGTACGCTCGGTCTTTCCTATTTACCTTCTTCACCACCGCCTTCTTCCCAGCCTACTTAAGCAACCATAACAATGGTTTGCTCTTAGCTGTTGAGGATCTTAGCGTCATGCCCCAAAGAACTAGTGTTGGGCCATCCTGGCATAGTTGTACTATAGGCTGGATGTTGGGGTTCGAGGCCAGTAGTCTAAGCTCAAGATCTGCCACTTGATTCTTCTAGTAACCCTTGAACCGATCTTTTGTTCTTTAACCCTTTATTCAAACTACTTTGCAACTAACTCCATCTTGTTTTATAGATTTGGGCCTTTGAGCATCGATTTATTCCAAGGCCAGGTTTGCCTGGACAGCTTGAGATGCCTCATATTATCTCTAGGTTGATAGGGCCTTGGCAGCATCGGGCCTTGAGCACAATGGAGTATAGGGAGTTCCTCCGCTAGCTGTGCTCTGATCGGGTAAACTTTTTTTATCTGAACGTGTATTTTACATTTGAACAACTATTAGTAGAAATTGTATTTACAAAGTTAGGATACTTACAATTCATTTACTTTATGCATATCATTCGAGACCCATAGGAGAGAATGCTCATACATGGAGACATCGAGCGAATGTGAGCTGGCTTGGATGATTGCTGCTTCATCTTGGAGTCCCTCCTCTCCCTAAAGTGGTATTTCGGTGAGAGGGTCCAAGGGTTAAGCACCAGTGCATTTTTGGAGAGACCAATCCCTCCCCCTATCCCAGTGGTAGTCTCTTAGCCACACCTGATGCCTGAGATAGATCAGGGGTTGTATCTGTTGGGCGAGGGGGCCCGAGTGCTATCTATGGGGCGCTTCTATGCTGGGTTTATTAATTCTTCGTTCCTTGCTATTTGTGAGAGGATCCACGTTAAGGATGTCCCTCTTGAGTTCCACTGGAGTTATAGTGATGGTGATAATGATGATGATGATGATGATGATGATGATGAGGGTGGACCAACGGGAGACCGCAGGGGTGCTTCCTTGGTTTAGAGTACTGAAGCCCAGCTAGGTCTATTATGCTTTCTTCTCTGGTATTCCTGCTTAACCTAGCCTTTATGAGTACCTTATTATTTCTCAAAATTGACTATGACCCTGAGTGTAACCTTTTATTATTTTAGCCTCCCATATCTACATGGAAGAGATCTACTGCTGCTGCCCCTCCTGATCCTAAGTTGCTGACAAAGTGGTCTCGCACTTTGGTGAACGTGAGAGAGGGTGCCCTCCAAGCAGAGTTGGATGCTTTCTTCTGGCTCCTCGATCATTTGTGGAAGCTAGTTGTCAAGGAGCTCGAGAAGTCAGTCCATCCTATCCGCTTTACCCTATCTATCTCCACTCATGTGAGGAATTCTCTGCTTTAATCTTGCCTTTATAATAACTATTTAGAATATCCCACTCTATTATGGTTTTCTCTTTCAGGTGTCCAATTCTGAGGCTGAGAGGATTGCTAGGGGTTTCTTCGCCGCTCAGGATATGCTACTAGCTCGGGATGCACTAGCCTTGGTAAGTTTCTTTTACCCATAATATTTAACAAACTATGCATGATGCATGCCATGATATTTATATATGTATAGTGATCTTATGATTTCCATCACAAACTCTACTGGCTATGGAGCGTGGTAGGTTCTCTTAGGATCCAGATGCCTCTGATGAGCAAGCTAGGTTCTTAGAGGAGTAGTTGTGAGCAGCCACTACTAAGGGTGACTAGGCAAGAGCGGAGACTACTCAGGCGAGGGCTGAGGTTGAGGGGTTGTAGGGCCAGCTGGCGCAGATGACCGAGGATAGACAAACACATAAGCCGTCTGATTCTACATCTAAAGATGACCTTTTTGCCTATCAAGTGGCGTCTTCAGTGATCTAGAGAGGTGGAGCTGGGTAGGAGATGGATTACCATGTTGAGGTAAGTTGTGCTACCGGGGGTGTTGTAGGGGCTTCAAAGGTCAGGGTTCTTGAGGATCATATGGTAATAGATATGGAGGATCTACTGGCAGATACATAGGACCAGACTGAGGATGAGCGCTTGGGACAAGACCCTCCAGTAACATAGATTAGAAGCATATTACTTTCTGCATGTGTGATACTTTTGGCCCTGGGTGGCTTCTTTTGATGTAAACTTGGATTTATAGTTTTGCCATCTAACTTTTATGCATGCTAAACTTTTCTTCTCCTAAACTAAGACTATTCGAATATCATTGTTTGTAAACCTATATTGCCCCTTAGTATAACTAACGATGATACCTATCTAGACTATATCACGAGTAGGTGAGTTAACCATCCAACACTTGAAATCCCCGATCACACCAAACTAACCCAATACAAATTATAAAAATTACCTAGGCTGGTTGGTTGATATTAATACTTCTAAGGATACGTGCTATCATGTTATTTCACAATAGCAGAACTAAGTTCAAGGAATTCTAGTTGTGAGATGTAGCAATTACAAATGATGTTCTAATTATCAGAATTAACAAAACTGGCGTTTTTGGATTGAGTTCTAATTTTTGCATAGGCTACTCGCCATGAGATGACCCATCAAACTTTTGTCTTCATTTCTTTTTGTCCTAATTTTTGCGTGAACTGTCCTTGATGGTTCAGTTTAGCGGACTTTTCTTTTCTTTTTTTCTTTGCTTTAACTTTTGCCTTGATTGCCCTTTCAGGTTTTCAATCCAGCAAGCTTTTTATTTCTCCTTCCTTTGTCTTAACTTTTGCTTGGACTGCCCTTTTGGGTTTTCAATCCAATAGACGTTTTCTGAATTTTTCATAGGTTCGATTTATTTTGTGGCCTATCAGTATTTTTTTCTTTTGTTGGATAATATACGCGCAGTAAGATAACAACAATGATGCACAACACGTAGAGAAATATTGATGTTAATATACCTATGATTATTTCACCTAAAGACATGCATGCATTCATAAGACAAAATTTATTAGCAAAATCATAACATGTTCATTGATGAGATTAAGTTGAGTACATAGGCAATGGTAATATTTTCCAATTGTTAACCCTTACTGCCTACTGGTTTTTTATAGATTTTTCAGAAAGCAACTGACATTTTTCTCTTAAAGCCCTAACTTTTGCCTAAGCCACCCATTTTGGGTTTTCAACTTAGTGGGCTTTATTTGCGTTGGAGTACCCTGACTTTTACCTAACCAGTTTATGGAATACCGATCAGCAGGCTACACCCTAATTTTTGCCTGAGCAAAAACAGACCATTCATTAGGTGATTTATTCTTTTATTTCTTTTTATTCTTTGTGCTGCTTTTCTGTGATTTAATTCTTTTGACCTAGACATGATAATGCTTAACCCTATCTATATTCGCTGGATTCACGAACTCATTTACATCCATATCCATAAGCTTGATTCCTCCCTTACCAAGGGCTTTCTTCACAACGAACGATCCTTCCCAATTGGGCTTGAATTTGCCCCTAGCGTTAGTGGTTACTTGGAGTAGTTGTTTGAGGACTAGATTACCTGCCTTGTGAGGTCACTTTAGGTATCTAAATCTACTATTGTCAGCTCGAGCCATGCACTGGTAGTACATCTGTAGGTGGTCAAGTGCTTTAAACTGCTTCTCATCTATTGCGTTCAACTATTCATACCTAGCCATTGCCCAATCTGACACTTTTAACCAATTTTTTATTATCACTCATAGAGATCTTACTTATATTTTGACAGGTAAGACGACTTCCATTTCATATACCTAGAAGAAAGGTGTCTGATTAGTAGGTGTCCTTACATAGGTTCTATACCCCCAAACTACAAATGGAAGTTTATCAGCCCAATCCACGTAGGTAGCCACTGTCTTGGACAAGATCCTCTTGAACAACTTATTTAATGATCAATTTCTCTGTAGAGCTCCTAAGGTATTGGAGTATAGTCTTGTAATCCAAGGTGTACTTTCTATTCTTAATAACTAGAGCCAGCCTGCTGTTGATGCTCTCACTTAAGTCATGTAACCCGAGGCTTACTTATTAGATAAGATGTATGCCCTTAAGGCAATTAGGGCGATATATCTTAATTATGTATTGGTATAAATAATTTGGTTAATTAATAAAGGCATTTTTTTTATTTATATCAATGTGTTCATATATATTATGACTGGTTAAAATACATTCATTGATATCTATCTACAAAAGTCCTTGACATAAACATAGCATAAAGTGAGAGATATCATAGTGGGACTATGTGTACTGAGACCTACTTCATGTGTAATTATGATTATGTCTAAAATATCCCTAGTCATAGTTTCATCAATAAAGGATATTGATGAAATAGTGACTAGCATGTGGTCAATTTTCTTGGAATGGGCCTAAGACGTTAATAGCTTATAAAACTTGGTAAATATATCATAGTGTTAGTGTTTATCTTTATGCAGTAGCTTTGCGAATATCCTCATACTTGAGTTACTATTTACCTTGTGTTGTACTGTCGCTATATTTTGGGTTATACCTTTACACTCATTATCACGGGTGAATACGAGTATAGTGATGATAGCATGTTGGTAAACTATATACTCAGAAAGCATTCATCACTCCAATATATTAAGGAGTTATACCTGGCCACTTGTTGAAGTGATGATTGCTTTGTACCTCTTATCAGAGTATGTATTTGATAGAAATAGTTTCTAGTCAAACACATTGCTATAAAAAGCAATATACTTCGGTAAACAAGTAACTAGGATAGGTTGGAGCAACCTCGCTATTAGTGGGTTAACACTTTAACCAAACCCAATAAACCAGATGGTACTAATATTATAGAATGGAAGGAGTTCATAGCATTAGGCAACTATTGCATTAACCAGGATTAAGTCATAGGCACAAATGACGTTCCGAGTAATGGGGGATGGTAGACCCTTGCTAGAGGCGTACTGCAGTCGTTTAAGGTAATCAAGTTCTATTCATGGTCTAGAAGCTTGAGATAATAGTTCCTATAGAATAAGGATTGGTTAAGCCTTAACAGATCAATACTTTGGGATCCTATAAGGTCACACACATTGGGCCTTCATCGGAATGAGTAAAGAATTAATGGATTTATTCTACTATGAAAATATGACATAATAATAATTGGATTATTCTTTAATTAGAACAATAATTTATTTTGACCGGTAACTAATTTTATTAGGGTCATAAATAAATTAAGATATTGGTTAAAATGATTAGATCATTTTGAATAAGCCAAGAATTTATTTTGACCGGTAACTAATTTTTAGGGTCATAAAATAAATTAATTATTTAAAAAGGGATTAAAAGGGAATTTTTCAAACGGGTTGGACCCAGTAAAAATGTTAGACATTTTTTTACTGCAAAATGGGTTGTGGGATTCGTGACACATTCGGTGTGTGAAATCCCGCACCGTGGGCTTACAAGTTCTACAATGAGGCACTTGCAAGAGCCTGTACGGCTGGGCTCACCAGCACTACCTTGGGCGGGATTCCTTATAAGCTGGGCTTGGGAGAAATCACGCAAGCCCGAATTATGAGATGCACAGCGTGCGAAGCATGTTGTGCGCGTAGGCCACCTCGCGGGTCAAACCCGCTCGTGGGATACGCATTTCACACAAATCAAATCAGAATTGAGGGAGCATTTTTGTTCCCCCAAGCTTATAAATAGGTAACTCCTTTAACCTTTTCAAATCGCACCATAGCTCCTTACAAGTCTTGACATGAGATTCCATGTGCTATCTCTCAAGTTGGCTTAGAGAAAAGTTCTTTTATAGGAGCCTGAATTTATTCGAGCACCTCTAGTTAATATTTTCATATAGGCTTTTGGAGTGGTCTAGTAACTACTTGAGGCTCTTCAGTTCTTCCCCATTGGGAGGTTTCAGTTGGTGGGGTTCGTGTGTGGCTACTTATAGAGGCTATCCTACGCTTGGAGGCTCGTGCAAGGAGGTTCTGCTAAAGCACGCTTCAACTGATAAGTTTCCTTTCTTTCTCTTTTAATTATTAGGTCTTTTCTTTAAGCATTTTTAGACTTAATAATTATGCTTAGGTTGTTTTGCATGCTTATTTTATTTTTTGCTTAGGTTATAGCTTAGAATTATAACATGTTTGGTATAAAATATTTATGTTAGGATATAATTTAGAATTGTGGTATGCCTAGCCTATACATGCTAACCTAGGTAGAGAATTATTTAGTTAAGGCTTTATTTAATATGCAACTAATTGGAGTTCCTAGGGACAAGGGACAAAATTTTGAATTTCCTTCATGCCTGTTATGCATGTTTAAAGTGACTATTCGTTCCTAACAGTGGTATCAGAGCCTGCCTATTTAGTACGTAATTAAGTTAAAATGAAACTCAATTTTATTTTCTACATGAAAATATTTAAAGTTTATTAACTTGTTCAAAATAATAGATGAACTTAGGATTTCATTTCAAGGTTAGAAAATGCATATAGATAATTTCGAATAAACCTACTAAACTTACTCAAAATTTATCAAAGACTCAATAAATTGTATAAGTTACATGGGCTATAGTTGCATTAAATTTGCATTATTTGAAAGAACAAAATTTATTAGTCCAAGAGAATCCATGTTTTTCAAGCTTGTTCGTGTATATGTTCTGGCTAAGGATTGGACAAGGTGTCTACTCCTCATAGGGTACCTCTCCTACTTGGGAATATATATCGGTGTAGCTTGAGTTAACAAAGAGGGGATTAAATATGGATTAATTTATTTCTAGTGTATAAGATGGTTCTTATATATGTTTCTGTAACAAAGTAAAAAATTAAATTTATTGAATAAAATCTTAACGTAAATGGAAATATATAACAAACAAATTATTTTATTAATTTTGCATATAATCTAGGTCGATGGAATAATTATAATAAAGAGCTTGAACCCATCTAAGGTTAGACCTTATAAATTAATTCTAAAATTCCCTGAATTAATATGAATTATTTTAAATATGTCCATCTGAAAAAGTCCTAGATTTGGTGAGACGTCTAACACCAATAAAATCCCAAAGTAAAGATTTTAAGGCAAGTTATTGTCTTCCTAACCCAAATTTATAATACGATCTTTTTGGGCTACAAAAGTGTTGCACAAAGCATTCCTTTTTCATCTACATTGATCGATTATAAAAATTGAGATAGGGTATGCCTTAACAGGACTGGGGTTCTCCATAATAAAATTAGGGGCTAGCCACATGATTGAGACATATTCATTGAGATGCTAATATAAGAGCACACGTCCCTTGACATTAGGGAACTTGAATAAATTAGCAATTGCATACGATGTAAATAGAATGGGATTCCAAATATAACTTACTAATATCACTTGACTCATAAAATTAGGGGCCGTAATAAACTAGTTATATATGTTACCTACTTGGAAATTTAGTTGGGCTAAACTTCCCGAATTCAATAAAATGGGCCATTGTAAATTTCAAAGAAAATAGTAGGATATATGTATTTAATTAAAAGACCTGATATTAAATACATGTACTAAATACTAATATCTAAACAATATTTCTTTTCTTACATCTTCGTTGAAGTTTTTATTTAAATACATATGTTCACATTGATGACTAATTTTGATTGGCTCTAGCTTCAAAGGTTTGTTTAGAAATATGAGGATATTCCTCAAAGTCTCAAGCTTGGCATGTACATTGTATAAGCCTAAATCTAAACAACATGATGCAAGCAATTCTACTTAAAACAGATGGGCATGAATCACATAAGGGAAACTAGGATACAACGCCTTGGAGGTTGTTAACGTCCCTATTATGTTATGTAAGTAGTTGGCAGGAGACAAGGGTAAACATGAAGTAAGATGTTAGAATCCATGTTACCTTAGCTATAAGGGCATCATAAAATCATGGGCTTGAAAGTCTATGACTTTGCATCATAGAGAAAGGATTTCCTATGGTGGAAAATTTGAAACAAAATATTTTAAATGGTTCTTATCTCAACGAAGTAAAGGGACACATTGTATCTAGTATTGAAGCAGGATAGAGCAACATAAAGAGAAAAGTAAAAGAATACTGAGAATTTTGTCTAGAAGATAAAATAGACAAAATGATTATTTTCAACATGAAATACTGGAAGCAAGATCTTCATTTCAAAATGGGATATTAGAAATAATATCAAAATGGTTATAGTCTCATAGCATGAGAAGAGGAGGCTTGAAGCTTCAAATTCAAGATGTTTGATATTGAGAAATTCTACATCTCAAGGGAATTCTAAATTGGTAAGGAATACCTAATGAGAATCACATATCCATACAAATGTATAGATATTAATGAGAAGTAGAGGTTTGGCAAAAGGAGAATTGGACTTATGCAAAATCATTAAAGCTTGTTGGCTACTAATGTTGTGGGAACTTAACATCTCCATTTGGTTAAATTTGTAATAAGACAAAGTAATAATCAATTGCCATCATAAAATATTATTTCATGCTTCACATCAGATGGAATTTTATTCCAATTTCATAAAAGGTATTATCAAAGTTATGAATGATATTTTATTGTAATATGACAAATGATATTTTGTAATTACAAAATCGTATTCTCAAATACAAACATTGATAAGAGAAAAATTAGATAATGAGAAATCTTTCTACTTATGGCATTGTCGTTTAAGCCATCTAAATAAAGATCGCTTGACCAAGTTGCATAAGCGTGGAGACTTGGGCCCAATAGACTTAGAGTCTTATGGTGATTGTGAACTTTCTCTAAAAGGAAAAATGACAAAGTTACCCTTTAAAGGAAAGGATGAATGAGCCACGAGTACTTTGGAACTTATACATACTGATGTGTGTGGTCCAATGAGTGTTTAGGCACTAGGAGGATACTCCTACTTTATAACCTTTATTGATGATTATTCACGATATGATTATCCGTACTTACTGAGCACAAGTCTGAAAGTTTTGAAAAATTTAAAATATTCAGAAATAAAGTAGAGAAACAGCTTGAGATAAGTATTAAAGCAATTTAATCTGATTGAGGTGGTGAATACTTGAGTCAGGATTTTTAGGATTATCTAAAAGAAAACTAGATAGTTCCCTAGTGGACCCCTCTTTATACACCCCAACATAATGGAGTGTTTGAGAGAAGAAATAGTACTTTATTAGATATAGTTCAGTCCATGATGAGCTAAGCAGATCTCAAAAAATCCTTTTAGGGATATGCACTACAAAGTGTGGTTTATATATTAAAAAGAGTGCCCTCTAAATTAGGTTATTCTACGGATAATGTAAGATGGTGTAATAAAAGGCCATCTCTAAGTTACCCAAGATTATAAGGTTATCCTGCTATGGTAAAGAGGATAGTACTAGATAAGCTAAGGGCTAAATCTGACAAGTCTCTGTTCGTAGGATATCCAAAGGAAACTTTTGGATATTTATTTTACCAACCCAAAATGCAAAAGGTATTTGTATCTCGGAGTGCTCACTTTCTTGAAAAGGAACACTTACATGCAAAAGTCAATGAGAGCAATTTTTAACTCGAAGTTTAATAGATAGAAATAGGCAATCAGTTGATAGACCCCATTCTAGATACACAAGAAAGTATGATCTAAGAACAACCTATTGAAACACAAACTTTGTGAAGATTAGGTTGTGTTCATAAAAGTCCTAAAAGATAAGGTTTCATCATCATAGATGATAGGGAACTATATCTTATAGGGGGATGATGAACAAAGAACCTATGATGAAGCAATGAAGAGCTCAGGTTCTGATAAATGGCTTGAAGCTATGAAATCAGAAAAGGATTCCATGTACGAAAACTAAGTTTGGAACTTTCTCGATGCACCGGAAGAGGTTAGACCTATTAGGTGCAAATGGGTCTTTAAGAAGAAGACTAACATGGACGATAATGTAATTACCTATAAGGCAAGGTTTGTTGCAAAAGGTTATACTCAACATGAAGGTATTGGCTATAATGAAACTTTCTCACCAGTAACCATGCTTAAATCCATCAAAATACTCCACGCCATTGTTATCATCATGATTATGAGATCTGGCAAATGGATGTTAAAATAATAATCCTGAATGGCGATTTGGACCAAGATGTGTATATGACATGGCTCGAGGGTTTTACATCTCAAAATGGCTTGAAGGTATTCAAAGTGTAAAGGTCCATTTATGGACTTAAGCAACCATCCAAGAGTTGGAATATTAGGTTTGATTAGATAATCCTTGAACTAGATTTCTTTCCAAACATTAATTGCCCTGTGTTTACAAGAAGGTAGTGGGAGTGCAATCATTTTCTTAGTATTGTATGTTGATGACATTCTGCTAATAGGAAATGACATTTCTCTTCTTTAAAGTATTAAAATACGATTGTCAAGAAAGTTCTCCAAGAAAGACCTTGGAGAAGCAGCACTTATACTAAGTATAAAGATCTATAGGGTTAAATCCAAGAGGCTGTTAGGACTTTCTAAAAGCATATATATAGACAATGTACACAATAGGTTTAGCCTTCAGCATTCGAAGAAAGGTTATCTCCCGATGATAAGGGATTAACCTATCTAAGACTGAGTGTCCGAAGATAGCCCAGTAATGAGTGCGGATGAAGGATTTACCCTATGCATCAATAATAGAATCCATCATGTGTGCTATGATATGTACTAGGCTAGATGTCTCCCAAGCTTTGACCTTTATGAGTAGATATCAATCGGATCCAGGTGAAAAACACTAGATGGCCGTCAAAGCAAATTTTAAGTACTTGAGAAGGACTAAAGATGAGTTCTTGACATATGGAGATAGTGACCTTACAATTAGAGGTTACACAAATGTGAGTTTCCAATCTGACAAGGATGATTTTAAGTCTTAATCAGGTTTTGTGTATGTATTAAATGAAGGGGCGGTATGCTGGAAAGGTTCCAAGTAAGAAACTACTGCTGATTCAACCACAGAGTCTGAGTACATTGCTACCTGTGATACATGTAAATAAGTTGTCTGGTTAAAGGAATTTATTGGTGACCTCGGTGTGGTGCCTGAGATTATTAGTCCAATTACTTTGTATTATGATAATAATGGTGCTATAGCTCAGGTAAAGGAACCACGGTCTCACCAGAAAAATAGGCATGTACTTAAAAAGTATTATATGATCAGAGAGATTTTTGATACTAAGATGATAAGTTTAGAATATATCTCCATTAATCAAAATCTTACGGATGGCCTGATGAAGCGATTGACTCTAGTCAAACATGACCAGCATATGAAAGCATATGGATTAAGACATATGTCTAATTGGTCTTAGTGCAAGTGGGAGTTTGTTAGATATGATGTATGCCCTTAAGGTAATTAGGGCGATATATCATAATTGTGTATTGTTGGATATGATCTATGCCCTTATGGTAATTAGGGCAATATATCTTAATTATGTAATAGTATAAATAATTTGTTTAATTAATATAGGAATTTAATCTTTTATTTATATCAATAAGTTTGTATATAGATTATAGCTAGTTAAATATATTCATTGATGTATGTACACAAAAGTCCTTAACGTATCATAGCATGTAGTCAGAGAAATTATAGTTGGACTACTTTTAGTGGAACCTGCTTCATGTGCAATTATGATTATGTCTAAACTATCCCTATTTATAGTTTCATCAAGAAAAGATATTGATGAAGCTGAAAGACTAGCATGTGGTCAACTTTCTTGGAAAGGGTTCAAGCAGTTAATCTCCTAAAGACTGAAGGTGGTGCCTTAAGTTTGACACATGGATATATCTAGGAGATATATAGGAGACTGTAGTAAGATAAACACTTGGTATATGTATCAATGTGTTAGTGTTTATCTTCATGCAATAAGCTTTGTGAATGTCCTCGTACTTGAGATACTAGTTACCTTGTGTGGTACTATTGCTATACTTGGGGTCATTACTATGCAATCATTAAAAAGGGTGTTCTGGGTGATTACGGGTATAGTGATGACAACATGCTAGTAATCTGAGTAGTCAGAAAGAATCCATCGCTTTGGATATATTAAGGAGTTGTACCTGGCCACTTATTGAAGTGATGATTGCCATAAACCTCTGATCAGAGTATGTGTTTGATAGAAATGGTTTCTAGTGAAACACACTGTGGTAAAAGGCAATATACTTCAGTAATAAGTAAACTACTGGATAGCTTATAGCAACCTTGCGACTAGTGGGTTAACACTTTAACCAAACCCTACAAACTAGATGGTACTAATATTAACGAATGGAAGGAATTTATCGCACTGAATAACTATTGCATGAACTAGGATTAAGTCATAAGCATAAATGACGTTCCGAGTAATAGGGGATGGTAGACCCTTGGTAGAGGCATACTACAATTGTTTAAGGTAATTGGATTCTATTCAGGGTCTAAAACCTCAATCCAATGGTTCCATTAGAACAAGGATTGGTTAAGCCTTAACAGCTCAAAACTTCGGGATCCTATAAGGCAACACATATTGGACCTTCATCGGACTAAGTAAAAAACTAATAACACTATTCTGTTACAAAAATATAACATGATAATAATTAGATTATTATTTGGTTGGACCAAGGATTTATTTTTGACATCTGACTAATTTAATTAGGGTCATTAAATCAATTTTATAAGGCAAGGAATTTATCTTTAACCAGTAACTAATTTATTAGGGTTGAAAAATAAATATTTATTTGAAAAGGATTATAAGGGGGATTTTGCCAGGGCGAGTTAAATTGGACCAACAGTACAAAAGTATTTTTATACAGGCTCAGGTGTGCGGGAGTGCACTAAACAGTGCACGAGCAATGCATGGCATTGCTTGCGGCAGCCCATGAAAATGGGTTGCCCAAATACGCAGCCCATACAGCGTACGACATGGGCCACGAGTCCCAGCTCGCATTCAAGGTAGGCTTGTAGGAGCCTGCCTTGCGGCAGCAAAATGCAGCGTGTGTAGCATGCGGTAAATGGGTAGAACCCATGGATCCATATGGATCTGCGGGAAGAACTCGCGTGGGATTTGCAAGTATGCACATCCCACATTGGTTTTTGGGGAGCTATATTTTGCTCCCCAAGCCTTTAAATTGGATCTTATGCTCTCCTTTTCAAATTGCACCTTTAGCTCAAATTAAAAATCCTAACATGGATTCGCAAAGATAAATCTCTCGGGTATTGAGCACAGTTCCTTTTGAGGAGCCTGAATTTATTCAGGCACCTCTAGTTTATATTTTTGGGTGAGGATTCTGGAGTGGTCTACCAACTACTTGAGGCTTCTTAGTTCTTCCTCCTAGGGAGGTTTTGGTTTGTGGGGTTCGTGTGGATACTCATAGAGGCTATCCTACACTTGGAGGCTTGTGCAAGAGGGCTTTGCTAAAGCACGCTTCAACTGGTAAGTTTTCTTTCTTTCTCTTTTATTATTAGGTCTTTTTCTTTAAGCATTTTTAGACTTAATAATATACTTAGGTTGTTTTGCATGCTTGGTTTATTTTGTGCTTAGGTTATAACTTAGAGTTGTAACATGCTTAGGTTATAGCTTAGAGTTATAACATGCTTAGCATAAAATATACATCCTAGGACACAATTTAGAAGTATGGTATGCCTAGCCCTTTTGCATGCTAACCTAGTAGAGAATTATTTAGTTAAGGCTTTATTTAATTTATATGCAACTTATAGGAGATCCTGGGGATAGGGACAAATTCTGAATTTCCGCCATGCCTGTTATGCATGTTCAATCTGACTGTCAGTTCCCAATAGTGGTATCAGAGCCTGCCTATTTAGTGCATAATTAAGTTAGAAGCAAACTGAATATTTTTTTCTATATGAAATGATTTGTTTATTTAATTGTTTGAAAAAATATATATGAACTTATGCCTTCAATTTCATGGTTAGAAAAGGGATATGAATAATTTTGAATAAGCCTGCTCAACTTACTCAAATTATACAAGTGTCAATAATTTATTTCAATTACATGGGTTATAGATCCTTCCAATTTACATGAATTGGAAGAACCAAATTTAGTACTTCAAGAGAATCCAATGGTCTTCGAGTTTGTCCCCGTATTTGTTATGGCTAAGGATTGGACTTGGTGTCTACTCCTCATAGGGCACCTCTCCTACTTGGGAACCTATATTGGTACAACTTGAATTGACCAACCAGGGGATTAATATGAACTACTTTATTTCTAGTATATAAGATGGTGCTTATATATATTTCTATAACAAAGTAAAAAATTAAATTTATTGAATAAAAGCTTAAAGGAAATGCAATATAAATTTAACAAATAAAGTGTTAATTATTTTATATATAATCTAGGTTGATGGAATAATTACAACAAAGCGCTTAAACCCACCTAAGGTTGGACCTTATAAATTAGTTCTACAATACCCTGAATTAATATAAGTTATTGTAAATATGTCCATCTGATATAATCCTAGATTGGGTGAGACATTTAACACCAATAAAATACAAAAGTAAATATATTAAGGCAAGTTATAGTCTTCCTTACTAAAATTTATAATACGGTCTCTTTGGGCTATCAAAGTGCTACACAAAGCGTTCCTTCTAGTCCACATTGATTAGTTTTAAAGTTTGGGATAGAGTCTGCCTTAACAAAACTCAGATAGTCCACCATAAAATTAGGGGCTAGTCCCAGATCTGAGACATATTCAAGGAGATACTAATATAGGAGCACACGTCCGTTATGATTAGGGAACTTGAATGAATTAGAAATTGCATGTGATGTAAATGGAATGGGATTCCAACTATGACTTATTATTATAACTTGACTCATAAAATTACGGGTTGTAATAGACTAGTTATAGATGCTACCTACTAGGAAATTTAGCTGGGCTAAAATTCTCGAATTCAATAGAATGGGCTATTGTAAATTTCGAAGAAAATAGTAGGACAAATGTATTTAATTAAAAGACCTTATATTAAATGCATGTACTTAAACTAATACCTAACCTCTTTTTCTTTTCTTATATCTTAGGTTGAAAATGACTTCCAATGTTAATCTCCGTATGTTAATTGACACCAAATTGAATGGCTTTAACTTTTCTAATTGGTTCCGAGCTGTGAGAATAGTTCTCATATTTGAGGGAATTGCCTATGTTCTAAGTGAAATTTTCCCTCTTGAACCTGATGGTGAGGATCATATGGAGCATGAGGCTTGGTTAAAGCATAGGAAAGATCATGAGACTGCCATGTGTATCATGTTGGGGTCTATGAATGCTGAGCTACAGAAACAGCATGGGAACATGCCCTTAGAGGACACGGTTCTCCATCTTGAACAGCTCTTTTCAGAGCGAGAAAGGACAGAGAGGTATAAGACCTCCAAGATCCTTTTTAGAACCAAGTTGCAGGCTGGCACCTCTGCCTCATAGCATGTACTAAAACTCTTGGGATACCTTGAGAAGCTGAATCGATTGGGATTTAAGATGAATCATGACTTGAGCATTGACCTAGTGTTGATGTCCTTGACAGATAGTTACTCATGCTTTGTGACTAACTATTACATGAACAAGATTAATTCTACTATCCCAAAACTAATCAACATGTTATAAATAGGAGAACCTCATATCAAGAAAGATCAGAAACCCCTACTATTGGTTGAGAAAAGCAAGGCTTCTAAGAAGAAGAAGCAGGCGCTGGGTGCCAAGAAAAGAATCAGTAAAAAGAAGAAAGAAAAGATGGCATCTAAGTATGTCTGCTTCTAATGTGGGAAACCGGGACTTTAGAAGCGGGATTGCAAAGCACCTGCTTTTGGGCATTTGAAGAAAAACCCTGTAGTGGCATCTACTTCAGGTATGTTTGTAATTAAAATTTTTGCTACTTTTCTATGTGAATCCACTTGGGTATTAGACACTGCTTGTGGTTCTCATATCTGTACTTCTGTGTAGGGACTAAGGAATAGTAGAAGACTTGCAAAAGGGGAGATGGACCTCTGTGTGGGAAATGGAGCCAGAGTTACTGCATTAGCCATAGGAAGCTTTAATCTTATTTTGCCAAGTGGACTTGTTTTGGTTTTGAATAATTGTTACTACATTTCAAGTGTTACTAAGAATATTGTATCTATTGCATGTTTAGCAGCAGAGGGATTTAAGATTTTATTTTTGAATAATAATTGTCAGATTCGTTTGAATAATGTTCTTTATGGTTATGGGATGTTGAAAGGTGGCGTTTATGTTCTTGATACTAAAACAGAAGTTTTCAATATAAACAATGTAAGGAAAGTTAAATTAGATAATGAGAATTCCTTCTACTTATGGCATTGTCATTTAGGCCACATAAACAAAGATCACTTAACCAAGTTGCATAAGCATGGAGACTTGGACCCAATAGACTTGGAGTCTTATAGTGATTGCAAACTTTGTTTGAGAGGAAAAATAACAAAGTTACCCTTTCAAGGAAAGGGTGAATGATCCACGATTACATTAGAACTTATACATACTAATGTGTGTAGTCTAATGAGTGTTCAGGCACTAGGAGGACACTCCTACTTCATAACCTTTATTGATGATTACTCACGATACAATTATTTGTACTTAATGAAGTACAAGTCTAAAAGTTTTGAAAAGTTCAAACTATTCAGAGCTAAAGTAGAGAAATAGCTTGATAAAGTATTAAAACACTTTGATCAGATTGAGGAGGAGAATACTTAACTCAGGAGTTTTAGGATTATCTAAACAAAAATGGGATAGTTCCCCCGTGGATCCCTCCTTATATGCCCCAACATAATGGAGTGTCAGAAAGGAGGAATTAGACTTTATTAGATTTGGTCCAATCCATGATGAGCCATACAGATCTCAATAAATCATTTTGGGGATATGCACTGGAGAGCACAGTTTATGTATTAAATAGAGTGCCCTCTAAGTCAGTTGATTTTACACCTTATGAAAGATGGTGTAATAATAAACCATCTCTAAGTCACTTAAGAGTATGGGGCTATCTTGCTATGGTATAGAGGATAGCGTTAGATAAGCTAAACACCAAATCTGATAAGTGTCTGTTCATTGGATATCCAAAGTAAACTATTGGATATCTGTTTTACCAACCCAAAGCACAAATGGTATTTGAGTCTCGGAATGCTCACTTTTTGGAAAAGGAACACTTACTTGCAAAAGTCAGTGGTAGCAATATTGAACTGGAAGTTCAAGAGGAAGAAATAGGTAATCAACTGATTGACCCTGTTCTAGATACACAAGAAAGTGTGATCCAAGAACAACCTGTCAAAACACAATCGTTGCGAAGATCAGGTCACGTTCATAAGGGTCCTGATAGATATGGGTTTATCATCACTGATGATAAGAAACTATATCTCATGGAGGATGATGAACCAAGGACATATGATGAGGTAATGAAAAGCTCAAATTCTGATAAATGACTAAAAGCCATGAAATCAGAAATGGATTCCATGTATGAGAACCAAGTTTGGAATTTGGTAGATGCACCGTAAGAGGTTAGACCAATTGGGTGCAAATGGGTCTTCAAGGAAGATTGACATGGACATTAATGTAATTTCCTATAAAGTAAAGCTGGTTGTGAAAGGTTATAGTCAACGTGAAGGTATCGACTACGATGAAACTTTCTCACCGGTAGCCATGCTTAAATCCATAAGGATACTCCTTACGATTGCTGCTTATTAAGATTATAAGATCTGGCAAATGGATGTTAAAACATCATTCCTTAATGGGGATTTAGACCAGGATGTGTATATGACACAACCTAAGGGTTTTACATCTCAGAATGGCTTGAAGGTATGCAAGCTACAAAGATCCATTTATGGACTTAAGCAGGCATCCAGGAGTTGGAATATAAGGTTTGATTAGATAATCCGTGAACTGGATTTCTGTCCAAATGTTAATGAGCCTTGTGTTTACAAGAAGGTTAGTATGAGTGCAGTTGTTTTCTTAGTATTGTATGTCAATGACATTCTACTAATAGGAAACAATATTTCTCTTCTTAAAAATGATAAAGTATGGTTGTCAAGAAAATTCTCCATGAAAGACCTTGGTGAAACAACATTTATACTAGTTAAATAGATCTATAGCGATAGATCAAAGAAGCTGTTAGGTCTTTCTCAAAGTACATATATAGACAAGGTATTGAATATGTTCAACCTTGAGCATTCTAAGAAAGGTTATCTCCCAATGACAAAGGGGATTAACCTATCCAATGCTGAGTGTCCAAAGATATCTTAGGAGAGAATGTGCATGAAGGATATACCCTATGCATCTGCAATAGAATCGATCATGTATGCTATAATATATACTAGGCCAGATGTCTGTCAAGCTTTGAGCTTTACTAGCAAATATCACTCAGATCCAGGTGAAAAGCATAGGATGGCCATCAAGGCAATTCTTAAGTACTTGAGAAGGACTAATGATGAGTTCTTGATTTATGGAGAAGGTGACCTCACAATCAGAGGTTACACTGACGTGACTTTTCATTCTGACAAGGATAACTTTACGTCTCACTCAGGTTTTATGTATGTGTTAAATGGAGGGGCGGTATGTTAGAAGAGTTCCAAGTAAGAAACTACTACAGATTCAACCATAAAATCTAAATACATTGCTGCATACGAAGCGACAAAAGAAGCTATCTAGTTAAAGTGATTTATTAGTGATCTTGGTGTGGCGCCTGAGGCTGTTGATCCAATTACTTTGTATTATAATAACAATGGTGCTATAGTGCAGGCAAAGGAACCCCGGTCTCATTAGAAAAACAGACATGTATCTAGAAAGTATCATATAATTAAGGAGATTGTTAATGCTAAGATAATAAGATTAGAATATGTACCCACTGATTAGAACCTCGCGGATGGTCTGACAAAGCCATTGACTTAAGTCAAGCATGACCAGCATGTTAAAGCATATAGATTAAGACATATGGCTAATTGGCCTTAGTGCAAGTGGGAGTTTATTGGATATGATGTATTCCCTAAAGGCAGTTAGGGCGATATATCTTAGTATTGCAAGTGGGAGTGCAGTCATTTTCTTAGTATTGTATGTTAATGACATTCTACTAATAGGAAATAACATTTCTCTTCTTCAAAATGTTAAAGTATGGTTGTCAAAAAAATTCACCATGAAAGACCTTGGTGAAGCAACATTTATACTAGGTAAATAGATCTATAATGATAAATCAAAGAAGCTGTTAGGTCTTTCTCAAAGTACATATGTAGACAAGGTATTGAATAGGTTCAACCTTAAGCATTCTAAGAAAGGTTATCTCCTGATGACATAGGGGATTAACCTATCTAATGCTGAGTATCCGAAGACATCTCAGGAGAGAATGCGCATGAAGGATATACCCTATGCATTCACGATAGGATCCATCATATATGCTATGATATGTACTAGTCCAGATGTCTCTCAAGCTTTGAGCTTTACGAGCAAATATCAGTAACATCCAGGTGAAAAGCACTAGATGGCCTACAAGGCAATTCTTAAGTACTTGAGAAGGACTAATGATGAGTTCTTAATTTATGGAGAAGGTGACCTCACAATCAGAGGTTACACTAACACGATTTTTCAATCTAACAAGGATGACTTTAACTCTCACTCAAGTTTTGTGTATGTGTTAAATGGAAGGGCAGTATGCTAGAAGAGTTCCAAGCAAGAAACTACTGTTGATTCAACCATGAAATCTGAATACATTGTTGCATGCGAAGTGGTAAAAGAAACTATCCAGTTAAACTAATTTATTGGTGATCTTGGTGTGGTACCTGAGGCAGTTGATCCAATTAGTTTGTATTATCATAATAATGGTGCTAAAGCTCAGGCAAAGGAACCTCGGTCTCATTAGAAAAACTGACATGTATCCAGAAAGTATCATATAATCAAGGAGATTGTTGATGCTAAGATAATAAGATTAGAATATGTACCCACTGATCAGAACCTCGTGGTTGGTCTAACAAATCCATTGACTCAAGTCAAGTATGACTAGCATGTTAAAGCGTATGGATTAAGACATATGGCTAATTGGCCTTAGTGCAAGTAGGAGTTTGTTGTATATGATGTATGCCCTAAAGGCAATTAGGGCAATATATCTTAATTATGTAATAGTACGAATAATTTGTTCAATCAATGAAGGCATTTAATCTTTTGTTTATATCAATGTGTTTGTATATATATTGTAGCTACTTAAATATATTCATTGATGTATGTATGCACAAGTCCTTGACGTATCATAGCATGATGTCAGAGAAATTATAGTTGGACTATATTTAGTGGAACCTACTTTATGTGCAATTATAATTATGTCTAAACTATCCTAAGTCATAGTTTCATCAAGAAAGGATATTGATGAAGCAAAAAGACTAACATGTGGTCAACTTTCTTAGAAAGGGTCCAAGTAGTTAATCTCCTAAAGACTAAAGGTGGTGCCTTAAGTTTGACACATGGATATATCAGGGAGATATATTGGACACCGCAGTAAGATAAACACTAGGTATATATATCAATGTGTTAGTGTTTACGTTCATGCAATAAGCTTTGTGAATGTCCTCATACTTCAGATACTAGTTACCTTGTGTAGTACTATTGCTATACTTTGGGTCATTGCTATGCACTCATTAATTTAGGGTGTTACGGGTGATTATGGGTATAGTGATGACATCATATTGGTAAGTTGAGTAGTCGGAAAGAATCCATCGTTCCGGATATATTAAGGAGTTGTACCTGACCACTTGTTGAAGTGATGATTTCCATAAACCTCTGATCAGAGTATATGTTTGATAGAAATGGTTTCTAGTGAAACACACTATGGTAAAAGGCAATATACTTCGGTAACAAGTAAACTATTGGGATAGCCTGGAGCAACCTCACTATTAGTGGGTTAACACTTTAACCAAACCCTACAGACCAGATGGTACTAATATTAAAGAATGAAAGGAATTTATCGCACTGGATAACTATTGCATTAACCGGTGTTAAGTTATAAGCATAAATGATGTTTCTGAGTAATGGGGGCTGGTAGACCCTTTCTAGAAGCATACTACAGTCGTTTAAGATAATCGGGTTCTATTCACGATCTAGAACCTCGAGCCAATGGTTCCGTTAGAACAAGGATTGGTTAAGCCTTAACAACTCAATACTTTGAGATCCTATAAGTTCACACACATTGGACCTCCATAGGACTAAGTAAAGAATTAATAGAATTACTCTCTTATGAAAATATAACATGATAATAATTAGATTATTATTTGGTTGGACCAAGGTTTTATTTTTGACATGTGACTAATTTAATTAGGGTCATAAATAAATTAGCTAGATTGATTATATCCATTTTAAAAGCCAAGGAATTTATCGTTGACCAGTAACTAATTTATTAGGGTCGAGAAATAAATATTTATACGAAAAGGATTAAAAGGGGGATTTTGCCAGTGCAAGTTAAATTAGACCAAGAGTACAAAAGTATTTTTGTATAGGCTCGGGTGAGTGAAAGTGCACTGAAAAGTGCACGAGCAATTCATGGCATTGTTCACGGTATGGGCCACGAGGCCCAACTCAAGTACAAGGTAGGTTGGCAAGAGCCTGCCTTGCGGTAGCCAAAGGTAGCATGTGTAGCACGCTGCATACGAGTAGAACCCAAGGATCCATATGGATCCACAGGTAGAACCAACCACATTGGTTTTTGGGGAGCAAAATAGGCTATAAATAGGCCCTCTTGATCTTCTTTTCAAATTGCACCTTCAGCTCATAGTATGAATCCTAAGCGAGATTCGCAAGGATAAATCTCTCGGGAAACGAGCACAGTTCCTTTTGAGGAGCCTGAATTTATTCGGGCACCTCTAGTTTATATTTTCGGGTGAGGGTTCTAGAGTGGTCTAGAAACTACTCAAGTCTTCTTAGTTTTTCCTCCCAGGGAGGTTTTGGTTAGTGGGGTTCGTGTGGATACTCATAGAGGCTATCATACTCTTGGAGGCTTGCGCAAGAGGGTTCTGCTAAAGCACGCTTCAACTGGTAAGTTTTATTTCTTTCTCTTTTATTATTAGGTCCTTTTCTTTAAGCGTTATTAGACTTAATAATATGCTTAGGCTATTTTGCATGCTTAGTTTATTTTATGCTTAGGTTATAACTTAGAGTTATAACGTGCTTAGGTTATAGCTTAGAGTTATAACATACTTAGGTTATAGCTTAGATTATAACATGCTTAGCATAAAATATACATGATAGGACATAATTTAGAATTATAGTATGCCTAGCCCTTTTGCATGCTAACCTAGGTAGAGAATTATTTAGTTAAGTCTTTATTTAATTTATATGCAACTTATAGGAGTTCCTGGGGACAGGGAAAATTTTTTGAATTTACGCCATGCTTGTCATGTATGTTCAATCAGACTGTCAGTTCCCAACATGTATTGGTATAAATAATTTTGTTAATTAATAGAGGCATTTATTCTTTTATTTATATCGATGTGTTCATATATATTATGACTGGTTAAAATATATTCATTGATATCTATGTACAAAAGTCCTTGACATAAGCATAGCATGAAGTGAGAGATATCATAGTAGGACTATGTGTAGTGAGACCTACTTCATGTGTAATTATGACTGGTCTAAACTATCCCTAGTCGTAGTTTCTTCAGCAAAGGATACTGATGAAACAGTGAGACTAGCATGTGGTCAACTTTCTTGGAATGGGTCTAACCAGTTAATCTCTTATAACTGAAGGTGGTGCCTTAAGATTGACGCATTGATATATCTGGGAGATATATTGGAGACCGTAATAAGATAAACACTTACTAAATATATCATAGTGTTAGTGTTTATCTTTATGTAGTAGCTTCGCAAATATCCTCATACTTGAGATACTAGTTACCTTGTGCGGTATTGTCGCTATGTTTTGGGTCATACCTATACACTCATTAATTCAGAGTGTCATGGGTGATTACAGGTATAGTGATGATAGCATGTTTTGTAAACTATGTAGTTGAAAAGAATCCATCGCTCAAGATATATTAAGGAGTTGTACCTGGCCACTTGTTGAAGTGCTGATTGCTATGAACCTCTGATCAGAGTATGTATTACATAGAAGTAATTTCTAGTCAAACACATTATGGTAAAAAGCAATATACTTCGGTAAATAAGTAATTGAATGGGATAGCTTGGAGCAACCTCGCTATCGTGGGTTAACACTTTAACCCATCCCAATAAACCAGATGGTACTAATATTAAAGAACGAAAGCAGTTCATTGGATTGGGCAACTATTGCATTAACCAGGATTAAGTCATAGGCACAAATGATGTTCCGAGTAATGGGGGATGGTAGACCCTTATTAGAGGCATACTACAGTCGTTTAAGGTAATCGAGTTTTATTCATGCTCTAGAACCTTGAGCTAATAGTTCCTATAGAACATGGATTGGTTAAGCCTTAATAGCTCAATACATCGGGATCCCATAAGGTCACACACATTGGGCCTTCATCGGACTGAGTAAAGAATTAATAGATTTATTCTATTACAAAAACATGACATAATAATAATTGGATTATTATTTAATTAAAACAACAATTTATATTGATCGATAACTAACTTTGTTAGGGTCATAAATAATTTAAGATATTGGTTAAAATGATTAGACATTTTTGGACTGCAAAATGGGCTGCAGGATTCGCAACACATTCAGTGCTTGAAGTCCTGCACGGTAGGCTTTCAAGTGGCGCAATGCCGCTCTTGCGAGAGGCCACATGGCTGGGCTTGCCAGCGCTGCCATGGTAGGGCTGGGCTAATCCCAGCACATGATTCCTCACAAGCCGGGTGTGAGGTGTCGATGATGTGTGGGTCTACCTTGGTGCTTATGTAAGAGATGGGGCCCATTGGGGTTTGCTTGGATTTATGCGTGATGAAACCTTTTTAGTTCAAGTTTGCACAATAAGCCAATTTTAATGAATAAAAGAATCGAGACCCAAATCTCAAAATAAATGATAGAGTTGCCACCCTAGTTGTCTACTTGGGTAAGAGTTTTAGTATGGTTCCCTCTGGGCGGGAGACTCACATGGTTTGGATCAAAGATTTGGGTATCGGATGAGTCACTTATTTCTCATTCAGTTGATTCAAAATTACATTCACCTCGTAAAACCGTTTATTTTTCATCATTTGGGGAATTATCACATAAAATCTATTTTCTACACTCTTTCATATATGATGCATGTGTTTAATAGTTTATAATAAAGCCTAAATAATAAATGGGGGAATAAAAATTACAATCGGGGGAAAAACAGGGATAGCAAGGGAACCTATACGTTTGTTCTAAGACATAAAAAAACTTGCTTACATCTACAAAGATTAGCATAGTTTATGGCACATCATAAGTCAGCATTTTATTGAGAAAAATGTGATTATGTTGGCGTGGCGGTTTTACAATCAATAGTGCCCTGGCGGCTTCTAGGATCGGAGAGAAATAACGAGTCTTCAACATACTTTATTGTGAAAACACATTTTAACTTTCGTGGGTTGATTTACTAGATTATTAGTGAAAATGATCACATGGCATATGGTCAGTTGGATTGATTTTTAACTGAGTTAAAATGAATTCTGAGTTCTACCTGGGGACTGATACCCGTACGGGTAGGTGGGACCTATACAGCTATCGGGAGGATCGATACAAATTTGGGGGACCCATACGGGTCCTGTCTGGTCCCAGGTAGAAACTCAGTTCGAGATAGGCAGAATAATGGAGAAAAAATAAAATAAAAATTGGATTTCCTTCCTTATGAGTATGACGCACCAATTTAATATCCCTAAGGATATATGGTTCCAACAAGGCACATATGGGTTAGGAACAGACCCAAAACAAGAATAAGAACAAATATAATAAAATAGGCAGAGAATAATACTAAAACAACTAAGATGTGAGTCTCTTTTAAACTCAAGAGCGTACCTTTACGCGGTGAATCTACTTTAGAGCGATTCCAATGCCGAATGAAAACTTTGTCAAACTATAACCCTTAAAACTTGTTGAATATGATTTTTCTATATCATATTTGCTTCTTTTCTTATGTTTTCTCCATTGTCTATGTTGTGTTATGAAATGTGAAGAAATGCCTCGTATTTATAGTGAAAATAGGTCTAAACGCATTAAATTGCTGATTTTATGCATTTATGGCAAATTATATTCTTTTATGTCAAATTATATTTGCATATGGCAAATTAAATTCACATATGGAAAATTATATTCGCATATGGCAAATGATATTTGCATATGATAAATTATATTTGTATATGACAAACTATATTCGCATATGCCAAATTATATTTGCATATGGCAAACTATATTCGCATATGGCAAACTACATTCGCATATGGAAAATTATATTTGCGTATGGCAAACTATATTCGCATATGGTTGATTTGGGGCATTAAAACCAACTGTTTAGGAGTTTGAGGGATCGGTACAGGTGGCTTGGACCCGAATGGGTCGCATTAATACCAAATTAGGCCATTCGAGCAGTTTTTGGACTAGAACGGATTGCTTGGACCCCTACGGATCTGATTGGTTGACCCGTATGGATCAGGGTTGACAGGTACGGGCTGGTCCAACTGGTTTTACCTAAAACTTCCTAAAATTTCTTAAAACTGGCCGTTTTTAACTGGTTTTGACCAGTTTGGATAACTTTAGACATTTTAGGGATTTAAGCACTAGTTTTCTGAGGCTTTGGTTAGACAAAGTTTGACCAGTCAACATTGAAACCATTCCAAGTAGACAACACCTGTAGAAGAATGCATTATATAGCTCTTATGATCATTTCGTGAGAAGGACCGTTAAAATCTAGTGCTCACAGACCGCCCCTCATGGGATCACTGCAGATACAAACTTGTATGATCTCATGATGTGAGCGAGGGTTTAGAAATTATACATGAGGTGATGAAATATGTGAGTTCTTTCCTTAACGCAAACTCCTTCCCTTCATGTGCCTTTCTTGAGGCATCTCGTTTTCCCTTGCCGACCCATATCAGTTTCTTGAGGTGGATGACTTTCCTTGGTGTTTCTTTCTTAAGGTGGTCTACTTTCCTTTGCTGATGCATATCCCTTTCTTAAGGTGAATGACTTTCCTTTACCAACGTGTATCCCTTTCAAGAGGCGGATGACTTTCCTTCGCTAATTCATATCCCGAGTTACTATACTAGGGAAGATGAGGATCTACTCTCCTATTTGATGTTAGTGTATCCCTTTCCTAAGGTGGATTACTCTCCTGATCGATAGTGTATCTCTTTCCTAAGGTGGATGACTCTCCTGATCGATGGTGTATCCCTTTCCTGAGGCGGATGACTTTCCTTGATAATGTATATCCTTACTGACTTTATTAGGGAAGATATGTGTATCCCTTTCTTAAGGCGGATGACTCTCATGACTGATGTATCCCTTTCCTGAGGTGGACGACTCTCCTGGTTGATGATTTTGAATAACCTATAAAAAGACAAGAATTAAACGCTGAGTTAGTCATTGTCTAAGCAAACACATCATTATTCTTGATTGACTTTGTGATGAAATTTTTTTGCCCCTTTAATTAAGGATAAAGATGTGTTGATGGTGGTGACCCCTAAATAACACTATAAACTAAATGTAAGAAACATCAGGTTGGGCCCGATTCCTCTGGAATTAAGTGCCCGTTGGAAGGCTGCCTCTTAAAGAATGCCCCTGGGAGGGCTGGACGATGGGGGGATGCCCCTAGATTAACTGATCCTGCTGCTGAGGAATGGGGGGATGCCCCTAGATGTGATTTCACTGCTAGGAAATAGGGGGATGCTCCTAGATCTGATTCCACTATTGGGAAATGGGAGGATGCCTCTATATTTGATTTTGCTACTAAGAAATGGGGGGGATGACCCTAGATCTGATTCTATTGCTAGGAGATGGGGGGGTTTCCCTTAATCTAATTCTGCTGCTGGGGAATGGGGGATGCCCCTGGATCTGATTCCGCTATTGGGAAATAGGGGATGTCCCTAGATTGACTTCATGGTTGGGGAATATAATAATGCTCTTTTGGTGACTTATTTTCTACTGGGGAAGCATCTTCTTGCAAGACTCGCTTGTTGGAGAAGACTCCTGTACTTGGGTGAATCTGCACAAAAATTATCCCTATTAATAAACGTTTTAAAATGACTTACCTTGATTCTTGATTGATTTTGTTGGAAAAAAATTACTTTTTCTCATTCAATCAAGGATCAAGGTGATGCTATATCGACACTGACAGAGAGATGGTCTGAGACGATGCACACTTTCCACTTGACAAGATTGGATTGGAGCGAGGATGTCTCCCACTTTGACATTTATACGGATCGCTGGCATTCTCGAGCCAAAGTGGGGTCTCATATGGCACAGTGTAGTATAGGGAGTTTCTTCGCTAGCTGCTCTTCGATCGGGTAAACTTCTTTTATAAAAATCTGTATCTTACATTTCAACAAACCATTAGTAGAAACTATATTTACAAGGTTTTAATACTTACAGTTCATTTACTTTGTGCAGGTCATATGAGACCCGTGGAAGAGGTTGGATACATATAGTGGTATTGAGCCAATGCGGGTGGCGAGGATGATCACCTTTTTATCCTGGAGTCACCACTCTCCTTTGAGTGGTATTTTAGCGAGCGGGTCAGAAGGTGGAGGACCTATGTTATTGTGGAGAGACCGATCCCTCCTCTTATCACAGTGGTAGTCTTCTAACCATATTTGATGCCTGAGACAGATTAGGGGTTGTGCCTATTAGGTGAGGGGGCTTGAGTGATATCGGTGGGGGACTCCTATACTGAGCTCATCGACTCTTCGCTCCTTCCTCCCTGTGAGAGGATTCATTTCAAAGATATCCCCCTCGAGTTCTACTGGAGTGACAGTTGACGTAGAGAGGTTCGCCAGGGGTTTCTTCTCCGTTCATGGCCTATTGCTAGATCAGAACTCACTAGCCTCGGTGAGTTTATTTTACCTACAAAGTTTAACAAACTATACACGCCATGACATTTATATATATGTACTGATCTTATGACTTTTATTGTAGACCATCTTGGCTATGGACCATGATAGGTCCGCTTAGGATTTGGATGCCTCTAAGGAGCGAGCTAGGTTCTTAGAGAAGCAATTGCGAGTAGCCATTGCTGAGGCTGACCGAGTTAGGCCACTATAGGTGGAGTTGGAGAGGGCTAGAGTAGAGACTGCTCAGGAGAGGGCCGAGGTCGAGGTGTTGTAAGGCCAGCTGGCCCTGATGACTGAGGGTAAGCAGATACCTGAGCCATCTAATTCTTCTTCAAAGGAGGATAGTTGGGCTTGTTAGGTGGCACCTATGGCCACCCAGGTGGTGGGAGTTGAGCAGGAGGTATACCAGCGAGTAGAGGAGACCAATATTACCGCTGGGAATATGGTAGCACCTTACTGCATATGTTGGTAGGGTTGAGGATTATGTGATGACAGACATAGATGACCTGCTGGCGAATGCACATGAGTAGACTCACGATGAGCACCATAGATAGGACCCCCCAATAGCTTGGATAAGGCTGTGCTTTTCTTACTTGTCTGGGTCCTTGATTGATCCTTTGCCTTGAGGATATCATTGTCTTGACCTTCTTTGATAAAGGCTTAAATTACTGGTGAATCGACTAGAAAACCAAACTTTCAAAGCTCTAGATTATTGAAAGACTTACCCCGACTGAGATTGATGAGTACAACCGAGATTTGGATGAGATCCGTATGCCCGTTGGGGACCCGTTTCACTAGGAATAGGCTTAAGTTAAACCTGAGTCTGATGGGATTGCCCTTGTAAGGGCTTTTATACTGTTGTGCTTCTCTTTGGTGAGGACCTTGTCTTGAATCTAAAAAGAGGATCCGTACGCCTTTTGTAGACTTGTATACGTTTACATGGATGCCTATACTTCTGCATACTGGCGATTTGATTGGATAAGATTCACACTTTGCTCATTAGGGGAATGTGTCCCTGACGTGTCCAAACTGTAACATGGTACAAGCTAGATGATGCTAGTTGGAGCACTTGACTCTTTTAATTTGAGTTCTTACTTTTGCATAGATGGCTTGATGTAATGCAATCTATTGAACTAATTTTTATAATTTTCTTTTGTCTTAACTTTTGACTTTTGCCTGAATTGTCCTTAGGGGCTCAGTTCAGCAGACTTTCTATCTTTTTTTCTATCTTAATTTTTGCCTGGACCGCCCTTTCGGGTTTTCAATCTAATAGACTGTCCTATTTTTTGCTTGTATAGTCCTTGGCGGCTCAATCCAGCAGACTTCTTTTCTTTTCGCATCCTAGTGGTGTCCACACTATGACATGGTGCAAGTTGGATGATGCTAATTGAAGCACTTGGCACTTTGGATGATATGTGCTATTGAGTAGCTTCATAGTGGGAAAACTAAACTTGAGGGATCCCAACTGTGAAACATTTCGATTATAAATGATGCTTAAGGAACAAAAGTAAGTGCAGAATACTGGCATTTTTGAATTGGGTTCTAACTTTTTCATAGACCGCTTGATCTGATGTCATCTTTCGAACTAATTTTGTATTTTTCTTTTCTTTGAACTTAACTTTTGCCTAAATTGTCCTGGGCGGTTCAATTCAGTAGACTTTTCCTTCTTGCCTTAACTTTTTCCTAAACTATCCTTGGCGGTTGAGTTCAGCAGACTTTTTCTGACTTTTGCATAAACCTTATTACTTTTGTTGATTATCGGTATTTTATCTTTTATTGAATAATACGCATAGTACATATAATAACAAAGAGCATAAAATGTAGGGAAGAAACTAATGTTCACGTACTTGCGATTATTTCACCTAAAGACATGCATGCATTCATAAGACAAGATTCTTAGCAAATCATAACATGTTCATTGAAGAAATTAAATTTGAGTGCATAGGTAATGGTAATAGTTTTCAATGGTTAACCCATACCTGCTTTCTGGTCCTTTTACAGATTTTCCAAAAAGTGACTGACATTTTTCTCTCGATGCCCTAACTTTTGCCTAAGCTGCCCTTTTCGAGTTTTCAACTTAGCGAGCTTTATTTGTGTTTGGAGTACCCTAACTTTTGCCTGACCGGTTTGTGGAAGACCGATCAGCAGGTTGCACCCTAATTTTTGCCCGAGCAGTAGAGGACCACTAGCCGGGTGATTTATCATATTTTTCTTTTGTGATGTGCTACTTTTTTGTAATTTATTTCTTTTTAATCTAAACAAGATAGCTCTTAAGGCTTTCTTGATTCACTAGATTAACAAACTTATTTCCATCCATGTCCTATAAGCTTAATTCATCCCTTATCAAAGACTTCCTTAACCACGAACAGTCCTTCCCAATTAGACCTAAACTTGCCCCTAGCATTGGCGTTTACTCGGCATAGTTGTCTAAGAGCTAGATCACCTGCCTTGAGAGGTTGCTTTGGGTATCTGACCCTATTATTGTAAGCTTGGTCCATTTAGTGTTGGAATGAACATGTTTTTCTCTTTTTGTGAAAGATTGAGGTCATGTCATTTTGGGGAAGGTTTAGGATCATTATGTAGGGTAAAGGGTCTTCTTTCTTTTGAATAAATGGAGAAAGCATTTTTGGAGGGATATTTTGATGGGAATATAGGCCCAAGGGGGGTACCTATATTGATAATAAATTCCCATTTGTTGGATGTGAGGGTTTACCCTTTTGAAGGCTTTTAGAAGAGCATTGGATTTATGATTGCATTGATTTTGGATTTGTGTTGTAAGATCTTTTCCTTCAACAATGCATTTGATGTGGAGTATGTCTTCCTCTTTGCTTTCTTTTTTTTCTTGGTGATGTTTATCTTCCTCCCCCTTTTATGGAAAAAGATGAGCTAAGACCTAAGGCTATCATGTTTACTAAGCACTTTTCTCTCTTTTTTATGAAAAGTCTTAACCATTGGAACCTTATACCATTGCAATGTACTCCAATTCAATTTCTTTGATAAACATGATGAAATTTTTAAGAATGTTTATTTTATAAGTGCATGATATCTTTTTGAATAAAATGCTCAAACATAATGTGAATGCATCAATTTATTCGAGATGTGCTTTAAAAGTGGCGTTCTTTGCATCAAAATACTAGCAACATTAAAAGATTACCTCATCCTTGAAATCATCCTCTATATATGGAAGGTCTTCATCTTCAATCTCGCTAGGATACCTCAATTAATCAGTAGTCTCTCATTCATTAGCTTCTACTTATATTGACATTAGTCCTCCTTTATGGCTGGGAATGAAAGTCAAGGTTGTTGAGCATTTGTAGCCATACAGAAGAATAGACCTATTGGATGATGGACGGTTGTTCCCTTGAGCATGGCTACTTAATTGGGACCTTGGCCAGATCCCCCAAACTGAAACACTAATAGCACAAATCCTTGGCTAAATTGAATAGACCGACTGATGACTAGCCAAACTAACGTACCCCCTAAATCATATAGACCAAGTAAACCCAACTATCCGAACTGACTAGATGGTGGATTACTAGGAGACGGAGGTGGAGATTCATCCCCTTAACTGAACAAAATTTAGTTGTAGAGAAACTTGAATGCGGACCAAATAAACTCGAGATTGTTGCATAGCTTTGACTCTTACGCAGGAGGGAACCAAATGATCAATATATGCATTGGTTCGATTATGTATAAGGCATGTAAAATGATACATGGTGTGGTTAATATACAAAGATAGAGTGTATCTAAAATAAAATTTGATAATTTTCACAAATAATGGAAAAAAATAGGTTGAATCAAGTATATGATTTTTAGTGCCCATCTTAATATTTTAAACATTTCAAAACCAAAACAAAATTTTGCAAGTTAAAAGATTATTAATCCATAATGAAGTCGCCAGCGTAAGGTGTCGATGCTGTGTGGGTCTCCCTTGGCGCCTGTGTGAGAGGCAGGGCCCACTAGGTTTGGTTGGATTTAGGCGTGATGAAACCTTTTTAGTTCAAGTTTGCACAATAAGCCAATTTTAATGAATAAAAGAATCGAGACCCAAATCTCGATACAAATGATACAGTTGCCACCCAAGTTTCGTACTTAGGAAAGAGTTTTGGTGTGGTTCCTTCTGGGTGGGAGACTCACACCTTTTGGATCGGATTTAGGTATCGGATGAGTCACTTATTTCTCAGTTAGTTAGTTCAAAATTATATTCACCACGTAAAACCATTTGTTTTTCATCATTTGGGGGATTATCACATAAAATCTATTTTCTACACTCTTTCATATATGATACATGTGTTCATTAGTTTATAATAAAGCATGAATAATAAATGGGGGAATAAAATTTACAACCGGCTGAAAAGGGGGATAGTAAGGGAAACTATATATTTGTTCTAAGCCATAAAACAAAATAAATAAATTCTCTTACTTCCACAAAGATTAGATAGTTTATGGCACGTCATGAGTGAGCATTTTATTGAGAAAAATGATATTATGTTAGCGTGGCAGTTTTACGATCGATAATGCCCGGGCAGCTTCTAGGATCGAAGAGAAATGACCAGTGTTCAACGTATTTTGTTCTGAAAATACATTTTAACTTTGGTGGGTTGATTTACCGAATTATTAGTGAAAATGATTGCATGGTATATGGTGAGTTGGATTGATTTTTAATCGAATTAAAATGCATTATGGGTTGTGCCTGTAGTCCGGTATCTGCACGGGTAGGTAGGACCCATACTGCTATTAGGGAGGACCGGTATGGGTATGGGGGACCCTTACGGGTCTTGTCTGGTCCCAGGCAGAAATTCAGTTCGAGATAGGCAAAATAATAGAGGAAAAATAAAAAAATAAGATTTCCTTCCGTATAAGTATGGCACAACGATTTAATATCCCTAAGGATATATGGTGCCAACAAGGCTCATATGAGTGAGAAACAGACCCAAAACAAGAATAGGAATAGATATAATAAAAGAGGCAGAGAATAATAATAAAACAACTGAGATGTGAGTCTTTTTGAAACTCAGGAGCATACCGTTACGCGACAAATCTACTTTAGAGCGATTCAATACCGAATGGAAACTTTGTCAAACTGTAACCTCAAAAACTTGTTGAATATGATTTTTCTATATCATATTTGCTTCTTTTCTTATGTTTTCTCCATTGTCTGTATTGTGTTATGAAATGTGAAGAAATGCCTCATAATTGTAGGGAAAATAGGTCTAAATGCATTAAATGGTTGATTTTATGCCTTTATGGCAAATTTTATTCTTTTATGTCAAATTATATTTGCAAATGGCAAATTACATTCGAGTATGGCAAACTACTTTCGCATATGGCAAACTATATTCGCATATGGCAAATGATATTTGCATATGACAAATGGAAAATTATATTCGCATATGGCAAACTAAATTCGCATATGGCAAACTATATTTGAATATGGCAAACTACATTCGCATATGGCAAACTATATTCACATGTGGCTGATTTGGGGCATTAAAATCGACTATTTGGGCTTCTAAGGGATCAGTACGGGTGGCCTGGACCCGTAGAGGTCCCGTTAATACCAAATTGGGCAATTCAAGAAGTTTTCAGACTTGTACAGATTGGTTGGACCCGTACGGGTCCGATCGGTTGACCGTACGGGTCTAAGTCGACCCTTATGGACCGATACAGATCTGGGTAGATCGATACGGGTCGTTCTGACTGGTTTTACATAAAGTTTCCCAAAATAGCTTGAAACTGACCGATTTTGACTGGTTACGACCATTTTAGACCTTTTAGGGATTTAAGCATTAGTTTTCTAAGGCCTAGGTTTGATAATATTTAACCAATCAACATTGAAACTAATCTAAGTAGACAACACCTGTAGAAGAATGCAATATATAGCTCTCATCATCATTTTGTTAGAAGGACTGCTAAAAACTAGTGCTCACACTGAGCTTGCAAGAAATCTCACAAGCACAGCTTACGAGATGCACAACATGCAGAGCTGCTATGCAGACGGGCCAACCAGCGAGGCTACAAGCCCCGTGGGTCAATCCTTCTTGTGGGATATGCATTTTGCACATCTCACATCAGAAATGAGGGACCATTTTTACTCCCCCCATGCCTATAAATAAGAACCTCCTTTCACCTTTTCAAATTGCACCATAGCTTCTTACAAGTCTTGACTTGAGATTCCACGTGCTATATGTCAAGTTGACTTAGAGCAAAGTTCTTTTGTGAGGAGTTTGAATTTATTGGAGCTCCTCTAGTTAATATTTTCGGGTGGGATTTTAGAGTGGTCTAGCAACTACTTAAGGCTCTTCAGTTCTTCCTTATTGAGGTTTCGGTTGGTGGGGTTCGTGTGGATCCTCATAGAGGCTATCCTACACTTGGAGGCTTGTGCTAGGAGGTTCTGCTAAAGCATGCTTCAACTAGTAAGTTCCCATTCATTCTCTTTTAATCATTATGTGAGGGTCTAAATAAGGTTCGAGGGGGGTGAATGACCCTTTTTTGTGGAATTAATAGACTTAAAAAAGTCTTAGTGTAGCGTGTTTGATTATATTTCGGATATGGTGGATCCGGATGATGCAAATATGAATTATAATGAAAATAAATAAAGAGTAAGAAAATCAAACACATATTTTTATCCTGGTTTGGCCCCACCTAATCCAATCCTTGAATTTTCCTTCTTCCATGGTTTTCCACTAGTGAATTCCTTTCCAACTGGTAGGAATTAAGCCTTACAATATGTCTCTAGATGGTAACCCCTTTCAGATGTAGGATATACCACTAGAAGCACTAACTCCTAGCTAAATCCTCTTATCTTTAGCAGGATATACCACTTAAATTTCTACCCCAAACCTTAGTTGACTCGTACAGAGATCCCTCTTAAAGCACCAACTTTAAGCTATATCCCAATCTCATTACTCACCCAAGTATGAGATTTTTACACTTTTTTCTCAAGGGTTTTGGTTTTCGAGTTCCTCAAGTTTATAACTCACTTAGGAATCCTTACAAACTGATTTAGAATTGTTTGATTCCTGGGGGAATGTGATTACTGATTGCAATAGCGAATTCTTTTGTTTTTGCTTTTTCAAAACAACTAGCACCTTCTCAACTTGTGAAGCTTTCCTATTATAGGCTTGCATCATAAATGCAGCTATTGTGGGTTGTTGAAGTTCAAATCTTCACTATTGAAAAGTTAATATGTGGCACTTCTAGAGCCGTTGATCAATCTATTAGACTACGTAAATGTCCCATTTGAATCCTTGGAATTGAGGCTAAAAAGTTGTAAGTGATCGCTTTCCTTGTATTTTAGTGATTCACTAACTTTTACTCTAGTAGTTTGGTGTCTGAGCTCCACGCGTCTTCCTTATTGGCTTAGGTACAAAAAAGTTGTTATCTTTTCTCTTTCCTATGTCAGTCCTTCACCTTGCTAGCTGTCATTTTTGTCTTTTTTAAGGGAAAAGGATCTTTGACTTGGAGACCAAAAAGGTGGAGGGAAAGAGTTATTTTTGAAACTTTTCCCTTTTTCTTTTATCTGTATCTTTTGGATGACTTCAGTCTTGATATTTCTGGATGGTATACAATCAGTTCTTCCGGCTGCTGATTTTGGGAGGTTCAAAGTTTGTTTCCTTTCCAAACTTTAATTGGATTCTTCCATTAGATGCTTAGGTACTTATAATTTTCAATGGATGTCCTAATGGATTGTTTTGGATCTAATGCTTCCATTTTGGATGAAGGAGATTACATGTTTAAGTTTTTACAAGTTTTTATTTTCTTCAAACTTGATCTGGATAAATACTTCTCTGTTCTTCTGGATCATTGTTTCCCAGCAATCTCCCCCATTTGATGGAAAAAAAACTAAGCATATGGATAAGGGGATTTATGAGCTAAGTATGATTTTTGATACTTAGTCATTTATAAGTTTTACTCCCCCATAATCTAAGCATCTTAGCTCCCCCAATATTTTTGAATTCTGGCTTCTAGGTTTTTGAAGTACAATTATAGATTGTACTTAGAAGAAATTTTGAGTTTCAACTTTTTCACTATATATAATTCTATTGTTAACAATAGTTAACCTCATGAAGTTCCAGATTACAAATACAAAAATATATGTAAGTTAAATTAGAACTAGCTATTACAGATTTTTACATTGCAAAAAAATAGCTATTCTAAGGATTGCTTCTTCATTTGCTTCTGCTTCTAGAAGACTCCCTCTCTTTTCCTTTGCCTTTCTCCCCCATTTGGTTTTCATTAGTTTTAGGGTCTATAAGCATATAAGATTTTCCATCCTAGCTTTTTCGCCAAGCCTCTGAGTAAACTAAAGAGTCTACAATACCTTGTAGGCACTTCTCAATTATGGTTTCAATTGTTGTAGGAAGAAGATGGATTGGCCTGAGTGAATTTTAGAGCTCCTTATAAGATCTAGTATTATCTGGAATCATCTTCAAGGCATATGCTTGGTCATCCTTGTCAAAATATGGAAACATAGACTTGAGGAGAGTCAGACCACACTTTTATCCAAAGAAACCAGTGTCGCCTATATGCTTGACTAGATCATTGACCAATGTTATGAGAAGGCTATCCAGAGTAGGAGATGAAGATCCGGAGATGGATAGATTAGCCATACCTGACTTTATAGGATCTATATCCTGGTAGATATCTCTTCGGACGTTATGGATACTAGTGTTGAGCGTAGTGAGATCCTTATGAAAAGCCTCTTACAGATTTTTTATCAGATTATTAGTTCCGGATACATGGCTGCCACTGTCATCACTAAATTCATCCATTTGTTTCTTTAACAATTTAGGGAGGCCTTTATCAAGAAATTTTGTAAGCCTTTCTTGTGCGGCTTGATGTTCCTCATTAAGCAAAGTCAATTCGGATACTATGCCCTTTCGACCTTTTGCAACTGCTCTCAGAATGAACTTTTCCAAGCTTTCAAACTTGCGATCCAGATATTCCTTTAGTTCATTTGTGATTTCTATTGAGGCAGAGGTGGTTTTGTCCATTAGGGTGCGCAGTTATTCTTGGCTCCGTTGTTAGCTTGGTCTGCAGATCAATTTGCTCTTGCTATGTTAGAGTTTATTTGATTTAACATCGGAGTAATTTTTAATAATGAATCTTCTATAATATAATCTGCTAAGGGATACCCTTGCACTCTTATTTTAATATTTTGCACTAATCCCTTAGTTTCTCCTAACTCAGACTTTAAATCCGGGGCAAGTGATTTGTTAGAAATGATGCTCTCTAGGGACTTGAGTTGAGTGAAGATGCTTTGAAGGCTTTTCTTGACATGGCTCTCCTCATGCCTCTCAACTGCTACTTCTTGAATAATTTTAAGTGTAGTGGTCATCTTATCAGCTCTTGCAGGATTATGATTGGGAGTTAGCTGCTTAGGTGGTTGTGGGCACGGGCTTTTCGGTGACCCTTGGAACGATGATGACTTGTTGCTCTAACCTTATATGGACTAATTGTTCTATTCTTGGAAGCTCGAATCACATTTGGCAAGTACATTTTTATGATTTCGGACCTTTGGCAGTGCTTAAATATCGTTTGCATGCATTTTGGATTAGCCACTTCCTTTTGCTCACGCGTAGTAATTTGTTTTGCAGTTTTCTATAAGATCCAAACAATTTCAGCAAGTATTATCTATATCGTTGGATTTTGGACTCTCCAAACTTTCTGTAATGTTAAGAATCACCATAATCGGATAACCGTAGCGAAAGATATAGGCGTTGGAAGCCAAAACCCTAAATCTGCCCTAAAATTGCCCTAAAAAACCCTAATTCACCAAACCCTACCTAAACCCTAATCAACCAAAACCCTAACGAAACCCTACCTGAACCCTAATTAACCAAAACCGGACCCTAATCCTACCTAAAACCCTAGATAGCCACCCTAGCCCCCTTTTGCTGCCACCACCGTTGGCCGCGGTGGCGGTAGCCTGCTCTCCGATGATGGTGGCCACCATTCTTATGGCAGCCACCGCCACCATGGTGGCATTCACCACCGCCATAGTGGCATTCACTGCCACCCTTTATAGAGGTGAATGCCACCAGGGTGGCTAACCCCGTTGTGGCCAACCCCACCTCTTGTGGCAACAACCACCGCCACTGTAGTGGCGATGGATGCTGCTGTCACGGTGGTGACTGCCGCCCCTGTGGCGGTCACCGCCATGATGGTGGCAATGGGCTTCGCACGGTATGTTTCAGGTCGTGCCACTACATTTTCTCTCTCTGCTTTCGATTCGTCCATGTATTTTTTCCAAAAATTCACCTAAGTCGATGGATTTTTGTGTGTGAGAGTATTTAAACCAATCCAAGAGAGAGAGGGGACTTTTCTCCATATTTTAGGATCTAGAAATCATTTTGGAGAGAAAAATCAAGAACAAGGGAGAGAAAAGGAAGAACTACAGAGAGAAAGCTTAAGAAAAGCTAGAATCCGGGTTTCATCCTATCTAGTCTCGATTCTTAGTTGTTCATATCCTTAATCTCGTAGCTTAAACACTAAAATCAGTTAGAAATCATAGGTTAAAACGGATTAAATAGGGTTTTAGAGACATTTCACCAAATACCACCTAAACAATCTATCACTATATCTGTTGCTATTTTTGTCGTTGTTTCCGTCAGAAAATCATCAAAAGCTTGCCAGACGTCTGATTCGAGTCTCCTGAGATAGATTCACGGCCTATAGGTAACAAAACTGAGTTCCCTTGATTTTTTATTTCATTTATTGTCTATTGTTGCTGTTCTTGCTGTCTTTGGTGTTGTTTCTTGGTTTTTTCCTTGGTGTTCTTGGAAAACTATCGAAAAATAATCCGACCTCTATAGGGATAGCCTTTACCTCTACCCCTATAGCCTTGGCCGCTACTGTTATAGCGGTGAAGGCTATAGCTATGGAGGTGAACACCACTCCTATAGAGGTCTCATTTTTTCTTTGCGATTTTTGAGTATTTTCTTACTCAAATCCATAAAATCAACATTATTTAAGTGTTTTAAGTCTATATCTATTGAGATACAGTTGATTACGACTTAAAAATTCAATGATTTCTAGTTTATGGATGCAAAAACACCGATTTCCCCTCTAAAAATGGTTTGGTGCTGCAAAGGCTAGAGTGACAGCCTTGACCGCCGCTGCTATAGCCTTCACCACTGCCACTAAAGTGGCCAAGGCTATAGCAGTGGCAGTTAGGTTGTCACCAAAGCCCTTTGCCGCTAAAAGCTGTTTTTAGCCCTTTTCGCTTTTTCTTGCATTTTTACCCTGATTTCAACCCGAACAATTTCCAAAAAAATTATGAACAACCTGAAGTTGCTTTTATTTTTTATATTTCATTTTATTTTTATTTGATTTAATATACATTTTAATGGCTTAAAAATAGCGTTTTTAACTAAATAAATCTAAATAAATCATTTTCGACCAACTAAAAATCCTAAAAATATTCTGAATATGCTCAATCCGATTTTAGGATGTTTAGTTAATTTATTTCACCTTTTTAGGTTGCTTAGATAATTAATAAATGCCTGAAAATTAGATTTTTTTCCTGAAAGATCCAAAAATATGTTTTTCTTCATGTGATGTGTTTATTCTCCGCATTTATTTATTCTTGCCTTATTTGTGATTATTCCCGTATGTTTCTTGCCTCGTTTGGAGCCGGGTCAGAGTCGGTAAGCTTGATTAAAACCCAGTTTCACCCATTTAGTTATTTATCGCTTTATTCATTTTCGTGCATTAGAAAAATGTATAGGTATTTACAAAGCCTTGTAATAATTTTACTTTCTTTCTTTGTTTATTTATCGCTTTCCGTGTGATGTATGGCATATAAAACCAAAAAAACCAAACAATAATCGGATTAAATCGCATAGGAACTAAGGTCGTGTTTATTAAAACATAATCGGCTTGATTTAAAAATTGAAAAGTAAGCAACATCATCCAAACTTAGAATATCCATTTTAAGGTACGGTCCAACCACCCGGTGGGAATATTGTACCTAAATTCCCGGTGGAGCTTAATCGGGTGGCGACTCTATCTTAAAATACGGGATTTTAATTCTCGTATCCCTTAACACATTAATTGGACTAAATTTCAACTTCAACACCACTTCCATTATCCATTTTCATCATGCTAAAATAAGGATCATCCCTTAGCAAGCTTCACAATGCTCCTTGTTTCTCTACCCCATGCCGAAGAGCATTAAAGCTAACCTTGCGAGCGGGGGGATCGGGGGTCATTGGCTCATAGTGTTCTTTTGATGAGGAATTTTCCTCTGACTTAGAGCTACTTTTGGATTATTCAGTGCTTTAAGATTCCTCGTTTTTCTCCCTACTACTATCTTCCTCATCAGATTTTTCTATACCTTTCTCTTCTTCCTCTAACCTTTCCTCTAGAGTAGCCTCGTCCATAGAGTCCACTTTAGAAGTATGCTCTATGGATCCTAGACTAGCTCCCTCCTCCAAAACTTTTTGTTCTGGGTTAGATTGGTTATCCTTAGATGCACTTTTAGAGTCTGCACCCAAGTTGTCTTCTACTTCAACGGCATTACCTGTCTGAATTTCATCAGTAGTAGGTGTAGATCGAAGAATGATTCCCTAATTATTCGGTTAAGGTTATGTATTTTCTTCTTTAGTCTGCTCCATAATCCCAACATCCATAAGACTAGAATTATCCTCAGTCTCCCCTTCTATTGCCTGTAGAGGACTTTCAACCATAATCATCTCATGTCCCAGAATGGTGGAATTATCCTCACCATTCCCACCTATTGCCTTTGTAGGGCTTTCTATCTCCACAAATTCTGGTTCCACACTTAATAAGTTCTCTGCAAGAGGCCTTGATCTTGCTTGGAAGGGAAATAAGTCCTCTTCCAGATACTTGGCCTCCTTGAGAAGCTCTAGATCTTTTAGAGGTAGAAGGATAGGTGGACTATCTAATTTTACTACTCTAGATGAGCCTCCAAGTCCCTCCTTAGTCAACAGATTTATCTTCTTGTTGTCCTAGACTATTGACATCATTTCAGTAAATTGAGGGTCTTTAAAAAAGATGTTATTCGAAAGAACTGGTTTCTTGGTGACAACCAGTAGTTCTTTTCCCTTACTTAAGTTAATTGGTGTGGCTGCTTTGGGAGATGGTTCTCTAATTTTTATTCCAGCTGTGGGCTTTTTGATGGGAAGCTTAGCCCTTTTTTCCTCGAAGGCCTCACTAAATGTGAATCCCCTCATCTAGACCTGCTTTTTCTTAGGTATGGGTTCCCTATCTCAAGTTTCCTTATTATCAGGCCCATTTTCCCTTATCAGGATATCATCAATGCTATGCTTTTGCCCCTTCTTATGTCCCTCTCTGATTGCAGCAGTAGCTACAGCAATGTTTTCTCTTGCTTCTAGTTCACAAACTTGTTTCTTCATTTTATCAGCGGCTTTAATGAGCCTTCCCCTTTTCTTAGGCTCCTCAGGAGTAGTTTGTATTAATTGAGTGAGAGGTATTCTATCCTCATCATCTTCTTCTACCATAGGCTTGATATTTATCTTCCTTTGAGTCTTGCGTTTTGTAGTTCTGGCCTTCCTAGCTTCTGGAGCAATTTCAACTCCGACCTTCCTGCCTTTGTTCTTTTCCTTTCTTTCTTCCCTCTACCTTATTACTTTTGCTTCATCCCATTTCTCATTAAAGGTAAGCTTTTTAAAGTTCTTCTTTAGAATGTCTTTACCTTCAATGGGTTCTTCTTCGAAGTTAGGATTCTTGTGATAAGACCGCCATGAGAAGTTGATGTTTCTTTAGGTAGTGGATTAGCAGAACAGACACATTGACCTCTCTACTTTCAAACCAATGTTGAATGACATAATGCTGCAATGAAGAGGTAGTATTAAGAGATCCCCTCTAGATCAAGATTAATCTAGCCATCATGTAATGGAGAGTTCTAGGAGTTTGAGCCCAATGAGTGGCTGTTTTATCTCCAATGAATCTTTCAGGAAGCCTCATTTTTTTATGATATATGACTTTGAGCTCATCCCCATTATTTCTCAAAATAACTCCACTATTCTTCATCTTAAAGTGAGAAACAAAGAATTCTAGTGTTATTGTGATCTCCTTTCCTTTTGCAGTGGTTCTTAGGGCATCGTAGTATTTGTGGATTTTTAGCTTCTTGTAAAATTCCTTCACTAGTATGGGATATGTTGGGTTTTTCATCCGGCGAATGATCTCCATTTGTTGGTCTTTTGAAAGGAGTTGTTTATAAGGCTCAGTGGTGAAGAGATACTCATCATCTAGATAGTTTGATGGAGGAATAAAGTCTGAATCTCTGAGGTTTAAAGTAATAAAATCTTCCTTCTTGAGTGATTCTACTGGTGGTAAGTGTTTTGGTAAGTAACCGGCTTAGTCTTTGGTTCTTGTCATTATAGCTGTAAACACAAAATTTTGGGATTTAGGGTTCTGAGAATTGAAATTTGCTGAGTAACAGTAGAAAATTACTTACATAAGGAAGGATAAAATTTTTTTTACGGGGTTTTATAGAAATAACAAAGTGAGGGTATTATCATAATCCGGACACCATTAACTTTGGTTGGATTGATGATGTGGCAGGTAAAATTTATGAGAGTGGTAAATGCCATTTAACAGGAGAATTAGAACAGTTTATATTCCAAAATAACTGTTACTTTTTCTATATATGTGATGCCCAATAAACATTTGAAATTCACAACGCATACAGTTACTTTTTCTGCACATTTACTGCCATTTGTCTTTACTATATGCTTTACTAGTAATATTCTCTTCCGGATCTAAAGTCAACATTATTTCTTCTTGTCTTCTTGACTCTATGACTAATAAAACATCCAAATTTACCCCTGATAGTTTTTTAGATTTTCCTTCAAATTGGATAGGCCATTCTAATTAACTCCCTTAGCTTGTTGAATTAATCTTTACTTAATGGCTTAGTAACGATGTCTACTCTATGCTCATTGGTTGAAATGTACACCAATGCAACATCCTTCTTCATTACATGATCCTAGATAAAATTATGCCTAATGTTTACATGCTTCATCCTGTTATGGAGAACGGGATTCTTTGACACATCAATGGCACTTTTATTGTCATACATTACCTCAACACATCCGGATTGAATGCCATAATCTTCTAACTATTGCTTGGTCCATAGTAGTTAAGCTACACAACTTTCTACTACCATATATTCTGCTCCTGTGGTTGATAAAGCTACTGAAGTTTGTTTTGTCCTATACCATAAAACCAAGCAATCTTTAAGAAATTGACAGCCACCAGATGTACTCTTCCTCTTATGAGTGTCTGTGCCATAATCCGCATCAATGAAGCCTTAGAGTGTGAAGTTCCCATTACTAGGATACTATAACCTAACTTTAGTGGTTCCTAGAAGATATCTAAGGATTCTCTTTACTTCTTTGAGATATAAATCCTTAGGATTGGATTGATATCTTGTGCAGTAGCAAATTGCATAATGTATGTCAGGTCTGCTAGTTATCAAGTACAATAGTCATCCAATCATTCCTCTATAGAGCTTCTAATCTACTTCTTCTCCTTCAGAATCCTTTGATAGGACTGTATATGATCCCATGGGAGTGGACATTGGTTTGCTTTTTTCCATTTGAAACTTCTTTACAATCTCCTTGGTATACTTGGATTAATCCCATCCGGACTTTGCTTGATTTGCAAACCAAGGAAGAAACTTAGTGCTCCCATCATTGACATCTCAAACTCCTTCTGCATTTGAGTGCTAAATTCTTCACACATCTTTTCATCTGTTGCTCCAAAGATGATGTCATCAATATATGTTTGGACAAGAATCACATCATCCTTCTTCTTTTCGATGAAAAGTGTTGTATCTGCCTTCCCCTGAATATACCCCTTGGAAATGACAAATGTAGTAAGTCTCTTATACCAAGCTCTTGGTGCTTGCTTTAATCCATAAAGGGCCTTTTTCAGTTTGTATACATGATCTGAATGCTTTGAGTTTTCAAATCTGAGCGGTTGCTTTATGTATACCTCTTCCTAGATAACTCCATTTAGAAATGCACTTTTAACATCCATTTGGAATAATGTGAATCCCATGAATGATACAAAAGCACATAGAATCCAAATTGCCTCTATTCTTGCTACAGGAGCAAAGGTTTCTTCATAGGCAATGCCTTTATGCTGATTATAACCTTGGGCAACTAATCTTGCCTCATTTCTCACCATAATTCCAGATTCACCAAGCTTAGTCCAGAATACCCATTTGGTGCCAATAATTGACTTCCCTTTTGGTGTTGACACTAGATCCTAAACATCATTTCTGGTGAACTGATCTAGTTCTTCATGCATTGCCGGCATTCAGCTTTCATCTCCTACGGCATCTTGAAATTTCTTTATCTCAATGACAGAGAAAAAAGCAACATGCCTCATCATCTGGTTGAGTTATCCTCTGGTTCTCACTGGATTTTGGACATCATCTAAAATGGCTTCTACCAGATGCTTTTTGTGAGTTTGGATTTCTCTTTGAAGATCTACATGCTGGTATGGAACTTATTCCTCAACCACTTCAACTTCTTCATGATTATCCGCAAACTTTATCTCATGCTGATTAAGATAATCTTATAGAGCTTCTGAGTTAAGAGTAATTCCTTCATATTCTTCCTTGTACATCTTGATCTGGAGGGAATCAGGAATCTACAATTATTCTTTTTCTCTAGTGTTTCCAGCTTTCAGAGTTAAATCTTTCGGATTTGAACTTCTTCTTCCTACATGGTTAGTCTCATCAAAATCTACATGTATTGACTCTACCACAGTTTGGGTTCATTTGTTATAGACTCTGTAAGCTTTGCTATGAGTTGAATAGCCAAGGAAAATTGATTCATCAGATTTATTATCAAATTCTCCTAATTGCTCCATATCAATCAAGACGTAGCATTTACATTCAAAGGCTTTAAAATACCCAATTTTGGGTTTCCTTCCCTTTTAAATTTCATATGGGTTCTTTCCTAAGGTCTTTCTAATGAGAGCTCTATTCAAAATGTAATATGCTATGTTTACGGTCTCACCCCAGAAGTATTTAGGAAAACTATTCTCACTTATCATAGTTCTAGCCATTTCAACTATAGTTCTATTTTTCCTTTCAACAACACCATTTTGTTAAGGAGTATGAGGGACATAGAAGTTATGTTCAGCAAAGTGCTTATTTTTTAATTCTCCTACATTATTACTCTAGATGCACGCATTGGTTATGCCCTGTTCTACTTCTATCTGGATGAAAAATTTTTAGAATTAGTCAAAGGCTTCATCTTTTCTAGCTAGCAAAGCAACCCAGGTATAGCGAGAATAATCATCCATAATGACCATGGTGCATTCTCTTCTACCTAAACTCATTAGTTTGATTAGACCAAAGAGATCAATATGCAAGAGTTCAAGAACTCTCTAGGAAGGTATGTATGAAGTGGAAGGGAAGCTTTTCTTATGCTTTTTACCTAATTGACAAGTAGTGTATATATGATCCTTATCAAAAGCAACCTTAGGCAAACCCATAACCAATTCCTTTTTGGCTAATTTAGACAGGAGGTTCATGCTTACATGTCCCAACCTCAGGTCCCATAGCCATGATTCTTCTTCTTTAGACACCAAGCATATATTCTTTTTCTCATTTTTAATCTTAACAAAATAAACATTTTTTACTCTAGGTGCATAAAGAATGAGTTGATTTGACTTACTATCAATGATTGAGCAACCTCCGGAGTTAAAGGTAACTTTCCTTCCTTTGTCATAGAGTTAAGCAACACTTAGCAGGTTGAACTTCAGTCCGTCAACTAATGAGACATTTTCTATTCTTAATTCAGATCCAATGGTTCCATTTCCAATTATTTAACCCTTTTGAATGTCTTCAAAGCTTACTTTTCTACCTTTCTTCCAGATTAAAGTGATGAAGGCTTTCTCATCACCTGTCATGTGCCTTGAGCATCCACTATCAATGTACCAAGTGTGTTGATCTAATATGGATCTAAGGCATACCTGCAAAATAGATCAAGTGGGTTTGGGTACCCAATCGAATTTGGGATCTCTCAGGTTATCAACCAATTCAAGCCAATGATAAACATCATAATAACCATTTTTTAATCTACATAATTTAGTAAGATGATTGTTTTTCCCATAAAACCTACACCCTGAGATAGGTCTATTCTGCTCTTGCTTCTATTGGATCTTTTCAAGATCCTCCTTTCCATTATATCCTATGTATCCAACTTCTTATATGCTTATTTTTCTGGTATGTACCCAGAAGTTGGTTGGAGGTGCAATCTCTGCTCTATAGTTTCTTCCATCTTTGCAGGTTGCTTGATATGGACTACTTTAGCTTTTCCTTTTTGGGCAGCTATGTATCTCTGTGCTTGCGATTTCCTTTAAGGTTTCTTCTCCTTTTGATTTGAGGATCTTGGATTCTTCTTAGCACTAGAGTTTTGATTTCTATATGTTCCTTACCTTGGCTTCCTTCTATGTTGTGAAGGACCTTGTTTCCTTCTGGATGCTTCCTTCATCAGAGTTAGCTCCCTATCTAACCCCATTAAATTTGCACTCAAGATTTGTACTTTATTTATTAGGAAGTTTTCTTCAACCATATCAATGTTCTTAGCTGCTCTTGTTAGATTGACATCTTGTGCCAATGCTTCATTATCTCCAGCAAGCTCTATCATTTGTCTTCGTAGGGATTTGATTGCTTTTGTGTTCTTCCTCACATTCTTGATCACAATCCCTAAAGCTCTTGCAATTTCAAAGTTAGAAACAGAGCTAGAGTGAGAGTTTACCTCAGTACTAGATGTCTCTGATCCTAATTCTTTAATTTGCACAGTATCTTGCTTGAAAGGATTTCTTCCGGATTGTTCTACTTCTGGATTAGTTAGTGCCATGAATTCACAATTTGCAGTTTCTTCTTCTTTCGTTGAAGATGAGCAACTTATTTCTTCACTATTGCTCCAAATGGCCACCATCACGTTCTTCTTGTTTTTCTTATCTCAATTAAGTTTGGGGAATTTTGTTCTAAAGTGGCCTTTTTCTCCACATTCGAAACAGGCAGCTTCTCTTTCTGGATCCTTCTTTTCTTCTGGAGCCTTTCTTGGCCTGTCTCTTCTAGAGGTGCCGTCCTTTGATCTTTTGGACTCATATCTTCTTAATTTCCTCCTATCTTTCTTTTTCAGGAATTTATTAAAGTATTTGGCTAGTATAGCCATATCTTCTTCGTTATAATGAGATTCCTTCAACTGTTTGTCTGATCCGGAGGAGGCTGATCCGGAGGAGGCTGCCTTAAGTTCAATAGCCTTCTTCTTTTCTTCAGGCTTTTTCTCTTGTTGGATATATCTCTCCAAAGAAAACTCTTGAATTAGGAGATATCCAATGAGCTCATCATAACTATAGAAGTTTAAGTCATTAGCTTCCTCAATGATAGTCTTTTTGTTGTCTCATCCCTTGGCGAGACTCCGGAGCACCTTCTTAACCATCTCTACTTCAGAGATTTCCTTTTCGAGCCTCTTCATCTCATTCAATATATTTGTGCATCTAGTGTTCATGCAGTTGATTGATTCTTTAGGCTCCATCTTGAAGCATTCCAATTTTGCTGAAGTAGATCAATCTTGGCTACTTTGACCTTATTTATTCCTTCATAGCTCCCTTCCAGTTTATGCTAAATCTCTTGTACAGTCTCACATCTGGATATCCTGTTAATTTTTGCTACACTAAGAACATAATGAAGCATGTTAATAGCATTTGTATTTTCATGCAATTTTTTATAATCATTCTCATCCTATAGACTTGAGGGTTGGTAGGTAGTTATACCCTATACTTCATGATTAGGTTCATATGGGCCATCTTTATTGGCCATCCATGCCATCATGCTTTATCCTTCAATGAAGTTCTTTATCCAGTTCTTCCAGAACGTGTAGTGTTCACCGGTGAAGAGTGGAGGATGGATAGTAGACACACCCTCCGGAAGGAGTTGTGAGTTTTAGAAACTCATTTTGATTATAGAATCAAAATGTCAACCTTTAGCTCGAGATAGTTAGATCTCTAGTTTGAGCACGAGCTCTGATACCACTTGTTAGTCCTTGTGAGGGTCTAAATAATGTCAGAGGGGGGTGAATGACCCTTTTTCATAGAATTAACAGACTATAAAAAGTCTTAGTGTAGCGTGTTTGATTATCGTCCGGATATCGTGGATCCGGATGATTCAAATATGAATTATAATAGAAATAAATAAAGAGTAAGAAAATCAAATATAGAGTTTTATCCTAGTTTGGCCCCACCTAATCTAGTCCCCGGAGTTTCCTTCCTTTGAGCTTTTCCACTAGTGAATTCCTTTTCAACTGGCAGGAATTAAGCCTTATAATTTGTCTCCGGTTGGTAACCCCTTCTGGATGTAGGATATACCACTAGAAGAACCAACTCCTAGCTGAATCCTTTTGTCTTTAGCAGGATGTACCACTTAGATTTCTACCCCAAACATAAGTTGAGTCCTATAGGGAGATCCCACTTAAAGAACCAACTTTAAGCTATATCCCAATCTCACTACTCACCCAATTATGAGATTTTTACACTTGGTTTTTCTCAAGGGTTTTGGTTTTGGAGTTCCTCAAGTTTATAACTCATTGAGGAATCCTTACAAACTGATTTAGAGTTATTTGATTCTTGGAGGGATGTGATTACTGATTGCAATAGTGAATTCTCTTATTTTTCCTTTTTCAAAACAACTAGTACCTTCTTAACTCATGAAGCTTCCCTTTTATATACTTGCCTCATAAATGTAGTCATTCTAGGTTGTTGAAGTTAAATCAAATCTTCACCTTGGAAAAGGTAATATATGGTGCTTCTTGAGCTATTGATCAATCCATTAGACTATGTAAATGCCCCATTTGAATGCTTGGAATTGAGGCTGAAAAGTTATCAACGATCATTTTCCTTGTGTTTTAGTGATTCACCAACTTTTATGCCAGTAGTCCGATGTGTGAGCTCCATGCGCCTTCCTTATTGGTCTAGGTACTAAAAAATTGTTACCTTTTCTCTTTCCTGTATCAGTCCTTCAACCTTTTTTAGAAAAGCTTGCTAGATTTCATTTTTGTCTTTCTTATGGGAAAAGGATCTTTGACTTGGAGACCAAAAAGCTGGAGGTAAAGAGTTATTTTTAAAACTTTTCCCTTTGTCTTTTAACTGTATCTTCCGGATGACTTCAGTCTTGATATTTCTGAATGCTATACAATTAGTTCTTTTGGATGTTGATTTTGGGAGGTTCAAAGTTTGTTTCATTTCCTAAATTTAACCGGATGCTTCCATTATGCGCTTAGGTACTTATGACTTTCAATGGATGTCCTGATGGATTGTTTTGGATCTGATGCTTCCATTTTGGATCTAGGAGATTACATGTTTAAGTTTTTACAAGTTTTTATTTTCTTCAAACTTGATTCGGATAAGTACTTGACTGTTCTTTTGGGTCATTATTTCCCAACATTAGGCCTTTTTCTTTAAGCGTTTTTAGACTTAATAATTATCCTTAGGTTGTTTTGCATGCTTAGTTTATTTTATGCTTAGGTTATAGCTTAGAGTTATAACATGCTTAGTATAAAATATTTATGCTAGGATATAATTTAGAATTATGGTATGCCTAGCCTATGCGTGTTATTCATGTTCAAAGTGATTGTTAGTTCCCAACATTACTCTCCATCCAAACCAGTCTGTTATTGATGCTCTCATGAGTCTTTTTGGTCATCTTTATTAATGATGTATGCCTTGGACAAGATCCTCTTTTCCCCCTTGTGAAGAAAGACGGGCCAAGACTTATTGTCATCATTTTTGCTAAGAACTTTTATCATTTCTCTTTTATTTTGTGGAAAGTTTTAACCATTGGATTTCTATGCCGTTGCGATATATTCATAGCCAACTTCATTAATAAATATGGTGATATTTTTAGGAGTGTTGTTGTTATGAGTGCATGATGTCATTTAAATGAAATACTCGAGTAAAATGTGAATGAGAGATGCATTAATTTATTCACGATATGCCTTAGTTAAAGAATATCGATGCCACAATTTATCCATGATATGCCTTATAAGCGGCACTGTTTGCATAAAAAATTGTTTGCAACATTAAAAATTACATGATTTAAATCATCCTCCACATGTGGAGGGCCTTGTTGGTTAACCTTGGTGGCTGAACTGGTAGTCTCGACTCGCAGGTTCGTACGAGTTTCTTCAACCACCGCTCTTGCTAAGTTCTTGATGGCCTTACTTATAGGGTTGCCCTTCTCATCCCCCTTCCAATTAATCTTCATGAGTATGGCCAAGGCCTTGGTGATAGCTTCGACTGTTTCACTTATCTCATCTCCTTTAGCCTTCGCACATACTTCCACGGAAACTGAGGTTTCAATCATGCACCCATTCTTGAAGTTGTATATATCATTGAAGATCTCAAAACTAGGGGTCTTCCTTCCCCCTATCTCGATAGGTTCCTCCTCACCTATTAATATCTTCTTCTTGACCTCAGCCCCTATTATGAGACATGACTGAGGTTTAGACTTTCCACCACTTGGGCGATTCCCAAACCAAGTCTGAGTGGCCATAGCACAGGTATGATGGGTTGTAGCATGCCCTAAAGATTCTTCCCAAGCCCCTTTCATTTTATGTAACCCTACTTCATCATAGTCCTCTCGATCTTAAGGAATATGTATCCCCTAACTGAATACTTTATTCCCAGGTGAGCAATAATCACCCTAGATTCCTTCTCCTCAGCTTCCATAGCCGCTATAATAGATGGTTTATCGGCCTCAATGGTCACTAGCTTGCCATTGTGAATGAGCTTGACTTTTTGGTGGACTGTGGAAGGGACAACCCCTAATGCATGAAGCCACATAACGAGTAAGTGACAGAGATATTGATGATGGTGAATAGGACTTTGGATTTCACTTCCCCGATTGTAACCTCAGCTTTAAAAACTCCAATGACACTCCTCTTCATATCATCGTATGCCCTTATAGTAGTATTGGACTTCTCCAACAAGGATTCATCTAGCCCCAAGTGAGGAATTTTTTTAGCAGGACAGTGATTATGGGTGAAACCATCATCCACCATGTCATATGGGATAGAATGATTAAAGATTTGCACCTTGATGAAAAATGCCTTGTTATGCTTGTTCCCTTCTCTCGAAAGGTCTAATAGATAAAACATAATGGATTCAACCTGATTTGAAGAAGATACTCTAATAACTGAAAACACTTCAACTAAGGTAGTGGAAGGTGTAGCTTCCATGGTTAATAACTTCTCTATCAAACCCTTGCGATGATCCTCAGAGTCAATGAGAAGCTACCAAATGCTATACTTGGTAGGGGTAACTTACAACTACTAGATAAGAGGGGTGTCCTTTGAATCTGCCTTTCCAGTACTAAGTGGAGTTTGAGTTTTTATATTATGTGTAAAGGTCGGTCCCTGACTGATACTCGGGATGACCTGAGTGTCAACGTCTCTACCTCTTCTTCTTTTTAGAAGGGCATTAGGGGCAACCCTCCCACTTTTGAGTAACATGTAACACCCCATCCTTCATATAGCTTCTTCCCTCAAGGGTTTCTACCTACAAAGTTGGTCCTTTGAGGTCATCACTTTCCAATACATAAGCATCAATATCAATCGGCTCAAGTTGAACCAACAAAGCTTCCTCATCATAAGCTCCATCTAACTCCTATGCATCAATATTAGTAGGGATAGGTTTATCGGGGTAAGGCCACTACTAAGTGAACCACCGGATTGGCTTGCATTAACATATTAAAAACATGATGGGAGGGTAGTCCTGACTCAACGGTCGTAACCTGCCGCTCTAAATTTGGTAGGGGGTTATTCATAGTGCTTGGCATAAGCTCAGGTTTTTAGATCTTCTTTTCTCTAATCCGGCCATGAATGGCCTTAATTAAATCCCTACAAGCGCCGATGCGATCACACTTCCTAACATGATAAGGACAGAATTGATCCGTATCCTTAGTCTTGGGCAGAATATAGGGTTTAACACTTTGGAGAAGGCCAAGTGCCCTCAACTTACTAAAGATAGCAGGCTTGGGTGCCTTCCAAGGGGAAATGCCATCCTTAATGGTGCAGATTGAAGTAACTTCTTCTTGCATTATTGCAGTTTAGGGATCTAAACTAGACCTCAGCTTGAAGGCCTAGGCTCAGGCTGACGGGTCATTCTTCTTGAATCAAGGTTTGGCCGGCACAATCGCCTTTTCCAATTCCTTGTTCCTTTCCCATTTCTTAGCCTTCATAGCTAGAGAATTTATCCACACCAAGCACCTTACGGTATGTGGGCAAGGCACCATCCATCAACTTTATGATCATCTCAGGGAGACTCAGTCAATCTTTTAATAAGACTTGGGTGGCCATCCAACTTTCAAAATAGGGATTGAATTTCTCATCGGGGGCTTGATTGATAACCTCCAAATTCTATATGTAGTTTTGATGGTAGTGTTGAAACCATACTGCTCAATGAAAACCTCAGATAAGGCCTTCCAATCGCTAGTTACCTCCTCAAACAAAGTGTTGTACAATTTGACAATGGGGCCCTCCAAAGTGCAAGGGAACATCTCGATGAGGACTTTATCACTAAGCCTCCTTATCCTTATAACCCTCTGATAGGTGGTGATGTGAGATTGAGGCAGATCAGTTCCCTTGTACTTCACTATGCTAGGCACACTAAAGTTTTTGAGGACCTAATCCTCCTTACTTAGGGCTTGTACTGATAGTATGGATGGCTGGATACTAGGATTGGTAGCGAGCAACTTCTAAAGTAGATCACGTAATTCCACGACAAAGATGATCTATCCGATTGAGCAATCACACCCAAGGGTAAACCTGCTGATTGAGGAAATGTTGCCCCCTTATGTGTGACTACAAAATTAGGGGTTGGGTTGGATGCCCTTAAATGAAATGATGGTGGTATGAACCCCTGGCTAGGCTGAGCAAACTAATTAACGGCCAGTGGAACCACTGTACCCACTGAATCTAATGGCTAGCTAACTGAACCAAATAGACCAACTGAACCCAACTGACCCAATTGACTGGAGGATTCTCTATAAATCTAAAGAGGTTGCAGTTGAGACTGAGTGAATGGATTATGAGTAACCCTTGAAAGGGAAAGTTGCTCACTAACCACTCCATACACTACTGAAGCTCCAATAGGTGCACCCTAAGAAGCATTGGCCATTCTTTCTTCAGCCAAGATTGCCCTGATGGATGCTAGCATCTTATTATTCACTCGATCGAGAAAATGATATCTTTCTAGATACTATAAGATGACATTTGCAATCTCCGACCTAATATTAGCCTTTAATGCATTTGCTTCCTCGCCAGTAATAATATGCTCAATCTCAACATCTATATGGGCCTCTAGAGTAAGAATATGAGACAGTCCTTGTAGCTGATGAGTAGTATCCAGATCAAATAAACAAAACTGACCGCTCAAGTGAAATAATTAGAGATGGAGGTGGAGTAACCCTTACCTGAACTGCAGGAGGAGGTGGTGGTGGAACCAAAATTTGAATCAAATGGACTTGAGAATGTCGCCAATCTTTAACTCTTTGAACTTTTGTTGAGGTAGTAACCAAAATATTAATACATGCATGGGATGTGGTATGCATGCACAAATTTCAACAATGCATGGTGGGGTTACCTACAAGGGAATATACAACACAACACATGCAAAGCGTATCCTTTAACCTTATTCCTCCCGCCAATTCTAAAGGTATTTTCCTTTGACTGCCACAAGTGTAGTAAAGGGTGACCTAGTCTAATCTCACCAAAAAAGGTTACCTAGAAGGGTGAAATTTTATGGCTTTCAATAAGAATGTGTAGGGACGAAACAGAAGTAGATGTAGTAGGTTCCCATCACACCAAGCCTCTTTTTGAGGGAGATGACAATAAGTGCTCCACCCACTCAAGAGTCCCCAATTCCTAGCGGGCATGGGTAACACCTCCTTGAGTTTTGCAGAAAAATAGGGTACCTAAACCTAGCACTAGAAGAAGGGCACATCTAGCTAGAGAGAATGAGATGAGAGGATAGAGTGTAATAGTTTTCCCAAATGATGAAAGAGAAAATGGTTTGAATTAAGTAAACAATTTTTGGTGCCGATCTTAACCTTTTAAGCTTTTAAAATAAACCAACATGTTGCAAGTTAAAAGATTGAAATCGCCAGTAGAGTCGCTAATGTGAAGTGTCGATGACGTGTGGATCTCCCTTAGTGCCTTTCGGGAGGCGGGGCCCATTAGGATGATTGGTTGATTAATTTAGGTGTGATAAAACCATTTAGTTTGAGTTTGCACATTTCAACCAATTTTATGAATAAAAGAATTGAGACCCAAATCTTGATACAAATGATAGAGTCGGCACCCAAGTTGTCTACTTCGGAAAGAGTTTTGGTACGGTTCCCATTGGGCGGGAGACTCAGACATTTTGGATCAAAGATTTGGGTATCGAATGAGTCACTTATTTCTCATTTAGTTAATTCAAAATTACATTCGCCGTTTAAAATCGTTTAATTATCTTCATTTCGGTAATCATTATGGAAATCCTATTTTCTACACTCTTTCACACTCAATTTATATGTTTACAATTTACAATAAAGTACAGGCAATAATTGGAAGAAGAAAAGTTACAACTGGGGGAAAATAGGGGAATTGCAAAAGAGCCTATACATTTGTTCTAAGTTATAAAAAAAATAAAATAATTTCCCATACATCCACAACGAATAGCATAGTTTATAGCACATCATAAGTAAGCATTTTTGTTAAGAAAAATGTGATCAAGTTAGCATGGCAGTTTTGCGATCGATAGTGCCTAGATGACTTCTAGGATTAGAGAGAAATAACGAGTCTTCAGCGCATTTTGTTGTGAAAACTCATTTTAACTTTTGTGGGTTGATTTACTCAGAGAGAAATAACAAGTCTTTAGCACATTATGTCAAATTGATTTTATAGGTTAAAAGGGGAATTTTGGGTTCTGCTTGGGGGCCAGTATCCGTACGGGGTGGGTGGGACCCATACCGGTGCTGGGGGGGACCCATTCAGGTATGGGGGACCCGTATAGGTCCTATCTGGACTGAACATAACCTTAGTTTGATTATATATAGTAAATAGATAGAAACTTTATAAAGATGGGGCAGAATATGAGGAATGACGATAAAATAAATGAGATGTGAGTCTCTTTAAAACTCAGGAGCATAACTTTGCGACTTGAATCCACTTTGAAGCGATCCCTATACTAAGAGAGAGATTAGCTGAACTAGATGATGAAATGGTGATTTTAGGAATGTTTAGATGAGTATTGGTTTAGACAGAACCTTCCCTAAATCCTAATAAATGAAGCTAGAAATGAATAAAATGTGGACAAAACTTCAACGAATGGGTTTTCTCCCTATTTTATACCTTCTATACCTCAACTATACCCTTTCTATACCTATCAAAACTGCTGGAATTTCATAAACTATATGCTATAATTTCTTGTATATCTTCTCCTTTAAAATGATGCAAAAAAGCCTGAATTTATAGGGGAAATCAAATCTGAACGCAATAAATTGCATTCATGACTTGATTTCTCCCAAAATGAGCATTATCTGCATACCATAAAGCTTGTTTGGGTAAATGCAGGATCCGTATGGGTCTGATGGGACCTATATGGGTCTGTCCCAGGCATATGGGGGACTTGACCTATACGGGTCCATCGGTGGATCTGTACCACCAAGCATGACCAGTACGGGTCCCTAGGGCAGATTAGGTCTCTAGACTTGGCCAAACTCAGCTCTACAGCTACAATGGATAACACCTACAATAGATTGCTTTATCTAACTCTCATCATCATTTTATGAGAAGGATCATTAAAATCTAGTGCTCACAAGTGTTAATTAGCTTTCAATTGAATAAAGGCTTATCTCATGAGCCCTCAAGTCCTGAAGCCTTCAATGCCTGGCAAGCCTCTTGTTCTCTACCTAGCTATAGAAGAATCATCCGTGCATGCAATGTTAGTTCAAGAATAGGATGATAAGAGTGAACTGGCCATATACTAACTAAGTAAGAAGTTGTTAGAATATGAGATGAGGTACACTATTGTGGAGAAGATGTGTACCGCGATGGTGTGGTTGACCAAGAAGTTAAGGCACTACTTCAAGTCATATAGAATTTAAGCAGTTACTAAGGTGGATTCGATGAAGTATCTTTGCCAATTACCTACATTGGCGGGTGAGCTCTCTCAATGGCTTCTCTTGTTGTCTAAGTTTGATATCGAATACGTCATGAAGAAGGCAATTAAGGGGAGAGCAGTGGCTGAGTTTCTTGCAAGCCAACAAATAGAGTCTGATTATATAGAGAATCTAGATTTTCCTGATGAGCATTAGCTATAGTAGAATTAAAGAAGGCTGAATGGATCATGTATTTTGATGGGGCTGTAAACCAGATGGGCGCTGGTATTGAGGTAATTATCATCATGCCCCAAGATGAGGTCATCATATTAAGCAAATATCTAGAGTTCCCGATCACCAACAATGGAGCCAAGTATGAAGCTTGTCTATTTGGTCTCGATGCCCTATTGAAGGTAAGGGCAAAGGAAGCAAAGGTGTTGGTGATTTTGCGCTAGTAATAAAGCAAGTTGTAGGAGAATGAGAGATCAAAGAAGAGTCGCTTAAACCATATGTGGAAGCAGTTTAGGATTTGTCAGTGTATCTCTACCAGTGTTTCTTTCAGCATGTGCTAAGGGATGAGAATCAGATAGCTGATTCTTTGGCTACATTAGTATCTATATAGGAAGGAGAAGAGACCCAGCTCATTCGCCCATTGATAATGGAAACTTCTCATTCCCCATTTCATGAGAAAATTTGGGTTATGATAGTGGAAGAACATAAGGCTTGTTGGTATGATGACATTAAGAAATTTCTGAAGGAGGGAGGATTTTTAGAGGAATTATCGAGTTTAGATTGCATTACTATCAGGAGGTTAGCAACGTGATTCAAACTGATAGATAAGGATCTTTGCAAGAGGACTATCAAAGGTTTTTTATTGAGATGTTTGACAGAATAAAGGTAGAAAAGGTAATGACCGAGGTACACTCAGGAGATTGTGGTCTGCTCATGAATGTGATGGCTTTGGCTGGGAAAATTCGGAGATTGGGATAGTTCTAGACCACAATGAATGTCGATTGTGTCACCAAATTCAGAAAATTTCATGATTTCCAGATTCATGGAGATATACAACATCTACCCTCATCCAAGCTTCACAATCTGTCTACTCCATGGCCTTTCTCGGTGTTAGGGATAGATATCATCAGTGAAATTCGGCCATCATCAACCAAAGGACACTAATTCATCATAGTTGCAGTTGATTATCTTTCAAAATGGGTAAAGGCTGAATCCTACACCAATATCATCGCCAAGAAGATGGCTAAGTTAATAGCAAGGCATATTTTTGCTAGATATGGGATTCTACACGATGCAGTTTCCGACAATGGTGTACAGTTTTAGGGAGCTACATCCAAATTGCTAGAAAAGTTGAAGATCGAGCATTATAGATCTTTGCCGTACAAACCACAAGCCAATGTGGCAGTTGAAGCTGCCAATTAGTTTATCAAGAGAATCCTGTCCCAGACAGTATCTACCTACAGAGATTGGGCCTACAAACTTCTGTTTGCAGTTTAGGGGTACAAAACTAGTATGAGAGCTCCCACCGATAAGAAAACTTTCTCCTTAGTATATAGAATGGAAGCCGTATTTCCTATTAAAACTGATGTAAGATCTCTGCAAGTAGCACTAGAAGCTCAAGTGAAAGAGTCATATTGGGCAAAGGCCATATATGAATAGTTGAATGCTATAGATGAAAAGTGGCTAAAAGCACTTGATCACCTACAGATGTATCAGCAGTGCATGGCTCAAACTTATAATAGCAGTGTTAGGTACCGGAACCAACCTCTCAAGGAGGGTGATCTGGTTCCCAAGTAGCTATGCCAAGTCAACACTGATGCTAGGGGCAAGTTCAGACCAAATTAGGATGGACCGTTCGTATTTAAGAAAGTTCTTCACATAGGAAGAATCAAGCTTATGGACATGGATTGAAAATGAGTTCGTGAATCCAGTGAATCAAGATAGGCTTAAGCGTTATCATGTCTAGGTTAAAAGAAATAAATCACAAAAAGTAGTACACTAAATAAAAGAAATCAAATGAATCACCCGTCCAGTGGTCCTCTATTGCCAAGGATAAAATTAGGGTGTAGCTCGCTGATTGGTATTTTGCAAACAAGTCAGGAAAATATCAGGGCACTCCTACGCAAAAATAAATCCCATTGAGTTTAAAACTCGAAAAGGGCAGCTTAGGCAAAAGTTAGGGCACCGAGAGAAAAATGTCAATTGCTTTCTAGAAAATCTGTAAAAAGACCAGTAGGCAGTAGGGGTTAACCATTAGAAATTGATACCATTGCCTATGTACTCAAATTAATCTCATCAATGAACATGTTATGATTTGCTAAGAATCCTGGTCTTACGAATGCATGCATGTCGTTAGGTGAAATAATCGCAAGTATGTGAACATCAATATTTCTCTACATTTTGTGCTCTTTGTTGTTATCTTTACTAAACTTCGCATGCATACTATTCAACAAAAGACAAAAATATAGATAAGCCACAAAAGAAATCAGGTTTATGCAAAAGTCAAAAAAAAGTCTACTGGATTGAAAACCTGGAAGGCCGATCCAGGAAAAAGTTAAGACAAAAGAAAAGGAAGAAAAAGTCCACTAAATTGTGTCGCCAAGGACAATTAAGGCAAAAGCTAGGGCCAAAGAAATAGAAATAAACATAAAAGTTGGATAGGCTATCCACACTAAATGGCCTATGCAAAAATTGGAACTCAATTCCAAAAATGCTAGTTAGTTATTGCATTTGCTTTTAGTTGTCAGACATCATTTGTTACTGCAATGTTTCACAGCTAGGATCCTTCAAACTTAGATCCTCCCTTGGGAAGAAACTTGATATCACACATCCCCAAAAGTGCTAATTTCTACCAATCAGTCTTGCTAACATTTGTTTGTTAAATTAGGTCAATTCATCGTGATTTGGAACTTCAAGTGTTCAATGGTTAACTCGCTTATTTGTGGCATATCTAAGCAAATTCCTATGGGGCAATTAGTTGAGGAATTCATTCATTACTCCCTAGTAACTACTAGGGTTCAAGAATGTCAGTCTTAGGGAATATGCTAAGGGGCAAGATAAGCGTATATGTAGAGATATTCAGTGCATAAAGGAAAAATTTCAGCATGCATAAGGGAAGATAACAAAAGTACCAGTGAAAATAGCATCCATGTCTATATCAAAATAAGCCATGTACGCCAGAAAATGTCAAATGTCCATAAAGTAAGAGGGATCCTAGTCTAAGCTGTCGGAGGATCCTGTCCCTACGGCCCATCCTGAGTCTAGTTCTATGTGTCGGCCAATAGGTCCTCCATATTGATCATCACCTGGTCTTCTACTATCAGCATACTCAGTTGTAGTACCAGTCACCACAGCATGCTACTCCACCTCTTGCTCACCTCTAGCCACCTGAGCCGCCACTAGCTCAATTCGATAGCCAGAGGGGTCATCCGATAAGAAGACCGCTGAGGTGTCCACCTACCCTCATTTATACAGGCCAGCTACACCCGTAGTACCTCTATCTCTCTCCTAGGCCTCTCCAAATCTACCTCTATAGTGGGAATCCTATCTAGCTCAGTAGTGGCTGCCCATAGCTGCTCCTCTATAAAGCTAGCCCGATCCTTAGTAACTTCCATATCTCGGGCAGACCTGTCACGCTCTATGGCTAGTAGAGTCTACATGAAAATTAGAAGATCAATACACATATGTAAATCTCATAGCAAGCATGTATGGTTTGTTGTATTTTGTAGGAAAGTAAAGCTTACCACAGTAAGGGCATCTTCTGCCATCATTAAATCACGAGTCAAGAGGCACCTACGAGCAATCCTCTCTGCCTCAGCCGTAAACACATGTGAAAACCAATCAAATCAGTTCAAAATGTAACTCACAGGTTTGATAAAGGTGTAAGCTAGGAGTCCAAAAGGGGAAGACTTACATGGGTTGCGCTAGGAGGAGTGAAGCAAATGGTATGGACTGACCCCTTGAGCCCAAGCATAGTGTGCTTTCCCGAGTGATCGAGAAGGCGGAAGGTGGAGTCTAAACTAGTCCAGAGTATGCCCTCCATAAAACCACCAATAGCCCTGGCCTACTTCATCGGCGGCTTTAGATCAGCTAGCACATTAGCAGTAGTGACACCAGCAGTCTGCTTCCGCTCATGGGTAGAAGACTACATTTCAATTCATAAGGCATCAGATTCTTAATTTATGTAAGTAAAAGTAAAGGTGCATAAAAAATTTACAACACAAATCGACAGTCATCCACTCCCTGCCGCATCTCCTCAATCTCGTCATGGATGACTGAGTGATCCATATATCACGGGTGACCTACAGATAACCAAGTACACTATAAGGACCCTAACTTTGTGAATACAATTTGCTACTAATAGTTTATTGAATTGAAAGTACAAGTTTAGGTTCAAAAGCCTACCTAATCGGAGCGCAACAAGCGGATGTACTCTCCGTACTCATCTATAGTCCAGGCTATAGTGTAGCTGATCCAAGATAGCTCAGCACTAGTTCTTGCCAGATACATTGGCAAAATCCTCTATAGTAGAGAGCAACCTATAGTTGAGGCTGCTCGAGTAGGTGGGGAAGAAAGGACCTGGTACACTAATCCCTCCTACCCTCAGTAATCGGGCTTACCTGTGCCTCCTAGTAGGCATGAAGGTCTCCACTTGAGCTTGTCCTTTCCGCCAGGATGAAGCCCAAGAAGCCACTCAATATAGTCCTTCAGCTCAACCCATGAATGCTAGTGATTGGCATACACATCGAAGTGAATGATCTCTCCACCCCAAGCTAGTCCCATTAGTGCACACATATCCGAGGGAGTGACGGTGACTTCCTCGATCGTGAAATAGAATGTGTGATTAGTCTCCTACAATAACTCGACCAAGGCAGAAATGGCATTAGGAGCAAGTGTCTTCAACCCTAGAGGAATAGCCAAGACAATCTCACTAAAGCCCAAGGCATCTATCTGATCTATCAGCGTAGTATCCCCAGCAGTGCGGATCTCCTCGTACAACTATCAATAGAAGCTCAAGGCTTTGACGATCTCAAAAGGGAACTGCAAAGGCAAAATAACATTACAATTGGTTAGAATACAGTGGTTAAATCAAAAACAAGAAAAAGAGCTGTAGAAAATAGAATATTAGACATTTTATCCTAGAAGATTGGACCCATACGGGTCCACTCCACCCATACAGGTCCTAGTGCGCCACCCGTATGAAAAATGGGACCTATATGGGTCCCTCTCGCCCATACGGGTCCCTACAAACAGTATCATCGATGAGAAATGACCAAATCAAACCAAAGCTCAACCAAAGCTATCCAAAAAGTTCTCTAGGCTGAAGTTACATGCATTAGGCTCTATTTTGATTCCTAAAACACCCTAAAGAAATTTAAAAATGGAGAAAAATTGAAAATGGGGAATTTGGAATCCACTTACTTGGATTTTGGAGGGATCGGTGGTAGGAGAAGGAACCACTGGAACTTTAGATGAGGGATTAAAACCAAAAAAATGTATATGCCTCCCAAAATGCATACTCGAGTGAAACCGGACATCACCGGAACTCTGAGTCAACAATCTACGGTAATTCCTCACGATTGAGTTTGAAGCGGCTAGCATCAGGATCTTTTTATACATTTTTTCAAAGGATTTGGGTGAAAATCACTGGAATATTGAGAATTGAAAGTTTTAGTAAAGAGTAGGAATAAGAGGGACTATTCAGTTTTTAAAACTATCTCAACCCCACCCGCACAGGTCCCAAAACCCCACAACCCACCTGTACGCATCCCAACTTCAAGGGCAGATCAATTTTTTCTAAGAAATCAGACCCCCAGCAGCAAAGTTCACCTCAGACTCAAAATTTAGGGCCAACCTAACTTCTCTTAAACTCCTCATTGCAATTAAATATGGGCAAAACCCCAACTCACCTTGATCCTTGATTGAAGAGGAAAAAAATTTTTTATACAAAATCAATCAAGAATTAAGGTAAGCCATTTCAAGACATTTACCAACATGAACAATTTTCATGTGCAGGTTCACCCAGGTGTGAGGAGTTGATGACGTGTGGGTCTCCCTTGATGACTACACTGCGGGGCCTACTAGGGGTTGGTTAGATTTAAGAGTGATGAAACCAATTCGTTCAAGTTTGCAGAATTAACCAATTTTAATGAATAGAAGAATTGAGCCCTAAATCTTGATACAAATGATAGAGTCGCCACCCAAGTTTTCTACTTGGGAAAGAGTTTTGGTATGGTTCCCCTTGGGTGGGAGACCCATACCTTTTGGATTAGAGATTCGGGTATCGGATGAGTCACTTATTTCTCATTTAATTAAATGAAAATTACATTCACCGCATAAAACCACATTATTTTCATCATTTGGAGAATTATCATAGAAGCCCTACTTATCTACACTCTTTCACACTCGATTCATGCATTCAACAGTTTACAATAAAGCACAGATAATAAATGGGGGAATAAAATTATAACCAGGGGAAATTTGGGCTAATTGCAAAGGAACCTATACATTTGTTCTAAGTTATAAAACAAAATAAATAAATTCACATGCATCCACAAAGGTTAGCACAATTTACAATACATCATAACTTAGCATATTACTAGGAAAGATTAGATTGTGTTTCTGTGGTGGCTTTGCGATTTATAATGCCCTGGACAGCTTCTAGGATCAGAATGAAATCATGGGTCTTCAACGTATTTTATTATAAAAACATAGTTTAATTTTGTGGGTTGATTTACCAGATTATTAGTGAAATTGATTGCATGGCAAATGGTGATATTAGGTTAATTTTATAGGTAAAAAGGGAAATAGGAGTCTGCCCTAGGGGCCAGTACCCGTACGTGTGGGGTGGGACCCATACGGGTCCTGCGGGACCTAGGTAAAAACTCATTTCAAGTAGTTTAGTTATTGTAGATTTATAGATAAAGAATAAATGAAGTGGGATTTCCCTCCATGTGAGATGGCGCAGCCGTATAGCCTTTACAAAGACATATAGGTGCCAACAAGGCCCACATGGGTTAGGACCATACCTAAAATAAGAAGAAAAGAAAATCAAGCCAAAGAATGAAACTAGCAATTGAATAAATTGAGTGTGAGTCTCTTTGAAACTCAGGAGCATTACCTTTATGCCGTGAATCCCCTTTGAAGCGATACCTGTGCTGAGAGAGCTTAGCTGAAGTAGATGTAGAAATAGTGAATTTAGGACTATTTAAGTGAGTATTTGTGTGGACAGAACCTCCCCCAAATCCTAATAAATGAAGCTAGGAATGAATAGAATGTGGACAAAACCTCAAGAATGAGTTATCTCCCTATTTTATACCTCCTATAGCTCAATTATATCCTTATTATACCTATGAAAATCTGCTAGAAATGTTGCTTATATTTTTTCTTTTTAAATTAACTTTCCCTCTTTTCGTTCTCTTATTGTTCTCCTCAAAAAAATGAGGTAAAAATCCTCTATTTATTGGAGAAAACTGGGTCTGAACGCAATAAATTGCATTCATGACTGATTTCTTAAAAAAATGGTATGATATTTTAACCAAAGTGACTGTTTGTTCACATGTGGGACCCATACGAGTTGGGTGGGACCCGTACGGGTCCCTTCCACCCTTGCGCCCGTGGGGGCCATACGGGCCAACCACTAGACCTGTATCCCTAAGGTGCCACCTGTACGGGGTCCCTAAAGGCAGCCTAGGTCTCCGAAACTTGGCTAAACTCAACTCTACTGCAATAGTAACACCTTTGATTGATAACACCTATAAAGGATTTCATTATCTAACTCTCATCATCATTTTATGGGAAGGACCTTAAAAATCTAATGCTCATAGCTACCCCTCGTGGGATTACTGCAGATACGGATCAGTAGGATCTCACGATATGAGCAAGGGTTTGGAAATCATACCTAGGGTTATGATATATATGGGTTCATTTCTTATATTGAACTCATTTGCTCTGCCACGCATATTCCCTTCCTAAGGTAGATGACTTTCTTATTATTGTTGTATCCCTTTCCTAAGGCGGATGACTTTCCTATTACTGATGACTTCACTAGGGAAGGTGTGTGTATCCCTTTCTTAAGGCGGATCAACTTTCTTGACTGATGATGGTGTATCCCTTTCTTAAGGCGGATGACTTCTCCTCGATCCCTTTCTTAAGGTGGATCGACTATCCTATTGATGGTGTATCCTTTTCCAAAGGAGGATGAATTCTCCTCATATCTCTTTTTTAAGGCGGATCGACTCCCTTACTGGTGGTGTATCCCTTTCGTAAGGCGAATGACTTCTCCTCGTATCCCTTTCTTAAGGTGGATCAACTCTCCTATTGATAGTGTATCCTTTTCTTGAGGCAAATTGACTCTCTTATATCCCTTTCTTGAGGCAAATCAACTTTCCACGATAGTGTATCCCTTTCCTAAGGTGGACGACTCTCTTGCTGGGGATTTGAATAACTTGTAAAGAGATAATAAAAACATTGAGTTAGTTACTCTTTGAGATTACACGTATTAATTCTTGATTGATTTTTCTGCTTCAATCAAGAATGAATATGTGTGGGTAGGGATTGATCCCTAAATGAACTATAAATTGAGTCTACGAATGCCGGGTTTGGCCTAACTATTTTAGGTTGAAATACCCCTTGGAAGGTGCCCCTTGGGGGGATGCCCCTTGACTGGCTCCACTACTGGGGAATGCCCTTAGGGTGAAAGCTCCTAGAGTGTCAGAAGATAGGGGAATGCCTCTTGGAGGGTCCTCTTTGGAGGGATGCACCTTAGAGGAATGCCCCTAGACAAGTTCAGCTACTGGGGAGTGCCCTAGGATGAATTCCTCTAGGGTGTCGAAAGACAAGGGAATGCCCCTGGGAGGGTCCCTTTTGGAGGGTTGCCCCTAAGGGGGATGCCCCTAGACTAGTTCTGATACTGGGGAGTGGGGTGATGTCCTTTGATAGACTCTTTTCTGTTAGGGAAGTGTCTCCTTGCAAGACTCACTTGTTAGGGAAGATTTCTGTACTTAGGCGAACTTGATCAAAAAATATCTTTGTGGGTAAATACTTTGAAATGACTTACCTTGATTCTTGATTGATTTTGTGGTAAACAAAAATATTTTTGCCCCTTCAATCAAGGATCAACGTGAGCTAGGGGTTTTGCCCCTAATTTAAATGGAATAACATGTTTAAGATAAGCGGTGTTGGCCCTAAATTCTGAGTCTGAAGTGCCTTTTGCTGCTCCATGGAACTTTGGTTCAAAATTTGCCCCTTAAAGGTAAGAGGGGACCCGTATGGGTAGGAACAAACCTGTACGGGTTGCATCTTATGGAGACGGGACCCGTACGGCTGGGGTGGGATATGTACAGGTCCTAATATAGGGGTTTTAAATGAAAACCATCCCCTTGACATCCCGCCTTACATCAAACTCCTCTATTCTGAAATTTCGGTGATCCTCAAACTAAAACTCGATAAAAAAATGTACAAGAAAGTTCCCTAGGCTTGGTACTTTCCTCTCAGGCATGTAGACATGCCTCTAGTGGCGATTTGGAGTTCCAAGAGTGCCTGGTTTTGCTTAGGTATGCTTTTTCGTGAGAGGGACCCCTTTCTCGGCCTCATCCCTAGTTCTAAAGTGCAACAAATCCCATCTCCTGCCACTCATGCCTCAAAATTCTAAGTAAATCGCTCGATGCTCCATTTTTCCTATTTTGAGATTTTTAAACTTCTCCGATTTTGGCATGATTTAGGGTGTTTTAGAACTTGGATAGAGTCTGATGCATGTAACTTTAGCATAGGATGCTTTTAGGATAGGTTTCAATGAGCTTTGGTTAAATTTGGACGATTTGGATTATTTAGGAAAATTCTCGTCAAAAGGTCTATTCGCAAGGACCCGTACGGGTAGGGTGGGACCTGTACAGGTCCCGTTCTTGGTATGGGAGGCAAAGCGGGACCTGTACGGGTCCCTTCTTCTTGGACAAGATTTCCTTTTCTTTAATTTCTACGACCTTTTCCCAATTTTTGACCTGTCCACTATATTCTAACCCTATTGAACTATTTTTTTGCCTTTATAGTGTCAGTAGAGGACTGTGGCAGCCCTGAGCTTCTATAGAAAATGGTACGAAGATATTTGGACTATAGGGATACCCAGCTTTTGGCTCTGATTGATTCCTTTGGCTTCACAGATATCATCCGAGCTATTCCTCATGGGCTGAAGATGCTTACCCTGGGTGCTATCTCTACCCTGATAGAGAGGTTGTCAGAGATGACCTATACTTTCCACCTACTGACCAAGGAGGTTACCATGACTCCCTCTGATGTATATGCGCTCATCACATTGAGGTGGGAAGGAGATGTCATTCACTTTAATGTCTATACAGATTGCTAGACCTCCCAGGATAAGGGGATGGATTATGTAGAGAGACTACTCGGGCTTTATCTTGGAGGGAAGGATAAGCTCAAGTATGGGGAGCTTCATGATTACTGGATTGGATAGCCGAGCCCTATAGCCACAGGGAGGAGGGATCAATACGGTCGATCCTTCTTACTGACCTTTCTCTCTACCGTCTTCTTTCCCGTTTACTCCTACAGTCTCAACTATGTGCTGTTGTCTACTGTAGAGGACCTTGCTGCCATGCCGAGCAAGAATTGGTGTCGAGACATCCTAGCACAATTGTATTACGGGCTAGATGTTGGTGTTCAGGGCCAGCAGTATGAGCTAAAGATCGCTAACCTAATCCTACTGGTAATTCCCGAACCTTATCCTCTATGCTTTGATCCTTTATTTGAATAGTTTTGCGACTAACTTTGACATGTTTTGTAGATTTGGGCCTTCGAGCATCTATTTGTTCCTAGACCAGGCTTGCTCGGGTAGCTTGAGACACCCCATATCATCTTAAGGTGGATGGGACTCTGGCAGCAGAATGCCGGGTCTATAGCTGAGTATAGGGAGTTATTCTGCTAGCTGTGCTATGATAGGGTAATCATTTAAACCTAAACATGTACTTTTAATTCAATAAACTGTTAGTAAAAAACTGTATTAACAAAGCTAGGTTACTTACGGTGTATTTACTTTACGTACGTTATTTAAGACTGGTGGGAGGGGATGGCTATTCATATAGATATCGAGTGGATGTGGGCTGGAGTAGATGATCGTTGGTTCGTACTAGAGTCTCCCCTTTCCCTGGAGTGGTACTTTAGTGAGAGAGTATATGGCTAGCGGATGAGTGTGGTGGTAGAGAGACTGATCCCTCCCCCCTGTGAGGGTCTATTAGCCATATCTAATGCCTGGGACAGACCAGGGGCTATAACTATTAGGCGAGGAGGGCCGAGTGCTGTCAGTAGAGGGATCCTATGCTACTTTCATCGATTCTTCACTCCTCCCTCCTTGCAAGAGGATCCATTATAATGATCGCCCCCTTAAGTTCCCTTGGGGAAATGGCGACAATGATGATGCTAATGATGATGATGAGGGTGGACCGAGGGGTGACCGTAGGGCCCTTTTGTGGTCTAGAGCATTGAGGGCTTGGATAGATCAACTACTCCTTCCTCTCAGGTATTTCTTAACTCAGACCTTGTGAAATTCCTTTATTGCTTTCTAAAAATGACTATGAATCTGAGTACAAACTTCTTATTGATGTAGCCTACCATTACCACATGAAAGAGGCCTGCTACTGCTGCTGCCCTTGTTGACCTAGAACCATCGGCAAAGTAGTCTTGTGTTACTAGAGGTGTGAGAGAGGGCATACTTCGGGAGTCGGTCCAGCCTATTTGCTTTACCCCATCCAGTTCTACTCACGTAAGGAATTCTTAGCCTTGAAGTCTGCTTTTATAATTGCTACCTAAAACATCTTGATGCAGACATGGTTTTCATTTTTAGTGACCATGGCTGAGGTGGAGAGGATTGCTAGAGGTTTCTTCTCCGTTCGGGATTTACTACTAGCCCAAGACGCTCTGGCTTCTGTAAGCTTTATTTTCCTACAAAATGTAACAAACTATGCATGATGCATGCCATAATATTTTCATATGCATACTAAACTTTCAATTTCTATACAGACTCTGCTGGCTATGGAGTGTGACAGGTTTGTTTGGGACTGGGATGCTTTAGAGGAGCGAGCGAAGTTCTTAGAGGAGCAGCTGAGGACGGCCACTATTGAGGCTGATCAGGTTAGGGCCCTAGAGGAGGAGCGACATGGAGCTAGGGTGAAGACTACTCGAGCAAAGGCTGAGGCTAAGGTGTTACAGGGATAATTAGCTCATATGACGGAGGATAAGCGCACACCTAATATTTTTGATCCTACAGACCATGCCTCTGGTTATAGAGTTGAGCTGGTGGTGGCTCATACAGCTGGAGCTAAGCAGGAAGTGGAGCACCAGGCTGAGGCAGCTGGTGTTATGGTTGGAGATGGGCCAGGGGACCATGTGATGATTGACATGGAAGACCTCTAACTGATATGCATGAAAAGACTCAGGATGTGCCCTAAGGACAGGATCCCCCTATAGCTTAGACTATGATTTCTTAGACTTTCTTTTCTGGCATTTGGACATTTTCAGCCCTGCATGGCACATTTTGATGTAGACATGGATGCTATTTTGCACTGATACTTTTTATTGCTTTTTCTTATGCATGTCAAACCTTTCCCTTTTTTATACATAAATCATTGAATGCCCTTTCCTGTAGACTCATGTTTCCCCTTGACACGATTCACTAATAAGTGAGTAAACCATTGAACACTCAAAGTTCCTGATTTTAATTGACTGACCCAGTTTAGACAGCCTACTATTACCAAAGGCTGATTGATTAAGACAAGCATTTTTAGACGAAATGAACCATCATGCGAATACACAATGGGTGAACTAAGTTTGATAAATCTCAGCCTGTTAAGTGCATCAGATAAATGATGCAATAAATAAATGCAACATACTGGCACGTTTAACTCGAGTTCCAAATTTTGCACAGATCATTTGGTGAGAGATGACCTCTCAAACCTTTATTTTTATTTCCATTTCTTTTGTCCTTACTATTTCCTGAATTGTCCTTGATGCCTTAATCCAGCAGACTTTTTCTTTCCTTTCTTTCACCTCGATCTCCCTTTCAGGTTTTCAATCCAGCAGGCTCTTTCTGACTTTTGCATAAACCCTATTTCTTATATCACTTATCTGTATTTTTTTGTCTCTTCTTGAATAATACACACACGCAGTTAGTAAAGATAACAACAAAAATGCACAAAATATAGATAAAAAATTGATGTTCACAAACTTGCAATTATTTCAACTTAAGACATGCATACAATCATTAGATCAAGATTCTTAGCAAATCATAACATCTTCATTGATGAAATTAATTTTAGTACATAGGCAATGGTAACAACTTCCTATGGTTAACCCCTACTGCCTACTGGTCTTTCTACAGATTTTCTAAAAAGCAATTGACATTTTTCTCCTAATGCCCTAGCTTTGGCCTAAGCCGTCCTTTTTAGGTTTTTAACTTAGCGGGCTTTATTTAAGAATTGGAATGCCCTAATTTTTGCATGACTGGTTTATATAATACTAATCAGTGAGTTATACCCTAATATTTTTGCCCGAGTTGTAGATGACCACTCGATAGGTGATTTCTTTTATTTCTTTTACTTAGTGTGTTGCTTCTCTGTGATTTAGTTCTTTTAACCTAGACTTGATAACTCTTAAGCCTGTCCTGATTTATTGGGTTCACAAATTCATTTCCATCCATGTCCACAAGCTTGATTCCTCCTCTGCCAATGATTTTCTTAATCATAAATGGTCCTTTAAAATTAGGTCTGAATTTACCACTTGCATCAATGTGAACTTGGCATAATTATTTGAGAACTAGATCACTGCCTTGAGAGGTTGCTTTGGGTATCTAACTATGTTATTATAAGTTTGAGCCATGCGCTACTAGTACATCTGTAGGTGGTCAAGTGCTTTAAGCTGGTTCTCATCTATCGCATTCAATTGGACATACCTAGCCCTTGCCCAATCGGACTCCTTCAATTGAGCTTCAAGTACCACTCACTGAGATCTCACTTTAGTTTCTACAGGTAACACAACTTCCATTCCATATACCAAAGAGAATGATGTGTGATCGGTGGGAGTTCTTACACTGGTTCTGTGAGGTGTCGATGACGTGTGGGTTTCCCTTGGCACCTTACGGTGGGGCCCACTAGGGTGATTGGTTTATTGATTTTAGGCGTGATGAAATCATTTAGTTTAAGTTTGCACATTTTAACTAATTTTATGAATAAAAGAATTGAGACCCAAATCTTGATTCAAATGATAAAGTGGCCACCTAAGGTGTCAACTTGGGAAAAAGTTTTGGTACAGTTCCCATTGGTCGAGAGACTCATACCTTTTAGATTAGAGATTCGGGTATCGGATGAGCCACTTATTTCTCATTTAGTTTATTTAAAATTACATTCACCGTGCAAAACTATTTTATTTACAACATTTGGGGAAGTATTATGGAAATCCTATTTTCTACACTCTTTCACACTTGATTCATGCGTTTATAATTTATAATAAAGTATAAGCAATAATTGGGGGAATAAAAATTACAACTGAAGGAAAATGGGGGAGTTGCAAAAGAACCTATACATTTTTTCTAAGTTATAAAACGAAATAATTTTTTTAAAAAAAAATTTGCCTCATATGGGCTTTCAATAATAACAAAGGAAAACCATATCCCTCCCCACCCAGAAGTGGAATCGAACCTGCGACCTCTAGGATCACGGCTTCAAGGCTCAACCACTAGATCAAGCCTTTGCCACATTATAAAATGAAATAAAATTAATTCTCCTACATCCACAAAGATTAGCACGGTTTATTGTACATCATAAGTCAGCATTTTGTTAAGAAAAATGTGATTATGTTAGTGTGGCAGTTTTGCGATCGATAGTGCCTGAATGACTTCTAGGATCGGAAAGAAATAACGGGACTACATAGCATTTTATTGTGAAAACACATTTAACTTTTGTTGGTTAATATACCAGATTATTAGTAAAAATGATCGCATGGCAAATGGTGATGTTAGATAGATTTTACAAGTTAAAAGGGAACTTTGGGTTCTACCTGGGGGCCAGTACCGGTATGGGTGGGTGGGACCCGTACAGGTGCTGGTGAGGAACCGTATGGGTATGGGGTAAGCCATATGGGTCCTATCTGGTCCCAGACAGAACCTCAACTCAATAATAGATAGAAACTTAAATAGATGGGGCAGAATATGAGAAATAACAATAAAATAAATATTATATGAGTCTCTTTGAAACTCAGGAGCGTACCTTTACAACATGAATCCACTTTAAAGCAATCCCTGTGCTGAGAGAGAGCCTAACCAAAGTAGATAATGAAATGGTGATTTTAGGACTCTTTAGGTGAGTATTTGTATGGACAGAACTTCCCATAAATCCTAATAAATGAAGCTATAAATGAATAAAATATGGACAAAACCTCATGGGATGGGTTTTCTCCCTATTTTATACCTTCTATACCTCAACTACACCATTTATATACCTATGAAATCTATTGGAATTTCATAAACTAAATGCTATAATTTCTTGTATGTGTTGTTTATTTGAAATGAGGTAAAAAGCCTCTATTTTCAGGGGGAAACTGAGTCTAAACGCAATAAATTGCATTCATGACTTGATTTCTCCCGAAATGGGCATGATCTACATGCCATAAAGCCTATTTAGGCCAATACTAGACCCATTCGGGTCTAGTGGAACCATACGAGTCCAAGGGACCCATACAGGTGCCTCCTAGGCATATGGAGGACTTGACCCTTACGATTCCACCGGTGAATCTATAACACCAAGCATGACCCATAAAGGTCCCTAAGGGTAGATTAAGTCTCCAGACTTAGCCAAACTCAGCTCTATAGCAGTAGGAACATCTTTAATGGATAACACCTGTAAAAGATTACATTATCTATCTCTCATCATCATTTCATGAGAAGGATCAATAAAATCCAGTGCTCATAGACTGCCCCTCATTGGATCACTGCAAATACGAATCTGTATGATCTCACGATGTGAGCGAGGGATTAGAAATTATACCTGAGGTGATGACATGGCTAAGTTCCTTTCTTGAGGCAAACTCTTTTCCTAAGTGTCCCTTTCTTGAGGCGGATAACTTTCCTTTGTTGATGCGTATCATTTTCTTAAGGCGGATGACTTTCCTTTGACAATGTGTATCCCTTTCTTGAGGCGAATGACTTTCCTTTGCTAATACATATCTCTAGGGAAGGTGTGTGTATCCCTTTCTTAAGCCGAATCGACTTTTCTAGCTGATGGTGTATCCCTTTCTTAATACGGATCGACTTTCCTAGCTGATGGTGTATCCTTTTCCTAAGGCGGATCGACTTTCCTTGCTTATTGTGTATCCCTTTCCTATGGAGAATTACTCTCCTGAAAGTGTATGCCTTTCCCAAGGTGGATGACTCTCCTACAGGGTAATTTCAATAACTTGTTAAGAGACAACAAAAACATTGAGTTAGTTACTATCTGAGATGACACGTCTTGATTCCATATTGACTTTTTGGTGAAAAAAAATTTTTGCCCCAAAAATCAAGAATAAAGATGTGTGGGTGGGGATTGGTCCCTGAATGAAACATAAACTACATTTAGAAATGTCGAGTTTGGCATGATTGTTTAGGGATGGAATGCCCCTTTGAAGGTGCCTTTAATGGGAATGCCCCTTGGGAGGAGACACACCTTGATTGGTTCTGTTGCTAGGGAGTGCCCCTAGGGTGAATGCCCCTTGGGAGCTCGATAGCGGGGTGATGCCCCTTGACTGATTCCACTGTTGGGGAATGGAGTAATGTCCTTAAGCAGGCTCTTTTTTGCTGGGGAGCTGTCTCCTTGAGAGACTCGCTTATTGAGGAAAATTCCGGTACTTAAGTGAACCTATAAATGAAAATTGTCTTTGACGGTGATTAGCTTAAAAAAGGCTCACCTCGATTCTTGATTGACTTTCTAAACACAAAATTTTTTGCCCCTTCAATCGATGGTCAAGTTGAGCTAGGGTTTTTACCCACACTTAACTGAAATACGGAGTTTAAGAGAAGTGGGGTTTGACCCTTGTTTGGACTGGATGTGCCCCTGGCACTTTCATGAAATTATGGCTCAAAAACTACACTTGATTACCATAGAGGACCTGTATAGGTGGGCTGGGACACTTACGGGTCCTAGTCAGGGGTTATAAAACTAAAACAGATCCCTCATATCATGCCTTACATAAATCCCTCCTATACTGAATTTACTAGCAATTTTCTCTGAAAACCAATGAAAATGTATAAAAAGATTCCAAAGACCAGCCGTTTTTCCAATAGACGCCAAGATTTGCCCCAAGTAGGCAATTCGAAGCTCTGAGAATGCCCAGTTTCCATTTTTTATGCTTTTTGCAAGGGAGACTCATTTCTCAGCCTTACCCCCTTTCTGAAGTTCCTCTCATTCCCTCTCTTGACACCCACACCTCAAAACTCTAGGTGTTTTGCTCGATTCTCCACTTTTTTCCATTTTTGAGATTTTTGGAATTTCCCAATTTTTAGCATGATTTAGGGTGTTTTAGATCTTAAAATAAAGCCTCATGCATGTAACTTTAGTCTAGGATGCTTTTGGGACTGATTTGATTGAGCTTTGGTTGAGATTGGTTGTATTTGGATTTTTTCGGAAGTTTTTCACACAGGGACTGCTTATAAGGGACCCATATAGGTGCAGTGGGACCCATAAAGGTGCGGTGGGACACATACGGGTCCCATTTTTTATAAAAGCTATGCAATGGGACCTGTACAGGTGGTGTGGACACCTTACGAGTCTTGTCTTTAGGGACAAAATGTCCGATTCTATGTTTTCTACAACTTTTTCTTGATTTTTTTTATTTATCCACTGCATTCTGACCCTGTTGAATTGTGTTTTTATCTTTATAGTTTTAGTATAAGACTCTAGAAGCCCTTAGCTTCTGTAGAAATTGGTATGAGGAGATACGGGTTGCGGGGGATACCGAGCTATTGACCTGCATTGAATCATTCGGGTTCACTAATATCATCACGGTTATTCCTCAAGCCTTGAAGACACTAGCTCCAGTCACAACTTTGGTCTTGATAGAGATGTGGTCCGAGATGACGCAAACTTTTTACTTACCAATTAGGGAGGTCAATGTGTGTGCACTCACAGGGCTAACTTAGGGAGGGTCTATCCATCACTTCGTTGTCTATGCAGATTGATGGCAATCTAGGCCTGAGGTAAAGGCCTATGTGAAGAGATTACTTGAGCTTCATCCTAGAGGGATGGACCAGCTCAAGTATAGGGAGCTTCACGATTATTGGATTGGGCAGCCTAGCCTTGTAGCTGCGGGGAGGAGGGACTAGTACATCTAGTCTTTCCTACTAGCCTTCCTGTCTACGGTCTTCTTCCCTATCTACTTGTACAACCTTAAGTACAGTTTTCTCTTAGCCATCGAAGATCTTGATGCTGTGTCGAGAAAGAACTAATGCTAGGCCATTCTAGCATAGTTGTACTATAGGCTAGATGTTGGAGTTCGAGGCTAGTAGTCCGAGCTTAAGATCTGCCATCTGATCCTACTGGTAATTCTTGAATTGATCTCTTGTGCTTTAACCCTTTACTCAAACTACTTTGCAACTAATCTTCTACTTGTTTTGTAGATTTAGGCCTTTGAGCATCAATTTATCCCAGTCCAAGTTTTCCTGGGTAGCCTGAGATGCCGTGTTATCTCAAGGTGGATGGGGCCTTGGAAGCATCAGGCTATGAGTACAACAAAGTATAGGGATTTCCTTCGTTAGCTGCGCTCTAATTGAGTAAACTTCTTTCATGTTGAACCTGTATTTTACATTTTGACAACTCTTAGTAGAAACTGTATTTAAAAAGCTATGATAATTACAACGCATTTATTTTGTGTAGGTTGTTCGAGACCCGTGGGAGAGGATGGTCATACAGGGAGACATCAAGTGGATGTGAGCTGGCATGGATGATCACCCGTATCACCCAGCCTATAGAGTGCTTAGGTATGACCCAAAATATAGCAACATCTGAACAAGGTAACTAGTATCTCAAGTCTAAGGATATTTGTACTAATATTGCAATAAGATGATTAAAACACCAATACATAATATAGATTACCAAGTGTTGTCTTATAGCAGTCTCTAATGTATCTCCCTGAATACATTCATGTGTTAACCCAACATACCACCCTCTAGCACTAGAGATATGCTACTTTGAATCAAGTGCAAGAGGTATGATGACACATGCTAGTCTATCCATATCATCAATGTCCAGTCTTAATAATATTATAACTAGGGATATTTAGACAAATTATAATTGCACACAAACCATTTCTCAGCAACATAATCCCACTATGCCCTTACAATACTTGCTATGATTATGTCATGAACTTTTGCAAAACATCAATGAATATATTCTAAACCAGTCATAATATATTTTTTACAGTCATTGACATAATAAAAGAATGCCTTCATTAATATGACTTTGTTCATACAAATAAAACTAACTAAGATATATCGCCTAATTGCCTCTAGGGCATACATCATATATAACAATCTCCCACTTGCACTAGTGCCAATTAGCTACGTATCGTAAGCCATAACTATTAACGTGCTGGTCATCCTTAATCTATGTCAAAGACTTGGTCAGACCATCGGCCAGGTTTTGAACTATGGGTACATATTCCGTATATATATCCTTATCCTTTATGATATATTGAACTGTATGATATTTTACGTTTACGTGTCCATTTCTCTGACGAGACCATGGTTCTTTTGCCTGAGCAATAGCCCCAGTGTTATCACAATGTAATAATATTGGATCTTTACTATTAGACACCATGCCAAGATCACCAATAAATCTCTTTATCAAGACAGCTTGTTTTGCTGCTTCTAAAGTAGCAATTTACTCAGATTCAATGGTTGAATCGGCAATCGTATCCTGGTTGAACTCTTCCAAACAACTGCCCCTCCAATTAACATAAATAGGTAGCCTAACTATGACTTATAGTCTTCTTTATGAGATTGAAAACTTGTATCAGTGAATCCGTTTACTGTGAGATCACTTCCTCTATAAACCAAGAAAATTTCCTTAGTCCTTCTGAAGTACTTAAGGATATTCTTAACGGCCTTCCAGTTCTTCTCACCAAGATCAAATTGAAATTCGCTTGTGATGCTTAATGCGTGTGAGACATTTAGCCATGTACATACCATAGTATACTTGATATATCCTATTGCATATGCATAGGGTATTCTATTCATGCAAAATCTCTCATCTTGTGTCCCCGTACACTCAGATTTAGAAAGGTTAGTTCGATGAGACATTGGAAGGAAACCCTTTCTTGATTGCTCAATGTTGAACCTAGTCAATACCTTGTATATGTATGTATCATGTGAAAGACCTAATAGTCTTTTGGATATATATCTATAGATCCCTATACCTAGTATAAATGTTGCTTCTCCAAGGCCTTTCATGGAGAACTTTCTTGACAACCACGACTTAACCATTTGAAGAAGAGAAATGTCATTTCCTATTAGCAGTATGTCATCAACATAAAACACAAGGAAAATGACTGCACTCCCACTAACCTTCTTGTTTACACAAGGCTGATAAGCATTTGATATAAAATGTAACTCTTTGATCGTATCATCAAACCTTATATTCCAACTCCTGGATGCCTGCTTAAGTCCATAAATGGATCTTTGTAGCTTGCATACCATCGAGCCATTTTGAGATGTAAAACCCTCATCTTGTATCATGTAAACATCCCGATCCAAGTTTCCCTTTAGGAAAGCAGTTTTCACATCCATCTACCACATCTCATAATCATAATAAGCAGCAACGGCTAAGAGTATCCTTATGGATTTAAGCATGGCTATCGGTGATAAGGTTTTGTCATAGTCAGTTCCTTCTTTTTGACTAGAGACCTTTGCTACCAACCTTGCCTTATAGGTAATCACATTACCATCTATGTCGGTTTTCTTCTTGAAAATCCATTTCCAACTTATGCCTCTAACCTCATCAGGTGCATCGATAAATTCCCATACTTTGTTTTCATACATAGAATCTATTTCTGATTTCATGGCTTTTAACCATTTATCAAAGTTTGAGCACTCCATTGCTTCCTTGTAGGTCTTAGGTTCATCATCCTCCATTAGAAATATTTTCTTATCATCTGTGATGAAAAATCAATATCTTTTAGAAGCATTAGGAATCGTACCAGATCTACGCAATGGTTGTTATATAATAGGTTGTTCCTCGATCACACTCAAATGTGTATCAGGTGTAGGAATTATTAGTTGATCATCTTGTTCACCTACTTGAACCTCAAGTTCAAGGTCGCTTCCACTAGCTTTTGCAAGCATGTGTTCCTTCTCAAGGAACTGAGCAGTCCTAGAAATAAATACCTTTTTTCATTAGGATCATAAAAGGTATATCCTACTGTCTCTTTGGGATAACATATGAACAAGTATTTGTCAGCCCTAGCTCCCAGCTTATCTGACATTGTTGTTTTAACATAGGTAGGACATCCCCAAAGTCTCACGTGAGAAAGAGAGGGTTTCTTACCATACCACCTCTCATATGGTGTTGTATCAACTGATTTTGAGGGCACACGGTTTAATATATAAACTACGCTCTCAAGTGCATATCCCTAAAAGGATTTGCTAAGACTTTTCTTGTCTCATTAAGGGCCAAACCATGTCTAACAAAGTTCTATTCCTCCTCTCAGACACACCATTGTGCTGAGGAGTATAAGGAGGGGTCCATTGGGGTAATATGACATTGTCCCTTAGATAATCTTGAAATTCTTGGCTTAAATATTCTCCACCTTGGTCTGACTGTAGTGCCTTAATATTCTTTCCAAGCTATTTCTCAACTTCATTCTTATAGTCTTTGAATCTTTCAAACCTAACTAATTTGTGCCTCCTGAGGTACAAATACCCATATCATGAGTAATCATCAATGAAAGATATGAAGTAGACGAATCCTCCATGTGCTTGCACAATTATTGGACCACATACATGTGTGTGTATTATTTCCAATGTACTTGTGGCACGTTTCCCTTTACCTTAAAAGGTTTTCTTTATCATTTTCCCTAATAAACAAGGTTCGCATACCCCATAAGACTCCTAGTCTATTGGTCCCAAGTCATCAACTTTGTGTAACTTAGTTAAGCGGGTTTTGTTTATATGGCCTAATTGACAATACAATAAGTAGGATGATTTGTCTTTATCTAATTTCAATCTCTTAGCATCATTCATATTAGAATTTCCAGCTTTAGTATTTAAAACATATATGCCATCAATCAAAATGCCACTGCCATAAAGAACACTATTTTTACAAATTTGATAATCATTATTATTAAATAAAACTTCAAATCCTTATGCTGCTAAACACACAATAGAATTAATATTCTTAGTAACAACCAGAATATAATAGAATTTATTTAATTCTAAAACTAGGCCACTTAGCAATTTGAGACTGTATGTTTCTACAGCTAATGAAGCAACCTGTGCTCCATTTCCAACTTGTAGGTCCAACTCTCCTTTAGGCAGCCTTCTAAAGTTTCGCAACCTCAGCACAGAAGTACAGATATGAGTACCACATCCAGTATCTAATACCCATGTAGACTCATAAGGAACTGTAGTGAAATTTTAAATCATGAACATACCTGAAGTAGTTCCCTTCTTAGGGTTCTTCTTCTTACTGATCTTTTTCTTTACCTTTAGCCCCTTCTTTTTCTAGGTCTTACCCTTCGAAGGTTTGGTTTTCTCAACCATCTGTAGATTTTTCTGATCCTGCTTGATCTTAGGTTTTACTACTTTCAGCATGTTGATCAATTCTGGGATTGTTGTATCAATCTTGTTCACATAATAATTAGTCACAAATTGTGAACAAATATTAGTAAGGGAAGTCAAAATGAGATCTATGTTTAACTCATGATCCATGACAATACCCAATCGACCAAGATTCTCGACATAGCCAAGAAGTTTTAAAACATGTTGAGAAGCTGAAGCACCAACCTACATCTTAGTTTAAAACAAAAGTCTTAAGGTCTCAAACCTCTTCGTCCTTGCTTGCTCAGAAAAGAGTTCTAGAAGATGGAGAATCATGGTATCGAGATCCATATTCTCATGTTGTTTTTGAAGCTAAGGATTTATGGTTCCCAATATTAAACATGTTGTAGATTCACGATCTTTCCTATGCTTCTTCCACCCCTCATGTTCCTCAAGATCGCCTGCATCAGGTTCATCAGGAAGGGGCTCGTCCAAAATATAAACCAGGGCTTTGCCTCTGAGGTCTATACTCAGCATCCTGAACTAATCAGTAAAATTGGTTCCATCTAATTTGTTCTCAAGAATAGTGCAAAAGTTTATGTTTGTAGTCATATTCAACCTAAATATACGAAAAGAATTATCGCTTTAGACTTAGTTCTTGTACATGCATTTAATTTAAGGTCTTTTAATTAAATACATATTCCTATAATTTTATTAAGGTTTATTCAAAAATGTAATAGCCGCTCTATTGTTTTTCAGGAAACATGGTCTAACCATGCTCCTTAGTAGGTAGCATCTATAACTCATTTAAGCCAACCCCCGCTATCACGAGTTAAGCTAACTTAAATAGCTATAGGAGGATCTAGTCCATTTACATCAAATGCAATTGCTAATACATTTGAGTTCCAACCAGTAGACGTGCATAACAAATTATATGACTCCTCAAATGATGCCTCCATCCTAGCATTAGCTCCGATATTACGGATAACTAACCTAGACTACTTAAGACTTAACCCTAATTTGAATCATGTGAACAGACGATGTTAAAGAGAAAGCATACTGTGCGTGAGCAATTCATTCAATAAAAAGGCCTAGAATCACACTTTGATTTTTAGGAAGGCTAATTTTCTCTTAATATTTTAATGGGGATTTATTGGTGCAACGGATCTTGCCTAATCTAGGACATATACATGGACATGATTATGAAACTATAACTAATTTTCAGGCCAAAAGGAATTAGTAGGTTCAACCTAGGGCCATGCACGACTGGTAATTCATAATCATTCCATCATACGAAGACTCCACATAGCATTCAAAATAAACAAAGGGGTTCTTTGTTCAAGTTCTTGCACCTATGTCTATAAATTTTAATTTAACAATTTAAACTCTCATTTGTAAAACCATATAATGAATCCAATTCATTATACTAGAAATCATCTAATACAAAAAGTCCCATTGGTAATTAGAATCTAGAATCGATGAGAATTCCCAGGTAGGAGAGGCCCCCTTGAAGTGAATGAGCAACCTTGTCCAATCCTTGCCAGAATAAACACGGGCCCTTCTGACTCAGTTAACCATAGACTAATTAAATCAAAGATTTCATTCTTTTCTAATTTAAGAAATGTTCCATATAATTTAAAAATTAAAGCATTTATAATTTCAAGTAAAACATTGTTAATTTTAGATAACTACCCTAACTAAGTTTGAGAAACACTTAATCTAGTTATCACAACATTTTCTATTACAAGAAATAAATTCCTGGGCATGGAATAGCATGCATGAAAATATTTCATAGAAAATCAAAACTAGCATATTTCTAGTCAATCATACAATCGAATTAGGCAGGCTCTGATACCACTATTGGTCTAGATTAAGGGTTTTAGCACGTAAAATAGGCGCATCGAAAATTCAAAAATTTATTCTAGTGTCCAAGATCTCCTAAGCATGGCATGATTGGTAATAATGTTAGTCTTAAATTATTCTAGGTCATAAACACTTATTAAAAGGACCTAATAATAATTTAACCACTTACCAGTTGAAGCGTGAATACTGTAGTTGGTAGAAAGACCACTTAGGTTCGTGCACAGACTCCACAGTAGAGGCCTATAAATAGTCTAAACGAGCACCACCGACCAAAACCTTCTAGAAAGGGAGTACCAATAAATAAGTGGAAGATAGTAGATCTTCCGTACTAATTTATTCTAGAAGAGACTCCCTTAGTTTTCTATTCTAAGTAAATACGTCTTTTAATGGATTACTTTTAGGAATCAGAAAAACTAAGAGAATAACAGAGCAAGTGAAGGTGTATGAAATTAAGGACAAAAAATAATGAAGGAGGAGTCCTCTATTTAAAGTGGTTAGGAATTATTTAAAGAACAATAAAGTCCCCAACTTAAACCAATTAGAAAAAATTAGAAAGGGCAAATAAGACTATTTAATTAAATTAGGAAGTGGAGACTGACACAAATGCTAGGAAGCTTGCTTAGGGAGAAAGCTCCCTAAAGTAACCCTAACGCTGCTAGCCAAAGGCCAGTAGTGTGGCCGAGGTCACGTTGGAGAACAAGACCAGCCTGTTAGGGATGTGGCCTACGCAGGAGCATAGGCCACATGGGCTTGCACTGCCCAAGGCGCAGCCCACTGGTGAGCCATACTCTGCTCGACCAGTGTAGCCCACGCAAGCTCCTTGTGGGTTATGCACCTATGCAGACCCCTATGGGCTTGCACACAGTGCATGGTGGGCTATCGAAGGTAGCCCACTTGGGCAAGGCCTGCAAGCCTTTGTGCATTTCTACACTAGTCCACGTGTAGATCTTACGCATGTACTATCTAATAGTACATGTGCAAATCCACTCACGCGGGTTCTCGAACCCCGCTCAGTTTGTGTTTCTACTTCCCCCTTTTTCTGTTTTAACCTCCTTATTATGTGATAGATTCATTTATCTAGCCAATGAATATCTATATAACCAATATTATGGTCTAACCATATTTTCTTGCTCTTTATACTAGACCTAGTCCAACTGTTCTTTACATAGCTCGATCGTAACTCAAAGTGTATGACCTTATAGGATCCCGTAATATTGAGCCGTTAAAAGTTTAAGCTAGCTCAATTCCTTTTAGGAATTGATTGGCTCGAAGCTCCAAACCGTTGTGGACTCTTATTACTTCGATCGGTCATAGTGGCTCTCTAGCAAAGGGCATATAACCCCTCAATGTTCGGAATGTCATGCGCATTTGACTTAATCCCGATACTGCCATAGTATCAATACAATTCACTCCTTCCATCAACTATTAAGTACCATCTAGTTTCTAGGACTCAGTTTAATTGTTAGTCCTCTAGTAGCTATAATAGCTACCCTAGTATTTAGCCTTGCTACCAAAGCACACTACTCAACCATTTAATGTGTTGATCAGGATCCCATCCTATCAACTTATACACTCTTTTATTGCAATAGTGGAGTGATAGATTCCATCTTGTCTACTCAGCTTACCAACGGACAGACATCAACTATACCTATAATCGTTCGTATCGCCTACTCTATAGAGTACTTAGGTATGACCCAAAATATAGCAAAATCTGAAAAAGGTAAATATTATCTCTGTTATAAGGATATTCATTTTGCTATTGCAATGAGACGATTAAAACACTAATACATATTATAGATTACCGAGTGTTGTCTTATAACGGTCTCCAATTTATCTCCCTGAATACATTCATGTGTTAATTCAAGGTACCACCCTCTACCACTGGAGAAATTCTACTCTGAACCGAATTCAAGAGGTATGACAACACATGATAGTCTATCCATATCATCAATGTCCAGTCTTAATGATACTATGACTAGGGATGTTTAGACAAATCATAATTGCACATGAACCAATTCTCGCGAACAAAGTCCCACTATGCCCTGGCAATACGTGCTATGATTGTGTCATGGACTTTGGCAAACACATTAATGAATATATTCTAAACTAGTCATAATATATTTTTACAGTCATTGACATAACAAAAGAATGCCTTTATTAATATAACTTTGTTTGTACAAATAAAACTAACTAAGATATATCGCCCTAATTATCTCTAGGGCATACATCATATCTAACAGCTACCCTTGTTAACCCTAAGCCGCTGACGAAGCAGTCTCGCACAATGTGAGAGAGGGGGTCCTTCGTGCAGAGTTGGATACTTTCTGTCCGCTCCTCATTCAGTCGGGGAAGTGGGTTGTCAAGGAGCTCGAGGAGTCGGTCCATCCCATCAGCTTTACCCCCTCTAGCTCCACTCATGTAAGGAATTATCTGTTTTAATCTTGCCCTTAAAATAACTACTTATAATATCCCATTCTTATCTAGTTTTCTCTTTTAAGTGATCGTTTCTGAGGCGGGGAGGATTGTTAGGGGTTTCTTCTCTGTCTGGGACCTGCTTCTAGCTTAGGACATACTAGCCTCGGTAAGGTTCTTTTACCTGTAAAATTTAACAAACTATGCATGATGTATGCCATGATATTTATATATGTGTACTGATCTTTTGATTTCCATTGCACGCTCTGTTGGCTATGGAGCATGGTAGGTCTACTTAGGATTTGGATGCCTCTAAGGAGTGAGCTAGGTTCCTATAAGAGTAGTTGCAAGCAATAACTACTGAGGCCAACTAGGCTAGAGTAGAGATAGCTCGGGTGAGGGCTGAGGTCGAGGTGTTGTAAGGCTAGCTGGTATGGATGACAGAGGATAGATAGACACTTGAGCTATTTGTTTCCATATCTAATGATGATAGCTTAACATATCGAGTGGCACTGATGGTGGCTCAAGTGGCTAGAGCTGGGGAGGAGGTAGAGAAGTGAGTAGAGGAGACTAGTACTGCAGCTGGGAGTATAAAGGAGATTTAGAGGTCAGGGTTCCTGATCTGCCTACTACGGATGCTGGTGGGGTAAAGGATCATGTGACGATAGACATGGACGATCTGCTGGCAGGTAAATAGGATCAGACACATGAGGAACTCTAGGGATAGGACCTCCGAGCAGCTTAGATTAGACTGCAGTTATTACATTATGGACATTTGATACTTTTTGCAATGCATGAATTATTTTGGTGCAAACTTAGATTTATACTTTTGCCATTTTAAATTTTACACATGTTGAACTTTTCTTTTTCTGAATTGAGACCATTCAAATATCGTTGTCTGTAGACCTATATTGCCCCTTGGTATACTAACAATGAGACCTACTTACAGTATACCAAGAGTAGGTGAGTTAACCATCGAATACTTAAAGTTCCTGATGATAATGAACTGACCCAATATAACTGATAAGAATTACTAAGGTTGGTGGTTGGAATAGCAATTCTAGGGATATGTGCTATCCTGTTAATTAACAATGGGAGAACTAAGTTCAAGGAATCCTAGTTGTGAGACATAGAAATTACGAACGATGTTATAATTATTACAACTAACAAAAGTGGCGCTTTTGAATTGAGTTCTAATTTTTGCATAGGCCACTCAGTATGAGATGACCTATCAAACTTTTATCTTCATTTCTTTTTGTCTATATTTTTGCCTAAACTGTCCTTAATGGTTTAGTTCAGCGAACTTTACTTTTTTTCTTTCCTTTAACTTTTGCCTGCACTGCCCTTTGGGTTTTCTAATCGAGCAAGCTTTTCTTTCTTTTTCTTTCTTCTTAACTTTTGCCTGGACCTCCCTTTCAGGGTTTCAATCCAGCAAAAGTTTTCCAAGTTTTACATAGGTCCGATTTCTTTTGTGGCCTATCAGTATTTTTGTCTTTTATTGAGTAATTTACGCGCAGTGAAGATAACAATAAAGTTGAACAAAATTCAAAGAAAATTTGATGTTCACATACCTGTGATTATTTCACCTAAAGACATGGATGTATTCATAAGACCAAAGTTCCTAGAAAATCATAACATGTTCATTGACAAAATTAATTTGACTAAATAGGCAATGGCAACAATTTCCAATGGTTAACCCCTATTTCCTACAAGTCTTTTTATAGATTTTCTAGAAAGCAACGGACATTTTTCTCTCAATGCCCTAACTTTTTCCTAAGCTTCCCTTTTCAGATTTTCAACTTAGCAAGCTTTATTTGCGTTGGAGTACCCTAACTTTTTCCTTATCGGTTTATGGGATACCGATCACTAAGTTGAAACCTAATTTTTTTCCCGAGCAGTAGAGGACCACTCATTGGGTGATTTATTCTTTATTTCTTTTATTCTTTGTGCTACTTTTCTGTGATTTAGTTCTTTTGAGCTAGACATGATAACGCTTAAGCTTATCTTGATTTACTGGACTCACGAACTCTTTTCCGTCCATATCCATGAGTTTAATTCCTCATTTACCAAGCACTTTCTTAACTATGAATGGTCCTTCCCAATTAGGCATGAACTTACCCCTAGCTTCAATGTTGACTTCACGTAGCTGTTTGAGAACCAGATCACCCGCCTTGAGAGGTTGCTTTGGGTATCTGACTCTATTATTATAAGCTTGACCCATTCGCTACTAGTACATCTGTAGGTGGTTAAGTGCTTTGAGCTGCTTTTCATCTATTGTGTTCAACTGTTCATACCTAGCTCTTGCACAATCTGACTCTTTCGACCGAGCTTCGTGTGCCACTCTTAGAGATCTTACTTCTATTTTGATAGGTAACACGACTTCCATTCCATACACTATGTAGAAAGGTGTTGTTAGGTGTCGATGACATGTGGGTTTACCATGGCGCCTGGGTGAGAGGAGGGGACCTCTAGGGGTTGGTTTGATTTAGGCATGACGAAACCTTCTTAGTTCAAGTTTGCACATTTTAGCCAATTTTATTAATAAAAGAATAGAGACCAGAATCTCAATACAAATGATAGAGTCACCACCTAAGTTGTCTACATGGGGAAGAGTTTTAGTACAGTTCCTATTGAGCGGGAGACTCATACCTTTTAGATCAGAGATTCGGGTATCGAATGAGTCACTTATTTCTCATTTAGTTAATTCAAAATTACATTCACTGTGTAAAATCATTTTGTTTTCATCATTTGGGGAATTATCATAGAAATCCTATTTTTCTACACTCTTTCACACTCATTACATGCATTTACATATTACAATAAAGCACAAGCAATAAAGGGGGGAATAAAAGTTACAACCCGGGGAAAATGGGGGAACTACAAAAAGAACCTATACTTTTGTTCTAAGTTATAAACCAAAGCTAAAATAAATTCCCCTACATTTACAAAGATTAGCGCAGTTTATAGCACATCAAAAGTAAGAATTTTATTAGGAAATATGTGATTATGTTAGCGTGATGGTTTTGCGATTGATAGCACCTAGAAGGGTTCTAGGATCAGAGACAAATATCAAATCTTCAGCGTATTTTATTGTAAAAACACATTTTAATTTTTATGGGTTGATTTTTTGGATTATTATTCAAAATGATCGCATGGAAAATGGTGAGTTAATTGATTTTAACTAATTAAGAAAATGAATTCTAGGTTCTTCTTGGGGGCCCGGGCCCGTATAGGTGGATGGGACCTATATAGCTATCAGGGAGGACTATTACAGATATGGGGGACTCGTACAGGTCCTATTTGGTCCTAGGCAGAAGCTTCGTTTGATTTAATAAGTAGAGAAATGAAATAAGAATGGGATTTCCTTCCATATGGGTATGGCACACCAATTTAAAATCCCTAAGGACAAGAGGTACCAACAAGGCTCATATGGGTTAGGACTAGACCCAAAATAGGAATAAAAGAACACATATGATAGAAGAATCAGATAATAACGGCAAAATAACTGAGGTGTGAGTCTCTTTGAAACTCAGGAGTGTTACCTTTACGACATGAATATACTTAAAGGAGATCCCTTTGCCGTTGAGAGAGTCTAGCCAAGGTAGTTGACGAAATGGAGATTTTAGAACTATTTGGGTGAGTGTTTGTGTGGACAAAAATTCCTCTAAATCCTAATAAATGAAGCTAGGAATGAATCAATTTTGGACAAAACCTCAATGGATTGGTTTTTCCCCAATTTTATACCTCCTATACCTCAACTATACCCTTTTTATTTGTATGGAAATTGCTAGAATTCTAATATAATTACTCTATAGTATATGTTGTATATGTGTTCGTATTTTCTAAAAGGTGAGGAAAGGCCCCTATTTATAGGGGAAATGAGGTATGAATGCAATAAATCACATTCATGACCGGCCTTTTCCCAAAATGGGTAAGGATCTCATTCCATAAATCCTGATCAGGCAACAAAGAGGAACCATAAGCATGGGGCCCCACTCATATAGGTCTGGGGGGACCCATATGTGTCCCCTCCAAGCGTATAAAAGAAATTAAGTGGTACGGGTCCGGTTGATCCACACCATTAGGTAGCACCCGTATGGGTCCCTAAGGGTAGATGAGGTCTCTAAACTTCTGCCAAACTCGACTCCATAGCAGTAGGAACACCTTTGGTGGATATCACCTATGAGAGATCACATTATCTAGCTCTCATCATCATTTCATGAGAAGGACCCTTAAAATCCAATGCTCACAGACTGTCCCTCATAAGATTACTGTAGATACGGATCTATATCATCTCACGATATGACCAAGGGTTTAGGAATCATACCTAAGGTGATGATAGGGGGTGGGTTCAATTCTTAAGGTGAACTCCTTTCCTCAATGCCCCTATTCTTGAGGTGGACGAATTTCCATGTCAATGCATATCTGTTTCTTGAGACAGATGACTTTCCTTGCCAATGCGTATCCCTGGTGACTCTACTAGGGAAGGTGTGTGTATCCTTTTGTTAAGGCAGATCAACTCTCCTATTTGATGGCGTATCCCTTTCTTAAGATGGATGACTGCTCGTACTGGGGTACCCTTTATTAAGGTAGATCGATTTTTCTAACCAATGACGTACCCCTTTCCTAAGGCAGATGACTCTCTTAGCTTATGTATCCCTTTCCTAAGGTAGATGACTCTCCTGTTTGATGGCGTATCCTTTTCCTAAAGTGGATGACTGCTCCAGCTAGTGTACACCTTTCTTAAGGCGGATCAACTTTCTTGAATAATGACGTATCCCTTTCCTAAGGCGGATGACTCTCTTGGGCGATGTATCCCTTTCCTAAGGCAGATGACTCTCCTAGATGATGTATCCCTTTCCTAAGGCGGATGACTCTCCTGGCTGATGTATCCCTTTCCCAAGGCGGATGACTCTCCTAGCTGATGTATCCCTTTCCTAAGACGGATGACTCACCTAGCTGATGTATCCCTTTCCTAAGGTGTATGACTTCTCCTAATTGATGTATCCCTTTCCTAAGGTGGATAACTCTCCTAGCTGGTGATTTTGAATTTCTTGTAAAGAGACAACAATCAAATACCGAGTTAGTAATTATCTAAGTAGACACATCTTTATTCTTGATTGACTTTGTGATGAACAAAAATTTTTACCCCTTCAATTAAGAATAAAGATGCATGGATGAGGGTTAGCCCTTGAATATGTTATAAACTGAGTGTGAGAAATGTCAGTTTTGGCCCAATCACTTTGGGATGGAATGCCCCTTGGAAGGGCGCCTCTCGAAAATGCCCTTTGGAGAGCTCAATAATGGGGGGATGCCTCTAGATTAGCTAATTCGCTGCTGGGGAATTGGGAGTGCCCCTGGTCGAATGAGGGGATGCCTCTAGATGGTTAGGGGTGCACCTAGATTAGTAGGGTGATGCCCCTTGGTTGACTCTATTGCTGGGGAGCAGGGTAACATTCCTTGGTAAAACCTTTTCTGCTTAGGAAGTCCCTCCATATAAGATTTTTTGCTTGGGAAAAATTTCCTGTACCAGGGTGGACCTGTACACACAAATTATCCTCGTTAGTGATCAATTTAAAAATGGCTTACCTTGATTGTTGACTGACATTTGTGAAAACAAAAATTTTTTCCCCTTCAATCAAGGATTAACATGAGCTAGGGGGTTTTCCCCTAATGTAACTAAAATACAGAGTTTAGGAGAATTGGGGCTTGGCCCCGAGTTTGGACTAGATGCATCTCTGATGCTTTCATGGATCATTGGTTTGAAAATCTGCCCCTGAATGGCAAAAGAAGACCTATATAGATGGACCAGGACCCGTACTAGTAGGAACCTTGAAGATTGGGACCCATACGGGTGGGGAGGAACCCGTACGGGTCCTTATCGGGAAGGTTCAAAAGTTGATCAGACTCCTCAGATCCCATCTTACACAAACTTGTCCCATTTTGCAATCTTCAGCAATTTTCTCCTTAAAACTGATCAAAATGTATAAAAAGATCCCAAAGATTGGCCATTTCTCTGTTAGGCACAAGGATTTGCCCTAGGTGGGGTATTTGGAGCTTTAGGATTGCCCAATTTCGATTGGGTACGCTTTTTGGGAGGGAGACTCATTTCTGGCACTCACTCCTATTTCTGATGTGCCCCTCGTTCTATCTTCTGATACTCATGCCTCCAAACTCCAGGTATTTCCTGTGATTCTCCATTTTTCAATTTTTGAATTCTTTGGGAATTTCTCAAATTTTGGCTTGAATTAGGGTGCTTTAGACCTTAAAATAGAGCCTAATGCATGCAACTTTAGTCTAGGGTGCTTTTAGCATAGTCTTGGATGAGGTTTGGTTGAATTTGGATGATTTTGGATTTTAGGGACGTTTTTTGATGATGCTACTAATTACAGGGACCCATACAAGTGAGGAATGACCCGTATATGTCCTATTTGGTATAGGAGCCACTTATGGACCCGTACAGGTGGGGCAGACCAATGCAGGTCTTGTCCTTAGGGACAGAACGCTGTATTCTTTGCTTGTTGCATTTCTTTTCTGATTTGTTTACTATATCCTAACCCTGTTGAACTATAACTTTATCTTTACAATTTTAGTACAAGACTATGGGAGCCCTGAGCTTCTGCAGAAAGTGGTATAAGGAGATCCGTAGTGCAAAGGACACCGAGCTATTAGCCTGTATAGATTCTTTTGGATTAAGTGACATCATTAGGGTCATCCCTTGGGCTTCGAAGACATTAGACCCTTGTGCAATTTCAGCTTTAGTAGAGAGGTGGTCCTAGACGACCCATAGTTTTCCTTTGCCGATCGGGGAGGTCACCATCACCCCTTCGGATATGTGTGCCTTGACGGGACTAGATTGGAGAGGGGACATCATCCATTTTGATATGTATACTGATAGGTGGCATTCTAGGCCTGAGGTGAAGTCCTATATAGTGAGATTATGTGGGCTTCATCCGGGTGGAACATACATGCTTAAGTAGAGGGACCTGGATTACTATTGGATCGGGCAACCGAGTCTATTACTGCGGATAGGAGAGATCATTATGCCCGGTCATTCCTGCTGTAATTTTTTACTACCATCTTCTTCCCGGTTTATTTGAGTAACCTCAATTATGGTTTGCTCTCTATTGTAGAGGATCTTGCCGCTAGACCAAGGGGTGACCTGGGGGTCCATCCATAGTCCGGAGGAGTAAGAGTTTGGCTAGATCTGGTACCCCTATTCTTAGGTGTTTTACTAACTTAACCTTTTTTAATACCTTGTTATTTCTTGAAATGGATTGTGATTATAAGTGTGGCATTTTCTTGTTATAGCCTCTCGCTCCTACTCGAAAGAGGCCTGCTACTACTGATATTGTTAATCCAACTCCTCGATCATTCAGGGAAGCAAGTAGTCAAGAAGCTTGAGGAATCGGTCCAGCCTATTGGTTTTACCCCTTCCAGCTCCATTCATGTAAGGAATTCCGCGCTTCAACCTTATTTGTTATAGTGACTGCTTAGAACATCTCATCCTAATGTGACTTTCTCTTTCAAGTGTCCATTTCTGAGGCTGAGAGGATTGCTAGGGGTTATCTCTCCATTCAAGATCTGCTATTAGCCCAGGATACACAAGCCTTGGTAAGTTTCTTTTACCTACAGAACTTTAACAAACTATGCATGATGGATGCTATGACAATTATGTATGGGTACTGATCTTATGATTTCTATTGCGGTCTCTATTGGCCATAGAGCATAACAAGTCTTCTTGGGACTTGGATGCTTCCGAAGAGAGAGCTAGGTTCTTAGAGGAGCAGCTGTGGGTAGCCACTAATAAGGCTGACTAGGCTAGGGTGTAGACTACTTGGCTGAGGGCCGAGATTGAGATGTTGCAGGGCTAGCTGGTAAGGATGACCAAGGACAAGCAGACATCGGATCCATCTAATTTTGAGTGCAAGGATGATCTTTCTACATACCAAGTGGCGCCGGCAGTGAATCAAAGGGGCGGAGATCAACATGCTGAGGGAGCCGATACTGTAAGGGCTGCTATAGGGGATTTATAGACTAGGGCACCTGCCCAGCCAACTGCGGGTACCGGTGAGGTCGAGGATCATACGAAGATAGATGTGGATTATTTGCTGGCAGATACACGGGATCAAACTCTAGGGGATCGCCAGGGACAGGATCCCCCAGCATCTTAGATTATGATGTCCTTTTATTACTTTTTTGAACTTTTGACACTTTTTGGGCCCTACGTGGCTTACTTTGGATGTAAACTTGGATTGATACTTTTGGCAATCAACCTTTTAGACATGTTAAACTTTTCCTTTTTCTAAATATTGTGCTTTTAGACACGAATTACTTCTTAGTACAGCTAATAGTGAGACCAAGTCTGGTTAGTTTTGCATTGGTCATTCGATGTGAAATGATCGAGAATCACAGATGGTGTTCTAACATTTGCACAGGCCACTCGGTGTAAGAGGACCTTTCGAACATTTTATTTTTGTCCTAATTTTTGCCTAAACTGTCCTTGATGGCTCAATTCAGCGGACTTTTTTCTTTCCTTTTGAGCTTTAACATTTTCCTTGACCGCCTTTTCAGGTTTTCAATCTAGCAAGCCTTTTCGTTGATCTTAATTTTAGCCTAGACAGCCCTTTTAGGTTTTCAATCTGACAGACTTTTCTTTCATGTCTTAGGTTTTTCCCAAACCGCCCTTTTGGGTTTTCAATCCAGCATATTGTCTTAACTTTTTCTTGAATTATCCTTGGTGGCTCAATATAGTACACTTTTTCTTTCTTTTTCTTTGCCTTAATTTTTGCTTGGACCGCCCTTTTGGGTTTTCGATCCAGCATGCTTTTTTAAATTTTGCACAGGTTTGATTTCTTTTGTGACCCATTGATATTTTTATCTTTTATAAGACAATATATATGTAGCAAAGACAATACAATGATGTATAATACATATCCAAAAAATTTGATGTTTAGACACCAGCGATTATTTCACCTAAAGATGTGCATGCATTCATAAGACCAAGATTGTTAGGAAAATCAAAAATGTTCATTGATGAGATTAATTTGAGTACATAGGCAAACCCCTACTGCCTACTGATCTTTTATAGATTTTCTAGAAAGCAACTGACATTTTTCTCTCATTGCCCTAACTTTTGCCTAAGCTGCCCTTTTTGGGTTTTCAGTTTAGCGGGCCTTATTTGCATTGGGGTAGCCTGATTTTTGTGTGACCAGTTTACACAACACCGATTAGTGGGTTGCACCCTAATTTTTGCTTGAGTAGTAGAAGACCACTTGTCGGATGATTTATTCTTTATTTCTTTTTTTACTTTATGCTGCTTTTTTGTTATTTAATTCTTTTTACCTAGACATGATAATGCTTAAGCCTATCTTGATTCACTAGATTCATGAACTCATTTCCGTCCATATCCATAAGCTTGATTCATCCCTTGCCAAGGACTTTCTTAACTACAAATGGTCCTTCCTAATATGCCTAAATTTTTCCCTAGCATCAGTGTTAACTTGACATAGCTATTTGAGAACCAGATTACCCACTTTGAGAGGTTGTCTTAGGTATCTGACTCTTTTGCTGTAAGCTCAAGCCATTCGCTACTAGTACATCTGTAGGCGGCCAAACACTTTGTGTAACTTTTTGTCTATTACATTTAACTACTCATAGCTAGCCCTTGCCCAATTTGACTCTTTTAATCGGGCTTCGAGGGCCACTCTTAGAGATCTTAGCTTTACTTCGATCGATAACACAGCTTCAATTCCATATACCAAGGAGAAAGCTGTCTGATCGGTGGTAGTTCTTATGCTGGTTCTATACCTAAATTGCAAATGGAAGCTTATCAATCCAATCCCTATAGGTAGCCACTATTTTTGATAAAATCTTTTTGATTGACTTATCAGCATTAATGATCAGCTTCCCTTTAGAGCTCCTGAGAGATTTGAGTATAGACTCGTAACCTAAGGTGTACTTTCCATTTTTTCATAACTAGAGCCAGCATGTTGTTAATGCTCTCATAAGTCTTTTGGTCTTCTTTCTTGATAACGTATACACTTATACCCTTTTCCCCCTTCGTGAAGAAAGATGGACTATGACTTATTGTTATCATGTTTGCTAAGAACTTTTATTCTCTCTCTTTTATTTGGTGATAAGTTTTAGCCATTGGATATTTATACCATTGCGATATACTCAAAGTTAACTTCATTGATAAACATGCTGATATTTTAAGAATGTTGTTGTTATGAGTGCATGATATCATTGGAATGGAATACTCAAGTGAAATGTCAATGAGAGATGCATCAATCTATTCTTTACATGCTTTGAAAGGGACTGATGTTACAACTTATCCATGATATGCATCATAAGCGGCATTGTTTGCATAAAAAATGTTTGCAACAATAAAAATTACATCATTTGAATCATCCTCCAGAGGCAAAAGGCCTTGTTGATTAACTCTGGCAATACTAGCAGCTAAATTGGTAGCTCCGGTGTGTGGGCTTACATGAGCTTCTTCGGCCACTGCTCTTGCTAAGTTTTTGATAGCCTTGCTGATGGGATTTCATTTCTCATTTCTATTCCAGTTCTTGCCCATAAGAATGGCTAAGGCCTTAGTGATGGACTCAATTGCTTCATTCATTTCATCTTCTTCAGTATTTCCACACTTTCCACAGAAATTGAGGTTTCAATCATGCAGCCATCCTTGAAGTCATATACATCATTAAAGATCTCAAAACTAGGGTCCTTCTTGCCCCTCACTTTGACACATTCGTCCTCACCTATGAATATGTTTCATTTTACTTTGGCCCCTACCATAAGGCAGGGTTGGGGTTTGGACTTCTTAGCACCTGGGCAATTCCCCAAACCAAGTCTGAATGGCCACGAAAGGGGCAAAATGGGTTCCAACATGCCCTGAAGATTCTTTCCGAGCCCCTTCCCTCTCACACAACCTTGCTTCATCATAATCTTTTCGATTTTAAGAGATATTTATCCCTTAACTAAAAACTTCATACCCTAGTGAGCTACAGCCGCCCTAGATTCCTTTTCTTTGGCTTCCATAGCTGCTATAATAGATGGTTCACCGGCTTCACTGGTCACTAGCTTGCCATTGTGGATGGGCTTGACTTTTTGATGAACTATGGAAGGGATGGCCCCTAATGCATGGAGCCAAGGATGACCCAAAAATAATGAGTAAGTGACGGGAATGTCCAGAATAATGAATAAGACTTCAGACTTCACTTCTCCAACTGTAACCTTAGCTTCAAAGACCCCAATGACACTTCTCTTCATATCATCATATGCCCTTATAACAGTATAGGATTTCTCTAACATGGATTCTAGCCCTAAGTGAGGCAGGACTTTGGTAGGGCAGAGATTAAGGGCGGAACCATCATCTACAATAACACATAGGATAGAACGATCAAAGATTTGCACTTTGATGAAGAGTGCCTTATAATGCTTGTTCCCTTTGGCTGGGAGATCTAACGGATAAAACATAATGTATTCAACTTAACTGGGAGGAGATCCCCTAATAACCGAAAACACTTCGACCAAGGTGGTAGAAGGTGTAGCCTTCATGTTTAATAACTTTTCTATCAAACCCTTGCGATGATCCTTCGAGTCAATGAGAAGTTGCTAAATGTTATTCTTGGCAGGAGTAACTTGCAATTGCTAGATGAGAGTGTTGACTTTTAAATTTTTCTTTCCGGTGCCAATTGGGATTTGAGACTCAGTAGCGGGTGTAAAGTTCGGATCTTGATTGACATTTGGGATGACCTGGATATCCACATCTCTTCCCCTTCTTCTTTTTGGGAGGGGATTAGGAGGAACCCTTCAACTTTGTATAACATGCGACACCCCATCTTTCATATAACTCCTCTATTTATAAGTTTCCACAAACATGGTTGGCCCTTCAAGTTCATCATTCTCCAATACATAAGCATTGATATCAATTGGTTCTGGCTAAACCAACATAGTCTGCTCATTGTAAATACCTTCTAAATTGTATGCATCGATGTCAATAGGGATCGGTTCATTAGGCAAAGCCACTACTGAGGGAGCTATAGGATTAGCTTGTGAGATCATATCAAAGACATGGTAGGAGTGCAATCCTGACTCAACAGCCGTAACCTGTTTCTTGAAATTTAGTAAGGGGTTATTCATGGTGGTGGGTTTAAGCTCACGCTCTTGGATCTTCTTTTCCCTAATCAAACCATGAATAGCATCAAGTAGGTCTCTATAGGCACTAGTGCGATGATCCTTGCTAACGTGACAAGCACAAAACTGATCCTTATCCTCAAGTATCTATAGGAAAATACCATCCTTAATGGTGCAGATAGTGGCCACTTCTTCTTGTATGACTGCTGTTTTAGGATCAGAGCTAGACCTTGGCCTAGAAGCTTGAGCTGGGACTGAAGGGTCATTCTTTTTGAACCAAGGTTTGGCCGGCACACTCACCTTCTCTAATTCCTCGATCCATTCCCATTTTTAGGCCTTTTTGAAGACCTCTACATAGCTATAGAATTTATCCATGCCAAGAAGCTTACGATAAGCGAGCAGGGCCCCATCCATCAATTTTATGATCATCTCGAGGAGACTTAGTCTATCTTTTAGTAAAATTTGAGTTACCATCCATCTTTGAAAATAGTGCTTGAATTTCTCATTGGGGGCCTACTTGATCGCCTCCAAATTCTGTATAGTGGTCTTAGTAGTGGTATTCAAACCATAATGCTCCATTAAAGCCTCAAATAAAGCTTTCTAGTCTCTAGTTACTTCATCAGATAAAGTGTTGTACCATTCAATAGCAGGGCCTTCCAAAGTGCAAGGAAACTTGTCGGCAAGAAACTTATTGCTCAGCTTCCTTGACCCCATCACCCTCTCGTAGGTAGTGACGTGAGATTAAGTTAGACCAGTTCCCTTATACTTTACTGTGCTAGGCATACTAAAATTTTCAAGGACCCAATCCTCCTCTCTAGTGGCTTAAACAAACGGTGTAGGTGAAGGGACATCAGGATTAGTGATAAGTATCTTTTGTAGTAGATCACGCAATTCCATAGATAAAGATGATCTGTCTGACTGAGCAACCACACCTGAGGGTAGGCTTAATGATTGAGGGAAGGTGATCTCCTTAGGTGTGACTATAAAATTAGGGGTTGGACCGGATGCCCCAAACTAAAATGGTGGTGGAACAAACCATTGATTAGGCTGAGAAACCAACTGACGGCTGGTGGAACAACCGTACCCACTGACTCTAATGGTTGGCTAACTAAACCACTAGACCAACTAAACCTAACTAACCCAACTGGTTGGAGGACTCTTCATGGATTCAAACAAGCAGAAACTGAAGCTGAGTGAATGGATTATGAGTGACTCTTGAAAGGGGTAGCTGCTCACTAATCACCGCATTCGTTGCTAGAGCACTGACAAGTGTACTATAAGAAGCATTGACCGCTCTCTCTTTAGCCAAGATTACCCTGATGGAAGCTAGTATCTTATCATTCATTCGATCTAAGAACTAATCACTTCCCAAGTACTAAGAGACGACATTTGAAATATCTGATCTAACCTTGGTCCTTGATGCATTTGCTCCTCACTATTAGTAATGTCCTCAACCTTAACATCTATCTAGCCCTCTGGAGTTAGGATATGAGACATTTCTTCAGGTTGATGAGTAGTATAGGGGTCAAATGATTGAACTGACTGCTGGACAGAATACCCATAGATAGAGGTGGAGTAACCCTTAACTAAACTAGAGGGAGAGAAGTAGGAGGTGGTGGTGGAGCCAGAATTTGAGTGAAATGGACCTTAGAACATTTCCAATTTTTAACCATTCGATCTTTGGCTGAGGTAGTAACCAAAAGATCAATACATGCACGGGATGCGGTATGCAAGCACATATTAAAATGATGCATGGTGGGGTTAATTACAAGGGAACACAATACATGCGAAGTGATCGATTCCATCCTTATTTCTCATGCCAAATTTGAGGGTATAATTCCTTAGTGTACTCTCACACGGAAATTAGGGTACTTAAAAGATAAAATTCTAAAGCTTTCAATAAGAATGGTGTAAGGACATGTTAGAAGTTGATATAGACGGTTCCCATCGCATCAAGCCTCTTTTAGAGGGAGATGACAATGAGTGCTCCACCCACTAGGGTGTTCCCGATTCCTGGTGGGCATGGGTAACACCTTTGCAAGTGTCATAGAAATAATAAGGCACCTTAATCTAGGGCTAGAAGAAGAGCAGATAGAGTGTGATAAATTTCCCAAGTGATGAAAAATAAAATGAATTGAATCATGTAAACAATTTTCGGTGCTCATCTTAATCTTTTAAGATTTTAAAACAAACCAAAACTTTGCAACCTAAAAGATTATAGTCCTAAGCGAAGTTGCCACTGTGAGGTGCTGATCACGTATGGGTCTCCCTTAGTGCTTGGGTGAGAGGAGGGGCCCACTGGGGGTTGGTTGGATTTAGGCATGATGAAACATTTTTTGTTCAAGTTTGCACATTTTAGCCAATTTTATGAACAAAAGAATTGAGACCCAAATCTCAATATAAATGACAGAGTCGCCACCCAAGTTGTCTAGTAAGGAAGAGTTTTGGTACCATTCCCATTGGGTTGGAGACTCATACCTTTTGGATCAGAGATTCGGGTATCCGGTGAGTCACTTATTTCTCATTCAGTTAATTCAAAATTACATTTGCTACATAAAACTGTTTTGTTTTCATCATTTAGGGAATTATCATAGAAATCCTATTTTTCTACACTCTTTCACACTCGTTACATACAATTACATATTACAATAAAGCACAAACAAAATGGGGGAATAAAAGTTACAACTGGGGGAAATGGGTGAATTGCAAAGAGGACCTATACATTTGTTCTAAGTTATAAAACAAAATAAAAATAAATTCCCCTACATTCACAAAGATTAGAGCAGTTTATAGCACATCATAAGTCAGCATTTTATTAGCATGTGATTATGTTAGCGTAACGGTTTTGCAATCGATAGCTCTCAGATGGCTTCTAGGATCGGAGAGATGTCGAATCTTCAACGTATTTGGTTGTAAAAACACATTTTAACTTTTGTGGGTTGATTTACCGGACTATTAGTGAAAATGATTGCATGGCAAATGGTGAGTTGATTGATTTTAACTAATTAAGAAATTGAATTCTAGGTTCTGTTTGGGAGCCGATGACCATACGAGTGGATGAGACCCGTATAGCTACGGGGAGGATCGATATGGGTTTTGGGGACCCCGTACGGGTCTTGTCTAGTCCCGACCAGAAGCTCAGTTTGATTTAATAAGCAGAGAAATGGAATAAGAATGGGATTTCTATCCATATGAGTATGGCACACTAATTTAATATCCCTAAGGATATGAGGTACCAACAAGGCTCATATGGGTTAGGAAAACACCCAAAATAGGAATAAAAGAATAGATATAATAGATGAAGCAGATAATAACTATAAAATAACTGAGGTGTGAGTCTTTTTGAAACTCAGGAGCGTTACCTTTTCGGCGTGAATCCACTTTGAGGCAATCCCTTTGCTATTGAGAGAGTCTAGCCAAGGTACATGACAAAATGGAGATTTTAGAACTATTTAGGTGAGTGTTTGTGTGGACAAAACTTCCGCCAAATCCTAATCAATGAAGCTAGGAATTAATAAAATGTGGACAAAACCTTAATGGATGGGTTTTCTCCCTATTTTATACCTCCTCTACCTCAACTATACCCTTTTTATTCGTATGGAAATTGCTAGAATTCTAATATAATTACTCTATAGTATATGTTGTATATGTGTTTGTATTTTCTAAAAGGTGAGGAAAGGCCCCTATTTATAGGGGAAATGAGGTATGAATGCAATAAATCACATTCATAACCTACCTTTTCCTGAAATAGGTAAGGATCTCCTGACATTAAGCCTGATCAAGCAACAAGAAGAACCATATGGGGGAGGCCCCACCCCATATGTATGGAAGGAAATGACCCTTATGGGTCCGCCGATGGATTTGTACCTCCAGGCAGCAACCGTATAGGTCCCTAAGGGCAGACTAGGTCTCTAAACTTTGGCCAAACTTAACTCTATAGCAGTAGAAACATCTCTGATGGATATCACATTATCTAGCTCTGATCATCGTTTTGTGAGAAGGACCATTAAAATCCAGTGCTCATAGGTGTTTGATCAGTGGGTGTCCTTGCACTGGTTCTATGCCCTTAAACTATAAATGGAAGTTCATCAGCCTAATCCCTATAGGTGGGCACTTTCTTGGACAAGATTGATCAGCCCAATCCCTATAGGTGGCTATTGTCTTGGACAAGATCCTCTTGATTGACTTATTGGCATTAATGATCAGCTTCCCTTTAGGGCTCCTAAGGGATTTGAGTATAGTTTTATAACCCAAGGTGTACTTTCCATTCTTCATAACTAGAGTCAGCTTGCTATTGATGCTCTAATGAGTCTTTATGGTCTTCTTTCTTGATGATCTGACCCCTTTTCCCCCCTTGTGAAGAAAGATGGACCAAGACTTATTGTTATCATGTTTAAGTACTTTTATCATCTCTCTTTTCGGTGGTAAGTTTTAACATTGGATTTTTATGCCATTGTGATATACTTAAAGTTAACTTCTTTAATAAATATGGTGATATTTTTAGGATCGTTGTTTTTATGAGTGCATGATGTCTTTAAAATGAGATACTCAAACAAGTTGTGAATGGAAAATGCATCAATGTAACCATGATATCCTCATAAGGGGCATTGTTTACATCAAAAATGTTTGTAATATTAACAATTACATCATTTAAATCATCCTCCATAGGTGGAGGGCCTTGTTGGTCAGCCTTGGCAATACTGGCAGTTGAACTAGTAGTCCGGTGTGCAGGGTTGCATGAGTTTCTTCGGCCACTTCTCTTGCTAAGTTCTTGATGGCCTTGCTTATAGGATTTCCCTTCTCATCCCCCCTTCCAATTCTTCTTCATGTGTACGGCCAAGGCCTTGGTGATAGCTTCAACTACTTTATTCATCTTGTCCTCTTCAGTATTCTTACATACTTAAACAAAAACTAAGGCTTCAAGCATGCAGCCATTCTTAAAGTCATACACATTGTTGAAGATCTCAAAACCAGGGACCTTCCTACCCCCTACCTTGACAGATTCTTCCTCTCTTATGAACACCCCCTTCTTAATCTCAGACCCTATCATAAGACACGAATTGGGTTTAAATTTCCTATTACTTAGGCGATATCCCAAACTAAATCTGAATGGCTATAGTACAGGTTTGATGGGTTCTGACATACCCTGGAGATTCTTCCCAAGCCCCTTTCCTCTCGTGTAACCCTACTTTATCATATTTTTCTCAATCTTAAGGGATATATATCCTCTAACTGAATACTCTGTGCCCTGGTAAGCAATAGCCACCCTAGATTCCTTCTCCTCGGCTTCCATGGCTGCTATAACTAATGGTTCATCGGCCTCAATGGTCACTAGCTTGCCATTGCGGATGAGCTTAACTTTTTAATGGACCGTGGAAGGGACAGTCCCTTATGTATGAAGCCATGGACGACCCAACAATAATGATTAAGTGACGGGGATGTCAAGGGCGGTGAATAGGACTTTAGATTTCACTTCTTAGATTGCAACATTGGCTTCAAAATCTCTAATGACACTTCTCTTCGTATCATCATACGCCCTTATAACAGTATTGGATTTCTCCAACATCAACTCATCTAGTCCCAAGTGATGAAGAATGTTGGACGGACAAAGGTTCAGGGTGGAACCATCATACATGATAACACACAGAATAGAACGATCGAAGATTTACACCTAAATAAAAATTGCCTTGTTATGCTTGTTTCCATCTCTTGGAAGATCTGACAGATAAAACATAATCGGTGTAAACTGATTGGAAGAAGATCCTCCAATAACTGAAAACAACTCAACCAAGGTAGTGGAAGGTGTAGCCTCCATGCTTAATAACTTTTCTATCAAACCCTTGCGATGATCCTAAGAGTCGATGAGAAGCTTCCAAATGTTGTACTTAGCATGGGTGACTTAAAACTGCTGGATAAGAGGGGTGACCTTCGAATCTACCTTTCTAGTACTAAGGGGAGTTTGATTTTCGATAACAGGTGTAAAGGTCAGTGCCTTAATAACACTCAGGATGACCTAAATGTCAACATCTCTACCTCTTCTTCTTTTTGGGAGGGCATTAGGGGTAAACCTTCCACTTCAAGTAACATGTAACACCCCATCCTTCATATAGCTTCTTCCCTCGGGGGTTTTTACCAACAAAGTTGGTCCTTCAAGGTCATCACTTTTAAATACATAAGTGTCAATATTCATCGGTTCAGGTTAAACCAATATAGCTTCCTCATCATAAGAATCCTCTAAATCGTATGCATCAATATCAATATGGATAGGTTCATCAGGCAAGGGTACTAATGAGTGAACCACTGGGTTGGCATGCATGATCATATTGAAGACATGATGGGAGGGCAGTCCTGCATCAACAGCCGTAACCTTTGCCTCAAAATTTGGCAGGGGATTATTCATAATTCTAGGTTTAAGATTAGGTTCTTGGATCTTCTTCTCCCTAATCAGGCCATGAATAGCCTCAAGTAAATATCTACAAGTGCTTGTGCGATGACCCTTGCTAACATGATAAGCACAGAATTGATCCCTATCCTTAGGCTTGGGTGGAACATAGGGTTTGACACTTTGGAGAAGGCCAAGTGCCCTCAACTTACTAAAGATAGTAGGCACGGGTGCCTTCAAAGGGGAAATGTCATCCTCAATGGTAAGGACTACAATATCTTCTTCTTGTACTATTGCGGTTTTGGGATCCAAACTAGACCTCGGCTTAGAGATGTGGGTTGGGGCTGATAGGTCATTTTTCTTTAACTAAGGTTTGGTCGGTATACTTGCCTTCTCCAATTCCTTGATCCTTTCCCATTTCTCGGCCTTCTCAAAGACCTCCACATAGCTAAAGAATTTATCCATACCAAGCATCTTACAGTAAGCGGATAAGGCACTGCCCATCGACTTTACGATCATTTTAAGGAGACTCAGTCGATCTTTCAACAAGACCTGGGTGGCCATCCACCTTTCAAAATAAGGCTTGAATTTCTCATTGGGGGCTTGCTTGATAGCCTCCAAATTTTGTATTGTAGTTTTGATGGTGGCGTTGAAATAATACCACTCAATGAAAGCCTCAGATAAGGCCTTCCAATCTCTAGTTACCTCATCGGACAAAGTGTTGTACTAGTTGATAGCGGGGCCTTCCAAAGTATAAGAGAACATCTCAGTGAGGACTTTCTCACATAGCTTCCTTATCCTCATAACCCTCTGATAGGTGGTGATGTGAGATTGAGGTGGACTAATTCCCTTATACTTCACTATGCTAGGAATACTAAAATTTTCGAGGACCCAATCCTCCTCCCCGAGGGCTTGTACTGACAATGTTAATGTTTAGGTACTAGTATTGGCAGCGACCAACTTCTGTAGTAGATCATGTAATTCTATAGAAAAATATCATCTATCAAACTGAGTAATCGCACCCAAGGGTAAACCTACTGACAGAGGAAAGATTGTCCCCTTAGGTGCGACTATAAAATTAAGGGTTGGGCTGGATGCCCCAAACTAAAATGCTAGTGGTATGAACCCCTAGCTAGGCTAAGGAACTGAATGACTACCGGCATAACCACTATACCCACTGATTGTAATGGCTGGCTAACTGAACCAAATGGAACAACTAACCGGATGATTCTCTACCAATCCAAAGAGGTGGCAACTGAGACTGAGTGAATGGATTGTGAGTAACCCTTGATGGGGAAGTTGCTCACTAACCACTACGTGCACTGCTGGAGCTCTGATAGGTGCACCTTGAGAAGCATTAGCCACTCTCTCTTCCACCAAGATTGCCCTGATGGAAGCTAGCATCTTATCATTCACACGATCGAGGAACTAATCACTTCCTAAATACTATGAGATGGCATTTGTAATCTCCAGCCTAATATCAGCCTTTGACGTATTTGCTTCCTCGCCAGTAATAATATCCTCTACCTCAACATCTATATGGCCCTCTGGAGTAAGAATACAAGACATTTGTTGAGTTGATGAGTATTATCGAGATCAAATGAACTAAACTGACTACTCGATGAATCACTCAGAGATGGAGGTGGAGTAACCCTTAATTGAACCAGAGGAGGAGGTGGTGGTGGAACCAGAATTCAAATCAAACGGACTTAAGAACGTCGCCAAGCTTTAACTCTTTTAACTTTGGCTGAGGTAGTAACCAAAATATCAGTACATGCATGGGATGTGATATGCATGCGCGAATTATAATAATGCATGGTGGGTTAATTATAAGGGAATACACAACACATGCGAAGAGTGTCCTCCAGCCTTGTTCCTTTTGCCAATTCTGAAGGTATTTTCCTTTGATTACTACAAGGGTAATAAAGGGCAACCTAGTCTAATCTCACCAGAAAAAGGTACCTGGAAGGGTAAAATTCTACGGCTTTCGATGATAATGTATAGGGACATAATGGAAGTTGATGTAGTAGGTTCCTATCACACAAAGCCTCAAAGAGGGAGATGACACTAAGTGCTCCACCCACTTGAGTGTCCCCAATTCCTAACAAGTATGAGTGATACTTTTGTAAGGTTTGTGGAAAAATAAGGCAACTTAACCTAGCGCTAAAATAATAGCGCATCTTGCTAGAGAGAATGAGATAAGAAGACAGATTGTAATAATTTTCCTAATGATGAAAAAGAAAGCAGGTTGAATTAAGTAAATGATTTTCAGTGCCCATCTTAATCTTTTAAGCTTTTCAAAAACAGACCAACATTTTACAAGTTAAAAGAATATTTCCCCAACAGAGTTGCCACTAAGAGATGTCAATGATGTGTGGGTCTCCCTTGGCGACTTACGGCGGTGCCCATTGGGGTTATTGGTTTATTAATTTTAGGCTTGATGAAATCTTTTAGTTCAAGTTTGCAAATTTTAATCAATTTTATGAATAAAAGAATCGATATCCAAGTCTTAATACAAATGATAGAGTCTCATACCTTTTGGATCACAGATTCAGGTATCAGATGAGTCACTTATTTCTCATTTAGTTAATTCAAAATTGCATTTGCCGCGTAACCGTTTTATTTTCATCATTTCGAGAATTATTATGGAAATCCTATTTTCCACACTCATTCACACTCAATTCATGCATTTACAATTTATAATAAAGTACAAGCAATAACTAGGGGAATAAAAATTACAACCAGGGGAAAATGGGGGAATTACAAAATAACCTATACATTTGTTCTAAGTTATAAAACAAAAAAAAATAATTTTTCTCGCATCCACAAGTCAGTTTATACAAATCATAAGTCATCATTTTGTCAAGAAAAATGTGATTACTTTAGTATGGAGGCTTTGTGATCGATAGTGCCCAGGCGGCTTCTAGGATCGGAAAGAAATAAGGGGTCTTCAGCGCATTTTATTGTGAAAACACATTTAACTTTTGTGGGTTAATATACCAGATTATTAGTGAAAATGATTGCATGGCAAATGGTGATGTTCGATTGATTTTATAGATTAAAACGGAACTTTGGGTTCTGTCTAGGGGCTAGTACCCATACAGATGAGTGGGACCCGTACGGGTGGGTAGGACACATACGGGTTCTAGTGAGGACCCATACGGGCATGGAGGGGACCCGTACGAGTCCTGTCCTGTCCCAGATAGAACCTCAACTAAATAATAGGCAGAAACTTATATAGATGGGGTAGAATATGAGAAATAACGATAAAATAAATGTGATGTGAGTCTCTTTGAAACTCAGGAGCTTACCTTTACTACGTGAATCCACTTTGAAGCGATCCCTATGCTAAGAGAGAGTCTAGCCAAAGTAGATGATGAAATGGTGATTTTAGGACTATTTAAAGGAGTATTTGTGTGGACAGAACCTCCCCCAAATAGTAATAAACGAAGGTAGAAATGAATAAAATATGGATAAAACCTCAAGGGATGGGTTTTCTCCCTATTTTATACCTATATACCTCAATTATACCCTTTCTATACCTATGAAAACTGCTGGAATTTCATAAAATATATGCTATAATTTCTTGTATCTGTTGGTCACTTTAAAATGGGGTGAAAAGCCTCTATTTGTAGGGGAAATTGAGTCTGAATGCAATAAATTGCATTCCTGACTTCATTTCTCCTAAAATGGGCATAATTTGCATGACATAAAGCCTATTCAGGCAAATACAGGACCTGTACGGGTCTGGTTGGACCCATATGGGTCCCTTCTAGGTGTATGGGGGACTTGACCTATATGAGTCAACCAGTGGATCTGTACCACCAAGCATGACCCCTACGGGTCCCTAAGGGTAGATTAGGTCTCTAAACTTGGCCAAACTCAGCTCTATAGCAGTAGGAACACCTCGGATAGATAACACCTATAAAAGATTGGATTATCTACTCTCATCATCATTTCGTCAGAAGGATTGTTAAAATCCAATGCCCATAGGTTCTATACCCATAAACTGTAAATGGAAGCTTATCGGCCAAATCCCTATAGGTAGCCAACGTCATGGATAGAATCTTCTTGATCGACTTGTTGGCAGCATCAACTGCCCCATTGGCTTGTAGTGTACACGAAGAGGACATATAGTGCTCAATGTTGATCGTTTCTAGTACTCAGCTGTGGCTCCTTGAAACTATACTCCATTGTCAGAGACCACATGGTGCGAGATCCCATATCGAGTAAAAATAAGCCTCTCTATGAACTTGGCCAACTTCTTGGCGGTGATGCTGGTGTAAGATTCGGCCTCTACCCATTTTGAAAAATAATCAACTACGACTATAATCAATCAGTGTCCAATGGTTGACGATGGCTAAATTTCACCAATTATATCTATCCCCCACGCCAAGAAAGGCCAAGGAGTAGACAAATAGTGAAGCTCGGATGATGGAAGATGTTGGATATCCCCCTAAATCTAGCATTCATGACATTTCCTGACTCTGTCGACATAGTCAGTATTAATCATGGTCCTGAAATACCCCATTCTCTGAATTTTCCTAGCCAAAGCCATCCCATTCATGTATGGGCCACAATCCCCTGAGTGCACCTGGTTCAATACCTTTTCTTCATCTTCATCCGTCAAACACCTCAATAATTACCCCTCGGTAGTCATTTTGAAGAGATCTTCATCTATAAGTCTGAACTGCATTGCCAACCTTCTGATAGTCAAGCGATCTGAACTCAATAAATCTTCAGAACATCTTCCCTCCTTCAAGAATTTGTTAATGTCATTGTACCAATAAGCCTTATGCTCTTCCACTGTCATAACTTGCATCTTCTCATGAAATGATGAATGAGAAGTTTCTATTATCAATGGGTGAATGGGATGGGTCTCATCTCCCTCCTACATAGATGCTAATGTAGCCAAAGAATTGACCATCTGATTATCATCTCTCAACACATGCTGAAAGAAACACTAACTGAATCATATCGACAAATCCTAAACTACTTCCACATATGGTCTAAGTGATTCTTCTTTAATTTCCCATTCTCCTATAACTTGCTTTATTACTATTATAGAATCACCAATCACTTTTTCTTTCTATGACCCTACCTTTAGTAGGGCATCGAGACCGAATAAACAAGCTTCATACTCAGCTTCATTATTGGTGATAGGGAATTCTAGATGCTTACTTAATGGGATGACCTCACCTTGGGTCGTGATGATGATCACTCCAAGACCAGCACCCCTTCGATTTACTGCTCCATTAACGTACATGATCCATTCAGCCCACTCTACTTCTACCTCCGCTAACTGCTCATCAGGAAAATCCAGATTCTCCATGTATTCAAACTCTATGGGTTGGTTTGCTAGGAACTCAGCCACTGCCCTCCCCTTAATCACCTTCTTTATGACATACTCAATATCAAACTCAAATAACAAAAGAAGCCAACGAGAGAGCTCTTCCTACCAATGTAGGGGATTGTCAAAGATACTTCAGCGGGTCTACCTTAGCAACTTCCTGAATTCGATATAACTGTAATAATGCCTCAATTTCTTGGTCAAACATACCATTGTAGTGCACGTCTTCTCCACAATAGTGTACCTTGTCTTATATTCTAGCAACTTCTTACTCAAGTAGTGGATAGCGTGTTTGCTCTTATCATCATGCTCTTGAACCGACATGGCACCCATAGATGATTCCTCTATTGCCAAATAGAGAGCGAGTGGTTTACCAGGCACTGAGGGCTTCAAAATAGGAGGGTCATGAGGTAACCCTTTATCTTGTAAAAAGCTATCTGGCACCATTCATCCCACTTTATTGGTTACTTCTTTCTTAATAGCTTGAAGATTGGCTCTCAAACTATTGTTAACTTAGCAATGAATTAACTCATATACTGAAGCAATCCAAGAAATGATCTGACTTACCTCTTAGTCTTAGGAATAGGCATTTCCTGGATGGCTTTGACTTTGTCTAGGTCAACTTTGATTCCTCTCTGACTAATAACGTGATATAGAAGTTTGCTGGAAGTTACCCTAAATACACATTTCTTTATATTCAGATGAAGGTTGTAATTCTCAATTCTTGTCAGGAACCTGCCCTAGATCTCAGGGTGTTCTTCCCTTGTGTTGGACTTTACTAGCATGTTGTCTATATACACATCCACCTCTTTATGGATCATGTATTGTAGTAGAGCGGTCACTGCCCTATGATAAGTTGCCCCTACATTCTTTAATCCGAATGACATTACCTTGTAGCAGCACACCCCCCATTTTTTGATGAAAGCAGTCTTTACCTTATCAATGATATCCTTTAAGATTTGGTTGTACCCGAGAAAACCATCCAAGAATGAATACATTGCAGCCCTCACGGCGCTATCTACGAGTACATCAATATATGGTAACCAAAAGTCATCTTTCGATGATGCCTTGTTCAAGTCATGGAAGTCGATGCACATTCTAACTTTTTCAACCACATTTGATGACCATGTCGGATATTTGATCACCTCAATGAATTTAGCCTTGAGCATTCTAGAAACTTTAAGCTTGATCTTGTCAACCCAATCTAGATGTAGTCTTCTTAACTTTTTCTTAACTATTTTGAACTTGGGGTCAATCGGGATACGATGCTCGGTGATGTGATGATCTACCCCAGGCATATCCGTGTAAGACTAAGTGAAAGCGTTTACATGTTTTCTAAGCACTTTTATCATCTCTCTTTTTTCGATAAGGGTTAAGTAATTGGCTATTATTACCATTTTTGGATTTTTTGTAGTACCCAAACTAATGTCATGCAATGAAATGTCATGAATGCTAAAAACATTATGTGTATGGTCTGATGAATACATGGTGTCGGCAGGCAAAACATTAAACAAGTAAGCAAAATCATTATCATTATTATCATTTCAATGCCCGAAGGCCACATCATTTTGATTACATTTAACTACATTTTAATCCTCCATAGGCAGGGGGTCTTCGTAGTCACTCATCAGGAGATGGGTAAGTTCACGATGCATGTCTTATAATTGTTCCTCGGTCAATACATCATCCATGGTGACTCTTGTTACTTGGGCAAGGTTTCTGATGGCTTCTTGCATTGGTGTCTTCTTCTCATTCCCTAAACTCAGTATGGTGTACATAGCAGTAGTGAGGGTATCAATAGCTTTGTCTACCTCAATCTTTAACTGGTCATTGGGTCTCATTTTCTTGAGACGCTTCTCTGCTTCTGTGGTTGCTTCATAACACTCAGGAATAGTCTTATATGAGCTTACAAATGCTATCTTATGGATGGGAGGACATAATCCGAAGATGAATCGATTAGCTAATTCTTTCTCCTAAGGCCTTCTTTTGAGACTTAGCAAAATAGTCACCCATCTTTGAAAGTACTTATGAACGGGCTACCCACTCTATTGTTTAACAGCTATTAAATTAAAAATTGATGGTTCCTCTCTGACCTTCTTGATTTCTGATATACCCTTCAATACTTCCTCTTCTTCTAATCCTAAGTTGATCATAGTTACCTCCTCCCCCCTCGTTTTGGGTTCATATAACTTTCCCTTGTCGATCCAAGTTGTGATAACCTTGAGGAGATCTTTACAGACTTTTATTAAATGGTCCAAGCTTACATACTATACATAGAAATGTCCCCTCTCTTCTTGCTTTGGTAGAGCAAAGGGCTGGAGGTGCTTAACCAACCCACACTTTCTTAACTTTCTAAAAATCTTCACAAGAGGAGTTCTCCAGGGTGAAATTTCATCGAGAGTCGAGGGATGAATCTTCTGGTCATAATTTATATGATAAGGTAAACCCTTAGAGTAAGGAAGGATTATCCCCTTTGGCATAACCAAGAAGTAGGGAAGCAAACTTGGGTCCTTTCTATGATGAACCTGTGAGACAGCCTCTTCACGGAGCAAATAAGCCCTACTACAAGCCATGCGGAGCATTGGGTTTGCTACTTGGGTTGACTTGCCAAACTGAGCCATTAGGTACACTAGGTTGGTGACTGGAGAGTAAGATTGCCAAATCTTGCCTTGAACTGAGGTAGTAAACCAAAAGATCAGTACATGCATGGGATCGTTTATGTGTGAGTACAATAATGCATGGTGAGGTTAATTATAAGGGAACACAATACATGAGAAGCGTGTCTTCCATCCTTTTTCCTCCCACCAATTATAAAGGTATTTTCCTTTGATTACCACGAGGAAAACACAGGGTGACCTAGTCTAATCTCATTGGAAAAAGGTACCTAGAGGGGTGAAATTCTAAGGCTTTCGATAAGAATGGTGTAGGGGCATATCAGAAGTTGATGTGGTAGGTTCCCATCGCACCAAGCCTCTTTGGAGGGAGGTGACAATGAGTGCTCCACCCACTTGGGTGTCCCTAATTCTTAGCAGGCATGGGTAACATCTTCGTAAATTTTGCAAAAAAAGGGCTCCCTAACCTAGTGCTAGAAGAAGAGCACATTTAATTATAGAGAGAAGGAGATGAGAAATAGAGTGTAATAATTATCCCAAATGATGATGAATAAAGTAGGTAGAATTAACTAAATGATTTTCAATGCTCATCTTAATCTTTTAAGATTTTAAAATAGAAGCTGCAGGTTAAAAGATTATTCCCCAACGGAGTCGCCACTGCGAGGTGTCGATGACGTATCGGTCTCCCTTGGCGCTTACACGATAGGGCCCACTAGGGTTTGGTTAGATTTAAGCGTGGAGAAACCAATTTAGTTCAAGTTTGCACAATTAACCAATTTTAATCAATAAAAGAATCAAGACCCAAATCTCGATACAAATGATAGAGTCGCCACCTAAGTTGTCTACTTGGGAAAGAGTTTTGGTATGGCTCCCCTTGGGCAGGAGGCTCATACCTTTTAGATCACAGATTCGGGTATTGGATGACCCACTTATTTCTCATTTAGTTAATTTAAAATTACAATTACTGCATAAAACCGCATTATTTTCATCATTTGGGGCATTATCACAGAAGTCATACTTATCTACACTCTTTCACACTCGATTCATGCATTCAAAATTTTACAATAAAGCACAAATAATAAGTGGGGGAATAAAATTATGACCAGGTGAAAATACGGGAATTACGAAGGAACCTATACATTTATTCTAAGTTATAAAACAAAGTAAATAAATTCGCCTGAATCCACAAAGGTTAGCACAGTTTATGATACGTCATAAGTTAGCATCTTACTAGGAAAAATGAGATTATGTTAGCGTGGTGGTTTTATGATTGATAGTGCCCAGACGGCTTCTAGAATTGGAATGAAATCGTAGGTCTTCTAAATATTTTGTTATAAAAACACATTTTAATTTTGTTGGTTGATTTACCAGATTATTAGTGAAATGAATCGCATTGCAAATGGTGATATCAGGTTACTTTTATAGCTAAAAAAAGGGAAATGGGAGTCTACCCTAGGGGCCAGTACTTGTACGGGTGGGTTGGGACCCGTGCAGCTACTGGTGGAATCCATACGGGTGTGGGGGAACCCTAGTAGAAACTCATTTTAGTTAGTTTAGTTGGGGTAGATTTATAGATAAAGAACAAATGAAGTGGGATTTCCCTCCATGTGAGTATGGCGCAGCCATATAGCCTTTACAAAGACATATAGGTGACAACAAGGCCCACATGGGTTAGGACCGGACCCAAAACTTGAAGAAAAGAAAAGGAAGCTAAATAAAGAAAATAGCAATTAAATAAATTGAGTGTGAGTCTATTTGAAACTCAGGAGCGTTACCTTTACACCGTCAATCCACTTTGAAGCAATCCATGTGCTGAGAGAGAGCTTAGCTGAAGTAGATGTTGAAAACGTGAATTTAGGACTATTTAGGTAAGTATTTGTGTGGACAGAACCTCCCTCAAATCCTAATAAATGAAGCTAGGAATGAAGAAAATGTGGACAAAACCTCAAGGAATGAGTTTTCTCCCTATTTTATACCTCCTATACCTCAACTATACCCTTGTTATACCTATGAAAAACTGCTAGAAATGTTGCCTATATTATTTCTTTTTAATTTCTAATTGTCCCTCTTTCAGTTCTCTTATTGTTCTCCTTTGAAAATGAGGTTAAAATCTTTTATTTATAAGAAAAAATTGGGTCTCAATGCAATAAATTGCATTCACGACTAATTTCTCCTAAAAATGGTATGATATTCTAACCAAATTGACTATTTGGGCACATGCGGGACTCGTATGGGTCTAGGTAGGACCCATACGGGTCCTTTCCACTCGTGTTGACTCGTGGGGCCTGTACGGGTCAACCCATGGCCCTGTACCCCCAAGGTGCCACCCATAGGGGTCCTTAAAGGCATCCTAGGTCTCCGAAACTTGGCTAACCTCAACTCTGTGGCAATAGGAACACTTTTGATGGATAACACTTGTAAAGGATTGCATTATCTAACTGTCATCATCGTTTTATGAGAAGGACCATAAAAATCCAATGCTCACACCAGGCGTAGGAGATTTTCCTGACTAGACAAATCATCTCAGACAAGCATTTCCCTAGTAAGAAAGTCAGTCAAGAAAGCATTACCCCATTCCCATATAGTGGAACCAGCCAAGGGGCATCCCCCCATCATCAAACACCTTGGGGCACCCAACCTAGGTGTATTACCTAGCAGTGGAACCAGTAAAGGGGAATTCCCTTAAGGGGCATTCTTTCAAGGGGCACACCCTGAGGAGCATTCTTCCAATAGACACCCCTCAAGGGGCATTGTAGCCCCAAGTAGTTGGGGCAAACCCAACACTTCTCTAACTCAGTTCTTTCAGGGACCAATCCTACCCACACATCTTCATTCTTGATTGAAGGGGCAAAAATTTTTGTTCACTGCAAAATCAATAAGGAATTAAGATGTTTGACTTTAGGGAGTAACTAACCCAATGTTTTTATTGTCTCTTAACAGGTTATTTTAACCATCAGCAGGAAAGTCATCCACCTTAGGAAAGGGATACGCCATTAGTAGGAGAGTCAATCCACCTTAGGAAAGGGATACGAGGATAAGTCATCCGCCTTAGAAAAGGGATACACACACCTTCACCAGTGAAGTCGCTGGGGAAATCATCAATAAGAGAGTTGATCCACCTTAAGAAAGGGATATGAGGAGAAGTCATCTGCCTTAGGAAAGGGATACACACACCTTCCCTAGTGAAGTCACCGGGGAAATCATCAGTTGGAGAGTCAATCCGCCTTAAGAAAGGGTTACGAGGAGAAGTCATCTGCCTTAGGAAAGGGATACACATACCTTTCAGTAAAGTCACTGAGAAAATCCCCAGGAGGAAAGTCATCCACCTTAGGAAAGGGATAAACCAGCAGTAGGAGAGTCATCCACCTTAGGAAAAGGCTACACCAGCAGGAGAGTCATCCACCTTAGGAAAGGGATACAATAGTAGAAGAAGAGTCATTTGCCTTAGGAAAGGGAAAGACGAGCACCAAGAGAGTCATCTGTCTTATGAAAGGGATCCACTGAGAATAGGAGAGTCATCTGCCTTAGGAAAGGGATACACAAGCAGCAAGAAAGTCATCTACCTTAGGAAAGGGATATGCGTGGCAAGGAAAATGAGTTTGCCTCAAGAAAGGAACCCACCAATATTATCACCTCACATATGCTTCCTAAACCCTCGCTTATATCATACGATCATACAGATCCGTATCTGCAGGGATCCCATGAGGTGCAGCAGTGAGCACTAGATTTTAATGGTCCTTCTCACGAAATAATGTTGATAGCTAGATAACGCAATCTTTTATAGGTGTTATCCACTATAGGTGTTCCTACTACAGCAGAGATGAGTTTAGCCAGACTTGGGGATAGGGACACATATGGGTCACACCTTGGGGGTAAGAGTTCATGGGTTAACTGTACAGCCCTACACCTCAGTACGGATTGGAGGGACCCATATAGGTCCCCTCTACCCATACAAGTCCCACTTTTGCCCAAACAGGCAGTATGGTTAGTAAATCATGCCTTTTTTGAGAAAATTAGTCATGAATGCAATTTATTGTGTTCAAACCCAATTTTTTTCCTATAAATAGAGGCTTTTTACCTCATTTTCAAGGTGAGAACTTTTGGAAATCAAAAAATAAAAATCATTCTAGGCAATTTATAGCATTTTCCAACCATTTTCTATAGGTTTAGAAAGGGTATAGTTGAGGTATATGAAGTATAAAATAGGGAGGAAACCATTTCTTGTGGTTTTGTCCATTTTTTATTCATTCTTAACTTCGTTTCTTAGGATTTGGGGGAGGTTCTATCCACACAAACACTCACTTAAACAGTTCTAAATTCACCACCTTATCATCTACTTTGGCTAGACTTTCTCTCGATATAGGGATTGCTTCAAAGTGGATTCACGGCATTAAGGTAATGCTCCTGAGTTTTGAAGAGACTCACACTTAATTTATTTCACTACTATTTTCATTTATTTTGTTTGATTTGTCTCTTCTTTGGTTTTGGGTCTGGTCCTAACGAACAAGGGCCTTGTTGGAACCTACATACCCCTAGGGTGCTCTTTTTTTTATAAATCTTCTCTACTCTAATCTAAAATGAGGTTTTGCTTGGTACCAAACAAGACCAGTGTGGGTCTATCATACCCATACGGGTCCCACCAATAGCCGTATAGATCCCACCCACCCATACAGGTACTAGCCCCTAAGGCAGAATCCCATTTTCGTCTTAATCTATGAAATCAATCCAACGTCACCATCTACCATGCGATCAGTTTCACTAATAATCGGGTAAATCAACTCACTAAAAGTTAAAATATGTTTTCATAACAAAATACATTGAAGACCCATGATTTCATTCCGATCCTAGAAGTCGCTCAGGCACTATCGATCGTAAAATCGCTAAGCTAACATAATCACATCTTTACTAATAAGATGTTGACTTATTATGTGCTTTGAACTGCGTTAATCTTTTTGGATGCAGGTGAATTTATTCATTTTGTTTTATAACTTAGAACAAATGTATAGGTTTACTCGTAATTATCCCATTTCCCCCGGTTGTAATTTTATTCCCCCTTTTATTGGTTGTGCTTTATTATGAACTGTTGAATGCATGAATCGAGTGTGAAAGAATGTAGATAAATAGGATTTATGTAATAATTCCCTAAATGATGAAAAGAAAATGGTTTTACGCGATGAATGTAATTTTGAATTAACTAAATGAGAAATAAGTGGCTCATCTGATACCAGAATCTCAGATCCAAAAGGTATGAGTCTCCCGTCCAATCCTAAGTAGACAACTTAGGTGGTGACTCTATCATTTGTATCAAGATTTGGGTCTCGATTCTTTTATTCATTAAAATTGGTTAATTGTGCATACTTGAACTATATTGGTTTCATCACGCCTAAATAAACCAACCCCCAAGTGGACCTCGCTGCGATGCGCTAAGGGAGATCCACATATCACTCGTCGCAACACAGCATGGCTTGAACTTACAACAATAGAGTTAGATACCCAAAGCAACCTCTTAAGGCGGGTGATCTAGTTCTCAAATAGCTATACCAAGACTGCACTGATACTAGTGTTAAGTTTAGACCTAATTAGGAGGACCATTCATAGTTAAGATAGTCCTTGGTAGATGAGGAATCGCACTTATGGACATGGATGGAAATGAATTTGTGAATCCAGTGAATCAAGAGAGGCTTAAGCATTATCATGTCTAGGTTAAAAGAAATAAACCACAGAAAAGCAGCACACTGAATAAAAGAAATAAAATAAATCACCTAGCGAGCGGTCAACTACTGTTCGGGGTAAAAATTAGGGTGTATCCCATGGATTGGTATTCCACAAACTAGTCAGGTCAAAATTAGGGTACTCCAATGCAAAAATAAAGCCTGCTAAGTTGAATAAAAGACAAAAATATCGATAACCCATAAAAGAAATAGGGTTTATGCAAAAGTTAAAAAGATTCTGATGGATTAAAAACCTGAAAGGGCAGTCTAGGCAAAAGTTAAGAAAAAGCAAAAATGAAGAAAGAAGATCCACTGGATTGAGCCGTCAAGGACAAATCAGGAAAAAATATTAGGATAAAAGAAAAGAAATGAAAATAAAAGTTCAATAGGTCATCTCTCACTAAATGATCTATGCAAAAATTAAAACTCGAGTTAAACATGCCAGTTTATTGCGTTTATTTTTACATCATTCATCTTACACACTTAACAGCTGAAATTCAAACTTAGTTCACCCATTGTGTGGTCGCACATTCATTTCACCTAAAGTGCTAGTTTTAATCAATCAGCCTCTGGTAATACTAGTCAGTCTAAATTGAGTTAGTTTGTGTGATCAAGATTCCGAGTGTTCTACGATTAACTCATTTGTGAGTGAATCATGCCGAGGGGCAGCATGAGTCTACATACAGGAGTATTCAGTGCGGAAATGGAAAAGTCCAGCATGTATAATGGAAAGTAATGAAAGTACTAATGTAAACAACATCAAGGTTTACAACAAAATAAGCCACGCAAGGCTAAAAATGTCAAATATCTAGAGAGAAAGTCCGAGAAATCCTAGTCTAAGCTGTAGGGGGATCCTATCCCTAAGCTTTATCTTGAGTCTCGTCCTACGTATAGGCAAGCAAGTCATCCATATCAATCATTACCTGGTCCCCTCCTCCTGCAGTATCCTCAGTTGCAGCACCAATCGCCTCAGCTTACTACTATACCTCTTGCTCAACTTCATCTATCTGGGTCACTACCAGATCAACCTAATAACCTGAGGTATCATCTATACAATTGGATGGATCAGGTATCCACCAGTCCTCAGTCACCCGAGATAACTATCCCTGCAGTACCCCAGCCTCTGCTCTCACTCAAGCAGTCGCTGCTCTAGCTCGCTCTAGCTCCTTCTCCAGCGCCCTAACCCGATCAGCCTCAGTAGTGGCCGCTTGCAACTGCTCCTTTAGGGACCTAGCTCACTCCTCTAAAGCATATAAATCCTAAGAGGACCTATCATGCTCCATAGCCAACAAAATATGCACTAAAATTGAGAGATCAACTAACATATTTAAGTATCATGGCATGCATCATACATAGTTTGTTAAATTTTATAGGTAAATAAAGCTTATCAAGACCACAGCGTGTTGAGCTAACCGTAGATCTCGAATGGAGAAGAAGCCCTTAGCAATCCTCTCCGCCTCAGCCATAGTCACCTGAAAAGAATATCATATCGGCACCAAGATGTTTTAGATACCAATCATAAAAAGCATATCTCTAGGCTAAGAATTCCTTATGTTATTGGAACTGGATGGAGCAAAATGAATAGGCTAGATTGACTCCTCTAGATCCTTGACAAATCTCTTCCCCAAAAGATTAAGGAGTCGAAAGAAAGTATCTAGCTCTGTCTTAAGGAACCCATCTCTCACACCCCAACAGCATGAGACCACTTTATCGGGGCTAGATTAGTAGGGGCAGCAGCAGCAGTAACAATAGGTCTCTTTCATGTGGAAGCATGAGGCTACAACATTAAAGCATTTACACTCAGATTTATAGTCAATTTGAAGAAAGCAATAAAAGAATTCACAAAGTTTGAGTTAGGAAAATACTTGAGAAGGAGTAGCAAACCTTGTCGAACCCTCGCTGCTCCTAACGACAAAAGGACCGCCTCGACCCATCCTCCTCCTCATCATCATCATCACCATCACTCCAGTGGAATTTGATGGGGACATCCTCGAAGTGGATCCTCTCACAAGGAGGAAGGAGCGAGGACTAAATAAATACAGTATAGGAGCTACCTATCGACATCACACGAGCCCCCTCACCCAGTATATACAACCCTTGGTCTATCCCAGGCATCAAATATGGACAGTATACCCCCACATTAATTAGGGAGGGATCAGTCTCTACACCACCATACCCATCCTCCAGCCATAGATCCTCTTGCCAAAATACCACTCCAAGGAAAGAGTAGACTCTAGCACAAAGCAGCAATCATCCATGCACGCTCGCATCAACTCAAGGTCATCATGGATGGCCATCCCTTCCCATGGGTCATGGACAACCTGTATAAAGTAAATGCACTATATGTTGGATATAATGTATGCCTTTAAGGCAATTAGGGTGATATATCTTAATTATGTAATAAGTATGAATATTTGTTTGATTATTAAAGGCATTTGTTCTTTTGTTTATATCAATGTCTTTCTTTGTATATATATTATAGCTGGTTAAATACATTCATTGATGTATGTATACAAAAGATAGCATGAAGTTAGAGAAATTATAGTTGGACTATATCTGGTGGAACCTGCTTCATGTGTAATTATGATTATGTCTAAACTATCCCTCATCGTAGTTTCATCAAGAAAGGATATTGATGAAGTAGAAAGACTAGCATGTGGTCAACTTTCTTGGTAAGGGTCCAAGCAGTCAATCTCCTAAGGATTGAAGGTAGTGCATTAAGTTTGACACATGGATATATCTGGAAGATATATTGGAGACCGCAGTAAGATAAACACTTGGTATATATATCAATGTGTTAGTGTTTATCTTCATGCAACAAGCTTTGCGAATATCCTCATACTTGAGATACTAGTTACCTTGTGTGGTACTATTGCTATACTTTGGGTCATTTCTACACACTCATTAACTTAGGGTGTTACGGGTGATTATGGGTACAGTGATGACAACACGTTGGTAAGCTGAGTAGTTAGAAAGAATCCATCACTCCGGATATATTAAGGATTTCTACCTGGCCACTTGTTGAAATAATGATTGTCATAAAACTCTGATCAGAGTATGTGTTTGATAGAAATGGTTTCTAGTCAAACACATTATGTTAAAAGGCAATATACTTCAATAACAAGTAAATAATTGGGATAGCTTGGAGTAACCGTGCTATTAATGGGTTAACACTTTAACCGAGCCCCATAAACTAGATGGTACTAATATTAAAGAATGGAAGGAGTTCATCGCATTGGATAACTATTGCATTAACCCGGATTAAGTCATAAGCATAAATGACATTTCGAGTAATAGGGGATGGTAGACCCTTGCTAGAGGCGTACTACAGTCGTTTAAGGTAATCAGGTTCTATTAATGGTCTAGAACACTGAGCCAATGGTTCTATTAGAATAAGGGTTGGTTAAGCCTTAACAACTCAATACTTTAGGATCCTACAAGGTCACACACATTGGACCTTCATCGGACTAAGTAAAGAACTAATAGATTTATTCTACTACGAAAATATAATATAAATAATAATTGAATTATTATTTAATTAGTTAAAATTGATTAGATCAATTTTGGATAGACCAAGGAATTTATTTTGATCGGTAACTAATTAATTAGAGTCATAAAATAAATTGTAATTGATTAGATCAATTTTGGTTAGATAAGAAATTTATTTTAACTGGTAACTAATTCATTAGGGTCGGAATATAAATAATTGAAAAGGGGACTAAAATGAATTTTCCAATCGGTACAATGGGCTACGGTAATGGGTCCAAAGCTTTGGGGCCTTAGTGGTGGCAAAAGGGGCTGTGGGCTTGGCACTTCGCCAAGCCCACATGCTGGTCATACCAGCGCTGCTGAGCAGCGCTGGGTGTGACCAGCGCAGCCCAGCCCACAAGCTGGGCTTATGGGAAAATGGCCCACAAGCCTAGCTTATGGGATAAGGCAGGCTATTATGGCCTTCTTAGCTGCCCAGGGTGCAGCGTGCTAAGCACGCTGCACGTGGGTCAACCCGCGGACCCATGGGGGTTCACATGTTGACCCATATAGGGATTGGGAAAATTTTTCCCAATCCCACATTGGAAGTGGGGAACCACTTCTGCTTCCCCATGCCTATAAATAGGCACCTAGTCCTCCCTTTCTTAGTGCACCAGAGCTTAGATCATAAATCCCAAGCAAGATTCGTAAAGAATAATCTCTTGGGTAATTGAGCAAGTTATTTTTTAGGAGCCTGAATTTTTTCAGGTAACTCTAGTTTATATTTTTGGGTGAGGCTTCTAGAGTGGTCTAGCAACTACTCGAGGCTTCTTAGATCTTCCTCCCGTGGAGGTTTTGGTTGGCGGGGTTCGTGTTGATACTCATATAGGCTGTCCTACGCTTGGAGGCTTGTGCAAGAGGGTTCTGCTAAAGTATGGCTCAACTACTAAGTTCCTTTTCTTTCTCTTTTATTATTAGGTGTTTTTCTTTAAGTGTTTTTAGAATTAATAATATGCTTAGGTTGTTTTGCAGGCTTAGTTTATTTTATGCTTAGGTTATAGCTTAGAGTTATAACATGCTTAGCATAAAATATACATGTAGGATATACTTTGGAATTATGGTATGCCTAGCCCTTTTGCATGCTAACCTAGGTAGAGAATTATTCAGTTCAGGCTTTATTTAATTTATATGCAACTAATAGGAGTTCCTAGGGATAGGGACAAAATTTTGAATTTCTGCCACACCTGTTATGCATGTTCAATTTGACTGTCAGTTCCTAACAGTGCTATCAAAGCCTACCTATTTAGTGTATAGTTAAGTTAGAAGCAAACTGAATATTATTTTCTTTATGAAATGATTTGTTTATTTAATTATTTGGAATAATATATATGAACTTGTGCCTTTCATTTCAAGGTTAGAAAATGGTTATGAATAATTTTGAATAAGCCTACTCAACTTACTCAAATTATACAAGTGTCAATAATTTATTTGAATTACATGGGCTATAGATGCTACTAATTTACATGAATTGGAAGAATGAAATTTATTAGTTTAAGAGAATCCATTGATCTTCAGGTTTGTGCTAGTATTTGTTCTAGCTAAGGATTGGACTTGGTGTCTACTCCTTATAGGGCACCTCTCCTACCTAGGAACCTATATCGGTGAAATTTGAATTGACCAACCGGGATTAATATGAACTAATTTATTCCTAATATATAATATGGTGTTTATATGTGTTTCTATAACAAAGTAAAAAAATTAAATTTCTTGAATAAAAGCTTAAAGGAAATGCAATATAGATATAGCAAATAAAATTGTTTTGCATATAATCTAGGTTGATGGAATAATTATAATAAAGAGCTGAACCCACCTAAGGTTAGACCTTATAAATTAATTCTAAAATTCTCCGAATTAATACAAGTTATTATAATTTTGTCCATCTGATAAAATCCTAGATTTGGTTAGACGCATAACACCAATAAAATCCCAAAGTAAATATATTAAGGCAAGTTGTAGTCTTCCTTTCTCAATTTTATAATATAGTCTTTTTGGGCTATCAAAGTGCTATGCAAAGCATTCCTTCTAGTCCATATTGATTGGTTGTAAAGTTTGGGATAGGGTCTGCTTTAACAGAACTGGGGTAGTCCACCATAAAATTGGGGGCTAGGCCCAAATCCAAGACATATTCAAGGAGATGCTAATATAAGAGCACACGTCCCTTGGGATTAGGGAACTTGAATAAATTAGCAATTGCATGCGATGCAAATGGAATGGGATTCCAACTATGACTTACTATTATGACTTAACTCATAAAATTTGGGGTCGTAATAGACTAGTTATAGATGCTACCTACTAGGAAATTTACCTGGGCTAAAATTACCGAATTCAATAGAATGGGCTATTGTAAATATCGAAGAAAATAGTAGGACAAATGTGTTTAATTAAAAGACCTTATATTAAATGCATGTACTTAAACTAATATCTGAACTTTTTGTTTTCTTATATCTTAGGTTGAAAATGACTTCCAATGTTAATCTTTGTATGCTACTTGACACCAAATTGAATGGCTCGAACTTTTCTGATTGGTTCTGAGCTGTGAGAATAGTTCTCAGATCTGAGGGAATTACTTATGTTCTAAGTGAAATTTTCCCTATAGAACCTGATGTTGAGGATCATATGGAACATGATGCCTATTTGAAGCACAAGAAAGATCATGAGACTATCGTGTGCATCATGTTGGGGATGATAAATCATGAGCTTCAGAAACAACATGAGAACATACCCTTGGAGGACATGGTTCTCCATCTTGAAGAACTCTTTTTAGAGAGGGAAAGGATAGAGAGGTATGAGACCTCCAAGCTCCGTTTCAAAACTAAGATGCAGGCTGGCACCTCTACCTCTCCACATGTACTAAAACTCTTGGGATACCCTGAGAAGCTGAATCGATTGGGATTCGAGATGAATCATGACTTGAGCATTGACCTTGTGTTGATGTCCTTGACAGATAGTTACTCAGTCTTCATGACTAACTATTACATATACAAGATTAATTCTATTATCCCTGAATTAATCAACATGCTGAAAATAGTAGAACCTTATATCAAGAAGGATCAGAAACCTCAGTTATTGGTTGGAAATGGCAACGCTTCTAAGAAGAAGAAGCAGGCACTAGGTGCTAAGAAGGGAATCAGTAAGAAGAAGAAAGAAAATAAGGCATCTAAGTATGTCTGCTTCCAATGTGGGAAACCGGGACATTAGAAGAGGGATTGCAAAGCTCCTACTTGTAAGCATTTGAAGAAGAAGCTCGTAGAGGCATCTACTTCAAGTACGTTTGTAATTGAAAACTTTGCTACTTTTCCGCTTGAATCCACTTGGGTATTAGATACTGGTTATGGTTCTCATATCTGTACTTCTGTGCAGGGATTAAGGAATAGTAGAAGACTTAAAAAAGGGGAGATAGACCTACATGTGGGGAATGGAGCCAGAGTTGCTGCATTACCGTATAAAGCTTTAATCTTATTTTGCCAAGTGGACTTGTTTTAGTCTTGAACAATTGTTACTACATTCCCAGTGTTACTAAGAATATTGTGTCTGTTGCGCGTTTAGCAGCAGAAGGATTTGAGATTTTATTTTCGAATAATAATTATAAGATTCATTTAAATAATGTTCTTTATGGCTATGGAATGTTGAAAGGTGGCATTTATATTCTTGATACCAAAACTTAAGTTTTTAATATAAGCAATGCGAAGAAAGTTAAAAAAATAATGAGAATTCCTTCTACTTATGGCATTGATGTTTAGGCCACATAAACAAAGATCGCTTAACCAAGTTGCATAAGCGTGGAGACTTGGGCCCAATAGACTTAGAGTCTTATGGTGATTGCAAACCTTATTTAAGAGGAAAAATGACAAAGTTACCCTTTCAAGGAAAGGGTGAACGGGCTACGAGTACATTGGAACTTATACATACTGATGTGTGTGGTCCAATGAGTGTTCAAGCACTAGGAGGATACTCTTACTTCATAACCTTTATTGATGATTACTCATAATATGGTTATTTGTACTTGATGAAGCACATGTCTAAAGGTTTTGAAAAGTTTAAACTATTCAGAGCTAAAGTAGAGAAATAGCTTGAGAAAAGTATTAAAACACTTCGATTAGATCGAGGTGGAGAATACTTAAGTTAGGAGTTTCAGGATTATCTAAAGGAAAATGGGATAGTTCCCCAATGGACCCCTCCTTATACGCCCTAGCACAATAGAGTGTCAGAAAGGAGGAATAAGACTTTATTAGATATGGTTCGGTCTGTGATGAGCCATGCATATCTTAGTAAATCCTTTTGGGGATATGCGCTAGAGAGCATGGTTTATGTATTAAATAGAGTACCCTCTAAATTAGTTGATTTTACACCATATAAAAGGTGGTGTAATAAGAAACCATCTCTAAGTCACTTGAGTGTATGGGGCTATCTTGCTATGGTAAAGATGATAGCGTCAGATAAGCTAAATGCCAAGGATGATAAATGTCTATTCATTGGATATCCAAAGGAAATGATTGGAAATCTGTTTTATCAACCTGAAGCACAAAAGGTATTTGTGTCTCGGAATGCTCACTTTTTGGAAAAGGAACACTTACTTGCAAAAGTCAGTAGGAGCAATATTAAACTGGAAGTTCAAGAGGAAGAAACAGACAATCAACTGATTGACCCCATTCTAGGTACACAAGAGAGTGTGATCCAAGAATAACCTGCCAAAATACAAATCATTGTGAAGATCAGGTAGTATTCGTAAGGGTCTCAATGGATATGGGTTAATCATTACTGATGATAAAGAGTTATATCTGATGGAGGATAATGAACCAAGATGAGGCAATGAAGAGCCTAAATTCTGATAAATGGCTAAATGCCATGAAATCAGAAATCGATTCCATGTATGAGAACCAAGTTTGGAATTTGGTTGATGCATCGTAAGAGGTTAGACCTATTAGGTGCAAGTGGGTCTTTAAGAAGAAGACTGACATGGATGATAATGTAATTACCTATAAGGTAAGGTTGGTTGTGGAATGTTATAGTCAACGTGAAGGTATATACTATGATGAAACTTTATCACCGATAGCCATACTTAAATCCATTAGGATACTCCTTGCCATTGCTGCTCATTACAATTATGAGATCTGGCAGATGGATGTTAAAATAGCCTTCCTAAATGGGGACTTAGACTGGGATGTGTATATGACACAACCTGAGGGTTTTACATCCCAGAATGGCTCGAAGGTATGAAAGCTACAAAGATCCATTTATGGACTTAAGCAGGCATCCAGGAGCTAAAATTTAAGATTTGACCAGACAATCTAAGAACTGGATTTCTGTCTAAATATTAATGAGCCTTGTATTTATAAGAAGGTCAGCGGGAGTGAAGTCACTTTCTTAGTATTATATGACGATGACATTCTACTAATAGGAACTGACATTTCTCGTCTCTAAAATGTTAAAGTATGGTTGTCAAGAAAGTTCTCCATGAATGACCTTAGTGAAGCAGCATTTATACTAGGTATAAAGATCTATAGAGATAGATCCAAGAGGTTGTTAGGTCTTTCTCAAAGTACATATATAGATAAGGTATTGAATAGGTTCAACCTTGAGCATTCTACGAATAGTTATCTCCCAATGACAAAGGGGATTAACTTGTCTAAGGCTGAGTGTCCGACGACATCTTAGGAGAGAATGCACATGAAGGATATACCCTATGCATCCGTAATAGGATCCATTATGTATGCTATGATATGTACTAGGCCAGATGTCTCTCAAGCTTTGAGCTTTACGAGCAGATATCAGTCAGATCTAAGTGAAAAGCACTAGATGGCCGTCAAGGCAATTCTTAAGTACTTGAGAAGGACTAAGGATGAGTTCTTGATTTATTAAGAAGGCGACCTCAAAATCAGAGGTTACACTGATGCGAGTTTTCAATCTGACAAGAATGACTTTAAGTGTCAGTTCGGTTTTGTGTGTGTGTTAAATGGAGGGGTGGTATGCTGGAAGAGTTCCAAGCAAGAAATTACTGTTGATTCAACCATGGAATCTGAATACATAGCTGCTTGCAAAGTAGCAAAACAAGTTGTCTGGTTAAAGGGATTTATTAGTGATCTCGGTGTGGTACCTGAGGCTCTTGATCCAATTACTTTCTATTGTGATAACAATGGTTCCATAGCTCAGGCAAAGGAACCACAGTCTCATTAGAGAAAATAGACATGTATCCAGAAAGTATCATATAATCAAGGAGATTGTTGATGCTAAGATAATAAGATTAGAATATGTACCCACTAAACAGAACCTTGCAGATAGTCTAACAAAGCTATTGACTCAAGTCAAGCATGACTAGCATGTTAAAGCATATAGATCAAGACATATGGCTAATTGGCCTTAGTGCAAGTGGGCGTTTATTGGATATGATGTATACCTTTAAAGCAATTAGGGCGATATCATCATTATGTAACAAGTATGAATATTTGTTTAATTAATAAAGGCATTTGTTCTTTTATTTATATCAATTTGTTTTTGTTTATATATATTATAGCTGGTTAAATATATTCATTGATGTATGTATACAAAAGTCCTTGACATATCATATCATGAAGTCAGAGAAATTATAGTTGGACTATATCTGGAGGAACCTACTTCATGTGCAATTATGATTATATCTAAACTATCCCTAGTCATAGTTTCATAAAGAAAGGTTATTGATGAAGCGGAAAGACTAGCATGTGGTCAACTTTCTTGGAAAGGGTCCAAACAGTCAATCTCCTAAGGACTAAAGGCGGTAACTTAAGTTTGACACATGGATATATCTGGAAGATATATTGGAGACCAGAGTAAGATAAACACTTGGTGTATATACCAATGTGTTAGTGTTTATCTTCATGTAATAAGCTTTGCGAATATCCTCATACTTGATATACTAGTTACCTTATGAGGTACTATTACTATACTTTCGGTCATTTCTACACAATCATTAAATTAGGGTGTTACGAGTGACTACGGGTACAGTGCTGACCGCACGTTTGAAAGCTGAGTAGTAGGAAAGAATCCATCACTCCGGATATATTAAGGAGTTGTACCTAGCCACTTGTTGAAGTGATGATTGTCATAAACCTCTGATCAGAGTATGTGTTTGATAGAAATGGTTTCTAGCCAAACACACTATAGTAAAAGGCAATATACTTTGGTAATAAGTAAATAACTTGGATAGCTTGGAGGAACCTTTCTATTAGTGGGTTAACACTTTAACCGAACCCTATAAACCAGATGGTACTAATATTAAAGAATGGAAGGAGTTCATCGCATTGGATAACATTAGCCTCAACCAGGATTAAGTCATAAGCATAAATGACATTCCGAGTAATGGGGGATGGTAGACCCTTGCTAGAGGTGTACTACTGTCGTTTAAGGTAATAAGGTTCTATTAAAGGTCTAGAACCCCGAGCCAATGGTTCCATTAGAACAAGGGTTGGTTAAGCCTTAACAGCTCAATACTTCATGATCCTATAAGGTCACACACATTGGACCTTCATCGGACTAAGTAAAGAACTAATAGATTTATTCTATTATGAAAATATAATATAAATAATAATTGGATTATTATTTAATTAGTTAAAATTGATTAGATCCATTTTAGATTGACCAAGGAATTTATTTCAACCGATAACTAATTAATTAGAGTCATAAAATAAATTGTAATTGATTAGATCAATTTTGGCTGGACCAAGAACTTTATTTTGACTGGTAACTAATTCATTAGGGTCGGAAAATAAATAATTGAAAAGGGGACTAAAAGGAATTTTCCAATTGGTGCAATAGGGTAGGACCCTATCGGAATGGGGCCCAAAGCTTTGGGGCTCCAAGTGGTGGCAAAAGGGGCTATGGGCTTGGCACTTGGCCAAGCCCACACGCTGGTCACACTAGTGCTGCTGTGCAGCGCTAGGTGTTACCAGCGTAGCCTAGCCCACAAGCCAGGCTTGTGGGAAAAAGGCCCATAAGCTCGGCTTATGGGACAAGGCAGGCCAGCTATCTAGCATGCAGCATGCCAAGCGTGCTGTATGTGGGTCAACCCGCGAACCCATAGGGGTTCGTATGTTGACCCATATGGGGATTGGGCAAATTTTGCCCAATCCTACATTGGAATTGGGGTAGCACTTTTGCTTCCCCAAGCCTATAAATAGGCACCTAGTCCTCCCTTTCTTAGTGCACTATAGCTTAGAGCATAAATCCTAAGCGAGATGCGAAAAGAATAATCTGTCGTGTAATTGCTAGTTTACATTTTCAGGTGAGGCTTCTGGAGTGGTCTAGCAACTACTTGATGCTTCTTAGTTCTTCCTCTTAGGGAGGTTTTTGTTGGTGGGGATGGTGTGGATACTCAAAGAGGCTATCCTACACTTGGAGGCTTGTGCAAGAGGGTTCTGCTAAAGTACGCTTCAACTGGTAAGTTCCTTTTCTTACTCTTTTATTATTAGGTCTTTTTCTTTAAGCTTTTTTATACTTAATAATATGCTTAGGTTATTTTGCATGCTTAGTTTATTTTATGCTTAGGTTATAGCTTAGAGTTATAACATCCTTAGCATAAAATATACATGCTAGGTTATAATTTGGAATTATAGTATGCCTAGCCCTTTTGCATGCTAACCTAGGTAGAGAATTATTTAGTGAAGGCTTTATTTAATTTATATGCAACTAATTGGAGTTCCTGGGGACAGGGACAAAATTTTGAATTTCTGCCATGCCTGTTATGCATGTTCAATCTGACTGTCAGTTCCTAATAGTGGTATCAGAGCCTGCTATTTAGAGCATAATTAAGTTAGAAGTGAACTGAATATTATTTTCTATATAAAATGATTTATTTATTTAATTATTTGAAACAATATATATGAACTTGTGCCTTTCATTTCAAGGTTAGAAAATGGTTATAAATAAGTTTGAATAAGCTTGCTCAACTTATTTCAGTTATACAAGTGTCAATAATTTATTTAAATTACATGGGTTATAGATGCTTCCAATTTACATGAATTGGAAGAATGAAATTTATTAGTTCTAGAGAATCCATTGATGTTCAGGTTTGTGCCCGTATTTGTTCTGGCTAAGGATTGGACTTGGTGTCTACTCCTCATAGGGCACCTCTCCTACTTGGGAACCTATATCGGTGAAATTGGAATTAACTAACCGGGGATTAATATGAACTAATTTATTTCTAGTATATAAGATGGTGCTTATATATATTTCTATAACAAAGTAAAATAAATAAATTTATTGAATAAAAGCTTAAAGGAAATTCAATATAAATATAACAAATAAAAGTGTTAATTATTTTGCATATAATCTAGGCTGATGGAATAATTATAATAAAGAGCTGAACCCACCTAAGGTTGGACCTTGTAAATTAATTCTAAAATTCCCAGAATTGATACAAGTTATTATAATTTTGTCCATCTAATAAAATCCTAGATTTGGTGAGACATAACACTAATAAAACGCCAAAGTAAATATATTAAGGCAAGTTGTGGTCTTCCCTACTCAAATTTACGATACGAACTCTTTGGGCTATCAAACTGCCATGCAAAGCATTCCTCTAGTCCATATTGATTGGTTGTAAAGTTTGGGATAGGGTCTGCCTTAATAGAACTAGGGTAGTCCACCATAAAATTGGGGGCTAGGCCCAGATCCGAGACATATTCAAGTAGATGTTAATATAAGAGCACACGTCCCTTGGGATTGGAGAACTTGAATAAATTAGCAATTGCATCCGATGCAAATAGAATGTGATTCCAACTATGACTTTACTGATAAAATCGGGGGTCGTAATAGACTAGTTATAGATGCTACCTACTAGGAAATTTAGTTGGGCTAAAATTCCTGAATTGAATAGAATGGGCTACTGTAAATATCGAAGAAAGTTGTTGGACAAATGTGTTTAATTAAAAGACCTTATATTAAATGCATGTACTTAAACTAATATCTGAACTTTTTCTTTTCTTATATCTTAGGTTGAAAATGACTTCCAATGTTAATCTCTATATGTTACTTGACACCAAATTGGATTGCTTGAACTTTTCTGATTGGTTTCGAGTTATGAGAATAGTTCTCAAATTCAAGGAATTGCCTATATTCTAAGTGAAATTTTCCATATAGAACCTAATGTTGAGAATCATGTGGAACATGATGCCTGGTTGAAGCACAGGAAAGATCATTAGACTGCCATGTGTATCATGTTAGGGTCCATGAATCCTGAGCTTCAGAAACAACATGGGAACATTCCCTTAGATGACATGGTTCTCCATCTTGAAGAACTCTTTTCAGAGAGGGAAAGGACAGAGAGGTATGAGACCTCTAAGCTCCTTTTCGGGACCAAGATGCAGGCTGGCACCTCTGCCTCTCAACATGTACTAAAACTCTTGGGATACCTTGAGAAGCTGAATCGATTGGGATTCGAGATGAATCATGACTTGAGCATTGACCTCATGTTGATGTCCTTGACAGTTAGTTACTCAGGGTTTCTAACTAACTATTACACGAACAAGATTAGTTCTACTATCCTTGAATTAATCAACATGCTGAAAATAGTAGAACCTTAGATCAAGAAAGATCAGAAACCTCTGTTGTTGGTTGGAAAAGGCAAGGCTTCCCAAAATAAGAAGCAGGCACTGGGTGTTAAGAAAAGAATAGTAAGAAGAAAGAAAGAAGGTATCTAAGTATGTCTGCTTCTAATTTGGGAAACAAGGACATGGAAAAGGGATTGCAAAGCTCCTACTTCTGAGCATTTGAAGAAGAAGCCTGTAGAGGCATCTACTTCAGGTATGTTTGTAATTGAAAACTTTTCTACTTTTTCGCATGAATCCACTTAGGTATTAGATACTGGTTATGGTTCTTATATATGTGCTTCTATGCAGGGACTAAGGAATAGTAGAAGACTTGCAATAGGGGAGATGGACCCACACGTGGGGAATGGAGCCAGAGTTGCTGCATTTGCCGTATGAAGCTTTAAACTTATTTTTCCAAGTGCACTTGTTTTAGTCTTGAATAATTGTTACTGCATTCCCAGTGTTACTAAGAATATTGTATCTATTGCGTGTTTAGCGGCAGAAGGATTTGAGATTTTATTTTTGAATAATAATTATCTAATTCGTTTAAATAATGTTCTTTATGGCTATGGAATGTTGAAAGGTGGTATTTGTATTCTTGATACGTAAACTGAAGTTTTTAATATAAGCAATGCGAAGAAAGTTAAATTAGATAATGAGAATTCCTTCTACTTATGGCATTATCCTTTAGGCCACATAAACAAAGAGTGCTTAACTAAGTTGCATAAGCGTGGAGACATAGGCCTAATAGACTTGGAGTCTTATGGTGATTGGGAACCTTGTTTAAGAGGAAAAATGACAAAGTTACCCTTTTAAGGAAAGGGTGAACGAGCCATGAGTACATTGGAACTTATACATATTGATGTGTGTGGTCCAATGACTGTTCATGCACTAGTAGGATACTCCTACCTCATAACCTTTATTGATGATTACTCACGATATGGTTATTTGTACTTGATGAAGCACAGGTTTGAAAGTTTTGAAAACTTCAAACTATTCAGAGCTTGAGTAGAGAACAGCTTGAGAAAAGTATTAAAATACTTCAATCAGATCGAGGTGGAGAATACTTATGTTAGGAGTTTTAGGATTATCTAAAGGAAAATGGGATAGTTCCCTAGTGGACCCCTCCTTATACGCCCCATCAGAACGAAGTGTCAGAAAGGAGGAATCAGACTTTATTAGATATAGTCTGATCTATGATGAGCCATACAGATCTCAGTAAATCCTTTCGGGGATATGCACTAGAGAGCACGATTTATGTATTAAACGAAGTGCCCTCTAAATTAGTTGATTTTAGACCTTATGAAAGATGGTGTAATAAGAAGCCATCTCTAAGTCACTTAAGAGTATTACGCTGTCCTGCTTTGGTAAAGAGGATAGCGTCAGATAAGCTGAATGCCAAGGCTGACAAATGTTTGTTCATTGGATATCCAAAGGAAACAATTCGATATCTATTTTACCAACCCAAAGCACAAAAGGTATTTGTGTCTCGGAATGCTCACTTTATGGAAAAGGAACACTTACTTGCAAAAGTCAGTAGGAACAATATTGAACTAGAAGTTTAAGAGGAGGAAACAGACAATCAACTAATTAACCCCGTTCTAGATACACAAGAAAGTGTGATCCAAGAATAACCTGTCAAAACACAATCATTACAAAGATCATGTCGTGTTTATAAAGGTACCGATAGATACGGTATTATCATTATGAATGATAAAGAACTACATCTCATGGAGGATGATGAACCAAGGACATATGATGAGGCAATGAAAAGCTCAGATTATAATGAATGGCTAAAAGCCATGAAATCAGAAATAGATTCCATGTACGAGAAACAAGTTAGGATTTGGTTGATGCACCAAAAGAGGTTAGACCGATTGGGTGCAAGTGGGTCTTTAAGAAGAAGACAGACATGGATGGTAATGTAATTAACTACAAATCAAGGTTGGTTGTGAAAGGTTATAGTTAACGGGAAGGTATTGACTGTGACAAAACTTTCTCACCGGTAGCCACGCATAAATCCATAACGGTACTCTTAACCATTGCTGCTCATTATGACTATGAGATCTAGAAATGGACCTTAAAACAGCATTCCTAAATCAGGATTTAGACCGGGATGTGTATATGACACAACCTGAGGGTTTTACATCTCCGAATGACTCGAAGGTATACAAGCTACAAAGATCCATTTATCTACTTAAGCAGGCATCCATGAGTTGGAATATGAGGTTTGATCAGATAATCCAGGAACTGGATTTCTGCCTAAATGCTATTAAGCCTTGTGTTTACAAGAAGGTCTGTAGGAGTGTAGTCATTTTTCTCATATTGTATGTTGATGACATTCTGCTAATAGGAAATGACATTTCTCTTCTTCAAAATGTTAAAGTGTGGTGGTCAAGAAAGTTCTCCATGAAAGACCTTGGCGAAGCAGCATTTATACTAGGTATAAACATCTATAGAGATAGATCCAAGAGGCAGTTAGGTCTTTCTCAAAGTATATGTATAGAGAAGGTATTGAATACGTTTAACCTTGAGCATTCTAAGAAAGGTTATCTCTGGATGACGAAGGGGATTAACCTATGTAAGCCTGAGTGCCTGAAGACAGCTTAAGAGAAAATGCGCATGAAGGATATACCCTATACATCCGAGATAGGATCCATTATGTATGCTATGATATATACTAGGCCAAATGTCTCTCAAGCTTTGAGCTTCACGAGCAGATATTAGTCTGATCTAGGAGAAAAGCACTGGATGGCCGTCAAGGCAATTCTTAAGTACTTGAGAAGGACTAAGGATGAGTTCTTGATTTTTGGAGAAGGTGACCTCAAAATCAGAGGTTACACTGATGCGAGTTTTCAATCTGACAAGGATGACTTTAAGTCTCAGTCAGGTTATAAGTATGTGTTAAATGGTGGGTCGGTATGCTAAAAGAGCTCTAAGCAAGAAACTACTACTGATTCAACCAGGGAATTTGAATATATTGCTACATTCGAAGTAGCGAAAGAAGCTGTCTGGTTAAAGGGATTTATTGGTGATCTCGGTGTGGTACCTGAGGCTGTTGATCCAATTACATTGTATTATGATAACAATGGTGTTATATCTCAGGCAAAGGAACCACGGTCTCATAAAAAAAACAAACATGTATCCAAAAAGTATCATATAATCAGGGAGATTATTGATGATAAGATAATAAAATTAGAATATTTACCCACTGATCAAAACCTCGCGGATGGTCTGACAAAGCCATTGACTCAAGTCAAGCGTAATAAGCATGTTAAAGCGTATGGATTAAGACATATGGCTAATTGGCCTTAGTGTAAGTAGGATTTTGTTGGATATGATGTATGCCTTTAAGGCAATTAGGGCGATATCTTAATTATATAATAAGTATGTATATTTGTTTAATCGATAAAGGCATTTGTTCTTTTTTTTATATCAATGTGTTTTTGTGTATATATATTATAGCTAGTTAAATATATTCATTAATGTATGTATACAAAAGTCCTTAACATATCATAGCATATAGTCAGAGAAATTATAGTTGGACTATATCTGGTGGAACCTGCTTCATGTGCAATTATGATTATGTCTAAACTATCCTTAGTTATAGTTTCATCAAGAAAGGATATTGATAAAGTGGAAAGACTAGCATGTGGTCAACTTTCTTGGAAAGGGTTGACGTAGTCAATCTCCTAAGGACTCAAGGTGGTGCCGTAAGTTTGACACATGGATATAACTGGAAGATATAATAGAGACCGCAGTAAGATAAACACTTGGTGTATATATCAATGTGTTAGTGTTTATCTTCATGCAATAAGCTTTGCGAATATTTTCATACTTGACATAATAGTTACCTTGTGTGGTACTATTGCTATACTTTGGGCCATTTCTACACTCATTTATTTAGGGTGGTACGGGTGATTATAGGTACAGTGATGATAACACGTTGGTAAGCTGAGTTGTCAGAAAGAATCCATCACTTCGGATATATTAAAGAGTTATACCTGGCCACTTGTTGAAGTGATGATTGTCATAAACCTCTGATTAGAGTATGTGTTTGATAGAAATGGTTTCTAGTCAAACACGCTATGGTAAAAGGCAATATACTTCGGTAATAAGTAAATAATTGGGATGGCTTGGAGCAACCTTGCTATTAGTGGGTTAACACTTTAACCGAACCCTATAAACCATATGGTACTTATATTAAAGAATGGAAGGAGGTCATCGCATTGGATAACTATTGCATTAACCGGGATTAAGTCATAAGCATAAATGATATTTCGAGTAATAGGGCATGCTAGACCCTTGCTAGAGGTGTACTATAGTCATTTAAGGTAATCGGGTTCGATTAACGGTCTAGAACCTCGAGCCAATGGTTCTATTAAAGCAAGGGTTGGTCAAGCCTTAACAGCTCAATACTTTAGGATCCTATAAACATTAAACCTTTATCGGACTAAGTAAAGAACTAATAGATTTATTCTATTATGAAATTATAATATAAATAATAATTGGATTATTATTTAATTAGGTAAAATTGATTAGATCAATTTTTGATAGACCATGGAATTTATTTTGACCGGTAACTAATTAATCAGAGTCATAAAATAAATTGTAATTCATTAGATCAATTTTGGTTGGACAAAGAAATTTATTTTGACTGGTAACTGATTGATTAGGGTTGAAAAATAAATAAATGAAATGGGTAGTAAAAGGAATTTTTGAATCAGTACAATGGGGTAGGATCCTACGGGAATGGGGCCCAAAGCTTTGGGCCCTAAGTGGTGGCGAAAGGGGCCATGGGCTTGGCACTTGGCCAAGCCTACACACTGGTCACACCAGCGCTGCTGAGCAGTGCTAGGTATGACCCGCACAGCCTAGCCTACAAGCCTGGCTTGTGGGATAAGACAGGCGTTAATGGCCTACCTTGGCTGCCCATGGGGTCCGCGTGTTGACCAATATGGGCCCAATCCCACCTTAGAAGTGGGGAAGCACTTCTACTTCCCCAAGCCTATAAATAGGCACATAGTCCTCCCTTTTGCAGTGCACCACAGCTTAGAGCATAAATCCTAAGCAAGATTTCAAAACCATAATCTCTTGGGTAATTGAGCAAGTTATTTTTGAGGAGCCTGAATTTATCCAGGCACCTCTAGTTTATATTTTTGGGTGCGGCTTTTGGAGTGGTCTAGCAACTACTCGAGGCTTCTTAGTTCTTCCTCCCGGGGAGGTTTTGGTTGGTGGGGTTTGTATGGATACTCATGGAGGCTGTCCTACGCTTGGAGACTTGTCCAAGAGGGTTCTATTAAGGTACGCTTCAATTGGTTAGTTCCTTTTCTTCCTCTTTTATTACTAGGTCTTTTTCTTTAAGTATTTTTAGACTTAATTATATGGTTAGGTTATTTTGCATGCTTAGTTTATTTTATGCTTAGGTTATAGCTTAGAGTTATAACATGCTTAGCATAAAATATACATGCTAGGATATAATTTGGAATTATGGTTTGCCTAGCCCTTTTGCATGCTAACCTAGGTAGAAAATTATTTAGTTAAGGCTTTATTTAATTTATATGCAACTAATAGGAGTTCCTGGGGACAAGGATAAAATTTTGAATTTTTGCCATACCTGTTATACATGTTAAATTTGACTGTCAGTTCCCAACAATGTAAGTATCCTAACTTTGTAAATACCGTTTGTACTAACAGTTTGTTGAAATGTAAAGTACAAGTTTGATGCAAGAAAGTTTACCCAATCAGAGCTCAGCTAGCAGAGAAAATCCTTGTACTTTATTATGGTCCAAGCCTTCTGCTACCAAGGTCCCATCCACCTTGAGATAATGTATGGCGTCTTAGGTTGTCCAGGCAAGCCAGGCCTACGGACAAGCCAATGCTGAAAAGCCCATATCTGTAAAAATATGTCAAAGTCAGTTGTAAAGTAGTTCAATTAAAGGATTAAAGCACAAAGCATAATTTCAAGAATTACCTGTAGGATTAGGTGGCAGATCTTAAGCTCGGACTACTAGCCTTGAACACCAACATCTAGCCTATAACTGTGCCAAGATGGTCCATCACCAGTTCTTGCCTGGAATGGCAGCAAGATCATCCACAGCATACATCAGCCATAGTTTAGACTGTTGGAGTAGATAGGAAAGAAGACGGTGGAGAGGAAGGTCAACAAGAAGGACCGAGCGTACCGATCCCTCCTTCCCTCAGCAATAGGGCGTGTAACTTTCCATACTTGAGCTTATCCTTCCCTCTAGGATAAATACCACATAGTCTCCCAATATAATTCTTCACTTCATCCCGAGAGTGCCAGCGGTCTACATAGACATCAAAGTGGATGATATCTCCACCCTACCTCAATTCGGTGAGTATGCATACATTAGAATGGGTGAGTGTAACCTCCCCTATTGGCAGGTGGAAGGTATGAGTAGTCTCCGACCATCTCTCTGTTAGTGCTAAGATAGCACATGGAGCCAACATCTTCAGAGCCTGAGGAATGGCCCTAACAATGTCAATAAACCCAAAGGAATCAATAAGGGCCAATAGTTGAGTATCCCCTGCGGTTTAGATCTCCTCGTTCCATTTTTTGTAGAAGCTCAAGGCTGCTATAGTCCTATACTAAAACTGGAAGGGAAAAAAAAGTTCAACAAGGTTAGAATATAATGAAGTGGTCAAAAATCAGAAAAAAGTTACGAAAGGCGGAGTTCTGGACATTCTATCCTTGGAAGAGGGACCATGTGAGTGGGTGGATGTTTTATGAGGGAGCACTAGGGGTGCGGTGCATGAGGTGTATTCTGGTTTGGTTTGAGAAAATTCGATTTGCTTAAATGAGTGACTTTATAAGCCAAAAATGTGATTATATTGAGAAATACATTTACACATTTTAATAAAAGAAAATATTTTTAAAATAAAGCATTTTTACTTTATTTAAAAATAAATAAATTAGAGTCACCACTCGGTGTAGCTCCATCGGGAATTATGGTATACTGATCTGAAATGGGATTTTTATACCGAAAAGAAAATGAGATTCTAAGTACGGACATAATAGTTACTCATTTTGTTCAAATTGTTTGGATTAATTTTGGAAATTTGGAATTTGTGGTAATTTCTGCATTACAATGGCTTTATTCAAGAAATAAAATGGGCATTATAACGACATTATAAACAGATATTTGCTACCAAAATTTCTGCGGAGTAATGGCAGAGCTTGAGTTTTGGCCCAAAAACTTTGATAGAGTTTCCTCACATTCTGGATGTTTTATCCGTACCTGTGAGCTTATTTACAAATATTACAAATTAAGTGGCTCACTTTACTAGATAAATGAAATGCAATATGTAGTAATAAAGCAATAAAAATGAATTTTAATGAATTTTAAAGTTGGTCTTAGAGCCAATTACCCTCAGTTTACCTTTTTGTCTGTCCAATATGACTTGAGAGCCGGTGCGGGATCGAAGTTGTCAAGGATTATGGTTTGGTTGGAAAATAGGTTTAACCTAAGTTATGGCTATAATCTTGGATTATTCCCGAGAGAAATGCGAGATTTTAAGGGAAATTGAGTCGTTTCTTGATTAAAGATCACTACGGGATCTTGATCTAAAAAGATAGTAAATCGAGTTTATACCTAGTGTAGGTGATAAAGCTTAAATTTGGAAGTCTTTTGGCAGAGTTTCGGGGCTTTTAGGACTCCCGGAACTAAAAAAGGGCATAAAGGTAATTTTAGGATTTTATAAATTTTCATCTGCTATTGAAAATGAGGGGGCAAATCCCCTATTTATAATGGGGAGGTAATTAGCCGGCGGGCTAATTACCTATCTAACAAGATTTTACATTAGATCCCGTAAAATTTTGTCAGATCTCTATAAGATTTGATTTTTTTTACTGTAGATAGGTAATTACCCGGTGGGGTGATTACCTATGTTTGACCAAATTTTGACTTTTTGGTTTTTAATAGAAAATGCTAAATCAGAGCTTCCTTGGAATGTGTATTTTTGAATTTCGGATTTTGGATGACAATTCAGTCCTTTTTGGCTCCTTTGTCTGATCACTGAACGATGTAGGCATTATTCCTCATCGGGCCAGAATGGACCTGTGCTAACAGTTTGCCCCTCGCATACATAAATTTCGTGCTAGAAATTTTATCGTATGCGAAACAAACAAAATAGTGTGTGAAATGCAATGAGTTTAAATATTTTTAATCAATAAATTTTGAAACAAAACATATTTTTCCCCTTCGATTAAAAATTGGTTAATGAGTTGCATGAGAATAAAATTGATCAGGGGTTGAAATTAATATTTTTGGGTTCTTAATGCATGAGTAACTGTGTAAAAATAGCTTTTAGGTCCGCTAGTTTTGTAAACAATGCAGAAAATGGATGAAATATGCAAAATTGCAAAAAATTTAAAAATATACGTAATTAGCCGGCGAGCTCATTACCTATGTAACGATAACTTTTACAGCCGTTACACGTAAATGCATGATAGCTGGATAGGTAATTAGCCAGCGAGCTAATTAACTGCTGTCTATAAAAGCAGGAGCTTGACTCCAATTTTCACAGCACCAAAAATTCTCTCCTTCTCTCTTTGCGTTTTCTGCTCTTCTTCTACGAAAATTCCCGCCTCTGAGCTATTTTCAACAATGAATTCTTTCATCTTTTTCCCTTTTTTGCCCTTTCTCTTTAGATTTTGCAGGGTTTCTATGTGGTTTAAGCTTTATAATATCCACTTGGATCTGTCGGTCGTTCAAGTGACTACTTAGAACGTGCTCATTGATGGTCAGCAAGTGGCATTGTCTAAGGTTCCCATTGATGCTTTATACGGACTCCCGTCAAATTGGATGTACCACGGGATTCATCTGGGGAATTTTATTCAACTTGCCTTGAAGCCTTCTGATCATCTTTCTCCGATTTTGGTAAGCCTTACTACTACTTTTATTCTGCGCAACGACTTATCCATTTTATTGCTTGTTTATTTTATGCAATGATTTATTTAATGCAATAATTTATTTAATGCAATGATCTTTCGATAATCGTGTGATTTATGGGGAACTGGTGTGTGATATGTGTGCATGCAATGTCTCAGGTAACCAAGCATGAGGGTGCTAGCATTACCAACTTTCATAAGTGGTATAAGGTGCTATCTCCTAGTGCCAAGGCTATCGTTGATGGGACGTCCTTAGGGAGGATGGTGAGGAATTGCAAGTACGTCAGGCATTGCAACTATCCATACATCCCAGCCGGTACTTCTACCCATATCTTAAGCAGGTGATAGTTTCCACTTCTATTATGGGGAATATACCATCACTTCGTTAGATTACTATGTCATCACAGGTCTTCCTTTTCACGGTAATGTGATTCACTTCAACGCTTGCTTTACTTACCATAACTTTAATGTGGACACCATTGAGGCTATGATTGGCTATTTGGGGGATAACCTGAGGCAAATTACTTACAAGAAACTCATGACCTTCTGGACTACTGGGGATAGAAGACATTTGACTTTCGCCTAGGAGGCTAGAGCTTTTATGGCCGCTCTTCTATCATGGTTGTGTTTTCCTACAGGGGTTTCAATTGTGAACCTCCATATTCTGCCGACTTTGATTGACCTATCTCGCTTTGACAAGTATACCTGGGGTCGAGCGGCATTGGGTCATCTGTATTGGGCTCTCAATCAGTGCATGAGGAACAGGATTGATAAGTTCAAATCTTGCCTCTAGATTGTCTATGTAAGGACTTAACTCTTTTTCTTCTTTATGAGTACCCCCTTTTTTTGTTTGTCTTTTGGTGTTCTGATTTTTTTTATCTTCTCGTAGATCTAGCTTTTTGAGATGGTGATCCTTCCAAGGACCAACCTTGTGCGAGACAATAACTATCTATTTTTTCCTCAGCTGCCGCATTACTAGCGTGGTTTGGAGATAGAGTCTCAATCTGTGCTTTCCGTTCACCTCCGCAATCTATCCTCGGAGGGGTTATACTTCATGATTCCTTGATTTGCTTTAATTATTATATCTGCTACAACCATTGTATCATTGTTTGGTCTTTTGCATATCAAGATGCAGCCCTGAGGCCTTGCACTTCGCTGGCCAGAGGTTATGAGGTTAGCTGGGGAGTTCATGAACACCCAATTGATTATAGAGACTCCTTCCTCTTTGGAGTGATGTATGGGAGAGCGCATCCAGGGTTGGCACCTTGCTCCTAGGCTGCGTTCCATCCCTCCTAAGGTTCCTTGGTTTACTTTTTAGCCTCATAGCTTGCTAGATTTTATGCGATTGGCCTCTGGTGGTCTACCTAGCGCCTTCCCAGAGCGGGTTGGGGGGTACGAGGAGTTTTGCCATTTATAACTACTTGGATGGCCGGAGATGGATCCCATTCTTGTCGAGCCTGAGCCGGACATTCATAAACCTTTCGAGGGTGATGGCCCTTCGACTTCTGCCCCTAGCAGTCAGGCTAATTCGGGATCACCTGGGACTATCCAGATGACGGTACTTTTTCTTTCATCAGCTAGAATTTCTTGCTCATTTTTTTACTATTATACTGATTTTGCTTTGTCGTCTTTGTAGGATCACCAAGGTAGGAAGTGACTTATGACTACCTCTGCTTACATGGGTAGCTCTTCTGCATCATCTGTCCTGCCTTAGGGTCTGGCGATGGTAGAGGGACATCGGGGGTTTCAGTATCAGCCGCCCATGTCTCTGATGAACTGTCGCAACCTGAGTACTTATACATCGGTGATTTTTCCATATTTAGATCCTAAGCATCCAGTGGCCTTCCATCCGACTAATACCACTCATGTGAGCTTCCTTTGGCTTTTCTTTTACTTTTTATTAGAATCTCGGATTGTGATGGTTCTAACTTGTTCTGATTTTTTATCATTGCAGGTGCCTATTACTGATAGCATCTCCCATTGGGGATATATTGAAGGGCAGCAGCGGTTCATGATGTACCAAAACTCTGATATGGCGATATGTTTTTTATTTTATTACTTTAATGATGATGCATGGCATGTTATGAAATGCATATGAATGATCAATGTTAAAATGTTGCAGCTGGAGATCTGACAGCTCTAAGGTCTATTGGTCATGCTTCAGGTGGACGACCCATAGTAGCAGCTATAGCATGGATAAGGAGATCTTCCCGGATTCTTTCCTCAGTAGTAGATAGGCTTTCAGTTTGTTACCTTTTTTTTCTTTCTGAGCCATTTGCTTTGCCTTTTCCTAGTATGAACACATTTTTATAAATAAAAGAATTTTTCACTATTCCTTTACTTTGTGCTTTCTTTTATCATTGATCAAGTTTATCGGGGTAATCTGCCAGATATTGGCAGATTAGCCCATAAACTACGTATAGTGAACTGCTACTTTCGTGCAATTTTTCCATGGAGGGCTATTTCCATTTTCATGCATACTTGAATGTTTATCTAAAGAATTTTGACTGATGGTACCGTCTCAAGATCTGTTGTCTATCACATATGTAGGAATACTGTTGTATTTTTTTTAAGGATAACGTGATTCAAGCCGCTGTTAGGTTTTGGGACCCCGTTGACAATGTGTTTTGGTTTAGAAATCAAGAGTTGTGCCCCTTGTATGACGAATTCTGCGGGCTCACACAAAAATCCTCTGTACTAAAGTAAGGTTGACTATAGACAATAGTTGTACATCAGCCAGCAGTCAGGATTGATAAATTTGACAGATCTAATTTGATGACTCATGTCTTCATTGGTAACTCCTTTGGGTAGAAGCATGGTAATAAAAAGAAGAGCGTTAGCCTTGAGTGTTGACATGCCCCCAGCCATTCCAACACATCATCCTAAGTTCTCTGATCAGTTGATGAACCATTTTTAGCTACAACAATTTTATAGGCATCGATTGATTTGTGATGAGGGCTTGAGGTTGGATATGGCTTTTGACATAGTCAGGGGCCTTCCTCCTAACAACGCAAGTTGGCTTTTGCTCATTTGTTTACGTTTGTTAGGGGTCTTCCTTTGTGAGGTTCCAACTATGATTTGTAGCTTTGCCTTCCGGACTATCATTGTTCAGATGCTAGATTGGAATGGAAATCTCCCATTACGGTAAGTTTGGCTGAGACACTAATCTTTATGCATGCTTCCCGGAATGAAACTGAGGCTACTACCAGGTGTAGTAGGCTTCTCCTTCAGGTATATTTTATTTGAGCCTTTCTTTTTGCATGAACCGCCCTTTCGGGTTTTTGATTCATTAGGCTTGCCTTAATTTTTGCCTAGACCTCTATTTTAGGTTTTCAATCCAGCAGGCTATATTCTTTTTTTTGTTTTTTTTTCCTTTTCTTTTGTTGCTTTTGTAGCTTTGGCTCTAAGACAAGATTTCTATGTTGTCTGTTCCCACAATAATGGATTATCATTTGAAGGCCTACTGGGTATGGGGCTCTATAGTTCACATTAGCAATCGCCCTCACAGAGATTTTACCGTCGAGGAGTGGGTCAGATTTATGGGTAGTTGAGCTGCTAAGGATATTCATTGGGTTTGCCCTTGTTAGGGTATCACGTGTGTGACTACTGATGTTGCTAGAGATGGCATGGTCATCATTGGCTTTTTTAAGATTATTACCTACTCTCCTTATCACTTGTACAGGCAGTACGACCATTCTCATGGGTTTCCTACATCCCTGTGTACCCTGATTGGCCCGAAGCTTTCCTATACTCAGGTCTATTGTCATGATGTGAGATGGACCAACCATTCTCAGGTGGAGGCAAACTATTCTGTGCCTTTTGACATTCATTCTTCTGAGTCTTGGCACATCTGGGTTACGAGTACTCGCGGACTTCCTACCCTTGGAGAGAAGCTCATCGAGATGCAAAGACACTGCAGTTTCTTCGGGGGTCCTTGAGCTTGTGTATCTTTTGTTCATGTGGAAAATAAAGGCTTTAGGCCTTATTGTTTGCCATTGTCATTTCCATTTCTCATTTGTGATGTACTTTTGTGTGTAAAGAAGATGAATTGATGTTATTTGAATGCGTGTTTCGTTAAACAATTTGCAATTTCCATTTAGCGCACACATTTAGTATTCTTATATTGAATATGTCACTGCTAAAGATATTATTTAAATAGGAAGGGCAAATGGTATTTATTTCCAAGAAATGCCCATCGTTGCCTAAGGCTCCGAATGGATTTTACCTAAGGCTTCACCCTTTTATTGCGAGGTCTTTATTCTTGCCCAAGAGCCCTCACTAGCCCTTGACAGACCTTTATATTATATTTTTTTTACATGAGATAGCGCTTCAACTTGTCGTGATTTACTGGATTCACGAATTTATTGCTATCCAGGTCTGAGATTTTCACTGCCCCTTTAATGAGAGTCTTTCTTACTACTTACGGCCCTTCCCAATTTGGCTGGAATTTCCCTCAAGCATCCGAGTGCATTTCACAAGACTGCTTTAAGACCAGATCACCAGTTCTTAGAGGTTGGTCTTGCCCCTTGACTTTTCTGTTGTAAGCCCTGGCCATGAGTTATTGGTACAACTATAGATTTTCTAGTACAGTTAATCATTTTTCATTAATCAGAGTTAGTTCCTCATGTCTTGCTCTTGCCCATTCATTGGGAAGTCTAGCTTCGAGAGCTATATGCAAAGATTTGATTTCCATTTCAATGGGCAATACTGCCTCCATCCCATAGACAGGAGAAAAAGGAGTTTAACTTGTAGGGGTTTTGACACTAGTTGGAGATCATCTTGGAGAGGATTTTCTTGATTGCCTTATTAACCACTTCTATAGCTCCGTTGGCTTGAGTGTGATAGGGTAAAGAGCGATGGTGCTCAATCTCATGCTTCTCGATAAGGTCGGTTGTTTCCCCTTAGAATTGCACGCCTTTGTCACTCACTACATGATGAGGGATACCATATCTAGCGAAGATATGTTGCTGGATAAACTGGGCCATCTTCTTGGTCATGATGCTCGTGTATGATTATGCTTTAACCCACTTGGACAAGTAATCAATGGGCACTCTGACGAAGCGATGGCCATTGGTGAAAGATGGTCTTATCTTACTGATAATATCAATGCCCCAGGCAGAGAATGGCCAAGGCGATGTCAAGCTTTGCAATGTTGTCGAGGGTAAGTGGCTCACATTCTCATGTATCTGATAAGAATGGCAAGTCTTTGCTTCTTGAATACAATCAGCTAGCACGGTTAACCAAAAGTATCCCATTCTTTGGATTTTTGTTGCCATCATGACACCGTTCATGTATGGACTGCAGTCTCCTAAATGTACCTCTTTCATTACTCTTTTAGCTTCCTATTGGGCCATACACTTTAATAGTAAGCCATCAAAGGACCTCTTAAACATATCTCCTTTAATTAGGCAGAATTGCACAGTGAGCTTCCTCAGCGTATTTCTATCAAAATCTATAGCCTCAGTCGGAAATTCACCATTTTTTAGGAACTTGACAATGTCAGAGTACTAGGGTTCTTCGTTACTTATGGCATTGTTTATTTTATGGATGTAATACATAGATTGGGTTATCTCTATATTAAGAGGCTTGATTGGCTGCTTTTAGGGTCCTTCCCACACGAAGGATAAAGTGGCCAATGCATCCACCATTTGAGTCTCCTCATGGGGCATGTTATAAAATTTACATTCGCTGAACATTGTGGCTTTTCTCCGTATAGCCTCTAAGTAAGGTCTCAGGGATTCCTCCTTTAACTCCCAGTTGCATGTGACGAGCTTGATGACCAAAGCTGAATCGCCAAAGATTTTTACCTTGTCCGCTCTGAGAGTGATTAGGTAAGACATTCTAAATAAACAGGCTTCATACTCTACCCCATTATTTATGGTGAGAAACTCCAATTGCTTTGACAAAGGTATGAGTGCTCCATTCGGCATTATGATGATGACCCCCAAACAAGCCCCTCACTTGTTAACGACGCCATCAAAGAACATGGTCCATTTTTTAGAATTCTCCATAGTGATTGCAAAATATTTTTCAAGAAATTCTAGGTTTTCTTGCTCTCCTTCCTTGAGTGGTTGATTTGCTAAGAATTTAGCCACTACCCTACCCTTGATGGTCTTCTTAGTTACGTACTTGTTATTGAATTTTGACAGTAACAAGAGCCACCTAGCCAATTTTCCAGTTAGCGAGGGAGCCTGGCACAAATACTTCATTGGATCCACTTTCGCGACTACTTCAATTTTGTATGACTGGAAGTAATGCCTGAGCTTTTTGGTGAGCCAAACCATTGCGGAACAAGTTTTCTCCATGATGGTGTATCAGGTTTTATATTTTAGCAATTTCTTATTGAGGTAACAAACTGCATGTTCCTGCTTATCTTCGTGTTCTTGAACCAACATAGCCCCCACAGATGTCTCTTCTATCGCCATGTAGAGAATGAGTGGCTTTCCAAGAATTGGCGGCTTCAGCACTAGAGGGTTCATTAGGTAAGATTTAATTCTGTCAAAGGCTTCCTGACATTAGTCATTCCCTTCTATTGCCTGTTGCTTCCTTAAGAGCTTTAAGATAGGCTCAAATGCGGTGGTCAACCATGCTATAAAGCGACTGACATACTATATGGACCCTAAGAAACTTTTCACTTCTTTCTCAGTTTTCGTTACAGGCATTTCCATGATAGCATTAGCTTTATTGGGATCTATGTCTCTGCCTCTCTTACTAACCACGTGCCCTAGTAACTTGCCTGATGTGATGCCGAATATACATTTTTTGGGTTGAGACGAAGATTGTATTTCTCTATCCTTGTAAGGAATCGCTCTAATACTGCTAGATGCTCTTCTGGGATGACGGATTGTACAAGTACATCATCTATATAGTCCTCAACTTCTTTGTTGATTAGGTCATATAGCAATGTTGTGACTGCTCATGGGTTGGTTACCCCTGCATTTTTTAGTCCGAAAGGCATCACCCTAAAATAGTAGGTTCCCCATTCTGAGATGATTGCGGTTTTGAACTTGTCTATTACGTTCATGAGGATCTGGTGATATCCTAAGAATCCATCCATAAAGGAATACATGGCTTCTCTTGCTGCACTGTCTACCATAACGTCAATGTGTGGTAGCAAGATATCGTCCTTAGGAGGTAGCCTTATTTAAGTGCCTGAAGTCAACGCAAACTCGGACATCACCATTCTTCTTCGGTACATGAACTATATTGGACAGCCAAGTGGGGTACTCGATAACCTCAATGAAATTAGCCTCGATCTATTTGGCCACTTCAACTTTGACATTTTCAGCCCATTCTAGGATCATTCTTCTCATCTTTTGATTCACAGACCGAATTTTCGAGTCCGTGGCAATCTTGTGCTCGGTAATGTGCTGATCAAGTCCTGGCATATCTTCGTAAGACCAAGCAAAGGCTAAAACATGATTTTTTAATACTTTTATCAATTCTCTCTCTTGTTTGATGGGCAATTGATTAGAAATTTATGCCATTTTTGGATCACCTTCTGTATTTAAGTTAATTTCTTTTGTAATATCGTTATTGATGTTAAAGATGCTAGATGAATGCTAGAATGGATGCATGGAATCGTAATCCAAAACACAATCCAAATAAGTAAAGTTCTTCATCTTATTAACATAATAAAGTACATTATTCATTTCAAACAAACTGGAAATTAAAATAAAAGACTCATCTTGATTGGTAAGGTCTGGCTCCACAACGGATGATTCTCTTATGGCAGCCAGCTTCAATAGGATGTCCTTGTCATCTTCCTCTTGTACCTTTGCCTTGCCTTTCAGGATCTGGACCATGTCTAAGATAGCTTTGCTCAAGTCACCTCCCTTGCTCTTCGCTTCCTCCACTATCTTGAGTTGCGCTTGAAGGTGTTTGGCTAGGGTGTCTGGGATCTCCTCCTCTTTACTCAGCTTTTTGACCTTCTTTGAGTGCACCTCTTTCGTCAAACTTGATCTGATCTAGGATTGCCCCTGGATCTGGCTGATGACTCACTCCTTTCAACTAGTAGGTTATGGAACTCCCACCATGCTTGTTGTAGTTGACTATGTTCAAGAAAATCTCAAATCTCGGAACCGTCTTTCCTTGGTGGGCAACACGCTCAGGCGCCCCGCTGAAGGGCTATTGTAGCTTCTTCTAAAAGACTATCTTGTGGGCGATTCTTCTAGGGACTGTGTAACCGAGTCCTATGGGCTTCCACTCTCATGCCTCTATATTGAAGGTCAGCATTCCCTATTCATGGGCACCTAATCCCTTGCCAGGAGTGTGGTGCTTTTGCATGTATCCCTAAATCTATAGGCCCTAGTACACTTCTAATTCCTTGTTCGATTCTTGGCCAATTGTGGCTATAATAAATCCTTTCATATGGCTTTCTTCCATTTTTGGTGCTGCCTCCACTAACACCTCATCAGCCTCTAGAGTAAAAATCTTCCCGTAGAACGAGATCTTGATCTTTTGGTGAAGAGTGGATGGAACTCCTGCATGGAACCATGGCCATTTAAGAAGCATAGAGAAGGTCACTGGGATGTCTATGACTTTGAAATGTACTATGGATGAGGTCTCACTAATAGTAACTTCTACTTTGAATGTGCCAATGACGGTCCTCTTGAGTTGTTGTAGGCCTTAATGATTGTTGTAGATCTCTTTGAGTCCCTCTCGGTTAGTCCTAGGATTGGCAGAATATCCTTAGGATACACTTTCATTAATGAACCATCGACCATTATACAAGGGATGATGCGCTCGAAGACACTAGCCTTCAACTAGAGAGCCTTATTATGGTGAATGCCTTTGTCAGGTAGATCAAAGCTCGAGAAGACAATGTCGGGGATAACAGTGCTAGTGTCAATAAGTAATGTGCATACCTGTTCTAGTGATGATAGGGGAGATGTTTCAATTTCCATTAGCTTTTTTACTATAGCAAGCCTGTGATCTTGGAAATCCATATACTCATCTTAGTTATAGTGGCTTCCAATTGATCCATAATCGGGCTTTCTATCTATTCTGAGGGCTTAACAAAAGTAGGAGGTGCCAGTGGTTCTAACCATGACAAGGTTGGGTAACTGACCCAATGACTTTTCCTCCTATAGTGATAAGACTGACAACTTGATTTGGTGAGTTTGTTGTTTCAAAGACCTTAAATTCATCAAAGTCTTCATCAAGCGGTATTTCTCCTAAGTCAATCGACTTGTTTAAATAGGTTGGTACTTTGGTGGTGAAGGGCAATAGCATGAAAGGAACCTTTTTAGGCTGCTTTTCTAGAACGATGGAGTTCTCCTGTAACATTTGGCATAGGGTAGGATTTGATTCCTGCCTAATCATACGGATGGACAAGGAGGCTCCATTGGTTGGTTCCCCTTTATCAAGCATATCTGGTGCATCGTCGTAGGCGATTTGCTTGTTGTTATATTTATTTATGTACCACGGGTATTCCCTAGCTGATTCCATTGACGTAGGATAGATAGCGTTTGTCGCTTCCCACTCCCGATACCACAAGGGTTCTCGTGTACGTCTAACTCAGTGGTTGAGTTTTTTTATCGATCAACCTATGTGAAGTAGTTGATGAATTGCCTAACCAAAATATTTCAAATGACTTCTAGTAAAATGTCAGCACTTCATACAAAACGATTGCCTTCTCTCGGAGAGTGCAGCAGAACCTTTCGGGCCAATAGGCATAGTGAATGTACCCATCGTTCATCATTTGCACAAATTCACGGATATGAGGGTGTGGCCTTGTATTTCCATCACAAAATATGGGATAAAATACCCTGAAGTTTGGACTCCGAATCTGACAACTAGCTCGAGCTAACTAGTTTTTAGCTGGGATTCTCTCCATAACGTATTCCTAAGAAGGTTCTTGCCCCCCTTCTTGGATCATACTAATGATATGTTCGCTAACTGAGTCAAAGTCTGTGAAATCACCAAAGTCATCACTTGATGCTGACCATAATGTACCTGGGGAGTCATGCTCTAAAGATGAGGTGTAGGTCTCAGCACCATCGTAATCGACCATCATGCCATTAGGGGATGAAGCCTCATAATTGAAGGCTCCTGGTAAGTGATTTATTTCATCTCCTAAAAAGACCTCTGATTCGTACCCCAAGTTATATACTTCACTTTTATATTCATGATCCAATTCGCTAGAGTCCACAAATTCCTCTACTTCTTCATCTGAATCCTAGAAAGGCCATGGCTCAAAGACCAAATTGGGTGCGTGCTGATCTGGGATATCATTGTCAGAATGTTCCTCTGGATCTGCTTTAGGATCTTCCTCAAGATCTTCCACAGGATCTTCTTTGGGCTCTTCCTCGGGATCTTCTTCAGCATTTATTCCTGCCTTGACTCCCGCAATGGCTACGCGAAAGTCAGGCACCTTGACTTGTATGATGGAAAATGTCTCCTCTATATGGGTACCATATGCTATAATGTCAGCACGGATTCTGCCAAATGGGTATCATTTACCCTCTTCTAGATTCAAGGCTAGTTACCTTTGTTGGTCTCTATGGCTGTTCTATGCCTGCTCAGGATCATATAGCTCTTGGGTTTCTGGGCATGCTGCTCCGAAGGAGCTCCTAAATTTGAACAAACTTATTCCGACGTAGTTTGGACTCACTTAGGGAAGTGTAAATAGGAGTTTATAGAGGAGGGATATCCTGCTAGCTAGTATTATGTTAGTCTACTTATGGTGCCAACCACCAGTAGAGTGCATCAGGGTACAGTTGAGATGCCCTAAAGTAGTGGAGGAAAGATCTCTCCATAAAGTACTAGTTCCAACATCCTTCGAGTGGTATCATGTCATACCACTCTATGGCTGGGCCTTCTAAGAATCTGGAAAATTGAGGTGCAAAACCCATTATAGTTATTCCTTATTCGTGAATAAACCAGAGGAATTCTTCTACATGTTCATTTAGGTTGGAGTCCCGTTAGTATATGAGATATGGTGGCACTTGGTATTGATCCAGCCCTTATCTTCTCATTCTCAGGACATACTGGTCAACCATGTAGATGATATCCGTGTTATCAAAGATCATACTATCCCCCCATCCTGGGTCATGTCAGAAGTTATCCGTTACATTGATACTATAGTCATCGGCTTTGACATGAAAATTGATGGCATTCACTGTAGCTTGATAGTTTGGCAGGGGATTAGTCTGAGTACTTGGTTTCTCCCTTTGACTATCATCTATTGTAGATCTTTTAGTAGTCGAGCACATTCATTAGTGCAGTACCCCTTGGTTACGAGATAAGCACAGAAGTTATCTCTATTTGCCGTAGCAGGCGAAGCGAACCGCTTGATGCTCTGGAGTTGGTTAGACTTTCTCACTTTAGTGAATTTCTGTGACAGCGATTCTACCGATTGGGATATAGATTGGTTGGTTTGTACCTGAGTGGCCACAATAATTTTAGCTGAGGCCTTTGGGGATTCAGAACTGCCTTGTTTAGAGGATCCTCCCTTCTGCCAGTATAGAGGTTTAGTGTATGTTTGTTGCTCTTGCTTCTTGGCCCAATCTTCTTCTTCATACTTTTCAAGTCTCTTGGTATAGTCTACCACATCGTTGGAGGTGTCGAATCTTTTAATTTTCATTTCATCCCGGTATTTCGGGCTAGAGCCTTCTACTAGCTTCATTATCAGGGCATCTTGGTCAGGTGCCCCAATTATAAGTACACAAACAACCATCGACCTCAGGAAAAATTCTTCGAAGGACTCATTTGGTCATTTTTTAATTCTTTTAAGGTCTTGCAAAGTAGTCTTGACCTTTAGATTGAAGACATAATTCTCCAGGAATGTCGAGCATAGCTTCCTCCAATCAAATTTTACGTCCATTGGCATCCTCATGTACCACTCAGAGGCGGGTCCTCGTAGAGTAGCTTGGAATAGATTGACTATGTGAACTTTGGGGATGTTCATGCTAGTCATGATCCGATGATAACTTTCCACATGCGCATGAGGAGGCCTAGTAATAGCATTCAGGGCTATATAAGGCATCACAAAGTTAGCCAAAAGGGGTTCTGATTCCTTTAGCAAGAATAGGTCAGTATCCACATATTGCTTGATGGAGGGAGCAACAGATTTATCTTTGGTGGGGGACAACTTCTCCATATCTGACATCTTTGCTTTTAACGCTGCTATCATGACTTCTTAATCTTGGGTTTTCTGAGTGTTAGCAGTGCTCAGCCTTTCCCAGACATAACGAAACTTCAGAGCTTCATGAATCCTTTTAAGGGACTGTCCAAGTGCATCATCATAGGCCATTGTGGTTTCAGGTTCTAGATAGGAGGTGGGGGGTGTGACTTTTTGACTTCTCGTAATACATCTTAGCCTCATTCTCTCTCGCTTCCAACCTGAAAATGCAAGACATTAAGTATTGGTAAGTGTGTCAAAGGTGGCTCTAAGCTTTATTTACCTCGGCCTGTCGGGAGCATGAATGGATGAATGAATGAATGAGCGAATGAATGAGTAGATATCTACAAATAATAAGGGAGTTGGGCATATGCCAATTGTTTAAGGAGCAATCGGCGAGGGTAGTCTGTGATATTTATGGAACATCACAAACACGTGGTCCGAAGATAAAGGGTTTAAGTCAGATTAGACACGATAGCCTGGGGATGAGTTGACTCACTGGTCAAAGGTGGGTTGACTCCTTAGTCCAAGGTTGAGCTGACTCGTTGATCACTCGAAAAGGTCGACTCATTGGTCCAAGGGTGAGCTGACTTGCTGGTCACTTAAAGGGTTTGATAAATTGGTCCAAGGCTGAGCTGATTCTTTGGTCACTCAAAAGTTTGACTCATTAGTCTAAGGGTGAGCTGACTCTATGGTCACTCGAATGGTTTGACTCATTAGTTCAAGGGTGAGCTAACTCTATGGTCACTCGAAGGGTTTGACTCATTGGTCCAAGGATTAGCTGACTATTTGGTCACTCAAAAGGTTTGATCCATTGGTCCAAGGGTGAGCTAACTCTATGGTCACTTGAAGGGTTTGACTCATTGGTCCAAGGGTGAGCTGACTCTTCGGTCACTTGAAAGGTTTGGTGTATTTCGGCTCATGGGCTGAGCCTAGGTGGACTCATTGGTCTTGATTAATTTCAGCTCGCAGGTTGAACATAGGTGGACTCACTAGTCTCTAGTATTTTTGCTCGTGGGCTAAGCCTAGGTGGACTCATTGGTCTCGGTTAATTTTAGCTCACGGGTTGAGCCTAGGTGGCCTCATTGGTCTCAGGTATTTTTGCTCGTAGGCTGAGCCTAGGTGGAATCACTGGTCTCAGTTAATTTTAAATCGTGGGCTGAGCCTAGGTGGACTTACTGGCCTCGGTTAATTTTGGCTCGTGGGCTGAGCCTAGGTGCACTCACTGGTCTCGGTTAATTTCGGCTCGTAGATTGAGCCTAGGTGGACTCACTGGTCTTGGGAAATAAAATGAGATGCCACACACTAATGTTATGGCTGCATAAAGATATGGTTAGTTTACACACAATCGTGATCCTTATGATGTTCGTTTTAAGTTTATTTATTTTTAATAAACCTACACAGGTTGCAAACTATTAGATCGCGCCTACCGCCCTTTTAACTCCATTTGGTTACTTCGCTTTAAAGTCAACAGGGGACTTAGTGAAGTCTACTCGAGTTCAATCAAGGTTTTTTTAGGTAGACCTAGGAGAAAGTATCTATGGTTCATCTATGTGTGGTTTTTGGTCTGAGGATTAGGTGCGATTTGGGGTACCCTCTGCCTTTTTTTACCGAGTCCCAATGGCCCTAAGTGAACCAAAGGAAACTTTTCCACATATAATATACTCAGGTAGTCCTGCCCTTAAGCAAGCAAGGTCCTCGTACATTATGCAAGGGGTGTGATTGGATCCACACCCCTCAAGCCCTAAGTGAACTTGGAGATACTTCACCAAAAGACACCTAAATTGGTTTTAAGGGTGAAGAATGTAGATGTTATGCAATCCTAAAATTTGTGTAATGTAGAAGTTATCACAAATTCCTTAGTTCAAAATTTAATTTGAACATCATTTTATTTATTATGTCAAAAAAGAATTTTTATGAAAATCGGGTTTTTATAAAAATGAATTTCCCCAGTAGAGTCGCTGCTGTGAGCGGGCGGACATTTTATGAGGGAGCACGCGGGGTGCGGTGCACGGGGTACGTTCTGGTTTGGTTTGAGAAAATCCGGTTTGCTTAAATGCAGTGACTTTTTATAAGCCAAAAATGTGATTATATTAAGAAATATATTTACACATTTTAATAAAAGAAATTTTTTTTAAAATAAAGCATTTTTACCTCATTTTAAAATGTATAAATTAGAGTTGCCACCCGGTTCAGCTCCACCGGGAATTGTGGTATACTGATCCGAGAAGAGATTTTTATACCAGAAAGAAAATGAGATATTTGATACCAAAATTTTGGGAGAGTAACGGCAGCGCTTAAGTTTTGGCCTGAACACTCGGATAGAGTTACCTCACATTCTGGATGTTTTATCCGTACCTGGGAGCTTATTTACAGATATTATAATTTAAGTGGCTCGAGTGGCTCACTTTACAAGATAAATGAAATGCAATATGTTGTAATAAAGCAATAAAATGAATTTTAATGAATTTTAAAGTTGGGCTTAGAGCCGATTACCCTCAGTCTACCTTTTTATCTGTCCAGGATGAATTGAGAGCCGGTGTGGGACCAAAGTTGTCAAGGATTGTGATTTTGTTGGAAAACATGTTTAACCCAAGTTATGGCTATAATCTTGGCTTATTCCTTAGAGAAATGCAGGATTTTGAGGGAAATCGAGTCATTTCTAGACAAAAGATCACTGCGGGATCTTGATCAATAAAGACAGTAAATCGAGTTTATACCTAGTGTAGGTGAGAAAGTTCAAACTTGGAAGTGTTTTGGCAGAGTTTCGGGGCTTTTAAGACTCTCGGAACTAAAAAGGACAAAAAGGTGATTTTGGGATTTTATAAATTTTCATCAGCTGCTGAAAATGAGGGGGTGAGTCCCCTATTTATAATGGGGAGGTAATTAGCCGGCGGGCTAATTACCTATCTGATAAGATTTTATATTAGATCCTATAAAACTCTTGCCAGATCTCTGTAAGATTTAATTTTTTTACTGTAGATATGTAATTACCCGGCGGGGTGATTACCTATGTTTGACCAAATTTTGACTTTTTGGGTTTTCAGTAGAAAATGCTAAATCAGAGCTTCCCTGGGATGTGGATTTTTGAATTTCAGATTTTGGATGACAATTCGGTCCTTTTTGGCTCTTTTGTCTGATCACTGAACGAAATAGGCAATATTCCTCATCAAGCCAGAATGAACCTGTGCTAACAGACCCATATGGGTCCGTCCCTCCCGTACGGGTCAACACCCCCACCCATACCAAAAACGGGACCCGAACAGGTCCCCTGCAGACAGTCCATATGCGAGAAAAATCCTAAATAATCCATGATCATCCAAAATCAACCAAAGGTTGTCCAAAACTATCATAAAAGAATCCTAGGCTAAAGTTACGTGCATCAGGCTCTATTCCAAGTTCTAAAATGCCCTTAATCATGTCAAAATTGGAAAAATTTCAAAATGCCAAAATAGCGAAAATTAGAGAATTGAACAAACTACCCAAAATTTGGAAACATGGGACGAAGGAGAAGGAATTAGAGGCACGTCAGAGGTAGGAGTGAGGTCGAGAAATGAGTCGCCCTCCTAAAAAGCGTACCCAATCGAGATCAGACATTCTCGGAACTCCGAATCACCCACTCGGGGAAAATCCTCGCGCCTAAGGGAGAAACGGCCAACTTTTGGGACTTTCTCAAACATCTTGATCGGATTTTTGGAAGAATCACTGGAAATCAATAAATAGGAAGAGTTTGGTGTGAAGCAGGAAGGGGAGGAGTTTATTTCTATTTAAAGGACCCCGACCAGGACCCATATGGGTCCCATCCCACCCGTACGGGTCCCACCCCTACAAGTATGCAACCCGTATAGGTCCCCTCTTGCCTCTAAAGGGAAATTTTTGAACTAAAACTAGAATTTCAAGCAGTTGGGGCACATCAAATCCAAAGTAGGGGCCAACCCTAATTCTTTTTAAACTCTTTGCTTCAGTTAAATTAGGGGTAAAACCCTGGGCTAACCTTGATCCCTGATTGAAGGGGCAAAACTTTTTTTCTTTGCAAAGTCAATCTATCATCAAGGCAAGCCATTTTTGGGCAATCACTAACCGGGATAATTTTGTGCATAGGCCCACCAAAGTATAGGAAATTTTCCCTAAAAAACAAGTCTTGCAGGGAGAAGCTTCCCCCGCAGAAAAGAGTCTACCAATGGACATTACTCCATTCCCTAGTAATGGAATCAGCCTAGGGCATTACCCCGCCTTCTGACACCCTATGGCCATTTTCTGGCAATAGAACCAGTCGGGGGACATCCCCCAATGGGCATTCCAGCTTAAAATAGTTGGACTAAATCCGATGTTTCTCGAAAACAATTTATAGTTCATTTAGGAACCAATCTATTGGATATGATGTATGCTCTTAAGGTAATTAGGGTGATATATCTTAATTATGTAATAAGTATGAATATTTGTTTAATCAATAAAGGCATTTGTTCTTTTGTTTATATCAATATGTTTTTGTGTATATATATTATAGCTGGTTAAATATATTCATTGATGCATGTATACGAAAGTCCTTGATGTATCATAACATGAAGTCAGAGAAATTATAGTTGGACTATATCTGGTGGAACCTGCTTCATGTTCAATTATGATTATGTCTAAACAATCCCTAGTCATAGTTTCATCAAGAAAGGATATTGATGATGCAGAAAAACTAGCATGTGGTCAACTTTCATGGAAAGGGTCCAAGCAGTCAATCTCCTAAGGACTGAAGGTGGTGGGTTAAGTTTGACACATGGATATATCTTGAAAATATATTAGAGACCCCAGTAAGATAAACACTTGGTGTATATATCAATGTGTTAGTGTTTATCTTCATGCAATAAGCTTTGCGAATATCCTCATACTTGAGATACTAGTTACCATATGTGGTACTACTACTATACTTTGGGTTATTTCTACACACTCATTAATCTAGGGTGTTACGGGTGATTACGGGATACAGTGATGACAGTACATTGGTAAGCTCAGTAGTCAAAAAGAATTCATCACTCTGGATATATTAAGGAGTTTTACCTGGCCACTTGTTGAAGTGATGATTATCATAAACCTCTAATCAGAGTATGTGTTTGATAAAAATGGTTTCTAGTCAAACACACTACGGTAAAAGGCAATATACTTCGGTAACAAGTAAATAATTGGGATAGGTTAGAGTAACCTTGCTATTAGTGGGTTAACACTTTAACCAAACCCTATAAACCGGATTGTACTAATATTAAAGAATGGAAGGAGTTCATCGCATTGGATAACTATTGCATTAATCGGGACTAAGTCATAAGCATAAATGACGTTCTGAGTAATGGGGGCTGGTAGACCTTTGCTAGAGGAGTACTACAGTCGTTTAAGGTAATTGGGTTCTATTAACGGTCAAGAACCCCCAGCCAATGGTTCTATTAGAACAAGGGTTGGTTAAGCCTTAACAGCTCAATACTTCGGGATACTATAATGTCACATACATTGGACCTTCATCGGACTAAGTAAAGAACTAATAGATTTATTCTATTATGAAAATATAATTTAAATAATAATTAGATTATTATTTAATTGCTTACAATTGATTAGATCAATTTTGGACAGACCAAGGAATTTATTTTGACCTGTAACTAATTAATTAGAGTCATAAAATAAATTGTAATTGATTAGATCAATTTTGGTTGGACCAAGAAATTTATTTTGACTGGTAACTAATTCATTAGGGTCGAAAAATAAATGATTGAAAATGGGACTAAAAGAAATTTTCCAATCATTACAATAGGGTAGGACCCTATTGGAATGGGGCCCAAATTAGTGGCAAAAGGGGTTGTAGGCTTGGCACTTGGCCAAGCCCACACACTGGTCATACCAGCGCTGGTGTGACCAGCGTGTGGGCTTGGCCAAGTGCCAAGCCTCCAGCCCCTTTTGCCACTAGTGCTGGGTGTGACTAGCGCAGCCCAGCCCACAATCTGGACTTGTGCAAAAAAGGCCCACAAGCCTGGCTTGTGGGACAAGGTAGGCCATAATAGCCTGCCTTGGCTGCCCAGTGTGCAGCATGCTAAGCACGCTGCACGTGGGTCAACCTACGGACCCATAAGGGTCTGCGTGTTCACCCATATGGAGATTGGGAAAATTTTGCACCATCCCACATTGGAAGTGGGGAAGCACTTCTGCTTCCCCAAGCCTATAAATAGGCACCTAGTCCTCCCTTTCTTAGTGCACCACAGCTGAGAGCATAAATCCTTAGCAAGATTCAAAAATAATAATCTCTCGGGTAATTGAGCAAGTTATTTTTGAGGAGCCTAAATTTATTCAGGCACCTCTAGTTTATATTTTCGGGTGAGGCTTCTAGAGTGGTCTAGCAACTACTCGAGGCTTCTTAGTTCTTCCTCCTGGGGAGGTTTTGGTTGGTGGGGTTCGTGTGGATACTCATAGAGGTTATCCTATGCTTGGAGGCTTGTCCAAGAGGGTTCTGCTAAAGTACGCTTCAACTAGTAAGTTCCTTTTCTTTCTCTTTTATTATTAGGTCTTTTTTAAGCGTTTTTAGACTTAATAATATCCTTAGGTTGTTTTGCATGCTTAGTTTATTTTATACTTAGGTTATAGCTTAGAGTTACAACCTGCTTATGTTATAGCTTAGAGTTATAACATGCTTAGCATAAAATATACATGGTAGGATTTAATTTGGAATTATGGTATGCCTAGCCCTTTTGCATGCTAACCTCGGGAAGGAATTATTTAGTGAAGGCTTTATTTAATTTATATGCAACTAATAGGAGTTCCTAGGGAGAAGGATAAAATTTTGAATTTCCGTCATGCCTGTTATACATGTTCAATCTGACTGTCAGTTCCTAACAGAATCCCTCCCCACACATCTTCATTCTTGATTGAAAGGGAAAAAAATTTTGTTTTCCGCAAAGTCAATCAAGAATTTAGATGTGTTAACTAACTCAACATTTTTATTGTCTCTTAACTGGTTATTAAAAATCCCCCAGTAGGAAAGTCCTCTACCTTAGGAAAGGGATACGAGGAAAGTCATCTGCCTTAGGAAAGACATATGAGGAAAGTCATTTGCCATAAGAAAGGGATGCACCATCAATAGGAGAGTCATCCGCCTTAGGAAAGGGATACCCCATCAATAAGAAAGTCATCCACCTCAGGAAAGAGATACACCATCAGTAGGAGAGTCAATCCACCTCAAGAAAGGGATACAAGGAGAAGTCATCCGCCTTTGGAAAGGGATACACCATCAAGGTAACTCAAAAATCCTCAACAGGAAAGTCATCCCCCTTAAGAAAGGGATACACGCTGTGAGCACTGGATTTTAACCATTCTTCTCCATGAAACTATGGTGAGAGCTATATGATGTAATGTCTTTTAGGTGTTGTCCATCAGAGGTGTTCCTACTATTGCAAAGTTGAGTTTGGCCGAAGTCCAAAAATCTAGTCTGCCCTTAGGTACCTGTACGGGTTTTGTCTGGTGGTACGAATCCAATGGCAGACCCGTACGGGTGATTGCCTTCCATGCATGTAGAGAGGGACCTGTACTAGTGGGGCCCCACCCGGATCCTCTAATTGCCTAATCAGTCTCTTTCGGAAGCTATTGCTTACCATTTTGGGAAAAGGTAGGTCTTGAATGTTGTTTATTGCATTCAGACCTGACCCTCACCCTATAAATAGGGCCTTTTCCCTCATATAAACACACTCATCTCATATGAAAAATATACTAAAATTCTAGTAATTTTTAAGGTATAGAAAAGGTATAGTGGGGGTATAGGAGGTATAACATAGGGAGAAAACCCTTTCTTTGAGGTTTTGTCGACATTTTATTCATTCCTAGCTTCGTTTATTAGGATTGAAGGGAGGTTTTGTCCACACAAATTCTCACCTAAATAGCCATATTTCACTATCTACTTTGGCAAAACTCTCTCAATAGTAAAGGGATCATCTCAGAGTGGATTCACGCAGTAAAAGTAACGCTCCTGAGTTTCAAACAGACTCACATCATAGTTATTCTATTATTATTTTCTACCTTTGTTGTTATATCATTTCTTGTTCTTATTTTGGGTCTGGTCCTAACCCATTTGAGCCTTATTGGCACCATATATCCTCTAGGATACTAAATCGTTGCGCCATACTCATACAGACGGAAATACCTTTTCATTTGATTTTTCTACCATTAATCTATTGATTTGCAAATTAAACCAGTTTTTGCTTGGGACCAGACAGGACCCATACGGGTCCCCCATACCCTTACCGGTCCTCCCTGGTACCAGTACGGGTCCCTCCCATCCATAGGGGTACTAGTCCACCAGGCTAAAAATCAATCCAACTCACCATATGCCATACAATCATTTTCACTAATAATCCTATAAATCAACCCAGAAAAGTTAAAATGTGTTTTCGCAACAAAATACGTTGAAGACTAGTCATTTCTCTCCAATCCTAGAAGCCACCCGGGCACTATCGATCGTAAAACCGCTATGATAACATGATCGCATATTTCTTAATAAAATGCTGAATTATTATATGCTATAAACTATGATAACGTCTGTGGATTTGTTTTATAACTTAGAACAAATGTATTGGTTCTCTTGCAATTTCCCCCATTTTTCCCCTCGGTTGTAATTTTCGTTTCCCCATTTATTACTTGTGCATTGTTGTAATATGTTAACGCATGTAATGAGTGTGAAAGAGTGTAGAAATAGGATTTCTATGATAATTCCCTAAATGATGAAAACAAAACGGTTTCACATGGTCAATGTAATTTTGAATCAAATAAATGAGAAATAAGTGACTCATTAGGTACCAGAATCTCTGATCCATTAGGTATGAGTCTCCCACCTAGAGGGAACCATACCAAAACTCTTTCCCAAGTAGACAACTTGGGTGACGACTCTATCTTTTGTATCAGGATTTGGGTCTCGATTCTTTTATTCATTAAAATTGGCTTATTGTGCAAACTTTAACTAAACCTCCACCTCTCACACAGGCGCCAAGGGAGACCCATATGTCATCGACACCTCACAGTGGCAAATCAGTAGGGGATATAATCTTTTCACTTGTAAAATTTTGGTTTGTTTTAAAAGCTTAAAAGATTAAGATGAGCACCAAAAATCATTTACTTTATTCAACCCGCTTTTGTTTTCATCGTTTGAGAAAATTATCACATTCTATCTTCTCACCTCCTTCTCTCTTTAGATAGATGCGCTCTTCTTTTAGTGCTAGGATAGGGTGCCCTATTATTTTTGCGACACTCGTGAAGGTGTTACCCACGCCCGCCAGGAATATTGTGGACATCCAAAGAGGCTTGATGCGATAGGAACCTTCTACATCAACTTCTGATATGTCCCTACACAATTCTTATCAAAAGCCTTAGAATTTTACCTTCTAGGTACCTGATTTCTGTGTGAGATTAGACTAAGGAAGAATACCCTAGACTTGGCCAGAGAAATAAGGGCAGAATTGATCGCTTTGCATCTGTTGTGTTACATACCCTTGTGATTAACGCCACCATGCATCATTATAATTTATGCATACATACCGCATCCCATGCATGTACTAATATCTTGGTTACTACCTCAGTTCAAGACAAGAAATTGACCATCCCGTCTAGCACTCATCCCGGTTACTATCGTGGCTCAGTTTGGTCAGTTAGTTCAACTAGCGAACCCAACGCTCCACGTAGTTAGTAGTGGGACTCATTTGCTTTGTCAAGAGGCTATTTTGCAATTTCGTCATAGCAATGACCCGGGTTAATGGGTAGACTTCGTAGTTATGCCAAAGGGAACAATCCTCCCTTATATTATGGGTTGACCCCACGTCATGGCCCATGACCAAATGATCCATCCTATGACTCCAGATGACATCTCGCCTTGGGATACTCCTCTTTTGAACATCTTCAAGAAGCTGAAGAAATACTAGTTGATTGATCATCTCCGACTGTATGTTTAGCCAAAACCTGTGGAGAGGGGCAATTTCTACATATATCATGTTAGTCCTTGATCATCTGACTAGAATGTGTGAGGATCTCCTCAAAGCTATCACGATGCTCACTGACGATGGAAAATTTTGTGAACCCCGGAGAAGAGGGGAGAAAGTAGCCATGATCAACTCAGGATTATTAGAAAATGAGGTGTGGAAACGCATCATGGAGACCAAGAAAGCAAGAGAAGAACCATCCATATTTGACCTTATAGCCATCAAATAGTGGAGTAGGGATGGTTAACGATCGTGGTAGCCCTTAAAAGGAAACCTCAGGAGAAGGAATTATCTGACCGATTCATCTTTGTGCTATCCCCTCACCTCTGTAAGATATCTTTTGTAAATGTGTACAAAACCATCTCTGAGAGCTATGAATCAGCTATAAAAGTAGGAAAATGTGCCAAACAAATGGAAGACAGTGACACGTCAAAGATTGAAGTAGAAAAAGCTATTGATACCCTTACCACTTAAATATACACCATCTTATGCTTGGGAGATAAGAAGAAGACACCAATTCATGAAGCCTTGATAAACTTGGCCTAAGGTATAAGAGAAGCTATAGATGATGTGTTGACCAAGAAACAATTGCAAGACGTGGATCAACACCTGACTCACATTCTGAAGGGTGACCAAGAAGACCCTCCACCTGACAATGCAATTATATGTAATGAAAATGATGTAGCCTTCTAGCATCCTAATGATAATGATAATGATTTTGCTTACTTGTTTGATATTTTGCCTAATGGCACCATGCATTCATCGGACTATACGCATAGCATCTTTAGCATTTATGATGCTTCATTGCTTGACATTAATTTGGGAACTAAGGAAAATCCAAAAATGGTGACAATATCCAATGGTCTGACCCCTATCAAAAAAAGAGAGATGATAAAAGTTCTTAGAAAACATGTTAATGCTTTCGCTTGGTCCTATAAAGACATGCCCGGGGTAGATCGCCCAATTGCTAAACATCACATCCCAACCAATCCCAGGTTCAAATCCATCAAACAAAAGTTAAAAAGGTTACATCCAAAATAGGCTGATAAGATCAAAGCTGAAGTTACTAGGTTGTTGGAAGCCAAATTCATCAAAGTAATTGAGTACCCGACATGGTTAGCAAATGTTGTCCCAGTTCCTAAGAAAGATGGAAGGGGTCAGAATGTGTGTCGACTTTTGCAATTTGAACAAGGCATCTCCTAAGGATGACTTCCTGTAATTGCATATCGATGTACTAGTAGATAGTACCGCTAGGGCTGCCATGTACTCATTCTTGGATGGGTTTTCTAGGTATAATCAGATTGTAATGGACATCATCAACAAGGTCAAGACGGCCTTCATCATAGAGTGAGGGGTGTATTGTTATAAGGTAATGCCTTTTGGGCTGAAGAATGGAGGGGCAACCTATCACAGAGCACTGAAATCTTTACTACACGACATGATTCACCAAGAGGTCGAGGTTTATGTATATGACATGCTAGTAAAATCTAATACGATGGAAGAGCACCTTAAGATTTTAGAAAGGTTCTTAACAAAAATTGAGAAGTACAACCTGCAGTTGAATCTAAAGAAATGTGTGTTCAGAGTTACATCGGAAAAACTCTTGGGCCACATCGTTAGTTAGAGGGGAATCAATGTTGACCCTGATAAGGTTAAAGCTATTCAAGAAATGCCTATTCCTAGAACAGAAAGGGAAGTCAGGTCATTCCTTGGATCGCTCCAGTACGAGAGTCATTTTATTGCCAAGCGAATAACCGTATGTGAGCCAATCTTTAAGTTATTGAGAAAGAAGCAACCGATAGAATGGAATGAGCAATGTCAAATAGCATTTCACAAGATAAAGGCTTATCTCATGAGCCCCCCTATTTTGAAGCCTCTGATGCCCTGTAAGCCATGTATTCTCTATTTGGGCATAGAAGAGTCATTTGTAGGGGCAATGTTGGTCTAAGAATAAGAGGATAAGAGCAAGCACGTTGTATACTATCTGAGTAAGAAGTTGTTAGAATATGAGATGAAATACACGGTAGTGGAAAAGACCTGCGCAATGATGGTATGGTTGACTAAGAAGTTGAGGCATTACCTCCAGTCCTACAAAATTCAAGCGATTGCGAAGGTAGATCCAATGAAGTATCTTTGTTTATCCCCCACACTAGCAGGCAAACTCTCTCATTAGCTCCTGTTACTGTCTGAGTCCGATAACGAGTATGTCACAAAGAAGGTCACTAAGGGAAGAGCAGTGATTGAATTTTTGGAAAGTCAACCCCTAGAGTATGATTATATTGAAAATTTGGATTTCCCTGATAACTAGTTAGTAGAAGTGAAGGCTGAGAAGGCCGAATAGATCATGTATATTGATGGAGCTATGAATCTAAAGGGCGCTAGTCTTAGAGTAATCATCATCAAGCCATAAGGTGGGGTTATTCCGCTGAGCAAGCGATTGGAGTTTTTAGTCACCAATAACGGGGCCAAGTATGAAGCTTGTCTCTTTGGCCTTGACACTCTCTTAAAAGTAGTGGTAAGGGAAGTTAGGGTGATAGGAGATTCTGCGTTAGTAATAAAACATATCGTGGGAGAGTGGGAAATCAGAGAAGAGTTGCTCAGGCCATATGTAGAAGCAGTTTGGGACTTGTCAGCATAGTTTAGTCAATGCTTCTTCCAACATGTACCAAGGGATTAGAATTAGGTGGCCGATTCTTTAGCTACTATAGCCTCTATGTGTAAGGGAGAGGAGGCACATCCCATCCATCTGCTCGTAATAGAAATGGCTTGTTCCCCATTTCATAAAAGGATTTAAGTTATGACTGTAGAGGAGCAAAAGGTTTGCTGGTATGACAATATTAAGAAGATGCTGAAAGAAGGGAAGTGCCCCGATGTGTTATCAAGTTCAGACCTTCTAACTCTCAAAAGATTGGCAACCTAGTTCAGACTAGTCGATGAAGATATCTTTAAAAGGACAGCTGAAGGCTTATTATTGAGATGTTTGATAGAAGAGGAAGCAGAAAGGGTAATGACTCAGGTACATTCAGGGGATTAGGGCACACATATGAATGGGATGGCTCTAGCTAGAAAAATTTAGAGAATGGGGTACTTTTGGATCACAATGAATGTCGTCTACATTGACAAGGTCAGAAAATGTCATGAATGTCAGATTTAGGGGGACATACAACATCTACCTTCATCCGAACTTCACAATTTGTCCACTCCTTGGCCTTTCTTAGCATGCGGAAAAGATATAATAGGTGGAATTTGGCCATCATCAACCAATGGCCATCGATTCATCGTAGTCGTAGTTGATTATTTTTCAAAATGTGTAGAGGCTGAATCTTACACCAACATTACCGCCAAGAAAATGGCTAAGTTCATAGAGAGGCATATTTTTGCAAGATACGAAATTCCGCACCATGTAGTTTCTGATACTGGAGTTCAGTTTCAAGGGGCCAGGGCTGACTTATTTGAGAAGTTCAACATCGAGCATCACAGATCTTCTCCATATAGGCCACAAGCTAACGGGGCAGTTGAGGCCACCAATAAGTCAATCAAGAAGATTTTGTTCAAGACATTTGCTACCTGCAGAGACTGGGCTGATAAACTTCCATTCACAATTTGGGGTTATAGAACCAGTGTAAGAACTCCCACCAATCAAACACCTTTCTCCTTGGTATATAGAATGGAAGTCATGTTACCGGTTGAAACAGAAGTAAGATCTCTAAGAGTGGCACTCGAAGCTCAGTTGAAAGAGTCAGATTAGGCAAGATCTAGGTATGAATAGTTAAATGCAATAGATGAAAAGTAGCTCAAGGCACTTGACACAGATGTCCCAACAGCGGATGGCTTGAACTTACAATAATAGAGTCAGATACCCAAAACAACCTCTCAAGGCGGGTGACCTGGTTCTCAAGTAGCTGTGCCAGGTCAACACTAACACTAGGGGCAAGTTCAGGCGTGACTGGGAAGGGCCATTCATTGTGAAGAAAGTCCTTAGTAAAGGAGGAATCAAGCTTATGGACATAGATGGAAATGAGTTCGTGAATCCAGTAAATCAAGATAGGCTTAAGCATTATCATGTCTAGGTCAAAAGAATTAAATCATAAAAAAGCAGCACAAAGAATAAAAGAAATAAAGAATAAATCACTCGGCGAGCAGTCCTCTACTGCTTGGGCAAAAATTAGGGTGCAGCCTACGGATCGATATTCCGCGTATCAATCGGGCAAAAATTAAGGCACTCCAATGCAATAAAGCCTGCTAAGGTGAAAACCTAAAAAGGGCGGCTTAGGCAAAAGTTAGGGCTTCGAGATAAAAATGTTAGTTGCTTTCTAGAAAATCTATAAAAGACCAGTAGGCAGTAGGGGTTAACCATTGGAAATTGTTACCATTGCCTATGTACTCAAATTAATCTCATCAATGAACATGTTATGATTTTGCTAAGAATCCTTGTCTTACGAATGCATGCATATCTTTAGGTGAAATAATCACTGGTATGTGAACATCAATTTTTCTCTACGTGTTATGCATCATTGTATTCATCTGTGCCACACATTAGCAATATTTAGAAAAGCGTATGGGAATGAAAACCCAAAAGGGCGGTCCAGGCAAAAGTTAAGGCAAAAAGAAAAGTCTACTGGATTGAGCCGCCAAGGATAATTCAGGCAAAAATTGAGACAGTCTACTAGATTGAAAACCCGAAAGGGCGGTTCAGGCAAAAGTTAAGACAAAACAAATAAAAAGAAAAATAAAAGCTCAGGGTCTAAAACCTGAAAGGGCGGTCTCGGCAAAAATTAAGGCGATAAAATAAAGAAAAAGCTTTCGAGGTCAAAAACCCGAAAGGGCGGTCTAGGCAAAAGTTAAAGCTAAAAAGAAAGGTCCACTGGACTAAGCCATCAAGAATGGTTCAGGCAAAAATTAGGACGACAAAAAGAAAAAAAAATGTTTGATAGGTCATCTCACTTCGAATGGCCTATGCAAAAGTTACAACATCTCTCGATCCCCTCACTATGAAATTTTTGGATAAGATACGGAGGTAGCAATACTCAATGGTCTCAGTTCGAGAAAAGTAAACATGCATAAAAATTTAATGTCATGATTACCAATCTGAAGTTTACAATTAAAACAAGCCACACATGGGCCAAAAGTATCAAACAACTCAAAAGGTGATCATAATCTAAGCAGCCGGGGGATCATTCCCCTGGTGACCCTCCTGAGTCTGGTCATTAGTATTCACTAGTAGGTAATCCAGGTCTACGGTCATGTGGTCCTCAGCCTCATTAATAATTGGTTGGGCAGGGTCCCTAGTCTCCGATGTCCTCGTAGCGATCATAGTAGTATTAGCTCCCTCGACATACTGTTCTTCACCCCTCTAAGTTACTCGATAGATAGAAAGATCATCCTTGGACTTATCATCAGAAGGAGTCGGCATCTATCTATACTCAGTCATCCTCGCCAGCTAACCCCTCAATGTCTCGATCTCAGCCCTCGCCCGAGCAGTCTCGGCCCTAGCCTGGTTAGCCTTAGCAGTAGCTACCCGCAGCTGCTCCTCTAAAATTCTGGCTCTCTCCTTAAAAGCATCCAAATCCTGGGTAGACCTACTGCGCTCTATGGCCAACAAAGTCTGCAATAGAAATCATGGGATCAGTACACATATAAAAATGCCATAGCATGTATCATGCATAGTTTGTTAAAATTTGCAGGAAAAAAAAGTTACCGCAACTAGTGTATCCTAGACCAGCAGCAGATCCTACACAGAGAAATAGCGTTTGGCAATCCTCTCAGCCATAGAAATGGTCACCTGCAAGGAAAAGGTAACATTAGGATAGGATATTCAAAACAATCACAGCAGTAATGAATAAATGGTAAGATAAAGGGATCCTCACATGAGTAGAGTTGGAAGGAGTGAAACCGATAGACCGCTTCATCGGTGGCTCAGGGGAAACAGCACCAACAGTGGCAGATCTCTTCCGTGCGGAAGCAAGAGGCTATAGCAATAAGGAATTAGATTCAGGATCATGGTCAATTTCAAGAAACAACAAAGTAATCACAAAAATCAAGTTAGAAGTGTACCTGAGAAGAAGGGGTAGCAGACCTGGCCGAGCCCTCAGTACCCCGGACTATAGATGGACCTTCGCGATCACTCCTCAGTCCACGCTCCCCATCATCATCATTATCATCATCATCATCATCATCGTCGTCATTCTCAATATCGGCCTGGTAAAACTTTAGGGGCTTGTCCTTATGCTGAATCCTCTCACAAGGAGGAAGAAGCGAGGAATCAACAAACACAGCATAAGACCCATCTACAAATAGCATGCGATCCCCCTTGCCTAATAAGTAGAGCCCCTGGTCAGTCCTCAGCATGAGATGAGGCCAGGAAATGCCCACTGGGATCAGGGGAGGTATCGGTGTCTCTACCATGGCACTGGTCCTCCATCATCCGACCTGCTCACAAAAATACCACTTGTAGGAGAGCGATGACTCCAAGATAAAGCGGCTGTCATCTACGCCAGCACATATCTTCTTAATAGCCCCATACATGGCTAATCTCTCCCAAAGATCTTGAATAACCTATATAGAATAAGTGCACTATGAGTATCATAACCTAGTGAATACAGTTTTGTTGAAATGTAAAATGCAGGTTTAGTAGCATAGAAGTTTACCCGATCTAAATGCAGTTGGTGTAGGAACTCCCGGTACTGCATTATGGTCAAAGGTGGGCCCTACCAAACCCCATCCATCTGGATACAATATGCGGTGTCCTAGGCTATATAGGCACTCCTGGCTTGGAAATCAACCGGTGCTCGAAGGCACGAATCTACAAGATAAAGTAAAGATTAGTTGCAGCATGACTTAGACAAAATGGGTTGAAGTGCAAGAGATCAGTTCAGGACTTACCAATAATATCAGATGATAGATCTTGAGCTTAGACTGCTCACCTCGGACTCCGACATCTAACCTATAGTATAGCTATGTCAAAATTGCCCGACACCAATTGTTGTAGGGCACAGCTGCAAGATCCTCCATAATAGAGAGCAAGCCATAGTTGAGGTTGCTCAAATACACTAGGAAGAAGGCAGTGGTAAGAAACGTCAGCAAGAAAGATCGAGCGTACTGATCCCTCCTATCAGCTATTATAGGACTTGGCTACACGATCCAGTGAGCATGCAGGTCCCCGTACTTGAGCTTTTCATCCCGCTTGGATGAAGCCCAAGTAATCTAGCAATGTAGGCCATCACCTCAGGCTGAGAATGCCGCCAGTCAGTATAAACATCAAAGTGGACCACATCTCCGCTCCACTCCAAGCCCGTTGTGGCACACACATCTAAAGGAGTGATGGTAACCTCTCCAATAGGCAAGTGAAAAGTACGGGTCATCTCCGACCATCTCTCCGTTAGAGCTAAAACAGCACCAGGGGCCAAGGTCTTAGGGACCTGAGGGATGGCCTTGATAATGTCACTAAAGCCAAAGTAATCGATATGGGTCAGCAACTCTATATCCCTCGTGGCACGAATCTCCTTGTACCATTTCCTATAGAAGTTCAGGGCTCTTATAGTCTTGTATTGGAACTGTAAAGACAAAATTACAGTTTAATAGGGTTAGAATGGAGCAGAAAAGTCAGAAATCAGAAAAGGATTGCGGAAATCAAAGTAACCAACATTGTGTCCCTGATGACAGGACCCGTACGGGTAAGCTCTACCCAAACAAGTCCATAAGAAGTACCCGTATTAAAAATGGGACCCGTACAGGTCCCCTGCATGTAATCCCTCTATGAAATATCTTCTAAAAATCCAAAATCATCCAAATTCATCCCAAGCTCATCCAAAGCTATCCTAAAGTCATCCTAGGCTAAAGTTACATGCATCAGGCTCTATCCCAAGGTCTAAAACGCCCTAATTCATGCCAAGTTTTGAGAAATTACCAAAGGTTCGAAAACGGAAAAAGGAGAATCAAGCAAAATTACTTGGAGTTTTGAAGCATGGGTCTCAAAAGATAGGATCAGTGGCACTTTAGAGACAAGAGTAAGCCCTAAAAATGAATCTCCTCTGCGAAATGCATACCCGATGGACATTGGGGCATTCTCGAAGCCTTGAGTCACCAATCGAGGGCAAGTCCTCGAGTCTAAAGGATAAACTACCAGTCTTTGGGATCTTTTTGTACATGTTTGGTTGATTTTTTGGAAGAAAATCACTGGAGTTACAAAATGGGAAGTTTTGATATGAGGCGGGATGTAAGGGGACTGATCTGCCTTTTGAAACCCCTGTTAGGTACTCGTACGGGTCCCAATGTTTAAGAACCCCACCCCTATGGTTCCTACCCCACCCGTACGGGTCCTCTCTTGCTATCCAGGGACAGGTTTGTTAAAATAGTGTCTTTAAGAAGCACTAAGAATTCATCCAGTCCAAGTTCAGGGCCAACCCACTCTTCCTCACCCCTATATTTCAGTTACATTTGGGGCAAGCCCCTAGCTCACCTTGATCATTGATTGAAGGGGCAAAAATAATTTTGTTTTCAATAAAAGTCAATGAAGAATCAAGGCAAGCGATTTTTGAATTAATCACTAACCAGGAAATCTTTATGTACAGGTCTATCCTAGCACTGGAGTTCTTCCCCAGCAAACCAATCTTACCAGGAAAGGCTTCCCTAGTGAAAGAAGCTCTACTCAAAGGATATTACCTCACTCCCCAGCCAAGGAATCACTCAAGGGGCATCCCCCATCATCAAGAACCCTAAGGGCACCCCACTCTAGGGTCATTCCCCATGAGAGAATCAGGTCTTAGGGGATCCCCCAACCAATCCAGGGGCATCCCCCTATCTCCTAGTAGCGGAATCATCAGATCCTACGGGCATCCCCCCATTTTCCAGTAGCTAAATTTGTCAATCTAGGGGCATCCTCCTATAGTCTAGCCCTCCTAGGGGCATTCTATGAGAGGCACCGCTCCAAGGGACACTTTATTTCAGAGCAATCGGGCCAAACTCGAAATTTCCTCCACACTATTTTCAGTTTATCTAATCCATACATCTTTATCCTTAATTGAAAGGGCAAAAATATTTTTGTCTTCACAAAAGTCAATTAAGAACAAAGAGGTGTCCACTTAAACAATGACTAACTCGGTGTTTGATTATTGTCTCTTTACAGGTTATTCAAAATTCGCCAGCAGGAGTCATCCGCCTTAGGAAAGGGATACATCGTCAATAGCAGGAAAGTCGATCCGCCTTAAGAAAGGGATACAAGGAGAAGTCATCCACCTTAGGAAAGGGATATATCATCAGTCAAGAAAGTTGATCTGCCGTAAGAAAGGGATACAAGGAGAATTCATTCGCCCTAGGAAAGGGATACGCCAGCATCATTCAAGAAAGTCAATCCGCCTTAAGATAGGGATACAAGGTGAAGTCATCTGCCTTAGGAAAGGGATATATAATCAGTCAGAAGAGTCGATCCGCCTTAAGAAAGGGGTACGAGGAGAAGTCATCTGCCTTAGGAAAGGGATACACCTGCATCAGTTAGGAAAGTCAATCCGCCTTAAGAAAGGGATACGAGGAGAAGTCATCCGCCTTAGGAAAGGGATATATTATAAGTCAGGAAAGTCAATCCGCCTTAAGAAAGGGATACGAGGAGAAGTCATCCGCCTCAGGTAAGGGATATATCATCAGTCAAGAAAGTCGATCCACCTTAGGAAAGGGATACACCACCAGTCAGAAAAGTCATCTGCCTTAGGAAAGGGATACACACACCCTCCCCAATTGAGTCATAAGGGATATGCACAGTAGTAAAAGGAAAGTCATCCACCTCAGGAAAGGGATACGCATTATTAAGGAAAGTAATCTGCCTCAGGAAAAGGATACACATTCCCCCACTTTAGTTACAAGGGGTACGCATCAGCAAAGGAAAGAAGTTCACCTCAAGAAAGGAACTCACCCCATATCATTACCACAGGTATAATATCTAAACCCTCGCTCACATCATGAGATAATATAGATCCGTATCTGTAATGATCCTATAAGGGGCAGCCTGTGAGCACTAGATTTTAACGATCCTTCTCACGAAACTATGATGAGAGCTATATGATGCAATGTCTTTTAGGTGTTTTCCATCATGGGTGTTCCTACTACTACGGAGTTTAGTTTGGCCGAAGTCTAAAAACCTAGTCTGACCTTAGGTACCCACACGGTCTCTGTCTAGTGGTACGGATCCACTAGCAGACTTGTACGGGTGATTGCCTTCCGTATGCATGGAGGGGACCCATACAGATCCCCTAGTACCTATACGGGTGGTCCTCTAATTGCCCAATTATCCTCTTTCAGAAGCTATCGCTTACCATTTTTGGGAAAAGGCAGGTCTTGAATGCGGTTTATTATGTTCAGACTTGACCCTCACCCTATAAATAGGGCATTTTCCCTCATTTCAACACACACATCTCATATGAAAAATATAATTAAATTCTAGTAATTTCTATACATATAGAAAAGGTATAGGGAGGTATAGGAGGTATAAAATAGGGAGAAAACTCTTTCTTTAGGTTTTATCCACATTTTATTAATTCCTAGCTTCGTTTGTTAGGATTTATGGGAGGTTCTGCCCACACAAATACTCACCTAAATAGTCTTATTTAACCATCTACTTTGGCCAGACTCTCTCAATAGTAAAAGGATCATCTCAAAGTGGATTCACGCTTCAAAGGTAATGCTCCTGAGTTTCAAAGAGAATCACATTTGAGTTAATCTATTGTTATTTTCTGCCTTCGTTGTTATATGATTTCTTGTTCTTATTTTGGGTTCGGTCCTAACCCATTTGAGCCTTGTTGGCACCATATACCCTCTTGGATACTAAATCGGTGCGCCATACTCATACGGAGGGGAATCCCTTTTCATTTAATTTTTCTACCATTAATCTATTGATCTACAAATTAAACCAAACTGAGTTTCTACCTTGGACCAGACAAGACCGGTACGGGGTCCTCCATACCCGTATTGGTCCTCCCTAGTACCCATACGGGTCCCTCCCATCTATACGAGTTCTAGTTGCCTAGGCAGAAACCAGAATTAATTTTTTATCGGTTAAAAGTCAATCCAACTCACCATATGCCATGCGATCATTTTCACTAATAATCTAGTAAATCAACCCACAAAAGTTAAAATGTGTTTTCCCAATAAAATACGTTGAAGACTTATCATTTCTCTCTGATCCTAGAAGCCGCCAAGGCACTATCGATCGTAAAACCACCACGCTAACATGATCACATTTTTCTGAATATAATGCTGACTGATGATGTGCTATAAATTGTGCTAACCTCTGTCGATGCAGGGGAATTTATTTTCATTTTGTTTTATAACTTAGAATAAATGTATAGGTTCTCTTATAATTTGCCCCATTTTTCCCTCAGTTGTAATTTTTCTTCCCCCATGTAACGAGTGTGAAAGAATGTAGAAATAGGATTTCTATGATAATTCCCTTAATGATGAAAACAAATATGGTTTTACGCAGTGAAAGCAATTTTGAATCAACTAAATGAGAAAAAAGTGACTCATCTGATACCCGAAACTCTGATCCAATAGGTATGAGTCTCCCGCCCAGAGGAAACCATACTAAAACTCTTTCCCAAGTAGACAATTTGGGCGGAGACTCCATCTTTTGTATCGGTATTTGGGTCTCGATTCTTTTATTCATTAAATTTGGCTTATTAGGCAAATTTTAATTAAAAATGTTATGTCACGCCTAAATCCAAGTGGGCCCCACCTCTCACACAAGCGCCAAGGGAGACCCATACATCATTGACACCTCAGATACGCCATATAGGAAAGTCGATCCACCTCAAGAAAGGGATACATATAGTAAAGGAAATAGGTTCGCCTCATGGTAGGAACCCACCTATATCATCACCTCAGGTATAATTTCTAAACCCTCGCTCATATCGTGAGATCATATAGATCCGTATCTATAGTGATCCTATGAGAGGCAACTATGAGCACTGTATTTTTATGATCCTTCTCACAAAATGATGATGAGGGTTAGATAATGCAATCTTTTATAGGTGTTATCCATTAGAGGTGTTCCTATGTCTGCAAAGTTAGTTTAGCTAGGTTTTGGTGACCTAGACAGCCTTGAGGGACTTGTATGGATCACACCTTGGGGGTACAGGTCCATGTGTTGACCCATATGGCTCCACAACTCCATACGGGTTAGAGGGACCTGTACGGATCACACCCAAACCCATACGGGTCCCACACCACCCATACGGGTCCCACACATGCCCAAACAGGCAATATGGTTAATAAATCATACCATTTTCAAGAGAAATCAGTCATGAATGCAATTTATTATGTTCAAACTTGATTTCCCCCTTTAAATAGACGCGTTTTGCCTCACTTTCAAAGGGGAGACAATTAGAGAAGAAATTATACTTGTTAGTTTATAATTTTTCAGCCATTTTGCAAGTATTAGAAGTGGTATAGTTAAGGTATAGGAGGTATAAAATAGGGAGAAAACCCATTCCTTGAGGTTTTGTCCACATTTTATTCATTCCTAGATTCGTTTATTAGGATTTAGGAGAGGTTGTCGATACAAACACTCACCTAAACATTCCAAAATTCGTCATTTTAAAATCTACTTGGGCTAGACTCTCTCTTGGCATAGGGATCACTTCAAGGTGGATTCACGGCATAAAGGTAACACTCCTGAGTTTCAAAGAGACTCACACTCAATTTACTTTATCATCATTTTCATTAAAGTCATTCTTTGATTCTATATTGGGTCTGGTCCTAACCCATATAGGTCCTATTGGTACCTTTACGTCTTTATAAAAGCTATACATATGCGCCATACCCATATGGAAGGAAATCTCATTTCATTTTGTTCTTCACCTATACATCTTCTATAACCAAAAATCAGAAATAAGTTTCTATCTAGTCCTAGTTGGACCCATACGGGTCCTCCCTTGTAGCCATACAGATGTCTCTCATTCGTATAGGTACAGGTCCCCAGGCAGAATCCTATATCCCCTTTTAAATTGTAAAATCAATCCCATATCACCATTTTCCATGCAATCAGTTTTACTAATAATATGGTAAATCAACTCACAAAAAGCTAAACTGTGTTTTTACAACAAAATACATTGAAGACCCATGATTTCATTTCGATACTAGAAGCCGCCCGGGAACTATCAATCATAAAACTGCCATGCTAAGATAATGACATTTCTTCAAACAAAAATGTTGACTTATGATGTTCCGTAACTGAGCTAATCTATGTAGATGCAGGCGAATTTATTTATTTTGTTTTGTAACTTAGAACAAATGTATAGGTTCCCTTGCAATTCCCCCATTTTCTCCGGATGTAATTTTTACACCCCATTTATTGTTTGCCTTATATTATGAATAATTGAATGTATGAATGGAGTGTGAAAGAGTGTAGAAAATAGGATTTCTGGGATAATTCCCCAAATGATGAAAAGAAAACGGTTTTACGCGGTAAATGTAATTTTGAATTAACTAAATGAGAAATAAGTGACTCATCCGATACCCGAATCCCTGGTCCAAAAGGTATGAGTCTCCCGCCTAATAGGAACCGTACCAAAACTCTTTCCCAAGTAGACAACTTGGGTGGCGACTCTATCACACTAGATCGAAGCTTAACTAGCAGATGTACTCCCGATACTTAGCTAAAGCCCTGGGCTTTTATTGCTAGGGCCCCATCCACCTCTCAAAAATGTGTGGAGTCTTAGGCTGACCAGATAATCCCCACCGAGGGATGAAGTGGTGCTCAAATGCCATAATTTGTAAAAAGAAATCAAAGTCAGTGGCCAGACAGTCAAAATTAAAATGAAAGCATAGAGGAAAGTTCAAAAATTAACAAAAGAAGTAAGTGACTGATCTTTAGCTTAGCCTACTGACCTCAAATGCCAACATCAAGGTCGTAGTACAGCTGAGCCAAGATAGCCCGACTCCAGTTCTTGCTAGGCAGGCTAGCAAGTTCATCCACAGCAGATAGCAGCTCATAGTTCATGTTTCTTAAGTAAGTGGGGAAGAAAACGGTCGATAAAAGAGTCAAAAGGAAAGATATGGCGTATTGATCCCTCCAATGGTCAGCAATTGGGCTCGATTGCACCCGCCGGTATGTATACAGCTCCCTATACTTGAGCTTGTCATTCCCGCCAGTATGAAACCTAAGAAGTTTCTCCATATAGGCCTTCACCTTGGCCGTGAATGCCAGTGGTAGGCATAAATGTTGAAGGGGATGATCTCTCCACCCCAAGCAAGCCCCGTCAATGCGCACATATCTGAGGGAGTGATGGTAACCTCCCTGATAGCAAAGTGAAAGGTATGGGATGTCTCCGATCATCGCTCGACTAAAGCAGAAATAGTAGTGGGGGCAAGGGTCTTTGGTGCCAAAGGGATGGCCCAAACAATCTTAGAGAAGCCCAAGGCATCAATCCGAGTAAGCAACTCAGCATCTCCGGGAGTTCAGATCTCCTCGTACCATTTTTGTAAGAAGCTCAAGGCTTCGACGGTCCTGAAAGGAAATTACAAAGGAAAAACAGAAGCACAATAGGTTTAGAATGCAAAAAACAAGTCAGAAGTTGGAAAAGAATTGTAGAAAACCTAGTTTCGGACATTCTATCCTAGGCTTCAAGGGTCGTACGGGTTGCCCAACACCCGTACGGGTCCTCAAGGTGGACCCGTATGAAAAATGGGACCCCATATACATCCTCCCTACCCGTACAAGCCCCTGTAAATAGTCCCTCACTAGTAAAATTTCCAAAATAACCAAAATACCCCTAAATCCAACCAAATCCTAATTTAACCAATTCTAAGAGATCCCTAGGCTAAAGTTACATGCATTAGGCTCTATTTTAAATCCTAAAATACCCTTAAATCATGTTGGATCAAAGAAATTCAAAAATGGGAAAATGTCAAAAATTGAGAATTTAAATCCACTTACTTGGAGTTCGGAGGGATGAGTAGTCAGAGATGGCACTAAAGGAACTTCAGAAGAGGATCAGAAGCCTAAAAAACCATAACTTTCTTGAAATTCGTATCCTATCACCACCGAGCACCGCCGGAGCTTCGATTTACTCACCTGAGGCAACTTCTTGCATTTGAGATTGAAACAGCCAGTGTCGAGAATTTTCTTATACATCTTTTGATTGATTTTAAGAAGAGTTCACTATAATTGGAGAAGAATTGGAAAATTTGTAAAGGAGGGGAATAAGGGACTGTTCAGTTTTTAAGGATTGTCTCGACACCACCCGTACGGGTCCTTGCTGGTTGTACGGGTCCAGCAGAATTAACGGCCCACCCGCATGGGTTCCTATCACCCGTTTGGGTCCATTCTCTCAAGGGCCAAGTAATTTTCAAGCACAACGAGCCCTCCTCAGTAGCAAGGGCACATCAAATTCAAAAATTTAGGGGCAACCCCACTTCTCTCAAACTCCTTATTTTAGTTAATCAGGGGTAAAACCCCGAGCTTACCTTAATCCTTGATTGAAGGGGAAAAAATTTTTGTTTCACACAAAGTCAATTAAGAATCAAGGTAAGAAATTTTAAAATGATTATTAACATGGATAATTTTCATGTATAGGTTCACCCGAGCATGGATAACTTTGCCAGTAAGGAAGTCGATTGAGGGGCACCCTCATCGTTCCCTATAAATAGAATTAACCAAGGGGAACTACCCCATCCCCCAGCAATCTAATTAGTCAAGGGCACACCCTATCTTCCGACACCCTAAAGGCATCCCCCTAGAGGGCACCACCCACGGGGCATTCCAGCCTAAAGCAGTTGGGCCAAACATAACATTTCTAAACCCAATTTACAGTTCATTAAGTGACCAATCCCTATCCACACATCTTCATTCTTGATTGAAGGGGAAAACATTCACCACAAAGTTAATCGAGAATTAAGATGTGTCACTTGAGGCAGTAACTAACTCAACGTTTTATTGTCTTTTAACGGGTTATTCAAAATCCCTAGTAGGAGAGTCATCTGCCTTAACAAAGGGATACACCATCAATAGGAAAGTCGATCAGCCTTAAGAAAGGGATACGAGGAGAAGTCATCCTCCTTGAGAAATGGATACACCATTAGTATAAGAAGTCAACCACCTTAAGATATGGATACGAGGAGAAGTCATCTGTCTTAAGAAAGGGATACACCAGCATTAGTTAGAGGAAAGTCATCTGCCCTAAGAAAAGGATATGCTCGGTAAAGGAAAGCTATTTACTTAAGGAAAGGGAAACCAAAAACGGAGATTATACAAATCCGAATCTACCGTGATCCTAAGAGGGAAAGTCCATGAGCACTAGATTTTAATGTTCGTTCTCATGAAATGATTATGATAGCTAGGTAATGCAATCTTTTACAGGTGTTATCCATTAGAGATGTTCCTACTGCAACAGAGATGAGTTTAGCCAGAGTTTGGAGACCTAGACTACCTTCAGGGGCTCATACAGGTCACATCTAGGGGTACAAGTCCATGGTTTGGCCCGTATAGGCCCACGCCTCTACACACCTCCGAGGGACCTATACGGGTTCCACCTTTGGCCAATAAGGCCAGACTGATTGCAATCATACCATAAGTGAATAAAATCAGTCAAAATTGGATTTATTGTGTTTAGACATGCGATTTTCCTATAAATAGAGGCATTTTGCACTTTCAAAGGGAGCTAATTCAAGAACATTACATACACTATACTTTACAATTTCCAGCAATTTTTCATAGGTGTAGGAAGGGTCTAGAAGAGGTCTAAAAGTTATAAAATAGGGCGAAAACCAATCCACATTGGTTTTGCCCACATTTTATCCTTTTCTAACTTCATATTTAAGATCGCGGAGAAGTTCTGTCCATACAAACACTCACCTGAAAAGTCCTAAAATTCATTATTTTACCATCTACTTTGGTTAGACTCTCTCTCGGTATTGGGATCACTTCAAAGTGGATTCAGTATGTAAAGGTATGCTCCTAAGTTTCAAAGAAGCTCACTTTCTATTTATTTCATTATTATTTTCTATTCTTTAACTTGATTTATCTATTGATCTATTTTGGGTCTGGTCATAACCCATACGGGCCTTGTTGGTACCTAAATGCCCCTATAGTGGTTGTACTGATGCGCCATACCGTATGGAAGGAAGTCCCATTTTATTATGTTCTTTTTTCAATAGATCTTTTTTGATTTGGCTGAAATGAGGATTTGTTTGGGTCCAAATAGGACCCATACGGGTCCCTCTACTAGCCATACGGGTACCCCTTACCCGTACGGGTGCTGGCCCCCTTAGCATATTACCATTTTCACAATAACTTGTAAAATAAATCTAACATTACCATTTGCCATGCGATTAATTTCACTAATAATCTAGTAAATCAACCTATAAAAAGATAAAACGTGTTTTCACAACAAAATACGTTAAAGACCCGTTATGTCTTTTTCATCCTAGAAGCCGCCCAGGCACTAACGATCACAAAACCACCACACTAACATAATCATGTTTTCCTAATAAAATGTTGACTTATGATGTTCCATAATTGTGCTAACATTTTCGTGCAGGCGAATTTATTTATTTTTATTTTATAACTTGAAATAAATGTATAGGTCCCTTGCAATTTCCCCATTTTCCCCCGATTGTAATTTTTATTTCCCTTTTACTATTTATACTATAGGAACTATTGAACGCATAAATTGTGTGTGAAAGAGTGTAGAAAAATAGGATTTCTGTGATAATTCCCTAAATGATGAAAAGAAAAAGGGTTTTACGTAGGGAATGTAATTTTGAATTAAGTAAATGAGAAATAAGTGACTCATCTGATACCCAAATCTCTAATCCAAAAGGTATGAGTCTCCCGCCTAATGGGAACCATACCAAAACACTTTCCCAAGTAGATAACTTGAGGGGCATCTCTATCATTTGTATCGAGATTTGGGTCTCGATTCTTTTATTCATAAAAATTTGTTAAATATGCAAACTTGAATTTATTGGTTCCATCACACTTAAATGAACAAACCCCAGTGGACCCCGCCGTAAGGCTCCAAGCGAAATCCATATATTTTCGACCACGACAACTCATGGGCAGAATGGGGATTTTCCCCATCCCGTATTTATGACAGGTAAGCCCTAGCTTCCCCCCTTCCTGTTATTAAAGGAGGCCTCTGCCTCCTTCTTTCAATGCACCACTCCTCTCTCTCTTTAGATTTCGAGATTTTACAATTTTTTCTCGAATTATTTTTAGAGAGAATTTTTTCTTCGAGGAGCTTGAATTATTTTTGGGCACCTCTAGTATATATTTTCGGGGTGAGTATTAGGGCGGTCTAGCAGCAACCCACTACTCCACAGTTCTTCCTCTACGAGGAGGTTTTGATCGGTGGGGTTTGTGTGGATACTCAGAGAGGCTTTCCTATACTTGGAGGCTCGTGCTAAAGGGGTCATTCTTACGAAGGTCAAGCACGCATCAACCGATTTATTTCTTTATTAATTATTTAGGTCTTTTTCTTTAAGCATTTTTAGGCCTAAATAATTATACCTTAGCTAGGATATGCATGTGATAGTTTTTTTTGGGATATAACTAATATGTTATGGTATGCCTAGTATAATATAATTATGCATGATAACTTAGTTATATATATTCTATAGCTAGGGATTTAGTAAATCATATGATAAATAGGAGTTCCCATGGGACAAGGGATAAAATTTTGAATTTCCGCCATTCATGTTATGCATGTTCAACTTGACTATCTGTACCTAATAGTGGTATTATAGTCTGCCTATTTTATCTATGATTAAGTTAAAAGCATGCTAAAGTATTATTCTAAATGAAATGATGTGAGTATGATATTTGTTTGGAGCGATGCATGTCTTAGGTTTTCATTTCTGCTTTAGAAAATGATGTGATAACTATATTATGTATTGCTCAAACTTAGTCAGGAAGTTATCATGAATCAATATATTTATATTTGAAAGGGTTAGATGCTTCATGTTTAGTATTATCTTTTAACTATCATAATTGATAAATACTTTTCATGGAAGAACGAAGTCTGTTAATTGAAGAGGATCCATGGTTTGTTAAGTTTGTGCCCGTATTTTTTATTGCAAGGATTAAACTCGGTTCCTATTCCTTCAAGGGTACCTCTCCTACCTAGGAACCTACATCAGTATGGCTTAACTATAACTGAAGGGGATAAAAATGAATTAACTGACTTTTAGTATGTAAGACAGGTTCTTATATATGGTTCTATAACAACACAAATACAAATATAGTTGAATAGAAGCTTATAGACATAGGTGCAAGAACTTAAACAATGACCTTGTTTATTTTGCATGCTATGTTATGTCTTAGCATTATGCAATGGTTATGATGAACCAGTATGAGCATGACCCCTAAGGTTAGACCTACTAATTCTTTATAGCCCGAAATTAGTTATATTATCATAACTATGTCCATCATATAAGTCCTAGATTAGGTGAGGCTAATTAAAAACCAATTTTAAATCCATAAGTAAGTATTAAGGCAGTCATAGTCTTCCTTTATCGAATCTATAATAAGGTCTCTTTCAATGACAAGTTTTCGTGTTATAACATGCCTTCCATCTACATTGACTGGTAAAAGAGTTTGAGTTGGGTCAGCCTTAACCAAACTAGGTTAGTTTTGATCCATGATAGTGGGGCTAACTTAAGTTCGAAGACATATTTAAGGAGATGTTAAAATAAGCACACACGTCCCATAGGTTTGGGTAGGGCCAGCCCTAAGTATAGACCAAGAGTGTGATAGCCTAGGGCCCACGATTGAAAGAGGCCAAAATTTTTAAATATGAATGGATTAGCAATTGCATGCGATAAAAATGGAATGAGATTCCAACTAGAGCTAATTAGTGTGACTTGACCCATGATAGTGGGAGCTATATTAGAATAGTTATAGATTCTACCTACTTGAAAATTAGTTGGACTAAGTTTCCCGAATTCAGTGGAATGGGCTATTGTTTTTCAATAAATGGTAGGAAATATGTGTTTAATTAAAAATCCTTTTAATTAAATGCATGTACTTTATACTAAGTCTAACCAATAATTCTTTTCTTATATCTTGGTTAGAATCTTTATTTTAATATATACATTTGTGTTGATGACTAATTTTAACTGGCTCTAGCTTCAATTATTTGTTTAGAAATGTGAGGATAGTCTTCAAAGCATAAGGCTTGGCCCATACAATGTATGAGCCCAACACTAAACAACATGATGCAAGCACTTATACTTATTGTAGGAATGTTGGAAATGCATGAAGGAGATAAGGATACAACACCTTGGATGTTGTCAACATCCATGTTACCTTATGCAAGTAGCTTGAAAGAAATAATGGTAAACATTAAGTTAGATGTTAGGATTCATGTTACCATAGGTACGAGGGCATCATGAAATCATAGACTTGAAAGTCTGTATCTTTACATCTTAGAGAAATGATTTTTCCATGGTTTAAAATGTTCATAATAACTCTAGAAAAGTAAAGAGACACAAGGTGTCTAGTTTAGAAGCCAGAAAGAGTAAAGTAGAGATAAAAGTAAAAGGAATACTGAAATCTTTGTTTTGGAAACTTTGAGCGGATGACATTTTTACGGGCGGGTCTCGGGCCCTCCAATTGACTCGGGGTGACCCGATTTGAGATGGGATTCAGGTGCGCATGGTGTGATTGGTTATTTTTATCATGTTTTGATTGGTTGTGATTCCACTAAATGAGCTCATGGGTTATTAGGCGACTAGTCATTTTTACCAGTTTATATTTAGTGTTGGGATTGTGTTGAAAAATTATTTAATCAAAGTGTATAAATGTGATCTTATTGAAAGAAAGCACATCAAGTAAAAAAATATAGTCAATAACTTTATATTTATCGAAATGAGAGTCGCCACCCCGGTTCACCTCCATCAGGAAATTGTGGTATACTTATCCGCACGGGATTGTCATACCTATAAAATGAGATTCTCGAGTTCGGACAAAATAGTTACTTATTACATTTGATTCAATTTGGGTGATTTTCATACTTGGATGAATTGTCAATTACTAATTTAACCTTAAATCCATTTTCAGTTATATATATAACTTAAAAATAAATTGCAGGAAATTTAATAGTGGAAACTAAATAATTATTACGATAACCAGTGGTTAGTAACAAATAGTTAGTAAGTCGGTCACGAATCAATTGCCAATTTTCAATTAAAATAACAATTAAATTCCAAAAACTACATTTATTATGAAAATTACCTTTGTGTGTTAAAAATGTCATTTTATTCAAAAAAAAAAAAGCCAAGTTGGATGCTATATCATGTTTCACATTTTCTTATGATTCAATAAACATGAAATACGGCATAAATGGAATTTGTACAAATTTGATTTGTAGTCGAAATTACCAAAATGATCCACGAGCCAAATAAATTCACTTTTGAAATTTATAAATACTTTTCCAGAAATCATTTGATTTTTAAAATAGATGGTTTAATGGGGAGTTTTGTTAGAAAACTAGTCAAATTACTCAAAACAAGAATTATGCAGCAAAATTTCAAATATCGCAGTTAGTGCGCCATCAACTTCTGGCTAGTTTCCTGTAAACTTGATTCAACCGATTAATGCAAGACTCTTCAGACGCTCTCGGCAAACCTCAAAGTACAAGAGACTCTTCAGACGCTCTCGGAAAACCTCAATGTCCACGATACTCTTCAGACGCTCTCGGCAGACCTTAAAGTCCAAGAGACTCTTCAGACGCTCTCGATAAACCTCAAAGTCCAAGAGACTTTTCAGACACTCTCGGAAAACCTTAAAGTCCAAGAGACTGTTCATATGCTCTCGGCAAACCACAAAGTGAAAGGGACTCTCCAGACGCTCTCGACGAACCTCAAAGTCCAAGGGACTCTTTAGACGCTCTTGGCAAACCTCAAAGTCGAAGTGACTCTTTTGACGCTCTTGACAAGCATCGAAGCACCAGCCAGATATCCCTCAGGTATGGCCTTCTATCTCTTGCTCTTTCGTGAGATCACACTTGGCCCGCCAAGTGGTAATCTCCCAAGGGGTAGCCTGTGAGCATGAGCCTTTCGGTTGCTCCTATAGAACGATGATGGAAATTGCTCTGACCTTTTATGGACCAATTATCCTATTTTCCGGTTCGAATCACATTTGGCAAGTTCCCTTTTGACGATTTTGAACCTTTGACCGTGCTTAAAAATCAATAAAAATGCATTTGATAATCAACAGTAGCCTTTCTCCCGCGCGCAATAAAATATTTCAAAATTTTCTCTTAAACCTGATCATTTTCTGCAAGTTTTGTTAATTTTATTAGATTCTATACTCTCTGAGGTTTTCAAAATTTTAGTAATCACTTAAATTGGATAACCAAAGTAATAGTTATGAATTTTTAAAGTTTAATAAACATTTTTTTGAAAAATTAGCATCTTCGGCTAGTAGGAGCTGCCGCCGGAGGCGGCGCCTACGGTGGCCTCACCAACTGGTGCAGCCTAGCTGTGGCCGCCGTTCGGACTCTTAATGTCTGTGCGCCTGGTTTTTTCATTGAATCCATGTATTTGAGGAACTAATTGGGTTATTTACACTTAGTAGAGTCTATAAAAGGCCACAAAATCATCATATTTTGGACTTTTGCTAATTTGAAGAATTAATAGCTCATTTTCGTGTTCTTAGCTTTTAGAGAGACAAAAGCTTGAGAATAAGGTGGAAACCTTGATTAATATACATTAATCTAGTTTCCTAATTATTCTCAGACTTAATCTTGCAGGTTCAATTAATTAAAATCGGATTAAACTCAAGATTAAAACGAATTAAATAAATTTAGAGACTTTTCCTCAAAAGACTACCTAAATTCGTCACTGATTTTGTCGCTGTTCATCAAAAAATCGTCACAAAGAACTCGCCAAACGTTAATTCGAGTCTCAAGAGTGGATTCACGGCCTACATGTATAATTTCTGAGTTCTAATCTATTTCCATTAATTATTTTCTTTGTTTTTCTTGTTGTTTTGCTTTGTTTTGGGGCATTTGACCTGTTTCTTTTGGTGTTTTTCCAAAATTCTGGCGAAAAGTCAAAGGCCTCACCGGTGACACTCTAATCACACTAGTGGCAGTCTGGCCACTGAAATAGCAGCGGACACCGCTATAACTGGTGAGGCTAAAGTGCCAGGCCAGTTAACTTTTTCGGTGTTTTTTGGTATTTTTCTCTTCGGTTCAAAAAATTGAGGTTATTTGATGTTTTAAATCCTAATCCACTGAAATAATGTGGGAATCAATTTAAAATATCAATAATCTTGAGTTTTCGAGTGCAAAAATGCTAATTTTCCCCGTTTGGCATTTTTTTCCGGATTGGCCTCACCGCTAGACATTTGGCCACACCAGTTGTAGTCTGGCCTCTACAGCAGCAAAGGCCACCGCTGCAACTGGTGTGTCCAGATGTCCATCCCAACGGTCTTCTAGTAAAAAATGTTAAAAGGTCCCTATTTCATTTTTTTTACCCCGAATTTATAATTTTTCGCGTTTTTAGCCCGTTTATCACCAAAAAAATGCTATAAATATTCTAAATAATTTGGAATTATTTTAAATATGTGTAACTTGGTTTAATATTTTACATGATTGAATAACCTTTTTTATGTCTAAAAAATGTTTTTTCACTATAAAAATTCATAATAAATTGTTTTCTTCCATAATAGAATTTATTTTTTCCCGGAAAATATTTGTGCATTATTTATGATTTTTTTGGTGATTTATCATTTCTCGTGCTATGGCATTGTTGGTAAGTTCGATTGAGGCTTATTTCAGCCTTTCGGTATTTATTTTCCTAGAATAGAAAAATGTATGTGATTTGTAAAGCTCTGTAATAATTATTTATTTTCTCACTTTTATTTATTTCGGATGACTGTAATAATTTACTTATCTATCTGTTTATTTATCGCTTTATGCATGATTTGCCGCGTGATGTATAGATAATTATAAACAAAAAATTCTAGTTAGAGGATTTAAATCGCATAAGAACGAAAAGATACTTTTATTAAAATATAAATGATTTGATTCGATAGTAACGAAGAGTAGGTAACATCATCCAAGCACGAAATCTTTGTCTTCTTATACGGTCTTACCACCAGGTGGGAATATCCTACCAAAATTCCCGATAGAGCTTAACCGTGTGGCGACTCTGTCTTAAAATATGGGATTTCGGTCTCGTATCTTTTAACAATTAAATTGGACTAAAAATTCAACTTAAACATTTATTATATTAGTCAACATTTTTATCATGCCCTCTAAAATCGAGGACCCTCCTTCGGCTTGCTTCACTATGCTTCATATTTTCCCTCCTGCCTCTCATGCGGGTCACAAAAACGGTCGTCTGCTCATGAGCGGGAAACTAAAATTATTACAGTTTTCCAACAGATAAAATGCGGAAATCAAAATTATAACATAATTATCAAATCCTTTACATTTGTCTGAAAATGGAAAATAAAATACCCAAAGGAACCTAGGCATACATCTAACCTAACTTACATGCAATCACAAGGATTAGTATAAAATATGTCACATAACGAGATGTTGAACTAAGCACAAGTTTGACTGACTCAGTGGATGACTCAATAGTGCTTTAAGTTTTTATCATAACAATTAAGCTCAGTTTAAGATAATTAAATTAATAATGATGTTAAAATAAATAGTCTATAAATATGGGGGAGTTAATGAATTCAAGGGTAGAATTATAAGTCTCCGCTGACCTAGCTATTAAATTTTAACTCTGAGTTGTCTTTGAGCTGAACACTTAGTTCGCTGACTAAGTACTGTTCACTCAACAACTTAGCATTTAGATTATGTTTCAGTTGTGTAGTATTTATTATCATTCGCTGAGTTACTTTATAAAAGTAAAAGGCACTAACCTTTCCATTTGAGGAAAAATGGAATCTTTTCTTTTAGTCTTACTTTTTGTAGACAGTAATGAAAGAAAGACAAAAGGAATTGATGTCTTGACATGACAACATCTTCATGAAGAAAAAGATAAAGTTCTTCAAAGTTCAAGCTGCAAAAGTCATTTGCCAGTTTGGGAAAATCTGCAGATCTACCAACCTTGTATTGTGCTCTCTACAAAGATGCCAGATTACCAAAAGTAATAGGAAGACGACACATAGCAAGCTAGCATAAGTTCTCTCTAATGGAAGACTGGCATTAAAAAAAGATTTCAAATTGAAGCTCAAATTCCAATCTATCTCTAACGAATTGAAATGTATTTCACAATGGTGTGATTGTATCTCCAACGATTTAAAGAAGCAACGGGTGAATTGTTGATTTATCAATTGTAAAAGATGTCAAAGCAAGTTCCAACGGCTATGTTCCTAATTGCAACTTTAAAAGGAGCAAGAAGGAAAGCGTTACAACTTGGTGATTACACCTGAATTTCAAAGAAGCTAAACTCTGTCAAATTCCAAGCTTTAAAGAAGTTCAATCAAGAAAGCAACTACTCAGCGAGAATCTGCTTTAGAACAAGAGAGATTAGTATGGATTAATTAAGCTGTAATATTAGATAATTGTAATTGGATCAATGTCTCTATAAGTTGAATCCCGCTCTTATTTAGACTCTATTGAGTTATTGATAGAAGAGGGTATTCTATTCAGCTGATGAGTGATTACAGTTTGGAGGGTACTTTCTATAATTGCGACACTCTTGTGAAAGGCTTATCTGCCAAGGGTAAAGGAGTTGGGATTAGTGGATTAAAGTCAAGATACTCTCTTGGGACTAGATGTAATCACAGGTTGCCGAAACAGTTTAAAATCTCTATGTCCTTTATTTTAAGTTGAATTTTTTCCAAGTTTTGCTCAGCTCATTGACCTACTTAGCGGAGATCAATTTTATTGCGAAAAAGTTATTTGTTTTATATTAGCGAGTCATTCACCCCCCTTGACTCACTGAGTGTACGCATAGGGACTAAAAAGTGGTATCAGAGCGGTTTCTCAATCTAAAGATTTCACACTCTTGATATAAAGACCATAGCGTACAAAGGAGGAGATTTCAGTGGAAAGGCCTAAGCTTACATTCTTCCTAAAGGCATGTCTGTTACTAGACCTCCCATGTTCAATGGTGAGCATTATACTTACTGGAAGAACAAGATGAAGAATTTTATCCAGTCTCAGAGCATGCACTCTTGGATGGTAATAGTTAAAGCACCATATGTCCCCATGACTATGAAGGATGGAGCACGAATTGAGAAGTACTCGGATGAGTGGAACAATCAGGACTTGGCCAGATTAAAGGAAAATGCAGCTGCTATGAATTATCTTCACTGTGCTCTTAATGCAATAGAGTACAATCGTGTATCTGGATCTGAAACTACAAAAGAGATCTGAAAGAAGTTAGAAGTTACCTATGAGGGTACTGACATGGTCAAGGATTCCAAGATCAACATTCTCATGAAGGATTAAGAGATGTTTTATATGCAACCTAAGGAAGACATCTCTAACATGAACACCAGATTCATGAATGTTGTTAATGAGCTGAAAAGACTTGGTAAGAACTTTACTGAAGAAGAGACTGTCAAGAGGGATTTTGAGACGTTTGACTTAAGAATGGGAAGCTAAGAAGAGTGCTATAGAAGAAGCTCATGATTTGAATACCTACAAGTTTGATGAGATGATGGGAACCTTGCTGACTCATGAGATATCACTCAAACATTATGAGGATGAGTCTAAGAAGTACAAGCACAAGGAAAAAGAGATCTCTAGCAGAGCTATTATTCTAAAGATGATGATGAATCCTCAAAGGAAGAATATCCTAAGGAAAGAAAAGAAGAGATAGCCCTGATGACTAAAAACTTTAAAAGGTTCCTAAAGAAGGATGGAAACTATCAGAAATTCAGAAGGCCCAGTAAGTTCATGAAAGGGACTAAAGAGAAGCCACGCAAATAATACAAGAAGGAGCATAACAAAGATATTAAGTGCTTTGAGTGTAGAGAGAAAGGGCACATCCCGTCAAGCTGTCCAAAAGCCAAGACGGATAGATTCAAGAAGAAGAGAGACAAGAAGGCCTTTACTCCCACTTGGAATGACTCTGAGTAAGAGTCATCATCTTCATCAGATGAGGAAGCACATGACTCTACCAATTTCTGTCTCCTAGCTAAGGATGATCAACCTAGTAAGAATTCAGAGTCAACTGATCAACCAAGTTCTTCCGTTGCTATTAAACTAGCTTACTAGAGTAAAGACAAAGGAAAGCATCCTAAGGTGAGTCTGAGATCCACTAATGATAGTAAAATGTGGTATGTGGATAGTGGATAGTGGATGCTCGAGGCATATAACAGGTCATGAAATTTAATTCATCACATTGGAGCGCAAAAGGAATGGAAATGCCAGTTTTGAAGACAACCAAAAAGGCAAAATGGTCACAATGGAACTATAGGAGTGAACCCTTCAATTGAAAATGTGTCTCTAGTGAAAGGCCTGAAGTTCAACTTGCTAATCGTTGCTCAGCTGTATGATAAAGGCAGAAAAGTAATTTTTGACTCAACGGGCTGCTCAATCATTGATGGTAACTCTGACTACACTATTCATTTGCTTCTTGAATTAATAATGTTTATATGATTGATTTATCCCCTAGCTCTAGTGATACATATTTAGTTTCTGAGAAGGAAAACTCATGGCTATGTCAGAAAAGGTTAGAACATATCAATATGACCAATCTGTCCAAATTAATCAGAAATGAACTTGTTGAGGGTTTACCTAATCTAGCCTTTGAAAAAGATAGACTCTGCTTAACATTCCAACTTGAGAAACAATTTAGGAATACCTTTCAATCATTAGGTGATATATCTTCTTCTCGTCGCCTTGATCTTCTAAATATGGATTTGTTTAGGCCTGCCTTGCCAACAAGTCTAGGTGGAATTAAATACACCCTTGGGGGTTATAGATGATCTGACTAGGTTCACTTGGATTGTCTTGCTCGCTAGCAAAGATGAAACATTTGAATCATTCTTTAAGTTAGCTACCCAGACCATGAATGAAAAAGGACTTAAAATCAATAGAATATGTTGGTCCCTGTAAGGATCTAAATAAGGTCAAAGGGGGGTGAATGACACTTTTTGCGAAATTAAATAGACTTTAAAAAGTCTTTGTGTAGCGTGTTTGATATCTTCCAGATATATTAGATCCTGATGATGCAAATATGAAATATTGTGCAAATAAAGTAAAGAGTTAGAATATCAAACACATAGTTTTATCCTGGTTCGGTCCTTCCTACTCCAGTCCCCGGAGTGACCTTACTCTGAGTTTTTTCTACTAGTGGATTCCTTTCCAAGTGGCAAGAATCAAGCCTTACAACTTGTCTCCGGAGATTTGTTCTCTTCCGGATGTAGGATATACCACTAGAAGCACCAACTCCTAGTTGAGTCCTCTTATCTTTAGCATGATATACCACTTAAATTTCTACCCAAACCTAAGCTGAGTCCTACTGGGAGATCCCACTTAAAGCACCAACTCTAAGCTATATCCCAATCTCAGTACTTACCAAAGTATGAGATTTTTACAACTTGTTTTTCTCAAGGGTTTTGTTTTTGAATCCCTCAAGTTTATAAATCACTTGAGAATTCTTACACACTGATTTAGAATGGTTTGTTTCTTGGAGGGATTATGTCACTGATTGTAATAGCATATTCTCTTGTGTATGCTTACTTAAAACAACCAGCACCTTGTCAACTTATAAAGCTTCCCCTTTATAGGCTTGGATCATAAATGTAGCAGTTGTCTACCGTTGAGGTTGAATTGAATCTTCACCATTGATCAGGTATGATATGGGGCATCTGGAGCCATTGATCAATCTGTTGGACACATATTTTGACCCGTTTGAATTCTTGGGATTGAGGCAAAAAGTTGTCAGTGATCGTTTTGTTTGGATTTTAGTGACTCACCAACTTTTATGCCATTTGCTTTAGTGTGAGCTCCATATGCCATTCTTATTTGTCTATATTAAAAAGGTTGTTACTTTTTTTCTCCTTTGGGTGTCAGTCCTTTTATCCTTTTTTGGAGTGCAAGCTAGTTGTTATCTTCAAGGTAGAAAGGAATCTTTGACTTTAGACCGAAAAGAGAGGGAAATGCTATTTTTGAAACTTTTTCCTTTATCTTGTTAACTTTATCTTCCGGATGGCTTTAGTCTTGATATATCTAGATGCTATTCAATCAGTCTTTCTCCGAATGCCGCTTTTGAGAGGTTCAAAGTTTGTTTCATTTCCAAACTTTAACAGGGTACTTACATTATGTGCTTAGGTATTTATAATATTTAGTGTATTCCAGATAGCTTGACTTGGACCGATGCTTCCATTTTGTATTTGTTGGGAACTGACAGTCAAATTGAACATGCATAAAAGGCATGGTGGAAATTCAAAATTTTGTCCCTGCCCCCAGGAACTCCTATTAGATACATATAAATTAAATCAAGCCTTAACTAAATAATTCTCTACCTAGGTTAGCATGTAAAGGGCTAGGCATACCATTATTCTAAATTATATCCTAGCATGTATATTTTGTGCTAAGCATTTTATAACTCTAAGCTATAGCATAAGCATGTTGTAACTCTAAGCTATAACCTAAGCATGTTATAACTCTAAGCTATAGCCTAAGCATGTTATAGCTCTAAGCTATAACCGAAGAATAAAATAAACTAAGCATTCAAAACAACCTAAGCATATTATTAAATCTAAAAACGCTTAAAAGAAAAAGACCTAATAATAAAAAAAAGAGAAAGAAAGGAAAATGACCAGTTGAAGCGTGCTTTAGGAGAACCTCCTTGAATAAGCCTCCAAGCGTAGGATAGCCTCTATGAGTATCCACACGAACCCCACCAACCAAAACCTCCCAAAGAGGAAGAACTAAGGAGCCCTGAGTAGTTGCTAGAACACTCCAGAAGCCCCACCCGAAAATATAGACTAGAGGTGCTCGAATAAACTCAAGCTCCTCAAAAAGAACTTACTCAATTACCTGAGAGATTAATCTTTGTGAATCTCAACTTAGGATTTAGCTTTAAGCTTTGGTGCACTTGAAAATGGTGAAGGGAAAGCCTATATATAGGCTTGGGGGAGCAAAATTGCTCCCCTTTTTCCAATATGGGATTGGGCATAATTGCCCAATCCCCATATAGGTCAACACGAGTTTGCGGGTTGACCCGCATGAAGCGTTCCTTGCACGCTGCACACCAGCCCATAAGGTAGGCCGTGTTTGGCCTGTCTTGCAGCATAAGTGGGCTTACGGGCCTCCGCAAGCCCAGCTTGCGGGCTGGGCTATACTGGGCACACCCAGCGCTGGCGTATCCCAGCACGTGGGCTGGCTACGGCGAGCCCACTGCCCTTTGGCCAGCCTGTATGGGGCCCCAAAATTGGGCCCCATTCCGTAGGGTTCGATCCCTTTACCCTGATTGGAAAATACCCTTTTAAATCATTTTCAAATAAATATTTATCTTTCGACCCTAAAAAATTAGTTACTGGTCAAAAATAAATTCCTTGGTTTATCCAAAATGATCTAATCATTTCTAACCAATTAAATAATAATCCAATTATTATTATGTTCTATTTTCGTAATAGAATAAATCTATTAGTTCTTTACTTAATCCGATAAAGGTTTAATGTGGGACCTTTAGGATCCCGAAGTATTGAGCTATTAATGCTTAACCAACCCTTATTCTAATGGAACCATTAGCTCGAGGTTCTAGATCGTAAATAGAACTCGATTACCTTAAACGGCTGTAGCACACATCTATCATGGGTCTACCATCCCCCATTACTCGGAACGTCATTTATGCTAATGACTTAATCCCAGTTAATGCAATAGCTTTCCAGTGCAATAAATTCCTTCCATTCTTTAATATTAGTACCATCAAGTTTATAGGGTTCGATTAAAGTGTTAACCCACTAATAGTGAGGTTGCTCCAAGCTATCCCAGTAGTTTACTTGTTACCGAAGTATATTGCCTTTTACCATAGTGTGTTTGACTAGAAGCCATTTCTATCAAACACATACTCTGATCAGAGCTTTATGGAAATCATCGCTTCAACAAGTGGCCAGATACAACTCCTTAATATATCCGAAGCTATGGATTCTTTTCGACTACTCAGCTTACCAACGCATTGTCATCACTATACCCATAATCCCCAGTAACACCCTAATTTAATGAGTGTGTAGTAATGACCCCAAGTATAGCAATAGTGCCACACAAGGTAACTAGTATCTCAAGTATAAGGATATTCACAAAGCTTATTGCATGAAGATAAACACTAACACATATATACCAAGTGTTTATCTTACTACAGTCTCCAATATATCTCCCAGATATATCTATGTGTCAAACTTAAGGCACCACCTTTAGTCCTTAGGATATTACCTACTTGGACTCTTTCCAAGAAAGTTGACCACATGCTAGTCTTTCCGCTTCATCAATATCCTGTCTTGATGAAACTATGGCTAGGGATAGTGTAGACATAATCATAATTACACATGAAGCAGGTCTCACTAAATGTAGTCCAATTATAATTTCTCTGACCTCGTCCTATGATATGTCAAGGACTTTTGTATACGTACATCAATGAATATGTTTTAAATAGCTATAATATATTTATAAACACATTGATATAAACAAAAGATTAAATGTCTTTATTAATTAAACAAAATATTCGTACTATTATATAATTAAGATATATCGCCCTAATTGCCTTAAGGGCATACATCATATCTCACAAACTCCCACTTGCACTAAGGCCAATTAGTCATATGCTTAATCCATATGCTTTAACATGCTAGTCATGTTTCATTTGAGTCAATGGCTTCGCAGACCACCCGCAAGGTTCTGATTAGTGGGTACATATTCTAGTCTTATTATCTTAGCATCGACAATCTCCCTGATTATATGATACTTTCTGGATACATGTCTATTTTTCTGATGAGACCGTGGTTCCTTTGTCTGAGCTATAGCACCATTGTTATCACAATACAAAGTAATTGGATCAATAGCCTCAGGCACCACACCAAGATCACTAATAAATCCCTTTAACCAAATAGCTTCTTTTACTGCTTCACATGCAGCAATGTATTTAGATTTTATGGTTGAATCAACATTAGTTTCTTGCTTGGAACTCTTCCAGCATGCCGTCCCTCCATTTAACACATACACAAAACCTAACTGAGACTTAAAGTCATCCTTGTCATATTGAAAACTCGCATCTGTGTAACCTCTAACTGTGAGGTCACCTTCTCCATAAATCAAGAACTCATCTTTAGTCCCTCTCAAGTACTTAAGAATTGCCTTGACGACCATCCAGTGCTTTTCACCTAGATCTAACTGATATCTGCTCATAAAGCTCAAAGCCTGAGAGACATCTGGCCTAGTACATATCATAGCATACATGATGGATCCTATTGTAGATGCATAGGTATATCCTTCATGTGCATTCTCACCTGAGCTGTCTTCAGACACTCAGCTTTAGATAGGTTAATACCCTTTATCATTGGGAGATAACCTTTCTTAGAATGCCCAAGGTTGAACCTAATCAATGCCTTGTCCGTATATGTACTTTGAGAAAGACCTAATAGCCTCTTGGATTTATCCCTGTAGATCTTTATACCTAGTATAAAAGCTGCTTCACCAAGGTCTTTCATGGAGAATTTTCTTGACAACCATACTTTAATATTTTAAAGAAGAGAAATATCGTTTCCTATTAGTAGAATTTCATTGACATACAATACTAAGAAAATGACTACACTCCTACTAACCTTCTTGTAAACATAAGGCTCATTAATGTTTAGACAAAAATCCAGTTCACGGATTGTCTGATCAAACCTTATATTCCAACTCCTGGATGCTTGCTTAAGTCCATACATGGATCTTTGTAGCTCGCAAACCTTTGAGCCATTCTAAGATGTAAAACCCTCAGGTTATGTCATATATACATGACGGTCTAAATCCACATTCAGGAATGTTGTTTTAACATCCATCTGCCAGATCTCGTAATCATAATGAGCAGCAATGGCAAAGAGTATCCTTATGGATTTAACATGGCTATCAGTCAGAAAGTTTCATCACAGTCAATACCTTCACATTGACTATAACATTTCACAACCAACCTTGCTTTATAGGCAATTACATTACTGTCCATGTCAGTCTTCTTCTTGAAGAACCATTTGCACCTAATTGGTTTAACCTCTTGCGGTGCTTCAACCAAACTTGGTTCTCATACATGGAATCCATTTCTAATTTCATGGCTGTTAGCCATTTATCAGAATCTGAGCTTTTCATTGCCTCATTATATGTCCTTGGTTTATCATCCTCCACAAGATATAGTTCCTTATCATCAGTGACGATAAAACCATATCTATCAGGACCTTTATGAATAAGACCTGATCTTTACAATGATTGTGTTTCGACAAGGTGCTCTTAGATCACACTTTCTTGTGTATCTAAAATGGGGTCAATTGGCTGATTATCTATTTCTTCCTTTTGAACTTCTAGTTCAATATTGCTCCCACTGACTTTTGCAAGTAAGTGTTCCTTTTCCAAAAAGTGAGCATTCCAAGACACAAATACCTTTTGTTCTTCAGGTTAGTGAAATAGATATCCAATCATTTGCTTTGGATATCCAATGAATAGACACTTGTCAGATTTATCATTTAGCTTATCTGACGCTATCCTCTTTGCTACAGTAGGATAGCCCCATACTCCTAAGTGACTTACATATGGCCTTTTGTTACACCATCTTTCATAAGGTGTAAAATCAACTGATTTAATGGGCACTCTGTTTAATACAAAAATCGAGCTCTCTAGTGCATATCCCCAAAAGGATTTACTGAGATCTACATGGCTCATCATAGAACAAACCATATCTAATAAAGTCTGATTCCTCCTTTCTGACACTCCATTGTGTTGGGGTGTATAAGGGGTCCACTAGGGAACTATCCCATTTTCCTTTAGATAATCTTGAAACTCCTGACTTAAGTATTCTCCACCTCGATCCAATTAAAGTGTTTTAATACTTTTCGTAAGCTATTTCTCTACTTCAGCTATGAATAGTTTGAACTTTTCAAAACTTTTAGACTTGTGCTTCATTAAGTATAAATAACCATATTGTGAATAATCATCAATAAAGGTTATGAAGTAGGAGTATCCTCCTAGTGTCTGAACACTCATTGGACCATACACATCAGTATGTATAAGTTCGAATGTACTTGTGGCCCGTTCACCCTTTCCTTGAAAGGGTAACTTTGTCATTTTTCCTCTTAAGCAAGGTTCGCAATCACCATAAGACTTCAAGTCTAATGGCCCCAAGTCTCCATACTTACGCAACTTCATTAAGCGATCTTTGTTTATGTGGCCTAAATGATAATGCCATGAGTAGAAGGAATTCCCATTATCTAATTTAACTTTATTCACATTGTTTATATTAAAAACTTTTGTTTTAGTATCAAGAACATAAATGCCACCTTTCAACATCCTATAACCATAAAGAACATTATTCAAACAAATCTGACAATTTTTACTCAAAAACAAAAAATTCAAATCCTTCTGCTGCTAAACATGCAACAGATACAATATTTTTTAGTAACACTTGGAATGTAGTAACAATTATTCAAAATGAAAACAAGTCCACTTGGCAAAATAAGATTAAAGCTTCCTACGGCTAATGCAGCAACTCTAGCTCCATTTCCCATACGCAGGTCCATCTCCCATTTTGCAAGTTTTCTACTATTCCTTAGTCCCTGCACAGAAGTACAGATATGAGAACGACAATGAGTATCTAATACCTAAGTGGATTCACGAGGAAAAGTAGCAAAGTTTTCAATTACAAACATACTTGAAGTAGATGCCTTTATAGGTTTCTTCTTCAAATGCTTAGAAATAGGAGCTTTGCAATCCCTCTTCCAATGTCCCAATTTCCTGCACTGGAAGTAGACATATTTAGATGTCCTCTTTTCTTTCTTCCTTTTAAACCCTTTAACTGCTCCTTTAGTGACAGTATTCTCTGGGCCATTTTCTCGAGAATATTTATTTGTAGACTTACTTGAAATTTCTTTGCTTTTGGCATTGAATTTTCTCAGTGCATCAATCAATTCTGGGAAAGTATAGTCATGAACTTCGAAGCAATGTTCCTCTACAAAATTAGCATAGTTGATGGGTAAAGAATCCAATAGGATATCCACTCCTAAGGATTGGCTGACTGTAGATCCCAGTGATTCCAACTTGACCATGAAATCTCTAATCTTGTTGATGTGTGCTACAACACATGTCCCCTCCTTCATCTTAGTGTTCGAAAGTTCATTGGTCAACTTGAACCTTTCATACCTTGCTTTTCAAGCAAACCCTTTAGATGGATCAACATGGTTTCCAGACTCATGTGATCACACTATGAACATATCACATGACTCATAGTATCTAACAACAAGTGTGACACATAAACCAAATCCTTAAGATATTTCAACCATGCCTACTTAATTACAGCCGGTGCATCAGTGCTAGGAATTTTTGTAAATGGATTTTCAAGAACATATGCCAATTCATAATCCTTAAGGGTGTTCCTTACATCCTTGATCCATTTATGGTAGTTAATTGCTGTAAAAACTTGGATGTATTTAAGACGGATTTTTAAAATGGAGTTCATATTCAAACTAAGATATAAGAAAAGAAAAGAGTTTAGATATTAGTTTAAGTACATGCATTTAATATAAGGTCTTTTAATTAAATACATTTGTCCTACTATTTTCTTTGAAATTTACAATAGCCCATTCTATTGAATTCGGGAATTAAAGCCCAGCTATATTTCCTAGTAGGTAGCATCTATAACTAGTCTATTATGACCCCCAATTTTATGAGTCTAGTCACAATAGTAAGTTATACTTGGAATCCCATTCCATTGCATCGTATGCAATTACTAATTCATTTAAGTTCCCTAAACCCATGGGACGTGTGCTCTTATTTTAGCATCTCCTTGAACATGTCTTAGACCTGAGCCTAGCCCCCAATTTTATGGTAGACTACCCCAGTTCCATTAAGGCAGACACTATCCCAAATTTTACAACCAATCAATGTGGACTAGAAGGAATGCTTTGTGTAGCACTTTGATAGCCCAAAGAGACCGTATTATAAATTTGAGAAAGGAAGACTATAACTTGCCTTAATATATTTACTTTGGGATTTTATTGGTGTTAAACGTCTCACCCAATCTAGGATTTTATCTGATGGACATATTTATAATAACTTGTATTAATTCAAGGAATTTTAGAATTAATTTATAAGGTCTAACCTTAGGTGGGTTCAAGCTCTTTATTATAAATATTCCATCAACCTAGATTATATGCAAAAGGATTAACACTTTAATTTGTTATATTTATATTGCATTTCCTTTAAGCTTTTATTCAATAAATTTAATTTTTACTTTGTTATAGAAACATATATAAGCACCATCTTATATACTAGAAATAAATTAGTGCATATTTAATCCCCCGGTTGGTCAATTCAAGCTGCAATGATATAGTATCCCAGGTAGGAGAGGTCCCCTTGAAGTGAATGGACACCAAGTCCAATCATTAGCCAGAACAAATACGGGCACAAACTTGAAGACGAATGGATTCTCTTGAACTAATAAATTTCATTCTCTCAATTCATGTAAGTTGAAAGCATCTATAACCCATGTAATTTAAATAAATTATTGAAACTTGTATAATTTGAGTAAGTTAAGCAGGCTTATTCAAAATTGTTCATAACCGTTTTCTAACCTTGAAATGAAAAGCACAAGTTCATATATATTGTTCCAAATAATTAAATAAATAATAATCATTTCATATAGAAAATAATATTCAGTTTGCTTCTAACTTAATTATGCACTAAATAGGCAGGCTTTGATACCACTGTTCGAAACTGACAGTCAAATTGAATATGTATAACAAGCACGGCAGAAATTCAAAATTTTATCCCTATCCTCAGGAACTCCTATTAGATACATATAAATTAAATAAAGTTTTAACTAAATAATTCTCTACCTAGGTTAGCATGCAAAGGGCTAGGCATACCATGATTCTAAATTATGTCCTAGCATGTATATTTTGTGCTAAGCATGTTATAACTCTAAGCTATAACCTAAGCATGTTATAACTCTAAGCTATAACTTAAGTATGTTATAACTCTAAGCTATAAACTAAGCGTGTTATAACTCTAAGCCATAACCTAATCATAAATAAACTAAGCATGTAAAACAACTTAAGCATATTATTAAGTCTAAAAACGCTCAAAGAAAAAGACCTAATAATAAAAAGAGAAAGAAAGGAAACTTACCAGTTGAAGCATGCTTTAGCAGAACCTTCTTGCATAAGCCTCCAAGCGTAGGATAGCCTCTACGAGTACTCACACGAACCCCACCAACCAAAACCTCCCAAAGAGGAAGAACTAAGGAGTTTTGAGTAGTTGTTAGACCACTCCAAAAGCCCCACCCAAAAATATAGACCAGAGGTGCTTGAATAAATTCAAGCTCCTCAAAAAGAACTTGCTCAATTACCCGAGAGATTAATCTCTGCGAATCTCAACTTAGGATTTAACTTTGAGCTTTGGTGCACTTGAAAAGGGTAAAGGGAAAGCCTATATATAGGCTTAAGGGAGCAAAATTGCTCTCCTTTTTCCAATGTGGATTGGGCAAAATTTCCCAATCCCCATATGGCTTAACATATGAACCCCCATGGGTCCGTAGGTTGACCCGTGTGCCTTACATGTTGCATGCCAGCCTATAAGGCAGGCCATGTTTGGCCTGCCGTGCACCACAAGTGGGCTTGCGGGCCTCCACAAGCCTTGCTTACAGGCTGGGATGAGCTGGGCGCACCCAGTGCTGCTGGGCAGTGCTGGTGCGTCCCAGCATGTGGGCTCGCTATGGTGAGCCCACTGCCCTTAGGCCAGCCTATATGGGGCCCTAAAATTAGGCCCCATTTCTATAGGGTTCGACCCCTTTACCATGATTGGAAAATTCCCTTTTAAATCCTTTTCAAATAAATATATATTTTTTGACCATAATAAATTAGTTACCGGTCAAAAATAAATTCCTTGGTTTATCCAAAATGATCTAATCATTTCTAACCAATTAAATAACAATTCAATTATTATTATGTTATATTTTTATAATAGAATGAATCTATTAGGTCTTTACTTAGTCCGATGAAGGTCCAATGTATATGACCTTATAGGATCCTGAAGTATTGAGTTATTAAGGCTTAACCAACCCTTGTTCTAATGGAACCATTGGCTTGAGGTTCTAAGCCATGAATGGAACTCGATTACCTTAAATGACTATAGTACGCCTCTAGCAAGGGTCTACCATCCTCCATCACTCAGAATGTCATTTATGCTTTTGACTTAATCCCATCTAATGCAATAGTTGTCCAATGCAATGAACTCCTTCCATTCTTTAATATTAGTACCATCTGGTTTATAGGGTTTGGTTAAAATATTAACCCACTAATAGCAAGGTTGCTGCAAGCTATCCTAATTATTAACTTGTTACCAAAGTATATTGCCTTTTACCATAGTGTGTTTTAGTGGAAACCATTTCTATCAAACACATACTCTAACTAGAGGTTTATGGCAGTCATCACTTCAACAAGTGGCCAGGTACAACTCCTTAATATATCTGGAGCAATGGATTCTTTCCAACTACTTAGGTTACCAATGTGCTATCATCACTATACCCGTAATCACCCATAACACCCTAATTTAATGAGTGTGTAGTAATGACCCTAAGTATAGCTATAGTACCACACAAGGTAACTAGTATCTCAAGTATGAGGATATTCGCAAAGCTTATTGCATGAAGATAAACACAAACACATTGATATATATACCAAGTGTTTATCTTACTGTGGCCTCCAATATATCTCCCAAATATATCCATGTGTCAAACTTAAGGCACCACCTTCAGTCCTTATGAGATTAACTGCTTGGACCCTTTCTAAGAAAGTTGACCACATGCTAGTCTTTCCACTTCATCATATCCTTTCTTCATGAAACTATGACTAGGGATAGTTTAGACATAATCATAATTACACATGAAGCAGGTCTCACTAAATATAGTCCATCTATAATTTCTCTGACTTCATGCTATGATATGTCAAGGACTTTTTTATACATACATCAATGAATATATTTTAACCAACTATAATAAATTTATAAACACATTGAAATAAACAAAAGATTAAATGCCTTTATTAATTAAACAAAATATTCATACTATTACATAATCAAGATATATCGCCCTAATTTTCTTAAGGGCATACATCATATCTAGCAGTATTAAGGAGATTACTTGTTTTTGTTCCTTATGTTTTTGTTTTCTTCAAACTTGATCAGGATTAGTTACTTGACTAGTTCTTCTAGATCATTGTTTCCCAACAATCTCCCCCATTTGATGGAAACAAAAACTAAGCACATATAAGTATAAGCAAAGGGGGTTTTCTGAGCTAAGTATGATTCTTGATACTTAGTCATTTATAGATTTACTCCCCCATAATTCTAGCATCCTACCACCCCTAATTTTTATGCATTCTAGCTTCTAAATTTTTGAAGTACAATTATAGATTTTACTTAGAAGCTATTTTTGAGTAGAATTGTTTTCACTATATATACTTCTGTTGTTAACAATAGTTAACCTCATGAAGTTCCGGATTAGAAATTTTAGAGTATATAAGTGAAAGTTGCAGAATTAGCTATTACAAGATTTTACAATGGGAAATAGCTATTCTATATTTTGTACTACTCTACTCTTCCATACTATCATCTTCTCCATCTTTGCTTGTGCTTTTCTCCCCCTTATTGTTTGCATCAGATTGGGGGTCAATTACCATGTAAGTGCATTTGTCCCAATTCTTCTGTCCGGCCTCTGAATAGACTGAATAATCCACATTTCCTTCCAGGCGCTTCTCAATTATTGTCTCAACAGTAGCTGGAAGGAGATTGATAGGTTTGAGTAGATCTTGGAGGTTCTTGTAGGACTTGGTCATATCTGGGATCATCTCCTACTATATTTGAAGTTAACTATTCTAGTATCGGAGTGATCTTTGAGAGGGAAGTCTCTGCTATTAGTTCTATAGTTGGGAAAGCTTCTACCTTCTTTTCAATATTCTCGATAACTTCCTTAATTTCCCCTAATTTAGTCTATAAATCTGGAGTTAAATATTTGTCCTTTACCAATTTCTCCATGGATTTCAGCTGCTCACAGATATTTTGGAGACTCTGCTGATATAACTCTCTTCATGTTCTTCAACTACAGCTTCTTGTAGCATTTTTAGTTCTACAATTATCTTTTTAACTCTTCCTTGATTTATATTGGTAGATGGCTATCTAGGTTTGTTATCAGATGATGAAGTCTCAGATCTAGAGCTGCTTTTGGACTCCTCTGATCCGGAAGATTCTTCCCCACTGCTATATTTCTCCTTTTATTCTTTGCTCTTTTCCTCCAACCTATCCTCCGGAGTAGCCTCGCCGTTAGAGTCCACTTTAGAAGTATTCTTAATAGGTCCCAAACCAGCTCCCTCCCCCAGAGCATTTTGCTCCAGGATAGACTGGTTATCCTTAGATGCAGTTTGAATGTCTACACCTAAGTTGTCCTAATTTATAATGGCATCACCAACCAAGTCAGCAATATTAGAAGAATTTAAGATGGGGATTACCTCATTTTTTATTATGGTTGGATGTACTCTATTTCTATCTAATTAATCAGTGGTCTCTATTAGATATGATGTATGCCTTAGAGGCAATTAGGGCGATATGTATTAGTTAGTTTTATTTGTACGAATGAAGTTATATTAATAAAGGCATTCTTTTGTCATATCAATGACTGTGAAAATATGTTATGACTAGTTTAGAATATATTCATTGATATGTTTGCAAAATTCCATGACATAATCATAGCACATTTGCAAGGGCATAGTGGGACTATATTGGTGAGAGCTGGTTCGTGTGCAATTATTATTTGTCTAAATATCTGTAGTCATATTATCATCAGGACTGGACTTTAATGATACGGATAGAGTAGCATGTGTCGTCATACCTCTTAAATTTGATTCAGCGTAGCATATCTCCAATACTTGAGGGTGGTACCTTGGGTTAACACATGAATGTATTCAAAGAGAGATACATTAGAGACCGCTATGAGACAACTCTCGGTAATCTATATTATGTGTTGGTGTTCAATCGTCTCATTGCAATAGCAATACGAATATCCTTAGACCTAAGATACTAGTTACCTTGTTCAGATATTGCTATACTTTGGGTCATACCTAAGCACTCTATAGACTGGGTGATGTGGATGATTACGGGTATAGTAGATGCCTGCCTGTTGGTAAGCTGCGTAGTCAAGAAGGAATCTATCACTCCATTTTTGCAATATAAGAGAGATGTACCTTGGCCACTTGGTAGAAGTGACACACTCATAAACCTCTGATCAGAGTATGAGTTGATAGGATGGGATCTTGATCAACACATTAAAATGGTTGAGTAGTGTACTTTGGCAGCAAGACTAAATACTAGGGTAGCTATTAAAGCTATTAGTAGACTAACACTTAAATTGAATCCTAGAAACCAGATGGTGCTTAACAGTTGATAGAAGGAGTGAATTGTATTAAAACTATTATAGAACCGGGATTAAGTCACAATAGATGTGACATTCTGAACATTAAGAGGTCATATTCCCTTTGCTAAAGAGCCAATATGACCTATCAAATTAATCGGAGTCCACAATAGTCTGAAGCTTCGAGCCAATAAATTCCTAAAAGGAATTGAGCTAGGTTAAACTTTTGATGGCTCAATATTATGGGATCCTATAAGGTCACACACTTTGAGTTATGACCGAGCTATGTAAAGGACTGTTAGACCGGGTCTAATCTAGAAGAGCAAGGAAATATAGTTAGACCATAATTTGGTTAGACCAATATTCATTGGTTGACCAATGAACCTGTCAAATAATAAGGAGGTTAAATGGCAAAAAAAGGGAAGTAGAAACACAAACAGAGCAGGGTTTGAGGAACCCGCGCAAGTGGATTTGCACATTGCGCAGGTTAGTACAAAAGTGCACTAAGGCCCGTAGGCCTTGCAAGAGTGGGCTACCTTTAGCAGCCCACGGTGCATGCTGCATAAGCCCATAGTGGGCTATGCAGGCATGCAACCTACAAGGGGCTTGAGTGAGCTGTGTGAGCTGCGCTAGACGTGCAGCAATTCACAGCCCACTAGTGTGCTGCACTGTCTGTAGCCCACTAGTGGGTAGCGTAAGCCCGCATGTCCTACACTCTTACGCAGGCCACATCACAGCCCTAGAGGGCTGGGCTTGGGCTCAGGGCTAGGCTTCTACTCCAGAACAAGCCCAGCCACACTGCTGGCCGTCGGCCAGCAGTGTTAGTGTTCAATAGGGGAGCTTGCTCCCCAAGCAAGCTCCCTATTGTTTGTGTCAGTCTTTACTTCCTAATTTAATTAAATAGTCTTAATTGCTCTTTCTATTTTAATTGTAATTGGTTGAGGTTAGGGACTTTATTGTCCTTTGAATAATTCCTAACCACTATAAATAGAGTCATCCTCCTTCATTGTTTTTCGTCTTTAATTTATTACTCCTTCTCATACTCTCTTATTCTCTTAGTTGCTCTGGTTCCTAAAAGTAATCCGTTAAAGATGTATTTACTTAGAATAGAAAATAAAGGGAACTTCTTCTAGAATAAATTAGTAGGGAAGATCTACCTATCTTTCACTTATTTATCGGTACTCCCTTTCTAGAAGTTTTGGTCGGTGGTGCTCGTGTGGACTATTTATAGAGGGATTCTACTTTGGAGTCTGTGCACGTAGCTGAGGGGTCTTTCTGCCGACTATGGGATTCACGCTTCAACTGGTAAGTGGTTAAATTATTATTGGGTCCTTTGAATAAGTGTTTATGACCTAGAATAATTTAAGACTGGCACTATTTTCAATCATGCCATGCTTAGGAGATCTTAAACACTAGATTAAATTGTGAATTTCTATTGCGTATGTTTTACTTGCTAAAATCCTTAATCTAGACCAACAGTGGTATTAGAGCCTGCCTAATGCGATTGTATGATTGACTAGAAATATGCTAGGTCTGATTTTCTATAAAATATTTTTGAGTATGCAATGCCAGCCTAGGAATTTATTTCTTGTAATAGAAATTATTGTGATAACTAGATTAAGTGTTACACAAACTTAGTTAGGGTAGTTATCTAAGAATTAATAATGTTTTACTTAAAATTGTAAATGCTTTAATTTTTGAATTATATGGAATAATTCTTAAATTAGAAAAGAACGAATTCTTTAATTTAATTAGTCTATGGTTAGCTGAGTCAGAAGGGCCTGTGTTTATTCTGGCAAGGATTGGACAAGGCTACTCCTTCACTTCAAGGGGGCCTCTCCTACCTTGGAATTTTCATTAGTTCTAGATTCTAATTACCAAAGGGACTATTTTGAATCAGTTGATTTCTAGTATAATGAATTGGATTCATTATTTGGTTTTACAAATAAAAGTTTACATTATTAAATTAAAACTTATAGACATAGGTGCAAGAACTTGAACAATGAACCCTCTTGGTCTTTTTTCATGCTATGTGGAGTCTTGGCATGATGGAATGATTATGAATTATCAGTTGAGCATGACCCTAGGTTGGACTTACTAATTCCTTTTAGCCCGAAATTAGTTATAGGTTCATAATCATGTCCATGTATAAGTCCTAGATTAGGCGAGACTTGTTGTACTAATAAATCCCAATTAAAATATTAAGATAAAATTGGCTTTCCTAAAAATCAAAGTGTGATTCTAGGCCTTTTTATTGAATGAATTGCTCATACACAACGTGCTTTCTTCTTTAACATCTTCTGGTTATATGATTCGAATTAGGTTTAAGTGTTAACCGGACAGGGCTAGTTGTCCGTAATATCGGAGCTAATTCTAGACTAGAAGCATCATTTAAGGAGTCATATAATTGGTTATGCACTGCCATTGGTTTAAACTCAAATGGATTAGCAATTGTATTGGATGCAAATGGACTAGATCCTCCTATAGCTATTTAAGTTAGCTTGACTTGTGATAGCAGGAGTTAGCTTAAATGAGTTATACATGCTACCTACTAAGGAGAATGGTTAGACCATGTTTCCCTGAACGACAATAGAAGGGGCTATTAGGTTTTCTAATAAATAATAATAAAAATAGTAGGAATATGTATTTAATTAGAAGACCTTAAATTAAATGCATGTACAAGAACTAAGTCTAAAGCAATAATTCTTTTCTTATATCTAGGTTGAATAAAAACATAAACTTTTGTGCTATTCTTGAGAACAAATTGGATGGTACCAATTTTACTTATTGGTTTAGGACGGTGAGGATAGTCCCTAGAGGTGAAAGATTGGCTTATGTTTTGGATGAGCCCCTGTCTGATGAACCTGATGCTAGTGATTATGAGGAATATGAGGCATGGAAGAAGCATAGGAAAGATCATGAATCTGCAACATGTTTAATGTTGGGAACCATGAATCCTAAGCTTCAAAAATAGCATGAGAACATGGATCTCGATACCATGATTCTCCATCTTCAGGAACTATTTTTTGAGCAAGAAAGGACTGAAAGGGATGAGACCTCGAGACTTTTGTTTGGAACTAAGATGCAATCTAGTGCTTTAGCATCTCAACATGTTTTCAAACTCCTTAGCTATGTCGAGAATCTTGGTCGATTAGGTTTGGTCATGGATCATGAGTTGAGCATAGATCTCATTTTGACTTTGCTTACTGATATTTAGTCATAATTTATGACTAATTATTACATGAATAAGATTGATATGACAATCCCAGAATTAAACAACATGTTGAAAATAGTAGAACCAAAGATCAAGCAGGATCAGAAAAATCTACTGATGGTTGAGAAAACCAAACCTTCGAAGGGTAAGACCCAGAAAAAAGAAGGGGCTGAAGGCTAAGAAAAAGATCAGTAAGAAGAAGAAAAAGAAAGGAGCTACAAATGTATATTTCCAGTGTGGAAAACAAGGACACTGGAAAAGGGATTACAAGGCTCCTATCTCTAAGCATGTGAAGAAGAGCCCTAAGAAGGGAACTACTTCAGGTATGTTCATGATTGAAAATTTCACTACAGTTCCTTACGAGTCTATATGGGTATTAGATGCTGGATGTGGCACTCATATACGTACTTCTGTGGAGGGGTTGCAGAACCATAGAAGGCTGGCTAAAGGAGAGTTGGACCTATGAGTTGGAAATGGAGCATGGGTTGATGCATTAGCTGTAGGAACATATAGTCTCAAGTTGCCAAGTGGCCTATTTTTATAATTAAATAAATGCTATTATATTCCAGTTGTTACTAAGAATATTATTTCTGTTGCGTGTTTAGCAGCAGAAGGATTTGAAGTTTTATTTAATAATAAAGATTGTCAAATTCGTAAAAATTGTATTCTTTATGGCAGTGGAATTTTGTTTGATGGCATATATGTTTTAAATACTAAAGCTGAAATTTTTAATATGAATGATTCTAAGAGATTGAAATTAGATAAAGACAAATCATCCTACTTATGGCATTGTTATTTGGGCTATATAAACGAAACTCGCTTAACTAAGTTACACAAATATGGTAATTTAGGCCCAATAGACTGGGGGTCTTATGGGGCATGCAAACCTTGTTTATTAGACAAAATTACGAAGAAACCCTTCAAAGGAAAAGGACAACATGCCGCAAGTACATTGGAAATAATACACACAAATGTAAGTGGTCCAATAAATGTGCAAGAACATGGATGATTCATCTACTTTGTATCTTTTATCGATGATTACTCACGATATGGGTATTTGTATCTTGTGAGGCATAAATCATTTAGTTTTGAAAGATTCGAAGACTATAAGAATGAAGTTGAGAAATAGCTTAGAAAGAATATTAAGGCACTATGGTCAGACCGAGGTGGAGAATATTTAAGCCAAGAGTTTCAAGATTATCTAAGGGATAATGGAATATTACCCCAATGGACCCCTCCTTATACTCCTTAGCACAATGGTGTGTCTGAGAGGAGGAATAGAACTTTGTAGGACATGGTTCAGTCCATGATGAGCCAAGAAAGTATTATTAAATCATTTTGGGGCTACGCACTTAAGAGCGTAGTTTATATATTAAATCGTGTGCCCTTAAAATCAACTGATACAACACCATACGAAAGGTGGTATGTTAAGAAACCCTCTCTTTCTCACCTGAGAGTTTAGGGATGTCCTACCTATGTTAAAAGGACAATGTCAGACAAGCTGGGAGCTAGGCCTGATAAATGCTTGTTCATAGGTTATCCTAAAGAGATAGTAGGATATACTTTTTATAATCTTGAGGAACAAAAGGTGTTTGTTTCTAGGACCACTCAATTCCTTAAGAAGGAACATTTGCTTGCAAAAGCTAGTGGCAGATACCTTGAACTTGAGGTTCAAGTAGGCAAACAAGATGATCAACTAATAATTCCTGCGCCTGATACACAATAGAGTGTGATCGAGGAACAATCTGTTATATAATAACCATTGCGTAGATCTTGTAGGGCTCCCAATGCTTCTAAAAGATATGGTTTCTTCATCACAGTTGGTAAACAAATCTTTCTAATGGAGGATGATGAACCTAAGACCTACAACAAACCAATGGAGTGCTCAAACTCTGATAAATGGTTAAAAGCCATAAAATCAGAAATGGATTCCATGTACGAAAACCAAGTAAGGGAATTATTTAATGCACCTGATGAGGTTAGACCCATAGGTTGCAAATGGGTTTTCAAGTAGAAAACCGACATGTATGGTTATGTGATTACCTAAAACACAAGGTTGGTGGCAAAGGGTTATAGTCAAAGAGAAGGTATTAACTATGATGAAACCTTTTCACCGGTAGCCATGCTTAAATCCATAAGGATACTCTTGGCCATTACAGCTCATTATGATTAAGAGATCTAGCAGATGGATGTGAAAACCGCTTTCCTAAATGGAAAGTTAGATCAGGATCTATACATCATATAACCTGAGGGTTTTACATCTCAGACTAGCTCGAAGGTATGCAAGCTGCAAAGATCCATTTATGGACTTAAGAAGGCAGCCAGGAGTTGGAATATAAGGTTTGATGATACGATCAAAGATTTAGATTTTATATCAAACGCTTATGAGCCTTGTGTATACACTAAGGTTAGTGGGAGTGTAGTCATTTTCCTTGTGCTATAAATTGATGACATACTACTAATGGAAAATGACATTTCTCTTCTTCAAATGGTAAGTCATGGTTGTTAAGAAAGTTATCCACGAAAGACCTTGGAGAAGTAGCATTTATACTAGGTATAAAGATCTATAGAGATAGATCCAAGAGGCTACTAGGTCTTTCTCAAGATACATACATAGAGAAGATATTGACTAGGTTCAACCTTGAGCAATCAAGAAAGAGTTATCTTCCAGTGTTTCAAGGAATTAACCTTTCTAAATTTGAGTGTTTGGGGACATAAGAGAATATGCTACACATGAATAGAATTCCCTATGCATCTGTAATAGGATCTATCATGTATGCTTTGGTATGTACATGGCCAGATGTCTCGCATGCATTAAGCATCACAATCATATTTCAATCTGATCCAGGTTAGAAACACTGGAAGGCTATTAAGAAAATCGTTTTGAGAAGGACTAAGGAAATGTTCTTGGTATATGGAGGAGGTGATCTCATAGTAAAGGGATTCACTTATGCGAATTTTGAATCTGATAGAGATGACTGCAAGTCACTGTCAGGTTACCTGTTAAATAGAGGGGCAGTTGTTTGGAAAAGTTCCAAATAGGATACAGTCGCTGATTCAACCACTGAATCTGAGTACATTGCTGCTTTAGAAGCAGCAAACCAAGCTGTCTGGATAAAGAGATTTATTGGTGATCTCGCCGTGGTGTCTAATAGTGAGGATCCAATAGTATTATATTATGATAACACTGGGGCTATTGCTCAAGCAAAAGAACCATGGCCTCGTCATAGAAATGGGCATGTGCATAAAAAATATCATATAGTTCAAGATATGATAAGGGATAAGGATATACAGATCGAATATGTACCTACAAATCAGAACCTGATGGATGGTCTGACCAAGCCTTTAACACAAATTAAGCATGACCAGCAAGTTAATAGTTATGGCTTACAGCATATAGCTAATTAGCTCTAGTGCAAGTGGGAGATTGTTAGATATGATGTATGCCCTAGAGGTAATTAGGGCCATATATCTTAGTTAGTTTTATTTGTATAAATGAAGTTATATTAATAACGGCATTCTTTTGTTATATCAATGACTGTGAAAAAAATATTATGACTGGTTTAGAATATATTCATTGATATGTTTGCAAAATTCTATGACATAATCATAGCACGTATTGCAAGGGTATATTGGGACTATATTGGTGAGAACTGATTCGTGTGCAATTATGATTTGTCTAAATATCCTTAGTCATAGTACTATCAAGACTGGACATTGATGATACAGATAGAATAGCATGTGTCATCATACCTCTTGAATTTGATTCAGAGTAGCATATCTTTAGTGCTAAAGGGTGGTCCTTTGGGTTAACACATGAATGTATTCAAAGAGAGATACATTGGAGACTGCTATAAGACAATACTCGGTAATCTATATTATGTGTTGGTGTTTAATCGTCTTATTGCAATAGAAATACAAATATCCTTAGACCTGAGATACTAGTTACCTTGTTCAGATGTTGCTATACTTTGGGTCATACCTAAGCACTATATAGACCGGGTGATGCGGATTATTATGGGTATAGTTGATGTCTGTCCGTTGGTAACCTGAGTAGACAAGAAGGAATCTATCACTCTATTATAGCAATATAAGGGAGTTGTACCTTGGCCACTTGTTAGAAGTGACACACACATAAACCTCTTATCAGATTATGAGTTGATAGGAAGGGATCCTGATCAACACATTAAAATGGTTTAGTAGTGTACTTTGGTAGCAAGACTAAATACTGGGGTAGCTATTAAAGCTACTAGTGGACTAACACTTAAACTGAGTCCTATAAACCAGATGGTACTTAATAGTTAATAGAAGGAGTTAATTGTATTGGTACTATTGTAGAACTGGGATTAAGTCACAATGCACGTGATGTTCTGAATATTAAGGGGTCATATGCCCTTTGCTAGAGAGCCACTATGACCGATCAAAGTAATTGGAGTCCATAACGGTCTGGAGCTCCAAGCTAGTCAATTCTTAAAAGGAATTGATCTAGGTTAAACTTTTGATGGCTTAATATTACGGGATCCTATAAGGTCACACACTTTAAGTTACGACCGAACTATGTAAAGAGCTGTTAGACTGGGTCTAATCTAGAAGAGCAAGGAAATATGGTTACACCATAATATATGGTTAGACCACAATATTGGTTAGACCAATATTCATTGGTTGGACCGAGGAACTAGTTAAATAATAGGGAGGTTAAAATAGTAAAAAAAAAGGAATTAGAAACACAAATAGAGTAGGGTTTCAGGAACCTGCTTGAGTGGATTTGCACATGTGCTGATGGATAGTACATGCGTAAAATCTACGTGAGGGGCCAATCAAAAGTTCAAAAAGGCACGCAAGCCTTGCACGAGTGGGCTACCCTTGGCGGCCTATGGTGTGCACTATGCAAGCCTATAGTGGTCTACGCAGGCGTGCAGCCCAGAACGGGCTTGCGCGGGCTGCACTAGACGCACACGCCTTGGGCCAATGTGTTATGCAAAGTGCGGCCCACTAGTGGGCTTCACTGTGCTCAGCCCACTAGCAGCCATCACAAGCCCGCATGGAGCGCAGCCCTAGTGGGCTGGGCTTGCGCGGCCAGCAGTGTTAGGGTTCATTTAGGGAGCTTGCTCCCCAAGCAAGCTCTCTAGTGTTTATATCAGTCTCTACTTCCTAATTTAATTAAATAGTCTTAATTGCCCTTTCTATTTTATTTCTAATTGGTTGAGGTTAAGGACTATATTATCCTTAGAATAATTCCTAACCACTATAAATAGAGGCCTCCTCCTTCAATATTTTTTGTCCTTAAATTCATACTCCTTCTCTTGCTCTCCTATTCTCTTAGTTATTATGGTTCCTAAAAGTAATCCGTCAAAGACTTATTTTCTTAGAATAGAAAATTAAGGGAATTTCTACCAGAATATATTAGTAGGGAAGGTCTAGCTATCTTCCACTTATTTATCGGTACTCCCTTTCTAGAAGGTTTTAGTCAGTGGTGCTCGTGCGGACTATTTATAGAGGGCTTCTACTTTGGAGTATATGTATATAGCTGAGGGGTCTTTCTGCCGACTGTAGGATTCACGCTTCAACTGGTAAGTGGTTAAATTATTATTAGGTTCTTTTAATTAGTGTTTATGACCTAGAATATTTTAAGACTAGCACTATTATCAATCATGCCATGCTTAGGAGATCTTGGACACTAAATTAAATTTTTAATTTCCATTGCACATGTTTTACTTGCTAAAACCCTTAATCTAGACCAACAGTCTCTTCCTTAGTCTGCTCTACTTACCCTGTATCTGGAAGACTGGAAGAATTTCCTTTATAGGAATTTCTGCTCTCTCTTCTATATCCAAAAGGTTGGTATTGTCCTCACCACCCTCTCCAATTGCCTGTTCAAGTCTTTCTAACTCTACTATTTCAACTGCTAGAGTCAATAAGTTATCTGAAAGGGGCTCAATTCTGGCTTTGAATAGGAATAAATCTTCCTCTGGACACTCACTCTCCTTAAGAAGCACCAGATCCATTGATGCAACCAGGATTGGTGGATTATTAGTGGTTACTACTCTAGATGAGCCTCTGGGTCCCTCCTTGGTCAGTTGGTTGGATTTCATGTTAGCTTTAACTACTGCCATCAACTCTGCATATTGAGGATCCTCTGGATTAAGAATATTCGGGATGACTGAATTTTCAGCTATAACAACAACCTGCTTTCCTTTGGCCATATATGCTGGTCTAATGGCCTTAGGAATTGGCTCTTGGATTTAAATACCAGCAGTTGGCTTTTTGGTAGCCAATTTTATTATCTTGGCTTTGAGAGCTTCATTCAAAGTGGATCCCTTTTGGGTTAGCTGTTTCTTTGGTATAGGCTCCCCATCCCTAGTCTCCTCACTATTGGATTCATCCTCTACTTCCAAGATATTTGTGATAGTGGTCTGTTCTCCTTGCTTCCAACCCTTTCTAATAGCAGCAATTGCTACTACAATATTCTCAGTAGCCTCCTGTTCACAAACCAGTTTTATCTTCTTGTCTGCAGCTTTAATTAGCCTACCTCTTCTCTTAAGCTTATCGAGAGTAGGTTTCATCAGTTGTGTGAGGGGAAGTGTGCCCCCATCTACTTCCTTAACCACTGACCTTAAGTTGATTTTTTGTTGAGCTCTAGGCTTGGTGGTTCTGGCCTTCTTAGCCTCTGGAGCATTCTTAGTCAAGCTTCCGGCCTTCTGAACCTTGCTCTTCTCTTTCTTTTCTTCTCTTTGCTTAGTGGCTTTTACTTCATTGCATGTCTCTTCAAAACGTATCTTCTTGAAGTTCTTTTCTAAAATTTCCTTTCCTTGAAGGGATTGAGCTCCGAATAGGTTAACTCCATTTTCTAGTAGTATTTTAGTGATGAGAGTGTTGTGGGAGTTCTTACACTGCCTTATGAAGTGGATGATTAGGATGGGCATATTAACTACTCTACTTTCTACCCAATGCTGCAAAACGAAGTGTTAAAAGGAGGATGCAGTGGTGATGGATCCTTTCCGAATAAGGATGAATTTTGCTAAAACGAACTACAACAACCTTGGAGTTTCTGGCCAGTAGGTGGAGAATTTATCTCTAAAGTAGCGGATCAGGAGCCATATCTTTGGATGATATTTGAGAAAGAGCTCATCTCCATCATTTCATAGAAGAACCTCATCATTATTCATATGGAATTGAGTCATAAAGAATTCTAGAGTGATCGGGAGGGCATTAAAATAAGAGTGGATCTAGAGGGCATTGAAATAGGAGTGGATGATCCAAAGGGCATTGAAATAGGAGTGGATCATTAAGTTATCATAGAACTCTCTGACTAGGTTCGGATAGGTGGGGTAGTTGATCTTTAGAAAGTCTCAAGGTGTTGATCTTGTAAGAGCTAGGAATAGGGTTTAGTATTGAATAAGAATTCATCTTCCAAATAATATGATGGGACTACTGAGTCAGAACTTTTGAGGTTTAGAGGAATGAAGTCCTCATCTTTTAGATTAGATTCTTTAAAGATATATCTTGGAGGAGGAGGAGGAGTGGTTTGATTGGATGCCATTTGAAGAATTTACGAATTTAGGGTTTCTGTAAAGAATTTTACAGAGTAGCAGTAAGATTAGTTGCTCACTTGAGGATGAAGGAGAAATTGGGGGCCTTTTATAAAGTTTTCAAGATCGAGCGTAGAATGGTAATCCAGATGTAGTTAAAGTTAACTAGATCGATGAGATGGTAGTGAAATTTAAGGAGAGGTAAATGGCATTTAACTGAAGAATTGGAACGGTTTATTTTAAATCCAGCTGTTAATTTTTATTACGCGTGTAATGCCTAATAAACGTTTGAAATTCAAATTGTGTACAGTTACCTTTTCGTGCATTTTCTGCCATTTGCCAAGTTTGTCTACTGAGCTGGCAATATTCCCTCCAGATCCAGAGACAAAAAATTTCTTCTTTCTCACGGATTTATTTGACTAGTGGAAAACCAAGCTTACTCCAAATCATCTTTTAGATCCATCTTAAAATTAGATTAGACATTCCAATTAACTCCCTTAGGTTATTGAATTGATCTTTACTTAATGGCTTAGTAAATATATCTTCCCTTTGCTCATTTGTTAGGATGTAGACCAATGAAACATCCTTCTTCATTACATGGTCCCAGATGAAATAGTGTCTAATGTTGACATGCTTCATCCAACTATGGAGCACTGGATTCTTTGACAAATCAATTGCAATTTTGTTGTCACATATAACATCAACACATCCAGATTGAACACCATAGTCTTCCAACTATTTCTTGATCCATAAGAGCTGAGCAACACAACTACCAGCTGCCATATATTTTGCTTCTGTGGTTGATAAGGCAACTGAAGTTTGCTTCTTACTATACCATGACACCAATCAATCTCCAAGAAAGTGACAACCTCCATATGTACTCTTTCTTTCAAGAGTGTCTATGCCATAACCTGCATCAGTGTAGCCTTGCAAAGTGAAATTGCCATTACTGGGATACCATAGTCTAACTTCCGTTGTTTCAAGTAGATATCTAAGGATTCTCTTTACTTCCTTGAGATGTGAATCCATAGGATTGGATTGATATCTTGAACAATAGCAAACTGCATAATGTATGACAAGTCTGCTAGCTGTCAAGTATAAAATTGATCCAATCATTCCTCTGTAGAGCTTCTGATCTACATATTCTCCTTCGCAATCATTTGACAAAACTGTATCTAATCCCATAGGAGTGAACATTTGCTCGCTTTTGTCCATTTCAAACTTCTTCACAATCTCCTTGGTGTACTTGGATTGATCAATAAAAATCCTATCCAGACTCTTCTTGATTTGCAGACCAAGGAAGAAATTGAGTTCTCCCGTCATTGATATCTCAAACTCCTTCTGCATTTGAGTGCTAAATTCTTCACACATTTTCTCATCAGTTGCTCCAAAAATGATGTCATCTACATAGATCTGGACTAGAATAACATCACTCTTTTTCTTTTTCTTGAAGAGAGTTATCTCTACTTTACCCCAGATATAACCCTTGGATATGAGGAAAGAAGTGAGTCTTTCATACCAAGGTCTTGGTGTTTGCTTTAATCCATAGAGGGCTTTCTTCAGCTTGTATACATGATTTAGATGCCTTGAGTCTTCAAATCCATGTGGTTGCTTGACAACTCCATTTAGAAATGCACTTTTTACATCCATTTTGAATAGTGTGAATCCCATAAATGATGCAAAAGCACATCGAATCCGGATTACCTCTAATCTTGCTACTGGAGCAAAGGTTTCTTCAAAGTCGATTCTTTATTGTTGATTGTAGCCTTGGGCAACCAATCTTGCCTTGTTTCTCACCACAACTTTGGATTCATCTAGGTTATTCCGGAATACCCATTTGGTACCAATGATTGATTTCCCTTCTAGAAGTGGTACTAGATCCCAAACATCATTTCTGGCGAACTAATCTAGTTCTTCTTGCATTGACATCATCCAACTTTTATCTCCTTCAGTATCTTGAAACTTCTTTGGCTTAAAGAGAGAGACAAAGGCAGCATGGCTCATCATCCTATTAAGTTGTCCTCTGGTTTGGACTGGATTCTAGACATTATCCAAAATAGCTTTAATTAGATGATTTTTGTGAGTCCAGACTTCTCTAGGTAGATCTTCATGTTGAATTAGAACTTATCCCTCTTCTGCTTCAACTTCCACTTCTTAATCATCCATAAAATTTAGCTCATATTGATTGAGATCACCTTGTGGTGCTCTTGGATTGAGTGTGATTCCTTCATCTTCTTCTTTTTCTCCAGTATTGTCAGCTTCCAGAGTTAAATCTTCCGGATTGGAACTTCTTTTCCCTGCATGGTTAGTCTCATCAAAATCTACATGTATTGACTCTACCATAGTTTAGGTTTGTTTATTATAGACTCTGGAAGTTTTGCTATGTGTTGAGTAGCCAAGGAAAATTGCTTCATCAAACTTAGGATCAAATTTTCCTAATTGCTCTCTATTATTCAAGATATAGCATTTTACATCTAAAGGGTTTGAAGTACCCAATTTTTGGTTTCCTTCGCTTCCAGATTTCATATGGGGTCTTTTCTATGGTCTTTCTAATGAGAGATCTATTCAAAATATAACATGTTATGTTTACGGCCTCACCCTAAAAATACTTAGGCAAATTGTTCTCACTTAGCATTTTTTAAGCCATCTCAACTATTGTTTTGTTTTTCCTTTCAACAACCCCATTTTATTGAGGTTTATAAGAAGCACAAAAGTTGTGCTTAATGCCCTTGGATTCATAAAATTTAGCAAAGTGCTTATTTTTTAATTCTCCTACATTATCACTCCGAATACGTGCAATGCTTATGCCCTATTCTACTTCTATGCTTATGCTCTATTCTATCCAGATGAATAATTTTTAGAAATGGTTAAAGGTGTTATCTTTGCTACCTGGTAAAGCAACCCAAGTATAGCGGGAATAATCATCCACAATGACCATGGTGTATTCTCTTCTACCTAAACTCATTGGTTTAATTAGACCTAAGAGATCAATATGTAAGAGTTCAAGAACTCTTTTAGAGGGAATGTAGGAGATAGAAGGGAAGCTCCTTCTATGTTTTTTACCTAATTGACATGCAGTGCATATGTGATCCTTATCAAAAGCAACCTTAGGCAAACCTACAACCAATTCCTTTTTGGCTAGTTTGGACAGGAGTTTCATGCTTACATGTCCCAACCTCCGGTGCCAAAGCCATGATTCTTCTTCTTTAGACACTAAGCATATATTCTTTTTCTCATTTTTAATGTTAACAGAATAGATATTATTTACTCTAGGTGCATAAAGAATGATTTGATTTGACTTACTATCAATGATTGAGCAACCTCTGGAGTCAAAGGTGACTTTTCTCCCTTTGTCATAGAGTTGAGTAACACTTAGCAAGTTGAACTTCAGTCCATCAACTATTGAGACATCTTCAATCTTTAATTCAAATCCAATGGTTCCATGTCCAATGATCTTCCCCTTTTGATTATCTCCAAAGCTTAATTTTCCACCTTTCTTCTAGATTAGAGTGATGAAGGCTTTCTCATCACCAGTCATGTGCCTTGAGCATCCACTACCAATGTACTATGTGTGTTGATCTACTGTGGATCTAAGGCATACCTGCAAAATAGATCAAGTGGTTCGGGTACCCAATCAGATTTGGTTCCTCTCGGGTTATCAACCATTTCAGGCCAAGGATAACCATCATAGTAACCATTTTTCAATCTATATAATTTAGTAATATGATTATTTTTCCCACAAAACTTGCACCCAGAGATGGGTCTGTTCTGCTCATGCTTCTTCTTGATCTTCTCAAGATCCTCCTTTCCATAGCTTCCAATATATCTGGCTTTATGTAGATACGGTTGACCAGTGTGTATCCGGAAGCTAGTTGGAGGTGCAATCCCTACTCTGTGGTTTTTTCTTTACTTGACAGGTTGCTCATTATAGATTACTTTGTCCTTTCCCTTTTGAGCAGCTGTGTATCTCTATGCTTGAGGCTGCTTCCAAACTTTCCTCTCCTTTTGATTTGAGGATTTCGAGTTCTTCTTAGCAATAGGATTTGGATTTCTCTATGCTACTTGTCTTGGGTTCTTCCTTCTTTGTGAGGGATATGGTTTCCTTTCGAAGGCCTCCTTCATTAGAGTTAACTCCCTATCTAGCCCAGTTAAGTTTGCACTTAAAATCTGCACTTAGCTTCTCAGGAAGTTTTCTTCAACTACATCAACGTGCTTTGTAGTCCTTATCAGGTTGACATCTTGTACCAATGCTTCAGCATCTTCAGCAAGCTTCAGTACTTGTCTTTATAAGGATTTGATGGCTTTTGTGTTCTTCCTCACATTCTTGATCACAATCCCTAATGTCTAGTAAGATCAAAGTTATAAACAAAATTAGAGTGAGAGTTTACCTCAGTACTAGTTATCTCTGATTCTGATTCTTCAATTTGCACAGTGTCTTACTTAGAGGGATTTCCTTCGGATTGCTCAGCTTCTGGTTCAGTCAGTGGCATGAATGCATAGTTGGCAGTTTCTTCTTCTTTTGTTGAGGATGAACTGTTGCTTTCCTCACTATTACTCTATATGGCCACCATTGCCTTCTTCTTGAATTTCTTGTCTCTTTTGAGCTTAGGGCATTTGGTTCTAAAATGGCCTTTCTCTCCACATTCAAAGCAGGTAGAATCTTTTTCTGGATCTTTCTTTTCTTCTGGAGCCTTTCTTGGGTTGTCCATTCTGGAGGTGCCTTCCTTTATTCTTTTGGACCCATACCTTTTGGAGCTTCTCCTATCTTTCTTCTTTAGAATCTATTAAAATATTTGGCTAGCATAGCCATATCTTCTTTAATGTAGTGAGATTTCTTTAGTTGCTTGTCTAATCTGGAGGAAGATGATCCAGTAGAATCTACCTTGAGCACGATGGCCTTCTTCTTCTCTTCAGGCCTTTTATCCTATTGGCTATATCTCTCTAATGATAGCTCTTGAGTTAGGAGATTTTCAATGAGCTCATCATAACTATTGAAGTTTAAGTGATGAGCTTCATCAATGGCAGTCTTTTTATTGTCCCATTCCTTGGTGAGACTCCGGGGTACTTTCTTGACCATGTCTACTTCTGAGATCTCCTTTCCAAGCCTTTTCATCTTATTTACTAGATTGGTGTATCCAGTGTTCATACTGTTGATGGATTCTTTGGGCTCCATCTTGAAAGATTCTAGCTTTTGCGGTAGGAGATCAATTTTGGCTTCCTTGACCTTGTTTGTTCCTTCATAGGTCACGTCAAGCTTCTACCATATCTCTTGTATAGTTTCACATCCGGATATCTTGTTGAATTCAGCTGCACTAAGAGCATAATGAAGCATGTTAGTAGCATTTGCGTTTTCACGCAATCTTTTGTAATCATTCTCATCCCATAGATTTGAGAGCTTCCGGGTTATTATACCCTCTACTTTATGAGTAGGATCATATAGGCCATCTACAATGGCTATCCATGCCATCATGCTTTATGCCTGAATAAAGTTCTTCATCCGGTTCTTCTATAATGTGTAGTATTCACCGGTGAAGAGTTGAGGATGGGCAATAGACATACCCTCTGGAAGGAGTTGTGAGTTTTGAAAACTCATTTAGATTCTTGGATCAAAATATGGACCTTTAGCTCGAGATTGTTAGATCTCTAGCTATGATCACTTGCTCTGATACTACTTATTAGTCCCTGTGAGGGTCAAAATAAGGACAGAGGGGGGTGAATGACCCTTTTTGTGGAATTAAACAGATGTTAAAAAGTCTCTGTGTAGATTTTTTGATATGTTTTGGATATATTGGATCTGGATGATGCAAATATGAAATGTTATGCAAATAAAGTAAAGAGTTACAATATCAAACATAGAGTTTTATCCTAGTTTGGCCCCACCTACTCTAGTCCATAGAGTGTCCTTACTCCGAGCTTTTTCCCCTAGTGGATTCCTTTCCAACTTGTAGGAATCAAGCCTTACAATTTGCTTTAGAGATTTGTTCTCTTCCGGATGTAGGATATACCACTAGAAGCACCAACTCATAGTTGAGTCCTCTTGTCTTCAGTAGGATATACCACTTATATTTCTACCCAAAGCTAAGTTGGGTCCTACAGGGAGATCCCACTTAAAGCACCAACTTTAAGATATATCCCAATCTTAATACTTACCCAAGTATAAGATTTTTACAACTTGTTTTTCTCAAGGGTTTTATTTGTGAATCCCTCAAGTTTATAACTCACTTGAGAATTCTTACAAACTAATTTGAAATGGTTTGTTTCTTAGAGGGATTATGTCACTGATTGTAATAGCAGATTCTCTTGTGTATGCTTTCTTAAAACAACCAGTACCATTTCAACTTGTGCAGCTTCCTTTCTATAGGCTTGGATCATAAATGTAGCTGTTGTGTACCATTGAGGTTGAATTGAATCTTCACAGTTTATCAGGTATGATGTGGTGCATCTGAAGCCATTAATCAATCCGTTCGACACAAATTTTGACCCATTTGAATTCTTGGGATTGAGGCAAAAAGTTTTCAATGATCATTTTGTTTGGATTTTAGTGACTCGCTAACTTTTATATCGTTTTCTTTAGTGTGAGCTCTATATGCCATTCTTATTGGTCTATGTTAAAAAGGTTGTTAACTTTTTCTCTTTCCTATGTTAGTACTTTTATCCTTTTTTAGAGTGCATGCTAGCTATTATCTTCAAGGCAAAAAAGGGATCTTTGAGTTTAGACCCAAAAGAGAGGGAAAAGATATTTTTGAAACTTTTCCCTTTGTCTTGTTAACTTTATCTTCCAGATGACTTTAGTCTTGATATATCCAGATGCTATTCAATTAGTCTTCTTTCGGATGCTGCTTTTGAGAGGTTCAAAGATTGTTTCCTTTCCAAACTTTAATCGGATGCTTCCATTGTGTGCTTAGGTATTTATAGTCTTTAGTGTATGTCTAGTTAGCTTGACTTAGACTTGATGCTTTCTTTTTGGATTAAGGAGATTACATGTTTTTGTTCCTCATATTTTTGTTTTCTTCTAACTTGATCCAGATTAGTTACTTAACTGGTTCTTCCAGATCATTGTTTCCCAACAGAATCCGCAGTGACCATGGAAGAGAATTTGAAAACAGGCAGTTTAAGGAATTCTGTTCTAAGCATGGTATTGACCATAATTTTTCTACTCCTCATACACCTCAGTATAATGGGGTTATTGAGAGAAAGAATCACACTATTGCGGAGATGGGTCATTCTATGGTGAGTGATAACAACCTGCCAAAGTATTTCTAAGGAGAAGCTATTAATATAGCTTATTACATTCTAAACAGGGTTTTAATTCGCCCAATTTTGAAAAAACTTCTTACAAACTTTGGAAGCGGCACAAGCCTAAGGTTGGTCATCTCAAGGCCTTTGGTTGTAAATGCTTCATATTAAACACTAAAGACCAACTGGCTAAATTTGACCCCAAGGTTGATGAAGGAATCTTTCTGGGTTACTCACATAGTAGGGCATACAGAGTGTAAGTCAAGAGAACTAGATTCTTAGAGGAGTCCATGCATGTAGATTTCGATGAAACTAACAATGCAAGTAGAGAAGCTAGTGATCATGAAAAGGATCAAAATCCAGTCAGCGGATCAGTCAGTCAGCCCATTATCATTCTTGATCCAAAAGGAAGATTATAAAGTTTACCTGGATCAATCTATCAACTTTGGTGATGATGTAAATGCTCAGCTAATGATAGTAGCTCATAGAGTTAATCCTAATCTACCAAAAGAAGTCAGAGCAAGAAGAGATCACCCAGTTGAGAAGATCATTAATAGTGTGCAGAATCTAATGGTGACATAAGGTCAACTAAACAAGATGATGAGTCATTCATCATTTATCTCATTGATTGAAACTAAGAAGTTTGAAGATTCTAAGTTCGATGACAACTGGATGATTGCAATGCAAGAAGAGCTAGACTAATTCAAAACAAATGAAGTGTGGGATTTGGAAGAGAAACCCAAAGGCAAGTCAATCATTTACACCAAATGGGTATTCAAGAACAAGTTAGATGAAGCTGGTAATGTTGTCAGAAACAAAACCAGACTGGTTGCTCAAGGCAATGATCAATAAGAAGGCATTGACTATGGTGAAACCTTTGCACCAGTAGCAAGACTTGAAGCCATAAGGATTCTTTGTGCTTTTGCATCTTATATGAAATTCAAGTTATTTCATATGGATGTCAAGAGTGCATTCCTTAATGGTTATATTCAAGAGGAAGTTTATGTCAAACATCCCCTAGGCTTTGAAGACCCCAAGTATCCAGGTCATGTCTTTAAGCTGAAGAAAGCTCTTTATGGATTGAAGCAAGCTCCAAGAGCTTGGTATGGGAGACTGACTACCTTTCTAATCAGTAACGGGTATGTTAGAGGTAAAGCAGATACAACACTTTTCATCAAAAGAAGAAATCAAGATGTGTTGCTTGTCTAAATCTATGTTGATGACATCATCTTTGGAGCAACTGATGAGAAGCTATGCAAATAATTTAGCCAGCAGATGAAGAAAGAGTTGTCTATGATGGGAGAGCTCAATTTCTTCCTTGGTCTTCAAATCAAGCAAGGTGAAGATGAGATCTTCATCAGCCAAGCTAAGTATGCCAAAGAGGTACTCAAGAAGTTTAAAATGGACAAAGCCAAATCAATGTCAACTCCCATGGCCACTAACACAATTCTGAGTAAAGATGAGGAAGGTAAACCTGTAAAGAGTAAGCTCTACATAGGTGTCATTAGATCTCTTCTTTACTTAACTGCTAGTAGGCCTGACATTCAATATGATGTATATTATTGTGCCAGATATCAAGCTAACCCTGGAGAATCTCATATAGCTATTGTTAAGAGAATTCTCAGGTATTTGCTAGGAACTATTGATATAGGTTTGTGGTATCCAAGAAATGGAAATTTCACTCTGAGAGGATACACAGATGTTGACTATGGAAGAGACAAGTTAAAAAGGAAAAGCACCACTGGAGGATGTCATTTCCTGGGTGATTGTCTAGTCTCATGGTATAGCAAGAGGCAAACTTCTATAGCTTTGAGTATAGCTGAAGCTGAGTACATGGCTGCAAGAAGTTGTGTAGCACAACTACTATAGATCAAGCAGCAACTGGAAGATTATGGTATAAAGTCTAAGTACCTTGAAGTCATGTATGATAATAAGAGTGCAATAGATCCATCCAAGAATCCAGTTCAACATGACAGGATGAAGCATGTCAATATAAGACATCACTTCATAAGGGATCATATGCTGAAAGGAGAAGTCAAGCTTACATATATTCCTACTGAAGAACAACGAGCTAACATATTCACGAAGCCCATTAGAAAGGACCAATTCAACACTCTGAGAGAATTAATTGGAATGTCCAATCCAATTTGAAGGAATACATCTCCCGCTAACCAGTTCTAGAGCTGGCCTAGGGCACACTCTAAGCTCCTGCAAATTAGGTTAAGTATTTCTTCTTCACGCTTGAATTTTGAACACATCATTAAAACTTTCATCAGTTTCTTTTCAAAATCAATCTTGGTAGAAATGGTAGCAATTTTAAATGATCCAAATTCAACCATTTAAACTTCGTATATTATGCAATCATTTATCTCATGGTAACTGTTGATAGATCTCACCATTCAAATATGACCACTGCTTGTGAGTCATACTCGTAAGCTTTACAGGTTCAGGTGAAGAATTTTTGGGTATTTAAGAGAGAGATGGAGAAGAAAGGAAGTTTACTTTACTAAATTTCTTCCATAATCTTCTTCTTAAAATCCCTAATTTCTCAATTTCTCCTAAAGTTATTCTAATGGAAAGTTCATCAAGCAAACTAGTTGAGTAAGAGCCTCTATTTGTTAGAGATGAGCAAGATTCATGCTGGATAACAACTATAGATCATTTGGCTTAAGTTGCACTTGGATATAATAGAAGAGAAGACACATTCATTCCTGGAGGTACTTTTTACACTCCCACTAAGTGGTTTCAAAAAGAAGGAACAGAAGTAAAAACCCCAACCACTGTAGATATGTTGAGCTTCTCAAGCGATGGTCGTTTTGGGAAGTGGAGTCATCAGCATCATCTAAGAGGTTTCTTTGAGCTCCCAAATAGATGCTACAAGCAAGTTGTAAGGAGATTCCACCAGGGTATTCACATGGTGGAAGGATTCAAAGACATCTTTATTACTACTATGTTGGGAAGAAAGATCTATGTGACTCCTAAGTTGATAGCAAACCTTCTGGGTATGAGAGAAAGAGGTTTGAGAATGCGAGAAGTGAAACATGAAGAGCACGTGGATATCATAATGGATTATGAAGTTCCCACTGAATACAAGACTGTAGAACTCATTGCTTCTATGTTCTTAAAGAAGGGAAAGCAGGCTCATAAGTTGGTAACTAAGGTTCTGCTACCAAAGATAGGATCCACTAGACATTGCTCTAAGTTTGAGAGAGTGTTTGTGTATGCTCTTACTGAAGGAATGAGCATCAACCGGCCTTTGGCCATTCTTCACAGGTTCCTGAAAGTGTCCAAACACATGGTTTATAGACATCTTGTAATAGAAATTTGCAAGGCCTATGAACTGGATCTTGAAGGATTGGCTTAGAGAAATAGAATTAGGTACAAGGTGATAGAGTCTAGAGTATTGAGTAATGCTCATTTCCATGGGTTGAAATATAGTGAAAGGCCAAAGAACACCAAGTACATCAAGCTGAAGAGGGGAGAAGTTAGAGTGAAGGATCCCAAGACTATATTGCCTTTAAAGCCAATTAAGCCTAAAGAGAAAGATCAAACTTTGGAAGCTTTTGTAGTCAAGAAGTTGGAAAGAATTTCTAAGCTGAGAGAGAAGGAAGGACCTAAAGCTGAATCCAAGAAGGATGAGAAAAAGGAGGTCAGGAGAGACTCTAAGAAAGAAGGGAAGAAAGCTAACTCAGCCAGTGCATATCCTATGGATGCCCCTATCCCTAAGAAATCTAGATTTTCCAAGGGTACCAAGGATGCGAAGTCCAGAGAGCTGACAAAAAAGGAGAAGGAAGAGGAGAATTAAGTTAAAGAAGACCTCAGATAGGACATGCCTCTGGAAAGGCTAAAGAAAAGGAAGAGTAAAGTTGTTAAGCTTGATGGTGAGAAGGCTATAGGATAGGAAGCTACATTAGTTCTTGTGCCTCAAGTAGGTCAGCTAAAAAAGAAGTTGAAAGTAAAGAAGTTAACTATCGTAGTCCAGGATGTTGAAGAAGCTGAACAAGTTAAGACAGCTGAAGCTAAGAGATTAAAGAAGAGGCAGGAAAATATTGAGGAGGAAATCAAGAGAAGAGCTGAGGAAACAGTTGCTAAGGTAAGAGCTGATGTTGAAGCTACATTTGAAAAAGCAAAGGAAAATCTTGCCGAAAAATCTATACCTAGGGCTTTGAATGAGATGATTGGTGCCTTAGATGGAATAGAGAGTGAAGATGAGGCTAACAATGTCAACTCTGTGGAGTTTGATGTTGATGAGAAGGAACATGAAGACCAGCAGGCTAATCTAACTGCTGAGGAGGCTAAAGATGAGAGGAAAGAGAGGAGGAGAAGATTATTTCAGAGGATGAAGGTGGTTAATGACGAAGAAGAAGGAGATTTGGAGGATAGGGGGAAGGAGAGATTATAGTTAAGTAGGAAGCTCAGCTGACTGAGGAAACTCTAGCTCAGATCAGTGAGCCAACTGTTGAAGGTGCCGAAGGAGAAAAGAATGGAGGTAAGCAAGAACACTCCTTTTTATTCCCAAAAATTTCCTTCAAAACACCTATCTTACCTACACCAATCTCTATGAAACATTTACCTGATTCTAAGAACAAAACACCATCCACTTCCACCTTTAACCAAAACACAAACTCCGACCAAATAGCCATCCCAAACATCATCCCAACGCTTTCCCCAGTTGGGTGTCTAGTCCATGAACCTTTAATGATAGAAGGACCAGTTCCAAAGGGTCCAACTATTGAGGAAATCCACACTGAACAACCTTTACCACTACAACCATAACCTCAACCCCAGGTCAACCCTCAAGCTACTCTTTTAGGAGACATAAGGAGGTTTGGAAGGGAAAGATATCTAGCACTGAGGACAGATGAGGAGATTGATGCTGAAATTGCTAAATCGTTATTGTCTAAAGAAGTACTGAGGAGAATTGTAAAGGTTGTTGAGCTAGTGCAATGTTTCATGGTAGCTGTTGAAGAAATGAAGGACCACTTTAAATCAGTCCTACCCAGTTCTCAATGGTTAAGGCTATAGTATCCCATACTTTGCCTATTTTGAATATTGCAGGTAAGAAGGCTGAGTATTTAAAGATAGAGGTTGCAGAGATCAAGAAGAGAATTGAAAAGATTTTTGAGAGCAACTGCAGAACTGTGAATGAGGAAAGGGAGTTCACAAACTCCTTGATCGACAAGTTCAATCCATTTTTGCAAGGGATTCAAGTTATGCTAAATGGATACAGTATATTGAGCAACGAGAATGACACCAACATAGCTAAGCTGGATGTTGTGACTAATTCTATCAATGCACTGATCAATGTTTTAACAGAAATCAAGGTAACTCCAATGAGCTGAAGAATTTGAAGGAGCAAGAATTAGAGGGAGTTAAGGACTCGTAGCAAGGAATTTTGGCTGCACTTAAGAGAGTGAATATATCTGACCCTCTAAGCAGCAACATTGTTATGTCAAAGGCTGAACAAGAACCATCACTTCATCAGAAGCTTCGTAACATTCATGATCAAATCCAATATGTTTATGCTGATGTCTTTAATGATGGTCAAGCAATTGATCAGATTCATAAGCAAGTGTCCTCTCACATCAGGAGCACTCCCAGAATATAGCAAATCCTCAGAGAAAATAATCAATCCAAGGCTTTGGCAAGTCTGACCCAGATCTTTAAAGAAGGACTTAGTGCTCAGTTCCATGTTAATCAATCACAATCTCGTACTATGGTGGTGATGTTTTCTTTTCTCAAGGAGTAGGATTACATCTCACAGGAAATATATGAGTCGCTAGTTCAGAATTTTTCTACTACCATCTATGGCGATCTTGGTATTTTTGAGAAATCACTTAGCTCATTTGATTGTCAATCTCGTGCCATTTTATATTCAATAGCAATGGGGGAGAAGGATCGCGAGAAACGTTAACAGGCTGAGAAAGATAGCGAAGCTTGGATAACTGAATTCAACTTTGAACTGTCCTAGATTTTGATGCATGATGAAAAGGAATTCTCTAAGCTAAGGAAGCAAAAGGGCAAGGACCCTATGCCTCCAAGGGAGAAGAAGAAGTCTAGATAGGATGAGGATGAATTTGAGGTAAGAAGGACAGCGCTGAAAGGATCTATCATGCCACCTAAATAGAATAGAATCTATGTAATCTTTAGTGCCCAATGTAAAACTTAGTATAGATTAACTGTTTGTTATCTGTACTCAAGTAGTTCATTTATAAAAGATTAGTTATTCTGTTCGAGTTAAGATCTTCTTAACTTCTTGTATTTTTTGCTACATACATGTGCCACTAATCTTGCAGAAATGTATGAGAAGTATTGATGAATGCTGACCCAAGAAGGAATCAAGGATTATAAGAGAGTTAGTATTCACACTGAGCAAACTGAAGATGCTGAAAATTGGAATATCAAGCATACCTTGAAGTAACTCTGATCTAAATATCTTATTAATTGAATTTATCGCTCAGTTAATTGCCATTGATCAAAATGGGGGAGATTGTTGAACCAAGCACTAGTTTGACTGACTCAGTCGATGACTCAATAGTGCTTTAAGTTTTGATCATAACAATTACGCTCAGTTTAAGATAATTAAATTAATAATGATGTTAAAATAGATAGTCTATGGTTATGGGGGAGTTAATGAATTCAAGGGTAGAATTATAAGTCTCCACTGACCTAGCTATTTAATTTTAACTCCGAGTTGTCTTTGAGCTGAACACTTAGTTCGCTGACTAAGTACTGTTTACTCAGCAACTTAGTATTTAGATTATGTTTCAGCTATGCAGTATCTATAATATTTCCATTTGAGGAAAATGGAATCTTTTCTTTTAGTCTTACTTTTTGCAAACATTAATGAAAGAAAGACAAAAGGAATTAATGCCTTGAGATAACAACATCATTATGAAGAAAAAGACGAAGTTCTTCAAAGTTCAAGCTACAAAAGTCATTTGCCAATTTGGAAATTCTGCAGATCTACCTACCTTGTATCACTCACTTTACAAAGATTTCAGATTACCAGAAGCAATGGGAAGATGATACGTAGCAATTCAATGCAAGTTCTCTCTAATGGAAGACTGGCATCAAATGACAAAAGATTTTAAATTGAAGCTCAAATTCTAATCTATTTTTAATTAATTGAAATGTATTTCACAACGGTGTGATTCTATCTCCAAACGGATCGATTCAAAGAAGTAACCGGTGAATTATTGAGCTTTCAATTACAGAAGATGCTAAAGTAAGTTCAACGGCTATATTCCTAATTGTAACTATAAAAGGAGCAAGAAGGCAAGCGTTAGAACTTAGTGATTACACCTGAATTTCAAAGAAGCTAAACTCTGTCAAATTCCAAGCTTTAAAGAAGTGCAATCAAGAAAGCAACTACTCAGTGAGAATCTGCTTTAGAATAAGAGAGATTGGTATAGATCAATTAAGCTACAATATTAGATAATTATAACTGGATCAATGTCCCTATAGTTGAATCCAGCTCTTATTTACACTTTGTTGAGTCGCTAATAGAAGAGAGTATTTTAGTTAGCTGGTGAGTGATTATAGTTTGGAGGGTACTTTCTGTAATTAGGACACTCTTGTGAAAGGTTTCTCCGCCTAGGGTAAAGGAGTTGAGATTAGTGGATTAAATCCAAGACACTCTCTTGGGACTATATGTAAGCACAGGTTGCCGAACCAGTATAAAATCTCTATGTCCTTAATTTTTAAGGTGAAATTTTTCCATGTTTTGCTCAGCTCGCTGACCTGCTCAGTGGAGATCAATTTTATCGTGAAAAAGTTATCTATTTTACATTACCGAGTTATTCACCTCCCCCCCTCTGACTCATTGAGTGTACACATAGGGATCAACAAGAGATATATCACCCATTAACATGAATAATTAGTATACAAAACAAGACTTGGGTTATGGCGGAATTTATAATCGAAGAAAATGATTTAAAACGCATTTTTCTTAAGAAAACTCGTATTTTAGACTCGATTTCATTGTTTTAATTTCTGAAAATGCTAAATGGTATATAGTTAGGACTGATTTTAGAAGGAAATGACCCTTCATCATTGGGGTACAATCCCAAAAACACAAGAAATAAAGATCTAAGGCTAAAGAATAGAGAAAACAAGTTGTTTCTACAATGTTATCCTGACACCACTACTGTTGGCAGGCAAGGCTACTACTATAGTAGTGGCACTGCCATAGCAAGAGTAGTGGTGTCGGGAAAACTTTATTCCAAAGAGGAAATGGACACACTATGAGTTTTCATGGTCAAAAATATGTGGATTTCCCTTGGCACCTTGCGGTGGGTTCAACTAGAGGTTTGTTCATTTAAGCGCGATGGAACCATTTAGTTCAAGTTTGCACATTTTAAATAATTTTAATGAATAAAATCATCAAGATCCAAATCTCGATACAAATGATAAAGTCGCCACCCATGTTGTCTACTTGGGAAAGAGTTTTGGTTAATTCAAAATTACATTCGCCGCGTAAACCATTTTCTTTTCATCATTTGGGGAATTATCACTGAAATCCTATTTTTCTACACTCTTTCACACTCAATTCATGCATTAAATAGTTCATAATATGGCACAAATGGTAAACGGGGAATAAAATTACATCCAGGGGAAAAATGGAGAACTGCAAGGGAACCTATACATTTGTTCTAAGTTATTAAAAAATAAATAAATTCGCCTGCATGACAATGTTATAGTTATGGCACATCATAAGTCAGCATTTCACTAGAGAAAACGTGATTATGTTGGCATAGCAGTTTTGCAATCAATAGTGCCCGGGCGGATTCTAGAATTAGGAAGAAATAACAGGTCTTCAACATATTTTGTTATAAAAACACATTTTAACTTTTCATGGGTTGATTTACCCGATTATTAATGAAATTGACCACATGGAAAATGGTGATATCAAGTTCTTTTCTACAGAAGTAAGGTTCTGCCCTGGGGACCAGTACCCATACAGTTGGGGGACACCTGTAAGGCTACTAGGGTGACCCGTACGGGTTCTATTTGGGCCCAAATAGAACCTCATTTCAGTTTATTTGTGAATAAAATTTAGAGAAGAAGAACAAAATGGAATGGGATTTCCTTCCATATGGGTATGGCACATTCATATAGTCTTTATAAGGATGTAGAGATGCCAACAAGGCCCATATGGGTTAGGACCAGACCTAAAATAGATCAAAGGACATATCAAATCAAATGAGATAAAGATGACAGTAAAATAAATAAAAAGTGGTCTCTTTGAAACTCAGGAGCATACCTTTACGACGTGAATCCACTTTGAGGAGATCCCAATGCCAAGAGAGAGTCTAGCCCAAAGTAGATGGTGAAATGATGGATTTATTGTTTAGGTGAGTGTTTGTATGGACAAAACCTCCCCCAATCCTAAATATGAAGCTAGAGAGGAATAAAATGTGGGCAAGCCCAGCTTGGAATGGTTTCCCCCCTTATTTTATAACTTCTTTACCTCTTCTATACCCTTTCTATACCTATAAAAATTGCTTGGAAAATCATATAAAAATTGTATAGAATTGTTTTTAACTTGGGTCCTTTTGAAAGTGAGGGAAAATGCATTTATAGGAAAGAATTGTGTTTGAACACAATGAATAGGATTTATGGCTGATTTCAATCGATTATGGTATAATTGCAATTAGACAGCCCTGATTGGTTACGCGCAGGACCCATACGGGTGGGGTGGTACCCATATGGGTCCCTCCCAGGCGTGTAGGGGCTTTGGGCTGTATAGGTCAACCTATGGACCCATACCACCAGGTGTGACCCGTATGGATCCCTAAGGGCAGTCTAGGTCTCAATTTTTATTAGATATGATGTATGCCCCATATGCAATTAGGGCGATATATCTTAGTTAGTTTTATTTGTACAAACAAAGTTATATTAATAAAGGCATTCTTTTGTCATATCAATGACTATTAAAATATATTATGACTAGTTTGGAATATATTCATTGATGTGTTTGCAAAAGTCCATGACAGAATCATAGCACATATTGCAAGGGCATAGTGGGACTATGTTAGTGAGAACTGGTTTGTGTGCAATTATGATTTGTCTAAACATCTATAGTCACAGTATCATCAAGACTGGACATTGATGATACAGATAGACTAGCATATGTCGTCATACCTCTTGAATTTGATTCAGAGTAGCATATCTCCAGTGCTAGAGGGTGGTACCTTGGGTTAACACATGAATGTATTCAGAGATATACATTGGAGAACGCTATGAGACTACACTCGGTAATCTATGTTATGTGTTGGTCTTTAATCATCTCATTACAATAGCAATATGAATATCCTTAGACCTGAGATACTATTTACCTTGTTCAGATGTTGCTATACTTTAGGTCATATTTAAGTATTCTATAGACTGGATGATTCGTATGATTATGGGTATAGTTAATGTCTGTACATTAGTAAGCTGAGTAGTCAAGATAGAATCTATCACTCCATTATAGCAATATAAGGGAGATGTACCTTGGCCACTTATTAGAAGTGACATACTCGTAAACCTCTGATTAGAGTATGAGTTGATAGGATGAGATCCTAATCAATACATTAAAATGGTTGAGTAGTGTACTTTGGCAGCAAGACTAAATACTGGGGTAGCTATTATACCTACTAGTGGACTGACACTTAAACCGAGTCCTAGAAACCAGATGGTACTTAACAGTTGATAGAAGGAGTGAATTGTATTAATATTATTGTAGAATCGGGATTAAGTCATAATGCATGTGACGTTCCGAATATTGAGGGGTCATATGCCCTTTACTAGAGAGCCACTATAATCGACAAAAGTAATCGGAGTCCACAACGGTCTGGAGCTTCAAGCTAGTTAATTCACAAAAGGGATTGAGCTAGGTTAAACTTTTAATGGCTTGAAATTACGGGATCCTACAAGGTCACACACTTTGAGTTACGATCGAGCTATGTAAAGAATCGTTAGACTATGTCTAATCTAGAAGAGCAAGGAAATATGGTTAGACCATAATATTAGTTAGACCAATATTCATTGGTTAGACCAATGAACCCGTTAAATAATAAGGAGGATAAAATAAATAAAGGGAATTAAGAACCAAAAGACATTATAGTTAAAGGATACTAGGTATTGCTTAAATTGGTGCAAGTGGATCGATAAGAAAACTGTTGGACAATTTTGGACTTAGATCTGCGTGCGGGCCAAAGTAGTGTTGTGTGTGAACAACATTTCTGAAGGCTTGCATTTGGGAGCCTTGGAAAAAGTGGGTTGCAAAGTGTAGCCCACTATGCACAAGAGCGGGGCTTGTTAGGCTGCGTTGGTTAACAACCGAGCAAGGTCGCGCAATGCACAGCCTACTAAGCTGCACTGGTGCATGGCCCAGCAGGCGCACTGTGCCATGCGCAGCCTATTGAGTTGCGCAGGTGCATGGCCTGATAGGCCAGCACATGGTACCATACAGTATAGCCCACAAGGGTCGTGCTGCTGCGGGCTTTAGGGCTGCCCTCCTGAACAGGCCCAGCATACCACTGCTTCCCCATTAGAGTTTGGTTTCAACTCTATTTGGTTTTAAAAAGTCCTAATTGCCCTTTTTATTTAAATTCTAATTAGTTGAGGTTAAGGATAAATTTTTCCTTTGAATAATTCCTAACCACGATAAAAAGAGGCCTCTTTCTTCATCATTTTTCATCCCAAATTTCATAATCCCTCTCTTGCTCTCCTATTCTCTTAGTTGCTCTACTTCCTGAGAGTAATCTATCGGAAGACGTATTTACTTAAAATAGAAAACTATAGGAATTTCTTCTAGAATAAATTAGTGGGGAAGATCTAGCTATCTTCCACTTATTTATCGATACTCCCTTTCTAGAAGGTTTTGGTTGGTGGTGCTCGTGTGGACTATTTATAGAGGGTTCTACTTTGGAGTCAGTGAACATAGCTAAGGGGTCATTTTGCTGACTACGGTATTCACTCTTCAACTGGTACGTGGTTAAATTATTGTTAGGTCCTTTTAATAAGTGTTTATGACCTACAATAATTTATGACTAGCACTATTATCAATCATGCCATGCTTAGGAGATTTAGGTATCTAGATTAAATTTTTGAATTTCCGCTGCACATGTTTTACCTAATAAAACCCTTAATCTAGACCAACAGTGGTATCATGAGGTGCCTAATGCGATTGCATGATTGACTAGAAATATGCTAGATCTGATTTTCTATGAAATAATTTTGAGTATTCTATGCCATGCCTAGAAATTTATTTCTTGCAATAGGAAATGCTTTGATAATGAGATTAAGTGTTGCTCAAACTTAGTCAGGGTAGTTATCTAAGAATTAATAATGTTTTACTTGAAATTGTAAATGCTTTAATTTTTGAATTAAATGGAATAATTCTTAAATTATAAAGAATGAAATCTTTAATTTAATTAGTCTATGGTTTACTGAGTCAAAAGGGCCCTGTTTATTCTAGTAAGGATTGGACAAGGCTGCTCATTCACGTCAAGGGGGCCTCTCCTTCTTGGGAATTCTCATCGGTTCTAGATTCTAATTGCCAAAGGGATTTTTTGAATTAGTTGATTTTCTAGTATAATGAATTGGATTCATTATATGGTTTTACAAATGAAAGTTTAAAATGTTAAATTAAAACTTATACACATAGGTGCAAGAACTTGAACAATGAACCCCCTTATTTATTTTGCATGCTATGTGGTGTCTTGACATCATGGAATGATTATTAATTACCAGTTGAGCATGACTCTAGGTTTGACCTACTAATTCCTTTTAGCCTGGAAATTAGTTATAGTTTCATAATTATGTCCATGTATAAGTCATAGATTAGGCGAGACCTGTTGCACCAATAAACACTATTAAAATATTAAGACAAAGTTAGTCTTCCTAAATAATCAAATATGTGATTCTGGTCCTTTTCATCGAATGAATTGCTCACGCACAGTATGCCTTCTTCTTTAACATTGTCTATTCACATGATTTGAATTAGGATTAAGTATTAATTGGACTGGGTTAGTTATCCATAATATCGGAGCTAATGCCGGGCTAAAGGCATCATTTAAGGAGTCATACAATTGGTTATGAACATCCATTGGTTGGAATTCAAATGGATTAGAAATTGCATTAGATGTAGATGGACTAGATCCTCCTATAGCTGTTTAAGTTAGCTTGACTCGTGATAGCAGTGGTTAGCTTAAATGAGTTATAGATGCTACCTACTAAGGAGAGTGGTCAGACCATGTTTCCCGAAAGGCAATAGAAGGGGCTATTATGTTTTCGAAAAAGTAATAATAAAAATAGTAGGAATATGTATTTAATTACAAGACCCTAAATTGAATGCATGTACAAGAACTAAGTCTAAAGCAATAATTCTTTTCTTATATCTAGGTTGAGAATGTATCCTCTTAACAAAACAATCAATAATCATTCACTTGAGAAAATCAAATTCAAAGGCTGGAACTTCATGGAGTGGTTCGAGGTGGTAAAGGTGGTTCTCGAGAACAATGCTTTAAGTTATGTTCTTAATAACCCATGCCCTGAACATCCCGGTGTAAATGCCTTCACTTGCAAAATTGATAATTATAGGAAGCATCAAAGAGACTGTAAGTTAGTAAAATATTTGATAGTCGATGGTATGCTACTTAAATATCAAGATTTGTACTTAGAAGCAGACTTGGAGTCATTGCTTCGGAATCTCCCAAAACTTGGTGAACTGGAAAGTTTCATACATTATGTGGGAATGGGAAAAGACTCTTCAACAGTTGAACTCGCTATACCCATGTATAACACTTTAGAGGAGCTAAAGAAATTTGGAATTAACTATAGGCTGGATAACTTAAAAGGAATAGTTCTAAAAGGTCTGCTTGAGAGGTGTGTTACATTTAAATCAGAATTTTTCTTTAATAGTCGTGACTGTGGGTTATCTTAAATGATTGATATGCTCGAGCTGGTTGATATTCAATATTGAAATGATTTGGAAGATCGGCTTATTACTGAAGACCTCAAGATCAAAAGGATGAGAGATTTAAAAGTCAAAAGAAAACTCATGAAGGAGGCAGAATGTAAGAGAAATCATGTTGAGCTGAAGTCCTACTCTAAAGTGAGAGTGGAATGGCTGATGGCTGCATTTTCTGAGCATGAGAAGACAAAGCTGAAAGATGCTTATACTTCAGGTAGGCTCATGATTGAAAATTCACTATAGTTCCTTACGAGTGTACATGAGTATTAGATACTAGATGTGGTACTCATATCTGTACTTCTGTGCAGGGGTTATAGAACCGTAGAAGGCTGGCTAAAGGAGAGTTGGACCTACGAGTTGGAAATGGATCACGGGTTACTGCATCAGCTGTAGGAACATAAAGTCTCAAGTTGCCAAGTGGCCTAGTTTCAGAATTAAATAAATGCTATTATATTCAAGTTGTTACTAAGAATATTATTTCTATTGCATGTTTAGGAACAGAAGGATTTGAAGTTTTATTTAATAATAAAGATTGTCAAATTCGTAAAAATAAGGTTCTTTATGGCAATGGAATCTTGATTGATGGCATATATGTTTTAAATACTAAAGCTGAAATTTTTAATTTAAATGATGCTAAGAGATTGAAATTAGATAAAGACAAATCATCCTACATATGGCATTATCGTTTAGGCCATTTAAACGAAACCCGCGTAACTAAGTTACACGAAGCTGGTGACTTGGGTCCAATAGACTAGGAGTCTTATGGGGCATGCAAACCTTGTTTATTAGGCAAAATGACAAAGAAACCCTTTAAAGGTAAAGGGCAATGTGCCATAAGTACATTGGAAGTAATACACACAAATGTGTGTGGTCCAATAAATGTGCAAGCACATGGAGGATTCGTCTACTTTATATCTTTTATCAATGATTACTCACAATATGGGTATTTGTACCTTATGAAGCATAAATTAGATAGTTTTGAAAGATTTAAAGACTATAAGAATGAAGTTGAGAAATAGCTTGGAAAGAATATTAAGGCACTATGGTCGGACCGAGGTGGAGAATATTGAAGCCAAGAGTTTCAAGATTATCTAAGGGATAATGGAATATTACCCCAATGGACCCCTCCCTATACTCCTCAGCACAATGGTGTGTTTGAGAGGAGGAATAAAACTCTATTAGACATGGTTCGGTCCATTATAAGCCGAGAAAGTCTCAGTAAATTCTTTTGGGGATACGCACTTGAGATCGCATTTTATATACTAAACCATGTGCCCTCAAAATCGATTGACACAACACCATACGAAATGTGGTATAGTAATAAACCCTCTCTTTCTCACCTGAGAGTTTGTGGATGTCCTACCTATGTTAAAAGGACAATGTTAGATAAGCTCGGAGCTAGGGCTATCAAATGCTAGTTCATAGGTTATTATAAAGAGAAAGTAGGATATACCTTTTATGATCCTGAGGAATAAAAGGTGTTTGTTTCTAGGACCGCTCAGTTCCATGAGAAGGAACACTTGCTTGTAAAAGCTAGTGGGAGCGACCTTGAACTTGAGGTTCAAGTAGGGCAATAAAATGATTAATTGATAATTCCTACGCCTGATACACAATAAAGTGTGATCGAGGAACAACCTGTTACACAACAACTATTGCGCAGATCTGGCAGGGTTCCCAACACTCCTAAAAGATATGGATTTTTCATCACGAATGATAAACAAATTTTTCTAATGGAGGATGATGAAACTAAGACCTACAAGGAAGCAATGGAGTGCTCGGACTCTGATAAATGGTTAAAAGCCATAAAATCATAAATGGATTCCATGTATGGAAACCAAGTATGGGAATTGTTCAATGCACCTGATGAGGTTAGACCCATAGGTTGCAAATGGGTTTTTAAGAAGATAACCGACATGGATGGTAATGTGATTACCTATAAGGCAAGGTTTGTGGAAAAAGGTTATAGTCGAAGTGAAGGTATTGACTATGGCGAAACCTTTTCACCAGTAGCCATGCTTCAATCCATAAGGATACTTTTAGCCATTGCTGCTCATTATGATTATGAGATCTGGCAAATGGATGTGAAAACCACTTTCCTAAATGGAAACTTGGATCGGGATGTATACATGATATAACTTGAGGGTTTTACATCTCAGAATGGCTCGATGGTTTGTTAGCTACAATGATCCATTTATGGACTTAAGCAAGCATCCAAGAGTTAGAATATAAGGTTTGATGATACGATCAAAGAGTTAGATTTTATATCAAATGCTTATGAGCCTTATGTATAGAAGAAAGTTAGTAGGAGTGCAGTTAGTTTTCTTATGCTATATGTTGATGACATACTACTAACAGAAAATGACATTTCTCTTCTTCAAATAGTTAAGTCGTGGTTATCAAGAAAGTTCTCCATGAAAGACCTTAGAGAAGCAGCATTTATAATAGGTATAAAGATATATAGAGATAGATCTAAGAGGCTGCTAGGTCTTTCACAAGATATAGATGTAGATAAAGTATTGACTAGGTTCAACCTTGAGCAATCAAGAAAGGGTTATGTTCCAAATCTGAGTGTCCGGGTACACAAGAGGAGAGATTGTGCATGAATAGAATTCCCTATACATCGCAATAGGATCTATCATGTATGCTATAGTATGTAGATGGCCAGATGTCTCACACGCATTAAGCATCACAAGTAGACTTCAATCTGATCTAGGTGAGAATCATTGGAAGGCTGTTAAGAAAATCCTTAAGTACTTAAGAAGGACTAAGGAAATGTTCTTGGTATTTGGAGGAGGTGTTCTCACAATAAAGGGATTCACTGATGTAAGTTTTTAATCTAACAAAGATGACTGCAAGTCACAGTCAGGTTACCTATTTATGTTAAATGGAGGGGCGGTTGTTTGGAAAAGTTCCAAATAGGATACAACTGCTGATTCAACCACTGAATTAGAATACATTGCTGCTTTAGAAGCAGCAAAACAAGCTGTCTGGATAAAGAGATTTATTGGTGATCTCGGTATGGTGTCTAAAAGTGAGGATCCAATAGTATTATATTGTGATAACAGTGGGGCTATTGCTTATGTAAAAGAACCATGGTCTCATCAAAGAAATGGACGTGTACACAGGAAATAGCATATAATTCAAGATATGATAAGGGATAAGGATATATAGATGGGATATGTACCCACAGATCAAAAACTGGCGGATGGTCTGACTAAGCCTTTGACATAGATTAAGCATGACCAGCATGTTAATAGTTATGGCTTACGGCACGTAGCTAATTGGCTCTAGTGCAAGTGGGAGATTATTAGATATGATGTATTCCCTAGAGGCAATTAGGGTGACATATCTTAGTTTTATTTATACGAACAAAGTTATATTAATAAATGCATTCTTTTGTTATATCAATGACTGAAAATTTATTATGACTGGTTTAGAATATATTCATTGTTGTGTTTGCAAAAGTCTATGACATAATCATAGCACGTATTACAAGGGCATAGTGGGACTATATTGGTGAGAACTAGTTTGTATGCAGTTATGATTTGTCTAAATATCCCTAGTCAGAGTATCATAAAGAGTGGACATTGATGATACAGATATACTAGCATGTATCGTCATACCTCTTGAATTTGATTTTGAGTAGCATATCTTCAGTACTAGAGGGTGGTACCTTGGGTTAACACATGAATGTATACAGAAAGACACATTAGAGACCGCTATAAGACAACACTCGGTAACCTATATTACTAGTTGGTGTTTTATCATCTCATTATAATAGCAATACAAATATCCTTAGACCTGAGATACTAGTTACCTTGTTCAGATGTTGCTATACTTTGGGTCATATGTAAGCATTCTATAGACTGGATGATGCAGATGATTATAGGTATAGTTGATGTCTGTACGTTGGTAAGCTGAGTAGTCAAGATGGAATCTATCACTCCATTATAGCAATATAAGGGAGATGTACCTTGGCCACTTGTTAGAAGTGACACACTCGCAAACCTTTGATTAGAGTATGAGTCAATATGATGAGATCCTGATCAACACATTAAAATGGTTGAGTAGTGTACTTTTGCAGCAAGACTAAATACTAGGGTAGCTATTATAGCTACTACTGGACTGACACTTAAATCGAGTCTAGAAACTAGATGGTGCTTAGTAGTTAGTAGAAGGAGTGAATTATAGTGATACTATTACAGAATCGGGATTAAGTCACAATGCACGTGATGTTCTAAATATTGAGGGGTCATATGCCCTTTGCTATAGAGCCACTATGATCGATCAAAGTATTCGGAGTCCACAATAGTCTGGAGCTCCGAGCCAGTCAATTCCTAAAAGGGATTGAGCTAGGTTAAACTTTTAATGGCTCAATATTACGGGATTCTATAAGGTCACACACTTTGAGTAATAATTGAGCTATGTAAAGAACAGTTAGACTAGGTCTAAACTAGAAGAGCAAGAAAATGAGGTTAGACCGATATTCATTGGTTGGACCAATGAACCCGTTAAATAATAAAGAGGAAAAAATAAATAAAGGGAATTAAGAACCAGAAGATAGCACAATTAAAGAATACTAGGTATTGCTTAAATTAGTGTAAGTGGATCGGTAAGATAATTATTGGAAAATTTTGGACTTAGATCTGTGTGCGGGCCAAATGAGTGTTGGGTGTGAACAACATTGCTCAAGGCCCAAACTTGGGGGCCTTGGGAAAAGTTGGCTGCAAAGTGCAGCCCACTATGTATAAGAGCATGGCCTGTTAGGCTATGCTGTTGCACGGCCCAGCAAGGCCTTGCAATGCCAGCCTGTTGGGCTGCACACCAGCAGGCCCGCTGCACCATCCATAAAAAGCCAACACAAGGCACCGTGTAGTGTGAGGTGTCGATAATGTGTAGGTCTACCTTAGCGCCTGTGTGAGAGGTAGGGCCCACTGGGGTTTGGTTGGATTAAGGCATGACAAAACATTTTTTTAGTTAAAGTTTACACAATGAGCCAATTTTAATGAAAAAAAGAATCGAGACCAAAATCTCGATACAAATGATAGAGTTGCCACCCAAGTTGTCTACTTGGGAAAGAGTTTTGGTACAATTCCCTCTAGGTGGGAGACTCATACCTATTGGATCAGAGATTCGGGTATTAGATGAGTCACTTATTTCTCATTTAGTTGATTTAAAATTACATTCACCGTGTAACATCGTTTTTGTTTTCATCATTTAGGGAATTATCATAGAAATCCTATTTCTACACTCTTTCACACTTGTTACATGCGTTTACATATTACAATAAAGCACAAGCAATAAATAGGGGAATAAAAATTACAATCGAGGGAAAAAGGGGGAAATTGCGAAAGAACCTATACATTTCTTCTATATTATAAAATAAATTGAAAATAAATTCTCCTGCATCCACAGACATTAGCACAGTTTATAGACATCATAAGTCAACATTTTACTAGGAAAAATGTGATTATGTTAGCCTGGCGGTTTTACAATCGATAGTGCCCAGTAGGATTGAAGAGAAATAACGAGTCTTCAAGATATTTTGTTGTAAAAACACATTTTAACTTTTGTGAGTTAATTCACTGGATTATTAGTGAAAATGATCGCATGGCATATGGTGAGTTGGATGGATTTTTATCCAGATTAAAATGAATTTTGGGTTCTGCCTGGGGGCCGGTACCCGGTGCGACTACCAGGGAGGATCGGTACTAGTATGTGGGACCCGTACGGGTCATGTCTGGTCCCAGGCAGAAGATGAGTTTGAGATAACAAATTAATGGAAGAAAAATAAAATAAAAATGGGACCTCCTTTTGTATGAGTGTGGCGCACCGATTTAATACCCTTAGGGTATTGTAGTGCCAACAAGGCTCATATGGGTTAGGACTTGATCCAAAATAAGAACAAGAATAGATATAATAACAAAGGTAGAGAATAATAATGAAATAACTGAGATGTGAGTCTCTTTGAAACTCATGAGCGTTACCTTTGCGGCGTGAATCCACTTTGAGGCAATCCCTTTACTGTTGAGAGAGTCTGGCCAAAGTAGATGATGAAATAGGACTATTTAGGTGAGTATTTTTGTGGACAGAACCTCCCCTATATCCTAATAAACGAATTTAGGAGTGAATAAAATATGGACAAAACCTCGAGGAATGGGTTTTCTCCCTATTTTATACCTCCTATACCTCCACTATACCTTTTCTATACCTATAGAAATTGCTAAAACCTTACTATAATTTCTCTATAGTATATTTTCCATATGAATTATGTGTTATAAAATGAGAGGAAAAGGTCCTATTTATAGGGTGAAAGTTAGGTTTGAATGCATAAAACTGCATTCGAGACCTACGGAAGGAATCTACCTGTACAGGTCTGCCAATGGATCCGTACCACTACTCAACACCCGTACGGGGTCCTAAGGGTAGACTAGGTCTCTAGACTTCAGCCAAACTCAACTCTACAGTAGTAGGAACACCTCTGATGGACAACACCTGTAAGACATTGCATCACATAGCTCTCATCATCATTTTGTGAGAATGATCATTGAATTCCAATGCTCATAGACTGCCCCTCATAGGATCATTACAGATATGGATCTGTATGATCTTATAATGTGAGTGAGAGTTTAGAAATTATACCTGAGGTGATGATATGAGCGAGTTCCTTTCTTTAGGTGAACTCCTTTCCCAGGGGTCCCTTTCTTGAGGTGGATGAGTTTCCTTTGCCGATGTGTATCCCTTTCCTGAGGTGGATGACTATCCTTAACCGATGTGTATCCCTTTCCTAAGGCGGATGACTCTCCTACTAGGGAATTTTGAATAACCTAAAAAGAGACAACAATTAAACACCGAGTTAATTGTTGTCTAAGCAGACACATCTTAATTCTTGATTGACTTTTTGATGAACAAAAATTTTTGCCCCTTCAATTAAGAATGAAGATGTATGGACAGGGGTTGGCCCTTAAATAAGCTAAAAACTAAGTGTGAGTAATGTCGAGTTTGGCCCAATTGCTGCTGGGGAATGCCCCTAGTGTCTGACAATTCCGCTATTGGGAAATGGGGGATGGCCTTAGGTCGGTAGGGGGATGCCCCTAGGATCTAATGATTTCACTACTGGGAGATGGGTGGATGCCCCTAGGTTTGTGGGGGGATGCCCTTAGGATCTGATGATTTTGCTACTAGGAAATAAGGGGATGCCCCTAGGATATGATGATTCCACTACTGGGAAATAGGGGGATGCCCGTGGGATCTGATGATTCCACTATTAGGAAATAAGGGGGATGCCCTTGGGTTGGTGGGGGGATACCCCTGGGATCTGATGATTCTGCTACTAGGAAATGGGGGGATGCCCCTAGGTTGGTGGGGCGATTCCCCTGAGACTTGATTCCTCTACAAGGGAATGACCCTAGGGTGCCACTTGGGTTCTTGATGATGGGGGAATGCCCGTTGAGTGATTCTTTGGCTAGGGAGTGGGGTAATATCCTTTGAGTAGAGTCTCTTCTGTTGGGGAAGCCTTTCCTGGTAAGATTCATTTATTGGGGAAGAACTCTTGTGCTATGATGGACCTGTACAAAAATTTTCCCTATTAGTGATCAATTCGAAAATGGCTTACCTTGATTCTTGATTGACTTTTATGAAGACACAAATATTTTTTCCCCTTCAATCAAGGATCAAGGTGAGCTAGGGGCTTGCCCTGAATATAACTAAAATATAGGGTTGAGGAAGAGTGGGGTTGGCCCTAAACTCGGACTTGATGAATTTCTGGTGCTTTTTGAAATGTAGGTTCAAAATCTACCCCTAAGATGGTAAGAGAGGACCCGTACAGGTGGTCTGGAACCCATACGGGTGGGGTGCTAGAGAGGTGGGACCATAAGGGTAGGATGGGACCCATACGGGCCCCCGACGGGGGTTTCAAATGCTGATCAGACTCCTCATATCCCGCCTCATACAAAATCTTCCCTTTTGTATTTTCTGGTGATTTTCTCTTTATAATTAATCAAAATGTACAAAAAGATCTCAAAGACTAGCCATTTTTCCATTATACTCGAGGATTTTCCCCCAATGAGTGATTCGGGCTTCAAGAATGTTTGATTTTTGTCGGGTATGCCTTTTACGAAGGAGACTCATTTTTGGGGCTCACTCATATCTCTGAAGTGCCCCTAATCCCTTCTCTTGAGACCCACGCTTCAAAACTCCATGTAATTTTGCTTGATTCTCCATTTTCCATTTTCGAACGCTTTGAAAATTTCTCAAATTTTGGCATGATTTAGGGTGTTTTAGACTTTAGAATAGAGCCTGAAGCATGTGACTTTAGCCTAGGATGCTTTTAGGATAGTTTTGGATGAGCTTTGGTTGAGATTGGATGAATTTGGATTTTTGAGAGGTTTTTCCATAGAGGGACTGTTTCTAGGGGACCCGTACGGGTCCTCTTTTCATATAGGTACACGTTGTGGACCGGTACAGGTGGGGTGGACCTGTACGGGCCCTTCTTCTCAGGATAAAATGTTTGAGACCTATACTTCTATAATCCTTTTCTAATTTCTAACTTGTCTGCCGCATTCTAACCCTATTGAACTATAATTTTGTCTTCACAATTCTAATACAAGACTGTGGGAGCCTTGAGCTTTTACAGGAGATTTATACCATGGGGGATATGGAGTTACTGACCTGCATTGATTCTTTTAGCTTCAGCGACATTATTAGGGCCATCCCTCAGGCTCCGAAGATACTAGCCCCAGGTGTTATTTTAGCCTTGATAGAGAGGTGGTCGGAGATGACCCATATTTTCACTTGTCAATCAGGGAGGTCAGTATCACTCCCTCAGATATGTGTGCTATGACGGGCTTGGAGTGGAGCAGGGATATTGTCCACTTCGATGTTTATGCTGACCGGTGGCATTCCCGCCTTGAGGTGAAGGCCTACATTGCTAGATTACTTGGGCTCATCCGAGTGGGATGAATAAGATCAAGTACGGGAACCTACATGCTTATTGGATCGGGCAGCCGAGTCCTATTATGGCTAATAGGAGGGATTAGTACACCCGGTCCTTTCTGCTGACGTTCCTTACTAATGTCTTCTTTCCGGTCTATTTGAGCAACTTCAACTATGGGTTGCTCTATGCTATGGAGGACCTTGCTCCTATGCCCTGCAAGAACTAGTGTCGGGCTATTCTAGCACAGCTATACTCCAGGTTGGACATCGGATTCTAGGGCGACCAGTTTAAGCTCAAGATCTGCCATCTGATACTATTGGTAAATCCTAAATTGATCTTATCTGCTTTAACCTTTTGTTCGAATTGTGCTACGACTAATCTTTACTTAGTCTTGTAGATTTGGGCCTTCGAGCATCAGGTTATCCCTAGGCCAGGTTTGCCCCTTCAGCTTGAGGCACCGCATATCATATCCAAATGGATAGGGCTTTGGCAGGGCCGGCCTTTGACCACGGCATAGCACCAGGAGTTCCTACGACAGCTGCATTCTGATTGGGTAAACCTCTTCCCTACTAACCCTGCATTTTATATTTTAACAAACCATTAGTAGAAACTGTATTTACGAGGTTGCAATGCTTATAGCACATTTATTTTATACAGGTTATCTGGGACCCGTGGGAGATATTAGCCATGTATGGGGCTATTGAGCAAATGCGGGCTGGGGTGGATGATCGCCGCTTTATCTTGGAGTCACCACTCTCCTTCGAGTGGTATTTTGGTGAGCGGGTCCAAGGGAGGAGGACCAGCGCCATGGTAGAAAGACTGCTACCTCTCCCGATACCAGCGGGCATCTTCTGGCCTCACCTTATGCTGGGGACCGATCAAGGGTTGTACTTATTGGGCGAGGGGGCTCGCGTGCTATCCGTGGAGGGCTCCTATGCTGAGTTTATCGATTCCTCACTCCTTTCTCCTTGTAAGAGGATCCATCATAAGGATGAGCCCCTTGAGTTTCATTAGAGTGACAGCAAGGATGATGACGAGGAGGGTGGACTGAGGGGCAACCGTGGGGGTCCATCCATAGTTTGGGGCAATGGGGGCTCGGCTAGGTTTGCTACACCTTCTTCTTAGGTATGTTTCTAACTCAGCCTTTTTGAATACTTTGTTGTCTCCTAAAATTGATTGTGATCTTGAGTCTGATTCTTTATTACTACAGCCTTCCTCTTCTGAGCGGAAGAGGCCTACTGCTCTACCACTGCTGCCCCTGAGCTGCCGGTGAAGCAATCTCATGCATCTAGATCTATAAGGGAGGGAGTCCTCTAAGCTAAGCTAGATACTTTCTTCTAACTCCTTAATCATTAGGGGAAGCGAGCTGTCAAGGAGCTCGAGGAGTTGGTCAAGCCTATCGGTTTCACTCCTTCCAGCTCTACTCATGTAAGGAGTCCTTTGCCTTTAACCTTGTCCATTACAGTGATTGCTTGGAATGTCTTATCTTGACATGACTTTGCTTTGCAGGTGACCATTTCTGAGGTTAAGAGGATCGCCAGGGGCTATTTCTCCATGCGGGATCTACTACTGGCCTAGGATGTGCTGGCTTCAGTAAGTTTCTTTTGCCTGCAAAATTTAACAAACTATGCATGATGCATGCTATGACATTTATATATGTGTACTGATCTTATGATTTCTGTTGTAGACTCTATTGGCCATGGAGCGCAGCAGGTCCGCCCAAGACTTGGATGCTTCTTATGAGAGAGCCAGATTTTTGGAGGAGCAGCTGCGGGCAGGCATTGCTGAGGCTGACTAAGCGAGGGATGATACTGTTAGGGCTGCTGCAGGGACTTCTGAGACTAGGGATCCCACCCAATCAGCTGCTGGTGAGGCCGAGAATCATATGACTAAGATGTGGATTATCTATTAGCGGATACTCATGATCAGATTCAGGAGGGCTGCTAAGGACAGGATCCCCCAGCATCTTAGATTGTGATTACTTTCTGAACTGTTGATACTTTTAGGCCTTGCATGGCTTGTTTTGATTGTAAACTTTGGATTAGCACTTTTGACATTTGACTTATATGCATGCTGATTTTTCATGAATTAAGATCATTGAATATTGTTGCTTTGCGAACCTATATTACTTTTATCTAGCAATTTTGTAGCGAGGGGACCGAGTGATGTTCTAACTTTTGCATAGGTCATTCGATGTGAGATGACCTATTGAACATTTATTTTTCTTTCTTTTGGTCCTAATTTTTGCCTGAACTGTCCTTGATGGCTTAGTCCATTGGACTTTTCTTTTTAGCTTTAACTTTTACCTAGACCGCCCTTTCGGGTTTTCAACCTCGCGAGCTTTTTCTTTATTTTTTGCATTAATTTTTGCTGGGACCGCCATTTTAGGCCTGCAGGCTTTTCTTTCTCTTTTTGTTTTGTCTTAACTTTTTCCTGAACCACCCTTTCGGGTTTTCAATCCAGCAGTCTGTCTTAATTTTTGCCTGAATTGTCCTTGGTGACTCAATCCACCATACTTTTCTTTCTTTTTCTTAGCCTTAACTTTTGCCTGGACTTCCCTTTTGGGTTTTCAATCCAGCAAGTTTTCTGGATTCATAAATGTGCGGTAAAGATGAATACAATGATGCATAATACGTAGAGAAAAATTGATGTTCACACACCTACGATTATTTCACCTAAAGACATGCATGCATTCATAAGACCAAGATTTTTAGCAAAATCATAGCATGTCATTGATGAGATTAATTTGAGTACATAGGCAATGGTAACAATTTCTAATGGTTAACCCCTACTGCCAACTAGTCTTTTACAGATTTTCTAGAAAGCAACTGACATTTTTCTCTCGATGCCCCAACTTTTTCCTAAGTTACCCTTTTTGGGTTTTCAACTTAGCGGGCTTTATTGCGTTGGAGTGCCCTAATTTTTGCCTCATTGGTTTGCAGAATACCAATCAGCGGGCTACACCCTAATTTTTGCCCGAGCGGTAGAGGATCGCTTGCCGGGTGATTTATTCTTTATTTCTTTTATTCTTTGTACTGATTTTTTGTGATTTAATTCTTTTGACCTAGACATGATAATGCTTAAGCCTATCTTGATTCACTGGATTCACGAACTCATTTCCATCGATATCCATATGCTTGATTCCTCCTCTGCCAAGGACTTTCTTTATCACAAATAGTCCTTCCCAATTAGGCCTAAACTTGCCCCTAGTGTCATTGTTAACCTAGTGTAGCTGCTTGAGAACCAGATCACCTGCTTGAGAAGTTGCTTCATGTATCTGACTCTATTGTTGCTAGCTCAAGCCATGAACTGCTCGTAGATCTGTAGATGGTCAAGTGCCTTGAGCCACTTTTCATCTATTGCATTTAACTGTTAATACCTGGCTCTTGTCCAATCTGACTCTTTTAACTGAGCTTTGAGTGCCACTCTTAAAGATCTTACTTTTATTTCAATCGGTAACACAGCTTCCATTCCATACACCAAGGAGAAAGGTGTTTGATCAGTGGAAGTTCTTATACTAATTCTATACCCCCAAACTGTGAATGGAAGTTTATTAGCCCAGTCCTTGTAAATGGTTACCATTTTGGAAAAAATCTTCTTGATTTATTAATGATCAGCTTCCCTTTAGAATTTTTAAAGAATTTGGGCATCTTGTCATGACCCAAGATATTTTTCATAACCAGAGTTAGCCTATTATTAGTGCTCTTCTTGGTCTTCTTTCTTGACGATGCGTACCCTTGTACCCTTTTCCCCCCTCGTGAAGAAAGAAGGACTGAGACTAATTGTTATCATGTTTGCTAAGGACTTTTATTATCTCTCTTTTAATGATAGGATTTGACCATTGGACGTTTATACCATTGCATTATACTCAAAGTCACCTTTATTAATGAATATGATGATGTTTTAAGAATGTTATTGTTATGAGTGCATGATGTCATTAGAATGAAACACTCGAGCTAAATGTGAATGATAGGTGCATCAATTTATTCATGACATGTTAAAAATAAAGATACTGATGCAATAACTTATTCATGATATGCCTTATAAGCAGTATTGTTTGCATCAAAAATGTTTATGACATAAAATATTACATCATTTAAATCATCCTCCACATGCAGAGGGCCTTGTTGATCATCCTGAGTAACACTGGTGGTATTCCCTTAATAGCTCGAGGGGTCGTCATCCCTTTTTCTTTTCCAGCCCAATAAATTTATCCTCTAGAAATATATTTTCCGAGCTGGTCCAAATGCATCAAGTATACTTTCCCAAACTTGATTATAGCCTAGAAAACCACCTGTGAATGAACATTTTGGGCCCCGAGTAGTAGGATCATAGGATATCCTAGAGAGTGGGGGTCTTAAGAAGTTGTCATCATTATTTATCCTATTTATGGTTCCAGAAATCATCTGGTTGGCTTGTGAGATTGAGTTGAATACGTGGTCAGGGGAAAGTCCTAAGTTAATAGTGTTAATGCTCTCCCTGGGTTGGGATGGTGAATCTTACGGCGTGGTTGGCTTGAGTTCTGGCTCTTAGATCTTCTTCTCCCTGATTAGACCATAAATTGCCTCAAGTAGATCTTTCCAACACCAGTTCGATGACCCTTACTGATGTGATAAGCGCAGAACTGATCCATGTCCTCTGGTTTAGGCGGAACATAGGTTTTGACACTTTGGAGGAGACCGAGCGCTCTCAACTTAGTGAAGATGGCAGGGAGAGATGCCTTCTAAGGGGAAATACCATCTTCAATGGTACGAACTGTAGCCACTTCTTCTTGCACTATTGTGGTTTTAGGATCTAAACCGGATCTTGGCTTAAAAGCCTGGGTTGGGGCTGAAGGGTCATTCTTTTTAAACCATGGTTTTGCCGGTACACTCGCTTTCTGTGATTGCTCGATCCTTTCCCATTTTTCAGCCTTCTCAAAGACCTCAAGATACCTAGAGAAGTTATCCATACCAAGAACCACACGATAAACAGGTAGAGCACCATCTATCAATTTTACGATCATCTCAGGGAGACTCAGGCCATCTTTTAGTAAAACTTGAGTGGCCATCCATCTTTCAAAATAGGGCTTGAATTTCTCATTAGGGGCTTGCTTGATAGCCTCCAAATTCTGTATGGTAGTTTTGATGGTGGCGTTGAAGCCATACTGCTGGATGAAAGCCTCAGATAAGGCCTTCCAGTCTCTAGTTTCTTCATTAGATAAGGTGTTATACCATTCAACAGCAGGGCCTTCCAAAGGGAAACATGTCGGCAAGAACCTTATCACTCAACTTCCTTATCCTCATCACCCTTTGGTAGGTAGTTATGTGAGATTGAGGTGGACTAGTTCCCTTATACTTCTCTATGCTAGGTATACTAAAGTTTTTGGGGACCCAATCCTCCTCCCTAACGACTTAAACTGGCAGTGATCGTGGTTGGATGCCGGGACTAGTAACGAGCAGCTTCTATAACAAATAATACAATTCCACAGATAAGGATGATCTGTCCAACTGAGTAGTCACACCCGAGGGTAGACCTGATGTTTGAGGAAAGGTTGTCCCCTTAGGTGTGACCATAAAATTAGGGGTTGGACCAGAAGCCCCAAACGAAAATGTTAGCGGTATGGACCCTTGACTAGGTTGAGCAAACTAATTGACGACTGCCAAAACCATGGTACCCACTGACTGTAATGGCTGGCTGATCAAACTGAATGGACCAATAGAACCTAACTGGCCCAACTGATTGGAAGAATCCCTTCAAGTCCGCACAGGTGGCAAATGAAATTGAGTGAACGAATTATGAGTAACTCTTAAAAGAGGCAGCTTCTCACTGACCATTGCATTCACTGCTGGAGTACTGACAGGTGTGCTATTGACCGCTCTTTCCTCAGCCAAGATTGCCATGATTGAAGCCAGCATCTTATCATTCACTCGGTCAAGAAATTGATTACTTTCCAAATACTACGAGACTGCATTTACAATCTCTAACCTAACATCGGCCCTTGATGCATTTGCCTCCTCGCCAGTAACAACATCCTCAACCTTAACATCTATCTGGCCCTTTGGATTTAGGATACGAACTGACTACTGGATGAAACACTCATAGACAAAGGCAGAGTAACCCTTAACTCAACCGAAGGAAGAGATGATGGTGGTAGAGCCGGAATGCGAGTCAAACGGACTTGAGAACGCTGCTAAGCTTTAATCGTTAGAGCTTTGGCTGAGGTAGTAACCAAGAGATCAGTACATGCATGGGATGTGGTATGCATGCACAAATTACCATGATGCATGGCGGGGTTAATCACAAGGGTACGTAACACAACACATGCAATTCTGAGGGTATTATTCCTTAGTATAATCTCACATAGAAATCTGGGTACCTAGAAGGTAAAATTATAAGGTTTTTGATAAGAATGGTTTAGGGACATATCGGAAGTTTGATGTAGAAGGTTCCCATTGCATCAAGCCTCTTTTGGAGGGAGATGACAATGAGTGCTCCACCCACTAGGGTGTCCCCAATTTCCTGGCAAGCATGGGTAACACCTTCGTGAGTGTCACAGAAATAATAAGGGCACCTTAATGTAGCGCTAGAAGAAGAGCGCATCTAACTAAAGTGAGAAGTAGATGAGAAGGTAGAGTGTGACAATTTTCCCAAATGATGAAAAAAGAAAATGGGTTGAATCAAGGAAATGATTTTTGGTGATCATCTTAATCTTTTAACCTTTTAAAACAAACCAACATTTTGCAAGTTAAAAGATTATATCCCCAGTGGAGTCGCCACTGTGAGGTGTCGATGATGTGTGGGTCTCCCTTGGTGCCTGTGTGAGAGGCAGGGCCCACTAGGGTTTGGTTGGATTTAGGCGTGATAAAACATTTTTTAGTTAAAGTTTGCACAATAAGCCAATTTTAATGAATAAAAGAATCGAGACCCAAATCTTGATACAAGTGATAGAGTCGCCACCCAAGTTCTCTACTTGGGAAAGAGTTTTGGAATGGTTCCCTCTACACGGCAGACTCATACCTATTGGATCATAGATTCAGGTATCGGATGAGTCACTTATTTCTCATTTAGTTGATTCAAAATTACATTCACAGCGTAAAACCGTTTTTGTTTTCATCATTCAGGGAATTTTCATAGAAATCCTATTTCTACACTCTTTCACACTCATTACATGCATTTACATATTACAATAAAGCACAAAAAATAAATAGGGGAATAAAAATTACAATCATGGAAAAAGGGGAAATTGCAAAAGAACCTATACATTTGTTCTAAGTTATAAAACAAAATGAAAATAAATTTCCCTGCATCCACAGACATTAGCACAGTTTATAGCACATCTTAAGTCATCATTTTATTAGGAAAAACGTGAGTATGTTAGCATGGCAGTTTTACGATCGATAGTGCCCGGGCGGCTTCTAGGATTGAAGAGAAATAACGAGTCTTTAACGTATTTTATTGTAGATACACATTTTAACTTTTGTGAGTTGATTTGCTGGATTATTAGTGAAATGATTGCATGGCATATGGTAAGTTGGATTGATTTTTAACTGAATTAAAATGAATTCTAGGTTCTGCCTAGGGTTTGGTACCCGTATGGGTGGGTGGGACCCGTACGGCTATGAGGAGGATCGGTACGAATATGAGGGACCCGCACGGGTCCTATCTGGTCCCAGGAAAAAGCTTAGTTTGAGATAAATAGATTAATGGAAGAAAAATAAAATGAAAATGGGATTTCCTTCCATATGAGTATGGCGCACTAATTTAATACCCTTAGGGATATATGGTGCCAACAAAGCTCATATGGGTTAGGACCTGACCCAAAATAAGAACAAGAACATATATAATGACAGAGGCAGAGAATAATAATGAAATAACTGAGATGTGAATCTCTTTGAAACTCCGGAGCATTACCTTTGCTGTGTGAATCCACTTTGAGGCGATCCCATTGCTATTGAGAGAGTCTGGCCAAAGTAGATGGTGAAATAGGACTATTTAGGTGAGTATTTGTGTGGATAGAACCTCCCCTAAATCTAATAAACGAAGTTAGGAATGAATAAAATGTGGACAAAACCTCGAGGAATGGGTTTCCTCCCTATTTTATAACTCCTATACCTCCACTATACCTTTTCTATACCTATAGTAATTGCTAGAACGTTACTATAATTTCTCTATAGTATATTTTTCATATGAATTGTGTGTTATGAAATGAGAGGAAAAAGCCTTATTTATAGGGTGAAATTCAGGTCTGAATGCGATAAACCGCATTCAAGACCTGCATTTCCCGGAAAAAGGTAAGAGATTACTTTTGAAAGAGGCTGATTAGGCAACCAGATACGGAAGGAATCTTCCCGTACAGGTCTGCCTGTGGATCTGTACCACCAGGCAGCATCCCATACGGGGTTCTAAGGGCAGACTAGGTCTCCAGACTTCAGCCAAGCTCAACTATGTAGCAATCAGAACACCTCTGATGGACAACACCTGTAAGACATTGCATCATATAGCCCTCATCATCTTTTCATAAGAAGGATCGTTGAAAACCAGTGCTCACATGTAACATAGCCCATAAGGGTCGTGCTACTGAGGGCTTTGGGCTTGCGCGCCTGAGCAAGCCCTGCATACCACTGCTGGCCATTCAGCTAGCAGTGTTTGGATATGTATGGGGAGTTTGCTCCCTAAGCAAACTCCCCATTAGAGTTTGGTTTCAACCCTTTTTAGTTTTAAAAAAGTCTTAATTGCCCCTTTTATTTTAATTCTAATTAGTTTAGGTTAAGGATTAATTTGTCCTTTTAATAATTCCTAACCACTATAAATAGAGGTCTCCTCCTTCATTATTTTTCATCCTGAATTTCGTAATCCCTCTCTTGCTCTCTTATTCTCTTAGTTGTTCTAGTTCCTAAAAGTAATTTGTCGAAAGACGTATTTACATAGAATAGAAAACTAAGGTAATTTCTTCTAGAATAAATTAGTAAGGAAGATCTAGCTATCTTCCACTTTTTTATCGGTACTCCCTTTCTAGAAGGTTTTGGTCGGTGGTGCTCATGTGGACTATTTATAGAGGGCTTCTACTTTAGAGTCTGTGCACGTAGCTGAGGGGTCTTTCTATTGACTACGGGATTCACGCTTCAACTGATACGTGGTTAAATTATTGTTAGGTCCTTTTTAGTAAGTATTTATGACCTAGAATAACTATTATCAATCATGCTATTCTTAGTAGATCTAAGGATCTAGATTAAATTTTTGTATTTTTGCTGCACATGTTTTACCTGACAAAACCCTTAATCTAGACCAATAGTTTTGGCTAAAACTCATTTCTGCTGTAGTAGGAACATCTCTAATGGATAACACATGTAAAAGATTTCATTATCTAGCTCTCATCATCATTTTATGAGAAGGACCGTTACAATCCAATGCTCAAAGACTGCCCCTTGTAGGATCACTGCAGATACAGATCTATATGATCTCAAGATATGAGCGAGGGTTTAGAAATCATACCTAAGGTGATGATATGGGTGGGTTCCTTTCTTGAGGCGAACTCCTCTCCTTGGTATCTCTCTTCTAAGGTGGATAGTTTTCTCTTGCTACGCGTATCCTTTTCTTAAGGCAGATGACTTTCCTTCTTGTTCCTTTCTTGAGGCGAACATCTCTCCCTTTCCATGCATATCCCTTTCTTATGGTGGATGACTTTCCTTGCTACGTGTATCCCTTTCTTAAGGCAGATGACTTTCCTTCATGTTCCTTTCTTCAGGCGAACATCTCTCCCTTGCCATGCATATCTCTTTCTTAAGACGGATGACTTTCCTTCGACTGATGCTAGTGTATCCCTTTCCTAATACGGATGACTTCTCCTCGTATACCTTTCTTAAGGCGGATCGACTTTCCTAGGGTCACTCTCTTGAGGCGGACTGCCTTCCTTTGGTGGCGTATCCCTTTCCTAAGGCGGATGACTTTCCTGCTGGGGATCTTAGATAACCTATTAAAAGATAATAAAAACATTGAGTTAGTTACTACTGTGAGCACTGGATTTTAACGATCCTTCTCACAAAATGATGATAAGAGCTATATGATGCAATACCTTTCAGGTATTGTCCATTAGAGGTGTTCTTACTACTGCAGAGTTGAGTTTGGCCGAAGTTGGGAGACCTAGTCTGCCCTTAGGGACCCATACGGGTGCTGCTTGGTGGTACAGATCCACTGGCAGACCACGTATAGGTCATCCCTTCCATACACCTAGGGGGACCCATACGGGTCCCCTAGTACCCATATGGGTGGAGCCCCACCCGTACGGGTACTCTTGTTGCGTAAATAGGCTCTTTTAGAAAGGAATCCTTTCCTATTTCGAGAAAAGGCAGGTCATGAACGCAATTTATTGCATTCAGACCTCCTTTCCCCTATAAATAGGGCCCTTCTCTTCACATTTTGAACACAGGATCTTGTACAAAAATTATACTAAAATTCTAGCAGTTTCTATAGGTATAGAAAAGGTATAGTAGGGGTATAAAAGGTATAAAATAGGGAGAAAACTCATCCTTTGAGGTTTTGTCCACATTTTATTCATTCCTAACTTCATTCACTAGGATTTAGGGGAGGTTTTGTCCATACAAATACTCACCTAAATAGTCGTATTTCACCATCTACTTTGGCCGGACTCTCTTAATAGTAAAGGGATCATCTCAAAGTGGATTCACACCACAAAGGTAACCCTCCTGAGTTTCAACGAGACTCACATCTCATTTATTTCCTTATTATTATTGCATGTTCCTTCGATTATATTTGTTCCTTTCATTTCTTATTTCAGGTCTGGTCCTAACCCGTATGAGCCTTCTTGGCACCATATATCCCCAAAGATATCAAATCGGTGTGCCATACTCATACGAAAGGAAATCCCTTTTTATTTTATTTTTCTGCCATCGATCCATTAATCTGTTAATCTGTAGACTGAACTAAATAGAGCTTCTTCCTGAACCAGACAGGACCCGTACAGGTACACCATACCCGTATGGGTCCTCCTTGGCATCCTTACGGGTCCCACCCACCCATACGAGTACCAGCCCCAGGCAGATTCCCGAACCCATAATTAACTGATTAAAAATCAACCCAAGTCACCATTTGTCATGCGATCATTTTCACGAATAATCTGGTAAATCAACCCACAAAAAGATAAAAACATGTTTTAACAATAAAATACACTGAAGTGCTGATTTATGGTGTGCTATAAACTGTGCTAACATCTGTGGATGGAGGGGAATTTATTTTCTTTGTGTTTTATAACTTATAACAAATGTATAGGTTCTCTTTGCAATTTCCCTCATTTTTTCCCCCGATTGTAATTTTCATCCCCCCATTTATTACTTGTGCTTTATTGTAATATGTAAATGCATGTAATGAGTGTGAAAGAGTGTAGAAATAGGATTTCTGTGATAATTTCCCAAATGATGAAAACTCAAACGGTTCTATGCGGTGAATGTAATTTTAAATCAACTAAATGAGAAATAAGCGACTCATTCAATACCCAAATCTCTGATCCAATAGGTATGAGTCTCCCGCCTAGAGGGAACCATACCATAACTCTTTCCCAAGTAGATAACTTAGGTGGCGACTCTATCAATTATATCGAGATTTGGGTCTCGATTCCTTTATTCATTAAAATTGGCTTATCGTGCAAACTTTAACTAAGAATGTTTTATCATGCCTAAATCCAACCAATCCCCCAGTGGGCCCCGCCTATCACACAGGCGCCAAGGGAAACCCACACGTCATCGACACCTCACAATGGTGACTCTGCTGGGGAGATAATCTTTTAACTTGCAAAATGTTGGTCTATTTTAAAAGCTTAAAAGATTAAGATGGGCACCGAAAATTATATACTTGATTCAACCCCGTTTTTGTTTTCATCATTTAGGAAAATTATCACACTCTATCTTCTCATCTCCTTCTCTCTTTAGTTAGATGCGCTCTTCTTCTAGCGCTAGGATAGGGTGCCCTATTATTTCTATGACACTTATAACAGTGATTCCCATGACTGCCAGGGATATTGGGGATACCTTAGTAGGTGGAGCATTCATAGCCATCTCCCTCCAAAAGAGGCTTGATGCGATGGGAACCTACTACATCAACTTTTGATATGTCCCTACACCATTCTTATCGAAAGCCATAGAATTTTACCCTCTAGGTAACCTAGATTCTGTGTGAGATTAGATTAAGGAAGAATACCCTCAGACTTGTCGGGAAAAATAAGGACAGAACCGATCAATTCACATGTGTTGTGTTACATACCCTTGTGATTAACCCCACCATGCATCGTTGTGATTTATGCATACATACCACATCCCATGCATGTACTAATCTCTTGGTTATCACCTCAGCCAAAACCAAACCTCAAAGAGAAAGAGCTTGGCGACGTTCCCAGATCCGTTTGACTCATATTTCGGCTCCTCTAGTTCCGTTAAGGGTTGCTCAATCTCTGTCTATGAGTATTTCATCCAGCAGTCAGTGTAGTCCAGTTGATATTTCTGCCTATCATCCTATGGAGATGTCTATTATCCCAACTCCAGAGGGCTAGATTGATGTTGAGATTGAGGATGTTGCTACTGGTGAAGAGGCAAATGCATCAAGGGCTGAGGTTAGGTCAGAGATCGCAAATACCATCTCACAATACTTAGTAAGTAATCAGTTCTTGTACTAAATGAATGATAAGATGTTGGCCTCCATTAGGGCAATCATGGCTGAGGAGAGAATGGCCAATGCTTCTTGTAGTGTGCTTGTCAGTGTTCCAGTAGTGAATGTAGTGGTTAGTGAACAAGTATCAGGGATCACTCATAATCCATTCACTCAGTTTCAGTTGCCGTCTGTGTGGACTCGCTGGGATTCTTCCAGTCAGTTTGGTCAGTTGGGTTATTTGGGACCATTTGGTTCAATTAGCCAATCATTCTAGTCGATGGGTACAGTGGTTCTCCCAGCCATCAGTTAGTTTGCTCAGCCTAGTCAAGGATTTGTGCCGCCTCCATTTTAGTTTGGGGCATCTAGCCCTACCCCCAATTTTGTGGTCACACCTAAGGGGACAGCCTTTCCTCAATCAACAGGCTTACCCTTGGGTATGGTCACTCAATCAAAAGGGTCATCCTTATCTATGGAATCGCGTGATCTTCTTTAGAAATTGCTAGCTGCTAATCCTAGCTCTTAATCACTATCACTATCAGTTCAAACCGCTAGAGAGGAGGATTGGGTCCCTGAAAACTTTAGTATGCCTAGCATAGCAAAGTATAAGGGAACCGGTCCGCCTTAATCTTATATCACCACCTATCAGAGGGTTATAAGAATCAGAAAATTAAGTGATAAACTCTTAGCTAAAATGTTCCCTTGCACCTTGGAAGGTTCTGCTATCGAATTATATAACACTCTATCAGATGAAGTGATCAAAAACTGGAAAGCTTTATCGGAGGCTTTTATCGAGCAGTATGGTTTCAACGCTACCAATAAAACTACCATATAGAATTTGGAGGCTATCAAGCAGGTCCCTAATGAGAAGTTCAAACCCTACTTTGAAAGATTGATGGCCACTCAAGTTCTATTGAAGGATAGGCTAAGTCTCCCGGAGATGATCGAAAAATTAATGGATGGTGCACTACCTGCTTATCGAAAGGTCCTTGGTATGGATAAATTCTCTAGCTATGTTGAGGTCTTTGAAAAAGCTGAGAAGTGGGAAAGAATCGAGGAGTTAGAAAAGGCAAGCATACTGGCCAAACCTTGGTTCAAAAAGAATGACCCTTCTGCCCCAGCCCAAGCCTCTAGGTCAAAGTCTGGTTTCGATCTTAAAACTGCGATGGTACAGGAAGAAGTGGTTGTTGTATGTACCATTGAAGATGGAATTTCCCCTTGGAAAGCATCTTTGCCTACCATCTTCACTAAGTTAAGGGCACTTAGCCTTTTTTAGAGTATTAAGCCCTACATCCCACCCAAACCTGAAGACAAAGATCAGTTTTGTGCTTATCATATCAGTAAGGAGCATCACACTGGTGCCTATAGGGATCTACTTGAGACTATTTGAGATTTGATTAGGGACAAGAAGATTCAAGAACCTGAGCTTAAACCCAGCACCATGAATAACCCCCTCCTACCATGTCTTCAATATAATCTCACAAGCTAATAGTATGGTTCACTCCGTAGTGGCCTTGCCTGATGAACCAATCCCCATTGACATTGATGCATTCAAGCTAGAAGGAATTCATGATGAGGAAGCTATGTTGGTTCAACAGGGGCTAATTGATATCGATGCTTATGTATTGAAGAATGATAAGCTCAAAGGACCGGCCTTATTGGTGGAAACTTTTGAAGGGAGGAGTTACATGAAAGATAGAGTGCTACATGTTACCCACAGTGGAAGGATCCCGCCTGACCCTATCCCAAAAAGGAGAAGGGGCAGAGACGTGGATATCAAAGTCATTCTAAAAATTAATCAGGGTCCAATCTTTATGCCTGCTACTAAGACTCACATTTCGGTTAATACTAAAAAGAAAGTCACCCCTCTCATCCAGCAATTTTAAGTTACCCCCGCTAAGTACAGCATCTGGCAACTCCTTATTGACTCTGAAGAACATCGCAAGGGTCTAATAAAAAAGTTGTTAAGTATGGAAGCTATGCCTTCTACCACTCTAGTTGAGGTATTCTCAGTTATCGGGGGATCTCCTCTTGATCAGATCAAACCTATCAAGTTCTATCCGTCAGACCTCCCAGCCAAAGGGATTAAGCATAACAAGGCACTCTTCATTAGGGTATAGATCTTTGATCGTTCTATCACATGTGTTATGGTGGACAATGATTCTACCCTCAATCTCTGTCATGCCAAGATTCTTCCTCACTTAGGGCTAAACGAATGCATATTGGAGAAGTCCAATACTGTCATAAGGGCATATGATGATACTAAGAGGAGTGTCATTGGGGTCTTCAAAGTTGAAGTTACAGTTGGGGAAGTGAAGTCCAAGGTCTTGTTTACTGTTCTCGATATTCCCGTCACCTACTCATTATAGTTGGGTCAACCTTGGCTCCATGCATTAGGGGTTGTCCATTCCACAGTCCATCAGAAAGTTAAGCTCATCCACAATGGCAAGCTGGTAACCATTAGTGCTAACAAACCATCTATCATATCGGCAATGGAGGTCGAGGAAAAATAATCTAGGGTGGCTGTAGCTCATTAATATACAAAGTTTTTGGCTAAGGGGTACATATCTCTTAAAATTGAGAAGATTATAATGAAGCAGGGTTATGTAAAGGGTAAAGGACTTGGAAAGAACCTACAGGGAATGCTGGAACCCCTTTCACCTCTTCCATGGCCATTTAGACTCATTTTGGGGAATCGCCCAAGTGCTAAAAAACCCAAGCTTCAATCCTGCCTTATGATAGGGGGCTGAAGTCAAGCAAGGGAAATTCATGGGCAAAGAAGAACTTATCAATGTATGTGACCATAAAATCCCCGGTTTTGAGATCTACAATTATATATATGATTTCAAGAAGGGTTGCGTAATTGAAACCTCAGATTCTGTGGAAGTATGTGGGAATGCTGAAGAAGATGAAATGAATGAGGAAATCGAGTCCATCACTAGAGCACTAGCAGTACTTATGAGGAAGAATTGGAAAAGAAATGAGAAAGGAAATCCCATCAGTAAGGCTGTCAAGAGCTTAGCAAAAGCAGTGGTCAAAGAAACACAAGCAAACTTGCATACTAGGGCTACCAGTTCAACTGTCAATCAACAAGACCCTCCACCTATGGAGGATGATTCAAATGATGTAATTTTTAATATTGCAAACCTTTTTTATGCAAACAATGCCGCTTATAAGGCATATCATGAATAAGTTGTAATCATCAGTATCTTTTAGCATGTCATGAATAAATTGATGCACCTATCATTCACATCTTCCTCAAGTATTTCATTCTAAATGACATCATGCACTTATAACAACGACATTCTTAAAACCATCATCATATTCATTAATAAAGTTGACCTTGAATACAATGCAATGGTATAAACATCCAATTATTAAAACCTATCATCAAAAGAGAGACAATAAAAAGGGCTTAGCAAATATGATAATGACTAGCCTAGGTCCTTCTATCTTTGTGAGGGGGAAAAGGTGTACAAAAGCACATATCATCAAGAAAGAAGACCCAGAAGCACCAACAACAGGTCGACTTTGATCATGAAAAGTGGAAAGGACATCTTAAGTCATAAATTGACCATCTTAAGAGCTCTAAAAAGAAGCTAATCAATCAAAAAGATTTTTTCAAAGACAGTGACTTCCTATAGAGATTAGGCTGATAAGCTTCCATTCATAGTTTAGGGGTATATAACCAGTGTAAGGACTCCCATCGATCAAACACCTTTCTCCTTGGTATATGGGATGGAAGTCATGTTACCAATTAAAACAGAAGTAAGATCTCTAAGAGTGGCACTTGAACCGCAGTTAAAAGAATCAGATTGGGCAAGAGCTAGGTATGGACAGTTTAATGCGATAGATGAAAAGCGACTCAAAGCACTTGACCATCTCTAGATGTACCAACAACGCATGGCATGAGCTTATAACAACAGAATCAGATACCCGAAATAACCTCAAAGCCGGTGATTTGGTCCTCAAGCAACTATGCCAGGTCAACACTGATGCTAGGGGCAAGTTCAGGCCTAATTAGGAAGGACCATTCGTCGTGAAGAAAGTCCTTAGTAAAGGAGGAATCAAGCTTACGGACATAGATGGAAATGAGTTCGTGAATCCAATGAATCAAGATAGGCTCAAGCGTTATCATGTCTAGGTCAAAAGATCTAAATCAAAAAAAAATGGCACAAAGAATAAAAGAAATAAAGAATAAAACATTTCGCGAGGGGTCCTCTACTACTCAGGCAAAAATTAGGGTGCAACCCGCTGATCGATATTCCACAAATCGGTTAGGCAAAAGTTAGGGAACTCAAAATAAAGCCCGCTAAGTTGAAAACCCGAAAAGGCCGGCTTAGGCAAAAGTTAGGGCATTGAGAGAAAAATGTCAATTGCTTCTTGGAAAATCTATAAAAGACGAGTAGGCAGTAGGGGTTAACCATTGGAAATTGTTACCATTGCCTATGTACACAAACTAATTTCATCAATGAACATGTTATGATTTTGCTAAGAATCTTGGTCTTATGAATGCATGCATGTCTTTAGGTGAAATAATCGCTGGTATGTGAACATCAATTTTTCTCTACGTGTTATGCATCACTATATTCATCTTTATCACACATTTGGGTGTTTCAGAAAAGCCTACTAGATTGAAAAACTGAGAAGGCGGTCCAAGCAAAAGTTAAGGCAAAAATAAAAGTCTACTGGGTTGAGCCGTCAAGGACAATTCAGGCAAAAATCAAGACAGCCTGCGGGATTGAAAACCTAAAAAAGTGGTCTCGGCAAAAATTAAGGCAAAAGCTTGCTAGGTTGAAAACCTGAAAGGGCGGTCTAGGCAAAAGTTAAAGCTAAAAAGAAAAAGGTCCGCTGGGCTAAGCCGTCAAGGATAGCTCAGGCAAAAATTAGGACAAAAAGAAAAGAAAAATAAAAATGTTCGATAGGTCCCCTCACATTGAGTGGCCTATGCAAAAATTAGAACATCACCTGATCCTTTAGCTATAAAATCGCTGGACAGAATACAGGTTCTCAAAGCAACAATATTCAAACAGTCTCGGTTCAAGAAAAATCCCTAAGTGCAAAATAAGTATCAAAGGTACCAATCTAAAAGTTCACAATTAAAACAAGCCTCGTAGGGCCAGAAAAGTACTATCAGTTCATAATCATAATCTAAGCGGCTGGGGGATCCTGTCCCTGGCGACCCTTCTGAGACCGATCCTGAGTATCTACCAGTAGATCATCCATGTCTATAGTCATATGGTCCTCAGCAGCATCAATACCAGTAGCCTGCTAGATGGGGGCCCTAGTCTCCGAGGTCCCTGTAGCAACCTTGGCAGTAACACTCCCCTCAACATGCTGATCCATGCCTCTCTGAGTCACTAAATATGTGAAAAAATCATCCTCGAACTCATTAGCAGAGGGGATCGGCGTCTGCCAATCCTCAGTCATCCTTGCTAGCTAACCCCTCAGCGTCTTAATCTTGGCCCTCACTTAAGAAGTCTTGGCCCTAGCCGGATCAGCCCCAGTAGTGGTTGCCTGTAGCTGTTCCTCTAAAAATCGGGCCCTCTCCTCTGAAGTGTCCAAATCCTGGGCGGACCTACCCCACTTCATGGCCAACAAAGTCTATAATGGAAATCATAAGATCTATACACGTTTATTAATGTCATAGCATGCATGCATAGTTTGTTGAAATTTTGTAGGTAAAAGAAACTTACTGAAGCTAAAGCATCCTGGGCTAACAACAGATCCCGCACTGAAAAATAACCTCGGGCTATCCTCTCGGCCTTAAAAATGGTCACCTGAAAAGAAAGGGTCACATCAGAATAAGACATCTTAAGCAGTATTGGACAAAGGCTAAGGTAAGGGATTCCTTACATGGGTGGAGCTAGGAGTGAAACCAATAGGCTAGACCGACTCCTTGAGCTTCTTGAACACTTGATTCACCGAATGGTTGAGGAGCCAAAAGATAGCATCCAACTTAGCCTAGAGGATGCCCTCCCTCACAGATCCAGAGGCTTGAGACCACTTCGCCAGTGGATCAGGGGCAGCAGTAGCTGTAGTAGCAGTAGATCTCTTCCACGTGGAAGCAGAAGGCTGTGGCAACAATGAATCAGACTCAAATTCACAATTAATTTTAAAAAGTGACCAAGTATTCACGAATGCCATGTGAGAGGCATACTTGAGAAGAAGGGGTAGCAGACCTAGCCAAGCCCCTGGTGCTCTGAACTATACATGGATCCCCACGATCACCCCTCGGTCTGCCCTCCTCCTCCTCATCATCATCATCGCTCTAGTGAAACTCTAGGGCTTGTCCTCTTGATGGATCCTATTGCAGGGTGGCAGGAGGGAGGAATCAATAAACTCAGTATAAGGGCCCTCAACAGATAGCACACGAGCTCCCTCACCCAGCAAGTACAGCCCCTGATTAGTCCCCGACATAAGAAGAGGCTAGAAGATGCTCACGAGAATTGGGGGAGGGATTGGTCTCTCCACCATGACACTGGTCTGCCACCCTCAGACCCACTCGCTAAAATACCACTCATGGGAGAGTGGTGACTCCAGGACAAAGCGGCGGTCATCCACACAGGCCCACATTTGCTCGATGGCCCCATACATGACCAGTCTCTCCCACAGGTCTTGGATAACTTGCACAGAATGAATGCAATGTGAGTATCATGACCTAGTAAATACAGTTTCTACTAATGGTTTGTCAAAATGTAAAATGCAGGTTCAATAGGGAAGAAGCTTACCCGATCTGAGTGTAGCTGGCGTAAGAACTCTTGGTACTGCGCTATAGTCAAGGGCTGCTTCTGCTAAAGCCCCATCCATCTAGATATGATATGTGGCATCTCAACCTGCATGGTCAATCCTAGCCTAGGAATCAACCGATGCTATCCTAGCCTAGGAATCAACCGGTGCTCGAAAGCCTAAATCTGTAAGACAAAGTAAGGATTAGTTGCAACATGGTTTAAAAAAAGGGTTAAAGCATAAGAGATCAGTTCGATATTTACCAATAGTATCAAATGGCAGATCTTGAGCTCAGACTGCTTACCCCGGACCCCCTACGTCCAATCCGTAATACAACTATACTAGGATGGCCTAACACCAGTTCTTGCAGGGTACAGCTGCAAGCTCTTCCAAGGCGAAGAGCAAACTATAATTAAGGTTGCTAAAGTACACTGGGAAGAAGACGGTGGTAAGGAATGTCAGCAAGAAAGACCAAGCATATTGGTCCCTCCTGTCAGCTGCAATAGGACTTAACTGCCCGATCTAATAAGCGTGCAGGTCCCCGTACTTGAGCTTATTCATCCCGCTCAGATGAAGCCCAAGTAATCCAGTAATATAGGCCTTCACCTCAGGCCGAGAATGCCACCGGTAGGCATAAAAGTCAAAGTGGACCATATCCCCGCTCTACTCCAAGCCTGTTGTGGTGCACATATTCGAGGGAGTAATGGTCACCTCCCTAATAGGCAAGTGGACAGTATGGGTCATCTCCGACCACCTCTCCGTTAGAGCTAAAATGGTACTGGGAGCCAATATCTTGGGGGCCTGAGGGATGGCCCTGATGATGTCGCTAAACCTGAAGGAACCGATGCGTCAGCAGCTCCATATCCCGTGTAGCACGAATCTCCTTATACCATTTCCTGTAGAATCTCAAGGCTCTCAGAGTCTTATATTGGAACTATAGAAACATAATCACATATTAACAGGGTTAGAATACAGCAGCCAAGTCAGAAATCAAAAAAGGGGTTGTAGAAATTAAAAAAGCAATGTTCTCTCCCTAAGGACAAGACCCGTGTGGGTAGGACCCACCCATACGGGTCCCTGAGTTGAACCCGTGTCAAAAATGGGACCCGTACGGGTCCTCCCTCACCCATATGAGTCCCCTGCAAGCAGTCCCTATGAGGATAAAACTCCTAAAAATCCAAAATTATCCAATTCAAACCAAAGTTCATACAAAACTATCCTAAAAGCACCCTAGGCTAAAGTTAATGCATCAAGCTCTATTCCAAAGTCTAAGACACCGTAATCTATGTCAAATTTCAAGAAATTGTCAAAAGGTTGAAGATAGAAAATGGAGAATTGAATGAAATCATCTAGAATTTTGAGGCATGGGTCTTAGGAGAAGGGATTAGGGGCACTTCAGAAGCGAGAGTAAGTCCCAAAAATGAGTCTCCCCCGTGAAATGCATACCCGATGGAAATCGGGCATTCTTGAAGCCCCAAATCATCCACCAAGGGTAAGTCCTTGAGTCTAAGGGAGAAACAGCCGGCCTTTGGGATATTTTTATACATGTTTGGTTAATTTAGGAGAATAATTGCCGAAAAATGCAAAATAGGAAGTTTTTGTGTGAGGCGGGATGTGAAGGGACTAACCTGCCTTTTGAATTACCCGTCGGGAACCCGTACGGGTCCCACCCCACCCTTATGGGTCTCCACTTTCCCACCCCACCCTTGTAGGTCCCCACTTTTGAAAACCCTACTAGTACCGGTCTGGGCCACCGGTATGGGCCCTCTCTTGCCATCCAAGGGTAGATTTTTTGCGTCTGTATTTTAGCAAACACTAAAAATTCATACAGTCCAAGCTCGGGGCCAACCCCACTCTTCTTCACACCCATATTTCAGTTATATTCGCTCACCTTGATCATTGAATGAAGGGGCAAAAATATTTTTGTTTTCACAAAAGCCAATCAAGAATCAAGGTAAGCCATTTTTGGATTGATCACGAACAAAGACGGTTTTTTGTGTACAGGTCCATCGCCAGCACAAGAAATTTTCGCTAGCAAGCAAATCTTATGAGAAGAGATTTCCCCAGCAGAAAAGAATTCACCCAAAAAGAGCATTACTATACTCCCCAGCTGCGGAGTCAATTTAGGGGCATCCCCTAATTTCCCAGTAATAGAATTATTCAATGTAGGGGCATCCCTCCATTTCCCAGCAGTGGAATTAGATCCCACGGGCATCCCTCCATTTCCCAGCAATGAAATCAAATCCTAAGGCATCCTACCATTTCCTAATAGCGGAATCATTCAATCAAGGGGCATCCCCCCATTTCCTAATAGCGGAATCATTTAATCAAGGGGCATTTTATTCCAAAGCGTTCAGGCCAAACCTAACATTTCTCGCACTTAGTTTTTCAGTTTATTTTTGGGGCTAACCCCTATCCACACATCTTCATTCTTAATTGAAGGGGCAAAAATATTTTTGTTTTCACAAAAGTTAATAAAGAATAAAGACGTGTCTGCTTGGACAATGATTAACTCAGTGTTTAATTGTTGTCTCTTTTAAGGTTATTCAAATTCAGCAGCAATAGAGTCATCCGCCTTAGGAAAGGGATACACTACTAGCAGGAAAGTCATCCACCATAAGAAAGGGATACACCGTCAGTTAGGAAAGTCAATCCACCTTAGGAAAGGGATACATCAGTCAGGAAAGTCGATCTGCCTTAGGAAAGGGATACACCAACAGCCAAGAGAGTCGAGCCACCTTAAGAAAGGGATACACACACCTTCCCCAATAGAGTCACTAGGGATGCGCAGTAACAAGGAAAGTCATCTACCTTAAGAAAGGGATATGCATCAGCAAAGGAAAGTCATCCACTTTAAGAAAGGGATATGCATTGGCAAAGAAAAGTCATCCGCATCAAGAAAGGGATATGCACCGGCAAAGGAAACTCATCTGCCTTAAGAAAGGGATACGCATTAGCAAAGGAAAGTCGATCTGCCTCAAGAAAGGGATACACAGTAGTAAAAGGAAAGTCGATCCACCTTAGGTTAAGGATACACCAGTCAGGAAAGTCATCTGCCTCAAGAAAGGGATATGCATCAGTAAAGGAAAGTCATCCACCTCAAGAAAGGGATGCTTATTAGCAAAAGGAAAGTCGATCCACCTTAGGAAAGGGATACACCAGTCAGAAAAGTCATCCACCTTAAGAAAGGGATACGCATTGATAAAGGAAAGTCGTCCGCCTTAAGAAAGGGATATGCATTGATAAAGGAAAGTCATCCACCTCAAGAGAGGTATACACATCCTCAAAGGAAAGTCATCCGCCTCAAGAAAGGGATATGCATCCTCAAAGGAAAGTCATCTGCCTCAGGAAAGGGATCCCCGGGAAAGGATTTCACCTCAAGAAAGGAACTCACCCATACCATCACCTTAGGTATAATTTCTAAACCTTCGCTCACATTGTAAGATCATACAGATCCATATCTGCAGTGATCCCACGAGCGGCAGTCTATGAGCACTAGATTTTAACGATCCTTCTCAAAAAATGATGATGGGAGCTATATAATGCAATGTCTTTCAGGTGTTGTCGATCAGAGGTGTTGCTACTACTGCAGAGTTGAGTTTGACCGAAGTTGGGAGACCTAGTCTACCCTTAGGGACCCGTATGGGTGTTGCTTAGTGGTATGGATCTACTGGCAGACCCGTATAGGTCATCCCTTCCATATGCCTAGAGAGGACCCATATGGGTCCCCTAGTACCCGTAGGGTGGGGCCCCACCCATACGGGTACTCTTGTTGCCTAAACAGGCTCTTTTAGTAAGGAATCCTTTCCTATTTCGGGAAAAGGCAGGTTATAAACATGATTTATTGCATTCAGACCTCCTTTCCCCTATAAATAGGGCCCTTCTCTTCACATTTTCAACACACATATCTCATACAAAAATTATACTAAAATTCTAGTAGTTTCTATAGGTATAGAAAAGGTATAGTAAGGGTATAGGAGGTATAAAATAGGGAGAAAACTCATCCTTTGAGGTTTTGTCCACATTTTAATCATTCCTAACTTCATTCACTAGGATTTAGGGGAGGTTCTATCCATATAAATACTCACTTAAATAGTCTTATTTTACCGTCTGCTTTGGTCGGACTCTCTCAATAGTAAAGGGATCATCTCAAAGTGGATTCACGCTGCAAAGGTAACGCTACTGAGTTTCAAAGAGACTCACATCTCAATTATTTCCTTATTATTATTGCGTGTTCCTTCCATTATATCCGTTCCTTTCATTTCTTATTTCAGGTCTGGTCCTAACCCATATGAGCCTTATTAGCACCACATATCCCTAAAGATATCAAATCAGTGCGCCATACTTATACGGAAGGAAATCCCTTTATATTTTATTTTTCTGCCATATATCCATTAATCTGTTAATCTATAGACTAAATTGAATAGAGCTTCTGTCTAGACCAGACAGGACCCATACGGGTGCACCATACCTGTACGGGTCCTCCCTAGCAGCCATACGGGTCCCACCAACCCATATGGGTACCAGCCCCAGGCAGATTCTCAAACCCATAATTAACTGATTAAAAATCAACCCAACTCACCATTTGCCATGCAATCATTTTCACTAATAATCCGATAAATCAACCCATAAAAAGATATAACGTGTTTTAACAACAAAATATGTTGAAGTGTTGATTTATGGTGTGCTATAAACTGTGCTAACATCTGTTGATACAGGGGAATTTATTTTCCTTTTCTTTTATAATTTAGAACAAATGTATAGGTTCTCTTTGCAATTTCCCCCATTTTTCCCCCAGTTGTAATTTTTATTCCCCCATTTATTACTTATGCTTTCTTGTAATATGTAAACACATGTAACGCGTATGAAAGAGTGCAGAAATAGGATTTTTGTGATAATTCCCCAAATGATGAAAACTCAAACAGTTTTATGCTGTTAATGTAATTTTAAATCAACTAAATAAGAAATAAGTGACTCATCTGATACCTGAATCTCTAATACAATAGGTATGAGTCTCCTGCCTAGAGGGAACCATACTAAAACTCTTTCCCAAGTAAACAACTTGGGTGGCGACTCTATCAATTGTATCGAGATTTGGGTCTCGATTCCCTTATTCATTAAAATTGGCTTATTGTGCAAACTTTAACTAAAGAATGTTTTGTCACGCCTAAATCCAACCAAACCCCCAATGGGCCCCACCTCTCACATAGGCGCCAAGGGAGACCCACACGTCATCAACACCTTACAACTGCCTGAAACAACGCATCTTAATTCTTGATTGATTTTATGGTGAACAAAAAATTTTGCCCCTTCAATCAAGAATGAAGATGTGTGGAGAGGGATTGGTCCCCGAGTGAACTATAATCTGGGTTTAGAAATGTTGGGTTTAGCCCAACTGTTTCGGGCTAGAATGCCGTTTGGAGGATCCTAGGATAGATGCCCCTAGGATGTGGGGGGAATTTCCCTTGATTGATTCCCCTGCTAGGGAATGAGGAGAGTGCCCCTCGACAGACTTTCCTTGCTGGGGAAGTGCCTTTTTGGATGACCTGTCTATTGGGGAAATTTTCCATTCTTGGGTGAACCTGTACATGGAGATCATCCATGTTATAAATCATTTTGAAATTGCTTACCTTGATTCTTGATTGACTTTGTGTAAACAAAATTTTTTACCCCTTCAATCAAGGATCATAATGAGCTAGGGGTTTTATCCCTGATTTAACCGAAATAAGGAGCTTAAGAGAAGTAGGGTTGGCCCCAATTTGGACTTGTTGTGCCCCTGTTGTCGAGGAGCTCTGCTTTTGTTTTAAAATTGCCTTAAAATGCAAAAGGGGGACCCGTATGGGTGGTGGCTTGTATTCGTTGGATCGAGATGAAATTTTAACGGAAGCTTCCTGACATCATGACTTACAATCTCAACGGTGGAGATGAAAATATGATATTTATACGATCAGTTTCAAATTAAATCCATTACGGGCTGTGCGATTAAATCAAATAAATTGGGGAGCTTTCTTTTCCTTTCTCTTTATTTTTTTTATTTCATGCAAGTTTTGAAGTTAATGCATCTTAAAGTGTGAGGAAGGGAAAACCTTTAGTTGTCTAGGGCTTTATTAGTTAGAATTGCATAATGATTGGGGATGAATTTTTTTTTAGCTTTTGCATGCACACTTAATCTTTTGCACTTGTGCTGAATTTACTATTGCATGGTTTGATTGTGAGTCTTAGACAATCTACCTTGTGTGCTCTGTTTGATTACCCTACTAAATCTGAACCTTGAAAATCTTTGTAAATTGGATGTCTTTTAGTTTATAGCAATGTTTCAGAATGCAACTCGATGACTTGAAAAAAATTAGTTAAGTTTGATTTTATAGGACCTGGTAATATGTTTAAGTTTTTGAAATTTTAACTTTTACTTCAAAATTATAGCTTAGATCATAATAGATGGCCCATATTTAGACAAGGATTTTAGCCTATTTTTTCATGACAATCTATTTGCTTTGAATTTCTTGCTGAGTGGACAACTTTATTATTTCTAGCTAGAACTTGCCCTGGGAGATGTATGTAATACGTGCTATTATGTGCTAGTTCTTGTCAAGACCCCACATTGAATGTTATGTTAAATGATTAAGGCATTCTCTTAGCCAAAAAGCCAACTCTTTAGTAATATTTGCATATATTGTAATAATTTACCCCTAGATAACCCCATTTGAGTCTTAAGCCTTTTTTTTCTTACACACATTACAAACCAATCGACCTTTCACTTTGATTCCCTAAAACACTTAGAGTTTTCCAATAGAGGTTTTCATCATTCAAGGAAAGCAACAAAAATAACAACAAAGAAACCTTCTCCATATAGAACAACAAACAAGATATTCATAGGAAACAACAAAACTCAGAAGACAACATCAGTACAACCTTTTGTAAGCTTTTTTGTTTGCTTCTTAAAAAAGAAAAAAAAAAAGAGAAAAAATATAGAAGAAAATTTTTTATTTTGTATTTTTTTAATGTATCATAAATAAGAAATTTCACAAGGTTGTTGCACTTAAAAGACATGCATCTACATACAAGATTATTTCCTCTGCTCACCAAAGACAATTTGTCCTATATCAAAGTTTTCACTCACACCTAGGAAAGGTTGCATGGACGTCATCAATATAATCTCTTGGTGGGAACTCTTTACACATAAAATTCCCCTTTTCATACCCTACCTAATCCCCACATTATAACCCATTTCAAAGACCTTATGATAGTATAATATTCAATAACTGGTTGTGGAGATTAAACCGAAGGGCTAGCATATGGTCTAGGGGAAATAAAGTATGCTGAATGAGGGGTTCCTCTAAAAATCACCCTAAACACCGAGATTGAGTGAACCCTTTGGTGAGGTATTTTTATTTATATGCTATTATATTTAAGTAAGAGGTCTAATTTCCTTTTCTTTACATGTTACATGTGGAAATACGAGATTGCTTAACTAAGATTTCCATGTTATGGAGTTAATTTCTGAACTTGTTCTTAACTGTTAGACGTTCCAAGTTAAGATTAATTTTCTTTTGTTCATATGAAGTCAATGCTTTCTTCTTTGTCTATGGTAGTTTGCTTGAGGACAAGTAAAGTTCAAAGTGTGGGATGTTGTTAAGTGTGTATTTTATATAGTTATTTTATATGTTTTAGGATAGTTTCATGCATGTTTGAGTTGTTGATTTTGACACTGTCGAACTAGGTCGATCTCTATTTGTTTCTATTGAAAAAAGAAGTACACAAATGAAGAAATTTGGAGAGAATAAAAAGAAATGCAAGAACACTTTTGTTTTGTTTGAACTAACTTTTATTTGATGATGAAAATTTTTAGATGAGTTGAGTTAATTACAAATGACAAAACGAAGCTCTATTTATAGGCTTCTCTAGTTGAAAGTAAAGGAAATACAATAAATATCATAATAAATATTTCTTTGATTAGGGATCAAGCATATGCCAATTAACCTTATTCTTGGAGTGAGGAGCAAGAATTAACTAATTTGAACTAATCTTGGAGTAGGGAGTAAGAATATGCTTGGAGTGGGGGACAAGCAAAACTCAACATTCAACACTCCTCCTTGAGTTTTGCATTGAACAAGCCAAGTTTAGCCCTTATCAAGTTGATCAACCTCCATGCCAAGAAAATATTTCATTTCTCCAAGATTAGACATATCAAACTCTACCTTCATAAGTTGCTTGAATTGCAAGACCTGCTCGAAACCTCCTCCTATCACTAATAAAACATCAACATATATTGATACGATAAGTTGAACACCATCATTGGAACCTTTCACATAGAGTGTAGCTTCAGTTTCACTCCTCTTGAAGCCAATACTGAGGAGATACGGATCAAACTCCTCCTACATAGCTACTTTCCACTCCTGGAACTTTGAGGCTTCATCAAAGTTTGATGGTTTAATAACAGCCATGTTGCATCTTTTATAAATTTTAGCAAGTGAGCTCATCTTCGTATATGGACTATCAGCAGTAGAGTCAACATCTACTCCATCCTCAAGCCGCTCATATTGATCAACATTGCTTGGTTCAGCTTGAAAAGTTGCGCCATGTGGATTTTCCTCCATCTTCTTTGCCTTAACCTGCTTTTTATCCCAATCCAAACAAGCTTGCTCATCGAACCTCACATCCCGTATCTCATCTCTCTTGGCAAACAAAGCTATATGGTTTACATGTCTCAAGCACAAAATATAGCTATCATCAACCTTCTTTACCTTGACAATCTCAACATTTATAGCATCATAAATATGGCAATAATCATTTTTAAATAAAATAGAATAGCCATTATTTTGCATTTGTGCCACACTTAACAGATTTTGATCCAAACTAGGTATGAGCAACACATTTGTAATCAACTTTGTACCTTGTTTGGTTTCAATCGGCACAGAACCTTTACTCTGTGCTTCAACAATCACTCCATTTCCAAGCTTGACCTTCAATCTGTAGTTGTGATCCAAGCAAGAAAACATCTTCTAATCCTTTTCCATATGATTAGCACAACCACTATCAATTTACCACATATTGGTACTAAGAACATGAAGATCTTGAGAAACCATAAAGAAATGGCTTTCTTATTAGTAATGATTCTCAACGAAGTTTGCTTGCTATTGTTGTTGAGCTAGTAAATTCTATTGGTATTATCCTTCTTGCTGATATGGATGGTTCTTCTTCTTCGAGCAATACTTTCCAATATGGCCATTCTTCTTACAAATTCTACATTGCAAGTTTTTCCAGCATTTGCTTTCAAGATGGTTTATTTTTCCACAAGTGGCACAAGGTGGAAATTGTTTTCCTTTAACTTTTGAAAAATGACATTCTTTTGAACTCGTAGCAATCTGCTTCCCTCTAGCTTAAAAAGCATTCTCAACGATGCCTTCACTTTTCATGGAAGCCCTTTGCTCCTGAGCTTGCAATTTACTTATTAACTCAGCCACCGATAGAGTTTCCAAGTCACAAGTCTCCTCTATCACTGAGAGTTTTGACTTGAATCTCTCAGCTAGACTTATCATCATCTTCTCCACTACCTCTGATCCTTGAAGTCCCCTCTAAGTAATCTGATTTGATTAACCAAACTCATAACTCTAGAAGAGTAGTCTTTAACACTTTCTCCATCTTGCATTTTCATCGACTCAAACTCTTGTTTGAGAGTTAACAGCTTCACTCCTCTCACCTTAGCACTCCTCATCAACTCTACGAACTAAATCTTATTAGTAAGGGTAGATGGATCTTTATTAATTATTATGTTATAAACATCTTTTCTTAGTTTATTTAATTTGGATTTTCTTCCACTTTGGGTTTTGATATATATTATTCTTAATGCTTGTTATTGGTAGCCTATTGATAGCATGTTTTTAGTTTCTATTTAGACTGGTCGATTTAATAGGAATGGAACTATATATATTAAACTTGATATGACCTTATCTCGTGGTTTTCCAATTTATTGGGTTCTTCTAAGTACTTTATGCATTAGAGTTTTGATAAGTTGACTTGGTCTAAGTTAGTTTATTGATATCTTTAATAGGTTTATTTATTTGATTTGAATAGGTAAATACTTTTGAGAAGATCACCAACCCTAGGAAGAATGAATTAGATTACTAGAAAGATGGAATTTCATATTAGTTAGTTAAGTGAAGTTGACCCCTAACTATCTCATCCAATTGTTTATCTCAAATTATTTGTGTATTTTCTCTGTCCAATAGCCGTTTAGATTAGTTTAGACAAATTTTACCTCAACTTATTGATTTGTCTAACCAGTAAGTAACTTTAGTAGTCTTGGTACCTAATATTAGTCCTCAGGGGATCGACTCGTGCTTTTCACGATATTACTTGATACTTTATAGAGTGCACTTGCTCTATTTATAGGCCTTTACATTAATTATATTATATTTTCAGCCATTCACTTTCCATAAATTATTTACGCCATATTCACTTTATTACTTACTTTTATATGCTTTTCACTATAACAGAAATTTAACATATTTGTATCATATACAAACTTATTATATTTCTATTATATATTCATCAAACATTTGTATTAGACTTGTAGCAGCTTCATTCATATTCCTATATGATACAATATTGTTATAAATCTGTTATATTTTAATCAAACACTTGTATTAGACATTTATCATGCTTGTAGTAGATATATAATAGATATGTAACATATATGTATTAGAAATATAACAGATTTGTATCAGATACTATATTTCTATTATATATTCATCAAACACTTGTATTAGACATCTATCATGCTTGTAGCAGATATATAACAGATATGTAACAGATATGTATTAGAAATATAACATATTTTTATCAGATACAAAACTATTATATTTCAGTTATATATTTATCAAACACTTGTATTAGACTTATAGTAGATTCATTCATATTCATATCTGATACAATACTGTTACAAATCTGTTATATATATTCATCAAACACTTGTATTATACATTTATCATGCTTGTCGCAGATATATAACAGATATGTAATTTGTATCATATATAAAACTAATATATTTCTGTTATATATTCATCAAACACTTGTATCAAACTTGTAGCAGCTTCATTCATATTCCTATATGATACAATATTGTTATAAATCAAACACTTGTATTAGACATTTATCATGCTTATAGCAGTTATATAATAGATAGTATTAGATATGTAGCAGATATAAAGAAAAACTTCATTCATATTCGTATATGATACAATACTGTTATAAATCTGTTATATATTCATCAAACACTTGTATCAGACATTTATCATGATTGTAGCAGATATATAACAAATTTGTAACAGAATATGTATTAGATATGTAATAGATATTATTCATATTCCTATCTGATAAAATACTATTATATATCTATTATATATTCATCAAACACTTGTATTAGACATTTATCATGTTTGTAGCAGACATACAGATTTATTCTACGTTTATAACAAATATATAACACATTTATATTATATTTGTAACAGATTCGTAACAGATATAACTCTAGTACAAATCTGTTAAAAATCTGCTACAAGCTTGATAAATCTGCTACAGATACATAAGAATAAATAATAAATCTATTATCATCCAATAAATCAATTTGGTTTTCTGATTGTTAAGATAAAAAAAAAAAAGCAAAATCACAGATCATAGATCGCAAAAGAGAAATTATAGAAGGAAATCGGTAATGAATAAAGGATTCAAAAAGAAAAAATGCAAGAATGAAGCAATGTTCATGACAACGATCTCTATTGAGAGAAAACGAGATCGAATTGTATTTGAATGAGCTGCAATCTTTCCTGATTTACTGGTTTGTATATGATCATATTTTGGTTAATTAGTTTGTCAAATATTCTATATTAGATACACGTTCTTCTTTGAGACATTTAGGTATTATTTTATACAATCATGTGTAGTTAGGTGCTTTTCCCTATTATTTATGTGAACTGAATTGAACTTAAATAGAGCAATATTTTTAGGGAAATTATTATAGTTGGCCCATTTGGGTAAAATAATTTCAGCCCAAGTTTAGCTCAATTACCTAAAGGTTCTAACATGTTTTTTTAATAACCTTCATATGCTATTCATAACTTTTTTACACTCTAGATTGTATTAGGTTTGTAACAGGTTTGTAACAGACATATAACAACTTTGTAACCGACTTGTAACAGACATGTATTAGACTTGTATTAGATTTGTAACAAATATATAATAGACTTGTAATATATTAATGACTAATAAATAATGCCAAACACTTCAATAATAATCCAATGTAAAACAAAACTAATGAAAATTTACTATTTTATTCATCAAACACCAGTAACAGTTACATAACAGCCTTGTAACAGACTTTGTAACAGGCTTGTAGTAGAATTGTAACATATAAAAGCCATAAAGATTATGTCAGACACTTAATTAATAATTCTATCTAATTAAATATTGTTATATTTCTGTTATATATTCACTAAACACTTGTATTAGACTTGTAGCATATATATAACAAATAAGTAACAAGGCCTGTATTAGATATGTAACAGATTCAAAGAAACACTTCATTCATATTTCCTATCTGATACAATACTGTTACAAGTCTGTTATATCCTCACCAACACTTGTATCAGACTTATAGTAGATACATAACACATATGTAACAAATATGTAGTAGGTCTGTATTATATGCATAATAAGTAGAAAAAACATGCAAATCAGTTTGTCAAACACTATCTACATTGAATCCAGTGATCATTAGTCCATGATCCGTTTACATGAAGTAAAATAGGAGTTGTATTCATCTTTGAATTCCAAAATCTGATTTCAAATCTGAAAACACAGCAGAGCAAAGGAACTAGAATGAAAAATAGATCTGAATCAGAAATTCTTTATTTGAATTAGAAATAAATTGATAACGAAGAACACAGATAAAATAGAAAAGCAAAATCAAATCAGGACAAGAACTTTGAATCGACAACGAAAGAGAATCGAGAAGAGATGGAGAGTGAATTTCATGAATAATGCGAGCAAAGAAATCGAGAATGAAGAACCGATTTGAATCTGAAATCAAATCTGAAATTGAGAAAGAAGAACAGAGATTGAATCGAAAAGCAAAATAGAACCTGGATTGGATCGTTGAATCGATAACGGAAGAGAATTGAGAAGAGAATGATTCCTGAATCACGCGATCTGTTTGTGATTTGTTGTGTTGATATGGAGCATATAAAGGTTAGTAATAGGTTTGTTGATTCTAGTTAGGTTACATGTGTTTTTTTGGGTCATGAAAGTAATTATTTTACAAATCTTATCCAATTAGGTGTTTTACTCATATTTTTATCGGTCTGACTAAACCTGGCCAAACCTAGCCCAACCCGTCATTAACACCTCTACTTGACGGGGACGGAGGCTTAAAATCATCAATGGTACACGAACTTTCATTTTACTCACATAATGATATATGAACTTCAAAACTTGATATAATGGTATACCAACTTTACACTTAACTAACATAATGGTCAAAATAATCTTTGAACTCATATTTTACCTTTGACTTTTATCCCAACCGGTTATCTCATTCTCTCGTCCATTCATAACTTTTTTTCTTCCTTATTTACCCTTTTATAAAAATTAACCAATTCCCTCCAATTTTTTTCATCTCCCTCCTTTTATCTTATTATCCCCTCTTTTTTTTACGTTTTCATCTTTATATTTCTTTGTTGTTAAGTTCTACCCCATCATTCTCTTGTCTATAAAAACCTGTATTTTTTATTTTAGATAATTTCATGAGCTTGTTAATCAAAATTATATAACTTAATAACTAAAATTTTACGAGTAACATAATATGTAATTCTAATCTGTATGAATGTAAAATCACCATAAAATTGTGTTTCAGTTCACCAATTTATAAAAACCACTCAAAATAACGCATGTACCAAGCTTTGTGCAAATATAACCTAATTGCATTGTTGAGCAAAAACCTAATAAAATGTATGTAAGTACTTCCAAATGCATATGCCAAATCCAACTAAAAGTGAAAACAAATCCTAATCAAAGTCAACAAAAACTCAAAAGGAATGGCACCAAATGCTAATCAACTCTAATCACGTTCCCTACAATTTCCATGGTGTTCGTCCTTCAATTGTCCCCAGCCTCTCGATGGTTTGTTTCTACCTCTACGGCTCTAACTCTTCCTCCATTTGGTTGACTCATCCCTTTATTTGCATTGCTTCTAACTGTCGTTTAAGATGGAACCTGGTGTACAAGGTGCAAATAGACATACATAATTTAGATAACTAATATGTTGAAATCCAATAAAATGACAAATGCCTAAAAAATCATACGATCTGTTTTGTAGTATTGATTTAAGTTTAAATGTTAAAATGTAACCAAACTGGTTGACGAACCTAAATAACATCACAATATAACTTTTGGAGGTAATTTCACCTTTATTTAATGAAATTGACAGCACAAATCAAGTTTTGGCGTACAAACAAAGCTTTTATCAACTTGGGAAACAGATTAAAGAGGCAATTGTGGCAAACAGGCTTTGCATGTGGGCATCTTTACAAATAAGAAAAGAAAAACAAGAAAATCAATAGTGTACCAATTTGATTTGGAGAAATTCTCAATCGCATAATAAAAATATATCACAATTTATTCTTTTTTTACTTGCTTTGATCGCTTTAGGATTTACAATAAGAAAACAAAACGAAAAACAAAACGAATGGATGAGACAGCGAAAAGGGAGAGGGGTAAGGAAAATCAAATTTGAAAAACACGGAGTAAAGTTATTAATTTAAGAGGAATTCGTAGAGTTTTTTCCTCCTTGAAAACTCATATTAAAGATTAAGGGTATAAATAGAAGAGAAAAAGAATTTAAAAAAGGGTTTACCGGTTCATTGATAAGTTAAAGGTGAGTTTATTGATCAAATATTATTTTAACTATTATATTAATTAAGTGTAAAGTTGATATATTATTATATTAAATTTTAAAATTTATATACCGTTATATTAATAAAGTGAAAGTTCGTATACCGTTATATTAATAAAGTGAAAGTTCGTATACCACTCTAGGGACGTACAATAACAGTTTCCTACACAAAATTGTTTCTCGGTGAGAGTGTCCGAACTCAAAAAAAAAAAGCAGAGGTGAGAGAGTCGAGCATCCCAATTCCCACCCAATAAATACAAATCCTTTCGCCTTCATCCACCCAGTTATTTTTTTTTTGAATTTTCTTCCTCTCGGTAAATCGACCACCATGTCTGGAAATACTTCTTGCACCGTCTACGTAGGTGAGTTTTCTAGATTTATTTCTTCAAATCCGAATTTCTACTATTTGGATCTGATTTCTTTGCTATTTTGTTTTCGAAAGTCTTGGGGGCGAATTTGAATTCCAACTGTTATGAATTCGTGCAGGAAATTTGGACGAACGGGTCAGTGATAGGGTTTTGTACGATATACTGATTCAAGCTGGGCGGGTTGTGGATCTGCACATTCCTCGAGATAGGGATACTGATAAGCCCAAAGGTTTTGCATTTGCAGAATATGAATCTCACGAGATCGCGGATTATGCCGTCAAGCTTTTCTCCGGCCTTGTTGTTCTCTACAACCGGACATTGAAATTCGCGGTTTGTATATCATATTGTTTCTTTATGTTTAAGAATTGCTTTCGATCTATTGATGCTGGATCTGATTGCGATGTAACCACTCACTTGATCGTAGAATATTTCCGTTTATAGGTTTCATCTGATTGTTGCTGGTTAATTTGAATCGAACACTGAAAGTAATTGATTATGGTGAACTAGAATATGTTTGGTTTCATGCTTTTGATAAATTGGAGAAAGGACAATGTGGTTGTGATAGTGATAGTGATTAATCCGCTCACTTGATAGTAGATTATTTTTCTTTAAGATTTCGTCTGTTACTGATAAATTGAACTCTGAGAGTTCTAGATTATGCCGATTTTGAAGGTTTTGGGATAATGAGGGAGGAATGCAATGCATATCTTGTCTTGCTATTATCACAATATTATTTTAAGTTTTAAAATTATCTATGCTATGCATGTTGGATTTAATTGTAATTTATCTGCTCCATTAATTGAAGAATATATACCCTTATGGATTTCATCTTATTATTGCTGATGAATTTGAATTGATTCCTCTGAAAGTAATTGATTATGGTGAATTTGAAGCTGTTGGGTTTATGCTTTCAATAAGGATCTAATATTACAATTTTTTCTATTCATGTTTGCTATTCTATTCAGATTTCTGGGCAAGACAAACCCTCACAGAATCTTCATAATGGGTCTTTGTCTGCATCAAATTCAAACAAACAAAGGCCTAACTTTCAGCCAACTAGCAATTTAGAGAACTCCCATCAATCTACGAGATACTCCCTCGATAATGCTCAAGGTAATGTGATTAATTCTATACCTTTTCCTTATTTGTTGCCTTTTTATGCTTTCTAGAATTTGTGAGGTAACTTGCATAGTTTCATTGCTCCTGAAAAATTGCTTTCTTTTGATTCAGTGCCAGTTTCCCATCATAATGGATACGGGTCCCATTTTAATGGCATCCAATATAATAGTGATCGGAGAGTTTTTGGTTCCAATTTTGATAGTAACCGTTATAGATAAAATCTCTATGATTCAAGTAGCGCTATTCCATATCCTCCTGGTAATAATGTAAGAAATTAGAGTGTCAACTCACTTGCTGAGCGTGGAATTCTATCCGGTAACTTTAGGTCATATGTTAATATGTGGACCTAATGCATCTCCAGGTATTTGAACTTGTCCTTAAAAACCTACTGTCTCCATGAACATTCAAAGTGACCCCGTTGCTTCCTTAACTTTCAAAAAGTGCACTACTTTGCTCTTTGAACGCCACATGTCAGCTTCTGATTGGAGAGAGAATAAAAAAATGACATTTTTGAGAAGTAAAACCAACCAAAAGCTTACAAGCGGTGTTCAACGAGTAAAGTGGTGCACTTTTTGAAAGTTAAGGAAGCTACGAGGTCACTTTGAAAGTTCAGGGGCAGTGGGGTTTCTATGACAAGTTCAGGTACCTACTGATGCATTAGGCCTAATATGTGCAATCAGTTGGAGACAATATGTGCTATAGTTTTGTGTGCATCCATTGGTTAGGAAGGATGAATGTTAGTATTCAATTTGTCTTTATGATTGTAGCTGTCAACTTAAGTGTGGGATGAACTATGAATTCATGATCATAATATCTATGGTAGCTTTGTACATTTTTTCTTATCATCATTATATTTCTAAAATATTAGTAATTTTGCATGTTCCTATAGAAAACCTTTTTTGTTGAACTTTATCCTTGTGCTGAAATTCGTGTACTCACTGAGAGTTTTCTCGTAGTAATTATTACATAAAAATTTTCTCATCCATATAGCCAACCCCACTTAGCGTGGGATTAAGGCTTGGTTGGTTGGTTTTTGTGTTAATCTTGTGATCTTTATTTTTCCCTCGTTAAGATGAAAGTAGGCACTGAATGACTGAAAACAATTATTGCTCTCTTAAATACAAAAACCCAGTTTCATATGATCCCTGTTGTAGCCATTAGGTTTTATCTAAAATGATCTAAATGTGATGCTACAAGAAGCATGAGAGGATTTTCATTGGTTAAAACTTAAAACATAAAAGGAAATAAGCAAATTGTACGTAATGTTGAGTTCAATTGCTACTAGAGAAAAAGTAGTGTGGAGTTAATAGCAGTTTAGAGTATATGCAATGAAAAGCCAATAGACAGAAAATTAACTTAAGTAGCAGAGAGAAGTCAAAAGACAGAAAATTAACATAAGTAGCAAGCTTTTTTTCCCAAATTCGTTATTCTTAATAGGTTTTCTAGACTTGTAGAGTACTTCAGTGTTAGATCCCCGTTTAGTGCATATATACATATAATATATGAAGCACGGAAACTCCTAGACACTAACATTTTCTGTTTCTGTTTCCGTGTCGGAAACCTGAAATCACGTTATTTTTTGCGTTTTTTGTGCGTTTCTGAAAATCGGAAACGTTTCTTTTCCCGTTTCCATTTGGAGATGAATTATGTTTTAATATTGGATTGGAGTTCAATTAGTTGTTGTCCACAAAATTCCGCAATTCCCTATTCATTAATGTTTCTCTTAGTTGGCAAGGTGAAAGAATTTCTCAACAGAAGTCTGCGATCATTCCGAAATATGATTGAAAATTAGAATAAAAATCTAATAGAAAGCAGAGGAGAAAGTGGAGAGAGAGGAAAATTGTATACTTCATTGATTAATTCTTTTGGGTACAATTAATCATGTAGGTACTATTTGCTTGACAGATTGAGAATGGTTAAAAAAAACAAAATAGTTAAGAACTTAATATTTTATTCTAGATACGTCTGACTAGGCTTTAGGGATTGCTTGGGAGCAAGTTTTATGTAGGAAAGGAGAAGAATGTATTTGAAATCCAATGATTGGGAGCAATGTACTTGGCATGGGAAGGGATTTGGGAAGGAATCAGTTTCCAGCTGATTCCTTTAAAAAGCCCAATTTCCAATTCCACCAACTTGGTCGAATTTGGAAGGATGACACATTTTTTTTTTATTTTAGCCTTTCTCTTAACTAAATTTATAAGATCAACCAATTAACTTTTTTATTAAAAGGTCACAAACGTAATTATGTTATAATTTCCATTAAAAATCCATCCCTTCCTTTCAAACATTAAAATTTTAAAATTTTCACATACTACTTAAATTCTACCCTTTCTTTTCCTTTCCATTCCTTTAAAATTCTTAACTACTTTGCTCCCAAGCAAAGCCTTAGGGAAACTTGAGAATTGAAGGTCTAGAAAAGAAGGATAGTGCTGTAGAGAATAAATTCAACTCATAACTATTTAACAACTTAACTAATAGCATAAATAACTTTAAATGACCAACCTAACAAATCAACTAAAACTGAGTTTTTTTTAAAAATAATTTGGGCTTACAGGAAAGAAAAATTCTCAAATCCGCCTCGAAAGTGACTCGAACCTGAGATCTTTAGAAGTCACATCTTCAATGTTGATCATTAAGCCAATATCTCAGTGACAACTAAAACTGAGTTGATTTCTGCTACTTTAATCAATCAAAATGACAACAAAGATGCCTTGAAATCAGAATTACCATTTTTGTCATTTTACATGTTAATTTTCACTTGCATCACCTACAATCTTACATCTCCTTACTCTATTTCACCCCTCAATTCTTGATCTACTTTGTGGGTCAATAGCTGTCGTTTCATGCAAAATTCACCGTATATAAGCATAAACTTTAATTCTCCCCTTAACCATCCTGCCTAATTTGAGATCTGAAATTATGACATGTAAAACTAAGGGAATGAACCCAAAGACCTCAAGATACAACAAAGAAAAACAAACATATTGTGGTTCACTGGAGTGGATCCCTGATTCCCTGTTGTATGTTGTGCTTCCACAATTGCTTAGCAAACTGAGAAAAAAAATAAGATATTGAGGCACAATTGCTAAATCAAAGCCGATCGAACTTCAGAGTTGAATATTACGATTAGCAAGAGAGAGAAAAAGGACAGAAGCAACGACAACCATCTATGTAGAACCATCAAAAAAAAGAAAACAATATTTATTAAGTGCATTCTATATCCGATGGTCACAAATAGAGTTACTCTTTAAAAAACAAAGCACAATTACTGCCTTAGGTTTCAATTTACTAATTACCCTGTTTCCACTCCATTCGCTCTGCCGCTGCTGACATGTTTCGAGGAATGGTTCAAAGTTGTCGAAGTATGTATGCCATGCACACGCCGATTATATGGCAGCTTCAGAGAAATTATGTCGGAGTCAAGTGATGGAGGCGATGTTCCCTTATTTCCAAATGAACGACAATGACGAAAGGTTAGATTCTGACCCTGACCGTGAAGCACGATGTGATCTCTTCAGAGACCTGATAGGTGAAGTTTACTTACGAGAATCATTGAAGCTAGCCGGAGATGGATCCCGTGTTATAATGTTCACTGACAATTCTACGGAAGTTAGTCGGAGATGGATACCTCATGTATAATCACTTTAAAAAAGAAGGAACATGGGATACATCCTTCGCACGTGTTGATATCGGAGTTCGCAGTCTCTCCTAAGTGCTCTCCCAACACCTTTCGTCGGAGGACTTCAAAATTCTTTCAGCTCCCCAATCGAAGCATGCCAAAAACTCGTTAACTGTTTAATTATCAGATCGAAGAATACTTCTTAAGAATAAATTCCCATCCATATTCCGTGCAACCACCCTTTTCCTAAGATCTTGAACAATAGCTTCGCAGCTTTGAGGCATGCCATCATCAATTACAAAATACACATGTTTTTGAAGATTTGTGCAACCGGTTCGCAAACCTAATGAGTTAACGCTATACTTATCTGCTAGATCGAGCCCGTAGCCATAGCACAAGCGTCACCATACAACAAATCACATTTCCTGAGTCTTTTATTTGCGAAAAAAGAAGACCAAAACCCGAAAATGTGATTCGTTGTATGGTGAGAATTGTGCTATGGCTACGGGACTTGATCTAGCAAATAAGTATAGCATTAACTCATTAGATTTGCAAACCGATTGCATAGATCGTTGGAAATATGTGTATCTTGTAGTTGATAGCATGATCTGCCGAGCTATTGTTGAAGATCTAAGGGTGGTTGTACGGAAAATGGCTGGAAATGTATTCTTAGGTATTCTCTAGTCTGACAACAAAACAGATGACGAATTGGCTGTGCTTGCGGTCCAAGGTTTTCACCGCACTTCGATTATGGAGCGGAAAGAATTTTGGACTCCTTCGATGGAAGGTGTTAAGAGAGCACTTAGGAGAGACTGCAGACCCACCGATCAACACATGTTGCGGAGGAGGTCTCCTGTGAGCGGACGACATTTCGAACGCAGCGAAGCGGACCGAGGATCTTTTAAAACGGCCTTAAGTTGCGTGATGTAGAAATCAATTTTACTTTTTATGTTTAAATGAAATGAGACCGAAATCTCGTATTTAAATATAGTTGCCATCCGGTTCAGTTCAACCGAGAAATTTAGGTACGATTTTCCTGCTGGGTGGTGGGCCATACCTTAAATAGAGATTTCGATCTTGGAGATTATCTACTTTTCATTAGTCAATTTAAGTTGTTTATGCGAGATAAAACCTTCAATCTTATTTATGACATTCTATTATCACCTAGTTAACATTTTCAGTTTAAATGTCATTAATGCATAGAGCACACACAAAGGAAATCCATAAAATAATATTCAGTCATCCGAAATAAAAAAAATCAAAGAAATAAAAGCTATCTACGGGGGTTAATAAATATGAGAATATGAGGGGATGAATATCTATACATCAAATCTACTAATGACTATTTTCAAAGGAAAAACCTTACATACATCTAACCTAAATCTACATGCATCCACAAAAGTTAGCACAAATATGGCACGTAGGCGAGATATATCACACATAGCATATATAGTTAACCAAATAAGACTCGGGTTAGTTGTTAAGTTAGTGTGACTGTTTTGCAACCGATAAGACCTGGATGAATTTAGGGTTGGAATGGAATAACATGTCTTCAACGCATTTTGTTACAAAAATTCAATTTAGACTCGATTTTTTTATTTTAACAAATTTATGAGTGAAAATGTCGCATGTGAATGTGTTAGGACTGTATTTAGGGAAAACTCTGTTTCCCGTCGTTGCACTTTTCATCCTAAACATTGAAATGTAAATCTATGTCCAAAGGAATCAAAGTTGCTGCCTAGAAGGCCATACCGTTACCGATATGATGATATCGGTACTGATATCCCGATGACAGGGGTATAAATATCACATATCTAAATGGTAGCATACATGACATTTGGGGTACTTAAACAGTCCCGCAAGGACATTAATATCATTAGCTCGTTATGACATTAGTAATGATATCAATATATCGTTACCGACATCATGTATACTGCTAACGAGATCAATTCCTTGTAGTTGCACAAACAAAACACACAAAACACCAGCAAAGCAGCAATATACAACGAGAAATAACAAATAGAAGTCAAATGAGTATGAGAGCTCAGAAGCTTACCTCTAGGCCATGATACCACATCTTTAAGATCCAATGACGTCTCTGGGAACTCTTTCGAACGATAAGAAGTATGGAACAATAATAGCAATAGTAATAATAATATAATAGTATTTCCAAAGGAAACACCTAACATACATCTAACTTAAATCTACATGCACCCACAAAAGTTAGCACAAGTATTGCACGCAGGCGAGATATATCACACATAGCATACATAGTTAGCTAACCAAATAAGACTTGGGTTAGTTGTTAAGTTAGCGTCACGGTTTTGCATGAAAAGACCAGGACGACTTTAGGGTTGGAATGGAATAACATGTCTTCAACGCATTTTGTTACAAAAATTTAATTTAGACTCGATTTCTTATTTTAAACAATTTATTAGTGAAAATGTCGCATGTGAATGTGTTAGACCTGTATTTGGGGAAAACTCGGTTTCCCGTCGTTGCACTTTTCATCATAAACATTGAAACGTAAATCTATGTCCAAAGGAATCAAAGCTGCTGCCCAGAAGGCCATACCGTTATCGATATGATGATATCAATATTGATATCCCGATGACAAGGGTACCAATATCACATATCTAAGTAGTAGCATGCATGACATTTGGGGTACTTAAACTGTCCTGCAAGGACATTAATATCATTAGCGCGTATGACATTAGTAATGATATCAATATATCGTTACCGACATCATGTATACTGCTAACGAGATCAATTCCTTGCAGTTGCACAAACAAAACACACAAAACACCAGCAGCAATATACAACGAGAAATAACAAATAGAAGTCAAATGAGTATGAGAGCTCATAAGCTTACCTCTAGGTCATGATATCACCTCTTTAAGATCCAATGACGTCTCTGGGAACTCTTTCGAACGATAAGAAGTATAGAACAATAATTTATATATATATATATATAAGTAAAGAAGTCCTAAATTACTTCTTTACCCCTATACCTTTCAAAAGAAGTATTATTATTTTATTTTATAACTATATTATTCCAATTTATATTACTGTAATAATGGTATTTAAAATTGGCTAATATTCATATTAATCATAACAATACCAAAATATAAAATTAAAATAATAACAACAATAGCGATAATAAAATATTTGATGAGTATTTAAAAGTAGTTGATATTCATTCTAATAATAACAATACCAAAATATATAGTTGTTGATTATAAAATTAAAATAATAATAATAATAACAAAAATAATAATATTAAAATATTTAATAAGGAAAAATGAGTGACATTAATTCTTATAGAGTCACATTAGTTTTAAATTATAAATTTATTTAAGAATAAATTATAAATTATATCTGTTAAACAGTCCGTGTATTTAATTAATTGCTAATTAATGTTTAAAATATATAATTTTTTCTTAAATAGGATTATAATCAACAGAATTATATTTTGGTATTGTTATAATTATTATAAATATTAACCAATTTTAAATATCATTATTATATAAACAAATCAAAGTAAATGTACAACCAATTAGAACAATGATACAGTAAAATCATTCATAATTGCGGATAAGAATTATATTATAAAACTGTTATAGTAATTAATAATTATTTGACTTTTAAAATAGTATACAAACCGACATATATAAGGAAAACTCATCAAAATACTTAACATTTCACTTTTACAATATTTACTAACTAATTAAAATTTATAGATTATAATCCTATTTAAGAATTAACGTGACTCTTTTTTCCTCATCAAATATTTGACAATAAATCCCAATATAACTGCAAAAAAATATAACTTATAAACTTATTTAAGAAAAAATTTGAATTTTATGACGATACTTACTCCTATAATGGAATATTTTAAATTATTTGATCAACTAATATATCTCCTAAATCTATTTATTTAAAATTTAATTTGTTGTTCTTGATTTTATTTAATTTTGTTGGTTATAGTCCTATTTAAAAAAAATTTGAATTTCGTAACAGTACTTACTCTTTATTTAAAAATCAGTGTGACTCCTTTTTTGTCATCAAATTTTGACAGGAAATCACAAGATAATTGTAGAAAAGTATAATGTTCATTATGTTGAAGCAGAAACATAATTCCATAGATGATATCAACCCAACAATTAGGGTGGACGGATTTTATATATGATATAAATCCAACTAAGATGCAATGGACCGTCAAAGAACGTGTTCTTTGCCTTTGGACCATTGTAGAATGTAATAAATCAAATTCAATATTTACAATTGAAATGGTTCCGCAAGACGAAAAGGTATGTTAATAAATTATTTATCATTGAATACAAAAAAAATTATCACAATAAATGTTCAATAAAATGCATACATAACAAAAAAATTCTACGTTTTTTATGTTTTGTAATATTGCAATAGGGAGATCGTATTCAAGCGACGGTAACAAAAAAATAATATTTTCAAGTTTGTTAATAATTTTCAAGAACACAAGATATACCATACGAGGAACTTCATTATCAACCAGAATAATATTAAAACACCTAAGCCAACAAAAAATTAATGAAGGTTAACATTTTCGTCTCAGACGATTGTTCGGTAGGTCAATGATCAAATGAAAATTATTAGAATTAGTCCCTCATCTAGAATAGCTTGTTCCAGATACAAATGAAAATTTCAAGGTACTTCTAACATATATATATTATAAGTACAAATGATTCATTATCTACTATGATTTGAATTAAATCTTTTATTTATTTATTTTTTTGTTTCGTAGGATTCGATATCAGAAAATGAGGTCAATTCTCATGTCACACCTATAGAGAATGAAACCAAGAATAATTGATATGCATCTCTTTTTAAAGAAAGATTAGTATTTATTGAGATATTGTCAAACTTGACAAAACTATTATTTGATGTTATGTATTATTAATTTTGTATTGTTGGATTGTTTCATTTTAAACATGTGTTATTTCTTCTTATTTCTACCTTTCCAATTTTTTGGGAAATTTTGCAATTCTCATATTATTTTCTCCAAAGTGGAAAAAAGCATTGCTGATTGATTGATTATAAGTTCATTTAAGAAAAAATTTGAATTTTATAATAGTATTTACTACCAATAAATAATAATAGAATATTTATAATTATTTGATCAAATAAAATAATAGAAATATTTCATTTTTATTACAATAAATATTTAATAAAATCGTAATAAATTAAGTTTTAAAAAATATATTTAGAAATTAATGTGACTTTTTTTCATTAAATATTTGATATGTAATTACAAGACAACTGCATAAAATTTTAAATTATAATCCTATTAAAGAAAAAATTTAAATTATTCACTCCTTATAGATAATAATAAAATATTTTTAATTATTTGATCAACTAATATATCTCCTAAATATGTTTTAAAAATTTAATTGTTCTTGATTTTATTTAGTTTTATTCTATTGATTATAATCTTATTTAAGAATTAATGTGAATCTTTTCCCCATCAAATATTTGACACGGAATCATAAGATAACTACTTAAAAGTATAGATTAAAATCCTATTTTACAATAAAAATTGAATTTTATAATATTCTCCTTCTTATGGATAATAATGGAATATTTTTAATTATTTGATCGAGTGAAATATTTAAAATATCTCATTATTATCACAATAAATATATTTAATGAAATCACAACAAATTAAATTTATGAAAATAGATCTAGAAATTAATGTGACTTTGTTTTTCTCATCAAATATTTGACATAAAATCACAAGATAACTGCAGAAAATTTTAAATTATAATCCTATTTAATAAAAAAAATAAATTTTATAATAGTATTTACTCCTATAATGTAATATTTTAAATTATTTCGTCAACTAATATATCTCCTAAATCTATTTATTTAAAATTTAATTTGTTGTTCTTGATGTTATTTAATTATGTTGGTTATAATCCTATTTAAGAAAAAATTTGAATATCGTAATAGTACTTACTCCTTATTTAAGAATCAGTTTGACTCTTTTTTCTCAATAAATGTTGGCAAAAAAGTATAAATTGTCATCCTATTAAGAAAAGATTAAATTTTATAATAATACATACTCCTTCTTATGGATAATTTTATAATAGTAACTTCTTTTTATGGAAGATAATAGAATTTTTTTTATTTGATCAAGTGAATTCAAATTTTATAATTATTATTTAAGTATATCTATCAACTAATATATCTCCTAAATTTACTTTTTTAAAATTTAAAATATTGTTACTGATTTTATTTAATTCTTTTCTGTTGATTATAATCTTATTTAAGAAAATTTTTTTAATTTAATTTAGTTTCTTATGTAAAGATATCATCCTCGCGATTATTTACTTTAAATATAAGCATGAGAAATGCCTGTAACTAAAGAATAAATTATTATTCTTCCTCTTATCTATCTCCTTTTCTCTTTAAACGGTTCATTATTCCTTGAAAAAAAAGAAAAAGATAATTCATATATAATAAAATAAACTTGTCTTAGATATACTTATTAGGGTAAACTTTAAAAAAATATCTTATAATTTCACTCATTTATAAAATAGAGCCTAATAAAATTTTTTTATAAAATAAAGTTTAAAATTTGTAACTCTTGGAAACTCACTATAAAATAAACCCTATTACCCTTTCCATTTCCATTGCTTCTCATTTCTGCCAACAAACCTCTCTTTACCTTTATATCAATCAATTATTGCTTCTTCTTTTGAATTAAATGTTCTCTTTCTAAGTACAATTTCTTAAAAAAAAACCACCAATTGGTACTCGGTCCGTGCATCGCCGCCGAAGAGTATCGTCGGTATCAGGAGAAAATTGCGGAGCTACAGGACTGAATCGGCCAAAGAGAATCGGAAAATCAGACGCTGTTGTTAAACCACTTGTAATGGGTTTTCTATTAATGGATATAAACAGTATTGGACTTGTTAAGCACCACTGAACTGGAGAGGCCACGTCTGAAGCGGTAGGATGAAGAGAGACTGAGTCAAATGTTGATTGAAAGGAAGATTAAGTTCTTTGAATCTGATTGGATAATTAAACTTGAAGAATGCATAATTGTTTGTGTGTTTGTGGGTACTGCAAATAGAAGCCAAATAAGCATTTCATTTTGTAAATTCCGGAAAATTCTACCCAAAGAGAATTTTTAGCTAGATTAGGGTCATTTATTTTGAGGTTTTTTATGGTTGCCTTTTTGAATTCTCGAAAATGGTTGAAACTGAAGAATTTGATATGGTTGATTTTGGGAAGATGAAGTTCAGATACCCATTTGGAGTTTATGGTGGAAAATTGAGCTAAATACGTTTAATTAGTTAGAATTTGACCATTTTTATTTGAAAGATCAGATTAAAATTACTCGATTGAAGTTGGGTTTCTGATAATTTTGCTGATTTCCATCTTTCTTTACTCCGTTTTGTTAAGTTGGATTTTAGGGTTGATGGGTTTACAGAGCAACGGAGAAGAAGTGAAAAATGTGGTTTCCCATATTGCCCTTGCTACATCAGCTTAACTAACGGAATGTCGAAGCCCTAATTTATTAACTGTTACAAACTTCATCCCATTTTATTAAAAAAAATGTTCAGATTTATTTTATAAATAATTAAAATTTAATAATACTTTTTTAAAATTTACCCTATTTATTATAAATAATTTATTTATATATTATACTAATACTATATTAGTAGTAATAGTAATAATAATATAATAGTATTAATAATAAAAGAATAAATAATAGTTATATTATACTAACAAAACATTGGCCAAATAGAAGTATAATAATAAACTAATAACAATGACACAAGTACTATACTAACAATATAATACAACCAAATATCATGATAATAATAGTAGTAACATCAAATTAGGGTACATATATACTATTACTAATGAGGTTATTAATACTCATTGTAATAGTAACAATAATGATAATTATAATACAAGGAGGCTATATATAAAATAAAGAGATTTAAACTAGATCTGAAAGTAAAGAGATTTAATATTTTTTATAGGTTACCTTTCATGTTTGTTATTAAATTTAGGTGAATTTTTTATGATCGATCATTGGAGCCTTTTATCCAGCTGAATCTATCCGACATGATCCATCAAGATCCGTATATCCGTGTTATGTGTAGGATCTAAAGTGGTTTTGGCTTTGTATTTGGTGTAATGAAACTCACATGAGTTTGAACAAGGTAGAATGTGTGTTTTTTTGAGTGAGTTGGTGAACTTTGTTATTTTTTTGGTGAACTTTGTTATGGTTGTTTGTACGTTGGTTCAATGGTTTGATGAGTGACCCAAGAAGATTATATATGAAGATAGAGACTAAAGCGCAAGGATTCAAGGTCCTTGTAAGCTCTCAAAAACCCATCCTCTTTCTCTAATGTGTGTCGCGTCCGTAGGACCAAATTCAACCATTTTCTATTTTAAGGTACTCTGTAAAATATGGAATGAATATAAGAAATGGTTTAATCCAACTATTTCCTACATGATATATCCCTAAAATAGGATTACCTAAATATAGGGAACCCTATTTTAGAGGATGAATATGAAATTATTATTTATTTTTACTTTTTATTTTTTTAATTTTTTTATTGGTTGATTAGAATAGAAGTGATATAAAAGTATTAATATAGTAATAATTGAATATTATTATTTTTAGGGAAATGTAATATAGGAATGAAAAATAAGAAAGATGGTTGAAGTAAATATACTATAAATTCTTTAAAATAAAGTTTATGGAATAAAAAATAGGGAATATGGTTGAAATTCGTGTAACTCTCCATCTATTTGTTTATTGTGCCACCACTCATCCAAAAATGACAAATTTCCTTTTTCTAATGGTTTGTTTTAATTAGTGTTTTAAAAAGTACTAGGTGTTAGTTGGGTAATTGAGGCTTTAAAATATTTAGGTGGAATTCGGGCGGGGCTTAGGCGGAATTTAAGCGAAATCTAGGTGGATTTGTATTTTTAATTTTTTAAATATTTTTTAATATATAAAAATATAAATTTAGCTAAAAAATAAATTACAACAATATAAAATAAAAAAATATAATTTAAAGCATGTTTTAAAATTAGTGTTTTGAAAAATTTCGTCTAGGCACCGCCTAGACAGTCCGTCTACGCCAATTTTTAAAACAAAAAATCCCGGCTAGGACCGCATAGCCCCGCCTTAGATCACCTAGCTCTGCCTAAATCGATCAACCGCATAGGACCATCCGATTACCTAAAATCATGACAATATTAAAAAAAATTCCGCTTAAATACCTCTAGCCCAATTTTTAAAACAGATTTTAATACCCTTTTAACCCTAAGCTCCTTGTTGGCCTCCCTTTCTCTTGGTCAAAGTCATGCCTCTTTTTGTCCTTTTGTTTTTTTATTTCTTATGCTCCTCTATAGGCTTTTTTATTTTATTTTATCAATCCCTCTAAACGCTTGATCTTTCACTACATTAGCTTTCAGTCTTCCATAGTTGACCTAGACATTTTCCTTCCTTTCCTTAATTTTCATTTTTTTAAATTTACTTTCATGAGCTATAAACACATTTCATGTAACACGGAGATTAGACTTTAGGGGATTATCAAGTTATTTAGTGGAATGAGCAATATTGGGCAAGAAACTTCGCACTCATTCGACAATCAAATAAACACATTCAAATAATGGTAATCAACATATCAAGCTAAATTCATCAAGTTATGAAAGAAAAATATGTGAAAAAATAGATAGTATAGTTTTAACTTTCTTTTGTACACCACATCCAATTTTGGATACACATCAATGCCTAAATTGTATTTGGGCAAAGTCTACTCCGATGATCGCTAATAACTCGGCCACTTGTACTAAAAGAAGACTCTGAAGCCACAACTGAAATTGGAATTGCTAATAAGTCTTTAACAATTAATTTCAATGTGGGGGTATTGATTGGCTTGGCCGCACCAACTTATTAGTATGTCAAAATCGTCACTTCTAACATCACATCCTCTTCCAACTAGTTGTCCAGTTCTACAAGTGCATTTTTTTTCCGTTTGTATCCCACGAGAAGCCATAAATTGACCAAATTTCACTAATCAATCAAGTTTATTTGATGGTGGTTTTGGTGTAGACCGATTTGGTGGATTGCTAGATGAACTATTGGAACGATGGATTTTGGCAGCATAATCATGAACCAAACTACCACAAATATCTCTAACCCTTTGAACTTTCAATTTTGCCACTTCATTACCATAAAGAAGATGATAATAACACTCCAGCAAACAAAGTTTAAACCTTGGATCTAACACAATTGCAACACCCAATATGCCATGAATTTAATCCCAATACTTGTCAAAATTTTCACTCATTTTCAATGCTTTTGTCTCAAAATGCTATGACTCACAAGTTTCCCATTCATTAAGAGCTTTATTTAAATGTCACACATTAGGAAAGAACAAATTACTAGTTGGATACTTTGTTCTACAAAAAATTCCAGTCACACTATAAAACAACAACATTTTTTCATATAGTTCGTTTGCAATTTCCCATTCATTATCACTCGGGTGACACACATATTGCGATTCTAGTACGTGTAACCGTTCGAAAGGATCTCTATAGGGCAAAACAAGTTCAAGCGTAGAAAAGTTGAATTCCACCTAGTGTTGATATCTAATGCTAACTTCTTAGTGTAAGAAAATTTCAATTGACATTACGCTTCTTGAAAATATTCAAGCCTTTTCGGACCAGCAGTCCAATAAACAGCACTATCACCAATTTTCTAAATGCTACTAGCACCACACTTTAACCCCTCATTAACAATCAAATTCAGAATATGTGCACAACATCTCATATGGAACAAAAAGCCATCTAACACCAAATGCTTCTTCGGTATCCTACTTAACATTCCATCTATAAGGCATCATTTGTAGTGCAATTATCTGCTGTCAAGGTAGACAACTTACTATTAAGGTTCCACTCCATTAATGAATTACGAAGCACTTCACGTAAATTATCAGCAGTATGAGGAGTCATGACATGAATTAAGCACTTTATTATGTTTTTGAAATACATATGATAATTCTCTTTTTCAGTTTTTAACTGAACATGTTAAAAACATAAAAAGAAAAATGGGTTCATGTTATAAAATAAATTGGTTGATAAATGCCTTAAAATCCGATAGTATGATATTGTCAGACCCTATATATAATTTTAGATGATTATATAACTACTTAAACAATTGTTAAGTAACGATTAAAATTTTAATAAAATGTAACATTATTTTACGCACAATTTTTAGGAATTATGCCCTTTCAATACTTCGAAACTTTATATTATAATAAATATGAACATAAGCAGATAAAATTAGAAACTGTACCTTAGGATCTACTTTGTAAACTCCATGAATCATCAATATACTGAGTTGTGATAGCCATAAACCCTTTCTTTTGATTGCTTGTCCACATGTCAGTTGTAATAGCTACTCTACTTTGATTTTTGTCAAACAACTCAAGAATTTTCAACTTTTCTTTTTCACATATCTTCATAATGTCACTTCTAACTATGATTCAACTTGGCATCTTAACAAAGTCTCTAAAGTAAATCCCTCAAGTTCAACAATCCGAAATGGAAATTCATGCATTGATGTCATTATAGCCAACTTTTCTCTTGAAACTACTTGATCAAATGCACGACCACTATTGATCAGAGTCTTGGTGCCACCTTCTTTTCTAGTTTTCAGAATACTCTGATTTTTGTCTTTCAGTTTTTGAAGTGGACATATTTTTAAATGGTCATGCAAATATTTAGTCCCTTGCTTTGTTTCTACCACAAGCCTTTTTTTGCACTAGCAAATAGCTTTTGTTGGAAATTTTGGTTGTTTTTATTTCAAAAGAAACGTTACGAACTTTGTGTTAAATTGTTTTATGTTACAATACTTTTATTTTGGTTTTAAGTAATTTAATAACCTATAATATTTTGTAAACATGAAAATATTTTTATTTCCACTATTTCCACATTAAAAGGTTCTACATTGTCTTATTATTATAAGGGTTATATGCATATGAGTTTTTAATTGATTAGTTATCATTTGTTTTAATATCAATTAAATAGAGTTATATTTTTATACTTGTAAAACGGCTACATTTGGTTTAGCCAAAGTATTTTTATCAAACTGCTATAAAGAGATTTGGTCAATATCTATTCCATGATTTGCTTGATTTTAGCACCAGAACATTATCACGTTGGCCTCCATCAACGGGCAACATCTACTTATATAAAGAGGTGTTTGTCATTTGTTTTTAACTGAACAAATAGTCGGTCATATACTCTTTGGATATGTAACACATTTCTGTTCCTGATCCAACCTATTGGTTGAAGCGGCTGTTTAATCCTGAAAGGAACTTCAAGTATCCTTTAAGGACAGTGTCGTTCGACATGACTCAGCTGATCGGTGTTTCCGTTACTTTAAACTTTGTTTATAATTTCCATCATATTTCTATATGATTTCTACTAATTATGCTTATGTTTTTGTTGAAGGTGAAGATAGAAAAACAATACAAGGCAAACATTAGAGCAAAGTTGACACCTCCATATGCAATAGAGAAAATTAAAGACAAACTATTTATTCGCTTGTTTTATATTTGTAATTTTTATACAATCACCTTTTATCAACTCTTGTTTGAAATGATTCCAAGCTGCTAATCGTTTAGCTCTTTTAGCTGGTGGTTGATCTTCTATTCCTTCTTCTTCTCCTTCAATAACAACATTTTCAATTGACACATGAGCATATGCTTGAGCTTGTTGTGCATTAGTATTCTCCACCAATTAGAAATAATGTGACATGCAATAGAATTAGAAATAAATGTATTTATCTATAGAAATAAAAGAATAAATCAAAACATGCATGCAAAGCTTCATTTTATCAAAGCTTTGATTATATTTTTTGTCCATGAACGAAAGTGTTTGATATGAGTTGCAAAAACGAAAGGTTACCTGCTTGTAGTTGTAAGAGAACCGTTTTGGAACAGAGGAAACCAGAGAAGATGAAAAGCCTTGATGCAAAATAGCTAGCTTTTGGCTGAAGATGAGTTTGCTGTTTACGGATGGATGCAGAGATCGAATATGAAATGGCTGGATAAAGAGAGCTTTTGATTTATTATTATATACATGAGAGATTTAGGCTCTGCTTGGGAGCAAGTTGAGAGGTTTAATTTAAGCCTTTTCATATTCTAACCATCTGGCTTCTTTTCAATAAAAAAAACCCATTTGTCCTCGTATATGTTGTAATTTTATGCAAGGACATTGGCTAATAATTAATTATATAAAAAAAATTAGAGATTTAATAGGATTGAAAGTGATTAATATGATTTACGGTTTTAACGTTTAATATTGACAATAAAACACTTCCTCTATTAGCTCATAATCCATAAACCCAACATTACTATTATAAATAATTCATATTAAAAACTAATTAATACAAAAAAATATTACAAATTATTTGATATTTCGGGGAATATTTGGGGAATCCCAAATGAGAATTATCGGGGTTGAGTTCGTGATCTCCATCCCCATTAAGGATTTAAGGATAAAAAAATTTCCCATCCCCACCCCAATGGGAATCTTATCGGGGATTCTCCATCCCCATTAAGACGAATCCCCATCGTATTTGAGGAATCTCAACCCCATTTTCATCCCCAATCTTGCTCCACGGTTAAAATCTAATAGCTCATCATTGTCGTGCATTAGGAAATAAGGGAATGTCGCCTCCATCACTTGACTCCAGCTAAATTTCTTTGAAGCTTCCATATAATCGGTGTGAGCACGGGCTTTTCGGTCGCTTATGAACGATGATGACTTTTTGCTCCGACCTTTTACGGTTATAGCGAATTTATTTTTTCCGGGTTCGAATTGCATTTGGAGATATCCCCTTTGATGGTTTTCGGACTTAACCGCTCCTAAACCTAATTTAAATGTCTTTTTTAAACTACCTAAAATCTAAAATGCTCTTTTTGGTTTGAAAATCTACTTTTTTCCCATAGTCCCCCCTCACCGGCCGGAGCTGCTGCCGCCTGTTCCGGCAGTGACGGTGGCTGCCACCTTTGTGGCGGCGGACGCCGCGCGGGGTGGTCACCCCCGTTGTGACCACCCCAGCTACCACGCTAGCCTCCCTCGCTACCATGGTAGCGGCCACCACCGTGGCTATTGCGACGGCCGCCACGACGGTGGTGGTGGCCGCTATAACGGTAGCGGCCACCTTGGCACGGCCTGTTGCAGGTCGTGCCACTTCGTTTCCTTCTCTCTTCTCGAATTGGTTGAGATATTTTTCCCGAATCTTCACCTAAGTCAGTGCATTTTTTAGTGTGGCGGTATTTAAACAAAAGAAGAGAGAGAGCCAAGGGGTTTTTTCGGAGGAGTTTGACATTAACATCTGATTTTTGAGAGAAAATCAAGAATAAGAGAGAGAAAGGGAAGAACTAGAGAGAGAAAGCTTAAGAAAAGTATAGAATCTGGGTTTACTCCTTCTTAATCTCGATTCTTAGTTGTTCTTAGGCTTGATCGCGTAGCTCAATCACTAAAATCGATTAGAAATCATAGGTTAAAACGAATTAAATAGATTTTTAGAGACTTTTCTCAAATACCACCTAAAAGTTCATCACTGATTTCATTGCTGCTTTTGTCACTATTCTATCATAAAACCATCAAAGGGACCTCACCAAGGGTTGATTCGAGTCTCCAAAAGATAGATTCACGGCCTAGAGGTAACAAAACTAAGTTCCCTTATCTTTTTACTACTTTTTATTGTATTTTAGTTGCTGTTCTTGGTGTTTTAGGCGCTTGTTTCTTTGGTGTTTTTGCAAAATCTCGGAAAATGGCCAGACCTTTATAGGGATAGCCTTCACCGCTATCCCTATAGCCTTGGCCGCCATCCCTATGGCGGTGAAGACTCTGGTTATAGCGGTGAACCCTACCCCTATAAAGGTCCCGCTATTTTCTATGATTTTTGGGCGTTTTCTTCCCCAAATTCATAGAATCAATATTATTTGCGTGTTTTAAGTCTAGATCTATTAAAATAATGACTGATTACGACTTAAAATTTTGATGATTTTGAGTTTATGGATGTAAAACACCCGATTTTCTCCTTTGAAATTGAAGTCTTACGCCAAGGCTGTGGTTACAGCCTTGGCCACTGTCGTTATAGCCATGACCACCGTCCCTATAGCAATGACCGCTATAGCGACGGCGGCCAAGGCTATCACTACAGCCTTGGCCGTCTGAGTTCAGTTTTAACCCATTTTTGGTCCATTTTTCGTCGTTTCTCGTCCTTTTCATGCTTTTCTTCGTGATTCTTATTCTGTAAATATTTTTCTAATAATCTGGAATTTTATTTTTATTATTTAACATGGTAGAATAATTTATTAACTGGTTAAATCATTCAATTTGGCTTAAAAATCGGGCTTTTGTCACCTAAAAATCTCTTTAAGTGCTTTTTTGTTGCATTGGTCTCGTTTTTAGCATGATCTTTATTTGTGCTTGATTTGTCTATGATTTTGGTGAGTTATCTAGTTTGAAGCCGGGTTCGTGTTGGTAAGTTCGATTGAGACCCAATTTTGGTCTCTTATTCATTTATCTGTTTTATTTTTTCCCGCACTAGAAAAATGTATAGGTATTCGTAAAGCAATGTAATAATTATTATTTGCTTTATTTATCGCTTTATCGCATGATTCGCCTCCTGAGGTTAGGAGGATTTAATTCGCATAAGAACTAAAGTCACCTTTATTAAAATGTAAATAGTTTGATTTAATAAATGAAAAGTAAGCAACATCATCCGAACTCAGAATCTCCTATTTTAAGGTATGGTCTAACCACTTGGTGGGAATGTCGTACCCAAATTCTTGGTAGAGCTAAATTGGGTGGCGACTTTGTCTTAAAATACAGGATTTCGAGTCTCATATCTCTTAACATTTAAATTGGACTAATATTCAACTTCAACATCGATTTTATCAGTCTATCTTTTCATCACGCTAAAGTGAGGAATCTCCTTTAGCACGCTTAACAGCGCTTGTTATCCCGCTCCTTGCATCTCACATGGGTCGCACAAAAAAGGTCATCTGCTTACAGTGGCGACTCCATTGGGGATTTCCTCTAAACTTAAAATTTGAAAAATCGCTTTCGTTTTTTAAAAATGGTTAAAGGATTTTAATGATATGCTGAAATCATTTTTTAAATCAAAGCTTTATTTCTTATGCCTATTGAATTCATCGCGTAGTTAGATACTAGGTTAAGGTGCCATTATCTCACCCCGTGAAGCTCACTTGTATACCTCATGCCCGCCAGGAATTGAGGGATATTTATGGGTGGATCACTCGTTTCAACTAACGCGTAATTCCCGCGATAGCACTTAGTTGAGGAGTGGTCGAGCTACGCAGAATGAATATAAAACGAGACCCTTCTACAGTATTGTTCTACAATACCAGCAGTTTGAGACCATGAGCCGTGTTAGACAAGCAATAGCAACTTCCCCTTAGGAAATCACCAAAACATGCATGTTTTAGAATTAGGTCGCATACTCAATTATTGTTCATTGGCGTTTGAGTTAAGCCTCAGATTTTTTGTGTTGGAAAACAATGATCCGGATAATAAAAATCTAAAATTTATTCGGATCAAGTTTGAAAGAAACAAAAAAATGTAAGTAATTCTCTTAAATCCAAATGGAAGCATCCGGACAAAGCTGAGAACATTTATTGGACAAAATCAGAAACCTAAGCAATGGAGAAAATCAAAGACAAAATTTGGAAAGGAAACAAATTTCTGTCCCCCAAGACTTGCATCTGGAAGAACTAATTGAAGCCATATCCGGAAGGAAGATCCGGAATATATAGGTCCAAAGGACATCCGGATGACTCATTCGGAAGGCCTATATCTAAAAGCTATGGAAAGTCTAAAACAATACCTTTTCTTCTGCCTCCTTGGTCTACTGAAGTCAAAGATCCTTTTCCTAAAACAAAGACAAAAAGACAGCTTGCACGGTTTAAAGAAAAAGTCAAAAGGATCTAACACCAGATAGAGAAAAGCAACCTACTTTTTCTCCTAGACCAATAAAGGCGCGCGTGGAGCTTACAGTACATGATAATTGGTATGAAAGTTGGTATATCGCAAAATGACAAACAAAATGGTCACTGGCAACTTTCCAACATCAATCCCAAGAATTCAAACAAATCAAAATACAGTCTAACGGACAGATCAACGGATTCGGAAGCTCCACATCACAAACTGATCAAGGGTGAAGATTGAATGAAAGCTTACCAACCACAAACGGCTATATTTATGATCAAAGCCTATAAAGAGAGCTCTTCACCAATTGAGAAGATAACTGATTGACTTACAAAAGCAAGTAACAAAGCAACAAACATTCAATCAGTCAAGATAATCCCTCCAAGAACTTTTAATTCAAAATCTGTTTGTAAGGATTCCCAAGTGAAACTATAAACTTGAGGAACTCTAAAAACCAATCTTTTGTTATACACCAAAGAGTAAGAATCTCCAACTTGGGTGACTTAGGAGATTGGGATAGAGCTTAAAGTAGGTGCTTTGAGTGAGATCTCCCTGTAGGACTCAACTTAGATTCAAAGTAGAAGGCTAAGTGGTATATCCTACTAAAGATAAGAGGACTCAGCTAGGAGTTAGTGCTTCTAGTAGTATATCCTACTTCCAGAAGGGGTCGCCATCCGGAGACAAATCTGTAAGGCTTGATTCCTGCCAGTTGAAAAGGAATCCACTAGTGGATAAGCTCAGAAGAAGGAAACTCCGGGGACTGGACGTAGGCGGGGCCGAACTAGTGTAAACACTTGTATTTGATTTACTTTTGTTTTTCCTGTATTTCATTCATTTGCATCTTCTGGATTCATTCTCTGGATTATATTTATCATCCGAAACTATCTTCCGGATCATAATCAAACACGCTACACTAAGACTCTCTCTAAGTCTATAAAATCCACGAAAAAGGGCCATTCACCCCCTCTGCCCTTATAATTACTCTCATAGGGACCAACAAGTGGTATAAGAGCAAGTGCTCAAAATAGAGATCTAACAATCTCAAGCTAAAGGTCCACATATTTTGATTCATAAATCAAAATGAGTTTCCACAACTCATAACTCCTTCCCGAGGGTATGTCTATTACCCGTCCTCCACTCTTCACTGGTGAACACTACACTTTTTGGAAAAACCGGATGAAGAACTTCATTCAATCACAAAGTATGCAAGCATGGTTAGTTATTAAAGATGGCTCATATGAACCTACTTATGAAGTAGAGGGTATGACTACCCGGAAGCCATCAAGCATGTGGGATGATAATGATTTTAAAAAATTGCGTGAAAATGCAAATGCTATTAACATGCTTCATTGTGCTCTTAGTGCAGCGGAATTCAACAGGATAATCGAGTGTGAGATTGTAAAAGAGATATGGGAGAGCTGGAAGTAACCTATAAAGGAACTACCAAAGTAAGAGAGGCCAAACTTGATCTACTCCAACAAAAGTTTGAATCTTTTAAAATGGAGCCTAAAGAATCAATCAGCAGTATGAACACTAGATACACAAATCTAGTAAATGAAATAAAGAGGCTAGGGAAGGAGATTCTAAAAGTAGAAATGGTCAAGAAAGTGCTCTGGAGTCTCATCAAGGAATGGAATAATAAGAAGACTGCTATTAAGGAAGCTCATGACTTGAATTTTTACAGTTATGACGAACTCAATGGTAATCTTCTAACTCAAGAATTGTCCTTGGAAAGATACAGCCAACAATAAAAGAAACTTGTGGAGCGAAAGAAGACCATTGCTCTTAAAGCAGAATCCACCGGATCAGCCTCATCCGGAGAAGAAGAGCAAATAGATGAGTCAATGAGTACTAAAGATCAACTCGCTCTATTGATGAAAAGGCTAAATCGATTCATACAAAAGAAGGATAGAAGGAAATCAAAAAGGTATAAATCTCAAAGATGAAGGGAAGGCACCTTCGGAAGAAGTTAGCATAGAAGGAATCCGGAAGAAAAGAAAGATCCGAAGAAAGACGTCGCCTGTTTCGAATGTGGCAAAAAAGGCCACTTCAGAACAAAATGTCCCAAGCTCAAGAGAGCTAAGAAATTCAAAAAGCAGTAGCTCATCTTCAATAGAAGAACAGGAAACTGCTAACTGTGCATTGATGGCTTTAACTGAACCAGAAGCAGAGCAATCCGGAAGGAATACCTCGTGGTAAGAAACAGTGCAAATTGAAGAATCAAAATCAGATTTAGCAAACTCTAAGGTAAACTCTTACTCTAATTCTACCCGTAACTTTGATCTTGCAAAAGCTCTTTCTATTGTTATCAAGGGAGTAAAGAAGAATGCAAAAGCCATTAAATCTCTGAAAAGAGCGGTACTAGAATTAGCTGAAGATGCTGAGGTGATGGCATAAGACATCAATTTAGTTAGATCAACCAAGCATATTGATGTAGTAGAAGAAAACTTTCTGAGAAATTAAGTCCAGATTCTGAATGCAAATGTAACGTGACTGGATAGAGAAGTCAATCTACTAAAGGAAGCATCCAGAAAGAAACCTGAAATAAGGAATCCGAGAAGAGACAATCCTTCTCCTCCTCAGAACATGATTCAAAGGAACTCAAATTAAAGGACAAATGAAGTAAGAAGACAGGCACAAGCTCATAGATTTACTCCTGCTTAGAAGGCAAAGGCTAAGGTAGCTTATAATCAACTACCTATCAATCAAAGAAAAAATTACAGAGCTGAAATTGCACCTCCAACCAACTTCTGGAATTATACCAGACCATCCACTAGTGTGCACGAAGCTGGGTATAAAGGCAACTACAGAAGGGAGGATCTGGAGAAGATCAGCAAGAAGCAGAAGCAAAATATACCTATTTCAAGGTGTAGGTTTTGTGGGAAAAATAATCATATAACTAAATCATGTAGATTAAAAAATGGCTATTACGATGATTATCCTTGGCCTGAGATGGTCATTAACTCGAGAGGACCCAAATCTGATTGGGTACCCAAACCCACTTGATCTATTTTGTAGGTATGCCTTAAATCTATGATAGATCAACACACTTGGTACATTGATAGTGGATGTTCAAGGCACATGACAGGTGATGAGAAGGCCTTCATTACATTAACCCAGAAGAAGGGAGGCAAAGTGAGCTTTGGAGATAATCAAAAGGGTCAGATAATTGGTCATGGAACCATTGGATCTGGATTAAAGATTGAAGATGTCTCACTAGTGGATGGACTACAATTTAACCTACTAAGTGTGGCTCAATTATGTGACAAAGAAAGAAAAGTCACATTTGACTCTAGAGGCTGCTCAATTTATGACAGTAAGTCCAATCAACTCATTCTTTATACACCTAGAGTAAATAATGTCTATTATGTAAACATTAAAAATGATAAGAAGAATATATGCCAGGTGTCTAAAGAAGAAGAATCATAGCTATGGCACCGGAGGTTGGGACATGTAAGCATCAATCTCCTATCCAAATTAGCCAAAAAGGAATTAGTTGAGGGTTTGCCTAAGGTTTCTTTTGATAAGGATCAAATCGCATAAGAACTAAAGTCACATTTATTAAAATGTAAATGGTTTGATTTAATAAATGAAAAGTAAGCAACATCATCCGAACTCGGAATCTCTATTTTAAGGTACGGTCTAACCACCCTGGTGGGAATATCGTACCCAAATTCCTAGTAGAGCTAAACCGAGTGGCGACTCTATCTTAAAATACGGGATTTTGGGTGTAGTATCTCTTAACATTTAAATTGGACTAAAATTCAACTTCAACATCATTTCATCAATCCATTTTTATCACGCCTCTAAAATGAGGATCAATCCTCCAGCTCGCTTTGTTGCACCTATTTTTTCTCGCACACCCTAAAAGGGCCGAAGAAAGGTCGCCCACTTATAGCTGGAGTGCTCGATGTGCCTAGAGTGGTATTTAGGCGAGAGAGTGAGAGGCTTCAGGATAGTGGCCTTTGTTGCTGATAGGGTGGTTCCTACTTCCTCTATGGTTATTTATTCTATCAACATTTAGTGGAGGTGGTGGATCATGGCCCCTTGAGGGATGGCACAGGCTACCGCACAGACTCTACTATAGGGACCAACACAAATTTTATGTGGAGTCTGATCCATTTTCCTGATGCTCTTCCTGCGCCTTAAGTATAATTTCTTGCTTTGTGATTTTTCTTTATTTGATCCTCTGATTTAACTAACATTCTTCTTCTTACAATAGGGTTCCTCTCGCAAAAGAGGAAGAGCTTCTGGTAGTAGCACCACCCTCCCTGTGGTGTAGGTGGCCCCTCCTATCGAGGCACTTGAGTCTCCACATGCCGGCCAGGCATAAATGGTGGAGGGTTGCATCCAAACGGCCTTGGATACCACTTTCATCATTATGATGGGCATCGTTAGACAGGTGACCGAGGACTTCCTCCTTCTGCTCATTAACTAGAGTTCGCACCAGTTGATACTACAAATGTGAGATATTTATTTTTCTGAAAATTATCTTTTTGGCTGAAATTGTGTTGGGTTCTTATTTTTGGTTTTGAGTCATAGGTGCCTCGAGCCATGGTGGCGTGGTTGGCTTAGAGCTATTAGTCTCTGGGTCATCTCCTTTCTACTCAGCGGGTGCTCATGGAGGTAAAGTACCTATATCTGTACAAGTGAATTTTTTTTATGCATGATGAATGGATGATTGTATTATGAATGATGCATGGTTTTTATAATTTTCAAACATCTTTGATGGAGATGGCCGAGGGACAGGCAAGAGCGGAGGATGAGGCTAGGCAGGCCACTATTAGGGTCTAGGCTGCCGAGGCAGAGTGCTTGAGGATCCTTCGGTCGAAGTGGTTGAGTGATCCCACTGTCCGGAGAGAGGTAGAGGAGCCTGAGGAGTCTGATTCGAGCTACTTGTTCTCTATACATGGCTCGGAGTAGACTAGGCTTTATCATTTTGTACTTCTTTTTAAAACATTTGATACATTATTATTGTACAGAACTTGAATTTTTTCAGCTGACATATATAATTTGCAAACTTCCTCCCGCTTATTTTCTTCAATTTGGTAGCATGAACAACTAATCAAATAAGCAATAGTACCCCTATCATATAAGCCTCTGACTGAATAATATAGATAGCGATAAGTGAAGAAGGATAGCGGTATTATTCTTAACCACTAACAGTACCGGGGTCGACTCCGATTGCGGATTTTCTGCACTTTTGCTTCTTTATTTAAACCAAACGATAAAATTCTATAGTATGGAACTAAGACATTTTTGAATCATCTAAATGACTACGATTGGAAGAAGCTAAAATCATTCGGACTATAGAATATCAGGTATTACATCAACGAGAATTCAAGGCTTCTTGAAGTGGTTTGTACATTATGGGATCCAGTTGACCCGGTGTCTCGCTCTGGTAGAATAGAACTATGCCTGATGTTTGAGAAGTCCATCATTATTCTGAATATCCCTACTCCTCAGCAAGCAAAGATTGCAATTCCTAAGTATGCTTTTGGGTTTGAGAGGAACTCTAAGCACATTTTCAGACTCGAATCTACTGAGGATTTCTTATCTCAAATCCCAGATTTAGCTGGTGTCAAGATACGCTCGGTATTCAAATGGTGTTAGAGTGCCCCCAGGATTCATCCAGCTTGGCCTTCCATGATTTCTATACTAATACTGAGTGAGTACGTATGCGGGCTAGGCGAGACTATAGCTGTGAGCACGAGCTTTTCGGTGACGCTCGAAATGATGATGGCTTTTTTCTCTAACCTTTTATTAGTATAGTTGCTCCATCCTTTAAGAATCAAATTGCGTTTGTCAAGTGCTTTGTTGACAATTTTGAGATCTATGACCCTGAATAATAATGATTTAATCGCATTTAGATGTTAACCGCTTCCTTTCCCTTCACGTGCAATAATTTATTTCGCTATTTTCCTTAAAATTCGGACATTTTCAGTGAGTCTTGTTTGCGTCATTGGATTCTACACTCTCTGAGCTTTCTATAATGTCAAGAATCGGCTCGATCAGATGCCCGTAGTAAAATTTGTTCGCATTTCGGGTCTGGCCCTCATCGGGCCCCTTGGCCTTTCCCCCTGGTGCCCCCGATCCGACGGCGGCAGCCGATGCCGCCACCAGAATGCTGGGCCGCATGGTCCACAAGCTGGGCCACGTAGCTCACACGGCCTGGTCTGGGCCACGTCACATGACGCGGCCCACCACGTCATGTGATGTGGCCTCGGCCCGACCGTATCATTGATGCGGCCTTCACGGGGGGAGCCTTGCAATCTGTATTTTCTGGGTTTTTCTTGGCCACCAAGTCAGATTTTATGGTTTTTCCGTCAAATTTTGACATTTGGGGGATGAATTATGAGATTTTGCACTTGGGGATTCTATAAATACCCGTCAAAATTCTGATTAAAGGGCTTTTTGGCTCATTTAAAATAGAATTAAAAACTTATAATTTTCTAAGTTTTAGGGAGAAAGAGCTTAATAATATGGTCATATCTAAGTCAACACACTTGGTTCTTGATTTCTAAATCTTATTAGGCTTAATCTCTTAGGTTAAATCACTAAAATCTATTAGAAATCTTAGGTAAAAATTGGCTTAAATAGGATTTAGGGACTTTTTCCTTACAAATCACTAAATCCCTTACTAAATCGGTTATTATTTCATCGGGTTTTCATCTCAAATCCGTCACAAAGCTTGCCAAGCGTCCAGTTCGAGTCTCGAGAGTGGATTCACGGTCTTTAGGTAACCTTCTGAGTTCCAATCTATTTCTTTTTATTATTTATTTCTGGTGGTGTGTTTTTTATTGTTTTTTCGGGCGTTTGGCCCTTTTTCTTCGTCATTTTTATGATTTTCTACCAAAACTCTGGCTAAGCGTTTCGATGAACGTCAGGCCGACTGAACGCCACCTAGGCCACCTCACTGAGTCAGCCTACCACCTCGTTTAGTAGGCCTACGGGTCGCTTAAGTGCCAATCGTTGTTTTGACGGATTTTCTGGGTTCTTTTCCCCCAAACTGAAAAACCAAAGTTATCTAAGCATTTTAAGTCCGAATCTACTGTAACCATGTAGGAAATGACTTGAAATTTTAATAATCATGGGTTTTCAGGCACAAAAATATCAATTCAGACTTGTTTAGACATTTTTTTTGGCATGCCACTTCAGTGCGACGAAGGCCGACTGAGCGCATCTAGGCCACCTTGTTGAGTCGACCTACTATGTTATTGAGTCGACCTACCACCTCACTGAGTTGGCCTACTGGTAAAAATGTCCAAATGGTCCTTGTTTGCTTTATTCTATTGTTTTTGGCCCTATTTCTGTTGTTTTGGCATTTTCAGTTTCGATTTTTACCCGAAAAATCTCTAAAAATCACAAATAATCTAAATTAATTAAATTAATTTTTATAGCTACTGAAAATTATTTTATCTATTATTTAATGGGTTAAATGATTATTTAATGGCTTAAAAATGACCTTTTTACTAAATAAATACTTAATAAATCTTTTTGCCATGGTTAAAAATTCTAAAAATATTCCGAAAATATTAAATCTAATTTTGGGATGTTTAGTTGATTTATTTCACATTTTTAGGTTGTTAGATTATTAATTAATGCCCGAAAATTGTGTTTTTGTCCCGAAAAATCCGAAAATATGTTTTCTCCATGCTGTGTTTATTTTCCACATTTATTTATTTACGCTTTTTCGATTATTATTCGCATATATCTTCTACCTAGTTTGGTGCTGGGTCTGAGTCGATAAGCTTGGTTAAAACCCGGTTTCACTCATTTATTTATTTATCACTTTATTTATTTTCTCGCATTAGAAAAATGTATAGGTATTTGTAAAGTCTTATAATAATTTTATTTTCTTTTATTTGCTTTATTTATCGCTTTTCGTGTGATGTATGGCATATAAATCGAACACTCCAAACTATGATCGAAATTAAATTGCATAAGAACCGAAGTCGCATTTATTAAAATAAATGGCTTGATTTAAAATTTGAAAAGTAAGCAACATCATCCGGACTTGGAATCTCTGTTTTAAGTTACAGTCCAACCACCCGGTGTATTTTAAGTCTCGTATCCCTTAACACTTAAATCGGACTAAATTTCATTTTTAACATTGCTTTCATTATCCATTTTCATCACGCTAAAATAAGGATTATCCCTCAGCATGCTTCACAGCGCTCGTTGTTTCTCCGCCCCACGCCGAACAACATTAAAGCTTACCGTGCGGGCTAGGGATTCGGTTATCGGCTCACAGTGGCGACTCTGCTGGGGATCTTTTCCTTTAACTTAAAACTTGAAAATTGCTTTCATTTTCAAAATTAGTTAAAGGATTTTGATGACGTGCCTAAATAATTTTTAAATCAACGCTTTGTTTCTTATGCATTTTAACCCATGGCTTAGTTAGATTCTAAGTCTTAAGGTGCCCTTTTATCACCCCCGTGAAGCTCACTTGTATACCTCATGCCGGCCAGGAATTGGGGATATTTATGGGTGGAACACTCATTTCAACCAACGTGTAATTCCCACGGTCGCACTCATTTGAGGAGTGGTTGAGTTACACAGAATCAAGGTAGACGAGACCCTTCTATAGTGTCATTCCGTAACACCAGCAGTTTGAGACTATGAACCGCGATAAAACTAGCCATAGCAACTTCCCCTCAGGCTCACAAAAAAATCTAGATTTAGGTCGCATACTCTCTTGCCGTTTCCTGGAGCTAGAGTTAACCCCAGACTATAAATTGGCATTACACGGGAGTCATAAGGTTGGAAGAAGTTTATTTGCTTTCGTGTGCTACTTGTGTTGTGCTCATGCATACGCACTCCATGCATAGGCCGTATGTGGCTGACCTTTTTTTTGGTTTTTCATTTACCTCTACTCTCCCCTTGCTTGAAGGGGGAATTTCACAAAATGCCTGAGATCGTTTGAGTCCCGATGACCTGTACCTAGTTCGCTAGGCATAGCGAGGAATTTATACGTCTCACGTATTTTAGGGTTAAGCTTTGCATCATAAGCCATTCTGCTCTCTACCGCTTGTATGTATAACATTCATCACTCGAATATTTATGTTATCATCCATCTCATTCATGGTTTGATTCGGGTTGATCATCTTCCAATTTAATCGGTTAGGTCAAGATATCTTTGTCATCGCAGTCCTCTTTAGTTGCACCTCGACCGCCTTTTAGTTTGCCATTCAGTGTCAGAATTAGTTATTCCTACCATGTTTGATATTCCTCTGTCTAGCGAGTTTTCGACCGAGGGCACTCCTCCGCCCGTCTCTTCTCCGCCGGTTGATCAGGGTCAATCTCAATTAGGTTCAGAGTTGTCTAATGCTATGGCTATGTTCCTCCAATCAGATATGTTTTGGGCCACTATTCAAGAGCAAGTTAGATTCGCTCTCAGGGAGGAAAGAGAGTCTTAGAGGCTAGTGGGGCCTATATTTCAAGCTCCGGGAGAGATAGTTCAGTCCCCGCTAGTTCAGAATTAGTTTCCGATCCCGCCGCTTTTGCCTATCCATTCTATCCAACAGAGCCAATTTCAGTTTGGTTAGAGTTCTTCTCAACCACCCTTGTCATTCGCTGCACCGACCTTTGCTTTTCCCCCCCTGTGCACTCGAGGCCTGCTCTCTAGTCTCTTATTTTCCCCTCAGATGATAGTCCCCTCAGGTGGCTTTATTATTCCTCCGGTACAGCCAACTATTTTCACACCCACTCCTTCTAGCTTGGTGGCCACCCCTACGAGACCACTTACCCTCAGAATCCTTTTTCTTGTCCCCAGATTGAAATCCCGGCTCCCCCGTCGTTTTAGTTTGGGTCATCTCCATGCAACCAGGTCACGCAGCCTCCGGGCGTGATGCCCAAAATGGCGGCTTTCTTCAGGCAATTTCTCAATAGAGGCGAGGATAAGGAAGAAGTAAGAGATGATGATTGGGTGCCTCAAAATTTCTCAATGCCCCGAATGGAAGCTTATTCAGGTGAAGGACCCCCCAAAGTCCCATACAGTGATGTATGAGCAAATCATGCGTGTCCAAAAGATTGGGGATAAAGTGCTGGCTAAGTTATTCCCGTGTACCCTTTTAGGACCTACTCTCGAATGGTACAATACTCTCCCGGAGTCCACAATCCTAGATTAGAAACTCCTATCTGAAGTTTTGATTGCCCCCTATAGATTTAATTCCATAATAGAGACTACCATTCAGCATCTTGAGGTAGTCAATCAAAAGTTGGGTGAATCTTTCAAGTCGTATTTCAACCGATGGATGGCCACTCAGGTTCTCTTAAAGCAAAAGCTTAGCCTGAAAGAAATGATCCTAAAGTTGCTTGACGGGGCTCTCCTGATGCTCCAGAAAGAAATGGAGACCGACTCTTTTGAGTCCTATCATGAAGTTTTTGAAAAATCTAAGAGGATCGAGCCCTAGGAGGAAAAGGAAAGGGCTGGCAAGCCAAGTGGCGGTAAACCCTAGTTTAACAAGAGAAATAATTCTCACTCTTTCGAAGTCGCTCCGGTTTCGACCGAGGAAAAGATAGCTGTAGTTTAATTCATTGCTCAGGAGAATGCTTCTGCAGCTCAAGCCGCGCCAGCTCGGACACCTGCTCAGAAAGCATTCATGTCTCCGTGGAAGCTTCCCCTTAGTGCTCTGTTTGCCAAATTGCTCGAGAAAGGCTTGCTTACCTCTCTTTGTGAATATCGTGCTCCCACACCAGAAGAAAGGGGAAACTTTTATCACTATTATGTTCAGGGAGGACACACAACAGATTAGTGCAAGCCTCTGGGCAGGGCCATTTGGCGTTTGGTGCGAGAAGGGAAAATGGCTTAGCCTACTAGGAAGACCGATGCTGAGGTAAAGCCATCACCGAACCTGGGTGATGAAGTAGGTGTGATCAATTCCGGCCTCCCCGAAGATATTGTATTGGCCATGGTCTCCTCCAGTTTAGCTAATACCCCTATGCAAACCAATTCTGTAGCCAAACCTGTCAAGAATCCTGCGAGGTCTCTAGCGAATGAAGAAGACAAGTTACCAGCCGAGCAAGCAAAGGTTCTGGACTTCATCCTAGACGATGCTCCAATGAAAGCTACTGAGGATGATTAGTCTACCGGCTCTACCAATCAAGACCCTCTACCTGTGGAGGATGGTTTTTCTATGATGTAATTTTCTTTGTTTATGTTTCTAGTATTCAGATGTGAACAATTCTGCCTTTAAGGCACTTTAATTTAATGAAAGATTTTGCTTTTGCTTATCTGTTTGTTATTTTGCCCGTTGGGTCCATGCATTCATTTTATCACAAGTATAATGTGTTCAGTATTCATGATGTTTCTTTAACGGATGATAATCTAAGATGATAACCATTTTCTAATGACCTAACCTCTGAGAGAAAATGAGAGATAACGAGTGCTTAAAGACCATGATAACGCTTTTGCAAAATCGTTCCTGACCCTGCCCAAGGTTCATTGTCAGAATGCCGAGCATCGCATTTTCGCACCCAAAATAAAAGAAGCTCAGTCCTTCCTTGGAGAGATCCAATATGCCAATTGGTTCATCGCCGATCTTACATCCATGTAAAAACTGATTTTCAAGCTACCGAAGAAGTGTCGGCCTATTATAGAGAAAGAATATCACCGAATTATCTTCGACATAATCATGGCTTATCTTTTTCGCCCACCCATTCTCAAAATTCCCAACCCCAATACACCATTAGTCCTTACTATTATCCAAACCCTTCCAAACCTTCCCTATTTCTCTCCTCATTGGCCATTCTCAGTGAAGGGGACACATAATCGGCAAGATTCAGCCTTCATCAACAAATGAGCACTACTTCATCATCTTAGGGGTAGGTTGCTTCTCAAAATAAGGGAAAGCTGAGTCTTTCACCAATATTACCGCCGAGAAGATGGCCAAGTTCATCGAGAAACATATCTTTACTAGGTACGACCTACCTCATCATATCATTTCGGATAATGGATTTTGATCCCAAGGGGCAATCGTCGAATTGATCAAGAGATATGGGTTTGAACACCACAAATCTTTGTTGTGAAAGCCACAAGCTTATGGGGCAACTAAAGCCACAGACCGGCTTAATAAGATAATCCTTTCTAAGACCATCGTTGGATGTCGTGATTGAGCCGATGAGCTACCATTCACCCTTTGAAGATGTCAAGCAAATGTCAAGATTCTTGCAAGTCCAACACCTTCATCTTATGTCTGTGGAATGGAAGTCGTGTTACCAACCAATGCCAAGATGAAATCCTTGAGAGTCGCACTGAATCCAAGTCAAAAGGACCCCCATGGACTAAAGTGCAATTCGAACAGCTTGAACAGTCTTTAGATGAATCAAAGGTGCACAATAAGGCCGAGCAACAATCGTATTAAGCATCAAGAGTATCCATCAAAGGCCAACCATCTGATGCCAAAGCAGGCAAAGTCCACCAACGCTGATCCAAGGGGGAAGTTCCAACCAGATTAGGTAAGACTTCGCATATTTAGAAAAGCACTCTGTGCAAGAGGCATGATTATCAATGGTAATGAGCTCGTAAACCCTATCAATCAAAGTAGGTTGAAGCGTTATCATCTAACTAAAAAAAAGAATCAAATCCAGAAAAGCAGTACATAAAAAATAAATAGAATCAATCACCCGGCGAGTGGTCTTTTACTGCTCGGGCAAAAATTAGGATGTATCCCGCTGATTGGTAGTCTACAAACCGGTCAGGCAAAAGTTAGGGTGCAAAAATAACCCGCTAGACTGAAAACCAAAAAGGGGCGGTCTAGGCAAAAGTTAGGGACAAAGTGAGCTACGAGAGTGTTTTGGCTAGAAAACCTTCATAGGTTAGTTAGCACCAAAGTTTGGGTCAATAGAAATGACTATCATCATCATGTACTCAAACTTAATTCAATTAATGGAAATGTCACTTTTACTGAGTCCTTTATATTTGTGCTTGAATGAATATACTAGGTCCAAAAGGCGAAATGTTACAAATAAGTCAAACGTAGGGTTCCGTGCAGTCAACCCGATTCCTCAAAACAAAAGAATGATAACAAAAGGCAAAAATCTTGATAGACTGAAAAAAGTAAGGTCTATGCAAAAGCCAAGAAAAGTCTGCTGGATTGAAAACTTGAAAAGGGCGGTTCAGGCAAAAATTAGGACATGAAAGCAAAAATAAACAAGTCTGATAGGTCCAACACAATGTTCGGGTCTATGCAAAAATTAAGTTAACCAAACCAAAAATAAATGACTGTCGTTGATCACATCAGATACCCTTACTATCGTCATCATCGTCATAGTGCTAGAATATCCTCTGCAATTTAGTGGACTCGCAGGGCTCAAATGTGTCCTCCATACGTGTCCACTCTAATCTCGACTGTGACCGAGCATCTCGAGTCCGTAACGTCCTAATCTTCCAAAGCTATCCTTGGTAGAATTCATTGGTAATGATAGCGCTAGGTTGTTCGTCATCCAGAATCTTGAGCTTTGCTTCGTGCACCCCCCTTATCTCTATCATGCCTGATCCAACAATCAATTCATAATCAAATCACTGTGGCTTCCCTAGTTCTCCACCAAGGGCATTCTCACCTAATCTGTGCAACATCCTAAATCCTCCATCATGGGCATTCTTATCTTGTCCATACCACAAAGCAATTCCATGTATCCTCCCTTTTCAAGCAAGTCGATATTTCCCCAATCAAAGTCGATCAAGCAAGTTAATTGGTTAGCTTGAAGATGACCAGTCCGAGTATCTCATGCATTCATACATTCATGCATAATGTTCATAAAGGTCATGTCTATTATTCTATGCTGAATTCCACAAGAAACAAAGTAAGGAAAACTATCCTCGGGCTACGTGCTTGACCTCCAAGAAAGAGCCTGTATCAAGAGGCATCTCAGAATTATCTTCTGTCCTACATTCGATGACAGAATTTCTCCTAAGGGCACATCAGCTAGTTTTAGTGCTCAACATTAGTAGTTTCTTCGACCTCCCGGAAATCTCAACTCTTATTTCTTTTTCTTCCATTTTTATTACTTAATTGAAGGGGCAAAAATATTTTTGTTCCACAAAATAATTAAGCAATAAAAATGCAATATATATCACTTACTATTGCTTTAAAGCCTTCTTAACAGGTACACCATAGGGCAATTCAGAAGGACAACCAACCCGATGGATCCTAAAATTAGAGCTCAGAAGTTTCTCCCAGGGGCACCTCAATGCAAATGCCTAGGGGCACCTTAATGAAAATACCCAGGGGCATGTTGATAAAGTCACTAGGGGCATCCCAACACATGTTTCAAGCTGCATTCAAGGGGCATATCAGCCAGACTCGGCGCTCAGCCTCGACAATCGAACTCCTAGAAATTTCAACTTTTTTTCAGTTTCATTCTTTCATTTTTGTTGCTTAATTGAAGGGGCAAAAATTTTTATCATGGCAAAATCAATTAAGCAACAAAAGTGTAGCTCATGTCTCTCTCTAATATCTCAAAACTTCCGTGGCAGGCACAATACGTTTAGTCTAACGGTCTCCTTAGGCATTTTCGGTAAATCCTAGTCTGACCTCATTAGAAGTCCTCGACACCTTCCAGTTAAGTTCTTAGTGTGCGTTCCAGTCTAGGGATCTCATTTGATATTCTCGGCATGCGATTCAAGCTAACCAAATCCCAGTTCGACCTCGTTAGAAGTCCTCGGCACCTTTCAGTTAAGTTCTTGGAGTGCGTTCCAGTCCATGTATCTCATTTGATATTCTCAGCATGTAATTCAAGCCAAGCATATCTCCGTTTGACCTTGTTAGAAGTTCTCAGCACCTTCCAGTTAAGTTCTTGGTGTAAATTCCAGTCCAGGGATCTCGTTTGATATTCTCGTCATGCGATTCAAGCCAAGCAAATCCCAGTCCGATCTCGTTAGAAGTTCTCATCATTTCTCAGTAAAGCCCTCGACATTCCCAACATTCCCCTTTATCTCTGACATGCCTGATTCAACCTCTAACCTCTGATAGATCCATTGATGATGCATCCTATGACCATCCGTAGACAACCACATCAAGAAATCCCTACTCCTCTTTTTCTCGACGCAACCAACCAATCCATCTCAAAACCGTTTGGGGCAACGAAGGCAATACTGAATCAATCTCTAAGTCAATTTTGTTCTTGATAGGTGTGTTTATAGAAGACAACTAGTTCAAGAATCCGCGTATCACGTATATCCTTCTATCCCTCATTCTTTCGTGAGATCACATTTGACCTATCTAATGGTAATCTCATGAGGGGCAGCCTGTGAGCACGGGCTTTTCCGTGACCCTCAAAATAATGATGACTTTTTGCTCTAACCTTTTATAGGTCTAGTCATTCCATCCTTTGAGAATTGAATTGTGTTTGGCAAGTGCTTTATTGACAATTTTGAGATCTTTGACCCCTGAATAATAATGATTTAATCACATTTAGATGTTAACCGCTTCCTTTCCCCTCACACGCAGTAATTTGTTTCGCAATTTTCCTTAAAATCCGGAGATTTTCAGTGAGTCTCGTTTGCATCATTTGATTCCACACACTTCGAGCTTTCTGAAATATCAAGAATCGCCTTGATCGAATGCCCGTAGTAAAAGTTGATCAAGTTTCGAGCCCGACCCTTGTCGGGCCCTTTGGCCTATCCCCCTAGTGCCCCTGATCCGGCGGTAGTGGCTAGCGCCGCCACTGAAATGCAAGGCCATATGGTCCACGCGCCGGGCTGCGTCACATGATGCGGCCTAGATTGGGCTACATTATGTGATGTGGCCTAGGCTGAGCCGCATCATGTAACTCAGCCCACCGCGTCATGTGACGCGGCCTCGGCCCGGCCGCATCATCGATGCGGCCTTCGAGTGGGGAGCCTTGCAGTCTGCATTTTTCAGGTTTTTCTTGGCCACCAAGTCGGATTTTAGGGTTTTTCCATTAAATTTTTACATTTGGGGGATGAATTCAGATATTTTGCACTTGGGGAGTCTATAAATACCCATCAAAATTCTGATTAAAGGGCTTTTTGGCTGATTTTCAATAGAATTAAAAATCTTAGAATTTTCTAAGTTTTAGGGAGAAAGAGCTTAATAATATGGTGAAATCTAAATCAACACACTTGGCTTGATTTCTAATTCTTAATAGGCTTAATCTCTCAGGTTAAATCACTAAAATCTATTAGAAATCTTAGGTAAAAATTGGTTTAAATAGGATTTAGGGACTTTTTCCTTACAAATCACTAAATCCCTTGCTAAATTGGTTATTGTTTCATTGGGTTTTTGTCTCAAATTCATCACAAAAGCTTGCCAAGCGTCCGGTTTGAGTCTTGAGAGTGGATTCATGGCCTTTAGGTAACCTTCTGAGTTTGAATCTATTTCTTTTTATTATTTATTTCTGCTGTTGTGTTTTTGGTTATTTTTCCCGGCGTTTGGCCCATTTTTTTCGTCCTTTTTGTGATTTTCTGCCAAAACTCCGGCTAAGCATTCCGACAAATGTTAGGCTAACTGAACGCCACCTAGGCCACCTCGCTGAGTCGGCCTACCACCTCGTTCAGTCGGCCAACGGGTCGCTCAAGCGGCCAATCATTGTTTTGTCGGATTTTCTGGGTTCTTTTCTCCCAAACTGAAAAACCAAAGTTATCTAAGCATTTTAAGTCCAAATCTACTGTAACCATGTAGGAAACGACTTGAAATTTTAATAATTATGGGTTTTCAGGCACAAAAATGTTGATTCTGACTTGTTTAGACATTTTTTTCGGCAGGCCAGTTCAGTGGGATGAAGGCCTACTGAGCATCATCTTGGCCACCTCGTTGAGTCAGTCCACCATGTCCCTGAGTCAGCCTACCACCTCACTGAGTCACCCTACTGGTAAAAATGTCTAAATGGTCCTTGTTTGCTTTATTCTGTTGGTTTTGGCCATATTTTTGTTATTTTAATGCATTTTCAGTCCTGATTTTTACCTAAAAAATCTCTAAAAATCATAAAAAATCTGAAATTAATTAAATTAATTTTTATAGCTGCTGGAAATTATTTTATCTATTATTTAATGGGTTAAATGACTATTTAATGGGTTAAATGACTATTTAATGGCTTAAAAATGACCTTTTTACAAAAGAAATACCCAATAAATCTTTTTGCCATGGTTAAAATTTTGAAAATATTCCAAAAATATTAAATCTGATTTTGGAATGTTTAGTTGATTTATTTCACATTTTTAGGTTGTTAGATTATTAATTAATGCCCGAAAATTGTGTTTTTGTCCCGAAAAATCTAAAAATATGTTTTCCTCATGCCATGTGTTTATTTTCAGCATTTATTTATTTGCGCTATGTCTATTATTATTCGCATATATCTTCTGCCTCATTTGGAGTCGGGTCCGAGTCGGTAAGCTCGGTTAAAACCCGATTTCGCCCGTTTATTTATTTGTCGCTTTATTTATTTTCTCGCATTAGAAAAATGTATAGGTATTTGTAAAGCCTTGTAATAATTTTATTTTCTTTTATTTACTTTATTTATCGCTTTTCGTGTGATGTATGGCATATAAATCGAAAGCTCCAAACTATGATCGGAATTAAATCGCATAAGAACCGAAGTAGCATTTATTAAAATAAATGGCTTGATTTAAAAATTGAAAAGTAAGCAACATCATCCGGACTTGGAATCTCTGTTTTAAGGTACGGTCCAACCACCTAGTGGGAATATTGTACCCAAATTCCCGATGGAGCTTAACCGGGTGGTGACTCTATCTTAAAATACGGGATTTTAAGTCTTGTATCCCTTAACACTTCAATCGAACTAAATTTCAACTTCAACATCGCTTTCATTATCCATTTTCATCACGCTAAAATAAGGATTATCCCTCAACACGCTTCACAACACTTGTTGTTTCTCCGCCCCACGCCAAAGAGCATTAAACCTTACCGTGCGGGTGGGGGATTCGGTGGTCAGCTCACAATAGCGCCTTTTTGATTGATTTCATTGAGATCGCAGATGGGTGACAGGGCTTCACTGGCTGCTTTTGCTTTATCCGACACCTTATTCTCTTGGATGTTGTTTCTAAAGGACAAAGCTTAGTGGGAGATCACTTCACACTCTTGTAGGTAACGTGTGGTGCATTTTGCTATTTTTTGTGATTCGTGAATACTAATAATAAACACTTTCTTACAGGTGTGGATCTAGAAAAGATGGGCACTAATAGACCATCCATGGGGAAGTATCAAGAAGTATAATTGTGGAGCGGGCATTTTGAGGTTGAAAAAGGTTTAATGGAAAATTCTAGTTTATAGGAATATATTCTAGAAAATATATGACAATTGATTTTCATTATTGGAAAGTAGGTAGGATTTTACTAAATTCGGATTCTAAAAATAACCATATCATATTACAAAATATAATTATATAAATAATTAAATAAATAATAATAATATTCATTTTGGGAAAATAGAAATATAATTATTCCTTTTTTCTTAATAAAAATAGAGTTGCCACCCGGTTCAGCTCCATCGGGAATTGGGGTATACCGATCCGAAATGGGATTTTAATACCAAAAGACGAGATTCTAAGTTCGGACAAAATAGTTACTAATCACACTTTTATATTTGAAGACTAAATTAAATTTGATAAATGAATCATGGGTTTAATTGAAATAAAATAAATAGGGAAAGATAGAAATACTTTACAGCAGGTTTCTGAGCTTTAATGTTATTGGTATGACCCTGCTTATTTTCCTACAAGCTTGATCTTTATGTTAATGCAATTTAATGGAAATTTGCAAATAAATAAACTAAAATGAAAATAATAAAAAAGAGAGTGAAAAGAAAAATAACATAGATGAGAGAGGTCAAAATAAAATGAGAGAAAGTTGGCTTTTTAGTGATATTACCCTCAGTTTACCTTTTCATTTGTCCAGGGTGATGTGAGAGCCGGTTAGGAACCATAGTTGTCGTCTTGTGATCTTGTATGAATTGAATGATTAAATCAACACTAAAAATTCCAACTATTAATTTGTGAGGGGATTTTGATGATATTTCGGCTTTAATTCTATATCATGGATATCGAAAACCGGAGAGTGAATTTTGGCAGTATTTTGGCTATAACTCGATACTATGAATTCCAAATATCGAATTTCCGGGAGTATTTGGGCTATGATTCAATACTATGAATTCCAAATATTGAATCTCTGGGAGTATTTTAGCTGTAGTTTGATACTATAAGTTCCAAATATCAAACTTTCGATGAGTGATTTCAAAATTTCCGCAGAGATCTAAGGGGGCACTTAGTTTAGGGAACCAAAGTGTAAGTCCCTGTGCAGAGTTTCAAGGAATACCTATTTTAGGGAATCGAGGTATTGGTTTTCTGAGGAGATCTCAAGTGGCCTGAGTGACTCCGGAAGAATTTCAGGGCATTTTTTAGGATTTCTATACTGAGTATGGACAAGGTATAGAACAAGGATAAGTGAAGGGCTTAAATGCCTTCTTTCTCTCTCTAAACTCAGAATTTTTCTCTCTATAATCTAGCTTTTACATGCAGAAATGAAAAGTATATGTTGTTGTTCCAAATGGGAAGGCAAAGATGCCTATTCGTACCCTGTGGAAATTATCCGATCAATTAATTTCTGCCTAATTCGATTATCCAAAACAGTGATTTGGGAAAATACTCTGTCGGATGAAATTCAAGGAAAATAACCGGTCAATTATTTTCTGACTAATCTAATACATTACATGTAAATTATCCGAATGGACAATTATCATTAGGGGGAAACTACCCGATCAGCTAGTTTCCATAGTTGACATTTTTAGGGTAATGAAGACCCTACGGTCAGAAATGGAAACTTCTAAATTTAGCTTTGCTGAATTTTTAAATGTCAATGGGAAATTTAAACTCTTTGAGACATCTTGAGGATTCTTGATATTTTGAAATTTATGGAATTTTCGAGTCGGAAGAACCTTGGGACATTGGATATCATACTGAGAGATATTTAGAGCTAAGGGAAAAAGAGTTTACAACTTTGGCTCTATTCCTGGCTCTTTGTCTGATTGCTATGATGAATATGGTTTCTTTCATCATCAGGCTGAAGCGGACTGTGCTAACAGTTTGCCCCTTGCATACATGAATTTCATATGTGAAATTTGGTCGTATGCAAAAAAAGCCAAAACATTTTAGTGTGAATGCATGAGTTGATATTTTAATTGACAAATTTTGAAACAAAATATTTTTCCCTTCGATTAAAATATTCAATGAGAAAATTCTTTTGCAAAAATTCTAGAAGATAAAAGGCAACATGTTGGGGATATCAAAAATAATATAACTGATATCATTTTTGAAGTGCAATAAAGCTAGAAAAATACATGCGAGTGCGTGCAAAAATATTCTGTGGTCCGCCCATTTTTAAAATGATTTAAAAAAATGTGGAAAAGAAAGAAATAAACAAAATTCAAAATGCTGGGGAAAATACCCGGTCGGGTAGTTTCCAGATGAATTCAAAATTAATAGGGATAAGGACTATCCGTTATATGTCGGATGAACTGGCTAATGAGCATTAAGGAGAAAATACTCGATGGGGTAAATTCCCTGGAAAATAGTCGATCGGCTAATTTCCACAGATTATAAAAGTCCAATTCGAGAGTGAGACATTCACAACCCTATTCCTCTACAATTTCAAAGCCTTCAAATCACAGTCAGCCATGATTTCTTTCACTTTCTTGACTCTTGCTCCACTCCTACTTTGATTCTTTGGTGTTTCCATGTATTGTAAGTTATACAATACCCGATTAACGCTCCCAGCTAACCAAGTTCTTCCGATAGAGCAAATCGATGGCGAGAACACCGATGTTTGCATTGTTTGGGTTGAGACCCACTACCGTCTCCCAAAAAATAGTAAATATCACAAAATAGGAATAAATGAGGTGATTCCTTTGACTTTGGACCCAGATAATCACCTCTTTTGAATCTTGGTACGTTCTTTCATCTTCTCAATTTCAATTTTGTTGAAAATTTAATTAGAATGCCATGCAATGATTTTTAGGATTGAACTTCGATTTGAAATTCGCATGCTTTAGGGATAGGATTCGAATCAAACTCGATGAACTTTGGCCATCTTGATGAATCTTGCGAAACTTGATGAATTTAGATTGTTTTAGGCTTTGATGAATGCTGCATCTTACTGTATATTATTGGAATTTTAGGATTTTGGATGAAATTTATATGCAAAAATTTTGACTTGCTAGGGAGAAACTATAACACACAGTTTCTGTGGAAACTATCCGATCGGGTAATTTCTCATGGAAAATATCTGATCAGTTATTTTCTACAGAAGGTTTATTTTTGCCTCTGTTTTTCCTTTTATGCCTGAACTACATTATAATCCCTTCGTTAGATTATATCATCTTTGCAGGTGCATAATTTCCCACAAATGGTATGAAAATCTTAAATCAGGTGCAAAAGCTATTGTCGATCAAACTTGTATCGATCGGTTGGTCCAAAAGGTTTCTTATAATAAGAGATATGACTATCCGCATTTGGCGAATGTGATCATCTCGCCTTTATTGAGTAGGTGGCCGGATATGACTCACACCTTTCACTTCAAGTGTGAGGAGTTTATGATTACTCCATTGGATTTTTATGATATCATCGGTCTTCCTTTCAATGGGACGATTATCCACTTCAACTACTGTCTTTCGGTCTTAAATTTTGATTCTAATTTTGTGGAGAGACTCATTAGTTTTGCAGATCGTTCGGGACAAGGCAAGATTTTAATAACCAAGTTGATGAACTATTAGAAAGGTAATGCGCATCCTCAAGGTCATCCTAGGCAAGAAGCAAGGGCTTTTCTCACTGCGATTCTATCATGGTACTTCTTTCCAACCGGGGCATCAATGGCGAACCTCAATCTTTTGATAAGTCTGGTTGACATGGACAATTTCAGTTCTTACGCCTGGGGGAGAGCCGCATTAGCATAAATGTACCTCACTCTCGATCAGTGCGTGAGGAATAGAATCCTACAATTCAAGTCTTCTTTGATTGTGCTCGGGGTACAATTTTAAATTTTATATTTGACGTCCTTTACATTTGGACTATTTTCTGACTCCATGTTTTTTCTTTTTATAGATTTAGTTCTATGAGATGAATATCTTAGAAATGACATCGCTGGTAACAATATTGGATCATCTTTACTTTCCCCGCTTTCCTCTCTTTTTAGAAGGTTGGGATGAAGAAGGTCATGATAAGATTTTGACTCGCCTTCGAGAGCTCGAAACTACAGATGTAAGCACCTAAGCTTACTTTATCATTCCTTTATCGAAAGTGACTTGTGAACTAATTGTTCCTTTTCTTGTGCATATCATCACTTCGCCTTGGCTTACAGAGGAAATTTTAGAGGATAACTAGACCGATGAGATGAAAAATGCCATGCTTTTTATCCATAAGCGCTTGATCATGGAGAGTCCTCACTCGTAAGAGTGGTATTTAAGAGAGCGGATTGTCGGGTGCGACCTTTATACCAGTTCTTGATTAGTTCCACCTGAGCTTCCTACTTGGCTATTCTTTCCCGGTGGTGTTCCTAGGTATGATGGCCTTTACCAGAATGGCATTGAGGTGACCTTAGTAAATGTGACAAGTCTATATAATGAGTTCTATAAGAGGCTACTGGGATAGCCAGCTGTTGATCTTATGCCAATTGAAGCACGTGGCGGCGGCGATGGGCCTGGTGGTCCTTCTCGGAGTGAAAAGGTAAAAGATTGCCTTTTCATGAATTATGCAAATATGATTGCCAATGAGTTTTACTGATTGCTCCTTTTCTATTTCAGGGTGACTACTAGGGTCAAAAAAGGGGTAGAGGTGTTAATGTCGGTAGCTCCAGATCTTCTTCCTCTACAGGTCATGATCAGGGCATGGTGCCTGGTCACAAGATTCTTGACCTCAGCCAGATGCACATGTCTCTTTTCAATACTGAAGGCATCCTTTATGATCGTGTGATTGAGTCGAGCTAGGAGTTTGAGATGCTCTATTCTCCTCCCAATACTACTCATGTAAAAAACTTTAAGATATTCAATTTTCATTGAACCATGTCTAACAAGTGAGATCTTTAATCGCAAGTTACTGTAGAGGATAACATTAGGGATGGAAGGATGATCCTTTCCATGGACCAGGCTAAGCAGAATGATAATTTCACCATGAGGGTATATTTTCTGATTTTAAATGCAATGTTTATACGAATAAATTAATGCAATGCATGTGACACATGTTATGTTTTATTATTTCTAGGGTCGCATCCAAATGTTGTCCTTAGAGAATGAAGATTTACGCCGAAAGGTGGCAGAGTACAGGAATGCTAGTAGCGGTCAGGCCAGAGCGGTCATCCCTTTTGATCCATTTGCATATCCTCAACCCGCTGATCAGGGGTAGTAGATGTAGATCTATTTTTTAGCTGTTAGGGATTAGATTTTTGGACTTATATGAGGCATTCTTTTGAGTACATTGTTATAGCTTTCTTTTCTTTTCTGCTTTTAATGCTTGAACAATTAGAACAATTATCCACTGTTTATCATATTCTCTTATGCATGACACGAGTTTATTGGGGTAATATGCTAGATTTTGGCAGATTGCCCCATAAACTATGCATAGTGAACTGTCGTATTTCGGGATTTCTCAATCCCATTTTCTATTCCATCATGAATAACTATGATGAATTTCAAATTAGCTTGAGAAGCTATTTCAATTCTCTCAGCAAGGCCGAGTGGGATTTGCTAATGCCATGTGGCTTACATCATATGAGAATTTATCATTGAATATTCATTCGTCAATCTCTGCTAGATGCTGCGATTAGCTTTTGGTATCCGATTGATAATGTCTTTCGGTTCAAGGATCAAGAACTTTGCCTATGTATGAAGAATTTTGTGCTATTATGAAAATTCCTTGTGACCAGAAAATCATAGTCCCTGCTCGAAATGTCTCCTACTCTGGCAGACTATTGAACTATTTCAAGCTTTCATGTTATTGCAGGAAAAGACTATTGAAGATTATGGATTAAGTCTTTCAGAGGCTCTGAATGTGTGTCAGAGATTGATGCCTTATAATATGAGCTGGTTGCCGCTCATGTATCTACTATTGTTGGGCCAATATTTGTGTGTGACTGCCACCGGGACGTGTAGTTTCGCACTTGTTCCTATGATTAATCAAATGCTGGAAGGTGCTTCTCCAATAAATGTTGTCTTAGCGGAGATACTAATTCATATGTGATTCGTTCATTGTGGAGGAGATAATGCTTGTGGGGGAAGTACACTTCTCTTGCAATTATGGCTCTTTGACAAACTGGTATCTTAAGTGTTCCTAAGACAAGATTTGATCCAAGTGGTTTCTAGGTGCGATTCTCTCTGGTTCAGGATATGGAGAATGATAAGGATTATGCCAATTATATGACAGCTAAATAGGTTGATAGGATGTAATCACACACTGTCATGGGGATTCGCTGGATCTGCCCCTGGCGGGAGATTTCTCATGTCACAACATTTGTCACTTTCAGAAGTGTGGTGCTCTTAGGATTGAATGACAGTACTTTCTACTTGCCTAAACATTTGTGTAGGAAATACGGCCTTCCTCAGAGGTTTCTAGAGTCATTGTGTTTTGCTAGATGTCTTGATTTCACTTACTTACTATAGTGCAGGTATCTAGAGAGGTGGAATAATTGAGTGCAAGTTCCCATGAACTACACTACTTCCTTCGATATCTGCCCAGATGTCGCTTACAGGTATTGGCTTAGTTCCATCAGGGAGTTATCCACTACTGAGGAGAGGAAAGAGATAACCTGACGTCTTCGCTCTCTTTTAGCTAGTGCTAGCCATTAGGTTGTCAGTCTGGCTTGAAATTAAAGAAGAATGTCTTCCTCTCGTTTTTCTTTTCTTCTCTGCCTCTATCTCATGTAATGTAAAATATATGATAAATGGGATATGCTTATGTATGAATTGCCTTTAACAATTTATGTCCATTTAGCTCACACATATTATATTTTCATTACCATGATGCTATTAAAAAAGAAAATTCATTTCTTAAAGAAGTAAATGGTACAAGTTTCCGATTACTGTCCATTGTCATCTAGGGTTTCGAGATGGATTTTACCAAAGACTACACTCACCGTTTTAGTCCTAATTTTTGCCTAAAAGCTCTCCCTAGCTCTTAGCAGACTTATTTATTATATATTTTTTCTTTTTTAGATGAAGTAACATTTCAGCTTATCCCAATTGATAGGATTTGTGACTCATTACCGTCCATGTCCATCATCTTCACTGTGCCTTTACTAACGGTTCGTTTCACCGCATATGGGCCTTCCCAATTAGGTTGAAATTTCCCTTAAACATCTGTGCGCGTTTTTCGAGATTGCTTAATTACTAAGTCTCCTGCCTTGATTGGTTGATTCTTTCATTTCACCTTCTAGTTGTACGCCCTAGCCATTCGCTGCCGATAAGCTTGAAGATTTATGAGAGCTGTTAAATGCTTTTCGTCGATGAGATCCAATTCTTCATATCTCACTCGTGCCTAATCACTTTCCGATAGCCTTGGCTCTAATACCACATGTAAGGACTTGATTCCTATTTCAGCGGGAGGTACTGCTTCTATCCCACATACTAGAGAAAATAGAGTCTGTCATGTCAGGGTTCTGATGCTTGTTCTGTATCCCCATATAGCATAGGTGATGCAGAATGAAGAAATAAAACAAATAAGGATGAGGTTGTGTTGTGCTGTTTAGCTGGATGCTCCGATTTGGACAATTCAGGTGTCCATTTCGGGTGGAAATAGGTTTCTAAGAAGAACTCATGGTTACACCATGATCCCGATGCTGTTTTGGTCAAATTCAAACTCTAAGAGCTTCGAAATTTGGATTTATTGTAAAATCCGTGAAATATTAGTATTTTGGTTATTTTATTTTATTTAGGAAGTTTAATTTTATTAGGATTCAATATTTTGTTAGGATTAGAATTTCTTGTTCTTTTAGGATTTAGAGTTTCTTGATTTCTTATTCTTTTAGTTTCTTGATTTCTTGTTCTTTTAGGATTACAATAAATAGCATATACAAAGGGCTATGATGTAAAGAATTATTCAGTTTTGAGTTTTTGTTTTCTTGATTACCCATCAATAAGAATAGTATTCTTATTAAAATTTTCTAAAATTCTTAGAGAGTATCTAGGTTTTTTAGAAGGCCTAATTATCTTAGAGAGTATCTAAGATTGTTAGAAGAATTGACTTCTAGCGATTTGCGAGATCAAAGGAATTCAGTTATTTATTTTGTTCGTATTCTATTTCAATTAACTTTCGCTGCATCAGTTGGTATTAGAGCCTAATCCACACTAAGGCACCGACGGAGGTATAGTGTTGCTGTGACAGCCGAGGAAGAGGTATTGAGCACCACACTATTTGCATCAGTGAGAATCATATTTATCCTTTAATTTTCAATTTTAAGTTTGTATTTTATTTTTTGGTAGAAAGTCAAAAATAGAAAAAAAAGAAAAGATAAAAAAAGAAAAAAAAAAGAAAAAAAATTCAGTTGGTACGAGAGATAGGTTCAGACTATGACTCCGCATATAAGGGGGTGTAGTGTTGCTAAGATAGCCAAGCAAGAGGACCCTTTTCGTCGAAGAATGAAAGCGACATTTGACGATTTTGCCAAGGAGGTGAAGTATATAATTATTGAGGAGTTTCGCAGGTTTGGTACTGAATTACTACGTGAGTTGAGGAACGCACAAAAAGAAAATAATTCAAATTCTTATTACAATAAAGTCAAAGTTAGGGAACATGACTATGATCAACAATTCTCCCAAGACAAGGTTAATGATTCTACAATACCATCTATTGTAGATGAAATCCCTATTTTGTATGAATATTGTGATACATGAGATAACATTGATGACATTGAGGAATCAATTGTTGATTCGATGCCTATTATAGAGATTAAAAAAGTAAACAAGGTCCCTATAATATTTTCAAACTTACAAAATCAGCCAAATACTTTTCAAGTTCCAACTCCCAATTCGCCAGTTTTGAATAAAATATATCCATTCGATTTTGCTGGCACTTCAATATTTTTAAATAATGATTTGTTGAATAAATTTTTTGTTATGGCTATCATTGAGGAGATAATACCTTGGATGACGAAAATTTGAGGATGAATTTTATTCAACCTCGGGAGAATGATGCAGAATGAAGAAATAAAACGAATAAGGATGAGGCTGTGTTGTGCTGTTTGGCTAGATGCTCCGATTTGGACGATTCAGGTGTCTATTTCGGGTGGAAACAGGTTTCTAAGAAGAACTCATGGTTATTCCATGAGCCCGATGCTGTTTTGGTCAAATTCAAACTCTAAGAGCTTCGAAATTTGGATTTATTGTAAAATATGAGAATTATTAGTATTTTTACTATTTTATTTTATTTAGGAAGTTTAATTTTATTAAAATTCATTATTTTGTTAGGATTAGAATTTCTTGTTCTTTTAGGATTTAGAGTTTCTTGATTTCTTGTTCTTCTAGGATTTAGAGTTTCTTGATTTCTTGTTCTTTTAGGATTAGAATAAATAGCCCATATAAAGGGCTATAATGTAAAGAATTATTCAGTTTTGAGTTTTTGTTTTCTTGATTACCCATCAATAAGTATTCTTATTAAAATTTTCTAAAATTCTTAGAGAGTATCTAGGTTTGTTAGAAGGCCTAATTATCTTAAGGAGTATCTAAGATTGTTAGAAGAATTGACTTCCCGCGACTTGCGAGATAAAAGGAATTCAGTTATTTATTTTGTTCGTATTCTGTTTCAATTAGCTTTCGCTGCATCAATATGGCTAATGATCTGCCCAATCTCTATATGTGGTCACCATTTTGGACAAGATCCTCTTGATGGATTTATTTATAGCTTCAACAGCCCCGTTGGCTTGTGGTCTATAAAGAGAAGAGTGATGGTGCTCGATATTATACTGTTTAAGTAAGTCTGCAGTTTCTCCTTGGAATTGAACTCCCTTATCTGAGACGACATGGTATGGGATCCCAAATCTAGCAAAAATATGATTTTCGATGAATTTTGTCATCTTCTTAGCATTGATGCTAGTGTAGGATTCAACTTCTACCCACTTGGAAAAGTAATCCACTACAACTATTATGAACTGATGCCCATTTGTAGATGAAGGTCGTATCTCACCATTGATGTCGATGCCCCAAGCTGAGAAAGGCTAAGGTGTAGTCAAGGCTTGTAGTTCTATCGTTGGAAGATGGCTAACATTATCATGTATTTGGCAATCATGACAAGTTCTAGCTTCTTGAATACGATTGGCAAACATGGTGGACCAAAAGTGTCCCATTCGTTGAATCTTTTTAGCTAACATGGCACCGTTCATGTGGGGACAACATTCTCTAGAATGCACCTGTTTCATTATGCCTCGCACTTCTGATTGTGTCAGACATCGCAAAAATAGGCTATCTATGGACCTTTTAAATAGTTGTCCATCCAATAACAGGAACTGCACTGCTAATTTTCTTAGCGTGGTTTTGTCTGAGTCAGTGGCTTCCACCAGGTATACCCCTTCTTCTAGGCATCTGTGAATATTATAATATTAGGGGTTTTCACAGTCTTCTACTGAGATTTCTGCTATAGAGAGATAATATGGCCTCCTTGTGGTTTCCATGACGAGAGGCTTGATAGGTTGACTATTAGGTCTTTCCCACATAGATGCTAGGGTAGCTAGAACGTCTGCCATCTAATTCTTATCTCATGGCATATGGCAAAATTCACAGTGATCAAATAGCGTTGCTGCTTTCCATACTATTGGGGCTGACAGTTAGATTGAACATGCATAACATGCATGGTGAAAATTCAAAATTTTATCCCTGTCCCCAGGAACTCCAATTAGTTGCATATAAATTAAATAAAGCCTTAACTAAATAATTCTCTACCTAGGTTAGCATGCATAGGCTAGGCGTACCATAATTTTAAACATATCCTAGCATAAATATTTTATATTAGTCATGTTATAACTCTAAGTTATGATTCAAATATAAAATAAATTAAGCATGCATTGTAACCTAAGCATAATAATTATTAAGTCTAAAATGCATAAAGAAAAAGACCTAATAATTTAAAGAAAAAAAATTAAAGCATACCAGTCAAAGCGTGCTTTAGCAGAACATCCTTGCACTAGCTTTCAAGTGTAGGATAGCCTTTATGAGTATCCACACGAACCCCACCAACCAAAACCTCCCAATGAGGAAGAAACGAAGAACCTTGAGTGGCTGCTAGGCCACTCTAAAATCCCACTCAAAAATATATTGTTCAAGTTTACCTTACTCGTAGGATTCACAATTGAATTGGTGTATATTGAAATGAGAAAATGGGGCTCAATTTATAAGGGGAGCAAGGGCTCCCTGTATTTGATGCGGGATGGGAAAAATCCCATCCCTACCCTTTGCAAATACCTGAATTGTATAGGATCCGCGTGCTGTCCACGCTAACCCAACTTGCTCCATAAGCCAGGTTCTTTACCACATAAGAAAGGCTCTTGCAAGCCTACCTTGTCCCGTCAGCTAGGATTTGCGGGCTCTATCGCAAGCCCAGTTTGTGGGTCATAAAGGCTGTACAAGGCAAGCTCTTGTGAGCCTGCCTTGTCCCACGGGCTGGGCCTCTTGGGACGTCCCGTGAGCCCAGATCGTGGGTGGCCTTGCTGCAGGCCAGCGCAAGCCTGGCTTACACTGCCAGCATCCCACAAGTGCCTTTGGCACTCATGCGGGCTCGTGTAGGTCTCGCAAAGCCTTCGGGCTTACGGGTCCTATTTGCAAAGGGTCCAACCATCAATTTTGTAGTTCTAGCTCTTTCTCCAATTCAAAATAAATATTTATTTTATGACCCTAATAAATTAGTTGCTGGTCAGAATATAAATTCCTCGGTTTATCCAAAATGATCTAATCATATTTAACCAATTAAATAATAATCCAATTATTATTATTTTATATTTTTATAGTAGAATAAGTCCATTAATTCTTTACTCAATCCGATGAAGGTCCAATGTGTGTGACCTTATAGGATCCCGAAGTATTGAGCTGTTAAGGCTTAACCAACCCTTATTCTGATGGAACCATTGGCTTGAAGTTCTAGACCATAAATAGAACTTGATTACCTTAAAGGACTGTAGTACAACTCTAGCAAGGGTCTACCATCCCCCATTACTCAAAATGTCATTTGTGCTTATTACTTAATCTCGGTTAATGCAATAGTTGTCTAGTACAATGAACTCCTTCCATTCTTTAATATTAATACCATCTGGTTTATAGGGTTCGATAAAATTGTAAACCCACTAATAGCAAAGTTGCTCCAAGCTATCCCAGTTATTAACTTTGTTACCGAAGTATATTGCCTTTTACCATAGTGTGTTTGACTAGAAACTATTTCTATCAAACTCATACTCTGATAAGAGGTTTATAGCAATCATTACTTTAACAAGCAGCCAGGTACAACTCCTTAATATGTCCGGAGTGATGGATTCTTTCTGACTATATAGCTTACCAACGTGCTGTCATCACTATACCCGTAATCACCCGTAAAACCCTAAATTAACGAGTGTGTGGGAATGACCCAAAGTATAGAAATAGTACCACACAAGGTAACTAGTATCTCAAGTATGAGGATATTCGCATAGCTTATTGCATGAAGATAAACACAAACACATTAATATATAGCAAGTGTTTATCTTACTGTGGTCTCCAATATATCTCCTAGATATATCCATATATCAAACTTAGGGCACCACCTTCAATCCTTAGGAGGTTGACTGCTTGGACCCTTTTAAAGAAAGTTGGCCAAATGTTAGTCTTTCCGCTTCATCAATATCTTTTCTTGATGACACTATGACTAGGGATAGTTTAGACATAATCATAATTGCACATGAAGCAGGTTCCACCAAATATAGTCTAACTATAATTTCTCTGACTTTATGCTATGATACGTCAAGGAATTTTGTATATATACATCAATGAATATATTTTAACCAACTATAATATATTTATAAACACATTGATATAAATAAAAGATTAAATGCCTTTATTAATTAAACAAAATATTTGTACTATTACATAATTAAGATATATCGCCCTAATTGCCTTATGGGCATACATCATATCCAACAAACTCTCACTTCCACTAAGGCCAATCATCCATATGTCTTAATCAATACACTTTAACATGTTGGTCATGCTTGACTTGAGTCAATGGATTCGTCAGACCATCCGCGAGCATCTAATCAGTGGGAACATATTCTAGTCTTATAATCTTAGCATCAACAATCTCCCTGATTATATGATACTTTTTGGATACATGTCTGTTTTTCTGATGGGACCGCGGTTCCATTGCTTGAGCTATAGCACCATTGTTATCACAATATAAAGTAATTGGATCAACAGTCTTAGGCACTACACTAAGATCACCAAATAATCCTTTTAACCAGGCAGCTTCTTTTGCTACTTCACATGCAGCAATGTATTAAGATTCCGTGGTTGAATCAGTAGTAGTTTCTTGCTTGGAACTCTTCTAGCATACCGCCCCTCCATTTAACACATACATAAAACTTGAGTGAGACTTAAAGTCATCCTTCTCAGATTGAAAACTAGCATTACAGTAACCTCTAATTGTGAGGTCACCTTCTCCATATATCAAGAACTCATCCTTAGTCCTTCTCAAGTACTTAAAATTTGCCTTGACGGCCATCCAATGCTTTCCACCTGGATCTGACTGATATCTGCTCATAAAGCTCAAAGCCTGAGAGACATCTGGCCTAGTACATATCATAGCATATATGATGGATCCTATCACAGATGCATAGGGTATATCCTTCATGTACAATCCCTCCTGAGCTGTCTTCGGACACTCAGCCTTAGATAGGTTTATCCCCTTTTTCTCATCGGGAGATAACCTTTCTTCAAATGCTTAAGGTTAAACCTATTCAATACCTTGTCTATATACGTACTTTGAGAAAGACCTAATAGCCTCTTAGATCTATCCCTATATATCTTTATACCTAGTATAAATGCTGCTTCACCAAGGTCTTTCATGGAGAATTTTCTTGACAACCATACTTTAACATTTTGAAGAAGAGAAATATCGTTTCCTATTAGTAGAATGTCATCGACATACAATACTAAGAAAACAACTGCACTCCAACTAACCTTCTTGTAAACACAAGGCTCATTAACATTTGGACAGAAATCCAGTTCACGGATTGTCTGATCAAACCTTATATCCCAACTCCTGGATGCCTGCTTAAGTCCATAAATGGATCTTTGTAGCTTGCATACCTTCAAGCTATTCTGAGAAGTAAAACCCCCAGGTTGTGTCATATACACATTCTGGTCTAAATCCCCATTCAGGAATGTTGTTTTAACATCCATTTGCTAGATCTTATAATCGTAATTTACAGCAATAGCGAGGAGTATTCTTATGGATTTAAGCAGGGTTGATACTTTCACGTTATAACCTTTTGCAACCAACCTTGCTTTATAGGTATTACATTATCGTCCATGTCAGTCTTCTTCTTGAAGACCCATTTGCACCTGATTGGTCTAACCTCTTGCGGTGCATCAATAAAATTCCAAACTTGGTTCTCATACATGGAATCCATTTCTGATTTCATGGCTTTTAGCCATTTATCAGAATCTGAGCTTTTCATTGCCTCATCATATGTCCTTGGTTCATCATCCTCCATGAGATATAGTTCCTTATCATCAGTGATGATAAAACCATATATATCTGGACCTTTATACACATGACCTGATCTTTGCAATGATTATATTTTGATAAGCTATTATTGTATCACACTTTCTTGTGTATCTAGAATGGGGTCAATCAGCTGATTATCTATTTCTTCCTCTTAAACTTCTAGTTCAATATTGCCCCAACTGACTTTTGCAAGTAAGTGTTCTGTTTTGAAAAAGTGAGCATTCCGAGACACAAATACCTTCTGTCCTTCAGGTTGGTAAAATAGATATCCAATAGTTTCCTTTGGATATCTAATGAACATACATTTTTTTGATTTGGCGTTTAGCTTATCTGACACTATCCTCTTTACCATAGCAGGACAACCCCATACTCTTAAGTGACTTAGAGATGGCCTTTTATTACACCATCTTTTGTAAGGTGTAAACTCAACTGATTTAGAGGGCACTCTGTTTAATACATACACCACGCTCTTTGCTGTATATCCCCAAAAGGACTTATTGAGATCTGCATGGCTCATCATGGACCGAACCATATCTAATAAAGTACGATTCCTACTTTATGACACTCCATTATGTTGGGGCATATAAGGAGGGGTCCATTGTGAAACTATCCCTTTTACCTTTAGATAATCCTAAAACTCCTGACTTAAGCATTCTCCACCTCGATCTGATTGAAGTATTTTAATACTTTTCTCAAGCTGTTTCTCTACTTCAGCTCTGAATAGCTTGAACTTTTCAAAACTTTCAGACTTATGGTTCATTAAGTACAAATAACTGTATCGTGAATAATCATCAATAAAGGTCATGAAGTGGGAGTATCCTCCTAGTGCCTGAACACTCATTGGACGTCACACATCAGAATGTATAAGTTCCAATATACTCGTGGCCCGTTCACCCTTTCCTTGAAAGGGTACCTTTGTCATTTTTCCTTCTAAACAAGGTTCACAATCACCATAAGACTCCAAGTCGATTGGGCCCAAGTCTCCATGTTTATGCTACTCGGTTAAGCGATCTTTGTTTATGTGGCCTAAACGACAATGCCATAAGTAGAAGGAATTCTCATTATCTAATTTAACTTTCTTCACATTGTTTATATTAAAAACTTCTATTTTAGTATGAAGAACATAAATGCCACCATTCAACAGCCTATAACCATAAAGAACATTATTCAAATGAATCTTGCAATTATTATTCAAAAATCAAATCTCAAATCCCTCTACTGCTAAACACGCAACAGATACAATATTCTTAGTAACACTCAAAATGTAGTGACAATAAATCAAAACTAAAACAAGTCCACTTGGGAAAATAAGGTTAAAGCTTCCTACGGCTAATACAGCAACTCTGGATCCATTTCCCACACGCAGGTCCATCTCCCCTTTTGCAAGTCTTCTACTGTTCCTTAGTCCTTGCACAGAGGTACATATATAAGAACCACAACCAGTATCTAATACCTAAGTGGTTTTACTAGGAAAAGTAGCATAGTTTTCAATTACAAACATACCTAAAGTAGATGCCTCTGCAGGCTTCTTCTTCAAATGTTCAGGAGCAGGAGCTGTGCAATCCCTCTTCCAATGTCCCGGTTTCCTATGCTAGAAGCAGACATACTTAGATGTCTTCTTTTCTTTCTTCTTCTTACTGATTCTTTTCTTGTCACCCAGTGCCTGTTTCTTTTTCTTAGAAGCCTTGCCTTTCTCAACCAATAGTAGAGGTTTCTGATCTTTCTTAATCTGAGGTTCTAATGCTTTCAACATATTGATTAATTCAGGGATAGTAGAATTAATCTTGTTCATGTAATAGTTAGTCACAAAGCCTGAGTAACTATCCGTCTAGGACATCAACACAAGGTCAATGCTTAAGTCATGATTTATCTTGAATCCCAATCAATTCAACTTCTCAAGGTATCCCAAGAGTTTCAGTACATGTTGAGAGGCAGAGGTGCCAGCCTATATCTTGGTTCCAAAAAGGAGCTTTGAGGTCTCGTACCTCTTTGTCCTTTCCCACTCCGAAAAGAGCTCTTCAAGATGGAGAACCATTTCCTCAAAGGGCATGTTCTCATGTTGTTTCTAAAGCTTAGAATTCATGGACCCCAACATGATACACATGGCAGTCTTATGATCTTACCTGTGCTTCAACCAGGCCTCATGTTCCATATGATCCTCAACATTAGGTACAACAGGGAAAATTTCACTTAGAACATAGGCAATTCCCTCATATGTGAGAATAATTTTGACAGCTCGGAACTAATCAGAAAAGTTTGAGCCATTCAATTTGGTGTCAAGTAACATACAGAGATTAATGTTAGAATTCATTTTCAACCTAAGATATAAGAAAAGAAAAGGAGTTCGTATATTAGTTTAAGTACATGCATTTAATATAAGGACTTTTAATTAAATACATTTGTCCTACTATTTTCTTCAAAATTTACAATAGCCCGTTCTATCAAATTTGGGAATTTTAGCCCAGCTAAATTTCCTAGTAGGTAGCATCGATAACTAGTCTATTACGACCCCTAATTTTATGAAAAAGTCACAATAGTAAGTTATAGTTGGAATCCCATTCCATTTTCATCGTATGCAATTGCTAATACATTCAAGTTCCCTAATCCCAAGGGAACTGTGCTCTTATATTAGCATCTCCTTGAATATGTCTCAGATCTGGGCCTAGCCCCCAATTTTATGGTGGACTACCCTAGTTCTGTTAAGGCAGACCCTATCCCAAACTTTACAACCAATCAATGTGGACTAGAACGAACGCATTCCGTAGCACTTTGATAGCCCAAAGAGATCGTATTATAAATTTGAGTAAGGAAGACTGTAACTTGCCTTAATATATTTACTTAGGGATTTTATTGGTGTCAAATGTCTCACCCAATCTAGGATTTTATCAGATGGATATATTTATAATAACTTATATTAATTGAGGGGATTTTAGAATTAATTTATAAGCTCCAACCTTAGGTGGGTCCAAGATCTATATAATTATTCCAATAACCTAGATTATATGCAAAATAATTAACACTTTTATTTGTTATATTTATATTGCATTTCCTTTAAGCTTTTATTCAATTAATTTAGTTTTTACTTTGTTATAGAAACATATATAAGCACCATCTTATATACTAGAAATAAATTAGTCCATATTTAATCCCCGGTTGGTCAATTCATGCTGCACCGATATAGGTTTCCAGGTAGGAGAGGTGCCCTTGAAGTGAGTAGACACCAAGTCCAATCCTTAGCCAGAATAAATACAGATACAAACTTGAAGACCAATGGATTCTCTTGAACTAATAACATTCGTTCTTCCAATTCATGTAAATTGGAAGCATCTATAACCCATTTAATTTAAATAAATTATTGAAACTTGTATAATTTGAGTAAGTTGAGTAGGCTTATTCAAAATTATTCACAACCATTTTCTAACCTTGAAATGAAAAGCACAAGTTCATATATATTGTTCCAAACAATTAAATAAACAATAATCATTTCAAATAGAAAATAATATTTAGTTCGCTTCTAACTTAATTATGTACTAAATAGGCAGGCTCTGATACCACTGTTGGGACTGACAGTCAGATTGAACATGCATAACATGCATGGCGGAAGTTTAAAATTTTGTCCCTATCCCCAGGAACTCCTATTAGTTGCATAAAAATTAAATAAAGCCTTAGCTAAATAATTCTCTACCTAGGTTAGCATGCATAGGCTAGGTGTACCGTACTTCTAAATTATATCATAGTATAAATATTTTATACTAAACATGTTATAACTCTAAGTTATAATTTGAATATAAAATAAATTAAGCATGCGCTGTAACTTAAGCATAATAATTATTAAGTCTAAAATGCTTAAAGAAAAAGACGTAATAATTAAAAGAGAAAATTAACACATACCAGTTGAAGCGTGTTTAGGAAAACCTCCTTGCTCTAGCTTCCAAGTGTAGGATAGCCTCTATGAGTATCCACATGAACCCCACCAACCGAAACCTCCCAATGAGGAAGAAATAAAGAACCTTGAGTGGCTCCTAGGCCACTCTAAAATCCCACTAGAAAATATATTGTTCAAGTTTACCTTACTCATAGGATTCATAACTTGAATTGATGTATATTGAAATGAGAAAATGGGGCTCAATTTATACGGGGAGCAAGGGCTCCCGTATTTAATACAGGATGGGAAAAATCCCATCCCTGGTTGCAAATTGGGTCCTTTGCCATACAAGGCAGGCTCTTGCAAGCCTACCTTGTCCCGCGGGCTGGGCCTTGCGGGCTCTCTCGTGATCCCAGCTCAAGGGTAGCAAAGGCTTCACAAGGCAGGCTCTTGCGAGCCTGCCTTATCCCATAGGTTGGGCCTTGCAGTACTTCCCACGAGCCCAGCTTACGGGTGGCATTGCTGCAGGCCAGTGCAAGCCTGGCTTGCGCTGCCTGTAGCCCACGAGTGCCTTTGGCACTCGTACGGGTTTGCGTAGGTCCCGTAAAGCCTTCGGGCTTGCAGGACCTATTTGCAAAAGGTCCAACCCTCAATTTTGTAGTTCTAGCTCTTTCTCCAATTCAAAATAAATATTTATTTTATGACCCTAATAAATTAGTTGCCGGTCAGAAAATAAATTTCTTGGTTTATCCAAAATGATCTAATCATATTTAACCAATTAAATAATAATCCAATTATTATTATTTAATATTTTTGTAATAGAATAGATCTATTAATTCTTTACTCAGTCCGATGAAGGTCCAATATGTGTGACCTTATAGGATCCCAAAGTATTGAGCTGTTAAGGCTTAACCAACCCTTGTTCTAATGGAACTATTGGCTCGCAGTTCTAGACCATGAATAGAACTTGATTACCTTAAACGACTGTAGTACGCCTCTAGGAAGGGTCTGCCATCCACCATTACTCGGAACGTCATTTGTGCTTATGACTTAATCCCAGTTAATGCAATACTTGTCCAGTGCTATGAACTCCTTCCATTCTTTAATATTAGTACCATCTGGTTTATAGGTTCGGTTAAAGTGTTAACCCACTAATAGCAAGGTTGCTCCAAGCTATACCAGTTATTAACTTGTTAACGAAGTGTATTGCCTTTTACAATAGTGTGTTTGACTATAAACTATTTCTTTAAAACAAATACTTTCATCAGAGGTTTATAGCAATCATCACTTCAACAAGCGGCCAGGTACAACTCCTTAATATATTCAGAGCAATGGATTCTTTCTGACTACTCAGCTTACCAACGTGCCATCATCACTATACCTGTAATCAGCTGTAACACCCTAAATTAATGAGTGTGTGGGAATGACCCAAAGTATAGCAATAGTACCACACAAGGTAACCAGTATCTCAAGTATGAGGATATTGGCAAAGCTTATTGCATGAAGATAAACACTAACACATTGATATATACCAAGTGTTTATCTTACTACGGTCTCCAATATATCTCCTAGATATATCCATGTGTCAAACTTAAGGAACCACCTTTAGTCCTTAGGAGGTTGACTGCTTGGATCCTTTCAAAGAAAGTTGACCACATGCTAGTCTTTCTGCTTCATCAATGTCCTTTCTTGATGAAACTATGACTAGGGATAGTTTAGACATAATCATTATTGCACATGAAGCAGGTTCCACCAAATATAGTCCAACTATAATTTCTTTGACTTCAGGCTATGATACGTCAAGGACTTTTGTATATATACATCAATGATTATATTTTAACCAGTTATAATATATTTATAAACACATCGATATAAACAAAAGATTAAATGCCTTTATTAATTAAACAAAATATTCGTTCTATTACATAATTAAGATATATCGCCCTAATTACCTTAAGGGCATACATTATATCCAACACATATTGCTTCTAGATAAGGCCTCAGAGATTCTTCCTTTAATTCCTAATCACCTATAACTTGCTTGATGACTAAAGTAGAACCATTGATGATTTTGACTTGGCCAGCTTTCATTGTTAAAAGGGCTGACAGTCCAAATAAACAAGCTTCATACTCAGCTCCATTATTGGTTATGTCAAATTCTACCCGTTTGGACAAGGGAATGATTTCACCATCTAGTGTGATAATAATAACTCCAAGTCCTACTCCTTTCTTTTTTACTGCTCCAATGAAGAACATTGTCCAATCCTTGGGCTGTTTGGATACTGATGCCAATTTTTCATCAGGAAACTCTAGATTTTCCATATGATCAGAGTCTTCTGGTTGATTGACTAGAAATTTAGCCACTGGTCGTCCCTTCATGACCTACTTAGTGACATACTCAATGTCAAACTCTAATAGTAATAGTAGCCATCTAGATAACTTTCCTATAAGTGAGAGAGTTTGGCAAAGGTATTCCATCGGATCGACTTTTGCTATGGCTTGCACACCGTAAGACTGAAATTAATCCCTAAGCTTCTTGGTTAGCCAGACCAATGCTGCACATGTCTTTTCTACTATAGTGTAATGGGTTTCATAATATAGCAACTTCTTGCTGAGATAATAGACTATGTATTCCTTCTTATCTTCATGCTCTTGAACAAGGATTACCCCTACAGAAGCTTCTTCAATTACTAAGTACAAGATCAAGGGGTTTCCCAAGTGCTGGCGGCCTTAGCACTAGTGGATTAGTGAGATACGCCTTAATTTTATGAAAGGCCTCCTAACATTGCTCATTCCACACCATCGGTTGTTGCCTTTTTAGTAACTTAAAGATTGGCTTGCACATCGTGCTCAATAACACGATGAACTGGCTAACGTATTACAAGGATCCTAGGAAACTTCTTATTCCTTCTCAGTTTATGGTACTGGCATGTTTATGATGGCTTTGAGTTTGTCAGGATTTATCTCGATACCCCTTTGGTTGACTATGTGACCCAGTAATTTTCCAGATGTTACTCCGAATATACACTTTTTTGGATTAAGGCGAAGATTGTATTTCTCTTTCCTTATGAGGAATCTATTAAGAATTGATGGATGTTCTCCTAGGGTCATCGAATTCACAAGCATGTCATCTATGTAGACTTGTACTTCTTTGTGAATCATGTCATGTAATAGAGCGGTGACTGCCCATTGGTAAGTTGCCCCAGCCTTCTTCAAACCAAAAGGCATTACCTTGTGATAATAAGTACCCCATTTTATAATGAAAGTAGTATTGATTTATCATCTATGTTCATGAGGATTTGATTGTATCCCAAAAAGCCATCCATGAAAGAGTGCATAGCGGCTCTAGTGTGTTGTCGACAAGGACGTCGATGTATGGAAGTGGGAAGTCATCTTTTAGAGTTGCTTTATTAAGATCTCAAAAGTCAACGCATACCCTAACTCTTCCATCCTTCTTGGGAATTGGAACTATCTTTGCCAACCATGTAGGATATTCTACAACTTCAAGAAAACCGGCCTCAAAGTAGCTGGTCATTTCTTCTTTCACCTTCTTGGCCCATTCAGGTTGTATTCTTCTCAGTTTCTGCTTTACTCGATGAATGTTTGGATCTGTCGGGATATTTTGTTTAGCAATGTGATGATCAATTCCTGGCATATCCTTGGAGGACCAAGCGAATGTTGAAACGTGCTTCTTTAATGTTTTTATCAAATCTCTCTCTTGTTCATGGACAACTCTACAGAAAAGAGTACTATTTTTGGATTTTATTCTGTGTTTAAGTTTATTTTCTTTATTAAAACATCATTGATATTGAAAATGCAAGATGTATGCTGGAATGGATGCATGAAATAATTATTGGAAATGTCACATGAGTAAGCAAAGTTCTTCATTTTATTATATGATTCGTACATTACATTATTAATATCAGAGATATTAGAGATAGATACAATAGACTCATCTTTCTCAGAGGAGTTTTCTTCATCTTGGTTTTCAGTTTTGACCAGAGTTGGTTCATCATGCACTTTGGCTTTCCCTTTGACTAGCCTGGCCATCTCTGTCCTTACTTAATTTACTTGCTCTTTTTTCATACCAGATTCCTCTATCTTCGAGTGGATACATAACACCCCAAGAAGTTCGTCAAGAAGCATGTTAGGGATGTCCTTCTTCAATTTTGGTTCTATAGGTATGTCCTTTGATTCTTCCTTAGTTTTGAGCATGCTAACAACTGGACCTTTTTCTGAACTTGCTGTAGTCCACCACGTCAGAGAAAATCTCAAATCCAGGAACTATCTTTCCCTGGTGTTGAATTACTTTAGTGATCCCGATATATGGCTTTTCTTATGCTTGCACGAAGCTTATCTTCCTCGACTTAGATCTAGCATCAGCTTCTTTGTAACCAAGTCGTGTTAGTTTAAGGGTTCCTGTATCAGTATTGAAAGTAGTCATTCCTTGGTTTTGTGCCCCAAGTCCAGTACTAGGAGTGTGATATCATTCCATGTATTTCTAAATCCATGGTCCCCAATGTTCTGATGATGCTCCTGTCTTTCCATCCATTATTTCCACTAAAAATCCCCATAAGCTACTCTTCTCAGCTTCCAGTGCAGCTATAATGGATGCTTCATCTGCTTCTGAAGTTATAACCTTTCCTTGGAATAATATCTTTACTTTTTGGTGCAACATACACGGAACTCCTCCTAAATCATGAAATCATGGGTGTTTAAGCAAAAGAGAGAACGTCAATATCGATAACAGTGAAGACCACTATTGATGATATCTCCCTGGTAATCACTTTTGCTTCAAATGTACTAATAACAATCCTTTTGGAATCATCGTAATCCTTGATGATAGTGGAGGATTTTCTTAAAGATTCTTCATTGAGTCCTAAGATGGGTAACACCTTTCTTGGACAAATATTGAGTGTGGATTCATCGTCAACCATCATACAAGGCACAATACGCCCAAAAACTTTAGCCTTCAGAGAAAGGGCTCGATTATGATCATCGCTGACATTAAGTAAGTCTAAGCTAGTTAAAGTTATATCAGGGATAATTGTCGCTTGTTGATTGCTAATAAGAGAGCACACTTGAGTGGGTGTAGTTATGGAAGATATTTCTATGTCCATGAGCTTTTTAACAATAGCCGCTCTATGATCTTGCGAGGTGAGAAGCAATTCCCAAATGGACATCTTAGTTGATGCTGCACTAAGTTAATCAATTAAAGGATCCTCAATATCCGGGCTTGGTCTATGAATTGGTTCATTTTTGGGGATAATTGGCTCATATACCCTAGTGATCTTTCCTTCTCTTATGATCAGGAAGACAGGATGTTCAAAGATCTTAAACTTGTCAAAGTTATCCTCCAAGAGGATGTCCACCAAATTAACAAGTTTCTCATTTATGGTAGCAATGAGAGAGTCGTTGCTGATGAATGGCCACTGCATAAATGGTGCAAATCATCTCATTGGATTAGCTTTCGTGACTTCTACGTAGACTGGGTCAACGCTATTAGATATGATGTATGCTCTTAAGGTAATCAGGGTGATGTATCTTAATTATGTATTGGTATGGATAATTTGTTTAATTAATAAAGGCATTTATTCTTTTGTTTACATTGATGTGTTCATATATATTGTGACTGGTTAAAATATAGTCATTGATATCTTTGTACAAAAGTCCTTAACATAAACATAGCATGAAGTGAGAGATATCATAGTAGGACTATGTTGTGAGACCTGCTTTATGTGTAATTATGATTATGTCTAAACTATCCCTAGTCATAGTTTCATCAAGAAAGGATATTGATGGAACATCAAGACTAGAATGTGGTCAACTCTCTTAGAAAGGGTCTAAGCAGTTAACCTCCAAAGACTCAAGGTGGTGACTTGAGTTTGACACATGGATATATCTGGAAGATATATTGGAGACCGTAGTAAGATAAATACTTGGTATATATATCAATGTGTTAGTGTTTATCTTCATGCAGTAGCTTTGCTAATATCCTCATACTTGAGATATTAGTTACCTTACTATCGTTATACTTTAGCTCATATATATTCACTCATTAATTTAGGGAGCCATGGGTGATTACGGGGTATAGTGATGATAGCACATTGTTAAGCTATGTAGTCAGAAAGAATCCATCGCTCCAGATATATTAAAGAGTTGTACCTGGCCGCTTGTTGAAGTGATGATTACTATAAACCTCCTATCAGAGTATGTGAGTGATAGAAATAGTTTCTAGTGAAAACACATTATGGTAAAAGGTAATATACTTTGGTAACAAGAAAATAACTAGGGCTATTGGTGGGTTAACACTTCAATCAAACCAAATAAACCAGATGGTACTAATATTAAAGAATGGAAGGAGTTCATCGTATTGGACTACTACTGCATAAACTAGGATTAAGTTATAACCACAAATGACTTTTTGAGTAATGGGGGATGGTGGACCCTTGCTAGAGGCGTACTACAGTCGTTTAAGGTAATCGAGTTCTATTCACGATCTAGTACCTCAAGCCAATGGTTCCTCTAGAACGAGGATTGGTTAAGCCTTAACAACTCAATACTATGAGATCCTATAAGGTCACACATTGGACTTTCATCGGACTGAGAAAAGAATTTATAGACTTGATCTATTATGAATATTAAATATGGGATGGATAAACTATTACCTAGTTAGACGAAAGAATTTATTTTGACTGGTAACTAATTCATTAGGGTCATAAATAAATATTGAATGAAGAGGAACTGTAAATTACCGGACTGAAAAGCGAGGGTGGGACCCTACGCATTTGGGCCATATAGTCATTGGATTCCTGTGTGGGCTACCTTAGCCACGTGAGCAATTATACTCGCAAGACATAGGTTGTATAAAGCAGCGCTCGCAGAGCCTATGTGGTAAGCCCACGCAAGCACTTCCTAAAGGCAGCGCTTGTGACCCATTACCACCCGTGAGCTGGGTTCGCGGGACAGTGCAGGCTTGCAAGAGCCTGCCTTATATGGCAGCAACCCGGCTTACTTAGCAAGTCAGGTTGGCTTGGGCAGCACTAGGATCCCTTGGGATCCCGCATGTTTGTCCAAGGGCGGGACGGGAATTTTTCTATCCCGCACTAACTTTGGGGAGCCCTTACTCCCCCTATATAAACCAAGCCCTCTTCTTCAATTCTTGCACCATATCTTCCTATGAGCTCTGACTTGAGATTCTAATGCATTTTCTTAAGTCAACTTAGAAGATAAAAATTAAGGAGTCCCTTTAGTTAATATTTAGGGTGGGTTTTGGAGTGGTCTAGCAGCTGCTCAAAACTCTGCGGTTCTTCCTCGAGGAAGGTTTTAGTTGGTGGGGTTCGTATGGATACTTATATAGGCTATCTTATACTTGGAGGCTTATGTAAGAAGGTTCTGCTAAAGCACACTTCAACTGGTAAGTCTTCTAATTCTCTTAAAATTATTAAGTCCTTTTCTTTAAGCATTTTTAGACTTAATATTTATTATGCTTAGGTTTTTTGCATGCTTAGTTTATTTTATGCGTAGACTATAACTTAGAGTTATAACATGCTTAGTATAAAATATATTTATGCTATGATATAATTTAGAATTATGGTACGCCAAGCCTATGCACGCTAACGTAAGTAGAGAATTAATTTGGTTTAGGCTTTATTTAATTTGTATGCAACTGATAGGAGTTCATAGGGATAAGGGACAAAATTTTGAATTTGCGCCGTGCATGTTATACATGTTTAGAGTGATTGTCAGTTCTCAACAGTGGTATCAGAGCCTACCTACTTAGTGCATAATTAAGTTAAAAGCAAGTTAAAAGCAAATTGAATTTTATTTTCTATATGAAATGATTTAAAGTTTGTTAAATTATTTGGAACAATAGATGAAATAAGGTAGTTTCGAATAAGTCTGCTGAACTTACTCAAAATTATCAAGACTCAATAAATTATATAAATTACATGGGTTATATATGCTTTCAATTTATATGAACTGAAAGAACAAAATTTATTAGTCCAAGAGAATCCATGTTTCTTCAAGCTTGTGCCCGTATATGTTCTGGCAAGGATTGGACATGGTGTCTACTCCTCATAGGGCACCTCTCCTACCTTGGAATATATATATCGACGCAGCTTGAGTTAACAAAGAGGTGATTAAATATGGACTGATTTATTTTTAGTATATAAGATGGTTCTTATATATATTTCTGTAACAAAGTAAATATTAAATTATTGAATAAAAGCTTAAAGGAAATGCAATATAAATATAACAACTAAACATGTTAATTATTTTGCATATAATCTAGGTTGATGGAATAATTATAATAAAGAGCTTGAACCTACCTAAGGTAAAACCTTATAAATTAATTCTAAAATTTCCTGAATTAATATAAAATATTATAAATATGTCCATCTAATAAATCGTAGATTAGGTTAGACGTTTAACACCAATAAAATCCCAAAGTAAATATATTAAGGCAAGTTATAAGTCTTCCTTACTCAAATTTATGATACGATCTTTTTTTGCTATGAAGTATTGTGCAAAGCATTCCTTTTGTCTACATCGACCGGTTATAAAAATTGAGATAGGGTTTACCTTAATAAGAATGGGTAGTCTACAATAAAATTGGGGGCTAGCCATAAGACTGAGACACATTCAAGGAGATGCTAATATAAGAGCACACGTCCCTTGGAATTAGGAAACTTGAATAAATGAGCAATTGCATACGATGCAAATGGAATGGAGTTCCAACTAAAACTTACTAATATTGCTTGACTCATATAATTGGGGGTCGTATTAGACTAGTTACAGATCCTACCTACTTGGAAATTTAACTAGGCTAAACCTCTAGAATTCAATAGAATGGGCTATTGTAAATTTTAAAAAATGGTGGGATAAAAGTATTTAATTATAAGTCCTTATATTAAATACATGTACTATATACTAAACTCTGAACAATATTTTTCTTTTCTTATATCTTAGGTTGAAAATGTTTACATACATGAATATGTATTCCATTATGAATGCACCCATTCAAACACTCTCTCTTGATAAAATTACTTTTAATGGTCATAACTATTAGGATTGGTTCAAAGCACTGAGGAAGGATTTGAAAAACTTTTATTTGGATTATGCATTGGATGATCCAAGCCCTGAACATCTGAGTATAGGTTATTTCATTCGAGAAATAAATCATTTTGAAAAGCTTAAAAGGGACTGTATCTATGTGGCTAAGATAATGGTCAAAAGTATGTCTTCAGAATGGCTAGAACTATACACAGATATGGACTTAAAATCTATGCTCTATCATTTTAAAAGGGTTCATCATCTTAGAGAATTGATGTTCAAAACAAACATGTCGAATGATGCCTTAGCCACTGAGCATATTATAAATATTTATGATGCCTCAGAGCAGTTAAGAGAACTTGGGATACCGTACAGTGATAATACTGTAAAGACAGCCATGTTGGAAGCTTTACCCAAAAGGTATAGGGCTTTCAAGAAAGACTTTGCCAAACTTGGTAAAAGTTATTATGTATCCTAAATGATAGACATGCTAGAGCAGTTTGAAATTGAGTAAAGGAACGAGCTGTAATATCAACTGTAGGCTCAGGACCTTAAACTTGAGAGGTTGAAAGGTTTAAATATCAAAAGATCACTCATTACTTGTGAAGAAAAAGAAGAAACCCTGACGTTAATTCTGTGAAAGCCGATTGGACTGTACAGAACACAAATGTGGCTCTAGTTTCTGAGCATTTAAAGATAAAGCTTAAAAGGGCTTATACTTCAGGTATGTTTGTAATTAAAAACTATGCTATTTTTCCTTATGAATCAACTTGGGTATTGGATATTAGTTGTGGTTCTCAAATTTGTACTTCTGTTTAGGGACTAAGGAATGGTAGGAGGCTTGCAAAAGGGGAGATGGACCTTCATATGGGAGTTGGAGCACGGGTTGCTGCATTAGCCGTAGGAAGCATTAATCTTGTTTTGCCGGGTGGCCTAGTTTTAGTTTTGAATAATTATTACTATATTCCAAATGTTACTAAGAATATTATCTCTGTTGCGCATTTTAGCAGCAGAGGGATTCAAAATTTTATTTTTTAATAATAATTGTCAGATTTATTTAAATAATGTTCTTTATGGCTGTGGGATGTTGAATGGTGGCATTTATGTTCTTGATACTAAAGTAGAAGTTTTTAATATGAACAATGTGAAGAAAGTTCAATTAGATAATGAGAAATGTCTCTACTTATGACATTGTCATTTATGCCACATAAACAAAGATCACTTGAATAAGTTATACAAGCTTCGAGACTTAGGCCCAATAGACGTGGAGTCTTATGGTGATTGCAAGGCTTGTTTAAAAGGAAAAATGACAAAGTTGCCCTTTAAGGGAAAAGGTGAACAAGACATAAGTACATTGGAACTTGTACATATAGCTATGTGTGGTCCAATGAGTGTTAAGGCACTATGAGGATACTCCTACTTCATAACCTTTATTGATGATTATTCACGATATAGTTATCTACACTTAATGAAGCACAAGTTTGAAAGTTTTGAGAAGTTCAAAATATTCAGAAATGAAGTAGAGAAATGGCTTGAGAAAAGTATTAAAGCACTTCAATCTGATCGAGGAGGAGAATACTTAAGTCAAGAGTTTCAGGATTATCTAAAAGGAAACCAGGATCATTCCCCAGTGGACCCCTCCTTATACACCCTAACACAATGGAGTATCTGAAAGGAGGAATCAGACTTTATTATATATGGTTTGGTCCATGATGAGCCAAGCAGATCTCATTAAATCCTTATGGGGATATGCACTAGATGTTGGGAACTGACAGTCAGATTGAACATGCATAACGGGCATGGCAGAAATTCAATATTTTATCCCTGTCCCTAGGAACTCCTATAAGTTGCATATAAATTAAATAAAGCCTTAACTAAATAATTCTCTACCTAGGTTAGCATGCAAAAGGGCTAGGCATACCATAATTCTAAATTATATCCTAGCATGTATATTTTATGCTAAGCATGTTATAACTCTAAGCTATAACCTAAGCATGTTAGAACTCTAAGTTATAACCTAAGCATAAAATAAACTAAGCATGCAAAACAACCTAAGCATATTATTAAGTCTAAAAATGCTTAATGAAAAAGACCTAATAATAAAAGAGAAAGAAAGAAAACTTACCAGTTGAAGCATGCTTTAGTAGAACCCTCTTGCACAAGCCTTCAAGCGTAGGATAGCCTCTATGAGTATCCACATGAACCTCCGACCAAAACCTCCTTAGGAGGAAGAACTAAGAAGCCTCGAGTAGTTACTAGACCACTCTAGAAGCCTCACCTAAAAATATGAACTAGAAGTGCCCGAATAAATTCAGGCTCCTCAAAAGGAACTGTGCTCAATACCCGAGAGATTTATCTTTGCCAATCTCGCTTAGGATTTATACTTTGATCTGAAGGTGCAATTTGAAAAGGAGACCAGGAGAGCCTATTTATAGGCTTGGGGAGCAAAATATTGCTCCCCGCATCCCATGCAGGTTCTACCAAGGTAGGCTCTTGCGAGCCTGCCTTGCACTTGAGCCTAGCTCACGGTGCGCCCTATGGGTTGTGCATTTGGGCAGACCATTTTCATGGGCTGCCATGAGCAATGCACTCTCGCGCACCTGAGCCTGTACAGAATTACTTTTGTACTCTCGGTCCAATTTAACTCGCCCTAGCAAAATTCTGTTTTTAATCCTTTTCAAATAAATATTTATTTTTTTGACCCTAATAAATTAGTTACCAGTCAAAGATAAATTCCTTGGCTTATAAAATTGATATAATCAATCTAGCCAATTTATTTATGACCATAATTAAATTAGTCACATGTCAAAAATAAATGCTTGGTCCAACCAAATAATAATCTAATTATTTTATGTTATATTTTTGTAATAGAATAATTCTATTAGTTCTTTACTTAGTCCGATGAAGGTCCAATGTGTGTGACCATATAGGATCCCAAAGTATTGAGCTGTTAAGGCTTAACCAGTCCTTGTTCCAATGGAACCATTTGCTCAAGGTTCTAGACCGTGAATAGAACCTGATTACCTTAAATGACTATAGTACGCCTCTAGCAAGGGTCTGCCATCCCCCATTACTCGGAACGTCATTTTTGCTTATGACTTAATCTCAATTAATATAATAGTTATCCAGTGCTATAAATTCCTTCCATTCTTTAATATTAGTACCATCTGGTTTGTAGGGTTTGGTTAAAATGTTAACCCACTAATAGCGAGGTTGCTCCAAGCTATCCCAGTAGTTTACTTGTTATCGAAGTATATTGCCTTTTACCATAGTGTGTTTGACTAGAAACCATGTCTATCAAACACATACTCTAATAAGAGGTTTATGGCAATCATCACTTCAATAAGTGCCCAGGTACAACTTCTTAATATATCCGGAGTGATGGATTCTTTCTGACTACTCAGCTTACCAACGTGTTGTCATCACTATACCCTTAATCACCCGTAACACCCTAAACTAATGAGTGCATAGCAATGACCCAAAGTATAGCAATAGTACCACATAAGGTAACTAGTATCTCAAGTATGATGACATTTGCAAAGCTTATTGCATGAAGATTAACACTAACACATTGATATATATGCCAAGTGTTTATCTTACTGCGGTCTCCAATATATCTCCCAGATATATCCATGTGTCAAACTTAAGGCACCACCTTCAGTCCTTAGGAGATTAACTACTTGGACCATTTTTAAGAAAGTTGACCGCATGCTAGTCTTTCCACTTCATCAATATCCTTTCTTGATGAAACTATGACTAGGGATATTTTAGACATAATCAAAATTGCACATGAAGCAGGTTCCACTAAATATAGTCCAACTATAATTTCTCTTACTTCATGCTATGATACGTCAAGGACTTTTGCATACATACATTAATGAATATATTTAACCAGCTATAATATATATATACAAACACATTGCTAATTGCCTTAAGGGTATACATCATATCCAACACTAGAGAGCACAATTTATATATTAAATAGAGTGCCCTCTAAATTAGTTAACTTTATGCCTTATGAAAGGTAGTATAATAAAAGACCATCTCTGAGTCACCTAAGAGTATGGGGGCTGTCTTGCTATGGTAAAGAGGATAGCATCAAATAAGCTGGACGCTAAATCTGACAAGTGCATGTTCACTGGATATACAAAGGAAACTATTGGATATTTATTTTACCAACCCAAAGCATAGGAGGTATTTTTGTCACAGAGTGCTCACTTTTTGGAAAAGGAACACTTACTCGAAAAAGTAAGTGCGAGAAATCTTGAACTGGAAGTTCAAGAGGAAGAAATAGATAATCAGTTGATTGACCCCATTCTAGATACACAAGAAGTTGTGATCTTAGAACATCTTGTCGAAACACAATTATTGTGAAGATTAGGTCGTGTTCATAAAGGTCCTAAAAGATATGGTTTTATCATCACGGATGATAGGGAACTATAACTCATGGAGGATGATGAACCAATAACCTTTGATGAAGCAATGAAAAGCTCAGATTCTGATAAATGGCTTAAAGCCATGAAATCAGAAATGGACTCCATATATGAAAACCAAGTTTAGGAATTGGTCATTGCACCAGAAGAGGTTAAACCCATCGAGTGCAAATGGGTCTTTAAGAAGAAGATTGACATGGATAGTAATATAATTACCTATAAGGAAGGGTTGGTTACAAAAGGTTATAGTCAACGTGAACGCATTGACTATGATGAAACTTTCTCACCAGTAGCCTTTCTTAAATCCATCATAATACTCCTTGCCATTGCTGCTCATTTTGATTATGAGATCTAGAAGATGGATGTCAAAATAACATTCCTAAATGGGGATTTGGACTAGGATGTGTATATGACACAGCCTGAGGGTTTTGCATCTCAGAATGGCTTGAAGGTACGCAAAATGCAAAGGTCTATTTATGGACTTAAGCAAGCATCCAGGAGTTGGAATATTAGGTTTGATCATACAATCCATGAATTGGATTTCTCTCCTAACATTAATGAGCCTTGTATTTACAAGAAGGTTTGTGGGAGTGCAGTTGTTTTCTTAGTATTGTAATTGATGACATTCTGCTAATAGGAAATGACATTTCTCTTCTTCAAAGTATTAAAATATGGTTGTCAAGAAAGTTCTCCATGAAAGACCTTGGAGAAGCAGCATTAATACTGGGTATAAAGATCTATAGAGATGGATCCAAGAGGCTGTTAGGTCTTTCTCAGAGAACATCTATAGACAAGGTACTGAATAGGTTCAGTCCTGAGCATTTAAAGAAAGGCTATCTCCTAATGACAAAGCGGATAAACCTATCTAAGACTGAGTGTCCGAAGATAGCTCAGGAAAGAATACGCATGAAGGATATACCCTATGCATTAGCGATAGGATCCATCATGTATTCTATGATATGTACTAGGCCAGATTTTCTTAAGCCGTGAGGTTTATGAGTAGATATCAATTAGATTCCGGTGAAAAGCACTAGATAGCTGTCAAGGCAATTCTTAAGTACTTGAGAAGGACTAAAGATGAGTTCTTGATATATGGAGATGGTGTCACAATTAGAGGTTACATTGATGCGAGTTTCCAATCTGACAAGGATGACTTTAAGTCTCAGTCAGGTTTTATATATGTGTTTAATAAAGGGGCAATATGCTGGAAAAGTTTCAAGCAGGAAACTACTGCCGATTTAACCATGGAGTCTGAGTACATTGCTGCCTGTGAAGCAGCAAAAGAAGTTGTCTGGTTAAAGGGATTCATTGGTGATGTCAGTGTGGTGCCTAAGATTATTGATCCAATTACTTTGTATTATGATAACAATGGTGTTATAGCTCAGGCAAAGGAACCATGATTTCCCCAGATAAACAGATATGTACTTAGAAAGTATCAATAATCAGGGAGATTGTTGATACTAAGATGATAAAATTAGAATATGTCCCCACTGAAAAGATCCTCCCAGATGTTCTAACAAAGCCATTGATGCAAGTGAAACATGACCAGCATGTGAAAGCATATGGAGTAAGACATATGGCTAATTGGCCTTAGTGCAACTGGGAGTTTGTTAGATATGATGTATGCCCGTAAGGCAATTAGGGTGATGCATCTTAATTATGTATTGGTATGAATAATTTGTTTATTTAATAAAGGCATTTATTCTTTTATTTATATCGATGTGTTCATATAAATTGTGACTGGTCAAAATATATTCATTGATATCTTTGTACAAAATTCCTTGATATAAACATAGCATGAAGTGAGAGATATCATAGTGAGATTATGTTTGGTAAGACCTGCTTCATGTGAAATTATCATTATGTTTAAACTATCCCTAGTCATGGTTTCATCAAGAAAGGATATTGATGGAACAACAAGACTAGCATGTGGTTAACTCTCATGGAAAGGGTCGAAGCAATTAACCTCCTAAGACAAAAGGTGGTGCCTTGAGTTTGATACAAGGATATATCTTGAAGATATATTGGAGGCCGCATTAAGATAAATACTTGGTATATATATATATATATCAATGTGTTAGTGTTTATCTTCATGCAATAGCTTTGCGAATATCCTCATACTTGAGATATTAGCTACCTTGTATGGTACTCTCGCTATTCTTTGGGCCACACTTATTCACTCATTAATTTAGGGTGCCACGGGTGACTACGGGTATAGTGATGACAACACATTGGTAAGCTATGTAGTCGAAAAGAATCCATCGCTCCGGATATATTAAGAGTTGTACCTGGCGGCTTCTTGAAGTGATGATTACTATAAACCTCTAATCATAGTATGTGAGTGATAGAAATAGTTTCTCATCAAAACTCTTTATGGTAAAAGGTAATATACTTCGGTAATAAGAAAATAACTGGGATAGTTTGGAGCAACCTCGCTATTGGTGGGTTAACACTTTAATCAAACCCAATAAACCAGATAGTACTAATATTAAAGAATGGAAGGAGTTCATCGCATTAGGCAACTATTGCACAAGCTGGGATTAAGTCATAAGCGCAAATGACGTTTCGAGTAATGGTGGATTGTGGACCCTTGCTAGAGGCGTACTACAGTTGTTTAAGGTAATGGAGTTCTATTCACAGTATAGTACTAGAGCCAATAGTTCCTATAGAACAAGGATTGGTTAAGACTTAACAGCTCAATACTACGGAATCCTATAAGGTCACACACATTGAACTTTTATCAGACTGAGTAAAGAATTAATAGACTTGATCTATTACAAATATTAAATATGGGATGGATAAACTATTACCTGGTTAGACTAGAGAATTTATTTTGATCGGTAACTAATTTATTAGGGTCATAAATAAATACTAAATATAGAGGAACTGCAAATTACTGGACTAAAAAGTGAGGGTAGGACCCTCCACATTTGGTGCTTGTGTGGGTTGCCTTAGCCATGCAAGCAATTGTGCTTGAGGGCTATAGGTTGCATGCGCTATATAAAGTAGTGCGCACAGAGCCTATATGGCAAGCGCATACAAGAGCTACCTAAAGGCAGCACTTGTGGTCCATTACCACCCACGAGCTGGGATCGTGGGAGAGCCCGCGAGGCCTAGCCCGTAGGTGAAGGCAGGCTTATGAGCCTGCTTTTTATGGCAGCAACCCGGCTTTTAAAGTAGGCTGAGTTGGCTTAGGCAGCACGCGGATACCTTGGGATCCACGTGTTTGTCCAAGGGCAGGATGGGAATTTTCCCATCCCGCATTAAATTCGGGGAGCCCTTGCTCCCCCTATATAAACCAAGCTCCTCTTCTTCATTTCTTACACCACATCTTCCCTTGAGCTCTAACTTGAGATTCTAATGCATTTTTTCAATTCAAATTAGAAGATAAAAATTAACAAGTCCCTTTAGTTAATATTTCAAGTGGGTTTTGGAGTGGTCCAACAGCTACTCAAAACTTTGCGGTTCTTCCTCGAGAGAGGTTTCATTTGATGGGGTTCGTGTGGATACTCATAGAGGCTATCCTAAACTTGTAGGCTTGTGTAAGAAGTTTCTGCTAAAGCACGCTTAAACTGGTAATCTTCTAATTCTCTTTTAATTGTTAAGTCCTTTTCTTTAACCGTTTTTAGACTCGATAATTATTATGCTTAGGTTGTTTCGCATGCTTAGTTTATTTTATGCTTAGACTATAACTTAGAGTTATAACATACTTAGTATAAAATATATTTATGCTAGGATATAATTTAGAATTATGGTACCCCTAGCCTATGCATGCTAACCTGAGTAGAGAATTAAACTGATAGGAGTTCCTATGGACGAGGGATATAATTTTAAATTTCCGTAATGCCTGTTATGCATGTTTAAAGTGACTGTTAGTTCCTAACAAATGCTACCTTTATGATAGATCATGTGAATACGAAGGTAGATCCTCCGAATGTATAAATGTACAATGATTTAATGGCATCATCCTCGAAGGATTCTCGATCTAATGTGTACTAAGGGTATAACCGAGTAGCCCTTTCTCCCGTAGATAAGGAAAGGAAATTATGGATGGGGAGTTACATGTCCTTTCTAAAGGCAATACCACTATAAAATGATGAAGGAATACTTAGCTGAATAGATCCCAAATCATGGTCTGGTGATAAGGTAAGTCTAAGTACCACTGCCATGCCCTCCCTCTTAAGTTGTCAACAAAGAGGTAAGCCCAGTAATGATAATGCACCTTTATGAAATTCATGAAATTAGTACAGTGGGCGAAATGGAGTCGAGGATGAGAGTCTCCATCGTATGTGAGCTGAGAAGGAATCTGTGGAAATCCCTTCCATGGGTGATTCTTTTCCCAAGTGAATGCCAATTCTTTTTCATAATTGCGTCACTCTCAGACTTCTTCTTCCTAAGAATCAGGGCTTCCAAGCACGCTCACTACCTCTAAATGCCTCAAATCAGACATTCTGCTCATCATGGGATGTAGTGTGTCATCGAGCTGATTCACATGCTTAATCTTCGCCCAAACATGCCTCTCTATCAGAACTTTACCATGGATTGCTTTGGTCTACATGTTGTTAGGAGATGGTGTCACCTTTCTTGTAGCTTATACTAGTTCAATCTCCAAGAATCATTCTAGAAACATTTTAACTAAGACATTCCAGCGTATGAACTGCAGTGAGGGCAAGTTATGAGTCCACTTCATAGCTTCTCCTCGTAGTGTCCTGACGAAGAACATGGTCCAATGGTAGAAGTGGATTAATGCTACATTCATCACCTTTAGAAACTGGTCTATATGAGTATACAGACATCATGTTTCATAGTACAAGAGAGTTGGAAGTAGCTGGAGGAGAGGGATAAACTTGCGCCTCTTTTCCCACTCTAGCTCTAAACATTGTTCTTCCTCTATTTATCGCCAAATTCAAGCTTCTTCTGGGTCGTGTTCGACTCTCTGTGCTTGTCAAAGGTCAGATTTATTATCATCACCTCATTTGTGCTTTCGAGTACTTCCTTCAGCCAGGCTAATCCCATTCATCATGTTGATGTAAAATGACAAGGATGATGATGATTCCCCAGGCATGGATTTTCTTCTGCCTAAAATGTCAAGGTCTTTGTTATTATGGATCGGCAATAGAGTAACCTCTCTATTTCCTCCACCAATTTTTAGGACATACCAAGGATATTCTCTGGATATTTTGTAACTCGTGGGATATAAATGCTTGGTCATTTCCTAGTACTAGTATAGGACGAGATTGCCTTGTTCGTCTCTCTTTGGAGGTAGATCATCCGAGAGATCTATCCATATGAAATAGTCAATGAAGTAATCACACAACTCATTCTAAAAGGCCTTTTGGTGACGGTTCAAGCCTTCAAACTAAACAAGGGCTACATCTAGGAGAGTTAGTTGAAATATCAAAGGCCAAAATGAGTAGTGTATAAACCTCTTATTCATCATCCTCGTGAATTGATACAAGTGGGTTCTCGGGCTAGTAGCTCCATTGTATAGCATAGGGAGATCTCCATCTTGAGGTTCTCCGAACTGCTTACTAAGAAGGGCAAGTTCACTCTCGACCCTAATCCTTTCCCAGATGTATTCCTCAGTTGATTCTTTAGCTTGGATTCTAAGCATATAGATGCGTCTTTCTATGATAGCTTCATCATTCTCAGTGGTTATTTCTCCTGAGTCTTGACTTCCTACAGGCCCAATTGAGTCTGAATTAGTCTCATTATATATCCCTTAGTCAACTTCTCCGAGATTATTGACTTCACCTTCAATGGGTGCATTCCATTCAAAATATCCATTTATTTCTTCTTCTGATGAGTCATCTAGCACGAAAAAGACTTCATTTGGATCTTCCTACTCTAGATCTTCTTCGGGGATCTTTCTCGAGAAGTGGTTCAGGCATTTAGGCTTGTGTAGGGTTATATAAAAAGAGTGCATCAGAAAACTCTTGTAATGTGCCATCTATTGTTAAATTGTAAAAGTCCATCTGATGACAAACCATATCATTGTGGAAATCAGAAGGACTCCAGAGCCTTGGTGGTTCTTCAAAGATTGAATCCATTTGGGGCATTTCATAATCAGGAATATATTGGTCGATATATTCAGGAGTTTTCTAGCATGTTTCAGGATTGTATTGATCATGGGTCATGATTTGGATGGAATTGCTGGAACTTCCTTATTTAGGAGGTGTTTCTTTGATCAAAGGAGCCTTTCCTCTAGCCTCTTTAGCATGCATTTCATCCTATACAAAATCAAAAGTTAATGAGACAAGATCTAGCTGTCGATTCCATCCAATATGGTTTGGTGGTTGTCCCCAACATTGGGGTCCCAAAGTGATATTAGTCCTGGAATGAGTAGCGTTCCACAAAGCATGCTTTTAAGAAATCCCAATCCCAGTTACGTTGGTAAGTAAGGCTGTAATACCAATTTAGCACAGGTTCTCCCAAAAATTATGGGAATTAAGATGGAACCAAGTGCCTATATTCCTCGTTTGTTCATCTCTTTATAGAAGATATTCAAGAATTGTTGAGGGTCAGTATTGCCCCAATAAATCATGTCAGGTTGAACTTCATATTCATCCATCTTCTTGAATCAAATAAGGCAATTATATTTTTCTACATTGTGGATCATCACTTGTTCACAATTGGTTTTAGTAATGTATTGGAAATTGGGCTACTCGAGAGAATCTTCTCCTCCTTGAATTACATTGACTGTTGTTTGGAAGTTGGGCAATGGATTAGTCTATGTACTCGACTTTCACTCAAGCTCTTCAATCTTCTTGTCCTTGATGAGTTGTTGTATATCCTTCATCAACTTCTTACAATTGTTGGTTCTATATGCCTTTGTAACATGATAGGCACAAAAGTTGTCACGATCTTCAGGTGATGGAGCTTCGAATTCCCTTAGACTATTAAGTATCTTAGCCTTTTATAACTTTGTGAAGATTCGAGATAGTGATTCTATCCATGGTGTCACTAGTTAAGTGGGTTGGATTTGTGCTGATGTCACTACCGGTTTCTCAGAGGTCAGATTTGTTTTTGAATTATATGAAGCATCGATTTTGAAATAACCTCCCTTCTATTGAGAGTTAGCCTTGTTAAAGGCTTCGAGTTCTTCTTTCTTTTGTTGGTCTTCTTCTGCATACTTTTCTATTTTTTTTGGCATAATCAACCACCTCATTGAATGACTCAAATTTCTCCATCTTCATTACATCTCGATATTTCTGGCTCGAACCTTCCACTAGCTTGATAATTAGTGAGTCAAGCTTAGGGGAACCATCTACGAGTACATGGACTTCCATCCCTCGCAAATAATACTCTTGAAAGGACTCGTTCGACTTCTGGTTGACTTGCTCAAGATCTTGCAGAGTGGTCTAGACTTTCAAGTTGAAAACAAAGTTGTTAAGGAATGCCTCACTCAACTTTTCCCAATTTTCTTTCACTTTTGGGGTCATCCTTATATACCAGTTGGTCACTGCATCTCGCAAGGTACACTAGAATAGATTAATGACATGGGCCTCAGGAACTCCCATACTGGTCATGATTATAAGTTATGCCTCCAGATGAGCTTTTGGGGAGATTGTTCCTTTATATGGGACAATATAGGGCATGACAAAATTCGCAGGTAGTGCTTGAGAATCCTTAAGAGAAAAGTTGTTGACACTAAGGTATTTCATCGAGGAAGGACCATTTAGCTTTTTAATCTTTGGAATTAAAGCATCAATGTTGTCTATCTTTGCCTTCAACTTAGCTACTTCTAAAGATTCTCCATCAAAGGTGGAAGTTTTGAAACTTTTGAAGCTTGCCCGTATAGCTTGAAAGAATTTAGGAGAGTTCATAAACTCTTTCATGCATGGGATGTGGGTTCTTTTTCGGCCATGGTATGTTCAACTTCAGACTCAAAAGACTCTTTTAGTGAGGGAATTCATCTCAATCATTCTTTACTCCATTTCTAACTACATTTCAAACCTCAAAATGCATTCTCGAGGAGATTAGCATGAGGGTTGGGCATTTCTAAGATTTTTTGTTTTATCTTTTCTTGTTATGGTGAGTTAATGCATGAAAATGCATAATTATATGCATGGTACTATTCATTTTTTGGTTGTTATTTTTTAGACTTATACTAGACTAACTATATGTTCACACAATATGGATGCATAAAAATATGGTTAGTATCATACGAAATGATGTTTATGAATGGATTATGTAAGCTACACAAGGAACAAACAGTTAGATCGTGCCTTCCGACCTTATTTCTCCTTGACGAGGTTACTTCGCTTTTAGTCAACTAGGGACCAGCAAAGTCTACGCACATATCACACAGTTTGGGGAACCTAGTGGATAGTTGCTATGGTTCATCTATATGCGGTATCAGGTCTCGTAAGGGGGAGTTTAGGGATTAGCTTGTGCCTCAATGTACTAAGATCCAAAGGCCCTAAAACAAACCAAGAGACCCTTTCTAAATCTTTACCCTAGAACAATGACCCTAAGCAAGTCAAAGACCAAAAGTAAGCATTGTAAGTGGTGTGATCAGTTTCGTACCCTCAAACCCTAATATGAGTAGGTGGAATAGTTCACCAAAAGACACCAAGGGTGTTCAGGGTGGTCTAAATGCAAATGCTCATGCAAACCTAGTACAATATGATGATGTTATCAAATTTGCAATAGTCTTCAAACAAAGTGTGAGTTCATTATTTCGTCAAAAAGAATAAAAAAAACAAAATGCAAAAATTTTTATGAAAATAAAAATTAAAACAAAGCTTTTTGAGATTCTATCCCAAGTAGAGTCGCCACTGTGGAGCAGGCGTTTTGAGGATGAAAAAGGTTTAATGGAAAATTCTAGTTTACAAGAATAATTCTAGAAAATATGTGACAATTAATTTTTATAAATAAAAAGATAAAATAATTGCCAAAATAGGTAGGATTTTACTAAATCCGGATTCTAAAAATGAGTATATCATATTACAAAATATAATTATAGAACTAATGATAATATTCATTTTGGGAAAATAGAAATATATTTATTCATTTTTTCTTAATAAAAATAGGGTCGCCACCTGGTTTAGCTCCACCGGGAATTGTGGTGTCCGGTCCAAAATGGGATTTTAATACCAAAAGATAAGATTCTGAGTTCGGACAAAATAGTTACTAATCACACTTTTATATTTGAAAACTAAATTAAATTTGATAAATGCATCATGGGTTTAATTGAGAAAAAATAAATAGGGAAAGATAAAAATACTTTACAGCGGGTTTCTGAGCTTTAATGGTACCGGTATGACCGTGCTTATTTTCCTACAAGCTTGATCTTTATGTTAATGCAATTTAATGGAAATGTGTAAATAAATAAACTGAAATGAAAATAATAAAAAGAGAGTAAAAAGAAAAATAACATAGATGAGAGAGATCAAAATAAAATGAAACGAAATTGGCTTTTTAGCGATATTACCCTCAGTTTACCTTTCCATTTGTCCATGATGACGTGAGAACTGATTAGGAATTGTAGTTGTTATCTTGGGATCTTGTATGAATTGAATGATTAAATCAATAATATGAGTTCCAAATATTGATTTGTGGGGGATTTTGATGATATTTCGGGTTTAATTCAATATCATGGATATCGAAAACCCAAGAGTGAATTTTGGCAGCATTTCGGCTATAACTCGATACTATAAATTCCACATATCGAATTTCTGGGAGTATTTCGGGTATGATTCAATACTATGAATTCCAAGTGGCTTGAGTGACTTGGACAGAGTTTCAGGGTATTTTTGAGGATTTCTATACCGAGTATGGACAAGGTCTAGACAAAGGACAAGTGAAGGGCTTAAATGCCTTCTTTCTCTATAATCTAGCTTTACAAGCAAAAATGAAAAGGATGTGTTGTTGTTCCAAATGGGGAAGCAAAGATACCTATTTATAGCCTGTGAAAATTATCCGATCGGATAGTTTCTAGGGTAAAATATCTGATCGGTTGATATCTGCCTAATCCAATTATCCAAAACAGTGAATTAGGAAAATACCCAGTCAATAATTTTCTGCCTAATCCAAAGTAGTACATGTTGATTATCCAATGGAAAATTACCATTAGAGGGAAACTACCGATCGGGTAGTTTCTATAGTTGACATTTTTAGGGTAATAAAGACCGCAGAGTCAGAAATGGAAACTTCTGAATTTAGCTTTGCTGAATTTTTTTAATGTCATTGGGAAATTTGAACTCTTTGAGACATCTCAAGGATTCTCGATATTTCAAAATTTATAGAATTTTTGCGTCGGGAGAATCTTAGGATCTAGGATATCATACTGAGAAATATTCAAAGCTAATGGCTCTGTTCTTGGCTTTTTGTCTGATCGCTATGACGAATAAGGTTTATATCATCATTAGGCTAGAGCGGATTGTGTTAACAACAATTCATCCAATTTCTTAGAGTGCACTTTTACCACATTATTCCACCATATGCTACCATTAGCTGAGTGGATCCCTACACTATAGGATTATGTTGAGAGCTAGATTCATTGGATTTGCCCCTGGTGGAGGATTTTTGATGTTTTGCTAAAGATATCATTAGGTGGAGTGCAACTAATTAGACTACATATGGTAACATCACACTCTCCATCTAGGTTATATAGGCAGTATAGACAGGTACAGAGGATTCCTACCAAATTTTACAAGACTGAACCACTGTATACCCATCTATTTAGTATGAGCTTATTGCAAATAGGTGGGCGAGGTTTCAGCTTATCTCATTCACACATCTTTATTCTTAATTGAAGGGGTAAAAATATTTTTGTTTCTACAAAAGTCAATTAAGAAAAAGAGGTGTCTACATAGACAATGACTAACTCGGTGTTTGATTGTTGTCTCTTTTCATGTTATTCTAAATTCCCCAGTGGGCGTGTCATCTGTATTAGGAAAGGGATACTCATATCTTCCCTAGAGAAGTCACCAGTCAGGAAAGTCGATTCGCCTAAAGAAAGGGATACAGTAGCGAGGAGAGTCATCCGCCTTAGGAAAGGGATACACCATTATTAGCCAGGAGAGTCATCTGCCTTAGGAAAGGGATACAACATTCAAGGGAAGTCATCCGCCTCAGGAAAGGGATATGGACGATAGCAAAAGGAAAGTCATCTGCCTCAGAAAAGGGATACACGTCTCCAGCAGAGTTATGAGGGATACATACGGTAGTAAAAGGAAAGTAATCTATCTCAGGAAAGGGATACGTACGGTAGCAAAAGGGAAGTCATCCACCTCAGGAAAGGGATACTTGTTCCCTAATAGAGTAACAAGGGATACGCATCAGCAAAGGAAAGAAGTTCACTTCAAGAAAGGAACCCGCCCATGCCATCACCTCAGGTATAATTTCTAAACCCTCGCTCACATCATGAGATCATACAGATCCGTATCTGTGATGATCCCATGAGGGGAAGTCTTTGAGCACTGGATTTTAATGATCCTTCTCACAAAACTATGATGAGAGCTATATGATGCAATGTCTTTCAAGTGTTGTCCGTCAGGGGTGTTCCTACTACTGTAGAGTTGAGTTTGGCCAAAGTTTGGAGACCTGATCTGCCCTTAGGGATCCATACGGGTGCTGCTTAGTGGGACAGATCCACCAGTGGACCCGTACGGGTCATTCCTTCCATACGCCTGGGGGGGGACCTGTATGTGTCCTATAGGACCCATATGAGCGGGCACCCATACGGGTCCTCTTGTTGTATAAACATGCTCTTTTGGAAGGGAATCCTTTCCTATTTTGGGAAAAGGCAGGTCATAAACGAGATTTATTGCGTTCATACCTCCTCTCCCCTATAAATAGGGCCCTTCTCTTCACATTTTAGAGATAGACATCTCATATGAAAATTATACTAAAATTCTAGCAATTTCTATAGGTGTAGGAAAGGTATAGTGGAGGTATAGGAGGTATAAAATAGGGAGAAAACCCTTCCATTAAGGTTTTGTCCACATTTTATTCATTCCTAGCTTCTTTTATTAGGATTTAGGGGAGGTTTTATCCACATAAATACTCACCTAAATAATCCTATTTCACCATCTACTTTCACCGAGCTCTCTCAACAGTAAAGGGATCATCTCAAAGTGTTTTCACGCCGAAAAGGTAACGCTCATGAGTTTCAAAGAGACTCACACCTCAGTTATTTCGTTATTATTATTATTCTCTGTTCCTTCTATTATATTTGTTACTTCCATTTCATGCTTTAGGTCTGGTCCTAACCCTGTATGAGCCTTGTTGGCACAAAATATCCCCAAAGATATCAATTCGGTGCACCATACTCATACGGAGGAAAATCCCTTCTTATTTTATTTTCCTGCCACCAATCTATTAATCTATTAATATATAAATTGAACTAAACAGAGTTTCTACCTGGACTACACAGGACCCGTATGGGTACACCATACCCATACCGGTCCTTCTTAGTAGCCGTACGGGTCCCACCCACCTGTACGGGTACCAGCCCCAGGCAGATTCTAGAACTCATTTTAACAGGTTAAAAATCAATCCAACTCACCATTTTCCATGTGATCATTTTCACTAATAATCTGGTAAATCAACCCACAAAAGTTAAAATATGTTTTCACCACAAAATATGCTAAAATGCTGATTTATGGTTTGCTATAAACTATGCTAACATTTGTGGATGCAGGGGAATTTATTTTCATTTTATTTTATAACTTAGAACAAATGTATAGGTCCTCTTTGCAATTCCCCCATTTTTCCCCCAGTTGTAATTTTTATTCCCCCATTTATTATTTGTGGTTTATTGTAATATGTAAACGCATGTAACGAGTGTAAAAGAGTGTAGAAATATGATTTCTATGATAATTCCCTAAATGATAAAAACTAAAATGGTTTTACGTGGTGAATTCAATTTCGAATAAACTAAATGAGAAATAAGTGACTCATCCGATACCCGAGTTTGTGATCCAATAGGTATGAGTCTCCCGCCCAGAGGGAACCATACCAAAACTCTTTCCCAAGTAGACAACTTGGGTGGTAACTCTATCAATTGTATCGAGATTTGGGTCTCGATTCTTTTATTCATTAAAATTGGCTTATTGTACAAACTTTAACTAAAAAAAATGTTTTATCACGCCTAAATCCAACCAAACCCCCAGTGGGCCCTGCCTCTCACCAAGCACCAAGGGAGACCCGTACGTCATCAACACCTCGTAGCTGGCTGAACTCCTTACAAAGTCTTTCATCAGTTGCTCTAAAAATGATGTCATCAACATAAATTTAGACAAGCAACACATCTGGATGCTTTCTCTTAATGAATAAAGTTGTATCTTCCTTTCCTCTAACATAACCTTTGCTGAGTAAGAAGTTAGTCAGTCTTTTATACTAAGCTCTTAGAGCTTACTTTAATCCACATAGAGCCTTCTTTAACTTGAAAACATGATCTGGAAACTTTGGATCTTAAAAGCCTGGGGGCTGTCTGATATAGACTTCCTCTTGAATATATCCATTAAGGAATGCACTTTCACCATCCATTTGAAACTACTTAAAATTCATACGAGATACGAAAGCAGACAAAATCCTTATGGCTTCAAGTCTTCCTACCGGTGCAAAGGTTTCTCCACAGTCAATGCCTTCTTATTGATTGTAGCATTGAGCAACAAGTCTGGCCTTGTTTATGACAACATTTCCAGCTTCATCCAACTTGTTCTTGAAAACCCATTTAGTTGAATGATTGACTCGCCCTTGGGTTTCTCCACTAAATCCCAAACTTCATTTCTTCTAAATTGGTCCAGCTCTTCTTGCATTGTAATCGTCTAATTGTCATCAAATATAGAATCTTTGAGCGAACGACATTTTACATAAGGACGCAGTGAAGCGGGTCGTAGGAGTAGCTGTAAAAAATAATATAAGTAGTGTGATGTGATGGTGTTAGAAAATGGATTTTCATGATTTAATGCTTAAAAGATACGAGATCGAAATCCCATATTTAAGACAGAGTCGCCATCCGGTTCACCTTAACTAGGAAATTTAGGTACGATTTTCCCATCGGGTGGTAGACCATACCTTAAGTAGGGATTCCGAGCTCGGATGATGCTATCTATTCTTCACTAGACAAATTAAAAGTATCAATCTTTCTTATTCGGTGTTAATCCACCCTATTTAGTGTTTTCAATTTATATGTTGTGTTCGTGCATTATTTGGCAAGAATTCAAAAGCGATAAATAAATAAATTATTACAGTCATCCAACGAATAAAAATGCAGAAATTAAAATAATATTACTAGGCTTTCAAATCCTATACATTTGTCTAAAACAAAAAATAAAATACCCGAAGGCCTAGTATACATCTAACCTAAATCTACCTGCACAGAAAGGTTAGCCCAAGTATAACACATATACAGGGTAAATCATATATAGTGGCGCCCTTGGTAGTGGGGTCTGAGAGGTAGCAACACCTTGTGGGGTCCAAGGGGAAGCGCCCCAGATAGTGTTGAGGGGTGGTAGCTCCTCACGGGGTCCCGGGGCAGTGCCCCAAGCTGGGGTTATTTGAAATACAACAGCTAGAAGCAAGTGCAAAGAATCAAGAAGACAACATCGGAATCACAATTTTGAAAGGAAACAAAATCCTAAGTCGAAATTAACTATCCAGAAGTCCATACTAAAATTAACAAGAGTATATCCTGATCAGGGGTTTAGAGGAAATAAAACTCCAAAGCTCAAATAGATCATCCGGATTATGGTTTGCAGGAAATAAACCATCAAGTATAAGAAGGATTGCATCCAGACTTAGCATCAAATATAAAGAAGTCACCGAGTCAAAGGAAATATGCATCCAGGTTAAAAAAATAGAAGATAGCATCCCCCCAAGTATAAGAAGGCAGTATCCAGAGGAGTCAACTGATTAAAGTATCAATCTGGACAAGTTGAAATCTGAAGACTTTGGAAAGATTCAAGTGGTAGATAAAGGGAAAATATTTGAATAACATTTTCCCTCCAATATTGGTCTCAGTCAAAAAGTATTGTCTGCCTTGGAGATTGAAAAAGTAATAGCTTACACATAATACAAAAAAGGATAAGAGAACTAACATGAAGAAATAGAAAAGGTAACAACCTTTTTACCTTAACCAATTACGCGGTGCATGGAGTCTAAACAAAAGAAAAAGTTGCCTGGAATTTGACAAAACACAAAATGCCAAACAAATGACTGACAACTTTTTCTCAAATCCCATCAAATTCAACGGATCATTTAATGGGTCTAATGGACAGATCAATGGCTCTGGAAGTGCCACCTCATATCTTATCAACGGTGAAGATTCAAGATCATTCCAACTGAACACAATAGCTATATTTCTGATTCAAGACTATAAAAGCCAAGCTTCACTAGTTGAGAAGATACCGATTCATTCTAGAGTTTGTAATATCTTAAGAAATCCACCACTCAATCAATTACCATAATCACTCCAAGAACTAAACAATTCCATATCTATTTGTTAAAATTCCCCAGTAAGTGATAAACTTGAGGAATTAAAAACCTACCCTTTGAGAAAACAAAGTGAAAAGGGTCTTATACTTGGGTGAGTATTGAGATCGGGACTCAGCTAGAAGTTGGTGCTTTTAGGGAGACTTAGCTTAGACTTAGGGAGAGTTTAAGTGGTCCATCTCACTAAAGAAAGAGGACTCAACTAGGAGTTAGTGCTTCTAGTGGTATAACCTACATCTAGAATAGGGGTCACTGTACGGAGACAAGCTCAAGAGGACTCAGCCAGAAGTTGGTACTTTTGGTGGTATATCCTACATTTGGAGAAGGAAATCTTTAAAGACAAGAAGAAAGGACTCAGTTAGAAGTTGGTGCTTTTGGTGATATATCCTACATCCTGAGGAGAATAAATCTCCGGAGATAACTATAAGGCTTGATTCCTGCATGTTGAAAGGAATCCACTAGTGGACAAAGCTCGGTGGAGGAAACTCCGGAGACTAGAGTAGGCGGAGCCAAACTAAGATAAATCTCTTATGTTTAATTTTACTTACCGTGCCTTTACTTAAATTACATCTTAATTAATATCAGCATCATCTGGATCCAACATATCCAGATCATTTTGAACACACTACACCGACTTTTTATAAGTCTATAAATTCTGCAAAAAAGGGTCATTCACCCCCCCTCTGACCCTAAATACATAAGCATAGGGACCAACAAGTGGTATCAAAGTGAGTGCTCACAACTAGAGATATAAAAATCTTGAGCTAAAGGTCCAATTTTGATCCAAGAATTAAAATGAATTTCAATAACTCACAGCTTCTTCCGGAGGGTATGTCCATTACCCATCCTATACTCTTCACTAGTGAACACTAAACATTCTGGAAAAATTAGATGAAGAATTTCATTCAAGCACAAAGCATGCTAGCATGGATGGCCATAAAAGATGGCCCTTATATTCCAACCATTGAGGTGGAAGGAGTAGCCACTAGAAAACCGTCAAGCCAATGGGATGAAAACGATTATAAAAGATTGCATGAAAAAGCAAATGCTATTAATATGCTCCATTGTGCTTTAAGTGCAGCAAAATTTAATAGGATCTCAGACTGTGAAACTGCTCAAGAAATCTTGCAAAAGCTTGAAGTAACTTATGAAGGGACAAGAAAAGTCAAAGAAGCCATAATTGATCTACTTCAGTAAAAGCTTGAACCTTTCAAGATAGAACCTAAAGAATCCATCAGTAGCATGAATACTAGATATACAAATCTAGTAAATGAAATGAAGAGACTAGGAAAGGAAGTCACAGAGGAGGAGATGGTAAAGAAAATTCTCTGGAGCCTCACCAAAGAATGGGACAGCAAGAAGAATGCCATTAAGGAAGCTCATGACTTGAAATTTTATAGCTATGATGAGCTCATTGGCAATCTCCTAAATTAAGAACTATCCTTAGAGAGATACATCCACTAGGAGAAGAAGCCTGAGGAGAAGAAGAAAACAATTGTACTAAAGGCAAAGTCATCCGGAATAGAAGCCTCCAGATTAGTAGGACATTCAAAGTCATCTTCCTGCAAAAATTATAATATGGCAATGATAACCATGGAATTCAACAAATTCTTGAAAGAGGAAGGAAGTAGGTCATGAAGAGGTTTTAGAAAACCTGACTCTAGAAATTGGAAAGAAGGCAGCTCCAAGAAAGAAAAGTATAAGAGAAGTCCAAAAGAAAAGAAGGTTCCAGAGAAAGACATTGCTTGCTATGAATACAGAGAAAAGGGATATTTCAAAACAAATTGTCTTAAGCTTAAATAGAATAAAGAATTCAAGAAGAAGGCAATGGTGTTTACATGGAGCAACGGTGAGAAAAGTTGCAGCTCATCTTCAATAGAAGAAGAAGAAGAAGAATAAGAAGAATAAGAAGAAAAGATTACCAATAGTGCTTTCATGGCACTAATAGAGGTAGAAGCAAAATCATCTGGAAGAAAAACAACTCAACAAATCCCTAAGCTATTCAAAAGAATCAGAATCAAAGTCAGTCAGTACAAAGGTAAACTCCCTCTCTAACTCTTTTTCTAACCTTAAACTTGCCAGGGTGTTAGGAATTGTGATCAAGAATGTAAGGAAGAATGCAAAAGCTGTCAAATCTCTTCAAAGACAAGTAATGGAGCTCACTGAAGCAAATGGAGCTATAACCCAAGACTTCAATCTGATAAGGGGTACAAAGAGCTTTGATGCTACTCAAGCAAACCATTTGAAAAATCATGTATAGATGATAAGCGCCAACCTATTAGGGCTAGATAGAGAGCTAGCTTTGATAAAGGAAGCATTCGGAAGAAAATTAGAGCCCACAAAACAAAGAAGAAATCGAGATTTGTCACATCAAAGAAGGAAAAATGACTACAAATAACCCCAAGGGCAAAGACATATAGCTGATCTAAAAGGGAAAGGGTCCATGAGAAAATCCCCAAAAAATGGAGACACTTTGATGCTCTAAATAAAAAAGGAGTAAGGACTTATTATCACCAATAAGTCAGGCAGGGGAAGAAGTATGAATAAAGTAGACCTATCTCGCGATGCACCTTTTATGATAAGAATAATCATACAAAAAAAGTATGTAGATTTAAAAAGAATCATAACGTTCGTCCATAACTTGAAAAGGTGGCTAACCTGAGAGGACCCAAGTTTGATTAGGGACCCAAAATCACTTAATTTATTTTGCAGGTATGTCTTGAATCGAGATGAAGATCAACTAATCAAATATATCGATAGTGGTTGATCAAGGTAAGTAATTTGTGATGGAAAATTTTCATCATATTGACCTAGAAGAAAGATCAAGCAAAAATCTGGAGGACGTAACTCCAGAGAAAGAAAATCCTTCAAAAAAAAATTCAGTGCTAACTCCAGAATCAATATTGGCATCTAATAATCCCTATAATTACGAGAAAAGGAGGAAAGAGCTAGATCAACTCTCCTAAAATGGGACTCATCCAGTTTTTAAATAAATACAAAAAGTGCCATTCTAAAAGAAGCCATTCAAGAAGAGATTTGTGATAAAGCAATCACCTAGAGTTAAAGACTCAAAGCATTCGGGTCATGTTCATAAGCTAAAGAAAATCCTCTAAAGGATTTTGGCATCACACTATGTGTGAGGTGTCGATGACGTGTGGGTCTCCATTAGCGCCTATGTAAGAGGCGAGACCACTAGGGGTTGGTTGGATGTAGGCATGATGAAACCATTTTAGTTCAAGTTTGCACAAATAGCCAATTCTAATGAATAAAAGAATTGAGACTCAAATCTCAATACAAATGATAGAGTCGCCACCCAAGTTGTCTACTTTGAAAAGAGTTTTGGTACAGTTCCCATTGGGCAGGAGACTCATTCCTTTTGGATCAGAGCTTTGGGTATCAGATGAGTTACTAATTTCTCATTTAGTTGATTCAAAATTACATTCACCACGTAAGTTTTCATCATTTGGGGAATTATCAAAGAAATCCTATTTTTATGCACTCTTTCACACTCGTAACATGCATTTACAGATTACAATAAAGTACAAAAAATAAATGGGGGAATAAATTTACAACCGGGGGAAAATGGGGGAATTGCGAGAGAACCTATACATTTGTTCTAAGTTATAAAACAAAATGAAAATAGATTCCCCTGCATCTACAAAGATTAGAACACTTTATAGCATTTCATAAGTCAGCATTTTATTAGGAAAAATGTGATTATGTTAGCGTGGTGGTTTTACGATCGATAATGCCTAGGGGGCTTCTAGGATCAGAGAGAAATAACAAGTCTTTAATGCATTTTGTTGTAAAAACACATTTTAAATTTTGTAGGTGGGACTCATACGGCTACCGGGAAGGATCGGTACGGGTATGGGGGGACTCATACATGTCCTGTCTGGTCCCAGGCAGAAGCTTTGTTAGGTTTATTAAATAGCTTAATGTAGGAGTGAAATAAAAATGGTATTTCCTTCCGTATGAGTATGGCGCTACAGTTTAATGTCCTTAAGGACATATGGTGCCAACAAGGCTCGTATGTGTTAGGACTAGACCCAAAACAGGAATAAAAGAATAGATGTAATAGAAGATGCAGAGAATAATGATAAAATAACTGAGATGTGAGTCTCTTCAAAACTCAGGAGCATTACCTTTGCGGTGTGAATCCACTTTAAGGCAATCCCTTTGCTATTGAGAGAGTCTAGCCAAAGTAGATAATGAAATAGGACTATTTAGGCGAGTATTTGTGTGGACAAAACCTCCCCTAAATCTTAATAAACCAATTTAGGAATGAATAAAATGTAGACAAAACCTCAAGGAATGGGTTTTCTCGCTATTTTATACCTCCTATACCTCCACTATGCCCTTTCTATACCTATAGAAACTACTAGAATTTGTGTATAATATACTTTCTATGTTGTGTTATCTGAAAAGGTGAGGAACGGGCCCTATATGTAGGGGAAATGAGGTCTGAATGCAATAAATCGCATTCATGACCTGCCTTTTCCCGAAATAGGTAAGGAACCCCTTTCGAAAGAGCCTGATCAGGCAATAAGAGGACCCGTGCTAGTGGGACCTCACCCATATGCGTTTGAGAAGGAAATGACTCGTCCAGGACTGCCAGTGGATCCGTACTACCAGGCAGCACCTATACGGGTCCCTAAGGGTAGACTAGGTATCTAAACTTCGGCCAAACTCAACTCTACAGTAGTAAGAACACCTCTGGTGGATAACACCTGTAAGAGATTGCATCATATAGCTCTCATCATCATTTCATGAGAAGAACCATTAAAATTTAGTGCTCATAGACTACCCCTCATAGGATCACTATAGATACCAATTTGTATGATCTCATGATGTGAGCAAGGGTTTAGAAATCATACCTGAGGTTATAATATGGTTAAGTTCCTTTCTTGAGGCAAACTCCTTTCTTTTGCTAATGCGTATCCCTTTCTTAAGGCGGATGACTTTCCTTTGCTGATGTGTATCCCTTTCTTGAGGTGGAAGACTTTTCTTTGCTGATGCATATCCCTTTCTTCAGGCGGATGACTTTCCTTTGTTGATGCGTATACCTTTCTTAAGGTGGATGACTTTCATTTGCTGATGCGTATCCATTTCTTGAGGCGGATGACTTTCCTTAGCCGATGTGTATCCCTAATGACTCTACTAGGGAAGGTTTGTGTATCCTTTTCTTAAGGCGGATCAACTTTCCTTGCTAATGCATATCCCTTTCTTGAGGTGGATGACTTTCCTTGCAGGTGGTGTATCCCTTTCCTAAGGTGGATGACTCTTTTGATTGATGGCGTATCCCTTTCCTAAGGCAGATGACTCTCCTGATTGATGTATCCCTTACCTAAGGCAGATGGCTCTCCTGGCGGGGGATTTTGGATGGCCTGTAAAAAGATAACAAGTAAACACTGAGTTAGTCATTGTCTAAGCGGACACATCTTTATTTTGATTGACTTTATAATGAACAAAAATTTTTGCCCCTTCAATCAAGAATGAAGATGTATGGATGGGGGTTATCCCTTAAATAAACTATAAATTAAGCATGAGAAATGTTGGGTTTGGCCCAATAACTTTGGGATAGAAAGCCCCTGGGAAGGGCGCCCCTTGAAGAATGCCCCTAGGAGGGCTCAATAATGAGGGGATACCCCTGGATTGACTGATTCCGTTGCTGGAGAATGGGGGGTGCCCCTAGATTCGTAGGGTGATGACTCTTGGTTGACTCTACTGCTGGGGAGTAGAGTAATGTTCTTTGGTGAATCCTTTCTAGCTGGAGAAATCTCTCCTTATAAGATTTATTTGCTGGGGAAAAATATCATGTGCTAGGGTGAACCTGTACACACAAATTATCCTCGTTAGTGATCAATTTTAAAATGGCTTACCTTGTTTCTTGATTGACTTTTGTGAAGATAAAAATTTTTCCCCTTCAATCAAGGATCAGGGTGAGCTAGGGGGTTTGCCCCTAATATAACTAAAATATAGAGTTTAGGAGAAGTGGGGGTTGGCACCGAGTTTGGACTGGATTCATCTCCGGTGTTTTCATGAAGCATTAGTTCAGAAATTTGCCGTTGAATGGTAAAATAAGACCCGTATGGATGGTCCAGGACCTGTATGGGTGGGAGCCTTGAAGATTGGACCTGTACGGGTGGGTGCGACCTGTATACGTCCCTGTCGGGGGGTTCAAAAAGCTGATCAGACTCCCCATATCTCGCCTTACACAAAATTTTCCCATTTTGCAATCTCTGGTAATTTTCTCCCTAAAATTGATCAAAATGTATAAGAACATCCCAAAGACTGGTTGCTTCTCTGTTAAACGTGAGGATTTTCCCCCGGTAGGTGACTTAGAGCTTCGAGAATGCCCGATTTTGGTCGAGTATGCTTTTCGTAAGGGGGACTTATTTCTGGGGCTCACCCACGTTTCTAAAGTGCCTTTGATTCCTTCCCCTTATACTCATGCCTCTAAATTCCAGGTATTTCTAGTAATTCCCCATTTTTCCATTTTCAAATTTTTTGGGACTTTCTCAATTTTTGGCATAATTTAGGGCATTTTAGAACTTGAAATAGAGCCTGATGGCTGTAACTTTTGCCTAGGATGCTTTAGGGACTAAATTGAATGAGCTTTGGTTTAAATTGGATGAATTTGGATTTTTGGGAAGTTTTTTGTGATGTGGACTATTTACAGGGACCTATACGGGTGAGAAGGGACCCGTATGGGTCCTATTTTGGTACAGGAGCCACTTATGGACCCGTACAAATAGGGCAGACCCGTACAAGTCCTGTCCTTAGGGACAGAATGCTGAATTCTTTGAATTCTATAATTCTTTTCTGATTTTGGATTTTTCTATTGTATTCTAACCCTGTTGATCTGTGATTTTGTGTTTAAAGTTTCATTATAAGATGGTAGGAGCCCTGATCTTTTGCAGGAAGTGGTACAAGGAGATTCATATAGTGGGGGATACCGAGCTATTAACCTGCATAGATTCTTTTGGGTTTAGCAACATTACTAAGGCCATCCCTCTGGCCCCATGGACATTAGCCCAGGGTGCCATTTTAGCTTTAGTAGAGAGGTGGTTGGAGATGACCCATACTTATCATTTACTGATTGGGGAGGACACCATCACTCCCTTAGATGTTATGCCTTGACGGGATTAGAGTAGATTAGGGATATCATCTGTTTTGATGTCTAAGCCGATAGGTCGAATTCTCAGCCTGAGGTGAAGTCTTATATAGCGAGATTACTCAGGCTTCGTCCGAGAGGAACAAATAAGCTTAAGTATGGGGACTTGCATGACTATTAGATCGGGCAGCTGATCCCCATTGCTGTAGATAGGAGGGATCAATATGCCCAGTTTTTCCTACTGACATTTCTTACCTTCATCTTCTTCCTAGTCTATTTGAGCTACCTCAATTATAGTTTGCTCTCTATTGCAGGGGATCTTGTTGTTGTACCAGGCAAGAACTGGTGTTGGGCCATCCTAGCACAGTTGCACTATATGCTACATGTTGGGGTTCTAGGCCAGCGGTCTGAGCTTAAGATCTGTCATCTTATCCTGCTGGTAATTGTTGAACTGATCTTTTATGCTTTAACCTTGTATTCGAACTGTGCCGTAGCTGATCTTTACTTTGCCTTGCATATTTGAGGCTTTGAGCAATGGTTTATCCCTAGGCAGGGTTTTCCCATGTAGCTTGAGACACCGCATATTATATCCAGGTGGATGGGGCCTTGGTAGGGCTAGGCCTAGACTATAGTGCAGTATAGGGAGTTCCTTCGCTAACTAAGCTCAAATCAGGTAAACTTCATTTATGCTCAACCCGTGTCTTCCATTTTAACAAACCATTAGTAAAAACTGTATTTACAATGTTATAATACTCACAGTGCATTTACTTTGTGTAGGTCATCCAAGACCCGTGGGAGTGGTTGGATACATATGGGGATATTAAGCGGATGCTAATTGGAGTGGATGACCGCCGCTTTGTCCTGGAGTCAGCGCTTTTCTATAATTGATATTTTGGTGAGCGGATCTAAGTTTGGAGAACTAGTGCTGTGGTAGAGAGAATGATCCCTCCCTCGATCCCAGTAGGTATATTCTGACAGCACCTGATGCCAGGGATCGACCAGGGGTTGTACCTATTGGGCGAGGAAGCTTGAGTGCTACCTGTAGAGGGCTCCTATACTAAGTTCATCGATTCTTCGCTCCTTCCTCCTTGCAAGAGGATTCACTACAAGAATGACCCCCTTGAGTTCCACTAGAGTGACAGCGAGGATGATGATGATGATGATGACGATGAGGGTGGAACAAGGGGCGATCGTGGGGGTCCATCCATGGTCCGGAGGACTGAGAGTTTGGCTAGATTTGCTACCCCTTCTTTTAGGTATCTTCGTAACTTAGCCTTTGTGAATACCTTGTTATTTCTTTAAAATTGAGTGTTATTCTGAGTGTGAACTTTTCTTGTTATAGCCTCCCACTTTTACGTGGAAGAGGCCGGCTACCACTACTGCCGCTGCTATTTTTGAGCCGCCAACGAAGCGGTCTCGTGCTTCTAGGTCCGTAAGAGAGGTAGTCCTCCAAGTAGAGCTAGATACTTTCTTCTAGCTCCTTGATCATTTGGGAAAGCAAGCTATCAAGGAGCTCGAGGAGTCGGTCCAGCCTATTGGTTTTACCCATTCCATCTCCACCCATATAAGGGATTCCTCACTTTTAACCTTGTCCATTATAGTGACTGCTTAGAATGTCCTATCCTGATGTGATTTTCCCTTTTAGGTGACCATCCCTAAGGCTGAGAGGATTGCCAGGGGTTATTCCTCCATCCGAGACCTATTATTAGCCCAGGATGCCCTAGCCTCGATAAGTTTCTTCAACCTGTAAAATTTAACAAACTATGCATGATGCATGCCATGACATTTATATATGTCTACTGGTCTTATGCTTCTATTGCAGACTCTGCTGGCCATGGATCGCAGTAAGTCCACTCAGGACTTGGATGGGAGAGAACCAAGTTCTTGGTGGGGCAACTGCGGGTAGCCACTACTGAGGTTGACCAAGCTAGGACAGAGACTATTCGGGCTAGGGCCGAGATTGAGATGTTGTAGAGCCATCTAGTGAAGATGACCTAGGACAGATAAATGCCAGATCCATCTGATTTTAAGTCTGAGGATGATCTTTTTGCATACCAAGTAGCAGCAATAGTGACTCAGAGGGGTGGAGATCAGGATGCTGAGGGAGCTGATGCTACCAGGGTCGCTACAGGGACTTTAAAGACTAGGGCCCCTTCCCTGCCAGATATTGGCGCCGGTGGAGCCAAAGATCATACAATGATAGATATGGATTAAATATTGGCAGATACACAGGATTAGACTCCAGAGGATAACTAGGGACAGGATCCCCCAGCAGCTTAGATTATGATGTGCTTTTAATACTTTCTGAACTTTTGACACTTTTGGGCCCTGCGTGGCTTGATTTGGATGTAAACTTGGATTGATACTTTTTTCATTCAACTTTTTCTGCATGCTGAACTTTTCTTCTTTTTTTTTTGAACTGAGACCATTAGATGTTGCACTTGTGGACCCAAATTTCTTTTTGGTATAGCTATCAATGAGACCAAGTCTGGTTAGTTCATTCTATGTGAGATGATTGGTAATCACAATTGGTGTTCTAACTTTTTCATAGGTCACTTGGTGCGAGATGACCTATCGAACATTTAATTTTGTCCTAATTTTTGCCTGATTTGTCCTTGACGACTCAATTCAGCAGACTTTTTCTTTTATTTTGAGCTTTAGTTTTTGCCTGGACCACCCTTTCGGGTTTTCAATCCAACAAGCCTTTTTGTCTTAATTTTTGCCTGAATTATCCTTGGCAGCTTAATCCAGCAGACTTTTCTTTCTTTTTCATTACCTTAATTTTTGCTTGGACCGCCCTTTCAGGTTTTCAATCCAGCAGACTGTCTTAATTTTTTCCTGAATTGTCCTTGGCGGCTCAATCTAGCAAACTTTTCTTCATTTTTCTTTGCCTTAACTTTTGCCCAGACCGCCTTTTCGGGTTTTTGATCCAACAAGCTTTTCAGAATTTTGCATGGATCTAATTTCTTTTGTGACCCATCGATATTTTTATCTTTTGTTAGAAAACATATTACAAAGATGCATAACATGTAGAGAAAAATTGATGTTCACATACCTGCGATTATTCTACCTAAAGACATGCATGCATTCATAAGACCAAGATTCTTAGCAAAATCATAACATTTTCATTGATAAGATTAATTTGAGTATATAGGCAATGGTAACAATTTCCAATGGTTAACCCCTACTGCCTACTAGTCTTTTATAGATTTTCTAGAAAGCAACTGACATTTTTCTCTCAATGCCCTAACTTTTGCCTAAGCCGCCCTTTTCGGTTTTTCAGCTTAGCGGGCTTTATTTTCATTGGAGTACCCTAATTTTTGCCTGGTGTTTGCGGGATATAGATCAGTGGGTTGCACCCTAATTTTTGCTTGAGCAGTAGAGGATCACTCGTTGGGTGATTTTATTCTTTATTTCTTTTTTTAATTCTTTGTCCTACTTTTTTGTTATTTAATTCTTTTGACCTAGACATGATAACCCTTAAGCCTATCTTGATTCACTGGATTCGCGAACTCATTTTCGTCCATATCCATAAGATTGATTCCTCCTTTACCAAGGACTTTCTTAACTACAAATGGTCCTTCCCAATTAGGCCTAAATTTTCCCCTAGCATTAGTGTTGACTTGAAGTAGCTGTTTGAGAACCAGATTGCCCGGTTTGAGAGGTTGTTTCGGGTATCTGACTCTATTATTGTAAGCTCGAGCCATATGCTACTGGTACATCTGTAGATGGTCAAGTGCTTGGAGTTGCTTTTCATCTATTGCATTTAACTGTTCATATCTAGCCCTTGCCCAATCTGACTCTTTTAAGCGGGCTTCGAGTGCCACTCTTAGGGATCTTACTACTATTTTGACCGGTAACACATCTTCCATTCCATATACAGAGGAGAAAGGTGTCTGATCGGTGGGAATTCTTATGCTAGTTCTATACCCTAAACTATAAATGGAAGTTTATCAGCCCAGTCCCTATAGGTAGCCACTATCTTGGGTAAGATTTTCTTAATCGATTGATCATCTTCTCTTTAGAGTGTCTGAGGGCTGAGGGATTTGAGTATCATTTTGTAATTTAAGACGTTCTTTCCATTTTTCATAACTAGAGCTAGCCAGCTATTGATGCTCTTATGAGTCTTCTTGGTCTTCTTTCTTGATGACTTGTGCCATTTTCCCCCTTTATAAAGAAAGAAGGACCAAGGCTTATTATTATCATGTTTGCTAAGCACTTTTATTATCTCTCCTTTATTTGATGATAGGTTTTAACCATTGGATGTTTATACCATTGCGACATTTTCAAAGTCAACGTCATTAATAAATATGATGATATTTTGAGAATGTTATTGTTATGAGTGCATAATGTCATTAAGATAGAATACTTAAGTGAAATGTGAATGAGTGGTGCATCAATTTATTCATGACATGTTTAATATAACGGGTAGTGATGTTATAGCTTATCCATGATATGCCTCATAAGCAGCACTATTTGTAGAAAAAATGTTTGCAACATTAAAAATTACATGTTTGAATAATCCTCCAGAGGCGGAGGGTCTTGTTGATCATCTTCGGAAATATTGACAGCTGAGCTAGTAGCTTTGGTGTGCAAGTTTGCATGCATTTCTTCGGCCACTGCTCTTGCTAAGTTTTTTGACAATCTTGCTAATGGGATTTCCTTTCTCATTTCCTTTCTAATCCTTCCTCACAAGTACGACTAGTGCCTTAATGATGAACTCAATTGCTTCATTCATTTTATCTTCTTCAGCATTCCCACACACTTCCATGGAAAATGAGGTTTCAATCATGCAGCCTTTCTTGAAATCATATACATCATTGAAGATCTCAAAACCAGGGACCATCTTGCCCCTTACCTCAATAATTTCTTCCTCACCTTTGAATATCCTTTGTTTGACTTCAGCCTCTATTATAAGGCAGGAATGGGGTTTGGACTTCCTAGCACTTGGGCGATTTCCCAAGCCAAGTCTGAATGGCCATGGAAGATGCCAAATGGGTTCTAGCATGCCCTGAAGATTCCTTCTGAGCCCTTTTCCATTAATATAACCTTGCTTTACCATAATCTTCTCGATTTTAAGAGATATGTATCCCTTAACCGAAAAATTCATACCCTAGTGAGCTACTGCCACCATAGATTCCTTTTCCTCGGCTTTTATAGCTGCTATAATAGATGGTTCATCAGCTTCAATGGCTACTAGTTTGCCATTGTGGATGTGTTTGACTTTTTGGTGGAATGTGGAAGGGATGGCCCCTAATGCATGGAGCCAAGGATGGCCCAACAATAACGAGTAAGAGACGGGAATGTCAAGGATGGTGAATAAGACTTTACACTTCACTCCCTCAACTGTAACCTCAACTTCAAAGACCCCAATGACACTCCTCGTTGTATCATCATATGCCCTTATAACAGTATTGGATTTCTCTAACATTGATTCATTTTACCCCAAGTGAGGAAGGATCTTGGCAAGGCAGAGATTAAGGCCGGAACCATCATCCACCTCAACACACGGGATAGAATGATCAAAGATTTGCAGCTTGATGAAGAGTGTTTTATCATGTGTGTTTCCTTCAACTGGGAGATCTGACGAATAAAACAAAATGGGTTTAACCTGATTGGGAGAAGACCCCCAAATAATTGAAAGCACTTCGATCAGGTTAGTGGAAGGTGTAGCTTCTATACTTAATAACTTTTCTATCAAACCCCTGCGATGATCTCTAAAGTCGATGAGTAGCTTCCAAATGTTATATTTGGCCGGGGTAACTTGCAATTGCTGGATAAGAGGGGTGACTTTTAAATCTTTCTTTCCAATATCAATGGGGGTTTGATTCTCAACAGCAGGTGCAAAGGTTGGACCCTAATTAAAGCTTGGGATGACCTGGATGTCCACATCTCTACTCCTTCTTCTTTTTCGGAGGGGATTGGGACGAATCCTTCCATTTCAGGTAACATGTGATACCTTATCTTTCATATAACTTCTCCCCTCAGAAGTTTCCACCAACAAGGTTGGCCCTTCGAGTTCATCATTCTCCAATACATAAGCATCGATATCAATGGGTTTTGGTTACACTAACATAGTCTTCTCATTGTAGGTACCTTCTAACTCATACACATCGATATCAATAGGGACTGGTTCATCAGGTAAACCATGACTGAATGGACCATAGGGTTAGCTTGTGTGATCATATTGAAGACATGGTGGGAGGGCAACCCCAACTTAACATCTGCAACCTGTTTCTTAAAATTTGATAGGGGGTTATTCATGGTGCTAGGTTTAAGCTCGGGCTCTTGGATCTTCTTTTCTCTAATCAGACCGTGAATAGCCTTAAGTAAATCTCTACAAGCGCTATTGTGATGACCCTTGCTAACGTAATAAGCACAAAATTGATCCTTGTCTTCAGGTTTAGGTGAGACATATGGCTTGATACTCTAAAGAAGACCAAGTGCCTTTAACTTAGTAAAGATGGCAGGCAGGGATGCTTTCCAAGGGGAAATGTCATCTTCGATGGTATAGACTATAGCCACTTCTTCTTGTACTGTTGCCTTCTTAGAATCAGAACTAGACCTTAGCTTAGAAGCCTGGGTTAGGGCTGAAGGGTCATTCTTCTTAAACTAGGGTTTGGCCGGCACACTTGCCTTCTCTAATTCCTCGATCCTTTCCCATTTCACGGCCTTCTCAAAGACCTCCACATGGCTAGAGAAGTTATCCATACCAAGAACCTTGCATAAGCGAGTAGAGCACCACCTATCAACTTCACGTTCATCTCGGGGAGACTCAGGCGATCTTTCAACAAAACTTGAGTGGCTATCCACCTCTCAAAATAGGGCTTGAATTTCTCATTGGGGGTATGTTGGATGAAAGCCTCGGATAAGGCCTTCCAGTCTCTAGTTACTTCATTGGATAAAGTGTTATACCATTTAACAATAGGGCCTTCCAAAGTACAGGGGAACATGTCGGCAAGAACCTTATCACTCAAATTCCTTATCCTCATCAGCCTCTGATAGGTAGTAATGTGAGATTGAGGTGGACCAGTTCCCCTATACTTCGCTATGCTAGGCATACTAAAGTTTTTAGGGACCCAATCCTCCTCCTTAATGGCTTGAACGGGCAGTGATGGCAGTTAAATGCTGGGATTGGTGGCAATTAGCTTCTGCAATAAATCACGCAACTCCATAGATAATGATTATCCATCCAACTGAGTAGCAACACTCGAGGGTAGACCTGATGTTTGAGGAAAGGTTATCCCTTTAGACGTGACTACAAAATTAGGGGTTGGGCCAGATGTCCCAAACTAAAATGTTGGTGGTACGAACCCTTGGCTAGGCTGAGTGAACTGACCGACGGCTGGTGGAACCATGGTACCCACTGACTGTAATGGCTGGCTAATTAAACCAAATGGACAAACAAAACCCAACTGACTAAACTGACTGGAATAATCTCCATGAGTCCACATAGATGGTAGCTAAAACTAAGTAACTCTTAAAAGAGTTAGTTGCTCACTAACTACTGCACTCACTGCTGGAGTATTGACTAGTGTGCAATGACAAGCATTGACCGCTCTCTCCTCAGCCAAGATTGCCCTAATGGAAGCTAGAATCTCATCATTCACCCGGTTAAGGAACTAATTACTTTCCTGATACTGTGAAATGGCATTTGTGATCTACGACCTAACACTGACCCTTGATACATTTGCCTCTCGCTAGTTGCAATATCCTTAAACTCAACATCTATCTGGCCCTCTGAAGTCAGGATACAAGACATTTCTTTAAGCTGATGAGTAGTATCTGACTAGATGAACACACTAACTACAGGATGAAATACCCATAGACAGAGGCTGAGTAACCCTTAACTGAACTAGAGGAAGAGGAGGAGATGATGGTGGTGGAGCCGGAATTCGAGTTAAATAGACCTAAGAAGGTTGCCAAGCTTTAACCCTTTGAGCTTTGGCTGAGGTAGTAACCAAAAGATCAGTATATGCATGGGATGTGGTATACATGCACAAATTACAACGATGCAAGATGGGGTTAATTACAAGGGAATGTAACATAATACATGCAAAGCGATCGATTCAATCCTTATTTCTCCCACCGATTCTGAGGGTATTCTTCCTTAGCCTAATCTCACACAGAAATTAGGGTACCTATAAGGTAAAATTCTAAGGCTTTTGATAAGAATGGTGTAGGGACATATCTGAAGTTTGATGTAGAAGGTTCCCATTGCATCAAGTCTCCTTTAGAGGGAGACAACAATGAGTGCTCCACCCACTAGGGTGTCCCCAATTCCTAGCAGGCATGCGTAACACCTTTGCGAGTGTCACAAAAATAATAGGGCACCTTAACCTAGTGCTAGAAGAAGGAGATGAGAAGATAGAGGGTGATAATTTTCCCAATTGATGTAAAAGAAAACCGGTTGAATCAAGTAAATGATTTTCGGTGCTCATCTTAATCTTTCAAGCTTTTAAAACAAAACAAAAATTTTGCAAGTTAAAAGATTATAATCCTCAGCGAAGTCGCCACTGTGTGGTGTCGATGACATGTGGGTCTCCCTTGGCACCACTATAAGAGGCGGGGCCCACTAGGGGTTGGTTGGATTTAGGCGTGATGAAACCTTTTTAGATTAAGTTTGCACAAATAGCCAATTTTAATGAATAAAAGAATCGAGAACCAAATCTCAATACAAATGGTAAAGTCGCTACGCAAGTTGTCTACTTGGGAAAGAGTTTTGGTATGGTTCCCATTGGGCGGGAGACTCATACCTTTTGGATCAGAGATTCGGGTATCGGATGAGTCACTTATTTCTCATTTAGTTAATTCAAAATTACATTCACCAAGTAAAACTGTTTTTATTTTCATCATTTGGGGAATTATCATAGAAATCCTATTTTTCTACACTCTTTCACACTCATTACATGTGTTTACAGATTACAATAAAAGCACAACCAATAAATGGGGGAATAAAAATTACAACCGGGGGAAAATGGGGAATTGCGAGAGAACCTATACATTTGTTCTAAGTTATAAAATAAGATGAAAAAAAATTCCCCTATATCCACAAAGATTAGCACAATTTATAGCATTTCAGAAGTCAACATTTTATTAGGAAAAGTGTGATTATGTTAGCGTGGCGGTTTTATGATCGATAGTGCCCGGGCGGCTTCTAGGATTGGAGAGAAATAACGAGTCTTCAATGCATTTTGTTGAAAAAACACATTTTAAATTTTATGGGTTGATTTACCGGATTATTATTGAAAATGATCACATGGCAAATGGTGAGTTGGATTGATTTTAACTGTTTAAAAATGAATTCTGGGTTCTGCCTGAGGGCTAGTACCTGTATGGGTGGATGGGACCCCTACGGCTACCAAGGAAGACCGATACGGGTATGGGGGGATCCATACGGAACCTGTCTAGTCCCAGGCAGAAATTTAGTTAGGTTTAATAAACAGCTTAATGGAGAGGAATGAAATAAAAATGGGATTTCCTTTCATATGAGTATGGTGCACCAGTTATTATCCTTCAGGACATATGGTGCCAAAAAGGCTCATATGGGTTAGGACCAGACCCAAAACAGGAATAAAAGAACAGATATAATAAAAGAGGCAGAGAATAATTATAAAATAACTAAGATGTTAGTCTCTTTAAAACTCAGGAGTGTTACCTTTACAATGTGAATCCACTTTGAGGCGATCCCTTTGTTGTTAAGAGAGTCTAGCCAAAGTAGATGATGAAATAGCACCATTTAGGTGAGTTTTTGTGTGGACAGAACCTCTCCTAAATCCTAATAAATGAAGCTAGGAATGAATAAAATGTGGATAAAACCTCAAGGCATGGGTTTTCTCCCTATTTTATACCTTCTATACCTCTACTAGACCCTTTTTATACCTATAGAAACTGCTAGAATTTGTGTATAATATATTTTATGTGTTGTGTCCTATGAAAAGGTGAGGAAAGGACCCTATTTATAGGGGAAATGAGGTCTGAATGCAATAAATCACATTCATGACATGCCTTTTCACGAAATAGGTAAGAACACCTTCCGAAAGAGCCTGATCAGGCAATAAGAAGACCAGTAAGGGTGGGACCTCACTCGTACGAGTTTGAGGGGACATGTATGGGTCCTCTTCAGGTGTATATAAGGAAATGACCCGTACGATCCGCCAGTGGATCCGTACCACCAAGCAGCACCCTTACGGGTCCCTAAGGTCAGACTAGGTCTTCAAACTTTGGCCAAACTCAACTCTGCAGTAGTAAAAAGACCTCTGATGCATAACACCTGTAAGAGATTACATCATATAGCTCTCATCATCGTTTTGTGAGAAGGACCGTTAAAATCCAATGCTCACACTATGTTAAATCAAAAAGCTCAAAAAGGAAATTGAAGTGTTAAAGCCAAAAATTAAAAAGGGGTTCTGGAAGAAGAAAAGTAAGATTTTCTCAAGAAGCTAACACCGGAAGAAGAAAACAAGATATGCACACAAATGCTTAGACCAAAAGAAAATATTGCCAGCTCAGCAGACAAGATGTGACATATGGCAGCATAGGCGCTAAAAAGTAACTATGAGTAACTGTACACTTTTGAATTTCAAACGTTTATTATACAGCTATTGGGCTGTAAAATTCAACTTTTGAAAATTAAATAAACCGTTCCCATTCTTTGGTTTACAAGCCATTAATATCTCTCCTCAAAATTAACTGACAAGTCACCAATCTAGTTAGTTTTGACTGCTTCCAGATTACCAAAATGCACTCACTTTGAACATTCTATAAAAAGCCCCAAAATTTCATGTGTTCCTCACGCGAGCAACAATCTACAGTTACTCTACAAAAATTTTCTCAGAACCCCAAAACCTCTCTCTTCAAAAACCCAGATATGACAGAAACCAAAGAGCAAGCTGCTATTTTTGCAAGACACCTACAGCCAAAATAATCTCTTAAAGATAAATATTTCATCCTTAACAAATTCAAAAAACCGATTCCATTATTCCATCTGGTTTTCTAGGTGATGAATTTGTATTCACCACAGAGCCTTACTACAAACTCATTTCAAAAGACCAACATCTTGAGGTCTTCCTCAGGAAAAAAATCCCAACTTAACCCCTTTTGGTAAAGGAGTTCTATGATAACTTGAGGATTCACAACTATATTGATGCTCTCAGGACTATAGTACACAAAAAGATGATAACTATAACCCCACAATTCTTTGTAACTTACTATAACATGAAGAATAAAGGCATCATCAAGAGAAATGATGGGGATGAATAGAACTTGGAGTATGAACCGGAGAAGTGGCTTTCGGAGAGGTACTTTGGGGATAAATTCTCCACTCACTGGCCTAAAGTTCTAAGGACTTTACAGTTTGTATTAGCCAAACTGATCTTGATCCGAAAGGGGTCCCTCGACACAGCATTAGCCTTTTAACATTGCGTGCTCCAACACTGGCTTAAGAGCAGAGCTATCAACATTCCTAGCTGGCTAATCCACTACATGAAACAACACTAGTATTCTCATGGAGCTCTCATAACCAAGATCCTTACATCCCATGAAGTTGATCTCACTGGAGCTGAGAGTGTTGAAGGAAAAGCCATACTTGAAAAGAATTTGAAAAGGCTTACATTCAATGAGAAGTGGGATTAGGAGAAGGCCCTAAGATAAAAGAGGGAAAAACAACAAAAGAGCAGAGTTTGGAAAGCTAGAGATACTGTAGAAAAAGCTCCAATAGTGAAAAAGCTAAGAACTACTAGACCCAAGGCCCAAAAGAAAATCGACTTGGAGCCTATGGTGGAAGAAGCTGCAGAAGAAGAAAATGATGACAATCTGACTCTTACTCAAATCTTGGAACAATCTCCAGAGAAACCCAAGAAGAAATCAACTAAAGCTACTATAGCTAACACTAAAAGAAAGAGAGCTACTGCTCAAGCTCTTGATGAAGTTGAAAAAGAAGTTGCCCTAAAGAAAAATCTAACAAAAAAGGGGGCCAACCTTCTCTGAAGCTATAAAAGCAAGAAAGGAAATGGAAATTAATGTAGAGTCACAGCTTCTGGAGGATCCGGAATTCAATGACATGATGAAAATTGTCCACGAAAAGAAAAGGAGGATGAGATCACTCCAACTCCAGAAGTACTTAGAGGCTCATCTGTAGAAATTAATCTAGAAATACCTCCAGAGCCAGAAAGTTCTAACTTCCAAGAAAATCTTCCGGAACCTCATCTCAATTCGGAAGTTGAGAGTACTGAAAGTCCTGAAAAGGCACAAGAAAAGGAAGTTGGGGACATTACCAACTCTCCTAAGGATCAACCACAAGGAGCTTCTGAAAATCCGGCATAGCAAATTGAATAGGTAAACATTGATCTAAACGCTATCTCTACTAAAACTGAGCTTGAAGAAAGTCAAGGAAACTTGAATGCAAACATCTCTCCCATTGCATTTAAGGAAGCTGAGCCTAGCCTATAACTAAATGTTCTAAAGGAGGGAACTGCTCTGAGTACCAATGAGAATGCCCCATTGGCAAGCTCAAAGGGTGAGGTCATTCCGGAGGACCCGAAAGAACAAGGAGAAAGGGAGTAGGAGTATCCTCCTAATTCTTGAACACTCATTGGACCACATATATTTGTATGTACAAGATCCAATGTACTCGTGGCTTGTTCACCATTTACTTTAAAGGTCATTTTTCTTTTTAAACAAGGTTTGCAATCACCATAAGACTCAATGTTTATTGGTCCCAAGTCTCCATGCTTATGTAACTTGGTTAAGGGCGATATGGCTATCTGTACTTAATGAAGCACTAGTCTAAAAGTTTTGAAAAGTTCAAAATATTTAGAAATTTAGTAGAGAAACAAATTGGGAAACGTATTAAAGCACTTCGATCTGATCGAGGTTGGGAAACAGAGGAGAGATAATAATTAGAATGACGAGAATAGAGAAGAGGAGAGGGATGATAATTCAAATGAAAAATCTGATGATAATAAAGATAAGGCAGAAAATGAAGACGATGAAGAAGAGGATGAAGAAGAAAAGAATGAGGAAGAGGAAGAGGATGAGGGTGAGGGTGAGGGTGAGGGTGAGGGTGAAAGCTCATTCACTCTATTCTTTGAGCTCAAGCCTAGATCAAACACTCCATACACTCCTACCACAAAAGCTGAAAAATTGAGAATGGCTTGGGAATTGATATAAGAAGCAGCTTCTGAGGAAAAGAAGGAGCGAAAGTCAGCAATTGAGCCAATCCTCAGAGATATCTATGCAAAACTGGGGAAAAATTGAATCCTTCACTCAGAACCTATAAATCTCCCAACACTTGAAATCTGAACTGGAAGGAGTCGATAGCAAGCTTATAGAGATTGAGCAAAAGGTGAGGAATCCTTAAAATGCAGATCATATAGTAGAGAAAACCTTATCCAAAGTCACTCCTGCTTTAGAAAAGATATCCGATAAGATTATAGAAGCTAAGGAATGTGCATTACAAGCGTCATTCGAAGTTAAGTCAAGCAAAGGAACTATCCTTAGGCATGTAACCTCCTCCTCAAATAGGCTGAAAGAGTATATGGATCAGAAATTTGAAGATATGCTAAAATCCATCCCATCTGCTATCACTCAAAGCACAAAACCAATCTCATCTGAAATCAACTCTATCCATACGGAGCAAAAGGCATTTAGTGAATAATGAACTAAATTCCTCAAGGATGAGCTGCCAACGATCATAGATAAAGCTGCTGAGGAATTTAGAATAGATCACCAAACCAGTATGTACTCAATGGAGAAAACAATTGGAAACTAGAGAGATATGTTCAATGTTGAGCTCCGGCACCTTAATGAAGGAATCCACAGCAGTGCCTGTTAGCATAGGTCCGTTCCGGCCCGATGAGGAATAATGCCTATTTCTTTAAGCGATCAGACAAAAGAGCCAAAAAGGATCGAATTATAATCAAAAATTCAAAATTCAAAAATCCACATTCTAGGGAAGCCCCGATTTAGCATTTTCTACTGAAAAATCAAAACGTCAAAATTTGGTCAAACATAGGTAATCCTCCCGCCGGCTAACTACCTATCCATAGTAAAAAAATCAATTCTTACCGAGATCTGGCAAGATTTTACGGGATCTGATGTAAAATCTTGTCAGATAGGTAATTAGCCTGTCGGCTAATTACCTATGTAATTAGCCCGCCGACTAATTACCACCCTATTATAAATACGGGGTCACTCCCCCCCCTATTTCAACAGAGATGAAAATTTTTATAAAATTTCCAAAATTACCTTTGCATCCTTTTTCAGTTCCGGGAGCTCCTAAAGCCCGAAACTCTGTCAAAACACTTCAAGATTCGAGATTCACCACCGACACTCGATACAAGCTCAGTCTCCGATCTTTTTATATCAAGATCCCACAGTGATCTTCGGTCTAAAAACCACCTAAAGTTTACATTTTCTATAGAAATAATCCAAGATTATAGCCATAACTTGGGTTAAATCTATTTTCCAACCAAATCACAACTTTCAACAATTTCGGTCCCATACTGGCTCTCAAGTCATCCTGGCCAGACGAAAAGGTAAACTGAGGGTAATTGGCTCTGAGCCCAACTTTAAAATTCATTTCATTACTTTATTATCGCACATTGCATTTCATTTCTCTAGTTAAGTGAGCTACTGGAGCCACTTAAGATATAATATGTGTAAATAAGCTCGCGGGTAAGGATAAACATCCAGAATGTGAGGAAACTCTATCCGAGTTTCTGGGCCCAGACTCAAGCGCCGCCGTTACCCTGCCAAAATTACGGTAGTAAATTTCTATTTATTAAGCCGTTATAATGTCCGTTTTATTTCTTGAATTTAATTCTTGAATAAAGCCATTGTAACGCTAAAAATTACCACAAATTTTAAAATTCCAAAATTAATCCAAACAATTTGAACAATATGAGTAACTATCATGTCCGAACTCAGAATCTCGTTTTCTCTTCGGTATAAAAATCCCATCATGGATCAGTATACCACAATTCCTAATGGAGCTGAACCGGGTGGCGACTCTATTTTATTTTTTAATAGAGTAAAAATGCTTTATTTCAAATATAACTTTTCTCAATAAAATGTGTAAATATATTTCTTAATATAATCACATTTTTGGCCTACAAAGCCATCGCATTTAAGCAAACTGGATTTTCTCAAACCAGACGAAGGGCCGATGTTGCCTCAAACTGCGCCGAACCGAATTGCGCCCCCTCGCATCGCACTCCGTGTGCACAACCATTCCGTGAAAACGTCTACCCCCTCACAGTGGTGACTTTGCTGGGGACTAATTATTTTTTATAAAAACCTGTTTTTTATAAAAATATATTTTGACATGATAATTAAAATATTGTTCAAATTAAATTTTTGAATTACGGGATTTGTGATAATTTTTGCATTACACAAATTTTGGGATTGCATAGCATCTGCATTCTTTACCCCTAAACAATTTAGGTGTCCTTTGGAAAAGTACCTCCAAGTTTGCTTAGGACTTGAGGGTATGGATCCAACACACCCCTTACGTAATGTACGAGGACCTTGTTCGCTTAAGGGCAAGACTATCTACATAAATTATATGTGGAAAAGCTTTCTTTGGTTCGCTTAGGGCCACTGGGACTCGGCACACAAAGGCACAGGGTACCCCAATTCCACCCAATCCTGAGACTGAAACCCACATATAGACGAATCATAGACACTTCCCCATAGGTTTGCCCGAAAAACCTTGAGTGCACGTGGGCAGACTTCGCTAAGTCCCTCATTGGCTTTAAAGCGAAGTAACTCAAAGGGAGTTAAAAGGGCGGTAGGCGTGATTTAACCATTTTCTACCTGTGCAGGTTTATTAAATATAAATAAACTAAAATTGACATCACAAACATCATGATTGTGTGAAAAACTAACCACATCTTTGTGCAGCCATGACATTGATGCTTGTCATCTGATTTTATTTCCTTAGTTATAGGAACCTAAAACATACCAGAGACCAGTGAGCCCACCTAGGCTCAACCCACAAGCTGAAATAAACTGAGACCAATGAGTCCACCTAGGCTCAACCCGTGAGCCTAAATAACCGAGACTAGCGAGTCCACCTAGGCTTAGCCCATGAGCCAAAAGACATAAACCTTTCGAGTGACCCTAGTGTTAGCTCACCCTTGGACCAATGAGTTAAAACCTTTTAAGTGACCCTAGTGTCAGCTGACCCCATGGACCAATGAGCCAAAACCCTATGAGTGACCTTGGTGTCAGCTCATCCCTTGGACCAATGTGTCAAACCCTTTGAGTGACCCTAGAGTCAGCTCACCCTTGGACCAATGAGTTAAAACCCTTTGAGTGACCCTACTGTTGGCTCACCCTTTGGACCAATGAGTCAAAACCCTCTGAGTGAACCTAGTGTCAGCTCACCCTTAGACCAATGAGTCAAAACCCTCTAAGTACCCTAGTGTCAGCTCACCCCATGGACCAATAAGTCAAAACCCTTTGAGTGACCTTACTGTCGGCTCACCCCTTGGACCAATGAGTCAAAACCCTTTGAGTGACCCTAGGGTCAGCTCACCCCTTGGACCAATGGGTCATTTCACCCTGGGCTATCAAGTCTAACCTGACTCAAGGCCTTGGTCTTTGCACCCTGCATTTGTGATGCTCCACGAACATCATAGACTACCTTTGCCGATTGCTCCTCGAGTAGTTGGCATATACCCAACCCCATTTGTTATTTATATTTGCTCATTCATTTAGTTAATCATTCATACATCCATTCATGCATCCCGATAAGCTGAGTTAAAGGAAGGTTAGAGCCACCTCCGGTGCACTTACTAACACTTGGTCTCTAGCATTTTTAGGTTGGAAAGGAGAAAAAAGGAGGCTGAGAAGTATTACAGGAAGCCCGAAAGTCAGACCCCCACCACCAATTGAATCCCTAGCCGGATTCTTCTCCAATCCAATACCTGAAACCGCAATGGCAGACGATGATGCGGTTGGATAATCCCTCAGAAGGATTCTTGACTCTCCAAAATTATGTGATATATGGGAAAAGCTGAGTGCTGCTAATGCTCAGAAAACCCAAGAGCAAGAGACGAAAATAGCAGCATTAAGGGAAAAAATGGCAAACATGGAGAAGTTATTCCCGGCTAAAGATAAATCTGTTGCTCCTTCCATCGAGCAGTATGTGGATATTGACTGATTCTTGCCAAATGAGTCTAAAGCCCTTTCGGCTAACTTTGTGATGCCCTACATGACCCCTTATGCTAGTGCTAGCCCTCCTCATACACATGTGGAAAGTTATCTTCAAATTTTGACTAGTATGAACATACCCAAAGTTCATATAGTCAATCTATTCTAAGCTACATTATGAGGCCCCGCCTCTAAGTGGTACATGAGGATGCCAACGGACGTGAAATCTGATTGGAGGAAGCTATGCTTGGCATTCCTGGAGAATTATGCCTTCAATCTGAAGGTTAAGACTACCTTGCAAGATCTTGAAAGAATCAAACAACGGCCAAATAAGTCCTTCGAGGAATTTTACCTGAGGTGGATGGTTGTTCGTGTACTTATAATCGGGGCACCCGACCAAGATGCCCTGATAGTGAAGCTTGTTGAAGGTTCTAGCCCAAAATACTGTGATGAAATGAAAATGAAAAGGTTCTACACTTTCAACGACGTGGTAGACTATGGCAAGAGACTTGAGAAGTATGAGGAAGAAGATTGAGCAAAGAAGCAAGAACAACAAGCTTATTCTAAACCTCGATATTGGGAAAAGGGGGGATCCTCCAAGCAAGGCAATTCTGAGTCCGCAAAGGCTCAAGCCAAGGTTATAGCGGCCACTCAAGGGCAGACTGACCAATCTATCTCCCTATGGGTAGAATCACTGTCCCAAATATTCACCAAACTGAGGAAATCTGATCAACTCCAGAGCATCAAGTCATTCACTCCACCTACCGCGGGAAACAGAGACAATTTATATGCTTATCATGTAACTAAAGGGCACTGCACTAACAAATATACCCAGCTACTAAAGATCTACAATAGATGGTAGCTGATAGGAGAATGAAAGAGCCAGAGAAGAAACCGACCACTCAGACTAATCCCCTACCAAACTTCCAAGCTACGGTAAACGCCATTGGTATTCATGTGGAAATTGACAAATATTGTATCGACGTAACGGATAACTTTTGACATGACCCAGGATAGGGGACCAATATGATCTTTGACAATATGGATATCATCTACATGGTAGACCAATACGTCATGAGAATGAGGAGAGAAGGGCTAGATCAATACCAAGTGCCACCACACCTCATGCACCAAGGAGACTCCAACTCGAATGAACATCTGGAGGAATTTCTTTGGTTTATGCACGAACGAGGAATACCTATGATGGGTTTTGCGCCTCAATTCCAAAGATTTTTAGAAGGCCCAGCCATGCACTAGTACAACATGATACCGCTGGAAGGATGTTAGAACTGGTACTTTATGGAGAGATCTTTCCTTCACTACTTCAGGGCATCTCAGTCATACATAAATGAACTTTGCTGGTGGTTGGCACCACAGGTAGATCGATACAATATCAATTGGCAGGACATCCCTCCACCACAACCTCCTATGCACACTCCCCCGGATTACATTCATCCAAATTACATCGGAATAAGCTTATTCGAATTTGGGAGCTCCTCCGGGATAGCACATCCAGAAGTCTAAGAACTATATGATCATGAACAGGCATGGAATAGCCAGGAAGACCTGCAAAGGTATCTCGGGTTGAACCTAAATGAACGAGCATGAGACTCATTTAGAGAAATCCATACCAACATTATAACATATGGAATCCGTATTGAGGAAACATTCGCCAGCATACAAACTATGGTGTCCGGATTCAATATATCTATAGAAGGAGTCAAGGCTAGAATGAATCCTGAGGGAGATCCCAAGGAAGATCTCAAGGAAGATCCTGAGGAAGACCCTAAGGAAGACCCCAAAGAGGATCCAGAGGAAAGCTTTGATGATGATATCCCAGCTTAACACATGCCAAACTAGATCTTTGAGCCACAACCTTTCAAAGATTCAGATGAGGAAGTGGAAGAATCTGTGGACTCTAGCAAATTGGATCATGAAGATGAAAGCGAGATAGATAACTTGGGGTATAAATTAGAAACCTTTTCAAATGATGAGCTAAATCACTTACTAGGAGATTTTGAATACGAGGCTCCATTCCCTAATGGCATGATGGTCAATTATGACGGTGCCGAAAGATACGCTTCCTCTCTAAAACATGACTCCCCGGGTGCCTTGTGGTTTGTAACAAGTAAAGATTCCAGAGACTTTATGAACTTTGACTCAGATAGCAAACATATGGTTAATATGATTCGAGACCAAGGGCAAGAACCTTCTCGGGAGTACATTATGGAGAGAATTCGCGCTGAAAATGAATTGGCCTGGGCTAGTTATCGCATTTGAAACCCGAATCTAAGTGAAGTTTACCCCATATTCTATAATGGAAGCATACACCCACGCCCTCACATCCTTGAATTCATGCAAATGATGAATGATGGATACATTCACTATGCCCACTAGCCCAAAAGGTTCCACTGGACTCTCCAAGAAAAGGCAGTCGTTAGGTACGAAGGGCTGACGTTTTACTAGAAATTATTCTAGAATGTTTTGGCTAAGCAATTCATAGACTAATTCACATAGGTTGACCCACCTATAAACTCAACTCCTGAGTTAGACAGATATGGAAACACCTTACAATACTGGGAATGGGAAGCAACAAACGATGTTTGTCCAACGTCAGTAGAATTAGCTAAAGAATACCCATGGTACATGAATAAGTATAAGGACAAGCAAATCACCTATGACAACATACCAAGTATGTTTGATGAAGGAGAACCATCCGACGAAGCCTCTACGTCCATTCATATGATCAAACAGGAATCCAACCCTTTCTTATGTCAAATTATATAAGAGAACCCTGTCATTTCAAAAAGGTAGCCTCAAAAGGTCCCATTCATACAGTGGCCTTTTACCGCTAAAGCTCCAGCTCCCATGAACAAGCCTATTAACTTAGGAGAGATACCACTCGATGAGGATTTTAACGAGTTCAAGGTCTTTAAAATAACAAACTCGCCAACCCGAGTAGTCAGTCCTATCACTAGAGGAGGGAAGGTAACTAGATCAGTACCCCCAGCTTCACCAAGAGTTGAGCCCCTAGCACCTCCTACTTTTGTTAAGCCTTTAGAACACATAGAAAGCCCGATTGTGGATCAACCAAAGGTCACTACAACTAAGATAAGTATCTGGGACCTGCTTATAAGTTCTCAAGATCACAGGCTTACTAACGTCAGAAAGCTGATGGAAATTGAAACATCTCCCCTGGCATCACCAAAATAGGTCTGTGCACTACTCAAGAGTGAGACTAGCACTATTATCCTTGACATTATCTTCTCCAGATTGGATTTACCCTACAAAGGCATTCGCCATAACAAGGCTTTCTACTTGAAAGCTAGTGTTTTCGGGCGCATCATGCCTTGTATAATGGTCGATGATGGCTCATCACTGAATGTCTGTCCTAAGGATATCCTGCCAATCCTAGGATTAATTGAGAGGGATTTGAATAAATCCACCACATTCATCAAGGCCTACGACAATTCCAAGAGGACTGTCATTGGCACATTCAAAGAGGAAGTTACTATTAGTAAAGTCTCATCTATAGTACTTTTCACAGTTATAGTCATCCCAATAACCTTCTCTATACTACTCAAACGGCCATAGTTCCATAGTCTGGGAGGATTTCCATCCACTCTTCACCAAAAATCAAATCCCATTCTGCGGAAAGAGCATCACTCTAAAAGTTGATGAGGCATCAGTGGTGGCAGTACTAGAAATGGGAGAAAGCCATATGAAAGGATTTACCACGGCCACAATTGGTTAAGAGTCAAACAAGCAGTCAGAGGTGCACTGGGGCCTATAGATTCAGGGATATAAGCAGAAGCACCACACTCCTAGTAAGGGACTAGGTTCCCACGAACAGGGAATGCCGACCTTTAATATAGAGGCAGGGGAATAGAAGCCCGTAGGACTCAGTTATACAGGCCCTAGAAGAATCGTCCATAAGATAGTCTTTCAGAAGAAAACACAACAACCCTACAATGGGGCACCTAAGCCTATCACTCACCAGGGAAAGACAGTTCTAGGGTTTGAGGTTTTCTCAGATGTGGTCAGCTACAGCAAGCATGCCGGGGGTCCTATAACCTACATGTTAAAAGGAGCAAATCATCAGCCTGAAGTAGGGGCAATCCCTGATCAGATCAAGTTTGATGAACAAATGTACCCAAAGAAGGTTAAAAAGCTGAGCAAAGAAGAAGAGATCCTCGACACCCTAGCGAAACACCTTTAAGCGCAACTCAAGATAGTGGAAGAAGCGAAAAGCAAAGGAGGTAACTTGAGCCAAACCATTATGGACATGGTCACAACCATGAAAGGCAAGGCAAAGGTACAAAAGGAAGACAATGAGGACATCCTATTAAAGCCGGACGCTATAGGAGGATCATCCATTGTAGAGCTAGACCCTATCGATCAGGATGAGTCTTTTATTTCTGTTTCTAGTTTGTTTGAAATGAATAATGTGCTTTATGATGATAATAAGATTAAGAACTTTGCTTATTTGGATTGTGTTTCTAATTATGATTCAATGCATCCATTCTATCATTCATCTAGCATCTTTAACATCTATAATGATATTATAAAAGAAATTAACTTAAATACGGAAGGTGATCCAAAAATGGTATATATTTCCGATTAATTGCCCATCGAACAAGAAAAAAATTGATAAAAGTATTGAAGAATCAGGTTTTAGCCTTCGCTTGGTGTCACAAAGATATGCCAAGGGTTGATCAGCACATCACTAAGCCGGTTAAGCATAAGATGAGAAGAATGCACCTAGAATGGGCCAAAAAGGTTAAAGTAGAAGTAGCCAAGCAGATCAAGGCTAATTTAATCGAGGTTGTCGAATACCCCACTTGGTTGTCCAATGTAGTTCCTGTACCCAAGAAGAATGGAGACGTCTGAGTTTGCGTTGACTTTAGGGACTTGAATAAGGCCACCCCTAAAGATGATTTCCCACTACCACACATCGATGTTCTGGTAGATAGCGCAGCTAGAGCAGCCATGTATTCCTTCATGGATGGGTTCTAGGGATATCACTAGATCCTCATGAACATAATAGACAAGTTCAAAACCACATTCATCTCAGAATGGGGAATCTATTGTTTCAGGGTAATGCCTTTTGGACTCAAAAACGCAGGGGCAACTTACCAATGAGCAGTCATAACACTATTGCATGACCTAATCCATAAAGAGGTCAAAGTATTCATAGATGACATACTTGTAAAATCTGCCATGCTAGAAGAGCATTTGGCAGTGTTAAAGAGATTCCTTATGAGAATTAAGAAATACAATCTCCATCTCAACCCAAAGAAATGCATATTCAGTGTCATGTCAGGTAAGTTGCTAGGGTACATGGTTAGCAAGAGAGGTATAGAGATGGATCCTGATAAGGCTAACGCCATCAGGGAAATGCCTGTACAAAAAACTAAGAAAGAAGTCAGAAGTTTCTTGGGGTCCATACAATACGTCAGTCGCTTTATAGCACGGTTGACCACCACATGTGAGCCTATCTTTAAGCTATTGAGGAAATAGCAGCCATTAGAGTGGAATGACCAATGTTAGGAAGCCTTTAACAGAATTAAAACTTACCTAAAGACCAATGTCAAGAAGCCTTTGACAGAATTAAAACTTACCTAATGAACCCTCCAGTGCTAAAGCCACCGATTCTCGAAAAGCCACCTGTTCTCCACTTAGCAATAGAAGAGACATCAGTGGGAGCCATGTTAGTTCAAGAACACAAAGATAAGAAAGAACACGCAGTTTATTACCTTGGTAAGAAATTGCTAGAATATAAAACCTGATACACCATCGTGGAGAAACTTGTTCCACCATGGTCTGGCTCATCAAGAAGCTGAGGCATTACTTCTAATCATACAGAATCCAAGCAGTCGTGAAAGTGGATCCAATGAAGTATTTGTGCCAGGCTCCCTTGCTAACTAGAAAACTAGCTAGGCGGCTCTTGCCACTATCAAAATTTAATATTGAGTACGTCACTAAGAAGACCATCAAAGGTAGAGGAGTGGCAGAATTTCTATCAAATCAGCCACTCGATGGAGGAGAGCAGGAAAACTTAGAATTTCCTAATAAATGTTTCATAACCATTATGGAGAATCTCAGAAAATGGACCATGTTCTTCGATGGCGCCGTTAACAAGCGAGGGGCTGGTTTAGGGGTCATAATCATAACGCCCAACGGAGTACTCATACCTCTATCAAAACTATTGGAATTTACCATGAATAACCGGGTAGAGTATGAAGCATGTTTATTCGGGTTGTCTGCCCTAATCACCCTTAGAGCGGATGAGGTAAAAATCATCAGCGATTCAGCTTTGGGCATCAAGCACATCACAGGTGACTAGGAATTAAAGGAGGAATCCCTCATACCTTACTTAGAGGCTATATGGAGAAAAGCCATAATGTTTAGCGAATGCGAATTTTGTCACATGCCCTATGACGAAAATCAAATGGCAGATGTATTGGCTACTTTAGCCTCTATATGGGAAGGACCCCAAAAGCAGCTAATCAAGCCTCTTATTATGGAGATAACCCGAGCTCTGTATTACATCCACACAATAAATGACACCATAAATAAGGAAGAACCCTGGTACTCTGTCATTATTAAGTTCCTCAAAAATGGTGAATTTCCAGATGAGGCTACGGATTCCGATAGAAATATGTTGAGAAAGCTCGATGTGCGATTCTGCCTGGTTAAAGGAGATCTATTTAAGAGCTCCTCCGATGGCCTATTATTGAAATGTCTTGCCCAATAGGAAGCTGAAAGGGTAATGAAAGAGGTATATTCGAGAGACTGCGATCCACACATGAACGGTGTCATAATGGCAAAGAAGATCCAAAGAATGGGATACTTTTGGCTAACCATGCTAGCTAATTGTCTTCAAGAAGCAAATACTTTTCATCTTGTAAGATATACGGGGATGTGAGCCACTTACCTCTGATAACATTGCAAGGCTTGGTGACACCTTGGCCATTCTCATCCTGGGGCATCGACATCATTAGTTAAATAACACCATCTTTGACTAACGGCCATCGCTTCATTATAGTGGCCGTCGATTACTTTTCCAATTGGGTTGAAGCAGAATCATACACGAATATCATGGCCAAGAAGATGGCCTGGTTCATTCAGCGACATAACTTTGCCAGGTACGATATTCCCCATTACATAGTAAGCGAAAACATTGTACAATTCCAAGGAGAAATAGCCAACCTTATTTAGAAGCACAGGATTGAGCACCACCACTCCTCACCCTATCGGTCTCAAGCCAACAAAGCTATAGAAGTAGCTAATAAGCTAATCAAGAAAATCCTCTCCAAGATGATTTCTAACTACTGGGATTGGGCAGATCATTTGCCCTATGCCTTACGGGGATACAGAACTAGTGTCAAAACCCCCACGGGTCAAACTCCTTTTTCTCTCATCTACGGGATAGGGGCGGTGTTACCCATTGAAATGGAAATCAAATCCTTATGAATAGCTCTTAAAGCCAGACTTTCTAAAGATAAATGGGCAAAAGCGAGACACAAGGAACTGACTCTGATCGATGAAAAATGGCTAATTTTGCTAGAAAATCTGCAATTGTACCAACAGCATATGGCCATGGCTTACAACCGAAAAGTCAAGGGGCAAGACCGACCTCTAAGAATGGTTGATTTAATCTTGAAGTAGTCTTATAAAATGCATATAGATGCTTGAGGCAAGTTCCAACCAAACTGGGAAGGTCCATACATAGTAAGAAAGACTCTCAGTAAAGGGGCAGTAAAAATTTCAGACCTGGATGGCAACGAGTTCGTAAATCCAGTAAATCGTGACAAGCTAAAGCGCTATCTCTTGTAAGAAAAATAATACAAAGTCTGTCAAGAGCTAGTAAGGGCTCTTGGGCAAAAACAAGGACCCCAAAATAAAAGAGCGAAGCCTTAGGTAAAATCCATTCAAAATTTTGGCAACGATGGGCATTTCTTGGGAATAAATACCATTTACCCTTCCTATATAAATAATATCTTTAATAGTAACATGTTCATGTTAAAAGTCCTAAATGAGTGCATCAAATGGAAACTAAAAATCATTTAATGAAACACGCATCCAAATAACATCATTTCATCTTTATTACTCATAAAAATACATTCTAAACAACAAACAAAAAAGATAAAAAAAAACAAACAATGAAGCCTAAAGCCTTATTCTCCCACGAGAATGAAAGACACCTGATGATAAGCTCAAAGGCCTACAAGGAAGATAAGGAGTCTCTGTGTCTCAATGAGCCTCTCTTTAAGGGTAGAAAGCCCGCGAGTACTCACTACCCAGATACGATAAGCCTCAGAAGGGTGAATGTCCAAAGGCACAGAGTAGTTAATCTCCAACTGAGTGTGACTGGTCCACCTCACATCATGATGATAGACCTGAGTATAGGATAGCTCTAGGCCAATCAGGGTGCACAGGGATGCAGGAAACTTATAAGAATGGTCGTACTGCCTACACAAGCGACCAGAAGAGCAGGTGATCATCTCGCAGAGGCCGATGAGGACCATGCAGCCTCTAGCAACATTAGTAGTCGCATGCATGATACCCTACTAAGGACAAACCCAACGAATATCCTTAGTAGCTTGGCTACCCATAAAATCAACCCACTTCTCAATGTTTAAATCTCTGTAAGAACAATTACCGAGGTAAACTACAGAACCTCGCACCCAGTAGGCCCTCTAATGATAATCCATGTTTGCGGGAATAAACAACATAGAAAGCTTGTCCTATAGCCAAAGCTATAAGAGCAACAAATAAAAAATAAATAATAAGAAAATATAAAAAAAAAGTGAAAAAAGAGAAGCCTGCTTGATTGAAAACCCGAAAATTTGGTCCAGATAAAAATTAAGTCAAGCTTGATGAATTAAAAACCTGAAAGGGCGGTTCATGCAAAAAGAAAGGCTCAAATAAAATTTACCTGAAGGAGAAGTCTGTTGCCCATAGTAGTTGCTTCAGTTCTATTCCGGGAGGAGCACATAAAGATCAGTGTCTCAGCCAAACTCATCGCAACAGGAGATTTCCCCTCTAGTATCTGATCGACAATAGTCAGGAAAGCAAAATTGCAAACCATGGTGGGAACCTCGCAAAGGAAGACCCCTAACAAAAGTAAGCAAATGAGCGGAAGCCAACTCGCATCATCATGGAAAAGTCCCCTAACTATGTTAAAAGCCACGTCCAACCTCAAGCCCTCATCATAAATCAATCGATGCCTGTTGAATTATTGTAGCTAAAAATGATTCATCAGTGGATCAGAGAACTCAGGATGGTGCGTCGGAATGGCTGGGGGCATGTCGACTGAAGACCTTGGAAGTCCGTAGAATTCTTCATATAATGGGCATAACTCATGCTCTCCGAAATGAAACACATTATGAGTAGGGTCCCAAAACCTGACGGCAGCTTGAATCACATTGTCCTTGGCAAAGATGCAATAGTATTCCTTCATATGTGCCAGACCGCAAACCCCGAGATGGTCCCAACTACCAAAATTCTTCAGATAAACATTCAAGTCCACCTAAAAACTGATGTAGTCCTCCATGATGGAATCTCAAAGAGTATCAATTTACTATATGTAGTTTATGGGGAAATCTGCCAATCTCTGGCAGATTACCCCGATAAACTCGATCAACAATAAAAGAAAGCACGAAGCGAAAGAATAAAAGGAAAATTCTTCTATAAATAATAATGTGTTCGTATAAAAAAAAGAGGCATTGCAAAAGGTCTAAAGAAAAAAAATAAAAGCAAACAAAAAAATAAGGAAAAAAGAAAAAAAGAAAAGCCAATCTACTGCCCGCTGGAGCCCAGGTGGCTAGGATCGAAAGAAAGGTGACAACCCTGTGAAAAGAATCTAAGGGTATCACCCTATCCCTGCTGCGGTTGCTGCTACAGGTTGTCCACCTAGAGCATCCCTAATAAACCTCAAAGTTGACGGATCTCCAGCTACGACATTCTAACATAGATCATTCATATGCATTTCATGACATACCATGAATAATAATTAAAGTATTAAAAGAACAAGGATCAAACGTACCGCCATATTGGAGTTTTAGTTCATCATGAATGGCTACTTACCTTGAATATATCCCCAATCAGAGATACTATCAGCATTGGGGACCTGCGAGAACAAAATATCGAAGACAAGTCATAACCATCACGACCCATAATGCTAAGAAAGGAATAGAAGAAATGGCAAAACAAGCTCACATGAGTAGTATTAGCCGGATAGAAGGCCACTGGATGCTCAGGATCTAGATAAGGCAGAATCACTGGCATATAGGTACTCAGGTCAGGACGGTACATCAGAGATATAGGTGGCTGATACTAAAACCCCTGATGTCCCTCTAACATCGTTGAACCCTGAGATGGGACAGATGACGTGGAAGAGCTACCCACGTGAGGTAAAGTAGTCACATGCCTCTTCCTACCCTAGTGATCCTACAAGAAAAACAACAGAGCAAAATCGGCACAACAATAAAAAGACAAAGGAAAAATTCAAGCCGATGAAGAAGTAGTACCATCATCTAGACAGCCTCAAGCGATCCCGCCTGGTAGCTAGGGGCAGAAGTCGAGGGGCCATCACCCTTAGAAGGATTATGGAAGTCTGGCTCAGGCTTGATAGGAATAGGATCCATCTCCGACCATCCAAGCAGCTGTGAGTCACAGAGCCCGTCGTACCCCTAGCCTACTCTGAGAAGGCACTGGGTAAACCACCAAAGGCCAAACATGAGAAGTCAGGCTAGCTACGTGGCCTAAAAATCCATCAGGGCACCTCTGGAGGGATGGAATGCGACCTGGGAGGGAGATGCCAACCCTGAATGCACTCCCCCAAGTACCACTCCAGAGAAAAAGGAGTCTCTAAAACTAGTCGGGTGTTCACAAACTCCCTAGCTTGTCTCATGACCTCTAGCCAGTGAAGGTCATGACCCCAGGGTTGCATCTTGATCTGCAAGAAAGAAAATACCAAATGATGATACAACAGTTGTAATAGATATAGCAATCAAAGTAAGTCAAAGAATCAGAAAGCATACCCTCTCCACAGATAGATTGCGGAGGTGAGCGAAAAGCATAGATCGAGACTCCAACTCCTAACCTCGCCAATAATGCGGCATCTGAGGATAAAACGAGAGGCTACTTCACACGAGTTTAGTCACTAGAAGGATCCCCATCTCAAAAAACTAGATCTACAAAAAGATAAAAGAAATCAGAGCACCAAAAGATAAGCTAAGAATGATCATATAGAAGAAGAGAGCTAAATTCTTACATAGACAATCTGGAGGCAAGACTTGAACTTGTCGATCCTGTTCCTCACACACTGTTCAGTGGCCTAATACAGATGACCCAATGTAACTCGGCCCCAAGTGTACTCATCAAAATGGGTGGGATCAATCAAGGCCGGCAGGATAAGAAGATTCACAATCGAACCCCTAATGGGAAAACACAGCCACAATATAGTAGCAGTCATAAAAGCTCTAGCCTCACAGGCGAAAGTCAAATGCCCTCTATCCCTAGTAGCCTAAAAGGTCATGAGCTTCTCATAAGAAATTCAACCAGGTTCATCCGCTAAGTAGCCGATCAATGCCTTAATGGTTTCTATATTAAAGCTGTGGTAGGTAAAGCAAGCATTGAAGTGGATCACGATACCGTGAAAAGGGAGACCTGCGATGGTGCATTAATCCAATGGAGTATTGGTATACTCCCCACAATAAAAGTGGAAAGTATGAGTGGTGTTGGACCACCTGCTCAGAATGTAGGTAGAAGTACCAGGTGGGATGTACGGATACTTGCAATGCCTCACGTACTTGCAGTTCCTCACCATCCTCCCTAAGGACGTTTTATCGACAATAGCCTTAGCGCTAGGAGACAGCACCTTATACCACTTATGGAAGTGGGTAATGCTAGCACCCTCATGACTGGTTACCTGAGACCATGCACATACACATATATCACACACCAGTTCCCGATAAATCACACGATTATCGAAAATAATTGATTATTGCATTAAATAAATCATTGTATAAAATAAACAAGCAATAAAATGGATAAGTCATTGAGCAAAATAAAAGCAGCAGTAAAAGCTTACCAGAATTCGAGAAAGATGACCAAAAGGCTTCAAGGCAGGCAGAATAGGATTCCTCGAATGGATCCTGTGATACATCCAGTTCGGCGGGAGCCCATACAAAGCATCGGCAGGAACCTCAGATAATTCCACTTGCTGGCCATCGATAAGCAGGTTTCAAGTAGTCACTTGAACGGCTGGTAGATCCAAGTAGATGTTATAAAGCTTAAACCACATGGACACCCTGCAAAATTTGAAAAGAATGAGCAAAAAGGGGAAGAAAATGAAGGAAATCATCATCGAAAATGGCTAGAAAGTAGAAATTTTTTAAGAAAGGGAGTAAAACCCACAAGAGAGGAGAAAAAGAAATGTTTGTGTGGAGAAAATGGAAGCCAAGCTACTGTATTTGTAGAATGCAAGTAATATAATTAGCCCGCCGACTAATTACCTATCCAGCTGTCAAGCATTTACGTGTTCCTCTCATTTACGCGTAATGGCTATAAAAGCTACCGTCATATAAGTAATTAGCCACCGGCTAATTACGTATTTTTTTAAAATTTTTGCAATTTTGCATAATTCATCTATTTTCTGCATTGTTTATAAAATGAGTGGAACTAAAATCTATTTTTACACAGTCCCTCACACATTAAGCATCCAAAAATAGTAATTTCGACCCCCGGTCAATTTTAACCTCATGCAACTCATTAATACATTTTTAATCGAAGGGGCGAAATATATTTTGTTTCAAAATTTGTCGATTAAAAATATTTTAACTCATTGCATTTCACACACACTATTTTGTTTGTTTCACATACGACAAAATTTCTAGCATGAAATTTATGTATGCGAGGGGCAATCTATTACCACAGGTTTGTTTCGGCCTGATGAGGAATAATGCCTATTTCGTTCAGTGATCAGAAAAAAGAGCCAAAAAGGACCAAATTGTCATAAAAAATCTAAAGTTCAAAAATCCATATTCTAGGGAAGCCCCGATTTAGCATGTTCTACTTAAAAATCAAAAAGTCAAAATTTGGTCAAACATAGGTAATCCTCCCGCCGGCTAATTACCTATCTACAGTTAAAAAAATCAAATCTTACCGAGATCTAGCAAGATTTTACGGGATCTGATTTAAAACCTTGTTAGATAGGTAATTAGCCGGCGGGCTAATTACCATTACAAATACGGGGTCAGCCCCCCTTCCCCAATTTCATTAGAGACGAAAAAGTTTATAAAATTTCCAAAATTACCTTTGTGTCTGTGAGCAAGGGATTTTGCAGTCCCTCTCACGAGGCGATGATGACGTATATTCAAATTTTAATCCTCAGTACAAATTCATCTCGAATTTTTATTAACGTTTGAATTCAGTGCAGCGTGTCCAATTACGCGTCCGGTGGAAGCTCAAACCAATGATTCTCACCCAAAATATCTCGAAATACTTCAAAATATATTAAAAAGTCTTTAAAGTTCAAAAAAATTAGCTTTTGACCCACTTTGACCCATTTTCCCCCTGTTTCAGCTTTTTCAAGCTATGGGCCCCATTCGGCAGTCTGCCAGCAGGGGCCTGAAGCCACCGACAGCATCACCATGCCGCCGGTGACTTCGCTCAAGCTGCCAGCGGACTAAGCCATGTCGGCAACGGTATTAGCCCCTGTGGGCAGTCTGCACTTTTTCCCTATTGATTGAGTTTTTGGACATTTCGGTGAAAACTTCGTCCAACTCACCCAGATGCATTTCTAGCTCTATAAAAGACCACATTTAGGGTTTGAAGGAGAAGGGACTTGGCTGAAATTTGGAATGAGAGCTTTAGGAGAGATAAAGGGAGGTTTTTAATGAGAGAAAAGGTAAGAAAAGGTAAGAAAAGTGTTCTTAGATCATATTTTCTTTGTTTTTCTTCTCTTAATCTCTTAGGAAAACATTAAAACTTGTAGAAATCCTAGGTTAAAATCAATTTCATAGGGTTTTTAGAGATGAATACGGTTCAATCTTTAAATCACTACCCAAATCATCATTCGAGCTTCCCTGAGGTGTCATTCGGATCACGAAGAGGTGGATTCATGGCCCCAAGGTAAATTCCTGAGTCTCTTAAGCTCTTTGGCATTATTTCTTGTTGTTTGTTGTGCTATTTGGGGTTTTGGGTTCGTTTTTGGAGTTCTCGATCATTTCAAACCTTCTGAATCTATTTCTACAGATTTTAAAACTGCCGGCTGTGTCACCCATATGGCCGGTGGCTCCTCTATAATCGCTGGCATGTGAAGCTGCCAGCAGCCTCACTTAGGCCACTGGCGACATCACCATGCCGCCGACGGTATCACACATGCCACTGGTGAAATAAGTTTCTGGGTAGCAGCCCATTGTTGCCATTTTGACCTAGTTTCTCATTTTTTGTGTTTTGCATGTATAGTACCACGACGGGAATCCAGTATTCCCTAAAAATGGTCCAAACCCCATAACATGTGGCATTTTCACTAATTATTTGGTTAAAATAATAATCGTTTTCGAAATGGACTTTTACCTAAAATTCGTTCTAAGAATGAATTTTTCAAAGGGAACTTATATTCTAAAATCAAAAATTTTTAAGCTAACCTGGTAGCTCGACCCCAGCCTGGAGCTCTTCCCCCTGACCCTACTAGGGGCGCTGCCCCTTGTACCCCGCCATCGGGGGCACTTCCCCCGGACCCCCGCAAGGTGCTGCCGCCCCTTGACCCCGACGCCTAGGAGGCTGCTTTATGTGATGTATCTCGTACAATGTGCCATATTTGTGCTAATCTTTTTTTGCATGTAGATTTAGGTTAGATTTATGTTAGGCCTTCGGGTATTTTATTTATTGCATAGAAAATGTATAGGATTTGAAAAGCCTTGTAATAATTTTATTTTCTGCACTTATTTTTGGATGACTGTAATAATTTATTTAACGCTCTGATTGCTTGATAAAAGCGAACATAACTTATGAACCAAAAACACAATAAATAGGGTGGATTAAAACTAATTACGAAAAAATGGAATATTTTAACTTGGCCTAATGAAAAATAGATAACATCGTTCGAACTCGGAATCTCTACTTGAGGCATGGTCTACCACCTGGTGGGAAAATCATACCAAAATTTCTTGATTGAGCTGAACCGAGTGGTGACTCTATTTTAAGTACGGGATTTTGATCTCGTATCCTTGAACACCTAAATTGGACTTTAAATTCAACATCAACTTCAATTTTTCCATCACGCTAAAATAAGGGTCAATCCCTTGGCAGGCTTTACAGAACCCTGTTACATTTTTGCCCCCCATAATACGTATCTCACGCGGTCCTCGCGGGCAGGAAAAATGTCTTCTGTTCACAATAGCGACTCCGCCGGGGATTGATCTCTTTAAACTTGAACTTAAATTTTTCAATAAGTTTAAAGGATTTTGATGATGTATTGAAATCATTGGCCAAATTAAAGCTTCATTCCTTTTTATAACGTTTTATCCTTAAACACGCGTGTAGATAGTTCGGTAATATTTTAGGTGCCCCATTTTACCCGAATAGCTTGCGAAAGTATCACTCTTGCCCTGTTTAGAATTGAGGATGTCTAGCAGGTGGATCACTTATTTTAACCAACACGTAAACTCTTGCGATCGCACCTATTTAGGGAGTGGTTGAGTAATGTGGAATCAAGGTAAACGAGAACCTTCTACATCAACAACCCTAAACCAAAGCTGCGCTAGAAAAAGCCTTAGCACTTCATTGCTTAAGATTACCAAAACAATCAAAATAATTAGGATGCACTTCTCTCACCATTACCGATGAAGAAACCAAAACTCCATCCTTCCAAAGAGGCGTTACATGGAAGTCATAAGGTTGGAAGAGGGATGTTTTGTATGCTATGTGCTATGTGCTCATGCATCCGCCATGCATCAGCCTCAAGGGCCAAACATAAATCAACTTACCCTTACTACTTCCACCCGTGGAAGAAGTCTAGCAACAAGCATAGGATTTCTTTTGTACCTCCATTGCATCACCACATATCACTATGTGTGGCACGAGGTACAAATGTCCTACATATGTTAGAGGGATAAGCCATCATATCATCGCTAACTACATCTACGTGCAGCCATACATGTAACTCATCGGTTATTGAATAAATACCATTCGCCTATCCATGGCATCATACAACCCATGCATGGTCTGATCTGCTGCCTACCTTTTCAGCTAGGAGAAGGTAGAGTTATCATCGCACCCTAGTTTGGAAAAGGCCAGAGCACCATCTTATTCGTCATTCTCTCACCCCGGTTATCACCACTAAAGTAGAGGGAGTTCCGTATACAAATTCTAATGAGGAGTCAGATTCAGAACAAGTTCAGTTGGGTCAGAATTTCTCTAAGTCAGTCATGTCTTGTCTAAGCAATAAAGGAAACCATCCTCCACTTTAGGAGCAAGTCGGTCCTACTCCCACCTCGGGGGCAGGATCTCAACCACCTCCCGACTTTGACTTTGGTAGTGCTATGACCCAATTTCTAAACTTAGATGCATTCCAAGCTTCAATCCAATCCACTGTCCAAGAAGCCGTCAAGCAAACCCTTGAGGATAAGAATTCAGATCAGGTTTCTGAGTCTGACATGCAAGCCCAGAATGGTTCAGCACAGATGCTGTCCGGTCCGGTAAGGGTAAGGCTAGTTGCACCTGTTTCTCACCCAACACCCTTGACTCAACCTATAAAAAGCCCATTTTGATTTAGGCAAACTTTTGCTTTTTTGCAAGCCTCAACACCCAGGGGAATGACTCACATCCAGAATCCTTTTGCCAACCAACTAATTACTCACCCTCACTTGGATATTTCTCCACCATCCTCTCGGGTTCTAAATCATGACCAGGTCACGCAACCTCTAGGTGTGACACCTGAGTTGAAGGCTTTCGTGTGGCAAATGATAAGCTCTAAATCAACGACCAAGTCATACAGCCTCTAGGAATGACACCCAAAGTCGACACACTCGTAAGCTAGCTGATCTACAACTAGGTCACGCAACCTCCGTGTGTGACACCCGAAATCTAAGCCTATATCAATCAATTGATGACCACTAACTCAAACTGAGATAAAGAACCTGAGCAGGATGAGGATTGGGTTCCCAACAATTTTACCATGCCTAGTATGGCACACTATATTGGGGTGAAGAAGTTAAGCGATAAGGTCCTTACTGAAATGTTCCCATGCTCTTTACGAGGCCCAGGATTTGAATGGTACCATACCCTGCCTTACCATATGGCCACCAACTAGAAGCTTTTCTCGGAGGCCTTAATTGACCACTACGGTTTTAATACCATGATGGAAAAAACCATTCAATAACTTAAGGTTGTCCGCCAGTTGCCTGGTGAGACCTTTAAGAAATACTTCCACCGTTGGATGGCCACTCAGGTGTTGATGAAATCCAAGCTGAGTTTGGAAGAGATGATTGCTAAGCTCATTGATGGATACCTTCCTTTGTTTAGAAAGGAGATGGCTACCGACTCATTCCCCTCATACAAGGCAGTTTTTTAGAAGGCCAAAAAGGTCTAACACAAGGATGAGGGCAAGCGAGCTGGGAAGGCAAAAAAACCTTGGTTTAAGAAGAATAATGAAGCCTCTAGTGCCACCCCTACAATCTCCACCTGGCAAGGACCCCATGGTCAGTGTAAGTCCATACAAGCTGCCACTCAATTTGATCTTCACCAAGTTAAGAAAGGTCAACCTCCTCAAACCCCTTCAAGAGTGTAAGCCCACTGAGAAGGACGAAAGGAAGATTTTTATGGGTATCACATCCAATCGGGTCATCGTACCAATGAATGTCAGGCTGTGATTCTCTCCATCCAGCAACTGGTGGAGGAAGGTAAGATAGTCAAACCAGAAAAGGCATCCAGCACAATAAACAATCCCCTACCAGAATTCAGCAACGAGTAGATCGAGTCTGACCTCCCTAGTAACCGATGAAAACCCTCTGCATGTGGAGGATGACTATCTAAATATGTAATTTTCTTTTATTTTAAACAATTTCACCATTGAAACTTTTAGCTTAATGAGCAAGCCTTTATTTTGTTTGTTTCATTTTTTGACCAAATGATCCACGCATTCATATGAACATACGCATGATATTTTCAGTATTCGAGATACTTTATTTCATGAAATTAATTCAAGTACAAATGGAATTTCTCAAGTTGTAACCATTTCCAATAATTTAACTCCTATTAAAAAATGAGAGATAATAAAAGTGCTTAAAGATCGTGATAACGCTTACGCCTGGTCATATGAAGATACGCTCAGAATAGGCCACCGAATTTCCAAACATCCCTTTTCCAAGGGGACCAAGTGCAAGCCAAATCGAACAAAAGCTTTACCATTTGTGACCGTCACCAGGACTATCTCAAAAAAGAAGATTCAGTGGGTGGTCTATACCTTGTGAAACCCAAATTACGATTGCATCGCTAAGATGAAAAGGCACCATCAATAACAGATTCAGGGGAATTTGTGACACCTTCCTCCTATCAGGCTTCATAGTCTCTCCACTCTCTGGCCATTCCCGTCATAAAGGATAAATATGATCAATAAGATTCAACCATCACCAACTTATGGATGCAAGTTCACCAAAATGGTCATAGAGTGCTCCTCAAGACACCCAAAAGCCAAATCCTATGCCTGTCTAAACATCAAAAAGACGGTTAAATTCGTAAAAAAACATGTCTTAGCTCGATATGATACATCTTGTCACTTTACCTTGAACAAAATACTCTAATTTCAAAAGGCAAGTTCCAAAATAACTGAGGGAAAGTAACATCTTTTAGCTTGGTAGGACCCATTTCATTGTATCACCTCAGATAGAAGAGTTCTATTTCAAGGGGAAATTTTCGAATTGGTCGAGAGGTGTGCAATTGAACACAAACCCCTCTGTACAAACAACGGTTAAGAAATAGTCAAAATGGCAAACAAGCAAATCAAGAAGGCACTTCACACGCATCAAAACTCCCACGAACCAACCCCTTGTGGTATCACCAATTAAAATCAAAATGAAACCCTGTACGATCAGGAAAGTACTCTATAAATGAGGTTATCAAGATCATAGACAAGAGTGAGTTCATCGACCAAGACAAGCTTAAGCATTACCGGATCTAAAATAAAAGAAATAAATCAGAAAAGCACAAAAAATAGATATAATAACCACCGGCCTTTCGGTCTTCCACTGATCGGGCAAAAATTAGGATGCACCCGACGGTTGGTATTCTATAAACCAGTCGGGCAAAAATTAGGGTATCTTTTCAAAAACATTGCCCGCTGAACTGAAAATCCAAAAAGGACGATTCAGGCAAAAATTAAGGAATGAGAGAAAAACAGTAAGATGTTAACTTGAAAATCTATAAAGACTGGTTAACACCTGGAGTTCGATTAATGGAAATGGTTATTAACATCTTGTACTTTAGTAAAATTCATTCACTGAAAGTGTCTTTCGTACTGAAATCTTTATGCTTGTGATCGTATGAATGCCTGGCAGCCACATGACGAAAACATCGCAAGTAGACTTAACAAAGGGTACTCAAAGCCTATCCATAGTAAGTGAAAAAAAATAAATAATAAAAAAAGTTTGTCAGATTGAAAACCCGAAAGGGGCGGTCCAGGCAAAAATAAAGATAAAAAAAAAGAAAGAAAAAAAAACAAAAATGTCTACTGGATTGAAAACCTGAGAGGGCGGTCCAGGCAAAAATTAAGACAAGGTTCGATAGATTGAAAACCCCTAGGGGTAGTCTATGCAAAATTTAGAAACAAAATAAAAAAAATGAAAATACACCGTCACTAGAAAAAGACAAACATCGTTCGCGCTCCCCGCAAAAAGATCGAACCTCAAACAGGACCCAAACTCAGAATCAAGCCTATATCGTAATTGTCCTTAAGGAATTTCACTCCTGTCATACGAACGTGCCTACCTGGTCACTACAGAAGCATCATTTGCCCATCCAACGTGATTCAACCGAAAAGCGCATAATCATGCATCTTTAATACATGCATTTCATGCATACACTCTTGCACTTCATATTTCCCAAAACATCCAAAGGGAAGTTATCAAGGCATGAAAACCAGGGGAATAACCCCAAGCACATCAATCAAGCTCAACCTCCCAATAATCCAAACACCCACCAATCAACAAAGGGCATTTAGAAGGAGCATAGTTTCCCTCAACTGCTAGGGATCACCTACCGATCAAAAAGAAGCATCAAGGGGTATGCTCCAGATGGTTCAAACAACCTGTCGAACCTCCGCAATGACTCCTCCGGACCACCTGGAAAATCCTCACTGAATTTATAGTTCATACTTCTATTTTTAGTGCTTGATCTAAAGGGCAAAAATATTTTTGTTTCACAAAATCAATCAATCAATAAAAACATCTCTTATCCTTTGACTAACTCGAGTTTCTCTAATTCTTAATACAGGGGCACCTTATGCAATCTATAAATAGCACTTGTTGCAAAATGGAAGGCACTTACTGCACAATAGAGAGCACTTATTGCAAAATGGAAGGCACTTGCTGCACAATAGAGAGCACTTATTGCAAAATGGAAGGCACTTGCTGCACAATAGAGAGCACTGATTGCAAAATGGAAGGCACTTGCGGTACAATAAATAGCACTTGCTGCAAAATGGAAGGCACTTGCTGCATAATAAAGAGCACTTATTGCAAAATGGAAGGCACTTGCTGAACAACAAAGAGCACTTGTTGCAAAATGGAAGGCACTTACTACACAATAGAGAGCACTTATTGCAAAATGGAAGGCACTTACTGCACAATAGAGAGCACTTATTGCAAAATGGAAGGCACTTGCTGCACAATAAAGAGCACTTGTTTCAAAATGGAAGGCACTTGATACCAAAGATCACCAAGGGGCACTTGATGTAATAATTCCATGCTTGATGTGAGACTTTGTGAGAAAATGATCGAACAAAGAACACTTGTTGCTCAATAAATGGCACTTACTGCACGACAATTTCGCATTTGATAATAAAGATTACAGGGGGCACCCCATGCACAAAAGATAAACCTCTCTACAAAGCACAAGTCCGACCAAGGGGCAACATCTCTACAAAGTACAAGTCCAACAAAGGGGCATCTAATCCACAAAGCACAAGTTCGACCAAGGGGCATCCAATCCACAAAGCATAAGTCCGACCAAGGGGCAACCAATCCATAAAGCATAAGCCCAACCAAGGGGCAAATCAATCTCAAAGCTCAAGCTTGACCAAGGGGCAAACCAGTCATCCATCAGGTATCATCTCTAAACCCTTGCTCTTTCATGAGATCATACTGAATTATGGCAGTAGTGATCTCCCGAGGGGTAGCTTATGAGCATGGGATTTTACAGTCCCTCTCTCGAGATGGTGATGAAGTATATTTGAATTTTAATCCTTAGTAAAAATTCATTTTTTATTTTTATTAACATTTGAATTTAGTTCAGCGTGTCTGATTACGCATCTATGGAAGCTCAAACCGTTGATTCTCACCTAAAATATCTCGAAATACTCCAAAATATATTAAAAAATCTTTAAAAGTTCAAAAAAATCAGCTTTTAACCCACTTTGACCCTATTTTCCCCCTTTTTCAGATTTTTCAGGCTATGGGCCCCATTTGGCAGTCTGCCAGTAGGGGCTTGAAGCTAATGACAGCATCCCCATGCTACCAATTACTTTGCTTAGGCTGCCGGTAGCCTGAGCCATACCACCGGCGGTATGAGCCCCTGTGGGTGGGTAGTCTGCACTTTTTCCTTGTTGATTGAGTTTTTTACCATTTCGGTGAAAACTTCGTCCAACTCGCCTAGATGCATTTCCAGCTCTATAAAAGACCACATTTAGGGTTAGGAGGAGGGACTTGGCTGAAATTTAGATTGAGAGCTTGAGGAGAGATAAAGGGAGGGTTTTAGTGAGAGAAAGTAGAGAAAAGGTATGAAAAGTGTACTTGGATCATATTTTCTTAGTTTTTCTTCTCTTAATCTCTTAGGAAACCATTACAACTTGTAGAAATCCTAGGTTAAAATCAATCTAATAGGGTTTTTAGAGACAAACACTATTCCATCTTTAAATCAATACCTAAATCATCATTCGAGCTTCTCGGAGGTGTCAATTGGATCACGAAGAGGTAGATTCACGATCCTGAGTTAAATTCCAGAGTCTCTTGAGCTCTTTGGCATTATTTCTTGCTGTTTATTGTGCTATTTGGTATTTTGGGTTTATTTTTGGTGTTTCTGATCATTTCAGACCTTTTGAATATATTTTTGTAGATTTCAAAACCGCCGGCAGCATCACCCATACCGCCGATAGCTCCACTGTAACTATCGGCATGTGAAGCTACTAGGGACCTTGCTCAGGCCATCAATGACATCACCATACCACCGGCGATATCACCCATACTACCAGCGGTATGAGTTTTTAGGCAGCAGCCTATTGTTGCCCTTTTGAACTAGTTTCTCGTTTTTCGTGTTTTACATGTATAGTATAACAACAGGTATCTAGTATTCCCTGAAAATGGTCCATACCCCGTAACTTGTGGCATTTTCACTAATTATTTGGTTGAAATAATAATCGTGTCCGAAATGGACTTTCCCCTAAAATTCATTCGAAAAATGAATTTTTCAAAGGGAACTTATATTCGAAAATAAAAAATTTTCAAGCTAACCTGGTAGCTCGACCCCAGCCTGGGGCTCTTCCCCCGGACCCTGCCAGGGGCGATGGCCCTGGACCCCCACGAGGGGCTACCACCCCTCTATCCCACTGCTAGGGACACCGCTTTATGTGATGTATCTCGTATAATGTGTCGTATCTGTGCTAACCTTTTTGTGCAGGTAGATTTAGGTTAGATGTATGTTAGGCCTTTGGGTATTTTATTTATCACGAAGAAAATGTATAGGATTTGAAAGGCCTTGTAATAATTTTAATTTATGCATTTATTTTTGGATGACTGTAATAATTTATTTATCGCTCGAATTGCTTGATAAACGCGAAAACAACATATGAACCAAAAACACAATAAATAGAGTGAATTAAAATCGATTACGAAAGAATGGAATATTTAACTTGGCCTAATGAAAAATAGAAAACATCATCCGAACTCGGAATCTCTACTTAAGGTATGGTCTACCACCTGGTGGTAAAATCATACCCAAATTTCTCGGGTTTGTTGAACTGGGTGGTGACTCAATTTTAAGTACGAGATTTCAATCTCATATCCTTGAACACCTAAATTGGACTTAAATTCAACAACAACTTCAATGTTTCCATCACGCTAAAATAAGGGTCAATCCCTCAGCATGCTTTATAGTGCCCTGTTACATTTCCGCCCCCCGTGATACTCATCTCATGCGGTCCTCGATGGCAGGAAAAAGTTCGTCCGCTCATAGTGTCCTTTTTCAGTTCTGTGAGTCCCTAAAGCTCGAAACTCTATCAAAATACTTCTAGATTCGAGCTTCATCACCGACACTCGGTATAAGCTCAGTCTCTGGTCTTTTTAGATCAAGATCCCACAGTGATCTCCGATCTAAAAATGACCTAAATTTTACATTTTCTATAGGAATAATCCAAGATTATAGCCATAACTTGGGTTAAATCTATTTTCCAACCAAATCACAACTCTCAACAATTTCAATCCCACACCAGCTCTCAAGTCATCCTGGACAGACGAAAAGGTAAACGGAGGTTAAGTGAGCCACTAGAGCCACTTAAGCTACTCGTAGGTATGGATAAACATCCAAAATGTGAGGAAACTCTATCCGAGTTTTTGGGCCAAGACCCAAGCGCTGCCGTTACTCTGCCAAAATTTTGGTAGCAAATTTCTATTTATGAAGCCGTTATAATGTCCGTTTATTTCTTGAATTTAATTCTTAAATAAAGCCATTGTGATGCTAAAAATTACCACAAATTTTAAAATTCCAAAATTAATCCAAACAATTTGAACAATAGGAGTAACTATCATGTCCGAACTCAGAATCTCATTTTCTCTTCGGTATAAAAATCCCATCAAGGATCAGTATACCACAATTTTCGATGGAGCTGAACCGGGTAGGGACTCTATTTTATTTTTTAATAAAATAAAAATGCTTTATTTCAAAAATATCTTTTCTCAATAAAATTTGCAAATATATTTCTTAATATAATCACATTTTTTGCCTACAAAGCGATCGCATTTAAGCAAACTATATTTTCTCAAACCAAACCAAGTGCCGCAGTTTCCTCAAACTGCACCGAATTGAATCATGCCCCAAGTACTGCACTCCACGTGCACAACCATTCCACGAAACATCCGCCTAGTCATATTGCCCAAACTGTAAAAGATAAAGTTTAGCAACTTGTATCCTCTCTATCTAACTTAAGCATCACAGCTCCATCCGGATCTACTTCATCCGGATTTATCCATGAAAGTCTGCTACTCCCATTCGTTCAGCAGTTAGTTCAACATATAGGCGAAAGAAGCTATAGGGGCTATAAATGGATGATATCCCTTACCAAAGGAATGCTTCCATACTTTGAAAAGGAAGACAGAGAATATGCTCTTAAGAATCATCCTTATCTCACGAGATCTTATGCTGCACTCCGAAAATCTCTCAAGCCTATCTACATTGTCCCTTCACTTATAGATAAAATTATAGAGAAAAAGTTGCCTGGGAATCCAGATTACACACTCCTCTCCAAAGATTGGGAGAGACAATGGAATAGGAGGAGAGTGATTAAAATTATTCCCTTAGTTGATACCAACAAAAATGGGGAGAAGAGCAAATAGAAAGAAGCATAAGCATAAGCAAAGAAGGGCAAAAAGCCGTAACCATAGCTAGATTCACTTAATGTTTCTGTAATAGCTAGCTATGGATTTCATTTCACTTATAACTCTCTGTATTTGTAATTATGCACTTCATAGATGTTAACTAATTATTGACAACCTAAGTTATATAGTGAAATCATCCCTCTCAAAAATTGCTTCTAAGAACAATTGTTAATTGTACTTCAAAAACTTAGAAGCTAAAATGCAAAAATATTGGGCGAGCTAGGATGCTAGTATTATGGGGGAGAAACCATGTAAATGACTAAGTAGTAAGAATCATACTTAGTTATACATCCCTTCTGCAAACTTCTATCCTTAGGTTTTTGTGTCCATCAAAATGGGGGAGATTATTAGAAATACAGCATCCGAAAGCAATTGCAAAGAATTAAGAAGACAACATTCGGATCACAGTTTTAAAAGGAAAAAAAATCCAAAGTCCAAATCAACTATCCGGAAGTCCTTGCTAAAATTAAAAAGAGTATATCCTGTTCAAGGGTCTAGAGGAAACAAGACTCCAAAGCTTAAATAGATCATCCGGATTATAGTTTGAAGGAAATAAACCATCAAGTACAAGAAGGATTGCATCCGGGCTTAGCATCACATATAAACAAGTCACTAAGTCTAAGGAAATCTACATCCTGGCTCAAAAATAGAAGATAGCATCCCCCCAAGTACAAGAAGGTAGTATCTAGAGGAGTCAACTGATTGAAGTATCAATCCGGACAAGTTGAAATCTGAAGACATCCAAAAGATTCAACTAGCAGAAAAAGGGAAAATATTTGAATAACATTTTCCTTCCAATATTGGTCTCAGTCAAAAAGTACTATCTGCCTTGGAGATTAAAAAGTAATAGGTGGCACATAATACAGAAAAAGGATAAGAGGATTGACATGAACAAAGAGAAAAGGTAACAACCTTTTTACCTTAACCAATTATGCTGCACGTGGAGTCTAAATAAAACAAAAAGTTGCCTAGAATTTAGCAAAACACAAAATGCCAAACAAACGACTCTTGACAACTTTTTCTCAAATCCCATCAAAGTCAATGGATCATTTAATAGGTCTAATAGACGGATGAATGGCTTCGGAAGTGCCACCTCATATCTTATCAATGGTGAAGATTCAAGATCATTCCAACGGAACACAACGGCTATATTTCTAATTCAAGACTATAAAAGCTAAGCTTCACAAGTTGAGAAGATGCCGATTGATTCCAGAGTTTGTAACATCTTAAGAAATCCACTACTCAATCAGTTACCATAATCCCTCTAAGAACTAAACAATTCCATATATGTTTGTAAGAATTCTTGAGTAAGTTATAAATTTGAGGAATTCAAAACCTACCCTTTGAGAAAACAAAGTGAAAAGGATCTCATACTTGGGTGAGTATTAAGATCGGGACTCAACTAGAAGTTGGTGCTTTTAGTGGTATATCCCTATGAGACTTAGCTTAGACTTGGGGAGAGTTTAAGTGGTACATCTCACTAAAGAAAGAGGATTCAGCTAGGACTTGGTGCTTCTAGTGGTATATCCTACATTTGGAAGAGGGGTCACCGTCTGGAGACAAGCTCAAGAGGACTCATCCAGAAGTTAGTGTTTTTAGTTGTATATCCTACATCTGGAGAAGGCAATCTTCAAAGACAAGAAGAAAGGACTCATCCAAAAGTTGGTGCTTTTGGTGGTATATCCTACATTTGGAGGAGAATAAATCTCCGAAGACAACTGTAAGGCTTGATTCCTGCCCATTGAAAGGAATCCACTAGTGGAAAAAAGCTCAGAGGAGGAAACTCCGAGGACTAGAGTAGGTGGGGCCCATCTAGGATAAGTCTCTTGTGTTTAATTTTACTTACCCAGCTTTTACTTTAATTGCATGTTAATTAATATTTACATCATACGGATCCAACATATCCTGATCATTTTAAACATGCTACACAAACTTTTTATAAGTCTATAAATTCCATGAAAAAGGGTCATTCACCCCCCTTTGACCCTAAATACATAAGCACAGGGACCAACAGGGGTCGGGGGGTAAAGCCTTGGCTGGGGTATGGGGGCAGAGCCCCAGGTTAGCTCAAAAAATTTTTACTTTCAAATATAAATCCCCTTTGAAAAATTCATTTTCTGAATGAATTTCAGGAAAAGTCCATTTTGGACACGATTATAATTTTAACTAAATTATTAGTGAATATGCCACAAGTTATGGGGTCGGGACTGTTTTCGGGGAATTATGGATTCCCATCATGGTACTGTACATATAAAGGGCAGAAAATGGGGATACAGCCCAGAAGCCCATGCCGCCTCCGGCTAGGGTGATGCCACCGGCGGCTAGGGTGATGCCGTCGGTGGCATGGTGATGTTGTCGGTGGCCTGAGTGAGGCCGGCGGTGGCTTTACACAAGCTGCCACAGATATAGGCTGTGAGGCTATCGGGGGCTTCACATTGCCGGTGGTTTCAGTGAAGCCGCCAGTAATTTGATGAAATCACTAGCGGTTTTAAAATCTGCAGAAATAGCAGAAAATCTGGCAAAAATGCTCGAAAACTCAAAAATCAAACCTGAAATGCCAAATAACACAATCAATAGCAATAAATAATGCCACAGAGCTTAAGAGACTCAGGAATTTACCTGAGGGCCGTGAATCCACCTCTTCGTGATCCAATGACACCTCTGGGAAACTCAAAATGACAATTTGGGTAATGATTTGAAGATTAAACAATGTTTATCTCTAAAAATCCTATTAGATTGATTTTAACCTAAGATTTCTACTGATTTTAATTTTCATCTAAGAGATTAGATGAAGAAAAACTAAGAAAAGATTAATTAAATCCCTTTTCTTACCTTTTCTTCCTTTTCTCTCTCTAGAAACCCACTCTCTCACTCCTAAAGCTCTCAAAATTATTCTCCAGATGTTCTCCTTCTTTCTTCCCCTTGTCTCAGATGTTTTAAGGGCAAAAAGAGCTAAAGTCCACTTTTTTCGATTATCCGGTGGACAACAAAGAAAAAGCAAAAACTGACAGACTACCGCAGGGGCTCAAGTTGCCGCCAGCATGACTCAAGCCACCGGCAGCCTAAGTGAAGTAGCTGACAGCATGGTGATGCTTCCGGCGGCTTTAGGCCCCTATTGGCAGTCTGCCAACTGGGGCCCACTAGCCTAAAAAGCTAAAAAGGGGACAAAATGCGAGTCAAAGCAGATTTTTTTTATTTTAAAAGATATTTTATGATATTGTGAGATATTTCAGGATACTTTAGGTGAGAATCATTAGTTCGAGATTCCACCAGATGCGTAGTTGGACACGCTGAACTGAATTTAAATGAAAATAAAAATTTAAAATGAATTTTAAACAAGTATTAAAATTTGAACATATGTCATAATTGTCTAACGAGAGGGACTATGAAATCCCGTCCTCACAACATCTTCAAACTTCTTGGGTTAAATCAATGAGACAAATAATGAATGACTCATCATCATATTCAATTGACCTTTGGTCAGCACTGGATTTTATACATTATCAAGGATCTTCTCAACTAGGTGATCTCTCATTGCTCTAACTTCTCTTGGTAGATTAGGATAAGCTCACTAACCTACAAGCATAGGTTGAGCTTCATGATCATCTCCAAAGTTGATTAATTGATCTAAATCAACTTCCTAGTCATCTTTCTTTGAGGATTGATCAGGGATCACAATGGGCTGACTAGCTGATCCACTGACTTTATTTGCTTCTTCTTCACCATTACTAGCTTCTTTACCTGTACTGTTAGTTTCATCAAAATTTACATGCATAGATTCCTCTAAAATGCCAGATCTCTTGACATACACTCTATATGCCCTACTGTGTGTTGAGTAGCCTGGAAATATTCCTTCATCAGCCCTAGGATCAAATTCAGCCAATGGTCTTTAGTGTTTAATATAAAGTATTTACAACCAAACGCCTTGAGATAACCAACTTTAGGCTTGCGCCCCTTCCTAAGCTCATAAGGAGTTTTGTCTAAAACTAGGCAAATTAAAACCCTATTTAAGATATAATAAGTTGTGCTAACAACCTCTCCCCAAAAATACTTTGGTAGGTTGTTATCACCTAACATAAAACGATCCATCTCCACAATAGTGCAGTTCTTCCTCTTAATAACCCCATTATGCTGAGGTGTGTGAGGAGTAGAAAAATTGTTGTCAATACCATGCCTAGTGTAAAATTTCTCAAACTGTGAGTTTTTGAATTCTCTCCCATGATCACTACAGATTCTATTGATTTTAAGTCCTTTTTCATTCATAATCTGGGTAGCCAACCTAAAGAATGATTCAAAGGTTTCATCCTTGCTTCCTAGTAGGAATACCCAAGTGAATCTGGTCAGATCATCTATAACAACTAGGGTGTATCTTATACCACCAAGACTTACTGGCTTAATAGGCCCAAATAAGTCCATGAGTAAAAGATCAAGGGGACGAGAAGAAAAGATATTTGTTAATAAACTAAAGGTCTTCCTAAATTATTTCCCAAGTTGCCACCTAAACATAGTCTATCGTTTTCAAAAGCTAGACTGGATGAACCCTCAACAAGTTCCTTTCAGGCTAATTTAGACAGATTGGTCATATTGATATGTCCTAACCTCTTTGTTAGGAAATAATGATCCAGAAGAACTAATTCAAGAACATATCTGGATCAAGTTTGAAGAAAACAAAAACACAAGAGTCCAAGATAAGTCATCCGGACACACACTGAATGTTGGATCTGATGTATGCCCTTAAGGCAATTAGGGTGATATATCTTAATTATGTAATAAGTATGAACATTTGTTCAATCAGTAAAGACATTTGTTCTTTTATTTATATCAATGTGTTTCTATGTATATATATTATAGCTGGTTAAATATATTCATTGATGTATGTATACAAAAGTTCTTGACATATCATAGCAAGAAGTCAGACAAATTATAGTTGGACTATATCTGGTGGAACCTACTTCATGAGCAATTATGATTATGTCTAAACTATCCCTAGTCATAGTTTCATCAAGAAAGGATATTGATGAAGCGGAAAGACTAGCATGTGGTCAACTTTCTTAGTAAGGGTCCAAGTAGTTAATATCCTAAGGACTGAAGGTGGTGCCTTAAGTTTGACATATGGATATATCTGGAAGATATATTGGAGACCGCAGTAAGATAAATACTTGGTGTATATATCAATGTGTTAGTGTTTATCTTCATGCAATAAGCTTTGCGAATATCCTTATACTTGAGATACTAGTTACCTTGTGTGGTACTATTGTTATACTTTGGGTCATTTCTACACACTCATTAATTTAAGGTGTTATAGGTGATTGCAAGTACAGTGATGACAGCATGTTGGTAAGCTGAGTAGTCAGAAAGAATCCATCGCTCTAGATATATTAAGGAGTTGTACCTAGCCACTTATTGAAGTGATGATTATCATAAACCTCTGATCAGAGTACGGTTTTGATAGAAATGGTTTCTAGTCAAACACATTATGGTAAAAGGCAATATACTTCGGTAACAAGTAAATAACTGGGATAACTTGGAGCAACCTTGCTATTAGTGGGTTAACACTTTAACCAAACCCTATAAACCATATGGTACTAATATTAAAGAATGGAAGGAGTTCATCGCATTGGATAACTATTGCATTAACATGAATTAAGTCATAAGCATAATTGACGTTCCGAGTAATGGGGGATGGTAGACCCTTGCTAGAGGCGTACTATAGTCATTTAAGGTAATCGGGTTCTATTAACAGTCTAGAACCCCGAGCCAATGGTTCTATTAGAACAAGGGTTGGTTAAGCCTTAATAGCTAAATACTTCAGGATCCTATAAGGTCACACATATTAGACCTTCACCGCACTAAGTAAAGAACTAATAGATTTATTCTATTACGAAAATATAATATAAATAATAATTGGATTATTATTTAATTGGTTAAAATTGATTAGATCAATTTTGGATAGACCAAGGAATTTATTTTGACCGGTAACTAATTAATTATAGTCATAAAATAAATTGTAATTGATTAGATCAATTTTGGTTAGACCAAGAAATTTATTTTGACTGGTAACTAATTCATTAGGGTCGGAAAATAAATAATTGAAAAGGGGACTAAAAGGAATTTTCCAATCTGTACAATAAGGTAGGACCCTACGGGAATGGGGTCTAAAGCTTTACGGCCCCAAGTGGTGGCAACAGGGGTTGTGGGCTTGGCACTTGGCTAAGCCCACATGCCGGTCACACCAGCACTGCTGGGCAGCGCTGGGTGTGACCAGCGTAGCCCAGCCCACAAGCTGGGCTTGTGGAAAAAAGGCCCACAAGCCCGGCTTGTGGCACAAGGCAGGCCATAATGGCCTAACTTGGCTGCCCAGCATGCAGCGTGCTAAGTACGCTATATGCGGGTCAACCTGCGGACCCATGGGGGTCCGCGTGTTGGCCTTTATGGGGATTGGGAAAATTTTGCCCAATCCCACATAAGAAGTGGGGAAGCACTTTTGCTTCCCCAAGCCTATAAATAGGCACCCAGTCCTCCCTTTCTCAGTGCACCACAGCTTAGAGCATAAATCCCAAGCGAGATTCGAAAATAATAATCTCTCGGGTAATTGAGCAAGTTATTTTGGAGGTGCCTGAATTTATTCGGGCACCTCTAGTTTACATTTTCGGGTGAGGCTCCTAGAGTGGTCTAGCAACTACTCGAGGCTTCTTAGTTCTTCCTCCCGGGGAGGTTTTTGCTGGTGGGATTCGTGAAGATAGTAATAGAGGTTGTCTTACTCTTGGAGGCTTGTGCAAGAGGGTTTTGCTAAAGTACGCTTCAACTGGTAAGTTCCTTTTCTTTCTCTTTTATTATTAGGTCTTAGCGTTTTTAGACTTAATAATATGCTTAGGTTGTTTTGCATGCTTAGTTTATTTTATGCTTAAGTTATAGCTTAGAGTTATAACATGCTTAGGTTATAGCTTATAGTTATAACATGCTTAGCATAAAATATACATGCTAGGATATAATTTGAAATTATGGTATGCCTAGCCCTTTTTGCATACTAACCTAGGTAGAGAATTATTTAGTTAATTTTTTATTTAATTTATATGCAACTAATAGGAGTTCCTGGGGACATTAAAATTTTGAATTTCTGCCATGCCTGTTATGCATGTTCAATCTGACTGTCAATTCCCAACAGTAATATCAAAGTCTACCTATTTAGTGTATAATTAAGTTAGAAGCGAAATGAATATTATTTTCTATATGAAATGATTTGTTTATTTAATTGTTTGGAACAATATATATGAACTTGTGCCTTTCATTTCAAGGTTAGAAAATGGTTATGAATAATTTTGAATAAGCCTGCTCAACTTACTCAAATTATACAAGTGTCAATAATTTATTTAAATTACATGGGTTATAGATTCTTCCAATTTACATGAATTGGAAGAACGAAATTTATTAGTTCAAGAGAATCCATTGATCTTCAGATTTGTGCCCGTACTTGTTCTGGCTAAGGATTGGACTTGGTGTCTACTCCTCATATGGCACCTCTCTTATCTGGGAACCTATATCGGTGAAATTTGAATTTACCAAACGGAGATTAATATGAACTAATTTATTTCTAGTATATAAGATGGTGCTTATATATGTTTCTATAACAAAGTAAAAAAATTAAATTTATTGAATAAAAGCTTAAAGGAAATGCAATATAAATATAACAAATAAAAGTGTAAATTATTTTGCATATAATCTAGGTTGATGGAATAATTATAATAAAAAGCTGAACCCACCTAAGCTTAGACCTTATAAATTAATTCTAAAATTCCCTAAATTAATACAAGTTATTATAATTTTTTCCATCTGATAAAATCCTAGATTGGGTGAGACGCATAACACCAATAAAATTCCAAAGTAAATATATTAAGGCAAGTTGTAGTCTTCCTTACTCAAATTTATAATATGGTCTATTTGGGCTATCAAAGTGCTATGCAAAGCGTTCCTTCTAGTCCACATTGATTGGTTATAAAGTTTGAGATAGGGTCCGCCTTAATAGAACTAGGGTAGTCCACCATAAAATTGGGGGTTAGGCCCAGATCCGAGACATATTCAAGGAGATGCTAATATAAGAGCACACGTCCCTTGGGATTAGGGAACTTGAATGAATTAGCAATTGCATGCGATGCAAATGGAATAGGATTCCAACTATGACTTACTATTATCACTTGACTCATAAAATTGGGGGTTGTAATAGACTAGTTATAGATGCTACCTACTATGAAATTTAGCTGGGCTAAAATTCCCGAATTCAATAGAATGGGTTATTGTAAATATTGAAGAAAATAGTAGGGCAAATGTGTTTAATTAAAAGACCTTATATTAAATGCATGTACTTAAACTAATATCTGAACTTTTTCTTTTCTTATATCTTAGGTTGAAAATGACTTCCAATGTTAATCTCCATATGTTACTTGACACCAAATTGAATGGCTTGAACTTTTCTGATTGGTTTCAAGCTATAAGAATAATTCTCAGATCCAAGGGAATTGCCTATGTTCTAAGTGAAATTTTCCCTATAGAACCTGATGTTGAGGATCATGTGGAACATGATGCCTGGTTGAAGCACAGGAAAGATCGTGAGATTGCCATGTGTATCATGTTAGGGTCCATGAATCCTGAGCTTCAGCAACAATATGAGAACATGCCCTTAGAGGACTTGGTTCTCCATCTTGAAGAACTCTTTTCAGAGAGGGAAAGGACAGAGAGGTATTAGACCTCCAAGCTCCTTTTTGGGACCAAGATGCAGGCTGGCACCTCTACCTCTGAGTATTTACTAAAACTCTTAGGATACCTTGAGAAGATGAATCAATTGGGATTCAAGATAAATCATGACTTGAGGATTAACCTTGTGTTGATGTCCTTGATAGATAGTTACTCAGGCTTTGTGACTAACTATTACATGAACAAGATTAATTCTACTATCCCTGAATTAATCAACATGCTAAAAATAGTAGAACCTCAGATCAAGAAGGATCAGAAACCTCTGCTGTTGGTTGAAAAAGGCAAGGCTTGTAAGAAGATGAAGCAAGCACTAGGTGCTAAGAAAAGAATCAGTAAGAAGAAGAAAGAAAAGAAGGCATCTAAGTATGTCTGCTTCCAATGTGCGAAATTGGGACATTGGAAGAGGTATTGCAAAGCTCCTACTTCTGAGCATTTGAAGAAGAAGCCTGCAGAGGCATCTACTTTAGGTATGTTTATAATTGAAAACTTTATTACTTTTCTGCATGAATCCACTTAGGTATTAGATACCGGTTGGGGTTCTCATATCTGTACTTCTATACAAGGACTAAGGAATAGTAGAAGACTTGCAAAAGGGGAGATGGACCTACGTGTGGGGAATGGAGCTAGAGTTGCTGCATAAGCCGTAGGAAGCTTTAATCTTATTTTGCCAAGTGGAATTGTTTTAGTCTTGAATAATTGTTACTACATTCCCAGTGTTACTAAGAATATTGTGTCTGTTGCGTGTTTAGTGACAGAAGGATTTAAGATTTTATTTTCGAATAATAATTGTCATATTAGTTTAAATAATGTACTTTATGGCTATGGAATGTTGAAAGGTGGTATTTATATTCTTGATACTAAAACTAAAGTTTTTAATATAAGTAATGTGAAGAAAGTTAAATCAGATAATGAGAATTCCTTTTACTTATGGCATTGTTGTTTAGGCCACATAAACAAAGATCGCTTAACCAAGTTGCATAAGCATGGAGACTTGGGCCCAATAGACTTGGAGTCTTGTGGTGATTCCAAACCTTGTTTAAGAGGAAAAATGACAAAGTTACCATTTCAAGGAAAGGGTGAATGGGCCACGAGTACATTGGAACTTATACATACTGATGTGTGTGGTCCAATGAGTGTTCAAGCACTAGGAGGATACTCCTACCTTATAACCTTTATTGATGATTACTCACGATACGGTTATTTATACTTGATGAAGCACAAGTCTGAAAGTTTTGAAAAGTTCAAACTATTAAGAGCTAAAGTAGAGAAACAGCTTCAGAAAAGTATTAAATCACTTTGATCAGATTGAGGTAGAGAATACTTAAGTCAGGAGTTTCAGGATTACCTAAAGGAAAAGGAGATAGTTCCCCAATAGACCCCACCTTATACACCCCAGCACAACGGAGTGTCATAAAGGAGGAATCAAACTTTATTAGATATAGTTCAATCCATGATGGGCTATGCAGATCTTAGTAAATCCTTTTAGGGATATGCACTGGAGATCGCGGTTTAGGTATTAGACAGAGTGCCCTCTAAATTAGTTGATTTTACACCTTTTGAAAGATGGTGTAATAAGAAGCCATCTCTAAGTCACTTAATAGCATGGGGTTGTCCTGCTATGGTAAAGAGGATAGCGTTAGATAAGCTGAATGCCAAGGCTGAAAAATAACTATTCATTGGATATCTAAAGGAAATAGTTGGATATCTGTTTTACCAGCCTGAAGCACAAAAGGTATTTGTGTCTCAGAATGCTCGCTTTTTGGAAAAGTAACACTTACTTGCAAAAGTTAGTAGGAGTAATATTGAACTAGAAGTTCAAGAGGATAAAATAGATAATCAACTGATTAACCATGTTCTAGATACACAAGAAAGTGTGATCTAAGAACAACCTGTCAAAACACAATAATTGCGAAGATCAGGTCATGTTCATAAAGGTCCCGATAGATATGGTTTTATCATTACGAATGATAAAGAACCATATCTCATGGAGGATGATGAACCAAGGACATATGATGAGGAAATAAAAGCTCATATTCTGATAAATGGCTAAAAGCCATGAAATCAGAAATGGATTCCATGTACGAGAACCAAGTTTGGATTTGGTTGATGCACCATAAGAGGTTAGACCAATTGGGTGCAAGTGGGTCTTCAAGAAGAAGACAGACATGGACGGTAATGTAATTACCTATAAAGCAAGGTTGGTTGTGAAAGGTTATAGTCAACGGGAAGGTATTGACTATGATGATACTTTCTCACCGGTAGCCTTGCTTAAATCCATAAGGATACTCGTCGCCATTGCTGCTCATTACGATTATGAGATCTGGTAGATGGATGTTAAAATAGCATTCCTGAATGGGGATTTAGACCAAGATGTGTATATGACACAGCCTGAGGGTTTTACATCTTAGAATGGCTTGAAGGTATGCAAGCTATAAAGATCCATTTATGGACTTAAGCAGGCATCCAGGAGTTGGAATATGAGGTTTGATCAGATAATCCAGGAACTGGATTTCTGCCCAAATGCTGATGAGCCTTGTGTTTACAAGAAGGTTCGTGGGAGTGCAGTCATTTTTCTAGTATTGTATGTTGATGACATTCTGCTAATAGGAAACAACATTTCTCTTCTTTAAAATGTTAAAGTATGTTGTCAAGAAAGTTCTCCATGAACGACCATGGTGAAGCAACATTTATACTAGGTATAAAGATCTATAGAGATACATCCAAGAGGCTGTTGGGTCTTTCTCAAAGTACATATATAGACAAGGTATTCAATAGGTTCAACCTTGAGCATTATAAGAAAGGTTATCTCTTGATGACAAAGGGGATTAACCTATCTAAGGTCGAGTGTCCGAAGACAGCATAAGAGAGAATGTGCATGAAGGATATACCCTATGCATGCATGATAGGATCCATCATGTATGCTATGATATGTACTAGGCCATATGTCTCTCAAGCTTTGACCTTTATGAGTAGATATTAGTCACATCCAGGTGAAAACCACTGGATGGCCATCAAGGCAATTCTTAAGTACTTGAGAAGGACTAAGGATGAGTTCTTAATTTTTTAAGAAGGTAACCTCAAAATTAGAGGTTACACTGACACGAGTTTTCAGTCTGACAAGGATGACTTTAAGTCTTAGTCAGGTTTTGTGTATGTGTTAAATTGAGGGGTGGTATGCTGGTCCAAGCAAGAAACTAATGCTGATTCAACCACGAAATCTGAATACATTACTGCATCTGAAGCAGCAAAAGTAGCTGTCTGGTTATAGGGATTTATTGGTGATCTCGGTGTGGTACCTGAGGCTGTTGATCCAATTACTTTATATTGTGATAACATTGGTGCCATAGCTCAGGCAAAGAAACCATGGTCTCATCAAAAAAATAGACGTGTATCCAGAAAGTATCATATAATTAGGGAGATTGTTGATGCTAAGATAATAAGATTAGAATATGTACCCATTGATCAGAACCTCACTGATGGTCTGATAAAGCCATTGACTCAAGTCAAGAATGGCCAGCATGTTAAAGCATATGGATTAAGACATATGGCTAATTGGCCTTAGTGCAAGTGGGAGTTTGTTGGGTATGATGTATGCCCTTAAGGCAATTAGGGCAATATATCTTAATTATGTAATAAGTACGAATATTTGTTTAATCAATAAAGGCATTTGTTCTTTTGTTTATATCAATGTGTTTTTATATATATATATTATAGCTGGTTAAATATATTCATTGATGTATGTATACAAAAGTCCTTGACATATCATAGCGTGAAGTTAGAGAAATTATAGTCGGACTATATCTAGTGGAACCTACTTCATGTGCAATTATAATTATTTCTAAACTATCCCTAGTCATAGTTCCATCAAGAAAGGATATTGATGAAGCGGAAAGGCTAGCATGTGGTCAACTTTCTTGGAAAGGGTCCAAGCAGTCAATCTCATAAGGACTGAAGGTGGTGCCTTAAGCCTGACACATGGATATAACTGGAAGATATATTGGAGACCGCGGTAAGATAAACACTTGGTTTATATATCAATGTGCTAGTGTTTATGTTCATGCAATAAGCCTTGCGAATATCCTCATACTTGAGATACTAGTTACCTTGTATGGTACTATTGCATACTTTGGGTCATTTTTACACACTCATTAATTTACGGTGTTATGGGTGATTACGGGTATAGTGATGACAACATGTTGGTAAGCTAAGTAGTCGAAAAGAATCCATCGCTCCGGATATATTAAGGAGTTGTACCTGGCCACTTGTTGAAGTGATGATTGTCATAAACCTCTTATCAAAGTATGTTTTTGATAGAAATGGTTTCTAGTCAAACACACTATGGTAAAAGGCAATATACTTCGGTAACAAGTAAATAACTAGGATATCTTGGAGTAACCATGTTATTAGTGGGTTAACACTTTAACCGAACCCTATAAACCAGATGGTACTAATATTAAAGAATGGAAGGAGTTCATCGCATTGGATAACTATTGCATTAACCGGGATTAAGTCATAAGCATAAGTGACGTTCTGAGTAATGGGGGATGGTAGACCCTTGCTAGATGCGTACTACAGTCGTTTAAGGTAATCGGGTTCTATTAACGGCCTAGAACTCCGAGCCAATGGTTCTATTAGAACAAGGGCTGGTTAAGCCTTAACAGCTCAATACATTGGGATCCTATAAGGTCACACACATTGGACCTTCATTGCACTAAGTAAAGAACTAATAAATTTATTCTATTATGAAAATATAATATAAATAATAATTGGATTATTATTTAATAGGGTTAAATTGATTAGATCAATTTTGGATAGACCAAGGAATTTATTTTAATCGGTAACTAATTAATTCGAGTCATAAAATAAATTGTAATTGATTAGATCAAATTTGGTTGGACCAAGAAATTCATTTTGACTGGTAACTAATTCATTAGGGTTGGAAAATAAATAATTGAAAAGTGGACTAGAAGGAATTTTCCAATCGGTACAATAGGGTAGGACTCTACGGGAATGGGGCCCAAAGCTTTTGGGCCCCAAGTGGTTGCAAAAGGGGCTGTAGGCTTAGCACTTGGCCAAGCCCACACACTGGTCACACCAGAACTGCTGGGCAGCATTGGGTGTGACCAGCGCAGCCCAGCCCACAAGCTGGGCCTTGCGGCTTGTGGGAAAAGGCAGGCCATAAAGGCTTGCCTTGGTTGCCCAGCGTAGAGTGTGCTAAGCACGCTGCAAGCGGGTCAACCCACGGACCCATGGGGGTCCACGTGTTAACCCATATTGGAATTGGTCAAATTTTTCCCAATCCCACATTGGAAGTGGGGAAGCACTTCTGCTTCCCCGTGCCTATAAATAAGCACCTAGTCCTCCCTTTCTTAGTGCACCACAGCTCAGAGCATAAATCCTAAGCGAGATTCGAGAAGAATAATCTCTCGGGTAATTGAGCAAGTTATTTTTGAGGAGCCTGAATTTATTCGGGCTTCTCTAGTTTATATTTTTGGGTGAGGCTTCTAGAGTGGTCTAGCAACTACTTGAGGCTTCTTAGTTCTTCCTCCCGGGGAGGTTTTGGTTGGTGGGGTTCGTATGGATACTCATAGAGGCTGTCCTACCCTTGGAGGCTTGTGCAAGAGGGTTCTGCTAAAGTACACTTCAACTGGTAAGTTCCTTTTCTTTCTCTTTTATTATTAGGTCTTTTTCTTTAAGCGTTTTTAGACTTAATAATATGCTTAAGTTGTTTTGCATGCTTAGTTTATTTTATGCTTAGGTTATAGCTTGGAGTTATAACATGCTTAGGTCATAGCTTAGAGTTATAACATGCTTAGCATAAAATATACATGTAGGATATAATTTGGAATTATGGTATGCCTAGCCCTTTTTGCATGCTAACCTAGGTAGAGAATTATTTAGTTAAGGCTTTATTTAATTTATATGCAACTAATGGGAGTTCCTGGGGACAGGGACAAAATTTTGAATTTCCGCCATGCCTATTATGCATGTTCAATCTGACTATCAGTTCCCAACTCTAAAGACTTCAAACACCTAAGTCCGTATGAAAAGGATCTGGTTAGAGTTTGGAAAGGAAACAAACTTCTAACCCCTCAAAGACAGCATCCGAAGAAAGACTGATTGAAGAGCATCCAGATAAGTTGAGTGTGAAGGCATCTAGAAGACTCAATTATCAAAAAAAGGGGAAATTATTTGAAAATTATACTTCCCTCCATTTTTGATTTGAAGTCAAAGATCCTTTTGCCTTGTAGACTGAAAAAGTGATAGCTTGCACGCATTTCACAAAAGGACAAATATCTGACTTGGAAAGAGAAAAAGGCGACCACCTTTTTAATCTAGACCAATTATATGGCGCATGGAGTTCACACAACTGACAAAGCTCACCTAAAATTTAGTAGTGCGCAAAAAGCCAAACAAACGACTACTGACAGCTTTTTGCATCATTCCCAACAATTCAAACAAAGTCAAATTATGTCTCTAACGGATTGATCAATGGCTCCGAATGTGCCAAATCATACCTGATCAATAGTGAAGATTTAAGATTTACCTCTACGGTACAGAACGGCCACATTTATGATCAAAGCCTATAAAAGGAGATCTTCACATATTGAAAAGGTGTTGGTTGATTTTACAAGATTCTACTATAAAGAGAATTCAAGCTAATTCTATCAGTGAACAAAATCCCTCCAAGAACTATAAAAACTCTAAATCTATTTTGTAAGAATTCTCAAGCATGTTATAAACGTGAAGAATTTAAAAACCAAACCCTTGATAAAATCAATTGTAGTATCTCATACTTGGGTGAGTATTGAGTTTGGGACTCAGCTTAGAGTTAGTGCTTTAAGTGGTATATCCTTGTAGGACTCAACTTAGACTTAGATAGTTTAAGTGGCATATCCTACTAAAGAAAGAGGACTCGGTCAGAAGTTGGTGCTTTTGGTGGTATATCCTACTTCTAAAGAAGAAGTTTCCGAAGACAAGCTCAAGAGGACTTAGCTAAGGTTGGTGCCTCAGTGGTATATCCTACTCTCGGAAGGACTCAGCCAGAGTAGAGAACTTGGTGGTAAATCCTCTAATCCGGAAAAAAATTGTAAGACTTCATTCCTGCTAGTTGGAAAGGAATCTCACTAGTGGACAAAGCTCGGAGTAAGGAAACTTCGGGGACTGGAGTAGGCGGGGCTGAACTAGGATAAATCTCTATGTTTGAATTTACTTACTTAGTATTTACTTTAAATGCATTTTATTTCATATTTGCATCATCCGGATCCAATATATTTGGATCATTTCAAACATGCTACACAGACTTTTTATAAATCCATAAATTCCATGAAAAGGGGTCATTCACCCCCCCTCCCCCCCTCTAACCTGAAATACATAAGCACAGGGACCAACAAGTGGTATCAGACCTAGCACTCACAACTAGAGATTTAACAATATCGAGCTAAAGGTCCATATTTTGATTCATAAATTAAAATGAGTTTTAATAACTCACAACTTCTTCTGGAGGGTATGTCCATTACCCATCTTTCACTCTTCACCGGTGAACACTACACGTTCTGCAAAAATTGGATGAAGAATTTCAATCAAGCACAGAGCATGATAGCATGGATAGTCATCAAAGATGGTCCATATGTTCCTACTTATGAAGTAAAGGGTATTACTACCCTGAAGCCATCATATCAATGGGATGAGAATGATTATAAGGAATTTTGTGAAAATGCAAATTCTATTAACATGCTTCATTGTAATCCTAGTACAGCAGAATTGAATAGGATATATGGATGTGAGATTGCACAAGATATTTGGAAAAAACTCGAAGTGACCTATGAAAGTATAAATGAGGTCAACAAAAGCTGGAATCTTTCAAAATGGAGCCCAAAGAATCCACCAGCAGCATGAATACTATGTTGGTCTAGATTAAGGGTCTTAGCAAGTAAAACATGAGCAACGAAAATTCAAAAATTTAATCTAGTGTCCAAGATCTCCTAAGTATGGCATGATTAATAATAGTGATAGTCTTAAATTATTCTAGGTCTTAAACACTTATTAAAAGGACTTAATAATAATTTAATCACTTACTAGTTGAAGCGTGAATCCTGTAGTCGGTTGAAAGACCCCTCAGTTACGTGCACAGACTACAAAGTAGAAGCCCTCTACAAATAGTCCACACGAGCACCACCAACCAAAACCTTCTAGAAAGGGAGTACCGATAAATAAGTGGAAGATAGCTAGATCTTCCCTACTAATTTATTCTAGAAGAAATTCCCTTAGTTTTCTATTTTAAGTGAATATGTCTTTTGATGGATTACTTTTAGGAACCAGAACAACTAAGAGAATAATAGAGAGCAAGAGAAGGAGTATGAAACTAAGGACGAAAAATAATGAAGGAGGAGGCCTCTATTATGGTGGTTAGGAATTATTCAAATGACAATAAAGTCCCTAACCTCAACCAATTAGAAATAAAATAAAAAGGGCAAACAGGTATTTTAATTAACCCTTGAAAGAGTTGGAGAACAACTCTACTACTGGGAGCTTGCTTAGGGAGCAAGCTCCTAGTTGGACTAGGAGACTGCTAGCGATTCGGCCAGTAGTCCCCATGTGGGCTTGCACATCTATGCATGGGTCTGCGCTGGCATGTAGGCCCGTGGGCAGCACAGCCCATCATGGGCTGTGCTCCATGCAGCACACAATCCATTACGTGTTGTAGGCCTCAGCGCAAGCCTATAAGGGTTGTGCGCCTGTGGAGCCCCTTGGGCTTGCACATGTGGGCATTGCTGGCCACCAAAATGCAGCCTGCTTGCGCGTGCCCTATGGGCCATACCCAGCACTGTTCCAATTAGTGCTGCCATGTGGCCCATGCACAGGCCTATCTATGTACTGTCCTACAGTACATTTATAGGCCCACTCATGTAGATTTAATTAATGTCCAACATTAATAAATATCGCTAAGTTCCAGTCGAGTGTCCCTTTTATTTATTTTATCCTCCTTATTATTTAACAGGTTCATTCGACCAACCAATGAACATTGGTCTAACCATATATTATGGTCTAACCATATTTCTTTGCTCTTCTAGATTAGACCTAGTCTAATGGTTCTTTACATAGCTCAATTGTAGCTCAAACTGTGTGACCTTATAGGATCCCATAACATCGAGCCGTTAAAATTTTAACCTAGCTCAATCCCTTTTACAAGAATTGACTGGCTCGGAGCTCCAGACCATTGTGGACTCCGATTACTTTGATCAGTAATAGTGGCTCTCTAGCAAAGGGTATATTGGCCCTTAATATTCAGAACATTATGTGCATTATGACTTAATCCTGGTTCTACAATAGTATCAATACAATTCACTCCTTCTATCAACTGTTAAGTACCATCTGGTTTCTAGGACTTGGTTTAAGTGTTAGTCCACTAGTAGCTATAATAGCGACCCCAGTATTTAGTCTTTCTGCCAAAGCACACTACTCAACCATTTAATGTGTTGATCAGGATCACATCCTATCAACTCATACTCTGGTTAGAGGTTTACGAGTGTGTCACTTCTAACAAGTGGCTAATGTACATCTCCCTTATATTGTTATAGTGGAGTGATAGATTACATCTTGACTACTCAGCTTATTAATGGAAATACATCAACTATACCCATAATCATCCGTATCACCTAGTCTATAGAGTGCTTAGGTATGACCCAAAATATAGCAACATCTGAGCAAGGTAACTAGTATCTCAGGTCTAAGGATATTTGTAATGTTATTGCAATGAGACGATTAAAAAACCAACACATAATATAGATTATTGTGTGTTGTCAGCGATTTCCAATATATCTCCCTGAATACATTCATGTGTTAACCCAGGGTACCACCCTCTAGCACTGGAGATATGCTACTCTGAATCAAATTCAAGAGGTATGACGACACATGCTAGTCTATCCGTATCATTAATGTCTAATCTTGATGATACTATGACTAGGGATATTTAGACAAATCATATATCACCCTAATTGCCTCTTAGGCATACATCATATCTAACATACTAGATACACAAATCTAGTAAATGAGATGAAGAGGATTGGAAAGGAGATAACAGAAGTGGAGATGGTGAAGAAAGTTCTCCGAAGTCTCACCAAGGAATGGTACAACAAAAAAACTGTCATCGAGGAAGCTCATGACTTGAACTTTTACAGTTATGACGAACTCATTGGTAATCTTCTGACTCAAGAATCATCCTTGGAGAGATATAGCCAACAAGAGAAAAAGCCTAAAGAAAAGAAGACAGCAATCACACTTAAGGCAGACTCCTCCGGATCAACTTTCTTTAGAATAGAAAAGGCGTCTAAAGGAATTTCACCACAATAAAGAAGATATGGCTATGCTAGCCAAACAATTCAACAAATTCCTTAGAAGAGAAGAAAGAAGGAACTCTAGAAGTTATAATTCAAGAAGAATGAAGGAAAGCTCCTCCAGAAAAGATAAGTTCAGAAAAGCCCTGGAAGACAATGATCCAAAATAAGAAGTAGCATGCTTTGAATGTGGAGAGAAAGGCCATTTTAGAACCAAATGTCCGATGCTCAAAAGAGACAAGAAATACAAGAAGAAGGCAATGGTGGCCACATGGAGCGATAGCGAAGGAAGCAAAAGTTCATCTTCGATAGAGGAAGAAGAGACTGCAAACTATGCATTCATGGCACTGACTGATCCGGAAGCAGAGCAATCCAAAAGAAACCCATCAAAGCAAGTCATTGAGCAAATTGAAGAATCAGAATCTGAGACAGCAAGTACTGAGGTAAATGCTCACTCAAATTCTGTATCTAACCTTGTTCTTTCTAGATCTTTAGGGATGTTAATCAACAATATGAGGAAGAACACAAAGGCTATTAAAACCCTCCAAAGATAAGTAATGGAACTAGCTGAAGATGTTAAAGCATTGGCACAAGATGTCAATCAAATAAGAGCAACAAAACATATTGATCTAGTTGAGGAAAACTTCTTAAGAAATCAAGTGCAGAAACTAAGTGCAAATGTAACTGGCCGAGATAGGGAGCTAGCTCTGATGAAGGAGGCACCTAAAAGGAAACTAGAATCTTCAAAGCATAGAAGAAATTCAAATCCATCTTCCGGAAAGAATTCGGAGGACTCAAAACAAAAGAAGTCACAGAGGCAGCCTCAAGATCAAAAACACAATGCTCCACCAGGATGAAGAACTCAAACTCAAAGATACATAACTGCTTAAAAGGGAAAAACTAAAGTGGTCTATGATGAGCAATCCACTACACAGAAGTTGCTCCTCCAGTCAACAACTGGATTCAAACCAAAAAAGTTAGTCCAGATCTGGCCAAAGTAGGATATTCTAGAGATTATGGGAAGAAGGATCTCCAAAATATTGAGGAGCAGCTTAAGCTGAACAAACCAATCACTGGGTGTAGGTTTTGTGGAGAAAATAACCATACGACTAAAATGTGTAGATTTAAAAATGGTTATTATGATAACTATCCTTGTCCTAAAATGGTTGATAACCCGAGAGGACCCAAATCTAATTGGTAACCAAATCCACTTAATCTATTTTACTGGTAAGCCTTAGATCCACAGAAGATCAACAAACTTGATACATTGATAGTGGATCCTTAAGGCACATGACTGGTGATGGGAAAGACTTTATCACTCTAATTTAGAAGAAAGGAGAGAAAGTAAGCTTTGGAGACAGTCAAAAGAGACAGATCATTGATCATGGAACCATTGGATCTGAATTGAAGATAGAAGATGTCTCACTAATTAATGGACTAAAGTTCAACCTATTTAGCGTTGCACAACTCTGTAATAGAGGAAGAAAAGTCACCTTTGACTCCGAAGGTTACTCAATCACTGATAAAGCTCCAATGTGGAAAACCTAACTCTGGATGCTGAGAATGCCATGGAAATAGAAGAAGTAAAGATTCCAGATTCCTTTCAAATGAAGAAGTATAAAGAAGAAGATGAAGGAATAAATTTCAACTCAGAACCTTCACAAAGATCACCTCAATCATCATGAAATTAATTTTCATGATGATCAAGAAGCAGATAAAGAACAGATTCCAGCTCAAGATGAAGATCTTTAAAGAAAGATCCGAAAGACAAACAGCAGTTAATTTTAATCTTCTACAAGTCAAAAGATCAAGAGAATGAAGAAAAGTTATTTCACTCTTGATCCGGAGGGAAATTCTGCTAGCTTAGCAGACAATGAGTGATATATGGCAGTAAAAGCACAAAAGGTAACTGTACACACTTTGAATTTCAAACGTTTATTGAGGAATACACGTACGGTAAAAGGACATAACTATTATAAAATTAAACCATTCCAATTATCCGGTTTAAATGCCATTTACCTCTCTCCTCAAAATTATCTACAACATCATTGATCCAGTTAACTTTAACTGTATCCGGATTACCAAATTACCCTCACTCTTCAAAACTCTGTAAAACCCCCCAAATTTCCTCTCCTTCTTCAAGTGAGTAACCAATCTACTATTACTCTACTAAAAGTTCCCTTGAACCCTAAAATTACCAATTCTTCTCAAACTCTCAAATGGCAAACACCAACACCCAAACCAAAACAACCCCACCTCCAATGAACATCTTTTAGGAGGAAGATCTTCGCGATACTGACTTCAGTCCTATGAAAAGAATTGCTTCAGACACCATTATTCCATTTGATTTCCTAGGAGATGATTTTTTGTTTTCCACTGAACCCTATGCTTAATGCCTTAGAGATCAAAATTTAGAAGATTTCCTCAAGATACACAACCCAACTTACCTTATTTTTGTGAAACAATTTTACGAGAATCTCAAAGCTCACACCTATCATGACGCTCTTCGGACCACTATTAAAGGCAAAGTTATAACTCTAACTCTAAAATTCTTTGTCACTCATCTAAATACGAAGAGTGAAGGAGTAATGATAAGGACGGATAAGGATGAACAAATGGTTAAGTATGATCCAAATTTATGGCTTCTAAAAAGATACATTGGAGATAAGTGCTCCACTCATTTGCTAGAAACCCCCAGATTGTTGCAATTTGTACTGGCAAAATTTGTTTTAATCCAGGAGCTCACTCACCATTGTATCCTCCTTCCAGCATTGTGCATCCAGCTCTGGGTGAAAAGCAGAGGCATCAACATGCCTATGCTCCTAATCCATTTTATCAGGCGGCATAGACACTCCTATAGAGGCCTTATGACCAGAATCCTGATTGAATATGAGATAGATCTTACTATAGAAGAATCGGTGATGGTAAAGCAATACTGAAGAAGAATTTCAGGGAGTTAACTTTCAGGGAAAACTGGGATGAGGAGAAGGCTCTAAGGTAGAGAAAAGAAAAGCAAGAAAAGAGTAAGATCTGGAAGGCCAGAGGATTAGTTGATGTTGCTCCGGCAGCAAAAAGAGCAATCATAAATAAGCCCAAGGCTTAAAGGAGGATCAACCTCAAGCCTGTGGTGGTGGATGTAAATGAAGATACACTGACTCTAACCCAGATCATGGCACACTCTCTAGTGAAAAAGCCTAGAGGTAGGCTTATCAAAGTTGCTACAAAGAAGGGTGAAGCTGTAGAAACACTAGAGATAATGATTGAGCATCAAACTCTGGAGGTTAAAGTTGCCATATTGACCAAAAGAAAAGAGCTAAAAAGTCCCTAGGATAAATTCTTGAACAAGATGTTAGTGAATCTAGTAGTGCTACTAAGTATAAAGAGCATGTCCCTAAGAAGATGCAGCTACAAAAGAAGGGACCAACCTTTAGTGAAGCTATGAAAATCAAAAGGGCCCAAATTCCAGCGCATAAACCTACTCCTGGTATCTCAATTCATGTACCCTCTCCCAAGGTTACTAGAATGGAGGAAATACCTGCAATTGATAAATCAAAAGGGAAGAGTATTGTGGTCATTGAAAAGCCTATTATTCCGAAAAACATTAATCCGAAGGATCCACAGTTCAACGAAATGATGGAGGCCGTAAAGGATAATTTAAAGGCAAATCAGTTCACCAAGGAAGGACCCGAAGGTTTATCCGGAGTAACCAAGGAAACCAACCTTCCAGACACTTCCCTTCCTTCAATTCAAATTACTCCCTCCGACTTACAAACTCTGAAAGAGGGAAACAATGAAGAAGACTTATTCATCTTTAAAGCTCGCACAGACCCTCTTCCTGATTCTCTCCTTATTCTAGAGGGTGAAGCAACTACAGTAGAAAGTCCTAAAAAGGCAACTGGAGAGAATGTTGAGGATAATAATAACATTTCAGACCAAATAGATAAAGTAAACACCAAAAGTCCTGGAAAGGCAATTGAGGCAGAGATTGAGGATAATTCCAATCCTCCAAAAGTTGATATTAAGGTAGATGGAGAAGTAGATAAGTCAGCAGAGCCTACTGAACAATAGAGCAATGAGGTAACCCCTAACCTTGACTCCAATTTTGCTGCTATCGTTGCTGAAAATCAAGGGAACTTAGGTACATCATAAAATACATCTAAGGAAATTGAGCCTAGCACGGAGTGTGATGCTCTATAGGAGGGAGATGGACTGAGATCCACTGAAAACGCTAATATAGTGGACTCAAAGGGCAAGGCCACTTGGGAGGATAGGATGGAACAAAGAATTAAAGATCCTAAGAAGTCTCAACAATAGGAATCCTCAAGCACCTAGGATCCTAAAACCAGTAGCAGCTCCGGATCTGATGAAGAATCCTCTTTCGATAGTGAGGTAAAGCAGAATACCATAAATCTAAAGCCCACTAGAGTTGAGAAGATTAGAATGGACCTGAATCAGTTAGAGCAAGCTACCATTAAAGAGCATAGAGAAGACGAGATCAAGAAAATGATAGGGGTATATGTCAACAATTAAGATCCGTGGAGAATTTAATGAAGGAAAAATCTATGACTCCGGATCTTAAAGCAGATTTAGGTGAAATTAAAGCCTCAGTACAAAATATTGAGAAAAAAGTAGATGCCTTTCCCTCCGCAGAACTTGTTGTAGAGACTTTATTGTCAAAAATCACTCCAGTACTAAATCAGATTACATCAAACATTGCAGGAGAGAACCACTCTATAACTCAGGCTATTACCGGAGCTGACACAACTGTGAAACCATAATGGGCCAAATCACTTCCTCATCTATTGACCTGAAAGATGAGCTAAAAGAGTACATTGACAACAAGTTTGAAAACTTGGAAAAATTTATTCCCCAAGCTTTCATAGAATCTTCCAAAGATGTTTCATCTTAATTAAACTTTCTCGATGAGGAAAAACAAGCCTCTCAAGAGATTCTATGTGATTTTCTTGATGAAGGACTACCAAAGCTCCTGGCAAAATACATGGATGATGTGAGCGATAATTTCCAGTGTCATCTTTTGGGAATATAAAAGCTTATTAACACCTGAAAAGAAAACTTTAGCACTGAACTCTGGCACCTCAATACAAGCCTTCATAATTATCGTAGAGACAACATCAAGGAGGTTGAACAACTCCAATTTGGTTTATCTCAACTCTCGCTCACTACCCCTTCTTCATCCTGGACGTCACCTATAATTCCGGAAAGCCTTCTCTTCCCAATCATTTAGAACCTTGTCCAGCACATTGAGGATACAGGATTCTTTGGGTACCAGTGCAATGTCACTCTTCTCAAGGCACTATTCCCATTCTTTGAAATAGAAGATAGGCAATATGCTCTTGAAATGCATCCAGATCTAGCCAAGTCCTACTCGGAGCTTCAGAACCTCATCAAACTACTCCAAGTAGTTAAAAACCCCCAAAATGATGCAAATAAAAAGGGGGAGAAGAGCACAAGCATGGAAGGTGAAGCTTCTGGGAAGTAAAGTATTTTGTTAACTATTGTTAACAGTAGAAGTATATATAGTGAAAAATAATTATACAAAATTTTGCTTCTAAGTACAACTATCAATCGTACTTCAAAAACTTAGAAGCTAGAATGCAAAAATATTGGAGGAGTTAGGATGCTAGAATTATTAGGGAGTAAATCTGTAAGTGACTAAGTACCAAGAATCATACTTAGTTCATAAAACCCTTATGTTTATGTTTATACGTACTTAGGTTTTTATTCCCCTCAAATGGGGAGATTTTTGGGAAACAATGATTCAGAAGAACTAATTCAAGAACATATCCGGATCAGGTTTGAAGAAAACAAAAACACAAGAGTCCAAGATAAGTCATCTGGACACACACTAAAGACTTCAAATACCTAAGTCCATATGAAAAGCATCCGATTAGAGTTTGGAAAGAAAACAAACTTCTAACCCCTCAAAGACAACATACAGAGAAAGACTGAATGAAGAGCATCCTGATAAGTTGAGTCTGAAGACATCCAGAAGACTCAATTATCAAAACAATGGGAAATTATTTAAAAATCATATTTCCCTCCTATGAGCACTGGATTTTAACGATCCTTCTCACGAAACTATAATGAGAACTATATGATGCAATATCTTACAAGTATTACCTATCAGAGGTGTTCCTACTGCTGCAGAGTTGAGTTTGGCTGAAGTTTGGAGACCTAGTCTGCTCTTAGGATCCCGTATGGGTACTATCTAGTGTACGGATCCACTAGCAGGCCCATATGGGTCATTCCTTTCATATGCCTGGAGAGGACCCATACGGATCCCCTATGACCCATATTGGTCATCTTGTTGCCTGATCAGGCTCTTTCAAAAGTTATCCCTTACCTATTTCGGGAAAAGGCAGGTCTTGAATGCGATTTATTTTATTTAGACCTGATTTTCCCCCTATAAATAGGGCCTTGTCCTCACATTTTCATAAGACAACTCAGATACACAACATAGCAAGTATATTATACACAAATTCTAGCAGCTTTTATAGGTATAGAAAAAGTATAGTGGAGGTATAAGAGGTATAAAATAGGGAGAAAACTCATTCCTTGAGGTTTTGTCCACATTTTATTCATTCCTAGCTTCATTTATTAGGATTAAGGGGAGGTTTTGTCCACATAAATACTCATCTAAATAGTCCTATTTCACCATCTACTTTGGCCAGGCTCTCTCAATAGCAAAGGGATCACCTCAAAGTGGATTCACACCGTAAAGGTAACGCTCCTAAGTTTCAAAGAGACTCACATCTCAGTTATTTTATTATTATTCTTTATTTCTTCCATTATATCTATTCTTTTATTTCTGCTCTTGGGTCTGGTCCTCACCCATATGGGCCTTGTTGGCACCATATGTCCTTAGGGATATTAAATCGGTGCGTCATACTCATACGAAAGGAAATTCCATTTTTATTTCATTTCTTCTCCATTATCCTGCCTATTTTGAATTGATTTTTTGCCTGGGACCAGACAAGACCCATACGGAGCCCCCATACCCATACCGATCCTCCCTAGTAGCTGTACGGGTACCGGCCCTCAGGCAGAACCCATAATTCATTTCAACTGGTTAAAATAATCCAACTCACTATATGCCATGCAATCATTTTCGTTAATAATCCGGTAAATCAACCCACAAAAGTTAAAATGTGTTTTTATAATGAAATACGTTGAAGACTCGTTATTTCTCTCGGATCCTAAAAGTCGTTTGGGCACTATCGATTGTAAAACTGCCACACTAACATAATCGCATTTTTCCTAATAAAATGTTGACTTAATACGTGATATAACCTATGCTGATATGTGTGGATGCATGGAAATTTATTTCATTTTTTTATAACTTATAATAAACGTATAGGTTCTTTTTCCCCATTTCCACTGAGTTGTAATTTTCATCCCCCCATTTATTTCTTGTGCTTTATTGTAATCTATAAATGCATGTAACGAGTGTGAAAGAGTGTAGAAAAATAGGATTTTCATGATAATTCCCCAAATGATGAAATCAAAAATGGTTTTATGTGGTGAATGTAATTTTGAATCAACTAAATGAGAAATAAGTGACTCATCCAATACCCGAATCTCTGATCCAAAAGGTATGAGTCTCCCGCCCAAGGGGAACCGCACCAAAATTCTTTCCTAAGTAGACAACTTGGGTGGCGACTCTATCATTTGTATCGAGATTTGAGTCTCGATTCTTTTATTCATTAAAATTGGCTATTTGTGCAAACTTGAACTAAAAAAGTTTCATCACGCCTAAATCCAACCAAACCCCTAGTGGGCTCGCCTCTCACCAAGGCGCTAACGGAGACCCATACGTCATTGACACCTCACAGTGGCGACTCTGATGGGGATATAATCTTTTAACTTGCAAAATTTTGGTTTGTTTTAAAAGCTTAAAAGATTAAGATGAGCACTGAAAATCATTTACTTGATTCAACCCATTTTCTTTTTCATCATTTGGGAAAATTATCACACTCTATCTTCTCATCTCCTTCTCACTTTAGTTAGATGTGTTCTGCTTCTAGCACTAGGTTAGGGTGCCCTATTATTTTAGTGACACTCACAAAGGTGTTGCCCATCCCTGCCAGGAATCGAGGACACCCTAGTAGGTGGAGCACTCATTATCATCTCCCTCCAGAAGAGGCATGATCGATGGGAACCTTCTGCAATAAACTTCTGATATGTCCCTATACCATTCTTATCAAAAGCCTTAGAATTTTACCTTCTAGGTACCCTAATTTCTGTGTGAGATTAGACTAAGGAAGAATACCCTCAGACTCTGCGGGAGAAATAAGGATGGAATCGATTGCTTTGCATATGTTGTGTTACATACCCTTGTGATTAACCCCGCCATGCATCATTGTAATTTATGCATGCATACTGCATCCCATGCATGTACTAATCTTTTGGTTACTACCTCAGCCAAAGCTCAAAGGGTTTAAGCTTGGCAATGTTCTCACGTCTATTTGACCCATATTCTGGCTCCACCTCCATTATCACTTCCTCTCCCTCTAGTTCAGTTAAGGACTGGTCCACCTCAGTCCATGGGTATTTCATCCAACAATCATTTTGGTTCATTTGGTCCTAATACTAAACATCATCTTGAAGAAATGTCTTGTATCTTGACTTCAGAGGGTCGGATAGATGTTGAGGTTAAGGATGTTGCAGCTGGTAAGGAGGTAAATACATCACGGACTAGTGTTAGGTCGGAGATTGCAAACATCATCTCTCAGTATGTGGAAAGTAATCAGTTGGTGTTTGATAAGATGCTTACACCTTGGTCGGGTCAATGATAAGATGCTAACTTCCATCAGGCAATCTTGGCCAAGGAGAGAGCGGTCATTGATTCTCATAGAACACCTATCATTACTCCAATAGTGAATGTAGTGTTCAGTGAGCAGCTACCTCTTTTGAGAGTTACTCATAATCCGTTCACTCAGTTTTAGTTGCTACCTGTGCAGACTCACGGGGATCTTCCAATTAGTTTGATCAATTGGGTTTTGTTGGTCCATTTGGTTCGATCAGCCAGCTATTACAGTCAGTAGGTACCATAGTTCCACCGACCGTCAGTCAGTTAGCTCAGCCTACCCAAGGATTCATACCACCAACATTTCAGTTTGGGGTGTTCGGCCCAACCCCTAATTTTATAGTCACACCTAAGGGGATAACCTTTCCTCAAACATCAGGTCTACCCTTGGGTGCAGCTACTCAGATAGATGGATCATCCTTATCTGCAAAATTGTGTGATTTACTATTGAAGATGCTCGCCACCAATCCCAGCATTCAACCACCATCACTACCAGTTCAAGCCGTTAGGGAGGAGCTTTGGGTCCCCGAAAACTTTAGTATGCCTAGCATAGCAAAGTATAAGGGAACTAGTCCACCTCAATCTCACATTACTACCTACCAGAGGGTGATGAGGATAAGGAAGCTGAGTGATAAGGTTCTTGCCGACATGTTTCCTTATACTTTGGAAGGCCCTATTGTCGAGTGGTATAACACCTTATTTGATGAAGTGACTGGAGACTAGAAGGCCTTATCCGAGGCTTTCATCCAATAGTATGGCTTCAACGCCACCATCATATAGAATTTGGAAGCTATCAAACATGCCCCCAATGAGAAATTCAAGCCCTATTTTGAGAGATGAAGGGCCACTCAAGTTTTGTTGAAGGATCGTCTAAGTCTCCCCGAGATAATTGTAAAACTGATAGATGGTGCTCTGTCGGTTTATCGCAAGGTTCTTGGTATGGATAACTTCTCTGACTATGTAGAGGTCTTTGAGAAGGCCAAAAAATGGGAAAGGATCGAGGAATCAGAAAAGGCGAGTGTGCTGACCAAATCTTGGTTCAAGAAGAATGACCCTTCAGCCCCAGCCCAGACTTCTAAGTCTAGGTCTAGTTCTAATCCTAAAATCGTAACAATACAAGAAGAAGTGGTTACGGTCTATACCATCAAAGATGGCATTTCCCTGTGGAAGGCATCCTTACCTGTCTTGTTCAGGGTATCAAAACCTATATCCCGCTCAAACCTGAAGACAAGGATCAATTTTGCGCTTATCACATTAGCAAGGGTCATCGCATTAGCACCTGCAGAGATCTACTTAAGGCTATCCGTATTCTGATTAGGGAGAAGAAGATTTGAAAACCTAAGCTTAAAACCAGCACCCTGAATAACCCCCTGCTGAATTTCGAGCAACAAGTTATGGCCGTTGAGTTGGGGTTGCCCTCCCACCATTTCTTCAGTATGAACTTGCAGGCTAACCCTGTGGTCCACTGAGTTGTGGCTTTACCTGACGAACCATTCCCTATTGACATTGATGCATATGAGCTAGAAGGTACTTATAATGAGGAGTCTATGTTGGTACAACTAGAACCCATTGAACTTGAAGGGCCGACCTTGTTAGTGGAAACTTCTGAGGAAAGAAGTTATATGAAAGATGGAGTATTGCATGTTACCCAAAGTGAAAGAGTTCCTCCTAATCCCCTCCTAAAGAGAAGAGGGGGTAGAGATGTGGATATCCAGGTCCTCCTAAGTGTTAATCAGGGTTCGACCTTTACAGCCGCTGTTGGGACTCAAGTTCCAATTAATTTTAGAAAGAATGATTCAAAAGTGGCCCCTCTTATCCAACAATTGCAAATTACCCTAGCCAAGTACAGTATCTGGTAGCTTCTCATTGACTCTGAAGACCATCACAGGGGTTTGATAGAAAAGTTGCTAAGCATAGAAGCTCTACTACCCTGGTTGAGGTCTTTTCAGTTATTGGGGGGTCCTCACCTAGTCAAGTTAAACCCATTATGTTTTATCCTTAAAATCTCCTAGTTGAAGGAAACAAGCATAATAAGGCACTCTTCATCAAAGTGTAAATCTTTGATCGTTCTATCCCCTATGTCATGGTGGGTGATGGTTCTGCCCTTAATCTTTGCCCTACCAAGATCCTTCCTCACTTGGGGTTAGATAAATCCATGTTAGAGAGATCCAATAATGTTATAAGGGCATATAATGATACAAAGAGGAGTGTCATTAGGGTCTGTGAAGCTGAGGTTACAGTTAGGGGAGTGAAGTCTAAAGTCTTATTCATTATCCTTGACATTCCCATCACTTACTCATTATTGTCGGGTCGTCCTTGGCTCTATGTATTAAGGGTTATCCCTTCCACAGTCAACCAAGAAGTCAAGCTAATCAATAATTATAAGTTAGTAACCATTGAAGCCGATGAACCGTCTCTTATCGTGGCTATAGAAGCTAAGGAAAAGGAATCTAGGGTGGCTATAGCTCACCAGGGTTCAAAGTTTTCAGTAAAGGGATACATATCTCTTGAAATTGAGAAGATTATGATGAAGCAGGTTTATATTAAAGGTAAGGGGCTCGAAAAGAATCTATAACCTCTTTTGCCTCTTCCATGGCCATTCAGACTTGGTTTGGGAAATTGCCCCGGTGCTAAGAAGTCCAAACCCTAGTCCTGCCTCATGATAGGGGCTGAAGTCAAACAAAAGATATTCATGGGGAAAGAAGAACCTATCGACCTATGGGGCAAGAAAATCCCTAGTTTTGAGATCTTCAATGACATATATGATTTCAAGAAAGGCTGCATGATTGAGACCTCAGTTTTTATGGAAGTATGTGGGAATACTGAAGAAGATGAAATGAATGAAGCAATTGAATCCATCACTAAGGCCCTATCCATAATTATGAGGAAGAATTGGAAGGGAAGTGGGAAACCAAATCCCATCAGCAAGGCCGTCAAGAACTTAGCAAGAGCAGTGGCCGAAGAAATGCATACAAACTTGTACACAGGGACTACCAGTTTAGCTGCCAGTATTGCTCAGGTTGATCAGCAAGGCCCTCCACCTGTGGAGGATGATTAAATTATGTAAGTTTTAATGCAAACAATGCCGCTTATAAGGCATATCATGAATAAGTTGTAACATCAGTATCTTTTATTTTAAACATGTTATAAATAAATTGATGCATCTCTCATTCACATGTTGCTCGAGTATTTCATTTTAATGATATCATGCAATCACAATAACATTCTTAAAATATCATCATATTCATTAATGAAGTTGACTTTGAGTATATCGCAATGGTATGAATATCCAATGGTTAAAACATATCATCAAAAGAGAGATAATAAAAGTTCTTATCAAACGTGATAACAATATGCCTTAGTCCTTCTTCCTTCACGAAGGGGGAGAAAGGTACGAGGGTATGGGTCGTTAAGAAAGAAGACCAAGAAGACTCATGTGAGCATCAACAGCAAGACATCTCTAGTTATGAAAAACATCTTATGCTATAAGTCCATACTCAAAGCCCTCAGGAAAACGGATCAGTAATACCAATAAATCAATCTAGAAAATCTTATCCAAGATAGTAGCTACCTACAGAGACTGGGCTGATAAACTTCCATTTGCAGTTTGGGGGTATAGAAGTAGTATTAAAACACCCACCGATCAGACACCTTTCTCCTTGGTATATGGAATGAAGGACGCGTTACCGGTTAAAATAAAATTAAGATCTCTAAGAGTGGCACTCGAAGCTCGGCTAAAAGAGTCAGATTAGGCAAGAGCAAGGTATGAACAGTTAAATGCAATAAATGAAAAGTAGCTCAAAGATCTTGACCACCTACAGATGTTCCAGCAGTGTATGGCTCGAGCTTACAATAATAGGGTCAGATACTCAAAACAACCTCTTGAAGCGGGTGATCTGGTTCTCAAACAGCTATGCTAGGTCAACACTAATGCTAGAGGCAAGTTCAAGCCTAATTGGGAAGGACTGTATGTTGTGAAAAAGGTCCTTGTTAAAGGAGGAATCAAGCTTATGGATATGGATGGAAATGAGTTCGTGAATCTAGTAAATCAAGATAGACTTAAGTGTTATCATGTCTAGGTCAAAAGAATTAAATCATAAAAAAAGCAGCACAAAGAATAAAAGAAATGAAGAATAAATCACCCGATGAGTGGTCCTATACTACTCGAGCAAAAATTAGGGTGTAGCCTGTTGATCGGTATCCTAAAAATCGGTCAAGCAAAAATTAGGGCACTACAACATAAATAAAGCCTGCTAAGTTGAAAACCTATAAAGGGTGGCTTAGGAAAAAGTAAGGGCATCGAGAGAAGAATGTCAGTTGCTTTTTGGAAAATCTGTAAAAGACCAGTAGGCAGTAGGGGTTAACCATTGGAAATTATTACCATTGCCTATATACTCAAATTAATCTCATCAATGAACATGTTATGATATTATTAGGAATCTTGGTCTTATGAATGCATGCATGTCTTTAGGTGAAATAATCGTAGGTATGTGAACATCAATTTTTCTCTACATGTTATGCATCATTATACTCATCTTCACCGTACATATATAAAATTCAAAAAAGCTTGCTCGATTGAAAACTCAAAAGGGCGGTCCAGGCAAAAATTAAGTCAAAGAAAAAGAAAGTAAAGTCTGCTATATAAAGCCGCCAAGGACAATTCAGAAAAATTAAGACAGTCTGCTGGATTGAAAACCCGAAAGGGCGGTCCAGGCAATAGTTAAAGGTCAAAAGAAAAGAAAAAGTCCGCTGAACTAAGCCGTCAAGGATAGTTCAGGCAAACGTTAGGACAAAAATAAAATGTTCGATAGGTCATCTTATACCGAGTAGCCTATGCAAAAGTCAGAATGCCAGTTATGATTACCGATCATCTCACATCGAATGAATCGGCCAGACTTAGTGTCATTATTAGCTTTACCAAGAAACAACTCAGGTCCATAAGTACAACATCCAAGGGTCTTAGTTCAAAAGAAGAATTCAGCATGCATAAAAAGTCAAAGGTCAAAAGTATCAATCCAAAGTTTACATTCAAATCACACCATGCAGGGCCCAAAATGGTTAAAAGTTCAAAAAGTAATAGAAGCGCATTATAATCTAAGTTGGGGGATCATGTCCCTAGCAACCCTCTAGAGTATGATCCTGTGTATCCGCCAGTAGATAATCCATATCTATCATCATATGGTCCTCTGCTTCACTAGTACCAATAGCTGGTTGGGTAAGAGCCCTAGTATCTGAAGTCTCTGCGGCAGCCCTGGCACACCATCAGCTTCCTCAACATGCTAATCTCCGCCCCTCTAAGTCACACGATATGCAAAAAGATAGTCCTCGGACTCAAAATCAGATGGATCCGTAGTCTGTCTGTTCTAGGTCATCCGCGCCAGCTGACTCCTCAACATCTCAATCTTGGTCCTTGCCCGAGCAATCTCAGCCCTAGCCTGATCAGCCTCATTAGTGGGGACCCACAGCTGGTCCTCCAAGAATCGGGCTCTCTCCTCTAAAGCATCCAAGTCCCTAGCAGACTTACTGCACTCTATAGCCAGTAGAGTCTACAATAGAATCATAAGATCAGTACACACATATATAAATGTCATTGCATACATCATGCATAGTTTGTTAAATTTTACAGGTTGAAGAAACTTACTAAAGCTAGCGCATCCTAGGCCAATAATAGATCTCAAATAGAGAAATAACCCCTGGCAATCCTCTCAGCCTTAGAGATGGTCACCTGGAAGAGAAAGTCACATCAGGATAAGACATTCTAAGTAGTCACTGTACTGGATAAGGTTAAAACCGAGGAATCCCTAATGTGAGTGGAGCTGGAAGGAGTAAAACCAATGGGCTAGACCAACTCCTTGAGCTCCTTGATAGCTCGCTTCCCTAAATGATCGAGGAGCCAGAAGAAAGTATCTAGCTTTGCCCAAAGGACTCCCTCTATCACGGACCCAGAAGCATGAGACCGCTTTGTCAGCGGCTCAGGAACAGTAGCAGTAGTAGTAGCAGCCTCTTCCACAAGGGAGTGGGAGGCTATAACAAGAAAAGGCCACTCTCAAAATTGTAGTCAATTTTAAGAAATAACAAGGTATTCACAAAGGATAAGTTAGGGGGATACCTGAGAAGAAGGAGTAGCAGACCTGGCCGAACCCTCAATCCTCCAAACTATGGATGGACCCCTATAGTCACCCCTCGGTCCACCCTTATTATCATCATCATCATCATCATCATCATCATCCTCACTATCACTCTAGTGGAACTAGAGAGGGCATCCTTATGTTGAATCCTCTTGCAAGGGGAAAGGAGCGAAGAATCGATGAACTCTATGTAGGAGCCCCCTACCAATAGCACCCAAGCTGCCTCGCCTAGTAGGTATAATCCCTAGTTAGTCCCCGGGATCAGATGTGGCCAAAAGATGCCCGCTGGGATCGAGAGAGGGATTGGTCTCTCTACCACGGAGCTGGTCTTCCACCCTCAGACCCCACACACCGAAATACCACTCGAAGGGGAGTGGTAACTCCAAGACAAAGTGGCGGTCATCCATGCCAACCCGCATCTGCTTAATGGCCCCATGTATATCCAGCCTCTCCCATGGATCTTAGATAACCTGCATAAAATAAATGCACTATAAGTATCATGACCTCGTAAATACAGTGGTTTAGTGAAATGTAAAATGCAGGTTTAGTAGGGAAGAAGTGTACCCGATCGGAGTGCAGTTGTGAAGGAACTCTCTGTACTGCGTTGTAGTCAAGGCTTGGCCCTGCCAAGGCCCTATCCACCTGGATATAATGTATGGCATCTCAGGCTGCACGGGTAAGCCTGGCCTAGGGATAAACTGGTGCTCGAAGGCCCAAATCTGCAAGATAAAATGAGATTAGTTACAGCATAGTTTGAACAAAAGGTTAAAGCACAAGAGATTAGTTCGAGATTTACCAATAGAATCAGGAGGTAGATCTTGAGCTCAGACTGCTCACCCTAAACTCTAACATCCAACCCATAATATAACTGCACTAGAATGGCCTGACACTATGTCTTGTAGGGCACAGCAGCAAGATCCTCTATCGCAAAGAGCAAACTGTAGTTGAGGTTGCTCGAATAGAATAAAAAGAAGACTGTAGTAAGGAATGTCAGCAAGAAAGATCGGGTATACTAATCCCTCCTATCTGCAGCAACAGGACTCAGTTGCTCGATCTAGTAAGTATGGAAGTCCCCGTACTTGAGCTTGTTCATCCGCCTGGACGGAGCCTAAGTAATCTCTTAATATAGGCCTTCACCTCAGGCTGGGAATGCCACCTATCGGTATAGACATTGAAATGGACGATATCCCCACTCCAGTCCAATCTCGTCGCTACACACACATCTGAAGGAATGAGGGTGACCTCCCAATCGGCAAGTGAAAAGTATTGGTCATCTCCAACCACCTCTTGGCTAAAGCTGAAATGGCACCTGGGGCCAGCATCTTTGGAGCCTGAGGGATGGCCCTAATAATGTCACTGAACCCAAAAGAATCTATGTGGGTCAGTAGCTCAATGTCCCCTATAGTATAGATCTCTTTGTACCACTTCCTATTGAAGTTTAGGGCTCCTATAGTCATGTAATAAAACTGCAGAGATAAAGTTACAACTCAACAAGGTTACAATATAGTAGACAAGTCAAAATTGGAAAAGAATTGTAGAAATAAAAAAACTCAGCTTTCTTTCCCCGAGGACAGGACCCGTACAGGTCCACACAGGGCTCCCGTACCAAATATAGGACCCCGTATGGGTCCCTCCTCACCCGTACTGTCCTTATAAATAGTAGCATTATGAAAAACTTCCCAAAAAATCCAAAACCATCCAAATACCACCAAAGCTAATCCAAAACTATTCTAAAAGCATTCTAACTAAAAGTTACATGCATCAGGCTCTATTTCAAGGCCTAAAACACCCTAATTCATGCTAAAATCAAGAAATTCGCAAAAAGTTTGAAAATGGAAAATGGAGAATTGAGCGAAATACCTGGAATTTAGGGGCATTAGTCTTAGGAGAATGAATAAGGGTCACATCAGAAGCAAGAGTGAGTCCTAGAATAAGTCCTCTTTATGAAAAGCAAACCCAACCAAAACTGGGCATTCTTGAGCCCCGACTCACCCACCAGGGGAAAATCCTTAAGTCTAACAGAGAAACGGCCAATCTTTGGAATCATGTTATACATTCTGAATGATCTTAGAGAGAAAATCACTAGAGATTGCAAAATGGGAAGATTTTGTATAAGGGGGGATATAAGGAGTCTGATCAGCTTTTGAAACCCCCCGACGAGGACCCGTACGGGTCCCACCCCACTCTTGCGAGTCCTAACTCTCAAGGTCCACACCCGTACGGGCCTTCTCTTGCCATCCAGGGGTAGATGTTAAACTAGTATTTCATAAAGGCACAAGAAATTCATCCAGTCCAAACTCGGGGCCAAACCCGCTTCTCCTAAACTCTATATTTTAGTAAATCAGGGGCAAACCCCCTAGCTCACCTTGATCATTGATTGAAGGGGCAAAAATTTTTATTTTCACAAAGGTCAATCAAGAATCAAGGTAAGCCATTTTTGAATTGATCGCTAACAAGGGAAATTTTATGTACAGGTCCACCTTAGCATAGGAAATCTTCCTCCATAAGTGAGTCTTATAAAGAAACAATTCCCCAGTAGGAAAAAGTTTGCCAAAGAAGGATTGCTACACTCCCTAGTAGCAGAGTTAACTAAGGGGCATCCCCCCATTCCCTAGCAGTGGAATAAGCCAATCTAGGGGCATCCCCCCATTCCTCAGCAGCGGATTAACTAAGGGGCATCCCCCCATTACCTAGCAGCAGAATCAGTCAATCCAAGGGCATCCCCCCATTCCCCAGCAGCGGAATCAGTCAATCTAGGGGCATCTCCCTATCATCGAGCCCTCCAAGGGGCATTCTTTGAGAGCACCCTTCCAAGGGGCATTTCATTCCAAGAGTAATCGGGCCAAACCCAACATTTCTTGTTCTTAGTTCACAGCTTTATTAAGGGGCCACTCCCCATCCATACATCTTTATTCTTAATTGAAGGGGCAAAAAATTTTGTTCATCGTAAAGTCAATCAGGAATAAAGATGTGTCTGCTTAGACAATGACTAACTCAGCGTTTGATTGTTGTCATTTTACAAGTTATTCAAAATCCTTAGCCAGGAGATTCATCTGCCTTAAGAAAGGGAGACATCGGCCAGGAGAGTCATCCATCTTAAGAAAGGGATACGCATCAGTAAAGTAGAGTCATCTGTTGTAAGAAAGGGATACACATTAGCAAGGGAGAGTCATTCGCCTCAAGAAAGGGATACGCATCAGTCATGAAAGTCATCTCCCTCAAGAAAGGGATATGCATCGGTCATGAGAGTCATCCGTCTTAGGAAAGGGATATATTAATCAAGAGAGCCATCCGCCTTAGTTAAAGGACACATCAGCCAGGAGAGTCGATCCGCCTTAAGAAAGGGAAACACATACCTTCTCCAGTAAAGTCACTAGGGACACACATCATCCAAGAGAGTCATCCACCTCATGAAAGGGATATGCATCGGTAAAGGAGAGTCGTCCGCCTCAAGAAGGGATACGTATCAGCAAGGAAAGTTATCCACCCAAGGAAAGGGACATCAAGGAAAGAAGTTTGCCTCAACAAAGGAACCTACTCATGTCATTACCTCAGGTATGATTTCTAAACCCTAGCTCATATTGTGAGATCATACAGATTCGTATCTATAATAATCTCACAAGGGGGCAATCTGTGAGCACTGGATTTTAACAGTCCTTCTCACGAAACTATAATGAGAGCTATATGATGCAATATCTTACAAGTATTACCCATCATAGGTGTTCCTACTACTGCAGAGTTGAGTTTGGCTGAAGTTCAGAGACCTAGCCTACCCTTAGGGACCCGTACCGGTACTATCCAGTGGTACGGATCCACTAGCAGACCCCGTACGGGTCATTCCTTTCGTACGCTTTGAGAGGACTCGTACGGGTCCCCTAGGACCTGTATGGGTGGGGGCCTACCTATAAGAGTCCTGTTGTTGCCTGATCATGCTCTTTTAGAAGTTATCCCTTACCTATTTTGGGAAAAGGCAGGTCTTGAATACGATTTAGTGCATTCAGACCTGATTCTCCCTCTATAAATAGGGCACTTTCCTCACATTTTCATAATACAACTCAGATATACAACATAGCAAATATATTATACACAAATTCTAGCAATTTCTATAGGTATAGAAAAGGTATAGTGGAGGTATAAGAGGTATAAAATAGGGAGAAAACCCATTCCTTGAGGTTTTATCCACATTTTATTCAATTCTAGCTTCGTTTATTAGGATTTAGGGGAGGTTCTGTCCACACAAATACTCACCTAAATAGTCCTGTTTCACCATCTACTTTGGCCAGACTCTCTCAATAGCAAAGGGATCGCCTCAAAGTGGATTCACGTCATAAAGGTAACGCTTCTGAGTCTTAAAGAGACTAACATCTCACTTATTTTATCATTATTTTCTGCCTCTTCTATTATACCTATTCTTTTATTCCTGTTTTGGGTCTGGTCCTAACCCATATGAGCCTTGTTGGCACCATATGTCCTTAGGGATATTAAATCGGTGCGTCATACTAATACAAAAGGAAATCCCATTTTTATTTCATTTCTTATCCATTATTCTGCCTATTTTGAACTAAGTTTCTACCTGAGACCATACAAAACCCGTGCGGGTCCCCCATACCCGTATCGATCCTCCTCGATAGCTGTATAGGTCCCACCTACCCGTACGGGTACTGTGAGCGGGCGGACGAGTTGTAGGGCTTTGCACGCAGGGTGCGGCGTGCGGGGTGCACTTCAGTTTGTTGGGGTTTGAGGGAACCGGGGTGTTTGGTCTGCTTTGAGAAAATCCAGTTTAATTAAATGAGGTGGCTTTGTAGGCAAAAAATGTGATTATATTAAGAAATATATTTGCACATTTTATTAAGAAAAGATATTTTTAAAATAAAGCATTTTTACTTTATTTAAAAATAAAATAGAGTTGCCACCCGGTTCAGCTCCACCGAGAATTATGGTATACTGTCCTAAAATGGGATTTTTATACCGAAAAGAAAATGAGATTCTGAGTTCGGATATAATAGTTACTCATATTGTTCAAATTGTTTGGATTAATTTTAGAATTTTGGAATTTGTGGTGATTTCTACATTACAACGGCTTTATTTAAGAATTAAATTCAAGAAATAAAATGGGCATTATAACGGTTTAATAAATAGACATTTTCTACCGAATGTTCGGCAGAGTAACGACAGCATTTGGGTTTGGGCCCAGAAACTCGAATAGAGTTTCCTCACATTCTAGATGTTTGTTCGTACCTGCGAGCTTATTTACACATATTATAATTTAACTGACACCAGTGGCTCACTTAAACAGAGAAATGGAATGCAATATGTAATAATAAAGCAATAAAGATGTGTTTTAAGGAATTTGAAAGTTGGGCTCGGAGCCAATTACCCTCAGTTTACCTTCTCGTCTGTCCAGGATGACTTGAGAGCTGGTGCAAGACCGAAGTTGTCAAAGGTTGTAATTTGGTTGGAAAATAGATTTAACCCAAGTTATGACTATAATCTTGGATTATTTCTAAAGGAAAATGTGAGATTTGGTCATTTTCAGACAAAAGATCCCTTGTGGGATCTTGATATAAAAAGATAGTGAAGTGAGTTCATACCGAATGTCGGTGATAGAACTCGGATCTAGGATTATTTTGACAGAGTTTCGGGGCTTTTGGGATTCCTGGAACTGAAAAAGGACACAAAGGTAATTTTAGGATTTTTAAAAATTTCCCATCTTCTTGAAATGAGGGGGGTGCACCCCTTTATGTAGAGGGTTGGTAATTATCCGGTAGGCTAATTACATAGGTAAGTAGTCGGCGGGCTAGTTACCACTCTGACATGATTTTATATCAGATCCCATAAATCCTGGCCAGATCTCGGTAAGATTTAATTTTTTTACTGTAGATCGGTAAATAGCGGGCGGGCTAATTACCTATGTTTGACCAAACTTTGACTTTTTTATTTTTCAATAGGAAATGCTAAATCGGAGCTTCCCTGGAATGTGGATTTTTGAATTTTAGATTTTGGATGACAATTCGATCCCTTTTGGCTCATTTGTCTGATCGTTGAATGAAATAGGTATTATTCCTCATCGGGCCGAATTGGACCTGTACTAACAATTTGCCCCTCGCATACATAAATTTCATGCTAGAAATTTTGTTGTATGTGAAACAAACAAAATAGTATGTGTAGGATGCAATGAGTTAAAAATATTTTTAATCGATAAATTTTGAAACAAAATATATTTTGCCCCTTTGATTAAAAATTTTTAATGTGTTGCGTGAGATTAAAGAATTGACCAGGAGTCAGAATAAATATTTTTGGATGCTTGATGCATGTGTGACTGTGTAAAAATAGCTTTTAGGTCCGCTCATTTTGAAAATGATGCAGAAAATGGATGACAAATGCAAAATTGCAAAAAAATTGAAAATACACGTAATTAGCCGACGGGCTAATTACCTATGTAGCGATAACTTTTATAGCCGTTATGCGTAAACGTGTGGGACTCGTAAACGCATGACAGTTGGATAGGTAATTAGCTGGTGGGCTAATTACCAGCAATCTAAAAAAAAGCAGCTTGGCTCCCATTTTCTTCACACCAATAATTATCTCTTCTTCCTTTTGCGTTTTCTACTCTTGATTTTTGAAAATTCCTGCCTCTGAGCTATTTTCGACGATGATTTGTTTCATTTTCTTCCCTTTTTTGCCCCTTCTCTTTAGATTCTGCGGGTTCTCGATGTGGTTCAAGCTTTATAACATCAGCTTAGATCTGCTAGCCGTTCAAGTGACTACTCGGAATGTGCTTATTGATGGCAAACAAGTGGAACTTTCTGAGGTTTCGGCCGAGGCTTTGTATGGGCTTCCGCCAAATTGGATGTATCACAGGATTGCTCTGGGGGATTTTATCCTGCCTGCTCTGAAGCCTTCCAACCATCTTTCTCAGATTTTGGTAAGCCTTACTGCTATTTTTTATTTCGCGCAAAGGCCTGTCCATTTTATTGTTTATTTATATATTTTTATGTAATGATTTATGTAACGCAATGATTTATTATTAGGTGATGATTTATTATTTTTGGTAGTCGTGTGAATTATAGAAAATTGGTGTGTGATACATGTGTATGCATTGTTTAGGTTACCAAGCATGATGGCACTAGCATTAGCCACTTTCATAAGTGGTATAAGGTGTTATCCCCCGGTGCCAAGGCCATCATTGACGGGACGTCTTTGGAGAGGACGGTCAGGAATTGCAAGTACGTTAGGCATCACAAGTATCCATACATCCCAACCGATACATCTACCTACATCTTGAGTAGGTGGTCCGATACTACCCACACTTTCCGTTTTCGTTGTAGGGAGTATACTGTCACTCTGCCGGATTACTGTGCTAGCACAAGCCTACCCTTCCATGGTAATGGGATCCATTTCAACGCTTGTTTCACTTATGATAATTTCAATGCGGAGATCATTGAATTGGATGCTCTAGAGATAAGCCAGGGCGAGTTTCTTACGAGAAACTCATGACTTTTTTAACCTCTAGGGATAAAGGGTATCTTACTGCTGCCTGCAAGGCTAGAGCTTTCATGGTTGTTACCTTGTTGTGGCTGTGTTTTCCCATCGGGGGTTCAATCGTTAATCTCTATATTATGCCAGCTTTGATAGATCCATCCCACTTTGACGAGTACGCATAGGGCCAAGCCGCATTAGCTCACCTGTACTGGGCTCTTGACCAGTGCATGAGGAATAGGATTGACAAGTTCAAGTCTTGTCTTCAGATTGTTTATGTAAGGATTTCATTCTTATCTCTTTCCTTTATGAGTTTTTTGTCCATTTTTGGTGTTCTGATCTTTTCTCGACTACTTGCAGATCTGGTTCTTCGAGATGGGGATCCTTTCGAGGACCAATCTCGTTCCTAGCAGTGGTTTCCTGCTCTGTCCTTGATAGCCATACTATTTTCACGGTTAGGAAATGGAGTCCGATTCTGCTCTTTTTGCCCATCTTCGCACCCTTTCTTTGGAGCTAGTATGTCTCATAATTTTCTTGGTTTGCTTTAATTGTTATATCTGCTACAATAGTTGTATCGATGTCTGGCTTTCATTTTTTCCAAATTAAGACGCAGCCTTGGGGGCATGCTCTTCACTAGCTGGGGGTCATGAGATTAGTTGGGGAGTTTGTGAACATTCGACTGATCATAGAGTCCCCCTTCTCTTTAGAGTGGTACTTGGGAGATTGCATTTAGGGTTGGCATCTTCCTCCCAGGTCGTGTTCTATTCCTCCTAAGGTGCCTTTGTGGGTCTTTTGGCCTCGCCGCTTGCTTGACTTTGGATGATTAGCCTCCAAGGGTATCTCTAGCACCTTTCTAGAGCGGTTTGGCGGATACAAGGAGTTCTGCCGCCTGTAGCTGCTTGGATGGTCGGATACGAATCTTGTTCATGTTGCGCCGATACAAATCTTATTCCTATTGCGCCTCGGCGGGATATCCACAACCCTTCTAAGGGTGGCAATCCTTCAGCTCCTATTCCTGAGACCTCTACCCCTTCGACTTCTCCCCCTAGTGCCCAGGCTAGATCAGGTTCTCCTGAGGCTGTTTGAATGACGGTACTTCCCCTTTCACTAGCTTGAGTTTTTTTTCTTTTATGGTTACCGTTGTTTTGATGATCGCACTTAGTTACGCTGACTCGACCTCCCTCTATTATTTTTACAGGATCATTAGGGTAAGAAGAGACCTGCGACTACTTTTACTAATGCGGGTAGCTCTTTGGCATCATCTGTCCCGCCTCGAGGCCCGATAATGGTAGAGGGGCATCAGTGGCTCGTGTATTAGCCCCTATGTTCATAATGTACCACCCTAATCTGAGCACTTATACCCTGGTCATTCTGCCTTATTTGGATCCTGCGCATTCGGTGACTTTCTATCCTACTGGCACGACTCATGCTAGCCTCCTCTATCTTTTCTCCTTTTGCCTTTCGATTTTGGATTGTGCTAGTTTTGACTTGCATTGATCTGTCATTCTTACAGGTGCCTATTACTGATAGCATCTTTGATTATGGGTATATTCAAGGGTAGCAGCGCTTCATGATGACCCAAAACTCGGATATGGCAGTATATTCATTATTTTATTATATTAATGATGATGCATGGCATGTCATGAAATGCATATGAATGATTTGTGTTGAAATGTTACAGCTGGTGATTCGACGGCTTCAAGCTCAATTGGGGATGCTTCAGGTGGACGACCCATACCAGCAGCCGCAGTAGGGACAAGGCAATCCTCCCAGATTCTTCCCGTAGAGCGATTAGATAGGCTTTTCCTTTTTTTTGTTTTTCTATTTCACTTTGCTTTCTTTTGGGCCGTTTGCAGTGCGCCCCTTTGTATTAACACATCTTCGTATAAATAAAATTTTCTTTGTTTCCTCGCTTTGTGTTTCCTTTTCATTGTTGGTCGAGTTTATCGGGGTAATCTACCAGATATTAGTAGATTGCCCCATAAACTATGTATAGTGAACTATTACCCTTGTGAAATTTTTCCGTGGAGGTTTACATCCATTTTCGTGCTGATCTAAATGTTTATCTAAAGAAGTCCGATGGTTGGGATTGTCTCAGGGTTTGTGGTTTGGTGCATATGAAGGAGTATTGCCGCATCTTTGTTAAGGATAATGTAATCCATGCTGCTGTCAGGTTCTGAGATCCTGTTGATAGTGTGTTTCAGTTCGGGGATCGTGAGCTATGCCCCTTGTATGAGGAGTTCTATGGGCTCCTCTGGTCCTCTATCGATATGCCTCCGGCTATCCCAGCACATTGCCCTGAATTTTCTAATTTATTGATGAATCATTTTTATTTACAGCGATTTGATAAGCGTTGATTGACTTGTGATGATGTCTTGAGGTTGGATGTGGCTTTTGACATAGTTAGGGGACTTTCCCCTAATGACGCAAGTTGGCTTCCGCTCATTTGTCTACTTTTGTTAGGGGTCCTCCTTTGCGAGGTTCCCGCTATGGTTTGCAGTTTTGCCTTCCCAACTATCATTGATCAGATGCTAGAGGGGAAATCACCCATTGCGGTTAGTTTAGCTGAGACACTAATCTTTGTGTACGCTTCTCAGAATGGAATGAAAACTACTACCTAGGGCAGTAGGCTTCTTCTTCAGGTAACTTTTTATTTGAGCCTTTCTTTTTGCATGAACCGCCCTTTCGGGTTTTTGATCCATCAGGCTTGCCTTAATTTTTGCCTAGACTGCCTTTTCAGGTTTTCAATCCAGCAGGCTATCTTTTCTTTTCTTTTTGTCTTTTTTTCCTTTTTTTTCATTTTTTATCATTTGTTGCTTATGCAGCTTTAGCTCTAGGACAAGCTTTTCGTGTTATCTGTTCCTACAAGCATGGATTATCATTCGAGGGCCTACTGGGTGAGAGGTTCTATAGTTTTTATTGGCAATCATTCGTATAGAGACTTCACTGTCGAGGAGTGGGTTGATTTTATGGGTAGCCGAGCTGCTGAGGATATTCGTTGGGTTTACCCTTAATGGGATATCTCGGATGTGACTACTGATATCGCTAGAGGTAGCGTGGTCCTCATCGGCCTTTTCGAGATCATCACCTACTCTCTTGGTCGATTGCACAGGAAGTACGGCCGTTCTTAAAGGTTTCCTGCATCCCTATGTACCCTGATCGGCCCAGAGTTATCCTATACTTGGCTCTATCATCATGATGTAAGGTGGACCAGTCACAATCAGGTAGAGATGAATCACTCTATTCCTTTTAATATTCAACCTTCTGAGGCTTATCGTATCTGGATTGCAAGTACTCACGGGCTTCCTACCTTTGGAGAGAGGCTTATTGAGACGCAAAGACTATGCAGCTTCCTTAGGGGTCATTGAGCTTGCCATTATGTGTCTTTTTTTTCCTTTGGGAGAATGAAGGCATCAGGCCTCGTTGTTTGTCTTTGTCATTTCCATTCCCTATTCGTAATGCACCGTTATGTGTAATAAAGATGAAAAGATGTTATTTGAATGCGTTTTTCATTAAACAATTCGCAGTTTCCATTTAATGCACTCATTCAGTATTTTTAACATGAACATGTTACTACAAAAGATATTATTTATCACGGAGGACAAGTGGTATTTATTTCTAAGAAATGCCCACTGTTGCCTAAGGCTCCGAACGAATTTTACCCAAGGCTCCACTCTTTTATTTTAGAGTCTTTATTTTTGCTCAAGAGCCCTTACCAGCTCTTGACAGATTTTATTATTATTACCATTTTTATTTTTTACATGAAATAGCGCTTCAGCTTGTGGCGATTGACCAGATTCACGAATTCGTTGTCGTCCAGATCTGAGATCTTTACCGCCCCTTTACTGAGAGTCTTCTTTACCACATACGGTCCTTCCCAGTTTGGCTAGAATTTCCCTCAAGGATCCGTGTGTGTTTTGTGAGATTGCTTCAGGACTAAATCACCTATCTTCAAAGGTTGGCTCTTCCCATTGACTTTTTAGTTGTAAGCTCTGGCCATGCGCTTTTGGTAGAATTGTAGATTTTCTAATGCGGCTAATCGCTTTTCGTCGACCAAGGTTAGTTCTTCGTGCCTCGCTTTTGCCCATTTATCTTCGGGAAGTCTAGCTTCAAGGACTATGTGCAAAGACTTGATTTCCATTTGAATGGGTAACACCGCCTCCATCTCGTAGATAAGGGAAAAAGGAGTTTGACCCGTAGGAGTCTTGACACTGGTTCTATACCCTAATAAGGCATAGAGAGAATGATCAGCCCAATCTCAGTAGTTGGAAATCATCTTGGAGAGGATTTTCTTGATTGCCTTATTAACCGCTTCTATAGTTCTGTTGGCTTAAGGGCGATAAGGCGAAGAGTGATGACGCTCAATCCCCGTGCTTTTTAATAAGATCAGCTATTTCTCCTTGGAACTGCACACCATTGTCACTCACCATATGATGAGGAATACCTGGTGAAGATGTGTCGATGAATAAATCGAGCCATTTTCTTGGTCGTAATGCTTGTATATGATTCCGCTTCAACCCACTTAGAAAAGTAATCAACCGCTACTATAATGACTGTTGGTCGAAGAAGGTCTTATTTCACTAATGATGTCGATGCCCTAGGCCGAGAATGGCCAAGGCATTGTTAAGCTTTGCAATGTTTTTGGAGGTAAATGGCTCACATCTCAATATATCTGACAGGAGTGGCAAGTCCTTGCTTCTTAAACACAATCAGATAGCACAGTCAGCCAAAAGTACCCCATCCTCGAGATTTTCTTTACCATCATGATGTCGTTCATGTATGGACTGTAGTCTCCCGAATTTGCTTCCTTCATCACATTTTTAGCTTCTTGCTGTGTTAGGCATTTTAGCAGTAGGCCGTCACAGGTCCTTTTGAATAGATCTCCTTTAATCAAGCAGAATTGTATAGCAAGCTTTTTCAGCGTATTTCTGTCAGAATCTGTAACCTAAGCTGGGAATTCGCCGTTTTTAAGGAACTTGATGATGCCGGAATAGTAAGGGGGAACCTTCTTCCACGGCGTCTTTTATTATGCAGACGTAGTAGGGAGATCGGGTTGTTTCCATAATAAGGGGGTCTGATTGGCTGTTTTTCGGGCCCTTCCCATATGGAGGCAAAAGTGGCCAATGTATCTGCCATCTAATTTTCCTCGCGGGGTATGTGACTAAATTCACATTCGCTGAACATCGTGGCTTTTCTCAACACAGCTTCTAAGTAAGGCCTGAGGGATTCCTCCTTTAGTTCCCAGTCCCCTATGACATGCTTGATGACCAAAGCTGAATCATCGATAATTTTGACTTTATCTGCTCTGAGGGTGGTTAGGGTAGACATTCCGAATAAATAGGCTTCATACTCTACCTCGTTATTCGTGGTGAGAAATTCTAAGCGTTTTGACAGAGGTATGAGTGCTTCATCTGGCATAAAGATGATAACTCCCAAATCGGCTCCTCGCTTATTGACGGCGCCATCGAAGAACATGGTCCATCTTCCATGGTTCTCTGTAGTGGCTGCGAGACATTCATTGGGAAATTCTAGGTTTTCTTGTTCTCCTTCCTTGAGTGGTTGATTTGCTAGGAATTTGGCCACTGCTCTACCCTTGATGGCTTTCTTTGTTACGTACTCAATATCAAACTCTGACAACAACAAGAGCCACCTTGCCAGTCTTTCGATTAGTGAGGGAGCCTGACATAAGTACTTTATTAGATCCACTTTTGCGGCTGCTTGGATTCTGTATGATTGAAAGTAATGCCTGAGCTTTTTGGTGAGCCAGACCATGGTGGAACGAGTCTTTTCCACAATGGGGTATCGAGTTTCATACTCTAGCAATTTTGTGCTGAGGTAATAAATTGTGTGTTCCCTCTTGTCTTTATGTTCTTGTACTAGCATGGCCCCTACAGAAGTTTCTTCTACCGCCAAGTAGAGAATGAATGGCCTTTCGAGAATTGGCGGTTTCAATATCGGAGGGTTCATCAAGTAAGCTTTAATTCTATCAAAGGCTTCCTGGCATTGGTCGTTCCACTCTATTGGCTGTTGTTTCCTCAAGAGTTTAAAGATACACTCACATATGGTGGTCAACCGTGCTACAAAGTGACTGGTATACTGTATGGATCCCAAGAAACTTCTTACTTCTTTCTCAGTTTTCAGCACGGGCATTTCCCTGATAGCATTGGCCTTATCGAGGTCCATTTTTATGCCTCTTTGGCTAACTATGTACCCTAGTAATTTGCCAGATATGACACCGAATAACCTTTTCAGGTTCAAACGGAGGTTGTACTTCTCAATCCTTATGAGGAATCATTCTACCGCTGTCAGGTGTTCTCCTGGTGTAAAAAATTTCATAAGCATGTCATCCACATAGACCTCGACTTCTTTGTGGATTAAGTCATGTAGTAAGGTTGTGACTGATCGCTGGTAGGTTGCCCCTACGTTCTTGAGTCTGAAGGCATTACTCTGAAACAATAAGTTCCCCACTCTGAGATGAATGTTGTTTTAAACTTATCTATTACATTCATGAGGATCTGGTGGTATCCCGAGAATCCATCCATAAAGGAATACATGGCCATTCTTATCGCGCTGTCTATCAAAACATCAATGTGTGGTAGCAGGAAATCATCCTTAGGGGTAGCCTTATTCAAGTCCCTGAAGTCAACGCAAACTCGGACATCACCGTTCTTCTTGGGTATAGGGACTACATTGGATAGCCAAGTGGGATACTCGACGACTTCGACTAAATTTGCCTTGATTTGTTTTGCCACCTCTACTTTGACCTTTTCGGCCCATTCTGGACACATTCTTCTCATCTTTTGCTTTACCGTCCAAATTTTCGTGTCCATGGGGATCTTGTACTCAGAGATGTGTCAATCAAGTCCAGGCATATCCTTGTGAGACCAAGCGAAGGCTAAAACGTGATTTTTCAATGCCTTTATTAATTCTCTCTCTTTGTTCGATGGGCAATTGATTGGAAATGTATACCATTTTTGGATCATCTTCCATGTTTAAATTAATTTCTTTTATAATATCATTATTGATGTTAAAAATGCTAGATGAATGCTGAAATTGATGCATGGAATCGTAATCAGAAACACAATCCGAATAAGCAAAGTTCTTCATCTTATTATCATCATAAGTACATTATTCATTTCAAACATGCTAGAAACGGAAATAAAAGACTCATCCTGATTAATAGGATCTGGCTCCATTGCGGATGATTCTCCTATGGCAGATGGATTTACCAGGATATCCTCGTCGTCTTCCTCTTGTACCTTCGAGTTGCCTTTCATAGTCGCGACCATGTCCATGACGGCTTGGTTCAAACTACCTCCCTTCCTCTTTACTTCCTCTACTATCTTGAGTTGTGCCTGAAATTGCTTGGTTAGGGTGTCAAGGATTTCTTCCTCTCTACTCAGCTTCTTGACCTTATTCGGTTGTACCAGTTTGTCATTCTTGGTCTGATCCAGGATTACCCCTACATCTGGCTGGCGATTAGCCTTCTTTATGAAGCTTTTGCCATTTTTGCCGTAGTTGACTATGTCTGAGAAAATCTCGAATCTAGGAATGGTCTTCCCCTGATGAGTAACAGGCTCAGGGGTTCCTTCGTAGGGCTATTACAGCTTCTTTTGAAAGGTCTTCTTATGGATAACTCTTCGAGAGCCTGTGTAACCGAGTCCTGTGGGATTCCATTCTCTTACCCCTATATTGAAGGTCGACATTCCCTATTCATGGGCGCCTAGTCCTTTTCTAAGAGTGTGGTGCTTCTGCATGTATCCCTGAATCCATGGACCCCAGTACACCTCTGATTGCTTATTTGCTTCCTGGCTGATCTTGGCTGTGGTGAACCCTTTCATGTTGATTTCTTCCAACTTCAGTTCTACTACCACTAAGGCTTTGTCAGCTTCCAAGGTAACAATCTTTCCGCGGAATGGCATTTTGATCTTCTGGTAAAGGGTGGATGGGACTCCTCCCAAAGCATAGAACTATGGTCTCCTAAGTAGCATAGAGAAAGTTACCAGGATATCTATGATCGTGAAGAGTACTATAGATAAGATTTTGCCGATAATGACTTCAGCTTCAAATGTGCCGATGACGGTCCTTTTGGAATTGTCGTAAGCTTTGATGACTGTTGTGGACTTTTTTAGGTCCTTCTCGGTCAGTCCTAGGATCGGTATGATATCTTTAGGACAGACATTTAGTGATGAGCCATCGTCAATCATTATGCAGGGCATGATGCGCCCAAAGACACTAGCCTTCAAGTAGAGAGCCTTATTATAGCGAATGCCTTCATTAGGCAAATTTGAGCTTGAGAAGACAATGTCAGGGATAATAGTGCTAGTCTCGTTATTGAGTAGCGTACAGACCTATTCCGGGGATGCTAGAGGAGATGTTTTAATTTCCATCAGCTTTTTAATGATAGCGATCCTATCATCTTGAGAGCCCTGGAGTAGGCCTCAAATACTCATCTTAGTTGTAGTGGCCTTCAGTTGATCCACAATTGGGCTTTCTATTTATTCTGAGGGCTTAACAAAAGTAGGAGATATTGAGGGCTCAGTTCTTGGTGCAGTTGGGGCTATTGATCCAGTGACTTTTCCTCCTCTGGTGATAGGGCCGACCACCTGGATTGGCGAGTTTGCTACTTTGAAGACCTAAACTTATTGAAATCTTCATCGAGGGGTATCTCTCCCAAGTCGATTGGCTTGTTCATAGAAATCGGTGCCTTGGCAGCGAAGGGCCCACTACATGAAGGGAACCTTTTCAGGCTGCTTTTCTGGAACAACGGGGTTCTCTTGTAAGATTTGGCATAGGACAGGATTAAATTCCTACCTGACCATATAGAAGGACGAGGGGGCTCCATTAGTCAGTTCACTTTCGCTGAATAGATCTAGCATATCATCATAAAGGACTGGCGTGTCGTGGTGTTTGTTTGTATACCATGGGTATTCCTTGGCCGATTCCATTGATGTTAGGCAGGCGACGTTGGTGGATTCCCATTCCCAGTACAGCAAGGGGTTCCTATGCCTATGTAGTTTGGGAGTTGTGTCTTCTGGTGGGTCGACCCATGTGAAGTAGTCGACGAATTGTTTGGCCAGAATATGCCAGAATGACTTCTGGTAAAATGTCAGCCCTTCATACAAAATGACTGCCTTTTCTCGGAGGGTCCAGCGGAACCTTTCGGGATAATGGGCATAGTGAATGTACCCGTCGTTCATCATTTGCATGAACTCACAGATGTGAGAGCGTTGTGACATCCCATACATTATAATTGCATTTGTAAACATCCGTTACATGTCATAAAATTAGATTAATTAATATTTATGTTATAGTTACAAGAAATTGATTAGTTAAAAATAGTTATTTGGTGATAGAAAATACCTTATTTTAATGTTTAGATACTAAATTATAGAACTATAGAATTTTAAGAAATAAGTATAGTAATGTTATAGATATAAAGTGATTTAATATATAAAATACCGGTATTATTTAGTATTATTATTTTGGTATTGAGGACAAGTATAAGGGTATAGTTATAGTATACAAATGTATATAGTTATAAATATATTAGTTACACATGATATATTTTTATAAATAGTTATTATTATTATTATTAATGTAATAATGGTATGTTAAAAGGGGTATAGTTAGAATATATAGTAAGTGTAGATATATATGAGAAAAGAGGTAGGATTAAGATCAGAACTCTCATCCTTACAAATTCTCACACACGGAGGAGAGAGAGAGAGAGAGAGAGAGAGAGAGAGAGAGAGAGAGAGAGAGAGAGAGTTAGAGAAGAAGTGAAGAGAAGAGAAGAGAAATATAGAGAAGGAAGAAATCAGGCATGTCTATGGTTTAGTAATATGATTTTCTAGATGTTAGAGATAGAATTTGAGGTTCTGAAAAAAAGATGAATTGATTCTCTATATCTCTAAGTTACTTCTGTAAAATTTGGGAATTTTTAGATAAGTAGATCAATAGCTATGATTTTTATAAGATGAAGTGTCCCGAATTGGATGATCAAAGAGATGAGGTGAGTTTCGAACTTAATCTGGGATTGTTATACTACTTAGAAAATTCTTAGTTCTTGATATGTTATTTCCTTATTTGTATAGTTTAAGTAGGAAAAAAGAATCAGGTCGATTCATGTTGTTTATAGAAAGTTATGGTCGTTTTACTAAGATGTTGTCCAAGTAGAACGGGTTGAAACAAGGCATTGAAGGAAAATTCACTATAAATCATAAAACGCTTTAAAAATTTTGAGGTTTTAGTATATTATGTAATTGTGTATTTGGAATTGAAAAAAAATAAGAATCAGCGCATTTGTGTAAGTAAGTGGAAAGTTATGAATTTTGAAGTAAAGTGAGTTCTAAGTCCAGGCAAAATAGTACAGAATTAGAGTTTAAAATATATAATTCGTAATAAATGGAAAAGTAATCAGAAAATTATGAAATTTTGATATGTTATAAATCTATGAGTTAAGAGTAAAATGAAACTAGAATCGGGATCATTTGGTTGAGTACTTTGAGAGATATGATTGATTATAATTAGTAAGGTTATAGAGATAGTAATTCTATTCTAGTTTATATTAGTCTTTATATATTTACAAAAGGATATAAGATGTATATATGTATGTTTGATATATAAATATGTGTGTTATAGGAGCTCAAAACAGTGAAGAGATTCCGGAGAAAGGTCCAAGTCGTTTTGAGAGAATTAGCTAGGATAATTTTGTGAGTATAAACATGATATGAATTTATGGGTGAAATGTATTGATGTGTTAATTGTATGAATATGTGAATATGATATGAATTGTATTGATTTGTGGTCAAATTTTATATGATTTATGTAATTGCCTTAATATAAATTGAGTGATATGAATTATTTTGATTTAAAATTATATTTGAACTGTGTTGATATGTGTTTGTTATTATAATTGATATGAAATGTAAGTTGTGTTGAGATGGTATTGATATATGAATTATGGATATAAGTGAATATTCGTGAATGGTTTAATGTTAGTTGTTGGATGGATATGATATATGTACTTGAAATATTTGATTGAATTCAACTTGATATTGATATATGTACATGAGCATGAATACATGAAAACATAAAAGGACGTTGTGACATACCTGTCCAGACATTGCAATACATGTTCTGCTATATGGACCTATATGGTCAACCACATGGATTATATAGACCTATATGGTCACCCACATGGATCAACTATTATATGGACCGAAAGGTCACCCACATGTTTACAAGCTCACCAGCAAAATCATCTGTTATATGTTACATGTTCCAGGGGCAATAGTTTGGCTAGTGTTGTCACAACAATTAAATAATCGATTCATTCATTCTCATATAAGTGTGACTATATATTGAATTTGTTAATGTGTGTGTAAACGTGATTTGCTAAATTCATAGATTGTTTATATTCACTGAGTTGCGCCTCATATAAAGCGCTAAATTTTTCAGATGTGATAAATTTGAACTAGAAGCTCATTGCCTGTAGATATCACGGACGAAAGATTGGTTAGTTGTGTTCCATCTCGTTCCCTCTCCTTACATGACTAGCATATAGTATAGACGGTGGTCGAGTTGTGGGTTTTGGTTTTGCTTTGTATAAGATTGTTTTGTAAAAAGATATAATGTTAAGTTTTGTTAGTATATTATATATATAAATAAAGTATAAGTTAAAAAAAATTTATATATGTTATGGATATTATTTTATGCTTAGTATATGGTATTGGGTTGTTTCAGTAGGTATCATAGTATATGGTATTGGGTTGTTTCAGGTGTGGCCTTGTATTTCCGTTGTAGAATATGGGGTAAACTTCCCTCAAGTGCGGGCTCCGGATTCGACAACTATTTTGAGCTAGTTCATTCTCTGCACGAATTATCTCCATAATGTATTCATGAGAGGGGTCTTGCCCCTCATCCCAAATCATGTTAATGACATGTTCGCTGTCCTAGTCGAAGTCTATAAAGTCTCCGAAATCGTCACTTGCTGCAGACCATAATGAACCAGGGGAGTCATGCTCTAGAGAAGAGGCGTAGCTCTCGGCACTGTCATAATCAACCATCATGCCATTGGGGAGGGAGCCTCGTACTCGAAATCTCCAGGAAAGTGATTTAGCTCGTCTTCCGAGAAAGTCTCTGATTCATACCCTAAGTTATCCACTTCGCTTTCATTTTTGTGATCTGATTCACTATAGTCCACAAATTCTTCCACCTCTTCATCTGAATCTTTAAAAGGTTGTGGCTCAAAGATCCAGTTTGGCGGTGCTGAGCTGGGATATCATTATTAGAATTTTCTTCTGGATCTTCTTCGAGGTGCTCTTTGGGATCTTTCTCAGGATCTTCCTTGGGATCTTCCTCAGGATCTTCCTTGGGATCTTCTTCAGGATCCTCCTCTAAGTTTTCTTCTATGACATTTGGCTCGGCTTTGACTCCTTCTATGGCTATACGGAACTCGGATACCATGTTTTGTATGCTGGTGAATGTTTCCTCCATACGGGCACCATATGCTGTAATGTCGGTATAGATTTCTCCAAATGGGTCCTGTGCACCTCCATCTAGATTCAGGCTGAGATACCTCTGCTGGTCTGTGTGGTTGCTCTATGCCTGTTCAGGATCATATAGTTCTTGGATTTCTCGATGTACTACCCAGAAGAGCTCCAAAATTTGAACAGACTTGTTCCGATATAATTGGGACTCATGTAATCTAGATGAGTGTACATGGGAGGTTATGAAGGATGGATATCTTGCCAGTCGGTATTATGTCGGTCTACCTATGGTGCCAACCACCAGCAAAGCTCACACGGGTATGGCTGAGATGCTCTATAAAGTATCAGTTCCAACGTCCTTCCAATGATATCACGTCATACCAGTCCATGGTCGGGCCTCCTAAGAATTAGGGAAACTGTGGCGCAAAACCCATCATGGCTATTCCTTGTTCGTGCATAAATTGAAGAAATTCCTCTAGATGTTCATTCAGATCTAAATCTCCCTCATATATGAGATGTGGCGGTACAAGATATCGGTCCAGCCCTTCTCTCCTTATCCTCAGGATGTACTAGTCGACCATATTGATGATATTCGTGTTGTCAAAGATCATATTATCCCCCAATCCTGGGTCATGTCGGAAGTTATCTATTATGTCGATGCCTTATTCGCTTGCCTCTACAAGAATACTGATGGCATTTACCGTAGCTTGGAAGTTTGGCAGCCGATTAGTCTGAGTGCTTGGCTTCTTCTCAGGCTCTTTCAATCTCCCATCGGCTATCATATGTCGTAGATCTTTTAGTAGTCGAGCACACTCGTTAGTGCGATGCCCTTTGGTTACATGATAAGTATAGAAGTTGTCTATGTCTGCCGTGGTAGGCGGAGTGAATGGCTTGATGCTCCAGAGTTGATCAGATTTTCTCAGCTTGGTGAATATCTGGGATAGTGATTCCACTCATGGAGAGATGGACTGGTGAGTCTATACTTGGGTAACTGATGCCCCTTTAGGAGCGGCTTTCGAGGATTCGGAGGTGCCTTATTTAGAAGAACCACCTTTCTCCCAATATCGAGGTTTAGTGTAAGCTTGCTGCTCTTGCTTCTTTGCTCGATCCCCTTCTTCATATTTTTCAAGCCTCTTGGCATAGTCTGCTACGTCATTGAAGGTGTCGAATCTTTTCATCTTCATTTCATCTTGATCTTTCGGGCGAGAGCCTTTGACAAGCTTTACTATCAGGGAGTCTTGGTCAGGTGCTCCGGTTACAAGCACACAAACAGCCATCCACCTTAGATAAAACTCTTCGAAGGACTTATTGGGTCATTGCTTAATTCTTTTGAGATCTTGCAGAGTAATCTTGACCTTCAGATTAAAGGTATAGTTTTCAAAAAACACCGAGCACGGCTTCTTCGAATCAGACTTTACATCAGTTGGCATTCTTATATACCACTCAGAGGCGGGTCCACAAAGAGTTGCTTAAAATAGATTGACTATATGAACCTTAGGGATGTTCATGCTAGTCATAATTTAGAGATAACTTTCCATGTACGCGTGGGGAGGTCCAGTGCCAGCATAAGGGGCCATGTAGGGCATCACAAAGTTAGCTGGAAGGGCTTCTGACTCCTTAGGTAGAAATCAATCAATATCCACATATTGCTCTATAGAGGGGGCAACAGATTTGTCCTTTGTAGAAGATAGTTTCTCCATGTCCGCCATCTTTACTTTTAGTGCGGCTATTTTGGTTCCTTGTTCTTGGGTTTTCTGACCATTAGCAGTGCTCAACCTTTCCCAAATATCATGAAATTTTGGGGCGTCAAGAATCCACCTAAGGGACTGGCCAACTGTATCATCGTTTGCCATCGTGGTTTTGGGTTCTAGATCAGAGAAAAATCTAGCTAGAGATTTGACCGGTGGTGGGGTGTAACTTTTAGGCTACTCGTAATGCATCTCAACCTACTTCTCTCTCACTTCCAACTTAAAAGGGCAAGAGATAAAGTGTTAGTAAGTGCATCAGGCGTGGCTCTAGGCCTTTCTCAACTTGTTTGTGGGCGGATGAATGAATGTATGAGTCATCAAATGCATGGATGGATGATGGAGATGTACAATCAAATTAAAAATAAGGTTTGGGGCATATACCAATCGCTCTAGGAGCAATTGACAACTTACGATATTCATGGAATATCGCAAGCACACGATTTAAAGACCATGGCCCTGAGTTGGATTAGACTCGAAAGCCTAAGGGCAAATTGACTCACTGGTCAAAGGTGGGTCGACTCATTGGTCCAAAGGGTGAGATGACACTGGGTCACTCCGAGGGTTTTGACTCATTGGTCTAAGGAGTAAGCTGACACTAGGGTCACTTAAAAGGTTTTGACTCATTGGTCCAAGGGGTGAGCTGACACAAGGGTCACTCAAAAGGGTTTTGACTCATTGGTCTAAGGGATGAGCTGACACTAGGGTCACTCAAAAGGTTCTGACTCATTAGTCCAAGGGGTGAGCTAATACTAGGGCCACTCAAAAGGGTTTTGGCTCATTGATCCAAGGGTGAGCTAAGTTGTTGGTCACTCAAAAGGGTTTTGACTCAATGGTCGAAGGGAGAGCTGACACTAAGGTCACTAAGAGGGTTTTGACTCACTAGTCCAAGGGTGAGCTAACACTAGGGGCATTCAAAAGGTTTTGACTCATTGGTATAAGGGTTGAGCTGACACGGGGGTCACTCAAAGGGTTTGACTCATTGTTCCAAGGGTGAGCTGACACTAGGGTCACTCAGAGGGTTTTAACTCATTGGTCCAAGTATGAGCTGACACTAGGGTCACTCAAAGGGTTTTGACTCATTGGTCCAAGGGTTGAGCTAACACGGGGGTCACTCAAAGGGTTTTGACTCACTGGTCCAAGGGTGAGCTGATACTAAGGTCACTTAAAGGATTTTGACTCACTAGTCCAAGGGTTGAGCTGACACGGGGGTCACTCAAAGGGTTTTGACTCATTGGTCCAAGGGTTGAGCTGACACTGGGGTCACTTAAAGGGTTTTGACTCATTGGTCCAAGGGGTGGGCTGACACTAGGGTCACTCAAAGGGTTTTGACACATTGGTCCAAGGGTTAGCTGACACTAGGGTCACTCAAAGGATTTTGACTCATAGGTCTATGGGTTGAGCTAACACTAGGGTCACTCAAAGGGTGTTGACTCATTGGTCGAAGGGAGAGCTGACACTAAGGTCACTAAGAGGGTTTTGACTCACTAGTCCAAGGGTGAGCTAACACTAGGGGCATTCAAAAGGTTTTGATTCATTGGTATAAGGGTTGAGCTGACACGGGGGTCACTCAAAGGGTTTGACTCATTGGTCCAAGGGTGAGCTGACACTAGGGTCACTCAGAGGGTTTTAACTCATTGGTCCAAGTATGAGCTGACACTAGGGTCACTCAAAGGGTTTTGACTCATTAGTCCAAGGGTTGAGCTAACACGGGGGTCACTCAAAGGGTTTTGACTCACTGGTCTAAGGGTGAGCTGATACTAAGGTCACTTAAAGGATTTTGACTCACTAGTCCAAGGGTTGAGCTAACACGGGGGTCACTCAAAGGGTTTTGACTCAATGGTCCAAGGGTTGAGCTGACACTAGGGTCACTTAAAGGGTTTTGACTTATTGGTTCAAGGGGTGGGTTGACACTAGGGTCACTCAAAGGGTTTTGACACATTGGTCCAAGGGTTAGCTGACACTAGGGTCACTCAAAGGATTTTGACTCATAGGTCCATGGGTTGAGCTAACACTAGGGTCACTCAAAGGGTGTTGACTCATTGGTCCATGGGCTGAGGTGACACTAGGGTCACTTAAAGGATTTTAACTCACTGGTCCAAAGGTTGAGCTGACACGGGAGTCACTCAAAGGGTTTTGACTCATTGGTCCAAGGGTTGAGCTGACACAGGGGGTCACTCAAAGGGTTTTGACTCATTGGTCCATCGTATGAGCTGATATTAAGGCCACTTAAAGGGTTTTGACTCACTAGTCCAAGGGGTGAGCTGACACGGGGGTCACTCAAAGGGTTTTGACTCATTGGTCCAAGGGGTGAGCTGACACTAGGGTCACTCAAAGGGTTTTGACTCATTAGTCCAAGGGTTGAGTTGACACTAGGGTCACTCAAAGGGCTTTGACTCATTGGTCCAAGGGGTGAGCTGACACTAGGTTCACTCAAAGGATTTTGACTCACTAGTCTAAGGGTTGAGCTGACACGGGGGTCACTCAAAGGGTTTTAACTCATTGGTACAAGGGTTAAGCTGACACTGGGGTCACTCAAAGGGTTTTAACTCATTGGCCCAAGGGGTGAGCTGACACTAGGGCCACTCAAAGGGTTTTGACTCATTGGTCCAAGGGTTGAGCTCACACGGGGGTCGCTCAAAGGGTTTCGACTCGTTGGTCCAAGGGTTGAGCTGACACTGGGGTCACTCAAAGGGTTTTAACTCATTGGTCCAAGGGTTGAGCTGACACTGGGGTCACTCAAAGGGTTTTGACTCATTGGTCCAAGGGGTGAGCTGACATGGGGGTCACTCAAAGGGTTTTGACGTCTTTCAGCTTATGGGCTGAGCCTAAGTAGATTCATTAGTCTGGGTTACTTCGACTTATGGGTTAAGCTTGGGTGGACTCACTAGTTTCAATTACTTCGGCTCATGGGCTGAGCCTAGGTAGACTCATTGGTCTCAGTTAATTTTTGGTTCCTATAACTAAGGAAATAAAATGGGATGGCACACATCAATGTCATGGCTACACAAAGATGTGGTTAGTTTTCACACAATCATGATGTTTATGATGTCTGTTTTAGTTTATTTATATTTAATAAACCTGCATAAATAGCAAACGGCTAGATCGCGCCTGCCGCCCTTTTAACTCCATTTGGTTACTTCGCTTTAAAGTCAACGGGGGACTTAGCAAAGTTTGCTCGTGTACACTCAAGGTTTCTAGGTAGACCTATGAGAAGGTATCTACGGTTCATCTATATGTGGGTTTCAGTCTCAGGATCGGGTGCAATTTGGGGTACCCTGCGCCTTTGTGTACCGAGTCCCAGTGGCCCTAAGCGAACCAAAGGAAGCTTTTCCACATGTAATATACGTAGGTAGTCTTGCCCTTAAGCGAATAAGTTCCTCGTACGTTACGCAAGGGGTATGATTGGATCCATACCCCTCAAGCCCTAAGCAAACTTGGAGATACTTCACCAATGGACACCTAAATTGGTTTGGGGTATAGAATGCAGATGCTATGCAGTCTTAAAATTTGCGTAATGCAGAAATTATCATAAATTCCGCAATTTCAAAATTTAATTTGAACAATATTTTAATTATTATGTCAAAAAGAGTTTTTATAAAAATTGGGTTTTTTATAAAAACAAGATCCCCAGCAGAGTCGCCACTATGAGCGGGCGGACGGGTTGTCGGGCTTTGCACGCGGGGTACGGCGCGAGGGGCGCGCTTCGGTTTGTTAGGGTTTGAGTGAACCGCGGTGTTTGGTCTGGTTTGATAAAATCCAGTTTGCTTAAATGAGGTGGCTTTGTAGGCCAAAAATGTTATTATATTGAGAAATATATTTCCACATTTTATTAAGAAAAGATATTTTTAAAATAAAGCATTTTTACTTTATTTAAAAATAAAATAGAGTTGCCATCCGGTTCAGCTCCACTGGAAATTGTGGTATATTGTCCCGAAATGGGATTTTTACATCGAAAAGAAAATAAGATTCTGAGTTCGGACATAATAGTTACTCATATTGTTCAAATTGTTTGGATTAATTTTAGAATTTTGGAATTTGTGGTGATTTCTGCATTACAACGGCTTTATTTAAGAATTAAATTCAAAAAATAAAAGGGGCATTATAACGGCTTAATAAATAGACATTTTCTACTGAATTTTGGTAGAGTAACGGCAGCATTTGGGTCTGGGCCCGGAAACTCAGATAGAGTTTCCTCACATTCTTGATGTTTGCCTGTACCTGCGAGCTTATTTACACATATTATAATTTAAGCGGCAACAGTGGCTCATTTAACTAGAGAAATGGAATGCAATATGTAATAATAAAGCAATAAAGATGTGTTTTAATGAATTTGAAAGTTGGGCTTGGAGCCAATTACCCTCAGTTTACCTTTTCGTCTGTCCAGGATGACTTGAGAATCAGTGCAAGACCAAAGTTGTCAGAGGTTGTAATTTGGTTGGAAAATAGATTTAACCCAAGTTATGACTATAATCTTGGATTATTTCTAAAGGAAAATGTGAGATTTGGTCGTTTTAGACCGAAGATCACTTGTGGGATCTTGATCTAAAAAGACCGTGAAGTGAGTTTATATCTAATGTCGGTGATAGAACCCGGAACTGAAAAAGGACACAAAGGTAATTTTGGGTTTTTTAAAATTTCTCGACTTCTTGAAATGAGGGGGTGCACCCCATTATATAGAGGGTTGGTAATTAGCCGGCGGGCTAATTACATAGGTAAATAGCCGGCAGGCTAATTACCACTCTGACAGGAATTTACATCAGATCCCATAAATCCTGGCCAGATCTCGGTAAGATTTGATTTTTTTTATTGTAGATCGGTAAATAGCCGGCGGGCTAATTACCTATGTTTGACCAAACTTTGACGTTTTGATTTTTCAGTAGGAAATCCTAAATTGGAGCTTCCCTGGAATGTGGATTTTTGAATTTCAGATTTTGGATGACAATTCGGTCCCTTTTGGCTCATTTGTCTGATCGCTGAACGAAATAGGCATTATTCCTCATCGGGCAGGAGCGGACCTGTGCTAACAGGTATCGACCCTCAGGCTGAACCCAAAATTCATTTCAACTGGTTAGAATCAATCCAACTCACCATATGCCATGATATTATTTTCATTAATAATCCGATAAATCAACCCACAAAAGTTAAAATGTGTTTTTATAACAAAATACTTTGAAGACTCGTTATTTCTCTCTAATCCTAGAAGCCACCGGGGCACTATGGATCGTAAAACTGCCATGCTTACATAATCACATTTTTTCTAAAAAAATGTTGACTTATGACGTGCTATAAACTGTGTTATATCTGTGGATGCAGGGGAATTTATTTCATTTTGTTTTATAACTTAGAACAAATGTATAGGTTCTTTTTCCCCCCGGTTGTAATTTTTATCCCCCCCCCCCCATTTATTGCTTGTGCTTTATTATAATCTATAAATGCATGTAACGAGTGTGAAAGAGTGTAGAAAAATAGAATTTCTGTGATAATTCCTCAAATGATGAAAACAAAAATGATTTTACGCGGTGAATGTAATTTTGAATCAACTAAATGAGAAATAAGTGACTCATCTGATACCCGAATATCTGATTCAATAGGTATGAGTCTCCTGCCCAATGGGAACCGTATCAAAATTCTTTCCCAAGTAGACAGCTTGGATGGCGACTCTATCATTTGTATCGAGATTTGGGTCTCGATTCTTTTATTCATTAAAATTGGCTAATTGTGCAAACTTCAACTAAAAAAGTTTCATCACGCCTAAATCCAACCAAACCCCCAGTAGGCCTCGCTTCTCACCAAGGCACTAGGGGAGACCCATACGTCATCGACACCTCACACCTCCATTTTTGGTCTGAAGTCAAAGTTCCTTTTTCCTTGAAGAAGGAAAAAGTGACAGCTTGCACTCATTTCACAAAAGGACAAATATCTGACTTGGAAAGAGAAAAAGACAACCACCTTTTTAACCTAGACCAATTGTATGGCACTGGAGCTCACACAATTGACAAAGCTCACCTAAAATTTAGCAATGCGCAAAAAGCCAAACAAACGACAACTAAAAGCTTTTTGCATGAATCCCAACAATTCAAACGGGTCAAATTATGTCTCTAACGGATTGATCAATGGCTCCGGATGCGCCACATCATATCTGATCAATGGTGAAGATTTAAGATCCACCTCAACGGTACACAATGGCTACATTTATGATCAAAGCCTATAAAAGGAGATCTTCACATATTGAGAAGGTGTTGGTTGATTTTATAAGAAGCTACTACAAAGAGAATTCAAGCTAATTCAATTAGTGAACAAAATCCCTCCAAGAACTAGAAAAACTCCAAATCTGTTTTATAACAATTCATAAGTGTGTTATAAACTTGAAGAATTCAAAAACCAAACCCTTATAAAATTAGTTGTAATATCTCATACTTGGGTGAGTATTAAGATTGGGACTCAGCTTAGAGTTGGTTCTTTAAGTGGTATATCCCTGTAGGACTCAGCTTAGACTTAGGTAGTTTAAGTGGTATATCCTACTAAAGAAAGAGGACTCAGCAATAAGTTGGTGCTTTTGGTGGTATATCCTACTTCCTGAGAAGAAGTTTCCGGAGATAAGCTCGAGAGGACTCAGCTAAGGTTGGTGCCTTAGTGGTATATCCTACTCACGGAAGGACTCTACCAGAGTAGAGAACTTGGTGGTATATCCTATAGTCCAGAGAAAAATTATAAGGCTTGATTCTTGTCAGTTGGAAAGGAATCTCACTAGTGGAAAAAGCTCACAGTAAGGAAGTTTCGGGGACTAGTGTAGGCGGGGCCGAACCAGGATAAATCTCTGTGTTTGAATTTACTTACTTGGTATTTACTTTAAGTGCATATTATTTCATATTTGCATCATCCGGATCCAATATATCTGGATCATTTTAAACATGCTACACAGACTTTTTTAAGTCCATAAATTCCTCGAAAAGAGGTCATTCACCCCCCTCTGACTTGAAATACATAAGAACAGGGACCAACACTGTTTTACCACAGCCATGAGTTTTCCTCCTTAGAAATCAATTATATAAACATTATTAATTCTAGGAGTATAAAGAATAGTTTGGTCAGAGTTATCATCAATGACTGAGCAGCCCGCTGAGTCAAATACAACTTTCCTGTTGGTTCGAGGAGGGACTCGCACCCTTTTCAAAGCTAGTAATTTTTAGCTAACTTATTCATCTTCTTAATGAGCTCGTTGTTATAACAATCATGGTACTCAGCTTGTTCTATAAGGTATAGAATGTCAAGTGACATAGAGGAATTGCAGTCCTTTAAATCATCAAACCTCCTCTAGAGTACTTTAATGTACTTAGCTAACTTGTTAGTCATATTAATAACATCACTAAGTACTTCAACAAGTTCATCTATTAACAAAGGGGGTTTATCGGTTACATCATGTTGCTTTCCTTTATCTTTCCTTTTGTCAGCTGATTGATTGGCAGGGGAAGTAATTGGTTGCTCAGCTGACTCTGAGTTGTTGCTAGGCTGATCATCAATAGCCATAAGATAAACATTAGCTGAGTCTTATGGCTCCTCATCAGAAGAGGATGATGACTCTTGGTCAGAGTCACTCCAGCTAGCAGCAAGTGCCTTCTTATCTTTCTTCTTCTTGAAGCTGTCCTTCTTTGCTTTAGGATAGCTGGACTAGATATGGCCCTTCTCACCGCATTCAAAGCATTTGATGTCTTTACTATATTCTTTCCTTGGTCTTTCATCAGCTCCTTTCTTGTGCTAACTTTCCTCTTATTGGTAAACTTTTGATAATTTCCATCCTTCTTGAGAAATCACTTGAAATTTCTTGTGATCAGCTCCATTTGTTCTTTCATCTCTTCTGGGTATTCTTCCTCAGAAGTATCATCAGCTTTTAGCACAATAGCTCTGCTATTGCTTTCTCTTTCTCTTTCTCTATTCTTGAGCTTCTTAGAATCATCCTCACACTGCTTTAGAGACATCTCATTAGTCAACAGTGTTCCAATGAGCTCATTTAATGTGTAGGTCTTGAGATCATGAGCTTCCTCAATAACACTCTTCTTAGCTTCCCACTCAGTGGTGAGACTTCTTAAGATCTTTTTAGCAGTTTCTTCCTCAGTGAAGCTCTTGCCAAGTCTTTTCAGTTCATTGACAATATTCATGAATCTAGTATTCATGTTGGAGACCCCTTCCTTGGGTTGCATCTGGAACATCTTATATTGCCTTATCAAGATGTTAATCTTAGACTTTTTGACTTTATTTGTTCCTTCATAAGTTACCTCCAACTTCTTCCAGATCTCCTTTACTATCTCACATCCTGAGATTCTATTGAACACAGTTGAATTAAGAGCACATTGAAGGCACTTGATAGCAGCATCATTTTCCTTCAATCTAATTAGATCATTGTTATCCATTCACTAGGTATTTCACCACATTGACTCCATTCTTCAGAATGGTTGGGACAAATGGCCCATCAACAATAGTTAGCCAGGCCATCATACTCTGAGGTTGGATGAAATTCTTGATCATGTTCTTCCAATATGTATAGTGCCCTCCATTAAACATTGGAGGCCTGTTAACTAACATTCCCTCATGGAGAATGTAGGGCTGGGCTCTTCTAGTGGAGTCTCCTCCATTACACGCCGTGGTCTTTCTCTCAAGATTGTTAGATCTTTAAATTGAGAACTTGCTCTGATACCACTTAGTGGTCCCTATACATATAACTCAATGAGTTAGAGGGGAGTGAATGACTTGCTAAGGTAAAACAATAAACTTTTGATACTTTTTCACAATTAAACAAACTCTGCTGAGTAGGTAAGCTGGCTGAGTAAAAATAGTGAAAACTTCAACAAACAAAGTAAAGAACATATAGATTTATACTGGTTCGGCAACATGTGCTTGCATAAAGTCCCAAGAGAGTTTCTTGGCTTTAATCCACTAATATTAACTCCTTTACCCGAGGCCGAGAAGCCTTTCACAAGTGTTTCCCAATTACAGCAAGTACCCTCCAAACTGTAATCACTCACCCGCTGACTAGAATACCTTCTTCTATCAGCAACTCACAAGAGTTTAATCAAAGAGCTAGATTCAACTTATAGAAACATTGATCTAGTGACAATAATCAGATTTACAATGAGATTGATCTATCTATTCTCTTTTTTAACTATCTAAGCAAATTATGGCTGAGTAATGCTTCTTTAAATGAATTACCTTTGAGCTATGATTTTGACAGAGATTCAGCTTAATAGAAATGCCAGGTGTATTCACCATGTTCTAACGCTTGCCTTATTGCATCTTTTATAGGTGAAATCAAGAAAGTAGCCATTGAACTTAACTTGGCATCTTCTGTAATTCACCAGCTCAGCTATCCACCCGTTACTTCTTCAAATTGATCCGTTGGGAGATAGAATTGCACCATTGTGGGATAAAAACCAATCTGTTGTGAGAGAGATTGATTTTGTGCTGCAAATTTGAGTTTCTTGTCTCTTGATACCAGAAATCCATTAGAGATAAATTGTGCTTGCCTTGCCACGTGTCATCATCCCATTCCTTTTGGCATTCTGACATATTTGCAGAGGCGAGCGATGGCAAGAGAAACGCGCTGCAACAATCCAATTTGACTTTATCTTCTTGCAGCTTTTTTCCAAACATATCTTGTTGTTTAGCGTTGCACTTTTGTCCTTTGTCGTGTAATTAATTCCTTTTGTTTTTAGTATGATGTGTACATTAATTTCTGTAAAAGGTTAGACAAAAAGCAAGATTCCATTTTTCCTTAAATGGAAAGGTTAGCGCAATAACATAATCAACTCAGCCATAGAATAAACAAATGAAAACAACTGAGAAAGAATCCAAATAACGTGCATAGAGTGAGTAGTACTTAGTCAGCAGACTAAAGTAATAGATCAACTCAAACCACACTGAGTTAAGTCATTAAACTAAGTCGGACAAAATATTTAACCCTACCCTAGAGTCAATATGATCAGCCAAGAACCTTAGCATAACTGACTTAACATCCTTATTGATTTAATTAACTTAAACTGAGTTAAATTGACATGATCAAAACTTTAAGCACTACTGAGTCATCCACTAAGTCAGCCCAAAGTTGTGTTGGGTTCAACACCCCTCATACAGGTTTAACAGACTTTATTTAGCCTTTTGCCCAATCTTCGCTTTTTGGGTTTTCGAATCGACATGATGCCCTAACTTTTTCCCAATCCGCGCTTTTCGGGTTTTCAAATTGGTGGGCTTTATTCTTTATTTTTGTCATTATTTTTTTTTACACTTGATACCGCTTGAGCTTATCTTGGTTAATGGTATTCACGAACTCATTGCCATCCATATCCATGATCTTGACTGCTCCTTTGCCAATGACCTTTTTGATAATATACGGGCCTTCCCAATCAGGACGAAACTTGCCCCTAGCATCGGTGTTGACATGTCTTAACTCTTTGAGGACTAGGTCTCCTACTTTAAGTGGTTCTTTCAGTTGTCTGACCCGGTGGTTGTAAGCTCTAGCCATACGCTGTTGTTATCATATTGGTACAAACTTTTGATGATATTGCTATCCAAAAAACAATATATTTATATAAAACCGCAAAAGTTACTAAATTTATCTTTTCTTTACAAATATGTTAAACATTGAATCAATCACCTCCGACCTTCTCTTTAAAATGTGTACCAAATTATAGTAAGGACCAGTTATTAACTAGCAAAACGATTTTATCCTTAGAGCTCGCATAATGCGATAAACGGTTGGTTGTTATTTGATTCTCAAAATAGATATAAATAAAATGAATTTTCATGGATTCAATTGTATATTTAGAATATGACAAAGATAGAGGAAATTCATACACACAAGTTCATTTTCCCCTTCTTGTTAGTTGAAGAAATTAGCCAAATAACCAAAAGCTTTTTATTGGAATTTACTAAAAAAAGCTGTCTCGTTTAAAAATAAAAAAAAGAACAATAATAATAATAATAATAATAATAATAATAATAATAATAGTGCTATCTGTGTCTGGGGTTTCCTGAGGAAGGTTTACTCAGAATTCTGATTTCTGAGGTTCCTCCAATAATATTCCGCCCCATTGTGATCTAATTTCTTTGATTTTAGTTTTTTCTTTTCAAATTTTGGTGAATAAAAAAGAAACTGTACTAAGTTCTGGGATCTTTCCTTCTTTTAAATTTAAAATCTTGCTACCTGTTCTTGTTTGCTTATTGGTGTTTTTGTTGTGCATTTTGCTTTTCCCCTTTTGGAAACAAATCTCTAGTCCTGTTGTTCTGAATTGGGGAGTTATACATATTTTTATTGGATTCTCTGTTGTGAGACTGTAAAAATGGAGGTTGCCGATCGCACCGAGAACTTGGCACTTCTTCCTTTTTTCTTGTTATTCAAGGATATAAGGTACTTCTTTCTCTCTCATTGATTTATTTTTTTTATTTCCATTATTCATCCCAACTTATTTTTGACTTATCATCCTGCATTTTATGATAAAACAACCCGATTAGCTGGGTTTTGAAATAACTGAACTGAATTCTTCAAAAAGAATGTTCACAACAAACACACATTAAACTAAGTCCACTTTCACCGCACTACTGAAAATATCGTACCTGAATACCGATATTTACGAATTGATCTTGTAGAGATTTCGTTGAATTGTAACCTAATTCATGTAAAATAAACACGAGCTTGGGGGCGATCGGTGGTTGCCTTATGGGGGACCCTCCGGTGCTTAAGTCAGTGAAGGGTTTTTGAGGAAATAGTTGAGTAAATATCAGAATGTGAATGTACCTTTAATATGACCTATAGGGCCTATATGTAGGCATTAATTGTGTTCTAATTAGTATAAAACTAGTATTTCTTGATGAAGGAGCCGTTGTTGGCCAAGGATCCTATTTAGTAGTTATTTCCTTGTTAGAAGGACTCTTCCTTATCATCTCTCGATAGATTAGGATAATGGAGAGAATATAGGGATTAAAAGTCAGACCTAAATTCTCCTTTACTTGCATGGCACGAAGGTGCCCTCGAGCCAGAATAGGACCGGCACGACATCCTGTCCGTTTTGGACATTGCTACGTCAGTGCCTTAGCCTGGGCGTGTTTCTTACCGTCTGGAATACTGGTCCAGCCGGTTTAATGAGGTAGGTTTGCTTAACCATTTTCATATTCTCCCGTGAAGTGAGTCAGGTGACTTTCGTTGACCCGGTTTTCGTGGCTCGAGACGGGTGAAATATATTTAGTAAGTTATCAAGAACATTACTTAAATGTTCTATATGCTATACACTCGTTCTGTTATCTAATTTGGCATTGTTTGAATGGAGAAGGGTACAGAAACTCCACACATATTTGAATGAGAGACGGGTATTTGGCTGCTACGAACATCTGTCCCATAATCTATAAATTGGGAAAAATGGCATATATTGGGAGCATAATATTCTAAAAACCCAGCTCCATGTAAAAAAACCCAACTGGTCCGTATAATATGTTGCAAATCAAGAGGGAAAACTTTTAAGGAGCCGGTATTTAGAGTAATATGCTTCCAATAGATGACATGTGTCCCACTAACTGTAAAATTTGTCGCAAATCAACAGGAAAATTTTTGAAGGAGCCGGTGTTCAGACACCCTGTCAAAAAGCCCCAACTCAATAACAAATGAATAGCATAAACGCCGTTCATGTAATGTTGATGCACAGCAATTGGCACCATTTTCGTAACGTTGATACACAGGGCCCAAGTAGTAGAGGATTTTTTTTTATCCTAAGATCAGAATTGAATAGGATAAGCACCAATAAGACTTGGTATCGCTTAAGCAAAGTCTCGAGTTCGAGTCTACTCACCCACCACGGCCAGGTGCACGATCAAATGGGCAACCAAAAAAGGAAATGAATAGGATAAGCACCATTTATGTAATGTTGATCAATTGGGTAAAGGGCTTTTTTGCATTTTGTCCCAAATAGATGACAAAATGAATGCCACAAGCCCCATTTATGTGAAATTGATACCACACAACCCAATTGGTAAAGAGCTTTTTGGCTTAACTGCAATTTGTTCTTTTGGTTGATTAACTAATTGTTCCTTTTCCTTGATATGCATTATTTCCAGGGATGTTTTTAGGAAGGATGAGTTAGCGATAGAAATAGCACAAATCGCCATTCCTGCAGCACTTGCTTTTGCAGCCGATCCGATTGCTTCTCTAATTGACACAGCATTTATTGGTCATATAGGTCAGTTACTTCTCTAATTGCTTCTCTATATGTTTTTCTTAGTATTGATGAGCATTTAACATTGACAGATCTTCAATATTGATATAGTTGTGGTAGAGTTTTAACCTCGTGGTTGAGACTAAGCCTTTGTTTGGTTGATTGTTCACTGTGGTTCATTAAATTACGGCACGATATTATATGACATTTTTTTAAAAAATTCTTATTTGGATAGATCGTATGGTATGATATGGTTTTTTAAAAAAAAATTAGTTTAATTTGAAGGAGTACGATGCAGAACCACCAAATCCATGGTTTTCTGAAACCTGAAAAAACTATGAAAGAACCATACTACAAAAAGAAACATAAAACCAAACAAGGGAATTTATATTAGAACCACACCGTACCATGAAAGAACCATGAACCAAACAAGGGCTAAACTTGTGGTCTCTACGGGTACCGGGTTTGAACCACATCAGAGGTGGGTGAGAATTTATTTTTCTATTTAATGTAAGTGCAATTGCAATTTAAAAAAATATCGAAATAGTCAGACCACACCTAGTTTGGAAGTTGGAAATAAGGCTAGGTTGATTGATTGATCTGGCAGTGGGAGGGGGAGTGGTTGTGTGCGGCCACACCCCAGTCGCCAGAAAAATGAAACCCCCTGTGCAGCCCTAACTTCTGTTTTGAGAGAAAAAATAGGTTAGAAAAGAAGTGAAACTAGCCTCACTCCACTAAGTGTTCAAGTTCCATTTTCAGTTTGAGAAATCTATTCCCCTTTGGCTGTTCTATTTTCTGATTCTCTGGTATTTAGACTCTAGAGTCTAGATGTAAATTTTCCCCTTATATATTATCACTCTTTCTGTTGTTTTTGTGTATAATTTGTTTTCGCTATTATCAATAATGAATATGATCTTTCCTAATCTTTTCCCATTTTACCAAAAAAAAAAATAATGAATATGATCTATGGGGTTGGCATTGTTTTATCTATATTTTAGAGATATCTGCCATTCGATTCAATTCGAGATTTATAGTTTTGTATAGATATGGATATGATTAAAGCATTTAGTGATCCCTATACATTTCTTTTTTTTATTTATACGTCCAGCATGTGTGATTATGTTCATTTATTTTTGGCCAAATGCATATGTTGCCCCCGAGCATGGCACAAAAAGTCACGTGCCACCCCCCAACTTTTAAGTGTTACACTTTAGCCCCCTAAAGTTGGTAAAATTGTTGCAGTTTGCCACCTTAATGCCACGTGTCAGCTTCTGATTGGAGAGAGAAAAATTAGAAAATGGGCAACTTTGAAAAGTCAAACCAACCAGAAACCGAAACGTCACATTGATGTTGTATCAGTTTTGCCAACTCTATGGGGTAAGGTGTAACACTTGCAAGTTGGGGGTAGCACATGACTTTTAGTGCCAAGTTCGCGGGATAATGTATGTATTTGGACTTTATTTGTACATTTTAAGCGTTGGTCTCATCTAATGCTTGGGGATTAAATCCTTAGAAAGCTTTACAGAGCCGTCAAATTTTAGATTAATGAGATATATATTGTGGTTTGATTGTAAACTTAGCTATGGAGTGGCACTATGTATGTAGGACCTGTGGAGCTTGCTGGTGTGGGAGTTTCTATCGCTGTTTTTAATCAAGCTTCGAAGATAGCAATATTCCCACTTGTTAGTGTTACTACATCTTTGGTTGCTGAGGAAGATACCACTGGAAAATTTAGTACCGATGCAAAAGATACTTCAACATTACTTGGAGATGGACATGATGATGCCGTTAAGGAAATGGAAGAGCTTCTTCCTAAGGGTATGTTTATTTAAGAGATTATTCTGGACTTAAATACCTTTTTGGTCCTATTCTATAACTCAAAATACCCTTTTGGTGTCCGACCTATTGAAATTGCCTGTTTGGTGTCTGACGTATTCAATTTTAGTACAACTTAACCTATTATCGTTGATCATGATCAACAAAATATATTCATGCTCTAAATGATGATATATCCATTCCACCTTTTTTGTGTTGTTAGATGGACACTTGATGTACTTAAATTAAATACGACATGCACCAGATAGGCTAATGTCGCCAGGTACCAAATAGACGAAAAGTGAATACATCAGGCACCAAATAGACTATTTCAATAGATCAAATACTTAAAGAGCATTTGAGTTTTATATAATGTAGCAAAAAGCTATTTAAGTCGATTATTTTGACATTTCAGCCTTGGACTTTGATTCGGTGAAATTCGGTCCTTGAACTTTGATTTTTGTTATAATGTACTACATATTAGATAAACGCTACTCTGTGATCTTTGCATTCTTGTGAACGTTAAGCATAACGAGACATATAAGGGTATATCATAACTAAAATCAATGTTCGAGGACTAATTCTTAGCAGATCATAGTTCGAGGGCAGAAAATCAAAATTGGGACAAAGAAAGTATAATTTTTTGAAGATGTAAAACAATGAGTAAGTCCTTTGTTCATAAGATGACAATACATGCGATGTGCTTGTTTGATATTTTCCTTATTTCTAGAAGATACTTATCTTGGTTTACTTATAAGCAGACACCACAATTGAAATGTCGCCTACAAGCAGCAGTTTTTCGAAAAGCCAGTATGAGAGACGGCATATACCATCTGCTACTTCGGCATTGGTTATTGGATGTTTGTTGGGCATCACTGAAGCTTCATGCCTCATTTTTTCTGCCAAACCTGTCCTCAACTATATGGGTGTATATTCTGTAAGTCATCTTCAATCGTTGTTACAATTACTTGGTATCATTTCAGATACTTTAAGGTGATGTTTGGTTCACGGAATGGCTATTCCATGAAATCGAATAAGAGTGAATGAAAAAGTAATGTATTATGCAGGATTCTCCAATGTTAAAACCAGCACAACAGTACTTGGTATTGCGGTCTTTAGGCGCTCCTGCTGTTCTTCTTTCTTTGGCCATGCAAGGCGTTTTTCGAGGAATCAAGGACACAAAAACTCCTCTCTATGCTACTGGTCAGTCAAAACTCGTAAATAAATATATTTCTTTTGATGTCATGGTAGAATGGTAGCAAGTTAATAGGACGTGTTTTTCATGTATTACAAGCTATGAAATGTAGTTCAACATCAACTTAAACAGTTTTCTTACAGGCGCGCCTAACGCAGGGTTAGCCTTGAGGGGTAGTTGGCAAGTGCGACCGCCTAGAGCCCATAGCCGGAAGGGGCCCAAAAATATTTTTTTCATATAAATTAGAAAGATAAAGCTGAACACTAATAAAGCACTTCATAATCTTGTGAGAGGGCAATAATTCAATCCTACTTTTACCAAAAAGCAAGGTTTTATTACATTATTATTTATTAAGGGCTCATTTTCCTACCTTTTTATATTATTATGCCCAGGGGCCAAATTCTCCAAGCCTAGGCATAGGGTCCTACGACTCGTCATACCTTGGGCACGTGCCTACGCGCGACTTTTGGTGTGCGCCTCAGGCACGCATCGATGACACTTTTCTTCAGGATTTCAACGTACTTTGAAAAGTGTTGTTTATCTATTTTAAGAGTTTTAATCATAATTCAAGACTAAATTTTCGTAATTCAATTCCTATTATGACTAGATTAATTCAAGACTGTTATATGTAATTTTTTTCACATATATGTACATCTAACAATTCTCTTAGTTCTGTTCTTGTTGTTGTTATTGCATTATGTTGGTCCCTGTGAGGTCTTTATAAGGTCAGAGGGGGGTGAATGACCCTTTTTCGCAGAATAAACAGATTTTAGAAAGTCTTAGTGTAGCGTGTTTGATTATGATCCGAATGATGGCTCTAGATGATGCAGTTTTAACAATATAATGCAATAAATAAATAGTTAAAGAAATCAAACACAAAGGATTTTATCCTGGTTCGTCCCTGCCTAATCCAGTCCCTGGAGTTTCCTTCCTCCAGGCTTTTCCACTAGTGGATTCCTTTCCAACTGGCAAGAATCAAGCCTTACAACTTGTCTCCGGATGGTAACCCCTTCCGGATGTAGGATATACCACTAGAAGCACCAACTCCTAGCTGATTCCTTTAGTCTTTAGCAGGATATACCACTTAGACTTCTACCCCGAATCTTAGCTGAGCCCTACAGGGAGTTCTCACTTAAAGCACCAACTTTAAGTTGTATCCCAATCTCACAACTCACCCTAGTTGGAGATCCTTACACTCTTGTTTTCACAAAGGTTTTGGTTTTGGATTTCCTTAAGTTTATAACTTACTTAGGAATCCTTACAACAGATTTGAAATTGTTTGATTCTTGGAGGGATTGTAAACTGATTGAATGCTTGTGCTTTGTTACTTGTTTTTGTAAATCAAACAGCCAACCTTCTCAATGTGTGAAGCTTCCCTTTTATAGGCTTCTGTCATAAATGTAGCCGTTGTGGGTTGTTGAACTTGTATTAAATCTTCACCTTTGATCAGGTTGTATGTGGCGCTTCCGGAGCTGTTGATCAATACAGTAATTTAACCCCATTTGAATTCTTGGGATTAAGGCTAAAAAGTTATCAGTGATCGTTTTCCTTGGCCTTTTGTGATGCACCAACTTTTAGCCAGTGGTCCGATTCGTGTGCTCCACGCGCCTTTGTCATTGGTCTATGTTAAAAAGTTGTTACCTTTTTCTGTTTGGTGTCAGTACTTTTGTCCTTTTTCTGAAAAACACAAGCTGTCTCTTTTGTCTTGTATATGGGGAAAGGATCTTTCACTTTGTAGACCAAAAAGGTGGAGGGAAAAGCTGTCTTTGAAACTTTTCCCTTTGTCTTGATATCTGAGTCTTCCGAATGCTCTTTAGACCCAGAATCTCTGGACCTAACTTCTTTCGGAGATAGTGCAATCAGTTCTTCCGGATGCTGATTTTTGAAGGATTAAAATTTGTTTCCTTTCCAAACTTTATCCGATAGTTTCAGTGTATGCTTAGGTACTTGATGTCTTCAATGGATGACCTTGTGGTTGGATCTTGTTCGGATGTTTCCATTTGGATTAAGAGATTAAGTTTTTGTTTCTTTCAAAATTGATCCGGATATTTTAGTTCAATTTTATGATCCGGATCATTGTTTCCCAACAATCTCCCTCATTTGATGGAAACAAAAACTAAGTCAACTAAGCATGAGGGGGGTGTATGATCTAAGTATGATTTTTTATACTTAGTCATTTACAATTACTCCCCCATAATTTTAGCATCCTAATTCCCCCAACATTTTTCTGTTCTAGCTTCTAAGTTTGTTTTAGTACAATTACAGATTGTACTTTAGAAGCAATTTTTGAGAATTAGATTGTTTCACTATATATACTTCGACTATTAACAATAGTTAACATCAAAGAAGTTTCGGATTACAAAATACAAAAATATATAATAGTGAATCTAGCTATTATAAGATTTTACAAAATTATAGCTATTCTAATTCCAACCGGATGGTCCTCCTTCCTTTTCCTTGCCCTTGCCAAATCCAGATCCTTGTTAACTTAGTAGACTTATCTCCCCCTTTTTGTTTGTAGCTTGGGGATCGATTACCATATAGGTTTTGTTATCCCAGGCTTCTTGCCAAGCTTTTGAGTATACGGAGTAGTCAACATTACCTTTGCTCCTTTCTGCAATAATGTGATCAACTGTTGCCGGAGTGAAGTAGTCAATTGATCATAGGACTGTTTGATAGACGGATGTATGCGCAAGACAAACTCCTGATCCTTTCTATCAAAATAAGGGAAGAGGACCTTAAGAAGAGTTGTGCTTCCCTTTTGACCAAAGAAGCCGGAGCCTCCAATGGCTTGGACAAAGTTGTGGAAGACTGGAAGGAGTTGGCTCTCCCGAGTTGCAGGAGTGGAAGAAGATCCGGATATTGAAAGCTTGTTTAGTCTGGTTTAGAGGAGAGTTATTTCTTCACTTATTCCTCTCCGGATGTTATGTATAGATTTTGATTGGAGAGATATTTCCTTTGTGATGGAAGCTTTCCAATCAGTTATAATCTTTTCCAGTCCTGCCAAACGGCTTCCCATCTCTTCACCCATCTCATCTAGCAATTTTTCTTGGATCTAGGGGAGTAATCCAGAAAATTCTCAAGCATTTCTTGAACTACCTACTAGTCTACTCCCAGTTCTGTGATTGCCGTCTTGAGATCCCTTTCTTCCATGAATTTTGAAAAGTTTTCAAACTTGGAATCCAGGTATGCTCTTATTTCATTTGATAGCTCGGAGGAGGAGGAAGTAATCTTATCAAGCACTGTTCTACAGTTGTTTGAAGCCAATGTATTGGTTTGATCAACAGTTCGGTTGGCTGTGGTAATACCATCCTTAAGCTCAGAGATTATTGGATTTATTTTAGACAATGAGGCTTCAACTATCACTCCAGGAGTGGGAAAATCTAGAACTTTTTCTTCTATCTTCACTGAGTGCTTTAAATCTCCCAACTCCTGCTTTAAGTCCAGAGACTGGAATTCATCCAGAAATAATTTTTCAACTGTTTGTAAATGTCTGCATATGTTCCGGAGACTCTGCACCCTTCCTCGTTCTCTTCAAGAGTAGCTTCCTGTAAGAGTTTAATCGCGGCTGAGACTTTGGCTTGTTTGGTATAGCCGGCAGGAATTTTTATAGGCCTAGTAGCTTGAAGAGGTTTGTCTCCGGATGAGCTGGAGGAGTCATCTCAGAAACTAGAACTGCTTCCGGAGGGCTCATTATCTTTTTCCCTATCGCTCTCTTCCGAGCTTGAGGTATCATTTTCTTCTCTGCTTTCATCCGACCGTCCTCTAGACTGGCCTCGCCCCTCGAGTTCACTTTAGAAGTGTGCTCGTGGGAACTCAGAGCAAGTCCCTCCGGAATATTATTATCCTGGTTAGGCACTGGTTCCTTAGACACATTTTGATTTTCAGTGTCTAAGTTATCTGTGATGTTTTCTGCTGTGACATCACCAACAACAGGATCAGCATTAATATTTAATATAGTTATGGTAGGAGTTACCTCATTGATTGGCGCTTGGGACAGGATGGTTGCATCTTCTATGATTACTTCATTTCCTTCCACCTCAGCCCCCGGATGACAGGAAATGTCCTCTGTCACCCCTTCAAGTGCCTTTTTAGGACTTTTAATACCTCCCTCAGGCGTGTTGGTAATGTCCTCAACACCCTCTACAATCGCCTTTACAAGACTTAGTTCAGCTTGGATTTCAACTTTCGGATTTAGCAGGTTCTCCGGAAGAGGTTCTATGATAGCTTGGAAATTAAATGACTCTGATTCCGGAATCTTTGACAGTTCAGCCATGGCAGTTTTGTCTACGAAAATGGGCGTGGCAGAGGATTCTCCGGGTCCCTCAATTGTGAGCTTTTTATTGATGGCAGTGTTTTCTTTTATGGCTTGCCTTATATCCTCAAACTGCGGATCATCCGGTTGAATCACTTCAGTGGATCCAGGCACATCCTTGCCTTTTGCAATCCTGGCCTTAACTAATTCCTCCATCGCTACTTTGGTGGCTGCTTCTTCAATTATAATAATAGCAGTAGGCTTTTTAGCCTTCTTTTGATGCTTTTGAGCTTGGACTGCTTCATCAAATGTACACTCCTTCCGGGTGAATTGCTTCTTTGGCATAGGGGCCTCATCCTCTGTTTCCTCCTCATCAGACCCATACCCTTCTATCAGCATTTCCATTATCTTTCTCTTCTGTCCCTTTTGATAACCTTTCCTGATCACAGCAGTAGCTACTGCGATTGTCTCCCTTGCTTTCGGATTATAAACTAGTCTCTTCAACTTATCAGTTGTTTTGATCAGCCTTCCCCTTGACTTTGGCTATTATGGACTACCCTTCAAAATTTGGTTTAGGGTGAGCGCATCCTTATCCACTTCTTCCTCTTCTGGAACTATAACCAATTGCTTTTGAGCATTTGGCTTGGTGGTTCTACGCTTTTTGGGAACAAGGGCCTCTCCTGCCGGATTAACGGCCTTTCTTGCCTTATTCTTATTTTCCTCTTTCTGTTGCAGGGCCTTGGCTTCATCCCACTCATTAAATCTCAGGTTCAGGAAGTTCTTTTTCAGAATTGCTTTGCCATTTATACCCTGGAATCCGGTGAGATTTACCTCATTTGCTTGAAGGATCCAGGTGATAAGAGCCCCATGGGAATTCCTATGGTGCTTGAGGTAGTGGATAATGAGTACTAGCATGTTGACTTCTCTTGATTCTGCCCAGTGCTAGAGTACACAGTGTTGAAAGCAAGACACTGTTGTTAGAGATCCTTTTCGGATGAGTACTAACTTAGCAAGCACATGTTGTAGAATTCTTGGTCCCTGTGGCTAGTAGGTGGAGAATTTTTCTCCAAAATACCTCGAAAGCCATAACTCTGGCTCATACTTAACCTTCAATTCATCGCCATCCACTCTCATCTAAACTCCACTATTTTTCATGTGGAGATATTTTTCGTAGAAATCAGGCGTTATTGTGATTTCCTTGTTCTGAACCTTAGTTCGCAGTGAATCAAATTTCTTGTGGGCATGGAGGTTGCCGTAGAATTCATTTACCAACTCCGGATAAGTTGGGCGGTTGATCTGCAGAAATTCCTTCAAATGTTGATCCTCGATCAATTTGGAATAGGGGTCCATTTTGAATAAGAATTTGTCACCCAGATAGTCAGTGGGTACGACTGAATCGTTGTTTTTGAGTTTAAGGGGTTTGAAGTCTTCATCTTTCAGATCGAATTCTATAAAGATGTTCTAGGTTGGAAGCATCACAGGACCAACTTCTGTCATGATTGCTACCATTTTAGAAAGTATGAAGAAATTAGGGTTCTGGGTTTTTAAATTTGCAGAGTTATAGTACTTAGTTGCTCGCGTAGAGAAGAAGGGTGATTTTGAGGGGTTTATATAGAATTTTTAAAGTGAGGGCAGTTTGGTAATCCTAATGTCGGTAATTTTGCTGGATTGATGACATGGCAATCGGATTTTTAAGAGAGGTAAATTCAGTTTAATCGGAGAAGGGGAACGGTTTATTTTAAATGATAACTGTTGAATTTACCGCGCGTGTAACCCCCAATAGACGTTTGGAATTCAAAAAGTGACAGTTGCCTTTAAGTGCTTTTACTGCCATATGTCATTACTGTCTGCTTACGTGGCAGTGTTTCTTTCGGAATTTATTTCTTTCGGAATTGATTTCTTTCTAATGCTTCTCTTCCGATTTGTCTTGCCAAGGATCCAAATTGATTTTGGATCGTCTTCCGGATTAACTTTAAATTGGATTTGACATACCAATTGATTCCCTTAGCTTCCCAAATTGATCTTTACTTAGTGGCTTAGTAAAGATGTCTACTCGCTGCTCATTTATTGGAATGTATACCAAGGCAACATCCTTTTTCATCATATGATCCCGGATGAAATGATGCCTTATGTTCACATGCTTCATCCCACTATGGAGTACTGGATTCTTTGACACATCAATAGCACTTTTATTGTCACACATAACATTCACACATCTGGATTGAACTCCATAATCTTCAAGCTGTTGTTTGATCCATAGGAGTTGAGCAACACAGCTTCCTGCTGCCATATATTCTGCTTCTGTAGTGGATAAAGCAACTGAAGTTTGCTTCTTGTTGTACCATGATACTAAGCAATCTCCAAGGAAATGACAGCCTCTGGATGTACTCTTTCTCTCAAGAGTATCTCTGCCATAATCTGCATCAGTGAACCCTTGGAGTGTGAAATCTCCATTACTAGGATACCATAGCCCAACTTTAGTGGTTCTTAGTAGGTATCTAAGGATCCTTTTTACAGCTTTGAGATGAGAGTTCTTGGGATTGGCTTGATATCTTGCACAGTAACAAACTGCATAATGTATTTCAGGCCTGCTAGCTGTCAAGTATAGGAGTGAGCCAATTATCCCTCTATAAGACTTCTGATCAACATCTTCTCCTTCACAATCCTTGGATAGGACTATATCTGATCCCATTGGAGTGGACATGGGCTTGCTCTTGTCCATTTCAAACTTCTTCAGGATCTCCTTGGTGTACTTTGATTGGTTAATGAAAATCCCATCCGGACTTTGCTTGATTTGTAGACCAAGGAAGAAATTGAGTTCTCCCATCATGGACATCTCAAATTCCTTCTGCATTTGAGAGCTGAATTCCTCACATCCTTTCATCAGTTGCTCCAAATATGATATCATCCACATAAATTTGGACTAGAATAATATCATTTTTCTTCTTTTTGATGAAAAGTGTGGTATCTGTCTTGCCTCTAATATATCCCTTGGACATAAGGAATGAGGTTAATCTCTCATACCAAGCTCTAGGTGCGTGCTTTAATCCATAGAGAGCCTTCTTCAGCTTGTAAACATGATTCAGATGCTTTGAGTCTTCAAATCTGGGTGGTTGCTTAACATAGACTTCTTCTTGGATGTCTCCATTTAGAAATGCACTCTTGAAATCCATTTGGTATAGTGTGAACCCCATGAATGAAGCAAAGGAACATAGAATCCGGATTGCTTCCAGTCTTGCTACAGGAGCAAATGTTTCTTCAAAGTCAATCCCTTCCTGTTGATTGTAGCCTTGAGCAACCAGTCTTGTTTTATTTCTTACCACTACTCCGGATTCATCTAGTTTGTTCCGGAATACCCACTTAGTGCCAATGATTGATTTTCCTTTAGGAGGTGGTACTAAATCCCAGACATCATTTCTGGAGAATTGATTCAGTTCTTCTTGCATGGCCATCATCCAACTTTCATCGCCTTTTGCATCCTGGAATTTCTTTGGCTCAATCAATGAGACCAAAGTAACATGACTTATCATCTTGTTTAGTTGACCTCTGGTTCTAACTGGATTTTGGACATTATCCAAAATGGCTTCTACTGGATGATTTCTGTGAGTCTGGATCTCCCTTTGTAAGCCTTCATGCTGGATTGGGACTTGCTCTATTTCAGCTTCAACCACTCCTTCTTGGCCTTCATTGAAGTCAATATCCTGTGGGTTGAGATTAACTTGTTGAACTTCTGGATCAAAAGATATTCCTTCATCTTCCTCTTTGTACTTCTTGATTTGGAATGAATAAGGAATTCCTTCTTCCTTTTCTCCATATTTTTCAGCTTCCGAAACTGGATCTTCCGGAGTTGAACTTCTTTTACCTGTCTGGTTAGTCTCATCGAAATCTACATGTATTGACTCTACCACAGTTTGGGTTCGCTTATTGAAGACTCTGTAAGCCTTACTATGTGTTGAGTAGCCAAAGAAAATTGCTTCATCAAATTTAGAATCAAATTTTCCTAGTTGCTCTCTATCATTTAGGATGTAGCATTTACATCCAAATGCCTTAAAGTACCCAATTTTGGGTTTTCTTCCCTTCCAGATTTCATAGGGGGTCTTTTCTATGGTTTTTCTATCACGATATAGCATGCTGTATTTACGGCCTCTCCCCAAAAGTATTTTGGCAAACAATTTTCATTCAGCATTGTTCTAGCCATTTCAACTATGGTCCTGTTCTTTCTCTCAACAACTCCATTCTATTGAGGAGTGTGAGGGGCAGAGAAGTTATGCTCAATGCCCTTGGAGTCACAAAATTCAGCAAACTGCCTATTTTTGAACTCTCCATCATTATCACTCTGGATGCGTGCAATGCTTATGCCCTGTTCTACTACTATCCGGATGGATTTTTTGAGAATTGGTCAAAGGCCTTTGCTTGCCAGCAAGAGCACCTAGGTATGTCGAGAATAATCATCCACAATGACCATGGTGTATTCTCTTCTACCTAAACTCAATGGTTTGATTGGACCAAAGAGATCAATATGCAAGAGCTCAAGTACTCTTTTAGAAGGAATGTAGGAGATGGAAGGGAAACTTTTCTTATGCTGTTTACCTAATTGACATGCAGTGCATAGATGATCCTTATCAAAAGCAACCTTAGGCAAACCCTCTACTAATTCCTTTTTGGCTAGTTTGGACAGGAGGTTCATGCTAACATGTCCCAACCTCCGGTGCTATAGCTATGATTCTTCTTTTAACACCAAGCAGATATTCTTTTTCTCATTTTTAATATGGACAGAATAGACATTGTTTACTCTAGGTGTATAAAGAATAAGTTGATTAGACTTACTATCATGGATTGAGCAGCCTCCGGAATCAAATGTGACTCTTCTTCCTTTGTCACAGAGTTGGGCTACACTTAATAAGTTGAACTTCAGTCCGTCAACCAATGAGACATCTTCAATTTTTAATTTAGGTCCAATGGTTCCATATCCAATGCTGTCCTTTTTTATTGTCTCCAAAGCTCACTTTGCCTCCTTTCTTCCTGGTTAATGTGATGAAGGCCTTCTCATCACCTGTCATGTACCTTAAGCATCCACTATCAATGTACCAAGTGTGTTGATCTACTGTGGATCTAAGGCATACCTGCAAAACAGATCAAGTGGGTTTGGGTACCCAATCAGATTTGGGTCCTCTCGGGTTAATAATCATTTCAGGCCAAGGATTAACATCATAATAATCATTTTTTAATCTACATAATTTAGTAATATGATTGTTTTTCCCACAAAACCTGCACTCTGAGATGGGTTTGTTTTGCTTTTGCTTCTTTTTTATCTTTTCTAGATCCTCTTTCCCATAGTTTCCTTTATATCCAGCTTTTTGCACACTTGTGGATGATCCAGAATGTGTCCTGAAGCTGTTTGGAGGTGCAATTTCTGTCGCATAATTCCTCTTCTGGTTGGCAGATTATTGGCTGTAATTCACCTTAGCCTTTCCCTTTTGAGCAGCAGTATATCTTTGGGCTTGTGGTTGCCTGCTAACTTCTTTCACCTTTTGGTTAGAGGGCTTTTGAATTCCTTTGGCAGCATGATGTGGATTTCTTGATGTAGCTTTCACTGAATTTCTCCTTCTTTGTGGAGAATTGGATTTCCATATGGAGGCCTCCTTAATCAGGACTATTTCTCTAACTAGCCCAATCAGATTGGCACTTAGCATTTGCTCTTGATTCTTCAGGTACTTCTCCTCAACTTCATCAATGTGCTTTGCTGTTCTTATCAAGTTGATATCTTGTGCCAAGGCTTCATTATCCTCAGCAATCTCCAATACTTGTCTTCTTAAGGATTTTATTGCTTTTGCATTCTTCTTCACACTCTTGATCACAATAGATAAAGCTCTAGCAAGGTCAAGATTAGAAGTAGAATTAGAATAAGAGTTTACCTCAGTGTTTGCTGTTTCTGATTCTGATTCTTCGATTTGCACTATATCTTGCTTAGAGGCATTCCTTCTGGATTGCTCTGCTTCCGGATCAGTCAGTGCCATGAATGCACAGTTGGCAGTCTCTTCTTCTTCTGTTGAAGATGAGCTGCTACTTTCTTCATTGTTGCTCTAGGTTGCCACCATTGCCTTCTTTTTGAACTTCTTGGTTTTCTTAAGCTTGGGACATTTTGTTCTAAAATGACCTTTTTCTTCACATTCAAAACATGCAGCTTCTTTTTCCAGATCCTTCTTTTCTTTCGGATTCTTTCTAGGCCTGTCTCTTCTGGAGGTGTCTTCTTTTTATTTCTGGGATTCATACTTTCTTGATTTCCTTCTATCTTTCTTTTGTATGAATTTACTGAGTTTTCTGGTCAATAGAGCAAGTTGATCTCTGGTGCTTAGTGATTCAGTGATTTGCTCTTCTTCTCCAGATGAAGCTGATCCGGTGGATTCTGCCTTAAGTGCAATGGCTTTCTTCTTCTCCTCAGGCTTCATTTCTTGTTGGCTGTATCTCTCCAAGGATAACCCTTGGGTTAATAGATTACCAATGAGCTCATCATAACTATAGAAATTTAAGTCATGAGCTTCTTCAATGGCACTTTTTTTGTTATCCCATTTGACACTCCGGAGCACCTTCTTTACCATCTCTACTTCAGAGATTTCTTTTCCAAGCCTCTTCATCTCATTTACTAGATTGGTATATCTAGTGTTCATGCTACTGATTGATTCTTTTGGCTCCATTTTGAAGGTTTCGAGCTTTTGCTGGAGTAGATCAAGCTTAGCTTCTCTTACTTTGTTAGTTCCTTCATAGGTTACCTCCAGCTTTTCCCAAATTTCCTTTGCAGTCTCACATCCAGATATCCTGTTAAATTCAGCTACGCTAACGCTAAGGGCACAATGAAGCATGTTAATAGCATTTGCGTTTTTCACACAACTTTTTAAAATCATTCTCATCCCACATACTTGATGGCTTTCGGGTAGTCATACCCTCTACTTCACAAGTAGGCTCATATGGGCCATCTTTAATAACTAACCATGCTTGCATGCTTTGTGATTGGATGAAGTTCTTTATCCGGTTCTTCCAGAACGTGTAGTGTTCACCGGTGAAGCGTGGAGGACAGGTAATAGACATACCCTCCGGAAGGAGTTGTGAGTTTTGGAAACTCATTTTGATTTTGAATTAAAATATGTGGACCTTTAGCTCGAGATTGTTAAGTCTCTAGTTTGAGCACGCGCTCTGATACCACTTGTTGGCCCCTGTGAGGCTCTTTATAAGGTCAGAGGGGGGGTGAATGACCCTTTTTCGTGGAATAAACAGACTTTAGAAAGTCTTAGTGTAGCGTGTTTGATTATGATCCGGATGATGCAGTCATGACAATATAATGCAATAAATAAATAGTTAAAGAAATCAAACACAAAGGATTTTATCCTGGTTCGGCCCTGCCTACTTCAGTCCCCGGAGTTTCCTTCGAGCTTTTCCACTAGTGGATTCCTTTCCAACTGGGAGGAATCAAGCCTTACAGCTTGTCTCCGGATGGTAACCCCTTCCGGATGTAGGATATACCACTAGAAGCACCAACTCTTAGCTGAGTCCTTTAGTCTTTAGCAGGATATTCTACTTAGACTTCTACCTCGAATCTAAGCTGAGTCCTACAGGGAGTTCCCACTCCAAGCACCAACTTTAAGTTGTATCCCAATCTCACAACTCACCCAAGTTGGAGATCCTTACACTCTTGTTTTCACAAAGGTTCTGGTTTTGGATTTCCTTAAGTTTATAACTTACTTAGGAATCCTTACAATAGATTTGGAATTGTTTGATTCTTGGAGGGATTGTAAACTGATTGAATGCATGTGCTTTGTTACTTGTTTTTGTAAATCAAACAACCAACCTTTTCAATGTGTGAAGCTTCCCTTTTATAGGCTTCTGTCATAAATGTAGCCGTTGTTGGTTGTTGAACTTATATTAAATCTTCACCTTTGATCAAGTTGTATGTGGCACTCCCGGAGCCGTTGATCAATCCGTTAGATAGTAATTTGACCCGTTTGAATTATTGGGATTGAGGCTGAAAAGTTGTTAGTGATCGTTTTCCTTGGCCTTTTGTGATGCTCCAACTTTTAGCCAGTGGTCCAATCCGTGTGCTCCACACGCCTTTGTCATTGGTCTATGTTAAAAAGGTTGTTACCTTTTTCTGTCCGGTGTCAGTACTTTTGTCCTTTTTCTGAAAGACACAAGCTATCTCTTTTGTCTTGTATATGGGGAAAAGAATTTGACTTTGTAGACTAAAAAGGTGGAGGGAAAAGCTGTCTTTGAAACTTTTCCCTTTGTGTTGATATCTGAGTCTTCCGGATGCTCTTAGACTCAGAATCTCTGAATCTGTCTTCTTCCGGAGATAGTGCAATCAGTTCTTCCGGATGCTGATTTTTGAAGGATAAAAGTTTGTTTCCTTTCCAAACTTTATCCTGATAGTTCCAGTGTATGCTTAGGTACTTGATGTCTTTAATGGATGACCTTGTGGTTGGATCTTGTCTGGATGTTTCCATTTGGATTTAGGAGATTAAGTTTTTGTTTCTTTCAAAATTGATCCGGATATTTTAGTTCAATTTTATGATCCGGATCGTTGTTTCCCAACACATTGAACTTTAATTTTGAAGCAAATATCTTTTACAAATTTTGTGCGCCTAGCTAGCGTACCTTATGCTTACGCCTCGCCTTGAGGCGCGCCTAACTTCTTGACAACAATGACCTCAAGTATTCTAGAATTTGTTCGATGTTTGTTTCTTCATTTGTAAAAAAAACAAAAAAAAAATATCGATCGATAATCAATAACTAATCCTAGCAATATTCGTTATCAGGAAAATTCTGAATACTTATTAATCCAAAGTTATACAATTTTCTTATTTTTGTATTCATGTAGTTGTTGGAGATGCAGCAAATATCGTATTAGACCCGATATTTATATTTGTATTTCGGCTGGGAGTCAGTGGTGCAGCCATTGCGCATGTCATTTCCCAGTAAGTTCATTCCTGCCTGCTAATTCCTGCCTCGATTAAAAATAATTAATTATTCCATGAAGGTTCTAAGCATTGCTTCCACGTTGTAGGTACTTAATCGCTTTGATCCTGCTTTGGAAATTAACTGAACATGTTGATTTATTACCTCCAAGCCTTAAAGATCTTAAGTTTAGCCGGTTCCTCAAAAACGGTAATCAATTTTTTTTTCCTTGTAATATTTTTTTTTTCATGCAGTTGTAACTGATGAGTGCCGTGTTTTGTGAAGGGTTTATGTTGTTGATGAGGGTAATAGCCGCAACGTGCTGTGTGACCCTAGCAGCATCGTTAGCTGCGAGACACGGACCTACTTCCATGGCTGCTTTTCAGGTGTGTTTGCAGATTTGGTTGGCTACTTCTTTGCTTGCCGATGGGCTTGCCGTTGCTGGACAAGTAAGAACCCTCTCTCTTATGTGGACTGGTGTGTTTGGAAACATTTTTTTCAAGAAATTCAATTCATTTTATGTATAGATTTTTTCGGCTAATACATCAATTACCCCTTGACATTGGCCTAAATGGTCTATTGTCCCCCTGGACTTCCACTTGTTTCTGTTAACTCTCTGAACTTGGCAAAAGTGCATCAGTTTGCCCCTTGAAGGCCACGTGTTAGCTTTTAGTTGGTTTGACTTTTAAAAAATGTCATTTTTTTATTTTTCGCTCTCCAACTAGAAGTTGACACGAGACAAACTGGGAGCAAATCGGTGCACTTTTGCCATGTTGATGGGGCTAAGAGAAACTTTGAAAAATTTAGGGGGGCAGTTGGCCATTTGGGCTAAGTTCAGGCGTAATTGATGTATTTGGCCTAAATTTTTTGAATCGAATATGTAATTTGATTTGAAATGAATTGAATTCCTTCGTAAAAATGTCAAACAGAGGGATACGCAAGTGTAATATCAATTTCTTGTTCACACACTGATAACGCTCTTTGTAGGCGATACTTGCTAGTGCATTTGCGAATGGGGATTATGACAAGGCCAAGGCGACCGCTTATCGTGTATTGCAGGTGTAGAAAACAACCATATAGCCTAAAAATCACTCCTTTTTCTGTAGACATTCTAAAAATTGTTTATTGTTCTTCTGCAGTATGGTTCTGTTCTAGGTCTGCATCTGGCAATCCTCCTTTTAGTTGGATTACCGTATGCCTCGAGATTATTTACAGAGGACAAAAAAGTCTTGAATCTTATCGGCGTGGCCATTCCGGTATTTCTTACTTGCATGCATTCCTCTAATTAAAATAGTTCCATGACATTTTTGAATTGAAACTCTATTTTTGCTCCTTCATTTTTGAATTAAAACTCTCTTTTTTCTCCTTAGTTTGTCGCTGCAACTCAGCCCTTTAATGTCTTAGCCTTCGTCTTTGATGGAGTCAACTATGGAGCTTCAGACTTCGCGTACTCTGCACATTCAATGGTACCCTTTTGCTTTCCAATATGGTTGGTGTATTTACAACATAACGAGCATAGTTGTCAAAGGCGCAACCCTCGACGCCTTGTCATAGTACAGGCAAGGTGTAGTCCCTGAGGCGTGAGCCTTGGTACGCCTTAGTGCGCCTCAGGGACACTTTCATTTTCTAAGGGTTATAACATACGTTAATATTTGTTGTCCCTCTGTTTTTAAGAGTTTAAATGATAATTCCAGGCTAGATATTCCTAATTCAATTTCCTAATATGGCTAGATTAGTTCGAGGATAGATACTTCTAGTGCGATATGTAAATTTTACATACATATATATGTACACCTAAAATTGTCTTTTCTTTTTTTGGTGCTATTATTGCATTTAACTTCACATTTCAAGAAAATATTTTTAGCAAATTTTTTGCGCCTAGCGTATCTCAGGCCCGCCTCACCTTTAGGCGTGCGCCTGGCCCCTTTTCGCCTCAGTGCGCCTTGGGCCTTTAACAACTATATTAAAGAGACAATATCTGTAACTCTTTTCGAATACCTTATTCTACTTTTTCTTTTCCAGGTTTTGGTCTCGATAGTGAGCATTGTAAGCTTATTGGTACTATCTCCGAGTCACGGTTATGTTGGCATTTGGGTTGCGTTGACCATTTTTATGACTTTACGTGCATTGGCTGGCTTTTTGAGGTAATACGCAAAGGACTAAAAGATACTCCTTCCATTTTCTAAGTATTTGTCACTTTAACATAATCATCAAAACCAGTAAAATATTTATTACACTTTTAAAGTAGACCTGTTTAAATAGCCCGTGGCCCACCCAGGCCCGTCGTTTATGGGTTGGGCTTGGACGAACATATTATAATATAGGTCAGACCCGGCCCAAGCCCTCAAAGGCCCGAAAATATATATATATATATATAAAGTTATTAATATCATATACAAACATTTTTTATGAAAAAGAAGTAGAGAAAGGGATGTATGCAAGCATCAAATGTTACTGAATATACTGAGAAATGGCCTATTCTTACACTTCTCTTACAAAAACTTGGATGAAAGAAAACGCTGTTCTCCAATTATTATAAAGTTGCAGTTTATATTTATTTTATTTTAATTTTTATTAAAAAAATAAAAATTAATACTCATTTGGTGGGCGGGCTGGGTCAGGCTTGGGAATGAAGTTCTAAGCATAGGCCCGGCGCTACCCAAGCCTGCTCACTATTGAGGTGGGTTGGGTTGGGCTTGGACAAAGCAATTTTTCTATTGGCCCGACCGAGCCCGACCCAAGCCCAGACCGACCCGCCCATTGAACAGGTCTATTTTAAAGTGACTAATTTATCCTTATATTTTATACAAAAATTCTCTTTCTTCTTTATTACTACTCGTGTTCAATTATATCTCTCCTAATTAATACAAGAGTAAATTAGGAAAATTATGTTAACAAATGCATTGAATTCTAAAGTGACAAATAAATGGAAAAACCTCAAAAAAAAAAAAAACTATAGTGACAGATATCTGGAAATAGAGGGAGTAATTAGGTTTTCTGTAGACTAGTTTCGGTTGTTGCGATAAAGCTGTGGAGTTTCTTTTTATCACTTTGGTACTTTCGTTTGTGCAGAATAGGAACTGGGACGGGTCCATGGCGATTTCTTAGGGGCTGAATTATTGCATCTACAAGCTTTGATAGCTAAAAACTAGAAGATCGAATCCTTGCACAAGAGTGGAATGGGATTGTTGTATTGTGGTGATAGGATAGAATGGCATGCAGTAAGTAATAGGTTGGGTATAGTGATTCCAATACCGTTGTTGGTTAGAAAATTTGTGAAAATGATTATATGTAATGACCATAACCATTTTACTGTGTTTCTTGATGTATATGCATGTAATTTAAGGTATGTAATTATGAAATTTTATCTACTCATTCAGTAATTTATTCTTGGAAATTTGAGAAATTTACTATGCTTTCATTCAGTAATTTTCTCTTACAAATTTGATAATTATAAAAAGAATCGATAATTTACTCTGCTTCCTTGTAGAGACATTTGAGTCAATTGTGTGATATGGAATCACAGAAGTTACTAAGAAAATGGAAACTTGTTACACTGAGTTAAATATTGGATTAGTTACTTGTATGAATTTATTGACATGATAAAAACTACGTAAAATACCTGAAATGGAATGAGGAATTTTTGAATGTGAAATTTTCTTCATTAGCTTTTTTTTAATAAAACCCTGTTACATCTTACATTTTTTTGTTACTTTTTATTAATCTAAATAGGACCTGAGCTGACTGTTTTCTTCAGTAATCAATATTTATCAGAAAGAGGCAAAAATGGTAAATGTTAGTGTATTTTAAATAAGGAGATCGTAATACTGATTTTTTTTTTCATCGTGTTGTTACCTCTCACAAGCCTCATGAAGGATTCAATGCTTTGATGGTGAATGGTAATATAACTACTGATGATAATGCAATTACAGAGCATATTGTTCAATATTATCAATGTCTTTTTACCTCGGAATTTCGAGTTCCAGCGAACTTGTCCACTGTCAGTGAGATAGTCCCTCAGCTTCTTACTGAGGATGATAATGATATGTAGTACATCAGCCTACGGAAGAGGAAGTGTGATCCAATGAATGCTTCAAGCGCACCTGGCCCCGATGGATTTACAGGTACTTTCTTCCAAGCCTGCTGGGATATTGTAGGATCAGATGTTTGCAAAATGGTGCACTGGTTCTTTGATAACGGTTCTATCACCACGGGTCTCAACTCCAACATCATGATATTGCTACCATAGAAAGATGGTGCAATTTGTGTTGAGGACTTTCGGCCGATAGTTATGAGTAACTTCGAGTATAAAATCATTGCAAAAATATTAGCCGATCGATTAGCTGTAGTAGCAGCTAAAATTGTTACGCCTAATCAATCTGGTTTTACTAAAGGGAGAAGTATGAATTATCCATCAATGTATCGGTTTAGCGTCTGAGGGGTTAATGTTATGAATAAAAAATGTTTGAGGTAATTTTTGCTATGAAAATAGATGTGAAAAAGGCTTTCAACACATTAGAGTGTAATTTTTTTATGGCGGTGATGGAATCTTTTGGATATTCCCTCAAATTTAGTGATTGGATCTTGATCGGCAAGAATATCAATTTTATCCTCTTCTCGAAGAAGCAATTTCAGCTATACCTTGGGCTTGCGTGCGGGTCAGCTGCCTTTTCGATATTTGGAGGTTCCTTTATTTGTTGGAGCAGCTAAATCGGGTCATCTTCATCCCCTTTTGGATAAAGAGCATTCTAACTTTGCCAAATGCAAGGGTTCATCTCTTTTATGGCAGGAAGGCTCGCATTGGTAGACTCGGTAATTAACGGCTCTGTGTTGCACTTGTTTCTCGGTATATAAACGGCCTCAATTGCTGATTCGTATTCTTACTAAATGGTCTGGCTCGATAGACTCAAAGAAATTAGTGGTGGAAAGAATGCCTAAATGAAGGCAGATTTCAAGGTAATGAATGAAGCTATATGTTAGGGAAATTTGCATGGGGCCTTATTTCTGACAACTCTCTCTGCTTCTCCCACTTGCGCAACTGTTTTTCTGGCTAACGATGTTGTTAAGTCTTGTATCTGCTTTTCGATAATTTGGCACTCTGTTAGGCTCGACTTAAAAGACCATTCTCTTTGGTTTTCAAGTATCATTTTGGAATTCACACTGGATCAAGCCTCCGATAGCTGAGCAGTGATTGCTTGGCGAGCCAATAAGGGGTATAGGAATTTTTATTGTCTCATGATGTTCTCTTTGCCTTGATCATCCTGCAAGTTTACAACACCTTTTTGTGGGCTGCTCATTTGCAAGCGAGGTTTGGACTAGTATTATGTCCCTTTTTGGGCGTAGTTTTGTTATCGGGGATAATATTCGTCAGCAACGCCAAGTACAGATGCTTTGGAAGAGTGTCGTTGTGCACGTGATTTGGGTTATATGGTGCACAAGAAATAAGTGCATTTTTGAGGAAGAACCGCCTAACATACATCTTGCTAAAAGAAGATTATGGCCGCTCAGACTTTCTGCAAAGTGGTGCAATTTGGACTGTCAAAATCCTTGCCAATTTACAGCGACGCCAAGAATCCTTCCGGTTCACTGTATTAAACCCCTAGTGACACTTCGGTTCATGGAGCAGCAGGATGTGGAGGGATGTTTCGTGACTCCGATGGTTTGTCGCTTGGTTCATTTTCCTCTCATGCTGGCGTGTGTTTTGCATTTTTCGCGGAACTAAAAGCGGATATTATTGGCACAAGGAAAGCAATGGAAAAAGGATGGGATCTTATATGGCTTGAGTGTTGTCAACCTTTTTAGAACTAACAGTCGACAGGTACCATGGAGCATCTGAGTGGAATGGCTCGAATGCTTACGTTGGATCAATACAATACACTTTCAAGTATCGCATATCTTCCGAGAAGGCAACTCAGCGCTAGCGAATCATGGGCGTACTTCTTTATCTTTTTGTTGGTGGGACTGACCTCCATCGTTTTGTTTAGATAGTTATTTTCATGACTTGACCGTGAGATGTATCGGTTCACTTGTGTGTTTTCTTTTTATTTTTCCAACCTAGCCTTGTTTTATTTTTACTTTTTATTTAATGAAATCGAGCTCTTGGTCCGTGCATGGGGTTGAAGCAATTATGCTGACCTAGTTGGTATGATCATTCCCATGCACTACCCGAACCTCAACATTCATTAAAAAAAATATGTACTTGGGATCTTCAAGGGATATTATGTTATGCAATCAATTTATATGAGAAGTTGAGCTTATAAATTTTAGATAAAAAGCCACAAAATTGCAGTTTTATTACAAAAAAGTTAGAGAAAACACTAAATCAGTTTTTCTTCTCCAGATTTGGTGAACAGCATGCATAGCAAAGGACAAATGGAAAAACTGTGTCGTTTTGTGTTAAATACAATGGGAAATTGGTCGTCCGTGTCAAGTTTAGCAGTAAAATGGATACACCTAGAATTTAGTGTGACAAAATACTTATGATACCAAATTCATGGACCAAAATGTTAGGTCCCGTATATCAATTCGGTAGCAAGGTGACATGTATTAACTAAAATAGACGTTGCAACAACGAGTATAAAAATAAATAGAGCAATAAGGAAAAAACTACGGGGCACCAAAATAACTCCACTAATAAATAATGAGAATACTACAACAAGGGCTCTCTCAAGCATACCAAACCCGAGGTAAACAACAATTTCAGGACAGTTAGAAATAACCCAATTTTACTCACAAGGTAAAATCACTCAACTCCCCCTCTCTAATATTTTTCACTCTCTTGTGGTAATGAATTACACTATAAGAGGAACTTTCAAGTTTTGCTATTTAGATGATTTCCAATTGCAGGATCATCATGCCTTTTATAGGCAAGGGAGGCATCACTTTGCCATTAATATATCTCCACAACTACTTGTTGCCACATTAATTTGTCTCTTCATTAGTTGAATTTAATAGCCTCAATCTCAGTTGAATTAATTAGCCTTTTTAGTTGATGTCTCGAACAAACAATTCTCCCCCTCCAGACTCAAGGGGTACCGAGTCAGCTCCTAATTGGAGCTCATGCCGATCAGTTCATTGCATAGCTCAAACATCTCCCAAGGAATTACTTTTGTCAGCATATCTGAAGGGTACTCTTCTGGTGGGATTTTCTGCAGATGAAAAACTCCTTTTTCTAGTTGTTCTCTTATCCAATGATATCCGATATCAATGTGCTTTGTTCAAGAGTGATACATAGTATTCTTGCTCAAGTATATGGCACTTTGACTATCGCAATATACTATACAGTCAGCTTGTTTTTTACCCAACTCTTCAAAGAATCCCTTTAACCAAATCATCTCTTTCCCTGCTTCATTAGCTGAAATGTACTCTGCTTCGGTCGTCAAAAGTGCAACACATTTCTGTAATTTAAATTGCCAAGAAATTGCTCCCCGGAAAATGTAAATGCATATTCCGAAGTTGACATTCTATGATCGAGATCTCCTCCATGTCAGCATCAACGAAGCCTTCTAAGATTGGTTTAGATCCTCCATAGCATAAGCACTTCTTTGAACTTCCCTTCAAATATCTGAGAATCCACTTTACAACTTTCTAGTGTTGTCTTCCCGGATTATCTAAGAATCTGCTTACAACTCCAACAACATGTGCAATGTCTGGTCTTATGCAAACCATTGCATACATCAGACTCCCCACAACGGAGGAATATGAAATCTTTCTCATGTCTTCTTTCTCTTCTTTGGTTGTAGGAAAAGATTCCTTACTCAGCTTCAGATGAGCGGCAAGAGGAACGCTTACTGATTTAGCATTTAATATATTGAAACGTTGTAGCACACGTTCAACATATTTTTCTTGTGACAGCCACAACCTATTGTTGCTTCGATCACGAACAATCCTCATGCCCAAAATCTGTTGTGCTGGACCCAAGTCCTTCATGTCAAAGGACTTCGCTAACTGCTCTTTCAATTTATGAATTGAAGAAGCATCATGTCCCACGATCAACATATCATCAACATATAACAATAATATGATGAAATTGTTATTAGAGAATCTCTTGAAGTAGATCCATGGATCTGCTTGAGTCTTCTTATAGCCATGACTACTCAAGAAAGAGTCAAACTTATTGTACCATTACCTGGGTGCTTGTTTCAACCCATACAGACTCTTTGGCAGCTTGCAAACCATGTGCTCTTTTCCTTTCACTTCGAAGCCTTCTAGTTACACCATGTAGATTTCTTCCTCTAAGTCGCCATGAAGGAAGGCAGTTTTCACATCTAACTGCTCAAGCTCAAGATTCAAACTTGTACCAAGCTTTGAACTACTCGAATAGAAGTCATTTTAACCACCGGAGAAAAAATCTCATCGAAATCATTTCCCTTCTGTTGTTGGAAACCTTTCACCACTAGACGAGCTTTGTACTTCACTAGCTTCAATTACCATCTCTTTTGAGCTTAAAAGCCCATTTGTTCTTTAAGTCTTTTCTTCCTTTATGAAGTTCGACTAACTCATATGTGTTATTTTTCTGCAAGGATTTCATTTCATCTTGCATCGCCTCCAGCCAAAATTCTTTATCTGTATGAGTTAGAACTTCCTTGAAATTCTCTGGCTCCCCCTCATCAGTAAGGAGAATATACTCAGAACTAGGATACTTTGATGTTTGTTGGCGATCCCTGGTAGATCTTCTAAGCTGTTGTTTAGCTTCAGCTTGTAGGGTAGGTTGCTCCCCCTACTCATCAACATCTTCTTCCTCGTGATTTTCCATTAGCTCTGGAATTTCATCATTGTTCTGAACTTGTTCCTCATCTCCACCAATGGCACTGTTTGATAATGAAGGAACATGGCTGGGAATGATGTCATCCACAAGTCCTGACTTGCCATTTTTCTTAAAACTTTCTATAGTCTCATTTTCTCGAAAGACTACATCTCTGCTTCTAATGTTCTTCTTCTTCTCTGGGTCCTACAGTTTGTACCCGAATTCTTCATCTCCATATCCAAGGAAGATACAGGGACTTGATTTATCATCAAGCTTTAACCGTTGCTCTTTATGCATATGTGCGAATGCCTTACAGCCGAACACCTTTAGATGAGAGTATTGAACATCTTTTCTAGTCCATACTCTTTCTAGAATATCAAAATCTAGAGCAGCAGATGGTGACCTGTTGATGAGATAGCAGGATGTGTGTGCTGCTTCTCCCCAAAACGACTTTGGCAAGTTAGCCATTTTGAGCATGCATTTGACCTTTTCCATAATAATGCGATTCATCCTTTCTGCTACACCATTGTGTTATGGGGTTCCAGGTACAGTCTTTTCATGTCGAATTCCATGTCTAGAATAATAGCTCTCAAATTCGTGTGATGTGTATTCATCTCTATTATCGGATCAGAGACATTTTAATTTCTTGTTTATCTCTCTTTCCACCATAAAATGAAATTTTTTAAATGACTGGAATACGTGATCTTTTGTTCTCAAGAAATACATCCATAGCTTCCGTGATGCATCATCGATGAAAGTAATAAAATACTTGTTATCTCCCAAGGTCTCATATTCAAAGAGGCCACATACATCTGAGTGCACCAAGTCAAGAACACTTGGCTTTCTACTTGATGACTTGCTAAATGACACTCTATGTTGATTGCCGAATAGGTAGTAGTCCAATAGAGATAGTGGCGTGCCATTAGCTGAAGGTACAAGCACCTTTTTTGCTAGAATGTGCAACCCTTTCTCACTAATGTGAGCCAATCTTCTATGCCACAAATCTGGTGAAGATTCTTCTCAACAGTATGTAATCCATCTTTACAAATGACTGCATTTATTTTGTACAGTGTACAACACATGGCACCTTTTGCAATCACCAAGGAATTCCTGGTAAGCTTCCATTTCCTACTCCCAAAGAAATTTTTGAAGCCTTCATGATCTAGGACACCACAAGATATTAAGTTGAGCCTCAAATCAGGAACATGTCTAACTTCTTTGAGGATGAGTGTGCAGCTAGTGTTCATCTTGATACAAAATGTCACCAATTCCAATACTTTTGGAATGGCCATTATTGCCCATCTTTACCACACCAAAATTTCTTGCTTTTGTATGTGGTGAAGAACTCCTTATTGGGAGTGGCGTGATAATATGTTGCAGTGTCAATCACCTATTCCGTATCATGTTGACTTGAGACTTGCAGACATTGTTCTTCATGACTAAAGGTAAGAACAAAAATCTCCTCAGTTACTGCAGTGGTGTTCTTGTCTTGCTCTTGGTTATTGCCATCCTTTTGCTCTCTCTTCAACTTTCGACAATTCCTCTTCAAATGGCCTTCTAGTCCACTATGGTAGCATTTGACTCTACCCTTGGACTTAGATCTGCCTCTGAACTTGTCTCCTCCTTTAGATTTATCAGGATTGTTGGGACCTCAATTTTTGCTCCGACCTCTATGTTCTGTGACAAGAGCTTGGCTACTTTTGACAATTGTAACTTTCCTCCTTGTCTCCTTGTTGAGCAAAGTGCTAACAACGTGGTTTAAGGATAATTTTCCATCTGGAGCCGAATTGGTCACAGACACCACCAAGGTATCCCAACTTTCCGATAGAGAGCTGAGCAACAATAAGGATTGAACTTCATCTTCAAGTGTTGTTTGCATAGAAGATAATTGATTAATAACACTTCGAAATTCATTCAAACATTCGGCAACAGGGGTTCCCTCCTTGTATTTCATGTTGATAAGCTTCCTTATCAGGAACAACTTGTTTCCAGCATTTTTGCGATCATAAAGATCTTGCAGCTTCTTCTATAGTTCATGGGCAGGCGTTTCCTCTGAGACATGGCCGAACACGTTGAAATCTAGCCACTGGCGAATGGTACCGATGGCCTTTCTATTCAACTTGCTCCATTCTGGATCTTTCATGTCTTTCGGCTTTGCAGTGTCTCCTTCGATTGCTTCATACATATCTTTGCAGTACAATATATCCTCCATCATAGGCTTTCAAATTGACCAGTTTGAACCGTTCAATTTGATCATGGATGTTCAAGAACCTTCCATTTAATTAACACAACCACCTTTAAGGAACCAACAGCTCTGATACCACTTGTTAGGTCCCGTATATCAATTTGGTAGCAAGGTGATATGTATTAACTAAAATAGACGTTGCAACATCGAGTATAAAAAATAAATAGAGCAATAAAGAGACGCAAAGATTTACGTGGAAAATTCTTTAAAAGGGAAAAACCACGGGGCACCAAAATAACTCCACTAATAAATAATAGGAATACTATAATAGGGGCTCTTTCAAGTATACCCAAACCCGAGGTAAACAACAATTTCAGGACAGTTGGAAATAACCGATTTTACTTACAAGGTAAAATCACTCAACTCCCCCTCTCTAATATTTCTCACTCTCTTGTGGTAATGAATTACACTACAAGAGGAACTTTCAAGTTTTTGCTCTTTGGATGATTTCCAATTGCAGGATCATCATGCCTTTTATAGGCAAGGAAGACATCAATTTGCCATTAATACATCTCCATAACTATTTGTTGCCACATTAATTTGCCTCTTCATTAGTTGAATTTAATGGCCTCAATCTTAGTTGAATTAATTAGCCTCTTTAGTTGATGTCTGGAACTAACACAAAATGTAATAGTATTTTTTATAACAATATCTATTTGGGAAAAACACCTAAATGCACCAACTTGTGCAAAATAATAACCAAAATGTCATAAGAAAATGCGTATAACCTATTTAGAATATTTTGAAAAGTTATTAACCACAATATGCTCATTACTGCTCCCATATCAAAGACGATCGTTTGAAAAAACAATAAATTCCTCTCCACAGCAAAGCAACCTCAGATCTCTTTTTAGGCTATTCTCTCTTACCGTTTACTGATTTAATCGATTACCCATATCTGTAATTTTTCTCTTTTGTGATTTCTCGTTTCTTTGTTTCATCGCTGTTGTTTTGATTTGCTTGGTTCATCACTATTGCTGCCAATTAATGGTGGTTTTGCTTTGATTCATTCTATCCTGAGAACTGAAAGAGGGTTTTTTCAGCTGCTTCTTCCACAATGAACGACCTTTTATCTGTAATTTTCAGCCCTATTTCTCCTTTGATTTTATTTATTGTCTCGTTGTCTTGATTCTTTTGTTATTGTCTTTTTGATTGTGATAGCTCTTGAATTTGATCCAACGCATGTTTCTAGTCTCGGTTCTAGTTTTCTAGCTGATAATAATGTTTTTGTGCTTCAATTGAAATAATCCTCTGTTAACTGCTGTTAGTTAGTAATTGATGGTTGGGGTTATTTTTGTTGTTGTTACATGGAGCTTTGAATCTCATCTACTGTATTGTTTTGGTTGAATTAGTTATATATCAGAAAAATATCATATACATATCTGATATATTTCTAATATATATCTGTTATAATTCTAATATAAGTCTCTTTGTATTTGCAATGCTCATTTTGCAATGCTCATTGAACTGTTATATATCTGAAATATATCTGTTTCTGCTGCTTTTTTTATTTCAACACTGATTGGGATGTTCTTTTGTATCTGTTATACTTCTATTATATATCTACTACAAATCTGTTATACATCTACTACAAATCTGTCATATATCAGAAAAATATCAGATACATATATGATATATTTATGATATATATCTGTTATAATTCTAATATGAGTCTCTTTATATTTGCAATGCTCATTGAACTGTTATATATATATATATATATATATATATATATATATATATATATATATATATATATATATATATCTATTATTAATCTTTTGTAAGTCTGTTATAAGTTTTATATTAGATTTGTAACAGAAATATATTAGATTTGTAACAGGTCGAAAAAAATTGGAAAAAGTATATCACAATGGATGACGTTTCGAAGATAAAAATGAGACGAACAAAAAACTCTAGAGCGGCATGTCGAAAAAATGAACGGCCTGAGAGATAAATTCAAAATAAGGCAAAAAAAAAATTTCCTATTCGCATGGGTTGTTCATGAGCGTATAAAGGTAAAAGGAAAAACTTGAAATGATCAGAAAGATATGATTTGCTTATTGGATTATTTTTCTATATATTTTCTATTTCATTTTTTTAACTGTATTTGCTATTTTGTTTTACAATATCCTACCGTTGCCTGGAAAAAAATATTTGTTATGTTTAGCATATCTAAACTATTATGTTTAGATATGCTATTTTTTTCCCACGAATGAAAGACGATATTATGTTAGAATATGGGGATTATTTGGACGTTTCTAAAGTCGCGAATACTCTTTCAGATTGAAATTCATTTGGTCGGTTCCCTAAACTTTCAATCCGATAAGCTTAGAAATTGTATCAAAAACCAGAATTAAATTTGTTTTGAAGAAAAAAATCCAACAAAAAATTTTTGTATTTGCCAATTTCGTTTTTGGTGATCTATATAGCCAAAAACATCAACACACATGTCTAAAAGATATGTCATTTCGGGTAGCAGTTATGTCTAAAAGACATGCTTTTTTGAATTTAAGCTACCCTAGGACCCCGCCAGGGGTTGCCGCCCCTCAGACCCTGCCGAGGGGCGCTGCCCCTAGACCCCGCCAGGGGCTGCCGCCCTTTGGACCCCACAACCAGGGGCGCTGCCCTTGGACCCCCAAATCGTAACAGTACCCGAACAAGTGTGCACTCCGCACTCTCCCGACTTATTCGACGGAATATCACGATCGCATTGGTCAAACTAGTCGATCCAATTACACTAAAATTCTTACATATTATTCTATTTTGATATATTACTATGGTTTAATTAAAAAAACATGAAATTTGAGTGAGTAGATGTAGAGCTAAATGAGGAGGCATATATCACAATTTGCATTGGATTGTATTTTCAATATGAAAAGGCCTAGTACAATTTGGACTACTCAAATACATTTTACAATGAATGGTAGCCATCTGTCTCCCTCACACTAGACTTAATTTAAGATAACTTTAGAAATTATAAAAACTAAATTTTGGTAGCATGGAGTATTAGATATCTAGGTGCGAGAGGTTGCCGCGAAATATGATAGCGGTCCAACAAAAGCAGCATTGATATAAGTCGCAGGTTCGGAAAGAGAGTAATCAGAGCGATCGTCTGGAAAACCATCATTCTGGTTTGGGCCACCTATGATGGCTCCGGTTAGAATATTCGGGTTAGGATTTGCCGAGTAGAAGAAAGGTTGAAAACCTCCATCACACCCTATTGCTTGAGGATGAGATGCTAATGAAGGCAAAGAAGATCCTCTATGGTGTATTCTTTTTGGATAGTTTGCCCCAAATCCTACCATATATGACATCTGAATTGGGTTCACCCCTAAAATGTAGTCCACCTGCAAATATTATTTAAAAAAATAAAAATCAATTTACTCCTTTATAATGGTACTTAAATAAAATAACATAATGGAAGGGAAATTTTAAAATAACATAAGGTGAAAGGGTAAGTAGGTAACGAAACTAGCTAGAAAAGTAGTTTTGACAAAAAAAAAAACCTGTCTTTTTGCTACGAGTAGTAGAGAAACAGGGTTGACCACAAGATTGCCGCAGTTGAATGTATGCTTAGTTGCTTTCATGTACTTGGCATAAGTTGTTAGTAAAAAAGTAATTGAAGTCACATATTGAAGGTTGCTTTGTGGCAGCTTATACATCAGCCCTCCTGCAATTTTCCCTACCTAAATTATTATATCAATACAAGCATGTAAATTATAAAAATAAAATATTTGTGAATAAATTTATTTTTTGAGGTCAATTTGTTATGAAATAATAAAAATTACTGTTTATTTCCTTACTTTGAGCCAAATTATATAGACGACTAGCATTTTGTTTAGTTCACTTGTATTTACTCTCTCCATCTAGATATATATGACTTTTTTTTTGTTATTTATTGCATTTAGATTTATATGACTTTTTTAAATTTTAAGATATTTTTTATTCAATTATTTCAATCTTACCCTTTAATTTGTACAACTTTCAGATAAATATGCATCATCATATTAATTGCACGACTCAATCCAAGAATAATTTAATAAATTATACATTTAATTTATAATTTTATTAAAATCCATGAATTAGTTAAAAAAAATATATATCCAAATAGTGGGAGTATAAAAACCGGGAGTATAAAAAATGCGGAGTCCACTTAAAAAAAATAATTCATTTGATACCAAAATGAATACTATACTTTGGTAAATTTGTCCACATTGAGAATGTTTTTGTCCAGATAATACCAATCCTCAATCAGAATAATTTAATAATTTCACTTTAATTTATAATTTTCCCAACTTTGAATTGCTTTATAGAGTGAAGAGACAATAATTAATAAAGTTCGTTAGGCAAGTGGAATAACAATAATTACAAATAATAAAATAATGCCTAACAAAGTTTGAATTAAAAATAAATGAGTACAAGTGGACTACCTTGTGTATACTGTGTGGTAGTAAAAGGGGAGTTGGGTAGTATCCTGCACATGAAATTTTCAGCTTCTTCTTTGTACTGCTCAAATTTTTTGTCATTGTTTAGCAATGCTCGCTGCAAGATTAAATTAAATATCTAAATTGTAAAATAAAAACAAAATAATAGCGGTCTTATAAGTTTTAGTAAACAAAACAATGAAATTGTTCTGGTACAAATTGATATTCATTGTCTCATTTTACTTGATACTGCCTCCGAAATGACTACAATACCCCCAGTCAAATAAATAAGTATTGGCTAAGGATATCAAAGTTTTGTCGCCTTCTATCACAAAATAACATCAAAGCATTTGCAACGCATTCGTGTACCCAACTACTAATTTAATGAATGTTCGAAGAAAACACCAAATCCATTGGTTGTAAGTTTTGTCAACGCCTAACTAATGCCCGAGTTAAAAATTATGTTATTTCTTGCATTAAGGGTGTTCATGTAATTTCCAATTGCGGTACCAAGTAATTTAATGATTTGGTCAAATTATCTTTTTAATTTGATTTAAAAAAATTGAGAAAATTATATAAAACACGGGTTTATTTTGTATCATTTCAACTTACATATTGACTCATAGTTATTTTTTAAGTTATAATAATAAAAAAGTGATTACATGTTAATCAAGTAACGAAAAGAATACAGAATATACGGTGTTTTATATAAAAAAATTGATAAAAAATAAAATTACATACCCTAGACAAGAGGACATGAACTCCGGCATACTTGTTGTCCCAGCTAAAAAGGTCAGGTTGATCATCCACTCCAATAGATTTTAAAACATCATAATAGTACATTTTATTCGTAGCTCGAAAAAGCCAAGCTGCACCCCACAAAAGCTCATCCTTGTAGCCAGAATACGAGCAATAAAAGGGACACACAGCCGATCCAAGCGAGTCACTGTAAGCTCCTTGGTACTGCAATGCAAATTGCATAACTTTTTTTGCAGTTGCCAATAGTAACTTAGAGTATTTTGAGTCAACTTTTCGAAACACTATTGATGCAGCAGCTAGAGCAGCAGCAATCTCTGCTGCAACATCCGAGCCAGGGTTGTTGGCAGAGACTGAGTAAACTGATCGGACGGTGTCCATATCCTCAGGTCTTTCCCAGCACTTGTGATCAACGTTTGGATCTCCAACACCAACATAGAGTTTCCCTGGGGTAGCTCTAGCGCATTTTAAGAGATAGTCCGTGCCCCACCGGATTGCTTCCCTTGCATTTTGCAACTGAGGACCCATTCTCTTTCCGTATTCCAATGCGCCCCATGATAACATTGTTGTTGTGAATGCCATTGGGAAATTGAATTTCACATTGTCACCCGCGTCGTAGTACCCTCCACTTAAATCTACCTATTAATTGCATCAACATGAGCCAATATTATTGGTTAAAAATCTTAGAGCCACGTCATTTCTATATTTTTATTACAGGTAAAAATTCTTTAAAGTTAAAAAATAATTTTAAAACACATTTGAGATTTCATTTTAAACGGTTAGATTGATTACACATTTTTTAAAATAATTTTTCACTCACTTCTTTCCAATCTTTCTATCTCTAATTTTACACTAAAATTACTTTTTATCTCTACTGAAAACTGATAACTCTTTATGAGGAGGGCAATGGTAAGGGGTCTGATTTTACGCTGACTAAACTTTAATTACCAAAAATAAAAATAAATTGCTCATATTTTTTTGTAATGCCCCGCTCGACCAAAGATGAGTGAAAGGAATGTTTCAGTGGCGATGTCAATTACCCACAATCCATTTAGCACTCTAACACCACCACTAGTTACGAGAAGACATTAGAGTACAAAAACAAACTTTCTGTTGTACCATTACAGAAAGGGTTAGTGATAATGAAAATGAAGATTAGCAAATAAAAAAAAACAATTAGATAGGAAAACTCTAATTTTAAGAGTTAATAACTTCTTTATTCAAATATTTTTAATCAGTGAAAACAAAAATATAAAAAGAGGATGACAAGAAGTATACATGGGCAAGGCGGCCGTCGGAGAGGCCGGAATTAGACCTCCAAGTGAGTTGTTGGGAAGAAGGAAGGCGGCCGGATCTCTGGCCTTGAAAGAATAGTATTGATTTAGAAAGAGCATCTTTGTAATTTGGATTGGCTTTAACCAAATATGACCACCAACACAAAACCAACACCAAACATCTCATTACTCTCTCCATTGTTGCCCTTCTTCTTCCCTTTTGTGCCAACAAATTACTTGCTTTTTATTCTTTTAACATTCCCATTCCTTTTTATATGGGATTCTTATCACCACACCGTAAATCAAGGCTTTTCCCTACATTCAACATTTATTATTTTTATATTATATGCTAATCATGGTCATGTAACTCTTGTCTAACCAAGTCATTTAGGTCCGTAATGATAAAAAAAATATCCTATACATGGATTAAAAAAAAACCATAGTTACCATGGTATAGGATATATTGTCTGCTCATTCCATAATAATTTTCTCAATTTCTCTCTATGGTAACTATGGGTAAATACTAAATGGTAAATACAAAAATGGACATTGAATTGGAACATTAGATTTTAATCCTCTCTATGGTAACTATGGTTTTTTTTTTTGTAAATATATGGTAACTATGGCAAACAAGGTATGAAATGAAAGTATATATTTGGTAATATTTACTAATTTTACCAAATTAGTTCACTCGTATATGATTTGGTGGGTCATTTCTTTGGAACTATTGGAATATTTTGCCATTTTTAATAACGGAAAGAAAATCTCTTATTTTAAAACATAATTAAACTGCAAAACAATAATTCTTGTTTATTAAAGTACTACGCATAGGGTAAAATCGTTTATTTTCCTTTTTTTTTTCTAATTTTGGTACTTCTGAAATTTAAGGACACAAACAGGCAGTAAATATTTTTTGCGGAAGAATCTTTTTGTAATTACGGGATTCAAATATGATGTTTTTAAATTGGTGTTCATTTTCATATCATTTCATTCATCATTTGACATGTAGTATATTTGGATTCAAATCTGCTGTCCATAAATTGGTGTCATCTTCCATGTCACGGCATTCATCATTTGACATGTAGAATATTTGTATGAGAGATAAATTTAAAAAGAATAAAATAAAAATAAAAATAAACATGTGTCAATATTTGAATGGGAGACATGGAAGAGAACATCAATTTAGAGACAACAGATTTGGATCCGCATATTTGTATGAAAGATAAACTAAAAAGAGTAAAATAATAATAAAAATAAACATGTGTCAATATTTGAATGAAGGATATAAAAGAGGACATCAATTTAGGGACAATAAATTTGGATCCATAATTATATATCGGCTAATATGGCAAGCCAAATCACTTTTCTTTCCTATGTAAGACTTGATTAATTTTCGAATGATCGGCTAGGGTGAAAAAGCTCAGTTCGATTAAAAAATGATTCAAGCCGAATCGAAATGGTAGAAAAACAAAAAATAGAAATTGAAAGAATAGGCTAAGAAAGTGGTTCTTACTCGTTATACTTCTTAAATATTCTCGTTGGGGAACTCTAACTAAACCTGCAAAATAACAAGGAAAAGGTCGGGGCTTCTCCCCTGGGGGATACTCCGATGCTTAAGTTAGTGAAGGTAAACGAATAGCAGAGTGGTAGCTGGAGCCGAGAATAGAAGATACCTTGCTCAATGTCTTTCTTTTCTTTTCAGGGGAATGTATCTTATTCCGATTTATTGCTATTTACATCCGTTGATAAGAAACTCCTATTTAACTATTCTTGTGGTTCAAGTAGTTGTGTTGGACACATTAGGGCTTTCTTTATCTTACAAGCATAGTTCAGCCGTCTAAGGTTAGCTTGATTATTGTAAGTCTATTATGATGATGTCGTTTCGATGGCTGATGAGACAGAATCGTCTATCTTGGCTCGACGAAGCGACAATGAGTGCTTTGCGCGCTTGAGGGGGAATCCGCCTATTTATCAGAAGTCCCCCAACAAGTATTTGGGGAAGTCTTTCAGGTTTCTTGCGGCTCGAAGGGTCTTTCGCCTGGTGTTCGCAATTCTCACGATAGTTGTATGCCTTGTTTTTAGAACCTATTCAATGGACATTTGCCACGTTGGTTTTTTTTTGGAGTTTTCTCAGTAAAGAAACTGTTCACATTTTCAAACATATATAAATCCCTCCTTTCGCCTTCCTTTATTTTTTATCTTTACTTTTTCTCTTCTTCTTTGGCGATTTCCGGCGAAGTATCTCAATTTTGCCCATTCGATTTCTGGTGAAGGTTTTCATCACTCATAAGTGAGTTACTTCTTCTACCTTTCTATCCATCATATTTTTTCGATTAAAGGTGGAGGCCGGAGAACCGGGCTTGTTTTATTAAATAAAAGAAAAGAAACAAAGATAGCAAAAAATAATAAATGTCAAACAACCATCACGACGGTAAAAAAAGTACTATCAACTAAGGAGGAAACTTTAATGGAGGTTTATGCTCCCGATTTCTATCTGGATTTTGACATCCCGCCCCTCTACTAGGCTGCCCCCTCCCTCTACTAGCTCCACCTCGCATTTTAGCACCTCTTTTAGCACTCTAAACATGCCATGGCTCTTCATGGATAATTGGTTCAGCATGAGAATTCGAATCCTCTTTAGCCACTGTTTCTGAAAGTTGATCATCCTCCGAATTTTTATCACCCCAAAATTTCTTTCCTTGAATTTTGCCCTGACTCCCAACAGGAGTAGAATCCATATTCTTAGTACTTGAATCCATAATCTTGGAACCAGAATCAATTGACTTGCTAACATCACTCAATTGTCCGTCAATTCTGTGATCAAGATCTACGACAAGGTTAACCTCAGGTAAACAAGTAACCAATGTATAATTACCAGTCTATTGTCTGTTGATGTTTTGAAAATTCCTCAGGGACAGTTGTTTTTGGGTTCTCCACCATAATCGGCTAATTCGCAGCCAACGATTGACCATCCTTAGTCGATAATTGGATATTATCATCCTGATTTTGACTACCATCCAGAATTCTTTCCAGAGCAGCATTTGTCCCCAAATTTTCTCTCATGCGCTGTTGCACCTGAATTAAGGGAATCTCAGCAGTCGGCATCTTCTCAAATGCCGCTGAACTTTTCCCTACTTTAACCTGCTTACTAACAGACTTATTTGTATCCTTCAACTATTTATTGTGCCTGTAATCCCTCTAAGAGTGCCCAATAGAAGAACAAATTTTGTAGAAGTCCAGCATATTCTCATATTGCATATCAATCCAAATCTACTTACCCTCCTTTTCAACACCCAACATAGTTGGCAAATTGGTGGTAAGATCAACATCTATCAAGACCATTGCAAAGTGGCCAAAATCCCCTTTAATGGTATTCCTATGAACCATTGAAAACCCTCCTATACTTTTCGCAATATAAGCTAAAATAGTCGCATCCTAATACTCCCAAGGCAAGCCATGCAATTTCACCCCAAACCAGGGCTTTGGTAGTCTTTTGATCATTAGAATTAAAATCTGGTTGCTATGGTTGAACTCATAAAGTTTCAGGCTTTAAACCAATGGCTCCCTTAATCAAAATTCTCTATTTCAATTCATTAAAACTAAGAAAGATGTGGTAATAACCCTTGCCCAAAGATATTAATTGCCATGCCTCTTTCAAACCTAAAAACTTGGCTAGGGTTTCTTTCAAATCAGTCAACCTGTACGGTGAATCACCTCTCTGTAGAATCAACCTTCTAATCAGCGAATTAGAGCACATCGCAATTCTTTTATCTAACAATTCTTGAGGAATCTTGGATGATGTGAATCCTCCTTTAGTAGTAACCTCAATTGCGACAGCAGCTGCATAAATTGAAGAATTTTCCTTTCCCTTAACGATATTTGAAAAACTTGACTGAACAATAAGAGGATCGACAATTTTCCTAAAATTAGGGTTAGTGTTTTGTTGATCCGAAGCCCTAGCAATGGCTCTCATATAGCTTTCCCAGCTAAAAAGATCAGCAGTATTGCCCGACGGCAAGAGATTGGCTGAAGATGATCCGACAACTATGGCGGCATTCAATGATCGGAATTTGGTAGCATAAGCTTGATGTTGAGGCAACGATGGTTTGTCCTTCGATTTATGATAAAAGGAGAGACATGAATCATTCATGTGTATAAGAGATAAAAAACCTGAACAAGATTAACCGAAAAAGGAAGAAGAACGATGAACTAGGGTTTCATCGCCCCCTGTTCGCCCCTTGTCAAAGGAGGGGTTTGTATAAATATTAATCAAATAATAGATTAATTATCCAAAAGAAAATAGTTTGAATGATAGATTGATTATCCAAATAATAGATTGATTGTTGTGTTTGAATGATTATGCACTGAACTTAGTGAAGTGTTTTGCTTTTCTTTTGATTATTACTTGTTGGAAAGTTGCTGCCATTTTCTCCGGCGTTTCTTTATAGCTTCTAGTTTTTAGCATTCCTTGTCTCTCTTTTGCATGTTAATTTTGGTTTTGCTCTTTGAATTACCTTTCAATGATTCTCCGACGTGTTTGTCAGACCAAAAATTTGCTTAGCATTAGGGTTTGTGATTGTTTCTTGGTTTTCTTAGGATAGGCTCGCCTAATGACATGAATGAGGACCAACTTTTCAATATGAGTAAGGACTAATTTTTCAGTTGGGCCTTCGAACGCCTTAGGGAAGTTAATGAAAGGTTGGACCATTTCATGGCTTGGCCTATAAATATTGATACTAACCTTCGTCCTATCGGTAGGGTTAAATGATGAGCAAATAGGAAGATGTCTAATCGTGGTGAGTCGACTGCACAATCCTGGACTTCAATTTCCTCTTACGATCCCGATATTAGAGCTGTGGAGAATTTTAAGGAAGTCAAGGGATCGTGGAGGTCTTTGGAAATTGAATCCATGAGGGAAATGGATGGCGGCGGCTCGAGTCCCAACCAGGCGGAGAGCGAAAGCCGGCCGAGGGGTAGGAAGTGTGTAGGCAAGAGGCATGTTGCAAAGAGGCTGCCTAGGGGACTGAAGCCGTGAATTGAGGATATGAACTCCACTGTTGATAAGACTGACATATGTTTGGAGGTGCAAGTTCATGAATGGCGATTGGGAAAACGTTCCTGCTCCCTTTGCGAGATCAACAGGTTCATACTCCTCCAAACGTTTCTTGCCCTCATCACCTTTTGGTATGTAGTGATGTGTGATTATGGTGGACCGATTCCTTTATACTTTGATATGCTAGGCATACTAAAGTTTTCAGGGACCCAATTATGGGTTTGATTGAAAGTGAAGGTTGTTGAACACTAGGACCGGTAGATCCTTGGCTAGATCCTCTAAACTAAAACATTGGCTAGATCCTCTAAACTAAAACATTGGTGGCATAAATCCTTGACTAGGTTAACCAAACTGACCATCGGCTGGTGGAAATGTCGGACCAACTGAACCCAACTGACCAAACTGACTACATGATTCCCCATGAACTTGAATGGGTGACAGCTGAGATTGAGTGAACAAAGTTTGGAATAATGGGTTGTGAGTAACCCTAGAGGGGGTAGTCTGCTCACTAACCTCTATTTTGACTGGTAGAACCACTGTGGGCACAACTTGGGAAACATTTGCCATCCTCTCCTCAGCCAAGGTTGCTCTAGTGGAAGCCAACATCTTGTCATTTACATGGTGTGAGCACGGGCTTTTCGGTGTCCCTACGGAATGATGATGGAAATTGCTCTAATCTTTTATAAGATTATTGTTCTATTTCTCCAGTTCAAATCAAGTTTGGAAAGCTTCTCTTTGACGATTTTGGACTGGCGTTGACCCTAGAAGTCTACAAGCTATTAAAATAAAATTTAGCTAAAAATCAATTAAAAATCGAATATAGTAAATATTTATTAATTAAAAGATATTTTTAAAAATAAAATAAAAAAAATAAGAAAAGAAAAAAATTTGTTTTAGGCTTCGCCGGCGCAGGTGGCTGGACGCGCCATATGGCACGACCTAGTCTTGGACGCGCCACTAGGTCGTGCCATATGATGTTGCCCGATTCTTTTGGCAGGCCTTGCACCAAGTGTTGCAAGGCCATGCATTATTCGGGAAGGGCGCGTCATGTGATGCGGCCAATCTTGTGGCTGCGTCATGTGACGTGGCCTATTGTGAGCACGGGCTTTTCGGTTGCCTTGGAATGATGATGACTTTTCTACTCGAACCTCCCCGCTGGATTTATTTTCCCGGTTTGAATCGGGCTTGGATATATTTCCCTTTCATGATTTTTTGACCTAATCGCACCTAATTTAATTTAAATACCTTAAAAATATTTAAATCACCTAAAACTTTATATTTTTTTTCCTGTTTTTGTCGTCCCCCACCTCGCCAATTAGAGACTGCCATTGTGGTGGCTACTACCGCCACCATTATCGTGGTAGCTACCACCGAGGTGGCCACCCCCATTGTGGCCACCTCACTACCTAGATTGGAGCTCACCGCCGTCTGGGGGATACTGCCCTAGTGGCGGTGGTCACCTTGGCACGAGCTGTACCAACTTGTGCCACTTCGCTCCCTCTTTCTCCTTGTGATTGGGCCACAATTTTTCCTTGAAAATTCACCCAAACTTGGTGTATTTTTTAGTGAGGAACTATTTAAACCCTACTTGGAGAGAGATTAGGAACTTTTTTCTCACAATTTGAATTAACAATAAGATTTTGAGAGAAAGGCAAGAACTAGAGAGAGAAAGCTTAAGAAAGCATAGAATCTGAGTTTAATCCTTTCTAATCTCAATTCTTAGTCGTTCTTAGGCTTAATCTCGTAGCGTAAACACTAAAATCAATTAAAAATCATAGGTTAAAATGGATTAAATAGGTTTAGAGACTTATTTTTCAAATACCACCTAAATTTCGTCACTATTTCTGTCACAGTTTTTGTCACTGTTTTGTCACAAAATCTTCAAAGGGATTTCACCAAAGGTAGATTCGAGTCTCCGAAGATAGATTCACAGCCTAGAGGTAACAAATCTAAGTTCCTTTTCATATTTACTTGCTTTTTTGATTCCTTGGTTGTTGTTGTGGTGATCTTTGGGGTCTTTTACCCGTTTTCCTTTCAGTATTCTTACAAAACCATAAAAATCCCCGGAACCGCCACAAGAGTGACCCTCACCACCGTCCTTATGGCGATGAAGGCCAGAGTAGTGGCGGTGACCTCTACTCTTGTGGAGGTCCCAGTGATTTTTGGATTTTTTGGATTCTTTACCCCCCAAATCTATAAATTAAAAATCATTTTGAGTATTTTAAGTCCAAATTTACTGAAAGAATGTTGATTTTGACTTAGAATGTCAATGATTTTGAGTTTATGGGTGTAAAAATGCCCGGATTCGTGTTAGAAGTCAGTCCAAATCAGCATTACTAGAGGGGGAATTGCCCCCACTGTGGTTTCGGGGCCACCACCGTGTCGGTGGCGGTCATCACCGGAGCTATGGCAGGGATGGCCACCCCTCCAGCAATTATGATTTCTCTGATTTTTAACCCCTTTTCGGTTCGTTTTTTGATTTTTTTCCTATTTTCCTCGCTGTTTCACACCAGAAATTTTTTCTAAAAATCCTAAATATTTTGAAGTGAATTAAAAATATATTTAATTTAATTTCATTCATTTAATTTATTTGTTATTTAATTGGTTAAGTTGCCCTTAAATGCCCTAAAAAAATATATTTTCAACTCAAAAAATCCATAATAGATCATTTTCTCTTAAATAAAAATCCAATAATCAACCGGAATCATTTGTGCCTTAATTATGCATGTTAATGGGTATTTTTGTGACGCTATATGTCACATCTGTGCTAACCGGTATTTGGATGCAGGTAGATTTAGGGTTAGATGTATGAGTATCATTTATTTTATCGCATCGAGCAAATGTATAGGAATTTGCAAAGCCCTGCAATAATTAATTTATTTCTTGCTTTTACTTATTTTTTCGCTTTCTGCAAGCTGCTACATGATGAATGGATATTATTAACCTAAAACTCTAAAATAGGGGATTTAAATCGCATAAGAACGAAAGAAACCTTTATTAAAAATATAATTGATTTGATTTATAAAATTTTGGGTACGATTTTCCCACTAGGTGGTAGACCATATCTCAATCATAAAATTTTGATTTATAAAATTTAGGGTTAGATGTATGAGTATCATTTATTTTATCGCATTGAGCAAATGTATAGGAATTTGCAAAGCCCTCAAATAATTAATTTATTTCTTGCTTTTACTTATTTTTTCGCTTTCTGCATGCTGCTACATGATGAATGGATATTATTAACCGAAAACTCTAAAATAGGGGATTTAAATCGCATAAGAACGAAAGAAACCTTTATTGAAAATATAATTGATTTGATTTATAAAATGAAGAGTAGAAAACATCATCCGAGCTTAGAATCTCTAATTGAGGTATGGTCTACCACCTAGTGGAAAAATCATACCCAAAATTCCCAGTTGAGCTAAACTTGGTGGCGACTCTACCTTAAGGACGGGATTTGATCTTGCCTCCTCTAACATATAAATTGGACCTAAATCAACTTTAACATCACTTTTAACAAACATTTTCATCATGCCTAAAAAGATGATCCTTCTCCCGGCTTGCTTCACAGCGTCCCAATTTTTCACTCTCCCTAATTTTCAAAGGGGTCGAAGAAAGGCTCGCCCGCTTACGGTGGCGACTCTGCCAGGTATTTTCATTTTAATTTAAAATTTGAAATTTTTTTTCTTTTTTAAAAATTTGTTAAAGGATTTGATGATGTATCGAAATCATTTTGTAAATCAATACTTCTTTCTTTCTTATGCCTGTTTTATGCGTCGTGTAGATTAGAGGACTCTAGGTTAGGGTGCCCATTTTTCACCCCTTGAAGCTCACTTGCATTACTCATGACCGCTAGGGATTGGGGATATTTTGTGGGTGCATCACTCATTTCAACCAATACGTAATTCCTGCGATAGCACTATTGGTCTATCTAAGGGACTATATAAGGTCAAACGGGGGGTGAATGACCCTTTTTCGTGGAATTTACAGACTTTAAAAAGTCTTGTGTAGCGTGTTTGATGGCTTCTGGATGTTATGTATCCGGATGATGCAAATGTACAATATTATGCAAATATAAGTAAAGAGTTAAAGAAAATCAAACACGATGATTTATACTGGTTCGGCCCTGCCTACATCCAGTCCCCAAAGGTTCCTTCCTTTGAGTTTTTCCACTAGTGTGATTTCTTTCCAACTGGTAGGAATCAAGCCTTACAGTTTGTCTCCAGACGGTACCCCCTTCCGACTGATAGGATATACCACTAGAAGCACCAACTCCTAGCCGAGTCCTTTTATCTTTAGTAGGATATACCACTTAGACTTCTACCTTAAATCTAAGCTGAGTCCTACAGGGAGATCCCACTCAAAGCGTCTACTTCAAGCTATATCCCAATCTTACTACTCACCCAAGTAGGAGATCTTTTACACTTTGGTTTTTAACAAAGGTTTTGGTTTTGGACTTCTTTAAGTTTATAACTCACTTAGGAATCCTTATAAACTAATTTTGAATGACTTGGTTCTTAAAGGGATTTGTAAAACTGATTGTTCTCTAGCCAGTTCTCTTGTATATGCTTTTGTGAAATCAACCAGCGCCTTCTCAACTTGTGAAGCTTCCCTTTTATAGGCTTGGATCATAAATGTAGTTGTTGTGGGTTAGTGAGCTGTAACTCAATCTTTACCATCGATCAGGTAGGATGTGGTGCTTCCGGAACCATTGATCAATCCGTTAGATAGTAATTTGACCCATTTAAATCCTTGGGATTGAGGCTAAAAAGATGTTAATAATCGTTTTCCTTGTATTTTAGTGTCACACCAACTTTTACGCCAGTAGCTCTTTGGTGTAAGCTCCACGCGCCTCTTTATTGGTCTAGGTGAAAAAGGTCGTTATCTTTTTTAGTCCGGTGTTAGTACTTTTATCCTTTTTTTGAAAAGTGCAAGCTATCTCTTTTGTCTTGCATATGGGGAAAAGATCTTTGACTTTGTAGACCAAAAGGTGGAGGGAAAAGTTATCTTTGAAACTTTTCCATTGTCTTGATATCTAAGTCTACTAGATGCCTTTAGACTTAGTATTACTGAATTTGTCCTTATCAGGATGCTTAGCAATCAGTTCTTCCAGATGCTAGTCTTGGAGGTTTAAAGTTTATTTCCTTTCCAAACTTTAACCTAATGATTCCAGTATATGCTTAGGTAATTTGTAGTCTTTAATGGATAACCTTGTAGCTGGATCTTGACCGGATGCTTCCATTTGGATTTAGGAGATTTTTTGTTTAAGTTTTTGTTTCTTTTAAACTTGATCCGGATATTTTAATTTAATTGAGCTTCCGGATCATTGTTTTCCAACAATCTCCCCCATTTGATGGAAACAAAAACCTAAGTCAACTAAGGATATGGTAAAAGGAGTTATATGAACTAATGGAAACAAAAACCTAAGTCAATTAAGGATATGGTAAAAGGAGTTATATGAACTAAGTATGATTTTTGATACTTAGTCATTTACAATTTTACTCCCCTAATATTTTTGAATTCTAGCTTCTAATGTTTTTATAGTACAATTACAGATTGTACTTTTGGAAGCAATTTTGTAATTGATCTTTACTCTATATATATACTTTTGTTGCTAACAATAGTTAACATCAATAAAGTATAGGAATATATAAGAGAAAATGTGAAGCTAGCTATTACTGATTTTACATATGAAGTACATAGCTAATCTATCTATTACAAAGCTGAATCATTTTTTCCCGGATGCACCACCGAACACTCCTCCTTCAGTTTCTTTGCCTTTCTCCTTCTCCCCCTTTTTGTTTTTAGCAGGGGGGTGGTCGATCACCATATAAGTCCTGTCATCCCACTTTTCTTGCCAGGCTTTCGAATAAATCGAGTAATCCAAATTACCTTGCCTTCTTTGCTGCAGGATATGATCTACAGTTGTAGAAGATAAAAGAAGGGGATGGAAGTGATTCTGGAGTTGTGTGTAGAATCTGGTGATGTAGGGATGCATTTGAAGCACATAGTCTCTATCTTTCTCATCGATATATGGAAATAATGCTTTGAGAAGAGTAGTGATTCCCTTGTGTCTAAAAAATCTAGTATCCCCAATGTACTGAACTAGATCCTAAAAGACCAGAAGGAGTTGGCTTTCAGGAATTGATGGAGAGGAAGAGGATTCGAAGATGGATAGGCTTGAAAGTCCGGACTACAGCTTTTCAATGTCTTTCCCCAGATCCTTTTGGATATTATGAATGCTAGTTTTTATTGTTGTCAAGTCCTTGCAAAGATCATCTCTTGCTCTTTCAATGATAGCATCTTATCCATTCAGTTGTCCATACACTTCTTGTGCAACACCAGATAATTGTGTAGCAAATAGCTTTGGAAGATCATCTTCCATGAACTTGGTCAGCTTATTAAGAGTGGCTTGCTTTGATTCATTTAGGTTTGGGAGAGGGGATTTTCTTCCTTTTCAGCAATGAATTTTGTCAAAATTTCAAACTTGGTATCTATGTACTCCTTTATTTCAGTGGACAGATCAGTGGATGAAGAAGTGATTTTATCTATGAGTGTTGCACAGTTATTAGTAGCCCCTGTGTTGGCTTGATCTGCAGAATGGTTTGCTTTAGTTATACTAGCTTTTGTTAGAGAGACTTCTACTGCCAGATCGGCAGTAGGAAAGTCCTCCACTTTTTCTTCTATTTTCTTCACACTCCCCTTAATTGCCCGAAGCTCTCTCTTTAAATCTAGAGGCTAGAATTCGGCAAGCAATACTTTTTCCACGCCCTTTAAATGTTTGCAGATATTCCATAGGCTCTACTTGATATAGCTCTCCTCATGTTCCTCATGAGTAGCCTCCTAAAGAATTTTAAGTGCAGTGGATATTCTCTTGGCTCTTGCAGGATTAACATTTGAGGTTAGGATTCGAATTGGGCTAGCTAATGGAGACTTGGATTCAAAACTGCTTCCGGTATCATCAGATTCAGATGTTGTTGCCTCACTGGAGTCTTTTTCTTTTTCTTCCTTCTCTTCTTCTAACTGATCTTCTGGATTGGTCTCGTCCCTTGAGTCCACTCCAGGAGCATGCTCTTGGGAACCCAGACCAAGTCCCTCCTCCGAAATGGGGTTTTCTGGGTTGGACTGGTTTTCCTTGAATGCACTTTGAGATTGGTCATTCAAGTTGTCCTTTACTGTTTCAATAGCAGTAGCAGAAGAACTTTTATTTACATTGAATGAGACAGAGTCATGAATTACCTCAAGCATTGGCATTTGATGCTTATCAGCTTCTCTTTCTTCTTCATTTACTTCCATCTCAACCCTTGGATGACACGAAATGTCCTCTATCACCTCTACAAATGCCTTTTCAGGGCTTTTATTTTCTCCTCCAGGCGCATTGGAAATGTCCTCAATGCCCTCTTCATTTGCCTTTACAAGACTTTTCTCTGCATTGGTTTCATCTCTCATATGTAGTAGATTTTCTAAAATGGGTCCGGATCTGGGTAGAAAAGGAAAATTATCTACTTTCGGTTCTCGGGCTATGGCTTCCATATCTACTGGATCAATGAGTATGGGCTGAACACCGAAAGAGCCCCCGAGGTCCTTCTACGGTTGCTTTATTGATCCTGTTATTTTCTTCAATGGATGCCATCATGTCCTCATATTGAGGATCCTCCGGAAGGACAGCTTCGGTAGATCCGGGCACATTCTTGCCCTTTGTAACTTTGGCCTTAGCCAATTCTTCCACTACTACCCTCTTAGCAACTCCCTCATCAATAACTATGCCCACAAGCTTCTTGACTTTCTTCTTTTCAAGTTTTTGAGCTGTTTGGGCCTTTACAGCCTCATCAAAAGTACACCCCTTCCAGGTGAATTACTTCCAGGGAATTGGGACCTCGTCCTCTATTTCTTCCTCATCAGATCCATGCTCTTCTGTTAGCATATCTGTTGCCTTTCTTTTCTATCCCTTTTTGTACCCCTCTAATTGCAGCAGTAGCCACTGCATTTAACTCCCCTGCCTTCAGGTTATAGACTGGCTTCTTTACTTTCTCAGCTGCCTTAATTATTCTTCCTTGAGACTTAGGCTTCTCCGGAGACTTAGCCAACAGCTGGGTTAAGGATAAAGTATCCTCATTGACTTCCCCAGCCTGAACTACGATAAACTTCTTCTGTGCCTTTGGCTTAGTAGCTCTTGCTTTTTAGGGAACCGAAGCTTCTACCTGATCCACTGCTTTTTCTTCCTCTACTTTTCTTGTCATCTCGAAGCTTCTTGGCTTTTTCCTTATTCTAAATTTCCCCGAAGGTTAGTTTTCTGAAGTTTCTCTCTAGGACTTATTTTCCATTTACTGCCTGGAATCCGGGTAAGGCCACTTGGGTTACAAGTAATATCCTGGTGATCAGGGTACCATGAGAGTTATTGTATTGCTTGTTGTAGTGGATGATCAGCACCGACATGTTGACTACCCTACTCTCTACCCAGTGTTATAGTACATAATGTTGAAAGGATGACACTATGGTTAGAGATCCCTTCTGGATGAGAATTAGCTTGGCTAGTGCGTGCTGTAAGATCCTTGGCACTTCTAGAAAGTAGGTGGAGAATTCATCTCTGAAATAATTTAGATGCAGCCACTACTTGGGTTTATATTTGACACACTGTTCATCCCCATCACTTCTCAGTTGAACCCCATTGTTTTTCATGTTGAGATGTTTCTTAAAGAACTCCGGATTCATAGTTATGAGTTTTCCTTAAACTTTGTTTCTCAGAGCATCAAAGATGGGGTGGGCTCTGAGATTCTCACAAGATCTGGATATATAGGATAGTTGATTTTGAGGAAATCTGTCAGATGCTGGTCCTCAATCAATTTTGAGTATGGGTCTGTCTCGAATAGGAAATTATCGCCCAAGAAATCTATAGGGACAATAGAATCACTAGCTTTGAATTTTAGAGGCTCGAAATCTTCATCTTTCGGATCAAACTCTATAATGATGTCTTGTGTTGGGAGCATTTTGGGTCCTTCGTAAGTCATGATGGTAGCCATTTGAGAAAAGATTTGAATGAAGTTTTAGGGTTAGGAGTTTGAATTTTGATTTTTACAGAGTAACAGTGTATGAATGATGCTTGTGTGAAGAAGACAAGGGTTTTTGGGGGTTTATATAGGATTTTCTAAGTGAGGGTATTTTGGTAATCTGAATGCCGTTAATTTGGCTGAATTGATGACATGGCGATTGGGATTTTAAGAGAGAGGTAGTTTCAGTTTAACCGGAGAATAGGAAAGGTTAAATTTACCAACTATTTAATTTACCGCACGTGTAACTCCCAATTGATGTTTGAAATTCAAAAGGTAATAGTTACTTTTCAGCGCTTTTTCTACCATGTGTCTTATCTTGTCTGTTCATGTGGAAATTTTTCTTCCGAAATAGATTTTTCTTTAATGCTACTTTTCTTCCGGATTCATCGATTTGACAAGGATCTAAATTAATTTTGGACTGTCTTCCAGATTTTCCTCAAATTGGATTAGACATACCTATTGACCTATTGACTCCCTTAGCTTACCAAATTAATCTTTACTTAATGGCTTAGTAAAGATATCTACTTTTTGCTCATTGGTTGGAATGTATACCAAAGCAACATCCTTTTTCATCACATAATCCCGGATGAAATGATGCCTTATGTTTACATGCTTCATCCTACTATGGAGTACTGGATTATTTGACACATCAATGGTACTTTTGTCATCACACATTACATCCATACACCAGATTTGAACTCTATAGTCTTCTTGTTGTTGCTTGATCCAAAGGAGTTGAGTTACACAACTTCCAGGTGCCATATATTCTGCTTCTGTGGTTGATAAAGCAACTAAAGTTTGCTTCTTGCTGTACCATGATACTAAGCAATCTCCAAGGAAGTGACAGCCTCTGGAAGTACTCTTTGTCTCAAGAGTATCTCTGCCATAGTTTGCATAAGTGAGGCCTTGGAGTGTGAAATCTCCATTATTAGGATACCATAGCCCAACTTCAGTGGTTCCTAGGAGGTATCTAAGGATCCTCTTTACTTCTATAGGGTGAGAATCTTTAGGATTGGCTTAATACTTTGCACAGTAGTAAACTGTATAGTGTATGTCAGGCCTGCTAGCTGGCAAGTATAGGAGTGAACTAATCATCCCTATATAGAGCTTCTGATTAACATCTTCTCCTTCACAATCCTTGCATAGTACTGTATCTGATCCCATTGGAGTGGACATAGGCTTGCTTGTGTCCATTTCAAATTTCTTCAAGATCTCCTTGGTGTACTTGGATTGATTTATGAAGATCCCATTCGGACTCTGCTTGATTTGTAAACCAAGGAAGAAATTTAGTTCTCCCATCATGGACATCTCAAATTCCTTCTGCATTTGAGAGTTGAATTCTTCACACATCTTTTCATCAGCTGCCCTAAATATAATATCATCCATATAAATTTGGACCAGAATGATATCATTCTTCTTCTTCTTAATGAAAACTGTTGTGTCTGCTTTGCCCTAGATATATCCTTGGTTATGAGAAATGTAGCGAGTCTCTCATACTAAGATCTTGGTGCTTGCTTCAATCCATAGAGAGCTTTCTTCAGTTTATAGACATGATCCAGATGCTTTGAATCTTCAAATCGAGGTGGCTGCTTTACACAGACTTCTTCCTAAATGACTCCATTGAGAAATGCACTTTTGAAATCCATTTGGAACAATGTAAATCCCATGAATGATGCAAAATCACACAAAATCTTGATTGCCTCCAGTCTTTCTATAGGGGCAAAGGTTTCTTCAAAGTCAATCCCTTTCTATTGGTTGTAGCCTTCAGCATCCAATCTTTCTTTGTTCCTTGCTATAACTCCAGATTTATCTATCTTGTTCCAGAATATCCATTTGGTGCCAATGATTGACTTTCTCTTTGGAGGTACCACTAGATCCCATACATCAATCCTGGTGAATTGATCTAGTTCTGCTTGCATTGCCATCATCCAGCTTTCATCCCCTTCACCATGTTGAAATTTCTTTGGCTCAATGAGAGAAACAAAAGTAGCATGGCTCATCATCCTATTGAGTTATCCTCTAGTTCTGACTGGATTTTGGACATTATCTAAAATAGCTTCTGCCCGATGATTTCTGTGATTTCAGATTTCCCTTTGCAAGCCTTTATGTTGAGTTGGGACTTGTTCTATTCCTGCCTTAGCTTGTTCTCCTTGGTCATTATTGAACTTTATCTCATGTGGATTGAGATCAATTTGTTGAACTTCTAGATCAAAAGATATTCCTTCATCCTCTTCTTTATACTTCTTGATTTGGAAAGAATTAGGAACCTCAGCTTGCTTCTTTTCTCCAGAGTTTTCAACTTTTGATACTGGATCTTCCGGAGTGGAACTTTTCTTGCCTGCATGGTTAGTCTTATCAAAATCTACATGTATAGACTCTACCATAGTTTGGGTTCATTTATTGAAGACTCTGTAAGCCTTACTATATGTTGAGTAGCCAAGGAAAATTGCTTCATCAGATTTAGGATCAAATTTTCCTAATTGCTCTCTATCATTTAGGATGTAGCATTTACATCCAAATCCTTAAAGTACCCAATTTGGGGTTTTCTTCCCTTCTTGATTTCATAGGGGGTCTTTTATATAGTCTTTCTAATGAGAGCTCTATTCAAAATATAACATGCTGTGTTTACGGCCTCACCCTAGAAACATTTTGGCAAACAATTCTTACTTAAAATTGTTCTAGCCATTTCAACTATGGACCTATTCTTTCTCTCAACAACTCCATTTTGTTGAGGGGTGTGAGGGGCAGAGAAGTTATGTTCAATGCTCCTGGAGTCATAAAATTCAGTAAAATGCTTATTTTTGAACTCACCACCATTATCACTCCGGATGCGTGCAATGCTTATGCCCTGTTCTACTTCTATCCGGATGAATGTTTTTGAGAATTGGTTAAAGGGTTCATCTTTGCTTACTAGCAAGAGAACCCAGGTATATCAAGAATAATCATCCATAATGACCATGGTGTATTCTCTTCTACCTAAACTCAATGGTTTGATTGGACCAAAGAGATCAATGTGTAAGAGCTCAAGTACTCTTTTGGAAGGAATGTAGGAGATGAAAGGGAAACTTTTCTTATGCTGTTTACCTAATAGACATGCAATTCCTAAATGGCCCTTATCAAAAGCAACCTTAGGCAAACCCACTACCAATTCATTTTTGGCTAGTTTGGATAGGAGGTTCATGCTAACATATCCCAACCTCCGATGCCATAGCGATGATTTTTCTTCTTTAGACACCAAGCAGATATTCTTTTTCTCATTTTTAATGTTAACAAAATAGATATTATTTACTCTAGGTGCATAAAGAATGAGTTGATTAGACTTACTATCATAGATTGAGTAGCCTTCGGAATCAAAGGTGACTTTTCTTCCTTTGTCACAGAGTTGGGCTACACTTAGCAAGTTGAACTTCAGTCCATCAACCAGTGAGATATATTCTATTTTTAATTAGATCCAATAGTTCCATGACCAATAATTTATCCCTTTTGATTATCTAAAAAGCTTACTTTACCTCCCTTATTCTAGGTTAACGTGATGAAGGCCTTCTCATCACCTGTCATATGCCTTGAGCATCCACTATCAATGTACCAAGTGTGTTGATCTACTGCGAATCTAAGGCATACCTATAAAATAGATCAAGTGGGTTTGGGTACCCAATCGGATTTGGGTCCTCTTGGGTTAGTAACCATCTCAGGCCAAGGATTAACATCATAATACCCATTTTTTAATCTATATAATTTAGTAATATGATTGTTTTTCCCATAAAACCTGCACCTTGAGATGGGTCTGTTCTACTCCTACTTCTTTTCAATTTCTTAAGATCCTCCTTCCCATAGTTCCCTTTGTATCCAACTTCTTGTACACGTGTAGATGGTCCAGTGTATATCTGGAAGCTGGCTGGAGGTGCAACTTCTGCTGCCCAGTTCCTTCTTTATTTGGTAGGTTGTTGATTTTAGACTGCCTTAGCTTTTCCTTTTTATGCAACAGTTTATCTTTGAGCTTGGGGTTGCCTGCAAACCACTTTCACTTTTTGATTGGGTGGATTGGGATTTCTCCTTGCAGCTTGCTTTTGGTTTCTCCTTCTTTGTGGAGGATCAGATTTCAACTTGGATGCTTCCTTTATTAGGGCAATTTCTCTATCCAGCGAATCAAGTTGGTACTTAGCATTTGCACTTGATTCTTTAGGTAGTTCTGCTCAACTTTATCGATGTGCTTTGTTGTTCTGATCAAGTTGACATCTTGTGCCAATGCTTCATTATCCTCAGCGATTTCCAACACTTTTCTTCTTAAAGATTTATTAGCTTTTGTGTTCTTCTTTACACACTTGATCACAATAGCTAAAGCTCTAGCAAGGTCTAAGTTAGAAGCAAAGTTAAAATATGAGTTTACCTCAGTATTTGCTGTTCCTGACTCTAATTCTGTGATTTGCATTATATTTTGCAAAGAGACATTCTTTTCGAATTGCTCAGCTTCCGGATCAATTAGTGCCATGAATGAGAAGTTGGCAGTCTTTTCTTCTACTGTTGAAGATGAGCTGCTACTTTCCTCACTATTGCTTCAGGTGGCCACCATTGCCTTCTTCTTGTTCTTCTTGGTTTTTTTGAGCTTGGGGTATTTGGTTTTGAAGTGGCCCTTCTCTTCACATTCAAAATAGGCAGCCTCTTTTTCCGAATCCTTCTTTTCTTTCGGATTCTTTCTAGGCCTATCTCTTCTGGATGCGCCTTCCCTTGGTTTTTGGGATTCATATCTTTTGGACTTCCTCCTTTCTTTCTTTTGTAGGAACATGATGAGCTATCTAGTTAAAAGGGCTAGTTGCTCCTTGGTACTTTGAGATTCATTAACTTGCTCTTCCTCTCCAGATGAAGCTGATCCGGTGGATTCTGCTTTGAGTGCAATAGCTTTCTTTTTCTCTTCTGGCTTCTTCTCATGTTGACTATATCTGTCCAGAGACAGCTCTTGAGTCAAGGGATTTCCAATGAGCTCATCATAACTATAGAAGTTTAGGTCATGAGCTTCCTCAATGGCAGTCTTCTTGTTATCCCACTCCTTGGTGAGACTCCGGAGTACTTTATTGACCATATCCACCTCAGGAATTTCTTTTCCAAGCCTCTTCATTTCATTAACTAGATTGGTATATCTAGTGTTCATACTACTGATAGATTCTTTTAGCTCCATCTTGAAGGTTTCAAGTTTCTGCTAGAGTAGACAAAGCTTTGGCTCTCTTACTTTGTTGGTTCCTTCATAGGTGACTTCCAGTTTCTGCCATTTTTCTTGTGCATTCTCACATTTGGATATCCTATTAATTCTGTTGCACTAAGAGCATAATAAAGCATGTTAATAGCTTTTGCATTTTTATACAATCTCTTATAATCATTTTCATCCCATAAGCTCAAGGGCTTGTGGGGTGTTTAAACCATCTACCTTATGCGTAGGCTCATATGGACCCTCTTTAATGGCCATCCATGCCATCATGCTTTGAGTTTGAATGAAATTCTTCATCCAATTTTTCCAGAACATGTAGTGTTCATCGGTGAAGAGTGGAGGACGAGTAATAGACATACCCTCCAGAAGGAGCTGTGAGTTTTGGAAACTCATTTTGATTCTTAGATCAAAATAGGTGGACCTTTAGCTCAAGATGGTTAGATCTCTAGTTTGAGCACTCACTCTAATACCACATGTTGGTGCCTATGAGGGTCTATATAAGGTCAGAGGGGGGTGAATGACCCTTTTTTTTATGGAATTTACAGACTTTAAAAAGTCTTGTGTAGCGTACTTGATGGCTCCCGGATGTTATGTATCCGGATGATGCAAATGTACAATATTATACAAATATAAGTAAAGAGTTAAAGAAAATCAAACATGATGATTTATACTAGTTTAGGGCCGCCTACGTCCAGTCCCCAAAGGTTCCTTCCTTTGAGCTTTTCCACTTGTGTGATTTCTTTCCAACTGGTAGAAAACAAGCCTTACAGTTTATCTCCGGATGGTACCCCCTTCCGAATGTAGGATATATCACTAGAAGCACCAACTCTTATCTGAGCCCTTTCATCTTTAATAGGATATACCACTTAGAATTCTACCCCAAATCTAAGCTGAGTCCTACAGGGAGATCCCACTCAAAGTGCCTACTTCAAGCTATATCCCAATCTCACTACTCACCCAAGTAGGAGATCTTTTACACTTTGGTTTTTAACAAAGGTTTTGGTTTTGGACTTCCTTAAGTTTATAACTCACTTAGGAATCCTTACAAACTGATTTTGAATGAGTTGGTTCTTAGAGGGATTTATAAAACTGATTGTTCTCTAGCAAGTTCTCTTGTATATGCTTTTGTGAAATCAACCAGCACCTTCCCAACTTATGAAGCTTCCCTTTTATAGGCTTGGATCATAAATGTAGCCATTGTGGGTTGGTGAGTTGTAACTCAATCTTTACTATTAGGTAGGATGTGGCACTTTCAGAGCCATTGATCAATCCGTTTGACAGTAATTTGACCCGTCTGAGTCCTTGGGATTGAGACTGAAAAAATGTCCATGATCATTTTCCTTGTATTTTAGTGTCACACCAACTTTTACACCAGTAGCTCTTTAGTGTGAGCTCCACACACCTCTTTATTGGTCTAGGTGAAAAAGGTTGTTATCTTTTTCAGTTTGGTTTTAGTACTTTTGTCCTTTTTCTGAAAAGTGCAAGCTGTCTCTTTTGTCTTGCAAAGGATCTTTGACTTTATACACCAAAAGGTGGAGGGAAAAGTTATCTTTGAAACTTTTCCCATTGTCTTGATGTCTGAGTCTTTTGGATGCCTTTAGACTTAGTATCAACGGATTTGTCCTTTTCCGGATGCTTAGCAATCAATTGTTTGGGATGCTAGTCTTGGAGGTTTAAAGTTTGTTTCCTTTCTAAACTTTAACCTAATGATTCCAGTATATGCTTAGGTAATTTGTAGTCTTTAATGGATGACCTTGTAGCTGGATCTTGTCTGGATGCTTCCATTTGGATTGAGGAGATATTTTGTTTAAGTTTTTATTTCTTTCAAACTTGATCTAGATATTTTAATTTAATTGAGCTTCCGGATCATTATTTTCCAACAAGCTCTCATTTGAGGAGTGGTTGAGTTACATGGAATCAAGGTAAATGAGAGCCTTCTACCATATCAGCAGTTTAGACCATGAACCACATTGGATAAGCTATAGCAACTTCCCCTTAAGAATCACCAAAACACGCATGTTTTAGAATTAGGTAGCATACTCTCTTGCCGTTCGTTGGCATTCGAGTTGAGCCCTAAATTTTTGAAAGGCATTGTACGGGAGTCACAAGGTTGGAAGAGGTTCCGCTTATTGTGTGCTACTTATGTTATGCTCATTCATGCAACAAACCATGCATAGGCCTCCTGTTGTCGACCTTTATTTTGTTCTTTTGCTTACCTCTACCCTCCCTTCGCTTGAAGAACGTACCTAGCTCACTAAGGAATGGTGAGGAATTTAACAAAATGCCTAAAATCATCTGGATCCTGAAGAACGTACCTAGCTCAGTAAGGAATGGTGAGGAATTCATGCGTATCATGTATTTTGGGGATAAGCTTCGCATCATAAACCCTTCTACTCTCCATCCCTCTAAGCCACCATGTGTATATAGCATCTATCATTCAAGTAAATGTACAAACCATTCATTTCATTCATGGTTCGATTTGGGCTGATCAGCTTCCAATTTCTCAGCTAGGTCTAGATGTCCTCGCTGTCGCCATCTAGTTTAGTACAGGCTCAATCATCATTGGATCCGTCGTCCCATAGGTTCAAGTTTGGTGGCTCCAGAATCTTCTCTTTCAGTCATGTTGATATTTCGCTTGTTAGTGGGGTTCCAATTGAGGGTACTCCTCCTCCTATTCCTCCGCCAAATCAAGGCCAATCTCAATTAGGTAATGAGATTACCGGTGCTATGGCTATGTTCTTTAGCTCGACTTGTTCCACACTTCTATCCAAGAGCAAGTCTGTTCAGTGTTAAGAGAAGAGAAGAATGATCAGAGGCCATTATGGCTAGTGGTTCAAGCTCAGGGATAGCCAAAACTTGCTCAAAATAGGCCAGGCCATATCCAACCAGTTTTGAATCAGACTTCAGTTCCTATGGTTCCCCCTTTACCACCTATTCAGCCGAGTTAGTTTTAGTTCGGGCAGACTTCAATCCCGCTGCTTCCATCCTTTACTCTGCCTACCTTTGGTTTTCCATTTCTAAACCCGAGGCCAGCAGCTCAAGCTCCTATTTTCCCCGCTTTCTCAGGGGGGTTTACCCCTCAGATGATAACTCCTTCTACTGGTTTTGTCATTCCCTTGACACCACTGACATCTTTCGCACCATCTCCTCCCAAATTTGTGGTCACCCCGAGGGGAACCACTTACCCTCAAAATCCTTTCGCCCATCCTCATGTTGAGATTCTGGCACCTCCTCTGCCTTTTTAGTTTAGAGCCACTTTAGTTCCCAACAACCAGGTCATAAAATCTTCGGGTGTGACACCAGAAGTGGAGCCTTTATTGAGGCATCTTATGGCTATGAATGATAAGATAGAAGAAGAGAAAGATAAGGATTGGGTTCCCAAGAACTTTTCCATGCCGAGAATGGAGCCTTATACTGGCGAGGGGCCTCCTAAGTCCCATATTGTTATGTACAAGCAAATCATGTGAGTTCAGAAAATCGGTGATAAGGTCTTAGCCAAGTTATTTCCTTGTACTTTAGGTGGGCTAGCTCTCGAGTGGTACAATACTCTTCCTACCAATGTCGTTCTAATTGGAAGCTTCTCTCCGAGTCTCTAATTGGTCATTATGGTTTTAGCTCAACCATGGAAACCACTATTTAGCATCTTAAGGTGGTTAAACAAAAGCCAGGCGAGACTTACAAGTCCTACTTCAATCGATGGATGGCCACCCAAGTTTTGTTGAAGTAGAAGCTCAGTCTGAAGGAGATGATCCTGAAACTTCTTGATGGATCTCTCCCAGTCTTTCAAACAGAGATGGAAATGGATTCTTATGACTCATATATGAAGGTTTTTGAGAAATTCTAGAAGATTGAGCTTCGTGAAGAGAAAGAGAAGGCAAATAAGCCGACCGGGAATCGGCCATGGTATAAGAAGAATAAGTCGAATGAAGTTGCACCAGCCCCTGCCAAAGGTAAGTCACATGCTGTACAAACTATGGCTTAAGAGGAAGTGTCTGCAGTTCAAGTCGCTCCTCCTTAGTAAACAGTTTTATCTCTGTGGAAACTACCTCTTGGCATTATCTTTGCTAGAATGTTTAAAGCAGGCAAGTTAAAACCTCTATACGATTACAGGGCTCCTCGACTAGACAAGAAAGGGTACTTTTGCAAGTTCCACATATAGAAACAGCATCAAACTGATCAGTGTAGAGTTTTGGCTTCCACCATCGCTCGAATGGTTAAGGAGGGGAAAATTGAGGAACTGGCTAGAAAACCAAGCACTATAGAAAACCATCTACCTAACTTTGAGGGCAAGGTCACTATGATCAACTCTGGTCTTAGTGAAGAATCTGTTCTAAATATGATCTCTGAAGAGTTTGTGATGGTTATTGGCTCTGACCTCCCTTCAAACTTTGTGTTCGACATGATCTCACAGTCTAATCCTGTGGTAAGCTCCATGGAAATTAAGGAAATAGGGCAAGAAAATGAGGCCAAGACCGAAAGTGTGGAAATGGTTAAGGAAGTGTCGTTTAATGTTGATGATTATATGCTAAAAAGATAATATTCTGATGAGGAGCTTGGGGTTTTCAATGTGGATGACTATGAGCTTTAGGACATTGCGCTAGCTTACGAGGAGCCTACTTACCTGTTCAAAACTTTGGCCACCAAGAGTGTGAAGGTTGATGGTATTCTAAGAGTCACTCATAGCGGTTGAGTATATCAAGCTAAGGATAACCACCTCCATCTTGAGAATGACCCAGTCTAAAAGCCTGTTAGAACCGCAGCTAAACCGACGACTCCACCTCCTAAGGTTAAGACGAGTACCAATATTGACCCTCGTATCACTCAGTTGAAGACTATGCAAGCTTGCTTTAGCATCTGGTAGCTAGTCCTTGGTTCTGATGACTATCGCAGAGCTCTTATCAAGAGGCTTTTAGAAATTGAAGCAACGCCTACCACTTCAGCGGTCTAGATATGCAATATGATAGGGGAAGGGCTTATAGTTTCGAGAAGCGAGGATGGAGTTATGTTTCCTTGCAGAGATCTCTCTCTTGAGGGGATCGACCACAATTGGGCTTTATTTATCTATGTCCAGATTCTAGATCAAACTATCCCCTATGTCATGGTCAACGATGGGTCCGCTTTGAACCACTATCCACTAAAGATACTTCCTCACTTGGGTCTGTCCAATGCCATGCTCAAAAAGTCCAACACCATCATCCACACTTATGATGATTCAAAGAGGGGTATGATTGGTATGTTTAAAGCTGAGGTGATCGCGGGGGAATTCACTAGCAAACTGCAGTTCACTGTCTTGGATATCCTTGTTTCCTACTCTCTACTCTTGGGTCTCCCTTGGATCTATGCTTTGGGATTGGTTTCTTCGACGCTCCATTAGAAGATCAAACTAAGGAAGAATGATGGAAGGCTCGCTCTGTGTCATTAAGGCTGACCAAGCATCTGTGATGGCCGAAGAGAAATCTGGGTTCTGAGTGGTTGTCGTCTGTGAGCACTTAATTTTAATGATCCTTTTTACAAAATGATGATGAGAGCTATATGCTGCAATGTCTTATAGGTGTTGTCCATCAAAGGTGTTCCTATTGCTATAGAGTTGAGTTTGGCCTGAGTTAGGAGACTTAGTATGGCCTTAGGACCCCGTACAGGTGCTGCCTGGTGGTACAGATCCACTAGTAGACCCGTACGGGTAGATTTCTTCCATACGCCTGGGGGGGGACTCGTATGGGTTCGCTTGTTGCCTTATCAGGGCCTTTCGAAAGCTATCTCTTACCTTTTTTGGGAAAAGGCAGGTCTTGAATGCGGTTTATTGCATTCAGACCTAATTTTCACCCTATAAATAGGGCCTCTTCCTCTCATTTTAATATAGAACTCATATGCAAAAATAGTTAATTTACTATACATAAATTCTAGTAGTTTCTACCGGTATAGAAAGGTTATAGTGAAGGTATAGGAGGTATAAAATAGGGAGAAAACCCATTCCTAGCTTTGTTTATTAGGATTTAGGGGAGGTTCTATCCACACAAATACTCACCTAAATAGTCCTATTTCACCAACTACTTTGGCCAGACTCTCGCAACAGTAAAGGTATCGCCTCAAAGTGGACTCACACCATAAAGGTAACGCTCCCGAGTTTCAAAGAGATTCACATCTCAGTTATTTCATTATTATTCTCTACCTTCATTATTATATCTATTCTTGTTCTTGTTTTGGGTCTTGTCCTAACTTGTATGAGCCTTGTTGGCACCACATATCCCTAAGGGTATTAAATCGGTGCGCCATAGTCACACGAAAGGAAATCCCATTTTTATTTTATATTTCTTCCATTAATCTATTTATCTCGAACTGAGTTTCTGCATGGGACCAGATAAGACCTATACAGGTTCCCCATACCCATACCGGTCCTCCCCGGTAGCCGTATAGGTCCCACCCACGCTCCCAAGCAGAACCTAGAATTCATTTTAATTCTGTTAAAAATCAATCCAACTCACCATATGCCATGAGATCATTTTCACTAATAATTCGATAAATCAACCCACTAAAGTTAAAATGTGTTTTTACAATAAAATACATTGAGACCCGTTATTTCTTTCCAATCCTAGAAGCCGCCCGGGTACTATCGATCGCAAAATGCCACACTAACATAATCACATTTTCCTAGTAAAATGCTGACTTATGATGTGCTATAAACTGTTATGAGCAGGCGAACTTTTTTCCCTTAAGGACCACGTGAGATGCATAGCATAAGGGGAAATAATGAGTGCTGTGAAGTGAGCTAAGGGAGAATCCTTATTTTAAGCGTGATGAAAACAATAATGGAAAATGATATTGATGTTGAAATTAAGTCCAATTTACATGTCAAGGGATACGAGACTCAAAATCCCATATTTTACGATAGAGTCGCCACCTAGTCAAGCTCCATCAAGATTTTGGGTACGATATTCCCACCTGGTGGTTGGACCGCACCTTAAAATAAAGATTCCAAGTTCAGATGATGTTGCTTACTTTTCATTTATGGCTGTTGAAAGGTACTTGTTCTAGGGGCATAAAGTTTATAGATGGTAACGGGTTCATGAACTCGTTACCATCTATAAACTTCACGCCCCTAGAACCGAGTACCTTTCTGATTACATAAGGTCTTTCTCAATTTAGTCGAGACTTTCCCCCTTGGATCGGCATTGGTAGGCTATACTTGCTTTAAAACTGGATTATCGGCTTTCGACGGATACTTCTGACGCATGACTCGGTCATTGTACGCTTTTGCCATGCATTGCTGATACATCTGAAGATTGTTTAAGCTATTCAAACCACGCTTTAGCCTATAGGGGCCCCTTTGACTTGGATTCAGGTGCCACTCGTAGAGATTTCATCTTAATGTCAACCGGTAAAACTGCCTCTATGCCGTAAACTAAAGAGAAGGGGGTTTAGCTGCTGGGAGTTCTGACGCTTGTTCGATACCCACAAGGAGCAAATGGTTGCTTGTCGATCTAAACTCTGTATTTTGTGGTAGGCTTGGAGAGAAATTTCTTGATAAGCTTGTTTATGGCTTCGATTGTCCCATTAGCCCGTGGTATGCATAGTAAATGTCTGCAATGTTCAAACCCATACTTTTAGATCAATTAGGTGGTTGCCCCTTAAAACTAAGACTCATTTTCTAAGACTAAGTGGTGGAGCAGGCTGTACCGAGTGAGGATGCATTTCTTGAGGTACTTGGCCATCTTCTTAGCGGTAACGTGGGTGTAAGGCTCAGCTTCCCCCCACTTTAAGAAGTAACATGCCCCTACAATGATGAAGTGGTGTTCATTTGTTAATGAAGGTTGAACTCCACAGATCATATATCCCCCTCGCCTAGAATGGTCAATGAGGAGAGAAATGTAAGATGGTGTGTAGTAGTAAGGGAATGGCTATAGAGAAGAGTCAGAGGTGTATCGAGGGTGGGAATTTTGAGAATGGGTGGGCTAAAAAAGGTAAGCCTTAATTTTATCAAAGGTAAACTGGCGATTTTATCCCACAAAATAGGCTGACACTTCTTTAGTAGCTTGAGAGCCAGGTTCGTATATAGTTGTGAGGCTCATGATAAACCGGCTGGCATACTGAATTGACCTAAGGAAGGAATGAACTTCTTTCTCTATCTTGGGTGCGGGCATATCCCTAATGGCTTTAATCTTATCGGGATCCATCTCTAACTAATCACATGACCTAAGAGCTTTCCTGACGTCACCCAAAAAAAAATACCCTTTTTCGGATTAAGGTGGAGGTTTTATAAACTTATCCAAAATCATAGGGTGTTCTTCCCTGGAAGGAGACTTAACCAATGTATCATCAACGTAGACCTCAACTTCTTTGTGAACCATATCATGCAAGAGAGTGGTGATGGCTTGTTGATAGGTTGCCCTTGCATTTTTTAGGTTGATCGGCATAACTCAAAAACAATGGGTCCCTTATTCTGTGATGGAAGCTATCTTGACCTTATCAATTACACCTTATAGAATTTGACCATGCCCTGAGAATCCACTCGTGGATAAGTACATTGAGGCCTCTAGCTATGTTGTTAACTAGTACACCAATATGTTGTAGAGGAAAGCCTTCTTTTGGTGAAGCCTTGTCCAAACTTTGCTAATCCACATGAACCTTTGCCCTTCCACCTTTCTTGGCGACTGTGATGATACTTGGTAACCAAGATAGGTACTTGAAAACTTCAAAAGCTTGGCCCTGATCGACTTAGAAACCTCTGTTTTTTAGAACCTAAAGTGACTCTTAATGATTTCATCCTTTCAATCCATTGTGGCAGAGTTTCTACTTGACTAGAAAGAACTTCAAAGTGGTCAGAGTATAAGGCTCAGTGATATGACCAACCCTAGGCATGTCTAGGTGTGACAAGGTGAAAGTGTCATCAAGGTCTTTAAGCACTTATTTATCTCTCTTTTTCTTTTAGAGTTTAGTTCATTAGAAAATGGTTACCATTTTATGTACTCAAATTTAATTCAGTTAAAGAAACGTCATAAATACTGAACACATTATACTTGTGATAAAATGAATGCATGGACCCATCAGGCGAAACATCAAGCAGATAAGTAAAAAGAGAGTCTTTGATCGAATAAAAAATGCCTTAAAGGCAGGGTTGTTCATATCTATATACTAGAAACATAAAGAAAGAAAATTGCATTAAAAGATAGTCATCCTCCATAGACGGAGGGTCTTGGCTGGTAGAGCTGGTAGATTGAGCATCATCGGTAGCTTCCATTAGTGTGTCATCCAGGTCGAGACCTAAAACTTTCCCTTATTCAGCTGGTGAGTTGTCTCCTTCCTTAGCTAGAGACCTCGCAAGATTGTTGGTAATGGAATTGACTTCTTCATTATCTTTTTATTTTCCACAGTAGCATGCTTCCCAAAGAGATTTCCAGAATTTCCCCCTACAACAAACTCTTCGGACAGGCCGGAGTCAATCGTATTGATCTTCTCATCAAATTTTGGTAAAGGGATCTCCATTGTCTCAGGCTTCGGTTCTTCTATCTTTCCTTCTTCTACTAGGCAAGAAATAGCAGCGGTTAGAGCCCTACACTGATCAATCTCATGTCCTCTTTACACATGATATTTGCAGAAGTCCCCCTGTTCTTCGGCACTTGGAGGTCTATACTTCTGAATGGAATTAAGCTTGCTAGCTTCTCTTAACTTTGCAAATATGAGGCCTACGGGGAATTTCCACGGAGTTACAGTGTGCTCAGATGAGGGGTTATTCGAATGGCTAAAATGTCTTCTAGTACAATAATCTGAACGGCGGGTGCCCCAAAGGAATAAGATGGCTCATCATAAGGCTAAGAAGATTCCTTAAGCACATAGTCGTCTACACTGAACAGTTCCCAATCATAGTCAGAGTATTCCCCTTTGAGTTCATAGTTGTCAACATTGAAAAGAGACTCTTTAACCAGGTTGATTTCTTTGGCTTTAGTGTAGATGCTCTTGATGAGCTCATGCAACCCATTACCCTTCTTAGGCAAAATAGAATGAGAAATTCTAATCTGGTTGTTGAGCTTTGGTAAGGGGTTATCCATGGGGCTATACACCCTTTCTAGCTCAAATACCCTCCATTCCTTCACCAAATAGCGAATGTCTTGAATCAATTTCTGACATTCATTAGTGTGGTGGCCTCGTTAGACATGATATGCATAAAAGTTATGCTTCTCCTCTTCTTTAGTGTGCCTATGCTCACGAAGGTTTCTTATAAGGCCATGCCCCCTTAGGGTGGCTACGATTACACTGAGGGGTAATTTCAATGGATTTGTAATATTCTCAGGGTTATTTTTCGGCTGGATGGGAGCCACTACGACAGGCACCCAAGAAATCATCCGATCCTGAATGGATGACCCGTGATTCAACTTGCTTGTTCGTGAAAACCTTCCCCTCATCTCAGCCTAAGAAGGGATAGCACACGGTTTGGAAACCAAGTCTTCACTTCCCTTGAGCTTTCCTTTTTGTCGTCCTTCAAAACTAAAGAGCAAGAACTTACACAGTAGAGCCTCCACTTTGGGTGTCATGATCAGAGATTTAATGACCTGGTTACTAGATCGAGGAATTGCTAATTGATACGAGGGAGACTCAACTTTAGGTGTCATATACGGAGATTGCATGACCTGGTCGTTGGATGAGAGAGTAGTCAGTCGGCGTAAGAGAGCTCTAATTTTGGGTGTCATGCCTGGAGATTGCATGACCTAGTCGCTGGATAGAAGAGTAGCCAATCGACACAAGAGAGCTTCAATTTCAGGTGTCATGCCCAGAGATTGCATAACCTAGTCACTGGATAAAGGGGTAAGCTAAACTGGAATGGTGAAGCAAGCAATAAGGTTTCAACTTGATAACTAACTCGTAGATTAGTATCAAAGGGGTTTTGTAGGTAAGTTATTCCTCTTAGAGCAACAATAAATCAAGTAGGAGTAGGATCGACGGACATTGGAGGCATTAGAGATGGCATGAATCTGTTAGAAGGTACAGTCATGTGAGGTGTAAGGCCACCCTAGGAGAAAGAGAAGATCGAACTTTGAGTGGCTGGTCTCAGGCCTCGGATTGGTAGAGCAAAGTTTGAGGGAGCAAAAGCTGGGTCGTGGTTGAGCTATATTCTAATCAAGTTAGAATAGACCCGATTGAGACTGTTTGAATAAAATTGACTGAGTTGGTCGGAACTGATCTAGGATTATCAAGGTCAAATGAAGTTGATTCACACTAGTGGGAAAACTAAGCTTGGAGGTGTGGCTTGAAGCCTGAATCGGATATGTGAACATAGTTGGCTGAGGCCGTGCGATATCCTGACTAAATTGAATTAGGAACGGCGAAGGCTGAATGGGCTATTGTACACACTAAACTGGCTGAATTGATTGAATAGTAGACTGAATTTGAACCAGCTGAACTTGAAGTGACCCATTTTAAGCAGCCTCTGGTTGTCCCTGAGCTTGAATGTTAATCCTTGGAATCCTTTGAATACTTCTTTTCTCTTCTAAAACTGTGCTGATTGAATCTTGGATCTGCCCCTGAATTACATCTCGGAACTGATTGGATCGGAGAAACACTATCATAGCATTGGCAATCTTGGAACTCAACGGAGACTGACCCTGATCAGACGGAGGGAGAGGAGAGGAAGTACCCTCGGATGGAACCCCATCAACTATCGATAAATCAAAAATAGCAAAAAAACAAGATTTTGAAACTGAGCTTGAAACTAAATTCAGAACCATAATATAGTGAACTAGACGATGATCAAGTCAGAGCTAAATAGGACTGCAGCGACGAGGACATCTCGACCTAACTGAGAATACCGTAAGATGATCAGCCCGAATCGAAACATGAATGAAGTGATTGATTACATAATAACTCGAGTGATGAATGCCTTATATACCGGGGTGGCATAGAGAGGATGAGAGTAGAAAAGCTTATGACGCAAACCTTAACCCTAAAATATATGAGACGTGCGAATCCCTCGCTATGCCTAGCGAACTAGATACAATTCCTTGGGTCTCGAACGATCTCAGGCATTTTGCTAAATTCCCCCTTCAAGCGAGGGGAGAGTAGAGGAAAGCAAAATAAAAAAAAGAAAAGGCGGCCACAGACTGCCTAAGCATAAAGTGCGTATGCATGAGCACAACACAAGTAGCACACAAAAAGTGAATAAATTTCTTCCGTCCTTATGATTCCCGTGCAACACCGATTTAGAATCTAGGGTTAACTTTAGCGCCAGGGAATGGCAAGAGAGTATGCGATCTAGTTCTAAATTGTTTTGGTGAAACTAAGGGGAAGTTGCTATGGCTAGATTTATTGTGGTTTATAGTCTCAAACTGCTGGTGTCGTGGAACCACACTATAGAAGGGTCTCATTTACCTTGATTCCGTGTAACTCAACCACTCCTCAAATGAGTGCAACCACAGGAATTACACGTTGGTTGAAACGAGTGATCCACCCACAAATATCCCCAATTCATGGCGGGCATGAGGTATACGAGTGAGCTTCGCGGGGGTGAATTAATAATGGCACCTTAAACTTACAATCTAACTAAGCGGTGGATTCAAAAAACATAAGAAATAATGCATTGGTTTAAAAAACAATTTAGGCATATCATCAAAATCCTTTAACCAATTTTTGAAAAAAGAAAGTGATTTTTCAAATTTTAAGTTAAGACGAACTCGCCAGCAGAGTCGCCACTGTGAGCGAACAACCTTTTTTCCGCAAGGGCCGCGTGAGATGCGTAGCACCAGGGGAAATAACGAGCGCTGTGAAGCGAGCTAAGGGAGAATCCTTATTTTAAGCGTGATAAAAACGATAATGGAAAATGATGTTGATGTTGAATTTAAGTCCAATTTGCATGTTAAGGGATACGAGACTCGAAATCCCGTATTTTAAGATAGAGTCGCCACCCGATCAAGCTCCATCAAGAATTTGGGTACGATATTCCCACCGGGTGGTTAGACCGTACCTTAAAACAGAGATTTCAAGTTCGGATGATGTTGCTTACTTTTCATTTAATAAATCAAAGACGTTTACATTTTAGTAAGCGCGACTTTAGTTCGTATGCGATTTAAATCCAATTAATATTTAGAGTTTTCGGTTTATATAGCCATACATCACACAAAAGTGATAAATAAAGGAAGAAAATAATTATTACATGGCTTTACCAATACCTATACATTTTTCTAAGGCGGAAATATAAATAAAGCGAGCAAGTAAATAAAAGGGCGAAGCCGGGTCCTAACCGAGCTTACCAACACGGACCCGGCTCCAAACGAGGAACAATATTCACAAATAAAGCATGAATGAATAAAGGCAGAAAATAAAATTTTAAGAAAAATATTTTTTTAGGAATTTTTAGAGTTAAAAAGACATTTTTAGGCATTTAATGGTTATTTAAACAATAAAACAATAAAATAAATAAAATAAAACAGATTAAAATTAAATTAAAAATTATTTTAATTTATTCCAGAATTTTTGTGACTTTTAGATTTTTTTGGGTACAAATCGGTGAGAAAAATGCAAAAATTGATTGAAAAACGAACCGAAAAGGAGCTAAAAGCAACCTCAGACAGACAATGCTGTAGTGACAGCCTTCACCGCTATAGCTATAGAGGTCACCGCTATAGCTATAGAGGTCGCCGCTATAGTGACGGTGGCCAAGGCTACAACTATAGCATTGTCATCAAAATTTGCTTTGAAGGGGGAAACCGGGTGTTTTTGCATCCATAAACTCAAAATCATTGAAATTTTAAGTTGTAATCAACTATATTTCAACAGATCTAGACTTAAAACACACAAATAATGTTAATTATATAGATTTGGGTAAGAAAATACCCAAAAATCGCAAGAAATAATGAGACCTCTGTAGGGTTGGAGTTCACCTCTATAGCTATAACCTTCACCACTGTAATAGTAGCGGCCAAGGCTATAAGGATAGAGGTGAAGGCCATCCGTATAGAGGTTGGATTATTTCTGACGGTTTTCCAAGAACACCGAAGGAAAACAAAGAACAAACACCAAAAACACCAAGAACATCAATAATACTTAACAAAAAGTAAATAAAAAGATAGTGGAACTCAGTTTTGTTACCTCTACGCCGTGAATCTAACTCGGGAGACTCGAATCAACCCTTGGCGAGGTCTTTTTGATGATTTATGATGGAAATCAATGGAATCAGTGACAAAAATAGTGACAGAATAGTGATGGAATATTTAGGTCGTGTTTTGAGAAAAGTCTCTAAAATCCTATATAATCCGTTTTAACCTATGATTTCTAATAGATTTTAGTGTTTAAGCTACGAGATTAAGCCTAAGAACAATTAAGAATCGAGATTAGGATGGATTAAACCCGGATTCTATGCTTTTCTTAAGCTTTCTCTCTCTAGTTCTTAACTTTCTCACTCTAGTTCTTCATTTTCTCTCTAAAAATGTGATTCTAATTCTAATTTCGGGAGAGAAGCTTCCCTAATCTCTCTCCTAGATGGGTTTAAATACTCCCATACTAAAAAATACACCGACTTAGGAGAAATTTGGTGGAAAATACGTAGCCCAATTGAATAGGAGAGAAGGAAATGAAGTGGCACGGCCAAAAAATGGCCGTGCTAAACCCGCCGCCGGCATGGCTATGGCCGCCACTGCCACGGCCGCCACAGCCGCTACCATCGCTGCCATGGCAGCAGCCGCTACCATTATAGCGGCCAAAGCTACCATGGTAGCAAGGGGTGCCCACAATGGGGGTGGCCACCCTAGTGGCACTCACTACTATAAATAGTGGTAGTGACTGCCACCAAGGCGGCGGTGGCCACCACCCCAGTGGCGTCGCGGCTGCCAGCGGGCAAGCCACCGGCTCCAACGGGGATCTAGGGTTTTGGTCATTAGGGTTAGGTTTAGGGTTTTTAGGGGGCAGATTAGGGTTTCTACTTTCGATGCCAATAACTTTCACTACGGTTGTCTGATTAAGGCGATTTTTGACATTTCAAAAACCTCGGAGAGTCTAGAATCCAAAGATATAAATTATACCTGCTGAAAATGTTTGGATCTTATAGAAAATTGTGAAACAAATTATTGCATACGAGCGAAAGAAAACGGTTATTTCTAAATGCATATGGATGATTTCTAAGCGCGGTCAAAGGTCATAAAATCATCAAAAAGGGACTTGCCAAACACGATTCAATCCTTAAAGAATAGAATAACTAGTCCGTAAAAGGTCAGAGCAAAATGTCACCATTGTTCCAAGGGTCACTGAAAAGCCCGTGCTCACAACTATGCTAATATCTGTGGATGTAGAGGAATTTATTTTGCTTTTGTTTTATAACTTAGAACAAATGTATAGGTTCTTTTGCAATTTCCCCCAATTTCCCCCGGTTGTAATTTTTATTCCCCCATTTATTGCTTGTGCTTTATTGTAATATGTAAACACATGTAACGAGTGTGAAAGAGTGTAGAATTAGGATTTCTGTGATAATTCCTTAAATGATGAAAACAAAATCAGTTTTAAGCGGTGAATGCAATTTTGAATCAACTAAATGAGAAATAACTAACTCATCCGATACCCGAATCTTAGATCCAATAGGTATGAGTCTACCACCCAGAGGGAATCGTACCAAAACTCTTTCCTAAGTAGACAACTTGGTTGGTGACTCTATCATTTGTATCGAGATTTGGGTCTCGATTCTTTTATTCATTAAAATTGGTTTATTGTGCAAACTTGAACTAAAAAATGTTTTGTCACGCCTCCAACCAACCCCTAATAGGCCCCGCCTCTCACACAGGCGCCAAGGGAGACCCATTCATCATGGACACCTCACAGTGGTGACTCTTCTGGAGATACAATCTGTTAACTTGCAAAATTTTAGTTCGTTTTAAAAGCTTAAAAGATTAAGATGAGCACCGAAAATCATTTACTTGATTCAACCCATTTTCTTCTTCATCATTTGGGAAAATTATCACACTCTATTTTCTCATCTCCTTCTCTCTTTAGTTAGATGCGCTTTTCTTCTAGTGCTAGGTTGGGGTGCCCTATTATTTCTGTGACACTCGGGAAGGTGTTACCCATGCTCGCTAGGAATTGGGGACAACCTAGTGGGTGGAGCACTCATTATCATCTCCCTCCAAAAGAGGCATGATGCGATGGGAACCTTCTACATCAACTTTCGATATGTCCCTATGCCATTCTTATTGAAAGCCTTAGAATTTTACCTTCTAGGTACCCTAATTTCTGTGTGAGATTAGACTAAGGAAGAATACCCTCAGACTTGGTAGCAGAAATAAGGACGGAATCGATCACTTTGCATGTGTTGTGTTACATACCCTTGTGATTAACCCCACCATGCATCGTTGTAATTTATGCATGCATACTGCATCCCATGCATGTACCGATCTCTTGGTTACTACCTTAGTTCAAGATAAGTCAGCAGTCTAGTCTAGTTCTTATCCCGATCACCATCATAGCTCAGTTTGGCCAGTCAGTTTAACCAGCAAACCCAATGCTCTGCATAGCTAGTAATGGGACTCATTTGCTCCTTCAAAAGGCTATTTTGCAAGTTTGCTGTAGCAAAGACCCGAGTCAGTAGCCAAACTTTGTGGTTATGCCAAAGGGGACAATCCTCCCTTATTTCATGGGTTTACTTTATAGCATGACCCACGACCAAATGGTTCATCCTATGACTCTAGATGACATCTCACCTTAGGATACTCCTCTTTTGAACATCTTCAAGAAGCTAAAGAAATACCAGTTGATTGATCATCTCCTATCATAGGTTCAGCCAAGGCCTAAGGAGAGGGAAAATTTCTACATATATCATGTCAGTTCTGATCATCTAACTAGAATATGTGAGGATCTCCTTAAGGCCATCATAGCACTAATTGACAAAGGAAAAGTTTGTGAACCCCGGAGAAGAGGGGAGAAAGTAGCCATGATCAACTCAAGATTAGAAGAAAGTGAGGTATGCAAATGCATCGTAGAGACCAAGAATGCAAGAGAAGAACCATCCATATTTGACCTTATAGCTATCAGATAGTGGAGTGGGGAGCCTGTCCATGACTACTTTCAGAGGTGGTTAACAGTCGTGGTAGCACTCAAAAGGAAACCTCAAGAAAAGGAATTAGTCGACTGATTCATCTTGATGTTATCTCCTCACCTCCATAAGATTGCATTTGTGAAGACATACAAAATATCCCTGAGAGCTATAAAGCATCTATAGAAGTGGAAAAGTGCACCAAACGAATAGAAGACAATGACCTATTAAAGATTAAAGTAGACAAAGCTATTGATACCATTACCACTTAAATATACACCATCTTATGCTTTGGGGTTAAGAAGACACCGATTCAGGAAGACTTGAGAAACCTGGCCCAAGCCACAAGGGAGGCTGTAGACAATGTGTTGATCGAGAAATAGTTATACGATCTGGATCGTGACCTGACTCACATTCTGATGAGTGACCAAGAAGACCCTCCGCCTGTGGAGGATGGCAATGCAATTATATGTAATGAAAATAATGTACCCTTCGGGCATCCTAATGATAATAATAGTGATTTTGTTTACTTGTTTGATGTTTCGCCTGACGGCACCATGCATTCATCTGACCATATGCATAACATTTTTAGCATTCATGACGCTTCATTGCATAACATTAATTTGGGTACTAAGGAAAATCCAAAAATGGTAATGATATACATTGATATGACCCCTATCAAAAAAAGAGAGATGATAAAAGTGCTTAGAAAAGATGTTAACGCTTTAGCTTGGTCCTATGAGGACATGCCCGAGGTAGATCACCAAATTACCGAGCATCGCATCCCAATCGATCCCAAGTTCAAACCAGTCAAACAAATGTTAAGAAGGTTACATCCAAAATGGCCGATAAATTCAAAGCTGAAGTTGCTAGATTACTGGAAGCTAAGTTCATTAAAGTAATTGAATACCCATCATGGTTAGCAAATGTTGTCCCAGTTCATAAGAATGTTGGAAGGGTCAGAATGTGTGTTGACTTTCGTGATTTGAACAAAGCATCTCCCAAGAATGACTTCCCATTACCGCACATCGATGTATTAGTAGATAGCGCTGCTAGGGCCATAATGTACTCATTCTTAGATGGGTTCTCGAGGTACAATCAGATTCTAATAGAGATCATCGACAAGGTCAAGACAACCTTCATCATATAATGGGGAGTGTACTGCTGTAAGGTAATGCCTTTTGTGTTGAAGAATGCAGGGGCAACTTATCAGAGAGCCATGACAGCTTTACTACATGACATGATCCACAAAGGGGTTGAGGTTTATTTAGATGACATGCTAGTAAAGTCTAATATAAGGGAAGAACATTCTGAGATTCTAGGAAGGTTATTGATGAGAATTAAGAAGTATAACCTGCGTTTAAATCCGAAGAAGTGTGTGTTTGGGGTTACGTTAGGAAAACTCTTGGGCCATATCGTCAGTCAGAGGGGAATCAAGGTCGACCTTGATAAGGTTAAAGCTGTTGGTCCATGTGAGGGTCTTTACAAGGTCAGAGGGGGGAGGGGTGAATGACCCTTTTTTGTGGAATAAATAGACTTTAGAAAGTCTTAGTGTAGCGTATTTGATTATGATCCGGATGATTTAGCTATGATAATATAATCCAATAAATAAATAGTTAAGGAAATCAAACACAAAGGATTTTATCCTGGTTTGGCCCTACCTACTCCAGTCCTCGAAGTTTCCTTCCTCCGAGCTTTTCCACTAGTGGATTCCTTTCCAACTAGTAGGAATCAAGCCTTACAATCTTATCTCTAGATGGTAACCCCTTCTGGATGTAGGATATACCACTAGAAGCACCAACTCCTAGCTGAGTCCTTTAGTCTTTAGCAGGATATACCACTTAGACTTGTACCCCAAATCTAAGCTGAGTTCTACAGGGAGTTCCTACTCAAAGAACCAACTATAAGTTGTATCCCAATCTCACAATTCACCCAAGTTGGAGATTCTTACACTCTTTTTTTCACAAAGGTTTTGGTTTTGGATTTCCTTAAGTTTACAACTCACTTAGGAATCCTTACAACAGATTTGGAATTGATTGATTCTTGGAGGGATTGTAAACTGATTGAATGCTTGTGCTTTATTACTTGTTTTTGTAAATCAAACAGCCAACCTTCTCATTTGGTGAAGCTTTCCTTTTATCGGCTTCTATCATAAATGTAGCCATTGTGGGTTGTTGAGCTTGCATTAAATCTTTACCCTTGATCAGGTTGTATGAGGCACATCCAGAGCCGTTGATCAATCTGTTAGACTTAATTTTGACCCATTTGAATGCTAGGGATTGAGGCTAAAAAGTTGGCAGTGGTCATTTTCCTTGGCTTTTTGTGATGCAACAACCTTTAGCTAGTGGTCCATTCCGTGTGCTCCACGCGCCATTCCCATTGGTCTAGGTTAAAAAGGTTGTTACCTTTTTCTCTTTCTACTGTCAGTTTTTTTATCTTTTTCTCAAAAGGTTATTTGCTGTTATTCTTGTCCTTATCTTGGGAAAGGGTATTTGATGACAGCTAAGACCAAATGGAGGGTAGAGAATTATTTTGAAATCATTCACTTTGTCTTGCATGAAATCTTCTGGATATCTTCAAATTTATCCAATCCGAATGTAGCTTCAATCAATCTATCTTTCGGATGCTGTTGTAGGGAAGTTAGCAGTTTGTTTCCTTTCTAAACTCTAACAGGATGCTAATCCACTTATGCTTAGGTAATAGTCTTTGCTTGAAAGCTTGTCTTGAACTTGATGAAAACTTGGTTAATCGGATATAATGACTTAAGTCTTGCTATACTTAGGTCCAGTTACATTTAGTTATCCGGATAAGTTTTACTTAGATTTTGTTTACTTCAAACTTGATCCGGTCTGTTTTATGTTTCGGATCATTGTTTCCAACAATCTCCCCCATTTGATGGAAACAAAAACCTAACTCAACTAAGCATAATGAAAGGGGTATATGATCTAAGTATGATTCTTGATACTTAGTCATTTACAATTACTCCCCCATAATTCTAGCATCCTAACTCCCCCTACATATTTCAATTCTAGCTTCTAAGTCTGTTGTAGTACAATTATAGATTGTACTTTAGAAGCAATATTTTGAGAATTAGATTGTTTCACTATTTATACTTCTGCTGTTAATAATAGTTAACATCTATGAAGTTCCGGATTATAAAGTACAAAAATATGAAATAGTGAATCTAGCTATTACAAAAAATTTTACAAGTATTTTTACAAGTATTATAGCTAGTCTAATTCCCACCGGATGGTCGTCCTTCCTTTTCCTTGCCGTTACTGGATCTAGATACTTGTTGACTTGTTAGACTCATCTCCCCCTTTTTGTTTACAACTTGGGGATCGATTACCATATAGGTTATGTTATCCTAGGTTTCTTGCGAAGCTTTAGAGTATACGGAGTAGTCAACATTACCTTTGCTCCTTTCCTCTATGATTTGATCAACTATTGCCAGAGTTAGGTAATAGGGCCGGATGGTCTTCTTTAATTGATCATAGGAGTTTTTAATAGACGGATGTATTCGCAAGACAAACTATTGATCCTTTTTATCAAAGTAAGGGAAGAGGGTCATCCCCTTTTGACCAAAGAAGCCGGAGTCTCTAATGGCTTGTATAAGATTGTGGAAGACCGGAAGGAGTTGGGTCTCCAGAATTACAGGAGTGGTGGAGGATCCGGATAGTGACAAGTTATTAATTCTGGTTTGTAGGAGAGTTATTTCTTTACTGATTCCTCTCCAGATATTATGAATGGTTTCTGATTAGTGCTTTACTTCTTTTGTGATTGAGGGTTTCCAGTCATTAATTATTGTTTCTAGTCCGGCCAAGCGACTGCCCATCTCTTCACCCATCTCATCCAGCATCTTCTCTTGGATCTAAGGGAGAGATTTATCCAAAAAAATTTCAATCATCTCCTAGACTACTTGCTGATCTATACCCAGTTCCGTGATTGCTAGCTTGGGATCCCTTTCTGCCATGAATTTTGACAAGTTTTCAAACTTGGTATCTATGTACTCATTAATGTCTGTTGAGAGCTTGGAGGATGAGGATGTAATTTTATCTAGGACTGAGCCACATTTATTGGAGGCCTAGGTGTTGGCTTGATTTGTAGTCTAGTTGGCTGAAGAGATGCTTTCCTTGATCTCCTTCAGGATTGGATTTACTTGGGACAGGGATGCTCCTGCTATAGTTCCTGGAGAGGGAAAATCTTCCACTTTCTCTGCAATCTTCTGCACTTTCCCTTTTATCTCCCCCAATTCAGCCTTCAGGTAGAGAGTCTAGAATTCATCTAGCAACACTTTTTCAACAGCCTTTAAGTGCCTACAGATGTTTCGAAGAATCTGCTTGACATATTCTTCCTCATTCTCTTCAAGAGCAGCTTCTTGTAAGAGTTTTAGTATAGCTGTCGCTTTGGCTTATTTTGTGTTGGCTATTGGTATTTGGACAGGACTGGTTGCAGAAGGAATTGTATCTTTAGAGGAGCTTGAAGAATTATCTCTGGATGACCCGAAAGACCCGTTGTCATCTTTATCTTCTTCTACTTCATCTTCTTCTTCCACCCTTTCCTCCGAACTGGCCTCACCCTTAGAGTCCACTCTAGGAGTGTTCTCTTTGGATCTTAGATCATGTCCCTCCTCTAGAAATATATGATCCGAGTTCGACAATTGTTCCTTAGAAACATTTTGGGTTATAGTGTCTAAGTTGTCCTTATTGACATTATCTGCTTTGTCATCACCAACAGCAGCATTAGTATCTAATGAAACTATAGTAGGGATTACCTTATCTGTTTGTTGTTCTGGATTTTGATATGCCATTTCATGCTTTCCTTCTTCCACCTCTACCTCTGGATGACGGGAAATGTCCTCTATCATCCCTACAAATGCCTATTCAGGACTTTTAACACCTCTCCTAGACGTGTTGGAAATGTCCTCAACAACTCATATAATTGCCTTTACAGGACTTAATTCAACTTGGATTTCAGCTTTCGGATTTAGCAGGTTCTCTGAAAGGGGCTCTGTGATAGGTTGGAAATTTAATGAGTCGGATTCCAGAATCTTTGATAGTTCAGCCAAGTAAGTTGGACCTATAAGAATGGGTGTGGCAGAGGATCCTTCGGGTCCCTCAATTGTGAGCTTTTTATTGATGGTAGTGTTTTCTTTTATGGCTTGCCTTATCTCCTCAAACTGTGGATCATCCAGTTGTATCACTTCAGTGGATCCAGGCACATTCTTGTCTTTTGTAATCCTGGCCTTAGGTAATTCTACTTCCGCCATCCACAACTATCCTATCTCATTTATCACAATTTTAGCAGCTTTCTTCATTTTCTCCTAGGCAGCCACTACCTCATTAAATGTTAGCCCTTTCTTAACAAACTTCCTTCTCTTAGATTTTAGGGTTTCATTTTCTGTCTCTTCATCATCTTCTAGATCAGCCTGCATTTCCTTGAGAGCCCATTTGGCCTTTTTCCTTCTGGCCTCTATTGCCTTAGCCACAATTGGAGGCTGATCCTCCATTTCAATTCGAGGAGTTATTATATTTCTCCCTTTCTTGGTAGCTGCCTTAATTAACTTCCCCCTAGTTTTCTGCATGGTTGGGGGTTATTTAGCAATTCCGTGAGTGTTTTCTTATCTTCATTTACTTCCTCATCCACTGGTACCAGGGCCAATTCCTTCTTTGTCTTAGCCTTGGATGTTCTGGCTTTCTTAGGTACCGGACCACTTGCTTCAGAATTGGTAGCTTTCTGGGTCTTGTTTTTCTTCTCATCCCTTAATCTCTTGGATTTATCCTTATCCCAGGTCTCATTGAACCTTAGGTTCAGAAAATTCTTTTAGAGGATGGCTTTACCATTGACACTATTAAAACTAGTGAGGTTAATTCTAGAAGCCTGGAGGATCGAGATGATCAGAGCACCATGGGAGTTTTTATAATGTTTTAGTAAGTGGATTACTAGTACTAGCATATTTACTTCTCTACACTTTGCCTAGTGCTGTGACACACCGTGCTGGAAGGAAGACACTATGGTTAAGGAGCCCTTACAGATCAGGACTAACTTTATCGGCATATGCAGAAGGTATCTTGGTACTTGGGGCTAGTATGTTGAGAATTTATCCCCAAAATATCTCTCCGAAAGCCACATCTCTGGATCATACTTCACCTTCGCCTCACCTCTATCTATCCTCATCAGAACTCCACTATTCTTCATATTTAGTGAATTTTTGAAGAATTCCAGAGTGATGGTAATATCTTTCCCTTGAACCTTAGTTCACAAGGCATCAAACTTCTCACTAGCTCGCAGGTTATCATAGAACTCCCGGACCAAATCTGGGTAAGTTGGGTACTTTATTTTGCGGAAGTCTATTAGGTGTTGATCCTCAAACAACTGGGAATAGGGATTAATTTCAAAGAGAAAGTTGTTGCCCAGAAAATCAGTGGGGATAACCGAATCGGTTGTTTTTAGGTTTAGTGGCTTGAAATCCTCATCTTTTAGATCAAACTCTGTAAAGACATTTTGGGTTGGGTTGGAAGCATCACGGGACTAGCTTCAGTCATGATTACTGCCATTTTTAGAGAGTAAGAAGAATTTAGGGTTCTGGGTTTTTAAATTTGCAGAGTAACAGTACTTAGTTGCTTGTGTAGAGAAGAAAGATGGTTTTAGGTGGTTTTTATATGATTTTAAAGTGAGGGTAGTTTGGTAATCCGAATGCCGGTAATTTGGCTGGATCGATGACATGGCAATCAAATTTTTAGGAGAGAGGTAAATTCAGTTTAACCGGAGAATGGGAACAGTTTATTTTAAATGATAACTGGTGAATTTACTGTGTATGTAACAGCCAATAGACTTTTGAAATTTAAAAAGTAACTGTTACCTTTATACGCTTTTATTACCATTTGTCATTTTTGTCTGCTAACGTGGCACTTTCTCTTTCGAAATAGATTTCTTCCCAATGCTTCTTCCCTTCCAGATTTGTCTTGCCAATGATCCAAATATATTTTGGATTATCTTCCAGATTAACTTCAAATTGGATTTGACATACCAATTGATTCTCTTAGCTTCCCAAATTGTTCTTTACTTAGCGGCTTAGTAAAGATGTCTGCTCACTGCTTATTTGTTGGAATGTATACCAAGGCAACATCCTTTTTGATCACATGATTTTGGATGAAATGATGCCTTATGTTTACATGCTTCATCCTGCTATGGAGTACTGGATTCTTTGACACATCAATAGCACTTTTGTTGTCACACATCCGGATTGAACTCCATAATCTTCTAGTTATTGCTAAATCTAAAGGAGTTGAGCTACACAACTTCCAGCTGCCATATATTCTGCTTTTGTAGTAGATAAGGCAAATGAAGTTTGCTTCTTGCTGTACCATAATACTAAGCAATCTTCAAGGAAATGGCAACCTCCGGATATACTCTTTCTCTCAAGAGTGTCTCTGCCATAATCTGCATCAGTGAACCATTGGAGTGTGAAATCTCCATTACTAGGATACCATGACCCAACTTCAGTGGTTCCTAGGAGGTATCTAAGAATCCTATTTACTGCCTTGAGATGAGAATCCTTAGGATTGGCTTGATACCTTGCACAGTAGCAAACTTTATAGTGTATGTCAGGCCTGTTAGCTGTCAAGTATAGAAGTGAACCAATCATTCCTCTATAGAGCTTTTGATCAACATGTTCTCCTTTACAATTCTTGGATAGGACTATATCTGATCCCATTGGAGTGGACATAGGCTTGCTCTTGTCCATTTCAAACTTCTTCAAGATCTCCTTGCTGTACTTTGATTGGTTAATGAAAATCCCATTAGCTTTTTGTGTTTTTCTCAAAAGGTTATTTGGTGTTATTCTTGCCCTTATCTTGGGAAAGGGTATTTGATGACAGCTAAGACCACATGGAGGGAAGGGAATTATTTTGAAATCATTCCCTTTGTCTTGCATGAAATCTTCCAGATATCTTCAGATTTATCCAATTTGGATGTAGCTTCAATCAGTCTGTCTTCCAGATGCTATTGTAGGGAAGTTAACAGTTTGTTTCCTTTTTAAACTCTAACCGAATGGTAATCCACTTATGCTTAGGTAATAGTCTTTGCTTGAAAGCTTGTCTTGGACTTGATGAAAACTTGGTTATCCGGATATAATGACTTAAGTCTTGTTGTACTTAGGGCGAGTTACAATTAGTTATCTGGATAAGTTTTACCTAGATTTTGTTTACTTCAAACTTGATCCGATCTGTTTTATGTTTCGGATCATTGTTTCCCAATAAAAGCTATTCAAGAAATGCCCATTCCTAGAGCCGAAAGGGAAGTCAAGTCATTCCTTGGATCGCTCCAGTACGTGAATCATTTTATCTCCAAGCTAACGACCGTATATGAGCCAATCATTAAGTTATTGTGAAGGAAGTAGTTGATAGAATGGAATAAGTGTGAGCATGGGATTTTACAGTCCCTCTCGCGAGATGATGATGACGTAAATCCAATTTTATTTCCTCATGATAAAAATTCTTTTTTAGAGTTTTTATTACCGATGTAGAATTCTCTACGTATTTTATTTTCAAAAAAAATTCAGTTTGGCGTGTCCGGTAATGTTTCAGTGGTAGCTCAGACCGATGATTTGCACCTAAAAAATAATTTAGTCTAAAATACCTATAAAAAGTCAAAAAGGAGCCTAATAATTTAGTCTTTCCCATTAAACTCAGTTTTGGCCGGATTTTGTTGGCCGGATTTTGTTGTTTTTTCCCTGATTTTGAGCACGATTTGTGCAAGCTTTTCAGACTTGTCAGGAGAACGAGGCTGCTGGTGGTCTCACTGATACCAATCGGCGGTATCATCCATGCCACCAGTGGCATGGCCTTCTGCTGCAGAACAACTATGTGCCTTTTTGCTCGATACCCAACGGATAATTGATCCAAGGCAATTTCCAATAGATTTTAGGCTATATAAGCGGCATTTCTCAGACATTTGAAGGGTTGAACAGTTCCACCTCTCAAAAAATTAAGGAGATTTTGAGAATTTTAGTTAGCTCTAGTGGGATAAAGTTTATAAAAGGTAAGAAAAGAGTATTCAATTCATCTTTTCTTGGTTTTTCTCTGCTGAACTCTCTGATATTAGGTGCAATTTAAGTTCAGAAATCACTAAAAATAGGATTTAGAGACTAAAATCACCCCTTACTTCCTAAATCATCATTTGAGCTCCCCAGAGGTTGTATACGGATCACGAAGAGGTGGATTCACGACCCCGAGGCAAAATTTTTGAGTCTCATAGCTCTTTAGCTTTCATTTTACTTATTTGTTGAGTTTTATTTCCTATTTGTGCTTAGTGTGAGCACGGTCCGTCCAGGCTCTGATGATGTCCGAGACCTTTTTCAGGAGATGGCAGACCAGTACTGACAAAGACCATGTTTTGTTCCAAACTACAAACCCCTCCGAATAAACAAGATCATGACATCTCAAAGATTAGTGTCGAACGACACATGTCATGCCCAGAATTACGTCGATCGACACAATCATATAATGACGATCGACGCTGCCACGTGTCAGTTGCTCTGATGACTCATCAAACCTATGAACATGACTCAGCAAGGCTATCACCGCCTTGATTGCATCGATCGACACTCCCAGTTGCTTCGATCTATGCTCATAGGGGAATCTAGACCTGATGACTCAGCGAAGCTATTCTGACAGCCATTGCATCGATCGACATTGCCATTTATGTCGATCGACGCTCTCAAAATTTCTATAAAAGGAAAGTGCCCCCGACCATTTCCAATAATGGTGGAGATTTAAATCACCAACCACCAAGTTTCTAATTATGAAATTAGAAATCTCTGAAACCCTTTTCGTCCTCTAAGGATATCAAGCCTATACCAAAACTATACCAAGGTATAGACACCCCTCCTTGCAATAGTTTTTAGCTAAAAAGCTGTCAACACATTCCGAAAACACCCAAGAATTCTTCCTACACAATTTCCTGAAGTTACCCCCGTAGGAACCCTAAGAAATTCCCAGTAACAAGATCGTTTCAAGTCAGTACCGGGCCTTCCAGTAGTCTTAAAGCAAATAAAAGGTAACTGAGGGTCAAGAATATTACTTTCTATCATGCATTAGTCTAGTCATGCTGGGCCTACGCTCCAAGGGCTAGGCCCGTAAAGGTCGTATCTCTCTAACTCATATCTTTACTTATTAAAACAACAAGATTTTTCAAAATATGACTTATCCAAATTCAAATGACAAGTAACTATTTTATCTGAAGCCAGAATCTCTCTTTTATAGGTATAGGAATCCTGCTCGGATCCGCTATACCACTAATTTCCTGGAAGAGCTAATCTGGGTGGCGATTCTTATATTATATAAAATAGGGACCTACTCCCACATCTAATAAGGGCTAATCCCCAAGGGAGTCCTCAACCCCTTTGCCCAGTTAGAAATGCTAAGTATGTTCATACATACAACGAGCCCCGCACTCTAGCGGCGACTCCCTACATTAAAATCTAGGAGTCCCGCGTTGGCTGTGCCAATCTGACCGATGACCCAGAAGGGTCCCGCCATTAAAAAGTCCACCCACTTATAGTGGCAACTCTGCTGGGGACTATGTTCTTATTAAAAAGATGAAATAATGAAAATCATTTAAATTTGGAATTATTAGGGTTTACTACATAACATCTGCATATACCCCAAAACCCCGGTGGCCTCAATAGTGTATCTGTAGAACTTACTCAAGTTCATATAGGGGCACAAGGTTGGGATACACCAGCCATGTGTAGTATAATATAATCTAGTTGGCTTGATTAAGGTCATTAGATTTAAGTATATTAAATATGGAAAACGGGCTCTTGAACTCGATTAGGGTTCCTAGGCCTAAGTACATAATGCGCGGTTACCATCAACCATAACCCTGTCAGACTTAGCCCAACATATAGCAATGCAACCCTAGGAACTTCCCCTAGGGACACCCAATGATTTTCTTAAAATCACAAAAGAGAGTACGTCCTCGCCTACGTCAGGTTAGTAATAGAGGAAAGAACCCCCCACCTAGGAAAGATACTCACCACGATGGAGTAATAAGGTCGGAAGGGAGAAATAAAAAAGTACATGCTCTAACAAGTTGCCTGCTCAACACATCCCATGCTCCGCTAACCACAATTTTCGTACACCCATAACATGAAATAACCATATCATAAAAATGCAACACCGTACATACCCCCGGTATAAAGCAAAATGATTATAGAAAAGCCGCTCCTAGAGTGCACCATTGTGCATACCCTTGGTATTAAGCGATACCACCTCAAAAAAGCCGCTCTAAGAGCGTACCATTGCGCAAACCCTCGGTATTAAGTGATACCACCTTAGGAAAAGCCGCTCCTAGAGCACACCATCACCCATACCCTCGGTATTAACAATAAAACCTTAGGAAAAGCTGCTCCTAGAGCGCACCATCGCGCATACCCTTGGTATTACGCGATATGACCCTAGAATAACCACTCATACCGCACACCATGCACCATCATTCAGTATTCACACATCATACACTTCATAAAACATAATAAAAACCTATAGGTCCATGCATCATACACAAAAGTGTGAGATAATCCGTGCTCATTTCAGCTTGCAAAGCCAAAATCACCTAGGGCAATTCCACTGGCACCTAAGAAGAAGCAACCTCAGAGAAGAGTTCCTAAGGAATCAGATTTTGATGATCCCACACTCATGGGACAAAGCAACGAAATGGCTGGCAATCATAAGGTGACTCTCGAAGTAGTACATGACATGATCCTTTCTGAGGATTTTGTTAGGAAATTCGAAACCATTATCAATAATATGAGAGCCGCCAAAATTTCAGGTTTCGACTCTAATGACAAAGTGGCAGAAATTGAGAAGAAATTCTCAGATTTCGAGGAAATGCTCCCAAAATTGAAATGCATTGTGGGGCCTTCTAGTGCCAAGTATATAGATCCAGAGAAGCTCGAACTTATAGTCCCAGAACCGCTACCCATAAACTTTTTCATGCATTATATCACGCCATTTAATAGCATAAGGTCCCCCGAAGCACACATCGAGGGATACCTATACATCATGATAAGCATGGGCATTCCTAAAGTCCATTAAGTAAATCTATTCCAGACTATGTTACATGGCCCCGCCACCGATTGGTACATGAGAATGTCCAGTCAAGTAAAATCGAACTAGAAGTTACTCAGTATGGCCTTTATTGAAAACTATGCCTACAATGTCAGGTTGAAAACAACCTTGCAGGATCTAGAAAGGGTGTGCCAAGGCATTAACCTTTTGAGGCTTACTACCACAAATGGGTCACAGTTTAATCACTAGTTGATGAAGCCTCGAAAATGGATGCTCTTATCATCAAACTAGTGGAGGGATGTAACCCCAAATTTTGGGAAGAAATGAAGATGAAAAAATTCCACACTTTCAGAGATGTCATGGAATATGCCAAGAGAATTGAAAAATGTAATGAGGAGGAATGCATCCGGCAAGAGGAAGAAGCCTATTATGCAAAAAATAAGACGTATGATAGGGTGGCTCCTATGAGGTCTTACTAGCCAAAGCCCTCCCACACTAAAAGGGAGGAAAAGAAAATAGGAGCCATCACTGCCGCGATCACTCCAACTCCACCTCAACCGATATCACCGTGGATGGAATCCTTGTCCAAAATCTTCAACAAACTAAGGAAGACTGGGGCCATGCAGACGCTAAAACCATTCGTACCTCCATCACTGCTGATAGAGATAATTTTTGTGCATACCACGTGATGAAAGGACATGGGACAAACGAATGTATCAGATTACTACGTGACCTGCAAAACATGATCCAATAAGGAAATGTACAAGAGCCGGATCGAAAGCCGAGTACTCAAAATAACCTGCTTCCGACCTTTGAGTCCCTGGTAAATGCTATCCTCCTTCACAATAATGATAACGGAGAAAGAGATAATACCTAATTCGACCCGAGATTTAGGGAAAATGATATGGGATGGGCACTCACAAAAATAGATCAGGTGGATGCCTGCGTAAGAGAATTATGGAGGTCAGGAAAATCTCAGCTTTATCCACGGAAGAACTCCGATACAGAGGGGATATAGATACAGTCACGTTCTTGGACCACTTCTACAATCTCCTAGTAAAATATGATATACTGCCTCTCGGCATAGCCACCGTATTCCCCATACTTCTCAGAGAAGATGCAATGGATTGGTACCATACCCTATCGCCTAGACAATTATGGGATTGGGGAGAACTAGAGCATCAATTCTTGGAGGCTTTCCCTAGCGACAGGATTAGGATCTTCCAAGAATCCCTCGACACGACCAGTCAGACAATATACCTTATTGAGCACGAAGAAGCTCCATCCCCCAAATGGTGGCAATTAAATGATATTCCAGTCCACCTGACTATCCTAAGGACCATGGGCCTCATAGTCATCAAAGATGATGGGATCGAGGTAGGGACTGACCTAGTTGGCCTCCTCAATTCGTTTAAGCAAGTCAGTAATTCTGCGGCCCCCATTCTGCTAGCTACTTTCTTGGATGACTGAGTCTGCGATTGGTACTATAGGTTGCTAATTGAATGGTATTGGGATCTTTCTATTATAAATGTTAGCCTAGCACGTACCTTCACAAGATGCAATTCTTGGAATATGGCACGGAGCCATGAATCAACCATTAGGAGCACAGCGACATCCCGACCTCAGGAGGATGAGGCCGAGTTAAAATTTTATGATGTGTTCATCAATGTTATATCACTTGGTAAGGACGAAGAAGAATGGGGGTTGGATAATGAAGATGAGGACCCCTGCTTTGATAACAACCCCATATTTGATGAAATGCACATGATCGAGAGGGTATCAGCTTATGAGGAGGAGCTCAGAGCACATAGACTCCTTAACATAGCAAATTAGGAAGGAAATGGAGCCAGATTTTCAAGAGATGCCGATCCCATCAGATTCCTAGAATGGTTCCTCCAAACCTTAGAACTATACGATATGAGTGTATTGGGAGCGCTAACTCTATTTTTGACATTCTTGATCGATCGAGCCCAAGTTTGGTACTCCCAGATTTTACCCCACCAATGATGGGATTGGCCCCTGATGTGCCAAAAGTTCATTCAGGAGTTTGCCCCACACATGCCATTCTTTATAAATGTTGATAGGTATTACTCTTGGATCCTTCTGCCCGCTCCTAAAAGTATACGCTTCAGACCTGTTTATGAAAGATACATAAACAGGCTAAGAGGCAGGACGACCAATGTAATCCTTCACACCATAATCATCACATCCGAAGAGATACATGATCCACGGGAATTCAGGGGACATGTGCCTTACCAGAACCCTCACTTTGAGATGGGAGGAAGCAGTCAATCCAATGGGGCAGGCCCGTCAAGTATTGGCCCGTCAAATGAAAGAATCGCACCAACTTATGCTATCAAATTTGCTTACTCGCTACCAGAGGATATTCCCGGAATCACCACCTACCCTGGCATAATGCTAAGTAGGCCAGCACCATACTCCACGCCTATTGAAGAACTAATACCGACCAGTTAGGTCAGAACGATTTCTACAAATCCTCAGTTGGGAGGCCCAGAATCGGTACACTTCTAGGACCCCCCACTAGAAGGACTTATAGATCCCTAACCATCGCCTAACCCTGAGTCCTCTCACTTCAGATTAATAAGAGAGGATTTACGGGGAATCATGGATGGATCGCCTACAGAAGTCAACATGATAGGGGCGGGATGCCTCACCGAGAGACTGGTTCACCAAAGAATCTGACAGTAGAACAGGAGACTCTCGTAATGAAGAAGACATCAGTTGAATGCTACAATCAGCCTAATAGCATTACCAAGTATCCAAGAATACCAGAGATTCTACAGAAGGCTTCATGCAGCCTATGAATCTGCAATCACTTGGGAAATTACCCACGGGACCATGCTTTTCCTCGAGTTACCTCCAGAACTTAGATACGATGGGAGTGGATACCCTCTGACCTACCTCACTATATTTACCGAGGTGATGAACTTGAGGGACGAACATTACCACTATTAGCCTGAAATCTTTGGCACCACTCTTGAAGGAAGGGCACTATAGTGGTAGAACTGAACTTGGAATAATCTAGCCACACACCGCTACTACTACTTTTAGGGCATCTTGAGCTAAGCCTTCCTGTATTACTTTACTATAGAAGAGCTAGATGAAGGATCAAGTGGCGATCCGCCCAGAATGGAACCATACCCGAGGAATGGACCGGCAGCTTAGGCTTATCCTTTCTTCACAAAGGTACCTTACCTAGAAATAATAGAAGTACTAGATGAACTGGTCCTAGCTCACTCTGACGTCATCAACATGATCAGAGGAACTGAACCACATGCCCATGTAATGGATGAAACCCTTCAGGCAAAACCCGCTATAGCTTTGCTAACTGACGTACATTGCAAGCCAAAGAACATAAAGCTTTTTGTCTCTCGTGCTTCTAGGACCATACGGTTGTAAGACATTCCCCTAAAAGAAAACTTTGATGAATTTATGGTGTTTAAACACAAAAACACCCCTGAAGGTTCCCTCGAACCCGTCAACCATATTACCAGGAGTGGGAGGATTTACAAACCCCAAATCCAGGTCAAGCCTAGCTCCATTGGTACCCTACGAACAGACGGCCCAATAAAAGGAGTTAGCATCCTTGTAATCGAACAACTAATAAATATGCCAGTCAAAATGAGCATTTGGGATCTCCTACGAGGATCTCAGGCATACAGAAGTGCTATCATGCAGAAATTAATGGAAATAGAAGCACCTTCACTGACCTCACTGGCAGAAGTATGCGCTTTAATCGATCGTGGAATCTCTGCCAAATTTCCAGACATTGTCTTCTCCAATGCAGATCTACTAGATGATGGGCTGCGACACAACCAAGCCCTATACCTGAAGATCAAAGTACTAGACCGAGTAATGCCATGTGTCATGGTAGATAACGACTCTGCACTCAACGTCTGCCCTTGAAAGATCTTGCCTATCTTAGGACTAAATGAAGGGATGCTCAAGAAATCTGGAACGGTCATTAAAGTATATGATAACTCCAAAAGGTTCATCCTAGGGACCTTCAAAGCGACAGTAAAAGCCGAAGAGATAGAGTCCCTCACAACCTTCACCATTATAGACATTCCTATCACATTTTCTCTCTTGCTCGGCCGACCATGGTTCCATGCACTAGGAGGCATCCCTTTCACTCCACACTAGAAGGTGAAAATACCCTATAAAGGGAATATTGTAACCCTTGAGGCAGATGAGGATCAACTGTGGCTGCTATATGCGCCGCTCCAGAATGAGTAGGCTGATTTCTCAAGGCCACCCTAAGAAAAGACGAAAAACTGCCTTAGTGGTCTGAATGGGTGAAGAGTTACATGGGGCAACGCCTTACCCCGGGAGCCAGCCTAGGAGCATAAGAGCAAAGCCCCCCAGAATTCAAGTTTTCAATAGGAACTTATAACCCCTCCGGACTCGGCTATCGGGGCAGGAACCTACAAAAGATGTCAAACGTCAGAATTATTTGTTTGACCCAGGGAAATTCTTTTCTAGGGCGAGCCAGAACCAATAACAATCAAAGAGGGAGAAGTGCATGGCTTTGAAACATTCTCCGATGTTGCGAAATTCAGAGACACCTCTGCCCTGACCAGTCACGAAAGGCAGATGGACAAGAGAAAAACCCCACCTGAAGAGGAGACTGCTAAGAGACAGAAGATGATTAAGCAGTCCAACATAGAAGAATTGACCATGAGATTGGGTAAGCTAATGGAAGCCCATCTTAAAGATAGGAAGGTCGAAGCAAAGGCACGAGGAGAAGAACCTTCACAAGAAGGGATGGACAAGAATCTTGAAATTATGTAAAAAATCAAAAAATCCCAAAAAATTATGAAATATCCGTAAAATAAATTTAGTGCAAGAATTTTTTAAAAAATGTTTCCGGAAGGGCACGAAAATGTAAAAATACGTTTCGGGGCCCTATTTCGTGAAAAATCAAAAAATCCCAAAAAAATATGAAATATCCGAAAAATATAGAAAATAAATTTGGGGCAAGAATTTTTCAGAAAATGTTTTCGGAAGGGCACGAAAATTTGAAAATACATTTCGGGCCACGGTTTCGTAAAAAATTGAAAAATCCAAAATATTATGAAATATCCGAAAAATATAGAAAATACATTTGGTGCAAGAATTTTTCAAAAAATTTTTAAGGGCCCGGAAATGAGAATACGTTTCGGTGCCCGATTTTGTAAAAAAACGAAAACTCCAAAAATTAATTATGAAATATCCGGAAAAGAAAGAAAATAAATTTTGTGCGAGAATTTTTCAGAAAATGAGAGCTTTCCAAACACACCCTAAAGGATGAAGCGGGTCATTTTGCAAGTTGGGGTAGTTCGGAGGACCTTTTGAAAGTTGGAGGTATAAAAGCTGTTTTCGCTCAAGTTGGGGGGTGTAGAAGAGCATTAAGCCTTTTCTTTATTTTCCATAATTTTTTTGGACTTTTCAATTTTTCACGAAACTGGTCCCTGAAACGTATTTTCACATTTTGGGTCATTCCAAAAACATTTTCTGAAAATTTCTTGCACCATATTTATTTTCTCTATTTTCCGGATTTTCCATAATTGTTTGAGATTTTTCAATTTTTTACGAAATTGGTCCCTGAAACGTATTTTCACATTTCCGAGCCATTCCAAAAATATTTTTTAAAAATTTCTTGCAACACATTTATTTTCTCTATTTTACGGATTTTCCATAACTTTTTGGGGTTTTTCGAATTTTTAAGAAATCGGTCACTGAAAAGTATTTTCACATTTCCGAGCCATTCCAAAAATATTTTTTGAAAATTTCTTGCAACATATTTATTTTCTCTAATTTACGAACTTTCCATAATTTTTTGGGATTTTTCGATTTTTTACGAAACTGGTCCCTGAAATGTATTTTCACATTTCCGAGCCATTCCAAAAATATTTTTTTAAAATTTCTTGCACAACATTTATTTTATTTATTTTTCAGATTTTCAATAATTTTTTGGGAATTTTCAATTTTTTACGAAACCGGTCCTTGAAACATATTTTCTCATTTCCGAGCCATTCCAGAAACATTTTCTATAAATTTCTTGCACCACATTTATTTTCATTATTTTTCGGATTTTTCATAATTTTATGGGAGTTTTTGATTTTTTACGAAACCGGGCCCCGGAACGTATTTTCACATTTTCGGTCCCTTCCAAAAGAATTTTCTGAAAATTTCTTGCACCACATTTATTTTCTTGATTTTCCATAATTTTTTGGGATTTTTCGATTTTTTACAAAACCGGGCCCCGGAACGTATTTTCACGTTTGGGATAGAACTTGGGTATAGCAGCACTGATTTTGTTTAAATATAGATATTTAAAAGTCGGCTAAAATTTATTATTGAATATAATAGAGACATTTTAAACGTGGGCTAATCAGGAATCATTTGGGCAACACAGCTCAATTACATTATTTGGGCTAAAAATTTAAAATCCATTTATAGTCTAGATCCAAATCCATATCTTAAGATATGGATATGAATTTTAAGTTTTAAAATCTATTGGATATGGATTGGATATGGATAAATCCATTTAAAATGGATTTTGAATGGATTTATCCATATCCAATCCATATCCAATCCATGCCATCCCTAGACAAGATAAGCTCCGAATTAGCCCAACTTATGATTAAGGGAAAATCCAAGGTGGGAGACATCGTCGCCAGTAGCAGCATGGAAAGTCCGGACAAGGAGACCCCCGAGCCTGATGAAGACATTTCAATCTCTGATATTTTTGAACTAAACAACTTGTACCGTGAGAATGATAATAGCAATAAAGTGAACGACTTTGCTTACTTGTGTGATGCTTTCGATTACATGCATTCATCTCATCATACATCAAACATTTTTAGTATTCATGATAATCTTACAAAAGAAACAAATTTGGGAGAAGGAAATGATCCTAACATGGTAACAATCTCTGCTGACCTTGATCCCGAGCTAGAGGCAAAATTGGTAGAAATACTCAAATCACATGTGAAGGCATTCGCTTGGTCCTACGACGACATGCCTGGAGTCGACAGAACTATTGCAGACCATAGGATCCCCATCAACCTAAAGATACGATCGGTCAAGCAAAAATTGCAAAGACTAAGACCCGAATGGGCCGAAAAAGTCAAAGAAGAAATAGATAAACAAATTAAAGCCAAATTCCTGAAAGTCGCGGAATACCTGGAATGGTTGGCGAATGTAATACCAGTGGGGAAGAAAGATGGCAAGATCCGAGTCTGTGTTGATTTCTGAGATCTTAATAAAGCCTCGCCTAAAGATGACTTCCCTTTGCCCATATAGATGTGCTAATCGATAGTGCAGCCAGAGCAGCCATGTATTCATTCATGGATGGTTTCTCAGGATATAACCAAATATTGATGAATGTCATCGACAAATTTAAGACATCCTTCATTACAGAATGGGGAGTATACTGTTACAAAGTGATGCCATTTGGACTGAAAAACGCTGGGGCAACCTATTAAAGGGCAGTCACCACTTTGCTTCATGACATGATACATAAATAAGTCGAGGTATATGTGGATGACATGTCGGTAAAATCACCCACTCCTAAGGAGCATCCAGCTGTGCTTGATCACTTCCTTACCCGAGTAGATAGGTACAACGTACGACTCAACCCAAAAAAGTGTATCTTTGGAGTAACCTCAAGGAAGTTACTAAGCCACATTGTTAGCCAATGAGGCATAGAAATCGACCCTGATACGGTAAGGGCGATCCTCGACATGCCTCTGCCAAAAATTGAAAAGGAAGTGCGAAGCTTCCTTGGATCATTACAGTACGTCAGCAGATTTATTGCCTAATTAACCACAATTTATGAGCCTATATTCAAGCTTCTCAGGAAGCAACAACCCATCTAATGGAACCCGCAATGTCAAGAAGCCTTTGATAAGATCAAGGCTTACTTATCTAGCTCGCCAGTGTTAAAACCGCCCACACCAGGAAAGCCTCTCACCTTATACTTAGCCATTGAAGAAACCTCCATAGGGGCAATGTTGGTACAAGAGCACGAAGACAAGAAAGAATACACCATTTACTACCTCAGCAAGAAACTCTTGGAATATGAAACTCGATACACTATAGTCAAAAAGACCTGTGCCGCTATAGTCTGGTTAACAAAGAAGCTTTGGCATTACTTCCAGTCCTACAAAATCTAGGCCATTGCAAAGGTAGATCCCATGAAGTACCTTTTCCAAGTGCCCTCCTTGGCTGGGAAACTATCTCGCTGGTTGTTGCTCGTTTTGGAAATGGACAACGAGTATGTCACCCAAAAAGTGATCGAAGGACGAGCCGTGGTAGAATTTCTGGCCAACCAATCCTTAGAATCTAACTACATTGAAAACCTTGAATTCCCAGATGAACAATTGGCCACGATGTCAAAGGGACCACGAAAGTGGACCATGTACTTTGATGGGGCGGTGAACCGCAAGGGAGCTGGTTTAGGAGTCATAATTGTATCCCCCGAGGGAGGGCTAATTCCACTCTCTATAAGGTTAGAATTCTCAGTAACCAACAATGGTGCTGAATATAAAGCATGTGTATTTGGCTTAAACTCACTACTTACATTAGGAGAAGAAGAAGTGGAAGTCATCGGGGACTCTACTTTAGTCATCAGACAAGTAGTAGGAGATTAGGAAACAAAGGAGGAATCACTTTGCCCATATTTAGAGTCCATGTGGGATAGAGCATCTCTCTTTGAAAAATACAAATTCCATCACGTATTGAGAGAAGAAAACCATATGGTAGACTCGTTAGCCACTCTAGCCTCAATTTGGGAAAACCCTGAACAATAACCCATGAGACCGATAGTAGTGGAAGTAGCGGACACTCCGTAATACCTTGCCTCAGTCGCACAGATCTCTGCTGAACCAACACCTCGGTAAACTGATATACTCTAATACCTCAAAAAATGGGACATTCCCCGTAGAAACTACCGATACCAACAAAATAACCTTACGGAAGCTGTCAGTTAACTTTAGATTCATCAACGGGCGATTATTTTGGATATCTTTTAATGGAATCCTCCTTAAATGCCTTAGACAAGCAGAAGCTGACAAAGTCATGCAAGAGATACATGTAGGGGCATGTGGTCCCCATATGAATGGAATAATGTTGGCTAAAAAGGTACAACGAATGGGGTACTTTTGGCAAACTATGATAGCCGATTGTACGAACCTAGTCAAGAAGTGCCATGAATGTCAGATTCATGGTAATATCAGTCACCTCCAGCCGATCAAACTCCAACACCTGGCTACACCCTGGCCCTTCTCGGCCTAGGGCATCGATATCATAGGAGAAATCAGACCATCCTCGACCAATGGACACAAGTTCATTATAGTAGAAGTAGACTACTTTTCAAAATGGGTTGAAGCTGAATCCTACACATGAATCACCGCCAGGAAGATGACAAAGTTCATTCAGAGGCATATCTTTGCACGATATGGTGTACCCCACCACGTAGTATCTGACAATAGAGTACAATCCTATGGAGAGACCACCCACCTACTAGAATAGCACAACGTCGAACATCATCGCTCATCACCATGTCGCCCTCAAGGTAATGGGGTAGTGGAGGCGACCAATAAGGCCATAAAGAAAATTTTATCCAAAATGGTGGTTACCCATCGAGACTGGGCCGATCATCTACCTTACGCGCTTTGGGGCTATCACACCAGCGTCAAGACCCCGTCAGGTCGAATGCTATTCTGCTTGGTGTATGGAATGGAGGCAGCTCTCCCTGTGGAAATTTAAGTCCAATCGCTTCATGTGGCACTTAAGCCAAAGCTACACCAAGATGAATGGGCTAAGTCTCGCTATGACACACTTAATGCTATCGATGAAAGATGTAATGAAACCCTTAATAGTTTGAGGATGTATCAGCAGCAAATGGCTTGAGCCTACAATAATCAAGTAAGGAAGGCTGACACACCTCTTAAAGCAGGCGACCTTATGCTAAAACAGTCAAAGCCACCCATACCGACCCTAGGGGAAAATTTTGTCCTAATTGGGAAGGTCCGTGCATGATAAAACCAATCCTTAGCAAAGGAGCTATAAAAATCATGGATATGGATGGGAACGAGTTCACAAACCAATTAATCGGGACAACCTAAAGTTATATTACATTTGAAGGTCAGTACGGAATAGAGGAAAATCACATTGAAAAGTCATCACCAATTTTAATACCATCCCACGATTTGTATCTTTGTAAGATCATGAATATTAAGAGTGAATGTAGTAAGATGAAATGAGATGCATTAAAAGGAAGCACACATGCATTACATTTACGCCCGAAACAAAGTCGAGGCTTTATTACACAAATTTATAAAAACACGATCTAGTGGCTAGGACCTGCCGTGTAATGATAGTAGCGGCAGGTGATCGCCAACCTTTCTATTCCAGAAGGCGCTATCTTGATGGCAGAGAGCCACTCCACATATGCTTCATCAAGGAATATGTTAAACAGCAACTCATAATTCATGACGGTCAACGTACGGTTCTCCCATTTGGATCAGACTTGGGTGGACCAAAAAGGTCCCCAAGGTTTCGCCGGCGAAGCATGAACATACTCAGGTACGTATTGAGAACTGCCATATTATTGCCTTACGCATTTCAAGAAATCAAACGATATTTGCTCTACCTCTAATAGTTGAATGCCTTGAGCCACTGTGTGGGTAATCACCTCATCAATCTTCCACCAGGGGTAGGTCCACCTAATATCCCTCTTAGTTAACCTCTGCAGAAAATACAACCATTTGAGCAAGGACTGGCCTCTATAGTACCTAGGCTGCATTCCCCGACCCTAAAAGTCTTTCGGGGCATAGGACCCCAGTGGTCCTGTTGGTACCCTAATCATCTACAAACGCTCCATAAGCCACACCTATAATAAGACAACCTCATCAACAGACTATTACTGACGAAAGATCACAATAAGTGACCGCCGAGAAAATGATTAGCATACCTGAAGAAGCAACCTACTTCCTCCCACTGTCACATCATCACCCAAGTGAATTGAGTCCATGTAAATAAAAGTTTTTGCTTAGACCACAGCCTTAGGAGACAATCTGTCTAAAGTTTTACGGACCACGGAGATTAACCTGGGGCTGCATATCCCATTGTCTGATTCACACAGAAAACCCCCCATCAACAGCACAACCATAAGAGGAACCCAACTTCGATGACTAGTAGTGATGGAGGAACAAATCTCTAAGGCCATGCCTTGAATTAGCCCGGGCGGCTTGGGATTGGTGGACACAATTTTGCCCCTTCAACGGTAAACAATTCTAAGGAAACTCACGTCTTGCTGCTCCATGGCAGTCCTATAGTCAGGCATCGTGATAGCCCGATTGCAGGGGATATCCATTATGGCATATAACTCTTTGTAGAGAGGACACAAATCTTGATTATTAAAACAAAATACATGGTCCAGTGGATCCTACAGACTTATTGCACTCTAGAGAAGCGTGTCATCCAGGATAATGTTGCAGTAATATCGCATGTTGAAAAGGCGCTCAACCTAAAGCTGATCCCAATTAGCCGGGCTTAGAGTTCGAAGGTAGCCTACTAGTTGTGTTTTGAACCTATCCATGCTAACTTAATCATCGCTCTATAAAGGCAAGAATGGGCCGCAAGATCAATACCAACTCCACGAAAAGAAATTAGTTCTCAGGAAAGAACAACAAAAATGGATTTAGCATGTTAGAGCAACAAAAAGAAGTCATCCATCCAGAAAATAAACAGGGTCTCAAAGGACCCACCAATCCACAAAAATAAAAATATAAAGGGGTAAAGACACGCCCAATCCAACCATCGAATGTACTGGATAAAATTGCCATATAGGGCCCACAAAAAAATATATGTATTTTGCGTTGAGCTAAAATCTAAGAATCATATCCGCCTGAGTGGAGAGGGGCATTGAAATTCAGTTACAGTACCTTGGCACTCTCTCCTGCCCCTTCTTGCTCCCCCTAGCTTGGTAGAACCTGAAGAGGCGGAACAACAAATGGAGGAGTCGGTGAAAACTAAGAACTCGCCCCTACAAAACCACCTTAGCTCGGATAGCCGGGCATATGACTTTGTGGTCCATAACCAGATGGGTGCAGTGCATATGCCGAAGCATGAGCCTGCTCGTACTAACCATAGCCTGAGGATCCCATCGATGGAGGTGCCCTATAACCGGCTCTGAGCTGGTCCAACTTCGTGTTCTGCACCTAAATTCTTCCCTACAAACATTTCATACATAAGCACTCATCCATGCATATTCATTGGAAAAGAAAGGAACAAGATTACTGAGCCTTACTGCCATCTCAAAGTTGTTCCCCAACATGATGTTCTGAAAGTTAAAGAGCAAGCGTCCATCTCTCTCGTTATCCTCTCTCCGCACCTGTTAGATAAACCACATTTAGCACAAAAACAAAGACGATTCACATAACCGAATGTCAAAACTTACGTGAGTCACATGAGGAAGTGTGAAGGTCATGTCTACCCTGGTCCAGTCATCCGCGCCAAAAGGGTGGAAGTATACCAATAAATTAGGTCGATAGATGTGCAACCCTATAGGAACCTAGTAATTTCGATGCCCCATGACATGGGAAGTAGCCTCACCTGACATGTGTGGACCCCTTGACCTTTTGCCCTGCAAAACAAAATGGGGTCAGTATGCAAAGAAACAACACAGATGGACATTAGAAGACAGAAATGTACCCCTTGTGGCGTGACCTGATCCTCCGAGGGCCAGCCAAGTAAGCACTCGGTCACAAAATCAGGATAATAGCCGGCCTTGCAGTACAACACCACTATCTCGCCCTCTCCCATCAAGATGTCAAGAGTCTCCTCTACCAACTCTGGCCAGAACAACCACCTCGGAAGCTTGGGTGGCACCAGTCTCGCTCTTGGAGACTTGTCACATTGCACCACCCGTTCCCCCAAATACCACTCGAGGGAAGAAGGACTCTCCAAAATTAGCCACTTTGGCACCATTTTGCTAGCAATAGCCATAACCCTACTCCAGCTAGGGTTCCCCCACGGAGCATGATTGATCTATAAACAAGCGTTATCTGTACATGCCGAAAGTGAAATAATAAAAACATACACACGAAGCTCACCTCATTAAAAGAAAGATTCTTGATTCGCCTTTCGGCCTTGGCAGAATCCAGGTTCCCCCAGGCAACTAACCAGGAAGGGCGCCGAGGAAAGTAGGCAATGTCTTTACAAATCTTGGCCTTCATCGGCCAAGGAAGAATTTCCTTCTCAAAACCCCAAATCTACAAAAAGGAAAAATGTTAGTCAATCCATGCACAAGCACACACACACACACACACACACACACACACACACACACACACATATATAATAGATTTCTCGATTAGGTTTACCTCGAGAACTAGCTTGGATGACTTCAGCTCTAAAGTGAGCTTCCTCGTACAATGGTCTAGAGCTAAATATAGCTGTCCCAGTACAACTCTACCCTAAGCCAACTCCTTAAACTTCCTCAAAGTCACCAGGGAACCCTAAAGGTTTAGGTTGAGTGCCGAGTTACCAACAGGGAACAAGGTATTGGTCAAAGCATATAGCATGAAAGAATGAGCACACTACTCTCGGGACTCATCATCAGTAGGGGCCCTATTTCCCAAAGCCGACCAAAAGTCATAAAGATCATTGGTAGGAATTTCTTTATTCACACTAGAAAATCCTAATAGTTTTTGTATAATTACGGGATCATAGTTGCCCATATTCATGGCACAGTTAAAATGGATAATCTCTCCATCAAATCGTAAATTGGTAATGGCTGTAAAATCCAACGATGTGATGGTATACTCCCCGTATGACAAGTGAAAGGTGTGGGTCGAGTCTGACCATCTCCTCAAAATCGATGGCAAGACCTCACGAGAGTACCGAACTAGCTTCACTAGGATAAATCTCTTAATAAAAGCACTAAAACCCACATCTGCAAGGATCCTCTTCACTTCAGGAGAAAGCACTCCCCACCAGGTGACAAGGTCATAGAAGTTACCAGCACCACGATGCTCGAGCCTCTGCAAGCACATAACACCATATCAAGGGACCACTTATAGAAATTAAGTGCCCAAAGATCCACGAAGCTTATAGCCACTAAGCACGAACATCCAAAATAAGCTAAGTATGGGAATTTCTAAGGAATCACAAGGCTTATAGTCACAAAGTTAACCGGAAAGTCCCTAAATTTTGCAAAACAGCAGCAGCATATGCACAATAAAACATCATAGATTGTTTTATAGACCATAGAAAACTCCAGAACACTCAAAATCATGAAAAAAAGCTTTCAAAGACAACAGTGTCGATTGACACAAAGGAGCATCGATCGACGCATCTAGAAGGATAAAAAGTATTGATCGACGCTAAAGCTAAAATCCTAGATTTACAGAACGTCAAACATGCAGTGTGCAGTAAAATAACATAGACAGCACATTCAACAAGGCATGTATTATATAAAAGACTCCTAAAAGCATGCCAATTCTAAAGAAAAGAGTTAGGAACTTACCAAAATATGGGAAAGATGGCACTCAGGTTTGAGAATGAGCGAAATGGCGTTACCTCTATACACTCCATGAAAAATCTTCCTTGTAGGAAGCCCGTAGTTGTCCTCCATAGCAAGGAATGGGATGTGAACTATCTCCCCCTGAATGCTTACCTCTAGCACCGAGGTAGGGGCATGACTTCAATCCTGGGAGGTCACGATCTTCATCCACATCATAACGGATGAAAACCGAATGAGAATTGAAAGAAAGGAGAGTGCGAAAAACTCCAACATAGTTTATTTTGACGAAATAAAATGCAGGAAGATAGGGTTTCTGTATGGGATGTGTTCTGTTTGCAGAAAAATTGCAAAATTTATAGGGTTTTGGATTATGTCAATCGACACAATGTATATGTGTCGATCAACACAAGTCTCGACACAATTTTTAATCCCTGTAACCGCTATAATTCAAATGGTCAAAATCTGAACGTTTGCTTCAATCGACACAAGCCTCATGCGTTGATCGACGCATAATAAAAATGAACTTTTTCTACCTTTTTTAGGAATAAATTGTAGTGCCAATTAAAACCCCGAGGATTTTCAAAAATTGCATTTTCTATAAAAATCATTTTTTAAAATACTCAAATAAACTAACACTGTGAGAATCTTAAAAAGGGTTTTATTTTTCAAAAATAGTCAAACATTAATTGATCAAAGGGGCAAAAATATTTTTTTTTAAAATTTAATCGATCAAATAATGTTAACTATATTCTAGCAAAAGCACGCGCACTTTCTTTTACTCACCGTGCTCACTTCGCATATGTAAACACTTTACCTCTACGGTATAATTTATTGTACACGAGGGGCAGCCTGTGGGCACGGTCTATCCAGGCTTGATGATGATCAAGACCTTTTTTAGGAGATGGCAGACCGGTACTAATATAGACCGTTTTTCGTTCTAAACTACAAACCCCTCCGAATAAACAAGATCCTGACATCCTGAAGATCAGTGTCAATCGATACATGTCATGCCCAGAATTATGTTGATTAACACGATCATATAGTGACGATCGATGCTGCCACATGTCAGTTTCTCTGATGACTCATCAAACCTACAAACATGACTCAGCACGGCTATCACCTCCCTGATTGCATCGATCGATGCAACTAGGAGTGCCATTCTGACAGCTATTACGTTGTTTGACACTGCCATTTGTGTTGATCGATGCTCTCAAAATTTTTATAAAAGGAAAGTGCCCCAGGCCATTTCCAACAACGGTGGAGATTCAAATCACCAACCATCAAGCTTCTAATTCCGAAATTAGAAATCTCTCAAACCCTTTTCATCCTCTAAGGATATCAAGCCTATACTAAGGTATAGACACCCCTCCTTGAAATAGTTTTTAGCTAAAAAGCTATCCACACATTCCCAAAACACCCAAGAAGTCTTCCTACACAATTTCTCGAGGTTACCCCTGTAGGAACCCTAAGAAATTCCCAGCAACAAGAACGATTCAAGTCAGTACCGGGCCTTCTAGTAGTCCTGAAGCAAAAAAAGGTAACTGAGGCTCAAGAATATTACTTTCCGTTATGCATTAGTCCAGTCATGCTGGGCCCGCGCTCTAAGGGCTAGGCCCGTAAAGGTCGTATCTCTCCAACTCATATCTTTGCTTATTAAAATAATAAGATTTTTCAAAATATGACTTATCCAAATTCAAATGAGAAGTAACTATTTCATTTGGAACCAGAATCTCTCTTTTATAGGTATAGGAATCTTGCTCAGATCAGCTATACCACTAATTTCTCGGAAGAGCTGATCCGGGTGGCGACTCTTATATTATATAAAATAGGGACCCTACTCCCACATCTAACAAGAGCTAATCCCCTAGGGAGTCCTCAACCCCTTTTCCTAGTTGGAAATGCTAAGTATGTTCACACATACAATGAGCCCAGCGCACTAGCGGTGACTCCCCGCATTAAAATTCGAGAGTTCCGCATTGGCCGTCCTAATCCAATCGGCAACCCAAAAGGGTCCCACCATAAAAAAGTCTGCCCGCTCAACCTTAGTTTTGGGTTTTTGGTCCCTTTTTGGCTAAAAATAGCTGCTGCAAGAAACTGAAACCACTGGAGTAATTTAAAGCCGCCGGCGGTATCAACCATGCAACTAGTGGCATCATTGATACCGCTAGTGGCCTCATTTGGCCTAAACGGCCTTATTTTCTTGCAGGACCCTTTCTTTATGGTATCCAAAATTTTATATAGCCTGCCTGTGTAAATAAGATTACCAGCGGCATAAGTGATGCTGCCGGCGGCCTCAGCCATACCGCCGGCGGTATGGAGTTCTGGATAATAGTTGTATTTTTATTTTATTTTTGACCTAGTTTAATTTCCCAAAACTAGGATGTATAGTGCAACGACGAAGGTCCAGAACCTTCTAAAAACTTACCTCACCCTATAACATGTGGCATTTACTAATAATTTGGTTAAAATAATTATCGAGTCTAAAATATGGAAATAACAAAATTTTCACGCAAACACCATTTAAACCCCATTTTAGCCATCCAATCGGGCTCCATAGCATTGTAAATAAATAAGCCATGTTTACGCTAACTCGGGTCATGTTTTGTATGCATGCTATATGATATACCTCGTATAATGTGTCTTATCTGTGCTAATCAATTTATGTAGTTAGATTTAGGATAGATGTATGTTAGGCCTTCAAGTATTTTATTTCTTGTATAGAACAAATTTATAGGATTTGAAAAGCCACGTAATTATTATTTAATTTTTGCACTTGTATTTGTTGGACGACTGTAATAATTCATTTGTCGCTTCGAATACATGCTATCGCGCTAACAACATTTAAATTGAAAACACAATAAATAGGGTGGATTAAAACCGATTAAGAAAGAATGAATCTTTTAACTTGGCCTAATGTAAAATAAACAACATCATCCAAACTCAGAATCTACTTAAGGTATGGTCTACCGTCGGGTGGAAAAATCGTACCAAAATTTCCCGGTTGAGCTGAACCGGGTGGTAACTCTATTTTAAGTATGGGATTTTGATCTTGTATCTTTTAGACATTAAAATTTGCAAAACCATTTTCACAAACATCACACCTATATATTCGAGGGATCGGTCCTCCGGCCCAGCTTCACAACCCGTCGCTCAAAATGTCGTCCGCTCATAATGAGTAATGCTAGATATCATTTGACCAGATAAAGGCTTATCTCATGAGCCCCCCAGTCTTGAAGCCTCTAATGCCCGACAAGCCGTTGATTCTCAATTTGGCCATAGAAGAGTCATCCAAAGGGCTAATGTTGGTCCAAGAGCAAGAGGATAAGAGAGAGCATGCCATGTACTGTTTGAGTAAGAAGTTGTTAGAATATGAAATGAAACACACGATAGTGGAAAAGACCTGCACAACTATAGTATGGTTGACCAAGAAGTTGAGGCATTACTTCTAGTCTTACAAAATCTAAGCAGTTGCAAATCTGGACCAATTAAAGTATCTTTGTCGATCCCCCACAGTAGCAGGGAAGCTATCTCATTGGATCCTATTACTATCTGAGTTTGATATCGAGTATATCACAAAGAAGGTCCTTAAGGGGAGAGTAGTGGCTGAGTTTTTGGCAAGTCAACCTATAAAGTCTGATTATATTGAGAATCTGGATTTCCCTAATGAGCAGTTAGCAGAAGTGAAAGCTGAGAAGGCTGAATGGAGCATGTACTTTGATAGAGCGATGAATCAAAAGGGTGCTGGTCTCGGGGTAATCATCATCATGCCGCAAGGTGAGGTTATTCCGCTAAGCAAGCGATTGGAGTTTCCAGTCACCAATAACAGGGCCGAATATGAAGCATGTCTCTTTGGTCTTGATGCTCTCTTAAAAGTAGGGGTAAGGGAAGCCAGGGTGATGGGAGATTCTGCGCTAGTGATAAAGCATGTCGTGGGAGAGTGGGAAATCAGGGGAGAGTTACTCAGGCCATATGTGGAAGTAGTTTTGGTCATGTCGACACAGTTTAGTCAATGCTTCTTTCAATATATACTAAGAGACGAGAATCAGATGGCCGATTCTTTAGCTACCTTAGCCTTGATGTGGGAAGGAGAAGAGGCATAGCCCATCCGTCCGCTCATCATAAAAATGGCTCATTCTCCATTTCATGAGAAGATTTAAGTAATGATCATAGAGAAGTAAAATGTTTGTTGGTATGACGACATTAAAAGGATCCTGAAAGAAGGGAAGTGCCCTGAACAGTCATCAGGTTTAGATTGCCTTACTCTCAAAGGGTTAGCAACATAATTTAGACTAGTTATGAAGATCTCTTCAAGAGGATGGCTAAAGGATTATTGTTGAGATGTTTAACAGATGAAAAGTAGAAAATGTAATGACCTAGGTACACTCCGGGGATTGCGGCCCGCATATGAATGGGATGGCTTTAGCTAGAAAAATTCAGAGGATGGGGTACTTTTGGACCATAATGAACGTTGACTACATCGATAAGGTTAGGAAATTTCATGAGTGCTAGATTCATGGGGATATACAGCACCTATCCCTATCTGAACTTCAGAATTTGTCTACTGCTTGGCCATTCTCGGTGTGGGGGATAGATATAATCGGTGAAATTCAGCTATCATCAACTAATGGCACTGATTCATCATAGTCGTAGTTGATTATTTTTTAAAATGGGTAGAGGTTGAATCCTACACCAGTATTACCGCAAAAAAAATGACCAAGTTCATGTAGAAGCATATTTTTGCTCAATATGGGGTTTCGCATCATGTGGTATCTGGTAATGGGGTTCAGTTTCAAGGGGCCACGGCTGAATTATTTCAGAAGTTCAACATCGAGCATCACAAGTCTTCTCTATATAGGCCATAAGCTAACAGGGCAATTTAGGCTGCCAATAAGTCAATCAAAAAGATCTTGTCAAAAATGGTAGCTACTTATAGAGACTGGGCTGATAAACTTCCATTCGCAGTTTGGGGTTATTGAACCAAAATAAGAACTCCCACTGATTAAACACCTTTCTCCCTGGTATATGGAATGGAAGTAGTGTTACTAGTTGAAACAGAAGTAAGATCTCTAAGAGTGGTACTCGAAGCTCAGTTAAAAGAGTCAGATTGGGCAAAAGCTAGGTATGAGCAATTGAATGCAATAGATGAAAAGCAACTCAAGGCACTTGACCAGCTACAGATGTACCAGCAGCGTATGGCTCAAGCTTACAATAATAAAGTCAGATACTTGAAACAACCTCTCAAAGCGGGTGATCTAGTTCTCAAGCAGCTATGCTAGGTCAACACTGATGCTAGAGGCAAGTTCAAGCCTAATTGGGAAGGACCGTTCGTTATAAAGAAATTCCTTAGCAAAGGAGGAATCAAGCTTATGGATATGGATGGAAATGAATTTGTGAATCCCTCGAATCAAGATAGGCTTAAGCGTTATCATGTCTAGGTCAAAAGAATTAATTCATAAAAAAGTAGCACAAAGAATAAAAGAAATAAAAAATAAAATCACTCGGCGAGCAATCCTCTTTTACTCAGGCAAAAATTAGGGTGCAACCCGCTGATCGGTATTCCGCAAACCAGTTAGGCAAAAATTAGGGCACTCAAATGCAAATAAAGCCTGCTAAATTGAAAACCCGAAAAGGGCGGCTTAGGCAAAAGTTAGGGCATCGAGAGAAACATGTCAGTTGATTTTTAGAAAATCTGTAAAAGACCAGTAGACAGTAGGGGTTAACCATTGGAAATTATTACATTGCCTATGTACTCAAATTAATCTCATCAATGAAGATGTTATGATTTTGCTAAGAATCTTGGTCTTATGAATGTATGCATGTCTTTAGGTGAAATAATCGCAGGTGTGTGAACATCAATTTTTCTCTACATGTTATGCATCATTGTATTCATCTTCACCGCTTACACGTAATATTCAAAAAAGTCTGCTGGATTGAGCCGTCAAGGACAATTCTGGCAAAAATTAAGATAGTCTACTAGATTGAAAACCCAAAAGGGCGGTCTAGTTAAAAGTTAAGATAAAACAAAAAGAGAAAGAAAAGCTTGCAGGGTCGAAAGCCTGAAAGGGCGGCCTAGACAAAAATTAAGGCAAAAAAATAAAGAAAAAGCTTGCTAGATTGAAAACCTAAAAGGGCAGTCTAGGCAAAAGTTAAAGCTAAAAAGAAAAAGTCCGCTGGACTGAGCTGTCAAGGACTGTTCAGGCAAAAAATTGGACAAAGAGAAAGAAAAAAAATAAATGTTCGATAGGTCATCTCACATCGAATGGCCTATGCAAAAATTATAACATCACTTGATCCCCTCGCTACGAAATCTCTAGATAAAAGTAATATGGCTTGGCAAAGCAGCAATAATCAATTATCTAAGTTCAAGAAAAATCGACATGCATAAAAGTTAAATGTCAAAAGTACCAATGCAAAGTTTACATCCAAAATAAGTCGCACAGGACCCAAAAGTATCAACAATTCAAAAAATAATCATAATCTAAGCTATCAGGGGATCCTATCCCTGGCGTCCCTTTGGAATCTGATCCTGTGTATATGCCAATAGATAATCCACATCTATAGTTATGTGATCCTCGGCCTCACCCGTACCAGGAGCTGGCTGGGTGGGGTCCCTAGTCTCTAATGTCCCTATAGCAGCTCTAGCAGCATCAGCTCCCTCAGCATGCTGATCTTCACCCCTCAAAGTCATACGGTACGTAAAAAGATCATCATCGGACTCGACATCAGATGGATCTGGCATCTATCTATCCTTAGTCATCTACGCTAGCTAGCCCCTCAGCATCTCAATCTTGGCTCTTGCCTTAGCAGTCTCAGCCCTAGCTTGGTCAATCTCTGTAGTGACTGCCTGCAGCTGCTCCTCCTAAAACCTGGCTCTCTCTTCCAAAGCATCCAAGTCCCGAGTGGATTGACTGCACTCCATGGCCAATAGAGTCTGCAATAGAAATCATAAGATCAGTATACATATATAAATGTCATAGCATGCATTATGCATAGTTTGTTAAATTTTCTAGGTAAAAGAAACTTACCAAAGCTAGCGCATCCTGGGCCAATAGCAGATCCCGCACCCCTAGCGATCCTCTTAGCCTAAAAAATGGTCACCTAAAAAGAAAAGTCACATCAAGATAGGATATTCTAAGTAATCAATGCAGTGGACAAGGTTAAAAATGAAAGGTTCCTTATATAAGTAGAGCCAGAAGGAGTGAAACCGATATGCTGGACTGACTGCTCGAGCTCCTTGACACTTGCTTCCCCGAATGATCAAGGAGTCGAAAGAAAGTATCCATCTCATCTCAGAGGACTCCCTCTCTCATGGACCTAGAAGCGTGAGATCGCTTCACCTGCAGCTCAGGGGCAACAGTAGCAGCGGCAGGCCTCTTTCACGAAAGAGCGAGAGGCTATAACGATAAAAGTCACAACTCAAAATCATAATCAACAACAAAGTATTCACAAAGGCTATATTAGAAGCATACTTGAGAAGAAGGGGTAGCAGACCTAGCCGAGCCCCCAATGCCCTGAACTATAGATAGACCCCCGTGGTCGCCCCTCGGTCCACCCTCATCATCACTATCCTCACTGTCACTCCAGTGAAACTTAAGGGGCTTGTTCTCATGGTGAATCCTATCGCAAGGAGGATGAAGTGAGGAATCAACAAACTTAGCATAGGAGCCCTCTACAGATAGCATGTAAGCCCCCTCACCTAATAGGTACAACCCCTGGCCGATCCCCGGCATAAGGTGAGGCCAGAAGATGCCCGTTGGGATCGGGGGAGGGATCGATCTCTCTACCATGGCACTAGTCCTTCCCCCTCAGACCCACTCACCAAAATACCACTTGAATGAGAGTGGTGACTCCAAGATAAAGCAGTGGTCATCCACGCCAGCCCACATCTGCTCAATAGCGCCATACATGTCTAATCTCTCCCACGGGTCTCAGATAACCTGCATAAAATGAATGTACTATGAGTATTACAACCTTGTAAATATAGTTTCTACTAATGGTTTGTTGAAATATGAAATGCAGGTTTAGTAAGGAAGAAGTTTACCTGATCTGAATGCAACTGGCGTAGGAACTCTCTGTACTAAGCTATGGTCAAGGGCTGACCCTGCCAAAACCTCATCCACCTAGAAATGATATGTGGCGTCTCAAGCTATATGGGCAGACCCAACCTAGGGATAAGTTGGTGCTCAAAGGCCCAAATCTGCAAGGCAAGATAAGTATTAGTCACGACACAAGTTGAGTGAAAGATTAAAGCATAAGAGATCAGTACAGGATTTAGTAGTAGTATCAGGTGGCAGATCTTGAGCTCAGGCTGCTCACCCCGGACTCTGACGTCCAATCCATAATATAGCTGTGGTAGAATGGCCTAGCACTAGTTCTTGTAGGGAACAACAACAAGATCCTCCACAGAGAAGAGCAAACCATAGTTGAGGTTGCTTGAATAAACTAGAAAGAAGATGGTGATAAGAAATGTCAGCAGGAAGGACCTGGCGTACTAATCTCTCCTATTAGCCGCAATAGGACTCGGTTGCCTGATGTAATAAGTATGTAGGTCCCCATACTTAAGCTTGTTCGTCCCGTGTAGATGGAGCCTAAGTAATCTAGCAATGTAGGCCTTTACCTCAGGCCGGGAATGCCACCTATCGGCATAAACATCAAAGTGGACAATATCCCCACTCCATTCCAAGCCCGCCGCGGTTCAGACATCTGAGGGAGTGATGGTGACCTCCTTAATCGATAGATGGAAAGTACGGTCATCTCCGACCATCTCTCTACTAAGGCTGAAATGGCCCCCGGGGCCTACATCTTCGGAGCCTGAGGAATGGCCCCGTTAATGTCACTAAAGCCAAAAGAGTCAATATGGATAGATCTCCTCGTACCACTTCCTATAGAAGCTCAGGGCTCTCACAATCTTGTATTGAAACTACAAAGACAAGATTATAGCTTCGTAGGGTTAAAATACAACAGACAAGCCAGAAATCAGAAAAAAATGGCAAAAATCAAAGTAACCAAGATTCTATCGCTCAGGACAGAACCCGTATGGATAAGCCCCACCCATACGGGTCCATAAGCAGCTCTCGTACCAAAAATAGGATCCGTATGGGTCCCTTGTAAATAGTCCCATCGTAAAAAATTCCCAAACAATCCAAATTCATCCAAACTCAATCAAAGCTCAATCAAAACTACCCGAAAGCATCCTACACTAAAGTTACATGCATCAGGCTCTATTCTAAAGTCTAAAACACTCTAATTCATGCTAAAATTCAAGAAATTTTCAAAGGGTTTGAAAATGGAAAATGGAGAATCAAGTAAAATTACCTGGCATTTTGAAGCATGGGTATCAGGAGAAGGGATTAGGGGCTCTTCGGAGGTAGGAGTGAGCCTTAGAAATGAGTCTCCTTTGCGAAAGACATACCCGATGGAAACTCGGCATTATCGAAGCCTCGAATCACCCACCGAGGGAAAATCCTCAAGTCTAAGGGAGAAACAGCCAGTCTTTGAGATCTTCTTGTACATTTTAACCTATTGTAAGAAGAAAATTGCCGAAAAATGCAAAATGGGAAGATTTGATAATGCTAGATGCAAAGAGTCTGAGCAGCCTTTTGAAACCCCCAATAGGGACCTGTACAGGTCCCACCCCACCCGTACGGGTCCCAAATCTCAAGGACCCTACCTATACGGGCCCTGGCCTAGCTCTATGGGCCTTCTCTTGCCATATAGGGGCAGATTTTGTATCAATATTTTAGAAAGCACCAGAAATTCATCTAGTCTAAGTTTAGGGCCAATCCCACTTCTCCTCAACCCTATGTTTTAGTTATATTTGGAGCAGACCCCCTGGCTCACCTTGATCCTTGATGGAAGGGGCAAAAAAAATTTTTCTCACAAAGGTCAATAAGGAATCAAGGTAAGCCACTTTTGAATTGATTACTAACCAGGATGATTTTCGTGTACAGGTCCATCCTAGCACAAGAATTCTTCCCCAGCAAACAAATCTTAACAAGAAGGACTTCCCTAGTAGAATAAGTTTTACCAAAGGATATTACTTTAATTCCCAACAGCAGAGTCAGCTAAGGGGCATCCCCCTATCTCTCAGCAGCGGAGTCAACTAAGGGGCATCTCCCAACCAATCCAAGGGCATTCCCCCTCCGTTCCCCAGTAGTGGAATTAGTTAAGGGTCATACCCTCATCATTAAAAACCCAAGGGCATTGCCCAACAGCGAGAACCAGCAGCAATCGGGCCAAACCCGATATTTTTGCACTTAGTTTATATAGGGGCCAACCCCCATCCACTCATCTTTATTCTTAATTGAAGGGGCAAAAATCTTTGTTCATCACAAAGTCAATCAAGAATAAAGATGTGTATGCTTAGATAATGACTAACTCGACATTTAATTGTTGTCTCTTTTTAAGTTATTCAAATTCCCCAACAACAAAGTCAATCCGCCTTAGGAGAGGGATACATTAGTAAGGAGAGTCGATTCGCCTCAAGAAAGGGATACGCCATCAAGCAATGAGGGTCGATCCACCTTAGGAAAGGGATACATCAGTAAGGAAAGTTAATCCACCTTAAGAAAGGGATACACCATCAGTCAGTATAATCGATCCACCTTAGGAAAGGGATACATTAGCAAGGAGAGTCAATCCGCCTCAAGAAAGGGATACACCATCAAGCAGGAAAGTCGATTCGCCTTAAGAAAAGGATGCACCATCAGTTAGGAAAGTCGATCCGCCTTAGGAAAGGGATACATTAGTAAGGAGAATTGATCTGCCTCAAGAGATGGATACACCATCAAGTAGGAAAGTCGATCCGCCTTAGGAAAGGGATACATCAGTAAGGAAAGTCGATCCACCTTAAGAAAGGGATACACCATAAGCTATGAGAGTTTATACACCTTAAGAAAGGGATACACCATAAGCTATGAGAGTTTATACATCTTAAGAAAGGGATACACACCTTCCCTAGTAGAGTCACCAGGGATGCACAATAGCGAAGGAAAGTCAACCACCTCAGGAAAGGGATACGCATTGGCAAGGAAAGTCATCCACCTCAGGAAAGGGATACATATTAGCAAGGAAAGTCATCCTCCTTAGGAAAGGGACACGCATTGGCAAAGGAAAGTCATCCACCTCAGGGAAGGGATACGCGTCGGTGAAGGAAAGTGGTCCACCTCAAGCAAGGGGCACCCAGAATAGGGCATAAGCATTGCACGCATCTGGAGTGATAATGGAAGAGAATTTAAAAACATGCACTTTGCTAAAATCTACGAATCCAAAGGCATTGAACATAACTTCTCTGCCCCTCATACTCCTCAACAAAATGGAGTTGTTGAGAGGAAAAATAGGACCATAATTAAGATGGCTAGAACAATGCTAAGTGAGAATTTTTTGCCATAATATTTCTGGGGAGAGACCATAAACATAGCATGCTACATTTTGCATAGAGCTCTCTCATTAGAAAAACCTTAGAAAAGACCCCCTATGAAATCTAGAAGGGAAGGAAACCCAAAATTGCGTAATTTAAAGCCTTCGGATGTAAATGCTACATCCTGAATGATAGAGAGCAATTAGGAAAAGTTGATCCCAAATCTGATTAAGCAATTTTCCTTGGCTACTCAACATATAACAAGGCTTACAAAGTCTTTAACAAACGAACCCAAACTGTGGTAGAGTCAATACATGTGGGTTTCGATGAGACTAACCATGTAGGAAAAAGAAGTTCCACTCCAGAAGATCTAATTTCGGAAGCTAAAAACTTTGGAGAAAAGAAGGAAGTGCAGACACCAGATTCCTTCCAGATTAAGAAGTACAAGGAAGAAGATGAAGGAATCAATCTCGATCTAGAAGGACCATAAGGCTGTCTCAATCATCATGAGATAGGCTTCAATGATCAAGAAGAAGAAGTTGAGGCAGTTGAGGAATAAGCCCCAATCCAGCATGAAGAGCTACCAAGAGAAGTCAGGACTCGCAGATCATCAAGTTGTAGCCATTTTGGATAATTTCTAAAATCTAGTCAGAGCCAGATGGCAACTCAACAATATGATGAGCCATGCTACTTTTTTCTCTCTTATTGAGCCAAAGAAATTTCAAGATGTTGAAGAAGATGAAAGTTAGATGATGGCCATGTAAGAAGAACTAGATTAATTCACTTGAAATGATGTTTGGGATCTAATGTGACCACCAAAAGGAAAGTTAATTATTGGCACCAAATGAGTATTCCAGAATTAGCTAGATTAATCTGGAGTAGTGGAGAGAAACAAGGCAAGATTGGCTTCCCAAGGCTACAATCAACAAGAAGGGATTGACTTTAAAGAAACAAATGCCCCTATAACAAGATTGGAGGCAATCCGGATACTATGTGCTTTTGCATCATTCATAGGATTCACATTGTTTCAAGTGGATGTCAAAAGTGCATTCTTAAATGGAGTTATCCAGGAAGAAGTTTATGTCAAGCAACCACCTGGATTTGAAGACTCAAAGCATCAGGATCATGTATGCAAGTTGAAGAAGGCCCTCTGTGGATTAAAGCAAGTACCAAAAGCTTGGTATGAGAGACTAACTACATTTCTCATATCCAAGGGATATATCCGGGGGAAGGCAGACACAACTGCCATCATCAAGAAGAACAAGAATGATATCATTCTAGTCCAAATTTATGTTAATGTCATCATCTTTGGAGCAACAGGTGAAAAGATTTGTGAAGAATTTAGTACCCAAATGCAGAAAGATTTTAAGATGTCCATGATGGGAGAACTTAATTTCTTCCTTGGTTTACAAATCAAGCAGAGTCCAGATGGGATTTTCATAAATCAATCCAAGTACACCAAAGAAATCTCGAAGAAGTTTAAAATTTACAAAAGCAAGCCTGTGTCCACTCTAATGGGTTTAGATACAGTCCTATCCAAGGATTGTAAAGCAGAAGAAGTTGATTAGAAGCTATATAAAGGAATGATTGGATCACTATTGTACTTGACAGCTAGCAGACCTGACATACACTATGCAATTTGCTACTGTGCAAGGTACCAATCCAATCCTAAGGATTCACATCTCAAAGCAGTAAAAAGAATCCTTAGATACCTTCTAGGAACCACTGAAGTTGGGTTATGGTATCCTAGTAATGGAGAATTCACACTCCAAGGCTAGGTAGATGCAGATTTTGGCAGAGATACTTTTGACAGGAAGAGTACATTCGAAGGTTGCCATTTCCTTTGAGATTGCTTAGTATCATGGTATAGTAAGAAGCAAACTTTAGTTGTTTTATCAACCACAGAAGCAGAATACATGGTAGCAGGAAGTGGTGTAGCCCAACTCCTTTGGATCAAGCAATAACTAGAAGATTATGGAGTCTAATCTGGATGTGTGGATGTAATGTGGGACAGCAAAAGTTCCATTGATGTGTCAAAAAATTTGGTACTTCATAGTAGGATGAAACATGTTAATATAAGGTATAATTTCATCCAAGATCATGTAATGAAGAAGGAAGTTGCATTGGTGTACATTCCAACCAATGAGCAAAGAGCAGATATCCTTAATAAGCCATTAAGTAAAGATCAATTTGGCAACCTAAGGGAGTCAATTGGAATGTCTAATCCAATTTAAAGAAAATCTGGAAGATAGTCTGAAGTTAATTTGGATTTTTAGCAAGACAAGGAATCCAGAAGAAAAGAAGAATTGAAGTTAACTTTGCTCCAGAGAGAATATTGCCACATTAGCAGACATAAGTGACGTATGGCAGCAAAAGCACGTAAAAGTAATTGTATACTTTTTGAATTTCAAAAGTCTATTGGGTGTTACATGCACGACAACTGTAACAGCTAGTTTTAAAAACAAATCGTTCCCAATCTCCAGTTAAATAGCATTTACCTCTCATAAAATTTAACCTACCACGTCATCAATCCAGCCAAAGTTAACAACGTCCGGATTATGATTTTACCCCACTTTGGATTTTCTATAAAAAAACCCCCTAAAATTCCCTTCTTCACTCGAGCAACTTACTACTGTTACTTTGCAAAATCCGATTTCCAAACCCTAATTCCTTCAAACACTCTCAAATGGCAGCAATAATGAAAAATAACAAAATCCAAACCCTTCCTCCTCTAAATATCTTTGTGGAGTCTGATCTCAAAGATAAAGACTTTCTGCCCATAAACCTCAAAACCAATGACTCAATATTTCCGACTGACTACTTGAGAGATAATCACCTCTTTCAAATAGACCCATTCTCCAAACTCATAGAGGATCAACACATAGGGGATTTATTAAAGATCAACTGCCCAACCTATCTAGAATTGGTGTGCGAGTTTTATAACAATCTGAAAGCACACTCCTACTACAGGATGCTATACATGAAGAACATGAGGAAAGTTCTATCAAGTAGTGTCTCCGGAATATCTGTAAGCAACTCAAACCTATAGAGAAATTATTGAATCAAAAATCCTTAACTCCAGAATTGAAAGCAGAACTAGGGGAAATCAAGGAAAGCGTTCATAAGATTGAAAAGAAGGTAGAAGATTTCCCAACTGCTGAATTAGTAGTAGAAGTTTCTCTTGCAAAGATCACTCTGATACTGGAGCAAATGAATTCAAGCGTAGCAGGAGCAAATTGCTCTGCCGATCAGGCAAACATAGGAGCTAACAACAATTGTGTTACCATCTTGGATAAAATCACCTCCTTCTCCTCTGAAATGACTACAGAAATAAAGGAATATCTGGATTTCAAGTTTGAAAACTTGTCAAAATTCATTACTAAAAAGGAAGAAAAGTTAGAGCTTCCTAGTCTTAATAAAAAGTAATAGGTCATACTGAACAAGCTCATAAAATTCATCGATGAAGAAATGCCCAAACTATTTGCCAAACAATTGGAGAATATTGCAACTGATTTTACCAGCCAAATGAATGGGCAAGACAAATTCATTAATAATGTCAAGGAGGCACTTCACAAAGACCTCGTGACTGTCAACACAAGCATTCATAACTGCCGTGGAAATATGGGTAAGGAATTTCTAAAATTAGGCCAGATTATCCAACTTATCCATCTCTGCATCTTCATCTTCATCCATTCCGGAAAGGCAACTCCTTCTAGTCCTTCAAGATCTTGTACAACATATTGGGGACACTGGGTTCTTCGTACATAAAGGGATAGCTACCCTCCTAAAGGCCCTTTCCCCTTACTTTGATGAGAAGGATCACGAACATGTTCTATCCATGCATCCTTACCTCATAAATTCATATGCACAACTCTGGAAGGTCTTTTGGCCCCTGCATCTAACTCAAGCCATAGTTGACACAATCATAGAGCATAGAAGAGAAGGAAACTTGGATTACTCCATATATTCCAAGGCTTGGCAAGAGAGCTAGGATGGTAAGAGCTACATGGTAATAGACCCCCAAGCTGATGCAAACAAAAAGGGGGAGAATAAAAAGGGGGAAGATAAAGCTGGAACAGAAAAGAGAGAGAGCAGTAAAGGCAAGGAGAAGAAAGGGGAAGCATCCGGAAAGCAATAAGTTGTAATAGATATAGCTATGTAAAAATTATAATAGCTAGAGTTATTTTTCACTTATGTATTTCTGTATCTTGTAATCCTAAAGTTCACTGATGTTAACTATTATTAATAGCAAAAGTATATATAGTGAAAAATTACAACAAAAAAATTGTTTCTAAAGTACAATCTACAATTGTACTACAAAAACATTAGAAGCTAGAATTGAAAAATGTTGGGGGAGTCAGGGATGCTAAAATTATGGGGGTGTAAAAATTTGTAATGACTAACTATCAAGAATAATACATAGATGAAAAAACCCATTTCCTTATGCTTAGATAACTTAGGTTTTTTTTCCATTGAATGGGGGAGATTATTGGAAACAATGATCTAGAACAACAAATAATCTGGATCAGGTTTGAAGTAAACAAAACACCTAAGTACAAAGAAACCTACGTCACTTTATCCGGACATATAGCCAAGGCATCCAAAGTCCAAGTCAGTCATTAAAATGAAGATAATTATCTAAGAATGAATGGAAGCATCCAGTTAAAGTTTGGAAAGGAAACAAACTTTTAACTGCCCAAAATAGCATGGGGAAGAGCTGATTGAATAGCCTTCGGATAATAAGAGAAGAAGTCATTTGGAAGACACGGTTATAAAGACAATGGGAAAAGTTTTGAAAATATCTTTTCCCTCCATCTTTTTGGTCTTCAAGTCAAAGATACTTTTCCTAAAAGCAAGACAAAAACGACAGCTAGCACTTTTTAGAAAAAGGATAAAGTACTGACACAGGATAGAGAAAAAGGTAACAACCTTTTTCACCTAGACCAATGAGAAAGGCGCGTGGCACACACATTTTGGACTTCTGGCGTAAAAGTTGGTGAGTCACTAAAATACAAGGACAACGATCATTGACAACTTTTCAGCCTCAATCCTAAGGATTCAAATGGGTCAAAATCTCTGTCTAACGGATTGATCAATGGTTTCGGAAGTGCAACATATTACCTGATCAACAATAAAGATTTAATTCAAGCTCAACAACCCACATTAGCTACGTTTATGATGGAAGCCTATAAAAGGGAAGCTTCACAAGTTGAGAAGGTACTGGTTGATTTTGAAAAAACATTAATAAGAGAATTCACTAAAGCAAACACATCCCTCCAAGAATCAATCAAATCTCAAATCTATTTGTAAGGATTCCCAAGTGAAATTATAAACTTGAGGAAGTCCAAAATCAAAACCTTTGAGAAAACCAAGTGTAAAGATCTCCTACTTGGGTGAGTAGTGAGATTGGGATATAGCTTGAAGTTAGTTCTTTGAGTGGAATCTCCCTGTAGGACTCAGCTTAGGTTTGGGAAGAAATCTAAGTGGTATATCTTGCTAAAGACAAGAGGACTCAGCTAGGAGTTGGTGCTTCTAGTGGTATATCCTACATCCGGAAGGGGTTACCATCTGGAGACAAACTATAAGGCTTGATTCCTGCCAGTTGGAAAGGAATTCACTAGTGGAAAAGCTCAAAGGAAGGAAACTCTGGGGACTGGATTAGGCGAGGCTGAACTAGGATAAAATCCTTGTGTTTGATTTTATAACTCTTTACTTTTGCATTGTATTTCATATTTGCATCATCACGATCCAGCATCCAGAAAATAATCAAACACACTACACTAAGACTTTTTAAAGTCTGTTAATTTCACGAAAAAGGGTCATTCACCCCCCCCCCCCATCTGACCTTTATTAGACCCTCACAGGGACCAACAAAATCATCTGTAAAAGGACTTTTGCAATTTGAACATTTAAATCAAAAGTTTTTAGGGTTCTTAGTTTCACGAGAGAGTAAGCTTAATAATGTGGTGAAATCCGAATTAATACACATTATTTTGGGTTTCTAAACCTTATTAGGCTCGATCTTTTAGTTTTAAGCAACTAAAACTCAACTTAAAACGAATTTAAATAGGATTTAGGGACTTTCTCACAAAATCACTAAAATCCGTAAATAAGTTTGTTAGTTATCTCATCACTATTCGTCAATGTTTGTCACAAAATTGTCAAAAGAGATCCCTAAAGGTTGATTCGGGTCTCGAGGATAGATTCATGGCCTAAAGGTATAATTTCTGGGTTCTAATCTTTTTATTTCATTTATATTTTAGTTATTCTTTGCATTTTCTTGCATTTTTGCTTGGTTTTTGGGCATTTGGCCTTTGTTTTCAGTCTTTTTATGATTTTTTGGCAAGATTTTGGCTGGTCATTCTAGAGACCGGCAGGCTGCTTGAGTGGAACTTAGGCCACCTCACTGAGGCGGCCAGCCATGTCACTCAAGTGGCCTGCTTGTCACTCAAGTAGCAAGCCACCTTTTTGCCTGTATTTTTGGGTTTCTTCCCTCCGGAGTTAAAAAATCAAAGTTTTTTTTAATAAAAGTCAAAAAAATCAAAGTTATTTTGATGTTTTAAGTCCAAATCTACTGAAATATAGTGGGAAACGATTTAAAACGTCAATAATCTTGAGTTTTTTTGGTGCAAAATGCCGATTTTTGCCCGTTTAGACATTTTTTCGGCTGGCCACTTCAGTGGACAGCTGGCCACCTGAGTGACACCCAAGCCGCCTCACTAAGGCGCTCAGCCATGTCACTCAAGTTGCCAGCCACCTCACTGAGGTGGCCTGCTAGAAGAAAATGCCCAAATGGTCCATGTATATTTTATTTTGTATTTTTGGCCCTGTTTTATCGTTTTATTGCATTTTTAACCCTGTTTAACACCCGAAAGATTTCCTAAAAATCATGAATAATTTGAAAACATTTTATTTAGTTTTTAATCTGTTTAAATTAGTTAATTTATTATTTAATTGATTAAATAGCATTTAAATGCCTAAAAATGCGTTTTTAACTATAAAAATTCCCCAAAAATGTTTTTTCTCCATAATAAAATTTATTTTTATGCCTTTAAATATTTATGCATTATTTGTGATTATTTGTGGTTGGTTTATCATATTTGGAGCTATTTCATTGTTGGTAAGTTCGGTTGAGGTCTGATTTCGGTCTCTTATTATTTATTTTCCCGCGTTAGAAAAATGCATAGGAATTTGTAAAGCCATTTAATAATTATTTTACTTGCTTTATTTTATCGCTTTTTCATGCCGCGCTGTGTGATGAATGGATATATAAACCAAAAATTCTAAACTAGGACGATTTAAATCGCATAAGAAAGAAAGAAACTTTTATTGAAAAATAAATGATTTGATTTATTAAATGAAGAATAGACAACATCATTCGAGCTCAAAATCTCTAATTAAGGTACGATCTACCACCCCGTGGGAAAATCGTACCAAAAATTCCCAGTTGAATTGAACTGGGGTAGCGACTCTACCTTAAGGATGAGAGTCTGATCTCGCCTCCTCTAACATATAAATTGGACCTAAATATCAACTTGAACATCATTTTACCAATATTTTCATCACGCCTCTAAAATGAGGATCACTCTCTCGGCTCGCTTCGCTGCTCTTATTTTTTTCATTTCACGAAAAATGTCGTTTGCCTACAGTGGCGAATCCACTGGGGATTTTCCTTTTAACTTAAATTTGAAAACTATTTTCTTTTTCAAAATTTGTTAAAGGATTTGATGATGTGTCGAAATCATTTTTAAACCAAAGTTTCTTTATTTCTTATGCCTTTTTCATCCATCGCGTAGCTAGAATACTAGGTTAAGTTAGGGTGCCCATTTCCACCGTGTGAAGCTCACTTATATCACTCATGCCCACCAGGAATTGGGGATACTTTGTGGGTTGATCACTCGTTTCAACCAACACATAAACTCCCATAGTAGCACTCATTTATGGAGTGGTTGAGTAAAGTGGAATTAAGGTAAACGAGAGCCTTCTACATCATCACCGGTTTAAGACCATGAACTGCATTAGATAAGACATCGCAACTTCCCCTTAGGAAATCACCAAAATGCGCATGTTTTAGAATTAGGTTGTATACTCTCTTGCCGTTTGTTGGCATTATAGTTAGCCCCATATTTTTTAATAGTGTTGCGGGGGAGTCATAAGATTGGAAGAGGTTTTGCTTATTGTGTGCTATTTGTGTTGTGCTCATTCATGCAAAATCTATGCATAAACCTCATATGGTCGACTTTAATTTTATTCTTTCGCTTACATCTACTCTCCCCTCGCTTGAAGGGGGAATTTAACAAAATGCCTAAGATCGTTTGAGTCCCAAGGAACCATACCTAGTTTGCTAAGGCATAGCGAGGGATTCATGCATCTCATGTATTTTGGAGATAAGCTTCACATCATAAGCCCTTCCGCTTTCTATCCCTTTAAACCACCCGATGTATATAACATTCATCATTCAAATAAATGAAAAATCATTCATTTTATTCATGGTTCGATTTAGGCTAATCAGCTTTTGATTTCTAAATTAGACCAAGGCGTTGCTACCGTCTTAGTCCAGCTTGGCACATACTCGATCATCGTATAGTTTGCCATTCTTTGGGTACGACTTCAGTCTCAAAATTAGTCTCAAGCTCAGTTTCAGATTCTAGTTTTTCTATAATTTTTGATTTGCCGCCAGTTAGTAGGATTCCATCTGAGGGTACTTCTCCTCCTCCTCTTCCTCCGCCTAATCAGGGGTAATCTCCTTTGGGTACCGAAATCGCTAGTACTGTAGCCATGTTCCTCTAATCCGACATAGCAAGTACATTCTATTTTGAGGGAGGAAAGCAATGCTTAGGGGCCATCAGGGTTGATTACTCAAGCTCAGGGTTAGTATGAGGCCGCTCAATTCAGTTACAGTTCGATTCCATCAGTTCATATTTCATTTTTAGGTCAAACTTTCTTGCCAAATCAACCCATCCGACTAGGTCAATTCTAGTTTGGTCAGAGTTCCACCCAACCACCTTCATCCTTCACTCCTCTGGCCTCACTTTCTCTGCTCAAAATTCTAGACCAGCTACTCAAACACCTCCATCATTCTCTATGTCGACCTTTGTGTTCCCCCCTCAAGACACAAGGTTGATTACTCGTACTTCAGTTTTCCCCACTTTTTCAAGGGGTTTCACTCTACAAATGACTGTACCTTCAAGTGGTTTTCCCTTCCTTGAATGCCCACGATGTCTTTTACTCCTAATTTTATGGTCACTCCGAGGAGGACCACCTATCTTCAGAATTTGTTTGCTTAAAGTTAGCGAGTTCATCCTCGTGTTCGAACTCCATCACTACCACCGCCATTCCAGTTTATCTCCACTTCTGCTCCTAATGACTAGGTCACACATTCTCCAGGTGTGACACCAATCGACTAGGTCATGCAATCTTTGAGCATGACACCCAAAGTGGAGGCATTTCTGAGACAACTCATGGCCATAAACGAAAAGAAAGAAGAAGAGAAAGACGAGGATTGGGTCCTAAAGAACTTTTCTATGCAAAGAATGGAGCCTTATACTGGCAAAGGTCCCTCTAAATCTCACATCCTGATGTACGAGAGGATCATACGAGTTCAGAAGATTGGTGATAAGGTTCTAGCTAAGTTATTCTCGTACACTTTGGGCGGGCTAGCTCTTAAATGGTACAATAGAATCCCTACCAATGTGGTCCTCGATTGTAAACTTCTCAACTATGGAGACTATTGTCCAGCACCTTAAAGTAGTTAAGCAAAAATAGGGTGAGACTTTCAAGTCTTCTTTTAATCGGTGGATGGCCACCTAGGTGCTTCTAAAGTAGAAACTTAGCTTGAAGGAGATGATCCCAAAGCTTCTTGATGGATCTCTCTCAATCTTTTGTAAGGAGATGAAAATTGATGCCTATGAGTCTTATAATCAAGTGTTTCAAAAGGCTGAGAAGATTGAGCAAAGGGAAGAGAAAGAGAAAGCAAACAAACCAAGTGGCAGCAAACCCTGGTTTAATAAGAACAACCATTCTAAAACTTCCAAAGTTGCTCCTGTCCCAGTCAAGGAGAGAACACCCGCAGTTCAAGTGGTGGCTCAAGAAGAGGTTTCAGCTGTTCAGAAAACTCCTTACCAAGCACCCAATCAAAATCCCTTTGCTTCCCCTTGGAAGTTACCATTGAGTGTTATATTTTCCAAGTTACGTGAAGTTGGCAAGCTTAATCATCTCCAAGAGTATAGGCCCCTAACCCCCAAAGAAAAAATGAACTTCTATAAGTACCATACACAAAAAGGGCATCAAACCAACCAATGTATAGCTTTGGCTGTTGTTATCTCCCATCTGGTAAGCGAAGGGAAGGTGGAAGAGCCTGCTACAAAGCCCGGCATAATGGAGAATCCTCTGCCCGAATTTAATGGTGAGTTCGATATGATTGACTCTTGCCTGTCCGAGGAGTTCATTTTGGGGGCTATTTCTGAAAATCCTTTTAAGAAACCTTCTACTATCGTCGAGCCTGCTAACAAAGAAGTTGAATATGTTATGGCCGCTATGTCTAGAGCCATGTTTAAGAATGATAAAACCAATCCGATCACAGAAGCTAACAAGAAAATCATGAGGTCTCTAGCGAATGAAGGAGACAAGTAATCAGCCGAACAAGGGAAAGTTTTGGGCCTTGACCTGGATGACATGCCGATGAAAGCTGCTAAGGATGCCTAACCTAACAACACCATAACTCAAGACCTACCATCTATGGAGGGCGACTATCTATGATGTAATTTTCTTTTTCTAGTATTCGGATATAAACAATTCCACCTTTAAGGCATTTTTATTCAATGAAAGACTCATGTTCCAATTATTTGTTAGATATTTTGCCTGAAGGGCTCATGCATTCATTTTATCATAAGCATAAAGTGTTCAGTATTAGTGACATTTCTTTAAATGAAATAAAATTGAGTACAGATGATAAACTAAAATGGTAACCATTTCTAATGACCTAACCTCTGAAAAGAAAAGGAAAGATAATTAAAGTCCCAAAGATCATGATAACGCTTTCTCCTGGTCATACCTAGTCACACCTAGGGTTCATCATCAGAATACCGAGCATTGCATGTTCACGCCTAAAACATAGAAAGAAGCTCAATCATTCCTCGAATAGATCCAATATGTCAGTCAATTTGACACAAGCCTCACAACTGTGTGCAAACCTATTTTCAAGCTATTAAAGAAGCATCGGCCTATTGTGTGGAAGGAGCATCCCAAGATCACCTTTGACAGAATTAACGCTTAACTTTTTTTTGCCCACCCATTCTCAAAATTCCTAACCCTGATAAACCATTGATCCTTCCAATTACCAAGCTTCCGAATTCTCTCCTCATTAGCGATTCTCGGCGTGGGGGATAAATATGATTGGCAAAAATCAACTTTCATCAACCGATTGACACCACTTCATCATTGCAAGAGCATATTACATTCCTAAAATAGGGGGAATTTGAGTCTTATACTAAAGTTACCGCCGAGAAGATGGCCAAGTTCATCGAGAAGTGCGCCTTTGCTCGGTACAGCCTACCTTGCCACATCATATCAAATAATGGGGTTTTGGTTACAAGGGGTTACAACCTATTTGATCAAGAAATATAGGATTGAGCACTACAGGGATTCACCCCACAGACCACAAGCTAACGGGGCAACTAAAGCCGCAAACCAGCTTATCACAAAGTTTATTTCCAAGACTACCGCAAGATATAGAGATTGAGCTGATGAGCTACCATTCACCCTTTGAAGATGTCAAACAAGTGTCAAAATTCCCACGAATCCAATGCCTTTCTCATTGGTTTATGATATGGAAGCCACAGTCCCATGCAAAATTGAGATAAAGTCCTTGAGAGTCACACTGAATCTAAGTCAAAGGGACCCCCATGGGCTAATGTACAGTTCAATTATCTTGAACAATCTTCAGGAGTACCAATAGTGCATAGTAAGAGCATACAACCGAGTCAGGCATCAGAGGTGTCCGTCAAAGGACGATGATCTGATTCCAAAACAAGTAGAACCTACCCACACCGACCCTAGGGGGAATTTCAAACCAAATTAGGAAGGACCATTTGTGATCAAGAAAGTTCTCGGTGAAAGGGGAACAGAAACCAGGAGCATGGATGGTAACGAATTCATAAACCCTATCAACCAAAAAAGGTTGAAATGTTATCATGGCTAACCAAAAGAATCAAATTCAGAAAAGCGGCACTAAAAAATAAATGAAATTAATCACCCATCGAGTGCTCATCTACCGCTCGGGCAAAAATCATTGTGTCACCCGCTAATTGGAATTCCCTAAACCAGTCAGCCAAAGGTTAGGGTGCAATATAGCTTGCCAGACTGAAAACCTAAAAAAGGCGGTTTAGGCAAAATTTAAGGTAAAAGCGAGCTACGAGCACGTGTTGGCTAGAAAACCTACATAGGCTAGTTAACACCAGAGTTTGGGTCAACAGAAATGGTTATCATCATCATGTACTCAAACATACTTCATTTAATGAAAATGTCATTTTACTGAATTCTTTATGTTTTTGCTTGAATGAATATAGTGGGCCCTAAAGGCGAAACGTTATAAGTAAGTAAAACGTAGGGCTCTATGTAGTCAACTCGATTCCTCAAAAGAAAAGAAAGACAATAAAAGGCAAAAAATCCTGATAGATTGAAAACAGCGAGGTCTATGCAAAAGCCAGGATAGTCTGCTGGATTGAAAATCTGAAAAGGATGGTCCAAGCAAAAATAAAGACAAAATATAAATAAGTCTGGTAAGCCCATCACAATGTCCGAGTCTGTGCAAAAATTATGACAAATACAAATGAAGGTGAATGACTGCCATCGATCACATCGAGATATCCGCACTATTATCATCATCATCATAATGCTTGGATATCCTCTACAACCTAGTAGACTCAAAGAGCACAAATCCATCCTCTGCACGTGTCCACTTTAATCCCGACCGTGACCAAGCATCTTAAATCCACAAGGTCCAAATTTTCCTAAGCCATCCTTGGTAGAATTCATCGGTAGTGATAGCATCCGGCTGTTCATAATCCAGAATCTCAAACTTTGCTTCATGCTCCCATTTGTCTTTGATATGCGATTGTCACACAGCTAACTCACCTCCTCTGATAACATGAGTGGTAGGGTGCGACCATCCTCAATCACAATATCCTGCCACATGAACCCCACATATGCACTGTAACTTCCCTAATTCTCCACCAGGGGCATTCCCACCTAATGTGCGACATCCCTAATCTTCTACCATGGGTCATATCCAATTGATCTGTATAGCAGTGCAGCTCTGCCTAGTCTCTATCCTAGTAAGAAGTCAAATCAAGTAAGTCAAGCAAGCAATCAAGTCATCCAGAAGATGATCAGTCCAAACATCTCATGCATTCATACATTCATGCATAATATTGATAAATGTCCTGTTTATTATTCTATATTGAATTCTACAGGAAACAAAGCACATGAAAAGTATTCGAGCTATCGCTCAACCTTAACAGCTTCTCAGACTCCCAAAAATTATAACTCAATTTATATTTCATACTTCCGTTTTTATTGCTTAATTGAAGGGGCAAAAATATTTTTGTTTCCAAAAAATAAATCAAGCAATAAAAATGCAAATTACGTAACTTACTAATGCCTCAGAATTTTCTTGACATGTTCACCATACGGCAATCTAAATGGACGACCAACCCGAGGATCCTAAATGCAAAACTTAGAAGTTTCTCTTAGGGGCACCTCCATGCGACCTTCAATCCTTTAGGGGCACCTCTATGCAGCCTTCAATCTTTTAGGGGCGCCTCCATGCCGCTTTTAAATCCTTTAGGGGCATCTCCATGTAGCCTTTAATCCTTTAGGGGCACCTCCATACAGCCTTCAATCTAGGGGCACCTCGATGAAACTTTCAAATCCTTCAGGGGCATCTCCATGTAGCCACTGAATCCTTTAGGGGCACCTCGACATAGCCTACAATCCTTTAGGGGCACCTCCATGCAGTCTTCAATCCTTTTGGAGTACCTCGATGCAGCGTACAATCCTTTAGAGGCACCTAGATGCAGCTTTCAATCCTTTAGGGGCACCTCAATGCAGCTTTAAGGGCACCTCTATACAGCCTATAATCCTTCAAGGGCACCTCGATGCAGCCTATAATCCTTTAGGGGCACCTCGATGCAGATTTCAATCCTTTAGGGGCACCTTGGTGCAATTTCAAAGACTGACCTCAACAAGCTTCTCCATACTCTCGAAAATTTCTAACTCAATTTATACTTCTGTTTTCATTTCTTAATTGAAGGGGCAAAAATATTTTTGTTCCAACAAAACAACTAAGCAATAGAAACATAATTCACAATGATTGTTAATGTGTCAAAATTTTCTTGATAGATCCATTGATGATGCGTCCCCGAGCCATCCATAGATAACCAATTCAAGAGTTCCCTATTCCTCATTTTTTAAGAGTCTGAGGTGGTCGTAGAAATGTCAAAGTACCAAAGAAACCAGTAGTCTATCTCAAATCCGTCTAGGGGGTCAAAGGTGATACCGATTAAAAAATTCAAAGTCAGAATTTTATTCTCAATAGGTCTGTTGATGGCAATCCTTGAAGACAACTGGTTCAAGAATCCAAACCTCAGGTATAACCTTCTATCCCTTGCTCTTTCGTGAGATCACATTTGACTAAGTCAAATGGTAATCTCCCAAGGGGCAGCCTGTGAGCATGGGTTATTCGGTGTCCCTGCGGAACGATGTTGGAAATTGCTCTGACCTTTTATAGACCTGTTGTTCTATTTCTCCAGTTCGAATCACTTTTGGAAAGCTTTTCTTTCATGATTTTGGACTGGTGTTGACCCTAGAAGTCTACAAGCTATTAAAATAAAATTTAATTAAAAATCAATTAAAAACCAAATATAATAAATATTTAATAATTAAAAATATTTATAAAAATAAAATAACAAAATAATAAAAAAAGAAAAAGAAAAAGAAAAATTTTATTTTAGGCCTCTCCGACGCCGCCGCAGGTAGTTGGCTACGCCATATGACACGACCCCATTCTTTTGGCAGGCCTTACGCCACGTTGCGCAAGGCTATGCATTATTGAGGAAGGCCGCGGCATGTGACGCGGCTTGGCTCCGGGGACTGTCCTTGTGCATTTTTGGTCTTTTCTCTATCTAAAAAATTTGAAATTTTGCCCGATTTTCACAAAATTCATGATTTTAAGGGACTATATGGATTATTTTCACTATATTGAGTCTATATAAACCCCATAAATCATCTGTGAAAGGACTTTTTCCAATTTGAACATTTAAAGAAAAAGTTTTCAAGGTTCTTAGTTTCTAGAGAGAGGAAGCTTAATAATGTGGTGAAATCCGAATTAATACACATTATTTTGGGTTTCTAAACCTTATTAGACTTGATCTTTTAGTTTTAAACAACTAAAATAAACTTAAAACTCAACTTAAAATGAATTTAAATAGAATTTAAGGACTTTTCTCACAAAATCACTAAAATCCGTAACTAAGTTCATCACTGATCTCGTCACTGTCCGTCGATGTTTGTCACAAAATCATCAAAAGAGCTTACCAAAGGGTGATTCGGGTCTCAAGGATAGATTCATGACCCAAAGGTATAATTTCTGAGTTCTAATCTTTTTATTTCATTTATATTTAAGTTATTCTTTTCCTTTTCTTGCGTTTCTACTTGGTTTTTGGTCATTTGGCCTTTGTTTTTGGTCTTTTTTGTGAATTTTCGGCAAGATTCCTGCTGGCCATTCTGGCGACCGGCAGTCCGCTTGAGTGGCATTAGGACCCCTCATTAAGGCAGTCAGCCATGTCATTCAAGTGGCCAGCCACCTTTTTACCGGTATTTTTGGGTTTCTTCCCTCCCGAGTCAAAAAATCAAAGTTATTTCGATGTTTTAAGTCCAAATCTACTGAAATATAGTGGGAAACGATTTAAAACGTCAATAATCTTGACTTTTCAGGGTGCAAAAATGCCAATTTTTTCCCATTTAGACAATTTTTCCTGCTGGCCACTTCAGTGGATAGTTGGCCCCCTGAGTGACACCCAGGCTGCCTCACTGAGGTGGCAGAAAATACCCAAATGGTCCTTGTATGTTTTATTTTGTATTTTTGGCCCTATTTTATCATTTTATTGTATTTTTAACCCCATTTAACACTCTAAAAATTTCCTAAAAATCATGAATAATCTGGAAACATTTATTTTATTTTTAATTTATTTAAATTGATTTATTTATTATTTAATTGATTAAATAGCCTTTAAATGCTTAAAAATGCGTTTTTAACTCTAAAAATTCCCTAAAAAATGTTTTTTCTCCATAATAAAATTTATTTTTTGCCTTTAAATATTTATGCATTATTTGTGATTATTTGTGGGTGGTTTATCATATTTAGAGTTGTTTCAGTGGTGGTAAGTTCGGTTGAGGCCTGATTCTGGTCTCTTATTATTTATTTTCCCGCATTAGAAAAATGTATAGGAATTGATAAAGCCATGTAATAGTTATTTTACTTGCTTTATTTTATTGCTTTTTGCATGCTGCGCTGTGTGATGAATTGATATATAAACCAAAAATTCTAAACTAGGAGGATTTAAATCGCATAAGAAAGAAAGAAACTTTTATTGAAAAATAAATGACTTGATTTATTAAATAAAGAATAGAAACATCATCTAAGCTCAGAATCTCTAAGTGAGGTGCGGTCTACCACCCTGTGGGAAAATCGTACCAAAAATTTCCAGTTGAGCTGAACTGGGTAGCGACTCTACCTTAGGGGCGGGAATCTGTTCTCGCCTCCTCTAACACATAAATTGAACCTAAATATCAACTTGAACATTATTTTCACCAATATTTTCATCACGCCTCTAAAATGAGGATCACTCCCTCGGCTCGCTTCATCGCGCTTATTTTTTTTGTTTCACGTCGTCCTCTCACACACGGTTAATGGCTGATCACTCCCCAAAAATTACGAGACGGCATTTGCAATCTCTGGCCTAATATTGGCCCTCGACGCATTTGCTTCCTCATCGTGACTAGGATCCTCAATCTCAACATCTACTTGTCCATCATGGGTCAAAATACAAGGCATCTCTTCAAGCTGATGAGTAGTATTGGGATTAGATGGACCAAACTGGCAGCTCGTTGAACTATTCAAAGACAGAGACAAAGCCTTAAACTTTAACTCAACTGGAGAAGGTAGAGGAAAAAATGGGATGTGACAAAATGGACTTAAGAACATTGTCAAGCTTTAACCCTGTTAGGAAACAAACATCTGGAACACAAACAATCTGGATCAGGTTTGAAGTAAATAAAACACCTAAGTATAATAAGACCTAAGTCACTTATCCAGACACATATCCAAAACATCAAAAGTTCAAGAAAAGTGAACACGAAACTACCTAAGTATAAAAGGAAGCATCCGTTAAAGCTTGTAAAGGAAACAAACTTTAAACCACCCAAAACAGCATTTAGAAGAACTAATTGCAGAGGCATCCGCAAGAAAATAGATCTAGTGATATTAAAGTCTAAAGACATCCGGAAGACTTTAATATTTCAGACAAAGGGAATGATTCAAAATTTCCTTCCCTCTATTCTTTTGGTCTCCAAGTCAAAGATTCTTTTCCCTAAAGTAAGACAAAAATGATAACTAGCACTTTTCAGAGAAAGGACAAAGGACTGGCACCGGATAGAGAAAAAGGTAACAACCTTTTTCACCTAGACCAATAAGAAGGCGTGCGGAGCTCACACCAAAAAGCTACCGGTATAAAAGTTTGCAAGACACTAAAATACAAGGAAAAAGATCACTGATAACTTTTCAACCTCAATCCCAAGGATTCAAATGGGGTCAAAATCTCTATATAATGGATTGATCAATGACTTCGGAAGCTCAACACATTACTTGACCAACGGAGAAGATTAAATTACATCTCACCAACCCACAACGACTACATTTATGATCAAACCCTATAAAAGGGAAGCTTCACTAGTTGAGAAGTTGTTGGTTGATTTGAAAAAGCAATTAATAAGAGAATTCAAAAAAGCAATCAGAAACTTATCCCTCTAAGAATCAAATATTTCCAAATCAGCTGTAAGGATTCCCAAGTGAGTTATAAACTTGAGGAAGTCCAAAACCATAATCTTTGAGAAAACCAAAGTGTAAAGATCTCCAACTTGGGCGAGCTATGAGATTGGGATACAACTTAAAGTAGGTGCTTTGAGTGGGATCTCCCTGTAGGACTTAGCTTAGCTTTGGGTAGAAATCTGAGTGGTATATCCTACTAAAGACAAGAGAACTCAGCTAGGAGTTGGTGCTTCTAGTTGTATATCCTACATCCGGAAGGGGTTACCATCCGGAGACAATCTGTAAGGCTTGATTCCTGTTAGTTGGAAAGGAATCCACTAGTGGAAAAGCTCAGAGGAAGGAAACTCTGGGGACTGGACGTAGGTAGGGTCGAACTAGTATAAATCCTTGTGTTTGATTTTCTAACTTTTTATTTATTGCATTATATTGTCATAGCTACATCATTCGGATCCATCCCCTGGATGATAATCAAACACGTTACGCTTAGATTTTTTAAAGTCTATTAATTCAACGAAAAAGGGTCATTCACTCCCCTATGACCAAAGCCAGACCCTCACAGGGACTAACAAGTGGTATCAAAGCAAGTGCTCAAACTAGAGATCTAACAATCTCGAGCTAAAGGTCCATATATTTTGATTTAAGAATCAAAATGAGTTTCCAAAGCTCACAGATCCTTCCGGAGGGTATGTCTATTACCCATCCTCCACTTTTCACCGATGAACACTACATGTTTTGGAAAAATCGGATGAAGAATTTCATTCAGGCTCAAAGCATGATGGCATGGATGGCCATTAAAGATGGTCCATATGAGCCTACTCATGAGGTAGATGGTTTAAGCACCCGCAAGCCCTCGAGCTTATGGGATGAGAATGATTATAAGAGACTGCGTGAAAACGCAAATGCTATTAATATGCTTCATTGTGCTCTTAGTGCAATGGAATTTAAATGGATATCCAGATGTGAGACTGCTCAAGAGATCTGGCAGAAGTTGGAAGTTACCTATGAAGGGACCAACAAAGTAAGAGAAGCATAGCTTGATCTTCTCCAGCAGAAACCTGAGACCTTTAAGATGGAGCCAAAAGAATCAATTAGTAGTATGAACACTGGATATACAAATCTAGTGAATTAAATGAGGAGGCTCAGAAAGGAAATTCATGAAGTAGAGATGGTGAACAAAATACTCCGGAGTCTCACCAAGGAGTGGGATAATAAAAAGACAGACATCGAGGAGGCTCATGACTTGAATTTTTATAGTTATGATGAGCTGATTGGAAATCTTTTGACTCAAGAGCTATCCTTGGAAAGATACAACCAATAGGATAAAAAAGCCTGAAGAAAAGAAGAAGGTCATAGCACTCAAAGCAGAATCAACTGAATCAGCTTCATCCAGAGAAGAAGAGCAACTCAAGGAACCTCAAAGTAATAAAGAACAAATGGCTATGCTGGCCAGACAACTCAATAGGTTCCTATAAAAGAAAGAAAGGAGGAAGTCCAGAAAGTATGAATCCCAAAGATCTAGGGAAGGCACATCTAGAAGAGACAAGCCAAGCCTAGAAAGAATCAGGAAGAAAAGAGGGATCCAAAAAAAGAAGCTGCATGTTTTGAATATGGTGAGAAAGGCCACTTCAGAACCAAATGCCCTAAGCTTAAAAGAACCAAGAAGCATAAGAAGAAAGCAATGGTGGAAACCTGGAGCAATGGTGAGGGAAGCAGCAGCTCATCTTCAACAGAAGAAGAGGAGACTGCTAATTGTGCATTTATAGCACTAATTGATCTGAAAGTAGAGCAATCCAGAAGAAATGCCTCTAAGCAAGATACAGTGCAAATCAAGGAATCAGAATCAGAAACAGCCAGTATTGAGGTAAACTCTCACTCTAATTTTGTTTCTAACCTTGAACTTGTTAGAGCTTTAGCTATTGTAATCAAGAATGTGAGGAAGAACACAAAAGCCATTAAATCCCTAAGAAGACAAGTGATGGAGCTTACTGAAGATGGTGAAGCATTGGTATAAGATGTCAATTTGATAAGAGCCACCAAGCATATTGATGTGGGTGAAGAAAACTTCCTGAGAAATCAAGTGCAGATATTAAGTCCTAACTTGATAGGGTTAGAAAGGGAGCTAACTCTAATGAAGGAAGCAACCGGAAGGAGATTAGGTCCTTCACAACCAAGAGGGAAACCAAGGTAGAATACACAAAGAAATCAATATCAAGCTGCCAAAGGAAATCCAAAGCCTTCCAACCAAAAAGTGAAGGAGGTTAGCAGACAACCACAAGCCCAAAGACATACTGCTGCACAAAAAGGAAAGGCTAAGGCTGTATACAATCAGCAACCTATCAAATAAAGAATGAATTATACAACAGAAGTTGCACCCGCAACTAGCTTTTGGATACACACTGGACCATCTACAAGTGTACAAGAAGTTGGATATAAAGGGAACTACAGGAAGGAGGATCTTCAAAAGATCGAAAAGAAGCAAGAGCAGAACACACCCATCTCAGGGTGCAGGTTTTGTGGGAAAAACAATCATATTACTAAATTACGTAGATTAAAAAATGGTTATTATGATGTTAATCCTTGGCCTGAAATGGTTGTTAACCTGAGAGGACCTAAATCTGATTGGGTACCCAAACCCACTTGATCTATTTTACAGGTATACCTTAGATCTACAGTAGATCAACACACTTAGTACATTGATAGTGGATGCTCAAGGCACATGATAGGTGATGAGAAGGCCTTCATTACATTAACCTGGAAGAAGGGAGGCAAAGTAAGCTTTGGAGACAATCAAAAAGGATAGATCATTGGACATGGAACCATTGGATCTGGATTAAAGATAGAAGATGTCTGACTAGTTGATGGACTAAAGTTCAACTTGCTAAGTGTATCCCAACTCTACGACAAAGGAAGAAAAGTCACCTTTCATTCCGAAGGCTGCTCAATCTATGATACTAAGTCTAATCAACTCATTCTTTATACACCTAGAGTAAACAATGTCTATTCTGTTAACTTTAAAAATGAGAAAAAGAATATCTACTTATTGTCTAAATAAGAAGAATCATAGCTATGGCACCAGAGGTTGGGACATGTTAGCATGAACCTCCTGTCTAAACTAGCTAAAAAGGAATTGGTAGTGGGTTTGCCCAAGGCTGCTTTTGATAAGGATCATTAATGTAATGCATGTCAATTAGGTAAACAGCATAAGAAAAGTTTCCCTTCCATCTCCTACATTCCTTCCAAAAGAGTACTTGAGCTCTTGCATATTGATCTCTTTGGTACAATCAAACCATTGAGTTTAGGTAGAAGAGAATACACTATAGTGATTGCGGATGATTATTCTCGCTATACCTAGGTTGCTAGCAAGCAAAGATGAAGCCTTTGACCAATTCTCAAAAACATTCGTCCCGATAGAAGTAGAACAAGGCTTAAGCATTACACGCATCCAGAGTGATAATGGTGGTGAGTTCAAAAATAAGCACTTTACTGAATTTTATGACTTCAAGGGGATTGAACAAAACTTCTCTGTCCCTCATACTCCTTAATAGAATAGGGTAGTTGAGAGAAAAAATAGGACCATATTTGAGATGGCTAGAACAATGCTAAATGAGAATTGTTTGCCAAAATATTTCTAGGGAGAGGCCGTAAACACAAAATGCTATATTTTAAATAGAGCTCTCATTAGAAAGACCCGAGAAAAGACCGCCTATGAAATTTAGAAGGGAAGAAAACCCAAAATTGGGTATTTCAAGGCATTTGGATGTAAGTGCTACATCCCAAATGATAAAGAGTAACTAGGAAAATTTGATCCTAAGTCTGATGAAGCAATTTTCCTTGGCTACTCAACACATAGCAAGGCTTACAGAGTCTTCAACAAACAAACCCAATTTGTAATAAAGTATATACATGTAGATTTTGATGAGACTAACCATGCAAGCAAAAGAAGTTCCACTCTGAAAGATCCAATTCTGGAAGCTGAAAACCCTGGAGAAAAGAAGGAAGTTCAAGTTCCTGATTCTAAATCAAGAAGTACAAAGAAGAGGATGAAGGAATATCTTTTGATCCAGAAGTACAACAAGTAAATCTCAACCCACATAAGATAAACTTTAATAAAGGTCAAGAAGAGGAAGCTGAGGCAGAAGTGGAACAAGCTTCAGTCCAACATGAAGATCTACCAAGGAAAGTCCGGACTTGTAAAGATCATCCAATTACAGCCATTTTGGACAATGTCCAAAATCTAGTCAAAACTAGAGGACAACACAAGGATGATGAGCCATGCTACTTTTGTCTATCTTATTGAGACAAAGAAATTTCAAGATGCTGAAGGAGATGAAAGTTGGATGATGGCCATGCGAGAAGAACTAGATCAATTTACCTGAAATGATGTGTGGGATCTAGTGGCACCTCCAAAAGGAAAGTCAATCATTGGAACCAAATGGGTATTCTAGAACAAGCTAGATAAATTCAGAGTAGTGGTGAGAAATCAGGCAAGATTGGTTGCCTAATGCTACAATCAACAGGTAGGGATTGACTTTGAAGAAACATTTGCCCCTGTAGCAAGATTGGAGCCAATCAGGATTCTATGTGCTTTTGCAACATTCATGGGATTCATATTATTCCAAATGGATGTCAAAAGTGCATTTCTCAATAGAGTTATCGAAGAAGAAGTCTATGTGAAGCAGACACCTGAATTTGAAGACTCAAAGCATCCGGATTATGTCTATAAACTGAAGAAATCCCTATATGGATTGAAGCAAGCACCAAGAGCTTGGTATGAAAGACTCACTACATTTCTCATATCCAAGGAATATATATGGGGCAAAGCAGATACAACTCTCTTCATCATGAAAAAGAAGATGATATCATTCTAGTCCAAATATATGTGGACGACATCATATTTGGGGTAATAGATGAGAAGATGTGTGAGGAATTTAGCTGTCAGATGCGGAAGGAATTTGAGATGTTCGTGATGGGAGAACTCAATTTCTTCCTTGGTTTGCAAATCAAGCAAAGTCCAGATGGGATTTTCATTAATTAATCCAAGTATACCAAGGAAATCTTGAAGAAGTTTTAAAATGGACAAGAGCTAGCAAATGTCTACTCGAATGGGATCAAACACAGTCCTATCCAAGGATTGTGAAGGGAAGATGTTGATCAGAAGCTATATAGAGGAATGATTGGATCACTTCTATACTTGACTACCAGCAGGCCTGACATACACTATGTAGTCTGCTATTGTACAAGATATCAATCCAATCCTAAGGACTCTCATCTTAAGGCAGTTAAGAGGATCCTTATATATCTCCTAACAACAACTGAAGTTGAGTTATTGTATCCTAGTAATGGAGATTTCACGCTTCATGGCTTTACTAATGTAGACTATGGCAGAGACACTCTTGAGAGGAAGAGTACATCCGGAGGTTGTCATTTCCTTGAAGATTGCTTAGTATCATGGTACACCAAGAAGCAAACTTCAGTTACTTTATCAACCATAGAAGCAGAATATATGGAAGCTGGAAGTTTTGTAGCTCAACTCCTTTGGATCAAGCAATAACTAGAAGATTATGGAGTTCAATCTGGATGTGTGGACGTTATGTGTGACAGCAAAAGTGCCATTGATGTGTCAAAGAATCCAGTCCTCCATAGCAGGATGAAACATGTCAACATTAAGCATCATTTTATCCGGGATCATATGATGAAGAAGGATGTTGCATTGGTATATGTTCCAAGCAATGAACAAAGAGCAAATATCTTTAGTAAGCCATTAAGTAAAGATCAATTTGGCAAGCTAAGGGATTCAATTGGAATGTCTAATCCAATTTGAAGGAAATTCGGAAGATAGTCTAAAGTTGACTTGAATTCTTAACAAGACAAGGAATCCGGAAGAGAAGAAGAAATGAAGTTAGCTATACTCCGGAGGGAATATTGCCATGTTAGCAGACAAAAAGGACACATGGCAGTAAAGGTGCTGAAAAGAAACTGTTCCTTTTTGAATTTCAAATGTTTATTGGGAGTTACACGTGCGGTAAATTTAACATCTGGAATTTAAAATAAACTCTTCCTATTCTCTGGTGTAATAAAATTTACCTCTCTTAAAAACTCACCTGCCATGTCATCAATCCAACCAAATTAACGGCATCTGGATTACCAAAATTCCCTCACTTTAGAAATCCTATAAAACCCTCCCAAAATTCATGTCATCTTCATGCGAGCAATAATTCTCTACTATTACTCTACAATTTTCAAAACTCAAACCCTAATCTCTTCAAAATTCTAAAATGGATACCATCATGACCAGCGAAGGAATCAAAATGCTTCCCTAAAAGAACATCATTGAGGAATCTTCTCTCAACGATAAAGATTTTACCCCCATAAATTTTAAGCCCTCTGACTCTGTAATTCCCACAGACTATCTAGGAGATAACTTCCTATTTGAAACTGTTCCTTACTCTAAGCTCATAAAAGATCAACACTTGGGAAACTTCCTCAAGATCAAATGCCTAACCTATCCAGATTTAGTGAGGGAATTATATTCAAATCTCAGAGTACACTCCTTCCACGATGCTCTAAGAACTCAAGTTTAGGGAAAGGTGATCACGATTATGCCGGAATTCTTTAAGAAATTCCTCAATATGAAAAATGATGAGGTCCAACTAAGAGTTGATGGGGATGAACAAAAGTCAAGTATGAACCTAAAATGTGGCTGCATCCTAACTATTTGGGTGACAAATGCTCAACATACTTTCTAGAAGTGCCCAGATTCCTCCAACACTCACTTGCCAAATTAGTACTAATCTAGGAGGGATCTCTCACCATAATATCATCTTTCTAGCACTAAGTATTACAACAGTGGGTGGAGAGTAGAGTTGCTGACATGCCAGTGTTGCTCATCCACTACCTAAGGTAGCATAGAAACTCTTATAGTGCACTAATCACCAGAATCCTCATCGCCAACAAGGTAAATGTCTCTGAATTCGAGGCTATTAATGGAAAAGAAATTCTAAAGAAGAACTTCAAGAAGTTGAGCTTCAGGGAGACCTAGAACTAGGAGAAGGCTAAAAAGCTAAGGGATGAGGAGAAAACAAGGGTGAGAAAGGTTGTGGATCTGGCTGAAGATGCCCTAATTCTAAAGAAGGCCAGAACCACCAAGCCAGAGGCACAAAAGGAACTTGCCTTGGTTCCGGTGGAGGAAGTTGATGAGGATACCCAAACCCTCACTTAGCTACTAAAGAAGAGCCTGAAGAAGCCTAAGCCAAGGGGAAGGTTGATTAAAGCTGCAAATAAGAAAAGAAAATATGAAAAAGCTCCTAAACTTGTGGTAGATGATGAGGAAACAGGGGATGAATCTCTAGTACAAAAGAAACAGTCAAAATGGAAAGGATGTACATTTAATGAAGCTAAGAAAGCCCAAAAAGCTCAGAAAAAGAAAGCCAAGAAGCCTACGGGCATTATAATTGATGAAGAAGCAGCAAAGAAAGTTGTAATTGCTGAATTAGCTAAGGCTAGAACAACTAAGGGAAAGCATGTGCCCGAATCCACTAAAGAAGTTCATCCGGATGATCCTCAATACAAAACTATCAAAGAGGCAATGAGAGACAATGACAGATAAACAGACAAACAACAGAAGGTCCTGGAGGTTCTTCTGGAGCTCAAACAATTCTTATCACTCTAATAGATTTGTATACTCTCATCCAAGATCCAAAAGTAGACCTATCATACTTTAAGCCTAGAACCGGACCTCTACCAAAAAATCTACTAAATGTGGAAGCTAAAATCGCTAAGGATAAAATTCCCGTAAAGGCAACTGGAGAGGGCATTGAGGACACTACCAATGCACCTAGGGGAGAGATTAAAAGTCATAAAAAGGCATCTATAGGGGTGACTGAGGATGTTTCCAGCCATGTGGGGGTTGTGGAGATTTATGATAAAAGAAGAGGGGAGGCTGATGTTCAGGATCAAAAACTAATCCTTGAGGTAAATTCCTGACATAGTTTTCATTCGATATTAACTCTAATGCTTCTACTACAGCTATTGACACAGAAGAGAAAAAGGAGGACAACTTAGGTACACATTCTCCAAGTGTATCTAAGGACCAAGAGTCCAACACGGAACATACCGTTTTGGAGGAGGGACTTGGTCTAGGTTCCCAAGAGTACACTCCTAGAGTGGACTCAAGGGACGAGGCCAATCCGGGGGAAAGGTTGGATGCCAGTAAGGAATACAAGGATGACTCAACTAAGGAAGAAAGTAGCAAGGAGAAGAGCAACAATGAAAAACCATCTGAATCATTCGGAAGCAACTCCAGCTCCAGTGAAACTTCATCATCCTCATCTGGTCATCTTTAATAACCAAGGACCTTCAATCCTTAGCCAACAAGAAGAGAAAAACTAAGGGTGGCTTTGAGGTTAATTGAAGAGGCCACTATGGAAGGGCAAAGAGAGGATAAGATATGCAATGCGCTCAAAGAAGTGATAACCACCTTGAAATCCATTGAGAAGCAACTCACTGACAAACATGCCTCTCCGGATCTGAACAATAACTTAGGGGAAATCAAGGGATGCCTCAAGAAAATTGAAGAGAAAGTGGAGGACTTTCCCACTGTGGATTCAGTAGCAAAGGTTTCCCTTGCTAAGGTAAAATCAATCATGGAGCAAATAAACACAAGCATTGCCGGAGCTATTGGGAAATAATGATCCGTAACACAAAAAGATCGGATCAAGTTTAAAGTAAACAAAACCCAAATGAAACTTATCCAGATAACTAAATATAATAGGACCTAAGCACAAAAAGACTTTAGTCATTATATCTGGACAACTAAGTTTGCATCAAGTCCAAGACAACCTTTCAAGCAAAGACTATTACCTAAGCATAAGTGTATTAGCATCCGATTAGAGTTTGGAAAGGAAACAAACTGCTAACTTCCCTACAATAGCAACCAGAAGACAGACTGATTGAAGCTACATCCGGATTAGATAAATCTAAAGATATCTGAAAGATTCCATTCAAGACAAAGGGAATGATTTCAAAATAATTCCCTTCCCTCCATTTGGTCTTAGTTGTCATCAAATATCCCTTCCTAAGAAAAAGACAAAAAGCTGACAATAGAAAGAGAAAAGGTAATAACCTTTTTAACCTAGACTAATAGAAATGGCGCGTGGAGCACATGGAATGGACCACTGGCTAAAAGTTGGTGCATCACAAAAAGCCAAGGAAAACAATCACTGACAACTTTTCAGCCTCAATCCCAAGGATTCAAATGGGTCAAAATTGAGTCTATTGGATTAATAAACGACTCCGAAAGCACCACATACAACCTAATTAAGGGTGAAGATTTAATGTAAGCTCAACAACCCACAACGGCTACATTTATTATAGAAGCCTACAAAAGGGAAGCTTCACCAAATGAGAAGGTTGGTTATTTGATTTACAAAAGCAAGTAACAAAGCATAATCATTCAATCAGCTTACAATCCCTCTAAGAATCAATCAATTCCAAATCTGTTGTAAGAATTCCTAAGTGAGTTATAAAGATAAGGAAATCCAAAAACCAAACCCTTTGTGAAAAAGAGAGTGTAAGGATCTCCAACTTGGGATAGTTATGAGATTCGGATACAACTTAAAGTTGGTGCTTTAAGTGGGAACTCCTTGTAGGACTCAGCTTAGATTGGAGGTAGAAGTCTAAGTGGTATATCCTACTAAAGACTAAAGGACTTAGCTAGGAGTTGGTGCTTCTAGTAGTATATCCTAAATCTGGAAGGGGTTACCATCCGAAGATAAGTTGTAAGGCTTGATTCTTGTCAGTTGGGAAGGAATCCACTAATGGAAAAGCTCAGAGGAAGGAAACTCTGGGGACTGGAGTAGGTGGGGCCGAACCAGGATAAAATCCTTTCAGTTTGATTTCCTTAACTCTTTATTTATTGCTTTATATTGTCATAACTACATCATCCGGATCATAATCAAACATTCTACACTAAAACTCTTTAAAGTCTGTTTATCCCACAAAAAAGGGTCATTCACCCCCCTCTGACCTTATAAAGACCCTCACAGGGACCAATAGGAGCAAATAGGTCTGCAGATTAGGCTAATACAGTAGCCCTAAAATACTGCACTACAGTCATGGACAAGATCACTTCTTCTTCCACAGATCTGTCCACAGAGCTCAAGGAATATATAGATACTAAGTTTAAAAGCTTGACAAAATTCATCACTGAAAAGGAGGAAAGATCAACTGTCCCCAGCCTAAATGAACATCAGGAAACAATTTTGAATAAGTTGACAAAGTTCATGGGAGAGGATCTGCCCAAGCTCTTTGCCACACAAATTGCAAATATTGTATAGGAGTTGTTGGACAATTTAATGGGCAAGATTCAGTCATTGAACGAATAAGCGATGATCTTAGCAAGGATCTAACAATAGTTAACTCCAGCATTCGCAACATACACCGAGATTTGGGCAAAGACATTGAAAAACTGCAGTCTAGACTATCAAACCTATCAATCTCCAGATCTTCCTCCTCTCCCTCTATCCCGGAAAGCCAACTAATTCAAATCTTCCAAGATCTGGTCTAGCACATTGGGGACACAGGATTCTTCGGATATAAGGGCATAACTACTGTTCTCAAGGCACCCTTTACATACTTTGATGAGAAGGATAGGGATTATTTACTGAAGATGCATCCTTATATCACCAGCATCCGGAAGGAATTAGACTAGCTATATCTTGTAAAAATTCTGTAATAGCTAGATTCACTTATATATTTCTGTTTACTGTAATCCAAAAGTTTCATTGATGTTAACTAATTGTTAACAGCATAAGTATATATAATGAAAATCTAATTCCATAAAAAATTGCTTCTAAAGTACAATCTACTATTATACTACAAAAATATTAGAAGTTAGAATTGAAACCTGTTGGGGAATTTAGGGATGCTAGAATTATGGGGGAGTAAAAATTGTAAATCACTAAGTATTAAGAATCATACTTAGCTCATAAAAACTCCTTTCCTTATGCTTAGATGTCTTAGGTTTTTGTTTCCATCAAATATGGGAGATTGTTGGGAAATAAACATCCAAAACACAAACAATCTAGATCAGGTTTGAAGCAAACAAAACACCTAATTATAAAAAGACCTAAGGCACTTATCCAAACATATATCCAAAATATCAAAAGTTCAGGACAAGTGAAGGCAACCTACCTAAGTATAAAAGGAAGCATCCAGTTAAAGTTTGGAAAGGAAACAAACTTTAAACCACCCAAAACAACATCTAGAAGAACTGATTACAGATGCATCCGAAAGAAGACAGATCCGGTGATATTAAAGTTTGAAGACATCCGGAAGACTTTAATATTTCAGACAAAGGGAATGATTCAAAACTCCATTCCCTCTATTCTTTTGGTCTCTAAGTCAAAGATTCTTTTGCTTAAAGCAAGGCAAAAATGATAGCTAGCACTTTTTAGAGAAAGCACAAAGGACTGACACCGAATGGAGAAAAAGGTAACAGCCTTTTTCTCCTAGACCAATAAGAAGGTGCATAGAGCTCACACCAAAAAGATACAGGTATAAAAGTTGGCAAGACACTAAAATACAAGAAAAATAATCACTGACAACTTTTCATCCTCAATCCTATAGATTTAAATGGGTCAAAATCTCTATCTAACGGATTGATCAACGGCTTCGAAAGCTCCACATCTTACCTGATCAATGGTGAAGATTAAATTATAGCTCAATAACCTACAATGGCTATATTTATGATCAAAGCCTATAAAATGGAAGCTTCACTAGTTGAGAAGGTGCTGGTTGATTTGAGAAAGCAATTAACAAGAGAATTCGAAAAAGCAATCAGAAACTCATCCCTCCAAGAATCAAATATTTCCAAATCAGTTGTAAGGATTCCCAAGTGAGTTATAAACTTTAGGAAGTCCAAAACTAAAATCTTTGAGAAAACCAAAGTGTCAAGATCTCCAACTTGGGTGAGTTGTGAGATTGGGATACAGCTTAAAGTAGGTGCTTTGAGTGGGATCTCCCTGTAGGACTCAGCTTTGCTTTGGCTAGAGATCTAAGTGGTATATCCTGCTAAAGACAAGAGGACTTAGCTAGGAGATGGTGCTTCTAGTGGTTTATCCTAAATCAGGAAGGGGTTACCATCCGGAGACAATCTGTGAGGCTTGATCCCTACCAGTTGGAAAGGAATCCACTAGTGAAAAAGCTCGAAGGAAGGAAACTCCGAGGACTGGATATTGGCAGGGCCGAACCAGTATAAATCCTTGTGTTTGATTTTCTAACTTTTTATTTATTGCATTATATGGTCATATCTGCATCATCTGAATCCATCCCCTGGATCATAATCAAACACGCTACGCTTAGATTTTTTAAAGTCTATTAATTCCGCGAAAAAGGGTCATTCACCCCCTCTGACCAAACTCAGACCCTCACAGGGACTAACAAACCCTAGCTGAGGTGGAAACCAAATGATTAGTACATGTATGGGGTTGGTCAATGCATGGGCTTATATACACACGGAGCTATACTGCATGGGTGCTTTCATGGATACAAAACAAAGGTTAGTGCATTCATGGGTTTGGTGGCACATGAACATGGCAAGGTTAGCGGACATAAACATATATCACAACACATACGAAGTGCTTTCTTCCATCCTTATTCCTCTCGTTGAGTCTGAAAGTCTTTTCCTTTGAATACCACAAGGATAACAAAGGCCGACCTAAACTAATCTCACATGAAAAGGGGTACCTAGAGGGTAAAAATCTAAACCTTTTGATAAGAAGGGTGTAAGAATGTAACGGAAGTTGATGTAGACAGTTCCTATTGAACTAAAGACATACTCTAAGCCGCTCAAAGGAAGGGCATGCAACAGAACAATGAGTGCTCTACCCACTAGGGCAACTTCAATTCTAAGTGGGGCATGAGTGATACCTTCTCAAGCTTTACTAAAAATTTGGCAATCCTATGTGTGCTTTAGAAGAAGAGCAATCTAGCTAGAGAGAAGGGGGTGAGAATTAAAGTGTAACAATTTTCCCAAATAATGAAAAGAAATGGGTTGAATTAACTAAATGATTTTTTGGTGTTCATGTTAATCATTTAAACTTTTCAAAAACCAAAATTTGCAAATTTAAATATGACATCCCCGGCGGAGTCGCCACTGTAAAGGAGCAAAAACATTGGTTCCCAAAGCGCGTGAGGCGCGGTCTGCTCGGGGGTTTCTTTAGGTGTGGTGAAAAACGATTTAGTTTATGTATTTATCTAATTTCATGAATAAAAGAATCAAGACCCAAATCTCCATACAAAAGATAGAGTCGCCACACAAGTTGTCTACTTGGGAAAGATTTTGGTATGGTTCCCTTTGGGAGGGAGACTCATACCTTTTGGATCAGAAATTCGGGTATCAGATGAGCTACTTATTTCTCATTTAGTTAATTCAAAATTACATTTGCAACGTAAAACCATTTCTTTTCATTATTTAGGGAATTGTTACAGAAAGCCTATTTTTTACACTCTGTCACACACGTTTCATGCGATTAGCAATACATATCAATATTCAAGCAATAAAGGGGAATAAAATTATAACTGGGGAAAAAGGGATTTGCAAGGGAACCTATACATTTGTTCTAAGTTATAAAAAAAAATTAAATTAGCCTACATCCACAAAGGTTAGCACAAATACGGCAACCATAAAGTCAGTGTTTTATTGAAGAAAATGTGATTATGTTATCGTGGTGGTTTTGCAATCGATAGTCCTTGGGCGGCTTCCAGGATCAAAAAGAAATGACGGGTCTTCAATGTATTTTATTGTGAAAACACATTTTAACTTCTCGTGGGTTGATTTACTAGATTATTAGTGAAATTGATCACATGGAAAATGGTGGATTTAGGTTCATTTTTACATATTTACATAAAATGGGCATTCTGCCTATGGAGATGGGACTCGTACGGCTAAGGGGGACCCGTACATCCTCTAGGGAGGGGTTGTACGGCTACTATAGACCCGTATAGGTCTCAAATGGACCAAAATAGAATGACCAAATCACATGTTAAAGCAGATCTAAAAGAAAACATAAAAGAAAGTGGGATATCCCTTTCGTACAGGTATGCTAACAAGGCCCGTAGAGGTCAAGACCAGACCCAAAGCAATTTAAATGTTAGATCAAATAGAAGGTATTAAAATGGCATAAAAATAAGTAAAGAGTGAGTCTCTTTGAAACTCAAGAGCGTACCTCTACACCGTGAATCCACTTTGTGGCGATTCCAATGTTGAGAGAGAGCCTAGCCAAAGTAATAGATCTGGATGGGGGTGCTTAAGGGACTGTTTGGTGAGTATGTACGGACAAAACCTCCCCCCCTAATCCTAAAATGAAGCTATAATAGTATAAAATATGGACGAAACCTATGTTGAAAGGTGTTCTCCCTATTTTACCCCTTCTATACCCCTTCTATACCCTTACTAACTCTCAAAAAGTTGCTGGAAATGATATAACGATAGTATAATTTCTAGTTATGGTTGTACTTCTTTCAAAATGTGAGGCGCATGCCTCTTTTTATAGGTAAAATCTGTCCCTGACAACACTTATGGCTGATTGGTGCCAAATAAGGTATGATTGAAATCAATTAGACCTGAATTGCTGTAATTGACACCAGTACGGGTCGAAAGGACCCGTATGGGTCCTGGCTAGGACCCGTAGTAGTCCCTAGGGGGCGTACGACTAAGGAGGAGCCATACAGATCAACCTATGGACCTGTACCTCCTGATGTGACCCGTACGGGTCCCTAAAGTCAGCTTATGCCTCTAAGATTTGGCTAAACTTTTCTAGGTACCATGAGGAACACCTCTCATGGATAACACCTATAGAAGATTGCATTATCTAGATCTCATCATCATTTCGTAAGAAGGACCGTTAAAAGGAGTACGAAGGCAAGCATTAGAATTGTTGATTACACTGAGAATTTCTTACAAGATGAAACTCTGCTAAAATCACGGTTTATAAGAAATTCAAATTGGGAAACAATTACTCAACCTTCACTCTTCTTAAATTGAAAAATTAGAATAGAACAATCTTTGTAATAGCTGTTATTGTAAAAGGATCAACATTTCTATATGTTGAGTCCTTCAATCTTTTTAGAAAAACTATGTTGCTGATAGAAGAGGGTATTCTATTCAGCGATGAGGGATTACAGTGAGGAGGGATTTTTGTGAAAGGCTTCTTTGCCTAGGGTAAATAAGTTGAGATTAATGGATTAAAACCAAGACACACTCTTGGAATTAGAGTAGACACAGGCTGTCGAACCTTATAAAATCGATGTCTTATTTCCTTTCTACTTTCACTAAATCCAGTTAGTCCAGCTGACCTACTTAGTCATGTTTTGTCTCTCGCAAAAGAACTCGAAAAAGAACCTAGTTTTTATTAAGTGAGTCATTCACCCCCGACTCGTTGAGTTATATGCACCGGGACTAATAGAAACTATTATCAAAGAAGGAAATACAATACTATCTAACTCTAATTCATGATCCGTATCTTTTAAGTGCTCACATGGCGTATATATAGCCCCCTATGTCAGTCAATTAAGTACATTATGGGTTCCCCTGGTCGTAATCTTTGTCATTTCTTGCAGATTCAGTTATAGATCATTGTAGAGATTGTTATGAAGATTAGCCCATGGTCTATGAAATCGAATCGAATCGGCTGATCTGATCGGGTTCAACTAGATTTAGCCTTTAGTCTAGTCGATTTTCAAACGATTCTTAGTTTAGTCAAGAACCGGACGTCAACTGATTGAGCCGATTGGTTAGACAAAATGCCGGCCGGTTCAACCAAGCAAATAAATTAAAAATAATTATGTTTTCTTTTGTTCAAAACCTTCATCTTTTAATAATGTGTTAGCCAGTTGGACTAGAGCCAATTATTGATAAATTACTAAATTTATGTCTTATATTATAATATTTGATATTGTTATATGTGTTCCTACTATTAATAATCTTTCAATTAAAATAATATTTTAATTTATACAAAATTACAATGAACATAGTTTATTTTATTTTATCTCTTAACTAAATATGTGTCGTACTATATTATTTAAAAAATATGCTAAAACTTTAAATTATAATTTGATATTTTTTCATATAACACAGTTTTTAAAATTTTCAAATTGTTATATAATATGAATACATTTAAAATATTATTTAATTCATATTACATTTGATTTAATACTAAATTGCTTTTCACCAAAATGATGTTAATATTTATATTATTGTTATTTAAAGAATAAACGTTGAATTATAATGTCTTCAAATTAAGTATTATATATTATTAATGTAATATTTCTTGAATTATATATTTTTATTTTAAATTATTAAATATATTACTATTTTAACCTATATCATAAAACTCTTATTCGACCGCCAAGTTCATCCGGTTGAACCTTAAATTTATATTTTTATCCCTTTATCAGTTTGGTGACCGGTCTGGGTCTGAAAACGATGGTTAGCACAAAAGAGACACTTTCTTTGCTTAATCTTTCATGTATATTTCAAGCATGTTAAATTTTAGTTTGGTGTTTTTTTAAAACAAAAATTGTCTCATTTAGTCTTACAATAATAATAAAGGAAAATCTTATTCCATTCCGCTCGAATGTGGACTTGAACCTGTGACCTCTAGGATACAGCTTCAAGGCTCAACTACAAGACCAAGCCATTGCTACAGTTTGGTATAAAAATAGTTTAAATTAACCTGCGACCACTAAAATCACAGCTTCAAGACTCAATCAAATTCGACGTTTTCCAAATAAAAGTGCAACAGAAGAAAGGAAAACTTGGTAAACTTTACTATACATTAATTGAATTTGATTTATAGTAGTAATTAACAAGGGGCCAGGGAGTCTCAATCAGTGAATACAAAACTGTTAGATATGAAACCCACTAAGTTTGATGGTGTGTTTGGTCAAATCCCGACCAAATTGGGAAGAAATTACAAGAATTAGGCGAGTGACTTTATTATTACTACTTGTACGTTATAACCGAAAAAACTGCAAAAAGAAAAAAAAAACAACGCCGAATTAAAGGAAAATTTCTCATTTTGAATTTTAAATAACTTTTTCTTTTTGTTTTGTTTAGTAAATGGATTATTATGAGGCGTGGATGGCGCGCTTTAATTGCGCAAAGAAACCGGCGGCAATTTATTTTAGTTTTATTTTTTTAACATGTGTGCCCAGGTTTGTTGATTTCTTTTTCTTGCTTCTTGGGATTCTGTTTTCTACTTTCCTCCTATGCTTTTGGACTAAGTTTTTACTACCTTTTAGATCCCAACTATACAATATATTATTTACTACTTTTTAGATCCCAACTATACAATATATTATTATTATTATTATTATTATTATTTTGAATGTCCACAAATTCTCGATTAATTTATAGTTTTGCATTGATGCAATGTTAAGCTTAATGTTTGACTGAAATATGCAACGTTAAACTTACCTTATCATATCAACTTTGCATAAGATTTTGGGCAAGTTATAAAAATGGGCTGAAATTTAACATTAATTTCAGCCCAACTTTTGGATCATACCTTATTTGACCCATTTGACCTTTTTAGTTTGAATTTTAGGTGGTTTCCAAAAAAAATTGGGAAAAAAATTATTCCTAACACAAAGAATTGTATAAACCAATGCTTCCATAAATTTAATCGTGGTTTACAATTATAGCTTTTATACCTATTTCTTTTGGAACCTCTCCTGGATTTAAAAAAAAAAGACTCAAATTCAAAGAAAGGGTAGCGATTCAAATTCGGATATCTACATACCCTATCTAAAATCACAAAAATAAAATAGAGGTGAAAACTAAGAGATCAAATATTGTATCAAACTACTTGTCCTTTTGTAGTAGTATCTCCAAGTTTTTGGAATGCACCAAATTCTACGTTCTAGTTGCTCTCCTCTCCTCCTTTTCCTTCTACATGTTTTTCTTTGTATTTTCTTATCTTTTTATATTATCTCTTAAACTGTTTGATTTTTTGACATGCCGCTTTAGAATGTATTGCTTGTCTCATTTTTATCTTCGAAACGTCGTCCATTGTGATATACTTTTTCAAAAAGCTTTTTCCAACTATTCGATATCTAGTAGGTAACTGGTAGATATCTAGTAGGAATGAGTCAGAAATCTTATGTCTCATTGAAAGTTTGTTCGATCCATCAAGTTTATGTTTGTAACATATTTCTATCATATTTCACATATTTACTAGCATTCTACTAGATACATTCAAAAACTTTTTTCAAATGTTCAATACCTGGTAGGAACCTTATATTTCATTGGAAGTTTGTTCAATCCATTAAATTTATGTTTGTAACAGGTTTCTACTATATTTCATGAATTTAATAGCATTCTATCAGATACTATCTACATTCAAAAAAAAATTTCAACTGTTCAAAGTCTAATAGGAACTCGGTAAGAACCATATATTTCATTATTATCATTCAAAACAAAAATTCAAAAGTTATGAATAAACAAAATTGCGAATCCAAAAAACTACCCGCTTCCTACCAGATTCGCAAAAAAAATGAAAATGCAAAATCAAATACAGATCTAATAAAAACACATAAATATCTTTGATTGTTATCATTCAAAACGGAAATTCAAAAGCTCTAATCAAGTAGTTAAGTTGTGAATCAAATCAAAGCTTGATGAACTTGAAAGCAAAACTCCAACAACTTTATATCCAACAATCTCAATCAGACAATTCATCAAACACATTATGTGCAAACTCTTAAATCAGATAATTTTTCAAATCAAATGTTTCTAGCATATTCGTAATCAAATCTAAACAAAATATATCAAAAGGAGAAATAAGAAATCCTTCTTTTTCTCAAGCAAACCATTGAATCCAAATCGATTGCACAAAACTGAACAAAAGCTTATCGCAATTTCAAAATTAAAAACACCAAAACCTGATTGTAAATCGAAAATAACTTAAATTTTGCAAAGAGAAACCGCAATATCAACGAACTAAAGATCGAAACCTAGAAAAGAGAATTGTTGTAGAGAGAATTATTAGAGAGAGAACCGACACAAAGAGAATTATTTCTAGTTTAATGAAGAAAACACCCAATCATGAAAAGAGAGACAGTTTATATAGAACATATGAGCTGAAATTAAAAAATTATATTAGGTTAGAGAGGGCAAAGAATGAACATGAGGGTAGAAATATAAATAGTTTAGGCAAACTAGTCACTTTTAACAATTTCCCTAGCGGTTTTGGATTTATTAAAAATTGAACATGAGATAAAGGTTTAAGATATGAGCCAAATTGACATTAAAAAATGCCTAATTGTGAGCGGACGACATTTCGGACGACTGCAAAGCGAGCCGGAGGACCGATCCCTAAAGAATAATGGCGTTGGCATGATGTGATGTGATGGTAGAAAATGGATTTGCATATTTTAATGTTTAAAGGACACGGGATCGAAATCTTGTACTTAAAATAGAGTCGCCACCCGATTCAGCTCAACCGAGAAATTTAGGTATGATTTTCCCATCGGTTGGTAGACCATACCTCAAGTAGAGATTCCAAGTTCAGATGATGCTATCTATTTTACACTGGCCAATTTAAAAGTATCATTCTTTCTTATTCGGTTTTAATCCACCCTATTTATTATATTTTTTATTATATTGTGTTAGCGCATTATTTAGCAAGCACTAAAAAATGGTAAATAAATTATTACAGTTATCCAACAAATAAAAAATGCGAAAATTAAAATAATAATTATAAGGCTTCCTAAATCCTATACATTTGTCTAAAACAAAAAATAAAATACCCGAAGGCCTAACATACATCTAACCTAAATCTACCTGCATGAAAAGGTTAGCATAGATACGGCACGTATATAGGGTATATCAAACATAACGGCACCCTTGATAGCGAGGTTGAGGGGCCGCAGTCCCTTGTGAGGGTTTGAGGACAACGCCCTAGGTGGCGGGGTCTATTTTGGACACGATTATTATTTTAACCAAATTATTAATGAAAATGCCGCATGTTATGGGGTTTGGACCGATTTCGGGAAATTCTATGCAAAAAATGATAAATCTAGGTCAAAGGGCAGCAAGCGGGCTTATTTCCCAAAGCCCCTGCCGCTGGCAACTTGGGTGATGCCGCCGGCAGCTTGGTTATGTCATCGGTGGCCTGAGTGAGGCCATCGGCGGCTTTACTGTCGGGTGGTTACGGTGAAGCCACCGGCGACTTGGTGAAATCACCGGCGGTTTTAGATTCTGCAGAATCAGTAGAAAATCAGGCAAAAATGCCTGAAAAATCAAGAAACGAAACCGAAACACCAAATAACACAACAAACAGCAAGAAACAATGCCAAAGAGCTCTTGAGACTCAAGAATTTACCTTGAGGTCACGAATCCACCTCTTCTTGATCCAATGACACCTCCTGGAAGCTCAAAATGACGATTTGGGTAGTGATTTAAAGATTGAACAATGTTTGTCTCTAAAAATCCTATTAGATTGATTTTAATCTAGGATTTCTATAGATTTTAAGTTTATACTAATAGATTAGATGAAGAAAAACCAAGAAAACATGAATTAAATCCATTTTCTTACCTTTTCTTCCCTTTCTCTCTCTAAAATTGCTCTTTCTCACTCCTAAATGCTCTCCCATCTTTTCCAGATGTTCTCCCTACCCTTCAAACCCCTTTTTATGATTTTTTAAGGCTGAAAAATGAGCTAAAAATCAATTTTTGCGATTATCCGACGGGTTTCAAGATAAAAAGCAAAAGCTGGCAGACTACCACAGGGGATCATACCGCCAGCAGCATTGCTCAGGCTATTGGCAACCTAAGTGAAGTCACTGACGGTATGGCTGATGCTGGTGGTGGCTTTAAGCCCCTGCTGGCAGACTGCCAAACGGGGCCCATAGCCTGAAAAGGTGCAAAAGGGGCTTTTTCGGGTCAAAAAGTAGATTTTTGAATTTTTAAAGATATTTTAGGATATTTTGGGTGAGAATATCGGTTCAAGCTTCCACCGAATGCGAAATGAATTTTTAATGAGGATTAAAATTCGAATATAAGTCATCATCATCTCACGAGAGGGACTGCATAATCATGTGTTCACAGGCTGCCCCTCGAGAGATCACAGCTGCCATAGGTTAGTATGATCTCATGAAAAGATCAAGGGTTTAGAAATTATACCTAACAGATGGTGCGTTGGGCTTAAAGGATGATGGGTACACTGACTCCATTATAACCTTCTGTGATGCTTTGGCGGGTGAGGACCCAAAGGATGACGGGTGCACTAACTCCATCACGACCTTCTATTGATTCTAAATGGGCGTTGACTCAAAGGATGATGTTTACACTAACTATATCATGAGCCTCGATCAACGTTTGGTAGGCGAGAACCCAAAGGATGATGGGTACATTGACTCCATCACGATATTTAGTTGGCATTCTATAGGGGAAGAACCCAAAGGATGATGTGTACACTGACTACACCTCGGCCTTTAATTGATGTTCTTTGGCAGGCGAACCTAAAGAATGACATGTACACTGACTATATCGTAACCTTCAATTGATGTTCAGTGGGAGAGAACCCAAGGATGACATGTACACTAACTATATCACGACCTACAATTGATGTTCAGTGAGGGAGAACCCAAAGGATGACATGTATACTGATTATATCATGACCTTCAGTTGACGTTCTTTAGCGGGTGAACCCAAAGGATTACATGTACACTAACTATATCACGACCTTCAGTTGATGTTAGGTGGGGGAGAACCCAAAGGATTACGTGTACACTGACTATATCATGAAATTCAATTGATGTTCGTTGAGGGAGAACCCAAAGGGTGATAAGTACACTGACTATATCACGAGCTTTAGTTGACGATCGATGAGGGAGAACCCAAAGGATGACATGTACACTAACTATATCATGACCTTCAGTTGATGTTCTTTAGCAGGCAAACCCAAAGGATGACATGTACACCGACTATATCACGATTTTCAATTAACGTTCGATGGTGGAGAACCCAAAGGATGACATGTACACTAACTATATCATGACCTTTAGTTGATATTCGGTGAGGGAGAACCCAAAGGATGACATGTACACTTACTATATCATGACCTTCAGTTGACATTCGGTGAGGGAGAACCTAAAGGATGACATGTACACTAACTATATCATGACCTTCAGTTGACGTTCCATGCGGGAGAACTTAAAGGATGACATGTACACTAACTATACCGCGATCTTTTACTAATTTTAATGAGTGCTGACCTAAAGGACGGCATGTACACTGGTTATACTGCAACCTTCTACTAATTTCAGTGAGTGCTGACCTAAAGGACCGCATGTACACTAACTATACTACGACCTTCTGCTAATTTCAATGAGTGCTGACCTAAAGGACGACATGTACATTAACTATACCGCGACCTTCTACTGATTTTAACAAGTGCTGACCCGAAGGATGACATGTACACTGACTATACCGCAACATTTTGCTGATTTCAATGAGTGCTAACCCAAAGGATGACATGTACACTAACTATACCATGACCTTCTGCTGATTTCAACGAGTGCTAACCCAAAGGATAGTATGTACACTGACTATACCATGACCTTCTGCTAATTTCAATGAGTGCTGACCCAAAGGATGGCATGTACACTAGCTATACCGCGACCTTCTGCTGATTTCAACGAGTGTTGACCCAAAGGATGTTATGTACACTAACTATATCACAACCTTCTACTGATTTCAATGAGTGCTGACCCAAAGGATGGCATGTACACTAACTATACCATAACCTTCTACTAATTTCAATAAGTGCTGACCCAAAGGATGACATGTACACTGACTATACCGCAAACTTCTGCTGATTTCAACTAGTGCTAACCCTAAGGATAGTATGTACACTGACTATACCACGAGCTTCTACTGATTTCAATGAGTGTTGACTCAAAGGATGATGATTTTTTGTTTTCCCCTTGTGGTTGTACCTGCATGAGAGCTGAGTAAAATAAGATTAAATAGGCTTTTTAAGTAACATTTTTACTACTTGATCTATTTTGTGAAAACAAAAATATTTTGCCCCTTTGATCAATAGTAAAAATGCGATAGTTAAAGATGTAAGGGTCTTAGAAGTCCTGGAATGCCGAGGGCTTGAAGAGCCGGATTGGTCTTACGCCAAGAAGGGTCTAAAGAGCCAGATTGGTCTTTTGCTAAGAAGGGTCTGAAGAGCCGGATTGGTCTTGCATGGTTTGACATGATGTTGAAAATACGAAAGGTTTAGGAATCTTGGGTCATCGAGGAATCATTCCAAAAATTCATTGAATCTAAAAAAAGTTATGAAGGCATTTGAAGTCATTATTGATAGTTTAATGCCTCTGACGATATGGCCATGTTGTCACCAGCAAGGGATGCCACATGATCACTTTGACCAGTTGATTGAATCTAGACAGATGTGTCTTATAGAGCTAAGGCTGCCAGTAATATGACCGATGGTGGGAATGAAGCCCCGAGCGAAGGTGGGAGCGATGTCTCGATCGAATGTGGGGAATGACGCCCTGAGCGAAGGTGGGATTAATGCCCCTTACAAAGATGGGAGTGATGTCCCGAGAAAAGGTGGGGGCAATGCCCCAAGTGAAAGTGGGATCAATACCCCGAGCGAAGGTGAGAAGCGATATCCCGAGAGCATGAGGGAACAATGTCCCAAGAAAAAGTTTCTCCTAGTGAATGTGGAATCAATGCCTCGAGTGAAGGTGGAAAGCGATATCCTAAGAGCATGAGGGAATGATGTCCCTGAGCAAAAGTGGGAAGCAATATCCTTGGTAAAGGTAGGAGCAATGCCCCTGGCCAAAGTGGGAGCTATACACCAAGCGAAGGTGGGATAAATGCCCCAAGCAAAGATGGGGAGCAATGTCCCTAGTGAAAGTGGGATCAATGCCCCTAGTGAAGATGGGAGCGATGTCCCTAGCAAAAGTGGGAACGGTGCTCTGAGCGAAGGTGGGATCAATACCCCTAGTGAAGATGGGAGCGATGTCCCTTGATGCCTTTTGCATTGAGTAAGGGTGACTACTGCCAGTAATCGTTGGATAATTGGTTGACTGAGCTTGATTGACATTTGGTCGGCTGGTCAACCCTTGTGTTTGGGTATTTTCCCTTGGCCATCTTGTTGATCAGTAGATGATGTCATTAGACTTGAGTCACGGCTGGGGAAGAGCCTATAACTGCCCTCGACCTACATTAAGATGAAGTAGAGAAGTTAGCCTAAAGCGTGAATTGCATTTTTATTGCTTAATTGAGTATGTCGAGAGCAAAAAATTTTGCTCCTTCAATTAACAATAAAAATGAAAGTATGATTTGTAAATTGAGTTAGATTTTCCCGGGGAATCTAGAGGAGTTATTATGATAGGTCTGATGAGTCATCTAAAACATCTTGAGCGTGCCCTTTGAGGTTTATTTTGTATCGGTAAATGAGTCCAAGCGATTAGAGAGAACTGTGCGCCTTCCAAGTGCCTCTCGTTGATCGGTGGATGACCGCAAGTGGTTGGAGAGAATGGTGCCCCTTCCAAATTCCTCTTATTGGCCGGTAATTGTTGGATTATTGGGAGGTTGAGCTTGTTCGACGAGCTTAGGGTCATGCCCCTAACTTTTATGCCTCGATAATTTTCCTTTGGATATTTGGGAAATTAAAATTGTACGAGTGTATGCATGAAATGCATGTATTAAAGATGCATGATTATGCACTTTTCGATTGAATCATGTTAGATGGGCAAATGATGATTCTGTAGTGACCAGGTAGGCTCGTGTGATGGAAGCGGAACTCCTCAAAGACAATTGCTATGAAGGACTTGGGTCTGAGTCTGATTACAAATTTGAGTTTCAATCAAGAAACAGCTCATGGTAGGTATCCGACTCTTAGTGGATTGAGTCATTGATATCTAATTCTCAACATTTGCTGGCCAAACCAAGTCAAAGAGAGATAAGGATAGGGTACTTCCTTTGCAACCCTAGATTATGACACAGAGGATGCTATCACTACTGATTCACGTCGGTGTTGGAAAGTTCCACATGTTTCAATGCTGGGTCTCCGACTTTTGGTGAGAATATTAGACATCTGCCTTGCTGTTGTGCGCTCGGCCATGCCTTTGTAGATTGTCTAAGGATCTTAGTGTTTGTTTAACTATCATATTAAATTGTTTGATCCATTTTGCCTTCAGAGCGACGACGGGTAATCTCACTTCGATTTCGGTTGGCCATATCATAAGGAGTTGGTTCCAAGGAGCTCTGATGCTTGGGAAGCATCTTTTATCTGTGGTTTGTGCGAAGAGGATAGTGTCCAATTACACATCTCTCTATTATTTGGAAATTTCCCCTTGAAATAGAACTTTGTTATCTGAGGCAATGTGATGAGATGGTTCGTATCGAGCAAAGAGATATTCCTTTCTCTCGATTAATTTGGAAATTAAAATTATTGTCCAAGGTGATGTGATGAGATGGGTTATATCGAGATAAGACATGTTCCTTTAGAAATTTGGCCATCCTCTCGATGCTTAGATTGTTGTAGGATTCGACCATTGGCTGTTTTGAGAAGTATTGTATGACTATTTCGGTGAACTTGGGTCTAAAAATTGATGACGGGACAGGAATGGCTAAAAAGTAGGGAAACTATGAAGCCTAATAGGAGGAAGGTGCTACACATTCCCACGAATATGATGTTGATGGCGCCTTCTTGCTTTGGCGATACAATTGGCAATTTGAGTTTTGCAAGGTACAGACCACCCGCTGAATCTTCTTTCTGAGACTGCCTATGTGGTTGCCGCAAATGGTGAAGCTTCTATTTGATTGGCTTGCACTCGATACCTTCGGGGATGGGATGTTTGGAAATTTGGTGCCCTATTCTGAGCATATCTTCGTATGACCAGGCTTAAGCATTATCACAATCTTTAAGCACTTTTATTATCTCACATTAATTTTTAACATGATTTAAATTATTGGAAATTTGTTACCACTTGATGTACTCAAATTAATTCTATACTATGAAGTATCTCAAATACTAAAAATGTCATGCATATGCTTATATGAATGTGTGGATCAATTGGGCAAAACATGATACGAGTAAAAAAAATAAAGGTTGCTCAAGCAGCTGAAAGTTTCACACATGAAATTGTTCAAATTGAAAGCGTAGAGAAATCTAAAGATTACACATTAAAGTTTGTCATCCCCCACAGGCGGAGGGTCTTCATCGTTGATGTCGGCTGTGAGACCATCCTTGGTAGGTTCCATAATTGTGTCCCCGGTTGAAAGCCAAAGTCTCATTCTGCTCAGTGGTTGGCGAGATGTCCTTCATTTGACTTGCCCCCTCAGTGAGAACCTCGGTGAACTACTTAATGGCTTTGGTCAATGGGTTTTCTGTTTCCCTTTTTTCGTGCTTCCACCTTTTCTTTGTTAAAATTGACATGGCCTTAGTCATAACAGTGATCGCCTCTTTGACCTCTTCATTGCTAGATTTTTTGTCTTCATTGTCGGAGTACAACTTTCCCTTTCCTTTGACTTTGGGGTTGATGACCTTGTTGAGTTCCTGCGACCCATTTCTTTGTTTAGGTAAGCCAGAATTGGTCATTATCTCCTGGTTATCAAACTCTAGTAGGGGGAAATGCATAGCGCTAGGTGCTTTTTTGGGTTCAACAATTTTCTTTTCCCTTACCAAATGGCGGATGGCACGAACCAGAGTCTTACATTCATTCGTGCGGTGACTTGGTAAGACATGATATCTGCAAAAGCTCTTTCTCTCATCTCTTGTGGGGGGTCTGTACTCACGAATGGATTTTAGAAGGCCGACCTCTCTGAGGACACTGCATGGCTCGATAGTGGTAGACGGTGCTAATTTCTAAGAGGCCCCTTGATTCACCTTGGCCCGAGATGGGGACGTGCTTGGTTTATCATAGCCAACCGACCGATGCATGATAGAGTCCTTGGAAACCCAATCTTCACTTCTCTGGGGTTCTCCTCTCTTCCCTGCTTCAGCATTAAAAAGCATGAATTTACGCAGAAGAGCCTCCATTTTGGGTGTCATGCACGAAGATTGCATTACCTAGTCATATGGGGAGGGAACGTCTCCTTGCGATGCAAGTGGCCGAGATTATTGGGTTCCCTCATTAAGGTTCGGCTAGGAAATGAATGAGTTTTAGGGGTAATATAAGTTGTGATGGATTGACCAATGTCTGGGATAAGCCATGGGAAAATAAAAGATGAACTGAACCTTGTGCTTCTTTCTTTTGCCCAAAGTTAGTAGATAATGACTGCTGCATAAGAGCTTCAACTTCAGGTGTCATAACGGGAGATTGTATAACCTAGTCGCTAGATTGGGGGACTATTGGCTGGTGGGAGAGTGCCTCAAGTATAGGTGTCACGCTCGGAGATTGCGTGACCTGGTCATTAGTTCCAAATTGGTCAGTCAGAGGAGGAGGCGGTAACTTGAGATAAGGATGGGATACTAGCTGGGTATCAAAAGGATTTTGAGGATAAGTTATTCCTCATGGCGTTATGATAAACTGAGGAAGACTGAGATTGAAAGATGATGGAGGCACTGTAGGCTGGGTCAACCCGCTAGAAGAAGCCGAGAATGGGTGAACAAGACTGTTGAAAAATAAAGGCAGAATTGGCTTCGGGTTTTAGGTCAAGAAGGGGAAAGCTGGTGAGGCCACCGAGATTTGAGGATGGCTAAACTGAAATAAGATAGCTGAGCTTAAGCCGGAGCTGAGGGAACTGAAAGCTGGGCTAACTTAACTGATTCTGCCCCTATCAGGCTGGATAGAGCATGAGGTGAACCATTCTAAACAAACCCATTCTGATTCTGAGCTTGAATGTTTGACTCTGAAACCGGTCGACGTTCTTGTCTTCTAGGGCTGGCCTGACAGATGCTCAAACTTGCTCTTGGATAATGTCTCGAAAGAGATCCAAACTAATAAATTGTGCCATGGCAGCAGCGATTAGGGAGCTTATGGATGGTGGAGGAGCTGCCCTTAGGGTAGGGGTATGACCGTTCTGTTCCTTGGGTGGTGTCACTTTCTCTTCGCTATTCGGGGGAAGCCATGATGGGGTAAAGAGATCCAAATCAGAAAGCAAACTGATCAAAACATGAATCGTAGGTCAGACCATGAGCGAGTTGTGTAATGATATGGATGGTATGAATGCCTTTTGTTTTTAGGAAGCAATGCATGATATGCTTATAAGGATGGTTGCGATACAAAGGGGTGATGTCATGATGCAAAATCTTATCCCTCCAATATACGGAGGATGTTTGCACCTCTCGTCACACATGGTAATTTGTTGTGACTCAACGGAGATACAAAAGAAGTCCTACGAATGTTTCTAATCCTCTTCCACGAGTGGAGATTGGTAAGGGTAAGTTGATTAGGATGGTTGGTCCTTGAAACCTATGCATGGGGGATGAATAAGCATATAGCACATAGCACACAAAACGTCCCTCTTCCGACCTTATGACTCCCACGTAACACTGTTCCAAAAGGATGGAGATTAATGTCAACGCCAACAAACGGCAAAGAAGTGCGTCCCATTTATTTTTATTATTTTGATTCCTAAGGGGAGATGACTATAATGGCTTTACTAACGCTGCTTGGTATAGGGTTGTTAATGTAGAAGGTTCTCATTTACCTTGATTCCATGTTACTCAACCATTCCTCAAATGATTGCTATCGCGAGAGTTCACATGTTGGTTGAAACAAGTGATCCACCCACTAGGAATCCTCAATTCCCGTAGGGCATGAGTGATACTTTCACGAGCTTCTCGGGTAAAATGGGGTACCTTAACATAATAATAATCTATACACGTAGGATAAAATGTCATAAGAAAGATTGAAGTTTTAATTTAGCCAGTGATTTCAATACATCATCTAAATCTTTTAAACTCATTGAAAATTTCAAGTTCAAGTTTAAATAGATTGTTCCCCAGTAGAGTTGCCACTGTGAGCGAAATTTCGGATGGCTGTAGATCGGGCTGGAGGATCGATCCCTAAAAAATAATGGGCATGGGTGTGATGTGATGGTAGAAAATGGATTTTTATATTTTAATGTTTAAAAGACACATATCGAAATCCCGTACTTAAAATAGAGTTGCCACCCAGTTTAGCTCAACCAGAAAATATAGGTACGATTTTTCCACCGAGTGGTAGACCATACCTCAAGTAGAGATTCTGAGTTTGGATGATGCTATCTGTTTTACATTGGCCAATTTAAAAGTATCATTCTTTCTTATTCAGTTTTAACGCATTCTATTTATTGTATTTTCGATTATGTTGTGTTAGCGCGTTATTTAGCAAGCATTCAAAAGCGGTAAATAAATTATTACAGTTATCCAACAAATAAAAAATGCGGAAATTAAAATAATAATTACAAGGCTTCCCAAACCCTATACATTTGTCTAAAAAGAAAAATAAAATACTTGAAGGCCTAAGATACATCTAACCTAAATCTACCTACAAGGAAAGGTTAGCACAGATACGGCATGTATACAAGGTATATCACATATAACGGTGCCCCCGGCAGCGGGGTCAAGGGGCGGCAGCCCCTCGCGGGGGTCTGGGGTTAGTGCCCCCTGAGGCGGGATCTAGGGGCAGTGCCCCAGGCGGGGTCTAGGGTTAGAGCCCCAAGCTGGGGTCGAGCTATCAGGTTAGCTCAAAAAAATTTTATTTTGGAATAAAGGTTCCCTTTGAAAAATTCAGTTTGCGAATGAATTTTTGAGAAAAGTCCATTTTGGACACGATTATTATTTTAACCATATTATTAGTGAAAATGCCACATGTTATGGGGTTTGGACCGATTTCGGGGAATTCTGGATTCCTGTCGTGGTACTGTATGTAAAACATGTAAAAAAAGATAAATTTAGATCAAAGGGCAGTAAGCGGGGCTGCTGCCTAGAAGCCCATGCCATCGGCGGCATGGTGATTTCCTCAGCGGCCTGAGTGAGGCCATCGGTGGCTTCACTACTCGGCGGTTTCGGTGAAGCCGCCGGTGACTTGGTGAAATCTTCGGCAATTTTAGAATTTGTAGAATTAGTAGAAAATCGAGCAAAAATACCCAAAAACTCAAGAAATTAAACCGAAACACCAAATAACACAATAAATAGCACAAAATAATGCCAAAGAGCTCTTGAGACTCTGGAATTTACCTCGTGGCCGTGAATTAACCTCTTCGTGATCCAATGAGACCTCCGGGAAGCTCGTAATGATGATTTGGGCAGTGATTTAAAGATTGAACAATGTCTCTCTCTAAAAATCCTATTAGATTTATTTTAACGTAGGATTTCAGCAGATTTTAAGTTTATCCTAAGAGATTAGATGAAGAAAAATCAAGAATCATGTATTAAATCCATCTTCTTACCTTTTCTTCCTTTTCTCTCCCTAAAATTGCTCTTTCTCACTCCTAAATGCTCTCCTATGTTTTTTAGATGTTCTCTTTCCCCTTCAAACCCCTTGTTCTGATGTTTTTAATGCTAAAAAATGAGCTAAAAACCAATTTTTGCGATTATGCTACGAGGTTTCAAAACAAAAAGCAGAAACTAGCAGACTACCGTAGGGGGTCACACCGCTGATGGTAAGGCTCAGGTCATCAACGGCCTAAGTGAAGTCACCGGTGGCTTCGGGCCCCTACTGGTAGACTGCCAAACAGGTCCCACAGCTTGAAAAGGTGCAAAAGGGGCTTTTTCGGGTCAAAAAGAAGATTTATTGAATTTTTAAAGATATTTTAGGATATTTTAGGTAAGAATCATCTGTTCAAGCTTTCACTAGACTCATAGTCGGACACGCTGAACTGAACTCAAACATTAATAAAAATTCAAAATGAATTTTTAATGAGGATTAAAATTCAAATAGAAATCATCTTCGTCTTGCGAGAGGGACTACAAAATCCTGTTCTCACACTAATGCATCCAGGCCCCCCTGAACTTGGCCCTAATCGGCTCTTGCCCCCTTGAACTTTCAAGTTTTCCTTTTGCCCCCTTGAAACTTATCAAAGTGTGTCGCATTGCGTGACCTGGTCGTAGTTTGAGACTGGTAGAGATGGTGGAGGCACATCCAAGCAAGGATGGGTAATCAGTTAGCTACTGAATGGGTTCTCGGGATAGGTAGTGCCTTGAGGAGCTACAACAAATTGCGAATGAGAAAAGGATAGCGGAGGCTGGACCAATCCGCTGGAAGAAGCTGGGTACTAATGAGTAAACATATGAGGAACTGAGCTTTGAGCTAAAGGCCTCGGATTATAAGAAATGATCGACGGGGTTATCGAGGTTTGCAGAAAAGCAAAAGCGTGCCCAAACTAGAACAGGCTTGCCATAGGCTGAGTTGGGGGGGGGGGTAGGGTGGAAAATAGGTACAACTGGTCCTGCCCCTATCGGGCCTGACAAATTCTGAGCTTGCATGTCGTATTCAGAAACCTGGTCTGAATTCTTGTCTTCTAATGCTTGACTGACAAAGGCGTGAACTTGCTATTGGATGGTGTTGTGGAATAGGTCTACTCATAGAAATTGAGCCATAGCACTACCGAAATCAAAACTAGGGGGAGATTGGGATGCTGCCGCCAATGTGGGAGTACGTCTTACTTGGTCCTCAAGCAGAGGGAGGTTTCCTTCATTATTCAGGACAGACATAGCTGGATGAGAAAAATTCTGACTTAACTAAATCTATTCTAAATCTGACTCCCCACTGGAATCAATATACGGTACCCCTTCAACTTCCATGGTGACTATCGGGGTGAGAAAGGACAAATCAAATGGTGCTCTGGCCTTCTCGAAATAGGGGTGCGACGATAAATTCGCCTCCTTCCAGCTGAAATGGCAAGTAGTAGATCAAATCATGCTTGGATTGTGGATGATATGGATGGTATGGATGTATCTTTAACCGATGTGTGATATGCTTATTCGTATGGCTGCACGGAGATGTGGTTAGCAATGATACGAAGGCTTATCCCTCCAATATACGTGGGACATTTGCACCTCACGTCACACAGGGTGAACTGTAGTGACGCAATGGAGATGCAAAAGAAGTCATACAAATGTTGCTAAATCTCTTCCACGAGTGGAGATCAGTAAGGGTAAGTTGAATTGGCCCTTGAAGCCTATGCATGGGCAGTGAATGAGCATGTAGCACATAGCAGTTAAAAAAGGATGGAGGTTAACTTCAACACCAATGAACTACAAAGAAGTGCATCCCATTTTTTTTTATTATTTTGGTTTCTAAGGGAGATGACTATGATGGCTTTTTATAATGTGGCTTTGGTATAAGGTTGTTGATGTAGAAGGTTCTCGTTTACCTTAATTCCACGTTACTCAACCACTCCCCAAATAGGTGCTATCGCAGGAGTTCACGTGTTGGTTGAAACGAGTGATCCACCCACTAGGCATCCTCAATTCCAAATAGGGCATGAGTGATACTTTTGTAAGCTTCTCGGGTAAAATGGGGTATCCTAATTTTACAGAACTATCTACACATGTAAGGATAAAATGTTATAAGGAAGAATGAAGTTTCAATTTGGCCAATGATTTCAATACATCATCTAAATCTTTTAAACTTATTGAAAATTTTAAGTTTCAAGTTTAAAGAGATCATCCCCAGCAGAGTCGCCACTATGGGCGGATGACATTTTATGTGACGGCTGTAAAGCCGGGCCGAAGGACCAATCCCTCAAAAAATATGAGCGTGATGGTGATGGAAATTGGTTTTGCATATTTTATTGTTCAAAAGATACGAGATCGAAATTCCGTACTAAAAATAGAGTCGCCACCTGGTTCAACTCAACTAGGAAATTTAGGTATGATTTTCCCACCGGGTAGTACCATACTTTAAGTAGAGATTTCGAGTTTGGATGATGTTATCTATTTTACATTAGGCTAATTTATTTCATTCTTTGTTATTCGGTTTTGTATCACCCTATTTATTGTGTTTTTTATTTATATATTGTTAGCCCGTCATCAAGCATTCAAAGCGATAAATAAATGCGGAAATTAAAGAATAATTACATCGCTTTCAAAATCCTATACATTTGTCTATACAATTAATAAAATACCCGAAGGCCTAACATACATCTAACCTAAATCTACCTGCACAAAATGGTTAGCATAAATATGGCGCGTATATGGGATATATCACATATAGCATGCATAATTAGTGAACCAAACAAGACTTGGGTTAGCGTGATCATGGCATAGTTTATGTACAATTTTATGGAGCCCGGTTGGACGGCTGAAAAATGGTGTTGAATGGTGTTTGTAAGAAAGCCTCGTTTTATTTACATTTTAGACTCGATTATCATTTTAACCATATTATTAGTGAAAATGCCACATGGTATGGGGTGAGGACTATTTTTGAGGAGTTCTGGACTCCCGTCGTTGCACTGTACATCCTTGTTTTGGAAATTAAACTAGGTCGGAAATAAAACAAAAACTAAATCTGTGTCCAGAGGGTCATAGCGCTGACGGTATGAATGAAGCAGTCGACGGCATCATTGGTGCCGCTGGCGATTTCATTCATATAGACTTGCGAAATAACTTTTGGGTACCATAAAGAAAGGGTCCCACAAGAAAATGGAGCCATTATGGATAAAGGAAGCCCCTAGTGATATCACTGATGTCACTGGCGACATGAGTGATACCATTGGCGGCTTCTAATGTCTCTGGCGGCTTTACTTTCTTGCAGCAGTAGTGGCCAACGGTCGAAAAACGACCGAAAACCCAAAACAAAGCACAAATCAGCAAATAAACACAACAAACAAGTAAAATGGAAGCCAAAGAGCTATGACACTCAGAATGTTTACCTCGGAGCCATAATACACCTCTTCGTGATCCAAATGACACCTCCAGGGAGCTTAAAGTGATGATTTAGGTAGTAAATGGGTGATTTAAGTCTCTAAATCCTATTGTAGTGATTTTAAACCTAAAATCTACTTAGATATCAGAGAGTTCAGTTAAGAAAAACCAAGAAAAGATGAAGAACTCCTCTTTTCTTACCTTTTTTATACCTTATCCCATTAAAACTAACTAGAACTAACCAAAATCTCTATAAGATTCAAGTGTGGAATGTTTAACCATTATTTTAGCTGAAGAAGGGTCCTTATATAGGCTAAAATCCGGAGGAAATTGACTTTGATCAATTATTCGGTGGGTATCGAGCAAGAATGGTAAAAATCTTTCTACTGCAGAAACTCATGCCGCCGCCGGCATGGATGATACCACCGGCAGTATCGCTGAAGCCGCTGGTGGCTTTAACTCTCTGCCAGGTCTAAAAAGTAAGTATAGTGTAGCCTAGAAAGGTGAAAAGGTGGGTCAAATCCGCCTAAAAGTTGTTTAAGAGGGACTATTTGAATAATTAGGGTTTATTTTAACTTGTTATGGGTATTTAGGACTAAATTAATTTTTAGGTGGAAATCATCGGTTTGAGATCCCACCGGATGCGTTATTGGACACGCTGAACTAAATTTTTTCGAAAATAAAATTCATTAAGAATTTTTTAACAGTAATAAAAATTCCAAAAAAGGATTTTTATAATGAGGAATAAAATCGGATATACGTCATCATCGTCTCGCGAGAGGGACTGAAAAATCCCGTGCTCACGCACTCGTCGGGTGATTTATTCTTTATGCTGCTTTTATGTGATTTAGTTCTTTTGACCTAGACATGATAACACTTAAGCCTATCTTGATTCACAGGATTCACGAATTCATTTCCATCCATGTCTATGAGTTTGATTCCTCTCTTGCCAAGGACCTTCTTGATGATAAATGGTCCTTTCCAGTTAGGATTCAACTTGCCCCTGGCATCTATGTTGAATTGGCGCAGTTATTTGAGAACTAGATCTCCCGCCTTGAGGGGTTGCTTTGCGTATCTGACTCTATTATTGTAGGCTCGGGCAATGCACTGCTGGTACAATAGTAGGTGGTCAATTGCTTTGAGTTGCTTTTTATTTGATGCTGACTGAGACTGGCTCTTCCCTTTATGAAGGATGGAGTTTTGAGTGATGTTCTTATTAGATATGATATATGCCCTTAAGGCAATTAGGGCGATATATCTTAATTATGTATTGGTACAAATAATTTGTTTAATTAATAAAGGCATTTATTCTTTTATTTATATCGATGTGTTCATATATATTATGACTGGTTAAAATATATTCATTGATATCTATGTACAAAAGTCCTTGACATAAACATAGCATGAAGTGAGAGATATCATAGTGGGACTATGTGTTGTGAGACCTACTTCATGTGTAATTATGATTATGTCTAAACTATCCCTAGTCACAGTTTCATCAAGAAAGGATATTGATGAAACAGTGAGACTAGCATGTGGTCAACTATCTTGGAATAGGTCCAAGTAGTTAATCTCTTATAACTGAAGGTGGTGCCTTAAGATTGACACATGGATATATATGGGAGATACATTAGAGACCGCAATAAGATAAACACTTGGTAAATATATCATAGTGTTAGTGTTTATCTTTATGCAGTAGCTTTACGAATATCCTCATACTTGAGATACTAGTTCCCTTTTATGGTACTGTCGCTATGTTTTGGGTCATACCTATACACTCATTCATTTAGGGTGTCATGGGTGATTACAGGTATAGTGATGACAGCACATTGGTAAACTATGTAGTCGAAAAGAATCCATCGCTCTAGATATATTAAGGATTTGTACCTATTGGTCTCTATGAGGGTCCAAATAAGGTCAAAGGGGGGTGAATGACCCTTTTTGCGGAAATAAGCAAACTTTAAAAATTCTTGTGTAGCGTGTTTGATTATATTCCGAATGTGATGGATCCGGATGATGCAAATATGAAAAGTTATGCAATAATGTAAAGATTTAGAAAATCAAACACAGTAGTTTTATCCTGGTTCGACCCCGCTTACTTCAGTCCCCGGAGCTTCCTTCCTCCAAGCTTTTTCCACTAGTGGATTACTTTCCAACTAGTAGAAATCAAGCCTTACAGTTTGTCTCCGATGGTAACCCATACCGGATGTAGGATATACCACTAAAAGCACCAACTCCTAGCTAAGTCCTCTTATCTTTAGCAGGATATACCACTTAGATTTCTACCCAAACCTAAGCTGAGTCCTAAAGGGAGATCCCACTCAAAGCATAAACTTTAAGCTATATCTCAATATCAATACTCACCCAAGTATGAGATCTTTTACACTTTGTTTTTCTCAAAGGTTTTGGTTTTGGATTTCCTCAAGTTTATAATTCACTTAGGAATCCTTACAAACTGATTTAGAATGGTTTGATTCTTGGAGAGATTATGTAACTTATTGTAATAGCAGATTCTCTTGTGTATGCTTTTTCAGAACAACCAGCACCTTCTCAACTTGTGAAGCTTTCCTTTTGTAGGCTTGGATCATAAATATAGCCATTGTGTTAATTTGAATCTTCACGATTGATCAGATAATATATGGCAATTCCGGAGCCATTGATCAATCTGTTAGACTATGTAGTTGCCTGTTTGAATCCTTAGGATTGAGACTGAAAAATTGTCAGTGATCGTTTTCCTTGTATTTCAGTGATTCACCAACTTCTATGCCAGTATTACGATGTGTGAGCTCTACGCGTCTTTCTTATTGGTCTAGGTACAAAGGTTATTACCTTTTCTCTTTCCTTTGTCAGTCCTTTTGTTCTTTTCTAAAAATCTTGCTAGTTGTCATTTTTGTGTTTCATAAAGGGAAAGGATCTTTGACTCTTAGACCAAAAGGTAGAGGGGAAAGTTATTTTTGAAACTTTTCGCATGTCTTTTTAATTGTATCTTCTGAATGGCTTTAGTCTTGATATATCCTGATGCTATTCAATCAGTCTTCTTCTGGATGCTGATTTTGAACGGTTCAAAGTTTGTTTCCTTTCCAAACTTTAACCGGATGCTTCCATTTGGTGCTAAGGTACTTGTAGTCTTTAATGAATGTCTAAATGACTTGTTTTGGACCTTGTGCTTCCATTTGGATTTGGAAAAATAATATTCTTCAGTTTTTGTTTTCTTCAAACTTGGTCCGGATGGTTATACAACTAATTCTTCCAGATCGTTGTTTCCCAACAATCTCCCTCATTTGATGGAAACCAAAACTATGCACATGAAAAGGGGTTTATGATCTAAGTATGATTCTTGATCCTTAGTCATTTACAAGTTTTACTCCCCCTTAATCTAAGGATCCCAACTCCCCCAATATTTTTTTATTTCTAGCTTCTAAGTTTTTAATGTACAATTACAGATTGTACTTAAAAGCAATTTTTGAGTAGAATTATTTTTCACTATATATACTTCTGCCGTTAACAATAGTTAACCTCATGAAGTTTCGGATTATAAATTGCAGAGTATATAAGTGAAAGCGAGCTATTACAGGATTTTTACAAGTGAAAAATAGCTACCTAATTCTTCTTATCTACCTCCATTTCCCCATCTCCCATGCTGGATGTGCTCTTCTCCCCCTTATTGTTTGCATCAGATTGGAGGTCGATTACCATATACGTCCTTATGTCCCAACTCTTCTGCCAAGCTTGAGAATATACTGAGTAGTCCACATTCCCTTCCAAGCACTTCTCAATGATAGTCTCAACCGTTGCAGGAAGGAGATGAACTGGCTTTAGCAGATTTCAAAGGTTCTTGTATGATCTGGTAATCTCAAGAATCATTTTCAAGGCATGTGCTTGGTCCTCCTTTTTTAAGTATGGGAAGAGGGCTTTAAGGAGAGTCACACCATATTTATATCCAAAGAAGCTGGTGTCTCCTATGTGCTTCACCAGGTCTTGGAATACCAAAATGAGAAGGCTATTCAAAGTAGAAGAAGAGGATCCGGAAGTAAAAATGGATAGACTAGCCATACCTAACTCTAGAAGTTCAATATCCTGGCAGATGTCTCACCGAATGTTATGGACACTAGAATTGAGTGTAGTGAGATCCTTGTGAAATGCCTCCTAAAGATTCTTGATCACGTCGTTAGTTCCGGATACATGGCTTCCATAGTCATCACTGATGTCACTCATCTATTTTACTAGAAGGTTGGGAAGTCCTTCATCAAGGAAATTGGGTAGCATCTCCTGTGCAGCTTGATGTTCCTCATTAAGTAGAGTAAGTCCGGAAGTAAATCCTCTTCCACCTTCTGCAACTGCTCTAGAAATGAATATTTCTAAGTTCAAACTTCCGGTCTATGTGCTCTTTCAGCTCATTAGAGAGTTCAGTGGAGAAGGAGGTAATTTGTCCCATGAGAGTTGCACAATTATTATCTCCTCCAGTTATTGCCTGATCATTAGAGCAATTTGCTCCTAATATACTTGCATTCATCTGCTCTAGTACCAGAGAGATCTTAGATAGAGAAGTTTCAGTGACTAGTTCAATAGTGGGAAAGCTTCAACCTTCTTTTCTATATTTTGGACACTGCCATTGATTTCCCCAAGTTCAGACTACAAATCCGAAGTTAATGATTGATCCTTGACTAATTTCTCCACGGATTTCAGTGTAGCAACTACTTCCCAGAGTGCTTTGGAGATATTGTCTTCTCTGTGCCCTTCAATACAAGCAACTCTTAACTTTTTTGCCCTGGTTGGCTTTGGTTTTATGGTCTTCTTCTTTAACAGTCCATCTAAAGATGAAGATTTCTCAGAACTTGAACTACTTCTGGATTTCTCCGATCCGGATGACTATTTTTCTTCCTCCTCATGTCTCTAATCATCTTCCTTCATCATAATTTCTCTATCTTCCAACCTATCCTCTGGACTGACCTCGCCCTTAGAGCCCACTTCAGAAGTATTCTCAATGGTAACCAGACCCGTTCCCTCCTCCAGAGCATTTTTCTTTTGGATGGATTGGTTATCCCTAGATGCAGTTTGGGTTTCTGCACCAAGGTTGTCCTGTGTCTCAATGGCATCACCAACCAGAATATCAGCAGCAGTAGAAGAAGTGTTTGAGGCAAAGATTACGTAATCAGTCTAATGTTGCTCATTGTGCTCTTCTTTATTCTATTCTACCAACCTAGTGTCCAGAAGATTGGAAATGTCCTTAGTCTTCTATCCTTTGGCTTTTTAGGACTTTTGACTACAATTTCCTCTTCAGCAGCAGGAATGATGGCATTTTCCTCACCATTCCCTTCAATTGCCTCTATAGGTCTTTCTAGCTCGACTTCAACTATTAGAGATAGTAGATTTCCAAGAAGAGGTTCGTCTCTTGCCTTGAAAACAAATAGGTCCTCTTCTAGGTAAGTGCATTCTTGTAAGAGAGCCAGGTCAGTGGAATCAATGAGGGCTAAGGGAGTTTTAGTAGTGGCTATTCCAGAAGACCCCTCTGGGTCCCTCTTTTGTCATCATATTCTCCTTCAAGTTCTCCCGAACTACACTCATCATGTCCTCATACTGGGGATCCTCCGGAAGGATGTTATTCGAAAGGACAAGTTTCCTATCAACTACTATTTGTTTTCCTTTCCCCAAGTCTGCTAATGTTGTGGCTTTTACAACTGGGTCTTGTATGGTGATACCAGCAATGGGCTTCTTAATTGGAAGCTTAGCTCTTTGCTCCTTTGTCAACTCCTTTTTCTGGAGTTGCCTTTTCTTTTGAAGAGGCTCTTCTTCCTCTGTATCATTACTGGACTCACTATCCTCCAAAACATCTTCCAAAGTTTTCCTTTGCCTTTTTCTTTTGACCATCATAGCAGCTGCTACCTCCTAAGTCTAATCCTCAATCATTATCTCCGGGGTCTCCACATTCTTCCCCTTCTTTGCAGCAGCCTTTATGAGCCTCCTACTAGGCTTCTTAGCTGGGGACTTATCCATTAATTGTGTTATAGATAGAGTGTCCTCATCTTGTTCCTCAACCACTGGCCTGAGGTTGATTTTTCACTAAGCTTTGGGCTTAGTTGTTCTTGCCTTCTTTGCCTCCTAAGCAATCTCCACTTTGGCCTTCCTAGCCTTGCTCTTTTGCTTCTTCTCTTCTCTCTGTCTTATGGCATTTTCCTCATCCCATATTTCTCCAAAGGATAAATTCTTAAAATTCTTCTCCAATATAGCCTTCCCATCCACCAATTCCTCCTTTGTGGCATCAATCTTATTTTCAATCAGGATTTTAGTGATGAGGCCTCGATGACTGTACTTGTGCGGCCTCCATGACTGTACTTGTGCTGCCTAAGGAAATGAATTAGGAGTACTAGCATATTGACTATTACACTTTCTGTCTAGTGTTGGATGACACAATGTTGGAATGAGGAGACTATAGTGATAGAGCCCTTCCGGATGAGCACAAATTTGGCCAACACAAACTGCAAAAATCTTGGGGTCTCTGGCTAGAAGGTGGAGCATTTATCTCCAAAGTATCTCTGTGGAAGCCATTTCAATGGTTCATACTTCACTTTCTATTCATCTCCATCTGATCTTAGTATCACTCCATCATTCTTCATGTCGAGATGAGTTACAAAGAATTCTGGAGTCAAGGTAATCTCCTTGCCATCTACAGTGATCTGGAGAGCATTATAGTAATTATGAGCTTTGATATTATCATAGAATTGCTTCATAAATATAGGATAGGTCAGGTTGTACGTAGTGAGGAAGGTTTCTAACCCCTAATCTCTGAGAAGTTGGTTGAAGGGGTCAGTTGAGAATAAGTAGTTATCTCCCAGGTAAACTGAAGGAGTAACGGTGTCTGAGGTGATCTTCTTTACTGGAATAAAATCAGAATCCTTAAGGTCTTCTAGTTTGTAGATGTTCTTTGAGGGAAGGGTGACTTGGGTTTAAGAGTTTGTATATGCCATTTGAGAGATTTTGAAGGAATTTGGGAATTTAGGGTTAAAATTTACAGAGTAACAGTAAGATAGTTGCTCACGTGAAGAAGAGAAGAGATTTTGGGGTTTTTATAAAAATCCCAAAGGAAGGGTAGTTTGGTAATTCGAATGTAGTTAAGTTTAACTGGATTGATGATGTGGTAGGTAAAATTTGAGGAGAGAGGTAAATGGCATTTAATTGGAGAATGGGAACAGTTTATTTTAAATCTAGCTGTTGAATTTTACTACGCGTGTAACACCCAATAAACGTTTGAAATTTAAAACGTGCACAACTACCTTTTCCTCTTTTACTGGCATTTGTCATGTCTGTCTGCTGAGTTGGCGATATTCCTTCCGGATCCAGAGTCAACTTTACTTGTTCTTCTCTTCCTGATTCTTTGACTTGCAGAAGTCTAAATTAATCCAAAATTGTCTTTCGGATTCTTCTTCAAATTGGATTGGACATACCAATTGACTCCCTTAGCTTATTGAATTGACCTTTACTTAATGGCTTAGTAAAGATATCTACCCTTTGCTCATTAGTTGGGATGTAAAGCAATGCAACATGCTTCTTCATTACATGATCCCGGATGAAATGATGCCTTATGTTGACATGCTTCATCCTGCTATGGAGCACTGGATTCTTTGACACATCAATAGCACTTTTTGTCATACATTACATCTACGCATCCAGATTAGACTCCATAGTCTTCCAACCATTACTTGATCAATAAGAGTTGAGCCACATAGATTCCTGCTACCATATATTCTAGTTCTATGGTTCACAAGGCAACTGAAGCTTGCTTCTTGTTATACCAGGATACAAAGCAATCTCCCAACAAGTGACAGCCTCCGAATGTTCTATTTCTCTCAAGAGTGTCTCTTCCATAGTCTACATTAGTGAAGCCTTGGAGTGTGAAGTCTCCATTACTAGGATACCATAACCCAACTTCAGTGGTTCCCAAAAGATATCTAAGGATTCTCTTTACTGCCTTTAGATATGAATCCTTAGGATTGGCTTGATACCTTGCACAGTAGTAAACTACATAGTGTATGTCAAGTCTGTTAGCTATTAAGTACAAAATCCAATCATCCCTCTCTAGAGCTTCTGATATACATCTTCTCCTTCACAATCCTTTGATAGGATTATATCTGATCCCATGGGGGTGGACATAAGTTTACTCTTGTCCATTTCAAACTTCTTCAGAATCTCCTTGGTGTACTTTGATTGGTTTATGAAAATCCCATCCGGACTCTGCTTGATTTGCAAACCGAGGAAGAAATTGAGTTCTCCCATCATGGACATTTCAAATTCCTTCTACATTTGAGTGCTAAATTCTTCACACATCTTTTCATCTGTTGCTCTAAAAATGATGTCATCTACATAGATCAAAACTAGAATAACATCACTCTTTTTCTTCTTGATGAAAAGAGTTGTATATGCCTTGCCCTGGATGTATCATTTGGATATGAGAAATGTAGTGAGTCTCTCATACCAAGCTCTTGGTGCTTACTTTAATCCATAAAGGGCCTTTTTCGTCTTGTATACATGATTTGGATGCTTTGAGTCTTTAAATCCAGGTGGTTGCTTGACATAGACTTCTTCCTAGATAACTCCATTTAGAAATACACTTTTGACATCCATTTGCAACAATGTGAATCCCATGAATGATGCAAAATCACATAGAATCCTGATTGCCTCCAATCTTGCTACAGGGCAAACTTCAAAGTCAATTCCTTCTTGCTGATTGTAGCCTTGAGCAACTAGCCTTGCTTTGTTTATCACTACAACTCCGGATCCATCTAGCTTATTCCTGAATATCCATTTGGTGCCAATGATTGACTTCCCTTTAGGTGGTGGCACTAGATCCCAGACATCATTTCTGGTGAATTAATCTAGTTCTTCTTGCATAGCCATTATCCAGCTTTTATATCCTTCAGCATCTTGAAATTTATTTGGCTTAAAGAGAGAGACAAAAGCAACATGGCTAATCATTCGGTTGAGTTATCCTCTGGTTCTAACTGGATTTTGGACATTGTCCAAAATGGGTTCAACTGGATAATCTTTGTGATTCCGGACCTCCCTTAGTAGATCTTCATGCTGGACAGGAACTCTTTCCCCTCCTGCCTCAACTTCCACTTCTTTATCATCCATAAAGTTTATCTCATGTTGATTGAGATCAACTTGTAGTACTTCTAGATTGAAAGAGATTCCTTGATCTTTTTCTTTATACTTTTTGATTTGGAAAGAATCCGGAATCTGAACTTCCTCTTTTTCTCTAGTGTTGTTAGCTTCCGGAGTTATTTCTTCCGGATTGGAACTTCTTTTTTCCTGCATGGTTAGTCTCATCGAAATCTAAATGTAGTGACTCTACCACAGTTTGGGTTCGCTTGTTATAAACTCTGTAAGCTTTGCTATGTATTGAGTAGCCAAGGAAAATTGCTTCATCAGATTTAGGATCAAATTTTCCTAATTGCTCTCTATCATTCAGGTTGTAGAATTTTCATCCAAAGGCTTTGAAGTACCCAATTTTGGGTTTCCTTCCCTTCCAGATTTCATATGGGGTCTTTTTTAAGGTCTTTCTAATGAGAGCTCTATTTAAAATATAACATGTTGTGTTTACGGCCTCACCCCTAAAAAACTTAGGCAGATTATTCTCACTTAGCATCGTTAAAGCCATCTAAACTATTGTTCTATTTTTCCTTTCAACAACCCCATTTTGTTGAGGTGTGTGAGGAGTAGAAAATTTATGCTCAATGCCTTTGGATTCATAGAATTCAGCAAAATGCTTATTTTTGAATTCTCCTCCATTATCACTCCGAATGTGTGCTATGGTTATTCCCTGTTCTACTTTCGGATGAATATTTTTGAGAACTGGTTAAAGGCTTCATCTTTGCTTGCTAGCAAAGCAACCCAGGTATATCGAGAATAATCATCTACAATGACCATGGTGTATTCTCTTCTACTTAAACTCAATGGTTTAATTGGTCCAAAGATCAATGTGTAAGAGTTCGAGAACTCTTTTTGAGGGAATGCATGAGATGGAAGGGAAGATTTTTCTATGTTGTTTACATAGTTGACATGCAGTGCATATGATCCTTATCAAAAGCAACCTTAGGAAAACCCACAACCAATTCCTTTTTGGCTAGTTTGGATAGGAGGTTCATGCTTACATGTCCTAACCTCCGGTGCCATAGCCAGGATTCTTCTTCTTTAGACAGCAAGCATATATTTTTTTCTCATTTTTAATGTTAACTGAATAGACATTATTTACTCTAAGTTCATAAAGAATGAGTTGATTTGACTTACTATCAATGATTGAGCAACCTTCGTAGTCAAAGGTGACTTTTCTTCCTTTGTCATAGAGTTGAGAAACACTTAGCAAGTTGAACTTTAGTCCATAAACTATTAAGACATCTTTTATCTTTAATTCAGATCCAATGGTTCCATGTCCAATGATCTATCCCTTTTGACTGTCTCCAAAGCTTACTTTGCCACCCTTCTTCTGGGTTAGTGTAATGAAGGCTTTTTCATCACCATTCATGTGCCTTGAGCATCCACTATCAATGTACCATATATGCTGATCTACTTTGGATCTAAGGCATACCTGTAAAATAGATCAAGTGGGTTTGGGTACCCAATCAGATTTGGGTCCTCTCAGGTTATCAACCATTTCAAGCCAAGGATAAACATCATAATAACCATTTTCCAATGATAAACATCATAATAACCATTTTCTAATCTACATAATTTAGTAATATGATTGTTTTTCCCACAAAACCTGCACCCTGAGATGGGTTTATTTTGCTCATGCTTCTTATGGATCTTCTTGAGATCCTCCTTTCTGTAGTTTCCAATATATCCGGCTTCTTATATACTAGTCTGTCCAGTATATATTCAGAAGCTGGTTAGAGGTGCAATCTCTACTCTATGATTTTTCTTTGCTGGGCAAGTTGCTGATTATAGACTACTTTAGCCTTTCCCTTTTGGGCAGCTATGTATCTTTGAGCTTGAGGTTGCCTGCTGACCTCCTTCCCCCTTTGGTTTGACGACTTTGGATTTCTTTTAGCAGCTTGATCTGGATTTCTTAGTGGAGCTTGGTTTAGGTTTCTCCTTCTTTGTGATAGATCAGGCTTCCTTTTGGATGCCTCCTTCATTAGAGCTAGTTCTCTATCTAGACCATTTAGATTGGCACTTAGTATCTGCACTTGATTTCTCAAGTAGTTTTCTTCAACCAAATTAATGTGCTTTGTTGCCCTTATTAAGTTGATATCTTTGGCCATTGCTTCCGCATCGTCTGTCAGTTCTAGCACTTGTCTTCATAGGGATTTGATGGCTTTTGTGTTCTTTCTTACAGTGTTGTCACAACCCCTAAAGCTTAAGCAAGATCAAGGTTAGAAATAGAATTAGAGTGAGAGTTTACCTCAGTGCTAGTTGTCTCTAATTCTGATTCTTTAATTTGCACATTATCTTACTTAGAAGCATTTCTTCTGGATTGCTCTTCTTCCGGATCAGTCAGTGCCATGAATGCACAGTTGGTAGTTTCTTCTCCCTCTGTTAAAGATGAACTGCTACTTTCTTTACTATTGCTCCATGTGGCCACCATTGCCTTCTTCTTATATTTCTTGTCTCTTTTAAGCTTGGGGCACTTGGTCCTAAAGTGGCCTTTTTCTCCACATTCAAAATAGGCAGCATCTTTTTCTGGATCTTTCTTTTCTTCCAAAATTCTTCTTGACTTATCTCTTCTAGAGGTACCTTCCTTAGGTCTCTTGGACTCATACCTTCTAGAGCTCCTCGTATCTTTCTTCTTTAGGAATCTACTAAAGTATTTGGCAAGCATAGCCATATCTTCTTTGCTATAATGAGATTCCTAGGTTGCTTGTCTGATTTAGAGGAAGCTGATCCAACGGATTCTGCCTTGAGCGCAATGGCCTTCTTCTTTTCTTCAGGCTTTTTCTCCTATTGGCTATATCTCTCCAAGGAAAGCTCTTGAGTTAGGAGATTTCCAATAAGTTCATCATAATTGTAGGTGTTTAAGTCATGAGCTTCCTTAACAGCAGTCTTTTTGTTGTCCCAATCCTTGGTGAGACTCCGGAGGATTTTCTTGACCATGTCTACTTTAGAGATCTCCTTTTTCCGAACCTTTTCATCTCATTTACTAGATTGGTATATCTAGTGTTCATGCTATTGATTGATTCTTTAGGCTCCATCTTGAAGGATTCTAGCTTTTGTTAGAGGAGATCTATCTTTGCCTCCTTGACTTTGTTTGTACCTTCATAGGTCACTTCAAGTTTCTACCATATTTCTTATGCAGTTTCACATCTGGATATCCTGTTGACTTTTGCTGCACTAAGAGCACAATTAAGCATGTTAATAGCATTTGTGTTTTTATAGAATCTCTTGTAATCGTTTTCATCCAATAAATTAGATGGCTTCTGGGTTACTATACGCTCTACTTCTTGAGTAGGATCATATAGGCCATTTTCAATGGCCATCCATGCCATCATGCTTTGTGCCTGAATGAAATCCTTCATCCGGTTCTTCTAGAATGTGTAGTGTTCACTGGTGAAAAGTGGAGGATAGCTAATAAACATACCCTCCGAAAGGAGTTGTGAGTTTTGGAAACTCATTTTGATTCTTAGATCAAAATATGGACCTTTAGCTCGAGATTATTAGATCTCTAGTTATGAGCACTTGCTCTGATACCACTTATTGGTCCCAGTGAGGGTCTAAATAAGGTCAGAGGGGGGTGAATGACCCTTTTCATAGAAGTAAGCAGACTTTGAAAAGTCTTGTGTAACTTGTTTGATTATGTTCCGGGTGTGATAGATCCGGATGATAGAAATATGAAAAGTTATACAATAATGTAAAGAGTTAGAAAATCAAACAGAGTAGTCTTATCCTAGTTCAGCCCTGCCACTCTAGTCCCCGGAGTTTCCTTCCTCCGAGCTTTTTCCACTAGTGGATTCCTTTCCAACTGGTAGGAATCAAACTTTACAGTTTGTCCCCAGATGGTAACCCCTTCCAGATCTAGGATATACCACTAGAACCATCAACTCCTAGCTGAGTCCTCTTGTCTGTAGGAGGATATACCACTTAGATTTCTACCTAAACCTAAGCTAAGTCCTACAGGGAGATCCCACTCAAAGCACCAACTTTAAGCTGTATCCCAATCTCAATACTCACCCAAGTATGAGATCTTTTACACTTTGCTTTTCTCAAAGGTTTTGGTTTTGGATTTCCTCAAGTTTATAATTCACTTGGGAATCCTTACAAACTAATTTGGAATGGTTTGATTCTTAGAGGGATTACATAACTAATTGTAATAGCAGATTCTCTTATGTATGCTTTCTCAAAACAACCAGCACCTCAACTTGTAAAGCTTTCCTTTTATAGGCTTAGATCATAAATATAGCCATTGTGTTGATTTGAATCTTCACCATTGATCATGTAATATGTGGCACTTCTAAAGTCATTGACCAATCCGTTAGACTGTGTAATTATCCCATTTGAATCCTTGGGATTGAGGCTAAAAAGTTATCAGTGATCATTTTCCTTGTATTTAGTGATTCACCAACTTTTACGCAAGTAGTACGATGTGTGAACTCTACACTCCTTTCTTATTGGTCTAGGTAAAAAAGGTTGTTACCTTTTCTCTCTCCTTTGTTAGTCCTCCTGTTCTTTTCTAAAAAGCTTGCTAGCTGTCATTTTTGTCTTTCATAAGGGAAAAGGATCTTTGACTCTTAGACCAAAAGGTGGAGGGAAAAGATATTTTGAGACTTTTCCCATGTATTTTTGACTGTATCTGTCGGATGACTTTAGTCTTGATATATGCGGATGCTATTCAATCAGTGTTATTCCGGATGCTGATTTTGAACGGTTCAAAGTTTGTTTCCTTTCTAAACTTTAACCGGATGCTTCCATTTTGTGCTAAGGTACTTGTAGTCTTCAATGAATGTCCAGATGACTTGTTTTGGACCTTGTGCTTCCATTTGGATTTGGAAAAATAATATTCTTGAGTTTTTGTTTTCTTCAAACTTGGCCCGGATGGTTATACAACTGATTCTTCTGGATCATTGATTCCCAACAGTACCTAGCCACTTGTTAAAGTGATGATTGCTATAAACCTCTGATCAGAGTATTTGTTTGATATAAATAGTTTCTAGTCAAACACATTATGGTAAAAAGCAATATACTTCGGAAACAAGTAAATAACTAGGATAGCTTGGAGCAACCTCACTATTAGTGGTTACCACTTTAACCAAACCTAACAAACCAGATGGTACTAATATTAATGAATGGAAGGAGTTCATCGCGTTGGGCAACTATTGCATTAACCAAGATTAAGTCATAGGCACAAATGACGTTTAGAGTAATGGGGGATGGTGGACCCTTGCTAGAGGCGTACTACAGTCATTTAGGGTAATCGAGGTATGGTCTAGAACCTCGATCCAATAGTTCCTACTAAACGAGGATTAGTTAAGCCTTAATAGCTCAATACTTTGGGATCCTATAAGGTCACACACATTGGACCTTCATCAGACTGAGTAAAGAATTAATAGACTTAGTCTATTATGAGAATATTAAATGTAGAATGGATAGGCCATTGACTAGTTACACCATGGAATGTATTTCGACCGGTAACTAATCATATTAGGTCATAAATAAATTAAGTGTTGATTAAAATGATTAGATCATTTTTGGTTAAGCCAGATATTTATTTTGACCGATAACTAATTTTATTAGGGTCATAAATAAATATATTTATTTAAGGGGGACCTAAAAGGTAAATAGCAATTAGAAGCGATACTAGTGCTTGTGAGGGTGTTTGGCACTACTTCGGCAGTGCACGATGGGTGCCCGGGGTGCACGGGGCTATTTGGAACAGCCCCACACACTGCACACTGCCTTGCGCACCAGTATGCGGAGGGTGCGCATGGTTCAAGAGAAACAGCCCACACTGTCCGCACATAGCGCAGAGGTGTGCGGCGATGAGCAAGAAACATTGTACGCTGCACCACACACTGTGCACAAGAGCGTGGGCAGTGCACAGATCCGCATGGGATATGTGCATTTGATTCCACATCGGAAATGGGAGAGGGTTTTCCCTCTCCCTTGGGCTATATAAGGATCCGTTTGGCTCCCCTTTCAAAGCACTTCGACTTGAGTCTTTCAAGCCATTTTTCAAGGACTTCAGAGAGGATTCTCAAGTCATCATAGAAGGACTTTTTGATCCTCACGGATCATAGTTTGAGGACCTTGAATTTATTTTTGATTCAGGGGCCTCTGGTTTATATTTTCGGGTGGGCTTTTAGAGTGGTCTAGCAACTACTCAAGGCTCTTCAGTTCTTCCTCATTGGGAGGTTTCGGTTGGTGGGGTTCATATGGATACTCATAGAGGCTATCCTACACTTAGGGGCTTATATAAGGAGGTCTTGTTAAAGCACACTTCAACTGGTAAGTTTCCTTTCTTTCTCTTTTAATTGTTAGGTCTTTTTCTTTAAGCATTTTTAGACTTAATAATTATGCTTAGGTTGTTTTACATGCTTAGCTTATTTTATGCTTAGGTTATAACTTAGAGTTATAACATGCTTAGTATAAAATATTTATGCTAGGATATAATTTAGAATTATGGTATGCTTAGCCTATGCATGCTAACCTAGGTAGAGAATTTTTTAGTTAAGGCTTTATTTAATTTGTATGCAACTAATAGGAGTTCCTAGGGACAAGGGACAAAATTTTGAATTTCTACCATGCCTGTTATGCATGTTCAAAGTGACTATCAGTTCCCAATAGTTCTCCTCTTATAAAATAAGGAGATCATGTTTTTATGGGGAAGGTTCAGGGTTGTGCCAGGTAGAGGGTCTTCTTTCTTTTTAATAAATAGAGAAAGAATTTGGAGGGACATTCCGGTGGAAATAAGGAGGCTTGAAGGGACCTATATTGATAATAAATTCCCCTTTATTGAAGGTTTTAGAAGAGCATTGGATTGCATTAATTTTAGATTAGTGTGGGTCCTGATCTTCTTTTTCAATGCGGGGTTTGCTTTCATCATCTCTTTAGGTGTTCTTGGTCTTCTTTCTTGGTGACGTGTATCCTCTTTTCCTCTCTCATGAAGAAAGATGAGCAAAGACCTAAGGTTATTGTGTATGCTAAGCACTGCCTATTTCTCTTTCTTTGGTGATAAGTTTTTAACCATTGGATTCTTATGCCATTGCAATATACTCAAAGCCAACTTCAATAATATATATGGTGATATTTTTAAGAATGTTATTGTTATGAGTGTGTTATGCCTTTAAATAAATACTTAAACAAAATTTGAATGGAAAATGCATCAATTTATCCATGATATACCTCATAAGTGGCATTGTTTGTATAAAAAATGTTTGCCACATTGAAAATTACATCATTTAAATCATCCTCCACAGGCGGTGGCCCTTGTTAGTCAGTCTTGGTAACACTGGCAACTAAACTGGTAGTCTCGATGTGTAGGTCCTTACGAGCTTCTCATTGTTCTGACGGGCCATCTCCTTTTTCTTTCTTCCATGCTGATAAATCAATCCTGTGGAAATATACCCTCCATGTTTGACCAAATGCAGTAAGTATCTGTTCCCAAAGTAGGTTGTAACCGAAGAAGCCATCCATGAAGGAATATCCTGGGTCTTGGGTAGCATGATCAAAGAATGTTTCAATTTTAGGTTTTGAGGAGTTGTCATCATCCTATGGCTAAGTTACGACTGCATAAGCCACTGGGTTAACTTGTGTGAATGAGTTGAACACTTGATCAAGGGAAAGTCCTGCGTTAATAGTGTTAACACTTTCTTCGGCTTGAGCTGGCAGGTTGTCTGTCATAGTCGCCTTAAGCTCTGGTTCGTTAATATTCTTCTCTCTAATCAGGCCATGAATATCCTAAACTAAATCCCTGCAAGAGCTAGTGTGATGATCCTTGCTAATATGATAAGCACAAATTTGACCCCTCTCCTCGGGCTTGGGTGGAATATAGGCCTTGACACTTTGGAGAAGGCCAAGTGCCTTCAACTTACTAAAGATGGAAGGTAATGATGCCTTCCAAGGAGAAATACCATCCTCAATGGTACGGACTGCAGCAACTTCTTATTAAACTATTGCGGTTTTAGGATCTGAACTAGACCTCGGCTTAGAGGCCTGGGCTGGGGCTGACAGGTCATTCTTTTTGAACCAGGGTTTGGCTGGCACACTAGACTTCTCTGATTCTTCGATCCTTTCCCATTTCTTAGTCTTCTCAAAGACCTTAACATAGATAGAGAAATTATACATACCAAGGACCTTGCAATATACGGGCAAAGCGCCATCCATCAACTTTACAATCATCTCGGGGAGACTAAGATGATCCTTCAATAAAATCTGGGTAGCCATCCATCTTTCAAAGTAAGGCTTGAATTTCTCATTGGGGGCTTACTTGATGGCCTCCAAGTTTTTTATGGTGGTCTTAATGGTAGTGTTAAAACCATACAACTCGATGAAAGCCTCAGATAAAGCCTTCCAATTTCTGGTCACCTCATCTGACAAATTATTGTACCACTCAATAACAGGGCCTTCCAAAGTGCAAGGAAATATATTGGCAAGGACTTTCGCTCAGCTTTCTTATCCTCATTACCCTCTGATAAGTAGTGATATGAGATTGAGGCAGACCAGTTCCCTTATACTTTGCTATGCTAGGCATACTAAAGTTTTTGAGGAACCAATCCTCCTTCCTAGCGACTTGAACGGCCTGTGTTGATGGTTGAATACTGGGATTGGTGGTAAGTAACCTCTGTAATAGATCACGCAATTCCACTGATAAGGATGATCCATATGATTGAGCAATCGCACCCAAGAGTAGAAATGTTAATTGAGGAAAGGTTATCCCTTAGGTATGACCATAAAATTAGGCGTTGGACCAGATGCCCCAAACTGAAATGATGGTGGTATGAACCCTTGGCTAGGCTGAGCAAGCTAACTGACGGTTGGTGGAACTATCGTACCCATTAATTGAAGAGGCTGACTACCCAAACCAAACGGACCAACTGAACCCAAATGGCCAAACAGACTAGAAGATTCCCCATGAACTTGAAGAGGTGGTAATTGAGACTGGGTGAATGGATTGTGAGTAACCCTTAAAAGGGGAGATTGCTCACTAACCACCACGTGCACTACCGGAGGCCTGTTGACTCTACCCTGAGAGACATTAGCCATCCTCTCCTCAGCCTAAATTGCCCTAATGGAAGCTAGCATCTTATCATTCACCCGGTCGAGGAACTAATCACTTCCTAGATACTGTGAGATGGTATTTGCAATCTCTGGCCTAATATCAGCCCTCGACGCATTTGCCTCCTCAATGAGACCAACATCCTCAACCTCAACATCTATCTGGCCATCTAGAGTCAAAATATGAGACATTTCTCCCAATTAGTGGTTAGCTCTGAGGTCAAAAGGACCAGACTGACTGCTTGAAAAATTACTTGGAGAAGGAGGTGGAGGTGTATTCTCAGCCCTTACTTGAAATGAAGGTGGTGAAGGTAGTACCAGAATGCAAACCAGACGGACTTGAGGTTATTGCCAAGCTTTGACTCTCACTTAGGTAGTAACCAAAAGATCAGTACATGCATGGGATGGGGTATGCATGCTCAATTTATGACAATGCATGGTGAGGTTAATTACAAGGGAATACACAACACAACACATGTGAAGCGTGTCTTCTAACCTTATCCCTCCCATCGATCCTGAAGGCATTTTCCTTTGATTACCACAAGGATAATAAAGGGATACCTAGTGTAATCTCATTAGAAAAAGGTACCTAGAGGGTGAAATTCTAAGGCTTTTGATAAGAATGGTGTAGGGATGTAATGGAAATTAATGTAGTAGGTTCCCATCGCATCAAGCCTCTTTTAGAGGGAGATGACAATGAATGCTCCACCCACTAGAGTGTCCCCAATTCCTAGCGGGCATGAGTGACACTTTCGTAAGTTTTGCAGAAAAATAGGGCACCCTAACCTAGCACTAGAAGAAGAGCTCATTTAATTCTAGAGAGAAGGAGGCAAGAAGATACCGTGTAATAATTTTCCCAAATGATGAAAAAGAAAATGGGTTGAACTAAGTAAATGATTTTCGGTGCTCATCTTAATCTTTTAAGCTTTTATAATAAACCAAAATTTTGTAAGTTAAAAGTTTATAACTCCCTAGTAGAGTCGCCACTGTGATGTGTCAAATAATATATGGATCTCCCTTAGCGCCTTGAGGCAAGGTCCACTGGGGTTGGTTGATTTAGGCGTGATGGAACCATTTAGTTCAAATTTGCACATTTTAACCAATTATAATGAATAAAAGAATCGAGACCCAAATCTTGATACAAATGATAGAGTCACCACCCAAGTTGTCTACTTGGGAAAGAGTTTTAGTATGGTTCCCATTGAACTGGAGACTCATACCTTTTTTATCAGGGATTAGGGTATCGGATGAGTCACTTATTCCTCATTTAGTTAATTTAAAATTACACTGGCCGCGTAAAATCATTTTCTTTTCATCATTTAGGGAATTATTACAGAAATCCTATTTTTCTACACTCTTTCACACTCGATTCATGCATTCCAGAATTTACAATAAAGCATAAATAATAAAGCGGGGACTAAAATTATAACCGGGGGAAAATGGGGGAATTGCAAGAGAACCTATACATTTTTTCTAAGTTATAAAACAAAAATTAATAAATTCATCTGCATCCATAAATATTAACACAGTTACGGCACATCATAAGTTAGCATTTTCTCAGGAAAAATGTGATAATGTTAGCTTAGCAGTTTTGCGATTGGTAGTGCTCGGGCGGCTTCTAGGATCAAGAAGGAATAACGGGTCTTCAACATATTTTGTTATAAAAGCACATTTTAACTTTTCGTGGGTTGATTTACTGGATTATTAATGAAAATGATCGCATGGCAAATGGTAATGTTGATTGATTATACAGATTAAAAGAGAAATGGGGATTCTATCTAGGAGCCTGTACCCATACGGGTGAGGGACACTCAAACGGCTACTAGGTGTGGGGCACCCGTACGCGTCCTATTTAGACCCAAACAAAATCTCATTTCATTTTAGAATAGAGGAGATTTATAGAAAAGTATAAAATGAAGGATAAAATAAATAAGATGTGAGTCTCTTTGAAACTCAAAAGCGTACCTTTACGTCGTGAATCCACTTTGAAGCGATCCTTATGCCGAGAGATAGTCTAGCCAAAGTAGATGATGAAATGATGATATTAGGACTATTTAGGTGAGTATTTGTGTGGATAGAACCTCTGCCAAATCCTAATAAACGAAGCTAGGAATGAATAAAATGTGGATAAACCCTCAAGGAATGAGTTTTCTCCCTATTTTATACCTCCTATACCTCAACTATACCCTTCTTATTACTTGAAAAACTTCTGGAAATGCTGTCAATATTGTCTAGTATGACTTTTTTTATCTTTGCTGCCTTTCAAAGTGAGGCAAAAAGCCTCTATTTATAGGAGAGAAATGAGTCTGAACGCAGTAAATTACATTTATGACTGATTTTCTCCGAAATGGTTTGATTTACTATCCTTTCTACCTGTTTGGGTAGAAAGGGGACCCGTACCAGTGGGCGAGACCCGTACTGGTCCCTCCAATCCATATGGATTCGTAGGAGCCGTATGGGTCAACTTATGGACCCGTACCCCCAAGGTGCCACCCCGTACAGGTCCTTAAAGGTAGTCTAGGTCTCCAAACTCTGGCTTAACTCATCTCTGATGTAGTAGCAACTCCTCTAATGGATAACACCTGTAAAGAATAGCATTTTCTAGCTCTCATCATCGTTTTGTAAGAAGGACCGTTAAAATCCAGTGCTCACAGACGACTTTATTTTCTTGTGGGACCCTTTCTTTATGGTACCTAGAATGTCAGTTTGTAAGCCTGTATAAGTGAAACTGCCGACGACATCTGTGATGCTGCCAGTGGCTTCACTCATATCGCCGGCGACATGACATTCTAGACACCAGGTTTATTTTCATTTTAGTTCAACCTAGTGTAATTTCTGAAGTTAGGATGAATAGTGTAATGACGGGTAATTCAAGTCACCTCAAAAATAGTCCTCACCCCATAACATGTGGCATTTTCATTAATTAATCGGTTAAGGTAACAATCGAGCCTAAATAAAAAAAATGAGATTTTCACATAACCCCGTTCAAGAACCATCTTTAGCCATCCAACCGGGCTCCATAATTTGTACCATAATCACTCTAATAATCTAATTTGATCTTGTTTTGTCTACTAATTATGCATGCTATGTGTGATATATCCCGTATACGTGTCGTACTTGTGATAACCCTTCCGTGCAGTTAGATTTAGGATAGATTCTTGTTAGGCCTTCGGGTATTTTATTTCCGGTTTAGACAAATGTATAGGATTTGAAAGCCATGTAACTATTCTTTTAATTTCTGCACTTTATTTGGGATGCTTGTAATAATTTATTTATCGCTTTTGAATGCTTGCTAAATAACAAGCTAACACAACATATAAATCGATAATACAAAATAGGGTGAGTTAAAACCGAATAAGAAAGAATGATACTTTTAATTTGGCTAATGTAGAATAGATAACATCATCCGAACTCGAAATCTGGTCTACCCCCCGGTGGAAAAATTGTACCTAAAATTTCCCGATTGAGCTAAATCGGGTGGCAACTCTATCTTAAATATGGGATTTTAAGCTCGTATCTTTTGAGCATTAAACTATGCAAAACCCATTTTCTATCATCATCACACTTATACCATTTTAGAGGTCGGTCCTCTAGCCCGCTTCACAACCATCCGAACTAAGCGGACTGCTCACAAGAATCTTGCACTGCTGCCAACCCGTATACCAGTTGCCTTGTTAACTCAACCAACCTCTACCCCTTTGGGTTGGCTTCAGGCCCTATGCATTCATCCGAATCTGTGTCTAGCTGCTATGAAATTGGACTGAAATTGATGGGTCTTCCTGAAGCGTTCACCGGTTGCGCAGGTGTTGAGGACGAAGGATCCTAAGGGACTGATAATGGGGTTATCAAGTTTGGGGTGTTTTTAAACTTGGTCTTGATTTTTGCAAGGGTTTTGTAACAAAATTTTCTCCATCGATTCTTGCAAAAAAAATGTGATCGAGAATGCTCACAGCACCAAATGATATCCTGGTCTTCGAGGGGATTATCTACAAGATGGAAAAGGGTCAGACAGGCTTGGCCGGACTCCCGGCGAAGTCTCTCTGATGCCTAAGTAAGTATTCCGGTAAATGAGTATGAGATGTAAAGAGAAAGGTGGAGAGGAATTACCTTGGGATTTACTTGGCTAAGGGCTTTTATAGAGGAGTCTTTGGGCAAAACGATCATTGCTGCCTAAGGGGGTTTTCCATTCTTGCCCTTGAGTGTTACTGCCTCATTCTATTGGGCTTTGAGGGTCATGGGTTTTGTGAGCTTATGTACCCTTGTTATCATAGGTAAAAAAATAAAAGAGAGATAGGGCGGTTGTGTTTAGTTAGTATGACTTAGGATTAGTCTTTTTTAAGTCATACTCCCTCCGATTCCAAAAACTAGTCATGTTAGAATTTTTACCTTGGTTCCTTGTCATTTTAGAATATCAATACAACTTTCACAATTTTTTCTCTAATTCACCCGTATATTAATTAGGAAAGAGATTGGGTATTGATGAAATTATAGTGTAGTAATTAAGAAGAAAGAGATTTTTATCAAGGATACATTAGCCATTTTAATGGTGTATTAAAGTTATATTAGTTTAGATGAAAAATCTAAAAGCGACTAGTTTTTAGAACCGAATGGAGTATTATTTATGGCGATGAAATAAAAGAAATAGCAGGAAAAGAAAGAGTCGGAGTTTGTTACAATTGATCAGGGGCGGCGCCAGGGGGCTTTCGGCGGCAGCTACCCACCTGAACACCGGAAATCGCCTTCTATATATAGGATTCCGGTAACTTTTTGCCGCCCCTTGATTCCCTGAAAATCTGCAGAATTCCGAGGTTGAAGATGAACAGTTACTACTTTGCCCTAAAAACCTGGCTGAGAAAACCACGTCGTTTTGGCCTTTTAATTAAAAGAGCCAAAACGACTTCGTTTTCTACCTTGAAAATAATTAAATTTTAAATTATATATTAATCTCTTTTATTTGGGATTGGGAATCGACAAGTTATAGAAACGAATGGAAGGGAGCCGCTCACAGTGAATTTGGCGATTCTAATTTTCTTCGGCGCCGGCTACCACCTTTCTTCCCATTCTCGCCGAGTCGCCGTCGTCACTACTGGTCGAGACTCGAGTGTATTTTTCCCCACAGGAAGCCATTTCATTAATATTAAGGTGAGTTTTGCAATTGACATGTTGAAATCCTTAGTTTATTTTTATTTTTTAATGGAAGTTTGAAATTACTAATTTGATTTTAGGTTTTAATCGTCAATTTTAATCCTAATATGATTGAAATTTCTAATTTAGTTAAAATCTTGATTTGTTAATTTCAGATAAATTTATGAATGATAAATTGGAAATTAAGTTGATACAATTGTTTGTGCCATAATATTAGGGATTGATACAATTAGTTACAATTTTATAGATAATTTTATATTGATTAATTGTGTTGATACAATTATTTGTGGCAGAAGTTTGTTGTTAGACAGTCTAGAATACCATCAACTAGCGCTGAAACTTCCATTGATCAAGCTACAGTGAAAATAGCTCGTTTTAAGTTTTTCATTTCAGATATTATTTTTGCAGGCAGAAATTTTGTTGTATGATATAATTTTTTACCCAAAATTTGCCCCCCAACTAAGAAATTCTGACACCGCCCCTGCAGGTGATGGCCACGTTAACTTAGTTTAGATTTTCAACGTAAAAAAGATTTAATTAGATAGCAGTTAACAAGGAAGTGGCAATAAAAAAGGGAATTAAGCAGTTGATTAAAGAGAGGCACGAAAAGAGCAATTATAGAGAGTTCAGAAGAGCTGAGTGAGGGAAGGGAGCAATTAGAAAAGCATTCTACTCACTCAGATTATTTTCAACACGAATTGCGAAGTTTTTTTCCAAAACAGACTTTTCAGTTCATTCTCTACAATTGTTTTTTTTTTTTTTTTTAACTCATATATTTTTCACTAGCCAAATTTCTATTCGGGTGTCTTTCATTCTCATTGGGAAATCCGATAGCAATCCTGGACCATTCAGAAAAAGGCAATTCTGAGTGTCAAGTATCTCTTTAATTCTTTCTTTATTTTGTTGTCATTCATATCATTCAATGTTCTTATTTGTGTAACTACTATTTTCTTTCATTGTTTATAATTATTACTCCCTCCGTCTTTTTAAAATAGGCATTTTAACTAAAAATTGAATTATTAAAATACTTGTCATTTATTTTTTTAAGGTATTTTTTTATTATTCTTCCAACCATGTCCTTAGTATTAATTGCACTTGGGTTGAAAAATTAAGGCATTAATTTAATATATAAGGGTAAACTAGTATTTTTATACCCTTAATAAATAAATTTATTAAGAAGCGTGAAATTTATAAGAAGAAAAGTAAAAAAATATGGGTAGAGTAGTTTTATATTTTATGTTGAATGTTCTAATGTATTTCATGTTGAATTGTTGTTACAGAAATAGAAGCTCGGTTGAAGGAGGACTTGGGATTTAAACCCATTTAATTGGATTATTTCCCAAACTAACCCATTTTTAATTAGGCCTCTTCATAAAATAATTTGGATTAAAAGCCAAAATATTTACAATTAAACGTCTCCCCTCCCCAGTCTATTGTTCATTTTTTTTTTTACTTTCTTTTACATTTATCTTTCAAACTTTTTATTTTTTTGACATGCCGCTTTAGACTTTTTTGTTTGCCTCTTTTTTACCTTCGAAATGACATCCACTGTGACTTTTTTAAACTTTTTCAACTGATAGACATGTGATAGATGTCTAGGAGACATGTTATAGAAGTCCGATAGACATGTGGTAGAAGTCCGATAGATGTGTGGAATCTATTTTTTTCATTAGCCTTTTTTCTCGTATAATCTTTATATTGTACCTTCTCTCTATTGGATTTATTCTTACTTTCTTTTCTTGATCTGAAAATCGCATCTCGATTCTCTTCTCTTCTTGTTATTTGTTTGATTTTCGCCACTAATTTATCATTATTTAGCTAGTAGTTTGATTTCAAGAATTGCACAAACTAACATAACGATTCCATAAAAAAACCATGAAAAACTAATATCTATCATATGTCTACCAGACTTCTATCGCATGTCTATTGGACGCCTATCAGATGTTACTGGTTCAAAAAATTCGAAAATATCACAATGGGTGTCATTTCGAAGAAAAAAATATGATGAACAAAAAACTCTAAAGCGGGTTGTCGAAAAAATAGACGGTTTGAAGATAAATGAAAAATAAGAAAAAAAAATCGAAAGAAAAATGGGAGAAATAAGTGGATGGCATGGTATGTAAATAGAATTAAAGGGAATGCATATTTGTAAATAATTTAACTTAATGATGAATTTATGAATAGTTTATAAAGTATGAATATTCTTGATAGTTTATCTTTTACTCGTAGGTTTATAATTACATATGTTTTATAAATATTCCTATTAAATTTTCTATATATTCATAGGCTTGTAACATTTTGTTTCTGCTTTTATATTTTGATGTATGGTTGTTATTTATTTTATTGTATTAGCATATAGAAATATGTAAGATTGAAATGGAATAGGTTAATAAAATCTAAACAATAAAATATGATTGAAGTAACTAATTTTGAACTAAGCAATTGAGTAAATATGTATGTCCGAACTAGAATCTCTGACTTAAAAGGTGTAGTAATATTATTTGAAATTCGGTTATACCTCAAATTTTTTGGAGAGATGAACTGGGTAGCGACTCTACACCGTTTAAGTGGGCTTCGGACTCTGTTTAATTTACACTAAACATTTTTGGGAATGTGTGTGTGTGGGCGCGCGCGCGTGCGTGTGACTTGGACCACGACCCGGAGCGACCGCAGTGACGAAGGACTATACCAACTTTACTCGCCCCTATGAGCGCGAGTCTAGCAAGAAAAAAGGAGAACCGAGGAAAAAGCCTTAGTGCGGTTTGCCAAATACATCTATTAACTCATCAATGAAAGAGCCCAGAAGGTCGACGGCCAGGTCTGACCAAACATAGCCTCCAAATAGGCGATTGAAGAAATTGAGAAAAATTTAGCCCCAAAATGTGCAGGCGATGTGATGAAAAATGTGAAGGCGCTCCTCACAGACATGGGAATGGAGCCGGCCATCCCCGAAATTGAGGACGCAAAATCACCATTCTCACCAGGGATTTTAAGAGCTGGATTCCCTGAAAGTTTCAAATGGCCGAAGTTATGAGACTACAACAGCACTGGCGACCTGACCCTTTATGTCAAGAATTTCAGGCAAAAAATGGCAACCACCAGGGCTACCAATGCAATGCTATGTAAGATCTTTCCAACGACACTCGAGGGACCCACCACTTTCTAGTTTGAGAATCAAAAACCAGGTTCGATCACGAACTTTAAGGCAATGATAAAAGACTTCCTCCTGTACTTCATCACATTGATCCCACCTTATAAGACTATTCAAGATTTATAGTTAATGAGTCAGGGTTAAAATGAGACACTGGGAGATTTTTTGGAGCGATTCCAAAGAGTGACCCTCGAGGTAAATGGGTGTAGCGTCGACCTCGGTGAGCAATTGTAGAAATGCTGACCTTAAAAAGGATTTGCTCACAAGAAGGCCGAAGAGCTTGGCGTTAATGATGCAGAAGGCGCGAGAGTGGGTAACTTATAAGGCCCACAAGAAAGGAACACCGGAGGCCCCCACGTACAAATATAAACTTTGCGATCTCCCTAAGGACCTGATTCCTTTGAGAGCAAATCAGAAGGAAGTGATGTACTGGATAGAGGATAACCGATAGTATATCGAATATCCACCAAAGATAAAGCGGACGGGAAAGCCAGGCACCTATTGCGACTTCCATAAATCGGAGGCCCACAACACCGAGGATTGTCGGCATTTAGCCATCAAACTTAACAAAAGGGAAGCCGAGGGGGAAGCTCGATCACGTCCTGACAGGGCCGCGACCGCATTGACAATAAGAGGAGCGGATAGAGAGGCATCGAGCTGCTCTCACTGAGAGAGTAGCCGATCCACCGCCAGCTCGGAGAGGAGTTATTAACATCATTTGCGGCAGACCAACATCAAAGAAATGCAAACCATCACTGGTCAATAAGACCGATCGAGATAGAGGCGTGTATTACTCCTTCGCCCATATACCCAAACCTGCCTTGCATCAAGATGCACTGGTAGTTGAAATGGAGATCAAGGGGTTCCTTGTTAAAATAGTAATTATAAACACCGGTAGTTTGGTCAATCTGATGACCCGCTCCATATACGATGCCCTCAGATTGGACCCAAACAAGCTCAGAGTCAGTTAGGACCCAATCTTAGGCCTGGGTGGCCATGCAGTCAAGGTCATAGGATCGACCACACTACAAATCACCATGGGAGATGATTTGATCAAGTGGCGATCACAAGCCGAGTTTTTGATCATGGATATGCCCTTGGCATACAAAATTATTCTTGGAAGACCGATCCTAGTTGAGTTTGAGGTAGTGATCAATCTATGCTACCTTATGATGTAAATTCCGTCCAGACAAGGAATGGTGACCATTAGAGGCAGCTAGAAGATGGCATGAGAGATCTATCTGAGCCCCACTGTAAGCTGGAAACATTACTCCTAAGCTAAGATAGGAAGGTATTTATTTATGAGGACATGAACCCCGAAGCAAAGGTCAACCTGATCTAGGTTCTCAAAAGGAACAAAAACTCATTAGCCTGGACAGAGGTCGAAGTCATAAGGGTCGATCCTAGAGTCATGGAGCATAAGCTAAATGTCGACCCAAAAGCTAACCCGGTCAAGCAAAAGCGCAGGAACCACGGCCCAAAAAAGTAGTGCACTATCGAGGAAGAGGTGGCAAAGCTGTTGAAGGTAGGTCATATCAGGGAAGTTCAGTACCCCAATTTGATGGCGAATGTAGTATTGGTCAAAAAGCCTAGCGGGGCATATCGAATGTGTGTAGACTTCACCGATCTCAACAAAGCCTGCCCAAAAGACAGTTACCCACTGCCCAACATTGACTCCCTTATAGACCCAACCCGGGTTACAAGTCTTACTCCACTATAGATATGAAGGCGGGGTACAATCAGACACCCATGGCCAAAGACGACGTGGAAAAGACTTAGTTCATGACCTATGAAGGAACATATTGTTACAAAGTCATGCCATTTGGAATAAAAAATCCAGGAGCAACCTACCAGCACTTGGTTCACAAAGTATTTGAGGGCAAAGTCAATGACATGATCATCAAAAGTAAGATGACTGATGCACACCCAGCTAACCTTTAAGAGGTGTTAAGCATCTTGAACCAATACCAGCTAAAGATGAACCCGGAGAAATGCACTTTCGACATAGCCGTAAGAAAATTTCAGGGATTCTTAATCTCCTACAGAGGAATAGAGGCAAACTCGGACAAGATCAAAGCGATAATGGAATTACAACCTCCTAAGATTGTGAATGATGTACACAGATTAAACGGCAAGATCAATGCCTTGGGTCGGTTCATATCATGTTCGGCCAGAGATGCATGCCCTTTTATAAAACCTTAAAAGGGGCAAAGAATTTTGCATGGACCGATGAGTGCGCCAAGGCATTCGATGATTTAAAATAGTTCCTCTCCTCACCGCCACTACTGAGCCAACCCACCGCTAGAGAGTGTTTATTCCTTTACATCAGCACCTCTGAAGAGGCGCTGGGAATGGCTTTGGTTAGGGAGGAGAAGGAAAAATAGTATCCTGTGTATTATTGCAGTAAAGTCCTTAGGGATGCCGAGCTAAGATACCCCCGCCTCGAAAAAGCTGATTATGTTGTCATTATTGCATCTCAAAGGCTGAGGCACTTCTTCCAATCTCATACAATTGTAGTCCAAACTGACCTGGGCCTAAAAAAAGTTCTCCAAAGACCAGAAATGTAGGGCAGTCTAGCAAAATGGGAAGTAAAGTTATCAGAGTTTGATGTCAGGTTTTAGCCGAGGAAAGCAATGAAGGCTCAAGCGTTAGCAGATTTTATACAAGAGGCCTTATCGCTTGAGCCAATCACCTTGATGGAGGAAACGTGGAAAGTTTTTATTAATGGAAGTTTAACCCAAGGGCAGGGAGGCATAGATGTACATATGCGAGGCCCAAACAGAATAGTCATTAATCAGGCGGCCAGACTCTCCTTTGCCATAACAAACAACGAGGCTGAATATGAGGCATTCATCTTCACCCTATAGTTGATCAATGCAATACAGCAGGACCAAGCTTATGTTCATAGTGACTCGAAGCTCATTGTCAATCAGCTGGGGGAAGGATATACAATGAAAGATGCGATGATATAGTAATACCTCATCCTGGTGTGAGCACTTATTGGCAGGATAAATCAGACAGGAATAAAAATAGAAATTCAGCACATACCACGAACTTTAAACGCTGAAGCCGACAAGCTTGCAAAAGCAACATCGGATCCTAGCGGGGATAACCTCATCCATTGCACCATTAGAAGCAATGACCGATTTAGTACTAGAGGGAGCGAGGTCCTGGTCATTCTGGGTGAAGTTGAGCCAATGGAGGAATGGTACTCCCCAATATGGAGATACCTGAAAGATTCCACCCTCTTAGAGGATGAAGTCGAGGCATAGAACATTTTAAGAAAATCATTCCGATATTCGATCCTAGGCGATCACTTATACTGGTGATCGTTCAGCCACCCTTAGAAAAAATGCCTCAGAAAGAGAGACGCTAATTATGTCCTACGAGAAATCCATGAAGGGATCTATGGAGGCCACGAAAAGAAAGATACGGTGGTCAGGAAGGCCAAGCTACAGGGTTTCTACTGGCCGACGATGGAGCAAGATGCCAAAGAATTAATAGAAAAATGTGAGTCATGCTAAGCATATGCTAAGAACATCATAGCACCACCCACAAAAAAGATCACTATCCGAGCAGCCTGGCCTTTCTCCATATGGGGAATGGATATAGTCAGACCTCTACTTGTGGCGCAATACTAGAAAAAATGGATCATCGTTGTGGTTGACCACTTCTCAAAATGGGTCGAGGCCGAAGCTATATCTATAATCTCCCCTAATTAAGTAATACAGTTCTTTAACAAGAGTATCATCACCAGGTTCAACATACCGCATACCCTGATAATGAACAACGGCACACAGTTCAACTATAAAGCATTCAAATCATACTATAGCTGGCTTAGAATCAAGCTCTGATTCTCCTCCGTGTCATTCCCCTAGTGTAATGGCATGACCGAGGTAACGAACAGAATGATCATGGATGGAATCAAAACAAGGGTACTTAAGAGTTGATCGAGCTGGGTCGATGAGCTGCCAAATGTCCTCTAGTCCTATCAAACCATGCTAAGAACAGCAACAGGAGAAACACCTTTTTCCCTGGTATACGGAACTGAGGCTGTGGTTCCAGTTGATATAGGCACCCCCAGCGAGAGAGTGTCACACTATATCAGCCCCACTAATAATAATGAAAAGCTATGGTCAAATCTTGATGGCCTAGAAGGACGCAGAGATCAAGCATAAGCTAAAACGGCCGCCTATAAGCAGAGGGTTGTGCCAGCCTTTAATAAAAAGGTCAAGCCCTGAAGCTTCCAACTAGGAGAGCTTGTGCTCTAATCAATTGAAGCATCCAAAGCAAGGGCAGGCTAAGACAAGCTTGGTATTAATTGGGAAGGCCCATTCAAGATCAGCCAAAAGATCGGGCTCAATATGTACAAGCTTCAGGATATGGAAGGGAAGATTTTGCCTCGGACATGGAATGCCGTGGCTTTAAGGAAGTTTTTCATCGGGGAGTAGACCATCTAGCAGTCTTGATAGTTTTATTTTCATTAAGTGTTAGCGTCGGTCCTGTATGGGTCAGTCTTTCTTGGCTTTGCTTTGTTTGAGTTAGTCTTATGTGAGTGTCAATCTTAGGGTCAGTTGTTTATAGCTTCTAGCGTCGGTCTAAGCGTTAGCATGTTTTTATTTCTAGATGTGCTCCTCGATGTATTTCAATGAAAGATTTAGAGTTTATTCAGCTTATCTTTAAGTGTTGCATAAATCCGACATGTAATGAGTGAGGCAACCCCAAGCAGGGTTCCCCTTTACAGTAAGAGAATAAATGCACAAAATCAACATGTAACGACCGAGGCAACCCCAAGCAGGGTTCCCCCTTACACAAATAAAAAATATAAAGTAATAATAATAACAAGCAATAACAACCGAAGCTCAAAAGGATTGTTCATAAGCCAAATTAACAAAATTTACACATTTTTAGGGGACCAAGACAAAGCATCATCCTCGGCCTCACCCATCTCGCTAAGATCCGAGGTAGCATATAAATGATAAGCAATAACATCCTCTTCATCTTCCTTATCCTTGCCTTGATCACCCCCATCTTCTTCATCGACTTCCCCTTTACCACCCCCAAGGTTGAATAGGAGAAGATCCTCGGACTAGGGTACCGGTTTAGTATCGGCCTCTAGCTCAGGAAGGAGAGCCAAGTTGTCTAGCTCTGAAGTAGGGCACTTGAATTTCTCTTACACTTTGTGAAGGAAATTGGAGCGGTAGTTGACCTTGTAATGTCGCGACCAATCTTGCACTACCAAATCCTTCTTCTGAAAGTGGTGCTTTAAAGCCTTGTTACGCCTCTTATAAAAATCATAGTTCTCCCTCATCTCTTTCAAATTCTTTGCAGCTGCATTAGCCTCATCCTTCAACTTCTAAACCTCGGCCTCCAAGGCACACTTGTCTTTCTTCAGGGCATCTAGCTCCCCTGCATGCTTCTATTCGACCTCCTTAACCTTATAGGCGATCGACTCTTGAAGAGCCTTCACCTCTTGCTCTTTATTTAAGGCCCCCATTTTATAATCATCCCTCTCCCTCAAGACTGTAGTGAGCTTAGTACTAAGCTACTTCCTCGAGCCCTAAAGAGCCTCGATCTCCCTATCCTTCTCCACCAAGGCCTCAGTCAGATAGACCGCATCGGATAAAGCCTGCACCAAGGCAACGAAAAGTCAAGACAGGGAAAGCAAAATAAGAAATAATTGCCAACAAGAGCAAGACTTACGAAGATAAGATTAGCCTAATGGCGAAAGGCCTGTTGGCTAACGATCCACTTCCGATGGGAGACGCGTGAAGCTAGCAAAGTCTAGAACAAATAGGTCATTTTCTAGTTTCACATTTGAGCCGATGGTTAATGTCCACAGCTGAGAACAAGGAAACACGGACATAAGTAAAAGAAAAGGAAACGTAAAAATCGATGATTATCTTACATCGGACGGCGATATATAAATGCCTTGGTTAGGCTGAGGAGCAGTCTCTCCGGTACCAGTCACCTCTTTTCCTTTGTCACTAGCACTCAGCCTCAGCTTCTTTGACTTTAAAGCCTCATTGATCGCTTCCTGGTTGGAATTAAGACAGATAGCTTCAGTCGGACTCTTATCAAGAGACCTAACCTGGTCGGTCATGTCAACGACCCTATCTGGACTAGACAAGGAAATCGATTCTACTCCCGTTGACTCAATAACTTCCCTTGAACCGCTTTCGGGAGCGGATTGATGAGGAGTGGACTGAGCCATCCCCATCACGTTACCCTTTTCAGAAACCACAGTATCTGAAGCTTTAGCCTTCCTTGACTTTCTCTTCTTATGCCTCATCACGGCTGCGAGAATGTCAAAGTAATTGCCTTGGTTAGACATACCTGCACATCGGCAAAAATAACAAATCAATTTGGAAAATCAAGGAATGGCGATGATCATTACCTTGTGGAATAGCGAGTCTGACATCTACGCCGCCCTCGATCCTCGGGACAAGTTCGACGACCCCATCTACTACCTCGACATATTTGCTACGGTTGATAGTTAGCAAATAGGCAGCATCAGGCCATGTCAGCTTTGGGAACCTTGCACGCGATAATAACTCATTGTACAAACTTATTAACGCATGTAGATGGATTCCTATGCTGAGTATTATTGGGAAACAAGGATCTGGAACACAAATAATCTGAATCAGGTTTGAAGTAAACAAAACACCTAAGCATAAAAAGACCTAAGTCATTACATAAGGACATATATCCAAGATAAATGAAGTCAAGCTACCTAAGCATAAATGGAAGCATCCGTTTAAAGTTTGGAAAGGAAACAAACTTTGAACCGCTCAAAACACCATCCGAAAAAATTGACTGCAGAAGCATCCAGAATAAGACAGATCTGGATATATTAAAGTCTGAAAACATTCGGAAGACTTTAATATTTCAGGCAAAGGGAATGATTCAAAAATTCCATTCCCTCAATTCTTTTGGTCTCTAAGTCAAAGATCCTTTTCCCTAAAGCAAGACAAACATGATAACTAGCACTTTTCAGAAAAAAGGATAAAGGACTGACATTGGACAGAGAAAAAGGTAACAACCTTTTTCACCTAGACCAATGAGAAGGCGCGTGAAGCTTACAACAAAAATTTACCAATATAAAAGTTGGTGTGCCACTAAAATACAAGGAAAATGATCACTGATAACTTTTTAGCCTCAATCCTAAGGATTCAAATGGGTCAAAATCTCTGTCTAATGGATTGATCAACGGATCCGAAAGCTCCACATCTTACCTGATCAACGGTGAAGATTTAATTATAGCTCACCAACCTACAATGGCTACATTTATAATCAAAGCCTATAAAAGGGAAGCTTCACATGTTGAGAAGGCGCTGGTTGATTTGAGAAAGCAATTAATAAGAGAATTCGCTAAAGCAATCAGAAAACACATCCCTCTAAGAATCAAAAATTTCCAAATATGTTGTAAGGATTCCCAAGTGAGTTACATACTTAAGGAAGTCCAAAACCAAAATCTTTGAGAAAACAAAGTGTAAAGATCTCCAACTTGGGTGAGTTATGAGATTGGAATACAGCTTAAAGTAGGTGCTTTAAGTGGGATCTCCCTGTAGGACTCAGCTTAGTTTTGGGTATAAATCTAAGTGGTATATCCTGCTAAAGACAAGAGGACTCAGCTAGGAGTTGGTGCTCCTAGTGGTATATCCTACATCCGGATGGAGTTACCATCCGGAGATAATCTGTAAGGCTTGATTCCTGCCAGTTGGAAAGGAATCCACTAGTTGAAAAGCTCAAAGAAAGGAAACTTTGGGGACTGGACTTAGGAGGGGCCGAACCAGTATAAATCGTTGTGTTTGATTTTCTAACTCTCTATTTATTACATTATATTGTCATATCTGCATCATCCGGATCCATTCCCCAGATCATAATCAAACACGCTACACTTAGACTTTTTAAAGTCTATTAATTCTATAAAAAAGGGTCATTCACCCCCTCTGACTAAACTTAGACCCTCACAGGGACCAATAAGTGGTATTAAAGCTAGTGCTCAAACCAGAGATTTAACAATCTCAAGGTAAAGGTCCATATATTTTGATTTAAGAATCAAAATGAGTTTCTAAAACTCATAGTTCCTTTCGGAGGGTATGTCTATTACTCGTCCTCCTCTCTTAACTGTGAACACTACACGTTCTAGAAAAATCGGATGAAGAATTTCATTTAGGGTCAAAGCATGATGGCATGGATGGCTATTAAAGATGGTCCATATGAGCCTACTTATGAGGTGGATGGTTTAACCACCCGCAAGCCCTCGAGCTTATAAGATGAGAATGACTATAAGAGATTGCGTGAAAACGCAAATGCTATTAATATGCTTCATTATGCTCTTAGTGCAACGGAATTTAACAGGATATCCGGATGTGAGACTACATAAGAGATCTGGCAAAAGTTGGAAGTTACCTATGAAGGAACCAACAAAGTAAGAGAAGCAAAGCTTGACCTACTCCAGTAGAAACTTGAGACCTTCAAGATGGAGCCAAAAGAATCAATTAGCAGTATAAACACTAGAAACACAAATCTAGTGAATGAAATGAAGAGGCTTGGAAAGGAAATTCCTAAAGTAGAGATGGTGAAGAAAATACTTCGGAGTCTCACCAAGGAGTGGGATAACAAGAAGACAGCCATCAAGGAGGCCCATGACCTGAATTTTTTTAGTTATGATGAGCTCATTGGAAATCTCTTGACTCAAGAGCTGTCCCTGGAGAGATATAGCCAACAGGAGAAGAAGCCTGAAGAAAGAAGTAGGGATGTCAATAAGGTGGGGATAATCCAAAAATCGTAGCATCCAAATCGATGGGTGTCGGGGGAAATCCAAAAAATTTCACCCGTGGGGATGGGGGTGGGAAATATTTTACCCAAGATTGAAAATTTGGGCGGGGTGGGTAAAGCTACATCTACCCCGTGGGGATCCCCACCCGCTCCCATAAAATTCCCTATATAAATCCCCAAAAAATCCCATTATTTATAATATTTATATAATATATAAATTGATAGATATAAATAAATTGGAGATATAAGCCCAACCCTATTCATTAACTATTGCTATTTTTGTATAGACTTACACTGAGCCAGGTCCTAGAAATCGTTTATTCCATTTCCTTTATTTTTTATTAAGTTAATTGAACTATTATAATTTCCTAGTTAGGTTTAGCTTTTATTCGATTTATGAATGGACTGAAGTAATCCATATTCAGGAGTATGGTAGCGAGCATTGTATATATGAATATTATGTAAAAAAAATTCAATTGGCTTTAGCTTTTTATTAAGATTTTTTCCCTTATTCAAGGGTGGATCCTGATTGAAATTTAAATGAGTCAATATGAATGCTTGATAAGTTATTTCCTAATATGGAGATTTACTATTGAGAAAAAATATGGTATATTGATTCTATGTTTCAAAATTTTGAGGTGGCTAATTCCTAGTTAACTGTGGAAGATGTTTATTTAATACAAAAAAACTACTATAGATTCTATAGCTAGTAGCAATCTTCCTTTAGTAGAAACAGGATCAACTTCAACAAAAAAAGATAAAGAAATCAAAGCAGAAGTTTATTGATTCTATTTTTGTTTTTCAAACTTTGTTGTGGGTGGGGATTCTCTGAAACCGGTAGACACCCATATGGGTACAAATTAGTTTGAAAATATCTCTGAAACATCAAATGAGGATTCCCTAGATCCGCCCTCGAAAACTATTGGGTGCAGAGCGGGGGATATATCACCCGCCTCTGCCCCACCCCATTAACATCCCTAGAAAGAAGGCTATTGCACTCAAGGTAAAATCCACCAGATCAGCTTCATCCAGAGAAGAAAAGCTCCTCAAGGAATCTCAAAGTAATAAGGAGCAAATGGCTTTGCTCACCAGATAGTTCAACAGATTCCTGCAAAAGAAAGAAACGAGGAATTTTAGAAAGTATGAATCCAGAAGAATAAGGGAAGGCACATCTAGAAGAGACAGGCCTAGAAAGAATCCAAAAGAAAAGAGGGATCTAGAAAAAGAAGCTGCATGCTATGAATGTGGAGAGAAAGGCCACTTCAGAACCAAATGCCCTAAGCTTAAAAGAACTAAGAAGCAAGGCAATGGTGGTAACTTGGAGCAATAGTGAGGAAAGCAGTAGCTCATCTTCAACAGAAGAAGAGGAGACTGCTAATTGTGCATTTATGGCACTAACTGATCCAAAAGCAGAGCAATCTAGAAGAACTTCTTCTAAGCAAGATACAGTGCAAATCAAGGAATCAGAATTAGAAACAGCCAGTACTGAGGTAAACTCTCACTCTAATTCTGTTTCTAACCTTGAACTTGCTAGAGCTTTAGCTATTATGATCAAGAATGTGAGGAATAACACAAAAGCCATCAAGTCCTTAAGAAGACAAGTGATGGAGCTTGCTGAAGATGGTGAAGCATTGGCACAAGATGTCAACTTGTTAAGAACCACCAAGCACATTGATGTGGTTGAAGAGAACTTCCTAAGAAATCAAGTGCAAATATTAAATGCTAACTTGATGGGGTTAGATAGGGAGCTAACTCTAATAAAGGAACCTTCTAGAAGGAGATCAGGTCCTTCAACACCAAGAAGGAATCCAAGGCAGAATACACAAAGAAATCAACATCGAGCTGCCAAAGGAAATCCAAAGCCTTCCAACCAAAAAGTGAAGGAGGTTAGCAGGCAACCATAAGCCCAAAGATATACTGCTAAATAAAAAGGAAAGGCTAAGGCTGTATATAATCAGCAACCTGCCAAACAAAGAAGGAATTATGCAGCAGAAGTTGCACCCCCAACCAGCCTCCGGATACACACTGGACCATCTACAAGTGTACAAGAAGCTGGATATAGAGGGAACTATGGGAAGGAGGATCTTAAAAAGATTGAAAAGAAGCATGAGCAGAACAGACCCTTCTAAGGGTGCAGGTTTTGTGGGAAAAATAATCATATTACTAAATTATGTAGATTAAAAATGGTTATTATAATGTTAATCCTTGGCCTGAATTGGTTGTTAACCCGAGAGGACCTAAATATGATTGGGTACCCAAACCCACTTGATCTATTTTATAGGTATCCCTTAGATCCATAGTAGATCAACACACTGATAGTGGATGCTCAAGGCACATGACAAGTGATGAGAAGGCCTTCATCACATTAACCCGGAAGAAGGGAGGCAAAGTAAGCTTTAGAGACAATCAAAAAGGACAGATCATTGGACATGGAACCATTGGATCTAAATTAAAGATAGAAGATGTCTCACTGGTTGATGGACTGAAGTTCAACTTGCTAAGTGTAGCCCAACTCTGTGACAAAGGAAGAAAGTTCACCTTTGATTCCGGAGGCTGCTCAATTTATGATAGTAAGTCTAATCAACTCATTCTTTATGCACCTAGAGTAAATAATGTCTATTCTATTAACATTAAAAATGAGAAAAAGAATATCTGCTTGGTGTCTAAAGAAGAAGAATCATGGCTATGGCACCTGAGGTTACGACATGTTAGCATGAACCTCCTGTCCAAACTAGCCAAAAAGGAATTGGTAGTGGGTTTGCCTAAGGTTGCGTTTGATAAGGATCATCTATGTACTACATGTCAATTAGGTAAAAAATAGAAGAAAAGTTTCCCTTCCATCTCCTATATTCCTTCCAAAAGAGTACTTGAGCTCTTGCATTTTGATCTCTTTAGTCCAATCAAACCATTGAGTTTAGGTAGAAGAGAATATACCATGGTGATTGTGGATGATTATTATCACTATACCTGGGTTCTCTTGCTAGCAAGCAAAGATGAAGCCTTTAGCCAATTCTCAAAAACATTCATCCGGATAGAAGTAGAACGGGGCACAAGCATTGCACGCATCCGGAGTGATAATGGTGGTGAGTTCAAAAATAAGCACTTTACTGAATTTTGTGACTCTAAGGGTATTGAACATAACTTCTCTGCTCCACACACTCCTCAATAGAATGGAGTTGTTGAGAGAAAAAATAGGAACATAGTTGAGATGGTTAGAACATTGCTAAATGAGAATTATTTGCCAAAATATTTCTAGGGAGAGGCCGTAAACATTGCATGCTATATTTTAAATAGAGCTCTCATTAGAGAGACCCTAGAAAAGACCCCCTATGAAATTTGGAAGGGATGAAAACCCAAAATTGGGTATTTTAAGGCATTTGGATGTAAGTGCTACATCCTAAATGATAGAGAGCAACTAGGAAAATTTGATCCTAAGTCTGATGAAGCAATTTTCCTTGGCTACTCCACATAGTAAGGCTAACAAAGTCTTCAACAAATAAACCCAAACTGTGGAAGAGTCTATACATGTAGATTTTGATAAGACTAACCATGGAGGTAAAAGAAGTTCCACTTCGGAAGATCCAATTCCGGATGCTAGAAACTCTGGAGAAAAGAAGTCCAAGTTCCTGAATCCTTCCAAATCAAGAAGTACAAAGAAGAGGATGAAGGAATATCTTTTGATCCAAAAGTACAACAAGTTAATCTCAACCCACATAAGATAAACTTCAATGAAGGTCAAGAAGAGGAAGTTGAGGCAGAAGTGGAACAAGCTCCAGTTCAACATGAAGATCTACCAAGGGAAGTCCGGACTCGCAGAGATCATCCAGTTCAGCCATTTTGGATAATGTCCAAAATCCAGTCAGAATTAGAGGACAACACAACAGGATGATGAGCCATGCTGCTTTTGTCTCTCTTATTGAGCCAAAGAAATTTCAATATGCAGAAGGGGATGAAAGTTGGATGATAGCTATGCAAGAAGAACTAGATCAATTTACTAAGAATGATGTGTGGGTTCTAGTGGCACCTCCAAAAGGAAAGTCAATCATTGGCACCAGATGGGTATTTTGGAACAAGCTAGATGAATCCATAGTAGTGGTGAGAAACAATGCAAGATTGGTTGCCCAAGGCTACAATCAATAGGAAGGGATTGACTTTGAAGAAACATTTGCCCCTGTAGCAAGACTAGAGGAAATCCGGATTCTATGTGCTTTTGCATTATTCATGGGATTCACATTATTCCAAATGGATGTCAAAAGTGTATTCCTCAATGGAGTTATCCAAGAAGAAGTCTAAGTGCAGCAGCCACCTGGATTTGAAGACTCAAAGCATCCGGATCATGTCTATAAACTGAAGAAAGCCCTCTATGGATTGAAGCAAGCACCAAGAGCTTGGTATGAGGGACTCATTACATTTCTTATATCCAAGGGATATATCCGGGGCAAAGCAGATACAACACTTTTAATCAAGAAGAAGAAGGATGATTTTATTCTAGTCCAAATTTATATGGATGACATCATATTTGGGGCAACAGATGAGAAGATGTGTGAGGAAGTCAGCTCTCAGATGTAGAAGGAATTTGAGATGTCCATAATGGGAGAACTAAATTTTTTTTCTTGGTCTGTAAATTAAGCAAAGTCCGGATGGGATTTTCATTAGTCAGTCCAAGTATATAAGGAAATCTTGAAGAAGTTTGAAATGGACAAGAGCAACCAATGTCTACTCCAATGGGATCAGATGCAGTCTTATCCAAGGATTGTGAAGAGGAAGATGTCGATCAGAAGCTATATAGAGGAATGATTGGATCACTTCTATACTTGACTGCTAGCAGGCCTGACATACACTATGTAGTCTACTATTGTGCAAGATATCAATCCATTCCTAAGGACTCTCATCTCAAGGCAGTTAAAAGGATCCTTAGATATCTCCTAGGAACCACTGAAGTTGGGTTATGGTATCCTAGTAATGGAGATTTCACACTTTAAGGCTTCACTGATGTAGACTATGGCAGAGACACTCTTAAGAGAAAGAGTACATCCGAAGGTTGCCATTTCCTTGGAGATTGCTTAGTATCATGGTATAGCAAGAAGCAAACTTTAGTTACTTTATCAACCACGGAAGCAGAATAAATGGCAGCTAAAAGTTGTGTAGCTTAACTCCTTTGGATCAAGCAATAATTAGAAGATTATGGAGTTCAATCTGAATGTGTGGGTGTTATGTGTGACAGTAAAAGTGCCATTGATGTGTCAAAGAATCCAGTACTCCATGGTAGGATGAAACATGTCAATATAAGGCATCAGTTCATCCGGGATCATGTGATGAAGAAGGATGTTGCATTGGTATACATTCCAACCAATGAGCAAAGAGAAGACATCTTTACTAAGCCATTGAGTAAAGATTAATATGGCAAGTTAAGGGAGTCAATTGGAATGTCTAATCCAATTTGAAGAAAATCTGGAACACAGTCCAAAGTTAATTGGGATAATTGGCAAGATAATGAATCCGAAGGAGAAGAAGAATTGAAGAAAAGTCTACTCTAGAGGGAATATTGCCACATCAGCATACATAAATGACACATGGTAGTAAAAGCGCTGAAAAGTAACTGCTCCATTTTAAATTTCAAACATCTATTTGTTGGTCCCTGTGAGGGTCTTTATAAGGTTAGAGGGGAGTTAATGACCCATTTTCATGGAATATACAGACTTTAAAAATTCTTAGTATATTGTGTTTGATTATGATCTGGATGATGGATACGAATGATGCAGTTACGATAATATAATGTAAAAAATAAAGAATTAAAGAAATCAAACACAAAGGATTTTATCCTAGTTAGGCCCCGCCTACTCCAGTCCCCGGAGTTTCCTTCGTTTGAGATTTTCTACTAGTGGATTCCTTTCCAACTGGCAGGAATCAAGCCTTACAATTTTTCTCCAGATGGTAACCCCTTCCGGATGTAGGATATACCACTAGAAGCACCAACTCCTAGTTAAGTCCTTTAGTCTTTAGTCTTTAGTAGGATATACCACTTATACTTCTACCCAGAATCTAAGCTGAGTCCTACTATATCCCGATCTCTCAACTCACCCAAGTTGGAGATCTTTACACTCTTGTTTTCACAAAGGTTTTGGTTTTGGATTTCCTTAAGTTTATAACTCACTTAGGAATCCTTACAACAGATTTTGAATTGATTGATTCTTGTAGGGATTTGTAAGCTGATTGAATGCTCGTTCTTTATTACTTGTTTTTGTGAATCAAATAGCCAACCTTCTCATTTGGTAAAGCTTCCCTTTTATAAGCTTCTACCATAAATGTAGTTGTTGTGGGTTGTTGAACTTGTAATAAATCTTCACCCTTGATCAGGTTATAGGTGGCACTTCCAAAACCGTTGATCAATCTGTTAGACTATAATTTGACCCGTTTGAATCCTATGGATTGATGCTGAAAAGTTATCAGTGATCGTTGTACTTGGCTTTTTAGGATGCACTAACTTTTATACCATTAGCTTTTTGGTGTGAGCTCCACGCAACTCCTTATTAGTCTAGGTGAAAAAGTTTGTTAGCTTTTTTAATCCGGTGTCAGTCCTTTTATCCTTTTTCTGAAAAGTACAAGTTATCACTTTTATCTTGTTCATGGGGAAAGGATCTTTGACTATGTAGACCAGAAGATGGAGGAAAAAGTTATCTTTGAAACTTTTCCTATTGTCTTCAAGCATAAGTCTTCTGGATATCTTCAGACTCATTGTCTCCGGATCTCTATGCTTCTGGAGTTAGGGCAATCAGTTCTTCCAGATGCTGTTCTTGAGGGATTAAAGCTTGTTTCCTTTCCAAGATTTATTCTAATGATTCCATGTGCTTGGGTACTTAATGTAATCAATGGATAACCTTGTAGCTGGATCTTTGTCCGGATGTTTCCATTTGGATTTAGGAGGATTACATAATTTAAGTTTTTGTTTCTTTCAAACCTGATCTGGATAGTTTAGTTTAATTTGTGGTCCAGATCATTGTTTCCCAACAATCACCCCCATTTGATGGAAACAAAAGCTAAGTACAAGGGAATGGAGTATTTATGAGCTAAGTATGATTCCTGATACTTAGTCATTTACGGGTTTTACTCCCCCATCATTCTAGCATCCTAACTCCCCCAATATTTTTCAATTCTAGCTTCTAAGTTTGTTTTAGTACAATTACAGATTGTACTTTAGAAGCAAATTTTTGAGAATTAGAAAGTTTCACTAAATATACTTCTACTATTAATAATAGTTAACATCAATGAAGTTCAGATTACAAATTACAAAAATATATAATAGTGAATCTAGCTATTACAATACAAGATTGCAGATCATAGCTAGTCTAATTCCCTGCGGATGGACCTCCTTCCTTTTCCTTTCCCTTGCCGGATTCAGGTCCTTATATACTCTTCTCCCCCTTTTTATTTCCAGCTTGGGGGTTTACCACCATATAAGTTCTGTTATCCTAAGCTGCTTGCCACATGCATTTGAATAAATAGTGTAATCAGCAATACCTTTAGTCCTTTAAGCAATAATCTTGTCAACCATTAGAGGAGTAAGATAGAAGGGCCGGATAGTCTTCTTTAGCTGATCATAGGATTGTTTGATGGAAGGATGAATGGGCAAGACAAACTCTTGATCCTTTTTGTCAAAGTACGAGAAGAGCACATTAAGGAGAGTTGTCATTCCCTTCTGACCAAAGAAGCTGGAATCTCTAATTGCTTGAATATGGTTATGGAAGACTGGAAGGAGATGGCTTTTTAGAATAGCAGGAGTGGAGGAGGATCTGGATATTGAGAGCTTATTTAGGCTGGTTTAAAGGAGAGATATTTCTTCACTTATTCCTCTCCGGATGTTATGCAGGGATTCGGTTTAGAGAGATATTTCTTTTATAATTGAGGCTCTCCAATCAGTGATTATCTTTTTAAGTCCGGCCTGACGGCTCTGCATTTCATCACCCATGTCATCTAGCATTTTATCTTGGATTTTGGGAATAGTCTTCTCAATGAAGTGTACCAGCATTTCCTGGAGAACTTGTTGTTCTACTCCCAGATCATTGATGGCAGGTTTGAGGTCCTTCTCAGCCATGAATTTTGACAAGTTTTCAAACTTGGTATCCAGATAGGCTTTAATTTCTTCTGAGAGCTCGGAGGAGGAGTATGTGATCTTGTCAATTACGGTTCCACAGTTATTTGAAGCCAAGGTGTTAGCTTGATTAGTAGTTCGGTTAGCTGTGGAAGCATTTTCTTTAAGCTCATTTAAAATTGATGTGATCTGGGAGAGAGAGGCTGCAGCAATAGCTCCTGGGGTGGGAAAATCCAAGACTTTATCTTCTATGTTCTTTACTGATAGTTTGATCTCACCCAACACCTTTTTCACATCCTAATAAGAAGCTTATCTAAGTAATTCCTTTTTAACCCCTCTTAGACGAGTGCAGATAGTTCGGAGACTCTGTTTTATGTATCCTTCTTTATTTTCCTCTAGAGTGACCTCTTGTAATAGTTTGAGTGATGTTGTTACCTTTGACTGAGTAGTGTTATTTGCAGGCACTCTCATAGGACTAACTTTGGGACAGAAACGTTCTTCAGAGGACCTAGAGGAGTCATCTCCAAAACTATAGCTGCTTTCGGAGGGTTCATTATCTGCTTCGTTATTACTCTCTTGAGACTGATCTTGTTCTTCTCTCCTCTCATCGGACCTTTCCTCCAAACTTGCCTCACCCGTTGAGTCCACTCTAGGAGTGTTCTCATTGGATCTCAGACAATGCCCCTCCTCTATAATTAGATTATCTGGGTTAGGCTCACCTTCCTTTGATACACTCAGAGCATGTGTATCCAAGTTATCCCTGGTTTCAACTATTATTTCATCACATCAGTAATTTTAGTATTAACAATAATATTTACTGGGATGGGAATTACCTCAGTAGATGGCAATTAGTTTTGATCAGCTGCTTCTTCATTTCTTTCTTCCACCTCTACCTCCAGATGACGGGAAATGTCCTCTATCACCCCTACACATGCCTTCTCAGGACTTTTAGCACTACCCCCAGGCGTGTTGGAAATGTCCTCAACACCCTCTACAATTGCCTTTATAGGACTTATTTCTGCCGGGATCTCTGCTTCTAGATTTAGCAGGTTCTCCAAAGGAGTTTCTGTCATGGGTAGGAAGTTGAATGAACCAGATTTCGGAATTTTTGACATCTCAGCCAAGGCATCCTAATCTATAAGGATTGGTGTAGTATAGGATCATCCAGGTCCTTCTTTAGCAAGATTGTTAATTCTGTAGTTGTCTCCCACAGAAGCCATCATTTCTTCAAACTGAGGATCCTCCGGAAGGATATCCTCATTAGATCTGGGCACATTTTTCCCTTCTCTAATTTTGGCCATAGCCAATTCTTCCAAGACAACCCTCTTTGCAGCCTCTTCATTAATCACAATGGCAGTGAACTTCTTGGCTATCTTCTTTTGATGTTTCTGTGCCTTGACTGGTTCATCAAAAGTGCACCCCTTCCGGGTTAGTTGCTTCTTTAGCATATGTGTCTCATCTTCCATCTCCTCCTCATCAGACTCATTTGCCTCAGTCAGTAAATCTGATATTTTTCTGTTTTGCCTTTTCGGTACCCCTTTATTATTGCAGTAGCAGCTACTGTAATTAATTCTGTTGCTTCAGGATCACATATCGATTTCTTCAACAAATCAGCTACCTTGATCAGTCTTCCCCTTAGTTTTGGCTTTTCTAGAGATTTGTTAAGCAACTAGGTGATTATTTGGGTATCTTCATTCTCTTCTTCATCCACTGGAACCAGAGCCAATTCTTTCTTTACCTTAGGCCTAGATGTTTTGGCCTTTTTGGGTACCGGACCACTTGCTTCCGAATTTATGGCTTTCTTGGTCTTACTTTTCTTCTCATCCCTCAGCCTCTTAGCTTTGTCCTCATCCCAGGTTTCATTGAATCTAAGATTAAGGAAGTTCCTCTGCATGATTGGCTTTCCACTGACACCTTAGAATTCGGTCAAATCCACCCCATTTGCTTGGAGAATCCGGGTGATAAGAGCCCCATAGGAATTCCTATGATGCTTAAGGTAGTGAATAAGGAGCATAAGCATGTTGACCTCCCTGCTTTCTGCCCAGTGCTCTAACACACAATGCTGGAAGAAAGACACTATGGTTAGTAAGCCCTTTCAGATCAGGACTAACTTTGCTAGTACATGTTAAAGGTATCTTGGGATTTGGGGCCAATACGTTGAAAATTTATCCCCAAAATACATTTTTAGAAGCCACATCTCTGGATCATACTTCACCTTAGCTTCATCTCCATCCACCCTCAATAAAACTCCGCTATTCTACATACTTAGGAAATTTTTGAAGAAGTCCGGTGTTACAGTAATTTCCTTACCCTGAACCTTAGTTCTTAGGGCATCAAATTTCTTATTGGCTCTTAAATTGTTATAGAATTCCCGGACTAAATTTGGGTAGGTTGGGCAATTTATTTTTAGGAAGTTTGTTAAGTGCTGATCCTCAAACAGCCGGGAATAGGGATCAGTTTCGAAAAGGAAATTATCTCCTAGAAAATCTGTGGGGATAACAGAATCGGAGGGTTTGCAATCTATGAGGATGAAATCTTTATCTTTCAGATCAGATTCTAAGAAGATATTTTGGGTTAGAAGTATCACGACACCAGCTTCAGTCATGATTACAGCCATTTTGAGAGTTTGAATGAGAGTTAGGGTTCTGGGTTTTTAAAATTGCAGAGTAACAGTACTTAGTTGCTCGCGTAAGGAAGAGGCATTATTTTTTAGGGGTTTATATAGAATTTTCAAAGTGAGGGTAGTTTGGTAATCCTGATGTCGGTAATTTGGCTAGATTGATGACATGGCAACTGGATTTTTAAGAGAGAGGTAAATTCAATTTAACCTGAGAATGGGAACTGTTTATTTAAAAAAACTGTCAAATTTATCGCGCGTGTAACAGCCAATAGACGTTTGAAATTCCAAAAGTAACTGTTGTCTTTATGCACTTTGACTACCATTTGTCATTCCTGTAGGCTGACGTGGCATCCTTCCGGAATAAATTTCTCTCCAATACTTCTTCTCTTCCGGATTGAGTTTTCTGCTGAGGATCCGGCTTAATTTCAAGCTGTCTTCCGGACTAAATTGGATTGGACATACCGATTGACTCCCTTAGCTTCCCAAATTGATCTTTACTTAATGGCTTAGTAAAGATGTCTGCTCTTCGGTCATTAGTTGGAATGTATACTAATGCAACATCCTTCTTCATCATACGATCCCGGATGAAATGATGCCTTATGTTTACATGCTTCATCCTACTGTGAAGCACTGGATTCTTTGACACATCAATTGCACTTTTGTTATCACACATGGCTTCCACACATTCGATTGCACTCCATAATCTTAAAGCTGTTGTTTGATCCATAGGAGTTGAGCAACACAACTTCCAGCTACCATATATTCTGCTTCTATAGTAGATAAAGCAATTAAAGTTTGCTTCTTGTTATACCATGATACTAAGCAATCTCCAAGGAAATGGCAACCTCAGGATGTACTCTTTCTCTCAAGAGTATCCCTGCCATAGTCTGCATCAGTGAACCTTTGGAGTGTGAAATCTCCATTACTAGGATACTATAACCCAACTTTAGTGGTTCCTAGGAGGTATCTAAGGATCCTTTTTACTACATTAAGAAGAGAATCCTTAGGATTGGCTTGATATCTTGCACAGTAACAAACTGCATAATATATGTCAGGTCTGCTAGCTATCAAGTATATGAGTGAGCCAATCATCCCTTTTAGAGCTTTTGATCAACATCCTCTCCTTCACAATCCTTGGATAGGACTGTATTTGATCCCATTGGAGTGGACATGGGCTTGCTCTTGTCCATTTCAAACTTCTTCAAGATTTCCTTGGTGTATTTTGACTGGTTAATGAAAATCCCATTTGGACTTTGCTTAATTTGTAGACCAAGGAAGAAATTTAGTTCTCCCATCATGGACATCTCAAATTCCTTCTGCATTTGAGAGCTGAATTCTTTACACATCCATTCATCAGTGGCTCTAAATATGATATCATCCATATAGATTTGGACTAGAATGATATCATTTTTCTTCTTTTTGATGAATAGTATAGTGTCTGCTCTACCTCTGATATAACCCTTAGATATAAGGAATGAGGTTAATCTCTCATACCAGGCTCTGGGTGCCTACTTTAATCCATACAGAGCCTTCTTCAGCTTGTACACATGACCCAAATGCTTTGGGTCTTCAAATCTAGGTGGTTGCTTAACATAGACTTCTTCTTGGATAACACCATTTAGAAATGTACTTTTGATATCCATTTGGTACAGTGTGAACCCTATCAACGATGCAAAAGCACATAGAATCTGGATTGCTTCTAGCGTTGCTACGGGAGTAAAGGTTTCTTCAAAATCAATTCCTTCTTGCTGGTTGTAGCCTTGGGCAACTAATCTTGCCTTGTTTCTCACCATAACTCCGGATTCATCAAGCTTGTTCTGGAACACCCACTTAGTGCCTATGATTGATTTTTCTTTAGGAGGTGGTACTAGATCCCAGACATCATTTCTGGAGAACTGATCTAGTTCTTCCTGCATTGCCATCATCCAGCTTTTATCACCTTCAGCATCTTGAACTTTCTTTGGCTCAATGAGAGAGATAAAAGTAGCATGGCTCATCAACCTGATGAGCTAACCTCTGGTTCTTACTGGATTCTGAACATCATCCAAAATATATTTAATGGAATGATCTCTGTGTGTCCGAATCTCCCTTTGCAAGCCTTCATTTGAACTAGAACTTACTCTATTTCAGCTTTAACCACTCCTTCTTGGCCTTCATTAAAGTCATCTCTTGTTAGTTGAGATTAACTTGTTGTATTTATGGTTCAAAAGATATTCCTTTATCTTCCTCTTTGCACTTCTTGATATGGAATGAATCAGGAACTTCTGCCTCTTTCTTTTCTCCAGGATTTTCAATTTCCAGAACTCGATCTTCCAGAGTGTAACTTTTCTTACCTGCAAGGTTAGCCTCATCGAAATCTACATGTATTGACTCTACCACAGTTTGAGTTCATTTATTGAAGACTCTATAAGCCTTACTATGTGTTCAGTAGCCAAGGAAAATTGCTTCATCAGATTTAGGATCAAATTTTCCTAGTTGCTCTCTATCATTAAGGATGTAGCATTTACATCCAAATGCTTTGAAATACCCAATTTTGGGTTTTATTCCTTCCAGATTTCACATGGGGTCTTTTCTATGGTTTTTTTTTAATGAGAGCTCTATTTAAAATATAACATGTTGTATTCACGACCTCCCCCTAAAAGTATTTTGGCAAACAATTTTCACTGAGCATTGTTCTAGCCATCTCAACTATAGTCCTGTTCTTTCTCTCAACAACTCCATTCTGTTGAGTATGAGGGGTAGAGAAGTTATGTTGAATGCCCTTGGAGTCACAAAAATCAGCAAAATGCTTATTTTGAATTCTCCACCATTATCACTCCGAATTCGTGTAATGCTTATGCCCTGTTCTACTTCTATCCGGATGAATGTTTTTGAAAATTGGTTAAAGGCCTCATCTTTTCTTGCTAGCAAGAGCACCCAGGTATATCGAGAATAATCATCCACAATGACCATGGTGTATTCTCTTCTACCTAAACTCAATGGTTTGATTGGACCAAAGAGATCAATATGCAAGAGCTCAAGTACTCTTTTGGAAGGAATGTATGAGATGGAAGGGAAACTTTTCTTATGCTATTTACCTAATTGACATGTAGTGCATAGATGATCCTTATCAAAAGCAACCTTAGGCAAACCCACTACTAATTCCTTTTTGGCTAGTTTGGATAGAGCTTCATGCTGACATGCCCTAACCTCTGGTGCCAGAGCCATGATTCTTCTTCTTTAGACACCAAGCAAATATTCTTTTTATCATTTTTAATGTTTACAGAATATACATTATTTACTCTAGGTGCATAAAGAATGAGTTGGTTGGACTTACTATCATAGATTGAGCAGCCTCCGGAATCAAATGTGACTTTTCTTCCTTTGTCTCATAGTTGGGCCATACTTAGCAAGTTGAATTTTGGTCCATCAACTAGTGAGACATATTCTATTTTTAATTCAGATCCAATGGTTCCATAACCAATGATTTATCCCTTTTGATTATCTCAAAAGCTTACTTTGCCTCCCTTCTTCTAGGTTAATGTGATGAAGGCCTTCTCATCACCTGTCATGTGCCTTGAGCATCCACTATCAATATACCAAGTGTGTTGATCAATTGTGGATCTAAGGCATGCCTGCAAAATAGATCAAGTGGGTTTGGGTACCTAATCAGATTTGGGTCCTCTCGGGTTAATAACCATCTCAGGCTAAGAGTGAACATCATAATAACCATTTTTTAATCTACATGATTTAGTAATATGATTGTTTTTCCCACAAAACCTGCACCCTGAAATGGGTCTATTCTGCTTTTGCTTTTCGTTGATCTTTTCTAGATCCTTCTTCCCATAGTTCCCTTTATATCTAGCTTTTTGCATACTAGTGAATGGTCCGAAACGTGTCTGGAAGCTGGTTGGAGGTGCAATTTCTGCTACACAATTCCTCTTCTGGTTGGCTGGTTGTTGATTGTAAACCACCTTGGCTTTTCCCTTTTGAGTAGTAGTATATTTTTGGGCTTGGGGTTGCCTGCTAACCTCCTTCCTCTTTTGATTAATAGTCTTTTGGAATCTGTTCTGAGAAGGAGGATGATGATCTCTTCTTGGAGCTTTTATCTCTGGCCTCTTCCTGGATACTTCCTTTAATAGATTGATTTCTCTATCCAGTCCCATTATATTTGCGTTTAGAATCTGGACTTGATTCCTCAGGAATTTTTCTTCCACAACATTAATATGCTTGGTTGCTCTAACTAGATTGATATCTTGTGCCATTACTTCAGCATCTTCTACTAATTCTATTACTGCTCTCTTGAGGGAGTTGATTGCTTTTGCATTCTTATTTACACTCTTAATCACAATAGATAGAGCTCTAGCAAGGTCAAAATTAGAAGCAGAATTAGAACAAGAGTTTACCTCAGTGTTCGCTGTTTCTGATTCTGATTCTTCGATTTGCACTGTATCTTACTTAGAGGCATTTCTTTCAAATTGGTCTGCTTCTGGATCAGTTAGAGCCATGAATGCGCGATTGGCAGTTTCCTTTTCTTCTATTGAAGATGAGCTGCTACTTTCTTCATTGTTGCTCCAGGTAGCTACCATTGCCTTCTTTTTGAACTTCTTGGTTCTCTTAATCTTAGGATATTTTGTTCTGAAATGGCCTTTTTCTCCACATTCAAAATAGGTAGCTTCTTTTTTCGGATCCTTCTTTTCTTCCGAATTCTTTCTGGGTCTGTCCCTTCTGGATGTCCCTCATTTTAATTTCCGGGATTCATACTTTCTTGGTTTCCTTCTGTCTTTCTTTTGTATGAATCTATTGAGTTTTCTGGTCAACAGAGTAAGTTGATCTTTGGTGCTCAGTGATTTAATAATTTGCTCTTCTTCTCCAAATGAAGCGTATCCGGTGGATTCTGCCTTAAGTGCAATGGCTTTCTTTTTCTCCTCAGGCTTCTTTTCTTGTTGGCTATATCTCTCCAAGGATAACTCTTGGGTTAGAAGATTACCAATGAGTTCATCATAACTGTAAAAGTTCAAGTCATGAGCTTCTTCAATGACAGTCTTTTTGTTGTCCCAATCCTTGGTGAGACTCCGGAGCACCTTCTTTACCATCTCTACTTTAGAGATTTGTTTTCCCAGCCTTTTCATCTCATTCACTAGATTGGTGTATCTAGTGTTCATGCTGTTGATTGATTCTTTAGGTTCCATTTTGAAGGTTCAAGCTTTTGCTGCAGTAAATCAAGCTTGGCTTCTCTTGCTTTGGTAGTTCCTTCATAGGTTACCGCTAGCTTCTCCTAAATTTCCTTTGCAGTCTCACATCAGGATATTCAGTTAAATTCAGCTGTACTAAGAGCACAATGAAGTATGTTAATAGCATTTGCATTTTCGTGCAACTTTTTAAAATCATTCTCATCCCACATACTTGATGGCTTTAGGGTAGTCATACCCTCTACTTCATAAGTAGGCTCATAAGGACCATCTTTAATAACTAACCATGCTTGCATGCTTTGTGACTGAATGAAGTTCTTCATCCAATTTTTCCAGAACGTATAGTGTTCACCGGTGAAGAGTGGAGGACGGGTAATGGACATACCCTTGGGAAGAAGTTGTGAGTTTTGGAAACTCATTTTGATATATGAATCAAAATATTGGACCTTTAGCTCGAGATTGTTAGATCTCTAGTTTTGAGCACTAGCTCTAATACCACTTATTGGTCCTTGTGAGGGTCTTTATAAGGTCAGAGGGGGCTGAATGATCCTTTTTGCGGAATATACAGACTTTAAAAGTCTTAGTGTAGTGTGTTTGATTACGATCCAGATGATGGATTCGAATGATGCAGTTATGACAATATAATGTAATAAATAAAGAGTTAAAGAAATCAAACACATAGGATTTTATCCTGGTTTGGCCCCGCCTATTCCAGTCCCCGGAGTTTCCTTCCTTTGAGATTTTCCACTAGTGGATTCCTTTCCAACTGGCAGGAATCAAGCCTTACAAGTTATCTCCTGATGGTAACCCCTTCCGGATGTAGGATATACCACTAGAAGCACCAACTCCTAGCTGAGTCCTTTAGTCTTTAGTAGGATATACCACTTAGACTTCTACCCCGAAACTAAGTTGAGTCCTACAAGGAGTTCCCACTCAAAGCACCAACTTTAAGTTGTATCCCAATCTCTCAACTCACCCAAGTTGGAGATCCTTACACTCTTATTTTCACAAAGGTTTTGGTTTTGGATTTCCTTAAGTTTATAACTCACTTAGGAATCCTTACAATAGATTTTGAATTGATTGATTCTTGGAGGGATTTGTAAGCTGATTGAATGCTCGTTTTTTGTTACTTGTTTTTGTGAATCAAACAACCAACCTTCTCATTTGGTGAAGCTTCCCTTTTATAGACTTCTATTATAAATGTAGCCGTTGTGGGTTGTTGAACTTGTAATAAATCTTCACCCTTGATCAGGTTATAGATGGCGCTTCCAGAACCGTCGATCAATCCATTAGACTGTAATTTGACCCATTTGAATCCTAGGGATTGATGCTGAAAAGTTGTCAATGATTATTTTACTTGGCTTTTTTATGATGCACCAACTTTCACACCATCAGATTTTTTGTGTGAGCTCCACGCGCCTCCTTATTGGTCTAGGTGAAAAAGTTTGTTAGCTTTTTTAATCCGGTGTCAGTCCTTTTGTCCTTTTTCTGAAAGTGCAAGCTGCCACTTTTGTCTTGTTCATGGGGAAAGGATGTTTGTCTATGTAGACCAAAAGATGGAGGGAAAAGTTATCTTTGAAACTTTTCTAATTGTCTTCAAGCATGAGTCTTCCGGATGTCTTCAGACTCATTGTCTTGGATCTTTATGCTTCCGGAGTTAGGGCAATCAGTTCTTTTAGATGCTGTTCTTGAGGGATTAAAGCTTGTTTCCTTTCCAAGCTTTATTCTGATGATTCCATGTGCTTAGGTACTTAATGTCATCAATGGATAACCTTGTAGCTGGATCTTTGTCCGGATGTTTCCATTTGAATTTAGGAGGATTACATAATTTCAGTTTTTGTTTCTTTCAAACCTGATCCGGATAGTTTGGTTTAATTTGTGGTTCGGATCATTGTTTCCCAACACTATTGGGAGTTATACGTGCGGTAAATTCAATAGTTGGAATTCAAAATAAACTCTTCCCTTTCTCCGGTGTAACAGTATTTACCTCTCTTAAAAATTCACCTGCCATGTCATCAATCCAGCCAAATTAACAGAATCCGGATTACCAAATACCCTCACTTTGGAAATCCTATAATAACCCCCCAAAAATCACTATCTTCCTCATGCGAGCAACAATTCCTTACTATTACTCTACAATTTTCAAAACTCGAACCCTAATCTCTTCAAAATTCTAAAATGGCTGCCATCATGACCAATGAAGGAATCAAAATGCTTTCCCAAAAGAACTTTGTTGAAGAATCTGCACTCAACGACAAAGACTTCACCCCCATAAATTTTAAGCCCTTCGACTCTGCAATTCCCACAGACTATCTAGGAGATAACTTCCTATTTGAAACCGATCCTTATTCCAAGCTCATAGATGATCAACACTTGGGCAATTTCCTGAAGATCAAGTGCCCAAACTATTCGGATTTAGTGAGGGAATTCTATTCAAATCTCAGAGTACAATCCTTCTATGATGCTCTGAGAACCCAAGTTTATGGAAAGGTGATCACAATTACACCAGAATTCTTTGAGAAATTCCTCAATATGAAAAATGATGGGGTCCAACTGAGAGTTGATGGGGATGAGCATCAAGTGAATACAAACCCAAAAAGTGGCTGCATCCCAACTATTTTGAGGACAAGTGCTCAATATACTTTCTAGAAGTGCCAAGATTCCTCCAACACGCACTTGCCAAACTGATACTAATCTGGAAGGGCTCTCTCACCACAGTGTCTTCTTTCTAGCACTGTGTATTACAATACTAGGTGGAGAGTAGAGTTGTTAACATGTCGATGCTGATCATCCACTACCTAACACAGCACAGGAACTCTCATAGTGCACTCATCACCAGAATCCTCAATGCAAATAAAGTGAATGTCTCCGGATTCCAGGCTATGAATGGAAAGGAGATTCTGGAGAAGAACTTCAAAAATCTGAGCTTAGGAGAGACCTGGAATGAGGAGAAGTCCAAAAAGCTAAGGGATGAAAAGAAGATAAGGGCAAGAAAGGCAGTGCATCCGGTAGAAGGGGTTCTGGTTCCTAAAAAGGTCAAAACCACCAAGCCAAAGGCACAGAAGGAACTTTTCTTGGTCCCTATAGAGGAAGTTGATGAGGATACCCAAACCCTCACTCAGCTGTCAAAGAAGCCTAAGCTAAGGGGAAGGTTGATTAAAGCTGCTGACAAGAAAAGAAAATCCGAAAAAGCTCTTAGAACTGTTGAAGTAGATGATGAGAAAACATGAGATGAAGCCCCCATACCCAAAAAGCGATTCACCCGAAAGGGGTGTACATTTGATGAAGCCAAGAAAGCCCAAAAAGCTCAGAAAAAGAAAGCCAAGAAGCCTGCGGGCATTATAATTGATGAAGAAGCAGCAAAGCAAGTTATAATTGCTGAATTGGCTAAGGCCAGAACAACTAAGGGCAAGCATGTACCGAGATCCACTGAAGAAGTTCATTCGGATGATCCTCAATATGAAAGTATCAAAGAGGCAATGAGGGATAATGACAGAATAAATAGATAAACAACAGAAGGACCCAGAGGCACTTTTGGTGCTCAACTTATCCTTGTTGATCTAGTGGACATGGCCACTATAGCCTAAGAGCTGGAAGCTGATAATTTCCCATTCCTTCCTAGTTTCGGACCACTTCCGAAAAATCTTCTAAATGTGGAAGCTGGGTCAGTCAATGAAGACAGTCTTGTAAAGGCAATTGGAGAAGGCATTGAGGACATTTCCAATACATCTGGTGGAGAAATTAAAAGTCCTGTAAAGGCATTAGAAGGGGAGATTGAGGACACTGCCAATTTTCAAAGTTTGAGGTGGAAGTACGCAAGGAGTCAGACATTCTGAATCAATAGCAAAATGAGGTAATTCCTGACTCTATGTCAATTGATGTTAATGCTGACAATTCTGCTGCCGCTATTGAAACAGCAAATAAAGCTGCAGACAACTTAGATACACAAACTCCAAGTGTATCTAAGGAACATGAGTCCAACCCGAAAGACACCATTCCGGAGGAGGGACAAGTCTGGGTTCCCAAGAGCACACTCATAGAGTGGACTCAAGGGACGAGGCTAGTCCAGGGGAAAGGTTGGATGCAAGAAAGGAAGACAAGGATGTCTCAAGTAAGGAAGAAAGTAGCAAGGAGAAGAGCAACAAAGAAAAACCATTTGATTCATCAGGAAGTAGTTCTAGCTCCAGTGAAACTTCCTCATCCTCTTCCGGTCATCTTTAGAAACCTAGAACTTTCAATCCTCAGCTAATAAGAAAAGAGAAACTAAGAGTGGCCTTGAGGTTAATTGAAGAGGCTACTGTGGAAGGACAAAGAGAACATAAGATCTCCAATGCACTCAGAGAAGTCGTAAGCACCCTGAAATCCATTGAGAAGCAACTCACTAATCAATCTGCTTCTCCGGAATTAAAGAATGATATAAGGGAAATCAAGGGGAGTGTATAGAAAATATAAGAGAAAGTAGAGGATTTTCCCACAGCTGATCTGGTAGCAGAGGTATCACTAGCCAAAGTTACTCCAAACCTAAATGAACTAAAAGCACATGTTACAGTAGCAAGCAGATCCGTAGACCAAGCCAACACAATGGCTACTAACAATTGCGCAATAGTTATGGATAAGATCACATCCTCCTCCTCTGAGTTATCCACTAAATTGAAGGAATACCTGGATACCAAGTTTGAAAACTTGTCAAAATTCATTACTGAGAAAGAAGAGAAGTCTACTCTCCCCAGCCTGAATGAACAGCAGCAAACCATTTTGAATAAGTTGACTAAGTTCATGGAAGAGGATCTGCCCAAGCTAGATGCCAAATAAATTACAAACATTGCGCAAGAACTTGCTGGGAAATTCAATGGCCAGGATTCTGTTATTGAAAGAATAAGGGATGATCTTCACAAGGATTTAACCATAGTTAACTCAAGCATTCATAACATCCGAAGGGATCTGGGTAAAGACCTTGAAAAACTGCAGTCCAAACTATCAAACCTATCAATCTCCAGATCCTCCTCTCCATCTGTCTCAGAAATCCAACTCATTCCAATCTTCCAAGACCTGGTCCAACACATTGGGGACACAGGATTCTTCGGACATAAGGGCATCACTACTCTTCTCAAGGCACTCTTTTCCGTATTTTGATGAGAATGATAGGGATTATATGCTAAAAATGCATCTCTATATCACCGGATCCTATACAGAGCTCCGGAACCTCTTTCGCCCCTTGCATCTATCTCTGACCACTATGAACCACATTCTAGAGCAAAGAAGGCAAGGAAACTTGGACTACTCAATGTATTCAAAAGCCTGGCAAGAAAAGTGGGACGAAAAAACGTATATGGTGATTAACCCCCTTGCTGAAAACAAAAAGGGGGAGAAAAGTTTAAAGTAGGAGAAAGGTAAAGAAAAGGAAGGAGGTGCATCTGGTGCATCTGGAAGAAGGAATTAGACTAGCTATATCTTGTAAAATTTTGTAATAGCTAGATTCACTTATATATTTCTGTATTTTGTAATCCGAAAGCTTCATTGATGTTAACTATTGTTAACAGCAGAAGTATATATAGTAAAAATCTAATACTCACAAAAAATTGCATCTAAAGTACAATCTGCTATTGTACTACAAAAATATTAGAAGCTAGAATTGAAAACTGTTGGGGGGTTAAAGGGGATGCTAGAATTATGAGGGAGTAAATAATTATAAATGACTAAGTATCAAAAATCATACTTAGCTCATAAAAACTCCTTTCCTTATGCTCAGATATCTTAGGTTTTTGTTTCCGTCAAATGGGGGAGATTGTTAGGAAACAAAGATCCGGAACACAAATAATCTGGATAAGGTTTGAAGTAAACAAAACACCTAAGCATAAAAAGACCTAAGTCATTGCATCCGGACATATATCCAAGATAAATGTAGTCAAGATACCTAAGCATAAATCGAAGCATTTGGTTAAAGTTTGGAAAGGAAACAAACTTTGACCCGCCCAAAATAGCATCCGGAAAAACCAGTTGCAGAAGCATCCAGAACAAGACAGATCTGGAGATGTTAAAGTCTAAAAACATCTGAAAGACTTTAATATTTCAGACAAAGGGAATGATTCAAAAATTCCATTCCCTCCATTCTTTTGGTCTCTAAGTTAAAAGATCCTTTTCCCTAAAGCAAGACAAAAATGACAGCTAGCACTTTTCAGAAAAAAGGACAAAGGACTGACACCAGACAGAGAAAAAGTAACAACCTTTTTCACCTAGACCAATAAGAAGGCGCGTGGAGCTCACACCAAAAAGCTACCAATATAAAAGTTGGTGTATCACTAAAATACAAGGAAAACGATCACTGACAACTTTTCAGCCTCAATCCTAAGGATTCAAACGGGTCAAAATCTCTATCTAACGGATTGATCAACGACTTTGGAAGCTCCACATCTTACCTGATCAACGGTGAAGATTTAATTACAGCTCACCAACCCACAACGGCTACATTTATGATCAAAGCCTATAAAAGGGAAGCTTCACATGTTGAGAAGGCGTTGGTTGATTTGAGAAAGCAATTAACAAGAGAATTCGCTAAAGCAATCAGAAAACACATCCCTCCAAGAATCAAACAATTCCAAATCTGTTGCAAGGATTCCCAAGTGACTTATAAACTTGAGGAAGTCCAAAACCAAAATCTTTGAGAAAATAAAGTGTAAAGATCTCCAACTTGGGTGAGTTGTGAGATTGGGATACAGCTTAAAGTAGGTACTTTGAGTGGGATCTCCCTGTAGGACTCAGCTTAGTTTTGGGTAAAAATCTAAGTGGTATATCCTGTTAAAGACAAGAGGACTCAGCAAGGAGTTGGTGCTTCTAGTGGTATATTCTACATCCGGAAGGAGTTACCATCCGGAGACAATCTGTAAGGCTTGATTCCTGCCAGTTGGAAAGGAATCCACTAGTGGAAAAGCTCGGAGAAAGGAAACTCCGGGGACTGGACGTAGGTGGGGACGAACCAGTATAAATCCTTGTGTTTGATTTTCTAACTCTCTATTTATTGCATTACATTGTCATATCTGTATCATCCAGATCCATCCCTCGGATCATAATCAAACATGATGCACTTAGACCTTTTAAAGTCTATTAATTCCACGAAAAAGGGTCATTCACCCCGTTTGACCAAACTTAGACCCTCACAGAGACCAATAAGTATTCCATTTCACGGGAAAAGGCCAGAAACCATGCCTATAAAGGGCGTTCTTTGGATATATTATCTTAGCATCGGTGTCCAAGTTAACCCAAAACCACTTCTCCTTGAAACCCTTCACTGAGTCCTTCCGATAAATGAGCTTGTTCATCTTAAGCCGACCCCCGCACCAATACAAGCAATTGCCTTCCCTCGTCTGCACAGAATGGTAAAACCGTCGGAAGATGGCACCATCGAGCAATAAATTCAAATCTTGGCATAACTTCGCAATCAGTAGTAACTCCATGAGAGCATTTGTAGACACTTACGAGGGGTAGACCTTAAACTCCCTCAGAATGGAGCAAATCGGCCTACTCAGAGGAAGTTTGAATCCCTACTTGATGTGCTACTCGAATATAGCAAACGCATTATGAGGCGACACATCCATCCTATCTTTCGGGATTAAAACGGTTCCATACGCATTGAGACTACCAGCAAGCATAACCTCTGTATAATGGTCGACCAAGTCCTGACTGACCGATGCGGGGGTGCACACCACAGCTTTCTAAGACATCGCCGTGGATTTTAGAACGTTGTTTCTTGGTTCAGCACTTATTAACTTCAAACTAAGGTATGATAGAGAGAAAATAGTCTCATCGGTATACGATTTTGCATTCCGCTCTTCTGATTGAAAGTTGTATGACCTGTTAGAATTTTTGGATCTTCGGCCATCGACTGAGTGAGGAAGATGACGATCATAGACAACCTAATGTAGAGGTATAGGAAATGGGATGGTCATAGCAGGACATAATGTCGGAGGAACTGATGCCAAAGCAGAGACCGAGGCAGAGGTCAAAGCGGAGGATGAGGATCTCAAACCAGACGAAGATGCATTGGACATATCCATTATAATAAAAAAACAAACTTACCGATGTTGCAGAAAGCCGACGTAAGATGAGCGGAGTGAGAAGAAGACAAGAAGAGCGAGATACGGAAGGAGGGGCTGGCTCTGATATTTATATGGAAAACGGGGCGGCAAAATTCAAAACGTTGCCTCTAAAATTAAATCGTCAGGCAATTATAACCTAGAGAAGCCCAAGCAAATGCGTGCTTAGCACGCCAAAGTCGAAAAGACTCGCGTGGAGCGCACGCGTAAGTAAACACCCCAATCAGAACATTAAGTAAAGAAGCTATAGATCGGCCATCCACAAGGGAAAAGAGCCGACCAATAAATTTAAAGCAAGCAACAAAAGATAACCGAGGGAACACACAAAATAAAACTTTATTCATAGAACATAAAACCGAGCTCACAAGGGCCAAACTCGTAGCCTTGGTAAGACCGATGACTACATTCACAAGAAGTAAAACCGAGCTCACAATGGCCGAGCTCATGGTCTACAAATAATAAAACATCACCACCCTATGGGGAAGAAAAAGAGATTTCGGGTGGTGAGAAGCGGCGAGTTAGGGAAGGACGGCACGCCGAACCGTCGCCGATGGTGGCACTCCAAGTCGCACAGAATAGCAGCAGAGAGTACCTTTCGCCAAGGTGTGCAACGAGGAAGGTTGCAACAACACCGCCACGATGTCCGAATACTACGTCCTCCCCTGGGCAAAGCCCACCGCGCTACGTCCGCCCTTGGGCAAAGAAAAGTCTTCAAGCCGACCCGCGGACCCGATGTGTAGACCATCTGGAGGTCGATGCCCAATAACCCAAGCTTTGCGACCCATGATCGATCTACCAGATAGCGAGGAAAGGAAGGATTCTGGTAAAACCACCAGTGAGTGAATAATGAGAAACAACAGTTTACCCCACCCCTATTTATAGAAGTAGAGAGAGTAAATGCCTGCAATTAATGACAGCAAATTCTAATGCATTGGGAACACGCGATAATAGTTGGTAGTTGGTAGTCAAACTCTCATCTCGGAAAAAATTCAAACATTTTTTCCCTCTCAAAACTTCAGTTGATAAGGGCGACCCCTACCAACGTCAACTCAAAGATCGGTCATCATGCCTTCCGACTAGACAAGCGCCACTTTAAGACCCCGCCTCTATACAAAACTTAAGCTACTCGAACCCTAAAGAGTTCGAACCGACCTGAGGGGGGGGACATCTCTGGAAACAGAGACAAAACGCGACGACCCATTTTGTCTCCACAAGTTCGACGAACCTCCTAAGAAGCTACTCGAACCTTAAAGAGTTCAAATCGACCTGAGGAGGGACATCTCTGGAAACAGAGACAAAATGCGACGACGCATTTTGTTTCGATCATCTTTGAAATCTCGAAATAGATCTGCCAGGAGCATATGAGGTCGACGATCGACCCTGAAGAGTTTACATTGACTAAGGGGGGGACATCTAATAGCAAGGCACATAAAGCCCTAATACCAACAAGGCCCATGAAGCTCACTGAAGGAAATTGCCCACCAAGTCAAAAGAATTGGGGTACATGTCAATCATCTAGACATTCCTTATCCCCCCAAGACCGGACACATGGTAGTCATCCAAGGGACACTACCCCCTATATAAGGAATAAGGGCACGTGTCCCCAGGTAATACAACACACATAACATACCTCTTTTAGTAATATCTACTTCATCCCCCCATGCCACACTAACTTGAGCGTCGGAGAGGCCACGTCGGACACCCAACCTGGCCCTCTAACGAGTTGTTGACTGTGCAGGCATCTCGATCTAGGACGAACCGATCTTGTGCCCCCGATTCCCACAACATCAATATCTAACAGTGATATACTAGATAAATACTAGATGTAAATATTGTTATGAAATTGTCATATATTATATATATGTTAGGTGTTATTAGATACATAAACAACTGTCAAAATTAAGGCATACTAGATATCTAACAATGATCTACTAGATAAATACTAGATGTCATAAATTTATTTGAAGTTATGATTTACTAGATAACTATTAGACGATTACTAGATATTTACCAGATAAATACTACACCATATTTATGTAAATATTTTTCCCTATTTTTATAAACTACCAAATTATTTTAATTTTTTTTAGAATTTTTTAAGAACCCCAACATTTTTCAACAGCAAACAAAAAAAAACTTCCTCTAGCGAGCCCGGCCTCGTGGTCCGTCTCAAGTTTGCCCGCTCATACTTGTGTTCGCCTCTGTTTTGTTTTACTGATTTTTACTGCCTTTTAGTTAGTCTTTTTTTTCCTACGTGAAATTATATCTCCCTCATGTGGAATTGGCTTTAGCCTTTCCTAGGTTTTATTTGTGGCTATAGTTGATGTTTCTATGGAATGAATATATGCCCTATTTGTCCAAAAAACAATATGCTACAAAACATATAACCGAGAGCAACTTGGATATTAAACTGAGCTATAATAGAAGTTTAAAATTTCTGATATTCTTCTTCTCTGAAGATAATCAACCTAATTATTTTATTTAGGTTTTTTTAGGAAAACAACTGAGAAGAGCAGCAATCCGATTCATATGAGAATTTGAAAATCAAATTAACTACTACTTCATATAGAACAATGAAAGATAATTCATGACGATTGGCTACAAACAGTCGGCTCTTCAAAAATTGAAGCATTTCGAGTTGCAACATCGAAAACGAAAACGAGATAACCTAGTTTACAGGTCCAAAGCAATGGCTTATTATAGTCCAACTTTTATTAAACATCAGACATTCTGATTTGAGGAAAACAAGTAGCTAAAAACAAACCATATTTACAGGCTTTTTCGCTCGTGTTGTTCGTCATCATCGTTCTCTAGTAACCCCCTTGAATGTATGCATTCAGGCGGTCGAGCTCCTCCCTGTGTTCAGTGACCACTGCACGCACCACATCTCCAATCGACACCATTCCTATCATGTCCTTGTCACTGATCACTGGGATGTGTCTAATACGATTATCTGCCAACCATCACAAAAATTTTACAACATCCAAGTCATCCATGATGATAATTATTTTGAATGATGGTTCATTAAAGCACGGTACAGTATGTTACAGTATAGGCATATAATATGGTATGGATTCTCAAAAATTCTTGTTTGAATAGAATGTTTGCATGGTATATAATATGGTTGTTTAAAAAAACCGAATCAGTGATTTTAATTTCATGGTTTTTTGAACCATGAAAAAAATCATAAAAGAAAGGAACCATGAAACCAAATAAGACATAATTAGAACCATACCGTACCATGAAAACAAGGGTTAAGTTTCAAAGTAAATAAAGATTGGGTTCCAAAGAAAAAACAAATAGGGTTTTGCTGCAGTATAATATTGGTCAAGATGTTATATTGAAATGATTAATACAGTTGAAGTTTATAGAAATCAGTGTACCGGTCATCAATTGCATTGCTTGAAGAACTTTTGTTTGAGGAGTGACTGTGATAAGCTTGTTCTGCGATTACCATACAAGTATCAGTATACATTCTCAAATATGGATACCGAAATGTACATATTTGAACTAGTCAAAAGATTGGGACTAAAGACCTTTTTTTCATATCAGTTCTGTTATAGCCAATTTCCCCGTGTTATGAAAAAATATCCAAAATGACTTCTAATAAGCATATTCTGTCATATTAAGCTGACAATTTTGTTAATATGACTGAATATGCTTAATTTACAAAGGGCTATCTTGGATGTTTTTGCATAACACGGGCAAATAGATAACAACCCGACAGATGGAGAATAAAAAAGATAGTAGCATACCTCTTCAGTCATAATGTCCCCAACCTTAGTTGACTTTGATGATCTTCCCTGAACTATGATCTTCCTCAGGTAATCTAGTTTCATGAAACAAACAAAATCATAAATTGCTTTGGACAAAACGTAACAACCCACAAAGAGAGTAGCATTCTATTACTGGGTTTGGACTTCATTTATTTTCAACAGAGAGATTATCGATAAAGAAGTGCCATTTGCTTTGAAATTTTTGAGGTATCATGTTATAGTCCAAGCCTTAGATTGAGTTGTGGACCTTGAACCTTGTAGTAGAACTAGAAACTGATTAGGGGCTCATCAAGAGAGATCTCATTTTTTTTGCAATTTTAGTCTCAATATGAACTACCACAACTTGGCTCCTTCGGGTGAATCAGTCAAAGAGCAACTCATGGGAAAATACAATTTGTATTTTTTAAGCCTAATGCATCAGTAGGTTTTTTAAGCCTAATGCATCGGTAGGTACCTGAACAACAACAACAACAACAACATTACCCCAATGGCTCCCACACAAACGGGTAAGGGGGGGTCGGGTGTACGCAACCTTACCCCTGTAATTACAGAGAGGTTGTTTCCAATTGACCCTGAAGTGGAGTTGCAAACAGCTATCCGTGACATCACAATAAAAAGAAGCTCAGACAGTTTAATGAATCATTTTGCTTTAGTCCATTATAATCTAAAGCCAAAGATTGGTGAATCTTTGGCCCCATCGAAATAATGGACAACGGTACCTGAACTTGTCCCAAGAAACCTACTAGCCCTGAACTTTCAAAGTAACCCTGTAGCTCCCTCAACTTTCAAAAAGTGCACACTTTGCTCCCTAAACGCTACAATTTTTAATTGGAGAGAAAAAAGTTAGATTAATGACATCTTTGAAAAGTCAAAGGTGGGCAAATGATGCACTTTTTGAAAGTTGAGGGGGCTACAGGTTTGCTTTGAAAGTTTAGGGGGCAATAGGTTTTCTAGGACAATTTCAGCTACCCGGAGATGTGAAGTTCATTTTGCGGCAAACTGATTCAGTAGACAAATCAAACCTCTACCCTAGTCAATCAAAAAGTTAAAGAATTAAAATTCTTCCTAAATGAACTGTATCTGATAGAATGACGTACTATTGAAACCATAGCAAACTTCAACAGCTTTTTTAGTGACTCTTGGGAGGCATTTAGAGACAATCAAAATCCTTGAATGGCTTTCAAATGGATTATGATAATTTTCTGGCAGAAGCACTGAAATAAACTACTAGATAGGTTCCCACTGCATCCATGACATAAACAAATTTAAAGACAACAAAAGAACATAAACACAAACACTTTGGCAAAAATGAAAGCAGCATTTGGCCCAGTACAAAGTCAAATTCGTTGAACTGAGTGCATTTTACTATATTTGGCACAACAGTTTGACCGCACTCCTAGATACACTTGGTAGAGAAGTGTAGATTAAGAAAAAAATGAAATTGACAAAATAGGACAAGTGCGCAAGGGCTAAATCAAAATTTTTAGACGTTTAGGCCCTTCAAAAAAGTAGGATACTAGTCAAATACCTCTCTCAGTGATAATTCCTGCAAGCGATTTTTCCTCTCCAGGTTTCACGACCACCAAGGCTCCAACATTATGCTGTGTCATCTGGGAAAAAACTGAATTATAAACAAACGAATATCTTGAAGAAATTTTAGTATTTAATAAATAAATAACCAATAAATTTTCATCAAACACAGTGAAACTTCAGAACACCGAAAAGCCAAGTCGTGTCAAATAACATGATACCTAATATCCCCGCAATGATATGATATTGTCCACTTTGGGCCTAAGCCCTTATGGATTTGCTCTTGGACTTTAATCCCAAAAGGCTTCATACCAATGGAATATTGTCCAAACTTATAAACCCATCAATCTCCTTATTAACCAATGTCCACCAATGTGGGACATTGTTCATACCCTAACAGTTGGTACTTGGTACTATTGCTTAATCTTGCATTCAAAGACTTAATTATAAGCAGATATGCGTACCGACTTAACAGCGTCATAAACGGTGTCCTCAGTGGTGCACCAAAGCCAAGAGCCATCAGCGCTTTTCCCTTTGGCTTTCAGAATATCTGAGATTGTAGTGCTTTCAAAGCTTTGCTCCTCCATACGAGAAGAAGAGATTGATTCACACCGTGAAAATATCAGTGGCCTCAGTACTGGATTGGCAACACGGATCCGTCCCAAAAGCGCAGTTTTGATAACATTTCCATGGGACAAAAATGCATTAACAGCCCCTTGCATTTTTCCTGTAAAGCAACACCAATCAATAAATGGATTAGCAATTGTATGGGATGCAAATGGAATGAGATTCCAACTATAACTATCTAATGCAGCTTTGTTCCATGATAGTGGAGTTATCCTAGATGAGTTATAGATGCTACCTACTACAAGAATAGTTAGACTGTGTTTCCCGAACTCAATGGAAAGGGCTACTGAGATTTGTATAAAATAGCAGGAAAGTGTGTTTAATTAAAAGTCTTTATATTAAATGCATTTACAGCCCCTTGCATTTTTCCTGTAAAACAACACCAATCAATAACCACACTAAACTATCAAATTATATATTCCTATATATTTACACAACTACTGGGATCGTTTTGAAAGAGCTTTCAACTAGAAGAAATAGCTCAAAATAGAAAAAGCAAACAATCAAGGATTACAATTCTTATCTAAATTATAATTTGATTCCCCTATAATCTGTTCTGAATAAAATCCTAGTCTATCTATTAGTTGAAACTGCATATTTCTCACAGCTTGTGTATATTTGCAATCGCTGTTCAATAAACACAGATTTAGGTATTTGTTGATATATTGAACACATCCATAGTAGTAGAAAAACTATGATTACCAGATATTTACAAACAAAATACATTTAAAAGTATACATCAAACGGAAGGCGGGATAAAAATGAAACAACTCAATCAATAAAAAAAAGACTGTAAAGTGAAGATCTGATGAAATTACCAAAAGCGCGAGAGAAAAGAGTGATGAAAATCATACATCTATGAACAAATCACAACAAGAAAAAAAAAAAAGGAAAGCGACATTTGGATTCAGATCATCAAAATTCAAAAGAAATGAGGCTAGTACCTGATCTGAATAATAAGCAGAGAGAGGAGACAGGGAAAATAAATGAAACAAGAAGAACCTCTCCTTTAATACAGATATATGTCTGCTATTTTTACAAAATGTTCATCTTCTTTCTCCACTTTTCATGTTTGGATAAATACGAAAAGGTACTATTCTGTATTTAATAAAATTATCCATCTCTCTCAATTACCAATTTTACCCTTCATTATTTTACTCAGCAGTAGTACCTACCGTTAGTGACAGACAGAGATCATGCACTTGACACGTGTATTTATTCTCGTCTATTTAAGATTTTTATATAATAGCCTCGGTCCTTTAATTTCTTCTCCTTATATAAATGATAAGTGTTCTTAAAACTACTTTATAACATTATTTTTTTTATTTATTTTTTAATATTTAATATTTATATAGAGAAGATAGATCAAAAGACTCTATCTATTATATAATTTCCCTTAAAACGGTACTAGGCACCTACATATTATATTGGATCGCAATGTATTGTTTTATTCAATGTTTTGTTGGACCCAATAAAATATTAAAAAAATCTTGAAAATGTAAATTGTAGGTAGGTGAAAATTTTGGAGTGCAGCGAGCTTCAAGTTTGCTTATTTTTCTTCTTTACACTAATTTAGACTTAATTTTGTTCGCAATATATTAAGTATCACTTATTTTATATTATATAAACAAAATTTTATATCACTTATGTATATGGACTTATGTGTAACTTTTTCATTATAGGAGGTCGATAAGTGCTCAGCAACCTGCTGGAAGCAAGGAAAGGATATAAACATGGCAAAGGTTTAGGATGTGACATATAAGGCACCTAGAAACATATGAGAATTCACACTCAAACGCATTAAGATAGGTTACGCTCCATAAGAGGAATGAAAATGAAGAAGATCCATTGGAATGCAGTCCACATGGTTTATGTGTGCAAGAGAGTCGAGCAAGAGCCATACCAAGGACAATTGGAGCCTATGAAGATTGAAGGGGTGCGAGTTCGCGGCTTCAAAATCTTCAATGGTGTATTTGATTTTGTTAAAGCTTGTTATATTGGAAATGATAAAGAAGATATTTAAGGGAATTAAGTTGAAGTCCTCTCTAAGATGCCACAAGAAAACTTAGTCGAGGAAGTGCATGTTATGGAGGGAAATAAAAGACTCTGGGATAGATGAGGCAGCTACATCCATCACTAAGGCTTTTGCTATGCTTTTCTGAAGAATGAATGGAAGGAGCAACTTGATAGTACCATTCATTTCATTATAAGTGCAATCCATTTAGCATTCATGATACTTCTTTGCCTGAAATTAACTTGGGTAATCTAAAATCCAAAAATAGTAACTATTTCAAACAACTTCTGGCAGTAAAGAGAGAAATAATAAAAGTATTAGATAAGCTTGTGTTAGAATTTGCATGGTCTTACGATTTGGAGTCGATAGAGAGAGAGCTGAACGCTAGCTTCCAACCAATCCAAGCTTCGTGGAAATGTACGTCATCTCAGACCCAAGTGGGATGAGAAGGTTAAGGCCGGAATTTCTAAGCAAATTGAGGCCAAGCAAATATCTGACATCAATAACAAATGTGGTTCATGTAGCAAGGACAGATGGTGATGACTGCCTTTTTTCGTTTTCTAAATTGCTTGACGTGCCTGCTTACACTGTATAAAAGTTCAACCGACCAGCCCACAGTGGACGCTTCGGCTAGAGATGGCAATGAATTTTGCATCAATTCAAATCCTTTAATCCAAATTTATTTTATAGAATTCATATCCTTTTATTTTTAAATTCATTAGATCTGGATGCTAACAAAAATGGATTTAGATTTGGATAGAATATTCACTTGGACTTGAATTTAGTTTATCTATACAAAATCTAATTACATTGAGTAATATATTTTAGTCTATCTATACCATATTTTTTTGGCTGAATGCTCTCACATGCCCCCCAACTGGAGCTCAAACAGCTTTTATACCCAACTTCCAAAAAGGGTGTCTTTGTGCTACCTATTTTCACTCGCCCAGTGGTAGCTTGAAGAGTGTATTACACTCGCCGCCAAATTTCAAAAAAACTATTGATAAAACTTTTTTTAAGTCCCTATAATGTTAATTCAACCAAAAAACACTAAAAATTTGGAAATATCCAAAAAATAAAGAATTTCATATGAAAATAAAAAATCGAAAAATTTGAAAAAATTATGGAAAATTCGGAGAATGAAGAAAATAAATTTGGTACAAGAAATTTTCAGAAAATGTGTCCGGAAGGCTCAAAAATTTAAAAATACGTTTCGGGGCCCGATTTCGTAAAAAATCGAAAAATCCAAAAAAATTATAAAATATCCGGAAAATAAATAAAATAAATTTGGTGCAAAAAATTTTTAAAAAATGTTTCCGGAAGGGCACGAAAATGTGAAAATACGTTTCGGGGCCCGGCTTCGTAAAAAATCGAAAAATCCCAAAAAATTATGAAATATCCGGAAAATATAGAAAATAAATTTGGTGCAAGAATTTTTCAAAAAATGTTTCCGGAAGGGCACGAAAATGTAAAAATACGTTTTAGGGCCCGATTTCATAAAAAATCGAAAAATCTCAAAAAATTATGAAATATCCGGAAAATAAATAAAATAAATTTGGTGCAAGAAATTTTTAAAAAATGTTTCCGGAAGGCACGAAAATGTGAAAATACGTTTCGGGGCCCGGTTTCGTAAAAAATCGAAAAATCCCAAAAAATTATGAAATATTCAGAAAATATAGAAAATAAATTTGGTGCAAGAATTTTTCAAACAATGTTTCCGGAAGGGCACGAAAATGTAAAAATACGTTTCGGGGCCCGATTTCGTAAAAAATTGAAAAATCCCAAAAAATTATGAAATATCCGGAAAATATAGAAAATAGATTGGGTGCAAGAATTTTTTAAAAATGTTTCCGGAAGGGCACGAAAATGTAAAAATACGTTTCGGGTCCCGATTTCGTAAAAAATTGAAAAATCCCAAAAAATTATGAAATATCCGGAAAATATAGAAAATAAATTTGGCGTAAGAATTTTTCAGAAAATGTTTCCGGAAGGGTACGAAATTTTGAAAATATGTTTCGGGGCCCAGTTTCATAAAAATTTGAAAAATCCCAAAATATTATGAAATATCCGGAAAATATAGAAAATACATTTGGTGCAAGAATTTTTCAGAAAATTTTTGTGGAAGGGCCCGGAAAGGTGAAAATACATTTCGGGGTCCGATTTTGTAAAAAACCGAAAACTCCAAAAATTAATTATGAAATATCTGGAAAAGAAAGAAAATAAATTTGGTGCGAGAATTTTTTAAAAAATGTGAGCTTTCCAAACACACCCTAAAGGAGGAAGAGGGTCGTTTTGCAAGTTGGGGTAGTTCGAAGGACCTTTTGAAAGTTGAGGTATGAATGGAGGGTGTGGAAGAGTATTAAGCCTTTTCTTTATTTTCCATAATTTTTTTTTGGACTTTTCAAGTTTTTATGAAACCGGTCCCTGAAACGTATTTTCACATTTTTGGGTCATTCCAAAAACATTTTCTGAAAATTTCTTGCACCATATTTATTTTCATTATTTTCCATAATTTTTTGAGATTTTTCGATTTTTTACGAAACTGGTCTGTGAAACGTATTTTCACATTTCTGAGCCATTCCAAAAATATTTTTTGAAAATTTCTTGTGACACATTTATTTTCTTTATTTTACAGATTTTCCATAATTTTTTGGGATTTTTCAATTTTTTACGAAACTGATCCCTGAAATGTATTTTCACATTTCCGAGCCATTCTAAAAATATTTTTGAAAATTTATTGCAACACATTTATTTTCTCTATTTTACGGATAATTTTTTGGGATTTTTTCATTTTTTACGAAATCGGTCTCTGAAACGTATTTTCACATTTCCGAGCCATTCCAAAAATATTTTTTAAAAATTTCTTGCACCACATTTATGTTATTTATTTTTCGGATTTTAATAATTTTTTGGGATTTTTCAATTTTTTATGAAACCGGTCCTTGAAACGTATTTTCGCATTTCCAAGCCATTCCAGAAACATTTTCTGTAAATTTCTTGCACCACATTTATTTTCATTATTTTTCGAATTTTTCATAATTATATGGGAGTTTTCGATTTTTTACGAAACCGGACCCCATAACGTATTTTCGCATTTCCGGTCCCTCCTAAAAAAAATTTCGAAAAATTTCTTGCACCACATTTATTTTCTTGATTTTCCATACTTTTTTGGGAATTTTCGATTTTTTACAAAACCGAGCCCCGGAACGTATTCACATTTGGGATATAACTTGGATATGGCAGCATTGATTTTGTTTATATATAGATATTTAAACGTCGGCTAAAATTTATTATTGATTACAATAGAAATATTTTAAACGTGGGCTAATCGAAAATCATTTGGACAACACAGCTCAATTACATTATTTGGGCTAAAAATTTAAAATCCATTTATAGTCCATATCCAAATCCATATTTTAAGATATGGATATGGATAGTTATGAATTTCATTAAAAACAAATGTATATAAGTTCAAGTGAACAAATCATTGTACTTGGTAAAATTACATAGCAAACAAAATAAAGGTAAAAAAACACATCGTTTGACAATTTATACTTCCAATTACCATCTCAAGAATACAATTTCCTCTCACTTTACCATTTATTTTTATACTTCAAGTACCCTCATGAATACAAATACAATTTCCAACCCAAAAAAAAATTATACAAATTTCCGACATATACTAAAAAAAGAACGCTATTAGGTCTAATGAACAAAAAAAGCCTACATTAAAAACTTGCAACAAATCATCATATTTGCGCCCCAAGATGTCAATCAGTCCATGCAAAAAGTACACATTCTACATTAGTCCCCTCTTTTACAACAAATCCATAAGAGGTGGCTGTTCAGACCCGAGTTTAGACTTAGTGGTAGATGCAGCCAGTCCTCTTCCTCGTCCTCGGCCCCTTCCCATTGCAACTAAAGGAGGCGGAGCAAGTTTAGGTGCAGCAGCTACTTCATTTTTGCTAGAACGAAATATAGATCCAATATCTGTTGATTTCTTGTCGTTATTACCCAAAGTTGACATGAAACCAAGAGAATTATTCTGAGCATTCAAGCTTCCCGAATTTTGGTTATTGAAAGCCCAAATATCAGTCTGGAAGTTGTTGCTGTTGGGTGTGCTTGTGTTAAAACTATTACTGAGATTGGTTGTCATTGGTACTATAGGGTTGTCTTGGAGGCCAGTTGGCAAAAGGGTCAATATCGTCAAAACTCGAAGAACTCGGTGCTGCTGTATTTAGTTGCTTGTTTACATCAGCAGACTGAGGCGTTGAGCCAGTAGATGAGCGGGGAGGCCATTCTATGTCAACTGGAATGCATTCTGTAGCTGTTTGCTGACTAGATCCAGTGCGGCCGGTCCGTTTGTTGAGGGTGGAAAGTGAATTGGGTTGGTTCCTAGCGGTTGGTCCTTTTGAGACAGGACCCCAATCCTCGTCCCATTCAGGGCTACTCTTTGCGGCTGGAGCAACTGTTCCGCTTGCTTTGTTAAGGGGTTGTTGAGAAGGAAGGCCATCGGGAATAGATGGTGGCTTTATCTCCGGAATTCCAGTTTCCGTAACTGAAACTCCTTTTTTCTCTTCTATCATCCTACACCACCAAAACCATGCTCAAAAACTTAAAGCACTGGTAGAAACTGTTGTTAGAGGCGCGCCTTACGCAGAGTGCCGGGTCCGCCATACCTCAGGCAAGGTAGCGTACTTCGGGTGCACGCCTTTTGGTGTGCGCCTCGGGGACACTTTTTCAGGGTTTTAACTTACTATAAAATGTGTTGTTCATCTATTTTTATGAGCTTTATTAATAATTCTCAATTCCTATTATGGCTAGATTTTTTCAAGGCCAAATATTCTTAATGGAATATGTAAATTTTACATATACATGTACATCTAACAGTTCCCTTAGTTCTTCTGGTATTGTTCTGTTATTGCAATTAACTTCAATTTTCAACAAAATATTTTTTGCAAATTTTTTGCGCCTAGTGTACCTCAGGCACGACGTGCCTCGCCTCCAGGCGCACCTGGCCCCCATGACACCTGAGTTGCACCTAGCGCCTTGACAACTATGCCGGCAGAGATTCTACTAACAAAAGAAATTATCAAAATAACAGACCATTACGTGCTTCAACTTTGGCTTGCGCGAAATGAACTTTAGATATCAATTTGGTCCTTCAACATGGCATTTTTAGCCAAACTAATCCTAAGTGACATATGCCGACATAAAAAATACGAATCATATGCCAACTGTCTTTTCAAATTTTACAAAAAACTCCAAGTTGGTAGACCCGATTCATACCCAAAAAAATTACAGGCATATTGATCTTGCAAAGTGAAGTTAAACGACCAACTTTAACATTTTTCATAAAAAAAGGGTAACACACTGACACGGTCAACAATTTAGCGATTAACTGGCTATAAACAGAAAGAAGAAAAATTATGAAAATATGCTATTGAAGTACCTTAGCATATCCTTCACAAAGAGCATATATTTGGCAAATTGCTGAACATTTAACTGTTGAGAAGTGAGAAGAGGCATGACAAGTGGAAGGACATGCTCTGCCACGAATTCCACGCCGTACTGTGAGCAGTTAAAGCAGATGGGCAAAAGACCATTAGATTCTTCTAGTAAGCATACTGCATAACGATGGGTTCTAAAGTCCTAAGTTATTCATGTCACCATAAACTATTACCTGCTTAAAAATTGAATTTGCAACACCAAGGGTGCACATAAGAGTTGGAGCAGAACGATCAACAGCTGTACAGCGTTGAATTGTGTGCAAGATTTCTAGAACGGCATGTTTGTCAAGCGCATGAACAAGTTCACTTAAGCACAACAACGCATTCACTCTTACCTAGAAACAAAAAAAATTAGTTAGATTTTGTTAAATACTCCCTCTATCTACTTTTAGCCTCTGTTTGGTTGATGGTTCACCGTGATTCAGTCAATTACGGTACAATACAATATGGTTTTTTAAAAATTCTTGTTTGAATTGATTGTATGGTTCAATATGGTTCTTTTTTAATTTTATATAATTTAGTTCAATTTGAAGGAGAATCATGGAGAACCACCGAATCCGTGGTTCAAAAAACCTAAACTTTCATGACTCTGAGAACCATGAAAAGAACAATGCAACCAAACAACTAATTATAATTTAGAACCGAACCATACCATACCATGAAAGAACCATGAGCCAAACAAGGTCTTAGACTTTTCAATAGTTCTCTTTATTTGTCACTTTAGATTATCAGTGTACTTTTTGTCATTTTTTCTCTCTTTTGCCCTTGCATTAATAAGGAGAGAGTTTATGTATTGATAAAATTATAAGTTGGTAATTTATGAAGAGAGATTTTAGTATAAAAATTCCAAGGATAAATTAGTCTTTTTCTAGTGCAATAAATATTTTATTGGTTTTGATGATTAAATAAAAAATACTTTTATAAAAACAGATGGAGGAAGTATGTATAATGTAGAGGAAGAAGCACCAGCTACATTCACGTCTTCATTCAGTAGTTTATTTAGTAGTGCACATGAATACATACATACCAGAATAACATGCGATTAAATTAACAAAAAAGAAACAGCCAACATAAAAGACAGACATAATTAAGAAACAAATGCAATAACAAGCATACCGCAGCAATGGTTGTTTTAAGTGCTAAGCCATGAACACGTGGTAGAACTGCTTGTTTCACTAGCTGCAACGAATTCAAAAGAAAAGAAAAAAAACATTTATGAGCTAATAACACATTAAAGGCATTTCCCACTTAAACATGTAAACTGTAAACACAAGATAAAAATTACCATTTTGTGCTACTATTATGAGGGTGTTTCTCATATCTCCTGATTTTTTAAAGTACTTTTTATAGCTTATTTTTTAACTTTTATGCAGCTAATAAGCTAAAAGTCATAAGCTGGTTCTGACCAAATAAAAGACATATATACCCCTATAACTATTTGACTATATACTCTAAAAAGTTCTCTCTACCCGTATTTTTAGTCATTTTTTAGTTTCCACAACTTATAAGCAAGCTTTAAGAAACACTTCAAATCCTTATACTTAAGCTCCTTAAAAGCATAAGAGTGCTTATAAATAATAAGCTAAAAAGAAAACTCAATGAGAAACACCCCCATGGAGATTCAATGCGACATTTACTTTTGAACAACAAAGACTTGTAATAAATAGGATGCCAAACACAAGCAAGAAAAGAATTTCGCTTTTTCACAAGTTCCTCAATAGTAATAATAATAATAATAATAATAATAATAATAATAGACCACAAGTGTTAACCTTATTAAAGCTAGTCCCTTAAAACCTCACGCAAATGTTGTACTACAATTCAGTTAACTTGAGCAGAGACACCGTGGCTATGCAAACAGGTAATTTTAAAGTTAACCCTACCGAAAACCCATGAACACAAAGCATCATGACCACTCACTTTAAGCATTTTGAAAAACTGTAACATCCATTTTCTGGAGGTAGGAGGCTTCAGAGTCAAAACCTTATGTTCTGTACATAGTTCAATTATTTTCATAAGTCATATCATTATGCTATGTTTTGGTAAGAGATCCATTAACTTATTATATTATTCTTCCCTCAGCAGAGTCCATACATTGAATTTGGTGATATTCTTGTTTCACATAAAGGTCAAATCATATGCAATACAAATTTATATTTTCCGTTTTCACTATGGGTTGCATTGATTTTCGTCTTTTAAGGATATCCTTGTTATGCCTTTCAACACCTCAATCTGTCCTCAACTTAAACAACACATATAATACAAGATTGTTAGCATATTGCTGCTCCCCGAAAAGTAAGTAATAGCATAAGAACCGAAAAATAGATATATAAAAGAAATCAAGATCAGTGAGGTCTTTTGATAAAATAATTACTCTTTCAGACAAAAACAAAGTTGTTATGGGCGTGCCTCGAGCTCCGGCCAATCAAGGCACATAGACGAGCACCTCGCGAAGGGTTAGGCGAGGAACATTTCATCAAGCACACCTCAAACATTTTGCAAAAGGCGCGCCTCTTACTAAGAAGGGTTTTTTAGGATTGTGTCACATGTATAATATTGACCATTAAAATATAATAATATATAATTAATAAAATAAAGAGAAATAAGCTAAAGAAGCAGTAACGATCTCATTAGATACGATTTTATCAATCAAGACTTTCCTTAAGCAAAAGAAACAACGATTTTATCAATTCTTCAAGTGCTAAGGAAGTAAAGGGAAAGGATAATGTAGCACCCATCTAGTCTTGAAGAAAGAGTCGCAGTTATCTCTCTAAATGATTAAGAAGAGAATGGCTTTGAAGAAAATGAGTACGAAGACTATAAGAATGGAGAAAATGTTAAATATGAAACATGTGATGATAGTGATTAGCGATAGAAACAAGATCATCCAACTCAATATCACGATTTTACCCATCTAGTCTTGAAGAAAGAGTTGCAGTTATCTCTCTAAATGATGAAGAAGAGAATGACTTTGAAGAAAATGAGTACGAAGATTATGAGAATGGAGAAAATGTTAAATATGAAACATGTGATGATAGTGATTAGCGATAGAATCAAGTTCAAGTTTAAACTTATCTATGGAGTCTACAATCTAAATAAAATATAATTATTGGTAACTTCGTAGTTTGGTAGAACTTATTATCTTGATTATGCATTTCTAAAGGCAGTGATTATGGGTAATCAGATCGAGTATGATTCGATATTTTTTTTACTATTTATTGCATTTTAGGTTTGTTAATGGTAGTAATTATCGGTTTACTGCACTAATTTTTTTTATGCGCCTCGAGTCCCTCAGGCGCACCTGATCCCCTAGTGTCTCGGTGCGCCTTTCGCCCGTAGCAACTATATATTTTTTAATAGGGCATCTACTTAATTCGCAAAATTATGAATTATAATAATAATAAAAAAATATAAGTGAGTCGGAAAAAGCTACCTATTTCAACATCTCCAAACAATGGGAGAAAACCAGCTCACGAAACTGGAAGAATTATAATTCATATACAGTAGCAAGGAATACATGTGAATGCACATAAAATCATATGATTGGAAATTACCTGGGTATCAAGTTGCATGGCAAGGGGTATAGATTTTTTAAGGGCTGCCTCTTGTATGCGCGAATCACCATCATCATAGGCTCGAACAAGCAAAGGCACGATATGGGATATCAAGTTCTCTTGACTAGTCTATACAAATGGCACAAGAGACTTAATATCGAAAAGTGAGGTGACAGAGACAAATAAGGAAAGTATAAAAATATAACTTTGACAGAAAATTTAATACGAGAGATAACGAGAACATTCAGATATTTATTTGGCAGAGATAATATCTCTTGTATTAAATTTTATATTTATTAGATGATTATTAAACTAGAACATTCACATATAGAATATAAACTTTAATACAAGAGATAACAAGTTCCGAACAACAAATGAAATTTTGACACGAGTCTTTCTCTTTGAAAGAGAATTTTGTCAAATTCATTACAGTTATCCCCGGCCTGTAAAGCTTACCAGCTTAAGAAGAAAGAATAAAATAACAGTATGATTATAAATTCATAATTAACAAGCTAAGGATGTTAACCAACCATAAAATGGCTACCCAGTTAAAAGATATTATACCTCAATAAGAATTCAATCTGGTAACACATCACTAAGTAAGAAAATAAAAATTTTCAGATACATAACTTCTCAAATTTTGATAAAACTTTTCAAATTTTGATTTCCAACGAACATACAAAATTCCAGCTCCAAGTTCAATCAGGGACCATGCTCTAATATCTCCTTTTATTTTACATTATGGACAGCATGCTGGACCCAACAGAGCAAATAATGACTACTTCATGAATTTACAGATTCCCAAGAAAACTTAAGAATTGTAAGAATAGATTGTTCTCTCTAATCATTTTGATATCACTTTTCACCCTCAATAACTCAGTAAATGAAAATTCATTGTAAGAAATCTATAGAGCATGGACACGAACACGGACACTGACACATATACAGACACGAAGTATGACATTTTTTAAAACATAAGAGACACGGACAGAGTGGGGACAAGCGGGTCCTGGAGCATAGGCATAAGGTGTGCGCCTATCGAGTAGTCGCAACAAAATAAATAAATTGAATTTCAATATATATAAAGCACCAATGCACATTAAAATAGTATAAAAACCTAAATAGCTATTTTACATATTAGTAGTTAATTAGCTAATTACAAACTATCAATCAACTTGAAATAACATCAAGACTTCTTTCCTATCTTTTCTTTACTATTTCTCTCTTTCAATTCTTTTTCTTAATTTCAGTTCATCTTTCATGATTTCTCTCATTTCCAAATTACTATTGTTTCCTTTCCTAATTTTTCTCTTTTCACATGATTAATATTTTCCTACTTTTCTTCCCTAATTTCAATTATTTATTTATATTCTCTTCCCTAAATTCTATTTTCTTATTTATTTTCTTTCCTAAACTCTAAACTTACCTAAGGGTTTGGCTTAACATTATGATATAACTCTGATCAATATCATTGGATTAGTAATCCCTGGATTTTTTGTGAGTTTCACCTACTTCATAATTTGAGAGTCTGATATGGTGCTCATCACTTAAATTTCTATCTTGATTATATCAATTACTGATTTACTGGCTATAAAATTACAATTCCTAGATTCTCCCATTCAAATTGAAAGGTCAAGTTAGTTTGACTATTCTTTTCATTTGATTGATTGTGTAGTATCATTCTTTTAATTTGATTCGGTCTCAATTTCTTTCAACCAAATTTGTGATCTGATTTTTAATTCTTTTCTTGGTGTTTGCTTAAATCTCTTTAGACAATTGAGAAAATTGTGAGTTTGGATTGCTACTTGCATAACCAACTGGATTCACATCAAGAATTACCTAGTGTATTGAATTACACAATACATGATGCACTAAGCAAAATTTACTAGAGTGACACAACATCTTTAGTTACCTTGTGAATAATGAGTTCAGCATGCTTCACAAGCAGCAGTAACGTATCGCCAGCAGCAGTACTTAGGACAGGAATAAGAGCTGGAAGCGTTGATAGCTCAAAATCATTTCTATCCTGCAACAAAATTTGAAACACCATTTTTTTCAATAGGAACCAAGCAGTTCCTAGTAGGTGGAAATCTATATACATGTGAACACACAACAAAACACAAGTAAACAGGAAGAACAAGCTACCGAATGTTTAAACCACTTGCTTACGCCAACAAAATATAAATTGAGCTATGTGATCTATATACAGAAAAGCAAAAGTTTATATTTTTCTAACAATGAACAAAAACATTTTGGGACTGGAAAAATGAATAAAATACATTTTGCATTACGTAATTAATAATAAACCACATGAATTTTTTCGCTACCCAACGCTTAGATTAACAATATCCCCCTTCTACAATTTGTTCAGTTTGCAATTTAAAATATATAAACACAGAGCAACCAAGTCACAATATCCTGCTTCCAAACCATCTCTCTAACAATATCCCACTTCTAAATACGGTATGAATATATTACAAAATTAGCAAGCATCTGATTTAAAAATAACAATGATTGAAAGAACCTGGACCTGAGATTCCGCAATAGTAAGAACCATGGGAAGGATCATCGGTTGCATCACCATGTTCCTAAGCTCTGCACATAATGGTGGAAGTACCTGCAAGAAAAATTCTACCATAGTTGTCCTTTAAGTCCATCAAGACTACGTTAAGAAGTGTTTCCCATCATGCTAAATGTAGCAAGTAGCAACAGCTTGGAGAGGAACAGTACCAAAGACCACCACATGCAAGTTGGAAATGGACAATCTTCTTGACTGATTTTGGTATTAAATAACAGAAAATAATGAAAGCATAGCTTGATCAAACAAAGATATGCTGGCATATAAATGATGGTCAATGAAATAAAAAATAGAGAATGTCACCACATCAATGAAAAACAAAAAGACAGACCTTGTACCGCAAAACACGGGAATCAAAATCTTTCCACATATCCGATAAGGCTTTTAGGAACTCAGATTTTTGCATGTTATCTCTTTCCTGCAAGATAAAAGAAAACATTGTAAGTTGTACACCATATCTGATTTTCTTTCCCTTTCCTACAAGCAGCATGTCTCAAGTGAATTAATCTAAAAAGCATGAATTAGTTGAAGAATATGCAAAAGCATACAAGCATGTGGTCCAGGAAACGAAGAGCACGCAACCTAGTGTCATTCCGAAAAAACGGTGAACCTGCAAAAAGGACAAATATTAAAATATACATGCAAATTATGGTAGACATGAAATTATTCAAGTTAAGGATATGAATACTGGTAATAACTGTGTCAAAAGCCCCACATAAACTTGAATCTGAATGAAAATTTGTTCTTGGTCTATCATTTTAATTAAATTTTTGTGCGCATTGATTATCATAATTAACCATTGTCATTAAGAGCGTGATGGATACCAAGGCACAAGGGGGTCAGAAAGCCTAGGTGGCGCAATGCTTAAATTAGCTAAAATGTTTTAGAAAATAATAACTCTAGTGTCAAACTCAAATAGAAACTAAGATAATACTAAACAAACAAGTCCAAAAAATGAACTTATTTTAAAATTTAAAATCAGAATATGTAGGAGAAAAAAGAAAAAAAAATATTTTTTTTATTTTTGTTTAAGTTTTAGTTTGCAAAGCTACAACATTGTTCACTATTTCATAAATAAAAGGAAATGAGGAATAAGCAACAGTGTGAACTAAAGTAGTTGCACAAAAAAAGTTTGATTTACCTTTTATGAATCCTTAATTTTTAGTCTTTCACACACAAACCCCAAATTTTAGAAATCATTTGACTTAAGTATCTCCAGGGATAGGTAAGACTCAGGCGCGCCTCAGGGACACTTTTTTTTCCAGGGTACTATTTACTTTAAAATGTGTTGTTCATCTATTTTTAAGAGTTACAATAATAATTTAAGGCTACATTTTCCTGATTCGATTCCTATTATGGCTAAATTAATTCAAGACTAGATATTCCTAATGCAATATGAAAAGTTGACATGTATATGTACATCTAAAAATTCTTAGTTCTTTTCCTAGTACTGTTATTGCATTTAACTTCACTTTTCAAGCAAATATTTTTTGCAATTTTTTCGCACCTAGCGTACGAGCCTGGCCCCCTTGCGCTTTGACAACTATGCATTTAAGTATTTCCTAAACTAATCCCTACTTCCAGGAGCAGCTTAAGTCAAATCTACACTAAATTTTACCTAAGGAGCCATTTAATTCAAATAAATCCATAACGCAACATGAAAACACCACATGTATGGCCCAGTGCACCAGTTGGGTGCGCACTCAAGTGACTAAGCCTCTCCTAAGGTCTGTCAAAATGTTGGGTAAGCCTCAAGCAAGACGCACCTCTATGGAATGAACACCTTCCAATTGTACTCTACTTCTTAATTTTCCATTATTATTCAAAAACTGGCAGTTCTCTTCCATTTGCAACACATCATAGGAAAACCTATCCAACATTACTATGGTGTACAGAGCCTGTAACAAGCTAAAAATATTTACTTGTGAAATCCATTGCTGTTGGCCTGAAAGACTCATTTCCAGAGATCATCCTCTGCAAGTCAGGAACCAGTTCTGGAGGAATAGAAGAAAATGCTTCACTGGATAAGTAATTCAGGGAATTCATGTACTGCAGAGAGAAACAAAAATGAAAAATTTTCTAGTTAAAGAACACAGAAAAATGTGAGCATCTTAATAAAAAAAGGAAGTTACATAAAATGTATACACTTCACAGTTCACATGAAATAGTGTCAACATCAATTGTCCCTCTACTTTTATAGTCAAAATCTGATGACACTGGATAAACCGAAAATGCAAATTTCCCTAGAAAAGAAAAAAAAAGTACATATACGCCCAGTAATCTCTTGGATTATAATAAAAAATAAGTTCAGTTGAGGTATGTGCAGTTATAAATTTACAGTGAAAAAAAATTCAGTTTGGTTTAATTCAATACGGCTCCTATAAGTTCAAGAGACCAGACTGGGCTACATTAAACACATTTTCAAACATGAATAAACATAGTTTCACCAGTAAAGGGGTGGTAAATAAGGGTTTTGACATTGTATAACAAGACTAATCTGTCAGTTGGATATCCAACTTATGTTGTACAGAGGCCATAAGTAAGATATTATTCAAGTGCATTTGAAAGCCAGCCAGCCATGAGAAGTACTAAGATATTATTCAAGTTCATTTGAAAGCCAGCCAGCCAGCCATGAGAAGTACTTATACGTAATAATGGCCTGTAGCAATACATTCTGTCATCAACTGTTCACTTCAACAGGAAAAGGACAATTAAGGATTACGATTGTGTAAATAACCCCAAGGCCAATCAAAGAGAGGAAGTCAAGCTTTATCTCACAAAGAGACTTCGACAAGCCAAAGTTTCAACATGAAGAGAACTATAGATGCTTAAAAGCATGCGCAACTTCCTGCCGAAGACCTATTTTGTTTTTCACCTTTCCTATCATCTTATGTAAATACTTCTTTTCGAAGCAAAAAGGCTCAAGTATTTATTCACAAGTAATTCAACATGTAATTTTAGCTAATACATATGCAGCATCTTTAAAATTTTGGCTTTTCCTAAGCCCATTTTTACCAACAGATATTGGAAAAGCTTGGCATTCTTTCAGAAGCTAAAACAAATTAAAATGCTCAAAATATGCTATTTTAGATAAAGCATCAAGTTGAAGAAAATCCCTCTACAGATCAAATAATCGCCATACTCCAAACAACTTTGTCCCATTTCAGAAAACGAAACACAATTGTTTAATGGGTAAATAAAAATAGAATTCGACTTCAAGCATACCATTTTGACATTGTTGTGGCAGTCAAACAAAGGTTTGTGAGCAATCAAGTGATATGCAAGACACCCAAAACTGAAAATATCAGAAGAACATCCAGCTGAAGGTGATTTGTTCCGCACAAGTTCAGGGGCAGTATAATTCAGAGATGGCTGAAGAGGCAGTATAGAATCTTCAACATCGTACTCCTGAATTATTCATACAAACAATGAATTATAATAAAAGCAGCAAACACATTGCATGATTTATCAATCTCTGTAGTCTGTAATGAAATTGAATAGGCTATTAACAAAACTCCATTAAAAAAGCTATAAAATGGTCCGTAAGTTTTATGGAGCAATACCAAAAAAATGTCTTTGGTAAAGATCTTACAGAAATCATTTTTCTAATAAGCAGAATTGTAACACTAGTTAGTAATTATTTTATGCTTTTAAAATTAAATTTTTTTCTGTTCACTAAAGAATACATCGGAAACGTTTGGACAGCTAGTTCAATAATTTATCCCACTCAGAAACAATAAGAGATATACTGTCCTATGAAACCAAGCATAACCATTAATAAACAAGCCATCAGCAATGGTTTTGTTTATTTTCTTTTTGAGATTTCGAAAAATCTTGAGCAGTTATTTTTTTTTTAAAAAAAAAAGAAAGTTTCCCCCCTACTTAATTAAGAGATCATTCACTCACAACAAATTTACATGCCAGAGGGATATATTCAACAGCCAAAATAATGGAAGGCACACCTTTACAGGAAAAAATCAAAATCAAGCTATGAATTTGTCAGCGACTTTTTAATCATTTCCATTAATTTTTTGTTTTATGGGTTTAATATGGTGTCAAATAAAGATGTGTGCAAAGAAAAGAGGTTGTACTAAAGAGGAGACTGAGGAAATAGAATCAAAAGGCTTTATTTTTCAGATCAGCTCATTAAAATCATACTCACAGAATAATGGAAGGCCTGAGAACTAGGCAAATCACTTGAAGCCTGGTCAGAAGGGATAGCAAAACCAAAGCCGCCAAGCTTCCATGCTCCACTTGAAGTGATAAGGACATTCTGCAACATAAAATTGTGATAATCTATGTGAAACCGATGAAATTATATATCTAACTAGTTCCCAACCCCCATAGTTTTCAAAGACGCAAGGGGTCCTGGAGTCTAGGTGTAAGGCGCACGCCTAATGATGTTAAGTGCAACGAAAAAAGAAACTATAAATGAATAAAATTTTAATCGATAACAAGTATAGGGTACCATAATTTGTTCACACATATATACTTATTGTAGTCAAATTAGTATAGAGACCTAGAGTGTTATTTTATAGTCTAATCGCTAGTTAATCAATTCAAAATAAATATCAAGATGTCATTCCTTTCTTTTCCGTCCTATTTCACTCCCTCAACTCTTCTTCCTTCCAAATTTCAATTATTCTTTTGTAATTTCCTTGATTTCTTAATTTCTATTTCCTATCATAACTTCTCTACGTCCATAAATAATATTTTTTCATAATTGATATTCTATCTTTTGATTTAAGCTTTAGTTGGTTGGTAGATATATTCTTTCCTTCCTAATTTCTATCTTCTATTGAAACCCTATTAATCGTGGCAGACGCGCTTTAAGTAGGGTTGAAAGTGGGGCATATCGGGGCGGGGAATGCATTCCCCATCCCCATCCCCATTAAGGATTCGGGGAAAAAAATTTTCCCCGTTTCCAATCGGGGATTCCCCATTCCCCATCGGGGAATTCCCCGTTAACAAAAAAAAAATATGCTAATTTTTTTTTGCCAAAGTAACATAAACTAAAATTATTTCATATTGATACGTTGAAAAAATTGATACAAGTTATATAATTAGTGAAAATAATTAAATAAAACTAAAAACAATACAATATGATTAATATCAATTCAATTGTAAAATCAATTAGATGATTAATGAAATGGTGTTGAACATTAGTTTTCAAGTATATTGTCACTTTTTAATATTAATATATAGAAATTAATAATTGTAAATATTATATCATTATATTTTATAATCTACTTTTAAGCTTAATAAAGAACTTTTGTAAGATTATTGATAACACTTATAAAAAATAAAAAAATTAGTTTTTCTTATCGGGTTCTGGGATTTATCGGGTTTGGGACATAGTCCCCATCCCCATTAAGGATTCGGGGATTAAAAAATTTCCATCCTGCTGTGGGGATTCTTATCGGGGATTCCCCGTCCCCATCGGGTTCGAGGAATCCCCGCCCCACTTTCAACCCTAGCTTTGAGACACTCTTTGAGACTGGAGCCTAGTCCATCCATCCACGGCCATTTTGCATGTGAGGACACTGGCAGGTGTCTAGGCATTGAGGTTGGAGCTTAAGGCACGCCTTTGATTACTATGCTAACCTCAAAATTAGAACTCAAAATTAAAGTTCAAGGTGAAAAGCCTATTCTAAGATAGTAATCAAGGAACATCTAAGAATGACGTGAATTGAGAAACTCTATGTAGTATGTAGTATCAAAATGGTAGCCTAAAGTGATACAATATCCCTCAAGACTTGGATACCTGCTTAAGCAAAAATCTAATGAGGCTTCAAGTCATGCATCAAAGGCACCTAACGAACATCCTTTTGTTCATTTCCTAATTGTTCCATTGTTCTAATTTTACTATTTTTTTGTATTATAATGCCTTGCTAAAGGAGTGGTGGTCATACATGAATGGGTCAAAACAGGAATGAGTGCATTTGCAAAGAGACTGAACACATATTGAGGATTAATTGAGGGAAGGGCGGCTATGGTGATATGGAGTATGGACATGTGTTACGAAGACCAACAGATGCACCAGTTAGGAAATGTGATAACTTAAGGATAGAAAGTAAGTGTAGAGGGAGAGGTAGACCAAATATTACGCGGAGGGAACTACTTTGAAAGCTATGTGTTTGCTAGATATTAATGAATATTTGGCTTTTGATAGAGCTTTGTCAGAAGATCCATATAGTCGACCCCACCTAGCATGGGATTCAATACTTGGTTAATTGATCGATATAATGCCTAGTTAAATAAAATTGCCAAATTTGACAAACCTTAATGACTTACAAAATATTTATGCTCATTATTACAAAATGTACTAATATACATGTTACTTTCAACTACTCAAATCAGATTAACATAAAGTTAATAGTGACAAATGAAGAAAATAAGGGACAGTGTTTTCTGTATTAGGGTCTTTCATATTATTCATGTATAAGAAAATAAAGGACAATGTTTTCTGTCTCACGGTCTCTTATATTATTCGTATACGCGTACGTGTGCTTTGGCCCATTGCTTCACTCGTACATAACTCAGCTTTTACATTTGGAATTATTCAAATAACTATGCTCTTAAAAGTCCTTACAAATACGAGAGCACATTTATGCTCCATTCCAAGTAGCAGTTTTGTCGTTGACATACCATTAAACAAAAGCAGTGAACAAAAGGCATACCTCTGGTGATATGGCGCGATGAATAAGACGTGCATTGTTATGGAGAAAATCTAAGGACTCTGCAATTTGGAGTAAACCATGTTTCACCTCCAACAAACTCATTTCCTACACAAATAAACAAATGGGGAGCTCTATCATGAAAATAAAAATGTGTTGACACATTAAACAAACTGCTCTATTCAGGATGATAACTCGTATTGTCAAAGAGGAACTATGAACTCATTATTCTAGAAACATCAAGATATAATTTCAATATCATGGACAATATGTTATTGAGAAACAATATGATTAAAACCAAGCAGCCAAGATATAATTTTCTTCGTCAAAATTTTTGGTGAAAGCAATCATCATATCGAAGGATAGAATACGCTTAATAACCATGATTCAATTGTAGTATGGACAATGGATATCCTCCAAAACAAGGTTTCATGCTCCTTAAAAATGCATTTGACTTTTTTTCTTCCAATAGACTTCAAAAACACATCAGTATCATTAGGTGGCTGTTAAAACAAATACTGTTTTAACCTAATATCCTTGTATAAAATTTAAGAAAGCATTACATTAGATAGCCCAGATATTAAAAAAGAAAGCCATATTGTATAGAAGAGTAAAAGTGAGACTTATATTAGGATAGTACAAAAATTAAAAATGAGAACCATATACATTAGGCTACTACAAAAAACATCAATTTCCATTACGTTTACAATAGCATTGAATTGGGAATGCTTGTGACAAAAAATGTGAGCTACTTGAGGAACAAAAGGCATATCATATCTCTCTCCAACAATTGAAGAGCAATAACCATATGATATTGACTTTATGAAAAATAACTATTAATTACATTGCCGTGGATATGTTATTGAATTTTAAGTTTGATAGGTATTTCTTGGTTTTCATAGAAAATTAAACATAAATCAAATAAAAGAAGGCCATGTTTCAATGCAGCTTGTGATGTTCACAAACCTATTGCATTGGTTACATCTGCTGAACTTGCATCAGTATTTCAAAAAAAATTCTCAAATTAAAAGTACGAAAAAGTTATACACGCAATAGAATGTAAATAAAAAATACCTCATTTGAATAAAGTGAGATCATGTTTAAGTGATATCAGATTACTTAAAAATGAAAGCAAAATTCACTGGAAAAAAGAGAAGGAATCATAAATAAAATATTCAAACAGGAAGAATTTATGCAAGAGTCAACAATATAAATCAGAAGTAGAGATCTATGGGTCAATTCATAGCTTATTATCACATTTCCCACGTCAATGACTCTGTAATAATATTCATCGGCGAAAGAAAAGCCAAGTATGAAGAGAAATAAAAAAAAACAGTATCATTTCAATCTTGTACTCAAACATAAACATGCACCAATTGATAAGAACCATAGTGCCAAATCCTTGGTAAGAGACTACAGAAGTAACCACTACTCAAAACCACCATCCAAAGTCAATGCAATTATATCTTTACTTTTAAATTATTTACTGGATTTTATCATTAAGTGACCAGCGAAACTATAAATTGCTTTTCATTTGGACCTATGTGCACCAGAAATGGAGCATTTGTGTTAGTGATGAAATAATGGATGGAAGCAAATCTTCAGATCAGGAATCAATATAATGGAAACAACAAATGAATATAAATTTGGATACTCATTTAGGATCTCAGTTATTATGTACACCTTCCTACAACAAGAAAGAAACATGGAATGTTGATGCTAATAGGTATGCAAGGGGACGTAATGAACAGTACTTCACTGGATACTTAGTGAAACAAAAAATCTAATGTAATAGTTCACATTAAGAGGAACAAAAAAAAGCAAGAAGCGGATTTCATTTCAGCGGACATTCATTGATCTCAGAAATTAAGCAAACCAAATAAATGAAATAATTATTAGCCAAAACGCTCAGATCCAAATTCAGATAAACATTCCACGAAAAAGGAAGCAACTGACTACACTTACCATTCCCTTGAGTTCCTTCGGCACCTTCGCTATATTCTCAAAATTCCCAAGCGCATTAGCCGCCGATGCAAAAAGTGGCTCCGTTACCATCGCCATAGCATTCTTATTCTCATCTAATGCCTGCACAACGTGCACAACTCCGGGATGGCGCAGCCTCACAAGACGCGCAGCATCAGCCCGAATCACATCAAGAAAGGCGTCTTCTGCAGCCTTTGACAGCCCAACCCGGATTCGCGCCTCTGACAAGGCCTTCTTGTCCAGCAACCAAACGCACACGGTAGGGTACTGGTGAGGGCGCGTAGTCTCACGCGCCGCCTTAGCAGAATACAATTTCCAAGCCAGAGCAGGGCCAGCGGAACCGATTTGATCGAGAAGCTCGTAGTCTTGCAATGGCTTGGGACCTGTAACTTCCTGTACAGTAGTTTGTACGGTCTTCTCGATCACCGCTGCCGTCTTGGCAAGCGCTTGTGTTAGGGTTTTCATATTGATAGACATTTTCAGATTCGAGAACAATCAATGTACAATTTTGTAGCATATGCAGGGATAAATCTGGCGGGAAGAGGCAGGTCTTGACGGTGGAGGAAGACCGGAGTCGTCGATGAACAATTTTCTTCAAATCTGTTTCCGCTTTTTCCTTCCTTCCACCTCTCTCCCCCTCTCTTGTTTTTAGTCTTTGTAAATTCTTTATTTTATTGATTTTTTTTGGTAAACTTTATTTTATTGATTTTTTTTGGTAAACTTTATTTTATTGATAACTCGTATTTATTTATATTTATTTTAGTCCAAATACCTTTTATTTTTTCACTAGCTAGTCGGGCGCTGAAGTTTCCGAGAGATATATCGGGAATCTATTGGAGGACACACGGAATTAAACGGATTTATATTATAAATTCAATTAGCATATGAATTGTATTTTAATAAAATTTTATTAAAAAAATTTAGATACCGAAAGCATAGACTAAGAAAGTAGTTTTAGACTTCAGAATATCCTCGTCGGAGTTTTCTATTTAACCTGCAAGACTCAACGAAAACTATGATTGAGGGACGCTCTTAGGGAATGAGACCCGCAATGAAACGAAATATTTATTTTCGGCGAATATGGTAACAATAAAATAGGAGAAATAATTGACGAAAGGAGAAAAAAAATAATCCATTAAAAATACAGAAAGTGGCAAAAAAAATAGAGAAATAAAACTGAAAACCCTTTCCCAAACTCACCCTTATAAATATATATACTAGACGTGTGTGTATATATATATATATATATATATATATATTAAACTCACACAAAATGGGATGATCCTCAAAGTGGCAAATGAGTGGCTATTTATGGGAAGATTTGAGCCAGCAAAAATTAAACTTGGGGTGTGAACAATAGCAAAAAAAATCTAGCCGTAATAAGAAATTGTGGATGAAATGTTGACGTCTAAAAAAATGTCAAAGTTGTTAGGTGTTGTACTGATTCATTTAGTCGGCAATTTCATCTCCACACATGCCGACAATTGTAAAATCATCTAATAAATCTCCACCTTGATTTGAAATTGTCAGAATGATTGCTCTTCGGGTCAAGTTTATTAGTCACAAATAACAATCAAGTTCAAACAATGCTTAAACTTATTGGTTGAAAAAGGCTTCGTCATCATATCGGTTGGATTGTCTGTTGTACCAATTTTAGTAATACCAATATTTCCTTCAAAAATAATATCTCGAATAAAATGGTACTTAACGTCTATGTGCTTTGTCTTTTCATGAAACATCTGATCTTTAGTTAGATAAATAGCACTTTGACTATCACAATGGACAACAATCTTTTGCAAATTTGAACTAAGTTCACCGACCAAACCTCTTAGCCAAATAGCTTCTTTTACAGCTTCGACTACCGCCATATATTCTGCTTCGGTAGTGGATAATCCAAAGTACCTTTTGTTCTGGGAACACCACCACTGAAGCTGACTCTTTTGTGTTTGCTGAAAATGCAGTGTTAACAAAACTCTAACTTGGAAGTACTCTGGCCACAAAGTAGACCCTTTTACTGAGCATGGTCAAGTCTTTTTCACTCATGTGGCCAAGCCTCATATGCCTTTGTCACGTCTCTCACATGGAAGACGAAACTATAGCAACACCTGTGGCAGTTGATCCTTGCAACACGTACAATCCCCAACTTTTCTGGCTTTCATCACAATGAGGGCACCTTTCAAAACCTTCAAAACTCCACCTCCACCAGAAAATCTGCAATTGTTGTCGTCTAAAGCAGATAACGAGATCAGGTTCTTCTTCATGTCTGGAACATGCCGCACATCAGTCAGGGTTTTGACAATACCATCATGCATCTTGATTTTGACAGTACCGATTCCAACAACTTTATAAGGATGATCGTTGCCCATAAACACAACTCCTCTATCTACTGGTTCATAAGAGGAGAACCAATCTCTGTGGAAACAAATATGAAATGAGAAAGCAGAGTCTAATATCCATCCTTGTCCAGATCTGGCACCATCATTGGATACGGCATATACTTCAGCATCTGCTTGATCTTCTACAACACTGGCTTCAGCAGAACTGTCATCTTTGTGACTCTTGTCTTTATTCTTTCATTGGAGGTTGAAACATTCAGCTTTAATGTGCCCTTTCTTACAGTAATTGCACTTCAAAATTACCGTAACAAGATCTTGATTTAGATCTGGATCGATTGTTGCTGCTACTATTGGGATCTCTTATACTAGATCTCCCTCGAACGACCAAACCTTCTGCAGGATTATTTCTGTCACCAGAAAGCTCTTTATCAATAAGATCTTTTGAAAATAAACATTCTTTTATTGGAAACTGATAGTCAGATTGAACATGCATAAGAGGCATGGCGGAAATTCAAAATTTTGTCCCTATCCCCAGGAACTCTTATTAGTTGCATATAAATTAAATAAAGCCTTAACTAAATAATTCTCTACCTAGGTTAGCATGCTAAAGGACTAGGCATACCATAATTCTAAATTATATCCTAGCACATTTATTTTATACCAAGCATGTTATAACTTTAAGCTATAACCTAAGCATAAAAATAAACTAAGCATGCAAAATAATCTAAGCATAATTATTAAGTCTAAAAACACTTAAAGAAAAAGACTTAATAATTAAAAGAGAAAGAAAAGGAACTTACCAGTTGAAGCGTGCTTTTGCAGAACGTTCTTGCACAAGCATCCAATCATAGGATAGCCACTATTAGTATCCACATGAACCCCACTAACCAAAACCTCCCCGGGAGGAAGAACTAAGAAGCCTCGAGTAGTTTCTAGACCACTCCAGAAGCCTCACCCAAAAATATAAACTAGAGGTGCCCGAATAAATTTAGGGTCCTAAAAATAACTTGCTCAATTACACAAGAGATTAATTATCTCGCTTAGGATTTATGCTTTGAGCTTGGTACAATTTGAAAGGAAAGGGGACAACCTATATATAGGCTTGGGGGAGCAAAAATGCTCCCCATGTGGGCGATGTGGGATGGTAGTAATTACTCCCATCCCATGTGCACACAGCGTGCACACGCTGTGTGCCACAAGGCAACATGGGCTACCACGAGCAATGCCCAGCATTGCTCATACACCTTTCGGTGTAATCCCGCGCACTCGAGCCTGTACAAAATACTTTTGTACTCTCGGTCCAATTAAACTCGCCAATGCAAAATTCCCCTTTTAATCCTTTTTCAAATATTTATTTTCTGACCCTAATAAATTAGTCATCAGTCAAAATAAATTTCTTGGTCCAACCAAAATTGATCTAATCAATTATAATTTATTTATGACTCTAATTAATTAGTTACCGGTTAAAATAAATACTTTGGTTTATCTAAAATTGATCTAATCAATTTTAACCAATCAAATAATAATCCAATTATTATTTAAGTTATATTTTTGTAATAGAATAAATCTATTAGTTCTTTACTTAGTCCGATGAAGGTCCAATGTGTGTGACCTTATAGGATCCCGAAGTATTGAGCTGTTAAGGCTTAACCAACCCTTGTTCTAATGGAACCATTGGCTCGATACTCTAGACCGTGAATAGAACTCGATTACCTTAAATGACTGTAGTACGCCTCTAGCAAGGGTCTACCATCCCCCATTACTCGGAACATCATTTATGCTTATGACTTAATCCCAGTTAATGCAATAGTTATCCAGTGCGATAAATTCCTTCCATTCTTTAATATTAGTGCCATCTGGTTTATAGGGTTCGGGTAAAGTGTTAACCCACCAATAGCGAGATTGCTCTAAGCTATCCCAGTAGTTTACTTATTACCGAAGTATATTGCCTTTTACCATAATGTGTTTGACTAGAAACCATTTCTATCAAATATATACTCTGATCAATGGTTTATGGCAATCATCACTTCAATAAGTGGCCAGGTATAACTCCTTAATATATTCGGAGCGATGGATTCTTTCCGACTACTCAGCCTACCAACGTGCGGTCATCACTATACCTGTAATCACCCGTAGCACCCTAAATTAATGAGTGCATAGTAATGACCCAAAGTATAGCAATAGTACCACACAAGGTAGCTAGCATCTCAAGTATGAGGACATTCGCAAAGCTTATTGCATGAAGATAAACACTAACACATTGATATATATACCAAGTGTTTATCTTGCTGCGGTCTCCAATATATCTCTCAGATATATCCATGTGTCAAGCTTAAGGCACCACCTTCAGTCTTTAGGGGATTAACTACTTGGACCCTTTCCAAGAAAGTTGACCACATGCTAGTCTTTCCGTTTTATCAATATCCTTTCTTGATGAAACTATGACTAGGGATAGTTTAGATATAATCATAATTGCACATGAAGCAAGTTCCACCAAATATAGTCCAACTATAATTTCTCTGACTTCATGTTATGATATGTCAAGGACTTTTGCATACATCAATGGATATATATTTAATATATCGCCCTAATTGCCTTAAGGGCATACATCATATCCAACATCTTTAAACTCCTCCACGGTTAAAGTGTTTTTGCTATAAATCAGGGTCTCGCAAAAAAATTTTGAATGAAGGAGGAAGAGACCGCAACAACATAAGAGCTTTATCTTCTTCTTCATATTTAATATCCAAATTTTCCAGATTCGAAAGAATGGAACTGAAATCATCAAGGTGTGCCTTAAAGGATGTGCTTTCTACCATATGGAGCATATGGAGATGATGCTTCACCACAAGCTTGCTAGTGAGGTTTTTCGACATATAGAGAGATTGTAATTTCTCCCATAATCCTTTGGCAATCTTCTCATGGATGACTTCTCACAGAACCTCGTTCAATAAGCATAACTGAATGACAACAAGAGCTTTATCCTCCAAATCTTGTTTCTTCTCCTTTGTCACCGTTTCTGGTAACTCTTCCATCATCCCCTTGTACAATTCATTTTGCATCAAAATCACCTTCATCTTAACTTACCATAAGGCAAAGCTCATATTGTGATCATATTTCTCAATATCGAATTTTGTTATCGCTATAGTAAATTTTTAAAATTCCAAAATAAATCTTAATTGGCGCTGGTACCAATTTGTTAGGGAATTAGACCCGCAGCGGAATGAAATATTTATTTTGGGCAAATATGGTAACAATAAATTAGGAGAAATACTTGGCGAAAGGAGAAAAGAAATAATCTACTAAAAATACGAAAAGTGGTACAAAAGAAATGGAGAAATAAAACTGAAAACCCTTAACCTAAAATACACCCAAACTCACCCTTACAAATATATATACAAGACGTATATATATATTAAACTCACACAAAATGGGATGATCTCTAAAGTGGCAAATGAGTGGCTATTTATGGGAAGATTTGAACCAGCAAAAATTGAACTTGGGGTGTGAACAATAGCAAAGAAAATCTAGCCGTAATAAGCAATTGTGGATGAAATGTTGCTATCCAAAAAAATGTCAAAGTTGTTAGGTGTTGTAGTGATTCATTTGGTCGGCAATTTCATGTCCACACATGCCGACAATTGCAAAATCATCTAATAGACGCCCGTTGGGGGACTCTCCAGTGCCTAAGTCAATGATGTGAGTAGAGGAAAAAATAAAGTATTACCTAGAGAGTTGAAAATAATGTACACAATAGTCTGACCTATGAAGCTATTTATAAGCCATTGAAGTCTCAACTAGACACTAATTAAGAGTCAATGTTGGTATAAGACCGTGTTCTCTATTAAACGGATATATCCTGATTAGGATTTATATGAATGTCGCGCTTGGCAAGAAATCTTATCTTTTCCCTATTAGGAGAAGGACTCTTGAATAGGGATGAGTTATTAGATATGATGTATGCCATTTAGGTAATTAGGGCGATATATTTTAGTTAGTTTAATTTTGTATGAACAAGTTATATTAATAAAGGCATTTCTTTTATAATATCGATGGCTGTAAAAATATATTATGATCGAGTAAGAATATATTCATTGATGTGTTTGCAAAAGTCCTTGACAAAATCATAGCACGGATTGTAAGAGTATAGTGGGATTATGTAGGGTGAGAACTGGTTTATGTGTAAATATGATTTGTCTAAATATCCCTGGTCGTAGTATCATCAAGACTAGACATTGATGAATATGGATAGACTAGCATGTATTGTTATACTCCTTGAACTAGATTCAAGAAACATATCTCCCGTGTTGAAGGGTGGTGCCTAGAGTTAACACATGGATGTATTCAGGGAAATACATTGGAGACTGCTATAAGACAATACTCGGTAATCTATATTATATGTTGTTGCTTTATCTTATTGCAATAGCAATACGCATGGCCTCAGATCTGAGATACTAGTTACCTTATTCATGTGTTGCTATACTTTGGGTCATACCTAAGCATCCTATAGATTGGGTGATACTAGTGATTATGGGTATAGTTAATATCTGTCCGTTGGTAAGCTGAGTAGTCAAGATGGAATCTATCACTCCGATTATAGCAATATAAGGGAGTTGTACCTTGGCCACTTATTAGAAGTGACACACTCGTAAGCCTTTGATCAGAGTGTGAGTTGTGTGAGCTGGCGATAGCTTCGGTTCATTCGTGCAATGGCCAATACAGGACTCCTAGGTTTTAATGCGGGGAGTCGCCGCTAGAGCGCGGGGCTCGTTGTATGTATGAACATACTTGGCATTTCCAACTGGACAAAGGGGTCGAGGACTCCTTTGGGGATTAGCCTTTTTAGTGTTAGAGCAGGGTCCCTACTTTATGTAATATAAGAGTCGCAATCCGAATCAGCTCTTTCGGGAAATTGGTGGTATAGCTTATCCGGGTAGGATTCTTATACCGATAAAAGAGAGATTCTAGTTCTGGACAAAATAGTTACTTATTAATTGAATTTAGATAAAGCATGTTTTTATTATTGGAAAACATTCATTGTCATATCGGATTTACAATAAACAAAAGAGATAAGTCGGGAAATATGACCTTTACGGGCCTAGCCCATGGAGCATGGGCCCAGTGCAATCTAATTACTTCATGTTGACAGAGATTAAAAATGCATGGATGAAAATAGTATTTAACCCTCATTACCTTTTATTTGTTCAAGATGACTGGAAGGCCCAGTACTAACTAGAACCGCATTTGCTTGTAGGAATACCCCAAGATTTTTGTGGAGATAACCTCGAGAGATTTTATAGTGGGCTTCTTTGAGTGTTTAGGAGGTTGTGGGCAGCTTCTTGGCTAAAAGCTAGTTTAGGAAGGGGTATCTATACTTGGGTATAGTTTCAGGACATTTTCTATATAGGATCGATACTATGAAGGATTTGTAAGGAAGAAGATTGCTGGAATATTTCCTATTTTCGTCAAATGTTGATTATTGTTGTTTCTAGTTTGGGAATGCTTTCCTTTTATAGAAATTTTATGACTGTCGATCGACACATCTGGGAGTATCGATCGATGGAATTTTTATCAGAATAGGTTTGCTGTATCATTGGTCTAGATTCCCTATGAGCGTCGATCGACACAATAGGGGATCGTCGATCGATGCATCTCAGGCGGTGGTAGCTTTTCTGAGTCATGATCTTAGGTTTATTAAGTCAACATAGAAACTGACATATATCACCGTCAATCGACACAATAAGGGACCATTGATTGACGCAAGTTAGAGGCCAATAAGCATCGATCAACACTTCTATCTAGGGTGTCAAAATTCTAATTTCTCGGAGGGGTTCTTAGATTTTTGGGGAAAAATGCGATCGTCGTCAGTACCGATTAGTCATCTCTTGAAAAAGATCTTAGACATCATTAGGCCTGGGATGGACCGTGCTCACAGGCTGCCCTTCGCGTACAATAACTTGTACTATTAGGGTAAAGTTTTTGCATACGCAAAGTGAGTGCGGAGAGTAAAAGAGTGCTCGTGATTTTATAGGAATTAGTCAGCATTATTTTATGGACCAAATTTTGAAAAAAAATATTTTTATCACTTCAATCAATTAATGTTTGATAGGTTTTGGAAGTCTAGGAAAAATCATCCGAATTCCTGCGGTGTGTTTCTTGAAAATCTTTTTGGGTCTGCCAGTATTTTAGAAAATGATTTTCATGATGCGAAAATGCAATTTTAAAAAAGGGACTTAATTAGCACAGCAATTTTGTCTGAAAAGATAAAAATCAACCTTTTTTGGGCAAGCATCGATCGACATAATAGAGTTGCGTCGATTGACACAATCTTTTCAAATTTTAATTTTAAATGAGGTGGTTCCTAGCATTAAAAGACATGACAAAGTAGTGTCAATCAACACATATGGGATGCATCAATCGACGGTTGTTGGAACCCTATATATTTTGTAGTTTTTCTGCAAACAAAACACTTTGCATATTGAAATTCTTTCATTTTGGGTCCTCAATTCGAAACAGCGGCCATGTTGAGCCTTTTTGCTATCTCTTTTCTCCTAATTTTCATTTGATTTTTGTCCGTTATGATGTGGAAGAAAATCATAACATCTTTCGAGTGTAATCAGGCTCCTATATCAGTGGAGGAAGTGGATATTCATGGCAAAATAGTTCAAACTCCGTTCTTAGTCATCAAGTATAATTATTAACTTCCCGAGAAATGGAGATACTATAGTGTCGGCAAACGTGAGGCTACCCTGCTTGTCATCAAACCTAAGTGGCATCTCTCCCGTATTTCAGTAAGCTCCTTATCTTCCTTTTTTGAGTTTCCAATAGAATTAGCATGCGTTGTTGGAATTTATTGATGTGTATGCTTTGTTGAACTTGCTGCTGATTTGATATCGCTATAAACTGCTTGTATATGATTCTATAATTATGGAAATTTGGCTTGAGTGTCGATCGATGCAATCTGGTTCTCGAGATGTGTCGATCTATGCATTTGAGTGTCGATCAACGTTGGCCTTACGAAACCTATTTTTCACGATTTTGAGCATACTGGAACTTTGTGTAACTTGCAAAAAATTCCTATGTTATCCTGTTTCGCATGTACTACCGTTGTTTGTGTGAATTTGGAAATTTTTAGGATGACTTAGTGACTATAAGCCTTGTGATGTCTTAGTAATTCCCGTATTTGGTCGAAATTTAATAACTATGGGCTCGGTTTTGCACTTAATAACTATAAGCTTGTCTTGATAAGGTGTGAATAGGGTGGCTTAATGATTATAAGTGAATTTTGTTTGGACGTAATTGCTATAAGTGAAAATTTTCTTAACGACTATAAGCATGATTTAAGATGAAACTATAAGCATGATTTGGATAGAATACGAATTTTTGATGAATTTTTCTTAATGACTATAAGCGATTGATTTTTAGATAGTGATTAAAATGTAATTTTGTCCAACGGTTCATTTGTGTTTCTTCGCAGAGAGTTGACCATCACGATGCGGGTAATTTTTCGAACCTCGTAGCTTGGTAGGATGTCCTATCCCCTGAGGTGAAGAGCATTTTAGAGCGTTCGGGTTTTAACGCGTTCTTTGAGAAGCTTGTCCTAGTGAAGCTTATTCGGTTTTCATGCTTGGCCTTGTCACCAATCTTGAGGAGGTAGGCTGATTCAACCCATACTTTCCATTTGCCGTGCGGAGAATACACCATTACACCGCTTGATTTTGTCGCCATTACGGGTTTGTGTTTTGACGGGGAGGTCATTCACTTCAACTATGCCCTAAATATGGGTAATTACAATCCTAAGCTAGTATTGAAGTTGTTGGGATTCAATAGTGAAAATAAGGAGAATCCTGCCAAGGACTTGTATTATTACTGGTCGGCTGAGGGGCGTAGGGCCTCGACAGGTGATGAGGCTCGGGAGTAATGTGCTTGTTCTTTTATGTTGTATGCCTGTGAGCACGGTCTGTCTCAGGCTTGATGATGTCCAAGACCTTTTTCAGGAGATGGAAAACTATTACTGATAAAGACCATACTCTAAACTACAAACCCCTCCGAGTAAATAGGATTTTCACATCCTGAAGATCAGTGTCGATCAACACACGTCATACCCCATATTGGGTCGATCGACGCTATCCCATAGTGACGATCGACAATGCCCCATATTAGTTTCTCTGCTGACTCATCAAACCTATAACCATGACTCAGCAAAGTTATCATCGCCTAAATTGCGTCGATCGATGCTTCCCTGTTGTGTCGATCGACGCTCATAGGGGAATCTAGACCAATGACACAGCAAAGCTACTCTAACACCTGTTGCGTCAATCGACACTACCATATGTGTCGATCGATGCTCCCAAAAATTCTATAAAAGGAAGCTGTTCCTTGGTATTTCCACAACATTCAAACAATGAAGAAAAATATTCTATCATCCGAAAAAGGAAAGCTGGTCCAAGCCATTTCCTCCTTTAAAATCCTTCGTAGTATCGAGCGTATACCAAAAATATCCCAAAACTATACCAAGGTAAAGACACCCCTCCTTAAAATAGCTTGTAGCTAAAAAGCTGTCCATATATCCCCGAACACTCGAATAAGCCCACCATAAAAATTCCTCGAGGTTATCTCCATAGAAACCTTGAAGAAATCCGAAAGCAAACACGGTTCTAGCTAGTAATGGGCCTTCCAGTCATCTTGCAACAAACAGAATGTAACTGAGGGTCAAAGTATTATTTTCAATCATGCATTCTTAACCACCTCACGAGGTAATTTAGTCATTCCGTGCCCATACTCCAAGGGCTAGGCCCGCAAAGGTCGTATCTCCCTAACTCATCTCTTTTGCTTATTAAAATAACAAAAGATTTCTCAAAATATGATCTATCTAAATTCAAATGGCAAGTAACTATTTCATTCGAAACCAAAATCTCTCTTTTATCGGTACAGGAATCCTACTCGGATTAGCTATACCATCAATTTCCCGAAAGAGCTGATCTGGGTGGCGACTCTAATATTGTATAAAATAGGGACCCTATTCCCGAAAAAAAGGCTAATCCTCAAAGGAGTCCTAGACCCCTTTGTCCAATTAGAAATGCCAAGCATGTCCACACATACATCGAGCCCTGTGCTCTAGCGGCGACTCCCTGCATTAAAAACTGGGAGTCTCGCATTGGCCGTGCCAATCCAATCGCTGATCTAAAAGAGTTAATCAGGAAAAAAGGTTTGCCCGGTCCCAATAGGGATTCTACTAGGGATTATATAACTCTTTTTGTAAATTGGTTTTTCCCAAAACCAATCAAAGTTGAGATAATGAAAGTCATTTGAATTTAGAATTATTAGGATTTACTGCATAGCATCTGCATATGTCTACACCCAGAACCCCATTGTTCTCAATGACATGTCTCTAAAACTTGACTCGAGTTCGTGTAGGGGCACGAAATTGGGACACACCAGTCATGCATAGTATAATATAATCTAGTCGGCTTGATTAAAGCCACTAGGTTTGAGCATATTAAACGTGGAAAACGAGCTCTTAAACTCGATTAGGGTTCTTAGGCTTAAGTACATAATGCACGGTTACCATCCACTGTAACCCTATTAGACTTAGCCCAGCATATAACAAATATAACCCTAGAAACTTCCCCTAGGGGTACCCTAAGTTTTTTTTCAAAAATCACAAAAGGAGAGTACGTTCTCACCTACCATAGGTTGGTAATAGAGAAAAAAGCCCCCCACCTAGAAAACATACTCACCACGACGGAGTAATAAGCGTGGAAGAGAGAGTTTAAAAAGTACATGTTTAGCTGCTCAAACATTGCATCACACATAAACCGCTAACCACGATTTGTGTGCAGCCATAACATAAAATAATCATACCATGCAAGTACACCATCGCGTATACCCCTGGTATTAGGCAATACAACCATAGAAAAGCCGCTCCTAGAGAGCACCATTGCACGTACCCTTGGTAATAAGTGACACACGACCATAGAAAAGCCACTCCTATAATGCTCCATCATGCATACCCCTGTTATTAAGCGATACAACCATAGAAAAGCCGCTCCTAGAAGCGCACCATCCCACACACCCTTGGTATTAAGCTATACAACCATAGAAAAGTTGCTCCTAGAGTGAACCATTGTACGTACCCTTGGTATTAAGTAATATAACCATAGAAAAGCCGCTCCTAGAGCGCACCATCGTGAATACCCCTGGTATTAAGTGATACATAAAAAAACAACACCCCACATCATAGGCAATACGCATACATCTCATAAATATGCATGCACCACATAAACCATGCTAGAATTCCCATAGGCTCGTGCATCATGCGCACAATCATGTACTCACCTATTTTTATTTCAGCTCACTAAAAGTTGCCTGCACTGGCACCCAAAAAGAAATATCCTCAGAGAAGATCCCCTGAGGAGGCAGGTTCCGACGATCCCACTCTAGCAGAACAAAGCGACGAAATGGTCGATAACCGTAAGGCAACGCTCGAAGCCATACAGGACATGATCCTTTCTGAGGATTTCATTAAGAAGTTTGAAGCTGTCATAAATAATATGAGAGCCGTCAGAATTTTAGGTTCCAATTCAGGTGATAAGGTCACAGAGATTGAGAAGAAATTCTTTGATTTTGAAGAAATTCTCCCTAAACTAAAACACATTACTGGACCTTCCAGCACTAAATACATAGATCCATAAAAGTTTGAGCTCTCGATTCTAGAGCCGCTACCCGCTATTTTTGTCATGCCCTACGTCCTACCATTTGATGGCACATGCTCCCCTAAATCTCACATTGAGGGATACCTGCGCATTATAATGAGTGTGGGCATTCCTGAAGTCCATCTGGTAAACTTGTTTCAGACAACACTGTGAGGTCCAGCTACCGATTGGTATATGAGGATGCCGAGCCAAGTAAAGTCGAGCTAGAAGTTGCTCAGTACTGCTGTGAGGCATCGATGATGTGGGGATCTACCTTGGAGCTTGTGTGAGAGGCGAGACCCACTGGGTTTGGTTGGATTTAGGCGTGGCAAAACATTTTTTTGTTCAAGTTTGCACAATAAGCCAATTTTAATGAATAAAAGATTCGAGACCCAAATCTCGATACAACTGATAGAGTAGCCACCCAAGTTATCTACCTAGGAAAGAGTTTTGGTATGGTTCCCTCTGGGTGGGAGACTCATACCTATTGGATCAGAGATTCGGGTATCTGATGAGTCACTTATTTCTCATTTAGTTGATTTAAAATTACATTCACCGCGTAAAACCGTTTCAGTGTTCATCATTTAGGGAATTATCACAGAAATCCCATTTCTACACTCTTTCACACTCGTTACATGTGTTTGCATATTACAATAAAGCACAAGCAATAAATGGGGGAATAAAAATTACAACCAGGGGAAAAATGGGGGAAATTGCAAAGAGAACCTATATATTTGTTCTAAATTATAAAATAAAATGAAAATAAATTCCCCTGCATCCACAGATGTTAGCATAATTTATAGCACATCATAAATCAGCACTTCGACGTATTTTATTGTTGAAACACGTTTTATCTTTTTGTGGGTTGATTTACCGGATTATTAGTGAAAATGATCGCATGGCAAATGGTGAGTTGGATTGATTTTTAATCAGTTAATTATGGGTTTGGGAATCTGCCTGGGGCTGGTACCCGTATGGGTGGGTGGGACCCATATGGGTACTAAGGAGGACTCGCACGGGTATGGTGTACCCCATACGGGTCCTGTCTAGTCCGGATAGAAAATCTATTCAGTTCAATTTATGGATTAACAGATTAATAGATTGATGGCAGAAAAATAAAATAAAAAGGGATTTCCTTCTATATGAGTATGGCGCACCGATTTAATATCTTTGGGGATATATGGTGCTAACAAGGCTCATATGGGTTAGGACCAGACCCGAAATAAGAAATGAAAAGAATAGATAAAACTGGAGAAATGGAGAATAATAACAGTGAAATAATTGAGATGTGAGTCTCTTTGAAACTCAAGAGCATTAACTTTGCGGCATGAATCCACTTTGAGATGATCCCTTTACTGTTGAGAGAGTCTGGCCAAAGTAGATGGTGAAATAGGACTATTTATATGAGCATTTGTGTGGACAGGACCTCCTCTAAATCGTAGTAAATGAAGTTAGGAATGAATAAAATATGGACATAACTTCAAAGAATGAGTTTTCTCCCTATTTTATACCTCCTATACCCCTACTATACCTTTTTTATACCTATAAAAACTGCTAGAATTTTAGTATAATTTTTGTATAAGATGTGTGTGTTTAAAATGTGAAGAGAAGGGCCCTATTTATAGGGAAAATGAGGTATGAACGCAATAAATTACGTTCATGACCTGCCTTTTCCTGAAATAGGAAAGGATTCCCTTCTAAAAGAGCCTGTTTAGGCAACAAGAGTACCCGTATGGGTGGGGCTCCATAGGTACTAGGGGACTCGTATGGGTCCCTTCTAAGCGTATGGAAGGGATGGCCCGTATGGGGTCTGCTAGTGGATTCGTACCATCAAGCAGATCCCGTACAGGTCCCTAAGGGCAGACTAGGTCTCCTAACTTCGGCCAAACTCAACTCTGCAGTAGTAGGAACACCTCTGATGGAAAACACCTGAAAGACATTGCATCATATATCTCTCATCATAGTTTTGTGAGAAGGATCGTTAAAATCCAATAAAGACTGTCCCTCATGGATCATCACAAATACGGATCTGTATGATCTCATGATGTGTGCAAGGGTTTAGAAACTATACGTGAGGTGATGACATGGGCGAGTTCTTTCCTTGAGGTGAACTTTTTTCCTTTTCTAATGCATGCCCCTTGGAATGCGTATCCCTTTCTTGAGATGGATGACTTTCCTTTGCTATTGCGTATCCCTTTCTTGAGGCGGATGACTTTCCTTTTGCTGCTTTGTATTTCCCTTTCTTAAGGCGGATGACTTTCCTTTTGCTACCGTGCATATCCCTTTGCTAAGGCGGATGACCTTCCTTATCAATGTGTATCCCTTTCCTGAGGTGGATGACTTTTCTTTTGCTGATGACTTCTCAAGGGAAGATGTGTGTATCCCTTTTTTAAGGAGGATGACTATGTATCCCTTTCCTAAGGCGATCAACTTTCCTGACTGGTGATGTATCCCTTTCCTAAGGCGGATCGACTTTCCTGACCAATGTATCCCTTTCTTGAGGCGGATTGACTTTCGTGAGTAGTGATGTATCCCTTTCCTAAGGCGGATCAACTTTCATGACTGGTGATGTATCCCTTCTGTAAGGCGGATCGACTTTCCTGACTGATGTATCCCTTTCTTGAGGCGAATCAACTTTCCTGATTGGTAATGTATCCCTTTCCTAAGGCGGATGACTCTCCTACTGGGGAATTTGAATAATTCTTAAAAGAGACAATAATCAAACATCGAGTTAGTCATTGTCCAAGCAGACACCTCTTTATTCTTAATTGACTTTTGTGAGAACAAAAAAAAATATTTTTTCCCCTTCAATTAAGAATAAAGAAGTATGGTTCAGATAAACTGAAAATCATGTGTAGGAAATGTCGAGTTTGGCCAGATCGCTCTATAATGAAATGCCCTTTGGAGGGGTGCCTCTCAAAGAATGCCCCTAGGAGAGTTGGACAATGGGGGGATACCCCTAGATTGACCTTTTCCTTTGAAGGAATGGGGAATGCCCCCGGGTTGGTGGGGGGATGCCCCTCGGATCTGATGATTCCGCTGCTGGGAAGTGGGGGGGATGCCCTTGGGACCTAATTCTCCTACTGCAGGGAAGTGGAGGGATGCCCCTAAGACCTGATGATTTTGCTACTGGAAAGTGAAGGGATGTCCCTAGGTCTACGGGGGGTGCCCTTGGGACCTGATTCTCCAGCTGGGGAATGAACCTAGGGTAAGATGCCCCTAGGATTCTTAATAATGGGAGTATGCCCCTTGAGTAATTTAGCCGTTAAAGGATGGAGGGAATGCTCCTTAATTGATTTTGCTACTGGGAGGATAGAGAATATACCCCTTGACTAGCCGACTCTGCTGCTGGGGAGTAGAGTGATATCCTTTAGTAAAACTTCTTTCTGCTGGGGAGGCCCTCCTTTTCTTGTAAAACTCGTTAGCTGAGGAAGAACTGCTGTGCTAGGATGGACCTGTTACACAAAAAATTTCTTGATTAGTGTTCAATTAAAAAATGTCGTACCCTGATTCTTGATTGACTTTTGTGGAAACAAAAATATTTTTGCCCCTTCAATCATGGATCAAGGTGAATAAATATAACTGAAATGTGGGTGTTAAGAAGAGCGGGGTTAGCCCAAAGCTTGGACTGGATGAATTCTGGTGCTTGCTGAAATACTGACGTAAAAATCTATCCCTAGATGGCAAGAGAGGGCCTGTACGGGTAGGCCAGGCCCATACGGGCAGGGTCCATGGAAGCTGGGACCTGTACGAGTAGGGTGGGACCCGTACGGGTCCTTGAAGGGGGTTTCAAAAGGCAGACGAGCCCCCTTATATCCCTCCTCATGCCAAAATTTCCCATTTATGTTTTCCGGCGATTTTTCTCCTAAAATCAACCAAACATGTACAAAAAGATCCTAAAGGCCGGCTGCTTCTCCCTTCAACTCGAGGACCTACCCCCAGTGGATGATTCAAGGCTTTGAGAATGCCCAATTTTAGTCAGGTATGCATTTCATGAGGGAGACTCTTTTCTGGGACTTACTCCCACTTTTGAAGTGCCTCTGATCCCTTCTCTCAAGACCCACACCTCAAAACTCCAGGTAATTTCACTCGATTCTCCATTTTCCAATTTTGAACTTTTGACAATTTCTCAAATTTTGGCATGGGTTAGGGTGCTTTAGACTTTAGAATAGAGCCTGATGCATGTAACTTCAGCCTAGGATGCTTTAAGAATAGTTTTGGATGAACTTTGGTTGGAATTGGACAATTTTGGATTTTTGGGGAGATTTGCGTAGAGGGATTGCTTACAGAGGACCCGTACGGGTAAGAGGGGACCTGTATGGGTCCTATTTTTCATACGAGTTCCACTTATGGACCCATACGGGTGGGTCCTACAGCACGTATCCTGTCCTCAGGGACAGAACATTATTTTCTCTAATTTCTGCAATCCTTTTCTTATTTCTGACTTATCTGCTGTATTTTAACCCTATTAATCTATAATTCTATCTCTGTAGTTTCAATATAAGACTGTGGGAGCCTTGAGCTTCTACAGGAATTGGTACGAGGAGATTCATACTGCGGGGGATACAGAGCTGCTGACCCATATTGACTCATTTGGCTTCAGCAATATTATCAGGGCCATCCCTAAGGCCCCTAAGATATTGGCCCCTGGTGCCATTTCATCTTTGACTGAGAGGTGGTTGGAGACGACCCATACTTTCCACTTGCCTATCGGGGAGGTCACCATTACTCCTTCAGATGTGTGCACCACGACGGGCCTGGAGTGGAGCGGGGACATGGTCCACTTTGATGTTTATGCCGACCGGTGGCATTCTGGGCATGAGGTGAAGGCCTACATTACTAGATTACTTAGGCTTTGTCTGGGCAGGACGAATAAGCTCAAGTATAGGGGTTTGCGTACTCACTAGATCGGGCAGCCGAGTCCTATTGTAGCTGATAGGAGGGACCAGTACGCCCGGTCTTTCTTGCTGACATTCCTTACCACTATCTTCTTCCAAGTATACTCGGGCAACCTCAACTATGGTTTGCTCTCTTCTGTGGAGGATCTTACAGCTGTGCCCTACAAGAACTAGTGCCAGGGCCATCCTAGCACAGTTGTACTATAGATTGGATGTAGGGGTCTGGGGTGAGTAGGCTGAGCTCAAGATCTGCTATCTGATACTACTAGTAAATCCTAACCTGATCTCTTGTGTTTTAACCTTTTGTCTGAAATTGTGTTGCAACTAACCCTTGCTCTATCTTACAGATTTGGGCTTTCGAGCATTGACTGATTCCTAGGCTAGGCTTGCCCCTACAGCCTGAGGCGCCGTAAATCATATCTAGTGGGATGAGGCCTTGGTAGAATCAGCCTCTGACCACAACGCAGTACCGAGAGTTCTTACGCCAACTGCGCTTAGATCGGGTAAACTTCTTCTACTGAACCTGCAATTTACATTTCAACAAATAATTAGTAGAAACTGTATTCACTAGGTTATAATGCTTACAGTGCATTTATTTTGTGCAAGTCATTCGAGATCTGTGGGAGAGATTGGCCACATATAGAGCCATTGATTAGATACGGGCCAGCATGGATGACCGCTGCTTTGTCCTGGAGCCACCACTCTCCTATAAGTGGTATTTCGGCGAGCGGGTCTGAGGGTGGCGGACCAGTACCATGGTGGAGAGACCAATCCCTCCCTTAATCCTGACAGTATCTTCTATCCTTATCTCATGTCGGGGAATGATTAGGGGCTATACTTGCTGGGCGAGGGAGCTCGCGTGCTGTCTGTTGAGGGCCCTTATGATGAGTTAATTGATTCTTCCCTCCTGCCACCCTGTGACTTGATCCACCATGAGGATGAGCCCCTGGAGTTTCACTGGAGCGATAGTGAGGATGATGATGATGATGATGAGGAGGAGGAGGAGGAAGGACCGAGGGGTGACCACGAGGGTCCATCAATAGTTCAGAGCACCAGAGGTTCTGCTATGTCTGCTACCCTTTCTTCTCAGGTATGCCTCTCACTTAGCCTTCGTGAATACTTGGTTACTTTTTGAAATTGATCGTGAATTTGAGTCTGGTTCTTTATTGCCACAGCCGCCTATTTCCATGTGGAAGAGGTCTGCTGCTACCGCTGCTACTGCTGCCCCTGAGCCGCCAGCAAAGCAGTCTCGAGCCTCAAGATCTGTGAGGGAGGGCGTCCTCTAGGCTGAGTTGGATACTTTCTTCTAGCTCCTCAACCATTCGGGGAATCGAGCTGTCAAGAAGCTTGAGGAGTCGGTCCAGCCTATTAGTTTCACTCCTTCTAGCTCCACCCATGTAAGGAATCCTTTACCTTTGCATTTGTCCATTACTGCTTAAGACGTTTTATTCTGATGTTACCCTTTCTTTTCAGGTGACCATTTTTGAGGCCGAAAGGATAGCCCGGGTTATTTTTCAATGCGGGATCTGTTGTTGGCCCAGGATGCTTTAGCTTCAGTAAGTTCCTTTTACCTATAAAATTTTAACAAACTATGCATTCATGCCATGATATGTATATATGTGTATTGATCTTATGATTTCCATTGCAAACTTTGTTGGCCATGGAGTGGAGTAGGTCCACCTAGGATTTGGAAGCTTCGAAGGAGAAAGCCCCGATTCTTGGAAGAGCAGCTGCGGGCAGAGATGCTGAGGGGTCAGCTAGCGAGGATGACTGAGGATAGGCAGATGCCGGTCCCTTCTGATGATGAGTTCGAGGATGATCTTTCTGCATATATAGTGGCTCAGAGGGGCGTAGATCGGCGTGTTGAGGGGAGTGATCCTACCGGGGCTGCTGTAGGGACCTCAGAGACTAGAGCCCCCGCCCAGCCAGCTGTAGATACTGGTGATGACCATATGACCATAGATGTGGACTATCTGCTGGTAGATTCTCAAGATCAGCCTTAGGAGGGTCGCCACGGACAAGATTCCTTGACCGCTTAGGTTATGATTATGACCTGAACTATTTGATACTTTTGGGCCCTGCGTGGTTCACTTTGATTATGATATATGGATTAGTACTTTTGATACTTCTTTTATGCTTATGGATTTTTCTTGAACTGAGACTATTGAATATTGTTGCCTTGTGAACCCGTATTTTATCTAGTGATGTCAAAGGGAGGGGATCAAGTGATGTTCTAACTTTTGCATAGGTCACTTGATGTGAGGTGACCTATCGAACATTTATTATTTTTTTCTTTTTTTATCCTAATTTTTGCCTGAGCTATCCTTGACGGTTTAGCCCAGCAAACTTTTCTTTTCAGCTTTAACTTTTGCCTAGACCGCCCTTTCGGGTTTTCAACCTAGCAAGCTTTTCTTTTTCTTTTTGACTTAATTTTTATCGAGACTGCCCTTTCAGGTTTTCAATCCCGTAGGCTGTCTTAATTTTTACCTGAATTGTCCTTGATGGCTCAATCCAACAGACTTTTCTTTTTGCCTTAACTTTTGCCTGGACCGCCCTCTCAGGTTTTCAATCCAGCAGGCTTTTCTAAATATTGCAAATGTGTAATAAAGATGAATATAATGATGCATAAAACGTAGAGAAAAATTGATGTTCACATACCAGTGATTATTTCGCCTAAAGACATGCATGCATTCATAAGACCAAGATTCTTAGCAAAATCATAACATGTTCATTGATGAGATTAATTTGAGTACATAGGCAATAGTAATAATTTCTAATGGTTAACCCCTACTGCCTATTGGTTTTTTACAGATTTTCTAGGAAGTAACTGACATTTTTCTCTCTATGCCCAAACTTTTGCCAAAGCCGCCCTTTTTGGATTTTCAGCTTAGCGGGCTTTATTTGCGTTGGAGTGCCCTAATTTTTGCCTGATCAATTTGTAAAATACCAATTAGTGGGCTGCACCATAATTTTTGCCCGAGTAGTAGAGGACTGCTTGCTGGGTGATTTATTCTTTATTTCTTTTATTCTTTGTGTTGCTTTTTTTATGATTTAATTCTTTGGACCTAGACATGATAATGATTGAGCCTATCTTGATTCACTGGATTCATTAACTCATTTCCGTCTATATCCATAAGCTTGATTCCCCCTTTTCCAAGGACTTTCTTCATGACGAATGGTCCTTCCTAATTAGGCCTGAACTTGCCCCTAGCATCAGTGTTGACTTAGCGTAGCTGCTTGAGGGCCATATCACCCGCTTTGAGAGGCTGTTTTAGGTATTTGATTCTATTGTTGTAAGCTCGAGCCATGTGCTGTTAGTACATCTGGAGATGGTCAAGTGCCCTTAGCCGCTTCTCATCTATTGCATTCAACTATTCATACCTGGCTCTTGCCAAATCTGATTCTTTTAACTGCGGTTCAAGTGCCACTCTTAGAGATCTTACTTCTGTTTTAACCGGTAACACAGCTTGCATTCTATATACTAAGGAGAATGGTGTTTGATCGGTGGGAGTTACTATACTGGTTACATACCCCCAAATTGCGAATGGAAGCTTATCAGCCCAATCTCTATAGGTAGCCACTGTCTTTGACAAATTCCTTTTGATTGACTTATTAGCAGCCTCGACTGCCCCATTAGCTTGTGGCCTACATAGAGAAGATCTGTGATGCTTAATGTTGAATTTCTCAAATAATTTAGCATGGCCCCTTGAAATTGAACTCCGTTGTTAGAAACCACATGGTTCGGAATTCCATCTCTTACAAAAATATGCCTCTCCATGAAATTGGCCATTTTTTTAGCAGTAATGTTGGTGTAAGATTCGGCCTCTATGCATTTTGAAAATTAATCAACTGTGACTATGATGAATCGGTGACCGTTGGTTGATGATGGCCGAATTTTGCCAATTATATCTATCCCCCACACCGAGAAAGGCTAAGGAGTAGACAAATCGTGAAGTTCGGTTGAAGGGAGATATTGTATGACCCCGTAAATCTGACATTCATGACATTTCCTGAATTTGTCGATGCAGTCCGGGTTCATTATGGTCTAGTAGTACCCCATTCTCTGAATCTTTCTGGCTAGAGCATCCCATTCATGTACGGGATGCAATCCCCCGAATGTACCTGAGTCATTACCTTTTCTGCTTCTTCTTCTATCAAACATCTCAACAATAAACCCTCGGCTGTTCTTTTGAAGAGATCTTCGTCGACTAGTCTGAACTGGGTCATCAATCTCTTGAGAGTTAAACGGTCTGAACCTGATGACCCCTCCGGGACACTTCCCTCCTTTAAGAATCCTCTTAATGTCATCATACCAACATGTCTTTTGCTCCTCTACAACCATAACCTAAACCTTCTCATAAAATGGTGAACGAGCCGTTTCTACTATAAGTGGATAGATAGGTTGAGCCTCTTCTCCTCCCCACATAGAGTCTAGGGTAGCCATGGAATCTGCCATCTGATTATCATCCCTCGGTATATACTGGAAGAGGCATTGGCTGAACCATGCTGATAAACCCTAAACTGCTTTCATAAACGGCCGGAGCCACTCTTCCCTGATTTCCCACTCTTCCACGGCATGCTTTACTACTAACGCGGAATTCCCCATCACCCTGACTTCCTTTGCCCCTATCTTTAAGAGAGCATCAAGACCAAAGAGACAAGCTTCATATTCAGCCCCGTTATTGGTGACAGAAAACTCCAACCGTTTGCTCAGAGGAATAACCTCACCTCGTGGTGTAATAATTATTACCCTAAGGCCTACCCCCTTTCAGTTCATAGCCCTGTGAAAATACATGGTCCATTCGACCTTTTTAGCCTTTACCGCTGCTAACTGCTCATCAAAGAAATCCAAATTTTCAACATAATCAGACTCTACAATTTGACTTGCCAAAAATTCAGCCACTGCTCTCCCCTTAATGACCTTCTTCGTGACATACTTGATATCAAACTCGGACAGTAATAGGAGCTAACGAGAGAGTTTCCTTGCCAATGTGGGCGATTGACAAAGATACTTCATCGGATCCACCTTTGCAATTGCTTGAATTCTATAGGACTGGAAGTAGTGCCTCAACTTCTTAGTCAACCACACCATCGTTGTACAAGTCTTTTCTACTACTGTGTATTTTGCCTTATATTCCAACAACTTCCTTCTTAAATAGTAGATGGCATGCTCGCTCTTATCGTCTTGTTCCTGAACCAACATTGCCCCTACAGATGACTCTTCTATGGCTAAATATAGAATTAACAGCTTGCCGGGCATCGGAGGCTTTAAAACTTGGGGGCTCATAAGATAAGACTTTATCTTATCAAATGCTATCTGGCATTGCTCATTCCACTCTATAGGCTACTTCCTTCTCAACAACTTAAAGATTGGCTCACACACGATTGTTAACTTGGCAATGAAATGACTCACGTACTGGAGCAATCCAAGGAATGACCTGACTTCCCTTTCAGTTATAGGAATAGGCATTTATTGAATAGCTCTAACCTTATTAGGTTCGACCTCGATTCCCCTCTGACTGACGATGTGTCCGAAGAGTTTTCCGAATGTAACTACAAATACACACTTCTTTGGATTCAAGCGCAGATTGTACTTCTCGATTCTAGTCAAGAACCTTTCCAAAATCTCAGGGTGCTCTTCCCTCATATTAGACTTTACTAGCATGTCATCTACATAAAACTCAACCTCTTTATAGATCATGTCGAGCAGTAAGGCTGTTACTACTCTCTAATAAGTTGCCCTTACATTCTTCAGCCCAAAAGGCATTACATTCTAACAATACACTCCCCATTCTGTGATGAAGGCCGTCTTGATCTTGTCTATGATGTCCATTAAGATATGATTGTACCCAAAGAACCTATCTAAGAATGAGTACATTGCGGCCCTGGCGGCGCTGTCTACTAACACGTCAATGTGTGGTAATGAAAAGTCGTCCTTGGGGGATGCCTTGTTCAAATCACGAAAATTGACACACATTCTGACCTTTCCATCTTTCTTAGGGATCGGGACAACATTTGTTAACCATGTCGGGTACTCGATTACTTAATAAACTTAGCTTCTAGTAATCTAGTAACTTCAGCTTTGATCTTATCGGCCCATTCTGGACGTAACCTTCTTAACTTTTGCTTAACTGGTTTGAACTTGGGATCAATCAGGATGTGATGCTCGGCAATCTGGCGATCTACCCCAGGCATGTCCTCGTAGGACCATGCAAAAGCATTAACATATTTTCTAAGCACTTTTATCATCTCTCTTTTTTCGATAGGGGCTAGATAATTGGTTATTGTCACCATTTTTGGATTTTCCTTAGTACCCAAATTAATTTCACACAATGAAGTGTCATGAATGCTAAAAATGTTATGCGTATGGTTAGATGAATGCCTGGTGCCATTAGGCAAAACATCAAACAAGCAAGCAAAATCACTATTATTTTATTAGGATGCCTATAGGCTACATCATTTTCATTACATATAATTGCATTGTCATCCTCCACAGGCGGAGGGTCTTCTTGGTCACTCATTAAAATGTGAGTCAGGTCGCGATCCAGGTCTTGCAATTGTTTCTCAGTCAACACATCTTCCACACCTTACCTCGTGGCTTGGGCTAGGTTTCTCAAGGCTTTCTGAATCGGTGTCTTCTTCTTATCCCCTAAACATAAGATAGTGTAAATTTAAGTGGTAAGAGTATCAATGGCTTTTTCTACTTCAATCTTGGACGGGTCACTGTCTTCCATTTGTTTGGCATATTTTCCTACTTCTATAGCTATTTCATAGCTTTCATGGATAGTTTTGTATGCACTTACAAATGCTCTCTTATGGAGGTGAGGAGATAACTCGAAGATGAATCGGTCAGCTAATTCCTTCTCCTGAGGTTTCCTTTCAAGGGATACTGTGATGGTTAACCACCTTTAAAAGTAGTCATGGACAGGTTCCCCACTCCGTTGTCTGATAGTTATAAGGTCTGTTGCATATGATGTATGCCCTTAAGGCAATTAGGGCGATATATCTTAATTATGTAATAGTACGAATATTTTGTTTAATCAATAAAGGCATTTAATCTTTTGTTTATATCAATATGTTCGTATATATATATATATATATATATATATATATATATATATATATATATTAAAGCTGGTTAAATATATATTCATTGATGTATGCAAAAGTCCTTGACATATCATAGCATGAAGTCAAATAAATTATAGCTGGATTATATTTGGTGGAACCTGCTTCATGTGCAATTATGATTAAGTCTAAACTATCCCTAGTCATAGTTTCATCAAGAAAGGATATTGATGAAATGGAAAGACTAGCATGTGGTCAACTTTCTTGGAAAGGGTCCAAGCAGTTAATCTCCTAAAGACTGAAGGTGGTGCCTTAAGTTTGACACATGGATATATCTGGGAGATATATTGGAGACCGCAACAAGATAAACACTTGGTATAAATATCAATGTGTTGGTGTTTATCTTCATGCAATAAGCTTTACGAATGTCTTCATACTTGAGATGGTAGTTGCCTTGTGTGGTACTATTGCTATACTTTGGGTCATTGCTATACACTAATTTATTTAAGGTGCTACGGGTGATTACAGGTATAGTGATGACAACACGTTAGTAAGCCGAGTAGTCGGAAAGAATCCATCACTCCAGATATATTAAGGAGTTGTACCTAGCCACTTGTTGAAGTGATGATTGCCATAAACCTCTAATCAGAGTATGTGTTTGATAGAAATGGTTTCACGATAGTAAAAGGCAATGTACTTCGATAACAAGTAAATAACTAGGATAGCTTAGAGCAACCTCGCTATTAGTGGGTTAAAACTTTAACCGAACCTAATAAACCAGATGGTACTAATATTAAAGAATGGAAGGAATTTATCACACTGGATAACTATTGCATTAACCGGGATTAAGTCATAAGCATAAATGACGTTCCGAGTAATGGGGGATAGTAGACCCTTGCTAGAGGCGTACTACAGCCATTTAAGGTAATCGAGTTCTATTCACGATCTAGAGCATCGAGCTAATGGTTCCATTAGAACAAGGGTTGGTTAATCCTTAACAGCTCAATACTTTGGGATTCTATAAGGTCACACACATTGGACCTTCATCGGACTAAGTAAAGAACTAATAGATTTATTCTATTACGAAAATATAACATAAATAATAATTGGATTATTATTTGACTAGTTAAAATTGATTAGATCAATTTTGGATAGATTAAGGAATTTATTTTGAGCGGTAACTAATTAATTGGAGTCATAAATAAATTATAATTGATTAGATTAATTTTGGTTGGATCAAGAAATTTATTTGACTGGTAACTAATTTATTAGAGTAAAAAATAAATATTTATTTGAAAGGATTTAAAGCAGATTTTGCATTGGCAAGTTAAAACCGAAAAGTATGAAATATTTTGTGCAAAGCTCGATTATGGGCGGCACAAAGGCAGCCCATGAATGCAAGGCAAGCCCACATGCAGCATGCTATGCACACTGCATGTGTATGGAAACTCATGTAGGACATCGCTGATGGGGAGTAAATATTTGTTCCCAAGCCTATATATAGGCTGTCCCCTTTCCTTTCAAAATGTACCAAGCTCAAAGCATAAATCCTAAGCGAGATAATTAATCTCTCGGGTAATTGAGCAAGTTATTTTTGAGAAGCCATAATTTATTCGGGCACCTCTAGTTTATATTTTTGGGTAAGGCTTCTAGAGTAGTCTAACAATTACTCGAGGCTTTTTAGTTCTTCCTCCTGGGGAGGTTTTGATTGGTGGGGTTCGTATGGATACTGATAGAGGCTATCCTACGATTGGAGGCTTGTGTAAGAAGGTTCTGCAAAAGCACACTTCAACTGATAAGTTCTTTTTCTTTTTCTTTTAATTATTAAGTCTTTTTCCTTTAAGTGTTTTTAGACTTGGTAATTATATTTAGGTTATTTTGTATGCTTAGTTTATTTTATGCTTAGGTTATAACTTAGAGTTATAATATGCTTAGTATAAAATAAATAGGCTAGGATATAATTTGGAATTATGGTATGCCTAGTCCTTTAGCATGCTAACCTAGGTAGAGAATTATTTAGTTAAGGTTTTATTTAATTTATATGCAACTAATAGGAGTTTCTGGGGACAGGGACAAAATTTTGAATTTCCGCCATGTCTCTTATGCATGTTCAATCTGACTGTCAGTTCCCAACAGTGGTATCAGAGCTTGCCTATTTAGTGCATAATTAAGTTACAAGCAAACTAAATATTATTTACTAAATGAAATGATTTGTTTATTTAATTGTTTAGAATAATATATATAAACTTGTGCCTTTCATTTCAAGGTTAGAAAAAGGTTAAGAATAATTTTGAATATGCCTGCTAAACTTACTCAAATTATACAAGTGTCAATAATTTATTTAAATTACATGGGTTATAGATGCTCCCAATTTACATGAATTGGAAGAACGAAATTTATTAGTTCAAGAGAATCCATTGGTGTTCAAGTTTGTGCCCGTATTTGTTCTGACTAAGGATTGGACTTGGTGTCTACTCCTCATAGGGCACTTCTCCTACCTGGGAACCTATATCGGTGCAATTTGAATTGACCAACCGGGGGATTAATATGAACTAATTTATTTCTAGTATATAAGATGGTGCTTATATATGTTTCTACAACAAAGTAAAAAATTAAATTTATTGAATAAAAGCTTAAAGGAAATGCAATATAAATATAACAAATAAAAGTGTTAATTATTTTAGCATATAATCTAGGTTGATGGAATAATTATACTAAAGAGCTGAACCCACCTAAGGTTAGACCTTATAAATTAATTCTAAAATTCCCTGAATTAACACAAGTTATTATAATTTTGTCCATCTGATAAAATCCTAGATTGGGTGAGACATTTAACACCAATAAAATTCCAAAGTAAATATATTAAGGCAAGTTGTAGTCTTCCTTACTCAAATTTATAATACGGTCTCTTTGGGCTATCAAAGTGCTACGCAAAGTGTTTCTTCTAGTCCACATTGATTGGTTGTAAAGTTTGAGATATGGTCTGCCTTAACAGAGCTGGGGTAGTCCACCATAAAATTGGGGGCTAGGCCCAGATCTGAGACATATTCAAGGAGATGCTAATATAAGAGCACACCTCCCTTGGGATTAGGGAACTTGAATGAATTAGCAATTGCATGCGATGCAAATGGAATGGGATTCCAACTATGACTTACTATTATGACTTGACTCATAAAATTGGGTGTTGTAATAGACTAGTTATAGATGCTACCTACTAGGAAATTTAGCTGGGCTAAAATTCACAAATTCAATAGAATGGGCTATTGTAAATTTTGAAGAAAATAGTAGGAAAATGTATTTAATTAAAAGTCCTCATATTAATTACATGTACTTAAACTAATATCTAAACACTTTTCTTTTCTTATATCTTAGGTTGAAAATGGCTTCCAATTTTAATCTCCGTATGTTACTTGACACCAAATTGAATGGCTCGAGCTTTTCTGATTGGTTCTCGAGCTATAAGAATAGTTCTTAGATCCGAGGGAATTGCCTATGTCCTAAGTGAAATTTTTCCTGTAGAACCTGATGTTGAGGATCATGTGGAACATGATGCCTGGTTGAAGCATAGGAAAGATTGTGAGACTGCCATGTGTATTATGTTGGGGTCTATAAATTCTGAGCTTCAGAAATAACATGAGAACATGCCCTTGGAGGACATGGTTCTCCATCTTGAATAACTCTTTTTGGAGAGGGAGAGGACTAAGAGGTATGAGACCTCCAAGCTCCTTTTCAGGACCAAGATGCAGGTTGGCACCTCTGCCTCTCAGCATGTACTGAAACTCTTGGGATACCTTGAGAAACTGAATTGATTGGGATTCGAGATGAATCATGACTTGAGCATTGACCTTGTGTTGATGTCCTTGATAGATAGTTACTCAGGCTTCGTGACTAACTATTACATGAACGGGATTAATTCTACTATCCCTAAATTAATCAACATGCTGAAAATAGCAGAACCTCAGATAAAAATGGATCAGAAACCTCTATTGTTGGTTGAAAAAGGCAAGGCTTCTAAGAAGAAGAAGTAGGCACTGGGTGCTAAGAAAAGAATCAGTAAGAAGAATAATGAAAAGAAGGCATCTAAGTATGTTTGCTTCCAATGTGGGAAACTAGGACATTGGAAGAGGGATTGCAAAGCTCCTGCTTCTAAGCATTTGAAGAAGAAGCCTACAAAGGCATCTACTTCAGGTATGTTTGTAATTGAAAACTTTACTACTTTTCCACGAGAATCCACTTAGGTATTAGATATTGGTTGTGGTTCTCATATCTGTACTTCTGTGCAGGGACAAAGGAACTGTAGAAAACTTACAAAATGGGGGATGAACCTATGCGTGGGAAATAGAGCCAGAGTTGCTGCATTAGCCGTAGGGAGCTTTAGTCTTGTTTTGCCAAGTGGACTTGTTTTAGTTTTGAATAATTGTTACTACATTCCAAGTGTTACTAAGAATATTGTATCTATTGCGTGTTTAGTAGCAGAGGGATTTGAAATTTTATTTTTGAATAATACTTGTTAGATTCATTTGAATAATATTCTTTATGGTTATGGAATGTTGAAAAGTGGCATTTATATTCTTGATACTAAAACAGAAGTTTTCAATATAATCAATGTGAAGAAAGTTAAATTAGATAATGAGAATTCCTTCTACTTATGGCATTGGTGTTTAGGCCACATAAACAAAGATCGCTTAACCAAGTTGCATAAGCGTGAAGACTTGGGCCCAATAGACTTGGAGTCTTATGGTGATTGCGAACCTTGTTTAAAAGGAAAAATGACAAAGTTACCCTTTCAAGGAAAGGGTGAGCAGGCCACAAGTACATTGGAACTTATACATACTGATGTGTGTGGTCCAATGAGTGTTCAGGCACTAGGAGGATACTCCTACTTTATAACCTTTATTGATGATTACTCATGATACGGTTATTTGTACTTGATGAAGCATAAGGCTGAAAGTTTTGAAAAATTCAAACTATTCAGAGCTGAAGAAGAGAAACAACTTGAGAAAAGTATTAAAACACTTCAATTGGATCGAAGTGGAGAATACTTAAGTTAGGAGTTTCAGGATTATCTAAAGGAAAACGGGATAGTTCCCCAATGGACCCCTCCTTATACACCCCAACACAATGGAGTGTCAGAAAGAAGGAATAGGACTTTATTAGATATGGTCAGGTCCATGATGAGCCATGCGGTTCTTAGTAAATCCTTTTGAGGATATGCATTGGAGAGCGCAGTATGTCTTAAATAGAGTGCCCTCTAAATTAGTTGATTTTACACCATGTGAAAGATGGTGTAACAAAAAACCATCTCTAAGTCACTTAAGAGTATGGGGCTGACCTGCCATAGTAAAGAGGATAGCGTCAGATAAGCTAAATGCTAAGGATCATAAATGTCTGTTCATTATATATCCAAAGGAAACAATTGGATATCTGTTTTACCAACCCAAAGCACAAAAGGTATTTGTGTCTTGGAATGCTCACTTTTTGGAAAAGGAACACTTACTTGTAAAAGTCAGTGGGAGCAATATTGAACTGGAAGTTCAAGAGAAAGAAACAGACAATCAACTGATTGACCCTGTTCTAGATACACAAGAGAGTGTGATCTAAGAACAACCTGTCGAAACACAATCATTGCGAAGATTAGGTCATGTTCATAAGGGTCCTAATAGATATGGGTTTATCATCACTAATGATAAGGAACTATATCTTATGGAGGATGATGAACCAAGGACATATGATGAGGCAATGAAAATTTTAGATTCTGATAAATGGCTAAAGGCCATGAAATCAGAAATGGATTCTATGTACGAGAACCAAGTTTGGAATTTGGTTGATGCATTGCAAGAGGTTAGACCAATTGGGTGCAAATGGGTCTTTAAGAAGAACACAGACATGGATGGTAATGTAATTACCTATAAAGTAAGGTTGGTTGCAAGAGGTTATAGTCAACGGGAAGGTATTGACTATGATGAAACCTTCTCACCGGTAGCCATGCTTAAATCCATAAGGATACTCCTCACTATTACTGTTCATTACGATTATGAGATCTGACAGATGGATGTAAAAACAACATTCCTGAATGGGGATTTAGACCAGGATGTGTATATGACACAACCTGAGGGTTTTACATCTCAGAATGGCTCGAAGGTATGCAAGCTATAAAGATCCATTTATAGACTTAAGCAGGCATCCAAGAGTTGGAATATAAGGTTTGATCAGACAATTTGGGAACTGGATTTCTACCCAAATGCAAATGAGCCTTGTGCTTACAAAAAGGTTAGTGGGAGTGTAGTTATTTTTCTAGTGTTGTATGTTGATGACATTCTGCTAATAGGAAATGACATTTCTCTTCTTCAAAATGTTAAAGTATGGTTGTCAAGAAAGTTCTCCATGAAAGACCTTGGTGAAGCAACATTTATACTAGGTATAAAGATCTACAGGGATAGATCCAAGAGGTTGTTAGGTCTTTCTCAAAGTACATATATAGACAAGGTATTGAATAGGTTCAACCTTGAGCATTCTAAGAAAGGTTATCTCCCGATGACAAAGGGGATTAACCTATCTAAGGCTGAGTGTCCGAAGACAGCTTAGGAGAGAATGCGCATGAAGGATATACCCTATACATCAGCGATAGGATCTATCATGTATGCTATGATATATACTAGGTTAGATGTCTCTCAAGCTTTGAGTTTACGAGCAGACATCAGTTGGATCCAGGTAAAAAGCACTGGATGATCGTCAAGGCAATTCTTAAGTACTTGAGAAGGACTAAGGATGAGTTCTTGATTTATGGAGAAGGTGACCTCATAATTAGAGGTTACACTGACGCGAGTTTTTAATCTGACAAGGATGACTTTAAGTCTCAGTCAGGTTTTGTGTATGTGTTAAATGGAAGGGCGGTATGCTAGAAGACTTCCAAGTAAGAAACTACTGCTGATTCAACCACAAAATCTGAATACATTGCTACATGTGAAGCAGTAAAAGAAACTGTCTGGTTAAAGGGATTTATTAGTGATCTCGGTGAGGTGCCTGAGTCTGTTAATCCAATTACTTTGTATTGTGATAACAATGGTGCTATAGCTCTGGAAAAGGAACCACGGTCTCATTAGAAAAAAGTATATGTATCCAAAAAGTATCATATACTCAAGGAGATTGTGGATGCAAAGATAATAAGACTAGAATATGTACCCACTGATCAGAACCTCGCGGATGGTCTGACGAAGCCATTGACTCAAGTCAAACATGACCAGCATGTTAAAGCATATGGATTAAGACATATGGCTAATTGCCCTTAGTCCAAGTGGGAGTTTGTTCGATATGATGTATACCCTTAAGGCAATTAGGGTGATATATCTTAATTATGTAATAGTACGAATATTTTGTTTAATCAATATAGGCATTTAATCTTTTGTTTATATCAATATGTTTGTATATATATATATATATATATATATATATATATATATATATATTAAAGCTGGTTAAATATATATTCACTGATGTATACAAAAGTCCTTGACATATCATAGCATGAAGTCAGAGAAATTATAGTTGGACTATATTTGGTGGAACCTGCTTCATGTGCAATTATGATTATGTCTAAACTATCCCTAGTCATAGTTTCATCAAGAAAGGATATTGATGAAACGGAAAGACTAGCATGTGGTCAACTTTCTTGGAATGGGTTCAAGCAGTTAATCTCCTAAAGACTAAAGATGGTGCCTTAAGTTTGACACATGGATATATCTGGGAGATATATTGGAGACCGCAACAAGATAAACACTTGGTATAAATATCAATGTGTTGGTGTTTATCTTCATGCAATAAGCTTTGCGAATGTCCTCATACTTGAGATGCTAGTTGCCTTATATGGTACTATTGCTATACTTTGGGTCATTACTATACACTAATTTATTTAAGGTGCTACGGGTGATTATGGGTATAGTGATGACAGCACGTTGGTAAGCTCAGTAGTCGGAAAGAATCCATATCTCCGGATATATTAAGGAGTTATACCTAGCCACTTGTTGAAGTGATGATTGCCATAAACATGTGATCAGAGTATGTGTTTGATAGAAATGGTTTCACTATGGCAAAAGGCAATATACTTCTGTAACAAGTAAATAACTGGGATAGCTTGGAGCAACCTCGCTATTAGTAGGTTAACACTTTAACCGAACCCAATAAACCAGATGGTACTAATATTAAAGAATGGAAGGAATTTATCGCACTGGATAACTATTGCATTAACCAGGATTAAGTCATAAGCATAAATGATGTTCTGAGTAATGGGGGATGGTAGACCCTTGCTAGAGGCGTACTACACTCGTTTAAGGTAATCGAGTTCTATTCACGGTCTAGAGCATCGAGCCAATAGTTCCATTAGAACAAGGGTTGGTTAAGCCTTAACAGCTGAATACTTCGGGATCCTATAAGTTCACACACATTGGACCTTCATCGGACTAAGTAAAGAACTAATAGATTTATTCTATTACGAAAATATAACATAAATAATAATTGGATTATTATTTGAGTGGTTAAAATTGATTAGATCAATTTTGGATAGACCAAGGAATTTATTTTGACCGGTAACTAATTAATTAGAGTCATAAATAAATTATAATTGATTAGATCAATTTTGGTTGGACTAAGAAATTTATTTTGACTGGTAACTAATTTATTAGAGACAAAAATAAGTATTTATTTGAAAGGATTTAAAGGGGATTTTGCATTGGCAAGTTAAAACCAAAAAGTATCAAATATTTTTTACAAAGTTCGGTTGTGCGAAATACATCGAAAGGTGCACGAACACTACTGGGCAGTGTTCGCGGCAACCCATATTCATGGGCTGCACAAAGGCACCTATGAATGCAAGGCAAGCCCATATGCAGCATGCTATGCACGCTGCCTGTGTATGGAAACCCATGTGGGACATCACTGATGGGGAGAAAATTTTTGCTCCCCAAGCCTATATATCCCCTTTCCTTTCAAAATGTACTGAGCTCAAAGCATAAATCCTAAGCGAGATAATTAATCTCTCGGGTAATTGAGCAAGTTATTTTTATGGAGTCTGAATTTATTCGGGCACCTCTAGTTTATATTTTTGGGTGAGGCTTCTGGAGTGGTCTAGCAACTACTAGAGGCTTCTTAGTTCTTCCTCCTAGGGAGGTTTTGGTTGGTGGGGTTCATGTGGATACTGATAGAGGCTATCCTACGATTGGAGGCTTGTGCAAGAAGGTTCTGCAAAAGCACGCTTCAACTGGTAAGTTCTTTTTCTTTCTCTTTTAATTATTAAGTCTTTTTCTTTAAGTGTTTTTAGACTTAATAATTATGCTTAGGTTATTTTGCATGCTTAGTTTGTTTTATGCTTAGGTTATAACTTAGAGTTATAACATGCTTAGTATAAAATAAATATGCTAGGATATAATTTAGAATTATAGTATGCCTAGTCCTTTAGCATGCTAACCTAGGTAGAGAATAATTTAGTTAAGGCTTTATTTAATTTATATGCAACTAATAGGAGTTCCTAGGGACAGGGACAAAATTTTGAATTTCCACCATGCCTCTTATGCATGTTCAATCTGACTGTCAGTTCCCAACAGGGTCAAGCATGGATGGCTCTTCTCTTACTTTCTTGGTTTCCATGATGCGTTTCCATACCTCACTTTCTTCTAATCCCAAGTTGATCATGGCTACTTTATCCCCTCTCCTTCGGGGCTCATAGACTTTTCTTTTATCAATTAGTGCTGTGATAGCTTTGAGGAGGTCCTCACATATCCTAGTTGGATGATTAAGACTGACATGATAAATGTAGAATTTGCCCCTCTCCTCAGGTTTTGGCTGAGAATACGGTCGGAGATGATCAATTAATTGGTATTTCTTCAGCTTCTTGAAAAGGCTCAATAGAGGAGTAGCCCATGGTGAGATATCATCAAGAGTCATAGGATGAGCCACTTGGTCGTGGGTCATGCCATAGGGTAAACCTATGAAATGAGGGAGGATTGCCCCCTTTGGTATAACCATGAAGTCCTGTAGCCGACTCAAATCCTCACTATGGTGAGCCCGTAGGATAGCCTCTTGACGGAGTGAATGGGTCCCATTATTAACTGTGCAGAGCGTTGGGTTTGTTGTTTGAAGTGATGGACCAAGCTGAGCCATGATTAGGACCGGGATGAGTGCTGCATGGGATTGTCGATTTTTGGTCTTGCACTGAGGTGGAAACTAAGAGATCAGTACATGCATGGGATGTGGTATGCATGCATATATTACAACAATGCATAGTGGGCTTAATCACAGGGGTATGTAACACAACACATGCAAATCGATCGGTTCCATCCTTATATCTCCCGCTGAGTCTGAGGGTATTCTTAGTCTAATCTCACACAGAAATCAGGGTACATAGAAGGTAAAATTCTAAGGCTTTTGATAAGAATGATGTAGGGACATATCGGAAGTTGATGTAGAAGGTTCCCATTGCATCAAGCCTCTGGAGGGAGATGGCAATGAGTGCTCCGCCCACTAAGGTATCCCCGATATCCCTAGCGGTCATGGGAATCACCGTTGTGAGTGTTATGGAAATAATAGAGCACCCTAACCTAGTACTAGAAGAAGAGCACATCTAACTAAAGAGAGAAGGAGATGAGAAGATAGAGTGTGGTAATTTTCGCAAATGATGAAAAAGAAAACGGGTTGAATCAAGCAAATGATTTTTAGTGCTCATATTAATCTTTTAAGCTTTTAAAACAAACCAATATTTTACAGGTTAAAAGAGTATGTCCCTAGCGGAGTCACCACTATGAGGTGTCGATGACATGGGGGTGTCCCCTGGCTCCTGTGTGAGAGGCGGAGTCCACTGGGGGTTTGGTTGGATTTAGGCGTGACAAAACATTTTTTAGTTCAAGTTTGCACAATAAGCCAATTTTAATGAATAAAAGAATCGAGACCTAAATCTCAATACAATTGATAGAGTCGCCACCCAAGTTGTGTACTTGAGAAAGAGTTTTGGTACAGTTCCTTCTGGGTGGGAGACTCATACCTATTGGATCAGAGAATCGGGTATCGAATGAGTCACTTATTTCTCATTTAGTTGATTCAAAATTACATTCACCGCATAAAACCTTTTTAGTTTTCATCATTTGGGGAATTATCACAGAAATCTTATTTCTACATTCTTTCACACTCGCTACATGCATTTACATATTACAATAAAGCACAAGCAATAAAATGGGGAATAAAAATTACAACTGGGGGAAAAATGGGGAAAATTGCAAAGAGAACCTATACATTTATTCAAAGTTATAAAACAAAATAAAAATAAATTCCCCTGCATCCACAGATGTTAGCACAATTTATAGCACATCATAAATCAGCACTTCGACGTATTTTGTTGTTAAAACACATTTTATCTTTTTGTGGGTTGATATACCCGATTATTAGTGAAAATGATTACATGGCAAATGGTGAGTTGGATTGATTTTTAATCAGTTAATTATGGGTTCGGGAATCTGCCTGGGGCTGGTACCCGTACTGGTGGGTGGGACCCATACGGGTATAGGGAGGACCCGCACGGGTATGGTGTACCCATACGGGTCCTGTCTGGTCTAGATAGAAACTCTATTCTATTTAATTTGTAGATTAACAGATTAATGGATTGATGGCAGAAAAATAAAATAGAAAGGGATTTCCTTTCGTATGAGTATGGCGTATCGATTTGATATCTTTAGGGATATATGGTGCCAATAAGGCTCATACGGGTTAGGACTAGACCCGAAATAAGAAATGAAAAGAACATATAAAACTAGAGAAATGGAGAATAATAACAATGAAATAATTGAGATGTGAGTCTCTTTGAAACTCAGGAGCGTTACCTTTGCGGCGTGAATCCACTTCGAGATGATCCCTTTACTGTTGAGAGAGTCCGACCAAAGTAGATGGTGAAATAGGACTATTTAGGTGAGCATTTATTTGGATAGAACCTCCCCTAAATCCTAGTGAATGAAGTTAGGAATGAATAAAATATGGACAAAACCTCAAAGAATGAGTTTTCTCCCTATTTTATACCTCCTATACCCCTACTATACCTTTTCTATACCTATAAAAACTGCTAGAATTTTAGTATAATTTTTTATGAGATGTGTGTATTTAAAATGTGAAGAGAAGGGCCTATTTATAGGGGAAAAGAGGTCTGAACGCAATAAATTGCGTTCATGACCTGCCTTTTCCCAAAATAGGAAAGGATTCCCTTCTAAAAGAGCCTATTTAGGCAACAAGAGTACCCGTACGGGTGGGGCCCCACCCGTACGGGTGCTAGGGAACCCATACGAGTCCCCCCCAGGCATATAGAAGGGACCCGTACGGGTGCTAGGGAACCCGTACGGGGTCCCCCCTAGGCATATAGAAGGGATGACCCACACGGGGTATGCTAGTGGATCTGTACCAGCAAGTAGCACCCGTACGGGTCCCTAAGGGCAGATTAGGTCTCCGAACTTTAACCAAAATCAACTCTACAGTAGTAGGAACACCTCTGATGGACAACACCTGAAAGATATTGCATCATATAGCTCTCATCATAGTTTCATGAGAAGGATCATTAAAATCCAGTGCTTACAACTGCCTTCATTAAGAGTTATGCCTACAACGTCAGAGTGGAAACAACCTTGCAGGACCTAGAGAGGGTCCGACAGGGTATTAAAGAACCCTTTGAAGCCTATTATCATAGATGGGTTACAGTTCAATCACTGGTGGATGGTGCCCTAAAAATGGATGTCCTAGTTATCAAACAGGTGGAGGGATGTAATCCTAAATTTTGTGGAGAAATGAAAATGAAGAAGTTCCACATTTTCGATGACGTTGTGGAATACGCTAAAAGAATTGAGAAATATGATGAGGAAGAGTGTATCAGGCAGGAAGAGGCAGCCTATTATGCGAAAAATAAGCTGTATGATAGGGTGGCTTCCCTAAAGTCCTACCAGCCGAAACCTTCCTAGGCCAAGAGGGAAGAAAAGAAAACTGAGGCTGTCACCGCCACCATCACTCCAACACCGCCTCTGCCAATCTCACCATGGACTGAGTCATTGTCTCAGATATCCACCAAGCTAAGAAAATCTGAGGGCATGCAAAGCTTAAAGCCTTTTGTACTACCAGCCCCGATTGATAGGGATAATTTCTGCGCATACCATGTAGTGAAGCGGCACGGGACCAATGAATGTGTTCGATTATTATATGACCTCCAGAAAATGATTCAGGAGGGAAACCTCGAAAACCAGAATAGAAGCCGAGTGCTCAAAATAATCCACTTTCGACCTTTGAATCCCAATCAATGCTATACTTCTCCATGAGGACGATGATGTTGGGAGAGATAGTGCCCAGTTCAACCCTAGATTCGGGGAAAATGATATTGAGTGGGAACTCATGGAAATAGACCGGGTGGATACCTGTGCGAGAGAATTATAGGAATCTGGGAAACTCTTAGCTTTAGCAATTGAAGGACTCGGGTACAAAGGGGATACAGATGCGGTCACATTCCTGGCCCATTTTTACGATCTCTTGGTAGAGTACGATATACCACCTCATGGCATAGCCACCGCTTTCCCTATACTTCTCATAGGAGATGCTATAGACTGGTACCTTACCTTGTCACCTCGATAATTATGGGACTGGGTAGAACTAAAACACCAATTCTTGGAAGCTTTCCCTAGCGATAGGATTCGGATCTTCCAAGAATCCCTTGATGCAACCAGTCAGGTAATATATCTTATCGAGCACGAAGAGGCTCATACATTCAAATGGTGGCAATCAGATGACACCCCGATGCGCTTGGAAGACTTAAAAGCCGTGAGACTTGTAGGTATTGGGGATGATGAGATCAAAGTAGGGTCTGACCTTGTTAGCCTCCTCAATTCATTCTGGCAACTCAGTGGCACCACAGTCCCACCCCTACTGGCCACGTTCCTTGATGACAAAGTTCGCAATTAGTATAATGGGCTACTAGTCGAATGGTACTAGGATCTTTTGGCTGTGAGCACTAGCTTAGTGCGTACTTTCACAAGACACGACTCCTTAAATTTGGTGCTAAGCCGGGAGTTAGCTACTAAAAGTACAGCTATATCCCAACCTTGGGAAGATGAAGCCGAATCAAACCTCTGCAAAATATTATTCATCAACGCTATTTCACTTGACGAAGAAGAAGAGTGGGGTTTGGATAACCAGGATGAGGATCCCTACTTCAATGATAACCCTATATTAGATGAGATGCACTTGATTGAGAGAGTATCAGCTTATGAAGATGAACTCAGATCATGAGGCCTCCTCTATACAGCCGATTGGGAAGGAAATGAGAATAGGTTTTCAGGGGACTCTGACTCGATCAAATTCTTGAGGTGGTTCCTCCTAACTTTAGAGCTATATGACATCAGTGTCCTAGGGGCACCAACCCTGTTTCCTACATTTTTGGTAGGTCAAGCCCAAGCTTGGTATTTTCGATTCCTTCCCTATCGACAATGGGATTGGCCATTAATGTGCCAAAAATTCATCCAGGCATTTGCTCCTCACATGCCTTATTTCAGGAACAAAGACGGATCCTACTCTTGGGTCCTTCCGCTTTCCCCAGAATGCATACGCTTTGGGCCTGTTTATGAAAGATATGTAAGCATGCCTGAAGACGAAACCGTACATATGATCCATCGCACTACCATCACTACACTCACCCCGATGTGAGGAGATGTTAGGCCCACATAGATTCGGGGAACAAGTGCCTCACCTACATCCTCACTTTGAGACGGGAGAAAGCAGCAAGATCCTTCGAGCAGATGTACTTCTGGGATCCCCCACCAGAGAGAATCGTGGATGTCTAACCATTGCCAGACATTAAATCTCCACACTCCCGGTCAATAAAAGAAGAATTGTAGGGGATTATGGATAGGACCCCCACTGAACTCAATGTGATTGGAACTGGAAGCTTGACAGAAAGACTAGTCTTCCAGAGATCCAATAGGGAAATAGGAGACCCCTGTGATAAAGGAGACATCAACCCAATACTTCTATCAACTGGATGGTAGTCACAAACCTATAAGATGACTAAAGATTTTACAGAAGGCTTGACGCAGCCTATCAATCTGTCGTTGCCTAGGAAGCCACCCACGGAACCATGCTCTTTCCTGAGTTACCGCCGAAACTTGGGTATGATGGAAGCGGACACCCTTGGATCTACCTTGCCATATTTACTGAAGTAATGAACTCAAGGAATGAACATTATTACCGCTGTCCCAAAATCTTTGGTACCACTCTTAGCGGAAGAGCGCTAGAATGGTATAATAGAACTTGGAACAATCTAGCCATGCATCGCTACTACTTCTTCTAGGGCATTTAGAGCCAAGATTTCCTATATTATTTTATTATAGAAGAGCCAAATGAAGGATTAAGGGGTGACCCACCCAGGATGGAACCATACCTAAGGGATAAACCGGCAGCCTGGGCTTATCCATTCTTCATAACGGTACCCCGTTGAAAAATAGTAGAGATACTGGACGAATTGGTCTTAGCTTGCATGGATGTTGTTAAAATGATCAGAGGGATTAAGCACAAGCATATGTGATAGATGAAATCCTTCAGGCAAACCCCACCATAGCATTACTAGCAGACGTACGCTGCGAGCAAAAGGGTGCGAAGGCCATGGCTCCACACATTGCCAGACCCATATGGCTAAAAGACATTCCCTTTGAAGAAGATTTCGATGAGTTTACAGTGTTTGAGCCTGAGGGTACTCCCCAAGAATGATAGGAGCACATCAATCATGTTACCCGAAGTGGGAGAATTTACCAGCCTCATGTCCAAGTTAATCTTAGCCCTGCCAAGGCTCTACCAGCAGATAACCCAACAAAGGAAATCGGCATTCCTGTAGTCGAACAACTAATAAACACCCCTGCCAAGATGAGTATTTGGGATCTCTTACGGGGATCCTAGACATACAGAAGGGCTATCATGTAAAAGTTGATGGAAATTGAAGCACCATCACTAGCCTCGTCGGTAGAAGTATATGCCTTGATCAGACGTGGGATCCCTACTAAATCTCTTGACATTGTCTTCTCTGATGTAGACCTGCTAAATAATGGGCTATGCCATAATCGGGCTTTGTACTTGAAAATTGAGATACTAGATTGAGTAATGCCTTATGTTATGGTGGACGATGGCTCCGCACTCAACGTTTGCCATCAAAAGATCCTACCAATCTTGGGTTAAATGAAGAGATGCTCAATAAGTCCAAAACGATTATTAAAGCATATGACAACTCGCAGAGGTCCCTCTTGGGGACTTTTGAGGCAACAATGAAGGTAGGGGAAGTTGAGTCCCTCACAACTTTCACCATCATTGATATCCTAGTCACGTTCTCCTTGCTACTCGATCGACCGTGGTTTCATGTGTTGGGAGGTGTCCCTTCCACCTTACACCAAAAGGTAAAAATCCTCAACAAGGGAAAGATAGTAACCCTCGAGGCTGACAAGGAATCCACCGTAGCTGCCATACGCGCAACCCATAATACGTGGGCAGTTTTCTAATAGCCACCATAGGGAAGGATGAAAAACTAACCCAATGGTTCGAGTGGGTAAAAAACTACATGGACTAGCACGTAACCCTAGGAGATGGCCTCGGGGAATAAGAACAAGGCCCCTTGGAGTTTGAATTGCAATAGGCTCCCATAGCCCCTCCGAGCTCGATTACTGGTATAGAAGCTGACGAAGAGCATGGTCCAGAAGGAGCCAGATGTCAGAAATCTTCATTCATCCCAGGGAAATCCTATACCAAGGCGAGCCTGAGCTAATCAAAACCGAAGAAGGAGAAGTGCCTGGCTTTGAGATATTCTCAGACATCGCAGGCTTCGAAGACCCCACTCGCCCAACCAATTACGAGAAGCAAACCGAGAAAAGAAAGACCTCATCTAAGGAAGAAGCCCCCAAAAGGCAAAAGACGATGAGCCAGTCAAGTGTCAAAGAACTAGCGGCGAGGTTGACCAAGCTGATGGAAGCTTATCTCGAGGATAGGAAAGCCGAATCAAAATCGCAAAAAGTAGAACCCGTAGAGGAAGGAATAGACGAAATAATCTCTGAACTGGCCCTGTTCATGATCAAAGGAAAGCCCAAGGTTGAAGACGCTGCTGCCAGCAGCAGCATAGAAATCCCAAATGAGGAAAATCCTGTCCCAAAGATCGATAATTGTGTTTTAATATCTAATGTGTTTGAGCTAAACAAATTGTATTGTGAGAATGAAAATGGCAATAAAATGAATGACTTCGCTGATTTGTGTGGTGCTTTCGATTTCATGCATTTATCTCATCATACAGCAGCCATTTTTAGTATTCATGACACTCTTACAAAAGAAATAAATGTGGGAACCAAAGATGAACGCAAGATGATATCAATTTCTAATCACCTTAGTCCCGAACTCAAGACAGAATTGGTAAGAGTACTCAAATCACATGTAAAGGCATTCACTTGGACCTATGATGACATGCCTAGGGTCGACAGGGCTATTATGGAGAAAAAAAATTCCTATCGACCCAAAAATTTGACTGGTTAAACAAAAGCTACGAAGATTGAGACCTGAGTGGGCAGAGAAGGTCAAGGAATACCTAACCAAGCAAATCAAAGCTAAGTTCTTAGAGGTCGTGGAATACCCAGAATGGTTGGCCAATATAGTAATAGTTGTAAAGAAGGATGGGAGAGTCAGAGTCTTGATTTCTGCAATCTCAACAAGGCTTCACCAAAGGACGACTTTCCCTTACCTCACATAGATGTACTGATCGACAGCTCAGCTAAGGCAGCCATGTATTCCTTTATTCACTGCTTCTCGGGATATAAACAGATATTGATGAATGTTATTGATAAATTTAAGACAGCCTTCATCACGGAATGGGGAATCTACTACTATAAAGTCATGCTCTTTAGACTCAAGAATGCAGGGGCAACCTTTCAAAGGGCAGTCGCTACTTTGCTCCACGACCTAATCCATAAAGAGGTCAAAGTATACGTGGATGATATGCTGGTAAAATCACCAACCCTAGAAGAGCACCCAACTATGCTCAATTGCTTCCTCACCCGGGTAGAGAAGTACAATCTACGACTTAACCCAAAGAAATGAGTCTTTGGGGTGATCTTTGCAAAACTGTTAGGTCATATCGTCAGCCAATGAGGCATAGAAATCGATCCAGATAAGGTAAAGGTGATCCTTGATATACCTCCGCCTAAGACCAAGAAAGAAATTCAAAGCTTTCTCGGATCACTATAGTACGTCAGCAGGTTTATCACAAGATTGACCACTATCTGTGAACCCATATTGAAACTCCTCAAAAAGTAGTAATCAGTCATGTGGAATCCATAATGTCAGGAAGCCTTTAATAATATCAAGGCATACTTATCCAACCTGCCAGTACTGAAGCCGCCTATGCAGGGTAAACCTCTCATCCTTTACCTGGCCATTGAAGAAACCTCCATAGGATCAATGTTGGTACAAGAGCACGAGGATAAGAAAGAACATGCCATTTATTACCTTAGTAAAAAACTCTTGGAGTATAAAACCCGGTACACCATAGTTGAGAAAACCTGTGCTGCCATGGTATGGTTAACCAAAAAGCTCAGACATTACTTTCAGTGCTATAAAATCCAGACTATTGCAAAGGTAAATCCCATGAAATTCCTTTGTCAAGCGTCCTCTTTGGCAGGAAAATTACCCTGATGGTTGTTGCTCCTATCAGAATTTGATATTAGTACATCACCAGAAAAGTGATCAAAGGATGGGCCATGGCAGAATTCCTGGCCAACCAGCCTTTAGAATCTGACTACGTCGAGAACCTTGAATTTTTAGATGAGCAGCTGGCCACGATATCAAATGAATCCAAGAGATGGGCCATGTTCTTTGACTGGGCGATGAACCGCAAGGGAGCCAGTCTAGGCGTCATAATTGTGTCCCCTGAGGGAGGACTGATCCCACTCTCCAAGAGAATAGAATTCCCAGTGACTAACAATAGCGTCAAGTATGAAGCATGTCTATTCGGCCTAAGTTCGCTGCTCACACTAGGGGCAGAAGAAGCAGAAGTTGTTCGAGACTCCGCCCTTATCATCAGACAAGTAGTAGGCAACTGGGAAGTGAAGGAAGAATCACTTCGACCATACCTTGAATCCGTGTGGACAAAGACATCTCTCTTTGAGAAATACAAATTCTGACATGTCTTGAGGGAAGAAAATCAAATGGCAGACTCATTAGCTACCCTAGCCTCCATGTGGGAAAATCCTGAACAACACATGAAATCGATAATAGTAGAATTTGCAAACACTCTGCACTATCTCACTTCGGTCACCCAAATCTCCACCGAATAAGAACCCTGGTACGATAACATATTTCAATACCTCAAAAGTGGGACCTTCCCTACAGAAGCTATGGATTCTGATAAGAATAACCTACAGAAGTTGGTAGTTCATTTTAGGCTTATAAGGGGCAATTATTTCGGATATCCTACAACGAAATCCTTCTCAAGTGCTTAGGATAGGTGAAAGCTAACAAGGTCATATGGGAAATACATGCAGGAACGTGTGGTCCCCATATGAATGGAGTAATGCTAGCTAAGAATGTACAACGGATGGGCTACTTCTAGCTAACCATGATAGCTGACTGCACACGCCTAGTTAAGAAGTGCCATGAATGCCAAATTCATGGTAATATTAGTCACCTACCGCCAGTCGAGCTACAACACTTAGCCACTCCCTGGCCTTTTTCGGCCTGAGGCATCGACATCATAGGAGAAATCAGACCATCCACAACCAATGGCTACAAGTTCATCATAGTGGCCATGGATTACTTTTCAAAATGGCTTGAAGCTGAATCCTGCATAGGAAACTGCCAAAAAGATGGCAAAATTCATTCAGAAGCACATCTTTGCACGATACGGCCTACCTCATCATGTGGTATCCAGGGAGAAACTACGGATCTACTAGAATGACATAACATCGAACATCACCGATCATTGCCATTACGCCCTCAAGCCAATGGGGCGGTGGAAGCAACCAATAAAGCCGTGAAGAAGATTCTGTCTAAAATGGTAGTTACCCATCAAGATTAGGCCAATCATCTCCCTTACGCTCTCTAGGGCTATCAAACTAGTATCAAAACCCCAACGGGGCAAACACCATTCTCTTTGGTATATGTGATAGAAGCGGTTCTTCCTATAGAAATTGAAGTCAAGTCACTCTGTGTGGCACTCGAGCCAAGATTACACGAAGACGAGTGGGCCAGATCACATTATAAAACTCTTAACACCATCGATGAAAAGGCATCTAGAAGCCCTTGATAGCCTGAGGATATACCAACAACGAATGGCCCAAGCCTACAATAACTGAATAAAGAAATCAACACGCCTCTTAAAGCCAACGACCTCGTATTAAAATAGGTCAAAGCCACTCATACTCCGCCAGAGGTAAATTTCGTCCAAATTGGGAAGGTTTGTACGTGATAAAATGAGTTCTTAGTAAAGCGGCCGTAAAAATCATGGATATGGATGGTAACAAGTTCACAAATCCCATCAATCGGGATAAGCTCAAAGTGTATTATGTTTAAAAGACTAGTTCGAGATAGAAGAAAGATCACATTGAAAAGTCATTAAAAGCAAGGATATCATCTCGCAATCTATATCTTTGTAACGTCATGAACATTAAAAGTGAAAGTTGTAAGATGAAACAAAATGCGTTAAAGAGGGGCACACATACATTACATTCATGCCTGAAATAAAGCCAAGGCACTGTTACAAAAGCTATAAAACATAACTTAGTGGCTAGGACCTGCTGTGTGATGACTATAGTGGCTAGAAATCGCCAGCCTGTCTACTCCAATAGGCGCTACCTTGATGGTAGAAAGCCACTCTAAATAGGTCTCATTGAGTGACTTATTAAATGGTAGCTCGTAATTCATGGCAACTAAAGTGCGACTTCCCTACTTTGTACGAATGTGGACCGGCCACAAAGGCCCCTAGGGTCTCGCAGGCGAAGCATGAACGTATTAGAGCACGGACTGAGGATGGCCATATTGTCTCCTCACGTGTTCTAGAAAATAGTATGATATTTGCTTTAGGCCCACCAACTAAAAGCCTTGGGGTATAGTTCAAGTAGTCACCTCATCAATTTTCCACCAGGGGCAGATCCACCTAATGTGCCTTTCGGTTAACCTCTGTATAAAATACAAGGTTGATTCTTGTGGTACCTAGGTTGCATTCCTTGACCCCAAAAGTCCCTAGGGGCATAGGAATCCAGTGGTGTAGCTGGTGCCATAATGACCTTTAAACTCTCCATCAGCCATATCTGCCATAAAGTAAACTCGTCAGAGGGCCATTACTAATGAAAGTCCATGACGATGGCAATAAAGGATGGTTAACATACCTGAAGGAGGCGCCTGCTTCCTCTCACAATTATATCCTCATTATGATGAATGGAGTCCATGTAAATAAAGGTCTCAGCTAGGATTACAGCCATGGGAGATGGTCCCTATAGAGTTTTTTGAATTATAGAAACTAAACTAAGACTGCAGATCCCATTATCAGATTCACATAGAAAACCTCTCACCAGCAGTACGGCCATAAGAGGTACCCAGCTCTGATGCCTAGAAGGAATGGAAGAACATATTTCTAAAGCCATTCCTAAAATCAATCCGAGTTGCTCAGGGTTGGTAGACATGATTCTATTCCTCCGATTATCAGAAAGTCTTATGAAATCCACATCATGCTACTCTATTGTGACACCATAATCAGGCACCACAATGTCTCTAGTGCAAGAAATGTCCATTATGGCACAGAACTCTTCATAAAGCAGACATAACTCTTGGTTGTTAAAGTAAAACACATGGTCAAGAGGATCCCATAAACTTATTGCACTTTGCAGAAATGCATCATCTAGAATGATTTTGTAATAGTACTGAATGTTGAAAAGGCACCCAGCCTGGAGCTAATTCCAATCAGCTTGACTCAGAATCCGAAGATAGTCCATTACTCGCGTCTTGAACCTATCCATGTCAATTTGATCGTCGCTCAACAAAGCCGATGATAGATCATAAGATCAATACCAACTACACAAGAAGAAGATCATTTTCAGAGAAAGGGCATCGAAATAATGAAGCCAATATGTCAAGACAGTAAAATAAATCATCCATTCAAAAGTAAATAGGGCCTCAAAGGACCCACCAATCCATAAAAAGAAGATAATAAAGGGGCAAAAACACACCCAATCCAACCACCAAATGTACTGAATAAAATTGCCATACAGGGCCCACAAAAAATATATACTCCAAACTAAGGCCTAGCTATCATATCCTAAGTCACCCGAATGAATAGGAGCCTCCAGGTCCACTTGTGGTACCTCACTACTGTCTCCAACTCCCTCTTAGGCCCCTAGACCTGGCAAGGTTTGTAGAGGTTATACAAGTGGAGGAGCAGGCGCGGATGGCGGAGTCGATGGGAACTGTGAAGTTATCCCTATAAAACCATCCTGGGCCAAATAACCAGGCGTGCAACCTTACACTGCATAGCTAAATGGATGCTGAGCGTGTGCCACCAAATCAGCCTGCCCATATTGGCGATAGCCTGAATGCCCTGTCAGTAGAGACACCTTGTAACTAGCTCTCAGCTGATCCACTTCTACACTCAGTGCCCGAATCCTACCCTGCGAATATTTCATGCATGCATAAGCACTCATCCATGCGTATCTACCAAAAGAAAGAAAAAAATGAATGAACTTGTCGGGTCTTACCGCCATTTCAAAGTTATTACCCATCATGATGTTCTGAAAATAAAAAAGGAGGCATCTGTCTCTCTCGCTATCCTCCCTCGGCACCTATTAGGGAAGGCAGATCACGTTAGCATGAGCCAAAGATAATAATGATGCACACAACACGATAATGAACTTATATGAGTCGGGTGGGGAGGTGTAAAAGTCATGTCTACCCTGGTTGAGTCATCCGCACTAAAGGGAGAAAAGTAGAGCAATAAATCAGGCTGATAAATATGTAGCCCTATGGGGGCCTGATAGTCTCGGTGCCCTGTCATATAGGAAGTGGCATCACCTAACATATGTGGACCCCTTGCTCTTTTACCCTGCAAAATAAAACAATATTAGCACTCAGAAAATATGAAAAACGAGTATTTAAAGGCCCAGATGCACCCCTTGAGATGCGATGCGGTCCTCCAAAGGCCAGCCAAGCAAAAACTTAGTCAAAAAATTAGGATACCGGCTGACCTGGCCAAACAGCTCCAAAGTCTCACCGTCCCCCTTTCAAAGTGTCAAGATCCCCAGCCAACTCTAGCCAGAACAGCCACCTTGGCAGCTCAGGCAGTGCCAACCTCTCCTGCGAAGGTTTATTGCATTGTACTACCCATTCTCCCAGGTACCACTCAAGGGAAGAAGGACTTTCTAGAATCAGCCGCTTCGACACCATCACCCTGATAGCTGCCATAACACCGTTCCAGCTAGAGGCATTCCCCTGCAGAGCATGAATGATCTGCGAATATATATGTCATTAGTAAATGCCGCATGGAAGAAATGAAGACTAAAATGTCATGAGATGCAAGGGCTCACCTCATTGAAGGCAAGGTTCTTAATCCTCTTTTTAGCCTCGTTAGAATCCAGGTTCCCCCAAGCGACCAACCAGGAAGGGAGACGAGGGAAATAAGGAATGTCTTTGCGAATCTTGGACTTCTTCGGCCAGGGAAGGATCTCCTTCTCGAAGCCCCAAATCTACGAAAAAGAAGGGTAGAAATAAGTCAACACATGGCATAAACACATATGTAATAAATTTCTCAACAAGTTACCTCAAGAACCAATTTCGAAGATTTCAGCTCTAAAGTGTTCTTCCTCGCATAATGATCCAAGGCCAAATACAGCTGTCCCTGTGCGGTTCAGCCCCAAGCCATCTCTTGGAACTTCTCCAATTGAATAAAAGATCCTAACATGTTCAAATTAAGGGACGAATTACCAACAGGAAATAGAGTGTTGGTCAAGGCGTACATCATGAAGGAACGGGCACATTGCTCTCCAGCTTCAGTGCTAGCTGGGACCCTATTTCCCAGAGCTGACTAGAATTAGTACAAATTGTGGCCGGGAATTTCCTTGCTCACACTAGTAAATCCCAACAATTTTAACACCAGGGTAGGATCATAATTGCCCATATTCATAGCACAGTTGAAATGAATAATTTCCCCGTCAAAGCACAAACCCGTAATGGCGGTAAAGTCTAGTAGTGTAATGGTGTACTCCCGATATGGCAAGTGAAAGGTGTGGATTGAATTAGACTATCTTCTCAAAATTGACGGCAGGGCCGTATGAGAAAATCAGACAAGCTTCACCTGAATAAATCTCTTAATGAACGCGCTAAAACCCGAACGCTCCAGAATACCCTTCACTTCAAGAGAAAGAACTCTCCATCAAATGACAAGGTCGAAAAAGTTACTCGCACCCCGATGCTCGACCCTCTGCAAAGCAAACACAATACCTTATCAAACATCGCTTATAGCAATTAAGCACCTAAAGGTCGTCTTCCTACTCAAAATTACGCTTATAGTCATTAAGCAAATTATATGAAGCTTGTAGTCATCAAGCATGAATCACTAACAGTCACAAAATACCCGTTTATAGTTATTAACCGAAAAAGCTACCTACAAATCGTGCCTTATGGTCATTAAGGATAAAATCGTCGCCAAAATCATGCTAATAGCCATTAAGGGTAAATGACTAAGGCAAGCTTATAGTCACTAAGCTATATATGGGAGTTCCTAGGGCATCACGAGGCTTATAGTCATTAAGTTACGCTAAAAAGTTCCCAAGTTTCATACAAATAGCAGCATATGCACAAATAGAACATCACAGAATTATAGAAAGCTCCAGAACACTCAAAATCATAAAAAAAGGCTTTCAGAAAAGAAGTGTCGATCGACACTAAGGAGCATTGATCGACGCATCCTAAGGAACCAGAAGCATCAATTGACGCTAAGCGTAAAATTCTAGAGTTATAGAATGTCATACGGGCATTTATGGTAATACAGAACCAACAATAAATTCAGCGAAGCATGTATTATCGCAATATCCCTAAAGGCATGCCAATTCTAAAAAATGAAAAAAGCAAAAGTTAGGGATTTACAGAGACGCGAGAGAGATGGCGCTCGGGTTTGAGAACAAGAGGAATAGCGTTGCCTCTATTCATGCCATGAAAAATATTCCTCATAGGAAGCCCATAATTATCTTCCATACTAACAAATGGGATTTAGATCATCTCCCCGTGAATATCTACCTCTATCACCGATATAGGAGTACGAACGCGGTCTCTGGACATCACGATTATCATCCACTTCATAACGGATGAAAAACGGATATGGATCAGAAGAAAGGAGAAGTTTTACTATGAAGAGTGTTCTATTTACAAAAAATTGCGGAATGGATAGAATTCCCAATTGCATAGATTGACACAACGCATATGTGTCGATCGATGTAATGTTTGATGCACCTTTTAATGTCAGTAACTGCTAGAATTTAAATGTTCGAAATTCAAAAGGTTGCGTCGATCGACATAACCCCTATATATTGATCGACGCATAAAAAAATGACCATTTTTTCTGCTTTTTTAGGATAAAATTGCAGTGCTAATTAAGTCCTAATTTTGAAAATTGCATTTTCCATCATGAAAATCGTTTTAAAAAAAATACTAGCGGACCTGATACAAAAAGTTTCAAAATAACACACCGCAGGAATCCAAATGATTTTCCTAAAATGTTTTTAAAACACGTTAAGCATTAATTAATCGAAGGGGCAAAATTTTTTTTAAAAATTTGGTCGATCAAATAATGTTGACTAAATTCCGGCAAAATCACGCGCACATTTTACTCATTGTGCTCACTTTGTATATGCAAAAACTTTACCTCTATAGTGTAAGTTGTTGTATGCGAGGGGCAGCCTAAAAACACGGTCCATCCTAGGCCTGATGATGTCCAAGACCTTTTTTAGGAGATGGGAAACCGGTACTGATAAAGACCATATTTCACTCCAAACTACAAACCCCTTCGAGGAAATAGGATTCTGGCATCCTGAAGATCTGTTTCGATCAAGACATGTCATACCTTACATTGCATCGATCGACGCTATCCCACAGTGAAGATTGACGATGCCACATGTCAGTTTCTCTGTTGACTCATCAAAACTACAACCATGACTTAACAAAGCTATCACCACCTAAATTGCATCAATCAACGCTTCCCTATTGTGTCGATCGACGCTCATAGGGGAATCTAGACCAATGATGCAGCGAAGCTACTCTAACACCTATTGCTTCGATCGACACTACCATATGTATCGATCGACGCTCCCAAAAATTCTATAAAAGGAACCCATTCCCCGACATTTCCACAACATTCAAACAATAAAGAAAAACATTCTATCATTCGAAAAAGGAAAGATGATCCAAGCCATTTCCTCCTTAAAAATCCCTCGTAGTATCGAGCCTATACCAAAAATATCCTAAAACTATACCAAGGTATAGACACCCCTTGTTAAAATAGATTTTAGCTAAAAAGCTATCCATACATCCCTAAACACTCAAACAAGACCACTATAAAAATTCCACGAGGTTATCTCCACTGAAACCTTGAAGAAATCTGAAAGCAAACACATTCTAGTCAGTACCGGGCCCTTCAGTCATCCTGCAACAAACAGAAGGTAACTGAGGGTCAAAGTATTATTTTCAATCATTCATTCTTAACCACCTCACGAGGTAATTTAGTCATGCCAGGCCCACGCTCTAAGTGCTAAGCCTGTAAAGGTCGTATCTCCCTAACTCATCTCTTTTGCTTATTAAAATAACAAAAGATTTCTCAAAATATGATTTATCCAAATTCAAATGGCAAGTAACTATTTCATCCGAAACTAGAATCTCTCTTTTATCGGTATAGGAATCCTGCTCGAATTAGCTATACCATCAATTTCCCGGAATCCGGGTGGTGACTCTAATATTGTCTAAAATAGGGACCCTACTCCCGCAAAAAGGCTAATCCCCAAAGGAGTCCTCGACCCCTTTGTCTAGTTAGAAATGCTAAGTATATCTACATATACAACGAGCCTCGCACCCTATCGGCGACTCCCACCATTAAAACCTAGGAGTCCTGCATTGGCCATGTCAATCCAATCACTGATCCAAAAGAGTCAATTAAAGAAAAAGGTTCACCCACTCACAATGCCTTTACTAACACCTTATTCCCCGTTGGTTCGTGGCCTTCAATTTGAATCACTTGGGTTCTTTACGTTGGTCCCTATGCATATATGTTTAGGGTCAAAGGGGTGGTGAATGACCCTTTTTGTAGAATATTGGTCTTTTGAAAAGTCAAGTGTAGTATGCAATGATATATTCCGGAGTTATGGGATCCGGATGTTGCCAGTATTAAATATTATGTACTTAATGTAATAGTTAAAGGTAAGGGAAATCAAACACAATGATATTTATACTGGTTCGGCCTTGTCTACGTGCAATCCCCCGAGTTTCCTCCTCTGAGATTAATCACTAGTGTGATTTCTTTCACGGGCAGAAATCAAGCCTTTACAGTTATCTCCGAAGATTTCTTCTCCTCCGAATGTAGGATATACCAACAAACTAATCTCTAGCTTAGCTGAGTTCTTTGTAGCTTGTCTCCGTAGAATCTCCCTTCTTCTGGATGTAGGATATACCACCAAAAGCACCAATTTCTGGCTGAGTCCTTTGCACGTTGTCTCCGAGGGATGACTTCTCTTCCAGATGTAGGATATACCACCAAAAGCAACAACTTCTGGCTAAGTTCTTTGTCTTTAGCAGGATATACCAGTTACACTACCCAAGTCTAAGCTAAGTCCTATAGGAATATACCACTCAAACTCTCTAGTTCAAGCTGAGTCCCAATCTCACTACTCACCCAAGTAGGAGATCTTACACCTTTGTTTTGACATGGTTTGTTTTTGAATTCCTCAATTTTATAGTCCTACTTGGGAATTCTTACAAACAGATTTGAGTGGTTTGTTCTTAGAGGTATTGAGTTACTGATTGTGTAGCAATTTCTTCAATATCGTAGCTTCTTAAAAACAATCAGTATCTTCTCACCTGGTGAAGCTTCACTTTTATAGGCTTGACTGATAGATGTAGCCATTGGTTAAGGTTGAGTCTTCACCATTGATCAGATATGAAGTAGCGCTTCTAGAGTAATTAATATGTCCACTAGACTCATTGATTGGCCCGTTGAATTTATTGGGATTGGAGAAACAAAGTTGAGAGTTATTATTTATTTGGCATTTTGTGCACAACCAAAATTTATGCAACTTTGTCCTTCATATGTGTACTTCACGCACCATCTTATTAGTCTAGGAGAACATGGTAGTTACCTTTTTCTCTCTCCTTTGTCAGCCTTTTCGTCCTTTGTCTGAAATAGTGCAAGCTGTCACTTTTTCTTTTTCCAAGGCAATTTTGATTTATGACCATTATTAGGGGTAGACAAAATATTTGAATTTTTCCCTCTTATTTAGAGATGAGTCTTTCGGATGTCTTCAGACTCATTCTAATTCCGGATGCAGTCTTCAAGGGGTTAGAAGTTTGTTTCCTTTCCAAACTCTAACAGGATGCTTTTGATCTTATCTTCCTTGAACTAGATGAGGTAAGCTTAGGGCTTGGAAGTTTGTCTCTTCTAGACTTTGGTCTGGATGCTCCCTTTTTATACTTGATGGCTTGTTTTGTTCCACATATAGTCCGGATGCTTTTGTCTTGAACAAGATGAAGTCTTATGGTTTTTGTTTTCTTCAAAACCTTTAGATTCAAATGCTTTCTTAAGGTTTTTGAAAAGTCTTCCGGATGATTTATTTCCAACAATCTCCCCCATTTTGATGGAAAAAAAACCTAAGTAGAGAAGCATATATTTTTAAGGGATATATGATCTAAGTATGATTCTTGATACTTAGTCATTTACAAGGTTTCTGCCCATAATTCTAGCATCCTAACTCCCTTAATATTTTTGCATTCTAGCTTCTAATATTTTCTAGTTTAATTGATAGTTGTACTTTAGAAGCAATTTTGACAGTATGTTTTCACTATATAACTTCTGTTGTTAACAAGTGTTAACATCAATGAAACGCATGATTACAAATACAAAATATTATAAGTGAGCAAATGACTATATATGATATAGCTAGCTATTATAGATGATCTATAAATAATGAACAACTAAGCTATGGCAACTTTTTTCTCTTTGCCCTTCTTCAGCTTCTCTTTTTCTTTCTATTGATCTTTCTCCCCATTTTTGTTTGCATCAACTGGGGGACAATTTCAATAAATTTTCTTCTATTCCATTGCCTTTCTCAAGCTCTGGATAGGAGTGTATAATCCGGATTACCTATTAGTTTCTGTTCTACAATTTTATCTACTATAGAAGGCACAATGTAGATTGGCTTGACGGATTTCCTGAGTGTAGCATATGAGTTTATAAGATAAGGGTGAATCTTGATAGCATATTCTTGATCTCCTTCATCAAAGTAGGGAAACATCCCCCTAATTAGTGTTAGCATGCACTTGTAGCATCCAAAACTTATATCCCCTATGTATTGGATGAGCTACTAGAAGAATGGAAGAAGCAGACTCTCATGAATGAATCTAAATGAGCCTAAAGTAGATGGAGCATTTAGATTGAGATTTGATAGTGATGATCAAAGTTGTTGGATTTCCTCCGTGACTATTTTAGCATTACTATTGAAGCTGTCATTTAAATGCTGGAGCTCTATATGGAATGCATCTTGCCAATTTCTGATGGTTTTATCCATGGAAAGGAGACCAATTTGATAGTCACTTCCAATGTCTTTAGTTGATTTCTCTAGAATAGTTGGCAAGTCATCCTTGATGAACTTAGTGGGTTGCTCCTTTAACTCTTGATGTTCAATTGTAAGAGAGTTGATTTTGGAAGATGTGGCGTTTGAACCTTGATTGACAGCAGTGGAGATTGGGTTTAGTAGTTCAATCAATGTTTCCCTCATGAAGTCCTTGAGTTCCCTTTTTATATTATCCTTAGTAGATTTGATATTCTCAAGGACAACAGTTTTGCAAGATTCAACTTCTGTCATAGCTTTGATAGTAGCGGTTTTGGCTTCGGCGACATCTTTTGATACCTGCTCCAAGAATGGATTCCTTTTAGATGCTATAGAATCTACTATTTGCTCAACACTAGGAGTGTGTAGCACTTTCTTCTCAAGATCAGTTAACTTACTCCGGATTCTCTCTAATTCTGCAGTTAGATTTTAAGGAATTTGAAGCTTTGGGAGGAGGATTCAATCTTTCCTGGTCTACTATAGATATCCCAAAGTATAGGCTCAAGGCTGGATTCTTTACTCTCATTTTCTTCGGTGGTTGCTTCTTTTAGAAGTTGCCAGGTTATTTTTAGTTTTTCAGCTTTTTATTGCTGGTTGAGATGGAGTATTGATTCTTGGCCTTAATTAGAATGAGATCATAGGTGAGAAGCTGGGGCTAGAGCTGCCTTCATCATTTTCACCACTTTCTTTTTCACTATTCTCCATCTCATCATCACTCTCATCTTTTTCTTCCACTTCTTCCCGACCATCTCTTTGTATCACTGGATCCTCCAGAATGACCTCTCCCATTGAGATAGCCAAAGTAGCATCCTCATTAGGACTCAGATCAATTCCTTCATCTGGAGCATTGTCTCTAGGATAGGCTCATCTTCCTTGGATGCATTTTGATGTTCATTTGCATCCAAGTTACCTTAATTTTCTATAGTTCCATCAGATTCCATAAAATTAGCATTGAGATCAATGCTTACCTCTGTAATTTGTTCTTTATAGATGACTATATTCTCAACTTGATTTATTGCTGGATTTTAAGCAATTTCAGCTTCATCTCTTTCTTTAGCTCTTTGAACAATAAGAAGTGACTCTGGAAGAGGTTGATATCATTATTGGAGGTTTAGTTCATCAACAATTTACTTCTAAATCCTTCTCTTAGATATTGAATGTCTCAAGGTGATACAAGAATTGGTGGGGTAATGGTTGATGAAGGATCAATTGTTTTAGTTGCTTCGGATAAGCTTCTGGGTCTTTTAATTGCTCCGGATGGACCTCCAGGTCCATCCAGTGTGGGAGCCGAATTATTGATTTGCTGATTTTTCTTAATGGCAGCCCTCTTAGCTTAGAGTGCTTGAGAAAAGGTGGGACCCCTTTTGACTAACTTCTTTTTAGGTTCCAGAGAAGCCTCCAATTCTTTTTCACTATTACTGCTAGAGGCGTGTTCTTCTTCCAGATCTTTCGGTTGCTTTTTTTTCATAGCAGTTGCCTTTATAGGCCTTCTCTTATGCTTAGGGGATTTATGGAGGATTTGGATCACGGTCATAGTATCCTTAATTGCCTCTTCTTCCACATGCTGAAGGTCAGTTTTATTTTGAGCCTTGGATATAGCAGTTCTTGGCCTTTTAACTGCCGGAGCTTTCTCCACATTTCCTCCAATCTTCCTTACTATACTCTTTTCATGCTTTTCCCTTTTCTATCTCAAAGCCTTTTCCTCATCCCATTTTTCATCAAAGGCAAGTTTCAGGAAGTTCTTTTCTAGTATGGCCTTCCCTTTAACTGATTCTTCTCCTGTCAGATCTATCCCATTCTCAACTAGAATCTTGGTGATTAGAGCGCCATGGGAAAATTTATGTTGCTTTAGGTATGGATGAGTAAGACTAGAATGTTTACTAGACTTCTTTCATTCTAGTGTTGTATAATACAGTGTTAGAAGGCTGAGGCAGTATTGACACTTCCCTTACGGATGAGAATTAGTCTGACCATCACAAATTGAAGTACCCTGGGTGTCTGTGGCTAGAGAGTTTAGAATTTATCTCCAAAGTAGCATTCTGGAAGCCATATCATGGGATCATATTTAACACCTTGCTCATCCCCATTAGTTCTCAGTAAAACTCCCTCATTCGTCATATTAAAATGAGTTGTAAAGAAATCAGGAGTGATGGTGATGACCTTTCCTTTCACTTTTGTACAAAGAGCATCATGGAATGAGTGGATTCTAAGGTTCTCATAGAATTCCTCAACAAGAGTAGGGTAGGTAGGGTTGTTCATCCGGAGGAAGACCTCCAAATGTTGGTCATTTACGAGGAGTTTGGTATAAGGTTTAGTGATGAATATATACTCATCTCCTAGATGAATTGATGGGAATATGGTATTTGAACTCTTGAATTTTAGGGGAATGAAATCCTTATCATGGTGATCGCCTCTTCGAATATGTTCTTAGGAGGAGGAGGAAGGGAGGTTTGATTTTCTGGGTTGGCCATTTTAGGAGTTTGAAAAGAAGGTTTGTTTTAGGGTTTCTATAGAAATTTTTGTAGAGTAACAATAGGTAGTTACTCGAGTGAAGAGCATTGTAATTTTGGGGGCTTTTTATAGAGTTTTGAAGATGAGGGCATTTTGGTAATCTAAAAGTAGTTAAATTTAATAAATTTAACTTGGATTGATGAGTTGGCAGTTAAATTTGGAGAAAGAAGTTAATGGCATGTAAACCGGAGAATTAGAATAGTTTTGTTCCATTTGTAACTATTGCAATTTATCGCGCGTAAACTTCCCAATAGACGTTTGAAATTCAAAAGCATGTACAGTTACCTTTTTTGTGCTTTTCTTGCCATTTATCATGTCTTGTCTGCTGATCTGGCAATGTTTCCTTCTGGATTGAGAATTGACATTTTTCATTTTTCTTCTTGATTCCTTGACTTATCTTCCCTCTTCAAATTGGATTTGACATTCCAATTTCCTTCCCGATCTTGTTGAATTTGATCTTTACTAAAGGATTCAGTAAAGACTTTTGCTCTTTGTTCATCATTTCTCCTTCTTTCTTCTTGTTAAGCAGAGGTGTATCATCTTTTCCCTAATGCATCTCTTAGATATAAGAAATGATGTGTGCTTCCTATACTGAGCTCTTAGTTATAACTATTTTTCTTAGATTTCTTCTAGATTAACATTTTCTCCGAATTTATCTAACTTGTTCCGATCATCCAGGTTGTGCCAATAGTTGACTCTCCTTCATGGGATGATACTAGACCATTTATAGTGAGTGGATCTAGTTTTTGTTGTATAACCATCACCTTAAGCTCCTTCATCCTGTTCCTTCTTGCTTGAGAAAGTATTAGAGCTTTTGCTGATTTTGCTTTTATCTGGAGCTGAGTTGTCCGGACCTTGATCTTTGATTATCTCCAGAGCTTCTTTTTTTTACCATTCTTCAGGGTTAAAGTGATAAAGACCTTTTTATCACCATTCTTGTGCCTTGAAAATCCAGCATCAAAGTATTATATTGAATGATCTTGAGTGGATTTAAGGCATACATGCAAGACAGATTAAGTGGAATTGGGTACCCAATCAGATTTGGGACTTCTCGGATTAATAACCATTTCCGGCCATAGATTAACATCATAATAACCATTTTTGAATCTACACATTTTAGTTATGTGATTATTTTTACCACAGAATCTGCATCCGGAGATTGGCTTGTTCTGTTCAAGCTTTTTCTCAATCTTCTTGAGATCTTCCTTTCTATAATCTCCAGAGTATCCAGCCTTGGATAGTTATGATTCTCCTCGTTCGTTTTAAATCCGGTATCAGCTGGATGACAATACCACTCTATGATTTTTCTTCTTTTGCTTGGCCATTTGATGATCATAAATCATCACACCTTTCTCTTTTTGAGTTGCTGTATATCTCTATGCTTGGGGTTATTTACTGATATTCCTTTTTCTTCGGTTTGAAGAATATAGCTTTCTTCCGGTAGCTGACCTTGGAGTTCTTCCAACATCTTCCTTTATCAAGGCTAGTTCCTTATTAGCCCCAGTTAGATTTACATTCAAGATTTGAACTTGATTTCTCAAGAAGTTTTCTTTAACAATATTAATGTGATTTTCACTTCTTAGCAGATTTATATCTTGTGATATTCCTTCAGCGTCTTCATCTCACTCCATCAATTTTCTTTGAAGAGATTTGTGTTAGGAAATAATGATTCGGAAGAATTAAATTTCAGAACAATCTGAATCAAGTTTGAAGAAAACAAAAAATAGAAAAACAAACTGTTAAGGAACAATACATGTAATCTAATTAATCCAAAACGGAAGCATCAGGTCCAAAACATGCCATCAGGATATTCATTGAAGACTACAAGTACCTTAGCACATAATGGAAGCATCCAGTTAAAGTTTGGAAAGGAAACAAACTTTGAACCACCCAAATTAGCATCTGGTAGAAGACTGATTGAATAGGATTCGGATATATCAAGACTAAAGTCATCTGGAAGATACATTCAAAAAGACAAAAGTAAAAGTTTCAAAAATAACTTTTCCTTCCATCTTTTGGTCTAAGAGTCAAAGATCCTTTCCCCTTAAGAAAGAAAAAATGAAAACTAGCAAGCTTTTTAAAAAAGGATAGAAGGACTGACATAGGAAAGAGAAAAGGTAACAACCTTTTATACCTAGACCAATAAGAAAGGTGTGTGGAGCTCACACACAGGATCAATGGCGTAAAAGTTGGTGAATCACTAAAATACAAGGAAAACGATCACTGACAACTTTTTAGCCTCAATCCCAAGGATTCAAAGGGGACAAGTACATAGTCTAACAGATTGATCAGCGGCTCTGAAAGAGCCGTATATTACCTGATCAATGATGAAGATTTAATTCAATATCAATAACTCACAATGGCTACATTTATGATGCAAGCCTATAAAAGGAAAGCTTCACAAGTTGAGTTGGTGCTGGTTGTTTTGAGAAAGCATGCATAAGAGAATTTGCTATTGTAATCAGTGACGTAATCCCTCCAAGAATCTTACCATTCAAAATCAGTTTGTAAGGATTCCCAAGTGAGTTATAAACTTGAGGAAATCCAAAAAAATCTTTGAGAAAAAAGTGTAAAATCTCATACTTGGGTGAGTAGTGAGATTGGGATATAGCTTACAATTAGTGCTTTAAGTGGGATCTCCCTATAGGACTCAACTTAGGTTTAGGTAGAAATCTAAGTGGTATATCCTGCTAAAGACAAGAGGACTTAGCTAGGAGTTAGTGCTTCTAGTGGTATATCCTATATCTAAAAGGAGTTACTATCCGGAGATAAATTGTAAGGCTTAACTCCTGCCAGTTGGAAAGGAATCCATTAGTGAAAAAGCTCGGAGGAAGGAAAGTCCTGGGACTGGAGTAGTCAGGGCCGAAGTAGGATAAAATTACTGTGTTTGATTTTCTAACTCTTTATATTATTGCATAACATTTCATATTTGCATCATCTAAATCCATTATATTCGAAACATAATCAAACACACTACACAAGACTTTTTAAAGTCTGGCTATTTCCCGGAAAGGGTCATTCACCCCCCCTCTAACCTTATTTAGACCCTTATAGGGACCAACCAGTGGTATCAAAGCTAGTGCTCATAACTAGAGATCTAACAATCTCGAGCTAAAAGTCCATATTTTGATCCAAGGATCGAAATGAGTTTTTAAAACTCACAACTCCTTCCAGAGGGTATGTCTATTACCCGTCCTCCACTCTTCACCGATGAACACTATACATTCTAGAAGAATCGGATAAAGAATTTCATATAGGCATAAAACATGATGGTGTGGATGGCCATTGAAAATGGCCCATATGATCATACTCACGAAGTAGAGGGTATAACAACCGGGAGGCCATCTAATTTATGGGATGATAATGATTACGAGAAATTGCATGAAAATGTAAATGCTATTAACATGCTTCATTTTGCTCTTACTGCAACCAAATTTAACTGGATATCTGGATGTAAGACTGCATAAGAGATTTGACAAAAATCGGAAGTGACCTACGAAGGAACAAACAAGGTCAAAGAAGCCAAAATTGATCTACTCCAAGAAAAGCTTGAATCCTTCAAGATGGAGCCTAAAGAATGAATCAACAACATGAATACTAGACACACCAATCTAGTAAATGAGATTAAGAGGCTTGGGAAGGAGATTTTGGAAGTTGACATGGTTAAGAAAGTACTCAGGAGTCTCACCAAGGAGTGGGATAACAAAAAGACAGCCATTGAGGAGGCTCATGACTTAAACTTCTATAGTTATGATGAGCTTATTGGTAATCTCCTAACTCAAGAGTTATCCTTGGAGAGATATAGCCAATAAGAGAAAAAGCCTAAAGAAAGGAAGAAGGCCATTGCGCTCAAGGCAGACAAATAATTAAAGGAATCTCATTACAATAAAGAAGATATGGCTATGGTAGCCAAATATTTCAATAGATTCCTGAATAAGAAAGACAGGGGGAACTCCAGAAGGTATGAGTCCAAAAGATCCAAAGAAGGTACCTCTAGAAGAGACAAGCCAGGAAAGGCTCTAGAAGAAAAGAAGGATCCCAAAAAAAGCTGCCTGATTCGAATGCGGAGAAAAAGGCCATTTCAGAACCAAATGCCCTAAGCTCAAAAGAGATAAGAAACACAAGAAGAAGGAAATAGTGGCCACATGGAGTAATAGTGAAGAAAATAGTAGATCATCTTTAACAAAAGAAGAAGAAACTGCTAATTATGCATTCATGGCATTGACTGATCCGGAAGCAGAGCAATCTGGAAGAATTCCATCTAAACAAGACACCATGCAAATGGAAGAATTAGAATCTGAGATAGCTAGCATTGAGGTATGCCTTAGCTCCACAGTAGATCAACACACATGGTACATTGATAGTGGATGGTCAAGGCACATGACTGGTGATAAGAAAGCCTTCATCACTTTAATCTGGAATAAAGGTGGAAAAGTAAGCTTTAGAGACAATAAAAAAGGATAGATCATTGGGCTTGGTACCATTGGATAAGAATTAAAGATAGAAGATGTCTCACTAGTTGATGGACTGAAGTTTAACTTGCTAAGTGTTGCGCAACTCTATGATAAAGGGAGAAAAGTCACCTTTGACTCTGAAGGTTGCTCAATAATTTATAGTAAGTCAAATCAACTCATTCTTTATGCACCTAGAGTAAATAATGTCTATTCTATTATATGCTTGGTGTCTAAAGAAGAAGAATCATGGCTATGGCACCGGAGGTTGGGACATGTAAGCATGAACCTTTTGTCCAAACTAGCCAAAAAGGAATTGGTTGTGGGTTTGCATAAGGTTGCTTTTGATAAGGATCACATGTGCACTGCATGTAAATTGGGTAAACATCATAGAAACAGCTTCCCTTCCATCTCATACATACCTTTCAAGAGAGTTCTTAAACTCTTGCATATTGATCTCTTTGGTCCAATCAAACCAATGAGTCTAGGTAGAAGAGAATAAACCATGGTCACTGTGGATGATTATTCTCGCTATACCTGGGTTACTTTACTAGCTAGCAAAGATGAAGCCTTTGACTAATTCTTAAAAATATTCATCCGGATAGAAGTAGAACAGGGCATAGGCATTGCACGCATCCGGAGTGATAATGAAGGAGAATTAAAAAATAACCACTTTGTTGAATTTTGTGAATCTAAGGGCATTGAGCACAACTTTTTTATCCCTCATACACCTTAATAAAATGGAGTTGTTGAAAGGAAAAACAAAACAATGGTTGAGATGGCTAGAACAATGCTAAGTGAGAATAGTTTGCCTAGATACTTCTGGGGTGAGGCCGTAAACATAACATGCTACATTTTAAATAGAGCTCTCATTAAAAAGACCTTTCAAAATACCCCATATGAAATCTGGAAGGAAAGGAAACCTAAAATTGGGTATTTCAAAGCCTTTGGATGTAAATGCTACATCCTGAATGATAGAGAGCAATTAGGAAAATTTGGCCCTAATTCTGATGAAGCAATTTTCCTTGGCTACTCAACACAAAGCAAAGCTTACAGAGTGTATAACAAATGAACCCAAACTGTGGTAGAGGCTATACATGTAGATTTTGATGAGACTAACCATATGGGGAAAATAAGTTCAAATTCGAAAGACTTAACTCCGGAAGCTGAAAATACAGGAGAAAAGAAGAATTGCAGATTCTGGATTCCTTCTAGATCAAGAAGTACAAGGAAGAAGATGAAGGAATCACTCTCAACTCTGAAGCTACACTAGGTTATCAAAATCATCATGAGATAAACTCTATGGATAATCAAGAAGAAGTTGAAGCAGTTGAGGAACAAACTCCAGATCAGCATGTAGACCTACAAAGAGAGATCTGGACTCGCATAAATCATCCAGTATAAGCCATTTTGGATGATGTCCAAAATCCAGTCAGAACCAGAGGACAACTCAATTGGATGATGAGCCATGCTACTTTTGTATCTCTCATTGAGCTAAATAAATTTCAAGATGCCAAAGGAGATGAAAGCTAGATAATAGCAATGCAAGAAGAACTAGATCAGTTCTCCAGAAATGATGTTTAGGATCTAGTGTCACCACCAAAGGGGAAGAAAATTGTTGGTACCAAATGGGTATTCTAAAATAAGCTAGATGAATCCGAAGCTGTGGTAAGAAACTAGGCAAGATTAGTTGCCCAAGGATACAATTAGCAGGAAGGCATTGACTTTGAGGAGACCTTTACTTCGGTAGCAAGATTAGAGGCAATCCAGATTCTATATGCTTTTGCATCATTTATGGGATTCACATTATTCCAAATGGATGTCAAAAGTGCATTTCTAAATGGAGTTATTCAGGAAGAAGTCTATGTCAAGCAACCACCTGGATTTGAAGACTCAAAGAATCCGAATCATGTATACAAACTGAAGAAGGCACTCTATAGATTGAAACAAGCACCAAGAGCTTGGTATGAGAGACTCACTACATTTCTCATATCCAAGGGATACATCCGGGGCAAGGTAGATACAACTCTTTTCATCAAGAAGAAGAAGGATGATGTTATTCTAGTCTAGATATATGTAGATGACATTATTTTTGGAGCAACAGATGAAAGGATGTGTGAAGATTTTAGCACTCAAATGCAGAAGGAGTTTGAGATGTCAATGATGGGAGAACTCAACTTCTTCCTTGGTCTGCAAATCAAGCAGAGTTTGCATAGGATTTTCATCAATCAATCTAAGTACACCAACGAGATTCTTAAGAAGTTTGAAATGTACAAAAGCAAACCAATGTCCACTCCCATGGGATCGGGTACAGTCCTATCAAAGGATTGTAAAGGAGAAGATGTAGCCAGAAGATCTACAGAGGAATCATTGGATCACACTTGTACTTGACAACTAGTAGACCTAATATACACTATGCAGTTTGCAACTGTGCGAGTTATCGAGCCAATCCTAAGGATTCGCATCACAAGGCAATGAAGAGAATTCTTTGATATCTCATAGGAACCACTAAAGTTGGGCTATGGTATCCTAGTAATGGAGATTTCACACTCCAAGGTTTCACTGATTTAGACTATGACAGAGACACTCTTGAGATAAAGAGCACATTTGGAGGTTGTCACTTTCTTGGAGATTGTTTAGTGTCATGGTATAGCAAGAAGCAAACTTCAGTTGCCTTATCAACCACAGAAGCAGAATATATGGTAGCTGGAAGTTATGTAGCTCAACTCCTATAGATCAACCAATAGTTAGAAGACTATGGAGTTCAATCAAGATGTGTGGAGGTTATGTGTGACAACAAAAGTTCCATTCATGTGTCAAATAATCTAGTGCTACATGGCAGGATGAAGCATGTCAACGTTAGGCATCATTTCATCCAGGATCATGTGATGAAGAAAGATGTTGCATTGGTTTACATTCCAACCAATGAGCAAAGGGCAGATATCTTTACTAAGCCATTAAGTAAAGATCAATTCAATAAGCTAAGGGAGTCAATTGGAATGTCTAATTCAATTTGTAGAAGAATCCAAAAGACAATCTGAGGTTAATTTGGACTTCTACAAGTCAAGGAATTAGGAAGAAAAGTTAACTATAAACCTGGAAGGAATATTGCTAGCTCAGCAGATAGACTTGACATATGGCAGTAAAAGTGCAAAAAGGTAACTGTACACATTTTGAATTTCAAACATTTATTGGGTGTTACACAGACAGTAAAATGAAATAGCGGGGTTTAAGATAAACCTTTGCAATTCTCGGTTAAACGACATTTACCTCTCTCATAAACTTTTACCTACCATATCATCAATCCAGTTAAACTTAATTGTGTCCGGATTACCAAACTACCCTCACCTTGGGATTTCTATAAAAATCCACAAAATCTCTTTTCTTCTTCACGTGAGCAACTATCTTACTATTACTCTACAAATTTGTTTACAGAACCCTAAAATTCCTAAATTCCTTCAAACTCTCAAATGGCATCCAATCAAATCACTCATCCTCCTCCTAGATACATCTTTAATGAGTCGAATCTTAAAGATGAAGATTTCATCCCACTCAAAATGAAAAATCCAGACTATGAAGTGCCAACAGACTATTTGTAAGATAATTTTCTATTCAACACGGAACCCTAGGTGCAGCTTATAAAAGACCAATGTCTTGATGATTTCCTCAAAATTAACTGTCCCACATATCCAGAATTTGTCAGAGAGTTTGATGATAACATGAGAGTACACTCCTACCATGACGCTCTCAGAACCAAGGTTAAAGGTAAAATGATCATTGTTACCCTGGAATTCTTTGTAAATCATCTCAATATGAAGAATGTTGGATTTCAACTAAGGAATGATGGGGATGAGCTCCTAGTCAAGTACTATCCGAAGAAGTGGCTCCCATCTTGGTATTTTGGAGATAAATTCTCCACTTACTGGCCACAAACACCCAGAATTCTCTAACATATCTTGGCCAAATTGGTCCTCATCCGGAAAGGATCAATAACCACTGCTTCTTCCTTTCAACACTGCGACCTACAACACTGGGTAGAGAGAAGGGTTGTAAATATGCCTATCCTGATCATCCACTTCCTAAGACAACATAAGAACTCCTATGGCGCCCTCATCACAAGAATCCTTCTAGCAAATGGGGTCAATTTATCCGAAGCCAATCCATTCAAGGAAAGGAGATCCTTGAAAAAACTTTAAGAAGTTAAGCTTTAGGGAAACATGGGATGAAGAAAAGGCAATTCAGCTGAGAGAAGAAAGAAAGGAGAAAACTAGAGTCCGAAAAACTGGAGTTGAAATTGCCTCGAAAGCCAAGAGATCCAAAACTACTAAGTCCATTACTCAAAGAAAGATCAATTTAAAGCTAGTTATTGAGGATGATGATGAGGATAGAATACCTCTCACACAGCTAATGAAGACCACCCTGGATCAGCCTAAGAAGCCAAGAGGGAGGCTTATTAAAGCAGCAGATAAGAAGAAAAGGCCAGTTTGTGAACCGAAAGAGGATAATAATACATAGGAAACTAGAGATGAGGAGCCTTTTCCCATTAACCCTAAAAGGCTTGACTTTTAATGAGGCTCTTAAGGAAAAAAGAGCCAAATAAGCTATTAAAAAGACTTCTGCTAGAATCTCCATCAAAGAACCAGCTCCAAAAGCATCTACACCAGTAGATATAAGCAAGGCAAGGAACTAATTGTTTTCACTGAGAAACCAATTCTTCCAAACAATATCTTTTTAGAGGATCCTCAATATGAGGATATAATGTTAGCTGTCTGAGATAATTTTAAACAGAACAAACTGACTAAGGAGGGACCTAGAGGCTCATTCGGAGCAGCAGCCATAGATAGCCCACCTATCCTAATAGCTCTAAAAGATCTGGTGCTTCTTAAAGAGGCTAAATATCCGGATGAGGAATTATTTAACTTCAAAGAAAGATCAGGGCCTTTTTCGAATAACTTACTGAATGTAGAAGCAGAAGTGGTGGAGATAGAAAGTCCTGAAAAGGCAGCAAAAGGAGATGGTTAGGACAATTCCACCATTCCAGAGAATGAGATGGTCATTATGGCAAGTTCTATCCAGGCAATTGAAGGGAATGATAAGGAAAATTCCATTATACCAAATATAGAAGAGAATACTATAAGTCCTATTAAGGCAACAGGAGGGGAGACTGGGGATAATTCTAGTCTTCCGGATATGGGATTGGAAAAGTAGATTGAGGAAGAGACAAATAAGCCACAACAAATAAAATAAGTAATTATCCTCCCAGACATTTCTCATGCTGATGATACTTCGGCTGGTGATGCCGTTGAAATACAAGATAACTTAGATGAAGACACCCAAACTGCATCTAAGTACAACCAGTCCATCCTGGAGCATAATGTTTTGGAGGAGGGAACTAGTTTGGTATCCAAAGAGCACACTTCTGAAGTGGACTCTAAGGGCGAGGCTGGTCCGGAGGAAATGTTGGAAATGAAAGAGTCAAGTAAGGAAGAATCATCTGAATCTGAGGAAATAGAAAGCAGTTCTGTATCAGAAGTATCATCCTCCTTCAGAGAGAAAAAGAAGCCCAAACTCCAATCATTTTTAGACTACAATGTCTCATGAAATGAGAAAATCCTATTGGGATAAACATTGCTAGAACAAGCTGCTCTACAAGGATAAAAGGATGATGAGTTCTGCTTTAGAACATATGCATGAAACTAAGATCAGTGGAGAGCTTAATGAAAGATAGATCAATGACTCCTAATCTTAAGTCCGAGTTAGGGGAAATCAAGGGATCAGTCCAAAATATTGAAAGAAGAGTACAAGGATTTCCCTAAGCTAAACTCATTGTAGAAGCTTCCCTATCTAAAATCACTCTGATGTTAAATCAGATAAACACCAATATTGCAGGGACAAATCGCTCTATAGAACAAGCTCACACCGGAGTTGATAATAACTGTGCAACTCTAATGGCTAAAATCACCTCTGCCTCCACTAAAATCACTAATGAGATAAAAGAGTATATCGACCGGAAGTTTGAAAACTTTGAAAAATTCATTCCTGGGGCAATTACAAAAGGAGGAAAAGGAATTATCACTAGACTCACTCTGCTCAGTAAGGAACATCAAGCTGCACAAGAGATACTAACTAATTTTCTTGATAAAGGATTGCCCAAACTTCTTGCCAAACACATGGGAAATATAAGTGCTAAATTTGCTGGCAAAATTAATGGGATGGATACCTTGATCAATGATCTAAAGGAGGAATTTCACAAGGATCTTACAACTCTCAATTCCAGTCTCCATAACATCCAGAGAGATATTTATCAGGATTTTGATCTCTTAAAGTCAGGTATGACTAGTCTAACCATCACCCCTTCCAGATCTTCATCCTCTACTCCGGATAGCCTTTTCGTCCCAGTGGTTAATGATGTAGTCAAACATATAGGCAGCACTGGCTTTTTTGGTTACAAGTGTGGTTTGACCCTCCTCAAGGCCTTATTTCCATATTTTAATAAAGGGGACCAAACTCATGCCTTAAAAATGATTCCTGAGATGACTAGATCCTATAAAGAGCTCTGAAATCTACTAAGGCCAGTCCATCTTTTTCTGGCCAAGGTTGAGACAATCATTGAGAAATGATTACAAGGAAATGTGGATTATTCCATATACTCAGAGGCTTGGCAAAAGAGTTGGGATACTCGTACTTTCATGGTTATAGGCCCCCAAGCTGATGGAAAATAAAAGGGGGTGAAAGGCAAAGGAAAAGAGGGAGAGTCATCGAGAAAAGGGAGTAAATAAAGATCTGATCCTTAGAATAGCTATTTGTAGTGTAAAAATCTGTAATAGCTAGTTCTATTTTCACTTATATATTTCTATAATTATAATTTTAGAACTTCATAAGGTTAACTATTGTTAACAACAGAAGAATAAATAGTGAAAAATTGATACTTAAAATTGCTTCTAAGTACAATCAGTAATTGTACTTCAAAATCTTAGAAGATAGAATTCAAAGATATTGGGGGAGTTAGGATGCTTAGATTATGGGGAAGTAAAACTTGTAAATTACTAAGTACCAAGAATCATACTTAGTTCATAAACCCCTTCCATGTGCTTAGTTTTTGTTTTCATCAAATGGGGGAGATTATTGGGAAACAATGATCCAGAAGAATTAAATTTCAGAATAATCCGGATCAAGTTTGAAGAAAATAAAAACTAGAAAAACTAACTATTAAGGAATAATAAATGTAATCTCCTTAATCCAAAATGGAAGCATAAGGTCCAAAATAAGCCATCAGGTGATTAATTGAAGACTACAAGTACCTTAGCACATAATAAAAGCATCTGGTTAAAGTTTGGGAAGGAAACAAACTTTGAACCGCCCAAATCAGCATCCGGAAAAAGACTAATTGAATAGCATCCGGATATATCAAGACTAAAGTCATCCGAAAGATTTAGTTAAAATGACAAAAGGAAAAGTTTCAAAAATAACTTTTCCCTCCATCTTTTGGTCTAAGAGTCAAAGATCCTTTCCCCTAACGAGAGACAAAAATGACAGCTAGCAAGCTTTTCAGAAAAGGACAGAAGGACTGACACAGGAAAGAGAAAAGATAACAACCTTTTATACCTAGACCAATAAGAAAGGCGCGTGGAGCTCACACACAGGATCACTGGCATAAAAGTTCGTGAATTACTAAAATATAATAAAAACGATCACTGACAACTTTTTAGCCTCAATCCTAAGGATTCAAATATAATAATTACACAGTCTAATAGATTGATCAACGGCTCCAGAAGCGCCACATATTACCTGATCAATGATGAAAATTTAATTCAATCTCAACAACTGAGAACGGTTACATTTATGATGCAAGCCTATAAAAGGAAAGATTCACAAGTTCAGCAGGTGCTGGTTATTTTAAGAAAGCATACACAAGAGAATTTGCTATTACAATCAGTGACATAATCCTTCCAAGAATCAAACCATTCAAAATCAGTTTGTAAGGATTCCCAAGTGAGTTATAAACTTGAGGAAATGCAAAACCAAAATCTTTGAGAAAAACAAAGTGTAAAATCTCATACTTGGGTGAGTAGTGAGATTGGGATATAGCTTAGAGTTGGTGCTTTAAGTGGGATCTCCTTATAGGACACAACTTAGGTTTGGGTAGAAATCTAAGTGGTATATCTTGCTAAAGATAAAAGGACCCAGCTAGGAGTTAATGCTTCTAATGGTATATCCTACATCTGAAAGAAGTTACCATCCGGAGATAAATTGTAAGGCTTAATTCCTACTAGTTGGAAAGGAATCCACTAGTGAAAAAGCTTGTAGGAAGGAAACTCTAGGGACTGGAGTAGGCGGGGCCGAACCAGGATAAAATTACTGTGTTTGATTTTCTAATTCTTTATATTATTGCATAACATTTCATATTTGCATCATTCAGATCCATCATATCCGAAACATAATCAAACATGCTATACAAGACTTTTAAAGTCTGTATATTTCCGCAAAAAGGGTCATTCACCCCCCCTCTGACCTAATTTGGACCCTCACAGGGACCAATAACTTGATTGCTTTTGCATTCTTCTTTACATTATTGATCACAGTTCCCAAAGCCCTGGCAAGTTCAAGGTTAGAAAAAGAGTTAGAGTGAGAGTTTACCTCTATACTAACCGACTCTGATTCTGATTCTTTTGACAACTCAGGGACTTATTGAGTTGGTTTTCTTCATGACGATTCTACCTCCAGTTCAGCTATTGCCATAAATGCACATTTTGCAGTCTCCTCTTCATTTGATGTTGATGAGCTACTATTTTATTCCCTGTTGCTTCAGGTAGCTACCATTGCCTTCCTCTTATGTTTTTTTTTCTTGAACTTAGGACAAGTTGGTCTAAAGTGTCCTTTCTCACCATATTTGAAGTAGGCTGTATCCTTTTATTGATCATTTTTATCTTCAAAACACTTTTTATACTTGTCTATTCTAGAGCTTCCTTCGTTTCTTCTTTCGGAGTCATATTCTTTGGGACTCCTTCTTGACCCTCTTTCTCCTTTTCTAATGAATTTATTAAATTGTCTAGTTAGCATAACCATCTCTTCTTTGCTATAAGGAGATTCTTTTGAATTCTTTTGTGATCCGGATGAGATTGATCCGGAGGAATCTGCCTTGAGATCAATTCCTTTCTTCTTCTCTTCTGGCTCCTTTTCTTGCTGACTATATCTCTCTAGAGATAGCTCCTAAGTTAGGAGATTACCAATGAGTTCATCATTGCTGTAAAATTTTAAGTCATGAGCTTCCTGAATGACAGTCTTTTTGTTGTCCCATTCTTTGGTGAGACTCCGGAGAATTTTCTTCACCATTTCTTCTTCTTCTGTAATCGCTTTTTCATTTTATTTACTAAATTTGTATATCTAGTGTTCATACTGTTGATGGATTCTTTAGGCTCCATCTTGAATGCTTCAAGCTTTTGCTGGAGGAGATCAATTTTGGCTTCTTTGACTTTGCTAGTTACTTCATAGGTTACTTCAACTTTTTGCCAGATTTCTTGAGAGGTTTTGCATCCTGAGATCATATTAAATTTTGCTGTACTTAAAGCATAATGAAGCATATTAATAGTATTTGCATTTTCAAGCAATCAATTATAATGATTTTCATCCCATTGATTTGATGGTTTTCTAGTAGTAATACCTTTACCTCAATAGTTGGAATATAAGGCCCATCTTTTATGGCCATCCATGCTTGCATGCTTTGAGCTTGAATGAAATTCTTCATCTAGTTTTTCCAAAACATGTAGTGTTCACCCGTGAAGAGTGGAGGATGGGTAATATACATACCCTCTAGAAGAAGCTGTGAGTTATTGAAACTCATCTTGCTTTTAATATCAAGTTGGACCTTTAGCTTGTGATTGTTAAGTCTCTGGCTTTTAGCAATTACTCTGATACCACTTGTTGGTCCTTGTGTGTATATGTCTAAGGTTAAGGGGGGGGGGGGGGGTAAATGACCCTTTTTATGGAATATTGGACTTTTAAAAAGTCAAGTGTAGTGTGCAATGATATGTTCTAGAGTTATGGGATCCAAATGATGCAGGTAATAAATATTGTGCACTTAATGTAAAAAAAAAGGTAAAGGAAATCAAACACAGTGATTTTTATACTAGTTTGGCCTTGCCTACGTCCAGTCCCTGAAGCTTCCTCCTCCGAGCTTAATCCACTAGTGTGATTTATTTTGTGGGAAAAAATCAAGCCTTTACATCTGTCTCCGGAGATTTCTTCTCCTCCGGATGTAGGATATACCACCAAACTAATCCCTAGCTTGGCTGAGTCCTTTGTAGCTTATCTCCATAGAATCTCCCTTCTTCTAGATGTAGTATATACCACCAAAAGTACCAACTTCTAGCTGAGTCCTTTGCACATTTTTTCGAAGGATGACTTCTCTTCCAGATGTGGGATAAACCACCAAAAGCACCAACTTCTGGCTGAGTCCTTTGTCTTTAGCAAGATATACCACTTAAACTACCCAAGTCTAAGTTGAGTCCTACAGGGATAAACCACTCAAACTCTCTAGTTCAATCTGAGTACCAATCTGACTACTCACCCAAGTAGGAGATCTTACACCTTTGTTTTGACAAGGGTTTGGTTTTGAATTCCTCAAGTTTATAGTCTCACTTGTGAATTCTTATAAACAGATTTGAGTGGTTTGTTCTTAGAGGGATTGAGTTACTAATTGTGTAGCAATTTCTTCAATATCATAGGTTCTTAAAAACAATCAGCATCTTCTCACTTGGTGAAGCTTCTTTTTTATAGGCTTGACTGATAGATATAGCCGTTGGTTAAGGTTGAATCTTCACCATTGATCAGATATGAAGTGGCACTTCTGGAGCCATTGATTTGTCCGTTAGACTCATTGATTAGCCTGTTGAATTTGTTGGGATAGGAGAAACAAAGTTGTCAGCCATCATTTATATGGCATTTTGTGCACAGCCAAAATTTATGCAACTTTGTCCTTCATGTGTGTACTTTACGTGCCATCTTATTGGTCTAGGAGAAAATGGAAGTTACCTTTTTCTCTTTCCTTTGTCAACCTTTTTGTCCTTTATCTGAAATAGTGCATGCTATCACTTTTTCTTTTTCCAAGGCGATTTTGACTTATGATTGTTATTAGGGGGAATAGAATATTTGAATTTTCCCCTCTTATTTAGAGATGAGTCTTTCGGATGTCTTCAGACTCATTCTAATTTTGGATGCTATTCAATGGTGATCAGTTCCGGATGTAGTCTTCAAGGGGTCAGAAGTTTGTTTCCTTTCCAAACTCTAATAGGATGTGTGAGCACTAGATTTTAACGATCCTTCTCAAGAAATGATGATGAGAGCTTTATAATGTAATCTATTATAGGTGTTATCCATCAGAGGTGTTCGTACTACTGCAGAATTGAGTTTGGCCGAAGTTTGGAGACCTAGTCTGCCCTTATGGACCCGTACGGGTGCTGCCTGGAGGTACGGATCCACTAGTGGATCCATACAGGTCAATTCATTCCGTACGCATGGAAGGGACCCGTACAAGTGGGGCCCTACCTATATGGGTCCTCAGGCTACCTGATTAGGTTCTTCTAAAAGTTGTCCCTTACCTATTTCAGGAAAAGACAGGTCAGGAATGTGAATTATTGCATTTAGACCTCATTTCCCCTATAAACAAGGCATTTTTCCTCAGATTTTAAAAAACACAACACATATACAACATAGAAAGTATACTATACACATATTTTAGCAGTTTTTATAGGGATAGAAAGGGTATAGTGGAGGTATATGAGGTATAAAATAGGGAGAAAACCCATTCCTTGAGGTTTTGTCCACATTTTATTCATTCATAGCTTCGTTTATTAGGATTTAGGGGAGCATCTGTCCACACAAATACTTACCTCAATAGTCCTATTTCAATATATGCTTTGGTCAGACTCTCTCAATAGTAAAAGGATCGCCTTAAAATGGATTCACACCATAAAGGTAATGATCATGAGTTTCAAAGAGACTCATATCGTAGTTATTTTATTATTATTCTTTGTCTCCTCTATTATATCTGGTCCTAACCCATATAAGCCTTGTTGGCACCATATGTCCTTAGGGATATTAAATCGGTGCGCCATACTCATACGGAAGGAAATCCCATTTTTATTTCATTTCTCCTCCATTAATCTGTCTATTTCAAATTGAGTTTCTTCCTGGGACCAGATAGGACCTGTATAGGTCCCTCATACCCGTACCGGTCCTCCTCGATACCCGTATAGGTATCGGCCGCCAGGCAGAACCTAGAATTCACTTTATCTTGTTAAAATCAATCCAACTCACCATTTTCCATATGATCATTTTCACTAATAATCTAGTAAAACAACCCATAAAAGTTAAAAATGTGTTTTCATAACAAAACACGTTGAAGACTCGTTATTTCTCTCCGATCCTAGAAGCCATCCGAGCACTATAGATTGTAAAACCGCCACACTAACATAATCACATTTTTCCTAATAAAATGCTGACTTACAATGCACTATAAACTGTGCTATTGTTTGTAGATGCAGGGGAATTTATTTTCATTTTGTTTTATAACTTAGAACTAATGTATAGGTTCTCTCGCAATTCCCCCATTTTCCCCCGGTTGTAATTTTTATTCCCCCATTTATTGCTTGTGCTTTATTGTAATCTGTAAATGCATGTAACAAGTATGAAAGAGTGTAGAAAAATAGGATTTTCATGATAATTCCCTAAATGATGACAACAAAAACGGTTTTACACGATGAATGTAATTTTGAATCAACTAAAAGAGAAATAAGTGACTCATTTGATACCCGAATCTTTGATCCAATAGGTATGAGTCTACCGCCCATAGGGAACCATACTAAAACTCTTTCCTAAGTAGATAACTAGGGTAGCAAATCTATCATTTGTATCGAGATTTTGGTCTCAATTCTTTTATTCATTAAAATTGGCGATTTATGCAAACTTAAAAAGTTTTCATCGCGCCTAAATCCAATCAAACCCCAGTAGGCCCTACCTCTCACACAGGCTCTAAGGGAGAGCCACATGTCATCGACACCTCACAGTGGTGACTCTGCAGGGGGCATAATCTTTTAACTTGCAAAGTTTTGGTTTGTTTTAAAAGCTTACAAGATTAATATAAGCACCAAAAATCATTTACTTGATTCAAACTATTTTCTCTTTTCATCATTTGGGAAAATTATCACACTCTGTCTTCTCATCTCCATCTCTCTTTAGTTAGATGTGCTCTTCTTCTAGTGCTAGGTTAAGGTGCCCTATTATTTTCGCGACCCTCGCAAAGGTGTTACCCATTCCCGCCAAGAATTGGGGACACCATAGTGGGTGGAGCACTCATTGTCATCTCCCTCCAAAAGAGGCTTGATGCGGTGAGAACCTTCTACATCAACTTCTGATATGTCCCTACACCATTCTAGGTACTGTGATTTTTGTGTGAGATTAGATTAAGGAAGAATAACCTCAGAATTGGCGGGAGAAATAAGGATGCAATCGATCGCTTCACATGTGCTGTGTTACATACCCTTGTGATTAACCCCACCATGGATCATTATAGTTTGTGCATGCATACCGCATTCCATATATGTACTGATCTCTTAGTTAGCACCTCAGTTCAAGATAAGAATTGACAATCTCTTCCAGTACCCATCCAGTCACTATCGTAGCTTAGTTTGGTCAGTCAGTTCAACCAATGAACCCAGAGCTCCGCTTGGTTAGTAATGGGACTCATTCACTCCATCAAGAGGCCATTTTGCAAGTTCACTGTAGTAAGGATCCATGTCAGTTGATCGACTTTATGGTTATGCTAAAGGGGACAATCCTCCCTTATTTCATAGGTTTACCCTATCGCATAACCCACGACCAAAAGGTTCATCCTATGACTCTCGATGACATCTCACCTTGGAGTAGTCCTCTTTTGAATATCTTTAAGAAACTGAAGAAGGACTAGTTCATTGATTATCTCTGACCATATGTTCAGCTAAAGCCTGAGGAGAGGGGCAATTTCTGTACATATCATGCCAGTCCTAATCATCCAACTAAAGTATATGAGGATCTCTTTAAAGCCATCATGACATTAATCAACAAAGGAAAAGTTTGTGAACCCCAGAGAAGAGGGAAGAAAGTAGCCATGATCAACTCAGGATTAGAAGAAAATGAGGTATGGAAGCACATCATGGTGACCAAGAAAGGAAGAGAAGAACCATCCATATTTGACCTTATAGCTATCAGGCAGTGGAGTGGGGAACCTATCCATGACTACTTTTAGAGGTGGTTAACAGTCATGGTAGCACTCAAAAGGAATCCTCAGGAGAAGGAATTAGCTGACCGATTCATCTTTGTGTTATCTCCTCACCTCTGCAAGATAGCATTTTTAAAGGCATACAAAACCATCCCTGAGAGCTATAAAGCAGCTATAGAAGCGGAAAAGTGTGCTAAATGAATAGAAGACAGTGACCCATCAAAGATTAAAGTAGACAAAGCTACCCTTACCACTTCAATATACACCATCTTGTGGTTGGGGGATAAGAAGAAGACACCAATTTAGGAAGCCTTAAGAAACGTAGCCCAAGCCATAAGGGAAGCTGTGGACGATGTATTGATCAAGAAACAGCTGCAAGATCTGGATCACGATCTAACTCATATTTTGATGAGTGACCAAGAAGACCCTCCGCCTATGGAGGATGACATAAAATTATATGTAATGAAAATGATGTAGCCTTTAGGCATCCTAATGGTAATAATAGTGATTTTTCTTACTTGTTTAATGTTTTGCATGACAGCACCATGCATTCATCTGACCATACGCATAACATTTTTAGTATTCATGACGCTTTATTGCATGACATTAATCTATGTACTAAGGAAAATACAAAAATGGTAATAATATCCAATGATCTGACCCCTATTGAAAAAAGAGAGATGATAAAAGTGCTTAGGAAACATGTTAACGCTTTTACTTGGTCCTACGAGGACATGCCTATGGTAGATCACCAAATTGCCAAGCATCGTATCCCAATCGATCCCAGGTATAAACTACTCAAACAAAAGTTAAGAAGGTTACATCCAGAATAGGCCAATAAAATCAAAGCTAAAGTTGCTAAATTATTGGAAGCTAAATTCATTAAAGTTAATGAGTATCTGACAAGGTTAGCAAATGTTGTCCTAGTTCCTCAGAAAGATGGAAGGGTCAGAATGTTCGTTGATTTTTGTGAGTTGAACAAGGTACCTTTTAAGGATGATTTCCCATTGCCACATATCAATGTGCTAGTGGACAATGCTGTTGGAGCCGTAATTTACTCGTTCTTAGATGGGTTCTCTGGGTACATTCAGATCTTAATGGACATCATTGACAAGGTCAAGACAACATTCATCATAGAATGGGGAGTGTACTACTATAAGGTAATGCCTTTTGGGCTGAAGAATGTAGGAGCAATTTATTAGACAACCGTGATAGCTTTACTACATGACATGATCCATAAAGAGGTTGAGGTTTATGTACATGACATGCTAGTAAAGTCTAATACAAAGGAAGAGCACCCTAAGATTTTGGAAAGGTTCTTAATGAGAATTGAGAAGTACAACCTGCGTTTAAATCTGAAGAAGTGTACATTTGGGGTTACATCAGGAAAACTCTTGGGTAACATCATCAATCAAAGGGGAATCAAGGTTAACTCTGATAAGGTTTAAGCTATTCAAGAAATGCCTATTCCCAGAACCAAAAGGGAAGTCAACCCATTTCTTGGATCGCTTCAGTACGTAAGTCATTTTATCGCCAAGCTAACAACAGTTTGCAAGATAATCTTTAAGTTATTGAGAAGAAAGCAGGCGATTGAATGGAACGAGCAGTTCCAGATAGCTTTTGACAAGATAAAAGCTTATCTCATGAACCCCCCAGTCTTAAAGCCTCCAATGCTTGGTAAACCACTGATTCTCTATTTAGCCATAGAGGAGTCATCAGTAGGGGCGATGTTGGTCCAAGAGCAAGAGGATAAAAGCGGGCATATTGTCTACTAGTTGAGTAAGAAGTTGTTGGAGTATGAAATAAAATACACGGTACTAGAAAAGACATGCACAATAATGGTATGGTTGACTAAGAAATTGAGGCATTACTCCCAGTCCTACACAATTCAAGCAGTTGCAAAGGTGGAACTAATGAATTATCTTTATCAATCCCCTACATTGGTAGGGAAACTCTCTCATTGGATCCTGTTATTGTCTGAATTTGATATCGAGTATGTCACGAAGAAGGTCATTAAGGGAAGAGTAGTAGCTAAATTTCTTGCAAGTCAACCCATAGAGTCTGATTATGCTAAAAATCTAGATTCTTGATGAATAGTTAGAAGAAGTAAAAGCTAAGAAGGCCGAATGGATCATGTATTTTGATGGGGCTATGAATCAAAAGGGGGCTGGCCTTGGAGTAATCATCATCAAACTGCGAGGTGAGGTTATCCCGCTAAGCAAGTGACTGGAATTTCCACTCACCAATAATGGGGACAAATATAAAGCTTGCCTCTTCGATCTTGATGCTCATTTAAAAGTAGGGGCAAGGGAAGTCAGGGTGATGGAAGATTCTGCACTAATGATAAAAGCATGTCGTAGGGGAGTGGGAAATCAAAGAGGAGTCGCTCAAGCCATATGTAGAAGCGGTTTGGGACTTGTCAATATAGTTCAATCAATGCTTCTTCCAGTATATACTAAGGGATGAGAATAAGGTGGCCGATTCTTTGGCTACCCTGGCCTCAATGTAGGAGGGGGAAGAGGCTCAACCCATCTGACCCCTTATAACAGAAACAGGCTCGTTCCCCATTTTATGAGAAGGATTGAATTATGTTTGTAGAGGAGCAAAAGGTTTGCTGGTATGATAAACTAAGAAGATGCTGAAAGAAGGGAAGTGTCTCGAAGGATCATTGAATTCGGATCGCATGACTCTCAAGAGGTTAACGACACAGTTTAGACTAGTCGGTGAAGATCTCTTTAAAAGGACGGCTGAGGGTTTATTGTTGAGATGTTTAATAGAAGAAGTAGAAAAGGTAATGACCCAGGTACACTCGAGGGATTGTGACTCGCATATGAATGGGATAGCTTTAGCTAGGAAAGTTCAAAGAATGGGGTACTTCTGGACCACAATGAACGCCGACTACGTCGATAAGGTTAGAAAATGTCATGAATGTCAAATTCATGGGGATATAAAGCATCTACCCTCCTCCGAACTTCACATTTTGTCTACTCCTTAGCCTTTATCGGTGTGGGGGATAGATATAATTGGTGAAATTCAGCCATCATCAACCAATGGCAACCGATTCATTATAGTCGTAGTCGATTATTTTTTGAAATGGGCAGTGGCCGATTCCTACACCAGTGTTACCGCCAAGAAAATGGTTAAGTTTGTAGAGAGGCATATTTTTACTCGATAAGGAGTTTCGCACCATGTGGTATCCGATAATGGGGTTCAATTGCGAGGGGCCATGACTGAATTATTTGAGAAGTTCAACATCGAGCATTACAGATCTTCTCCATATAGGCCACAAGCTAAAGGGGCAGTTGAGGCTACCAATAAGTTAATCAAGAAGATTTTGTCCAAGATAGTAGCTACCTATGAAGACTGGGCAGATAAACTTTCGTTTGCAATTTGGGGGTATAGAACCAGTATAAGAACACCCACTAACTAGACACCTTTCTCTTTGGTTTATGGAATGGAAGCTATGTTACCAGTTGAAATAGAATTAAGATCTCTAAGAGTGGCACTCGAGGCTCAGCTAAAAGAGTCAGATTGGGTAAGAGCGAGATATGAACAGTTAAATGCAATAGATGAAAAGTAGCTCAAAGCACTTGACCATCTATAGATGTACCAACAGTGTATGGTTTGAGCTTACAATAATAGAGTCAGATACCCAAAACAGCCCCTCAAAGAGGGTGATTTGGCTCTCAAGCAGCTAGGTCAAGTCAACATTAACGCTAGGGGCAAGTTTAGGCCTAATTGGGAAGGATCATTTGTAGTGAAGAAAGTCCTTGGTAAAGGAGGAATCAAGCTTATAGATATGGATAGAATTGAGTTCGTGAATCTAGTGAATCAAGATAGGCTTAAGCATTATCATGTCTAGGTTAAAAGAACTAAATCATAAAAAGTAGCACAAAGAATAAAAGAAATAAAGAATAAATCACCTAGCGAGTGGTCCTCTTCTACTTGGGCAAAAATTAGGGAGCAGCCCGCTGATCGGTATTCCACAAATCGGTCAGACAAAAATTAGGGCACTCCAACGCAATAAGGCCTACTAAGTTGAAAACCCAAAAAGGGCAACTTAGGCAAAAGTTAGGGCATCGAGAGAAAAATGTTAGTTGCTTTCTGAAAAATTTATAAAAGACCAGTAGGTTATAGGGGTTAACCATTGGAAATTGTTACCATTGTCTATGTACTCAAATTAATCTCATCAACGAACATGTTATGATATTGCTAAGAATCTTGGTCTTATGAATGCATGCATGTCTTTGGGTGAAATAATCACAGGTGTGTGAACATCAATTTTCTCTACGTGTTATGCATCATTGTATTCATCTTCACCGCACATATGCAGAATTCAGAAAAGCCTACTGGATTGAAAACCCGAAAGGGCGGTCCAGGAAAAAGTTAAGACAAAAAAAAGAAAGAAAAGTTTACTGGATTGATCTACCAAGGACAATTTAGGCAAAAATTAAGGCAGCCTGCTGGATTGAAAACCTAAAAAGGGCAGTCCAGGCAAAAGTTATGAATCAAAAAAAGAAAGAAAAACCTATTGGATTGAAAACCCGAAAGGCAATCCCGGAAAAAATTAAGGTAAAAAGAAGAAAAGAAAAAAAAGAAAGAAAAAGCTTGCTAGATTGAAAACCCGAAAGGGCAGTCCAGGCAAAAGTTAAGGCAAAAAAAGAAAGAAAAGTCCGCTGAATTGAGCCTTCAAGGATAGTTTAGGAAAAAATTAGGATAAAAATAAAATGTTCGGTAGGTCATATTACACCGAGTGCCTACGCAAAAGTTAGAACACTAGCTGTGATTACCAATCATCTCTCATAGATAGCTATGCCAAGAAGTAATTCGGGTCTTGTAAGGTGTAGATGACATGTGGGTCTCCCTTGGCGCCTGTGTGGGAGGCGGGGCCTACTGGGGTTTGGTTGGATTTAGGCATGACAAAACATTTTTACTTAAAGTTTGCACAATAAGCCAATTTTAATGAATAAAAGAATCGAGACCCAAATCTCGATACAAATGATAGAGTCACCACCCAAGTTGTCTACTTGGGAAAGAGTTTTAGTACAGTTCCCTTTAGGTGGGAGACTCATACCTATTGGATCAGAGATTCGGGTATCGGATGAGTCACTTATTTCTCATTTAGTTGATTCAAAAATACATTCACCGCATAAAACCGTTTTTGTTTTCATCATTTACGGAATTATCACAAAAATCCTATTTCTACACTCTTTCACACTCGTTACATGCATTTACGTATTACAATAAAGCATGAGCAATAAATGGGGGAATAAAAATTACAACTGGGGGAAAATGGGGGAAATTGCAAAAGAACCTATACATTTGTTCTAAGTTATAAAACAAAATGAAAATAAATTCCATTGCATCCACAAACGTTAGCATGGTTTATCGCATATCATAACTTAGCATTTCATTAGGAAAAATGTGATTATGTTAGCGTGGCAATTTTATGATCGATAGTGCCCTGGCGGCTTCTAGGATCGGAGAAAAATAATAGGTCTTCAACGTATTTTATTGTGAAAACACATTTTAGCTTTTGTGGGTAGATTTACCAGATTATTAGTGAAAATGATCACATGGCATATGGTGAGTTGGATTGATTTTTAACCAGTTAAAAATGAATTCTGGGTTCTGCCAGGGGGACTAGCGCCTGTACAGATGGGTGTGACTTGTACGGGTACCAAGGGTATGGGGGACCTGTATGGATCTTGTCTAGTCCTAGGCAGAAACTCAGTTCCAGATGGATATATTAATGGAGGAGAAGTACAATAAAAATGGGATTTCCTTTCGTATGAGTATGGCGCACCAATTTAATATCAAAGAGGATATGTGGTGCCAACAAGGCTTATACGGGTTTGGACCAGTCCCAAAATAAGAAATGAAGAAAGAAAATATAGTAGAAGAGGCAGCAAATAATAGTAATAAAATAACTGAGATGTGAGTCTCTTTAAAACTCAGGAGCATTACCTTTACGACGTGAATCCACTTTGAGGTGATCCCTTTACTGTTGAGAGAGTCTGGCCAATGTAGATGGTGAAATTGGACTATTTAGGCGAGTATTTTTGTGGATAGAACCTCCCCTAAATCCTAATAAACAAAGCTAGGAATGAATAAAATGTGGACAAAACCTCAAAGAATGGGTTTTCTCCCTATTTTATACTTCTTGTACCCCCATTATACCTTTTCTATACCTATAAAAATTGCTAGAACCTTACTATAATTTCTCTGTAGTATATTTTTCATATGAAATGTGTGTGTTAAAATGAGAGGAAAAAGGCCCTATTTATAGGGTGAGAGTCAGGTCTGAATGCAATAAACCGCATTCAAGACTTGCCTTTTTCCCAAAAAATATAAGAGATTACTTCTGAAAGAGGCTGATTAGGCAATCAGAGGACCCATATGGGTAGGGCCCTACCCATATGAGAACTAGGGGACTCGTATAGGTCCCCTCCAAGCTTACGAAAGGTAATCACTCGTACGGGTCTGATAGTGGATCCATACTACTAGACAAAAACCCGTATAGGTACCTAAGGGCAGACTAGGTCTCTAAACTTTGGTCAAACTTAACTTTCTAGTAGTAGAAATGCCTCTGATGGATAAAATCTGCAAGATATTGCATCATATAGCTCTCATTATAGTTTCGTGAGAAGGTTCGTTAAAATCCAGTGCTCACAGACTGACCCTCATGGGGTCATTATAGATACAGATCTATATGATCTCATGATGTGAGTGAGGGTTTAGAAATTATACCTGAGGTGATGCTATGGGTGAGTTCCTTTCTTGAGGCAAACTTCTTTCCTTTACTGATGCGTATCCCTTGTAACTCTACTGAGGAATGTGCATCCTTTTCCTGAGGCAGATGACTTTCCTTGCCAATGCATATCCCTTTCCTGAAGCGGATGACTTTCCTTTTGCTACTGTACATATGACTTTCTTTTTTGCTACTGTGCATCCCTAGTGACTCTACTGGGGAAGGTGTGTATCCTTTTCTTAAGGTAGATCGACTCTCCTAGCTACTGTATCCCTTTACTAAGGCAGATCGACTTTCCTGACTGAAGGTGTATCCCTTTCTTAAGGCGGATGACTCTTCTGCTGCTGGTTATGTATCCCCTTCCTAAGGCGGATTGACTTTCTTAACTGGTGATGGTGTATCCCTTTCTTAAGGTGGATGACTCTCCTAACTGGTGTATCGCTTTCCTAAGGCAGATTAACTTTCCTGACTGGTGTACCCCTTCCTTAAGGCGGATCGACTATCCTGCTGACGTATCCCTTTCTTAAGGCAGATCGACTTTCCTAGTTGATGATGGTGTACCCCTTTCCTAAGGTGGATGACTCTCTTGACTGGTGACAATGTATCCCTTTCTTAAGGTGGATGACTTTCCTGTTGGGGAATTTGAATAACCTCAAAGGAGACAAAAATTAAACATCGAGTTAGTCATTGTCTAAAAATTGACTATTTTGAAAACAAAAATATTTGCCCCTTCAATTAAGAATAAAGATGTGTGGATGGGGGTTAGCCCCTGAAATAAATTGAAAACTAAGTGCGAGAAATGCTGAGTTTGCCCGATTGTTGCTGGTTCCACTGCTAGGGGATGGGGGATGTGAGCATGGGATTTTACAGTCCCTCTCACAATAGGATGATGACGTATACCCAATTTTATTCCTCATAATGGAATTTTTATTATCGATATATAATTATCTATGAATTTTATTTTATAAAAAAATTCAGTTCGGTGTGTCCGGTAACCCATCCGGTGGTAGCTTAGATCGATGATTTACACCCAAAAAATAATCTAGTCCAAAATACCCATTAAAAATCAAGAAATACACCTAATATCAGAGTTTTTTCATCAATGGCAACCTTTTGCAGGATTTCCGCTCCTTTTCCCCTATTTCGGGCACGAATCGTGCATCTTTTCAGAATTGTTAGGAATGTGAGGCCGCTGGCAGCCTCACCTATACCATCGGCCGCATCATCCATGCTGCTGGCGGTATCACTTTCTGCTGCAGAATAACTGTTTGCCTTTTTTACTGAAATCCGCCAGATAAATGGACTAAAGGCAATTTCCAACGGATTTTAGCCTATGTAAAGGCCATTCCTCAGCCAAAACAAAGGTTTAACACTTAAAACTTAAAATCTTATAGAGATTATGAGCATTTATCTAGATTTAGTGGGATAAAGTATAGAAAAGGTAAGAAAAGAGGATTTAATCCATCTTTTCTTGGTTTTTCTTAACTAAACTCTCTGATATTTAGGTAGATTTGCAGGTTTAGAACCACCAAAATAGGGTTTAGAGACTTAAATCACCCCCTTACTTCCCAAAATCATCATTTGAGCTCCCTAGAGGTGTCATACGGATCACAAAGAGGTGGATTCACGGCCGTAAGGTAAAAATACTGTATCTCATAGCTCTTTAGCTTCTATTTTAGTTATTTGTTATGTTTTAGTTGCTATTTGTGCTTAGTGTTGGGTTTTTGGTCACTTTCCGGCAAAAAATAGCTGCCGCAAGAAATTGAAGCCGCAGGAGGCATTTGAAGCTGCCGACGGTATCAACAATGCCTCCAGTGGCATCATTGATACCGCTAGCGGCCTTACTTGCCCCTAGTGGCCCACATTTTCTTATAGGACCCTTTCTCTATGATATCCAGAAAGTCATCCAGCCTGTCTGTATAATTAATACCGCCAGCAGCATCAATGATGTCGCTGGCGGCCTCAGTCATGCTATCGGCGGTGTGGCCTTCTGAACAGTAGTTTCGTTTTTTGTTTATTTTTTGACCTACTGTAATTTCTAAAGCTAGGATGTACAGTGCAACAACGGGAGTCTAGAACTTCCTAAAAATGGTCCAAACCCTATAACATGTGGCATTTTCACTAGTAACTTGGTTAAAATAACGATTGTGTTCAAAATGGACTTTTCCCTAAAATTCATTCGGAAAAAGAATTTTTCAAAGGGAACTTATATGCTAAAATCAAAAATTTTTGAGCTACACTCTACCTCCGAACCTCGTCCGGGGCGCTGCCTCGGAACCCCATGAGGGGCTGCCGTCCCTCGACCCCGCTATCGGGGGTGCCATTTTGTGTGATATACCCTATACAACGTACCGTATTTGTACAGGTAGATTTTGGTTAGATGTTTGCTAGGCCTTCGGGTATTTTACTTATTGCATAGAAAAATGTATAGGATTTGGAAAGCCATGTAATTATTATTTTATTTTCCGCATTTATTTTTGGATAACTGTAATAATTATTTATTTACTGCTTTTGGATGCTTGGTAAACGCGCTAACAATATATAAATCAAAAACACAATCCATAGGGTGGACTAAAAACCGATTAAGAAAGAATGAAATATTTTAACTTGACCTAATGTAGAATAGATAACATCATCCGAACTCGGAATCTCTACTTAAGGTATGGTCTACCACCTGGTGGGAAAATCGTATAGAAATTTCCCGATTGAGCTGAACCGGGTGGCGACTCTATTTTCAGTACGGGATTTTGATCTCGTATCCTTTAACATATAAATTAGACTTAAATTCAGCAATCAACCACTCAATCTTTTCATCAAGCTAAATTGAGGATCGGTCCCTCGGCACGCTTCATAGCACTTATTATTTTTCCACCGTCCGTGCTATGCATCTCACGCGGTCCTTGCGGGTGGGAAAAAGGTCATCCGCTCACAGGGGATGCTCCTAGGATCTAATTCTTCTACTGGAAATGCCCCTAAGGTGAGTTCCCCTAAGGGTTCTGATGATGAGGGTTTTCCCCTTGACTTGATTCCACAAATGAGGAATAGGGGGATGCCTTAGATTAGATGATTTCGCTGCTGGGAGATGGGGGATACCCCTTAGTTGATTCCGCTGTTGGGAGATGGGGGATACCCCTTGGTTGATTCCGCTGCTGGGGAGTAAAGTAATATCCTTTGGTAAAACCTCTTTTGCTGGGGAAGTCCTTCTTGGTAAAATTTAGGTAGGAATTCCTATTCTAGGATGGACCTGTGCACAAAATTTCCTGGTTAGTGATCAATTTGAAAATGGCTTACCTTGATTCTTGGTTGGCTTTTGAAAAAAGAAAAATATTTTTTCCCCTTCAGAAGGATCAAGGTGAGCATAGGGCTTGCCCAAAAGATAACTGAAATATAGGGTTGAGGAGGAGTGGGGTTAGCCCTGAACTTAGACTGGATGAAGTTTTGGTGCTTTTTGAAACACTGGTTCAACAATCTGCCCCTGGATGGCAAGAGAGGGCCCGTATGGGTCGGCTAGGACCTATACGAGTGGGTTCCTTGAATGTCGGGACTCGCAAGAGAGGGGTAAGACTCGTACGGGTCCCTGAAGTGGGTTTAAAAAGGTTGATCAGCCCCCTCATATCCCGCCTTATACAAAAATCTTCCCATTTTGCAACTCCGACAATTTTCTTCCTAAAATCAACCAAAAATGTATAAAAAGATCCCAAAGATCGGTCGTACTCCCTTAGACTCGACGATTTGCCCCCGGTGGGCGATTCGAGGCTTTGAGAATACCCGGTTTCCATCGTGTATGCCTTTTGTGAAGGAGACTCATTTTTGGGGCTCACTCTTGTCTCCGATGTGCCCCTGATCCCTTCTCCTAAGACCCACACTTCAAAACTCTAGGTAATTTTGCTCGATTCTCCATTTTCCATTTTCAAACCTTTTGAAAATTATTCAATTTTGGCATAAATTTGGGTGTTTTAGACCTTGGAATAGAGCCTAGTACATGTAACTTTATCCTAGGATGCTTTTAGGATAGTTTTGGATGAGTTTTGGTCAAGATTGGATGAACTTGGATTTTTGGGAGATTTGTTCGCCAAGGGACTGTTTGCAGGGGACTCGTACGGGTGAGGAGGGGACCTATACGGGTCCTATTTTTCATATGGGTACACCTTATGGACCCATACAGGTAGGGTAGACCCCGTACGGGTCCTTCTTCTCAGGATTGAACATTTGAAACTTGTATTTCTACAATCCTTTTCCGATTTCTGACTTGTCTGCTGTGTTCTAACTCTGCTAAATTATAATTCTGTCTTTATAGTTTTAATACAAGACTGTAGGAGCTTTGACTTTTTATAGTAAATGGTACGAGGAGATGTATACTGCGGGGGATACAAAGTTACTGACCCACATCAATTCTTTTAGGTTCAGTGACATCATCATGGCAATCCCTCAGGCTCCTAAGACGTTGGCCCCTAGTACCGTTTCATCCTTGATAGAGAGGTGGTCGGAGATGAACTATACTTTTCACTTGCCAATTGGGGAGGTCACTATCACTCCCTTAGATGTATGTGGAGTGGGGAGATTGTCCACTTTGATGTTTATGCTGACCGGTGGCATTCCTGGACTGAGGCAAAGGCCTACATTGCTAGATTACTTGGGCTTCATCCAGGCGAGACAAATAAGCTCAAGTATGGGGACCTATATGCTTACTAGATCGGGCAACTGAGTCCTATTACGGCTGATAGGAGAGATCAAGATGCCCGGTCCTTCCTGCTGACATTTCTTACCACTGTCTTCTTCCCGATCTATTCGAGTAACCTTAACTATGGTTTGCTCTCGGCTGTGCAGGATCTTGCTTCTGTACCCTGTAAGAACTAGTGCCGGGCCATTCTAGCATAACTATATTATGTATTGGATGTCAGAGTTCGGGGTGAGCAGTCTGAGCTCAAGATCTACCACCTGGTACTATTGGTAAATCCTAAATCGATCTCTAACCTTTTGTCCGAACTGTGCTACAACTAATCTTTACTTTATCTTGTAGATTTGGGATTTTGAGCACCAGATGATTCCTAGGCCAGGCTTGCCCATGTAGCCTGAGACACCACATATTATATATTGATGGATGGGGCTTTAGCAGGGTCAGCCCTTAACCACGGTATAGTACAGAGATTTCCTACGCCAGATGCGTTCAGATCGGGTAAACTTCTTCCCTACTAAACCTGCATTTTACATTTCAACAACCCATTAGTAGAAACTGTATTTATGAGGTTGTAATACTCGTAGTGCATTCATTCTGTATAGGTTATTCATGACCCATGGGAGATATTGGATACATATGGGGGCATTGAATGGATGTGGGCTGGCGTGGATGACCACCGTTTTATCTTGGAGTCACCACTCTCATACGAGTGGTATTTAGGCAAGTGGGTTTGAGGGTGGAGGATCAGTGCCATGGTGGAGAGACCGATTCCTCCCCCAATCACAACGGGCATCTTCTGACCTCATCTTATGATGGGGACCGACTAGGGGTTATACCTATTGGATGAGGGGGCTCGCATGCTATCCGTGGTGGGCTCCTATGCTAAGTTTGTTGATTCCTTACTTCTTCCTCCCTGCGAGAGGATTCACCATGAGGATGAGCCCCTTAAGTTTTACTGGAGTGATAGTGAGGATGACGATGATGATGAGGAGGGTGGACCAAGGGGTGATTGCTGGGGTCCATCCATAGCTTGAGGTATTAGGGGCTCAGCTAGGTCTGCTACCCCTTCTTCTCAGGTATTCTTCTAACGTGGCCTTTATAAATACTTTGTTATTTCCTAAAATTGATTGTGATCTCGAATCTTATTCTTTATTGCTATAGCCTTTTGCTTCCTCGTGGAAGAGGCCTACCGCTACTGCTGCTGCCCTTGAGCCACCGGCGAAGTGGTCTTATGGAGGGAGTCCTCCGAGCTGAGCTAGATACTTTCTTCCAGCCCCTCAATCATTCGGGGAAGCAAGCTGTCAAGGAGCTCGAGAAGTCGGTACGTATTGGTTTCAATCCTTCTAGATCTACTCATATAAGGAGTCCTTTGCCTTTAACCTTGTCCATTATAGTGATTACTTAGAATATCATGTCCTGATGTGACCTTTTCCTTTTAGGTGACCATTTCCGAGGCCGAGAGGATCTCCAGAGGTTATTTCTCCATGCGGGATCTGCTATTGGCTTAGGATGTGCTAGCCGTAGTAACCTTCTTTTACTCTCAAAATTTAATAAACTATGCATGATGCATGCTATGACATTTATATATGTGCAATGATCTTATGATTTCTATTGCAAACTTTGCTGGCCATGGAGCGGAGTAGGTTCGCTGGGATTTGGACACTTCTGAGGAGAGAGTAAGATTCTTGGAGGAGCAACTGTGGGTAGCCACTACGAGGCTGACCAGGCTAAGGCTGAGACTGTTCGGGCAAGGGCTAAGATTGAGACGCTGAGGGGTCAGATGGCGAGGATGATTGAGGATAGGTAGATGCTATATCCTTCTAATGATGAGTCCAAGGATGATCTTTCTGTATATCAAGTGACTCAGAGGGGTAGGGATCAACATGTTGAGGGGGCTGATGCTGTTAGGGCTACTGAGGAAACTTCAGAGACTAGGGACCCTACCCAGCCAACTGCTAGTACTGACGAGGCTGGGATCATATGACTATAGATGTGGATTATCTGCTGGTGGATACTTAGGATCAGACTCAGGACGGTCTCCAGGGAAAGGATTCCCCAACAGCTTAGATTACGATTACTTTCTGAATTGTTGATACTTTGGGCCTTGTGCGGCTTGTTTTGATTGTAAACTTTGGATTGGTACTCTTGGCATCTAGCTTTTATACCTGAATTCACCTCTTGAACTGAGATCATTGAGTATTATTGCTATGCGAACCCATATTACTTTTATCCATCAATTTCATTAGCGAGGGGATCAAATTAAGTTCTAACTTTTGCATAGGCCATCCGATTTGAGATGACCTATCGAACATTTATTTTTCTTTCTTTTTGTCCTAATTTTTGCTCGAACTGTCATTAACAACTCAACCCAGCAAAATTTTTCTATTTAGCTTTAACCTTTGCCTAGACCGCGCTTTCGAGTTTTCAACCTAGCAAGCTTTTTCTTTATTTATTTTTATCTTAACTTTTGCCTGGACCGCCCTTTTGGGTTTTCAATCCAGCCGACTGTCTTAATTTTTTCCTGAATTGTCCTTGATAGCTCAATCTAGTAGACTTTTCTTTTTGCCTTAACTTTTGCCTGGACCGCCCTTTTGGGTTTTCAATCTAACAGGATTTTCTTATGAAAATTTCATCTGTTTGATGAAGATGAAAACAATGATGCATAATACATGGAGAAAAATTGATGTTCACACACCTGCGGTTATTTCACCTAAAGACATGCATGCATTCATAAGACCAAGATTCTTATCAAAATCATAACATGTTCATTGATGATATTAATTTGAGTACATAGTCGATGGTAACAATGTCCAATGGTTAACCTCTACTACCTACTGGTCTTTTATATATTTTCCAGAAAGCAACTGACATTTTTCTCTTGATGCCCTAACTTTTGCCTAAGCCACCCTTTTCAGGTTATCAGCTTAGCGGGCTTTATTGCGTTGGAGTGCCCTAATTTTTGTCTGACCGGTTTGTGGAATACCTATTAGTGGGCTGCACCCTAATTTTTGCCCGAGTAGTAGAGGACCACTCATCGGGTGATTTATTCTTTATTTCTTTTATTCTTTGTGCTGCTTTTTTATGATTTAATTCTTTTGATCTAGACATGATAACGGTTAACCCTATCCTGATTCACTGGATTCACGAACTCATTTTCATCCATATCCATAAGCTTGATTCCTCCTTTACCAAGGACTTTCTTCATAACAAATGGCCCTTCCCAGTTAGGCCTGAAATTTCCCCTAGTGTTAGTGTTGACCTGGCGTAGTTGCTTAAGAACTAGGTCACCCGCTTTGAGAGATTGTTTTGGGTATCTGACTCTGTTGTTATAAGCTTGAGTCATGAGCTGCTAATACATCTGTAGGTGGTCAAGTGCTTTGAGCCACTTTTCATCTATTGCGTTCAACTATTCATACCTGGCTTTTGCCCAATCTGACTCTTTTAATTGAGCTTTGAGTGCCACTTTTAGAGATCTTACTTTCATTTTAACCGATAACACGGCTTCTATAAGCTTTGGATTTTAACGATCCTTCTCATAAAACTATGATGAGAGCTATATGATGAAATATCTTATAGGTGTTGTCCATTAGAGGTGTTCCTATTGCTGCAGAGTTAAGTTTGGCTGGAGTTAGGAGACCTAGTCTGCCCATAGGTACCCGTACGGGTTCTGTTTAGTGGTACAGATCCACTGGTAGACCCGTACGGGTGATTACCTTCCATACACTTGGCGAGACCCTATATGGGTCCCCTGGTACCCGTATGGGTGGGGCCCCACCCGTACTGGTCCTCTTATTGCCTAATCAGGCTCTTTTAGAAGCCATCTCTGACCTTTTTCCAAAAAAGGCAGGTCTTGAATGCAATTTATTGCATTCAGACCTAAGTATCACCCTATAAATAGGGCCTTTTCCTCTCATTTCAACATACACACATTTCATACAAAAAATACTATAGAGAAACTATAGTAAGGTTCTAGCAATTCCTCTAAGTATTGAAAAGGTATAGTGGGGGTATATGAAGTATAAAATAGGGAGAAAACCCATTCTTTGAGGTTTTGTCCGCATTTCATTCATTCCTAGCTTCATTTATTAGGATTTAGGGGAGCATCTGTCCATACAAATACTCACCTAAATAATCCAATTCCACCATCTACTTTGGCCAAACTCTCTCAACAGCAAAGGGATCACCTCAAAGTGGATTCATGCTGCAAAGGTAATGCTCCTGAGTTTCAAAGAAACTCACATCTCAATTAATTCATGATTATTCTATGTCTTTTCTGTTATATCTATTCTTTTTATTTCCTGTTTTGGGTCTGGTCCTAACCCATATAAGCCTTGTTGGCACGTTATATCCTCTAGGATATTAAATTAGTGCGCCATACTCATATGAAGGAAATCCCTATTTTATTTTATTTCTTCTCCATTAATCTGTCTCATTCAAAATGAGTTTCTACCTAGGACCAGATAGGACCCGTACGGGTCCTCCATTCCCGTACCAATCCTCCCTTGTGGCCATACGGGTCCCATCTACCCGTAAGGGTACCAGTCCCTAGGCAGAACCCATAATTTATTTTAACTGGTTAAAAATCAATCCCACTCACCATATGTCATGCGATAATTTTCAACAATAATCCGATAAATCAACCTATAAAAGTTAAAATGTGTTTTCACAACAAAATACATTGAAGACTTGTTACTTCTCTCCGATCCTAGAAGTCGCCCGGGTACTATCGGTCGTAAAACTGCCATGCTAACATAATCACATTTTTCTCAATAAAATGCTGACTTATGATGTGCTATAAACCGTGCTAACGTCTATAGATGTAGGGGAATCTATTTTCGTTTTGTTTTATAACTTAGAACAAATGTATAGGTTCTTTTGCAATTTCCCCCATTTGCCCCCAATTGTAATTTTTATTCTCCCATTTACTACTTGTGCTTTATTGTAATATGTAAACGCATGTAATGAGTGTGAAAGAGTGTAGAAATAGGATTTCTATGATAATTCCCTAAATGCTGAAAACAAAAATGGTTTTACGCGGTGAAAGTAATTTTGAATCAACTAAATGAGAAATAAGTGACTCATCCGATACCCGAATCTCTGATCCAATAGGTATGAGTCTCCCACCCAAAGGGAACCATACCAAAACTCTTTCCCAAGTTGACAACTTGGGTGGCGACTCTATCATTTGTATCGAGATTTAGGTCTCGATTATTTTATTCATTAAAATTAGCTTATTGTGTAAACTTAAACTAAAAATGTTTTGTCATGCCTAAATCAACCTACCACCAGTGGGCCCGGCCTCTCACACAGGTGCCAAGGGAGAACCACACGTCATCAACACCTCACAGTGGTGACTCCATTATGGACATAATCTTTTAACTTGCAAAATTTTTTTGGTTCGTTTTAAAAGCTTAAATGATTAAGATGAGCACTGAAAATTATTTACTTGATTTAAACCGTTTTCTTTTTCATCATTTGGGAAAATTATCACTCCCTATCTTCTTATCTCATTCTCTCTTTAGTTAGATGCGCTCTTCTTCTAGTGTTAGTTTAGGGTGCCCTATTATTTCTGCGATACTCATGAAGGTGTTACCCATGCCCGCCAGGAATTGGGGACAAGCTAGTGGGTGAGATCTAATTATAATCTCCCTCTAAAAGAGGCTTGATGTGATGGGAACCTTCAACATCAACTTCTGATATGTACCTACACCATTCTTGTAGAAAGCCTTAGAATTTTACCTTCTAGGTACCCTAATTTCCATGTGAGATTAGACTAAGGAAGAATACCCTCAGACTCAGTGGGAGAAATAAGGACGGAATCGATCGCTTCGCATGTGTTATGTTATATACCCTTGTGATTAAACCCACCATGCATCATTGTAATTTGCGCATGCATACCACATCCCATACGTGTACTGATCTCTTGGTTACTACCTCAGTTCAAGACAAGAACTTACCATCCCATCCAACACTCATCCAGGTCACTATCATGGCTCAGTTTGGTCAGTCAGTTCAACCAGCGAACCCAAAGTTCCACATAGTTAGTAGTGGGACTCATTCGCTCCGTCAAGAGGCTATTTTACAATTTTGATGTAGTAAGGACCCGTGTTAGTTGCTAGACTTTGTGGTTATGCCAAAGGGGATAATCCTTCCTTATTTCATAGGTTTACCCTATAGCATGACCCATGACCAAGTGGTTCATCCTATGACTATAGATGATATCTCACCTTAGGATACTCTTCTTTTAGACATCTTCAAGAAGCTGAAGAAATACCAGTTGATTAATCATCTCCAACCGTATGTTTAGCCAAAGCCTGAGGAGAGGGGTAATTTCTGTATATATCATATCAGTCCTGATCATTTGATTAGAGTACGTGAGGATCTCCTCAAGGCCATCACAACACTAATTGACAAAAGAAAAGTTTGTGAACCCCGAAGAAGAGGGGAGAAAGTAACCATGATCAACTCAGAATTAGAAGAAAATGAGGTATGAAAATGCATCATGGAGACCAAGAAAGCAAGAGAAGAACCATCCATATTTGACCCTATAACTATCATGCTATGGAGTGGGGAACCTATACATGATGACTTTTAGAGGTGGTTAATGGTCATAGTAGCACTAAAAAGGAAACCTCAAGAAAAGGAATTAGTCGATTGATTCGTCTTTGGGTTATCTCCTCACCTCCGCAAGATAGCATTTGTGATAGAATACAAAACCATCCCTGAGAGGTATGAAGTCGCTATAGAAGCAGAAAAGTATGCCGAAAGAATAGAAGACAATGACCTATTAAAGATTAAAGTAGACAAAGCTATTGATACTCTTACCACTTCAATATACACTATCTTATGCTTGGGGTATAAGAAGAAGACACAAATTCAGGAAGCCTTGAGAAAACTGGCCTAAGCCACAAGGGAATCTGTGGACGATGTGTTGACCGAGAAACAATTATAAGACCTAGATTATGACCTGACTCACATTCTGATGAGTGACCAAGAAGACCCTTCTCCTGTGGAGGATGACAATACAACTATATGTAATGAAAATGATGTAGCCTTCGGGCATCCTAATAATAACAATAGTGATTTTGCTTACTTGTTTAATTTTTTCCTGACGGTACCATGCATTCATCTGACCATATGCATAACATTTTTAGCATTTATGACACTTTATTGCATGACAATAATTTGGGTGCTAAGGAAAATCCAAAAATGATAACAATATCCAATGATCTGACCTCTATAAAAAAAGAGAGATAATAAAAGTGCTTAAAAAACATGTTAACACTTTTGATTGGTCCTAGGAAGACATGCCCGGGGTAGATCGCCAAATTACCAAGCATCGCATCCCAACCGATCCCAGGTTTAAACCAGTCAAACAAAAGTTAAGAAGGTTACGTCTAGAATGGGCCTATAAAATCAAAGTGAAGTTGCTAAATTAGTGGAAGCTAAATTCATCGAAGTAATTGAGTACCCGACATGGTTAGCAAATGTTGTCCCTATTCCTAAGAAAGATGGAAGGGTCAGAATGTGTATCGACTGTTATGATTTGAACAAGGCATCTCTTAAGGATGACTTCTCGTTACCACATATCGACATACTGGTGGATAGTGCCTCTAGGGCCGCAATGTACTCATTCTTGGATGTGTTTTTTGGGTACAATTAGATGCTAATGGACATTATTGATATGGTTAAGACATCCTTCATCACAGAATGGGGAGTGTACTGCTATAAGGTAATGCCTTTTGGGCTGAAGAATACAGGGGCAACTTATCAGAGAGTAGTGACAACTTCACTACACAACATGATCAGTAAAGAGGTTAAGGTTTATGTAGACGACATGCTAGTTAAGTCTAATACAAAGGAAGAGCACCTTGAGATTTTGGAAAGGTTCTTAACGAGAATTGAGAAGTACAACTAGCATTTAAATCTGAAGAAGTGTGTGTTTGGGTTACATTAGGAAAACTCTTGGTCCACATTGTTAGTCAGAGGGGAATTGAGGTCGACCCTAATAAGGTTAAAGCTACTCAAGAAATGCCTATTTACTAGAAACGAAAGGGAAGTTAGGTCATTCCTTGGATCACTCCAGTATGTGAGTCATTTTATTGCTAAGCTAACAACTATATATGAGCCAATCTTTAAGTTATTGAGAAGGAAGTAGCCGATAGAATGGAATGAGCAATACCAGATAGCATTTGACAAGATAAAGGCTTATCTCATGAGCCCCGCAGTTTTGAAGCCTCCAATGCTTGAAAAATCGTTGATTCTCTCTTTGGCTATAGAAGAGTCATCTGTTGGGGCAATGTTGGTCCAAGAACAAGAAGACTCACAAAAGCACTAAAAACAGGTTGACTCTGGTTATGAAAAATGGAAAGAGCATTTCGATTACGAGATGATACCCAAATTCTTTATAAGCTTTAAAGGGAAGCTGATCATTAATACCAATAAATCAAAGACAGTAGCTACTAATAGGGACTGGGCTGATAAACTTCCATTTGTAGTTTGGGGGTACAAGACCAATATAAGAACCACTACTGATAAAACACCTTTTCTCCCTGGTATATGGGATAGAAGCCATGTTATCAGTTAAAATAGAAGTGAGATCTCTAAGAGTGGCACTCGAAGCTTAGTTAGAAGAATTAGATTGGGTGAGAGCTAGGTATGAATAGTTAAAGGCAATAGATGAAAAGTGGCTCAAGGCACTTGACCACCTACAAATGTACCAACAGTGAATGGCTCGAGCATACAATAATAGAGTTAGATACCCAAAGCAACCACTCAGGGCGGGTGATCTAGTTCCTAAATAGGTACACCTAGTTAACACTCACACTAGGGGCAAGTTCATGCCTAATTGGGAAGGGCCGTTTGTTGTGAAGAAAGTTCTTGATAAAGGAGGAATCAAGGTAATGAATATGGATGGAAATGAGTTCGTGAATCCTGTGAATCAAGATAGGCTTAAGCATTATCATGTCTAGGTCAAAAGAAATAAATTATAAAAAAGCAGCATAAAGAATAAAAGAAATAAAGAATAAATCACCCGGCGAGTGGTTCTCTACTACTCGAGCAAAAATTAGGGTGCAACCCACTGATCGATATTCTGCAAACTGGTCAGGTAAAAATTAGGGCACTCCAACTCAATAAAGCCCGCTAAGTTGAAAAACCAAAAAGGGTGGCTTAGGCAAAAGTTAGGGCATCGAGAGAAAAATGTCAGTTACTTTCTGGAAAATCTATAAAAGACCAGTAGGCAGTAGAGGTTAACCATTGGAAATTGTTACCATTGCCTATGTACTCAAATTAATCTCATCAATGAACATGTTACGATTTCACTAAGAATCTTGGTCTTATGAATGCATGCATGTCTTTAGGTGAAATAATTACAGGTATGTGAACATCAATTTTTCTCCACATGTTATGCATCATTGTGTTCATCTTCACCGTACATATGCAATATTTAAAAGAAAAGCCTGCTGGATTGAAAACCTGAAAGGGCGGTCTAGGCAAAAGTTAAGGCAAAAAGAAAACTCTACTAGATTGAGCCGTCAAGGATAATTCTGGCAAAAATTAAGGCAGTGTGTATGATTGAAAACCCGAAAGGGCGGTCCAGGCAAAAGTTAGTATGAAGCAAAATGAAAAAGAAATGCCTGCAGGGTTGAAAACCTGAAAGGGCGGTCCTAGAAAAAATTAAGGTAAAAAAAGAAAGAAAAAGCTTGCTAGGTTGAAAACTCGAAAGGGCGGTCTAGGCAAGAGTTAAAGCTAAAAGGAAAAAGTCCACTGGACTGAGCTGTCAAGGATTGTTCAGGAAAAATTTAGGATAAAAAGAAAGAAAAATAAAATGTTCGATAGGTCATCTCACGTCGGGGTGGTCTATGCAAAATTTAGAACATCACTTGGTCCCCCTCGCTACGAAATCGCTGTATAAAAGTAATACGGGTTCACAAAGCAGCAATACTCAACTCAAAGAAAAGTCAGCATGTATACAAGTTGAATGCCAAAAGTATCAATCCAAAGTTTACAATCAAAACAATCTGAATAGGGCCCAAAGGTATCAATAGTTCAGAAGTAATCATAATCTACGCTGTTGGGGGATCGTGTCTATGGCGACCCTACTGAGTCTAATCCTGAGTATCCGCTAGCAGATGATCCACATCTATAGTCATATGATCCTCGGCCTCATTAGTACCAGTAGCTGGCTAGGCAGGGTCCCTAGTCTCTGAAGTTCCCTCGATAACCCTAACAGCTTCAGCTCCCTCAACATGCTAATCCCTACCCCTCTAAGTCACTCGATATGCAGAAAGATCATCCTTGAACTCAGCATCAGAAGGATCCGGCATCTACCTGTCCTCAGTCATCCTCGCCAGCTGACCCCTTAGCATCTAGATCTCGGACCTTGCCCGAATAGTCTCAGCCCTAGCCTGGTTAGCCTCAGCAGTGGTTGTCCGTAGCTGCTCCTTCAAATATCTAGCTCTATCTTTAGAAGCATCCAAGTCTTGAGAGGACTTACTATGCTCCATGGCCAGTAGAGTTTGCAATAGAAATCATAAGATCTGTACACATAAATAAATGTCTTGGCATACATCATGCATAGTTTATTGAATTTTACAGGTAAAAGAAACTTACCACGGGCACCGCTACTCGAGCCAGTAGCAGATCCCGCATAAAGAATATCCCTTGGCAATCCCCTCGGCCTCAGAGATGGTCACATAAAATGAAAAGGTCACATTAGGATAGGATATGGACAAGGTTAAAAGCAAAGGATTCCTTACATGAATAGAGCTGGAAGGAGTGAAACCAATAGGCTGGACCGACTCCTTGAGCTCCTTGACAGCTTGCTTCCCCAAATGATCTAGGAGTCAGAGGAAAGTATTTAACTCAGCTTGGAGGACTCCCTCTCTCACGAATCCAAAAGCTCGAGACTGCTTCACTGGTGGCTCAGGTGTAGTAGCAGCAGCGGCAGCATGCCTCTTTCACGTAGAAGCGAAAGGCTGTAGCAATAAAGGATCATATTCAGGATCATAATCGATTTTAGGAAACAACAAGGTATTTAAAAAGGCTAAGTTAGAAGCATACCTGAGAAGAACGGGTAGTAGATTAAGTCGAGCCCCCAGTGCCCCGAGCTATGGATGGACCCCCGCGATCGCCCCTCGGTTCACCCTCCTTATCATGATCATCATCGTCATCCTTACTGTCTCTCTAGTGAAACTCAAGGGCCTTATCCTCATGGTGAATCCTCTCGTAGGGAGGAAGAAGTGAAGAATCAACAAACTCTGCATAGAAGCCCCCTACAGATAGCACACAAGCCCCCTCGCCTAATAGGTACAACCCCCAATTGATCCCCGGCATGAGATGTGGCCAGAAGACACCCACTGGAATCGGAGGAGGAATCGGTCTCTCTACCATGGCATTGATCCTCCACCCTCACACCCTCTCACCAAAATACCACTCTAGGGAGAGCGAGGACTACAACATAAAGCGGCGGTCATCCACACCAGCTCACATCCGCTCGATAGCCCCATGCGTGGCTAATATCTCCCACGGGTCTTAAATAACCTGTACAAAATGAATGCACTATGAGTATAACAACCTCATGAATACAGTTTCCACTAATGGTTTGTTAAAATGTAAATTGCAGTTTTAGTAGGTGTCAGCGGATGACCTTTTTCTCGCGGACCTGCGTAAGAGGCGGGCGCGGGAAATAACGAGCGCTGTGAAGCGAACTAGAAGGATTGATCCTCATTTTAGCATGATGAAAAAGATAAACTGATAAAATCAATGTTGATGTTGAATTTAAGTCCAATTTGTATGTCAAGGATTATGAGACTTGAAATCTCATATTTTAAGATAGAGTCGCCACTCGGTTTAGCTCCATCAGGAATTTGGGTACGATATTCCCACCGGGTGGTTGGACCTACCTTAAAACAGAGATTTCAAGTTCGGATGATGTTGCTTACTTGTCACTTATTAAATCAATACATTTACATTTTAATAAGCGTGACTTTAGTTCTTATGCGATTTAAATCTAATTAATCTTTAGAGTATTCGGTTTATATAGCCATACATCACACAAAAGCAGTAAATAAAGCAAGAAAATTAATTATTACATGGCTTTACAAATACCTACACATTTTTCTAATGCGGGAAAATAAATAAAGCGGGTAAAGAAATAAAAGGGTGAAACCGAACTTACAAAAATGGACTCGGCTCCAAACGAGGCAAAATACACGCGAGTGACCACAAATAATGCATAAATAAATAAAAGGGAAGAAAATAAATCAAGCAAAGGAGAAAATATATTTTTTGATTTTTCAGGACTAAAAACACAATTATCTGGACATTTAATCGAGCATTTAAACAACCTAATAAGCAATAAAATAAACTAAACAACCTAAAATAATAAAAGTAAGTACAGAACATATTTTTTTGAATTTTTAATTGTTATAAAAAGATTTATTCAGTGAAAACACATTTTTAAGCCATTATAATGAATATTAAACCAAACGAACAACAAATAAAATCCAAAAATAGATTAAAAACAATTACAGATTATATAAAAAATTTGAAAATTTTTCAGGTAAAAATCGGAGTAAAAAATGCAAGGAAATAATGAAAAAGGGCCAAAAACACAAAATAGGGACTTTTTTTGGCATTTTTGCCAGTCCAGATGCTAGAGTGGTAGCCTGAGATGCTGCCGTCGCCGGATCTCAAGCTACGCCGTAGCATCTCAAGGCTCACCGGAGCATCTGGCCTAAAAAAATGTCAAAAAGTCCAAAATCACAACTAAAAACAACTAAATAATAAACTAAAATGAATAAAAAGTAGATTGGAACTCAGTTTTGTTACCTAAAGGCCGTGAATCCACGTTTTGAGACTCCAACCGGTCATTTAGAAAGTTTTGTGACGAATTTGTGACCAAATCCTACGAAACAGCGATGAAAATAGCGACGGATTTAGTGACAGAATTTAGTGATTTTTGAGAAAAAAAGTCTCTAAATCCTATTTAAGCTGATTTTAACTTATGCTTCCTAATTGTTTTTTATGATTAAGCTAAAAGATTAAGCTAAATAACCCTTAAAAATCCGGATTAATCAGATTTCTCTAGTTTTAAATAGCTTCCTCTCTCTAAAACCTAGAATTATCTAAATGATGAATTAAGTGTTAAATTTGACAAAAAAAAGTCCTGAATTAGGTCACTAAAGGGGTTTATATTGTCCTTACTCACTCTAAATAACTCAATTAGTCCTTAGAAATCCAAAAATTCCCGAAAAAATTGAGTTTATCTGATTTAAAGAGAGAAAGACGAACTTGGCGATGGACTTAAAAGCTCGTGCAGCGTCTTGGAGTGAGACGCTGCAGCAGCAGCATCTCACCGTACCTCTGCACGGTGAGATGCTGCAACATGCCATGAGACGCTGCAATGGCAGCGTCTCGCAGCACGCTGCCGTGTCTCAGCAACATGGCCATAGCGTCTCAGAGTGAGATGCTGTAGCATTAGTATCTCACCGTGCTCCTGTGCGGTGAGATGTTGCAACATGCTGCGAGACGCTGTGGCGATAGTGTCTCGCAGCACGCTGTTGCTTCTTGGTTACATGGCCATATTGTGGCCATGCCTTATAGAGATACAATGGGGCACGGTGAGATGTGCATAGGGGCGCATCTCACTATGCCCTATAGGGTCCGAGGACACCGCCGGAGCGTCTCGGTGCTCCGGTGGTTGCGCTAGTGAGGGAAGGCAGAAAATTTATTTTATTTATTATTTATTATTCTTTTAATTTTTTAATAAGTTTTTGATAATTTAACACACCTATTTTAATTGACCGATTAAAGGAATTGAAGCGATTAAAATCCCAACTTTGTCACAAGAATACTTGCCAAACACCATTCAACTCCTAAATAATAGAACAATAGGCCCAATATTAGGTTAGTGAGAAACATCCTCATCATTCCGCATGTCATCAAAAAGCCCATGCTAACAGGCTGCCCCTCGTGAGATTATCATTTGACGGGTCAAACTTAATTTCACGAAGGAGTGAGGGATAGGAGGTTATACCTCAGATAAAGGGACCTCGAGTTCGTTGTCTACGGATGGTCGTGGGACGCATCATCAATGGACCTATCAGAGGAAGAAAGTTCTAACTTGGGAGTTTTTTGATGTGAACTACTGGTTGCCTTACATCACTATAACATAATTGAGGATTGAACGCCCAATCAAATGGCATTGCACTGCTCCACTACAAAAATTTTGATTTTGACTGCTGGTTGCCTTACATCACCATAACATAACTGAGGATTGAATGCCCGATCGAATGGCATTGCACCGCTCTATTATAGAAATTTTGATATTAGAATTCTCGAATCAGTTGTCTATTGGGGTTGCCATCAACAGACTTGTCAAGAATGAGATTTGAGAAATTAACATGTGATAGAAATGTCCACTTTTTATTGCTTAATTGATTTTGTTGAAACAAAAATTTTTGCCCCTTCAATTAACAATAAAAAGGCGGAATATGAAATAGTAAAGTTTAGAGATATCCAGGAACCGGAAAGAAATAACCGATTGGGGGGTTTTGCCCCTTGCCGAAAAGAATATTCCGAATAATATGCTAAAGTAAAAAAAGAATATATTCCTATTTCTTCTTTCCTTTCTATATATCTTTTTTCCTTCTTCTTCTTAATTTCATTCCCACATTTCACCAAAGGAAGGATGTATGCCAAAAGAGGGGATGGGAAGCCATATAGGATTTTCCATGATGCACTACCAGAGGTCGACATGGATTACGAGTGTGCCCGGTTCCTTGGGCATACGGCCTCAGAGACACCGATACTTAAATGGGTTATACACCAACATCTCAGGTCCGGATATTCATCCAACGAGGAAAACTCACTTATGTGTGCCAGGTAAACTACCAAAACCTGTGTCTCGCTCCATTTTTCTTTTAAAAAAACCACTATTATGCCATGAACTCGAACTTGAACTTTGTGAATTTTGAGGCCGGAATTTGGATGACATAGGGTGTGTATAAATGCATGTAGAATATATTAATTGGTGTTTTGGAACTGAATTGGTTGGATTTTGGGTCAAATTAGAGCCAAAAGGGGGCAAAAAATTAATTTTTGGATTTTTAGGGAGAGTTCGGCCACCGGTGTTGGCCGGAGTAGCAAGACGCTATGGTGGCCAGAGAGACGCTGCTCTCGGTGTCTCAGACGCTGCCATTGCAGCGTCTTGCCTTCCATTAGGGCATCTTGCCACTGGCGGCCGCACTAGTAATCGGCGCTGGCAGCTAGGGAGGCCCAAAAAAATCTTCAAGGAGTGCATTCCCGTTCTGGTTTTCACACGGATTCTGATTTTATGGTTCAAAGTTGCATCTGAGGCTGTCTGTATGCTAAAATTCAAGATTTTCTTCGATTTTGAAAACTTTAACTGATAAAAAATATCATTTGACTTTATTTTATAGCCAGCCAAAGTCAAACTATGAGGGCCGCTTCAACGGTGCTCGGATTGGTGACACGACATTAAGACCTAAGCCATGGCATTGCATATTGATTCAATTGTTCGAGCCATTCGCAACTTGGGATTAGAATGGATGTTGGATGCACTGTCAACGAATAGTCGGTTAATGAGCCCTACAATCCCAGCTAGTTTGGTTAAGCGCTAGAGCGAGACCACACATACTTTTCATTTGCCAATGGGTGAGTTGATAATAACCCCGTCAGATATAGTTGCTGTGACTGAGCTACCTTGGGAGGGCCGAGTCATACACTTTGATATGTATTTAGAATGGTTCCGCATGAAGTCGGCTGCCCTTGTTTGGATAGCGAGTTTGCTTGGGGTTACTATAGTGGATGACGGCATGGTGAGATATACTCAGCTGCATGATCATTGGATTACGATGACTGATATCAGTAAGGATCACTTTATTCAGTACCAGCGGTCATTCCTCATGACATTACTGATATGCCTCTTCTTTCCTTCTAGCTAGAGCTGAGTTACTCTTGGATTGCTATGTGTCCTGGAGAGACCGACCGACTTTAAGAGGTGGAACTCGTCAAGAGCCATCCTTGGGCAGATATATTATGTACTTTACTGTTTTGCCCAAGGGGGATCTAATGCGCTCAAGGCCTCATAGTTGTTGATTCTAGTGAGCGGCTTTATTCCCTAGTATTATTCGCAATGCCTACTCAGCTTAGTGATCTTTCATATTTATGTCTTTCCAGATGTGGGCATTTAAGCATTTAATAGTTCCTCCCCCTACGCTTGACGTATGACCTCCCCTGGGGTCGCCTGCTATCACTTGCTATAGGTGCGGGTGGTCAAAAGTGGAGCTAGTGGATGCACATGCATGGAGTCGGGAGTATTTGCGATAGCTCAGACACCATCGGGTAACATTATTTCCTGTGAATTTTTACCTATTAGTTCAAAACTGTATGAACAAATGAGAGAATATGTACAGTGATTTTTTGCGATGTTTCTTTCAGCTTGTTGCTGAACTATGGAAGAGATTGTCCTATTATCGTCAGATTAGGAATGTCTGATGTATAGTGGATGGTTATCGATTCGTCTTGGAGTGCCCCACCTCCCAGGAGTGGAATTTTAGGGAGCGGGTTCATAGATGGAGGATGAGTACTATAGCTCGAAAGAGGGTTCCCCTTGAAGTGCCAGTTGGTGTTTTTTGGCCCCATCTCATGCCTGCTGGTGTACAAGCCTAGTTTCTGGATGGAGGCAGCTATAAGGTGTCTTCATTTAGTCTAGATTACACTAATTTCCAAAGGCATCTCATTCTAGAATGTCCAAGGAAGTCCCAGACTGACATTCCCTAGGATTTTAAATTCGAGGATATTGATGATGTGACTAAGGGTAGCGAGGGATTCGACAGCGGTGATGACGATGGTGATGAGCCTCCCTTAGAGGATGATGGGGTTGGAGACATTGCAAGGAATCAAGATACTGGAGATGCCGATTCGAGCTTTGATCCGACAGTCCTTTACCAAGGGCGACATAGCATGGTAATTCCTCAAATCCTTCACAAATTTAGCAAATGCTTTACAATTTCTGACCCACATTGCTTATCTAATATTACATTTCCTTTTATGATTTTAGGGGTCCCATAAGAAGAGGAGTGGTGGTCCTGCTACTAGCACGGAGGGACCTGGAGAGCCTTCTCAGTGATAAACTACCGATCCTGAGACTGTTTCCATAGAGCCAATCCTGCCTACTTGGGTAGCTCCTTCACTAGGTAGAGTTGACGGGGTCATGATGAACCAGTTAGAGACCTTATTCTCACTACTGTGTCGGCCAGGGTTTCGTGAGGATATGCCTATCAGGGAGTCAAGGGTGCCCCTGTATTATGTTTTATACGACACCATGCATGTAAGAATGCCCAAACTTAGACACATTTCTAGCCTTTGCTTGCTGCTGTCTGACCATGTTGATCGGTTGGTTCTGCCTTTATATTTGATCATATAGGTACCCATTTCTAAGATCGAGCGTATGGCTTAAGGATATTATGGCGTGAGGGACCTACTGCTTATACGTGATTCTATAAAGTGGGTAATGGCTTTCTCTTCTTGCTTGCAACAAATAGAGAAAGATATACAAAATATATGTTAGAATTGTGCATGTGTAAATGAATACATGATTTATCGGGCTGAGTTTCCTTTGATTGTCCACTCTTGTAGGCTTTTATTCTGATGGAACAAGATAGATGCCGTGCTAAGTATGAGGAGCAGATAAGGGTGGAGTGCGAGCTAATAGATTACCAGAGCCAAATAGCCAGCTATCAGAGCCAGAGAGCCCTGGATGAGGCGTGACTCATAGTCCTCTCCCGAGACATAGACAAACTATGTGATTACGTTCATGATGCAGAGAGCTAGAGAGACCAACTTCAGGCTCAGCTCCAGGACTATGAATGTATGAGGGGTGGAGACATGCACGAGTTCAATGATATCTTTACTGATATAAGAGCCATGACCCCTTTAGATCTTCAGCCGCCATATTGGAGGATTCCATGGCGCAGGTTACGGGGGCAATCTTTCCACTAGTGCCAAATATTAGGAGGATGCCCACACTTCCATGTGGCGAGGAGGTGGATGACGATGTCAGTCGTTATCTCAATACCGAACAAGAAGATCAGACCTGATGACTACTATCTTATCTTGCTTTATTTTGTTCATTTACTATCTTGGTGTTTGTCTGATATGTGACTTGACACTTGGCGATTTATTTGGTGTGATTGATGTGGTTATCTGATTGCTTTGTTTGCTTGCTAGATGGATTCTAGGTGCGATATATGCTTAACTAGGAACAAACTGATTAATTTCTATAACCATCCGAATTAATAATAGTGCAATCTCATTTGCAGGCAATTAGTAGATAGAGATCACCGATGGCAGCACATAACACTAGGCTGAGACATTTCTTGCACACTTAAGTGAGTTTTAATTGGGAGAGGCTAGAGGTTTTTGGACTGGCAGGGCTTCGATACATCGCTAGTAGGCCAATGAATGTGTCCTTCCTTCATGCGGCATTCTTCTACCAGGACCCGATGGATCACATGTTCTGCTTCATAGATTTCGAGCTATGTCTGATAGTGGAGGAGTTCCAGGCCATTCTTGGGGTGACTTGAACTCGCGGGATGCAATTTGCCATGTCGGAGGTGTGTTTTAGGGCCAAGGATTAGTTGACCGAGTTATGGAACTTGGATGCCCTGACTACCTTCCTTTCTTGGATTCCTAGATCGTTAGAGTTTGATCTCAGTAGGGTACTCGACTGGTGCATAGCTACCCCCAGATCATACATTTCTGATCCTTTCATGGTGGCTCTACTACTTATGGTCGAGTTTATATGCAGAGTCAGCATCATTGCCCCAATCTGGCTAGTTTTGATCATTGGACTAGCCTCGGAGGGTATTTCTCCATTGTTTGTAGGGTTAGTTGAGACCTTATTTCATCTGGATAGAGCTGTCGGTGATCCTGACCTCATTGGGGACCACTTCTCCGTACTGCAGGTATTCTTCTAACTGAATTCCGAGCCCAAATCTAAAACTGATATTGAATCTAAAATTGAAATCAAAATTGAACCTAAATTTGAAACTAAATCTGAACCTGAATCTGAGTCTGACACTGAACCTGAATCTAAAACTAACACAGAATCTGATGTACAGGTTTGGCTCTTAGAGAAGCTAGCTTTGCTTTATGATCCTCGGGGTAATCTGAGATGATATGGGCCCAGGAATTATCATGGGGGGCTTGTGTCACCTCTAACCATGATACCCTGATATTTGATGATTGGACGGAGATTATAGAGGGATGATGCAGTTCAGACATTCACTGGGTCTGCCTCTGGTGGGAGATCTCTAATGTTCTGATGGATTTCGATGGTGGCAATGTTCAGCTTGTGGGGTTGCGGTACTTTGAGCATTACTCGCCTTATCCCTTGTGCGGGCAGTGGGGATGGCGATAGAGAGTCCCACTTTATCTAGATGATTTTATGGTCGGACCATTCTCGGCCAATCTCCTTGATCATGCTAGAGAGGTATGGGGATGTTGAGCGAGATATGATACTCTAGATTACAACTGATTGGGCGCTGTCACTATTGATGGTTTCTACCGAGGATGGCTTCACTACATTTATAGGTTGTGGAGTCTAGCAGAGCATCAGAGCGCATGGTAGGAGTGGAGTCAGAGGCAGGAGGGACTCGAACCTTTGACAGTAGAGGAGAGGATGGTTTGAGCTTCTGATTTTGACTATGATGATGATGATGATTCGGGCGCAGGCCCGTCCAGGTGATTAATGATGATCACACTATCTTTACTTCTATTTGTCTTTACTTTTGCATAGACCCGAACATTGTGTTGGGCCCATCAGACTTTTATTTCTCGCTTTTATGCCCTAACTTTTTCCTGGACCGCCCTTTTTGGGTTTTCAACCCTGCAAACTTTCCCACTTTTACATAAACCTAGATGTTTCCAGCCTATTGGAATTTATGCCTCTTTGTTATAATTATTTATTTTTTTTTGTTTTTTTGTTGGTGTGCAAGTATTTGAATTAAATAGCATCCCAAATTCAACCTATCTACAACATTTTATCTTTAGGGCCCAATATATTCATTTGAATGTAAACATAAGGGTACAGTAAAAGTGACATTTTCATTAATTGAATTAAGCTTGAATACACAATGACGATAACCATTTCTACCGACTCAAACTCTGGTGTTAACTATCCTATGAAGGTTTTCTAGCCAACAAACTCTCGTAGCTCACTTTTACCCAAATTTTTGCCTAGACCGTCCTTTTGGATTTTCAGTCTAGCGGCCCAAACTTGCACCGTAACTTTTGCTTGAATGGTTTGTAGTATACCAAATAGAGGGATACACCCTAATTTTTGCCCGAGCAGTAGAAGACCACTCGTTGGGTGATTTATTTCATTTATTTTTTTATGTGCCACTTTTCTAGATTTGATTCTTTTTGTTAGATATGATAACACTTTAACCGATCCTGATTGATGGGGCTTGTGAACTCGTTACCATCTATATCCATGATTTTCATTCCGCCTTTACCGAGAACTTTCTTAATCACATAAGGTCCTTCCTAATTTGGTCGAAACGTCCCCTTTGGATCATTGTTGGTAGGCTTTACTTGCTTTAGAACCAAGTCATCGACTTTCAATTGGTATCTGTGATGTTTGACCCGACTATTGTAAGCTCTTGCCATATGCTACTGATATATTTGGAGGCTGTCCAAGGCTTTATAGTACTGCTCGTCCATGGCATTCAGTTGTTTGAATCTTGTTTTCATCCACTCGGTCTCTTCAAGTTTGGATTCAAGTGCCACTCGCAGAGACTTTATCTCAATCTCAACTGGTATGACTGTTTCCATGCCACAAACCAAAGAGAAGGGGGTTTAACTTGTAAGAGTTCTGATGCTTATCTGGTACTCCTAAAGAGCAAATGGTAACTTATTAGCCCAGTCTTTGTAACCAGCGATGGTCTTGGAAATGATTTTCTCAATAGACTTGTTAGTTGCTTTGACCACGTCGTTTGCTTGAGGACGGTAGGGTGAAGATCTATGATGCTCAATTACATATTTCTCGATCAACTCCATGGTTGCCCCTTGGAACTAAATCCCATTATCTGATACGATGTGATGAGGTAGACCATACTAAGCGAAAATGTGTTTCTCAATGAACTTGGCCATCTTCTTGGCGGTGATACTGGTGAATGATTCGGCTTCCACCCATTTTAAGAAATAATCCACTGCCACAATGATAAAGCGGTGACCATTAGTTGACGACGGGTAGATTTCACCAATTATATCTATCCCCCACACCGAGAATGGCCAAGGAGTAGATAAACTATAAAGCTCGGTAGGTGGAAGATGTTGAATATCTCCATAAATCTAACACTGATGACACTTTTTAACTTTGGAGACACAATCAATGATTAGAGTTGACCAAATGTACCCCATTTGTTGAATCTTCTTAGCTAAGGCCAGACCATTCATGTACAATCCACAATCATCCGCATGAACTTCACCCACAACTTGACGGGCTTCAGATTCGGTCAAGCACCAAAGCAACAAACCATCTGAAGTTCGTTTGAAGAGATTGTTATCGATGATTCTGAATTAAAAGGCCAACTTTTATAGAGTATTTCAATTAAAACCAGTAGCATTCTCGGGATACTGATCGTGAAGGAGGAATTGCATAATGTCAGAGTACCAGCATGGTTCATCACTGATGGTTAGGACTTGGGCAATCTCGCATAAATGGTAAGGCACCTTCGCAAAAACCAAGATTAGGGGGAAAATGGGTTGGCGCTGAGGACCTTCCCACATCGAAGCCAGTGTAACTAAAGAATCGGCCATCTGATTTTCATCTCGAGGAACATGTTGGTATAAACATGTCTCAAATTTAGCAGATAATTCCCAAATGGCATAGACATAGGGTCGAAGTGATTCTTCCTTGATATCCCCATCCCCTACAACCTGATGGATTACTAAAGTTGAATCCCCAACTATAGAAACATGCTTTTCCCCACGAGCAGCATGGCTTTAACCCACGAGCAGCATGGCTTTAAGACCAAATAGGCAAGCTTCATACTTGGCCCCATTATTAGTAGTGGGAAACTCCAACCGCTTAGACAGAGTGATGACTTCATTATCGGGTGTGTATAAGACAACTCCAAGGCCCGCTCCAAATCTGTTCATGGTACCATCGAAGTACATAGTCCACACGGGCGTTGCTACATCAATCAATGCTAACTGCTCATCAGGGAAGTCCAAGTTCTCGACATAATCAGAATCGAGAGCTTGGTTTGCCAAAAATTCTGCAAATGGTCTACCTTTGATAACCTTCTTTATGACATATTCAATATCGAATTCGAAAAGCAACAATAACCATCTTGACAACTTTCTAGCTAAAGTTGGCGAGTGATAAAGATATTTCATTGGGTCAACCTTAGCAACGGCCTGAACCTTGTATGATTAGAAATAGTGGCGTAACTTCTTGGTTAACCAAACCATAGCACCATATGTCTTTTCAATAATTGAATAAAGAGTTTTGTAATCCAAAAGTTTCTTACTTAAGTAGTACACTGCGTGTTACGCTTACTATCATCTTCCTGAACCAACATTGCCCCTATGGTAGAATCATCAATAGCTAAGTACAAGATTAATGGTTTACCGGGGGTGGGTGGTCGAAGGACGGGTGGGTGAAGAAGTTAAGCCTTGATTTTGTCAAAGGCGATCTGATAATGCTTACCCTACACAATCGGCTGACACTTCCTTAATAGCTTGAAGATTGGCTCACAAATGGTGGTGAGGTGAGAGATAAACCTACTGACATATTGAATAGAACCAAGGAAAGATGGGACTTCTTTTTCTGTCTTCGGAGTGGGCATGTCCCTAATCACTTTAATCTTGTTTGGATCCATTTTAATCCCTCTCTGACTGACCACATGACCCAAAAGCTTCCCCAATGTGACTCCAAAAATGCACTTCTTTGGGTTAAGGCGTAAGTTGTATTTCTCAATGCGAGTCATAAACTTATCCAAAGCCGTGGGGTGCTCTTCTCTGGTAGCAGACTTTACCAATATATCATCCATATAGACCTCTACTTCTTTGTGGATCATGTCATGTAAGAGAGTGGTGACAACGTGCTGATAGGTTGCCCCGACATTCTTCAGACCAAACGGCATGACCCTATAGTAGAATACTCCTCATTCTGTAATGAAGGATGTCTTAACCTTATCGATTACATCTAATAGAATTTGATTGTACCCGAGAATCCAACCATAAATGAGCACATTGAGGCCCTAGCGACACTGTCAATTAGCACATGGATGTGGGGCAAAGGAAAGTCGCCTTTTAGTGAAGCCTTATTCAGATCTCGGTAATCCACATGAACCCTAACTCTTCTGTCTTTCTTTAGAACCAAGACAATATTGGATAACCAGGTTGGATACTAGAGAACTTTAACATGCTTAGCCTTAATCATATTAGCAACCTCCGCTCTAACCTTGTCAGCTCTAACCTTGTTAGCCCACTCCGATCTCATTCTTCGGGATTTTTGCTTGACAGGATGGAATCTAGGATCGGTTCGAATGTGATGCTCAGCAATATGGATTTTGACACCAAGCATGTCCATATGTGACCAAGTGAAAGTGTTAACATGACCTTTTAGCACTTTGATTATCTCTCTTCTCATCTCATGGGTTAAGTCATTAGAAAGGGTTACCATTTAGGGTTATCATCTTAACTCAAGTTTATTTCAGTTCAAGAAATGTCATAAATACTGAAAATATTATGCTTATGATTAAATGAATGCATGGGCCCTTCGGGCAAAGCATCAAGCACATAAGCGAATTCAGAATCTTTCATTGAATTAAAGTCCTTATAGCCTACATTATTCTCATAAAAAACACTGGAAATATTAAAAGTTACATCATGATAGTCATCCTCCACACACGAATAGCCTTGAGCAGTAACATCGGCAGAGTTAACATCCTTGGTAGATTCCAGGAGCATTTTCTTATTCGGTAGTCAGCATATCTCCTTTAGTAGTAAGAGATCAGGCAAGCTTCTTCATAACTTTGGCTAGAGGATTAGCTTCATCATTCTTCTTCCACTTCTTCTTAAGTAGAACAGACATGGATTTTGACATAGCAGCCACAACATCTTCAATCTCTCGATCAACAGGGTTCTCTTCATCTAAATTGGAAAATAGCTTCCCCTTGGCTTTCTCATCAAATGCAATAACGTATATGGGCTCTTTTGGGTTCTCCTCCTTCTCAATAAAATAGTTCTTCTCGAAGTCATACACATCCTTAAAGATCTCAAAACCAAGCCAAATCTGACCACCATGCTTAACAGGCTTAGGTTCCCCCTCGTAGTCTTTCTTCCCTTGAACCTTGCAAATAGTCACCATGTTGTAGTATATTGGATGAACACAACTATAAACCTTCCTCGGGGTGTATCCAAAACCATCTGGCTTCGGGTACTTCTTGATTAGGATAGGATCAACTATTCCTCCAAAGTGTTTACTGAAGTAGTGACATGGAACATGGCCGTGCTTCTTCATCATCTTCCTTGCTATGGAGGAGTAACGCTCATAACAAGGGGCCTTAGGTTTCCTACCACTGACAACAACCATACGAAATCAAGATTCCTCTTCAGCTTTCATGATTGCCATGATTGAGGCTTGATCATCTTCAATAACCTTAATCTTCCTATCTTTCCCCATAGCTTTAATCTTTTGATGGAGCGTTGATGAGACCGTTCCCACAGAGTAAAGCCAAGGTCAACCCAAGAGAAAAGAGTAGTTGATGGGAATATCAATGATAGTGAATTGGACCTTGACAGAAATCTCCCATGTAATCACTTCAGCTTCAAACACACCAAACACACTCCTCTTCAAATCATCATAAGCATAGATGACAGTATTAGATTTCTCGAGCGTTTCCTCGGATAAACCCAAATGCAGAAAAACCTTTAGAGGGCATAGATTCAAAGAGGAACCATCATCAACCATAACGCATGGGATGGTTCTATTAAGGACTTGGGCACGGATAAATAAGGCTCAGTTATAATCGCACCCTTTGGGGGAAAGATCTTGATTAGAGAACATTACCAGATCGTCCCCTTTTGGGAATTGTATTCCTTTCCCTACCATGTTGCACATCTCAATAATAAAAGTCATAGGCTTTGCTTCAAGTTCTAAAAGCCTTTTGATAATAGCCCTGCGGTAATCGTCAGAACCAAGAACTAACTGCCAAATGCTAAAATAGGCTTGAGTAGTCTTCAATTGAGTAATCAGAGGATTGATATTGGGACTTGTTTCAACTTGAGGAGGTGGTGTAGCTAGCTTAGCCCTTGTTTTAATAGGATTCAAAACTGGATCATCCTCGAGACGGAGACGATTGTCCTTAGGCTGGTAGACCCTACCTCTTCAAGTAACATTGAGAACTCCATCAACTAACACACTCTTGGAGGCCGGTGTTTTAAATAAATAAGATCACTCATCATAAGCCAGTGATGCATCCTAAAGTTCATACTCATCCATATTGAAAGCCTGAAATTCTTCATCAGAATACTCTCCTTTTAGGATGTAACCATTGACATTGAACGGTGCTTTTTTAACCATTTCCACACTCTCAGTCTCGGTCTCATCTTCTTGCCCTATTTCCTTAATTTCCATGGTGCTTCCCATAGGATTAGACTGTGAGATTACATCAAATACAAAGCTCGAAGGGAGACCAAAATTGATAACAATTATGAATTCCTTGGAGATCATTTTCAGGACGGATTCTTCCTTAATGCTAGAACTGATCAAAGAGAACTTGCCCCCAAAGTTAGGCAGAGGGTTTTCCATAATGCTTGGCTTCTTAGCCGGTTCATCCATCTTTCCTTCCTTAACCATACGAGCGATAGCAGAAGCTAGAGTTCTGCATTGATTAGTTTAATGCCCCTTTTGTACATGGAACTTGCAAAAGCTTCCTCTTTCATCTGGTTGAGGGGCCCTGACATCATATATAGGCTTTAATTAGCCTGCTTCATACATCTTAGCAAATGTGATTCCAAGGGGTAATTTCTATAGGGATACAAATGGTTGCTGAGGAGGAGTGACTTAAACTGTGGACACTTCCTCTTGAGTTATGGTTTGCACCGCAAGAGATTTACCTATAGCAGGAGCTAGCACAATTTCACTCGATTCACTCTTCTTAAACCATGGCTAGTTCCCACTCAGCTGTTTTGCCTTCTCTTTCTCCTTATGGCACTTGATTTTCTCGGCTTTCTTAAAAAATTTCTGATAAGATTTAAAAGAGTCTGTTTCCATTTCCTTATGAAGGATTGGGAGAGCCCCGTCAAGCAGCTTCAGGATCATTTCCTTCAAACTGAGCTTTTATTTCAATAGGTCCTGAGTGGCCATCCACCTATTGAAGTTCGATTTAAAGGGCTCGCCATGCTCTTGCTTAACGGCTTTAAGGTGCTGGATAGTTATTTCCATGGTGGAATTGAATCCATAATGACCAACCAGGGCTTCAGAAAGGAGCTTTCAATCAAGGATTATTGACTCTGGGAGAGTATTATACCATTTGAGAGCTGGCCCTGATAAAGTACATGGAAACAACTTGGCAAGAACTTTGTCCCCAATTTTTTTTGACTCGCATGATCCGCTTGTACATCACGATGTATGATTTAGGATGTCCCTCACTGGAGTAGGCTTCCATTCTAGGCATCGAAAAGTTCTTGGGGACCCAATCTTCATCCCTCTCTTCTTCCTTCTCCTCATTCTTACTGAAAAGTTATTTAAAGAAGGCCGCCATTTTTGGTGTCATGCCCGGAGGCTGTGTGACCTGGTCGCATGGTGTCACACCCGGAGGCTGCATGACTAGGTCATTATGCATCAAGGATGCTCTGAATTAGAATGGCGGAGGAGCTGGGATCTCAATTTAAGGATGAGCAAAAGGATTCTGAGGGTAAGCACTTCCACGTGGAGTGACCATAAAATTAGGAGGAGACGGTGCAAAGATTGTCGGTGGTGTCGGAAAAACGACAAAGCCACTAGAAGGAATGGCCATTTATGGAGTAAAACCCCCTGAAAAAGCGGGGAATATAGGAGCGTGATTGATAGGTCTCAAAGGTAGAGGAGGAGGGAAGGCAAATGTCGGTAGAGAAAAATATGGTGTAGGCTACATCGAGGTCTGACCGAATCAAAATTGACCTGGTCAAATAGGTGGTAGAGATGGGGCTGAAAACTGGTGCTGAATAGAGGGAGCTTGACTAGACCCATTATGAGCGATCTCAATCTGTCCCTAAGCTTGAATTACAAGCCCCATTAGCCTTTAAATCTCTCTCTCTTCCCTAAGAGCCGATTGGACTTGCTCTTAGATGGTGACGCAAAATAGATCAGACTGAAGGAATATAGCCATAGCGTTGGCCAACTTAGAACCCAACTATGACTGATTCTAATCAGTCAGAGGAGAAGAAATAAGAGGAGGAGAAACCTCAGATGGAACCCTACTGACTGGCAGAATATCAGATATGGCAAATAGAGCAGATTCTAGAATTAAAGTCGAAATCGCTGACCGGTGAACAAAATGGCGATCAATTCAGAGCCAAAGAGGACTACGATAGTGAGGATGTCTCGACCTAACTAGATAGAAGGAAGACAATCAGCCCAAATTGAAGCACGAATGAAATGGATGATTATATAATAATTTGAGTGTTGACTGCCATATATGCGAGGGTGGTTTAGAGAGGTAGAGAGCAGAAAAGATTATGATGTGAAGCTTAACCCTAAACTACGTAAGACATGTGAATCTCTCGCTATGCCTAGCGAGCTAGATACGGGTCGTCGATACTCAATCGATCTCAGGCATTTTGTAAAATTCCCCCTTCAAGCGAGGGGAGAGTAGAGGTAAGCGAAAAAAGAAATTAAAAGTCGGCCACAAGCGGCCAATGCGTGAAATACATAAGCATGAGTATAACACAAGTAGCACACAAAAAGCGAATAAACCTCTTCTAACCCTATGAATCCTGCGCAATGCCATTAAACAAGATCTGGGGCTAAACTCAAACACCAACGAACGACAGTTGAGTATGCAACCTAAATCTAGATTGTTTTGGTGAACCTAAGGGGAAGTTGTTATTGCTAGATTTATCGTGGTTCATAGTCTCAAACTGCTGGTGTCGCAGAACGACACTGTACAAGGCTCTCATTTACCTTGATTCCGTGTAACTCAACCACTCCTCAAATGAGTGTGATCGTAGGAATTACACACTGTTTGAAACTAGTGATCCGCCTATAAATATCCCCAATTCCTAGCGGGCATGAGGTATACAAGTGAGCTTCATGGGGGTGAAATAATAATGGCACCTTAAACCTAGTAGCTAACTATGTGGTGGATAAAAAGGCAAAAGAAATAAAGCTTTGATTGTAAAACGAGTTCGAAACATCATCAAAATCCTTTAACCAATTTTTAAAATTGAAAGCGATTTTTCAAATTTTAAGTTAAAAGGAAATCCCTGGCAGAGTCGCCACTGTAAGCGAATGACCTTTTTCCTATGAACCCACGTGAGAGGCGGGCATGAGAAATAACGAGCGCTGTGAAGTGAGCTAGAAGGATTGATCCTCATTTCAGCGTGATGGAAAAGATAAACTGATAAAATCAATATTGATGTTGAATTTAAGTTCAATTTGTATGTTAAGGGATACGAGACTTGAAATCCTATATTTTAAGATAGAGTCACTACCTGGTTTAGCTTCACTGGGAATTTGGGTATGATATTCCCACCGGGTGGTTAGACTGCACCTTAAAACAGAGATTCCAAGTTCGGATGATGTTGCTTACTTTTCTTTTATTAAATCAATACGTTTACATTTTAATAAGTATGACTTTAGTTCTTATATGATTTAAATCCAATTAATCTTTAGAGTTTTCGGTTTATATAGTCATACATCACATAAAAGCGTTAAATAAAGCAAGAAAATTAATTATTACAAGGCTTTAGAAATACCTATACATTTTTCTAATGCGGGAAAATAAATAAAGCGGATAAATAAATAAAAGGGTGAAACCAGGTCCCAACCGAACATACCAAAATGGATCCGGCTCCAAATGAGGCAAAATATACGGGAGTAACCACAAATAATGCATAAATAAATAAAAGGGTAGAAAATAAATCAAAGGAGAAAATACATTTTTAGATTTTTTGGGACTAAAAACACAATTATCGGGACATTTAATCGAGCATCTAAACAACCTAATAATTAATAAAATAAACTAAACAACCTAAAATAATAAAGGAAATTACAGAAAATATTTTTTGGGATTTTTAATTGTTATAAAAAGATTTATTTAAATTTATTTAGTGAAAACACGTTTTTAAGCCATTAAAATGAATATTAAACCGAACAAACAACAAATAAAATCCAAAAATAGATTAAAAACTAATTAAAAATAATTACAGATTATATAAAAATTTTGAAAATTTTTCGGGTGAAAATCGGGGTAAAAATCGCAAGGAAATAATAAAAAAGGGCCAAAAACATGAAGTAGGGACTTTTTGCATTTTTGCCAGTCCAGATGCTAGAGTGGCGCCTGAGATGCTACAGTGGTAGCCTGAGATGCTGCCGTTGTAGCATCTCAAGCTAAGCCGTAGCATCTCAAGGCTCACGGAGCATCTGGCCCGGAAAAATGTCAAAAAGTCCAAAATCACAACCAAGAACAGCTAAATAATGAACCAAAATGAATAAAAAGTAGATTGGAACTCAGTTTTATTGCTTAGAGGCCGTGAATCCACATTTTAAGACTCAAACCAGTCGTTTGACAAGCTTTGTGACAAATTTGAGATGAAATTCGATGAAACAGCGATGACAGTAGCGACGAAATTAGTGACAGAATTTAGTGATTTTTGAGAAAAAAATTCTCTAAATCCTATTTAAGCTCATTTTAACTTATGGTTTCTAATTGTTTTTAATGATTAAGCTAAAAGATTAAGCTAAATAACCCTTAAGAATCCGGATTAATAAGATTTCTCAAGTTTTAAATAGCTTTCTCTCTCTAAAACCTAGAATTTTCTAAATGATGAGTGAAGTGTTAAATTTTACAAAAAAGTCCTGAATCAGGTCATTAAAGGGGTTTATATAGGCCTTACTCACTCTAAATAACTCAATTAGTCCCTAGAAATCCAAAGATTCCCCAAAAGAATCAAGTTTGTCTGATTTAGAGAGAGAAAGATGGACTTAGTGATGGACTACGGAAGCCCCCACAACGTTTTGGAGTGAGATGCTGCAGTGGAAGTATCTCACCACGCTCCTGTGCGGTCAGATGCTGCAACATGACGCAAGATACTACGGCGGCAGCATTTCGCGACATGCTACCGTGTCTCGGCGATGCGGTCATATTATGGCCACGCCTCGCTGAGATGCTACAGGGCGCATTGAGACGCACATAGGGGCACATCTTGTCGGGCCCTACAACGTCCGGGGACGTCACCGGAGCGTCTCAGTGGTTTGGCCGCGGCGCCTCTGTAGACGGCGGCGCGGGTGGAAATTTTATTTTATTTAATATTTATTATTATTTTATAATTTTTTTTCAATTTTTTTATATTTTTAATAATTTAATGCACCTATTTTAATTGACCAGTTAAATGAAATGAAGCGATTAAAATCACTACTTCATTACGAGAATACTTGCCAAACGCCATTCGACCCTGAATTATAGAACAATAGGCCCAGTATTAGGTCAGAGCAAAGCGTCCTAATCATTCTACAGGTCACCAAAAAGCCCGTGCTACCAATAGGGAAGAAGCTTACTCGATCTGATCACAGGTGGTGAAGGAACTCTCTGTACTACGTCGTGGTTAAGGATTGACCCTGCCAAAGCCCTAATATGCGGTGTATCAGGCTACATAGGGAAACCTAGCCTAGATATCAACCGGTGCTCAAAAGCCCAAATCTATAAGACAAAGTCAGGGTTAGTTGCGGCACAATTCAAACAAAAGGTTGAAGCACATAATCATTTATTGATTTACCAGTAGTATCAGGTGGTAGATCTTAAGCTCAGACTACTCATCCCAAACTCTGACATCCAATCCATAATATAGCTATGCCAGAATGGCCCAAGCCATAGTTGAGGTTGTTTGAATACACTAGGAATAAGACTCCGGTAAGGAACGTCAACAAGAAGGACCGGGTGTACTGATCTCTCTTATCAGCCCCAACATAACTCGGCTGCCCGATCCAATTAGTATGCAAGTCCCCGTACTTGAGCTTGTTCGTCCAGCCTGGACAAAGCCCAAGTAATCTTGCAATATAGGCCTTCACCTCAGGCCGGGAATGCCACCTATCGGCGTAAACGTCAAAGTGGACAATATTGCCGCTTTACTCCAAGCCAGTCGTAACACACACATTTGAGGGAGTGATAGTGACCTCCCTAATCGGCAAGAGAAAAGTGTGGGTCATCTCCGACCACCTCTCTGTCAAGGCTGAAATAGCACCAGGGGCCAGCATCTTAGGAGCCTAAGGGATGGCCCTGATAATGTCACTGAACCCAAAAGAATCGATGTAGGTCAGTAATTCCGTATCCCCCGTGACACGGATCTCCTCGTACCACTTCTTGCAGAAGCTGAAGGCTCCCATAGTCTTGTACTAAAATTGCAAAGACAAAATCATAGTTTAACAAGGTTAGAATACAGCAGGCAAGTTAGAAATCAGAAAAGGAATGCAGGAGTATAGGTTTCAAGCATTCTCTCCTGAGAAGGACCCGTAAGGGTCCACCCGACCCGTACAGGTCTACAAGGTCTACCTGTATGAAAAATGGGACCCGTATAGGTCCCTTGCAAATAGTCCCCCTACAATAAAACCTCCCAAAAATCCAATCTCAATCAAAGCTTAATCAAACTATCCTAAAAACACCCTAGACTGAAGTTAAATGCATCATACTTCATTCCAAGGTCTAAAGCACCCTCATTCATGCCAAAATTCGAGAAACTTTCAAAGGGTTCAAAAATGGTAAATGGAGAATCAAGCAAAATTACCTGGAGTTTTAAAGCATGAGTATCAAGAGAAGGGATTAGAGGCACTTCAGAGGCATGAGTGAGCCCCAGAAATGAGTCTCCTTCGTGAAAGGCAAAACCAATGGACATCGGGCATTCTTGAAGCCCCAAATCACCTATTGAGGGTAAGTCCTCAAGTCTAAGGGAGAAACGACCAGTCTTTAGGATCTTTTTATACATGTTTGGTTGATTTTAGGAAGAAAATCATTGGAGTTGCAAAATGGGAAGATTTTGTATAAGGTGGGATATGAGGGGACTAATAAGCCTTTTGAAACCCCCGTTGAAGACCCATACGGGTCCCACCCCACCCGTACGGGTCCCAATGCTCAAGGGCCCCACCCATATGGGTCCTACCCACTAGTACGGGCCTTCTCTCGCCATCCAAGGGCAGATTTTGAACCAGTATTTCAAAAAGCACCAAAAATTCATCCAATCCGAGTTCGGTGCCAACCTCACTCCTCCTCAACTTTATATTTCAATTATATTCAGGGCAAGCCCCTAGCTCACCTTGATCCTTTATTGAAGGGGCAAAAATATTTTTTTTTCAACAAAAGTAAATCAAGAATCCAGGTAAGCCATTTGCAGATTGATCGCTAACAGGGAAAATTTGTGTACAGGTCCATCCTAATACAGGAATTCTTCCCCAGCAAACGAACCTTACCAAGAAAGACTTCCCCAATAGAAGAAGCTCTACTCAAAGGACATTAATTCACTCCCCAGCTAAGGAATCAGATCTAGGGGCATCCCCCATTCCCCAGTAGCGGAATCAGGTCTTAGGGGCATCCCCTCATTCCCTAGTAGCGGAATCAGGTCTTAGAGGCATCCCCCCCATTTCCTAGCAGTAGAACCATCAGATCCTAGGGACATCCCCCCACCAACCCAGGGGCATTCCCTCATTCCCCAGCAATAGAATCAATCATTCTAGGGTCATCCCTTATTGTAAAACCCTCCAAGGGGCATTCCTTGAGAGGAGCCCTCCCAGGGGCAATCCCCAGCGGCAATCGGGCCAAATGTGACATTTATCATACTTAGTTTTCAGCTTATTCAGGGGCCAACCCCCATCCACATAGCTTTATTCTCGATTAAAGGGGCAAAAATTTTTGTTCATAAAAAAGTCAATCAAGAATTAATATGTCTGTTTGGACAATGACTAACTCGATGTTTAATTGTTGTCTCCTTTTAGGTTATTCAAATTCCCCAATAGGAAAGTTATCCGCCTTGAGAAAGGGATACATTATCAGTAGTTAGGAGAGTCGATTTGCCTTAAGAAATAGATACACCAGTCAAGAAAGTTGATCCACCTTAGGAAAGGGATACATTACCTAGGAGAGTCGATCCTCCTTAAGAAAGGGATACACACCCTCCCTAGTTGAGTCACTAGGGATATGCACAGTAGTAAAAGGAAAGTCATCCTCCTCAGGAAAGGGATATCTATTGGCAAGGAAAGTCAAGCACCTCATGAAAGGGATATACAATAGCAAATAGAGAGTCATCCGCCTTTGGAAAGGGATATGCATAGTAGCGAAAGGAAAGTCATCTGCCTCAGGAAAGGGATATGCATGGTAGCAAAAGGAGAGTCAACCGCCTTAGGAAACGGATACACAATAGCAAAAGAAGAGTCATCCACCTCAGGAAAGGGATACACATTCCTGAGTAGAGTTACAAGGGGTATGCATCAACAAAGGAAAGAAGTTTGCCTCAAGAAAGGAACTAACCCTTGTCATCACCTTAGGTATGATTTCAAAACCCTCGCTCACATCATGAGATCATACAAATTTGTATCTATAATGATCCCATGAGGGGCAGTCTGTGAGCATTGGATTTTAACGATCCTTCTCATGAAACTATAATGAGAGCTATACGATGCAATATCTTGTAGGTGTAGTCCATCAGAGGTGTTCCTACTACTGCATAGTTGAGTTTGGCCGGAGTTAAGAGACCTAGTCTGCGCATAGGCACCCGTACAGGTTCTGTTAAGTGGTACGGATCCACTTGCAGACTCGTACAGGTGATTACCTTTCGTACGCTTAGGGGGGACCTGTAAGGGTCCCTTAGTACCCATACGGGTGGGCCCCCACCCCGTACGGGTCCTCTTGTTGCCTAATTAGGCTCTTTCAGAAGCCATCTCTTACCTTTTTTGGGGAAAAGGTAGGTCTTGAATGCGGTTTATTGAATTTAGACCTGACTCTCACCCTATAAATAGGGCCTTTTCCTCTCATTTCAACACACACACACACATATTTTATATTAAAAATACTATAGAGAAATTATAGTAAGGTTTTAACAATTCCTTTAGGTTTGGAAAAGGTATAGTGGGGGTATAAGAAGTATAAAATAGGGAGAAAAGCATTCTTTGAGGTTTTGTCCACATTTTATTCAATCCTAGCTTCGTTTATTAGGATTTAGGGGAGGTTTTGTCCACACAAATCTTGCCTAAATAGTCCTATTCGACCATCTACTTTGGCCAAACTCTCTCAACAATAAAGGGATCGCCTCAAAGTGGATTCACGCCGCAAAGGTAACGCTCCTGAGTTTCAAAGAGACTCACATCTTAGTTATTTCATTATTATTCTCTGTCTTCTCTGTTATATCTGTTCTTTTTATTTCCTTTTTTGGGTCTAGTCCTAACCTGTATGAGCCTTGTTGGCACCATATATCCTCTAGGGTATTAAATCGGTGCGCCATACTTATACAAAAGGAAATCCCTATTTTATTTTATTTTATTTCTTCTCTATTAATCTATCTGATTCAAACTAAGTTTCTGCCTAGGACTAGATAGGACCCATACGGGTCCCCCATACCCATACCAGTCCTTCCTAGTAGCCATATGGGGTCCCACCTACCCATACGGGTACCGGCCCCTAGGTAGAACCCAGAATTCATTTTAACTGGTTAAAAATCAATCCAACTCACCATATGCCATGCGATCATTTTCATTAATAATTCGGTAAATCAACCCACAAAAGTTAAAATGTGTTTTCACAACAAAATATATTAAAGATTCATTATTTCTCTCCGATCCTAGAAGTCGCCCCGGTACTATCGATCATAAAACTACCACGCTAACATAATCACATTTTTCTCAATAAAATGCTAACTTATGATGTGCTATAAACCGTACCAACGTCTGTGGATGCAGGGGAATTTATTTTCATCTTGTTTTATAACTTAGAACAAGTGTATATGTTCTTTTACAATTTCCCCCATTTCTCCCCGGTTGTAGTTTTTATTCCCCTATTTACTGCTTGTGCTTTATTGTAATATGTAAACGCATGTAATGAGTGTGAAAGAGTGTAGAAATATGATTTCTATGATAATTCCCTAAATGATGAAAACAAAAATGGTTTTACACGGTGAATGCAATTTTGAATTAACTAAATGAGAAATAAGTGACTCATCCGATACCCGAATCTCTGATCCAATAGGTATGAGTCTCCTGCCCAGAGGGAACCATACAAAAACTATTTCCTTGGTAGACAACTTGGGTGGCGACTCTATCATTTGTATCAAGATTTGGGTCTCAATTCTTTTATTCGTTAAAATTGGCTTGTTGTGCAAACTTGAACTAAAAATGTTTTATCACGCCTAAATCAACCAACCCCTAGTGGGCCCCACCTCTTACACAGGTGCCAAGGGAGACCCACACATCATCGACACCTTATAGCTTCCATTCCATATACCAAGGAGAAAGGTGTTTGATCGGTGGGAGTCCTTATACTGGTTTTATACCCCCAAACTTCGAATGGAAGTTTATTGGCCCAGTCCCTGTAGGTAGCTACTATCTTAGATAAAATCTTCTTAATTGATTTATTTGCATTAATGATTTGCTTCCCTTTAGATCTTCTAAAGAATTTAGGTCTTATCTCGTAACCCAAGATGCTCTTTCCGTTTTTCATAACAGAGTCAGGATGAGTCTTCTTGGTCTTCTTTCTTGACGATGTGTGCTCTTGTACCCTTCCCACCCCCCTTGTAAAGGAAGAAGGACCTATGCTAATTGTTACCATGTTTGCTAAGAACTTTTCATTATCTCTCTTTTGATGATATATTTTAACCATTGGACATTTATACCATTGCGTTATACTCAAAGTCAACTACATTAATGAATATGATGATATTTTTAAGAATGTTGTTGTTATGAGTGCATGATGTCATTAGAATGAAATACTTGAGCAAAATGTGATTGATAGGTGCATCAATTTACTCATGACATGTTAAAAATAAAGATATCGATGCTACAACTTATTCATGATATGCCTTATAAGCGACATTATTCACATAGAAAATGTTTGCAACATTAAATTACATCATTTGAATCATCCTCCACAGGCGGAGGGTCTTGTTGATTAAAACTTAAACTGGTAGCTCTGGTGTGCAAGTTTATATGTATTTCTTCGGCCATTGCTCTTGCTAAGTTTTCGATAGCCTTGCTGATGGGATTTCCCTTCTCACTTCCTTTCTAATTCTTCCTCATAAGTACCGCTAGTGCTTTGGTGATGGACTCGATTGCCTCATTCATTTGATCTTCTTCAGCATCCCTACATACTTCTACAAAAACTGAGGTTTCAATTAGGCAGCCTTTCTTGAAATCATATACATCATTGAAGATCTCAAAACCAGGGACCTTCTCACCGTTTACTTTGATAGGCTTTTCCTCACCCGTGGATCCCCTTTGTTTGACTCCGGCTCCTAACATAAGGCAGGACTGAGGCTTAGACTTTTTAGCACCTAGACGATTCTCGAAACCTAGTCTAAATGGCCATGGAAGAGGCAAGATGGGTTCCAACATTCCCTGTAGATTCTTTCCAAGCCCCTTACCCTTGACATAACCCTGCTTCATCATAATCTTCCTGATTTTAAGTGATATGTACCCCTTAAACAAAAACTTCATACCTCGGTGAGCTACAGCCACCCTAGACTCCTTTTCCTCGGCTTCCATAGCCGCTATTACAGATGGTTAGTCTGCTTCAATGGTCACTAGCTAGCCATTATAGATAAGCTTAACTCTCTAATAGATTGTGGAAGGGATGGCCTCTAATGCATAGAACCAAGATCGACCCAACAATAATGAGTAGGTGATGGGAATATCGAGAAAAGTGATCAGACTTTGGACTTCACTCCCCCAACTGTAACTTCAGCTTTAAAGACCCTAATGACACTTCTCTTTGTATCATCATATGCTCTTATAATAATGTTGGACTTTTCTAACATGGATTCATCTAGCCCTAGGTGAGGAAGGATCTTGGTAGGGCAAAGATTAAGGGCGAAACCATCATCTACCATAATGCATGGGATAGAACGATCAAAGATTTGCACCTTAATGAAAAGTGTCGTATTATACTTGTTCCCTTCAGTTGGGAGGTCTAATGGATAGAGCATAATGGGTTCAACCTGACTGGGAGGAGATTCCGCGATAACTAAAAATACTTCAACCAAAGTAGTAGATAGTGTAGCCTCCATGCTTAATAACTTTTCTATCAGACCCTTGCGATGGTCTTCTGAGTCAATGAGAATCTGCCAAATGCTATACTTTGTGGGGGTGACTTGCAACTGCTGGAAGGGTGACTTTCGAATCTTTCTTTTCAGTACCGATTGGGGTTTGAGTCTCGATGGTAGGCATAAAAGTTGGACCCTGATTGATATTTGGAATAACCCGGATATCTACATCTCTGCCCCTTCTTCTTTTTGGGAGAGGATAAGGGGGAACCCTTCCACTTTGGGTAACATGCAACACCCCATTTTTTACGTAACTCTTTCCCTCAGGAGTTTCCACCAAACAGGTTGGTCTTTCAAGTTCATCATTTTCCAACACATAAGCATCAATATCATTTAGTTCTGGTTAAACCAATATAGCCTCCTCATTTAAGTTTGTTCTAACTGAAATGCATCGATGTAAATGGGTGTTAGTTCATCTAGTAAAGCCACCACCGAGTCAACCATGGGATTAGCTTGCGAGATCATATTAAAGACATGGTGGGGGGTAACCCTGCTTCGACAACTGCAATCTATTTCTCAAAATTTGGCAGGGGGTTATTAAAGGTAATGGGCTTAAGCTTGGGTACCTAAATCTTCTTTTCTCTAATCTAACTGCGAATAGCCTCAAGTAGATCCTACAGGCAATAGTGCAATGCCCCTTACTGATGTGATAAGCACAAAACTAATCCTTGTCTTTTGGTTTGGGTGGAATATAGGGCTTGATACTCTGAAGAAGGCCGAGTGCCCTCAACTTAGTAAAGATGGTAGGCAGAGATGCTTTCCAAGGGGAAATGCCTTCTTTAATGGTGCGAACTACAACCACTTCCTCTTGCACTACCGCTGCTTTAGGATCGAAGCTAGACTTTGGCTTAGAAGCCTGGGCTAGGGTTGAAGGGTCATTCTTTTTGAACCAAGGTTTGGCTGGTACACTTGCTGTCTCCAATTCGTCGATCCTTTCCATTTCTCATCTTTTTCAAAAACCTCAACGTAGCTAGAGAATTTATCCATACCAAGAACCTAACGATAAGTAGGCAGGGCACCGTCCATTAACTTTACGATCATCTTAGGGTGACTTAGCCTATCTTTCATTAAAACTTGAGTGGCCATCCATCTTTCAAAATAGGGCTTGAATTTCTCATTGCGGGCCTATTTGATTGCCTCCAAATTTTGTATGGTAGTTTTAATAGTGGCATTGAAACTATACTGCTCAATAAAGGCCTCGGATAAAGCTTTAAAATTTTTGGTCACCTCATCTGATAGAGTATTGTACCACTCGATAGTAGGACCTTCCAGGGTTTCAAGGGAACATTTCGGCTAAGACTTTGTCACTTAACTTTTTGATTCTCATAACCCTCTAATAGGTGGTGATGTGAGATTGAGGTGGACTAGTTCCATTATACTTCACTATGCTAGGCATAATAAATTTTTCAGGGACTCAATCTTCCTCCCTACCTCATTGGATGGATAGTGACGATGGCTGGGAGTCGGGATTGGTAATTTTTAAAGTAGATCACGGAATTCCACAGATAAAGATGATCCCTCCGATTGAGCAACCGCACCCAAGGGTAAAAATATTGATTGAGGAAAGGTCGTCCCCTTGGGTGTGACCACAAAATTGAGGGTCGGGCTAGATGCCCTAAAATGAAATGGAGGCAGAACAAATCCCTGACTAGGCTGAGTGAACTGACTAATGGCTGGTGGAACCATTATACCCACTTACTGGAATGGCTAGCTAACTGAACTGAATGGGCCCATAAAACCTAACTAGCCAAATTGACTGAAAGAATCCCCGTGAGTTTAAACAGGTGGTAACTGAAACTGTGTGAATGGATTGTGAGTGACTCTTGATACTTTCTCACTAATCACTGCATTTACTGCTGGAGTGCTGATAGGTTTGGTATGAGGAGCATTGACCATTCTCTCTTCAGCCAAGATTGCCCCGATGGAAGCTAACATCTTATCATTTATTCGGTCTAGGAACTAATCACTTCCTAAGTACTATAAGACGCATTTGCAATCTCCGACCTAACCTCGGCCCTTGATGTATTTGCCTCATCACCAATAGCAACATTCTCAACCTCAACATTAATCTAGCCCTCTAGAGTCAAGGTTACGAGACATTTCCTCAAGATGTTAGGCTGAAAGATCAACTAGACTAAACTGACTACTGGATAAAACACCCATAGACAGAGGCAGAGTAACCCTTAACTAAATTGGAGGCAGAGTAAGGGATTGTGTTTGCGGAACCAAAATTTGAGTTAGGCGGACCTGAGAACATTGCCAAGCTTTAACCCTTTGACCTTTGGTTGAGGTGATAACAAAAATATCAGTACATGCATGGTATGCATTATGCATGTATAAATTACAACGATCTGTGGTGGGGTTAATCACAAAGGTATGTAACACATCACATGTGAAGCGATCGATTACGTCCTTATTTCTCCCGCTGAGTCTGAGGGCATTCTTCCTTAGTCTAATCTCACATAGATATTAGGGTACCTAGAAGGTAAAATTCTAAGGCTTTTGATAAGAATGGTGTAGGGATATATCAGAAGTTTGATGTAGAAGGTTCCCATCACATCAAGCCTCTTTTGGAGGGAGATTACAATGAGTGCCCCAACCACTAGGGTGTCCCCAAATCCTGGCAGGCCTGGGTAATGCCTTTGCGTGTGTCGCGAAAATAATAGGGCACCCTAACCTAGAGCTAGAAGAAGAGCGCATCTAACTAAAGAGAGAAGGAGGTGAGAAGATAGAGTGATAATTTTCCCAAATGATGAAAAAGAAAATGGGTTGAATTAAGCAAATGATTTTTAGTGCTCATCTTAATCTTTTATGCTTTTAAAACAAACCAAAACTTTGCATGTTAAAAGATTAAATCCCCAATAGAGTTGCCACTGTGAGGTATCGATGACGTATGGGCCTCCCTTGGCACTTGTGTGAGGGGCGGGGCCCACTAGGGTTTGGTTGGATTTGGGCTTGACAATATATTTTTAGTTAAAGTTTGCACAATAAGCCAATTTTAATGAATAAAAGAATCGAGACCCAAATCTCTATACAAATGATAAAGTCGCCAACCAAGTTCTCTACTTGGGAAAGAGTTCTGGTATAATTCCCTTTAGGCGGGAGACTCATACCTATTAGATCAAAGATTCGGGTATCGGATGAGTCGCTTATTTCTCATTTAGTTGATTTGAAATTACATTCACCACATAAAACCATTTTTATTTTCATCATTTAGGGAATTATCACAGAAATCCTATTTCTACACTCTTTCACACTCGTTACATGCATTTACATTTTACAACAAAGCACAAGCAATAAATGGGGGAATAAAAATTACAACCGGGGGAAAATGGGGGAATTTGTAAAAGAACCTATACATTTGTTCTAATTTATAAAACAAAATGAAAATAAATTCCTCTGCCTCCACAAATGATAGCACAGTTTATCGCATTTCATAAGTCAACATTTCATAAGGAAAAATGTGATTATGTTAGCATGGTGGTTTTACGATTGATAGTGCCCGCACGGCTTCTAGGATCGGAGAGAAATAAAGGGTCTTCAACTCATTTTGTTGTGAAAACACATTTTAGCTTTTGTGGATTCATTTACCGGATTATTAGTGAAAATGATTGCATCGCATATGGTGGGTTGGATTGATTTTTAACTAGTTAAAAATGAATTCTAGGTTCTACCTGGGGGGTTAGCACCCGTACGGATGGAAGGGACCCGTACGGGTACCAGGGAGGACCGGTATAGGTATGGGGGATCCGTACGGGTCCTGTCTGGTCCGAGGCAGAAACTCAGTTTGAGAAGGATATATTAATGGAGGAGAAGTATAATAAAAATGGGATTTCCTTCCGTATGAGTATGGCTCACCGATTTAGTATCCTAGAGGATATGTGGTGCCAACAAGGCTCATACGGGTAAGGACCGGACCCAAAACAGGAAATAAAGAGAGCATATATAGTAGAAGAGGCGGAAAATAACAGTAATAAAATAACTAAGATGTGAGTCTCTTTGAAACTCTGGAGTGTTACCTTTGCGGCGTGAATCCACTTTGAGGCAATCCCTTTGTTGTTGAGAGAGTCCGGCCAAAGTAGATGGTGAAATATGACTATTTAGGCGAGTATTTCTATGGATAGAATCTCCCCTAAATCCTAATAAACGAAGCTAGGAATGAATCAAATGTGGACAAAACCTCAAAGAAAGGGTTTTCTCCCTATTTTATACTTCCTATACCCCTACTATACCTTTTCTATACCTATAGAAATTGCTAGAACCTTACTATAATTTCTCTATAGTATATTTTTTCATATGAAATGTGTGTATTGAAATGAGAGGAAAAAGGCCCTATTTATAGGGTGAGAGTCAGTTTTGAATGCAATAAACTGCATTCAAGACCTGCCTTTTCCTAAAAAAGATAAGAGATTACTTCCGAAAGAGGCTGATTAGGCAATCAGAGGACCCTTACAGGTGGGATCCCACTCGTACAGGTACTAAAGGGCCTATATGGGTCCCCTCCAAGCATACAGAAGGTAATCGCCCATATGGGGTCTGACAGTGGATTTGTACCACTAGACAGAACCCATACGGGTACCTAAGGGCATACTAGGTCTCTGGAGTTTGGCCAAACACAACTCTGTAGTAATAGGAACACCTCTGATGGACAATACCTGCAAGATATTGCATTATATAGCTCTCACCATAGTTTTGTGAGAAGGATCAATAAAATCTAGTCCTCATAAGTGCACAAATACAACATCCCATGGTCTCAGTTCAAAAGAAGAATTCAGCATGCATAAAAAGTTGAAGGTCAAAAGTATCAATCCAAGTTTACATTCAAAATAAGCCATACAGGGCCCAAAAGCACTAACAGTTCAGAAAGTAATTAGAGCACATTATAATCTAACCTGCTAGGGGATCCTGTCCCTGGCGAACCTCCAGAGTCTGATCATGTGTATCCACACGTAAATAATCCACATCTAGCATTATGCATAGTTTGTTAAATTTTATAGGTTAAAGAAACTTATTGAGGCTAGCGCATCCCGGGCCAATAATAGATCTCGAAAAGAGAAATAACCTTTGTCAATCCTCTTAGCCTCAGATTTGGTCACCTGAAAAAAAAGCCACATCAGGATAAGACATTCTAAGCAGTCACTATAATGGACAAGGTTAAAAGCGAGGAATCCCTTACGTGAGTGAAGCTGGAAGGGGTAAAACCAATGGACTGGATCGACTCCTCGAGCTCCTTGATAGCTCTATTCCCTGAATGGTAGAGGGGTTGGAAGAAGGTATCTAGCTCTTCTCGGAGGAGTCCATCTCTCACAGACCCAAATATGAGACCTCTTCATCGGCGGCTCAAAAGCAGCGCCAGCAAGCCTCTTCCACGGGAGAGCGGGAGGCTATAACAATAAAAGGTCACACTCAGAATCACAATTAATTACAAGAAATAACAAGGTATTCACAAAGGTTAAGTTAGGGAAACACCTAAGAAGAAGGGTAGCAAACCTAGCCAAACCCTCAGTACTCCAGACTATGGTAGACCACCACGGTCACCCCTCGGTCCACCCTCATCGTTATCATCATCATCATTATCCTTATTGTCCCTCTAGTGGAACTCGAGAGGGACATCCTCTTGATGAATCCTCTTGTAAGGCGGAAGGAGCGAAGAATTGATAAAATCTATGTAGGAGCCCTCTACCGATAATACGTGAGCCCCCTCGCTCAATAGGTATAACCCCTTGTCGATCCATGGCATCAGATGCGGCCAAAAGATGCCTTTTAGGATCGGAGGATCGATCAGTCACTCTACCACAGCACTGGTCCTCAACCCTCGAACTCGCTCACTAAAATACCACTCAAAGGAGAGTGGTGACTCCAAGATGAAGTGGCGGTTATCCATGCCAACCTGCATCCACTCGATTATGCCATGTATATCCAACCTCTCCCATGGGTCTTGGATGACCTGCATGAAATAAATGCACTGTAAGTAACACAACCTCGTAAATACAATTTATACTAATGGTTTGGTGAAATGTAAGATGAGGGTTTAGTAAGGAAAAAGTTTACCTGATCTAAGCGCAGCTGGCGAAGGAACTCTCTGTACTGCACTATGGTTAAGGCCTAACCCTACCAAAGCCCCATCCACCTGGATATGATGTGTGGCATCTCAGGCTGCATGGGCAAACCTGACTTAGAGATAAACTGGTGCTCAAAGGCCTAACTTTGCAAGATAAAATAAGGATTAGTTACAGTACAATTTGAACAAAAGGTTAAAGCACAAGAGATCAGTCCGGGGTTTACCAGTAGAATTTAGTGGCAGATCTTGAGCTCGAACTATTCACCCTAAACTCCGACATCCAATCCATAATATAACTAGGCTAGAATGGCCCGGCACCAGTTCTTGCTTGGAACAACAGCATTATCCTCTATAAAAGAGAGCAAACCATAATTGAGGTTGCTCAAATAAACTAGAAAGTAGACAGTAGTGAGGAATCTCATCAAGAAAGACCGGGCATACTGATCTCTCCTATCGGCAGCAATGGGAGTTGGCTGCCCAATCCAGTAAGTATGCAAGTCCCTGTACACGAGCTTGTTCATTCTGCCTAGATGAAGCCCAAGTAATATCACAATATAGGCCTTCAACTCAGGCTGGGAAAGCCACCTATCGGCATAAACATCGAAATGGATGATATGCCCACTCTAGTCAAACCCCAACGCAGTGCACACATCTGAGGGAGTGATAGTGACCTCCCTAAATGATAAATGGAAAGTATGGGTTGTCTCCGACCACCTCTCTACCAAGGCTAAAATGGCACCTAGGGCCAGCATCTTCAGAGCCTAAGGGATGGCCCTGATGATGTCACTAAAGCCAAAAGAATCTATGTGAGTTAGTAGCTCAGAATCCCCCGTGGTATGGATCTCCTCGTACCATTTCCTGAAGAAGCTTAGAGCTTCCATAGTCTTGTACTAAAACTGCAGAGATAAAATTATAGATCAATAGGGTTAGAATGCAGTGGACAGTCAAAAATATAAAAAAAGTTGCAGAAAACCAAGTTTTAGACCTTTTATCCCTAGAGAAGGGACCTGTATGGGTCCGCCCTACTCGTACAGGCCGCACAACGGCACCTATACCATAAACAGGACCTGTATGGGTCCCACCCATAGGGGTCCCTTGCAAATAGTCCTGCACGAAATACTTCCCAAAAAATCCAAAATCATCCAAATGTAACCAAAGCTCATCCAAAACTATACTAAAAGTGTCCTAGACTAAAGTTACATCAATCGGGCTCTATTCCAAGTTCTAAGACACCCTAATTCAAGCCAAAATTCAAGAAATTCTCAAAGGGTTCAAAAATGAAAAATGGGGAATCAAGAAAAATTACCTGAATTTTGGAAGCATGCGTGTCGGGGGAGGGGACTAGGGGTACCTCAAAGATAAAAATGAGCCCCAGAAATGAGTCCTCTTCATAAAAGGCAAACCCAACCAAAACCGAGCATTCTTGAAGCTCCAAATAACCAACCGGGGGCAAATCCTTGAATCTAATGGAGAAATGGCCAGTCTTTGGGTTATTTTTATACATTTTGATCGGTTCTAGGGAGAAAATTACCAGAAAAGGCAAAGTAGAAAATTTTTGTATAAGGTGGGATGTGAGGAGTCTAATTAACTTTAGAAATCGGGACGGGGAGCTGTACAGTTCCCACCCCACCCGTACAGGTCCTAGCTCTCAAGGTCCCCACCAGTACGGGTCCTGGCTCACCTCGGATCTTCTCTTGCCATCCAGGGGTAGATTTTGAATCGGTATTTCATAAAGGCACCAGAAATTCATCTATTCTAAACTCGGGGCCAACCCCACTCCTCCTAAACCCTATATTTTAGTAAATTAGGGGCAAAACCCCTAGCTCACCTTGATCCTTGATTGAAGTGGCAAAACTTTTTATTTTTACAAAGATCAATCAAGAATGAGGGTAAGCCATTTTTGAATTGATTACTAACTAGGATGATTTTCGTGTGCAGGTCCACCCGAGCACAGGAAATATTCCCCAGCTAATAAATCTTACAAAGAGAGATTTCCCCAATGGAAAAGAATTCACCAAAGAGCAAACTATACTCCCCAGCCGCAGAGTTAGGGGCATCCCCCACAGTCCCCAACAAAGTAGTCAGCCAATCAAGGGACATCTCCCCCTAAGGGACATTCTTCGAGAGTCACCCTTCCAAGGGGCATTCTTCAAAAGACGCCCAACCAAAGGGCATTTCATTCTAAAGTGATCGGGCCAAACTCGAGACCTCTTGCGCTTAGTTTAAAGTTTTATTCAGGGGTCGCTCCCCATCCATACATCTTTATTCTTAATTGAAGGGGAAAATTTTTTTGTTCATCATAAAATCAAATCAAGAATAAAGATGTGTGTTCTTAGACAATAACTAACTTAGTGTTTGATTGTTGTCTTTTGATAGGTTATTCAAGATCCCTAATCAGGAGAGTCATCCACCTTAGGAAAGGGATAAGCATTAGTCAGGAGAGTCATCCACCTAAGGAAAGGGATACACGTTAGCTAGGAGGGTCATCCACCTTAGGAAAGGGATACGTGTCAGCCAGGAGAGTCATTCATCTCAAGAAAGGGATACATTAGCAAGGAGAGTCGATCTGCCTTAAGAAAGGGATACGCATACCTTCCCCAGTAAAGTCACTAGGGTTATACATCAGCCAGGAGAGTCATCTACCTTAGGAAAGGGATACACATCTATCAGGAGAGTCATTTGCCTTGAGAAAGGGATACATCAGCTAGGAATGCCAAGCACCTCAAAAAAGGGATATGCATTGACAAGGAAATTCATTTGCCTTAAGAAAGGGATATGCATTAGCAAAGGAAAGCCATCTGCCTCAAGAAAGGGATATGCATAGGCAAGGAAAGTCATCCGCCTCAAGAAAGGGATACACATTGGCAAGGAAAGTCGTCCGCCCAAGTAAAGAGACATTCAGGAAAGTAGTTTGCCTCAAGAAAGAACTCACCCATGTCATCACCTCAGGTAAGATTTCAAAACCCTTGCTCACATTATAAGATCATATAGATCCGTATCTGCAATGATCCCACAAGGGGCAGTCTATGAGCACTGGATTTTAGTGATCCTTGATGTAATCTATTACAGGTGTTATCCATTAGAGGTGTTCCTACTGTTGTAGAATTGAGTTTGGCCAAAGTCCGGAAACCTAGTCTACAATTAGGGACCCGTATGGGTGCTTCCTGGTGGTACGGATCCACTGCCAGACCCATACAGGTCAATTTCTTCTATACACAAGGAAGGGATCCATAGGACCCGTACGGATGGGGCTCCACCCATACAGGTCCTCTTACTGCCTGATCAGGCTCTTTTAAAAGTTGTCCCTTACCTATTTTAGGAAAAAGGCAGGTTATGAATGCGAATTATTGCATTCAAACCTCATTTCCCCTATAAATTGGGCCCTTTTCCTCACATTTTAAAAAACACAACACATATACAGCATAGAAAGTATACTATACACAAATTCGAGTAGTTTTTATAGGGATAGAATGGGTATAGTGGAGGTATAGGAGGTATAAAATAGGGAGAAAACCCATTCCTTGAGGTTTTGTCCACATTTTATTCATTCCTAGCTTTGTTTATCAGGATTTATGGGAGATTCTATCCACACAAATACTTGCCTAAATAGTCCTATTTCAACATCTACTTTGGTCAGACTCTCTCAATAGTAAAGGGATCGCCTTAAAGTGGATTCACGCCGTAAAGGTAATGCTCTTGAGTTTTAAAGAGACTCACATTTTAGTTATTTTATTATTATTCTTTGTCTCTATTATATATGTTCTTTTATTTCTGTTTTGGGTCTGGTTCTAACCCATATGAGCCTTGTTAGCATCATATGTCCTTAGGGATATTTAATCGGTGTGCCATACTCATACAGAAGGAAATCCCTTTTTTTTATATCATTTCTCCTCCATTAATCTATCTATTTTGAATTGAGTTTCTGCCTGGGACCAGATAGGACCCGTATGGGTCCCCCATACCCATACTAATCCTCCCTAGTACCCGTACGGTTACCAGCCCCCAAACAGAACCTAGAATTCACTTTAACTGGTTAAAATCAATCCAATTACCATTTGCCGTGCGATCATTTTCACTAATAATTTGGTAAAACAACCCATAAAAGTTAAAATGTGTTTTTATAACAAAACACGTTGAAGACTCGTTATTTCTCTCCGATCCTAGAAGTCATCCGGGCACTATCGTTCGTAAAACCACCACGCTAACATAATCACATTTTTTGTAATAAAATGATGACTTATAATGCGCTATAAACTGGGCTAATGTTTGTGGATGCAGGGGAATTTATTTTCATTTTATTTTATAACTTAGAACAAATGTATAGGTTCTCTCGCAATTCCCCCATTTTCCCTTAGTTGTAATTTTTATCCCCCCATTTATTGCTTGTGCTCTATTACAATCTATAAATGCATGTAACAAGTGTGAAAGAGTGTAGAAAAATAGGATTGCTATGATAATTCCCTAAATGATGAAAGCAAAAACTATTTTACGCGGTGAATGTAATTTTGAATCAACTAAATGAGAAATAAGTGACTCATCTGATACCCAAATCTCTAATCTAATAGGTATGAGTCTCCCACCCAAAGGGAACCATACCAAAACTCTTTTCCAAGTAGATAACTTGGTGGCAAATCTCATTTGTATCTAGATTTGGGTCTCAATTCTTTTATTCATTAAAATTGGCTATTTGTGCAAATTTGAACTAAAAAGGTTTCATCACACCTAAATCCAACCAAACCCTAGTGGGCCTCGACTCTCACATAGACGCCAAGGGAGACCCATACATCATCGACACCTCACAGGATTCTTTTGATCTTGTCTTCCTTGAATCAGATGAGGTGAGCTTAGGGCTTGGAAGTTTATCTCTTCTAGACTTTGGTTCGGATGCTCCCTGTTTGTACTTAATGGATTATTTTGTTCCACATATAGTCCGGATGCTTCTGCCTTAAACAAGATGAAGTCTTGTGGTTTTTGTTTTCTTCAAACCTTTAGATCTAGATGCTTTCTTGAGGTTTTTGCAAAGTCTTACACTTTGATTGATTTGAACAAGTTTAAGGTGATGGCTTAGGGGTAGAGCTGCACTGGGGCAACTGTACTTGGCCTTGGATCATTATCATAGAAAGCATACTATAGAGTTGAAGTCTTTCGAGCTTGTCCTTGAGGTAAAATAAAGTTTATTTTTCTTGCGCTCCTTTCCTTTTTACCTTGTACTGATCTTTCACCATTTATTCCTTTTTGGTGATTTGGGGTTTTGAGATAGGCATTCTTCCTCAGCCAAAGGCCAAGGTTCGCTAGGATATTGCTATATCTCCCTGCTTCCCCTCCCAGTTATTATCTTGGGCAAATCTTGATGCTTTTGATGTCGAGAGGAGGCTTAAGAATCTGACCTTTGATGATGTGAGTTCCTCGAGTTTGTAAATTTCAAATTATTCTGTGATGATTTCTAATACTGTCGTGTATCTATAGGTTAATACTTTTCCATAGGGGGGAAGCTGCTAGATGGAGCACGACCATGGCAGCAGCTAGAGTGATGGTGCCGAAGAGGCTATTTTTAGAGAGTCCCTCTTTTGTGGAGTTGTACTTGGGGGAGCTTGTAGTATAGTGTGACAAGCACCTAGAGAAGAGATTGGTACCCCCTGAGCTCCCTAGATGGTTGTTTTGGCCAGATTTGGTTGAGGATCCCGACGCATTGAGGGTTGACGGTGAGACATTCACTTTGGTAGGGGACAAGGGAATGTATCCAAGCTTTATGGCTGAGTGCTTACTTGGGTGGCTGGAGGAGGACCTTGGTTATGCCATGCCTCAAAAGGTACATCTTTGTGTTGACTTATGTCTGCTTTTATGCTTCTATGATCCTGATTCTATTTTATTTCATAGTGAAAGAGGACACACGGTCCACACTCATCGGGTGATGCCCTTAGTTTTACGACGGGCCATTGGGATTACAATTTTAGGATGGGGCTTCATATTTATCGGCCTCACATGTTTTAGGCTAGATGATTTGGCCATGGTGCCTATGACTTTTACGCCACCTAGGACAACCCATGTAAGTCTTTTCAGTATGATTTGTGCTTTTATTTTGTTCATGCTAATGTTTCTTGCCCTTTTTTATAGGTGCTAAGGGAAGATAGTAAGATGGACGGGCGCTTGCTTTTTGACTTCTAGAACATTGTGATCGGGAATAATTATCCAATGGCGGTAAGACCTAAAAACACTAGTAAAATTAAGAATGCGTGAATGCATGATTATGTATGAATGATATGCGTACAGGAGAAGATCCAGGCGTTGTAAACGGAGGTGGACTAGTTTAGGGCTGGTTATCCATTACGAGCCATTCCACCAACCTGGGGCTACCAGTATGGCCAATATGGACTACCTTTGCCTATGGGTTATTAGTCTGGTTACACGCAATAGGGTTATTTTTGTTAGGCCAGCTATCCGAGGATGACTTCACAATTCCCACCGACTCCTCCATTTGTGTTGGCTCCTCCATTTATGCTGACCCCTCCTTATGTACCATCTGTCCAGATCGTGCTAAGGCATGGAGGCAAAGAGGGAGTAGGGGATAGCAGTGAGGTACCGCAAGATCATCTGGATACTCCTATCTATTCGGGCAGTTTAGGAGGATATGATTATTAGGCGCTAGTTTTAGGCCTTTATTTTTTATGCCCTATGTGGCAATATTAGCCAGTATATTGATTGGTTGGATTGGGTGTGCTTTTGCTCCTTATTTTTCTTTCTCTTTGTGTATGGATTTATGGTTTCTTTAGGGCTCTATTTATTTTGGATGGATGATTTTCATTTTACTTTTTGACATGCCTTTTATCATCGTGTCTTCTTTTCTGAAAATTACTATTTCCTTATGTAGTTAGTGTTGATTATGCGAGCCATAATCACTTTTGCTGAGCGACGATCAAGTCAACATGGATAGGTTCAAAGCATGACTAGTGTACTATCTTTGGGTCCTACACCCAGCTGACTATAGTTAACTCCAGGCTGGAGTCTTTTCAACATGCGACATTATTACAATTTTACTTCAGATGGCACATTTCTACAAAGCGCGCTAAGCTTGTGGGATCCTCTTGATCACGTGTTTCGCTTCAATAATCAAGAGTTGTGTCCACTTCATGAGGAGTTTTATGCCATTTGATATCCCTTGTACTTGAGGTATAGCAGTTCCTGACTACAAAACCAACTTAGAGCGAAATGATGGAGCTTCCTCAGGCTTTCTGACCTTTGGAGGAACTAGATTGTGTCTAGTGTCCCAGAATAACCTGGGTTGATTTTGGGGTAAGCACTAGAGATATGTTCTTCTGTACCTACTAGCCATTGAAGCTGGGTGCCTGTTATAACTACTCTGCTCATGGACAATTTCTAGTGTGAGTCGGATAACTGGGTTTGTAGTCCCCGATTGGTTTTCATGATTCGTCATACCTTAGAGGTATTGTGCCCTATTGCCGTTGTTTTGGCAGAAACATTTACTTATATGGACTTGTTTCATTCCCATGATAGGGAGACAGTGAGGAGTAGCAGGCTTCTCCTCCAGGTATACTAATTTTGCCTCTTTGCATCCCAAGTGGTTTGCTTTTTACTCTATTTACTGAAAGGTTTTCTTTATGATAGATATGGTTGATGGAACGTCTGAAGATCATTCGGGATCCGACTGGGCCACATGGTTTATATACCCCAAAGGCTTTCTGGGGTCGAGGGATGCAACCTGGCCGATAAAGGAATCAATCCTTCTGTGAGTGGCTATATTGCTTACAGAGGTTGAGTGAGAGGGATATCAAGTGGGTTTGCCCCTGATGGAAGATTAATGTGGTGACTACTCAGACTATACCTAGGGGTGTGCAGTTATTGGGTTTGGAGAGGGTCTCCTATTACTTTCATCAACATGTAAGGAGATAGTATGGTCATCCTCAATACGTGCTTGAGTATGTTCCTACTTCGTTAAAAAAATCATGGCGACCCCTGTGGCCAAATCATTTTCGCACCAAGTGGGAAGATCGCTCATTGGTTGAGATGAACTATAAGCTGCCCTTTAACGAATTGCTTGATAAAACATATTTGGGGTGGCTCTCTACCATCAATGTAGCTCTTACTAGAGCATAAAGGCTAGAGATTACTCACCATTACAGTCATCACACGATAGGTCCTAGCCACTAGGCTTATGGTATGAGTTTTGTAATAAGCCCTGAATTTATTTTGGGCATGAATTCTTTGTTTTAATGTATGTGTGTGTGATGTGTCATGGTAAAAAATATATGGATTTCTCTTGGTTCCTTGTAGTAGGGTCCACTGAGGATTTGTTTGGTTTAAGCACGATAGAACCATTTAGTTCAAGTTTACACATTTTAACCAATTTTAAAGAATAAAAGAATCGAGACCCAAATCTCGATACAAATGATAGAGTCGCCATCCAAGTTGTCTACTTGGGAAAGAGTTTTGGTAAAGTTCTCATTAGGCGGGAGACTCATACCTTTGGGATCAGAGATTCGGGTATTGGATGAGTCACTTATTTCTCATTTAGTTAATTCAAAATTACATTCGCCACATAAGACCATTTTCTTTTCATCATTTGGGGAATTTTTACGGACATCCTATTTTTCTACACTCTTTCACACTCGATACTTGCATTTAATATTTCATAGTAAAGCACAAATAATAAAGGGGAAATAAAAATTACAACCGAGGGAAAAATGGGGGAATTGCAAGGGAACCTATACATTTATTCTAAGTTATAAAACAAAATAAATAAATTCGCTTGAACCCACAAAGATTAGCATAGTTTATGGCACATCACAAGTCAAAATTATGTTAGGATGTGATTATATTAGTGTGAGGTGTCGATGACATATGGGTCTCCCTTGGTGCCTTGATGGAAGGTGGGGCCCGCTAGGGGTTGATTGATTAATTTAGATGCGATGAAATAGTTTAGTTCAAGTTTGCACATTTTAACCAATTTTATGAATAAAAGAATCGAGACCCAAATCTCGATACAAATGATAGAGTCGCCACCCAAGCTGCCTACTAGAGAAAGAGTTTTGGTGTAGTTCCCTCCAGGTGGGAGACTCATACCTATTGGATTAGAGATTCGGGTATCGGATGAGTGAATTATTTCTCATTTAGTTGATTCAAAATTACATTCACCGCGTAAAATTGTTTTTGTTTTCATCATTTGGGGAATTACCACAAAAATCCTATTTTTTACACTCTTTCACACTCATTATATGCATTTACAGATTACAATAAAGCACAAGTGATAAATGGGGGAATAAAATTACAACCGGGGGGAGAATGGGGAAATTGCAAAAGAACCTATACATTTGTTCTAAGTTATAAAACAAAATGGAATAAATTCCCCTGCATCCACAGAGTTTAGCTCAGTTTATAGCACATCATAAGTCAGCATTTTATTAGGAAAAATGTCATTATGTTTAGCGTGGCAATTTTGCGATCGATAGTGCCCAGGCGGCTTCTAGGATTGGAGAGAAATAACGAGTCTTAAACGTATTTTTATTATGAAAACACATTTTAATTATATTGGGTTGATTTACCGGGTTATTAGTGAAAATGAACACATGGTAAATGGTGAGTTTGATTGATTTTTATTGATAAAAAAGGGAAATCTAGGTTCTGCCTGGGGACCAGTACCCGTAAGGAGGGGTGGGATCTGTACGTATGTTGTGGGGACCCGTATAGGTCCTGTCTAGTCTGGAAAGAACCTTGGTTTGATGGATTTAATGGATTCTTATATAGATTGGACATAAAATAGATAAATATTGATAATATAAATTAGATGTGAGTCTCTTTGAAATTCAGGAGCGTACCTTTACGACGTGAATCCACTTTGAGGCAATCCCTATGCTGAGAGAGAGAGAGAGAGAGAGTCTAGCTAAAGTAGATGTTGAACTGGAGATCTTTAGGACTATTTAAGCTAGTATTGTGCAGACAGAGCCACCCCTAAATCCTAATGAACGAAGTTAGAAGTGAATAAAATGTGGACAAAACCTCAAAAATGGGGTTTCTCCCTATTTTATACCTCCTATACCTCAACTTTACCCTTACTATACCCATAAAAACTGTTAGAATTTTTATTTAATTTCTTTTCTATGTGTTGTGTCTTGTTAAGAGAGGTGAAAAGGCCCCGATTTATAGGGGAAATTAGGTCAAAATGTGGCACCCCGCATTCATGACTTGGTTTCTCCTGAAATAGGTTTGGATTGGCTTCAATAAAGCCTGAATAGGCAAGAATTGGACCCGTACGGGTCCGGAGGGACCCATACCGATACCCTCCATACGTATGGGGAACATGACTCATACGGATCCGCTGGTGGATCTGTACTACCAGGTAGTAGCCGTACAAGTCCCTAAGGGCAGACTAGGTGTCTAGACTTTGGCCAAACTCAGCTCTACAGTAATAGGAATACCTCTGATGGATAACACTTATAATATATTGCATTATCTAGTTCTCATCATCATTTCATTAGAAGGACTATTAAAATCCAATGCTTATAGATTGCCCCTCGTGGGATCACTACAGATCCGGATCTGTATGATCTCATGATATGAGCGAGGGTTTAGGACTCATACCTGAGGTGATGATCTGGATGGGTTCCTTTCTTAGGGATAACGACCTTTCCCGGTTGGTGTCCCTTTCTTGAGGCGGACAAATTTCCTTTGCTGAGGCATATCCCTTTCTTGGGGTGAATGACTCTCCTTCGCCAGTGCCTATCCCTTTCTTGAGGTGAATGACTTTCCTTTGCTAATTTCTATCCCTTTCTTGAGTTAAATGACTTTCCTTTGCTGATGATGTTGATGTATCTCTAGTGACTCTATTGGGGAATATGTGTGTATCCCTTTTATTAAGGCAGATCGACTCTCTTGACTTATGGTGGTCTATCCCTTTCCTAAGGCGGATCAGTTTTCCTTTCTGATGGTGTATCCCTTTCCTAAGGCGGATGACTCTTTTGACTGATGGTGTGTCTCTTTCCTAAGGTGGATGACTCTCCTCATAGTGATGTATCCCTTTCCTAAGGCATATCAACTTTCCTTACTAAGGCGGATGACTTTCCTATTGGGGATTTGAATAACCTTTTAAGAGACAATAAAAACACTGAGTTAGTTACTGCCGGAGATGATACATCTTAATTCTTGATTGACTTTGTGATGAAAATTTTTTTTTCCCCTTCAATTAAGAATGAAGATGTGTAGGTAAAGATTGGTCCCTAAATGAACTTACTTTAGATATGTTTGGTTTGGCCTAACTTTTTTAAGTTGGAAGGACCTTTGGAGGGTACCCCGGGAAATTTGAATGCTGAGGAGATAGCCTTGGAATGGCTAGTCCATTTGGATTACTGGGTAAAAACTACTCTAGGGTGACTTCAATTGTTTAAAGGAAGGTGTTCCTGGGATATCCTAGCAGCCGGGGAGTATCCTTTGGAAACCAACTCGAGAAAGTTTAACTAGTCAGGGGGATTCCCCTAGGATATTCCTCTGACCGGGGTAATAAATCCGTTAACCATCCTAATATAGATGTTCAGCTACAGAGAAAGTGCCCTTTGGGCGACTTCACTGGAGAAAAAGATAAGTTATATCTAAACACTATTCAACATCTACTGGGGTTCTGCCCTTAAATGATTGTAAAAATTGAGTTAAGAGATGTCAGGTTTGGCATGGTTCCATAGGGCTGAGCCATTTATTGAGTGGTGTCCCTTGGGGGTATTCTTTGATCATTTCTGATGCTGGGGAATGGAGTCATATCCTTAGAAAAGCTTTCTTCCATCGGGGAAGTCTCCCCTGGCGAGATTTGTCTGTCAGAAAATTTCCTATGCTTGGGTGGACCTGAACATGAAAATCATCCTGGTTAGTGATCGATCCAAAAATAGCTTACTTTGATTCTCAATTGATTCTGCAAAGATAAAATATTTTCCCCTTCATTCAAGAATCACGACAAGCTAGGGGTTTTGCGCTGTATTTAACTAAAATACGGGGTTTAAGAGAAGTAAGGTTGGCCCCTATTCTAGACTAGATGCGCCCCTGGTACTTCCATTAAGTTTTGGTTCAAAATCTGGCCTTGGATGGAAAAAGGGGACCCATATGGGTTGGCCATGACCCATATGGGTAGGGAGTTTGAGAAATGGGACCTGTATGGGTAGGGTGGGACCTGTATGAGTCCTCGATGAGGGGTGGGGGGTTGAAAAAACTGATCAGACCCCTCTTATCCCGCCTTACACCATATTCCTCTATTCTGCAGTTTCTATCGATTTTCTCCCAAAAACCAATCAAGATGTATAAAAAGATCCCAATGACTAGCCGCTTCACTATCATGTGCGAGGATTTGCCTTAAGTAGGCAATTCTGAGATTTAAGAATGCCCGATTTTGGTCGAGTTTGATTTTCACGAGGGGGACTATTCTTCGGGCTCACTCCTACTTCTGAAGTGCCTCTAGTACCTTCCCTTGATACACATGCCTCCAAACTCTAGGTATTTTGCTTGATTTTTTATTTTTTTTATTTTTAAGTTTTTTTAGAATTCCTCGATTTTGGCATGATTTAGGATGTTCTAGACTTTCAAATAGAGCCTGTTGCATGTAACTTTAGTCTAGGATGCTTTTAGGAATGATTTGGATGAACTTTGGTTAAATTTGGTTGAATTTTCGAATTTTGGGAAATTTTTACGTAGAGGGACTATTTATAGGGGACCCGTACGGGTGGGGTGGGACCCATACAGGTCTCATTTTTTATATGAGAGGGACCTGAGGACCCGTACGGGTGGGGCCAATCAGTACGGGTCCCTCTTCCAGGGATTGATTATCTAATTTTCTATCTTCTGTAACCTTTTTCTAATTTTTTACTACTTTACTGTATTCTAACTCTGTTGAATTGTGTTTTCATCTTTATAGTTCTAGTATAAGACTATAGGGGCCCTGAGCTTCTGCAAGATGTTGTATGAAGAGATCCGTACTATAGGGGATATCGAGCTGTTGACCCACATAGATTCACTCGGGTTCTCTGACATTGTCAGGGCCATCCCTCAGGCTCAGAAGACACTAGCTCCGGGTGCTATTTTGGCGCTCATTGATAGATAGTCTAAGGTGACCCACACCTTCCATCTACTAATCGGGGAGGTCATCATGACTCCCTCCGATGTGTTTGCGTTGATAGGGCTAGATTGGAGCGGGGATATCATTCATTTTGATGTCTATGTTGATCGGTGGCACTCTCGACCTGAGGTGAAGGCCTACGTGGAGAGATTACTTGGGCTTCATCTTGGTGGGACAGACAAGCTCAAGTACGGAGAGCTTTGCACTTATTGGATCTGGCAGCCGAGCCCTATTGCTATGGAGAGGAGGGACTAGCATGCCAAGTCCTTCTTACTAAGCTTCCTCATACTATTTTCTTTTCGGTCTACTCGAGCAACCTAAACTATGGTTTGCTCTCTACCGTCAAGGATTTTGCCATTGTGCCAGGCAAGAACTAGTGCCGGGCCATTCTAGAATAGTTATATTACGGGCAAGATGTTAGAGTTTGGGGCTAGTAGTCCAAGCTCAAGACCTATCATCTGATTCTACTTGTAATTCCTAACCCAATCTCTAATGCTTTAATTCCTTACTTGAACTGCTTTGCAACTAACTTTGTATTATTTTACAGATCTGGGCCTTTGAGCACTGCCTTATCCCTAGACCGGGTTTTCCTAAGCAACCTGAGACACCTCACATCATATGAAGGAGGATGGGACCATGGCAGAGTCAGGCTATTGCCATAGTGGAGTATCAAGAGTTCCTCTGCCAGTTGCGCTCAGATCGGGTAAATTTCTTTCATGCTGAACCTGTACTTACAATTCAACAAACCATTAGTAGAAACTGTATTTACAAAGTTGAGATATCTATAGTGTGTTTATTTTGTGCAAATTGTTTGAGATCCCTGGGAGAGGATGGTCATCGATGAGGATATCAAGAGGATGTGGGTAGGAGTGGATGACTGTCGCTTCATCTTAGAGTCACAAATCTCCTTTGAATGGTATTTTGGGGAGAGGGTCCGAGGGTGGAGGACCAGTGCTATTATTGAGAGACTTATCCCTCCCTTTGTCCCAGAGGGAGTCTTTTGGCCACATCTGAAGCCTATGACTGATTAGGGGTTGTATTTATTGGGTGAGGGAGCCTAGGTAATGTCCGTGGGAGGTTCTTACATCGCGTTCATTGATTCTTTGCTCCATCCACCCTGTGATAGGATTCATTATAAGGATGTCCCCCTCGAGTTCAATTGGAGTGACAGTGACGGCGACAATGATGATGATGATGATAAGGATGGACAGAGGGGCGACCGCGGTGGTCATTCCATAGTTCGAAGGACCAAGAGCTCAGCTAGGTCCGCTACTCCTTCCTCTTAGGTATCTTCCTAACCCAGCCTTTGTGAATACCTTATTATTTCCTGAAATTGACTTATGACCTTAAGTGTAACTGTCTATCATTGTAGCCTCCCATCTCTATGTGGAAAAGGCCGCTGCTGCTGCTGCCCCTACCATTCCCGAGCTGCCTATAAAGCGGTCTCGCACTTTAGGGACTGAGAGAGAGAGAGTCCTTTGAGAAGAGCTAGATACATTCTTTTGGCTCCTTGATCATTCAGAGAAGCGAGTTGTTAAGGAGCTCAAGGAGTCTGTCCAGCCCATCGATTTTGCCCCTTCTAGCTTAACCCATGTAAGGAATTCCTTGCTTCAGACTTGTCCTTACAACTACTGCTTAGAATATCCCATTCTGACCCAATTTTCTCCTTCCAGGTGACCATCTCTGAGGCTAAGAGGATCACTAGGGGTTATTTCTCGGTCTAGGACTTACTATTAGCTTAGGATACGCTAGCTTCAGTAAGTTTCTTTTACCTGTAAAATTTGATAAACTATGCTTGATGTATGCCATGACATTTATATATGTGTACTGATCCTATGATTTATATTGTAGGCTTGCTAGCCATGGAGCATTGCTGGTCCGCTCAAGACTTGTATGCTTCTAAGGAGAGAGCTAGGTTCTCGGAGGGACAGCTGCGAGTAGCGACTGCTGAGGCTAATTAGGCTAGGGCAGAGATCGCCTGAGAGCGGGCTGAGATTAAGATACTGCGGGGCTAGCTAGCATGGATGATCGAGGACAGACAGACACCAAAGCTATCTGATTCTCTATCTGAGGATGACCTTTCTGCCTACTAGGTGGCGCTGGTAGTGACCTAAAGATGTGGAACTGAGGGGGAGCAAATGCTACTAGGGATGTCGTAGGGACTTTAGAGACTAAGGCCCCTGACCAGTCAGCTATGGGTGTTGGTGGAGCCAAGGATCACATGATGATAGACATGGATTATTTGCTGGAAGATACATAGGACCAGACTCTAGAGGAACGTCAAGGAAAGGATCCCCTAGTAGCTTAGACTGCGATGCACTCTTTATCTGATACTTTCAAGCCCTACGTGGCGTACTTTGATGTAAACTTGGATTGATGCTTTTGCCATTTTATTTTTATGTATGATGATCATTTCTTTATCTTAGCTAAATGATGTTCTAATTTTTGCATAGGCCATTCAGTGTGAGATGACCTATCAAACTTTTATTTTTATTTGTTTTTGTCCTGATTTTTTCCTAGATCGCCCTTTTGAGTTTTTAATCCAGAAAGCATTCTTTTGTCTTAATTTTTATCTGGACCACCCTTTTAGGTTTTCAATCTAGCAGACATTTACTTCCTTTTCTTTTTTCAGTGGTGTCCACATTGTAACCTGGTGCAAGTTGGATGTCACTAGTGAAGGTACTTGGCACTTTAGATGACGTATGCTACGGTGGGGAAACAAACTTGAGACATTGCAATTACAGATGATGCCTGCGACATACTGGCATTTTTTAATTAAGTTCTAACTTTTACATAGACCGCTCGATGTGATGCAATCTGTTAAACCAATTCTGTATATTTTTTTGCCTTAACTTTTGGCTGAACTGTCCTTGACATCAGTTTAATAGACTTTTTCTGACTTTTGCATAAGCCTTATTTCTTTTGTGGCTTATCGGTATTTTGTCTTTTGTTTAATGATACACGTAGTACAGATAATGACAAAGACACATAACATATAGAGATAAACTAATGTTCGGACCCTTGTGATGATTTCACCTAAAGACATGCATGCATTCATAAGACCAAGATTCTTAGCGATATTATAACATGTTCATTGATGAGATTAATTTGAGTGCATAGGCAATGGTAACAATTTCCAATGGTTAACTCCTACCGCCTACTAGTCTTTTATAGAATTTCTAGAAAGCAACTGACATTTTTCTCTTGATGCCCTAACTTTTGCCCAAGCCCCCCTTTTTAGGTTTTCAACTTAGCGGGCTTTATTTGCGTTGTAGTACCCTAATTTTTGCCTGACTAGTTCGTGGAATACCGATAAGTGGGTGGCACTCTAATTTTTTCCCAAGTGGTAGAGGACCACTCGTTGGGTGATTTATTCTTTATTTCTTTTATTTTTTTATGGTGCTTTTTTGTGATTTCATTCTTTTGACCTAGACATGATAACGCTTAAGCCTGTCTTGTTTTACTGGATTCATAAATTTATTTCCATCTATATCCATAAGCTTGATTCATCCTTTACCAAGGATTTTCTTAACTACGAATGGTCCTTCCCAATTAGGCCTGAACTTGCCCCTAGTGTCAATGTTGACCTGGCGTAGATGTTTGAGAACTAGATAACCTGCTTGAGAGGTTGCTTTAGGTATCTGACTCTGTTATTGTAAGCTTGAGCCATACACTGCTGTTACATCTATAGGTGGTCAAGTGCCTTGAGCCACTTTTAATCTATTGCATTCAACTTTTCATGCCTAGCTTTTGCCCGTTCTGCTTCTTTCAATCGAGCTTTTAAGTGATACTCTTAGTAATCTTACTTCTGTTTCTACCAGTAACATGGCTTCCATTCCATATACCAAGGAGAAAGGTGTCTGGTTAGTGGGTGTTCTTACACTGGTTCCGTACTATAAATGGAAGTTTATCAGCCCAATCCCTATCTTGGACGAAATCTTCTTGATCGACTTATTAACGATCAGCTTCCCTTGAGGGATTTGAGTATAGTCTTGTAATCCAAGATGTTCTGCTCATTCTTCATAACTAGAGCCAACCTGCTATTAATGCTTTCATGTAACCCAAGATGTACTTTCATAATTAGAGTTAACTTGCTGTTAATGCTCTCATGAGTCTTTTTTGTCTTCTTTCTTGATGATGCATATCCTCATACCCTTTTACCCCTCCGTGAAGAAAGATGGACTAAGACTTATGGTTATCATGTTTGCTCAGCACTTTTACTATCTCTCTCTTATTTGGTGATAAGTTTTAACCATTGGATATTTATACCACTGTGATATAATCAAAGTCAACTTCATTAATGAACATGATGATATTTTAAGAATGTCGTTGTTATGAATGAATGATTTCATTAGAATGAAATACTCGTGAGAGATGTATCAATTTATTCATGACATGTTAAAGGATAGTGATGCTACAACCTATCCATGATATGCCTTATAAGCGGCATTGCCTGCATCCAAAATATTTGCAACATTAAAAATTACATGATTTGAATCATCCTTTATAGGTGGAGGGCCTTGTTGATCAGTCTTGGCAATATTAACAGCTAAACGGGTAGTTCCGGTGCATGAGTTTATTTAGCCACCGCTCTTGCCAAATTCTTGACGGCCTTGCTTATGGGATTTCCCTTCTCATTTTCCTTCAAATTCTTCCTTATAAGTACAACTAAGGCCTTAGTGATAAACTCAACTGCTTCACTCATCTCATCCTCTTGAGTATTCCTACACTCTTCCACAGAAACTGAGGTCTCAATCATGCATCTATTCTTGAAGTCATACACATCATTGAAGATCTCAAAACCAAGGACCTTGTTGCCCTTTACCTCGATAACTTCTTCCTCACCCATGAATATTTTCTGTCTAACTTTAACCCTTACCATGAGACATGACTATATCTTTGATTGGGCGATATCCCAAACTGAATCTGAATGGCCATGGTAGAGGTATGATAGGTTCCGGCATGCCTTGAAGATTCTTTCCAAGTCCTCTTCCCTTCACGCAACCCTATTTCATCATGATTCTCTCAACTTTAAGGGATACGAACCATCTAATCATATCTCAGTGAGCTATAGCCACCCTGGATTCCTTTTCTTTGGCTTTCATAGCCGCTATAATTGATGGTTCATCGGCTTCAATGGTTACTAACTTGCCATTGTGGATGAGCTTGACTTTCTGATAAACTGTTGAAGGGACAACCCATAATGCATAGAGCCAAGGACGGCCCAATAATAATGAGTAAGTGACAAGGATGTCAAGGATGGGGAACAAGACCTTGGACTTCACTCCCCTAACTATAACCTCAGCTTCAAAGATGCCAATTACGCTCCTCTTTGTATCATAATATGCCATTATAATACACAGTATTGGATTTCTCCAACACGGACTCATCTAGTCCAACACGGACTCATCTAGTCCCAAATGAGGAAGGATCTTAGCGGGGTAGAGATTAAGGGCGGAACCATCATCCACTATAATACACGGGATAGAACAATCGTAGATTTGCACCTTGATGAAGAGCGCCTTACTATGCTTATTTCCTTCAAATGGAAGATCTGACAGGTAAAACATAATGGGTTCAACCTGACTGGGAGAAGACCTCCTATAACCAAAAACACCTCAACCAAGGTAGTCGAAAATGTAGCCTCTATGCTCAATAACTTTTCTATCAAACCCTGTGATGATCTTTATAGTCAATGAGAAGCTGCCATATGCTGTACTTAGCTGAGGTAGTTTGCAATTGCTGGATAAGAGGGGTGACTTTTGAATCTTTCTTGGTAACATTAATTGGAGCTTGAGTTTCGACAGCGGGTGTAAAGGTTGGTCCTTGACTGACACTCAAGATGACTTGGATGTCAACATCTCTACCTCTTCTCTTTCTTAGGAGGGCATTAGGAGGAACCCTCCCACTTTAGGTAACATGTAACACCCCGTTCTTCATATATCTTCTCCTCTCAGGGGGTTTCTACTAAAAAATTCGGTTCTTTAGGGTCATTATACTCTAACATGTAACCATCCATGTCTATTGGTTTCGGTTGGACCAACATAGTTTCCTTATCATAAGCATCCTCTAATTCGTATGCGTCAATGTCAATAGGGATAGGTTCATCGGGTAATGCAACTACTGAGTGACCCATAGGGTTAGCTTGCTTGAGCGTATTGAAGACATAATGGGAGGGTAATCCAGACTCAATAACCAAAAACACCATACGGGTCCACTAATGGCTTCTAGCAAATCTCTATAGGCACCGGTATGATGACCCTTACTAACACGATAAGCACATAATTGATCCCTATCCTTAGGCTTATGTGGAACATAGGTTTTGACACTTTGAGGAAGACTAAGTGCTCTCAACATAGTGAAGATCGCAGGTAGGGATGCCTTCCAAGGGGAAATACCATCTTCAATGGTACGAATGACAATAACTTCTTCTTATACTATTGCAATTTTAGGGTCTGAACTAGACCTAGGTTTAGAGGCCTAGGCTAGAGCTGATGGGTCATTCTTCTTGAACTAAGGTTTGGCCTGCACACTTGCCTTTTCCAATTCCTCAATCCTTTCCCATTTTTCATCCTTCTCAAATATCTCCACATAGCTGGAAAAATTATCCATACCAAGAACCTTATGGTGAATGGGTAAGGCACTATCCATCAACTTCACAGTCATCTCGGGAAGAATAAGGCGATCCTTCAACAAAACTTGGGTGGCCATCCACCTTTCAAAATAGGTCTTGAATTTCTCATTGGGGGCTTGGTTGATAGCTTTCAAATTCTGTATGGTCGTTTTAATGGTGGCGTTGATGCCATACTGCTGAATGAAAGCCTTAGATAAGGTCTTCCAGTCACTAGTTACTTCATTGGATAAAGTGTTGTACCATTCCACAACAGGGCCTTCCAAAGTGATGGGAAACATATCAGCTATGACTTTATCACTCAGCTTCCTTATGCACATTACCCTTTGATAGGTAGTAATGTGAGATAGAGGCGGACCAGTTCCCTAATACTTTACTATGCTAGGTGTGAGCACTGGATTTTAATGTTCCTTCTCACAAAACATGATGAGAGCTATATGATGCAATGTCTTTCAGGTGTTGCCCAGCAAGGGTGTTCTTACTACTATAGAGCTGAGTTTGGCTAAAGTTTGGAGACCTAATCTGCCTTTAGGGACCCTTATAGGCACATCCTGGTTGTACAGATCCACTAGGGGACCTGTATGGGTCATCCCTTCCATACGCCTAGGAGGGGACCTATACGGGTACTCTAGGGTCCGTATAGGTGGGGCCCCACCCATATGGGTCCTCTTATTGCCTAAATAGGCTCTTTTGGAAGGGAATCCTTTCCTATTTCGGGAAAAGGTAGGTCTTAAACATGATTTATTGCGTTCAGACCTCCTCTCCCCTATAAATAAGGCCCTTCTCTTCACATTTTACATAGACTACTCATATAAAAAATATACTAAAACTCTAGCAATTTCTATAGGTATAGAAAAGGTATAGCGGGGTATAGGAGGTATAAAATAGGGAGAAAACCCTTTCTTCGAGGTTTTGTCCACATTTTATTCATTCTTAACTTTATTTACTAGGATTTAGGGGAGGTTATATCTGCACAAACATTCATCTAAATAGTCCGATTCCATCTACTTTAGCTGGGCTCTCTCAATAGTAAAGTGATCACCTCAAAGTGGATTCACGTCGAAAAGGTAATGCTCCTGAGTTTCAAAGAGACTCACATCTCAGTTATTTCGTTATTATTCTCTATTTCTCTTATTAATCTATTGCTTTCATTTCTTATTTCGGGTCTGGTCCTAACTAGTATGAGCCTTGTTGGCACCATATATCCCCAAGGATATCATTTTGGTGCGCCATACTCATACAGAAGGAAATCCCTTTTTATTTTATTTTTCTTCCATCAATCCATTAATCCATTAATCTATAAATTAAACTGAATAGAGCTTCTATTTGGACCAGACAGGACCCATATGGGGTATATGAAACCCGTACGGGTCCTCCCTGGTACCCGTACGGATCCCACCTACCCATACGGGTACCAGCCCCAGCCAGATTCCCCGAACCTATAATTGGCTGATTAAAAATCAACCCAACTCACCATTTGCCATGTGATCATTTTTAGTAATAATCCGGTAAATCAGAAGTTAAAATGTGTTTTCAAAAAACATACACTAAAATGTGCTAACATGTGTGGATGTAGGGGAATTTATTTTCATTTTGTTTTGTAACTTAGAATAAATGTATAGGTTCTCTTTGTAATTCCCCCCGTTTCCCCCGGTTGTAATTTTTATTCCCCCATTTATTTCTTGTGCTTTACTGTAATATGTAAACGCATGTAATGAGTGTGAAAGAGTGTAAAAATATGATTTCTGTGATAATTCCCTAAATGATGAAAACTAAAACAGTTTTACTCGGTGAATGTAATTTTGAATCAACTAAATGAGAAATAAGTGACTCATCCGATACCCCAATCTCTGATCCAATAGGTATGAGTCTCCCGTCCAGAGGGAGCCGTGCCAAAACTCTTTCCCAAGTAGACAACTTGGGTGGCAGCTCTATCAATTGTATTGAGATTTGGGTCTCGATTCTTTTATTCATTAAAATTGGCTTATTGTGCAAACTTTAACTAAAAATGTTATGTCATGCCTAAATCCAACCAAACCCCCAGTGGGCCTCGCGTCTCACACTAGAGCCAAGGGAGACCTACACGTCATCGACACCTTACAGTGGTGACTCTGCTGGGGATTGATCTTTTAACTTGCAAAATGTTGGTCTATTTTAAAAGCTTAAAAGATTAAGATGAGCACCTAAAATCATTTATTTGATTCAACCCATTTTTGTTTTCATCATTTGGGAAAATTGTCACACTCTATCTTCTCATTTCCTTCTCTCTTTAGTTAGATGTGCTCTTCTTCTAGCGCTAGGATGGGGTGCCCTATTATTTCCACAATACTCACAATGGTGATACCTATGACCGCCAGGGATATTGGGTATACCTCAGTGGGTGGAGCACTCATTGCCATCTCCCTCCAAAAGAGGCTTGATGTGATGGGAACCCTCTACATCAACTTTTGATATGTACCAACACCATTGTTATCAAAAGCCATAGTTTTTCACCTTCTAGGTTCCCATTTCTATGTGAGATTAGACTAAGGAAGAATATCCTCAGAACCGGTGGGAGAAATAAGGACGTAATCGATTGATTCGCATGTGTTGTGTTATGTATCCTTATAATGAACCCAGCCATGCATCGTTGTAATTTATGCAAGCATAAATAAAACCCATGCATGTATTGATCATCTGGTTCTCACCTGAGAAAGAATCAAAGTTTGGCAACAATTTCAAGTTCATTTGGTCCATATTCCGGTTTTGGTTTGACCAAATTCAGTTTAGGTAAGTGATGAATCACCACCTCTGTCTCTCAGTGATCCATCATCCAGCCAGTTTGGACAGTGGGGTTCAGTTTGTCCATATGATTTAGGGGATATGATAGTTCTGCCAGCTGTCAGCCGATCTATTTAGCATAGCAAAGGATTTGTCGTGTTAATGTTTTAGCTTGGGGAATCTAGCCAGGGTCCCAACCCCATAGCCACACCTAAGGGGACAACCTTCCATTATCTAATAGGTCTACCCTTTGGTGTGACTACAAGTGCTCAATGATCTTCTTCTTCAGTCCAAACCACGAAGAAGATTAGTGCCAAGACAAGTAGAAGCTTAGAATTGGGAGATTATCGATATACCGATGGATCCTACCAAGATCGAAAATAAAGCCCTCAACATTTGGGGGTTGACTCCAAGGATGAGGTAACTTTTTAACGTTGCTAGTGTTTTGATGCAAAACGATGCCACTTGTAAAGCATGTCAGGGATAAATTGATGCATTCACATTATGTTTGAACATTTCACTCTTAAAGATATCATACACTCATAAAATCAACATTCTTAAAAATTGCATCATGTTAATTAAAGAAATTGAATTTGAGTATATCGCAATGGCATAAGTTTCCAATGGTTAAAACTTACCACTAAAAAAGAGAGTTAATAAAAAGTGCTTAGCAAGCATCATAGCCTTGGGTCATAGCTCATCTTTTCCATAAAGGGGAGAAGATACACATCAAAAAAAGGGAGGAGGACAGACTATACATCAAAAGCACCATTGAAGGTAGAAATTAATCCAAGCTTAAATCTAATGCTCTTCCAAAACCATCAAAAGGGTAAACCATCACATCCAACAAATAGGCATTTCTTATCAATTTAGGTACCTCTTTGGGCCTATATTCCCATCAAAATATCCCTAAAAAATGCTTTCTCCATTTTCTTAAAAGAAAGAAGACCTCTCACCCTACATAATGATCTAAAACTAAGAACATGACCTCCTTTCACAAAAGAGAAGAACATGTTCATTCCAACACTAAATAGCCCAAGCTTACCCAAAGAAACCCCTTAAGGAAGGTGATCTGGTTCTCAAACAGCTATGCCCCATCAACACTGCTAGGGGCAAATTCTAGCTTAATTGGGAAGGACCGTCCAAGATTATAAAAGTGCTTGGCAAAGGAGGAATCAAGCTCATGGATATGGATGGAAATGAGTTTGTGAATCCAGTGAATCAAGACAGGATTAAGCGCTATCATGTTTAGGTTAAAAGAAATAAATCACAAAAAAGCAGCACATAGAATAAAAGAAATAAAGAATAAAACACCCGACAAGTGGTCCTCTACTGCTTGGGCAAAAATTAGGGTGCAGCCCACTGATCGGTATTCTACAAACCGATTAGGCAAAAGTTATGGTAATCCAAATAAATCCCGCTAAGTTAAAAACTTGAAAAGGGTGGCTTAGGCAAAAGTTAGGGCATCGAGAGAAAAACATCAATTGCTTTCTGGAAGTTCTGTAAAAGGACTAGAAAGTGGGTAAGGGTTAACCATTGGAAACTAATACCATTGCCCATGCACTCAAATTTAATTTCATCAATAAACATGATGTGATTTGCTAAGAATCTGGGTCTTACGAATGCATGCATGTCTTTGAAGTGAAATGATCACAAGTATGTAAACATCAGTTTCTTCTCTACATTATGTACTCTTTGTTATTATCTGTATAGGGCGTATCATTCAACAAAAGAAAAAATACCGATAACCCACAAAAATAAAAAAAAAAGAAGAAAAAAAATAAGGCTTATGCAAAAGTCAGAAAAAGTTTGCTGAACTGAGACTCTAAGGCCAGTTCAGGTAAAAGTTAAGACAAAAGAAAAATACAAAATCAGTTCGATAGATCGCATCACATCAAGTGGTCTATGCAAAAGTTAGAACTCATTTCAAAACACCGGTAGTTTGTACTTACTTTTAGCATCATTTGTAATAGCAATGTTTAACAGTTGGGATCCCTCAAGTTTAGCTTTCCCACTATGAGGCTACGCGATAGCACACATCATCCGAAGTGCCTACTGTTTCTGCTAGCATCATCCAGCTTGCACCATGTTACAGTTTGTACACCACGAAGGCATATTCCCCTAAATGTGCAAAGAATGAATCTCATCCAATTAAGTCGCTAGTAGGAAGAAGTATAGGCATTTATAAAAGCCTGTGCGAGTCTACAACATGCATGCGGATCTCATCCAAAATCTTGGTAATACTCATCGATCTCAATAAGGCCAGTCTCTTAATAATCTAAAACTTTGAAAATTTGGTTACTAGTCAAATTCACCAGCAAATTAAGCTTTTATCAAAGAAGGACAAGACAGCAATATCCTCAAGGCAGAGGATCAATCAAAGGCTCAGACAAGTAAGAAAAAGCTTGCTGGATTGAAAACCCAAAAGGGCTGTCCAGGTAAAAGTTAAAGCAAAGAAAAGAAACGTCCACTAAGCTAAGCCGTCAAGGACAGTTCAGACAAAAATTAGGACAAATAAAAGTTTGATAGGTCATCTCACACCGAATGACCTATGCAAAAATTAGAACATCATTCAGAGAAAGAAAGGTTTAAGATGCATCAATCCAAGTTCACAACAAAGTATGCCACACAAGACCCTAAAGTATCAGACATCCAAAAAATGAAAGTATATTGTGGTCTACACTACTAGGGTATCCTTTCTCGAGCGCCCCTCCATAGTATGGTCCTCTGAGTCTATAGCAGGTCATCTATATTGATCATCACATGGTCCTCGGTCCCCACGGCACCCCTTGCACGCTGATCCACCTTCTGCTCGGCTCTACCCCTCTAGGTCAAGGCCAAAGCCACTCGGTACGCAGAAAGGTCCTCCTTAGACACAAGATCAGGCAGCTCCAGTGTTTGTCTATCCTCAATCATCCGTGCTAACTGACCCCACATAATCTCAATCTCAGCCCTCGCTTGAGTAGTCTCAGCCATAGTCTGATCAGCCTTAGCAGTCGCGGCTAGCAGCTCCTCCTCCAAGAATCTAGCCCTCTCCTTCGCAGCCTCCAGGTCCTGAGCGGACCTACCATACTCCATGGCCAATAAATTCTTCAATGGAAATCATAAACATGTATATAAATGTCATGGCATGCATAGTTTATTATATTTTAAAGGTAAAAGAAACTTATCGAGGCTAGTACATCCTAAGCTAGCAGCAGGTCTGGATGAAGAAGAAACGCCTAGTAATCCTCTCTGCCTCAGCTATCACTTAAGTGGAACTCGAGAGGGATGTCCTTAACATGGATCCTCTCACAGGGAGGAAGAAGCGAAGAGTCAGTGAGTTCAACATAAGAGCCCCCCGCCGACATTACTCGGCCCCTCTCACCCAACAGGTACAGCTGTGATCCATCTTAGGCATTGGATATGGTCAGAAGACTCCCGTAGGGCAGGGGGAAGGATTGGTCTCTCCAAAATAGCATTGGTCCTCCAATCTCGAACCCTCTCACCAAAATACCACTCTAGAGAGAGAGGGGACTCTAGCATGAAGCGGCTATCATCCACGCTTACTTGCATCATCTCAATGTCTTCATTCATGACCATCTGCCCCCATGGGTCTCAAATGACCTATACAAAGTAAAGGCACTGTAAGTATCATAACCTTATAATAGTTTCCAGTAATGGTTGGTTAAAATGTAAGATACAGGTTCAGCATAAAAGAAAATTACCTGATTAGACAATAGCTGACAAAGGAACTCTCTATACTTCGCTGTATTCAAGGCTTGATGCTACTAAAGCCCCCATCAATCGGAAAAAGGTTGCAAAAAACCCAGTTTTGGACATTCTGTCCCTAAAGAAGAGACCTCTATGGGTCCATCCCTACCCGTACGGGTCTCACCTTGGCAAAATGCCACCTGTACAGGTCCTATCCTCACAAGTTGGTGCATTTTCAAGTGAAAGAAGGATTCCTCAAATAGCAAGGACACATCAAATTCAAATTAGGGCCAACTCCACTTCTCTCAAGCCCATATGACAGTTATATGAGGGGCAAAACCCCCAGCTCACCTCAATCCTTGATTGAAGGGGAAAAATTTTTTGTTCTCACAAAATCAATTAATAATCAAGGTAAGCCATTTTAGAACAACTACTAAGGTGAACACTTTTTCATGTGCAGGTTCATTCAATGGAAGGACCCCTAAGTGGTCAAAATGTGAAGGAGTAACAATCCCCGTAAGACAAGAAATTCTTACCCAAACTAAGGAAATGTTATCCTAGAAGAAATCCCCAACAGAAGAATCATCTAGGAAGACACCTCCTTAGAAAAGTAGTCAATCGAGGGGCATCCCTCCATCCCCCCAATAATGAAACCAATCAAGGGGTGTCCCCCGTCATCAAATACCCTAAGGGCACTCCCCAAAGGGGCACCATCAAGCGGCATCCCTCATCATCAAACACCTTAAGGGCACTCCCTAGCAGTACCAGCCAGTAGAAGGGGCATACTAGGGATGTCCCAGTTTGAGTTGGGACCAACCCAACATCACTAAACTCAGTCTTTTCTTTTAATCAAGGAAAGTCCCGACCCATATATCTCAAAGTTTTATTGACCAGTTCCTTTATCATGTGCAGGAACCCAAGTAGAGGTATCTATAGGAAAAGAAGGAATTCCCCCAACCACACTGCCACCTAAGGGGCATCATTCAATGGATATACCTAACAAAGGTGCCATCCGAAGGGCACCATCCGAGGGGCATCTTCCCAAGAAGCATCCCCAGCAACTAGATCATTAGAGGGATCATTCCCCAGCAAGTGTACCATCCGAGGGGCATCCCCACACTAGTCAAGCCACCCAAGCCAATTTCTAGGGGCACCCCCCTAACAGCTAAGTTTCTCATTCAAGGGGCATCCCCCTAACCGGTCAAGCCACCCAAGGCAATTTCTAGTCCCTCCAGCAACTAAGTTTCTCTTTCAAGGGGCCACCCCCCTAGAAATCTAAGTAATCTAGGAGACTTGCTCCCAAGCAGTTAAGCCACTCACAGGCTATTTTACCTAGTAGTCAGGCTGCTCTAGGGGCATACAAAAATTAGGACCAACCCAACATCTCTTCACTCACTCGTTATAATTAATCAGGGGCATAACCCCAGTATGTCTTGATACTTGATTGAAGGGGTAATATTTTTGTTCATCATAAAGTCAATCAAGAATTAAGATGTACCATTTCAGGTCATATTCTAATAAAACTTGTTTTCCCCTACAGGTCAGGCAAGACGAAACATGAATGCCAACTAAAGGGGCACCTTTTCTCCAACAGAGCATCCACATCAGGATAGTTTGTTCCCCAACATATGGAACATTCAAGGGGCATCCCCCCTATCCCCATAAGAAGCCAATATCTATCACCGATGACCGGATGGTTAAAGGAATCATTTCCCCAGTCAGAGAAGTATCCAAGGGGCACCTCCCTAACTAGTCAAGTTTTCTCGAGATAGTTTCCAAGGATACTCCCCAACAGCTAGGATGTCCTTAGAATACCTTCCTATAAACAAGTGAAATTGCCCTAGAGCAGTTTCTCCCCAGTAATCCAAACGAACTAGCCATTTAAAGACAATCTCCTCAGTAGTCAGCTCCCCTAGAGGCACCCCTTGAGGAGCATTCTAGCTCAAAATAATGGGGTCCAATCCCAATATTTCTAAACACAGTTTATAGTTTATTTAGGGGCTAACCCCCACCCACACATCTCTAACTAACCCAACATTTTTTTATTGTCAAGTTATTCGAATTCCCTAGTAGGAAAGTCATCTACCTTAGGAATGGGATACATCATCATCAGTCAGGAGAAGTCATCCGCCTTAGGAAAGGGGTATATCATCAGTCAGGAAAGTCGATCCGCCTTAAGAAAGGGATACGAGGAGAAGTCATCTACCTTAAGAAAGGGATATATCATTAGTCAGAAAAGTTAATCCGCCTTAAGAAAGGGATACGAGAAAAAGTCATCCGCCTTAAGAAAGGGATACGAGGAGAAGTCATCCACCTTAGGAAAGGGATATATCATCAGTCAGGAAAGTCGATTTGCCTTAAGAAAGGGATACAAGGAGAAGTCATCTACCTTAGGAAAGGGATATATCATTAGTCAGGAAAGTCAATCCACCTTAAGAAAGGGGTACGAGGAAAAGTCATTCACCTTAGAAAAGGGACATATCATTAGTTAGGAAAGTCGATCCGCCTTAAGAAAGGGGTATGAGGAGAAGTCATCCGCCTTAGGGAAGGGATATATCATTAGTCAGGAAATTCGATTCGCCTTAAGAAAGGGATACGAGGAGAAGTCATCCGCCTTAGGAAAGGGATATATCATTACTCAGGAAAGTCGATCCGCCTTAAAAAAGGGATACGAGAAGAAGTCATCTGCCTTAGGAAAGGTATATATCATCAGTCAGGAAAGTCAATCCGCCTTAAGAAAGGGATACATATATCATCTCCAGAGAAGTCACTAGAGATACGCAAAGTAGAGGAAAGCCATCAGCCTTAAGAAAGGGATGCGCACAACGAAGGAAAGCAGTTTGCCTGGATAAAGGAATGTAAAGGAGGATGCTCACCTTAAAAAAGGCACAAAGGAAAGCCGTCCACCTCGAGGAAGAGACACCAACATCAGATACAGATTAGGGCAAACCCTACATTTCTTAAAACCCATTCTTTCAGTTAAACTAGGGGCAAAACCTCTAACTCACCTTGATCCTTGATTAAAGGGGCAAAAATATTTTTGTTTTCAACAAAATCACTCAAGAATTAAGGTAAGCCATTTCAAAATGTTCACTAACAGGGATAATTTTTTTACAGATTCACCCGAGTACAAGAATCCTCTCTAACAAGCGAATTTTACAAAAAGAGATTTCCCCAACAGAAAAGAAGTCACCAAAAGAGCATTATTATACTCCTTAGCCACAGAGTCAATCCAGGGGCATCCCCCCATTCCCCAGCAGCAGAAACAATCAGACCTAGGGGCATCTTCCCATTTTGTAGCAGCAAAATCAAATACAGGGACATCCCTCCATTCTCTAGTAGCAGAATTAGATCCAGGGGCATCCCTCCAATCCCAAGTAGCAGAATCAGTCAATTTAGGGGCAGCCCCCCCATCGTCTAGCCCTCTTAACGACATTCTTTGAGAGGCACCCTTCCAAGGGACACTTTATTCCAGAGCAATCGGGCTAAACATTTCTCGCACTTAGTTTACAGTTTATGCAGGGGCCAATCCCCATCAACACATCTTTATTCTTAATGAAAGGGGCAAAAATTTTTATTCATCATAATGTCAATCAAGAATAAACATGTGTCAGCTTAGACAATGACTAAGTCAGCGTTCGATTGTTGTCTTTTTACAAGTTATTCAAAATCATCAACTACGAGAGTCATCCACCTCAGAAAAGTGATACATCAGCCAGGAGAGTAATCCACCTCAGGAAAGGGATACACATATCTTACCTAGCAAAGTCACAAGGGATATACATCAGTTAGGAGGGTCATCCACTTCAAGAAAGGGATACATCAGTCAGGAGAGTCATCCGCCTTAGGAAAGGGATTTATCACCACCAACAGGAAGAGTCGTCCTCCCTAAAAAAGGGATACACCAATATTAACCAGGAGAGTTGATCCATGTCTTCCCTAGTAGAGTAACTAGGGACACATATGATCAAAGGAAAGTCATCTGCCTTAAGAAAGGGATACGCATTATCAAAGGAAAGTCGTCCGCCTCAAGAAAGGGATATGCATCAGCAAAGGAAAGTCATCCACCTCAAGAAAGGGACATGCATTGGCAAAGGAAAGTCATCCACCTCAAGAAAGGGATACGCATCAGCAAAGGAGAGAAGTCCACCACAAGAAAGGAACTAAACCATATCATCACCTCAGGTATGATTTCTAAACCCTCACTCATATCGTGAGATCATACAGATCCGTATCTGTAGTGATCCCATGAGGGGCAGTCTGTGAGCACTGGATTTTAACGATCCTTCTCATGAAACTATTATGAGAACTATATGATGCAATGTCTTTCAGGTGTTGTCTATTAGAGGTGTTCCTAATACTACAGAGTTGAGTTTAGCCAAAGTTCGGAGACCTAGTCTGCCTTTATAGACCCTTACGGGGACATCTTATTGGTATGGATCCACCAAGGGACCTGTACGGGTCATCCCTTCCATACACCTAGGAGGGGGCCCATACAGGTGGGGCTCCACCCGTATGGGTCCTCTTCTTGTATAAATAGGCTCTTTTGGATGGGAATCCTTTCCTATTTTGGAAAAAGGCATCTCTTAAACGTGATTTATTGCATTCAGACCTCGTCTCCCCTATAAATATTGCCCTTCTCTTCATATTTTACACAGACTTCCCATATAAAAAAATATGCTAAAACTCTAGCAATTTCTATAGGTACAGAAAAGGTATAGTGGGGGTATAGGAGGTGTAAAATAGGGAGAAAACCCTTTCTTTGAGGTTTTATCCACATTTTATTCATTACTAACTTCATTCACTAGGATTTAGGGGAGGTTATATCCATACAAACATTCACCTAAACAGTCCTATTCCATCTACTTTGGTCAGGCTCTCTCAACAGTAAAGGGATCACCTCAAAGTGGATTCACATCAAAAAGGTAACGCTCCTGAGTTTCAAAGAGACTCACATCTCAGTTATTTCATTATTATTCTCTGTTTCGACGTCACTTTCATTTCTTGTTTCAGGTCTGGTCCTAACCCGTATGAGCCTTGTTGGCAACATATATCCCCAAGGATATCATTTTGGTGTCATACTCGTACGGAAGGAAATCCCTTTTTATTTTATTTTTCTGCCATCGATCTATTAATCTATTAATTTGTAAACTAAACTAAATAGAGCTTTTGTCTGGACCAGACAGGTCCTATATGGGTACACCATACCCATATTGTCCTCCCTAGTACCTATATGGGTACTAGCCCCAAGTAGATTTCAAACCTATAATTGGCTGATTAAAAATCAACCTAACTCACCATTTGCTATGCGATCATTTTCACTAATAATCTAGTAAATCAACTCACAAAAAGTTAAAACGTGTTTTCACAACAAAATATGGTGAAATGCTGATTTATGGCGTGCTATAAGCTATGCTAACATCTGTGCATGCAGGGGAATTTATTTTCATTTTTTTACAACTTAGAACAAATGTATAGGTTCTCTTTGCAATTTACCCCCATTTCCCCCGATTGTAATTTTTATTCCCCCATTTATTGCTTGTGCTTTATTGTAATATGTATATACATGTAACGAGTGTGAAAGAGTGTAGAAATAGGATTTCTATTATAATTCCCTAAATGATGAAAACTAAAATGGTTTTACATGGTGAATGTAATTTTGAATCAACTAAATGAGAATTAACTGACTCATCTGATACCTGAATCTCTGATCCAATAGGTATGAGTCTCCCGACTAGAGGGAACCAAACCAAAACTCTTTCCCAAGTAGACAACTTAGGTGGTGACTTTATCAATTGTATCGAAATTTAGGTCTTGATTCTTTTATTCATTAAAATTGGCTTATTGTGCAAACTTTAACTAAAAATGTTATGTCATGCCTAAGTCCAACCAAACGCCCAGCGTGCCTCACCTCTCACACAGGCGTCAAGGGAGACCTACACATCATCGACACCTCACACTAGACATACTAAAGTTTTTGGGAACCCAATCCTCCTTTCAAGTGGCTTGAACTGGCAGTGCTAGTGGCTCGAAGCCGGGATTGGTGGTGAGCAACTTCTGTAGTAGATCATGCAATTCCTCAGATAGAGATGATCCATCTAATTGAGTAATCACACCTGAGGGTAAACCTAATGATTGAGGGAAGGTTGTCCCCTTGGGTGTGACTACAAAATTTGAGGTTATGCTAGATGCCCCAAACTAAAATGCTGGTTACACAAATCCTGGCTAGGCTGAGCTAACTGACTAACGGTAGGTGGAACCACTATACCCATAAACTATAATGGATGACTAATTGAACCAAATACACCAACTGAACCCAACTGACCAAACTGGCTGGAGAACTCCCTGTAATTCTACACAGGTGGCAACTGAAACTGAGTGAATGGATTGCGAGTAACTCTTGGAAGGGGCAGCTTCTCACTAACCACTACATTCACCGTTGGAGCATTGATAGGTGCACTGTGAGAAGTATTGGCCATTCTCTCTTTGACCAAGATTGCCCTAATGGAAGCTAGCATCTTATCATTTACTCGATTGAGGAACTGAGTACTTCCGAGGTACAAAGAGATGACATTTGCTATCCCTGACCTAACATCGACCCTTCATGCATTTGCCTCCTCACCAGTAATAACATCTTCAATCTCAACATCTAACTGGCCCTCTAGAGTTAAAATGCAAGACATTTCTTTGAGCCAATGAGCAGTTTTAGGATCAAATGGACCAGATTGACTACTGGATAAAATACCCACAGACTCTGGTGGATGGACCAGATTAATTGCTGGACAAAATACCCACAGACTAAGGTGGAGCAACCCTTAACTGAACTGGAGGAAGAGGAAGAGGAGGTGGTGGAGCCATAATTTGAGTCAAACGGACCTGAGAACGTTGCCAAGTTTTAACCCTTTGAGCTTTGTCTGAGGTAGTAACCAAAAGATCAATACATGTATGGTATATGGTTTGCATGCATAAATTACAACAATGTATGGTGGGGTTAATTACAAGGGTATATAACACATCACATGCAAAACGATCCATTCCATCCTTATTTCTCCCGCCAATTTTGAGGGCATTCTTGCTTAATCTAATCTCACACAGAAAAGGTACCTAGAATGTCAAATTCTAAGGCTTTTGATAAGAATGTGTAGGGATGTAACAAAAGTTGATGTAGAAGGTTCCCATTGCATCAAGCATCATTAGAAGGAGATGATAATGAGTGCTCCACCCACTGGAGTGTCCCCAATTCCTGGCGGGCATGGGTAACACTTTCGTGAGTTTTACAGAAAAATAGGGCACCTTAACCTAGCGTTAGAAGAAGAGCGCATCTAGCTAGAAAGAGTGAGATGAGAAGATAGAGTGTGATAATTTTCCCAAATGATGAAAAAGTAAATGGGTTGAATCAAGTAAATGATATTTGGTGCTCATCTTAATCTTTTAAGCTTTTAAAACAAACCAAAATTTTGCAAGTTAAAAGATTATGTCCCCAGCAGAGTTGCCAGTGTGAGGTGTCGATGACATGTGGGTCTCCCTTGGCGCCTTATTAAGGGCAGGGCCCACTTAGGGTTGGTTGATTAATTTAGGATAGATGAAATAGTTTAGTTAAAGTTTGCACATTTTAACCAATTTTATGAATAAAAGAATTGAGACCCAAATCTTGATACAAATGATAGAGTCGCCACCCAAGTTGTCTACTTGGGAAAGTGTTTTGGTATAGTTACCTCTAGGTGGAAGACTCATACCTGTTGGATCAAAGAGTTGGGTATCGGATGAGTCACTTAATTCTTATTATTAATTGATTCAAAATTACATTCACCATGTAAAACCGTTTTTGTTTTCATCATTTGGGGAATTATAACAGAAATCCTATTTTTTTACACTCTTTCACACTCGTTACATGCGTTTACAGATTACAATAAAGCACAAGCATTAAATGGGGGAATAAAATTACAACTGGGGGAGGATGGGGAAATTGCAAAAGAACCTATACATTCTAAATTATAAAACAAAATGAAATAAATTCCTTTACATCTATAGAGATTAGCATAGTTTATAGCACATCATAAGTCAACATTTTATTAGGATAAATGTGATTATGTTAGGGTGGCAGTTTTGCGATTGATAGTGCCTGGGCGGCTTCTAGGATTGGAGAGAAATAATGAGTCTTCAACGTATTTTGTTATGAAACACATTTTAATTATTGTGGGTTGATTTACCAGATTATTAGTGAAAATGACCACATGGAAAATGGTGAGTTTGATTGATTTTTATTAATTAAAAAGGGAAATCTGGGTTCTGTCTGGGACCAGTACCCGTATGGATGGGTAGGACCCGTACAGGTGCTGGTGGGGACCCATACGGGTCCTATCTGGTCTAAAAAAACTTGATGGATTTAACAGATTCTTATATAGATGGGACATAAAATAGATAAATATTAATAATATAAATGAGATGTGAGTCTCTTTGAAACTCAAGAGTGTACCTTTATGAAGTGAATCCACTTTGAGGCGATCCCTATACCGAGAGAGAGAGAGAGAGAGAGAGAGAGAGAGTCTAGCCAAAGTAGATGCCGAACTGGAGATCTTTAAGACTATTTAAGCGAGTATTTTTATGGATAGAAGCTCCCCAAAATCCTAATGAATGAAGTTAGAAGTGAATAAAATGTAGACAAAACCTCGAAGAATGGGTTTTCTCCCTATTTTATACCTCTTATATCTCAACTATACCTATAAAAACTACTAGAATTTGTATATAATTTCTTTTATATGTGTTGTATCTTGTCAAAAGAGGTGAAAAGGCCCCAATTTATAGGGGGAAATTAGGTCAGAACGTGACACCCCACATTCATGACTTGGTTTCTCCCATAATAGGTATGGATTTCCTTGCATAAAGCCTGAATAGGCAAGAACAGGACCCGCACGGGTCTGGGAGGACCCGTATGGGTCCCCTCCATACATATGGGGGAAATGACTTGTACGGATCTGCCGGTTGATTTGTACCACCATGCAGTAGCCGTACGGGTCTCTAAGGGCAAACTAGGTCTCCAAGCTTTGGCCAAACTCAGCTCTGCAGTAGTAGGAATACGTCTGATTGATAACAACTATAAAAGATTTCATTATCTAGCTCTCATCATTGTTTTCTTAGAAGAACTATTAAAATCTAGTGCTCACAGGTAGCATGTCGGCTTTGCGATCGATAGTGCCCGGGCGGCTTCTTGGATTGGAAATAAATAATGGGTCTTCGATGTAATTTGTTGCGAAACCACATTTTAACTTTTGTGGGTTAATTTATTAGATTATTAATGAAACTGATCGCATGGCAAGTGGTGATGTTAGGTTCATTTCATAAATTTAAAGGGGAAATGGCATTCTACCTTAGGTGCTAGCACCCGTACGGATAGAGGGCACCCTTACAGGTACTAGGGAGGACCCATACGGGTATGGAGGACCCATACGGGTCCTATTTGGACCCAAACAGAACCTCATTTCAGATTACAATTGGACAGATTTATAGAAAAAGAACTTAATGAAAATGGGATTTCCTTCCGTATGGGTATGGCACACCAATTTAGTATCCCTAGGGTCATAAGGGTGCCAATAGGGCCCATATGGGTTAGAACCAGACCCAAAATCGATCAAAGGATAGATCAAGGCAATTGAATGAAAATTATAATAAAATAAATAGAAAGTGAGTCTCTTTGAAACTCAGGAGCGTACCTTTGCATCGTGAATTCACTTTAAAGCGATCCTAATGCCAAGAGAGAGTCTAGCTAAAGTAGATGATGAAATGATGGATTTAGGACTGTTTACGTGAGTGTTTATGTGGACAGCACCTTCCCCCAATCCTAAATATGAAGCTAGAAAGGAATAAAATGTGGGCAAAATCAATGTAGAATGATTTTCCCCCTATTTTATAACTTCTATACCTCTGATATACCATTTTTATACCTATGAAAATTGTTGGAAAATGCTATGTAAAATGTCTAAAATAATTCTAACTTAGCTCCTTTTCAAAAGTGAGGCAAAATGCCTCTATTTATAGGAAAAAATTGAGTTTGAATTCAATAAAGATGATTTATGATTGATTTTCTGCAGATATGGCATGATTGCAATCGGACCAGCCTAATTGCTCGCGAGTGGGACCTATACGGGTGGGGGAGGACCCATACATCTCCCTTCAAGGTGTGTGGGGTATATAGGCTATATGGGTCAACCTGTGGACCCATACCCCTAGGTGTGACCCGTACGGGTCCCTAAAGTCAGTCTAGGTCTCCAAACTCTGGCTAAACTCATCTCTACTGCTGTAGGAACACATATGATGGATAACACCTATAAAAGATTGCATTATCTAGCTCTTATCATTATTTTGTCAGAAGAACTGTAAAAATCTAGTGCACATAGACTACCCCTCGTGGGATCACTATAGATATGGATCTATATGATCTCACAATATGACCAAGGGTTTAGGAATCATACTTGAGGTAATGATAAGCGTGGTTTCCTTTCTTGAGACAAACTCCTTTCGTTGGTGTTCCTTTTATAAGGCGGACAACTATCCTTCATTATGCGTATCCCTTTCTTAAGGCAAATGACTTTCCTTCGTTGTGCATATCCCTTTCTTAAGGCGGATGACTTCTCCTTGTATCCCTTTCTTAAGGAAGATTAACTGGTTGACAGTGCATCCCTTTCCTAAGGCAGATGATTCTTCTACTGATGGTGCATCCCTTTCTTAAGGTAGATGACTCTCTTGTTGGGGATTTTGAGCTACCTATCAAAAAGACAATAAAGATATTACGTTAGTTACTGCCTGAAATGATACATCTTAATTCTTGATTGACTTTGTGGTGAATAAAATTTTTTGCCCCTGCAATCAAGAATGAAGATGTGTGGATGAGGGTTGGCCCCAGAATGAACTATAAATTAGGTTTAAAATATTGGGTTTGGCCTAACTATTTTGTGCTGGAATGCCCCTCGGTGGATGCCCCTCGGTGGATGCCCCTTGGGGGGTGCCGTTGAGCGTTGGAAGATGGGGGTATGCCCCTTGACTGTTCCTATCATTGGGGAATGGGGTAGTGCCCCTTAGTTAATTCCGGTGTTGGGGAAGTGTCTTCTTAGATGACTTGTCTGTTGGGGAAATTTCCTATGCCTGGGTGAGCCTACACATGAAAATTGCCCATGTTAGTAATTGATCTAAAATAGCATACCTAGATTCTTGATTGACTTTGTGTAAAAAAAATTTTTTTCCCCTTCAATCAAGGATCGAGGTGAGATTAAGGTTTTGCCCCTGATTAACCAAAATTGAGAGTTTGAGCGAAGTGGGGTCAGCCTTAAATTTAAATTTGATATGCCCTTGCCACTAGAGAGGACTGCTTTTATTTAAAAACTATCTTGAGATGTAAGAGTAAGACCTGTATGGGTGATTAGGACCCATACGGGTGGTCACAGGGGGGTCTTTAAAAAACGACAGACCTCTCCACTTCCCACTTTACATCAAATTCTTTTAAATACCCTAACTTCTAGCAATTTCTTCCTAAAAACTTCTCAAAGATGTATAAGAAAGTCCCAAACATCAGCGAATTCATCATAAGACACGAGGATTGGCCGAGAGTCGGTGATTCAGAGTTCCAATTATGCTTGATTTTGATCGGGTATGCTTTTTGCAAGGGAGACTCGTTCCTCGGCCATACCCTTACCTCTAAGGCGCCCCTAATCCCATCTCCTACCACTCACATCTCAAAATTTCAAGTAAGTTGCTTGATTCCTCGTTTTTCCATTTTTTGTGATTTTTGGAATTTCTCCGATTTAGGGTGGAATTAAGGTGTTTTAAAGCCTGGATTAGAGCCTAATGCATGCACATTTAGTCTTGGGTGCTTTTAGGATAGTTTTGGTTGAGCTTTGGTTGATTTTAGAGGAATTTGGATTATTGGGGAATTTTTGGGCTAGGGGTCTATTCGTAGGGGACCCATACGGGTCCTCTTTTACATACGGGTGGTGCTTTCAGACCCGTATGGATAGGGTGGACTCGTACAGGTCCCTATTCCTAGGACAGATGGTTTAAAACTCTTCTTTCTACAACTTTTTCTTGGTTTTTGACTTATCAACTATATTCTAACCTTGTTAAACTACTGTTTTGCCCTTGTAGTTTTCGTACAAGACTACGGGAGCTTTGAGCTCCTGCAAAAAGTGTTATGAGAAGATGGCCTACTGGGGATGCCCAGCTACTGGCCCTTATTGATTCGTTTGGGTTTATCGACACCGTTCGACCTATCCCCTAGGCGCTGAAGATGCTTTCCCCTAGAGCTATATCAGCCTTGAAAGAGAGATGGTTGGAGATGATGCATACCTTCCATTTTCTGATCGGAGAGGTCACCATCAGCCCCTCAAACATATGTGCACTTACTGGGTTGACTTGGGAGGGTGCTATCCTCCATTTTGATGTCTACGCTGACTGATGGTACTCCCAACCTGAGGTGAAGGCGTATGTGGAGAGACTACTTAGGCTTCATCCTGGAGAGAATGACAAGCTCAAGTATGGGGAGCTTTATAATTACTGGATTGGGTAGCCGAGCCTTGTAGCTGAGGGGAGGATGGATCAGTAAGCCCGGTCCTTCTTACTGAGTGTCCTCTTCATCGTGTTCTTTTTAGTGTATCCGAGCAGCCTTAATTATGGCTCGCTCTCGGCTATTGAGGATCTTGCCGCTGTGCTAGGCAAGAGCTGGTGTCGAATGTGAGCGGACGACGTGTTTTTCGGGTACGGGCGGGCCATGTTTGCTTTATCGGGTCAATTAGGGTCAGCCGAGGAAACTTTTCCTTTTTGGACAATCGAGGCATTAATTATAGACAACCGAGGCAATATGGTAACTCGGCTAGGGGTTTTGATAAATAGAATTTGTAGGAGAGAATATTAAACAATTTATAAAATAATGTCAAAAATATTTATGAAGCTAAATCCGTAAAGTAAAATATAGTGTCGGCACTTGGATCAGCTCTTCTAGGAAATTCTGGTATAGTAATATCCCAAGAATAAAACTATACCTTAATTTAGAGATTCAGGTTCGGACGAAATACTTATTTGATTTGCTTAGACAATTTGAATTGAAATACCAAAATTGTTTACTAAATGCCAAACATATTACCTAGATTTATTTTAAGAAATGAGATGAGAAAAAAGAGCTATTCTAATCAAAACATACCACCTCAATATGGTCATGGCATCATTTTATGGCAGTTACTGCATGCTTATAACATGTAATACAAAACAAATTGATTCCGGGCTATTACCCTACGAATAAAAGGTAAAAGCATGAATATTGCATTTTGGCCAAGAATAAATAGCAACGTCGGTGTCAAGAGTCACGGTGCCATTCTTCCAGCATAACGATACCGTGACAAATTTAGCAATCTAAAAATTTAAAAAGATGGTAGAATTGCAAATATGGCAGGCAATTTCACAAATCAAGAAGAAATAAGAAGAGAGGTATACAAATATATACTAGGGGTTGTAAGCTAATCCCTTGAACAAAATCACCAGAAAGAGCTCTTTCCCGCTCATATATAATTAAATGAAATTGATAAATAATGGAAATGACGAGAAAGGAAAATGATGTGTAGTGATAGAAATAAAATTGGGATATAAATTAATTATGACATAAAAGAATTAAGCATAAATTAATTACATAATGAGAAATAGAAATGGAATAAAAGTAAAATGGAAAGTGGAGCATGACATAATTATAATTGGAAAGTGAAACATGAATTATTTATATTTTTGGATGCAGATCAATTATACTATGGAAACCAAATATAAACCAATTCTATTATGAAAATGAAATATAAATGATTTATATGGTGGAGATGAACTATAAAAAATTTTATATTATGGAATATAAATAATTTATAATATATAATATAAACAACTTATATCATGGAAATAAAATATAAGTAATTTATATTATGAATTAATCAGATTAATGTTGGTGATGAAGCGTGAGATAAGGATGATACATAAATTAAATAGATTGATTTATAGTCAAATTCAATTGTAACAAGTTTAATTCAATTGATGTGGCATGAATTGAAACTATAATAAATTGAAGCAAGAATTAAATTAAATTGATTATTATCTTAGTCTCATATTGAGTACCTTTTCGTTGTGAATCCATTGTTAGATCTGAAATGATATGGGAATAGCCTTGTGGAGAGTGATTGGATTGGAGTAGATGAGTTAAAGACTGGTAAAGAATAACTAGGCGAAAATAAATTCACCTCTTTATTCTAAACTTGCTAAAAACTCGGGAATGATTTGGACAGAACTTCAGTAAGAACTTTCCTAGAGCCAATTTCGCAGAATAGATTTGATAGATGTTAATTGTATCTGAAAAACTGATTTTAGGCCTCCATTTATAATGAAAAAAGAGAGGTAAAATCGGGTAAAATAATTAATTCTCCAACTGAATGGGAAAATAGAATTAATTCAGATTTATTTTTTGTGAAAAAAGTCGATATCAGTACAGTTTTCAGGGATAACGGTATTGGTTTTGGTTAATTTTAAATAGGAAATTTGAGTTTAAGTCGGTCAAAATTATTCGGGAAATAATAGACACTAGTGTCGTTATAAGGGATAACGGTACCGTTGTCTACCGATGAAGGTACCGCTTAGGGATGGGCCCGGGCCGGATATGGATCGGATCCATATAGATCCAGATCCTTGTCATTTTTTATATATAAGATCCAGATCCGATCCAGATCCATTGAATCTATAAAACTAGACCTCATATCCATATCCAATGGATCTCATGGATCCGATTCCAGAACGGGTCTAAAAAGGATTTATAAAAAATTATATTCAAGAAATACAACACATGAAAATATCAACAACCAACCAAAAATTTGTAGTAGAAATCACTATCTTAGTTTGGAATAAAAAGAAAGAGTTTAACAAGTAATTTTAAGGTTCAAAACTTCAAATAAATATAATGCAAGCAAACATTCGTTGAAGTTTAAAAACTAGCTAGTTAGCTCTTGGCAGACCCAATACAACTTCAACTTCAACATCTCATTCGTCTTTCAAAGTAAACATCTCGGAACTTCAACTTCAACATCTCATTTGTCTTTCAAAGTAAACATGTCTGAGGATGGTAGAAAATAAAAAAAGTCTCCATATCACATAGAATACCAATATATACAAAAGGAAATGCACGTAATAACATTTGCCTCACTTGTACAAGTTCATAAGGGATTGAAAGGAAAACTACCTTGCATTTGGTACTATGTTACATATATATATATATATATATATATATATATATATATATATATATATATATATATATATATAGATTCAGGTCTTTGAAAAAATTCGATATTGAATCCATATTTTTTTAGTTAGATTCAGATTCGATCCAAATCTAATTCAATAATTTAATTTTACTAATCTAATTTAATTTTACTAATCTAATTAATAGAATTAAATAATTAATAATATAATTAATATTTAATATACAGAATAATATAATTTTATTTTATTTTATTTTATTTAATAATAATAAATTTGATAGGGTCCAAACCCTAAAAAATGGATAAGGATCCACGAATCCGGGCCGGGTCCAAGATCCAGTCTCATCCCTAGTACCGCCGTTGATGACAGGGGTACACCTTTTTAGGGTTTTTGACAGGGGTGTGAGGGACTGGATGTCTTTTTTTAAGGCCAATTCCCATAAATTAATTTCAAACTTAACCTATTAGGGCACAATAAAGTATAGAGCCAATCTTTCATCATCGACTAGGGGCATGAGAAAATACCGTGCTCAAAATTGCCCCTCGTAGGACATAATAGACCGGAGTCTTTATGATCATGCAAAAGAGAGTACAGAATAATGTAAGACATTGTATCTGAGATGCCCCTGAAGGAGATAGTATTTAATTGACTCTGCTTTGGAATGAAATCTTGTCTCTCTATACAGGGTGAGAAACTGCTGGGAACGGACTACTCTAATGGGGAAAAGAAACGATAAATATTCCTGCTAGGGAAAAGGAATAAGCATGTAGGTAGTAAAATGTTAGTGTTGCAATAAAAATATCAATGCATCAATTGGAATTGGCTGTATGGTCAGAGACTAAGCCAGTGGAAATTTGTCGGAGCTATGATTTCTATAAAGGGTAAGATTGGTCGTATGGTTAGGGACCAAGCCCGTAGAGATTTGCCGAAGCTATGATATCTACAACAACAATAATATTTGGCTGTATGGTCAGGGACCAAGCCAGTAGAGATTTGTAGGAGCTATGATCTCTATAGCAACAAATAATATTTGGCTGTATGGTCAGGGACCAAGCTAGTGAAAATTTGCCAGAGCTATGATTTCCAAAAAAGGTAAAATTGGTTGTATTGTCAAGGACCAAGCCAGTAAAGATTTGTCGGAGCTATGATCTCTACAATAATAATAATATTTGGCTATATGGTCGGGGACCAAGCTAGTGGAAATTTGCCGAAGTAATGATTTCCACAAAAGGTAAAATTGGTTGTATGGTCAGGGACCAAGCCAGTCGAGATTTGCTGAAGGAGCCAGTTTTGGATTATGTTAAGGGATTATTGGGCGTGAGACCCACTTCTGGTCGCTTCAAGTATACCAAACTACGTGATCATTGGTTGGCGCAGCAAGTGTTAACCGATGAATCAAGGAAGCAATATATTAGTGCTTTTCTTATTGGCTTACTTTCTACTGTGCTCTTTCTATGGGGATCGAGTCACGTGCATTATGGGCTCCTTTCAGCTTTAGCAGACCTGACTCGGGTCCCCAAGCTAAACTGGTGTCAAGTGGCACTCGGTCGGCTCTAATTGGGCCTTGATGCTAGTGCTCGGGGAAACCTGACTGAGCTAAAGTGTGGCTATTTATTCCTTTTGGTATATTCCTAAACTTGGTCTTTGTACTTTATTTCTTTGGTGATGTATGTGGTACTAAAATGTCGTAACCTTTTGCAGATCTGGGCCTTTGAGTATAAGGTCCTTCCTCCACCTGAGCTGGCGGGGTGAGACTGCCCCAAGGGCGACTATTCTCTTCTCCTAGAAGAAGGTACCAAGGGATACAACTACTCTTTGGGCCTATCTGAGGGGTCTTAACCCTTGACCAGGTATCTATAAAATTTTAAATTTATGATTAGTAGAAACTGTATTGACACAAGGTTTTTAGAATTATCTACCCTGACTTTTGATGATTTTATAGCTTTGCCAAGAGCCATGGGAGGGTTCTAGCCATATGAGTCTGGTCACCACTGCTCGTGAATTGCATGATGAGCCGCATTTTGTGTTAGAGTGTCCTATGTGCCTGGAGTGGTATCTAGGCAAGAGAGTAAGGGACTTTAGGAATGTAGCCTCCATTGCTGTAAGGGAGGTACCTATTGATCCACCGGTCGATCTATTTTACCCATATTTAGTGGAGAAGGAGGATCAGGCTACTTTATAGGATGGCACATAATACCGGGCTGATACTATTGAGGGAGCTTATACTGATTTTATAGTGAGATTGATTCCCTCTCCTGCTACTCTTCTAGTTCCTCGGGTGTAAACTTTATAATTTTAGAAATCTATTTTGCCTGCTTTTCTTTTTTGCTTTGTCTAATTTTACATCTCAATAGGTTACCTCACGTAAGAGGGGTAGGACTTCTAGTGGTAGTAGGACTCTCCCTACAGCTCTGATGGCTCCTGCTGTTGATTAGGTGCCCGTGGTCCCGCTTGCTGGCAAGGCAGAGATTGTTGAGGGTCAGTTCTAGACGGCCCTAGATACTATTTTTGTCTTTATGATGGGAGTCGGTAGATAGATGACTTAGGGACTCCCTTCATCGGCTCATTAGTTGGAGTTTGCGCTAGCCGATACTACCCATGCAAGACTCTGATCTTCATGAGAACTCCTCTTCTTTGATGCTGATTTTCTACTGGGTTTTGAGCTTAGTTTTGATTTATAGGTATCTCAGGCTACATTGGAGCAGTTGGTCACAGTATACCAGTCTCTTAGTGATCTTCTTTCTACTCAGCGACACCTTATGGAGGTAAAGTACCTAGACCTGTTAAAATAATGTATGTATGATTATTTATATAATGAGTGATGCATGATTTCTTTAGATTTGCACTCAGCTTTGGAGGATATGACTGAGTGATTGGCCAAGGCTGAGGAGGAAGCCAGTAGTGCCACTGCTAGGGCTGAGGCTTCTAAGGCAGAGACCGAGCACTTAAGGAACCTTTGCTTAAAGTGGCTTAGTGATCTGGCTATACGAGGAGGGGTAGAGGAGCTTGAGGACCTGAGGGATCACACTCTAGTGATTCTTTTTTTATAGATGGCTTAGAGTAGATTCGGGCTTCTTCTATATTTCCCTTCTTTTTGGAACACTTAGCACGTTATCATTGTATAGAATTTTGCTTTGAGGTATAGAAAGCACTTTCCCGAATTCTTCGTCAATTTTCTTGATTTTCATAGAAAAAATTCACTGATCTACTCTATGATCCTGGTACCCCTATAGCAAAGGCCCATGACTGAATAGTATAGATCACGGAGCATGATATAATTATAATTGGAAAGTGAAACATGGATTATTTATATTTTTGGATGCAGATCAATTATATTATGGAAATAAAATATAAACCATTTATGTTATGGAAATGAAATATAAATGATTTATATTATGAAAATGAATTATAAATAATTTTATATTATGAAATATAAATAATTTACAATATATAATATAAACAGCTTATATTATGGAAATAGAGTATAACAGATTATTATTGGTGATGGAGCGTGAGACAAAGATGAGACATAAATAAAATAGATTGATTTATAGTCAAATTCAATTGCAACAAGTTTAATTCAGTTGATGTCGTGTGAATTGAAACTATAATAAATTGAAGCAAGAAATAAATTAAAATGATTATTGTCTTAGTCTCAGATTGTGTACCTTTTCGTTGTGAATCCGTTGTTAGATCTGAAATGATATGGGAATAGCCTTGTGGAAAGTGATTGAATTGGAGGAGATGAGTTAAAGATTGGTAAAGAATAACTAGGCAAAAATAAATTCCCCTCTTTATTCTAAACTTGCTAAAAACTCGGGAATGATTTGGATAGAACTTTAGTAAGAACTTTCCTAGAGCCAATTTTGCAGGATAGATTTGATAGATGTTAATTGTATCTAAAAAATTGATTTTAGGCCTCCATTTATAGTTAAAATTTGGGTAAAATAATTAATTCTCCAACTGAATGGGAAAATTGAATTAAGTCAGATTTATTTTCTGCTAAAAAAGTTGATACATGTACCATTTTTAGGGATAACGGTACCGGTTTTCGTTAATTTTAAACAGGAAATTTAATTTTAAGTCAGTCAAAATTATTCAGAAATAATAGACACCGGTATAGTTATAAGGGATAACGGTACCATTATCTACCGACAACGGTATCTCCGTTGATGATAGGGGTACACCTTTTTAGGGTTCTTAACAGGGGTGTAAGGGACTAAATGTATTTTTTCAAGGCCAATTCCCACAAATAAATTTCAAACTTAACATATTAGGACATGATAAAGTATAGAGCCAATATTTCATCATCGACTAGGGCATGAGAAAATCCTGTGCTCACACCGGGCCATCCTGGCATAGTTGTATTACGGGCTGGATGTTGGTGTTTGAGGCTAGCAGTCTAGGCTCAAGCTTTGCCATCTGATCCGTCTGGTAATTCTTGAACCTTATCCTTTGTACTTTAACCCTTTATTTGAACTGCTTTGAGGCTGACTTTGATACATTTTATAGATTTGGGCCTTTTGAGCACTGGTTTGTCCTCAAGCATGGCTTGCCTGGATAGCCTAAGATGCCTCACAACATCTTAAGGTGGATAGGGCCATGGTAATAGAAGGTCGGGACTATAGCTGAGTACAAGGAGTTCCTTTGCCACCTGTGCTCTAATCGGGTCAACTTTCTTATGATAAACTTGTGCTTTACATTTTAACAAAATGTTTGTAGAAAATGTATTTACAAAGTTAGGATACTTATAGTGCATTTACTGTGTACAGGTCATTCGACCCATGGGAGAGGATGATCATACACGAGGACGTTGAGAGGATATGGGTGGGTGTGGATGACCGCCACTTTATCCTAGAGTTGCCACTCTCCTTCGAGTGATACTTTGGTAAGAGGGTCTACTGGCCATGCTTGATGACTAAGATGGATCATGGGTTGTATCTGCTAGGCGAGGGGGCCTGGGTAGAGTCATTGGATGGCCCCTATACGGATTTTATTGAGTCATCGCTCCTTCTAACCTGCAAGTGGATCCACTTTGAGGACATCCCCCTTGAGTTCCACTATAGGGATAGCGATGATGACGGCGATGAGGATGGAGCTAGGTCTGCCACTCCTTCTTCTGGGGCATTTTTATGACTCAAACTTTTGTAAATACTTTTATCACTTTCTGAGACTAATTTTGAATCTGAGTATGAATGATTGCTATTGTAGCCTTCCACTTCTATGGGGAAGCTGCTGCCACTACGGACCTAGAGCCGCCGGCGAAGCAATCTCTTACTTCTAGGGAGGTGAGAGAGGGGGTCCTCCAGACGAACCTGGATACTTCATTTTGACTCCTTGGCCATTCGGGGAAGAGAGCTGTCAGGAAGCTCAAGGAGTCGGTTCACACCATTCATTTCACTTCTTCTAGCTCGACCCATGTGAGGAATTCTCAGCTCTTAGACTTAGCTTTTTACAATAGTTGTTCGTAATGTCCTATATCAAACTCACGTGATTTCCTTTTCAAGTGACTATGGCTGAGTCGGAGAGGATTGCTAAGGGCTTTTTCATCGTCAGGGATTTTCTACTAGCTTAAGACGTACTAGCATCGTTGAGTTATATTTACCTGTAAAATTTAACAAACTATGCATGATGCATGACATGACATTTGCCATAGAGCATGACAAGTCTACCAAGGACTTGGATGCTTCTGAGGAGCAGGCTAGGTTCCTGGAGGAGCAGCTATGAATGGCCACTACAGAGGCTGAGAGAGCTAGTGTAGAGACTACCTAGGCAAGAGTTGAGATAGAGATGTTGCGGGTATATTTGACTTGGCTTATCGAGAGTAAGCGGACACCTGATCCATCCAATTCTTTATATGAGGATGACAACTCAGTGTATCGGGTGGCACTGGCTATTGCTTGAGTCATTGGAGTAGGTGAGGTTAGGCAGCGGGTGGAGGAGCAGGCTAGAGATTGAACTGGGGTTGCTGTCGATGGAGATGTTGGAGGTTCAGGGATTAGGGTCCCTGACTTTCTAGCAATAGATGCTACCAGAGTAGATGATCAGGGGATGTTTGATATGGCTGACCTATTGGCAGATACTCAGGAGCAGACTCGACATTTGCCCCAGGGCGATGATCTCCCTGCGGCTTAGACTAGGATCATGTCGACTTTCTTTTTGAACTATTTCAGCCATGCACGGCTTAATTTAGTGTAAACATTGATGCTATTTACACAGACATTTTTATTACTTTACTTCATGAGTCCTACTCGTAGACTTATGCTGCCCCTTGGTGTAACCGACAACAAAGATTGCTTAGAGTACACAATGAGCATACGAGTTAACCATTGAACACTTAAAGATCCTTATCTTGATGAACTGACCCAATTTAGACTGACAAGTATTACCCAGGATAGTTGATTTGAGATTAGCACTCCGTATGACGTGTGCTACCGTGTGGCTTCATAGCGGGGGAACAAAATTCAAGGGATCCTAATTGTGAAGCATTGCAGTTACAAATGATGCTTTGAAAATAGAAGAACAAGTGCAAAACACCGGCACTTTTAAAATTTAAGTTCTAATTTTTGCATAGATCATTCGACATGAGACGACCTATCAAACATTCTCTTTACTTTATTTCTTTTTGTCCTAATTTTCGCTTGAATTATCCTTGGTGGCTCAATCCAGCAGATTCTTTCTTTCTTTTCCTTTATCATAACTTTTGCCTAAATTATCCTTGGCGGCTTAACTAATCAGACTTTTCCAACTTTTACATAAACCTTATTTCTTTTTGTGGCTTGTCGGTACTTTTTTATTTTATTGAATAATACACATGCACAGTAATGATAACAACAAAGAGCACAAAATGTAGAGAAAAAATAGGTGTTCACATACTTGCGATTATTTCACCTAAAAACATGCATGCATTCATAAGACCAAGATTTTCATCGATGAGATTAATTTGAGTACATAGCCAATGGTAACAATTTCCATTGGTTAACCCTACTGCCTACTGGTCCTTTTACAAATTTTCTAGAAAGCAACTGACATTTTCTCTCGATGCCCTAACTTTTTCCTAAGCCTCCCTTTTCGGGTTTTCAACTTAACAGGCTTTATTTTTGCATTGGAGTACCCTAATTTTTTCCTGACCATTTTGTAGAACACTAATCAGTGGGATACACCCTAATTTTTGCCCGAATAGAAGAAGACCACTCGCCGGGGGATTTATTTATTTTATTTCTTATATTCATTGTGCTGCTTTTCTGTGATTTATTTCTTTTGACCTGCACATGATAACGCTTCAGCCTATCCCGATTTACTGGATTCACGAACTCATTTCCATCAATATCCATGAGCTTGATTACTCCTTTGCAAAGGACTTTCTACATCACAAACGGTCCTTCACAATTAGGTCTGAACTTGCCCCTAGCATCAGTGTTGACTTGGCATAGTTGTTTGAGAACTAGGTCACCTGTCTTGAGAGGTTTCCTCGGGTACCTGACTCTATTATTAGAAGCTCAGCCTTGCACTGCTAGTACATTTGTAGGTGGTCAAGTGCCTTGAGTCGCTTCTCTTTAACTTTGATGTGAAAGGAATAGGTTCTTTTCTTCTGTTGAAAAAAGGAGATCATGTTATTATGGAGGCTCAAGATTATTTTGTGAGCTAAAGGGTATCTTCTCTTTTTAACAAACGAAAAAAGCATTTTTAGAGGGGTATTTGGGTGTAAATGTAAGAAATGTCCATTCACTGGAAGGTGAACATTCCTTTTGAAGGTTTATGAAGAGCATTGTGGCTTCCTCTTTCTTTGATTTTAGATTGGTGAGGGATTCAATCTTTTCTTCCAATGGTGGCTTGTTTCCCTGCCTTCTCCTTAGAGTTCTTGGTCTTCTTTCTTGATGATGTGCACCGTTTCCCCCTTCATGGAGAAAGATAGGCCAATACCTAAGGCTATCATATTTTCTAAGCACTTTTTCATCTCTCTTTGTGGTGGTAAGTTTTAACCATTGGAACCTCATGCCATTGCGATGTACTCAAATTCAATTTCATTAATAAATACGGTGAAATTTTTAAAAATGTTGTTATGAGTGCATGAAGTTTTTTTAAAATAAAATATTTGTTGAAAAACAATGATCCGGAATCTCAATTAAATTAAAATATCCGGATCAACGTTGAAAGAAACAAAAACTTAAACAAAATATCTCCTAAATCCAAATGGAAGCATTCGGTCAAAATCCAGCTACAAGGTCATCCATCGAAGACTACAAGTACCTAAGCACTATGGAATCATTAGGTTAAGGATTGGAAAGAAAACAAACTTTAAACCTCAAAGACTAGCATCCGAAAGAACTGATTGCACCAGCTCCGGAAGAAGACAGATCCGGAGTCACTGAGTCTGAGAGCATCCGGAAGTCTCAGATATCAAGACAATGGGAAAAGTTTCAAAGATAACTTTTCCCTCCATCTTTTAGTCCACAAAGTCAAAGATCCTTTCCCCATATGTAAGATAAAGAAGACAGCTTGCACTTTTTTAGAAAAAGGACAAAAGTACTAACACCGGACTGAAAAAGATAACAACCTTTTTCACCCAGACCAATAGAAGCCGTATGGAGCTCACACCTAAAAGTTACTAGTGTAAAAGTTGGTGTGACACTAAAACATAAGGAAAATGATCACTAACATTTTTTTAGCCTTAATCCTAAGGATTCAAATGGGTCAAATTACTGTCTAACGGATTGATCAATTGCTACGGAAGTGCCACATCCTACCTGATCAACGGTGAAGAATGAGTTATAGCTCACCAACCCACAATAGCTACTTTTATGATGCAAGCCTATAAAAGAGAAGCTTCACATGCTAAGAAGGTGCTAGTTGATTTACAAAAGCAATCAATAAAGAAAGAAGCATTCAATCAGTTTCCATCAAATCACTCTAAGAACCAAGCAATTACTAATCAGTTTGTAAAAACCTTCAAAGTAATCTATAAACTTAAAGTGTTCAAAAACCAATCCTTTAATAAACCAAAGATTGTAAAGGTCAATACTTGGGTGAGTATTGAGTGTGGGACTTAGCTAGAAGAGGATTCTTTTAGTGGTATATCCCTGAAGAACTCAGCTTAGAAGTAGTTGAGTATCCAACTTGGTTAGCCAATATTGTCCTAGTGCAAAAGAAAGATGGAAGGGTTCGAGTTTGTGTGGATTTTCGAGATCTTAACAAAGCATCACCTAAAGATGACTTCCCACTACCTCACATCGATGTCCTAGTCGGCAATGTAGCTAAGGCAACCATGTACTCATTTATAAATAGGTTTTCAGGCTACAATCTGATCATAATGAATGTTATCGACAAAGTCAAGACTGCCTTCACTACCGAATGGGGGAATTACTGCTACAAAGTCATGCCATTCGGGTTGAAAAATGCAGGTGCCACCTACCAAATAGTAGTAATAACATTGCTGCATGACATGATCCACAAGGAAGTCGAGGTTTATGTTGATGATATGGTAGTAAAATCATAGGTTCTTCACCAGAATCGAGAAGTACAACTTAAGGTTGAATCTAAAGAAATGCATATTTGGAGTCACAACAGGGAGGTTATTGGGCCACATTTTCAGCCAAAGGGGCATAGAAGTGGATCCAAACAAGATCAAAGTCGTTCGTTACATACCAGCACCTAAGACGGAGAGGGTGGTTTGATCATTCCTAGGGTCATTACAGTATGTTAGTAGGTTTATCTCACGACTTACTACCGTTTGTGAACCCATTTTTAAACTCCTCAAGAAGAAACAACCCTTGGAATGGAAAAAATACTATCAAATTGCTTCTGATGGAATCAAGGCTTACCTCACCAGTCCACCTGTGTTACAACAACCGATTCCTGGTAAGCCCTTGATACTTTATCTAGCAAAAGAAGAGACGTTAGTATGGGTATTGTTAGTGCAAGAAGAGGAAGACAAGAAAAAGCGTGTGATTTACTACCTCAATAAAAAGTTATTGGAATATGAAAGTCGGTATACAATTGTAGAGAAAACCTACACCGCCATGGTATGGCTGACAAAGAAGTTCAGAAACTACTTTCAGTCATATAGAATCCAAGCAGTCTTGAAGATTGATCTAATGAAATACCTGTGCGAGTCACCCACTCTAGCAAGAAAGTTGTCAAGATGGTTGCTCTTGTTGTCCAAGTTTGACATAGAGTACATTACCCAAAAGGTGATAAAGGGAAGAGCAGTGGTCGAATTCCTTGTAGGCCATCCACTAGAATTAGACTATATGGAAGAATTAACATTTCCTAATGAGCAGTTAGCCATGGTATAAGAAGCGAAGTCCTCATGGTTTATGTATTTTGATGGTGCATCAATCAACGAGTCGCCAGTCTTGGTGTTGTCATCGTCACTCCTCATAACGAGATAATACCAATGTCTAAATGCCCAGAGTTCTTAGTCACCAACAATGGGGCAAATATGAAGCTTGTTTATTTAGATTGGAAGCTCTTCTCACACTAGGGACAGCCGATGTATCAATAGTAGGGGATTTAGCTCTAGTGATCCGCCAGGTAGTGGGAGATTGGAAGATTAAAGAAGAATCTCTTCCTCCTTATCACGAAGAAGTTTAGGTTCAGTCAGCAGAGTTCTGACAATGCATGTTTCAGCGTATTCTCAGGGAAGAAAACCAAATGGCCGATTCCTTAGCAACATTGGCATCTATGTAGGAAAATCCTCAAGAGAGACCTATGAAACCGTTATTTATTCAATCCTTGTACATTCCCTTCTTAAAAAAAGGTTATGGTAGTGGGAAAGATCTCAAAATATCCATGGTACAAGGACATTGTTCAATTCTTGAAAAATGGTCAGTCTCAACAAGGGGGATCTTAGTCAGATCGCGAGACATTGAGGGAATTGGCTGCCTAGTTTAGATTGGTAGAAGATGACTTGTTCAAAAGAGCTAGCAATGGTCTGCTTCTTAAGTGCCTAACTAAGGAAGTAGCTGCCTAAGTTATAAGGAAAATTCATTCAGGAGAGTGTGGACAAAACATGAATGGAGTAGCCTTAGCCAAGAAGATCCAACGACAGGGATATTTTTGGACTTCAATGACATCCAACTGCATTGAAAAAGTGAAAAAGTGTTATAAAGGCCAGATATATGGACAAATCTCACATTTACCACCAATTGAGCTTTAAAGCTTGTCAACTCCTTGCATTCTCGGTGTGGGGGATAGACATAATTGGCGAGATCCATCCATCCTCAATAAATGGGCATAGATACATCGTTGTGGAAGTAGATTACTTCTTTGAGTGGGTTGAGGCCAAAACCTTCACCAATATTATCGCCCAGAAAATGGCCAAGTTCATTGAGCGCCAAATTTTTGCATGATATGGGATTCCTCATCACATCATTTCTGATAATGGAGTTTAGTTCCAAGAAGAATTGGTAGATTTGATTGAAAAGTATGGCATTGAGCATCATAGATCATATCCATATCGACCGCAGGCTACCTATGCAGTTGAAGCAGCTAATAAAGCAGTCAAGAAGATACATTCCAAGATGGTTGTCACCTACAGAGATTAGGCTGACAAATTTCCTTTCTTCATTTAGGGCTACCGAACTAGTGTCCATACTCCAACTGATTAGACTCCGTTCTCATTAGTATATGGGATGGAGGTAGTTCTTCTAGTTGAGATCGAAAGCAAGTCGATAAGAGTTGCTTTAGAACTAAAATTGAGAGAGACAGATTGGGTTCAAGCTAGATTCAAGTAGTTAAACACAATAGATAAAGCACGATTGAGAGCCTTGGATCATCTGCAGATGCAACAACATATGGCAGGAGCTTATAATAACCAAGTCAGGCAACGAAAACAACCACCCAAAGCAGGAGAATTAGTCCTAAAGCAGCTAAGACAAGTCAACACCGATATTAGGGGCAAATTCTGACCAAATTGGGAAGGTCCCTATATAATCAAGAAGATCCTAGGCAAAGGAGCAGTAAAGATCATGGGTATGGATGGCAATGAGTTTGTAAACCCTGTCAAAAAAGACAAGCTCAAGCACTACCATGTGTAAAAGAAAATTAAAAAAAATAAAGAATAAAGCCCACCAATTTGAAAACCCAAAAAGGGAGAATTGAGCAAAAATTAGGGCAGGTCGTCGATTTGCAAACCTAAAAAGGGCAGGTCGAGAAAAAGTTAAAGCATGAATAAAGTTTGTCGAACCTATGTGTGGGGCTCATGAAAAAATTAAGACTTAAAATAAATGAGAGTCATTGGCTATAAAACCTTCACAAGGTAGCTAGCAATGAGAGATATTTCAATTCTAGTATATACCAATAGTTATATCAATTTAAAATCAATTGATAAAAGCATCATTCTTGCTAAACCTTATTTTATATGTCTTATGAATGTATGTTGCATGAATGCGTGATAGACATACAAGTAGGTAAGATGCATTCGTTTCCTTTACTCATGAGCAATCAATTCAATAAAATTCAGAAAAATTCATTGAGCAAGAAAAAGGCAAAATATTCAGATAGACTAAAAACATATAAGTCTATGCAAAAGTCAGAAATAAAAAAAAAGAAGAGAAAGTCTACTGGATTGAAAACTCGAAAAAGGCGGTCTAGGAAAAAATTAAGGCATGAAAGTTCGATAGGTTGAGAAAATATCCAAAATGCAAAAATTAGAACTAAAATGCTCAATCCACATCATCAAGATAAATATCTCCTCTTCTCCCCAGTGAGAGCAGCTCCAACTTGTCTCGAACAATAGCTCCAATCAATGCAGGCAGTCAATCGCTCTGCATGAGTAGGCAAAATTGGTATAGCAAAAATCCAACATCTATAAAACTCATAAGTCTAGACAATCCTCGGGCAATGATACCTCAGAACCCTAAAATGGGTAGTCAGGGTCCATTTCTTAGTAAAATGGAAGGCCAATCAGATGGGTACACAATAAGGCCAGTAGCACAGAAGGAAGTAGGAATGTACTGGGTATCCCTATATTGCCTGCATAATCGAGAAGGCGAATAAGAAGTCGCCATCTATAATCTTAGCAACTGAACTCCACCAGGCCATGGCTCAGTCATCACATCAGAAATCTTCCACTAGGGGCAAACCTAGCAAATCTAACTCTCAGAATATCTCTGTGACTAGAAGTAGCAGTGACATGAGTGGCAAAGTGATAAGGGTGTACTTGCTTAAGTTGGCAGGAGGAGAAATCAATGCCCACTTCTCTAAAATCCACACCTAAAACAAAATGTCAATACGATTTATCTAAACAAAATGAAGAAATGGCGGTCTAGTCTGTTACCTAAAGAAGTGTTAAATAGTCCCCCACTAAATCCATGTCCTAAGAATTAGCGTCTAAGTGAAGAAGCATCTCAGGTAGTGCAATAGCAGCCGGTGATGATCCCTTTGCTAACTTATCAATAACCGAGAGAAGGCAAAAAGATGCAACACCGTGCTCCACCCCACAGAGATATTGGCTCATCAATAGTATAGCTACCATCGAAGGCTAGTCCAAGTGAGTCTTAGGGGCACTCATACACCACTCTAACACTCTCTCTAAATGAAATTCAGATGCTCCTGAGGCATGGGTCAAAAATTCGTCAACCAAATCCAAGCCTAAAAGCCCTATCAAATCTGCAGCAGACCCAAAAATGAAAGTAGGAATAGCTATCTCCATGCGCCTTATAGATGGCACTCCCAGAATGGCACTAAACTCCTCAAACAATGGGCACAACTCCATGTTCCTAAAGCAAAACACTAGGTCGACATGATGCCATAAAGTACAAGTAGCTCAAACTAGTGGGATATTTACCAAAAGACCAGTGTAGAACCTCAAATTCTATAGTCCGAAAGGTTTCATCATGTCCCACTCTTACTTCCTCAAATGAATCAGAAAATCTCAAAGCCCATCGCCAAACATAGCCATAATCAGCAAAATAGAAAGGAAAGCATAGCAAAAAGCTATAATCTATAGTAGATCACGGTACCGTGATCTGGATAGTGGTACTATGATCTATTTTTAATCCATTCTCTCTATACCCTTAGTCTATGGTGGGTACCATGATCAGTTCAACGATCAGTTGATTTCAAGTAGAAAATTAGTAAATCAATTTAAAATAAAGCAACAAATCAAAGGCACAATTTGTAATATAGAGCAAAAATGTATATTTACAAGTCAAAATATGTCCGAATGTTCAAAAAGGAAGAAAAAAAGTGAAATCCTAATCAGATTCAAGGCGGTCATCATCACCCTCCACCTTATCATCAGTCCCTGAGCTACTCAAAGATGACTCTAACACCTATAAGAGCCGCTTACTCATTCCTCTACTTAGAGCACGACTCCCTCAACCTCATCACTCAGCCTCAACTCTCTCAGCTCAAATGATAGAATCCTATGCCTCTGCCTCTGGCAATGTAGCCCTTGTAGTAGCCACCTTGGCCTGATCCTTAGTAGCTACCCATTGCTCCTCGAGATCACGTAAAGTAGTCTGCATAAACATACATAGTGCATTAGTTCTCAATTTTAACTAGAGGTATTCACATCACATGCATTATATAGTCACATAAGATAGGTACATACCTCCGTAAGAATAGTCTGAGTCCTCAGAAGATCGCTGAGAGACTGATATCCCCTAGCAATCTGCTCTACCACATCTCGTGGGATATGCAAATACAAAGCTTCATTCAGAAAGCAACAATCTCAACCATTTAAAAGAAAAATACAAAAAGAGGCTAAGGAGGAGAACTTCCATGAGTAGCTTTAGCATAGGCAAAGTCCAGCTGATGGACAAAGGGGTCAAGTGATGAGTCACTCGCCTACCAACTCTTATTATGATGATAAAAATAGTATCGAGAGCAGTCTGTAAGCGACCCTCCATAAAACCCTCTAGTTGGATAAGTGCCTGTGCTGGAGCCACCAAAGTTGCAGCGGCCGCTGAAACCTCCTCCATGCCACCCACACTGCCACTCGAGACCTAGAGCCTCCTCTTGTGTGAGAGGTCCGAAATTCAAAAACATGAAGTTCCAAATCACACGTGAAAATGTTGGTAGGAGAGATCCACCGGAGGAGCAGGAGGAACCTCTCTCAAAGCTAGTGAAGCCATGTTTCGGAGGCCTCAAACTCTCTCCCCCATCTACCACTCAATATGAATAGGGCACTCTAGGAGGAAACATCTATCATCATAAGTCATTCGGGGCAGTCTAGACTGCAGCCTAGTGAGCGGTGCCCTTCCATGGGTCCTAGTGAAGCTGAAATGGAATCATAATTTTGGTAAATCACTTAACTTGTGTAAATACATTTTCTACTAATATTTGTATTCAAATTATAGGTCAAAGAATGTACCTTCTCAAAGGTGAGGCCCCTCAAGATCTGCCTCAAGTCAGAAGACCCCCTAGTCACCACGGACCAACTCTGTGTTAATTTGTTGAGCACGGGAGGATCCTCAGTAGCATCCCCTATCTTCATAGGCATGGGGAGAAATCCATGCTCAAGGCCCATATCTGGTAAAGAATAACAACAAAAGCTATCAGTCAACATAGACTCAAAGGCAACAAAGACAACAAATAAAGAAAGAGCGGGAAATTTAAGCACAAAAATAAGAGGGCAGTGAGTATATCAGAATGAAGAGGTGACCAGCCTTCACCTTCCTCGCATTTCCTCGAGCACAGGCATCGAACCTAAAATATATTTGACCAAGTACATCTCTACCCCAATTCATCTTTAGGACCTAAGCCAAGTCCTTGAGAGCTGAAAGTAGGCCATAATGCATGCCACTAGATCCCAACGGGAAGAGGACCGTGGTCAGAATATTAAGGATGAAAGCCTGAGCATACTGATCATGCTAATTGATAGTCAAATCCCTCTGGGCCGGCCAAAACTTCTTCAGCTTTTTGTACTTAAGGCAGGAAGCATCCGGCCTCACCCCCAGCAATTGCTCCACATAAGCTCAAACGTGGATGTCAAAATGGAACCTATCCATATACACGTCTGTCCCAGCAAAAGGTAGCCTCATAATAGCTACCATGTCTGAGCCACCAGGAGGTGAAAAGTATGAGGGACATTAAGCCACCGCTCAACTAGCACAGTGAGAGCCCCAATGGTCATAAAAAGGAAAAATAGAACAATAGTTGAAATGGCTGAAACAATGCTAAATGAGAATAGATTGCCTAAGTACTTTTGGGATGAGGCCATAAACATTGCATGTTATATTTTAAACAGAGCTCTCATTAGAAAGACCATAGACAAAACCCCATACAAAATCTAGAAGGGAAGGAAGCCTAAAATTGGGTACTTTAAAGCCTTTAGATGTAAATGCTAAATCCTGAATGATAGAGATCAACTAGGAAAATTTAATCCTAAGTCTGATGAAGCAATTTTCTTTGGCTACTCAGTACATAGCAACACTTATAGAGTATATAACAAAAGAACTCAAACTGTGGTAGAGTCAATACATGTAGATTTCGATGAGATTAACCATGCAAGAAAGAAAAGCCAAGATCCGGATGGTACAATTTTGGATGAAGTTGAACAAGTAAAGGCTCAAGATCCCTTTAAATAAATAAGTACAAAGAAGAGGATGATAAAATCAACTTCAACAAAGATCCACCTCCAAAAAATCTCCATGTTGATGAAATTAACTTCAATGATGGACAAGAACCAGAAGAAGGAGTTGATGTAAATGAAGAACAGATTCCATAACCTCATGAAGAACTTCAAAGAGAAATCTGGACTCGCAGGGACCATCTAGTTGAAGCCATTTTGGACAATGTCCAAAATCTAATCAGAACCAGAGGACAACTCAATAGAATGATGAGCCATGCTGCCTTTGTCTCTCTCATTGAGGCAAAGAAATTCCAAGATGTTGAAGGAGATGAAAGTTGGATGATGGCCATGCAAGAAGAGCTAGATCACTTCACAAGGAATGATGTATGAGATCTAGTCCCACTGCCAAAAGGAAAATCTATCATTGGCACAAAGTGGGTGTTCTGGAACAAACTTGATGAATCCGAAATGGTAGTGAGAAATATGGCAAGGCTAGTTGCTCAAGGTTATAATCAGCAAGAAGGCATAGATTATAAAGAAACTTTTGCTCTAGTAGCAAGAATGGAAGTAATAAGGATCCTATGTGCTTTTGCATCCTATATGAGGTACACCTTATTCCAATTGGATGTCAAGAGTATTTTTCTAAATGGAGTAATTCAAGAAGCGGTCTATGTTAAGCAACTACCAGGATTTGAAGACTCAAAGCATCCGGAGCATGTCTACAAGTTAAAGAAGGCTCTTTATGGATTGAAACAAGCCCTATGAGCTTGGTATGAGAGGCTAACCTCATTTCTCATATCCAAAGGATACATCCAGGGCAAAGTAGATACAACCCTCTTCATCAGGAAGAAGAAGGATGGTGTCATTCTTATCTAAATCTATGTTGATGACACCATCTTTGGAGCAACTGATGAAAGGGTGCATGAAGAATTTAGCTCACAAATGAAGAAGGAATTTGAGATGCCTATGATGGGAGAACTCAACTTCTTCCTTGGTCTTCAAATTAAGCAAAGTCCGAATGGGATTTTTCGAAACCAATCCAAATACACCAAGGAGATACTAAAGAAGTTTGAAATGGACAAAAGCAAGCCAATGTCTACTCCAATGGGATCAGATACTGTCCTATCACAAGATTATGATGGAGAAGAGGTAGATCGAAAGCTCTATAGAGGAATGATGGGATCACTCCTATATCTAACTGCAAGTAGACCAGACATACATTATGATGTGTGCTATTATGCAAGGTATCAAGCCAATCCAAAAGACTCACACCATAAAGCAGTAAATAGGATACTGAGATACTTGATAGGATCAACAAAAGTAGGCCTTTGGTATCCTAGTAATGGCAATTTTACATTGCAAGGGTATACAAATGTTTATTATGGTAGAGATATGCTTGAAAGAAAATGCACATCCAGAGGATGACGATTTCTTGGTAATTGCTTGGTGTCCTAGTATAGCAAGAAGTAAACATAAGTAGCTCTTTAAACAATGAACCAGAATATATGGTTGCTGGAAGTTGTGTGGCTCAACTCCTATGGATCAAATAATAATTGGAGGATTATGGAATTCAAGCAGGATGTGTGGATGTAATGTGTGACAACAAAAGTGCAATTGATGTGTCAAAGAATCCAGTCCTACACAGCAGGATGAAGCATGTCAACATTAGGCATCATTTTATCCAGGATCATATGATGAAGAAGGATGTAGTTTTGGTATACATTCCAATAAATGAGCAAAGGGCAAATATCTTTAATAAACCTCTAAGTAAAGATCAATTCAACAAGCTCATGGAGGCAATTGGAATGTCAAATCCAATTTGAAAAAGGACTCCAAAAAATAAGTCAAAGAATCAAGGAGAAAATCAAAGAATGTCAATTCTTAATTCAGAAGGAAACAATTGCTAGCTCAAGAGACAAGAATTGACAAATGGCAGTAAAAGCACAAAAAAAAGTAACTATACATGTTTTGAATTTCAAACGTTTATTGGGTAATGCACGCGCGGTAAAAATACATTGGTTACAAATAAATAAACCTATCCAATTCTCTAGTTTACATACCATTAACCTCTCTCCTCAAATTTTAACTGCAACCTCATTGATCTAGTTAAATATAACTGCATCCAGATTACCATATTTCGCTCACCTTGAAAGATCTACAAAAAGCCTCCAAAATCCATCTTCTTCACTCAAGTAATCAATCTACTATTACTCTGTAGAAAAATTCCCAGAACCCTAAAACTCTCAAAGTTTCTTTCCAAACCTCACAAAGGGCAAATACCTAAATTAAAACCATCCTTCCTTTAAAGAATATCTTCCAAGCAGAGAATCTCCTAGATACAGACTTCATTCTAGTAAAGCGTATATTCAGACGCAATTATTCCCTTCGATAAGCCTTTGGGTGATAACTTCCCATTTAGAATAGAACCCTATGCCCAACTTCTAAAGGACCAATATCTAGAAGTCTTCCTCCAGATAAAAACCCAACCTATCTAGTCCTTGTAAAGGAGTTTTACGAAAACCATAAAACCCACACTTACTATGATGCACTCCGGATGACGATGCTAGGAAAAGTGATCACTTTAACTTCAAAATTCTTTGTAACTCACCTAGATATGAAGAATGAGGGAGTGATAATGAGGACGGATGGCAACGAGTAGACAGTAAAATGTGATCCCAATCTCTAGCTCCCGGTGAGATTTTTTTTGAGATAAATGTTCAACTCACTGGCCATAAACACTAAGGCTTCTCCAATTCATCTTAGTTAAGTTTGTTTTGATCTAGAAGGGGTCGCTAACTACTTCTTCCTCCTTTCAACAATGTATTATTCAACACTGGGCGGAAAGGAGGGTCCTCAACATGCCCGTGCTTCTAATCCATTTCATTTGGCAACACAAGCACTCCCACAATGCCCTAATCACCCAAATCCTCACAGCCAATGGGATTGACTTTAATAAAGAATAGGCTATTGAAGGAAAAGAAATTTTTAAAAGAATTTCCTAAATGGTGAGAAATGGGGTGAAGAGAAGGAAATTAGGCAGAGAAGAGAGAGGTAGAAAAAAGTAGGGTCCGAAAAGCCGGAGGAACAGTTGAGAAGGCTTATGTTGCTAAAAGTGTAAGAACCACTAGACCTAAGGCCTAGAAAATGATTAATCTTAACCCTATAGTGGAGAAAAATCTAGAGGAATTTGTTGAGGACCAATTAACTCTCACCCAGATTCACAAGCTCTAGAGCAACCTAAGCCTAGAAGGATGCTCATTAAGGCTGCTGCAAAGAAGGGGAAGAGTATTGAGACATCAGAGATAATGATAGAGGACCAACTTCCGGAGATAGCAGACTCCATTCTTCCTCGAAGAAAGATGGGGGCTGCTCAAACTTTAGAAGATATCCTTGAGGAAGATGCTACTATTGAGAGTAGTGGCACTAAGGAGGAGGAAATTGTACCAAAATGAAAGTAGCTACTAAGTAAGGGGCCAACTTTCACTCAGGCTCTAAGATCAAAAAGAGCTAAGCTATATCTGAAGAGGCCAGCATCCGGAATCTCCATCAGGGAGCCTACCCCTAAACCTACCACAACAGAAATAATGGCTCAAGGAAAGCTAACAAAGGGAAAGAATGTGGAGATAACAACTATAACCCTTCATCCGGTGGATCTAGAATATAATGAGATGATGACAGCTATTAAAGAAAATCTCAAGCCAATCAGCTCATAATAGAAGGAACCGGAGGCTTATCCGGAGTATCAAGCTAAGCCATTCCTCCGAGAATCCCTTCTCCGCCGATTCTAATATCTTCTCTAGATCTCCAACATCTCCATGAAGACTATACTGAAGAAGATATAGACGGTCTTAATTTCCAAGCATGAACAAAACCGCTTCCAGTATCACCTTTTAATCTAAAAGCAGCTAAGATTGAAGTAATAAATGTTGAAAGCCTTGAAAAAGCGATTGAGAAAGGGGAGAGAAGTCCTGAAAAGGCATTAGTAGGGGATATTGAGGACACTATCAATCTTCCAAAGAATCAAGAAGATAAGGTAATTAAGGAAACTGAGCATGTGGATTAGCTAAATACAGAGGTAACACTTGATCCTATTATTGACAATGCTGCAAACTGGGGATGCTGAAAAACTAGCCAACTTAGATGCAAACTCTCAAAATGCTTCTAAGGAAGTTGAGCTAAGCCTAGAACAAAATACTCCAAAGGAGGGAGATGGTTTGGGATCCAATTAGCACACTACTATAGTGGACTCAAAGGGCGAGGCCATTTTCGGTGGATAGGGTGGAAGACAAAGGAGAAGAAAAGAAGGGATCCCTAGAAAAACAATCCTCCGGCACCAAATAATTTGGAAGTGAATCCAGAAATGAAAGTGGTTCCAACTCTGCCACTGAAGAATCTTCAACAGGCACTTGTGATCAGATGACCCTTTCCGTGAACCCACGTAAGAGGTAGGTACGGAAAAGTAAACGCAGTGAAGCGGGCTGAAAGGATTGATCCTCATTTTAGCATGATGAAAAGATAGGCTGATAAAATCAATGTTGAAGTTAAATTTTAGTCCAATTTAAGTGTTAAGAGACATGAGACCCGGAATCCCATATTTTCAGACAGAGTAGCCATGCGGTTTAGCTCTACCGAGAATTTAGGTACGATATTCCCACCAGGTGGTTAGACTGTACCTTTAAATAGAGATTTCGTGTTCGGATGTTGTTGCTTACTTTTCATTTATTAAATCGAGACACTTACATTTTAATAAATGCGACTTTAGTTCTTATTCGATTTAAATCCTCCTAATTAGTGTTTTTCATTAAAATATCCATACATCACATGGCGTATCATATAATAAAGCAGCAAATAAAGCAAATAAATCATTATTACATAGCTTTACAAAAACCTATATATTTTTCTATCGCGGAAAAATAAAAACGGATAAATAAAAAAAGAGACCGAGAACGGGTCTCAACTAGGCTTACCAACCCCGAAGCAGCTCCAAAAGATAACGAATCGCACATAAATAAATAACAAATAATGCATAAATACTACAAAGGAAGAAAAGAAACCGAACATGGAAGAAAATATATTTTTAGGATTTTTGAGGGCTAAAAACATAACTTTTGGGCATTTTTTAATTATCTAAATAACCTAATAATTAATTAAATAAATTAAACATCCTAAAATTAATAAAGGAAAATACAGAATATTTTTGGGATTTTATGTTATACTAAAAAGATTTATTAAGGATTTATTTGGTGAAAAACACATTTTTAAGCCATTAGATGAAGATTTAACCAATTAAATCATTAATAAATGAATAAAAATGGATTAAAAATTATATTATTAAATTCTAGATTATATGTGATTTTTTGGAAAACTTTCGGGTGAAAATCGAGGTAAAAAATGCAAGAAAATGATAAAAAAAAAAAAAGGTCAAAAAACACAAAACATGGACCTTTTGGCATTTTTGCCAGCCCAAATGCTGGGAAGGGCATATAAAACGCTATCGTAGAAGTCTAAACACTGATGTTGCAGTGTTTGACGCATCGTCACAGCATTTGGGATCCCCACCGGAGCATTTGGGCCGAAAAATTGCCAAACGGACCAAAATCGGTATTTTTACACCCGAAAACCTAGATTATCAAAATTTTAAGCTAATTCCCACGATATTTTAGTAGATCTGGACTTAAAATGACAAAATAACTTTGATTTTTTTGACTTTGGGACAAAATAACCCCAAAAACACCGGGAAAGATGTTTGCAAAAATATCGAACGCAAAGGGGATAACCACCCCAAAAAGCAACCAAGAATATCAGAATAATATAAAAAATTAAGTAAAAATAGATTGGAACTCAGTTTTGTTACCTCTAGGCCATGGATCCACGTTTTGAGACTCGAATCGGACTTTGGCAAGCTTTTGTCACGAATTTGTGATGAAATCAGACAAAATAGTGACGAGAAAGGTGACGAACTTAGTAACGGAGTTTAGTGATTTTGTGAGAAAAAATTTGTAAATCCTATTTAAGCTTGTTTTAACCTATGATTTCCACTTGATTTTAGAGATTAGATTATAAGATTAAGCCTAATAATACTTTGGAACCCGAATTAATCAAGTTTTCCTCAGTTTTATGAAGCTTTGTCTCTCTAAAAGCCTTAAGAACCCTAATGTGATATTCAAGCTTTTGATTTGGCAAAAGTCCCAAATTAAATGATTTAATTGGTTTATATATATCAATTCTCACTTTAAATAACTCAATTAGTCCCTAGAAAACATAAATTTCCCAGAAAAATTGAGTTTATCCCACCTTAGAGAGAGAAAACAATGAACTGGCGATGAACCCAGGAGCCCATCCAGCGTTTCAAACCCAAACATTGCAACGGCTGCATTTCACCATGCTAGAGCATGGTGAAACGTCTCAGGTGCATGGCAAAAAGCCGCAACGCACGGTGAAACATGCATGGGGGAGCATCTCGCCGTGCCCCAGGGATGTCTGGCGATGCGTCCATATTGTGGCCATGTATGCCAAGACATGGAAGAGCGTGAAAAAATACCCACGGGGGCGCAGCTCATCATGCCATTGAGGCTTTTTGCCATGCCACTGGAGCGTCTCGCCGTGCCATTAGAGCGTCTTGCCACTCCAGCGATGGCGCCCACGCGGATGGCGGCGCCGGCAAAAGGGGCAGATTTTTTTATATTTAAATGAATCTATATTAATTAACTGGTCAAGGGAAATGACGCGATTAAAGTCCCAATCTAATCACAAAAATACTTGCCAAATGCGATTCAACTCCGAAAGAATAGAACAACAGGCCCATGACTAGGTTAAAGCAAAATGTCATCATTGTTCCGCGGGTCATCAAAAAGTCCGTTCATAGGCTGCCCCTTGTGAAATTACCATTTGACTGGTCAAATGTGATTTCACGAAAGACCGAGGGATATAAGGTTATACCTGAGACAATGGTGTTGGACATGATGTATGCCCTTAAGGCAATTAGGGCGATATATCTTAATTATGTAATAGTATGAATAATTTGTTTAATCAATAAAGGCATTTGTTCTTTTGTTTATATCAATGTATTTTTGTGTATATATATTATAGCTGGTTAAATATATTCATTGATGTATGTATACAAAAGTCCTTGACATATAATAGCATAAAGTCAGAGAAATTATAGTTGGACTATATCTGGTGGAACCTGCTTCATGTGTAATTATGATTATGTTTAAACTATCCCTAGTCATAGTTTCATCAAGAAAGGATATTGATGAAGCAGAAAGACTAGCATATGGTCAACTTTCTTGGAAAGGGTCCAAGCAGTCAATCTCCTAAGGACTGAAGGTGGTTCCTTAAGTTTGACACATGGATATATCTGGGAGATATATTGGAGACCATAGTAAGATAAACACTTGGTATATATATCAATGTGTTAGTGATTATCTTCATGCAATAAGCTTTGCGAATGTCCTCATACTTGAGATGTTAGTTACCTTGTGTGGTACTATTGCTATACTTTGGGTCATTACTATGCACTCATTAATTTAGGGTGTTACGGGTGATTATAGGTATGGTGATGACAACACATTGGTAAGCTGAGTAGTCAGAAAGAATCCATCGCTCCAGATATATTAAGGTGTTGTACCTGGCCACTTGTTGAAGTGATGATTGCCATAAACCTCTGATCAGAGTATGTGTTTGAAAGAAATGGTTTTTTAGTCAAACACACTATAGTAAAAGGCAATATACTTCGGTAATAAGTAAACTACTAGGATAGCTTGGAGCAACCTTGCTGTTAGTGGGTTAACACTTTAACCGAACCCTATAAACCAGATGGTACTTATATTAAAGAATGGAAGGGATTTATCGCACTGGATAACTATTGCATTAACCGGGATTGAGTCATAAGAACAAATGACGTTCCAAGTAATGGGGGATGGTAGAACCTTGCTCGAGGCGTACTACAGTCATTTAAGGTAATCGAGTTCTATTCACGGTCTAGAGCATCGAGCCAATGGTTTCATTAGAACAAGGGTTGGTTAAGCCTTAACATCTCAATACTTCGGGATCCTATAAGGTCACACACATTGGACCTTAATCGGACTAAGTAAAGAACTAATAGATTTATTCTATTTCAAAAATATAAAATAAATATTAATAGGATTATTATTTGGCTGGTTAAAATTGATTAGATCAATTTTGGATAGACCAAGGAATTTATTTTGACCGATAACTAATTAATTAGAGTCATAAATAAATTATCATTGATTCGATCAATTTTAGTTGGACCAAGAAATTTATTTAGTAACTAATTTATTAGGGCCGAAAATAAATATTTATTTGAAAGGATTAAAAGGGATTTTTGCATTGGCGAGTTAAAACCAAAAAGTATGAAATATTTTGTCCAAAGTTTGGTTGCGCGGAGTACACCAAAAGGTGCTCGAACACTACTAGGCAGTGTTCACGACAGCCCATATTCATGGGCTGTATAAAGGCAGCCCATGAAAGGGCATCGCGAGGCCCAACTCACATGCAAGGCAAGCCCACAAGAGCTTGCCTTGCAGCTGCAACATGCAGCATGCTATACATGTTGTATGGCAGGTAGGTAGAACCCGCTGATCCATGTGGATCCATGCATCATACCCACGTGGGATTGCCAATGTGCACATCCCACATTGCTTTTTAGGGAGCAAATTTTTGCTCCCCAAGCCTATAAATAAGCTATCTCCTCCCCTCTTCAAAGTGCACCACAGCTCAGAATATAAATCCTAACCGAGATTCAAAAAGAATAATCTCTAGGGTAATTGAGCAAGTTATTTTTTGAGGAGCCTGAATTTATTCAGGCACCTCTAGTTTATATTTTCAGGTGAGGCTTCTAGAGTGGTCTAGCAACTACTTGAGGCTTCTTAGCTCTTCCTCCCAGGGAGTTTTTGGTTCGTGGGTTCGTGTGGATACTGATAGAGGCTATTCTATGCTTGGAGGCTTGTGCAAGAAGGTTCTGCAAAAGCACGCCTCAACTGGTAAGTTCTTTTTCTTTCTCTTTTATTATTTAGTCTTTTTCTTTAAGCGTTTTTAGACTTAATAATATGCTTAGGTTGTTTTGCATGCTTAGTTTATTCTATACTTAGGTTATAGCTTAGAGTTATAACATGCTTAGGTTATAGCTTAGAGTTATAACATGCTTCAATTATAGCTTAGAGTTATAACAAATGGAACCTCGAGTCAGTTGTCTACGGATGGTCCTGAGATGCATCATCAATGGACTTATCGGAGGTAGAAAATTTTGACTTGGAAATTTTGATATGAACTACTGGTTGCCTTATGTCACCATAACGTAATTGAGGATTGAACGCCCATTCGAATTGCATTGCGCCACTCCATTGCAGAAACTTTAATACAGACTGCTGGTTGCCTTATGTCACCATAACTTAACTGAGGATTAAACTTCCAGTCGAATGGCATTCCACTGCTCCATTATAGAAATTTTGATATTTGCATTCTTAAATCAGTTGTTTTCTAGGGTTGCCATCAACATACCTATCAAGAATAAAACTTGAGAAGTTAACATATGTCAAATATGTCCACTTTTTTATTGCTTAATTGATTTTGTCGAGACAGAAAATTTTTCCCCTTCTATTAAAAATAAAAAAAGTGGAATATTAAATAACTGAGTGTAGAAATATCAGGGAGCCGGAAAGAAATAACTGATCGGCTGCCTTTGCCCCTTGTGTTGAAGGGAAAATTCAGAAGTATATGCCAAAATATTAAATAACAAAAAAGCATATATTCCTTTTCCTTTTTCGATTCTATTTATTTATTCTTTCTTCTTCTTTCTCACTTTACTTCTCATATTCTAAACAAAAAAAAGTATGCAAAGAGAGGAGAGAGGAAGCCTTGTATGATTCTTCACGATTCACAACCAGAGGTGCGATATGTGTAATGGATGTGGGCAGTCCCTTAGGCATACGATCTTGAGACACTGACACTTACATGGGTTACACACTAACCTCTCAAGTTTGAATGTTCACCCAACGAGAAGATCACGCCTATATGAGCCAGATCAACTAACAAAACCCGAATCTTGCTTCATTTTACTTGGAAAAATATTCATTATGCCCTAAACCTGAACTTGAATTTTTTTATGGATTTTTAGGTTTGAATTTGGATGACATAGGATGTTTAATTAAATGTAAAATAGATTAATTTGTATTTTAGAACCGAATTGGGGTCGAATTCAAGCCAAAAAGGTGAAAAGAAGGGGTTTTTAGATTTTCAGGGGAAAGCGGGTCACCGGCGCCGGCTGGAGCAGCTGAAATGCTCCGGTGGAAGGTGAAATATTATGGCGGCACCTTGAATGCTGCCGTTGAAGTGTCTCACATGTCATCGGGGTGTTTTTTCACTGACAGTAGCGACGACGGCCGACCGCTGAGGAAGCCGGGAAAAAATTTTAGAGGATATATCCTCGCTTCGTTTTTCATGCTGATTCTAATTTTAGGGTCCAAATTTGTATCTGAGCTAGTCTTGATGTTGAAATTTGAGCTTTTCTCTAATTTTTCAAACTTTAACTAACAAAAATTTATAGTTTGGTCTTTATTTTGCAGCCGGCCGAAATCAAGCCATTGGGGTTGCTTCAATGATGTGCGGATCGGTGGAATGACATTAAGACTCAAGTTGAGTCATTGCATGATGATTCACTAGTTTGGTCTATTCGGGATATGAGGTTGGATTGAATATTAGAGGAGCTACCGACGAACAGTCAGCTGATGAGTCCTACTATCCTGGCTTACTTGGTTGAGCAGTGGAGCGAGACCACACACACTTTCCATTTGTCGGTTGGCGAGATCATGATCACCCCTTCAGACATAGTAGCCATGACTAAGTTACCTTTGGAGGGCAGAGTCATACACTTTGACATCTATTTGGAGTGGTTCTGCACATTGCTCGGATAGAGGAATTACTAGGTATTATAGTGTCGGCTGACGATGAAGTGAGATACAGTCAGTTATAGGATTATTGGATTAAGGAGAGCAACATTAGTAGGGACCGCTTTCACCAGTATTTGCGGTCATTCATCCTGGCGCTGCTGACATTTGTCTTCTTTCCCTCCTCTATGTGAGCACGGGCTTTTTGGGTGCCTTAGAATGATGATGACTTTTTGCTCCGACCTTTTAGGATTCTAGCAATTTATTTTTGTCCGGATTCAAATAGCATTTGGAGATATTCCCTTTGATGACTTTTGGACTAAAATGAACCTAAACCTAATTAAAATATCTTTTTCATAATTGCTTAAATTCTAAAATGCTTTTTTCCCCTTTAAAACTTGTTTTGATGTGGTACCCCCTTCGCCAGTCAGAGCTGCCGCCGCCGCCGCCGTCGCAATTCCTGTGGCAATCGTAGCAGCCATTGTGGTGGCGGCTACCACCCTCGTCGCGACCATCGTAGAGTGGGGTGGTCACCCCTGTTGTTACCACCCTGGATACCATGGTAGCCATTGTTGCTACCATGGTAGCGGCCGCCACAGCTGCTATAGCGGTGGCTACCGTGGCAGTAGCGATGATCGTTACATCGGTAGTGGCCACCGTGGCATGGCCTACTCCAGGTCATGCCACTTTGTTTCCCACTCTCTTCTTCAATTGGGCCACATATTTTCCACTAAATATTTTGCCTAAGTCAGTGTATCTTTGAGTGTGGGGGTATTTCAACCCATCTAAGAGAGAGATTCTGGACTTTTTTGCTCTATATTTTGAAGATTAAAATCTAATTTAAGAAAAAATAAGAACGAGTGAGAGAAAGTTAAGAACTAGAGAGAGAAAGCTCAAGAAAGGCATAAAATCTGGATTAATTTTTGTTAACCATGATTCATAGTCGTTCTTGGGCGTGATCTTATAGCCTAAATACTAAAATCAATTAGAACTCATAGGTTAAAACCGATTAAATAGGTTCTTGGTGACTTTTCTCAAATACCACCTAAAAGTCCGTCACTGATCTGTCACTAATTTTGCCACTTATTTCATCGCTTTTCGTCATAAAATCATCAAAGGGATCTCACCAAGTTGATTTGAGTCTCCAAAGATAGATTCACGGCCTAGAGGTAACAAAATGGACTTCCGTTATCTATTTGCTACTTTTATTAAGTTTTGTTGTTGTTCTTGGTGATTTTGGTGCTTGTTCATTTTCATTTCTTTAGTGTTCTGGCAAAATCATCAGAAAATGGTCTGACCTCTATAAGGGTAGCCTTCAGTGCTATCCCTATAGCCTTGGCCACTACTCTTACGGCGGTGAAGGCTATAGCTATAACGATGAACTCTACCCCTATAGAGGTCCCGTTATTTTCTGTGATTTTTAGGTGTTTTCTTCCCCAAATCGATGGAATCAACAACATTATATGTGTGTTTTAAGTCCAGATCTGTCGAAGTACGGTTGATTATGACTTAAAACTTCAATGATTTTGATTTTATAGATGTAAAAACGCTCGGTTTCCCCTTTTGAAACTGAAATCTGACGCCAAGGCTGTGGTCACAGCCATGACCACAGCCGTCATGGCCGTCACCGACATCACTAAGGTGGTGATCGCTATAGCGATAGCGGCCAAGGCTGCCACTATAGCCTTGGCCGTCTGAACTCAATTTAAAGCCTTTTTTGGTCTTTGTTTCACCATTTGCAATCCTTTTCATGTTTTTCTTCGTGCTTTTGATCTATTTTGGTTTTCCTATTAATTCGAAATCAATTTTAAATTTCTTTATCATGTTTAATTTTTTATTTGAATAATAAACTTGATTAAATCCTCCAACTTGGCTTAAAAATTGGGTTTTTGACACCTAAATAATCTCTTCATACATTTTCTTATCGATTTTATCTCATTTTGGCGTGGTTATTATTTGTTCATTATTTATTTATGATTTTGGTTATTTTATCTTGTTTAGCGCCGGTATGGGGAAAGCAAGCCTATAATGGGGAACCTGAACCCATCGAGCATGGTGGTCAGATTTGGCCAGGTTTGGGGACCTTCAAAGATGTGTATGATTTGAGAAAGGCTGCCTTATGGAGGAGGAGGAGAACCTGATCAAGCCTATATCTACTATTGCAACTGATGAGAAAGACAAGGGGAAGTTGTATACCAATTCAGATGAAGAGAAGCCTATTGAACAAGAAATTGAAGATGTTGTGGCTGCTATGTCAAAAGCCATGTCTATTCCACTCAAGAAGAAGTGGAAGAAGAATAATTAAGCCAATCCTTTGGTCGAAGCTATGAAGAAGATTGCCAGGTCTCTTGCTACTGAAGGAGATATGCTGACTGCCAAACAAGAGAGTGCTCTGGGTCTCGACCTGGATGACCTACTCATGGAACCTACCAAGGATGTCAACTCTGCTGATGTCACTACTCAAGACCCTCCGCATGTGGAGGATGACTATGATGATGTAACTTTTAATATTTCTAGTGTTTTTGATGAGAACAATGTAGCCTATAAGGCCTTTAATTCAATGAAAGATTCTAATTTCACTTATTTGCTTGATGTTTCACTCGACAGGCCAATGCATTCATTTAATCATAAGCATAATGTGTTCAATATTCATGACATTTCTTTAACTGAAATAAACTTAAGTACAAATGATAACCCAAAAATGGTAACCATTTCTAATGACTTGACCCCTGAGATAAAAAGAGAGATAATCAAAGTGCTAAAAGATCATGTTAACACTTTTGCATGGTCACATATGGACATGCCTAGTGTCGATCGCCATATTGTCGAGCATTGCATTCCAACCGATCCTAGATTCTATCCTATCAAACAGAATTTTTGAAGGATGAGACCGGAGTGGGCTGACAAGGATACAGCAGAGGTTGCTAATATGATCGAGGCTAAACATGTTGAATTTCTTGAGTATCCGACCTGGTTGTCCAATTTTGTCCCAGTTCTGAAGAAAGATGGAAGGGTAAGGGTTTGTGTGGATTATTGGGATCTAAACAAGGCTTCACTGAAAGATGACTTTCCTTTGCCTCACATCAAGGTACTAATTGACAGCATTGCCGGGGCTGTAATGTACTCATTTATGGACGGGTTCTCGGAGTATAATCAGATTCTGTTAACATAATCGATAAGGTTAAGAGAACTTTCATCATAGAATGGGGAGTCTTCTGCTATCAAGTTACAATGTTTGGTCTGAAGAATGCCGGGGCAACCTATCAATGCGTTGTTACCACTCTTTTGCATGACATGATCCCCAAGGAAGTAGAGGTGTGGATGATTTATTGGTTAAATTTGCTACCAGAGAAGAACACCCCTTAGTTTTGGATAAGTTTATGACTCGTACCAAGAAATACAACTTACGCCTTAACCCGAGGAAGTGCATATTTGAGGTTACATTAGGAAAACTTTTGGGTCACGTAGTCAGCCAAAGAGGAATTGAAATGGGCAGTTGGCATATTTTTGGCAAACTAAGTTCTCGGTCCGATTATGTCAAGAACTTGGACATTCCCGATGAGCAGTTAGCAATGATTGATGTAGCAAAACCCGTATGGACTATGTATTTTGATGGTGCTGTGAACAAATTCAGAGCGGGCCTCGGTGTCGTCCTTTTCACACCCGATAATGAAGTCAACCCTCTATCTAAACCATGGAGCCAACTACAAAGCTTGCCTATTTTGTCTTGAAGCCCTACTGCTTGTAGGGGCAAAGCATAATTCTATGATTGGGGATTCAACTTTGGTCATCTGTCAGGTTGTGAGGGATTAGGAATCAAGGAAGAATCCCTTCGGCCTTATGTCAATATCATGTGGGATTTATCAGCTAAGTTCAAGATATGTCTATATCAGCATGTTCCTCGAGATTAAAATTAGATGGCCGATTTGTTAGCTACACTGGCTTTGATGTGGGAAGGTCCTCAATGCCAACCCTTTTGCCCTTTGATCTTGATTTATGGAAAGGTTCCTTACCATTCACACGACATTGCACAAGTCTTCACCAGCAGTGATGAACCCTACTGGTACTTTGACATTTTGCAATTTCTCCGTCATAGTCAGTATCCCAAGAAAGCTACTAATTCAAATTGAACTACTCTACGCAAGTTGGCTTTTCAGTTCAAAATCATCAACATCAATCTCTTCAAAAGAACTTCAGATGGTTTACTACTCTGATGCTTGACCGAATCTGAGGCCCATCGGGTTATGAGTGAGATTCATGCGAGTGACTGTGTACCGCACATGAATGGAATGGCTTTAGCTAAGAAGATTTAGCAAATGGGGTACTTTTGGTTAACTTTGATCACCGATTTTGTCTTCGAGGTTAAGAAGTGTCATCAATGTCAAATTTATGGCGATATTCAGCATCTTCCACATACCGAGCTTCATAATTTATCTACTCCTTGGCCATTCTCAGCGTGGGGGATAGATATAATAGGTGAAATTCGATCGTCATCAACTAATGGTCACTACTTCATCATTATGGAAGTGGATCATTTCTTAAAATGGGTGGAAGCCAAATCGTTCACTAGTATTACCGCTAAGAAAATGGCTAAGTTCATCGATAAACACATCATCGCCCTGTATGGTCTACCTCATCACATTGTGTCAGACAACAGGGTCCAATTGCAAGGGGCAACCTAGATTTGATTTAGAAATATAGTGTTGGGCATCATAGATCTTCTCTCTACCATCCTCAAGCCAATGGTTTGGTTGAAGCAGCTTACAAATCTATTAAGAAAATCCTTTCCTAGACCATCACTGGATATCGTGGTTGGGTCGATAAGCTACCATTTGCTCTTTAGGGGTACCTAATGAGCATCAGAACTCCTATAAGTCAGACCCCTTTCTCTTTGGCTTACGGCATGGAAGCAGTCCTACCAGTTGACATCGAGATGAAGTCTCTGTGAGTGGCACTCGAATCCAAACTTGAAGAGATTGAATGGACAAGAGCAAGATTAGAACAATTGAATACCTTGGACGAACAATGCTTAAATGCTTTGCATAGCCTCCAAATGTATCAGCAGCGCATGGCAAGAGCTTATAATAGCCGGGTCAAGCATCACAGATACCCGTTGAAATCCGGTGACTTGGTTCTAATACAAGTAAATCCTACCAACACTGATCTTAGGGGTAAGTTTCATCCAAACTGGGAGGGACCTTATATGGTTAAGAAAGTTCTCGATAAAGGCAGAATGAAGATTATAGATATGGATGGTAACGAGTTCATGAACCCCATTAATCAAGATTGGTTGAAGTGTTATCATATCTAACCCAAAAGAATCAAATCTAGAAAAGCAACATATAAAAAAATATATATAAGTAAATCACCCGATGAGTCGTCCTCTACTGATCGGGCAAAAATTAGGTTGTATCTCGATGTTTGGTATTCTAAAAACCATTCAGGCAAAAGTTAGGGTGCAAGAATGGCCCACTAGATTAAAAGTCTGAAAAGGATGATCTAGGCAAAATTTAGGGTAAAAGTGAGCTACGAGAGTTTATTGGCTAGAAAACCTTCATAGGCTAGTTAACACCAAAGTTTGAGTCGGTAGAAATGGTTATCATTATTATATACTCGGGCTTAGTTCAATTAATGGAAGTGTCACTTTTACTGAACTCTTGTGTTTGTGTGCAAATGAATATGTTGGACGTTAAAGGCAAAATGCTACAAACAAGTTGAATTTATAATGCTGTTTAATTCAAATGCTTGTACTCCAATACAAAATAATAATAAAAAAGCATAAAGTCTGATAGACTAAAAACAACTAGGTCTATGCAAAAGCTAGAAAGTCCGCTAGATTGAAAAATCGAAAAGGGCGGTTCAGGCAAAAGTTAAGATATAAAAGCAATAAATAAAAGTCTGATAGGCCCAACACAATGTTTGGGTCTATGCAAAAGTAAAGATAAATGAAAGTAAAGATAGTATGATCATCATCAATCACCCCGAGGGGCTTGCGCCCCTCATCATCATAATCATCATCATAGTCAGAATCATAAGCTTGAGCAATCTTCTCCTCCACTATCATAGAATAAGGCTTGAGTCCCTCCTGCTTCCTCCTCCATTCAAACCTCGTATGTTGATGCTCCGCTTGACTCCACAATCTCTGAATGTGGCTAAGCCATCCTTGATAGGTACCATCAGTAGTGATAGCGCCCAATCGATCAAAATCTAGGGTATCATATCTTGCTCGACGTCCCCATACCTCTCTAGCATGATCAAGAAAGCTGGCCAAGAATGGCTCGGATATGAAATTAACCAAATGGAGTAGGACTCTCTATTGTCGTCCCCACTGTTGCCATAAGCAATAAGGCGAGTAATGCACAAACTCCCACAACCCTGCGAGCTAGATGTGACCACCGCTAGTATCTACTAATACATCAGTGGTACTTCACCAGCAGCATACCCAGTGAATGTCCGTATCGGGTCATCCTCTATGATATCTGTTTAGGCATCAGATGTTAGCGTGTCATGATTAGCAATGACGTAAGGCCTCCCAAGATAATTCTTGGGTCGATATCTTCTTGGATCACCCAGAGGATCCTAAATGAAAGCTAGCTTCTTTCAGAATCGGACCTGCACATTAGATTCAGATTGAGTTTCAAGTTCAGTATTAATTCAGATTTAGTTTTAGGTTCAGTATCAGTTTCAGGTTTTGTAGCAGTTTCAGGTTCAGTTTTAGGTTCAGTATTAGATTAAGTTTTAGGTTCAGTATCAGTTTTAGATTCAGTTTTAAGTTCAGATCTAGTTTCAAATTCAAATTCAATTTCAGATTTGGATTCAGTTTCAAATTCAGTTCGATTTCAGTTTCAGTTTAAGATTTAAAATTTGGTTAGAGGAATACCTGTAGTATGGAGAAGTGATCCTCGATGAAATCAGGATCTCCGGCAGACCTGTCCAAGTGAAGTAAGGTCTAATCTGACCCTATAAACAAAGGAGAAATACCCTCTGAGGCAGGTCCATTGATCAAAACCAGTTAAAATGGGGCAATAGAGCTGACTCGGCAAATGAACTCGGTCATGAGCAGCAAAGCCACCATGAAAGGATACAAAATGTGTGATATAGGAGTAGCTATGTACTAGTTGAGTACCCTAATGAGGACAAACCCTGGTGATCTGGAAACCTAAGAAAGGAATGTAGTAAGGGCATCTAGGTTCTATAACCTGGTCAACTGATCCTCGGCCCCAAAAAGCACCATCAGTATAGCAAATTGCATCCCGAAAGCAAGTCACTTCTAGAATAGAATGAAACTCGTCCATCATTGGGCATAGCTTAAAATCTATGAAGTGGAACATGTGATCATGCCCGAGTAGAAGAATGTTGCATGAAGGAAAGCCACATTCACGGACCTACTAGCAATGTACCGGAGACCCGCCAATCAGAAAACCTCCAGTCTCTCGCAATCAGAGCTATCTAAAGTAGCCAAGAAATGACTCAGTCGAGCATTGTGCATAGCCATTAGTAAGCTCTATCCGCTAATCGCCTGAAAAATAAGATCGCACTAGTGTTAATTCGGTTGGGTATAGAGATTAATCAGATAGTTCCTAGTCAAGTAGCTAACGCGCCTAGCATTCATCTAGTGAGGAAGCAACACAATCAACCACACAATCAAGAAAAAAACTCACAACATTTGGGCCAAGTTAATGAAGATAAGAGTATCAAGTCATTAAAGGGGTCTAAAAGTTAAAAAATAAGCAAACAAGTTGGTGTAGAAAGTAAATCGGTCGAGCAGCGGGGTGGTCTCAATCATCAATCCTCCACATCAGATACTATATAATGCATCCCATCATCATCCTCAGTCCCCTCCTCCTCAGTAGCATCCTCTGTATCCTCCTTTATAGGGGTATGGGGTCGATGTATGTTCTAGTGGTAGTCTAATGTGAAATACAGACCTCATGAATAGCACCCTATTCACCCTCATCAAGTCATAGGTGGGGCCCGCAGATCCAAACCGTCTCGTATCAACCATGAAACCCTGTTCACCACCTCTGACATCTTTGCCTCGGCCTTTGCTTTACCCCCTAAGCTGAGCCTCAAAATCATCTCTCTGAATTTGCAATATTTAGGCCTAATAGCTGAGCTGCACCACCTCTCGGGCATATGCAGCTCTCTCGTCTGCATACTGAGCTCTCTCCAATGCCATCTAGCTCTGGTAATCTACTAACTCCATCTCAGGACACGCCTGACCTTCCTCACTTATCCAGGCTCAATCCTGCTCTAGCGTGATAAAGGCCTACATATGGAAATATGATCAGCTCAATAAGTGATGCTTCATGCATACGTTCATCTATATAAATATATATATCTCTCTGTGTGTGTGTGTGTGTGTGTGTGTTGTTGTCTCTCTATTTTTGTAGGAATGTAAAAGCGAGAACTTACCCCGAATATAGAGTCTTAGGCCAAGGCCATGTCCCATATTGAAAAATATCCTTGAGCTATACGCTCGACCTTAGAAACAAGCACCTACGTATCAAAAAAGCAATATTAGGTCGATCACCATGGCTGAATAGCAATCAATCACAATTAGAAAAAGACGTACATGTATGTTATTATGAGTATTGAAAAAGATAGACACGGTAGTCTCTTCGATGCGCTTAACCTCGCGCACCCCTGGTCGACTCAGAACTTGTAGCTCTTGCTCCATGGCATTCCCCAAGACTCCCTGGATGACTCCGTGATGTGGAATCCCTCGAGTATATGGAATCTTGGTAGAAGCGGTCTCAGGCCCAGCTTGTGGCCCCCGTGATGTGTCCCTTGGTCTGCTACAGCTAGCACCACTAGTCCCTCTCCTCTTCTTGTGAAAAGCCTACAACAAGGACAAGGCAAATGTAAGTCAAATCAGTGAGGCAATAACAGTTGTCATCAAAAAGTAGAATGAGTCTTTGATAGTCGAGATGTTACCTTCTTTTGTCGAGGTAAGAAAACTCTAGGGCCAACAAGATCCTTAGCATCAAAAGGCACACCATCATGATCCATAGCTATACCACCACCCTCGCCATCTGAAGGGGCTCGTCATTGTCGCCATCGTCACCACCATACCCATCGCTACCCTCTGCACCATACCATCATCTCTAATATCCTCAGGTTTGTCAAATTCAGCCAATCTCTAGCAAGCAGGAATGAGGCAGTCCAAATGGGCAGCTTGGTCTCACCCGACCGATAATACTTGCACCTAGTCGTCACCTATATATTGTGCTTGGTCTCTTGCAGACATAAGGTGAGGCCAAAAGGTACCCTCCAGCACGTCAGGTGAAACTCTCCTCCGAAGGGTAATGCTAGTCCTCCACCTCCGAATGCGCTCCCCCAAAGTACCACTCCTAACTCCAGGGGCACTCGAGTATGAAAAGACAGTCATCTACTCCCCCTTAACCACCTACTCTCCTCTAGATCTCCTTGATATGGTCATAATGCAGTAGTCCTCTCCATGGCTTTGCAATAAGCTAAAAAATAATGATAAATCACTGTAAGTATTTCTCCTGTTGTCCATACAGTTTTAACCAATGGTTTAAAACAAATGTACACGAAGAGATTCTATTACCCAATGTTGGCGAACATGCCTCAGGTACTCCTTATACCAAGCATGCACATGGGTGTCCTTGTCCTTCCATTATACTATCCACTGGGCTATGTAGTTAGAATCATCCGAGGGCTAGCCGTCTAACCCGGGTAGGGGAACAATCCTATGTAAATATGCCCACACCTATAAAAAGAATGATAGAGTCAGTGTATCATCAGACATAATTAATTCGGAATTTCTTTTGGGTAGAATTGCTCACTTGAATCCAGAAAGACCCGTTCTTGAACTCGCTAATGTCTCCGCGAGCCAAACAATTAAGAGCATCATACATCTGTCTGAGTATAGCCCGAGGCTAGTTTCATCCTTCAAAAATGGTCATATCCTTTAGAACACTAAGCAATCCTATAGTAACCGTGCTTGGGGATAAAGGAAAAAAAGGGTATTAAGTAGTGCAATAACAAAGGACCGGAGATATTGAGTCAACCTGTTGCCCCAAATGTCGGTCTCCTAGGTCCAATAATCCTTAAGGGTAGCATACTTGAGCCTATCTTTCCACGGAGGAGGAACCCCAAGAAGTTCATCTACTCGAGCTCGAGAGGTTGATTGGTCAAGAAATTGGTCAAGATATAAGTCAAAGTGGATCGCTCGACCCTTCCACCGAAAGCCCGTCATCACCACTATATCTGAAGGGGCAATAGTCATCTCCCCGATCGGTAAATGGAAGGTGTGGGTGGTCTCACTCCACCGCTCAATCAAGCATGCCATGATTGTTTGGCTCATAGGCTTGTGCCCTGTCGGTAAAGGCTCTACCAATGGTTCTAGTCTGGTAGCGATAATTGCCTCAACAAGAGAGAAATCTAGACTCGATCATGCCCTCGCCTTTATTTTCTCCCACCATCTGGCAAAATGTCTCATAGAACCTATAGTTCTTCAATATTGGGTCTACAATAATATTAAACGTCAAAAATTAGTATCAAAACAGCAAAATCGGGAGCTAAGTATACAAAGCAGACAAAGGAAGCCACTTTCAACATTTAAATCAACTCATAAGTGAATTTCAACACCAAAATCGGATTCAATGCGAAGAATCGGTCAAGATAGCATCTTCCGGATCTCTTTTTTGGGCTTCCTCGGCACTGTCGCCACCGCTGCCATTGCAGCGACAACCGCTATAGCGGTAGCGGCCATCATTGCCACTATAGTGGCGGCAATGGTGACGGCAACCGATCCATTTTGCCCCTCTTTTACCGAGAAATCCAAATTTCATTTCCAAATTCAGTTTGAATTCACCCAAATCAGTTCCTAAATAATCCTAACCCCATCCTAAACCCTATTCATCAACAAATTTCACCAAAAATCCAAGCCTAAATACCTTAAGGTTTAGAATTGGGTCATGGGCATAAAGTGCAAAACTCAATTTTTTGGTCGGGTTTTAGTGATTTACCTGAAGAAAGGAGGCATATCCTTACAAATCGATGTACATCTGGGGTTGAGAGTAAGGATTATATCCTAAATACTTGTCCTCTCGGTGGAGTCCACATGCTTGAGACACAAAAGAGTGTGCAAACCATGGTTTGTTACAAGTAAATAGTTGTGATCAATCCCTGGGTCCCCTTCTTGATCATTTTTAAGCAATAAATTGAGTAAAACATGTCTGATTGTTGTTGAATGGAAATGGAGAAGAAGATGGAAAGAAAGGAAAAAATATGAATATGAAAGAAAAAGAAAGAAAAAGTGCTTTAATTCAAAGTAAAAGGAATATTCCTTTTTCACTTTAGGATATTCCCTTCAGCACAAGGGGCAAATCCCGCCAATTGGATATTTCTGAACTCAGTTACTTTATATTCCACCTTTTTATTGTTAATTGTAGGGGCAAAATTTTTTGTCTGAACAAAATCAATTAAGCAATAAAAAGTGGACATATTTGACAATGCTAGCTTCTCAAATTTTATTCTTGATCGGTCTGTCGATGGCAACCCTAGAAAACAACTATTGTGAGAATGCAAATATCAAATTTCCTATGATGGAGCGACGCAATGCCATTCAATTGGGCATTCAATCCTCAGTTATATTATGGTGACGTAAGGCAACCAGTAGTCTATATCAAAAATCTTGTAATGGAGTAGCTCAATGCCATTCGACTGGGCGTTCAATCCTTAGTTATGTTATGGTAACGTAAGGCAACTAGCAGTTTTTTTCAAAATTTCCAAGTAAGAAATTTTCTACCTCCGATAGGTCCACTAATGATGCATTCCCATACCATCGTAGGCAACCAATTCGAGGATTCCCTTTATCCATGTTTTGTTTCTCCTGAAAGATCTATCGTTGGCAATCCTAGTAGATAATCGGCTCAGGAATCCATAGTTCAGGTATAACCTTCTATCCCTTACTCTTATGTGAGACCAAACTTGGCCTGCCAAGTGGTAATCTCCCGAGCGGCAGCCTATATACAAGGGCTTTTCGGTCGCCTTGGAATGATAATGACTTTTTGCTCTGACCTTTTACGGTTCAAGCAATTTATTTTTGTCCGAATTTGAATAGCGTTTGGAGATGTTCCCTTTGATGAATTTTGGACTAAAACAAACCTAAGCCTAATTAAAATGCCTTTTTCATAATCGTCTAAATTCTAAAATGCATTTTTCCCTTTTAAAACCTATTTTTCCATGGTCCCCCCTTCATCGGCCGGAGCTATCGCCGCCGCCGTCGTTGTGGCTATCGCGGCACAGCTACTACAGTAACTGCTCTCGCTACTGTAGCAGTGGCGGCGGCTGCCGTGGCAGTAGCAGTGATCGCTACATCGGTAGCGGCCACCGTGGCACGACTTGCTCCAGGTCGTGCCACTTCATTTCATTCTCTCTTCTTTGATTGGGCCATGTATTTTCCATAAAAAATTTGCCTAAGTCGGTGTTATTTTGAGTGTGTGGGTATTTAAACCCATCTAAGAGAGAGCTTTTGGACTTTTTTGCTCTGAATTTTGAAGATTAAAATCTGATTTAGGAAAAAATAAGAACAAGCGAGAGAAAGTTAAGAACTAGAGAGAGAAAGCTTAAGAAAAGAATAGAATCCGGATTAATTTTTGTTAATCATGATTCTTAGTTGTTCTTAAGCTTGATCTTACAGCTTAAACACTAAAATCAATTAGAAATCGTAGGTTAAAATGGATTAAATAGGTTTTTAGAGACTTTTCTCAAATACCATCTAATAGTCCGTCACTGATCTATCACTGATTTCGTCATTGATTTCATCGCTTTTCATCACAAAGTAATAAAATAAATCTCACCAAGGTTTGATTTCAGTCTCCAAAGATAGATTCACGGCCTAGAGGTATCAAAATTAAGTTCCCTTATCTATTTACTACTTTTTATTAAGTTTTGCTACTGCTCTTGGTGATTTTAGTGCTTATTCATTTTCATTTCTTTGCTGTTCTTGCGAAATCGTCAGAAAATAGTCTGACCTCTATAAGGGTAGCCTTCACCGCTATCCCTATAGACTTGGCCGCTACTCTTACGACGATGAAGGCTATAGCTATAGCGGTGAACTCTACCCCTATAGAGCTCCCATTATTTTCTGTGATTTTTGGATGTTTTCTACCCCAAATCCATAGAATCAACATTACTTGTATGTTTTAAGTCTAGATCTATCAAAGTATGGTTGATTATGAATTAAAACTTCAATTATTTTAAGTTTATGGATGTAAAAAAGCCCGATTTTCCCCTTTAAAACCGAAATCTGACGTCAAGTTTGTGGTCACAGCCTTGACCGTCATCGTCATGGCCATCACCACCATCCTTATGGTGGTTACCGCTATAGTGACGGCGGACAAGGTTGCCACTACAGCCTTAGCCATCTAAACTCGATTTTAAGCCTTTTTCGGTCTTTTTTTCACCGTTTTCAATCCTTTTTCGTGTTTTTCTTCGTGCTTTTGATCTATTTTTGTTTTCCCATTGATCCGAAATCGATTTTGAATTTCTTTATCATGTTTAATTGTTTATTTGAATAATGAACTTGATTAAATCCTCCAACTTGGCTTAAAAATCGGGTTTTTATCACCTAAATAATTTCTTCATATATTTTCTTGTCAATTTTATCTTGTTTTTGGTGTAGTTATTATTTGTGCCTTGTTTATTTGTGATTTTGGTTATTTTATCTTGTTTGGAGCTAGGTCCGTGTTGGTAAGTTTGGTTAGGACCAGATTTCAACCCTTTAAGTATTTATTCACTTATTTACTTTCCTGTAGTAGAAAAATGCGTAGATGTTTGTAAAGCCATGTAATAATTAATTTACTTGCTTTTATTTATTTATTGCTTTTGTGTGATGTATGGCTATATAAACCAAAAACTCTAAAGATTAATTGGATTTAAATCGCATAAGAACTAAAGTCGCACTTATAAAATGTAAACGATTTGATTTAATAAATGCAAAGTTAGCAACACCATCCAAACTTGGAATCTCTGTTTTAAGGTACGGTCCAACCACCCGATGGGAATATCGTACCCAAATTCCTAGTAGAGCTAAACTAGGTGGCGACTCTGTCTTAAAATGTGGGATTTGAAGTCTCGTATCTCTTAAAATCTAAATTGAACTAAAATATCAACTTCAACATCATTTTCATCAATCTATTTTTTCATCACGCTGCTAAAATGAGGATCAATTCTTCGGCTCACTTAGCCGAGCTTATTTTTTCCCGCGCCCTTAAGCGTCAGGAAAAGGTCATCCGCTCACACTCTGTGAGTAGAGTTACTCTTGGGCTGCTATGCGTCTTGGAGGACCTAATTGAATTCATAAGGTGGAACTGGCCAAGGGCCATCCTCGAGCAAATATACTATGCACTTGACTATTCGGCCCGAGGCGGAGCCACAATGCTCAAGATCGCGCAACTATGGATTTTGGTGAGTAGCCTTATTCTTTAATATTGACCATAATGTTTAATCAGTTTATTGATCTTATCATTTTCTATCTTTACATATGTAGGCATTCAAGCACCTGATAATCCCTCATCTTGCGCTCGTTACATGACCGCCACCAGGGTCGCATGCTATCGCTCGTTAGATGTACAGATGGTCTGATCTGGATATAGCGGATGCACGTGTGTGGTATCAGGAGTATTTATGGCAGCTTAGACATCATCGAGTAACATTATTTCATGCTCATTCTTACCTATTAGTTTTAAAATGAATGGACAAATGTAAGGACACTTACATTGATTTGTTATGGTGTTTCTTTCAGCTTATTGCTGAGCCATGGAGGAGATTGTCCTATTATCATCAAGTCAAGAATGTCTGACTCATAGTGGATGGATGTCGGTTTGTTCTAGAGTACCGCTTCTCCCAGGAGTGGTATTTTAGAGAGCCGGTTCACCGGTGGAGGATGAGTACTACATCTTGGAGGAGGGTTCCCCTAGACTTATCGGTTGGTGTTTTTTGGCCTCATCTCATGCCTGCCGATGCACGAGCCTAGTTTTTGGATGGTGATAGCTAAAAGGTGCCTACTATTAGCTGAGACTACACTGCTAGCATGAGGTGCTTCATTCCAAATTATCTACGGAAGACTTGGACCAACGTCCCGTGGGATTTTAAATTCGGTGATAATGATGTTGTGACCTAGGGTAGTGAGGGAATCAAGAGTAGCAATGATGATGATGATGAGCTGCCCTCAGATAATGATGGCGGAGGAGCCATCATGAGGTATGATGACATCGATGACACCAACTCGAGCTTTGATCTGACCATCCTTTACTAGGGCCGACATAGGAGGGTATATTCTTTAGATCTTTTGCGAATCTTATTAATACTTTCTACTGCTCTAGTGATTTATAGCCCACCTTGTTTATCTGATGTCACATTTCCTTCTATGATTTTAGGGGACTTGCAAGAAGAGAAGAGGTGGCCTTACTATCAATACTGAGGAACCCAGAGAGCCCTCTCAACGATACACTACCGACCCCGAGATCGTTTACATAGGGCTAATTCCACCTACTCGGGTGGCCTCCTCACTGGGTAGAGTTGGCGGGATTATGATGAACTAGCTAGAAACCTCATCTTCACAGATGTGTCGACTTGGATTTTGAGAGGGGAGGGCCATCGGGTAGTTGAGGGTGCCCCTGTATTACATTTTGCTGGATACCATACATGTAAGAATGCCAAACTTATCCATTTTATTAGTCTTTATTTATTATTGTCCAACTGTGGTGATTGGCTGGTTCTTACTTTGCATTTGATCATATAGGTACCCATTTCTGAGATTGAGTGCATGGCTCGGGGATATTATTATGTGAGAGACCTGCTGATTGCTTAGGATTTCATGAGTTGGGTAATAACTTTATCTTTTTGCCTACAATAAATAGAGAAAGGATATACAAAATACTTTTTAGAGTTATGTATGTATGTATGTATGAATTCATGATTTATCATGCTGATTCTCCGTTTAGGTGTCCACACTTGCAGGCTTTCATTGCGATGGAGCAGGATAGCTACTACACCAAGCACGAGAAGTGGATGAGTGTCAAATGTGAGCTAGTAGACTATCGGAGCCAGATGTCTTGAGAGATAGTTGGCTACCAGAACCAAAGAGCTTATGATAAGGCGCGATTCATAGACATGTCCCGAGATATGAAGAGCCTATGCAATTGCCTTAATGGGGTGGAGAGTCAGAGAGACCGACTCCTGACTCAGTTTTGGGATTATGACTATACGAGGAGCAGCAACACACATGGGTCTGATGATATCCTTAATGATGAGTGTTGAGAGTAGACTAGATGACTACTCCATTACTTCACTTTTTCTTGTTTATTTATTGCATTTAGTGTTCACCCGATACATTGGTGACTTGATACTTTGGTTGTTTTATTCTTATGTGACTAATGTGATTGCTTTCTTGATTATGTTGTTGATTACTTTGTTTGCTCTCTAGATGAATGCTAGGTACAGTAGATGCTTGACTAGGAATAATCTGATTAATCGCTACACCCATCAGAATTAACAATAGTGCATTCTTATTTATCATGCGATTAGCAGATAGAGATTACTAATGGCAACACACAATGCTCAACTGAAGCATTTCTTGGGTACTTTAGAGAGCTCTGATTGGGCAAAGTTGGAGGGTTTCGGACTGGCGGGGCTTCGGTACATTGCTAGCTGGCCGGTGAATATGACCTTCCTTCATTCGGCATTCTCCTACTAGGACACAATGGATTACATGTTTTGTTTCTTGAATTTTGAGCTATGTCTAATAGTGGAGGAGTTTCATGCTATTCTCAAAGTGACTTGCTCTATCGGACTGTAATTTGGCATGTCGGAGGTTATTTTTGGTGCCGAGGATTGATTGATCGGGTTATGGAATGTAGATGCCCTTGCTACATTCCTTTTAAAGATTCCTGGATCACCGGGGTTTAATCTTAGTAGGGTACTCGAGTGGTGCATAGCTACCCCTAGATCATACATTTCTTATCATTTCGTGGTGGCTTTATTGCTTATGGCCGAGTTCGTTAATGGAGTCGACATCGTTGCCCCATTTTAACTAATTTTAATCATCAGACCTGCCTCTGAGTGTATTTATCCATTGTTCACAGGGTTAGCTAAGACTCTACTTCACCTGGATAGGGTTGCTAGAAATATTGATATCATCGGGGATCACTTCTCCATACTACAGGTATTTTTCTAACAAAATTCTAATTCTGAAACTAAAACTGAAATTGAAACTGAATCTGAAACTAAATCGAAATTTGAAACTAAGTCTGAAACTAAAACTGAATCTTAAACTAAAACTGATACTAAAATGAATCTGAAATTGAGTATGATGTGCAGGTTTGGCTCTTGGAGAAGCTATTTCTGATCTAGGATCCTCAGGGCGATCCGAGATGATATTGGCCTAAGAATTATCTCAGGAGGACTCGTGTCATTGCTAATCATGACACCCTTCCATATGATGCTTGGATGGGGATCATAGATGGTAAGCCGATATTGAGATTTTCAGGGTCTATAGTTGGTGGAGGATCACTGATGTGCTGGTGGATAATGTTAGACATGATGTATGCCCTAGAGGCAATTAGGGCAATATATCTTAGTTAGGTTTATTTATACAACAAAGTTATATTAATAAAGGCATTCTTTTATTATATCAATGACTATGAAAATATATTATGACTGGTTTAGAATATATTTATTGATGTGTTTACAAAAGTCCTTGGCATAATCATAACACGTATTGCAAGGACAAGTGAGACTATGTTGGTGAGAACTGGTTCGTGTTCAATTATGATTTGTCTAAATATCCCTGGTCGTAGTATCTTCAAGACTGGACATTGATGAATATGGATAGACTAGCACGTGTTGTCATACCTCTTGAATATGGTTCAGAGTAGCATATCTCCAGTGCTAGAGGGTGGTACCTTTGGTTAACACACGAATGTATTTAAGGAAATACATTAGAGATCGCCATGAGACAACACTCGGTAATCTATATTATGTGTTAGCGTTTTAATCATCTCATTGCAATAGCAATACAAATATCCTTAGACCTGAGATAGTAGTTACCTTATTCAGATGTTGCTATACTTTGGGTTATACCTATACATTCTTTGAGACTGGATGTCACGGATAATTATGGGTATAGTTGATGTCTGTCTATTGGTAAGCCGAGTAGTCAAGATGGAATCTATCACTCCATTATAGTAAAATAAGGGAGATGTACCTTAGCCACTTGTTAGAAGTGACACACTCGTAAACTTCTGATCAGAGTATGAGTTGATAGGATGGGATCCTAACCAACACATTAAATGGTTGAGTAGTGTACTTTGGCAGCAAGACTAAACTACTAGGGTACCTATTAAAGCTAGTAGTGGACTAAAACTTAAGCCAAGTCCTAGAAACTAGATGGTACTTAATAGTTGATAGAAGGAGTGAATTATACTGATATAGTTGCAGAACAGGGATTAAATTACATGCACGTGAAGTTTCGAATATTGACGGGTAATATGCCTTTGCTAGAGGCCAATATGACTGATTAAAGTAATTAGGGTCCATAAAGGTCTGGACCTCTGAGCAAGTCATTTCCTAAAAGGGATTGAGCCAGGTTAAGCTTTTGGCGGCTCGATATTACGGGATCCTATAAGGTCACACACTTTGAGTTATGATCGAGCTAAGTAAAGAATCGTTAGACTAGGACTAATCTAGAAGATTAAGGAAATATGGTTAGACCATAACATATTGGTTAGACCAATATTCATTGTTTGGACCAATGAACCTAATAAATAATAAGGAGGATAAAATAAATAAAGGGATTAAAAACCAAAAGACAACACAGTTAAAGATTACTAGGTATTACTTGAACTGGTGCAAGTGGATCAGTGAGAAAATTACTGGTTAATTTTAGACTCGATCTACATGATGGCCAAGGCAGTGTTGTGTGTGAACAACACTATTCAAGGCCCGTATTGGGCCATTGGGGACAGTGGGCTGCAGTGCGTAGCCCACTGCACACTAGAGCACGGCCTGCTGGGCTGCACTGGTGTGCGGCCTAGCAAGCATGCCTGTGTTATGCACAACCTATTACGCTACACAGGTGTGTGGCCCAATAGGCCTGCAGAAAGCGATGGGCAGCACAGCCCGTAAGGGCTGTGCTACTGGCGGGCTACAGACCTCCACGTCTGCATAGGCCTAGCCAAAGCTACTAGCCAATTGACCAGTAGTAGATTATAAGTATGCGAGTTTGCTCCCCAAGCAAACTCCCCATTAGAGTTCGATTCTAACTCTAATAAGGTTTATAAAATACCTAATTGCCCTTTTTATATTTATTTCTGATTTGTTGAGGTTAGGGACTTTATTGTCCTTTGAATAATTCCTAACCACTATAAATAAAAGCCTCCTCCATTATTTTTCGTCTTGAATTTTATAATCCCTCTCTTGCTCTCTAATTCTCTTGGTTGTTCTGATTCCTAAAAGTAATCTGTCGAAAGACATATTTACTTAGAATAGAAAGCTAAGCAAATTTTCGTCTAGAATAAATTAGTAGGGAGGAGCTCTAGCCATTCTCCGCTATTTTATCGGTTCTTCCTTTCTAGAAAGTTTTAGTCGGTGGTGCTCGTGTGGACTATTTATAGAGGGCTTCTACTTTAGAGCCTGTGAACGTAGCTGAGGGGTCATTCTGCTGACATTAAGACTCAAGCTTCAACTGGTAAGTGGTTAAATTATTATTAGGTCCTTTGAATAAGTGTTTATGACCTAAAAGAATTTAAGACTAGCACTATTATCAATCATGCTATGCTTAGGAAATCCATAGAACTAGATTAAATTTTTGAACATCCAATGCACATGTTTTACCTATTAAAACCTTAATCTGGACCAACAGATACTAGTGGCGGTCGTGTTCAGCTTGTAGGGTTGTGGTAGTTTGTGCATTACTCGCCTTAAAGCTTGTGCCAGCAATGGGGACGATGACAAAGAGTCCCACTCCATCTTGATGATTTTATATACATTTCATTCTTAGCCAACCTTCTTAATTTGCTAGAGAGGTGTGGGGCACCGAGTGAGATATGATACTTTTGATTATGACCGATTGGGAGCTATCACTACTGATGGTACCTACTGAGGATGGCTTTGCCACATTCGAAGGTTATGGAGTCAGGCAGAGTGTCAACGTGCATGGTTTTTGTAGAGGCACAAGACGGAGGGACTCAGCCTTATCCTTTGATGTTGGTCTAGATTAAGGGTTTTAGCAAGTAAAACATGTGCTACGAAAATCTAAAAATTTCATCTAGTTCCCTGGAGCTCCTAAGCGTGGCATGATTGATAATAGTGCTAGTCTTAAATTATTCTAGGTCACAAATACTTATTAAAAGTACCTAATAATAATTTAACCACTTACTAGTTGATGCGAGAATCCTATAGTTGGTAGAAAGTCCCCTCAGCTACGGGGCACAGACTCCAAAGTAGAAGCCCTCTATAAATAGTCCACATGAGCACCACTGACCAAAACTTTCTAGAAAGGAAGAACCGATAAATAAGCGAAAGATAGCTAGATCTTCCCTACTAATTTATTCTAGAAGAAATTTCCTTAGTTTTCTATTCTAAGTAAATACGTCTTTTGACGGATTACTTTTAGAAATCAGAACAACTAAGAGAATAAGAGAGCAAGAGAGGGATTATAAAATTCAGGATGAAAAATAATGAAGGAGAAGGCTTCTATTTATAGTGGTTAGGAATTTTTGAAAGGACAATAAAGTCCCTAACCTCAACCAATAAGAAATAAAATAAAAAGGGCAATTAGGTATTTTAATTAACGTAATAGAGTTTCGTTCTAACTCTAATAAAGAGTTTGCTTGGGGAGAAAACTCCCCATCTTTATCCAAAACACTACTAGCCAAAAGGCCAGCAGTGCAGGATGGTCCAGCACAGTCATGCAGGCCCATGGCCCAATGCAGGAAAGCCCTCAAGGGCTATGCTGCATAGTGCCATGCACTGTGCCTGTTGGGCCGCGCACCTGCAAAGCCCAGCAAGCTGTGCATAGCTTGGCCTTACAAGGCCGCGCTCTTGTGCGTAGTGGGCTGTGCATTGCCATCCACTATTCCCGAGGCCCCAATGTAGGGCTTGTGTAGTGTTGTTTACACATAACACTACCTTGGCTCGCACCCAGATAGAATCTAGTATTTGTCCAACAACTTTCTCACCGATCCACTTGCACTAATTTAAGCAATACCCATGTTCTTTAACTGTGCTGTTTTTTGGTTCTCAACCCCTTTATTTATTTTATCGTCCTTATTATTTAACAGGTTCATTGGTCTAACCAATGAATATTGGTCCAACCAATATGTTATGGTCTAACAATATTTTCTTGCTCTTCTAGATTAGACCTAGTTGAACGGTTCTTTATATAGCTCGATCATAACTAAAAGATTGTGACCTTATAGGATCTCATAATATCGATCCATCAAAAGTTTAACCAGGCTCAATCCCTTTTAGGAATTGATTGGCTCGAAGCTTTAGACTGTTAAGGACTCCAATTACTTTAATCGGTCATAGTGGCACTCTAGCAAAGGTGTATGACCCTTCAATATTCAGAACATCACGTGCATTGTGACTTAATCCTAGTTCTACAATATTATCAATACTATTCACTCCTTCTATCAACTGTTAAGTACCATCTATTTTCTAGGACTCGGTTAAAGTGTTAGTCCACTAGTAGCTATAATAGCTACCCTAGTAGTATAGTCTTGCTGCCAAAGTACACTACTCAACCATTTAATGTGTTAATCAGGATCCTATCCAATCAACTCATACTCTGATTAGAGGTTTAGGAGTGTGTCACTTCTAACAAGTATCCAAGGTATAGCTCCCTTATATTTGCTATAATGGAGTGATAGATTCCATCTTGACTACTTAGCTTACCAATGGACAGACATCAATTATACATGTAATTATCCGTATCATCCAGTCTATAGAATGAATAGGTATAATCCAAAGTGTAAAAACATCTGAACAAGGTAACTAGTATCTCAGGTCTAAGGATATTTGTATTGCTACTACAATGAGACTACTAAAACACAATCACATAATATAGATTACGAGTGTTGCCTCTGAGTGGTCTCCAATGTATCTCCCTGAATACATTCATGTGTTAACCCAAGGTACCACTCTCCAGCAATGGAGATATGCTACTCCGAATCAAATTCAAGAGGTATGACGACACATGCTAGTCTATCCGTATTCCTCAATGTCCACTCTTGATGATACTATAACTAGGGATCTTTAGACAAATCATAACTAAACACGAATGAGTTCTCACCAACATAGTCTTACTATGCCCTTGCAATTCATGCTATGATTATGTCATGTACTTTTGCAAACACATCAATGAATATATTCTAAACCATTCATAATATATTTTCATAGTCATTGATATAACAAAAGAATGCCTTTATTAATATAACTTTGTTTCGTACTTATAAAACTGACTAAGATATATCGCCTAATTAGCTCTAGGGCATACATCATATCTAACAATCTCCCAATTGCACTAGAGCCAATTAGCTACGTGCCGTAAGCCATAACTATTAACATGCTGGTCATGCTTAATTTGTGTCATAGGTTTGGTCAGACCATCCGCCAGGTTCTGATCTGTGGGTACATATTCCATCTATATATCCTTATCTCTTATCATATCTTGAACCATATGATATTTTCTATGTACATGTCCATTTCTCTGACGAGACCGTGGTTCTTTTGCCTGAGTAATAGCCCTAAGAAATCTCCTTATCTAAACAACTCGTTTTGCCACTTTTGAAGTAGCAATGTACTCAGATTTAGTGGTTGAATCAACAGTTGTATCCAATTTGGAACTCTTCCAAATAACTACCCCTCCATTTAACATAAACAGGTAACCTGATTATGACTTGTAGTCATCTTTATCAGATTGAAAACTTACATCAGTGAATCCCTTCACCATGAGATCACCTCCTCCATATGCTAAGAACATTTCCTTAGTCCTTCTCAAGTACTTAAGTATATTCTGAATGGCCTTCCAGTGCTTCTCACCTGGATCAGATTGAAATCTGCTTATGATGCTCAATGAGTGTGAGACATTAGGCCGTGTACATACCATATCATATATGATAGATCCTATATCGGATGCATAGGGTATTTCATTCATTTCCAATCTCTCCTCTTGTGTCCTCGAACACACAGATTTGGAAAGGTTAATTCCATAAGACATTGGAAGATAACCCCTTCTTTATTGCTCAAGGTTGAACCTAGTCAATACCCTTTCTATGTACGTATCTTGTGAAAGACCTAGCAGCCTCTTAGATCTATCTTTATAGATCTTTATACCTAGTATAAATGTTACTTCTCCAAGGTCCTTCATGGAGAACTTTCTTGACAACCACGACTAAACCATTTGAAGAAGAGAAATGTCATTTCCTATAAGCAGTATGTCATCAACATATAGCATAAGAAAAAGGACTTCACTCCCTCTAACTTTCTTATATGCCCAAGGCTCATAAGCGTTTGATATAAAATCTAATTCTTCGATCGTATCATCACACCTTATATTCTAACTCCTGGATGCTTGCTTAAGTCCATAAATGGATCTTTGTAGCTTGCATACCTTCAAGCCATTCTGAGATGTAAAACCCTCAGGTTGTATAATGTATACATCTCGATCCAAGTTTCCATTTAGGAAAGGAGTTTTCACATCCATCTGCTAGATCTCATAATCATAATGAGCAGCAATGGCCAAGAGTATCCTTAGGGATTTAAGCATGGCTATCGGTGAAAAGGTTTCATCATAGTCAATTCCTTCTTTTTGATTATAGCCCTTTGCCACCAACCTTGACGTATAGGTAATCACATTACCATCCATGTCGGTTTTCTTCTTGAAAATCCATTTACAACCTATGGGTCTAACCTCATTAGGTGCATCGACCAATTCCCATACTTGGTTTTCATACATGGAATCCATTTCTGATTTCATGGCTTTTAACCATTTATCAAAGTCTGAGCACTCCATTACTTCCTTGTAGGTCTTAGGTTCATCATCTTCTATTAGAAAGATTTATTTATCATCTGTGATGAAAAATCCATATCTTTCAGGAGCATTGGGAACTCTACCAGATCTATGTAACGGTTATTGTGTAACAGGTTGTTCCTCAATCACACTCTACTGTGTATCGTACGTAGGAATTGAGTTGATCATCTTATTTGCCTACTTGAGTTGATCATCTTATTTGCCTACTTAAACCTCAAGTTCAAGGTCACTCCCACTAGCTTTTGCAAGTATGTATTCTTTCTCAAGGAACTTGGCGGTCCTAGAAACAAACACTTTTGTTTCTTAGGATCATAAAAGGTATATCCTACTGTCTCTTTAGGATAACCTATGAACAAGCATTTGTCAGCCCTAGCTCCCAGCTTGTCTAACATTGTCCTTTTAACATAGGCATGACATCCCCAAAATCTTAGGTGAGAAAGAGAGGGTTTCTTACCACATCACCTTTCATATGGCATTGTATCAACTGATTTTGAGGGCATATGGTTTAGTATATAAACCGCACTCTCAAGTGCATATCCCCAAAAGGATTTACTGAGACTTATTTGGCTCATCAAGGACTGAACCATGTCTAACAAAGTTCTATTCATCCTCTCAGACATGCCGTTGTGCTGAGGGGTATAAGGAGGGGTCCATTGGGGTAATATTCCATTATCCCTTAGATAATCTTGAAACTCTTGGATTAAAAATTCTCCACCTCAGTCTGACCATAGTGCATTAATATTCTTTCCAAGTTGTTTCTCAACTTCATTCTTATAGTCTTTGAATCTTTCAAAACTATTTGATTTGTGCCTCATGAGGTACAAATACCTATATCGTAAGTAATCATCGATAAAAGATATGAAGTAGACAAATCCTCCATGTGCTTGCACATTTATTGGACCACATACATCTATATGTATTATTTCCAATGTACTTATGGCCCTTTGCCCTTTTCCTTTAAAGGGTTTCTTTGTTATTTTGCCTAATAAACAAGGTTTGCATACCCCATAAGACTGCCAGTCTATTGGGCCTAAGTCACCTCTTTGTGTAACTTAGTTAAGCGAGCTTTATTTATATGGCCCAAACGACAATGCCACAAGTAGGATGATTTTTCTTTATCTAATTTCAATCTCTTAGCATTATTCATATTAAAAATTTTAGTTTAGTATTTAAAAATATATGCCATCAATTAAAACTCCATTACAATAAAGAACACTATTTTTATGAATTTGACAATCTTTATTATTAAATAGAACTTGAAATCCTTCTACTGATGAACACGCAACAGATATAATATTCTTAGTAACAATCGGAATATAATAACATTTATTTAATTCTAAAACTAGGCCACTTGGCAATTTAAGACTATATGTTCCTACAGCTGATGCAGCAACCTGTGCTCCATTTTCAACTCATAGGTCCAACTCTCGTTTAGCCAGCCCTCTACTATTCTGCAACCCCCATACTGATGTACAGATATGAGTACAACATTCAGTATCTAATACCCATGTAGACTCATAAGGAACTGTAGTGAAATTTTCAATCATGAACATACCTGAAGTATAAGCATCTTTGAGCTTTGCCTTCTCATGCTCAGAAAATGCAGCCACACAGTCTTTCTTCCAATGATTGGTCCTACCGCATTGAAAATAGACATTCTCAGCAATTGCTTTCTCTTTTCTAATTTTTCTTTATATACTTTTCCTATTGAATTTTAAATTCCCTTTCATCCTATCCTTAGGATTTTCAGAACTCTTGGCTAGATGCTCTCTTTCAAAATTTCTAAGTTTGGTCATAAACTCTGGAGTTTTAAGAGATTTTCTGGACATTTGATAGTCATTCACGAAAGGTGAATACTTCTCTTATAGTTGTTCTATCATGAAATCAATTTCTAATGCAGAGTCCTCCTTGACTCCTATCTGAACCATGCATTAAGAACACTCCAAGTATTTTGCACAATATTCAGATGCCAAGATGTCATCACTTGATTCATCAGCAGTTCCAAAGAATTTTATAATCTGAGCTATCTCAAGCTTAATGCTTTCTTTTTATGCTTTGAGATGGATCAACATAGACTCTAAGTCCATGTGCAAATGTTGTTTTCCATGTTTGGAAGACATGGTCTCGAGTATCACAAATGATACTACTTACAAGTCCTTCCTGTGCTTTTAATATGCTTCCTTTTGCTCATTAGATGCATCAACATTTGGCTTAATTGGTTTGGGATGATCCAGAACACTATCTAGATCATTTTTCTTTAATTCTTCTTCGAGAGCCTCAAACCATGTGTTAAAATTACATCCATTTAATTTCTTGTCAAGAATAGGGCAAAGGTTTATTATTTGCAGTCATATTTAACCTAGATATAAGAAAAGAATGATTGCTTTAGACTTAGTTCTTATACATGCATTTAACTTAAGGTCTTTTAATTAAATACATATTCCTACTATTTTATGAAGGTTCAATTCAAAACATAATAGACCCTTCTATTGTTTTTCAGGAAATATGGTCTAACCATTTTCCTTAGTAGGTAGCATCTATAACTCATTTAAGCTAACCCCCATCTATCACGAGTCTAGCTAACTTAAAGAGCTATAGGAGGATCTAGTCCACTTGCATCTAATGTAATTGCTAATCCATTTGAGTTCCAACCAATGGACGCGCATAACCAATTATATGACTCCTCAAATGATGCCTCCAGCCCAGCATTAGCTCCAATTTTACGGACAACTAACCCAGTCCGGTTAAGACTTAACCCTAACTCGAATCATGTGAATAGACGATGTTAAAGAAGAAGGCATGATTTGCATGAGCCATTCATTCATTAAAAAAGCCTAGAATCACACTTTGATTTTTGGGAAGGCTAATTTTGTCTTAACATTTTAATGGGGATTTATTGGTGCAATCGGTCTCGCCAAATCTAGGACTTATACATGCACATGATTATGAACTATAACTAATTCTAGGCTAAAAGGAATCAGTAGGTCCAACCTAGTCACGCTCAACTGGTAATTCATAATCATTCCATCATACCAAGACTCCACATAGCATGCAAAACAAATAAGGGGTTCATTGTTCAAGTTCTTGCACCTATGTCTATAAGTTTTATTTTAACAATTTGAACTTTCATTTGTAAAATCATATAATGAATCTAATTCATTATACAAGAAATCAACTAATTCAAAAAGTCCCTTTGGTAATTAGAATCTAGAACTGATGAGAATTCCCAAGTAGGAGAGGCCCCCTTAAAGTGAATGAGCAGCCTTATCCAATCTTTGCCAAAATAAACACGGGCCCTTCTGACTCAGTTAACCATAGACTAATTAAAATAAATATTTCATTCTTTTCTAATTTTAGAATTATTCTATATAATTCAAAAATTAAAGCATTTACAATTTTAAGTAAAACATTGTTTATTCTTAGATAACTACCCTGACTAAGTTTGAGCAATACAAATCTAGTTATCACAACATTTTCTATTGCAAGAAATAAATTCCTAGGCATGGCATAGCATACTCAAAAATATTTCATAGAAAATCAGACCCAGCATATTTCTAGTCAATCATATAATCGCATTAGTAAGGCTCTAGTACCACTGTTGGTCTAGATTAAGGGTTTTAGCAAGTAAAACATGTGCAGCGAAAATTTAAAAATTTAATCCAGTTCCTTGGATCTCCTAAGCATGGCATGATTGATAATAGTGCCAGTCTTAGATTATTCTAGGTCATAAACACTTATTTAAAGGACCTAGTAATAATTTAACCACTTACCAGTTGAAGCATGAATCATGTAGTCTGTAGAAAGACCCCTCAACTACGTGCACAGACTCCAAAGTAGAAGCCCTCTATAAATAGTCCACACGAGCACCACCGACCAAAACTTTCTTGAAAGGAAGAACCGATTAATAAGTGAAAGATAGCTATAGCTTCCCTACTAATTTATTCTAGAAGAAATTCCCTTACTTTTCTATTCTAACTAAATACGTCTTTCAATGGATTAGTTTTAGGAATCAAAACAACTAAGAGAATAAGAGAGCAAGAGAGGGATTATAAAATTCTGGATGAAACATAATGAAGGAGGAGGCTTTTATTTACAGTGGTTAGGAATTATTCAAAGGACAATAAAATCCCTAACCTCAACCAATCAAAAATAAAATAAAAAGGGCGATTAGGTATTTTAATTAACCTAATAGAGTTAGAACCAAACTCTAATGGGGAGTTTGCTCAACAAACTCCCCATCTTTATCCAAAACACTGCTAGCTGAATGGCCTACAGTGCAAGCTAGGCCTGCATAGGCGCACATGCCAATGGCCTAATATAGCACAGTGCCATGCATTGTGGATGTTGGGCCATGCACCTGTGCAGCCCAATAAGCTACGCATAGCGCAGCATGCCTGCTGGACCATGCACCAGCATAACCCAACAAGCCGCACTCTTGTACCTAGTAGGATTCGCAATGCCGCCCATTGTTCCTAAGGCCCCAATGCGGGCGTTAAGCAGTGTCATTCACACTTAACGCTGCCTTAGCCCACATATAGATCGAATCTAAAATTTGCCCAACAACTTTCTCACCGATCCACTTGTACCAATTTAAGCAATACCCAGTATTCTTTAATTGTACTGTCTTTTGGTTCTTAACCCATTTATTTATTTTATCCTCTTTATTATTTGACAAGTTCATTGGTCCAACTAATGAATATTGGTCTAACCGATATGCTATGGTGTAACCATATTTTCTTGCTCTTCTAGATTAGAACTAGTCTAACGGTTCTTTACATAGCTCGGTCGTAACTCAAAGTGTGTGACCTTATAGGATGCCATAATATCGAGCCATCAAAAATTTAACCTAGCTCAATCCCTTTTAGGAATTGATCGGCTCGGAGCTCTAGGCGGTTATGGACTCCACTTACTTTGATCAGTCATAGTGGCACTCCCATAAAGGCATATGACTCCACAATATTTGGAACGTCATGTGCATTGTGACTAAATCCCTATTCTATAATGGTATCAATACAATTAACTCCTTCTATCAACTGTTAAGTACCATCTAGTTTCTATGACTTGGTTTAAGTGTTAGTCCACTAGTAGTTGTAATAGCTACCCTAGTAGTTTAATCTTGCTGCCAAAGTACACTACTCAACCATTTAATGTGTTGATTAGGATCCTATCCTATCAACTCATACTCTAATCAAAGGTTTACGAGTGTGTCACTTCTAACAAGTGGCCAAGGTACATCTCCCTTATATTGCTATAGTGGAGTGATAGATTCCATCTTGACTACTCAGCTTACTAACGAACAGACATCAACTATACCCGCAATTATTCATATCATCTAGTCTATAGAATGAATAGGTATAATCCAAAGTACAGCAACATCTGAACAAGGCAACTAGTATCTCAGGTCTAAGGATATTTTTATTGCTATTGCAATAAGAAGATTAAAAAACCAGCACATAATACAGATTATCGAGTGTTGTCTCATAGCGGTCTCTAATGTATCTTCTTGAATACATTCATGTGTTAACCCAAGGTACCACCCTCTAGCATTGGAGATATGCTACTCTGAATCAAATTCAAGAGGTATGACGACACATGCTAGTCTATTTGCATTCATCAATGTCTAGTCCTTATGATACTACATTAGGGATATTTAGACAAATCATAATTGCACATGAACCATTTCCTACCAACATAGTCTCACTATGCCCTTGCAATTTGTGCTATGATTATGTCATGGAATTTTGCAAACACATCAATGAATATATTCTAAACCATTCATAATATATTTTCACAGTCGTTGATATAAAAATGAATGCCTTTATTAATGTTACTTTGTTCGTACAAATAAAACTAACTAAGGTATATCGCCCTAATTAACTCTAGGGCATACATCATATCTGACATCTGACAGCAAAGGAGAGGATCACTCGAGCTTATGATTCTGACTATGATGATGCTGCTGCTGATGATGATGATGATGATGATGATGAGGGCGCAGGTCCCTTAGGGTGCTTGATGAGGATCATACTATCTTTGTTTTCATTTATCTCTACCTTTGAATAGGCCCGAACATTGTGTTGGGCCCATCAGACCTTTTATTATTGTTTTTATGTCGTAACTTTTACCTAGACCGCCCTTTTTAGGTTTTTAATCCAGTGGAATTTTTGGCCTTTATGTAGACCTAGATGTTTTCAGTCTACAAAAATTTATTCCTACTTTATTATTATTTTTTATTAGTGTGTAAGCGTTTGAATTAAATGGCATTCTAAATTCAACTTGTTTGCAACATTTCGCCTTTAGGGCCCAGTATATTCATTCGCACACAAACATAAGAGTTCAATAAAAGTGACTTTTCCATTAATTGAATTAAGCCTGAGTACATAATGATGATAACCAATTCTACTGACTTAAACTCTAATGTTAACTAGCCTATGAAATTTTTCTAGCCAACAAACTCTCGTGGCTCACTTTTACCCTAAATTTTGCTTAGACCGTCCTTTTTAGATTTTTAGTCTAGCGGGCTATTCTTGCACCATAACTTTTTCCAGAATGGTTTGTAGAATACCAAACAGTGGGATAGACTCTAATTTTTGCCAGAGCAGTAGAGGACCACTCGCCGGGTGATTTATTTACATATTATTTATGTATCGCTTTTCTGGATTTGATTCTTTTAGGTTAGATATGATAACGCTTCAACTGATCCTGATTGATAGGGTTTGTGAACTCGTTAGCATCCATGTAATCTTCATTCTGACTTTATTAAGAACTTACTTAATTACATAAAGTCCTTCCTAATTTGGGCAAAACTTCCCCCTTGGATCAGTGTTGGTTGGCTTTACTTGCTTTAAAACCAAATCACCTACTTTCAACGGGTATCTGTGATGCTTGACCTAGCTATTATAAGCTCTTTCCATGCACTGCTGATACATTTGGAGGCATTCTAAGGCTTTTAGGCACTGCTCATCCATGGTATTCATTTGTTCGAATCTTGCTCTTGTCCATTTGGTCTCTTCTAGTTTAGATTTGAGTGCCACTCGTAGAGACTTCATCTCAATTTCAATTGGTAAGACTATTCCTATGCCGTAAATGAAAGAGAAGGAGGTCTGACTTATGGGGGTCAAGATGCTTGTTTGGTACCCCTAAAGAGAAAATGGTAGCTTATCAGCCCAATCTTGGTAACCAGCGATTTAAAGGATTTTCTTAATAAACTTATTAGCCGCATCGACCACACCGTTGGCTTAAGGACGATAGGGCAAAGATCTATGATGCTTAATACCATACTTCTCGATTAAATCTGGTTGCCCCTTGAAACTGAACCCTATTGTCTGACATGATGTGATGGGGTAGACCGTACTGAGCGAAGATGTGTTTCTCGATGAACTTGGCCATTTTCTTGGTGGTAACACTAGTGAATGATTCAGGTTCCACCTATTTTGAGAAATAATCCACCGCCATAATGATGAAGTATGTCCATTAGTTGATAACGACCGAATTTAACCAATTATATCTCTCCCCCATGCCGAGAATGGCCAAGAAGTAGATAGATTATGAAGCTCGATAGGTGGAAGATGCTGAATATGGCCATAAATTTGACATTGATGACACTTCTTAACTTTGGAGACACAATCGATGATCAAAGTTAACCAAAAGTAGCCTATTTACTGAATCTTCTTAGCTAAAGCCATTCCATTCATGGGTTGTCCACAATCACCCATATGAACCAGAATCACAACACAACGGGCATCAGATTCAGTCAAGAATCAGAGTAGTAAACCATCTGAAGTTCTTTTGAAGAGATCATTATCGATGATTCTGAACTAAAAAGCCAACTTGCGTAGAGTAGTTCAAACTGAATCAGTAGCATTCTTAGGGTACAGACCATGATGGAAAAATTACACAATGTCTGAGTACCAGCAGGGGTCATCACTGATGGTGAGGACTTAGGCAGTGTCAGGTCAATGGTAAGGAACCTTTGTAGAAACCAAGATCAAATGGTAAATGGGTTACCACTGAGAACCTTCCCACATCGAACCTAGTGTGGCTAACAAATCGGCTATCTAATTTTCATCCAGGTAAACACGATGGTAGAGACATGTCTCAAACTTAGCTGATAGATTCCAAACGGCATTAACATAAGGCCAGAGATACTCTTTTTTTTATCCCAATCCCCCACAACCTGACAGATGACCAAAGCCGAATCCCTAATCACAGAAACGTGATTTGCCCCTACGAGCAGCATGGCTTCACGACCAAATAGTCAAGCTTCGTATTTGACCTCTTTATTGGTAGTGGGAAACTCTAACCACTTAGACAGAGGGATGGCTTCATTATCAGGTGTGAATATGATAACTCCAAGGCCTGCTCCGAATTTATTTATGGCACCATTGAAGTATGTAGTCGAAACGAGTTTAGCAATATCAATCATGTCTAACTACTCATCAGGAAAGTCCAAGTTCTCAACATAATCGGATTCGAGAGCTTGGTTTGCCAAAAATTCTACAACTGCTCGACCTTTAATAACCTTCTTGGTTATAATGCTCAGCTTACACAATTAGCTAATGCTTTCTCAGTAGCTTGAAGATTGGCTCATAAACAGTAGTGAGGCGAGAAATGAACCTACTAACATATTGAATAGATCCAAGGAAGGATTGAACTTCTTTTTCAGTCATCAGAGCGGGCATATCTCTGATTACTTTAATCTTGTCTGGATCCATTTCAATCACTCTCTGATTGACCACGTGATCCAAAAGTTTCCCTGATGTAACCCCGAATATGCACTTCTTTGGATTAAGGCGAAAGTTGTATTTCTTGATGCGAGTCATAAACTTATCTAAAACCGTGGAGTGTTCTTCTCTAGTAGCAGACTTTACCAACATATCATCCATGTAGACCTCTACTTCTTTGTGGTTCATGTCAGGTAAGAGAGTGGTGACGGCGCATTGATAGGTTGCTCCAGCATTCTTCAAACCAAATGACATAACTCGATAGTAGAAGACTCCCCATTCGGTGATGAAAGTTGTCTTAACCTTATCAGTTATGTTCAATAGAATCTGATTGTCCCCCAATAACCAGTCCATAAATGAGTACAATGTAGCCCTGGTGGCGCTATTAATTAGCATATCAATGTTAGGCAAAGGAAGTCAACTTTTGGGGAAGTCTTGTTCAGATCCCGATAATCCCCATAAACTCTTACCCTTCCGTCTTTCTTCATAATCGGGACAATATTGGACAACCAAGTCGGGTACTCAAGAACTTTAACATGTTTAGCCTTAATCATATTAGAAACCTCTGCTCTAACCTTGTCAGCTCACTCTGGTCTCATTCTTTAGAATTTCTATTTGACAGGATGGAATCTAGGATCGGTTGGAATATGATGCTTGGCCATATGACGATCGACACCAGGCATGTCCATATGCGACCAAGAAAAAGCAATAACGTGATCTTTTAGCACTTTGGTTATCTCTCTTTTTATCTTAGGGGTCAAGTCATTAGTAAAGGTTACCATTTTTGGGTTATCGTTTGTGCTTAAGTTTATTTTAGTTAAAGAAATGTCATGAATACTGAACACATTATGCTTATGATTAAATGAATGCATCGGGCAAAACATCAAGCAAATAAGTGAAATCAAGATCTTTCATTGAATTAAAGGCCTTATAGGCTACTTTGTTCTCATAAAAAACACTAGAAATGTTAAAAGTTGCATCATCATAGTCATCCTCAACATGCGGAGGGTCTGGAGTAGTGGCATCAGCAGGGTTGACATCCTTGGTAGGTACCATGAGCAGTTCATCTAGGTCAAGACCAAGAGCTTTCTCTTATTTGGCAGTCAGCATGTCTCCTTCAGTAGAAAGAGACCTGGCAATTTTCTTCACGGCTTTGGCGAAAGGATTAGCTTCATTGTTCTTCTTCCATTTCTTCTTAAGCAGAACAGATATGGCTTTTGACATGGCAGCCACGACATCTTTGATCTCTTGATCAACATGCTTCTCTTCATTTGAATTAAAAAATAGCTTCCCCTTGTCTTTCTCATCAGATGTAACAATAGATATAGGCTTGACTAGGTTCTCCTCCACCCCAATAAGGCAACCTTTCTCAAAATCATACACATCTTTGAAGATCTCAAAACCTAGCCAAGTCTGACCACCATGCTTGACGGGGTTTAGGTTCTCTCTTGTAGGCTCCCTTTCCTTGGACCTCACAAACATTAATCACACCATAGTACATGGGTGAGGATGCCTATAAATCTTCCTTGGGGTGTGTCTAAAACCAGCTTGCTTAGGGTATTTCTTGATTAGGATAGGATCAACCATTCCTCCAGAGCCTTTGCATAGCCCCTAACCTGGTACATGGCCGCACTTTTTCATCATTTTTCTAGCTATAGGTGAATAGCACTTATAGCAAGGGACTTTAGGCTTATCATTTTCGATAATAGCCACTCGAAATCTAGACTTCTCTTTAGCTTCCATAATGGCCATTACAGATGCTTGGTCGGCCTCAATGACAAAGAGCCTTTCGTTGTTTTTTTCAATTTGATTTTCTGGTGGAGCATTGAAGAAACCACTACCAAAGCATGGATCCAGGGACAACCCAAGCTTAATGAATAAGAAACAGGAATATCTAGGACAGTGAATTGCACCTTGCTAGTGACTTCCCCCGCAGTCACCTCGGCTTCAAATACACCAATCATACCTCTCATTGAATCATCATAAGCGTAGATGATGGTGTTAGATTTTTTTAGCATGTCTTCGGATAAACCCAAGTGAGGAAGTACTTTCAATGGACAGAGGTTCAAGGCGGATCCATCATCAACCATGACATAGGGAATGGTTCAGTCCAAAATCTGAACACAAATAAATTGACTACGGTTATGGTCAATCCCTTTAGCTGGGAGATTCCTGCAGGAAAACATGATGCCATCCTCACTTTTCGGAATCGAGAGCCCTTCCCCTAACATATTACACATCTCAACTACTAAAGTGGTAGGCTTTGCTTTAATTTACAAAAGCCTTTTGATAAGAGCACTACAGTATTCATCGGAACTAAGGACTAGCTACCAAATGCTAAAGAGGGCTTGCGTAGTCTTTAATTGAGTGATAAAAAGGATCTATGTTGGGGCTTATTTTAACTTAAGGACGTGTTTTAGCCATCTTAGCTATGGTTCTAATGGGTTTTCGGATGAGATTATCCTCAAGATGGAGTCAATTGTCTTTAGGCTGGTACACTTGGCCACTTTGGGTAAAGTTCAAAACTCTATCAACTAACATGCTCTTAGTGGTCGGGGTCTCAAACAGGTAGGCCGGCTCATCATAAGCTAATGATATTTCCTAAAGCTCATACTCATCTACATTGAAAACCTGAAAATCCTCATCAGAATACTTCCCTTTTAGAACATAATTGTTGACATTTAATGGTGACTCTTTAACCATATTTACACTTTCAGTCTTAGCCTCATCTTCTTGCCCCATTTCCTCAATTTCCATAGAGCTTACCATAGGGTTAGATTGTGAGATCAAGTCAAATACAAAGTTCAAAGTGAGGCTAGAATCGATAATGATTACGAACTCCTCAAAGATCATCTTCAATACGGATTCTTCCTTAAGGCCAAAGTTGATCATAGTGACCTTGCCCCTAAAGTTAGGTAGAGGGTTTTCCAAAGTGCTTGGCTTACTAGCCGGCTTATCGATTTTCCCTTCCTTAACCATATGAGTAATGGTTGAAGCTAGAGTTCTGCACTAATCAGTTTGATGCCCCATCTGTACATAGAACTTGCAAAAGTTTCCTTTTTCATATGTTTGAGGAGCCATGTAATCATGCAGAGGTTTCAACTGCCTGCTTCATTCATTTTAGCAAATATGACACTAAGAGGCAGTTTCCATGGAAACACAAATAGTTGCGAAGGAGGAGTGACTCGGACTGCAGACGCTTCCTCTTGAGCCACGATTTATATCGTAGGCGATTTACCTTTCGTAGGGGCTGGTGCAATTTCATTTGACTTATTCTTCTTATACCATTGTGAGCGGACGACCTTTTTCCTACAAGGACAACGTGAGATGCATAGCACGAGGGGAACTAAAGAGCATTATGAAGCGAGCTGAGGAATTGATTCTCATTTTAGCGTGATAAATAGATGGATTGATAAAATTGCTGTTGATGTTGAATTTAAGTCCAATTTGCATGTTAAGGGATGCGAGACTTGAAATCCCATATTTTAAAATAGAGTCGCCACTCGATTAAGCTCCACTGGGAATTTGGGTACGATATTCCCACTGAGTGGTTAGATCGTACCTTAAAACAGAGATTTCGGGTTCGGATGATGTTATCTATTATACATTGGCCAAGTTAAAAGATTTCATTCTTTCTTAATCAGTTTTAATCCACCCTATTTATTGTGTTTTCATTTTATACATTGTTAGCGCGTTATCAAGAAATCAAAGCGATAAATAAATTATTACAGTCATCCAATAAAATGCGGGAAATAAAATAAGAATTACAAGGCTTTCCAAATCCTATACATTTTTCTATACAATAAATAAAATACCTGAAGGCCTAACATACATCTAATCCAAATCTACCTGCAGAAAATGGTTAGCACAAATACGGTATGTTGTACGAGGTATATCTCATAAAGCGGAGTCCCTAGCGGCTGGATTGAGGGGTGGCAGCCCCTCGCAGGGGTTCCAGGATAGCGCCCCCAACGGGGTTGAGGGGCGGTAACCCCTCGCGGGGTTCTGGGGTAGCGCCCCGAACGGGGTCCGGGGTCCGGGGGCAGAGCCCCTGGCTGCGGTCGAGCTCGGGGAAAATTTTTTATTTTTGAATATAAGTTCCCTTTGAAAAATTCATTTTCCAAACTAATTTTAGGGTAAAGTTCATTTCAGACACGATTATTATTTTAACCAAATTATTAGTGAAAATGCCACATATTATTGGGTTTGAACTATTTTCGGGGAATTCTGGATTCCCGTCGTGATGTTGTTCATCCTAGCTTTAGAAATTAAACTAGGTCGGAAATAAAAAGCCAAAAATGAAACTGTTGTCTAGAAGGCCATACTACCGGCGGCATCACTAAGGCCCCCAGCGGCATCACTGATGCCGCTAGCAATCTCAGCTATACAGGCAAACTGTATGATATTTTGGATACCATAAAGAAAGGGCCCAGCAAGAAAATTGGGCCACTGGGGGTAAATGAGGCCACTGGCTGTATCAATAATGCTGCTGGCGGCATAGTTGATACCGTCGGTGACTTCAAATGCCTCCGGCAGCTTTAGTTTCTTGCAGCAACTATCTTTGGCCAGAAAGCGACCAAAAACCCAAAAACTAAGCACAAATAGCAATTAAAATGCAATAAATAAGTAAAATGAAGGCCAAAGAGCTATGAGACACATAATTTTTACCTCTGGGCCGTAAATCCACCTCTTAGTGATCCATATCCCACCTTCGGGGAGCTCAAATGATGATCTTGGGAAGTAATGGGTGATTTAGTCTCTAAATCCTAATTTTATTGATATTTAAACTAAAAATGCACCTAAATATCAGAGAGTTCAATAGAGAAAAACCAAGAAAAGATGAATTGAATCCTCCTTTCTTACCTTTTCTAAACTTTATCCACTAAGGCTAGCTAAAATGTTCAAAATCTACTTGAAATTTTGTGTTGGGGGAGAGTGGAACCCTTGAAATGGCTGGAAAATGTTGCTTATATAGGCTAAAATCTATTGGAAATTGCCTTGGATTAATTATCCATCGGATATCGAGCAAAAAAGGCACATGGCTGTCTGTAAAGTAAATGATGCTGCCGGCAGCATGGATAATACCGCTGGCGGTATAAGTGAAGTCGCCGATGGCCTCACCTTGAAAAAGGTCTTAAAAGCTAGCATGATTCGTGCCCGAAATTGAGGAAAAGGAGAGGAAATCTGGTAAAAGGTGATTTTGACAGAAAAACTCAGATATTAGGCTTATATTTTTTATTTTTAATGGAATTTTGGACTAGATTATTTTTTAGGTGTAAATCATCGGTCTAAGCTACCACTAGACGTGTTATCAGAGATGCCGAACTGAATTTTTTTGAAAATAAAATTTGTAGAGAATTTTATATCGGTAATAAAAATTCTGAAACAAATATTTTATTATGAGGAATAAAATCGAGCATACAACATCATCATCTCGTGAGAGGGATTGTAAAATCTCGTGCTCACAACCATGGCCGATTTCCACTCGGCTTGTTGGCCTTCTCTTTCTCTTCGCGATATTTGATCTTCTTGGCTTTCTCAAACACCTTTCTATAAGATTTGAAAGAATCAGTTTCCATTTCCTTATGGAGAACCGGGAGAGCTCCGTCAGGCAGCTTTGAAATCATCTCCTTTAAATTGAGCTTCTATTTTAATAGAACTTGAGTGGCCATCCACCTATTGAAGTAGGACTTAAAGGACTTGCCTTGCTTTTGCTTAATGGCCTCGAGATGCTGGATAGTTGTTTCCATGGTGGAATTGAAACCATAGGGATCGACCAAGGATTCAGAAAGAAGCTTCCAATCTAGGATTGTTAACTTAGGGAGGGTATTATAACATTCAAGAGCTGGCCCTAGTAGAGTACACGGAAACAACTTAGCAAGAACTTTATGCCTGATTTTCTGAACACGCATAGCCCGTTCATACACCATGATGTAGGATTTGGGAGGTCCCTTACCAGAGCAGGCTTCTATTCTAGGCATTGAAAAGTTCTTTGGGACCCAGTCTTCATCCCTCTCTTCCTCCTTCTGTTCATTATTAGTTAGTAATTGTCTTTAAAATCCTACCATTTTAGGTGTCATGCCCGAAGACTGCGTGACTTGGTCGATTGGTGTCACACCTGGAGGCTGTGTGACCTGGTCATTATGCACAGAAGAGGCTCCAAGCTGAAATGGCAGAGGAGGAGCTAGAATCTCAACTTGAGGGCGACCAAAAGGGTTTTGAGGATAAGTAGTTCTGCATGGAGTGACCATAAATTGGGAGGTGATGGCACAAAGGGTGTTGGTTGTGTCAGATGGATGATAAAATTGCTAGAGGGAACGGCCATTTGCTGAGTAAAACCCCCTAAAAAAGTACGGATGGGAGCCTGATGTCGATATGATGTATGCCCTTAAGGCAATTAGGACGATATATCTTAATTATATAATAGTACGAATATTTTGTTTAACTAATAAAGGCATTTAATCTTTTGTTTATATCGATGTGCTTATAAATATATTATAGTTGGTTAAAATATATTCATTGATGTATGTATACGAAAGTCCTTGACGTATCATAGCATGAAGTCATAGAAATTATAGTTGGACTAATATTTAGTGAGACCTGCTTCATGTGCAATTATGATTATGTCTAAACTATCCATAGTCATTTTTAAGCCATTAAACGAAGGTTTAACCAATTAAATAATAAATAAATAAACAAAATATATTAAAAATTGTATTATTAAATTCCATAATATATGTGATTTTTTGGAAATTTTTTGGGTGAAAATCGGGGTAAAAAACGCAAGAAAACGATAAAAAAAGGTCCAAAAACACAAAATATAGACCTTTTGGCATTTTTACCTGTCCAAATGCTAGGATGGGCATCTGAAACGCTATCGTGGCTGTCCAAACACTATTGTTATAGTGTTTGATGCGTCGCCAAACTATTTGGGATGACCACAGGAGCATTTGGACCGGAAAAATGCCAAATGGACTAAAATCGGTATTTTTACACTTGAAAACCCAAGATTATCGAAATTTTAAGCTGATTCCCGTGATATTTCAGAAGATCTGGACTTAAAATGACAAAAATAACTATGATTTTTAAACTTTGGGATAAAAATAAACCCAAAAACACTTAGAAAGATGTTTGCAAAAATACTAAAAGCAAATGGGATAGCCATCCCCAAAAAGCAACCAAGAACAACAGAATAATATGATCAATTAAGTAAAAATAGATTGGAACATAGTTTTGTTACCTCTAGGCTATGAATCCATTTGTTGAGACTCGAACCGGACATTTGGCAAGCTTTGTGATGAAATCTGACAAAATAGTGATGAGAAAGGCGACAAACATGGTGACGGAGTTTAGTGATTTTGTGAGAAAAACTCTCTAAATCCTATCTAAGCTCATTTTAACCTATGATTTCTACCTGATTTTAGAGATTAGACTAAAAGATTAAGCCTAATAATACTTTGGAACCCGAATTAATCAAGTTTCTTAGCTTCATGAAGCTTTCACTCTCTAAAAGCCTTAAGAACCCTAATGTGATATTCAAGCTTTCAATTTGGGAAAAGTCTTGTATTAAATTATTTAATTGGTTTATATAGGCAATTCTCACTCTAAATAACTCAATTAGTCCCTAGAAAACATCAATTTCCAAGAAAAATTGAGTTTATCCCAACTTAGAGAGAAAGAAATGAACTAGCGATGAACCCGGGAGCCCATGCAGCATTTCAAACCCAAAAGCTGCAATGGCCTCATTTTATAGTGCGAGAGCACCGTAAAACACCCCAAGTGCAACATAATCTATCGCAGTGCACGGTGAAATGCACGCGGGGGTGCGTCTCACGATGTGGCCACATACGCCGAGATGCGGGAGAGCGCGGTGATACTCACACGGGGGTGAGGCTCATCACGCCACCGTGGTGTTTTATCGCATTGCCGGACCATCATCTTGCCGCTGTGAGGTGTCGATGATGTATGGGTCTCCCTTGGCGCCTGTGTGAGAGGTGGGCCCACTAGGGATTGGTTGGATTTAGGCGTGATGAAATGTTTTTAGTTCAAGTTTGCACAAATATCCAATTTTAATGAATAAAAGAATCGAGACCTAAATCTTGATACAAATGATAGAGTCGCCACCCAAGTTGTCTACTTGGGAAAGAGTTTTGGTATAGTTCCCATTGAGAAGGAGACTCATACCTTTTGGATCAGAGATTTGGGCATCGGATGTGTCACTTATTTCTCATTTTGTTGATTTAAAATTACATTCACCGCATAAAACCAATTTTTTTTCATCATTTGGGGAATTATCACAGAAATCCTATTTTTGTACACTCTTTCATACTCGTTAGATGCATTTACAGATTATAATAAAGTACAAGCCATAAATGGGGGAATAAAAATTACAACCGAGGGAAAATGATGGAACTGCGAGAGAATCTATACATTTGTTCTAAGTTATAAAACAAAATGAAAATAAATTCCCCTGCATCCCCAAAGATTAACATAATTTATAGCACATCATAATTCAGCATTTCATTAGGAAAAATGTGATTATGTGAGCGTGGCAGTATTACGATCAATAGTGCCTGGGAGGCTTCTAGGATCTGAAAGAAATAACGAGTCTTCAACGTATATTATTATAAATACACATTTTAACTTTTGTAGGTTGATTTACTGGATTATTAGTGAAAATGATCGCATGGGAAATGGTGAGTTGGATTGATTTTTACCGATTAGAAAGCAAATTTTGAGTTCTACCTGGGTGGGACCTGTATAGCTACCATGGAGGACTGGTATGATTATGGAGGACCCATACGGGTCTTGGCTGGTCCCGGGCAGAAACTCAATTCAATTTAATAAGCAAATGAATGGAGGAGAAATGAAATAAAAATGGGATTTCCTTTCGTATGAGTGTGGCACACTAGTTTAATATCTTTAAGGACATATGGTGTCAGCAAGGCTTATATGGGTTAGGACCAAACCCAAAACAGGAATAAAAGAATAGATATAATAGATGAGGCAGAGAATAATGGTAAAATAACTGAGATGTGAGTCTCTTTGGAACTCAGGAGCATTAGCTTTATGGCATGAATCCACTTTGAGGTGATCCCTTTGCTGTTGAGAGAGTCTAGCCAAAGTAGATGTTGAAATAGGACTATTTAGGTGAGTGTTTGTGTGGATAGAATCTCCCCTAAATCCTAATAAACGAAGCTAGGATTTAATAAAATGTGGACAAAACCTCAAGGAATGGGTTTTCTACCTATTTTATACCTCCCATACCTCCACTATACTCTTTCTATACCTATAGAAACTACTAGAATTCTACTATAATTTCTCTATAGTATATGTTGTATATCTGTTGTCCTTTTGTAAAAGGTGAGGAAAAAGCCCTATTTATAGGGGAAAATCAGGTCTAAATGCCCTAAATCGTATTCATGACTTGCCTTTTCCTGAAATAGGTAAGGAACACCTTTCAAAAGAGCCTGATCAGGAAATAATAGGACCTGCACAGGGTGGGGCCCCACTCTTATGGCTTTGGAGGGACCCGTACGGGTCCTCTCTAGGGGTATGGAAGGAAATGACCCATACGGATCTGCCAATGGATCCGTACCACTAGGCAGCACTCATATGGGTCCCTAAGGGCAGACTAGATCTCCTAACTTCAGCCAAACTCAACTCTGCAGCAGTGGAAACACCTCTGATGAATAACATCTATAAGAGATTGCATCATATCGCTCTCATCATCATTTTATGAGAAGGATCATTAAAATCCAGTGCTCACAGACTGCCCTCGTGGGATCATTGTAGATACGGATATGTATGATCTTATGATATGAGCGAGGGTTTAGAAATCATACCTGAGGAGATGGCATGGGTGAGTTCTTTTCTTAAAGCAAACTTCTTTCCTGGGTATCCCTTTCTTGGGGCGGACGACTTTCCTTTCCTAATGCATATTTCTAGCTACTTCATTGGGGAAGGTATACTTTTCTCAAGGTGGATGACTTTCCTTACCGATGTGTATCCCTTTCCTAAGGTGGATGACTTTCCTGACCGATGCTTATCCCTTTCTTGAGGCGGATGACTTTCCTTTACTGACGTATATCCCTCGTGACTCCACTAGGAAGGTGTGTATATCCTTTTCTTAAGGTGGATCAATTTTCCTGGCCAATGTGTATCCCTTTCCTGAGGCGAATGACTTTCCTTGCTGATGCGTATCCCTTTCCTATAGCGGATGACTCTCCTGACTGATGGTGTATCCCTTTCCTAAGGCGAATGACTCTCTTGACTGGGGATTTTGGACGACCTATAAAAAGACAATAATCAAACACCGATTCAATCATTGTCTAAGTAGACACATCTTTATTCTTGATTGACTTTGTGATGAACAAAAATTTCTGCCCCTTAATTAAGAATAAAGATGTGTGGATGGGGGATGGCCCCTGAATAAAACTGTAAACTAAGCACGAGAAATGTCGGGTTTGGCCTAATTACTTTGGAATAAAATGCCCCTCAAAAGGGTGCCTTTCAAAAAATGCCCCTTAGAGGGCTAGATGATGGGGTGATCCCCCTAGATTGACTGATTCCATCACTAGGAATGGGGGGAAGCCCCTGAATAGGTGGGGGGTGCCACTTGGTTGACTCCATCACTGGGGAGCAGAGTAATGTCCTTTGGTAGAACCTCTTCTTCTTAGGAAGTCTCTCCTTATAAAATTTGTCTGCTGGGGAAAATTTCCTATGCTAGGGTGGGCCTGTGCACAAAATTTATCCTTCTTAGCGATCCACTAAAAATAGCTTACCTTGATTCTTGATCGACTTTTGTGAAAACAAAAATTTTTACCCCTTCAATCAAGGATCAAGGTGAGCTAGGGGGTTTGCCCCTAATGTAACTGAAATACAGAGTTAAGGAGAAGTGGGGGTTGGCCGCGAATTTGGACTAGACCAATCTCTGGTGCTTTCATGAAGCACGGACTCAAAATCTGCTCTTAGATGGCAAGGGAAGACTCATTTGGGTGGGCCAGGACCAGTACGGTTCCTTGTTGGGGGTTTTAAAAGCTGATCAGACTCCTTATATCCCACCTTACATAAAATTTTCCTATTCTAAAATGTCCGATGATTCTCTCCCTAAAATCAATCAGAATGAATAAAAAGATCCCTAAGACTGGTCGTTTCTCTTTTAAGCGCGAGGATTTACCCCTGGTGGGTGATTTGGAGCTTGAAGAATTCCCTATTTTTGTCAGGTTTTCTTTTTATGATGGAGACAAGTTTCTGGGACCCACTCCTATTTCTAATGTACCCCTTGTTCTATCTCTTGAGACTCATGCCTCCAAACTCCAGGTATTTCCTATAATTCTCCATTATTCCATTTTTAAAGTCTTTGAGAATTTCTAAAATTTTGGCATGAAGTAGGGTGCTTTAGACCTGGGAATAGAGCCTGATGCATGCAACTTTAGGCTAGGATAATTTTAGGATAGTCTTGGATCAGTTTTGGTTGAATTAGAATGATTTTGGGTGTGGTAGGTTTTTCGCGATGTTACTATTTGTAGGGACCTATATGGGTGAGGGGGGACCCATACGGGTCCCATTTTATGTATGGGAGCCTTGTATGGACCCATATGGGCAGGGCAGACCCATACGAGTCCTATTCTCAGGGACAGAATGTTGAGTTCTCTGATTTCTTCAATTCTTTTCTGATTTTTGATTTATCTGTTGTATCCTAACCTTGTTGAACTATAATTTTGTCTTTACAGTTTCAATACATGGCGGTGGGAGCCGTAAGCTTTTACAAGAAGTGGTACGAGGAGATCCGTATCGCTAGGTATACCGAGCTACTAACCTGCATAGATTCCTTTGGGTTCAGTGACATTATCAGGGCCATCACTCAGGCCCCGAAGACATTAGCCCTAGGTGTCATTTTAGCTTTAGCAGAGAGGTGGTTGGAGATGACCCATACTTTCCATTTACCTATTGGGGAGGTCACCATCACCCCTTCGGATATGTGCGCCTTGACGGGACTGGACTAGAGTAGGGACATCATCGATTTTGATGTCTATGCCGATAGATAGCATTCCCGGCCTAAGGTGAAGGCCCATATTATGAGATTGCTTGGGCTCCGTCCGGTAGGAACAAACAAGCTCAAGTACAGGGACTAGCATGCTTACTAGATTGGGCAGCCGAGTCCTATTGCTGCGAGTAGGAGGGATCAGTATGCCCAGTCTTTCCTGCTGACATTCCTTACTACCGTCTTCTTCCAGGTTTATTCAAGCAACCTCAATTATGATTTGCTCTCTATTATAGAGGATCTTGCCGTTGTGCCAGGCAAGAACTGGTGTCGGGCCATTCTGGCATAGTTATATTATGGGTTGGACGTTGGGGTTTAGGGTCAGTAGTCCGAGCTTAAGATCTGCCACCTGATTTTATTGGTAAATCCCAGACTGATCTCTTGTGCTTTAGCCTTTTATTTGAACTATGCTGCAATTAATCCTTATTTTATCTTATAGATTTAGGCCTTTGAGCACTTAATTATCCCTAAGCTGGGTTTGCCCATTTAGCCTAAGACACCGCATATTATATCCAGGTAGATGGGGCCTTAGTAGGACCAAGCCTTGACTATAGCATAGTATAGAGAGTTCCTTCATCATCTGCGCTTTGATCGGGTAAACTTCTTTCATGCTAAATCTGTGTCTTACATTTCAAAAAAACCATTAGTAGAAACTGTATTTACGAGGTAGTGGCACTTAAAGTACATTTACTTTATGCAGGTCATTTGAGACCCGTCGGAGAGGTTGGATGCAAATGGGGGTATTGAGCGGATGCGGGGTGGCATGGATGACCGCCACTTTATCCTGGAGTCAGTACTCTCTTTTGAGTGGTACTTTGACGAGCGGGTCCGATGGTGGAGGACCAGTGCTGTGGTAGAGAGACTGATCCCTCCCCTGATCCTAATGGGTGTCTTCTAGTTGCACCTGATTCTAGGGACTGACCAGGGGTTGTATTTGTTGGGCAAGGAATCTCGAGTGCTATCGGTGGAGGGCTCCTACACTGAGTTCATCGATTCTTCGCTCCATCCATAGTCCGAAGGACTGAGAGTTCGGCTAGATTTGCTACCCCTTCTTCTCAGGTATTTTCCTAACTTAGCCTTTGTGAATACCTTGTTATTTCTTAAAATTGATTGTTACTCTGAGTGTGGCTTTTTCTTACAACCTCTCGCTTCCACACGAAAGAGGCCTGCTACAGCTGTCGCTACTGTTCCTGAGCCGCCGATGAAGTAGTCTTATGCTTCGGGGTCTGTGAGGGAGGGAGTCATCCAAGCGGAGCTAGATACCTTATTTTAGCTCCTCAATAATTCGAGGAAGCGAGCTGTCAAGGGGCTCAAGGTGTCAATCCAGCACATTGGTTTTACCCCTTCCAGCTTTACTCACGTAAGGAATTCCTCGCTTTTAACCTTTTCCATTATAGTGACTCCTTAGAATGTCCTATCCTGAATTTCTTATCCTGATGTGACTTTCTCTTTCAAGTGACCATCTCTGAGGATGAGAGGATTGCCAGGGGTTATTTCTCCATCCGGGATCTACTATTGGCTCAAGATGCGCTAGCCTCGATAAGTTTCTTCAACTCATAAAATTTAACAGACTATGCATGATGCATGGCTTGACATTTATATATGTGTACTGATCTTATGATTCTATTGCAGACTATGCTAGCCATGGAGCGTAGTAAGTCTGCTTGGGACTTGGATGCTTTAAAGGAGAGAGCTAGGTTCTTGAAGGAGCAGCTATGGGCTACGACTGTTGTGGCTTTTTAGGATAGGGCTGAGATTGCTTAGGCGATGGGCCAAGATTGAGATGCTGTAGGGCCAGCTGGTAAGGATGACCAAGGATAGATAGATGCTAGATCCATTTGATTTTGAGTCTGAGGATGACCTTTCTACATACCGAGTGGAACCAACAGTAACTCAGAGTGGTGAAGATCAGCATACTAAGGGAGCCGTTGCTGCCAGGGCCATCATAGTGACTTCAGAGACTAGGGCCCCTACCTAGCTAGCAGTTGGTGCCTGTAAGGATCATAAGATGATAGATCCGGATTATCTGCTAGTGGATACACAGGATCAAACTTCAGAGGATTGCCAGGGATAGGATCCCCCAACAGCTTAGATTACGATGTGCTTTTATTATTTTCTGACACTTTTGGGCCCTGTGTGGCTTGTTTTGAATGTAAATTTGGATTGATACTCTTGACATTCAACTTTTTAGACATGCTGAACTTTTCCTTTTTTTAAACTGAGACCCTGGGACATTGCGCTTGTAGACTCGAATTACTTCTCGGTATAGCTAACAATGAGACTAAGTTTGGCCGGTTGCGAGATGACCGGTAATCACTAGTGGTGTACTAACTTTTGCATAGGTCACTTGGTGCAAGATGACCTATCAAACATTTTATTTTTGTCGTAATTTTTTCCTGAACTATCCTTGATGGCTTAATTTAGCGGACCTTTTCTTTTCTTTTCCTTAACTTTTGCCTGGACCGCCCTTTTAGGTTATCGATCCAGCAAGCCTTTTTGTCTTAATTTTTGCCTAAATTGTCCTTGGCAGCTCAATCCAGTAGATTTTTCTTTCTCTGCCTTAATTTTTTCCTGGACTGTTGTCTTGGGTTTTCAATCCAGCAAGCTTTTCTTTTCTTGAGTCTTAACTTTTTCCTAGACCTCTCTTTCAGGTTTTCAACCCAGCAAACTATCTTAATTTTTCCCTGAATTGTCCTTAGGGCTCAATCCAACAGACTTTTCTTTTTTTGCCTTAATTTTTGCCTGGACCGCTCTTTTCGGTTTTCAATCCAGCAGCCTTTTTAGAATTTTGCATATGTGTAGTGAAGAGAATACAATGATGCATAACACGTAGAGAAAAATTGCTGTTCACACACTTGCGATTGTTTCACATAAAGACATGCATGCATTCATAAGACCAAGATTCTTAGCAATATCATAACATGTTCATTGATGAGATCAATTTGAGTACATAGGCAATGGTAAAAATTTCCAATGGTTAACCCCTACTGCCTACTAGTCTTTTACAGATTTTCCAGAAAAGCAACTGACATTTTTCTCTCGATGCCCTAAGTTTTGCCTAAGCTGCCCTTTTCAGGTTTTCAGCTTAGCGAGCTTTATTTGCATTGGAGTACCCTAATTTTTGCCTAACCGATTTCAGAATACCGATCAGCAGGTCACACCCTAATTTTTGTCTGAGCGGTAAAGGACCACTCTTCAAGTGATTTATTCTTTATTTCTTTTATTCTTTGTGCTACTTTTTTATGATTTAATCTTTTGACCTAGACATGATAACGCTTAAGCCTATCTTGATTTACTAGATTCACGAACTCATTTCCATCCATATCCATAAGCTTGATTCCTCCTTCAACAAGGACTTTCTTTACAATAAATGGTCCTTCCTAATTAGGCCTAAACTTGCCCCAAGCATCAATGTTGACTTGGCATAGCTATTAAAGAACCAGATCACCCGCTGTGAGAGGTTGTTTTGGGAATCTGACTCTACTATTGTAAGCTCGAGCCATAGATTATTGGTAGATCTATAGGTGGTCAAGTGCCTTGAGCCACTTTTCACCTATTGCGTTCAACTGTTCATACCTAGCTCTTGCCCAATCTTACTCTTTTAGTGGAGCTTCGAGTGCCACTCTTAGAGATCTTACTTCTGTTTCAACCAGTAACACAATTTTCATTCCATATACTAATGAGAAAGGTGTTTGATCAGTGGGAGTTCTTATGCTAGTTCTATACCCCCAAATCTCAAATAGAATTTTGTCAGCCAAATCCCTGTAGGTAGCCACTATTTTTAATAAGATTTTCTTGATTGGCTTATTGGCGGCCTCAACTGCCCCATTAGATTGTGTGCTATATGGAGAAGATCTACGATGCTTGACATTGAACTTCTCAAATAATTCTATCGTGGCCCCTTGAAACTAAGCCCTATTATCGGATAGCATATGGTGTGGGACCTCATATCAAGCAAAAATATGCTTCCCTATAAACTTGGCCATTTTTTTAGCAGTGATACTGCTGTAGGATTCGGCCTATACCGACTTTGAAAAATAATCAACCGTAACTATGATGAATCGATTGTCGTTGGTTGATAATGGCCGAATTTCACTAATTATATCTTTCCCCCACACCGAGAAAGGCTAAGGAGTAGACAAATTGTGAAGTTTGGACGGGAGTAAATGCTATATATCCCCATGAACCTAGCATTCGTGACATTTCTTGACTTATTCATATAGTTGAAGTTCATCGTGGTCCAGAAGTACCCCATTCTTTGAATTTTTCTAGCCAAAGCCAACCCATTCATATACGAACTACAATCGCTTAAGTGTATCTGATTCATTACCCTTTCTGCCTCCTCTTCTGTTAAACATCTCAACAATAAACCTTCAGCTGTCCTTTTAAAGAGATCCTCATCAACTAGTCTAAATTGTGTTACTAACCTTTTGAGAGTTAGGCGATCTGAACTTGATGACCCTTTAGGACATTTCCCTTCTTTTAGAATCCTTTTGAGGTTGTCACACCAGCAAACCTTTTATTCCACGGTAATCATAACTCGAACCTTCCCATGAAATGGAGAACGAGCTATTTCTATTATAAGCAGACGGATGGGTTGAGCCTCTTCTCCCTCCCACATTGAAACATTGACTAAACTGTACTAATAAGTCATAAACTACTTCCACATATGGCTCGAGTGACTCTTCTTTGATTTCCCACTCCCCTACAACATGCTTTATCACTATTGCGTAATCTCCCATCACCCTGACTTCCTTTGCCCCTACTTTAAAAAAGAGCATCAAGATCAAAGAGGAAAGCTTCATATTTGGCCCTATTATTGGTGACTGGGAATTCCAATTGCTTGCTCAATGGGATGACCTCACCTTGCAATATGATGATGATCACCCCAAGACCAGCACCCTTTCGATTTATAGCCCTATCGAAATACATGATCCATTCAGCCATTTCCACCTTCACTGCTGCTAACTGCTCATCGAGAAAATCAATACTTTCAACATAATCAGACTCTATAGGTTGACATGCCAAAAATTCAGCCACTGCTCTCCCTTTAATGACCTTCATCGTGATGTACTCGATATCAAATTCAGAAAATAATATGAGCCAATGAGAAAGGTTCCCTACTAATGTGGGGGATTGATAAAGATACTTCATTGGGTCAACCTTTACAACTGGTTGAATTTTGTAGGATTGGAAGTAATGCCTCAGCTTCTTGGTCAACCATACCATTATTGTACACGTCTTTTCTACCACCGTGTATTTTGTCTCATATTCCAATAACTTGTTTCTCAAGTAATAGACAACATGCTCGCTTTTATACTCTTGTTCTTAGAGCAACATTGCCCCTATCGATGACTCTTTTATGGCCAAATAGGGAATTAACGGCTTACCGGGCATTAGCAGTTTCAAAACTAGGGGGCCTATGAGATAAGCCTTTATCTTGTCAAATTCTTTCTAGCACTGCTCATTCCATTCTATTGGTTGTTTCTTTCTTAACAACTTAAAGATAGGCTCGCAAACCGTCGTTAACATGGTGATGAAATGACTCACGTAGTAGAGTAATCCAAGGAATGACCTGACTTCCCTTTCAGTTCTAGGGATAGGCATTTCTTGAATAGCTTTAACCTTATTAGGGTCAACCTTGATTCTCCTCTGACTGATGATATGGCCTAAGAGTTTCTCAGAAGTCACCCCAAACACACACTTCTTCAGATTCAAACGTAGGTTGTACTTCATAATTCTCATCAAGAACCTTTCCAAAATATTGGGGTGATCTTCCCTTGTATTAGGCTTTATTAAAATGTCATCTATATAAACCTCAACCTCTTTGTGGATCATATCATGTAGCAAAGCTGTCATGGCTCTTTGATAAGTTTCCCTTGCATTCTTCAGCCCAAAAGGCATTACCTTATAACAATACACCCCCCATTCTATTATGAAGGTTGTCTTGACCCTGTTGATGATATCCATTAAGATCAGGTTATACCCAGACACCTATCTAAGAATGAGTACATTGTGGCCTGGTGGCACTATATACTAGTACATCGATATGTTACAATGGGAAGTTATCTTTCGGGGATGCCTTGTTTAAATCGCGAAAGTAGACACACATTCTGACTTTTCCATTTTTCTTAGGGACCCGTCCACGTTTGCTAACTACGTCGGATACTTGATTACTCTAATGAATTTAGCTTCTAATAACCTAGCAACTTTACCTTGGATCTTATCAGCCCATTTTGGATGCAGCCTTCTTAACTTTTGTTTTACTGGTTTGAACCTAGGATCAGTTGGGATACGATGCTCCGTAATTTGGCAATCTACCTCGGGTATGTCCTCATAGGACCAAGCAAAAGGTAACATGTTTTCTAAGCACTTTTATCATCTCTCTTTTTTTGATAGGAGTTAAGTCCAAGAAAGGATCCAAACAATATATTGAAGACCACAATTACCTAAGTCCAAGAAGAGAGCATATGGTTAATTTTTGGAAAGGAAACAAGCTTCTAACCCCTTGAAGACAGCATCCATAATAGATCATCATTGAATAGCATCCAGAATAAGATTGATTCTGAAGACATCTAGAAGACTCATTTCTCAAGACAAAGGGAATTTTCAAATATTCAAATTCCCTCCAACATTGGTCTGAAGTCAACAGCCCCTTTTGCCTTAGAATGAGGAAAAGTGACAGCTTACACACAAATTATAAAAGGATAAAAGCAATGACATCGAGAGAGAAAAAGGCAATAAAGTTTTTAACCTAGACCAATTGTATTGGCGCATGGAGCTCAAGCATTGTCAAAGCTACCTAAATTTAGTGGTACATGAAATGCCGAATAAATGACGACTGACACCTTTATCACACTAATCCCAATAATTCAAATAGGCCAATCAATGTGTCTAATAAACTAATCAACAGCTCTAGATGCACCATCTCATATCTAATCAATAGCAAAGATTCAACACTATTCTAATGGTACACAACGGCTACATTTATGATCAAAGCCTATAAAAGGGAAGCTTTACCAAATGAGTAGATACAGGTTGATTTTACACAAGCTATTACGTTGAGAATTTAAGCTACTCAGTTAGTGACTTTAATCCCTCCAAGAACCAAAAAATCAAATATGTTTGTAAGGATTCTCAAGTGAAATTATAAACTTGAATAAAATAGAACCCCAAACCTTTGATAAAACATAGTGTAAAACATCTCCTACTTGGGTGAGTAGAGAGATAAGGACTCAGCTTGAACTAGAGAGTTTGAGTGGTATATCCCTATAGGACTCATCTTGGACTTGGGTAGTTTAAGTGGTATATCCTGCTAAAGAGAGAGGACTCAACCAGAAGTTGGTGTTTTTGGTGGTATATGCTACATCTGGAAGAAAGGTCAGCTTTTAGAGATAACACAAGAGGACTCAGTTGAAGATTGGTGTCTTTAGTGGTATATCTTACATCCGGAGGAGAATAAATCTCCGAAGACAACTTAAAGGCTTGAATTCCTGCTACTGAAAGGAATTCCACTAGTGGACTTAAGCTCGAAGGAGGATTCTCCGGGGACTGGACGTAGACGAGCCAAACCAGTATAAAATCCTTGTGTTTGATTCTCTTTGTCTTTTTTAATTTATTGCATGACATTTCATATCTACATCATCCAGATTCAATAGCTCTAGACTAAAATCAAACACATTAAACAAGACTTTTAAAGTCTAAATATTCCACAAAAAGGGGTCATTCACCTCCCTCTGACCTTAAATACATACGTACATGGACCAGCATCTTACCTTTTGGATCAGAGATTCAGGTATTGGATGAGTCACTTATTTCTCGTTTAGTTAATTCAAAATTACATTCACCACGTAAAATAGTTTTATTTTCATCATTTGGGGAATTATTACAGAAATCCTATTTCTCTAACTCTTTCACACTCGATACATGCATTCAATAGTTCATAGTAAAGCACAAATAATGAAGGGGGAATAAAAATTACAACTGGGGAAAAAGGGGTAATTGCAAGGAAACTTATACATTTTCACTAAGTTATAAAACAAAATAAATAAATTCGCCTGCATCCACAAAGATTAGCACAGTTTACAGCACATCATAAGTCAGCATTTTGTTAGAAAAAATGTGATCATGTTAGTGTGGTTGTTTTGCGATCGATAGTGCCGAGGCGGCTTCTAGGACCGAAGAGAAATAACATGTCTTTAACGTATTTTGTTATGAAAACACATTTTAACTTTTTGTGAGTTGATTTAACGGATTATTAATGAAACTAATTGCATGGAAAATGGTAACGTTGAGTTTATATTTACATATTAAAGGGAAACTAAGATTCTGCCTAGACTAGTGCCTGCACAGATGGGCGACACCCGCACGGGTACTAAGGAGGACCCGTACAGGTCCTGTTTGGACTCTAAAAAGAACCTTAACTCATATTAAAACAAAGCAAATTTATAGAAAAAGAATTGAATAAAAATAGGATTTCCTTCCATATGGGTATGGCGTACTATTTTAATATCCCTAGAGATATAAAGGTGCCAACAAGGCCCATACGGGTCAGGACCAGACCCAACATAGATCAAAGGATAATCAAGACAAATAAATGAAAATGATAATAAAATAAATGAAAAGTGAGTCTCTATGAAACTCAGGAGCGTACATTTATGATGTGAATCCACTTTAAAGCGATCCCAATGCCGAGAGAGAGTCTAACCAAAGTAGATGAGGAAATGGTGATTTTAGGACTATTTTGATAAGTGTTTGTGTGGACAAAATCTTCCCCAAATCCTCAATATAAAGCTAGAAAGGAATAAAATGTGGGCAAAAACAGTGTAGAATGGTATTCCCCATTTTTATAACTTCTATACCCTTTCTATACCTATGAACATAGCTGGAAAATAACAAAGTATAGTGTATATGATTCTTAATTTGGCTCCCTTTTGAAAGTGAGGCAAAATGCCTCTATTTATAGGAGAAAATCGAGTCTGAAAGCAATAATTCACATTTATGACTGATTTTCTCTAAATATGGTATGATTGCAATCAAATTTGTCTAATTTTACATGAGAGGGACCTATATGAGTGGGGAGGACCTATACGGGTCTTGGGAGGGACCCGTACATATAAGCGGATGACCTTTTTCCCACCCACAAGGACCGCGTAAGATGCCTAGCATGGGGGGTGGAAAGATAACGACCACTGTGAAGCTAGCCGAGGATTTGATCCATTATTTTAGCATGATGAAAAGATTGATTGGTTGATCTTGAATTTAAGTCCAATTTATGTGTTAAAGGATACAGGATCGAAATCCCGTATTGAAATTAGAGTCGCCACCCGGTTTAGATCAACTGAGAATTTTTGGTGCAATTTTCCCACCGGGCTATAGACTATACCTTAAGTAGAGATTTCGAGTTTGGATGATGTTATCTATTTTACGTTAGGCCAAGTTAAAATATTTCATTCTTTCTTAATCAGCTTTAGTCCTCCCTATTTATTAGTGTTTTCAGTTTATATATTATTTTCGTGTTAACAAACAATCAAAAGTGGTAAATAAATAATTATTATAGTTACACAAAAAATAAATGATGAAAATAAAGTAATAATTATATGGCTTTCCAAATCTTATACATTTTTTTCTTACGATAAATAAAATATCCGAAGGCCTATCATTCATCTATCCTAAATCTACCTGCATAAAACGGTTAGCACAAATACAACACTTTGTATGGGGTATATCATATAACATGCATAGTTAGTAAACAAAATAAGACCCGAGTTAGCGTGAACATGGCATATTTCATTTACAATTTATGAAGCCCAGTTGGATGGCTAAAAATGGGATTTAATCGGCGTTTGCGGGAAAATTCTATTATATCCATATTTTAGACTCGATTGTTGTTTTAACCGGATTATTAGTGAAAATGCCACATGGTATGGGGTGGAGTCCGTTTTTAGAAGGTTCTGGACCTTCATCATTGCACTATACATCCTAGCTTTAGAAATTTAAACTAAGTCGAGAAATAAATGAAACAAGACTGCTGTCTAAAAGGACATGCCGTCGGTGACATCAATGATGCCACTGGCGGTATCTGTCTCACAGGTAGGATGTATGATGTTCTGGGTTCCATAAAGAAAGGGTCCTGTACGAAAATAGGGCCACTGGGGGCAAGCGAGGCCACTGACGGCATCAACAATGCCGCTAGTGGCAAGTTTGATACCACCAGCGGCTTCAAATGCCTTCGGCGGCTCCAATTTCTTACATCAGTTGTTTTTGGTCGGAAAGAGACCAAAAACCCAAAACTGAGCACAAATAGCAACTAAAGCACAACAAATAAGTAAAATAGAAGCCAAAGATCTATAAGACTCAAAATTTTTACCTCGGGGTCGTAAATCCACCTCTTCGTGATCCTATGACAAATTTGAGGAGCTCAAATGATGATTTTGGGAAGTAAGGGGTGATTAAGTCTCTAAATCCTAATTTTGGTGATTTCTAAATGTAAAACACACCTAAGTATTAGAGAGTTTAGTAGAGAAAAACCAAGAAAAGATGAACTGAATTCTCTTTCCTTACCTTTTCTAAACTTTATCCCACTAAAGCTAACTAGAATGCTCAAGATTTGCTTGAAATCTTAAGTGGTGGAAGATTGAAACCCTATAAATGGCTGGAGAAATTTGTTTATATAGGCTAAAATCCAATAGAAATTGCCTTTGATCAATTATCCGTCGAATATCGAGCAAAAAGTGCACACAGTTCTCTACAGAGAAAATATTGCCGCCGGCAGTAAGGATGATACTGCAGGCGGTATCTAGGCGATCTGAAAAGTAGCACAATTCGTGCCCAAAATCGGTGAAAAGGGGAGGAAATATGGAAATCGTTGACATTGACGGAAAAACTCAGATATTGGGTGTATTTTTTTTATTTTTAATGGGTATTTTGGATTAGATTATTTTTTGGGTATAAACCCTCAGTTTGAGCTACCACCGGATGCGTTATCAGACATGCCGAACTGAATTTTTCTAAAAATAAAATTTGTAGAGAATTTTATATCGGTAATAAAAATTACAGAAAAGAATTTTATTATGAGGAATAAAATCGGTTATACATCATCATTTTCTCGCAAGAGGGACTGCAAAATCCCATGGTCACAGGCAGCCCCTCGGGGAATCGCTGCTGCCACATGTCAGTATGCTCGCATGAAAGAGCAAGGTATAGGAATGATGTTTGATGGATTGCTAGTTTGCCCCTTAGTCAGGCTTTAGCTTCAAAGATTGGTTGCCCCTTGGTCGGGCTTGAGCTTCGTAGATAGATTTGCCCCTTAGTCGAGCTTATACTTTGAGGATTGGTTGCCTCTTGGTTGGGCTTGAGCTTTGTGGAGAGATTTGCCCCTTGTTCGAGCTTATGCTTTGAGGATTGGTTGCCCCTTGGTCGAGCTTCAGCATTATGGAGAGATTTGCCCTATGGTTGGGCTAATGCTTTGGGGATTGGTTGCCCCTTGGTCAGTCTTGAGCTTCACGGAGAGGTTTGCCCCTTAGTCGGGCTTATGCTTCGAGGATTGCTTGCCCCTACGTTGGGCTTGAGCTTCATCAAGAGATTTGTTTGCCACTTGCTCAGGCTTATGCTTTGTGATTCGCCAAGCGGGCCTGGGCTTTGAGATTTGCCAAGTAGACTTAGGCTTTGAGATTGTTTTAGGGCAAGGCGTATCAATCCTACAACAAGCAAAAAGCAAGATTAGACTGATTTTTAGATAACATTTTTACGGCTTGATCAATTTTGTGAAATAAAAAATATTTTTGCCCCTTTGATCAACAGTAAAAACATAATAATTAAAAGTATAAGGGTTTTAGAAGTCCTCGGATGTCGGGGCTAGAGCCGGGATTCCATCAGATTTAATAAAAAACAAGAGGAAGTCTTGATGTCGTCGGCAGCTTGAATGACGTCGCTAATAATCTAGAGTGATACCGCCGGTGATATGGATGCCACATTGCATCTTTGATCGGTCCAAATAATTTAAAATTCAAATTGGGAGAGCTGAGGCTGCCGGTGGCATGGGCGATGTTGTTGGTGGTTTGAAGTGACACCGCCGGCAGCATGGATGGATAGTTTCAGATTAATTCAAACTCCTCGAATTCCGTACAGGCATTTTAAAAGGGTAAAAACTCTCTTCTTTCTCTCTTCCTTGCTTTTACAGGAGCCGCAAACCCTTCTTTTTTCTCTCAAACTCAAATCTTTCAATTTCTTTTCAATTTCCATTATGAAGAAGATATTTGGATGCAAATCTAGCAGTTCTAAGTTTGAAGAACTGCCCGATTCTTCTATAGAGGGGCTGAAACTTTGCCCGGTTTACATGGGGTATAGCTTAAAGGAGACAGACATTGATGATGGATATAGGATAGCAGCTCCCATTGACAATCTCATTTCGGATAACGATAATCACATCTCCAATATTCAAGTAAACCTACAAAACTCAAAACTTTAGGTTAAGTTTTGATTTCTGCCTTAGGCTCAAAAATTTGCCATTAAAGAGGTTAAAAATAATCAATACATGTTAGGATGCATGTTATAGGCTTGATTTTATATGATTTACGCTGTTTTTATGCCTTGAAATTGGTTGATTTTGTTTTTCGGTGATTTGTGCAATTTTCGGCAGAAATCTGCATTCTGCCCACAGAAGTGATGCCGCCGGCGGCATCACTGATGTCGCCAGTGGCTTCAAGCCATGAAAAGAGGGAACAAAGGCCATTTCACTACTAGATTCAACAATGTCATCGGTGACATCATCCATATTGCCACTACTAGATTTAGCAATGTCATCGGTGACATCATCCAAATTACCGGCGGTATAGGTGATGTCCCCGGCGGCATCACTACCCTTGCTGTGGCATCAACAGCTTTTCTAATCGAAAAATGATATAGAATTTAAAAAACTTAACTGATTTGATCCTTTCTGATTTTATAGCCGCTTACTCATACTTGCACCGGGGGTATTGGTAGCATAGGTCAGTGGTTGCAATATATCAAAGAGAAAGAATCAGCGCTTGCGATGCGATCGATGATACAGGATTCTGGGATCTAGCCGAACCATGCCCTTATTGATGCCAAAGCTTTCTCATTCGGCCTTGACCGCCTTGGTCAAAAAGTGGTTTGAGACCACTCACACATTTCACTTCCAGATTAGGGAGATTACGATTACTCCTTCTGATATGGTGGCAATGACAGGGTTGCCATGGACAAAGGAAGTGATTCACTTCGATGTGTATATGGAGAAGAACCACCTTAAATGAGCGCTGGTAAAGAGGGTGATCAAGCTATTCAGGTTGAAGCCCAAGGCAGGGCAATTACGCTATAGAGAGCTACATGAGTACTAGAAGGGGATGGGAGTGGTCCCTGAGGATGATCGGGATGCATGTGTCCGGTCTTTTGTTATTTCTTCATTGATTGTGCTATTCTTCCCGATTTTGGGTAGCAAGGTTAATTACGGCTTGATTTCGATGGTTGAAGATGTCAAGACCATGAAAGACAAGAATTGGCCCAGAGCCATTCTAGCACATATGTATTATGGGTTGGATGTAGGCACCTAAAAGACGGAGAAAGCCCTTCGCCCGAGTCACTATCTACTATAGGTATGCCTTTTTTTAATAACACTTCATTATCGTGGTTAGTTGCTTTTCTAGTTTTTGTGTGTTGTTCTTTTGGACTGATTGGTTGTCAATTGTGCAGATATAAGCTTTTAAACACCAGATTTTCCCTCCTATTTAGTTTGGTACTACAGTGGAGCCGGGCTCCCACTTCCTCGCTCGATGGTGTGGGAGTGTCGGGGGACTCGGCAAGTACTCCATCGCTTATAGGGAGGCTTTTCGGTGCCTACAGATCAGCTCGGTATGCTACTTTGACTCGTGCCCTTTCTTAGATTCAACAAACCATTAGTCAGAAAAACATATTTATGAATTTAAATTACTTAAACTGATTTTGTTCTTGATTGGTTTGCCAGGTTGTACGGGACCCTTTTGAGGGGGTGTCTAACTAAGTTGATGTTCTTATTGTCCGATAAGAGGTGGATGACTGCCCCTTCATCATGGAGTGTCCCCCTAGCCTTACCCTGGTACCTGGGGGAGAGAGTTAGAGGCTGGAAAAAGTTCATGCCTGCTGCCAGGCCTATTCCTATGGATCCCCCTACTGGCCTTTGATGGCCTTATTTGACCATCACTGGGGAGGTCGATAAGGCTGACTACCTGGAGGGGAATGGCCGAGTGGTGCAGAGTGTTCCCGATCCTTACAATGGTCATATATCATGCTTGCTTCCTATATGACCTCACATTCGCATGAATGATACTATATCCGTCTATAGGAAGAAGAAGGAGGAGGAGCTGAAATAGCAGAGGCGCGGTATTGTGACTGAGGATTACAATGGGAAAGGGAGCGGCGGCGGTGAGGGCCTTCCCGAGGAACAGGGAGAGATTGGTCAGGACGAACTGATGGCCCATGTGGGGTATCACTCTTTCGATGTGAGATCATACCCTTTCTTTTCATGATTGTATATATATTGTATGCTTTGATCAAAATAATTCCTTATGCTTGCTTTTTGGATTTTTCAGGTTCCCTTTAGGAAGAGAGGCCGAGCTGATGGAAGCGACGGGGGATATTATAGCATGCCTGAGGGGTGTCGACTTTGTTAAAGGTCACCTCTCAACTACCTTGGAGACCCAACTCTTACTGGTGAATTCGAGGGGCGAATTTCGGACTGGGGAGATATCCTCTAGCAGCCACTTGCTGAACTTTATGTCAGAAAACACCACTTATGTAAGCCTTGTGCAATCAAATCCATATGACTGACCCCTTATGAATTCTTTTTTATTGTTCTTTGGATTTTCAGGTTTCTCATGCCGAGGCAGAGCGATTAGCGGGGAATGCTTTTGCTCTTAGGGATATACTAGTTTCCCAGGGTCTGCTTGCTCACGTATATTCCCTGTGGAAACTGGACATTATAATAAAATGCATGAATGAATGATATGAATGATATGGATTGTTTATTGTTACTTAATGTGTTGGACTTTCTAGCCCTTACGCTGTTGGATTCCAATGAGGCTTAGCGAAGATATCAAGAATAGATGAGTGGGCTCCAGCACCGAGTGAGCAAGCCGAAGGGGGAGGAAGGTGATAGGTGGGCGCTGCTATGGAGCTGCCCCTACGAGCACTTGGAGCACCCTAGGGATCGAGGAAGATGCTGTCGATACTTACCTTTTTAGTGAGGAGGATGTCTCATCTCTGCCTGCCTGTCGGTGGCAATCAGCCCTAGATCCTTTCACATGATCAGATTTCTCTTTTATTTCTTTTTATTTTTAGATTTTATGCTTTGGTTTTGTATGCCTTTGATACAATAGGCTCTTTATTTTGCTTTGATTATGGATTTTGGATGATTTTGGTTTTATTTAGGCTTAGCGTTCAGGATATTTGGATGGTTTGCATCTTCGGGCTTTTTATTTGCATAAAATTTGGATTCCATGTTTATGGAAACAAATTATAGATATTTTATAGGTTGTTTACAGGTAGTTTACAGGCTATTCGTAGGTCCAAACTAGTTAAAATAGTATTGAAATTTGTAGAAATAATGGTCATACCGCCGGCGGCATCACTAATATCGCCCCCTACATGAAAATCTAACTTGCTAACTAATATAGACAAAACTGCCCACAAAGCAATATTGCCGGCGATCTGGGCCATACTGCTGGCGACATCACTCATACCACCGGCGTCCTCACTTTGCCAGAAATCCAAATTCAGCCATTTTCTCTAATTAAGCCATGGAAAACCAAAACCAGTAATTACAGGGCTTTCTGCAAAGCCTAGGAAATGCAGACTAAAAGAAGCTAGAAAAATTTAGGCTACAGGGCTTTCAATATATCATTGTATGGCCCATAAGTCCCGAATTCCTCCAAGCGGCGATGACTTTTTGGGATCGAATGGACCATGTATTTTAATTTTCTTCATTCGAGCTATGCCCCTTGCTTGAAGAGTTCAACATTATATTAGGGGTTCGTACCCCAAGTGCGTGCCCCTGGCACTCTCAGAGATTCATTTTGGTACGGACGGCATTCCTTGAGGGCTATGGAATTTGGATTTTAGAGACCCGTTTATGTCTTGAGTGCCTGACAATCCCGAATTTTAGCTTGGTGCCGTTTTTGAGTGGTGCCGCGGGGTGCCCAGATCTCATCTTGCCTGGCCGCCCATGGTGGCACTACTGCTTATGGTGGAGTTTATGTGCGGAGTGGGCCTAGTTGCTCTATTAAGGCTGATTTCACTTATTGATCCTATGTCGATTGTGGGACTAGTCGAGGTCCTGCTCAATACAGACGCTGTTTCCACTGATCTGACTCTTATCGGTGATCATCTCATACTGCTGTGGGTATTTATTTCCCCACGTTACAAATTATTCACACTTTTCTACCTCTGTCTAAAATTGGTTTACAAGTATGGCTGATGGAGAAACTAAAGCTAAAGGGGGCACCATGGGGGAACCCAAAGAAGTACTTACCCATTCATCTGAAGGAGAGGGGGCTTATGCGAGCTAATTTTAGTCAGTTGACATTCGACAGCTGGATGCATATTCTAAGGGGGTATATGGATTCATAGATTCAGTGGGTTAGCCCATGGTGGAGGATCCGAGATGTGGTTGTGGAGTCTCGAGGATCCTATGTTCAACTGATAGGCCTAGAGAGATCTTTATTCTACACTCCCTACCAATTGAGTCGTCAGTATGGCAAGCGATAGAGAGTCCCGACTAAGCTGCCTCATAACTAAATCGGAGTGTACAAAGCTAGATGGGTGAACCATATCCAGGAGAAGTGGACTACGGAGGCCATATTTGAGACTCTAGACTACGACAACATAGAGATGATTGAGATTGATATACACTACAGAGGATGGCTCGGTGAGATCAGACGAATGATGACTCGATCCGAGCGAGCATGGGCTTGCTTTAAGGGAGAGCTAGCAGAGCATGGATATGAGCCCATTTCCAGTTCCACCTTAAGGAGGATTTCTTGATATTATGAGAAGGATGCGGGGAGTTCAGCTTGAGATGCGCTTTCTTTTAGTTCTATCTTTTGCATAGGCTAGCCAGGGTGACAAACCTATCGAACTTTATTTATTATGTCTTTTATTTGGTGCTATTTTTTACATAGACTGCCCTTTGTGGTTTTCAATCTATCTAACCTTGTCTTAATTTTTGCCTGGACCACCCTTTTTGGGTTTTAAATCCAGCAGACTTATTCTGAATTTTGCATAGACCTTGTTCTTTTCAGTCTATCAGAATGGTTTCTATTTATTGCGCATTTCATTTAGAATAATGTGAACTTTGCATTAGGCTTACTTGAGCTGTTTTGACCGCATGGATACAAAATTCACATAAACATTAGCATTTAGAATTTAACAAAAGAGATACTTTCATTAATTGAAGTAAAACAAAGTACATGATGTTTGGTTAATATTTCCCTTGATTTAACTCCCGGTGCCAACTAGCCTAGGCCAGTTTTCTAGAAGGCTCTCTCTCTTTGCACACTTACCCTAATTTTTGCCTAGATTGCGCTTTTTTGTTTTCGAACTAGCGGGTTTGACTCATCCCCTAATTTTTGCATGGCTAGTTTGCAGAATACTGACCGTCGGGTGTCACCCTAATTTTTGCCCGATCGATAAAAGACCGAAATGTGAGTGATTTATTTCATCTATTTTTATTTGCTACTTTTTTTGATTTATTTCTTTTGATTTAGATGTGGTAACACTTAAGCCTATCCTGATTTACAGGGTTCACAAACTCATTCCTATCCATATCCATAAGCTTAACCGCCTCTTTGCTAAGGATCTTCTTTATTACATATGGTTCTTTCCAATTTGGCCTGAATTTGCCTCTTGCATCAGTGGTGAAAGGTTTCAGCTATTTAAGGGCCAAATCACCCGCTTTTAGGGGGAAATTCTAGTGCCTTACCCGACTATTATAGGCTCATGCCATGCACTGCCAGTGCATTTAGAGATTATCTAGAGCCTTTAATCTCTATTCATCCATCATATTCAGCTGTTCAAACCTCACCTAAGTCGATTCAAATTCTTTCAGCTTGGCTCCTAAAGTGACTCTTACTGAGGTAACTTAAGTTTTAACTAGCAAAACTACTTCCATTCTGTAGACCAAGGAGAGCGGGGTTTGACCGGTCAGGATACGGATGCTTGTCCAATATCCCCAAATAGCAAAGGGTAGCTTATCTGTCCAATCCTCATAACCGGGCTATCCTCTTGGACAGAATCTTCTTTACCGAATTATTAATTGTCTCAACAGCACCATTGGCTTATGGACTACATGGAGAAGATCTATGGTGCTCAATCCCATATTTCTTAATCAGATCGGTAGTTGCTCCTTGAAACTGTACCCCGTTATCTAGGACTATATGATGTGGAAGTCCATACCGATCAAAGATATGCTTTTCTATGAACTTGGCCATCTTCTTGGTGGTGATATTAGTGAAGGATTTGGCCTCTACCCATTTTGAGAAATAATCCATTGCTACTATGATGAATCTATGCCCGTTTGTTGATGAGGGATGAATTTCACCGATTATGTCTATCCTCCACGCCGAGAATGCCCAAGGAGTAGATAAATGATGGAGCTCAGTGGGAGGTAGATGTTGGATATCCCTATAAATCTGGCATTGGTGGCACCTTTTGACTTAGGCGATGCAATCAGCCAACAGCGTGAGCCAAAAATATCCCAATCGCTGAATTTTATTTTCGAGGGCGAGACCATTCATGTGAGGGCCACAATCACTAGGATGGACCTATTTAATGACTTTTTGAGCCTCTGATTTAGTTAGGCAACAAAGCAGTAAATCATCACTGGTGTGCTTGAATAGATCATTATCAACACTATGAAACTGAACAGCAAGCAATCTTAGGGTCGTGCGGTCTTAGTCAGAGGAATCCGGGGGGTATTGGCCAGTTTGGAGGAATGGGAAAATGTTAGAATACCAATAGGGCTCGGTTGAGATGGCAAGGACCTGTTTAATCAGCTAGGCATGGTAGGGGGTTTTAGTTGACAATAAATTGAAGCGGCGGATGGGCTGCTGCTGGGGTACTTCCCATTAAGAGGCCAAGGTAGCCAATGAGTCAGCCATTTGATTCTTGTCCCGGGGGACATGGCGATACATGTAGGAGGAAAACTTTTCAGATAAGCCGCAGACGGCCTCAATATAACCATGAAGAGATTCTTCTCTGATGTCCTAATCCCCGATAACCTGATGGATCACAAGGGCTGAATCCCCAATGATAAATACTATGCGGGCCCGACTTAGAGAAGGGCTTCAAGACCAAACAGACATGCTTCATATTCAGTGCCATTATTGGTGACAGGGAATTCCAAACATTTGGACAATGGGATGATTTCGTAATTCGGTGTGACTATAATAACTCCGAGGCCTGCTCCTCATCGGTTCACAGTACTGTCAAAGTACATAGTCTATACATGCTCAAGGATCTTGACGGAGGCAAGCTATTCATTGGGAAACTCTAAGTCATATACTTAATGTCGAACTCGGAGAGAAGTAACAACCATCAAGACAGCTTCCTGGCTAGGGTGGGGGATTGACAAAGATACTTTATAGGGTCAATCTTGGCCATGGCTTGGACTCAATAAGATTGGAAATAATGGTGCAACTTCTTAGTAAGCCAAACCATGGTAGTATAGATCTTCTCCATAATTGAATATCGGGTTTTATAATCCAATAACTTTTTACTCAAGTAGTAGATCGCATGCTCCCACTTATCATCACGTTCTTGGACAAGCATTGCCCCTATAGAAGACTCTTCGATGGCCAGGTATAGGATCATGGTTTCCTTGGGATGGGGTGTTTCAGAATGGGTGGGTCAATAAGATAAGCCTTAATTCTGTGAAAGGCCACTTAGTACTGATCATTCCAAACCACTACTTGTTGCTTTCTCAACAGCTTAAAGATAGGTTCAAACAAGGTAGTGCGGCGGGCAATAAACCGGCTGACATACCACCTATAAAATATTAGACTTCTCTCTATCTTAGGCGGAGGCATATCCCTGATGGCTTTAGCTTTATCGGGATCCATCTCAATTCCTTTCTGACTGACCACATGTCCCAGCAGCTTTCTTGAAGTAACCCCAAATATACAATTCTTAGGATTCAGGTGGAGATTATACTTTTTGATACGAGTCATGAATCTGTCGACAATAACAGGGTAATCCTCTCGGGTAGCAGACTTCACAATCATATCGTCCACATACACCTGCACTTCCTTATGGATCATATCATGCAGGAGAGCAGTTATAACTCATTGATAAGTGGCCCCGGCATTCTTTAACCTAAATGACATTACTTCATAGCAATAGATCCCCCATTCGGTAATGAATATAATTTTGACTTTATCAATGATATCCACTAGGATTTGATTATAACCCGAGAATCCATCCATACATGAGTACATGGCTGACCTAGTGGTGCTGTTGATCAGGACATCTATGTGAGAAAGCAAGAAGTCATCTTTAGGCGAGGCCTTAATGAGATCTCAGAAGTCAACACAAATAAGGACCCTACCACCTTTCTTCAGGACCGGGACTATATTGGACAACCAAGTCAGATATTCAACCACTTCGACAAATCAAGCTTAAATCAACCTTGAAACCTTAGCCTTAACCTGATAAGCCCATTCTAGTCTTAACTAGCAAAGCTTCTGCTTGATAGGCATGAACTTAGGATTGGTTAGAATTCTGTGCTTGGTAATCTGACGATTAACCCCAGGCATATCTTCGTATGACCAGGCAAAAGCATTAACATGACCTTTAAGCACTTTTATTATCTCACTTTTTTCCTTATGAGTTAAATCATTGGAAATGGTTACCATTTTAGGATTATCATCAGTACTTAGGTTTATTTCACTTAAAGATATATCGCTAATGCCAAAAATGTTATGCATATTGTTATATGAATGCATGGAACCATCAAGAAAAACATTAAACAAGTATGTAAAATAAGAGTCATTCATTACATTAAAAGCCTTGTACGCAACATGGTTTGCGTCAAATACATCAAAAATGTTAAACATTACATCATCCATTTCCTCCTCCATAGGCGGAGGGGCTTTGGTAGTGGTAGTAACAACAGGAGGAACATCTTCTATAGTTTCTATCAGAATGATGTCCAGATCATGTTCCAGAGTAGCTTTCTAGGCAGCGGTGAGGGATGGTTCTTTGGACTGATTAGCTTTCTTGGTAAAGGCCCTTGCAAGCTTCCTTACTATCTCTATCATAGCATCCGCTTCCCCGATTCTCTTACCCCTCCAACCTTTCTTCATTAGCAGCATCATAGCTTTAGTCATGGTTGCCATATCATCTTCAATTTCTAGATCAATAAACTCTTTATTACTACCCCCATACTCATCTTCAGGATACATTTTACCCTTTCCCTTAGCCTTATTAGAAATAGCATTGACAGGTGCAATAGGCTCAGTGGGTTTGGGTTTAGTGGAGACAACCATGCAGCCAGTTTTAAAGTGATAGACATCTTTGATGATCTCAAAGTCAGGCTACATTTTTCCATCATGCTCAACTGGTTCGGGCTCCCCCTTATAAGGCCTCTTGCCTTGGATTTCATATACAGTTACCATGCGGTAGTAGTAGGAAGGAACATGGTGATAGGCGTTTCTAGGCTTGTACCCCAACCCAGCCTGACAGGGTAGTACTTTCCTTTCTAGAGCCTCAACAATCCCTTCCTCGTACATTCTGCCGCCTTTTCCAGGCTTATACCTAGATTTCTTCATTAGTTTTCCCGTACCGAAGTGGAGATAATTGTGCCAAAGGGGAGGAGATTTCTCAGTCTTATCAGCCATAGCAATCTGAAGACCTTTTTCCAATTTAGCCTCGGCTTCCATAATAGCCCTGATAGAAGTGGGATCGGCCTCGATGGTTACTAGTTTGTGCTCGTGAATGAGCTTGATTTTTTGGTAGAGAGTGGAGGGGACTGCGCCCAAGGCATGGAGCCATGGTTGGCCGAGCAACAGAGAGTAAGTAATAGGAATACAAAGAATAGTGAAGTGCATATTGCTCGTGACACCTTCCATAGTGACTTCCACCTTAAAGGCCCCAATTATACTACATTTTAAATCATCGTAAGCCCTGATAAAAGTAGTGGATTTCTCAAGCATTTCCTCCGACAGTCCCAGGTGAGGAAGGACTTTCAGAGCACAGATTTAAGGCAGAGCCATCATCCACCATGACAAAGGGGATAACCTTTTTGAGGATCTGAATAAGGATAAACAAGGCCCTATTGTGGTCCCTACCCTTAAGCGAAAGATCGAAATGGTCAAATACAATCTGAGGTCCCGTCCTTAGGGGTGCCTTCTCCAACCATTGCACACATCTCAATGGCCGAAGTGGTCGGATTAGGTTCTAAATTGTGAAGACACTTAATTAATTCCCTACAGTGCCCATCAGAGTTTATTACCAGCTACTAGATACTGTACCGAACATGTTTTTCAGCTGAGTAATGAGAGGGTCAACCTCGAGACTAGTAGGAATAGGAAAACATGGAGGAGGAGGCCTTGTAGTAGTTCCTACCCTATTAGGGACCGGGTCCTTGTTCAAGTGCTGGTATCGATCTTCAGATTGATACAAACGGCCACTTCGAGTAATGTTGAGAACATTATCGAGTAAGACACTCTTAATAGCTTGTGTTTCAAACAAATACTGTTGTTCCTTAGAGTCTGAATTTGGGTTCTGCAAGTTGTATCCATCCAAGCTGAAAAGCTCATTCTAATTAACCTTGAATAATCCCTTCAGCTTCTCATTAAAGGGCAAATCAACCCTGAATAGCTTGGTACTTATGGCCTTGGCTACCTCAACTACTCCCTCATCTTCATCGGAATAGTCTTCCTTTGAAACAAAGGAATCTATGCTGAATAACGGCTCTTTATTAACTTTCATCCTCTTAGCCATAAATGTATAAGTTTTGCGGCTTTCTTGCTTAGGTAGATCTGGGTCGACATCCATACCCTGAATCAAATTGATTCCTGGATTAGCTTGACTAATAAGATCAAACACTGAGTTGGATAGGAGACCAGACCCAATAACCAAAATAGAATTACTGCTACCCGGACCCTGAGTGATTAGCTCAAAGATTGTGGCTTCAAATAAGTCGGACTGGATCATTCTTAAATTGTTCCTAAAATTAGACAAAGGGTTATTCATGATGCTCGGGATTTTATCAAGCTCAACAATCTTTCCTTCACTAAGCAGACGCTAAATAGCCGAGAGCAAGGCTTTGCAATTGTTAGTTTGATGTCCTACTTGAATGTGGTAATTACAGAAATTCTTTTTATCTTTAAGTTTGGGCGGTTTGTATTCTTAAAGATACTGGATGAAACCTTCTTCCCTTAAACACCGAAAGATAACCTAAAGAGGCAACTTGTACGGATTAGCCAAAACAAAAGGAGGGCGAGGAGGCTGAACTATGGCAGCTACTGGCATAGCTGGAGCAATTGCCAGAGGTGCAACAAGGGCTTGAGAAATTGCTTGAACTATTATCAAGACTTTAGGTTTATCAGGTGCCGGAGCTGAGGGCTGAGCATCATTATTCTTGCTGAACCACGGCTTTCTCACTTTTTTGCACTCTGCCTCGTGCCCAATTTTCTTGGCCTTTTTAAAAATAGCCTTCCAAGAAAGGAAGGAATCAGTAGCCATCTACTTACGGAATAGGGGAAGTGATCCCTCTAGGAGTTTCACAATCATCTCCTCAAGACTTAGCTTAGATTTCATCAAAACATGGGTCGACGTCCACTGGTTAAAGTACTGCTTAAAGGATTCATTGGGCATTTGGCAAACTCCCTCGAGGTTTTAGAGGGTTATTTCCATTATAGTATTGAAACTATAATGCACTTTCAAAGCCTCAGAAAGAAGTTTCCAACCAGTGACAATATGTTGCGGCAAACTATGATAACATTCTAGAGTAGGGCCCCGAAGGGAACAAGGAAACATTTTAGCAAGTACTTTATCACTTAACTTCTTTACATGCATAATTATTTCATACATTATAATATGGGAAGCAGGTGCACCAGAACCATCATAATGAGCCATATTTAGTATAGTAAAATTATCAGGGACCTAATCCTCATTCCTCTTGGGCTCCTTGGTAGCTATAAGACGGTTGATGTAGGCTTGAATTTTATGTGTCACACTTGGAAGCGGCATGACCTGGTTGTTGATCAGTTGAGAGAGACCTGTGGCCTCAGGTGTCATACCCAGAGAATGCTTGACCTGGTTGTTGAGCTAAGAGGCCATCATTTGGCGAACAAAAGCAGCTATTTCAAGTGTCACGCCCTAAGGCTACGTGACCTAGTCATTGACTAGAGAAGATGGTGGAGGACGAGGAACCATCTAGCTACTAAAGGGATTCTGAGGCTAGGTAGTACCCTTGGGAGTTATAATGAACTGAGGAGGAGTAAAGGATGGCAATTGGATTAATCCGCTGGAAGAAGCTGACAACTGATGAGTGAACACTGGAGGAACTAAGCTTTGAATAAAAGGTCTTAGGTTAAAAGGAACAATCGGTGGAGTAGTCGATATTGGCATAAAAGCAGAGGTTTGCCTGAACTGAAATAGGCTCACTATAGGTTGAGTCAAGGGAACTGGTTTAAAAACAGGTGCAAAGGGGCTAGTCCTTATCGGGCCGACCAAAATCTACGCTGAACCATTCTGGGCTTGCATGTCAAACTTAAAGACCCGATCAGAATTCCTATCTTTGAGGGCTTGCTTAGTAGCCTCTTGGATAGTGTTTTGGATAGAAGCTTGAAATGCATCCGAATTCAGGAATAGCACCATAGCACTGGTAAAATTGAACCTAGGAGGGAGCTGAGATGCTGCTCCTGAGGTAGGAGTAGGGCCGACTTACTCCTCGGGCGGAGGATGGTTCCCATCATTGCTTAGAAAAGACATAGCTGATTAAAAGAAATCATGACCCAACTGAACCTGATCTCAATCTGACTCCCTATTAAAATTAGTATACTGAACTCCCTCTACTTCTATGTTGACAACCAGGGTGAGAGAACGATAAATCAAACGATGACTTGGCCTTTTCCAAATTGGGGTGCCACGATAATTCGGCCTCCTCCTAGCTGAAATGGTAGGGAATGGATCAGAGCATGCATGGATTATGTGATGCCATGGATGGGATGAATGGTCTTTGTTTAATAATCGATGCGTGGCATGTATGGCTGCACGTAGATGTGGTTAGTGATGCGTCGGCTTATCCCTCCAACATCCGTGGGACATTCATACTCATCGTCATGTATAGTGATATGTCGTGACTTAACGGGGGTACAAACGGAGTCCTACGGATGTTGCTAAACCCCTTTCAAGAATGGAGATTGGTAAGGGTAAGTTTAATTTTACTTTTGGAGCCGATGAATGGGTGATCCATGAGCACGTAGCATATAGCACATGAAGCGCCCCTCTTCCAACCTTATGACTCCCTTATAATGCCTTTTTAGAAAGATGGAGGTTAGCTTCTTCACCGAAAATGGCGGAAGAAGTTCATCCCAATTTTTTTTCATTATTTTGGTAACCATAAAGGAATGAAGTGCTATGGTTTATTCTAGTGCAGCTTTGGTATGGTTATTGATGTAGAAGGTTCTCGTTTACCTTGATTCCATGTTAGTCAACAACTCCCCAAATAGGTGCAATTGCAAGAGTGTACGTTTGGTTAAAATAAGTGATCCACCCACTAGGCATCCCAAATTCCAGACAGGGCATGAGTGATACTTTTGCAAGCTTCTCGGGTGTAAATGGGGCACCTAAAAAAGTATCGAACTGTCTACACGCGTAAGATAAAATGTCATGGAAAATAATGAAGTTTTAATTTGGCCAATGATTTCAAAACAACATCAAATGTCCTTTAAACTTTATTGAAAATTTTAAGTTCAAGTTTAAAGAGACAGATCCCCAGCGGAGTCACCACTATGATCAGACAACCTTTTTCCCACCCGCAAGGACCGCGTGAGATGCATAACAAGGGGGGTGGAAAGATAACGAGCGCTATGAAGCTAGCCGAGGATTTGATCCCTTATTTTAGCATGATGAAAAGATTGATTGGTTGATGTTGAATTTAAGTCCAATTTATGTGTTAAAGGATATGAGATCAAAATCCCGTATAGAAAATAGAGTCGCCACCTGGTTCAGCTCAATCGGGGAAATTTTGGTACGATTTTCCCATCGAGCGATAGACCATACCTTAAGTAGAGATTTTGAGTTCGGATGATGTTATGTATTTTACATTAGGCCAAGTTAAAATATTTCATTCTTTCTTAATCGATTTTAGTCCACCCTATTTATTGGTGTTTTCAGTTTATATATTATTTTCCTGTTAACAAGCAATCAAAAGCGGTAAATAAATAATTATTACAGTTATCAAAAAAATAGATGCAAAAAATAGAGTAATACTTACATGGCTTTCCAAATCCCATACATTTTTTTCTATACGATAAATAAAATACCCAAAGGCCTAGCATTCATCTAACCTAAATCTACCTGCACAAAATGGTTAGCACAAATACGGCACTTTGCACGGGGTATATCATATAATATGCATAGTTAGTGAAAAAAACAAGATTCGGGTTAGTGTAAACATGGCATAATTTTATTTACAGGTTATGGAGCCCGATTGGATGGCTAAAAATGGGATTTAATCAGCGTTTGTGGGAAAATTCTATTATATCCATATTTTACACTCAATTGTTGTTTTAACCTGATTATTAGTAAAAATGCCACATGGTATGGGGTGGGGTCTGTTTTCAGAAGGTTTCAGACCTTCATTGTTGCACTATACATCCTAGCTTCAGAAATTTAAACTAGGTCGGGAAATAAATGGAACAAGACTGCGGTCTAGAAGGTCATGCCACCGGCGGTATGACTGAGCTGCCGGTTGCATCAATGATGCCACTGGCGGTATCAATCTTACAAGCGGGCTGTATGACTTTCTGGATACCATAAAGAAAGGGTCCTACAAGAAAATAGGGCCACGGGGGCAAGTGAGGCCACTAGCGGTATCAACGATGCTGCTAGCGATATGGTTGGTACTGCTGGCTACTTTAAATGCCTTTGACAGCTTCAGTTTCTTGCAGTAACTATTTTTGGCCGGAAAGCGACCAAAACTCCAAAACTAAGCACAAAGAAGCCAAAGAGCTATGAGACTTAAATTTTTACCTCAGGGCCGTGAATCCACCTCTTCGTGATCCGTATGACACCTCCGGGGAGATCAAATGATGATTTTGTGAAGTAAGGTGTGATTAAGTCTAGAAATCCTAATTTTGGTTATTTCTAAACTTAAAACACACCTAAGTATCAGAGAGTTCAGTAGAGAAAAACCAAGAAAAGATGAATGAATCCTCTTTTCTTACCTTTTCTAAACTTTATCCCACTAAAGCTAACTAGAATGCTCAAGATTTGCTTGAAATCTTGAGTGGTGGAAGATTGGAACCCTACAAATGGCATCAAAAATTTGTTTTTATAGGCTAAAATGCATTAGAAATTGCCTTTGATCAATTATCCGTCGGATATCGAGCGAAAAGTGCACACAGCTGTCTATAGAGAAAACAATGCCAGCGGCGGCTTAGATGATACCGCCGGCAGCCTGCTCCTCTGGCAGATCTGAAAAGTAACATGATTCATGCTTGAAATTTGTGAAAAGGAGAGGAAATTTGGAAATGGTTGACATTGACGAAAAAACTCAGATATTGGGTGTATTTTTTTTATTTTTAATGGGTATTTTAGACTAGATTAATTTTTGGGTGTAAATCATCAGTCTGAGCTACCACCAAACGCGTTATCGGATACGCCAAATTGAATTTTCCCGAAAATAAAATTTGCAGAGAATTTTATATTGGTAATAAAAATTCTAAAAAAGAATTTTTATTATGAGGAATAAAATCGAGTATACGTTATCATTGTCTCGCGAGAGGGACTGCAAAATCCCGTGCTCACAGTACGGTCCCTCCCAAGCGTGTGGGAGTTATGGTTCTTGTGTTTAAACTTGTGGACCCATACCTCTAGGTGTGACCTATACGGGTCCCTAAAGGCAGTCTATGTCTCCAAACTCTGGCTAAACTCATCTCTACTGTAGTAGAAACACCTTTGATGGATAACACATGTAAAGGATTGCCTCATCTAGCTCTCATCATCATTTTGTGAGAAGGACCATTAAAATCTAGTGCTCACAATGACGATTAGGTTCCTAAGAATTTCACCATGTTGAGGATAGAGCCTTATATCGATTCTTGTCCGCCTAAGTTGCATATTACTATGTATGAGAGGATTATATGTGTTTAGAAGCTCAGTGACAAGGCCTTGGCTAAGTTGTTCCCATGTAGTTTAGGTGGCCCTGTGCTAGCATGGTAAAACACTTTGCCTCTTAATACGATTCTAAATTGGAAGCTTCTTTCTGAGGCTCTAATTATTCATTACGGTTTCAACTTAACTATAGAAACCACCATCCAACACCTTGAGGCTGTCAAACAGAAACAAGGTGAGAAATTCAAGTCTTGCATTAACCAATGGATGGCCACTCAAGTACTTTTGAAGTAGAAATTGAGTCTTAAAGAGATAATCCTAAAGCTTTTAGATGGATCTCTCCTGATCTTCCAAAGAGAAATAGGAACTAAAACCTTCAAGTCGTATACTCGTGTATTTGAGGAGGCCGAGAAGATCGAGCGCAGGAAGGAGAAAGAGAATGCTAATAAGCCAAGTGGAAAAATGCCTTGGTTTAAGAAGAACAACAACTCTGAGTCCTTTGAAGTTGCTCCTGCTCCGGTCAAGGGTAAGGCACCGGCCATTTAGGTTGTTGTGCAAGAAGATGTTTCAGTCGTTCAAGCACCTTATCAAACTCCTTTTGTTTCCTCTTGGAAATTACCATTGAGCGTTATATTTACCAAGTTGTATAAAGCCGGCAAACTCAATTCTATCCGCCCATATAGGCCTCTTAATGCCAAAGACAAAGGGAACTTTTATAAGTACCATGTTCAGAGGGATCACAAGACTGATCAGTG